>JAUMIR010000007.1:26178502-36178502 GCA_030847615.1 Gambelia wislizenii | reverse complement strand
GCAGTGACTGGTGATGGTGTCAACGATTCCCCTGCTTTGAAGAAAGCCGACATCGGAATTGCTATGGGCATTGCTGGCTCTGATGCTGCCAAGAACGCAGCTGATATGGTCCTGCTAGATGACAATTTTGCTTCTATTGTGACAGGAGTGGAGGAAGGTAAGATGAAGCCCATCTTCTGTCCTTTTGTCAAGAGCAAGCACCTTGTGCATTGGGGTGGAGTTGCACGGAGGCCCCAAGACAGTATCTGTAACACCCATTACCCCCCAACACCCTTATTTTGGTCAAAGTCAAAGGTGAACTGCCACTCCTGACCTCCAGGGGCAGAGATTAATCCTTCATATAGGTTGTAGTAGCACTTTTAAACATTACATTATTGTCATTCCCCCCCCCCAGCAGTTTTTAAAAGCAACTTCTGGGATTGGGGGAGAGGCTGGTGTTTTTGGCAGTCCATACAGTCCAAGGAGGGTGCCATGGGCAGAACAACTGGCTTCTGGGCCCATTGAAGGTGCCTGCGTTGACACATGCATTTGGAATTGGGGGTAGAATCACATGTGCTCACAATGGCTTGACAAAATCTGGTGACCCTCAAAAGAAGATTTTTCATATCTGAAGAAGGTTCATGGTCATCATTGCACACACCCTCTTTTTAAGCCAGTGCCTTTGGGATTGTTGCTGCCATAAGTACTATGATTATAGGAGTTCGAGGAATAATCAGATAATGGGGCAGCTGTTATGGTTCAATCACTTTTCATGCCACTTTTGTAACCCTAACAGTTGTCCCTGCCATTCTGAAATAAGCAAGAGGTGGAGAGCACAATTTAACCAAACTAGCTGACCCAGTGTAACGTATGCCATAATAATAGATTTGAAAGGTTCATACATTTCAGCTACACGCTATTATTTTAGGAACAAATATTGCATTATTTTCAATGTGGGTGGTGAGTGACTGATGGAGTGAGAGGAGGGAGGGGCCCTTGTGAGGCTGGGGGTGAAGATGCCGATTGAGTGGCAGGAATGGATTGTGAGGTGGAGAGGGAATTTTCATGTGGGTGGTGATTGGCTGACGGAGTGAGGGGAGGGAAGGGACTGGTTGGGTAAGCGGCCAATCAGCACACTGGGAAAGGAAACATATTCAAGTGTTTTTTATATATATATATATATATATATATATACACACACATATAGATGATGCCCCAAGCTGTCCATTGCCAAGGTCCACCTATTCACATTATCATTGTAATTTCTTTGAAAAGGAAATGCCAACTTTGCAAATACTAATATTTAAACATGATAATACAGTACTCAAACGTACACATTTACTGCCATTCCTACCAAGATAAAAGTGACAGCCCTGCCCATGGTTTGTATTGCAGTGCTCTCTAAAACTTTGTTCTGACAAAAAATAATAAAAAAATAATAAAAAAATTCCAGCTTTTATGACAGGGCAAGGTAAATTAAGATCATTGTCATGAACATGCATACCATCTTGCTTTAGTGGAATTTGAAATCTGGCATGCTGCTTTCAGAGACATTTGGCAAACTCATCCCTTTTGCATTCAATTTCTCATGCACAGGTCGCTTGATCTTTGACAACCTGAAGAAAACCATTGCCTACACCTTGACCAAAAACATTGCTGAGCTCTGTCCTTTCCTGATTTACATCATTGCCAGCATCCCACTGCCCATTGGCACCATCACTATCCTTTTTATTGACCTGGGCACAGACATTGTGAGTCTTAATTTCTGGAAGACAAAGTGTTCCCTTTAGAAAATTCATTTTGCATTTCAGCTTTAATGTAAAATTTGCATGATGAGGGTCAATAATTCAATTTATCACCTTCTTTCCTCCTCACTTGCTATGAATCAGAAACACCTTTGATAATTAAGGAAAAAATCCTGGAAAACTTACTAAAGAGTTAGGAACAAAGAAACATAAGAAGCTGCCTTTTAGTTAGATCATTGGCCCATCTAGTCGAGCACAGGTTGGCCCCAATTTACATGGGGGATAAGTTCCCAGACATACCACAGACACATGAAACCATGTATAATAGTGAACTGCCATAGAATACCATAGAATCATGCTGGAAAACTTAGAAAATGTCTAGAGATGACACCTCTCTAGGCATTTGGCACAACTCTATAGTCAACTTCCAGCAGAAGTTGACCATAGAGTCGCACTGGAGGACCTCCCAGTGCCTAGAGAGACCACCTCCAGCATGACTCTATGGTCCTCCAGATGCCTAGAGATACACTTTTCCCCTGACTGAGGGTAAGTGAAACCACAGGTACTGATCACACATAAACAGGGAAGACCTGTATTGTCAATGCTGATTGGCCACAGATCTCCTAGGTTTCAGGCTGGATTCTTTCCTAGCCCTCCTTGGAGATCCCTGGTAATAACTGGTGGTCTTTCATCAAAGTACTAACCAAGCCTAATCCTGCTTAATTTCCAAAATCAGATGACATCAGGTGTTTTCAGTGCACTAAAGATTTTTTTCTTCTTAAACAATAAGACCCTTGTCTAATTAACTTAATTGCTAGACTGTCCTGACAGCATTAATTTATTTTGTACCTCTGAGCACAACAGACAGACAAAGTAAAACACAGCCTACAGGTATCAGAGAGTGTTATACCACATCAATGGAGAGTGTATTAAATTTGTTTCTCTTACAGATTCCTTCTGTTGCATTGGCCTATGAAAAAGCTGAAAGTGATATAATGAAAAGGAAACCACGACACAAAAAAAGGGACAGGCTTGTCAACCAAGAGCTTGCAGTCTACTCGTATTTACAGATCGGTATGACCTTTGACTTTATAGAAATGGTTAATGGTTATTTGGATCAATATATATAACTGAGATATAATATCTAATCCTCAATGATCCAGTGCTCCATTAATTGGGGTGCAAAATTTGCCAGTAAAAGCTAACATGCATAGGACCATTCATTTTTATCATTTCCTTTCTCTCCTTTTTTTTTTTTCAGGTATTATGCAAACAATTGGAGCCTTTCTGACCTATTTTACTGTTTATGCTGAGCAGGGCTGGCTCCCTCACTCACTCCTAAACATTAGAGTTGACTGGGAAAATCCATTTCTTGATGACTTGACAGACAGCTACGGACAAGAATGGGTACTGCATCTTAGAATCTCCTTCATTTAGACCACAAGTTATCATTAGAACAGGCAATCACCATTTCTGTACAGGGGAAATGTTTTAATTAGTTTGTTTAATGCTGGCAATTTATCCATATATTATTCCCTGTCAGTTTATGTTATCCCCTGTCAGTTTAATAAGCATCCTAGGCTTTATTATTTGTTTGTTTGCTGCCTGAAAATTGTAAAAACAGAAAGATGCACGAATACTTGTCATACCTTCACATGGCTTGAGAGATATGTTCAACTTGCTGCATCATAGGCACTGAGGTTCTCCCTTATGTCAACTATTTAACCCTCTCTCCTCTTTTACAGACTTTCGCGCAACGGCAAAACTTGCAGTATCATGGCTACACAGCCTTTTTTGTCAGCATCACCATTCAGCAAGTGGCAGACCTGATCATCCGAAAGACACGACGGAATTCTATTTTCCAGCAAGGGCTGTTCAGGTTAGTGTTTATGGCAAATTCTGTTAACAACTGGGGTCCCAAATGTTCAGAAACTTCAAAATGACCTCAATCCCTCTTCTCTTTCCTTTATGATGCCAATTGTATTCCTCTTCCAGATAATCTTGAAAAGTTAAACTTAAAAAACAAAATTCCAGTTTTCCCCCATTTTCATTCCAAAATGAAAAAGTCAAAACCGGATAGATAAACAGTTACCTGAGCAAGAGGAAACAGTATTTCCTGCACAGAAATAGGTTTTGGGGGCACAAATCCCATGTTTTTCAATGCAGAATATTCCCAACACAACACTTTAGGATGTTTGAACACTGGAAGGAAATTGCAAAATATTCTTGCTGGTCTGTTATTCCTCCAAATGGGTTTTCCAAATGTTGCCCCCCCCATTTTTTGATCTGGGAATGAATAATAATAAATATTCTTCCAACCCCTAGCCAATATATGCCTACACCTGGTACATAAAACAAACAAACAAAAAAAATGAACATCATCTGTTATTCTTAATGGAGTATCCATATTTCACAAATTATCTAATAACCTATTTTATTGTTGTTGTTTTTCTTACAGGAACAAAGTTATCTGGTTGGGTATAATTTCCCAGATTGGCATTGCTTTGATTCTGTGTTATGGTCTTGGAAGTGTGAATGCTTTAAACTTCACACCGCTCAAGTAAGTTCAGCTTTTTCCCTGAAACCTGCCAATGTCAATTCATATATATTAACAGGTGCAGCTAAAAGAAGTGCTGGAGTTCTTGTTCTAACAACAAGGCCTCAAAACCTAGGCTTTGGAACAGTTATTAAAGTATTATTAAGTAGAGGTGACCCTGTCAATGATATTAAAATTGCACCTTATTTTTTTCAGCTTCATCTAAACCCAGCCAAATAAAACCCTAAGGTTGCATATGCACTGCAGAAATAATCCAATAGGTTGTCTAGACAGTAAAAATATCCCTCATGGAAGTCACGGAGAATACCTTTAGACCCAACGAGCTGTGCAGGAGATTTGCCATATTCAGAGGGAGAGAGTAAAAACCCCCATTTACTGTGTGTTAGGGGACTTTGTGAATTTCTGTGAAGTTTTTTTAATACTGGGAAGCACTGTGTATTATTGGACATATGAACGACCGATTTTCAGCACTGCTCATTCTGGGCCAGAAGGAAGTTGGCAGCTCACTGGTCCATCATGCAAGTGGAGACAAGCTTTCCTGTAACTCAGTCCGGAAGCGAGGACCAAGCGTGTGCTGCTTTGCAGCGCAAAGGTTAAAAATATGTGTGTGCTTTTTTAAACAAGTGGAAGGTCTATCTCCCTTCCGCCTGTTTAAAGCTAATTTTTTTAAAAAATCTGCATTGGTGATGAGAGTGTGGGGATAATGGTGCCCCATACTTGCAGTTGCCATTTTGATTCATGAAATGGCTCCATGTAAACATGAATTTGCTTAGGTGCACAGACAACTTTTGTTGGAAAAATCATGAAGGCACCTGGGAGCTGATGCGAAGGTGAGCTAATTTGCCCCCTCTGCAGTATTCGCTCCCGTCTAGTCAAGCCCCAGTTTGACACTGCTTTCACAATCATGGCTCAATACTATGGAATCCTGGGATTTGTCATTTGTTGTGGATATCTCACAAAACTACAGATCCCAGAATTCCATAGCATTGAGCCATGGCAGTTAAAGCAGTGTCAAACTGGATTATTTCTGCAGTGCAGGTGCAGCCTAAGTCAACATTGAACTTTTCCTTTCCTTTTGAGTGGCTTATCAAATAGAGACCCACAGAGTCACAGTGGCTTTCTAGTACCATATTTTGTCTACAGTGCCAAGCCATCAATAACCAAATCCATGTAAAATGATTGTGAGTAGGAAACAAACATCCATTATGGTTTAAGGGGGGAAAGACAGAGGGTCCAATATCCCTGAGCCACATTAGGATATTAATTGCTATGCCAGATAATTTATCCCAAAGTGTATTTGAAATGTTATTTAACCCATAATACTCGCTTTTTTTTTTTTTTAGGGTTCAGTATTGGTTTGTTGCTATGCCTTATGCCATCTTGATATGGGTCTATGATGAAATTCGCAAGCTATTCATCAGGCGGTACCCAGGAAGTAAGTAGCTAATACCTTGTGTGTGTATGTGCCTTCAGGTTGCCAGTCGACTTATGGTAACCCATGAATTTCACAGGGATTTTTTTTAGGCAAAGAAGACTCAGACCTTATACATTATTAAAAATTTCCACACCCATTTCAACCCAAGCCAATTATGGAAACTGCAAGTTGGAAAAAAGAAAAGGAAAAAAAAGTCCCCATCATATCAAGGTTTCTTCTTGGCACTAAATGAATAACTAGCTAGACCACAAGTATAATGCCACATTCATGTCTTAACAAGTGATGCAATGATGTGAGAAGAACAAGAAAACAAGTGTTGTCTCATTGGCTGGAATCTGGAAACTCCACCATTTCAAAGACACTTAAACCATATTTTAATAGTATCTGTTTGGAAGAATAGCCCAAGTTAGGCATGCTGTGCAAGCTCCAACACTCCCTGCCATAGATACTTCTTCTTCCCTTGATCTTACTTGAATAAATTGAGGTAATATATTTAGGGGTAGCCATGTTGGGCTTGCAGCAAAACAAAACAAAATATAGAATCCACAAAAGAGCAATACCTTTATTGGCCAACCAAAATGACTTTTCTCTGTTCCCTGTTAGCATTTCGCCATCTTCTCCATGCAGCGGCCCTACCATTTCCTTGATATTCCTTTAGCTACAGATACTACCAAAAAAGGCCCTTTTTATTGTTTTTAACCTCTCTAGCAAGCCTGAGCTCCATTTGTGCTTTAGTTTTTCTGACTTTCCCCCTACATGAGCAGTCCAGTTAGTCCTCAGAGTTTCTCAGCCAGGGTTCCCTGGAATACTAGGGTTCTGTGAGAGGTTGTTAGGGGTTCTGTGAAAGATCATGATTGAATTTTTTTAAAACTCTAGATATAATTTTTATGCTTGGGGATTCCTGAGACCTGAACATTATTTCAAGGATTTCTCAAGGATAAAATGTTGATGAATGCTGACCTTATCTACATGGGCGATTTACCTTGGCTTGTTCCCATCTGAGAGCCCTGAAATCCATACAATGCAGGGCATTTGCCCCGATCTGCCCCTGGACAGTCCTTATGACCCTGGGGAAGAAACAGGGCTCAGACAGGGGCAAGCCAGGGTAGGGCCCAATAAAGTGTTCTGAAATATACCTGCTTTGCCTGACTGCTGCTGGGGAGAAATGGAGCAGCCCGTGCGGGTCTGCAAGGGCCCATCCCTGCAGACTAGCCCATCGCTCCTGCTGCCAGTCACCCCTACCCTTCCGGGTCCTGGAAAGGATCCTGCAACATGTGGCCAAGGCTGGTTGCATGCAGGGGGCCTTTGGTCACATGTTGTTGCCAGCTTCCTCAATGCCAGGAGGGCAAGGAAAATGGTGGTGGTGGCAGCTGAAGCAATGATCCACTGTTCCTATCTAGATTCTGGCTCATTCCGTTGAGATAATGGGGGAGGATTGGGCCTGATCTGCAGCCAGGATATGCCAGCAGTGAGCCACTATATCCTAGCTTGTGTAGATGAGCCCCTATACAATCTACACAATGAGCCCCTGACAATGTATGCCAGACAAGCACCTTGCCCTTTTGGAAATGGCTAATTATTCCTTTATGTTTGTTTTTCTTTTCCTTCCATAGGCTGGTGGGATAAAAACATGTATTACTGAGAATGCCTCTTTCTCTCTCAATTTCTCCATGCTGGAGAGTGCAACTTAGTTGTCTCTTCTGTCATCTGATGCTTGAAGGTCCCTGGCCTGTGCAATATGAACCAACTGCAAAGATTCTAACCAGAAGGAAGAGCTAAAAGACTGATAAATGGAACTGCTCTGTACTGTAAAATCTTGCCCTTGGATTACCAACTTGAATGCTGCTTTTGTATTACCTAACCCTTTGTTGTTTAAAGTGTACAAAGTTCAAAGGAAAGAAAACCATGTTGTATATAAAATCAAAGAAACCACGTTTGTTGCAATATTAATGTAAGTGTCTTGCACTAGGTTTCTTAATATATATATATTTGTTGTTGTTGAGAATGATTATGACACCGTCTATGGCAATCCAACTGTGAGTTTTTAAGTGTAGACAAGACGTGTGTTACTCAGAACTACACTGTATAAGGACAATTTGATAATAAAACAACTTTTTACATAAAGTCCCTGTTTCTCATGTCCATCTTCTCTCAATGGGTGGAGGTGAATGCAAAGCAGAAATAATGGAGTCCCATTAATGCTCCTTCCATGCAGAATCCCTGACCATAATGATTTATAGGAGTCAGGCAAGGCCACATCATTCGCCATGACTTATTGCTGTCAAGATGCTTCCTTGTTTTGATTAAGTTAATTTCCCCATAGTTCCTCCCTTTAGTTTGAGTCTGGTGGCAGAACATTGGGAATGAATCCTCACCAGACATCCTGAGGTTCATGAGCTACTGCAATCTCAAACCTTTATACAAATCAACCAAATATTTCCACCAATCCAATCACAGTTATAAAAATAATACCCCTAATTTTCACATAACATACAGTTCTGTGATCTAAGACAAACACAGGGGTTGTCTCAATGATGAAATTACTCCGCACAGAATGCGAGGAGAATACAGGCTGTCTTAATGGCATCCCACATCATTTTGCCCTATTCAGAAGAAGTGGGGACAAAAATATCATAAATTGCAAAGGGAAAGCCTTCACAATTTTTCCCCAGAGTTTTTAAAAAGCTCCATGGGGAATGTGCATTCCCGCTCGTTGGGACAAGCAATTTGATTTGAATTGCTTTTCCATAGGCGAGGAGGTGCAAGCTGATTAGCTGGAGGAGTGTGGGTGTGGAGGTTACTAACAGGGCAAGTGCCTGCTGCTGCCATGTTGGATTTTTGCCTTAGCGAGCAATTGCTAAGGTGATAAAACAGGGTGGGTTTTTTGTGTGTGTGTAAAGGCAAAATATTGCTTATAAGCATCATGGAAATAAGGTTGGGTTTTTTTTAAAAAAAAGAAGTTCAGTGGTGACAGATTTAAAAATGCAAGCAATTCACTCGCGGCCACCATCTTGAATAGAGGGCACGCAAAATTTATGGAGGCTGTAAGACCATTAAGACAAGTTGCAGTTGCTGCAAATTGTTTTTACTGCTGTTTTTTGGTGTTCGTATAGACGACCCCACAGATCCTGCCAAAATGTATTTGCTGATTTCTTCCTTTCTAAGCGTTCTACATAAAAACTGTAGTGTTGTGTGCAAATGAGATGCTTTTATCATGGCTGTTCTTTGCTTCTTGAGATCCCACAGCTAAACTGCATCTTGCAGATTTACAATCTACCAAAATTGGCATCTGGGAAGTGAGATGTGGGAGATTTAAGCCCTCATTTAGTATCACCATAAAAAAAGTCAGGTTAAAATCATTGCCAAGATAACTTACAAAAGGAATGTTATTTGTCACCTGCTGCTGCAGGAAGAGTTCCTAAACAGTGCTGTCTCAGCCAAATAAAATGGATGGCCTTGTTTATTGAATTTCAAATATTTCATTTCACACTCAGATGTGTATATTTTGCCTATTACCCACACAGCAAGGCATAAAGTGTGTGACCAAAATAACTTATGGGTAAGCATAGCATAAGAAGAAGACAAAGATGAACAATCACAAATGTGATTACTATATATACTCTGATATATATGAATCAAAATCATGTATAAGTTGAGGGCAGATTTTGGGGCCAAAATTAGGGATTTTGCTATGATCCGTGGATAAGTCAAGGCTAAAACTTAGGGGCATTTAACAAACAAACCATTCCCTCTCCCTTAAAAACTGCATAGAGGGAACATACTTAGGAAGAGCTAAAGAGGAGAGGATCTGTTTATTTGAGGGGTTACAATTGTGGGGAGTGAAAGTTGCTGATCTTAAAATGCCTGCATCTATACAAATACAGATGGGGAAAGGAATATAAATGAGGAAAAAAGAATGAGAATATGGCCTGGAAAAAACTGTGTGGGAGGGAGAGAGCAAGGAAAGCAACTTGCCTATATTAGGGACCCAGTGTAAAGGCAGTGACAAGAGGCAGAAGCAAGAAGCCCTTCTTGGCATGGCGGGACGTGGAAGCAGTGCTCCCACCCCATTACCCCTCCTTTGCCTAAACTGGAGAAAGAAAAGCAGCCCTCCCTCCTTCCCTGCTTTCTTTTTTTGGTCGGAGTGGCATTCAGCAGCAACGTGTGGGAACACGAAAACTGTGCCTGCCAGTTGGGGTGCTTGAGGTGGAGTGGCAGCGGCCATTTTTAATAAGGGCTTACTGTAAAAGGCTCACCTCAAATGCTGTAGGTATGGAATAAAAACATTCCTCTCTGAAATCAAGTGAAATGTACCACTGCACTATTCTGAAATGTAATCAGAAGTCATGACTAGTAGGCCACAAGTGCCTGCAAGGCTACCAGGACTTACATTTTTGGGGGAACCTTGAAGTCAAGTGCCTTTAGTATCAATCCATGTTGCATCATTCTATTCACAGTTAAACCAGTTCAACTTGCTTTGGTTATTTTACTGCTCAAGTTTGAAGTCTATGATTTTCCACCCCCTTTCTTCTTTACAATACATTCCATGATTTTTGTTTTGAGAGCAGAGTATTTGAACTTGCATAAACTAAGACCTTATCTGCATAGGCTAAAAACCCCAGCTTGCCCCCATCTCAGAGCCCTGCAGTCCATATGACGTAAGACATTTTCCCCCTTCAGCCCCTGGGCAGTTCTTACCACCCCCAGGGCAGATACGGTGCAAACTGGGGTAGGGCCTGATAGACTGCTATAAGAAAATACCCAGTGTACTCTATTACTGGCGGCCAAAACCAGATCGTGCTGCGTATGTCTGCAGGAGCCCGTTTGGCATGCTGGCCCTCGCTGCTGCCACCATCTCCCTGGCTCTGCCGGAAGCCAGGTGGGGATCTTGCAGCATGTGACCAAGGCTGCTCACATGCAGGGAGCCTTCAGTCTCATGTTTTGGGCCACCTTCCTGGCTTCTGAAAGAGCAAAGAAATGGTGGCAGCTGCAGGAATGGACCAGGGTTCCTATGTGGACTCCAGCCCATTTTGTCAAGGTAACGGAAGAAGGATGGGCCAGCTCTGCAGCCAGAATACTCCGGCACATCCTGGCTGGCGTAGATAAGCCCCATGTCTCCATCCCACAATATGCAGTGACCTTCCCTCTTTTCCTGCTTGCATGCAAAGTCAACCTGGACTGGCTAGCTGGGATGGCAACTTGGTAGTTAGGAAGGCATCTGCACTTGCCATTTTCAATCTTCTGCATGTTAATAATAATAATAATAATAATAATAATAAAATTTATTTCTATCCCACCCCTCTGCAACGCAATCGGGGCGGCTTATAGCATTGCTGTCAGGCAACCCTTCATTGTAAAAAATACTATACACATAAGCATACCCTCCAACTATCCTGATTTGACAGGTACAGTCTTAATTAATCCTCTGCCATCCCACTTTTCAGTTGCTCTTAAAATGCCTCCAGATTCCTCTCCTCCCACCTTGCTCCTTTGTCCTCAGCTTACTTCAATTGCTGCAAAAAGAGTTCAAGGTGCAAAAGTTGTTTACACTCAGCTAGCTTAGTGGGGAAAAGGGGAGAGGCAAGAGGGGTTGAATTTTGCCCTTCCCAGAAGACTCAGGCAAAAGGAACCTGTTGTAGTCTCTCCTAGCTTGTGTGTTTCTTGATCATTTCCCTGCTATTATCCAGGCCTCTTATAAATTTTGGCTATGCTATGATGCACAAGATATGTTTCTAGAATGCTCTTGCTAAGTGATTATAGATTGTGTGTGTGTATGTGTGTGTGTGTGTGTAGATCAGAATGGGCTGAAAAAGCAAAGAGGAAAACAATAAAAGCTTAAGAATTACTCAAGAATAAGATCAAAATTATTTGTAGCAAAACTAGTTTTACAGTGACACACCACTGTATAGGATTGGTCTAAGAATATGACAAATATTCTTTAGGTCAACATCATTTTATAGAAAATCTGGAAACAATGCAGACACTTGCTGGTTAATTATTCTCCCTGAAAGCATTGAGCCAAAGTTCAAGTAAGGTGATCAACCCCCATCTTCAAAGCTGGCAAACAAATGTCCTTGGTTTACATTTTCTCAGCTGCCTCTCATGTTCAAATATATGGGTCCATGGCATATTTACCGTACTTCACAAAAACAGTGAACCTTGGATATTCCTGACAATACTGTAATGTGCTCTTAGTTGTTGCACTAAATTAAATTTAATGGTCTACTTTTTTCCCCAAAGAAACTTTAATGAACAGAAATACTGCATTCTTCTGAAGGACATAGGGAGAACATAGCATACCACCTTATCTCTGGATCCTAGACCTTTCACATAGGAGAAATGCCTTATCTTCTCCATCATGTCTCTATGTGGCTGTTCAATCTGTTGAGATCAGAATAACACACAGAACTTTTTTTCCCCCCTCTCTGAAGCAAAAGCAAACATCATGGAAACCCTGGATACAGGCTCTGTTATGTTAAAATCTTCTCCAAAATTGCTTACTGGCAGTGTTATCAATTTATTTCTCTCCTTTCTCTATAATCATTCCAGTGGGGTAAGCTCAGGCAAAGGGATTTAGAGATTAATAACATTCAATTCTATCTCACCCTTTTGAAAATTTTGGCAGGAGAATGTACATTTTCAGTAGTTGGTTACACAAGCGATACATAAGCTAATTCTTTTTATGGTTTTACTTGCTTTTTGGGAGAATTTTGAACCACAGGGCATTCCAGAATTTCAAGAATTATGCTACAAGAAAACTCCATCAGGTAAGTGACACACTTTTTAAAAACTTCCCTGGTTTACTTGGATGTTTTAAAGTGGGTGTATATGCGTTTTGTAACTTTTTTTGTGTATTTTTGTTTTTATTTTTTAATTTCCTGCGCTCATGTCTTCTAGCGAGAATGGGTGGGATTTCAGTCCAGGAAGTGAATGGAGAAAAGGTAAGTGTGATGGGGAGGGTTATTGTGCTGGGACAGGAGTGGAATTGGAGATTGTGGGACAGGAACACTTTTTGCGTTCTTGTCTGATAATCTCCCTTGTCAGGAAATATTTGGTGGGTTCTACCCTCCTTTCATGGAATTTTCTCATGTAAATGTTAACCTGGTGCTAGACAGGCCTTAGGCCAATGCTTCTCTCTGGGAGCGCACCTTCCTTTTTCCTTTGCTTTGCAGCTTTTCGGTAAAGGGCAAGAGTATGGCCAGAGGTAAATTTAGATTTGAATACCCAGATTACAAGCTATGAGAAAACAGCTCCTTTTGTTTCTTTGGTCTGAAGCCCTGGTGTTCAGGTAAAAATAAAAGGCAGTCAATGCCTGAAGCTAAGTATAGTTCCTAGAACTTTTCAAGTATGCAAATAGAGAGCGTATTGTCTTCCCTACTGTTCTTGTCCAACAGCACTTTGATTTTTAGTTAAAGCACTAAATGGGTTTTCCTTTTAAGTTTGCATGCCCATTTCCTTGTGGTTGTTTTTTTTTTTAAACCTGCACTTAAGATTCAGACTTTTATGCCTACCCATGCTCAAATGCTTTGCTCTGTTCTCATTACTGTATTTTGAGGATTAAAAGTTGAAGCACACCAACATGCTTAAGAGTTCAAAAGGCTTTTAGTTTAGTTTATCACAGTCAAAGACCAGCAAATCAAAATAACTACATAGACAATGAATGAAAAACAAACTACCCAATTAAAAACAGAGGAACAAGAACTAAGCAGCAGATTAAAATTACTATATTTACATTTGCTATAAAATAATTCAAATAAGGTAAAGGAGCAAAAATCACATTCTGGGAAAAAAAGTGAAGGAGAAACTGATGACATAATAATAATATGGCCTGCTATCCTTAATTTATCATAATTTTTCTGCAGGTGATAGCAGATGCACAGAACTGTGAAACACATATATATGTGATCTGTGAGTTCTGATTTGATAATAAATATTTTAGATAGAAAAATTCAGGTCTCCCTGGTTTTCTTAAAAGAACTGGGCTAATCAAATCATTATGGGAGTCATGATAAAAAGGGCTGTATAATAGCACGTGGGCAACATTTTCTACACCTCTCATGTCACAAGGACAAAATCACTCCTGTGTAGGGATCTTATTATATCTACCTTCCAGGAGCACAGAGGGTAAAACATATAATCTGGCTAGTGTAAAAGCTTTCCTATATTTGGGGACTGATAGACATATAATTTGACTTTGTGAATGTTTCTACACATTTCCGATAGTTAGGATAGCGTGCAGTCTGACTCAGATGGTTTTGGAATTCAGTGTCTCTGATTTGCTGAGTAGTAGCCGCTCTAGCTTTGGTGTAACCCAGATGGCTGGAAGGCTCAGGGGCTGCAGGAGTTCAAAAGGAAATGTTCATGGAGTCCTAGCTGCTTGGTATGGCACATGATTTACAAACAGAAGGTCCCAGTTTCTGCCCCTAGCAACTACAGTTGACAGATCACAGAGACGGGAAAACAGAGCATTAGTATCATAGAATCATAGAATTGTAGAGTTGGAAGAGACCACGAGGGCCATCCAGTCCAACCCCCTGCCACATAGGAAATCACGATCAAAGCATCCCCGACAGATGGCCATCCAGCCTCTGTTTAAAGACCTCCAAGGAAGGAGACCCCACCATGCTCTGAGGGAGTGTGTTCCACTGCCGAACAGCTCTTACTGTCAAAACGTTCCTCCTAATGTTGAGGTGGAATCTCTGTTCCTGGAGCTTTCATCCACTGTTCTGTGTTCCAGTCTCTGGAGCAGCAAAAAACAAGCTGGCTCCATCCTCAATGTGACACCCCTTCAAATACTTAAACAGGGCTATCATATCGCCCCTTAGCCATCTTTTTTCCAGGCTAAACATATCCAGCTCTCTAAGTCTTTCCTCATAAGGCATGGTTTCCAGACCTTTCACCATTTTAGTCGCCCTTCTCTGGAGACGCTCCAATTTGTCAATATCCTTTTTGAACTGTGGTGCCCAGAACTGGACACAGTATTCTAGGTGAGGCCTGACTAAGGCAGAATAGAGCAGCACTATTACTTCCCTTGATCTAGATACTATACTTTTATTGATGCAGCCCAAAATTGCATTGGCCTTTTTAGCTGCCGCATCACACTGTTGACTCACGTTCAATTTGTGGTCTACTAGGACTCCTAGATCCCTTTCGCACATAGTCTCGTTCAGCCAGGTCTCCCCCATCCTATATCTATGCATTTCATTTTTCCGCCCTAAGTGCAGTACCTTACATTTCTCCATATTGAATTTCAGTTTGTTAGCCTTGGCTCAGCTCTCCAGTCTATCCAGGTCATTCTGAATTTTGATCCTGTCCTCTAGGGTATTAGCTACTCCTCCTAATTTGGTGTCATCTGCAAATTTGATAAGTATGCCCCTAATTCCCTCATCCAAGTCATTGATAAAAATGTTGAATAACACTGGGCCCAGGACAGAACCCTGTGGCACCTCACTGGTCACCTCTTTCCAAGAGGAAGAGGAGCCACTGCTGAGCACCCATTGGGTGTAGTAGTTTGGACAGACTAATGATCTGACTCTAGAATGACTTCATGTGTGTAAATTGGAGCTTATTTTTTATCTAAGGCTGCATCTGCTCTGTGGAAATAATGCATTTTGACGTTTCAACTGCCACGGCTCAATGCCATGGGATTCTGGGATCTGTAGTTTTGTAAGACATTTAGCCCTCTCTGTCAGAGAGCTGTGGTACCACAACAAACCACAAATCCCAGGATTCCATACGATGAAGCCATGATAGTTAAAGCGGTGACAAAATGCATTATTTCTGCACTGTGCCAGCAGCCAAAGACTCATATGGAAATGTGACTGCTAAGGAGATTATCAGATGTGGCAAAAAGTCCAAGAGGAACATGTGAGGATGACATTACTGTACCACAAATAGGTCCCAGTTTCAAACGACGTTGTCACCCTCGCGTGCTGACTCTGTGCTGCAGCTGCAAATAAGGCATCACTTTCAATTGATGCTTTCAATTGACGGGAGAACTTCAGGAGCATTTTTTTTCCTGATTCAATTAGAAGGACAAGGCCCTCATACTCTAGTGATGGAGAAGACTTATCATAGGAAAAATAAGATATCCTGGGGTTATTTACTTGATTTTTGTTTGCAGCCCTCTTTCACTGCTGCATTTTTGTATTTATTTATTTATTGAATTATCATATGTTAAAGGAACAGTTTTCTCCGGTATGTATGGCTTGAGCTATAGCTCTTAACAACAAACATTTGGTATTATTTCTGCAGGCTTTAACAGTCTGTTCCCTGTCACCTGATGACAGCAGCCAAGAAATGTGCTGATCTGAAGTCTATCTGGATAACAAACATGCAAGGAATTGTCAACTTATTTACTTTTCCACTTCATAAATTCATCTGGCAATGACAGCATTGCTCCTCTCACTACTCCAGCCCCAAAATTTGTATACCTTCTACTTTTAGGCCTTGTAAAATATACATGTTACAAAACTCAAGTGCATTCCTTCCCACTGCCACCCTCTCCTCAAGCACTTACTCCAAAATATACACTCTGAAGTCTGTGGTAGTATTTTGAAATTAGTATTTTGTCATAACCTTAGGCTCTGTAGTCAAGATACTATAGAAAAAAAATGTTCTCTTCAGAGGCAGCTTGCTATAGAAAAAGTGAAACTATGATCTGTTGTTTAGTGGCTCCCAAGACTACTCTTCATGTGAAAGGTATCAGTTCAACCAAAATCTGTGGTTTCAGTTATCTGCAGGATGCAAAACACATACCATAGAGTCATGCTGGAAAATGCCTAGAACAGCACCCTCTCTAGGCTTCTTCTACATCCTCCAATGCAACTCTATGGTATGTTTTTACCAGATTTCCTTTCTTTTAATAGGGTTCACTATTATCTGGGTTTTCCAGAATCCATGGTAAGTCTGGGAACCAACCCCCTGTGGATATGGGGGTCCAACTGTATACATGTTGCTTGTCTCCACAAGGAAAAAAAAACATTTGGTATATTCATCCGATTATACAGTCTTCAGGTGCTTGAATTACCCTTCCCAAATAATGCCTATACTCCTCCCCAGAATCACTGGGGAGTATAGGATGTTGTCAACAGTGATTAGTCAGGCCCTGGTTACATACTATCTGGATGAGTGTGGGTGGCCATGAAGCCTTATTTGGACACTCACTGCTTCCAGTAACTACTCTCAAATTTTTAACATGGTTTATGTACCAGGCATAGTGTGGATGGAAAATATTAAGGTACATAGAATCATGGAAAGTAGTGGAAGGGCCATTTAGTGCAAACACCTGCCATACAAGAATGCCCAGCTAAAACATTCCTGAGAAATGGCCACCTAGCTTCTTTTTAAAGACCTCGAACGAAAAGTCCACCACCCTCCAAGGGAGTGCATTCCACTGATGGCCAGTTCTTATCATTTAGAGATTCTACGTAATATTAAGGTGGAATCTGTTTTCTTGTAATTTGAATCAATTTCTTTGTGTCTGAGTTTCTGGAGCAGCAGATAACAAGCTTGCTGTATCTTCTACATGTCATTTTTTTCAAATATTTAAAGATGGCAATCATATCACTTTTTAATTGTCTCTTCTCCAAGCTAAGCATACGCAGCTCCCTAACCTGTTGCTCATAGGGGTTGGCTTCCAGACCTCCCGCCATCTTGGTCGCCCTCCTCTGGATGAATAGAGTGGCATTATTGCTTCCCTAAATCTGGATACTATACTCCTGTTCATGACGCCTAGAACTGCAGTGCATGTATATAAAAGCATTCAAAAAGGTATATATATTTTTTGTATCTACCTACTGAAACATGCAGTGGTCCAAAATGGCTCACAATCTGACTAACATCTATAATGTCATGGTATCTTCTCTGGTTTTGCCACATAATGTGGAATTTGGAAGAGAGAAGCAGGTGGCAAAGAAAACCTGTTTCCCTCTCCACTCCTCCCAGTCACTTATTTTGCTCCAAATGCCCCTCCAGATGCTCTTCTTCCCTGCAGGCATTTGTTGCAACATTGTGCTTTGTAACATGTGGTTAAACCTGCAGTTTGCACTGAAACCAGAATCATTCATCTTCTTAGATAGATGATTACAAGATAAATTTCCTGCTCTGTAGGAGCAGAGGCTCCTACAGAGGCTCTGTGGGAAGCCTAAAAGAGGGCAAATCTTTCTTTCTGCATAGGCTATAGGAAGTAATAACATTGGAGAGGTTCAACAGGCCATCTTTTTGACAGTACTCATATTGATAAATGTAGGAAGCAGCTGCTCTATGTAGCAGATCAGCTTATTTCTCCATGCAGCTCAGTATACATCACTCTGACTGGCAGAAACTCTCCAGGATTTTTCTTAACAGGAAAAAAAAAAAAAAACTCCTCACAGAATGCAAGTTCCACCATTTTTGTGAAGGAGAGGGACCCAAAATGTAAAAAAAAAAAAAAAAAAAAAACTATGTGGGAAAAGCTTTGGCAACTTTTCCTTGAGTTTTTTTTTTTTTTAAACATCAGGGGGGATGCACATTCTCCCTCATTGGAACAAGCAATTTGATTTTGCTATGAATAGCAAAACAGGGTGTTGCTTCTTTATCTTTTTATTCCAAAGGCAAAATATTGCTCCAGCACACAGTGCAAATAGTTTTTTAAAAATGCAAATAATTCACTCATGGCTGCCATGGGCTTGCAAAGATTTGGGGGGCAAAAAACAAAAAATAATTAGGACATGCTGCAGCTTCTGCAAAATGCCACTACTGTGGGGCACTCTGTGTTTTTAGTGCTCATATAGTGCTCTAGTGCGCAGCCTAGAGTAGGTATATTCATACTTACTATCTGATCCTTGATTCTACCAATTGGAGATGGCAGAGACTGACTCTGAGACTTATTTTTTCATCCATATAATTTGCTCTTCCATTTAACTCTTGGTCCTCCCCATAAACAGGGTGTCTGACATTCTTTTGGGAACTGAGAGCCTTTCATTTTTTAAAAAAAGTCTCCATCTCACATAAACACATTTTACATTGTCCTAACATCTGGTTTTCTGCACCATCAACCACCCTAATTCAAAATGCATGCAACTTCTCTAGCACATTGGAAAACATCACATAGGCTCAAAGAAACTTCCCTTTTTATTATTACTGCTCCCCTGAAATGTAACATTGGAGATAAGCCTTAGTGGATGCTTTTGCCAATTAAGCTCTGGCTGCAGAATGGTCATGAAGCAACCCAGCCCATCTAATTGTTATCTTGATAGTCCAGGCAAGAGACGCTGAAGAAATAATGTGTTTTATTGAATCAGCTACAGTCAAACAAATGGACATTGATCCAGCAAGTAGGTCATGGGTAAATGTGTTAATTACATTCTTTTAAAGCTCTGGAAGAAAAATGGAAATAAGAAACCAAAAATCCCTCCAAAGAGAGATGCAAATATATAAATGTTGCCATCATCTCTATAGTAAATTAATTGTTTAAGTTGAGGCACGGTTGGCACATCTATACTGCTATCTATGATATTTATTTGAAGGTATGTACAACAGTGTCTACTGAGGATTACTATTAGAATTGTATCTTTAATCAAATGTGGCACCAAGATGCAAAAAAATAAGCTTTATGAAACAGTTAGCACTGATTATTACTTGGAATTCAGTGAACGATCAGAATTTCTTGCTTTGTTTTGGAGATGCAATAGGTGTCCTTGTTTTACTGCCAAGGGGTGAATAACTTCGTAAGCCTGCAGCAGAAAGAGACAATGATCAACCAAGCATGAAGAGTACCAGAAACAGTATGGCTCTGTATATCAGTTTCTGGGAAACACGGGTATTGCAAATAATCACAGACAAATAGCACATTCAGTTAATTGCCATTAAATGGAAACTACTTTGCAAGTATCTACTCATAAGGTGATGGAACATGGTTGCCATTTTGAATCTGTCATTATCTTCAAAAAAATTGCTGAATCATATATCAACTCAATACTAATGATCAACTCAGCAGTTCACTCAATCTGCTGTCCTGAGGGAAGGGAATAAGAAACACACAATCAGGAAACTAATTAACTACCCAATTTGCCAGCCATTGAGATAGAGTAAAAGATGATGAGAAGAGCCATAGCAAGACAATGAAAACTAGGAGTATTTTTTATGGGAGTAGCACGGGAAGATATGTTACTCAAAGTCAATACTATATGTTGGAGAGAAAAAAGCAGCCCTAAAGTAATTATATTTTATTCTTTGTAAGCCAGTTTCAGGAAATGAAATGGTGAGAAATAATAACTAAGCAAAAGAGCAGACCTTTTGAATTAATATACAGTTGTTGACCTCCAGTAAGTACACAGAGATGGTTATAGATGAGTTTGAAAATCTCAGATCCACCCAAAGAATAAAAATGCATGTTGTGTACCCAGGGGTGAGTTCTGCTCCACATGAAATAACACATCAACACACGTGATAGCATTGAGTGGAAGACATAGGCCACAACTTTTATTCGTTACAACTGTAGATAAGGTTGGTGCACACACGGGTCCAGATCCAGGCATCAAACAACCCATCCAGTGCCAGAACCTTCAGGATGACAAAAAAGGACCCACCCGGGCAGAAGCCCTAGTGTGATCCCCCTGCCACCAGAGGGTGCAGGAACGGTGCCTGCCCCCAAGCTGGGCAAGACTGGATCTGCTCCACACCCCCTGAGTCCTTGAATACATTATCAATGCCAGGAAGACACTGGTAATCAATATTCCAGATCCAGGACCCATGACAACTGCCCCCAAAAGTTGAGACAATAACATAGATGGCAACATGCTCTACAGTACCACATCCATACAAGATTAAACAGAGGGAGGGTGGGTGGGACAACACTCAAGGAAGCACTAACAAGCATGCAAACAGGCTGGAACATAAATACCCTCCCACCTGACCAGAGTGAAAACTGCAAGCAGCTCACTCCAGCCATGCCTACCAGCCAATGAATTCAAACCCAGGTTTAAATTCATTGGCTGATAGTTCCTGCCTTTCCCCAGGGCCATGCAGAACCATGGGAAGAAGAAGCCAATGGACGCGATCTCTCCCTGGACTGCAATGATGCCAACCAGTAAACCAGGCAGCCCTTTTAATGTTGCCTAGCTCCAGATTTTTTTAAAAAATAAAACACAACACCACGTAAACTATTTAGAATATAAAGTATGTTATTACTTAACAACCTTTCTATAATTGTTATGACTCAGAATTCTTGCCATGAACTGCTGAGATCTCTTATTGTTGTTGTTGTTGTTGCTTCTGCAAGTTGATCAGTGTATTGTACCTTCTTTTTTTACCCCTTATTTGAACTGTATTGATGTGTATCAGTCTAAAATATGTAATACAACTGGGATTTTTTTAAAAAAAATTACAAACTCACCTACAGCAGTTGGAATATCCAAGGTGGTTTTTTTATGAGCCCTTCTGGATTTCATCCTGGGAGAAGGTCCCTTCTGCTCTTGCCAAGTTGCTAGTTTAGCTTCAGGTAGAAGAATTACATAATATAAATCACACATTTTTTTAAAGCAAACATAGCTGGTTCAGCAATATAATGAACAAATATATGTTTACTAAACATAGTTTAAAGCCAATTTATTTTGTTTTTTCCCCTGACAGGCAGCCTCTAATAATAAGAAGGAACAAAGAATTATCAAATTTATAAGTAAGGATCATGAATTCCATGAGGAGTATTTTCACCATTTCGACAAGCCCTAGTTGTGGTATCTCTGGATATGAGAGACAGATTCTGTTCTTAGTGAGAATTCCTGCCAGTTAGCAACATTTGACAACTCTGTATGTATCCCATGCAGTTTAGATGCAGCTATCCCCCTGTCTCAATTCCACAATGACTTTTGATGTGAAAATTTCCCAATAAAATTGGAACTAGATTAATTCACTCACCTAGGAACTTAGAGGTAATGATATTTTCATCTTTCAGCAGAGGGAAAAATCCTACCTCTGAAGGTCTTTCACTGTCTGTAGGGGCAAAAAGGAGAAGATATAGTCTGAGGATGTGCGTGGCATGCCCTGCTTAGGGATCAGCATAAAGGATGCATGTTGACCTTGGCAGGACTTTTTCAATAACTAAATTGTTATTTCTCAAACAGATTTTTTTAGCCTGTCAGTTACAAAAAATAAAATAAAATAAACATCTTCTGTCTAGGTTTCAGTTAGAAGATATGTGAAGCACTGTGCATATAGTATCTTGTTTTCCAAATTCCCCTGGAAGGATTACTGGAACAAAAGAAGGCCTCTATTAGTGGACTGTCCTATATCTAGGAGGCACCTGTTTCCCACTGAAGATGGGACTGATTCAGGATTTGTTTGTCCTGCAAGTCCTTTTTGTCCCCTGCAAGAAGGTCTGGGATATGCATACGAAAGGGAAAAAATAGCTTGGTTCCTTATTGAATCAGGACTACCCTGATGTCCTGCCAGAAATAGATAACTGAATAAATAAATGAGTGCATGATCCTTTGCATGTAATAAGCCATGCTGCTCAGGGCTGATGGAAGTCTGCTAATCCTTGGTACTGTGACCGTTATGTTCCTGTGTGTTGCTTTTCCTCTAGCCCACCCAACTCTAGCAAAGGCTAGAAATCTCCCTTTCTAATCTCACCTGGGGGAGCCAGTGTGGTGTAGTGGTTTGAGCACTGGATCTTGGGCACCTTGGGCAAGTCACACTCTCTCAGCCTTAGAGGGAAGCAAAGGCAAAGCCCATCTGAACAAATCTTGCCAAGAAAATGCGTGATATATTCCCCTTAAGGTCACCATAGTTCAGAAAGGTCTTGAAGACACACAATATACATAAGGTAAACCTATCATGGAGTTTTGCAACAACAACTATTATTATTATTATTATTATTATTCACAATGACCCTCAAGGGAAGCTCTTGTCATGTGGTGAACTGTACCAGCTCAGCATGTAGATCAGAAACTGTGAGACATTTTGCTGCTAGGACACCAGCTACACCAGCATGGTGTAGTGGTTTGAGCATTGGACTACAACTCTGCAAACCAGGGTTCAAATCCCTACTCTGCCATGGAAATCCACTGGGTGACCATGGGCAAGTCACACTCTCTCAGCCTTAGAGGAAGGCAAAGGTAAAACTCCTGAATCAATCTTGCCAAGAAAACCCCATGATAAGATCACCTCTGGGTCACCATAAGTTGGAATCCACTTAAAAGCACACAATAGCAACAACAACAATCTGACCTGGGCAAGGTTGCCTTGAGGGAAAGAGGCCCTAGTTGGCACTGGTGGAGGGAAGGAATATGGGCAGTTTTGAAACCTTTTACTGAACCCCCTGAACTCTTTATCTTCTGTCACTGAGAGCCTAGTCTAGCCTTTGGGATAACAAAAGAAAGCCTTGCCTCCTGCTTACATCATCATTTCAGATCCTGTTATTTGAAAGAGGACCATACTCCCAAGAGACTGATTGCCCTGTTGTTACTATGGAGGCAAAAGAGAATCTTAAGAGGTAAACACATCAATGGAAACTTTTCACTCTGGGCAAATAAGAAGGCGTAGTCTCCCCTCCCCTCTGCTTTAGTTTGTATTGGGACTGTAAGATGGGCAAAGGGTTAAAATCCCCCCTTCAACGTTCCACAGATTTGATCTGGCATCCCTCCCTCTGTTAACTGTTATTTTCTAAGAAAATCACACCAGGGCTAGGGACACAATTTACATAATGTTTTCTTTGGGAACTAGCTGGAAAGATTTCAACACTGGATAATTGCAACCAATCAGTCAAAGAACTTTAACAGATGTGGCTGTGAAAGGGCACAAATGCCAGAGGACACCGTGCTTTCATGATGATGCATTGTAAATAAGGCGGTCTTTTTTATTGTTGGGCCAAGCTGTCAATAGATCGGCATTTTTTTATTTTTTTTTTTTGGCTGTGATTGTGAGTGTGTGAAACCATGCCCCATTCTGTTGGCAGGATTCTAGCATCAAAGGGCGATCCCTGCCAGAACACTTCCAGGTGGGAGTGTGAAAACTAGCCATGGGATGCTCTTTTTATGAACCTCCCCTTGTTGCAGGCAAGTTTTTAAGTGTGTTTCAATGTTTGTGTGTTTTTTAAAAATTTTTTAGCTGTTTTTACACTTTTAAGTGCGCTAGCATCTTCTTGCGAGAACCACCGAGATCACGCTTGGCAGCAAATGCTGAAGTACGAGGCTTCTTTTTCATGAGATCATGGCAACATCTGATATTTTGGTTTCTTTTGCTGGCTCAAAAACAGTGTAAAATATGGTGCCAAAAGAATGTTTTTAGAGGTTTGTCTGATAAAGTCCTAAGTATATTAGGAAGCAAATCTCATTTCCAAGTAATATACAAAGGATAGCTGCATGTCTGTTACTCTGAATCTAAAATTGTGCTTTGCTATGTGCTTATTTTATGTTATTTTATTTGTGCCTCACCTTTCTCCTGGCATAGTTCCCAAGGCAGGTTACAAAACAAATTAATATATAGCTAAATACCTAATAATGAAAAAAGTTTTTAAAAATCATTAAATAAACAATCCTATTAAAAACACGAATCTAAAACCATTTAACACAGGTATCCTGTTAGTGACTTTCACATGTATAAGTTCTCTAACACACATGGTTGTACTTTTGGGGGCATTCTGTAACTTCCATATTCAGTTGAAAGTTGCAGAAGCAGAGTTGAATGTGCAACGCTGTCGTGCAAGTGGGGCCATTGCACATGGAGACGTACATTATGCACTGCGATCATGAATTTCACAGTAGTTTGTGCATTCAGTTGAGCAGTGTTACTATTTGCTAATGCACAATTATGTCATAATTCCATGAGTGTGAGGTTACGCTCTGCCTCCTTGACATAAGATCTTGGTCCAAAACATATTTAAAACAGAGTGAAGAAGACAAAAGTACCCAAATATTCATATCAAGATATTGGAAGCTATCAAAGACACCTTCACATTCTTATAAAACCTGATGAGTGTGTAAAAGTATTAACTTTGCTTATTAGCAAAATGACATCAATATGCATATCTATAAACACAATGCATAGTACTTAATCTTGTTTGCATAAATTATTCTGTGAAGTGTATATAAACTTTCTTGGTTTTAGGTTTATGGTGTGTGTGTGTGTGAGAGAGAGGGGGGGGGGAATGAGAGCGAGAGAAAGCAAAACAGTTAAGTAGAGTATTCACAGCCAGATGCATAAACCTGTTCTTCTTGTGGCTGTCTTAGGACTTGAAGTATGGAACCTACTGGTTGTAACGCCAAGGAGCACGTAAGTCTCTCGTTCCCCCAGAAGCTCATCTGCAGAGCGGTGCTTGTTTTGGAGCAAATTCTTTACTTGGCCACTCTCATCTGCTAGCTCTATTTCCTCTGCAAAACAAAATTCAGGAGCTAGATACATTTGTTTGGTTGCTTGCTGACCCTTCTCTTCATTACACTTGACAAAGTACAAGGGTATATATCTTTCCCTCAAGGAGCAAGCTATAACTAAACACAAACAGGTCACAGGAAAAGGAGAATGTGAAGTAAGGAGAAAGAATAGGCTTTTATTATAGGTATCTAACACATGAGAACTAGCATGGTTTAATGGCTTGAATGTTGGTCTAGGACTATGGGCGACCAGGGGTCAAATCCCCACTCGGCCATGGAAATTCAGCAGGTGACCTTGGGCAAGTCACACTCTCTCGGTTTCAGAGGAAAGCAATGGCAAACCTCCTCTGAACAAATATTGCCAAGAAAACTCCATGATAGGTTTGCCTTATGTGTACTGTGTGCGTTCAAGTCATTTCCAAGCTATGGTGAGCCTAGGGCTGTATCTGCATTGCAGCAGCAATCCAGTTTGACACCGCGTTAATTGCCATGGCTCAATGCTATGGAATCCTGGGATCTGTAGTTTGTTGTGAGACCAGAATTCTCTGACAAGAGAATTTGATATGTGTGTGTCCATGTGCATGCGCTCACAAACTTTTTTTTTTTAGCCATAGTACCTTCATCCTCACAGCCGCAGCGTTGTTTTATGCCATCTAGGAGAATCTGGACTTTACAATGAATGTTAAAAATGTCTGCCTTGTCTTCTATGAAGAAAAGATAGAGAATAGGTTTTAGGTTTTATGGCTTTATGCTTTTAAAAAAATGATTCAAAATCTCTTTCTCTCAGCTTTCAGTAAAACAGCTGTAAAGGTGGCTGTGTATATATGTGTGTGCCTTCAAGTTGCCTGTCAAGTATGTCAAGTTCATGAATTTCATAGGGTTGTGCTTCATTGACACAATGATCAGGAGAACAATGTCACATATGGGAATGAAAGCCTCACAACTAATAAAGGCTCCAAGTCAATTTCATGGAATGCACAATGGAGTAGGCCTTGGTTGGTCAATACTTTGCTTTGTTTCTTGACTTCAAGACTAGAAACAGAGGGCTTGTCCTCTTGCAATATTTGTGGTGGCGGCGGCAGGGAGACAGGACCTGTGTGTCCATCTCCCCAGTTTGGGGGATCCTGTATGGGATCTTAACGGGTGAAGCTAGGCAGAAACAAGCCCAGATGGCAGGGTTGAGATACATAATGCCCATGTAATCCCCCATTACTACTGCTTCATTGCATGTGATGGGGGAAGGGCTTCAACAGATAGACGTCGTGTGGTCCAATGTCAGGATCCATTCCAGATGCTGCACCAATGCTCTAGCAACTGCTGCCAATAAAATGTGGCCCTGTTTTTGTTGTCATTTCCATCAAGTCAACCTTGACTTGTGGCAACCCTATGAATGAGAGGCCTCCAAGAGCACTAGTCATCAACTGCCCTGTTCAGGTGTTGCAAACTCAGGGTTGTGGCCTCCTTGCTTGACTCAGTCCTTGTGTGATGGGGCCACTCTCTTCCTACTGCCTTCCACTCTGCCAAGCATTATTGTCTTTTCCAGTGAGTCATGTCATCTCATGATATGTCCAAAGTACAACAGCCGCAGTTTAGTCATCTTGGTTTTTAGTGAGAGTTCAGGCCTGATTTGCTCTAGGACTATTTGTCTAGTTAGCCATGGTATCTGTAGAACTCTCCTCCAGCACTACATTTCAAATGGCCATATTTTACTCTAGCAATATGTACTGTATGTGAGAGCTCTTCAGTCCCTACCATCTGTTCCCCTCTTTAATGACTTTGGGCCTCTCTACACAGCAGAAATACAACAGTTTAACATTACTTTATCCACCATAGTTCTATCCAATAGAATCCTGGTATTTGTAGTTTGGTGAGGCACCCGAGTTCTCTGACAGAAAAAGCTAAATGCCTCACCAAAGTAAAAAAGCCAGGATTCCATAGGATAAAACTATGGTGGATAAAGTGGTGTCAAACTGCTGTACTTCTGCAGTGTGGACTGGTCCTCGGTCTACAAAGGACAGGTTTGTTTTTATTTTTGGAAGATTTCATTGCTGACCAATTTGGTTCCTCATGGATATGTTATTATAAGTTCCTTATAGATCTGTTATTATGTTATTAAAATGGATACCTTCTATGGGTCAGGGGGCCACACTGGCACCCTCCAAATGCCAATGCCTTTCCCCACTGCTTCTACATTTTGTGCAGTAGTAGTGGTGCAATGCAGTGCCGTTTATCTTTTACATGAGGTACATAAGTCCTACACACCTTGTTCCAAAGTGGAATTGTATTTTTAGGATATTTCTGAGGCCACAATTATGCTTCTAAATGAGATATAAGGGGAGCATCGACATTATTTTAAAGAGCATGCACTTTTTCAGGCAAACATTATGGAACATGCAACAGCAGGGATATTGATGGGGGAAGCAGAAATGGAGTGGCATATTGGCTGTTCCAACCAAAATCCAAAGCCAGAAGATCACTTACCTCCGTGAAGCACAGTTATGAACATTTTTGCTTATAACCTAAAGGAAGAAAAACAAACAAAGGTGAAACAAACCATGATACCAATACATACACCCAACAAATGCCCAGGAACTGGGAGCACCGAGATGGGAGAAATGTGGTCTCCTTTACACTTAATTTTGTGGGCTCCCTTCTTCCTTTGACTAGATGGTTATGTTTAACATGTATATTCTGAAAACTTTCATCTTAGACAAGAACTCAAGGTAGGTTACCACTATTTAAAATGCCACAAAAATAACAGTGCAGCAGCATAATTTAACAGTACAACCACAAAATATCTGCTAACCTGAGCCATCTATAATTACTCATTTTCAAGAGGATGCCACAATGACACTGCACTAGCAGTAATTCCAAATTCAACAGTACTTTGTACCAATGTTGCTCAGCAAGTCAGGAAACAGCATGATGGTCAGGAACAAACTATCCTCTTTCCCCCCAAATTCTGTACAAGCTTTGCAAAAGAAAGTGATACCAGGAACTGTTTTTCAGGCACAAAGACACTACACTAGCAGTAATCTCAAATTCAACAATACTGTGTACCAATGTTGCTTAGCAAGTCAGGAAAAAGTATGATGGTCAGAAACAAACTATCACCTTGTCCCTCGAAATTCTGTACAAGCTTTGCAAAAGAAAGTGATACCAGGAACTGTTTTTCAGGCACAAAGAGACTATATTAGCAGTAATCACAAATTCAACAATACTGTGTACCAACGTTGCTTAGCAAGTCAGGAAAAAGTATGGCGGTCAGGAACAAACTATTGCCTTGTTTCCCCAAATCTGTAAAAACTTTGCAAAAGGAAGCAATACCAGGAACTGCTTCTCAGGCAGTTGATTACTGGAAGGAGAATTCACATGTCTTGGTTGCTGGGTGCTGCCCAGGTTTGTTTTCTTCTCTAAGGGTGACCCATTGATCTACTAAAGGGCTTAGTATCTCAATCTTTAATGTTCTGGTCAATGACCAGGAATAAAGGGTTTGATAAACATTTTAAATCTTTGCCAGAAAAAACCCACAAACAAACCCTTCCATTCTTTAATATCACTTGTGTAAATGTTACCTCAGTATTCATGAAAGAGGGGAAAAAAGTATCCTGCCTTTGGAGCGTGCCATGTTGCTGAGCTGGCCCTCAGCCAGAGAAATTTTTCTTTACCGTAACTCTATCAGGATGAGGATCTAAGGAAAACTAGGTTAGAGGAAATGCTTGGTGATGCTAGCTGTATTTGGAAAAACAACACACCATTTTTCTATTTCAGTAATCATGTTTCTCATCAGGTGTGACACACTCTTTTAATCCCTGCAGGAGTCATTAGCAGTGTCTCTTTCATCAGGCATGCCAGCTGTAATAGAACCTCTTTGTGCTGTTTGTTGTAGGGGCAAACAGTAGCATTTGCCTAATGGAAATGTGAAACTTGAACCACAGTTACAGAAATAATTCCACTCATGCTTGAACCTTTACACAACATGTTTAAGTGTCACTCCAAAGCACACAAATCTGTTTGCTTTTGTTATTTTTCATAGAGTAGTGTCCCCCCATGACTTTACAGCTTTCCCACTAAAATGGAATACACAGGTCTTCATATCCATTCATTAGGCTAGCAGTTATGCAACAGAAATTCTGCAGCCTTTCATAACCCCACCTTAATTGTTTGGGTATGTGGTAGATTAATTCAGACCTGCCATTTTGTTCTACTGTAAATTAATTCACTCAATTTCTCCAACATCTGGGTATGCACAGCTTCCACATACCTATTCCTCATACATCCTCACTCATGCAAAGTCATTTGGAGCCAGAACTACTTGTCAGTTTTTATGTTCATTTCTCCCACCAAATGCATCCATCAAACCTTGTTGACATGTTCCCTCCCCACAGTGTATTCCTTTGAAACTGGCATATGCAAAGCATCTCTGAAATTGTACAACATCAAATCATAATCATAATCATATAAAATCATAATCAAATCATAACATGTCATTGCACTGCACCTGCCTATTCCTGGATTTGTGCTCTTGGCCCATGTGACCAGGCTCATTACACATTAGTAACCATTAGACATGTAGTGTCCTACCTAGAAGCATTCTGGAAAGGAAAGAATGGTGCCGACAGTAACAAGAGTGAGGCTTTGAAAGTTAAGAGGAGGGAAGTTAAGTTAAGAGGAGGGAAGGCAAGGAGCCCACTCACTGCCACTACAAGCTTCCCCCACCTGACTTTTAAATAGTTTTAAGGAGAAAAAAAGAGGGCTAGCAATATTGTAAAACCCATCCATTAAAACCATTTGGTGGGTCAAACTGCAGTCCTTAAAATGGCCACTTCCAATTTACTACTTCAGGGTATTAAGGTATATATTTTGCTATATACCTTAAACCTATACCTATACATAAAGCTCCTAGAGGATTAGTGAAGTATTTTAGCAAAGGGCTGGTCACCCACACAACAACACAACATAGTCAACTGAAAACACCTAACAGGTGCCCAGTTCAATGTGGTCTCTCTTCATCTGTTGAGCTGGTGATCACTGCAGATTTCTAAGCGATGCCAGTTCTGATTCCACATCTCTGATCCTCTGCATAATGAGGCTTCTCTTAATTTCTAGCAGCAAACTTTGGTCCCTCTTCACAGCCCAAGATTCAAGAAGTTCTAAGAAGTGGAGTGGCTTCTTCCCAGGAAGTCCACTTGAAGGCTGTATAAGAGGTGTCTGTGTGTGAGAGAAAGAAGGAAAAAAGAAGGAATAAAATTACTGAGTTTGAAATAATGGATGAGACAGAATATTGGAAACTGGGGAAATTCTTATGACCCTATACAGTTTTGTAAAGCGCTTGCTACAAATTCAGAAGAGTCAATACTGTTATACGGCTATAAGCAAATTATCTGGTATAATCTGCCAGAAATAGGAAGGGTGGGGAATTTGTGGCCCTTCAAATGATGGTGTCTACAACTCCCTTTAGCTGCAGTCTACAAGGGCAATGCTTAGGCATGGTTGGACTTGTAGTCCAGTTACATCATGAAGGCTACCAGTTTGCCATATCTAATATATAGCATTGCACAGTCCCTGGAGACCTGTGTTCACAGGCTTAGTCACTCACAAAGAGGTTGTGTGGCAATTAGAGAATGCTAGTGTTTACACTGCTTAATGAAGAAATATCTGTCCCACTTGAAGACACAGGATGAACAGCTGCCAGGGAGACAGATCCGCTAACCATGAGCCCTGTTTGGCCCACACAAGGCCCAGAGCATTTGGAGACATGTGTCTTCAATTTACAGTATTTAGATTCACACACACTGTACGGTATTCATCCACCAAAAATGCTCACAAGCCACATGTAATATGAACTGTGACTGGAGAGGTTATTAGATCACTAACTTATTTTAAGTTTAATCATGCCTTGCTGTCCTGTAAATGCAGAGTTTTAAAACACTCTGCATACTAAGAGTACTGTGAATTACTATTCATCTGGGTGTAATGTAAAGGCAACACCATGATTGACCACTAGGTTATAAATGACAGAATGCATGTACTTCACATGAGATGGACTCTTCTTGCATTTTGAGCTCCTGGTTCAAATGTTCCTCTTCCTTGTGGATTGTCATAATCTGCACTGTGAGCTGGAAGAAGTCCTCATTCAAGGCATCCAGCATACGTTCCAGCTCTTCAATCTTTATCTGGAGAAGAGAAAACACATTGTGTACTTTCAACCAGGTAACTGAGGGAGATTTGGTGCCTGCAGCACCTCACATCATATAACTAAAGAGCAAGTGTATAGCTAGACTGGTTGGGGGAGGCAGGGCAAGGCTCTGGTAGATGCTGCCTGCCCCACCCTCCAGTCCTGCCATAGACTGAAGAATAAAAAAGAAAGTGAGAAGTACAGTGGTGGCAGCCCAAGCAACCCTCTTATACCAAGCAAGGAGGAGATATGGGAAAATTTTTGAATGCCTGTTGGAACAAAGGAGGTGGGAACAGGAAAATTGCCTGTAGTGCAGCCCAGGTAATTTTTCCAGTCCCTCTTCCTACAGATGCTCGGCTCCAGCAGGCATTCCCAGCCTAGCCTGGCTTTTCATGAAGTACTGCTGAGGAGAGGCAGTGGGGTAGGGGCACACAGTGGCATATCTACTTCTTGCTCTTGGGCTGGCAGCCCCTAAACTATGATGCTGCCGAAGACGGAAGAAAAATCCCAATTTTTGAAATTCCTGCTTTTCCATAACTACGAAAGTCATCATAGCCCTGCCCATTAGTGTACCTGGTCAATCTATGAAGATACCCAAAGTGCAAATTATGAAGAGACATGTAGATGAGGCTGGCCTAAGCCTTCCTCCTTGGCATAATGCACTTTAAAAACCAAGATACGTTATTGTTGCAGTAACCTTTCCCTGACCTTGGTGACTGACTGTCTATGAAACAGAGGAATGAAGAGGGAAACAGTACAGTACTGTGCTGTTCAGTTTGCTAAATGGCACCTTATCTAGTAGACCTCTATCAGCTTGATCTACACTTTGTCCCCTCATGTACCTGCAATCCCGATGAAGAGCCTACATTTGGAACACTGGAAGATTTTGTTTGGCCTGCATTTTGAAGCAAAGTAATAAATAAATAAATAAATATTGCTGCTTTAATTTAAATGAGATACCTGGAGGCTGGAGGAATCTCCTTCTTGATTCTTCTCATTGCTGCACCCCTTCCCCACATTTTGCCCTGGACTTTCAAGTATATTTTGAAGCTCTGCTTGCTGGTAGAAGTTTTTGTAATGCTTTAACCTGAGAGATAGGAAAAATGCAAGTCTTGATTTACCTTACTCACTTCATTCACCTGGAATTAAAAGAATCAATATAACTTCTCTTTTTTATTGCTTGGATTAAACAGGGATGCTTGATGAATTTGATCTTCCAATAAGAACTGACATAATGCACACCTTCTACACTAAAGTGAAGACTGGAACCCTTTGGATTTTCACTTCTCTGAACTTTGTAATATAGTTCTTGGCTCAAAAAGAAGGTACCAAATTACTTATTGGAATATGGGAATTAGGATAAATAGATTCAGAAATATGTACTATGAGAGAATGTACATTTAGAAATGCAAACTTCATAAAACAATACATTCAAAATTACATATGTAAACACTAAACACAAATTTCTACATGATTTTAACCCCCCCCCCATCCTCAATCAATGCAGAAATGGGTGATGGAGCTGGTGGAATATGATTATGAATGAACAATGCAAAAACGACACAGGAATTTGATTAATGCTTCCAGTCTTCTTCTGGAAAGGTTAAGCAGCAACAGGAAGGGAGGAAAGAACTTACCTGGTTTGTAGGCCCTCCTAAATGGGCAACAGTGTTTATATAGTTTCAAGGAGCCCACCCTTTTGTCAGAAAAAAGAGGGAAACACCATGGAAGGGAGTAAGGGTTATACAGGTCCCCACCCTGTATCTGTGAGGGATATGTTCCTGGACTTACTGTTTTTAAGTCAAACCATAGATAACAGAGAACCTCCATAGAATACCACAGAATTGTGCTAGAGGACCTAGAAAATGCCTGGAGAGGATGCCTCTCTAGGCATCTGGAGTTCCTCCAGCATGACTCTATGGTCAACTTTCGGCAGAAATTGACCATAGATTCATGCTGGAGGACCTCTAGATGTCTACAGACTCTCTCCAGATGCTGAGAGAGACCTTCCCCAGTTAAATGAAAGAGTGGTCCCCACTATCATAGATACTGGGGACAACCTATACTTCCCCCAGTGTTTTAGTTTTAGTGAAGCAGCCTGATTGTGGCTGCAAACGAAAAAGTGAGAGATTCTATACTTGCCATTAGCAGATGGGGACAAACTTACTTAAAAGAGGCCCCTGTTCCTTACAGAGACTCTATCACTCTTGTCTAAAATGGCTGCTTGGTATGGAAGGGATCATCATCATATCCTTTGTGGTTTGAGAACAAATCAGGACTTCTAAGGAATCAGATTTTTAAACACTTTCTACCCTAATTTGCTAATCCTGAATAGTAGGTCAGAGAAGCCAAAGCTGGCCCACAACTAGTTTCGATGGTGTTCTGTCTGTGCCCAACTGCCTCATACCTACGAGGGGCTAAAACTGCAGAAGACCAGTGACTCCTTCAACTGTCAGAGATGAAGATTCTAGAATTTATTTGCATGAGGCCATTTTATTGGTGCAGGAGGAATGAGCAGCCTGACTACCATGTACTGTGATGGCTTTCATGCAAGCCAGAAGAACACATGACAACTCAGCTCAACAGCTGTAGACTAACAAACAGGAGACCAGTGATGCCATAATTGTATTAGCCAATGAGGAGTGTTGTCAGTCTACACTGTTTCCAGGAAACCTAAAAGAAAATAACAGCTACAGCAGCTGCTGAGCAGATATATGACTAGTGCAAGATGCTAATATCCATGAGGAGTACTGTGCTTGGTGAGTTATCCCCTGCATTTGACATCCAGATATTAATCTTGGTCAGACTCTGATTTGTATGGGTTTTAGTGTCATGCTTAGCTCCCAGCAATCTGGGTAACTGTTCACACCCTCACACTATTTCCTCCATGTAACTCTGGTATGATACATATTTATACAACCAGGCAATGCCCAGTTGTAGTCAATTTGGATTTCTTCTGTTTCCCCAGAAGCTCCTTAAAAGAAAATCAGAAAAGGGTTGTTTATAGGATGATCTGAGGTCCTTTTTTGCATTGCAGAAAGTTCTGTTGCTAGAGTGGAAAAGTACAATGGCCAGAATTCACTTGGGGGTTGTCTAGATGAGAAGATATAATGCTGATTGCTGTGCATTAACACAAAATCACAGCAGTGTTCTTTTGTCTCCACAGTCCTTTGGCAAAATCGATTGTATGTGAAGTATCAGTGTTTGAAGTGCACGTGCATCCATGCCTGTGAATCAACATGGTGGCCAAGTGTGAATTACTCATGTTATTATTCTCAACTAGTTGTTGCTGCTGCATAGTATTTTTTAAAATTGTATATCAAAGGTGCGCAAGTGTGACCTTGTGCTTAAAAAAAGCTGTTTGTGCACTTTTTTCTGCACTGAGGTGTCCAATCAGCAACACAAAAATCCGAAATGGTGCTTCCGGCCACTTAATTGCTGGCAAGCTCACCCACTGCACAAGTCTGACCAATCAGCTTTCTATTTCTGCCCTGCACTGTACTGCTAATTGGTTGTCCAAACAAGTGATAAAGCGCATTTCCATGCATTATTTTTAAAACTTCAGGAAAAGCACAAAGGCTTTACTCCCATAGTTTTTGAAGTTTTTGGCCCCCCTCCTTCTGAATACAGCAAATCACCACGGGATTTTGTTGGGACAAAAGATATTCTCTGCTACTTCTATTAGGATTATTTTCACCATCTAGACAACCCCCTGGACAGTTATGAATATGTAACACCATAGTTAGAAGCAATGCAGTGACTTCTGGCCCGACTCCCACCCCATCTCCACTTAGCAGGCAGTAGCTGCTGCTGTTGTGATCAATGAGGTTCTGTTCCCATGTTATTCGGGAAGTGGTTGACAGACATTCCTACCCCCTCCCATTAGTGATCTCTGATGCGACAGGAAGAAGCAAGGTCCTTGTCACAACCCCTCCCTTGCACCAGAGATCATGGGGGGGGGGATTTGGGAACATCAGTCAGCTGCTTCCTGATCGAGAGGGGAACAGACCACTCCCCATGGATTATTACAGCTGCTGCCCAGTACGTGAGGACAAGGGATGTTCATGGTCCTGATGTATCCCCTAGGGAATACATCAGGATTGTGAATATGAAACAGTCACAAATGTGTAACTAGGTGATGCATTCATAACTGACTTAGTGGATTCAGGCCAACATAAATAGTCTTAAACAATCCTCACTCTCTGCAACCCAAGTAATTCACCTATTCATGTGGCCTTCCTATGAACTTCCTACCTTCATTATAAGCATTTCTTCTTAGACCTGATCCTGCCAATGAACCCTCAGAGAAGCCACCAGAAAAGAGCTTCAGTCAAGTATTAAATGCAGAGGAGATCTAAACATCTTCATGTAGGCCTTTGGTGATAGTAATTGTGTTTAGATATGTAGAACTAATGTCAGATCACTTGTCTCTAGGAATCATTGGCAAGAATTGTATTGTTAGTTGCAATTACAGTAGACCCATTTTATCGATGGGATTTGACTCATTATTCAACAGTTGATTCAATGGGTCTACTTTAGCTGCAACTGACCAAGGATTCAGGCTCGTGTACGATAAATACAGGACTAATTAGCAAAGAAGGGAGTAATCTAAATTCTTGAGTCTAATATTCTTGGCAAATATTGCAGTGATGCAGATTTTGGAAAATATAGTACTCTTTTTGGAATTTGTTTACTTTTATCACAAACACTGCAATTTTCAAGAAGAGAATCATTATACCAGGCTTGGCTATTTATCCTCATGAAGCAAGGGAGAATTAGGACACTGTCAGTGTAAGTGAAGTGCTTGTTTCAATTATGTAACTGAAAAACGTCCTGTTATTCCAATGCAAGCACTAATATAACAATCCACAGAAATATCTTGGGATGGGAACTGTTTGGTCATCACAGGTCTGCATTAGTTATATCATCAGCCTCATTTCCAATACCTTTCATGTGGGTGTTTCTCAAAGAAGTGAGGATTAAGCAACATTTGGATACTCAGCAATTCTTCAAAAATAGACCGAGTGGCTAAACAAGCTGGAGAGTAATTTTTCACAGTGTCCTGAAAGAAACAGAAGAAAAGGAGCAAAGTGTGATATTCTTCAACAGAGGGCCTATTCATCAAAAATATTGAACAACCAGAAATCTTGCTGATGTTGTGGGAATGTTTTTGAGGTGATGGGGAATAAGCTGCACTGAAACTGTCAGTTTTCTATTCAAAGCTGGGATATAAAAAGAACAAAAAGCTTGTTCTGAAGTTCAATTCACAAGCTAGAGCCTTTTGTTTTAGAACCTCCACAATTTTCCTCTTTCTGGATATTTCTTTTTTATCTATTCAACTATGGCAGGCTTTTTTTAAAAAAACCACACTCAATTCCATATAAGATTCAGGCAAATTCAAAACCATTACATAGATATGTTCCACTTCTTTTTGTGAAATCTGTGCCATTGATAAATGCTCCCTCCAGAAAAGTCTGAGAGCTGATCAATCAAGGCCTCACTATACTCCAGTTTTCTACCTTACGTGCGCCAAAGGTCTTTAGTGTCATGTACGGTGGGGCTTGGGGATCCAACTGCAACCAAACTCCGGCCTTCCTAGGCTGAATGGGGATAGGAGGTCATGGCCCTGCTGCCACCGCTGAGTAAACTTGGCAGCAGAAGTGGGAATGGTGGTGGTGGTGGCAGGATGCCAGTGCTGCCACTCTGAGAGAGACCACACACTCAGTGACAGTGGTGGCGGGAATGGCAGTGGCAGCGGACACCGTTCCTGCCACTCCAACTAGCTGTACCTGATGTAGCATTGAGGATGCGTTGAGGGTGAGTTGCTCTGTTGACCTTCCCCGCTGCTGCCATTGCCAGTTGAATGCAGACCCACACCATCAACTGGTGGCAGTGGTGGGACTGGCAGTGGCAGTGGGATGCCATTGCTGCTCCTCTACAGGAACCATGCAGTCAATTGGCAGTGGCAGCAGTGGCAGGTCAACAGAGCAACTCACCCTCAATGCATCACTGACGTATGTTACGTTGGGTCCAGCTAGTATATCTATATCTATCTATCTCTATCTCTAACTCTATATCTATACCTTCCCCCCCCCAAACAAATAGTCAAGGTGACATCTAGAAGAACCTGAAGATGGCTCCACGTGGCCAAGCTGGAAGTTACTTGCTTGTGAAATATTCACTTAGAACTGGTTCTTAAGTTATATCTCTTAAAGTTGGGCTAATACTAAAGGTATAGTGAGAGCCAAAGTTTCTGAGTGCCCCAGGCCCTTGGAATCTGGTGGCCTGTTGCTTCCTCTCTCCCTTTCAAAGATTCTTTAGCATGAGGACAGGACATCCTGCTTGACTGGCTTCATGATTGACACTATATCACCTTTCACAACCTGGTGCACTCCAGATGTATTGTGATACCACTCCCATTGAACTTGGACAGCATCCTGGGTGGGAACAATGGAAATTGTAGCCCAACACATCTGGAAGGCACTAGATTGGGGAGTTTCCTGATCTTACTTTTGGGAATCCTCAGTGTAGGGGTGGGGAGATGGCCAGCAGTGGCCAAGGCTCAGGAGATGACAACCACTGCTAGTTTCAGCTGCACTTTCATTCCCTGAAGCGCCACTGCCAACTTCACATGATGAAAAAAGGGTGGTGAAACTGGGTTGAGAGTCTGAGCTTTTCAGCTTGGTTCTGACAGAAAACTGTCTCCAAGCCAAACTCACACATTTTAGCACAGTGCTGCACAATGCGGATAGGTCACAAGCACTGGAAAGTTATTTACCTTCTCTGCTGTCGCTGCTGCTCCCCAAGAACATTGGAATAAGGCATCAGCTAATGCTGCGATTGCTGTATTGAGCTCTTTCCAAAAGCCATTGTTCTTTGGGATGACTTCCTTAGAGCCTGGGGGGCAGGGGAAGGAAAGATAAAAGTAGAATCATAGAATCATAGAATCATAGAATTGCAGAGTTGGAAGAGACCATGAGGGCCATCCAGTCCAACCCCCTAGGCCCACACTATCACAGTTCTTGTGTAAGTCTTTAGCTTTAACATCCTTACCATGTAAGGAAGACAAGGCCATTGTCTATTTCCAAAAACCAAAAGCCAAGATCATGGCCTACATTTTGTTTGAACTGCGAAAACACCCATCTGGGCACCAGCAAGAGTGTTCCAATGTGCACCAGACACTCCTGATGCCACTGTGCACCCCTGATATGCACTGGGCACTTAGCATACACATTAGGTGCTTATGATGCATGCTGGGCACTTGGAATATGCATTAGGCACTCCTGTTGAACTCAGACACTTCCTAGCCAGTGTCTGGATGCTCAGCTGGGAGTACCCCAATGAACATTGGTCCCCACTGCATATTGTGGCTGTGGCATATCAGCCACTCCATTGACTATCGCTGTGCAATGGACATTCATATGTTGTAATGTCATAGCAACCCCTAGGTTAATGAGGATGTGAAACTACTCAGTTCTATTTCCCACACATGCAAGTCCACTTACAAAGATGTAAAACCCAGGCTGAATTCCAGCCCATGAATCTGGAATTATATAACTTTCAGTCAATCCTTCCCCTGCTATCTGCCATCTAGAACAGATAAGATGTAGTTCAGAACAGCCAAGGTTCAATACATATAATAAAAATATTTCAGCTTGCAGTTTGAGCATTATTGACAGTTGCTTGGAAAGTCACTGGGTGAGACAACGTAACTATGGACTTTATCAGACGAGGAAAATACGGCATCATAAGGACTCCATATAACTGTGAAAGGGTGCGCAGATCAGATGTCACCTTTTTGCGGTTATAAAGAGCAAAAATCCTGTCATTTTTAATTGACGGCTTAAGCCATCAATAGATCCCCCTGCTGCTTTTTTGCCGGCACTGCCGGCATGCGATACCTCAGGCCATTTAAATCACATACTTACCCCAACAATGGCCTCTCCGGCGTGAACACTTCCAGGTGAGATCAGGACATCCAAGTATATTTCGCTCTTTTTATGACTCTTCCTGGGTTACTTGGGACTTTTACAGTGTGTTTGGGTGCTTGGTGTAACTTAAAATGCTTTTATTTTTGTTTTTAAGTTTGAATTTCCCATACAATGATATCACGTGAGATTTTGAATGAGAAAGTGAATGGGGATCTGTTCACTTCCTCTTTATTGCCTTTTGCCAAGATTAGAAGGTAAATGAAGTGTGTGTGGGGGGGAACGGTCTTTTTCCGGCATAAAAATGCTCTTTTTTTATGCTAACAAAAGAATGTTTAAAGAGACTGCATCTGATAAAGTCTCATGTCATTAAAGTCAAGCAAGAGGGGAGAAATAACTGATTATCACTCTGCACTCTTAGTAAACACTGGTTTGGGGGCAACAGACATTGGGCTTTCTGGCTGGGTATGAAGGAAGTTGTGGTCTGACACACTTGGAGGGCACTAGGTTGGAGAAGGGTGTTCTCAGACAGGTTAGAAATCTTATTTTATGGGCACATCCTTGTGGCTTTCCTTTATCCAAGCACATTACCAAAATATTGGCTGCAAATGGATTTAAGTGAAAGACGCCTGAGTGCAATTATGCCGCACCTGCACCCTTTGACTTAAATGAAGGCAATTTCATATACTTTATTTATTTATTTATTTATTTATTTATTTATTTATTTTTACCCCACTCTTCAGCCACAAGGCTATCACATACAGCACAGAGCTAGTGACAAACACTGGAGAAGTAGTGAATGGACATTGTCTGACTAAATTCAAGTGTTTGTAAGTCCCACTGAATTTCGAACATTTAAATTCCCTGTTAAAAGAACAATGGGGCATGTGGCTACAATCATATACATAGTTGTCTGGTGGTAAAATCCATTTGATTCAATGGGCCTTATATCTGAGTAAATACACACAGGATTGCATTGTGAATGTGCTTTGCTCTGGCTAGACTGTGTTTTATAGCTGCATTGAAACATTTCTTTCTATCTGACCACCAATAACATTTTTGAACTCAGCCATTTTTGACAAGATAAGCATTTCCACGCCATTGGACCTAGAGGTGGAAAAACTGAAACATAATTCCAGAGGTCATGAATAGAGGGCGAGGGGGGGGGGTGGAATCTGCTGAAGAAGGTTAGTTAGCATTTGCCTCCAGTCTTGGTTAAGCAAGGAAGAGAATAAGGGAGGATGAACAAACTGTGAAATATAACATGATGAAGGAAGTGTCGTGCCAAGTACCTGCTACAGAAATAGAAATTGAAAATCCCACACCTAATTATGCGGAAAAAGTATTATTCAATTACAGGGTGTAGCAGCCTAACTTGAATTGGATGTGACAATTGCCAGAATTTCATCATGATATTCCGTGCTTTCAAATAACCCTGTTGCAATCTGAAGTTCTGTGTTTTATACTGTGGAAGTTCCGGCTTACAAAGAACACAGGACTGCTTAAAAAAAAATTAAAATAAATAAAACTGGCAGCTTCATTTCAAATTCTATTTCGCCTTTAAAAATGCTTGTTCGCCATGCTCTTTTGTCACTGGATGCATTTTTCCCACTGTCCTCCACACTGCTGAGTACATGAGATATAGAAACACACATCATAATAACATTAGGACACAAAGTTAAGTGGAACTCCATGTTCCAAAGAGGAGGGAGGAAGTTGATTCAGGGCTGCTGTTTTCAGCAGCATCCCATGTTCTTTTCAAAGCACAGAACAGTTCTGCCATCAGGCGGCAAGCACGAGAAAGACCTGCATAAAACCTTGAAGAGCCTCTGACAGTCGGAGTAAACAGGAAAGACCAAAGGCCTCACAGCATTACCCCACCGAACCCTACCTGCTTTGAGTTGTGCAATGGCATTCAACAGGACCGCCACAAATCCTCCTGCATTTTCCAAGTGTGATGAAAGGATGTAGAGGCACCTATTATTAGAATCATAGTAGAAATCCCTGGCAAACTGTAGAGGCTCCTGGACCTCCATGGGGCCTTGTTTGGGGATTGCTTGAGCCAACAGGAGTACCAGTGCCGGGAAGGAGAAGGTTTTCCCCAGCAGGTGGGCCACAGCACAGCCAAAACGATAGACCACAAAATGGCGAGGAGACAAGGTAGCCAGGTTGGTGGGAAGCACAGTATCAATGTTAGGCCCTGAAGCAAAATGACTGTCATCTTCCTTTACCCCTGCAGAGATGGGAAGCAGTGTTGAAATTTATTCTGTAACTTCAAGCATCATCATCACCATCATAATCATCATGACTGTTACTATTTTATATCTTGTCTTTTCCCCCAATCATGGGACTTGAAGCAGCTTACGAATTATTCCTACAACCAGTACAGATTAAAAATCATACAAAACATCAACTTGAACATTATTTACAAGCAAATAATACAGTTTGTAGACTTAAAATATTTAAAATTCATTAAAGACAATGTAAACATTCAACAAAACAGGCACAGCACACCTCTAACAGTCCAACATCATGAACTCTTAAACGTCTAATGGAATAGGAAAGTTTTTACTTGCTGGTGAGACAGAGGAAATTCTGAAGTCTTGGAGAAGCCACTGAGAAGGCCCTTTCCCTTGTTCCCAACAAATAAACCTGGCAAGATAGTGGGGCAGAGAGAAGGGCCTCTCCTGAAGATCTTGGAGTCTGGATAGGCTCATATAGGGAGACAGTCCTACAAGCAGCATTATTTCACAGGTGCAGCAGTGTTCTTTATGATTCCTGAATCAAATAACCTTAACCCCCTTAAACTAGCTTTATCCATGGGCACATATTCTTCCATGTTCGTAAGAATGCTTTGAAAGTGAGTAGCATTACTTTTCGTGTACCTGGGTTATTGCAGCAATAATGCAATATAAAGGAGGCTGAGGCAATATGTTGTGCAGCGCATGAGTTAGAGTACAGGTCACACCCATACATTCCCGGACTTAGTATTTATAAATAAAACCATGGATAATAGTGAATCCTGTTAAAATAAAGGATTTCTGGTACAAATATACCATGGAGTTGCTTTGGAGGACCTAGCAATTCCTAGAGAGGACACCTCTCTAGGCATTTTCCAGCACAACTCTATGGTATGTGTCCCTATATTTTGCAGCCACTGATAATCGAAACTGCAGATATTGGTTCTGTGGATGAGGGCGGGGAGCAACCTGTATATGTATAAGTATGTAGCTCAGTTGCTTGAACAATTTCCTTTCAGAAGGGATGGAAAGAATATTTGAATATATTTTTTAAAATGCCGAAAAATATATGTTTTTCAAGTGTTAAGAAAACCTGGTGAGAAGAATTCTGGGCTGAAGAGAATCTTTGCAGTTTGGGACTTATTCTGTGCAAAATTTGCAACTGGTTGTTTTGTGCAGGAAACAGCATTTTTCTGTGCAGAAAAGGCTATTTCCTGTGCAGAAAATGCTGTAATTGGGGACTTTTTCTGCACAAAATTTGCACATGGTTGATTTATATAGAAAACAACATTTTCTGTACAGGAAATAGCTTTTCTGTGCAGAAAATAAAAGAATACTAGCTGTAACCAGTGTAACATATGCTGTTATAGTAGATTTGAAAGGTTCACATGGTTCAGCCACACACTAGTATTTTAGGGTGGGGGGGAATGGCATCGTTTTACATGTGGGTGGTGAGTGAGAGGAGGGAGGGGCCCTTGTGAGGCTGGGAGTGTAGATGCAGATTGAGTGGCAGGAGTGGATTGTGAGGTGGAGAGGGAATTTGCATGTGGGTGGTGATTGGCTTAGGGAGTGGTTGGGTGTCTTTCCTAAGTGGCCAATCAGCACATTGGGAAAGGAAACATACCCAAGTATTTTCTATAGCTAGATAGATATTTCTGCACAAAATAGTATTTCCTATGCAGAAAATGCTGTTTCATGCAAAGAAAATATTACTTTCTGCACAAACAACCATATGTGAATTTTGCTCAGAATACGTCCCAAGGTTGTGAATAGGCTTCAAAAACAGCATGGTTTCTGAAGACTTTCTTGCAGAGGGAAGAATATTGGTAAAATTTCTCATTGATCCTTTGAGAAGAAAATTAGTGAAGAATTCTTTCCCTACCTTTAAGTGCAGCATTAAATGTGAGGCCCTGAACAACTTTTCCTGATTTTACAGCCCCTTACCTGTTCACCTGAGGCGAAACACAAAAATCAGTGTGTATAGAGCCATTGTACTGTCTGTTCTCCTTTATGGGTCCAAAACATGGGTCACCTATTGCCACCACTTACGACTCCTCGAACGCTTTCATCAGTGCTGTATATGCACAATCCTAAATATAAACTGGACTGACTATGTGATGAATGTTGCTGTCCTTGAGCAAGCAGGGATCACCAGCATTGAGGCCATGATATTGAGAACACAGCTGCGCTGGGCAGGGCACGTTTCTAGGATGGAGGACCATCGCCTCCCAAAAATAGTACTCTACGGTGAACTCACCACGGGTCAGCGCAAGAGGGGTGCTCCAAAAAAGTGATACAAGGACTCCCTGAAACAACATCTCAGGCTCGGCCAAATTGATCACCAACAATGGTCCGCCCTGGCCTCACATCGGGAGGCATGGAGATGCACTATCCACAATGCTGCAGCCTTATTTGAGAACTCACGCCGAACAAGTCTTGAAGAGAAATGACAACGCAGAAAGAATCACAACCCGGAAACATCATCCAAGGAGACCTTCTGCTGTGCTTTCTGCAACCGGACTTGTTTATTTCGGATTGGCCTTTTCAGTCATCAGCGTGATTGCAGAAAGCGCGGGATGAGTCCTTCCTGAATCTTCATTTGCGAAGAAAAGCCAGAGATATTCTTTATCTTAGCATTTGAGACATTGTTGAGAACTGCAAGGATGATTTGTGCCAGGAAGGAAATAAAAGAAACAATCTGCTTCATCACCTGGAGAAGAGGAAGAGTGAGGAGGTTGCTGTGATGCCTCCAAAAATTGCTTGATCTCCTGCAGAGTCCTGGCAAGGGGAGATGTCACAATTAAGGCCTCAACTTCCAGCTCTGTCACACAAGCAAGCATGGTGCTCTTGCGAGTCTGCAGATCCAACCCTGATGAATACAGACAAGGCATATCAGCCTACATTGATGCTTTGGGGGGCAATGCCTTTATATAGATGACTAAACAGATGAGAGGGGGGTTATTATGTAACTTGCAAGGGAGACTTGCATTGCCTAAAAATGACCTGGTTCATAAGAGATGCTCTGACACTTCCAGACTGCACATGACTCATGTTGCCACCTGGTGGCCGCACAGGGGAATGACACTTTATGACGACCACAGAGACCCAGCTAAATACGATGATGTAAGAGATCAGTTATTGGGATCTCCAGTCGTTTTGGAGGTGTTTTGGTTGATTTCATAGACCACAGAGTGGTGTTCTGGAAGAGGGTGATAGCTCTTTCCTCCCCTTCTTTGATCCTAGCCCTTTCCCATAATTTTGTATTAACAAATCTACTTATCTAGCTTAGCCCATTAAACCAATAGAGGCTTAGATGGAGTGGGGTTCTAGATAATGGAAAAGAAAAAGAAAGGGAGAGAGCACCATTTTCCCAGTATTCAAAAGCAAATATGTAAGGCTGTCAGTTAGTAAAATAACAAAGTACTCCTCGCATAGCAGCCCATAGCTATACTGTGAAATTCACCGCCACAAGATGATGTGCTGGGTGCCAATTTAGATGGTGTCAAAAGGTGGATTAATCAAAATCACGGGCCAGCAATAGCTAGTGGTCAGAATAGCCACATATTACTTCCTCTACCAAACTGCCTCTGTATATCAGTTGGTTGGGATGCAAGATGGAGTGTACGGCTGCACTCGTGGCTTGCTGGTTGGCTTTTTGTAAGCAACTGGTTGGCCACCGTTTGAACAACATGCAGGACCAGAAAGGCCTTCAGTCTGCTCTACCGTAGCTCACAGCTATTGTGAACCTGGGGACTTCTGCATCATTCTGCTTCACTAGCTATCGGTCCATTTCCAGGCAGAATTCAAACTGCTGGTTATGACTTTTAAAAGACCTATATGGCTTGGGCCTAGAGTATATGAAAAATTGCATCTCCCTATATGAGCTTGCCTGAATTTCAAAATCTGTGAGGGAAGGCCTTCTCTTGGTCCTATTACCATCAAAGCCATGTTGGGTGAGGACATGGGAGAGAGCCTTCTTGGTGGATGCTCCCTAGTTGTGGAACTCTGTTCCCCTGAAAGTTTGGTGGGTCCCCCCCCCACCACCATGCTGTCTTCCCACTGACAGGCAAACACACTTACATTTAAGCAGACCTTTAGTTTTTAACTTGTTGTGGCAGACAGAGTTTTTAAGCTTTGTCTATATCATACTATGTTTTAAATGCATCTTTTTAACGTGTCGTGAGTCACCTTGAATCCTATGCTGGGAGAAAGGTGGGATATACATGACATGAACTAACTACATAAACTGGTTTAATTCTACCTCTCACAGGATTGCACTTGTGCAATAGAATCCTAAGTATGTGTACTCAGGAGCAAGTCCCACAATGTTCAAGGCAGATCACTCCCTAGGAAGTATGCTTAGGATGGTAGCTTTAGTGGAGCTGCTCACAGCAGACTGTCTCTTTATATCTATTTAGATCTTTGACACTGGAATCTAAATGCAAGATAGTCAAAAAGGATGATTCTCTAGCAAGGGTGAGGAACCTGTGCCACATTAGCTACTGTTGGATGACAACCCCCATCATCCCATACCAATTGGCTATGTTGGTGGCTGATGGGAGCTGGGTCCAGCAACATCTGGAGGACCTCAAGTTCCCCACTCCAGCCTCTAATCTGATAAAAAGCCATCTCACTTACCTTGGTCTTCACATCCATGGGAACTAAGAGAAGCCCTTTTCCCACTGGAGAGGACACGATGATGCAGCACACCAGCATCCTATGGGGGACAATGTTAAAGAATCACAGGCTAATAGAGGAGGAGATACCAGTTTCCAAAAGGAGGGTCTCTTTACTCTTACCAAGCAGTGTTGCTGAGTTCCTGCTTGCTCTTGGATGGCTGCTCCATTGTGCCCCTGGGACCTTTCTTGCTTAGCCATCACTTTTCCACAATTGATTTTGTGCAGCAACATTCCCAGTGCTTTCATTAAGTCTGTTGCTTCCTGCCACTCAGAGCCTGCAAGACATTGACATTAGGGATAAACTCATTCTCCTGCTTTGGACAAGAACTATTGAAAAGATGCAAAGGAGAACATAAAGTTTCTGGAACTTCTAGAAAATTCAAAGACCTTTGAAATTTGGCAAAGAAGCATTCTTCTCTCTCTGGTTTCCAGGTCTCTCACCTGAGTAACCCATTACTTGCAATACTCCAGAAAGCTTGGCTGCAGAATCCTCACTCTGTTGGGTCTCCTTGAATGGGCTGAAAGTGACCTGGGTTCTGTCCCTCAAAACCTTTGTCTTTTGGGGGCTTCCCAATTCAGCCATGTCAAGTGTCTGTACCATATCCTAGAAAAAAGACAACACCCATAATTCTTTGTGACTCTCATTTATTTACTTGAACAATTTAAAAGTTAGCCCAAAAGGATAAAAGGATGGGGAGGAAGGAGGAAAAACAAATAAATTCACAATTACAGTTACACTAATTCTTAATCACAGTTAGTAAGTGTTTATTACTACCAGTTGGGAAAGAATAGGGATGCAATTCTTCTCTAAATTAGTTCTCAAAGGAAGCAATGAGTAACTTTAGCAATTTTCTTCCTGCTGTGAGGATGACTTTGAAAATTGTGTAGTTTTTGATGGCTACTTCCAGTTTGGCATTTAGTTTGTGCTAAATTCATATGTGGGCTTTTTACATATGAAATACTGTAGGAAACAGTATTTTCTATGCTGAAAACAATTTTTCTCCACAGGCAATGACTGCAACAGTGCAAAACCTCCAAATTTAGTGTATAGCAAGGTCTCAACTATAGCACTTTCTACATAGAAAACAGCACTTTGTGCACCCGAATATTTTTGCACAGAAATATCACTTTTAAGCAGAAAATGCCATTTTCTCCACACACAGAAAAACATGGTTAAAATTTTCACAGACTAAGTCTAGAATTGAGGAGATTCCTGTCAGTCCAGGATTCTTCCTGACACTCAGGAAACACATTTTTCAACCATTATTGTTTGGAATATTATTTCCACCTCTAGGTAAGAAGGGGTTCTCCAAAAATTGTTGGCTTCTGATCAGTACTGATGGAGAAGCCCTGTTTTCTTCTCCCCTTGTATCCCTGCTGGAATGGCTGCTGCTACGTGAGGTTAACTGAATAAACCACTACTGTCGATTCTATCTAGCAGACGGGCTTTCTAGAATCTCCGGAGAGATGGTTCATTGTCAGTTTTGTTATTTTCAGTCATTCAAATCAAGGATTGTCTAGACAGTGAAAATACGCCTCATAGAATTTGCAGAGAATACCTTTTGTCCCAACAAGATCCAAATGAGATTCACAGTACTCAGAAGGGGCACTCAGGGGGTGGGGGCAAAAACACCATATAATGTGAGGGGAAAACCTTTGCAGATTTTTGTGAAGTTTTAAAAATAATGCACAGATGTGCCCATTATCACTTATTTGGACATCCCATTCTGAATGCTGCCCATTCTTGGCAAAGGCAGAAGTCAAAAGCAGATTGAGCAGATGTACCAGTGGGGGCTAGGGCTTTCCACCACTTTTTGTGTGCACTTTTTTTTTTGTTGTGCTGAGGCAACCAAAGAGCTTTCTATTAGTGGGAAAGCACTCTTGCACACTTTTGATTTATAAGTTAAAAAAAATACTGTCCAGTGGCAAAAACACATAGAGAGAATAATAACACATTGTACTCTTGGCCACCATCTTGATTTGCAGGCATGGCTCAGTGTGTACTTCAAACGCAGATAGCTTACACTCAATTTTGCCAAAAAACCTCATGGAGACAAATTAGTGCTGCTGCAAATTTGCAAGAATGCGCATCAATCTGCATTATTTCTTCTTGTCTAGACAAGCCCGCAAGGGGAGTCAGGGCAATTTGACAGGCCAATGACCTTTTCAGGTTAGTTCCAGAGTAGGAAATGTGACTAGAGTGTTCTGCCCTTTCAGACACACCTTGATATAGGAATGAACCAATAAGGACTTCTAGGATGGGTGCAAGTATTACGGCTCCCTGGGGGATGTCTAACCATGTAGTTCCCCTGCTCCCTGCTAAGGTACTGACCACAAGGTTCTGGATCTTCTGGCTGATCCCTTGGTAAAACACTAGGACATCTGCTCGATGTTTTGCGAGCTGTGATGCAAGATGCAGGTTCTGGTCCTCCAGTTTGTCATACAAAGTGCGAACACTGAAATCTTCCAGATCTTTTATTATGAAATGGTCCCCTAAAAGCAAAGACATGTTAATCCTTTCAATAGCCTATGACTTTAATAGACCAAAAAGACTTTTAGTACCCAGACTCTATTATTTCTTTTCACTGGGAATGGAAGAAAAGAAAAGGAAGTGCAGAAATGGAAGACCTCTTCCAGTACTTCTGCCTTCCTGTCTTATCGAAAAAATACTGTAGGATTTAGAGCCCTACCACACTCTGAAGAAAAGCAGCAAAGCAGCAGGAACATTACGTCTTTGCTGCTGCCTTATTGCATTACGTCCATGTTCTTTCATTCCAGTCCCATGGGGGACTGAAGTAAAACCTCATCTTTTTGCAAATGCATTTTCTGGTTAGCAAAAAGAAGCAGTTTTTCCTTGGTCCCCCAAGGGACTGGAGCAAAAGAACACCAATGTCATCCGATAAGGCAGCAGGCAAGACAGAACATTCCTGCTGCTTTGTTGCTTTTCTTTGGAGTGTGGTAAGGCTCTTAGATTCTGATTCCATCACACTTTCAGGATGGAATTCAAACTGAGTGGCCTGGGGGGAGTTGCTCCAAATCTAAGCTACCTCCATAAGTTTACTTTGATGATATAAACAGATTAACCCTATGAACCAACTAAATGCCCTTGAAGGGAGAGTAGCACACAAACGTGAAGAGAGAGAGAGAGAGATTGACCAACCATAGGCTCTGTCAGACCATAGGTTCTGTTTTTCAGTGTATGTACCCCCAAACTTTGACCAAGTAGGTTTGTCTCGAGAAAACCAAGACAAGAGAGACAAAACTTGACAGTTTCATAGCACCCTGAGTGAGATGCCCCAGATATTTGTAGACTGTTAATTATCAGCGATTATTAGTTCAGTGTGATGTGCACTTAACATGTTGGGACATTCAGCCTGTAACAGTTTAAGAAAGAGGCACAATTTGAACCGTAGTTTTATTGTTGCAGTTCTATGAAAACAAGTTCAGAAATTACCTTTAGCCTCAGATCAATGATCTGCTAGTACACAGCGTTTGGTGTGACCGAAAACCGCATGGACTGCAGCTGTAGCAACAATCATTATCACAAAGTATCTACTTTACATAGACAGAATCTGTGTAGTCACAGGTTACAACACTTATGTAAGTGCGGTACTCATGAATTACCAATCTGAGGAAGTAACTTTGATGATCTTTTCATACGTTATACGGGAGCAAAACTGATTATGGCTTCTTACTAAATATTTAATATACACAGATATTGAAACCCAGATTTGTCTTCATAGAAGTTTGAAAGATTCAGTTCTGGACTACAGCTCCCAGAATTCTCTAGCTAGCATGGGCACTAGAATTTTGGGTGTTGTAGTCCAAAACAAAAAGCTCTTCTTCAAGCTCTGCTTGTTTGTTTACACTTTACGTTTTCACACTTAGGTTTAAAAACACCTCAGAAGTTTATCTCAAAATGCAATACGAACATTGCCCCAGGAATGGCAGTGGACAGTATCTTGTGCAGTTTGAGCCAAGCTGTTCTCTCAGAGTGGAAACACCACCATCTACTGGATGCCAACTGTTCCTGCAAACCCAACAGTGAAATATCCTTCCTTGATGATCTCCCAGCTCAGGTATTACCCCCTGACAGCCCTCAGCCCCATATCCATATAAGAATTGCCAATATTTAATAATTTGGCTAACTTTGGTCTTCCACAAGAGTAGGCAGTAAACTGGGAACTCCTAAAAACCAGGAATCCCAAAGACTAGTTCTCAGACTAAGTCAGGTATACACTAGGGAGGGGCCATTACAAATTCTAAAGAAAGGTACTGTGAAGAGCAAATTCATGCCTGAACATCTGGCTAATCTAATCAAGTATAGCTGAGGTACTCAAGGTTTGTAAAGAGCCATTTCCCCTCTCCCCATCTCAACCAAAGAGAAAAGGAAAACCTGTTGGGTTATCAGGCATCAGAAAAGTGGCCAGACATAAAAACATAATTATTCACTTAGAGGAGGCACATGGAATGTATTGATTCATGAGACAGCATTTACTGCTGGGCAAAGTACACTATCCACTCCAGCTATCGCCATCACTACTTCAACAATCACCCTCCATCAAAATCTGAACAATTCCAGAATGCTTGCTACCCAAATATATGCACCATTAATGCCAAGGCCCTAAATATTCCAGGCACTTGAAACAGGCACAAGATTTAAAAGGTACTTGCATGTGTACAAAAGCAATTGTCATTTTCTCCATTTGGGGATATAGGGGGTCTCCAGAAGTATGTCACATTAGATGGTAGCTTCTATTCTAAGACAGAACAGAACTTTCTTCAGTGTTCATGGCAACTGTGCAACAACTCTGGGGACCTATTTTGACAAGAGGGTTTCCTTTAAGGCACAAAAGATGCCTCTGGTCCCAGAATCAGAGATAAAACCAGTTGCTTGCATTTGCATGTTTGTATGCGAAAGGAGATATGCAACATTCACTCGTTCACCTGTAGAACTTTCAGTCAATCCTCCATGCAGGGTCTTACCTATCCCTGAAAAACCTCTTTCTCTAGCATCAGGTTCTTCTCCAGAGCCCTGGGGGCCAAGAGCTTCATAGAACTGGAGGCTACAAGAGGGGAAAAAATACACATCAGAACCTCAGAATCTGATGGAGAACAAACCAGAGGTCTATGGTATCCAGCATCCTGTTTCTTATAGTGCAACATGGTACATAAAGTACAAGTGACCTTCCAGACTAGTTTAGAGGCATCTGCTTTATATTGCCTTGCTGTGATCACTACTGCCAAAACTGCTGCCACTTACCACATTTAAAAAAATGCTGCAAAACCCAGTTCCTCCCAAAGGATGCCTGCACAGATACCCCATGGAAAACCTTACACTGGCATCAGCATGCATGTCTACTGCAGGGATCTGTGATGACTCATTCAAATGTGTCAGGCACAACAGTTAAGTGATGCTCTCTCATGTGTGACCCAGCTCTGAAATTTGCCAGATATGATTAAATTTCTCTTTTAATGGGGTGCGGGTGGGAGGTAGGAATTTTGACAGATGCAGCAAATAAATCCTTAAAGCAAAAGAGTGCTTTATTTTCTTTCTCCTTGCAGTGTTCCTGTTGGTCAATGTCAGTTTCCACTCTGCAGAGGCAGAGAAGAGGGCGAAGATGACAATAGTGAGTGCAATCAATTCTGCAGGAGCAACCAGGCTCTTGCAGACATGACAAAAAAAGCATAGCATCGATTTACATTAAAGACAAACACACTAAGCCATGATGTCAAAGAAAATTTCTACAAGATGCAATATCCATGGTACTTGGCACCACATAAAATAGCTAAAATTTAAAAGAACTCCAATGATGAATGTTGGAAATGTAAAGAAGAAACAGGTACATTTCTGCATATGTGGTGGACCTGCAAAAAAGCAGCAGAATATTGGACATGCATACATGAAACAATACTGAAAATTTTAAAATGTAATATTGAAAAACAACCTAAGATGTGTTTAATAAATATAGCAAATGAAAACTTGGAGACAAAACATGGCAAGATGATATTTTACATGATAATTGTGGCTAGAGTTACATACGCAAAAACTTGGATGGAAGAGAGGATTCCAGAATGATGGATTGGATTCTTAAGCTACAAAAGCATATGGAAATGGATAAACTTAGATGCTTAATTAGAAATACAAGGACAGATTCTCATAGGAAAGATGGGAAAGAACTGATAGAATATCTCAAAAGTGCCTTTGGTGACTTGGTTACTAAAGGAGTAGAGTTCTAGATAATAATTAAATAATAAATAAACATTATATACAACAATAAAAAAGATAACAATAGAGTTGGCGGAATAAATAAATATATGCAAATATGGAGAGAAGGAAAGATAGAAGATGATATTCAAACCCAGATAGAGACTGGAAGTCATTTTAGTTTGTTTTATTGTAGTTTGTTTTATGTATTTTCATATTGTAGTTTTATAGCGATAAGTTATAGATATATGTTTGATGTGCTTTGGTATATGTTATGAGGCATATGTGGTTATATTTTTGGTTTTTTTCCCTTCTGTTTTCCCTTTTAGTTTTTTTTCATTTTGTATTGTTCATGTTATTATCAATAAAAATAATATTGAAAAAGGAAAAAAAAAACATCAACAAGCAAGGCAGAGAAGATACAACATGCTGAAGGACCCAACTGTGAAGCTAGACCACAAAGGTTTGAGCCCATGGACTCCAGGAGCACTGGTAGGTTGGGAGAACCTATATGTGACTAAACTCTTTTTCTTCCTGTCTCCTAAAGCCATGTTTCTAACCATATCTGGACATCATTAGCTGAAACCATTGGTGGGATTGTCTACCATTCCCAGCACTTTGCTAATGAAAATACCTGGACTCACCTCTCTTTAATCAGCACATATTCAGGTGGGATGCGTGGTTCTCCCAGGCTCCTCCAGTGTGGCTTCCAGCTCTTCATTGGACTTGGAATGGAGGTGGGATGCCTTAGGAGGACAATGAGGCCCGTCAACACCACTGTCAGGAAACCCAGGACAAAAATCACAGCTGAAAGGGACAGGAAAATATCATGGAGATTAAAGGAAATGTAACATTTCACCATAACTCAGGAGGAGGGTATCTATGGTGGTCAGCAATGACTTGGCTTCTTGCCCATTCTGCTTAATCAAGATGGCATGAAAAAAGTAGTTCAAATATTCCTTTCCTCTTAATCTCTCACCATACATTTCCCCACTACCCATTGCTCCACACTGTTTCCTATGACCACAGCAGCCCTCTTTCATAGATAGCATTGCGGAGCCTATAAACTCCTTTCTCAACATGACAAAAGCCCCTGTTAAATCCATTCTTTCTGTATAAAATAGATGGGAGTGGTTAGGTTCTAAGAGCACTGGAGACAATGCTTTAGTATGTGCACAAAGAGGAGAATGGCACAGTGGAAACGTACTGTGAAGGTCCACTCTTGCCAAGGAGAAAGAGATATCCAGGAATGCCTGCTCCCAGGCAAGGCAAGGGATCATGTGACCTAAATTATATCTTGTTCATTGGATCCCTAGCACCTCCATGCAGTTCCATACAAAAGCCAGAGACAGAACAAAAAAAAGAAGAACCTTGCCACCAAGAAGGTGGGGCCAGATGTCTCTTTCTCCTTAGCAAGAATGGGCCTTCATGGTAAGTTCCTAGACTACCATTCTCCTTCCAGTGGAGAAGAAGCTATCCAGGAATGGGACCTATCCAAGCCTCTTCCTATGTCAGGAGGGAAAAGATGGCAAGGAAGAAATGATTGAATCCAATTCAGTCTGCACACCACTGGCACAAAGAGGAGAACTTCCCTGAATTAGCATTATTATCATATTATGACAAAATACAAGAGTCCCAAGCTATTAAGGATTTATTAACAAATTTGCTGACAGCAGCAAGGTTAATAATAGCAAGGAAGTGGAAAACACAAGGCAATTATCAAATAGAAAAATGGTACAGTGAAGTATGGGATATAGCTATACATGAGAAATTAACAAACAGTATTAAAGGGAAAAAAAGGGAATGCTCAATAAGAAAGATTTTGGAGATAAATGGAGCAAGTTTTTAGAATTTGTATTAATAAAGGGGAGAGGGAACAAACCAGCGTTAGAAACAATGGAATTTTGGAAAGAGGGATGAATGTAAGGTTGAGGTTCCAGGGTGGAGGGAATCATGTATATGTTAATAATTATTGATTGTTGTATTGGCTGGGTTTATAATTTGTATATTTAAATTAAAATAAAATAAATAAACACCAAAACATACAAAAAACAAACAAACAAAGAGGAGAACTTGCCTTTTCCAAATTGTACAATGCTGAGTGAATAGGACTAAAACCACGCCCTCCTAGAACACTTTCACAGAACACATTTCCTGATCTAACCCCCCACTCCTCGGCTTCTTTTTTTTACTGTCCAGTCCAAAAAGAACCTTCTATGGTATCTTTATGTTGACACCAACATATCTTGGAAACTATGATGTTGGCTACACTAGTGGTGCCAAAAAACCAAAGCCATCTATTACGTGCATTCTTGAGCAGGTAAAGTTGTAACTGGGCCATTCCTTATGTCTGAGCTCCACCTTGGATTGCTATAGAGCGAGGAATTGTTTGCATGGACAAGAACAATTGCTCTAAAAGAGGACAACAAGCTAGAAGTTCACAGCCTGTCTTGTCCCTCCACTTGTGAGGAACATATAGGCGGATTAGTTTGTGCAACTAACTGAAAACTGGTAATTAATATGGATCAGTCATCTCTAGTCACTCACTGTCACTTTCTCCTGGAGCTGCTCCTCTCCCATGCTGGATCTTGTGAAGATTCAGTTCTTCTTGTACCAGTCTGTTTTTGTTTACTTACATTTTTGTGCCATAATAAAAAAAATATATATTTTGTCACAGTGCTGAGTATCTTCTGTACATCAAGTGATCCATTAAATCCATTCTAGTTCCAGATTGTGAAAACAGCAAAATGTGGAAAAGTTAAGAGTGTGAATACTTCTGCAAGATACTGTATGTGCTAATGTAGAATGAATAACTCAGTAGTTCCTGTATATTTGTTTTTATGTGGCTGGAGAGGCAGAGTCCACCACAGTTTGAGAAGCAGACCAGAAAGCTTTGAGGATGGGAGATGATCTCTTGGAATAGCTTCACGAAAACAGTGCAATGTGTGTTATTGCATTTTGCAAGACAGCCCTGATTTAAAGGCAACACCCTATTCATGTATAATGATTGGCTAGACTGGAGAATTAGCAGGGCTGTTGATGTGCATTCCTGCACATGGGAGAACTTTGGGTTGTGTAAAATCCATCCTTTTATTTCCATAGGTATTTCAACAATTCCACATTCTGGCACAAAGTTTTAACATTCCCACTTTCCCATTTAGGACTTGGGTATTGACACAGATGGTGCAGAAACTGGTCTTTTAGTATCTTTGTTTTGGGGTAGAAGAAATTCCAAGCCAAGTTCTATTTATTCCTTGCTATTCTGAAATACAAGTTGACCCCTATATTGATGGATTTGGTATCTACAGTTTCACTTATCCACATTTTGAAAAAAACATGTTCTCTTTAGGCATTTCTTGGTCCTACAATGTGATTCTATGGTCAACTTCTGGCATTAGGCTCATCGAAAACAATAGAGTTCCCTATTATCCATGGTTTCAGATGTTCAAAGGGGTCTTGGAATGTATCCCCTGCGGATACGGAGGTTGACCTGTAGACATTTTAGTTTAGCAGACTGGATACTGGAAATACAAACAGGTTAACATAAAAGACAATAGAACCTGGGCATTGCTCACTTCCTAGGCAGGTTCATTCCCATGCAAGGGGGAAGACCCACTGCCACAATACCTGAAATAGCTGCCCAGTCTGGGGCGACATTCAACACCTGGTGCTTCATGATCCCATGACGAGCCAGCTGGTATGGAGAGGAGGGTTGGAAGGAAGCTGTGAGAGGGTCACAGACCATGTTGCCATCGTTCACCACCACTATTAGCATCCGTTCCTCAATGGCATTATCCTGGAAGACATATGTCCCCGATTCCAGGAAAACATGAGCAAACCTGAAGAATGGAGAAACACACTTTTTAAAACTTAAAGCAGTTTGCTGCACTGTATTCCAATATACAAGATGACCAAGAAGCCAAAAGTTCTCTTTGAATCCTTTCTTCTTTGTTCATTTTAATTATCAAAAACATTTTTATATGCCTTTCATCCTATGATGATGCTTTTATCCTCCATCCTATCCCTCTTTCTTTGTAACTGGTTCTGTCCAAGACAATATTCAACTGGCAAATGGTCTGGAGCACTCCAACTCTTAGAAACAATGGCAAAAACCAGGACATTTTGCTTCCTTGGGCAGAACAGCAAATGCCACCCATCAAACTTTAAGGTGCGTGGTGTCCAAAGTCAGATAAGTTATTATGATCTGTGGGGAAGAAAATCCTTTAAGCATGTCTCTCTGTTTTTCGCTGTGAAAACATAATAACAATAAATGTAATAATTCTCAGTGTGCTGTGCTTTCATCACACCTAAAATCTTTTGCCTGAAGCAGCTGCTACATACTCTACCTAATGGTAGGGATAGGCTGCACATGTGAACAACACTTGGAACCTTATAAAGCAGTCATGGCTGCAGAATTTATTCACATATATTTACTCTAGACAACATTAATTAAAAAAAAACATGGTACATCAGAAACAGCAGCAATTACACACTAACCCACATTCCCTGGGCCACATAACCCCCTGCAATCTAAAATTCAAATATTAAGCTAGCTTACCAACCATGTCTGGATAGAGACTACCACAAAGAGAGTGCCACCACTGAGAAGATTCTGCTCCCCTTTCCCACTGATCTAACATCAAAGCAAGGTGGTATGGGGTGGATCTGAGCACTTAAGATTTTAAGGAAGGAGTTGGCTTTCCACCACCACCACCAGAGGTATACCTGGAGATGTTGACCTGAGACTCTCGGATGAGGTGATCTAGCCTTCTGAATGCACCAAAATCCCAGTTGGCATTGCTGTTGTAGAGATGCTGCTTCCGATAGACAGGATAGTGGCTGGAAATTCGGTCTGGGAAGAATGACAGCCCAGTTAAAAAACTGCCAAACCATCTTGAATATACCGTATATAAAGCCATACATACAAACATACACTTTGGTAGTCCACACTCACTCTTTTTTGGTCAGACATCCTAGGAGACTTGAACTCAAGAGCAACTGGGTCTTTCTTTCCTTCTCCAGTAGAAGCTCACTTAGGTGGAGTCACAACCACAAAGTCATCTTCACTTTTCCTTCCCCCAGAGCTGAGCTGACCCTTGAGAGCATCACAAGGTACCCCATTCCCTCACAATGAAGATGTGCAGAATGTTGATTGGCTGGCCTTTGTAACAGTCACAATGCCACCTCCCTCCCCTTCCAACAGACAGCTATGCAGAGTGCTGATTGGCTGACACTGGTGATCATCATAAAACCATTCCTACTCCTTGCTCAGAGCAATATTTCAAGGTGTTTTTTTAAAGGAACCATGGCTTTAAATGGGGTCAACAGATAAATAGAGTCAACAACTGGATATTTGATTCTGAAAAACAAAATTAACAGAATTTTGTTGGGGAAAGGTCCATTATTTGGACTGTTATTCCAGAAGGCTCCCAGAAATGTGACTTGTCTACAAAACAAGGTGAACACTCCTTCCACATCTGGTTTTAAACTGGAAGAACTACTTTTAATTTGGATGCATGGGAAAGTCATACAACCAAATTGTATTTGCCTGAAGCCTCCATAGGTGGGGTAGTGTCAATGTGGCAACCTGAACCTTAGCAGATTCACACCACACATACAGTCAAAAAACATATGTTAGCAAATATATGGTGACATTGGGAAGCAACATTCACCCCAACGCAGGAAAAATCCTCTCTGACTCGTAACACTGAACCTTTTCTATTGAATATCAATAGAGATAAATCAAAACTAAGGATGTCACTGCCGAGAACAGTGGGCTAACAGCCATTCTTACTTCTGTTCTTCATGATTTTTAGATAGAGTAAACCACACCATCAGTGGCAAATAAGTACACTTGTAGATACTCACCATGAGGATCAATGCTCAGCTGGAAAAGGATAGTGTCTCCCACTGTCAGACATGCAATAGGGTTTGGGATTGTGGGTAAAAAGGGAGTGTGTTGGGATGATGCAGCTTCTTCATCTCGCCGATGTCTTTGTCTAGGAGGAAGCAACCCCAAATCTCCTAGACCAGAAAAGATAAGGAAAACAAGAGGTTTGGGAATCAAAGAAAGATAACAAAGGCAATGGGAGTCAAGGAAAGCTGTTTTTGTTTTTGTCTGGGTTGTTGTATTTTGGAAGGGAGGGGATATAGGACCACCTTCACAGATAGATGAGAAACATTCCTGGTCTCAGTAATTTACAACCAATAGGTGGATTGAGGGAAGTCACATTAATGATCAATTTACATGCATATATATTCACATCACTTCTGATGTATAGACTGAAAGCACAGATGGTATCCACTGCAAAACACCACTTCTGGAGAGAGAGATTAAAGTTCTCTCCATGATGTCTAATTGGGCTTTCGTTTGTTTACATGTGCAAATCATCACTTGACACTGCTGTCTTTAAGTGATGAGTTCGCTCATGCAAATAATCCATAAATATGCCATATGTCTAAACTGATTGTACAGAGGGAAGATGGAGGGATTGCCCAGCCTGTGGGGCTTCTGCAGAAAGTCCAGCACAGACAGTAATATTGTGTATTACTGAATGTACACTGCTTCAAGGTACTTAAGGTATAGATACAAAATTTCTGGGGTCACATGCCACTAACTGTGGCACCTCTCCTCAGATGACAAAGAGGGTTGAAATTCTTCTCTCAGAAAATAAGGGAAATCTGATAGCAACAAAACAGAAAACATCCCAACAACCCAAATACTGAGGGATGTGGATACAGGATTGGTCTAGAGGTTTTGACACTCAAAAAGCAATGAATGAAATTGCTTAAATAAACAGGAAAGAAATGGCTGAAATAATAACTATTTCATCAAGTCTTGTTCCAAAGTTAAGGAGTACCTGCATTCATTTCTTCACAGGAGGTTCCATGGATAAACACCAAGCTCTTACCTGACAAAAAGGTATCTAGCATATCTGGGTTAGAAAGAAGAAAACCAAAAACTCCATTGGGGCTAAAGAGAGCCAAGTGGACCCGTTGGGTTTCCTGAATATGTTCATCTGGTCCCAGAGTGTTGGGGATCTCCTGCCAAGCATAGCACAAACAGGAGAATTATTGGCAATGTGACTGTGATAATGTTTTCTTGAGCTGATTTGGACATTGTCAAGAACAGGGAAAGGAGAATGCCCTACATTTTCTTTCCCTGCTTCTGGAGATGTCTAAAGCAGTTCAAAAGAATTCTTTGCAAGTAGTTCAAAAGGAGTCACTCCCCCTTGCATAAACCTCCCCCCTATATGGATAAACCCATGTGCAAAAACATTGCAATCCAGTGTTACTCTAGCAGCCAACTTCTACAGATGACACAAATAAAACATGCAGCCTTCCCAAAAGGGATTTCCTTGCACAGGGTCACTGCTGAACTTTTTATGAATGAACAGGGTTCTGAAGTTGGTCCTCATGGCTAAGGGCTAAAATTAAACATCTGGTGAAAGACTGGGAATGCAGATCTCTGTCAAACGTCTCTAAAGCAGCAGAATCAGCAGGGGAAAGGAAGATTTGGAGAGGAAAGGGCGCAAGCATGGGGGGGGGGGCTTTGTCCTGTTTGCCATTTCTTCCTTGACCCCCCCCCCCCTCTAGCTATCCCTCTGCCCTCTGGGAAATCTGCTAAAAAGGAGGTGGGACAGGGAATTGTGAGGGAAAAACATCAGTTGAGGGAAAGGTTAAAAACCATATCCATAGTAAATCACACCCTCATCCTCAGGGTTTTGCTGTTGTTGTTGAGATTTCAGGAAACTCAGTTCTAAGAACCGGTTCTTCTAATGAATGCACCATTCAACCCACCAAGCCAAACCCTAGGCACAGTACAACATTGGTCAAGGCATTTGCACAAGGCCAAAAGACTTGGACAAAAATGACTACTTGCAGTGTATTTAAACTCGAGCTCTTTCTGTTAGCAGGTAACCTTAGAAGCAACATGTTGACCTTTGAGAATGGGGACAGAACTATACAAAAGCTGAGGAAGCATGAAATGATGGTATTATGGGGAAGGCAGAGCAGGTGTCTGGAGAATCATAGAGGGACAGATTTGGATCCCAGGGCTGGAGGTTTCTGCATGCCTGCTACAGAGAGACTACAAGTCTTCACTTCACTCTTCTGTGTGCAAAGTGACTTCTGCCCACCCCACCCCTGGCATTCTCTACTCACTCTTTCCCCCGTCCCCTCAATGTCCAGAAGAAGCTCTCTCTCTGCACCAAATCTCAGGGAAAGCTGTGGGGATCTCAATAAGCAGAGACGATCACAGACCTCTTCAGCAGAGACATACTGCTCACAATGACAGCTGGGAACCAGAGAGAAATGATGGGCCTGGTTGATTTCCTATTCCTTTCTATTCTCACACTTCTGAATATTACCTTTAGGAATTTGCTGCTAGCAGCTTCTAGAGCTGGAACCAGGGAAGCATAGATTTACATGATGAATCACTGGGTCTCTACATGGGAGAGTTCCCTCAGCAAGGAAGAATTTCCAGTTAGGAGTGAAGAAATCTTTCATTCTCAATTTCATTCCATTTCTCTGAATTCCTCCTGTATTTTCTTCCCACATGTGGCTGAGCTCCTGCATCAGGAGGTGCAGCTACCAAGATAGAGCTACTGTATGTCTCTCAATGCCACTCCCCCAAACCTAACTTTTAAGCAGTCCAACCCCACCCCAATATAGCCATTTCTGTGTCACCAGAGAGCAAGGGGGAAAGCAGGGACATGTCTAGCTCTTTTCCAGTAGCTGGATCCACTGCAACAGCCATCTGCAGGGACCTCCCATCTCTAGAATATTCAACCCTGCAATTTGCAGCTATTCCTGGGGTCCTCCCATCTGTACCCACTGGCTCCCCTTGACCTGGAAGACATATAAATTACTTCTCACCCATGCAGGTCTTTATTGAGATATCAGCAGCCACTTCTACTGTCCTCAGTGTGCTGGATTATGACCTCAGATTCCCAGCTTTATTGCTGCATACTGACATTAGCAGACATGGCCACAAAGCTAGGCCTCCCAAGATTGATCTGGTAATGCATACCAGCAAATAGCCCTGGAGGCTGGGTATGAAGCACTGGTGTGGCTCAGATGCCGTGCCATTCAATACAGAGCATAGAAGGAAACATGAGGTGGAAGGAGCATTGCAGCCACTCCTGACTGTCTGATGTACTCATCCATGAGCAAGGGCATCTACATTCACAAACACATCGGGAGTGGTGTTTCAGCCATATACCCAAGTTCTTTGTAAATGCCTTCCACAAAAAGCAATGTGAAAATGGGTCAATATATGAAGTGTCTCTTGGTTTCAATTTTTATGTTTATTTTCTCTGCAAGGCTACATGGTAGTGTGTGTTCTGGGAATTGGCACACAATTCTCAGTCTCTTTGTTAGTTTTGTTTGCTTTATTTCTCACTTGTTTAGAGTCATAGTGTTGGAAAGGGCCTCATGGGCCATTGAATCCAACCCACTGCTAAATGCAGATCCCCAGCTAAAGCATTCCCAGCAGGTAGCTGTCCAGCCTTTTTCTAAAGATGTCTAGAGAAGGACACACCATCACCTCTCTAGGCAACTGGTTCCTTTGTCAAACCACTCTTACTGTCAAGACGTTCCTTCCAATGTTCAATTGAAGTTTACTCTCCTGTTTATTTATTTAATATCACTCTTCTCCTTGCAGGGGATCCAAGTTGACTAACAAGCCTAAAACAAGATAAAGCTAAAAACCCAGCAATAAAAACATTTAAAAATAATGAACCAAGTTTTCCCATTAAAATACCAGCTCATTTTAAAACCATTTCAAAATGTAACAATAAAGATAAAAAAATATAGCAACTGCTCCTCCCCCATAAAAATGACTCCCTGCAATCAATTAATAATTAAATGCCTGTTTGAATAAAAAGTTATCTGCCTGCCAGTGAAAGGAGAGCAGGGAGGGGGCCAGCTTAACCTTTAGAATTCCCTAGAAGGGACATCTAGAGCCTAGACCAAGAAGACCCTCTCCTGTGTCCTCACTAGAGGTGTTTGTGATGGTGATGGGATGAAAGAAAGCCCTCCGCCAAGGATTGTAAGACTCGGGCAGGTTTGTATAGGGAGATACAGTCTTTTAGATAGTCTGGACCTAAGACATATAGGATTTTATAGGTAGTAACAAGCACTTTGAATTGTGCCTGGAAATGAACTGGTAGCCAGTAAAGCTGCTCTTGCAAGCGAGTTAGATGTTCCCTGTAACTGTAACTTATCATCCCTATAACTCAACATCAGACTCATCCCATGATGATCACCACCAGTAGTCAAAATGTGTATGACCTGGCTGGGATTTAGGCTCTCGTTTGGAAGGGAAAAGGCTTTGTTTCATCTGGAAGATAATGCTTACATGCCAAGTTCGGCATGGAGTTCTCCACCCACTGGACTGCAGACTGGAGAGCAGTTATACTGCTCGGGGGATACGCACATGCGAGTGGATGCCAAGCGGATCTCACCAGGAGCACAACGCGGCTCCACCTGCAGAAGAAAAGAAAGACAGCCCATCAGGGGGCTAAAAGTTTTATAAAAAGGCAAATTTAGAGCACTGCATGCATACTTGTCTACCAAACCACAGAAGCAACAATCTCAGTGCATCACCTGGGGCTGGCAATCTTGATCACTGTTGCTGTCAGGTGTTTTCTTTCCTCTTTCATCATAGTAAAGGTATCCCACTTGGCAGATGCAAGAACCATCTGACTCCTGGAAAGCCCGGTTCAGACCATGGCAGGTACAGCTGGTAGCACCTTGAGAAGAAAGCAGATTATGACTTATAGAGGCAGAAGGTGAGGTCAAAAGACAGCTTTTCTCAAATGCATACCTAAAAATCAGAACCATTGATCCATTATCCTTACTCCTTAGACAATCATTTTCATACCAAACTTTCCACATTTCTAATATTCAAGCAAAGAAGCAGTGATGGAGGCAAGGTCAGGATGTGGAGGATTTTTATGCAAACTTCTTCCATGCAATTTCAAAAATCCTTACTCCATTTTTAGATAAATCTCTCTGTAGTGAAGTTTGAACTGGGATCCCCTGCCCCCGCCTGCAAGCTATCCTCCTCTTTATAAGGGAAAAATAGTCCCTGTTAATTTTAAGAAGAGGGAGAGCTCTATAGGCCTCAGGAAAGGTTTGGGTATCTTATCTGGAGAAGAGGTTGGTCCTGCTGCTATCACATTTTCCTGGCTCACTTAAATCTGCCCCGTCTGCCATTCCAAAGATATCTGTCTGTCTTTCTGTCTTTTGGTGGCAGGGCTTGGGATGGACAGTGGTTGGAATTTTGAAAGCTTTTGCAGAGAAAAAGATGAAGGGTCTCATCTCCAAACAGTTTCCAAAAAAGCTTGGGGGAACTGAGGGAAGGATTTTTAAGAGATCAAAGGTTGCATTTGCCCAAGACCCCAACTGTGCATTTAAAGGTAGACCATTTATTTTTAAGCATACACTTTCCAAGAAAGAAACTTCACTGGCTCCATCTAGATCAGGGGTGGGGAATGCATAGTTCTCCAGATGCTGCTGGACTGCAACTCTCATCATTCTTTACCATTGGCTAGGTTGGCAAGGGCTGCTGTGAACTGCAATCATACCATATTTGAAGAGCTGCTTGATTCCCAATGCAATCTAGATCAAGAATCATATTTAAAGGGCAGAAGACTCACCTGGTTTGGACATTGAGGAGCTCCCACAAGGAAAACATCCAGTCTGAGCTGGCAGGTGGTTGAAAGAGCCAGCTGGACAGGGGTGGCATTCATCTACCTGCTTTGCAAGGCTGCTGTTCCCATAAGTTCCAGGAGGACAGGGCAGAGGTGAAGAGGTCAGGGGAGGACAGTAATACCCTCGGGGACATGGATGCTGGAGGTAACTTCCTGTGCCTGAAGCAAGAGAAGACCCCCCCCAAGAATTTCTCAAATCTCAATCATCATAGAATCATAGCTTTGGAAGAGACCACAACAGCCATCCAGTCCAACCCCCTGCCATGCAAGAACACACATGTAGCCCATGTGGTGCCTGGCACAGCCATTTCCTGGCTGGGCCATGGGTTTGCAGACACCCCTACATTTCCACAACAGAATGGCAGATAATGGGAGGGGGGACTGTGGGCATAGGCTGGAATACTCCAGCCAGAATATGGAGCATTCTGGCCTTTGTAGAAAACCCCTGGAGAAGGGTTCTGTCACAGAACCATATCCTCCACCACATTTGAAGATAGCAGACTAGCTGTGTAGCACTTTTAGCTTTATCCTCATACCAAAAGGAGGATGTTGCTGCTTTTAGCAAATGAAATGTCAAAGGGTACCCAGAAGAATGATCCATGCAGTCCTTTGGATCCTGCCCCACGTTTTGAAAATGACATCTCTTAAATGAATGCTTTAAGGATGACTTTTTTCTTATGCCCCAACCAATCTCCCCCCCCCTCTCTCATCTGTGATGACTTTCTACTACCCTCTCATGTGTGCACGCTCTGGCATTGTGTGGAATAATCACCTTCTGGACAACTGAATCCTGGTGGGCAAGGTGAACAGGGTGGGTAGATGTCTGAGCTGCCACCATATGTGCCTGCCTCACAGGCCTGGCAGCTCTTCTCCAAGGAGTCCCTGAGACCTGTTGTGTTCAGAGCTGTATAGCCATCTGGGCACAGAAGCGGCTGGGCACTGCCAAGAGGGCAGTAATGTGGGTAGACACATCTGGAAAACAGAAGCAGCTAGAAGCAGGATTAGTGAGAAAACAGCTGCACCCCAAAACCCTTCCTCTTGCTTCTGAGCATGCAGGAAATTGCCTCTGCCTAAAGTTGAAACAAATATCTAGAATTCCCCCCGCCCCACTGGCCAAAGAAAGAGTGAAAAAGCCATGTTGCCATTCATATTTCCTTTGCAAAATTTCAATTTGAAATTCACATTCTGAAGATACCTATGCCCCACTCAAAAAGCAAATGCATTTGGCACTGCTGTTCCTTGATCAACAGATTAAATATCTTACAATCTGGGAGATGTCAAAATCCATCATTTAATAATGGCCTCTGTATGCCAAGTATTAAGGAAGTTCAGGGATAGTTGTATACCCATCCCCATTTGCTCACAGCTAACCTATACAATATATTGCTAATACAAGCTAAGGAGGAAGCTCGGCTTTCTATTTTGTAATCCTTAGCTTGCATTACAATACATGTTAGAAATCCACTAAGGAACATGTTGCATCAAAACATGGCAGCGTTGGAGTGAAACGAGTCTTGTCCTATGTAGCTTTCTGCATTGCAAACTAGAGACCAGTTCCATATAACAGTTTTCCATACTTGAAACAACCTCTTATCTCTGATTGGAGATAAGAATAGAAGAAACCTAATATTTGAGTGGGGAACCCCCAGAGGCCTGATCTTAAACTTTTTTCATTTATCACTTCTCTTACAAAAAAAGCTTATTTGAATTTAGGCTGCAATCTAAACCTGGGAATAAACCCCCACAAAATACAGTACGTTTTACTTCTGAATAAACACGCAAAGGATTGCACTGTTACATATTCACATCAATATAGTCTCTGATTCAAGACTTAAGCTGATACTGACATCTCCATCCCGACAGATGACAGCACAGAATATTGCAGTTCGAATGGGAAACAATTTTTATTTGAAATACACTTGGACCCCCATATCTGCAGGCATTCAGTTCCAGACTTACTGTGGATACCAGAAACTGTGGATAACAGTTTCCTATTAAAATAAAAGACTTCTGGTAAAAACATACCATAGAGTTGCATTGGAAGACCTAGGAGATGCCCAGAGAGGATGCCTCTCTAGGCATTTTCCAGCATGACTCTATGATATATGCCCCTATTTTGTGTCCTGCAGATAACTGAAACTGTGGATATTGGTTCCATGCATACGAGGGTCTGATTATACAGGAAATGTTAGGGGAGAGAGGACAGAATGTTATGTTTCATTCTAAAGCAGACATTTTTCAGAGTTGTGTAAAATTTTCACTTCCTGTGAAATATACTTACTGCTGCCCAGGCATATTGTACGTGGGTGACCCTCCAGGGCAGTAATATCCTGCAGGACAGAGAGGTGGAATCCCTGTACGGAGGCCACAGAAAGAGCCAGGCCGGCACACCATGGGGATGGAAGAACCTGATGGGGAAAATAAACATTTGAAGCAATGCAGTGTTCTGTAGGACCCCAAGCTGTACTGCAGCCTTCTGTACTGTAGGATATTCTGTACTGCCATCATGCTGTAAGCAAACAGTGGTTTTTCCATGGCAGAACAGTTTGGACATCAAAATATTACCAGCTAAAGGTCATGCAAACTGCGTCCTTTCTGTAAGAGGTGTAGAGCTGATGGTCTGAAGGGCAAGTGTGAACAGTGCATGTCTCAGCACTGGCTTAATTTTAGCCTTTATAGAATCATAGAATCATAGAATTGCAGAGTTGGAAGAGACCACGAGGGCCATCCAGTCCAACCCCCCTGCCATGCAGGAAATCTTGATCAAAGCATCCCCGACAGATGGCAATCCAGCCTCTGTTTAAAGACCTCCAAGGAAGGAGAATCCAAGGAAACAGAATTTTAGCCTTTCCCAATCCAGTGCCCCCTACCTGTTTTATATTACAATTCCCATCAGCTCCAGACATTGTGGGCCAATGGGCAGTAATTATGGGAGTTGTAGTCCAAACATTAAGAGGATCTGAGTTGCCAGCAATAAGATTGGTTTTTGTAAGAAGTTACAAATTTGTTAACAGAGATTGTGTATTTGCAAATTGTTACAGATTATAGTTGTTTTCCATCGATGTTGATATCCTATGTCTCAGGGTCTTCAGTTCCATTCAAGCTTTTCTCTGTGTATCTGTCCTTGTTTGTTATTTGGAAGGGCTGTTGATATTAACTTTCTTTTATACTGTTGTATCCTTTTGACATTATCGATTATTGATAAAATATCAATTATAGCTTTTTGTAAGGTGATTGAGATGCACTTGTTTATGACAGTCCTATTTGGTTTGGAATATTTTGAGGACAAAACTAGCTAGACTACCTCTGAGTATTCCTTGCTGAAGAAAATCCTGTAAAATTCATGTGATTTCCATAATTTGACAAGCAACTTGAAGGCACACAAGTGCACACACAGACACACACACTTATACTGCAGCTACTAGCCAAAGTCCATGAAGCAATGCCCTCTGCTAATAAATACTAGCTACCCACCCCTCAATTGCCAACTATTAAGACTAGCAACACACAACACAACATGTTGGCAACTAATTTTGGGTACCATGTGAGCCAGGGAACAGTGAAGGAGTTCCTGGTCTATCATCCTTCACCTTCTCCTGAAACTGCTCTTCCTATAAAGGTTTTTGCCAGTCCAAAATCTAAGATTTCAGCAGAGACCTTCTCAAGAGGAAAACTCTCACAAAGTCACCCTGGAAGAATGTTCTATCAGTTACTGAAACAGTGAGTCTTGTATGCCAACATGCGATAGCATCTCACCTGGTGGGCATTCATAGCCTGGTTCACAAGGTATTCCATGGATATTTGGCACGCCTGACTTTGCTGGGTCTGGACAGTAAAATCCAGAAGGGCAGGGTTTACATTCCTCCAAAGTCAGAGCACCAGGCAGAGTTCTATAGGAACCAGGTGGGCAAAGGAAAGCATCCCTTCTCCCTGGACACCAGTGTCCTGGGGCGCAAGGATAGTCTCTAAAAGCCACATCTGCTGTAAGACGAAAGGAGAGAAACTATGTTAACAGATGAGAGAAAGAAAAGCAGGCACAAACTTTGTTAATCTTAGAGGAAGAAGGCCTTTTCAGTTGTGGCACCATGCTTATGGAACAAGCTGAATAGGCTGCTTGCAAACTGGCAGATTACCTGTCGCAGGACACTGATGGTCTGATGAACAGGGCTGGCAATTGGAGGCACTCTCAGTGTTTGGCTCTGTCCGAAAAGCCTGCTTGGGACACTGGTAGAGGGTTCGCGGTCCATCAGTGCTGGTGTGATTCATTCCATAGCAGTCGTACTCATTGGGGCATGGATAAGCCTCTGGATTTCCTAAAGGGAAGGAAAAAATGGGAGAGCTATGACATGCTGGAGGCAAGCACAGGAACAGCCCTCCAGTGTTTATTGGATGGAGTTTGGGTTTGGTGGGAGGATTGTACTGCATAGGTGTTTGGGACATAAATTCTAACCTGTTTTACACCAGCGTCCTGGTGGACAAGGCAGACAGTCTTCCTTTTGTCTGGCACCTGGGAGAGAACCAACAGTATCATCTGGACAAGAGATGGGTACCTCTGAGCCTTCTGGGCAGTAGAATCCTGGGAGACAGATGGGAAACACACCCACGTGAAGCTCCTAATGAAGAATATCAAGCACTGAATATTTTTACCAGCACTTCTTCAGAGCTTGTAAACATGATTATTTTTTTGACTGCAACACTCAGAATTGACAGTCAGTATGGCCACCACTAGGTGATTCTGGGAGCTTGTAGTTCAAGGAAGTAAATTTTTCTCAGCCCTGGTCTTTTTTTCCAATTCCTCAGAGAGAGCACAATCCCAAACATGGTAATTCTGCCTCTCTAGAGAATTTTCCCTGCCCCTTTAAGGAATCCTGTATCATTGCAGCATTCTATAAAGACATGGGGAAGTAATTCTCTGGAAAGATCATGAAGATCATGAAGCAACATAGTGGCTGGATGCTGGACTGTCCCTATATTAGACTAGCTGGCCTTTTGAATTAGAGGGCTTACTTCTAGGGACCCTGACACTTTCTCCCCATCCTTCCTTTACTCCTAAAAGAGCCTAATAAGTGTTTGGAGCTGTTTTTATAATTAAGGAAAGAGAGTGTTTCAGAATTAGACTGGGCTGAGCCACAGGATATCACAGCTGGGATCTCAGGCACAAAGCACTGCCCGCACCAAGATTTGGTTCAAATGAAAGGAAAGATGTTATCTCCAGAAAAAGAGGTTGTTTGCCCATGACTTTGCTAGTGGCAAGGTCATGGGTAAATGCAGAAAACATCATGGTAAACTCAATGTCATCTCCTCTCTTGCTTTTACTTGAATAAAAAAAGAGGGAAAGAATTATATAGAGACATCATTTTTAAAGCCAGGCTGGGACAGTATTATGTTGTGGTTAGAGTATCCGACTAGAAAGATCCAGATTCAAATTCACACTCAGGCCTCAATTGCATAGGGTAACCTTAGACCAACAACTTTCTCTCAGTCTGATCTATCTTGCAGGGATGTTGTGAGGATAAAATGGAAGGGGAAATCAATAAACACTGCCTTGATACCCTCGGGGGAAAGGGAAATATAAATGCAATGAAAAAACAAACAAAATCCAGTATTTCAAATATCTAGATGCTTAAAATATATTTATTTTGTAAAGCAACCATATACTAGGTTGCAAGTGCATTTGGCCTGAAACCCTAGGCACACTTTCTAATGACCCCCTATATATGTGAGTAAACATGCTTAGCGTTGCACTAAATAATTCAAATACCAGTATCAAAGCTTTTGTGTGCCCAGAAGATTGTAAAACCCTTATTTCTTGGAGACTGCTGCTGTTCTTTTTTTTTTAAAATGTTCACTTCTTGCTAAGATGGTTAGTTACCTGCTGGGCAGGGTCCTGCACACACCTGACCCCAGAGACAGTCAGCTAGGGGGCTCCAGGTGTAGTTATGACCCTGTGGGGTAGCATCAGAGCTCCCTTCTTGGCAGAAAAAACCAGCAGTACACCTCCCCTTCATCCGTCCTCCCCTGAGAAAAGGACAAGCATTTATTTAGATGAGGAAGGACTACTTCATACCTTAACACACACAGACACACACACCACACGGAAGTGATTAACAAACAGAACTAAAAAAAATATAAGGTGAGCAAAACATTTCAGCTTCTGCTTTCTTCAGTCACTAAAGATGAAAATGGGCTCCTTCAGTCACTAAAGAAGAAAAAGGTAGCCATTTAAAATATTCTGTTTTCAGCATCCTTTAGTGGATGATAGTATTATCCTCTAAGTTGTGGCCACTTATAAATCCAGGACAAACTTGGGAGAAGTGTTGTTGGTTCGTGTTTCAATCACATTAATTAATTATGTTCCACATTTTGAAATTAATTTACAGAGCACTTTGCAATACCAGAGAAATTTAAACAAATACAATGAAACCCAGAAAAAGTGACACAAGAATCAATCAAGCAGCAATTCACTGAACAGTAATCCTGATTTCTACAGGAAGAAATGAATTTATTTTAGATTTCAAAAAGCAATCAAAAATTGCTCCATACCTGGGATATAAATCTTTGCTTTGCATGAGAGAATGAAAAATGTCAAAAGTGCTATTTTTTCCTGTTGGGGAAAATTTGGAGAAACTCTGTACATTTTTCAGTTTTCCCCCCTCATAATGAGACTACACAAAGGGTTTTTGCTGTTGTGCTAAAACAATGTGGTTCCCCCCACACACAAAATACAACATTTTGCACAAAGCCAATTAGAGGATAGTTTGTATGTTTTTCATGAAATATTTGCCATATCTTTGTGGTTTTCTGATCATGCTTTAATTCCTAGTGGACTCATGTAGGTGCAAAGAAAGGCAGGAAATGCTTGTGTTAAATAAAATACAGGTCGGCCCCTCGTCTCTGTGGAATCAATACCTGCGGTTTCAGCTATCCATGCCTGAAAAAAATAGAGACACATACCATAGAGTCATGATGGAAAATGCCTAGAGAGGCATCCTCTTTAGGAATTGCTAGATCCTCCAATACAATTCTATGGTATGTTTGTACAGGAAGTCCTTTGTTTTAATAAGGTTTGCTGTCATCCACAGTTTCACTTATAAACAGTACAGGAATATATCCCCCACAAATATGGGTGTGTGTGTGACTTGTAATCCTAAACAAGAAGTCATGGCAAGAAGCAAAGAACAAAACCTATCAATCCCAGTTAAAATTGCTGAAGCAGAAGAAATAATTCACAACCTGCAGTAGTGACCAGGGGGACAAGGAAAACAATCTCGCTCATCGTGTAGACCAGACACATCTGAAGGAGTAAAAGTGCCATCAGGACATGGAAGAGGAACTAAAGTACCTAAGAAAGGGAATGTGAAAAACCACAAATTAGTGGAGGAGATGAGATCTGCTGGCACACCTTTAGAAAGCAGGGGGGAAATTAATCATCACTACAGTCAATTAAAGTTTATCCAAACTGGCAACTAGTACTGATTCAATCAGCTACATTTAATGTCACTTTGGACAATCAACCAATCAATCAACCATTCAATCACATTTAGGAGCCCTAGTGTTTTTGTTGTTATATCTTCATATCTCTGTACCTGCAGGACAATATGAATGTGGTGGACAAGGCTTGGGGTCCCCAAGGAAAGCTTCATGGCAGAAGAATCCTGCTTGACAAGGGAGGCAGGACTCGGATCCTCGGTTTGGTTGGTATTCACCAGTGGGACATGGAGCTGGATAGGCAGCTCCAGAGTGACAGAAGTGTCCCTAGGAAGCAGAGGGGGTGGGAGATGAAGCTTAGGTGAAACAGAAACAATTCTATTACTGCTGAAGTTTGGAAAAGTTTCTTGGGAGTTTCTTGGGAGCTGCAGCTCAAAAACAACTTTTCCAAGCTCTGACTCTGTTTCCCCTATTTTGGTTTTTCAGAGCTATCAGGAGTGATGGTGCAATGGTATACACAATAAATTTTACAAAATTACAACACAGAGAGTAAAATGAATCCCAGTTATTTTTGTGGTGGTGGTGATGGTGTGCGTATGTGTTACTACTGCATGCAGTTCCCATTTGTGGGTTTCTTTTCAAGCAAACGGGATAAGGGGTAAAAAGGCCTAATCCATCCAGGTTCCTTATGTTCTCATATTCTTTTGATCTAAGCTTGTCAATTAATTACTGTGTTCTACCAGTTGTTGTTTTTTAAATGGAATTGCTTGATAACCATTCGGGTGTTTAGCTGTAGGCCATTTAATTAATCTCCAACACTGAGGTAGGATCTGCCACAATTGGCATTCCTTTAGTCCAAACTGCCACTTAGATTTTTTATATGAATGAAGAGCTCTAAGGGCTCATTTACATAAATCAGGATACAACGGCTCCCCACTGGCATTTCCAGGCCATGGATCAGTCCCATTGTTCTCCCGTTCCTTCCACGGGAGGAATGGGAGGAAGTCCTGATGGGCATGCCAGCCCATCACTGCTTCCACTGCTATTTCCCTTGGTGGCTCAGAAGACAGGAAGGGGGTCCACAATATGTGACCAAGGCCCCCTGCATGTGACCAATCTTAGTCACATGCTGTGGGACTCCTTCCTGCCTTCTGGGAGAGTGAAGCACACCAGCAGTTTCAGTGAAGACTGGCCTGCCAGAATGTGTGGCACCTAATCTGTTTCCTCCCAGTGGAAACAGAGTATAGAATCATAGAATCATAGAATTGCAGAGTTGGAAGAGACCACGAGGGCCATCCAGTCCAACCCCCTGCCACGCAGGAAATCACAATCAAAGCATCCCCGACAGATGGCCATCCAGCCTCTGTTTAAAGACCTCCAAGGAAGGAGACCCCACCACGCTCCGAGGGAGTGTGTTCCACTGCCGAACAGCTCTGACTGTCAAAAAGTTCCTCCTCATGTTGAGGTGGAATCTCTGTTCCTGGAGCTTGCACCCATTGCTCCGTGTTCCAGTCTCTGGAGCAGCAGAAAACAAGCCTGCTCCATCCTCAGCGTGACATCCCTTCAAATACTTAAACAGGGCTATCATATCGCCTCTAAACCGTCTTTTTTCCAGGCTAAACATACCCAGCTCCCTAAGTCTCTCCTCATAAGGCATTGTTTCCAGACCTTTCACCATTTTAGTTGCCCTTCTCTGGACACGCTCCAATTTGTCAATATCCTTTCTGAATTGTGGTGCCCAGAACTGGACACAGTATTCTAAGTGAGGTCTGACCAAGGCAGAATAGAGTGGCACTATTACTTCCCTTGATCTAGACACTATACTTCTATTGATACAGCCCAAAATTGCATTGGCCTTTTTAGCTGCCGCATCACACTGTTGGCTCATGTTCAACTTGTGGTCTACTAGGACTCCTAGATCCCTTTCGCACATAGTCTCATTCAGCCAGGTCTCTCCCATCCTATATTTATGCATTTCATTTTTCCGCCCTAAATGCAGTACTTTACATTTCTCCGTATTGAATTTCATTTTGTTAGCTTTGGCCCAGCTCTCCAGTCTATCCAGGTCATTCTGAATTTTGATCCTGTCCTCTAGGGTATTAGCTACTCCTCCCAATTTGGTGTCATCTGCAAATTTGATAAGTATGCCCCTAATTCCCTCATCTAAGTCATTGATAAAGATGTTGAATAGCACTGGGCCCAGGACAGAACCCTGTGGCACCCCACTGGTCACATCTTTCCAAGACGAAGAGGAGCCACTGCTGAGCACCCTTTGGGTTCGGCCGGTCAACCAATTACAAATCCATTGAACAGTTAACTTGTCTAGCCCACATTCTACAAGCTTGTTTGCAAGAATGTCATGGGGAACCTTGTCAAAGGCCTTACTGAAATCAAGGTATGCAATGTCCACAGCATTCCCTTCATCTACCAAGCTGGTAACTTTATCAAAAAAAGAGATCAGATTAGTCTGGCATGACTTGTTTCTCTGAAACCCATGCTGACTTTTTGTGATTATGGCATTGCCTTCTAAATGTTCACAGACTCTCTGTTTAATGATCTGTTCTAGAATCTTCCCTGGTATTGATGTCAGACTAACTGGACGATAGTTGTTGGGATCCTCTTTTTTCCCCTTTTTGAAGATGGGAACAACGTTTGCCCTCCTCCAGTCTGCTGGGACTTCTCCTGTTCTCCAGGAGTTCTCAAATATTATTGCCAATGGCTCTGAGATTATATTTGCCAGCTCTTTTAATACTCTTGGATGTAGTTCATCTGGTCCTGGAGATTTAAATTCATTTAGATTAAGAAGGTATTCCAGTACCACCTCTTTACTTATTTTCAGCTGGATTTCCCCTATTGTGTCCTCTGTTCCATTTTCCTCAGGTTGGTCCTCCTTTTCCTTTTCTGAAAACACTGAGGCAAAGAAGGTGTTGAGTAATTCTGCCTTTTCTCTGTCCCCTGTTAGCATTTTGCCATCTTCTCCACGTAGTGGCCCTATCATTTCCTGCTTCCTCCTTTTGCTGCGGACATACCCAAAAAAACCCTTTTTATTGTTCTTAACCTCCCTAGCAAGCCTGAGCTCATTCTGCACTTTAGCTTTTCTGACTTTACTCCTACACGTGTTCGCTATCTGTTTGAATTCTTCTTTGGTGATTTCCTCCCTTTTCCATTTCCTATACATGTTCCGTTTAAAACTTAGCTCCATTGAAAGTTCTTTAGTCATCCATCCTGGTTTCTTGAGACACCTCCCATTTTTCTTCCTCAATGGTACTGTTTGAAATTGTGCCTTCAGTATCTCCCTTTTGAGAAAGTCAAAACCGTCTTGAGGTCCCTTCTCTTTTAGTATTCTTGACCATGGGATCATCCCCAGTATTTCCCTGAGTTTATTGAAATCAGCTCTCCTAAAGTCAAGAATGCGTGTCTGACTATGCCTGGCTTCTCCTTTCCATTGTATAACAAACTCCAGGAGAACATGATCACTCTCACCTAAGGATCCCACCACTTGCACCCCATTAACAAGGTCGTCTCTGTTGGTTAGGATCAGATCTAAAATAGCTGACCCCCTTGTTGCCTCTTCCACCTTTTGGACCATGAAATTGTCTTCCAGGCATGTAAGGAATTTGCTAGACCTTGTAGTTTTGGCTGAGTTAGATTGCCAGCAAATATCAGGATAGTTGAAGTCACCCATCACTACTACATCTCTCCTTTCTGCATGTATGTTCATCTGTTCTAGAAAGGCAACATCCAATTCCTCCATCTGATTTGGGGGTCTGTAGTAGAGTCCCACAATAACATCCCTGTCGTTTCCCTCCCCTTTAATTTTTATCCAGATGCTCTCCACCTGGCTTCCAGTATTGATGTCATGGATCACTTCACTGGTGTAAATATCCCTGACATATAATGCTATTCCTCCTCCTTTCCTGTTTGGCCTGTTTCTCCTATAAAGGTTATACCCCTCTATTCCTACATTCCAATCATGAGACTCGTCCCACCAGGTTTCAGTTACGCCTATTATATCATATTTGTTTTGTAGTGCAAGGAGTTCTAGTTCATCTTGCTTATTTCCCATGCTCTGTGCATTAGTGAGTAAAACAGGTATTATCTTAGAATGCTTTAATGGGCCCTACCCTGCCTTCTCCCCATTTGAGTGGGGTGGTGACGGTAGCCTGGGCGAAGAACAGGGTAAATGTTTTGCATCATATGGACTGCAGGGCTCTGACATGGGGGCAAGACAGGGTATATTGCCCACCTAGACAAGCTCTATGATTGTATGATTCTATAACAAACCTCTGGGCAGAGAAAAGCAGTTGGGCTGAAGGAGCTGAAGTTTGCTGGACAGTAGAAACCAGCTGCACATGGTCCAGTAGGTGAACTCAAACCCACGCCAGCACAGAAGAATCCAGGATAGCAGGGAACACAGCAGTCTGGAGAGGTACCACCTGTGAGACAGGAGAAAAAACTCTCTGACAGATGCCATAAGGATTTGGATAGGACTACTCAGCAAGCAATACACTATCCTTGCACTGTACCACTCACTAGCTAGGTTAGTTTAATTTACATGTCTACCCCCGCCCCCGTTTTGGTTGGTTGATCTAATATTGCTTCAATATGACTTATGAGATCCATAAGGATTACATACTTTATTATTTTTTAAAAGGGGGGGGCTAATTGCAGCTATAGAAGAGTTAGGAGGGGGTGGGAGAATGGAATTCCCATCATTGCACTTCATGAAGATTTTTTTAAACAAAATTTCCTCCATGAATTCTTTCTGAATGAAACTGCTGACTAAGCTATGTTTGTTGAGTGTTTGCTAGCCTGGTGCTATCTATATAGAGTTGTCATGGGCAAGTATTGACTTAGAGGTGGGTGATTTTAACCAGGAAAATGGAGAGGAAAAGTTGCTGCCCCCTCCACCAGAGCTGGAATCTGAATCAATTCCACACACACCCTCCCCAAAGCTCTTTTTAACATTTTAAAAATTCAAGGGATCATGTTTGGTGATCTCCCACATCTGTGTTGTCCTTGATGTTGTCTCTCCCTCATTTCAGGCAGTAAAATGTGATGGGGCAACCCTGCTCTCCTTCACTGAGGAAGAGCAATGATTTGGCACAATTTTTATGGGGAACAGATGATGCTTCCCATATCTGGAAAGAATAAAGGGTGCGAGTGATGGGAATCTGAAAATGGATTGAGATGGTGAACCTAAGCTTACTCACCTGTAGAGTTATTCAGTGTGCCTACCGGGCAGGCGATGGGGGACCGAGTACCTTCTGGACAATAGTGCCCCTGTGGGCAAGGCCCATTGAGAGGAAAATCAGGCGTGCTCTGTGGGACAGCATCGGGGGCTCCCCCAGCACAATAATACCCAGCAGAGCACAGACCTGAAACATAGAAAACAAGAGGACTTTCAAAGCTGTATTCACATAAGCTGAGTCGAAGTAGTCTTAAAGCACAAGCAGTGTTAAGGTGTAGAATGGAGCAGGAAGTATGGTAGGGGGCATCAACCCCTCCACAGACTACACTTAACTGAAAATTGGCCACCATCCAGTCGAAAATGAAACAGGAAGCAACTATGGTATTCTAATGATTTTCATTGACTGGGGGAGGCTGGGGAAGTAAAGCTCTACATTACTCCATGATTGACAATTTCATTTTTGGGGTCACTTTTCCCTCCTTCCATTTTTCCCCCAGGACTATGACTTTTTTTTTTTTTTTGGAAGTGCAATAATGCTTAGCACTGAGGAGTCAAGAATGCCTCCGAGTGGGTAATAGCTTTAGGGTTAGATAGTTGGAATGACCCACAGGTCTCCCTGCTTGAATACCTATATTGTTCCCTCTGTGATGTAAACTGATACTCTTAGGGACATTTCCACCTCTTCTCCTCTGTAGGTTTTAGCTAGCTTAGGATAGCACCCTGGGTAAATTTCCTATCTTAGAATGGAGTTTCTACAAAAAAAGCCTTAATCTGTTTCTCTAAAGCCATTAGTGTCTTTGCTCCATAAGACAGAATCTCTTTAATGACTGCTGTGTGCATGGACTTAGCTATCATTTTTAACAGGACTTGAGGGTTCAGTGGGAATTAGAGGGTGATAAAAAATGCCCTTGGGGCCACATGCAGGGTGCACTTTTCCTCACCCCAGCATTACAGACTCCTTCAGGAAGGAGCATCTTGTACTGATCACACATACACTTCCTTCTGAAGTTAATATTTCTTCCTCTAGTTAAAATGAATTGTTAATGCCCTTTTCTGAGACAAAAGCAGTCAGATCTCACAGCAAAGCAGAGACGGGTTTTACCCAGAGCTTGTAACAGTTATTGTTGTTATTGTTGTTGCTGTTCTTGTTATTATTATTATTAATCAAATTCCACTAGCAAGCATGACCAGTAAAATCCTGGGAGCCATAGTCCAAAAAAGTAACTTTTCCTAAGTCTGGTTATAATAATGCATCCAATAACAGGTCTTAAAAAAATCAGCCTTACAATCAGATTTCAGTTCCAAGCAAAGCAAATTCTTGTGAATTTTTACAGTGCATGGATGCAGAAACTATATGGGACAGAATTTGACTGAGGTCTTTATCAGACTCGGCAAATATGCTGTCATAACAATGCCACATAAATGCGAAAGGGCACCCATTTTGCATGACATCGTTCTTTTGTGATTATGTGATGTTAATAAGGTGTTCTTTTTTTATTGATGGGCCAATCCATCAATAGATCAGCTGTGGTGTTTTTCTGGCGAAATTCCCTGTGTGTGAAACCACGGCCCATTCTGCTGGCATGAGCCCAGTGTCAATGGGCAGTCCCCGCCAGAACACTTCTGGGAGAGAATGAGAAAAGTAAGTATGGGGCACTCTTTTTATGAGCCTCCCGCTCTACTTGGAAGTTTTTAAGTGTGTTTCAATGCTTGTGTGTTCATTTTGTTTTGTTTTTTACTTTTAAATGCGCTCACATCTTCTTGTGAGAACTGCCGTGATCACAGAAGTACTGGGCTGATTTTTCACGCTATTACAGTGATATCTGATAAAAAGGGTTCTTTTGCCGGCACACTAACAGTTTAAAATATTTTGGCAAAGAAACCTTTTTAGAGGCTCATCTGATAAAGTCCAGAACACATGTAAAATTGACATGGAACAGCAAGAGACTGTCCCATTCATCCTTATCTCTGACAGGCAATAGTGCCTTACCATCAGGTTCCCAGTTTGCATTGCCACTGCAGTACCTCCCGACTGGGCATGGCTTGCAAGCACTGAAGGACAGCGCCCCCTCTAGGGTGTTTAGGGTGCCAGCTGGACATGGAAAGGGGACAGCAGTCTGGAGTGGACAATAGTAACCTGCCAAAGAGAAACTGAATTATTAGGGGGCTCTGCCCACATTTAAAAACACCAATCGAACAAAACTGCAAGGACCTAGCAGTGTGGGATAGAAAAGTAAGGTGGGGGAAATGATTTTATGGGGTTATAATTCCCACAGTCTACCAACCAGTGGCCACCATTGGAGGAATCTGTGAACTATAGCCCAGAAAGTTATTTTTTTCCAAGTTCTGACTACTGTATTGCTAAGTAAGGAATATGACTATTGCATCAAGGAGACCACAGGTAAGAAAGAGGATGCAGAGTTCTTTTTAACTCCTCCAAACCAGCATGCTTCCTCCTCTACCAGTTAAATACAACCTCTGGATGACTTACCTCGAGGGCAGCTGAGTGGCTCCACAGTGCCAGCATCCTTGCAGGCTGTACCTGCTGGGCAAGGGAGACAGGTGCTTGCCCCAACCATAGGGCTAAACATGCCGGGGTCACAAGGAATCTCCAGGCCAGTGCCCTCAGGACAGCGGAAGCCTCTAGGGCATCGATACCCATGGATCCCATCACTAGGGCAGGGAGCAGAGTTACCTTCCAGGCAAACATATCTGTAAATATTACAAAGGAGCATCTAAGGTTTTGTTCATACTTGTGAGCAGATCTTAAAGAAGCTTTGTTGGATTACAACTCTCTCTCAAAACATGGCCATGCTGGCTAGGAGATTCCAGGACTTGACAACACCTCCTGAAGAATAACTTTTCCAGGCTTGTGGCCTACTCTGAAAGGAAGGGGTTCACCCAGAGGTTGTCTAAATGGCAAAAATACTCCTCACAGAATGCAAGGAGAATATGACTAAGGCAATAAAGCATTGTTTTTTCTTTTCCCCCATGAAGGCAAAATATTGCTCTATTGCACTTTGGAAATAGTTTTTTAAAAACACGTTTTGTGGCAGAAAATTGTGATAAGTAAAAACATGAGTAATTAACTCATAGCCACAATCTGGATCTATGGCATGCAAAGCTTATGCCTGCCAAAAAAACAAAACAAAACAAAACAAAACACAACACAACACAACAAAAACCATTAAGACAAATCACAGCTGCTGCAAATTGCCATTACTGCAGATCAAATCTACTTCTTTTCCCATCTTATAAAAAAACCCCAAGTTTCAGCTCAAGTCACCTTTCAGCCCAAGCAATTCATAGCATATTTCCTAAAGAAGGGTCATTTTCAGCACCTATGGACTCCATGCGGGCTGCACCAATACATTACAGCTGCCATTTTGCATGACAAGAAGTAATATCCCATCACTTCTAGTAACTTCAGGGTCAATTTTTCAAAGGAAAAGGGTCTCTAGAAATTATAATTTTCAGTAAAAATAGTCCCCACAGAGTTCCCCCCCCCAGGCAAATTTTTATTTCTGGCCAAAACATTGGAGGGAGGACTGGAATTTTGGGGAGGGATGCACAGTGACCATGGACTACAGAGGACTCTTTTCCCTGGAGCTGTATATAGCTCACAGGCTGCTCAGTTCCCAGCTCTGCCTGAAAGCAATTCAATTCTAATTATGTTTATCTAGGGCAAAACTCTCACAAAACTACAAATCCCAGTATACCATAGCACTGAGCCATGGCAGTTAAGGTGGTGTCAAATTTGCTTTAATTCTGCAGTGTGGCTACAGCCTTACTTGAAGATGGGTACCTATGTCCAATGGTACTGAAATGGTAATCTGGGGGTGGTAGGAACTAGGGTCAGGAGAAACTAGTTCAGCCTCCCTGGGCTGGCCATTTAGTTGGCAAGAATGTTCATTTGCCTTCACCTATGATGATGATGATGATGATGAGGCAGGTTGCTTGCAGCAGATGGGAAGTTTCTGTTCAGAATGGTGTAGCTGATTTTTGCAACATGAAAACAAATCTTTAGATGATCTCACTCCAAGAGTATTCCTCCCAGAGGGCCTTTTCGGTAATCGCCCCCAAATTGTGGAATGACCTGCCGAACGAGATCCGTCAGATGACAAACCTGAGTAGCTTTTAAAAAGCACTAAAGACAGATCTCTTTCGCCAGGCCTTTCCTAATTAGATCCCGGCCTCAGGGGATCCTGGCCTCTTTTAGTCCGCTGGCTATTTATTGTATTTATTGTTTTTAAATGTGATTTTAGATCAGTTGCTTTTTAATTTATTTTTGTTTAATATTTTTTATGGGGAAGGGTGGGGGTGGGGGGTGTTTAGGGATTTTTATCTGTATTGTATTTTAATTTTTGTAAGCCGCCCCGACTGTTTTAACAGAAGGGCGGGGTATAAATAATAATAATAATAATAATAATAATAATTGATGTGAAACCAGAAAATGATTCATTGCTATTTGCTTTCTACTTCAAACTTCCTCACCTAAATATTTGCATGACATAGACTGAAATCCTGCATCCAGATGCAACTGTACCTCTCCTCACCTCTGCAATTGCCAAATCCTGTGGGATGCTACTACGGCTAGCCAGGGGAGGGGGAGGTGACCAAGCGGTAGATACAGTCTCCTGTTTCCAATGTAGTTCTCCAAGGAGAGGAAAGAGGAACATGGGCGTTGTCTAGATGATGGGGAAAAAAAACTCCTCATAGAATGTGAGGAGAATACCTTTTGTTTCAATGAGATCCTGCAGTAATTTGCTGTATTCAGAAGGAGGGAGGGATCAAGAACTGCAAAAACTACATGAGAAAAGCTTTCATGGCTTTTCCTATATTTTAAAAAATAATGTGTGGGAATCCGCATTAGGGTCTCTGTGCATTCCAGAAATGGAACACTGATTGGTCGGACGTTCATGCGAGCATGTGTGTGGAGGGCTTGCCAGCAACAAAGTTGCTGGAACCACCATTTTGTAGTTTTGCGGTAACAACCACACACATTTGTTCAGTGGCAAAGCTGCTGTGGCTGCCTTCCTGTCTAATGGGGGTGGATGACAAAACCAAAGGGTGGAGTGGGGAAGAATGGAAAAAACAAGTGCAACTAGGGATTTCCAGTTAGGGTTAGGTTTGTGTTTCAGACGGCCAGCTTATCTTTTGTCTTTTGACACCTCACCTTACCTCACCTGTGTTTTTGGCTCAGGCAGGAAAATCCTGCTCCCAATTTTCCAGCCCAGTTTTGTACCTCTTTAATCCAATCCCTCTGTATTTCACTCCTGCCTCCCTTACTTATTTAAAGAGTATTATGTGATCAGAGGAAATCTAGGAAAGCAAGCCTACTTCTGCCTCTCACCCTTCATTACATGGTGCCATCTGGGAGAGATCGGACATCCCCGACTGGCTGCAATAGAGTCCTGCTGGGCAGGGGCGACACTCTTGCTCTGCCTTCAAGCCCAGAGATGTGGAGAAGGACCCAGGTGGGCAAGGGATGGGGTATCCAGTCCCATTTGGGCAGAAATGCCCAGAAGGGCAGATGTCATTCCCAGTCAAGAGGGAGCTGGAAGAGTCCACCTATCCAAGAAAAAGGGAAAAGAAAATCCTTGAGAAAGAAGTAACTTGAAAAAAAAAAGATACACATACAAGGAAAGATAAGCTTCTGTGAAAGTTCCACATCTATGCTTTTCCTGTTCCAAGTTCATTCAATAAGTATTTTGTAGGACTGCTCCCCCCAAATTAGTGGCAATTAGTAGCTGCATATCAGAAAGTTACTTTGCAAGCTACTTCCCCTTTGGAAAGTTACCTTTTTGCACTAGAACTCCCAGAATTTCCCAACCAGCATGGCCAATGGGTGTTTCTGGTCCAACTTTTCCAACTTGTCTTTTTCCCTGACATGATTAAGGCCAGCTGTCACCACAGAGGCATGTAATTAGGTTAGAAAGACCACTTACGAGTCAAAGATTGCACAAAACCAGCTGTGGTTCACCGGCACTATGGGTGGATAGCCAAATGGTATCAGGGCAAGCCAGTTCTCAGCTTTCTCACTACCTTCCACACCATACAGTGTATGGCAGGCTGATTTTCACCTCTGAGAAAATGTGACTGAAATAGTAATGACACCTTCTCTTTTTAGACCATGATAGTTTCATCTTCTTTGCAATGGTCTTTGGACTAAGCAATAAACATTTTCATAATTGATAGTTTTGCCTCAGGAGCACTGCTTGGGCAGCGCAGTGGTGAAGAGGTGCTTCAATCTGCTTTTGGTCCTTTTCACGTACCTGGTGTCTAATGGGAGCTGGGTTGACTGCTCCCTTGGTGCAATAGTAGCCTTGATGGCAAAGACCAGTGGGCTGGGCAAGTCCAGGGGATGAGCAGTACATTCCTGAAATGAGGAGCAAAGGAAGCAGTGAATGTGAGTGGACAGCATTTGTAAGGATGAAGCCTCATTTGCTCTCAGCCTCTCAACTTCTTTCTTGGACTCACTAGACATTGCTTGGCCTAGGTCTTCACTCACCTGCTGGACAAGGTTCACAGTCAGATTCCTTAGCAGCACCAGTCTTTGGCTTATATGTACCCTTGGGACACGGGTGCTCTGTGCCTGATTTAGTGCCAAGAGGGCAAAAATGCCCAGGAATGCATGCCTTGGGAACCTGGATAGCAGCACCTGCAAAAGGAAGAATAGTTTGGAGTTCTCTTGGTAACATTTATTTTGAGCAGGTAGGAGCAGGGAGAAGAAGAGTATTTATTTAAAACAAACATGTGCATCTACAAATTTCCATCACTGTGTTTTGAGAATCTCTCTTTAATGATTCCTATACGATATGGCCCTTGTGCAAAGGTCCTAATTATATCTCAAGGAGATAGGCTGCAGCTGCCTTCCTTAATTTTCTCTTATAAGCTTGGTTCCTTTGTGGGTTGAGCCATTAATGCTTTTGGAGCAAGGATTTATCTATACACAGTGGTGGCTAATGGCTTCACTACCAGTAAAATCTGCTCCAGATTTCAGTGTGAACTTTAAAAGGTGTTGAACCTTCTCCAGGTCCAAGCACCCTGGATAGCTCCTTTACAGTTCAGACTAAAACTCTGAGCAACCTCACCATCCCACTGACCTGGGAATCACCAGCCCACTATCCTCATTACATAAACAGGTACAGAATAAGAAGTCTCTGTCCATAAATATCAACAAGAATCATATGTGCAATCCTCCAGTCTTCTTACTTTGGTTGGATGCTTCACAAAAGAACCCAGCTGGACAGAGATCACATGATTCTTTCCCTTCCTCTGATTGGTAGGTGCCTTTCTGGCAAGCCACTGGGGACACAGATCCCTCAAGGCAGTAAAATCCACGTGGGCACCGGTGGGAAAGAGGCGTGGCAGAGGCCTGTCCTGGTGGACAGTAATAACCAGAGGAACATGTTCCTTCAGGAGCAGTCTTCCCAAGCCCTGAATAAAATAATTGAGATTAAAGAAAATGATTTGTAACTTTCATTTATTTATTAATAATATTATTCTATTGCTTCTCATTTGAACCCAATCTAGAAATGGTTTTAAAAACCATAGAATAGCTAAAATGCTAACAGTAACAATACAAACATTGACAACCTAAATAGATTCCCAAACAATTTGAGGCTAGGAGCGGGCGAAGGTGAAGATTTACTTTTTCAAGTAAGTGCTTACAACACATTGAGACATGGCATATTGTGGATCATTCCCCAAGGAAGGCACCACCACAGAGAAGACCCGTCTTTTCCCAAGGATATGTGGGCATGAACCCAACTGAAAACCAATCAATTCTCCTCCCATGCAAGAGACAAAAAATATCCATGAATGCCCATACCGCTGCAGAAATACCCAGCTGGACAGAGTTTGCAGTCAGTAGCATCTGCCTTCCCATTGTGGGGATTGATGCTTCCTGTAGCACATGGCACTGGTGATCCTGTGCCTTTGGGACAGTAGAATCCTGGAGGACAGAGCTTCTGGTCAGGGCGTGCGGACAACATTTCACAGTAGTAGCCAGCATGACACATGCCTGCAAAAGGAGAGAATTGAGAGACAACAGTAGATCATTGGTGAACCTCACAGCATCTGCTTTTAAAATGGGAGATGCTGGGAGGAACGTTCTTGGAGGCCTCATTGTCTCACCTAAACCCTGCCAGATTTGCATAGGTGGAGATGGAGCAAAACTGCAGAAACAGTGAAGGTAAAGTATTATATGTACTCTGAGGCACTGTTTTCACTGTCCTCTGATAGAGGAGAGATTCCTGAGCTGAGCCAAGGGCTGGACAAACCAGTCTCCACACTGTCAGTTCTGCATGTATTCAGTCATAAGTCTGTTCCATCCAACTTTCACATCAATTTGTAGGGTGGTTTCTTTTCTTTTAAGTGCACAAAATTTGCACTTATTTTTGTATACAGTTCCTCCATATTCATACTTTTGCATGGAATCTTGCCTAGTATATACATTTTTGTATGCAATCCCTCCCCCCCCCGCCATATGCACACTTTGGTATTGAATTTTTTAGCCAAAAATGGATCAGAAAATTTGAAGAGATGCCCAGCTTAAAGGATAATGAGTTCTAGACTATGAATTACTCTGGGAAGTATGAATTAAGTTGGTTCATTTTAAAATGTGGGCCAGAGGAGAAATCTCTCTCATCCTAGTTTACTGGAAATCCAGAGTATTCAAGAGGAGTTTGGTTCAAGATGGGAGAGGAGGAGGGAATCTTGTTGTACAGAGGTTTTAAGCTTTTGTAAGAGTGATAGATTCTTGTTTTCCAGAATGGCAAATTAGACTTCCTTCATGTAATACCATACAGAAAAATATCCTGAGATTCCTAACCTGTAAAGTAAGCCAGCTACAATCCTCAGGAAGAAGCCTATGCCAATTACATAAAACGAGGTAATTATTTTCTTGGGCAGAAGCCAGAAAATAAAGAAGGCTGTGTGATTAGTACAAGACAAAGGTAATTTAATGCATCCTGTGGGGCATATCTTAATAGAGCTTTTTCTCATATCAGTATCTCAATTGCTTGCTCATATCCCTATATATCGGAACAGTGCACTGGGGAAGAAGATTGTAGAACTCACCTGAAACACTGGCCAGACCTTCTCCCTGGCAAAAACTTCCTCCAGGACAGGGCAAGCAGGCATTGTAGGACATCATTCCAGGTTGAGGTAGAAAAGTCCCAGTAGGGCATGGTGTCGGACTACTGCTACCCAAGGGACAGAAATGCCCTGCAGGACAGAAGTCTCCAGTTTCATCATGAACAGGGTTGGGTACCCGTGCCTTCAGGGTGCAGTAATACCCTGGCAAACAAGGGCCACTGGGAACAACCAGACCTACAAAAGAGATTTTTGTTTTCAAATGTGCATTCTCTTGTTCAAAATCCTGAACTGCACATAACTAACCATGCTGTTGCATCTTGAGATTTATTCAGAACCTCTGCTGGAAAGTCTGTAATTTTTCCCCTGGCAGCAGTGTCCATAAAGAAACAGGTCTACCTAGAATAGGAAGCCTGGTATCTTTTTATTATTATTTTTTTTTAATAAAAGTAAAAAAAAAAAACCACAAGATGCATAAACAACAACACATCAAGAAACATATCATTCTCCAGTTTTGCTCAAATTAATTACAGCGTTTAACAATTCATAATGAAATATTTCCACAAATTATTGGGTGAAGCAGGTGGGCAATACTGTCTAATATTATCGTTAGAATAACTGATAGATGGGGCCAATATTACATAAAATAAATTAGGTGGCTGGTCCTTATTATTTCATGCATGTGCATGGTCAGCTTTTCCATAAGGGCCAGAGACCAAAGCCTCTTTTTCCAACTAGAAAGGAACAAATTAATTGCATTTATCTACTGGCATGCTATGTCTAATCTTGCTGTTAAGCAGAAGCCTGGCATCTGAAAACAATTTGGAGCTGGAACTGGATCTAGATTAGGTATGCTTCTTGTCAGCTCTCGCCCTGCTTTTGGGACTTGGTTGGTGGAGGGTCCTCCAGGTCTTAGGTAGATAACTCTCCCAGACCTCTCACTCAGGCTTCTTTTTAACTTGAGATGCCAGGAACTGGTCCCAGAATCTTAGAGAAACAAAGCAATATTTTTCTTTTTGCTTTTGCTAGTGCTTGAGAAGATGACTTTTCAGGACTGGAACCAGAGCTAGAATCTTCCAGCAGCCTTCCCTAACTGTAGGTGGGACTATATAAGTGGGACTCCTGCAGGAGCTGAAGCCATTTCCTGCTGATTGAGAATGTGCGTGTGTGTTAGGACTGGGATCAAGCTAGAAGCTTCCAGCAGGTTTCCCTAGCTGGTAGGTCAGGCTGTATAACTGGGACTCCTGCAAGGGGGAAGGGTTCTGCTGCTGGTATGTTCACTGCCAAAGGTCCCAAATCCAAAGGGGGGGGTCACGCCTTCAGGGAGGAGCCACTTTGGAGGTGGCACAAGGACCAGGGACAGTCCTGCTGGTCTAGAGAGAGGAAGATGCTTGACTGCTTATCGAGAAACAGGTGTCTTGTGTATGGGTATATTGGAAAAGTTAGAATAAGCTGGGCGAACAGTAGTTTAGTGATTAGGAAAAAGCCAATAGACATTTTAGCAGGGTGTTTGAGAGGGAGACCTAGAGTGCTGTGCTGCCACCTATGTAGGACAACTGATCGTGGGTGGTGAGGGAAATGCTGCAGTGACCTGTTCTATATTTGTATTCTTGTCTGGTGGGGTGGGGGCACATACCTGCAGCAAATACAAACTGGTTGCCCTGCTGGAAGAAAAGGTCTGCCAGCATGAGATCTGTGCATCAACAATGCAACTTATCAGAGAGGATGAAGCTTTTTGAACAATAGAGAAGACTCATGTGGCTCTTCAGATTGTGTCATTAGGAAAGGTTTGGCTTCTTGGATCATGGTCTGTGCTTTCATGAAGAAGGACTTCTGGCAAGAGATGTGCTGTACCTCATGCCTGTTGGCAAGAACATATTTGCTAAGAGACTCGGAAAACTAATCAAGAGGGATTTAAACTGAGTTATGAGGAGAAGGGAAAAAGTATTATGGGGAATAGGAAAACACCAAGTACTGGGGACAAAAGCTTCAATGATTCAGGAGGAATTGGACTAATAGTACAAGTAGCCAATGTGAGGAAAAATACAATAAGGAAGCAGCTGGAGAGAAAGACCTATGATCTTAATTATGTCTACATGAATGCACAGAGCATGGGAAAGAAACAAGATGAACTTGAACTCTACTCACAGGAAGGCAAATATGATTTAATAGGCATCACTGAAACCTAGTGGGATGAATCACAAGATTGGAATATAGTAATAGAGGGATATAATTTATTCCAAAGAAATAGGCTAAACAGGGAAGGAATAGTGGTAGCTTTATATGTCAGGGATGTGTACATCTGTGAGGAGATCCATGATGTAAAGGATGAAAAACAGGTTGTGAGCATTTGGGTGAGAATTAAAGGAGTGGGATACAACAGTGACATCATTGTGCTTGTCTATTATAGGGGGGGAAAGAGGACCCAAACAATTACTGCCCAGTCAGCCTGATGTCAATACCAGGAAAGATTCTAGAGCACATCATTAAACAAAGAGTCTGTAAGGACTTAGAATGGAATCCAGTGATCACTAAAAGTTAAAAACAAGTCATGCCAGACTAATTTTATGATTCTTTGTTTCTACTCAGCTTTGATCCATCCTAAAATGAAGTACTGTGTCCAGTTCTGGGCACCACAATTCAAAAGGGATCTTGACACAAGAGGAGATCGACAAAGATGGTAAGGGGTTTGGAAGCCAAGTCCTATGAGGAATGGTTTAGGGAACTGGGGATGTTTTGCTTGGAGAAAAGAAGACAGAGGTGATGCGTCAGTCATTTTTAAACATTTGAAGGGATGCCATGTTGAAGATGGAGCAAACTTATTTTCAGCAGCTCTAGAGACTAGAACATAAACCAATGGATTCAGATTGCAAGAAAGATGAAGCTGCCTAAATATTAGGAAGAACTTCCTGACAGTAAGAGCTGTTCCACAGTGGAATAGATTGCCTTTGAGGGTGGTGGAGTCTCCTTCTTTGGAGGTCTTTAAACAGAGGTTGGATGACTATCTCTTGAGGATACTTTGAAAGTGTGTCTTGCATGGCAGGGATTGGACTAGATGGCCCTTGTAATCCTTTCCAACCTATGATTCTATTATTTACCATGTCAGCTGTCCTCTTGTCTGAAGTAAACACTGCATTCATCACACATGGTGGTTCTTAAATAAAATCCTGTTTCAATAGTAATGACTTCTGAGCAGGCATACTTAGGACTACATCTCAAATCTCTGTTGTTATTGTCTCCTTCATTTACCTGGATTTGCACAGAATTTGCCTCCAGGACAGGGCCAGCATTCTTTGGAGCTGCTCAGGCCTGTTTGGTTACTGAAGGTGCCTTCAGGGCATGGGAACTGCTTGGCAGTTTGTGTTCCTGAGAGACAGTAGTATCCAGGAAGGCAGTCAAAAGGCTTAATCACTCCCTCTGGAGACGCTCCCTTGGAATCTTCTGTTTGGAAATCAGGGTCACAGAACCTATCAATAAAAATGACTATTTATTTATTTATTCATTTATTGAAAGCATTTTTATTTCTTCAGTCAAAAGGGGATCTCCAGCTGCTTAGATACAATAGGTCCAAATAAGACGGTTCCTGCCAGTTGGTTTACAATCTAAAATAGACAATACAAAAGGAGAAAGACTTGAAAAAGGATGAGAAAAACAAACTCAGACATCAGTTCTTAACATTAAATAATAGATCTTACCTAATGACTAGTTGGAAACAGTTCAGCAAGAGGAGGAGCTTGATGGAGCTGATGGAATGGCCTTTCACATTACATCCTCCAATGCTGCGACTTGCTGAAACAGCTACTGCTTAATGATAGTTTAGGGAGGAAGCTAATGTAATCCTCCCTGCTACCAAGGAAGCAATAACTTGGTGGGGCTAGGCTGAGCTGGAAGTGGAGTGCCTAATATCAGCATAAATTAAGAAGTGTCCAGCAGAAATTTCATGCCAGCCAAGAATTCATTAGGAACCTCAGGCAAGACATGCATGTAATGCAATTGTAATACTACAGCTCTACAGAGAGTCAGTGTGGTGTAGTGGTTTGAGCATTGGACTATGGCTCTGGAGACCAGAGTACAAATCCTGAGCAAGTCAAACTCTCTCAGCCTTGGAGGAAGGCAAAGGCAAACCACCCTCTGAACAAATCTTGCCAAGAAAACCCCATGATAAGTTCACCTTAGGGTCACTATAAGTCAGAAATTACTTGAAGGCATACAACAACAACAACAACAACAACAACAAACCTTACATGATTTTTATAATGATACAAGAGATAATGTAAAGTGTCATGAATATTTGATATGCCCTATACACGTTTATTTTAAAAACAGTAAAAACAGAATATAGTCCTTCCTTGTTTCCAAAGATGCAAATTGGATGACATTTAGAAGTCAAAGATAGACAATGAAAATATTGCAGCTGTTAAAATAACTCCTTTGCTCATTCTTCTAGACATATCACACTGTCTTAATAAGAAGGTGTTAATTTCCTAGGAATAGAGATCTAAAGTGGGAAGAAATAACATCAGAGAACAGCTTGATACCTCTGCTGTTTGGATTTGATGCTCTGCATAAAAGGAATGGGAGAAGAAAGCAGAGAAGGAACATCTCCCTGTGCATTTCAACTGGCCTCTGAGAGCAACCCAAGACAATTGTTGTGCAAAGTGCACAGAGAAAGCCTGAAGCTAAACAAAGAAGGGGAATGATCATGCCAAATATGTTAACTTACTTTCCTGCTGGGCACTCTTTGCACTGGCTTTGGCTAATTTGGTCCTGATATTTTCCTGGAGGGCACAGTTTGGGCTCAGGGCTGCCTGTGGGGCAATAGTGACCAAGAGGACAGAGGTGGTCTGTTAAGGAAATAAAAAAGGTGTTATGTGTTATAATTGCATATGTCTTTAACTAGCACCCTCTGCAGTTGATACAAGAAAGAGCAAGAATTGTTAGCGCAGTAAGACAATCCGGGGGGGGGGGGGGAATCAGCATTTATCTCTTCTGTTTCTAATTCAGAAGGTATACTTGCTTACAGAAACCACACATTTGTTATTAAGAAAGATGTAAAAAACTACTCTCAGAATTTGTAATCCTCAGCAAGGAAGGCTGTCTCAACACCATCAAGTCACCCTTGTCAAAAATGGCCAATGAGTGAATGCAAGGATTTTTTCATACAATTCAGGACTTCTTATTTCTCAAAAAACTAGCTTGTACCAAAAAAAAAAAAAAAAGTCCTAAAGTGCCCCCCCCCAAAAAAACCCATGGAAAAATGAAAAATGGAAAAAAATTGGAAAGTTTTATAATCTTGCCCTCTGGGGAGAAAACTTTTGAAATGATTTGTTTTTGGCATGCAAGAATAAAATAAGTGAATAAGTCTAAAGATAAAGGGAGCACAGTCAGTCAGTCATGTTGCTGTTCTAGGGCTATTGCTCCTTCCTTCTTGCCAGGAGAGAAGAGGAGACGGAGGATAAAAAGTCTTACATTTCTGGGACTCTGGTAGATGGAGAGCTCAAATTCTCCTCCTTCCCATTTCTCAATATGAAAACCTGGAGGGTGTGTGTGTGTGTGTGTCATCTTAATAAGCCATCAAAAGCGACTCAACAAGTCCTTTTTCCTGTCTCCTTCCTTGAGCTGAGAGAAGTTACTTTTTGAACTAGAAGTGCCAGAATCTTACCAGGGTCACCAACCTACTTGGGGCTTGCCTTCTTCCTCTTTTCAGCATGGTCTTCCCTCAGCTCTGTCTCTTTGGCTCCTTCACTCCCTCCAACACTCAGTAGCTGAGTTTCTCTCTTTCCCAGCATTCCACGCCCCCACCTTCACTTGCCCTGCTTACTATGACCTCATAGGAGTTGACCCTACAACCCCAGTTGGAGGGCAGGGGAGAAAATAATAACTTATCTCATTGTGAGGTTACACAAGTGCTCTGTATACAAAAGTGATGTCAAGATGATAAACCATAAAACTTGAATTGCTTTGCTGATTATTGTTGTGTGCCTTCAAGTTGTTTGTGCCCTATGGTGACCCCAAGATGAACCTATCATGGGGTTTTCTTAGCAAGCTTTGTTCAGAAGGGCTTTGCCTTTGCTTTCCTCTGAGGCTGAGAGAGTGTGACTTGCCTAAAGCCACCCAGTGGGTTTCCATGTCTGAGCAGGGATTTGAACCCTGGTCTCCAGAGTCAAAGTCCAATGGTCAAGCCAATACACCATGCTAGCCCTGATTTGCCCCATAGCCATTAACTCAGTGAGGATGGAATTTATGAACTTACAAACAACATGGGTCTTGCACTCCTCTCCTCTCTACTATAATGTTTAGGGTTACCCATTACAGAATTTATCTTCCCCTAGCTAAGTGAACAGAGCAGGAGAATTCTCAGAGTCAATAGTTCAATGGATTGCAATCAGTACCACTAAAAAAATGTTTTTGGTATTTTTATTTATTTATTTATACCCCGCTCTTCAGCCACAAGGCTATCAGAGCGGCTTACAAACTGGTTTTAAGCAATAGCAATTTACCCGTCTACACTGCATTAAGCAACTTCCGATGTGTGTTAGCTATTGGTAGTGTTAGCTACTACCAATGTGTGTAGTAGTGGTGGGTCTGGTTCCACCTCAAGTCTCATGGCCTGGCCAAAGCTTTTAAATATATTTCTCAAGGGCTTTATTTTATTTTATTGGTTCAAAGACAACAACTTCTCCCTCTGTTCCTTACTGCCTTGAAATTCCTCTCTATTCACATTCTTATTTCACAAGGGGCTCTTTCACACTACACAGTTATAGCACCATGATTCCTTAGTAACCGCCATGGCAACATCCTATGGAACCCTGGGATTTGCAGTTAGGGAGGGGCATTTAGAAATCTCTGCCAGAGAAATCTCACCAAACTACCAGTGCATGGGATTCCATAGGATACAGCCAAGGCAGTTAAAGTGGACTCATAGTGCTATAACTGTTTACCTGTAGTGTGAAAGGGCCCCTGGACAATGGCAGTGGATTTCTATCTTGTTTCTGTTCACACATTCTGAGCTCACTATGCATCATGCTGTGTGTTTCTTTTTCCTACCTGGATCCTGGTCAGACACAGATCCCTCTGGACAGAACCAGCCTTCCATACACAAACCCTCTGGTGATGTTTGCCCAAGAAGGGAACAGAACCAGCCAGCCAAGCACAGCTGGCAGTCTTCCAGTGACTGACCACCACGGTGGACTAAAAAGGAGCCTACAAAAAGAAACACACAGGTGTATGTATGTAACAGGATGATCAACTTCCCCATTTCTAGCATTCATGGGCTCTCAGACTAAACTGTCTCAGGAGAAACAGAGAATGACTTACTCAGGGACATGGCTACACTACACTCTCCTCTCTGATATACCACTTTTCTTCAGGCAGGGAGATTTTTCACCCGTGCCAGTTCAAATATGCAAGCTCCTTTCCCTCTACTTGTAGTTTGACACAGTACATTTTATACAAAACTATGCCACTTGATTCTGACAAAGTCATTGCCACAAAGTTAGCAATCCAAGGGATAAAAACTCTCAAAGTTGCCACATAATGGACTATAAACCAGATTCGGAATGGACATATTGGCCTCAAATTCCTGAATTCACAAACTTTGCAAAGTATAAATCCTTTCCACCCTGTTTCTTCTTCAGGTTGTAAATTTAGGGTTTTAAAATGGTTTTTATCATAATTGTTTTTAAAAAAAAACATCTTGAAACCTCAGGAGTTCTTCCAAACCAGAACTTGAAAAAGTTACTTTTTTGGATAACAGTTCGCAGATTCACGTGCCAGCACTTGAGTTGTCATTCCAAGAAACCCAAAAAACCTTCCCCCTAAGCTATTTTCCAAATTTGCTGCACCTTTGGTATTGCTGTTCTTGCACCATGTTCAGCTACATAAAGATCCACAATGAGAGAACTGATTTTATTGTCAGCGTATACGATTATGGCAATGATGAGGATAGTAATTATAACATTGTGGGTTGGACTTGAGACTTTTCTGCACGTGTTCCCCTTCTGCATGTTGATTTTGGCATCTGCAAAGTACAGTACTGAGATGCTTTGGCATCAAGCACCTACCCGCTGGGCATGGAACTGGAGAGAAGCTTCCTTGGGGACAGAAATGGCCTCGAGGACAAATATCTCCAAGTGCGCCATCAGTTGGGTTGGGTACTATGGAGCCTCCAGTGCAATAGAAGCCTGCATCACAAGGACCTGATGGAGCAGACAGTTCTGAAGATGCACAGTAAAAACCTAGAGTAAGGGGAAAGAAAAGTACCTTCAGGACTGGTGGCTTCTTGGGATTTCTTGTCACTAGCTAGAATTTCATGCACTATCAGTATGAGCCACTACAAGTTATAATATCGTTGGGATGTGAAGTTGAAGGCTTTCACGGCCAGCATCCATAGATTTTCCTTGGTTTTTTTCCGGGCTGTGAGGCTGTGATCTGGAAGAGTTTATTTCTGGTGTTTCGACTGCATCTGTGGCTGGCATCTTCAGAGAATGGTTGGGTAGGATCCCACACACACTCCTACCCAACCATTCTCTGAAGTTGCCAGCCACAAATGCAGGCGAAACATCAGAAATAAACTCTTCCAGAACACAACCTAAGGTGTTCTAAGGTGTTCACAGAAAGGGGCAAAAATCTAATGGAACTCAATTTGCCCCTAAAACCTTTCCATCTTTTAATATCTGAAACAAGTTTTGAGAATTTATATCAGGGGTGGGAATCAAGAGGTCCCTCCAGATGTTGTTGAACTGCAAGCCCTAGCCAGCTGTTAGGAATGCTAAGAACTGTAGGTCACCAACACCCTGAGTCCCACCCTTCAGTTAGAGGAATATACTTTATTTTGAAAATAAGGCTTTTGAAGAAGTTTTGCATTTCAGGGCTTGGATTAAGTGTGTCCAAGCAGAAGAAAGAGAAAAGGGTGTGGCAGAAGACTTCCTAGACAGAAACAGGGAGGCAAGCAAGCTGCATAGTCAACTTGGGTTAAATTCTCCTCTAGAAAATTTGTAATATGGAGATTTTGCATCTCTCTCTCTCTCTCTCTCTCTCACACACACACACACACACACACATATATTGAAGTTCTTAAGATTTGGTACAATGTTCCAGATTCCAAGTGCTATCATGGTCAGCCATATTCCTTCTAAGGGCACAGTGAGTTGATGGATTCCTAAGCTCCAGCCTGCAATTTTTAGTGTAAAGCTAAACCCAGGATATGCCTTCCAGGGAAAACTAGTTGCCTTTTGTTTTATTCTACTGCCACAGATGTTCCAAATTATCTCAATACAAAGCCTTTCCTTAGCTCCTTGTTGATCTCACTGGCCACAGAGACCAATGCATGCTAAGGAATCCATTGTGGACTTCAGGGTGGGTATCAGAAGTCAAGCCCATTTCAGGAAATAGCTACTTACGCCTTTCTGGTCAAGATAAAGGAATGTGGGGTGGTAAGATGGAAGCCTGAAGGTTTGTTGTATGAGTTGCCAAGAAATACATTTACCTGGAGTGCAAGGGACAGGGACAGAAGAACCCTCTGGACAAAATGACCCAGCTTGACACATTCGAATTAAAGCAGAGGTTTGTGCACCAGACCCTGCCAATGGAATGAAAAAGCCTATGTATGAAAAGGGCAGGGCAGGGCTATGAGTTTTTATGTTATAAAAAGTAAAATTATGCACATGGTCAACCCAAATTCTGCACCAAGAAAAGCTGAATCACATGGACTGTATAGTTTATACAAATGTCTGACATTTCTCCCAATCTGAATCAATTAATCTATATATTTACTTTTTTCCATAATGTATTTTTCATTATGACCTGACTTTGCTAGTCATGGGTTGCTGATATACTGCCGAAATAATGCAATTTGACACTGCTTTAACTATCATGGCTCCATCCTATGGAATCCTGGGATTTGTAGTTTGGTATGGTATCAGAGGTCTCTGACAGAGAAGGCTAAATATATCACAAAACTACAAATCCCAGAATCCCATAGCATTCGGCCATGGCAGTTAAAGTGGTGTCAAGCTGCATTATCTCTGCAGTGTGTCAGCAGCCATGGAAGCCCAGAACAACTAAAGGTCCTCATTCCCTGGAAATCTAATTAAACCAGTAATCTGGCTTCTGAGATTTCTGCAAGCATTGGCCACACACACACACTCAAGCACATCTTCACTCAGCATGTTAATATTTTCAGAGGGGAGAAGTGGTGTCCCCCTTTCTGTCCATCTTTTGGCTTAGCACCACCAAACCAACCTGGAATATATTTACCATCTTTCCCAGCCAGCACTGCCTAGCTGTCAGGGGATGGAAGAGTTATATTCACACAATAAAGGGCATTAATTTGAGGAAGGCTGTCCTAGTGCTACATTCTGATTTTGCTATTGTATTCTTGGCTTAGTCCCATGCAACTCCCCACAATATCATGATGCTGCCAAATGTCCCTTTCAGTACCAGAGTCATTTCCTGGGAAGATTGGCTTGCCTAATGTTGACCCAGGTGGGCAGTACCATCCGGGAACGCATGTGCCATCTGGTCTTATCAAGCCAGGCTTGGAGCAAAACTTTCCTGGAGGGCATAGCTGGCATTCAGAGACCGTCTTGATGTTCAGAACCTCACTGTAGGTTCCCCTGGGGCAAGGGAACTGAGTAGCAAACTTTGTGTTCCTTGGGCAATAATGTCCTAGAGTGGAAAGAGACTGGTGTTTATAATGAATATAGAAACAAAACACAGTTGTTCCAAAAGTATACAGTACAGTATAACAATTTTCCAAAAGGGGATGTTACAGACATTATGTAGAAATATTGTCAACACCTCAGACAGATTCCTACTTATATATACAGTTGAACCCCTGTATCCATAGGGGCTTCCATAGGTTCCAAGCCTTACTGTGGATACTGGAAACCATGGATAAGAGCAAACCCTATTAAAATAAAAAGCTTCTGTTGAAAACATACCATTGAGTTGCATTGGGGGACCTAGAAGATGCCCAGAAAGGATGCCTCTGTAGGCATTTTCTAGTGCAACTCTATAGTATGTGTCCCCTCTTTTGTGTCCCACAGATAACTGAAACCATGAATATTGGTTCCACAGCTATTGGGGGGGGTCCAACTGTATATATGCACAGCAGAGTACACTAAAAACTGACTTATTTACCACTGCGTCCATCTGTGGTATAATTGGGTATTTTCAGATTCTAGACTAAATGGTGTTATGTGGGAGGGAACCCTTGAGATCAGGGATAGGGAACTGCAGAGAGGATTTTTTTTTATTATTTGCCCTGTACCCTCCCCTCAGTGTGCCACTGGCATGACTTAAAGAGATGTCAAATCAAAACTGGTTTCATTTCCAGCTGGTTTTTAAAACCAATTTTGTTGTTTAAAAGAATTTGGGTTATGTGGGTGTGTGTTGGGGAGCAGCGTAAAACCATTGCATTTTGCAGCAGCTTTGGGGATCTTAGGGCATTGGGGGAACTTCACGGCTGCACTTCACTTCAAGATAACAGAAGCTGGAAGGATAATTTTATAGTTTGAACTCACCAGCTGGGCAATTTGTGTAGTTAGCAGAACCAACATCGCAGTAAACACCTTCGGGGCATTCCAGGCACTGGGCCATCCCTGAGAAGGGGTTATAGCTCCCTGCTGTACATGGCTGAGGCCTGCCACTCCCCAGTGCACAGTAATGGCCAGGTGGACACTGCCCCCCTTTGCTTGTCATCTGCAAATGTAAGTGCAAAGGTAAGTGTCAGCACAGAAGTTCTGGGAATGGAAGTGGACAGAAACATTTTTAAGGGACCCCACATGGCACATTTGTGTCTCTGTTGGCAGTGGCAGAAGAAGCTGGAACAAAATATTTAGTGTCCAGTGTGGTGCAGTAGTCTGAGTATTTGGCTACGAATCTGAGAAACCTGGGTTCTAACCCCTGTTCAGCCATGGAACTGCCCTTTCCCCAGGTGACCTTGGGAAAGTCACACTCTCTTAGCTGTGTGTGTGTTTGTGTGTGCCTTCAAGTCACCTGTCAAATAATTTGTTGCCTTTTTTTGTTTTTAGCCCCTGAAGAGGCCTTTCACATACAGGCCGAAACACATAGTGCTTTTAAAAAGGAATAAACAGTTGAACATCCAGTAGCACGTGGAGTTTGTCTACTTATTGTTTTCTGCTTACATACATGCTTTCAGTACTTTCCCCACTACATTCCAACAATATTAGTAACCTTGATGCAGCTTACTAGTACAGGTTGTGAAGAAACAGCTCCTCCGCTGCAGTAGAAGCCAGCAGCGCAGAGACCAGAAGGAGATGAAAGTCCTGTTCCATCACAATAATATCCTGCAAAGGAACAAAAATACAGGACAGCTTCCCAAGATACATGGCTGATGGACATTAACAGCTAAAGCCAAATGAATCTGTACAGATTAAAGACCTAGTTTCTGTTGCCCGACTGTACTGCCCTATTGTGCAGAACTAGATCTAATAAACTGAAAATGCAGGAGGGTACATATCTTGATGCAAAAGTATCTCATATCAGGAGCAGCTCAACAATAGAAGAAATTAAGCTGGAAGGTGGGTGTGCAGATTCTGTATCACTAGAGGACTTCAAGTAGATGCTGTATGGTCATCTGTTAGGGATGCTCTAGCTCCGAGGTGGGGGGAGGTATGGCCCTTGGACCACATGCAGACTCTGAGGTTGTTTCTGCAGCCCACAACTCCTCCAGACGCTGCCCTTTTGGGACCCTCCAAAGGGAGGATAGTCTCTCCGGGAAACCTCCAGGAGAGGCAATTACTCACCCCCCCTTACATTTAAAAGTTTTAAATCTCTGTTTTCCAAAATGGACTTCTTCTTTTATAAATGGGTGGGGCATTTTGGTCCTCAGAGAATCCCAGGGGGAAAAATGGCTCCCAGAACTACCACAGTTGTCTACTTTAGATTTCCCTGCATGAATCAGAAAGCTGGACTAGGTGGCCCATCTGTTAAGAATCCCACTGTAGTGGGATCTGAGAAGAAGCAGTGTTGGATAGGGATCCTACTTTATGCTGAATTGGATCCTTGCCCTGCTTCTCCAGTGGCATCTCTTGAGGCTGGTAGTAGTTCAAATAAAATTATAGCTAGATAAAAATGTTAACCTAGTGGTTTGAGGGTTGGACTATGACTCTGGAGACCAGGGTTTGAATCCTCACACAGCTGTGAGATCCCATTGGGTGACCAGTGTTTTTCCAGCCTTAGAAAACCGCATGATAGGATTGCCTTAGGGTCACCATAAGTTGGAAATAACTTGAAGGCACAACAATAACAACAACAAAAACAGCACTCCCTACTGTTCTAGTAAAGAACTTCAGCATGAACCAAACATCTCTGGAGTGAAGAGCTGTCTGGATAGACTGCTCTTCTGGCCAACTTAAACATGCACCATCCTGGGAAATGCCTGCAGGATCATTCCTCTTGTGTGTCCAACCAGATGTGTCCAACTACCATTCCCACCACCTCCAACCAACATGGCTATCAAATTATATGAACTGCAGTTCCAAATATGTGAAGAATGCTGTGTTAGAAGAGGCTGGGGTATTAAGATCTTAAATGTCCATCCTCCTCACCATACCTGCAGGGCAAAGGAGGCAATCTTCAATCTTGGTGTTTCCTGTAGAGTTGCTGTAGAAACCACGGGGACAAGGCTGGGGCAAGGCAGACCCTTTGGGGCAGTAATGCCCTCTAGGGCATACGTTCCCAGCTGGATCATCTGTAGGTGTTGGGGTGGAAGCTCCCGTGATGCAATAGTATCCCGCCGAACAAGGACCTGTGACATGAGACTGGCCTGGCAGGCCACAGTAATGGCCTGGAAGATGCATGGGAATCAGTTGTTGGTATTGTTGTTTAAATGATTTAAAAAATCTATCTATCTATCTATCTATCTATCTATCTATCTATCTATCTAAAACTCTTGGGTATGTTTCCTTTCTCAGTGTACTGATTGGCTGCTTACCCAACCAATCCCTTCCCTCCCCTCACTCCCCCAGCCAATCACCACCCACATGCAATTTCCCTCTCCACCTCACAATCCACTCCTGCCACTCAACCTGCATCTACACCCCCAGCATCTCAAGGGCCCCTCTCTCCTCTCACTCCCTCAGCCACTCACCCCTCACATGTAAAACAATGCAATATTTTAGAAATTTAGAAAAATGATAAATCATAGTAGTCCCCAATTGGGAAATACAGTCGAATGTAGGTGGTATACTACTGCAGAGTGTGTTTTTTGGGCTAAAATAATAGCATGTAGCTGAACTGTGTGAATCTTTCAAATCTACTATAATGGTATATGTTATGCTGGGTCAGCTAGTAGAACAGAAAAGAATAAAAATTTATCTATGAATAAAAATTTCATAGATAAGTATTTTCTAAATAAATAAATAAATAAATATTGGGAGGCAATTGGATAGGAGTTTCTAGGGTCTGGAAAAATGTCCTAGAGGATGTACATGGTTTGCATGTCTTGTTATTCCTTCCTGTGTGTTAAATAAACCAATAGTCCTAGGCAGAAAAGAGAAATTGGAAGAGGACCCCAGGAATTCTGAAGTTTCCAATCACTTTAGAATATGGATGGGCCACTGCAGCATGTGGGGGAGAGCACACAGACTCATTGGCAATGCCCTTAAAAGGATCTGACATCACTTCCGGTCACCTGTTTTGACTGGATGGGCATGGGAGTATGTTGTGGGGAGGGTGGGGAAAGAAAAACCATTGCATTTGCAAGCAGCGTCTTTCCGTCTTGGACCATTTTCAGGTGAAAGATCAGTAACTGTTAGAAGAGGGGAAAGCAATTCTGGGAGGCTTTGGGGACTGTCAGGCAGCTTTGGGAACCCCAAAAATAGAGTTTGGAGGCCACCTGAGGGCTACAGTTTCCCAACCTTTGCATTAGAATCACATGATTTTCCTGCCTTTCTCTGGGCAGTGATGGATATCTACCCCATCCCCCATATGGACTCTTCCTTTCACCAACCCAGAAAAAAATCAAATATGCTTTCCTGAATGAAGCATGACCAGTCAGTAGAATAAAAATTCTTTCAGCTGGGCTACAATACCCACCAGGCTCACATGGGAGGCAAAGAGATATATTACTGCTTCCTGGGTTTGCGTTGTAGGTCCCTCGAGGGCATGGGAACTGAGTTTCTGACACAGTGCCTGGAGGGCAATAATGTCCTACTGGACATTTGCTCCCAACCAAGGAGGATGAATTCTTGAGACAGAAATACCTGCATCCCAGAAAAGAAAAGAGTTAGAAATGGAACCCATCCAAGTTTTGTGATCAGTGCTCCATGTTTGGCCCACCAAGCAACTGGCCTGATGAGATAGAGGGAGATCTCATTTATTTAATAAGAGTATTCCTATATTGCCCCATAACTGACATTCTCAGAGGTTAGCAGTAACATTTTAAACCATAAAACCTAAAGCAATAAAGATCAATAATCAGGCATCATTTCATTGCACATGGACCAGCTGCTGCATAATATGAACATTCTAATGTCATTATAACAATTATAAGCAGTGAACTTAATTTTATCCTCTTCTCAATTCCTTTGTCCTTATGTGTTGCATCTTAAATTTATATTATAAGCCTGAGGGCAGAGGCTGTCTTGTCACATATCCTGTAAGCCTTTTTGGCTCTGAAACCAGGCTATTAATGCTATAAACAAACAAACAGAGTAGAGAAAAATCAAAGCCAAACAAACATGCAACATTAATTAAACTAAATAAAAACAGCAAGAGGAAAATATTAACACAGCATATCTAAAAGCACTCAAAAAAACACTTTCATTAAAATGCCTGGGAGAGTAAAAGAGATCTTAGCATAAGACTTCTGGAGCATAATAAATTGTCCCTGAAGGCATTAGTTTTTTAATAAATAAATAAATAAATCACCATCTCAGATAGATCCTTTAAAGGTTGGGCTAAAGAGTGGATTTACTTCCCTCCCCACATGTGAGACAACAGACACACAGAATATCTACTTGGTGTTTAGCATCTCAATAAAGCACACAGTAAGACTCTGCTATAATCTGGTTGTTATTGTCCTGAACAAAGCCTGATATGTATAGACAAAGGCTCGATTCAACAGGACAAATTTAATTAGGCTACCCAGAGCAAGGATGGTGCCAGGCAAATATCCCTTAAGAGGGATGTCATTTAGTAGAAGCATCTATGTCTATAGGGCCTAAATACCCCAACAGCACGATTCCATCTGATCTTGGAAGCTAAGCAGGGTCAGCCTTCATTAGTACTTGGATGGGAGACCCTCAAGGAAGACCAGGTGCTGTAGGCTAAACAGGTGCCCCCCTGTTTACATGGGGGATATATTCCTGGGAAACATGAGAAAAACTCTTTATGCTCTTGAAGCTATATGCTAAGATCTTTTTTATATGTGAAACCACATATAATAGTGAACTGCCACATCAAACCATAGAATCATGATGCAGGACCTACAAAATGCCTAGATGGACACCTTTCTGGGCATCCACCAGAAGCTGGCCATAGAATCATGCTGGAGGACCTCCCAATACCTAGAGAGACCACCTCTTGTGGGACTCTATGATCTTCCAGATACCTAGAGATACCTTTTCCCCCAATAGCAGGAAAGTGAAGCAGAGGGTACCAATCCCACAAAATGAGGGGTGACCTGTATTTCAGAGGAAGGAACTAGCAAAACCACCTCTTAAGTATTCCTTGATGAAGAAAAAACCATTAAATGCATGGGGTCGCCATAAGTCAACAGTCCATTTGAAGGCACTTGCGTGCACACACACACTTCTGTATCACTTCTATTTTTGTATCACTTTGGTGGTTGCTATTGGATTTTCTCCTGACTTTTCCCTCTCTATTTTACCATGTTTTAGGGATGAGCATTCTTTTACTTACCCAGCAGGGCAGGTGAGGCAACTGGCTTGCCTTGGTAAAGGATTATATGACCCTGGTGGGCAAGCCAGTGGAACAGCTGAGCCTTGGGGACAAAAATAACCTGTAAGGAAAGCAAAACATTGCAGTCCACACAGCAGGGCCCTCCTGTGGTCCAGACAAGAAAGTCCCACAACAGCAAAAGAGGCTGATGGAAGAGGTCAAAAATTGGTCCCCAGACACACCAACTTCACTCTCCCCACAAACATACACCGGAGAAATCTGGCCAGGAACAATTAGAAGAATTATGATCAGGAGGAAGAAAGTGATGGAAAGTTGTTTGGGGGCCTAGAAAGATGAAGCCACTTTCATTTGTGAGGGGGTCACTACAAGAGTATAACTGGGCTGTTAAACTCACCTCTCCATTACCTTTTCTCCAAGCAATGAGTACAGGATTCAGTTTCTTTTGGCAGTAGCCACTGGATGCAATATTTGACATGCTAATAAAAAGGCTGAGCTAGGATGGCCAGTTGCAAAAGAGAAGGGACCTCCTTCACATTTACTAGCTACATAAAAGAAGGGATTTCAGCAGGTGAAAATAGAGGAAAGCTGTTTTGTCACTGGTTTATACCCAGCATTATCTTCAGGAAAGAAAAGGTCCTCAAACACTAAGAAATGGCCCTTTCTGACTTCTCAGTAATTCTACCTTTGGGAAAGTTAAAAGCTACCTGTGGGACAAGGGCCTCCACTGTGGCCCAGAACTGGTGGGTCAGGAACTACAGAGCCCAGAGTGCAGAAGAAGCCTTCTTCACATAGTCCCCTCACAGCTGTAAGTCCAGGAGTATTGCAGTAGTGACCTGGGAGGCAGTGGGAGCACTCATCCTGTGAGAGATTAATTGGGTCAGTGATTGAAAACAGAACAAAACATTGTGTGTCCATTTATTACCCCCCCCCCTGGAATCTCAATGGGTTAATGTTTAGGAGCGGTGGTGCCTGTCATTATCATCATCATCACCATCATCATCCCCACACTGTCCTGCCTTTCCTTCAATGAACAGAAGGTGGCTACATGGTTCTCCTCTCCACTTTAACCTCACAAAAAGCCTGTGAGGTAGTTATCCTCACCACAACCCTGTGAATGGTTGCCTCAAGATAGAATCATAGAATCATAGAGTTGGACGAGACCACAAGTGCCATCCAGTCCAACCCCCTGCCATGCAGGAACACACAATCAAATCATTCCCGACAGATGGCCATCCAGCCTCTGTTTAAAGACCTCCAAAGAAGGAGACTCCACATTTCATGACTTCTTAAGGAACTGAAACTGGTTTTCCCTCATCCCAGTCTAGCACTCTAACCACTATACCACATTGGTTCTCTACTAGTACCATCAGTAAAGGAAATGGCCTCTGAGCTGGATTTAAATGTAAGAAAACTAGAGAGGAGGAATCTGTGTGACAGAACTGTGTGTGACAGAGAGGCAATACTCTTGGTATAATATTCCAGAACATAGCTTCTGTTTAACCACCATTCATTTTATGTGGCACGCACAGGTTCAATTGTTTGGTGAATTTATGTCCAGTATAAATTATACCCAAAAAGGGGCATAATTACCAATTCTTATACAAGAGAGCTATAACTATATCTGATATACATGGCCTTACCTCAGAGTTAAGCTTGGTCCTAGCACCAAAGGTTCCCACAGGACACTGCTGTGGAATAGCTGTGCCCCTTGGACAGTAGTGGCCAAGAGGACATGGACCAGCACGACCTGTGATCAAAAGTAGGGGATAAGGAGTCATAACAAAGGACTGAAAATAATGTTGATAACATTCACTCTTCCTGGTAGGAACTGTGATCAGGACTCTAGATCAGGCTGGAAAATGGGATGCTTTTCCCCAGGCCTGGCTAAGAAGAATAGCTGGCCTAGTTGGGAGGGAGGGAGCTTGCTGAGTGGAATAACAAAATAAAGGTGCCTTTCTGGTCTGGTGAGGGAACATAAAAATGTGCCCAGCCATGCTAGAATTTTCATTTTCCAGGTGAGGTGATCTTCCTCACTTACTCTTCCTCTTTATATTCCCAGACAATGCTTATGTGTTAACTGCTATACTGACACTCTTGAGCTAAAATTTCTGATCCATATGTGCCTGGCCATTCACATCATAGCTTGTGATAAGGTGGTTCGGGGAACTGGGCTGAATCCAGACTGAAGAGGTGATAGTGTGTGTGTGTGCTTGCCTCCTATAATTTTGAGGATCTTGGGGTGAAGGCTTTCAGGAACAAGCCTAGATCAGGGGCTGTCAGTCTGCACCTGCTTCACTTTCAGGTGGCAAGGGAACATCACAGTAGCTTCTGCCCCTGAGGATTTTTTCATACTGTCATTGCATGGTTCTCCTGCAACCAGGGTGCTGGGGGCATGGGATCATCAATCAGTAGATGCTTGGATCTGTTGTTCTATACTGGGCTCGACTGGCTCAGCTGTAACCAAAACTGATGTGGCCATCTTGCTTCAGAAATGTATATGTATGTATCTGTTATCCATCCCTTTTGCTCTTCAAAAAGGCGGCAGTGGTAATAAGAAGGGATCAGGTATACTTGGGTTTGTCATTGTGTATATGCAGATGAATAGAATGGATGAGCAGGAAGGGAAGAAGGGGAGACTGGGGCTAGGGATGCATTAGTGTGTATATATGGAAATATTACAGGTGGGACTGCAACAGAATTGTGGGACTATCACTGTTAACTAATTCCTTTTTAAAAGTAACTGTTGTTGCTGTTCTTACATGCTGTCAAGTCATTGCTGACTTATGGCTACCCTAAGGCAAACCTATCCCGGGTTTTTCTTGGCAAGATTTGTTCAGAGTGAGTTTGCCATGGCATTACAAGCTCTCATAAGAACTGGTACAGTCCAAGATCAGTCTTATCATGTGATCTGCTGTTTATGTTTAGCATGTTTGATGAGCTTGTAGGCTAGTTCTTAGAGAGAGAGAAAGAACCTTAGGAGGGCCTCTAGAAGGATCAAAGAATATTAACCTTGCTCCAAGTGATGGAGCCCATACCATTAAGCTGGGTGTCAGGATTAGGCCGATCTGATCCCTGGGTGCAGTAATACCCTTCCCAACATGGTCCCGTGACATCAGTTGCATTGTGATGCATACAGAACTTCCCACCATCACATGCCCTGCATTCGGTATGACTAATGACCCCTTGGCTAGGACTGTAGGTTCCAGGGGGACAAGGCTGCCAGTTTAAGCCTGTTGCTTCAGGGCAGTAAAAACCTGAAAGGGAAAGATGCATCAGTATAGAAAGTAGAAAGCCATGAAGACAAAAGATGAACCATTTACATATTGTAAATGTATGGCCTCCCATGTATGCAGATAGAAAAGCAGACAAGGGAGAGATGGAAGAGATCCTAGAATGTAATCTAAAGGCACATGGCACAATACTCAGGTCAAGCAGGTCAATGCTTAGATGTGAGGCCACCTGGAAACCTTACTTATAAGCCATGTTAGACTCCTGGTGCAACCACATCTGAGTCCCCTTGGCACATTTATGAGCAGCATGGGCTTTTACAAACCAGAGTCTACCACAAATGTAGAAGTGCCATTATGAGGTTTGGTAAGCCACAAACAAAATCATGGTAGTTTTGTCCATTCCAAGGTTTGGGGAACCCTACACAATTCAAAAGGCTTAATGACTTTCAAATCCAGCAAATCAATATGGTGATCCAGATCTACATTCACATTTTAAGAAATCTCATAGTTAAACAGAGTAGATCACAGAACATAACAAGCTCATAGAACAATAAGGAGCAGAATGTATAAAAGATATTAGTCCTTGTATCCACAATAATATTGATGATTGGGCATCTACTTCAAGTTTTAAAAAATGGACATTTTAAAATGTGTGTGTCTGGGGTGGGGGTGCAATCTATTTAAAAGCTGAATTGTCACTCTCAGAGGCAATTCACTGTCTTTTAAAAAAACAAACAAACAGGAAAAGGATGTTCCAGTGAACCTGGAGGGATTGAGGACCACAGAAACAGCTCTGGAGACCACATGCTTCCGAAGCATCACATTTGCCCACTCTTGCTTTAAAATGCACACAAATAGGAGGCCAAAGATAATGCAGAGAACTCCTAGCCTTGTGGAATTCACTGTATTCCTAGCCTTGTGGAAGCTAGAGACTCACCTTTGGGACATAGCTGTGGCAAGTGACCAGGGATACAATACTTCCCCTCTGGACAGGTGTGACACCATTCCTGACCTTGCGTCTCAGCCATGTAGGAACCAGGTGGGCAGGGAGTGGGGCTGTTGCTGCCCAAGGGACAGAAATGGCCCACAGGACATGGAGCACCTGAAATCCCATCTGTGGGAGTAGGTGTGATAGATCCCGCAGTGCAGTAAAACCTGCCAGAAGGGTAAAAAAAAGATGCCTTTTAATATTAATATTAATATTATTAAAACAATTTCTTGATAAAGAAGCTTGCTGACATCTTTAAACATTACACACACACACACAAAATAAAGTTGTTTACATGGTAAAATTTCCATATATAATAGTAGTATTATAAAACAAAAGATAAGTTAGTTTCAATAACCATCAGCATATTTTAGTTTTGATATCTTTATATCATTTTATCCAAAGTAATTCTGTTTTGAATAACTCCCTAAATTTATCTGACTTTCACTGGATTTTACCAAAGTAACTATACTTAACTTTGATCAAAAATTTAATTCTGACTCTATCTCCCAACTTTCAAGTCAATAGCTTGAATTTTGTTTGACCATATTTCATTTCATTGAACATTTAAGTGAGTTAGTACTAACTTCGTTAAATCAACTCACTCCCACTTTTCTTCCTAAATAAAAATCCACCAATTTCCAATCTTTTCCAACTTCATTTGTCGTTCTGTGATTCATCCAAGCGGTTAGTTTATCCATTTCTTTCATGTCTTGAATTTTAAGTATCCAGTCATCCATAGTTGGTACAATGTCACTTTTCCAATTTTTTGCTATCAACAATCGGGTAGCAGTTGTCATATATAATAGTATTTTCCAGTTTTTTTCTCAATCTCACTATCCAATAAACTTGTCATATTTAATAAATAAAATTGTGGTATCATTTGAAAATGTGTTTGAAGAATATCTGTAATTAAGCCATGTATCTTAATCCAGCCTCTCTTTATCTTATGGCATTGCCACCACATATGGTAGTAGGAGCCTATAGTCTCATGACACCTCCAGTTTTTGTTATCGGCTGTCTTGTAAATTTTATCCAATTTTGCAGGAGTCAGATGCCGGTAAGATGGCTTTGTTAATAACAAGAGGGGACAAGGTGTTTGTAATAATTTCAGACAACAAGGAACCAGATCATAGGTGAAGGAGGAAATAGTTCTCTGAAAGTTGAGTTTCTAGGGCGAATTCACAGGTATACTAGGCCTACTTTGTGGCTGTCATCACTGAGTGATGATAATGTTGGAAATGCAAACATGCTCTGCACTGAAAGAGTTAAATGTTTCTTAGTAAAGAGTGTTTCAAGGACCTGGAATCTCCTCATATCTTATCCACAGGACTTTTTCAGACAAAGAAAAATAATGCAAGCAGCCTCTCCAGCTTGTGAGGCTGCTCCGCTGCAAAGCGCCCCTTTCGTATGACGCTCACCCCTGCCGGTACTGTTGCGGTACCGCAGGGAGAGCTGAGCGTCATATTTCATTGATTTTTACCCACAATCAACTTTCGTGAGTAAAAAATCAACAAAATATGACACTCAGCTCTCCCTGCGGTACCGCAACAGTACCGGCAGAGCGCCATACAAAAGGGGCGCTTTGCAGCGCAGCAGCCTCGCAGGCTGGAGAGGCTGCTTGCATTATTTTTCTTTGTCCGAAAAAGTCCGTAGACTGATATTCCTAGGGATCATTCCATCTCTTCTCTCCACTTCTTTGTTCTCTCACTGCTACAGAAGTGAAGCTAGCTTAGTCCTGCTCTTTCCTATCCCTGCTAAGCCTAGTTTAGCATAGCACCCTTAGAGAGCTTTCCTGTCTCTAACTGGCTAGTATCCTGTTGGTTAATCCCAGCAAGAGGAGACCCATTCAGGAGATTATCAGACGCGATGGAACACAGCAAAAATACGTATTCCAAACCTCATCAGAAGAATGTGATGGGAAGGGAATGGGCAACATTATCACACACCCATGGCCTTCAGCTGTCTTGTTGGCATAGTGCTGCTGCAGACAAATATTCCCTTTTGTATTGACAGGGACAAGCCACTAATAAAAAGGGACGCCTTACTCACAGCCACACTATGCCCCGGGACACTGAAGGACGTTGTCACCTGATAATATTATCCCCTGTTTCTGTTTCCATTGTGATCTTCTGACATGGTTTTTGTCACATCTGATAATCTCCTCAGTCAACTGTTGAATTTTGAGTTCAATATGTAGGCAAATTCCATTGATTCAATGGGTCTGCTCAAGTCAGAACTAACAACATGATTTAGGCTATGAATAGGCCATATTCATATAATAAAACAGATATTATACATTGTACAATAAAATGAATATTTATTACATGAATAAGCCATATTCATATAATAAAACTTAATTTTGTTTTCAACAGCCACTGTTGCCATTGTTCCTCAATCATAATAGCACTGCACTCACATGCTTGCCCTAAGATAATTGGCTTGTTTTAAAAGTCTATGGCTGACCAAATCCCATAATGGCACTTCTGCATCACCTGAATAAACATCAAATACAGTACAATGTTCCTTAATGGGATCTGCTTTACACATTCAATTAGGAATCTTCAAATAATCAGATAGTGGTTCTATTCAGGCATTCAGCTTTAACACATTAGGTGACATATGTCAGTAGGGGGTGAGTACTTGCAGGACTGTGTACACTGTCCCTGTTTGCTACATCTCATGTATACCTGTACCTTCTCCCAGTTCAAATCTGGACTTAAAATGAGGCAGAGGAAAAGACAAATTCTGGGATTCGCATCTCAGCTGATATCTCCTGAAACAGGTAAGCAGGCAGGAAAGTAGGTAGATCCTGAAAATATAACCACATCACAGGAGAGTTGGCTGTGTATTTTGTTCATACCCTGCTGCACAGAGTCCTGATGGGGTTACAAGACCAGTACCATTGCAGTAATGTCCTCCAGGGCAGGGCTGGCAATTTCGGAAGTTTTGATTCCCTTCGTCACCAGACCAGGTGCCATGGGGGCAGGCAGATGGTAGGAGAGTTCCTGAAACAAGAGACCAAGGACATCCAGGTCCACTTCGGCACTGAATGAAAACAGAAAAAGGCTGCTAAGGCAGACAGAGGGTGGCAGAGACAGATAGTCAATGTTCCCTAGTGTGTTCCCTCTTCTCTTGTTTGCTGTATTGTTTTTTTTTTTTTTCTTGAAGGTAGACCAATATTCTTGGGTCTGAATTCCCTTGCGTTTGCCATTCCTCCTTCCACAGTCAATGGCTGAGGTTCTAGATGGCTCTGACAGAATGTAAAGGTCTACTACATGGAGCTCTGCTCCCCACTACCCCTCTCATGCCAGTCTGGGGTGGGGGTTGAACAGAAATGTGCAATGTGTGGCCCATGGTCTGTATGTGGCTCCCCCAAGGGTGAAGCTTTTTGCCTCTACATTCCCTCTTGGAGTGCAGGGAGCATTTTTGCCACCCTTTGCCCTCACTGAGCCACTGTAGGCCTAGGAAAGACCTTTTTAAAAGCAGGAAGTAAATTCTGGCCACTTTTTCTAGTTAAAGAATAGGCCTACCCTGAGTATAAAGTTGTCCCAGAGGGACCTAAAATCATGGCAAAAATGTCCCCACATTATCTAGGGGACATATGGGGAAAAACAACTGAGTTATTTATTTGCAGTGGAAGAGGTGCAGCCACCCTAGCTCTGGGGGAGCTAATGATGCCCCTAGCTTCTTAAAGTTGCCCACCCTGTCCTACAAGATGCCTTCTTCATTATGTGTGCAACTGTAAGAACACAGCTGGATGCGCCCTGGCTGCCTCCACCCTCTTCCAACTGGCAGTGAGGTGGGGGGGCACAAGAGTGGGCTGGGGGCTCAACAGAGCAAGAGTTATTGAGCAAAGGAGGTAATAGGAACATCCTTCTGCAATGGCCACTAAAAGACATACACAGGCATAATTTAATATTAATCCTGTGTACGCCAACAACAGGATTCCAGCCTTCCTCTTAATTATGTGCTGTTCCCAGCAGATCTCCAAGACTTTGCTATTAAATAGACATGCAATTTCCTTAACATGTAACTTCTATTCATTTAAAATGGTCTTTGATACAGATTCCAGGAAGCCAGCTTCCTATACAAAGCCAAAAGGAAGAAAAATAAACAAAAACAAAACAAACCCTGCACTACCTGAGAGGCAGTAATGTCCAGGAGGGCAAAGAAGTCCAGACACACCATCTGTTGGATTTTGAATCTGAGCACCTCCCTTGCACCAATAACCGGCAGAGCAATCCCCTGAAAAGAAAACAGCACTGCAGACTCCTGGCTGGTTCAGAATCTGAAATCAAGGCAGACTAACAGTCCCAGATTTTATTTTCATGTGTGCGAGCTGCGATACATACCCATTATTATACCATTGATTGTGGCTGTTGATTAAGGAAGCACCAATGTCACCTAAGCAGCTTATGTTGAAAAGCACATACTCTAAAATGTATCAAACACATGTCAGCAAAAGCTAAAAATTTGCAAATTCCTAATATCAAATCCTTCCACAGTAGCAATATAGTTCCTAGCAGGAAAAAACTAAATAAACAGCAAGAGGTGCATCAGTACTATAGCAATTTAGGGTATTATGTAAATAATAAAGAGACCTATAATGTAAAATATCTGTATTAAAAATTGTCTTGGAAACAATATGAAAATAATGGGAAACTATCATATCATCACACATAATAGGTCTGAAAGCTAATAATATTTTTAAAAAAGACTTAAGTTCTTGTAAATAGATAAAGAGTACATTCCAAAACAGGTAAACTGAGTATCTCTTGAAGCAAAGTCCATTTTGTTTGAGGGAAAGGTCTTCATAGTTGTTCAATGAAGGTTTGCATGGCCTTAGTACTTAGATGTGCTTTATACCACAGGGCAGCATGTTGCAGCATTCTGTTTTTGTAAAATAGTAACCAATTTTTGTTACGTCTGAATAACACGGAAGCAAAAAGTTGCTTTAAAAATGTAACTGTAATGGCTCTACCTGTGGAACTGGGTTCATAGCTACTTTTTTAAAAGTAACTTTCCAAGTTCTGATAAACACATACAGGATGCACTATTAAGCTATAAAACCTTCCTCCTTAAAACATTTCTGATTGTCATTTCAGACCACTTGTTGGCTCATTTCTGGCTGTGGAAGCAACCTACCTGTTGGAGCTCCTAAACCAGGAGATGAACAAAATTTTCCTGATGGGCAGATTTGACATTCCTGGATACTTTTTAGCCTCTGCTTGGGCCCAAACGTCCCTGAGGGACAGCTGTACTGTGTAGACCACTGTGTTCCAGGTGGGCAGTAATAACCTTGTGGGCAAGGGTAAAGTGTGAAGTCACTGATCGGTCCTTGCTGGTTGTTGCAATAATAGCCTGCAGGGAAAGTAGAAGAGGCATTAGAGAAAAGAGAGGACCCTGATTTAATATAATGGGAAGGCAGAGATATACAGTGGGCCCTCTGGGTGTGCGGTGATTCAGTTCCAGGACCCCCTGTGGATGGCAAAAATATAGATGGCTGTGCCCCATATTATTAAATGGTAACGATGGGCATGTGGATGCGTTAGCATGTCTGTGTGCACATTGCTGCCATTTTAGATATGGGACATGATGACCTGCTGGTAGTTGAAACTGGATCTGGAGCCCATGGATCAGGAGGGCCCACAGTGCAATACTTCCTGTCCAAGGGATCATAAATTTAGGTACAGCAGTAAACATTTGCTAAGGTGACTGTCCTGGACTCACAACAGCAAGTGCCTGAGTAGCAAAGGGTAGAAATGCAGGATCAACAGAATAAGGGGTGCAGTTCTAGTGTGTCACCAACTGTCCATACAAGATGCAAGGGAAGTCAATAAGCAGTCCAGAGATCAATACAGTCAGGTCCAGGTACTTGGTCAGCAAGGGGTTACTGCAACAGTCCAGAAGTCAGTCCAAAGCCAAGATAAAACAGGAACACAAGAGGAATGCAGCTATGCAAACAGCTATGCAAAAGCAGTTGTCCACACTGAACCTGGGAGTAGAATTGCTGGGATTTATACCCACATCCTTCAAGACCAGCTGAGACTCATCAATGAGTAATCAGGTGTGTTTAGTATTTAAACGATGCTGGGTGTGGCGTTTCTCCCTCCTGCGTTCATAGAAGGAAGGCAGCATATCATCTGAATTGTCCATCACTGGCTGGCAGACTATTTGCTCTTTAGGGTGAGGTATGTTTTCTCCATCTGCTTCAGAAGGCATCCCAAAGGGAGCCAAGACAGTCTCTTCAAGGTGAACCAGGCTTTCTCTATCTGCTTCATCTGCATTCTCTGCTTCCTCCTCCTCCTCCTCTAAATCCTTGGGAAAGGGATTTGTGACAATGACTTACCTTCCCAGCATTCTCCAGTGGGGGCCTTCAGTCCAGATTCTTCACAGTAAAACCCAGAGGGACAGAGCTGGCAGTCTGAAATCATACTTCTCCCTAACAGGTTTGAGAAGGTGCCAGTTGGACAGGAAGTCGGTGAGGGAGACCCCACAGCTAGCAGGAAAAACATGCAAATGAAAGAACACAGAAGAGGAAAGGATCAGACAGCTGTTAAATAGAATTAGCACAATCACTCACTCTCCATCTCTCTGACAGCTGTCTTAGTATGCTATTCTGTGGCTGCTTTTAATTTAATTAAGGTTTTAAATGATTTCCCCCTTTTTTATTATTGGTTTTATTGCACTCTTATTATGCATCAATGTGAGAGATTCAGCTATGGGGTGACTCATGGATGAAAATAAATAAAATAAAATGCAGCTAGTTTAAGGTGTCCCTGTTCTCTTCAGGCAAAGTTACAAAATAATAATGATAATTAAAACCTGGTAACTGTATTTATCTACAACACTTATAATGTGTCCCTGCTTCAAGTTGCCAGGAGTTCAACCAGAACTGCAGATTTCAAATGAAGGCAGAGAAGGCTGAAACTTGAAAGTCAGTTAATGTAGATCTTCACACGGAATAGAATAAGGTGGTAGATCACATGATGCCATCTCAGATTGCTCGTATTGGGGGGTGTATTTAATTGGGATGTAAATCTTTGGGGCCCCTCCCTCTTTTGAGAATTAAAACTGTCAAAAGTTGTCTTCCTGCTGATGAGATTATGAACTTTTCTGCATTTTTCTGCAACTGCAAAATGCAATTGCATTTTTTTGTTCAATTTCACAAAGGTTTTTGTATAATACTTTTTGCAAACAATATAATCATTTGTGTTAAATATTGCATTTTATGCAAAACATATTTTACCTAATATGCAGTTTTAATTTGTTAATTTTTTTCAGCTATTGCAGCCACTGACAACATTAATGAAAGTGTGTTGGTATTTCACTGCTGTGTGTGTGTGTGTGTGTGTGTGTGGAGGGGAGAGGGCGGATTCATGCTGGTTGATCACCTTTTCAGTGAGATGTGTTGACATGTCAGGTCAAGGAACTAGAATCTGCAGGACATGCAGTTAAATGTATCAGTGTGGAGTGCATTACTATTCTATTCTGCCTTCCACTCTACTTCAGTTTGCCATGTCCTCAGCCCCATTGCCTGAATTTCAATATTCTTGAAATTCTTAGTATGGAATGATGCCAGTCATCATTCCATACTAAGAATTTCAAGAGTACTCACAAATTTTATTGCCCTTCAGGAGAAAGGAGTAGGGGTTCAACAATTGAAAAATCCCATGGAAAAAATGGTCAACAAATTTCTGAAGTGGTTGGGTTGGGTTGTGGTTTGTTTGTTGTTTTTTCATTTTGTGACTTTGTTTGGTTAACATTTATTTGTGCAAAAATATTGTTGTACCAGAAAGATGGTTGCAAAAAAATTATTGTCTTTGAATAATCTTTTTTTTGGGGGGGGGGGAGACTGACTGGAAAAGTGAAAATTCATTGGAAAATGTTCAATAACTCTCATAATTCCATGTAGGGAGAAAGGCAGGGTAAAATTCAATTCAGTTCAACTCAATCCAGTTCAGTGAATAATCTCACTCCCCGAGAGGAATATTTTAGGGTTGTTGTTTTTTTCCCATGTGAGACTAAAACAATAGAAAAGAGCTGTTCAACAGTGGAATGTGCTGCCACGGAGTATGGTGGTACTCGAATCAATTTGCTATTAGTATATACAAGCAAGGCATGCAGCACAATGTTATAAATGCAGAGGGATTCTCTTGAGAATTTCAGATACCTGTGGGACTCTTTTTGGGTAGTTTTTTCCCCCATCCACCTTTGAGATCCCCCCCCCGAGCTTGTAAAAATTGCTTTTTTGGACTATAGTTTCCATTATCCCCCAGCAAGCATACTCAGTTTTTAATGGTAGTTGGAGGATTCCAGAATGTACAGACAATTTTTTTTTTAAAAAAAATTTTTTTGAAGCCTTCAACTCTTTTGTAAGGGTTTTCTTTGTGGTGGTGGTATATTTCTCCAAACCATGGGCTTCTCCTAAGCCTTCTGATATGTTTTTATTTTTTTGAGCAGATGGTGTTAGTTTGGCTACATAAAAGATTAATATATATGATGATTGCTATGATTATGTACATGAAGAACAGACAGCTACTCACAGCAGTAAGTCCCTTGAGGACAGATGTTGCCTGTGAGTCCATCGGTGGGCTTGGGAGAAGATGCTCCACCTGTACAATAAAATCCAGCAGCACATTCCCCACTTGGAGCAGACAAACCTGGAGAAAGATGAGAACAGAGAAACAGACACCCAGAGACACTTAACACATGTACCAGTTGTCAACATCTTTGCTACTTATAGCTATATAAATACTTAGGGGCTATAAGCTTCAAATCAGCAAATCCTTTCGAAGATTAATCTAAAGGAGGTTTTAATAAGTAGGACTGCAAGTTAAGGACACATTCAGTAGATCTGAGGCTAATTAGGTCCTTGTGTGCTTTGAAACAAGGGATGAAAACTGAAATATTACAGACAAGTCTCTCTTTTTAACAAGGACGGACAGACCCATCACTTAAAGATACTTTAACAAGGCATCTAAATTGATGTTTTGCTCATATTCCCATGCAATTTAAACACACCCAATTATTTTCATTGATTGTCAATTGGCTGTCTTACTGAAATGACAACAAAATATCAGGTTTACTGACCTGAGAAGCTGTATCTTTGGCTATCATGAGCAATAAATTAGGAAAGCACACATAACAGATCTATTTTCCATGGCTGTTGCCTGTCTTAAATTCAGACTTGCAAAGCTCTCTGAGATAGGAGAATAATTGTTTTGGATCTCCACGATCCTTGGGACTCTGTATGCTTTTGCCATTTTGACTATACACTGACGTTGCTTGGCCACTATATGTCCCAGTTTTCATCTGTGAAATGATGCGGGAGGGGGGGTATGGCCAAATCCACACTAAAGAAATAATCCAGTTTGAAACTGGATTTTTTTTTTCAGTGGTTCCTTCCTATAGAATCCTGGTATTTGTAGTTTTACAAGGTCTTTAGCCATCTCTGCCAAAGAGTGCTGGTGCCTCACCAAACTATAAACTATAACCCTAACCCTATAAATCTTTGAAGGGAGTTGCTTTCAGTTTGGGACAGCAGTTAGGGCTTCCTTCTCCTCCTCGTAGGCCTGGACTTTTGGTCATACCAGCAACTAAGGAAAGCTTGTTCAGCGAACTTTCTGTGTTTCTTTAGAGTCAGCTGCTGCTCTGTGTTCTAGGATATATTATGAAACATTTCTGCTTAGCGTTATTTCCCATATTCAGATGGTAGAAGGCAGCTGCTATCACTGTCCATAACTGGAGATCAAGAACATCTGGTAAACATAGGTTCTCAGTCCCTGGCTCAAGCCACAGGTGGGGCATGGACCATGAAGGCCTGCCTTGGTGGCATTTTTTAAACTCAAAGGGGCCCCTCATTTACTCTAGGGCAGGGATGGGCAATTACAGAAGGCTAGGGGATTGCATTAGCCCCTAAGGAGACTTTGGAGGGTCACACACCCCACCGTGTTCCCTGCAAAATAAATAAAACCAATGTTTGCACCCATTTCCATCTAGGGGATATGGGGCATTATTTTTCATTTAAAAATCCCCCTGAATCATTTTAGGCCCAGGAGAGGCCATTTTAATGACAGGAAATGAGTGGAAGTCACTTCCTGTTTCAAACAAGGTCTCTTCTGGGAGTAAAATGGCCCCAGGAGGGGCAAAACATGTGGTAACAGGCCCCAAAGGCCACAAGAAGAGACCCAGGGGATGCATGCTTCCCACATGCCACAGTTTGCCCATCTCTACTGAAGAGCCATAGGGGCTGTTTCACCACATTTCACTCCTATGAGTTGTTTTAGGGACATGTATTTTTCAAAACTGGGCATGACCAGAAGTCACTAGGGGCACCCTAGGGGTGGTCTGGTCCACATTGGTCACTGGATATACTTTGCTCCCAGCCTGGCTTTCATAGAATCATAGAGTTGGAAGAGACCCCAAGGGCCATCCAGTCCAACCCCCTGACGTGCAGGAATACACAATCAAAGCATTCCTGACAGATGGCCATCCAGCCTCTGATTAAAAGCCTCCAAAGAAGGAGACTCCACCACAATATGAGGCAGTGTATTTCCCGAGTCTTCCAGCAGCTTAAGGCAGTGCCTACAGACACAGACATAGCAAAGGGACTGTGGCTCCTAGGATGTTGCCACACTGCAGAAACAATCCAGTTTGACACCACTTTAATTGCCATGGCTCAATGCTATGGAATTGAATGCTAAGGATCTGTAGTTTTGTGAGATATTTAGTCTTCTCTGTCAGAGTGCCAGAACAAACCACAAATCCCAGGATTCCATAGCATTCAGCCATTATAGTTAAAGCTGTGTCAATCTGCATTATTTCTGCACACACAGAACTCTGGAGCAAAAATCCCTCCCTCCCTCCCTCTTTCTTATCCTACCTTTCTTTGGCCATAGGACCCAAGGAAACTCACAGCAAGTTAAAACACTTTCCTTCATGTTGCTTAGTCACTGCATTCTAGCTCAGTTGGCCTATTTCCCCTTTTACCTGGTGCATTGCAGTAAAACCCCGGGGGACACAGAATGGGCTCAGGGCTGCCTTCCGGGCAGTAGGACCCTGGGGAACATTTTGCTCCAGTGGCAGTGGCTGGGCAAAGACAGTTGCCATTTGTGTAGTTATCCAGATCGAAGGGCTGAGGTGTCCAGGCAGCTGAAATGCAGAACCAGCCTTAAAGAGCAAAACAAAACCAAAAGGGGAAAAAAACACACATCAGGACAAGATGGTGGTACAAGAGGCAAAAGGTGATGGTGGAAGAAGATTTCATTTCATTTATTTTTTTGGCTTGAGAATTGTCATTAATCATAGACAGTACAATCTCACCTGCATCACACTTCCCTGACACGGTTGTTAAGTTTTCCTTTCCACAGTAGTGCCCTGGGAGGCAGGGCAAGCAGCTATCCAGGCTCTGGGTCATAGGGTCTGGGTTGTAATAACCCCTTGGGCAGGGAAACTCTGTGGCGAACCTAGTTCCTTAGAAGTAGAATAACAATAACAATAACAACAGAATAAATCAGACAGCACAGTGATGACCAAAATGTTTGGCAGGCAACTAGACAGTTCTTGCCATTTACTTTGGACCTAGTTCTCATGGGAGGTGGTCAATCTGGGTCTGGAATGCAAGCAGGGACTCACAGGATCATGAGAACTGGAAGGGTCATGTAGTCTAATGCCCTAACAAAGCAGACTCTACAATGCAGGGTGCAGCTACCAATTCCCTGGCAGATCACAGAATGTTAGATTTGGAAAGAACCCCAAGGACCATCTAGTCCAACCCCCTGCCATGTAGAAGTGCACAATGAAGGCACTCTCCAAAGATAGCCAGCCATTCAGCCTCTGCTTTAAGATGGCTGCCCAGCCTCTATTTCACAAAATTCAGCAAAGGAGAACTCTCAGCATCTTCTCAGCTGAGTTTAGAAAGATATTTTTTAAAATGCAATTCATTCATTGGTCATAATGTTTGTTGAGTAGTTTTCTGTTGCTACTCATTACAATGCTGGAAAAAAATTGGTGCACTATTCATCACTGTTTTCCTGCTTTTCACTACTTTTTTTTTTTAAGAAAAGCAAGAAAGATGGGATTGTTGAGAAAGGCATAAGATGAAAGACTAATGTCAAGATACCGCTAAAATGTCTTTAAAGGCCTTTAAAAATAACATTTAAAAGGAACTAGATTTAAGTCACTCATTACACTAATAAAGTAGCTATGTTCCTAATCAGGCTTGCCAGACTGAAAACTGAAGAAGGTGCCTCTACCTTTAACGGTTGTATAGAAAAGGGAATTTCAGCAAGTGTTGCCTGTCATGCAACCAGGTAACAATCTGGTAAGTTTCTGTCCCCACTGCCAACCCAAACTGTCTTTCAGTCTGCACATTTCTAGTACAGCAGTAACATCAAACTTCAGTTGAGCATTTAGAAATACAGTTTAGACATCCAAGGAGAGGGAGCAACCAAAGCGACCAAAGGAAGGCAAATATAAGAGTTTGAGGTGTCCATGATATTCAATCTCTCTCTTTCTGCAGTGCTAGATTTTGGGAACCAAAGAACACATTTCATGGAGCAGAATTCTTATTTGGGGGGATAGTGCCCCCATTCCTCCTACCCCATAGCTACACACCACCTGCATCCCATAAACTAGCCTGCAGGCCTTGGATGACAGATGATGCTCTCCCATGGCCAAAGCTGATGGATTCAGCTTTCAGTCCAATCAGTTTCTCTGAAAAGAATGGGAAGAGGAGGGGTCCATCTTGCTCTTTGCCGCAGGCAGCAAAATGTCTTAGGACAACCTTGGATGGCTAGATAACAAAGCCTACATGGTACACCTCAACAGATGAGCAGCCTTCCCAGAGGTGTGTGTTTGCTATTCTGTGGGAATCAGTTTGAAGGACTAGAGGGGGCTTTGGTTGGATTCAGCTGGAATCCTCTTAAGTCCTTGTTATTGTGGGCCTTCAAATTGTTTCTCACTTATGGCAACCCTAAGACAATCCTACCATGGGGGTTTCTTGGCAAAATTTGTTCAGAGGGGGGTTTGCTTTTGCGTTCCTCTGAGGCTGAGAGAGTGTAACTTGTCCAAGGTTATCCAGTGGGTTTCCATGGCTGAGCAGGGATTCAAACCCTGGTCTCCAGAGTCCAATGCTCAAACCACTACATCATGCTGGTGTAGTTGGTACCCTAGCAATAAAATATCTCACACTCTCTGATCCATGTGCTGAGTTGGTACAGACCACCCACCACATGATAACTGCTTCCCTATAGGACCATTGTAAATGACTTCCTTCTAGTGGTGGTTCCCATGTCAGTGGCTCAGTGAATCCTCTCCAGGTTTTAGTCAAGTGTTAGTCTGGACTCTAAAGAGCTATCCAAGCTATACTATATTTTGCAGATGGGGTTCAGCACCTTGGATAGTACCTTTAAAGCCCAGATGAAACCCTGGAACCAATTTACATGGAAACAACCAGCAGGAAGATTGTAACAAGTAGGTTGGCCCTTGGGTAGAATCCAGCTCTGCATTCCCAGCTGAAATGGACAGAGAGGGACATTCAGATCCAGACAACCAAGCTAAAGCAGCTCAGAGGACTCAATGGTTTCTGGGATCTTGCACTACTATACAGCTGCCAGCAGATGGCACTGATGGACCTGGAACAGTTGTGAAGCTTTACAAATTTGCTCCTTTATTTCTCTTTGGAAATGTAGTGCTGTTCTCACTTGAAAAGCAACATGCAAAAACAACTTCTCCAGTTAACTTTTAAAGGCTTTGCTCTCCAATATATTTGAGCAGACTTATGCTACTGCATCATGCTTTCTGGCGCCATGAGATTTTTCTTTTGTCCCACAAACATCAGTCATGCAGTCAGAGTGGCACATCTCACCTTCAGGACAGTAGAAGCCAGGTGGGCATATGAACCCACTGTAGTCAGTGGTATTTTCAGGACAGTAGTAACCAGCTGCACACAGGAAGCAAGCAGGTTGTCTGGTGAGATTGTTATAGGTTCCCGCAGGGCAGGGAAATGGGTGGCTGGTCCCCTCTGGACAAAAGTGACCCATGGGGCAAGGACCCCCATGTTCTGAAAATGCTGTCAAAAAGGAATAGTTGGCAAATACATACTTAAGTTTCTAGTCCTCAAGACAATAGCAAAAATCAGAGAAGCAGCCTTGGTTTAAGGCCTATGCTTCCTTTGCAAAGATATGCAGTAAATCAAGTCAGTACATTCACCTGCAGGGGAAGGTGAGGTGGCCCCAGGTAGGCAGTAGTAGCCAGCAGAACAGGGTCCAGAGGGAGCAGTGAGGCCAGCAGAGAGGCAGTAATAGCCAGGTGGGCATGCAATACAGCTTGTCTCAAGGGAGAGATACAATCTGAGGAGGGGAGACTGTGGGTTAATCTTGGGGCTACGCCAGGGCTGTGAGCAGCCACCTTTAAGACCCACCCCTATCCCCAGGCCAGTAGCAGCTTGAGTTGGACATTTCAGAAAGCACAATGCTTGGCCGAATGCGCAAAAGCCAAAGTCCTGGTTCCTGGTATTTATACCCTGTTCCATCAATCCTAAATACGCTAAAGGCACCAGATCCCTTCTGATCTCCGAAGCTAAGCAGGATCAGCCCTGGTTAGCACTTGGATGGGAGACCACCAATACACACCAGGTGCTGTAGGCTATATTTCAGGGGAAGGAACTGGCAAAACCACCTTCTTAAGAAAACCCTATGAAATTCATGAGGCCACCATAAACCAACAGGAACTTGAAGGCACTCAGACACACACAGCCAGTCCTGGGGTTCCATTAAGTCTTGTCATTCCCCATTCCCCTTTCTACCTGAAGAGGATGTGAAGTCTGAGTATACACAGTGGTGGGGGGTCCATACCTGTCTGAGAAGGTGCCTGCTGGGCAAGGCAGAGGGATCCTGGTGCCAGATGGGCAAAAGTACCCTGGGGGGCAAGGACCCCCAGCACTTGTGTTGATGGCTCCATCAGGGTTTGGGACACTGGAGCCTGAACAGAAACAGAGAGCCAAGTCAAGGAGCATCAGAAAAATGAAACAGGGACCTAGAGATTTGACCCCATCTAGCTCAGAGCTCCATCTATGATAGCAGCCTTTAGTTGGGTTGGGGTGGGAATTGCAGCTCAGTGGTACAGTATATGCTTTCATTGTGGAAGACACAGATTGGGAAAGTATATCATTTAGGACTACAACTCCTGGAATCCATCCAACAGCACAACACCTGTCACTTTTCCAAGCTTTTGAAATTGGCAGGCCTTTGGCTCTCAATTCATGTTGCAGGAGGATGTTTTAATGTGATGCCCTTTTTAAAAAAAGAAAAATGTCTTAAATGTGATTTTTTTTTAAAAAAAATCTGCATTTAATACAATTGCTTATTTGTTTTTAAAACATTTGTATAATAAGGTTTTAGCTGCTCTTTGTTTTAATTTGTTGCGAGCTATCTTGGTTCCTGAAGTGAGAGAAAAGTGGGATACAAATCAATTAAATAAATAAATAACCATTTGTCCATGATGCTGATAAGGAATCTAATACTCATCAGCCTGGTAGCAGGGTCCATACCCAGAACAATATATGCCCTTAGTTTATCCATTCAGAATGAATATAAGGTAAAAACAATGACCAAAAAATTATGTGTAGACTGGCATAGATGGAACATTTGATACCTGAACTGCAGAAGAATCCTGGCAGGCAGGGCCCAGTGGGAGACGACAATCCCCAGTCACCGCAGAACATCCCTGGGTAGAAACACAAACACTCAAATATGAAAAGTTCAGTGGTTTTCTAAAAGACATCCAGTTACAGTGGAAAAATGAAAAGTGATTCCATTGCTGCAACAGAGAATGGTATGCTTCAATATCAGGTCCTGATGATAACAGCCAACAAGACAAATGCTAATATTCTTTAAGAAGTGTTGTTGTCAACCTGCAGACCATAAGAAAGAGGGCTTCTGCAAGCAGAGATGGGGGAAATATTCAAAAATATTTGAAAAATGGTTGAAAAGTAGGTTTCTCAAACATTGAGAAACTCTGATGAGAAGAATCCTGAACTGCTGAGAATCTTTGCAGTCTGAGACTTATTCTATACAAAATTTGCACATGGCTGCTCTGTGCAGCATTTTTCTGCACAGAAAATGCTGTTTCCTGTCCAGAAAATGATGTTTTCTGTGCAAAACTACCCCATGTAAATTTTGTGCAGAATAAGTCTCAAGCAGAAAATAACCTTGAAAACTGCACAATTTTTGAAGACTTGCATGCAGTGGGAAGAAAAATCACCAAAACTACCCATTGCTTACTTCAAGAAGAAAATTAGCAAACATTTATATTCTCATCTGCAAGAGGCACATACAGGGGGCTTTGTTCTGAACAAAATAGTTGCAATATTTGTATTCTGGGATAGTTGCTTACCTGCAGGACACAGCAGGCATCTCTCAGCTCTGTCAATACCTGAAGATGGATTGTAAGTTCCAGGAGGGCAGGGATGAAGGGAGACTCCTGTCTTTGGTGGGCAGTAAAATCCAGCTGGACAGTGGTATCGTATACCATTTTTACAATAAAGGCCAGCTGGGCAGGGGAAACATTCTTCCTGACCTGGGCAAAGGAAAGAAAAACTGAGCTAAGTGATGAGTCTTCCCAATTCTGCACTTGGAGAGGAACCCTAAAGTTACTCCTCCACACACACAAAAATGGACTTCCTTGGTATCTGTGGATGACTTAGTATGACAATGGCAGGAACACTTATAACTGGTGATGATGTTATTCAGATTCATATTTCTGGGCTTGAAAATAGGAAGCTTGGGAACTTGTAATGCTAATCTGAAATATGATGTAGGCGTTAAAAAAATATTTTTTTTTCCAATTGGGACTTGAATTTCAGTAGCCTTAGAAAAACTGTTTTTCCCAAAGCTAGTTGTGACCTGACACCTTGAAGATAAGGAGTCTTTCCTTCCATGCTTTCTTGTAGTTGCAGGAACTTTTTGGTAATGGTGCTGGAAGGGCAGCCTGAGAAGGGAAAGGGAATGTGGGGATTATTATTGCTCAGGAGGTGGGGTGATCTTGGGGTGCAGTAGGCTGGATTTGGATTGGATCAGAAATAAGGCAAGACATTTCCTGAGTTCTTGGGAAATACTACTGTTGTTATGTGCCTTCAAAGTTGAGTCCCAAATCTTTCTTGGCAAGGTTTAGTCAGAGGGAATTTCCTATTGCCTTCCACTAAAGCTAAGAAAGTGTAATCTGCTCAAAGTTACCCAGTGGGTTTCCATAAATAAGCAAAGATTCAAACACTGATGTCCCAGAGTCCTAGCCCAACATTCAAACTTCTACATCATGCTGGTTCTTTGGGAAAGATAGTTTGTTTTAATTCTGAGCCAATCAGATTTAAGCTGAAGGGAATTTGTCTGTCTCTACTGACAACTCCCACAAACCAACCCCCCCCCCCCCGCCATGTCACTCCTGACCTGTTATTGCATTGTACTCCCCATCTTGGCATGGAGATGGCACTGCTGATCCCGCAGGGCAGAAATGACCTTCAGGACACAATTCTCCAGTTGCTCTGTCCACTGGCCTTGCAGTTCGTGTCCCACCCCTGCAGTAAAAACCTGAAAGCAAAAGAGCAAGCTGATTCCATCAAGTGGCATCTTGTTGTGGAAGGAAACCGGAGGGATGGGGTGTCTAGTCCTAGAAGTACCAAACACACAGTGTTTTAGAACTTGCCATTCAAACACACATGTTCATCACCAGCATTGAAAGATTTAATTCAACATCATTGATTTGCTTACGAGTATCAGATATTATGAAACAGGGAAGAGAGCAGGCTGTAGGCAGTATTTTACAAATCAGAACAAAACCCCAGATACGTCATACATAACAAAGGTGGGGGGGGGCACACATCAAAGGCCCCTTTTTTTAGTCTGTTTTAAGGGTGATTTAGCATAGGTTTAGTGCATAACTGGCTGGATTTCGTGAAGACAGTTTGCACCAGAATCAGGGATTGGGCCCTGTATCATCTGGACTTATTGCCGTGGGGATGGATAGAGGGAGGATGTTTTATATGGCTGGTGTAGACAAGCCCCCAGTCTCATGATATGTCTGTCTAAAATATGACAGCCTCAGTTTAGAAATCTACTCTTGGGTTTAATCCCAACTTTAGAAAAACTTATTTTTGGGGGAAAGTGCTCAGCACCTTAGATAGCTCCTTTAAAATCTGGACTAAAACCCAGAGTGGATGTACTGTTCCACTGACATCAGAGGCACTAGCCTTCACTGCTCACCAACTGAGCCTGCGGGCAAAACAGTGGGGAGGTGGGTGGGGGAAACTTATGAAAAATACAAAAAGCAAAACCAAACCCAGGGGAGATGTGTCTCCACATGTTACAGGGTGATGTTTATTTGTTCAAAAGCGCAATGTGTTTTGGTCTCTCAATATTTTAAGGCCTTCTACAGCAAGGTATAAATAATAGAGACTTATGCTAGTAGTAAAGGAAGTGGGTATCTGTGAACACACACCCAGGCGAGGACTTTGTGATCAGTAGCAGAAACAAGGGCAGAAGCTGCTTCCTAAAAGAATCCACTCTCCCTCAAACCATTTCCCCCATGAATTATTGTACAGGAGGAAAGTCTTCTAGTTGTTGCTACCGTTAGCCAAAGGGGAATCAGAAATCCCCACCAATCCACTGCAAATCACCCAAAGATCTGACCCTGCATTATACTACTCAGACTGATATTGTATACATCAAGATACACTTAAAGGAAATAATAAAATACTCATATTTACAGATATAAAGCATACCTCCAACTGTCCCAGTTGGACAGGGACAGTCCTGATTAATCCTCTGTTGTCCCACTTTTCAGCTGCTTTAAAAATGTCCCTGTTTCTCTCTTCTACTCCTACCTTTCCCCTTTGCCCTCAGCTTACTTCAGTGGCTGCAAATTGAGTTCAAAGTGGAGAAGTAGTTTGCACTAACTCAGCACTACTGAGTATTTATTGAGTATAGTGCAATTGAGTAGTTGCACTAACTCAGTTAGCTCAGCAGAGTGGAGAAGAGAATAGAGCCTTGCCCTTCCCAATAAACTGGAGTAAAATCAAACTGTGGCAGCCTCTCCTGGCTTGTGTGTGTTTTTCCTCACTAATAACGTTGGTCACCTTGACAAAACTCTGATACCGCTTGGTCACATACATGTCCTGATTTTCATCTGTGAAATTTTGGATGGTTTGACACAAGAAACATTTTCTTTTTGTTTCTCTCTGGGGAAGGGGCATCATTATAGGGGATGCCCCTCTTCCAGTAGTAAAGAAAGATGCTCCCTATGTTACTTCTACCTCCTACCCACTTACCTGGAGCACAGGGTCCTGTTGGGGAAACACGGCCTGGGCTGCTGCAGAAGAATCCAGGTGGACAAGGTAAGCACCAGTTTGAATCCCGACCTCCTTTCTGCTCATTCCATGTCCCGATTGGACAGGGCATTTCCCTGGGTTGTTTTGTGCCAGCAGGGCAATAGTGCCCTGCAGGACAAGGACCACCAAAGGGGAGACCAGCCTTGAGGGGAAAAAGAAAAGGGGCATAATTGAGTAATCATAATGCAGTGTATTTAATAGTTAGAACTTAGGGGAAATGTTCAGGCCTTAAAGCAGTGATGGCCAAACTGAACAGCAAGACTGACCACAGTTGGCCAAAAAGTTGTCCCTTCTTAGCCACTTGCAGTCAAATGCCTGCATTCTGATTATAAAAACCAAACAAACACTACCTAGGAACAAGTGACTGAACAGGACCTAGCTGAATTCTCATTGGCTCAGAGGCCTTTATGAAGTCAACATTTTGTTCTGGACTTTACTAAGCAACCAGGTGTCCTCCATGCCTGTTTGCAGCCCCTGCAGTCTGATTTCAGGCAGATCCAAAAAACCTGTTCCCTACTAGAAAACAGATGTAGAACTGATCTTCTGCTAGTAGTGTGAGTCCATGCAGCTTATGAGATTGACCCACCTGGGTCTCAGCTCTCAAGCATTTGTGCCAAGCAGATCCCATGATGGGGGCAGAAGGTTTTTAAGCCTCAGACACCTCCTTGCATGCCTCTTTCTCAGATAACCATGACCTGCCCATCCACCCTCTGTGCAGTGAGTTTAGCTGGTTGCTTCCAATCTGGGTAGGATTTCCCTCCCTTTTACCTGGTATTTTTTCCCACCTACCTCAACATTGTACCTGCAGGACTGGGTTGATTGGCTTAGGGGTGGGCTATTCAATAAGTCTTCACATGGCAAGTAATGGGGGAGAATTTTATAGCCTGGAGTATACCTTGGCATCCTTTTGGTGAAGGGTTGGGCTCTGGAGCTGCCTGCACAGTTTTTGCAACCTAGGAGGTGAAGGAGTCTGCCCTTGGGGCTGATGTGGGTTTGCTCTCTTTTATAAAGTCTTGGGAGGGAGCAACTGGGGTTTGCCTTCCACTACACAACCAGCCAGGGAGTAACCCCATAACACGGGGCTGCCCTTTGTCAGGGTTTGTAGATTTCCCAAATATATTAGAAATGGATTTTACTGAAGCTGAACAGAAAGGGAGTCGGAGAGACAAACTGAACCAGCCTTGAAATGTCCAAGCCGATTTATCCAAGGCCAAAACTCAAGGCAGCAGCTAATTAGGAACACCTAGATGAGATGGCTAGATCTGAGCCACCTGTTGCAATGACTAGGCAATTCCAGAGGCTTGCATCAGCCAATCTGGGTCTATATAAACCATGAAGCTTTGCACACACAGCTCTGGGTTTTTGGAGCTATTAGAGGCAGATTGCTGATACTTACTGTACTGTTCCTGTCTCTTGTTGTACTTAGTAAACTTTTTTTAACCAAGAAGCTATTACTCTGCTGAATCCTTGCTACAGCTGGAAGACAGTAAGTGCCTTGCATCACAGTATTTGAACTTTGCACATACACTGAAGGGTCAAATTTCATAAGCCCTGACACCCATGGGATCAGGTGTTTTGCCCAAGGGAAGGCTGAGGAGGTAGTTACTAGGTTGACACCTGGCCTCAGCTGGATCTGCACCAGGTTGCTTCCCCTCTTTTGATCATTCCTTAGACTCTTGCAGTTAAATAAGTTTAGGTCAAATAAAATGAGCCTTATTTAACCCAATATTCTCTGTCTGGTCTCATTATTTTGGGGTTGTTCATCAATTGCATAAACATCTCCTCCTAAGACACTTTTTCGAAATGATTAGGGGGCTGTAAATATGTGAACACCTTGCCTTAAGCAATGTATTCACATTCCAGAAGAAAATATTCCATTATCCATTTTTTCTTAAATAAAAAATGTCTTCAGGAAAAAGACTCACCCCGCAGGCCTCACATCTCAAGTTTGGATGGAGATGCGGGCATCAGCTTCACTCTGTGAACAATGATTACCATCTTAATAGAAAAGCAGGAGATGGAACAGCAGCACTCAACTTACTGGGGAGGCACTGGTGGATCCCTGGAGACAGTAATAACCTGGTTGACAAGGTCCTTCAGGCGCCACTAGCCCAGACTTGCTGCAGTACATGCCTGCTGGGCATAACTTGCAAATAGCAATTCCAGTGCCACCTAAGATGTCAGAATAGGTCCCCTAGGGGGAAAAAGTAAGATGACATAGGGATATATCAGGAGTTAAGGGAACAATATTTCCCATAAAGAATCAGAATAACCATATCTTTGGGGCTTCATGAGGTCTCTCCCACACATGAAAATAATTTCCATGACATTTGTTTTGAGCCCAAAAGGTCAACGTGAGAACAAGCATAATGAAGACTGATGTGGCACTGTGCAGATGCCTGTAATATAAAACCTGCCTTTATCTCATGGAAGCAGTCTTAATATTTGCTCGTGACATCTGTTGACATTTTTAAGTTCTACGAACTCAAAGAGATTCTGAGATCAGAGTATAGCAGCTTTAAAGCAAATTCACCAATGGTGGTCTGGATTTCAAACAGGTGAGCATGCAGCGGAGAGAAATTTGAGGAGCTGGTTCAGCTATGGCTGAACTGCTGTGGTTTAAACAGGAAGAAAAAGTGTGGCTCCATATGTAAAAAGTCTGGCTCTATATTCTACATGTGTCTCCTCCTCTGGATTATCTGACCTAAGAAAGTGAAAGATTTAAAGAGAGAGAGAGATTCAGAACAGAAAGTTGGAATCTGTAGCCTTTGAGTTAAAAAAAAAAACAAATCTGGAGTATGGGATTCCAAATATTTGCAGGAGATACTTGGATTTTACAGATCCATAAAAATACCTTTATTAGCTCAACCCAAACTATTTCTATAAGCATATTGTTCTACTATGTAATTTGGGACTTTTTCGTATCTGCCATTGTGACCCCTATATTTCTATGGGTTTTTTCACTTGAGAAATATGTCACACAGCTGTAGAACATCTTACCACTGGACAAAGAAGAGGCAGAGTACTTTGGGCTGGACAGTAATGTCCTTTGGGACAAGTCAGTGGTTCCACCATGCCAGTGTGGTTGCAGTACATCCCTGCTGGGCATTCCCTGCAGGCAGATTGGGCCAAACCCTACAAAAACGGTGAAAGAAGTGAGATTGCATCAGGTCAGTAGAAGATAAGAGCAGGGAACCTAACCCTTTCCCCTCTCCATAAGACTCAGAGACTTTCCAGGAGGGAAGATGACATCACATTGTTCCATGCTGTGTCTTTGGACCCTTTCATACTAAAGAATTATTCCACTTTGACAGTCATGGGGACATCCTGTGGAATCCTGGGGTTCTATAGTTTTGGGAGACACTAGAACTCTCTGGATGAGAACTTTAAATAGTCCTCCCTAAACTGCAGATTCAAGAGTCCCACAGGATGTTGCCATGGCTGTTAGAATGGCATCGTTGTGCTACAATTGTTCAGTGTGAAAGGGGCCTCTCATGTATACTGATCTGGCACATAGCTAGGGATGCTCATGGATTTGGTCAGGTTCACATTTCAAAGTAAACCAACCCAATACACTTCTCCCAGGCTGATGTGCAGTCTGCAAAATAGTTATCTTTCATATTGCATGTGTGTGTGAGAGAGAGAGTGAGTGAAGCAGTTCTTGGTTCAGAAATATACATGCATTTGGATACTTTCAGAAGACAATTAGAAATTTCCATTTTGTGAAAATGTGTTCAAAATATATGCTTAAATTCAAATCATTGTGCTATGGTTGCCAGTTCAGGATTGTCACAGGCTCTGAGGTTTCTTGGCAAATACATGAGACATAGAGGCAGTTACACACACACACACACACACACACACACACACTTTCCTGTTTGGAAATTAAGATTTAACTAAAGGGGTTGTTGGGTTAGATCGAGGTGAGTTGGGGGGGGGATTATTTCCTCTCACTTACTTAGGGAGACATTCAGAACATTTAATCTACCCTACTTGCGTCTAGCCAGAAGGTGCATGCAGAGCAGAGTGGAGGGTGAGTCCTGGAAATACAATGAATGAGAGGGAAGGAGGAAGCTACCCAAGTAAATACACGGACGCTTCCTGGAGAGTCTTTGCAAGTTGCAGCAACAAATCAGTTTATCATTGCAAGCTGCTGTTCACATAGTTGAAATGGAGATTTGCACACAGACCTTTCCTCTTGCCTGAAGCTGAGCCCATCAAAACTAGAGAATTTCACCCTTATCTCCCACCTGGGGAGGAATCACAAACACTGGAGACTAAGGGCCAGGCCTTGAGATCTGGCAAATGTAGCTTATACAGATTTTAAAGAAAAAAAATACTGATTAATACAGAAGTAGGATGGAATAGACTAACAAGTGGACATGTGAAATTTACATGGATCAGAAGTACTTGGCAGCCAAGTAGCCAATCAACAGCAGCAGATGTCTTTGATATACTTGTATTACCGTAAGTGGCAGTGAATAAAAGATTCATACTTTGGTAGAAGAACAGGACAAATGAATGAATGAAATCAGGGCAATCAACCAATTATACCATTTAAATTGACTAATCACCTGCCTTTTAAATGATTAATCAGTCCATTCATTGATTATAAATACATTAACATATGATCAGCATTTCACAGTAGGGTGCATGTTTGACATACTGAATCATATTACCTCAAAACAGTCTCAAAATCAGCCCTAATTTCCTAGCCCCACTAATTAAAATTTGTCTACACCTGTTGAATAACTAACCTTCAGTTGATTAATTTACTGATTAAACCAATTAGACTTCAAAACTCTAAAAACAACAACAATGAAGACTTACAGAGAGGCTGTTTACTCTCCCAACCCCCCAACCCCCAAATCTGTCTCTTTATATATGTTATTTGATAATAAATCTATCTGAAAACAATACAGGTCACCCCACCCCCTGTATCTGCAGAACCAATATCCACAGTTTCAGTTATCCACGGCTGAAAAAAATTAGGAACACATACCATAGAATCATGCTGGAAAATGCCTAGAAAGGTGTCCTCTCTAGGAATTGCTAGGTCTTCCCACACAACTCTATGGTATGTTTGTATCAGAATGTGTGTTTATTGTAATAGGATTCACTATTATCTGAGGTTTCATTTATAAAGAGTAAGTCCAAGAACCTATCCCTGCAGATACAGCAGAGATGTATAGCTGCATTATCTGTAGGTCAGGAAGACTCTGGAGACTCTGCTTACCGGTTGGAAACTCCCTGGTGGGCAGGGTTCAGGCTGGATGGCCCCTTCTAGTGTATAATGCCCTTCCTTTGCCATCATCTGGGTGGCTGTTTTGGCAGCACTGGTACAGAAGTAGCCAGGTTTGCAAGGCCCAGTGGGAGCGCGCGTATTGGTCCCATCACAGTAAAACCTAGTATAGGAAGGAAAACATAGCCACCATTTGGAAACACTCTAATTCACCATTCACTGAGTTGAGTGGAGATTGGTCTCTGGGCACTCCCCATTCTGAAGTGAGATGACTGGAGAGCAAAGACTTCTTAGTGGTACTTCCTACCCAGAGATGTCCACTAGGCAACAACTTGTTATCCTTCCAAATCTAAGCAAAGTTGTTTGAAAAAGAGAGAAAGCTATCTAAATAGGCAACTAGCTAGATATCTGATAGATCTTCAAAAGTACCTAATGTCCTAAGTTTAAGGAATTTGTTTTAAGTGATGCTTCTAATTGCTATTTTTTAAATGTGATATTGGTATATTCCTTCCCATAGTGAAGGGAAATCTGTCATGTTGTTGTTCTTGTTGTTGTTGTTTGTTTTTTGTTGCTGTGTACCTACAAGTTGTTTCCAACATATGGTGACCATAATGAAAACCTATCACAGGGTTTTCTTGGCAAGATTTGTTCAGAGGGGTTTTGTCATTGCCTTCCTCTGAGGCTGAGAGAGTGTGACTTGCCCAAGGTCACCCAGTGGGTTTCCGTGGCTGAGCAGGGATTCAAACCCTGGTCTTCAGAGTTGTACTCCAATAGTAAAAACTCTACACCATTCTGTCATGGAACTACTTTAATATCCACAGCCCTGCTGGCTTACAAAGTCAACCAGGATGAGTAGATAGTGGTGAACGTGAATTGGTTTGTCTTTCCTGTTCTGGTAGCTGTGTTTTCTTGTTTGTTATTTTTGTCCTGTCTTCCACTGAAGAGCATGGAACAATCCCAATCCCAGTGTTGGTTTAAATCTGATAGAAATCAAAGAAGGGTTGGAATCCAGTGGATCTAAAGTTGCCCAGCCCCTGAAACACCTTGTTTCAGAGCTCACCATTGGTGAAAATCCTGCTGCAGATACATAGTTACTTGTGGAGGCTTCCATGGGTATAACAGTAGATTTGTGAGTACCATTCTGTGTGCCATTCTGACAGGTGATCTCTTTGCTGTCAAAGCTGTGACATGGCCACTCCATCCAAACACCTCTTAGCCAGCCTTCAGCAGCCTTAGGATTGCTCTTTGAATGGACAGGTAAGCAAATTAATAAAGCAAACCTGTTCCTGAAAATAGAATACAGTAGCACCCTTGGATCTGCTGATTCAATTATCCGTGGATGGCAACGGTGGAGGTGGGTGGGGGAAGGAGGGAGAGAGGGATGAGACAAGCTCACCTCTTTTCTCGCTTCTCCATGGGCGGGGGGGGGGGTTGGCAGCATGGTGGAGCTGGTAGGGGTGGATGGGGGAGGAAGGGAGGAGGCGAGGGAAAGTTCCAATGGTGGGGCAGGGGAGGGAGGAAGAAATCTCACTTCCTTTCTTCCCTCTCCATGGGGGGCGGGGTCTGGTGGCATGGTAGAGCTGGTGGGGTGGGGGTGGGGAAGGGAGGGAGGGAGGAGGGAGCTCACCTCCTTTCTCCCTTCTCTGCGGGGGGTGTGTGTCCGGTGGCAGTGGTGAGGGCGTTCGCTTTTATCCACGGATTTCACTATCCATGGTGGGGCCCAGAACCAATCCCCCACAGATATGGGGGTCCTACTGTACACTTTAGGCCCATGGAATTAACTGTGGCTAGTTTTCTACAGTATTACAGATCAGTCTTCAAGACCATGGGCTTCCATGAAAAGATAAAATGAGAAGGCACAATTCAAAAGACTTTTAAAAAAGGATGCAATGGCAAACCCATGGGGGATGGACATGCCACAGCTTATTAGCCATGGTTGCTAAATGGAGACACTATAAGTCTGAGTACTGGAGACTTGGAGAAGTGGAGATACAATAAAAGTGGGGGTGGGCATGGGGTGGAGTCATGGCTGAGGATCATGACTTTGGAGACCCTACTTGTGAATGATCTATCTAGCTGATGGTCAGACAGACTGTGCCCCTGCAACTCAGGCCAAATAGAAACAACAGAGCATGTATTACTCCAGTGCTCTTACTACAGGGACATACGTCTCAGCCTAATTTTACCCCTGTTGCATAAATATCAAGGGCACACTGGACAATTCTACATAAACTTGTTGCTTTCAGACACCAACCCAGGAACAACTTATAATGTTGCCAGATTCTGCGCAGCTGCGGTTAAAATTTGACAGACAATATCATCAGCAGTAGAATAGTGTCAACCTAGTCTTGTTATACTGGCGCTAACATTTTAAATACTGCTTTTAGCCTGTTTTTATCCCGTGTTTTTACCTTTATTCTGTATCCCCTTTTTACCTGTGCTGGTCTATGACCATAATAAAGATTCTATTCTATTCTATCTACCTGATGGATGCTGAAAATGGAATGCTGGTCTTGACAGCTCTTTGGTCTGATCCAGCTTCTGTCTTCAGTTTCTAACCCAACCCAAGTTAAGCATTTTGGTTTCAAGGGGAGAATTAAGCAAGGATCGTAATTCTCCATTTCCACTCAGCTTTTAAACAATCAAACTGAAACAAGGACAGGAGAATTCAAACATCTCATAGACCAAAAAAAAAAAAAAAGAAATCTACTCCCCAGTGGTTAGGAAGGCCATGTAGGATGGAATTTTTCAGCTGGACTATTGTGATTCCAAAGACATGGCACTTAAGCTGAAGCATGTTATGTAAGACATATTAATAAGCTAGTTGTATCATGTGCACCACCTCAGTTTCAACAGGCTAGGGTGGTTCTAGATGTTTTTGCATACAGCTGTGACACTGTCCTTCAGAATAAGGCAGAAGAAGAAGACAATGATAAACCCTTACCCAGGTGGGCAGTCCAAACATTGATTTAGGTTTTTAAGTCCACTGGTGTTGCTGTATGTTCCTGGAGGGCAGAGAATGGGTACAGACGATCCAAGTGGGCAGTATGTGCCGGGTGGGCAAATATTCCCAGTCACTCCATCAGTGGGCAGCTAAAATTGAGGAGCAGATAGTTAAATCCTGATGGAGAGAAAGCTCCCTGGTGATGTTGGGTGGACACAACTGATGTACATGCATACCTTCCAGTTGTAACAGTTTGGCAGGGATTAATCCTGATTAATCCTCTGTTTCCCACTTTTTCATCTTCTTTTAACATGTCCCCATTTCTCCATTTCTCATATGTAAAAAACACACAAACACCCCACAGCATTTCCCCCCCCCCATGTCTTTGTTTTCATTGGAGTCCCTCTCAAAATGGCAACTGGACTTTACTACCAGTTGCTATTTTAAGAGGAACTCTTCAGAAATACAGAGACATTTTGACATATTGTGGGAAGGATTGGACCAAGGGACAGAGTTGGAGAGGATTGGCCTCAAGAAGTTGCCCATTCCTGTTCTAAGGAGACATTTCTTAGGCAATTATGGTAGTATATCTTCTGTAGTCCCACTTCTATATGATGTGGGACATTGGCAGTCCCAGCCAGAGTAGACCTGTTGAATCAATGGGATTTATGTAAGTATCGACTTTCCATTCAACAGTTGATTTCCTGGAATTACTCCAGTTGGGACTGACCAATAGGATTCAGGCTTATCAATGCCCCACAGCATGCAGATGTGGGACTACAGGAGATATACCACCTCCTCTGGAACAGACCCTTGTGGTCTCTTCCAACTCTATGATTCTATGATCGTTTTCTAAAGAAAGCATAGGAAGGACAGAAGACCTTATAACATAACTTGGAAAAGACAGAGGCAATGCATACTAGAGGCATACTTACTGGTGACACAGCTCTGCTCCAGCAGTAGAACCCAGCCTCACACCGACCACTTGGGGCTGTTTGTCCAGGAGCAGCACAGTAGAAGCCTGCTCTGCATGGATTGCACTCTTGCAGGCCTGTCAAGCCCTTCTTGTTGCCATAGGTGCCTTCCGGACATGGCTCAGGTTGAGACCTGCCACTGGCACAATAGGACCCCTGGAAAGCAATGCCACTTCCTTATGCCCACAGGACCAGCAAGAAGCTGTGTACCATCCACACTGACAGCCATGTTGCTATGTACACAGTGACAATGAACTGGTTCTCCAAATATGAATCACATAAGGAATTATCTATCTATCTATCTATCTATCTATCTATCTAAGAGGCTTGGGTATGTTTCCTTTCCCAGTGTGCCAATGGGCCACTTAGAAAACATATCCAACCAATCCCCTTGCTCCTTTAACTCCCTCAGCCCTCTCCACCTCACAATCCACTCTTGCCACTCAATCTGCATCTACACCTCAGCCTCACAAGGGCCCCTCCCTCTGCTCACTCCCTCAGCCACTCACCACCCACATGTAAAGCAATGCAAGCTGAACTGTGTGAACCTTTCAAATATACTATAATGGTGTATGTTACACTGGGTACAGCTAATTTTTAATAATAATGATAATGATAATAATAATAATAATAATAATAATATATTTAACCTATATTCCTCTTCTTTTCACAGAACTGGGACTCACAGAGGCTCAAAACAGGATTAAAACCAATAAAATACATGTATAGGTAATACCAGTTAAAATGTTGGAACATAGTTAAACTAATTATAATGTTAAAATACAATACAATGAAAAGCAGACACAGATAAAAGGTAGATTAAAGCTGACATAGATAAAATACACATAAATAACCCCAGATAATGTGTTTAAACATGATCAAACAAATTATAACATGGAAAGACAGTTGAATTAAAAGCAATTAAAGGCACAGCAAGAAAGGAAGTACAACTCAGTAACCAATGGCTAAAAGCCCATCTGAATCAAAAGGACTTTGCCTGACAGTGGAAGAATAACATGGAGGGCATTGGTCTTCCTTCTGTGTGAAGTGAGTTCCGTAATGTGAGAGCAGCCACCAGGAAGGCCCTCCCATGCATTCTCACCAGATGTGCTTGTGAGGGTGGCAGAACTGAATGAAGGGCTTCCTATAAAGATCTCAGAGCCCAAGTAGTTCTGTATGAGGGAATATGGGTCTTCAGATAGCCTGGACCCAAGGGGTATTGGTCAAAACAATGGCAACCATACACAACAGTGAAGTAGGTTTTGAGGAACTGCAGAAGTTGAGAAAAGAAAGAAAGACCTTCATAGCTCCCCACTCACAGATTGCTTGCAGAGGTAAAAGGCAATAACTATGCTTTCCCTTGCCTGAATATGTGGTAGGAGAGGAGAGACAAAGCAAATGGAATGCATTATGCTAGAAGAGAGCATGGCTGACTGAAACCCTGAACGGAAGCATTTTTTACTGAAAAATTTATTGAAGGTCCTGTCTGGTAACAATTTAACTATTAAGACAGGTTGCTTGGTTCTTACAGATGTTCCCACTATCAGTGCTGAAGACTCTACAGACCGGATAGTTTTCTCCCAAAGGAGTAAGCATAAGTGGGCTGCTCTGTTACGCCTAGCCTGCACTGTAAAGTCAAGGCAAATTTGTCATGTATTGATGTCATGTGAAGTTCCCAGACAGATCAATTACTTGGAGTCCATGTCTGAAAAGGGTACCTTTCTGCTGGTCTTTAAGTAGTGCTTATCAAGGGGTCCTGAGGCCATAGGCCCCAATGCCTCTTAGTTGGATAAAAATCATAAAGGGTTTACTGAAGAGTGAGTTCTTAGAGAGGAGAAAGAAAGGAGCTACCAAGAAAAGACAACAGAGATGAAAACTAGAAAAGAAATCCAGAGAAAGTCTCAGCTGCAGAGACGTCCTAGCCATGTGATACTGCTGTCATGAGTTAGGAGGGATAGGACTAACATTGAAAGTTCACGAGTTAGGAGGGATAGGACTAACACTGAAAGTTACAGCTTGCTTGAAGATTTGGAATAGTAGCTTCTTATTAGAAAATTTGTTGAAGGTGCCATTTGTCTGGTAACTATTTAACAACTACCAAGCATTTCTTCTTTCTCCAACACCTTACCAGTGGGCATATTTTGGGTTTGATCATAGCCACAGAGTCACAGAAGAATCCAGCTGGACAAGGTCTGCACACATCTCTTCCAACCATAGTGGAATTATCCCAGTAGGAACCAGGCAGACATGGGAAGGAGTAGGGGAACCCAGTCCCTGGGGGGCAAGCATATCCAACAGGGCAATCTCCAGTCTAAGAAGGAAATACATAGTCATTACACTTAATGAAGCAATATGAGAAGCGCTTTTTAAAATGCATATTTTAAAAAGAGACGTTAAAGGCTATGGTGAAGGAGGAGATAGGCTAGGTGTACTCACTGGCTGGGATATCCCTTGAGGTTCTCCCATTTCTCTGTAGCAATACTTGCCCATTGGGCAGGTCAAACACTGGTCAGCTCTGCCCAGTCCTCTCTGACCACCGTAAGTCCCATTAGGGCATGGCTTAGCCTGTGAATACTAGAAGCAAATAGAATTGAAGATGTTTCTTTAAACAAATTATCACCACCACCAATGAACCCTGAAATAGGTATGATTCCCCACCCAATCTCTTTAGATTGTGGGACTGAGAGGTTCTTTTTTGTCATCCGTCAGCTAATCTGTATCAGTTTTGAGGTCCCTCTCATCACCCTTTGGTTGCATGAGATCTCAGCTTGTGATCAATTGTAACATCCAAACAGGCAGAGTTAGTATCAACATTCTACTTAAGCACTCTTAAGTACTGGAATATTTGGTATGGGAGAATGAGCAGGCTGTTTTAATCTTTTAGGTTATTTATTATATACAGTCATAAATATACAAACATACACTCCCCTCAGGGAGCAACATAGATTTTTCAATGTCTATGCACATTATATTCATTGCATTACATTGCAGGTAAGGCATCATACATCTTACATAATATTGGGGTGCCCTAACCCAAATACCATCGCTGGAGGAACCACACAGGGATCCAGGGGAAAAAAATAATTTTCCATGGGCATTGCAACCTGATTATTGCAGCATCCATTACATCTATCTATCCAGATAGGAGATATATGAGAGCTTGGGAAAGTAACTTTTTATTGCAACTCCTGGAATCCCTAAATTCTAGAGTTATAGTAAACCCTTGTTCTATATGCTTGTACTCAATATAGCATAGTAGACTTTCACACTGATTTCATTCTGTCACATCTCATCATGGGTGAGAAGAAGATGAAACAACCAAAATAAAAATACTTACAACACCACCCTGGGGGCAATAGTAACCTCTTGGGCAGGCATGGCCACTGACATTTGGAGTAGCTGCTAGTCCTTTGGGGCAAAGCAAACCTGCTGGGCAGACCATTGTAAGCAGCATAGCTTCCCTGCTGGTGTTCATCTGTGCACAGTAATGCCCAGCAAGACAGGGTGAGCAGGAGGTGGATCCAAGGTCCTGCCAAAAAGGAGGAGGCAGGTATGTAAATCTTGGATTATTTTGTCCTTGCATGCAAGAACAAATGATAATTGTTGTTTTCTCCCCTCCAAAAAAGAACACAAGTATTTCTACCCAGTCTTATGCTTGTATTGAAGAGACCCAAATTGTAGTGGAACAATTATTCTGCAGAGAAATACACGTGTCTTCTTCTACATATATGTGTGTACATGTCTGCAAAACAATTCATCTGCAACACTTTGGGACATTTGAATACCAAATAAAACTGCACATAAATCTCGCTGCTCTAATATCTGCCCATCAGGGTTTTCCAACTCTCAGGTAACCCACTTTTCAGCTTGGAAGTGAATAATTGTGAATATTCAATTCATTCTAAGGAGGAAGAAAGATCATCACATCCTTATTTTAAGAAGTGCTGAGTTTAGAAAACTTTGACTGAAGGGTTCAAAAGGGAGGTGAAGGGCGAGTATAGAAATGGAAGGAGCCATGAATCATTAATTCACTTATTGCAGATCACACCCTGTGTAGGGCCAGTAGCAGCAACACAATTCAGTTTTTGTAGATTTAAAGGCCATAAGGAATATGTCTATCCCTGCAATCAAATGACTACCCTCACAACTTCAGCGGCACTGCATGTAGCCCACTTGCTCACCGACCATGAAAAAAAAGAGAGAAACATTCTGTTCTCCTAGCACAATCCCAGTATTGGAAATCTTATCTCTCTTACCTGCCCTCAAGATGTAGAATAGGATATTTGACATCATGTCATCCTTGTATGCCAAGGCTGCTGACACACTGCAGAAATAATGCAGTTTGACATCATTTTAACTGCCATGGCTCAATGCTATGGATTCTGGCAGTTGTAGTTTTGTGAGCTATTTAGCCTTCTATGTCAGAGAGCTCTGGTGCCACAACAAACTACAAAATCCCAGGATTCCATAGGATGGAGCCATGATAGTTAAAGTAGTGTGAAATTGCATTATTCCTGCAGTGTGGCAGTAGCCTAAGTCTTGTTAGAAGTGTAAAAATGCTTAGTCCTGAAAACTTAAGCATGCCTCAGAGAGGGCAGTAGTAATAGGGTTAGACAGTTTTCAGTGACCCAAAGTATCCTCCATTCTTTTCTGCCAATATTCTTACAGCCTCTCCAGACAAGAAAAAAAATCTCTGAAAGTACCAGGTTTTGTTGCTGTACAAATCGATTTTATTTTGTAGCACCCTGAGTAACTTTCCTCTTAGAATGCAGTTCCTATAAGAAAGCCCTTAGTTTGCTTCTCTAACTCTGGTGTCTCTAACTGCTTCATGCACCCTCTATCAAGTCTCCCAGAAGTCCTTGCAAATGAAAGCAGAAAGAAAGTGCAAATGAACAGACCAAGCTTTTTTTCTGAATCTTTTTTGCTTGGATCATTCCTCCTTCCCCTCCAGCAGCAGTTTCCACTTTCTGTGTTTACCTTTGAGACATTTTCCCCTTAAGCTTGCGCCTTGCCTCTCCAGCACCTTCCTTATCGTGCTTGCCTACCTGAATCAAACACTGTTGTTGTCTCCTGAATCAAACACACTCTTGCTTTAGCCCATGACATGACCTTTGTAAAGCCTGCCTACTCAGCCCAGCCAGCAGAGGTGCAAAGGGGTGATAATCCAGGCCTGTTTGTCATGGGTTTCTATTCATCACTGATAAAGTATCTCTGATAATAACAAGTAGTTTTAAATGATAAACTGCCACAATTTGTACAACAGTACAAAGTGGAGAGCAGCAATGTTTCATTTTTGTCTTCCACCAACATGAAAGTGTTGATCATTAGCACTTAAACATTACCCATCACAATTTAGTCATGGTTGAACAGGGCAATGGATTTGCCATTTGTTTGTTAGAAGAAACATTCTGTCTGTTTCCTCATCTCTGGCTTTCTAGCACACTATGGTACCCTTGATGGCATAATGAACATCCAATTTCATTGCAATTTGTACTCCCCCAGGAGTCAATCTGGGAACAGTAATATCTGTTGCCTTCTTTTCCATAGATTTAATCGTTCTGACAATGAGGAGGAGGCGATCATCCAAATTACACATTTCTTTAAAATGGCAAGTGGCCAGCTGGGTAGCTACCACATCCTATTAAAATGACAGAAATTTGCATGTCAATTGGAATGTGTATCTAAAATTCCTATGACTTACATTAATGATCATGAAAGGAAGACTATAATACAGCCAATTCTGTGCCAAGAGTCTTCTTGCTAAAGCCATAGTCTTCAAGAGATGCTCATTTTTAATCTGTTCTCATGAGATTCTGTGTGTCTGCAGGCCTTCAAATTGCCTGTTGACTTATGGTGACCCCATGAATTTCATAAGGTTTTCTTAGGGAAGGAATACTCAGAGATGGTTAGACATTGCCTTCCTCTGAATATAGCCTACAGTACCAGGTATCCCTTGCTGGTTCCCCATCCAAGTACTAACCAAGCCTGACCCTACTGAGTATCCATGACCGGATGAGACCTGATGTCTTCATGGGACAGTATCACCCAATTAAAGAGATATTCTTGGTATGGCATGGCTGTAATTGACAAGCAACAAAACTATACAGTTGCTTGACTTTCCCCATCCTGATTGTCTATGCAGTGTAGGGGTTAAAGAGTTCAAATAAGAATGCAAAGATCTACGTTTCAACCCACACTCGCTATGAAGCTCACTGGGCACTATCTATCTGCCTAACCCTTCCTATCCAGACTGGGACTCAAGAAAGCCTGCAATGTAGATACAACTAAAAACACAATAAATTATAATGCAAAACCACAATTAGATATAATATATCAATACAACCACTGAATTAAATGCAATATGAAAAGCACATTGTATCAACGTTTGTGGAACCAAGTAGGACAGCAGGCAGGAAAGAAAATTTTAGTGACACAGGAAGGAAGACACAGGTTAAGGGAAGTGAACTCAACACATCTGTAGAGAGTCTGAGCTGGAGGAACACAAAGTGTTAGGGAGTTGACTGCAACTTGTTTAAATAAATATGTTGTTTTTAAATATAACTCCTGCATGATTCTTAGTGGTAATGAAACTGCATGAAAAACATGTTGGGGAAAAAAAGATAATTTTAACTCCTCATTTATTTATTTATTTATTTATTTCTACTCCACCCTTCAACCAGAAAGGTTCCCAGAATGGCTTACAAATTGTTAATTTGACAATTTCTAGCCCCCAGGCTTAGAATCTAAATAAGAGAAAGGAAACAAGGAAAAGAGGATGGCAGTGGGGAAGGTGATTCCAAGTCCAGCAGATGCTGGCTGCTCTTCTCTCTCTTCCTCAGAGACCACAGCAGTGGAAGTTGGAATAGAGGGAGGGCCTTTCATCAGCTGCTCTTTGAAAGGATTCAAGGATTCAGGACCCTGGAGAGCTTTATTTTAGGGCTCTATTAGAGACTATACAGCTTCAGCACCCTGGACAGTTAACAGGACACTCTGCATTAAGTTGAAATAAAACTAAACCTCTTTAGCTCCCTGTTTATCTGAACCAAACCCCAGCCATGTTTGTTGCAGCCTGGCCAATACTCCCCATCCAGAGTGCACAACCTTGCCCTATTTTAGTGAAAGAATTATATCTGCTGAGGCTGAGAATGGTGTTAATATGCTCCCAGTAATTACTGTTATTTCTTGGTGGTAGCTGAATTAGAACATTATGAAATTGTTGTTGATCACCATTTGTAACCATTCTGACTCTGTTGGCTGCAAATCAGAACTCTTATTTGTAACCTTTCATGTGAAGACAAGCATGGGAAAGCAAGAAAGTTTTCATACACATGCTGTCAATCACTATTAGGTCACTGTAATATGAACTTATAAATTTGTTGCTCTTTATCAATAAACTGCTTTTTCTTAATTCCTGATAAGGTGATTAGACTGATCTTCTTTTGAACCGCGGGGGGGAGGGGAGACTCTTTGATCAAAGATGAAATCTTGATGAAATCTTTCCCTACTGATTCAGGGTTCTCCCACAGACTGTGGAACCGAGAGGTGGTTATGAGGCGGGCGTCAGGATCGGTCCCTTTGTTTCTGCATCTGCCATATTCATTAGTTTCCCTGGGGCTTTGATGTACAATGTGCATAGCAGTTTGTCTGGGGGAGAAATGAGATATGTGTAACTGTGTGGGTTGTGCTTGGGGAACATGGTGGCAATATCCAATGGTACTTACTGAAAATTTTCCAGCACCACAGGCATGAGGAGTAACGGTGCCCATAGTAGGACAGTGATACCCTCCAGGGCACAGGAGGCAGTCACTGGCTGATTTTGCCCCTTGCTCTGAATAATATGTTCCCCTGTGTAAAAAGACAGCAGAACATGGAAGAGTGTTTGTTATTTAAACCAGTGGGGGTAAACACCATTAGTACTATTTGGCTGCATAAAGGGAATCTCTGCTTCATGTCATATACTTTATGTTCTCTTTACCTCCCCATCTCTCTGCAGGGTTGCCTGGTTTGTTCATTGGTCCCACACTGAGCTTGCCAATTACTGCAGTTCTGAAAGTTGTGTAGTAACCAGCAACCAGTTTCTTTCTCTTTTCCCCCCAAGGGTGGGAGACAGAAGAGGGCAGAAACTGCTGGTTACTACAAAAACTAGTTTTAATGTTTGTAAGAGAGATGCATTCCAAAAGGAACCGTCTATGAGAGCTGTGGAAATGGACTTTTTAAAAAATGTTAAGCCCAGTGCAAGGAGAAAGAAGGGCATGACTGGTACTAGCCCTAGTGAGTAGTTCATCCTTGGAAGTTGGGATCCTAAGCTGCTGCAGCTTACTTAGCATAAAGATGACAAATCTACGATCATAATGTTTCACATCACAGCATCAAAGTACTGGATGGTATAATTTTTTTAACTTACGGTGGGCAGAGAGTTGGCTTGGCAGTTCCTTCTAGGCAGTAGGCTCCAGCCAGGCAGGGCATGCAATCATCTCTTTGACCGTTTCCAAGCCTGGTGCTATAGGTTCCTGCCGGGCATGGAAACTGAGTGCTTGTCTGAGTACCTTTTCCAAGAGACAAAGGGACAGAATTAACATAACTGGAAAGAGGCATTTTCACCTATCTGGAATGGAGAAGACTAGAAAATTAAGACAAGATGATGGTGATTCATTGTATTTTTTAAAACCCCACCTCTTATTTGTGGAAATTGCAGCAGTGTTTATGGAGTTTATCAGGTGGCCCAACTTCCTATACATCAGGGGGTGGGCATGGTGTAGCTTGCAGACTGCACCTGAACCTTGGACAGCACTTTTGTGGCCTTTCAAGCCCTTACATTTCCCCCCAAAACCCCAACTGTGTGGGGGGGCAGAGGCTGATTTTTCTCCTCATCAGTACTGTGGACTGCATCTTCCCCCAAGCAAGTACAAATGCCTCCATTTTCTTCTGTAGTCCCTCTCAAAATGGTGACAGAAAGTGATGTTGTATCACTTCAGGTCACCATTTTGAGAGGGGCTACAGAAGAGAATGGCCTTATTTGACAGTACTACAAAGTATTGGGGTGCCTGTGGGGATGGAGTACAGCATTTTTATTTATTTTTTTCTGCATACTTTCACATCTTTGCAGGGCTTTCTGTGTGGTTTTGAGAAAAGATTCCCTCAGCCAACATGGTCAGTAAGAGATCCTGGAAGTTGTCGTCCAATAAATTAACTTTTCTAGACTGTGGTATTCAGAATCCTAGTATCCTTAGGGGTCTGATTCTACCACATTCTGCACTCATCCTGATTTACAGGCACAAAAGAATGCGCCAGCAGAACTCCAGTACAAATATGTAACAACGAGATCGGATTGGTTTCTCCTTACCCTCTGGGCAGAAATGGCCTGCACTGCATTTTCCTGAAGGGGTATGAGCACCCGCCATGCAGAACCATCCCATAGGACATGGGATGCACTCATTTTCTGCTGCTAGTCCTGTTTTGTCGTTCCATGTTCCAGCTGCACACTTGTATTGCATTGCGTGCCTGGTTCCCGGTGGGCAATAGTGACCAGGTGGACATGGGGCAGGTGGCTTCTGCTTCCCTCCTGAACCTGTGAAAACACAAAGATGCACTGAAGCCTCGCCCAGGGCAAGGAATCAACCAGAGTGTTGTATAAATGGTCTTTTGATGTGTTCTACTCTATTTGTGGGCCAAAGACCTGGGAGGACCTTCCACCAAATTTCTCCACAAGGAGGAAAAGATCTCCAATGGTTCAGCATGGTGATCATTGTTAGCACTATGGACTTTTTCGGACACTGAAAAATAACGCAAGCAGCCTCGTCAGCTTGCGAGGCTGCTGTGCTGCAAAGCGTCCCTTTCGTATGACGCTCGGCCCTGCCAGTACTGTTGCGGTACTGCGGGGAGAGTTGAGCATCTTATTTCATCATTTTTTACTCACGAAAGTTGATCGTGAGTAAAAAAACGATGAAATATGACGCTCAACTCTCCCCGTGGTGCCGCAACAGTACTGGCAGGGGTGAGCATCATACGAAAGGGACGCTCTGCAGCGCAATAGCCTCACAAGTTGACGAGGCTGCTTGCGTTACTTTCTTCATGTCTGAAAAAGTCCTATGAATGTAGAGTAGGGGTGGGCATAGTATGGCCCTGAATGTGATAGACTGAATGTGGCCCCTAGACCCCCCTTTGTGTCCTCTGAAGCCCCCATTGATCTTCCAATGCTCCCCACCCTTCCATTTCAAAAAATGGTGTGATTTGGGGGCAAGTTTTGCCCCTAACCATATAGAAAGCCCCCCCAAACATGTGTAAATATATGAAAATACCCCACCCCATCCCCACCAGCACCTGATAACCATTTGTTAGGGGTGTAATTCTTCATTAAGTTTCTTCTTGAAGGTACTAATTTCAGCAATTGTCTTCCCACTGTGAGTGAGAAAGTCTTTGAAAACCATGCGGAAAACAATATTTCAGTACTGAAATATTGTGCAGAAAATGCTGTTTTATATACAAATCCACCATGTGCACATTTTACATAGAACAAATTCCCAACTGCACCTTTTTTTCTGTGCAAACAACATTTCCCTAACAATAATTAATATTTATCAGTTGAAATATTATTTTCCACACAGAAAATGCTACAGAGAAAGTGCTGTTTTCTGTGCAAAACAACCACATACATGTCTCCCTGGAAATTTGTTCATAAACTCTTCTCATTCCCTTCCCAATGCCTAGGGCAGTGCTTCTGAGTCTATCTGATGGGGGGCACATTGTTTAATAGAGTTTGTTGACTGGTAGTATATTTGTGCCCATTAGTTACAGTTATTTCTTTCTTTCCTGACAACTCTATGTGTACTGGCAGCTGATGGCTTGCAGATGCACACTGTTCCAGGACCAACACTTGGCTTTCCCATGCTTTAGAATCCTTATTGTTCTTGTTGCTATGTGACTTCAAGTCATCTCTGACTTATGCCGAACCTATCCTAGGACTTTCTTAGCAAGATTTATACAGAGGACATTAGTGTGTGATAGAGTGAGTTACCCAAGGTCTCCCAGTGGGTTTCTGTGGCTGAGCAGGATTCAAACCCTGGTCGCCTAGAGTCTTAGTTCAGCACTCAAACCATTACAACATGCTGGCTCCAAACACTTGTTGCATCCATTAGAATCAACAAATAAACCTTCACTGACACCAATGGCTTTGATCACCCTGAAATCTATTTTGGGTGCCGTTTACATGATGAAAATTTCCCGGGAAGAATTTGTGTCAATCCCTGGCAGTTTACATGTACATCGGGTCGGGTACGTGATTTTCGGAAGGGGGGCCACCTTTTATCCCTCAACCTGCAGGACTTCCAGTCCCGCAGGTTGTGTCGGTTTTTAAAAAAGTCACTGGAGGATTCGGAAAATTGGAAATGTAAACATCCTGGGACAAAATAGCTCAGTACTAGGGGATGACTGGAAATGGTGACTGGGGGCGGGCTTAGAGATCAGCGACCAGAAAAGGAGGGGTCAGTCACTCATTCAACAGATCCAGCCTCACCAGCCAAAAACAAAGGCATCCCTTCCAGCAGCACGTAGGTTGGTGTGTGTGTGCACATGTACTCAATCACCTTTTAAAATGGATTTGTACACTGCAAACCCTTCAGCTTTAACCTCTTCCTCAACTGCATGTTACAAAGAGATTGTGGTGGGCAGAGGGTCGCCCATTCATCCCCTGCCTTGATCACCCCCCTGGGTCTGAATGGGCACAGTAAAATACTCCAGCGTCTGAGCGAATGAACACACTTTTATTCCCCCCCCCCCGTCACAATGCACAGTAAAAAAAATGGCAGCATCTGTGTCTTTCAAAATGCCTGTCTGTCGCTGGCTTCAAATCTTCACTCTGCAGCTAAAACTCTGCTTTAAGGGTTAACATTTTAAAGAGGCAAGGGGAATACCAAACCTCTTCCTCCTCTCTCCACCCACCCCCCCAGCCAGCCAATAGCATCGCTCATGGTGCGGAACTCTAAAGGAAAGGAAGTGTGTCACCGAGGTTGTGAAAACACGACTAGTCGCATCCTTGATTGACAGCCAAAAAAAAAAAAAAAAAGAAAAGAAAGAAAAGAAAATCCCGGTAAGCTAAACATGTGTAAACAGCAAAAGCACGGGATATAAGAGTTTGAGACCAATAAAAAGTTTTGTTGTGTAAATATCAATCACGGGATCTTCCAGGATTTCCTAAAGAGTGACAAAAATCGTATAAACAGCGAGGGATGGATACAGGATCAGGAAGTCACAGTAAGCCCCGTGACAAAACTTGTGTAACTGGCACCTTGGTGTAGTGGCCTGAATCAAGTCCCAATCTGAAGCAATCCCAAGCAGCTGACATGGTGTTATTTTTTTTTAATGCATTGCCAGTTTATTGCCTTTAAAAGAACTCCTTTATTCAATGATTAACCAATTCCTGTAAGTGAGTGATGGATGAGAAAGGAGGGGTGCTGAATTAGGGCAAATGTTAGGGGACAGTGGAACTGATCACTACTGTTTTCTAAAGCCACATGTCCTTGTCACTATTATGGTCAATCAGCCCATCTTTACATCTTGAGGGACACCTAAATGCTTGGCCATCTCATGCACATTTTATAAATAAATAAGTACAGAGCAACCTACCTCTTGTACAGACAAATCTCTCTGGACAGGTTTCACACTGAGACTTATCAAACAGGTCAGAGCGGTTGCTGAATGTCCCCGGAGGGCAAGCATTGCTGGGAGCATGTGGACTGGAAGAGCCAACTGGGCAAATGTACCTGAGGAGAAAATACCTGTTGTTGTCATGTGCCTTCAAGTCACTTCTGACTTTGGTGACCCTAAGGTGAACCTATCATGGGGTTTTCTTGGCAGAATCTGTTCAGAGGGGGGTTGTCCCTGCCTTCCTCTGACGCTGAGAGAGTATGACTTGCCAAAGGTAACTCAGTGGGTTTCCATGACTGATCAGGGATTCTCCCAGTCTCCTAGTCCAACACTCAACCACTATACCATGTTGGCTCTTAACAAAATATCACTCAAGATGAAAACAGCCTTCTTCTCTTGCTAGCCAACTGAGCCTCAGCTGACATATCCCTTGCTACTGTGTGTGAAATAATAGGCTATGTCATAGACATCATTGTGTGATGTCATTAATGATGAAAGACACAACACCTGCATTGCATTTACATTTGAGTTAAATTTTATGGGTTTGGTTTTTTTTGTTTTTGTTTTTTGTTATTTTTAAGGGCTTTAGTATCACAAAGTGGTGTACAAAAAATGAGGACAGCAGTAGCAAGCAAAGTACAGTATGCTGAGAAGCTGTTGTGAAACATAAAGTTAATTGCAACGTCAGTTAATGCTGGGTGTGAAGAGGAAGGTTTTCAAATGTAGCCTGAATATATGGAGAGAAGGGACAAGGCATCAGTTGACAGGAAGAAAGTCCACAGTTTGTGGCCCAACACCAAGAAGACTCCTTATCTCTAACAGATACCTCCCTAACAGATCCTTAACAGCATTAAATTGAGAAGACTCATTGAAAAAGTTTAGACAAGTTTTATGTTAAAATTCTGTGGCAGAATATTTGTTCAAATGTAACCCTGTCAGTCGCTAAATTTTTGTCACTGGCCATAAAGACCAGAGAGAGATTAGCATTCAAAACATGCCAGGTTATTGGTAATGTATCATAAAATCAATTTAATTGCACTGTGTTAACAGGAGTGAGTTTAATGAACATGTAATTATATTTTATTTAATAACTTAGATTTTATACAATTCCAATATATTTTATATACTTTATATTTTATCTCCTGCTGGCTTACTCTTCTTATACTTAATAATGTACAATTTTGATGTTTGATATATTGGGTCTATGGACCATAAAATAAAGTTTGTTGAGAAGACCCACTAGGGCATATCTTAACATAAATGAAGCATTCTATTTCATGAAGATGAGCACATGGAAATTGATATTAAAATGCAGTGCAAGGTTCATTAGTGTAGATGGTTACAATGATGGATTAGATAAATCATGAGTCAGCAGTGTGGTGCGGCAGCTAAAAAACCCAATGCAATTCTAGGCTGCATCAATAGAAGTATAGTGTCTAGATCAAGGGAAGTAATCACGCCACTCTAATCTGTTTTGGTTAGACCTCACCCAGAATACTGTGTCCAGTTCTTGGCACTACAATTCAAGAATGATATTGACAAGCCAGAATGTGTCCAGAGGAGGACCAAAATGGTGGGAGATCTGTGAGGAGTGGCTTAAGAAGCTGGGCATGTTTAGCCTGGAGAAGAGAAGGTTAAGAGGTGACATGATAGCCATGTTTAAATACTTGAAAGGATGTCATCTTGAAGAGGAAGCAAGCTTGTTTTCTGTTGTTCCAGAGAGTAGGACTTGGAGCAATGGACTCAAACCACAGGAAAAGAGATTCCACCTAAACATGAGGAAGAACTTCCTGATGGTAAGAACTATTCAACAGTGGAATACACTGCCTGGGAGTGTGGTGGAGTCTCCTTCTTTGGAGGTTCTTAAACAGAGGCTGGAATGCCTCTTTACTCCCTACAAGATATAATAATGGCTGAAAACTCAGATGATGTTAGTAGGGAGTTAGTTAAATTTATAGAGATTAGGACCATCAATGACTACTTGTCAGGATGGCCATATATCACCTCCAGTATCAGAGGCAGTTGCTGTTGTTGCGTGCCTTCAAGTCATTTCTGACTTATGGTGACCCCAAGGTGGGTTTTTCTTGGCAAGATTTGTCCAGCCACTATCTTCTTCTGAAGCTGAGAGAGAGTGACTTGTCCAAGGTCACCCAGTGGGTTTCTATGGCTGAGCAGGGATTCCAACCCTGGTCTTCCAGAGTCCTAGTCCAACACACAAACCACCCTACCACACTGGCTCACATCAGAGGCAGCATGTCTCTGTATTCAAGTTGCAGGAAGCATGAGATGGAGACTAGAGCTGTATTCATATCCTACTACCACAAGAATAGAGTGGTGGTCTGGCCAGGTCATTCTTCTGATCCAGCAGAGCTCTTCCTACGTTCTTTTGTTTCTATTTTAAGCACACTCCTGTTTTAATTTTATAAACTGCTTAATCACTTTTTAAAATAACTTACATTTATGCTTGTATTAATAACTTTGTCTAGGTTATTTTTTAAAATTGTTTTTAAGTATGTTGTTAGCAACCTTGAATCCCATTATTGGGAGGAAGGTAGGATATAAATGAATTAATTAAATAAATAATTTTTATATCCTTTCTGCTCCAAAACTGGCCATTTAAGCCTCTTCTGAGATTCTGGTGATAGTGTGCCTAAAAGTCGTTTTCGAGTTATGGAGACCCTAAGGTGAACATATCACAGGGGTTTCTTGACAAGATTTCTTCTAAGGGGTTTTTCCCTTGCCTTCCTCTGCAGATGAGCGAATGTGACTTGCCCAAATTCACCCAGTGGGTTTCCATTGCTCAAGGGGGACAATTCAAACCCCGGTCTCCAGAGGTGTAGTTTAGCATTCAACCACTATACTACACTGGTTCTCTTCTTCTGAGATACAGCAGATAAAAAGGAGACAAAATGGCTAGAGCTTACCCTGGCATGCACTCTGAGTCTGGTTTAGCTAAGCCAGCTTGGGTGCAAGCTCTCCCCGCAGGACAGGCTCTGCAGTCTGAAGATTCATCTTGTCCCTGGAGAGGATTGTAGGTTCCCGAGGGACATGGATTTGGGTAACTTGTCCCATTAGGACAGAAATACCCAGCTGGACATTTAAGGCACTGTTTGACACCTGGGTGGAGAGGAAAACAAAAATAGGGGGGGGGAAGAATTGCTGAAACAAAGGCCTGAATCCTATTGTCAGTTCCAATTGGAGGAATGGACCTATTGAATCAATGGAATGTACATAAGTGTTGGCTTACCATCACCACTGATTCCACGGATGTACTGTACTTGCATCTAGTTCCCAAGTCCATCAAAAGCAGAATAAAATTATGCACATTTGACCAACAGCAACACATGTTCCTGCTTTGCAAAAATAGCTAAAAATTCAGAATTGCTACAGATTTATTGTACAGCACTTCTATTCAGTGGATTCAGTGCAGCAGCCCTGCTGATAGGGATGTTCAGTGTTATGTTTTCCTGCAAACAGCCCAAGAACTATGCCATTGAAAAGCTGTAGTTGTGATCCTTGCCTCCAACCAGTATCTTCTACCAACAGCCAAAGCTGGCGTGGGCAACTACAACAGATCTGGGGGCCAAATTTCTGTTCATGTGAGCTACACAGGCTGCCAAAAGATGACCACCACCCCTCCCAAAAAAATTTAAATAAATAAAACACCCTCCAACAACCAGAAAAAGCTGTAAGTCCAATTTTGGTTTTGAAAAACTGGGTTTTAAAATGTTAAACAGTGCAAGGGGCTCTGCGTTGTTTTTAAAAGGTGAATTGTCTCTCCTGGAGGCATCTGAGAGAGGAAATTCACTCTTTTTCTTGGACAGAAAAAGAGAAGCTCAGGGAGTCAACATGACACAGCAATGTGGTACTGCAGCAAAGAAAGCAAGTAATATTTTAAACCAATTTAATAGAACCATAGTTTTGAAGGCAAGGGAAGTCATAGTCCCACTTTGGATCATAGAATCATAGAATTGAAGAGTTGGAAGAGACCACGAGGGCCATCCAGTCCAACCCCCTGCCACGCAGGAAATCACGATCAAAGCATCCCCGACAGATGGCCATCCAGCCTCTGTTTAAAGACCTCCAAGGAAGGAGACCCCACCACGCTCCAAGGGAACTCCTTCTTTGTACTAATAGCAATATGCAACATTAATATTCATAGTAATAGTGGTAAGCAATGGTTAGAGAAAGCAATATTTTTGGGGAGGCCAATGAAGGTCACAAAGCAATAGCCACAGCCATGCAGGACCATTTGTGATACTGCAGGATAACTTCTGCATTGCTCAAAATCCCTTGTGCTCCAAAAAGTGTGTAGAATCATAGAATTGCAGAGTTGGAAGAGACCACGAGGGCCATCCAGTCCAACCCCCTGCCATGCAGGAAATCTTGATCAAAGCATCCCCGACAGATGGCCATCCAGCCTCTGTTTAAAGACCTCCAAGGAAGGAGACCCCACCACGCTCCAAGGGAGTGAGTTCCACTGCCGAACAGCTCTTACTGTCAAAAAGTTCCTCCTCATGTTGAGGTGGAATCTCTGTTCCTGGAGCTTGCATCCATTGCTCCGTGTTCCAGTCTCTGGAGCAGCAGAAAACAAGCCCGCTCCATCGGAGAGGTAAAATTCCTCATTTCTCCTCATTCTAAAAGAAAAGCTGGAAATTCACCTGTTTCTATTCCTTTCACAGCTGCAACAGGGAGGGGCATTTTTATGTGGAACAGCACATACTTTATATGCAGAAAGACCCAGCACAGCCTCACCAGTTAAAAAGATCTGGTAGCAGATGTGGGGAGGAGAAAGACCTTTTGCATGGGAATTGAAGACGCACTCAATCATAGGAGCACAGAATCACAGAACTGAAAGGGACTGCAAGGGCCATCTAGTCCAATACTCTGCCATGCGGAATACACAATGGAAGCACGTCTTAGGGGTGGTCATCCAGCCTCTGTTAGAGACCTACGAAAAGGAGAATCTATCACCCTCTGAAGCAGCAGTCAAAGCAGACAGGACTGGGCCAGTACAGTTTGCAAAGTTTCTTTTTGGACTACAAATCCCAGAACCCTCCAGCCACTTTTAGTCCAAGGAAACACACACACACACTCTTCCAAGAAAGATAAAATGTCACAGCTTAAAACAAAGATTTTCTTGGAGGGACTACATGCCACAGCTAGCATGGTTATGGTCATGCTGGCTGGTGAATTCTGGGAATTGTAGATGAAAAAAGAAACTTTTCCCAGCTCTGGTCTGGCATAAGACAGCTTCATTATGCATATCAATCTTGTACCTAAAGTGGAGCTAGGAAGAAAAGCACATTCTGCCAATATCTGTCACATTCTCTACCCAGTAGGGAAAAACAATTATTGTTCTGGATGGGAAGAGTACTAGAGTGTATGCTTTGAAGATGGAATTTCTCAGCTCTAGTCAGTAGCATCTCCCATTAAAAGGATCAAGTAGCCAATGACAGGAAAGTAGACCAGTAGATGAATAGTTTGATCTATCAGCAATGGTGACTCCATGTCAGTGGGGTGGTGAATCCAAGTCATGTTTTAGATTAAATGTTTCCGGAACTACCCAAGGCAATGAACGCCATTTCCTAAGTAGGTTTAGGATCTTGGATGGTTCCTTAAAGTTCAACCTGAAATCCTCAGTGGAGTCACTGCCCCACTGAAATGGAAGCCACCACTGTCTATCAGCAGTTTCTGGTGTTCTGCTGAAAATGAAACAAAGGGGTTGTTTAGATGACAAAAAATCATCCACAAAGAATGTGGGCAGAATACTTTTTGGTCAGATGAGCTCCTGCCGGGATTTACCATATTGGGAAGGAGGGGGGCTGAAAACTCCAAATAGATTGCAATAACAGCATTTGCTGTTTCTTGTTATCTTTTTAAAAAATTACACAAAAATGTGCATAATTGTATGTATGAACAACCAATTTCAATAAGCGAACATTGAAGGACTCAAACATGACTGGTTGGACCTTGGTGGGGGATGGTCTTGCCAGGAAGGAAGTGGTCAGAGCTGCCATTGTTGGGGGGGGGGGTTGCTGGGTGAATGATCGTGTGCATGATCATTCAAGCAGCAGAGCAAACAAAAAAAAAGGTTTTTTTTTAAGTGGAAAATCACACTTCCACATCTGTCATTTAAGAACAAAAAAGGTGGGTGAATGGAGGGAGGTTTTCAGCAGGCAATTCACTCATTGCCACCATCTTTTTGGGGGGACGTGCTCCGTGTGAACTGAAAACTCATCTAATTTTCCATGCCAGCAATCTTGAAAATGAGTCATGGGCACAAATAAAGACTGCAGCGATAGGGAGGTAAGGCACTATTTTTTGCTATTAATTCTCCCATCTAACTGAGCCCAAAATCAGAAAAGTTCACTGCTTTGTCAACAGGTGGCACTGTTGGACCAGCTGAAATTTAAATCTTGTTCTGTTTACTTTAAAAAAAAATCCTAGGTGTGATAAAAAGCAGCAGGGATTTTGATCAAAGCTGATCATATGAGAAAGAGAAACATTAAACTCCCAATAAATATATCAGCCTACGAACACACATGGGTGCAGGTTCACCATTGCCTCATTGTTAATGTAGTTAAAAACCAAGAACACCTGGGTCCTGATCTTCAGGGGGCTGCTTCTGTATTAAAATAAATATAGGGGGAAAAAATGCCGAGCCCGCATTGGTATTCTGAATGGAGAGCAATGAATGGGTTTCGCAGACTGGCAATAGACTCAGCACAAACACTCAGATACCTGCATGAATGACAAACATTCTGAATGTGTGATCCGGCTTCGGAACTGTGCACCTTAAACAATGGAGCTGCCTCATTGTGGGCGTTCAGAAGGGATGCCAGTGAGATAACAAGGGGGAGGAAAAGAAATGAAGACTGTTTGAAATTAATCCCACCAGCCACACATTCTCAGAGTGCTGCATTTTCATCTGGCAGGGCAAAGCACCATGCAGATAACTTAAAGGAATGCATAAAAAACTTTTCTATTGTCCAACATCTGCAGCACCTCTGATAGAAAAGGGAGGCCTGGCTATAGATGAAAAGATACTCATGAAAAACAACAACAACATCATGCTAGCACACAACTACATACTGCAGACTAGTCTGGAAAGGAGAACAGGGATCCTTTGTTGAGATTATCAGCACCCTCTTCAAACTAACCTTCCCAGAATGCTGGTGGTAGAGGTGGTAGAGCTGGGGACAAACCCCAAAGACTTGTGTGCCTTAAACCAACACAAGATTGTAGTGAAGAGCTGCTCTTGTGACACACAGCTGGACGATATTTGAGAAACAAGCCCCCACTTCCAAATTGGCTAAGTGGTCTGAAGGTGCACTTCTCTGTGCTGATCAGTTCTGGAAATGGCTGGTATTTAGTAAAATGGGAAGCTGCCTTTTACCAGATCAAAATATTACTGTATCCAGCTCAGTATTGTCTACACCAGTGGTTCTTAACCTGTGGTCCATGGACCCCCAAGGGGACACAGTGTCCTCACAGCGGGTCCGTGAAGCCTTGAAGGCTGCTTAGCCCACTGATAGCAGCCCAGGCAAAGGCTGGCTGGCTTGGCCAGCACATTGCTGTTCAATCTGCTCCAGCCACAAATTTGCAGGAAAAAGCAGGAGAAAAGTCTTCCCTCTGCTCCAGTGCATCTGAGGGAAGGATTAATGGATGGTGCAATTGCATTAATATCAGTTATTTTTATTATTGTTAGGGTATAGGAACTGAATTGAACCATAGCAGTATCCAGGAAGGCACAGAAACTGATCTTCACACCAGGAAGATCCATTGTGGCAGGAAAGGTTCCTCCAGAAGCAAGAAATATTTTCTAGTTCAAGAGAGCTCAATTGGCCAGCCTAGGTGAGTGAGGCCAATCCAGAAACTGGCAATAGCTTCAGTGTGCTAGAAGATATTCTGGAGCTGCTTCCCAGTTTTGATTGCTCACCACATAGAGTAGCTCTGCACAGAAGCAATGATCTCCAGTTCCCACACTGGCAGCTTGTGACATGGAGAGACATGGAGCAAGACTTGGGAGTGACATAAACAGGACCAAGAGTTACATTTAAGTTGTGCATTTATAACTCAGATAAGCTGGAAAGAAACCAGAAGACTGTTACACAGAGATATATTGTCCCTGGAAGCACAAGGCTGCCTGCTTCTCCACCATCATTTAGCCCTAAGCAGATCAGGACAAGGGGTGACCAGGAAATTCCTTTTACATATCCTGCTCCTGAGGCCTATGATGTTCATCCACTTTGGAAATAAATAAGGAAAATGGCCTCAAAAGCCCTCTACTGTTTCCTCGTCCCCTTGCAAAATCCAAAAGTAGAAGATACAGGAAGTACTCTCTGTTACTTAGGTATTATTTGTCCCACCAAGGGGGAAAAAACACCCTATTGCATTCTACTCAGCAGTGTGCTGGGGGAAAAATAATTAAAGACAAATGACAATTATCAAAATAAATGAAGCGAATACAGTTTGTGATGTGCCACCGCTGGATTATTTTTTTTAATTGAGTTTGCCCAATTACTTGTTAATTTGCAAAACTCATTCACACTGAACAGGCTTCCCCACTCATTATTACAAGACTTCTAAAACAATTCCACCGTAAGGATAAAGGATAATAACTAATAATCCAGAAGGTAAAAGTGGGGGGAGGGCGCAGGCGGGTGGGAGAGAGAAATAGCCCAAATGTTTAAAGAAAATAAAGAGCAGCAGAATGGTTTTGTTTTTTCTTTAAAGAACAACAACAGATCTGATGAGTCTGGCATCTTCTATTTTTTCAGTTACAGTAAATTTTTAAAAGTTAAGGAAAGTATTTACATACGGCTTTGCTTTTGTTATAATAAATGAGATGTTTGCTATGTCCACTCTGGATGAGATCACCGTGACAGACAATTGCAACCTGTTGCACTATCATTGCAGAGATCAGAAGCCATCCACTGGCAACTCACACAACAAACTCAGCCCCAAGAACTCCAAAACTATTTTTAAGATGTTTGTGTCAGGGAACGATATGACTCTCAGTCCCTGGCAGAAGCCAAAAACTATCTCAGCAGACTTAGAAGCAACCCGTTCCCAAGAATACTCTCACACAGAGTGTTTGACATCCAAAGAAGCAGGAGGCACTTTTATCTTCAAAGTCAAACAGTTGCAATATATATAAAAAATATTTACAATTGAAGGAGAAACTGCTTCACCAGGCATCAGCATTCACAAGAAGAGAGTGAGCTTTGGACTAGCTCATATATATATATATATATATATATATATACACACACACACAGGACATTGCCCTCTAGTGGCCTGACTAGGCATGACTTGGTAGTTCATGCAGTCAGCCATTATGACTTAGCATGATTCTGCAGTTGTTCGGCCATTTTATAATGGAGTTCAGTCTCTAACTCCTGACAGTTTGTCTGGGTGGGTGGGTGGTGTTCAATGTCAGCAGTCAGGTTGTTATTAATTTTACCTACTTGCAGATGCCTGCGGGGGGGGGGACTTTTCTCATTCTTTATCATTCAAACATGGTTAAACATGAAAACTCTTACAAGTACCATTTTTTCCATTCATTTTTTATCCCACCTTTCTCCCAATAATGGGACCCAAGGTGGCTAACAACATATTTAAAGCACTACCAAAGTATTACTAAAAGTGTAAATATAAAATTTAATAATGTTAAGTACAATGTGTACACAGATGTGCCCTCCGTCTCTTCAGCGTAGCTTACACCCAAGTAAGTATGGATAAGATAGATTATTGGAAGCCTTTATTACTCTGGGAAGGGCTCAGTGGAAATCATTGCCCTATTATTTCTTATCATTTGATCATTTAGTACACTTCTGATTGATACTTCTTGCAGAGGCTAACAACAGAGGAACCTTGGTGGTCCAATTTTGCCTTATCTGCGGGCAAAGGGGCTTGAGCCTCCCTATCTCCTCCATTCTGGGGTCTATGCTTGTTCCCATCCTTATGCTACACCTAAAAAGCTGGAGGGAGTACCCCTTCCCTCCTCTCCTACAGTGGGAAGAAAATCCTAGAGCAGAGGTTCAGAGAAACATTTTAAGCACAAATAAATTCTTCAGGGGGAAAGTTGTCCATTGGGAAAGCCTTACTGGTTGAAAGGCAGCATGGAGTAGTGGTGTCAGTGTTGGGCTGGGACTTCAGGAGATCGGAGTTCAAATGTCGACTCAATCACAGAAAATCACTGAGCGACCTTTGGGCAAGCCACAAGGAAGGCAATGGCAAATGACTTCGGAATAGATCTTGCCAAGAAAACCGTAGGGTAGAGTCACTGTAATAGGAGTTGACTTGGTGGCACGTAACAATCACAACAAGCTGTAACTATTATATCTTGCCCTGACATTGGCCCCTGATTTTCAGTCCTCCAATAATCTGCCCCCACTGCAGAAATAGAACCTCACCCAAAGAGTTCATCAGCTGAGATTCCAGATACACAGTTCCACTAATATGGTAGACTTTCATTTTCTTTGATAGGTTTAAGATAAAACTGCTGCTCTGAGATAAAGAATAACTTCTGTTTTGTCCCTTTCCAAACATTTTCTGAAATCACTTACAGTGCACACGGGGCTTCTGCCCTTGGAATGCATGATTACAAGTTTTCCTAACTTTGTTGGGAGTTGAGGGTGCTCATCATTTTGCCAACATATGTTAGCAAATGATGATCCTGGATCAGATTAGTTTCCTACCCGCTTTTCAGGCATTCTCTGTAGTTCTGTATATACTGAGAAGTATAATCTCTGGCATCCTACGCACTTTGAGGAACTGGATAATGATAATGGCACGTTATACTTACAGGTGCCAATTAACAGGCCCCATTGTGCTCCCTGGGTTGATATTCAACAAGATCAAGCATGTGGGATCCATATTCATGAAGGTGCCCTCTGCTTCGAAGGAAGCTGCTCATGCAGTCGCTTCCATTAAAAATAGGTTTATTTCATGTACAAGTATCATCCATTACGACAAATGCCATGACAAAGGCCATTGGCCAAGCCATCCATCTCCTGTCCTAATGGACGTCAATTGGAAGTAAAATAAACCTATCTGTTAATGGAATAGACTCCATCAGCTGCCTAATCTCTCTACAATAGAGTTCCCCCAGGAATGTGCCAGCACAACAGCACAGAGGCATAAAATGGTGAAAGGCAAATGGGACAGTGAGTCACATGCCTCTCTCCTCACTTACTGTATATACTCATGTATAAGTCTAGAAAATTTAGTCAAACAATCGACCCCCAGAACCTGGGTCAATTGTAAATATTGTACCTTAACTATTATCAAAAAAAGAACTGTCCCCTTCTCTGAGTAGAGTGGCAAAAGCCTAGAGCTTAGTCCACCCTGGGAGAAATGAAAAGAAGCACCGACACCACCACCCCCAACTCTCCCCAACACAGTGCTGCTTCTGGCCTTTTTGAATGCCTGCACATGAAACTGGTGATGGTAGCTATTTGGTGCTTCCCCTTAAAGGAGCAATAAGTACACTGGCTCTCCACTGTACTTGTCACTTTGCACAAAATACAACTTTTCTCCAAAAAAAGAGAGACCCCAAATGGACAAAAATGCTCACAATCTCACCTGACAAGATTTTCATTCCTATGCCTGAGAACAAAATATGCAGAGATTTACATCTTTACCTGTGACTAACTGTGCCCTTCGTGGATCTGACACAGCACCTCACCCAGTCCTGCATCCCTTGAGAGTTGCACCTCACCCCCTTACCAGATGTGAAGGGTTGGTTGTTTATGCTCTGATGGAGAATGTTTCTAGTACAACCTCACTGGCTGGCATTCTGTTAGTGAGATACACGTGCATATGTTGTACTATACATGTTGGCTGAATTATTTGCCATAGTGCAACAGATGCATTCTGCTGACAGTGGCAAAAGTGGACTTGTACATGCAACCACATTGTGCACTGTGTATTGCGCACTGCGGTTGCATATGGACATTACTTGATGGAACCCAGTCATTGACATATCTTGCACAATGTTGCTATTCTGCAAAGTAGTGCTGATCCAACTTATTTCTGCATACACTTAGGATACACAGAAGAGCTGTTGGATTGCAGCCCTAGTGCCTTTGTACAATTATAACACCAAACAAACCAGTGTATAATGTGGGAAGCAACTCATTATGTTTGCCAAGAAGAAAGCAAGAGGTTCAGCCCAACCAGCAGGCATGCTGAAGTGGCATTTTGCAGGACGGGGCACTGGTTGACATCTGACTCAATAGATAATAAGTACCTGGACCTGCATGGCAAAGATGCTGCGAGGAAGGTACTCCTTTGATGGCCCCCATGGTCAGAGACCAGGAAGCTTTGCATGGGACGTAAGGCACTGGAATGCATCACATGATGGGGAATATTGCTTTCCCCTCATGTGCTTCTTTGTATCATTGCATCAAAGCCCATGCTCCTGCCCAAAGTGCAGTGTGAGTTTACTGGTCGCTTTAGGGGCGGGTAGCAATTTTCTCCCCTTTACACACACACCCCTTACTGCATCTAAGTGACTTTAACAATTGCCTCTGGGTGGCCTCTTGAATAGGCTGTCACTGGGCAGGTAGCAGGGGAAGAAGACTTCTGTGTACACCTTGGCATCCTTTTGGTGAAGGGTAGTGCTTTGGAGAGGCCTCTACAGGGCCTGTGGCCTGGATTGTGGGGAAGGAGTCTACCCTTGAGGCTGACCTGAGGGGGAGTTGCTCTCACTTAGAAAAGGTCTTGCAGAATAGAAAGGCCAGAGAATCTGGTATGAAATAGACCCAAATGAAACAGAATGAACTATATTCTGCCATAATGACCAGTTTACATGGGGTTTTTTAATTCAAGAAGGTTTTAACACTAAATGTATATTTTTTTGAATGTGATACCTAATGTGATATTTTAACATGGTTTTTTGGTCTTATTACACCTACTTATTTTGTGACAACCTATGGCTGTATACAATAAATTACACACACACACACACACACACAATCTTGTGATTTGGATGTGAGTATCCTGGATTTACCTTCCAGTAAGTGGCTGACCAGGGAGCAACCCAACTTTGGACTGCCCTTGGTGCTCAGGTGTTTTGCCCAAGGGAAGGGTGAGAAGATAGTGTAGGGTAGACACCTGGCCTCAGCTGGGGCAGCATTAGGTTACTCCCTACTCTTGCTCCTTTCAGGTTCAAATAGAATATAGGTCGAATAAATTGGCCCTTATTTTACCCAACTTTCTCTGTCTGTTCTCATTATTCCATAGTTGGTCATCAAATAACTTACAATCACATATTGTTCTGACATGGATGATGTGTTACAGAATAGCCTTCCATGTTTACAGTTAGATGGTGAAGTCCACATGAAAGAGCAAGTGATAAAGCCCCAAAACAACACCCCAGCAATTCTCTCCTGGTTCAGATCCCCTATCCCTGGTTCATCCAGTGATCCAGTACAGTTTGTTCAACTGAATTTGAAGGGCCTTGAGGTCCTAGTGCCTTTCATCCATTCACATGGAATCTGCTTCTTAGAATATCTTAGAATATCAGCAACTTTCAAGAAATCTATAATCCAACTTTATATATTCATTCATACACACACACACACACTAATAATTCTCAAAAACCTCTGTGTACAAATTTCTAGGACTTTTTCTTGGTGTCTAACTTGCCTTGCTTTATGCCAGAGGGTAGTAAATAAGCACTATAACTGTCAGGCACTGTAGAAGAGTCTAATTAGTGGTGTGATTTAGAGCAGAAACAGCTTTCCCCATTGTGCAAAACAGCGATAATAGAAGGCACGGACCTGGGAGGTACGTGAAAGAGTCATTGGTAGGCCTTGCAAAACGTTCTCGGGACTCAAAACTTCCTGCTGGACATGGCATCACTGTGAGCCCATTGGCCTGGAAGTGACCTAAAAGATGAAATGAGATATGCTAATATATCTCTTGCATATAACCCTTCAGTCCCCCTCCAGTAGGAATTCCTCTGTTTACAACTTCAAGTCTTGCTAAAAAATAGGAGACCTCATGGTTAGACTATACCACTTCAGACTATAAGTAGGGCATCACATATCTCGCTAGCAGAATGTCTGTGATCCTGCAAGTCTTGTTGGTTTTCAACTCCCATCAGCCCCCAACTGGTACAACTAGTAGTCAGGGATGACAGGAACTGTAATGCCATGACAACTAAGTGGCCAAAGATTCCCCACCTCTGACATATTTCAATGTTTCCCCATGGGAAGAAAATTATATGGGAGGGCACTCAATCAGGCAATCTCCTGCCTGCTGCCAAAAATGGCACATGTCTGCTTAGGTCATTAGGTATTATATTGGGTCCATGAGGAGAAGTGCAAGATTTGGGTAAGTAGCCATCCAACTATTTCCATTTTTACTCACTTCACCCTTCTACATATTGATTCGGGGATTCTGAATTTTGCACTCATCACAGAGTCAAATGAAGACTATGTGTTGGCACCTTCCTGTACCATGCTGATAATCAAGCAGTGAAATACAAAAAAAAAAAGGGATTCACCTGGAGGGCAGAGATGGCTTTGCAGACCTCCAGCAGAATGAGAGGATCCCTGTGCATGATGCCCTTCATTCATGCCATCTAGACAGCAAGAGCTTCCATTACATTTTTGACATTCAGTCTGCCCTGGAGCCGGGGCCCAAGAACCGGGTGGACACTGGAGTGGCTGAATGGTGCCAGCATGAGGACAATGATACCCTGAAAGAAAGCCAAAGAGACTAGATGTGATGAGATGGAACATTATGAGGCATGCATTCTTGTGGCACCCGTATGCTTTTAATGCAAAAGCAGTGAAACCAAGGAAGAGCAAAATGGCATCCATGGAGATGCATTATTGATAGGAACAGCTTGGAACATGTAGAGAATTGGTTGGATGGTTAGGTTAAGTGCACTATCCCGTTCTCCTCCACTCTCTGATAACTTGCACTTAAGCAGCTTTTTCAGAGGAACTAATGACCATGAGGTACCAGATTAACTTAAGACAAGGAACGCCATCACATTATCCCAGCTGCCAATAGAGCATATGTACAAAGCAGGAATAACAAGGGAAGCAAAGTGATAGAGGTCAACTCCCCTCCACTTCCCTCTCTCTGCTTATCATTCTCTTAGCAGGGCTTCTTGAAGTCAGATGTGAGGGAGTGAACAGAATGATCACCCCCCTGAACACTATGCAGAGTTGTGAGAGAGAAGGTGTTTTGATGGCCTCATATGAAGTGAGTCAGTGATTGGCCAATGGTGTATCACACCATGGCATGGAGGGGTTGGTGACGGAGCTTAATTTATAAAAGGCTTGCCGCCCCTGGGAGGTGGGTCTGGGGAGACCATCGGCTCCAGCTTTTCCCGCACTGGCTCTCCCCCTGGTTTGCATATCTCAAGAAACAAATAACTAAATAGATTAGATACAATAAAGTGGCCCATGTTTTAACCCAGCTATGGTGTCTGACTCATTATTTCATGTGTTGGTCATTAAATGTCTCAGAATCAGGTCATGGTGGCATCTGCTCTTGCAAAGCATTGACCTTTCCTGTTTCCTTTAGCAAAATTTTGGGTAGGTCCTTTCTGTTCAGAATAAACTTTAAAACAGTGATTCCCAAACTTTGGTCCTCCAGGTGTTTTGGACTTCACCTCCCAGAAGCCTTAGCCACTTTGGCCAAAAGTCAGGAATTCTGGTCCAGATGAAATGCACAACCTCTGGAGGACTAAAGTTTGGGAACCGCTACCTTAAAACAAGCTCAGCGCCCCACTGACATGAGAAGCATCACTGTCTGCTTGAAGCCTGATCTTGTTTCATAGGAGAAATAATATCTCCCTCATCAGAATGTTGAATTCAAGCCAAAGTGCATATTTTTAAAATATCTGTTGAAATATTTAAAGGCCTTGAACAGAACTCTCTGTTTAAAAAGATTGCTTCCCATGTATTGCCTTGTGTCAAAATTTTTCCAATTTTTGTAGACAATGAAGACCTCATGTCGCCTTCTGCCCGAACCACTGGACTGAAATTACAGTTTTTCATCCTGGTCTTGGTGCATTGCCTCATTACCAGCACACATTCTCCTAACTCCATATTTTGCACAAAGCAGGCTCCCGGGGGAAACCTACTCTCTATTCATTGGCTGCTAATACTAGACGCTGAAAACTTAGAAACCTAAGACCCAATGTTATCTAATTTCCATAACAGTGAATTACAGACCACTGCTGGATGTGAACCACAAGGCTTTTCACTGAGCATCAATCATTCCGTTCTGCCTTTTATCAGTCGACATCAAGGCAGCCAGAATCAGGCACACTTCATTATTTAATTAAGAGGATCCTCATTACAGATGACTGAATCAAGTGACTGAGTAGAGTGGTACAGCAGGAGGTACCTGGGTATGCTCATTAAATACTTTGTCTTCCAATGGAGCAATAGGCCTCAAAGTAGGGAAGAGCCCAGCACTTACAGGGAGATGGAATCTTGTCTCTGGAATAGGGGTGGTAACCTCTGGGTCCAAAAGCAGCCCTCTGAGGTTCACCATGACATCACTGTTTGATGGTTTCCTTCCTCTTTATGGCTTTCTCCCATTCTGAATGGGTGAAATGCCTGTCCTTAGGCTTTGCTACTGGCAGGAAGAGCCATAGACTAAAATATGATGGGGTTTGTTGATCTCATCCTTTTGCCTTTGGCTCCACCTATCACTGGAAAATGGATTCAAAAACCTCTCTGAAAATGAATATAGTTCTTGGGTTGGAAAGAAACTAATTATTTTTGCCTAACAATATTAAGCAGAATCATAGAGCTGGAAAGGTTCCCATAGGCCATCAAGCCCACCCCCTCCCTACTGAATGCAGGAACACCAGCTAGAGCATCCCTAGATAGCTGTCCAGCCTCTTTCTGAAAACATCTAAAGAAAGAGACCCCACCACCTCTCTAGATAATTGGTTCCATTTGACTCTTACCATCAAGAGGTTCCTTTTAATGTTCAATCAAAATCTACCCTCCTGTAACTTCTGGGACAGCAGACAACAGCACTTACACCCTCCTCTCTGTGTCAGCCCTTTAGATATTTTTCTCATTAAATCCATTTAATTTTTTTTTCATTAAATCCATTTTTTATTTTTATTTTTATTTTTTATTTTTATTCTTTTGCATATAGTTCCAAAGTTGGTACGATTGGTAGTGCAAAAATCAATAATGGCAGTTCTGGCCACTTTGTCACTGGCAATCCTGCCCCATGTGCACATCTGACCAATCACATTTGGCTTTCTGGAATGTGCATCACTTCGATTTGGTTGTCCAAATAGGCAAGAATTTGCATTTTCACATATTTAAAAAAAAAAACTTCATTAAAAATGTGAAGGCTTTTATTACACAGTACATGAAGTTTTTGGCCCACCTCCTTTCGAATATGGGTGAATTCCCATGGGATCTCCTCAGGACAAAGGTATTCCCCTTGCATTCCATGAGGAGTTTTTCATCATCTACACAACATCCAAGAGATCCTAGAAGCCACCTTTGATGTCTAAACACCAGTGAAAAATCTTTACATGTTCCCAACCATTCCTCATCTGTCTGGATGGTATGTAATGCATATACCAGGCTTGGAGAATTTCTGATTGTTTAGATGTCTGGGACTACAACTCCCACTATTGGCTATCTGATGAGAGTTATAACCAAAATATATGGAGAGCCAAAGATTTCTCACTGCTGACACAAGCCTTCCAGATTCCTTTGTTGCACAGAGATGAGTTCAACTTCACACAGTTCACTAATTTGTACCCATATTTTTAAAAATACTAATCTCTTACTACAGGCAAGTTTGCCAGTGCTTCACTGAGCACAGTGGAGGAAGTCCTGCCTATGTGAACATGGGTAACATTGCAGATTAATTCAACATAAATAACACAGCATGTGTGTTGTGGTGGTGGTGGTGATGGTGTGCCTTCAAGTCGTTTCAGGCTTAGAGTGACTCAAAGGCATACCTGTTGTGTATTTTTTTCTCAGCAAGATTTGTTCAGATGGTGGTTGCCATTGCCTTCCTCTGGGGCTGAGAGAGTGTGACTTGCCCAAGGTCATCCAGTGGATTTCCATGGCCGAGCGGGGATTTGAACCCTACTCTCCCAGAGTCCTAGCCCAACACATAGATCATTACATATCTGTGTATTTAAAAAGCAAAAGCAACTTCGTAGGGAGAAAGTCACATATTTATCCTCCCATAAAAAGCATTCTGGTGATTCTCACAAACAGCCCTCCTCCTAACCTCCTTCCATTTCTAGAGAACTACCTGAGGGAAATAAATCCCCAGCATGAATTATTTCAGATATTTGATTCCTTTCCAATCCTATTTTATGGTAACAGATATCATGCAGCAGGGAGAGCTCTATGGTATTGGATGCTTGTCTTTCTCTGCAATTTTCTGTGTCATTTCAGCCAATTAATCATCTCTAATAACATTCTACGGTTTCCTAAATCTCAAAGGCAATTGTTTCTTTTTTTTAAAAAACAAAGGTCTGCCCATCCTCCTGTCATACGTGGTTCAGCACTAATGTCACAGTGATAAATTTGCAACACCCCTATCATTCCTACAATGATAGGCTGGCAATATCCTGAGGATGGGATTATCAAGACTCCTCTGGAATATTAAACAGTGGGCGGCACATGGTAGTTAAGAAAGAGCAGCTCTTTAAATGGCTTCTGGAGGACAATTGAGAATTCACTTATTTACCGGTGGAGCACATCTAATCTCCTAGGCTTTACTTCCAGCTTTTCCAAAGAATTAAAAGTTGATCCTACCAAGTTGCTTTGAGTCATAGAAAGGTAGGACTGTACAGAACTGCAAAGTCATTCACATTCAGTCCTCCTCATTCAGATAGGATCCCTTCTCCCTGCCCAAATGTTCCCCAAATGGATGTTCTTATTACAAATGATTAAGTGGGAGTTACACAGACGTCCACTTTGGGTTTTTGCTGGAGAAACAGAGGAGAACAAAATAGCACTGTGGAAGGCTTTTGCCCAAAACTGATTGCCTTTCAATGCTGCAAATTTCAAAGCTATGAAAGACGGATAACTGCTGAGATGGCCCTCTAGCTGCAAAACTGCCGGCTCTCATTTCTTCTTTGAAAAATACTTTAATTGTGCTGAAATCAGGAACCCAAGCCTATAGCATACAGAGCTAATAAATGATTGTGGAATATCAGACTGGGGGATGGGATTCTCATTAGGGATGTAAATCCACAGCTGTTTCATTCTTGCATGGAAGAACACATAATTCCAAACATTTCCTCCCTACTAGGTGATGTTATGACAGTTTCCACATGTTTCAGCATTTATTTATTTATGTACTTCAGGACTATTTTTTTTTATTTATTTTTTTGGCAAAACATTTGGGACAAGTAACTTTTTTGCACAAAAACATTTTTGTGCAGAAAACCAGGATGTTTTACACCAAATAGTTGTGTTTTATAGTATGCACTCTTTCAACAGGTGTTATATGTTTTTAAACTAGTTTATGTGTTTTTAACTGATGTTATGTGTCTAATCTGTTGATGTATTTCAATCTGTTGTTGATCACTACCTTAATCCACAGTGAGAGGTGGGCAATAAATAGAGAAAGAAATAAATGTTTCCAAGTAAAAATGTTGTTTTGTGCAAACAACAACAACCATGCCACCAAGCTTTTTTTCATAATCTTTTCCCAAAAGCTCATATTGGAGGGGGGGGGGAATCCTATGGCCATTGCCCATTTGCTCAAATCTTTTACTGCAAAGGCAAGGACATTTGCAAATATTCTTGACACCTCCAATTTACATATGCTTTTAATACACTTAAACTCAGCCCTGGTTTTTCATAGTGTTACCATAAGGGATGGAAGTATAATTAAAAATATTCAAAAATGGTGAAAATTTGTTTCTTAAGTGTTGGGGAAACCCCTGAGAAGAAACATCCTGGATTATTTTTTTTTAAAAAAAATATTCCTAGTTTGGGACTTACTGTGTGAAAAATTTGTGTATGATATTTTGGCAAGAAAACAGCCTTTTCTGCACCAGAAGCACGTTTTCTATGTTGAAAATAATATATTGTGTTTTCAGCACAGAAATACCCTGTGCAAATTTTGTGCAGAATAAGTCCTGGACTGCAAATAGTCTTGGAAAACTGCTCAGTTTCAAAGGCTTCCTTGCAGTTGGGGAAAAATGTTGCTAAAATTCCTCAATGCTTCCTCCCATAATAAAATTAGCAAAGAAGTACACCCCTAGTTACCAGAAATTAGTCAGAGTCTGTGGCTCCAAGCATGGTAGAAAGCACCCTGTTTTTCCCATGAAAAAGCAAAGAATTTCATATGTGATCTGATCTAGCATTCCTGGATATAAGATCTTCAGGACAAAAACACCAATGACCTGGAATATCGTGTCCAGTTCTGGGCACCACAATTCAAGAAGGGTATTGACAATCTGGAATGTGTCCAGAGGACGGCATTCAAAATGGTGGGAGGTCTGGAAGCCATGCCCTATGAGAAGTGGCTTAGAGAGCTGGGTATGTTTAGCCTGAGGAAGAAAAGCTTAAGAGTGACATGATAACCATGTTTAAATATTTGAAGTCATACTGAGGATGAAGCCAGCTTGTTTTGTGCTGCTCCAGAGACTAGGACACGGAGCAATGGGTTCAAACTACAGGAAAAGAGATTCCACCTAAACATTAGGAAGAACTTCATGATAGAAAGAGCTGCTGGGCAGTGAAATATGCTGCTGCCTGGGAGTGTGGTGGAGTCTCCTTCTTTGGAGGCTTTTAAATACGGGCTGGATGGCCTATCTGTTGGGAGTGCTTTGATTATGTATTCCTGCAGGGCAGGGGGTTGGACTAGATGGCCCTTGTGCTCTCTTCCAATTCTATGATTCAGAGCCCCACTTGATAAGTATCAGGAAAAGGATTTCTCCTGTATTGCTCCCAGTGTGTAGAATGGTCTCTCCTCAGGGATGCAATCAGTTTCTACTCTTGTTGCTTTTAGAATGGGTCTTAAGATGCCTCTTTTTCCAAAGTGGCCTTTTGAACTACTACTACTACAATCTCCTGATTGCTATGATGGTTGCTATGATTTCTATGTATGGTTGTGAAAGCTGTATAGTGAAGAAAGCTGATCGGAAGATAATAAACTCATTTGAACTCCCCCATCTGACCAAATCTTGAGGACAGTTTTGTGGATACCACCGATCATCAAAAAGAAAAATAAGTGAGTCTAAAAACAAATCAAGCTTGAACTCTCCTTGGAAGACAAACTGAGATTGTCGTACTTTGGACATATCATGAGAAAATATCACTCACTAGAAAAGACAATAATGCTTGGTAAGGTAGAAGGTGGTAGGAAAAGAGGAAGACCATGTTACAGGTGGATCGAGTCAATCAAGGAAGCCATGGATGCACTGAGTTTGGAAGACCCAAGCAGGGCTGTCAATAACAGGGTGACCTGGAGGTCTCCCATTCATAGGGTTGCCATAAGTCAAAGTCAACCTGATGGCAAATAACAACAATAAATGATAGTTTCAATGGTTCTGATTATTATGATGATTTTAATGGTTTTCAATTGTTTTAATTTTATAAAAACATTGGTTTAACAATGATAGGTGCTCTGAATGCAAATTTTTGGACAGGAAGGCATGATAACAGTGTAGTATGGCCACCATAATTGTCTTCCTTCTTTTCTTCTTTATGTTACTTTATATATGAAGAAAGAAGATATCACTCTGCTTCATTCTATTTTCTCCCATCCAGGGATCCATATGAAGCAAGTCAAAACTGGGTCATGGCTATAATGCCCTTTAGAGCACCTCATCCTCAGAGGTCTATAGTGATGCTTTCCGAGTCATGGCTTTAATCAAAAACCCTTCCAGAGTTTAGGAGAGAAGAGTCAGGTTGCAGTTGATGCAGGAAAAAATAAGAGACTGTTCCTGTCTTTTAGGCCTCTCATGCAGCTAAGAATGGAATGGAATAGGAATGGAAAGAATATTTGAAAAATATTCAAAAACATGGTCAAAAATGGTTTTCTTGAGTTTTGGTGAAACATTCTGACAAGGAGAATCCTAGATGGGCAAAAAATTTCAAATTCAGGACTTATTCAATATGAAAAATGCATGCGGCTATTTTGCACAGAAAATGCCATGTTCTGTAGAGAGAACAAGCTTCTTATTCAGAAAAAAGCATTTTCTGAGCAGAAAACTAGTTTTGCTCATATAACAAAATTTGCTGGACACTCAACAACATTCATGAACACCCCTCCCCACACACACACATAAACCAGAATTTTCTGCACAGAAAATAGCATTTATACATATGAAACTTGTTTTCTGTACAGCAAACACTGTTTTCTGTGAGAGAAAGTTGTTTTCTGCACATAAAATGCTGTTTAGTGCACAAAAGGTGTTGGAGGTTTTTTTGCACAGAAAATATCAGTAAACCTCAAACTATGAATAGGCTTCAACAACAATGCAGTTTTTGGTTGCTTTCTCATGGTGAGGAGAAAAATGGTAAAATTGTTCTTCTGTCGAAGAAAGAAATTTATGAAGATTTGCATCCCTCTTCCAAATGTGTGGCCTACCTGTTGGGCATGGCTGGCATTCCAGAGTCCCCTCAGTGGAAAAAAAGCCAGGAAAACAGGTTAAACAAAATGTGTGGTTGGGGTTGGGCTCATGGCCACCTAGGCAACGCTGAAGAGAAAAAAACAAAACAAAGAAGTTCATTGAAATTAGTAGAATTTACTCTTACATAGACATGTCTAGGATTACACTGTTAGCAAGCATGGAAGAGTTGCAGGAATGTTTTACTGTAGGCTGAGATGTCTCTTTTTTATAATGATGGTGTAAAATCACTCTGAGCTTCAAGTACTGTACCTGTGTCTCTTGTCCGTTGGGACAGATATATCCTTTTGGGCACTTCCAGCACTCCATCTCTCCTGCAGGTGAATACTGACCAGGAATGCAATGTCTCTGCAGACCTTTCTGTGGATCACACTCATAGCCTTCTGGACACGCTCGGCAGCCAGCTCTGTTTTCCAAGCTGATGTACCCATCAGGGCAGGCCTGTCAAAGATGATATGAACAATTAACAGGTGCGGGCTTTTTTGAGTGGGATGGTGTCATGAAGAGTAATACAAACCAAGGTATTCCTTTTTAAAACTTGGGTTGAGTTGGGTGCCTTTGTGTGTTCTCAGTCTGCCAGGAATTTGACATTTCAATTTGTTACTAGAACTAATATCTCCTTAATTCCCCTAGTGAATAACTCTTCACTGGCAGCAAAATATTTGGAAGCCTGTGATAAACTTCAGAACCAAACATTTGCCTTTGTAAGGAAATAAATGACAACATTCCTGCTTCTACCTCTTGGCTTCTTCTTCCTACAATTATCAGATCACTTGGCAGACTTCTTGGACCAGACTCACATCTTTGACAAGCAGCAGATAGAAGACTGGCTAATGATGGAAGAGTCCCATCCTCCTGTCATTGCCCATTCCAATCAATGATAATGGGCATGCATGGTGTCATGATTCGTGGGCTATAGGTAGCCTAGAGAGGTGATGAGCTGGAGAAGAGAAAGTAAGATTCGCAGGAACAGAGGCATGGTGGTAGTTAAGGATGTAGGAATATAAGAGCCAAGAACAGTGACCAAATAGTCAAGGGGAAGTTGGTTGTTTCCAAGTAAAGGTTAAACCTGATCCAGAAACTTCCCTAGCTCTAACAAATCAGAGGAGAGTTAAGAACTGCCTAAGTGAATTAGCCCAAGAAGCTGAGAGAACATCACTGCCCTTGGAATTTACTCATGAGAAAGGACAGCCAAGTGGAGATCCAAAACATGCCAGTTCTAGCCCCAGTATATTCAAACATAAGGAATGTCTTGTTTGATGTACAACACCCTCTCCCTCATATTATTTTTCTAAAGTAGAAGCATTTTTTAAAAATCCAACAATTAAATGAGAATAAAACAGAGAGGTTGCCATTTTCCTGCATTTGCAGGAAGTGAACTTTGCCTTTAATACTGTTTTTTACTCTTTAGTTCTGTTCTAGTGAAAGGCAGAAGCAGGGGTGTGCAACTTACTACTGGGGAATAAAGTGAGAATAAAGGAAGTAAGAAAAGTAATGAAGAGTAGATCAAGTTTTCTCCACATTGTGCAAAGGCTCTAGCTTTCAAAAACAGTCCAAATCCAACAGAAGCCTTGAACAGATTGCTTTTTTGGGGGGGGAGGGTCATCAGTTATGGTACAAAGTATAATATCTCTTAGAAGGACTTGCAAAGAGATTAGTCATGGGATTTGGACATAGACTACATGTTTCTAGTGAGGGTGAGATGAAAACTGAGCATATGACCACCACTCAGCAGATCTAAATGACGGGTGCTTTGGTGCACAGATGATAAGGGGCCTGTTTTTTTTTCCTCTCAACAACAATAGCTCTGGCTTTATTTCTAAACACATTTACATAGAAATTAAAGCCTGATTCAGACAGAAGGTGGGCTAACTGCCTCTGCATTTAAAGAAATATCCAATTGGCTTTAGCAGATGCCAGATCTGACAGTGGTCTACAACCCCCTGCATAGTCCCATTCTAGCCACCTCAGCAGTATCAATACTGCTCATGCTTTGTACCTGTTCTTCCTCACCTCTTGTTAGCTACAGTGTCAGCTGATCAATCCAAAGAATGACTCATGTCCTGCTCCTAAACATGTTTACTTAGGATGAAGTCCCAATGGTTGCAACGGGAATTACTCTCAAGTACAGTGGGCCCACCATATCTATGGGTTCAATATCCAGGATGTGAGCATCTACAGATGGTTGCTGCATACCTAGCATGGCACTGCCACATAACTAAAACAGCGGTGATCATATACCTAAAACGATGCTGCCCATACCTAAAATGTTGTTGCCACATGCCTAAAATGGTGGTGCCCATAACTACAATGGTAGCACCCATTGATTAATATGGGACTCAGTCATACACAGTTTTTGCTATCTGAGGGAGGTTCTGGACCCAAACCCCCATGGATATGGAGGGCCCACTGTAACTGTGCATGGGATGATAGCCTCACAGGACAATCCCATGCAAGAATCATACATACAATTGTAGAATGGTAGAGGAGGAAGAGATCCCAAAGGCCATTCAGTTCAACCCTCTGACCAAGCAGGAAAGCTACAGCTCAACCATCTGTGGCAGCCAGACTTTGCTTAAGAATCTTCAACAAGAGTGAGTCCACCATAAGTCTTCAAGACAGTTTGTTCCACTCCTGCCATCAGGAAGCTCTTCCAGCTCAAAATCTCCTTTCTTATCATTTGAAGCCATTGGCTTTCGTCTGAAGCTCTAGAAAACAAACTAGCTCCAACTTGTACATGACAGTCCTTCAAATATTGATGGTCATCTCAGATCTTCTCTTCTATAGACAGGAAGGATCCAAACAACTTAGCAGCCCCTTAGTACATGCAGAATTGCAACTTTAACTATTCTTCCCCTTCCCATAGTGCTCTTAAACCTTTTTCTTCCCCCTCCTTCTTTCTTTTACCTGACAGGATGAGATATCTGCTTGAGCTGTGAGTTGATTGTATGTTCCCATTGGGCACCACTGTGGAGCCATCTGACCTCCAGGACAGCTGCAATTTAAAGAAATATTTCAGTTGGGCACTGTGGTTTACCTCCATTTTGTTGTGAATTTGCAAGAGGTCAGCTTCATATCAGCCTCAGCTTGACTTCCACACTTTCCCTTGTTGTCCAGGGATTCAACCAAAGACTGCTCTCTAATTCACTTTCAGGGAGGGAGGATTTTATGTTTAGTAGTCTATGTTTTGTTTCAACGTCTAAGCTGCAAAAAAGGTAAAATGGGAGAAATCATCTGTATCAAGTGTTTTAATTATTAGCTATTAGGGCTTAGGGAGAATGGAAGTATATGAGTATGGTTCAGATGACTGTTCAAGATCTGAGTGATGCTCCAAACGGAATGATTTTGCTTCTCCAAATTTTCCTAGGATATTTGGATATTTGCTGAACATTTGAGACCCAGCACAGAACACCTGAGAATGGATGTGCCATCATGGTTAACTTCTGAGTGTATTTGACAGTTGGCATACAATATTATTTAGTATGTCTGCTGATGTGGCATAGTATTTAGCATCTAACAATATGCTATACATAACATGCAATGGTACTTAGCATTTAAACTTTGACAGCATCAATGATATCACATTTGGTTGCATGCCAGAAACAGAAATGCTGCCAACAAGAGAGATTTGGAGGTAAAAAATTTCACATTTGGATCTATATGTATTTTTTTTTTTAAAGCATCCCGGGAATATAACCAAATAATGGTAAAAATACTGCAGCTTCTCAAAATATAAACTAAAGATGGAATTTTAAAATTTCACATTAACAATGTAACTGTCAAAATGGGAAATCAGGTGAATGTCAAGTATTTACAAAGATGTATTTAATTTCCAACCCTCTCCTTGAGATACCATTTCTTCTAAACTCGAGATAGAGAGAAAGACAATTCTTATGCCCTCCCCATATGAGCTCAGCTTTCCCCAATCTGTAGTCCTTCGAATGTGTTCAAATATAACCTCTATCATTTCCAGCTGATAAAGTAATTGTTGTGCTATCTGGGGATGATGGAGTTATAGTTTAACATATTAATGGATTGGGAAGGGTGCATTAGCTAAAGATCATCAAATGCAGGATCAAACTTTTAAAAATGTTTTTTTTTCTTTAGCAGTGCTCCCTCAAATGGTGAAAAGTGACTGTTTGTAATAGCACATTATTTTCTGTACCTAAGGATGTTACATTTAGTGATCTTTACTTAGTGATTGGTCATTGGAAAGTAATCAAGAGTTTGGTTTGTAAGTCTGATTGCTGAGGCACATATCTCTGAGGAACACCTGTAATGAGAGGGTAAAATGGGTTAATCATCGAGAATATACATTCTCCTTAATGTCTAGTTTTAACCCCAGTGGCTGAGGAAGAATTAACAATTCCACAGGAGTTGCTTTGTCCCATTGAGTCAACAGCACCACAAAGAGTCAAGTAAGCTGTAACATCCATCACCCATCCTAGGTTTTTCTGTTCCTTGATCAAACTACAGTGTGAGAGGAATTTTGGCAGGGTAGCAGAGAATGTTGAAATTTGGCTCTAAGATATATACATTTCAGGAAGCTCTCCTGAAAGACAGATATTATTGTCTTAAATTAAACAAAATGGGTTGATGAATTACTCTCTGCAATAGACCCCCAAAGACATTTTGGCTTGAACCTCAGTGAAGTTAAAAATTAAAACCCGAAACAGCAGCAGATGGCCGATGCATGCATTACATTACATGAAAAGGCAGCTGCCACAGCCACAGGAAAAGAAAAGGAAGCTATTATGCATGGCAGAAAAAGGAAAAGATCATCAAGATTTGTGTGTGTGTGTGTGTGATGTAAAAGCTCTCTATAAATGACAACCAGAGTGAAAGGCCAGATTACTGTAATTGGGGGAATGTACAAATCCATCTACATTTGGTCTGTGTCAGCTTCACGTACATTTTATTCTAAGTTTCTCATTTCTAATTTCTGCATTCTTTTAAAAAATACACTTGATTTTGAGGCAATTTTTGAACCAGGAAGTTATCATAGCCCTGAGAATAGTGTGGAATTTGAAGGATATGATCTGCATATGACCTTCATATGAAGAATCTAAGGTTTGCACACAACATTGTCTCTAAGAAAGTCAGTTGTTGAACTCCTATGAAAGTCCAATGATATCCCACATAATCATGGGATCCGTAGTTTGTTAGGAATTCTTTGCTAGAGAGCTCCATTACTATCGTTCAGGGGAATAAACTAGAGTTGACAATTCTAAGTATCTTGCCAAAATACAGGATTCCATAGGAGGAAGTCATGAGAGTTAAAGCGGTATCAAAACTGCTATAACTGTGTAAATAACAGTCAGAGTCTGAGAAGTGCATGCTAAGCACACAAAATTCTCCACCCCATTAGGGGATGATGTAATTGTATTATTACTGTTATCAGCTATTAATGTTGTTGTTGTTGGGGTTTTAAAACTTGAGTTGGGTCTTGAGAGTCTACGGTAACGGGATATATTTAGAGGGGGTCCCAGGTAAAGAAAGGGTTAAGAGCCACTGCCATAGGATGTTGCCGTGGCAGTTAAAGTGGAATCATAGCACTATAATTGTGTAGTGTGAATGGTCCCTCTGTGATTACTCGAGTTCAAATTTCAACATTCTCAGCTCTTTTTGTCTGTGCAGGGGGTTGGACTAGATGGCCCTTGTGGTCTCTTCCAGTTCTATGATTCTATGAAATTATTCAAGAAATGTTCAACATTCTTTAGAGTTCTCATCCTTTCATTCTACTCCAAATTCACCACAGAACCGGTTTTTAAAAAGCAGTCCTTACTATCCTCCCTCCCTCCCCTATTTCTTCTTTGCTTATATTATGTTATAAAAATATCATTTACAACGATGACAATACAGACAATTATATTTATTTCCATGTTGAGATCGGGCAGGCATCTCACCTCATGGATGTCTTTTGTGAAGAAAAGAACATATGCATGGATGTGCATGCACACCCACCCACCTTAGCTCCTAGGGTGCATCCACACTGCACAATTATAGCAGTATGATATCATTTTAACTATCTTGGCTCTTTCCTTTGGAATCTTAGACCCTGCAGTTTGGTGAGGTACCTAGAACTCTATAGTGCACTCCTTTAAAAACAAGCATTAGAGCTCTTGTCACAGTACTCTAAGCACCTCATGAAACTGTAAAGCTCAGAGTTCTGCAGGAAGGAGTCATGACACTTAAACCAGTTTCAACATGGTACAGTTTTGCAGTATGGATGTACCCTCAATTTGTTTGATTTTAGTTGTGCAAAGCATCAGTGGGAAAAAGTCCTTGCTTACAAGAATCCAACTGGGCACTCAAGGCAGTTGCCTGTTGTGTAGTAGTGTCCTTCTGAACAGTTAACCAGGCGCCAGCTCCTGCACTCTATGTCTTCATGGCTTGAGAGAGAGGCAGTTCCTGTGAAGATGAAGGGAATGGTGCTCAGAGATGCCAAAGGAGGGAGAGTTGAGAGAAGAGGTCAGGGTTCCCAACATACATCTGGAATGCCTGAATTCAAGTTCTAGACAGCATTCGATCTCTTTAGCTGAGATGGCTAAGTATCTCACTGAACTACAAATCCCAAGATTCCATAGGACTGTGCCATGATAACACCTGACATTAAAGTGCTGCTTTGTTGTGTCCTGGTAAGAGCTGAGGCAATGCAAGCCCAATCATTTTAACTGAAGGAAGACCACACCCAGGACCTGCCATAAGTGTCTTGTGCAATGTGTATATATATATATATATATATATATATATATGGTCACCAACAATGGTCTGCCATGGCCTCACATCAGGAGGCTTGGAGAAGCACTATCCACTATCCACTATCCACAATGCTGCAGCCTTATTTGAGAACTCACGCCAAACAAGTCATGAAGAGAAACGACGACGCAGAAAGAATCACAACCCGAAAACATCACCCAAGGAGACCTTCTGCTGTGCTTTCTGCAACCGGACTTGTTTATCTCGGATTGGCCTTTTCAGTCAACAGCATGCTTGCAGAAAGTGCGGTATGAATCCTTCCTGAATCTTTGTTTGCGAAGAAAAGCCAGAGATATATGGTCAGATCCCTGTGTCCATGGGGGTTCGGTTCCCGGACTTACTGTGGATACCATGGATAATAGTGAACCCTATTAAAATAAAGGGCTACCTTTATTTTGGAGGACCTAGTATATTTTCCAGGGCAACTGTATGATATGTGTCCCTGTTTTGTGTTCCATGGATAACTAAAACTGCGGATATTGGTTCTGCGGATACAGAAGTCCAGCTATATTGTACTGTAATCTTTTTTTGAAAAGACCCTCTCCTTCATTATTTGCTTACTAGACAAGCTGTCTGCCAAAAGGAAGGATTTTTTCAAATATGTGAATGAAGGAGAGGGGGTAAAGGGAGAAGACTGGTTTGCTGGCTGCTTGTACTTTATATTTATTAGTACTGTTATTTATTAAATACACAAATGCATATCTTCAAGCTCCAAGCGAAGCAGCTAACAGAAAGGTCTTCCCCTGGTGAGGTTCAGTGGATGAGGGGGGTCACCCTGACCTGACAGGTTCAGGATTTCCACAGCTGTCATCTCCTTTTCTTTCTCCCTCCTCCCCACCTTCCTCCAGTATCTAAAATTTACTGACATCTGTGCAGAGATCATTTTTGTTTATTTTTGAGATTTACTTGCTGCCCATAGCTAATAGCTCTGAGAACAAAGACCAATAAACACAGAAACACACACAAATGAAATCGAAAAGCCATGTAAATCAAAACAAAAGCAGTATAATAAAAAAAGTTAGAAGCAGCCAAGGCTCAAGCAACACGTGTCACAAGAAGATCTTAAAAAATATTAATAACCTAAAACTGTGTAAAGAGAAGCAGAAATGTGCAGAGGATTAAAAGAGCAAATAAGAAGGTCTTTGCATGGTGCTAAAAAAATATTAAAATGAGTGACAGGAAAAGCCCTTTGCATACCCATTTCACTGATGAAAACTAGGGGCCTGTTTATACGAGGGGTGAAATGTGGATTGATGAGCACTAACGCCAATTCAAAGCAGTTTTGATTTGTCTTAACGGTTTTTTGGCAAAATCGCAGGCATGCAAAGCTATCTGCTTTTGCTGTCCCAATGGACACATCTGCAAATCAAGATGGCAGGCGCGAGTGAATTACTCACATTTTTATTGTCACCAGTTACCACTGCCAAATAGTATTTTTTTTTTAAAAAAAAAGCAATCTAAGGTGTGAAAGTGCAATATTCTTCCTAAATAAATAAAAAAGAAAGAAAAGAAAAAGGCTGTTTCGTTGCCTGAACACAGAATTGCTTAGGCAAAAATCCAACATGGCGGTTTCTGGCGCTTGCCTTGTTAGCAAGCTCCACCCCCTGCTACGTCCAACCAATCAGCTTCCACTTCCGCTCTTATTGGGAATGCGAATGAATGCAAATCAGATTGTCCCAATAAGCAGGAGTGCACATTCCCCATGGAACTTTTTCAAAAACTTCATGAAAAGCCGCAAAGGCTTTCCTTGCATAGCGTAGAGTGGATTTGCCCCCCCCTCCTTTCGAATACATCAAATTGATGTGGGTTCCCATTTGGACACATCATATTCCCAGCTAATTCCATGAGGATTATTTTCACTGTTGAGTGAAACAGTGAAAGCGTTTATGGACAAGCAACACCAAAGTGTGGTCTGGGGGCAAAAGTCATTAATGAGGAAGAACACACAAGCTACGAGAGATTGCAGCAGTTTACTTGTGCCTGAGTCTACAAGGAAGGGAAAGATTTCCTTCTCTCCTCTCCTTCCCACTGAGTTAATTGAAAGCAAACTCCTTTTGCACTTTGAACTCAGTTTGCAGCAATTGAAGTAAGCTGGAGACCAAGGGGGAAAGTGAGAGTGGGAAAGATGAATTGGGACATTTTAAACGCGTCTGAAAAAGTGGGATGACAGAGGACTAACTGGGACTATCTCTGCCAAATTGGGATTGTTGGATGTTATGCCTTTGCGGAGGATATTTTTATATAGTGTGTGTGTGAGTGGTGGGGAGGGACTACTACTTACTGAAAAGGCTTGCTCCTGAGTAGTCACCCAGTGGATCTCAGTATGCCAGGACACTTGCAGCAAGGCCCACAGTGAAGTTGTGCATTTGCATCTTATAGGGCCTGTAGTGTTAAGGAGTGCACCAGTCAAGAAACCAGACAAGGACTCCTAACCAAGAACGGAACAGTAACTGGAATTTCTGGACTCAACCCAGGTACAATTAAATCCAGGGCCACGTAGTCTCTCTCTCTCTCTCTCTCTCTGACTTTTCTTCACAAACGAAGATTCAGGAAGGACTCGTCCTGCACTTTCTGCAAGCATGCTGATGACTGAAAAGGCCAATCCGAGATAAATAAGTCCGGTTGCAGAAAGCACAGCAGAAGGTCTCCGTGGGTGATATTTCTTAAAGACACTATCCACTCAGTATCTGTACATTAATCTTGTTATGTTAGTATATTGCATTCTTAGAAAATGTATTTTATTGTAACGGGCTTTACTTAATTTTTTAAATGTTTATTATGATTTTAATGGATTTGTGGAATTTTATTGATTTTTTGCTTGAAATGGCTTTGAAATAACTGTGGTTTTGAAACATGCCTGGAAATATATCAATGGAAGTAATGTTAACAATAATCATCAGTCATACAATAGCAATAGCAATAATTACAACAACACTGATGATGACAATGAGGACAATAATATGAGAGTGTGTGTGTTCACTGTCATGATTCCAGTATTGCTGAATAAAATGAAATAACATGTAGTACTGTTCAATAGAAGTCTTTTTAAAAAACCTGCTGAAGAAAAGCTGTGTCATTTCAAAAAATGCACGGAAAAACACTCAACAGGCATATTTTGAAATGTATATTTTCAGAAGAAAATTTAAATGTGGGAGGGAATCCTTCCACAGAGCTTTCCTTTGAGCTCCGTTAATAGTTCAGTACTTAGCAACTGACACCTAAATAACTAACCTTAGCTCTATTCTTTGTGTCAAAGAGAGATTTAAACCATTAGAGTAATGCAAATTCCTGGGAATATATGGCATGAAAGAATAGAACTGATATCTCAGTTTCAAAACAAAATGGTGGATGGGGAGAGGAGTAGAGATTGGGCTAAAGGAGTTATCTTTTTTTAAAACTATACAACCCTGGGAGACTTTCTAAAGTGGATTCCTGTGGATGAGAAGGCAGTTTTATATCCTGAGTATAGCTACAGGTTGAGAGCTTGGTCTCAATGCCATCTTCTTCCTGAAGGTTTTTGTGTCCCTAAAAAGTTATCTTGGGTAGCAGGGGGACCCTCTGGAAATTGGGGAAGTTGTAGTGGGATGGGGTTAACAAAAATTGCCCTGTTATCCCCTTTTCTCTAGCATGAAGTTGTGGCAGGTTTTGGTCATTTTTAAAATGTGTTATAATTATATCTTGCCTTTTGCCCAGTGCTGGATTCCCAGGTTGTTCACATTCTGTTTTTAAAAACAGATATAACTAAAACCAGTAATTACAATACAACAATAAAATTAAATGGATTGTCACATAAAAAATGGCAGCTGAATTAAAAATGATTTAAAAACACACCAGGGCCAGGAGGGAGGGGAAATATATATGCCCATGAATGGGGAAACTTCTTCTTTTCACAGACACCTTGTTAGGATTTAAGGCACTGGTTTTCAAATAAAAACAGAAACTTTTTTGGCGGGGGTGGGGTCTCCATTCCTGCTTAAGCCAAACATCTGAAGAATTGTGGAAAAAGCACAATGCAAAAGGGAGATCCAAGTGGAAAAAGTAATACCAGGCAGGTAAAGAAAAATGGGGGAAGGCATCTCAAGATTTAAACCTACCTGATGAGAAGCAAACGAGGGCAGAAAAGAACATAAACTGCTTCCAAAGTTCAGCCATCAGAGGACAGAGAGAGAGAAAGACCAGCTCTGGCATGGAAACCCAAAACGCAGGCAAAAACTGCCAAGTATCTCGCTGCCCCAGCGACCAATGTTTCCTTTGCTGGTGCCAACTGTACGGTGTAACCAAATCTCTCCCGGGTAATCACTTTCCAAAAGAGCCTGAAGTGAAATGAACACCGAGCAGTGGAAAAAAAAAAAAAGATGAGATCCCCTGAGAGGTCACAGAAAATCTTGTAAGGATGATCCTGGGATTTGGTAAAGGCAGAGCAGAGGTGCTGGCAAGATGTGCCAGTCACATTTCAAAGTAACCCCCAAATTCTGACAGTGTTGCAGTCTTGTTACTGTTTCAGCTATTCCAACCCAATAAGTTAATATCCTTTTATTATTGGTAGTGCATGCAATGGTAACCTCAAGGCTGGATTTCTGCAATGCACTGTATATTGGGCTACCTCTGTACCAAGTTTGGAAGATCAATTAGTTCAAAACATGGGAGCCAGATTGGTTACTGGTGCACCTAGGAGCGGGCACATTACACCAATATTAAAATCACTCCACTGGTTGCCAATTAAACTAGGGACAAAGAGCAGTAAAAGGCAGGTAATAAAATTTTAGCTCCATTAGCAACAGAAAAGTAACTTCTCTTGAGATGCAGATGTCCCTATCCTGTATAAAACTAACTGCTCCTTTCTTAGGCAAAGAACACTGGATTTCTTAAGGAGTCTCTGTATTGTTACATCTGAAAAAACTTTTACTTCTGTTATATCTGGAAACACATTATCTAGAAGGTCACTATCATTGCATATTCAGACTTATTTTTCGTGTGTGCCAAAAATCAAATCAAATAAAGGAGTAGCTGTGCTGACAATTAAACAAAACCTGCAATCCAACATCCATATTGCTGAAACCTTTATTAGGCCGACCAGAAGGTGCAACAAAATGTTACATTAGCTATCAGTGAAGAAACCAGTGAGCATTGAAAAGTAATGGGATTGGGTGTTGGGATTTTTCTTGGGGTTTGTTTTTGCTGCCTTCTAGTTGGTCTACTAAAGTTTTCATAAATGTGTATTTTGACTCTTAGGCCTTCTCTAGTTGGGCTGTTTACCTCGTCTTGGCCCTATCTTTGAGCCCCATAGTCGTAACAACAGGGCTTTTGCCCTGTTTTGCTCTCGGGCAATCCTCACAACACCTGGGTAAAGCTTGATAACCCATTATTAAAATACCGGGGGTGGGGGGAGACACATTTCACCGGCAAGGAGCTGGCATATTCTGACCCATGTAGACACAGCCTTAGTTTCATGAAACGCTAGGTCTAGAACCAGGAAGGAGCCTGGGTGTTTTCTCTGTGTATCTGCACCATCTAGTGAGCTACTCAAACTCCAACCTGGAACATTTCAACAGAAGCACTCTATGACTTCGGATTGGCCCTATTGGCCAACTGTTGGGTGATGAAGGTCAACAAAAGTTCTCCTTAGCTGGCATTTTGAGAGCCAGTGTGGTGTAGTGGTTTGAACATGGGACTAGAACTCTGGGGAATTGGGTTTGAATCCCGTTCAGCCATTGAAAGTCACAGGGTGACCTTGGGCATGTCACACTCAGCCTCAGAGGAAGGCAAAAACAAACCTCCTCTGAACAAATCTTGCCAAGACACCCCTGTGATAGGTTTTCCTTAGGGTCACCATAAGGTGGAAATGACTAGAAGGCACACAACAAGAAAAAAGCAATGGCCCTGTTATTGAAATCACAAAATCATAGAATTGGAAGAGACCATGAGGGCCATCCAGTCCAACACCCTGCTGTGCAGGAATAGCCAATCAAAGCATTCCTGACAGATGGCCATCCAGCCTCTGTTTAAAAACCTCCAAAGAAGGAGACTCCATCACATTCGAAGGCAGTAATGTTGGTGGATATGCCATGGAGAAGCTATGAACATATCCTGCTTTGCAGCCTGTGCAAAAAATCCCCAAAGGCACAGTCATTTCCTCAGTAATATGAGCAAAACAGACACTCAGGCCTGTGATCCTAGATGAGAAAATGGGCATGTTAGCAGTATATGAAAGTGTGTCTGTTGTCATCTGTAAAATGTTAGAGGGTACAAAACACAGGCATGCTAGCAGAACAGAGACTTCTGGAGAGGGCATGTTCAACCAGCAGGGAAGAGAAACCCCCTTAAAGACCCTGAGATGCCACCAAAGGCCTCTGCCTCCTGCCCCTTTAGCTAGCAAGTTGCCATCTGTTGCACTTTTATAAAGTCTTTAATTAAACTCTTCCAATACATCTCAGATGCATCTGTTTTCTTCCACTCCATAAACAATTCCTGGGAATATCTGCAATTATCTTACATTACAGACAAGAATTGCCAATTAAATCTTTATCAACACAGTGTTAAAGAGAGGCAGGCAGCCAAATTCAGCGATATCGGGTCCCTCCACCCCCAGCTAGCTAGCAGTCTGAGAACACCTGTGGATTTTATAGGATGGGAGGCTATGCATGCCAGACAGTCAGTATATTTTACTGATTGAATCGGAAAAGTTCTGTTCAGCTGGATAACCAGTAATGGAGTTTGAAAAACCTGTAAAATCCTTTCCCCCACATATATGGGATTCTCCCAGGCCTAATCTGTCAGGTTCTCCTTGATTCTGATGCATCTCCCAAATTGTACATTAATTTTCCCCTGGCTGTTTTCATGATTTTCCTGAATATTGCCAATGACTTGCTAGATTCTTCCAGGCTCAGATGTTCAGAACTGACCCTCTAGGCTACACTGGCTCCTTCATGCTTGGCTCAGCAGCATGGGCTTATCCAAATGCTGGCCACCTTATGGGATGTCAAAAGCCAACAAAGGCCTTTAACAAAACCTTCAGTAATGTTTTGCTCCATTCAAATAAGGTTGCCAGATCTCATGGCCAGGGCACTCTTCTCTCATCCACAAGGTAAAGGGTAGGAACCTGAGGGAAAGAACACCGGCTTGAAAGATGTGTGTGTGTGTGTGTGTGTGTGTGTACAGGTCCCACCCATGTCTGTGGAACCAATATCCACAGATTCAGTTGTCCACAGCTGAAAAAATAGTGACACATATCATAGAGTTGTGCTGGAAAAAACCTAGAGAAGTCTCCTCTCTAGGAATCATTAGGTCCTCCAACACAACACCATAGTATGTTTGTACTGTAGTTTATTTTAATAGGGTTCACTATTATCTGTGGTTTCATTTATAAATGGTTCATCTGAGAACATATCCCCTATGGATATGGGGAGGGACTTTATTTCCTCATTTGTTAGAGCTAGTATCTATCTATCTATCTATCTATCTATCTATCTATCTGCATTCTGTGTAGCTGTTGACTGATGCTTCATGTTTCATGCTTAATTACATCAGTGGGGCTGCCTCTAGTAACATCAACCTCGCTGCACCACCAGGACCCACCTCTTGTTACATCAGAAGATAATGTCCTTAGGTCTCATGGTTTTGGCCCTGAACTTGTAACCCTAGAATATTATATATTTGCTCTCCAGAATAAACATTTCTGTCAAACCCACCCCCAATGTTCATAGTCACCTAGCCACTACACTAGCTTACAATACAGCAGGTAGCCCCCAAAGGCAGGGGGATCTAATTTCTCCTGAACCATCTCTTGTCCTTCCTATAATCTCCAACTGTGCCAATCTGGCAGGGACAGTCCCAATTAATTCTCCACCACCACACTTTTTTGTTTTAGCATGCTTTTAAATTGTCTCAGTTTCTCTTTCTTCCTGTCTAAACACTGTCGGGGCAACCAGCCAAAGGCTGATTACTACACAGCTGAAAGCAGAGGCACAGCACAGTCAAGCTAATCACAGGCAAAGGAATCAAGGCATTGTGAAGTCAGACACTTACTTTACTAGCAAGCAAATACGAGTTCATAAGCAAAATTCAAATAACAAGGTGTATGTCTGGCAAACAGAGTTCAGAGTAGTTCAGTAGAATCCAAGTCAGGCAAACAGAGTTCAGAGTAATAAACATAAACACACTCCAGGTTAAACACAGCAAACAGGAACATGATAGATCATGAGGTAAGTCAGATAATCTCCAACAACACTTGGAAGTCAGGGCTGCATATTTATAGCTCGGCAGCTAACGCAGCTGCTGCTTAACTAATTTCTGCTTGCTATAAATATGCTGAGACTGCCTCAAGCCTTACTTTTGTTGTCTCCATGCTGAGAAGGTGAGTATAGGTAAGCTATCCTCATTATCTGAAGAAGCATGACCCTCTGCCAAAGCTGGTACTGCACTATTGTCTGTCTCTGAGGCCTGTGGCTCTGGAACATCCTCCTGCTCTGGTTCAGCAGGTCCTGGCATGTCCACTGCTTCATTCTCTGAGTCAGAGTCCATTTTCAAGTTCTGGAAGCAGGGCATGACACTTCCTCCTGCTTTCCCGCTTTGTCCTCCAATTACTTACATTGCTGCAAACTGAGCTCAAAGTTAAGTAGTTTGTACTCAAATCAAGCAGGGAGGAGAGGAAAGGAGAGGAGGGGGTGGAGTCTTGCCTATCCCAGCACATTCAGGCAAAACCAAACTGCTGCAGCTTCTCCTACCTAGTGTGTTCTTCCTTTTTGCCATCTAGGCAATTGTCTGATATTGCTTGGCCATATGTCTTGGGTTTCCATCTGTGAAAATATTGGAAGGTATGCTTCCCTGAATGTGTTATTTTTCTTCTTATTGTTTTGTTCCATTTGAAAGATTGTGACTTAAAAACAACAGCAACAAGAAACTCCAGGCATTAAAAATTCACCTTCGAATGAGCAAAGGCAATGCAATTGGAGCTTTCTCTCCTCCTTTCACCTCTCTACCTCTGGCCTGGGATAGAAGAGACAACCCAGTCTTGCTATTGTGATGCAAGTCAGGAATAATTTGCATCTCTCACATCAGCTTATGATTGGTGCCATAGCCTGCAATTCTCTTCTTCCGAAGAGATGTTAACACCTCAGAAAGTAGGCCTCTTTGACAAGATAATGACACCTCCTTGGTAATGACGCTTGAGAGGTATTATGAGGGAGGAACAATAGTACTGATGCTGTTTTAGCAATGAACTGAGCCTCATGGCTAGTGACAAAAGTAGTGGGGCATGTGCCAAAGGCAACCAGAGCTCAGCCAAACAGCCTATCACCTGTGGAGACAGCAGGTCAGTCTGCCCTATGCATTCCATCCCCAGTCTCTCTTCTAGAAAAATGATGCCTTCTTTTACCCTACCACCTCAGTAACACCCTCTTGCTTTGTGAGAAACCATTGCTCTCAAGCAAAGCACATCTTAATCTCATTGTGAAGTCTATTACTGCATGCTGATCCCCTTGAAGGGGAATTTTGCAGAGCTGAGCAATCAGATTACAGACACAGTTGCCCCAAGACATTTTGCTGCCTGGGGCCGAGCAGCCAAGGGTGCACCTATAAACACATCTATGCAAGATGCACCCAAAGACAAGCAAATTCTTATGGATCAGGTAGGTGGCAGAAAATTCCACTAGCCCCTCTCTCTCCATCAAAATAAAGCAACAACGCTATAAAGGCAAACGCTATATTTGAAAATGATGTCCTAAATTCTGTTCTTTGTGCAAACCATTTTGTCCTTTAGATGACTGCCCATTTAGCCTGCCATTCCCAAGTGAAAACCAGATTGTGGTGTCGGAGTAATCTCTAGTGCAGAAGGGCTGTTCCTCATGGAGAAAGATCTTGTAGTGTATCTGGGATATGGTCAGCCTCAGAATTTCTTTAACAGGTGGTGAGAAGGATCAGGGCATTTCAGCCATTACCTGAGCTATTATACCTCTCATCTGAGAGACTTCAGCATAGAAGTACATCAGTTCCTCTATAATCATGTGGAGTAACAAGGATGTTTCTATTCATTCTTATGTATTTATACTAAAGAGCTTTAGGACTCTTCCAGAGTAAACAGTCAATGCTTTATTTTTTTTAACTTTGGTATTTCATGATTTATAGTTAACTTTTTATCATTTCTTTCCCAAAATGACACCCCCATTGTTTTAACAATAAATCTGTTATCTTTTAAAAACAAAAATAATAAATAATAAAGCAACAACAATTTGTTTTAACAGAGGGGCGGGGTATAAATAAATTTTATTATTATTATTATTATTATTATTAATTAAATTATTAATTTGCTGCCCTTCTATAATACACAAATCTGATATCCAACTCTCTCTGCTATATGGTAGCACTAGCACTGTTTATAAAAACAGCTTAAACTTTTTTTTTATTTTTGCATCATGAGAATGTGACCTTAGAAACTCCTCCCTCTTTTTAAAAGATTATAGGTGGCATGCAGTCAGTATCAGAATGGCAAGGAATGGCATGACCATACTGCTGGACAATCTGGGATCGTAGTCCAAAGAAGTAACATTTCCAACCAACCAACTATTACGCCTGTTTGTACTTCATCCTTAAAAATGAGGGTCTCACCCCATTTGATTGAAAGATTCTAAAGTTACAATCCTAAACACTCATGCTAAAAAGTAAGCCCCACTGAACATGGCACCTGATAGAACTTGCAAAATAATTCACCATGGGCAGTGGATTCTAGGAGTTGCAGTCCAAAAGTAACATCCCCAAGCTCTGGAGTTACTTATTTCTGAATAAACATACACAGGATTGTACTGGATGGCTGCAGCCTTTTGCATGCTTATCTGGTAGGAAGTCACATAGGACTTACTGAGATTAATTCCTGACCAAATATGCATAGAAATAAACTGTAAAAACATAGTGGGACTGATGTTTATAGTACAACATAGTATTAGAAGTCACTGAGATGCTCTGTTTAGCTGCAAAGACTTTGTCCACTGTGTACTCTCACAGAGAGATTCCTTTTCCCCATCCCATTTAGCTTCCATTTAGTAACAGCATGATAAAACCCTCAGTATATAGGGGATTTATAATGGAAAGACCTGCCAGAGTCTTAACTGGGATGTTTTGGATAGCACCCTTCAATAAACCCTGTTTCAGGCTGAACTATTCATAGCTAAATGGACAGAAATCTCTCAGTAACAAGGTTAGACTAATAAAATACATGTATTGTATTCCTCAGCCTGGGAGGATTATACATTTTCTTTCAAGTGCTGTGGACCTTGATAACCTTGTTGTTGAGAGTATTGGGTGGATGGAAAGTTACATACAGTCCAATTTGCCCAGAAAATAGGTAACATTCCATTGGTACCTTGGGAAAATGTAACATTCCATTGGTACCTTGGGAACCACCTGCAAAGAATCTTGAGGGGATGCAAGGAGAGAAGATGCTCTGGATACAATCTACATGGAATCATAGAGTTGGAAGGGTCATCAGGTCCCACCCTCTGATCAATGCAGGATCTCCATCTAGACCAGTGGTTCCCAAACGTTGGTCCTCCAGATGTTTTGGACTTCAGCTCCCAGAATTCTTGACTGTTGTCCAAGTTGGCTGGAGCTTCTGGGAGTTGAAGTCCAAAACACCTGGAGGACCAGTTTGGGAACCACTGATCTAGAGCACCCCCCCAGCAGGTAGCTTCCAGCCTCTTTTTGAAGACACCCAGAGAAGGAGACACCAACACCTCTCTAGGCAATTGGTTCCATAGCCCAACCACTCTCAGTGTCTAGAAGTTCCTTCTGATGTCCAATACCCTCTTGTAACTTAGTCTAATGGTTCTGACCTAGTTCTACCCTCTGGAACAGCAGAGAACAAGCCAGTGACCTCCTTGTTGTGGAAACCTTTGAGGTATTTAAAGAGGGTGATCATGTCACCCCTCAATTTTCTCTTCACCAAGCTGAACATGCTCATTTCCCTCAACATCTCCTCATATGTTTTTTCCCTCCTATCATCCTCTTGACCTTCTCTGAACTTGCTGATATATGTGATATATGTATCCATCCATGTATTTTCCACTCTGAGGCCCTCAATACAGCTTACAGCAAAGCAAACATTATCTCCCCCTTGGCAATAAATATGTGTGGTCAGTTTGTGATCAGAAGCTTCACAAAAATAAGGTGGTGGTTTCCAGATCATGGGTCAAAATGTCCCCAATATGTAGAACTACACACTTTTTAAAGTGCCCCAACAAGCACCTATTTTCAATGGCTTTCTGGTCCTATGGAATGCAGTGGCCTGAATCCTATTGTTAGTTCTAAGTAGAGTAGGCTCACCAAATCAATGGGATTTATGTACTGTATAGACTCACAGGTCTACAATGGATTGAGTAGGCCTACTGTAATTGGGACTAACCAACAGGATTCACCCCATGGTTGTCAGTTGAGAAAAAGAAGAGGTAAAGAAAGAATGGCTTTTCTTGACCCCTAATATCTTAAAAGAGGGGTGCCCCCTAAAATTAGGCAGGGAAAATTAAAATGGACAAATGCAGGATGAGCAATACCTGGCTTAACAACAGCACATCTGGAAAAGTCTAGGGGCCTTAGTAGACCATAAACTAAACATGAGTCTACAGTGAGATGTGGAAAAAAAAAAAAAGGCTAGTGCACTTCCAGCTTGCACCAACAGATTGAATGGTAATAATACTTCTCTATTCAGCTTTGGCCAGACCTTTCCTGGAATACTAGATCCAGTTCTGGGCACCATACTTCAAGAAGGATACCGACAAGCTGCAACATGTCCAGAGGAAAACCAAGATGTTAAAGAGTCTTGTCTGAAGGATGGCTTAGAGAGCTGGGTATGTTTAGTTTGGTGAAGAGAAGATTGAGGTGACATGACAGCCATCTTTAAATATTTGAAGGGCTGTCATGTAGAAGTTGGAACAATCTTATTTTCTGCCGCTCCAGAGACTAGGACACAAACCACTGCTTCAAATTACAAGAGAGATTCCACATAAACATTAACAAGAACATCCTGATGGTAAGAGCTATTCAACCATGGAATAGACTGCCTTGGAGGGTGGTGGATTCTCCTTCTTTGGAGGACTTTAACAGAAGTTGGATGGCCATCTGTCAGTACTTTAACTGTGTATTCCTTCAGGGTAAGAATAGATGGCCCTTGTGATTGTCTATGATTCTATCTGGCTCTTTGGCAATTGAGTTATGGCTCTCTTGAGCCACCCATACATTTTGCAGCTCCTGCTGTACTGAAATACTGCTGGATTGGGCAGCCCCCATCTGATGTAGCCACTTGGCTGCAATGGAAGCATTTACTTTTCAGGAGAGGGAAGACACTGAAAAGGCATGACAGCTTGTAAGAGAGAGGAGGAGACTGATGAAGAAGTGGGAGGTAGCAGCCAAAGAATTGTGGGTGACATGGAAAGAAGGACAGTGTTATTGGCTGCTGAAGGTATGGGGACAGAGAGAAGTGACCTGTGTTTCTGCACTTCTGTGCATGTGCCTTCCAGTCTCCTGTAAACTTATGGTGACCCCATGAATTTAACATGGTTTTCTTAGGCAAGGAATACTCGGAGGTAGTTTTGTCAGTTCCTTCCTCTGAAATATAGCCGGGTAATTCGTTGGCAGTCTCCCATCCAACTAATAGTGAGGGCTGACCCTGCTTAGCTTCCAAGATCAGAAAGGATCTGGTGCCTTTAGGGTATTTAGGCATGAAGTGACAGTAGGCTTAGTGGAAACACAAACAGACACAAATCAATATATAGAGAGGAGGCAGTTAAGGCACAGGGAACGATGAAAAGTCTATCAGTATTGTCCTCTTTTTGGTATCCATGTTCCCTTTACAAGTGTTACTCCTAGGCTGCACAGTTTTCCTGACCCATTCTCTGTGTAATCACAAGGACAGCTGCTAGCATCTGATATAGTAAGTCCAGTGTAGTAAATAGAATTAAATCACAATAGGCAAGGTTAGGTTAAACCAGTTTTTCTCATCCAGGGTTACCTGGAACCCTGGGGTTCCCCAAGAGGTTGGTAGGGGTTCCTCAAGAGATTGTGATTGTGGGGGGAAAGCAATAGCAGTATATAGAATAATGTTTATGCAGGGGTTCCCTGAGACCTGAAAATTACTTCAAGGGTTCCTCCAGGATAAAAAGTTTGAGAATGGCTGGGTTAAACTATAGAGTTTAGACCAGATAGTCAAGTCCTGGTTTCCCTTTTTAAATAGGACCTCAAACAGCTCCAAGTGACTCTTGCTGGCTAAAGCTCTTCCTGTACACACCTGCCCTCCTCAGTATCCCACCAGTAGGGGCAATACAAAGAGGGAGGACTCGGGCAAGGGAGGCCTGTTGGTTTATTTTTGGCACCAGGTCAAAACATGGTTTTTAATGAAAGCTTTTGGGGCTTATTTTGCTTTTAAGCAGGTAGATTTCTTTGAAACACATACACAAAATGGCCTCTGCTAGCCATTTAAAGCCTGTTTGGTTTGAGTTGTTTCATAATTTTTAAAATCTTGTCTAAATTATTTATGGATTTTAATTTTAAATAGTTTAAATTGTTGATATTATATTATTTAATCTGTTTTCTGTGCCATGTTATCATGGGGGGGGGGGAGAAAATAAAAAGATTTAAATGAGTAAATAAATTTAGAAATATGATGGAAAAGTCTCAGCAGGGAGCTAAAACTAATTAAAGCCTTCTACAAGCCAACATGACTTGTAGGATAGTCACATTCTCTCCTCCTGGAGAAACTGACTGGATTGTTAAAGGACCTTTGCCTGGTTTTGTTGGGGAGGTAGACTTACTTGAGAATAAATCGAATGTACACAATAGGACATACTCTGAGTAGACATGCCTAGGGCTGTGCTATTAAAGGTTCTTAAGACCCACCCCAACAACCTCGGTCATTCAAGCATTGCTGGAGAATATCATACCCTCCCACATTTCACAGATGAAAACCAGGACACATATGGCCAAGCGACATCAGAGCGTGGTCAAAATGGTGCACATGCAAGCGGGGAAGGCTGCAACAGTTTGCTCCTCTCCTTTCATCTCAGTGAAAACCATGTTTGCATTTTGAACTCAGTTTACAGCCATTGAAGTAAGCAGAGGACAAAGAGGAAAAGCAGGAGGAGAAGAGAGAAACTGGGACGTTTGAAAAGCAACTGGAAAAAGTGGGACAACAGAGGCGTAATCAGGCCTGTCCCTGCCAAACTGGGACTGTTGGGAGGAATGTAATACTGAGTAGATGAAACAATGGTCTAACTTGATTTAATCTAGCTTTCAAGCTCAAAATCCTATTAGTAGTTATGGGGGAGAAATTCATTGTGTTTTAAAATGAACTCTACTAATTTGCATCTCCTGAACAAATATGTGAATCTGAACACAATCATCCTTTGGCTTTCTTCCTTCTTTGAACTTTACACTGCAGTTCCATAATCCAGAAACTCATACAAATCCTGGGAGCATTGGGGAAAGTAGCAGACAAAAGGCATGCAACAGGGGAAACTGCTTGTGTAATATGCTTTTGTGAGAGTCCAATATATAGAGTAATTCGGGGAGAAATGTGTAGAAAATGTGCATTGGTTTTTTTTTGTGTGTTTTTTTTTTTTGAAACTCACAACCACGCATGCACACTTTCAGGCAGAGTGTGACCCCTTATTCTTACACATAATGCAGAAATTGGAAAGAGACAAGCCTATGCTTATGTGTGGGTGTGACCATTATAGAAAGCAAAGTAGATTCAGCTATCCCTGGTATGCAGTTAATAAGATAAGATGAGAAGAAAGGAACTGAAGGACATGTGCATGTTTGTTGTCTAGCAGAGAGATGAGAGGAGATGGCCAGGAGCAAATGGTGAATATAAGGGCAAGAGTTTTCTTTTTTCAATACATGTAAGAAAGATTTAAGTGTTCTGTGTTCTCTTATCTAGAAAGTTGTTGCTGATAACAGGCCTGAATGGTATGAATTCTCCTTATCTTTCTGTCTCATCATAGATAGCAGATTGAATTTAGAAGAAAGTCCATCCATCAAGAAGACAGTAATGGGTAGGAATGTCAGATATCTACATTCCTAATTTAACAATAACTCCTCCTCCTTGAATCTTGGAAAGGGTGGAAGAGTGGTACCTGGAAGCAAACATTCCTCACCCTTTTGGTGACATTTGCCCAACAAGAGAAAAGGAAAAGTGAGGACTAAGGCCATCTGAACCCAGAGAACTTTTTCTTCAATCACCCCTAGACTCTGGAACGGCCTGCTGGAAGAGATATGGCAGCTGAATACGCTGTCCAAATTCAAATCAGCATTAAAGATTAGCCTTTTCTGACAGGCCTATCCAAATGATTTTGAAGTGTGAATTTTAAATTGTGCCTTGACTGTTTTAAAAAGTCTTGGTTTTACTTCTTCTTTTAAATTGATTTATGTTTTAATTTATATGTATAGTATAATCCAAGTATAATATGCTTGTAGGCAATGATAGCTATATATTCAATATGCAACATATATGCAATGTATGTTTCTGACTGCTTGGTGTAAACCTTCTAAGCCTATAAGGCAAGGGCTTTTAAGATGGTGCTGTGTTGCTGTAATTGTACTGCTTTATCATGGCTCTTTAACTGTATGGTTTAAATTGTCTTAATCCTGTTATTGTTAGTTTAATTCTATTTTAATGTTGATCATTTGTCTGTTTTTAACCACAATTTACTCATTTTAAACTGTCTTGAGTCCAAGTTTAGGCAGGGGTATAGATGATGATGATGATGATACTAACAAGGTCTCACAGTGCAAGGATGATGATGGTGATACTATTAATAAGGTCTCACAGTGCAAGGATTCATGAGCAAATTTCAATTTCTCAATTGAAATTGAGTGAAATTGAATTCTCCCCAGAGAATTACAAGCACTCTAGTAAAACGCGCTGCACACATACAGCCAAGTTCTACATGAACATCCTTCTGGTGCTAGCATCAGTCCATGAAGACCCATCAGCCCTTCTCTTAGTCCCATCACCTTCCCAAGCATGTTTGGTAGGTACAAGGCAGAGGGAGAGCCTTCTCAGTGGCTGCTCCCAGACTATGGAATTCCTTTCCCGAGGAGGCTAGCTGCCTCCTCCTCCTGCTCTCCTTCTTTTGATAAGTACAAACATTATTTTTCTATCAGACTTTTAGAAACTGAGTGTCATTGACTTTTAATGGTGTGTTGCTTTATTGTTATTTTATATACCCTGTCTTTTAACTCCAGGTAACATCTAGTAGACTATGAAATTGGCATATATGGTAATGTTAATAATGTAATAAAATAGTTCTCCTTTTCAGGGAACATATGTTTGAGAAATTTGTTGAAAATGATGACATAAAAATCCTATTGGACTTTAAGATTCAAACTGACAAAACAATTTGTTTGCATCTTACACGCAAGATATTATGCATCTTGCATGTATAATATGCAGGACATAATGGTGGTTGAGAAAAACAAAGCTTGGATTAAAGAAGTGGCAATCCTGAGGGACAGCAGAATCAAAGACGAAGGGAGGGAAAGGATTATAAGATGTTCTGGAAGCAATTCCAAATAGGCTGACCAGACATCTGAAATGAAATTGCCATCGGATCGGATCATAATAGCAAAATTAGAAATAGTTACACCACTTGGAACATGCCCCATTATCCAATGAGACTTCACTGATTCCTAGGTTTCTGGATAGAATTAGAATCATTGATGGCCCTGAAACTCCAGTGAGTAGCACATGGTAGACTGTGAACCCAATTATAATTATAATAAAGATGCAGGATGGAGAGAGTTGGTGTTTGTTCCCATAACTCCTGTGGAATGCCCATAGAATTAGTATTATTTTTTGTCACCAATGGTTTGAGCATGCCTCCTCGGGGAACATACACTGCTTTCAGAAGCCTTGAAGGTCAAGCCAGCAGTGGTAATGCTGGAACAGGTCATGTTCGGAAGTTGCAGCATCAGGGAAACATGGCATGCACAAAGGGAAGCAGGAAGGCCCTTGGGTTGAACAGTGTAGGGGAGAAAGGGAAGAAGCCAGGCTTAAAATATATCACGAGACAAATGATTTATTCAAAGGCTCCCAGTGTTGCATTAAAAGGGCTGCACGTAGGCCCATCTGAGGTGCTCGGTAATGATTCCTCCATCCTTTCATCCTAAACCACCAATAAATTAGAAGCGCCTAATATCTGAATCTGAGGATTCCATTAAAATGATTTATGGCTTCGTCTCAGGCAAGGCAAGATGGATGAAGCTGATGTGTCCGTTGAGCCAGGAGGCAATACTGAAGGCTGGTCAGAGATCCCATCAGGAATCTAATTGAAAGATGGGAAGTATTTTATATACATACCCATGGCATGAAATACAGCCTTTCCCATGCACTGCCCAGGTGCACAACAAATGAAGGCAACAGGATTTATTTGCAGAGATACCCCCAGCCTCATCATTACTCAGAACGGAGGCTCTTTCCTCCAAGTTGGATCCCTCTATCTTGCATGTATAAATTGTAACTACTCCATATACTTCCTGCAGGCATGATTCATGGACTCTCTTTCCTCCCCACTCTAGCTTGCTCTTTCCAAGGAGCAGATGGGAGGAGGGAGTGGTTTTGTGCAAGGAAGAGAAGAATATAAATATATAAATATATTTTTAAACTAAAGATTATATTTAGATTTTACAACAGAATAAAAAGAGTAGGTTGGCTAAAAGAAGGGGGGAATCCAGAGAACACATGAAAAAGATGGAAAAGGCTCCATCACAATTACTTCAAGTATGCAGCTTAGGAAGGCCTACGATTAAGGACGCTTTCAACTTGTCTATATGAGACAATAAAATGTGGATTGGTGCACAGTAATGCCAATTCGTAGCAGTTTTCATTTGTCTCCATGGGTTTTTTGCAGATCGCAGGCATGCAAAGCTATCTGCATTTGCTATTCAAATGGGCATACCTGTAAATCAAGATCGCGGGCATGAGCGAATTACCTGTGTTTTTATTCTCCCCAAGTTGCTGCTGCCAAACAGTATTTTTAAAAAATCTAAATCCAAGGTACAGAAGTACGATCTTCTGCTTAAATAATAATTTTAAAAAAATACTGTTTTTCAACTTAGCACACAATCGTTAAGCGAAAATCCAATATGGCGGTTCCAGGTGCTGCCCTGCCACCTGTGCATGTCTGACCAATCAGCTATCCACTTTGGGAATGCACAGCAAGGTGATTCCGTTTTTAAACAGAGGCTGGATGGCCATCTGTTGGGAATGCTTTGATTGTGTATTCCTGCATGGCAGGGGGTTGGACGAGATGGCACTTGTGGTCTCTTCCAAATCTATGATTCTTTCCCCCCTGCCCCGGTTTTTAAAAAACTCAGGGAAAATTCTGAAGTCTTTTGTAGCATAGTTTTTACAGGTTTTGACCCCCCTCCTTCCAAATACCATTATTCAATGCAGGATATCATTAAGACAAATGGAATTCTCCTTGAATTCCATGAGGAGTATTTTCACTGTATAGACAAGCCCTTTAATTTCTTCCCAGAAAACTAAAAAGGAGAAACAATTCTGTGTATTTAATAAATCACTTATGTTATTTATGCCCTGTCAGTCAGCTGAAGGTATTCAAGGTTTCTAACAATCACTAAAATCTGTATTAAGATCAATAAAACATTTTAACACCTTATAAAACATGAATAGACATTTTAAAGAAAAAAAATCCAATACAATAAAATCTCAAAATCAGAGCACCAGGGCAACCAATTATGATAAAGAGTTCCTCGGCTTGATGGAACTACTAGATATGGAAAAGAACATGGGTGGATCTGATCATCTCAACAAAAACAGGTTTGTTTGTTTTTGTATATCTTGAGCGTACTGCAAAAAAAAACAAAAACCCAAACACATCCTGCCTCAAGAATCTGTTCATTTGTGAGGTTTGGGGGCACTATGGGGGGGTGGCTGGGGTGGGAATACAATGTATTTTTAAAAATTGAAATGGCTAAAATGCACAAAATGGGTGGAGGACCACAATCCCACTTTAGTCAATGGGAAAAATGCATAAATTAAGGAAAATGTATAAATAAAATGCCTAAATTCCCTAAATTGGGGAAATGTACAAAAAGTATGTACAGATTTCCCTGCAAATGACCACCCACAAAGTATTGCAATTCAATATGGAACAAGGATAGGAAGAAGAAGAAAAAACAGGACAGATCCAGAGAAGTGGAGATTTTCGCATCCTTACCACAAACCACTAAAGCTGGCCTTCACTTGATGATCCCAAAGCTCAGGCAGGAATAAAAATGGATTCTTCAGGTAACCTGGACACAGACTATTTTGAGATGTAAAGGTTAAAACATAGCTATAAACTGGCTACTGACCAGTGTTGTAATGTTCTAAGCAGAGATGCAATGCTCTTTCCTAGGCTGAGCTTTGTTTTCCCTGCATTTTAGATTAGCTGATGTTTCTCTTCAAAGCACATGGAGAACAATTACAGATATGTAATCTGAAGATCATCAGGGTGACCATCTTCTGCCAATATGCAATAGGTAACATTATAAAGCAACAACTGGTAAGGCTATTCCAACCCTATGAAGATTAGTTATAGCTAACATGGAATAATTGTGGGTTGTTGTTTTTTTTTTTTTGTTTTTTTTTTACATTTGGCAAGTTTAGAGGTTCACACACTTCCTTCTTCACTGAACGAAGAACAAAGGTACAGCTTGTTTGTTGATCTTGACCAGTGCTTTCTCTTCCTGTTGTTAAACTATGATTTCCAGGATCCATCACCATTGGCTATGCAGAGTGGGGCCTGTAGGAAGGATAGTCCAACAATAGCTGGGGACCAACCTTTGGCAGATATTGGCTGTAACTATAAAGCACCACACACTGGCACAACATTTTCTGATTTCTATCAATGTCTCACATTTCAAACATCTGGGTCAGGCATCTGGATTCTTGGAATTTCCCAGATTGGTGTCAACACTTCTTTGGCCATTGTTCTAAATTAAATAATTACAGTTGTCCCTTCATATTCACTGGGGTTTGGTTCTAGGACCCCCCGGAAATACCAAAATCCATGAATACTCATCCCATTATATGCAAAGGCATAGCAAAATGGTGCCCCTTATATAAGAAGGCAAAATCAAGGTTTGCTTTTTTGGATTATTATTTTTTAAAGAATATTTTCAAGCGTGGATATGGAGGGACAACTGTAGTTCTTGATGGCTCTGCGCTGACTCCGCTATATTTCTGGATTCACACAGGACACGACAATATACATGCAACCAATTCAATAGTGCTTGAATAAGGATCATGCTACAGGAATCTAAATGCTATTCCTTTTATCCATACAGTTTAGGGTTGTCAGGTGTCCCTTTTTACAAAGGCTGTCCCTTATTTGAGGACCTGGAAGCTTGTTCCTTATACAGCTGGCAGGTACCTCTTACTAAAAGGGATGTCCCTATTTGAGGGCTGAAACCTTTTCCTGACTGAAAGAGTTGCCAAAAATCCTATATTTTTGGGTGCAAGCTCTTCATAGTGTCAGAAATGTGCACATGATGTAATTAATGTGGACAATATATTAATTTTGCAGAGAACTACATGGCTAGGTTAACTGAAACCAATCTTTTCATTTTGTATTTAGATAGAATGCAAGCTTGTTAATGGGGCCTTCCTGACTTCAGTGCTGCATATCATGAATTTTGACTGCTCCTTATTGCTGTTTTGAAAACCTGGCAACACTAGCATAGCCACACATGCTGTATGTCTATACATCTCCCTCCACAGAGGCTCTCTGAACTGTTATAAATATTTAACAAAATGGAAAGAACATACTCTTTTAAAAAATGTTTTAAAACTACAGGAGTTCACCTCCTGCAAACTTTAAATCCGTGTGCCTTATCAGTTTAGAAGTTCTTTGCCTCCTTCACCTGACTTTGTGTCTTCCTAAATGGCAGGCAGGGATCCAAACCAAGAAACAATCTGTCAAACACTGGAGTACAGTTGATCGATCCTGCTATGAGTAAGTGCTATTATTGGTTTGTTTGTCTTTTTTTAAAAAATGCTTGAGTATACATTTTGTGTGGGTTTTTTACTCTTGCTAGATTTATTTTCTTTCTTTCCATGACTCACTGATCTAACAACTGTTATAGTCCTTATTATATTTTTCTCCTATCCTCGGGCATCATCATCATCAACATCATCATTTCTCTTCATGTTTTTATGAAATATTGGCCAAGAGTCTATGTTGTTGTTGTGTTGTTTTTGTTGTTCTTAATTGCCTTTGAGTTGACTTCATGGTGACCCCATGAATGAGGCATCTTCGAGACCCCCTGTCCTCAACCACTCTGCTCAGGTCCTGCAGGCTCAAAGCTGTGGCCTCCTTGATAGGGTCTATCCATCTGGTATGCAGTCTTCCTCTCTTTCTACAGTCCTCCACCTTCTCAAGCATTATTGTCTTTTCTAGTGAGTCATGCCTTCTCAAGAAGTGGCCAAAGTACAGCAGCCTCAATTTAGTCATCTTGGCTTCCAAGGAGAGTTCAGTCTTGATCTGCCCTAGGACACATTTGTTTGTCTTTTTGGCTGTCCATGGTGTCCATAGAAAGCTTCTCCAGCACCACATCTCAAATGAGTTTATTTTTTTCTATCAGCTTTCTTCACTGTCCAGCTCTCACTTCCATAGATGGTGATAGGAAATACAAAGACTTGGATGATTCTAACTTTAGTGTTCAGTTTTATATCTGTGCGCTTTAGGATCCTGTCTAGTTCTTTCATAGCTCCCCTTCCCAGTCCTGGGTGATTATCATACTACACTGTTATAGCTCTAATATTCCACTTGCACTGCTATGGCTGCTTCTTGTGAAATCCTGGGATTTGCAGTTTAGGGAGGGGCATTTAGCATTCTCAGCCAGAGAGCTCTTAGGCCTCACTAAACTACAAAGCCCAGAATTCCACAGGTGGCAGCCATAGCAGTTAAAGTGGAATAATAGTGCTATAACAGTGTAGTGTGATAAACTCCCTAGTCTTCTGATTTCTCAACTGCAGTCTCCATTCTGATAAATGAGAGATCCAACGTATGGGAAATCTTTAACTTTTTCAACCGGCAACTTAATTAAGTATGCTTAAATATAGGTCTTTTTCAGACACCCCTTACCGTGCAAGAAGCCTCCATAACAGTAACGATCCTACAGTCAACGGACAACGCCGAGAGAGGGACGTCGTCGTCCGAAACGGACCCTCTGCCACGCAGCAGCTTCGTTACTGCTATGGAGGCTTCTTGTGCAGTAAGGGGTGTCTGAAAAAGTCCACAGTGTCTCCTGACCAAATCCTCCCCCACCCACAACCCTCCTTTACCAAGCAGCAGCTGCTGTGAGCAGCAGGGGTCTGTTCTCCTGTTGATTGGAATGCAACAGATTGGTGTTTCCACTCTCCTCCCAAGAGTGATCTCTGGTGCGAGGAGGAATAATCCTGCTTCTAATGGTCACACCAGAGATTGCTGGTGGGAAGGAGTGGAAATGCCAGTTTGGTGCATCCTGATTGACAGAAGATCAGACTTCTCTTGTTCACAATGGCTACTACCCAGTAAGGAAGAACTGGAGGACTTTAATGATCTCTATGTATTCCTTACACTATTGAATACGTGGTGTTCAATACAGATTCCCTACACCATTGAACACAAATCAGTTAGAATTCACAATTACGATTATGAATTTATTTCTTTAAATAATGTTTATTGAAATTTTAGAACCAAAAGCACACAACAGTCACCCAAATATACAGGCATTCAAACAAACCCTTGAGCAACAACTCTTTCTGCACCACCACCCCACATAAAAATATAGACTTCCTACCTCCCTTGGATTGTACCTTGCCTAAATATCCTAAATTCACCTCATAGTTTTACAATATTCACTATTAATAAACTTTTTAAACATTACACTCAATATACAACATTCCTTTCCACATATAATAGTAAAAAAGAAGAAAAAATACCATCTAGATCTCAAAATCTAATGTAACAACATCTCCTCTTTGTCATCTTAAATAATCAATAAAGGGACTCCACATATCTTTTTTTTAACCGCTAATGTGTTTCCCCTAATTAAGTTAGTTAATTTGTCCATTTCTGCAATTTCCATCAATTTCTCTAACCATTCCATATAGCTTAGCAGTTTATCAGCTTTCCAATATCTAGCAAAAACCACTCTAGCCTGTATTACCATGTATCTAATTAAATCACAATATTTTCTTTCTCTTTTATCATCCACATTTATCAACAATTATGAATTTATAATGTGAAACTCTAGGTTATAAATTCATAACTTTTGAGATCGTGAATTCTAGCCATTTTTTTCCTATAAAAAGATATGTTCATAGAAGCCCTGATGGAGCAATAGTTAAATGCCAGTACTGCAAGCCACAACATTGCAAGTTTGATCCCAAGGGCTCAAAGTTTCATCAGTCTTCCATCATTTTGTAGGTAAGTAAAATGAGTACCTGGCTTGTGGGGGCAATTAGCTAACACACATTGGAAACCATTTGGAGAGTGCCCAGCATGGTATAAAAGTGGTGTAGATGTGTAGGTGCTATTGCTTAACAATTTGCAAGCTGATCTGAGAGCCTTGGTGGCTGAATAAATAAATAGATAGATAGAAAAAAAACAGAAGATATAATCATAGAAAAAAAATCTTGCTACACTCTTTGATATAACTGAAGAGCTGAAACAGATATTCCCAAATGTTCTAAACATGTACTGGGGTTTGCAGTTTTATCAATCAGGTTTTTGAAATTTCAAATTCAGAAATAGAATCTGCATTTGCCTTCTGAAAGTTTAACAATTTGGATCTACTGACTGCTTAGGCAGGCATGAGATTTAAAACCAAAGAAAAGAAAAAATCCTGTTTGCAAAAATACCATTGTGTGACAACTGCTGCCAAACATCAAATACTGAGCTGAAATATCAGAGGATGCAAACAGAAACAGTTGGTGAATATTCAGAAAACATTCAAGTACTGACAGAATATTTGGAACATCTGGAAAATCAACATTTGCATACAAAAGTACTGAGGATAATTTTTGGAAAGCAAACACATTTTTAGCCTAACAGATTTGTCATCAGAAATGGTCAGCCCTTTGAAATTACACTAAAACCAGCTTGCAATAGTTTCCTTGAACTGAATGCATCTCAGTCCCTGTTCAAGTGAAGTGTGTATTTTGTTTGCTTTATCATCTAAGCTTGGGTTACAAACTGGCCCACACAAGGTATCTAGATTTTTTTAAAAGAAAAAATATCTTTCTCCTGTTTAGTCTGGTGTGAAATTGTTTTCAGGTAACAATTAATTCTTCCCCTGCTTTCCTCCCCATTGTCAGATCATTCACAATGTTTGAGAGAACACTCTACTAAATGGTAACTTCCCCCTCTTATCAGAACTGCAATTACATTTCTGTTGTTATTCCTGCTCATGAGATAGGAGCCTGGTGTATTGCTTCCATTGTCCCTTATGAGGTTTCCTGCCGGCTTTATTTGCTCCTTATTTGTGAGTAAAGCCTAAGCTTATCTTTAACATGATGGATGACATGACAACAAAGACAAGATGCTGTTTGGTCTGGTTACCAAGCAGACCATCTGGCAGTGAAGCCAATAGTTGAACAGGCCTTGATAGTCTCCGTGGGTAGCCTGCATGAGATCAGGATGCAATTATTTGGTAATTTCATTCTTTTTTTTAATTAATGTTTATTAATTTTTAAAATTAAAAAACATACAATTACTACATAAAACTTAACAAACATATATAACAGTGATTCCCTCCACCGAGGGACTTCCCTTTACATTCATCCCTCTTTCCAATATATCATTGTTTCCAACTCAGGTTTGCTTCCTCTCCCCTTTATTAATACAAATTCTAAAAATTTACTCCATTTTTCACCAAAAACATTCTTATTTAGCCCTCCTTTTTTTTTTCTTTAACCATATTTGTTAATTTCTCATTTATAGCTATATTCCATACTTCATCATACCATTCTTCTATTTTGTATTCACCTTGTATTTTCCATTTCTTTGCTATTATTAACCTTGCTGCTGTCAGCAGATTTGTTAACAAATCCTTAACAATTTGAGATTCTTGTATTTTTTCACAATATGATAATAATGCTATTTCAGGGCTTAAAGGTATATTTATCTCCAGTATTTCACTTATCCTTCATTACTATTTTCCAAAATTTCTGTACATATTTGCAATTCCACCACATATGAATATACGTTCCCAATTCTTGGCATCCCCTCCAACACTGTGCTGAATACTTTTTATCTATTTGATTCAATCTTACTGGGGTTAAATACCATCTCCATATAATCTTATAGTAATTTTCTTTTATTCTTACTGATAATGTTTTCAAATGTTGCATATTCCATATTTTTCCCCACTTAGATTTGTCTATTACAGTTGCTACATCTGTTTCCCAAACATCTTTTAGATAATCTTGTACTTCTTCATTATCCATTAACATTTTATATATTTTGCTTGTGATACCCTTTATAATGTTTTTCTCTTGAATAGCTTTTGTGGTAATTTCATTCTTGAAGGAAGCTAGAAATAATTTCATCAATTTTCTTCCTGCTGGAGGAAATGCTGCAAAAACTGCACAGTTTTGGAAGACTGTTTGCACATTTTTTTAAAAAAAGTATTCCTGCACAGGAAACAACTTTTTCTGCACAGAATTTTTGCAGAAATATTATCTTCTGCACAGAAAATGCTGTTTCCTGCACAGAAATGGCTGTTTCCTGTGCAAAAAAACCTTGTGTGCAAATTTTCTGCAGAGTGTGTCCTGAACTGTGACGATACATGACCTCTGGGCTGTTTTGATTCATGCTAATTGCATCCCACAAAGAGTTATCCATAATAGCAGCAGCCATTTTTACAGGTGGACCATATGCAGTGCAGGTCCAAGATGATGTGAGCACTCGGCTGCTTCAGAAGCTAGAGAAATAAAATGGAGGAAGAAAATTTTTCCTAACATGAAGACAGATATCTTTCAGACTAGGGTTGCCCCAAGATATTGCCCAAAGGAAAATATTTTACACAGATTTCAAAGTTCCTGCTTAGGGAAAACACAGAGTAGCAGCTTATATTGGAGGTATTCTCATATCCAAGTTCCACTAAAAGCAAAATGTTGAGATAAAAGTAGAAGTTCCTGTTGGGGAGAATTCTAAGAGAAGCAGAGAGAGAGACATTAGAAGGTTAGTGGACTTTCTCCACACATTCTTATGTCAAACAAAATTGGAAAATTATGTGTCAGAGTTCAAGAGATGTGTCAGAAAGAGGCACTGTTCACCAAAGATCTGCTTGAAAGCTACAGTAGTGACATAGAGAGCTTTGTTCTACTAAGTCATCTTACCTGGCATCATCCACTCCAGTTTTCTGGGCTAGTCTTCTGTTCCTGGTACAGTATAGTGTCTAGGTCAAGGGAAGTAATAGTGCTACTCTATTCTGCTTTGGTCAGACCACTCCTGGAAAACTGTGTCCAGTTCTGGGCACCACAATTCAAGAAGGCTAATGAGAAGCTGGAACATGTTCAGAGGAGGGCGGCCAAAATGATGGCAGGTCTGGAAGTCATGCATGGGAATTTTTTTAAAAAAAGTCAAAAAGTTAAACTAAGCACACACACACACACACTAAAAAACCCTCAAAGTAACCCAGGGACGGTCAAAAAAGTTTGTCACTTACCTGGCTGTCCCAATCTGACCTGGAAGTGTTCATGCTGGTCTGTCCGTTGTCAAGGTAAGTCTAAGACTTAAAGGGACAGAGATATTGCATGCAAGCAATGCCAGCAAAAAAGTGGCAGGGAGATCTATTGACAGCTTAAACTGTCGATTAAAACAATGGGTTTTGGTCTATTTTTAACCATGAAAGGGCAACATTGTCTGATCCATTCATCCTTTCATGGTTATGTGGCATTGTGATGATGCTGTATTTTCCATGTCTGATAAAGTCCTATGATTCTATGATTCAAGGAGCTCATGTGTAATTTAAGTGGCAATGATTTCAGTGGGCAGACTCTAAGTACCAAGACTGGATCTAATAGAATGGCTGAATTAAGCCATGTGTAGAAATGACTGTTAAACAGAAGGCAAATATCACTTTTCCAGGTATCCTTTTCTCAGTAGGATGCTCCACTATTGCAGTGCATGTGTGTGTGTGTGTGCCTTCAAGTTGCCTGTTGAGCTACGGTGACCATGTGAATTTCATAGGGTTTTCTTAGGCAAGTAATACTCAGAGGTAATTTTACCAGTTCTTTCCCCTGAAATGCCAACACAAAAACCCCATCTTCCTCTACACATTCATCAAAAGGGCAGGAGCACATAGATTTCCTAGCTGTCATGGGTTAGGTAGTTTCATGTGGGTGGAGGCAGTTCCTAAGATCAACATTTGGAAACGTTAATATTTTTTTTTTTAAAGAGAACCCAGAATATTTTCCCAATGTTACTTTTTTTAAAACACAGTTTCTGTACAAAGAAATGTATTGCCAAACTCAGAATAATGTACAATCTGAAGAGTACTTGTTTTCTGATCTTCACAGAAAGCATGAATTAAGACATTTGGTTTATGTGCGGCAAATGAATTTCTTCCCTATTCCTAGTTCTGGGCTGTTTGGAACTTTAAAGTCAGAAAGAAGAGAAAAGAAAACCATTATGTCTGCAAAAATATTTATTCAGCCCAATGTGTTTCTATTAAGCTGTCTGTCAAGGGTACTGTAATACAAAAACACTTCAAATTGATCACAATGAAATTAGCCACAACCAGCTTGTTCTGATTTTTTCAAAGGCGCGTAGCCTGACTAATTTTAAGTGAATTGAAGCCCAAAAGTTTTAGGTGAATTTCATCTCCGCCCACTCACTCCTCTACTTTTGTTGAACAAGGAGTCACAAACATTCTAGCATAGCATGTTTTCTTGACTTGGCAAAGTCAAGGATGAAAATATATACAGAAAGGTGAAAACAACAAATTACTAGAAGCTTCTTGGGAGTAGATTCCAGCGAATGGGAAATGGGATTTTTATAATCTCTAAGCAATTTGTTATTTTGACCTTTGCATATTTTTGCAAAGCTAAGGTTGGGTGCACAGTTTGAATAAAGTGCAGTGAGAGCAAGTGATAACGGATTATGTGCCAGCAGGGAGCTTCTTGCATTCTAATGTCCAATTTCTATAACTCCCCCCCCCCTATTTTTTTATGCACACGTGTATTGCATAAGGTATAGTTGTTGGGGAGGGGAAAGTACAAAGATTGTCCTTCGATAAAGAAAAGACACTTTACATCTTAGTACATTTTTTAAAAAGTTCTGTTCAGAACTTAGATTCAGTCTCTTGTATTTTCATCTGAAAGAGACTTGGTGAATCTGACACATGAAGCACCAAGTGTTTCAAAGCAGGGGGGTGGGGGGTGGCATGAGCATTCCCAAACTTGAAATGTAAGAATGTGCAAGATTTGCAAGGATGTGAGAAGAGCCAGTCCATAGTGATGGGATAATCTCCACTCCAGAGCCCTCATTTGCCATTACAGAGAAATGAAAATGCAATTAACAGCAAGGTTAGAGTAAGGCTACAGAACCACACAAAAATGGCAGAAATAGGATTGATCCATACTCTATACTCTCCAACATTTTACCAGAAGACAAGTGGCCAAGCAACAGCAGAGTGTGATCAAGATGGCAAAAATTATTAATGATTAAGAATACACAGGCTAAGAGAGGTTTTAGCAGTTTGCTTTTGCCTCAGCCTCCTGGGAGGGCAAGATTCCACCCTCTGCCCCCTGCTCTCCTCTCCCCACATTGAGTTAATTGAATGCAAACTACTTTTGAACTTTGAACTCAATTTCCAGCAAGTCAAGTAAGCTGAGAATGAAAGGGAGAAAGTAGGAGGATGGAGGAAAGCTGGGACATTTTAAAAGCAGCTGAGAAAGTGGCAAAACAAATGATTAATTGGAACTGTCCCTGCCAAATTGGGACCATTTGGAAGGTATGATATTCCCACCTGTTTTCTCAGCCTCTCATTCTGCCTCCCACTTATATGATTGTTCTGGCAATGGAAAGAAAGTGGCTGGGAACTGGCTGCACAAGGGTGCTAGATTTGTTCCAGAGCTACCAGTTATCTTGCTGAGAGCTTGTGGGTTACCAGGCCCTCCAGCTACAAGGCAGGGAATCATATTTTAATTGGATGCAATACATTGACATTGCTCTGGGGCACATTACCCCTCCTTTCCCCAAACATAAGGCACACCTCCATCTCCATATAAAAGAAAGAACTTTTGTTGCTTCTCCTCCTTCCATGAACTCTCCTTCACTTGCTGCAATGAGAACACCAAAAGCTCCAGAGGATACAAAATCCACCACCCCTTCCTTCCATCCTGAGAGCATCTTCCTATTGTTTGATGTTAGGGAAAGCATCACTAATTGGCAAATGTAAAACTGTGCACAGGAAGGAGGAGAAAGTGCAAGAGAGCAGCTGTGAACGCCTCTTGGCTTCCTGGAGTGGTTGCAATGGCAAGGCACTTCCAGCTTCTCAAATGCTTCCCTGGCCAAACTACTAGGACAACAAAATAACCCAGCCAAACAAACACACAGCTGTATACTCATGGGTGATGCCAAGTGAGTTGTTCCTGCCTTTGATGTCTTTGATTTGCATCTTCAGGAACAGGAACTCCTTGTCTGAAAAGGATGGTCTCAAAAGCAATTAGCAAACTGAGCAGTGTGGGTGGGAGACTAAGAGCTGGAGGGAAGCAAGACAAAATTAGAAAGTGGGTCTTCAGCATCCATCTCTGGCACTTTTTGAAACTGATCTTATTGCTGACTAGCCAGGAATGAAGACCAAACTAGACCTTACATAGCATTCTCCTGCCCTGTGTTTTTTAAGTGAAAAAAGAGAGAGAGAGAGAGCTGTAGAAGTCTGAGAATTTGATGGGAAGAAGCAGAAGGGGAAAATGCTTAACTTGCTCATGAGGGGGCATTTTTTCTGTTCAAATTTGCACTCACCCAATTGCCTGTCTATATGTGAGGTTAAAGCATCTCTTTCCAGTATTCCCCTTTCATATTTTGCAGCCTTTGAAACATTTCTTTTGCTACTTAAATACTCTAGTCGGAAGACTGTTCCATGAATCTTGCCCAGAAACACTAAGAAGTACCTCTACATGACACAGTGAACAGCATTTTGATATCACTTTAACTGTCATATCTTCATCCTATAGAATCCTGGGATGGGTAGGTTGGTGAGACTTCCACGGAGAAGTCTCTAATGTTCTGCTTGAAACTACAGCAGCACAGCTCTCTAGCAGATAATTCCACATGCTACACTAGGGTTGCTATATGTTCTCCTTTTCCTGGACATGTCCCCTTTTGAAGAGCTAAAATGTATGTCTGGGTGGATTTATTAAAATGTCCTGGGAATTTTAAAATGTCCACTGCTGCTTCATCTCCTGCCCACCAATGCTGCCTCCTCATTGCCATCTTGCTGTCTCCAGAGAGAGAGAGAGAAAATTAATAGTATAAATATGCTCTTCATTTCTTCCTGAAATGCTACTTTGCCATTATATTTCCCCAAAGTTTCACAGACATCCTGGCTGCCAATCCACACAGGTTCTGACTGGTCACTAATTTGTTCAGTGCTCTGCTCCAAAGAAATGGCTTGGAATTTATTTATGTATTTTGGCACGTGTGCTTGTGATCATAGTGTGTTAGGCTGGTGCACAGGCAAAAAAACCAGGTGGGAATCTTGTGTGGGGTGTCATCACAGAGACACAGATGGCCAGCTTGGCCAATTCCAGCAGCAAGCTGTCCGGTGGAAAGGAAGTTGCTGCTCTGGGGGCAAAGATTGGGCCTTGGGTGCCACCTGGCAGGATTTTGGCCTATAACATGAATAGCCTATTCTCTGATGCACAACCTGCTGGTGATATCTGATGTCTTGAATTGTGGGTTTGCAGCCTTATGCTCTACAAGCAGCCATTTATCTCCAAGCGTTAATATTTTCATTGTATTTTATTTTTGCTGGTAAGTTAAAATAGAAGTTGCATAAACTTCATCAAGAAGCTTAGTGGTTTAAAACAGAATGGAAGGATACATTGGCTGAGATCATACACTGCCCAGCAAAGCATAAGAATTCCATAGGTAGAATTCTGCTGCAGCTCCTCATAATTCCTGGTCTTGCTGTTTTGCTGCAATAGCCCCCCTTAGTAGCTATTTCATGGCTAGTGAAGGAGGGGGCAATTAGAGAAACTTCTGTCTATGCACCATAGCCAGATGGAGAACACTTACATCTTCCATTGAGATTTGTTGGGGTCTCAGGGACTGATGTCATCACTCTGTATCTGGCTTTGGGGCATAGCCAGATGCTTGTCTGATCTTCTGTGTTCTTCATGGAATGACCATTGGGTGGGGGAGAGACTATGAGTCCAGGGAGGGAGAGTCTTAGTTATTGTGGAGGGAGGAAGAGAATACCAGCCTCCACCACAAACAAACAAAAATATGGCAGCATAAGATGGACTTACGCTTACATAAGTAGCAGGATCCTGGCCTTTATTCTCTTAATGAAAATTCCTCCCAAAATTCTTTATTTAGTATAATTATGGCTCTCTCTGGCTTTTCTTCACAAATGAAGATTCAGGAAGGACTCATCCCATGCTTTCTGCAAGCATGCTGATGACTAAAAAGGCCAATCTGAGATAAACAAGTCCGGTTACAGAAAGCACAGCAGAAGGTCTCCTTGGGTGATGTTTCTGGGTTGTGATTCTTTCTGCGTTGTCATTTCTCTTCAAGACTTGTTTGACGTGAGTTCTCAAATAAGCCTGCAGCATTGTGGATAGTGCTTCTCCATGCTTCCCGATGTGAGGCCAGGGTGGACCATTGTTGGTGATCAATTTGGCTGAGCCTGAGATGTTGTTTCAGGGAGTCGTTGTATTGCTTTTTTGGAGCGCCCCTCTTACGCTGACCCGTGGCGAGTTCACCGTAGAGTACTATTTTTGGGAGGCGGTGGTCCTCCATCCTAGAAACGTGCCCTGCCCAGTGCAGCTGTGTTCTCAATATCATGGCCTCATTGATGGTGATCCCTGCTTGCTTAAGGACAGCAACATTTGTCACATAGTCAGTCCAGTGTATATTTAGGACTGTGCACATACAGCGCTGATGAAAGTGTTCGAGGAGCCATATAATTATGGCTACTGCTGTGTAAATAAGCATCCATTAAATCCATGTAAATAGCCATGAAATGGCTCATAATTTTTTAAAAATCATTTTTTCTAAATCAAAGCATAATTGTGAATAGAATGGAAGCCTGCTTCTACCTTTGGTTTCCACCCTTCTTTTCCTTTGTCCTTGAAATACAGAAAAGGATAAACAGAAGTACAGAGTCTGACCTCCACTCATTCACTGCCATCTTCACTGCTCTCCTCTCTGCTCTAAACTAAATTGTCCTAATCTTTTTCATCTGTCCTCATATGAAAATCCTTCCACCGGGCCTCTAATTGCTTTCAGTGCCCTTATTGAAGTTTCTCTCCTCCTTTATTATTATTATTTTATTTTATTTTAATTTTTTAAAGGGAAGTTGAGTCTGAAAGATACACACAGGTGTTCAAGACTAGAATGAGAAACATAACAAAATAAATTGCTGGAGATGGGATGACTCAAGGTAGCTGGTGGCAAACAGGACACAGAATAATTTCATTCCCCTCTGTGGTTCACTATGGAGGAATATCAATTAGGACAAAGCTGCTGTTCATAATTTTGTATCAATAGGTCCCGTAGCTCAGGTCTACTTCAGCTGGGGTACCACTGGAGCACCACCACTACTACAGGGGTGGATCAATGCCTGTGGGCACATTAATGGTGTGATTTTATATTATTCCAGGGGTGTCGCTGTGGTGGGGTGGGGATGAAGACATTGCCCCTGCAAATGAGAATTCTCATTCTCCTGTCCAATAAAATTGTATTCTAGCATTGCTGACATTGATAATTGTAAATAGCTAGAAGTCTTACATTTGTTGCATAACGTTCTCGTGCTTGTGTATTCAATCTGTGTTCCAGCCATGAATAAGGCATCACTTTCTATTGATGGGACAAGTTGTCAATAGCTCTAAATATTGCTTGCTTTTTTTGTGGTATTGAAGACTGTTGAAAAAACGCATCCCGTTATAATCGTGAGATTACAGCATGAATGTGCAGTCCTCTTTGCCCCTTTCCCAATGAGAAAACTTCCAGGTGAGAATGTGAAAACTATGCACATGACACTCGTTTTATGTACTCTGCCAGTTCGTTTGCATGTTTTTAGGGTTAAGTGTTTGCCTGTTCATTTACTTTGTAAATTAAGGGGTTTTGTGTGTTTTTAAGCATGCTCACATCTTCTTGTGAGAACCATCAAAATCTTGCCCATGCTAAATCACGAAAATAAACTCTCATTATTAAACTGCTAGTGGTGGTCATGTGATAATTCCATGGAGGTTCTTTCACAAGATTACAGCAACATGCAATAATAAGTTTTATAATGCCACTATGTTTCTGCTTTCCTCATTTGCAGAATTACACCATTGTTACATGCTAGTCTGATAAATTCCTTAGTCTAAAAAAGTAACTTTTCCAAGCCCTATGGTCTCTTGCCTACATAGCTATCAAACCTGAGTCTCTTCTTTTAGATTTCTGAGTTTCCTGTGTCTGAACTGATTGCCTATGAAGCAGTCAGGAAAGTCCTTGACAGCACCACCAAATGAATGGGAGAGACAGAAAGGCCAGGGTTGCACACAACTCAGAAAACAAAACCACAAACTATCGGGCTGTCCTTCCCCCATACTTCTCAATTCTCAAATCCCACAAGGTCTAATTAGCAGAGTTTGGAAAGAAGCAAGCCACCTCACTACAAGAGTGAAGTGATGAAACTGTTAACCCCTTCCTGCCAAGAGCCAACAGCTTGGTGACATAGTTGGTGTCTTGGCATACTCCCACTTCCTGGACTCCAAAATATGTTGTCTCCTTCCTCACAAAAAATTATTCTATCCTCATTCCTCCCATCTCCTCTTTGGAAACAGCTGCTGCTCTCCAGACTTGTCCCAAGCAAGGCCTCCTTTCAGTTTCCCAGGAGTTGGCACTGAAATTATTATCTTCTTCTGAAGAGGAACATCTGGCTAATGAGTGACAATTTCCCCATTACTGTTATTATTCTTATTGCTGCTCCTATCATTATCCCTGCCATTAGGAGTGCCAGTCTTAGGGGCTTGGTGAAAAAAGAGCGGTGAGACACTACCACCCCCGCTCAGAAAGTATAATGATGAGAGGTCCCCCCATTACTGACAAAGAGAGGACAAAAAGTAGAAATATTCACCATCCATAATTCAATAGTCAGAATATCCTACAGCAGTATCTACGTATAGACATGTATTTTATAGTCTAGAGCAGGTGTGATGTCGTAGTTTGAATGTAGGACTGGAACTCAGGGAGGCCAGGGTTCAAATCCCCACTCAGCCATGCAAACCCACTGAGTGACCTTGGGCAAATCACACTCTCACAGCCTAAGAGGAAGGCAATAGCTGAATAAATCTTGCACCAAAAACCTTATGATAGGTCCACCATAACTCAGAGTCAACTTGAAAGCACATAGCAACAATTTTATACACATTAACTGAAAACAGATTTTATTTTTGGACTTACTGACTGCTTACATAAATGGATATGGCTAGCCTGGTGCAATCAAAGTGCAGCCATAGGACCTCATGGAGTCCTCCAACCCAATTTTGTAGTCCTCACCAACCCAGGCTCACTGAACTACCTTTCTTCCCCCTCAGGGGGTTGGGGAAGAGTATGAACTGTCCTTCCTGAAAACATCCAGAAGTGGCAATTTATCTTTTAAATAGGTTGCAGAGGCTGACTGCACTGTTTAACATCCCACCCCCCAAATAATCCTGTTTCTCAATTTTAGAATAGAATTCTCCTATTCTAGGAGGGTTTGGTTTGGTTAGTTGGTTTCATTTTTGGCACTCTCTGTCACAGCTGGTCAGTCCCAAGACAGAAAAAATACCCCTGTCCCCAACATAATTGGTTGTTCTTGGCTTATACCAAGAATGTATTTTAAGAATCTAATCAATTTCTACAAAGCAATTTCTTTCTCTCTTTCAGTTTTTATAATCAAAGTTCAATAAGAATTCTATTGTTAACAATCAGATCCTAGCTCCTACCTTATAAATTTTCTGCTTAGGCAGATATGCTGTTGGCAGACCACAGCTAGAGTAAATCCTTTGAATCAATAGGATGTACATAAGTGTTGACTTCACAATTGATCAATAGATGTACTTTAGATAGGACTACCAATAGGATTGATACCTCCAGCCCAGTGTACAACATTGGCTGAAGTGTATTTGCATGTGGATGGCAGTTTGTTTAGAGTGTTGACTCATCATTCAACAATTGAATCAATGGGTCTACTTTATTTGGAACTATCAACATCTGGGATAGATGTAGAATGTTGGGTCAAATATATTTATGTATGGATGGGAAAAGCTTCAGAGTAGAGATGGAAAGAGGGTTTAGAAAGTCTGAAAAAATGGTTGAAAATCATGTTTCCTGAGTGTTAGGAAAACGTGATGAGGAGAATCCTGGACTGATTAGAATTTTTTTGCAATTTGGCACCTATTCTGTACAACATTTGTGCAGAAGAGCTTTGTGCAGAAAAAGCAGAAATATAATTGTGCGGAAAATGCTGTTTCTTGTGCAGATTACATGTTTGTAAGTCCTTAAGATGCAGAAAAGCAGAAATATCAGCAAGAAAGAGCTAAATAAACTTAAAAGAACAATTTTCACATCTCCCTATCTAGGATACTTATTGGTCCCTCATACCCTTCATCATGGAAGCATTTCCAGCTGGACCACTCTTTACTTCTTGCCTTTATATTTAGTAGTGGTGCTGTTATGAAGAATGCACACAACAGAAGTCAGCAAATCTACATTAAGCTAGCTTGGTATCCCCATTCACATCCTTAGAGTATATAAATTACCCAAGTTCAACTCCCCTTAGACCTTGTTAGAAAATAAACAGGACCATCACTTTCCTACACATGCTTCTAAATTCCACTCCTGTCTCGCGTTATCATTTCTTCCAAACCAATAATTGGCAGATTGTGCAATTTATCCCAGATAACGCACTTCTACCTGCTGAAAGTGAGACAACAGATGAAGATCTCAGATCCTGATGTAACATAGATTTAATAACAGAGGGGAAAACCCAAAGGTGCTGTGAGTCTACCGCCGGTCTCTAGGCAGCCTTCATATTGCTTCCTCTCTTGGCAAATGTACTGCCTGGCTCTGGTCAAACATAAATAAATGTCCACTTGGCTTCAAAAACATTTATATAGTGTGTGTGTTTGTTCAGGCAGCTTTCTATGGTAGAGTGTTCTATAATTCAAGGAAGTCTAGAAGGACAAGCTCATCCTATTATCTAGTGAAAGCCTCTTGGCACTTCCATGAAAAGGCATCTGGAGCCATGGTGTAGTTCCTGCTGCCCCCAACAAATAAATTCTTCCCAAATAAATTCTTCAAATCAAGCAGGTGCTCAAGAGACTTTTGGTGCCTTGGCCTTTTGGGCACTACCATGACAATCCTGTTAATTTATGGCTCAGCCTTTTAAGATGGTGCAGGCTATTCTATTGCTTATGTGTTCATATTTTCATGTGACTTTTAAAATAATTAATGACTATGTTTGTTTATTTACTATTACTTCCTTTAGCCAAGATTGGTGTCCAAAGCAGCTTACAAACACCCCCTCACAAAAAGGGTGCTGGTGGCAACCTCCAAACAGTGGTAAAGGTATCATCTCATCCATCAAACTTATTTTAACTTTCTACAGCAAGAATGTACAGGGAATCATCTACAAGGAGTTGGTTTCAGTTTGAAGGTTTCATTCCAGTCCATTTGGGGGCTCAGTTCAAAGTACTAGATATAACAATATTCTGTAACAACTTGGGTCCAGGCTCTCTGAAGATCTGTCTTAGTCTGCCACTATGAAATTTTCAGAAGAGGTCACTCTTAGAGGCATGTTTAATGAAAACATAACAGGGGGCCTCCCCAGTGGCTGCTCCCAGCAGAGATGGAATTCTTCACTAATTTTCTTCTCAAAGGCAGGAATGAGTAACTTAAGCAAACTTCTTCCCACTGTGAGAAAGTCTTCCAAAACCACACAATTTTCAAAGGCTATTCAAAATTAGGGATTTAGTCTGTGTAAAATTTGCATGTGGTTGTTTTCTATAGAAAAGAACATTTTCTGCAAGGAAAATATTTCAACACAGAAATACTAATTCCAGTGCAGAAAACGTTGTTTTCTATGCAAATCAACTATTTGTGAATCTTACACACAACAAATCCCCAATTACAGGTGTTTTTTTTTCCTGTGAAGAAAGCAACGTTTTCTGTGAAGTTGAAGGCTATCATGGCCGGCATCCATAGGTTTTCTGTGGGGGTTTTTCCGGGCTATGAGGCTGTGTTCTGGAAGAGTTTATCCCTGATGTTTCACTTGCATCTGTGGCTGGCATCTTCAGAGAATTGTTGGGTAGGAGTGTGTGTGTGGGGGGGGTTATATACTGTGGGTTCCTGTTGGAGAGGATGTGTAAATGTGTGTATTTGAATGGATAATTCCTGGGGGGAGATATGCAAGGAGGATTAGTATCTGTTTGGCTAATGTTCCATTATCTGCTGGAAATCCCCCTGTCCCTGGATGGAGTTCATTTGCATGTGCTGAGTGTTTATTTTGGTGTTTTTCAGGACCGGCAGCCAAACTTTGTTTACTTTAAGGGTTTCTTCTTTCCTGTCAGGAAAGTCACATGAAAGATAAAAAGATAGCATTGTCACACACACCCCAGTAAGAATTCTGCCCTCCCAATGAAGTTTTCATTCAGCCAAATTGGTAGCATCTCAGTGTCTTCACAGTTCATTTGAACATTCAGAAATACAGCGTAGGCATTGAAAGAAAAGAGGCAGGTGAACTTACCAAGGAAATGTGGATACAGCAAATAGGAAAGTTCTAGGTATTTGCAATTCTCAGTGTCTGCAGTGCTAGAAGACAGAAGGGAAATTTCATTTGGTGGGGCCCAAGGTTACTTGAGGGGCCATGCCTTCATTTCGTCCCATTGTAGCTCTACTCCTCACAAGACCAAATCAAAAAGTAGCTGGGCCACGTATTCAGACCACCCACAAACCTCTATTCATCTCTCTGAGTCATCCCCCATTCGTACACCCACACAATGCTTTGTAACCCATTGTCTGTGTAACTCATTATCTCTCCTTTTCCCTATGAATTCATTCCCTGTGAGGGATTAATGATAAAGAGCCCATAGAGATATCTCTTTTAATAATATATAGAGTGTTCTGTTTACTTATCTATCCTCCCTTTATCCCATGAGTGGGACTGAAGATGGTTTACAGTTGAATACAGTTAACAGATAAAATGAATAAAAGCATGTTTAAAAACAACAACAACAACAACATAAATTTTAAAATATGCCAATAAAAGAAAATATCCTCCCTGTTAAAAGCTTCTTCATAAACAAATGAATTCCTGGCAGCTCAAGACTTTACACATTGCACAGTTGCAGAACTTTAATGCATTTTGAGCAATCTTGAAATCTGTACTTCCATGTGGCAGTAGCACTATCTGGCAGAGAATGCTAAATACTGTGGGAAATGTAGCACTCTTCTTGAACCCCATGTTTAGTAAGTTTAGGAAATTCCTTGTATGCTCAAGTTTCCACCCCCCTTCTCTTCTCAGGCTGTCTTAGCCATTTGGAGCTATGGGGTGACCATTGAGTCATTCATCACACGGCCTCCTAATTTAAATGTTTTATGATGCTTTGTCCTCATTCCTTGGGGGGGGGGGTCTCTGCAGCTTCTCCATACAGTTACTTCTTTTTCGCTTTCCTCCATGCATCTAACTTCCAAAACATGAAGAAAAGAGGCGAGCTCTTGCTAACTTGCAATCGCCTCTTTATCTGAGGAAATATGGATATTACTGCTGTAATACTTAGAAATTTCTGGTTTGATTATCCTAACCTGAACTTCCCAAGATAGGGTGAGTTTTCTACCCTGAACCATAATCCTTTTAGTTACCTAGGGACTTTGATTTGTTTAGAATATGTAGATTAAGATTACTATACCTTCAGTAAACTTTTTATATGCATTTTTAAGCAAATGTCTTTATTGTCCTTAATTTGTCTACTTGACTGGGCAATTACACCACATACAAATGCAAATTGAGCTGGATCGAAGTCTTCCCTATGCTAACTCTGCTTACTTTGAAAGAAAGTTCTCTTAAGAAGATATTCCTAAAGGGCTAGCTCCCTGGAATCTTTAATACATTTTCAATTTTATACTCATATACCCCAACAAATACCTCATGAAGCTACAAATCCCAGGATTCTTTAGGATGGAGCCCTGGTTGTTAAAGTGGCATGAAAGCACTAGAATTGTGCTATATGAAAAAGAAATTGAGCTCAAGATTCCAAGGTTTTCCCTACACAAAGGCCAAATATATACTACACAAATAATTCTGTTTGAAAATTGGATTATTTGCTATGGATCCTTCCTATGGAATCCTGGTCTTTTACAACGTCTTTAGCCTTCTCCACCAAAGAGTGCTGGTGCCCCCCCCCTCAAAATACAAATCCCAGGAATCTGTAGGATGGTGCCATGGCAAATAATCCAGTTTCAAACTGATTATTTGTGTAGTGTGGATCTGGCCAAGGTGAGGACTGAAGGAGCTACAGGTAGACGCAAGGGCTGGCTTATAGTAAAAAGAACAGAATGAGTCCCGTGTTTGATAAGAAAGGGAGGGCAGTCCACAGCCAGAAATTCCCCGGTCTCATCTCTCCTGTAGGTACCTCGTCCCTCTTGCACAGCTGCAAGCTCCCGCTTGCTACTAAAGACTTTATCAGACACAGCAAATATGGCATCATAACAACGCCTAAGGAATGCGAAAAGGCAGACATACCAGACAATGTCATATTCTTGCAATTATGTGTAGAGAATAAGGTGTTCTTTTTTATTGAAGGGCCAAGCCATCAATAGATCTGCTGTGGCATTTTTGTGCCAGTATTGCCTGCGTCTGAAACCGCATGCCATTTTCCTCTTGTGATTACATTGTCAGTGGGTAGGACACTTCCAGTTGAGACCGAGAAAGCCAGGAACAGGACACTCTTTTTATGAACCTACCCAGTTTACTTGGGACTAAATGAGTGTGTTTCTGTGTTTGTGTGTACTTTTTTGTTTTTCTTTTGCTGTATTTTTAAATTAAACCATGCTTGCATCTTCTCATGAGAACCAGCAAGATCACGAATGCAGAAGTAAACAGTGCTAGCATTCATGCTCCAGTAATGCTGGGGCTGCCTTTTCATGCTATTACAGGTAGGCCTGATAAAAAGGATTCTTTTGCTGGCAGAAAAACAGTACAAAATATGGTGGCAAAAGACCGTTTGTAGAGGCTTGTTTGATAAAGTCCTAAGTGAGGAAATCCAACATTCCCTAACATTTTCCAGCCCACATCAGCCTGGGCATGCCAGGCTTTTCCTCTCTGTGGCAATTCTGACTTCATGCTTTTTCAGGGTATGTGGCCTTGCCCTGTTTCATGCAGGGGTGGGAAACAGGCCAAAATTGGTGCCTATGTACCTCTTTCTGGGTTCTACGGAACCAACTGTAATTGAAAGTTGCAAACATGTTCACAAGTTAAAGTATATATTTAAAAATACAACAAATTATATATTAAATTTGACAGGTGACTTGAAGGCATACACACACATCATGAAAACTTACTGGGTTACCATGGGCAAGTCATACTCTCTCAGCTTCAGAGGAAGACAAAGGCAAATACCCCTCAAGAAGTCTTGTGAAGAAACCCCTGTGATAGGTTTGCCTTCAGGTCACCATGAGTGAGAAATGACTTGAAGGCACACAACAGCAAGTCCATACTTTCTGGCATTTCATAAATGGAAGCCAAGATGCATGTTGCCAAGCAAAATCAGAGTGTAGTCAAGCTGACAAATGTTATTAATGAGGGAGAACACACAAGCTCAAAGAGGCTGCAGCAGTTTGCTTTTGCCTGACTCTATAGGGTACAGCAAAATTCTGCCCTTTTCTCTCATCTTGCTCCTGCTGAATTAATTGAGTGTAAAAACTACTTTTGCACTTTGAACTCAGTTTCAAGCAAGCCAGCTGATAAGAAAGGGGGAAGGGGAGGAGGAGAGAGAAACTAGGACATTTCAAAAGCACCTGAAAAGATGGGAAGAGAGAGGGTAAATTGGGACTGTCCCTGCCAAGTCAGGAAAGCAGGAAGACAGGTTAATTCCATATACAGGTCAACTCCCATATCCATGGATTCAGTATCCACAGTTTCACTTATCCATATCTGAAACATGTTCTCTCTAGGCATTTCTAGGTCCTCCAATGTGATTCTATGGTAAACTTCCAGCACTCTCCTCATTGAAAATAATAGGGTTTCCTATTATCCATGGTTTCAGGTATCCACAGCGGAGGGGCTTGGCACATACCCCCCCATGGATACAGGGGTCAAACTGTATATCCATATCAAATAACATAAAGTAATGTTCCTTCACAGGGTGGATAGGTGTGCACATCCTCCCAGGACAGTCATTGTCACGGGAGAGAGAGGCCTTCTAGGGTCTCATAAGCTCCCAGAAAACAATATTTGGCATGGCAGCAGTTAAGTGAGCATCTTAAGGCTGCAGTGCGCATGTGTATTATATCCCAATCCATTTGGTGGAGGGTGCCTTCTTTTTGGGAGGTTTAGTCATTCATTAGTGTTCACCTGTTACTTGATCAAACTATAACTTGGAAATGTTACTTTTGGATTACAACTCACAGAATCCCCAGCCAGTATGGCCAATTCTCAGCCTCTGGACCACACAACATACAATCTACAATCCTAGTTTCTACCACCTTTTCAATGTGATTCTGTTTTCTCTCTTTTTTTGGTTGGGGCAGAAAAGAAAACTGCAAGGATTAAGAGCTTCTTGTAGGTGCAAATACTCCAATTGTCTTCTTTCTTGTTTATAATCAAGCAAATCCGCAGCCCTGTAATGCCTAGTAAATGAATAGAATAGGCATTCCAAGCCCTCTCCACTGATTTTTTTTATTGACTTGATGTGTATGAAATTACCTAGTCATGGAGAAAAGAGATTGCGCTCCCTTTCCACCACCCTCATTCCCTCTGAGATGTAATATCATACTCCATATATTGAAAAACCATTGTAATTTGATCAAAACTGTCACCTCCATCCCATAATTTTCTCCCACCTAAATTAACCACTGTGGAATAACAACAACAAAAATCTTGGCATCTTGAATTTTATCTGCATGGGTGTGTTGAAAAATGTATTTTGACAAATGAAAGAGGAAGGGAGAGTAAAATGCACAGCTTACATGAGAGTAAGGTGGCCAGATGAACAAAGAGAACAGGCTTAGAATAACTTGTTTAGAAGAGGGAATTTCAGCAGGTGTTACTTGTGATTATTAAAGTCACAGGAGGACTACCCTCTTTTGCATTTGGCCACTCTGCTGTGAACTGGTTCACTTTGAAATGCAGATCCAAGAAATTTCCAGGACTGTGTCTCTTATTAAGCTGTAACAAGGCTTGAGGGTCAGCATCCCAAAGGCAACAAGGAGAAATGCTCTCAAGCTCCACCTGCTGAAATTCCCTCTTCCCCACAGCCATTAAAGGTACAGGAGCCTTCTCCTGCATTTTACCTGGCAACCTTGCTCTCTGCACCCTCACTGCTGCTCTCACCATCCCAGGGATGTAGCTATGGGGAGACAAAATGAGGATACAATAAGAATTTACCCCTCCCAATTGGAATTTTCCTTCAGTCCCCAAATGTCTACCATTGCAGTGACTTAAAACATAACTAGAGCATTTAGGAATAGGGTGTTAAGTCTTTCTCTGGCTTTTTTTTGCAAACAAAGATTCAGGAAGGTACTGGATTTGTCCTTCGAGCCTGTGCAATGGATTTTTCTGGTGGAGCGCAGTGTGCACAGAACTGGCCTCACCCTTTAAACCAAAGGTTCGTCTGCTGGCCTTGCAAGCATGGACGGTAGCAGCGAGGTCCTTGGGTCGTAGGTTTGATTAGAGTTTCCTTCTCTTAGATGGTTGACCTTACAGAGTTGGACAAGCACCATCTGCCCGGGTTTGGGATTAGAGTTTTCCTTCTCCTAGGATGGTTGCCACAAGGCTAGAGAGCCCATCCTGCCCTTTGACACTCTTTGTTAGACCCTTCGGTTTTGACCTGTCTGGCATGGGAGACCCTACCAGTGGCTATTATGCCACTGCCAGCATAGCTCAAAACATCATTAGGGTACGCAAGCGTCTCTCCCAAGACAAGGGGGCGTCAATGAAGAGGAGGGTGTTAAGTATCCAAAGGATATTTAGGGTATTTAGGCTGCTTGGATGTAAGTTTCACTGAGCTCAAAAGGCAGGTGAGCACCAGGGTTGCCAGGTGAAATAAGGGACAGGGTTTCTGTCCCTTTAATGGTTGTGTAGAAGGAATTTCAGCAGGTGTTTGCATGACAAACACAAGGTCCCTAGAGACAAGCAACACTTGCTGATATTCCTTCTTCTACACAACCATTAAAGGAACATGAGCCATGTCCCTTGTCTTGTGTGGCAATTCTAGTTTGCAACCATATGCCCAAATCTAAATGTAAATCTAAAACCCTAACCCTAGTTCCAACTATATATATAGTTCCCAACTATAGTTCATCCCATTGGATCAATAAGAATTTGGTTGTCATAATTCAGTGGAAGGGGAGAGAAGCCACATAGTCTGTTAGCAGTACAGAGATCAAGAAGCCAAGGAACCAGTCAGTAGCTGGGAAAAAAGAGGCATAGAAAAATAATCAGGATCCAAGTTATGGAAAAGCAGGGCAGGATTTCCAAGCTGTCTTTCAGATAGACTGAGTCATAGGACTTTTTTGGACAAGTAAAATGCAACGGAAGCAGCCTCGCCACGTTGCGAGACTGCTGGGCTGCAGGGCGTCCCTTTCAGATGATGCCCGTCCCTGCTGGTACTGTTGCGGTACTGCAGGGACATTTGAGTGTAATATTTTGGCGATTTTTACTCATGATCAACTTTCGTTGACCCCCTGTGAGGGTCCTTGATGTCCTCACAGGGGGTCCTCAAAGGCTTGAAGGCTTGGCCCACCTCCTCCCTGTAGTGGAGCAGCCACATGACAGGAACTGCCTCTCACATAACACTAATGGGATACTGGTGTGTTTTAGTGACAACAATAAAACCATTGTTACCAGTAATATTACTCCAAATTTGTATTTATATTCTTTATTTTCTTTTGTTAAAAGAGCTAGAGTGTTGTAAAAGCTTCAGCATTGCACTATGACTATGGAGACCAGGGTTTGAATCCTTACTCAGCCATGAATACACACTGGCTGACCTTGGGCAAGTCACACTCTCTCAGCCTCAAAGGAAAGCTAAGGCACACCCCCTTTGAAAAAACCTTGCCTAGAAAACCCCATGGTAGGTTCGCCTTAGTCAGAAATGACTTGAAGGCACATAGGCAAACACACACACATTTCTTTTGCAGGTCAAACTCAGTTGGCAGCAAGGGGAGGAAGCTGAAGAAGACCAAGTGGGAAAGGGAAGGGAGAGGAACCAAGACGGGAAGGGAAGGGAAGGGAAGGGAAAGTAAGAAAGAAAGAAAGAAAGAAAGAAAGAAGCCCTTTCTGAGGGAAAGATATATATATATATATATATATATATATATATATATATATCACACACACACACACCTTCGGCTTGCCTTTTGACAATCCTGGGAGGGCCGAGAGCGCAGCAAACTCACTCCAGCCTCCGCTGCAGGGAGGGCAGGTCCTTCTATTTTGTTCGGGAGACGCTTTGTTTTTGTTTTGTTTTTTAAAGCCAACAGGAGGCGGGGGCCCTGCCTGTGTGCCCCCCCCCCCGCAGATGCTGATTTGGCAGTATGGTTAAGCCGGCCCTGCCTGTGTCCTTCTGCCATTCCAGGGGTGTAGCACTGCCGTGGATGGGGCTTCCCTTTTGTATTGCCAGGGACAAGCCGCTAATATAAAGGGATGCCTTACTCATGGCCATGCTATGCTCCCAGAATATTGGAAGATGACAATGTATGATAATCTTACCCCTTCCTGTTCTTGTCGCAATCTTTTGATGTGGTTTTTGCCACGTCTGATAATCTCCTAATAAGATAGAGGAAATAGGTCTAAAGTTAGGAAGTAGGAACATTTTTTTAAAAAAAAAGTTATTATATATGTGTGTGAATTTGTTGTAAAATGGTTTTGTATTGAATATTGTATTGTATTGTATAGTTTATATTGCATTGTGTTATAATGTATTCTATGTAGTATAGTATTATACTGTATTGTGTTGAAGTGTTTAGGTGTTTTTGTTTCTTGTCATTAATGTTATTATTGATTATTGTTTAGTGGTAAAATTGAAAAGGTGAATGTTGATGTTGACATTATTTGATAACTTGTTTGCTTTGATGTTTTGATGTTATATTGTGACAGAGCATTTTTGACAGGTAGGACCAGTAAAGTTTAGGCAATTGGCAACCATAGCCTCCAGCCAAGTTACCTGGGGCTTAAGTTGTGTTATGGCCTTTTATGCTGCCAAAGAATTGTCCGCCACTGGTTTTTTTAAAAAGCCAAGAAGCTCAAAACAGACCCTTGGCAGCTGTAGTCTATAGAGCAGCAGGGAAGACACCACATAATGCTCTATAAAAATGTGCTTCTAAACAACTTTAGGGAAGCAAAGCTGGAAGAATAACCATGCTATCAGCTTTTGCTCAAAAGATTGTAGTGTTCCTCAAAGGCCAAAAAAAAAAAAAAAAAAAAGTGGGAGCAAAATTAAGGAAAGTGATTTAGAAGAAACAGATGATACAGACTGTTCTTTCCTGTTAAATAGGAACATTTGGAGAGGATACTATCCAATTATAGAAGCTGAAGGACTTTTTTTAAAGTCTTAAGTTTCATTGTCTGCAAAGTGCGATCATTACTGGTTGCCTCACACATGGATGAGGATTCCAGTTTCCATCAGCTCCAGCACAGGCAACTGGTCAGGGATGATGAGACCTGGAGGGTTACAAGCTCCCCATTCCAGCTAATGGTCCCTTTCTAGTTGTTACAGATTTTTTTATTTGTTCCTAAATGACAAACTGTATATCATTGAGGAAGATGAAATGGAGAGTTCGGGAGAAAGAAGTGAGATTGGAGTTGATAGTAAGGATGTAATTCTTTGCTAATTTCATTCTTGAAGGAAGCAATGAGTAATTTTAGCAGTTTTCTTCCCACTGAGAGAAACTCTGTGAAAACTGTTCAGTTTTCAAAGACTATTTTCAGTTCTGGGTTTTGGTTTTTCTCTGTACAAAATTTACAAACATTTTTGGCTCAGGAAACAACTTTTTTTGCATAGAAAATTCTGTTTCCTGCACAGAAAATGTCATTTTCTGCAGAAAATGTGCACATTTTCTACAGACTAAGTCCCAAACTGTGAAGTTTCTCTTCAGGATTATCCAAGTTTGGGTTTCTCAACACTCAAAAAGCACATGGTTCAACTATTTTTCAATATTATTTCCATTTATAGTTGAAAGTGATGGAATGACAGGAAGCCTCTAATTTTGCTGTTCTTGATCTAAGGATGGAAAACATGTGCTGTTGGACTGTTATTCCATAATCCCTCATCATTGACTATATTGGCTAGGGCTTAATGGGAGTTGCAGTTCAACATCTTCTGGAAGGCCATATGTTCCCCACCCCTGTGTTCAACAATCTTCAATGTTCCTACACTACAGACAATAGAATTTGCTTTGAGCTGAAGAAGAATCACCAGCTGCCACCTTCAACTTCTACAGATCACAACATATTGTGGAAATTAAGCAAATCTGTATACATCTAGAATTGAGAGTGGCTGGGAGCAGCTACACGCTCACTTCAGCTGCTCAGACGGTTGCACAGGGAACCTCCACTGTTAAAAATGCTAATTATACATTAAGAATTGCAAACAGAATTCTCAGGACATGTTCATCTGCATGATAATTAAATTGTCCAGATTCAGTTTTATGTTATCTTTTAGACGGTCTTCAGTTTCAGAAAGAGAGCTCAATACGGCATGTTTTAAGTATCGATTCTTTGGCTAAAATGTTCCCACTCATCCATCTCAATGATGTACAGTTAGAATTTAAGTAGAGTGTGGAAAAGTTACTTTTTGGACTCCAGCTCCCAGCATCCTTCTACCAGTATGTCAACTGACCATGCTGATGGAGAATTCTAGGAGGCAAAGTCCCCCACCCCAAAAGCTAACTCTTCCAAGTTCTAATTTGAAGTGTATGGTGTGTCTGTGTGCACACAGTTTGTGTGACATGTATGTCTGCACCCATAGGTTTCCAACCCCTGGCTGCCCTCCAAACACCCCATGTACCTTTCAATCAGATGGGAGCCAAGCAGGAAAATCCAAGTCAAGAAGGATGATAATGGCACACTTGTGAAGACCAAAGATTCAGATGGTCTTCCAGCCCTTGAGGAAAGAACAGCAAGGATGTAGCAGGTACCTCACCCAAAGAGAGGACCGGAGATGGTCCAGCCAACAGATCCAAAGCAAATGGAAATGGGTTAAGCTGAACCAAACACTACAAGTGAGCAAATTTTGCTGCATTTTGAGAGAAGATTAAGGAGGCCACTCATGGACATCTGTGACTCACTAAGGGTTAGTGTGGGTCTGTTCTAGTGACTGCACACTGTGCATAGGACTGGAGAGACAGTGTTACCTGGCCTCTCTTTCAGAGTAATTATCCATGCAACATGTGCCCTGCAACCTCTGCTGCCTGAGGTAGATTTGGTACAGCATGTTGTTGCATGTTTTAAAGTCAATTTTGACTTATGTTGACCTTAGAGTGAACCAATCATGGGGATTTCTTGGCAAGATTTGTTCAGAAGAGACTTACCATTGCCTTGCTCTGAGGTTGAGAGAGTATGACTTGCCCAAGGTCACCCAGTGGGCTTCCATGGCTTGTGTGTGTGTCTGTATGACCCCATGCATTTCATAGAGTTTTCTTAGGCATTTCATAGAGTTTTCTTAGGCAACCATCAGAGATGGTTTTGCCAGTTCTTTTCTCTGAAATATGGCCTACAGCACCTGGTATTCATTAGTGGTCTCCCATCCAAGTACAAGGTAGGGCTTACTCTATTTAGCTTCCAAGATCAGATGAGGTGTGGTGCTTTTAGGGTGTTTAGGTCTTCAAAACCTGGAGTCCTTGTTCAACACTTGAACCACTACACCATGACTTTGCCCCAATAGTGCATGCCAAGTCCTTCCATTCACCTTTGATCATTATGGAGTATTGTTCATTTCTCTTATGGCTGGTGCAAGTGTGCACTCTAAACTAGCTGTTTTTCTCAGTAGGTGGCAAATGTGAAGCTGGTAAGAGAGGGAGGGAGGAGTAGATTGGAGAGAGGTAGAGATTAAGACTCAGTCCAGAGAACAATTGAACTGCCCTATGAACCACCTGGCATTTTTATACAATTTGCATCGAAAGAGCTTCTGCAAAGCGTAGCATTCTCCTTCAGCTGAGTCAGAGAAATCATAATGAATCTGGACAATTTAATTTGTATGCAGATGAAAGTGTCACCAGGGTTACTTTTGTAGTGCTTAATGATTAATTAGCAGTTTGCACAGAAGAGATGCCTCACTACCCCTCCTGTATTGGCTGAGGTAGAGATCTGATACTTCCCAGCCCACTCCCAATCCCAAGTGATCTCACCATGTTTCCTTCTTGGCCTCCTTGAAGAAGACTCTTTGCAGCCTTTACCTGCTTTAGAATCTATCTCTCTTAACCAATCTTGCACCCTGCATCTTTGTCTTAGCAACTTTTTAGTTGCCCACCATCATGAAGGAATTGTTTTTCCAATAAAATAAAATAAAAGTCAGTGCGTTTTGCTTGTGACTATAAAAACCAAGTAACAATGACAACAACAATAACAACAACTGCTCAGAGAGGAAAGTGTCCCTAGCTACTTGATGAGGTTGCCAGAGTGAAAACTGGAGACAGTTCCTGTCCCTTTAATGGAATTTCAGGGAATTGCAGCAGGTGTTGCTTGTCATGCAAAAAAGAAACCAGCAACACCTGCTGAAATTCCTTCTTCTACACAACCAATAAAGGGACAGGAGTCCTCTCTAGTTTTCAGTCTGACAGCCCTACTACTGGATGATAGACAGATGGCCAGGCAGGTAACTGGGATTGCTGGGACCAGAGCTCGTTCAAGACATTTTGCTCCCTGAAAGAAAGGGTAAGATGACATCTTCAAAGGCTGACCAGGTTGGGATTTGAATCTTACTTTGGATATTGGAGAGGACAGTATCCTCATCTTCAGCTGAGGCCTAGGGCAGCCCATTTAGCATATACAGCCCTGTTTGCTCCCTGCCTCCGAAGAGCTGCTGCCTGAGGCAGCTGTTTCATTCTGTCACCTAGCAGGTGATGGCCCTGGCTGGCAGTATGGTCAGGGCCATTGGAGAGGAGAAACCCTGTAGATGGTCTTAGAATTAGATGGCTCTCTGGTATACAATGCAGGAGGGCTATCCGAACTTGGGACAGAGAAATCTTGTGAGTTTTGCATTTGATTCTTGCTGTCCTGGATATGAAGACATTTGCAAATGTTGGCAAATTCTTCAGAAGCCCAAGAAACATTTGCAACAGCCAAATTCAAGAGGAACAAGCTATTCCTGGCATGGAGATGACCACATTGTACCTGCCTGCCATATAGGTATGAAAAACAAGGAATCCTTCAGAAAAAGAAGTGGCAATTCAAATTCAGAATTAACATGGCTGAATGCATAGGGATTCAAAACCAGATATTTAAGAGATAAACAATGAAAGCTCTTGGACTGGAGAGACTGGCACTGTTCTTTCTCTCGTATTCAGATTTTTAACACCTCAAGTTCTTTCCATCTTAAATATACAGACATTTGCTAATTTGAGTTAACGTCTCACCAAAAATGAACTAAACCTACATTTTATTCCATCCTAATCTGAAGATCAAGTGCCTCTCAGGCAAAGCTTGAAAAAGTTCCATTTTTGGACTTTGGTTCCCAGAATTCCCCAGGCAGTATGGCCATTGGTCATGTTGGCTGGGACAGTCTGAGAGATGTCATCCAAAAAGATCATTTTTATAAGCTTCACTTATATGCCAGGGTCAGAGAGTAAGGACAGGAGTCTGTCTAATGAAGACAGAAACCTCTTATAGAACATGACCTGAAAACACTGTGCAGAATGAACATGTATAATTTATTTATTGGATTTTTATCCCACTTTTCTCTCAAGATGGTGGGAGTGTAATGGTAAGAAGGGTTCTGTGGTGTAATAGTAAGAAGGGAAAGGGCAAGATACTATGCTGTCGAAGGGAAATAAAAATATGGCACTCTTCCCTCCCATTACTTGAAGAGAAACTGAAAGCCTAATGCCAGGGTAGTACTGTTGCTACTCTATTTTGAATCAGCTGAAGTTTCTAGAACCCACTTCTAACATGCTTCAGCAAACCAAACAGGAATCTGGCCATGGATATCTGCAGCATGATGGCCTCCATCCAGATAGAGTCATGGTTGATACCTCAGCTTAAGGTGAACTTCATAGAGAAGCTACATTCCCATATTACTGTGGTTAACTGCACTGGCTGCCAATATGCTTTCTGTCTGAGTTCAAGCTGTTGCACATGGACCTCAATATTTCAGGAAATGCCTCTCCTTCTATATATACTTGTCTGAGCATTGACATCTTCCAGGAAGCCTCCTTCTGCATCCCACCACTGAGAGCAATACATAATATGGAACCATCACTGTGAAGAGTGATGGCTTCCATATCAAAGCTGTAGTGAATTCCACTGGACGACAGTTGTTCCTTTGCTGGTGGGGCTATAAATCCCTCCTTGGTTTTAGTCTGGCTTTTTAAAGGAGCCCAAGGTGCCAAACCTGATCCTTAAACTAGGTTCAGCACCTTGGATAGTGCCTTTAAAGTCTGCAATACAACCCAGAGGAAATTCACTGCACCCCTACCACATGGAAAAAGCTCTGTTGTGGCAGCCTTGCTGGGAAACTGCTACAGCCCTCGGAAGCCTAAATGGTGCCAACACAGGACTCGTTATACCGCCAGCTTAGCTCTTCACTGAAGTTTTTGCAGCCCGGTAGCCATGGCTTATCTCTGACCTACCAGGTTGTGCATTTCTGTACAGTGCTTTATCCCATTGAATTGTTTTAATTTTAATATATCATTGGAGCTGCCTCTACCACACCTGCAGATCTCTAGATATAGGGTGGGATGTAAATCCATTAATAAATGAAGAAAAATTAGCTAAATGGATATAAGGCATTTTGTGCTGCTGCCATCACCTGTTCCACCAGTGACAAGGATGGATTTAGGGAACACCCCCAAACTACAAGGCAGATCCTTTAAGCTCACAGAGAATACAAACACTTCCACAACAGGTTGAAAACTACTCAGCAGAGCAGATGAATGGCTCACTGGCAACAGTTTCTATCATTTCAACCCAACCATAGCTGTGCCAGGCAAGTCCATATGAAGGTAACACTTCATAAAGAGATACAGGATGGGGAAGATGTAAATTGTGCCTGTTATTATTAGTATCTCCCATGAGTTTTATTTATTTGCTTCTCCTTGATTTATAGACCACACAAATCTGCTCATACTCTGGGCTCAGAGAATTGGCCAATTATTTAACATGACAAACCAAATATGGTTTAATCAGCTCCCTGCATCTATTACACAGACGCTCATAAGTATTCACATCTCATTCATCATTGAATCTCAGAGCCAAGCTACTCAGCAGGCTTCTGCAAGGCATCTGTTGCTGGACTACACCCCTTCCAAGGGCAATTGGGGATCTCAAAGTTTGGAATGGTATCCCATAAAGAAAACTCATGATACATATAAAATGGAAATCTATCTATCTATCTAGGTTCAGATCACATTATTAAATGAACCTAATATCTATCTATCTATCTCGGGTACGAAGCCTTTCCCAGTGTGCTGATTGGCTGCTCAGGAAACACACCCAACCAATCACCACTCACATGAAAATTCCTTCTCCACCTCACAATTCACTCCTGCCACTCAATCTGTGGCCCAGGCTGGGACCCAGGCAGTCAACTGGCAGTGGTAGCGGGCCGTCTGCAAGGGGACCCAGGCAGTCAACTGGTGGCTGTGGCAGGGCAGCAGAGCAAGTCACCCTCAGCAATTTGGGAAAAATGTGGAACACTGAGAAGGGGGAGGAAGAATTTAAAAATCCACCAGCCTACCTTACAGGGTTGTCATGAAGTCTACGAGGCATTTTTGGGAGTTTTTTAACATCATATGTTACATTGGGTACAGCTAGTATTGTGGAGAAGGCTAAAGTAGAGTCTTTGTTCAGATATCAATAGTTTGTTAGATTCTGTGTGTGTGTGTGAGAGAGAGAGAGAGAGAGAGAGAGAGAGATGTTTCTGTGTATGGATATATATATATATATATATATCCACACACATACACACACAGAGAGAATGAGAAGTGCACTGTTCTTGCTGTTGTCATTTGCCATCAAGTTGGCTTCAACTTATGGCAGTCCTATGAACAAGAGGTCTCCAAGAGATCCTTTACTAACAGCCCTATTCAGATCTTGCAAACTCAGGGCCATGGCTTCCTCAACTGAATCTTCTTCTTTTCCTACTGCCTTCATTTTATCAAACCTCATCATCTTCTTCAATTAGTCATGTCATCTCATGATATACCCAAAGTATGATCATTGTCATCATCATTATTTTTATTCACCAACATGTTGGCTTTGACTTAGGGTGATCCTATTAATGAGGGCTTCTCTACACCAGTGAAAAACCCTGAATCCCCCCCAACCCCAAATCTGGCCCAATAACACCACAACACATGTGGCCTTTCCCCTGAATCTGGTGTGATAGTGCCACATGATATATGGCCCTATTCACACCAGACTTGAGGAATACCCCCTTAATCTATGTTTTAGAAAATTCAGATTTCTCAGGAGTTTGCTGGAAATTCTGTCCAACAATGCTGGGTGTCCTACTGGAACTCTATTCTCCAGCTCCTAGTTTATGCCCCTGTAACTGAATGCAACAATTTTGAGTTGGAGAACAGATGATTAGGAGCATAGCTTACTCACCCACCACCACCACCTCATCCATAGGGGCAAGTACTGGGGGAGAGATATGTGCAACAAAAGGGCCCCATTGGTTGATGGCTGGTGCAAGGCCTCTTCCAGTCCAATGGCAACTATATTCCTACTTTGATTATGATTTCTGCTATATCCTATTTTCCCCCCTGTACTTGCCTCCTTTTTTTTTCTATTAAAGAGGAAACTGGACCTGGGAGCCCATTTTTGAATAGACAAAGAAAGAGGGATAGGCATTTTAATAACGTGATCTGAACCTGCCCAGATAGTGTGAAAGGAAAATGAAAGATCCATAAAAGGAGCTTTTGCTCTAATATGCTACCAGTAAGCTGACAGGAAGAGGAGAGTTTTGCTACAAACAACAGTTTAGAATTTAAGGTGGTAGGTACCTGAGTGCTCAGAGCTGCTGTCTCTAGAATGCTTAGTCATTTTTTGTCTTTAATCAAAATCCCTTTCATCTGAGGGTCTCAGAGCCTTAGAGTTAAGTACCGTGGCTCTAACAGATATAAAATTAGAGGAGACCAAATCCCCCTCCCCATTTCAGTGATGGGCAAACTAACAGGTGGACTCAGTATAGAAGTCTGTTTTGTAAATAGTAATTTATCATGGTTTGAATCAGGGATAGACCTATCAGACTAGTTTACTGCAGTTTCATATGTATTTCGGTTGTCTCTTTCCACGACACATATTGTGGGAATATGGAATGTGAGAGGCATGGATTGGGGAAGCTAGACATAGTAAAACAAGAAATGGAATGTGTACACATTGCAATACTTGGGATGAGGGAGCTAAAGTGGACAGGAATGGGACATTTTGAGTTGGATAATTACATAGTATATTATTCAGGAAATGAAAAGGATTTTCAAGGATTTTAAAAGAAAATCAGCCTGTGCTTTATGGACAATAAGAAAGCCTTTGATTATAGAGATCACAGAAAGCTATGGATTACTATTAAAGGAATGGGTCTGCCACCACATTCGATTATTTGTACTCAGGTCAAGAGGCTACTGTTAGGACAGAATATGGAGAAGCAGAATGGTTTCTGTTGTAAAGATCCAGCTACATCATCAGGTTGTGATCTGCAGTTCCTTTCAGGTATCTGGCAACTCTCTTCTCTGCAATAAGGGTGCACTAGGTCATATGGACAACTTGTGGTGAAATAAAATGGCTGCAGAACTTCAGCACTTTGGGATAACAGAACCCAAATCAACTACAGTTGTCCCTTTGTATCCACAGATTTGGTATCCATGGATTTAAGTATTCACAGCTTGAAAATATTCTTTAAAAAATAATAATCCAAAAAGCAAATCTTGATTTTGCCATCTTATGTAAGGGACACCATTTTGCTATGCCATTAAACATAATGGGACTTGAGTATTCACGGATTTTGGGATCCACGGGGGGTCCTGGAACCAAACCCCAGTGACTATGAAGGGACAACTGTATTTTGATGCAAGATCATCAAAGATGCATCAAGATTTCTGAAAGCAAGAAGCCACTCAAGAAGAACATCAACATTACTTTCTATAGTTTCTAATAGGCAAGCTGGTTAGGCAAGGCTGCATTTTATTACCCTATCTGTTTAATTTGTATGCCACATAACTTTAACTTTACACATAACTTTAAAGTAGATGATGAAGACATTGAAGTTCAAGTTTCTCCATACCTTGACCTAATCTTTAATCAGAATGGAGGTTGCAGTCAAGAAAACAGAAGAAGACTAGGAGTTGGAAGGGCAGCTATGAAGGAACTAGACAAGATCCTGAAATGTCAGGATATATACCTGAATATATCTTTGCCATCCATTTATCCATGCCATCATATTTCCCATTTCTATGTATGGTTGTGAAAGATAGACAGTGAAGAAAGCTGATAGAAAGAAAATCAACTTCTTTGAAATGTGGTGCTGGAGAAACGTTCTCCAGATACTGTGGACTGCTAAAAAGAGTCCTGGAACAAATCAAACCTGAACTGTCCCTAAAAGCCAAGCTGACTAATCTGAGACTGTTGTACTTTGGCCATATCATGAGAAGACATATCACTAGAAAAGACAATAATGCTTGGTAAGGTAGAAGGCAGTAGGAAAAGAGGAAGACTGTATTCCAGATGGATAGATTTAATCAAGGACGCCATGGTCCTGAATCTGTAGGTCCTGAGCAGGTCTGCTGAGGATATGGCTCTCATTCATAGAGTCACCATAAACCGAAGTTGGCTCGACAGCAGTTAACAACAACAACAAAAACCATGTATGTCAGTCAATTCTGTCCACATTCTGTATAATCTTGCAATTTTAAAAAAACTATGTGTAAATTTTCATTTATTTTTCTTTGCATCTTTCTCAAATACAGATGTTTGCAAATGTTTTCCCTTGATATATGTATTTTTGCATGCAGTTTTCAGCAATATACACACTTTTGAATGTGACTTTTGCTAACACACACACACACACACAGCTAGCTATATTAGCCTTTCCTAATTCAAAAATTCTTGTATATTGTATACAGCATCTACCCAACCTATACAGTTCTGAATGGATACTTCCTAAATTTATGCATTTTGGCATGCAACATTCCCTAATATATGAATATTAATGCAATTTTCAAGGTGGGATTTACACTGTAACTTTTGGAGAAGGGCATAGACTGAAGGATTGTATTCCAATCTCCATAATAAGCCAACATTTTTGTTTTAGGCTGGTTCACTTAAAAATGTAGACCAAACTGCACAGAATTATACACTAGAGCACTCTGGCCTAAATCCTACCCTTAGTCCTGACCAGAGTAGAGACATTGAATCAATTGGATTTACTTATGTGTTTACTCATTGTTCAACCATTGATTCAGTAGGCCTAGCCTCTGAGCCCATATACACAAGCAAGCCCTTGCAGATTTGGGAATGAGCCGGATTGTCTGTATCAGGTTGCCAAAAGGTGGATAGAACTTTACCACACACCAGATGTAGTTTTGTGGTAACATCTACGTGGTTACCTACATGGGCTTTCTGCTAAAATGATCCAACAAAGTGTACCATATATCAGGAACAGATGTATGCAAAATAGCAGAGATGAGTAACATGTGGCTCTCCAGTTGCTAATGGACTGCATTTCCCAGAAACCATAGCCAGCATGGACAATGGTGAGGGGATGATGGGAGTTGCAGGCAAATACCTGGATAATTCCACATTTTCTGTCTGTTGCCTGGGTTGTGTTACCACACTCCCAAGTGGTGATAAAGAGAATTTTGTTACACATCACAGGTGGTAGATGTATGGTAAAATAGTCACCCATATCCCTATCTACCATTCTGTCCTCATGTCATCATTTCAAAACTCAGAGAAAGGTCTCAATCTATATCAGGGTTAAGGAAGCTCTGGGGGTCAATTTCTTACTCTTGGGACCCCTTGGAGGTTCCGGCAAGCCTCCTTCTACCACCTAAGGGGAAAAAATCCAGAAAAATCAAAACCAGCCATGATCAGAAAGTCCATTTTCAGTTGGGGGGTGGGGAGAGAAACTGATGCTAAAGAATTAGAAAAGGGAAGGAAGGGGCCTTTTTCAACTTACTGAAAAAGTGAACAATTCATCATTCCTGAAGGCTGCTTTTGCAAATCTTCATCATTAATCCCGTGAGAGGGGGAGGGGACGTGGGCCTCCAAATTAGCCTGAAGGGGGCCACATTCAGTCTGCAAACCACTGGTCCCCCCCCCACCATGTACATGTTAGAAAAGCCTTGAGTCTCAGCTGATTAGAAGCCCAATGCCCCCAAATGACTTGGAAAATGGATTGTGATGTGACCTTTCTCTCTCCCTTTCCCTCTCCCTCTCTCTCATTAGTATGAGGATCCAAAGCTTTCCATTTGCTCTTTCTTGACTCACATCACGGCACTTTCTTTCCAGGGCCATCCCTCCATCTTACACTCTGTAGGACAAATAACCTGTCTGAATGGCATCCAAGCTGGTAAGGAATAAAGACTGCTGTTGTCAAGGGTGTTAGTGATGTCATGGGTTTCTAAGCAACAGCTATAGAGCTCTGTGCAACATCCTGGGTGGTAAAGGCATTGTGAAGCCTGCAGCTAGCCAAACCTTTTTTCCATTCCTCCATCCCAGAAAGAGGGAAAACAAAAAGGAAAGAGTCCTGCAGTTTGGCAGGCTTGGCTTTGCTGAGTCAGGAACACTCCCACCTGCCTCCGGTGAGCAGTTCCACCACTGCCTCACTCCACTTCACAGCTGATGGAGCAGTTATTATAGAAATGCTGCCATTGGCTTTGTATTCAGGATCAGTTTGGCTCTTGCTAGAGAAGGCCGCTTAAAAAAATAATCCCCCCAAAAAACAAAACAAAACAAAAAATAGGCCAAACCTATAGCAAGTTCATTCCTCGGAGGTATTTGGCAAGTTGGCCCCTAGTGGGACAAACACCTTATGATGTTTTCATTCTGCCTTAATCCCCAGACTAGGCCACAAGATGAGAATGTAGTTTCTGCATACAACGTGTTTGTCCGTGGGGAAGAGGGCAGTCAAGTTTTCCCAGCAAGTAATGGCTGAGATCCTGCATGTGCATGCATCTCTGCGTCATTCCACTATAGCTGTTCCAAACCCCTCCTGCTGTCACTTACTGGTGGAGAAGAGAGGGAGGGAGAGTTCAGTCAAACAACAGAGAAGCAGCTGGTCTCAGGTTGGGGGCAGGGGAGGAAAGTGTCCTCTGAAATGGAGTCTACCCACCTTTTCCTTCCCCCAGGAGCCCAGAGCAGCCAGATGTATATGGTCTGAATCCTCTCCCCTTTCCTTTTTCTTCCCCACTGGTAAGTGACAGCAGCAGGGGCCACTCCCAGGGCTTGACAGGTGCATGGCATAGGAGGTTTCTGGATAAAGTGCAAAGGTAAGTGAATAGCCTTCTGTAGCCCATCCAAAAACACCCCCAACACCTTATACACATAAACTGCACCTGTTGTTGTGTGCCTTCAAGTTGTTTCCAGCTTCTGGAGTCCCTCTTGCATACCTATCACAGGGTTATCTTGCAAGTTTTGTTCAGAGGGGGGTTTTCTTTGCCTTCTTCTAAGGCTGGGTATGCGTGACTTGCCCAAGGCCATCCCGTGTGTCTCCATGGCTGAGTAGGGATTCAAACCCTGTTCTCTAGAGTCCTAGTCCAACACCCAAACCACTACACCACACTGGCTCCATGTAAGCTGCACTTCCATGTACATAAATCACTAACAGGATGCCATCCAATGTGTGTCTTATTACTATGTGAATGCATATTTGTTTAACCTTTCCTTAATGCTTTGTTTTGGCTATATTGGGATTGGATCATTTTGCTGAATAACAAAACAAACTTGGTTAATGAAGAACGCTGTACAGATATCTCTTATCCAAGACTAAATTCTCTCCCTCTCCTTCTCCCTGTCTCTTTCATAATGGCTATACTTTGACTATATACCAGATGAGTGGGGAAATGTGGTTACACTCATGCCCTGCTTCCCTTGGGAATCTGGCTGGCGGATGGATGGACAAACTGCCTAACTGGATAGATAGTTGGTCTGATTCACAAGAGCCCTTCTTAAGACAATGAAATATTTCCCATTAATATTTCAGCTATGTGCAGGACTGTAGTGTGTCTGGCCCATTTCTGGTCTGAAAGCTGCTCAGTTACTTTGGTTTACGTTAGCCCTTCATCCAGAGCTGACCCCTGGACTTTACAAAAGTGTTGCGAAATGTGGCTGAAGACAAGGTTCTCTGAGTGACAGTTGCCAACCTAGTCCTGGCTGACCAGAGCAAATGTCCCCCAGAGGACCTAAGTGTGTGTGTGTGGGGGGGGGAGAGAATTATATAGGATAAGGTGATCCGGTAGGTAACCTGGACCCAAACCATGTAGGGCTTTAAAGGTAATAACCAACACTTGTACCTTGCACAGAAACTAATTGGCAACCAGTGGAATTATTTTAATATTGGTGTGATATGATCATTCCTGGATGTATCAGTGGACTAATCTGGCTGCCATGTTTTGAACCAACTGAAGTTTCCAAACTTGGTACTGAGGTAGCCCAATGTACAGCACATTGGAAAAGCCTAGCCTTGAAGTTACCAGTGCACTACCATCTTTAGTTCCTCCAGCTCTAGGAACAGGCACAGCTGGCACAACAGCTGAACCTGGTAGTAAGCACTTCTGGCCATCGCATCTATCTTAGCTGTCATTTGGAGCAAAGGATCCAGAATCACTCCCAGGCTGCAAATGCAATCTTTCAGGGGGAGTGTAACCCCATCCAAGACTGATTGACATCTCCAAACCCAGGTTAGGACCCCAGGCAGTAAAAACCTCCATCTTGTCTGGATTCAGCTTCAGTTTGTTTTTCTGCATCCAGCCCATTAACTCCTCCAGGTATTCATTCAGAAGAGATACACTATGCTTAGCTGAGGCTGTTTTTGAAGGCACGGAGAAACATATTTGGGTGGCATAAGCATACTGATAGCACCCCACCCCATGCCTCCAGATGATCTCTCCCAGCAGTTTCATGTAGATACTGAATAGCATCGGGGATAGAATGGCATCTTGTGGTATGGCGTATAGTAGCTCCTTTTTTGAGGAGCAGCTATCCCCAAGCACCACCATCTGGAACCTGCCTGAGCGATAGGACTGGAACCACTGAAACAGTGCCTCCAATTCCCAAAACCCTCAGAAGGATACTATGGTTCCAGAAGGATACTATGGTTGATCATTAGGAGAGGGAAAGCACGTGTCAACAATTTTTTGAATGAAATATTCAAAGCAGTGGAGACATTGACTGGAATTCAGCATGGGACTTACATCTTCGTAAGTGGATTTAACACGTGTGGAAATAGAATTGAATAGTTTTGCAATGTCTGTATCCTCCTGCCATTGCACTACAATGAGCAGTCTTCATTTTGCAGTTGTAGCCTATGAAGTGACTGATGAGCTATGGCCCCAATGAGGAATGGGTACCAATGCTCATTGGGCCACTACTGTTGTACATTTGGATGCCATTTATGAAGTGCTTCCACACAACAAGGGTGCCCGAAGTGTATCAAAAGTACACACTGAGTATGAGAAGTGCCCAATGCACATCAGAAGCACCCGGTGTGCACCTGGTGTACATTGGAAGCACCCAAAGTGCATTGGAACACTCTTGCCATTGCCTGGATGTGCATCTTCACAATTCAATGACAGAGTTGCACTGCATTTCTGCAATGTAGCTCCAGATTCATAAAGTTATAAAACACAAACTGTGGTGTAGAATCTTGGCCATTCTCCTTGATGTCCCTCAATCTGATTGTTCCCAGTGATAGGTCAGAAAACAGGGTATCTGATGCTGATCTGAAGGGATGGGGCAGATGCATCTTGCGGAGGCAGGGAATTTGCCAAACCACATGTCAGAGCTTGGGCACTACAACTCCCAGCTTTATTGGTTGGGGGGATTCTGGGTGTTGTAGTTGCCTCCCAAAGTCACTTTCCCAAGCTCTGCAATCAGTTCCTAAACCATTTATGGTTTTAAACTGGAGGTGGAGGAAGAATGAAAATCATTATCTCGCACCACACTAAGCCATCCAGGTGCTTTGCCATTCCCCTGATGATTCCATTGCCTGTAACAGCTCACTCCATAATCTCCATTCTGTGTCCATCCCCATAAGATACAAGTCGTGCTTGATGAGCAGTGTCTTAAAACAAATGGGATCCCCATGTCTTCCCCTGCCACTTTGCATCAAAGTCTCAGTATGGGACCTTCACTGCTGCTGCAGTGAGTCTTGCTTCCAATTGCCTGTTTTCATATTTCCCCATGCCATCTCACATCATGACCATCAGGAGTGCAGGATCTCAGGCCTTTTTGTGAAATAGAATTGTAGCTTAATTGGTAGCCCCAAGAGCTCTACATTGAGACAAAGCCAAGGGGAAGAAAAGAAATGTGAAAGCAAAAATCATGGGCTTACCAACCCGGTCCATGATATCGCTGCGCTGCTGGAACCCAGCAAGGGTGAATTGCACTCATCAAGCAGGTACACAAGAGCCATTTTCGAAGCAGGAGGGCTTTGCTTTGTTTTCTTCCCAAGGCTCTCATTTCCCAGCCTCTGAAAAGCACTTTGCTTCCTCAACAACACTAAGAGATTCTTTGAAAGGAAGAAAATCACCACTACCCCTCTCGGAGATATTGCAAAGTAAGAAGTTTGAAGAAAGGAAGCTGGGATGGAGTTTTCTGAAAGTCATGGCAGACAAAGGAACTCATTTTGGACACATTGGGGAAAATCCTGTTAGTGGCTTATGTGCATGTAACTGTGGTTTATGCATGTGTACCTCTCTTTTCAGATGAGGTACAGAGGGTTATTCTCTAACTCTTTGTGCCCAGTCCAAAGCCTTACCCTCCACATCTGTCAAACTCTAGGAGGGGCTGATGCTACTGCTCCTTGTCAGTGGGGAGGGAAGGAAGAGGGAGGCAATTCAGTAGGGGAAGAAGCACCTGTTCTTCATTCAGAGGGGAAGGAAGAGAATGACGCACTGAAACTGGAAACTTACATTAATTTCTTTTCACCTCTGAGCCCAGACCAACTGCATCTTCCTCCTCTAACTTGCTTCTGTTGCTCCTCACTATTGGCAAGAAAAAGCCACAGCAGGACTCCCTGGGCTTGACAACTAACATGGGGAGGACATGGAACTGTGCAGATAGTGTTATGCTAAGCCCATTTGATGTAGGCTCTTGAACCCTATAATCCAGGGTTCCCAACTTTTTGCACCAAACAACAGTGAAAAATGTGTGTGTGTGTAGAATAAACTGCCTCTTGTCACTTAAATGCTAAGACAACAGACAGAATCCTTTAGAGACCCAGAATAATAGGGCCTAATACCCTAAATGTACCAGATCCTGTCTGATTTTGGAGGCTAAGCAGGGATAGCCCTGGTTAGTACCTGGATGGGAGACCCCCCAATGAATACCATCTTTTCACAACAATACGGCAGGTATCTTTCCATCTGCAAAAGCATTTTGCTCTGACCTGAGTATTACTGTTTGGGGAATTTCCAAAGGCCCCTCCTTTGGTTATACGTGACTCCAACCTTGGTATCTGGGGGTCCCTGGTTTTCCTGCTAGCCATGTGGAAGGCCACATCAAACCAAATTATTAAATATTGCCAATTATGTGATATTCCAAGATGGGGGCTATCAAGGTAGGTAACACTAATCATGCTTGCTACATGTTACCTCCAGTATCAGAATGGATAACTTTTGAACATTACCTTTTGGCTTATAACTTCCACTGATGATGCTTTCTGGGACTTGTGGTTCAAAAAAGTAATTTTTCCAAGCTATCCATGTGGCCACTAAATATCAGTTATTGAATAATTTGACTAGGAAGTTGCTGTTGCACTTATGTCCTGCTGTGGGCTTCCTGTAGGCATCTAATTGGCCACCATGAGAACAGAATACTAGACTAGATAGATCTTGGGTCTAATCCGTCCTGACTCATCTTATGTTCCTGTATCTCCAGCTCAGAAGCAGGACATAACGGTAGTAGGTTTTTCATTGTTGTACCCCCAGAACTGATAATCACCTATATACTATTGCTTCTGAACATGATATATGTTTGATTTTCCCCAGAGCAACATTGTTGAGTCTTCTCCAGCTCTACAGGGCATAAAGGTAGAAGATTACTCCCCTGTTGTTCCTCCCAACTAATCATCACACATCTATTGCTTGTGAACACAACCTACATTCAGTTTCTTCCAGCTCTGTGTACCCATCATGACTGTATCTATCTATAGCGGATCTGTGCTGCTGAAAGATGTATGTCAGAAACTAATACTTCTTGCAGCACCCCACTATTTAAACTCAGGATGCCCTGAAGCAGATTACCCTGTTTAAAATAGAGAATGACCCAAAGGGCTATTACTGATATAACCTAAACCCTGCCCTGTTCCTTGCTTGCTGGAGCATTGGCCCATCCCCAGTGCTAAAAAAGCAAATTCACAAAAGGAGTCATTTTCTGATAAATAGTAGGTTTCACACTGATGCCACTAAGGTACAACCAGCTGAGATAAATAGGCAGACATGAACATCCAAATAGGATTTAAACACACACGAAAAACTGTTGAAATCAATTGCAAATGGACTGGTAACTGGCGAAGGGAGACGGAAGGAGAAGAGGTACACACATATTTCCTCATTGCCACCAGCTACGCCACTGTGTTTTGGAATGGCGTTAGCAAATTATCGAGCAATTCAGAGAACAAAGAATTACAATAATCAATTCCGGTCATAATAAAAGACCTAAGCTAAGCATTCTGCTTCAGTAACATTCATGCAGCTCATAATTTCAGAGATATTGTGTCAGCAAAGGAGAGTGAAAGTGTTGCTCAGTTATTTATCTGCAATTACTCCCCTCCCCATGTGAATACATATTTATTAGATTTTATGCAAATAAACATTAGGGGGGGGGGAGAAATGAGCTACAGAAAATAAACATGGGGGGGGGAGAAATGAGCTACAGAAAACCCGTCTTGTATAGAAACCCAATAATGGATTTTGAGATGGCATAGCTAAAGAGAAAGGACAATAGAACATTGTGTAACCTCTTAACAGCTATTTCAGCCCCCTCCCCATAATCTCCTGCCTTCCTGCCAATTATACCACTTTGTTGCAAAAATGGAAGGAGGGAAATTAATGTGCACAGTGATAATTGAATCACAATAGTTTAGGACAGAGACCTAGAAAATGCAGATTTGGTAAGTATGAGAGCAGGGCGGTATTAGTGAGAACAGGCAGGAACAGAATGAAAATTTCAAGTGTATGTTTGCTTTAATCATGGTAGAAGAAGCCAGTAAAAATACTGTAATGATAATAGGAGGCAAAAAAACCAAACAAACCACTGAGTGAATATAGATGTACACTGAATGCACACATAAGGGTGTCAGCACCTCTGTTGTCGCAGAAGCTCATGTGGCTATCCGTTGCAAGAGGTAAGGAGACTACAGAGACATATAGCCATAAGGTGAGTCATTTATGGCAACTTCGGGCTTCTGCAAATAGGGAAAATGTGTTGTAGGTTGCATTATTTCTTGCTGTAGTTCTCTCTCTCTCTTTTTCAAACAAACAACTTTTTTGTTGTCCTAGGTTGCTGACACACTGCAGAAATAATGTCGCTTGACACTGTTTCAACTGACATGCCTCCATCCTAGGAATCCTGGGATTTGTAATTTGTTGTGGCACCAGAGCTATCTGACAGAGAAGGCTAAATAGCTCACAAAACTACAAATCCCAGAATTCCATAGCAGTGAGCCATTGCAGTTAAAGCAGAGTCAAACTGCATTATCCCCAGCAATGTTATCAGCTGCCCTTGACTGCTTTCTGGCAATTCCTAGGACCAACAGCAACATTTTATTCCCACCTTTGGTTTGGTTTCTTTCTAATTCTGAGATGTATCAAACAAAAACAAATAAATAAATAAAAATGGTACCCTTCTCCTTGTCTTTTTTCTTTTTTAGAAAAATTAAGGGTAATGATGCTGTAGTGGATCAGTGCATCAGTGAAATGGCACATTTGCATTTCAGCATTATAACTAAGAATTTTTAAAAAAATCCAGAGAGGAGAAAATTCCATGAGGTTTATTTTCACCATTTAGACAACCTCCTGGATTAGGGATACAACTTTCTCTCAGCAGGAAGGGAATGTTAAAATGATGTGTTGTTTCCTTTGAGAAGAAACTTAATGAAGAATTACATCCCTACTTTGCTGTGGAATACCATGAAAAATAACATGTAGGTGCCAGATCTTCCTGTCTTGCCCCAATGCTAGCTTGTGAATGTTTCTTATGTTTTTAATTTTAAAAACTGGTGCAGGGGGAGGAAAAAAAATAACTGTGAGTACACTAGAGAGAGGTGGGAGGGTGACATCCTCTCTCTCCTTGTTGCTGCAGCATGATACTGCCTGGTTGTTGTTGTTGTTGTTGTGTGCCTTCAAGTCATTTCTGACTTATGTCAACCCTACAGGGAACCAATTATAGGGTTTTTGTGACACAATTTGTTCACAGGGTGTTTGTCTTTGCCTTCCTCTGAGCCTGAGAGTGTGACTTGCATAAGTTTATCCAATGGGTCTCCATGGCTGAGCAGGGATTTAAACCCTGGTCTCCAGAGTCATACTGTATATTCCAGTGTATAAGACGACTTTTGAGCACCCGAAAATGCCCTCCAAAATTGAGGGCCATCTTATATGCGGGATATACTTTTGCTTCGCCTGCCTACCTATCTCCTGCCTCTTCGCAAACAGAGCGAAGAGGCAGGAGATAGGGCAGGGGGGGTGAAGCAAAGTGTTTAGCAGTTCATTCGCCCCCCCTCCTCTGCCTTCCCCCCTTTGGGGAGCAACAGAAGACAGAGAACGGGGGAGAACGTTGCGGTTTTCACCCCTTTCCTCCACCTTCGAGTCAAGTTTGACTGGAAGGTTGAAGAGAGGGGCGAATGTTGCGGCTGGCTGGCTGGCTGGAAGAGCCCTGCCAGCGGATCCTGTTCACTTTCCCAACTTACGAGGAGATCCTCCTGAGTTGGGAAACAAAGAGGATCAGCTGGCAAGGCTCCCCCAGCCAGTCAGCCAGCCAGCCAAATTGGGGTGGTGGTGGTGGTCTTATATGGCAAATATATGCCTAAGCCTAAGCCTTCAGAGAAGGTGGGGAGAAGGGGTGAAAATGCCCCATTTGGCTCTGCAGCCCCGATCCCTCCTTCTGGGCTCCCTTCGGAAGGGAGCCCAGAAGGAGGGATCGGGGCTGTGGAGCCAAACCCCTAGATTTTCTGAAGGGAGCCCAGAAGGAGGGATCGGGGCTGCGGTGCCAAACCTCTAGATTTGCTCCCTCTCCCCATCTTCAAGGAAGGGCTGCTGAGCCAAACCGCTAGATTCACTCCCTCTCCCCACCTTCAAGGAAGGTGGGGAGAAGGGGCGAAAATGCCCCATTTGGCTCTGCAGCCCCATCCCTCCTTCTGGGCTCACCTTCAAGGAAGGTGGGGAGAAGGAGCGAAGATGTCCCATTTGGCTCCGCAGCCCCGATCCCTCCTTCTGGGCTCACCTTCAAGGAAGGTGGGGAGAGGGGGCGAATCTAGGGGTTTGCTGCGGCCGCCCCCACTTCCCCCACCTTGGTCCCCTTCGGAAGAGCCAAGACGGAGGGAAGGGGGCTGCTGAGGCAAACTGGGTATTTTCACCCCTTTCCTCCACCTTCGAGTCAAGTTTGACTGGAAGGTTGAAGAGAGGGGCGAATGTTGGGGCTGGCTGGCTGGCTGGCTGGCTGGCTGGGAGAGCCCTGCTAGCAGATCCTGTTCACTTTCCCAACTCACGAGGAGATCCTCGTGAGTTGGGAAACAAAGAGGATCAGCTGGCAAGGCTCCCCCAGCCAGTCAGCCAGCCAGCCAAATTGTGGGGTGGTGGTCTTATATGGCGAATATATGCCTAAGCCTAGATTTTTGGTTGGAAATGGGGGGGTCGTTTTATATGCCCAGTCGTCTTATACACCGGAATATACAGTAGTTCAAAGCTCAAACTACTTCATCACACTGGCTGTCATACTTCTTGGGTGTCCCCTCTTTTCGCCAGCCACTATTCAGCCCCAGAGGCACACTCTAGCATGGAAAAGTCAGTTGTGCTGGGGATAGGAGGGAAGGAAGGAGCCTCTTGAAGGTATATTATCTTCCTCCATACTGATGTAGGATCTCAGCCTGAGCATTCAGGTTGTTCTTGTGCCTCTGGGAGTTCTGATTCTTTGGGTGATAGACATGTTAGTTCCTTCACACGGCAGCATTCTAGCCAGTGAGGGAAAACAGCATTGAATTGTTATGTTTGGAAGTGGCCAGAGATGAATTCTTGCTCCATTTGTTCTAAGAAACATAGAACCAATATTGAGGCCCATTCGCACTATGCAGTTATAGATTGTAATTCCACTTTAACTAGCATAATTCCATCCCATGTCCTATGGAATCCTGGGATATTGAGTTTAGGGAGTGGACTTTAGAATTTGCAGCCAGAGAGCTTTGGTATCTCAACAAACTGCAAAGTCCAAGATTCCATAGGACCTTGTTATGCCAGTTAAAGTGCAATCAAAGCACTACAATTGTGTAGTATAAATGGTGCCTGGGTCCAGCTGGAAAATGACAACACTGCACCTGATTTTGATCTTTGGGGCAGTGAAGGGTTCATGGAAAATTAGAGTTGGAAAGGTCCACAAGGGTAATCTAGTCTGCCACTTTGCCATGTGTGCATAGGTAACCTCCTGTCAGTATTTTCTCTAATAATCAGAGAATTCTGTAAGAAGCCATCAAAACTTACTTGAGCAGAAATGGGAGCTAGGCAAAGAAATGTGTACAACAGTTGATTCCTTGTTTGTTGGGTAATGAATCCACAATAGTTTTTAGCCCAAACATTAAGAAGCTGTTTTTTAAATCCTATCCTCCTGATAGGTTTAGCACCTTGGATAACTCCTTTAAAATTTGGACTAAAAATTGGAGTGGATTCTCTGCCCAACACAGCTGCCACTGACAATGTATTTGTACAATTAGAAAGGTTGCTTGTGTTGCAGTGTCAAACAGAAGGTCAAATGAGGTTTCATTCATTTCTGGTTATTGCAGATGCATCTTGTTGTATCTGAACCAATGTTCTCTTGTCATGTGGCCTGTAAAACAGCCAAACAGACAGATTTGAAAGCCATATGATATCTAAATTAACAGAAGTCACAATTGAATTCCAGAAACACACACCTGTGCACTGTTAACAGTGCAGCAAGCAAAAAAATCTGCATTTCCAGGAGAGGTATTAAGCAATTAACATTTGGCCACTGCTGATTCACATAAATCCCAGAGGCAATATTAGCTGAAGCTGGAGGACCCAAATTATGCACCAAAGCAAGAGAAACTATTTGCAAATAAGGGAATAGTTTGTGATGCCCTGAGACTATAAGACCAATTAGACAATGGAAGAGGGGAGGTGTTGTTTTAGCAAGAAACAGGAATCATCACTGCTGAAGACTGCTCAGCATTTGAACTGATAATCAGCTGTCAAAGGTGGTTTAGATATTGAGCCGAAAGGCATTCTGCCACGGTGTTGGCAGGACCAAAGCTGACAAGCCTGGTTTCGTTTCTCGGGGAGAATGTTTCCCCTGATTCAGTATTTGTGTAAGCTTTACTTCACTGAATGAAGTGATGAGGGTGTGCTTATTTATTTGAGGAAGGTCTTCAAATTACCATAGGCTTAGCAGCTGGTGGACACAAGCCATCCTAGCAAAGCCAAGCAAAGCTGGTGGGTGTGGTTGTTGTTGCTGTTATATGACTTCAAGTTGATCCTGACTTATGGCAACCTCATCATTGGTGGGGGTGTGTGTGGAGAGATAATCCAAAATTTATTCAGAAGTTTTCCATTTCCTGTCTCTTAGGCTGAGAGAGCCTAGTTTGTCAAAGGTCACCTAGAGCATTTCCATGGCCGAGCAAGGGTTAAACCTTGGTTTCCCATGCTCAAACCACTGCACCACATTGGCTCTTATACAAAGCTAATGATAAGATCATACAAATGCTAGGTATCTAATGCAAGGGCAGAGGGAACACAGAAGGCATAGTTCTTTCGCCCGAGAAAGCTTGAGTAGGTATAGATATTTGGGTAGGTGAAATTACCCTTAGGGGATGGAGTGGATTCACACTTAGGGATGCTCTTCTGAGATTTTGGTTGAAACAGGCTACATCAGTATGCTGAGATAACCCTGTCAAAGATTCCCCACCTTCCATGAAAATTCTCTCCTTCAGCACCAGAGTGAGGTACCTTTCCTTTTCCTTTTCCTTTTCCTTTTTTTCCTTTTCCTTTTTTTTTTCTTTCTGGTCACATTTTCTGAATTCTGCACAAAAATGTATCTGTGCAAAAATTCTTGTCTTAAGTCTGGCCCCAAATTATACCCTCTCTGGAGCTTATAGTTAGATTTGGGGGGGGGGCATTATACCAGTGTAACTCCTGATTACATCTGCAGATGTTCTATTTGGGAACTTGTATAAAGAGATATCCCATACCCCTTACTCAACCCATCTCCCCCTACTCATCTGCAGTGCAGCAATGCAATAGCACACCTCTCTCCCTCCAAATGGAACAGCCACCAAAATATCCCTTGAACAGTATCTGGAATGTCTGGGAAATTAGAAGTAACCACTTTCCCCTTATTGCCACAATGCCATGGCCTCCATCTGCTGAAGCATGCCATTGGAACTGTATCCTTTGCTGGTCGAAGGGGTTGAAATTTACGTTGTGTTATGATGTTAAAGAGAACTTTTATAAAATGATGTATCATTGGTATATGACATCAGATAAATTGGGTAAAATATATAAGAATGTTTCAAATGTATGTTGGAATTGTGGCCAACACAAAGGGACATTTTAGCATATGTGGCAAACATTTAAAAAGGCTAAAAAGTTCTGGGTTCAAATTCATGCTTTAATGCAGAAGGTTTTGAAGGTTAATATTTACTGTAATTAAAACCAGAACTTTTCCTTTTGGGATGTATGGATGAACAGTTGGAAAAGAGTCATGGGAGATTAATTCAATATATGACCACAGTGGCAAGACTGTTGTATGCACCAAGATGGAAGAATTCAATATTACCTTCTGGGGAGGGGTGGTTGTTGAAACTGACTGACCTAGTTGAAATGGACAAATTATCTAATTTGATTAGAGAAAAAAATGTTGGTGACATTTTTCAAAGATTGGAAACTCCTTATGGACTTTTTGTGGAAAAAAAAATTATTTGTTAACTTTTGGTTTTGATAATTAGAAAGATTTCACTATCAGAAGAAGTGTATAATGTAGCTATAGTGAGAGAGGCATGAATGTATTAGATATATGTATAACCCGGAAAGAGAAAGTCAGAAGTCACTGTTCTTTCTGCTGTCTATATTTGTGTTTATATCTTACTTTTCTTTCTTCTTTTTTTCTTCCTTTCCCCCTCTTTTTCTTTCTTTTAAACAGCTTTAATTTTTACTGTATTTTGAAAACTTCTAATGACAGTTATTTCAAAAAGGAAACTGTATCCTTTGCCACATTGAACAGGATATCAGACTGTGAATTCATGCCATGTGTAACAGCACAACTTTCAAAGTTAGAACAGCTATCTTGTTAGTGCATTATCATCCTGTTATCTATGCTTTTGGAAATATCTCCAAGTTACATATCAAGAATACCTGTAATGGGGCGGGGGGAGTTGAAACTGTTGGGTACATTTTATTATATTCTTCCTTTTATCACCTTTATTTGTGTTACTTTTACTGCTTCAATAGTCTTTTTTATCTTTTTTTTTTCTTCCATTCAGATCAGGGTTCCTGGATTACAGATAAAGTTGACAAATTCTGAACAACTGCTAGTGCTTGTTGTAGATTCTTAATAATTAGAAAACTTAATGGCAACTAGAAATCCTAGTGCTGATTATAATAGCATAAAGCAGGCTCTTTTTAGTATCATTGTAAAATATACAGTATCACTGCAGTTATGGCATATTTTACATGCTTGTCTTCAGCTGTAATAAAAATTTTACTCACTTACCTGTTTGTTGTGTGTTTCACCTTTCTGAGACTATGTAAACTAAGTAAACACAGCAAATACCAAAGGAGAGTGTGATTGATCACAAATATAAACCACCCTCTCATCCTCTACTACTTTTACTGCCCACAAAGCAAGGCAACAATTACCATGTTTTTAATTATGCACAAAAGCCATTTCAAAAATGCACAAAATCTGTTGGGATAATTTGGGGTGTGTGTGGAGAGGGCTTGCTCTGTTTACTGCATGAGAATGAACCAAGTCTGGATTTACAACCTTAGCTACACACAGGTGCACAAAGAAGGATGGCAATAGTTTAAGCATCAACCACTCAATGCAGCGACCAAATACCAGATGGGAAAATAGACTGAATAGCACTCATGTATGGGGTCTGATAAATGTGCAGCTGTCATGTCTTACCAAACTGCTTATAGTAAGAGAGGGTCGGATATCAGAACTCTACAGCATAGTGAAAGCATGTTTAGTTATAGTGCGGGCCTTAACTAAAGTAAAAATTATGGGGAAAGAGGTTTGTTTTGAGAACTGACTTTGTGTTGGTTGAATAATACAAAAGGTAACAATAACAAGTTATTAAGATGGAGTCTTCTACTCCAAGAGTTTGATGTAGAGATGGTCCACATGAAAAGCCAGGAAAATATTGTGGCAGATACACTGTCCAGACAATCTGAAGAGTGAATGAAGATGCCAGTAATGATATGTTTCATATAAATGCTGTTTATTAATTATGTAAATATAGATCTCAGGCTTGGCCAAATTGATCACCAACAATGGTCCACCCTGGCCTCACATTGGGAGGTATGGAGACGCACTATCCACAATGCTGCAGCTTTATTTGAGAACTCATGCTAAACAAGTCTTGAAGAGAAACGACAATGAAGAAAGAATCACAACCTGGAAACATCACCCAAGGAGACCTTCTGCTGTGCTTTCTGCAACCGGACTTGTTTATCTCGGATTGGCCTTTTCAGTCATCAGCGCACTTGCAGAAAGCGCGGGATGAGTCCTTCATGAATCTTTGTTTGCGAAGAAAAGCCAGAGAGAGAAATATAATAGTAGACTAAAGAGTGGTATTTATGATAAAATATAGTAGGTATAATAGTATGGTTAACGTGTTGTGAGGTTTGGAATGCTTGGGTATTTCAAGGTGCTAGACCTCATTGCTCTGATTGAGACCTGTGGCGCCCTCAATAGAGCAATGATTTCTGAAGGGGGGAGGTATGGAGAGCTATGTTTTAAGGCCTGTATGAGAGGCAGCCAATCCCAGCACAGGAAACTGTGATGGGCGGGGCCTCTGTGAGAGTGAGCCTGAGAGAATGTCAGTTGAGAGAAGGCAGTTGGATGAGTCAGGTGTGAGAGAGAGTGGGGAGTGAACTGTGATGAGAGAAAGGTGTGTGAATCAGTTGAGAGAGACTAGAGAGAAAATAGATGTCTGAGTGTATTATGTCTGTCACTAAATGAGAGAGCCATGTTAATATTCAGTATTATACAGTTCTGGGATTTATTACCACACTGATGTAATAAAACAAATAAGTTCTTTTGTTAACAGTTTCACTGACTCATCTTGAATTATTTCCCTTATGATAAAGGGGAGGTCATGCTAACCAAAAGAATACACACTATTAGGTAAATCTATCCACTGAGAGGGTCAGCTGGAGACTCAGACACCAATCCAAAAAGGAATACCAGAGGGGGACCTAGGGTAGGGTGGCAGTGAGAGGTAGCCAGAGCTGAGAACTGCAGGGCCAGCCTGGTGCGGACAATGTCACACATGTCTTCTCATCTGAAATACAACTTCTTCCCTCTCTCACTATGGCCACCATGGCCTTTTAGTGACATAAACAGGCATAGTAACACATTACACCTGTGTATGTCCCTTTGGGGGCATTGTAGAAGGAAGCATCCAGTTCCTTCTTTGTGCAATGATTCCCTTTGTGTGGAACTTTCCTCCCTCCTGCCAGTGGGCACCCCTGAAATTAAAAATCACCGGTAAACCTTAAGATGTGGAATTTGCATTATGGGAGAGAAATATAGTAATTTTTTTTTCCTTTTCTCCCCCCCCCTTTTTTTTTTCTTCCATGCTTTTTATGGTGTACGGTCCTCATGCAATCCCTAATTTAATAACTAACAATGTGAAATGTTTGGCTGGTTCAGGAGGAGAAGTTGTTTAATGCTTTAATTGGTACTTATTCTAAACAGTTCATTAGTAAGGCTGTTCTTTCTGCCAGCTTTTAGAGCTAAGACTGACCTGACTAGCAAGAGGCCAGCCACTCCGATCAAGCAAGGATGCCAATTAGCAAGGCCCCAGGTCAGGCCTGTGTTTGTGAACCCATTAGATGGGGGGGGGGTAGGAGTAGAGAATGGACAGAGATGCAAAAAAGATGGAAGAGGCTTTTCGGGATCTGTCTATTTATTCATCTCTCTGTGTACTGATTCTGAGGAAACTCACAAAATTGATAACAGAGGACAGCATCTCTGACATCTCTGAAATGAATTCCATGTGACCATAAATGACCATAAGCTGAATTTGCAATTGGGAAATAGAAGACATAGAGGTTTTGCATCAAGCATAGGAACATGAAGTAGGAATGTAGAGTGGATGGTGTCCTGTTCAGAAGTTGTGTCATCTATTATGGATATGAAAACTGGACAGTGAAGAAAGCTGACTGGAAGAAAACCAACACATTTAAGATATGGTGCTGGAGGAGAGTTCCACAGATACCATGGATTGCTAGAGACAAAGGAATGGATCCTAGAGCAAATCAATTCTGAGCTCTCCCTCAAAGCCAAGACAGCTAAACTGAGGCTGTCATACTTTGGCCATATCATGAGATGTGGCTCAATGGAAAAAAATATGAAAATGCTTAGTAAAATGGAAGGCAATGGGAACAGAGAGAGGCTACATTACAGGAGGATTGATTCAACCAAGGAAGCCAGTCCTGAGCAGGCAAGATGTTGACCAGGAGGTTTCTGGTTCATAGGGTCACCATAAATCAAAGTTGACTTGAGGGCAAATAATAACCACAAAACTGACTTAGGATCACAAGAAATTGAATTGCATAATTGTTCAACTTTTTAGTCTTCTCAAAAGGGGAGCAGAAACATAGCAATGCCATTGGGACCATTCTGCAAGCAGAGCCAACAGTGTGACCATTGCATGTCCTGATGCACAATGGGACCTGTTGTGAATTGGGAGCTCACATTTTGCAACAAGACATCTTGCCCAGTGTCCCATAGTCCATCATTGCAGTTCATTAGCATGATTGAATATTGTGTCCGCAATTTAGCTCCATGATTGTAAAGTTACACGTTGCAGTCTCGGATGCAGAATCTCAGCCACTCTTTGCAGATTTTCTTATCTGTAATGAGAAAGGTTTTCTGAATACCTCATCAAGGAAAAAAGTCACCCCCATGACATTTTTTCCATACTTCAAGATGTTTTTGTTTATGAAAAGTATTTGTGTGTGTGTGTGTGTGTGTCCTGTAAATTGTTAACTATCAGGCAATGTTGTTTCAGTATTCCTCATTATATTATTTTAATGTGTTACTAGCTGTTTTCATTCATTTTAAACAACACCTTTATTCTTAACAATTAATAAATAAATTAACAAACTAGATTTCTAAGCTCTTTAATAGCAATTAATTATAATCATTTAATAATGTGTTGGCATTAACAGCAATGTTTTTAAGCTCTGGACTTGGCAGAATAGATCCAGTCAGTTTAAATTAGAAAAAACAAAATGTGGATTTCTCAGCTACCCCTAATGTCTGAACTCTGATAAAACTCCTAGATGAGCATAAATTTCTGCCAATGATGGTTGGGGGGGATTGGGAGTCACCTTCCCCAGGTGTAGAGAGGTAGCTGAATGGCTCATGAGTGCCACCCTGTAGCAAATAAGTGACCAGAGGAATGGGAGAAACTGCATCCAAGCAGCTGTGCTAGCCCTTTTGCACCCACGGCAAAGGCACTGCGCAAGGCAGCTTTGGATGCCTCCTTGTGCGACATCTTTATAAATCTTCTATTGTGTTAACCAGGGATCTTGCCAGTTTGAGTCACTAAAAAGATTCTGCTCTGTGTGTCCTCTCTAGAGGAGGAGGATCTTATTCCTTTTCTACTTCCTTCTCTGAGATTTCATTATTACAGATGCAATGATAGCTCTACTTGATCTCTGACATCCTACCATTATTTGTAATGCCTGGAGTCCAAAGAGTGGAATGAATCACAACAATCCGATGGTCTGTCACCTCTGTATCCGAATTCCATAGCTCATCTAGTACAGGTAGGATGAGACCTTTCATTACCTCTTGTCACAATTCCACAGGCCAAGTGCCTGAGAGATGGGGGATCATCACTCTGCAGACAAAGGACAGATTTGCCTTCTGAGATAAGAGTGAAAAACAACCAAGCCAATGGCCTTAGATGGAGATAAACTGAGAGGGGATGCTGGCCAGTCCATCTCCTGGTGAATCAAACCCTCCTCAAGTGTGTCCATGTAATTAGGCTTTTAAAGGGAACAGTTATCTATCACCTGTGGTGAAGTGGTACATGCCACTCAGAATTGGTGCACAGATGTGAATAAATCATGTGGTAGCCTTGTGACATGTCAGACTTAAAATCCTCCTCATCATGAAAAAATAGACTTAAAAACTGAAAATGCCATATGCATGTGTGTGCATGTCCATGAAAGAAAGAGAGAGAGAGAGCACCAGTAAATATATGAATTGTGTGTCCCTGACTTCCATACATTTCTGTTCAGGTCTGAAATGAACCCTGTGTGTCTTCTCTATACTATTTAGATCATTAAAAATGGCACCAGGAAAGAACCAAGGGCACCCTAGTTTCTGTTGGGTGTTTTAAATAATCACTTTATTTAAGTAAAATCCATTGTTTTCTGCACAAAATGTTTGTGTGTGTGCATGTTTAAAGAAACCCTAAACTTTGTTTTTGCAAAAATGAAAACGCCCCATGTGTGACAAGTCCCACAGCCTTTGGTCATGTTTTTGATGGCATTAAAATCTACTCATTCGAAATGTCATGTTGGAGGAGGGTTCTAAAACAAAACAAAACACTGACTGCTAAAAACAACAACACCCAAATGACTGGATCTTAGAGAAAACCAAGCCTGAGCTCTCCCTAGAAGTCAAGATTGCTAAACTGAGGCTGTCATACTTTGGATGTATCATGAGATTATGTGGCTCATTGGAAAAGCTGAAAATGCCCAGTATAATGGAAAACAGCCAGGATGGTGTAGTGGTTAGAACATTGCACTATGACTCTGGAGACCAAGGTTTGAATCCCACTCAGCCTTGAAAACCCACTGGGTGATCTTGGGCAAGTCACACACTCTCAGCCCTCAGAAAACACTGTGATAGGTTCACCTTTAGGTTGCCATAGGTCAGAAGCAGCTTGAAGGCGCACAACAACAACAGGAAATGAGAAACTACACTACACATGATTCAATCAAGGAAGCCACAGCTGCTCTGAGTTTACAAGGCCTAAGCAGGGGAGTAGATGAGCAGGGATCTTGGGGGTCTCCCATTCATACGGTCACCATCAGTTAAAGTTGACATTATGGTAAATAATAACAAGCAATGAACACATCTGAAAGTGCCATGGATTAGACATAGACTCTTTTTTCTCATCTCCCCAGCCATCACTTATTTGCAAAACACACCTTGCTCCGTATTTCTCAGTTTGCAATGGGACAATACGCTGTCCACATTTCTTTCTTTATGCATGTATACAGTGGTGGCTGGTGGCACAGAAGTGAGTGGACTGATGATTCCACTCCAGGTTTTAATCTGAACTTCAAAAGTTGCTATCCAAGTTGCTGATCTTTTTTTGGGGGGAGAAATCATCACCTTGAGTAAGTGCCATTAAAATTCAGACTAAAACCTAGAGTGGGTTAAGTGGTCCACCGCCACTCCTATCAGAGCCACCAGCCAGAGCCAGTACATACATACTCTGCTTTACAGCTGGAAGGTCTTAAATATCAGTCAATCAATCTATCATCCAAGCAAGCAAACAAGTAGGCAGTCATAAAGGGACAAGGCAGCTCCTACCTTTCAGACTTACCTTCTCAAAATATATCACACAAAAGAGAAGGTTGTTTCAGATGGGAGGGGAAAAAAGGAAACTCACACCTAAATTCTTCATATTATGAGGTTCCTAATCCTGGTGGGGACAGTTGGGGAGAGGTGGCGCTGGGTGGAGTTGGCTTCTAAGGAGAGCTCATGGTGGAAAATAAAAGTGTCATGAAAGTGGATCATTTCTTATCAAGAAAAATGAAACTCAATTAAAGATCAATAATTTATTTTAGTTTGGGACTCCTTCTCTTGCACCATATTTTCAAGGAGAAAGGAGACATTATGCCCCCTCAATCTCAGAGCTCCTCACCCCTATGCAAACTGCTCATATTATGTATTTTTCTTAAACAGCATCACTGTCTAAGTTACTTTCCTTGATATCTCTAATGCTGTCATATTTCAAACTCATAAAATCTGTGACAGAAGAAATTAAATCCATTCATACTTAATACAATATACCCACAGATTAATTTCCTGTTTAATCAATTATAACCATGTCTCAAAATGATTTTTTCTTTCCTTTATTTTTTTTAAGAGGAAGGAACTGAAAAGATTCTCCAAAAAATTGTCAAATCTTTATTTGATGCTTCGGTGTGTGTGTGTGCATGTAAAACAATTTGATAGAGAAATTGCATGTTAGGTGAGTTTTAATATCTGTTGTAACTGATTGCACCAGACACTATACACTTGCTGTTCATTTGTTTTGTGTTATATTTAATTAAATGGTGCTTGAAAAATAACAGCATACATTAACCTTCAGGATGACAAATCCAGTGTGATCCACAGACATACATGTGAAATTACAGATGGAGTAGAAATTTGTTTAGTTTGCATTTTAATATGAATAGATCTAGTCTGTTCTTTCTGAACTAATGCACAAACCAAAATGTCACTATCCTTCAGTTTTCAAACATCTCCAGTTTTTTGCACCGTGTCTTCCAATCAGCAAATATGCATAAAATGTGTAAATTTGAACCAAAGTGCATAAAAATATGTTAAGTTCATGGGATATGAAACAGAAATTCACAGACTGGTGCAGAAAGGGGACAGAATGAACTTGTGCTTGAACAAATGTGAAGGTTATAAAAAAAACAGAGAAAAGACAGATGACTCCATTCCTATGTGTAATACAATGGTGGGAGACAGCCTCATCTGTCATGTGAATATCCTTTACTTTGAGACAACTGGCCCATCTATCCTAGCATTGTCAGCTTGGGAAGAACTGGCTTTCCCATCCCCTACTACCTGACTCTTTTGGTTGGAGGCTGAACACAAAACCTTTGGCATACAAATAAGTGGCAAATGGGAGCTGCCATAGCAAAGGCATGGTGGATCCATTCTGGGTTTCATCCCAGACTTTGAAGGAGCTCTCCACGGTGCTGAAAATGTTGGGTTGGGATAGGATTCAACACCATGGATAGTTTCTTAAAAATCTGTTACAAAACCCAGAACAGATTCATTGTTAAAACCAAATACAGATATACACTTGGCCCTCCACATTTGCTGGGATTAGGGGTGAAAAGCCCCCACAAAAGTGGAAAAAAATGCAAATATCTCCCCCCCCAACCCATCTTTAACATATATACACAAATACAATCTGTAAATGCAACCCAATGTGGATGCCTTTGAGGCAGCAGGGTTCCTTCTCAAGGAAGAAGGGGGTGTCTGGCGGGGCTTACCCTTACCTCCACTGCTGCCCTATGCCATTTTTAATAGGGACTTAGAAGCATTGTCAAGTGTTCAGTCTCTCTCAGCCTCATGAGGCTTGCAGTCCCTATTAAAAATGTCATAGAGCAGCAGTGGAAGCAGCAGCAAATAATCCATGAATAGTCAAATCTACAAAAGTTAAACCAGCAAATGTGGAGAGCCAGCTGTACATAGTTCAATGACACATAAAAACAGTTCCATGGCATGGAAGCCACTGGCTGCCAATGATGGCAAAGCTAACCATGTGCCGTCTATCACTGTGTGATGGCTCTTCACCAAGGTGAATGGGTTATGTCAGTCCTTGAGGTACTTGGCAGTGCTTCTGGTGGGTTTTATGAATTTATCCAAGCTTGGAAAAATTCCTTTTGGGACTACAACTCCCATGATTTTTGTGGCCCAAAAAGGAACTTTTCCAAACTCCATTCATTTAAGCAGGGAAAGTCATCTGACCTTTCAGCTGTAAGAACGCTGAAGACAAGGTGCAATATTGTTAAAAGCAAATACAGATATACACTGTTCAATGACATATAAAAGAACTGAGAGTTAAAACACAAAACAAAATTCTGAATGCAAGCTCAGAGAAAGCCGGGGGCAAAGGAACACCAATGTCAGGAGAAGAAATCAATAAAATGGGTGGAACATGAAAACAGGAATCTTTCAAATTAAAGAAACACTTGACCTCCAAAGCCTCAATTATGTTTCACCAGTTCATGTTGCAGTTGTGTATGAGTGTGTGTGTGTTTTTAGTGTGTGCAGGGAGAATGACCATGAATCTGGTCTGAAAAATCTGTCTGTCTCTGATTTCAAGTTGCCTGTTGACTTATAGTGACCCCATGAATTTTTTAAAGTTTTCTTAGGCAAGAATACTCAGAAGTGGTTTGCCATTGCTTTCCTGTGAAATTTAGCCTACAGCATCTGGTATTCCTTGGCAGTCTCCCATCAAAATACTAACCAGGCCTGACCTTGCTTAGCTTGCAAGATCAGACAGTATCTGGTACCTTCAGTATTGGATGAAAATTCAGAAAATCCTGGAATGTAGTGTTATGAGAAGGATGCTTTGTAGTGTGGGAAATCCATAAAAACAGAGCGAAGGAAAGGCAATAATTCCTGAGCTGAGAAGCTGCTTTGGAAGCAACCCTTGATAAATAGGGACAGGCTCATATAACACTGTGGTCCTACTAAGCTAACAAACTTCAGTGGCTGCATGGAGCAATCTAACCAGTCTGCCAACACATCTTGTTCACACATCCAAAGGAAGAACAAGGTGGTTTCCCCCACCCCCATGTCTGCTGTTTCCTTTCCAAGCCAAAATTGCTCCACTTGTTGAGAGGAGTTCATTGCTAAATTACATTAGGGATTGGCTTGACCCAATCACTTTCATTGCTAAAAGTAATTCATAAGTGTGATAGTTTCATTATTGGATACCTCACACTACTTACCCAGTGAAGAGCGCTGTTTGTACATGATAAATAGGAGGTGCTTGTGGATGAATAATGCAATGTTACGGGAGTATGATGGCTGTGAAATAAACCCAGACACTCAAGTCCTTGAATGCTGCAGCAGATGCTGCCTTTCTGCTCTCCCTCAAAGAGGCAGACAGGAAGGAGAAATATGGAAGGAAGATGAAAACATAAATCCTTTGCCTGTGGGCACTGAATTTTAGGGATGCCAGCTGTGGGTCAGAGATCAAAAACAATAAACTCTGCAAAAACTGTCTCCATTGGAAATTGTGTGTGTGTGAGAGAGAGTGAGTGTGTGTGTGTTCCTTCAAGGCACCTGTGGCAACTCCATGAATTTCATAGGGTTTTCTCAGGCAAGGAATACACAGATTTTGCCCATTCCTTCCCCTGACATATAGCCTACAGCACCTGGTATTCATTGGTTGTCAGGAGGTGGTCTCCCATCCAAGTACTAAACAGGGCTGACACCATTTAGTTTCCAAAATCAGACAGTGCCTTTAGGATATTTAGGCTGAGTATTGGAAATATAGTACTGGAAATATTGCACTGCACCATATCTTAGGCAATCACCACCAAGACTTAGCATTGCTCAGCAGAATCTTCACCTATATGGTCTCTTAAAAAGACAGTGTGTGCAGTGGTCATTTATTTTATTATGTTGTATTTATTTATTTATTTATTTATTTATACCCGGCTCTTCAGCCACAAGACTATCAGAGCGGCTTACAAATTGTTTTTAAGCAATAGCAATTTACATGCTGGTGGAGGATTCCTAGAGTTTTAGTAAAACAAAAACTTTTGCAAGCCCCACCTAAAAATGCTGCCACTATGACACTTGATTCATAAAAAGAGACATTACAGAACAGATTTGCATTGGATCATCTGCCTGAGTTATGAATCTCTGCATTATATGGGTTATTAAAGCAAAGGATAGAAAGAATATTTCTTTTATAGTCATTTCTCAGCTGAGAAAGGGGTCTCCTGTTGCTCAGGAAATCACATTGGGAATAATATAGGCAGTTTCAAGGCTACTGTGAGTTTCTTTGCACTTCAGGAAGTTTTAATGTGTGTAGAAATATGCAGGGTTTTTCTGCTCAGAAAACATATTTTCTACACAGAAAAGTTACGTGTATTTGTGCCTTAAAAGTGTATTTCTGTGGAGAAAACATGTTTGCTGCACAGAAAACTCGCATCTGTTTCTGCACAGGAAGTTTATTTCTGCACAGAAAAACCACATGTATTTCAGCACAACCTCCCCCCATGTATTTCTGTGCGGAAAGCATGTTTCTGCACAGAAAAACCATGTGTACTTTCTGCATAGAAAAAAACCTTAGATATTTCTGAACAGACACAGACTTCCTAAAGCAAAAACGGTGACTGGGAACTATGCAAAAATCATCATGTTTTCATCCAGTAGGGAGAATACTGCCAGAATTATTCATTCTTGTCTGTGAGGGTGAAGAACACAAATATTTATTTCTCTAATAAAAGCACAGACATCAGTTTAACCTCTACTTAAGATGTAAAGAATACTCACAAATGTGCTTGTCCTTGATCAGATGGGGTCTGGTCTTATCCTATGGAGGCATCACAGAAAAAGAAAAAGGTCAAGTGCTGCAATTTTCACATTTGTTACTTTTCTGGTTAAAAAAAAAATCATTGTTGAAAAGCCTTTTTCATGCAACACCTAACACTTTTTCACAGAAAAGAGTGTTATTGTGTACAAAATGCACCATTTTGTTTATTCTGTGCAAAATACATTGTTTTCTATGCAAAATGTGTTTTGTATCCCCCCACCCCAAAAAAACACCCCAAAACAAATAAAAAACAAGGCTTGGGCAAAAAATGATGCTTTTACAAAATGAAGTCCTGAAAGGTGAAAAATCTTATGGCTACCCTATCTATCTCAAACAGAAAAAATATCATGGGTTGGCCCCTGTATACATCTTCCCAGGTTATGGTCTTACCTCCAGCTTTGTGGAGATGGCTGGGCAGTATTGCCCAAAAGAACCATTACTGGTGGCCCTTTGCCCCACAGACCCCTCTGGCCTTGCAGATTGCTCCCTCCCTCTCTCTCTCTCTCTCTCTCTCTCTCATTCATCTGAGAAAGAGGAGAAGACGCCAGCCCACCACCACTCTGACAGACAATCTTGGAAAAGTTTGGAATAGTGTGTGTGAGAGATATGGGGGTGGACTGCCAGAGTCTCCCAGCCAGCATGGCCAGTGGGACTTGTGGTCCAAAAATGAACTTTGCTAAGCTAGTGCTAATCCCTGGTTCAGGGACTCAATCCAACTGCTAGACTAAGGACTTTATCAGATGCAGCAAATATGGCATCATAACGGACTTTTTCGGATGCATGAAGTATACCGCAAGCAGCCTCATCGCGTTGCGAGGCTGCTGCACTGCAGAGTGTCCGTTTCGTATGACGCTTGCCCCTGGTGGTACTGTTGCGGTACTATGGGGAGAGTTGAGCATCATATTTCCTCGATTTTTAAGAACGATCAACTTTCATTCTTAAAAATCGAGGAAATATGAAGCTCAACTCTCCCCGTAGTACCGCAACAGTACCGCCAGGGGCGAGCATCATACGAAACGGATGCTCTGCAGCGCAGCAGCCTCGCAACGCAATGAGGATGCTTGTGGTATATTTCATTCATTTGAAAAAGTCCAATGACACCTAATTAATGGAAAAGGGCGTGCATATCAGATGATGTAGTGCTTTTGCGTCAATGTCTTACCAACAAGGCATAATTTTTAATGGCTGGACTAAGCATATCAGATGTTTACGTTTTGGGTCTTTCTTTTCATTTATTTTTTGAATTTACCATACTTAAGTCTTCTCGCAAGAATTGGCAAGCTCTCAATTCTGGAAGTGAACAGCGCTCTAGCTATCGAGCCTCTGCTTAAAAACCTCCAGAGAAGGAGACTCCACCACACTACGAGGCAGTGCATTCCACTGCTGAACAGCTCTTACCATCAGGAAGTTCTTCCTAATGTTTAGGTAGAATCTCTTTTCCTTTAGTTTGAACCCAGTGCTCCGTGTCCTAGTCTCTGGAGCAGCAGAAAACAAGCCTGCTCCATCCTCAGTATGACATCCCTTCAAATATTTAAACATGAATATCATTTCTCCTCTCAACCTTCTCTTATTTAGATTACCATCTAAATAATTTTGTGTTTTTTCCATTATTTATTTATATTGATTTTATAGAGTTTTACATAACATAGATCACATAACATGTCCGTTACAGAAACAAAGAAATATTACTATAAAGGATCGTTATCTGATGAGTCAACTATTATTCCAAATATAACAGACCAATCACAAGCAAACTCATAACATTATAAATTCTTTCTTTTTATTCCTCTTTTACCTTCCTACGTTTTACTAACTTAAAAATTTTATATATTCACAATTCCAACTTTCCTTCTCTACTTAATTATTACTTATATTTTTACTGTATTTGAAGCATCTCTACCTGAATTTTTTTTCCCAATTCTTTTAGTTTGCCCTTTCCATATGATCCTTTATTTTTTAATTCTTTCTTTGCTGGATCTCAGCCTAATCCAAGTTTCCAATATTTCATCTCTTATAAAAAATACTCTGTAATTGCAGCCTGTTCTTCATCACTTCATCTGGGTCTCTTTTATTAATAATTCGTGTTAACATATCATTTTTTTTTCATTTCTAATAACTTATCCATCCATTCTCCTATTGTCGGAGCATCCTTCAGTTTCCACTTAGCTGCTATTTTAAGTCTAGCTGCAGCAATTATATATAGCAGCACCCTCCAATATTTCTTTTCATATTGGGATTCCAAAACTGATGTTATATTTAACAAATATAGTTTGGGATCCATACTGAAAGTAAAACCCAACATCTTTTGTGTTATTTTATGTATTCTTTCCCAAAATTTCCTTATGATTGTGCACCCCCACCACATATGCTGTAGAGAGCCAACTTCTTTGTTGCATCTCCAACACCTCTTATCCTCCAGTTTATATATCTTGCTTAACCTCGCGGGTGTAAGATACCATCTACTAGCTATGTTGAGGTAATTTTCCTTTAGATCTTGGTTTCCTGTGAAACTGTTCGTTTTAGACCTGGCAATTTCCCACTCTTCTAGACTAATTGGCTCTCCAATATCTCTAGCCCATCTGACCATTGTATCTTTTACCGTCTCCTTTTCTAGTTCCATTTCCAAGAGGATCTTGTACAATTTGGTAATTTTCCCTTTATCTTTTTCCCAGAAAACTTTATCTAATTTATTCCATTCTTTCTCAAATCCGTAGGTCACTTTATCCTTTTTAAATCTCTCACTTATTTGCAGATACTTAAACCACTGTATCTTAATCCCTTGCTCTCGTAATTCCTCTTTCTTTTTCAAAACATAGTCCTCTCCGTTTTCCCACTTTATCAGTTCTTTATATCTAATCCAGTCATCCTCCTTAGTCCATCTAATTTGTACTGCTTCTACAGGAGATAACGAGGTAGGAGTACCCTTATAAAAATTTTGTTTTACATTTTGCCATATCTTTAACAGTGGTCCTCTAAAAGTGTGGTTTTCAAATTCTCTATCGGTATGATAAGGTATGATTTTTGCCTTATCATACCATAGGTACACGTGAATGCCAAATCTAAGATTATTACACTCCAAATTTATGAGTCTGACATTATCCAGTTTCACCCATTCACTCAGCCATTTTAGCCCACAGGCTATGTAGTGTAACTTAAAGTCAGGGAGGGCAGTACCGCCTCTGTCTCTACTGTCTAATAGAGTTGTCTACTTTATTCTGGGCTTCCGCCCATTCCATATAAAGTCCTTTAGATCCGTTGCCCATTACCATCTAAATAATTTTGAACTGTTGGGTTGGACTGGATGGTCCTTGAGGTCTCTTCCAACTCTATGATTCTATGATTCCTGTTGTGTAATTCCATTCGTGCTGCGTTCACACTTAGGGGTTGCCTATTGATGAAAGTAAGGCTAGGTCTAGAGGGGGGCATTCTTTTGCCCGCAGAAAAATGTTTTTAAATATGCTGGCAAAAAACACAGATACCTATTTTAGAGGCTTGACTGATACATCCCATATTAGAGTAGGCCTATTGCATGAATGGGGGTTACATAAGTGTGATTCCATAACTGATCCTGTGGATCTATTCCACTTGGAACCAACAATTAGATTTAGGTCCTAATGCCACTTTTGGCTCAGCCACATTTATATCAGTCTGTCCCATTTGCACCATGGAACTGCAAAGAGAGGGTATGTGTCCCTAGTGTGGCAGATTCTGACTCTTCCTGTCCAAAAGAGCATCTGTCTTTGACTTTTTTTTTCTTTTTGCAAAGCTGCAGATTTCTATCAGGCATAAAGGGCCTTGTACAATGGAAATGAGGACAAACTCCAAAAGTTCGCCAAACAAGAAGGCAAAGCTTCATCGCTTCCCTTCTTAATAGGCTTGTATATTGTTAGTGGTGACATTTAGAACATGCTGCCATGATTCATCTGAAAGCCAGTCACCTTTCCACAGTGCAACCAGATACAAGATGTGAAAAATAGGCAGAAAAATGTGCCTTGTTTAGGAAGCAACAGCAAGGCAGAAAATAACAGCAGCAAAATTATCTGCCTTGAAACTTGGCACATATGTTTAATGTGTATAATTTGGGCCTATTTGTAATTTGAACAGGGCATGGTGGAGGAGTAATGGGGCCCTCTGGCAAAATCCATGCTATGGGAGAGCGGAGAAGATACAGTTCTGGCTCATAAACTGGACTGTTCTGAGAGTCTGGGGTATGAAATCATTTAAATCATGTCCAATACTCACTTCTCTGAGAAGTAAACCCAATTAAAATGATCAGGGTTTGCTTCTGAGTAGACATCTGGAGGGTTGAACTGTAAGGTCAAGCTCTTGTTTGAGAGCTAGCACATCATACGTCTCTAGCAACATACCTACCTACACTGAAGGGTGATGGAAGTGCTTTCCTCCCGGGGTGTACAACTGCATCAGGATGGCTCCTGGGTGAAGCTCTCCCTCACCCCATACCTGCCCCAGCTACTGATTGGCCATGAGGGTACTTTCTGAGTACCATTGCAAACCTGGGAAATGAAGCACAGCTTCCAGCCTCTAGTGTAAGGCTGCTCCTTCTTCCTCAACATGTGCCTGGATGACATCTCTGCATGACCAAGGGTGCTGTGCCCTTGGCCTGCCTGGGCAAAATTTGGGTAGCTCCTTCTGCAAGACTTTAAAAGGTGAGTGAAAGTCACCAGCTAGACACTGGCCTAAGAGTGCAAAGGCCATAAGAAAGAGTAGAACTTCCCCTTTGAGGTCAGATATCTGCTCTGACCTGTGCCGTCCTTATTTAATTTCATATATACACTGCTTTCCAAGATTAGGTGAAAATCCAGCCTCTAGAATAGTCACATGAAAAACATTTAACAGTAGTGGAGGAGAGGACATTTTAGCCAGTGTAGCATTTCCTATAAGCAACGCCTGATGAAATTCCTTCTTCTGTGTTGCTGTTGTGTGCCTTCATGGTATATTGACTTATGGTAACCCTAAGGTGAACCTATCACAGTTTTTTCTTGGGAAGATTTGTTCAGAGGGGCTTTGCCTTGACCTTTCTCTGAAGCTGAGAGAGTATGACTTGCCCAAGGTCACCTACTGGGTTTCAATGACTGCATGGGGATTCAAAACCTGGTCTCCAAAGTTGTAGGCCAACACTCAGACCACTACACCATGCTGGTTCTCCTTCGTCTATGGAACTGTTAAAAGCCCAGGAACTCTGTCTTCTTTCTGCATTCAGACTCCTCTTGATCTCAGATTCAATCTTCAGTTCCCCTTCTGGTCCCTCTCAGCCACCACATATGTTTTCATGATGGTTCTACCTCCCTAGGTCAAAACTCCACCTTTGGAGAGCATAAAAAGAGGCAGGTTGGGTGTATGGGATACACTGGTTTAATAGAGTTCCCCCCATCCTATAGATTGTGTTGGAAGAGAATCCTGGGATCAAGCTTTTAAAAGGCTTTCCCAGTGAGTTGGAGGAGGGCAGAGCAAGAGCCTAGTAGGATGTTGAAAGTATTGGGGGTTCCGATGTTGGAGTGTGCTAGCATCAGAGCACCTTCTTTTTGAGATCATAGCCTGAGTCTCTTACTGGTTACACTTCATCATTACTCGCCCACATCCCATTTGATACAGCCATGCTCTTTTTGCAGGCTTCATTCTAATATACGGTTCATCTAAAATGTATATTCATATTATGAGACAAAAGAATATAAGAGTGTCTCCTGAGGAATAGCTGCTATGTTTCCTCTCTGTGTTTTCTCTAACATATTTCTTCACCATGAAGTAGGCCTTTCTTGTGTTTAATGTTTATTGCACTTAATATTCAGCTTGGATGGTACTTTCAGGAATCATTCCCTGTTAATGGCATGTAGATTTATGCAGCACTCACTTCTGTTTGCATATACAATTTTTCCTCCATCGAGTTTGTCTGCTTTACTGTAATCCCACTGATGTTTACTTTGTCTTAATATTCTTGCAAGGTTAAAAAGCAACCATTGCTTGAACATTCATTATTAATTTCTTCTAAGTGTTGCCAATTAATTTCTTAGAGCCCAAACTGTAGTTTTAGGCTGTTTGTTATAGACAGTTTGGAAGCAACATTTCGATTAACTGAGAGATTGCAATTTTGATAGCTCAAAAAAATAATAATGATCCCATTTGAACATTTGCTGTTTGATTGGTATGAGGGGCAGGTTGAGTTGGAATTGGGACAATTTTTGCGTACTCAATATTGATCCTTTTCTATCTATACTTACATGCGGCTAAGGGTGGAAAAGAAACTTACAATAACTGAATGTCTAAAATGAAATTATCCTGTTCTTTGAGACTATTATAAAAAGAACATGGATATCATATCATTTACGTTCCTGTCATTGGGAGGACACTGCAAGACCAGGTCGTCTCCGCCCCTCAGTCATGTGCAAATAAATGCACACAGCTCAAAGTGAGTGTCTTTGGAAAATGTGTACAAACACACTATAGTCAACAGGGGACATGTGTACAAAGTTGCACACATTGAGAAAAATGCATTCAAAACTGCATGCATCAGTAAACGTGCATACCAAACTATGCACAAATTTCAGTGCAACACCACCCCCAAACACAACAGATGAAATCCTGTTGGTATCTTATGCATGTCTAAGAATACTCCACAGAATCACTTGGACATTTTTATCCAGTGCATAACCTCTGCATTCAGTTCAAGTTTACAGAAGCAGAGTTGCCCCTGTGTTGCCACATAGCCACATACAGATGTTGGTTTTGCATTCAGTTATGCATCCAATTGCATAACTGAAGGAAAAGGAATGTGCACTCCATTTGAGAGCACATCATCACCCCCCCCCCAGTTCAGCTAAGCTCAGCTGTTTCTTCTATGTTCAGAATGCCCCCCTCTTCCCTCCCTCCCACTGGTAAGTGACAGCAGCAGAGACTCCTCCTGGGGTTTGATAGCTGCTGAGTGGAGGGAGGAGGTGAAAGTGTACATATAGAGTTATATGTGCAGAGTAAGATCTCAGCCTCAATGTGTAGCTCCCCATGCTGAGATTTACACTTTGAAATCCCAGTGTTCCTAAATGATGTAAAACCAAGGATGAGAAGTAAACTGAAGATAGGATTTCACAAAACACACTGAAATTGAGACTAAGAGACTTGCACATCTCTCATGTCCTTTCTAGAGGATTCCTCAGGCTTGTCTACATGGGCTATTTACCCCAGCTTCCCTCCTATTTTGGAGCCCTGTAGTCCATGGGACACAGGGCTTTTGTCCCATTTTGTCTTCAGGCAGTCCTCACAATGTCTGAGGCAAAGCTGCTGGTGGGGGGGAGCAGGGTAAATCCCTTTAAAACATTTTATTTAATCACCCAGAAAAGCCCACATTATTTGGGAAAACCCAGATCAGGCTGGTGTGGGAACATGGGAGTCCATGCCTGCATGCTGGCCCATATCAACAGCCACCACTGCCACTGGTGTCTCTCTGAAGCCAGGAAGGAGGCCCCCAGCATGTGATGAAGGCCCCCTACATGTGACCAGCCTTGATCACATGCTGAGGGCCTCCTCCCTGGCTTCAGAGAGACATCAGCAGTGGCAGCAACCGCTGATATGAGCTGGGATGCAGGTATGGAGTCCTGCCCATTTCATCATCGTAATGGGGGTGGGGGGAATCTGGGGCCAGATCTGTGACCAGAAGCCAGCATATTCTGGTACATTCCATACAAGCCCCTCATTTTATGAGGAAGCAGGAGAGCACAAATGGCCTTGGAGACAGAACCTGGATCATCCCATGTGGACCCGGAAAAGGATCTAACCTGCAATGCAAGCTAAACTTGATTGCCTACGGAACAGTGTTCATTGGCAGCACAGTCTGAAACAACAGTTACTTTTGCAGTTGGAAAAGTAACTTTTCCCAAGCTCTCTCTGAGTGGGAAAGCCATGAAGCAGGAACATCTACAATTTGCAGCAATCCAGATAGAGAAATGATTGATCTCTCTGTAATGGAAGTGAGTTCAGGCAGTGTGAAAGCACAGTAGGTAAGTTGAGACTATACTTGTTTAAAAAGGAATTGGTGAAACAAGGAATTAAGGAAGGTACTGGCCAATAAAAGAGGGAGACTAAGAAACAATGCTCATTGTGCTACCTAACATGCCCTGCATAATGTTGTAGTTGTTGGAATGGGATGTGGTGGGTTAAAGAAAGAGGGGGGGGGAAACCCTTCCCAACTTTTCATATCATTTTATGCAAGGATCTTTGCCATATTCTGGTGAAGGAGTGTTGCTAAGCAACAACTTCACCCCCACTTTTTTATTTCCTCCAGGAAAAGGGGAAAAAAACAGTTAGGGGAATTTGTCCGCATGGCAATTCTAAATGATAGCCATTGTAGGAGGATAATGTTCCCCGGGGAATAATGGGCCAGTTCCTTGTATTCTAGGAGCTTCTTTTATTCTGACACATAGATGTTATCCTGTTCTTACCCAAGTTGTCCCAGTCACTGTTATCTCCAGATACTTTGGAACCTGATAATGGCTTGCTAAATGCTGGAAACTATGGTAACAAAGAGATTTGGAAGACCAAGCAAGGGATCAGACTCATCAATTAGAGCCAGTCTGCAAAAGAGGTTATCTCTCTGAACAGTACAAAGAAGAAGCATTTTCAATGGGAATGGATACACTTACTTGGGGAAATTTAACTCAGTTTGCACAGTCTTGGGGGGTTAGGAAAAGGGGATGCTCTCAGACATTTAGTGAAAGAAGAGATTGTTAATTAGCAATCTGCCCAATGTCCCTGAGGGATTTTTCCAGTCCTGATTCCTTGGAGGTGTTGCTAAAGTAGTAACTGTCTTGAGGGGAGATGAGGAAGGGGCCAAACTGTGAAATCTGCTTCCATAGACATTCTTCCCAGATCCTCCACATTGACTGCATGCTGTGTTTTAAAATGGGGGAAATATGTATGAATTTTGTGCACATGTTTTCAAATGGACACATTGGGTGGAATTCTTTTGGGAACCTATGCTATTATATTATTATTATTACTGTAACCAGGGATAAGTATTTCTTTCTGCATAAAGGAGGTATCCACTATCTTCTCACCCAGTGGTTTCCCCCAGACTGTACAATGGCAACTGGACAGTTCAGGTGCAACTCTGTCCCCATGACCCAAATGCTGGGAGAGCTCCATTTTGTCATTGCCTCGCTGACAAACATCATGCTTCCAGAAGTCTATGTAAGTATGCCAGTGGAGCTTTTTCACTTTGCCTAGCATTAAATAGGATCATAGCCATAAATGCATGCATGTCCCTATTGACTAAAATGTGTTCATTAGGGATGGAAATATTTATATTTCACTGTGAAAGAAACAACAACAAAAATCAATAGTTTTCTCTCTACTGGGAAAGAGTCCAATGAATTTTCATATTCTTGGATTTTCCTTTAAAATGTAATGAATTTTCTTTTGTACAAGAAGTGGTTTGTTTATTTGCTTTTGCTTTGTTTTGTTCGCATTTTGCATTAAGTTTTGCACAGAATACATTGGCCTATACCCTATGGATTGTCTCAGTTAACACTAATCCATAGAAATCATTTACTGAATGGAGAGTCAACATATAGCGAAACCCCAATGATTCAGTGGTTCTACTCTTGGGATGGGGTGATAAAGATAGAACTTGGGCCACCAGCTTTTCCACAAATCTTGTGGACCAGATTCCTTCTTCAGGTGTGCAGAGCATAATGTCCCCCAATATGGAGATGGTATTTGACACCAGCAAGATTGCATAATATAGATAAGAATAATTCTTTTTTTTTTCTTTCTTTTTTTTATTTTTATTTTTTTTAATTTAAATATTTTATTGAATGAATATAACATACAACATACACATGACTTTGAAAACAAGGAAAGAAAAACAAAACAAAAACTAAAACAATAATATATAATCCGTAAACTAAATACAATACACGAAAAGAAGAAAAAGCAAAAACAAAGACAGACAAGAAAAGATACTCAACACCCGACATCTACAAATACTTAACTTAGCCTAACTTAGCATAGTGCTTACACAAAACACAAACTGTTAAAAGACTTCCCACTTAATCTTGCTTGACTTTATTCCACATTCTAAAATAACCCTCCTATAAAAATAATAAATAGATAAGAATAATTCTAAATATTGTTAGAGAGGTTGTCAAGAAATAGGTACATATATGCATATGTGGTGGAATTGTAAATTTGTACAGCAGTTTTGGGAAATGGTTTTCATAGAAATAGAGAATATTCTGAATAGAAATATAGAAAGGAAACCGAGCATAGCATTGATGTCAAATTATAATGGAGAGAATGGGAACCAAGCAGAAAAGGATTTAATAACAAATTTATTAACGACAGCAAGATTAATTATAGCAAGATATTGGAAAATGCAAATAAATGTACAAGTGGAGGAGTGGTATAAAGAAGTTTGGAAGATGGCAATAAATGATAAGTTAACATGTAGAATTAAAGTAAGAAGAGGAAGTTGGAAAGAAAGTGACTTTGATAAAATTTGGAAAGTATTTGTTAAAAAAGTATTACAGACAAAAGATGGGAGGTTACCTCCACGAGAAGAAATTAGATTCTGGAAAGATTAGGTAAGGGATAATGGCTCCGGTGAAGGGGAGCACTGAGGTGAGGGGGGTAGGGGAATTAATATTTTTGAATAGAATTATAGTAAAGAATCTATGTTAACTTTTGAAATTAGTTAATAGAAAAATTGCGATGTTTATAGTAATTTTATGTGTTATACTAACTAAGTATTGATTGGACAATATAATGTATGATTATAAAATTAATAAAAAATACATTTAAAAAAAACAAAACAAAAAAACCATAATGTCCCCCATGCATAGATCCATATCCTCCCCACAGCAGCTGTCAAGCCCTGTGTGTGTGTGTACTATGCCTGTTTTCTGTTTTCTGCAAGTGACCAGGCTGTTGTTCTGTTCTTCTGTCTGGAAAACAGAGCTGGGATGGAGCACAGTCCCTATTGTTTGGCCACATCTTCTTTTCCAGCCAGTAAATAGGCATAGCGGTGCCCACTTGGGCTTGACAGCTGCTGTGTGTGTGTGTGTGTGTGTGATTGAGTGAGTTTTGTATGGTGCACAGAAGGCTAATGGATACTTCCTTGTTTTTCTAATTGGAAATTGTATCTACTTCACATGGTTATATCAGTCTGATACATCTGTAACTGCCCTGGCTCCATCCTATAGAATCTTGGGATTTATAGTTTGGTGAATTACTAAAGGCTAGAGGCCTTTAGTACTGTAGTTTTGGGGTGCGCGCAAAATGGAGTAAATATATTGTTCAGAAAAAATATGGATCTAATTTCTCAGACATCTCTAGTACAGATCCCTCCAGCCTCTATATCTAAATAAATTCTTGAGACCACGCCATTTCAAACTGCTGTTAGGGGGAACTGTATATTTGATCTTTGTTCCCACTTCAATCTTCCCTTTCTCCTGCTACATGAGCGTTGGTCCTTTCTTGCCCAGACACGAACTTTGCAGATTATACCACAATCACTGTTGACTCCTGCACTACCTTGTTGGCTTCAGCACCACCTTATCATGCTCTTTCCTGAGACAAGGATATGTGTGTAAGATTGGAAAGGGGAGTCCATGGCATCTTTATTCCAAATGGCATTTTGTCAGAGCAAGCTGCTTCCTCCAATTTTGTTGCAGTTCATTCTGTAGCAGCTATGAATATGGTCAGTTCCATGCTAGGAATGATTAAGACCGAGGCTAAGATAGACAGTAAACTGCATACAAATTTATGATGCAGCCTCACCTCTAGTATGCAGCTGCAGTTAAAATTCGACAGACAATGTCCTCAACAGTAGAATAGTATCAGCCTAGTCTTGTTATACTGGAGCTAATATTTTAAATACTGCTTTTAGCCTGTTTTTATCCTGTGTTTTTATCTTTATTCTGTATCCCCTTTTTACCTGTGCTGGTCTATGACCGTAATAAAGATTCTACTACTACTAGTAGTATGCAGTCGAGATAAGTGACTTGGTCTATTTCTGCTCTGTGTCAGCTTGTTCACTCATAAATCCGTTTTTCCTAGTTGTGATGATGGTCACTGACTAAACACTCTGTTATTGTGCTTAGAGAGCTAAATAGACTTTTGTCTCTGTGGTTAGTGTGGGGGGAGGGATTAGTAGGTCCAAGAGCCCTTTGTCTGTACTTATTCCCCAGGATTGCTGGTAACTCCAAATGTTGTGGGGGTAGTGAACACACCCCAGGTTTTGATCTGAATGTTTTTGGGGAAAGGGTGCAGTACAATGGATTGCTCCTCTCAAGTTCAGGCTAAAACATGGAGTAGATTCACTGCCCTGTTGACATGGGACACTGCTTATGCCAGCATCTCTAATTGCAAGATCATTGTTTGAATCTGCACAGTATTATCTCAACATGGAGCTATATTTTGTTATAGGACCCCTACCACCATAACAACAACAGCAACACTGGAGCGGGAGGAAGTTAGTGGATGAAGGGAGTGTTCGTGGCTCTTCAGCCTTTGTTCAATTAAAGAACAAACACCCAGCTCCAGTTCAAAATAAATGGTTCAGATGGTTAAATATATGCTCCATAAAGGTTTGACAAAGCACCAATATCTTGTGCCCATCTTGTCCCAAGAGGGGACTGTCAGAATTGTGATTGCTTTGTTCTGATATCAACAACAGTCAGGCATCAGCAAGTGTTTCGATACATCCCTAGCTGATAGTTATCAGAGCAACAGCTGGGTTTCAGATACTAAATGTCAGCGGAAAAGGCTTGAATCATGCCAGCATTTCAAAGCAATATATATTTAAAAGAAGAAGAGGAAGGAGAGATGCTCGCTGTTTGGTTGTTCCAGGGGATGCAGTCACAATGAAAAGAAAAGCAGGGCTACAGGAAAACCACCCTGATGGTAGAGCCCTGCTCTATCCCCCTATTCCTGTTCAAGAACTCATGTTGTCTGGCAGTCACCATTAATCAGGAACAAAGTCTCTACCTGATGCTCCTGCTGGACCAGGGGACAACTGTGGGAGGCTAGAGCCATGACAGCACCTGTGGTAGACAAAGGGCAAATCTGCATCACATACATCAATTGGTGGTTCCCATGTCAATGGGGTGAATTTGCTCTGGGTTTTAGTCTGAACTTTAAAAGAGGCATTCAAGATGCTAAACCAATGGTGGCAGAGGAGGGAATTAGCACCATGGATAGCTTCTTTACAATTAGGACTAAAACTCAGAGCAGATTCAGGACTTTTTCAGACAAAGAAAAATAACACAAGCAGCCTCTCCAGCTTGCGAGGCTTCTGAGCTGCAAAGCGCCCCTTTCGTATGACGCTTGCCCCTGCCGGTACTGTTGCGGTACCGCAGGGAGAGCTGAGTGTCATATTTCATTGATTTTTACTCACGATCAACTTTCGTGAGTAAAAAAATCAACAAAATATGATGCTCAGCTCTCCCTGCGGTACCGCAACAGTACCGCTAGAGGGCAGTGTCATCCGAAACTGACACTTTGCAGCACAGCAGCCTCGCAAGCTGGAGAGGCTGCTCGCGTTATTTTCCTTTGTCCAAAAAAGTCCTCATTCTCCCACTAATGTGGAAGCTCCAAGTTCCTATTGATTTGCTCAAAAACAGTCCCTGGCCCTACCGTTTGGCAAAGTGTGATGTAATGAACATGATGTTGGAGTGGTCAGATGGGAGGGAACAGAGTAGATGTTGCCGACTGCATCAGAAAGAATGCAGGAGGATGGGGATGTGAACAGTTAAGGTGCAGTAACTGCAGAGAGAGAAGGACAGAGGCAAAAGGGTCAAAAGATTCTGAGCAAAACAGCTGCAGTATTAATTTTCCTTTAAGCATTTGCATTGTTTATGTAACTGTTCTTATAATGAGCTGTCCATATATTTTTGTTCACCATAAATATTATGATTCTGCTGTTCATAAAATATTTGAAAGGATGTCATACTGAAGATTGGGCAAGCTTGTTTTCTGCTGCTTCAGGGACTAGGACATGGAGCAAGGAACTCAAACAACAGGAAAAGAGATTCCACCTAAACATTAAGAAGAACTTCCTGACAGTTAGACCTATTCAACAGTGGTATGCACTGCCTTGGAACATGGAGGAGACTCCTTCTTTGGAGGTTTTTAAACAGAGGCTGGATGGCCATCTGTCAGGAGTGCTTTGATTGTAAATTCCTGCATGGCAGGGGGTTGGACTAGATGGCCCTTGTGGTCTCTTCCAACTCTATGATTTTATTATTCTATGAAAGCCTATGCCTGCTTTCAAAAGGAAGTCCAGAAATAAACGTATTTTTCAGAAGAGTAGAATTTGAAGTCCCACCATGACCACCCAAGCAGTTTTTCATTTTACTGGCATAACTACCTCAAGAGCCCTTGGCTATTTAATTCTGTTGAAGGACATTTACCACACAGCCTGTCCTAGCTTTCCTAAACATTCTTGTTGTTTTAAACATGGTGGAGAATATCAGAGAAAAAAGTCATTTTATACTGTGCCAAAGCACTAGTCCATTTTTCTCAGTGTGGTTGACACTGACTGGCAACAATGGTATCTGGCAGGAATTTTTCCTAATCTTACCTTGGAGTTGCCAAGCATTGAACCTAGAACACCAAACCTTGGTCCTCCAGGTGTTTTGGACTTCAACTCCCAGAAGCCCTAGCCAGCTAGGCCAATAGTCAGATATTCCAGGAGATGAAGTCCAAAACACTCGGAGGACCAAAGTATGGGAATGACTGCCCTAGAATCTTGTGCAACTGTGAAGCCACTGTCAGTGGGGCTGTGAATCCATTGCAATTGATAGACTGAGGACATTATCAGATGCAGCAAAAATCACAGGATTATGACATCAGAGTGGCATGAACGGGCCCCAGTATTGCACAACATCGACGTCTTCGCTTTCTTACACCATGCTCCAGCTGCAAAAAAAGTTGTCAGCTCTAATTGACAGGACAAGCCATCAATAGATCATCAATACCACTTTTTCCACAGTACTGAAGGTGTGCAAAACCATGTCCCATTGTAATCGCAAGATTAAAGCATGAATGGGCAGTCCTCAGTGAGAAAACTTCTGGATGATAATACAAAAACGAAGCACAGGGCGCTCTTTTTATGAACTACCTTATTTAGTTTGCATGTTTTAGGTTTGTTTCAGTGCGTTTCATCTACTTTGTTACAAGGGTTTTTTGGCATTTTAAGCATGCTCGTGTCTTCTCATGAGAACCGTTGAAATCTCACCCGTGCCAAATTGCAGAAGTAAACTCCCATTTAAAACACTAGTGGTGGGCATGTGTGAAGCAGAATTCCATGGCATTTCTTTTGCATGATTACAGCAACATGGAGTTATAAGCCATGATCTTTCCACTATCTTTATTTGTGGAATCACAGCATTTTTAGATGCTAGTCTGATAATGTCCTGAAATTGAAGGGTGCTCTCCAAGGTCCTGAACCTAGTTTGAGAGGCCTCTGTTAAAATTCCGTCTAAAGAGGCTTCACCACTCCCATTGACATTGGAGCTGCCAGCCTCTACTGCACTATTAAGACACTTGTGACAGCATTCACTTTGCTGCCCACTTGGGACCACATACGCAGCACAACTCCAAGCTGCATTTTTAGACCCCTGTGGGCATCTGACAAGCAGCAAAGCTTGAAACCTCCCCGCCCGCCCCACCCCCGTCAGCAGCATCGACTCCTCTGTAGCTTCTGATGGCAGTGGAGAGTGAAGTGGAAAGCTTGGCCCTTGGAGCAATTTGCACTTGATCAAGGCCCATACAATAGACTTAATTTCAGCACAGGGCCTGATTTGATCTGTCAATAATCCTGCTCTTGTTTCCCATCTCTGTTTCGCGCTGGGACCCTTTGACTGCCTGGGCTCTGAGATGCTGACAGGAACTGACAGTGGTGGAGACAGGCAAGGGGAGAGCCTCGATCATGCTCTCATCCTTAATCATACCCTGCTGGACATGCACTGTTCACTTCCCATTACAGGGGAGAAAAGAAATAGTTGGAATGGAGAGCAGAGGGAAGGCAGGATAATGTGATGAAAATGAGAAAGGGAGAAGGGCTGCTTTATCCCTCTGGAGGGACACTCTACCCACCCCCAGCCTTGAGCCATCATCTGTATTTGTCATAGGGATTAGGCTCAAAACACAGCGCAGTGACTTCTGGTGATTTTTTTTTAAGGTATTGGGTCAGCAGATTGCTAAATCTAATCTTACTGATGTAGTCAAAATATATCCAGGTCTAGGACACCACTGATGTTAATAATAGAATCATAGATTTGGAAGAGACCAAAGGGAGCATCCAGTCCAAACACCTGCCATGCAGGAATACACAAAGCACTCCTGACAGATGGCCATCTAACCTCTGTTTAAAAACCTCCAAAGAAGGAGATTCCATCACACTCCAAGGCAGTGTAATCAACTGTTGAACAGCTCTTACCATCAGGATGTTCTTCCTAATGTTTAGGTGGAATCTCTTCTCCTGTAGTTTGACCCCATTGTTCCATGTCCTATTCTGTGAAGCAGCAGGATAAAAAAAAGATTGCACTTTCTTCAATATGACATCCTTTCAAATATTTAAACATGGTTATCATGTCCCCTCTTCACCTTCTCCAGGCTAAACATACCCAGCTCCCTAAGCTGCTCCTCATAGAGCATGGCTTCGAGAAATGAGTGGTTTAATGATTCAAGTTGCAGCAAACCAAAACTATAACATGACTCAGATGTTTTAAAAAGCAGCATTGCCATAAGTCACCCTCTAGCGTCCAAGGAAACAGATTTGGAGGTGTTACTTATACAAAGGCCTCTGGCTCCAAGTGATGGCTTCCCTTTCTCCTGAATGTGAGCAGATGATGATGCCAATGTTGATGATGAAGAACATCAGCAGGGTGGGGTCCCACCTCACCTAGAGTTGAGGGACCTTGAAAAGACATCCCTTTCATTTGTGGAACCTTGCCAAGAGAAAGAAGAGTGCTGAAGGAGTCAGTCTCTTGAATAAGAAAGGATGAGCAATCAAGTACCTGATATCTTAAGGTCAGACAGCTACAAATCCCACATCAACTGCTGGGAGTTTTAGTTTTTCACATATGTTCTTTTTCCTTGGTTTCTCTGTGCATCCTACTGATAGAATTATTTGGATTCTTGACCTTTGGACTGGTTTATGAGTGTACATCTCTTTGTCTTTTTTTCATGGCTTTGGTTATTTTGACTGCTGGCTTCTCATGGCAAATACTGGAATAGCTGAGACCTTGTTCCTGCACCTCCCTTCAGCCTTCGTAAACTCCCTTGATTACCTGTGTATGACCTAGGCTGCATGACTCACCTGTAACTGCTTCTCTGTAATATAGACTGCCTCTCCTGGAATTTACTGCCTGTAGGCAAAGGGCAGGCATCCTTACATTTGCATGCCTACCTTTTTGGTTATTGCAGAAGTTGGTATCCCCTTCCTCCTTACGCAATGATCAAAGTCACTCTGAACAGTGAATCCATGGCTGGTGGAGAGCAGAAGGGATCAGAGTAATGTCTAGCTATGTTCCCATAACCAGATGCAGACTGACTTTATCTGTTGAGGCATCTGGGGTGCCCTGGCAGATTTTGACAGAAGATATCCTGAGTCTGCAACTGACTATGGAAACATATGAGCCTCATCACACTATACTGTTGTAGCACTATTATTCCACTTTAACTGCTATGGCTGCCTCCTGTGGAGTCCTGGGATTTGCAGTTTAGGGAGGGGCATTTGGTATTCTCAGCCAGAGAGCAGTTAGGCCTCACTAAACAACAAATCCCAGGATTCCACAGGAGGCAGCCATAGTAGCTAAAGTGGAATAATAGTGCTATAACAGTGTAGTGTGATAAGGTTCATAGACTGACACTTCTCCTATCCCCTCTGTTCTCCATTAGTCATGGAATGGCCATTGAGAATAGACAATTGAAGTGATGCAGCAAGTCCGGGGGTTGGTGACATGGGAAACTTAACATAGTTTTGTATATGGAACTCTTCTGCTACATGCAACCATGTAGGATATCAGCCTATCCGTGGCATCTGAATCCTGGACAGAGAGATAGAGTAGGTGGTGGTAAATCCCCAGTGGCTAACTAGCAGCATGTCAGCAACATCTGGATATTACCCTGGTTTTATGTGACTGGTATGCCTTTGGGACAATGACTAGATAAATGGCAGCCATGCAAGTCACTTTTTCAGTCTTTTAGAAAGGTTGAAGATGAGTCAGGTATGACTTTATTCTCTGTGGATGCCACCAGATTCTGAAAGCTGCAGTCCCAATCTCTCCCTTTTCTTGCCAATTTACTCTTTGTCAATGAGATTTTTTTTTACCCCTTGAAATATGTTCCTACAGGTCTCTGCATTTGATGGAAACATTCAAATCCAATCTGTGATATTTCCCTAGTTTTCGTGGAACTCTACTGTCTTCCCCTTTAATTTGCCCAGTTCAAGGTCTTAACATTCTCCTTTAATTCCAGCAACAAAGGGATGGCAGGAGCCACCTAGCTAGCCACTTGGAGAAGAAGAGGAGTGCTTCATCTCAACTTCCTGGGGAATGTACAAAACATCTTATTGTAAAGAGATGTACAAAACCTCTTATTGTCTCTGGGGAGAAAGCCTAAGGAATTAACTGCTTTTGCAATGCAAGAATGAAATGAAGATTTACATTCCTAGCCACTTCCAGTTCCTGCTATTAACACCTAAGCAAGATGCTTATGTTTTCTGTTGCTGGACCCAATCCTTCTTCATGCTAAGCAGCTTCTGAGGTAGGGGATGAATTTCTGTTTCTGTTGACCTTGCCTGCCTCTTTATGCAAAATGGTGAACAGTTGTAGGAGGAAAAGCTCTCTTGCTGCCTATTCCGAGTGATGCACTCTTGCCCTGGCATGGCTCTCATCTCATCTCATGCAACTACCGGCATCATTAGAGTTCATCACAAGTGACCCAGTCTCTGCTTAAAACCCTGCTGCTGTGTGACTCCATGACCTCAGTTGGTGGGAAGCTCCATGCAGACTCACAACAGACTGAAGAAGTCTCTCTAAATTTTGCTCAGCATGTACCTACTATTAACTTTCATCAGGCAGCAGGTCAAGTAGCTTTTAGAGGTGAAAAAGAAATTCCCCACTAGAGGAGAAATCCTGAGATCAGTCTTAATTAAGTTAAGAAGGTCACCTATCTATCTTTTGAGCTTGTTCAGGATGGGGGGGATCTCCCTCCCACAGTTTAAAAGAAAACAGCCTTTATCTACTTGATCTGGGAGCATGGCCTCTCTTCACCCTTCAAATTCTGCTCAAAGTCCCTGAAGGCTGACTCTTTCCTTGATAAACTTAATAGATCTGATACACTTAATAGTGACTTTCCTTTCATTGTAGCAAGTTTCCATACTATAAATCCAGGAAGAGGCTGGCTATGGGTCTTTCTCATGCTGAAATCTAACATTCCCAATGTAGATCTGTCTGTATTAGCTTAAATCAGGAGTTGATAACACAAGGCCCAATGGTCCATGCCTCTCCACCTGAGGCACTCTAGAAAACTGCATCATCAAAATTCAGTGACAACCTGGAAAATGCGATTTAAAAAAGCATTTCCTGTTTGTTTTAATGTCTTCTGGTTTGTCACTGAAAGTTGGCAGCATGATTGGCCACCAAAGGTCAGTAACATAGCAGTGGGGTATGGAGACCATCCTCAGTCTTTTAAACTGTGAGAGGGAGACCCCCACACACACACACACTGAACAAGCTCACACCTGTTCAAGTTGCCCAGCCCAGTTTAGATTTATCTTTCCTGTAGGCTAAACCTGTAATTCAGGGATGGGTGTCTACTGAGAGCCAGAAGGTGGTTGACAGCTCCTCTTGACCCTTGGCTGGAGGGATCTGGGAGTTGCAGTCCTCCAAAGTAACTTTTCCAAGCTCTGAGGGGAATGCCTCAGTGGCTGAAGCTGACGTTGACTTTCTTCATCTGCTCAATTTGAAATGGGTCGCCTGTGAGCCAGTTGCTGTTGATGAGGAAGGCCTCATGTGAAATCTATTTCCCAGGTTGAACAAGAAAGGGAGAAAAGCCAGATCCTTCTTTCCATACCTACTTTGGCAACATACAATTTCCTAATTGCCTTGCTTGTGATCTTTCTCTCTACTGCATAGGTTACAAGGCCATTGAATATGCGAGCTGTTCATGCAAAGAGCTGACAAAATGCCTGCCTGCTTCTCTCTCTCTCTCTCTCTTTCTCTCTCTGTCTTTCCTAGCACATAAATTGTATCCTTTTGTTAACAAGAAATGCAAGCCCCACCAGCTCCTTACAATCAAGCTCTCCCCATGGAAGCAGTTTCTATGGAAGAATGAAAGAAGAAATGACCATTAATAACCATCCCTGGTAATGAAATGGAGGTGAGGGCAGCTAAGGAGGGGAGGGGGAGAGAGAGAGAATGAAATAACCCTCCCTAACAGAGGGAAGCAGTCAGGAAAAGGGGGGGGGCATAATCATGTGTTATTATTGGAGAAGCATCAGTGCTCAGTGGTCAACACAGGCCTTAGAATTGTATCACTTTGTTTGCTTTTAAAAGCACCTCCACCCTTTTGATCCACACAAAGCTTTCCACTGAAAGGGGGAAATGGGCACCTGCAGCTTGGCATAGTGGTGGGCAAGGAGAGGTCTTATTATATTCCATCAGAGGCAAGATTAAGCTCTCCACTTTCCTAATATGGAGAGTTGAACAGGTTTGCATTAGGATGGAAGGGGAAGCCGGGGCAGCATTTCTTTTGCTAATGTGGTGCCTCCTGAAAGAGTGGCATTCCCTCTTCTCCCAGTCCAGACCCCAGTCTCCCAATCCAGACAGGAGGAGCAACAGCAGCATCTTCAGGGATGAGGCAGATAGTTCTGCTGGGTGCCTTGGAAAAGTTCTTCTTCTAATACCAAGGAAGCAAATGCTCCAGGCAGGAAGAAGACACAGTGGAACACAACACTGAAAACAAGACTGGCTCAAGATATTTTGTTGCTCAAGGCAGAGCATGCAAAGAGTGCTCCCAACGCAGGCCACTCAAGTGCACAGTAGTATGAAAAGCCAACAAAGTTATTTTGACCCAGGAGGCTGAAAAATTTCCTATGCATCTCTCCTGCTCTCTGGCACACAACAATCACATAGTAAACAAACAAACAAAAATATGTTACCCTTTCAGGCAGTGATGGTTGGTGAGGCGGTAAATCTGCTCCTGGCTTTTGTCTGAACTTTAAAAGAGCTATCCAAGGTGCTGACCCCTATGCCCCAAATCCTCAGGTCACAGAAACATTCCTCTCAGAACTTGGAAAAGTGACTTTGGGGAAAACAACTCACAGAATTCACCACCTTGGATAGCTCCTTCAAAGTTCAGACTAAAGCTGGAAGCAGAGTCACTGCCTTACTGACATAGAACCCATGAGCCATCACGGCTTTCAGGATATCTCAAATTTCAGGGCTAGTTGCTAATGGGAGAGTGCAATATTTATATCAAAAGAGGTGGAAAGTGTACCATGGGTGGCAAGGTTCTACGTATGTCTTTCCATTTCCCTTACATAAAACATTGTTTCACTCTAGGAAACCTATTCAGGGGCAGCTGTGTTGGCTATTTAGCAAAACAAAAACAAAAACAAACAAACAAACAAACAAAACCCCTCAAAGGAGCGATATCTTTATTGGCCAACCAAAATGCACAAAACACTTCATGGCAGCCTTTGGAGCTCCACTGGCTTTTTCATTTGGCAAATGATGTTTAAAAAATTATACAGGAGAAGAAAAGTGATTGTGTTGAAGTGACAGGTATATCAGATGTTCTTTCTGTTGTAGTTCATTTGGTCTGGAGGGATCTCAATGCAGGCAGAAGCCACTCCCCCCCCCCTTTTTTCTTGGCCATGTGGGGACTGAGACAAAGAATTGTAAAATTTAAACTCCATTAGCAGCAGTAAAGTAGCTCCTCTTGGCTTCCAGGGTATCTCTGCCCCTTGTGAAGCCAAACCTTCTTTCATAGGCAGTGAATGGGGACTGGCCTCTGCCTGCATTGAGATCCCTCCAGATGAACTGAACTACAACAGAAAGAACATCTGACACAAAAGGTAGGACTGTGAATGAGACAGCCACATCTCTTGTATGATTTGAAAGCTTGCATGAAGTGTTTTGTTCATTTTAGTTGGTCAATAAAGGCACTGCTCCTTTTTGGGTTTTATTTCATTGTTTCAGTCTCTTCAACATTTCACAGATAAAAGTCTGGATATGAATGTAAAACCTGACTTGTTTGTCTTTGCATTGTAAATGATACAATATGGGGGTGGGGGTCTCCTTGATGTGAACTGGTGTGAGCTGGTAGGATTCCCCCTCTCTCACACACACTTTGCATTTGGAGAAAAAATATGCATTTTCAAGAGTTGTTTTTGTGCTTTCGTGTAAAATGCACAGTATTGGAAAACGCAATATCTGTTGCCATGTACTATACATAGTGGCATTGGATGCATTCTGTTATTGTGATCAACCAGTATGCCCTGTTGTGCTTACTGTGGTTCACAGATGGGGAAAAAGTTGTTTTGCACAAGCAAGAATTTTACATAAAGGATACTTTGTGTAAAGAACATTTTGCAGAAACTGTAATGGAACAAAAGCTCACTTGGTATCTCATGCTGGAGGAGAGATCTCATTTGGATGTTGGAGAAATCTCCAGGTACTCTCATGCCATTCAGAAACACCCTATCTCAATGAGAATTTTGGCCATGACTAGATTTCTTCGCTTTCCTAAGTATAATATAAAAACACAAAAAGCTACCTTATACTGAGTTAGTTGTGTGCCTTGAAATTTTTCTTGGATTTTTCCTGGGCTGTGAGGCTGTGTTCTGGAATAGTTTCTTTTTTATTTATTTTATTTATTTAGTTATTTATACCCTGCTCTTCAGCCACAAGGCTATCAGAGCGGCTTACAAATTGTTTTAAGCAATAGCTATTTACACATCTACACTGCATTAAACAGTTTCCAATGTGTGTTACCTAATTGCCCCCACAAGCTGGGTACTCAATTTACCGACCTACGAAAGGATGGAAGGCTGAGTGAACCTTGGAGCCTGCTGAAATTGAACTTGTAATGTGGTGGCTTGCAGTACTGGCATTTAACCACTGCACCACCAGTGGTTTCAGATGGTTCGAGACTGCTGATTCCCACAATCCCTAACCATTGACAGTGCTGGCTGGGGTCCATCCTATAGTCTGATTATATCCCCATCCCTGTTGGGGAGTACACTTATATAAACTCCCCAACAGGGGTTCACAGCATATGAACTCCACACACACTCCTACCCAACCATTCTCTGAAGATGCCAGCCACAGATGCAGGCAAAATGTTAGAAAGAAACTATTCCAGAAAACGACCTCACAGCCCAGAAAAAAACCAAGGAAAATCTATGGATGCCAGCCATGAAAGCCTTCGACTTTGCCTTCAAATTGCTTCCAACTTATGTTAATCCTAAGGTGACCCTGTTGTGGGGTTTTAATGGCAAGATTTGTTCAGAAGGGGGTTGCCTTTGCCTTCCTCTGAGGCTGAGAGAATGTGACTTGCCCAAAGTCAACCAATGGGTTTCATAGCTGAGCAGGGATTCAAACCCTGGTTTCCAGAGTCATAGTCCAACATTCAAACCACTACAGTTACCTTTCCAGATGTAGTACTGCAAGTACCAGCAGTCCAGCCACATTGGTGATGTCGAAGAATGTTTGGAACTGCAGTGCAACAACATCTGGAAGGTTGCAAAATACCCACCCTGATATAGCTCAGTACTACTGATACTGACTGGCAGTGGCTAGAGGTTTGAGCGGGAGTTTTTTAAGCACTACATGGAAATGTAAAAGACTGAACCAGGACCCTTCTGTCTGCAAAGCATGTGCTTTGTCACCAAGCCACAACACTTGTTATTTCATCAAGGAAAATTGACCAAACTGCCTTCCCCTGATAGTCTCTCCCAACCTTCATTAGAAGATAGAAGTCATGTGAGGGCTGGGGTTTTGCTATGCATTAAAAAACAAGGGTGTCCCTGGATGCTTTCACACTACAGAGTTGTAGCACTATGATTCCACTTTAAGTTCCATGGCAACATCCTATGGAATCCTGGGATTTGCAGTTTAGGGAACAGGATTCAGAATTCTCATCCAGAGAGCTGTAGTGCCTCACCAAACTACAAAGCCTGGGATTCCCCAAGATGGAGCCATAATAGTATGAAAGGGCCTCCAACACTTGGAGTGAATTTATTGAATGGTGTGTCCCTGTAGTAGAACAAGGATCTAGAGCCTGAGCTATAAACTGACTATTCACATTGTCGGTCTGATTTATAATGTCACCACTTAATTCTTTCCCTCCATGCCCCTCCCCATGTAGCCATGTGACAAAGGAATTGCTCACTTCTTTTGAAATGAATGCACAAAGATTATATTTATTTATGAGTGTTTAATGATGCCCAATAAAAAATAATTGTTACCCTCTTAATTAGGACATGTCGAATTTATGAATATTTGAGACACAACTTTCTGAGCCGATAAATAATACCAGATAATGTTGCTCTAATGCAGCATTACTTCTTCCATTAATATCCTTTTGAGGACAGAGTTCATAAAAGTCTCAGGAAGAATTATAAGGCCTGATGCTGAAACATCACCCAACTTGATAATGGAGCTTGTCTGACAATATTGTTATATAGCTCCCATCATATATCACAAGAAAAATGAACAGTTGTCATAACTGCCATTTGACAGTTGGGGAACATCACACGTGCTCATAGACACACACTCAAGAATGGGATGCTGTTTTAGTGTGAGAACGGAATGGGCCTGGTGCATGTTAGCTAGCTATGCTGGCTGAAGGATTCTGGGAATTCTAGTCCCTAAAATGTAGGTTTTCCAAGTTGGGGCTTCTATTGTCAGGACTCATGACTATCTTAGCCCCCAGCCATACAGCCATATCTGTCGGTCTGTTCCAAGCATGACTAAGCCTGGATCCAACCCAATCCATAGACCAAGATTCTACAACAGTCTTTAGGGGGAAGTTTTCTTTTGGTCCCACTATCATCGCAGGAAGGTTTGCTGAGGACATGGTTGAGCTCTTTCTTGGTGGCTGCCACCAAGTTGTGGAATCCCTGCCCTTGGGAGATCCAGTTGACCCCTCTCTCCCTTTCTTTCCATCAGGAGAAAAAGGCCTTTTTATTTATGCAGGACTTTGGCTTATGAATTTATGTAATAGAAAGGTATGAATTGGGGCTGTGCTTTTATGTTTGCCATTATGTTTTAAATGTATTTAAAATGGTTTTAACTTTGCATTTTGAGTGGTTTGGTTTTCTTTCTTTTAATTTTTGTAAAGATAGCGGCTTTTAAAGCTGTTGTTGTTGTGATTTGCCTTCAAGGTTGACTACAATTTATGACAACCCTATGAAAGAGAGACCTCCAAATCAACTTGCTATCAACAAGCATGCTCAGGTCTTGCAAACTCAGGGCCATGGCTTCCTTGATGGAAGGTGCACTTATACTGTAGAAATAATGCAGTTTGACAGCATTTTAACTCCTATGGCCCCATCCTACAGAATCCTGGGATTTGTAGTTTTTTGAGGCACCAGTACTCTTTGGTAGATAAGGGGAAAGATGCTGTATTATCCACAGCTGGATATCCACACTTCTAAAGGATGGACCTACAGTAGTTAAAGTGGTGTCGAACTGCATTATTTCTGCAGTGTAGATGCACCTAGAGTCTATCCACTTGTAATTCAGCCTTCCTGTTTTCCTACTGCCTTCTACCTTACCAGGCATTATTGTCTTTTCTAATGAGCCATGTCTTCTAATGATTTCTAGCTGTATTTTGTTTTAATAGGATGTAATCCACTTTCAGTCTTGTGCAAGGAAAAAAACAGGACATAAATGACATAAATAAAATAAATTAGTCTGGTAAAATTTAAAGAAAGAGTAGTAGGTAAAGAAGATCCAGTAAAATGCTTTGTTCTTCATGTGTAGATGTGCATCTTTCAGATGTAGAAAGACAGCTAGATGCTACCTGATTACCCACACTCTCCTCTGGACATGGGGAATGCCCTAGAAACAGTGATGTAGGTTACATAGACAGGGGTCATTGCAGAAATGAAGTTCTGAATACCTCCTTCCGCAACTGCCATAAAGGGATAATGTTGCTGTCCTTGAGCAAGCAGGGATCACCAGTATTGAGGCCATGATATTGAGAACGCAGCTGCGCTGGGCAGGGCACGTTTCTAGGATGGAGGACCATCGCCTCCCAAAAATACTACTCTACGGTGAACTCGCCACGGGTCAGCATAAGAGGGGTGCTCCAAAAAAGCGATACAACGACTCCCTGAAACAACATCTCAGGCTCGGCCAAATTGATCACCAACAGTGGTCCATCCTGGCCTCACATCGGTAGGCATGGAGACGCACTATCCACAATGCTGCAGCCTTATTTGAGAACTCACGACGAACAAGTCTTGAAGAGAAACGACAACGCAGAAAGAATCACAACTCAAAAACATCACCCAAGGAGACCTTCTGCTGTGCTTTTTGCAACCGGACTTGTTTATCTCGGATTGGCCTTTTTAGTCATCAGCGCGCTTGCAGAAAGCACGGGATGAGTCCTTCCTGAATCTTCATTTGCAAAGACAAGCCAGAGAGAGACATAGCATTATGCCTGTGTATGTCACTAACAGGATTCCAGTCATATAGAAGTGTCAGATGTTGTCTGTGGTACTGAATCTTACTGCTTAATTCACTTGTACAGCTATCACAATATGTGTAAATTAAGCCTTCTAATGCTGGCTCCACTTTACCTAGTAGCTGTTATAACATCTTGATCAAAAATAGTACTGTAAGATACACGAGCTGATATCATTTACCACTCAGAGCAAATTCTTTAATTTTCTATTTTTAAAAAACTGCACAGACATGCATAAATAATCTATGTATATAAATAAGCTCTGTACACAGTGCAGTTGAATACCTTTAATCTATAGACCAGAATATATACACTCATCATAGATGCTCAACAATTCTTTTCTAATGTTCCATTCAATATCCTTGGTTCACAGACATGAAATCCCTGGGCAAACACATCCGTTTAGTCATGCTCGTTATCTTATTAAACGCTTTAGGCTTTAAGATAAATAATTGTGTGTTCAGGAAAGTGAGAGATGATAACAGCAGCTCGAGGTGGATATAATGCAAACTTGGAGGCTGCGGGCATCACTCCATTTGTGCAAAATTATCTTGATTCTGAATTCTCCATCAGAAAGAAATCTTGACTTCTGAAGGCAAAGCCACAGAAGTCCCCTTTCGAGTGAGTATGTTCCTTGCAGCATATGCTGGGATTCCCTGAGCTGAAACTCCTTGCCTTGTTTCATGTTTGTCTTTCTGAATGTCAAAAGTGCCTCCCTTTTCCAGAAATGTATTCCCGTTGTGTTGTTTCTGTGAAGTTCTCGTTGGTGTTATTTTCCCCTGACTGCCCTGACAGTGACCTCAGACTCCTTTGCCCTAACTCTCCACGCTACTGTCCATCTCTATGGTTGTGGTGGCACATAGCATTTTGCAGATAGCGTAACAGGATGTCACACATGATGATAATAAGACTCTCATAAGCCAAATCACATGGGTCACTTGTGCCAATAGAATTAAATAGCAAAGAGGCTCCATGAAACCAAGGAAAGTTAGGGCAATGGTGATAGTGAAGGCAAAGATGAAGGGAGGAGGGTGCTAAGCAGCAGCCATGAGAGGGGACAAGAAGTTCCTGACCAGCCTTGAAACAATGGGAATTTTCAATGTGGTGAGCATTTGGGGGCATGTTTTCACCCCTCTCCCATATCTGGTGGGGGATATGTTCCTTGACTTATCATTTAAAGTGAAACCCCAGATAATAGTAAACACTGTTATAATAAAGGACTTCCAGTGCAAACATATCATAGAGTTGTGTTGGAGGACCTACTGATTCCTAGAGAAGACACCTCTCTAGGCATTTTCCAGCACAACTCTATGGTATGTATCCCTATTTTTTCAGCCGTGGATAACTAAAACTGCAGATATTGGTTTTGCAGCTGTGGTGGTGTGTGAGACCTGTACTCTTGGAGTGAATATTAAAATAAAAAGATATTTGGTACAACTCTGCTTATAGCAGAAGTGTACAACTGTCAAAGGTAGGGGGGTACACTAGCTCTGCCATGGACCTGGGAGTTCTGCATACCCTCCATTTGAAACCAGACTTTTCAGCCCCCACATTTCCTTAAATGCCCCCTAGGGGGCATAGGGACATTTCTGGCACATTTTGGGTCCTCCTGAGACCAAGAGATGCTTCTTTACAACAGGAAGTAATTGAGAACACACTGTTCTTGGGAACTGCTGTCATATTTTTTAAGGCCTCCCTTGGGCCTAAAATGGTTCAGGAGTTCCCTAAATAATCCCATGCCTCCTAGAGAGTATTTTGGGGCAAAAATTGGGGGGGAAATCAAATTTGTAGGAGGGAAAGTCATTTTTTACCCTTGGGGAGCCTTGGGGACCACAAAAATTGCAACCTACAGACCATACTTTGCCCACCCCTGACTCATAGGCATGGTAGTTTAGGGTATGTGTGCAACTCCTGAGTGGGAAGATGTAAGTGATTTCTTTCATCTTGTCTAAAAATAGCTGTACTGTGCAGTTATAGTAGTTTTACTCCCCTATAACTGCCATGGGTCCATCCTACAGAATACTGGGATCTATAGTTTGGTGAGTGACTTAGAATCCTCTGTTAGACGGTGCAACTCCTATACTTCAGAGGAGTGCACTAGAGCTCTTTGGCACAGAAATCTAAGTACTTCACCAAACTATAAATCCCACAATTTGGAGAGAGTCATGGCAGTTAAGGTTGGCCACATCCACACTACAAAAATAATCCAGTTTGAAACTGGATTATTTTCCATGGCTCCTTCTTATTGAATCCTAGGATTTGTGGTTTTATAAGCCTTCTCAGCCAAAGAGTGCTGGTGCCTCACCAAACTACACATCCCAGGTTTCCATAGGCAGGAGCCATGGAAAATAATCCAATTTCAAAGTAGATTATTTGTGTAGTGTGGATTTGGCCAGAGGATCAGTTTGCCATGACTATGTAGTATAGATCCACTCTTGGTGGCTGATGGAGGGATGGAAGAGTAGAGTGAAGGGATCAGGGTGGAAGAAATGGGTGAGGAAGCAGAAGACCAGGAAGATTATGATGATATTAGGAGTTTATTAAGGAGAGATTATAAAATAACAGATACAAACTGCACAAGCTACATGTAGTAGTCTATGATACAAATCATGTCCAGATGGTAATATACAAACAGATGTTAAACTGTCCTTCTTCAAATGGTGCTCTCCAGCTGGTTTGGACCACAGCTGCCATCATCCCTAATGGCTGGCCATACTGACTGGGCCTGAAGGGAGTTGAAGACTCAAAACATCTGGGGGGAAAACATCTGGGAAACACTACGATGTTGGAGAAGGTTGCATCATCCCTTCTCTTTCAAGTCTTTGGAGTCAATCAAGCAATATCTGATTTTGCTTCTTCCCAAAGCTACCACCACCAGAAGAAAGGGGAAATATCAAAAGGGGAGCAGAGGAGAACTGGCTCCATTTGACTAAAAAGTAAGTCATTTGGCAGGAATTATTTAAAAGACTAAATGTTGGCAGAGCCAGAAATCAAATGGTAAATAAGACTTTCCGAGCTGAAACTTGTAACAGCTTAAAGCACATCCCGCATGCTAATGTGGTCTTTAAGTACTTGAAGGAATTGCCAAGAAAATGTCAAAACAGTGTAAAGGAGCAAGGAAAATAATGGAATACGACATAGAAGTAGCAGGTCTGGAGTTTGTGTGTGTGTGTGTGTGTCTATCTGTTAGTCAGCATACCAGCAGCACCAAAGACTTGAAGAAAAAAGCAATGCTGCTAGGAGATAGATTTGCAATAGCTTGAGAAAGTATCTGAAGTTCCTAGCATTTTCCCCAGTATTCTAAATATTCACTTGCTCTCTTTGCTCCCAAAATGACTGAAATTGCCTTTTGTATCAAAAGGATGAGTGGATGAGCTGTCTTATAGTAGATTCAAGCATTAGCTCATCAAAGATTTAAAGCTAAATCCAATTTTAGCCCCAATTACACATAGTCCTTTGAAATCAATAGGACATGTGTGAGTGGTGATTAACAGACCCCATTCATTTCAATGGACCTACTCTAATCGGAACTAAAATTGGATTCAGCCCTTGTATCCAGCCCTTCATGACTGTCTGTCAGCTGCAGGGATTGAAGCTGGGAGTTGAACCAAAGATTTAATAAACAAAAGGCATATGCTCTGTCACTGAACTACGAGACTTCCCTTAACTGCTTTGGGTGAGTTCCCAAGTGTGTTACATGGTGTACATATGTGTGAAATCATGTTGCTTGGTCTTAACCCTTAACCCTTAGTTTACCTGGTCATGCTGATCAGACAATCACTGTTTGCAGATAATGGAAAATATAGTCCTTGCAGAATGATGGGAGTTCCACCACCTTTGCAGGACTGTCTTCATGACATCCTGTAAGACAGCATTTGTATACTGCATGGATACTGTCCTGCAGATAGTCATTCTGATGATGACTTCTCAGGTGTGGTGGAACTAAGACTCCATCTGTGAAGTCGAAGGCTTTCACGACTAGCATCCAAAGATTTTCCTTGGTTTTTTTCCGGGCTGTGAGGCCATGTTCTGGAATAGTTTCTTTCTGATGTTTTGCCTGCATCTGTGGCTGGCATCCTCAGAGAATGGTTGTGTAGGTGTGTGTGGAGTTTATATGTTGTGAACCTCTGTTGTGGAGGATATGTAAATTTGTGTAATTGAATGGTTAGTTTCTGGGTATAGAAATGCAAGTTTCATTAGTGTCTGTTTGGCTAATGGTTGGTTGATGGGCCATCATCTGCTGGGAAACCCCCTGTCCCTGGGTGGAATTCTTAAGACTCCATCTGCTAACAGTTTTAAGCCAACTTCTCTTACTGGAAGTACTAAGGTCCCTTTGCTTTCTATATGCCCAAGCACTCTGCTTTCAGTTCATCAATATCAAGACTAAGAAGCCAGAGGGTATCATCCAACCTCAAATTCTCCCAGTTAAGTGGAGTGATGGTGCTCAGTGCAAAATTTGTTGGACTTGCCTCCCAGCCACATTGGGGAGGATGTCAGATGGCAGAAGATGCAAAAACTGGTGCATTTAACAGCCATGACTGATTCACTTTTTCTAGATCTGATTCAATTCCCAAAGGATCATCAGGTGATGATGATGAATTTAGCATGGCCATTTGGTCAACAACCATTTGAATGGCCTGTCTCAGAATCTCAAACAGCTGGGGTTATAGGCATGGGAATAATGAGTAAGGCTCTGTAGGGAGTGGGGGGTGGGGGGGGAGAACGAAAGAGGCTATAATTATAGCTAGTTGGGGAAATGAGACTGATGGGTAGCTTGAACACAAGAATTCTGGGTTGCTGTTCACCATCTTGATCAGGTGTCCATAGTAAGTGGCCCTGCAGGAGCTAGTTGTATCTGAGGAGTTTGCTTGGCAACAGTCACATCTTCTGAAAACCCACATTCTTTCCTTGGTATCTCCTGGGTGTTCTTGCACATCCTAGGGTTCACCTGGGCTGGTAAAAAGCCTCAGAATTTGGTGGGACTTGTTCCTATAGGGGCTCTGTTTGTGTGTGTGTGTGTGTGTGTGTATTACATGCATACATTCTGTCCCTATTCATTCCTGGTGCTGTCCCAACTACAGCCATGACTTTTGAAACCCAGGAGAAGAGATGCTTAAAAAAAAAAAAAACATACGTAATCCTGGGAGATTCTGATAGAGACAGGAGTTGTCTCTCATGAGGATCCTTTGCCTTAGTTCCTGCAGTACATCTGGCAGTCCCTGATGACATACTGGGTGTGGGAAGATGGGGTGGACAGGAAACCCTTTCCATAGTGCATTTAACCACATCTCCAGCAGGACAACACAACCTGGTATACTTATGGCATGACTGGATTTGGTGGTGGTGAATTACTACAGAGGAACTGAAAAAGCCTGACTTTTATCAGGACAATTGGCCATCTGGAGGAGCCCCCTCTGCAAGTTCTCTGCATTTTCTTCAATAGTTCCTATTAGCTGTGTTATGTATCTTCAAGTCATTTCTGACTTATGGTGACCCTATGACAACCCTATCATGGGGTTTTCTTGGTAAGGCTTGCTCAGAGGGGGGTTGCCATCACATTCCTCTGTGGCTGAGAGAGTGGGATTTGGCCAAGTTCATCCAGTGGATTTACATGGTTGAGAAAGGATTTGAACCCTCAGCTTTTAGGATCTTTGTGCAAACCGCAAACCACTACACCAAACTGGTTATCAGACACAATTTGCTGAGTCCTAAAGCTGCTGCATGTTGCACAAATGGCCTCTAGGAATTCTTGACCTGAACTGTGGACAGAGAAATTGAGAGGACCGATCAGACAATTTTCCAGGGAGAGCAGAAATTCTCCAAAAGTTTCTTAAGAGTTTGTCTGTCTGTTGGAGGGGGTGGGAGGGTCACCATTATCAATGGCAGTAGCAAGGTTTCTTCCCCTCTCTAGCTGGGTTTTCCCTTCCTTCTTTGTCCCTTCCTCTTTTTCTCCCTATCGGTTTTAGTTTTATTGCTCTTAAGGTTGCAGTATCAGTTGTATTAACATCCTGACCACCATGTGATAGCCTTCACCATGCTTAAACCCCTTGGATTAACATCCTTTCTGGATTCTGTAGGTAAATAAACAACTGCTATTTTTTTTTAAGAAGTGTGTGTGTGTGTTAGGGGCATGTAAATCTGCAAAACTGATCCCCCCCCCTCAGTGGTTGAGCTAGAGGAGGAGAGGGAAAATGTCCTATAATGAGTCCTGTAAGAAATTTTGGCTCAGCTCAAGTTGGAACCACATGGTGCAGATGTGCCTGCCATACACAGGCTTTCCATTGAATTAATTTACTACTGTGAGCTTCCACATCAAAATATACTTGCTGACACTTCTCTAAGGTTCAGGGTTATCCCAAACACTACTTTTTGTGATACATGACATTTCCAGTTGGATTGTCCATTTTGCATTCATTTATTCTGATAGGCCAGGGAAAAATATAACCAGGCCTCTTATCTTATAAAACACATTTTGCCCATGAAATATAAGGTACTTTTAAGACTGATGCATATAAGAAGCAGCCCAGAAATATTGTAAATATATGGGTTCCCTGCCCCTGCCAAAGTTACATTGCAAAGTAGATGGAGTAAGGGAAACCGTTATCCTATTATAGACAAAAACACAGTGGAGACAGCTCGTAAATAACATTTCTGGTGGCTTCTGCCTTGCATTACATGAACCAGAAGAGACACAACAAGAGAGGAAGTGTGTGGGGGTGGGTAGGGGAGTTATGTCTAATTGATTATTGCCTTGATTTTTCCAGCTTATGTCATATCTTTCCTTCCACCTCTTCTAGAAGCAGACTAACTTGTAGAAGTCAGAATGATCTCAATTCTAGAGCTGCACTAAAATTTCTTTAAAGATTTTTTCCCCTCAAGAAAATTTGTGAGTTTCCTTTTTCTCATCCCTACAGGAAATAAAAGGCCACATTGCAGAATATTCTCCAAATATCCTTGCCATTTTTGTATTGTGATGGGTGCCATTTCCCCCCTAGCAATGAGAGTTCTTGGGCATTGTGGTGAGTCCACAATGGTGGCCAGACTGGTAACATATCTGTAACTACACCGGCAGAAATTAAAACCCTTGGCAAAATAAAGCTAAGGGTCTTATGCTTATGTAAGCTCTCTGATGGATCTTTTGTCCAGGGTGCAATGCCCATGTCCAGTTCGAGGTCATAAAAGTAGAATTGTAAACACATTACTAGTTCACATGCAGATGTGCACATTCTATTTTGCACCTGGTTACACATTCCAGTGGTGTATCCAGTTGCACAATGTTGCCATTCAGCACAAGGGATATATGGGACAATCAATTTGTGACTCCACATGCAAAGATTTTTGGAACAGAATCCTGATGTAGTATCCTAGCCATTGTTTTCCTACTACCTGTGAGAAACTGTTGGAGAATTTTTCCTCTGATCTAAGAAACTTATTTAAATAGTTCACACACCCCGCAATGTTTGTGCCCTGAATTGAATTAAATTAATATTTTTTTAAAAGAGTGGAGGATTTTGAGAAGCCATTTGCTCAACAGCTCTATGGCAAATGTATAACAAGATCTGAGGCAGGCATTAATGATGCTCTGTTGTATATTTTTCATCACAAAAATATGTGATGCAGTGACCATTGAATGGCTGGATCTAGCAATGTTATTCAAGTATGTGTGATATAGATCACTAATAGCAATGTTGGAGCTCCCTGAAGAACCATCATCAGCTTGCCTTGATCCTGCTACCTCTGACTTTAGTCAGGTCTGTGAATAACAGAGATTCTCAGCAATTATTCAAGAACAAAGAGGCTTGTGAAATGTGAGTGTGTATTTGTGTGTGCTCATATTCTCACCCAATCTACAAGCCCTGAATGAAAATGAATATTGGAATATGGTTTGTTCCAGAATCCACACTCCTCTAGAGTTACTAGGGAGTTTGAGAATGACTTTCTTCCAATACTACTTTTCCCTCCTTTTAAATGGGTTCTAGACCCTTTAAATGCTAGGACGTGAAGCAGCAGTTGGACGCTTTGCAAAGGATGCTGAGAAATCCCCAGGGTGAGGAGAAGAATGGAAAAACATTCAGCCCCTCTCCTAAATTTGTCTGGGCGAATGATGGTTGCCTTGATGTAGCCATCTTATTTCCCATATGCAGCTGGAAAATGTAAAAAGTTCATCTGGGTATGCCTGATATGTAGACCAGGAGGCATTTCTACTATGATAAGAGTATCTGCTATGATCATTGACAAAAAATGGCAAGGCAAAATTTTGGATCTGTATGAAACTTGAAGAAGACCATAGTTTTCTTGTCGGTTTTTTTCTGGGCTGTGAGGCTGTGTTCTTGAAGAGTTTATTCCTGACGTTTCGCCTGCATCTGTGGCTGGCATCTTCAGAGAATGGTTGGGTAGGAGTGCGTGTGGGGTTTATATACTGTGAGTCCCTGTTGGAGAGGATATGTAAATTTGTGTATTTGAATGGCTAGTTTCTGGGTGGAGATATGCGAGGATTAGTGTCTGTTTGGCTAATGGTCCATTGTCTGCTGGAAATAACCCTGTCCCTGGCTGAAGTTTATTTGCATGTGTTGAGTTTTGATTTTGGTGTTTTTCAGGACTGGTAGCCAAACTTTGTTTACTTTTAGGGTTTCTTCATTCCTGTTGAAGTTGTCCAGGTGTTTGTGGATTTCAATAACTTCTCTGTGCATTCTGACATGATAGTTGCTGGCCTGGTCCAGAATTTCTGTGTTTTAAAATAGTATTTTGTGTCCAGGTTGGTTTATCACATGTTCTGCTCCTGCTGATTTTTCTGGCTGGCCCAGTCTGCAGTTTCTCTCATGTTCCTTGATTTGTGTTTGCACACTGCATTTAGTGGTCCCTATGTAAACTTGTCCACAGCTGCATGGTATGCAGTAAACTTCTGTAGCTGTGAGAGAGTCTCTTGTCCTTCACTGAGAGTAGCATTTCTTGGATTTTCTTGGTTGGTCTGTAGATTGTTTGGGGGTTGTGTTTCCTCATCACTTTCCATATTCTGTCTGTGACTCCTTTGATGTATGGTAAAAATATCTTCCCTTTGAGTGCCTGTTTTTTTTTCATTCCTGTGGTTTTTTTCTGGTTTTTTTCTGGCTGCTCTTGTGATGTCTGATCTGGAGTAACCATTAGCCTACAGTTTAGGTGCTTCGGTTCATCCTCCAGGTAGTGGGGTTCGCAGATCCTTTTTGCACAGTCTACCAGTGTTTTTATTGTGCTTCTTTTTTTGTCCTGGGTGATGATTGGAATTCTTGTGTAGGTATCTGTCTGTGTGTGGATTAAAATCAAAACCGAATGTTACCACAATCTTTATTAAATTGTCCGTTATAAAAAGACAGTCAACAGTTTTTCCTTGAAGCTGATTTTCCCCCACCAGTTCCAAATCACAGAATTATTATTTTTTAAAAAATTCACTCTTTCAATACAAAGAACAGAAAACACACAAAGCAGATTCTCCCCTCTCCCAACACACACCTTCCTCCCCTTTTGCAAACATAATTAATAACAAAACATGTGGGAGTTAGTGGCAAAGACATTTTACAGAAACATTTATTATGCAAATAACCAAACGAGTTGCATGCATTTACATCTGATTAAAGGCACAGTGACAAGAGTAGCTGGCTAGATTATAGCCAGGTTTATAATCTGTTTACAAGAGGGACCAAATGTGTCCTCTTGAGGATGCAGTTTTGAAATGCAGCCTAGGACCCACATTAAAGAGTTCCTGCTGGAAATAAGCAATCTGTGCCCCTTAAAGAGATTTTTGTTTCCATGGATTTGATGTATTACATCCTAGTTACTGCTGTGCAGTTGAGCCCCTAATGAAATTTGCAGCAAACAACTTCTTCTCTCCAACTGTATGGGACCATTCTCTCCTTGTAAAAGATGGTGGATATTTGGCAGTAAGGGTGGTGGAGGACAAATTTGAAGAGCTTTCAGCCTTGTTACTAGCCCTGTTACTAGCCTTGACAGCCCCCACCTTTTTATTCACATAATAATTGGCAATATTTAATAATCTGGCTAATTGTGGTCTTCTACAAGAGTGGCAAATAAACCAGGGACTTCCAGAAACCAGGGACTTCCGAGGACTAGAGCTGAGACTAAGTCACATAACATCCTAGGGAGGGGCCATTATAAATTCCAAACAAAGGTAACCTGAAGGGCAACTTCTTGCCAGGACATCTGGCTATCCAATCAAGTATAGCTGAGTACTCAAGGTTTGTATGCTGAAAGAAACAAACAAAAGTCTTCACTTACCTATGAAAGGATAGCAGGGAGGGTGTTAGTCTAACACATCTAGGAAGGGATTTCAAGAGCCTGGGATCAACCACCAAGAAGTCCCTCTTCCTTGTTACCACCATATGTACTTGTGAGGGAGGTGGAACAGAGAGAAAAGCCTCACAGAAGATATCAAAACACGGGCAGGTTCATATAGGAAAATATGGTCCTTCAGATAGACACAGAGTTCTCAGCTCCTAAAATCTGGTCTTGAGTACCTGCATATTCCTCCAGGTTAATGTCAAATTATGGTTGTTTGGTGCTTCCCCCCCTCATGACAAAGAGATACAACATAATCCTCTTTATCTTAGGAATCAGTGGTGGATTCTAGGAGTTGTAGTTTCCAAAAAGTAACTTGCCGAGACTCTCACATTCTGCTTTCAGTGCTTCTTGCCTTGCTCACATAGGTCATCCTTACATGCATTCCAAAAAAAATGTTTACCCCAAGGAAAGTTTGTTCAAAGAAGAGCACCAGAGTGAAGAAGTGTCAAGCTTGACAGAAGAGTTGCTACAGTATTTGGACCCATCCTTTATGGATGCCAGTACTACTGTCCTTTGCTCGAATCCCCAAGAGCAAAAGGGGGGGGGGAGTGAAAAGAAGTTATTAATTATTAAATTGTCTTTCGTATGCAGATTGGGTTGAGACATAACCTGGGAATTAGGCAAGTTCACCTCAAAAGCAAACATGCTGAATGTGCCATCAGGAGAATGAGCTGGTGTGACTTTTGTCTCCTGTCTGCTCCCTGTCCATCACAATGGAGGCAGTGTTCTGGCAGGAAACACAGTTTGTGAACCCAGACCCATCAGAATGCATGGGCTTCACAGGAGCTGTCCATGAAAATTCAAGATCTGAAGAGTGAGTGACTAAGAAAGAGAGAAAGAGATGTGTAGCACATTATTTAAAAATGCTAAAGAGGTTTTCTTTCTAAAACATTGCCTTATTTCCACTGGGGCATCTCCAGCTGTTAAGGATGATAACAGTGGTGACCTCCCTCCCCACTGTCCCCCACTCCCACTGAGACTTTTGCAAACTTTCTCCTTTTTTGCTTAAAAAAAACCTTTTTAACCCCTTCCAGCAAGATGATGAATTACGGAAAGAATGATTTGAGAAAGCCCTTTCATCCCACATGCAAATTGGATGGGGGTGTACTGTAATAGGCAGTTGGTTGGATTTTTGTCACACTGGAAGAACAGACAGCTGGAATTATTTGGAGAAGAAACACATCTTTGAATTTTTAAATGGATAACATCAGCCACATGAATTGGGCTTGTAGCATAGTAGATGTACATATGTATCACTTAGAGCACATCGTACAATGTGCACCAGAGCAAAGGCATGCACGTGTTTGCTCCCTATGTATACCAATGCTGAATCCCTAACAAGGACACATAGCAGTTGTCCTTCTGTGTGTAGGGATGCAAATCTTTGTTTCTTTCACTCTCACAAGCAAACATGATTAATTACAAAAGTTTTCTCCCCATGAGGGAAGACTAAGAGAGTGTTTATGAATCTTTCTTTCTTTCCCCTTTTTTGGATTTTGGTATAGGTTTTTTGAGAAGCATTGTTCAAAAAATTGCTTTTTACAGAAATACTAGTTGGAATTCAGCATTGGACTTATGTCTTCATAAGTGAATTTAAATGTGCAGGAAAAAGAATTGAGTAGTTTTGCAACATCTACATTCACCCAGGGGCTGCCATGATGCTGCAATGCATGGGTATCTGTTGCACCATGGTAGCCAATGTAGTGACTGATGTGCCATGTCCCTGATGTGCAGTGGGCACCTGTGTTCATTGGGACACACCCAGGTGCATCCAGACATCAGCTAAGAAGTGCAGGAGTGCAACAGGAATTCTCAGTGCACATCATTCCCAACTCATGGCAACCCTAAGGCAAACATATCACAAGATTTCCTTGGCAAGATTGTTCAGATGGGGATTGCCACTGCATTCTTCTGAGGCTGAGAGTGACTTGCCCACAATCACCCAGTAAGTTTCCATGACTGAGTGGAGATTTGAATCCTAGTTTCCTGAAGTTTTAGTTCAATGCTCAAATTGCTATATCATACTAGTTCTCATTGACAAGATTTATTCAGAGGACATTTGCTATTGCCTTCCTCTAAAGCTGAGAGAGAATGACTTGTCCAAGGGCTTCCAGTGAGTTTCCATGGTCAAGCAGGGAGTTGAACCCAGGTCTTAGAGTTCTAGTCCAACACTGAAACTGCTACACCATGCTGGCTTTGTAATAGCTTTTGAAGTAGCTGTGGTTACTCCTTAATATTTCACAGTAACATTGTACTGATACTCATTATAGACAGAAGTATACTATAACAAAAATATCAAATGAGTCTTGTTTATAGCAAGGCCAAAGCTTGGAAATAGTTATGCTGGTACTAAGTTATTAACCTTAAATCACTGTGTACTTTGCTGATGTTAAAAAAAATGGTACAAGAACTTACTGTTTAACAAGAGTTTGTTAAATTGTTCTGTGAAAATGTCATCTAAAAAGAATAGAAAAGGCCAGTGATGGATTAAAGTGCCAAGAAACGTTAGTTGTTATTTTGAAATGAGTAACTGAATCAGTAAAATAATGAGTTTTGAATTTGTTTCTGAAAATTTTAATGAGTTAGGAATGGAAAAGTAAGTTTTAAGTAATTATTTCCAAGAAAGGTTTACCTTTTACAAAAAGAGAACATGAGCCACTGGCATGCATAGCTAAGACATGGCCATGTAAATGTTTATATTGGTGGCCATTTGCACCAATAAGGGTGTTGGCCCAAAACACAGACCTTCCTTTGTGCTGGGTTTAAGGTGGTCAAATCTCAGGGCCTGGTCCTGAGTCTCCAGTTTTCAGGGGTCATCTCCAGGCAAGAGACAAGGGTGCAAATTCTACAGTTTTGCTGGGATCCGCTCCAGGCAAGAGGAAAGGGTTGTGTGCAAAGCTCCGCTAGAAGAGCAGCAGTTTCCTACAATTTCTAAAGATTCATTGATTTCTTGCTACAGTTTGAGGACACTGTCTATAGGAGGGGTCTGGGTATTTACTTAGCTAGCTTTCTTCTTCCTTCCCAGTTCTTCTAGTACCAGGGCTCACCCTTCACATGGTCTGCATCCATGGACTGGCAAGAAGCAAGCAGGCTACATTAAAAGTCCCTTATCCCATCTTTCCAAGTAAGTAAGGAGGAATAATCTCACTTCACCTTGATTTGGGGAACAGCCCTTAGCTAAGATTTCTCTCTTACTTTCCAAACAGGAAAATATGATGTGTGAGTGTGTGAGTAAGTGAGTGTGAATGAATGACAAACTATGAGCAAAAGTGCTTTGGTACCAAATACATAAAGCTTAATGATATCATGAGGAGCCACTCCAAAGTCTCAGTTTTTTTGCCCAGAAACCTCAAGGCTTATACCCCGGTGGAACAGGTGAGGCTTTTGGATAGAGAAAGTCAAAGGTGAAAAGGGGTACAAAAAAGTGAGAGAAACTACTAATAAGATATTCCACATTATAGGTAATGGAAATTGAAATATCTTTTATAGCCATTGGTGGGGACTGAGGGTGGGTGGGGGAGAAATGCTTCTGTTATAATATAGAAATATATTTGCAATGTTTTATTATATAGGTTGCATGCTATTAATGGACAAAAGTTAATTTTTAAAAAAACCCTAGAAACCCCAGGGTTTGGGGTAAGCCTGAATTTGCCATCCTAGGGGTGTTTGTGAGACTCACTTGCAAACCTCAAATGCAGTGGAGAGGAGAACCATCTTCCTTGCCCTCCTTACCTGAAATGCCTAATGGATTTATTTTAAAAATGGATAGGAAGTGTAGCTTCCATACTCGCTTCCACCCATTCATCAGCTCACTGGAAATATTCACATCGATGCTGCAGGCAATGTTAGCATCTGATAAATTGCCATCCGCCTTATGCCTACAAGTACAGAGAACAAGTGTATTGAAAATGAGCAGATGTGCGATAACCCAAGAAACAGTGTGAGATGTTTCAGTCAGCTCCCATGTTTAATTTCATAATCCACCTGCTATCATTAAAAAGGAAATAAAACATTTAACAGGGCTGCTACAATCTTCCATAATTCTACCCATTTTATAGGATGGCAACCCCTGAAGCCTTCTAAATCCTGTCTGCATTAGCCATGGTAACACATTAATCTGCCCACAACCCATTCAAAGCCCCCCGGGGGGTTGTGTGCATGTGTGTGTGGTCTCTCTGGAATTGGTTTAACTAAGGGATGCTCTGTCTCTCTCCACTGATAATGGCCAGATGAGCACTAGGGAACATTTTAAAAAAGGCCACATTACACACTTCAGACCCTGTTGTTAATTGCCATCAAGTGGACTCTGACTTATGGTGACCCTGTGAATGAGAGACCTCCAAGTCACTCTGTTATCAGTTCAGATTGTCTCATCATAGGGGTTTCCTGGTAAAAGTTATTCAGAAGTTATTTACTGGACATCCCTCTGCACAGTACTAGCAAGCGTTAGCAATGGTGCCACTGCCATTGTCTCTGATATATCCTCCACCAGTGTCACCCTCCATTACTGTTGCTGCCCAGTTACTATTTGGCACATTTAGAGGCTTGTCACATGAGGGAAGGGAAACAGCAGTAAAGACCTGTAATAGTGCCTCCCGCCTTGCCTTATCACACGATGTCAGTGTGCTTCAGCTGTCCTTCCATTTCAGTCCCATGGGAGACAGTAGTAACTGTGAGTCTTTTTTTCTAACTGGAAAAATCTGTTTGGAAAAAAAGACTTATGTTTACTATTGTCTCCTGCGGGACCAGAATGGATGAATATTGACATTGTGCAATAAGGCAAGGTGGGAGGCGTTATTATTGGGCTGTACTGCTGCTTCCCTTCTCTCATGCACTAAGCCTCTTAGGACTTTATCAGATGTGACAAAATCCACATCAGAAGAATGCTACAAGAACAAAGACTGGTGACATTGCTAGACAACAATGTTCAGCCATTCCAGGGAGTAGCACAGGCGTGAATAACGTATCCCTTTTTATTGATGGCTTAGTCTGTCAATAAAAAGGGGACAATTTATTCACACCCATGCTACACTCCAGGAACGGCTGAAGGACACGGGCGTCTGGTAATGTCACCCTTTCTGTTCTTGTAGCATTCTGACATGGTTGGGGATGCGGTATTGTGCTGCGTTCACCTGCATCTGATAAAGACCTGAGTCTGGCTCCTCAGCAAAAGCCTGTCTGAAATGGGAGGCCCTACTAGTAGCACTGCTGCCATCGGCATAGCCTCCTGCCTCACAGGAACATGCAATCCCGCCACCATGGAAAGGTAGTGCCATTGGTGGTGGGTCAGAACTTGTACACAACTTTTATACATTCACCCCTGTAAAAAATGCAAAAACAAAAAGAGAACATCCCATCATGAAATACATTACACAGTTTAGTCAAAAAGGAAATCAGTTGGAATGGAACTCTTTCATCTCTGCCTTGATTACTGAGAGAGTTTTTTTTTTCTCATAGACTTTAAAAATATACTTCAAAATGTACTTATTAATCAGTATAGCTTCAAATCTGTAATAATCTTATGTGGAGGTGGGTGGGAATACATGCCTATCTACATAAAAATACATTTTTAGGGGAAAATATATATTTTTGATATGGTTTTCTTCTCTTGCACGAAAACCAAGACTGCATCGATGCGTGGTGTGGTCTCAGAGTTTGAGAAGGAGACATGTTCACACATAGGCCCTAATCCATATGTCTGTTGCCTTCAGATCCCCCACTTTTGACATCTCCAAGAGGATGCTTGGCATGAGAAAGAGTTGGGGTTGTTTTTATATTTAACTTTACTAACTAAAGAGGAAGAATAGGGGGCCTCCATTCACTCATTCATTTCATCAGAGCTTGGAAAAGTTACCTTTTGGGAATATGGCTCCTAGATTCCCCCAGCTACCCAGCCAGCAGCTTTTGCTAAAATCATAGGTCTTCCAGAAGCAGGTCAGTGACTGAGGGACCTTCCTGCCAGCCCACATTCTTCATACTCTCCCGCCTCCAGCCACTCACTTCCTAAGCCTGAGGAACCATTCTGGGGAGCACCGCCTGCACCTCCACTGTAGTGTAAGTATTTTATTTTATTTTATTTTATTTTTATTTTTACTTTTGTGCCAGGATTCTGAATGCAAAAATGCTTGGACATGGACAGGAGAGAAGAAGAAAAGCAGCTTGTGAAGAAGGGTACATACCCCAAACACGTCAGCTTAATAAAACAAGTTTTTCCACATAAGTACAGCTTAACAAACATTTCTTTAATTTGATAATCCTGGAGTACATCCCTCATCTTCCAATAAGTATGCAGGGGGTCACTGTGGATAGAGGTTCTGAATACCTCCATCTGAAAAGACCACAAAAAGAGTTATACAGGTGTAATGTAATACGAAGCCTGCACATGTCACCAACAGGATTCCAGTCTAAGGTCTTGTATCACTTCTTTGTAAATAACAGAATTTTCCTCTTTCTTTTACTTTTAAAATTTAAAGAGTAAAATCTCTAAGGCAAAATGTGTCCTTTTACTTATGTTTCTTTGCAAAATGCCATATCTATTCCTGACTGCCCTCCCTGCACCAAAAAAATCATAGTTATGAACAAAAGTAACTGTAAAGGTGAATGAAAGCCAAATTTTTTCCTTAAGAATGATTGCTGCTCTTTGCATCCCATCATTTCTTGCATCTAGGCAAGTATGCTGAGAGAGGAAAGAGAATTAGTATAAATTATATCTATAAATAATAATGATGTTTGTTCCCCTGCTGCTAATTAGCAACAATGATATAATAACTTTTCCCCTTTGTTAACAAGGAAACAGAAGTTACTTAAACGTGCAATTATTGTGTCAGCTATTTTCAAATCATACATATGTACTCCCTTAGAGATACAGAGTTCAAATATTCTTAAGAATTGGTACACCATATGTAAATTTGATACATGCACCGGCACATGCCTCACACCAGAGTTTTGAAACAATCACCATAGCCAGGTGTTCAGCAACCACACCTCATGAGCATTTTGCTTTATTTATTTTTCAGACATATACCCAAAGCAGTCTAGGGGAGCAGATAGGAATCAAAACATGTAATACCAGATAAGGAATCTAGCTTTCTCAGTATCACAGCTATTCTTTATTTTTTCTGAAAAATTAAAAGAGCAAGATGCTATTTCTTGTGAACACACAACTGTCAGACCTTCCTCAAAACCAATAAAATCTAAATATATGGAACAAAACAACAACAACCCCTTTCAGGATTCAACAAAATGAGATTTTTTAAAAATTTTCCAAATGTATGCAAATTGAAGAATAAAGGATTTTTGTATATACAAAATTTCATTTTTCATTTAACTTCCACTCTTCCTGACTAGAGAATACAGAGCCTTGGTTATGAGTCACCATATTTTCCTAACCAGGGCAACTTTTGTGAGTATGTAACTACATATCAACTGACTCTATGGTCTAGAGTAAGGATGGAAATCATGTGGCTTCTAGATGTTGTTTGACTGCAAGTTCCAGCAGCCCAGTCAGCATAGGCTTTGGCAAGGAATGCTGGGGAAAGCAGTCCAATGGGGTGGGCAAGTGTGGGGACCAGGGGTCATTTCCCTCCAGCCCCTTGCAGGCTGCAATCCCTCCACACAGCCCAAATATCTCTATTTTCCTCAACTATCTCTGCCAAGAAAACCCCATGATACGTTTGCTTAGGGTCACGATAATCTGGAAGTGACTTGAAGGCAGTCAACAACAAGACTGAGCATAGGAGGTATATCCGTTCCCTCACACCAAAGCTGTCCATGTTTTTCTTCCCAGTTGCTTAGCATTCTTTGCCCACTGAGCATGCTCAGTCCTTGTTGGGCTGGTCCCAGCTCAGAAAACCATGCCACTGCCAGGCACAGTTGTGTCACCCAACAGGCCTTCAGCCTTAGTCAATACATTGAAAAAAACAGTTCAGATTTCAGCTTGGATCCCCTTTCACTTCAAGACTTTGCATGCATTAATTGAAGTGCAAATTGTGTCTACCTATGCCCTCCATTTTTCATTTAATCCCCTGCAAAAATCAACCTTTGTTTTTCCCCCAGTGCCCCTGGCATAGGGCAGTTTATCCTTGGATGATCTCAACACATCCATTATGGCTCAGTGTGCTCTAATGAAGTGCAGTGCTTAACCTTTCCACCTCAAACACAAATCTTTCTTTTAAGAGGGTACTGTTTTGCTGCCTGCTCAAAATGATGTGCTTTCCTGAGTAATGATATTCCTCCTGTAATGAGGTAGGGAAACACAAGGTAGGTTTGGAGCTAACTAATATCCTTGCATGTAGCAAAGTTGTCACTGTGGTCCATTAATCTTTTAAGGGTTAACTTTCATAACAAAAGCTGATGGTTGTTGCTGAAACAGAGATGTGCTGCTCAGCCCAGTGAAGCTTCAGCTGCTTTTCATGCTAGGGTCCAGCAATGTTTATCCTTGCTGATCTCATTCTGCAAGGATGAATAGGGGGGGGGGAAATCTTTCCCACCCACCCCCTTCCTTGCTGGGAGACACATTTTTTCCTTTCATGGATTTCTGCAAAGTATTCACATTTGTGCGGTAATTTTTTGCACAGGTTATGATTGCTGCAACCTCAATGCACAGACTTTTAATAAATATAAGAACTAGATAGATTGTTTGCATCTTTTTGATCCATAATGCTGTGCCTGTCGATTTTTCTTCCTAGAGTCATAGAAGCATAGAGTTGGAAGAGACCACAAGGGCCATCCAGTCCAACCATCTTCCATGCAGGAACACACAATCTGTTTAAAAACCTCCACAGAAGAAGACTCCACCACACTCCAAGAAAGTGCATTCTACTATTGAACAACTTTTACCATAAGGAAATTCTTCCTAAAATTTAGGTGGAATCTCTTTTCCTGTAGCTCAAGTCCATTGCTCCATGTCCTAGTCTCTGGACCAGCATAAAACAAGCTTGCTCCATCCTCAATACGTCATCCCTTCCAATATTTGAACATGACTATCAGAAGCTTAACAAAAAGTAAATCCAGACTGTGCAATTCTAACAATTTGATCCCACTTGAACTAGCATGGCTCCTTTCTGTGGAATCCTGGGATTTGTAGTCTGGTGAAAGACTTCAGTTCCGTTTAGATTTTAATTGCTTCTAACCATAGGTCATCACAACATTAAAAACGAAGTGGTTGTACAAATATCAAATAACAAAGTTAAGGTATGAACTATAACATAAAATTTCCAACACTATTTCTAACACTACTAAGCTTATTGGCAAGAATTAAAATATACAGAGTGAAGTCATAAGGGCCATAAGGGCAGTAAAACTTCAAACTTTTGAGAAGGCCTTATAATAACTTGCATGGGCTTTAGCTAATGCTTTTAAGAAAGTCGTGGCACTTCTAGTGATATCAGAATATTTATTAAAAAGGGGGAAATCTTTTTTCTTTTCTTTTTTGGCAGACAGACCAATTGTTTTTAACACATAACAACCCCACAAAGTATTTTTCTCTAATTCCCTTTTGCAGAAAACAAACAACTAAACAAATAGTGGGGGAGATTCTCAACTTCACCCACAGCACAGCAACAGTAGTGTAAATTATAGGGGAGCTTAACTAATCGGCCATCCAGAATTATGGAAGGAATTAGCTGAAACCTAACTACATTAGCTCCCTTCTTAAACAAAACTTTTCAGTTTTAAACAGGCCTTCCTCTTGGCCTGAAAGATGTTTAAGTAAATCATACCATGGGGAGACTTAAACTGAAGTGAGAGATGCAAAGGCTTCTTTTACGAACATATCATTGGAACATAACTTGAATTCTTTCTTTGCTAATATATTATCCTTCTAGGGAAAATAAGTTTCTGAAAAGCCAAATTTATGAAGAAGACAGAAGGGCTGGTTTCATCCACAGGTCCCACCCCTGCCCAAGAATGTTGTTGACAGACTTTCTTTCCTCCAGCATTAGCCAGGAATTGCTCTCCTCTCTTCTCCCAGTGGAGGGTGGATGGAAACTAAGGAGATTTTCAGACTACACTGTTATAGTGTTACTATTCCACTTTAACTGCTCTGGCTTCCTCCTGTGGAATTCTGGGGTTTATAGTTTGGTGAGGCCTAAGATCTCCCTGGCTGAGAGTTGTAAATGCCCCTCCCTAAACTGCAAATCCCAGGATTCAAGAGGAGGCAGCCAGAGCAAATAAAGTGGAAAAGTAACACTATAACAGTGTTGTCTGAAAATCTCTTAGGTCAAGGTTCTGCACTCAAGAGGACTCACTTCTTGAACAGATCACATCATACAGAAGCCTCCTTAAAGAGGATGGCCTTTTTTCTCTATGCATTCTCCATTTTGTCTTTCTAGACCAGGGTGGGCATTCCCTGGATCCAAGATGCAGCACCAGCTAAATTTTGGCTCCCCTGGAGCATCACAGAACCACAAAGAGCCACTGAAGACATATTTTGACTGACATCACATTACACTCCCCGCATATATATACGGTATATCTCCAAACAATTGGGAGGAGGAATGTTGGGGTCTTTGCAGTTCTGTATAGAGGTTCACAGTTGGTTCTCAATTTTTAACAAAGTGGCCAGGAAGAAGCAGATCAGGATATTTCTACCTTGCATGCTTTGCACCCAACTCTGCAGAAAAATGACATCCCTTTAAAGGGACCAGTATAATATAATAATTCACACATCATACTTAGAGCCTCTGATCAAAGTTTCCTCCCCACCCGCTAACATCAGAGAGAGGCACAATTGCAGAGAAGGGACTGAACGGATCTTTTGAAAGGACTGCACCGCTCTGAAAAACATTCAGCAGCCCAGCTGCTGCAGAAGGCACTTGATAGGCACTTGAGACGGAGATGAATTAACTCCATTACTCAAAATACAGCCGATGTGACACGCATACATTTCCCTTGAATCAGACAGAGATAAAGGGGGCTTATTGGGAAGGGGAAATGCTTTGTGTCTGGCATCTCTGCTTCCTTTCAAAACAGTCCACAATTTAGACCAGTGGGTAAAAGTAGATGAAGAAAAGGAAGAAGGAAAAATGGCAGATAAGGTCTGCTTATCTTAGGCAAAGGAGTTGAAAGACACATTCCCTGCCGCTTAACAAACAAGCTCCATATTCTACAGTGGTCTTTACTCCCAGAATTTTATAGCAGAGAAAACACAGAATTTGCACTGGCACAGAGCTGGAATGAATTTGTCCCTTTCCCTGAAGATTGTTTATGGTGACTTCGATCTTGAGTCTTGGGAGGGGGGAGGAAGAATATAAATATAGTGATTGATTGGTTGATACTGAATAGTCATTGGTCATTATGACTGGGATCAAGTATTGCAGTTATGGTTTTGAAACGTAGATCCATAACTGGTCCATATTCACAGTGTACCCCCCAACCTACCTTAAGAGCCTGCAGCCTCATCAAGTGAAGGAGGACTCTTGTTGGTGATTGAGATACAGCAGCATCCTGTTTCTAGCCCCCTTCCTCCAGTGAGAAGGGATGTAATGGTCAGAAGCAGGACTTCTGTTGCAATTCCACCTCACTCGCTGGCAGGAAGGGGCTGGAAATGTCATCCTGTTGCACATGAATTGCCAGTAGCAGAGGGCTCCATTGCTCAATGCAGCTGCTGGTTATTAAGGTAGGTTTGGAGGTTGTGCCAGGAGACAATACTTAGTTACACATTTGTAACTAAGACATTTCTCTAGGATCTCAACTGCTCTCTGCATTTGTCAAGTAGCCCCATCTTTGCTAACTGTGGCTGAGATCCTCCTTTGCACTGGTGGGGTGTAAAGCTCAGAGTAGTCATGTATCCTCTTCCTTCCCCATGCGTTCAAACTACCTTGTTTCAGGCAGGACACCTGCCATGCCAATTTGGTGGCTGGGGGAAGATGGAGGGTGTTGGGGATAGCTAGGTAGCATACATACAATGCCTGTTCTTTCCTGAAACCAGCTGCAAGAACACAACCAGATGCTGCTGGTCTTCCCCCTGTTCTCCCCTGGCCACCAAATGGCCAAGGAGGGTGCCCAGACTGAAGACAGGTGGATGATGCAAGGAGGGGGACAATGCAGGTGGAGGTGCAGAATACTTCCATCCACAATAGCCAAAAAAAGTACATAAAATCATAGTATTGAAAGAGACCAAAAGGGTCATCTAGTCCAACCTCCTGCCAGGGCAGGAATACACAACCAAAGTATTCCTGACAGATGGCCATCCAGCCTCAGTTTAAAAATCTCCAAAGAAGGAGACCACCACACTCGAAGGCAGTGCATTCCACTGTTAGACAGCTCTTACCATCAGGAAGTTCCTCCTAATGTTTAAGTGGAATCTCTTCTCCTGTATTTATTTATTTTAGTTATTTATACCCTGCCCTTCAGCCACAAGGCTATCAGAGCAGCGTACAAATTGTTTTAAGCAATAGCAATTTACACATCTACACTGCATTAGGCGGCTTCCAATGTGTATTAGCTAATTGTCCCAAGCTGGATACTCATTTTACCAACCTATGAAAGGATGGAAGGCTGAGTGAACCTTGGCTTCATGTCCTAGTCTCTGGGGCAACAGAAAACAAACTTGCTGCATCCTTTTCCCTGCAAACATTGAAACATGGCTATCATGTCCCCTCTTAATGTTCTCTTCCCCAGGCTAAACATACCCAGATCCCTAAACCGCTCCTCATAGGGAATGGTTTCCAGACCTTTTAACCATTTTGGTCACCCTGCTCTTGACACATTCCAGCTTGTTCATATCCTTCTTGAACTGAGGAGCCCAAAACTGGACACAATATTCCGGGGGAGGTCTGACCAAAGCAGAATAGAGTGGCACTCTATTACATATACCTCTCTCCCACAACAACACTTTCATCAGCATTGTATACGCACAATCCTAAATATACACTGGGCTGACTATGTGACGAATGTTGCTGTCCTTGAGCAAGCAGGGATCACCAGCATTGAGGCCATGATATTGAGAACACAGCTGCGCTGGGCAGGGCACGTTTCTAGGATGGAGGACCATCACCTCCCCTAAATAGTACTCTACGGTGAACTTGCCACGGGTCAGCGTAAGAGGGGCGCTCCAAAAAAGCAATACAACGACTCCCTGAAACAACATCTCAGGCTCGGCCAAATTGATCACCAACAATGGTCCACCCTGGCCTCACATCGGGAAGCATGGAGAAGCACTATCCACAATGCTGCAGCCTTATTTGAGAACTCACGCCAAACAAGTCTTCACAACCTGGAAACATCACCCAAGGAGACCTTCTGCTGTGCTTTCTGCAAATGTATTTGTTTATCTCAGATTGGCCTTTTTAGTATCAGCACACTTGCAGAAAGCACGGGATGAGTCCTTCCTGAATCTTTGTTTGCGAAGAAAAGCCAAAGATTACATACACAAGTGTAATTGCAAATTGCACCAGCATTTGTTACCCTGTATTTGAAAAATGATAACTGAGACTGATTTATCAATCATAATTACCAAAATACTAGCATCAATATTTGATAGCAGATCATTACTTTTGGATGATATTTGATAGCTGGTGTAGACTGCCGAGAATGGTAGGAAACCATGCCAGTGAATTTCCCTATTACCAGTGAAACACTCCTGCTGATAATATTTTAGTTGTCTATGCTATTTTCTTTTACCGCTCCTTTTGCAAAACAGCCTCAAAGCAATTTATGGTAAAAACGGCTATGCTGAAAGACAGTAAAATATAAAATAAAATAATATAATAAAATGGTGGATAAAAAGATGGTGGGAGTGGTGAAGGCAAAATCCAGATAGTAAAAATAGAATGAAAAACAATTTAAAGGGGATTAGCTATCGTTAAAAGCCATTTATGATAAAACAGAATGGGATGTTCTTTTGTCTAGTGCAAAAATATTTGCTTGCTTGCTTGCTTATATATATATATATAATAAACAAATATATATATATATATATATATATATATATGTTTATATATTTGTTATCAATACAACAGGGAAAATGACAGAAGAATATGCCTATGATTTCTTATTCCTTTAAGTGGATACTACTACATGATCTTAAGTTTCATCCTGCAACAAAGAGGTTTTGCGTTCCAATACAATGGCAAGTAAAAACCAAGATTCAGAGTGGCAGGGGTCAGGTAGCTAAAGACTCTGTACCAAAATTGTATTCCTCCTTTTTGGTAAAATTCATCTTAAATAACACCCCCCCCCCTTAAAGACACTCTCTGTGTGTATGTGCCTTCAAGTCACCTGTCAACTTATGGTGACCCCATGAATACCACAGGTTTTTCTTAGGCAATAAATATTCAGAGATGGTTTTGCCAGTTCCTTCTTCTGAAATATAGCCTACAGTACCTGGCACTCTCCCAAGTAACCAGGGCTGTCCCTGCTTAGCTTTCAAGATCAGATAGGATCTGGTGCCTTTAGGGTATTTAGGCCCTTAAAGACACTTTGGGCTCGTCTATACGAGAAAGAATAATGTACATACCTGTGCATTATAGGCAATTCCCAGCAGCTTTCTTTTGTCTCCTCAGCATTTTGCCAAAACTTTATTACGTGAAGCTCTCTGATGTGATGTTCACGTGGCCACAAATCAAGATGGTGGTCATGTTGTTTTGTGCGGTGGGGGCAAGGAAGGCAAAAGGACCCAGCAGCACCCAGAGACAACATGGAGGGCAGCCATGGCAAGGAAGAGGAGGAGAGCTGTCCACCCTTCATCCATCCTGGCAGCAGCAGAATATGGCTGTGTGGAGGGTAGCCACAGTGGAGAAGAGGAGGAGAGAGCCCCCTGCCCTTCACCTGTCCTGGCAGTGGTACCCCCCCCCCACGACTCTGGCTGCAATCCAAAGGGATAGTAGGAGCTGCCCAGCCAGCTGCTGGGAGAAGGAAGAAGAGGGCCACTCCCTACTGCTCTGGCTTGACCTCAAAGTTTCTGAAGGAGCAACCCAGTCCATGAAGGAGAGATGAAGCCAGAAAGGAGGGGAGTGGCCCTCCTCTTCTTTCTCCTGGTGGCTGGCTGGGCAGCTCCTCTTGTCCATTTCAATTGCAGCAGGAGCTGGCGGGGGGCACCACTGCCACTGCCAGGATGGGTGAAGGGCAGATGACTCTCTCCTCCTCTTCCTCACCATGGCCACCCTCTATGTTATCTCTGGGCACTGCTGTGGTCCCTTCTGTTTTTTTTGTTTTTTGTTTTTTTTAAGGAAGAAAATTACATGATTGTTAGCACTTCTGGGTGCTTGACGGCAAGCCTGTGCCCGCACACCTCCGACCAATCAAATTGTCTGTTCCGCCCCCTCCAGATCACGCAACAATTCATATGGTTGTCTTAATGATCAGGACTGCACATCCCCATTGGAATTTAAAAAAAAAATCTTTAGGGAGATTCCCAAAGTCTGAAATTGTGCAGTTATTTGTGGGTATTGCCCCCCTTCTTCTGAATACTGTGATCCAATGCAATATCTCATTAAGACAAACAGAATTCCTCTCAGATTCTGTGAGTATTTTCACCCTTTAGACAAGCCCTCTGCTTCCATCTAAATACAGTAATTGTTTGAGGAGGACGAGAGCTTTGACAACACCTCCCTCTTTGTATATATTTCAGAAAGTTAGAGGTACAGTAACCCTGTCTCCACCTACCTGGGAGTAAGCCACTTATTGGGACTTTCTTCTGAATAGGCATGCATAGTATTGTACTGTGAATGACTGGCAATTCTCTGCTCTGCAAAATGATGCAGATTTACCTTCAAGCAAATGTGGAAGGAAACTGCAGACAAAGAATGAGAGAGAGAGCGAGAGCACATACTGTGATCATTTTTAGATGAGGTGTCTGACACTGGATTTCATCCAACTCTTTTTCCCACCTGCCACCCCTGCAAATGAGGACACAACCCTGAATGACAGCATGGAGAATTAAAGTGAGAAAGCTACCTATAATGTTAACGCATTTGTTTCATTTCCTGAAGCTCCATGCAATATTGTTTGTTGACAAGTAACTGACATGATCTAAACCACTCCCCCCCCCACTCTCTTTTACCTCTGCAGATAAAATCAGTTATCATTTTGAAAAGTAATGAATCTGCCGGCTTGGAATTTCCCAGAAGGTCTTGATAAGATCAACTTTTTAGATTCTTATCTAACCTTCCCACATTTTAAAGGAGCCCAAACTTCTCATGCTTTGGTTCTGAGACAAATGTAGTGTACTAGATTCATGCAGAGATGTGCATTAAACATGGGAGAGAGGTGTGTGTGTGTGTGTGTGTGTGTGTATATATATACGCACATAGGAAAGGAGAAGTGTACTTATCTCTGTGTTAACATGAGATTCATTAGAAGATAGTTTTAATAGCAGAAATAAGTCTTGTATTTACAAAATAATTTCATGTCTCTGAATATATGCTTCTCCCTCTCTGTTCTTTCTCTGGCAAGTAAACAGACATTAGGAGATTAACCATGATGTGCAAAAGTGTTTGGATTTCTTTTAATGGGGTGTGGATGCTGCATATTTATCTTTACTGTTGTCTCTCATAAATGATTTTGCATTGTAAATTATGGTCATTTAAACATGATAACTAATTTATTTGTTGTTTGACATTTGCATTGTCTGGTTTTTAATTGTCTTTTTTTCATCTTTGTTGTAAGCCACCTTGGGTTTATTATTGGGTCTCTTGTTATATAAATGACATGGAAATCAGCAGAAGACTCCTTTGCTTTCCATGGTTGTCATCCTGTTAGGGGCATGTATACACATAAGCCATGCTAGGCCAGCAGGCCCAAAAGGTCACTGTTGCACAACAGACTATTCTGATAGCTGTAGAAGGGAAGTTGTGCAGACAACATGTTCATCTGTCCCTTGTCTTGCAAGTTCCATATTGTGCATTGCATGTTATGGTTGTGCAAGGTGCATTGGAATTGTGCATTCTACACTTTACCTTATGTGTGAATCTTATAATGTGCATTGTGCAATGATACCAAGTCATTGCTGTGTGTTGCCCAATTTTTCTATTATGCATGGGGATTGCCAGTCCTTGCCTAGGGCCTCTCTGCATGTGGATATTTACACTATGCTAAGAGGATATTGGATTACAGCCCATATATCCTTCCCTACTTAAGTCTCCCTGCCTAGGCATTCATGGCACATCCATGCCTCTATTATTACTCATTCTTTCTGCCATAATTTCCTCCTTACCAGCTCTGAGATTCCTCACTAAGATCCCTTTTCTCTTCTGGTTAAATATCCTTTGGTGACAAACCAGCACTACTCTGTCATTTTGCTATCATCCATCCCATGCCAACATCCACACCCGTTTCTCTCTTCTTTTCTCTTCTCAGCCTTCTGCCTATGTCTGTCAGGCAGATCCAAAACCTCCTGGTCCTTGACAAATAGTGTCAGCCTCATTACAAACCCTCAGACTATTCCCTACTCCCCATGACTTCTGTTCTGCTCGGCAGGGTCCCACACTCTATTTGGTGTGGAAATAGGTGGAACATTACACAACCAATTAGAGTTCAATAAAGACATAGATAGAGAGTGTTCTGATTGTATGCTGATTGATTGATTTACATATATCCTACTGACTTATTGCATATCCATTTTATAGTCTATTACATTGTTGTAATACAGTGGGGTTATTTTAGTTCACTTTAATTGGAGTTGGTTTGATGGAGGACAGCATATACCAGTGCTTCACAGGTTATGGTTCTCATAGCCCAGGTTTGGTAGAGATGACCCAGTCTTGAAGGGGGAAAAAGATCCATGTTAGACTGGAAATCTTACCCTAGGTTTATCCCACAGTAACAAGTTGAGATTGACCAATAGACAATTGCTGTCTATTGAATGTCCTAGGTACCGCATGCTTATGGTTTTAGTAGGGTGAGGTGCCTCCTGTAATCAGCTCAAGGGCCATTCATCTCTAAGGGAAGATCTGTATACAGGATTTCTAAGCTTGCAGCTGATAATATTTAGCAAGCTCCATTTGTCCCACCTGCTTGGAGTAAATTTCCCAAGGCTTATCTTGCACTTAAAAAAACCCAAGATAAAATTCTGCTGACTGGTATAGTCCTTGCTTTTCTGTTTTTCCAGGGCAAGAAAACAGGCACCATATCATTCCTTTAGCTCAGGGGCAGGCATCCTGTTAGCAACTTCTGTGCATATGTCCCTTTTTGGATAAGATGAAGTGGGCTGTTATTTTTCCCTTGTACTCTGTCCCAAAGCCTTCTTCCTTCTGGCAAGGAAGGTCCCTCCTGCTCTCTCTTGCCAGTTGGGGATGGAATGCAGGGAGGAGATGATTCAGACCATCAAGCTCCAGCAGCTCTGAGCTCTTGGGGGAAGGAAAAAGTGTTTGCACTGCATTCGAGACCGCACCCTCATTTCCTACCCCTGACCAAGCTGAGGCCAGATGTTTTCCCATGGTCTGAATTGCTCTCAGGGCACCTCCTGGAACTTGGCAACAGCTGGGCAGTGGGACAATGTAGAACTGTGCATGCTTGGCTACACAGAGATAGAGAATCTCAGCCGGGGCAGACAACTGCAGTGGCTCCAAGGGCTGCACAAACTGTCCAAAATGCAAACAATGATATAAGAGCTCTGGTGATTTAAGAGCCATGGTGGTGCGGTAGTTAAATGCCAGTATCATATCCACAATGTTGTGAGTTTGATCCTCCAGGGCTCCAGGTCAACTCGCCTTCCATCCTTCCGTAGGTCTGTAAAATGAGTACCAAGCTTGTTGGAGGCAATGAGCTAACACATTGTAAACTGCCTAGAGAGTTTTTTCCTTGGTTTTTTTTCTGGGCTCTGAGGCCGTGTTCTGGAAGAGTTTATTTCTGATGTTTCACCTGAATCTGTGGCTGTAGTGGCATAGAAATGTAAGTGCTATTGGAGCTATTAAAAAGGGAAGTGGCTGGAGGCTCACTTCTGATTTTGAAAAAAATAATAATGATGCAATGTGGGAACAACGGAAAACTGAATTGTTATTACTGGAGCTTCCAGTAGAATCAATTCACCCACCCACCCCTTTTTTTTTGCCCCCAAAAAAGGATGGTCTGGGGAGTATGAAGGGATTGAGAGTTGTAGAAGCAGCCTTGGTGGGGTGTGTCTGGCCCCGTACTTTGCCCACTCCTGATGTAGCTGAATGCATCCACAAACCCATTTCTTGAAGAATCAATGCACACCATGATTTCTCGCAAACATCTGTCAACTTGCAGCCATTTCCAGCTTGATGTAGTCCACATGTCTCTTGGGGAAGCAGTGATGTATATTACTCATTGCAAAAATACGTATTTGGATCGACTTAGGGGAAGTGATCTTGCACCTGAAACAATGAAATCAGGATTAGTCCTAAAGTGACAATTGAAACAAAATGAGGTGTTAAAAACAGAAAATGGGATGCATTTTCAACTCCTGCACCGTATTTGCATGCCTGGAGCAAGACAAAATTGGACACATTAATGTAATTATTCTGATTAAATTTGTGGGGGAGGGGCAGGCTAATAAGGAAAAGACACACTGCCAAAAATGTAATGAATTTGTGAATAATCCATAAATATTCAAGGGGATGCAGCAGATTGAAAATGATTTACTCCGTGCAGCAAGCAACTCCATCTTGACCACTCACTTGTATTTTTTCAATCACAGTGAAGATGTCACAGCCTTGGGAACCAATCTACTGTACGCACCCTAGAAGGGCAACTTTTCAATCATCCCTAACTTAAGTACCATAGAAAGCTCCTTCAGCTCGGCCTATACTTCCCTTGGCCATCAGTGAGATAGGGTTCCTATCACACAGCCAGACAGCTGTTGATTGCTAAGCCAATATCGCCCTAACTCACTTCTCCAAATCCCATTACAAAACACTCTTGTTTGCTTCATGTAAGCAAACAACTGCTTGCACTGTTCAGTTCTGGAATATGATGTTGTCTTTCTCATAAGGCAGTATAATGACAAACGAAGTGTGTAGATACTTGTAGGCCATTCCCAAATATGGTCCTTTGAGTAGATTTGTCCCCCATTATGCCAAAAATGCCTGAAATCCAATTTTGAGCCAAACTCAGGTGATGCCAATTCACTTCTGGGGCAACTAAAACACATCCAGGGGTGTGCAGAAGGTGAAAATCGGCCTATATTGTCAGTGTTACAGTCCACCACTAGTGGTAAGAATATCAATATGAACCTCTGCATGGCCTTGGGGAGAAACACAGCCTCAGTTCTCTATTTGTAAAATGAGAATAATAAACTGTTTTACACATAGCCTTTAGAAGTATGGATAAGAAGCAAAACAAAACAAAAAGCATTGTGAAACAAAATATAGGAACCCTCCCACACACACACACCTGATGGGTTGGGGACTGTCAGAAAGTAGAATTGGTTGAAAAGTGGAACCCATGGTTTTTTGTGTTTTTTTTTTTTAGCTTGCAAATGCATTTTGGCCACTGAAACATAAATAACACATTATACTGTATATCACTTTTGAAGCATGCAAAAGCTAAATTAACACTATCTATCTATCTGTCTCTCTGTCTGTCTGTCTGTATGTATGTATGTATGTGGAGGGAGGGATACACAGTATACACAGAAATGTTTGTGAGTAGTCCCAAGCAAGTCTTGTAGGCAAGAAGAGCTGATGAAAAAGTGGAACCCCTGTCAAATTAATGAACCCTATTGGTAATTTGCAAACATTGAAAGAGCAAGGCATCAGAAAGTTGTGGAACTCTGTATATAAACAAGGATGGTGTGGGCTATTTGTCATTTCTGTTGCGGGAGGAGAAACAGCCCAAGTCCTCCTGTTTATCTCAAGGCTGAAATTCCCTGGAAAGACAGTTACAAGGACACCTTGCATCAGTATGATTACAGGGATCTACTGGAAAGCATTGACTCTTCACTACCAGTGGGACCTCACACTAATGTTATGTAAAGATAGCTTCATTTGGGAGGATTAATGCACAAGGCAAGTGGCTTATTTAAACTGATCTGCACCCATTCTTCCACAGCACCATGATGGGATTAAGGGGGTACTTACCAGTAATAAATATACTGGGAACACCTTCCTAATTCCACCACTCCTTTCCAGTTAGGGATTGTTGGATTACTTACCTGGCTTTCTGAAATTGACAAACTTGTACAATTTATGCTATCATCTGGAATGACCAAAATAAATCTTTATAAGCCCTTCTCAAGGTGCCCAGCATTGGACACTGTGTGTAGTGAAGGGGAGACAGGCCATTTTCTGTACAGACACCCCAGTTATGTGGTACTTCTCTTGGGTATGTTCACTTGGCAGCACCCACTTAAAACAAAATTTCATTTGCCTACACTTTTAATGTTTGTCGATTATTTTTCTTGCTATGTAGTTTTTATGTTAATGATGCTTTTGTTTCCTGCTGCTTTTACTGATCTGCTGTTTTATTAATATGATATTGGATTGTATTTGTTTTTTTATGATGTCTGTATTGTTTATTTTAAATTGGAATGCATCTTATAATTCTTTTTTATTTGTATTTTTTATTTTTGCCAAGAGGTAGAATATGAGTGTTCTACATAAATAAACAAACAGGGTGAGGAAGGAGGGCTGCATTACCAATTTAGTCACTTTCTTAGAAACATGGAGTTGGAAGAGGCCAGAAGGGCCATCTAGTCCAACTCCCAGCCATACAGGAATACACAATCAACTCACTCTTGACAGATGGCCATCCAGCCTCTGTTTAAAAACCTCCAAAGAAGGAGACTTCACCACACTCCAAGGCAGTGCATTCCACTGCCAAACAGCTCTCACTTTCAGGAAGTTCTTCTTAATAATCTTTAGGTGGAATCTCTTTTCCTGTACTTTGAGTCCATTTCTCCATGTCCTAGTCTCTGGAGCAGCAGAAAACAAGTTTGCTCCATCCTCTGTAGGGCATTCCTTCAAATATTTAAACATGGTTATTATGTCACCTCTCAACCTTCTCTTCTCCAGGCTAAACATACCCAGGTCCCTAAGCCGCTCTTCATAGGGCATGGCTTCCAGACATCCCAACATTTTGGTCACCCTCCTCTGGACACGTTCTTTTCATTCTCTCCTGCAGAGCTATTGTTGGGCATTTCCATATCAGTAGGGCACTGACTCTGTTCTGAGTTTTAGACTCAACATTAAACAGACTACAGATCCTCCCCCCACATCTGTGGGGGAAACATTCCTGGACTTAGCATGGATAAGTGAAACCATGGATAATAGTAAACCCTATTAAAATAAAGGACTTCCTGTAGAAACATACCACAGAGTTGTTTTGTGTCTCTAGGCATTTTCCAGGATGACTCTGTGGCATAGTATGTGTCACTATTTTGTGTCCCATGGATAACTGAAACTGTGGATATTGGATCTGCCAATATGGGGGTGATCTGTAAACAGAATACTGATCCTATTTGGAGGATAGGGTTCAGCACCTTGAAGAGTTCCTTTGAAATTCAATCTTTAGTGGATTCGCCACTCCAATAACATGGAAGCCAACAGCCACCAGAGTTCCTGACTCTTTCATAAGAAACCTGCTTGTGCTGGCTGCTACAGAATGGTGGATATCAAAAAGGGCTGCTGGTATTTGATGGGGATTCTTCCCTGTTTTATTTCTTGCTCTTCAGAGATAAGACAAAAGACAAAGATTGAGATCCTATTCAGTGCTGGCCAAGTGAAATGCCCCACCAGCATAGCTGCACAGGATCGAGTTGGAAAGAAAGGAGGAAGCATCTAACTGGTAGGGGAAGTGGTGCCAATATCTAATGGTGACTTGTGGGACCCATCAGCACCAGTCACCCCCATTGCCCCATCCATTGTTTTTGCAGTGGACAGGATCTGCTTGTGCAATGAGACCTGGGGTGACTCTTTCTGAGAGTGTCATAAATTACCTTGTGGTATATGAAGAATCTAAAACCAAGAAGTCAGACCAGAAAGAGTCTATGGTTCCAGAAGACAGCCTTTCCTCAGTGCCTGAACAACCAAGAGCAAACACAGGACATGCAAACTTAGGGATAAGAGGGTTTTGAATATACTTTTGCACCCAACAGTATTGATCTTGGCTGGTTTCCCTATTTACAACTTATGGAGAGATTTAAGCAAGATAAGGAAGAACTGGTTAAAGAGTCTGGAGAAAATGAAATATATTTAGTACTGTATAAGAATGATTATCATGTAAATTAAAAAGTATACAGAGCTCTCTTGAAATTGGAGACAGAAGATGAACAGGTAAAAGAATACACATTAAAGTGGGACTCAGAATTAGTCTTGGTCATAATGTGCAAATGAATGTATGAGGGGTGGAATCTGGACCAAAGATATAAAATTTGCTGTGTGTAACAATTTGAGAGAAAATATGTATAAGCTGATGTATAGATGGTATTTAACCCCAAATAAGTGGTCAACATTTCAAACCACAGTTGGGGTTGTCAAGATAAGGAAGGTTCTTTATGTGGTGGACATGTAAGAAGGCAAATTATTATTGGTCTAAGATTTAGATGCTAATTCAGAAAATTCTGAAGGTAAAATTTGCCATGTCCCCAGAATTGTTCTTGTTAGGTGTTATGGGTGAGGAATTGGACAATAAACATGAACTACTGCTTTGATATATGATAACAGTGGCAAGAATACTAATTTGCCCAAACATGGAAATGGACCAAAGCACTGAGCTTGGAAGGCTGGGTGGTAAAGGTTGCAGAGCTCACCCAGCTTGCTACGCTGACATGGACCCTAAAGGACAAACTGATTGAAAACTTTCTGAAAGACTTGAAACTGTTTATGGACTTCTTGAATAATAACACAATCAATGAAGTAACAATTTGTGGGTTTGATTATTAGTAACTCTAGCAAGCCAAATAAGTAAATCTGTAACGAGAAGAATAACATATATATATATATATATATATGGTTTCATCTTTCTTTCGGGGGCAAAATTCTTTTATGTCTTAGTTTAGTGTTTTAGTTAAAGTCAGTTTGTAATTATTCACTTACTTTTGTGTTGTTAGTTCAGTTTTAGTTTTAAAGTTATTTAGCTGTTATATGCTTTTCTTCTTTCTTTCCCTTTTTGGTCTAGTTTCTTCTTCTTTGTTTTGTTTCTGTATTTTGATTGGGTGTAGTGAACCTCTTTCTATGTTTTAACATTACACATGCACACACATGCACGCACACATTGTTCCCCTCTTAAATGACAGTCCCTAAAAGACTATTTAGTCCCAGCCTAAATAGACCAATTGGATCAAGAGAATTGCCTATGCATTGACTCACCATTCAACAGTTGTGGGGGCAATTAGCTAACACACATTGTAAACCGCTTAGAGAGTGCCTAGTGTGCTATAAAAAGCAGTGTAGATGTGTGCTATTGCTAAACAATTTGTAAGCCACTCTAAGAGCCTTTGTGGCTGAAGAGCAGGGTATAAATACTCTAATAAAACAAACAAATAATTGTTTCAACGAGTATACTCTAGTTAGAACTAAAAAAAAGGATACATGCAGAGGATTTTCTCAGCTTTGCTTCAGCATAGAAAAATGGAGTCATGTCAAATATGAATGCTCACTTATGGTACCATCTGAATCCAAATATTCATCAAATGGGAAGAATAAAAGCAATATTTATTTGAGCTCTGAGTTTCATTTTGTTATGGTCTCCTGCTGCTAAGCTCAAAAGTTAATATTTAAAACACAGTAAAAGATTCTTGTAGCCTGCCTGACCCTCCACCAGACAGTCATGTTCAATGTGACACAAGCAAGCCGACCTTTGCTGCAAGGTATCTGCTCAGCAAGCTCAATCTTTCTTGCAAAGCTATTGCAACACCAGTGAACCACCAAATGTAGCAGATGGCTCTTCTGACAGCTTGACATAAGAGAACACTGAGCGAGGGCAAGGAAAAATCATGCAGAGCTCACCACCAAAGCAAAGGAGTGAAGGGAGAGAAATACAAACCTTTACTTTCCCCTTTTATCTCATCCTTGGATTTCTACCCCATTGCCTGTCAAGTTTGTTGCTCCTCTTTGCTGAAGTAGCTGCTCTCTGTTTTTCAAGCCATGCTCCTCTAAAACCTATTCTGGGGAAGTTACACATGTGTGATACACAGTCCCAGTTGGTAGCTGTAAAAAGTGAGGACTGGAATTCACAATTGCAGCAACGAATGAGTAACCTAAAGTTACATGTTCATAACTGATTCATATTCACCATCTCTGCTTATTGAATACTGTAGGGAATACACAGGGATCATACAAATCTCCTAATCCTGATTTACTGGGCAGCTGCTGCTGCAAGTGTTCTCTTGTCAATCAGGATGCTGGAGACTGCCACTTGCACCCCTACCCACCAAGGAGAAATTGCAATGTTTCTGATTGTTTCCTGGAGATCATCAGTCTGTTGCTGCACCCCAATTGACAGTAGAACTGAACTCCATCACTTGTAGAAGCTGCTGCGGGGTAGGTCAGGACTGGTGGTGTCTGCCTAGGAGAAACTACTTAGGTTAAGTACAGTTAGCTGATCTAGAATCTCAGCTGACAACTTTGCATAGTGAAAAACTCCCTTTACTACAATCTGCAGTCCAGCACAGGTAGGCCTGCTTAAACACATTGATTTATTTCAATGGGCTTAAATTTGGGAGTTGGATGAGAACATATCTATACCTGCTTCTTTCACCCAAGGAACATTAGACTCAGCCTGAAAGCAAATATCAACATCTCGTACTGTCTTTTATTTATCCATTTAAAAAAAAAAAACCCCAGACCTGGAAAACAGCTAGAGAAGCAGCTAAATCAGTAGGGGACAAGGGAATCTGAAGTGTGTTAAAGGAGGTTAAGAAGATATTGAATTAATTCTTCATATCTGTCTTCTGTGTTGAAGGCATAGGGCAGATCTTCATGACTCTGCTGACTTTTGTGGGGTGAGTCTGAAGAGCTGAGGCATCTAGTTGTCTCTAGCAATTAAGTTCTAGGTTACACATGGGAATTGTATGGCCCAGAGATCACATGCAGTACTGGAGTCCCTTGCAGTCTTTTCCCCCTAGGGATTTGGGAGCTGAAATAAGAAATTTCAATCAAAATCACTACGGGGGTATTTTGTTGTTGTTTTAAAAAAATTCCTCCAATAGCAGAAAACACTCCCCTAGTTGCCCAGAAGTGACTTTGGGTTTCTAGAGCATCACTTCTGGGTCTGTGAAGATGAGCCCAATGAAGCCCGTTGAGGGTAAGGAGGCTCCAAAATGACCCTCCAATAATCAAAGTATACCCGCCTCCTTTTTTAAGCCTTACTCACAGAATGTTATGTCCTGGTTAGTTTAACATCTGGCCTCAGATTAATTGATAGAAAGTGCTATGAAAGACAAAGTTGTCCAGTTTTGTTGCAGAACAACAAACATGGTTTCTGCAAAGGTAATAATCTCTCATCTTTTACAACGTGAATGTTATTTATGTCTACACAAAAGCAATTCCTATTAAATACAGTGGGACTTACTTACTCTCAGCTAAGTGACAGAGCAACTTCCTAAGATGGGGTGGGCCACACTGGTGACACCAGAGCACAGTGGAAGCCACGTCGCCACTGGAGTTGTTATCACTGTCACACCCACTGCTGAAGTTTGGTGACTGCCACCAAATGTGTCATTACCACCACTGCCACTACCACCACAACATTCAGTGGTAACTGCAGTGGCCCTCTAAAGTACAGAATGGTTCTAGATCACTCACCCATACCATACAGCCCAGCAAGGAAAGCATTACTCCTCTTCCCAAAATGACAGGAAGATAAGAAAAGGGAAGAAATGTGCAAATCCCGGTATGTTCTTAACAAAAATAAGCAGAATGAAATAATCAACCCTCCCAACTTTATGATTCAGAAGGAAAATGGTGAGCAAGGAATGGAACATGATAAAGGATTATAAAATTATGCATGGCACGGAAAGAAACAGAGAAGTGTTTATCCTTATCACATAATGCTAGAAGGCAGGATCATCCAATGAAGAGTTTCAGGGCAGATTAAAAGGAAGTAATTCTTCACACAGTGTAGAATATAGTTCAGGGATGGCCAATGGTCTGAGCAGTGGGGGCAGGCTCACTCTGAAATGGTGAGATACCCCCCCCTTGATCCATGAGCTGCTCTAGACACAGATAAAATTCTGAATCTTCTTGTACAAGTTGTGGTATACATAGATTGGATGGCTTTAGTAGGCACATTCAAAAAGGTGAAGAATAAATGGGGCTCAAAATGGTTCCTAGTCAGCCAGGAGGGCTATACAGTTGGACCTCAGGTTTTGTGAGGGTTTGGGGCTCAGGACCACCACAAAATTGGGAAAAAAAATGAATATAGGCCTCTGTAAAAAAAAAAAATTACCTGAGAGAAAACCTCTCTAGATATGTCTAGGTCCTCCAGCATGATTCTATGGTTTATTTTTTCATTTATTTTATTTAGAGTATTTATACCCTGCTCTTCAGCCACAAAGGCTCTCAGAGTGGCTTACAAATTGTGAATTTGACAGTGCCCTGCCCCTCAGGCTTACAATCTAAATAAGACAGGACACACAAGGAAAGGATAATGGCTGTGAGGGAGAGGATTGGGTCCAGCACATACTGCCTCTTCTTCTCTCACTCTGCAGCCAAGACAATGGAAGCTGGGATGGAGGAAGGGTCTTTCATCTACTTCTGGGCCATAGAGTCACTCTGAAGAACCTACGGTATCTCCAGCATGTCTCTATGGTCAACTTCCACAAAGGTTGAGCATAGAATCACACTGGAGGAGCTAGACGTGCCTAGAGACAACATATTCTTTTGGTTGCATATAGGGCAGCAGTGGGTAAGAAATAAATGTTAGTTGCTGAGGGACAATGAGAGGTGGCAGCTATAGTTCTTATGTCTTTGTTGGTTTCTGAAGGCCACTGTAGGAATCAGGCCTGTAGAGTAGAGCATCCTGTTTTTTACAACTCCAAAAGGCTATCCTTACATCCAAATAGCCACACACTGCACAACTTTGAAAAATAGTCTCTCCCACTTCTTAAGTCATGATGGAGGAAGGACACTTCAAAAAAAGGGTTGCTGCTATTAAAGGCTCACTTGGTCCCCAAAAAGCTCTTGCCTCACTCACTTGACATTTCTCACTGCATCTGACTGGTTGCAGATAGAACCATTCAGATAGTAGGAGGAAGTCAGCTTGGTGTCTATGATTGACTTTGCTTTGTCTGCAGTAGCCTAGTGGCCTGTCAGATGTACCAGATTAATATCTCCAAGAATGCCCTTCAATCCCAATGAATCAATACAAGCTCTGACACAGACCAGCACGCTGAATTAAACAGAGCTGATGGTAGGTTGTAAGCACACATTGTCTAACGATCGGGTGAGACTTTCTCCTCTCTCTTCCTCTAACAAGAGTACTACATTTATTCTGATGGCCCCAAACCTTTGACAGAAATATAATCCTACACAGACAACTAGCACGTATGCTCCATATCAGGGAACACTCCAGCCACCAACTTGTTACTAAGGAACTTGAAGAAGTGAGCAGCTAACAGATGGACAGTCCACCCATGGATTTTCAGTGGGAGTTGGAGCACAGGTTTATATTCTTCTGTGAACTGATGCACATAAAGCTATTTTCATCATTACTTCAGACACTTGGTCCATCTAGCCCCATAACATCTTCTATAACTGGTTGTAGTTTCCCAAATTATGGCTACAGCATGTTGTTGTTGTTGTTTGCCTTCAAGTTGTTTCCAATGTATAGTGATACTGAGGCAAACCTATCATGGGGGTTTCTTGGCAAGATTTCATAGGATTTTATCAGACATGGCAAAAACTGTGTCAGAAGAATTCTACAAGAACAAAAACAGGCAACATTACCAGATAACATTGTCGTTCAGCCATTCCGGGGGTGTAGTGCAGGTGTGAATATGTTTTGTTATTCTTACCCATGCTATGCCCCTGGAATGACTGAAGGACATGGGCGTCTGGTAATGTTGCCCTTTCTGTTCTTGCAGTCTTCTTCTGATATGGTTGGGGACATGGTTTTGTGCCACATTCCCCTGCGTTTGATAAAGTTTATAGAATCATAGAGTTGGAAGAGACCACAAGGTCCATCTAGTCCAACCTCCTACCATGCAGGGATACCCAATCAAAGCATTCCCAACAGATGGCCACCCAGCCTCTGTTAAAAAACCTCCAAAGAAGGAGACTCCACTACACTCCAAGGCAGTGCATTCCACTGCTGATCAGCTTTTAGTGTTAGGAAGTTCCTCCTAATCTTTAGGTGGAATCTCTTTTCCTATAATTTGAGTGCATTGCTTCATGTCCTAGTCTCTGGAGCAGCAGAAAACAAGCTTGCTCCATCCTCAGTTTGAGATCCCTTCAAATATTTGTTCAGAGGGGGTTTGCCACTGCCTTCTTCTGTGACTGAGAGAGTGTGACATGCCCAAGATCATCCAGTGGGTTTCCATGGCCATGGACTGGGATTCAACCCTCAGTCTCCTGGAGTCCTAGTCCAACACTCAAACCATGCTGGCTCTCTTGGCTACAAGCATGGTGACCAGATATCCATTGAGGGGAAATGGAAACTATAAACGGGAACGTATGTATGTAAGTACATACTTTATCATAAGCTCTGATCCCCTGGGGGCGGGAGAAGTAGAGATTTGTGAGAAACACACAGGTAAAATCTGTTCTTTCCAGCTGATACAGAAATATGCAATTTGAATGGAAGGGATCTAATAAGGTAGCATGCCACTCACCTGAATCAATAGAAGGATCCTCCCCTCTTCTCCTCTTCTTCCTCCTCCTCCAGATGGGACCAAAATAAATAAATAAATCACAGTCTGATTTTCATGCTGCTAAATTGCTTACTCCTCCTCACTTTTGTAAATAATCACCATATGTGGGGATGGAGGCTTACATCCTGTGCTCAACAGGAAGAGAACATTGTGCCCTCCAAACACCATTCCAAATAATGGGTAGAATTCTGTTGGTGTCTTTTGCTGTTGTGGTGGCCATTTTTCTGGGTTGTGCAGAGGGACAGAGGGGTAAAGAAAGCTGGCTTTATGGCCAACCAGAGAGCAAGCTGCTGATTCTTGATCAGCCTATTTTCTCAATGCCTGCCTTTTGGTAAGACTCTGAGAAGCCTGTCATGGAAAATTGGCTGTTCTGTGAGGAAAATGGGTGAGGGGAGGCAGGAGAACTGGAAGTCTAAAAATTTACTTTTATGCCTCCTACTCCCTCCATGTTACCATCTCCTATGCAGGCCTACTTACACCAGCCAACAGGATCTTTATCTGTGATTCCATGATTATCAATTGCCTGTGCAAAGGTGAAGGAAGTTCTTTACCCCAAAAGGACACATGCTTCTGTTCCAGCATTGTGCTGTCACTATTGAGATGTACTAGAAATATAAACCCCAATGTGATTTGTCCTTTTGCTACCTTACTGCGAGATGACAAGCTTTGGAAGAGATGGTTTCTTCTTGCAGAAAAATTGTACATTTTCATGAGTGGGTATACGTGCATTTCTGTAAACACGCTGGATTGGACAATGTGAGAATAGCTGAATTGCATAAACAAATATAATAGGTTTGGATCATCTGTTTGTGTCTTTATGATCAAATCAGCCTGTTCGGTAGTGCTTGCTGTGTATCTGTGTAGCTTCACACAAGCAAAAGACACTCTTATTTTGGGGGGATAGGAGTCTGATGCAAAGTATATTTTGTGCAAATTGTAAAAAAACAAACAAAAACAAACCCAAGACCAAATCCATTCCATGTGATGTCCACCCCCAAATTTGGTGTTTCAGTCTCATAGTGGGGCTGAGATCTCTCAAAGAGGTTGGAGAATCCTCAGGGTGTTGTTCTACCATGTGGAGATAGCCAATCTTAACCTGTATTTTGACAATGACAAGATTTCATTGCATCTCTTGGCTATACTGCCTTTCCCTGCCAAAGGATTCACAGAGTGATACATGGACCACTATAGATGAAACGAACCACCAATCAAATTTGACAAAAGTGACACTGGGGACCCTTGGAAGGGGATGTGTGCATTTTTCACACAACAGTTTTCCCATTTCACATTTCCCCCACAGTTATCCCATTTCCCCTCTATGTATTCAGCCCACCTTTCATTTTTGTACAGTGGGCCCTTGGGACTCCCCACAGATACCAAAATCCTTAGATGCTCAAGTCCCATTATATACAGTGGCGTAGTAAAATGGTGTCCCTTATACAAAATGACAGTCAAACTTTGCTTTTGGGTTTTTGGGGGGTGGGGACGGGGATATTTTCAAGCCATGGATGGTTGAATCCCTGGGTGCAGATTCTGTGGATATGGAGGGCCTACTGTAGTTTGCTTCTATCCCATATAAAGGGTCTGTGGTTGTGAGGTTACACTGCAGAACACAGCTGAAGGAGTTACATATGACTCCCCCTTCTCAGCCCTTGTACAGAATGTGGCTGGACTGGTAGCTGAATCACTCCAGCCTTGGCAATAGAAAAGCATGTGACACTAGACCCAAAGCAGCAGGCTGTCCGGAAAAGCAGCTCAAAATGCCAGCCTATATAAAGCAATTAAGGCTTTGCCAGGTGTTTCTTAATCAGCAAGTTCTTCTCATTCTTTTCATAAATTCTCAGAGACTGCCTTTAAGCCTCCTTTTGAGCTCGCTGGGTATACAATGGTGGAGGTAAATCCCTCTCCTCTTCTTCATCCTTATCTGAGTGGGCAGGACTCTCTGCTGGGATTGATGCCAACCCACTCGGACCAGGCTTTTCCTCTGCTTGAGCCTCCAGGTTGGCAGGGTTCCCTGCTGGCACAGGTGTCGATAAACCTGTGCCTGGGTCCCTAAGGCCATTACCTGCCATGCCCTCCTCTGACTCTGACTCTACATCCTCATCAGGCTCATGGGGCATTGCACAGACTAGTTTAGGGGTCTACAGGAAATTGTGTGGCCTGGATAGTTCTGTCTTCCAATCTAAGGGAACAGCTGGAAAGTCCACAGAGATAGCCAAGTCTGACACTATTGTGCTTCTCCCTCACACACACAAATCTGCTGTCAGAGGCAGTTGCTTCACTCTGTCCAATGGAAGGGTTGGGCCTAGAAGCTACCCTGTGCAGAAGAGTTTCATATTTCCATAGTATTTTTGAACATGTTGAGTGACACTGGTAAATAAGATATGAAACCCAAGAGGGAAAATAACCCAGGAACAATATCCTAACAAACTATAAACAGAAATTAGACAGAACAAAGATGGAAAGAATATTCAAACATACTTTTTAAATGATTGAAAAATATGTTTTTCAAGTGCTGAAAAATGCTGACCAGAAGAATCTTAGACTGATGAGAATTTTCACAGTTCAGAATTTATTTTGCACAAAAAATCACATGTGGTGGGTTTGAGCAGAACCCACCTGTACATACCCACCTGTTTCCTATACATAAGATGCGGTTTTCTGTGCAAAACAAGCATGTGTGAATTTTGTGCTGAATAAGTTCCAAATCATGCATAGGCTTCAAAAACTGTCTGTGTTTTTTAAAAGACTTTCTCTTAGTGGGAAGAAAGTTGCTAAAATTACTCATTGCTTCCTTCAAGAAGAAGCTTAGTGAAGAATTACACTCCTAATAGGGACAGTACTTAGACGATACACACAAATGCACACATACACACCTATATGACGTACAAGGTGACAGCAATAAAAATAGCAATGCAACCAATATTGTCGTACTATACATTTTTCTGTGAATGGCAAATGCTCGAATGCAAAGAAGCTGTTGAAGGAGACTGAACTGAAATATAATAATTGAGTACAACAACTGAAACCACATTGCTTTTCTTAAATTTAAGATCAGACTAGGTTTTAAGAAATGCATAGGAAGCAACATAAGGTCTGTTGCTATTGTTAATGTGTTTAAATGGTACGTATTAGTGCTTATGTTGTCTTCACATTATCCCATGTTTGACAGATGAAATTCCATTCCAGAGAGCTTCTAGCATGCCATAATATTGCTGGAAAGCTAAAGAATGCCTTTGGAGCATTGAGAGCGGCATTTCTGATTCTATTTTATGTCAAATTTGCGTTCATCCTTCACAAGGGGGTGGGAGATGTCAAGCATAGATCAGGGCTTCAGAGTTGTAACTGATTACTACATAGCAGCTAGGAACTAGTTACATTTTGTAGGAAGGTAATGAGTCTAAAAATAAAATTGCATTGAAAAAATTCCAGGATCTAGTCCTTTAAAAACAACAAGAAGTATTTCCTTTTAAAAGGAGTTAAAAAAATTCATTCAGTCACTTTGATTTCAGGCTTTATGCAGAGTGCGATTAAGAAGCAGACTTAAGCTCTATTATCATTTGAAAGTGTATTCAGAGATCTGGGATCCCCCAGTTAAATTAGACTCATTACAAAACAAAAGGAGTCAGTTTAAAATGCAAAACAAAGTTTATTGAAGGTATATCAATCTCAATCTACATACTAAAACAAACATAAGAAAAGGTCCTTAACTGACTAAGAATGGGTAGGAAAGACTCACCAGCCTTGGCTGGGTTCTGATGCATCATGGCATGGTTACAGGAAAGCTTAAAATGCATCCATTCTCATGGAGAGTCAGATTCAGAAGAAATGCAAGTTACACAAAAGCAATAAAATTCAAATTAGGTCATGTGTCCAATCACTCAGCACTTCCAGTTGGCTAGAAGTGCCCAGTGAAGTAAGAGAAGGGAATTTTGGGAGAACAAAATGCATGCAGGGAAAAACCCTAGACTTATCTAAGATTGTGAATGAGGTACACAAGATTGCTTTTACATTACAATGATTATTTCCCCACATACAACACATTTGGATGGTGAGAGTTAGCAAAGGCACATTTTGAAAAGAGTAGAAATGAATAGGAAAGATCCTTTATTGTACAATGAGTAACATTTTCTGGTTACTTTCAGTTACCTTTAAAGGACATTTTAAGCCCTATTTTGACAGGATTTTTAAAAAAAACTATGTGCCTTTCTTTGCCAAGTTTTATTTCCTTCAGAAATGCAACATTAAGTTAACAGGAATGTAACAACCAATGCAACAAGTAATATAATGAGTTACTTTTTCATCACTCTACTGAGCAGTGGTGTTGGGTTACTTTTCAAACATTTTAACTAGTACAAAGAATGAATTACTTTTCAAAATAAATCCACATTTTATTGCCTTGTATAGACAAGTTAACCCTTAGTTTACCTGCTTGGCTGTGCTGCCCAGATAAATAGGAGAACCCATTATCACAGCGACAGTACTGAATGTCTCCAGCACCAGACCTCTCATACTTAACAGATAAGTGGGGATACACCACACTGTGATCCCCAACCCACCCTCCATTTTTTAAATGTCTTTTGGGGAGGAGATTTCATTTTTAAAAAATATTACAAATGCCTCCTATGCCCCAGGTTTACTTCCAGTTTACTTCCTGCTTGAAAAACGGATTAACAACCACCTAGGCAGTTATCTTTATTTATTCACTGCTGTTGCCCAGCTCAGGTCTTGCAATTTCAGGGTTGTGACTTCTTAGACCAGTGGTATCCAACCTGTACTCCCCCCAGATGTTTTGGATTATAGCTCCCATAATTCCTGGCCATTGGACCAGCTGGCTCAGGCTTCTGGGAGTTGGAGTCCAAAACACCTTGAGGGCCACAGGTTGGACACCACTGTCCTAGACTGAATCACTCCACCTGAAATGCTATCTTCGACTTGTCCCACTGCCTTCCACTTTAACAAGTATTATAGTAACACTCAGACCCCTGGAGGATCCCCAATGGATCTCAGCACTGATGTCATCATGGTGTATCTGATTATGGAGATGTAGCCAAACATTTCTCCAATCCTGCCTGCTCACTGTGAAGCATAGAATGGCCATGCAGGATGGCTTTTCAGTAAGGGGGGGGGGGGTTGGTGCTATGGAGGATGGAAGAGAATACCACCCCTGACATCCACATGGATAAGGGACCCTACTTGGTTTGGGCCCAGGTTACCTACGGGATCACTTTCTCCCATAAAATCTTCCCCATACACTCAGGTCCCCTGGGGGACATTTACTTCAGTCAGTCAGGACTAGGTTGGCAACTGTCACCCAGAGGACTTTTTCTGCAGCTGCCCCTAGACTCTGGAATAGCCTGCCGGGAGAGATTCGACAGCTGAATATAATGTCAGAATTTAAAAGAGCATTAAAGACAAATCTCTTCCAGCAGGCCTATCCAAATGAGTTTTAAACTATGAATTTTAAACTGTTTTAATATATACTGGTTTTATTTGTTCTTTTAAAATGATGTGTGTGTTTTGCTGTATTTTTAACCAAGATGTATTTTAATTGATTTTAATTGTTTTGTGTGGATGTATTGTTACCTGCCTCGATCCATGGAGAGAGGGGGGTATTATTATTATTATTTGCCCCTAAGAGCAATCTAGCCCAATATTTGGGAGGGGGGTTAAAATATTGTGTGTGTGTGTGTGTGTGTGTTGTGTTATTATACCCCTTCTAGAGTTTTCACACAGAGTGGACAAGGCTGGGAATTGTCACACAGCAGGAGATACTTTACTATCAGGAGAAAACTTGGGCGACGAAGGATACCTCCAGAACTGTGCCTTTTGGTCCCATTCTTTTTTTCTGCTGCTAGCAAAAACCTCAATTTAGCAACTGCGTGACATCCTTGCTATTTTCTCTTCCTCTAAGTGTGTTTAATCTGCTGTAAAATTGTTTTCATGGCTGCAGTCATTGTTACTGTAACTGTTTTACAATACACATTATCTCCAGAGTGTAAAGGTGTCTGCCTCTTGTATGCAAATCAGCAACTTACCTGCCATTGTTCCTCAAAGATGTGCTCTTTTGACTAGCCTAAGGCTGCATCTGCACCACCGTAACAATCCAGTTTGATGCCACTTTAACTGCCATGGCTTAATGTTATGGAATCCTGGGATTTGTAGTTTTGTGAGATAGCCATCTCTGTCAGAGTGTTCTGGTGCCACAACAAACTACAAATCCCAGGATTCCATAGTATTGAGCCATGGCAGTTAAAGCAGTATCAAACTGGATTATTTCTGCAGTACAGATGCAGCCCAAGACTCAGTGATTTCAGGGCTACTGGCTGGGAAAGATGTGAATTTATGTAATGGAGATGGATAAATTGCATCAAGGTTCAGCTCTCCAGTAGCTGGTCTCATGTCAAACTCACACCAAATACAACTAAGAGGGGTCTGCTTCACGCATGCATATCTGTCACTTGATGACTGATGGAATTGTGCTCTCTGTTATTTTATTGATATGTATGGGTTTAATTGTGTTTTATGTTGTTTTGTACTGGTATATTTGGGGTTAGTGTTTAGTAGCTAAGTTTTATTTCTTGCAAAATACAAGGGGTTGTCAGAGAATAGAAGGTGAATGCAAAATTGTGCATACAGGCTCCCTCCCCCCATATCTCCTTACACAATGCTCAAGAAAATACTTATGCTGGCATAGATAGAGGTTACACCATCAGAAGTCACTTAGAGAATTCCAGGCTGAACATTTCCAGCAGCACTTATGCAATATGAACCAAAATATTTCAGATATGTGCGTGTGTTTACTTTAAAAGGTCACAAACACTATGTTCACGTGTATTCTGTATGTGTGTATTAGTATTAATGAAGGAGGACGGGCTACAGAAATCTGCTTCCATGCTGTATATCAAAACATACTGATTGAAAAGGAGGGGAAAATATTAAATGTGTATGTGTATGTAAGGAAATGTGTGTGTATGCTGGTGGGGGTAATGATTCCCCTGGCTCTTTTGATACATGCTTTGCCCATTTATAGCCCATGAGCCTTTATGGTCCCATAGTGGTATTCAGGAAAATAAATTGTTATTTCTTCATCATAGCTGTTGGCACAGAGTTCTGGGAACCTTAAAAGGACACACCTAAGGCTACTGTGGCTGAGAAATGACAGGAATATTAAGAGTCAAGCCAGGTACAAGACAGCAGAAGAAGCACATGGTGCTACGCATTGCCAGGTTGTTCAGTTTTCCCCTGCAAGAGCTGGAGAAGGCATGTTTAAATCCTTACCCTGCATGGAAAATAAACTGAGTTAGGGAGAAGATTCAACTGGCTGAAGAGTGAATGAAGAACTGCTCCTGGTCAGACAGACCAGAATACTTGACTAATGCAGGAACTTGAGTCATTAGGTCAGTGGAGCATTTAGGGGCTACTGCAACATTTCTGTGACTTGCCCCCCAGTTAGAATTACTATAATGAAGACTGGAGATGACCCCTGTACTTTTAATGGTTGTGTAGACGAGGGAGTTGCTTGTTACCTAGTTGTGTGTCAAGTAACACTTGCTGAAATTCCCTCTTCTGCAGGAGCCCTCTCCAGTTTTCCATCTGGCAACCTTACTCCCAGTATCTTCTGCAGCAACATGAGCGATTCTAAGGTGCAACATTTATGCAGTCAAGCTGCTGGTGGGATGGAGGCAGTTGGTGATTTCAATGTCAGTTGCCATTTTTGTCCCAATAGATTACATTGACTATGTTGGACTAGGATTCCAGATGTCCAGGGTTCGAATCCCTGCTCAGCCATGTTAACCCACTGAGGAACTTTGGGCAAATCACACACTGTCAGGCTCAGAGGAAGGCAATGGCAAGCCCCCTCAGAACAAATCTTGCCAAGAAAACCCCATGATAGGTTCACTTTAGGATCTCTGTAAGTCAGAAACAAGCTTGAAGGCCCACAACAGCAACTGCAATAGGAACTACTGAAAAGATTCAATCTGTTCTCCTTTTCGGAGCTGTCCATGTTCCTGTAATACATTGTAGGAAAAACTTGTTCCCTTTCCTACTCTGGCTCACGTATGGAGGCCTCAGTGAAATAAAGACAGAATTTTATTTTACAATATATTACATTGGCTATGTAGGGCTAGGATTCTGGATGACCTGGTTTTGAATCCCTGCTCAGCCATGGAAACCCACTGGGTAACCTTGGGCAAGTCACACTCTCTTTCAGTGTAAAAGGAAGACAATGAAAAGTCTCCTCCAAATAAATCTTGCCTAGAAAACCCAAAACCCTATGACAGGATTGCTATAAGGCAGAATTGACCTGAAGGCACATAACAACAACAACAAACTCCACTGGAATAGATAGATAGATAGATAGATAGATAGATAGATAGATAGATACTGGCTATTTTGGTTTTGGTTTAAAAAAAAGTTATATAGGATAAGAGGCTGAAAAACATGGACATTATTCAGGTGACAATGTGCAGCATTCTGAAAGAATGCTTATATTATTGGTCTGGTTCTATGTGGATTGTGGAGGGGAGGAAACCCTGCAGAACTAAAATTTTCCATCCCAATACATGAAAAAAATCAAGTTAGGGCAAGCCATAGCCACTGTTTTTAGCCAACCCACATATCAGTCATAAAGAAAAGTCTTAAGTTTATTCTTCAGTGCCATTTTGATGCCCTGTTTGCTGGCCCACATCCACTTGAATTTTGAGAAGGCATTCCATGTGCGTCTATCTTTTTTCCAGAGCCACTTAGCAGTGCGCCAGAGGAGTGAGGAAGCTACTGACACAATGCAAATGAGAGGTGGCTGTAGCTGTCACAGGGAGCAGCATAACAATGTTAGTTTAATGGCTGATCCAGAATAAAAAAGAGTCTTAGTGGAGGAAATCCATCATCACAAAGAAATCCTTCACCATTATCACCAATTTCCATCACTTTCATTCCATTTTAGGATGAACTGCCTCAGAAATAGTCCATACAACTCTACACCTGCTTATTACTAAGGACTGAGAGAGTGCAAGTTAATGGAAGACACCCTACAGGTCAGAACTGAGAGTGATGTGATGACTCTAGGATTCGACTTTCCTTCTTTCCTTTTCATTTGCATCTATCACAACAGCATTGTCAGTACTTATTTTCTCACATTTGGCTCTTGCCCTTCCTGCGAAGAATGAAGATGTGCATACTTCTTAATTCCTTTTTGTCTTCATAACAACCCTGCAGGGTTGATTAGGCTGAAAGACAGAAGACTGTCTTTAGCAAATTTTAGTGGGGACATGAGACAGTCCCCAATGCTTAATCAGCTCCCTCCCTCCTCCCCCAAACCACCAGAGGGGTTGGCAACTGCTGGGTGAGAAGTTTTAGACTGAGCACAAGGAGGCAGATAATACCCTCTTGTGCCCCATTCAACACAAGGCATACATATGCATAAAGCGCACATATGTCACTAAGAGGATACAGGGCCCTGTATTTCTCACCACTGGCTGTGCTAGTTGGAGCTACTGGGAATTGTACTTCTAAAGGATCTGGAAGGCTGCACAATCTGTACCCCAATATAGAGCTATAATACCAGTTAGCTGTGTGAAAGGCCTACTTGATCAGCCAAAAATTATTCACTATGTCTCTATGCCTGGGGAAAAAATGCTGTCTGTTCTAGGACACAACAACAACTACTTCACAGCATCTTAGAATCATAGAGTTGGAAGAGACCACAAGGGCCATCTAGTCAACCCCTGCCATACAGGAATACCCAACCAATACATTCCCAACAGATGGCCATCCAGCCTCTGTTTTAAAATCTCCAAAGAAGAAGATGCCACCACATTCTGAGGCAGCACATTTCACTGCAAACAGCTCTTACTGTCAGGAAGTTCTTCCTAAGGTTTAGGTGGAATCTCTTTTCCTGTGGCTTGAGTCCATTGCTCTGTGTCCTAGTCTCTGGGGCAGCAGAAAACAAGCTTGCTCCATCCTCAGTATGACATCCCTTCAAATATTTAAACATGGCTATCGTATCACCTCTTAACATTCTCTTCTCCAGGTTAAACATACCCAGCTCCCTAACTTGCTCCTCATAGGGCATGGCTTCCAGAACTCCCACCATTTTGGTTGCCCTCCTCTGGACACGTTTCAGCTTTCTCACAAGATGCCTATGATCTTACGTCTTCTAATCAGCTGAAATACTGTCCTTCAGTGAATTACACAAGTTGGCCTCTTTCTAGTGCTGCCTCTGCTAAGCATAAAATAGTGCTCCCATGCCTGTTCTGAGCTTGGCATTAGCATCCTGTTCACTTATGACAAGTTTCCCTGATAGCCAGAGCTACACTTCTTAAATGCAGTCCCAACCTCACATCCACAGAGTCAGCTTTGCTGAGAGCTATAGGAACTGCACAGAGAATTGAACAGAGACACATAGCCTATAGGTCTGGGAACACAGTACAAGTCAACCCCCATATCCATGGATTTGGTATCCATGGTTTTAAGTATCCATATCTTAAAAAATGGCCTCTCTAGGCATTTCTAGGTCCTCCAGTGCAATTCTATAGTCAACTTCCAGCATTTGTTTCATTGTAAATAATAGCGTTCCCTACTATCCGTGGTTTCCAGTATCCACAGGTGTGTGTATGTGGTGTCTTGGAACATATCCCCTGTGGAAATGGGGATCAACCTGTATTCCTACCTACTTTCATTTTCTACAGATATGCCTTTGCCATGCAGGGCTGGAACCTATAAACAGTGTCATTGCAAGTACATTTGCGGGGTAAACAACATTCACAACCATTTCTGCAAAATTCTGTACTTTTTAAGGGAGAATGTGTTCAAATACTCTATCTTAATTCCAAATAAAATCAAAAGACATTTCAGTAAGTATGCAATCCTCCACACACTTGCCAAATGTTTTAGTCTGGAGGATTCTGAGCACTTTGGTTGCATCTGCACTGCAGAAATAATACAGTTCGACACCACTTTAACAGCCATGGCTCAATGCTATGGAATTCTGGGATCTGTAGTTTTGAGAGATATTTAGCATTCTCTGTCAGAGAGCTCTCATACCACAACAAACTACAAATCCCAGGATTCCATAGCACTGAGCCATGGCAGTTAAAGCAGTGTCAAGCTACATTATTTTTGCAGTGTAGATGCAAGCTTTATTTCCCCAAAAAAGAAACCTTTTCAAGCTCTGCTTGAGATCCAGTCCCTAGTATTCAATAGGGCTTGCTTTCATGGAAATGTGCAAAGCATCCGTCCATATATTTTCAAAGGTTATGATTATAAGTATACTTAATTGGGAGTGAGTACTATTGAACATATCTAGGGCTGAATTTGCTGTAATTGTGCAATAGATTGGGCTGTATAATTGTTCCCATTAACCTCTCACAAATTGTAGAAAATAAGCAGTAATTGGTCAGTTGGCTTCCCTCTGAATCACAGCCAAAGACATCATCTGTGAGAACAATGCTTTCCTTTCCTGTTTTGGGCAGGATTTCATGATCCAGCAAGCAAAATCTATATGAAACGGCTGGGCAGCGGGGGGGGGGGGTGAGGAGGCACCAACTGGGGGGGGGCACCCAACACAAGCCTGACCCTCAATCATATAATCAGAACTGCTTCTCTCCTCTTTCTGCAGGGACATTACCATGGTAACCGTGGCACCTTTTGCTCAAGCTGATAGGGTAGCACAAGGCGCAAGACTTGTCTCCAGTTTGTTAGCTGAGTAATTGGTCCTTGCTGTGTGGGGCCAGGCATATAGATTGGGGGGGGGGATAAAGAAGGGAAGTGACAGCAGATGGTATTGGACATTACATGGAGGGGGCATGCCTTCCTTGTCCATGTGGAAAGCAAGACGTGGGCTTACAAAAGCAGCAAGAGATTGTTTGCCATCTCTCGTTAGAAATCTCCTGTGCCTAAAACTGAAATTGGTTTTGGAGCTGGTCAAAGTTGCTTTTTTGGACTGCGGCTCCCAGAATCCTACAACCACCATGGCCACTGCCCATACTGGCTGGGAGATTCTGAGAGTTGTGTTCCTCCAACAGTGACTTTGTTGAGCTCTGAATTGACCATTGCTTTGTTTACACATTAACACACATTCACAAACATTAACGTACTAGCCAACATTACTAGGAACAAGACTATGTTCTGACCCTGGCAGTGGTCATGTTTCCTGACCCGACCCCAGACAAGTAGTGTTTGGAAGCAGAGGCAGGCAGTGTGCCTCATTCTGGAGATGGGACCAGAAGCTCTGCTAAGTTGATCCTGAGTCATGGGGGCCCCTTTGTGAGAGAGACAGCAAAGAGGGCTGCAAGGTTTTGAAAATTACTCTCCCTTAAGTTCCCATTAGGGAGGTAATTCTTTGCAAATTTCATTATTAAAAGAAGCAAGGAGCAATTTTAGCAATTTTCTTCCTGCTGAGAGAATGTCTTTGAAAACTGGGCAGCATATTCACAGTCCTGTACAAAATTCGCATGCAGGTTTGGTTGGGTTTGCTTTGTTCTGTTGTTGTTGTTTTTTTCCCTTCCAGAAAATGGCTTTTTTTTTTTGTATAAAATAATGTGTGCAGAAAATGATGTTTCCTTAATAGAAAATGCTATAGTTGGAGACTTTATTCTGCAGAAAATTCACATGTAGTTTGTGTGTGCAGAAAACTTTGCACATGGCTATTATGCAGCGTTTTTCTGCACAGGAAGCAGCATTTCCTGAACAGAAAATAATATTTCTGCATTTCTGAGTTGTGCAATAAGTCACAGAATAAGTGGCAATGCACAGAAAAAGCCCCAAATGGTGAGAATCTCATCAGACCAGGCATTCTCCTTGTCAGGGTTCCATCCCTACCTCCCATGGCTTAAAATACAGTAATATGGGAGGCTCTTCTCCAAATACCACAGGTACGCCATCCTAAATCCTAAATCCTATTGTGAGTTCCAACTAGAGTCAACCCATTAAATAAATGGGATTTACCTAAGTCTTGACTCACCATGTGGCAATTAATTCAATAAGTCTGCTCTATTGGCCAGTAACCAGTAGGCTTCAGGCCTTTGTATCAATGAAAGAGAAAGTCTTCTTGATTGTTTCACCCTAGGTTTGAAAGCCAGCAATTTTTGTGTCAGGAATGGTAATGATCCTATCCCTGGTTTTCAGTTGAACTTCAAATGAGCAGACCAAGGTGCATTACCCTCTCCCTCAAATAGATTTAGCACTTAAATAGCTCCTTAAAGTTTGGATTAAAACTCAGAGCAGATTCATCTCCCTGCTGACATGGAAGACATCAGCAACGACTATACCGTCTTCTTTTGGAGGGGTGGCTGATGCCAGCAATGTAACTGTGGAGGACACGCTAGCTGAATTTATCCAATTACTCAGCCTGGCCACCTGCCATGGCCACCTTCCTTTCAGACTTCCCCCTTTATCCCTTCTTGGGACTGGGGACTGGATTTTTGTGGATAGAATATGTGGATGTGTGGTCTCTGTTGGTAAGTGTGCCTAATATCTGTCTGAAAGTGGAATAAATCATGATGAGTCTGGACTTTATAAACAAATGTAAGAATTGGTTTATTAAATTTAAGTTTGTAACATCAATGCTTCAATACTGTGCGCATAACTTGGTTATTTGGCTTTTTGTCAATTAGTCTCACTCTGTGGTGACAAAGGTGACCAACTACCTATAGAAGCACATATAATAATCTCTGAGCTTCTAATATTATAACCAATTATACAACAGACTCATCCACTCTTTGTCTCACACTCTCAATTTCCGCTCATTCTAGCAACCATTCAGCCTCAGCACTCTCCAACTGCACAGACCAAACTCCAAAATCAAACTTCACACAGATTTAACTGAATTTCACACAATTCAAACTCTCTGAAACCTCACCCATTACAGTTTTCTGCGTCAATGGAGAGGCTTGCGTACCTTAATAATGTTTTGAGCTATGCTGGCGGTGGCATAATAGCCACTGGTAGGGTCTCCCATGCCAGACAGGTCAAAACCGAAGGGTCTGACAAAGAGCGTCAAAGGGCAGGATGGGCTCTCTAGCCTTGTGGCAACCGTCCTAGGAGAAGGAAAACTCTAATCCCAAACCCGGGCAGATGGTGCTCGTCCAACCCTGTAAGGTCAACCATCTAAGAGAAGGAAACTCTAACCAAACCTACGGCCTGAGGACCTCACTGCCACGTCCATGCTTGCAAGGCCATGGCAGATGAATCTCTGGTTTAAAGGGTGAGGCCAGTTCTGTGCACCAGAAAAATCCATTGCACAGGCTCAAAGGACTCTGCAGTGTTAGTATTTGTCTTAAATTCAGTACTAGCTGCAAAGTACCCTACAGTTTTCTGCTCTGGGATTGTCTCCCTTATTCTCTCTTCTCATTCACTCAGCTGCATTCCATCACCAGCTCATCACAGTAACTTTCTGTGCACATGCTGAAAACATTTTTATTTATGCAGGTATTGCAGTACTCACTAGGGTTGTGATGTTGTTTTTCTGCTCCTTCTCTTTGTTTTGATTTGTTCTGGAGTTTTAAATTTTTGAATTAATGTTTATGGTTTCACTCTGTATATGTACATTACCCTGGTATCCATAAGTTTGAAAGGTGGTTTAAAAGAAGTTTTAATAAAGAAATTAATGAATAAATCATCACATGAGTTCAGAAAAAAAAATGCCATGAAAAAGGCAGGAAAAAAAGGGATCCTCTTGAATTATTTTTACACATTTTAGGAAGCAGTTGTCATTGGCTGTGCAAGTGTTACACACAGCAAGCACCTGAAGTGTGAAAGGAAGGCTTGGGAAAACATATTGTTTGGATACCTGCTGAGAAACTGTGATTCCTTGGCACATATCCACTGCAAATTTAGGGAAATATAGCTCCTTTTGCTGTTTTATGTGTTTACTACAACAAGTCCTGATGTTGCAGCTCTTAGACAAAGCTCTTTCTTAAAGATGATGCAAAGAGTGTCAATTTTTTCAGCCTTATGGATAATTCAGCTCTTCTTGCAAATTTCTGCATTGTGTTGCAATGGTAGTTCTGGCTTTCATCAAATGACATTGGTGGCCTATGTGCCATGTCTTCATCCCAGGGTGGGTCAAAGTATGCCAAACAGGCCACACACAGTCCCAAGATCAGTTTTTCATCCCATGACCTCTCTGGAGCACCCCAATGCCTTCTGCCACATTTCTCCCCTGAAAGGGAGAGCCCATTCATGAAGGTCTCCAGAATGGTGGCTCTGTGTCAATACAGGGCTTCTATCTTCCCTGCAACTAAAAAGAACAAGGAGACTGGAATTAGACTTCCAGCAACTTCCAGTTCCAAATATCTGTAATTTTTGAGCACTTTTGAGCACTTCTAGGCTGGCTGCAGCCTGTGAAGGATGTTAAAGGTGAAAAACTGACTCCTAGATCATGAGGAGCTACTTATCCAGTGTGCCTGCTCTGTCCAGAGCTCCTGTATCCTGCTGGGGATATAACCTCAGAGAACAAGTCATTCCACTCAAGGCCTCTAATCAGCCAAGCTTTTCCCCTGTGTTTAATTTGATTCCAAGAACCAACCCAAATGTTGGACTTGACAGAATGCACATGCCAAGTGGTTTATATCCCAAATTGGTATCAAGGTTTTCTATCCACTCTTGCCTTTTCATTTTAATTTGCTGTGCTTTAATTTGGTTCAGATAAGCTATGTGACTCCTCACTGAAATGTCTACTTACAATAAATGGATAAATAATGGAGAAGCAGCTGCTACAAAAATTATACAGCATGCTGAATCCTCCAAACCCCAACTGGAGTTTTATAACTGATCACAGATCACAACAACAACAAGAACAACAGCAGCAGCAGCAGCAGCAGCAGCAACAAGGTCATGGGTAAACTCATTTGCAATGAAGGCCTAACCATGAAATCATAAAGTCCTTTGCTGAGATCCTAGATTGCACTGGAAGAGCTTAAAGCTCAGCTAGATGTAACTCTGCCTCCTTCTCCTGCCCTCCATTCTTTGCTTACCAATCGGCGAAGGCCAGGATATGCTTCTCTCCATGGCCATTTAGCAACTGGGGGAGGATGAAGGTGGCCAGGCAGTGGCTGGCTGTGTTTCAGCAGCTGATTACAAGAAGCAAAAGATATCACCCTGGACTTCTGGAGGAACCTGGGGGGCTGAGATCCTATATGAGCCTTAGCACAGAGGTGGGCAACTGCATGAGGGCCAGGGTGAAATTTCCCCCCAAAAGCCACCCCCATGGGCCACACTCCCTCTTGCAGATACCTCTGTTTTCCTCTGCAGTGCCTTTCAAAATGGCAACAGAAAATGATGTGTCATCACTTATAGGGTTCCAGGGTGCTTGTGGGGTGAGCATAATTTATCATGTTTTCATGCATTTTTAAAGTCTTTCTCCATAGTTTGAGGGCACAGATTGCCCCCAAAATCACACCCAATTTGTTTTTAATTGGGGATGCTTAAGAGAGTGCCTCTCCCTACATATGTCTGCCCAATGACTGAGGTCAGCTTGAGCAGTCCTTCTCTGTGTCCCCTGAGTGAGGACAATATACTACATGAGGATATTTGTGTGTGGTGGTGGGGCTTCTCACCCATGGGACTCCAATTGCAGAATACCAACACTGGTTTCATGTATGCACCAAGTAAAACTGGCTATTTATTAAAGTCTTTGGGCTTCACAGGCTTACTTCAAATGCTATGCACAGGGTTTTTAAACTGCTTTGTTCTTTTAAGCCTGTCTGAACTTGTTAAGGTGTTTAATAAGTTTTTGCTCCACTTAATTTTTTATTGTTTTAAATTATTTTAACCTGTTAGTATTGATTTTGACTGCCCTGAGATCTTTTGATATAGGATAAGACAGATTCATTTTTTAATCAGATAGATAGATAGATAGATAGATAGATGATAAGAATTCATCTCTCATCCTCTGTGCTGGCTTGTTGAAACTGCAATCTTGTCATTCCCATTTTACTCCAACAACCCAGCTGAGGAAAGCTCTGCTGAAGAGAAGATGAGCTTTCCTCTGTGTTATTTCATATTTTCTCTTGATGCTCAAAGCAGCTGGAATCAGTTTTGCTTTAATGAATACCCTGAAATGCTATGGTATCATGACAGTGGTGGGCCATGTCAATAAGTGGTGAATCCACCCTGCATTTTATCTCAGTTTTAGAGGAACTTTGAGGATTGGGTTCAGCACTTTAGATAGTTCCTTCAAAGTCCAGACTCAAATTCAAGATGGATTCATCTTCTCATGGACAAAGAAGCCACCTGATGACATTGCATCTTCATACAATAAACAACACAAGCCCTAAAGTTGTGTGATTGCCAGTGTTCAAAGTGAGGAGGTACTAAAGTAGCGAAAAATGTTCACCCTGCCATGAACATGTTGTATGTGCAAGAATAAGTGTACATCCCAATAAAATGCATATTGGATGGAATCCAATTATCTATCTAGCTATCCATCCATTAGTATAAAGCAGACACACAAGTTCCCTTACACATAAGGTTGTATTTTTTTTCTTACCCATTGTACAATGGGTATATTTGGTACATGGCTGCCTAAGCAGAGTTCCACAAGTATAATGATTTCATATTCACTTGCACATTCTTTGAAGGTTCATACCTGTTCATCAATGGCTTCAATACGTACACCACTTTATTCATTGTTTGGGATTGTGGAAACAACCATTGCACAATGAGACAATAACAGGCACACTGGTAGATACACAATTGCTTGCAGAATGTCAGTATTCAGCAAAAAGGTGTTGTAGCACAACCACCATGCAACTATGTGAGCCTAGATTTACATCATGCAACTATGTGTGCCTAGATTTACATTATACATTTTGTAATAACCTACATGATGTAGGGTATTAGCCATTATGTGTGTTTGAGTGCTACTCTCTAATGGTGACACTTTTGGAAAGTGCTGAGTAGAGATGAGGCTTTTGCTTTTCAATCTATCTATCTATCAATCAATCAATTGATCAATCAACCAATCAATCACTTTACTTATATCTTGCCTTTCTCCCAAAAATGGGACTTAAGGCAATTTTTCCAAGCTCTGCTAAGCTCCTGGTTCCTTTGCACATCTCTTGTGCCCCTAGCCAGTTAGGAGTAAGGGGGATTGGCTGGTGTTCAGGTAAGAGGAAGGGCAGAAATGCAGTGGTAGAGTGTGCAAAAAGGTCAGAGGTTCTATCCCTAGGCATTGACTGGTGGAGGTGGGGAAAGACTTCAGTCTGAAACCCTGTGGAGCTGGTGCCAGCCAACATGAACAACACTGAACTAGATGAACTGATGTTATGAAGCAGCTTTCCATGTTTTGATTTAAATTATGTAGTTCTTTATGGAGAAAACCTTGAGGACTGGAAACTTATTTAGGCTGGAGTCCCAGTTCACAAGGCAAAGTGCATACCTTGTAAGGAGGGGGTCCAAGTTTCACTACTTGATATCTCTTGCTTGAGCAGCGGTGGGCATGTTCTGGAGCTCAGAGAAATGAACATGTTGATTTCCACCTCCTCCAGAACACCAGATACCTAGGTTTGTACTGCTGTGGCCACCATTTTGGCAGTGGGAAGTGATAGCTATAGCCTTTTTCTCCTGTTTTGTGCTTGATGTTTGAAGGTGAGGAAGCCTCCCCAAAAGTATGCTTTGATGTTCTGAAAGCTGGTTGAAGGCTTTTGGTGTTTTATAAGTGTGTACATGTGTGTGTTTGTGTGTTTGTCTCTAGGGATGTTGGTGGGGCTCCCGAGTGCCAGAGTGGATCTCCCAGAGACTGCATGTAGCCCATGGGCCACAAAATTCCTATGCTAAGGGCAACAAGACTGCCGATGACAGCTGCCTGAATACCTGGTGAACTTCTGCCAGCCAGAATAGGCCTTACACAGCTAGTCCAGAGCTCACTAATGTAACTTTTTTGGACTACAGCTCTCAGAATTTCCCATCCAACACTCTAGCTAGGGATTCTGGGCATTGTTGTCCCCAAAAGTAATTTTTTCCAAGCTCTGCTAAGCCCTGATGAGGTCTAAGGCCATTGTCACAATGAGCCTTTATTTGGCAATCCTTTCCCACATGCCATAAAGTGTTACAATCATTACTTCAGGAAAGAGAAGTATAGTACAGGAAAGAATGATATGCAGCCCAGAGCCAGCTTATCGGTGTTTGTCTGAGTTCCCATCAAGCAATCTGCCCAGTGCTTAATAAAATCTAAACAAACATTTGGCTCCTGGCTTCTTTTTCCCTCACCTAATTTGTTCTTCATTTCCTCCCTGCACACCTTTCCCACCTTTTTTTTCCTGATGCCAAAGAGTTGCAAGATGTCAGTTTCATAAAATTCTATTACACCAAGGGTGGGAGAGAGCAGGAGGAGAAATAGTCTGATATTGCAAATGACCTCGATAAAATATACATGGCTGGGAGTAATGACATGTTTTGCTGCAAACACAAGAGCTTGCACTTGCCACACATTTCCTCTCCAGGAGAAATTTGTCTCCTCTGAGCTAAAAACACAAGAGGGCCAAATCTCATCAGCCTTATTTTGGCTCGCTATGGAAGAACAGAGCTGGCCTTATAAACCAATAGAGGCTATTATGCTTCCCCTCATTTTCTATCACACATAGACACACATCCACCTATACATCTAATCCAATCTATATAATGTAGGAGCCAGCATGATGTAGTGGTTTGAACATTTCCTTACAAGGAAAGCCCCCACAACTCTCATCATTGCTCTCTATATTATTATTATGATTAATTTTGGCATCTACTGGGGATGTAGCTATGGGGATGACAGCAAAATTAAGGAATTTCCACACCAAAAAAGAGTGCCACCCCCCCAAAAAATGAATTTTTCCTTCAGTTCCCAAATTTCTAGCATTTGCAAAAAGTGAGTCTTTCATATCTACAACTCTTATGTTTTCTGCATTTGCATTCTCTTGGCCACTTTGTGTCCCTCTTTTCTTGGGATGCCTAACTTGTATTTCTTAATGCTCAACTGGAGTTGAGAAACGTGGGGATTGAAGGAAAATTTAATGTGTGTGTACGTGTGCAGAATTCTTATTTGTAAAGGGCAACACCCTCATCTCCCCACTCCAGCAAGTCCCCACCAAAGCAACACCTCTAATCATTGTCCCAGATCTACTGGGGGTTTCCACTTCAGAATAGGAAGACCATCAGAGATCCAGGGTAAAGGATTAAGAGAGTAGGTTCACAAAGGACATTTAGGGGGGGGGGACTTGGAGTCAAAGGGACAAACAACTGAGGTTTGATGTCAGGCCACAAGCAAAGTTCAGAGAGGATGAGGTGTGGGGGGATGTATTTCAGACACAACAGGTTGTTTTTTTTGTGTCTGTATGTGTGTAGAGAGAAATGGTGCTTAAAGTGAAGCTGCTTTGATGAGCCTTGATCAGTTTGGCATGTGTGTTTAAGAGAGTCAGTATCAATGATTTAAAAATATGTCAAACTGGAAGCGAGAAGAAAATGCTCCACTTCTGTTATATCCAGGCTTCAGAATTTCCTTCTCTGAAGCGTCTTTACAAGCACTGAACAGGAGCATTGACTGCTGTGCTCTGTGGGTTATGCTGCCCAGGTGGGCTATCCACCAAGCATCCTTTCCTTTCTTCAAGGTCTGGGCAGGCTTACAATATCTCCCAAGCCAGTCTAGCCCTATTAATATTTCTCATGCAATGTTTACTGTGGCTCATTCCTCTGGCATTGGTTGCCTGTTGTCAGCTCATTCATTGACTGCTTCCTCCACCCCCACTGAAGAGCAGAGAGGTTTGGAGGGGGTTTTATACTTACAGAAATAACTAGAATGGTCTCTTGCCCTAAAGGCAGCTTCTTTATTTTACGGTCACATAGGAGTGGGCAAATTGTGGATCCAACCCTATAGCTAGCACAGAATGCTGTCTGTGTTTGATTACATTGACTCTCACTGGCTTCTTGTCCCCATTCAAAGTGCTATCATTTATCTTTTAACTCATATAGTCGGACTGCCATATCCACGGAACCAATGTCCATGGTTTCAGTTATTCTCAGGACACAAAAAGAGGAATACCATAGAGTCTTCCTAGAAAATGCCAAGAGAAGCATCCTATCTAGACATTTTCTAGGTCCTCCAAGGCAACTATATGGAATGTGTTAACTGGAAGTCCCATTATTTTCAATGGTATTCACTGCTATCTGCTTTTTCTGGTATCCAGGGTAAGTCTGGGAACCAAACACCCATGGATAAGAGGGTCTGACTGTATATGGGTTGGGCCTAATGAACTGTATTCTATAATGAGAACTTCTCAGAACTAGGCCCCCCACGAACTGTTTGGTACAATCTCTTGGGCTCAATCACACCTTGCTTTTCATCACTGAATTAAAACCTTTAACATTTGTTGCAGTTTTTATATAGCCAATTAGCTGATCTCCCTCCTGGTTCAATGCTCCTCTGCTTTTTCTTTCCCTTTCCTTTTATATCTTGCTTCAGGTTCTGATTTTATGGGCGTGGTTCCATGACACCTATTCAGTTTAGAATGCCATTTGGGACAACTTCTTGGAAAGGTGGTATGCAAATAATGTAAGCAAGTATACAAAAAAAAAAAAAGGAAGCAAACAAGGAAACAAACCTGGAAATGAATGAATGCCTAGTAATTGCAATAGGGTACAGTTGTATCTCTATACTAATACTTCTTGCCTATTGTGTGTTAGATTATATGCAGCCAAATCCTACGGCCAGAATTCTGTCCTGCTAGGCATGCTGGGCCAAAAAGCCACCACTGCATGGCAGACATATTCTGTTGATAGTGGCTGATGTGGAGCTGTGCAAACAGTGTGTTCATTTGTGCCTTGTCTTTGCAAGTTGCACATTGGGCATTATGTGTTGTGGTTGTGCATTCTATACAGTTGTCCCTCCATATCCATGGATTTGGTATCCACGGATTTAAGTATTCAGAGCTTGGAAATATTCTTAAAAAAATAATAATCCAAAACACAAAGCTTGATTTTGCCATCTTATATAAGGGACATCATTTTGCTATGCCACTGCATATAACGGGACTTGAGTATTCATGGATTTTGGTATCCATGGGGGTCCTGAGCCAAACCCCAGTGAATATGAAGGGACAACTGTACTTTGCATTGCAGTGGTGCAACCTATGCATTGTGCATTGTGGTTTGTGGTTTTGTATACTACTCTTTGTATTGTGGTTGTGCATTCTACACTTTGCATTGCGATTGGGCATCTTATACAGTTGGCCTTCTATATCTAGGGATTCAAACATCCATGAATTCAACCATCCATGGTTTGAAAATATTCACCCAAAAATAAATCCCAAAAGCAAAACTTGATTTAGCCATTTTATATAAAGGACATCATTTTTCTACACCATTGTATATAATGGGACTTGAGCAGCCATGGATTTTGGTATCCATGGGGAGCCCTGGAACCAAACCCCAGTGGATACCAAGATTCCATTCTGCTTTGCACTGAGTTGTTCATCATGTATTTCACATCATGCAATGGCACTAGTCATTGACATGCATTGCATAAAGTTGCTATTCTGTATGGGGCTTGGGCCATGCTCAAGTAGTGTATCTTCGGACTTTTTCAGACAGTGCTTACCTCTCCACAAGCTTCCGCGAGAGGTACGGCACTGTCGTGCGGCAGGGGGTCCGTTTCGGATGATGCCGTCCCTCTCGTGAAATCGTTCGTGTCACTTCCATGTATGATTGAAGGCAGCCGCACCACATTTTACTCACAGAAGTTGCCCAGGAGTAAAATATGGCACGGCTGCCTTCAATCATACATGGAAGTGACACAGATGATTTTGCGAGAGGGACGGCATCATCCAAAACGGGCCCCCTGCCATGCGACAGCACCGTACCTCTCACGAAAGCTTGTGGCGCAGTAAGCACTGTCTGAAAAAGTCCTCTATGTGTGGGTATTTATGCTATGCTAAGGGCATGTTGGCTCGTGACCCACATGTGCTTACTTGGACATACATTCACTGAGCCTTCCTCTTAGCTGCACATAATACTGAAGCCTTTACTGCATTCAATGTAAGTAAAGAAACTGTAATACAGTATATAGAACTTAGCGCTAGTTAAGGGATGGGGAAAATATTCTGAGAAAAGGTTGAAAAATACGTTTCTCCAGTGTTGAGAAACTCTGATGACAAGAACCCTGGGCTGATGAGAATCTTCATAGTTTGGGAGTGATGATACACAAAAATCAGATGTTGTTTTGCACAGGAAACAGAATTTTGTCTGCAGAAAATGTTGTTTTCTTGGCAGAAAAAGCTGGTTCCTGCACAAAAAATGCTGTTTTCTGAGCAAAAATGCCACATGCTAATTTTGCTCAGAATAAGTCCAAAGCTGTGAATAGCCTTTGAAAACTGCACAGTTTTCAATGACTTTCTCACATCCAGAAAAACACTGCTGACATTATTTGTTGCTTCCTTTAAGAAGAAAATTATAGAAGAATTCCATCCCTGAATGAGTTTCTGTAAGTTATGCTAGCCCCTTTGCACTCAGAATGTCAGGAAGCAGGAAGCAAGTCTAGACAACTGCCCAGCATGAAAGGAACTAGAGATTTGGGGCATAATCTCATGTATGCCTACTAAAAAGTAAGCCTTACTAAGTTCAATGGGGCCAGATTTCAGAAACTTACTTTTGGAATTTCTACTGTCATAAGTCTGAAGTTTGGTAGTTCACATTAGAGTAGACCAACTGAACCAATGAGATTTACCTAAGTGTTGACTTACTGTTCAACCACTGATTCAATGGATTTAATTTTGGTTGGTAATACCAACAGGATTCAGACCAATGTCCTTTAGTCAGCATGACTATGCTGGCTGGGGGATTAGGAGAGCTGAAATCCAAAAATCTTTTCCAGAATCTCTTTTCCAAGCTCTCAGTGGGACTTACTCCAAGATAAGTGTGCACATATAGGACTGAAGGTTGAAGCAATTCACTGTTTTGGGGGTAAATCCTACTGAACCCAGTTTCACTTACCTCTGTGCAGATATAAGACCGAACCGTTCATTTTAATTTTAGTTATTCAAGGAAGGGGTCCAGATTAGTTTGGGAAGATATCCCTAGCCAGGCCTAAATACCCTAAAGGCACCAGGTCCCATCTGATCTTGGAAAGTAAGCAGGATCAGCCCTTGGATGGAAGACCACCAAGGAATACCAGGTGCTATAGGCTATATTTCAAAACCACCTTTGTGGATTCCTTGCCTAAGAAAACCCTATGAAATTTATGGGGTCACTGTAAGTTCACAGACAACTTGAAGGCACATATGCACTCACACACATCTCTGTCTAGTCTCACCCAGCCTCCCCCATGGTTAGAGCTCTCTCTCTCCTAATTCTCTTCAACTAACTTTGATAGCAGAATCTATTTCATCTCTGCGCAGGAGGCCTGTTTGATTGATTGTTGGATTCATATCAGATACCAAAGACTGGGTTGGAGCTCTTTTGTGTGCTTTGTTTTTCGGAAGTAACTTTCCATGCTATTTAGCAACAGAATGCCCCCCCGCTCCATGCCTTTACAAGGGATGCAGATTTCACCACAAACGGGTTTCAGCATACAGCATACATTGCTTCTGCTAATGGAAACTCCAAAGAAGCATGTTTTCCCCCCCCATTGTGTTTCTGTATCTTGAGCAGGTAAACAATGAGCAGGAGCAACATTGGACTGCAAACACCTGACGCTGTTAGTGATTTTGTTTTGTCATCACAACATAGAACTCAGCGGGGCTTTGTAATCTATAAGCAGAATATGCATATATTTAAGAAGCCTCCCTGTCATTTGAGAAAGGGAGGCAGAGTGGGAAGGAGAGAGGGAGGGAGAGAGAGAGAAAGAGAGCTCTCCTTTCCCACAGAAGAGGCAAGGAGAAAGGTAGCAAAGACAGCTTTCTGTCTCGGCACCTGCATTGTGTGACTGACAGAATGGGGACACAATTGCATATGGTAAATGGTTTGGGGCAAGGAGGGAGGGAGGGAAAGAGGAGGAGGAGGAGAGAAAATTGCCTTAATATGGTGATGGGGCTTAGATTCCTGCAGCAGCTGCAAACAGGCTGCAAAACTGATATTGGCCTCCAATTCAAAGGCGTCTGTGTTTCTGTTTTGGATATTTTTTTTTGTAGGGGGACTCTGAGTTTCGGGCATAATTTATATCTCATGTGTTTTGCCAAGTTCCAAATTATGGTATAATAAATAATACTAATACTAATAAATATCCAGCTATGCTATAAATACATGTTCATTTCCACTTTGCCGTGCATATTAGGCATAATGCATGTTTCTTTCTCTCTCCTTCCCTCCCTCCCTTTCTCTCTCTCTCTCTCTTTCTCTCTCTCTCTCTCTCTCTCACCTTAAAATTCTCTGTTTTACAAGCCTTCATTTTGGCATAATGTGCCCATAAAACACAATGGCAGTGCAGTGTGGAAAGGGCTAAATTAAAAATTAATGGGCCCTGCCACTGTCTGGCAATCTCAGAGCCAAGCAAAGACAGAAGGGCAGAGGGGGACTGGCTTGTGGTAGAGCATCGAGCAAGCATTATCTCCCAATAACTCAGAATTGTTCCTTATAGAAGCACTGATCAGATTCTAACCAGTTTTCTTGGCTGAGATGCATGGAATAATTTGGAGTGCCTTTCATTCCTCTGTTTATTTACATTTCTCCCTCACCATTCTTGTGTTCAGAAATCTGAGGCCACTTTTGTCATGACCCCAAATAAAACTGGGATTGCTAGGTGTCTGTTATTATAAGGGATGCCCCTTGAGGGTTGGGAAAGCTTGTCTGGAAGCCGTCCCTTATTGTAAGGGATGCCCTTTATGTTGAGGCTTGGAAAATTGTGTCCCTTATAAGACTGGCAGGTGTCCCTGATTATAAGAGATGTTCCCTATTGGAGAACTGGAAAGCTTTTATAGACTGAACAAGATGCCAAAAATCCCATATTTGAGGGTGTGGGCTCTTCATAAAGACAAAAAGGTATGCATCACCTAATTTATGAATGTTGATAATATTTAAAAACACAGCCTAGCTTAACTGCAATCAATACTTTCATTTCGTTTTTAGGTAGATCACAAACTTGTAATAATAGCTACTTGCTGATTGTCAACCATGTGTGTGTGAGTGTGTGTTTGTCTGCCTTCAAGTCACCTATCAATTTATGGTGATCATTGGCATTTCATAGAGTTTTCTTAGGCAAGAAATAGAGATGGGTTTATCTGTTCCTTCCACTGAAATGTAGCCTACAGCACCTACTATTCAGTAGTGGTTTCCCATCCAAGTACTAACCAGAGCTGACCCTGTTTAGCTTCCAAGATCAGACAGGATCTGATATCTTTAGAGTATTTAGGTTGTAATTGTCAACCCTGCATACCATCAGTTTCAACTGCCCCTTATTGCTACTTTGAAAAGCTAACAACACACATGCAATATAAACATGAGAAGTAGAGGAGAAAGTCACAGATGGGGAAGCCATGTATGACTAAGATCTGACACTTGAAACACATAGTGTAAATTTCTGCATATCTCTCTCTGGCTTTTCTTCGCAAACGAAGATTCAGGAAGGACTCATCCCGCGCTTTCTGCAAGCGCGCTGATGACTAAAAAGGCCAATCCGAGATAAACAAGTCCGGTTGCAAAAAGCACAGCAGAAGGTCTCCTTGGGTGATGTTTTTGGGTTGTGATTCTTTCTGCGTTGTCGTTTCTCTTCAAGACTTGTTCGTCGTGAGTTCTCAAATAAGGCTGCAGCATTGTGGATAGTGCGTCTCCATGCCTCCCGATGTGAGGCCAGGGCGGACCACTGTTGGTGATCAATTTGGCCAAGCCTGAGATGTTGTTTCAGGGAGTCTTTGTATCGCTTTTTTGGAGCGCCCCTCTTACGCTGACACAGATTAGCAAAGGCATATAGTGCATTTGGAGGACTTCACAAAAGAGTCTGGAGCAATAAACACCTGAGGCAAAGCACAAAAATCAGTGTGTATAGAGCCATCGTACTGTCTATCCTCCTTTATGGATCTGAAACATGGGTCACCTATCGCCACCACCTACGACTCCTCGAGCGCTTTCATCAGCGCTGTCTACGCACAATCCTAAATATACACTGGACTGACTATGTGACGAATGTTGCTGTCCTTGAGCAAGCAGGGATCACCAGCATTGAGGCCATGATTGAGGCATATAGAATTACATATTAAATGCACTACACAAACTTTGTATGGCAATGTTGTGCAGCTGAACTAAGACACCGTAATGTGCAACTGAATGCATGCACATCTGTGCACAATTCACAGTCCACATTGGCACTGTGTCCAATGCGCATCAGTGTACAATGCTTATCAATGAACCATGCACATTTGCATGTGCAACGAAGCCATGTGTGCAACTGCACATTTGCAATCTTGAACTGAATATGGCAGTTCTGCATTAGACCCCAAAAATCAAATTCCTTCTCTAGAAGAATTTACACATGTGTAATCCCAATCCCCCCCCCACTAGGCACAGCCGTGTGGGGCGGGGATTGGCCTTTGCCTCTTGGGAGGGGCAGACCAAGTGCTGACGTCAGGCATGCATCCCGACATCTGGAGAGGGGGTGGGGCTGAGCCGGAGGCCTATTTAAGGCTGCTCCGCCCTCTCCTCTAAGCTTGACCCTATTTATGGCCTGAAATTTTGGGGAGGCGTAGATTCGGTGTACACCTTGGCACCTATTTGAGTGAAGGGAGGGTCTCTGGAGCGACCAATAAAGTCATGGGACTTAGCGGAAGGGAAGGAGACCCACCTTGGGGCTGGCCCGAGGGATAATCCCCCACCCTAATCTGTGCGGCTTGAGTGGGGGACTTTTGGGTTGGGCTTCCAGACACGGGCCGGCTTGAGAGCAACCCCAATATTGGGGTTCCTCTCAAGGGCTCAGGTGCTCACCCGGGAAAGCTGGGGGGTAAGGTCTCAGTTAGACCTACAGCCTCAGCTGCTCCCTCACTAGGTTGCCTCCCCCCCCCACCCAAGGAAGATCCTAGAGGGCTTAAATGGGTAGGGTTCAATAAAGACCCTTTATTTCACCCATATATCTTGTGTCTGGTCTCTTATTTCCCGAGTTAAGTGGTGAAACATCATATGATTCTGGCCATATGATTTCCCCAACCAATTGTCCTCCATGCAACTGACTTGGACAGAAGTCTTTTCTCTGGCTGTCTTTGACTTTTTAAAAGAGGCTGTGTTAAAGCTATTGGAGTTTAAAAGAATTCTTCTGTCTTCTAGACTAGTAGGTTGTGTTTGTTTTCTGCTCTTCAACTGAGCTTGGAATTGGTGCTTTTTTCACTGTGACTCCCTAAATCTCTCATGCAACAAGGGGCTTAATCAGACACACAAAATATGGCATCATAATGATGCCACATAAACATGAAAGGGCATGAATATCAGATGACGTCGCCCTTTCACGTTTATGTACTGTCCATAAGCCGATCTATTTTATTGATGGGCCAACCCATCAACAGATCATCTGTGGCCATTTTTTGCTGGCATGTGAAACCTCACACCTTTCCCCTCCACATTATTACAGCATCAACAGCTGAACCGGCCAGAACACTTCTGGGTGAGATTATGAAATCCAGGTAAGTGACGCTCTTTTTATGACCCTCCCCAGTTTACCTGGAAGTTTTTCAGTGTGTTTATGTGCTTTAAAAACTTTTTGAGTCTTATTTTTGTTTTTATTTTTGAATTTCCCATGCTCCGTTTTCTCACAAGAATCCACGAGATTTCAGTCAAGGAAGTGAACAGAGCTCTCCTCATTCATTTCCGGAGCTGCCTTTTCACTGGATGTAAGTGGGTAAGTGTGGTATGAGGAGTTCTTTTGCTGGCATAAAAATTGCACAAATTATGCCAGCAAAAGAACATTTTTGGAGAGTGGTATGATAAAGTCCAAGGAGAAGCTGGCTGGAGAGTTCTTGGAGGGGTCATCTAAAAAAATAAAATATGGTTTCCAAATATGGCCCAAAATATTTGTTACCAGAAGAAACAGACAAAATGGTGCCTGTCTTTCCACAGACAGGAGCCAATTGTGTAGCAGCTGAATCTCATTTCAGCCCTTGGCAACAGGACTAATATGATTCACTAGAACCAGACACTTAGGGCATGGGGGAATAACTTTAATAGGTAAAAAGGCCAATTTTCTGCCCTGGGACCCTGCGGGGGTCAAATGGGCTACCAAAAATGCCCCCCCAAAAAGGAAAGGAAGAGATGGAAATGGCTGGAAGTGTGCCTGTATTTCCCCCCCCCCAAAAAAAGTGGATATCTTTAAATGTTAAATACTCCAGTGAGAGTACAGCCTGTTTATTTTATTTTATTTTATTTTATTTTATTTTATTTTATTTTATTATTATTTTGCCATAAAAATCTGCAATCTGTGGAATCTGGAGGAGTGAGGAGCCACAAAAACAGCTCCAGGGGCTGCATACGGTCCCCAAGGTCATACATTTGCCCAATCCTGCCTTAGGGGGTAGAGAGAAACAATACTGTACACATGTGATTGTCATCCCATGCCTCTCCCTACCACTCTGCACCTGCTGCCTGAGGCACTTACCCTTCTGTTCCCTTATCATTTTCCTATATGGCTGGGACTGGTGGTCATCCATCTCACGTGGTACTTGCAGTGGCTACCGTTCTGACACAACCTGCTGAAATCTTCAATGAGATGCTTAATTAGCTAGTTTGCAGGGATATCAGTCCATCCTTTTTTTGAAAAGAGAGAAAGAGACTGGTGAAAGGGCAAGATATATAGACAAGTTCTTACATATTAAGAAACAAATGCTGCCATTCACACTCAGAAGAAATGTCTGTTAGTAATTGTTTTCAGAGTCACTCCCCAAATTTCACCTGAAATACCTCACTAACTGAAGTCACCAAGGATAATAATTTTATCTTCTACAGGGACTTTTTGTATGAGTTGGCGTAGGTCTGTGTAGAATTTGTCTTTCTCTACAGGGTCGGCTTGCATAGTTGGGGCATATATACTAAAGAGGACAACATGTGGGAGGCGTAAGGAAATAATGCGATCAGAGTGTCCTGTTGGCAAGGTTTCGAGTTTGGAGGCAATGGAGTTTTTAATCATAAAGCCTACTCCTGACAGATGTTTTTCGGTTTTGGGTTTGCCAGACCAGTAAAGTGTGTAGCCGGCGCCATGTTCTTTAAGGCTGCCTTCCTCATGGAAGCGAACTTCACTAAGAGCAGCGATGTCAATATTAAGCCGTGATAGTTCAAGGGCTATTAGGGCAGAACGACGCTCAGGCCGTCCACTATCTGCAGAGTCTTGCATGGTTCTGATGTTCCAGCATGCAAGTGTCAGTTTATTTACACCTTTGGAGGCCGGTGTGTGCCTTTGTTTCTTTGCCTTGGTTTGACCGCATCAGAAGATTCCCGTTGGCCGCGGCTAGCCAACCAGGTAGTTGGGGATGAGCTTTCTTTAGGCCACCTTTTCTAGGCCCCTCTCCATATGGAGCAAGCAGTGCTCTCCTTAAAAAAGGCTGCTTGGTCGTTCAAGATGCTGCCGAACAAGACTGTCATCTCCCGGGTCAGGCTTGAGCGACCAATGTCCTGAACCGCCTGCATGCAGGGTTGGGGCTGCGGCTTCCAGTGCATCTTTACACCTGCCGGTTTCGTCCCTCGCCAGTCGCTACAGGGCTTTTTTGGAAATGGATTTGTCCTTTGAGCCTGTGCAATGGATTTTTCTGGTGGAGCGCAGCGTGCACAGAACTGGCCTCACCCTTTAAACCAGAGATTCATCTGCCGTGGCCTTGCAAGCATGGACGTGGCAGTGAGGTCCTCGGGCTGTAGGCTTGATTAGAGTTTCCTTCTCTTAGATGGTTGACCTTACAGACGAATGTTGCTGTCCTTGAGCAAGCAGGGATCACCAGCATTGAGGCCATGATATTGAGAACACAGCTGCGTTGGGCAGGGCACGTTTCTAGGATGGAGGACCATCGTCTCCCAAAAATACTACTCTACGGTGAACTCGCCACGGGTCAGCGTAAGAGGGGCGCTCCAAAAAAGCGATACAAAGACTCCCTGAAACAACATCTCAGGCATGGCCAAATTGATCACCAACAGTGGTCCGCCCTGGCCTCACATCGGGAGGCATGGAGACGCACTATCCACAATGCTGCAGCCTTATTTGAGAACTCACGACGAACAAGTCTTGAAGAGAAACGACAACGCAGAAAGAATCACAACCCAAAAACATCACCCAAGGAGACCTTCTGCTGTGCTTTTTGCAACCGGACTTGTTTATCTCGGATTGGCCTTTTTAGTCATCAGCGCGCTTGCAGAAAGCGCGGGATGAGTCCTTCCTGAATCTTCGTTTGCGAAGAAAAGCCAGAGAGAGAGAGACCTCACTAACTAAAAATTAGCCTGTGTTAGTTAACTTATTTAAGTGTGTATCCCTACGTACAAAGAGAGGAATTCTTATAAGAGAAAGTCATGTTATGGACATTGCCCTGGGATCCTTTGTGGTGCTTGGAAAGTTACTTTTTGGACTACAACTCACAGAATCCACAATATCTCTAGCCAAGCTCTGATCTTATGTGGATGTTTTATACATTTTAGAAACAAAATAAATAAGCAACCTTGTCATTATGAAGAAGAAATCAGTGACATGCCTTTGTCATGGCTGTTCCACAGTGAGATGTCTTTCTCTACTACCCATGGCCTGCAAAGGTTGGTAGCTGGTGCCTCCCATGTCAGTGGGGTGGTAAATCCATTCCATGTTTTACTCCAGACAGAAGTTATCCAAGGTTCAGGACAAGATAGGTTTGGCACCTAGGATAGCCCCTTTAAAGTTCAGACTAAGCCCCTGAGTGGATTCTTCACCAGATTGACCAGGGAGCCAGTGAAATGCACCTGGTGTTTGCCAGCCATTACCAGTTGGTTCCTTTACCTGGATAAGAGGCATCTCTTTTCACAAAATGACAGAATGTGGCATATTTCTTCTGTTTCTTCCCATTGCTTCATGGCCTGCTCTCTTTTCTTGGCAGGCTGCAAAACTGTCATTGAACAAGAAGTAATGGGACTCTTTACTGTGGGGATATTTAAGGCCAGGTAGAACAATACAACAGGCTGAATCAGGGTAGGTGACAGAAAACCTCTAGGGACACCCCACCTCCTCCCGTGCTTCAGAAATTGGTTCTTGGCAGCTCAATAGCCAGCATTCTTTTCTCTGAGTCACTGCTATATCAATAACCCAGCTTGAAGCTAGTAGGTGCTGTGAGGCTCCTGGTGCTTCCGTCATTCTCAGATGAGTCACAAAACAAAGTCTTTGCAGTCATTCAACTCCCAGGTGTTCTGGCTGCCTTCCATCTTCAAGGGCCTCTGCATTCAGCTTCCCTAAATTTCCCTGGTAGTTTCTTGTTGGAAAAGAACGAAAGAAGAAAGTAATTTCTCAATGCTTGATGTATCTCCAGCGATTTGGTCAGTCACGAATAATGGCATGAGTTTGGTCATGTAGGGAATGGATAGAAAGAGGTTTTTCTCCATTTCTCACAGGCCATCCACTGAAGCTGAATGGGGTGGGGGAGATTCAGGACATATAAAAAGATGTCCTTTTTCACATGCTGCATAGTTAACCCATGGAACTCACAGCCACTAGATGTAGTGAATGCTGTCAACTGGAATGGCTTTAAAGGGGGGTTAGATAATTTGGGACATAGCTTTCAGCATGTTTGACCCTAAGGTAATTGACTTTTGTTAAGCAGACTTATTGATTTCACATGTCAATACTAACAGACTACGTGAATGATCTGTATCATCTTACACAACTCTTTGAAGACTTGTCGCCATGGTCACAACTTGCATCTTTCTGTAGCCTAATATATTCTATACCCTCCCACATAGGTATGCATGAAACCTGTGGCTTTAATATCACTCTGAAGAAGTAGATTGATAGTCATGAAAGCTCATGCTAAAATAAATCCGTTAAAAGTGTCACTAGATTCCCTCCCCATTTCCTTTTTATAGCATCTTGGATATCTCATTTACAGTTTTGGCTAAAAACCAAAGCAGATTCACTGTTACCAACTGCAACTGTTCATTGTTGGCTGTTTATTATTTCCTCTGGCAACCTGTGATGTGGGTGAGATACCCTTCTGGAAGCCTAGCTGGTAACTCCTGGGCACCATCAGCTAAAGTGGAAAGGCTGACAGGCTAGAGATGCAGTAGAGGTTCTAACCCTGAAGGGTGACAACTTCAATGATGCACTTCCAACTTCTGCATACATAGAGATGAAAGAAATCTGAGAGGGGAGCTGATGGGAGTTTGGCGGCTGAAACCAGGAGAAAGCCCTCTGCTAGAAAAGAACTATCAGCCAAGAATTATATAATGACAAAGGGTAAAAAGATATGGTATGCATCTTTTTCATAAGGACTTTTGTTGCTCCAGACTTTTGAGATGGTGAAAATTGACCCCGAGTTCTTCTCCCCCCCCTTTTTTTTTCTTTTCTTTTTTTTGCTAGGGGGGGAGTGCAGTTGTGTTTTGATGGGGATTCAAAAATATGAAAGCTTCTTTCATATTTTTGATGGCGATCCAAACTCGGTAGGATTCTTCTGAGGTCTGGTTTGTTTTTTGTGTGTATCATTTTGTTTTGCCAGCTTTTACTTGCCATAGCCCAGAATGGCATATACATCTTCTTCTCTCTTCCTTTCTCTCCTCCTACTTTCAGCTTGTCCATCTCTCTGGACCAGCCACTCCCTGTTGGCTCCACTCCTTTCCTCCTCCTGTCCAATGACACCCCAGCTCTCCACTATCCTTGGAACTGGCCTATGACTTCTCAACATGTCCATATGATGTCATCACCATACACTGGGGTATACTATCACTCAACCCAGAGGTGCCAGTTGGAGCAAGGTGGAGTAGGGGCAGCTTTTCAGATCCATCAGGGGTCCATTCACACTACAGAATGATACTGCTATTATTCCACTTTAACTGTCATGGTTCTATCCTATAGAATTCTGGGATTTGCTGTTTAAGAAGGGTCATTTAGACTTCTCAGCTAGAATGATCTGGTTTCTCAGTAGACAACCAGTCTCAGGATTCCACAGGATGGAACCATGGTATTTAAAGTGGAATAATAACTGCTGTAATTTTGTAGTGTGCATGGGCCCCTGCTTGCCCTTATTAACATGAAGCTTTAATTTGGCTTAACCAACATGAGAATATGGAGAAAATTAGGGGCATTTTGAGCACATAGCTGCTTATGTCAAAATTTATGCTCTACACACACACACACATGTAACATGGAGACAGCTGACAGTCTTCGACTGAAAGATTTTTTTACCTCCAATTACTCTGCATTTCAAAACGTCTGCCAAATTACCCCATTAAAATATGTAGTTTAAGGAAAAAAACAGCGTAAGAGGAACAAACCATATAAAATGTAATGTCAAAACAAAATTAAGATCATAGCCTGCTGCACACAAGCCACAACACACCAATAATTCCACATACACACCTAGTGCATGTGAGTCAGTCCACAGACATGGCACAAAGTGTGGATGCACTATTACTGCAAGAGAGCTAAAGCTGCATTCTAGCACTAAGTATCTCTCAGCTCTGTTTGTCTCTAACATGAAATGTTACCTTCAGTGATGTGTTACCAGCCCTGAGAGCACCCAGCCCATTTTCATATAATAATTGTCAATATTTAATAATTTAGCTAACTGTGGCCTTCTACAAGTGTGGCCAGTAAACCGGGAACTCCCCAAAACCAGGAATCCCAAAGACTAGCACTGAGACTAAATCATGTATACACGAGAGAGGGGCCATACAAATTCCAAAGGAAGGCAACGTGAATGGCAATTCCTTTCCTGAACATCTGGCTAATCAACTCAAGTATATCTGAGGTACTCAAGGTTTGTAAAGAGTTGTTTCCCCTCTCCTCCACCACAACCAAAGAGGACTGCTTGCTTCATTCACTTCCAAAGTGTTGGCACATTAAGGGTCATTAATGCATCCGGAGCATTCATTGTCTTAGCCTGGGAGACTCTGAGAAGCTTTGTATCTCACTCTAAATCCCATCCCCTGAATGGAAATATTAGGTGTAAAAACCCCTGCAAAATCCCACTTGAGTGTGCACAGTTCATCTTCTTCTTGACTCTATGTCAGACTGTGTAGCTGTTCCTACTTCTGCAGCCCCACCACGCCGCTGGTTTTCTCCATGATCTCAATTCCTCTGATCGGTGCAGTATCACCCTCAAACAACCCCCTACTCTATTCCTCTTTCCAAATGCTTCCTACTCATTTCATTAGCCTTGTATGAGTGCTTGAAGCCTCTGTGTATGTGAATGTTGTATTATTATTTTCTTAATAAAGATCAATTAATTGTACTGTCTAGCTTAATGTCTCCTCCTTAGTACCAGTATACATTGATCTCAGGGTCCTGCTCAATTCCCATCTCTTGTACTGCCAAGTTGAGTATATTAATTATTTTAGAGAGTCCCGACGGCCCCAAGTGTTTTGGGTAACAAATGCTTGTCTTATGGCTAGACTTCTCACAGAATCATAGAGTTGGAAGAGACCACAAGGGCCATCCAGTCCAACCTCCTGCCATTTCTTTTCTTTTCTTTTCTCCCCGAATGGAACAAATAGCACCCTTGTGTATTATCATGCAGAATGATATCTCTGTAAAACAAAAACTACAGCATAAATCCTACTAGTTATTTCCAATGAAATTGAACCATTCAATCAAGTGGTAAATAATAATAATAATAATAATAATAATAATACCCAGCATGGTGTAGTGGTTTGACTGTTGGACTATGACTTTGGAGACCACGGTTTGAATCCTTGCTCAGCCATGGAAGCTCCTTGTGTGGCCTTGGGCAAGTCATACTCTCTCAGCCTCAGAGGAAGGCAAAGGCAAACCCCCTCTGAACAAATCTTGCTAAGAAAACCTGTGATAGGTTCACCTTAAGGTCACCATAAGTCAGAATTGACTTGAAGGCACACAACAGCAATAACGATAACAACAACTTATTTATATCCCATCTTTCTCCCAAAATTGGGATTCAAGGTGACTTGCAATTTTAAAAAAACAAACAGCAAAAACAGACAAAAATTGAACATTAAAATGTGGTTAAACTATTCACAATATTAAAATTATTCAGAATTACTCTTAAAAAGATAAAAAGCAATTCAAACAGTTCAGTTTAAAACAGCACACCATCCTCAGCCCCATTCTTTTTTAAAAAAAAAAATCCATTTCCAAAGCCTTTCAGAATTAACTGGTCTTTACATTCCAATGGAGGGAGGGAGCCATTCTAGCCTCCCTGGGAAGTGAGTTCCAGAATTTGGGGCAGCCACCGAAAAGGCCCTCTCTTGTGCCCCTACCAGCCATACTTGCGATGGTGGTGGGACTGAGAGAAAGTTCTCTCCCAGGGATCCCAAGGCCTGGGCAGGTACATATAGATTGATGCAGTCTGCCAGATAGCCTGGACCTGAGCCATATAGGGCTTTATAGGTCATGACCAACTATTCTAATTGTGCCTGGGAGCAGAATGGCAGCCAGTGGGGCTGTCATAACCGGGGAGTAGTATGATCCCTGTTAATGGTGAAATGGTAAATGGTCAAATGGTGAGTAAAAACTCAGGTAAACAAAATTGACTCAAATCCCCATGACTCAATCGGACTGCAGTAGATAGGATTAACAATAGGATCCAGATCTAAATGTATCTTTTACCCAACCCTGACAATTTAGCAAGAAAAAGAAAAGAAAGATAAATTAGAAAAACATATATTTATGTTTATTGATCTCAATATGGCAGCCATCAGTTTGGTGGGTACAGGACCTTTTCTGTGCTGAGCACATCTTTATAGAATGCCTTTCCACAAGAGGTATACCTAGCTTCATCTCACTATTCTGAAATGGATGGTAAACACCTGGATGCTTCAATTTGCTAGTTCAATGGTTCTGCTTGGTTGTGCCTATCCACTTTTTTTGGTAAATCGTCTTTGTAAGGACTATTTAAAAAAAAAAATTCTTCAGCATGTTATGAAACAATTTTTAACACATGAGAAATACCTTCACATTCTCACAACTGGAACTTTAATCGAATTCATCTAGTAACTGGTGTATTGTGCTATGCAAATTGTCTTGATCTAACTCCTTTGCTTGGCCAACAGAAAATAATGTGAGATTGGAAGCGGAGGAGGGGGGAAAAGTCTCATTTGACTTTGAGGACCATTCACATCTCATGTATAATATACACAGGCAGCTGGAGGCTGTCTCAAAAGCAGTAATCCTTGATCAACCCTAGGGTTGATCTACAGCTGAATAAAGAACCCCTGGCGTGACTTCAAATCATGAACACATCTTTAAAATCTGGAATCTGCTTGTGACTTAGCTGCAAGGAGAGGAGGTCAAAGTGCATCTAATAAATTATTTCCTGCAAATGTTTAGCCCAACTCTAGCTGTGAAAAGCTTTTATGTGCTATGTGAGTGGAAAGAGTGTGTCAGAAAGAAAAGAAATAGATTTCACCAGAAAGAGCTGGCTGCTACTTTTGTGGATGTTTCTTTCAGAATCTGATTATATGCCAAAATGACAGGTGAGAAATGTACAAGTCTAAGGAAGGGGAGATGGTGGATGGAAAGTTTCTGGGTAGACCAGAAGAAGGCAAAGGCTAGAAGAAGAGACTGAGATGGGAAGGAAAATGAGGACAAACAATGAAGAGGCAAGTCCTTTGGATATGACCCAGAGGTTTCAGATGTAAGCAGGGATATGCAAGCAATGTATGCTGTTAATATGTGTGAGTGTGTGTTTATTCAGTTCACACCTCCCAGACGAAACACAGAAATAGGTACAATTTTCATTCAGAAATCTATACATTTTTTACTTTGTGATTCAGTCCATGAAAGAAAGAAAAAAGGGCTTGACTGGTGCACATTGTAAAAAGGGCACACATCAATGCATGCATTTATAAATGTACAGAAGCATTCTTTTAGAATAAAGAAACATTCTTTGAGTCATTGATGGTACACATCCATCAACATTTGAAAAACATGCACAACTATATGTACAGCTTTTTTGCCCCATATAAAGGAATGACCTCTACATGGAAGCAGCTATGTGGTGAGAGAAAGAGGATGCCTGTGAAAAAGGACTTCACGGATTTGCCCATCCCCAGATGTGAAGAACACATAAATCCACATGTCAGTGGCATACATGTTAGTGACATAAACAAGTGTAAGTCCACTTTACACCTGAATATATATTTTTTTTCTTGCTTGTTGCAGAGGTTGGTATTTTCTTCCCCCCTTTGTAACAACCAAAGCTGACACTCCCCTGGACTTAGTGTTGAACCTCTGCAGGACTCCCACACACAAAAAAAAGCTATTCCATAGCTGGTGGAGAGTGAAGGGTGTTGGAGAAGAATCTGGCTCTGTCACCGTAGCCAGATGCAAAATGATTACATTCTCCACTTAGGTCTCTGGAGGACCCCAACAGATCTCAGAAGATAAAGTAATCATGTCACATCTGGCTTTGGAAACATAGCCAGCTGCTTCTTCAATCCCCTACCCTGCTTTCTACCATCCATGGATTGCCCATGGGAGAATGGGCTGTGATGGTTCAACAGTAAGTCTGCTGTGAGGGTGTTGAGTGGGCAGCAGTAGTGTGGTTCCACACGCAGAGCTATTACATTACACTGGTTCGTGGATGTTGCTTTGAAATAACCAGCCAAATAATTGGCTCCAAGCCTCTGGTAACACTATATAGAGTCACAATTACAGCTGTGAGAATGTAATTTCCAAAGCCTCATTCCTTGAGAGGTACAGAAGTGCATTTCCACCACCAGGGATCCAAGTGCATTGTTGTGATTATCATGCTTATTCTGGATTTCATTCTCGGCAGCCAGGAGGTTGGAATGTGCAGCTTAGCTTTGCCAACATGCCCACTGGTATCTGCTGTGTGGGGTGAATGGTCACCTAGGAAACCATTACTGGAAACTGCTGGGGTCCAGGAACATGGTTGGAAAGCATGCAAGTGTAACAATTTACTAGGAGGCCTCCACAGCTTACATCCTTGAGAGAACTTGCTGGAGAGCTAACAGTTTCCATAGAAACCTGATGGAAAAGCCTTCCTGCCAAGCCTCCTCTCAGCTGCTCCTCTTCCAACTGCAAACAAAAAAAGCCTAGATGTAGCAAACGGGGAGACAATTGAGACAAATAGGCAACTGCTGGGCTTCTGCCTTTGGCATCATCAGTGGAAACAGCAAAGATGAGACACTTGGTTATTTCTTCAGTGCCTTTGATCAGGTAATGTTTAGAGAAATTTGGACAAGACCATTCTTAGATCCATGATTTCTCAATTAATCTCAAAGCAAAGATGATGGTTTCAGAACCCACAGTGCAGTTTAATGACCCACATTAAGGGCCTTTAACTACCATTGTCAAAGGATTAGTTTCTCTCTTGCAAATACACACAACATACTCCTTCACTGAAGACTTGTGTTATACAATCCAGAGTATGGGAATGTGTTCTTTGGCAGCATCCACAGTGCCACCCTGGGATACCAGAGTCAGTGACTTTCTGTGTCCCCATAAGATCCCATTGTCATGTTCTAGCATCTCCAGACTCATTGACCAGCAGTTTCAGAATTCAAAACAGAAAATGTTATTGTCACAGTAATCCAAAGAGCTATCCCTACAAGTTTGTTGCTCAGAATAAAACCTATGCAGTCATTGGCTATACAGTCATTGGCTACCCATCATCCCAACTCCCATTTCCCACCGTACCAGAGCTCAGCCTCTTTTTCTCAGGGCTCAACCCAAGTGCAAGGGCTTATCAACCATTCTGGACACAGAGCATATACTCCATGAAGTCAAAGGCTTTCACGGCTGGCATCCATAGATTTTCCTTTGTTTTTTTTCCGGGCTGTGAGGCCGTGTTCTGGAAGAGTTTCTTTCTGACATTTCACCTGCATCTGTGGCTGGCATCTTCAGAGAATGATATTCTCTGAAGATGCCATTCTCTGAAGATGCCAGCCACAGATGCAGGTGAAACATTAGAAGAAAACTATTCCAGAACACAGCCTCACAGCCTGGAAAAAAACCCAAGGAAAATCTAAGCACATACTCCATTTTTACAGTCAAGTTACGTATTTGTTAACAAATACAGAAGAATGCAAATACAATTAGCCACAAGGCTATACAGCAGAACTGAATTTGGCAGGAAAAGGTCACATCCAGGGTCAATCCTGACACACATATCCTGGGTGAGAACTTGCACAACTATATGGAGTTAAGTTCTGTTGTGTGATTCTTGGAACAGGTTGGACTGAATCTTGTTGGTACTCTGAAATAAACAATGGTGAAATAATAAGTCAACACTTATGTAAGTCCCATTGACTGGAGAGAACCAGTATGGTGTAGTGGTTTGAGTATTGTACTAGGATTCTGGGAAACCAGGGTTTGAATCCCCACTCAGCTGTGGAAACCCCCTGGATGACCTTGGCAAGTCACACAGTCTCAGCATCACCAGAAGGCAACAACAAACCTCCTCAGAACAAATCCTGCCAAGAAAACCTTAAGTCAGAAACAAGCTTTGAAACCCACAACAACAACAACAAATGATTTGATTTTGTATTCCTGCATGGCAGGGGGTTGGAATGGATGACCCTTGTGGTCTCTTCCAACTCTATGATTCTGTGATTCTATGAACTGTAGTTGGAACTACCAAAAAGATCCAGTCTGTTCTCCTTTTGGGAGCTGTCCATAGTTCTGTAATACACTGTGGGGGAAAAATTGTCCCCTTTCCTACTTGGGTTCAAATATGGAGGCATCAGTGAAATGAAGACATAGTTACCCAGCAACATCATCTGACTGATGTCTTACTTTGACTGTCCTTGCTTTAAAAGTTGTGATCAAGAAAGACGGGGCCATTATAGATAACATGGAACACTTAGATGTATGTGGTTTCTCCTTCCTTTCCTCAAAGATATCAAAACAGTGTTGTGCCAAAATCTTTTCCCTCAGAGGCTTGAAATTTTTCTTCCCATATAACAGAAGCCTCTGTTTTTCTCTCTCATTCTCAAGGTGCTTTACAATTTCCTTTGAATTGCTTTTGGTGGCAGCTTTTGAGCTTCTCTTATCATTGCAGGGTGACAGGTGTATTTTGCTTTCTATACACATCTTTCAATTGCTTTTCAGAGACCCTGGCTGGCTGTATTTGCTCATTTTGAAAACGCCGCATGGGAGGAGTTACTTCATGATGTATTCCACTTGGCTTAAATTGAAATGTGGGAAGAGGGGGAGGTTGTAAGGTACCATAGAGATAACTGTACAAGGAAGGATGGCATACTAACATATATCCCTCAGCCATCTTATAACTAAGGTAAGAAGAAGAACCACGTACTCCATCCAGACCAAATTCATTGCAATTTTCTTATCATTTGTTTCCTCCCTCCAAATCAATGTCATTTACTTATTTATTTGAATGTATTATTAAAACAATTATTTCATATTTCATAGGAGCTCAGGGCAGGTTACAAATAAATTTAGAACAAATTAGAACTATTTAAATTTAAAACAAGAAGGAATAATTTGTTGTAGTAGTAGTAGAACTAATTTATTTATTTTATTTTTATTTATTTAGGTATTTATACCCCACTCTTCAGGCACAGAGGCTCCCAGAGTGCCTTACTAATTGTTTAAGCAATAGTAATTTACATATCTACTCCACATTAAGCGTAGCAAGCCGGGTACTCATTTTACCAACTTATGCAGAAGCATTTGACTGCTTCCTCAGCCAGGCACATAAGGATGATATAATCCCCATGAACCTCCCAGGAGTCCTACAGGGTCCCCTGGAAAGTCTAAGGTGATTATCACACTACACTGTTATAGTGCTATTATTCCACTTTAACTGCTCTGGCTACCTCCTATGGAGTCCTGGGATTCGTAGTTTAGGGAGGGGCATTTAGCCTCCTCAGCCAGAGAGCTCTTAGGCCTCACTAAACTACTAACCCCAGAATTCCACAGGAGACAGCCATAGCAGTTAAAGTAGAATAATAGCACTATAACAGTGTAGTGTGATAAAGTCCTAAGAGTATGCTGGCTTTCCTGTGCTGACTACAGGAATACAGTGGAATGTTTCCTGGTCACCCAATCCTCTTCTCCCTAATAGGTGGCCATGAAGACCTAACAGCAGCTGTTGCAAGTTCTGGAGGTTAGAAGTTGGAAGTAAGAAGTTGGAAGGTCATTGCAGATGGAGCTTCTGAATATCTCCTTCTGCAGCAACCCCCCAAAAATATGACTTTGATGTTTGTCATTAACAAGATGCAGCCGATAGGTCCTCTGTGTCAATGTGAGCTCACCATTACCTAATGGCCTCTGTCAGAGAAGCTTCCTAGATATGAGTTCAAATGCTTTTGGAGCACCACATTCACTCAGAAGTCATTCTTCTTGCAGGAAAGGCCATAGGTCAGTGTTAGATAACATATTTGAGTCTCAAATTCAGTACCTGACCTCTCCAGTTAAAACAGCATCAGATAGCAAGCAATTTTGTTCCATGTTGTGATGGACTTTTTGCCTTCTCCCCTGTATGAGGGTGGTGATTTTATTGATCAGGAGTCTTGCTGACCCAAATACTCATTCTTGCCCTGTTTTGCCACACCAGACTAGAAGTAACCAGATAAGTTCTGGCTGTTTTAAATGCAACTCCTAACATGGTGTGATGCTTGCTTTTCTGCTCCATCCCTACCTCCACATTGTGCACATAATTCTCTTATTAGGCTCCTCTTGACTCACATGCCACTTTACGATGCTTCTAGAAGGAGGCTGTCCCAAGTTATTGCTTAGATTACTTGAGCAATGAGGCTAACCCTGTTTCCAGTGTTATGGGGCTATTCTGTGAACTGTGGGGCTTAAGGATTATTTTTCTGGTTGAGATGGTAGAAAAAATATGGCTTCTCTGCTCTGATTCACACTTTTTTGAATGGAGTCTTAGTGTAACTCTTCTAAAGTCACTCAACTGACACAAGAGATATATTTAGCCTGAGAAATCTACAACCGACTCTATTTATTAATAAGAGGGAAAGAAAAACAAACCTTCTATATTGATGAGTTATGCCTGCAAATATCCCACCACCACCATCACCACCACCCAAGAATTCATTTTGTGAGTGCCATTGCTGATATATTGGTTGGATTAGGCAGGAAGTATTCTGCATTCTTGCTATAAATTCCATTTCTTGACTTTTTCTCCAGGAAGAAGCAGGGAGTGGGGGTAGCTTTCAGGAGGTTCAGATTTTAGAAGAAAGAAGTATAGGCAAGAAGTAGAAAACAGAACAGAATGGAGCAAGAGAGAAAGCAAGAAAAGTTGTGCTTTCATACAACTAAACATGGCTTCAGAAGGATCCAGGACGGATTCTTGATGGACCAATTTTGTGCAATGTATTCACAGGAAACACACTATTTGTGGAATGACTTTGGGAGGCTTCTACCTCAAGAGCCAGATATAAATCTTTTAAATACATAAAATAAGTCCTTAAATAAACATATATAATTTGTCCGTGGCTTTGGAAAACAAGGGGATTATGTTCTATTTTTATAATGCAGACATTCTGGTATGTCCCTGAGTCCTTCTTTTTTTTCAAATTGTGCAAATTAGGTTATCTCTAATGTGTTGAATTAGGAGAGAGTATGAAAAAATTACATTTTGGACAACTCCCAGAATTCCCTAGACAGCATGGCCACTTAGCTTGGAGAATATGCATGCAACTTTTCCAGTCTCTGAAATCAAGAGTGTGGACATTGGAAAGTTTCCTTATAGGTAACCTTACCCCATGCTGTTGATTTTGATTGGCAGCAGATTTCTGCTTTCTCAGGTCAATCTTTCTTGGTCCTGCTCTATTACATCTTTTTTTTCTGGGAAATATCAAGGACTGACTCTGGGACATTGTGCACACAAAGCATGTTCTCTGCCACTCAGCCTTTGCACCTGACCTCTAAAGTGAAAGTAAAGTTTAGACACTGAGAACCAACTAAATTGGTTGAAAGCAAACTTTGCTGCAAACCTGAAGGATGGTGGTAACAAGTATGATGTGTATGTGTGTTTTAATCATATTCCACTGTTAAACAAACGTCTTGAACCAGAGAGAAATTTGAAAGACCTTCTTATTTAAGTATGCCTTCAGCCTTTCACTAGTTGGCTAGAAGGAAATTTCAATGGCTGAGTTGTATTTTTAAAATATAATATGTATTGAACGTAGCTGGGCATTGCTTGGTTCCCTCTCCCCCAGCTCCTAAATAGCTGAGATCCTATATGACACAGTGTAACGTAAGAGTTCTGCATGTGGAACTATACTACATACATATCTTTTCTCAACCCTCTGATTCACAGTTTAGCTCAGAGGTAGGGAACCTTTGACCTTCTAGATGCTTTGGACTACAATTCCCATAATTCCACATCACTGGCCATGCTAGCTATGACTTGTGGGAGCTGAAGTCCAAAACATCTAGAAGGCCAAAAATTCCCCACCCCTGCTTAGCTTCCCATGGCCATTCTATGGCTGGTGGAGAGTAGGGGTGATCAATGAAGCATCTGGCTATGTTTCCATAGATAGACACAGAAGGATTACATCATCCACTGAGATCTGCTGGAGGCCTCAGCAGATGATGTAATCATTTTGCATGTAGCTACAGGGACATAGCCAGATGGTTCTCATATCTCCTGCCCTCATGCTCCACCAGCCATGATATGACTTGAGGGGAAGCCTGCAGTGGCTGATAAGTGAATCTGTGGGGTGGGGAGGCCTTTGATCATTGTGGAGAAAGGGAGGAAGACAATACCAAGCTCTGTAACAATAGACAACAACAACAAAAGACCTATGCAACCATAAGGTAGATTTATGTCTAAGTAAATAATGTAATTTGACATTATTATGCCTGTGTATGTCACTAACAAGCTTCCAGGCAATGGTATACAAAGACAGCAGTAGCTGTGATGACCATAAAACAAATTCCAAAGTTCATATTGTGGCAAATCTTCATATGAGCAGAATAGTGTTGCAGCTGAAATTCAAGACAAATCTGGAGGTTATTCTGAAAGGAAAACATCTGAGGAACTTCAAAAGAAGAGGAAAGTGGTTTATTAAGGCCAGTGAATTTTGTATTTGGTCCCACAGTTTCCCTCCCCCAGTATATTAGAGGAGGAGGAGTCCTAGCATATAAATATGGGTTGTACTTACTATTTAACGAGTTGGCAAGGTGATCTTTTTTCCCCGCTCTTCTTCCTCAACCTGGCTGTCAAAAACTTTTGAGAATAGGGCCAAATTGTCTTAGAGGATAGCAACTGCTAGATCTTGAAATAATCTCATTTCCAGAGACATTCTATCAAAGATGGCTACCCTAGAGATCTTGTTCTGGCTTTCACTGCAAGGAAATGGTGACATCCTCAATTACTTTTTTTTAAAAAGCTTGTTTATGGATCCGGTTATGCAAACATGAGCCAGCCTCAATTTGTCCTTTCATTGGGGCAAAAAAAGTGGATTCTTCTTACAAAAAAACATCTTTATCTGCAATCTTTAAGTAATAATATCTGTGACAGATCTTTTTGTTACAGGCGATAAGACATGCAAATTACCTTGGGGTTGCTTCATGTTTGTTCTTTATTCCTCTCCCTGCACTCCACCACCACCCCCAGCATGGAAACTCCCAATAAAGAAAAAGCTTCATTGAGCACAAGATAATTAAACATTACTTCCTCTGATTAGCCACAGGATGGAGGTGCAGTGGCAATTATCACTGCTGTGTCAGAAGACATTGATGGGGGAACAACAGGGGTTTTTGTTGACAAGCGGGTCTCCCCACACACACAAACACACACACACTTTGACAGGTAGATGTGGCAAAATTGCAGATTACACTGCTTGACCTTTCAAACCTTTTGAAGGTACATCAACAGCTTTTGGAGCTTGTCAATTTGAACTAGCTCCAAAGGTTTTGTTTTTTTTTTAAGTTTTATTAAAGGAAGGTGCTCCTCAGATCTGCCATGATACTAGCTATACCTCTCTGAGCATATATCTGGGGGCAAAGATAAATACATTTCATACGGCAGTCATTGGTGTGTTTCTCTGGCTAGGGCTAGACAAGAGTTTGGGCAAAGGTGGATACCCTCTTTCGTGCTGGGGGCTGAATTCAGCCAAATACCCAGGAGCTGCATGCTATATGTGGAGCACCCATCTGTGCAGATCTATGCCTCTGCCTCAGGCAGCTGACAAGTCCCCTGGAGCTGTTACTATGGCTGTCAATTGACCATAGAACAGTGGGGGCTGCTACTTTTCCTGTCTGCAGTTTGCTAGAGAGAGAGAGAGGAAGAGAAATGACAATGACATTCTTCTTCTTCTCTCTGTAGTGAACTGTGTTTAGGGATGAGAGGAAGTCCCCACTGCTCTTGTCATTTGCCTCCTTCCTGCCCCTCCCTTTCCCATCCACTATAAGAGAAGCCCCATGGGGCTTGGCAACTTCAGGGGAGAGATTTGGGACAGGATACAGGGGTCGTCTAATAATAATAATAATAATAATTTAAAAAGTTATTTATATCCTGCCCCTCTGCGAACAATCAGGACGGCTTATAATAGTAAAACAGTACATAGTATAAAACAACTCAAAATCCCTTCCCCCCGTAAAACATTATTAAATCAATACAAATTAAAATCAGCATATAATACAATTATTATTAGAAACCCTTCCTAGCAAGCAGCATCAGTTAGGAGCTCCAGAATCAACCTCAAGAAGGGGGTTCCTGAGGCCGGGGTTAGCTATTCCGGAAAAGCCTGCCTGAAGTGATCTGTCTTGACAGCCTTTTTAAAGCTGTCTAATGATGTCAATAGGCAGATCTCATCCGGCAGGCCATTCCACAATTTGGGGGCGACAGCCAAGAAAGCCCTCTGGGAGGTGGTCGCCAGCCTAGGTCTTTGTGGCTGCAACAAATTCCTCCCAGAGGACCGGAGAGCACGGGGAGGATTATAAGGCGGTCCCTGAGATAGCTTGAGTCCAAGCCATTTAGGGCTTTAAAGGTGATAACCAACACCTTGTACTGGGCCCGGAAGCTGATAGGCAGCCAGTGGAGGGACCTCAGAACTGGAGTAATGTGGTCCCTCCTAGATGTTCCAGAAACTAGCCTGGCTGCCATATTTTGTACCAGCTGTAATTTCCGAACTAAGCACAAGGGTATCCCCATGTAGAGTGCATTACAGAAATCAAGATGTGAGGTTACCAGCGCGTGCACAACGGTCTCAAGATCCCTTACTTCCAGAAACGGGTGCAGCTGGCGTATCAGCCGAAACTGATAACAAGCGCTCCTGACTGTCGCATTTACCTGATTTGTCATCAGGAGCGACGAGTCAAGGAGCACCCCTAGACTGTGAACACAGTCACTGGAGGAGACTGTAACCCCATCAAGGACTGCAGATTGCAACCCAATTCTTGGTTTCAGGGTTTTTGCCTCATTTTACCCCACCGCTACCATCACAAGCCATTTTAAGCCCAAGAAAGACTTTTTTACAAGAGGAAATGACCAGAACTACCTGGGCTACACTTTGTCTACTGCTGGTTTACAGAATAACCCCATTTGAAACAGGACACACCAACCCATAAGGCACATATGTTATTAATAGACAAGGTTTCAGGGGCCAGATTTCAGAGGCAAAAGAGTAGGGACAAAAATGGCAGTATACTTTAGTTTAAACCTCTTCCTGCCAGTGTTTCAGCCTTAGGAGAGGTATTTCAACCTTTTAGGATGTGTAAATCTTATAACATATATTGAAAACTACCCAATGATGATAGAATCATAGAGCTGGAAGAGGCCATGAGGGCCACCCAGTCCAACCCCCTGCCTTGCAGGAATACACAATCAAAGCACTCCTGAAAGATGACCATCCAGCTTCTGTTTAAAAACCTCCAAAGAAGGAGACTCCACCACCTGTTGAATACCTCCTACCATCAGGATGTTCTTCCTAGTGTTAGGTGGAATCTTCCTGTAATTTGATCCACTGTTCTGTGTCCTAATTTCTAGAGCAGCAGAAAACAAGTTTGCTCCTTCTTCATGATGATGTCAGCTAGGGGTCATGGACAGCAAGGATAATGCAGAGGGCTATATTGTGGTCCCTAATGTGTACTTTCAGTCCTCATTGCTGCATTATGATGTATGAATCTATGGATTATTAGCATTAGAAACATATGTTCTGTCTGTCCTCTTAATCTATTTTTGTTCCCAACAATGGACAGCCATTGTTCCCAACAATGGATGGACCCCTGTAAGGTCCAGAATCATAGCATGAAGGTCCTATAGGTACAGCGAGATCTTATGGGGTGATCCAGTAATAGCTGGACATTACTGCATTTTATATTTGACATGATTTGGGAGCAGACACAAGTGCTGAGCTCAATATTCTCTATGTTTATTGGAAAAGCAGTGACTTTAGTGTGAAACAGCCCAGCACAAAGCTCTTAATATTTCCCCCCTGCCTGCCACACACACAGTGTTCCTTTCTGTAGATTTAATGTATATTCAAAGTTAACCTTTTCCCCATAAGGTGGTGCTGAAGTAGCCATTTTTCTGTTTCATTCCATCTTGAGTGATACACCCAGTCAGAGAACTTGTGCCGCATGTGATTATAGAGATTATCAATCAGGAACGGGGAAAAAAGTGTTCCTGTCCCACAATCCCCTCTCCCGCCCCTCTCCCGTCCCTGCCACACCACAATAACAAAAGTTTTCAGACCTACCTTTCTAGCATTGAGAGGGAGCCCTGGCTAGCATTGACAGGGAGCCCTGGGTGCCGTTTACACGATGAAAATGTAGTGGGAAGAATTCGTGTTGATCCCTGGCAGTTTACACGTACATCGGGTCGGGTACATGATTTTTGGAAGTGGGGCCACCTTTTATCCTTCAACCTGCGGGACTTCCAGTCCCGCGGTTTGTGCCAGTTTTTAAAAAAGTCACTGGAGGATTCGGAAAATCGGAAATGTAAACAGCCTGGGACAAAATATCTCGGTACTAGGGGATGACCGGAAATGGTGACTGGGGGCGGGCTTAGAGATCAGCAACCAGAAGAGGAGGGGTCAGTCACCCGTTCAACAGATCCAGCCTCACCAGCCGAAAACAAAGGCATCCCTTCCAGCTGCACGAAGGTTGATGTGTGTGTGTGTGTGTGCGCGCGCGCGCGTGCGCGTATACTCAATCACCTTTTTAAATGGATTTCTACACTGCAAACCCTTCAGCTTTACCTTTTCCTCTACTGCATGTTACAGAGAGATCGTGGTGGGCAGAGGGTCGCCCATTCATCCCCTGACTTGGTCACCTCCCTGGGTCTGAATGGGCACAGTAAAATATTCCAGCCTCTGAGCGAATGAACACCCTTTAATTCCCCCTCTCTGTGTCTGTCTTTCAAAACGCCTGTCTGTAGCTGGCTTGAAACCTGAACTCTGCAGCTAAATCTCTGCTGTAAGGGTTAATATTTTAAAGAGGCAAGGGGAAACCCAAGCGGCTTGATTTCAAAAGGAAAGCACTCAGCTTGATTTCAAATGGAAAGCACTCGCTCGTTCCTGCGTCTGAGCGAAAGATCTCAGTCTGGATCTTTCAAAATGCTTTCTGCCTCTTCTTAAAGGGTTAACATTTTTTTCCCTTTATTTTTAAAAGTTACAAACCAGTAATCGTTATTGTTAACAGTCTTCATTGTTTCCTTTTTCTTTGTAACAGAATTTTTAAAATCTGCTAAAACATAGAAACATATATAAACAAATAAACATATGAGTTCCTTCTGCTGTTTTTTCTCAAAGGAAAAATTCTATGTTATCTTATTTGTTTCAGCTCTATTATTATTATTTACAATTTGCTATTTCTGGTCTTACTAACAAAATAGTAAAGCATTAAATCTCATATTTAGCAAATTTAAAAGGGTTAACGTTTTAAAGAAGCAAGGGGAATAACAAACCTCTGCCCCCCCCCTGTCTCACCCCCCCCCAGCCAGACAATAGCATTGCTCGTGGCGCAGAACCCTAAAGGAAGTGCGTCACCGAGGTTGTGAAAACACGAGTAATCGCATCCTTGATTGACAGCCCAAAAAAACAACCGGAACTTTGGACGTGTAAATATCAGTCATGGGACCACCCGGGATATCCAGATCAGTGACATAAATCGTATAAACAGCGAGGGATGGATTTGGGATCACAATGTCACGTTAAGCACCGCGACAATTTCTGTCGTGTAACTGGCACCCAGGAGTGAATGGAGCTCTAACAGAGCTCCATTCACTTCCTGGAGTGAAATCCTGCCAGTTCTTGCAAGAAGATGCGAGTGTGGGAAATTAAAAAATAAAAAAAAAACAAAATACAAGTGAAAAAGTGACAGCAAGCACAAAATCAACTTTAAAACTTCCAAGTAAACCAGGAAAGATTTTTTTTAAGTGTGTCACTTATCTTGGTATCCCTATCTCACCAGGAAGTGTTCTGGCAGTGACCTCCCATTGATGCTGGGATCTCGCCAGCGAAATGGGGCACCTTTTCAGTCTCTGTCAAATCCATGACAGAAACAGAATGGGGGATATATTGATGGCTTTTCCCGTCAATAAAAAGCAGCTCCAGTGGAACGGCAGCAGAACAGGTGCATTACGAGTGGGGAATAACATCATCTGAAATGGGAGCCGTTTAGCGATCTCCTGGCATTCTTATAACACCATTTTTAGCACGTCTGATAATCTCCTATGTCACAATGGGATAGCCAATCTGATCTTGCTTTATGCCGGTGCCACTATTTGGTAAGCAAAGCCTCTTTGAAACACAATAACGCTTTCTAAACTACTCACATGGCTGACTGCCATAGCCAATCAGGGAATCACTCTAAAAAGAAAACCATTTCTCAGCCTTTTGTCAATGATCTCCAAAAACCAACAAAAGGGCAAGACCTCTGATGAGCAGTCTTTTCATAAAGCGGACACCCCCGCTCCCCAATTTTTAACTTACAATAGTTGACAAGCAATGGCATTTCATGTATGGTATTTTCTGACAACTGATGAGATTTCATATTGGCTACCTGACAAAGCTGAAGCAAAGATATGGCAGGAAATCTAAAGCATTTGGACTTGATAGATTTAATCAGAGTTAGAATACAGTTGAGTTAGTCATGATTAACTTGGCCTATTGATTTCAGTGGCTGTCACTCTAAGCATGACAAAAGCTGTTGCCACACAGCAGGAATAATGCAGTTTGACACTGCTTTAACTATCTTGGCTCCATCCTATGGAATTCTGGGATTTGTAGTTGTGACACCAGAGTGGTCTGACAGAGAAGGCTAAATACCTTCCCAAGACTACAAATCCCAGAATTCCATAGCATTGAGCTATGGCAGTTAAAACTGTCAAACTGCATTATTTCTGAAGACTAGATACAGCTCCTTCAATTTTTAATGATAAAATACTATTACTTACTGAAATTGAACTGTTGTAGTCCAATCCTGAATGGCAAAACTGGGCATTTAAACTGTTTCCAGTCATTGAAAATATTTGTTTAAGCTCTGTAAATGTGAAAGGATGGGAAACAAGTACTGAGTAATGTGAAAGAGAGTAGAACTATCAGTTCCTCCATCTCCAAGACAAAATAGTCATTTGTTTCCCTATTGCTTCTAACACCTTATTTTTTTTACCATCAGCCATAAAATAGGTAAATAAAAAAAAAATCAGTTCATTCTTCCCTGTTTGTGACTGCTGAACATGTTTATTTCCTCCCCTTTCATTGCAGTGTAACTGTTGTTAGCAGAATGTGACAGTTTCTCCAAGTATTTCTGCTGGTGCCTGATGATAGTTACACAGTGTTGAACACCATGATCGGCACCATAGATAGCAAGAGGATTATTGTGTGAATTTCAAACTGCAATATGCGCATGCAAGGTAGTAGGTAGCACAGAATTCTTTGTAGTTCTTGTAGCCCTACTTTTATTTGAGAGTTTTGACAGATCAAAACAATGAATACAGAACATGGGAGGTAAAATATATTCACCAAGTCAAGAAATTAGTTCAGTTTTCATTTCATTTGGGGGGGGGGATCCAGTCCTTATTGACAGTTTTGTGTGTGTGTGTGTGTGTGTGTGTGTGTGTGTTTCTTACAGCTAACAGATGCTGAAAGAAAGGGAGAAGCAAACAACAAAAACACACATAAAACCAAAGCACTGCAATCTGCTCAGCAGCGCCTGGACGACAAGATGAAAATGATCAGGGACTTTCCTGAAAAATAAGGGATTGATGCATCTAACTCATTTGGAGAAGGTACACAGAGCCCAGGAGTCATTTATACAGATGGCCCATGAATTCTGAAAGAGACTTCTCTATCTCTCTGCAATAAAAGCTAGAATTTGTGAATGCACAGAAAGTACTGAGCTTGGTTCCTGCTCCACAGTCCCAATGGGAAACTGGAACCGATTCACCTCAGTCCCACTGACATGAAAGCCACTGTCCAGCACTGTACAATTCTCAGTCCTCCATAATTCTTTCTAGGAATCATAGCACAACTTGTAGTATAAGAGTATCACCCCACAAGCCCCCAAACAGCATCCTTGAAGCACATACCAGGATTATTAGAAGTAATTGCACTGTGGGTGAAAAGACTTCAACATAGCAATGGCAAGGGAACAAGGGATATTAATGATTGCCAGGTTGCCAAACACAAACCATACACATATCTTTAAATGCCATACTGATGAAGGAGATAAAGAAGTTGCAGCTATTCCCCTGGTCTTTCTGCTTGTCACCTATGGGCAGATGCAATCATGAGTAGGATTCTATGCTTATCCTGGAATACTGAAGAAGTAGAGGATCAGAAGAAGTTCTGGCTACATCCTTTGCTTCCTTGGGGAACTCCAAAAAGCATGCAAAATTTTCAGGCTGCAACCTGGCAAGCTTAGACATGGCTTCCTAAGAAACCATCTGGCTCAAGGATGACCTTAAGGCCATTTTACTTGCAGTCGAATGGCTTCTAGTGTTCTGTTGCTAATGGGCTTCAAACACATTCTCATTTTCTCTAGAGCCAGTAGCTCCGGGCATGTCTACATTACAGATATATTGAAACTGGATTAAATTTTTAAGGCTTCCAATAAAACAAAAGAAATGTATCATTTTAGGAGTGTTGAAATGAAGTTATTAATATACCCTTCATCAAATTATAATTTCTGGGGTTCTTGGCTAAAGCCATGACACTTAAACAGGTTTGAAAGTATATAAGCATATAGTGTAGACATGCCCTGGGAAGAGCTGAAGAACCATTGATGTATTTCTCTTTCTGGTCTGTCAAGAGGATTACTGTAAGTTCCACCAGCACTGTGGACTTTGGATCACAAGACGTGAAAGAAGATGTAGAAACTGGTCAGATGATTTATTCATTGGCCCCCAAAGAAGAAACTCAGCAGAGGACTATTGGGACCATGCTGATCTGTTTCTAGCCAAGAGAGAATATGTGGTTCTCCAGATGTTGTCAGACTGCAAGTTGCATGATTCCTCATTGATAGCTATGCTGCCTAGGGGTGATGGTAATTGCAGTCCAACAGCATGTGTTATAGTACACATTGCTCACCCCTGGTTTAGCCACTGACAGGTAGATTACATGTTCTCCAGGGCCCATAAATACATGAACTGAGACCTGAAGTTCAGTGAATGGAAAATATTGTGCCACTGGCCAGGCAAATCCCACCCCCTTCCTCTTCCTTCTCCTCCTCTGTTCCCCCACCCCAGTCTTGGACTGAGGTTTACAGTAGAAGGATCAGGTTCAGAGGCTTATTTTCTTCTGCAGCTACAGAAAGCCTGAACCCTCACCATGCACACTGTGCCAGAAATCTGTTACATGAAGCTCCAGATTTAAATTCCGGGCTTTCTCACCCAAGCCCAGCCGCCCCCCAAGACAACCTTTAGCTGTCAGAGAGTGCATAAAAGAAAACATTTGATATCAATTCTACAGGCTTCATGATGCAGTCAAGCATCCCACTTGAGAAAGGAGGACTACCAGCAAAAGTTATTTGAATTATTGTCTCATTGCGTCTCTGTTTATTGAGGTCCAAATCATGTTTCCACCTTTAATTTGCAATTATGTCAGCATACAATTGATGAGGCACTTTGAGCAAATGATTTCCATTAATGAGCTCCTTTCTGAGATAATGCTGGAGGCTGAAAAGAGCTGGAAAGGGAATAGTTCACTAGGGCTGGGATGCTACCCTATATATCAGGAGGGGAGGAGGGCAGTGAATAAGCACTGGATTTTGATGTGGGAAACTTGCACCCAGAGCTTTGAAAAGTTCCTATTCTAGACTACAACTCCCAGAATATTCCAACCAGCTCTGGATTCTGGGAATTATAGTCTAAGTAATTTGCCCAAGCTCTGCTGGTGTCCCAAATCCTTCTCATTTTTAATAGCTATGAATATGCCACTATGGGCTTGTCTAGATGGGAAGATATAATGTGGATTGCTGCTCATTAATGCAAATTTGCAGCAGCATTATTTGTCTCCACTTTTGTTTTTGTTTTTGTTTTTGCAAAATCACTGGTATGCAAAGTTATCTGGGTTTGAAGTTCATATGGATCCATGCCTACAAATCAAGATGGTGGCTGGGAATGAATTACTCACATTATTATTCTCCATAAGTTGCTGCCACTACACAGTATTTTTTTTAAAACTGTAAATCTAAGGTGTGCAATGCAACCTTCTGTTAAACAAGCTGTTTGGTCACCTCAGCGCAGTAAAAAAAGCACACAATCGATACCGCAAAACTCTAAAATGGCACTTCCGAACCCTTTGTCACTGGAAAGCCCCCCCCCCAATACATCTGATCAACCAGGTTTCCACTTCTGCGGGAATGCACAGGTCCCCCACATAAAAAAATTTTAAAAAAGCAGAAGCCACAAAGACTTCTCCCATGTAGTTTTTGGCCCCCTCCTTCCAAATATGGCAAATCACTGCAGAATCCCATTGGGACAAAAGGTATTCTCTTCAAATTCTATGGGGAGTTTTTTCACCATCTAAACAACCCCTATGTTATAACCTCAGTTCACCGTTTGTCTGATGGAACTTTAGGGAAGTACTCAGAAGGGACTGCTGTGAATGTAGGGTGGGAAGTCAAGGAATGAATGATGCAAGATTGTGAAAGTGAAAGGATTGAGGAGGGAAACAGTGTATATATGGAAAGATTTTTAGAGGGTAAAGTATGCAAGAGGGTAAGAGAATGTGAGGTGAAAGGGCCAAGAGATTAGGATGATTTAAAGAAAGTATCAGAGAGATTGAAGAAGAGAAAGGAAAAGGGAATGGTTGTTGAGATATGGAAGAGATCAGAGGGAATGTAAGGAAACAGGTATGTAAGTTGGAGAAGAGGAGGAGGTGTTTTGTTTTTACTCTTGGATTGTATAAATGAAGATTAATTGTATGTGGATTATGAGGCAAATGTAAACTGAAGGAAGGGAATCTGGGAAAGCAGTTTGTTCTAGAAAGCAGATTCCCTCTCTGGCCATGGGGGGGGGATTCTGTCAGTGTAATATCCCTTTAAGTGCAGAGAGAAAATTGTTGGAGCAACAGACCACTCACTAGCACATCTAAAATGAGTGTGTGCACAGCTGTGGCTAGGCAGAAGGTGATTAGTCAAACACTCCTATAAAGATACACTCTGTGTGAGTTACTGGTGTGGTGTTGAGGTGTGTTGGATGTTTGGAGAGTTGCTGTTTGATTTGTTATCAAGGTTTGCTGTATATATTCTGTGTTTCTTTTGTACTGGAATGGAAGAGAAAGCCTCCAGATATTGTTGGAAGTCCCTTGCTGCTTGTAAGTCTTCTTATTGTGGGTGAAAGTGGGTCAGAGCAGTGAGAAAGCCTGCTAGCTGAAGCCTTTGATTTTCAAGCTGTATTCTGCTGTGTAGTTCTGTTTGGCTACTCTGGGTCTAGTTTGTCCCCAGGCTGTGCCAGGTACCTCTCAGTAAGCCTTTACTGAGTGGACAAATTCCAGTCTTGAAAAACTTGTCTTGACAATTTTAGATCTCTTGGCATTTAGATGGATACTCCTCTTTTCATTATCGTTGTAGGAATAAATACCTGCAACATCCTGGTGAGCCCTGGTGGTGCAGTGGTTAAATGCCAGTACTGCAAGCCATAAAGCTATGAGTTTGATCCCAGAGGGCTCCAAGGTTGACTCAGCCTTCCATCCTTCCATAGGTTTGTAAAATGAGTACCCTGTTTGTTGGGGGAAATTAGCCAACACATTGTAAACCACTTAGGAAGTGCTTTGGTACTGATAAGTGGTATATAAATATCAGTGCTATTGCTATCCTCTCCCCCATAGACACTGTGACTCTCCTTCATTTTTGTGCTATGCTGTAAATGAAATAATACTGTTTTCAGACTTCACCAAGGAAGCAGAGCCTTCTACATTCTTGCAAGGATATTTGGAACTAGCTGAGGCATTATCCCCCAATCAGTAAGAGGTACTCTGCAAAAAGAAAACCAACCAAACGAAGCCTGTGAAATATTGCAAGTGCATCTGTTCTTTCTTGCAAAAGCCTAATTGTCACCCTATAGTACATTTTAGTTTATGGGGTGGCTGAGCTCATTTGTTCTAATTGTAAGGCTGTCCCTGAGACTTGCAAGAGAGGGGAACTTAACATATTTGGTAGAGCAGGGAATGTTTTCAGCAGAGCAGGCTATATATGTCATATCACAAATATGAATGATGACGCCATGATGTTTCTCTGTTTTTATATAATCTCTGAAGCTCATAACTGATTATGAGGTTCTGTTTTATGAGCTGGTGTTCAAAAACTAAGCCATATACTCCACATCGACAAATTGTTCTATGGATAGGGATGGCTGATAATTTGATTTCACTTTGGTTTGGATAAGAATTTATCAAAATTCACATTCCAGTTTTGCACATTCAAGATGATAAATACTCCAGATTAAAATTTTGCCTAGAGACACTGAAACTGACATTTTCCTATGCAAGCCAGGAGGTTTGGAGTGCTTAGTTCTTAAATGTTGGACTTTGAATTCCCCTGTATTCATTAAGACAGGAGAGAATATTAAAAAATATTGGAATCATACATTAACAATGTGTTTCCTATGGGTCAAGACACTCTAATGAGGTAAATCATGCACAGATGAGGATCTTGAGCTGGAGATCCTGCAGTGAGCAGAGGGCTGGACTTGATGGCCCATGAGGCCCTTTCCAGCTCTATGATTCTATGCCTTTATTCTGTACAAAATATGTTTTGGCCAATATTATTTACTGCAATACGTTTCCTGCAGAGAAAACTATTTTCTGTACAAATGCCATTTTTGGTGCAAAAAATCCCGTGTGTATGGTGTGTGAGTTGTGGAATCCATTCTGAACTGTGAATGTTTTGAATTCTGCATTCTGACTTTTCTCTCAGTGGGAAGGAAAACGGTAACATTATTCATTCTTTCTTACAAGAATGAAATTTAGAAAGATTCACACCCCTAGTACTTGACCATATTGAAGGTCTTTTTCTCTGACACACAGGTTCCTCTCATCTATAAAACCTAAATAGGTCATCAGTTCTGAATAGACCTTATGCTGGGAAGACATACTTATTCCTACATATAGCTAAATTTTCAGTTTCTGTTCAATTTTGGAATAATTTTTCAATGAGTAAACATTTATGTTAAGTTCATATCAACAGGTGACAGATGAAGGCTGGCCCTAGTTTTAGGGAGTGAGAACTCAGATGGCAGATATTGAAGGGTAACACAGTATTAGAAGGCAGAAGTGGCTGTGCCTTGCAGCTTGCTCTCTATTCTTCAAGCAAACCCACTGTTTCAGATGAGGTAGGATTCAGCTGCCAGCCCTTTCAGCTTCTGTGAAAAGAACATAGAAACACAGAATCAGAGTTGGAAGAAACCACAAGGGCCATCATGTCCAACCCCCTGCCATGCATGTATACACAATCAAAGCATTCCCAACGGATGGCCATCCAGCCTCTGTTTAAAAACCTCCAAAGAAGGAGTCTCCACCACACCCTGAGGCAATGCATTCCACAGCTGAAGAGCTCTTACTGTCAGGAAGTTCTTCCTAATGTTTAGGTGGAATCTCTTTTCCTGTAGTTTGAGTCCATTGCTCCATGTCCTAGTCTCTGGAGCCACAGAAAACAAGCTTACTCCATCCTCAGTACGACTTCCCTTCAAACATTTAAACATGCCTATCATGTCACCTTTTAACTTCCTCTTCTCCAGGCTAGACACATCTTGCCCCCTAAACTGCTCCTCATAGGTCATGGCCTCCAGAGAAAGGCATCATTTTGTCCTTTGTCTCAGGCAGCAAAATGTCATGGGACAGCCACTGCAAGGCACTCCTTCAAACCTGGAGTTTGAACTGGACCCATTTATTTTTTCAGTGAATTTCTATTCCCCCCAAGATAGGAATCAAGGCAGCTCACTGCAGTATGAAATAAAAGGGGGATAAATACAATTAAAATACAAGCAAGGCCAGTTATTAAAACAAGAAGGCCAAAATAAAATAATTACAACACAGTTTTTAAAAATACATTCTCTAAGTGGTAAAAATATCAGAGTGCTTTACTGATAACAAGCTGTGTCCTCAATAAATGGTCAATTGCCAAAAGCCAGCTTTAAAGGTCAAAACCAGTGCTTTCATTTGGCCTGGGAAACATGTCACAATGCCCAGCTCCAGTTCTAATCTAGCTGATGTTTTAAAAACCTTCTGCTCGGGAGAAAAACAGGCCAGCATATGCAAATCACTCCTGTGAGCACATTTAAAGGTAAAGCATAGCAAGGTCTCCTTTGGATTGTGTACACAACTACAATCCAGGCTTCAGAGCTGCCGCCTCTTCATTTAGTTCCTTGATGGCATAATAATGATTGTACATAACAAATGGGGCAGCTTGCAAGTCAAGAGCTATTCCATGCAAGGCTTCCTTCTATCAGATACATTTTTGTTGTTATTAAATAGAATAACCTTTGATATACCCCATCCAACAAATGCAAAAAGAGAATTTCTCTCCAGTGCAGATGTGAGTAACCAAACCCCAGGGGGCACACCTGTTTCATATTTCCTCTCACCTTTCTATGTTCCTTTAACTTGCACTGATATCTCTAGACAAAGAGCCAGTGGGTGGGAGAGAAGCTAGAACCCTGGGCTATCTTCTCTTGTCAGCACAGAAATAATTAAATGAGTCCCTCAAGGCCTGTTACGCATATTCCTTCATGTGCCTGTGCTTCTGCTTAGACACTTAGGTGCCATTGAAACAGTTTTATTTGTTTTAAGGGAAATGTTATATGAACAAACACTGCTGCAGATATCTGTCTCTGCCCCCACCCTTCCTGAGTTTTCTAGACTATAGACATATCTAGAAATAGCTCTCCATAAATTCATCCAAATCTGCCTATGTTTCCCTCACTTTTCCCCTGCAGTGTAATTATGTGGCACGGCAATTCCAGCTGTCCTAATGCATACAATATCTAAGAAAAAGAGCATTTAACATGATTTGGTAGATGAAGATGAATCAAGGGATGGACTTGAATGGGTCCAAGATTATACACACTACTCTAGTCTCTGATGCTGCCCATCCTTAACCAAGCCCCCCTTTCCAGATCTTCCCTGTTAGATATAGGGCTGGATGCTGACTCATCACAGTACTTGTACCCCTCCAACCATCATTCTATTACCATGGATCCTCTGCACAATGGGGAGAATGGGGAGGTGCTTCTTTAAGTATATTTGGTATTCTAGGAACCAGTCATGATTAGTGGTGTCAATGTCAGTGGGGATGGTGAAGTCACTCTGGGTTTTAGTCTGAACTTTAAGGGAGCTATCAAAGGTGCTGAACATAGTTGCTGATGGACATAAGGTTAGACATCTTAGGGTGATCCTTTAAAGTTCAGAGTGGATTTCCCATCACATTGACCTCAGAATCTTAGTACGAAAGCACTCTTGATTTAGAACAGTAGTTCTTAACCTGTGGTCTGGGGACCCCCAGGGGTCCACAATGTTCTCACAGGGGCTCCATGAAGGTTTGAAGGCTACTTGGCCCATCTCCTCCCTGCAGTGGAGTGGCCATGTGGCAGGAGCCAAGGCAAAGGCTGGCTGACTGGCTTGGCCTTCGCATTGCCATTCAATCCACTCCAGCCACAAATTTGCAGGAAGAAGCAGAAAAAAAGGTCTTCTCTCCCCCTCTGGTGCCTCTGAGAGAAGGTTTAATGGATGGTGCAATTATATTATATCATCATCACCACCACCGTCATCATCAGGTGGTGGTGTTTTCAATCTTGAGTTATGTCTTGGTGGTCCACGGCAGCAAAAGATATTTAAGGGGGGGGGGTCTCTGGTAAAGATAAAGTTAAGAGCCACTGATTTAGAATACTCACATCACATAAACAATAGTAAATTCAGCACAGTCCATTAAGAGCACTCTTTTCAATAGCCAGTCAGTTCCTGAAAGCCTGCCTGAATTTAAAGAGCTTCACAGATTAGGAGGATGAAGGAATGGAATTTCCTCCATCACCTGCCCCTAAGAATCAGTAGATCCTGGTGTCTTTGACATCAGTAGGGCAGTGAATCCAATCCAGGGTTTAGTATGAGCTTTAAAGCAGTTATTAAAGGGAATAGGCTTCGACACCTTGCATAGCGCCATTAAGGTTCAGACCAAAGGCCAGAGCAGATTCCCTGCCCCATGGATATTACAGCCACCAGTATCCACCCCCACCCACAATGAATGCCTTCCTGCTGATGTCCCTGGAGACCTCTGTGAGCTCATAATGGATGCTTACTTGTACGGTGAACTTCAAAGAATCCATCTGTTGTTGTGTCTGCAGGCAAATTGATACAGCAGGGCTAGGGCAGCTGTAGCTCTCTACATATTGTTGGACTCCAAGCCCAATCATCCCCCCACCAACCTTAACAATGGGAGTTGGAATTCATCAACATCTGGGCAGTTACCTGATTCTCCAGATCTGAGTATGCAGCTTAAATGGATTTTTGCCTTTAGGGAGAGAGAGAGACCTATTCTGGGTAGCTGCTATGCCCTTTTTGGGTGTCCTCCTTACTCCATTCACCCTGCACCTGGAGTCTTGACCACTCTCTCATACATTTTCTGAAATTCAAAAGCCAGCTATGATCTCTTGGGAAGCACTAATTCAAATTAATTGGAAGCAATGTCAGTGTTTGTGTAAACCAGGGATGGCCAACTTTGGAAGTTTTGGGGACAGCATGAGCCACTCCTTGAAGGCCTGCATCCTTCATGGCACCCCTAGGGTGCATGGGGGATTTTCAACATGTTTTAAGCTCTGGGACATTTTAGGCCTAGTATAGCCCTTTTGAACAACAAGTGAGCAATAATCACTCCCTGTTCACTACCTTGTCTATAAGGCCTTTCCTAGGCCTCAATTGGCCCTGGGGAAAACAAAAATGGGCTGAAAACACCACCGATGCTTCCTAGAGGGCATTTGAGGGCAATTTTTAAAAAGTTGGCAAAAATGCCAAAAAAATGACCCACATTTTGCCCACTCCTGGTGTAAACATACATGCACACCTCAACGGGGTCAATGGGGTTTTTCCTCTTGGCCTTCCTATGAGAGTCCCACAAGTGAGAGCAGACAGATTATTTCCCTGAAAATGATCCATCTGATGTCTTCCCTTCCAATGAACCAGTTAGTTAATGAATCACCAGTTTTCTTCCCCCTTTCCTAATAACAGCCATTATTGAATCATTCTGCTTGAAACGGGGACTTTACATTAAATATCTCAACTGGAACCATCTGGGTATGCAGAATAAAGGGTTTTTCTTTCTGATTATTAAGCTAAAGTTATTCTTTTTATATTGCCACTATGATCTGATAAATTGGTACTATATAAAGTTTTTTTCTTTCTCTTCTGCTAACTAATGTGCCATTCTTTTCCCAATTATGTCCCTTTCTATTTAACTTGCATACACAATCTGAAGCATCAGAAAATACACAACAGTTCTGTTAGTGTGTGCCTCTATATGGAATCCACTGTGGTTTGGTTCCAGGACCTCCCATGGATAACGAAATTCATAAATGCTCAAGTCCCATTATATGCAGTGATGTAGCAAAATGGTGTCCTTCATGTAAAACAGAAAAATAAAGGTTTGCTATTTGGAATCTTAAAAAAAAAATTTGAACCGTGGTTGGTGGAATCCATGGAGGCAGAACCCATGGATACAAAGGGCCAGCTTCACGCATATGTACCTATAAATATGCATGCTGTACATGATGTGCTTGGCTGGCTTGTTCCCCATGAAATGGAAGACAGGGTAGGGAAAGAGTTAGGCAATTTGTCACTTTCTGTTCACTAAGAGCAATCAATTTAGGTTGTCTCCAAACTGTACAATGAGAACCACTTGATACCACTTTAAATGCTATAGTTCCAACCTCTGGAATCCTGAGACTTGTGGCTTTTATGAGGTAGTTCAAATTCTCCGTTGGGGTGCTCTAATGCTGCAGGAAAGTGTCAGAGCAATCAAAGTGTTTCATGAAACTATAAATCCCATTAGGATCCCAGTAGATGGAATAAGGGCAGTTGAAATGTTATTAGACTGCTATAACTGTCCACTGTGGGTGAATCCCTGGACATTTTTATACAGAGGTTTCTTTCACACTACACAATTGTAGCACTTTGACAGAATTTTAATTGCCTTGGCTCTAGCCTATGAAATCCTGGGCTGTGTCGTTTCTTTAGGTATTTAGAATTCTGGATGAGAATTCTGGACAAAATTCGGGACAAAACTACAGGGTTCCATAGCATGCAGCCATGACAGTGAAAGTGGTATCAAAGTGTTATAGTGGTGTATTGTGAGAAACCCAGGGCTTGTCTGCACAGGCAATTTACCCCATCTGGCCCCCATCTTGGAACCCTGCAGTCCAGATGACTCAGGGCTTTTGCCCCATTTTTCCCCCCAGGGCAGTCCTCATGACCCCTAGGACAAAGATGGGGCTAAAACAGGAGGAAGACAGGGTAGGGCCTGATAAAACATTTTTTTAAAAAATAACCAGGAAAAACCGCTCCCACCAGCAAAAAAGCAGATCAGGCCCTGCATGACCAAAGAAGCCCATTCCAGAATGCTGGCCTTTCACTTCAGCTGCCCTCTGCCATTGCTCTTCTGCAGCAGGAAGCAGGCCTGCAGCATGTGACCAAGGCTGGTCACATGCAGGGGGCCTTGGTCACAGGTTGTGGGCCAGCTTCCTGGCTTCAGAGAGAGCAAGAGAGATGGCAGTGGCAGCTGTAGCAATGACCCAGAGTGCCAGTCTGGACTTCCTCCCATTCTGTGCAGGTAGCAGGAGAGAAACAAGCCTGATCTGTGGGGCAGGATACATCAGCAGGAAGCCAGTGTATCCTGGCATGTGACCTCTTATGCCTTACAGTCTCCTAAAAGTGCAAAAAGCTTACCATGGATGGTGTGGTTGCAATTTCCTCCTTTAGCCAAACCTTGGTCTAATTAAGTCTGAGATAAATGAATCTCTGCCTACCACTTCTCAGATCAAGATTTGGTCCATCAAGTCTCCCACTGCCTATTAGTCCTTTGTGTAGCCTGTGACCAGAATCTAGTCCATGGTTTGGACATTTACTGCCAACAGCATGAAGATTTTCCCCTCCCACTCAAGCCCTCCATGGTGCCAAAACCTGCTTCACAGGGTTCTGCTAGCTGTGGTTCAGATTAGAATTGGAAGATGCAAGGGGGAGTGCAGGAGAGAAGAGGTTTGACAAGTGTGGTGGCAGCAGTGGGACCCAGTAGAGGTCCACTGCTGGATTTTGTTCTGTATCTGCCTCCTTCCAGTACAGCAGAGATAGGATTGGGTGGCCCTCCAGATGTTGTTCGACTACAGCTCCCATAATCTCTTTCCATTGGCTGGCTAGTGCTGATGGGAGCTGCAGTTCAACAGGAATATAATTCTTCACCAAGTTCATTCCTAAAGGATGCAATGCATCATTATAGCCATTTTCTTCTTGCTTTGAGAATGTCTTTGAAAACTGTGCAGTTTTTGAAGATTATTTGCAGTTCAAAGTTTGCTCTGCACAAATTTCACATCAGGCATTTTTGTAAAGAAAACATCATTTTCTGGGCAGAAAATAATATTTCTGCACATAAAGGTTACTTTCTGCAGAAGAAATGCTGTAGTTAGGGCTTTATTCTGTGCAGAATTCTTTCCTTTCTTTCCTTTTGCTCAGAAAACAGCATTTCTTAACATCCGCTAGTTTTGCAAAATAGCAATAAACTAGCAAACAAACAGACAAGGGTGTAGGCAGAAAAATAAAAGAAAATGTAGATGTTTTTAATCAATTGCAAAATTCAGCTCTTCTTGGGATATAATGTTATTTTTCTTTTTAGCACAGAATATTTACAGCTCAGAAATATATCCTTTTTATCAGCTTATATCAATGTCTATTTAGCACTGCTAGATGAAGCTGCTTTATTGAGACTGAGTGCTGATTCTCTTAAATATTCTACACAATGAAAATCCCATGGGAGAAAGTCCCATTTAATAAAGCAACAAGAGATGTACATCCCCAAGCAGTCTTCCTGCTGCCTGTTCAATATAATTACCTCTGCATACAAGCAATTTTGCATTAGAATGCTGAAGAAAATATGGCCAAATAATTCACCTTGCGTTTTGAGATTTCTGTTATTGAATTTCTAAATGCCGTTTTTGTAAATGTCCAAGACCATTTCTAAATGTCAGTGCCTGATGCTCCAATTCCATAATCGACACATTGCTGGGGAGACTTCACAATTCTGTAATACAAGTTGCAAAACGCAAGAAATTCAGGCCACGGCAATGCAGAGCATTCAAATGCCAAAGAGAATCTAAAAGGGAATAAAACATGATTTGTTTGTGAATTTACTGGAGCAGTGGGGAGGGAAGATGGAGGAGGAATCATATCCCCTGTAGACTGAATACCAATGCCTTTTACACTCTTGTAAGTTACAGAACTAAACCAAGTTGCTTAGATGGATCATTTGTGGATTTTTCAAAATCTTAACACAGCAGAATCTGGCCCCAGATTTGCAGAGATTTCTCCCTTTATCTGGGAAGACAGAGAATAAAGAGAAATCTTTTGAAAAAGCTGTTGACTCTTCAATTTGCTTTACAATTGAGGAACTACTAGGAAATGGTTTGCTAAATGCCATTCATCCTTTATATGATAGTACTGCTCAGGGACCCATGTCAAAAAACCTGAGTTACTCACAGGGATGGGAATTGCCTGAAGCTGAAGATACTAAAAGATCCTTCCCCAAGTGCATACAACACAGGCTGTTGGTTTTCTGCAATCTGTTTTGTCAGATTTCAAGGTGGAGTTTTTATCAGGGGGCTACCAATTTTTTTTTTCAAAACATTGCAGCACTCCGGTACCTTTAAGAGACAGGAAGATTATCAACAGGTTACCCTTTCCCCAAGATGTGAAGAACTTGGTGGCAAAAAGTTTAATCTGAGAAATGTTTGACTTTTCCAGAGATGTTAAAGACAGAGGAGCTCTGCTAGGAAAAAACAGTTGGCAATCCCAATGTATTGATCACCTCATGATTGTACACTTGCAGTTAACTGTGCCAGATTGCTAATTTACCAGGGGAGAATTTGCAAAGTGAAGAGGGACAATATATTATTAAAGGAAATATTTTCTAATATTCATTTTCATTGAACTTGTTTCAAGTATGGTGGAGGATCAGGCCAAGATAGTATTTGAGTGCTGGCAGAAGATAAATCACACCAGCTTACTTATGCTACTGGTCCAAAAGCTGATAGCGGCACTTTCTTCCCAAGGTGTATAATGGCACCTGGATAGCTCTCAGGTACAGCTCTGCCCCCTGGTTACTGACTGGACATGAGCTTGCATGCGGGTGGCCTCCAGGCACCATTGTGCACCCAGGAAAGGAAGCACTGCTCTTTCTTCTTGGCATGAAATGGCACCCAAATTGCAGCTTGGTGTGCCCGCATGGTCAACCAGTGTTGGGGAGGAAGTGCATCCTGCAGCTCTCTGGCTGCCCTCATACATCCAAGACAAAGCATTGCACAAAGGGAAACAGGGTACTTCCCTCCTTGTAAAATACTTATACTGGCATTGAGGCAGAGCTGAACCTTGGAGCTGTCCAACTGCTGCTGAACGGCCAGGGGGCCAGGAGCAGCCTTTATCACAGGGATGAGCCATTCTGGGAGGTTAAGGAACCATATTAGTTCCCTAGGAGACCTTGGGGAGCCTCGTCCCCACTGCACTCCCAACCACACACGTACATGCAAAGCATTTGCCCCCAAACATCCCCCAACCCATTCTAGGGGCTGTGGAAGGGGGATTTTCACTATGTTTTTATTCCCCCAGGACATTTTAGGCTCAGGAGAGGCCTTTTTTCAAAGAAGGAAGTGACTGGAAGTCACTTCTAGTTTACCTCTAGGTTGTTTTAAAAAGGGGGGATCTCTTAGGCCTAAAAATAGCCCAAAGGGGACTCAGAAAGTGGCAAAAATGTCCCCATACCCCCAAAGGGCATTAAGGGAATTTTCAGGCAAAAACATTTTTTGGAGAAAATATGACCCTCTTCATTGCCCTGAGGGCTACATAAACAGTCCAGGGGATATTGCAGGTGGCCCACACATTTCCCGCTCCTGCTCTATCACCTGGGCTACCTGCATTAAGTATATTAAGTATATTGGCAGAGCTTTATGCACCATCAGTGGTTGAATAGAATCTTGCCTTTTATTGCCACTCCACCATCAAGATCCCTGGCACTCTCACCATTCAGAGCAACAGGAATGGCATGGGCAAAGTCCAGCTGGCAGGTCATTGTGGACTAGATTCTGTCCACATCCCACCATTTGCTGCTCTCTATTCTAGCAGTATATGGAAAGGGGAAAAAACCACAGTAACATCATCAATCCAACAATTATTTCATTCTTATTCTTATTTTGCTAAGAGTGGGACTCAAAGCAGCTTACATAATGAAAACTTCATATACTGTACCACATATACTCATGTACAAGTTGATCTCATGTATAAGTTGAAGGCAGATCTTGGGGCCAAAATTATGGATTTTGATATGACCTGTGGATAAGTTGAGGGCTGCCCCTGGCTGCCGCCGCCGCCACTTCCCCACTGAGGTGTTCAAAAAGGTCTTTTGCCACTCAACTCGGAGAAGGAGTGGTTACTTTTTAAAATAAGAGTTAATACTATCTATCTATCTATCTATCTATCTATATATATATATATATATATATAGTCATTTGTGAAGAAAAGCCAGAGAGATATATTTGAACTATCCCCTTCTCTGAGTAGAGTGCTGAAAGGTGAGAGCTTAGTCAATTCCAGGAGAACCAAAAACAAGCACTGACCCCTCCTCCTCTCTCAGGACTCATAGAATCATAGAATCATAGAATTGTAGACTCCTTTGAGGAAAGGGTCAAAGAGCCATCACTGTGGCCATTTTACCACCCAGGCATTCAAAAAAGCCAGAAGTGGTGTCATGGTGGAAAGAGTAGGGCGGGGGTCAGTGCTTCTTTTAGGTTCTTCCAGCCTTTCGCTACTCTACTCAGAGAAGGGGATGGTTCCTTTAAATATATATATATATATATATATATATATATGAGTTAAGGTACAGTACTTACATTGTCCTGTGGATAAGTCAACTCAGGTTTTGGGGTCGATTTTTTAAACCAAAATTTCTGGACTTATACATGAATACGGTATATGCATTAGCTAAAAACATACACAAAGTAGAGTGTAAAGCATCTGCAGAATTAAAACCATATATATATATATATAATTATTTTAAAAGCATAGATTAAAAACAGCACAACACTAAAACAAACTCTGTTGTATAAAATTCTCCCTTCCCAAATGTCTGTTGGAATAGATTGGAGACTAGATTGCTGGTGCTGAAAGAACAGTCAAGAGGGAGCCACCCTAGGAAGGGAGCAGCCACAGAGAAGATCCTGTCCCCATATTCCCATCAAAACACGCCTGTGATGGGACTGAGTGAAGCACTTCCTTCAAAGATCATATGGGACGATATAGTGTTTCAGAAAGTCTGGATCAAGCCATATAGCGCCATAGAGATCTTGCCCCTGGATTGCCATTCCATCAACATGGCCCCAGCAGTCTCGCCACAAAAATTAAATCAACAAGAACAGCCCTGACAGAGCCTGGTTGGTGGACTAGAGCCCTTTCTGGACTAGATTCTGCCCATATCCCCACCATTTGTTAGCCTCTGTTCTAGAAATAACCCCTCCCCAAAAAAACTCCCAAGGCACCTAACATCTTGAATGAAGATGATAACCAAGAGACAAAGGAACAGCAAAGCAGAGTACAGAGTCACAGAGCCATGATTCTACTGACTCTAAGAAGATAACAAAAAGACAAAGGGACAGCAATGCAGAGCATAAAGCTGTGTTTAAAGAGTCATCCAAGTCCCTTTTAAAAAACAGCAGCACAGCAACATACTCTTCTGAAGGGTCACCCCAAGTCAAATGACACTGTATTAGCTTTTGTTATTATTTAAAAACACTCACACACCTTAAGTCTCTGCTTTTGATTTGGAAAGGTTCAATTAAAGCCCTTACTGGCACAATCCTTTTGTCCTGCAGTCACAATATTCATAATTAAAAAAAAAAAAAAGGAATAAGAGAAGCATTTTTTTTCCCAAAGATGGGAAAAGCCACCACCCACATGCCAGAAAATTGTTCAAACAAAACGGCAGCATTTGAAAAGACAGGAATGGAGTTCTTTGTTTTCATATCCCGCTTGTTTCTTCACCTTCTTCTCCCTGGCTTCAAGGTTTTAAAATACTAGCAGGGGAAGAAAAGGACTTTCAAAAGCAATAAAGACTCATGCTGTTGTTATACCATCCCTTAAAGTCAGAAGGGGGAGAAATGCAAGATAAAAGACAATGACAGGGGCTCAATAGACAGGAACCACCACCACCCCCCTCTTTAACAGAGGAGCCAAAAACATCAGCCTCTGTCTCTTCATTCACTAACTCAGAGACAAAACAAAATGCAAGGAGGCAGTTTAAAGTTAAACGTTTGACAGCAGCTTCCACACTTTGTAAATAACAGTTAAAAAATCTCTCACAAGTAGGCTTCAAAAGATGCCTGAGTTCTAAAGTCCCTGTTTAAGTGGAACAATTTAGCCTTGCTATTCTGTGAACAACTTGAGAACAACAACCCCCCAAAAGCTGGCTGTGCATCCATGTGTGTGGAATGAGCTAGGCTGGGCCAAGACATTTGCGGGGGGGGGGGACTGAGGAGAAAGACAGGATAGTGCCTCCCCTCCTGAGTCCACACACAAAAATTCCTCCACTCAGAGAAGCACAGCTAAACCTTGCCCTCTTTGGCTCACTGGCCAGCCACCTGCCTTACAGGCCATCACAACCAGCTTATGGTAACTAGAGCCAGTAGCCCAACTGTGTGCGCTGTGGCCAGTAACCAGAGTCTTCTGATAGCTGGCTTAATTATTCGTGAGAGGATGAGAGGATGGAACAAGCTTGTTTTCTGCTGCCCCAGAGACTAGAACACGGAGCAATGGATGCAAGCTCCAGGAACAGAGATTCCACCTCAACATTAGGAGGATCTTTCTGACAGTAAGAGCTGTTCAGCAGTGGAACACACTCTCTCAGAGTGTGGTGGAGTCTTCTTCCTTGGAGATCTTTAAACAGAGGCTGGATGGCCATCTGTCAGGGATGCTTTGATCAAGATTTCCTGCGTGGCAGGGGGTTGGACTGGATGGCTCTTGTGGTCTCTTCCAACTCTACAAGTCTATGATTCTATGGACCAGCATCCTCCATCACACTTGAGGTAGTGGCCTAGTTTTGGATGTTCAGGAAGGTTGTGAGGCAACCACAGCTTTGTCCACCAAGAGCAACGGGTAGGGAGTTCAAGAGGAACAGCCAGGAGACAGCCCCTGCTACACACACACACAAGCACACACACACACACACAGACAAAATCTGTTGGCAGAGGCAGTTGTCTTGCTTTGCCTAATGGTAGGACTGGCCCTGGAACTTGGAAGGAGACACGAATTATCATGCAGGGAAAATAGTCAGTGACAGACACAGACTGAAGGTTCAGACACCAGGAACTGAAATAAGCCCAACAGCACTGAGACAGAGCACGGTTCCATTCACACCATGCAATTATAACACAACGAATCCATATTAACTGCCATGGTTCAGTCTTATGGAATCCTGGGATTGGGAGTTTAGGGAGGAATAGTCAGAATTCCCAGCCAGAGTGCTCCAGTACCCCCAGAAACTATAAAACCCAGCATTGCATAGAATTCCGCCATGGCAGTGAAAGCAGAATCACAGTGCAATCACCATACAGTATGAAAGAGCCCAGGAAGGACAGAGGTGTTTGAAGCAGGTTTGTTTTGATGACGAATTTTGTTTCATGGGGAAAAAAAACCCTCTGATTCCTCCATATCTGCAGCCCCCACTTACAATAGGTTAGTCATTTCAAATCCCAATATAAATGTTGAGAATTTATCAGACTAGCATCTAAAAATGCTGTAGTTCTGCAATCAAGGAAAGTGGAAACCATAGTGGCACAATTACAGTAATTATCATGCATCACCGTAATCGCACAATACTACCACCATGGAATTATTGTACAGCCACCACTAGCAGTTTAAGTGGTAGTAACACTTGTCTTCACGTTGCCTTCTAATGACAGGGTATTCATGCCTCATGCTGGCTCACGCATGCACCTTTAAGAAACATTTTCTCTTACTCCCGCAATGTTGCATGGGCAAGATTTCAGCTGTTCTTGCAAGAAGATGTGACTTCACTCTAAAACACTAAAAACAAATAAATAGACAGAGAAATTCACAAATAAACACTTAAACAAACATAAAAAGGTACCAAGAAAAGGGTGAGAGTTGATTGAAAGAGCGTCCTGTAGGTCCTCTTCATGTTCTCAGCCAGAAGTTTCATTATGTGTTCTTGTTGGGAAAGGAGAGGGGGAGAAGAAGACCACTCATTCACGCTAAAATCACACAATTACAGCAGGACACGATTATTGCACACTCATCAATACCACAAAAAGAGCAGTATTGAGGGCTTTGCCCTTCAATTAAAAGTTCTGCCTAATTAAGAGGTGGAGCACACATGGACCACAGGCTGATGACAATATTGTGTGATAACCACAACACATTTGTGATACTATTGCATCATAATTCAGCTGCCCAGATGGCCGTGCGGTTAGAGGCCGCGCCTCAAAATCCTTGTCTCTTCCAACTCTACAATTCTATGATTCTATGAATTCCACAATTTCAGCCCCCTCTGAGAAAGTCCTTACTTTCTGCTTACATGCCACTCTCTTATTTCCTAGGAAATGTTATTGCTTTTAATTTGTTTAGCAGTGACAGCAACAAAACCCAGATTGCCTTACTCAACTATCCTCTCACAGGTACCAAGGAACAGAACGGAGGGAGGGAGGGGAAAAAAGATGCAGGGAGAGAAAGGTCAGCCCCAAATTAATGTAACTATATAAGATTCAGTGCTGAAACAAATCACAAAGGTCCAGAGGTCCACTTCCTGCTCAGCCATAATGCTCATTAGGTGGATTTAGGCCAGTCACTCTCTCAGTCCAACCTATTTCATGGGGTTGCTGTGAAAATAAAATGGGAAGAGAACCACATACTCCTTTCAAAAAATATGTAATAAAACTGAAAGAACTAGTTGTGCTGAATGTATCTCCTCTAGATGGGGAAGGGAGTGGGGCTCTGAAGTAAGTGACCATGTAAAACAGGGTGAGGAAAGTGCTGCCACAACCCCATTTTTCACCCTCCCAGCTTCAGGACACTTCCAAAACCCCACTATTCCCCCCCCCAAAAAAAATTGCTTGGTATTTTTCTCCCAGAAATAAACCTAGATAGCCCCAAATAAGCAAAAACAGTGGCCATTAAGCTCCTGTTAATGCTCATACTCCCCAAGTAAAAAAACCACACACAACCAAAAAAAAAAAAAAAAGAAGGAAGGAAGGAAGGAAGGAAGGAAGGAAGGAAGAAAGAAAGAAAGAAAGAAAGAAAGAAAGAAAGGAAGGAAGGAAGGAAGGAAAAGAAAGTGATGTCATGTAATTTTTCACTCATGAAAAATATTCTGATATGGATGCTAGGGAGCAGGGGTGAAACTGCACCCTGCCTCCCCTCAGTTTAGTTACCCATCCCATTATAAGCCAAAGATTCATAGAATCATAGAGTTGGAAGAGATCACAAGGGTCATCCAGTCCAACCCCCTGCCATGCAGGAATGCACAATCAAATCATTCCTGACAGATGGCCATCCAGCCTCTGTTTAAAAATCTCCAAAGAAGGAGACTCCACCACTTACGGTATCTTAGTTCTTCCTAATGTTTGGGTGGAATCTCTCTTTTGTTGTTAAATTCACCACCCTCAGGGAAAAGTGTAAAAATTTATTTTTGAAAAGAATTACTTTAATGACACACTGAAACCATCCGTAACTGAAAAGTGGTAGAATGTGCTCTGAGTCATTGTCAATCTATTCATTTTCAGCATATGCTTATATACTTCCTTCTTAAAAGAAAAGTTTGAAGCTCAGCAAGTTGGGGACAGTATTTGGAGAAGTTACAATTTTTTGATTAGTGCTCCTAGAATCCTCTAACCAGCATGGTCAAAGGAAGTATTATGGAAGCTGTAGTTGTCCCTTTCCTCAAAGTAATTTTCCCAGGTTCTGATTTGGAACTATTGCAATTGTCAGAAAAAACGGTATTTCCATAGATTTTTCTTGGTTTTCTTCCAGGCTGTGAGGCCGTGTTCCGGAATAGTTTCTTTCTGACATTTTGCCTGCATCTGTGGCTGGCATCTTCAGAGAATGGTTGGGTAGGAGTGTATGTGGAGTTTATATGCTGCGAACCCCTGTTGGGGAGTATATGTAAATTTGTGTAATTTAATGGTTAGATTTCTGGGTACAGAAATGCAAGGCTTGTTAGTGTCTGGCTAATGGTTGATTGATGGGCCATTATATGCTGGAAATTTCCATAGCCTAAGCTAGTTCAATATCTTCATTGTAGGTTGCAGGGTGGAGAGAAAAGGAAGCACAAACAGGAATTGAGACCCTTTTCACACCCACCCATTTTTGGCCATGTTCAGAGAACTTTATGCTCAGCGACTCCCGGCCTTTGATGGAGGTAAGTCGAAATGAGAAAGACAGCTACCTTTGGCAAAACAGAGAAATACACAGCCATCAGGAGCCAATAGCTTTGCAGGCAGATGCTGCTCTGCCCTGTTCATTCCTTGTTCAGTGCCACTGCCATGGGAAAGGAACCTGGGCAATAAAAGCAAATACAACCACACCAGGGTGTATGGTTCTGGGAAGCTTTCCAGGTGATTATTCTAAATGCACTGGAGAAGAGGCAGGGAGAGGGAGCGAGACCAACATTTCCTGCTCCTCTGAGGATGTGTCAATTGGAAATAAACGTTCGCACAAATTACAGTCATTTGCAGTGACTTTATAATCTGCCGCATCCTACAAGCCTCCTTTAAACTACCTTTTGGACTTCTTGGCACTTAAATATATAAATAAACGTATATAAAGAAACCACACTACCGACACTGAAGTGTGTCCCATTCTCCATCAAGCCCGTCTTACAATTGTTATTTCCCATAAAACCCAAACCAGTTAATAGAGGTGGTGGCAGAATAGAGTACATCCCTTAAAGTAATTTATATCATATTGCTCCTAACACGGCTCAAGACGGTGATTTTTTTAGCACCACATTCATTTTATGCTGACATTTTTGGCTCCAGTGAGTCTTTTTGCTTCCCTACAGTGAGTGCACGTGTTTACATACTTACACGGTAATTTGAAGATAAACACAGCAAAGGGATTTGATTAGAATGGAGGAGTGTGCTCCTAAAATGGCAGAAAAATGGAACAGAGCCCTGACTTGGTTACCATGTGAAATACAAGGAGCATGATGATGGCCTTCATTTTGTTTTGCCTCTTTCCAGCCCAGTTCTTGCTAAACTTGGAGGGAGGGAGGGGTGCTGGTAGCAACAACCACATGGCCACCAAACCATCAAAGCGACAGTGTATAAAAGTAGCTGTTAATGAGCATCTTCCACAAACTCATGAATATTGTTACTCAGAGTAAATAGGCTTTTGGAATGTAGGTGTAGTTGATCACAAGTGAATCCTTTGCCTTGATGCAAATCTTTAGTTATTCCGTAAATCTTCTCCTGAATGGGCATGATTAGGAGGTATTTTGCACATTTTGGGATGATTTTACCTGTGCAGGGACCCTTTCCACACTTGTAGTAAAAATATTTGACTTGTGGTAAAAATATTTGGCCAAGATCCTAAATCGCATCAATGGAGCATAAAGCACCACCAGGTCTAACTACTTGTCCTCCTCACCTGCACTCTTATGATCTGGTGCCAGATTGCTCCCTGTAGCCATCTAGTGTCTGGTGGAACATGTGGGGCAGGGATAGTCAGGCGGTAGCTAGCTGGATGCCAGCAGTCAGCTGCAGGAAGACAATGTCTGGCTGGGCTGCTTCAAGCAGCAGATCCTGGATTCTGACTCCAAGTTTTCTGTCTGCAGGCTCTCTGCTCTGGGTCACATGGGGAGTGAGTGCAGAAGGTGGGAGAGTGCCATGTGCCAAAGGTGGGTGCCAGAGTGTACAGACCAGGCAGCAGCAGAGAGAGAGCAAAGGAAAATCAAGAGAGAGGAAAGAAGGCCAGCAATTTACTTGTGTGTGTGTGTGGTGGGTCTGGCCTCCAAGGTCACTGCCTGTGTAGAAGCTCCCAGGGGGAGGGCTAAGTATATCCCCCACTTGGACAAGTGGCCAGTGCACCTTTTGGTCATTGCTGGGAGGTGGGAAGGCCTAGCAGGGAGGCAGGTCATCTTCCCCACTCACCTGGTCAGCAGTGGCAGCCAGAAACCCAGTTTTGTTTATTTACATCATGGAAACCTGCTGCACACTCTCTCCCCAATCTCCCCCCCCCCGCCCCGTCCGCCATGGCCTGGCAGGGTGATGGTTCCTTTTCCCCACTGGGCTGGCTCACCTAGTTGGTCGCAGCAGCTGCATGCCCCTTTGCCCCCCAATCCCACCCAGCCCCCTCCTTGATCTGCAAGTCTTCTAGCCCTGTGATTCTGTTTGGATAAAGCTGCTTTCTCAAGGCAAGGCAAGCTGGATTGAGCCATATACAGTATGTGGAGTTGGGAGGAGGTAGGAAGTGGAGAGAACAGTGATCTTTCAAAATGTGGGGGGTTTGTCTTGTTTTTTGTCAATCATCTGCCCAATCCATCCCTGTACACTTTTGTTCTGGTTTTGTAACAGAGAATTATGGCAACCCTATCTGTACCCAGCCTGGCAGGAATGATACAGTAGGAGAACAAGAAACAGGACACAGTCCCGTTCAAGGATATAGTTTACTTATACATTTCATTGATTAAATTAATCACCTGTGGATTAATGACTCTAGTCTGTAAGCATCCCATTCAAACACCATTATCTTTGGCATGTTCAGTAACTCTTTAGCTTTCATGTACTTCTCAACAATAAGAATGACAAAGTTTCACAAGGTTGGAAGCATTAGCTATATGAACCAGGGCCATGGAAAGGGTGTCTGACCAAAACCTAGAACAGTATAGAATCCTCTGCTAAGTCATAGCTTTTAGCACTTTTCTGCAGTCTATTTAAAATAGATTGCACAATGGAAACTCCAGTATATTCTTCGGGTGACTGCTCTACAATCTGATAGATTCACCAGGGGAACATTTATCCTTATGCCCTTTCTAATTATTTCACAGTTGAGTTACATTCAGTTATCACCCCATTGCATGAGAGGGAAAGGAGCATGGCCAAGCAGGAAGCTGAAAGACTACAAACTGCTAAATGACCTTAACCTGATCCCATTTGGATGGAAATCACCCTGTTGCATCAGCCAGATTTACAATAGAGGGTACTTGGTGGGGGGATTAGGAATTTTTTATTGGAATAAGACCATTCTACTGAAAAATACACCCGACCGCAAAAGGCCATAACAACAATTTACGTACTTGGGTGGTGTGTAGGGGGGGGGGTCATTTGTATCCATCTCACCCACATTCCTAGCATAGGAGCAAGACCCAGTCCCCACTCTCAAATTTCAGCCAAGATCTCAAACCAGTGCTTAGGAAAGCTACTTTGTTTTGTGCAGTTGAAGTTTTATTACCTATCTATTATTGCCCTTTGTCCCGGGTCCCCACATGGCCAAGAAGGGGAGTGGCCTCTACACTCATTGAGTTCCCTCAAGACCATCTTAACTGAAAACAGAGTAACATCTGAGCCAAAATGTAGGCCTGTGATTCTATCATTGTCACCTTTCTTCTCCTGTATGATTTTTAGCATCTTTGCCTGATGAAGAAGCAAGTAAATCTCCAAAAGCTTACAAGATATTTTTTCTATATTTTGGTTGGCTAATAAAGGTATCTCTCTTTTGTGAGTTTTGGATTTTGTTGTATTTTGCCGCATGGCCAACACAGATACCCATGAATATGTTACTTTGTTTAGACTACACCTCTCAGAATTCCTCACCCAGTGTGGTCATGGACACATATGTGCCCAAGGATCTATTCATGGTCCTGCAAACCTTCTATCTGATGCTCTTACTTCTGCATTGTCTGCCTATATCAGCCTGTGGTGATCATATTGAACTATTCTCCTAGAATCTGAGTTGGAAGGCATCATGATGACTTACACATCCAAGTCCCTGCTATGCAGGAATACAAAACTAAAGCACTCCTAAAAGATGGCTATCTAACCTCTATTTAAAGACTTCCAATGAAGGAGAGTTCAACATCTTCTGAGGCAGACCTTTCCACTGTTGAATAGTTCTTACGGTAAATGATGTCTTTCTAACAGTTAGGTGGAATCTCTTTTCTTATCATTTGAATCCATTGGTTCATGTTCTGATCTCTGGAGCAGCAGCAGAAAACAACCTGTCTCCATCTTCTCCACTTCTGCAACCCTTCAAATATTCAAAGATGGCTATCATGTTACCTCCCAGTCTTCTCCAAACTAAATCTTACTCCATTCCCTAAGTAGTTCCTCATAAAGTTTAGTTTCCAGATCATTGATCATACTGGTTGCTATTCTCTGGATACGTTCCAGCTTGCCAATGTCCTTCTTGAATTGTGGTGCCCAGAAATGGACACAGTATTCCATGTGAGGTCTGACCAAAGCAGAATAAAGTGGTACTGCTACTTCCCTTGATCTGGAACTGATCCTAGTGTGCTTTGGATTTCTGCCGTCATCCTAGACTGATGCTAGGCCACCTGACTCTAGGATTCTTCATGCACTCTTCAGCCTCATTAATGTGAATTCATTTTAAAGAGACCTGAGGTCCTCTGACACTTCACAATTATAGTGTTATAACCCACATTAACTGCCACAGCAACTTTCTATGGAATCCTGGGGTTTGTAGTCTGGTGAGGCACTAGAGCTCTCTAGCTGAAAATTCTAAATACCCTTCCCTATGCTGCAAACTCTAGGATTCCATTGGATGCAGCCATGGCAGTTAAAGTAGAATCATAGCAGTACAATCCTATAGCATGAAAGGACTACTGGCAGCTGTACAAAATTCAGTCCTCCTCCCAACATGAGACTGCTTACATTGAGAGCCATATTGGCATGCACTTTCCCAAAAGAAGACTGCATATTTCAAAATATGAACATTTGGTTTGGGGCTTCAAACTGAAATTATGTTGATTTGTGATTGCCACAGAATTATTACTTTTTTAAAAAAATGAGATATCCTTCAATAATTAATCATCCTGCTCTGAAACCTGTGAAATCCTTTGTGTTCAAGACTGTTGTTGATAAGCTGTTTCAAAATTTTATATAGCTAATAGTCAATCAAAACCTTTCTGATCTCAGAACTAAATTTATTCTCCAATTAACACTATCCTCACATCACCAAAAGCAAATCCAGTTTTCAGCTCTGCACAATGATAATGCCTTGCTTTTGCCGTCACCTCTTTCTCCCCATGTTGTCATACCATCATGGTGTTATCTCTTCTGCCATAGTCACTGCAATCATGTCAAATATAAGCTAATTAATAATCAGTGGGGGCTCGGGTTCCTGTGATCCCCTTAGATGCCTGTAATTTTTAAAAAAAGTATAAGTGGATAGCAGTAGACGCCAAGCATCAGTAAAAAGCAGCACTTTTTAGTTATATTTCTGAGTTATTGGATTTTTCCTGCTGAGGATGGGGCAGGAGTTTAAGTAAGGGTGTTGTTTTTTTTGCCCCAGAAAAACTGGAGTCTGGGTACTATGTATCTCGGTGTATGGGGAGTGGTGTATAATTTCCTCTTTCTTTTCTTTATTTTTCTTTTCTTCTCATTTCTTCTTTTATTGATCTATATCCCATCATGCCTAAGCCCCAGAAGCTGGTGAGAGGCCTTCCCTTGAGATTCAAAGTTCCATTGCTCTGGAGTCTGAGGGGGAGAAGAGCAGCCAGGCACAGTTCCATCATGGTTTGGTCCCAACAGCAGGCAAGAGGCCCTCCCTTCCGATTCCAACTGCGATTGCTCTGGAGTCTGAGGGGGAGAAGAGCAGCCAGGCACAGTTCCATCATGGTTTGGTCCCAACAGCAGGCAAGAGGCCCTCCCTTCTGATTCCAACTGCCATTGCTCTGGATTCTGAGGGGGAGAAGAGCAGCCAGGCACAGTTCCATCATGGTTTGATCCTGACAGCGAGCAAGAGGCCCTCCCTTCCAATTCCAACTGCCATTGCTCTGGATTGATCATCCTGATTGCTTTTCTCTGGATATGTTCCAGCTTGTCAATGTCCTTCTTGAATTGTAGTGCCCAGAAACGGACACAGTATTCCATGTGAGGTCTGACCAAAGCAGAATAAAGTGGTACTACTACTTCCCTTGATCTGGAACTGATCTTAGTGTGCTTTGGATTTCTGCCATCATCCTAGACTGATGCTAGGCCACCTGATTCTAGGATTCTTCATGCACTCTTCAGCCTCATTAATGTGAATTCATTTTAAAGAGACTTTAGGTCCTTTGACACTACACAATTATAATGCTATAACTCCTTCCATTCCAACTGCCATTGCTTGGGAGAGAAGAGCAGCCAGGCACAGTAGCTGTGAGAGCTCCCCCCCCCTTTCCAACTGTCATTGCTCTGACCTCTGAGGAAAAGAACAGATGGTATCTGCTGGACTTACCCACTACCATTCCCTTTTCCTTGTGTGTCATGTCTTATTTAGATTGTAAGCCTGAGGGCAGGGAAGTGTCAAATTACTGATTTATGAAACATCCTGGGAGTCTTTTTGGCTGCAGGGTGGAGTATAAATAATGATTAAATAGTTCATGGGTTAATGTGTTATCTGAATGTGTCTTAATAAACTTCTACTGGTTTATTCTTGTTTAAAACTGTGTCTGGTTGTTCCTATTAAATTTGATAGAGAGTCTGGCATGCTTACCACAGTGAACCCACAAAACAACACATCCACTGGTCCGTACAGGGCTCACCTTGAGGCCCAAGCACCCAATCCAGAGGAAGGATTAAGAGGGGAAGAGGCAATGTGAGTGACAGGAGCCCAAGGGGATGGAACTGTGGGGCCAGCCTGGAAAGGGGTCTGTCACGTATATATGGAGAAAACAATTGACATTATTTCTCCTCACATATGAAAACAAAATAGTCCAAGGTTTACATCCCTAGGCACGACACTAGCACAACTCTCTGATACCTCCTTACCCAATGAGGGGCCCTCAATACATGGCATTCTTGATCTGATGGTGCTTGGGCACAGCTCCATCCCTCTGGCCATTGGAAGAGTCTCTCTTGTCAGTAGAGTTGGACCCGGACTTATTGCAGATAACAGTAACTGTAGATAACAGCGAACCCTATTGGAATAAAGGACTTCAGGTAAAAACATACCATAGAGTTGCATTGGGAGACCTAGAATATACCTAGTGAGGATTCTTCTCTAGGCATTTTCCAGTGTGACACTCTCTATAATATGTGTCCCTATTTTGTGTCCTACTGATAACTGAAACCATGGATATTGGTTCCGTGGATACAGTGGTCTGACTGTATTCTAATTTGTTGAAGCCTTGAAACCTGATTCTGTCTTCTGGGGCATTAGACAGCCCTCCCAGTTTGGTGCTATAGTTTATTTATTGATTTTATTCATTCATAGCCCACCTTTCACCCAATAATGGGACTCAGGGCGGCTAACAACATCTTTAAAACAATACAAGTTAAAAAAAATACAAAAGCTTCAATAAAAGTATAAATATAAGATGCTTTTAAAAATTGTTAAAGTTAAAACATTCAACATTAAAAATATTAAAATGTATTAAAAGACTATATACAAATCTTAAAAACATCACTTAAAAACAGCCTTAAAAACCCAGTCCTAGTCAGTTTGCAACAACCTGATGGCACAAAAGTGTTTTGGCCTGCCAATGGAAGGAGAGTAAGGACGGGGCCATCCTGGCTTTTTTTAAGGCAGGAGTTAAAAAGTCTGGGAGCAGCCACTGAGAAGGCCTTCTCCCTTGTTCCCACCAAAGGATCCTGAGAAGGTGGTGGGACAGAGAGAAAGGACTCTCCAGATGATCTTTGAGTCTCTACTGGGCTCATATATGTGATCCTTCAAATAACCTGAACCCAAGCCATATAGGGCTTCTTAGGTCAAAAGTAGTACTTTGAATTATGCCCAAAAATGGACTAGCAGCCAATGGAGCTATTGCAACAAGGGAGTTTTGTGCTCCCTGTAGCCAGCCCCAATTAACAACCTGGCTGCAGCTCTTTGGGCCAACAGAAATTTCTGAGCACTTTTCACAGGCAGCACCATGTGGAGCACATCACAGTCATCCTATGGGATATAACCAAGGCATGTACCGCCATGGCCAGATCCAGCTTCTCTAGGAATGGGCTTATTTTGTGCACTAGCTTTAATTGTGCAAAAGCACTTCTGGTCACTGCTGAAACGTGGGCCTCCAGGCTTACCCCCAACTGTGAACTTGTGTTTACAGGGAGAGTGCAACCACATCTAACACAGGCTGAATCCCTAAAAAGCCAATGATTTATACCACTAGTTTTTATTTTCAAGGAAATATGCCATTTTATATTTGATGAATGCTCCCTCTATTTCTTCATCCAACTCATTTATAAAAATGTTGGCTGGGGGATTCTGGGAGTGATCTTTTTAAAAAGTAGCTCTTCCTGGCTTTGACACTTCTTTTATCGGCAGGGAAGGTAGAGAAACATAATTCCAACATCCAAGGATACCCTAGAAAGGAAGTGATGGTGAAGCTAAATTGATTGCCCCCATCCAAGGAGCAGCATGCTAACCATTGTCCTACACTGCCACTCATTATCTACTCCTTGTTCAGTAGACACCTTTTGCTTCCCTCCTCCCAGCGAGAGAGGTCCCTGTGCTTTCCTACACCCCCACTGCTTTCCTTTCATAGCTCTGCATCTCTACTATAAAGATGTGCCCTTATGTGCATCTTCCTCTTCCACATGCTGATTAGGAGGCAACAAAAACCCTTCAAGGTCCAATGAACACATCAGCTGGCTCAGCTGGGAGAGAGAGGGGGGGTGGAGAGAAAACAAAACTAAAAACCAAAGGCATGCTAATGAGAAGCTGGAATGGAAGCCTCTGTCCCAGCTATTATTAGAAACACTTCAGTAGAGAATAAAGAATGGGAAACGGAGATCACAGAATCATAGAACTGGAAGGAACCACAAGGGCCATCTAGTCCAACCCCCTGCCATGGAGCACTCCTGAAAGATGCCCATCCAACATCTACTTAAAGACTTCCAAAGATGGAGAGTCCACTGCTTGTTACCCAAATTGTGTGGGGACCATGAGCATCCCATTAGTGTCCAAATCTTAATATGGGGAATACTTAATTAGCTCAAAATGGCAGCGAGAGGCCAGGTAATGGCAGGATATTTTCATCAATATGTACCAGTAATCTATATATACCAGTAATCACTGAGGTGACTCCAAGCCAGAATGTACAATTAAATTATTTTTATTGGAAATTACTCTTAACAGCATTGATGCTTACACTCAAGCTTCAAGCACTCACACAAGGCTATTGAAGAAAGTAGGAAGTATTTGGATAGAGGAATAGAGCAAGGGGATTATGGGTTATATTATACTTATCCTGGAGGGTTGAGATTGCAAAGTAAACAGGCAGAGAGGAGGTCTGGAAGGCAGAATGGTAACACAGACTGACATAGAGTTGGAAGGAAGAGGGTCTATGCACACTTTCGTGGTGTTTTAGGGTGATATTTATATTTGATAATCCCCCTGAAGGGATGGGGTTTGGGATGGAATACAATATTGCTCAGAGTTTCCCAGGACTAGACAAAGTATTCTCCAAATATGTTAACAATCGTTGATGGGCTAGCCATTTGGAACTGAATGGGCACAGGCAACCTTCTATTGTGATCTAGGAAAAGGGGGAAAAACCTGTTTTGCAGGCACTGAGTGCTCAGCTATCCCTGATGGGATTAGTGGATGACTCATTTCCAGGTTCACTTCCAGACTGAGTTACAGGAAAGTCTGCCCCTGCTTGCATGATGGGCCAATGAGCTGTCCACTTCCTCCTGGTCCAGAATGTGTAATGTGGCAAATCAATAGTTCAGACAACCAATAATGCACAGCTCAATATAAAAAAAAACTTCACAGAAAACAGCGAAGTTCCTGACAGGTGGTATAATGGGGGGGGGGTTTCTCCCTCCCTCCGAATACAGCAAATCTCCTGCACAGCTCATTGGGACAAAAGGTGTTCTCCGCGATTTCTATGAGGGGGCATTTTCACTGTCAAGACGACCCCCTGGCTTTAGACCACAACTACCAGAATTCTCCAGCCAAAATACAAAGTAAAACAGGAATACCCTGAACTAGCAAACTAAGATATGGTTAGCAATCAGGTAGGTCTAATTTAAGCAGTATTTGTTTTTGTTTTTTATTTGTTGTATTGTATTATTCCACTGCTGAGTCACTATTTAGACATCCTAATTGGGTTATGAACTGTTTGAACCATGGCATTGTTGCATTCCTATGGTCAAAAATGTGATAACATGTGGTCATAACCACATTGTTGTATTGTGTATGTATATTTATCTTGTTTCAAGAGTCTACATATTTTGTTAATAAAATGTTCACTGCTTAAATTGGGCCTGCTTGATTGTTAACCATATCTCAGAATTTTCCAGCCAGCAAGGTGACTGATGAATTCAGGCAGTTCTAGTCAAAAATAGTAACTTTTCTTAGCTGTGCATCCACCAGCTATGTTTCTGGCATTGATGATACCAAAGTTATCAAAGGTGTGTGTGTGTGTGTGTGTGTGTGTGTGTGTGCCTTCAAGTTGCCTGTTAACTTATGGCAAATTTAATAGGGTTTTCTTAGGCAAGGAATACTCAAGAGGTGGTTTTACCAGTTCCTTCCTCTGAAATACAGCCTCTAGCACCTGGTTTTTGTTGGTGGTCTCCCATTCAAGTACTAACCAGGGTTGACCCTGCTTAGTCTCAAAGGTACACATTAATTATTATCCCAAATGCACACCATTAAAAAAAATAGAGGATTCCCCCCACATTTCATATTTCAAAATAAGGATTATTACCATGAACACCAATAAGTTAGCACTTGCTTATAGCACTTTGTAACTGCCAAGTATAACACTTTTATCAAGTAAAAAAATTCAAAGTCCTGTAATAGCTAATTAACAATCTAATCCTTGGAGTCTGTTTGTTCGCTGTTACATAACTCATTTTAATGAAACTTGTGATTACTTGGCAATATACAATTAAAATATAATTAAAATCTAATTTGAAACTTGCCCCAAATTAAATTGATATTTATTTTCCAAGTTTGCATAAAAGGCTATGACAACTTTTATGTATGCATTCTAAAGTATCAAAATAAATACATGAAATGAAACGAATGCAGTCCAGTTCTTGATCACACTGGCCCAATCCAGCTGCTAGTTGCAAATAGAGTACAGGTTGACCCCCATATCCACAGATTCAGTATCCACAGTTTCACTTAGCCACATCTGAAAAAAAAATATCTTCTCTCTAGGCATGTATAGGTCCTCCAAAACAATTCTATGGTCAACTTCCGCTATTTGTCTCATTGAAAGTAATAGGGTTCCCTATTATCCACAGTTTCAGATATCCATGGGGGGTCTTGGAGTGTATAACCCATGGATACAGGGGTCACACTGTACATCCATCTCATCAGTTCCAAATGCTAACCCTTGTGTAAATGAAACCTATTCACTGGGTCTACTCTGCTGGGGACAAACAATTGGATGTAGGCCTCTGAAGTAAATATTAATCTTAAAAGTAAATTTTGATCAAATCTTTCTTCCCTCATCCTAGTTTCACAGGAATACTCACTCACCCCTCAAAATGGGGAGAGGCTACACTTGGTGAATTTTGGAGTCGCTTTTGGATCTCTACCCCTCTGCCCCAGTCTGTCCCAAGGGATGTGCCATGCACCTGAGATGGCTCAATTTATCCTATTTCCAACCTTTTTAGAGGATTCAGAATCTACAAGTCCTCCCGAAATGTTTAAAGGGCCACCTGCCAGTTCAGAGTGTCTCCATGTATGCAGAAGGGGGACTCTATAAGGACAAAAAAGTCATATCTGCCATTATGTGACTCACCACCCAGCCTTCAATTCTTCCTCAGAGTGAGGGCTCCTGCCTGGTTATTTTCTCTGAACCAATTTGACAATCGCTAGATGTAGGCTTGCTGACAATTGATAGCCCAATAAGCCTCTGAACAGCAAGGGCTCTTGATCTCCAGCACAACCTGAAGGGAGAAAAAGAGAGAGAGAGAGCATCCCTCAGCAGGTGGCCAAACCACTTTGCTGAGCCTCTATCTAATTGCCCTGGCACCCAGCAAGACTAATAAGGCCTCCTCTTGCTAGTAGGAGATTTTTCTCCTGCCACCCCGAGGGAGAGTTTGACTGGAGAGACTTTAAAGCAACAAACAAAAAACTTATTTTCTGTTTTCAAATGCTCACTTGCAAAAGTTTTTCTTTCTTTCTTTCTTTCTTTCTTTCTTTCTTTCTTTCTTCTCCCCCCCTTCTGCTTTCCCCTTGACCTTACTGTGTCAGATGTGGCACAAAGATTATTGCTCAAATCAAAAACTCCTGCTTTTCCCAAAGAAAGGTGCCACAGCATGTTTTATCTCCTTCGTGATGAGCTTCAAAGGGCTTGAACCCGTAAATCAAAGATAATCAAATACCGGCTGGCTGCAGAGTGCGCTTTGGGCTAAACAATTCTTTGGAAGAGGAAAGGCAGGCTGCAGTGCATGCAACTCTGCAGAAATTATAATAAAAAAAAATTCTGGCTCATATTCATCATAGGTGTATACCCAGCGAATACAACCATCAAATGGAACCTGGCTTGAAAATTACTCTACCCCTTGCACATTTTGGTAATGCACTAACTGCTTTCTAAACTATTCATTCAGTCACCTATTTCTAGCATGTATACGCCACTCTACAACTAGAAAGGCTTTCAGTGCAGCTTTCGTATCAAATAAAAAAGTAGACAAGACTATCTGATTTCAGGTTTACAGTCCTTAAAAAAATGTTACAAATGGAAAAGGGGATGAGGAGGGGAAAGGAAGATTTCCTGATCGCAGGAAATGAGCAATATGACTTCTGCTTCTTAAACCTTTCTGGTGGCTTCAGTGCTAATTTTCAGATTGCATCAGCCACAGAGATCACAGGACAACAGACAGGTGAAATCAGCCTCCACAAAATAAGAGAGAGTGATCTAGAAGGGCTTGCCCTATCACACTATTAGGTTGAGTATCAATCAATCAATCAATCAAGGATGGTAGACAACAGTCCAGGGTCTAGGCCAGCTGGCAGTATAGAGCAGGGGTGGGCAAATGTGGAAGTCTGGAGGCCACATTAGCCCCCCACCCCAAGAAACTTTGTAGGGCATCACTCCCACATCCCACTGCAAAAAAGAAAAAATGTTTTGCCCTCAAATGCCCTCTAGAGGGCATGGGGGCATTTTTGCCATGGTTTTAGTGACCCTCTCCTCCCAGCTATTTTAGGCCCAGGACTTAACAACAGGAAGTGAGGTGGGGAAAACTAGAGGCCATTTTAGGGCATTTTTAAAAAGTATTTTGTTAAAAAAAATGCTGACCCCCTGGAGGGCCACAAAAACAACCCTGATGGGACAATTTTGCCAACCCCTGATAAAGAGTCCAGCACTGTTAGAAAACAGAAAAATAACTAAGTCAAGGCGTTCCGGAGTCATAGCTAGTGAAGATCTCAGAGTGAAACCCAAACAAGTAGTGGGCAGGACCCAAAGTCTAAAGCTGTCCAAGGTGACTTACTGATTTAAGGTGCAACAGTAGTTAAGGGAAAAGCAAGAAGTAAAGACAAATGTGGAATGAAATCATATTAGGGTTCCTCCATCAGAGAGTCTGACAAAGTTGAGGCACCACAATTCCAGCTTTTCTAGCCTAAAACGTTTAACCAAGACCTGCCAAAGCCCTATCCGAAGGTCAACTGCAGTGCATTTAAGCAGGGGTGGACAACTTTGGCAGTACTGTGGGACAAATTTTCCCCACTGCCATGCACCAGTCTCATGAGCTGTACCCTCTGCATTAGAGGTTTCCAGAAGAAGTCCTCGTGAGACACCCCTTACACATGAGGAGTCTTCTACTTACAAATGAGGAAGCTACAGAGACCTAGGCAGACTAGGAAAGTAAACTCTTAATATTAAGAAGCCAGTACAGAACCTGTGATTCTGACCAACAAGTTGACTTGACTGCTACAATTCCTTGCAACAGACTTCCCTTCTGTCACCCTGCATTTTCTCTCCTACATGCCACTTAGCACAAACCATGATCATAGTTGCTGTTCAGTCTTATTACAGCCAAATGCATGATTATAATAATACAGGTCACACACACACATGTTTACACAGGATTGGGCCATGGTTTCACTTACCCACTGTCAGGAGGAAAAGGTATCTTAGGCATCTGGAGGACCATAAGAATCATGCTGGGGGTATTCTTTCTAGACATCAGGATTCCCTCCAGCACAACTCTACGGTCAACTTCCATTGGAAGTTGACTATAGAGTCATACCAGACTCCTACAGAGGCATCCTCTCTAGGCATTTTCTAGGTCCTCCAGTGCAATTCTATGGTATTCATGGTGATTTGCTATTCAGTTTCAGGTAAGTCTGGGAACGTATCTCCTGTGGGGATACGGTGGGGGAGACCTGTAATGTTTGGGCAGAGACTAAAATAGTTATTTTGTGGGGGAAGGGAATTATAACCAGTGGATAATGTTATCTCCAATGTCCCTGGGGAGATGCATCCACTCTGGGTTTTAGTCTAAACTTGCAAGGAACTGCCCAAAATTATGAACTTGTTTTGGGGATAGGGTCAAGCAACTTGGATAGCTCCTTTTAAGTTCAGCCAGAAACCAGAACAAATTCATTATGGATCCAGTGGCCAAGGATTTCTGGGGACTGTAGTCCAAAAAATCATTTTTAAAAAAGCTCTGCCTTTGATAAGAAGAAGAACTTAATTTGACACAACTTGATCCATCAATAATATGCACGACTCACTTTTTGTACGATGTACTGCTTTGTTTCTGAATAGTGAATCATACCCTTTAAAGTCCACAGATGCATGCGCACACACACTTCCCGCAAATTCAGGGCAAGCTCTACCATCTGCAGCTGTGTTCTGTGTCTGGTTTGCTTCCCATTGTTCCATTTCAATACTACTTGCATGCCGCTTGCTTCAAGCAAAAATTAATTAAACCATTAAAAAAAATAATTTGTTTCATGTGAACATCTTCACTGGATGTGACAGCAGCTTGCTAATGCCTCATTTGATTTTTTTTTTTTTAACTGCATGCATGCATGCAGGTGTGACACAGTGTGCATGAAGTCACTGTTGCTAGAAGGAACATTTGTAGTTTATCACACACTAGATTTACTAAGTGTATTCTTACAACTCTGCCTGTTTTCCAGTTGGGGCTTCATATAATTCAAAGCAACCAATGGGACTGGGGCTAGTGCTTAAGGACAGAAGCTGTTTAAGATTTGGAGAATATATTCTGCTGTTATGCTACACAGATGGTAGGACTCTTTTGGTGGTGGTATGCTGCAAGCTGAGGTGACTTGGTGGTGGCACCCAGGTTGCTCAGTGGTGGAAAAACTGCCTTCCAAGAGACTAGGGCTGCATCTGCACTGCAGAAATAATGCAGTTTGACACCACTTTAACTATCATGGCTCAATGCTATGGGATTCTGGGATTTGTAGTTTTGTGAAGTATTTCGTCTTCTCTGTCAGAGAGCTCTGGTGTCACAACAAGCTATGGATCACAAGATTCCAAAGGATGGAGCCATGATAGTTAAAGTGGTGTCAAACTGCATTATTTCTGCAGTGTGGCAGCAGTCTGGGTTCTCCTCTACACCCTTGTCTTTTTGGAGTGTATTAATCTTATATTTCTTTGAACAGTTGGGAAGAGTGGAATAAGAAAGTGTTTTATCTGTTGTTTACTATTCCTTGTAAGTATTGTTTTATTGCTTTGATTGAATTTTAGCAGACCTTTGTGATTTGTCATTTGAGATATCTTAATGTGTAACTGTGTTTTTTTGTAGCTGTTCTGAAATTCTCTGAAGAACAGCAGGGTATAATTTGAATAATAGTAACAACAACAGTTCTCCTCCATCATCATAATCATCTCCTGGGTTGTAATCTAGAAGTGTGGCATATTTTAGCCCAGATACTTCTTTGTGAGTTCAAACAGATAACAGTGTTAATTTATTTTATTTTTTACTACATCATGCTTCACAGAGTTGCTCTACATGTATGTCCACCCATCAAATCCCACAGGCAAAACTTTAACATCTCCACAAATACATTTCCATTAATTGTACTCAGTTCAGACATATTTTTGCAAGTCTTCAAGTCTTATGCACTCTTGGGACATTATCAGATGAGCCCCGTTGTCACTGCAACTGTGTTTGCAAAAGTGAATGGATAGAAATCAATTTGGAAGCCCTCAGTATTGCACATTCCTTCTAGACTGCCACTGGGGCTGCTTCAGCAACTGAGGGTCCCTCTGCTCTCATGCGGATTCTCCTTTAACCACTCCTCCCTCCCCTATTGCCCTACCCAGCATGCCTTTATTGTTTTTTTTAATTATTATTATTGTAATGCAATTGGCAATTATGGCAATGCAATTTAGTCTCTCTCTCTCTCTCTCTGGCTTTTCTTCACAAATGAAGACTCAGGAAGGACTCATCCCGCGTTTTCTGCAAGCGCGCTGATGACTAAAAAGGCCAATCCGAAATAGACAAGTCCGATTGCAGAAAGCACAGCAGAAGGTTTCCTCTGGTGATGTTACTGGGTTGTGATTCTTTCTGCGTTGCCGTTTCTCTTCAAGACTTGTTCGGTGTGAGTTCTCAAATAAGGCTGCAGCATTGTGGATAGTGTGTCTCCATGCCTCCCGATGTGAGGCCAGGGCGGACCATTGTTGGTGATCAATTTGGCCAAGCCTGAAATGTTGTTGGTGATCAATTTGGCCAAGCCTGAGATGTTGTTTCAGGGAGTCCTTGTATCACTTTTTTGGAGTGCTCCTCTTACGCTGACCCATGGTGAGTTCACCGTAGAGTACTATTTTTGGGAGGCGATGGTCCTCCATCCTAGACACATGCCCTGCCCAGCGCAGCTGTGTTCTCAATATCATGGCCTCAATGCTGGTGATCCCTGCTTGCTCAAGGACGGCAACATTCATCACATAGTCAGTCCAGTGTATATTTAGGATTGTGCATAAACAGCACTGGTGGAAGCGTTCGAGGAGTCGTAATTGGTGGTGATAAGTGACCCATGTTGTCAGATCCATAAAGGAGAATAGACAGTACAATGGCTCTATACACACTGATTTTTGTGTTTCGCCTCAGGTGTTTATTACTCCAGACTCTTTTGTAAAGTCTTCCAAATGCGCTATGTGCCTTTGCTAATCTGTGATCGATCTCTTTGTCAATCTTGGCATCTGAGGAGATGATGCTTCCCAGGTAGGTGAACTGCTGCAACTGGAGAAGTTTATCACACCTGAGGATTCATGGCCCAGCAGCGCAATTAGGAGCTTACTGACAGATGTTCCCTATCAATGGCAAAGGGACACTCTAGCCATGCCTTGGAGGCACAGCAGTAATGATCTCGAGGCAATGTCATGTAATAAGTATCAGCAAAGGCGTTATTATCGAGCTTTAATTCTGTTATAAAAGGCTCATGTGATAAAGCTCTTGGTTTCAGATCATGGGATGTACACATGCTTGGATGCACCAGCTTTTTGCCAGTGGGTTTTCTTGGGGGAAAACACCCTTCACCTCTCCAGGAACATTTCCTGAAATTACACTTATGCATGAACTGCTGAACGGACTTAAGCACAGAATTGCCGATGGCAATGTGGGGATGGTGGTGCTCGTCCTGTGGTGCAGGCTGGTAAAGAACTTCTGTTTTCTTCAGGTTGACTTCCAGCCCAAAGAGCTCCTCTCCACTGATGCCCCCTTGTCATGGGAGAGAGGCTTGCGTACCCTAATGATGTTTTGAGCTATGCTGGCAGTGGCGTAATAGCCACTGGTAGGGTCTCCCATGCCAGACAGGTCAAAACCGAAGGGTCTGACCGAAGGGCAATTTAGTAAAACAAAGGAAAAAAAAGAAAAGAAGGGAGGGGAGAAAAACAGCCTGTTTGGAGATAGCAGGAGAGAGGGGAAGAGAGGAGGAGACTGAGACCACATGACTGCCCAATCTCGAGGCTGCAACTAGAGAAATTTATCACACCTGAGGATTCATGGTCCAGCAGCGCAATTAGGAGCTTACTGACAGATGTTCCCTATCAGTGGCAAAGGACACTCTAGCCATGCTTTGGAGGCACAGCAGCAATGATCTCGAGGCAATGTCATGTAATAAGTATCAGCAAAGGCGTTATTATCGAGCTTTAATTCTGTTATAAAAGGCTCATGTGATAAAGCTCTTGGTTTCAGATCATGGGATGTACACATGCTTAGATGCACCAGCTTTTTGCCAGTGGGTTTTCTTTGGGGAAAACACCCTTCACCTCTCCAGGAACATTTCCTGAAATTACACTTACGCATTTCTAAACATGGAGGCAGAAGTATATGGAAATCTGGGGGCAGAGGTTGAATCAATGTAACAAACTGCCAAGGGGATTTTTTTTAATCCAATTTGTGAAGCACATCATTGGAGGAGTAATTTCATGACATTGCTGTTCTCTCTAGAGCTGATGGGCCTGCACCAGAAGTTGCCAGCTCTGTGTAATATGTCATCGGAGCTTGCAAACATCATTGCTGAGCTGGGTTTGACACCCGAAATCCATTTTGAGGATTGGCTGCACTGGCAGCAATAGATCTCTTTGCCAATTGAAAAGCAGGGCATAAATCCAGCCAGGGAAGCAGACACCCTGTCAGAGTGGTGTAATCTGCACAAGCAGGACATATTTATTTGTAAACAAAAGCTCTTTATAGGATGGTGAAAGATGGATGCAAAATCTGCTAGTTTGCACTGTGCTTAAGCTTGTCAGGACTCACAGGCTGTGCTCCTACAGAAACAACCATAACATCCAGAAGCAAGAAACCAGAACCTGGAAAAAGTACCTTTGGGGGACAGCACTTCCCAGAAACCCCCAGCTATTAAAACCACTGGCAATGGTGGCTGGTGGTTGTAACATTAAAACAATGTACATTTTTCCAAGCTCAGCAAGGAATGCAACCCACATCCTCTGGCAGACAATCTTGGGTTATTCACAGGTCATCGAATTTCATTCACTGAAGCTGACAGCCCTTCTGTTGTTTACATCAGTCTTTGCCAACTACTTGCCCATAGGCTGGCCCTCATTCCCTATGGATTTCTATATAATTCCCAATAATCATAGCAAATTGTAATGAAGGATGAGCAGATTTCCCTCCACTCCTTTCCCCCTTTGTTCCCTCTGTCCACTCCCTTGTGCATTCTGCTCCTGAATGCCAGCTCCACTAAAAGAATTGAGACATTTAATTCCTAAGTGGAATATGCACAGTTTGCTGTAGAGTCTAATTTCTACCAGCTCATCTCCCCACACACACACACCAACCCCAAATTTACCAGCGTGTATACATAAAATACTAGAAACAAGGTCCTCTTAATTGCATGGGGATTATTTGTATGCAATGGCTTTACAAAAACACACCTGCAGTTTGGTAAAATACAATGCAGAAAAGAATCTTGATTCAACAGATTATATAATCAAGACAGTGCTTTTTTTTCCTTGGCAGGATCTTTTCGATGCTCAAATGTATATCATTAATGTAGAGTGGGGATTGATGAATCTGTACATTTCACTTTCTATCACTTTCAAAAAAAAATTCAAGTGCAAGTTCTGCCTGTTCTGTTACCACAACTGTTTGTGATTTAAAGTATGCACAAAAAATCATATGATTTTTAGCATCTATGATTCCTGTTTTTATAGGCATTATCCCCTGATAGTCACTAATTTGCTTGTAAACATATTTCCTCTAATATATATTTTTGTACATCATTTACCCCTGTGCAATAATTTCTCTGTCCAGCCTTTTTATCAATGAACTGCAGTGCAAAAAGCAAAGGATAATTGTGTTCTGATACTTGTAGTGTTTTGGAAAAGGCACTTCAATAGGTTGGCTCGTATTGAAATGCAAACCGAACAAAGTTCTCACCTTGTTTGGGGGCAGTGAAAGTACTTTGCAGGCATATACTGGATTGGCCTGCCAAGTTTATTCCAACTTCCCACCACTTTGAGTCACTAATTTATTTTCCCAGCTTCTAATTCACAAAGGATTTTGAGGTTTCACATTTGGCTGATTGCTTTCTAAGAGTCAAATGACAAGTCTTAACCACTACCTATGGTGGCAGTTTTTACCTTGAGGTTCTGGTGGTAATTGCTATTAATTGCTACAGGAGATGGAAGCATCAGGGGCTGCAAATCTTGATGCATGATAGAGCAAATGCTTTGACTGCTTGGCAGAGCTTGATATACTGTGACACAGTAAAGGGCCCCATGGGGCTTTTATCCTCCATTCAACTCAGTTTGCATCCTATCCATTTCCCAAATTAGATCAGAAAATAACTCTCTTTCTTTCTCTCTCTGCCTCCCCCCCCCACTTTCTTCCCCCCTCTCGGCCAACTCTCTTTTCTTTTTCCACTGAAAATGATGAACTTGATGAACTTGGAACCCTTGAGCACAGATGCTAACAACATCGCGGTCCACAGTCCTGATCGTTGGTGGAACTGGGGGAAATGTGCATACACAACAGTAGCACTACTGGAGAGCCACTGGGGGTTATTTGAGTGTCAAAGGAAATTGCTTCCTTGTCCCAAGTTAGCTTTATCCTGTAGACTTTACTGGTTTATATCACTTCCATAAAAGTCCACTACATTAGACATTGGGCAGATAATATAACTGTGTAATAGGGAATAATCACAAGAAGCTTCCAGTCAAACCATTGTCTAATGAGTTCAAGCACACATGTACAATTCAGCCTCCTGGTCCAGAGCCCCTTTGGGGGTTATAACAAGAGTGTGTGTTGCAGGGTGATGGTGGACTGCAGCTGAACCCTCCCCATTTTCCACTCCCAGCTACTGCTTTCCCCCGGCTGCATCCAACCATTCTGACAAAAGCACAAGAAGCCAGAGGTTACTGCTGTTTTTTGAAAAATGTCATTTTGAACAGGAAAACTGGGTGGGTGGCATTTAACAGGAAAATGTCACACACACACACACACCAGATGCTTTTTGGGGCATGATTTTCTATTTCTGCTGATGCTGTTCAGCAGGGTTGGAGGGGATCTGTTGGGTTGGAGGGGGATCTGTGAGCCTCACAAAGGCCTTGGTGGGTGGTAAGCAGCCCATGAGTCACACAATCCCCACACTTGGGTTACAAGGTGTGTGTGTGCATGTGTGCACCTTCAAGTCACCTGTCAACTTATGGTGAGCCCACACATTTCATAGGGTTTTCTTGGGCAAGGATTACTCAGAGGCGATTTTGCCAGTTCCTTCCTCTGAAAGATAGTCCCTGTACTGCATTGAAAAAGAACCAAAGCTGACAAAATCCCACTTCTGTAAAAATTTACAGCGGTGAAGCAAGCCTGCCAGGTTTTAAATTTAGACCCACTGGCCACATGTTTCCATGGTTCCCTGTCCCACATCCCAGCTCTCCAAACACTCACTGCCTGTCTACTTTTTTACTTGTGATGTTAATCCTAGCAAAATGATGGCACCTCCTTCCCTCATAGAGGTTGAATTGCTGTTGTTGTCACCTGTTACTACTTATTTATATAGTGCCATCAATGTGCACGGTGGTTTACAAGTAAAACAACCAAAAACAGTGGGGCCTGCCAAAGGTGTACAACCTAATGTGTGTGTGTAACAAACACCTGAGGCGAAGCACAAAAATCAGTGTGTATAGAGCCATTGTACTGTCTATTCTCCTTTACAGGTCTGAAACATGGGTCAGCTATCACCAACACTTACGACTTCTCGAACGCTTTCATCAGTGCTGTATACACACAATCCTAACTATACACTGGATTGACTATGTGACAAATGTTGCTGTCCCTGAGCAAGCAGGGATCACCAACATTGAGGCCATGATATTGAGAACACAGCTGCGCTGGGCAGGGCATGTTTCTAGGATGGAGGACCATTGCCTCCCAAAAATAGTACTCTACAGTGAACTCACCACAGGTCAGCATAAGAGGGGCGCTCCAAAAAAGCGATACAAGGACTCCCTGAAACAACATCTCAGGCTTGACCAAATTGAACACCAACAATGGTCCGCCATGGCCTCATGTTGGAAGGCATGGAGATGCACTATCCACAATGCTGCAGCCTTATTTGAGAACTCACGCTGAACAAGTCTTGAAGAGAAATGACAACACAGAAAGAATCCCAACCCAGAAACATCACCCAAGGAGACCTTCTGCTGTTTTTTCTGCAACCGGACATGTTTATCTCAGATTGACCTTTTTCAGTCATCAGCGTGCTTGCAAAAAGCGCAGAATGAGTCCTTCCTGAATCTTCATTTGCGAAGAAAAGCCAGAGAGAGAGAGGGAGGTGCACACATACAGAGGGAAGGAAAAAAGAATAAAAATATAAAACTATATAATAAAATCATAAAACAAATTATCCAGATAAAATACTAAAAATACAATATAAGATAATATAAGCAAACTGACAAATTCATATAATCAAAATATACACAAATATAAAACAATATTAAACTAAAATGCCAAAAGCTTTGGAAAATAAGAATGTTTTAAAACTGTGATTTAAAAGTAACAAGGGAAGGAGTGGTCTGCAAGAGTATGGAGCAATGAGTGAAAAAAGAAAAAGCCAAGCCAAGGAAGAGGAAACCCTTGGTTGGGTGAGAAGTCTGGTGTTCTAGAATGCAGATCTCAAGCAGGCCAGTAAAAAGAAATAAGGGCTGAAAAACAGCAGGGAGAGAGGTTGTGTAGGACCTTGATAGATTTGTTCTCTTGGTCCCTTTCCTTGACACTAGGAGGCAAGGACTAGAAATCCCTGATCCAAATCTGTTCCCTAAGTTGTATGCTTCTTTAGTCACCAGCTCAGAAAGGATGATGTGAGGAACAGTCATGATGAGAGCAACCAAACCTAAAGGACTTTATCAGGCATGGCAAAAATTGCAGGATTACGACATCATGGTAGTGTGAACTGCCATGGCTATCACATGACATTGTAGTCATTTCATGGTTATCCCATGCCCCAGCTGCGAATAAGGCATTCCTTTTAATTAATGGGACAAGCCATCAATAGATCACCAATATCACTTTTTTCATGGTATTGATGCCATGTGAAAACACATCCCACTGTAATCACGAGATTATAGCATGAATGGGCGGACCTCAGCAAGAAAACGTCCAGGTGAGAACATGAAAATGAAGCACAGGATGCTCTTTTTATGAACTGTCCCATGAACTTTTTAGGTTTGTTTCAGTGCTGGTGTGTACATTAACTTTGTTAATTTGGGGTGGGTGTTTGTTTGTTTGTTTAGTTTTAGGTGTGCTTGTGTCTTCTCCTGCAAACAGCCAAAATCTCGCCCATGCCACATCATGGAAGTAAACTCCTGTTCTTAAAATGCTAGTGGTAGTGGTGCAATAATTCCATGATGTTTATTTTGCATGAGTACAGCTACGTGTGATAATAAGTGTTTTAATGCCAAGATGTTCCCACTATCTTCATTTGTGGAATGAAGTCTGAAGTCACACTTATCAATAATTTTGGCTTAAACATCCCTCTTCCCCATATTCTCTATCTTTTTCCTTCATAAAATTCAGCAGAGCCTGGAAGTAACTAGTTACAAATGTCTACTTACTTGTAATGAGGACTGGGTAACTAGTTACAGTAATTAGTTACTTTTACTTAATTCCTCTTTGGGTAACATATCTGTAACTACATTACAACTGTGACCTGATGAAAGGCAAGTTCACTGTTGTTGTTGTTTTGTTTTGTTTTGTTTTAGTTTAACTAGGGCTCATACATAAATAGGGGAGGGAGCAAATATCTCTAAAAAGGCAGGGTTTGAGTCCTTCAGGACTATTTCATCCCCAAGGAGATGAACATTTCTGGGGAACTCGATAGCTTGACTTTTTAAACATTTTCATTTTGTCCAATAAAGCTTTTCACAGACTCATAGAGCAGGAAGAGACTGCAAGGTCCATCTAGTCCAACATCCTGTCATGTGGAATACACAACTAAAGTCAGCACTTGAACTGCTCCTAAAAGACGGCCATCCGACTTCTGCTTGAACACCTCTGACAAAGAATAATCCAACATCTTCTGAGGCAGTCTATTTCATTGTTGAACATCTCTTACCATCAGGAGGTTCTTGTGAAGAACTAGGTTGAAAAGAATGTATGAGAGGGAAGGTGATATGGGAGGGACCTCTGGAAGAGTGATCTGAGAGAATGTCAGTTGAGAATGTCAGTTGAGAGAAAGCAGTTGGATGAGTCAGATGTATGAGAGATAGTGGGAGTGCGCTTTATGAAAGAAAGTTGTGTGAAGCAGTTGAGAGACTGAAAAATAAAGTGTGTGTTTAAAGATAAATAGTCTATCACTAAAAAGAATACTAAGCGGAACTAAGTGAGAGAACCATTTGTTATAGAGAGAGTTATCATACAGTTTTGCAGTTAGTAACTTCTGTGATATAATAAACCAAATAACTGTTGTTTAAAGTTCCACTGACTCATCGTGTTTTATTTCCCTCATAATAAAAGGGAAAGGTCATGCTAACCAATAGAATACACACTAGTAAGTAAATCTATCCACAGAGGAAGACACCTGGAGACTCAGGCCCCAGTCTAGATAAGGAATTACTAAAAGGGGACCTGGAGTAGGGTGTCAATGACAGGCAGCCAGTCCTGAGTGTTGAGGGCAGCTTGGTTAGCATTACCATCTCACTGATCTTTATGTGGAATCTGCCCCCGCCCTTGTAATCCATTGGTTTTTATCCTCGTGTTTTCGGAAGCAGCAGCAAACAAGCTCACTCCACCTTTAGCATTCTAAATATTTTAAAATGACTATCATGCCATCTCTCAGTCTTCTCTTCTCCAAGCTAATTGTACCTAGCTCCCTCAGTCATTCCTCATTTGGCATGGTTTCCAGATCTTTGATCATCTTGGTCCCCCTCCTCTGGCTGAAACAGTTGCTTTTTTAAAAAGGTAACTTTCCAAGCACTTATGTACCCTGTGCTCTCTGCCTTGGAAGCAGTTGCCTTCTAGGATCTGCAGAAGGGCTGCAGCCGATCAGCACTCAGCTTGGATTGCTTGTTTTGGGGCGTCTCCCTGGGACTGCTCACTGCTGCATGCTTATTAAAAGCCTTTCAGCTCCAAGGTGCCGCATCAGCTTAATTACAGCCATGGACAGGTGCCACCACACTGGGCTCTGCCTTGAATACACCCAGATGTTTACAAGAAGAGGCTGGTGTTGGTTCCTTCCTCTGTAGCTGCACTAATTTATTGGCTTCCACTAACAACTGCCAATTGCCTAGCGAGGGAAGGAAGTCGTATCTCAAGGTTATGATGTCGTCAGATAGCCATATTTTATATCTATAGACCTCCAGCAATAAAGCAGGAGGTGAAGTGGGAAGGGGGTTACATTGGAAATTACTTTTTATTTCCATACAACATCTCCTAGAAAGAATGGCATGCTGCATGCAAATGAATTAACTCCATCTCAATCATCTTTTCACCACTCACAGGAACAAAAAGTGGGATAAAGTTATTGTTCCACACTCTCTACAATCCCTGAGGAGTAAAAATATTCAAGGACGGCGCTTCACAAGGGCACTTTGCATATGAGACGGGAGCGGTGGAGGCTTATGGTATTCTTTGCATTATCAGTTTATTTATACAAGCCACAGGGACGCGGCTTTGGGCAGACTCTGCTGCAGTTGTTGTTGTGTACCTTCAAGTCATTTCTGACTTATGGCAACCCTAAGGCAAACCTATCACAGGGTTTTCTTGGCAAGATTTTGTTCAGAAGGGGGCTGCCTTTGCCTTCGCCTTCCTCTGAAGCTGAGAAAATGTGACTTGCCCAAGGTCACCCAGTGGGCTACCATGGCTGAATAAGGATTTGAATCCTGGTCTCCAGAGTCATAGTCCAACGCTCAAACCAATCCACCATGCTGGCTTTCTTAGCAAGTCTACCAAGAAGTTTTGGGGGCCTGATCCAACAAAAATCTACACATGGGAGGGGGTTGATGAGTAATACAGAAAATGCTGTTTTCTATTCAAATCAACCATTTGCAAATTTTTACACAAAATAAATCCCCATTACAGCATACTCTGCATGGGAAACAGCATTTTCTCTGCAGGAATTAATATTTATCCATTGAAATATTATTTTCTATGCAGAAAATTCTGTTTCCTGGGCAGAATATGCTATTTTCTGTACAAAACAACCACAAATGAATATTTCACAGAATAAGACCCAAATTGTGAAGATTCTCATCAGTCCAGGATTCCATTGCCAAGTGGTGATTCAAATTCTGGGCTCCGGAGTTGCAGTCCAGTGCTCAAACCACTATACCATATTGCATCTCAGATCCTCTTAGGGTCCCAAATCCAGCACTCAGGTGTTGCCCAGACACCACTTTCTCCATTACACTATTATCAGTCCCCTCCCCCTGGTTTATTATAAGCTGAAATGTTTCTCCTGAGACTTCAGGTCCTTTCCCACTACACAGTCATAGCACTATGATTCCACATTAAGTGCCATGGCAACATCTTATAGAATCATGAGATTTGCAGTTTAGGGAGGGGGACTTGGAATTTGCAGCCTAAGAGCTCTAGTTTCTCACCACACTACATGCCCCAACATTCCAGAAGATGTAGCCATGGCAGTTAAAAGTGGAGTCATGTTGCTACAGTTGTGTGGTAGGAAAGGGCCCTTAGTTACTGTCAGTAAGAGATTTAAGCTAAAATAAGCTGGTGGGTTTTGGTACTACCGCTTTTGCCTCACATACTGTTGCATCTGGCTCTTGGACAGGAAGAAGTTCCCCACACTTGGTTGACAAAAATAAACCTTTAATGCAAAAGCAAAAAAGGAGCTCCCACAGGTTGTGATGGTCTTTAAAGAAGCACTGGTTTTCCCCAGAGAAATCACATGCCCTTGAAACTTCCCAAGAAAACTTTCTACCAGTCCTCTGCAAAAAGTTTGATTTTTCTCTTTTCCTCTTGCTAGATTAAACTATGTCAAATGGCTCCATCCAGATCAAAACCCTGGTGGATGTACTGACCTAAATCCTTAGCTCTAGGAACATCAACTAACCATCAGTGCTCATTAAACAAATATCTTTAGCTACTGAACCATACCAAAGCTTAGAGAAATGGCCATCTCTTCACTCGACACAATAACATAAAGGCATATTTAGTTAAGCTGCCAAATCAAGATTGCACATAGGGGGATTCTTTAATTTTAATAACTGTAAAGAGCAGAGATTTCTCTCAAATGTAGACTGCTGTGACAGAAATCGCAACAGGCTAATATCTCTTGATTTGAGATGAGAGGTACAAGAATACAGGCACACTGACAGACCTCTGTAAAACTAACTCTCAGTGGGATTAGACTGTTGAACTGGAAGGGTGATGTAGGTTCAGATTCCACAGAGATATGAAACATACTAGGAGACCGCTGGTCAGTCTCCCTCTCTCACACACGCACACTCCACACACAGCCTAATCCATCTCACAAAGTTGTTGTGAAGATAAAGAGGGTAGGAACAAGAGGAGCCACATATACCACCTTCAGCTCATTGGAGGATTGGCAGGACAGAATAAAGCAAGCAAAGATACAATAAGGCAATGTCAGCCATCAATTTAAATGGCATTTTAAAAGGCATAGGCAAATTCATGGAAGATAACTTTCTGCATATCCTCCAACGTTTCACAGATGAAAACCAAGATGGATGAAAAGTGGCCAAGCAACATCAGAGTGTGGTCAAGATTAGGAGAAAGTTATTAATGAAGAAGAACACACAAACAGGGAGAGGCTGCAGCAGTTTGCTTTTGCCCGAGCCTACAGGGAAGGGCAAGATTCTGCCCTCTTCTCTCCTCTCTCCACTGCTGATTTAACTGAGTGCAAACTACTTTTACATTTTGAACCCTTTTCACTTTGCAGCAATTGAAGTAAGCTAAGGGCAAACAAGGAAAGTAGAAGGAGGAAAGCGAAACTGGAACACTTTAAAAGCAGTTGATAAAGTGGGATGACAGTGAATCAATTGGGGCTGTCCCTGCCAAATCAGGACATTTGGAGGGTATGCTTCTAATAAAGGCCATAGCTGCTTGAGGGCTAAGCAAACATATCCATCCCCACTCCTTTCCATATCATAGCTCATCCCCCACTCCTTCCCCTATGTTTTTCTTCAGCTACTCCCCAAAATAAATAACTAACTAGCACATCAATCACTTCTCAGTTATTTTCCTTCTGACTAGCAACAGTCATGTTGAACTTTGATGAATGAGGCTTATTCATAGGTAAGGTGAGATTCCAGCTATGCAGCACATTCCTGGGCGTGTTATTGTATTCTAGATTTTAAAAAAAATCTGGTTGTTTGTCTTTAAACAAAAAAATCCTGAATGAATGAATGAATAGCCTGTGTAGGGAATAAGAAACTAGTTCAATCTACTTGACTGTGGTTGTTGCAGGCATGGCACATCTATTTCCAAAGACAGCTGTGTACTCCTAAAGCAGACATGGGGAATTCTTGGCCCTCTAGATGTTGTTAGACTGCAGCTCCCATCAGCCACTGTTATGGAATGATGACAGTTGCATACCCTCCAGTTTTCCCAGCTTGGCAGGGACAGTCTGAATTACTCCCACTTTTTCAGCTGCTTTTAGAATGTCCCAATTTCTCTCAAATACTCCCACTCTCTCCCTTTCTCCTTAGCTAACTTTTTTTGCTGCAAACTGAATTCAAAGTGCAAAATAGTTTGCGCTCAACTAACTCAGCGGAAGGGTGGGGATGGAAGAGGAGAAGAGGGCAGAATCTTGTCCTTTCCAGTAGGTTTGGGAAAAGCAAACTACTGCAGCCTCACCTAACCTGTGTGTTCTTCCTCATTAATAACATTTGACATTTTGACCACATTTTGATGTTGCTTGGCCACATGCATCCCTGTTTTCACCTATGAAATACTGGAGATTCTGTGACATTTCAAGGACCAAGCATTTGCTACATCTGGCGTTTAAAGTGGACAATCCTTTTGCTTTAACTTCCACCTGACAAACAAAACCCTTTCAGGTAAAGAGCTAGAATATGGATGAAACTGGATGAAACTGATCTCCCCCTGGAGATTTTTTTAAATACACCTAACTTCTGTTAAAGGAATAGGAATGGGAAATATCAAGAATGTGACAACTATCTTCAGGTGTTGGGTGGCCACCTGAAAATCTCTTTTTCTACAAACCTGATCCTACACACTATTTCCCTGAAATAACAGTTCACTGGGTTCAGGGGAACTTACTTCTTAGTATGCTTCAACTGCAACTATGAATAGGAGAAATGTGAAAAAGAGAAGTTGATAGGAACTATGGTTTGGAGGAACTAAAGTGCTGTGTTTAGCAGGGAAGTTGTTTGATGGAGCTCTCTACCTGTATTTAAGACTACACCAATTAGCAAGCAGAATGGCTGCATTGACTGGATTTGTGATTAAGAAAACCTTTGTTTGTGGCTGTAACCCAGACTCCTCATCTTGACTGTGGTAGAAGGGTGAAGGTATGCCAAAGCAAGTTACTACTACTGAAATTCCATTTGCGTTAGTCTTGGGTAACAGCAAGGTGTCTTTCTTCTGCTTGTGGGTCATGTGTGTATCAATTGCTGCTATGGACTCATAATTTCAAAATTATGTTATGGTACAACACAAGTGTATTTGAAAATCACTTCTGGTATATACAAATTAATGCATAGTCACACATGTATTGCTAGCCCCTATGTTAACAACTCTTAACATCAAATAAGGCTATCTCCAGACTTGCTTAGTGATCACTTAATTTGCAGAACAGATATAGAGGAATAAAAACATTATTTCATCTCTTGATATAGTTGACAGGCCCATAGCCTTGCCTACTAATATGTTGTAACTTACTAAAACTTCTTAGTAAAGATGGAGCAGCTACTAAAGGTACTGATGCCCTCTTTGAATATAACCAACCTGGTTTTGGATGCTCTCTGCCCAATTATGCTACTTTTTAAAAGGAATCCACTCAAGTTCCGAGTCCTCAAAAAGTGATTAGTTACTGTTAAAGGTACATTGTTTAACAAGTAACACTTCATTGTCATTGAGCTAATGGAAGTTACATTTTAGTTATTTTCTTTTGTTAAAAAACAAACACCAGAATGCTGTAAGCCACTGGGCAGTGATATACAATACACCTCAGTGGGAAGGCCAATTTTATCTTCTAACAATAAAATTAACCACCATTTCATCACACCAAAAAAAAAAAAAAAGTGGCTTTTCCATGTGGGCAGCCAAATTTCCACATGGCCTCTGATGTTTAAAAGTGCCCTTTAAAATTGGCTTTTAAATTTATTTTTGATCTTTTATTAGGCATGTTTAATTTTTTTTGTTGTTGCACATAAAGCTTAGGAAGTAAATATATATATATATTAATAAATATTTCTAATAAGTTATAATAAACGGAATGGTATTACTGGTTGTTATATTACAAATGTTACATTTCAACTGTAATGTAACTTCCTTAGTCATGGCCAAAAAAAAATGAATTAATTAACTTGTTTGTAAGGAGTCAGTTTCAGCTCTGAATAGGTAGATGGAAGCAGAAAGAGGTTCTCTCAGAAGACTATAGCACTGAACAAAGCTATGTTTCTTGAAATTTACTATAATTTTAAGAACTGCAAGGAAGGGCTGGGGAATTGCTCATAGTGAGGTTGCATCCCTCCAGAGACCACAACAGATCTACACTTCTATTGATCTGTATCTTTGAAGAATCCACTAGATGGTATAATACCTCAGGCACCAGAGAGAAAGAGATACACAACCAGAAAGATTACAGGGAATATGATCAATGAGTACATTTACTACTATTGTATCATTCTTAAAAGTGGGACAACTCCAGTTCTGATATTTGGAGGTCTTTATCCAGGGAAGATGGGTAGCTTCTTTGGAGCAACCAAAGGACAGTGGTAATGCTGCCCACAGGATTCTGGGAGTTTTAGCCTAAATGGGTAACTTTTCCAGACTCAGATGTGGGGCTGCTAAACTTGTGCTTCTTAGAGTTCTCAACTAGAAGTTATTCTTCAGGTTGTTAATGGAAGGCTACAGCTAGCTTACTGGACTATCTGTTCATAGTCTCTGCAATTTCTATCTTGCAGGCAAATCTCCATCTTCAGAGAATTTGACTCTACGAGTCTAAGATAGGAAGCTTCAGGCATGGGAACTGAGTATAGCATCCAAAGTTCTGGTGTGCATGGTGACCAGGAAGTCAATGCAACAAAGCTGGAAAGAATTGTTGAGGTGCAGCCAGCTGAGAAGTCATCATCTGATGTAACAGAAGGAACAAGCAAGACCAGCTTGGGGGAAGATGAGGTGGAAAGCCACACCACTAAGTTGGAAAGGACCCTTGAAATGCAACTAGTTGGAGAGGCCTTTCCTGACGTAGCACAGGGGCCACCCAAGAGTGGCTTTGGTGAAAAGGGTGTAGGGCAAACTGATAAACAGCAGAATGAGGCTGATATTTTGTCTCTTCCAAATGAAGCAAAAGAGGCATTAGTACTACAAGAGAACTACCAAGAAGGTGACACTTCCACATATATTCCAGAGGGTGTTGTAGATATTATGAAGGGGGCTAGACCAGCTTCTGAAGTCAATGCTGTCCACTGTTGTACTGGAGACACCACAGAGATAGTGACTGTAGATCATCTCCCTGACCTGACATCTCTAGAAAAGAATCAATGTACTGGACAGGGGTGTGAGTTAAATGTTGGAGGACAGCCTCTTGAACATAACCTGGCCCAGCAAGATCTCTCTAGTGCTCAAGAGAAGATTGCTGCAAGCAGGGAAAGCCACACAGATAATAGAAAATTTGTATGTTTCCTTCTCAATGCGGTGGATTTCCTTACCACGAACCTCTTTGAGGCACATCCTGCTGTGAGTGATTTAGAGGCTCAACATCCCTCGGAATTTGCAGCAGTGACTACCCCACAATCCACTGCAAAAGCCCTGCTGGAAGTTGCTGAACAGCTTCAGTGTGGTGTTGGTGTTGAAAAAGCATCCTCTGTAGAGGAACTTGCCAAAACTGTTTCAAATGAACCAGCTTTAGAAATAGCTGAAGCACAGGCTGCTGGTCTAAATGAAGAAAGGATACCTCAAAAGACTACACAAGCAATGCAAACTGAACTGGAGACCACAGCTGTTGTAACTCAACAGGTGAAGGCTGAAATGGAAGATACTGCTCTTGCTCAGGACCAGGCTTTAAACAGTGGCATCCCAGACTTCCTAGAATCTGCTGAGAAGCTGATTAATGCACTTGAGGAAGAAGGCAAGCTTCAGATGTCCCTGCTCCCAAAAAAGAAAAAGTTGTTTTGTTGTACTGTGTTGTGATGGGGAAGTTAAATCAAAGAACTGCAGGGCTCTAAGCAGCACACATTTTTTAAATGCACTGTTTTAAACATATATTAATATATACATACTGACAATGCCTCTTGGCATGTCTTCTGACAAGCTGTTGATATTTAGACCAGAACTTGGGAAAATTACTTTTTGACAACTCCCCAAATCCCCAACCAACGTATACTGGTTAAGGATTCTGGGAGTTATTGTCCAAACTAACTTTTCCCAAGCACCAGCCTAAATTCAATGGCCTGTCCTTTCCTTAAGTATACCCACTGAATCAATGGGACTTACAGCAGTGTCAACTTACCAGCTTCCCATTAATTGGTGGGTCTACTCTAATTGGTACTAGCAATTGGATTTAGGCTAATGTTTCAGCACAATCAGATGTAAGAAGGAGATGCATGGAGTGGGAAGAGGTACTGCAGCTAAGCAGCTTCTTGTAACATGAAGCATGTGACTGGAAAGGAAACTGGAAAGAAAGCTAATATAGGAGGCTATATGTGTACAGTGTTTTTTAGAACTCCTCTGCCTTTGTCATTTAATATTGCACTCTGTTCCACATGTCCTAGATATCACTAGTCTGCCACCTTCTTCCCCTCCTTCTGGCATTAACAGATGAACAAGCACATGGGTTGTTCTTCATGGATATAATTGTGCCAATTGTGTTGCTGTATAGGTTCATATGAATGTATTGTACTCTGTTGGGATTATATAACTATACCTGAATCCTCTTGAGCTGGGAGACACAGAAAGGAACATAGAAGGCTAGGTGTGGTTGTTCTGCAAAGAAACCTGTCATTTTAACATGCTAATAAAAATCTGTTTTTATTCATACTGGTGTCTTTTTTCCCCATGAATACTCAAGTCCCATTAGCAATGTCATATCAAAATTGTATCACTTATATATGATGGCAAAATCAAGGTTTGCTTTTTGGATTATTTTTTAAAGAATATTTTCAAGCCGTGAATACTTCAATCCATGGATAACAAATCCGTGGATATGGAGGGACAACAGTATTTTGAACTTCCATGCATAAGCTGGTGCCATATAACCCAAACCTGCTCTAAGATGGGTATTGCAAATGCATAGTACTAGAACAAGTGTATAAAGAACCATGGACAGCAGTAGTAGAACCCATAGGTAGAACGGTTGGCATTGGTTGACCTACATATCTATTATGTATGGCAGCGTTGGAAAATCTGTAACCTTCAGGATGTTTCTGGGCTTCAATTTCCATCAGACCCACCCAACTGGATCTCCCATTTTTTATGGGAGCAGTAGTTTCATCAACAACTGTGTGGCTCTTGGTTCTTCAACCTTGATGGAGAACCACTGTCATGTACCAGACTCAGTGAACAATAGTTTCAAAGTGCATCAGAAAACATTATTGCCAGAAATCCAAGAAGCATACCATACAAGTTTGTTGATAAGAACTGAAACTCAAAGGCTACACACTATATTCAAAACATATTCTCTCTCTGCTTTTCTTCACAAACGAAGATTCAGGAAAGACTCATCCCGCGCTTTCTACAAGCGCACTGATGACTAAAAAGGCCAATCCGAGATAGCTGCTTCTGTGTGGGCAACAAGGGCAGCATCATCAGCGAAGAGCAGCTCACGGACTAGATAGTTTAGAGTCTTAGTGTGAGCCCTCAGACGGCTTAAGTTAAACAAGCTACCATCAGTACTGTAACGTATATAGATGACGTCGTCTTCTTCAAGCTCTGCCATAGCCCTTTGGAGCATCATGCTAAAGAAGATTGTAAATAAAGTTGGTGCAAGAACACAACCTTGCTTCACTCCATTAGTTATTAGAAAGGGCTCTGAAAGAGCATCGCCATATCTGACTTGACCACGCTGGCCCTCGTGTAGCAAGATAATCATTTTAAGGAACTCAAAAATCAGTGTGTATAGAGCCATTGTACTGTCTATCCTCCTTTATGGATCTGGATCTGAAACATGGGTCACCTATCGCCACCACCTACGACTTCTCGAGCGCTTTCATCAGCGCTGTCTACGCACAATCCTAAATATACACTGGACTGACTATGTGACGATTGTTGCTGTCCTTGAGCAAGCAGGGATCACCAGTATTGAGGCCATGATATTGAGAACACAGCTGTGCTGGGCAGGGCACATTTCTAGGATGAAGGACCATCGCCTCCCGAAAATACTACTCTACGGTGAACTCGCCATGGGTAAGCGTAAGAAAACATATTACAATCTTTAAAATCTGCCGAGCTCCAATACCATTGGCTAACCGTCATCCCCTGACATGACATTCCCTTACACTGGCCAGCCTCCTTTTCCCAGGCTGGCTTTGCAGCTGCATTCTTATCTTTTCCCAAAACTACCTGAAACCATTACCACCCCCTCCACAGTTGGCAAAGAACACTCATTTGCAAGTACCAAAACCCATAACACAATGCGTATCAAGGTAACAGGAAAAGAACTGAGAATGGCAGGATTAGGCAACATCAGGCGCCAATCCTGACAACCACTAAAGGACACTATTACCAGTCCAAATTGTGGAGAACCCTAGCCTGGAAAGGAGTATCAAGGAGGGAGAGGCAACTTCATACCAGAATGATAATGGAGCAATATCAAAGAACCCCACTAGATATGGGGCCATTTGATTTTGTAGGGAATGAAAGTTGGTGGGATCTTTCTAGCTCACTCAACAACACACCAGGATCATGAGGACAAAAGCTTCCCCCTGTTTGTTACCTGAGAGGCAGTATGGTGTAGTGGGTTGAACATTGGACTAGGACTTTGGGAAACCAGGGCTCAAATCCTTATTAACTGTGTAAACTTACTGGGTGACCTTGGGCAAGCCACAATCTCTCAGCCTAAGAGGAAGGTAATGGCAAGCCTTCTCTGAATAAATCTTGCCAAGAAAACCATATGAGAATGGTTTCTGTAAATCAGAGTCAACTTGAAGGCACATGTGGTCCCTGCAGCTGGAATATTTTTAAGTGTTCAGGCCTTGAGAGAAATGTATTTTTGGACTCCAGCTTCCCTTTCCACCAGCCAGCATAGCCAGTATAATTGTGTGCCAGTGAGATCTACAGAGCATGCCCTTGCTCCTCCACTGATTTTGAGAATCTCAGATAAAGTAGAAGCCACTTAAATTATTGCAAGGAGATACCTGTTGCCCTTCACCTCTCTGCCCAAACCCAGCTGTAACATCTGGAAAACTGAAGTTGCTAATTGTGGGTCAAAGAGATATTTGGTTACCCTGCTATTCTCTACTGCTGGGCAGGCTGAGGGGTGAATGGAGAATTCTACGGTATGCGGATCACAGCATGTTTAATAGCTGAGAATATGGTATCTATCCTAGATAAGACTGTGTGGGTGAGGTATTATGCAAGTTCTTCTAGTTTGGGGGTGGGAATTAAACAGTTGCTCTCAGATGGTATTGCATTGCAATTCCCAGCAGCCCTGGCCAGTATAACCAAATAAGGAATAGTGGGTGTTGCAATCATCTGGTCATGCAATTCCGGCCCCTATCCAAGGTAACAGACTGCATAGGTGTGGCCTTATGAAAGTGCAGGAGATAACCCCATTCTATTATCCACTATGCCAATCATACTCCTTGGACTTTACATTTCTCTCTCAGCGTGGAAACTATTTTTCCTCCATGTTCCACTGAGAAAGAGTGACCACTTCTTGATAATTACATTCTCACCTCTAATTAACAACCCTTCTGTGCTGTGAAGCCAGCAAAGCACTTGACAGTGATTAAGAAACTTGCATTCTGTAATCTCTTATTTTGGTAATTGTAATGATTGCTTTTCTGTGACCTTTGTTTAATCTGGCCATCAGTTGAAATATCATTTCAGTGCTGCCCACATTTCTTACCTTCACTCTGGTAAGGACGTGTCTTTTGGTAGCTTCCCTAAAGAAGACTCTGTTATAATAGTACCTAACAGTCAGATAGCACTTCTGATTGTTTTTGATTTTATTACAGTTATTTCTGCCTGTCTTCCATAGAGCTCATAGTAGCATGATATCCAGGCATTGTTTTTATACAAGTACTGGGCAAACCAAGATCCAAATATTTACAGCAGGCTTCCTCTATGCAGATATGTTGTTGTTATTTGCCAAAAAGTCACCCTTGACTTATGGTGACCCTATGAAAGAGAGACCTCCAAGTCACCCTACCATCAACACCCCTGCTCTGGTCTTGCAAAGTCAGAGCCTTGGTTTCCTTGATTGAATCAACTCATCTGTGTTGTGGTCTTCCTCTTTTCCTTCTGCCTTCTATTTTACAGCCTTCATCTTTTCCAGTTAGTCGTGTCATCCCATAATATGTCAAAAATACAGAAGCCTCAGTTTAGTCATATTGGCTTCTAGTGCAAATTGAGGCTTGATTTTCTCTAAGTTATTTTGTCTTTTTAGCAGTCCATGGCATTGGTAGAACTCTTTTCTAGCACCACATTTCAAATAAGCTGATTTTCATCCTATTAGTTTTCCTACACCTACGCATAGAAATATAGTATCAGACTAAATCACTCCACATATTTAGTTAAATTCACAACAGCCTTATAAGGTAGAATGCTATTGTTCTGATATGGCAGGGCAAGAAAAGAAGCAAGACTCTTGTACAACACTGTTTTTTCCTACATCCTTCTTCTAAGGGCATGACTAAGACTAATTCTGTATAATTTCAGGGTCACATTCTGATGCTACATTTCAATGTATAGTTGTATTGGATTGTTAAAGGTGTGAGTATGAAGAAAGGGGGAAGAAGAAGAAAGATGAGAATACATAGGATATGATTGTGGGGTGATGTTTCTAGCTCCTTCCCATCAGCAAGTGAGGCTGCAACAAGGACTTTTATGAGGTCCTGCTTCTGATGGTTGCAGCCTTACTTACTGGTGGGAGGAGGCTGGGAATCTAATCCTCCTATGCCCTAACCACCACCTGAACAGACCTAATTTGCTCAGCGCAGTTGCTGGCTCTCAAGGTGGGTTTGTGGGGTCATGCCAGGAGACATTATTTAGTTACACATTCATAACTAAGTAGGCAATGTAGGATATTGGTGAGCATCTATTAAAAGCAAGTTCATGAGCATCTGAAGCAATGAAACTTCTGACCATTTAACAGTAGATGGAGAATGTTTATCTTCCCAGCCTTGGAATACAAGTCTTTGGGGCTGATGTTTCAATGTGCTTCTGACATGCAGGTATGAAACCCCACCTCCACAGGCATCAACAGTTTTCATCCTATGCATGAAGGTGTCTACTACAGAATAAACTGGCTATTTTTAAAGTTTAAGTTCCTTCTAAATTTTCCAGATATTAGCACAATTCCTTTATTCACTAACCCACTTAGGGACCGTATCAGAGTCACTTGCAACTGCAGCCTACAGCAAAAGCTCACCTCCTAGAAACTGTTTCTTTTGTCTACTAAGTCTGCAAAGACTTAGGCTTCATAGGACCGTACCTGACAAATCTACATTTCCTTGAGGTGTCCCATCACCGATAGGAGTGATGACCACATATCCAACAGTGGCAGGAAATGTGTAGCCTTCCAGATATTGCTGGGCTGCAACTCCCATCAGCCTTAGCCAGCACAGCTAATGTGAGGGAATATGGGAGATACAGTCCAACAACATTGAGAGGAACATATGTTCCCCGTCCTTTACATGGAACAATCTTCTTACTCAATCCCAAAGCTACTTTGCTTCCATTCATACACCTAGCTATTCATTCTGGTAATTTGATCACAGGAATCTGGTTTTTTAAAAATCAATTTCTAAGACTTAACAGCAACCTCAAGAGTAGGTGAATGCAAAGTGCAGCCTCTGATAATCCTGGACGTGATTCTAACAGATGACATGGAAAACCCCTGGAGTTATCTACAAAGAACTTCTCCACCATATTTGTGGCACTGATGGAGGGGACATTCCATCAGGGGGATGAGACATTCTTCAACAGGGATAGGGCTTACTATCAGCAGTGAATGAAGCATACCTTCTTTATTCTCCCCCTTCCTCCTGAATCCTGTGTGAGCATCTGACTATGGCAGTAGCAACACAAAAAATGGTCCAGCAGAGCTGCCATGGAGGAGGAGGTAAAATGGCAGTTTTTAGTTGTGTTTTTAAGTAATAGTTGCTGATTTAGTTGAGTACATCTCTGTCTAGGAGGACCACATTTTTCAAAAGAGGACAGTGTCCCTATACCTTTAATACAACAAAAGAAGGCATTTTAGCAGGTATAATTTAGTTTAGTTTTAAGCAGAATGGTGCAACAGTTTGAGTGCTGGATTAGGATTTAGGAGACAAGGGTTGGAATCCCTACTTGCCCCAGAAGCCCACTGGGGGATGTTGGTCAGGTCTGACTCTCCCAGCCTTAGAGGAAGGCAATGGCAAACCTCCTCTGAATAAATCTTGCCAAGAAAACCCAAGGATAGGGTCACCATAAGTTGTAGGAGACTTAAAGGCACCTAACAATAGCAAAGCTTATTATGCAAGTGACACTTGCAAAAATTCTCTCTTCCATGCATCTCTTAAAGGCACAGGAGACCTGTCTTCTTTTACATGTGGCCACCCTATTTCAGTCCTACTCATATGTTGTAATCATAACCACAACACTGATCACCAAAAGCTGCCTTTAGGACCTGTTGAGTAGAAGAAAAATCAATGAATTGAATTGATTGATTGTTCATTTAAATTATAAGTCATTTTGAGTCCCAATTTTGGGGGGAAGGCAGGATACAAATCATCCTCATCCTCATCCTCACCAGTGAAAACAAGATAGACAGACTGCATGCGGCATGTACATGGAAAGACTACTTAGAAAGCTCATAAATTCTTGGTACTTTCTTAGCATCCTAGTTGCTTTAATTGCAGCTGTACATGGAGACCTTTTCCAGGTGAAGCTATTCCTCCCATAGATAACAGTACCAGGAAGAGTTTCAGCTGAAGGATTTCTGTATTAAAGGGATAGGAATGGGAGCATCACTGAAGAAAATGATAGCTGCATATTGTTGGAATGCCTATACAAACATTTATTTTAAACAAGAGGATCACACATATTTATTGTGGGCAGGATGTGGTTATTTCATAGTAGACTGTAGTCTTATGACCAACAGGGGCAGGAGAAACCCCAAAACATATGATAGGAACTATGGTTCAGATGATTTATAGTGTCATGTCATGTGGGGAAAGCATTTAGTGTAGCTACAGAGCCCTATTTAAACCAAGCTCCAGCAGCTAATGTAAAACTTTTGCATCTAATAGGAACTCTGCAGGTAAGAGAGGAGGAGTGGTACATTTTGGAAACAATGCTGTTTGTTAACATTCATTTCTTATCATGGCAAAAGCATAAATATGTGAAGGAATAAATATAACTGATAGATTGCTGTTGGAGGATGTTTAGTCAATAGCTAGGGATTTTTTTGCTCATTTGTAACTTCTACTGTGCTCTGTGTGTGTGTGTGTGTGTGTGTGTGTGTGTGTGTGTGTACTAGTTGGGTATCTGGAGCAGCAACTCCCATATGCTACTGTTTTGAGGTCACCTAATAAAAAGGGCTGTCTAAATGGTAAATGCCTAGTAAAACAGGAGACTCTCTCCTACTTGTAAGGTTATGGATACACAGGCGTCCTCCTATTTTGGGAATGGAATTTTAGTCTTTAATCAAATATACTTACTGAGTTCTGATTGTAAGACCAACTGTTTAACCAGTAGTTGTAGGGTGAAGGATGTGAACTTTTGAGAAAATGGTCAGTTACAGTTTCTTGTGTGGGGTGAGAAAACATGCCCTTACTAAAACGTTCCCTCTTTACCGAAGTGCTAACCACTTCATACAACTAAGTCTTTCCAATACTTGACTTGAATGAATGGGTTTCTCTTATTCTACAGAATGGGAGTGGAGAGGGGGGGGGACTTTTGAATTAGTGTTTGATGCAACTATTAGTAAAAATGACTTCTTTGAGGAGAGGAATTTGAGCTCCAGGCGATTGTTGGGGGCAGGGGTAGATCCATTCTTATATGGTCATAACCTGTCAATGTAGCACCTGGTCAACTTAAAACTGGTTTTGGTCATTTCTTAGGCAGTCCATGAGATGGAATTTTTTATCCTACACAGCTATTGCAATCTAACCCCCCTTAAACTGCCAGAAATCCATCCTGTGGAAACCTTGGTTATGTTGTTTGGTGAGGTGCTTAAAATTTTCTGCTAGAAAGCATTAGTTCAAGGGAGTGCATTGGATCTCTCTAGCAGGGAATTCTCTCATTAAATTCCATAATGCTGTATGATAGTGCCATGGTAGTTAAAGTGGCAAAATATAAAGTTTAGATTTGAGCAATACAGAAGCCTAGCAAATGGGGAAGAACTCATCAGAACTTCAGGATGGGGTCTAAAACTTGAGCTTCTGTTCAGAGAATTGAAGTAGAAGTGTATGTTCTTCTGAATTGGTAATGGATGTGGCTTATGTATTGTATTAGGGTTCTGTGATATCTCTGTCTTGCAGGCTGTGTATTGGTAGATGTCTGAGACATTCTCAGTCTTTCGTGCATCTGGTCGACAGTAGAGAGCGTCAGACATGGGCAGTAAACATAGCACCTCAAGCTCCAGTGTGTCTGAAAAGCCAGAAGGCAATACTGAAAAACCAGAAAAAGCCCTTGGGGAGCAACCAGATCAAAAGTCTGCAGATAGCCTTCCAAATGATGGCAGTGGGGCTGCAATGAATCCTGTGGACTCAATCTGTCCAAACCACACTGACAGGGAAGTGAAGGAAGATGGTGAACGCCTCCATGAGGATCCAATTCAAGAAAGGACAGAGGCACAGGTTGACTTGCTAGAGGAACCTGAACCTGAGGGGGCTTTAGGAGAAGATGATGAACATGCACATGCACATAGCTGGTCTGGTGCCCTGGACCTTCCAGAGTCTGCTGAGAATGAGACAGTTCTACCACACAAGGAGGGCAAGCTTCCACCCAAAGAGACAAAGGAAATTCCCAAAGGAGTAGCAGCTTGGCGGAAGGAATAGAAGATTGTGGGTTTCCACCAGGCATGGGAAGTTTAATATAGACTACAAAGGCTGCAGGACTATAAGGATGCTGTTTCTGGTCTGAAGCATCAATATCGATCTTCTACTACACTAGCAATTCCCAAACTTGAGTTCCCAGATGTTTTACCATGATTGCCAGAATGCTTTACTGTTGCCCATGCCGGGTCAGTCTTCTGGGAACTGGAAGTCCACAACATTTGGGAGCCCAACTTTGGAAACCACTTCACCTATATATTTATGATGTCTCTTGGCATACTGTCTTGAAAGGTTCTCAGTATTCAATGTTCTCTAAGGTGCAGAGGGGCCTATGTTACAGTGATTTAAGAAGCCTCCTTATAGCCTGAAACATAAAAACGGGAAAGAAGGGAATTTGAGAGGGTGTGTACACTCAATGTTTTTTTTAGAACTTTTCTGCCTTTAGATACTCTTTTCCACATATCTTAAATGTCACTATCAGCCACTTTGTTTCATTCTTATTTGGGTAACAATGACACTCACTGTTATCTTCTGTAGACACCATAAGCCAGTTGCATCACAGTATGAGTTCTTCTGAATTAATTACTTTTTGTAAGTTATGTAGTGGTATTTCAATTATTCTTCACCTTGGAGATAAGGAAAGGAACATGGAAAATGAGCAGTGTTCATTGAAATAACTTCTATTTTAAAATTTAAAAGTTTATGAAATAAAATATGCTGTTTTTATTATTGGTGTGGTGGATAATTTACTACAGGTGTGGTTTTAGACAAACTCAGGAAGATAGTCCCATTTCTAGACTCTGACACTCAGGTCATTGATGGTAGCCATTGCAAAGGATGGTTAGAAGAATGGAAAATGCCCCCCCACACACAAAAAAAATAAGTCTCTCAAGTGCTAAGAAACCTTGGTGATAAGATTCCTGGACTGACCAGAATCTTTGCAGTTTGGGGCTTGGTCTGCACATGTTTCATATGTTTGTGCAAAAACATTTTTGTGCTGTTTATTCTGTAGAGAAAATGTAGCCTATTTTTCTGCAGAAAATGCTGTTTTATGTGCAAAGCAACCATGAACATTCCCCCTCCCCAACACCCCCAAGAATAAATCTTGAATTTCAAATACTCTTCAAAAACTGTGCAGTCTTTTAAAAGCTGTGCAGTTTTTGGAGATGTAACAGTGAGAAGAAAATGTTAAAATGACTCATTGCTTCCTTTGACAAGTAAATTAGTGGCCAGCTACTTCCACCAGACATATAGGCTGGCCAGCGGTATGGAATCTATTTTTTTCCTTCCTATTTTAGCTAAGAAGCCATGGCCACTGCTCGATAATTACATTTTCACCTCTAATTAAAAACACCCTCTGTGCTGTGATGCCAGCAAAGCACTTGACAGTGATTAAGAAACTCTGGTTCTGTCATTTTTTATTTTGCTAATTGTAAGTATTGCCTTTCTGTGATCTTTATCTAATCTCTCCATGAGCTGATATGGCATTGGATCACCAGGATTCACATTCCCTCACCTCACTCAAATCCTCCCTGTCACTTTGGCCAAGAGATATGTTTTGTCAGAATGCCCTTCCTTAAGACAGTTTTGGCTTACAATGATAACATTATATCATGCCTGTACTCTGTAAAGCTCAAGTGGATTCCTATATGGTTTCCTCCTCTCTAGCCACTTCTGAAATCTAGGGGTTTATCAGCCCAAGAAGGGAAGCATCCCACCTTGTCTTATCGTACAACATTGGCTTGTTTCAGGTGTTTCCCTGCTTCAGTCCCGTGGGAGACATTAATAAAGGTGGGTCTTTCTGCTGAAGGATTTTTCCAGTTAGCAAAATGACTCACATCTACCATCTCCCATGGGACTGGAATGGGATAACAGCTGAAACACAGCAGTGTGGTGTGATAAGGCAAGGAGGGCAGCACTATTATTATGGTGTGCTGCTGCTTCCTTCCCTCATGCGATAAGCCCTACAGACCTGTGGGTCCTTTCACACTATACAATTATAGCACTATTGTTTCATTTTTACTGCCATGGCTGCATCCTATGGAATCCTGGGGCTTGTAGTTTTATGAGGCACTATAGCTCCCTAAGTATTTCATCCTTGGTACCATCACCACCACCACGTAGGCCTTTGCCTGTGCATTTGATGGTGGCAGGACATATAAGAAGACCTCCACATTTATCTTTTGCAGATGGAAAAGATTTTACAGGGAGAAATGGTTATTAAGTATCCTGGTCCCAAGTCATTTGCTTAAGTCCCATATTTATGCTATTAGATTAGTGTAACTCACTTTTCAATGGCCCCATCCTGGGAAGGATGAAAGTACCAGAATTTGGAGAAAATCTGTCTTGAACTATAACTCCCAGAACCCCATAGCCAGCAGCACCAATGACTATGATGACTGGGTATTCTGGGAGCTGTAGTCCAAAAGAATTTCTTCCAAGCTCTGGACAACAGCATGGGGACTATCCCAACATCATGGGCTGGCTTAGTAAGATACTATCACATGGCTGGAGCATTTTAAATGCCACCTTAAAACTCAAAGTCTGTCCAGCACCCCTTCCTCCCCACCCAAAACATCACAGACAAAGAGAGCACATTTTGTATCATAACCAAACATGCTTAACCCTGTGTGCAAATAAAAGAAGGAAGCAGCATTTGAAACAAAAGCATGAGAAAGTCAGTAAGCAAATACAGCTGGCTGTCATTGAGGTAGCCATGCATTGTTAGAAGCATATTAGCATAGGCTTTTTCTTATCTCAGTCCACCAAAAATCCCAGAGAAACTGTTTGCAATAGAAAAAGGTCTATGGGGAGGAAGGAAATGGCTGGCATCGATATTGGCTGCTCACTGATATCTATTCTCGGGCTAGAGCAGGGAGGGAGAAGCAGTATCCAAAATTAAGGTAGGCTCTAGTCAGAAGTACTGAGTGCTATCTCTGCCGGGTTTATTTCCCAACTCCCCCTTTGCGGGGGCGGGGGGAACTAGGCAGACCTCAAGGGGTCTGGATTGCAGCCTGCATTGATGTTCAGCACAAATCATTGCTCCTAGCAAAAACAATTACCCTGTGTCAGCCCTTGCCATTGTCTCTGTGTGTGAACAACGTGCTCAAATGGAGGCAGATAAGACAGGTGATCTTGATACATATTTGCAGCATTTTCCTTGGAAGGAAGGTTTGTCTTGCAATGAACACAGCCCTGAATGGGAGGCAAGAGAAACACCATCACTCCATGCAACATAAAGTGTTGAGTGAGTGAATGCATTTGATGGACCAACATTTCAAAAAATATATATCCTATGCCAATTGTCAGAGAAGTAAAACTCTAATCCTTTGTGGATCTTCACATGGAAGAGAATTAGGTACAGTCAGCCCTCTGTATCTATGGATTTGGCATCCACAGATTCCACCACACACAGCTTAAAAATATTTTTTTAAAAAAAGTCCAAGCAAACCTTGAATTTGCCATGTTATATAAGGATACCATTTTACCATGCCATTGCATATAATGGGTGTTTTGATGTCCACAGGGGGTCCTGGAACCAAACCCCAGCAGATACTGATAGTCCACTGTAATATGGTAGAATGTTGGATTTACTGCTTCAGGTAGGCGTAGGTAATAATTCAGAACTCTTACAGCACCTTGCATATTCTTTTAATGACTGTAGAAAACCTGGAATGAATTCACCACCTCATAGGCTTCAGAGTCACCTCCCTCCCCTGTTATCTACTTGTAATGAAGTAGACTATCATAAAGAAAAGTTGTATATTGACTTGTAAGGAATGCCCACTGAATCCGGGTTTACTTCCAAATATACCTGTATAGCATACCTCAGTTAACAAAGCCTCTGACAAAGAACCTCCTTTTTGCAAAGGAATTTTATTCCCACCCAGCCCCTCTGCATCAACATTGGGAATATAGTGAAAGAGGGCTGGAACAACACAGATTTTTGGTGTAAATAATGTAATAAACAAAGGTTGAGCTGGGAAAGAGCAGGATTCTACTCCAGTGGATCCTACTGCAACTGTATGTGCCTGCCTACAACAGGCAAAGTAAATAGCTACTGCCTCTAGAATCCCTTACTGGGCATGTGTGGATAGTAAAACAGAGGAAAAAATGGAGATTGGGGGATTGATCCATAATTCACTGTGTAGCACCATTAACTAAAGTGTTTAGATATATGTAAAGACCATACAGGAGCCCAGCCATTGTTTTACTTATTTTCTGAGGCCTTGGAACTATGACTGTAACCTGAATTCAGAAAAAAAAATTGGACTACAAATCCCAGATTGGGAGTCAAAAAGTAACTTTTTCAAGCTCCAAATATAACTAATCACACTTTGAAAGTAACTTTCCAAGCTGCAGTCCCAGACAACCAACTGAATGCCAATCATTCTTAATACCATGTTCTGCCAAAGCAGAGATCTTTTCCTGGCTGACTGCTGGGCCTATCAGGGACTTCAAGCATCCCTAGAATATGTCCTTCCATAGAGGCATAACCCTCAATTTAAGGATGAGTAAAGTGATGTCGTGGTGGGTGCGTATATTACTGCATTAGGCTCTGCAGGATCAAAGCAGTTGCTTTCGCTGCTATGTGTAAAAACAGTCTAACAAAACCGTACAAGGATAAATTCAAAGGCATCAATGCTAACTGGGGGGAAAAGGATGAACTTTTCTTTTTCTAATTTTTAAAAACTTTGCCACTATCTTTTCACTAAAAGAATAGCAGAAATCAAAACTGCACGAAGAATGGTGATATATATATATATATATATATATATATATATATATATTGGCTCAGCTAGAACATTAATCTAAATGTGCCTAGTGTTTTATAGTAGAACAGTGACGAAAGGAATGATGATTCGGTGAAACCAATGATCTGGGATTCAGGAGAAATATTTATGTAAGGGCTCATATATATGAGGAAATAAAATGTGGATTGATGCAAAGTAACACCAATCACCAATTTGCAGCACCTTTCATTTGTCTCCACAATTTTTTGGCAAGATCACAGGCATGCAAAGCTATCTACATCTGTTGTTCAAACAGGCATGCCTGCAAATCAAGATGGTGAGCACAAGTGAATTACTCATGTTTTTATTCCCACCAGTTGTTGCTGCCAAACAGTATTTTGAAGGGGGGAAAGCAAATCTTAGATGCAGAAGTACAATCTTTCACTTAAATAAACAGGGGGAGGGAGGCTGTTTTGTCACCTCAGCATATGATTGCTATGGTGAAAATCCAACATGGTGGTTCTAGGCACTGCCTTGCTGGCAAGGTCTGCTCCCTGCGCACATCTGACTAATCAGTTGTTCACTCTGAGAATGTGCAGCAATGCAAATTGGTTGTCCTAACGAGCAATAGTGCACATCCCCACACATTATTTTTAAAAAATATAGGAAAACCCGCAAAAGCTTTTCCCATGGAATATTAGGAGGTTTTTTTTCACCCCCTCCTTCCAAATACTGTGAATCACTGCAGGATTTCGTTGGGACAAAAGGTATTCCCAGCTAATTCTATGAGGAGTATTTTCACCATCTACACAAGCCCTGAGACTCATGTCCAGCACTATATAAACCTATGAGGCACTTGGAAGACGTTATGTTGCTTTAGTGGTGGTAAAAGCATGGTGCCGTTTCTGTGTGGGATGAATGTTGTGTCAAAGGGTTTTAATTTAGTAGAGCTAGTATCTTGGTGTTCAGGGGAGAATTAACAATCGTGATCAGTCTAATAATGTGGAAGGGGAATATGAGGGAAGGGATTATGTCTCATTCTCAAGATATATTGATTACAGCTGGTAGGTATGTAACTATCAATAAATTCTGTTCTCTATAGCTTTATGGTACGTAAATTATACCATTAACTTGTACATTCAATGGCTGGTTGTTCTATAAAACTAATGGTAAATGCCCTGAAGTTGATGCAATATGACAACACACTGGTGTACTTGTGATTGGCTTAAGGAATACTTGAGGCTAATAGGGTGTCATTAAGCTGACTGACACCACATGCTAGAGAGCTGTCTATGGATGGGTGTCACAACAGTTGTGCATCTGTTTCAGAATCCATTCCTTGGGAAGACCAATATTCCTGACTCTGTTGCTCATTTTACAAACTAACCATGGAATCCCACACAACTACTCCGACTGCAGGGAACTGTAGCACTCCAATTATGGAATGCAGGAAAAAGTTGGTTGAGGCCACAAACATTAGATAAGCCATTGGATAGGTCTCACAAGAGATTGGAAAGAATTTCTTTGGAAGTACAGAATAACAAGGGTGAACCAGAAGGGCTAAGTATGGAAAAGGAAACAAGCCCCAAAACAAGCCCCCAAAAGAGTGGTCTTTCAAGTGCCTCTGCACCTGATCCTCTATCCCCAAGGGGGAGGGAAAGAAGGGGAGAAAGCACAGAGGATATTAAAACTCATATGGATTCTCTCTTTACAAAAATGATGACAGAATTTAGAGAAGAAAAAAAAGAGAATGTTTTCAGAGTTTGCAAGTATAAGAGAAGAAATGCAGAAGGAGAGGAAAAGATCTGAAGAAAGATTTGTGGAAATGAGTACAAAAATACAAGGAATACAAGGAGATATTCTTAATATAGTAAAAGAGAACAAAGAAATAATTAAAACCCAAACACTTCAAAGCAGTCAGATCCAGGACAATAAGAAGAAAATCATGGATATGGAAAAAAAATTGATATACATGCAAGGTTATCAATGCAGGAATAACTTTATAATAAGGTTCCTGCCAGAATTTGTGGGGAAAGATCAAGGATCTAATCTGAAATTTGAAGTGTTGAAATGGCTACAGCAAGTGACCCCAACTGTGAAATGGAGGGATGAAGACATTGAGTGGATCCATAGAGAATTGACAGGAAGGAGAAGTATGTTGCCAAGAGATGTTATTGTTAGAGTTATTAATTACAATAACAAGGAGGAATTGATGAGAACAGTCAAGAAACATCCAGAGAGACTGAAGTATGGAGATGTAAGGGTGAAATTATATAATGACTATTGTCCACAAACAGTAATTTGGAGAAAATCGATGAAGCCTTGTATTGCTACTCTTTTGAAAGCTGGTATAAAATATGCTTGGTGATACCCAGTGTTTTTGAAATTTGAATGGGCAGGAAAAAGATATAGAATGGAAACGCCAGAAGATGGACTGCAATTTTTTTTTTAATTTAGTTATTTATACCCCGCTCTTTAGCCAAAGGCTATCAGAGCAGTTTACAAATTGTTTTAAGCAATAGCTATTTACACATCTACACTGCGTTAAGCAGTTTCCAATGTGTGTTAGCTAATTGCCCCCCACAAGCTGGGTACTCAATTTACTGACCTACGAAAGGATGGAAGGCTGAGTGAACCTTGGAGCCCTCTGGAATCGAACTTGCAACGTGGTAACTTGCAGTACTGGCATTTAACCACTGCGCCACCAGGCCTCCCTCCCTTGGAGGAGTTGGGAGTATATAAGAAGGAGTATGGAGCTGATGGAGGAGCGGACAGCAGAGGAGGAAAAGTTTAAGAAAAATGTATTTCTCAAGTGTTGGGAAGCCCCATCAAGAAGAATCTGGGACTAGTGGGAATCTTTGCAGTTTGGGACTTATTCTGTGGAAAATGTATATGTGGTTCTCCTCTGGTGCAGCATTTTCTATACAGAAAATGGTGAGGGTCTTTTTTCTATAAAAAAAAAATGATGTCTCTCTCTCTCTGGCTTTTCTTCGCAAACAAAGATTCAGGAAAGACTCATCCCATGCTTTCTGCAAGATGATTCCTGCACAGAAAATACTGTTTTCTGTGCAAAACAAAAGGAGTGTGGGTGTGGGTGTTCTCCACAGAATAAGTCCCAAACTATGAATAGTCTTCTAAAACTGACATTTTGGAGGATTTTCTCTCAGTAGGAACAAAATTACAAAAATTACTTGTTGTTTCCTTTAAGAACTAATTTAGTGAAGTATGGTGTCCCTGTTGGTTACTAAAGCCTTTGTGCCTAATTGGCTTTGTACAAATCCACACAGGTGCATGGTTTTAAATTGTTTTAAACTATTTTCACCTGTCTTCTTTTAAGTTGTTGAAATGATTAATATGTTTTCGCTATTTAAAATCATGTTACATTCTACAAAAATCATCTTATAATTTACATTTTTAAAATGTTGATCAAGTTAACTTTATTGTATACTACCCTGAGAAGAAGAATAGCAGACTGATGAGAATCCTTGTAATTTGGGAATTATTCTATGCAAAATTTGTTTGTGGTTGTTTAGCACAGAAAATCACATATTCTGCATATCAAACAGCATTTTCTGCATGGAAAACAATATTTCAACACAGAAATATTAATTCCTGTGGAGAAAATGCTGTTTCCCATGCAAAATCTGCTGTAATTGGGAATTTATTCTGTGTAAAATTTACACATGGTTGATTTGAACAGAAAGCAGCATTTTCTGTATTACTTATCAGACCCACTCCCATGCATAGATTTTTGTAGGATCAGGCCCCCAAAATCTTCTCGGTAGACTTGCTAAGAGAGCCAGCATGATGCAGTGGTTTGAGCATTGGATTACAATCTGGAGACCAGGGTTCAAATCCCTACTCGGCCATGGAAACAGTCTCAGAAGAAGGCAAATGCAAACCCACTCTGAACAAATAAACCCTGTGACAGGTTGACTTTAGGTCAGAAAATCTTGAAGGCAGACAATAACAAGACTTGCTAGAGCTCCCCTGGTACTAATAGCTGTTTCATAGGTACTCTCTTGAGTTCCCAACTCAGGGCTTATTCACACATGTATATTTCATGGGTTCCAACCATGTTGTATCCTTATTGTTAAAAAAAAACACCAATCTTCACTCTGTAGCTGTTTCTGTTGGCAAAACTTAACTTGCATTGACAGATCCTTAAAATTCAATATCTCATTGTAATGTTCTGTTGCAAACTATTTCCCTTGATGCCTTTGATGCTGCCAGTCGTCTCTCAAGGCTGCAGCAATTCCATGGCTTGTTGAGTTTCTGCTGCAAGATGGGAGGTGGGATGAGGAAGAAAGAAGAGAAAAGACAAGAGTTGAGTGTGGCGTATGCCAGATCAATAGTTCAAAATGTTGGAAATGCAACAATACTGAGCCCTTAAAGATGTCTTAGAGATAGCAGCAGTGATAGATTAACTAATTTTCATGATCCAAAGTCTCCTGATTTCTTATCCACCTACACTTCCCTCTCTGAGATATAAACAGATACTCTTAGGGATATTTCTGACTCTTCTCTTCCCATTCCCACTCCTACTAAAAGTGAAACTAGCCTACTTCAATGTTAGATCAGCACCCTAAGATAGGGTTGCTATATTCCACTTCCTCAAATTTGGTCATCTAATTTGCATATCATACAAATTATACTAATTATGCAAATCAGGGGCCTTAATTGCAGGTGCTTTTTTCCTCACTATGTTTCAAATTTCATAACAACTTTTTATATTTAAAACATATCTGAGAGAACCAGTGTAATGTTTAAAGTGCAGGACTTGGAACAGGAAGATGCAAATGCAAATCTCCGTTCAGTCATGGAATTAACTGTAAGACTAGTGGCCATTACTATGCCTCAGCAAATATGTGGGGTTGCTGTGGAGATTAAAAGGGAGAGGGAAACCATATGAAGTGCTCACTTTCCCATCTCTCTCCTACTCTCTGCCCTTCACTTTAACTCCCGTGCTTGCTTTTTGCACTTTGCCACTCACACTGCTTACACTCTCATCTCTCCTATTACCTCCCTTGCCCTCATTTTTTTTACCTTTCAGAGCACCCCTCACTTGCTTCTTGCACCCCACTGCTCTCACTGAACACTTTCACTTCCTTCACACCTTAAATTCCTGGGCAGACTTATTTCTTGCAGAAGGCTTTGACAGAAGAATGTCTCCACATTTTGCCCCATATTTCAGTTTCTACAAGGACTAAACAATAAAATGAAATGAAAGCTTGGAATTCAATCCCAATGATGGTCCAAACGAGCACAGGGGGAAATACGTAGAATATTGGTAAAGCCTAGCTATGCAGGTGGTATGACAACCCTACCTGAGAGAGCTTTCCAATCTTCAGTGGAGTTCTTGCAATAAAGCCTTGCTTTGCTTCTTTAGCCCTTGGTGTCTTTACTTCTTAATGAAAATTGCTAGCTTCTGCACACATGCACTCTGCATTACAGAAAGCCAAAGACACTTCTGAAGGTACAATGGAAGGTTTCAAAGCTAAAGGAGAACTGCAGTTTTTCCTTCAGGGTTTCTATAAGGAAAGACCCATAGGGACTGTCACGTTGTGCAAGAGTGAGAGGAAAAACATTTAGAGTAGGGGAAGAGTGACACCTAATCCTGAAGTAGAGCTTCAAGAAGCGAGCTGCACAGAAAAACATTGCACATGGAGAAAAGTCTTCAAGGTCTTTGCTGAGGTGATAACTACTAGAAGTCTTCTGGGAGAGTCAAAAACTACTACATCTCTTTCTGAAGACTTAAACTTTTTGCCTGAAGAGGGTAAAAAGTATCTTGAAGTGATCTCTGAATGAACAAGGCTTTGTAATGAGGTTAATGCACTGATGAGGTATGCCTTTCTCTTTTTGATCCTGTCTCATTAGCCGGCCCTTCTGGGTTACTAAACTCTGGTAATTAAAACTGTTCAAATGGACAGATGGCTCAGTCATTTTGTTTTCTCACTTCGATTTCCTGAGCAGTACATATATATATTCCAAGCATGGCCTATGCTGCAGGAGTTGGAGGAGGAATCCAGAAAGCTTATAGCTCATATCAAATCTATTAAATGAATGCGTTTTGTTCTTTAAATTATAGTCTATGCACACTTGACATAACTGGAATTCTGGAGTTCTTAAGCTTGGTTGAGCCCTACCTGTCTATCATCAATGTCCACTAATATAATGAAATATGAAATGAATATTGTTCCTGTGAATGGCTGTTTCAGTGAGGTCCATTAGTATTTTTCTTACTTTCTAATTATTTGTAGAGAACCAGATCAAGTATTTTACTACTTGTCAGATTTTTTTTATTGCTTGTCTGTAAAGTGTCATTTCATAATTGCAACCTACCAATGCTTCTGCATCTGTCATCAAATTGAGACACTGTTTGAAAAAAAAAATTTTTTAATGAAGTGGGTATACTTCCTATCCAAACCTGAACATATTTTATAACACCAGGCATAACAAATCCTATAGAAAAAATATATTAAAAAGGCATTCCAAAAATCTTCCTTTTCCAGACTCTTTCATCAAACTATATCTCCAAAATCTACTAGAAATACACATTGAGTCTCCCATATCAGAAATGCTTGGGAATAGAGGTATTTTTGGATTTTGGAATATTTCGGATTTTGGAATACAGTTGGCCCTCCGTATCTACAGATTCTGCATCCAATAAAAGTAAAAGTATCACTGTTTTAGCCATCCATGTGGACAATTTTGGATTTTGGAATATTTTGGAATTCCAGATAAGGGAAATTCAACCTTTAAGTGGCTTCTTTAGCCTTTACAACAGGGATGGGAATTATGTGGCCCTCAAGATGTTGGCTAGCTTCCTGTTGGTAACAAAGTTAGACCTATGTTTCTTTTCAGTCCCTGCAGATGAAGGGATTAAGCACTTCCCTCCAGAATAAACCTTCTTACCCTTCCCCAATTGATCTTCAGCCAGGTCCTCCTGGCCAACAGTCATCTAGAGCCCAGAAGAGGGTGGGTGGCCAGTAGGGATGTACTAAGTTCATTCTCAAAGGAAGCAACAAGTAATTTTTGTAATTTTCTTACAACTGGGAGCAAGTCTTCAAAAATGGCAGTTTTTAAACGCTGATCACAGTGGGATTTATTCTGCACAAAATTCACACATTTTTTGCACAGAAACCAAGATTTTCTGAACAGAAAATCGTATTTCTGTATAGCCGTGGGTGGGGAACCCAGCTGAAGAACAGTAAGTGAAGACTGCAGGAAGGGAGGAGGGAGAATAGTTATCCCTGGCACAACTTTATGTTCCATCAGTGTGATCTAGGATATAGGGCATTGTTAGATTGCAACTCCCAGCAACCCTATGCAGCACAGAGCCTGGACAAGTTCCTTTTCTGGATTACAATTTCCAGAAATCCTCTGCCAAGCATGGACAGTGCTTCCAGCCATTCTAGTTGGAAGTTGTAATCCAGAAAAGGGACTTTTCCAAGCTCAGTACAAAGCATGCTCTTTACCACTGGGCTACAATTCTTCCTGGAACAAAAGGATGTCATCAGTTATTGGGAGGGAGGGAAGAAAGAAACTGTTCTTAATTAGACAAAGGGGAATCATTCATAATCAGTGCATCAAGAAGAGCTGTATTCCCCTATCAGATTAAATACAATGCAAGTAAGCTGTGGTTCGTATAAACTGCAAATATGTTAGGGATATCTTGATGCATGTTTGCAATCACCCTCCAGAGCACAGTTTCCCTCGCAATTACAAGACCATCTTCAATCCTGTTAAAATGTGAGAGCACAATGCCGGCCGACTAATGACTTGTAAATTCTTCAGTTCCCAATTATTTGATGCCACAGCTATTTCGATTAAGGCCATGACATAAAAGCCCCCCCCCTCTCTCTGGAGAAGTTTTCTAGTTAAGACGAGGAAGCAATGATGTCATTTCCTCTGTTGCATTCTCTGTGGTCTCAAATCCATTGGGCCTTTCATACCATAATCAAATCAAGAAGCAAATTAAGTCTCATTGGCAGCATGAGGGAAACAGCCAACAAACTATCTCAGAGCCTGCCTATGTTTACCATTTCCAATTGCTCATCTACATTCCTCAGACAAATGGAAATTAATTCTGCCAAATGTCTTTCACAATAGGAATCCAAAGCTTGCCATCATGCCCTTGTGTTGTAAACACCTCACTTTGAAATCCACCCATTGTTGTTACAGGACAGAAAAAAGGATCAAGGAACCTTATCACACAACATAGTTATAGCACTATTATTCCACTTTAACTGCTCTGGCTGCCTCCTGTGGAATTCTGGGGTTTGTAGTTCAGTGAAGCCTAAGAGCTCTCAGGCTGAGAAGGATAAATGCCCCTCCCTAAACTGCAAATCCCAGGATTCTATAGGAAGCAGCTGGAGCAGTTAAAGTGGAATCACAGTGTTACAACTGTGTAGTGCAGTAAGAAGATTATCAGACACGGGCCTAAAAACATTATTATGGCACTATATTTTACAGTGTTTGTGTTCTGGCACAATGACACACAATTTCACATGCTGCCATGATAATGATACAAAATCCCAAGAATCTGGCAATATGAGCACTTGTGTCACTTACATCTGCGGTTCTTCATGAACAAGGTTTTGGCGCATCTTGCGAGAAGATGCAAGCATGCTAAAAAGCCCCAAAACACCAAACTTAAAAAAGAAAATGTTCAGAAAAGCACAGATACACATTTAGAAACTTGCAAGCAAGATGGGGAGGTTCATAAAAAGAACGTACGGTACCTAGTTTTGCCATTGGCACCCAAAAGTGGTCTTGTGGGACCACCCTTTGACACTGGAATCACGCCAGCAGAATGGGGCACCTTCTTGCACACACAAAAGTTTGGAATGCAAATGCTATGGGAGTTCAATTTTTGACTTCTCCCTGACAATAAAAAAGAACTCCCTTGTAATGGCAGCAGAATGCTTGCATAACGCTGGGGCACAATGTCTTCTGATAAAGAAGTCATTTTGCAATCTCATGGCATCGTTATAATACCGTTTTTGATGTGTCTGGTAATCTCCTATGACCCCAAGGAAAAGCCTTTTGTCCTCTTCCTTAGGGATCAGCAAGAAAATACAGTAGAGCCTCGGTACCTGCAGGAGCTTGGTTCCAGGACCCTGTGTGGATAAGAAAAAAAGCAAATACTCAAGTTCTTATTCATGGCATTGGGCAGCAGTGGGGGTGGCAGCAAGCCCAGGCTCCCAGATGTGCATTCTTAAGGCTCCTCCATCTCTAGGCAGCATGCCATCTACACCAACACATTAGCATAGGCAACATCTGTGCAAAACTGTCAATTTTTTTGTATGATGCTCAGGGAAAGGTGCTATATACAGGGCCAAAAACTTCAAAGATACCCTAAAATGTACTGCTGTAATGGTCTAGTTCTTGTGTTACACAAAATAAATTAATAAGTATTTTAGTACCTTTTTAGTACCTTTAGTACCTTTTAGGGAGCCCTGGTGGCGCAGTGGGGGGAACAATGGTGGCACAGTGGTTAAGTGCTAGTACTGCAAGCCATAAAGTTGCAAGTTCGATCCCAAGGTCTCCAAGGTCCACTCAGCCTTCCTTCCTTTTGTAGGTCAGTAAAATCAGTGCCCAGCTTGTGGGGGCAATTAGCTAAAACACATTGGAAACCACTTAATGTGGTGTAGATGTGTCAAGTGCTATTGCTTAAACAATTTCTAAGTCTCTCTGGGAGCCTTTGTGACTGAAGAGTGGGGTATAAATACCTAAATAAATAAATACCTTTCTCTGAACACCATGTAGTGTAGCACTTATAGAGTTTCCTGTTTTGGGGTACCACACTGCTAGACTGTCAACTTTTGTCAACATTAATGGAAATGCCATTTTTTTTAAAAAAAAAGTGCAAAAAAAAAAATAGATACTCCCACCCACCAAGTCTACTGTATATAATCTCAATGTATTGTAATGATGGTACAGCTATTACGTTGAATTCATTTTAGAGACAATTGTGGCACAAGGCGCCAAACGTAAACTATACTAGGGATCTCTTTCTCTTTACATATACAGGCCAAACCCATACTACACAAATAATCCAGTTTGAAACTGGATTATTTGCCATGGCTCCTTCCTATGGAATCCTGGGATTTGTAGTTTTACAAGGTCTTTTGCCTTCTCTGCAAAAGCATGCTGGTGCCTCACCAAACTACAAATCTCAGGATTCCATACAAAGGAGCCATGCCAAATAATCCAGTTTCAAACTGGATTATTTGTCTAGTGTGGATTTGACCTCAGTTGAGGGGATTGGGAACCTAGAAAAATTAACAGAAGATTTTACTCTGGAATCTAGGAAACATATCTCTCTTAATCTAATACCTATCAAACCAACCAATATAACTATTTTCAATGATAGCAATTGAGTTTGTAAAGTTCTTATAATATTTGCTCATGAGTCTTTTCTCACCCACCCATTTTTAATCCAGGACTCATTAAATGCTGAGGGAAAGACTAATAATCCAATGAATGTATGGGATTCAGTCTCACTAGGTTTAATACAGGACAGGGCTGCATCCTGCATCAGGAAGCCATACTGTAATGGTCTGATGCAGACTCGCCCAACATGACTAGGTAGAGAGAAGGTTGAGAAGTGACATGTTAGCCATGTTTAAATATTTGAAGGGATGTCATAGTGAGTATGGCACAAGCTTGTTTTCTGCTGCTCCAGAGACTAGGAAATGGAGCAATGTGTTCAAACTACAGGAGAAGAGATCCACCTAAACATTAGGAAGAACCTCTTGACTGTAAGAGCTGTTTGGAAGTGGAATACGCTGCTGTCTGGGAGTGTGGTGGAGTCTCCTTCTTTGGAGGTTTTTAAGCAGAGGCTGGATGGTCATCTGCCGGGAATGCTTTGATTGGGTGTTTCTGCATGGCAAGGGGTTGGACTAGATGGCCCCTGTGTCTCTTCCAGTTCTATGAGTCTATGAATTCAACAGGCCCTCCAGATGTTTTTCACCTCTAACTCTTCCCATTGGCCCTAGCCAACATCACCAAGCTACTAAAATGTCCACATTGAATTCTGAAGAAAAGAGAAGTCGTATACTGTAGACAAGGCAAAGGTAGCCATGATCATTGGAAAGGAGGAAGGGAGAGAGTTGTGTTACTGCTGTTGAGAATGGAGCAAAAGAAGAAGCTGCAGCCATGGGCAAAGAAGCAGCAGAAGCTGAACCAGAGCAAAAGGAGGTCCTAATTGCTCTTGTGCCTCGCTACAAGGAGGCATGGAAGTCTTCACTTCCCAGATGGAAGCACCCCAAGTGGCTAGGAATATTGAAGAGGGTGATGCAGGGGGAGATACAGAGGGAAAGCAAGACCCCCAATGTCTGATTAACAGCAATGGTTCCCATAGGTGTCCAGCTGCTGTCTTTCTTGGAGTAAAGATAGTGAGGCCAGCATTTCTTCTTTATGGTTGTTCTGAACCTCCAGTCTGAGCCATTTCAGATTTTCCCTGCTCACCAAGCTGGTGTTGTGGGGAAACAGACTGAAACAAATGCTACTTAAAACAAACTCTAAAAAAGATGTATCCCTGAACTAATCTCCGTCTAACTAATCTCTGTCTAACTTAACAACTGGTGCATTCGTTGTTACAAGATGATGATTAAGCCAAAGAATTCTTGTCCCTTGGCAAAAAAAAAAAAAAAAAAAATCAGGGTTGTAAACAGGATAAAAAAATATCTCCATGAGTGGGTATATATACACTTATATATATGTGTATATATATACACTTAACACTGACAACAATGCCCTTTCTTTTCTGTGTTGCTTTTGTAGGCACCTTTTGAGAGAGGCCTGCAAAACACAAGGAGATATTTGAAAATGATGGAGGGATGTTCAGTGAAGGGATGACAGTTACGCCGAATTGTATCCTTGTTTTGTTTTTTGTTTTTGTTTTTTGCTGTCTTAAGTGCCATGTAAATTACCTTCAGCTGTACACTTGCCCTGTTTAATGTATAGCTGGGCTTGCTTTTAATCTGTTGTTCAAGGTCTTCCTCTGCTATTAATTCTGGACCCTCTTTCCCCCTCCCCAAGACACCAGCTAGTTCCCCAATTAACAGAGGATAGATTTGCAAGGGCATTAATTTAACGTCAGAGATAAGTGCCATACAAGCTGGTAGGGTGTCTCTGGCAAGACCAATGCATGCGCCCACGCTAATGGGGCTCTGGGGTTTATCGAAGTCTGTGTACTGCAATTTGAATTTAAACGTGCCTTGCTTTAATGTCAGGAGATGCCAATAAATATATTTTTATGATCACTGCAAAATAGATGGATGCCTGACAGATCTGTACACGGGGCTCGTTTCTACCATTAGCAAAGTACAGGACAAAATAGACCTCTGGGAATGTTTGCTACCACTTGTTATCAAACTTAGATAGGAAATCAAATAAATAGAATGGTCTGATCCATCTTCCATTGATGAGCTATGTTTCTCCCACCTCCTTCTTTTCCATTTCTTGAAATTTCTGGATCATGATTCTCACAGAAACGGTGTGCGTGTATGTTATGGGTGTATAGGGACAGGTCCAATGAATATCTGTCCTAAATGATTCAGCGGGGGGAGGGAGGTGTCTGGTCAGACCATCTTTCCATTTCTTGCCTGACTGCCTTGCATATCCACTCACTGATATCTGTTTATGGATGAACTGCTCCAGGAAAGGCCAAGCACGGGCAACACTTGTAATAAAAGAACACTGAAGTATATGGCTTTGGTCTGAGGTGGGTGGAAGCTGCTCACCCTAGACTGAAGAATGCAGACTTAGTTGCCATCCTGCTTCATTCACAGAAGGATATTAAGATAAGATGAATGGCCTGTATGGTCCAGAATTCTGTTCCTACAGTGGGTCAACTAGGACTTATCATACCACCCTCCAAAAATGTTCTTTTGCCGGCATAATTTGTGCCATTTTTATGCTGGCAAAAGAGCTCCCCATACCACATTTACTTTGCATCTAGCAAAAAGGCAGCCCTCGCAATGAATGAGGAGTGAACGGAGCTCTGTTCACTTCCTCGACTGAAATCTCACAATTCTTGTGAGAAGATGGAGCACAGGAAATTCAAAAATAAAAACAAAAATAATACTCAAAAAGTTTTTAAAAGCACATAAACACACTGAAAAACTTCAAGTAAACCAGGGAGGGTTATAAAAAGAGTGTCACCTACCTGGATGTTGTGATCTCACCTGGACGTATTCTGGTTGGTCCAGCCATTCATGCTGTAATAACAAGGGAAAAAAGGCACGAGGTTTCAAATGCCAAAATTGCCACAGTCAATCTATTGAAGGGTTGGCCCATCAATAAAATAGATTGGCTTATGGACAGTACATAAACGCGAAAGGGCAATGTCATGTGATATGCACACCCTTTTGTATTTAAGCTCCAGGAACAGAGATTCCACCTCAACATTAGGAGGAATTTTCTGACAGGAAGAGCTGTACGGCAATGGAACACACACCCTCGGAGCATAGTGGGGTCTCCTTCATTGGAAGTCTTTAAACAGAGGCTGGATGGCCATCTGTCAGGGAAGCTTTGATCTATGATTCTAAGTGGCATTGTTATGATGCTGTATTTCATATGTCTGATAAAGTCCCCAGATGCCCATGGGAAGCCCACAAACAAGACATGAGGGCTGGCATCCTGCTGGTGACATTTGCCAACCTACTTAAGCCTGAGCATGCCTTTTTATGATTGCTGCAGAGGCAGGTATTATCTCCTTCACACAATGACCTCCTAACCACTGGAGTCCCAAATCTCCTGCTGGGGATCCCACAACATGGCCAGTTAGTGGTTGGATGATGGCAGGGAGCATCCAAAAAACATCCAACCTATGTCCTGATTGTTGGATACACAAAATGGTGTCATCTTCCATCACCCCCCAAAGGAGACCTGGGAAGTCCTGGTCTACGCCCTCGTCATGATGTGTCTTGCTATAGCTGGATGTTTCTTCGCTACCCCACACCTATCACACCAATTAAATGGCTGTGTTGGAGGTGCAGCAGTAAAATGGTGAGTCCTGCATGTGCAGAAAGGGGAGACCTAGAGAAGTTCCACCTTGAAGAACTTTATGCTCCACCTCCATGATGCAGAATATCAGTTGAGGGCCCTCCCACTCATATTTCCCAGCAACTGGTATTGGAAGGCAAACTGACTCTGATACTGGAGGCAATATAGACATCAAATGTAAGAAGACCCAAGTTGGATCAGGTCAAAGGCTCACCTGGTACAGTACTTTGTCCACACAATGGACAGTTGGTTACCTATGGAAGCTGGCCAACAGGGCATGAATGCAACTATACCCAGCCTCTCACATGCCCCAGTTAGTAGCCATTAGCTTTATAATGTATGACTTTGTCTAGTAGCTTTGGGATAAGTGCTAGTCCTCTTCCACTCACTGTGGAGTGGTCTTTGGCTCCTCGTTTATCAAAGGGCCATATAGTATGCCCTATACAATCACAACTACTTCTAATCTGTAGCAAACATACTTCAAACATATGTTTGCTACAGCAAGATACTATATGGAAATGGAGGACTGGTACATAGAGTTAGGACTATAGTGGAAGAAGCATACGCTTTCTCTATATGTATTTAATTTTAGTATGGGATGAAGATAAAGGAGTTGCGCTAAAGGTTTTCCAGAAAGGGTGGATTCTGAGGAGGACTCCAGAAAAGCTTCACTTTCTAGATTTCCATTTGTCATGTAGCTATCAAAAGCACAGGAACCCTCCCAGAGAAATAGTTGGCAGCCGTAGAGTCTATAAACCCTATGAGTCAGACAAAATATTCTAAGAGTTACAGAACTGCCACTGTTTCATGTCTTCTTTAATTATTTAGTTCAGCTCTTACTTGGGAGTTTGTCCCACTGAATTCCATGGGTTTACCACTGAGTAAACAATCATTGGATGAAATCTACCTAAGAAGATAAGATTTTTTTTAAAGGAACTATGCTAAATTAACTTGGACAAATCTAGCCATCTGGTTTGACCAAGCATGGTGTGAATCTTTAAAAGGTATTTAAAAAAGGAGTAGAAAAGAAAATGTTTGAGCTAGCCTACATAGCATCTTGCTGCATATGTTCCATACATTGAAAAGGCAAAAGCATGGTGTGACAAAGGACTGTATATAAATAAGTAAATATACAGAGAAAATATACACAGTGACAGATGGTAACCTGATCATTTATTTACTTTTCCTCATAGCATTAAGGCAGCAGCAGTTCCTACTTAATATTGACAGTGTCAGTGATATGTTTTGAAAACTAATCATGAAGGAGAAAAAAATCCTTCTTTAATCAGCATTTCTGAGTTGCATAGGAAGAAAACTCTTAGTAGAACTCTAGGCTCAACAAATAGTGGGGATGTATTTTTATGTTAGTGAGAACCAGTGTGGTGTAGCGGTTTCAGTGCTGCACTACAATTCTGAAGACCAGGGTTCAAATCCCTATTTGGCCATGGCAACCCATTGGGTGACCTTGGGCAAGTCACACTCTCTCAGCCTCAGAGTAAGGCAATGGCAAACCCTCTCCCAACAAATCTTGCCAAGGAAACCCCTTAGGGCTGTCATAAATCAGAAACAACTTAAAGGCACAAAACCACAATTTTTATGTTGCCACCTAGGCCTGTATAAAGTTAACCTATGCATCATTTGGCTTGGAGTGGTGTGTGAGATGCTGGGAAGTGGTGGATGGTGGTGGAGGGCTTTTTAAAAGTAAAGTTGCATGTATCTCTTTTCTGATTTTAGGAGAGGTGATCCATGAAGTTTATCATGGTAATTTCAGAAATGTTGGAAGAGTAACTCCAAGAGCTTGGAAAAATTACATTTTTAGTCTACAGCTCCTAGGAAAAAGTGTTTCCCCCTCCTCTAACCTCTGGAAATTCTTTGTTTCCATACATTATGAAGTTCTGTTAGGTGTTAGAAAGCAGTATGGAGCAAATAAACCCATTCAATGGAGATAAAGATTTCTCTGCAATCTGTTGAACCTTAATTATAGAATGCCAAGATCCAACACTGGGACTGAATAGCCTAAATGTTTTCATGTGGAGTTAAGCATTAATTGTGCTCTGCAATCCTTGTGTTGAATGGCAACATCGCACAACTGAACCAATACCCCAAATATGGGACTAAATGCACAACAAAATGCATGTGTGCATGCACATTCAACGGCACCATATCAGCAAGTCTGCTTCCACAACCTTGAACTGAATGACACTGTTTCTCATTTGACAAAAATGTCTAATCACATCCACAGCAGAACCTATGCCAGTGTAAGACATCAACTGGATTCTAGCCATAGGCATTGGTTGCTGGATTGGATCACTGATAGAGTTTTAGATATCTACATAGCAGTGCTCTTAATACAGTTTGCAACAGGGGTGAGGAGAAAGGAGAAAATGGCTTGTGCTTAAGGAACATTGGCCTGTGACTCAGAGCAATGCAATGTCTTCATCTCTTTAAAAATGGGCTTGCTTAACTGATATACTGTGGAAGTTGGAGAGCAGAGCTTCCCACCTTCCTAGGAAATTCCTTGCATTGAGAACACATATTGTCTCTAGAGGAAGAAAGCATATTGGCACCTGTTTGCTGTAATGTGTGGAATAATTATTATATTGTAGTGCTTGTACATGACAGGAAAGATGGACGGTGCAATAGAAAAATCAAGCAGTAATATTTTTTCTGCTGACACAGAAGAAAAACTTAGCAAGAAAATTAGCTACCCAGTAGCAGCTGGCAGGAATGCCATTCCAAACCCAAGAGGGAGAAGTAGAGCAGATGTTCTACCAGGAATGATGCAAAATGAGAAAGACTGGGAGACCCTTGCAATGGGAGTAGGAAATAAAATATGTTTTGGTGTTAACAAGTTATGCCTGATAAATATGAATTGTAAGTAGACTTTTGATACTTACGGGAGGAAGCAGCCTATTGCCAGATTCTGCACACATTGTAAGATTGAAAGGGTACAGCAGTGAAAAGCCTGGATTCTTGACCATCTTGGAGAGTCAGCCCTTATTATAAAGTATAAACTGGAATTTTTCTCCCTTCTGCTGACAAGGAAAAGGTCTTATTGATGTACGGTAACCAGTACTTTCCTACACTGAATAGGAAACCTTGCCAAAGTAGCTCAGACTGGTACACCCCCATTGTAAGATATTATACATTTTCCAGAGATATTGGGCAACCCTGATTGGATTTCAAAAGATGGCACTTGATTGGCATTGTGCCATGTGTGTAACTCCATTGTGTTCATCTCTCCAGACCATCTAAGAGTCCTTACTAGTGCCCAGAAGGTGAAAGACAGAGGTGACATTCACACCTGCCCTTGGCACACAAACCATAAGTTTTGCACTTATTATTCTAACCACAAGGGGCCTTTCAAACCCTCTAATAGGGTAACATTCCCTGCCCAGATGTGTCACCTTCACCCAGGTGATAGCCCACAAGTTAGAAAAGGGCTATACATAGACCAGAAAGGGAGCGAATCTGTCCCTCTCTTCCTCCATTTTCCTTTCCAGAAACTCTCCCCAAAACACCTGGAATCTTCTTATCATAAAGGGTGAGAAAATCCACTAGTGTGTCTTAGGGCCTATCTATACAAGGTAAAACAAAAACAAAAATGGATTGTTCTGCAGTAATGGCAAATAGCAGCAGCTGTTATTTGTCTTAATTGTTTTTTGGCCCCAAAAGCTTTCACAGAATCGTAGAATTGTAGGATTGGAAGAGACCACAAGGGCCATCCAGTCCAACCTCCTGCCATGCAGGAATACCCAATCCAACCATCCTTGACAGATGGCCATCCAGTCTCTGTTTAAAGACCTCCAAGGAAGGAGACCCCACCACGCTCCGAAGAAGTGTGTTCTACTGTTGAACAGCTCTTACAGTCATAAAGTTCCTCCTAATGTTGAGGTGGAATCTCTGTTCCTGGAGCTTGCATCCATTGTTCCGTGTTCTAGTCTCTGGAGCAGCAGAAAACAAGCTGGCTCCATCCTCAATGTGACACCCCTTCAAATACTTAAACAGGGTTATCATATCACCCCTTAACTGGTTTTTTTCCAGGCTAAACATACCCAGCTCCCTAAGTCTTTCCTCATAAGGCATGGTTTCCAGACCTTTCACCATTTTAGTCACCCTCCTCTGGACACACTCCAATTTGTCAATATCCTTTTTAAATTGTGGTGCCCAGAACTGGACACAGTATTCTAGGTGAGGCCTGACCAAGGCAGACTAGAGTGGTATTATTACTTCTCTTGATCTAGACACTATACTTCTATTGATGCAGCCCAAAATCGCATTGGCCTTTTTAGCTGCCGCATCACACTGTTGACTCATGTTCAACTTGTGGTCTACTAGGACTCCTAGATCCCTTTCGCATGTAGTCTCATTCAGCCAGGTCTCCCCCATCCTATAGCTATGCATTTCGTTTTTCCACCCTAAGTATAGTACCTTATATTTCTCCGTATTGAATTTCATTTTGTTAACTTTGGCCCAGATTTCTAGTCTATTCAGGTCATTTTGAATTTTGATCCTGTCCTCTAGGGTATTAGCTATGGTGGCCATGAGTGAATTATTCAAGTTTTAACTTACTTGAATTTGCTGCTGATTTTTAAATATATATATATATATATATCCTATGTCCGATAGAGCAGTATTTTGCCTTTATTAAAAAGAAAAAAAAATATTGTCTTTGCACTCATTTGCTAAGGCAAAAATCAACATGGTGGCTCTGGGCACTTGCCTTGTTAGAAAACCCTGCCCGCCAATCAGCTTTGCACTTCTGCTCCTATGGGAAAGTGATTCACTGAGAACCACTTGCCCCAATGATCAGGAATGTGCACCCCCCTCGCTGTAGGCTTTTCCTTCAGAGTTTTTGATGTTTTGGGGGGCCCTCCTTCCGAATATGGCATAATGATGCTAATAAGATAGGTAGGATTCTCTTCTCATTCCATGAGGCGTATTTTCTCAGTTTAGACAGCCCCTTAGTCTGTAGTCTTAAGCTTAGCTGAATTCCTCTACCCACCCCCCATTGGTCAGGAGTAGGGTTTTCAGCACCCATGCCATCGTTCCCCCTCTTTTTCTTTGAGAAATTGCAATTAACAGCATGTATTGAATATAGACTTCTGTTGGTTTCTATTGTTATCTTTTTCTGACCTTTTAATAAAGAAATAGTTGGTTTTTGCTGCAAATTCACCTTGTCCTCAGTCTGATTGTTTTCACTTGGAGTCACTCCAGTCAATTGCCCATTTTTAAAACCATTGGCTTGTAAAGTCCTGCAGAGGGTTAGTGCCTGAGAGAGCATTTTTCCCCAAATCCATAAACCCAGTACACTGCTCTTAACAGCAAGGAGATCTTTCCATGTCCAAGGAAGTTGTGGTTTGTCCAAATGGTCAATGCCAGCTTTTGGTGTTGAAGCTGATGAAGCTGAAGACATTGACAAAAATGGCAGCCAACTTGAAAAATGCTGAATTCTCTGAAAGCATCAAAAGAATTGCCTGAATAATATTTTACAACCTCCCTTTCTTTTTTGTGTGTGTTTCAGATCTTTCAAGAAAATACTCAATTCTGCCAAGGGTGAAGGTTGTTCCAGTCCATAATATCACATGCAATGAAGCTCTCTCTACTTATAACTTCAGGACAAAGCCTCAACACTTCAGTCTTGGCTACTGCGGCTACTTAAAAGGAATCTTGAATTCTGGATTAACATTCCTTGCTTTGATGGCTCTGCCAATCCTGCACAAAACAATAATGTTGTCGGCAATTTAGGGCACAAGATGTTCTTATGTGTTCTTAGTCTGGGGAAGACAATATCAGGAACAATTCCCTTGCTTTGTTATTTTAACGCTAAGTGCATATACAATTCAGCACCTGTGAGTAGAAGGATAGCCAACTCCTTTGATTCAAGCTGTAGTCTTTATTACTTTGCTGGATCAATGAGCACTTTCGAATTCTTCATCTGAAACAATTCCCAGGAACACTTTCATTAGCTCCTCTTACATACATAAAACCATGTTTCTAGGGGCCTTGGTACCACTGTCCTTGAGTTAAGAAATATTGTTTAATGAACTGATTATTTTAAATGGGGAACACTTCCAAGTTCATACTTCGGAGATGAGAGTGTTGAAGAGACTGTTTTGTTTCAAAGCAAGAGAATTAGATATAATCTATATTATGCAGAAATAATTTGAATTTCAGGGGTTTTTTTAAGTGTCAGTAAGTCTTTAAAATAACTGGATACTAAGGATTTGGCCTGACAATTAATGAATTTGCCAAACATTCTAAGATGGGGGGGGGGGGGAGGCAGGAAAAAGTGTACTGAAAGTGTTAGTGATAATACATTTTATTAACAGACAGATTGTAACAGATTACTGGGAAATTTGTAGTAAAACAGGGGGCAAATAAAGGTAGACATGCTGTAGGTTTATAAAATTATGAATGTTGTAGAGAAAGGGACATGAAAGCTTATCTACACTAGCTAGAATATGCCGGCTCCCCACTGGTACCTGGCTCCAGATCTGGCCCATTCTGCTCTCATTGCCTGGAAAAAAGGGGCCGGCATCCAAACAGAATCCCATTCATATATATATATATATATATATATATTGCAATTTTCACCATGACAAAAGCCCCCCAGACATGTGAAAATACTCTCATGCCACCCCACCCTGTACTACCCCCAAATATCTCTATTTTCCTTTTCAGTCCTTCTCAAAATGGCAACAGGAAGTAATGCACTGTCACTTCCTGTCACCAACTCCCCATTCTCCCGGGGCTTGGCTGCCCACCCCAAAAGGAGCAAAGCCCCAGGAGAGCGGACAGTTGGGCACCTTGGCTCTCCACCACAAACAGAGTCAAGCCCTTGGAGGTGGCTGGAGTTCCCTCACTTCCCTGCCACCGCATTGCTGCAGTCCCCGGGGATGGAGAGGAGAAGGAGGACAAACTGCAAATACACAAAACCACGGAATTGAAAGCCGCAAATTCAAAGGGAGGACTGTAATTCTTTTCCCTAACATCCAGCAACTCTACATAAGTGGGAAAGAGGTGTCCTTGCAGGACCAACTTAGCAGCTACCCAGGACTATAGCAATCCAGCATCAGATCTTGCAGCAACATCTTATAAATGGACTGTCCCCAGGTACAACTGAGAGCCAAAGCCCTGGCCTAAACATGAATGAAAAGCCTTGCACTAATAGTGAGGTTTGCATCTTCCCCCAGTAACCTCAGTTCTTTTTACATCTGTTAAGGAAAGGAACTTTTTCACCTTTATTGACTCAACATGTCTTAAAGAGTTGAAAGCAATCTCGCTCCCTGCTGAAGGAAGCAGATAAGGCTCCAGATATGTAAAGTTATGATTCCTTTAATAAAAGATGTCTCTCCCTCCGCTTGGAGGAGATAAATTAAGCAAGGTCATATCTCCTGGTAAACTAACTTTTGCTCATGTTCTGTCCTTTAAAAAAAAAAAGCACCTCTCTTATCTTGCCTGGCAAAATAACAGCTCAAACATACTTTGTAACAGAACTGTATTCCAGTGTAGCTAGCTGCTATGATGGGTTTTTATAATAAACCTTGATCTTCAGAACTCCATGAATGCTAAAATTCGGAGACTCGTAATGAAAGTCGGAGCATTTCAATTTTCCTCTTAACAGGAGCAGTAAGCTGACCTTCCCAGCCTCTGTCAGACCCCAAGTTAATGGCTACAATCCTGCACAGAATTAAGCATGTAGGAATCCTAGAGCTAGAATTCAAACTATAGTGCCACAAGCAGTCATTCTGGGCAGTGTCTCAGTGCTACACCCCTTACTGAGAAACTGGCAGAGGGACAATTTAAGAATAATTATGGGTACTTAGTGGTACTGATGTCACTGCATAGGTAGACTACTACTGTCCAAGGTTGTACAACAACAAAACTACACAGGGCTCTACTGCAGGAGTGGGAATCATGTGACCCTCCAGATGTTCTTGAACTGCAGCTCCTAGTAGCAGGACAGCCAAATGTTCTGACTAGAATTTGGAGTGGGGGAATACTTTTATGATGAAAATCTCGTGAAGCCTCAGGCAGAATGGCCATCAGCCACTTGGGCTAAGAGTTTCAAGGAGTTGTAGTTCAAAAAAAGTAATTGTTCCAAGGTCTGATATTCTGTGTTCCTGCTTTAAGCAAAAGACACGGGTTGGCTTGGAGCTACCAAAAAGTAAATATGCCACAGCTGATTACAGCAATTCTAACTTTCATAAAATTAACCGTGGGCCCATCCACACTCCAGAATTATAGTGCTGTGATTCCACTTTAACTGTTGTGGTTCCCTTCAGTGGAATCCTGGGATTGTCAGTTTAGGGAGGGACTAAACCAAGTGAGTGATCCATAATAGGAGCACATCTTCACCACAACTGTTCATCTTGATAATCATGCCCATGGCTCACCCATTAGGTCCTCCATGGTTCCTTAGCAAAGACCAACCTCACACTTTAAGCAGTGGGGGGTTCCTATGCCCCATTCTCAATTGTTTACTATTAAAAGCCTCATTTTGCACAGCACTCTTCCTCAAACATACCTTAGCATGTTAACATTTCTTTAAAAGTCTAGAGGCAAAGGGCAAATTGTTTTCCTTTGATCATAAACTCACAGGTGGATTCAGATTTATGCAGTTATTTTTCAAACTTGGGGGAAACAACCCCACTACCACACAACCAAGAAGAATAAAATTAAGGAACTGATCATCGTGGGTTTGTGGGGAACCAGTTTGGTGTGACCACACATCTCTATTTAAATGAAGCCTTAAATGCTCAGAGGACACACCTGTTTCTGCAGATATACTTTATTGTGGCTAGTTGAATGGTAAGTGCTGATATATGGGGTGGGGTGTCCTGTTTTATTTAAGTGAAATAATTAGTAGAACTTTATTTTACTCTCTTATTTTCTGCTTTCAGCATAGTTTGAGAGCTAGAGAAAAGGAATATAGAACAGAATACTGTATTATAAATCATGCATATTTCAATTATTTTGTTGTGTGGTTGAGATTGAATTGCTTAAGTCCTCTATATACATCTCTCCAAAGTCTGAGGTCTTCTCTGTGCTCATCAGTCAGGGTAGTCCACTGTTGGAGAGGGCCTTCTCTCTTATGACACCCCAGTTATAGAAAGTCCCCCCCTTATAAGCCCAGCTGGAACCAACATTGCTGTCATTCCACTGCCAAGTAGAAACATGGCTTTTTACTTAAAGGTACCAACTAGCAGGATTAAAATCAGAGGCAACAGGAAGGAGCACTAGCCAGCCTTTCTCCTGTGCCTTTGATAGCAACATTATGTGTAGAAAGCTGTAGAGGTGAAGCTCTGCATAATAGTGATGAACATTATCATCTGTTGTGGTTGGTGATTTCTGCCTGCCATGCTGCTGGTTCTAAAAGCAGAGCTACACTGGCTGGTTGAAAGAGTTGGCACTGTTGAGACTTGTATCATCCTGACAGTTGTAGTTTGGATACAGCAATTTGGGGGGCAGGGGTGTATCTAAGAGGGTGGGGTCAAAATATGGGCATTGTTCCCCCAAATAAAATTATGCCCCCCCCCCAATGGAATTTCCCCACAGTTCCCAAATTTCTAGCGTTGTAGTAACTTAAAGCTTCAGCTGAGCATTTAGAAATACAATTTTAGGCATCCAAGGAATAGAATCAGGCAAAGTGACCAAGGAGAAAGAGGATGTAGCAAATTTAAGATGTGAATGATTTTCAGTATCTCATGCTCTGCAATGCTAGAAATTTTAAGGTCTGAAGGAGAATTTTATTTGGGGAGGATAGATATACCAGTAAGGGGTGTGCATGCTTTGGAAAGTGGGAAGGAATTCAAATCTTTTCTAAGGTCTTAGCTAATGCCAGCATTTCACATTTTGTCAAAGGAGCTCAAATTTGTTATGCCAATAACCCCAGACTTTAAAACTCAGCCTTCTTAGATGCAGTGCATCTTGCTATTGGTGGAGCAGATGTGATCATCATTGAGAGGCCTTTTGGAGTGTTGGCTGCTCCTGAGTCTATCCTTTAGAGTAGTTGGAGCACACTTTTTGCAGAGCTTGGACATGTTTCTCTTATGCTCCAACAATTCCCCTGCCATGCTGGAAATGTTGGTTGGGAGATTCTGGAAACAAAAGAGTAATTTTCCTAAGCTCTGCCTGTGAGTTGTGTGCAAATCAATGTATTTCAAACTTTGGTCCTCCAGGATTTCAACCTTTACCTCCCAGAAGCCCTAAACAGCTTGACTAATTATCAGATTCTGGGAACAGAAGCCCAAAACATCTGGAGGACCAAAGTTCAAGAACCACTGGCATTAATGACTTCTTTTTCAAGTATTGTTCCATAAATATAAATCAGTATAGTTTTTAAGAGTTTGAGAGTTGCAGCTACATTTATGGACAGAATAGAAGTGGCCATTTTGCAAAACACTAGCTAAGGTATCTCCTCTGTATGGTTCACCCATTTAATTCTACTGTATGATCAGAAAGATAGTTTCATCACTTTGGTGCAGGTGAATTGTTTTCTATGATGGTGTTGCAGGAAGGTGATTTATGTCATCTTTCTTTCTGTTATAGAAGGCCCTGTTGCTACCCTCTTCCTCCTAGCTACAACAGGAAGGACTAGAAAAGTGCTCCATAACTTACTGCAAGCATCTTGAACATGGGCCACAGACACAGCAAGTGGCCAGTATGTTCCAAGCAGAAAAAGACCCCCTGTCCTTCTGACAAGTACAAAGATATAACACCTCCTTGTTCTCCTAATGTACCTGGTTCACAGGATGCTTCCACATGCACCATGGAAAATAATTCTTCCATGCAGACTAGAGGCAAACCTAAGCAATTAGAGGGTGCTCAGACTATTCCACTGTTGACTCAAGATGCTTTACCTGTTCAGCAAAGCACTGAGCCAATTACAGAAGAGGCACATGAGGCAAAGCCTGCTGAATTGGGGCCACCAAATATGGAAGCCTCCTTCCTTGCAGCAGATGAGAATGAGACCCTACTTAATGAGAAAGCTGTGGGGAAACCAGAATCTTCTGTGCAAATGGCAGAAGAACCTAATGAAAATGTCAAAGAGGTTGAAATGGGCAAGGTAACTATCTGGACAATAGATGACGTGGAGTCAGAAGCTCAAGCCACAATAGAGCTGGAAGACCATCCTGATAGTGTGTTTTTTTAGCAGTTTGAAGAAGAAAGGTTACAAAGAATCAAAGGTTTACTATGGAGGAATACATTCTGCTATAGATTCTGCTACCCATAATCAATGGGGCAAACAGGATGAGATGCTAAGAAGCCTCAAGAAACCATGCAGGGATATTAGGCTCAGATACTGTATAAGAATCCTCCACTGAATGTACTGAGATGAACCTAGAAAGGAAGACCAGATCATGAAAGAAGATATTGATATCCAGTGCTCTGCAGAAATGGAGGACTTACAGATTACTAATGTAGGAAAAACCAAAGAGTTCCAATTTGTTACCAGACTGTCTTATGCTATATTTTAAGCCCATAAAACCTTTCAAAAATGCTTATCCAGAATACTGGAAGAGATTGTGGGGGAAGTGCTAACAACAAAGTGGGAAGCAGTGCATTATATGCAATTAGTGTTGGGTAGAGTCTGCCACAGTGAGATAGTATCTACTAGTAGAGCTAGTTAGTCTACTTAGCCTTCCAAGTCAAAGCATTTTAATTATTTTTATATAATGATTTTAAAGCACAGGCGAACGTGATCCACATTTTTCTTCATTTTTATAGGAAGAGAACCTCTTCCCTTGAAGTAAGACAAGGTGGTAATATTACAACCCTCCAGATTTTGTTAGACTGCAACTCCCAGGACTCCTAGACAGTATAGCCAGTGCTGAGGAATTATGGGAGTTGTAGTTCAACAAATCTAGTAGGCTGCACAATTCCCATGCCTTGCTTAAGAGTATGCTTCTTGTTACATAAAATAAGTACTAGACATTTTGATAGCAAAGAATGTACCTCACATGGATGGATGTTTTAATATCTGGTTTATGTAACTTTTCCAAGCCAATCACTGGCTAATTTGAAATAGATCTTTTTAAATGCCTGTCAATAAATGCTATTTTACAATTTACCTTTAATGGATTCATTACAACATATAAAACTGAATGTGGCTTCTGAATCTCTTGAAAGCACAGAACATCTGGGACAACTGCAAGGAGGTCTGGTCTCAACCATTACAACCTTCCTCAATTTGATCCCCTCTACATGTATTAAACCAGGGTGGGCAAAGAGTGGCGTGAACCACATGTGGTTCTTGGACCAAAATTTCGTGGCTCCTGAAATCTCCACCGGTCCCCCAAAGCCTCCCATTCTCCAATATATTTTTTTAATAAATATCAGCTCAATTTTCAGATAATTTTTGCTGCAATCCATGGCAAAAAAACCCCAAACATGTGAAAATACACCCATGGGGGAGGGTGGGGTGGGGGGTGTTTGGGGATTTTATCTATTTTAATTTTTGTAAGCCACCCCGATTGTTTTAACATAGGGGTGGGGTATAAATAAATATTATTATTATTATTATTATTATTATTATTATTATGCCCCCCATGAGCAGCCCAGAACCCTGTACTACCCCCCAAATACCTCTATTTTCCTTTTCAGTCCTTCTCAAAATGGCAACAGGATATAATGCACTGTCACTTCCTGTCACCATTTTGAGAAAGACTACAGAGGGAAATGGAGACATTTGGACTTGCTGGGGGGATGCAGCCTATTGTGGGAGGCTTGGAGAGAATTGCCCACCTCTATATGTGATTGCCTACCTCTATATTTCACTACATGACCCATGATTGTGCAGTAGATTTGAAGGGCAACAGGTTGGACACATCTACATTATTTGACTTGTGTAAAATGAACCTGTGGGCAAAAGGTCTTTTGGTAAATGGTGGCTCAGGATTGCTCAATGCTCATAAAATGGCTTTTAATGTAAGCTCATGGAAAGGAATATGCTTGATCCTGTGGCTAGGCTCTTGGAAGGGATCTTTAGATAAATATAGGACTGGCAGGCTGCAACCCAAAGTTCTGCTACATTAATACAGCAACAGGCCTTGACACTAGAGCCAGCCAGTTCCCATTCTGCCTGTTAATGCTACTGGTTTTGTCATAGAGTCCTGTTAAGGCAGTGGTGAGAATTGTGTTACCCTTCAGATGTTGTTGGACTACAGTTGCCAGCAGCTCTAGTCAGCACAACCAATAGTGAGCAAGGCTAGGAGCTGCAGCTTAATGACATTTGGATGCCCACATGATCTCAGCCATGGCTTTAAGGGAAGTAGTTGCCATCTACCTGATCTGGTTCAAAAGTATGGTCTGTAGGAACTTGTGTGGGGTAAGGGAGCTCATCTTGCCCTATACATCCCTTATTAAAAGTCTAGAAAAAGAAGACATTCCTGAGACAGACTGCTAATAGTACAGAAATATTAGATTTTGCTCCACTACTGAGCTAAAATCTATTCGGAGAGGAGAGATTTACCTTTATTGAAAACTATGTGAGTTTTTCATCTGAGTTATAGTCTCTTTCACGTTGCACAATCACAGCAGTTTGATACCATTTTAGCCCCATATGGCTCCACCCTATGGAATTCTGGAATTTGTTGGGGGTTTTTTTAGAGTGTTCAGAATTTTCTGCCAGAGTACCTCTGGCAGTCTTTCAGCAAATGACAAACCCCAGGATTCAGCCATGGTAGTTAAAGTGATATCAAACTGTATGTATGATAGTGTAAGGTAAGAGAGACCTAAGCTGAGGAAACAGAGAGAGCCCTCCCCAAGGCTCTCTCTGTTTCCAAAAGGTAGCAATGGTCAGAGGATAATAAGTCAACTTGGATTTGACCAAAGTTGGCAACAGAACTATAGTATTTGAGCTGAGTGTTAAAGTTGAGCAAGCCCAATGAGAATGAAGGAAACGTAATGTCTACTTCCCTGGGGTCTCCCAAAGAAAGTAATGTATTGCAGGGTGGGGGGAATAAAATCAACTTTTCATATGAGTCCTGCTGAACAGGCAGCCCATATACTTTGACAATGAGTAGGGAAGCAAGTAACTTGCCTGGGGGAAAGAATATGGTATCCAATGACATCTGCACAAATGGTCAGTTTCCCTTTCCAAATGGTACAATCTATGCACAGTGCCATCAGATTTGTTCTTCTTTTATTAGATGAGCTCCAACCCTTCCTTTCTTTATTTTTTCCAATGTATGCATGTTTTTGCACATGTTTTAAATTGTATGCACTGCCCTTTCTGATCCACGCTATTCAAATGCACACTTTGTTCTTGGATGTATCTGTAGCTGTTTATCAAAATGAGGGTTGTGGAATGTCCAGGAAGGACAGGTGACATGTGTCTGTCAAACTTCAGACTGGAATCTTACTCCTCAAACATTCCTAGCTACGTAAAATTGCCAGGTAAAAGAGCTCCTGTCCCATTAATGGTTGTGTAGAAGGGGAGAATTCAGCAGGTGTGAATTCTCCCCTTCTACACGTGACAAGATATACCTGCTGAAATTCCCTCTTCTACAGAATTATTAAAGGGACAAGAGCCCTGTCCTTGTTTCATCTGGCAACCGTATTTTATATTGTTTCATCTATGGGAGTGTTCTACCATGTTGAGTTCGATTTCTGTCCCACCTTCCTCCCATAATGAAACCTTTCCATGTTGGTCAATATATAACAATGTCACACTAGAATCCCTGGCTGAAATCTTAGTCCCAAGAAGTATAGACTCATTGACTCCATGAGATTTACATACGGTAAGTGTTGACTCACGGTGGGTCAACTTTAGTTGGGACTATCAACAGAAAGATTCAGGCTTCTGCCTCTGGAAATCAACACAGATGAAGAACAGAATGGGAAAGATGGAAACATGTCATGCTTTTCTAATAGAGGAGTGCACTTTCTACTTTCTCTCTGGCTTTTCTTCGCAAACAAAGATTCAGGAAGGACTCATCCTGCATTTTCTGCAAGCACGCTGATGACTAAAAAGGCCAATCTAAGATAGACAAGTCCGGTTGCAGAAAGCACAGCAGAAGGTTTCCTTGGGTGATGTTTCCTGGTTGTGATTCTTTCTGCGTTGTCGTTTCTCTTCAAGACTTGTTTGGCGTGAGTTCTCAAATAAGGCTGTAGCATTGAGGATAGTGTGTCTCCATGCCTCCCGATGTGAGGCCAGGGCAGACCATTGTTGGTGATCAATTTGGCTGAGGCTGAGATGTTGTTTCAGGGAGTCCTTGTATCGTTTTTTTGGAGCACCCCTCTTACGCTGACCCGTGGCGAGTTCACCGTAGAGTACTATTTTTGGGAGACGATGGTCCTCCATCCTAGAAACATGCCCTGCCCAGTGCAGCAGTGTTCTCAATATCATGGCCTCAATGCTGGTGATCCCTGCTTGCTCAGGGACAGCAACATTCGTCACATAGTCAGTCCAGTGTATATTTAGGATTGTGCGCAAACAGCACTGATGAACGCATTCGAGGAGTCATAAGTGGTGGCGATAGGTGACCCATGTCTCAGATCCATAAAGGAGAATAGACAGTACAATGGCTCTATACACACTGATTTTTGTGTTTCGCCTCAGGTGTTTATTACTCCAGACTTTCTACTTTAGAATAACAACAAAGGTGTTTTTTTTTAAGTGATGGTGACTACTGCTTCTGCAGCCAAAGGAGGCATGCAGATAAATGAGAACAGCTGGAAGGTTTAGATACTGCTCACACAGCAATATCACAACAAATTGGGAGAATGGATTTTGTACAGCTAGTTCATGGTTCTTTAGGGATTTTAGAGCTCTTTGAAAGAATCAAAGCCTAAATCCTTTTGTTAGTCCTAACTAGAGTAATCCCATTGCATTTACTTATGTGTTAACTCACCATTCAGTAATTGATTAAATCAGTCTACTCTAGTCATGACTAATCAATAGGATTTCTGCCCAAATGTATTGTTAATGGGGACTTGGGGACACAGAACAGATACAGACATTATGTTACCATCTTAAAATGTTGACTTGTTAATTTTTGACATACATTGTATTCCTTGTCCTTACACAAACCAAATAATGGGAAAAGAGAGGGTGAATCCAACCAATAGGAAAAGATGCTGCCTCCTAATGTTAAAGAAATAAAGTATAAGTCCTATGAATTATTTGTTTGGTCCCGTGGATGAGATGACATTATCAGTTGAGTTTAGAGAGCAGCTGTGTTTGTGAGGGCTAAGAATTGGGGCCTTGATTTAGATAATTTTATTTTAATGTATGGATTCTGGAGGAACCAAAAGTAAATTCTCTATAGTGGACTTTGTGTTATTTTTGTATCTCTTTTGTACAGTATTTTCATTTATGTTGCCCTCCCAAAGAAAGTAATGTGTTGCAGGGTGGGGGGTTTCTACACACAAGTCTTACACGTTGCTTTGTGATATACATGCAACTTTGGGAGATGGTGTATAGGTTAACCCCTGCATCCATGGATTAAGTACCCATGCTTTCACTTATCCACATCCAAAAAAAATATGTTCTTTCTAGGCATTTCTAGGTCTTCCAGTGCAATTCTATGGTCAACTTCTGGAGTTCATCTCATTGAAAATAATATGGTTCCCAATTATCCACAGTTTCAGGTATCTAAAGGGGGTCTTGGAATTGGAAGTGAAGAAGCATCAAGGCTTGTTTACATTAGTTGGGGACAGAAGGAAGTCTAAAGATGCATGCTAAAGGTCCCTTTGTCTGTTCTCTGTGTGTCATTGATCTGTGTTTTCAAGGTTTTACTTCCTATTTGCATGTAAACATCACTCTCCACCACCTTGATCCAAGAAGTTTCAGTATTTTACAACTCTTTGTCCTAGAACCTAGAAGTCAGCAGACTTGGGGCAGCTCTGCCTCAAATATGGATTATACCTACTCATGAGAGTCAGTCTTAGGGCCTCTTGTATCCAAGTTAGATAACTATCTTCTATCTATCTATTTTTCTATCTCAGATGTATTCTCTCCCACAATAAATGTAAGTTTTGTTTTTTAACCTTCATGGAGCATCCTGCATATTTCTATCCTGTTTGTCCAGAAGCTCATATTGCACTGGGGCTATGCTGCACTCTGCTTAATATAAATACCAATAATTTCATACACTTTGAACATATCCCCCATGGGTATGGGGGCCAAACTATATGTGCTGGTTTCAGTATGGAATATGTTGTAATGTTAAGTTTAAAAACTGATTTACATTTACAAGATGTTCAAACCATTGTGATGGTGTTTGCAGTGTTCATTTATAACTGGCTCCATAGAATTGAAGGAAGAGGTACAAAAGTAGCTTTGGTCAACATGTTTGAATAGGGAAGATGTTAGTAGAACATTATGCAGAGTTGCAGGATAGGACTTAGCAGATTTTCTAGCACACTCACCAGCAGAGCCTGGTGGATTATGATACTGATTGAAGCCCAGAAGTTTTATCCTGATAACACCCCTGTGAGGCAGGTCAGACTGAAAGGACTTTATCAGATGCAGCAAATATGGCATCATAACAATGCCTAATGAATGCAAAAGGGCACGCATACCAGACGACAATTGCTTTCACAATTTTGTATTGTCAAAAAGCCGTTCTATTTCATTGATGGGCCAACCCATCAATAGATCCCCCATGGCACTTTTCTGTTGGTATTGCCAACATTTGAAACCTCATGCCATTGTCCTCTCATGATTTCTGCATCAATGCCAGAACACTTCCAGGTTTTAATGTGAAAGTCAGGTAGGAGATGCTCTTTTTATGAACCTCCCCAGTTCACTTTTGAGTTTTAAAGTGTGTTTCTGTGCTTGTGTGTACACTTTCTTTGTTTTGCTGTATTTTTGAAAATTTACTACACTCGTATCTTCTTGTGAGAATCGCCAAGATCATGAGCACAGTAGTGAACAGAGTGCCGTTTGTGCTTCATTAATGCTGGAGCTGTCTTTTCATGCTGCTGAAGGTAGGTCTGATAAAAAGGGTTATGTTGCCGGGACAAGTATGCTGTTAGCTTTTGGTGGGACAGAAACATTTTTGCATGAGTAGTCTGATAAAGGAGAGAGAGAGGGAGAGAGAGATCAGTACAAGGTGAGTTTCATGGCTCACTTTGTGTGTGTTATATCTAGAGGGGGGATACAAAAACCTGTGTTATATTTTAAGATCTCTTTCACACTAAACAATTACAGCATTTGTTTCTTTATCTATCATTGATTGCATCCTGTAGAATCCTGGGGTTTGTATTGGGAGGGGGGAGCCTGGAGCTCTCTGGCAGAGAAATCTGAATACCTCATAAAACTACAAATCCCAGGATTACATAGGTGGACCAGTTTAAGGAATCCCCCCCCCCCGCAATACTTTATTGGGGGGGGCATATGTTTATCTCAGGTCAATGTAACTAACCTAACCTATTCACAGTACAGGATATTCAGACTATTAATAATGTTTTTTGCAGGAGAAGGGTTACTATGCCCCCCAACAACAACAACAGGGCCCGCTGCGGCTGCAGGTGCTGTAGGGCCCTTAAACCAGCCCTGGATGGATGGAGCCACGGTAGTTAAAGTGGTGTCAGTGTGTTATAGAAACCCTCTTTAAGTCTCAGTCCAGTGCTCAAGCCACTAGACCTCAGTGCCTGGCTCACAAATATCTATATCTATATCTATATCTATATCTATAGCTATATCTAGGTACAAACTTGGTGTAAAAATGCAAATGGGCAAGTAAAAATCTTGGATTCATTTTATGAGTGTTGGGTCTCCCTCAGGGCTGCCTCCCCCCATCCCCCCGCTCAGAAAAATGCAGTTTCTTCCACTCTTCATCTATAAACCTTTAAACATGTTACCTTTTAGGAGAACTTACTGCAACAACCAGAGAAGCTTGTAAATGTTTAATAGTTAAGGGAAGGGAATTTGGGTTGCTGCAGTTTCTTTTACTCTGGTGAAATTACCTCTTCTGGAAACTTTTTAAAGAGATAAGAGCCCTCAGCTATACCTGATAACAGTAGTTTGTTTAGCTTGCTCTTGATCAATTTGAGCCATCTTAAAAAGGCAAAGCTTATTTTAAGGACTTACTGCCTCCCTAGAAGACTAGCAGTTAAAAGAAAGTGGATTCTTGAATTATTTGCCATCTTGGAGCCCTGTTTAGTTTTGACTTGCTTATGTCAAAGGGAACAACTTAACAAATTGAAGAAAACTAACTCCTTCAGTAGTAATAGCTGGCTAGTCACAAGCATTTTACTGTGCTACACACATATGTTGTCTGAAGTATATTGTCCATGAGCTCTGATTAGCATAGTGAAAGGTGTTCAGGTGCAGCCCAACAACTTTTGGGTGACCATCATTGCTTACCCCGATGGTCCTGGAAAAAACAGACAAGCAGTATCAGCATCTAAATAGCTTCCCGGTTTTAATTAAATAGTAATGAATATGGCCCTTGGTTTCAGCTTACTGTGCTATGTCACCAAAATCTGCATTTACTTGGCCACTGGAGAGACAGCTGGCCCAAGATTTTGTTTGTGTGAACAAATAAACACCTGGCAACAAGGAATGTAATCCTGAATATTGCTCACTCATGGTGGTTTTCCTCCCCCCAGACTTGTAGGATACGTACTGTAGCAATGGGCAAAGGCAGAGCATGGCCCAAGCGCTGAGTCTGCCCATTCATTAGACAAAGTGGCTCTTCAGCAAGAATGCAAATTTAATTATTACAGGACTAACCATTTACTTATTTACCACATTCAGCAGAGGCGCTGAGTAACTGTCATTTGCTGGGTAATGTACAGACATATTAAGACAATTCAAAATCACAAAATGTGCAAAACTACATTTTTTTTAAAACAGTGCATTAAAATGGGTAAATGGTTTCTGCTTAGAAAAGATAGGTAACCCTAAAAATCATGCTTGGAAACTGCTAAAATAAAAGAATGTAAACATTCAGAGAGCAACACAAACATATTAAAAGCAAATGCATTGTGAGGTTAAAACATCAGGTTTGGAATGTATGGCTGAATATAAAGGTCTTTATTTCTCACATGAGTCTCTCCTGGAAGGCCATTCCATAACCAAGAGGACCACCACTGAAAAAGCCATTCATATTCAGCTTGTGGGGCCAGTTCAAGACAACTCTCCACTGATAATAATTGGGTATGTACATAGCCTGTTCACAGATTTCTTGCATCTTTTCTAATTTATTTATTAACATTTTTGTATACAGATATTTGTATCTAAACATAAGATTGCTGGTTCAGGATCATCCCAGCCTCTGAGGTTTCTGAGCCCGAACCCAATACCTAAGGATGGCCATAGGTGATGTTACTAAGAATCATGATTTAAGTATCAACCACAACCGCTCACCGATTGTCATTGGAACACAGAGAGAAAGCAGGAGAGAATGACAACATATTTTTCCTATTTGGAAATTAAGACAGAAGTCTGAGTTAGAGCAGTTCCTAGATCAAGATGATATGGAAGGATTATTCTTTCTCAGTTAGGGAGATGGGATAACAAACCTTTAATCTAAGCACTTTGCCTTTAGTTACAAAGTGGGTGCAGAGCAGAGTGGAAGGTGAGACCTGGCACTACAATGACCAGGAGTAAAGGAGGAAGCTGACTAAGTAAATACATAGACCCCCAATGACTCTTTTCAAGTTACAACAACAAATCAAGTAAGCATTGCAAATTGTAGCAAGCTGCTACTTTAACTGCTGAGCTGGAGGTTTGCACAGAAACTTTTTTTCTTGCCTGGAGCTGAGCCCAGCAAAACTGGAGGATTTGCACCCTGGTTGTCCACCTAAAGATGACTGATGAAAACTGGAGACTCAGGCCAGGCTCTGAGATCTGGCAACCCTGTCTAGGCATCTCAGGGAATGATACAATAAAACAACTACTATACAGTATAAGCCATTCAACCATGTACAGAAATCCACAGCCTAGGAGGTCAGAGTGAAGCCATAACCACTGCTCCCTCCGAGCAAATCTTCTTCCTCTTCTCTTTCCCTGCCTCTGCTACATTTTCTCTCTTCTAGGGGGGCAGGCTTAAATGGTCACCCCCCTCCAGACATAGCAAACCTACATCTTTACAAATCATTGAACTGAAATTCCAGCTTGTTGTTGTGATCCTTCAAGTCATTTATGTCTTATGGTAACCCCAAAGTGAACTTATCATGGGGTTTTCTTGGCAAGATTTTTTTGGGGGTGGGTGGGGAATGGGGTGGGATGGGTGTTTGCCATTACCTTCATCTGAGGCTGAGAGAATGTGACTTGCCCAGGGTCACCCAATAAGTTTCACAGCCAAGCAGGGATTTGAACCCTGGGCTCCAGAGTCCTAGTCCAACACCCAAATCAGCATACCACCTTGGCTTTTCAAAATTCCAGCTTACTATATTAAATTTGTTCAGGCGGCCCAGCTCAGGAGAGTATTACACTGCCCTATCGCCCCTTGGGCAGAACAGTAGAGTTTCTACCCACGCTTGATCTTATTGCTCCATTGAATGGCTGACCTCATGTTCCCCATTATTGGCACATTTTTAGAATTATTCCAATATGCCAGAAAGCTTCAAAACCAATTAACCTCTCTATGTAATTCATCACAGTGCCGCTGCATAAATCAAATGGCTGTGTCAAGCAATTGGAGCCCAATGAGCTACACACTACCTGGAAATTTGAGTCTATAATAGGGGGAAAGGAATTCTCATCAGGTGGAACTAATGTGTTGGAGGTTAGGGGAAATTTAGAGTGCAACCACGCAGCTGTATTTAAGACTAAGGGAGTGCTGGTAATTGCAGGAAGGTTTGTATAACCTGTTTCTTACTGGTAAGTTTATTGGCTATTTGGTTCATTGTCCCTAGTTCCTTTTTGAAAGGCATGCTTAGTTGAGAGTAAGTTCTGTAGAATTTAGTGGGTGTTTTCTTCTCAACAGCATAACTACTTTGTGCTTATGATGATACTGCTGAATGGAAGTGGGCTTAAATATAACATTATATTATGACAGTTGTTTCTTCTGTAATTTAAAAATCACGTGGTCCCTGGTGAAATACTGCTGGCAAAATTACAGTGGACAACTGAAGTAACAAAAGGAGCTTTTAAACTTTGTCTGTAAGCTATCTAGAACTCCATCTTCTGTAAGGAGATTAACAAATGTGTCAAAAACAGTATTATAATGATGCCATGAGATTGCAAAAGGGCTTCCTTATCAGATGACATCATGCCCCAGTGTTCTGCAAGTCATAGAATCATGGTGTTGGAAGAGACCACAAGGGCCATCCAGTCCAAGCCCCTGCCATGCAGGAATACAGGATACAAATGTTCTGCTGCTGTTACAAGGGACTTCTTTTTTTATTGTTGGGGAGAAGTCAAAAATTGGTCTTCGGTAGCGTTTATGTTCTGGATTTTCATGTGTGCAAAAATTTGCCCCATTCTGCTGGTGTGATTCCAGTGACAATGGGCTGTCCCACCAGAACAATTCCAGGTGGGATCATGAGAACCAGGTAGGCTACTCTCTTTTTTGTACTCTCCCTGGGTTTCTTGTTATTTTTTTTAGTGTGTGTGTATGTGCTTTTGTGAATTTTTTGGCATGTATTTTTCTTTTTCCTTTTGAATTTCCCACACTCATGGCTTCTTGCAAGAACGGATGGGATTTCAGTCCAGGAGCAAATGGAGCTCTATTAGAACTCCATTCATACCTGGGCTGCCTTTGAACAGAAGATAAGGTAAGTCTGATGGGGAGGGTTATTGTGTTAGGACAGGGACAGTTCTGGAGATTGTTTGCATTCCTGTCTGATAATCTCCTTAGTCAACTCTGTTCCTCCAAGAGTAGCATGACAGAACTAAAAACCATTCACAGCCCCAGTTTTAACATAGATTATCAAGAAACAGGGTTTAGAGACTGTGTATACCAAGGCTGGGAATCATATGACCTTCCAAAGAAGTTGTTGGACTTCAATTCTCATCAGGTCTAGCTAATTTGGCCAATGATGAAGAATGCTGGGAGTTGCAGTCCAAGTTGGACCCTGTAGAATCTCTGCTCTGGACAGAAAGAGATGTAAAGAAGTTAGCCTTCACCTTGGTGCCAGTACTAGCGTGTAGCCATCTCTACATGATGACACTATAAAAAAAATAATTTGTAGCTAAGCTGATGGAATTCTATGCAGGGTTATAAACCGGTATTCTGTTCAGTGATGCAACTTGAATAGACGTGACTGTGTAAGTCTCTTACAGCTCTGTCTTAGCTCTTCAGTTGCCGAGATTAATCCCTTGGCAATCCCTTTGAATTATGACTACTGTACCAGCATGTTGCTACAGCTTTTACATACAGTAAAGGTATTTTAATACCTGTCTTTGGTGCAAGGGTGGGTTGGAACTTTGTCATACTTATTGCTGTGTTCACTAGCTACCCTATAGCTCTAAAAAAAATATTTTAATCATGCAATACCAAAAGTATGCAGTTTTGTATGTAAATTTTGGAATTATCACACTCTGAAGCAGCACCCTGATTTCGGAGTAAGAAAATATTGAATTGTTCAAATCTGTATTGTGAAACTGAGTGGATAAAATGACTGGGTGGCATTTGTACCTCTTAATAAAGAACTTATTTTAATGGTTACTGCAACCTACCATTCTATTGACCTCCTTTATTCTCTGTTAAATTAAGGGGAAGAACAATTCCTGCTTCAGAGCTTTGGTCTTGCCTGGGGATTATTTGGGAAAGTTGCAGTGGGTGTATAACCTGAAATTCTAAAGCAAAATGGAATCAAAGAAACAGTTTGATACAGATAAGATTAAGTAACATAGACATTCTTGGGGACAATTAAGAACCTGAAAGACTTGGAGGTGTCAATATTCTGCATAGCCTGAAAATCATCCTTGTGTACTCTTAAGATCACTAATTTAGAGGTTTATTTTTCTAACACAAGATTTCCTGCAGGGAAAAGAGTAGCTTTGCATTTAGTCACATGCCTAAATCCAATTTCTAGTCCTAGCTAGAGTTAATCCATTGAAATCAAAGGGAACTCTATACATCAACACCTGTCTAAATTTCATTGATTAGGTAGGTCTACTCAATGTGGGATTAGCAATTAGATTTAGGACACAGTGATCTAGCATGGAGTCAAAATGTTTTAATGAATTGTCTTGACTAGCAGTCCAGGCTTCATTTCCATGTGTTCTAAAATCACTTTTTCCAAGTTCAGAACCCTAGGTGTTCTTTATTTCCAATTCACATCCTCCCCAGACAGTATGAACAATCATCAGGGACTAAGGAAACTGTGGGCCAACAACACCTGGGGACCCACCTTTGGGGGCTGTTTGTCTCAAGAAAGTTAAAAAAAAATGCCTCTGCTCAGCTGTCTCATTCATTCATGACTGCCATTCTACAACACCCTGATACTCTGCCCTGATGCACATACGAATGTTCAACATTTTAGTGAAGCACTGCAGATCAATGTAAGAATACTTTGGAATAGACTACATCATCATAGCAATGCTTGGTGCTTTAACATTTCTTGTGTTAAAAATCCTATGAAATGGATTAGTAACAGTTACAACATCCTCCCAACTGACTTTAATATGGACCAAAATTCTGTTGGTGACTTACTATGCAGGCATAATGTCAAATTATGCATGTGTATGTCTTCTAATAGTTGTTGTGGGTGGAGGAATTCAACACCACAGTATACACTAACCTCCTGCACTCTCAACATGCCAATCTGGTATTGGAATGCTCCCCGTGGCCATTTAGTGGCTGGGGAGGCCAGTAGGTGGGCAGTGTCCAGCAGCCAGTTGCAGAAAGATGGCTTCCTCCTGGATCTCCGGTGGATACCTGTGAAACCTAGGAAGAAGTCTTCCTGTGGCCACCTGCTAAAACACAGCCTGCCAATGTGCGGCCAATTCCTACCTTCTTCTAGCATACCCTCCAACATTTCACAGAAGAAAGCCAGGATATATGTAGCCATGCAATGTCAGAGTGTGGTCAAAAGGACAAAACTTATTAATAAAAAAGAACAAACAAGCTAGAAAGGGCTGCAGCAGTTTGCTTTTGAGTGGGGCTACAGAGGGCTGACTGTACAGACAGTGATTGGAATGACAAATGAATCTTCCTGCAAAGCTGGTGATGGGATCGTCCAACATGCTTGTAAAAACAGCACAGAGCAGAATGCCTGGAGCATAGAGCTTGATTTTCCAAAGGAGGGAAAAGTCAAGTCATGTAACAGTAACAACTAGGAGGCTGCCACCACTATCCCCCACACCATCTGCTGCGTGAGGTGATTGCCTCACTACTTTATGACAGAGCCAACCTTAGGCCAAAGCCAGTTCTTTCTATCATATTGAGTGGAAATGTCTGAGACCAAATGCAGAATAAATTTTCAGGGCATTATGACTCCTCACTCTTCCTCACCCACCTACTCACAATAATTTCACCACAGTGTTGCTATTCCTATCTTTTGAACACTGTATTCAAAACAGTACTAGCACAACACTTTGAATGGATGAGGTGAAAGACAAGATGAGTCCCCCTATCCATGTCTCATATACAATGGGCCCTTGGTATCCACTGGGGTTTGGTGCCAGGACCTCCCGTGGTTAACAAAATCCATGGATGCTCAGATCCCATTATATACGATGGTATAGTAAAATCACAACATTAAGTTTTGCTTTTTCGAATTTCAAAAAAATATTTTCAATCCATGGGTCGCTGAATCCATGGATACAGAATCCCTCTTGCATCATGGGAAATATGTGACGCTTTAATGACTGGAGGGAGATTAGTGGCAGAGAACCTCTCAGATTCAGAGATGCTGCCCTCTTGGTAGTCATTGTCTTCATGTCCTACTGACCAGTGCTGGAAAGATGATATTCAATTGCAAGGACTCAACTGCTTTTATAACAACTAGAGATTTTGCCTGCTAAGTTAACAAAATTGTTAAACATTCTACCTCTGTGGTGTTCGTTGTCTCCATATCCAAAAGAACTACTTGCCTTTGGCAAAACAGATGTCCATGATCTTCACAACTCTTCTGGGCAGGGCACTAGAAGAAAGGGTAAGGGGCTGCAGGAGAGGACCACCTTTTGCAACCAATAACATAGCTCAGCACTCAATCCCAATGAAGGTGGGTAGAAAAGTGAGGGCAACAAAGGACAATTCTTCTGTTCAAATAGCAAAATGGCTATCTTTAAAAAAAAAATCAGCAGTGGGATATTGCTTAATGTCAGGCAGCAAGGGAGCTACCAGGAGTAATTATGTTAGACCCAGTTAATGGGGAAAAGGTGTCCAGCAGGCCTCCTGATCTAACTCTGCAGACATTCCCTTTGTTAATGTAGCCTGAGGAGGTGTGTGGGTGTATGAGTGAGAGAGGGGGAGAAACAAAAGAGGAGGCATCCTGCAAGAGTAAACATGGCATCAGTGCCTGAGGTTGGTTTGACCTTGCTGTTATTTCTTCAGTCTGACACACAGTTTTATAGAAATGTGTCTTTGGCACAGAAACTTTAGTATGGACACCTCTTCAGGGGCAATCAATAACAGGCAGAGCATCTTATTATATAATGGTCATGCAGAGACAGTACTTAGTAAACTGTACACCAAAACATACAAAGGGAGACACTGAAATTTGACTTTAAAGTACTGATGTACTAGGGCTACTTAAAAGTTACATTTCTGAAGAGCAATTGCAAGACTCTCACTTCAAGCACATGCATGCTATTGATTCTGATTGGTCCCCTTCTGATTTGGGATTAGGGATGGAAAGAATATTAAAATGCTTAATGGGGAAAAAAACTGAGAAGGGGGCTTTCCAAGTGCTTGAAAACCCTATGTGGAAAATCCTCCTTGAGCCCCTTTCTCAGTTATCCCCTGAGTCCTTGAATGGACTCATGTCCTGATGGCATGTGACAAGTGGAGATGAGAGAGCCAGGAAAGGATCCTGGAAGGCTATAGTCTCCAGATACTTGGCTGCCTTCACCCCTTTATGCAAGATGGACGAGGAGGAAGGCAGCCAAGGAGAAAACATATCAGTTGGCTTCCCTCCTCACCTACCCCTGCACAACATCAAAAGGGTGGGATGGGGAGGCAGTCTAGGATCTTGGAAGTCTACAGCCTTCCGGATCCTTGGCTGCCTTCCCCCCATGCTCCTGATGTCACAAAGGGCAGGCAAGAGGGGAAAGCACTTGAGGATTCTGGAAGGATGTTCCAAGATCCTCGGCTCCTTTGGGGGGACAGGTTAGTTACCTGAGGATCCTTGAAGGCAACAGACTTCATATCCATTGCTGCCTTCTCTCTTCCTGGTGTCATATAGGACTGGGCCAGGAGACTCTGTCCCCTGCTACCAGAGATTCTCCCCATGCAAGATGTCTTCAATACCTTTACAGTTTTCTAAGACTTCTGGCAATGGGGACAAAACTGAATTATTTATCCCTCCTTGCAGGAATGAACATGTTAACACAGCACATTCCTGTGTAGGACCTGCCATCTTAGCTAAAATGCCAAGCTACATGACAAATGTGACAGCTTATTTGGAAAGGATGCTCATCTCCTAGCTTAATGAATCTCTCCTTCTTCCTTAAGGGATTTGGGGAGCTGTCAACCCCAAAAAGTACCTTCTCCACATTCTAGATATTATTTCCCCCCCCAAAAAAAGCACCCATTAACAAGTCACAAATACTCTTTCTTTACATGATCAGCTCCTCCCAGAATATTTCCTACCACGATAACAAGTGGGAAGGCTGAAAACATATCCAAGAGTAAACCTGTGAGCATCTGTTCTCTAAACCTTCTGCTTAGTTTGGAAAAGTTATTTTCTGAACTGCCACTCCCTGAATGCCATAGTTTTATAGGCAGAATTCTGGGGCCTATAGTTCAAAAGTAATTGTTCCATGCTCTGATCCTACATGAATCCAAAGCACTTTTCTGCTTGGAATTTCAAAATGTTCAATGGGTGCATATACTCTCTTCACATTTTATCAAGGGAGTAATTGTGGAAAATGGCTACTGAAATAGTTCTAGCATTTACAGTTGGGAAACAGCAATGTGGTGATATATTTTTTTCTTCCCTGTAGTTTCTCAGACCAAATTCCACTTGGTGCTATTGCTAGGGACAATGCACTTTGCATTGTGATTGCAGGAAGATGCAGGCATGAATCATGGCTGCTTTAAAGCCAATCAATTCTCAGTGTCTCCTTCCTGCCTCTAGCCAGTCTCTGTGTATTCCAGTTCATATTCTTTCCAGTACAGTGAGGATGAAATCTTTCTGGGCAAATGTTCAGAGAAAAGTAGGTGAGCTGGACATACATTTGCTGATCGTTTAAACAGTATATTTTGGTCACTGAATAAGAATCGGGTAGTCTTTGCGGGGGGGGGGGGGAGTATTTCCTCAACAAGAGGAGGCCACCAAAACTAGTTAGTTCATGAGCAGAATCCACTTGGTTCATACTATATCTCTGGCTTTTCTTCGCAAACGAAGATTCAGGAAGGACTCATCCCGCGCCTTCTGCAAGCGCGCTGATGACTAAAAAGGCCAATCCGAGATAAACAAGTCCGGTTGCAAAAAGCGCAGCAGAAGGTCTCCTTGGGTGATGTTTTTGGGTTGTGATTCTTTCTGCGTTGTCGTTTCTCTTCAAGACTTGTTCGTCGTGAGTTCTCAAATAAGGCTGCAGCATTGTGGATATTGCGTCTCCATGCCTCCCGATGTGAGATATGACCTGAATGAATATAGAACTGGAACTTCAATCCAGCACACTTTGAGAGTTGATAGTTGTTTTTGTTTGTTTGTTTGTTTTTGTTTTGTTTTTTTTAATGCAAGCCTGAACTGATTGTGGGTTAATTTACATTGTATGTGCCTATGTAGTCTGCATGACCAAACAAAGAACTAGGAGATTATCAGATGTGGTGAAATGTGCCAAAAAATCATGTTCCCAACCACGTCAGAAGATCACTAGAAGAACAAAAGGGGTGACCTTGCCAGATACTGTGTCCTTCAACCATTCCTGGGTGTAGTGCTGCCACAGATGAGGCTTCCCTTTTTTATTGATGGGGACAAGCTACCAATAAAAATTGATGCCTTACTGATGCCCACACTACACCTCTGGAATGCTGGAGCTTGACACTATCTGATAATCTTGCCTCTTCCTGTTCTTCTAGTGATCTTTTGATGTGGTTTTTGCCATGTCTGATAATCTCTCTAGTGGGAGCCAGCATGGCATAGTATTGGACTAGGGGTGCATCTTCACTGTAGAAATATTGCAGTTTGCCACCACTTTAACTGCCATAGCTCCATCCTACAGAATCCTAGGATTTGTAGTTTTGTGAGGAACCAGTGCTCTTTGGCAAAGAAGGCTAAAGACCTTGTAAAACTACAAATCCCTGGGTTCTATACAATGTAGCTACAGCACTTAAGGTGGTATAAAACTGAATTATTTCTACAGTGTAGAGGCACCCAAGGAGACCAGGGTTTGAATTCCTATTCAGCCATAGACACCCACTATGTGACCTAGGGCAAGTCATCCTCTCTCAGCCTTAGAGGAAGACAATGGCAAACTCCTGAGAATGTCTTGCCAAGAAAACCCATGATAGGTTTGACTTAGGGTCACCATAAGGCAGAAACAACTTGAAGGAACACAACAACAACAAACACAATTTGCACAATGTAAAACCAATTAAAGAAAGATATGTTGTGATATAGGTGCCAACATGGTGTAGTGGTTTGATCATTGGACTATGACTCTGGAAATTAGGGTTCAAATCCCCATTTGGACATTGAAACCCACTGGGTCACCTTGAGCAAGTCATATTCTCTCGGCCTCAGAGGAAAGCAAAGGCAAAACCACTCTGAACAAATCTTACTAAGAAAACCCCCTGATAGGTTCACCTTAGGGTCACCATTAGTCAGAAATAACTTGAAGGCATGCAAAACCAACACTATGATGTACAGCCTAAGTACCTTAAAGGTACCACATCCTGTCTGGTCTTGGAAGCTAAGCAGGGTCAGCCCTGGTTAGTACTTGGATGGGAGACTGCCAATGAATATCGGGTGCTATAGGCTATATTTCAGAGGAAGGAACTGTCAAAACTACCTCTGTGTGTTCCTTACCTAAGAAAACCCTATGAGATGAGTCACTATAGGTTGATAGGCAAATGGAAGGCACATAGATATACACACACACACACACATTATGATTTGTGGAGGGAAGAGAAAGCCATCCTATTCATGCAATCAGTCATTCCTAACCTCTTCATTCCTAACTTTTCCCTTTTTTAAACTGGGGGTAACATCTTATAGACATTTGGATGTCCACTGTGGCCACAAAGTGATGCACAAGACAGGCCTTTGGTCCAGCAGAATTTGTCTTATATTCTGCAATTTTTTTAAAAAAAAGAGAGAGAAAAATACTTGACTTTTTAGTTGATTGGAATGGTTTTTAATCTTGCAGTCTGTTGGAGCCTTATTTTTAGTCAGCTAACTCCCAAAGACTTTGATGGGTCAAACTTCACAAGGAATAATGTTTGAAAGTTCAATGCACACCTTTCTTGGGAGCATTCCAAACTGAAACAGCAGCACAGAGGTAAGATCTGAAGCTCTTTATGGCCTCAGCTGGGTGTATTTGGGAAAACCTGCCACTCTTGTGATTGATGGAGGAAGCCAGAAACAGGCTGATGTCAAATGAACAGCATTCATCAAGCTGTGCTGACATCCACCAGGGTTTGCAGCATCCATTAAAGAAACTGGGTCTCTCAACGCAAAGATCCATTGAAAGTAACCCCATCTCTCCAACTATGGTGAATTGGAGATGGTTGGGGAGTGCGGGCGAATTGGCAGCTAAGTCAAAGCACTTCTTCTCTGAGTGCAACAGCACTATCAATAAATCCTGCCTGTCTGATCTCATGAAGGAGACAAATTTCATCTCTCCTGCCCACCCATTCAATTTATTATACTTCCAAATGCTTGGGTGTACTGTGCTGTAGATCATTGAGGTGCTATTCACCAGGAAGAGAACAAGCAAAGCACATTCCCATCCCCAAATGGACTAGGCCTTTCCTTCCTCTACAGAGACATCTGGAGACTGTCAATCCAAATGTACAGTATATACTAAGGAGAAGCAAGACAGAAATGGCAAAGGTGAAGTTGGCCTTCACTGGCCTGCTACTGATGGCCTGTCTAAAACAAGTTGCCAGCTATCATTGGACACATTTTCTCCTCCACTCCTCTGGAGCATCTCACGAGCACAGCCTGTCAGGTTTAAGGCACCAGCTGTGTAAGCATCCGCAGGGGGCCCATCATTGTGGGGGGCCCTGTAGTAACCCTCCTCCTGCAAAAACATTATTAGTAATAATCTGAATATCCTGTCCTGTGAATAGCTTAGGTTGAGTTAGGTTACATTGACCTGAGATAAACATATGGCCCCCCCAAAATTAAGCATTGCAGGACCCCCCAAAATTCCTTAAACCAGTCCTGCAGGCTGTCAAAGTAACTTTGGTGGGGGTGGGGAATTACAACACCTAGAATCCTCCATATTGGCTGGGGATTCTGGAAGCTGCAGTCCCACAAATTAAACACTTCAAACAGTTGCTTGCAGCCAAAGAATGCATTGACATGGTAGGGGTAAGCAACCTGGTCCCTTCTAGATGTTTTGGACTTTAAGACCCACAAGCTATGACCAAGGGCTGTGCTGTCTGGAGCTTATGGGTATTGTAGTTAATATTACAATGCAGGATGAAAAAAAATTGCTTCACAGTTTGTGAAGGATGGACAGATTAGGTTCATTCTCACCCTTGTCTGCACATGCCCCAAGCTAAGACCAGCCCATCCTATTTCCATGGGGATATTTTAAAAGCCGAAAACTCTTGCATGGTTCAAATGAACTTTAAAGTTGTAAATAAAACACTTTAAAAACCAAGATGCACTTGAGGGCTGCCCTTTGTTCATGTTAGTGTCTACAGAGGGAGTGAGCACAGAGGAGTAACAGCTCTGTTCTTGTTGCTTGACATTCCTACACACACACACACACACACACACACACATCAGTAAAGCCATAGCCATGTCATGAAAGGCTCGATGCAAGTGAAGGTTGGGGTTTGGAAGGTGAAGGAAGATAGGTAACTTTGTCCTACCTGATGGAGTTTTGTGGTACCTTGTCCTGCTCCAAAATCTGTTAACAATGAAAGGTACAGAAAACCCATTCTGGATTCAAACTGGTGGTGACCTTACTCTAGTCTTGGTTTCCCCCAAATTTGCTTAATGCTGCTCTGTCGCTCTGTCATACCTTTCACATGAGACCACATGTGGGGACATGAGGTTGTGTGAGTCCAAGCCAATGGCCTGTTTACCATTCCTGTTGTGTGCCCCTGTTAGAAGTACATCAGTCACCAGCTTCAAAGCTAGGAGCTGTTAACACTGGCACTAATTAGCAGAGTGTTCCTCAAAATTCACCTTTCCCTTTCCCTCTGCTAATGAATATGAAGGAGACAATCTGCTTTGTGTTGCCATGATAGCCTAGCAGAAAGTGCCAGCCTATTGTTTTTATTCAATAAAGGAAACTGCTTGAAGTGTGGAGCAAAAGCTTTTCTCCCCATTCTTCCTCCCCTGTGTGGAGTGAGTCTTTCTCCTCTTCATAGGAGCATCCATAATTAAATGCTGCATCCAATTTGATGTTATCAACAAAATATTGAAAAATAAAGACCTTTAGGCTAACCCACATGTTTCACACACCCCTCTGCTTTGGACTCTGTTTTAAAAATTAACTTTCATGTTCATTCAGAGCAGAGACCACATCCATTTCTTGCTTTCATGTACTTGCAACAGATTTGTTCCCTTTCAAAAACATATGTTGGGAATAAGGCCAACAGAACTACACATCTGCTGACAAATATACAAAGTTCACACTCATGAGTTATGAAATTCCTTCCATTTTGGCTTCATTTTATTGATCCTTCACAGAGTTTGCAGGGAGGGGGGGAGTTATTGTTTGGACTACACGTCTCAGAATCTCCCCAGCCCGTGTGGTCACTGTTCATATTCCCAGAAGGATTGTGAGAATTGTCATTCCAAAAAAAGTAACCTTTTCCATTTTTATTCTTGTGGGTAGGAGTCCAAGGCTGCTGTCACACTGCAGAACTAATGCAGTTTGACACCACTTTAACTGCCATGGTTCAGTGATATGGAATTCTGGGATGTGTAGTTTTGTGAGATATTCAGCCTTCTATGTCAGAGAGTTCTGGTGCCACAACAAACTACAAATCTCAGGATTCCGTAGGATGGAGCCATGATAGTTAAAGTGGTGCCACACTGCATTATTTCTGCAGTGTGGCAGCAGCCCAAGTGTCATGTGTTCCCGGTTCAGAAGTACAAATCTCAGCAGCCCAGAACAGGGATGCAATTCTTCACTAATTTTCTTCTATGACTAATTTTAGCAATTTTCTTCATTCAGCAAAAAAAGACTATACAAAAACTGTGCAGGTTTTAAAGTGTTGCTGTTGTTGTGTGCCTTCAAGTTGTTTCCAACTTATGGCAACCCAAAGGCAAACCTATTGTGGGGTTTTCTTGGCAAAATTTGTGGGTTTCCATGGCTGAGTGGGGATTTGAACCCTGATCTCCAGAGCCGTAGTACAATGCTCAAACCAATACAACACACTGGCTCTTTGATAGTTTTCAAAAGCCATTCCCAATCTGAGACTTATTATGCACAAAATTTTATTGTGATTATTTTGTGCAGAAAACTGCATTTTTGTGTGTGTGCAGAAAAGTTGTTTTCTGTGGGAAACAATCACTGTGAATTTTGCTTAGAATAAGTCCAAACTGGAGAAGAGTCTCATCATTGCATGATTCTTCCTCAGGGTTTTTCAACACCCAACAAACATGTTTTTTTAACTATTTTTTAATTTATTTTAATATACTTCCCCTCTCCAGCTCAAAATGCTCAAAAAAGAAAAAGAAAAAAGGGGGGGGGGAGAAAACACCACCACCACCAAAAAGAGGCAAATGCAATGACCTTAAAATTTCAGTTCCAGTTTGGATTTTAATATGACCCTGAGATGATGCCCTGCCTCCCTTGACTCCCAAACTACCTTGCTGCTCCAGTGAGGGAGATGCCTCCTTATGTCATCTTGTATGCTACCAAGCTCTGAGCTGGTCACCAAAAGTGGAAAAGGAAAGACCTAGAGCCCCCAGAAGTGTCAAATGTGTCAAAGGTTTGTGGTAGTTGTTGTAGTTCTCAGGTGGGGGTTAAATATCCAAACAATGTCCTGGATAACTTCTTGCTGCTGATGATGATGATGTGTGCCTTCAAGTCATTTCCAACTTATAGTGACCCTAAGGTGAATCTGTTATGGGGGTTTCTTGGCAAGATTTGTTCAGGAATGTGTATTGCCCTTGATTCTCCTCTCAGGCTGAGAGAGTGTGACTTGCCCAAGGTCATCCAGTGGGTTCCCACAGCCAAGTGTGGATTCCAGTCCTGGTCTTTCAGAGGCTAAGGAGATTATCAGATGCTGCTAATACGATGCCAAAATGACGCCAGTGGAATGCAAAAGGACACCAATATCACACAACATTGTCCTTTTGTGTTCCACTGTCATTATTGTGGCATTTCTTTTTATCAATGGGCCAGAGCTGTCAATGGAGCACCCATCCTGTTTTGGTGCTGGCATTGCATCTGAAACAGTGTGCCGTTTTTGACTCATGAACACAGCGTCAATGGGCAGTCCTGCCAGAACACATCAGGGTGAGATTGTGAGAACTAGGTAGACTACCCTCTTTTTTGTACCCTCCCCAGGTTACTTGTTATTTTTTTAGTGTGTGTATGTGCTTTTGTGAACTTTTTGGTGTGTTTTTTTCTTTTTCTTTTTGAATATCCTGAACTTGCATCTTCTCGCAAGAATGGGAAGGATTTTAGTCCAGGAAGTGAACAGAGCTGCGTTAGAGCTCCATTCATGCCTGGGCTGCCTTTGAACAGAAGATAAAGTAAGTCTGATGAGGAGGGTTATTGTGTTGGGACAGGAACGGGTCTGGAGATTGTGGAACAGGAACACTTTTTGTGTAGTTCCAACACTCAAACCACTACACCACGCCGGCTCTCCCAACACCAGTTGCACCCTTGAGTGGGTTTCTTTTTATTTCCACGACATATTGGAACATTATGTTCCCTTTTCTCCTTTTTTTAAAAATATAGTGTTACAGTGCTGTGGTGCATCAATGAAATGGTGGTTTTGCACTATGACGCTACAAAATGACATTCCTTAAGGCTCATGGTGCTGGGCTTGTCACAATAGCAGTGGCTTAGATGCCAGAGAAGAGACAGAGACTAGCAACTTTAGTATGCTACTTTTTGGATAGGAAGGATGGAAGGACAGGGGAGCTACAAACTTATGGGGGGACAGGGAGGACCCCAGTGCACTGTCAATGACATCATGGGGAAGAGTGAATGAGTTGAATTTGGTTCAGAACTGGATAAAAATATATGGAACTGTTACGCATTTGGGGATGGAGTGGGGGGAGCATGGTTTGGTTTTCTGATTTCATTTCCAAACCTGACCATGGCAATTTGTTCTATCACTAACGTAGAAAATTACTGGAATAGCACAGCAGTTGTGCTGAAGTGGTTCTTATGTTGCTGCAGTAACATATGGTTTCATGCTCTCAGCTCTCTATAGGTAAAGCATTTGTGTCAGGCAGAGTTACTTTATTTAATTGTTTATCTATCATATTTAGCATAATTTCTAGACAGCTTATAAAACAATGTCCAAGAAATAGAATAACAATGAACTCCAAATGGTAAAAGAGGACACCAGATCCACACATTAGACCCTTTCAAACAAGCTACAAAGATATGTTTCTTTAGACAGGTCTGTGAGAGTTTTTATGCCTTTGAATTTAGTCAGTTTATTGGCCGCTGTAATGTTTACCATATATAATTTTATTTTTTTGGTTTTACTGATGTGAGGTTTTAATTGTTCTACCCTGCCTACATTGATGGCACATTATAAATCTTCTAAATCAGTTTCCAGCTATGCAAGGGTTGTGGAAGGCTTATAGGTGCCCATGTTACCTCTAGCAGGTTTTCATGGAGTGTTAAGGCTTGTCTACATGGGCAATTTACCCCATCTTTCCCCTATCTTGGAGCCCTGCACTCCTGACAACGCAGGGCTTTTACCCCATTTTGCCCTCTCATGACCCCCAGGGCAAAGATGGGGCTAAGATGGGAGGGAGATGGGATACAGCCTGATAAAACATTTTTTTAATTATACTTGTTTAAATGCAAAAAACCAGATTGGGCCGTGTGTGACCCATTCTGGCACTCTGCAGCTACCCTCTTACTCACTCTTCCATAGCCGGGAAGGAGGCCTGCAGCATCTGACGAAGGCTGGTCACATGAAGGGGGCCTTGCTTACCTGCTGCAGTCCTGCTTCCTTATGTCAGAGGAGTGTGACAAGGGCAGCAGGGATGACCGCAGGGATGGGCCAGCATGCCCATCAGATCTCTGGACTGTTTCATGCAGGTAACGGGGGAGGTGCAGGCCTGATCAGCAGGCAGGTTATGCTGTCAAGAAGCCAGTGTATCCTGGCCCACATAGATGAGCCGCAAATCTCCTGCTCCCTGCTGAACCAGCTACATGACTGTGGAACTCTCCATCTCAAAAATCATTGAAGACTTCTAGCTTGTAAAAACTCAGACTTCTGCTTCTTTTGCTAGCCACACCTCTACTGCCCAACTGCTTCTTAATATCCCAAAGGCAGGCAACTGCTATGGGGGATGTAACATAACAGGGCTTTCTCTGTAGCAGCATCCCAACTCTGGAAGTCCTTATCAAAGGAAGTTAGACTGGCTCCATCACTTTTGGGCTTCTGGTGGGCAACTAAAAGAGTGCTGTTCCAGATGGCCTTTAATATCTGAAACTGCTCTGTTTTAACTGTTGTATAATTGCATTTTAGGAATATTTTTAGATTTTTTTTAAGTTTTCAGAATATTTGAATATGCATTTTTTTTAAAGTGCTGTTTTGTTTTTATTTGTTCATCACCTCAGGAGCCTTTCAGATAGAGAGAGAGAGAGAGAGAGAGAGAGAGAGAGAGAGAGAGAGAGAGAGATTGAAAACACACTGAGTAGCTTGGTTCTGATTCTTCTTGACATCTAAATTTGTGGATCAATCCAAAGGAGTTCAGATTGGGCTATTCTACTCCAGAGCGTAATAGGGTCACACAATAGACTCAGGATCTGGTCCAAATTAGGCTGGTTTGTTTTGTTATTAGGGGTTCAAATGAACTGGTTGCACAGCCCCAATACAAACTCTGCACCCTGCTTAATACTGAGGCAGACCATTTCCCCTCTAGTCTAGTATTTTCAACTCTGACTGGCAGTGAATCTCCAGGGTTTTAGGAGCAATTCATTCCTAACCCTACCTTGAGACCCCTGGTATTACCTGGTGGCTTCCCATCCAAGTACTAACCAAACCTGATCTTACTTAGCTTCCAAAATCAAATCACCCTAGCTATGTTCAGGGTGACATTTATGAAAATCCTCTATACTGAAGCAGATCATTCCTTCCTCTAACATGCTATAACTGCCTTAAGTCAGCTCTTATGGGTATTTTGTTACACTTTGCTCCTGATTTCTCCATCCATCCTCTCATAGGAACCCAGACCATCAAAAATACAATTTTCTCACAGGATTCAGTGTCTTATATGGAAGCCACGTTTTTTCCCCATTGCTGTTTATGATGTCCTCATTCTACTTCATAATACACTTTGCATTTTGTACAAACCAGCAGATTTGATTTAATGAGGAACAACAGACTCTTCTAATTTGGAGGCTATCCAGGATATGCACTCGATGGTTCAGAAATGTATGTAGCTCTGTTCTTTCTGTCCAACATAGATATGTATGTTCATCTGTTCTGCATCCGAATTGATTAAGTTATGCAAAATATGTATTGTTCTCTTTTATCATTCTCAGCTGTGTTTTGTCATTCTGACTCTTTAAAATAAGCAATGCTTGAAAGGTCATATTCTTCAATATTGGAGCAATTAGAGCTGAGCTGCAATTCATCTTCAAATCTGCTATCCTATTTGCAAGGATGAAATCAAGGTGGAGGACCCCAAAGGGGAAAAGTTCAAGCTCTTGTCTCTCCCAGTGGCACTGTCTAAGAAAGCAATTCTTTGCTAATTTCATCTTGAAAGAATCAACAAGTAAACAGCAATTTTCTTCCTGCTGCAAGAACGTCTTTGAAAACAGAATAAATATTGAACTGTGAATTTCTTTGAAAACTGCAGTTTTCAAAGACAATTCACAGTTCAATACTTATTCTGCACAAAATTTTGCATATGATATTGTTCTGCAGAAAAGAGTATTTTCAGCATGTGCAGAAATATTATTTTTTGTGTAGAAAATGCTGTCTCCTGCACAGAAAATAGTGTTTTCCTCACCAAAAAGTGTGAGCTTTGTGCAGAATACGTCCAGAACTGAGAAGATTATCATCATCAGTCCAGCATTCTCCTCATTGGGTTTCCTGACAATGAGAAACACATTTTGGGGCATTATTTTGAATGGTTGGAATATTCTCTCCATCCTGAGTACTGAGAGATAGCTTCATAGGCTTCCTGTGAACAAAGTTGTGTATTAAGATACTGCAGTCTCCAGAGGTCTAACATTTCCAGGGAAATGTTTCCAGGGGCCCTTTCACACTATACACATATGATTCCACTTTAACGGCCATGGCAGTATCCTATGAAACCCTGGCAGTTTATGGAGGGGTATTTAGACTTCTCAGGTAGAGCCTTGCTAAACTAAACCCCATGGTTCCATAGGAACCATGACAGTTAAAGCGGAATAATTCTATAGGTTGAATGGGTCCCAGATAACACTGATACAGTATTATCTTATTCTGTAAAATAAAAATGGAAGCCATCAGCTGTTCAAAGGAGCAGCTGGCTAGAAGAATGTGACAGTGAAATATATATGGGCCAGTCAGGGCATTTTTGACACCCCTCCCTCCCTTCCCAATCTATCAAAGTCTGTCTTTTATTGTGTGCATGTACATGTCTGTTTGTATGGACATGTTAAATGTACACTTCATAGATAGTCTTGAGGACTTCTGAAGAGCATTTTTGTTTACTTTATCCATTCCCTTTATCACTTCATTCTTCATTAGGAATGAAAATCTTTGCTGATTTTGTTCTCAGGGGGAAAGAACAAATAATTCCAAGTTTTTTCCCTGCTGCATGACAATATGAGAGGGTTTGCATATTTTTAATAGTAATTTTGCCATTTGGGATGTTTCACAAAAAAAAAATGGGGAAAAAAAGACTTGTACAAAAAGCTTGCCTTTGGACAAAAGACGACACTTTGCATAAAATGCATTGTTTTCTGTGTAAAAGATTTTGTTGTTTTCACAGAAAAGTCCCCAGTTCTGAAAAAGTCTTATGCCAGTTAACCATTTTCACAGTATATCAACTTACCCTTTCATGTAAAGGATGAGAATTTATGTCCTGGACAAAACCTGTCTTATTTTATTGACAGCTTACACCTTCAATAAATCCCCTGTGGCGCTTTCGTGCCGGTATTGCCAGAGTATGAAACCTCACACCATTTAACTCACACAAGTACAGTGTCAATGGCCAGTCCGACCAGAACACTTCCAGGTGAAATTGTGACCTCCAGGTAGGTGACACAGTTTTTATGACTCTCCCCAGTTTACTTGGGACTTTTTAAGTATGTTCCTATGCTTTTAAAAACTTTTTCTGTGTTCTTTTTGTTTTTATTTTTAAATTTCCCGTGCTATGTATTCTCAAGAGAATATGTGGGATTTTGAATGAGAAAGTGAATGGAACTCCATTCACTTTCTCTTTCATTGCTAGGGAAACCTTGGATGGGAGAGTAGGTTAGTGTGGCATGGGGAGTTCTTTTGATGGCATAAAAATGGAAAAGTTATGCCAGCAAAAGAACAGGCTTTAGGGGTTGGTCTGATAAAGTCCTGAATATTCTTTACATTCTTATTCATTACTTATTTTCTTTTTTTGCTATACATTAGGATGGGCAAAGGGCAGCCCAGAAGCCCCAGGGACATATGTGTGGCTCTCAGTTGGAAAGGGCACTTTTTTTGCAGAATTCCATCAAATGCCCTCTAGGGGTGTGGGGAGATTACTGCCATATTTTGGGGCCCTACGGGCTATTTTAGGACCAAGATAAGCCTTTAAAATAAACATGAGGTGAATAAAATTACTTTCTTGGTTTAAAAAACGCTCTTTCAGGGCCTAAAATGGCCCGGGGTGGCATAAAAAATGTGGCAAAATGCCTCCCCCACCTCCTAAATGGCACTTGGAGGCATAAAATGAGTTTGGGGGGTTAGTGTGTGGGGATGCAGCACTCAAATGTCTCCTGGGGGGTACTGTTTCCTCCTAATCTCCCACAATTTTCCCCTCATGGTGTAGATGGTGACAGGGTCCATTCAAATCCAGATCCTAGAGATACATCCTCTAATAACCCGTTGATCTCCCCAAAACATGAAGATCTGGAAAGAGACTTCTATAATTCTCAGGCAGTCCACAAAGTGCCTTTTCTAATGGACATCTCACTTTGGCCAAATGACAGCTGACTACACTCCAACCACTGCTTCAGCCCCAAGCCCCTGATCCCTAGGAGACCACCTGATGGGACCAGAGCTGCAACAGAAGCACATACTTGGCTGCTGGGAAGATCTATCACCAAGGGTCCCCATGGGAGGAAAAAGATGCCAGAGGAGATCCAACTCTAAAGAATAACTCAGCAGATGATGAGGAAGTGGAGGATCTTTCCCCAGATGTTTGCTGCATTGATAGTTCTCTATCAAGCTCATTTTGCTCCAGTTCTCCCTTGCTCAGCTTCCATTCCCATGCTAGATGCTGGACATAGAAAGATGGACCAATGGTCTGACTTCATAATAGGCACTTCCTATGTCTCAAGCGTCAGCTGGCTCAGACGAGCCAAGGTTAAACCAATGCATTTTTAGGCAGAAACAAAGCATTAGAGAAACTCTCCTTATTTATCTGTGAACCAAGGAGAGTCCTTCAATCCCAGGCCAGAAAATCAAGGAAAGGGGAAACCTTGGACTGGATGTCATTGTGCAATCCACCAAGTATGGAGAAATAGGTATACTTCCTTCATTAGGTCAAAATTGTAACATGGAGGACTTGACAATGCCATTAGGCAGAAACTACCAAAGAACAGCAAGAGAAAATGCAGCAATGGGGGAAAAATACCTTAGTGGAGAGTATAATTAAGTTCTGCTTAGTTATAAGACAATGGTGTCATGTGAGTGATGATAAATCATTAACAACAAGATTATGAAAAGCCATTGGTGAATGCTGTCAGAGGCACAAGGCGCTAAGGATGCATTAAATTTTGATGGCTCTATTTGTGCATTATGCTCCTGCAAGTCAGCAAATCTACACCAGTGCTAATTTTCCAAAGGAATTATCTTACTGTAATCACATTATTGGACAATTTTCTCTCTAACTTGGTTTTGTTGAGGGCAGGGGATTTGGTGGGGGTGGCCTAGTAGTACACAAACCCAGTAATGTTCCACATTCTAAGGTACACTGAAATCCATCCCAAGATCTTATATCCCGCATGGAGGTTTAAGATTTCAGAGGGAGGAAGATGAGTTGCTTCTGCAGACAAATGCATTAGAAGTTATCCTAGTTTCCATGGCCAACATTTTTGCCAAATGGAAGTTTCCATGGCTGAGTGGGGATTCAAATCCTGGCCTCCCAGAGTCCTAGATCAACATTCAAATCACTACACTGCACTGGCTCTACTATTCCTATATTTTATCTACACAGTTGTCCCTTCATATCCGCTGGGTTTGGTTCTAGGATCCCCCGTGGATATAAAAATCCATGAATACTCAAGTCCCATTATGTGCAATGGCATAGTAAAATGGTGCCCCTTATATAAGATGGCAAAATCAAGGTTTGCTTTTTGGATTATTGTTCTTTTAAGAATATTTTCAAGCCATGAATACTTAAATCTGTGAATACCAATCTGTGGATACGGAGGGACAACTATATATGTCAAGACTGGTTTGAGAACAAATTCAGAAAATTGTACATGTGCAGTATATTATTCTTCATCTGGAAGTTCTGACAATCTTTTATATAAATTGTTGCTTTTGCTTTTCTGTCTGCCTCCACAATATTATCTCAGTGTATGTAGCAAAAGATAGGGCCTAACTGTGGCATCACTAAGGCTGGAATCACGCTTCCCTCAATGGTGTCACCTGGTGTGATTTGACCTCTCCACACACCCTTGGGCCTAAATACTCTAAAGGCACAAGATCTCATCTGATCTTGGAAGCTAAGCAGGGTCAGTGCTGGTTAGTACTTGGATGGGAGACCATAAACAAATACCAGGTGCTATTGTAGGCTATATTTCAGAGGAAGGAAATGGTAAAGCCACCTCTGAATATTCCTTGCCTAAAAACCCCTATGAAATCCCTAAGTCAACAGGCTTATGTTGAAGGAACACACATACACGTAGCACAAAATGGAACGCATTCCTAAATAAAGAAAATTATCTTCTTCACTGAATGGCTGTTCTGCTTTCCTGGAAGGGGGGGGAAATGAGGTTTGGAAATTACAATTCAGTAGAAATGATGAGGAAGAAGGACATCAGGATATACTCAACATGTCAATGATGAAGCAGGATCACTAAGATATGGGCCTTTTGAGACAGTCTTACCCAACGGTCCTCCAAAAAATCTCAAAAACCCTGCTGTGATTGCCCCTTGCTAATGGCTTATCCCTTTCCCTCAGTGTTCTTTAGTTATAGGAGTATTGGTTTGCTTCTTTGACCAGGTTATGTGCACCTGTCCTGTCCTCTTTGATGCTTTGGTCCAAATTCTGTTCTCAGTACAAACTAGAGTAAGGCCCATTGAATCAATGGAATTACAGAAATGTTGAATCACCAAGTTAACATGGATTGTTTTTGGTTGGGACTATCAGTAGTTTTAAGACTTTGTGTTAAGAGTTGCTGTTCTATGCTGAACTATAGTGAATTCAGTTGCAGGTTGTTTATGAGCAGTGTGCATGGCTTTGGGGCTGAAATAGGTAATTGCCTTCATTAGTTCTTCTCCTGTCAAACTACTGTCCACCTGTCTCTCATTAGTGAACCTCAGCATTCTAGTAAAACACACACAGTAGGTCCCACAAAGCTGAAATCTTCTCACCTCCTCATTTAAGATATTTAAGTGAAGGCAGAACAACAACAACAAGAATACCAAACCAAACAGAAATTAGAAGTTTTGGCAGACCAGAAAGATTTCTTGGGAAAGAGTTTTGATTTATTCATGTTTATGGGCATTAACAACTGAACATAGCCTCAAAAACCTATCATTTCAGCCAGAGTATCCCAACCAAATGGTTTCCAAGGCACTGGGAAATGACATTTGCAGTGTTGTCCCGGATGTGGGGTGCATTAAGAGAATCAGTTGCAGCAAGATCTGGAGGGATAACTTTACATTTGATCTGTTGATGTCAACAGGCATCGGTGAGAGAAATCACCAACAATCAAATGATTCATCACTAAGGGCAGATAGATAAAATATAAATGGCGATATTTCAAAGGGGAAACATATCTCAGCTTCTGAAAAAAAGTGAGGGATTTTCAATATGGGTGGAAAGATTTGTATTTTTTAAAAAAAAATAAGGACTTCATCACACCAGTTTCTTCTCCCACTAAAACCGTGTTCTTTTCTTTTTTTTTTTATTTTTTATTTTTATTCACATTTTCAACAAAAATACATTAAAACATACACTCATATACTCCTACATCCTTAATACACAAATATACATTTTTCTCAAACAAATATGCACTGAATCTGACTTTCACACTTCATCTCTATTCTTCCTCTCTTATTTTCACTCATACCTCATCACTTCCTTCTCTCTTCGTAGTCCATCTTGCTTAATTCATGCTCTCCCCTTCCCCCTTTTTCTTCTCCATTTATCCCATTTCTCTGCTTTCTTATTTTCATCCTTTATCTCTTTCTTTCCATCTAATCACTTTCTAGTAGTGTTTATAATCTATATAGGACATTTAACTAAATACAGTCTGTTTTTATACCTGCTTCTTTCCCCCACTTATTTTCCCATAATGGGTTCAGTATTTCCCAAATCTCTAAATCTTTTATTCTTTTATTATCGTCTATTAAGACCGTCAATCTTTCCATCTCGTACATGTCAAAGAGTTTCAATAGCCATTCCTCCATCGAGGGTACTTCTTGTTTTTTCCAATATTTTGCAAATATTATTCTCGCTGCTGACAACATATACATTAACAATCTCCAATATTTCCTTTGGATGCGAGTCTCTATCTTTTCAAACATGTTCAAAAGATAAATCTCCGGGGTACAAGAGTAATCTGTTTCTAACAATGTTGTAATTATTTTGTGGATATTTCCCCAGTATCTCGTTGCCTTTTCGCAGGTCCACCAGGTGTGGTAATACGTGCCAGAAATTTTCTGACATTTCCAACAGAGATTTGATGAATCCTTATAGATCTTTGCTAACCTTTCTGGTGTTAAGTACCACCTCATCATCATTTTGTATACATTTTCTCTAATGATGCTACTCTTAGTGAAAGGTATATTTTTCCCCCATAATCTTTCCCACTGTTCTAATGGTATTGCATGCCCAATGTTTCTCGCCCAAGCTAACATATAGGGTTTGATTACTTCCTGTTCTTGATTTAACTTCAATATTAATCTATATATCCTTGATAATATCTTTTTCCTACCTTCTTGAATTATCTTGTCGAATTCCGTATTCTTCTCCTCTATACCCTCTAGCTTTTGGTCGATTTTGAATTTTTCTGCTAGCTGCCTAAATAAGAACCAATGGCAGTCAGTATTTTCTTGCCTTAACTCTTCCTGGGTTTTCATAACCCATTTATTACCTTCTCTCTTAAGTAGATCCTTATAAGACAACCATTTCCCTTTATATATATCTTCTTTCTTGTAATATGCTTCGTGGTTCGAGAGCCACAGAGGCACTTTTATGTAGAATTTCTTTTTATATTTTGACCAGACATTTAACAGAGCCCTTCTTAGATAGTGATGTCTAAATTCTCCGTGGACAGCTGCTTTATTATGCCACAAATAGGCATGCCATCCATATCTTGCGTTAAAGCCCTCTAATGTTAGTAGTCTCTTATTTTCAAGTGTTATCCAATCCATTACCCAAGAAAGCGTGCTCGCCTGGAAGTAAAGCTGTAAATCCGGTAAATCTAAACCGCCTCTCTCTTTTTTGTCTGTTAATATCTTGTGTTTAATCCTGGGTTTTTTTCCCCTCCAGATAAATCTTGTTATATCTTTCTTCCATAACTTAAAGATCTTATCATTAATTATAACTGGAATATTCATAAAAAGGTATAACATCCTCGGGAGTATATTCATCTTAAATGTTGCAATTCTCCCCATCAGAGATAACTCTAATTTCTCCCATTTCATCATATCTTCTTTTACTTTGTTCCAAGTCTTAACGTAGTTGTTCTCAAACAACTCTGAATTCTTTTTAGAGATTATTATTCCTAAGTATTTGATCTTCTTTTGTACCTTATACCCCGTCATCTTTTCTAAGATTAACTCCTCTCGTCTTACCATATTCTTAGTTAGCATCTCTGATTTCTCTTTGTTTATCTTCAAACCAGCCCATTTTCCAAATTCTTCCACTGTCTCTATAAGCTTCCCTATGCTATCTTTTGGATCTTCTAGTATGAAGACTAAGTCGTCTGCGAAAGCCTTGTATTTATATTCCTGCCCTTGATATTTCCACCCTTTTATTTGTGAATCCAATCTTATTTTTCTAATCAATATCTCTATTACTATAATAAAAAGTAGTGGCGATAGTGGGCACCCTTGACGGGTCCCTCTTTCTATCTTACAAGGCTTTGATTTTTCCCCATTAACTATTATTTGGGCCTCTTGATTATTATATATCTTATTTATCCAATCACCATAACTTTTCCCTAAGTTCATTCTACCTATGACCTCAAACATAAATTCCCATCTTAAGCTATCAAAAGCCTTCTCGGCGTCTGCAAAAATCAGTAATAGCTCTTTATCGCTATGTTTTTCATAATACTCAACTAGATCAATAAGGACTCTCATGTTATCCTTCGTTTGTCTCCCTGGGAGGAACCCGCTTTGATCCTCATAGATCCAATCTCTTAAGATTTTCTTCAATCTTTCTGCCAAGATGTTAGTAAATATTTTGTAATCTATATTTAACAATGAGATTGGTCTATAGTTTGACGGTAATATCGGATCTTTATCTCCCTTCGGTATTAAAATTATGTCCACCTTCCCCCAAGAGTCCGGGCATTTCCCTTTATTTATATCATTAAAGAGTCTATATAGGGGGTCTATTAATTCTTCTTCAAATGTTTTGTAGTATAAGGTAGAGAAGCCATCTGGGCCCGGGGCTTTCCCCGTTTTCATTTGTCTTATTGCTTCCCTTATTTCTAATTTTGAAATCTGCTTATTTAATTCATTCTTTTGTTCTTCCGATATCTGGGGTATATTCTCCTTATCTAGATATTTTTCCATTTCTACATATAGATCTTTGGATAGTTTAACATTGGAATATAAATTAGAGTAATATTCTTGAAATACTCTAATTATATCTTTTTGTTTTGAATATTTCCCCACGCTCGACCTTATTTCTAATATCACTTTCTTTTCTCTTTCTTTTCTTAGTTTATAGGCAAGCCATTTGCCTGGTCTGTTTGCCTGTTCAAAGTATTTTTGGCGAGCAAACTTTAGTTTGTTCGCCATTTCCATTGTCATACTCGTTTCTAACTGTTTTCTCAGAACAGCTATCTCCTTTCTAATCTTCTCCTCCTTATATCCTTCCTTCAATAATTTTTCCTTCTCCTTTATGGTTTCTGTTATTTCTTCTTCTCTCTTCTTCCTCAGCTTCTTAAGCTCAAATTCCTGTTGCATAAGATGGCCTCTTATTACTGCCTTTCCTGCATCCCAAACTATGTCTGTACTGGTACCTTTGTCTAAATTTTCCTCAAAGTATTGTTTTAATATTTTCCTTATTTTATCTATTATTGAATCTTTTTTCAACAGTATATCTTTAATTTTCCATTTATTATTATATTTTTTCCTTGTTCGAATTTCAAGCAGTATTGGGTTATGATCAGATATTATTCTTTGTTTTATCTCTACCATGCCAATATCTTTCACTAATGTTTTTGATATTAGAAACATATCAATTCTGGACCATGAATCATGACGATTTGAGTAGTATGTATAGTCTCTTTCTTGATCATGTTTTAATCTCCAAATATCTATAAGCGCCAATTGTTCCATCATTTCCATCACCTCTTTTGGGAGTTTTCCCTGACTTTTCTTTTTGTTCTTTTTAGCTGATCTATCCAGATCTATATTCATAACCCCGTTCCAATCACCTGCCAGAATCAAGTTGTCAAAATCATGACTCATCAATTCCAACATCAGTTTTTTATAAAATCTGCCTTTATTTTCTAATGGGCCATATAATCCAATCATTAGTATCTTTTTATCTAGCAGGTTAACTTCCACTCCTATGTAGAAACCTTCCTCATCATTGAATATTTCCCTTGAGTCATATTTTTTGTTTATATACATCGCCACTCCCCTTTTCTTTTTATTGTAATTAGTTGTATATACCATTCCTAATCTTTCATTTTTCAATAATCTCTTATCTTGATGTTTGATGTGGGTTTCTTGCAAGCACACAATATCTGGTTTCTGTTTCATCAAATAATGGAATACTAGTTGTCGTTTGTGGGGGCTGTTTAAACCTCTCACATTCCAGTTTATAACTTTCTCCATGTTCAATTAGGCGTGTTTTCTTCTTTTTCCTTTTTCCTTCCCCCCCTTTTTACTTCTTACTGTCTATTATTCTCGTCTAGCTCTTCTAATTCTCCTACCTCTTCTTCTTCCTCCTCTTCTAAATCCTCAGTTTCTCCCTCTATTTCTTCTACACCTTCAATCACAATCTCGTCCTTTCCCACTTCCCCTCTTAGCATCTCCCGTTCTGTTATCCCTTGCTTTTCCTCTTGTTCTAGTCCTGTTTTTGAGTCCTTATTTTCTCTGACTTTGACTTCCTTAATATATGCCTCCCTTTGCTTAAATTTCCTCATTACTTCTCTCTCATTTCTGTATTGATCTTCAGATTGGCCCAATTGTTCCTCCTCTAAATCCTCCAAGTTTTTCTCTATTTCATTTTCTTTCCTTCTCACTATGCTTTCTTTTCCACTTAGCTGTCCTTCTTGTATCCTCATTAAGAAGTTTTTTGCCTTAGTAATTGTATTAATCAGATATGTTTTAGACTTATATGTCACCAAGATTCCTTCCACTCTATGCCATTTATATCCTATTTTCCTCTCCCTCAAGTTTCGGGTCAGAAATCCGTATTCCTGTCTTTTTTTCAAGACTTGTGGAGGTATGTCTTTGAAAATTTTCACCTCTTGCCCTTCCACTATCAAAGTTTCCTTTATGCTTTGTCTAATTACTATATCTTTTATACTCTCCCTAGTAAAATAGACCACAATATCTCGAGGGAGTTTATTCTTTCTTGCTATCCAGGAATCAATCCTGAACAGTTTATCTATCTCTACATCTAGAGAATCCTGGTCCCATTTTATAAATTCAGCTATTGCTGGTACTATACGGGAGGCTAAGTCTTCTTCCTGTATTTCAGCCAAACCTAAAACCGTGTTCTTTTCAAAAGTGCTGTGTAATTGGGACTACTCTCTTTTTTATCACATCTTCGTAATCTTTCTGGCATTGCAGCTTTTGTGCTAATTCCTTATCACATGCAGCATTTGGCACTGCCCAGCCACTACCACCCAGTACTTCCCAGTGTGTGCCTAGTTTGGCATACACAGACCCCCACCTCAGAAATATAATTTAAAAGGAGTTTTGTCTTTAAAAGGGCTGGATTTTTTTTCCAGCGGGAGAGGGAAAGACTTCCTGATTTGTGATAGAATAGATTAATCTCTGGGAGATTAAAGTGATTGATCTGCCAGTGATTAATCTAGTCTGCTCAGCCAGGAAGCCCTTTGTCCCAGATCACTGGCAAACAAAGGGCACCTAAACAACACCTAAAGCCTGCCCACTGACCACTCAAAATTGGGATTAAAGTGGAATTTATTTATCACACTGCAAATGTTAGCACCACAGAAACGGCAAAGGAGGTCATTCACAGAGGTTTTGCATAAATGAAAAGAAATGCTTGCCAAACCATCTCCCACTTAGATAACAAGAGAACACAGGCAACACCATATGATAAGTACTGGCCAAATACTTTAATACCTTGCTGTAATTGCTAAATAACAGCCTCATGTGATAAAGTCCTAAGCCTATATAAGTCCTAACCTTACTCTTAACTACAATCAAAGGAAAACCATTGCATAATCACTGAAACTCAGATTTTCATAAAATTGATTCAGATTTAGGCTCTGCAAGCACTATTGAAAAGTTCTCACTTGGAGGTCCTGGGTGAGATTTCCTGTCTTTGGGAACAGGAAAGCAGTTGCAGCTTGCAGGGTAAGTGCTGGTGAAAAGTGATAAAGGAGATTCATCCATTTATTTTTCACGCACTTGCCTTCAAGGATAAGAGAAGGTCCAGATCCAAGGTTGATGTGGTCCAGCATTCTGTTCACACAGTGGCCAACCAGATGCCAATGGGAAACCCATAAGCAGGACATGAGGGCAACTGCATTATTCTAGCCTTGTTCTCCAGGAATGAATACATAAAGACATGCTGCCTCTGTTACTGGAGGAAATGCATATCCAGCATGACCAGTTGCTATTTGTAGCCCAATCATCTATGAATGTATCCAGTCCCGCTTTACAGCAGTTCAAATTGGAGGTCATCAATACCTCTTGTGGTAGTGAATTCCACAGTTTCTTGATGCACTGTGTAAAGTTTATCCTCTGCCTTCCATCATTTGGTATTGCTAGATCATTCTGGATTCTAATGCTAGGAAAGAAGAGAAAATCCCATCCATTTTCTCCACAGTCCCAGACTTTTATGCCCTTGCATCATGTTCTCCATTACTCACCTTCTCCCCACACAAGTTAAACAATCCCAAATATAACCTTTCTTCAATAAGAAAATTGTTCCCTCTAAATCACTGATCCTATTCACTGCTGTATTCTGCACCTTTTCCAGCCATGCAAAAACTTATTTTTAGGTGTATTGATCAGAATGGCATTCAATAACCCAAATAATATCTGATTGGTGGTGACTTTTTTTAAACCAATGTCTGGTGGCTGCACCAGATCAGATGTAGCTTCAAGGGATCCCATCCCACACCACTTGCACTGCGATCCCTGACTGGATTGGCATGTATATGAGACACATTAAAATTGGGTCTGGTAGTGGTAGAAAAAGCTGCTTGCCTGATAATGCAATCAAGCCTTACAAGAGGGACACATTTCTATTACAGGCTAGGTAATTACAAAACTTTGGTAGCATCATTATGCACAAGGTGTTTCTGCTAACAAGCACTGAAGGGGTGGAAATGTGAGTGATGATGGTTTGCTGTTGTTCCAGCTCTTCTGAGACAACTCAGCACATAGGAGAAGAACTCAGCTCATCCTATCTTGCTCAATTAAGTATGGTGCTACTTTGGGAAACATATCCATTGTCTTCATTTTGACAGGTTTTTAAGATTCACACTATTTTTTAGCCTCAAACTCTTTAATATCCCCCCCCCCAAAAAAAAAACCTAGTGCAGTCTTCATTTTTATTTTATGTTCCACTCACCATAGATGGTGTGGCCTAAATCCTCATCCAAGTACATTTTTAAAAAACTTCTGTTGAGTGAGTTCTGGCATATTTTCTGACTCCATGAGAATTCCAATGTATGGAAAGGTAGAATTACAAGAAGGATTAACTTTACATATTTCTTGATCCCCTCCCCCAAATTGTAGTGCCACTTCTCCACTTATTTAGAGCCATCTTACTGCTGATCAGAATATTTCACTTTTGCTTATTGCCATCGTGAGTCACTAAAAAAATGGCATGGGACACTTTATGTCACAATATGTTACATCGGTTGGGAGAGAAAAAGTACCCCAATGGGTAAAAATCAACAGATTTGCTGGGACAATTTTCTCCCATCGGTTTATTTTAATTGGGTTTTTTAAAACAAAAACAAAAAACACAATAACCATATGGGGCAAATGGCTGAAACGTGATGAACGTTGATGACAACTCTTCAACTCATAATGTGGAGAATGGCCTGCCTGGCTGATATAATTCTCCATGAATTATGCAACAATGGCCTGAATCCTATTGATCCCAATTAGAGAAGACCCATTGAATCAATGGATTTTCAATATGTGTTGATTCACCATTCAACAATTTATTCGACGGGTCTATTGTTCTAGTCAGGAGTACCAATAAGATTTAAGTCAAATCTGATTTGGTCTTTGAGGCAGAGAAGAGCATCCAGGCATAATACTATCCTTCCTGGGCCCCAGTGATAAGAGTCCCTTCCAACTGTCACTACTGTGACCTCTGAGGGAAAGTAGAGCAGCCAGGCACAATTCAGTCATGCCTGGGCAGTAGTGGATGGTGAGGGACCTTCCCCCACATGTTCCCACTGCCATTGCTGTGGCTTCTGAGTAGGGAGAAGAGCAGCCAGGAACTGAACTCAGTTCCCACCCCACCATTCTCTGTTGTGTATGGGTCATATCTTATTCAGATAGTAAGCCACTCTGGGAACATTTGTGGTTGAAGAGTGGGGCATAAATTCTATACATCAATAGGAGTATAGTGTCTAGATCGAGGGAAGTAATAGTGCCAGTCTATTATGCTTTGGTCAGACTTCACCTGGAATACTGTGTGCAGTTCTGGGCACCGTGATATTGACAAGCTGGAGCGTGTCCAGAGGAGGGTGACCAAAATGGTGGGAGGTCTGGAAGCCATGTCCTATGAAGAGTGGCTTAGGGAGCTTGGTACGTTTAGCCTGGAGAAGCGAAGGTTAAGAGGTGACATGATAGCCATGTTTAAATACTTGAAGGGATGCCATACTGAGGATGGAGCAACCTTGTTTTCTGCTGCTCCAGAGACAAAGACACAGAGCAATGGACTCAAGCCACAGGAAAAGAGATTCCACTTAAACATGAGGAAGAACTTCCTGACAGTAAGAGCTATACAACAATGGAATGTGCTGCCCCAGAGTGTGGTGGAGTCTGCTTCTTTGGAGAATTTTAAAGAGAGGCTGGATGGCCTTCTGTTTGTGTATTCCTTTGATTGTATATTCCTGCATGGCAGGGGTTGGACTAGATGGGCCTTGTGGTCTCTTCCAACTCTATGATTCTTCATAAAATTAATACCTAATACAAATAAATAAAATGTAATGGAAATGTCTTATCCTAATGGATGAAGGATAAATTTGGTGCTATTTCAATTAAACATTGCCCTTTTGTTCATTTGCTCAGCCTCTACTGTTTAGGCTCAAATAATTTAAAATGCTGAATTACTTAACGAGCCGCTACATTCATTCAAACATTCATTTTATTTTTCACTCTCCAGAAATGGCTTGGCTTTAATAAGATGTGGCATGTAAGGTTGGGGGGGGGGCTCTCCAGAAGCACTTAACAGCTGACCATCTTTAAAGATTCTCCTTTCTTCCTCCTTTTGGGCCTCCTAGGGGTTGTAAATTTTCCATGAGGTTCCTTAAGGCCTGCTGATATGTTGTATGCTATTAAACAAACACCTGCCAGGATCAGCTGCCCCCATTTCTATTGCTGACTGATTCACTGCTAGTCTTTCAGGACATTAATGATGAACTAGCTTTATTTGCCCTACTGCTTTGGGGAGATGGAAGAACAGCAAAAGGGAAATACAGATTGAGAGAGAGAGAGAGAGAGAGAGAGATTGAGAGAGGGCTGTTTCAATGAGCTCATTAAAGTAATAGTAGATCTCCCTCCCATGGTGTTGGTTAAGCACAGCTCTTAAACTTAAGATGATGAAGTATACAGTTTCCCAAAGCCCAAATAGAATTGAGCAAGATTAACATCAAACAATTTATTTCTACAATTTATATCCTACCTTTCTTCCAGTTTGGGATTCAAGGTGATGTAAAACATGTTAAAAAGACAATACAATTTTAGACACTCTTAATCTAAAAGTTAGAACACAATTAAACTAAACTTTTGTTTTAAAAGCACATTAAAAACAGCATTAGAATATGTTCAATATGTAATAAAATAAAAATACTACACCCCTCCCATTAAAAGCTCTATCTGTCACAACCTACTGAAAACTAAATGCCTCCTTAAATAAAAAAAAAGGTCTTTACCTGCTGGTAGAAAGACAGCATGGAGGGGACCAACTGGACCTCCCAGGGAAAGGTGTTCCACAACTTGGGAGCAACCACTGAGAAAGGTCTCTCCCGTGTCATCACCCAACATGCCTGGGATGATGGTGAGACCAAGAGAAAGCCTTCAGCCACAGATCTTAGAGCATATGTTGTTGTTGTGTGCCTTCAACTCATTTCCCACTTATGGCGACCCTAAGGCAAACCAATCACAGGGTTTTCTAGGCAAGATTTATTCAAAGGGGGGTTGCCTTTCCCTTACTCTGAGGTTGAGAGAGTGTGACTTGCTCAAGGTCACACAGTGGGTTACCTTGGCTTGAGTGGACATTTGAACCCTGGTCCTAGTCCAACACTCAACACCACTGTACCATGCTGGCTCTATCACAGACAGCCTAATATATGGAGATACAATATTTCAAACAGTCTGGACCTAAGCCATGTAGGGCTTTAAAGGTCATAGCCAGCGTAACTTTCTAAAGGGGTAGAGAAGCACTGGCAGATCCTTTCTTCAACCTTGAAAACATCCTCCCAACATTAGCATTCTTGGATTTGTGAGAGAACAATCATTTCTAGGATATGATCAGGAGGAAAAAGGCTTCCCAGTCTTCAAAAAGCCAAGAAATGTGGCATGAGCCCCCTGCAGATTTTTGCCACCAACTCGTCCAGTGATCTAACTGGCATGGCTAGACTGAGGTAGCTGGGGGACTATTTATTTATTTATTTATTTATTAGATTTATATCTCATCTTTCTCCAAAGAGGGGATTCAAGGCAAGTACTGTTGGTGTCTAGTCTGATGAAATTGTGGTTAGCCTTGGGCAGGGAGATGGAGCAAGTGTAGACGTAAAGGTACTATACATATGCTGTACATACATTAACCATAGGAGAAGTCACATAGGATCAGGCCAAAGGCCCATCTAGTCTAGCATTCTTTTCCCACAGTGGTAAACCAGTGGCACCAATAATAAACCCCAGAACAGGATGTGGTACAATACTGCCCTCTTGTTCATATTCCCCAGAAACTAGCATTCAAGAGCACACTGCCGCTGATCTTGGAAATGGTATAGTGGCCTACATCATGGAAGGGCCTTAATACCCTAAAGGCACCAGGTCCCATATGATCTTGGAAGCTAAGCAGGGTCAGCCCTGATTGGTACCTAGATGGGAGACTACCAATGAATACCAGGTGCTGTAGGAGATTATCAGATGCAGCCAATGTGACACCAGAATAACAACAGCGGAACGCAAAAGGATGTCAATATCACATGATGTTGTCCTTTTGCATTCTGCTGTTATTATTATTCTTGCTGTTCTTTTTATTGATGTGCCGAGCCGTCAATAGATCACCCGTCCAGTTTTGGTGCCAGGCCTGTGTGGGCAACTGCATGTACGATGGGAACCAATTTTCACCCCCACACATCCAGTAGGTTGCATTGGTGTGTTTCCCACATACTTAACCTATTTTAACATGGACAAGCACCCAAGAGTGTACACCCACCAAGGCTGACCAGAGCAAAGCCAGGTGAGTCCCAAGGCAATACTGGCATCCATAGAAGCACTCCAAAGTCAAATGAAGAAAACAGCCCTGAGTCCATTCCAAAACCAAGAAGGGAGTTGCCAGAGAGATTTGTCCAAATTCAAGCCAAGGAAATCACACACAGCCAGAAGGATGGGACTTATTTTCTGCAGCAGCAGAATAACCTTGGATGATCTAATTTATTGTTATGTGCCTTCAGTTATTTCTGACTTAAGGTGACCGTATCACAGGATTCTCTTGACAGAATTTGTTCAGAGGATGTTTGCCCTTGCCTTCTTCTGGGGCTGAGAGAGTGTGGCTCTCATCAAAGGTCACCCAGTGGGTTTCCAAGGCTGAGTGGAGATTGGCACCCTGGTCTCCCAGTGTTCTCATCCAACACTCCAAACCAGTCTTTTACTGTTCTTTTACTGCTTTATAGCCAGCAGTAGATTAGCACAGCTGACCTCAGTAAATTAGCACCGCTGCCCTAGTTTACATAAGGTGGAGAAGACTGTTTCTGTTCTCTGCATTTGAGCTGTTGGCATGTGGCAGGATGAAGAGATTCCATTTCCTCTTCCCAATCTGCAGGGGCTGCCTGGCTGGGGTAGGCTCTGTTTCTGTCACAATAGAGCTGCCAGCCTCCTCTGACTCTAGCTGGGCTCTTCCTCCAGGTGCTCCTCTTCTCCTTCTTCATCCAAGGAGGCCTCCTCCAGGTAAGACATGCTAATACTAGAAGTGATGTCATGACATTTCCACTAGACCAGCACATTTGGTCAATATTGGTGCACTGGGGCTGGGGGAACAAAAATTCCATTTGAATACCATTTTGGGAGAAAGGTGGGATATAAAGTCAATAAATAAATAAATAAATAAATAAATAAGATTTGCCTGGGGGGGGGGGGAATCAATTTTGGGAGACTGTGGGTCTCCCAGGTGGCCACATTTTCCCAATCCCTGGTTCAGTCCATGGCCTTCATGATTAGTAGAGGCTTACAGTTCTGTTGTTGTTAATGTTGTTGTGATTGTTGTTCTTGTGTATAGTGGGCCTTTGGTATCCACTGGGTTTTGGTTCCAGGAACCCTCCCCCCATAGATACCAACATCTATGGATGCTCAAGTCCCATTATATACAATGGCATGGTAAAATAGTGTCCCTTATATAACATGGCAAAATCAAGGTTTGCTTGTTGGAATTGATTAATTTTGGGGAGAATATTTTCAAACCATGGATGACGGACTCCATGGATGCCAAATCCATGATACAGAGGGCCAACTGTACCTTCAAGCTAACTCTGACTTATGGCAACCCCTTTTTAGAGTTTTCGTGGCAAGATTTATAAGGTTAGCGGGGAACTGCGGTGTTTCATGGCTGAGCAAGGATTCAAACTCTGGTTTCCCAGCATCCTAATCCAGCATTTTAACCACTGCATCCTGTTGGTTCTCACTGACCTCCAAGAACTTGTCAAAATAGAATGGCCACTGGTGGAGGCAGTTTTGGGAAGGGAGAAACTGAAAGGCACTGGAGAATATCTTATAGCTTTCTGTCTTCTCTCCTATAGCCAGGTAGAATGCAAGACATTAATTGTAGTTGGTTAGATCTGATTTCTGTTCCTTAATTGCTGTAAAATCAATAAAAGTCTACATTTAATAATGCCTTGAAATCAATGCTAGGTAAGTCCTTAATTGTCCAGATAAGTTTTAGGGATGTGCAGTAGCCTCCTGAGAAATGTTACAGATCATAGCTAAGCTCTTCTAGAGTTTTTTGAAACTCCTCAGCTTATTAGCAAGGCATTGCATAGGAAACAACTGGATCCAGAATAGGACCATGTGCTCCCTTTTTCACCCTGCAATATATGGCATTCCTTACTCAAGGAGTAGCCTCACCACACTGTTGTGCATTGTTTTGTTCTGCTACTTTTAAGAATCCATGCCACTGCCTGGTTTGCTTCTGTTACTAGAGCTGGTCAAGAAGAAAATGGTTTCAAAGGAACAAAGTGTAGCAAGTGTAAGATGGGAGAAGGCTCAGGTATTGTTTCCCTCTCCAAACACTCCTTTGTAAAGGAAAGGTAGATTTCCAGAGTCCTACTTCCTATGTGAATAAATTAAATACTAAGAGTCTGTTTTGGGTTTAAACCAATCCAGCACTAAATTTGGTTGATTCAGCAAATGTCCCAATCAAAGCAAAGTTGCTCCAAAGTAAGACTCCTCTGGAGTGGATCCTGGTTAAATCTAGGAAGGAACTGGCAAAGCCACCTCTGAGTATTCCTTGCCTAAGAAAACCCTATGGAATTCATGGGGTCACCGTAAGTTGACAGGCAATTTCAAGGTACATAGAGACAACATGTTATTTCCAAGCTCTGGGTGCCACTGTCTTCATACCCCAGTGCTGGATAGCAGAGTGGTATAGGGTGAGATGTGAAGGGCAGATTGCCCAGGCCTCACTCAGACCTGGTTCTGGTCCTGCTTGAATTTTTCTGCAACCTCTTATGAAGGGGGTAATAGAACAAAACTACTATTTCCTTCTGCTCCAATTGGGTTCTTTGAATCTCAGCCATAACTATGATTTTCTGACAATGCCAATCAGTGTAGTGGCAGCTGGTGGCATCTATGTCAAAGATAAGATGCTTACGCTCTGCATAAATGAAGTGAACCCTGTCCCCAAAGCCAAGTTGGCGCTTTGGATAGGTCCTTTAAAGTCTGGAATAAAAGCCACATTGAGATTCTAGACAAATCTACACTCACCATAGTTACACAATGGATGAATTACACCAGCCTTCTGCTGAATAGTGACACTGTGCAACCAATTGTGTCTTTGCGTATTATCCCAGTGTGCAACAGAGATAATACTGTAAGTGTTTCTTCAATCCTACTCAGTAAAGTGGTAGCCTGATGGCACTGATGAATTGTTATACACCATCCAAGGATGCACAACAACTGCATCAACTGAATCCCATCGGTTAGTCCCAACTAGAGTAGAAAAGGCATTGAATCAATTGTTGAATGGTGAGCCAACCCAGAGGTAAATCCAAGTGATTCCATGGCTCTACTTTGGTCAGGATTAACAAAAGGATTGAGGCCCGTGTGAAATGATTACACAATCATGAAATGAATACATCCATTTCACAAGAGCCAATGTATATGACACCAACAGGATTCTGGGCCCAGAGTAGATTCAGTGCACATCAACTGGCCTCAATTGACTCAGTGGTTCCCCCCATTTTTCCTCCCACTCTGGCATGAAGGCCTCTCCTAGTTACAGGTCAGTGAAGTCCCATCCCGGCCCTTCCATTCTCTTTAGACTGGGCTGGCAGTTTCATTTTCCATTTCATCATTCACAGCTGATCAGCAATGTCACAGGGCTGGCAGCTCCGATAACATCCCAGGCTGCAGCCTGGCAGCTGAACAAACTCTCATTGGGTAGCATCAGAGTACAGAAAAATAGAGAATCTGTTTATCCAATTGGTAAATGAAGTCAGAGAGTTTTTCTGGAGTTTGGGCGGGGGGGGACACCGGTAGCAGACATTGTCAGTTCACTGGTGTATGTGCATGTGCCTTCAAGTCCCCTGTCGACTTATGGTGACCCCCATGAATTATTCCATAGGGTTTTCTTAGACAAGGAACACTCAGAATTGGTTTTGGCAGTTCCTTCCTCTGAAATATAGTTCACTTAGAGCTGAGGAAATATGTCTTGTCAAACATTCTTCACCTTATTTGCAGGCTACAGATTTGGGGGTACAATTCTGCCCAATATTTTAGTTTCTTGTGTAATTGAACTGGCTAGCAGCAATGGAAGCAACACAGTGGCTTGAATTCTGTTGGTTATCCCCAACCCAAGTAAACCCATTGCTAAGTGGTAAGTCAACATGTAAGTAAATCCAACTGATTCATTGGGTCTACTTTAGTCAGGACTAACAACATGCCTGGGATCAGCTTCATTTTTCTTTTCTTTCTCTGGCCAAGATCCTATATTGGAGTTGCGATAGTGTCAATCACTGTATGTGGAGTTACATGTCAATTGTATGACTCAATCCATGTTGACAGGCAGCATTGCAGAACTGAACTGAAATACTAAATATACAAACAGATGTACTGCAAGATGTTTGTGTACATCCATGTGCAATGCACAGTAGGCATCTGTATGTGCAAGGGTACTGCACACATGACTCTACTTCTGGAACCTTGAATTGAATGCAGACATTATAAAGGCTTGAATTGAACATGGACATTGACTGCTGGTGACTTCCATGTCAGTGGGGCAATGAATCCACTCTTAGTTTTAGCCCAAACTTTAAAGGTGCTATCCAAGGTTCTGAACCCTGTTGCTCAAATAGTTTCAGCATGTTGGATAGCTCCTTTAAAATTTGGACTAAAGCCTAGAGCAGATTAGCTGATACCAGTCACCACTGCCACCAGCTGGAGCACACAAAATTTAAAAAAGTTGTGCCCATGAGCTTCTTTGGCTTCCTAGCATTGAGCAGAAGGCACAATCCTTCCACACCCAAGTCCACTCCTGGTTACCCAAACCTTCCTCAATTCAGTAGGATAATTGAGGACTGGGTTTTGTACCATTGTCTGTCACAGAACAACCAGGAGTCACAAAACTTTGCTGCTAACCACCCAGAGATCTGCAGGTAGATGCCGGTTTATTCTCTGACACTTCCCCATATTTAGCATCATTCTGGCACCCCATGGAAGGAAAAAATGGTGTCTGCCACACAAAAAAGGGAATAACCAGGATCTAATTGCTGTCCTACACAAACATAAATCCCCCTATGGAAATGGTGGGACATTGTCATCTGATGTAGAACATCCACATTCAGTTCGAAGTCATGAAAGTGAAGTTGCACAATGGGACATGGTTGCACTTTGGATGCACATTTGGTTGTACATCCAGTTGTGCACTTGGTTGCACATTTCCAGTTCAGACTAAGATGCAGAAGGGATTCACCGTCCCACAGACATGGGATTCATCAACTGCCACTGGACGTCAGCAAAATAAGCTGGCACCTTCTGTATGCAAAGCACATGCTTTATGCCACTGAACTAGGTCCCTTTCTTCATTTTGTTGCCTTGTGGCATTCCTGTCATAGGGTTCTGAGGCAATCTTGTGAAATGGATCAAGCTCACGGGGCTCATCTTTGATCAAGTTGCAGTGAGGGGGTGCCATGCTGACGCAGTGTTTTCAATGCTTGCCTTGATGGGGATCTTTTTACAAAGGCAGCCTTGGAGCACGATCTCACATCAAATATCTCACTGAGCACACACAGATTCGATCACTCTAGGGTGCCGTCTGCTGTGTGTTTCTGATAAGCATTATTTGCAGGAGAAAATAGGAATGTAGAACAACAAGCATTCTGTAATACTCTAAAACATTCGAGACTGAAGACCCAAAGAGGCAAGTGGAATGCAAAGCTCTCATAGCAAATACTGTAGTTGTGACTGTTAAAGAGTAACCCATAATTAGGAGGAACTTTTTATAACCTTTTTCTCCTTTCCTGGTCACATTCAGCCCTATCAAAGGGAATAATTACCTAACAGACAGACTAATTACAAAGGAAGATCATTGGAAGTAAGGAGAGGTGAGCTGGCTTAGATGCCTTTCAGTCTTCCTTATTTCTTGGCCCTTTTTTGAACATCTGCCTTCCAAGGTACATCTAGAGTCTCAGTGGCTATGTTGGCAAGCAGAAATTCCCTTCCTACAGAGGCTAGGTTGGCTTCCAACCTCTTGCAATAGCTGCTGGGGGCTTCCATGTCAACGGAGTAGTCAATCTGCTCCAGGGTTTAGTGTGAACTTTAAAGGACCTATCCAAAGTGCTGACCTCTGAATCCTCCCAAAATAGGTTCAGCACTTTGGATAGCACCTCTAAATTTCAGAGTAAACCATAGAGGGAATACACAGATCCACTAACATGGATGCCCACCAGTGGCCACAGCTCTATTATCCTTCCAGTGGCAGGGAAAAAGCTTTGGCAGCTGACCTCAGTGGGCATGAAACAGATTTTTAACTGAATGGGAGTTCTAAAATAATGTAGTTGCAGTAGGGTTCCTGGGGCAGTGTCACTGAGGGAAAGTGATGGCACCATCTGAGTGTCAGTACAAGGGACCCCGGCTGATAACATCCCCCTCGTGCACATCAGTGGCTATTTGAATCGGAGGCAGAGCTACATCCCAATACCATCCAGCTGTCACTGCTCAGCCAGAGGAGACCTCCTTGCATGATATCTGAAAAATGAAGCAAGCATAAGGTACCAAGAGGATTCTGGCCCAAGTCTTCAACCAAGCCACTCACCTACCTGAATGCCCAAATCTGGCCATATCATCATCCTTGCAGATGGTAAGCTCAGTCTGATGTTAAGCAGTGGATTTTGCCTGCTTCCTTTCAGAGCAGAGTGCTGATCAATGGCAACACCTGAACCAGAAACAGGTAATGCAGCGTGTGAATGACATCTAGCACCAGTTCATTGGGGATGACATGGTAACCATAGCAACTACCCATTTAGGAAGCCTAGGGCTTGAGAAGCACAGGTAGAGAATCTGATTTCATCTCTTCTCTTTTAATTTCCCCCTGCAAACTTTGGGGCAAACTGGCAGTCAAATCTGTGTGACAGGTTCATTTTGCCAGGACCCTGTGGTGCCTTGGCAATGACTGAGTAATTAAAGAACATGCCTGGGATTCACAAATGCCTCAGCTGGGTTTGGCTCTCTGCTCAGAGATCAAGGAAAGGAAGAAACAGTGATTGATCAGCCCAACAGAGAGCTGTTGTTGCCTTGGTTTTTAATTTCCTTTTGGGAGCTGATACAAGTTGCCTGCAGGTCTCAAAAACTTTATTGATGGGAAAGAGGTGGATGGGGAGATGAAATAAGGACCACCCAGGTTGCATGATGAGAAGCTCAGGTTTGTCACCTTAGTAATCTGTGACCTCTTTGTGGGAAACCAGAAAAGAAACATGGCGAGTGATCCTCTGCAATTCGTGTATGGTGTGCGTAGCCTTTGCAGAGTGCCACACAGCCTTTAGTTTCAATATTTCCTTTGAAAGTAGGGCATCTGACATAGCTGAAAAAATTACGGGGGAAAAGATATGTGCCTCATCTAATATTCATATTGTTTCAATGCTTTGCGATACCCACCCACCCACTCTGCAGTTCTTCTCTGGTATTGTTTCCTGTTTCCATTTTCTTTGCTTTCTTTGACTCCATTTTCTCTCACAGTCATCTCATCCTATTGGTCATAGGGAATCATGTAATTTTGTTTAGGGGCACACATGGTGCTATCATGTCAGACTCCAGCCAAATTTTGTCTGAGTCCTAATATCCATCAACATGCCGACACTGCCAGTCCAGAAGGTAACCAGTATTTCCTTCTCCAAATGCACCAGAGAAATTTAACAGCTCCTGAATGGAGGTCCACCTCCCAGGCTACTGACTGGTTGTGGGTTTGGGCCTGGTGCCATTGTATACCTAGGGAGAAAGTGCTGCCGTTGCCCTGCAATGTAGACTTTCTTCTTCATCTTTGGTGCAAAACAGCATCTATATGGCACCTGAGCTTGCCTCCATGGCCAGTCAATACCTAGGAGGCAACTGCAGCTGGGAACTTTCCTGATACCCTTGTGCAGCTGGATGGATACATCACACAAGAAGGTACAGGATATCTCCTTCCACAAAGTTTTTAAAAGGTACTGACACAGGTTATGCTAGATTAAGTCACCAAAAGTCACTTGACCACAGTGTTGTGACGTTGTTATTATCACATTCAATAAGAATAAATAACAGTGAGATCAAATGAGGGCAAGAACAGCAGAGTCAAAGGAAAGGAAATGACAGAAAGAAAAATAACACTGGAAAGGCACACATTTTGGCTGGCATCCTGTTAGTGACATTTGCGAATGTGCGTCTTTCTTATGGTCATTGAAGAGGGCTGAATTCCATACCACCCTCATGCATGGACATCCATTCCTTCAAGACTCCCCTTCCTCCTGGTTCCCTTCCCCCTGATACAGCATGTAGTGGCCTGGGGAAGCTGGGGCCAGACATGAAGCATCCAGCTCAGTCCCTGAAACCAGATACACAATGCTAATGTCATACTCCAGGACCACCGGAGAATCTCCAAGAGGCCCTGGAGGATGCCTTTGTTGTGCATCCAACTACAGGGAAATAAATGGACACTTCTTTATTGCTTCCAGCCTCCCCCGGCCACTATCTGGCTGTGTCAGGGTTATCCACAGAAGAAGGGTGAGTCTTATGATTTGACAGAGAGGAGACAAGAGGGGAGTTGCTTCTGAGTGGAGCTTTACTCTCTACTTCCTCATGCAGGATCTGAGCCCTGTTTGGAACAGGTGCACAAAAAGTCACCAAAGAAAAATAGCCTTCTTTTGGCTCAGATGCAATGTAAATGCCACTGCTATAAGGAGATAGCATGTGCATATAGTTGGGAATCAGATCACAGCCATGGTCTTCATATATAGAAGCCTAAGGGCTAATCTAGGGAACATCAGTGATGGCTAAGCAGATGTTGGAAAAATACACAGTCAGCACTGGTGTTGTGTTTTTGTTTTGTTTTTTCTGGCAGCTAACTATGTTACAACTCAGGCGTAGCATCCTATAAAAGAAGGCTGTGACTCTATGTAACAATTTCCTTGTCCTTTCCCTATGGCAGCTGAAATTATGAATAATGCAGAATCTGCAAATGTGAATACATTTCATGCCACCAATTTCATGTTTCTTGCCTCAGAATGTGGGTCAACTCTTGGAGCAGAATTTGGAATTGTTCAGCCCAGTGTAACACAGCCAGGTATGTGACAAGGTTCACAATACATCTTTTGCATCTTGATCAGAACTTTTTAACCTGCTCTTTTACTGTTTTCGTGAGAAGTGAGTTGCAAAAGAGGAGATCACACCTGAGCCATGACTTTGAACTATTCCGCATGTGCAAGTCCAACACTCATTCAGCATAGATCAAAGGATGTTTTGCCATTGTAAAGCTACAGTGGCAGAATCATCTTGGTAACCAGGAATGGGCAGCTCAATCCCAGATGCCAAAATGGGGTACGAGGTTACAACTTCTGGTTCACTTCTGTTTTGAAAAACCTCTTTTTAAAACATTTTAAACAGTGCAGGGCTCCTTTGCAATTTATTCCAAAATTGAATTGCTGTTCCTGAAGGCTTCTAGGGACCACATTTTGGGCCACAGGAAGTGTTTTAGGGGCTGCATACAGCCCCAGGGCTTCACTTTCCCCACCTGTTTGCTGTCGTTGTTGTTGTTGTGTATCCACAGGCTGACTCCAACTTATAGCAACCCTATCATAGGGCTTTCTTGGGAAGATTTATTCAGAAATTTGCTATTACCTTCCTCTTTGCTGAGAGAGTGTGACTTACCCAAAGTCACCTAGTGGGCTTCCATGACTATGTGAAGGTTCAAACCCTGGTCTCCTGGTGCCCTAGTCCAATACTCAAACCACTCCACCATGCTTGCTCTCTCAAAGTGCTCCATCCCTACAATAGAACATTAGCTGATGTTCACTACAACAATAAACCCCTTTTTACAATGGGATCACTTCAGGCATGGCAAGTGTATCTATCAGATCTTTAGAGTTGCCATATCAGGACTATCTCAGGCCCTTAGCTTTGAGGGCCAAAATCCTAGATCTAGGGATGATCCATTGTGATGTCACAGCAGATGGTCCATGGTGATCTTAAAAGGTTGATTTCACATGCTGTGGGGATGTCATGAAGCATGACAGTTTAAGCATCAACTCATTTCAGATTGTCCCATTCAACGACACAAATAAAACAAGTCTGGGGAGATTATCTTTGTGTTCCTGTCCCACAATCTCCACTCCTGTCCCTGTCCCATCCCAGTCCCATCACAATCACCCTCCTCACCAACTTACCTCCTCTCCCCTTGGTCAGACAGCTCAGGACTGAACAGAGCTCTAACAGAGTTCAATTCCTGGATTGAAATCCTGCAGATTCTTGCAAGAAGATGCAAGCATAGGAAATCAAAAAGTGATAGCAAGCACAAAAACACACTTTAGAAAGTCCAAGTAATCCAGGGAGTGTCACAAAAAGTGTGTCACTTACCTTGATGTCCCGATCTCACCCAGAAGTGTTCTGGCAGGGACCTCCCATTGATGCTGGGATCTCACCAGTGAAATGAGGCACATTGTTGCACACAGGAAAATCCATGACAAGAATGGAACCAGGGATCTATTGCGGCTTCTCCCATCAATAAAAAGCAGAGCCCATGGAATGGCAGTAGAACAGGTGCATAATGAGGGGGGATGTCATCATCTGATAAGGGAGCCCTTTTTTCATCCGGCATTCCAGGGGTGTAGCACAGGCGTCAGTAAGGCTTCCCTTTTTATTAGTGGCTTGTCCTCGTCAGTTCAAAAGGGAAGCCTTATCCACAGCAGCGCTTGCCCCTGGAACAGCAGAAGAATGCAGGTGTCTGGTAAGGTTGCCTTTCTGTCCTTGTAGCGATCTTCTGATGTAGTTGGGAGTGTGATTTTTTGGCACATACCCCTGCATTTGATAATCTCCTAAATCTTCTTCCACCATTCATAATAGATACATTTTGGGATCCCAGCTCTATTTTTGTCTTTAATGTTTTCTTTACTAAAGTATGTATTCATTTCCAATATTTTTTTCGCTATTTTACAGTCCCACCACATATGATATAGTGTTCCTGGCTTTTTGTCACATTTCCAACAATTATTATCCACTTTTCTGTAGATCTTTGCAATTTTTTCAGGGGCTTGATAGATTACATCTTATAAAGGTTTCCCAAGCTTTTTAAAAGAATACATTGGAGACAGGCAGATGGAAAAATCAAGCACAGTGGAAATTGCTCTCTCAGTCTTCTATAATCCTTTCTTCATGAAGAGGGAGAAGCAGTGGCAGAGGTGTTTGATGGATGACAGAGAGATCTCCATTGACTCATGGTCACTTCTACATCACTTGGATATTTCTGTCTCCAGTGAGCTTTCTGAGCCATTGGTCTCCTTCATCCAGAGACTGGAAAAATTATCCATGGCTACTGACTATGCTAGCTGGAGAATTCTGGGAATTGTAGTCCACCCTACAATAGTTTTTCCAAGCTCTGCTTCTCCCTTTGTTGACTTGCAAAGGGGAGAATTGACAATGAGGGCCAGTTGGCATCAGTGAGCCACCTTGAATCAGACCTGGGGCCACTTTGTAATTAGATGATGATTTCGTATATTCTAAACACTCCTAGATCTACCCTCAATATCAGCTGGATACATTGACTGGGCCCTGTGCTATTGTCTCATCCAAAGAGGGAAAGATATGTATTGTGAAGCTGTTGATGGTGTTGCATTGCACCATCAGCCCTAGAAACTTTGAAGAAATATTGGAGAAGTAATGGGTGTGCATACAGTTTTCTAGCACAGAGGAGCCTAATTGGAACAGCTGCTGTTTGCAAACATTTCAAGGTCTAGCTGGGAGTGATTTGTGCTTCTTCTTTGGTTCATTTCCTTAATGTAAATAGATCTGCACCTTGCTCTGTGGAGTGTGACATATGCCAGTCAACACAACTGCTTGGAACATGCAGGACTCTTCTAAAGGCCCCATCAACAATCAATATTAGTCCAAAGCACCTGTGAGGAGATGGTGCAGAACAGTAAAGTCTGGAAAAGTTACTTTTTGACTACAACTTCCAAAATTAATGAATCAAAGTCCCATGCACTTGCCACCCAATCACTCATAATGATCTGCCTGCCAGCAGTCATGTTGCAACAACACTTGGCCTTTCTTTTAAAAGTCAGAACAGGGTAAAGTTAGTACAGAGGCAGGTAAGTGCAGATCACAGCTGTAAAGCTCGGCCTTGTCATTATATTATTGCCCATGTATTAAAGAATCCTAATATTTTACCAATATTCCTGATAGAGGTGGCCTAGTCTATTGAGCTAAAAGTTTGAAATAAGATGAGAACAGTAATATCCATTGTTTTGTGGGTCCTATTTCAACCTGCCATATGGTCCTGCTAAATACAGTCTTAGTTTATCTACCAACTCATAAATAGCCACTGGCCTAGTTGCCTAGGGTGAGTTAAAAATATCCTATAGGCAACCAAGCAAGGAAGCTTTTGTGAACTGGAGAAGTGTTGGATATCTCCCCTTCCTACCTCCTGAAAGCTGTGTGCCACAAAATATTAATAAGGGGAGCAGAGAAGCCAGGGAAATACAATATCTCAAATGTTGGGGGAGGGGGGACATTTTGGAAATAAATGCAAAGCCAGCCTAGACCTGATATATCCAAGAGCGGAGTTGTCTCCTCTCCCCTTCTAGCCCAAGCTGATCAGTTCAAATGGCCACCTTGGCATTTTAATCCTGCAACACAGTCTGCTTCACTACAAGCAGAGATCACAGGTTATCACATTACAAACTTTCCTGAAGGGCTTATACAAAAGAATCAGTGGACTATGACCTCTTGCTCATGCAGAAATATAAAGCCAACCTTCAGAGATTGCTTCTTTTCTTTTCTCCAGCCATTTCCTGGTGCTCTCTATCTTGCCATGCAGGACTGTAATTGGTCCCAGCATGGCCCTTAGAGCATCTTCTGGACTTGGGAGCCAATGAGGTTCAGTTCAAAAGGGGCATTCAATTGTATATCACCATTGTCCTCCTATGGCATAGATTATTCTGACTTTGGTATTTAATGATCTATCTTTATTCTTGAGAATCTTATCTGGTTCCTTCATTCCTAGCCTTCCATGTCCTAATCTTCCTCTGATTTCTTGGCAACAATCTCCATTTTGCTTAATGACTGAGCCAAGATATAGAAAATCTTGAACTATTTCAATGTATTTCTTTCCCACTTTTGCTTTTGTTGTGTGCCTTCAGGTTGTTTCTGACTTATGGAGACCCATTACACAGTTATTCAGAGGGGGTTTGCCATTGCCTTCCTCTGAGGCTGAGAAAGTATGACTTGCCCAATAGGTTTTCATGGTGGAGTGGGGATCCACCTAATCCAACACCCAAAGTGCTGTGCCATACTGGGTCTCTGTTTTAAAGATATCTAGATCCTATTGTGAGGTGCTTAAAGTAGACCCACCAAGGTAATTAGATATACTAATAGATTAACTCACCATTCAACTATTGATTCAACTGGTCTACTCTAGTTGGAACTCACTAACCAATAAGACTTGGACCTTTATGTTCTTATGCTCCACCAGATAGATATGAACTAAGGTCCCAGTGAAGGCCAAGCTTACAAAACTCTTCCTCCCACCCATGCTAAAGGGACATCAGCTCAGACTGCTCAACTGACATTGAATGGCCTGTGTATGCTGACTGTCTGCTGATCCTTTTTCATATATTACCCCAAGTAAAGAATGAAAAGGCTCTACATTTTCTTTTAATAGAACAGCTTCAGGAAGAGGCCCATAATCACAGCCACACACTGCCGTTCAGTACAAAGGTGGTAGTAATCCAGTTTGAATGTTCTATGTCAGCACATCTTTTATGATGTTCATTGAGAATAACTTGGCTGATTTAAAACATTTACTCAACAGGAGGGAGATGAGCATGGTCACATCAAGAGGGAGCAGAAAGGAAAGAGCACCCTGGTTCGAGCATTTATCAATTGTATTTAAGTATCCACCTTCCATTCCATTCCAGCCCATTTGCTTCCAGTCATAAGACAGAAAAATGCAAAATGTTAATTGAAAGTTTTGAGGTGTATGCTGGAGAATCTGTGCACTCGTCTGCTTAATGGGGAAAGTGTTGCATTTTCTAAGCCATTGATTTGCCATCATTAAGGAACCAAACAGAGAGTTCCAGTAACTTGGTTCCAGGAACAGATTTGCTTCCTTTCCCAAATATTATGCTTACATTTTTATTGCGATAATCTCCAGTACAGTAAGGGTTAAAATTTTCCTCCTCTAGTGTCCTTGTCCTTCTTGGGTTATATTACTCTTTTTAGTAGCAATGGTAATAAGTACCCAACAAAATCCACCACCCCCTCTGTATTCTTGACTTACAATTGCCAGTTCCAGTCTAAATCAAAGTTGTGGGCATTTACTTGTCACTACTTCAGACCATGAGATTTTAAATACAATTTTTAAAAGAGACAGAAAAAAGATGTCCTGACATACCAACATACCATGCTACCTTCAGTCAGAATTTATTGGTGTCCTTATGCTGAACGAGTCCCAGGTTGTGCCATTTTAATTACTTCTAAAGACATTGCAGAAGGAGGTATCCAGCGTCTGCTTGCACAATACCTTTGTGCTGGAAATGTAAGGGCAACTATGAGGCATGCCTCCTCCCCTCCATCACTGATTGGCCATGGGGCACTCAGCCGCTATCTGGCTATTCTTGCAAACCTGGGAATCGATAAGTTTTCAGTGTTGTCCAGGGGTGGTTACAACTGCTTCATCTCCTCCCCAAAGTTCACAAAGGCAGCCAGACAACTTCCAGGCCAAACATAGCCAACCAGTGGCAAGGGAGAGAACTGTGCCAAGGAATTTCCAGTGTCCTATGAGCACCTAGGGGAGGAGAAGAAGCCATCACCAGTGTAGCTATGCTGGTAGAAAATTACATGCTATCACTGTAACTATTGAATCTCAATACAGTGGGCCCTTGGTATCTGCTGGGGTTTGGTTCCAGGACCCACCACCACCAATGGATACCAAAATCCATGGATGCTCAAGTTCCATTATATATATTGACATAGTAAATGGCAACACTGAAGGTTTGCTTTTTTGATTTATTTGAAGGGGAGGTTGGAATACTTTCAAGCTGTCGATGGATGAATCTGTTGGATACAGAATCCGTGGATATGGGAGGCCTACTGTACAGTAACATTCACAATCCACAAAATAGTGATGCCTTTATTGGGCCAACCAAAAATGGACAAAATACATGATTCATTTTAGGTTGAACCAATAAAGGTGTTGCTATTTTGTGGATTTTGGATGTTAGTGTATTTTGCTGCATGGCCAACACAGCTACCCCTGGGTTTATTGAATCTCAGTTTTAGAGTGCAACCTAATCTTTATTCACTTGAAAGTCAATCCTATTGTGCTCTATGAGTCTGACTTCCAGAGAATTTTGCTTAGAAGTGCAGCATGATATCAAATCAATTCATGGGTCTGTTTAACCCAGCAGTGTTGATGCTAGTTAGCAGTGCTCCCCTTGACCTCAAGAGGTACTGATTCCAAGCTTTTGCTACCAGAGATTCTTATAGTTAAGAAAGCCCAGGGGCGCCATTTGGGATCTTCTGCAAGCAAGGTGCACAAGCTGCCACAGAGCTATAGAACTTGCAGAAACCTTTTTGTCTGAATCTGTAATTTTTCTAAGCTGTTCTGGGTGTTTGGATGAATCAATGAGGGACTCAAGGACTACACAGGACTTCTGCAGGGCCTAATAATTCCCACTCCTGCCATAGCACAATGGTGATGTGAAAACCATTGGCAGGAGAATCTAAGAATCCTTCCAAGCTAGTTGTCCTCTGCTGCCCCAAAGGAAAGGAAGTCTAATGCAATTTAACTGCAGGATGGTAGGGGTTTTTGTTTTTGTTTTTGTTTTGCTAAATCCTTGAAGAAATATCTTAACAGTAAGTATCATTTGAAAATAAAACAAATCATGTGAGTAGGTGGGTGGGCTCTAATACTCTGGAGATCTTCAAGCAGAGGCTTGGCAGCTGTCTCTTGAAGATGCCCTAGTTCAGTGTTCCCATGCATCAAGCAGACAATTGAACTAGCCTACCTCCAAGGCCCCCTCCAGTCTCTGCGAGTCTACAGGAGCCTCCCAACTGCAGCCCCAAATGGTACAGCCCAGAATTCATTCTGCATAATATCTTGTCACTTTGATTCTGGCAGTCTCCTGACTCTAGCTGTGTTTGCACAAACAGCTTCTCTGTGGAAAAGCAAATAACAACAGTCGGCTGAAAAGCGCAGCTTCTGAGGAGCTGCTTTATTCTGTCGTATCAGCAAAACAGACATGAGAAATAAATTGATTACACAGAGCAGAGACACCAAAGAGGTTTGGGTGACAGCAACTCCTTTGTTTTGTTTTTCAACTACTTTGTTACCTACAGAACGTCTGGCGGAGAAGCTGGTCTACTGAATAATATTGTTGCTCTACCCATTTGTTCTCTTTTGTGGCATGAGCCTGAAATACTCCAGAAGCTGTAGGGCAGTGATGGGAAGCTATGGAGGGTATGGGGGCTGCCCCAGCTCCATTTCCTCCTCCTCCACCACCACCACCACCATTCTGGTCCCCTATGGGCTGTGCTTTTCCATTTTTCAAACACTAGAATTGACCATACGTTCACTTCCAGTTTTGGAAAGAAGGCTATTTGGGGCTGCCAAATTGATGCAGTGGTGGTGGGGATAACCCTAAAATGAAGACTAATACCCCCTGGGGACTTCTAGGGGCATGATTCTCCATTTAGGGGCTGGGTTTTCCCCCTCTGGACTAGAGGACTTGTAAGCGTTCAAGAGCCCTGGAGACTTTTGGTAGGTGGCATGCAACCCATCTCTGGACTGCTGCACTTCTCTCAATGCTTGGGAAAGGTGGTTTTTTTCCCCTACATGTTCCTTACCTTAATAAAGATGTTGGGTAGCATACAGTTGATGACATGTAAGTGTAAGTCCAATTTACACCTGCACATCTCTCTTTATGATTGGTGCTGACGGAAGTATTCAGTGCTTTCCTTGTGCACAGACCTCCTGACCACTAAATTCACCTGTGTCCTGTGCCACCATCCACAGCCATTTAGTGGACACTGAAGGTCGGGCTTTGTTCGCATAGCTGGATGCACAATGATGACAGCAGCCTGGGGACCTTCCAGGGATTCCCAGGAAATCCCAAAGGATGACATCATTGTGTGTTCAACTATGGTACACAACCAATGCTGCACAGCTGTCCCTCACCCTCTGCAGGCCAGTAAACCAACTTGGGCGGGGGGGGGACAGGAAAAAAAATGAGTTTTCTGGGCAGGGAGAGGGGAAATAGGCAGGATTCCAACTCATGGAACTTTATGTTCTGCCAGATGAAGCAGGATCTTGAGCATTATCACAATATAGATTTTGGGGTTTGCCTACAAGTGATTTCTAGGTCTCTGTGTGTGTTTGAACTACACTACCCAGTATTCTTCAGCTAGGGGATTCTGAGAGTTGTAGTCCTAATGAGAATTGTGCTCCAAAATGTAATGTGCTTCAGATCTAAGGTAGGTTCTTCCAGAATTGATCATTTGTTTCTATCAACTGGACTGTGGGGGGCCTTTCGTCTCATTCAGAACAGCTGCCCTTATGTCCATCATTGGCACCTGAGCAACTTGTAATATTGGCTGCTCTTCAACCTCCCCCTCACAGCCTTTCCTGTAACTAGAACTGTCTTACCTTTCTACACGCACAGCAGGTAAAAAAGACTCCTGCATTTCTCTTCCACATCTATACCTCCATCTGATTTCCTCCTGTGCAAGCCCAGATTGGTTCCCTGCGGTTTCTCACCACTCTGTAAACACTAGGCTGATAGGAATCAAATTTGCAAAGGTTCCTCAAATAAAACCTTTCTCTTTCTGAAACATTAGCACCCACATGGCTCCCATTCTCTGGCTAAGTGGAGGGAATTGATATAATATGCAGTGCTCCGGAATACTGAATGAAATACTCCAATGAGATTTCAGGCCTTTACTTTCACCTAGGCTAGGTGACCAGATGTCATAAGAGTCTACTAGCCAACTTTCACAGCAGGTATTAAACGTTCTTGCTCATTGGTTGATACTTGCCTTCCCTGTAATGCAGAGATTCAACTGCCATTAGGGTTACAACTCTACCTTGAGAATTATCTTTTTGGAATTACAGCTCCCATAGTTCCTCTGTGAACAGGACTGTTGGCTATTCTGGCTGGGATTCTTGGAGATGCCATCCAAAAATATGATTCCTATAAGCTCTGGTTACAATATAAAGAAGAAATTGAAGTTGATGCTGAATTTGCCCACATTGCTCTGTTTTTCTTTCCACTTTGTGCATTGTACTGCTCTATGCTGAGATGGACCAGCATGGTGTAGTGGTTTGAATGTGGGACTAAGACACTGGAAGACCAGGGTTTGAATCCCTGCTCAGCAATAGAAACCAATTGGGTGACCTTGGGCAAGTCACACTCTCTCAGCCTCAAAGGAAAGCAAAGGAAAATCTCCTCTAAACAAATTCTGGCAAGAAAACCCCATGATAGGTTTGCCTTTGGGTTGCCATAAGTCAGAAATGACAACATCATTAGCCTACGTTAATATTTGTCTGTGTTACACCACTGGCCCCTTGTAATTGCATCCTAGCTCCCAAGGTACTGGTTCTTCCCTCAAAAACCCTAAACCAGGGGTGGGCAGCAACAAAGGGCTCTGGACCACATTGGCTCTTCATAGAACCCGGAGGGCCACACCACCCACAATCCCATGCCCTACTGCTTCAATGTTTTTACTCCCCTCCACCAAAAAATGGCCCCCAAACCCTAGCAACAATGTTTCCAGTTATCATATTACTTTTTAAAAGCAATGTTGGTAATTTTTTAATATCAAAAGTAACATAGTGCTGTTAACCTTGTTACCTGTATCACACTTCATCCCAGTTCTGCAAGAGGTGCGCCCAGAACTGTGTATTGTGAAGAAACATAAGTGAGGAACTCCTAATTTTGGCCATTCCTGTTCTTCCACAGTTGGAAGAATTTTTTTTCCTTTCCATTCACCCTTGAAGTGTGCTGCCTCTTATTAATACACGTACATTGCTTAGGGCAGTGCCACTCAAAGTGTTGACTTGTTGAACTACTGCTGGCCTTTCAGCTCTTGGTTGCCAGTCCACAGCGAGAAGAAACCATTATAGTCTATGGGCATAAACATGGTGCTGAACTCTGGCACATTTGGGGAGGGGGGAATCCTATCAGTCACCCATATCAGATAGAATAATAGAATCTAAGACCTGGATGGGACTGCAAGGGTCATTTGGTTGAACCCTCTGCCAGGCAAATATACACAACTAAGGGCTCAACCACACTAGCTAGGATACGCCAGCTCCCCACTGGCATATCCTGGTTGTGGAGAAGGCCCGTTTCCCCACTGTTACCTAGAGAAAATGGGCTTGAATCCAAACAGGATGCCAGCCTGTTGCTGAAGCCACCTCCACTGCCATTTTTCCTGCTGGTGTAGAAGCCAGTAGGTCCTGCAATAAGTGACTGCCAACCCCCTGCATGTGACCAGCCTTGGTTAGATGCTGAGGGACCCCTGCCTGGCTTCTGGGAGAGCCTGGGACCTGGCAGATGGGCTTCCATGGACACATGGGGCCTGATCCAGTTTTTGCTGTGGGTGAACCAAGGTAAACTGTGTATGGTTTAAGGGCCCTAGCCCAGCTTGTTCCTGTTCCAGCCCCATATCTGCCCCAAGGGTCACTTGGACTGCCCAGGGGCAGCTTGGGGTAAACACCCTGCATCATTTGGACTACAGGGCTCTAGAAGAGGGGCAAGCTGGGGTATTTGGCCTGTGTAGACAACCCCTAAAGCACTCCTGAAAGATACCCATCCAACTGCTGTTTGAAGACCTTCAAATATAGCTTAAGAAACAGTGGTTTAAGCTACACCAACTCTGTCACAGCTAAGGGAACCAATATCTTTCCTTTTTGGTGCCTGCCTCTGCAGGGATTTCTTTCATTAGTGGGCTAAAAAAAAAAGTATGAGAAATTACTGTGTTTAGATGGCTTGGCAAATAAATAAATAAATAAATAAATACCACAGAGATGCCCAGAAGGTAATCTTGTCATGCATTGGCAAGGGGGAAGCTGCCTCCTCTCACTTCTGCTAGGCGATCAAAAATTTATACATTCAAGATGAAGCTATGAATCTTCAACTCGGATATCCCTTCCACTTTTGCCTATGGGACCAAATCCTGGAAATCAATCAAAGATACAGAAAGATGTCTAAATGCCTTTGAAAACAAAAGCCCTGGGTAGGTTCTAGGACTCAAATGGAACAAATATGTAAGAAATACCGAGATACACAGAGAGTTCACATCTTTATCTTCAAAGTTCTCCAAGAAGGAAGACAAAAATGCTAGAGAACACAGAATTCTAGGGCTAGAAGGGCTCAGAGAGTTTTACCCCCTGTCACCAAGATTCTCTGTGCCACCTAAAAAGCTCTTCTCCCATCATATTTTCCAGGACAAGATGTATGATTTATCATTGTGATTTCATAATGGGGGATACTGAATTTGTCACATAGTTGGCATCCAAGAAGGATATGATGCCAACTATGTGACAATTGTGGCATCCATTGGTATATGAACCCAGAAGAGCTGTCTAGAATGTATAAAGGAATTTCAAATGTGTGTTGAAAATGTGAACAATAAGAAGGAACATTTTATTGTATTTGGTGGACTTGTGAGAAGACAAAGAGTTTGGGGTTCAAATTCTACTTTGATAGAGAAAATATTAAAAACTAACATACAGTTAAAACCAGAACTATTCCTTTTGGGACTTATGGATGAACAACTGGGAACAAAATATGAGAGAATATTTCAATGTATGATTATAGCAGCAAAACTGTTACATTCCCAGAAGTGGAATAACTTAGAAAATGTTATGGTGGAAGAATGGTTGCTAAAGCTAAATGATAATAAACTATGGATAAATGGATAAAATGGATAAAATCTAATTTAGTTTGATTAGAGAAAGAGTGATGGAGACTTTTTTAAAAAAAGATTGGAAACCTCTGTTAGTCTTTTTGAGGAAGGAAGAGAATGATATACAGGTCGACTCCCATATCCATGGATTCAGTATCCACAGATTCACTTATCCACATCCAAAAAAAAATCTTCTCTCTCGATATTTCTAGGTCCTCCAGTGTGATTCTATAGTTAACTTCCAATGTTTGTCTCATTGAAAATAATAGGGTTCCCTATTATTGAAGGTTTCAGGGGTGGGTGCCTTTGAACATATTTCCTGTGGATACAGGGTTCAACCTGTAATAACTATAGGTTCTGTAGATGATATAGTTGTTGAAGTGAAGATCAGAAGTCACATATGTTTATCTATCTGGTTGCTTTTTTTAAGTATTCTTTTTATCTATCTATGCATTCTTCTTTGCAAATTGTTCCTTTTTTTTACTTCTATTGCTTTGCATTTTTGCTGTGTATAACTTTTATAGTATGCAAGAAAAAAAAATAATGTAAATTTTGAAGCATAAGACATGACACAAAAGGAAAAGGGAATGGCAGTGCGGGAAGAGATTAAGTCCAGCAGATTTTGCCTCGAGTTCTTTACCTCCAAGGCCACAGCAGTGGCAGTTAGGATGGAGGGAGGGCCTTTCATCTGCTTGTGGGCCTAGGCATGATGGGTCTGTGCCTACTCTAGTCCAACCTGAGGCCAATTCTGTAGTTGACTTAGAATAATTGTTAATCTAGTCTTGTGTGCAGAGATATACCTGGGTTAATGAAGTCTGCTGCATTGGCTAACCTATGCCACTCCTATCATGTGCTGCAAACTTGCCTCTTAACTCCCAATACAAAAGGCCAAACATATAGTGAAACTATATTTCTGACAGGAACCAGAAAATGGGATGGATAATACATGTGCACACACTCACTCTCTAACACACACACACACACACACACAAAACCCCACATCCCCATTTGCTAAACACCACTTGAAAAATCACAGGAAGAGTAATTGACTTTTCTGCAGCTTAGATAATGTAGGTCACTGCTTCAACGTAACAAGAAAATGAATGTACATCGGAATGAAAGACAGAAGGGAACTAATTAGCAAATAGAGATTAAACAACCATCAGATAATAAGCGTTATGACACGCTTCACTTTGGTGTGGAAAGAAAGAGGGAAAAGAAACAATTTGTGAAATGAATTGTAGCTGGTTTCTCGGACAAATCAGACCTGGAGGAGGTGGTGGTTGGAACAATTTTACCTCCAGTCTGCAGTGGAATTGCAGTGGAATAGCTTGTCTGAAATAACTTTGTCACTTCTTTGAAGGTTCCAGAAGAGTAGTTACTTTCAATGATAATTAGGACCCCATTATTTTTTCCCCTTAGAGTTTTTTTTCTTCTTCTTCTCGAAAAAGAAATGAGCAGTAGTTGGGGACAAAGATGGCAGGTTGCTGTTTTTTTAAAAAAATTGCTCATGCATGAAAGCAATGGCATATATAGTGGAGCAGTCTTCTTGGCACATCTTAATGCCCATTGAAATCAATGACACAAGTAAGCTATGGCTTACAGGGCAGCTATTGGTTTCAATGTCAAGGGGGTGATAAGCCCACTCTATGATTCAGTTTGACTTTTGCATGAACTGTCCCAAATGCTGAAACCTAATAGGTTGAGCAGTTTGGAAAGTTCCTTCAGAGTTTGGACTAAAACCCAAAATGGATTTATCCTACAATTACCCCGGACACGGGAGTAACCAGCAACCACGGGTGGCTTAATTTAAATTCCATTAGTTCCAGTGAGAATGATATACAGTGGGCCCTTGGTAGCCACTGGGGTTTGGTTCCAATACCCTCTGTGGATAGCAAAATCTATGGATGCTCAAGTCTCATTATATACAATGGCATAGTAAAATAGTGTCCCTTCTATAAAATGGCAAAATCAAGGCTTGCTTCTTGGAATTTTATTTTCAAGCCGTGGATGGTGGAATCCATGGATACCAAATCCGTGGATATAGAGGGCTGACTGTACAACAGTACCACCTGATACTTATCTGTTTAGAGATAAGAATGACAGATTTTTTTGTGCATGTGATTATGATCATTCAGATTTGGTGCAGCTGCCGCCTAGCCTAATTGAGTGAGGATCTTCCATGTATACCCAGCTTGGGGAAAGTTTGGTTTTGGACTATACCTCCCGGAATTCCCCAACCAGCTTGGTTAGTAGCTATGCTGATTAGGTTATCCTGGCAGCTATAATCCAAAACAAGATCACACACACACACACACACAGAGAGAGAGAGAGAGAGAGAGAGAGAGAGAGAGAGAGAGAGAGAGAGCTCTCTGCATGCACAACATCTCATTTTGCATTCTGAGCTGGAGGAAAAGTTCTCTAGAAAACGGTGCATGAATCCTAATGCAACCAAACCTTATGAAATGGATTAATTTCACCGCCAAACCAGGTAATTATGAATTTGAGTCATACCACCGCTAGAATCCTTGGCTCAACTTTAGATGTGGAAGACTTTTCAGGTTGAAGAGGACATACCTGCATCTCCTTCTTTTGGCTATTTCTAAAGTTGGCAGTTATCAACTTCTGCTCTTTTCCAAAGGGCAGGAGGGCTTGAACTGGGGTATTATTATAGTTTGGGGTTTTTTTATTCTTTAAAAAATCAATTCTCTCTTCAACAATTGATCTCCATAAAGCCTCTTTCTCAAGCACATCCCTCTCAGACTGACTGACTCGGGTTATTTTGACCTTTCCAAATAGCTTAGATCTCCTGCAGCCCTGAATCACAGTCTGGGTCTGCCATCTCTTTCACTGGCTTCATTTTGTTCTCTGCACAATAATCATGTAAGGCCCAGACATGTCTTATTCCAAAGGTGTCATTGCCCACTAGGTCTTTCTACAAACCTACAGCCATTGTTTCTAGTTTATATTCAGGGGTCTTTGTGCATCTCAGAACTAAGCTGGCTTTTCCGCTTCTGAGCTCAAAATTATTTGGGGAAAAGGCCAGTCTGTGCCACAGCCAAAGAGTAATGAATGCAATCCCCTCCTGTAATCTTGTGCAGCTCCCATTAATTTCCACCAGGCTTTTGTAAAAAGCTCTCCTGCTTGGATTTTGGGTCTGGTTCAGTTTTCACAGCCTTTCAGGCCTCTGCGAAAGTCAGATTCCAGTCAGTCTGCTTCTGAGACCTAAAGAAACCCAGCTATTGGCACCAACTGGGGTAGACGCAGTGTCGGCAGAGAATAAATTCCAAATAGAAAAATAAAAAAATTATTTTCTCTGCCAAGATTTCATGCCCTTTTACTGTCCTGATATGGCAGGGACAGTACCAGTTAATCCTCTGTTGTCCCACTGTTTCAGTTGCTTTTAAAATGCCCCATTTCTCTCGCTTCATCCCATTTCCCCCCTTTGTTCTCAGCTCACTTCAATTGGCACAAAATTAGCTAATTGAGTTTGTACCTAATGAACTCAGTGGGGAAGGAGAAGGAGAGGAGGGGTGAATTCTTGGCCTTCCTGGTAGACTCAGGCAAAAGCAAACTGCTTTAACTTCTCCTAGGGCTTGTCTACATAGGCAAAAAAACACACACACCGTATTCACCCCATAGTCACAGCGCAGTTGCCCATTGCTTTTTTGATGATTCACATCTTCATTGGAATTTCTTTAGGAAACTCTGAGTCTGAAAGATTCATGGTTGGCACCATATTTGAGGGGAAAATCTGGATTATTGGCCATGTAACAGCTGCGGATTGGCTTCGGTACAAAGCTACGGGCGGGATGTCCAGTGAATGGGACTCCATTCTGGTGCTTTTTAAATTTGATTTTATTTTTTGAGTTTTGCACATATCCGTATAAGCATATCTCTGTAATATATAACTCCAGGACAATGTATATTCACATGCATGAGCAAATGGGGTGGGGGGAGGGGGCGGAGCAGCTCTGGCCATCTGGCTGGAAATAATACAATGTATAGGACATGTGATCATTGTAGGACCACCCTTTTATTCTGATACAGAAGGATACTTTGATCTACCATCAGATATGCCCTGCTAAGAGTGGTGTTTATGAGGCCATGGTGGATCAAAAAAATCTGCTGGGGCTGCGAGGTGTAGTCAAGCCCCTAGTTTACGTGTTCTTCCTCATCAATAAATTTTACCACCTTGATCACACTTTGATGTTGCTTGGTCACATGCATCCTTGTTTTCATCTCTGTTAGAGTAAACCATCCAATAGTTGAGTTGATGGATCTGCTTTTGATGGGGTTACAGCCATACAACTTCCAGTATCCCCCTATGGATTCTTCATGTTTTAGTCCAAAAATAAATTTTCCAAGCTCTGTTTTGAAATGTTATTTGCTGCTCACCAGTTGCTGTATTGCAGCTGGATAGAACTCAAGCAATGGTACAGGAAGTAACTTTTCCAAGCTCTCTTATAGTCTGGCTGCCTTGAGCTTCAGCTCAAGACACCTTCCAAGGCTGCCTCAAACCAAAACCTAACTTGGCCATTGGGACTGATCCTTTCTCCTCTGTACTTTCATGCCATCACTCACTTCTTGCTTTGCAATAACTGTCTCTTACCATGACGTCCAAATTGAGCAAGCTGTATTCATAGCAAATTATTGTTTGCCTGAAAAGCCAGAATTGGAAATGTGCACTGATTGCTCAAAGATTGCATGAGTCACACTGATTGCTGCTATTTTGTCCCACTGGTGAAAAGAGCAAGGGATGGCAAGAAGCTCAAGTCCTGAAAAGCTTACAGTGATCTCTGGCATTGTCAACAAGAATGTGTGGGAGCGTATGCAGATGCATTGCCTCTTTAGCAGACATCAGACCACTAGTGAGGAGAATAGTGGGTGTTAAGAGGTCCAGTCCCCAGTCAGTTCATGGTGATATACATCAAGGGCTTCTGGAAGCGTAAGCAGGCGAGTAGGTGTCTCCAGTCCTTCACCAAGTGCAAGTAGTACCTGTCATGCCATGCCCCTCAGAGGACAGTGAAGAGGAATCTGAAAGCTTTGGTAGCATGCCTGAGCTAGAGCAGGGTGACCAGCAGCCACCACATGCTGAGGAACAGTGCGTCCAACAGCTACAAGTCTCTGAGGGACAAAACACCCAGCAGGCTCACTCATCTGAGCAACAGAATATTCCACAGCCACAAACCCCAGAAGAACAAGATATGGACTGTTGGCTCTCTTGTGCATCCTGCAAAACGTGCAGTGACAAATGCAATAACTAGGCCCACTGAGACACCAACTAACAGCACTGTCTGAGGTGCTTGTCCCCAACAGTAGCTAAAACCAGCAGAGTACAGAGAACAGAACCCTCCAGTATTATTGGCAATCTGGTACTGAACAACCTTGAAATGAAGCACTGACACTGCTGGATTCTTCAAAAGTCCTTGGAGGCTCTTTATCTTGTCATTGCAGGAATATGTACAAGATATACAAACACTCCTTGAATGTTCTCCAACAGTAAATAGTAACTACTCTCTGGAAACATACACAATCCACTACTACACATCCGCTATCTACAACACACCTTCTACAACACACAAACTCTGGGTCTCAGCAGACTGATATACAGTGGTGATTATGCTGGGCTAGCACCTGGTGCTCCACACCCTTCACAGCCATACAAACTATTTTTCTACTTTGGTTTAAAGGCACGGTGTTCCCAACATGGACTTACCCAGCTCTACTCGACATTAACAAGAGAAGGAATTTCTCTGACAAACAGAACAGTTAAATAGGAAGCAGGAAGCAATCAGACAACACCTGTGAGACTCAGCTGGACCATAAATAACCAGCACCTCTTCTGGAAGAGCATGGCTGACAACTGACCTGTCATGCCAGAATGTACTCCTTGACTAACTGACTGCTATCTCAGACTTCTCGAAGCTTGCCTTTGCTTTGTGACTGCGCATTTGTATTGTCCCTTGGATTGGTTGCCTGGTTTGCTGTTTATCTGTGTATGAACTTCAGACTGGACTATATTTATTCTATGTGCTGGTATGCTGAATAGACTCGGCTACTCCCTTTGAAGTGTGAAAGCTGATTTATTGGGTCTCTGCAGCCTGCCCAGAGAAATACAGGACAGTACCAAGCATATTACAAGATGCCCAACCATTATGCTTAATGCCTCCCATGGAGAGAACCAATGCCCTTGGTCTACTTCAGGGCTTGGAGGTCAAGGTTAATGGCAAAGGAGTTGAGCTTCAAAAGAGAATTTGGATCCTTGCCTATGTATCTTTAGGAGTATAAAATAAATGCTACTTTTGCAAGGCTACTGCCTACACTGTCCTCAGGATGTTTGAACAGAAGGGATCACATTGGATAGGAACAAGGTATGGTCATCATCCACAGCTGCCTGTCCAACCCCACCCCTCCCTGGTCAAACTCAAGACAAAATTCCACTGTTAGGACCTAAGCTGGAAACTGATCAGCAACATCAATCAATTAAAAAGTAACATTTGGGACAATCACAGATTAGCTATCCTGCAATTAAGTATATCCACAAACCAGCAACACAAATTTACATTTCATTAACAAGGAGGTGCAGACAATGCTGGCATGGAAATTAAGAAATTAGACTCAATTATCGTATCAGACGCAAGAAGGGGAGGGATGTTGATGGAGTCTGTGTTGTATTCATTTACGGTTTATCTTACCAAAGTTCAGCTATATCATAATTGGCTCTACAAATGTGGGAAGGGTTCAATCTTAGCATTTCTTTTCCAAAGTCTTCCAGCTACAAGAAAAAGCTAGGGATGAATTCATAGGGGAGGATTCTATATCATGCAGGTAGACTGGCTTTCCCACACAGCTGGAAGACAGCTATCAAGTGCTGCAGCATACAGCCCTATCAATTTACTGGCAAGGGAAAGGGGGGGGGCACCTTGGTAGGTTCCAACCAGGAAAAGGCACATGTCATTGCCCTCCAAGATCTCTAGAGATCAGCAGATATCTTACACTGGCATTGTGTAGCAGAAATCTCCACATGTGGAGTTACATATTAGTAACTTTGTGTTGAATGGCAACATTATGCAACTGAACCAAGACAGCAAATCTGCAACTGAATGCACAACAAATGTGCATGCTTGAGCCATGGGCAATGCACACCCGTGTATATGTGCATCCATGCACTTCGGCACCTATGTGAAACTCCACTTCAGCTGAACTGAACGTGATCCCCTCAATGGATAATACTATCCAATTGCTTCCATGGGGAAATGTATGCATGTGTAAGACACCAGTAGGATACCTGCCATAGCATTGTTTCCCCTTCCATTCCAGTGAGAGAGGTGTTTTCACCTAATGATGCTATTGGCCAAGGTCATACCAATAGCATCACTCCACTGAAAAACACTGCTTGGAAGGTGATATGAAGGTGCTTTGGTTTATAATGGCTTCGTTTACTCTAGTAAGTGACTTCTTTAAAGGTATGAACAGACACAGCACTACCCCAGGTTCCCAAAAAAATCTTATTAAAGGAAGGAACTTCACTGGGGTCAAACTGTTATCACAATGTCACAAGGGAACTTTCTACCATCATGGTTCTGCACTTCATGGCAAAATGCAATATGGGAGATAATTTGTATCTAGAAAAAAAGGTACTGCATCTTATGAGTTTTTTGTGACTTTTCCCTGTCAACTAAACTGATTACAGGAGTCAGGCTCTTCTTCCTTAACTCACCTCCACCCCACCCAGCCCTTTTCTCCTGTGCAGAATGCCAAAAAATTGGCACTGGCTTATTCATAGCAAGAAACATAGTGAAGAGGTTGAAAATAACAGCTAGCACCCTGCAGGCAAATTATCATGGCATAAACTGGACTTAAGCCATGGCAACTCAAACTTTTTTGGTGGCTGCAGAGGTCAGAATTCTCTACCAACCATAAAACAAACAAAATCCATCCCCATACCCCCAAACTTCTTCTCAGCTGCAGCCCCCTGCACCCAGTTACAGTATTTCCTTGTCTATGGAGAGTGAACTCATAATCGTCTTTGCCTATAGCTGGACGCAGAGCAATTACATCATCCACAGAGACAGCCTTTCACTCTGTGTCCAACTATAGAAAAGCAGCTGGTCTCTTGTCTGCTGCTCCCCCTGTTCTCCACCACCCCGAAAATAGCTGGGTTTGGTGGGATGCAGGTGAAAAAGGGAGGGCTGGGGAGTTGGATAAGAACTATCATAGCTATATATCCTTGCAGCTAGTATGTTGGCTAGTAGTAAGTAGCTGATCATAATGCACATCTTTCACTAGCCAGTGTTGAACTAAGGAGATTATCACATGAGGCTAGTGTCTTGGGGCAATCGTGTTATGAAAGGAAACAGGAACATACTGTTTTGAAAATGTTTCTTATCACACCTCTCTTCTTTCTCTCGACTGTGTTGCTTTGAATTCCCCTCCATGTGATAAGTCTCTTCTCTGAAGTTCCAGCATTACAGCAGTCCATGCCTGATTCTCCTCCTCTCCTGCTCTCGCTGCCTCCCACTCGCTAACCCATAACATGGGTGCCATATGGTCTTTTGCCTCAAGCAGCACAATGTCCTAAGCCAGCCCTGCTCTGACCATGCATTCCCCATTCAGCCCTTGGCATTTTTGATGGCAAATGAGCTTTCATAAAGTATTCCATTAAGACCACCTGTTATTTGACTGTAGGCAAACTGTGGGATTCTTGTATGCCAGGACCAAAGATATTCCGAATCAATGCACTCGACCCCAACAACAACCACACCCTCAAGCCTCATTGACCCCTATACAGATATGACCCTAGCATTGATCAACAGTTTTTCTACATCTTCCACAGGCCAGACTCTTGGCATGAAGCATTCTGGGTGTCTCTGCACCAGAAGATTCATGGAAACAGGATGCAGAAAGACAAAAGACAAAGAGACTGAAAATGAGCTGCTTTTGGCACTTGTGCTCTTGCTTTTGGTTGCCATACACAGATAGCTGCAAAGGTAATTGCCGCATCCAAGGGCCGAGGGCATTGCTCGTCTCATAGGTTGTCACTAACAGCCAATAACACCCCCCTGCAAAGTAAAGGGAAGTGACAGGGAGGGAAATAATTTAGCCTTTAACTGACACGTTATCCAGTTAAAATCCATTTACCTTCTGCTGCTCCTTGTGTCATTGTTCATTTTGTTTTTGAAGTGACATAGTCCTGAATGCTATTAACGGCTTGTCTCCGAAGGGGGAATTTAGAGAGATATTTTGAGATCCAGAAATTGGGTGGCTGTTGAAGGAAAAGAAGTCCTTGCTACAGCAGCCTTAGCATCATAACATAATGTTTAGTCTGGAACGGGAATCCATTTTGGGCAGGAATGGGAATTCACAAGATAAACTTCCAATTTGGAACTTCCTTGAAAAAAATTCAAATGCCTTCTCCTCTGAATGTGATATTCTTATGTCCCTCTGAGAGGGAGTTTTGGTGAAGAAAGCTTGGTGGATGAATATGTCAAGCTAAAATTGAGCACAAATGCTCCACAGTTTAGAAACAAGAGTTAACATTTTAAAATTTTAATTTTGAATTTCAAAAAATTCAGCTCTGTTTTCACTGAAAAGAGTTCAAGGCTTCCATTAATACCATTCCCTTGGCGCTCATATGGTGTCATAACATACACATTGCCCAGTATTTTACATCAGCTATGTACGAGCTGGTATATACTATTTAAACTACAGATCATCCCCAGTTATGTGGGATCAGTACCCATGGTTTCACATACCTGCAATCAGGGGGAAAGGTCTCTCTAGACATCTGGAGGACCATACAGTCCCACTGGAGGTGGCCTCTCTGGGCATTGAGAAGTCCTCCAGCATGACTCCATAGTCAACCTCTACCGGAAGTTAGCCATAGAGTTTGGCAAGATGCCTAGAAAGACATCCTCTCTAATCATTTAAGGAGGGAGGCCAAAAATGCCAAAAAGTACACTGGAAAAGCCTACCCAAAGTTTTTTTAAAAACAGCAGGGGGGATGTGTATTCCTGCTCATTGGGACAAGTGACTGAATTGATTTGCTTTCCCCATACAAGCAGAAGTTGAAAGCTGATTGGTTGGACATGTGGGAGGGCAGAGCTTGCTAACAAGGGAAGCACCCAGAGCGACCATATTAGATTTTTGCCTTAGAGAGTGAGCACTAAGGTGATAAAATGGGGGAGGGGGTGTTTGCTTTTTTGTTAAAGTTAAAGGTCACTTTTTCGCAGCTTGGATAGTTAAAAAAAAAAACTATCTGGCAGCAGCAATTTGAGGTAAGTAAAAATGTGAGTAATACACTCGCAGCCACCATCTTGATTCCATAGGCATGCCTGTTTGCACAGGATAGCTTCACATGCCCACTATCTGCCCCTCCCAAATAAAAATCATTAAGACAAATAGCAGCTTCCCCGAATTCCCATTACTGCAGAGTGATACACATATTTTTTGCCTTGTATAGACAAGCCCAAGAACACACATTTGCATCAGTAAAACACTGCACATAGTAAAATCTATCAAGATTGCTTTTTTCTATACTGCTTTTATCAATGCAGATCCACCATGTTGTTAAGAAACAGGTGCAAATGAATGGAAGGAGCAGCGAACTGGTGTGTCACACTGAGGATGGAGTAGGCTTGTTTTCTGCTGCTCCAGAGACTGGAACATGGAACAATGGATGCAAGCTCCAGGAACAGAGATTCCACCTCAACATTAGGAGGAACTTTTTGACAGTAAGAGCTGTTTGGCAGTGGAACACACTCCCTTGGAATGTGGTGGGGTCTCCTTCCTTGGAGGTCTTTAAACCTCCAAGGCTGACGGCTGGATGGCCATCTGTCAGGGATGCTTTGATCATGATTTCCTGCATGGCAGGGGGCTGGACTGGATGGCCCTTGTGGTCTCTTCCAACTCTACAATTCTATGATTCTATGATTCTAATCCTAGGTTTCCCTCTAGAATTTCTCCTAGTTACACCATGGTTCAGAAGAGGAATGCAGTGCACAGCAAACCCAGAGAATACTAAAAGAATGTATGGATGAAATCAGTTTATACCTTGAATGTACTGTATATACGAGCCCTGGGCTTCTGGGAACCACACAGGGTCCCCACACTTGGATGGGGAACTGGTCATCCACAGGACATTCCCCATAGCCAACACTCAGCCTTTCGCTCTCCAGAATAAAGAATGGGCTAGATCCCAGTTAATTGAATTCAGAGTTGCCCTTTTCCCAGATCCATTCAGATGACAGATTAATTTGCATCTGTTGAATGTGCTGCATTGCTAATAATGGAAAACAATATTTATGCTAATCAGAGGAACAGCAGAAGAGCTTTGAGAATGAGCTGTTCTTTGTTAACTAGTCAGGGTATAGCAGATTAAAAAAAGCCCAGTGACTGATAGCTCCATCCATCTTCTGGTGATCTCCCCAGTTCTACACCCCCACCTCAAACACACACCACAGAGTTCTAAATTTAGACTATAAGCTGCTTGGCATAGGCTTCTGCCTTTTGCTTAGTTACTCTATAAAGTGACTTGTACAGTAAGGCTGCAATATTTTTTCACACTGCCCTAAGAATAAGCCCAATCAAATGTATTGGGACTGCTTCTCCTAAACACACATGCAGGATTTGCTGTAATGGAATCCTCTTAATAACAGAACCATAGAGTTGGAAGAGACCACAAGGGCCATCCAGTCTCTGACCCCCAGCCATGCAGAAATACACAATCAAAGCACTCCCAACAGATGGCCATCCAGCCTCTTTGAAAACTCCCAAAGAAGGATATTCCACCACACTCTGAGGCAGTGTATGCCACTGATGAACAGTTTTTACCATCAGGAAGTTCTTCCTAATATTTAGGTGGAATCTTATTATAAACAAGGAAAGTCCATTCAAAGCCAAGAAAGCATCTGATCTTATCCACAGTACCCAGCCTCCATCTGCTTCTTATACCTACATCTCAAATGCTCTTAAGGCTGGAGATAGGGACTGAGGAACTAATTGGTCAAGGGTAAAATCAACTTGTCACATAGAAATGAGGTAATTTCAAAGGTCTGCCCCCTCTGTTTTCCATGGAAAAGTGATTATGCTGCAGTTTAAGAGTGCTAGACAATTCTGTCTTGAACAGGTACAATTCTATCGTGGACAATCATTCCAGAGTTTGTAAAAGTAACTTTTGGACTACAACTCCCATAGCCCCCTGCACCCAGCATAACTAAAACAGTCCTCCATGCTGGCTGGGGTATATGGGGAGATGTACTGCAGAAGGTACATTTTTCAACCCCATGCATCTACATTTCAGGATGTTAGCATTGAGGCCATGATACTGAGAACACAGCTGCGCTGGGCAGGGCATGTGTCTAGGATGGAGGACCATCGCCTCCCCAAAATAGTACTCTATGGTGAACTTGCCATGGGTCAGCGTAAGAGTGGTGCTCCAAAAAAGCAATACAAGGACTCCCTGAAACAACATCTCAGGCTTGGCCAAATTGATCACCAACAATGGTCCGCCCTGGCCTCACATTGGGAGGCATGGAGACACACTATCCACAATGCTGCAGCCTTATTTGAGAACTCACGCCAAACAAGTTTTGAAGAGAAACGGCAACGCAGAAAGAATCACAACCCGGTAACATCACCCAAGGAAACCTTCTGCTGTGCTTTCTGCAACCAGACTTGTCTATCTCAGATTGGCCTTTTTAGTCATCAGTGCGCTTGCAGAAAACATGAGATGAGTCCTTCCTGAATCTTTGTTTGCAAAGAAAAGCCAGAGAGAGAGAGAGAGAGAGAGATCTACATTTTAAAAAGGGCCTTGCCGAATCTCCTTTCTTGGCCATGATAGATTTTGCTTTACAAAAGCTTACAAAGATTACAGTTTATATCTATAGATTGCCATCTACAGATTCAGACTTATAGATTCCAATAACTGCTTGTGGTGGAGCCCAACTTTGCTCCGTATAACTTGTGAGAGTCCAGCCCAGGCCATAGTCAATACTTCCTTCTGGCATTACTAGTCAAAATAAGAATTCTGCCCCAGCATGAATTTTTTTTGCTCAGTCCTCAAATCTCTATCATTGAAGCTGAGCATTTAGAAATACAGTTCAGGCATCCAAAGAACAAAGATATGGCAGAATCCTGTAAAACCTTAACACTAACATTTCACAAATTTACTGAAACATTGTAGAATGTACAAGGAGGCCTTTCCATGCATGTACTCTTTGTACACTGTAGGATTGACTTCTGGTGCATCTACAGCTCTGTGTGAAAATTCATTCTCAACTTTGACACATGTGCTGACACCATACGGGCATTCAGTGTGTCAGCAGAGAAAAACAAATGTAGTAAACTTGGTTTTTGAAAATAAGCTATTTGAAGGAATTTCAAGTGCTCTATTTCTCTGCAGGTTTGCAAACTTCCTAGTCACTGTTATTTAGTTTACTGAACTTCTCTGCATGTGGATAAAATGTGGTATTTTAAACTTGATTTGCTTTGGGCAGAGGGGGAAATATCACAACATATTTTCTAATTAAAATACATTAATTATTTTTGTCATTCCCTAGAAAAACAGAAACCCTTCTTACCTCCACCCTACTTTTGCCTCTGGCCCACCAAGTGAAAATTGTCTCGTTACAGCCCTGGAAACATTGCCTGCCATTACTGGCCATTCTTTTCCTTAAGAAAGACTTCTTAATGCTTCAGCCACTACAGGGGACCATAAGACATTGCTTGAAACCCCCTGAGCAGTGCTTCCACTTGGCAAACTCCCACTTTCTCCAAAAAGGGAGAAGAAGGTGGGAGCTGTCTTTGCTATGAAGCTTCCAAACCCTTTGGGTATTATATCTCCAGTTTCACAGAAAGAGGCAGAACTCCCAGCAATTTGAGTGTTTGAGATGGAGGTCTCTCTCAGCTGAAAGGTGCTTCCCTGCCAAGGAAACATGTCCTTGCATCTCTTGAGTGAGTTAGTGCCAGTCTTTTCACCAAGCAGCAGGAATGGCGTGGCAATGGAGGGGCTGTCTTGATTTTACCCTGCTCTTCTTTTCAGAAGTGGTTCTGCCTGTCATGTGTCCTCCTGCAAGGCCTGGCAGATACTGTATGTTCTGCTCATTAGCAGCAACTCTCAGAGCTCATCTTGTAACCTTGGCCTGTCCTCCTCATGGGGGGGATGGAGAGAAAGTGTGAAACTGGAAGAATGTGCATTGGGCAATGAACTTGTGGAAAAACAGGACTGCCAATGAGGAAGAGGCTAAAAGAGCTGTGAAAGCCTGGGCTGGTCTATATGGGTGGGGGGAGGGATTGAGTACCTCATAGTTATGGCATTTTGCATTAGCAGTGACTTGTCTTAACAATGGTTTTGGCCCCAGAAGCCCCCAGAAGCCTTGCATTCCAGATGGCAGCCGCGAGTGATTTACTTGTGTTAGTACTTCGCCAAACTTTTTTTTTTTAAATTGCACGGTGCACTGGAATGGTAAAGCAATTTTCCGAGTCAAAAGAACAGTGAAAAAACACAAATACCCAATTTTATTGCTTTGGCGAGCGATCACTAAGGTGAAAATTCAACATGGCAGCAGTAGGTGCTTCCCCGTTAGCAAGTCCCAGCCTCTGCACTCATTCAGCCAATCAGCTTTGTGCATCCACTTGTATGGGAAAGTGATTCAAAGCAAATCACTTGTCCTAACAAGGAATGCACACCCCCTTGCTGTTTGTTTGTTTGTTTGTTTGTTTTTAATGGGAAAAGCCATGGAGGCTTTTCCAGCATTGCTTTTGCCGTTTTGGGGGCCCCTTCTTCTGAATACTGTAGATTGAAGTGGGAACCCATTTAGACAGGTAGGATTCCCATTGAATTTCATGAGGTTTATTTTCACCATTTAGACAACCCCCCAAAACCTTTGAATTTGTTAAGTTTGGCATATGGGAGTTTTCGAGTCGGGTATGAGCGCCTACATAGTGTAGTGGTTTGAGTGCTGGATTATTGGCTCTATTGGCTCTAAACTTTTGTAACAGTACCTTTTTAGCTAAACTTTTAATTTAAATTTTGTAAGCTGCTGTACATCCCTTGACTGGAGAAATGCAGTCTATAAGTAAAATGAATGAATTCATCCTATCCTACTTTTTCCTCAGTAATGGGACACAAGGTAGCTTACTAATGTTCAAAAGCAGTACAGATTAAAAACATACAGAAACATCAGCATATGTATGCAATTAAACAATATTTAATTTTTAAAATAAAACACACACATACATGCTATTAAAAACAATTAATCTCTAGAGAGAGAGAAACATTTAAAATTGATTTTAAGACAATATTAAAAATAAGGGGTTGTTTAGATGATGAAAATACTCCTCATAGAATGCAACTAGAATATCTTTTGTCCCAACATGCTGCAATCGAGATTTATGGTATTCGGAAGGAGGAGGTCCAAAAACTCCATCTACTGTGCTGAGAAAAGCCGCCTTGGATTTTCAAGTAGTTTTGTTTTTTAAAAAATAATGCATGGACAATGTGCATTATCATTCATTTGGACATCCAGTTTGGGACACTTTACATTCTCAGCTTGAAACAGGCCTTACAAAATCAATAATGGAAATAAACATTTCAAGAGGGACAATTGCTTTCAGCAGAGAGCTAGCCACTCTTAAAATGCCCCTTTGGGTGCTATAACATAGCATGTCTCTCTCTCTCTCACACACACACACACACTCATCTTTTCCAAGCAGAGATGAAACAGGAGAGTTTAACAGCATCAGAAGTGTAAAAAGAAGCAGTTCTTTCCTTTCCTTTCCTTCTTTCTTTCTTGTTCTATATTGTAAGAAAGATCTCAAGGAACCAGTGGGATCACAGTGCCAAGTTCTGTCTTGTTTTGAAATAGCTCAAGGTCATCTCTGGAGGGAGCGGATAACATCCCATTTCTGAAGATTGCACTCACAGAACTGTTGATTGGCAAAGTTCTTTCAAGATTCCCCTGTGGAGAAGAGTCCACCAGAAGCCTTATTTCCTGAAAGGAGGATGGTAGGTAAGTTGTTAATGACTTCAATAAAAGCTGGAAAAGGTGCATTAGGAGGTTGGCCATGAGGGTAAAAAGGAAGAGGGGAGGGGGGAGCAGAGTAGTGTATTGCTCATTAGTGGTTTGCTAAAATTAACTCCATTACCGTGTTTGCTTTCATTGCAAACCTTCCATTTAATTCCAATTATCGCTTGACTGCAAAGAAGGGTGCCAGAGCCGACAGTGCTACAGACTGGAAGAGAGAGACAAGACAGCACACCACAGAGATGGATGGGAGTCTGTGTTTAAGGACTGACTGGGTGGGGTCTGGGTGGGGAGCAACATGATGTGGTAAAGGAATCCAGAGGTGGTGGGATGGGGGTCTTATCCTAGAGTGCATGGGTCCTTCAATGGTTTTTCAGGGGGTCTTCAGGGGCCTTCAACTCAGGGCCTATAGGATTCCCAGATCTCAGGACCTGGATCACTTCATAACAAGCATACTTCTGTTAACCAGAGCCAGTGTGGTGTAGCAGTTTGAGCATTGGACTGTGACTCTAGAGAATCCCTGCTGAGCTATGGAAACTCACTGGGTGGCCTTGAGCAAGTCACATACTCTCAGCCTCAGAGGAAGGCAAAGGCAAACCTCCCCTGAATAAATTGTGCCAAGAAAACCACATGGGACTTTGGAGGGATCAAAGCAGAACTGTAGCTATAGCCAGAGGGAGATCAGGATATTGTCTCCCCTTCCCCCCCCCAAAAAATGTGCCCCCCAATGAAATTTCCCTTCAGTCTCCAAATTTCTAACATTGCAATAATTTAAAACTTCAGTTGAGTATATAGAAATAGAGTTTAGGCATTCAGAGAAAGGGAGCAGGCCAAATTCCCAAAGGGAATACAAACACTGCAGATGTGAGAGTTGTGAGTGTAAACAATTGTCAGTGTCTCACTCTCTGCAATGCTAGAAATTTGGAGACTGAATGAAAATTTCATTGGGGGAAGAATTCTTTGGGGGGAGGTAAAGCCTTGACTCCCCCCACCATAGCTGCACATATGGCCATGACAGGGTGTGCTTGTATGCTTTGTTTCACAATCATTCTGGGGTGGCCCAAAATAGATACTTTTTTTGTGGAGAATCTTGATTCCAAAGAATTCTTTCCCACCCAAAGTCTGTAGATGGAGTTCCATATCATCAATGTGGCTAATTCAGATGTAGGAGATTTTCAGACAGGCAAAAATCGCCCCTTGCCGCGCGAGCAGCCTCCCGAAACTGCTGCGCGGCAAGGGTCTTTTTCGGACGACGCTGTGCCTCTAGCGAAGCCGTCCGTGTCACTTCCGTGAAGCTTGGGACGGCTCCGCGCCATATTTCAAGCACGGAGGCTGCCCGTGATTGAAATATGACGCGGAGCCGTCCCAAGCTTCACGGAAGTGACACGGACGGCTTCGCTAGAGGCACAGCGTCGTCCGAAAAAGACCCTTGCCGCGCAGCAGTTTCGGGAGGCTGCTCGCGCGGCAAGGGGCGATTTTTGCCTGTCTGAAAATCTCCGTAGATTCTGGAGAAAGGGGCAAAATTTGGAGGAGAAGAGAAGATGCAGGAGGAGGCTGCTGAAATTATGGCAGGAAAGTAGGTCAGGCATTTTTGCTTTATGGAATGGCTCTTTGGGCTCTTTAAGAAGAGATAAAGCCACAGTTTGAGATGGAGATTGTAAGAGGGAAAATGAAAGCAGATGTTCCACAAATGCACTTAGCTACAAGCAATAAGCATTTGGAAAATGCAGCCATTGCAGGCCTACCACTGCGATTACAGTCCCTTCTAAGCATTGACCCTACAAGGGTGTCGAAGCATTTGAGTAATGTAGAAGCATTGTGTGCATAGCTAGTTTTTTTTTTTTCTCCTTTCAGGGGAAGAAAATAATACTACTGCACCCTGAATGGTCGACTAAATGCAAATTATGGATTCATTACCTCAGGGATAAAGACTCATGTAAATCTATCCTAAGTTATTTGGGAGTGGCCCGCTGTGGCTGTGGACGTGATTGGGGATCATAATGACATGAACAGCTTTATTTGCCTGCACACCTGCTGATATATCATCCCACCCAGCTTGTAGACTGGAAGAATTTTCTTCTTCTTTCATAACAGTTAGACTCTTGGACTAAGGATATGTGAGGAAACCAGTTTCAGTTTGAGGTTGGATGGGTTTGTGTTTATCTGGACCTCCTAGAGCGCAGTTTGGGCTGCTGTATCTTTTCATTGATGGATGGCTGCAGCCATATCCGGGGGCTGGGGAGCAAATCCACACATTTCAGATGTGCACAAGCACTACTGCTAAAAGTGTTGAAAAGACTATTTGAAATTCCCAAGTTAGGGTTGGAATAATATTTGAAATTCCCAAGTTACCCCACCCAAAAAAATCCAACAGTAATGAAGACCAACAAGGGGTTATCTATACCAGCCAGGATATGCCAGGGCTCCCTGCTGGCATATCCTGGCTGTGGAGGTGGCCCATTCTGCTCCCGTTACCTGGAGGAAATGGGACAGAGTCCAAAAAGAACACAGCAGGAATTTCATGATTACAGCTTTCTCATGGTTACTCTCCCTCCGACCCTGTCCCTGTTCCCAAGGAGAAAACTTCCAGGTGAGAACACAAAAGTGTAGTATGTGGGGAAATAATTATTGTAATGTAAAACAATCTTGTGTATCCCATTCACATCCTAAGATAAGTCTAGGAATTTTCCCTGCATGCTTCTGTTCTCCCAAACTCCCTTTCTCTTATTTCACTGGGCACTTCCAGCCAACTGGAGTGATGGGTTATTCAACACATGACCTCATTTAAATTTTATTGCTCTTTGTAAGTCTCTTTGGAGTTAGTCTCCTTGCGGCTGTAGCCTAGCCATGGATGCCATGCTGCTGCTATGAAGCCTTGCTATGATGCTATGCCATGATGTTCACCATGCAGCCTCTACCGCTAAAGGCTGGGTGAGTCATTCTACCCTTAATCCTCCTAGTTAATTAGGAACCCTTTTCTTTTTAAAGTTTGTTTTAGTGTGTAGATTGAGATTGATATACCTTCAGTAAACTTTTGATTTGCATTTTTAAACTGACTCCTTTGTTTTTGTAATGAGTCTAATTCACTGAGTGATTAGATCAGACCACAGACCTCTGAATACACTTTTAAATGTTAATTGAGCTTGTCTCAGCATTCTTAAGCCACTCTGCATGAATTTGAAAGTAAATGATTTTAACTATTTTTAAAAGAAGATATTTTTATTGCTTTTTAAAAGGGCTAGATCCCTGGAATTTTTTTAAAATACATTTTTATTTTTAGACTCATGCCTCCTACAAAAAGTGATCGACAGGACGCTCTTTTTATGAACTGTCCCATCTTGCTGGCATGATTTTATGTTTGTTTCAGGGCTTATCTGTACATTTTGCTTTGTTTTGATTTTGCGTGTTTTTGCTACTTTTATGTGAACTTGTATCTTCTCGCGAGAACCACCGAGATCTCATGCCCTGGCTAACAAGGAAGTAAGTCGACATTTGTCTTGAAGGAACATGCATGGGCCAGTACAGAGCGTTAATACAGTGGAATTATAAGGGAATGCAAAGACAACTACTACTGTAGCGGGACCATTCATCCCATTATTAACCCATAAGTGGTGGCGATTTGATAATTCCAGTTATCATGCCATGATGTTTCTGCCTTCCTTATTTGCATTATTCCAGCATTTTAAGATGCTCATCTGATGAAGTCCCAAGACACTGTAGATCAGTGCACTGGAAAATACCATCTGCAGTATTGTCCTGATCATGAGGTGCCTTGAGACAAGCAGTTGCAGCAGGACCCTGATGGGTCTTTCCAGCTGCCTGTTCTCAGGACACCCCACAACTAGGAGAGCAATGCATGTGTTATTTCCCAGTGCAACAATCTGCAGCACCTCAAAAACCTTTCAGGTGGGGTGCTGCCAGCCTGAAACGGTAGGGTTTGGTGGGGGCATCATCAGCTATAACTGCAATGGAAGTCCATCATCAGAGTTATGTCTGACAATGCAGGTACTCAGTCACTATCATCATCAACATCATAATCTTTATCATCTTTACAGGCATTTGTTGTTGTGTGCCTTCAAGTCCTTTCCAATTTATGATGACCTTAAGGTGAGCCTACCATGTTTTTTTCTTGGCAAGATTTGTTCAGAGGGGATTTGCCTTTGCCTTCCTCTGAGGCTAAGAGAGTATGACTTGCCCAAGGCCACCTAATGGGTTTCCATGGTGGATCCGGGATTTGAACCTTGGTTGCCCAGTGTCCTAGTCCAATGCTCAAACCACTACACCAAAACTGGGAATCATCAAGAGACCCCCATCAAAAAAAGCTGCCGGGGGGGGGGGGGAAACCCTGCCAAAATGGTATAATGGTTTGAGTGTTAGACTAGGACTCTTTGGAGACAAGGGTTCAAATCCCCACATAGCCATGGAAACTCACTGGGTGCCCTTGGGCAAATCGCACTCTCTCACACACTTCAAGGAAGGCTATGCATTATTATAATTAGTAATAATAGCAGTAATGTTTATTTATATAGTGCCATCGATGCAAATAGCACTTTACAAGTAAAATAGCAAAAAACAGCCAGCCCTGCCAAAGACACACAATCTAAAACGCACACACACACACGGGAAGGACAAAGTACAGTAATGCAATTATAAAACTATACAATGCAACTAGCTGGACCCAGCATACCATACGTAATTAAAAAAAAAAAAACCAAAGAATGCCCAGTAGACCTCACAGCAACCCTATAAGGAAGGCCTGTGGATTTAAATTTATCCTCCCCTTCTCAATGTTCCACACTTTTCCTGGAACTGCTGAGGGTGACTTGCTCTGTTGCTCTGTCACTGCCACCACCACCCCCCACTGCCAGTTGATGCCTGGGTCCCATCACAGTGGCAGCGGCGGTGTCACACCACCATCGCCAGTTGACTGCCTGGATCCCATTGCGGGAGGCCCATCACCATTGCCAATTGACTATCTGGGTCCCAGTCTGGGCTACAGATTGAGTGGCAGGAGTGGATTGTGAGGTGGAGAGAGGATTTGCATGTGGGTGGTGATTGGTTGTTGTGTTTCCTGAGCAGCCAAACAGCACACTGGGAAAGGCAACATACCCAAAATAATTATACAGAGAGATTATAAAACAGATTATTCAGATATAACATAAAACAATACAATATAAATAAAGTATCCACTGCATAACTCCATTATCTTCTCAGTTTTGTTCAAAACCCTTGTTCAAGACCTTGGCACATACAACAGTTCAAAACACACTTTTTAATACTAACATGGTGTGCTATTCACAAGAGATATGGGGGATGCACAAAGAAAAGGTGTGTTTGTGTTTGCAAAATGAATTTTTCACAGCAGAAGTCCAGATGTGTATTATTCAAGTATGTGCAAAAGCTCTTGTAGTCTTGTCCCCACCAGGAAGAAGCTTTTGGAAATTATTCATTTCTTTTGTTTGAGCTGGATCAATGCATCCCTAGAAAGGAAAGGGCCTGACCCTGAAAAAACTTAGGCCACGTTATCAGATGCAATGTATATGGCACTCTGTGCTTGCGGGCCTGGTCAGGCTTCATGCAGCTTTGATCCTCCTGTTTACTATTGGAGCAGTGTTATGTTCTCCCATGAAGGTTGTTTAAAAAAGAAGAGAGGGCTCCTGTACCTTTCATACTTGTGTAGAAAAGGGCATTTCAGCAGGTGAAGCTCACATGACAAGCTATGCCTATTGAAATTCCTTCTTATACACAATTATTAAAAGTATAGGAGCCCTGTCTTCATTTTCAAGTGGCCACTCTACATAATATCCTTCAACCTACATAATATGCTGACCTCCTCTGACCGTTTCCTGAATTTCTCCCCACAAATCCCTAGGAATATCCTACACCCTACATAATATGGTGGCCTCCTCTTCCTATTATCCTTTCCTGAATTTCACCTGCAAAATCCCTAGAACCCCACTACCACCATCACCACTTTACGGATCTCAGAAAGTCTGCAAAACTTTGGAAACCAGGGTGAAAACTGTGAACATGCCAGTAGAGCTGCCAGACTTCCCCCCCCAGGCCCTGATCCTTTCTTTTTAATATCAGTGTGAGACAAAGAAATGAAGACAGTCACAGTTTGACTAACAAATGGGGGGGGGCATTTGGGAAGACTTTGCTAACCTTATTTCTGTGCACCAGGTTTCTAGTACAAGAGCAGGAATGAGCAAGGGCCAGTGACAACCTGAAGGTGATATGGGCAGCCAATATTAATGTAACATGTGCCAGTTGTGTGTGACCTCAGAGGCATCTCTTGCTAAACCAACCCTGGCTGAGAAAACCATTTTTACATCTGGCTTCCATTCCTGGTGACTCTCGCGATCAAAGGGCGAGCATTATTGCAAGGAAAAAAGACTCTCAGCTTGCAGACCGAACACTGTAATTTACTTCTGAAAGAGACATTATATAATGGAGGCAGGCAGGTTTTTTTAAAAAAATAAAATAAAGAGAATAAGCCCCAGGCAGCAGGAATTAATCAGCTAGCAGAATTAGGTTAGTCAGCAGGGAGTACCTGGACCATTTCTCCTATTCATCAGTCAAACTTGGAGGGGGATTCAGAGAGCAGTTGTGGAGTGGGTGCACATGGGTGGGGCTCTGTGAACAGCTTGGGGCTGGAGGGGAGGATCCTGAAAGCAGTGACAGTTCTAGGTTTGAAGGGGAAAGATACCCTCAAGAGACCTTCCCTCTCTTCCTTAATACATTACCACTTTTTTCTCCTTGCCACAAGGACCATTATCTATTGGGTTGATTTTCCCTTTGGACCCAATCCATGCCACTTCCCAGATGGATACAAGAAGGGTCTAGATGCTACATAAAGGTTGCATAGCACCCACAGAGTTATGCTTTGATTTTCCTACCCAGACCTTGTGTTGCCTGGCAATGCTGTGCAACTGAAGGCACCATCCAATGTGCAACCCAACGCACAATGTGCTGATGTGCAACAGCACTGCATGCACAACTCCCACTTCCCAAACCTTGAACTGAGTGTAGATATTCCACAATTGACAAAAATGTGCAAGCACTTCCATAGGGGAACTTAGACACATATAAGACACCAATAGGATTCCTGTCAGGGTGTATGAAGGTCAAGGTTCCTTCTCTTTTCTAGCCCAACAGGCATTAGTAATGAGAGTGAGCAGCAGAGCCCAGAAAGGAATTGGCAGCAGTCCTCTTATTATGGCATGGATCCTGGCAGATGGCTGGTGATGCCAACTTCTGAAGATGGCAATGGTATAACTAGGTTTGTAACTAAATGGAAGCTGTGTAGAGTTATCTAGCTACAAGGTGAGAGACATGTGTAGAGCTTATGTGATGCTGTGGGAGAAGAGGCAGCCATGGCTGTGCCTTCCTGTTCCTCTTCTACCCCCACTTCTTGTGTGGGAGATATGGGCATAGTAATCTACCTTGGACCACTTGTTCTCAGCTTTTGGCCCGGGTGTTTTGGGCTTTAGCTCCTAGAATTTCAGAATCGGTGATGCTGTGTGGGTCTTCTGAGAGATGAAGTCCAAAATATTTGGAAGACCAAGGGTTGGGAACCATCCCTCTGATCACTCTGTGAGATGATCCATCCTCTAGGCCAGGACTGACTGCTCTGATTAGCAAAAGAGAAAAGAGACATCTTTCCCATCAACTACTAACCAATCATATATATATATATATATATATATATATATATATATATAAAAATGGGGCTCTTAGGGCTTGAACCTGGGTCCTTCCACACCTAGAGTACTACTACTACTAATAATAATAATAATAATAATAAAATTTATTTATACCCCGCCCCTCTGTTAAAACAATCGGGGCGGCTTACAAAATTTAAAATACAATACAAATAAAATCCCTAAACACCCCCACTCCCACCCTCCCCCATTAAAAAAACATTAAACAAATATAAATTAAAACAACTAATCTAAAATCACTTTTAAAACTAAAAATACAATAAATATAATAAATGGCCAGCAGCCTAGAAGAGGCCAGGATCCCCTGAGGCCGGGATCTAATTAGGAAAGGCCTGCCGAAAGAGATCCGTCTTTAGTGCTTTTTTAAAGCCACTCAGGCTTGTTATCTGACGGATCTCATTCAGCAGGTCATTCCACAATTTGGGGGCGATTACCGAAAAGGCCCTCTGGGAGGTTGCAGACAGCCTAGATTTTTGTGGCTGAAGCAAATTCCTCCCAGAGGACCGGAGTGCGCGGGGAGGATTGTATGGGAGGAGGCGGTTCCGGAGATAAGTTGGACCCAAGCCATTTAGGGCTTTAAAGGTAATAACCAACACCTTATACTGGGCCCGGAAACTGATTGGCAGCCAGTGGAGAGATTTTAATACTGGAGTTATATGGTCTCTCCGAGATGTTCCCGAGACCACTCTGGCTGCCATATTTTGTACCAACTGAAGTTTCTGGACCAAGCATGAGGGCAGCCCCATGTAGAGCGCATTGCAGAAATCTAGACGGGAGGTTACCAGCGCGTGCACCACAGTCTCAAGGTCCCTTACTTCCAGGAAATGGCGCAGCTGGCGTATCAGCCGAAGCTGATAACAGGCGCTCCTGACTGTCGCATTCACCTGACTCGTCATCTGAAGCGATGAATCAAGGAGCACCCCCAGACTGCGAACACAGTCCTTAACGGAGAGCGTGACCCCGTCCAGGACTGGAGGTTGCAACCCAACTCCTGGTTTGGGGGCCGCTACCATGAGCACCTCCGTTTTATCTGGATTTAATCTCAATCTGTTTTTCCTCATCCAGCCCATTACTGCTTTAAGACAATCATTAAGAGGAGAGACACCATCGGAATTCGAGGCCGATGATCGGGGCAAGGAGAAATAGATCTGGGTGTCATCAGCGTACTGATAACACCCAGCCCCATAACTGCGAATAATCTCACCCAGCGGCTTCATATAAATGTTAAACAGCATCGGGGACAGGATGGCGCCCTGTGGAACACAACAAGTAAGCTCCTTTCTGCTGGAGCAGCTGTCCCCGAGCAACACCCTCTGGGACCTGCCCGAGAGGAAGGACCGGAACCACTGGAGCGCAGTGCCTCCGATTCCTAACCTGTTCCCACTGCTAAGCTATGAACCTCTATTCTGTTTAATAGAGAGATCAGGTGGAGGCAAACACCGACCTTTAAGGTGCCGGAGTGTTCCTAATAAGCCTCTGTACTAATATGGAATCTCGATGGCATCTCTTGGTAAGAAACTGCTGATAGAGTTATAATATCCAGGTGCCAGCCAGGCTCTCTGGTGCCCGATATATCTTTGAAATGGTTCCAGGTTCTCACCTTGCCAGGTCCTTTGCGGCAAGATGGAACACCAACAGTGCAAACTGCTGCTCCCTGCAGAAATATAATGAAGAGCCTTTGGATTCCACCCCGTGTGTGACCTAACCAGCTAAATAGGTTCCAATGAGTTTTGAAAAATGCCCTAGTTTTTCATCTAATAGGCAATTTTCCTTCTTCTCCTGCATAATTTGCAGAACAAGCAAAAAAGGCTATTATGTAAAAAAAAAGAGAGAGAAAAAATACCAGCTGCAATTTGCTCCTGTTATAAGGAGGGGGGAGTTTCTTCTCCTTCTTCAGATCTAGAGTGACCACAGATGGGAAAGGAAACAGGGCTCCTGTATCTTTAACAGATGTGAGGAGAAGGAGGAAGAGATTTTGACTGAAGTGGCTTTTTCTCACCCGTGTAACAAGCTGCACCTGCCAGAATTCTCTCTTCCATGCAACTGTTCAAGGAACAGGAGCCCTACTGTCTTCCTTTGAATTCATCACTTAAGACTAGTCCTGCAGAAAGAGAAGAACCATGGAACCAGATAGCCTAGTGGGTGATGGCTTACCAGGTTGTTCGACAACCTCTCTCTTTGCAGGAGGTAAACAAAGGAAGTTTATTAAGTCATTTGTGGCCACCTAAAATGACTAAGAGCCTCATAAGCTGAGCAGATTTGCTTCAGTGAAAGAAACAGAATGAAGAGGGATTGAAACTATTGTGGCTATGTGCCTTCAAGCCACTTCTGATCTATGGCAACCTTCTCCTTTCTTGGCAAGGTTTATTCAGAGGGGGGGGGGGTGCCATGGCTTTTCTCTGAGGCTGAGAAAGGTGACTTGCCCAAGGTTACCCAGTGGATTTCTATGGCTGAATTGGGATCGGAACCCTGCTTTTCCAAAGTCCTACTCCAGCATTCAGTCTGCTACACCATGCTGCCTCATGGTAGCCTTTGGCAAAGATAAAGGAGGCTTGCAACCTGAGATGGGCTAACAGAATGCAAAATCCTCAAGTGTGCAATAAGAGTCAAAAGTGGTCTGACAAATTCCCTGGTTATAGCAAGTAGGCCATGTTGCACACTAGGTGCAGCCTATGATCCAATTGGGGGAGGAGAGAACTCATCTCAAAATGGTGGGGTGAAGCTCCTACCTTCCCCCACTCGGACCATGGGTGCAGGTAGTGTTTATGGCTGTGCTTGGCTTGGTGGGTCACAAGCTGTGCAGACTTAAGCTAAAACCACACCACAGGACTCACAAACTAATGGTTTGTCCTGCTTCATGCCAACATCACAATGGGGCTAGAATCTAAAAGATCTCTAGCATGGTAGGCCAAAGACTAGGTTCTTCCAACTGTCCATAAAAGAACTGGCAGCTTGTAGATGCTGAAAAGCTTCTTATATGGGAATATTGCATTTCGTAGAGTCAGTCCCTGGTGACTCCCATGTCAGTGGGCTAGTGAATCCATTCTGGGTTTTAGTCTGAATTTGAAGGTGCTGAACCTATTTTTTGAACTGCTCCTTTTGAATAGCTCCTTTAAAGGTTAAAACTCAGAGTGGATCCACTGCCCTATTGACACAAGAGCCATCTGCTGCTACTGCTGTGTATTGCTTCCCCTATCACCAGTGATAGGAAAGGGTGAATTAATGAAACTGTCTGCAGTCCAAAGCTTTTTGTCCTGGCTGCTCTCCATTTTCCACCTCCTGAATATGACTGAGCAGATGCCCAAATGAGCCCCCAGGTTCACAGGCATTTCTGAACCTTCCCCAAAACAAATGTCCATTGAGGCAGAGCCAGATTGGCCCTATGTATTTTGGGGTGGGGGGAGCAGGGGAGAATAAGGGGCTCATAAGTTGGCCACTAGAGGTGTTGAGAAAGTGGCATTGTGCCCATGTGGGTTACAGAAGGTGACTCTGGAGCATAATGGGTGTATACCACCATTCCAGCTCAGTGCACACATCCCCTTGATTGGTTGACTGAAATCGCTCCATGTTCTCTGTGTGCTGTCCCAGGGGGGTTTGCAAAAAGTTGGAAGGGCTGCTCCAGCTGGCCTAGTGCACTGGGGCAGCTGCAGCCTTTTTTCCCCCAGAGGAAAGAGCTAGCTGGGGAGGCTGCACTGAGAACCCAAAGTCCTTACGGAGCAAGAAACTCTCCCCACCACCCTTTCATTTACCCTACAGCAAATGTTAATTATACATGAAGGTTTGCCACAGCAGAAGGGATTATAATTAATTTATATTTGAACTATAATAGATTTCACTACAAACTGCATTTCATTGCATCAAAGAGTATTATGTCTGTTGCTTTGCTGCCAGTAATTTACATAAACCAACCACAAAACATCATGTCCATTAATCCTGCAGTGAGGATGAACAGAAGGCAAATCAGTCTATTTAGACAGTTTTTTGAAAAAAGAAAAAGAAGAGAGGCAGGCGGGTGAGTGGGGTGCTAAATCACATATTTGCAGGTCTCACTGAGGGTAACCTAAACTGGAGAAAAGCAGAGGCAAGGTGTTTGCAAAGAACAAGAGAAACTAGGTCTGACTTCTGAGGGAAATTCAGGGGAAAGGGGTAAATTAACATATTGCAGAAATATTGTTGTGCATTTTCAAAAATGATTGGTACAGGCAGTTGAAAACACTGTGGGCCCTCCACATTCATTGAGGTTAGGCGCACAGGACCCCCACAAAAGATGAAAAGCCAGGAATATCTCTAGACCATATTTAACACAGAGAAAAAGTACAATCTGCTTATTCAACCCATTGTGGATGCCTCTGAGGTGGCGGGGTTCCTTTGTAAGGCAGAAGCGGGCAGCTGGCGGGGCATGTTGCCACTTCTGCTGCAACCCTGCACCATTTTTATTAGGGACTTATAAACCTCACCACACATTCAGTTTCTCACTGATCCCATCTATATGAGGATTAAAAAACGGAGTACCTCGGTCCTCACAGTAATGGCATTTTGCAGCAGCAGCAGGAACTTGTCTTAACAGTATTTTTGCCACCATAATGCAGTTTGACATCGCTTTAACTGCCATGGCTCCATGCTGTGGAATTCTGGGATGTGTAGTTTTGTGAGACATTTAGCCTTCTCTGTCTGAGAACTCTGGTCCCATAACAAACTACAAACCCCAGTATTCCATAGGATGGAGCCATGATAGTCCAAGCGGTGTCAAACTGCATTATTTCTGCAGTGTGTCCACAGCCCTGGGCTGGATTGCCCTTTAAAGAGATGATGCCTTCAAAGTGCAGACAGTCCTTGGTAAAGTAGTTCAAATATAATCCTATCCAAGACTGAATATATTGGAATGGCTTAGTTTAGAAGATGTAAAAGTAACACATTTTTTCAGCAGCCAAACTTAAAAGAGGACCTTTTGCCTTAGAGTCTTAGGACATTATCACACGAGGGTGTAATTGTGTGATTACAATGGGATGGTAGCACAAATGGCCTCCCATTATCACTTGACATCATTGTCCTACTGTACTCTTTCCATGCTCCACCCATTCATCAGGCACCACTTTTAATTAATGGACAAAAAATATTGATACCCCTCAATACTAACAGTACTGACAAGCATGAGGAATCGCGTCCCACTGTAATCATGCAATTATGGCATGAATGAGCAGTCCTCTTTTCCCCTCCCCTTTCCCAACAAGAACACATACTTCAGCTTCCAGGGGAGAATGTGAAAAGAACCAACAGGATGCTGTTTTAATGAACTGTTGCCTTTGCCTGGTATGTTTTTATGTTTGTTTAAGTGTTTATTTTTGAAGTTCTTTCATTATGTATGCTAAGTCACATCTTCTCACGAGAACAGCCAAAATCTCACCAATGCAAAATCCAGGAAGTAAAAGGCCAGGCAGCAGGAAGTGTTAATATTCTGTCATTAGAAGGCAATGTAAAGACAAGTGTTACTATAGCACAAGCTGAAATCCCATTCTTAAACTGCTAGTGATGAACAGTGGGATAATTATTGTAATAATGCCACTATGTTTCTGCTTTCCTAAGTAGTGGAGTTACAGCATTTTTAGACACTTATCTGATAAAGTCCTTTGAGATTCTAAATTTATTTCAGCTGGGGTTTCTGCTGTCCACTCCCCATTCCTTCAAAGGAGATATATCTGGCTTTGGGGCAGAGCAGCTCTTTCTCCATCCCTGCTGACCCATCCAGCTGCCCTTGGAAAAGGGCACACTGCTTGTCAGAAGCTCACCAGCTGCTGTAAACAATGGAGTGGAAAGGTCAGGCCCTGTCTTCCTCCACTGGTGGGGAGTGTGTGTCATCCATGGCACGACAGGGCTGCTGTCTGCTCTTGCATTACACCAGCTACAGGAAGAGGCTGGGGAAAACAAGTGGAAGAAGAACTTGAAATTAATTTCAGCACTTTTTTTAATAAAGGGAGGTGGCAGAAAACAAAACTTGGAACGTTGGCTGAGATTCAGCACAGGACTTATGTCTTTGCAAGAGGACGTACATGTGCAGAAAATAGAACTGAATAGTTTTGCAGTATTTGTATTCACCTAGGGGCTGCTGTGACATTACTGCACATGAGCATCCATTGTGCAATGGTAGCCAATGGAGTGACTGATGCACCATTGACCCAAAGTGCAATGGCACTGATACGCATGGAGGTACTCTCAGTGCACATCTGGACACAGGCTAGGAAGTGCCAGAGTGCAACAGAAGTGCTTGGTGCACATCAGAACTGCCCAATGCACATGAGAAGTGTCTGATGCACAGTGTTCATCAGGGGCACATGATATACATCAGAACACTCTTGTAAGTGCCCAAATGTGCATCTTTACTAACAGGGATTCATTGCATTTCTGCACTGGAACCATGGATTCGTAAAGTTACAAAACAGAAGACCGAATGAAGAATCTTGGCTGGGTTTTTTTGTTTTGTTTTTTATGACAACTCCCCAGCATTCCACAGCCAACTCCCAGAATTTCCCACCAAGGTGGCCATGCTGGCTAAGGAGATTGTGGGAGTTGTCTTGCACAAAAGTAACCTTTTCAAGCTTTGCACAAACTTCAGAGTGGACTTGAGCCAAAATTCCTTGCAAGACTTTTTCTTTCCAGAGAAAATCACTGAGACTTTTTTCTTTTCCTTCATGCTCCTGCAAAAGATGGCTGTTTTGAAGAATTTTGACTCAATGTTTTCCTCCACTGTTATTGGGTTGCTGGGGAGGGGTTTGTGGGAGATAACATTTGCACCACACACACACACACACACACGCAAATTCTCATGAAGCAATGCTAACACAAATGGTGACCAGTTCTGATTCCTCTCAGTTGCTCCAGAAATTGCCATTTGCCAGTGTGGGACCAGAGACCTGCCTTTGGACTGAGCTGGCTACCCTTTGGTCTTGAAACTCATTGGCCTGGAACCAGGTGACCCAGAGCCTGACCTTTGCTTTACAAAGATTTTTTTGGGGTGCGGAGCAGGGAGAGAGGTGAACACATTGGCGTGTTGCAAAAAAAAAAAAAAGTCAACTAAGAATTCTGTGTAAAGATGAATATGTGTTATTTAACAGAAGCTTTTTTGGACTATAGTTCCTTTCTTTGGGTGCATGAGGAATTATCCAGTGGTTCTGGTATCCATGCAGCACACACACTAAGGGTGGGGTGCAGTAATAGTGAGGTCAGAGAGAAATAATATGCAAAAATGTACTGACAGTGACAATTGCCTTATTAATAATCAGCTTTTTGCAGAGCTGATGCTAGTAACATGGGCTTCCTGGCCCTAGGTAAGCCCATTAACGTATGTAATGTGCTAAGAATCCATTATCCTGATTTAAACCTCTCGTAACTCACGGGAATTTGTTAATGTAGTAGAACTCGGCAGTCTCCTGCTCTAACTTTCCTTGGCATAACCTTGTGAATAAGCAGGAAAAAAGAATTGTTGGATAATCGACTTGAATAAACCAGACTCTGGGTTGTAAGGTGCTGGGTTGTAAGGTGCATTTAAACATGAAAGGTATTATTGATTACCATTGTATGTTTAGAATGTTCTTATCTATAATTTACCTCTAGTCTTTTAAAAAATATTGTTGTTATGACAAGCATGCCCTTAATTGGGTACCTCAGTGCAGCTGTCTTTAAATCGTTCTTCAAATGCTCCCAAACTCTCCAAGTTAAGGGAGGGAGGGGTGAAAGAAAAGCAAAATAGGTTACAGGGTTATTTATTCATTATTAAAAATGAATATGCTGCTTTACATCATGGGATCTTAGGGTGACATACAACTGAATTTGTATAAGCAGATTTTAAAACAATTTCAAAAATTAAAAATCATTCAGATAGACTAAAAACATACTAAACATGTTAATAACTCAAAACAGGTTAAAAGGAATTGAATAGTTTTAAAGCAGCTGTGTAATCATCTTAGGGTGAACTAGTTAGGCTCCAATGACATTAATAAATAGCCATGTTTTTACTTGGTGCCTAAATAATACCCACATTCACACCAATTGTGCTTCCAGGGATAAGATGTTTCACAACTGGGATGCCACAGCTGAGAAGTCCCTTTCCCACATCAGCACACAACGTATGGATCTCATTAGTGAGACACAGAGGAGGGTCCCCACTTATTGGTGGCCACTTAGCAAAAATCTGGAAAAGACCAGTTACAGATGAAACCCACCTTCCGGTCCTGAATCTCATCCTGACATTAGCGGAGGACATTCTGCTTTGAGGACATTCTGTACAGGAAGATGATAGGAGTGATCATTGAGGGTGCCACGCTTACATTCAATTCAAATACTGCATATGGGTTGCATCAGTCTCTGACTCAAGTGAAAGCTTGTATGTGCAAATGATACGTGGCCTCTCCCACTTGTATAGACCAAGGGCCTGTCTATACGAGGGGGGGAAATGTGGATTGCTACATACTAACCCAAATTCAAAGCAGCTTCTATTTGTCTTAATGGTTTTCTGGCAACATCAGAGGCATGAGAAGCTATTTGTCCCAACAGTCATGCCTGTGAATCAAGATGGTGGGTGCAAGTGAATTGCTCACATTTTTATTGTCACCAGTTGCCACCGCTGAATTTTTTTTTTAAGTATATCTAAGGTGCAAAAGTGTGCTATTCCACCTAAATAAATGGAAAAAAGAAAAGAAAAAGGCTGTTTTGTCACCTAAGCCCACAATCGCTAGAGGGAAAATCCAAGATGGTGGTTCTGAGTGCTCGCCTTGTTAGCAAGCTCTGCCCCCCTGCCCATGTCCAACCAATCAGCTTCCACTTCTGCTCTTTTGAAAATGCAAATGAATGTGAATCCGATTATCCTAACAAGTGGCAATACCCATTCTCTATGGAGCTTTTTTAAAAATACGGGAAAGCTGTGAAGGCTTTCCCAGCAGAGTTTATGGTTGATTTCCGCCGCCTCCCCCCCCCCCCGAATACTGTGATCTGATGCAGGTTGCCGTTAGGACAGGTAGGATTCCAAGCAAATTCTATGAGGATTATTTTGACCATTAAGACTACTGCCATGAGTTGGGAAAATGTGGCCTGCAGTATGACATTAGGCTCCAAGTCTATTTTTGCAGCCCACAAGTTCCCACACCCACCTAAAGTGGGTTATGGCAGGCTCAGAGATCTGGTGAGGTGTGTGTGTGTGTGTGTGTGTGTGTGTCACCTGGGGAACGTTTGGCCCATTCTGATTGATCACATTAAGTTCTTCACCGTCTTCTTCCTGCATGGCTTGCTTGATGTTGCCACTGCCTTCTCCACCTCCTCCCTGCTTGGAGCACTAGGTGCAGCCTGCTCAAAAGTGGAAAGCCAATTAAAAATCTCCCCCATCCACTGGGAAGCTTTGCACCCACTGGCTTCCTTAGGTTAGATCTTTGATAGGGGTCCTTCTTAGTTCTAAAACACTGAAGCCACAAATCTTGCTTCAAAATCTGCCCCGTTGCCCTCCTCCAAAGAGGATGAACCTTCTGCTGGTGGTCACCTGAGAGACAGTCACTTGTCTGGTTAATATTTAGAAACTGCCTTTCCCTTCTTAGGATCTATCCTACCTACCCCTGCTCTGTGCATTAAGGGCTCTGAAATAAACTAAATGTGCCTAATGGGGTGAATGCTCATAAGTCTGCTAGCATGCACACACAAAAATTCATGTTTTCTGTGCTGGAAACTTGTTTTCTGTGCAGAAAATATAGCTAACACAGATTAAAAAAAAAAAATGAGTCCAAAACCAGGTACTTATGAGTCTGCAAAAATTTCTTGAAAACTGCACTATTTTTGCAAACTCTCTTGCAGTGAGGAGAAGAATGGTAAATCTATGCATTCTTGCTTGTGAAAATGAAATGTACTCAGATTTATATACCTAATGTCTACTTTCTAAGCCAACCAATATGGGGAAATACAATTCCCCCTAGACACCTGGCATCTAAAGCTTTCCGGTACCCTGGGGGGGAAATACATTTCCCAGAATGTCCGGCATTTCAAATATGACCATAACAATAGTTCAAGTGTTAAAGAAGGAGAGTAAGGGAAGAGATGTCTTCCTCCTTTCCTGCTGAATCAGCAAAAGTTAAGCAGGAAGCATTGGGGATGAGTTCTTCTTTGGTCTGGCATACTGTCTGAGCCAGAGAAGAACTATCTGAGGGCTGGTGCCCAGTTCGGAATGTACATGGACTTTAGCAGTGTGCTAATTCTGTATTTCAAACCAGGTAGTTATGAAGTTAACTACCAACACAATTTACTGCCTGCCTGCACTATAACGCCATTTTTTTACATTGATGCTTAATGCTCAAACCCTGGACTGTACAGTCTCTATTTACAGATTGCCTTGAACACCTGGCTGTCCTTTGGCAGAGAATCAAACAAAACCCAGTCTAGCCAGACCATGAGAGTGCCCACCAGATCTGGTCCCCAAGAGGGAAAGAATAATGTACCTGCCATACTGCAGGGTCTGGGAAAGTAAAAAGGATATAAGGAATCATCAAAGAGTTGTACGCATATTAAAAGCAAACAAGGTCTATGAAATATACATGAAAACACACTAAAAACTCAGCTCTGGCATTATCTTTCTCCCACGCAATCATTAATTCATACTTCATCTTGACTATGGCAACTGAATCCCTGTAAACAAGTCCTTTCACCTGTCAAGTGATGCCAGCTTGCTTTTGCTACCCCTTGCTTTGCCCCACTTCTTGGAGGTGGGAAATTTGAGTGCCTTCTCAGCTGGCTTAGATATATCTAATCCATGCTAAGATCCAAGATACTACAGAAGGAGTCCTGCAATTTTTCCGATACTGCTCCAATTTGGGGGTGCCTCCTCCACAGCCATTTAGTAGCCAGGGAGGATGGGGGCAGCTAGGCAGGATGGGGCAGCCAGGCAGCATCTGTCTTCAGGTAGAAATCATCTACCCTGATCTCCAGAAGCACTCTGGGAAGTTTGGGGGGATGTCTTTTTTACCCTGTAGCCAGCTGCTGAAATATAACCACTGCCTGGATGACCCCCACTGGCCACTAAATGGACATGAAGGCACTCTGGTACTGGGATCAGTAAGTGAAGAGGTTGTTGCAGATGAAGGTGTTGAATATGTCTGTCTGGAAGGAACACTGAAAGACATGTGCAGACATAATTTGACACAATGCCTGCAGTTGTCCCCAGACATTTTCTGGCTCCAGTGTGTGAGCCACGTTACTTGAGTGCAGGCATCTTCCTTCTAACACCTCTAGCTTCATTGCCAGACCCAAAGGCTATTCTGGGTGACTTCAGGTTGGCATGGGTCAAGCCTCCAGGTCTTAATGGCCTCCATTTTATCCATGGCTAATGCTTACTAGTGATGGTAGCCTGATCAATTGCTCCCCCAGTCCTTGTGGATCATGAACATCATCATTCTGCTACTGTGTCTGCTTTGTCATTGCTTGCCTCCATCACTTTACGGCTTGTAATATCCATCCATCCATCCATCCAACCTCTGCAGCTCCAGAGATTAGGACACAGAGCAATGGACTAAAACTACAGGAAAAGAGATTCCAGCTAAACATTAGGAAGAACTTCCTGACCATAAGAGCTGTTTGGCAGTGGAATGCACTTCCTCAGAGTGTGGTGGAGTTTCCTTCTTTGGAGGTCTTTAAACAGAGGCTAGATGGTCATCTGTTGGGAATGCTTCACTTGTTTATTTCTGCATGGTGGGGGGTTGGACTAGATGGCCCTTGTGGTCTTTTCCAACTCTATGATTCTGTGATTCTAAGTTTGGACCTTGTACCTTGATTTGCTTGTCTTTGGGGTCACCAAGGAACTTTTCAGTCTCTGCATCAGGGATTGCCTGTTTATTTTGCCATCTTCCATCTAGCAGAGTCACTACAGATGTTACATGGGGAGCAGCATCTCCATAGAATCATTCTGGATAGCATAACTGAACAAAGGGGTTCATTGGTGATATGCTCATCCTCAAGGCGAGTGAGGATTTAGACCAGTGAATTTCAAACTTTGCTCTTCCATATGTTTTGGACTTCATTTCCCAGAAGCCCCAGCCAGCTTGGCCAACTGTCAGGGATTCTGGAAGCTGAAGTCCAAAACACCTGGAGGAGCAAAGTTTGAGAACTACTGATCTAGACCAGCAAGGCAGTCTCCACCATGCGGCTTGGTAGGCTGGTCACTTCAGGTTTTTGCCCATTTTTCAAATACACTCATTAATGGATACATGTCCACATCAACTAAAGTGTATTGTCATACAATTCAGTGCCATTCATGGTTTTGCAAAACACTTTTTTTTCCAAATGTGTCAATCTTGTCTGTCACACCTTTCTCACTTTCACAGAATGCATTATGAGTCCAGAAATGCATGGACTTCTGGCTGCAACTTGCATCCGTTTCTGTGGTCAGTCCTGGAGGTGCATGGTCAGATAAATCCATAGTAAAAGACACTTGATGGACTGGATTTCTTAAACATCACTACTTTGTATGCACGAGGCCCAGAGATCAATCTCTGCTATCTCTAATCCAAAAAGGGTCAGCAAGCAGGAGATCAGGAATTCTCTAGTGGAGAGTTTAGATAGAACATTGTTGCCAGTCTGAAAAAACTACATAGGCCATTGGTCTTATGAAGAGATGAATTTTTATTCCAGTTTTCAGTTTGCCACTACAGTTTATTTCCTGCATTTGGAAGGAAAAGAAGAGAAGAAAAGGTGGGGAGCACTGAATAAGAACAGAAATTTCTGGAGGTTCTGGGGAGAGGGCCTGCTGGCTTACTTAGATATTTGGGCATGGCTTTCATGGGCCTTTTTAACAACTTTTTTTGGTGCTCACTCCCAATGTGCTCCTGGTGAACACCAGGATGTTGCTGGTGTGCTCACAACTGGCCTGTTTCTTTCTACGATAGTGTCTGACTAGCTTTAAGTTTATTTGTTTGTTTTCTTCATTTTTCTGCCCAACTAGACCACCCCTCACCCCCACCCCCCACAATGTGATGTACAATGGACCCTTGTTTATCCTCTGGGGTTTGTTTCCAGGACTTCCCCATGGATACCAAAATCTGTGGATGCTCAAGTCCCATTATATACAATGGCATAGTAAATTGGTGTCTCTTATATAAAACGGTAAAATCAAGGTTTGCTTCATGGGTTTTATTTATTTTATTTTATTTAAAAATATTTTTAAGCCATGGATGATGCAATCCGTGGATGCCAAATCCGTGGATACAGAGGCCGACGGTACAGCAATATATATTTAAAAAAATAAAAAATCTTCAAAAACAGATCAAAAACAATTTTAACAGTCAGCATTCAAGCCCTGATCCCAGATAGAACAGTGCAAGTTTTGACCCATACTTTTAGGCTGGAGCCATCCTTTTGAAGGATGAAGCCAGCCTTATTTTACTTGGCAGGGAATTCCACAGTCTGGGTGTTGCTGCAAAGAAAGGCCTGGTTTGTGTAGTTGCCAGTCTAGCCTCTTATGGTGGTGGGACATGCAAGAGGGCTTTTGCTGCAGATGTGCGATTCTGAGCAGGCTCACGCAGGAAGAGGTATCCTGCAACAAAACCATTTAGTACAGGGATGGTAAAGTGCTGCCCATGGAATGTTGTGGCCACTGGACTTCCCCTGAGGCTTTCCAGAACCTCCCACCCCTTGAAAATTTTGGTACAATTTTGCACCATTTCTGCTCTGTAATCATGCAGAAAGCTTCGCAAAACATGTGAAAACACACTAATATACCCACCTCATCTCATTAGCACCTGAGAACCCTGTACTAGCCCAAATAGCCCTGTATTTTTTTTTTAATCGATCTTTTAAAATGTCTCTGAGGAAATGCTGGCCAGAATCCTGTTGGGCAATTGCGACTGCATAAACTACAACTACGCATTCTCAACTGCTATGTATTTATGATCTCTAGGAGCCCCTAGTTTAGAGGCTATAAAGGGCCCATGAAAGAAAATTCCCTAAATCCCACTTACTACTGCAATGAATCAGGGTTCATTCCCCTGTTGACCAGAAAGCAGCTGCCTGACATTCTCACCCCCACTTGTGCGAACCATTTCTGGCATGAGAAGAATTTGCAACAGGGGTCCTTTTTCTACCTGTTGCACCAGAGACTGGAGGGGGTGGGAACAATAGGCAGCTGCTTCTTGACTGACAGGGGAACTGACCCCTGTTGATCCCAGCACCTGCTTACTGGTAAGTGGGGTCTGGAAGTGGGATTCACACCAGAATCCACTACATAGCAATGTCATTACGGTGCTAGGTAGTACTAATTGGCCATATAGGATTCTGGCATCTGTTTTTAAAGTTTACCTTTAACAGATTCATTACAAGATATAAAACTGAATGTGGCTTCCAAATATTCTTACAAGTGCAGGACATCAGGGGACAACTGGAAGGAGCACTGGACATTTTGAAAATGACTGCAGAGGAAAATGGAGGCATTTCAGTTTGCTGGGAGTATGTAGCCCTCAGGGGAAAGCCCTGGACCCCATGCAGTTCCCTACCCTTGATTTAGGATATAGTACCATGCCAGAGGTATTGCTACACCACAGGGAGGAGAATAAAGATGGTGTCTTATGCATATGCCTATGGGGAGTAGCATTTTCAGTCTAGCTTTAGTCTGATTTAGTCTGAGGCGCCTTCTTAAAGTCTCTCTAAGTATGGCTGACTTTTATTTCTGAGTCTAACTGAGTCCATCTGATCCTGCCCTGGAGAAATGTAGGTCTGCCTTAGTGAATCCAGATCTGGAATCCCATGAAGGGCAACAATATTTTAGGCAATGGTCTCTTTAATTGCAGATTCAAGGAGGGGGAGGTATGTGGGGGTCCCCTTCCATCAAATAACTACCCCCTTTTTGGGAAGAATCACATCATCCATTCTTCCCCATGCCCCTTACTCTTTCCAGCTGTTTTCACACTGCATGAGAGACTTTATCAATCAGGTCCAGAAACCAATCTTCTCCTAGGCTGCAGCGGAGGCTCCATTAATCACATTTGTGAATCACAGGGCTGGAAGTCTCTGGCAGAACCTTCTCTTTGGTAGTGAGACAGCAGTTGGAAGAGCAAAGAATAGCTTGGTAGGAGAGCTATGGGAGTGGGGGGTCTGGAAGCTGCTAATATTGATTACATACTCTAAAAGTCAAGCATGAGGGAAAGGGCATTAAAAGTGTTTTATTTTTGCTGTCTTCCTTCCAAGTTGAGAAGAGATAGGTGGGTAGCCTATCTACTAGGATCTCCTGGGCTGGGGAGGAGAGGCACCAATGGGGAGACTTCAAATAGCTGACTGTATTATAGGGTGGAGAAAGTATAACCCATGGACTGCAGACAGCACCCAAATCCCTCATTGGTGTCTGTCAAGGCCCCCTGAACCCCCAACCTTTTTCAAACAGGTTTTTCAGAAAATTTTAACCTGAAGACCATGTCAACCCATCACCCCACCACCACATGGCAACACTCACCCAGAACATCTACTCCTTTGTCAGCCATATTGTGGCATTTGCAAATGCAGTTGGGGGTGCAGCCTTTTGGAGGGAAATTAGCCCTGACCCCTGCACAGTGTTGGACATTGTCAGGAGAAATGTGTTGACACACTTATAGGACGGAGAAAGAGACAGAAAGGGGTGGTAAAGTGCAGTGAATGTTTTATTACTTTGGAGGACATTTTTAAGGATGGTGGGGGCTTATTTTTTTAACTCCTCCACAGTTGGACAATGCAGTCCTAGCTCAAGGACCCACTGGAAATTTGGATTAGGCACAAGACTTTTTCAACTAGCAGAATTCTCCCCCTTCTAGCAAAAAAGTCCTTAAGCTAGCAGAAGGTTCTTCTGTTGGTTGACCCCAGAGAACTGCTCTGCTGGCAGTAGGGCTCATGAAATGGTGCAGAAGAGCTAAGCAAGGGAGGAACCGTTGTGCCAGATGCAAATCTCACAGGGATGCAGCTTGGACAAATTAGGCCAGGAAAAAAAGTAGTCCTAAATCATTTCTAATGGCCCTAACCTGTTGGATTCAGCCCAACTTCAGCTTCTGTGAAATATTATTTTCTGCACAGAAAATATTATAGAATCATAGAATCATAGCCTCTGTTTAAAGACCTCCAAGGAAGGAGACCCCACCACGCTCCAAGGGAGTGTGTTCCACTGCTGAACAGCTCTTACTGTCAGAAAGTTTCTCCTAATGTTGAGGTGGAATCGCTGTTCCTGGTGCTCGCATCCATTGTTCCATGTTCTAGTCTCTGGAGCAGCAGAAAATAAGCTTGCTCCATCCTCACTGTGACACCCTTCAAATACTTAAACAGGGCTATCATATCACCCCTTAACTGTATTTTTTCCAGGCTAAATATACCCAGCTTCCTAAGTCTTTCCTCATAAGGCATGGTTTCCTCTGGACATGCTCCAATTTGTCAATATCCTTTTTGAATTGTGGTGTCCAGAACTAGACACAGTATTCTAGGTGAGGCCTGACCAAGACAGAATAGAGTGGCACTATTACTTCCCCTGATCTAGACACTATACTTCTATTGACGCAGCCCAAAATTGCATTGGCCTTTTTAGCTACCGCATCCTTGTGGTGATGAAAAATATTTTGGGTGGCTTGGTTTTGAATAGACATTGTTCTGTGTAAAATTTGCACATGGTATTTTTGTGCACAAAACAGCATTTTCTGTGCAGGAAACAAAATTTTCTGTACAGACACTGTTTTCTATGAAAAAGATGCCAGGGTTTTGTTTGTTTTTTTAATTAAAAAAATCCACACAAAGCACCCAATATGAATTTTGTGCAGAACAAGTGCTGAACTGTGAAAACTGTCATCAGTCCATGTTCCTTCTCATCAGGATTTCTTGACATTTGAGAAACACATTTTTTTCCAGCCATTGCTTTGAATATTTTCAAATCTTTGTACCCTTAGTAAATGCAAAGAATTGTGGGAGGTTTGCCAGCCTTATTGATCCATAGCCATCTTTGCTGGACAAGAACCTTCATATTGTCTATGAGAAGCTCTGTCCACCAGCACAGAAAAAAAAAAAAAACCACAGGAAGTACTGGCTATTTTTCAAATTGTCCTGAGTAACCTTCCAGAGGCTTCCAACCCTGTCACAGTTTGAACCCAGACAGTTTTGAAAGCTAAACCACTCCTTTCTCCTGCACTGTCAGCTCATCTTCTCTGGCACCTGAGAAGATCATGCATCTTTCCTGGAGCCACCAAACAGCAATGTCAAGAACCCAGTGCACACTAGAGACGAAGGGTAAGAAACACAGTAGTAATTAAGCTGACAAAGAAAGTTACATTAAGTTAGTTCACCTTACATCTCTGTCTCCCCAGCCTTTTGAAAAGAAAATGATTACTCTGGATGCCAGACTGCATTGCACTCTGGTCTAATTGTCTCTTCATTCTGGCACACCCCAGAGAGATTGGACACCCTTTTTTCTCCCCCTCTGCCTTTGTCTCCTCATTTCCTGTCCTAACTTAGTGTAGTCTTCTGTGAAATTGTTTTCTCGGCAAAAGCAGAGCATCCCCATCTCCTATAATTCCATGAGAATAATCCTTAGCTGTGTATAAGGGAGGAAAAATGCTGAGTGCAATCAGGAGGTGGAAGGCCAGTGAAGCTTAGGTATTGGTACAGCATGCTGCTTTGTGATGGAAGAACTCCAATAAGCTGGAAAACAGTGTGGATTTACAACTCTCCTCTTTTTAAAAAAATATGTTTGGCTTTCCCCCCTAGAAAGTTCATAGAAATCAAGCAAATTCTCAATGTGAGCATTGAATGGTAGGGAGGTTGCACGTGGGTAGAAATGTGTAAGTAAAAACCTCCTTCTAGGAAATCTTCCAACAGGTACAGATAGGGTCTTAGAGTTAATTCTTAGAGCTCAAGTTGGGAGAAGGGCCAGAGATTGAAAAAAGTTACTTTTTGGTATCACTACCAGTTGGGGCAGACCAGATGTGTTGAAATAGAACTCCCATCATCCTTTCACATGGGCTGTGCCTATTGTGGTTGGCTGGAGTTGTTCTTGGATGCATCTGGATGGGAACCTCTTTGACCCACCCCAACATCATTAATGCTGAGTTAGATGAACTAAAGACCTGACCTGGGTTAAGCCAGTTTACTATGCATTTTTTCACATAGAACATTCCCCAAATTTAGGACCTCTACTGCCAGTCTGGTGTGGTGAGACAATCTCAGATGACAGGTGCCTTCTGAGCCTCCTGGCCTTCAAGGGCAGAAATAGGTGTACCCCACAACCTGTCCTGCACCCCCCAACTATCCTAACACTGCCAGAATCTATGGAAGACATTGCACCATTGTTAACTGGAAGTCCATGTTCCATTGAAGAAACCTCTCCTAGTCCATCTCATTTGTGTACCTTGAATGAGATGGGAAGAGGATATCTTGCTTTTTGCCTCAGGCAGCAAAATGTTTTGGACACAGTCCTGAGTTTGAAGGTGTTTTGCTTTGTTTTCTGCTGTTCTAAGTCATTCTAATTGAGTGTGGTTTATGGCAACATTGTTGTATTATTTTGTATTGATTTTATATTTTTAGTCTGCCTAGAGGGCTATTGAGTCAAATTTTCAGAGTATAAATCCAGTAAATAAAATGGATCATCAAAAACACCCTGCCCATAGGATATATATACTAGATTCCATTTTGATGCAACTCCATCAATTTCAGCAGAGGAAGGGTATGTGATCCAGGCCAATGGGTCCAAGAGGAAACTGTTCCAGCTGAATTCAGTGAGCTAAAAGAAACATGCTGCCTCCTTGGATACTGGCAAGTTGCTTAAATGACCATTTGTGGTTTTAAATCAGGGTTGGAAGATTTCAGGATTGCAGATTTTATGGTATTGTTGCTGTTTTCATTAGACCATCAAGATCCACCAACAGGACCATTCTGCAAAGACATTGAGGGCTCCCGCAGAGGGGCAAATGTCTCAGGAGTGTGTTGGAGAGGTTACAGTACTTGTGGCTGTAGTTCTCAGTGGTTTTTTTAAAAAAATACTAATGGCATTTCTGTTGTCCCAAACTATTTTTTGGCAATTCCGACACCACCTGCAACAATTTATTCCCACCCTCAAATGGGTTTCTTTTTAATTACAAGATATATCGGAACAACCAAACAAACATCTCCTCTGCTTGTCCTTTTTCTCCTTGTCTCCCCCCCCCCAAATTGGAATTATAACACATGGGTGCATTAGAATATCAGTGCATCTGTTCTCTTGCACAATAACACTATAATCCTAAGAATTTTATTTTACAACATTCAGAGAAAATAACATTTGCCCTTCAGACCATAGGACCACTTTAACAGGACACGTCCTGTTCTTTTGGTTTTATTTTTAAAAGTACACCTTTGGAGTACATGTAGTGTAAATCCAAGAAATCATTACAAACAGCTTGCCAGAAGCATAGAACAAGTGGACTTGGAGGCAACAAGAACCAACAAACTCTAGCAAAACCAAAGGATGTATCTTGTAAGATTTTGTGCTTCTTTAAATCAATCAGAAAGGGCTCACAGTTTAAAAAATTCTGGATCCAGGAATTTATTTGGAGTGATTGCCAAAACTAAACTTAGCTCACACTCTGTCTGCACACACAAATGCAGTGGCTCCAAGCCTGCATTTCAGCAATGTAATTTACAGTGGCCAAGACCCTACATTGTACTTGCAAAGTGTAATGTTCCTTGTATGCAGCTCCTTGCCTCCCTCCCGCCAGCAGCTGCCAAGACCTATGGGTGTTCTGCTACAGCTATTAAACATCTGGGTGAGAAGAGGGGACTAACCAAACAGCAGGAACTGCCTCCCAATCCCACTGCAGCTTTTTAGAAAGAGAGGGAAAGTAATGAGGTTGTTGTTCCTCTCTAGACTATGGCAACAAGGACAGCAGGCACTCTCTGCTGTTCAGTCACTTTCCTCTCCCTGGACATTTAATGGCCATAGTAGCCCAATGACTCTGGAAACCAGAGTTCAAATCCCCACTTGGCCATGGAATCCCATTGGTTGACCTTGAGCAAGTCACATTCACTCACCTTCAGAGGAAGACAATGGCAAACTCTCTCTCTGAACAAATTTGTGAAAATCATGTGATGGGTTCATCTTAAGGTAGCCATAAGTCAGAAATGACTTGAAGACACACAACAAGTATGCCCCAAGGCTTGGTAGTTGCTGGGTGAAAGTTTGGGATGGCACACAAGGGGCAATGGATAGTCTCTTGTGCCCTATTCCTAAAGAGATATATGTGCATATAACCTTGAGTTACACACGCTATTCTCACCAAAGGATTCTAATCAATGTGTGTTGGAGAGGGGGTTATTTTGTTGATGCTACTGTTAAATAATTTAATCAACAGTGAACAATACTCGGAGATTTAGCAGTAGAGCCAGCGCTATCTTTTCCCTATCTGCTTTAGGTGACAGATGGCTCCAATCCAGTAGACATCCCCATGTGTTTGAGAGGGGATGCTAGTGAGACACAGTTTGGGGGAATTTTGAATGTAGCTTGTAAAAGAGGCAGAAGTATGAGATCTGCAACTATTCAGTAAGACGAGCCATGGGGACCGTAAAGTGTATAAGCTATTTGCTTTGGGGGGAAATGGTGCTGGTTGAAAAGCTAATGCTATTCTTTCTCAGCTCACTCTGTGCAAGAAAGCTGGCCCTGTAAAATATTTCCCCCCAACGCTTTCTGCCACACAGGGAAATGGGCTGAAACAATATCTTTAAATATCATGATGGTGTGTGTGTGTGTGTGCGTGTATCTTACTTATATCAGTGCTTTGATGGAATATGAAAAAGTCTTTCTAAGCAATATTTTTTTTTAAAAAAAAGGACTGTCAAATTAAGTGGATTAATTAGCACATCAAACATTGTGAGACAAAGAGACAACTCCAGTAATAAATAATAAATAATGTTCATAATAAAGAGCAATGATCTGTTCCTCTCATGTGCAAAGAAATGTCATCCTAATCTATTTTACTAAGAGGTACATTTGCCTGTAGGGTCTCATCCATCTATCCTTATGTGTGTCACCCAAAGAACACTTGTGTCAAGTATTTAGGCTCTGCCCTAGTTAGCAAATTTACATACTTTTCAGGCCCCCTGATGAAGCCCACTAGAAATACTGCCTTGCTGTCAAAACAAAGCTCAAGTTGTTTTAGCAGGCATCACCTGTGAAATGTTCTTAGGCATTTTCTAGCTTTGGATCAGTGGGTGTGCACAGGTGAGAATGAAGCTTCAGGTTGTGATAGCTAGTGACTTCCATGACAGTGGGGCAGTGAATCTACTTCAAGGTTTAGTTTGACCATTGCATGAACTCTCCAAGGTGCTAAAGCCTATCTACCACATTGGTTTAGCACTTTGGATAGCTCCAGTTTAAACCTGGAGTGGATTCATTGCCCCAACAATACAGGGTGCACCAGTTGCTACTGGATTTAGGTCATGGACAAATTAGGATTGGGGGAAAATCTGTTTTCCATTAAAGATCTCATTTCTGGAGTGGAGGTAGATGCTGGCAGTGAGATGGTCCATCCCTTCTCTCTCTCCCCCCACCCCTCTTTTTTTTTTTTTTCATTTTCTCTCTGACATGCAATTCTTTCTCTTTCCCTCCCTCTTACTCCCCAACCAGGGGGGATTCCCAACCATTTTTTTTTTCATAAAATCCCTAGTTCTGTTGGTTAGTTCCAACTAGAGTAGATCCACTGAATCCATGATTGACTGATGATTCAACATATAGGTCAATGCCATTGATTCAGATTTTCCACCAAATCGGATTCATGGGAGCCACGACCCATCGCTCACTACAGGGCAGCCCCAGTCTGGTGTGGACCTTCTGGTGAAAGAGTCTGGTCTTCACCTTGTGAAAAGACACTGAGCCATTCCATTTCTTTGAGAGTTGTCCTGTCCACATCAGGAAGTAAGTTTCCTGACTCAACATGAGTGCCAATTTTCAGGTAGTGTCTGCAGGAGAACTGAGGATGGGCACCATGTTCCAGATACTGGGGCTCTTTCTCTCAGAAGTCCATGCTGTTTTCCTGGATTCTGGTATGAAGTGGTGGGACTAGTGAATCAGAGGCAGGCTAGTGGGCTGGCAGAAGGTGGGGCTCGTGAGCAAGTCACAGCTTCACTTAGGTCCACTTCCAGTCCATATAAGCATCTTCCTCCATGATGGCAACAGTCAGTTAGCTTCAACTATTACTCTGTCCCCCTTCCTTCAATGTCTGAGGTTTTGTATAGAGGATTGTTTTGTTACTGGTATCATACTACCAATATTGATTGTGCCCATAATTTGCCCTGCGGAATCCAAGGAATCTAATGCAGAGGAGTTGGATTACAAGGAGTTTCTGTCTCCAAACAATTCCCTCCTTGAATCTGAGAAGCTGGTGGCTGAAGCAGCTCCCTGGAATGTTCCTGCAGCAGGACTTGACAGACATTCAAAGTCCACTGAAGAGAGAAGAAAAGACTTTTTAGGAAGTGTCCGTTAAATAGAAGAGACTAACTCATCAAGCACCTGGCATTCAGAGGCAGCTACCTATAAATCTCCCACTAGCTGTATGGCATCCTTGTTATTTGTAACATTTCAGCCTCTCTGATGGACTGTGCTCTCAGTACTCCTGTGTTTTCTGGAATCCTTGAAGCCTGCCAGACTGGCTACATTTAAAAATTCCTTGCCTCATTCCTTTTTGGCTTTGGACTACTGGCTTTGTGTAATGACTGACTGAGTCCTTGCTCCTGTACCTTCCTTCATCTGCTTGGACTTGGACTGGGCTGACTTCTCTGTAGCTGCTTTCCTTAGGAGGATCTGTCTCTTTGAACATTTGCTGCCTAGAAGCGCAGAGTTATCATAGATTGTCATAACTTTGGCAGTTTGGGCATGGTTCCAAATCCAGTTTGGGAGGAGATGGGGCCATATCTGGTGTGAGAGCTCCCCTTGAGACTTTGGGAGTGTCAGCTATGAAGTCACTCCCAGCTCAGAAAGAGAGGGGACTGCCTTACTCCCAGGTGGCAGGAGACAGCTTCTGGTGGACCCATGGTGTGGGCCAAGCCTTTTCAGCTGTAACCAAGAAAGTTGTGGACTTTTCAATTTTAACAAAATGCCGTCTGTGCTTGTTCTTGCTAAATGTGAAGCCCCACACTGACCAGTGGGTCCACAAATGGCCATTCATTAAACAGGGCTGCCGGAGGGAGGCAAGGTATCTGCATGAGCCAAGGCACAGCTCTTACCCTCAGCCAGTGGCCCAGCATCCTTCCCTCCCCTCGTTCTCTCTGAGAAAAAATTCACTTGGTTGCCAGCATGAGTGTGAATGTTCATGGATAGAAGGTGGGAAAGCTGTGTCCTGCCCCAGTTTGATTTACATCTGTCTGGCACAGTCAGGCCACAGGGACCCAAGTGACCCAAAGATGCTGCAGTTCCTGGCAAAGGAGCTTTCCCTTTTGTAGTAGTTCGCACGAAGTAGTCCAAGAAAGGACTGTGATGTACGTTCTAGTAATTCCACCCAGTATTAACAGCTGAGAATGGATTTTAAGCTTCTAGACTATGGCCTGATCCATGATGACAATTCTTTTCATGGTTAGATAGCTCATGGCAGATGAAGTCTGTGCTGAATTTAATAAAGCAGGGTAGGTAAAAGTTCAAAATCCTTTTCAGTAAATATCAAAACAACTGCATCAGTCAGCTGAGATGAAGCCAGAAATCTTCTTGCAGAGTCAGCTTTGATTTGGATCAGAAGAGGATGCACAGTAACAAATTAGATGTGGATCTACTTCAGTAGTTCTTTTACTACTAGATAGCTAAATGTAGGCCATTAACAATTATTTGAAGCATACTCCAAGGATGAAGGGAACGGCAGAGTCAAGGGGTGTGGATCCTAATTCAAAACCATTTTAAATGTGTAGTGGACTCACACATTCAGCTGAATGTGCCAGTAAAAATATTAACACTAGCCTGAGAAAAATATTTATTTTGTATGTCATCCCTCAAAATGCTTGTATTTGTACCCCAGTTATTCTGTTTTAATATGGCATTTATTTGAGCAATGTATGGTTATCAAATAACATATTACACAATGAAGCCAGTTCTGATTCATTTCTGTTCAGTCGGCTTGGCTTCCTTCTGCTGGAGTACATTCCACGTTGCACATTGGTGTAAATAAATATTTTAGATCTAGGACAGTGAAGTTGTGCATGTTCTTGTTGCAGACAAACAGTAGTACATACGGGTCAAACCAAATGTTATTCCACACTTGATCATTTCCTTTGCTTTGTCATCATCCAGCCAGTTGTGGCAACTCCTACTGCAATGCCATTTGAACACAACAACATAAATATTATCAGCTCTCTGACCATTTTAGCTGTAAACTCTAAGAGCCTTACCACACTATGAAGAAAAGTGGCAAAGCAGCAGGAACATTCCTTCTTTTCTGCTGCCTTATCACATGACATTCGCGTTTTTTCATTCTGGTCCTGTGGGGGACTGAGGTAAAACTGCATCTTTTTGCAAATTGATTTTTCTGGTTAGCAAAAAGATGCGGTTTTACCTTGACCCCCCACAGGACCAGAACAAAAGAATGCTAACATCATGCGATAATGCAGCAGGAAAGATGGAATGTTCCGGCTGCTTTGCTGCTTTTCTTCAGAGTTCGGTAAGGCTCTAAGAACTGAACCCAGAACCTTTCTGCATCCAAAGCATGCACTTCGGATAAGCAGGCAGAGCATGGTCTCTCCCCCAAACAACAAATGGACAGAGGAGTGAAATCACAACAGCTGCTGCCCTCCTTCACCTGCTTGAATTGATCATACCTCATAAGCAGAACTCAACGGGTAGCATTCAAAGATGTAGCTGTGTTAGTCTGGAAAATTAGTATGCAAAGGGATCTTGTAGTCTCAAAGGTACTACATTACACAGTGGGATATGTCTACAGATTGGGTGTGTGTTAGCTTTGCATAGGTCACAGGTGGACAATTGCACAGAGGGTAGAGGCCAATTTCCCCCTGAATAATCACCCTGCAGACTGCATGGGTGCTTCCCAGTATACAGAAATTAATGTCATGCCATTTCCATTTGATATTTGGGGCTGGGTTTTGGTCTGAAAGAGCTGATGGGGGAATTCTGAACAAGTAGAGAAATGAAACCCTCAAGTTAATGGGTAGATTTCTTCAGGTTTGGATAGGCTGGGGTCACCTTCCCCCAGTCTATTTTTTTTAAAATCTTGGTATTCAAGGGGCTTTGTGAAGGGACTTGGGGAGGCATAAACATGGGGTTTGGGGCTGTATATGGTCCACGAACATCACTTTCTCCACCCTGGGAACAATTAATGACTGAGAGATCTTGTGGGGAGTCAGGATAGTGTAATAATATGCTGGTATAGCTCTCTGGTTTGGCAAAGAAGTCTTTCTGGGAATACCGTACACTATTGTACAAGGCCGTGGAAGATCTACATAAAGAGTTCTCAGAGACCTCCATAGGCCAGTTATGCCAGCATAAGTCATCAACAGGATTCTAGCCTTTGTCTGCATAATCTATACCTGGCAAAATGCCCTCATACTGCCACTGCACTCAGGGATCAGTGGGGAAGTTGTTCCATTTGGATGTTTATACAAAATTCCCAATTGCTTCCTACCTGCACAGGAAAAAGAATGTCCATTGGTGTCCATTCTTGACACAATAATATCCACTCCCCCCCACCCAATTTTGTTATCAGCATTTGGCTATTGAAAAAGTGCCTACAAAAATGTATATATGAAGTTATGTACACAAAACTGTGTCTATTAAATGTACACAAAGGCACTTTTTGTCTTAGGGGAAATTACCTGTGAATATTCTCTCTCATCTATATCTGTATCTGTATCTGTATCTGTATCTGTATCTATACACACACATAAAGTGGGGAAAAGAATTGCATAGTGAGATGTGTACAATTTGGAAATGAACACAAAGGTATGTATGGATTTTCATCTGGACTTTAAGAAAAAGTGTACAGAAATGGGCAGAAGCAACATCACTTTGAAGTAAATGAGAAAGTGAGGGAAACTGAAGTCCACAGATTTATCTATTCTGACCATTCTGTCAGAGGAAAGATGAAACACATTTTCATGCTCTGTTGGGGAATGTGAAAAACAGTACAGTATCTCACAAGTAGAACAATTAGTATTCAGACGCAGAAGGTGAGCAACAACTAGTCCCACATCACACTAGCAGAGAAATAAAGCAGGCTTGGTAGTCTTTGTAAGAACATATCAAGTAGGTTTACTTACACATACTAACGGTTTCATAATATCTCATGGTGACAGATGCAGTAACATCTGGTTTTCAAACATGGAGGAGAGAGAGAACAGCAGAGTACAAATATTGAACAAACTCAAACCAACAGCTGGTGCTGGAAACTTACCAACTATTGAGAACAGGCATGCAAAGTTTTCTACATCTAACATGGTCAGGCAAGTGAGACATTCTGTCCTATCTTAGCACATGGCACTGGTTCTTGATGGCCCAGCACCATGCTGTGCACTAGGTGTTCACCTAAATCTAGCTGGAACTTGTGTAGTTATGCATAAAAATATAGATAGCACAGTACATTGAAAACAGATCTTACTGAAAGCAACAGTCTATATGGAGAGTATGTGCATTTATATGCCCATTTGCACGTATATGCTCTGTCAGCTTGTTAATTATGAACAGCCTAGATGAGAAAATGTGACTCTCAATGAGAAATGTGAATCTGTCCAGTCAGGACTCGTGGCTCCCACCTCAGTGGAGCACTGAATCCATTCTGACTTTTTTGTCTGAACATTAAAGGCGCTATTCAAGGTACTAGACCTGTTTAGGAGATAGAATTGTGGACCTTGGACCTTTAAAGTTTGGATTAAAACCCAGAACAGATCCCCCAGCTTCCTGACATCAGAGACCAAAGTCAAAGGAGCTGTCCCAAATGCTGAACCTGTTAGAAGTGTAGGGTACAGCAATTGGGATAGATCCATGAAAATTTGGACTAAAACTCAGACTCGATTTATAACTCCATTGATATGGATACCACTTTCCACTACTGGATATGCCTGCCTCAGCAACCAAAAGGCCTTATCCCCTGACACCAAGTCCTTGGCAGATACAGTACATTTATCCCTCTTTGCAAAGGGTACAAACAAATTGTCAAAGAGGGGGGAGGATATTTCACACAGGACAAAGCCATTCGTGCAATATGCCTCTTCCCCCTTGTTTCTCCACTTACTGCACAATTCATTTCTGTGGTGTTCTTTTCAACTCCAGTACAAATGTCATGGCTGAGAGAAAATCACAGCCAGGTCTCATCATTTCTTGCAGGATGCAGGGATGCCTTGCAGACTGACAGGAAAACAGAAAATGACTCAGCAACTCTTTAGCCCATTTAAGAGTTTCTATTATATTTAATACCAAAGGAAATCTAGTTTATAAAGAACACCATGCATCAAGAAGCAATAAAGAGAAAGAAAGGTTTTAGGGTTTTTTATTATCATTTTGCAACAGTACAGGAATTTACAGAAACTCTTTTATCAAAAAGGATTGTCAGCTTGAAATTTCACAAATAAGACCTTCTGGGGTTGTGGCACCTGAACTAAGAAGCACATATTACCTTCTGCACTGCTGTGGTACTCTGAAATAAAAAAGTATCTATTATGTTTCATATGAGTGGGGTATAGTCGAAATGAGACAGTTCTTTCTAATAAAGGACACCTGGTAGTATAGACAGCACAGGAGTGCATTTATCTTTGAAGCACAGTTGTCAGGATCGGTCTGTGCCCAGAAATACAGGTGATGTCAGGAAAGATGAAAGAGTGGAGACCAGGTCCAGTATTCTCTTGATGGCCTACACTGCTGTAATCTGGGCTTATACCAGTGTAAGTACTCTATGTCTGGGGAGCTTGCAGAGTCCAGAAACATTCTCCCTGACTTACCACACAGCTCATACTCTCCATTGTCATATAGGGGACCCCAAGATCAAAGATGGTGAGCAAACTGATGAGACCCCAACCCAAAGCCACCAGCCCACAGAGTGCAGTGATTGATGGGCAACATAAGGTCTTTCCATCCCTGAACATGACTGGGAGTGAAAACAAACAAGAACCTAAATGTACACCAGGTTAGAGAACTGCAGATGCTTTAAGAAAGGTTGCAAGCAGTAAGGGGGGTTGCCAAGCTGCTCATTTGATGCTTAGCTACTGCTGGAGCAATATCGCCTTCTGCCCAGCTCTTTGTGGTCTAGTTTGACTCTTTGACTGGACAAGTTTCCCATTCCTTCAGCATCAGCAGACCTACATTCATACAGGCCAGAATCCTAAACGTCATATGTCCACTGGCAGAGATGTGCTATGCTAGCACTACACAACCTCCATACAGAATACAGCATTGTGCAACAAATTTTCATGAATAGGCCCTGTTGCACATTCACATTGTTCAATGTTCCCTTTTGCATATCGGCATGAACAACAGTCCTGCATGGGCAACTCCACTTCTGCTGCCATCAGAAGCAGAATTATGTGATGTCAAAATAATTGTTCCACATGCATTCTTCAACCTAAACTTGTGTATGTCATTAATTGGATGTCAGCCACAGTCCACTGATGGCTTCCATGCCAGTTGGTCAGTGAATGCACATAAAGTTTTAATACAAACTATATAGGAGCTATCCAAGGTGCTGAACCCTATCTCAAAATTAAGCTCAACGGGTTTAGCAGTACACAAGTTAAAAGAGGAAGAAAGTACATGGGAATGGCTCTCACCATGTGCCGTTTGCCCCATTTCAGTCCAGCTGCTCTCTGTCCTCCAAACATCTGTTTAGTGGAATGGTAGAATCCTGATATGCTGGAAAAGACAGCAAGTGAAGATGAGTCATCTTGTGTCACATCCTCTCCAGGACAATTTTGGAAAAGTGGCAAAATTCAATCAGGGCTGGGAAAGAATTCAGTGGTGGCTTGGCCACCAACCCACAGAAAGCTTCAGTGAAGACCTGTACAGGCTGCATATCATCTGCGGGACATACGTGTATGTCTGAGAAGGTCTAGAGGCTTGGTCATGTGCCCATTGGAGGGATGTTAACAGTATTCCCAGATATTCTCATACTCACTGGGAAAGGGTATCTCAACACACCTCAGTACATTGCAAGAGTTTTAAAAACATTTTCAATGGTTTTCCATTTGGGGGGGGGACATTTTTGCAAGAAAATAATGTGCAAAAATTATTGTGGTTGATTTCCTGGATGAAGCTGGCACAACATAAAGCTCTGCCAGATCAAACTTCACTCTCTCCCTGTCCCTCTGCAAAGATAACCCACCTCTTTGTGCTGGTTTCCCCCATGGGAGCTGGAGAAGAACAGAGCTTGGCCAAGCAGCAGCTAGCTATTTTCTGAAAATCAAACACATGAAGACGAAGGCATCCTCTGAGATGCCCAAGGAGTCCCCCAGAGGTCCCAGAGGATAACATCATCTTCATGTATCTGGCTTTCAGAATATAGCTGCTCTCTGGCTGCCATCCACTCTCCCCTAGCCACTTAATGGCCATAAGAGACCAGCAACAGCAAAGAGGTGGGTTCTGTGCATGAAAGTCATTGTATCAAGGAGGTACTGTATACTTGCTTTTGTAATGATCCATGGAGGACATTATTGTATGTGTATGTCAGCAACAGGATTCCAGCCTCTATTTTGTGCACAATACAATATTTTTGTGCAAACAATATTTAAAGACCTCTCATAATTCTTTGCGGACAAAATTTTGATTTTTTTTCATTCTCATGTGTCAGAACAAAATAAAAAAAGATTTATATCTCTAGTCCATTAGCACAATGGACAACAGTCAGAGAGAATGAGCAGGGCCAGGTGGAGTTAGGAAGTTTCCAGCTTCATGTCAGTGGGGCTGGGAATACACTCCAAGATTTAGTCCAAAGAATAAAAGAGTTATACAAGGCATTATAAAATACTTGTCCAAGGTACATATTGGGGGCATAAGACTCGGTGCCTTGGATAGCTTCTTTGAAGTTCAGACTAAAACCCAGAGTGGATTTATCATCCCAGTAACATGGGGATCGCTAGCTGCTATGGATTTCCAGAGGTCAGAGAAGAGTCAGGACAAATAAGGAAGGAGATTTTCTGTTACTGGGGTTAAAAGGAACTATGGGGAGTGCAGGATTGCAGTGTAAGATTAATTCTGCCAGGGAGCTCAAGTCAGAAGAAAAGAGAAGGCAGCAGAGGCGAAGCTCATAACCATGTGAACCAAAATCAGTCCAGGCTGGAAGCAAGCTGAAAGCAGAAGTTGTCTTGTCCAATTCTTCAGAGGCCCAGTTCTTTAAGCCAGCCTTGGAAGACAAAGTAACTGCCAGAGGGGGAAAAGAAAGCGGATTAGCTAACCAGAGGATTGGGGAAAACGAGTGCTGGAGGACATTGCCTAGTGAGGAAATTAGGTTGCCTAGGAGCATAAAAATTTCCTGCAAGAACCCGTATAAGAAGAAATCAAAGCTCTCTGTACTTTCTCGAGTAAGACAGATTTGGTGCTACTATCCTAGAGGAAGAAGAAAGAGGGACAGGCAGAATGGGCCATAGATCACTGCAATACTGGATGTGCTATGTTTGCAGGAGATCCCATGGTTCATTCCCTAGAATCTCCAATTAAAGGGACCATGTAGCAGCCAATGGGAAAGCCAGTCAGAACAGAAGACACTGGACTAAATAGGCTAACTCAGTGTAAGGCAGCTACCTGTTATGAAGCTGAAGGGTTTGGGGCCTGTTATCTCAGGCATTTGACTTGAGCGCTGGAATGAGAATGGCTGTCACACAGCCTTTGAATTTGTGGAGGGCAGGTCTGGATTGGTGGAGAAGGAGAAGGATTGGGGAGCATCCAGTGGAATCCACAGAGGAAACAAGAAACACATCTCAAGATGCTCAAATGTTTGGTTATAGGTTGACCCCTATATCCACAGATTTGGTATCCCTGGTTTCACTTATCCACATTCAAAAAAATATGTTCTTTCTAGGCATTTCTAGGTCCTCCAATATGATTCCTTGGTCAGTTTCTGATGTTTGTCTCTCATTTCAGGTATCCACGGGACGTCTTGGAATTTATCCCCCATAGATATGTAGGTCAACCTGTATTTTAATAGAAGGAAAGTGTGGCATGTTTTGGTCCATGTTTATTCTTAAGGCCTTTTTCAGGGGGCTATTTAGAAACATACTTTAGAGGTTTCTGAGCCAAGAATTCTTCGTTTAAGAGTTTAGAAATTTGATTCTAAATAGCTCCCTGAAGAAGGCCACAAGAGTCTGCACAGGCCAAAACATGTCAGGCTTTTTCACTAATAAAATAAGCAACATTTGAGCATCTAGACACATGTCTCTTCTTTCTCCTATGGGTTAAAACAAACAAACAAACAAACCAAGTGCAACAAAGCCTTGAATGAACTTTGTAATCATGACACTGGCATGGACAAATTGACTTGATGATATCAAAGAGGTGACCTGAAGATTAAGATTTCTTCCAACCTTCTGAAATGAGATGAAGGATTTGATGGATCCAGTCTGTGTCTACATTGTCCAGTCTCTTATAATGAAGATTGTGTGAATCCTTAGGCAAGATACACTGGCATAAGGACTGGTTATTGTGGACTCCACATGCAGTCCTGTTCCTTAATTGTAACTGCCATATGAGGCAAGTACACACAGATGAACATTGCACCAGATATATGGTTGTGATTAAAGAAAACTCCTTCGTGTCACTTGCAGAGTGTAAAGCTCAAGAAGACATGACTCATTTCTTCCTCATTCCCATGCGACCATCCTACCTTTCTGTAGCCAGTATGGCCATTAAGCATCATCTCCTCAGATGCCAAGATTGACAAAGAGATCGATCACAGATTAGCAAAGGCACATAGCGCATTTGGAAGAATTTACAAAATAGTCTGGAGTAATAAACACCTGAGGCAAAGCACAAAAATCAGTGTGTATAGAGCCATTGTACTGTCTATTCTCCTTTATGGATCTGAAACATGGGTCACCTATCGCCACCACTTACGACTCCTCAAACGCTTCCACCAGCACTGTTTACGCACAATCCTAAATATACACTGGACTGACTATGTGACGAATGTTGCTGTCCTTGAGCAAGCAGGGATCACCAGCATTGAGGCCATGATATTGAGAACACAACTGTGCTGGGCAGGGCATGTGTGTAGGATGGAGGACCATCGTCTCCCCAAAATAGTACTCTACGGTGAACTCGCCACGGGTCAGCGTAAGAGGGGCGCTCCAAAAAAGCGATACAAAGACTCCCTGAAACAACATCTCAGGCTTGGCCAAATTGATCACCAACAGTGGTCCGCCCTGGCCTCACATCGGGAGGCATGGAGACGCACTATCCACAATGCTGCAGCCTTATTTGAGAACTCACGCCGAACAAGTCTTGAAGAGAAACAGCAATGCAGAAAGAATCACATCCCGGTAACATCACCCGAGGAAACCTTCTGCTGTGCTTTCTGCAATCGGACTTGTCTATCTCGGATTGGCCTTTTTAGTCATCAGCGCGCTTGTAGAAAATGTGGGACGACTCCTTCCTGAATCTTCGTTTGCGAAGAAAAGCCAGAGAGAGAGAGAGAGATGGCCATTTAGTGGCTGAGAGAGGCAGGGGTTGGTCAGACAGTATCCAACTCTGTTGCTACAGCCAGATACATGAAGATGATGTAATCTACCCAGACTTCCAGAGGACCCCTTGGAAGTTCCTGGAGCATGCCTGTTTCTCTGCGCTTCTGGCTGCAAAAACACCACTGGATACTGGTGGCTCAGTCTGTGCCTTCCCTCAGCCACTAAATGGCTACAGGACCTTACTGCACTCCAAAGCAAAGTGGCAAGGAAGCAGAACTTTCCGTCTTTCCTGCTGACTTACCACATGACATTGTCATTTTTTCATTCTGGTCTTGTGGGGGACCGAGGTAAAACCATGTCTTTTTCCTAACCAGAAAAACACGTTAGCAAAAAGATGTGGTTTTAGCTTGGTCCCCCATGAGACCAGAACGAAAGAATGCCACAAAGATGATGATGTCATGTGGTAAGACAGCATGGAAAACAGAATGTTCCTGCTCCCTTGCCACTTTTCTTCAGAGTGCAGTAAGGCTCTAAGATTTTCATAAATGAGACACAAATATTGGATGAAATACAATGAAGACCAATGTTTGGAAAAATTAGGTGGTGGTAGCCTAGGTTGGAGAATTCTGGGAAGTGTAGTCCTGAAAGCTTCTAAGCTTTGCTGAAGACCAGGGGACAGGTAAGACTAATCACGAAGTCACAGCTAATAGTGCTATACCAAAGATGTTCCTTCAAATGTATTTGAAAGTTTTCACCCCACGAAAGATGCTTTTATTTTATTTGCCCATTCTCAGGGTGCTTTCAAATTTCTTTTGGTGATGATTTTTGAGCTTGGCATATCCTTCAGTCACTTCAATCAATCACTTTATTTATATCCCACCTTTCCCCCCAAGAGTGAGACTCAAAGTGGCTTACAGAATACAAAGAAGGTGCAAGTAAAAGCACATATAGCTAAACGCAGACAAAAGGTTAAGATTAAAATAAAATTCTATAGAATTAAAACCATATAAAAGATTAATTCAGGAGCATAGATTAAAAGCAGTAAAGTACTCCAACAGAAAACCCATCATATAAAATAATCAATTCACAAATATATTAGCTATTTTCTATATTATATAAAACTATCTGTTTCCAAATGCCTGCTGGGATAGAAAAGTCTTTACTTGACAGTGGAAAGACAGTAAAGACGGAGCCTGCGTAGTATTCCAAGGAAGGGAGTTTCAAGGGCAGGAGCAGCCACAGAGAAGGTCCTCTCCTGCATTCCCACCAAACAGGCCTGTAAAGGTGATGGGATTCAGAGAATTTCCTCCTGCAAAGATCTTAGAGTTTGGGCAGGCTCTTATGGAAAGATACTGGTCCTTCAGACAGCCTGGACCAGAACCATATAGGGTTTTATAGATCATACCCAGCATTTTGAATTGTTCCTGGAAACAGACAGGCAGCCAGTGGAAGTATTGTAACAAAGGAGTCATGTACTCCCTATAATCAGCCCCTGTTGTTAATCCAGCTGAAGTTCTTTGGACCAGCTGAAGTTTCCACACAAAGGCAGCCCCACAAAGAACACATTACAGCAATAGAAATTTGATGTAGCTAAGCCATGTGTTACCTGCAAGGTGGCCAAGGGTACTGTGTGTATTTTACTTTATACATACTATACATCATCTGTCTGCAAGCTCCCCAGCTACCAGCACTTTCTCATCTGAAAAATAGGCCTATGGTGGGAACTGCATCATGACATCTTCTTCTGGGTTTTATCTGAAATGAAAGAAGCTAGGAAGGGTGCAGACCAGCAAAGAGATGACTATAAAACAAATATACACTTGAATAAGACATTTATAATTCCTGAGTCGTTTTTCCAGTATAGGACCCAAAATGGTTTGCAACATGTTACATCCAAGTATAACTAAAATATAGGTCACCCACACCCTCTGTATCCACAGGGGATATGTTCCTGGACTCACTGTTTATAAGTGAAACTGTGAATAATAGCAAACCCTATTAAAATAAAGGACTTCCTATACAAACTTACCATAGAGTTGTGTTGGAGAACCTAGCAATTCTAGAGAGTACATCTCTCTAGGAACTTTCCAGCATGACTCTATGGTATGTATCCCTATTTTTTTTTCCAGCCATGGATAACTAAAACCATGGATATTGGTTCCGTGGATATGGAGAGGGGAACTTGTAAATCATAACAGTGTTTTTAAAACTTTAAAACAATTAAACAGTGTTAAATTGGACAGTGTTAAAAATAGCACTGCATTAAAAATGGTTTAAAAGCACTTGGAACATAATGGAAGAAGGAAGGAAGTGTGGTGTAGTGGTTTGAGTGTGAGTGTTGGACTAGGACTCTAGGAGACCAGAGTTCAAATCTCTGTTCTGCCATGGAAACCCACTCTCGGTGACCTTAGAGAAGTTGTACATTTCAGTCTAAGAGGAAGACAATGACAGACCTCCTCTAAATAATTCTTTTCCAAGAAAACCGTAGGATAGGTTCACCTTACAGTCACCATAAGGCACACCACAACAACAAATAAGGAAGAAACCAGAAGCACAGCAACAATGTTATAAATGCAAAACCCTGCATGCCAACCAGAAGAAACTTCAGTGATGTCTCCTTCTCATTTTAGAACTGCTGCCCCCCCCCCGCAGCAAGTTATTCCTTTTCCATCAAATTGTAGGAGAATAGCCCCCACCAAAATGTAGATGTTTTTGGCTCCTGCCGTAGCAGCAGCTAGTTAATCAGGAGAAACCTGATATTTTATGGGAGGGAAGGGAATGAGGACAGAGAATGAAAGAATGCCAACATTTAAATGACGGGATGTCCAGCCAGGAGTGTTCTCAACCTTGAAAAACCTCTGCATAGAATATTACTTGGCAGAGGAGCCTCCCATTAGCTAACCTAGTTCTCATCAACATCTTTTCAGGTCAGAAAATGATTGCACTTTGTGTTTATGATTCTCCTGTGGAGGTCTGTAAAGATAGCTACATATGGCTGGATAGATTAAATTAGATTAGATCAGATTAGTTGGACTGGCAGAGAATGAGATGCAAGCAGAGAAGGGGTAAATAAAGATGATCTCTTTATTAGGTGGACTTGTCAAAAAGTGGCATGTGAACTTCAGGAGTCTAATATGGTTAGCCAATTATGTGCAGGATTGATTTAAGAGAAAAAAATCACTTAGGGATGCTTTTGGACACTCAAAACAGTCTTTCTGTAACTCCTCCATTTGGGAAAATATATTCCAGGGACCATAGGCTGGAATCTTGTTGGGGATATAGCCTAATGTACGGGTTGAAAGAATATTTGTAATTATTCATTCCCAGGTTGAAAAATGGGGATCCGGAAAGTTGGTGGGTTTTTCCTGTTTCATGACACTTGAGAGAACCCACAGGGAAGAAATAATAGTCCAGCAAAAAAAATGCACAGCTTTCATTTGGTATTTGAAAGTTCTTCAGACAAATTGTTCGGTGGATAAAAACATGAAATTTTGTTTGCTAAAAAAGCCCCATTTTCTAAACAGAAACTGGACTGCCCATATAGAAAACCTGTTTTCTGTGCCTAAAAAACAAATGTTCCCACCAAAAAATGTATTTTTCTCCAAAGAATAATTCCTCCACAGAACTTCAGAGTGTTTGAAAATAGGGAGAACAAAGTACATACATATTCATTTTTCTCTTACAGTGGAAAGAAAATAGCCATAATTATTCATCCTCACATGTGGGGATAAAACAATCAAGGATTTCGATCCTGATTCTATTGAAAATACAATCACCCTACCAGATTGTAACTGTGGAATCAGTCTTCCACAAGTGTAATCATTATGGAAATAGTTGTCCTGTTTAAGGTAGAGGAGAACCCTAACTTAACCCTAACCCTAACCTAACTCTACTCCTCGACATTATCCTAACCCAAAAACAGAACCTAACCAAATCCTAATCCTAACTGAAACCCTAACCCTAAACCAAACCCTAGCCCTAACTCTAATCCAAGCCCTAAATAGAAAACTAAAAATAGCCCAAACCCTAGCCCTAACCCTAACCCTAAAAATAACCTTAACCCTAGTCCTAACAATAACCCTAACATTTACACTAACCCTAACACTAAACCTAACCATAGCCATAACTCTAGCCAGAAACCCAGCCTAAACACTAACACTAACAAAAACCATAACTCTAACCCTAGCCCTAACCCTAAACCTGAGCCTAATGTTAATGCTAACCTTAGCCCTAACATTGACCCTAACCCTAATCCTAACCCTAGCCTTAGCCCTAACTCTAGCCCTTGACCTAGCCCTAGCCCTAGCCCTAACCATAACTCTGACCCTAGCCCTAACCCTAACCCTGATCCTAACCCTAACCCTAGCCCTAACCCCAAAGCTAAGCCTGACCCTAACCCTAGACTTAACCCTAACCCTAACCCTACATAAACCCTAACCCTAACATAAACCCTAAACCAACCCTAACCCTAACCCTAATGCAAACCCTAACCCTAACCCACTGCCAAAAAGCTCTTACTGTCAAGAAATTTTTCCTAATGTTTAGATGGAATCTCTTCTCCTGTAGTTTCAGTCCATTTCTCCATGTCCTACTCTCTGGAGCCACAGAAAACAAGCTTGCTCTATCCTCAGTATGACATCCCTTCAAATATTTAAACATGGCTATCATGTCATCTCTTAACTTTTTCTTTCCCAGGTTAAACATGCCCAGCCCCCTAGGCTGCTCCTCATAGGGCATGGCTTCCAGAACTCCTACCATGTTGGTCACCCTACTCTGGACACGTTCCAGATTGTCCATATCCTTCTGGAATTGTAGTGCCCATAACAGCAAACCCTATTAAAATAAAGGACTTCCTGTACAAACACACCATAGAGTTGTGTTGGAGGACATAGAGAGAATGCCTTTCTAGGCATTTTCCAGCTTGACTCTTTTATATATGTTCCTCTTTTTTCACCCATATATAACTGAAACTGCAGATATTGGTTCTGCAGATATGGGGGGGATGACAACCTGTATTTGCAAAAGTAACTATGTGCCTACAGGGGGGAGTAGAGGTAGAGACTAGTACTATACTGTAGTTTGGATGCCCTGGAGAATTCCTTCTTAAACTTGTCTGACCTACTGCATTCTTGCCTACAGATTGAAGTCTGGAGGTCTTTGCTTCCTCTCATTCCTCTTCCTGAAGTTTAGCCATTTTGGCTTCTAGTGAGAGCTCAGTCTTTATTTGCTCTAGAACCCATTTATTTGTCTTTTTGGCAGTTTGTGGTATCCACAGTATTGTTGTGTGGCTTAAAGTTGTTTCTGACTTATGAAAACCCTAAGGTAAACTTATTGTGGGGTTTTCTTGACAAGATTTGGACAGGTGGGTTGCCTTTGCCTCCCTCTGAGGCTGAGAGAGTGTGATTTGCCTGAATGGGGATTCAAACCCTGATCTCCAGAATCACAGTCAACACTCAAATCACTATGCTGTGCTGGCTCTCAAACACATAAAACACATGCTTTCTCTTCCTGAAAATATTCCCCCTCTTCATCTTGCAATTAAGTTTTTTGCAAAGCCTCCATGGTACCTTTTCAAAAGCTGAATATTGCAGTGGAGATGGGGTGATCTTTCAGAGGGTTGGTTGCCGTTAAAGGAAGAGCATACACAGTCCTCAGCTCCCTCATGACTTTAATATAGTAAACCCCAGTAGAGTCTGATGGCTTCCATATTAGATGGGTGATGAATGTGCTCTGGGTTTTAGTCCAGATTTTAATGGAACCAGCCAAAGTGCTGAACCTATTTTGGATAGCAACCTTAATGCTCAGGCTAAAAGCCAGAGCAGATTTGTCACCCTACGGACATGGAAGCCACCACTGGTAAAAGCTATGTACATCAACCCCTGAGCATTTCTCAGTGTTTTTCTCCAGTCTCCATGAAAGCCTCTTTCAGTTGAACAAAGAGTTTTTGAAAACAATGAATGTGGCAGAGCACTAATTAAGAGGTTAAAATATCAGTAGAGCCTTGCTAGATCAAACAAAGTATTTTCTGGTTCAGAGCTTGGGGTGGGGTGGGGGGTTGGAATCTTTCTTTGGTTTGTCTCTCCCAGAATTCTGGATGTTGTAGTCCAGACAAGAAACTACTCCAAGTTCTGATCAAGTCCAGAATTCCACAAGTCATCTTCTACTCATGTTCTCCAGCAGAAAGTATTCAGAAGCATACAGGCTTCATACAGGAGGTTAAAGCATTTGGCATTGATGTGCCCTATTATTTCTGAACATATGGTCACCATCAGCAGAATGCTGTCACATAGGGACAAGTTGTTAAAGAAGGCACTAGACTTCCCTCTCCCCCCACCTCCAGGCTACCCACCACTGATTCTATCCTACCTTCCTGCAAACTTGCATCCCTTGGGTGATGGGAACATGGTGAATAATGGAGTGTCATGTTTGTCTAATGGATTTATTGCTAGTCGTGAATGCAGCTTCATCAACAAAAGTAGGTAAAAATCAATGAAGAGACAGCAAAGCAAGAAACCCAGCTTGGCATTTATCCGCTGTCTCTGCAAGTTGGATGATTTTGATCTTGATGCTCAAATATGCCTGCCTTGTTACTTTGGGGCAGATCTAGGTTGGGTGGATAGAAGTGTGAGTCAGCTGTTCCAACCACAACACTTCTGATCAATGAATGCTCAGACAATATTTGAATGTCAACTGAAATCTATGTTTCTGGAGTTCAGAAGCCATTTGTGGGCTGAAGTTTTGTGTATATTTTCAGGTGTCTTATTTAACTCAGAGTTAAGTGGTGTTAATCAACATTCTCCACCAAAAAGGATTTAGTAGGCAGAGATATCACTTCAAAGATGTTGACTCTACCCACAATGTAGCAAAATCCACCACTGCTTTATGATATAGTGTGTGTGTGTGTGTATGTGTGTGTGTGTTGTGTGTGTGTGTAAGGAAGAGAGATCGTTTTCTTGTTGCTATAGCATCAATAAAATACATTAAAGGTGGGTAAGTTCTGGCCCTGCAGATGTTGTTGGATTGCAACTCCCATGGATCATTGACTATGAGGGCTAGAGCTGATGGGACTGACCACCTCTGGTGTACATGATGTGTTACAAAGGGAAGGAAGGAAGGAAAGGCTTCAAGTCTAATATTTTGTTGATGACTACACTGGTGTAACAGTCTCCAATGCCAACATAAGGCACTACTTGGAGTGGTGCACAGTAGTGGTGGTGAAGAAAGCAGTGTAAGCCATCTTTGTTTCTGGCTTCCTAGCAGCTTGGCAGCTAGCAGGACAGAGAGTTTTCAGTGCTGTATTCCCTAATATTTCTGTGTCTGTAGGCATTTTATCCCAGCTACCACATTACCACTGGACCACCACTACAACTTCTGTAGAGTATTTACTTCCGCCAACAAGATCACAGCCTGTCTCTTGTTGTTCTTTTATGTGGGGGAGAAACAATGATGAAGTTGCTACATCAGGACTGTGTAGTATAGACGTCCACATGTGGAGTTAATTGTTAGTTGTGTGACAAAACCCTTGTGTTGAATGGCAGCATTGCACAACAGACCAAGCATGCAACCAGATACACAACAAAGTGCTCACACACATCTATGTGCAATGCATAATGCACAATACATCAGTGCACAGTGTGCTTCAATGTGCAATGCATATGAGCAACCCTGTGCAATGCACCTTCATGCACAATGGTACTGCATGGACAACTCCACCTCTTTGATCTTGAACTGAATGCAGTCATTCCTTTGGAAGCTCACAGGTTTGTAAAACATCAACAGGATTCCATTCAACAGATGTTACTTAATATATGGGTGTCCCCAATGGTATCCCAATGTCTAAAGGAGTTCCATGAAACATCTCTGAAGATTAATAATGCCATGGGAAGAAAGCAAGTAGGGTCTGGCACCAAGCATCTTCACCTATATATTGGCTGAGATCCTAAATCACAATGGCAGAACATAAAGCACCATGAAGCATCACTAAGTGCCATCCCACTTCCTTTGCTATTCTGGTGCCAGGGGTCGACCAGACAACAGCTAGCTGAGTTTCAGCAGCTAGCCACAGAAAGATGATGTCATTCTCCTGGACCTCAAGAAGAACTGCCAGGAAGTTCAAGAGGATGCTTTTGTTTTCCTGCAGCTAACTGCTGAAATGCAGCTAGCTGCTGCTTGCCTGCTTCTAATCATACCCTGGTCACCAAATGGCCATGGAGTAACACCAAAGCAGTACATTTCATAGAATCATAGAATCATAGAATTGCAGAGTTGGAAGAGACCACGAGGGCCATCCAGTCCAACCCCCTGCCATGCAGGAAATCATGATCAAAGCATCCCCGACAGATGGCCATCCAGCCTCTGTTTAAAGACCTCCAAGGAAGGAGACCCCACCACACTCCAAGGAAGTGCGTTCCACTGCCGAACAGCTCTTACTGTCAAAAAGTTCCTCCTAATGTTGAGGTGGAATCTCTGTTCCTGGAGCTTGCACCCATTGCTCCGTGTTCCAGTCTCTGGAGCAGCAGAAAACAAGCCTGCTCCATCCTCAGAGTGACATCCCTTCAAATACTTAAACAGGGCTATCATATCGCCTCTTAACCGTCTTTTTTCCAGGCTAAACATACCCAGCTCCCTAAGTCTCTCCTCATAAGGCATCGTTTCCAGACCTTTCACCATTTTAGTTGCCCTTCTCTGGACACACTCCAATTTGTCAATATCCTTTTTTAATTGTGGTGCCCAGAACATACAGAGTTGTCGTAGATGGCAGAGATAGAATCACAGAATCATAGAGCTGGAAGAGGCCACAAGCGCCATCCAGCCCAACCCCCTGCCATGCAGGAATACACAATCAAATCATTCGCAACAGATGGCCATCCAACCTCCGTTTTAAAACCTCCAAAGAAGGAGACTCTACCACACTATGAGGCAGCACATTCCACTGTCAAACAGCTCTTACTGTCAAGAGGTTTTTCCTAATGTTTAGGTGGAATCTCTTTTCCTGCAGTTTGAACCCATTGCTCCATGTCCTAGTCTCTGGAGCAGCAGAAATATCTCCATCTTCACGGATGACAAAAACACATACTCAGGTGTAATTTGACATTACACCTGTGTATATCACTTAAAGAATTCCAGAATGCCACTGACATCCTGTTGTTAGTCCTGAATAGAGTAGGCCTATTGTATCCATGGCATTTATCTATATGTTGACTCACCATTCAACAATTGATTCAATGAATCTGCTCTAGTTGGGAGTAACCTACAGGTTATCAAGAAATATCTGCTTATAGTAAAGGGGCTGTGCACATATTCATACATCTGTATGGCTAAATTTAGGACTTCAGGACTCTAGTATCTGGTGGTGAATTTCAGTTCATCGAAATCTCAGGTTTTTAATTTACTAGCTTCAGCTGACATTAGCAGTTCAGAATTTCAAAACAAAATGGTCTAATACAGCTGTAGCCCAACATTCCATACACTGAATTAGGAAGTCATGCTCTTGTATGGTACTCTAATCTTCTATCAATGTGGATATCATTTTAAATGGGATTGGATTAACCATTTTAGTTTGAGCAGTCGGATTTTGCTCCTTTTTTCTTGTACAGGGTGATGATGACTGCATCTCGGAGGTCTGATGGCAGTTCCCCTTTTTCCCAGCAATTCACAAGCTGCGCTGGGCAGGGCACGTTTCTAGGATGGAGGACCATCGCCTCCCAAAAATACTACTCTACGGTGAACTCGCCACGGGTCAGCGTGGGAGGGGCGCTCCAAAAAAGCAATACAAGGACTCCCTGAAACAACATCTCAGGCTTGGCCAGATTGATCACCAACGGTGGTCCGCCCTGGCCTCACATCGGGAGGCATGGAGACGCACTATCCACAATGCTGCAGCCTTATTTGAGAACTCACGACGAACAAGTCTTGAAGAGAAACGACAACGCAGAAAGAATCACAACCCAAAAACATCACCCAAGGAGACCTTCTGCTGCACTTTTTGCAACCGGACTTGTTTATCTCGGATTGGCCTTTTTAGTCATCAGCGCGCTTGCAGAAAGCGCGGGATGAGTCCTTCCTGAATCTTCGTTTGCGAAGAAAAGCCAGAGAGAGAGGGATTAACCATTGTGTTGAAAACTCTATAGAGCAAGACCAGCGAGTCTACTATCACATTGTATTTCTGTCCCTCACCTGGCTGAAAGTAGTCTGGAGGAAAAACATGTTTTCTGAAAACCTGTTCCTTCAGAATGTTGATCATGGTGTGTGTGTGTATTATATGAAGCTTAAGATCAAACTTACTATATATTAATGAGAATGCGTAATTGGCATGCTTTTCCTCTACGAAAGGGAGATACATGGCTCATCAGTCAAGCAAATCAAACTTGTGGTTACTTTCCACCCACTATTTATCTTGCTTGCTCTTCATTTGCCCCCAGTAACCCTATTTCTCAAGTAACAGTGAGAAGTTATGAAGCACTCTCATCTTACTCCATTAATCATGTGATCCCTGATTGCCTACATGATAATGGACTCTTCTATTATCTGACTAACACAGCTGAGGGGTAGAGTCTCTCCTCCAGGTAAATGAAGGGTTAAAGATGTATCAGTTTAAGTTACAGTTTATTGGGGGTCAACATCATGAAGGGATCATAGGTCATGAGATATAGCTGACCAGTGAAGATGACCAGCAGGAAAACTGTGAGATGCTTCTGCAAAGAGCAAATAATATCTTGGGGTCATGAGGCAAGAGAGAACAAAGAGAAGAATGAAGGGATGCTTTGGGGACTGGGGCTCCCATCCTACCTAGGGAAGTTGGTCAAGGCTGGACAGAGGTATCTAGACTCCCAGCTTCCCCCATGAATATCCAGGACTTTGAATCCCATCTGTAGTGTGACTAGCTAGGGACTGTTTAGTTTAGGCATGTTAGGGCTTGTGGTTATTTTGGAATCTTGGCTGAATATGACCTAGACTATTCTGTAACTTGAAACCTCTAAGTGTGCTTGAAGGGAAGGTGCTTTTCATGTAAAAGATATCCTCTGCTATGTAGATTTCTGGCTTAGAATAAACATCCTTAAAGTTCTCCTGTCTCCCATGTGATTTCACTTTCAGCTCGGTGTGACTGTGGAGATTATTAGACGTGTCAAAAACAGCATTATAACAACGCCATGAGATCACAAAAGGGCTTCCTTATCAGATGATGTTGTGCTCCAGCATTATGCAAGCATTCTCCTCCTGTTATGAGGGAGTTCTTTTTTATTGACAGGGAGAAGTTGAGAATTGATCTCCCATAGCATTTGTGTTCCAGATTTCTCTGAGTGTGACAAGGTGCACCATTCTGCTGGCTTGATTCCAGGATCAATGGGCGGTCCCACCAGAACACTTCCAGGTGTGAATGGGAAAACTAGGTACCATACACTCTTTTTATGAACCTCCCTGTCATGGCTGCAGGTTTCTGAATGTGTATCTGCACTTTTCTGAATGTTTTCTTTTTTAATTTCGGTGTTTGGGGGCTTTTTAGTGCAGTCGTGTCTTCTTGTGAAATGCGTCGAAATCACATTCATGGAGAAACGCAGAAGTAAACAGTGCGAGCGCTCATATTGCCAGATTCTTGGGGCAATTCTGTATCATTATCACAGTAGCGTGTGAAAACATGTGTCATTGTGCAAGAATATGAACACTGTAATATATAGTGCCATAACCACATTTTAACGCACTCATCTGATAATCTCCAGTGTGTTGCCCCTACAAAGAGAGGGGTGAAAAGCGTGAGTTTTCCCCAGTAACCTCCCATTGGGTTACTGAGATGGGGTTTTAAATTCAGTGGGTGGTGGCAGCTCAGATAATCTCTGAGGGTCCTGAGCTACTCAGGCAGAGGTTGTCAGGAACCTCAGAGCATTACAGCCTGGGATCACCCATTTGATAAACTCGGGAAAGAGAAAGAAGTAGCTGGAACTGGGAAGGTGACGGAAGTAGCATTAGGAGCAGCCAATGTGGAAGGGGTAAGGACATCAAACCAAAATATTCATACTTTCACTATTTTTTTCCAAGAAATATTTCTGTTGTACCACCATTGCTCATTTTGAAGTGAAAGCCAAAGCTGGAGATTATTCATTGAAGCTCCAATTCCTAACAATCATTTTTATAGCATTCCAGCCAAATGTTTGTAACAGCTTCCTGGTAGTTCCTGCTCGTCAGCCTCATGGCCAGTAACTATGGGCTAGTTACTCCTCACATGGAGCCCAAAAAATGGACCTTCAGAAAGCGCCTTCAGTCCTTTTAATAAACTCGTATATTGAATATTTCTGGAGTTGAAGCTTAAATGGATTATTAGGAAATGTGCACATGGTGTTGTTGGCAGTGCCCCCAGACCTTAGCAAATGGGAAAGAAATCTTATGCCCATCTTCTTCCAGGATCCTGGCAGTCCTCAGATATTGTTAACTGAGGAAAAACAAACAGAATTACCCCAGCCCTGTTTATAATGCACTTTGGCTGCTTATTGGTATTTGGCATTTCTCCATTATTTCCTTGTTTGTTATGGATACAGATAACAGACAATCAGAGCCTTCTTCTTGGGAGATAACACTAATCTATATGCTTAGATCAGCAAGTGCTTTCTATAATCTGGTGCTGGGAGACACTATAATGGCAGATGCTGGGAGGAAAGGGACCCATTGGCCAGGTTTCCTCACAGATTTCTGATGGAGCCTGGCTATTTGTGTTATTTCAGATATCTGCTTGGCATGAGCTTGGAAGTGTTGCCTGTTTTGGACTATAACTCCCAAAATCCCCTGGCCAGTTGCAGTTCCAAAAAAAATGATATTCCCAAGTTCTGCTCCAGATAGCCTACCCTCAGTGGGCAGGGGAATCAGAATACAGTGGGCTCTTGCTATCCTCTGGGGTTTGGTTCCAGGACCCCTCTTCTCCATGGATTACCAAAATCTGTGGATGCTCAAGTCCCATTACATATAATGGCATGGTAAAATGGTGTCCCTTATATAAAACAGCAAAATCAAGATTTGCTTCTTGGATTTTTTTTTTTTTAATATTTTCAAGCCATGGATGGTGAAATTCATGGGTACCAACTCTGTGGATACAGAGGGCCGACTGTACTTGGCTGGCATTAGCCATTGGCATGGCCTTGGATGTTGTTGTTGTTGCTGTTGTTTTCAGAAGTCTCTTCCTTCATGCTGCTCTTTCCCCCCTTTCAAACCCTGCTGTTTGAGACTTCCAGATCTGATCAGAGACAGTACAGTTCTGACAGTTCCTGGTTTATCAGTTCTGTGGCTTGCTATTGATTCTGGCTGCCCAGTGAATTAAATTAAGCATCCTGTGCCCAGGTCCCCTTTAAGCTGCCAAGTGTGCCTGTCCTCTGGGCACGGAGCTCTATTGATCCTTGTGTGTTATGCCACATGAATGATGGATTATCACATATCAAACTTTGCAGTGTTCATTTAACACCTCTGAATAAAACATTACTCACAGATTAGCTGAGCAGTTTTAAGTGAACAACCATTTTCATCTGTTTTAAATTTTCATGGGTACTTTTCTGGGGAACAAGTACATTGTTAATAATTGAAAGGCACGAGGCCTGCTCATCTCGTTGTATTTTAACGAGGTCCTGCCGCAGCCTGGTCATTTAAAAAAAAAATCTTGGCATTTTATATGAATTCATTCTCTCTCCTCCCACCCCACCCCACTCCATATTTTCCTTCCTTCCAAATTAATGATGCTGGATTTGCATTGGAGAAATAACTGTTTGTGGAAAAAGAGAAGTGGCACCAATGCTGAGTTGGGGGAGTATTAAATACAGATTTGTAGTGAGCTGTGTGTGAAGTTTGCAGAAATGAGGACTTTTCATGAAGGAGTAGTTGCAAACTGAGCTGGGGAGGGGAGAGGAGGAGGGGGCTACAAAAAAAAAAAAGCAGACTCCAAACAGGAGAGGAGCTGAAATGAAAAAGGGTTGGAAGATCATGCATTAATGTCATTGGTAAATAGCTTTTCAGTTCACAGACTTCACAGATCCATTCAATTTACAAATAGCATTTAGCACTCCTGATGATTTAGCCTACAACCTCCTCCAGCAAAGGTAAGGGATCGTAGGAGTTCTAGCCTAAAACATATGGAAGCCCAAGGGCTGCTCTAAAACATACCATATAAGAGAGAGAGAGATGTATGCACATAAAGCAGGGATGTAGAACATGTTGCTGGATGGCAGGTCTGCAATGCCACAGCATTGCCTAAGCTAACTAGGGTTGCAGGGATTTGTAAGTCAAAAGCATCTGAACAGCCTCAGTTGCCCAACTGTGCTGTAAGGGGAAGACGACATGACTGAGTGTTCCCCCATGCATGCAGAAGAAAAACCCCACACTTAGAAAACAAGAGTATCAGGGCTTATGAATATCAGGGGTCAATGCAGGGGCTGTTTGAGTGTTTCTAGCATCCATAGTCTGCCTTTCCACAAAACATAAACACTACATTATTAGAGTTGTTTTTGTTAAATAATGTATAATAATAATAATGTATAATAATATAAAGTGAGAGTAATAGAGTAAAAACACCAGAGGAAAAGGAGATGGAGAAGTGAGAGAAAAACAACAAAAACTGATGACGATGAGGATGATGAGGGTAATGATGATGATACAGAAAGCTGCCAAAGATAAAATATGTATCCAAAGAAAGTTACAGCATTTTTAATTTATCCCCTCCCCTCTGGGTTTTATTCTTTTCATACAATCATACAATATAGAACAGAAAAGTAATGGGCATTTTATATCTAAAGCCAGCATGGTGGAGTGATTTGAACACTGGACTAGGGCCCTGGAGACCAGGGTTTGAATCCCTGCTTGGCCATGGAAATGCACTAGGTGACCTTGGGCAAGCCACACTCTCTCAGCCTCAGAGGGAGGCAAAGGCAAACCACCTCTGAACAAATCTTGCCAAGAAAGCCCCATGGTAGTTTCACCTTAGGGTTGGCCACAAGTTGGAAACAGCCTGAAGGCTGTGAGGATTCGAACCCTTCTCACCAGAGTCCTAGTCCAACACTCAAACCACTATACCACTCTGGCAACTCCCATATCAGTGAGGCATAGAATCCACTCCAGGATTTTAAAAAGAGGTCCAAAATGCTAAACTCTGTTCCTAAAATAGTTCCAGCACCTTGGATAGCTCTTTTCAAGTGCAGAATAACACCTGGAGTAGATTCATCAGCTGGCCAAGATTGGAGCTACCAATTCCCCCAGACTTTACACAACCATGGAAACTCAGCAATCTGCCCCACAGTTTCCTACACGCTTATTTGCCTCTGAAAAATATAGGCTGCCTCTTTCCAGGAGACTAGGCCTGGTTGGCTGTGACTGATAGCATTGCTCAGAGACCTTGAGAATGTCAAACCAACAGTGGCTCTCTTAGGAAATAAGAATTTGGGCCTTTCTTTTTCTTCTTTTTTTCCCTTTCCCTCTAAATGACTGAGTTGCAAGTTCTCTTCCTATTTCATACAAATATCATTCAGAAATAACCTGCCCAAACAATTCACAGCAGAGAAAACACATCTGGCTACAAAATGTCTTTTAAGTTGTTTCAAGTTGAAAATGTTCTATAATCTCAGCTTCCTGGATTTTTAGTTTGTATTTGTGGTTTCAGTGGAATTTGTTCTTGGGGGTGTGGGAAGTATTTCTAAATATTCTAAAGGTCAAATTGTTCATTATTTTCCCCCTACCACATTTGATGCCATTGTTTCTCATGAGAGTTGCAACTAGTTCTAAACCTTTTTCTTTCCCTGGTTAATTTCTCTTTCTCCTTTGCAGATTAGGGCTGATTCTAACCAATCAGGAACCATTAAATGAAACAGCAAATGTCAGAGTGCTCTTTTTCCCTTTGTCTATTAGTCTTGATTGTGGGCAATAAAATGAACTGGCACCAGAGCTGCTGAAAAATTGGGATGGGGATTGGGGGGGGGGGTGAACATGTTACTGCTGCTGAAAAAAAGGTTGACAAGAAAGTGGGAGGTAGTGGGGAACCAGCATGGTTTAGTGGTTTGAGTGTTGGACTTTGGACATTGGGAGACAAGTGTTTGAGTCACTGCTTGGCCACAGAACCCACTGGGTCATACTCTCTCAGCCTCAGAGGAAGGCAAGGATAACCCCTCTTCCAAATAATTCTGCTAAGAAAACCCCATGATAGGTTTCACCTTAGGGTCACCATAAGTCAGGAACGACTTGAAGGCACACAGCACACACAGTTTTTGTCTCCTCCCTCAAACTGCTAGGCCAGAAGGTTTAACTTTATACATTTAGGCCTGGAACCTATTGGACCCACAACATCAATTGCTGAATGGTAAATCAACATATAGGTAAACCCCATTGATTCAGTGGGTCTACTCTGTTTGGGATTGCCTATATGATTAAAGCTGTTTCATCCTAAATACTCTAAACACACAAGATTCTCTCTAATCTTGGAAGCTAAGCAGGGTTAGCCCTGATTAGTACCTGGATGGGAGACTGCCAGTGAAGGTGCTATAGGCTATATTGCAGAGAAAGAAACTGGCAAAATCATCTCTGAGTATTCCTTGCCTAAGAAAACCCTATGAAATCCATGGGGTCACCATAAGTCAACAGGTGACCTGAAAACACATATACACACATCTAATATATCCACCCCCGAAAAGGGACTGACCTATAGATGATGAGAACTATGTCCCTTATACTTCTTGTTATCATAGTTTACATTACATTGGCTGGGACAAGAAAAGGATTCCACCAGTAAAAAGCAATACATTTGTTGGGAAATTGGGGGTCAGGTGGTGTTTATAAAAAACAAACAAACAAACAAAAACACCCCAAACACATGAGGAATGAGGACATTGTTTATGGGCTCTTTCACACTACACAATTATAGTACTATGATTCAACTTTAATTGCCATGGCAACATCCTATGGAATTGTAGGATTTGCAGGGAAAGGGTATTTTGAATTCTTAGCTAGAAAACTCCAGTGTCCTGTACCAAAGTACAAACCCCGCATTGCTTAGGTTGCAACCATGGCAGTTAAATTGGAAGCATAGTGCTATAACTGTATAGTCTGAAAGAGCTGTATATCTCTCCAGGTGACAATGTCATAACATGCCAACTTTGCCGCTCTACCACTGTGAATTCTGCAATGAAATGGGACTCCAGGGACTCAAACATCCCATCCAAGTAGAAGAGGGTTAAATTGATATATGGAACAGTATATGATCACACGGAGCAACCTGTCGGTGCTTTGTTATTATTTTTCCCTGTTATTTAATCTGGACAAAAATTAATAAAGCCAGTCATTTTTGTGGGGTCGATAAATCCGCACTGGGCTAGCTTAGAAATTGTGTTATGTTCCAGGTTGTGTGCGTGCGTGTATGAGTGTGCATGTGTATTTTTAATCTTCCCATTTCCCCAGGTGGATTTTCTCAAATATGATCTATGGGCCTGGACTGAGCCAGCTGTAACTCTGACAACAGTGACCCAGATGGTAATCAACAAAACATACTAATTGAATATTGTTGGGTTAGGAGCCAACATTTTGCAAAAGCTCCTCTAGGCCCTGCGGTAGCTCTGTGTTATTTATGGATGCCAAGGGAACTTCACATTCTTGATTCCATCCCTGAGACATCAATGCGAAGCACAACCCCGGAGGCCCAAAACTAACAGACAGGCTGATGTGATATTTAGAATTTATGTAGCACTTTTTAGACTATTTTAAAGCATTCCCTAAAAACATTGGTCTGAATCCTATTGGTAGTCCTAACTAAAGTAGACCAATTTGCATCATTTACATAGGGATCTACCTAAGTGTTGGCTCATCAATCAACAATTGATTAAAGGTATCACCAGGGGTATAGCTATGGGGGGGGTGTAAAATGAGAGGTCACCCCACCAAATAAGTATTTTGACTCTCAAATGAAATTATCCTTTCCTCCCCAAATTGCTAACATTCCAGTAACTTAAAACCTCAGTTGAGCATTTAGATATACAGGCTAGGCACCCTGGCTACAGAGAGCATACAACTCCTTTGTTTTAACAGCTCCATCGGCTGCCAGTCCGTTTCTGGGCAAAATTCAAAATGCCCTATATACAGCTCAGGTCCAGGTTAATTGAAGGACTGTATCTCCCTGTTTGAGCCCATTAGAGTTCTAACATGGTCTGGAGAGGCCTTTCTCTCTGTCCCACCACCTTCTCAAGCTTCTTTAGTGGGAACAAGCGAGACAGCCATCTTGGTAGCTGCTCCCAGGCTCTGGAATGCCTTTCCTAGAGAAGCTAGAGAGAGTCAGCCCTCCTGACTACCTTTCTGCAAGCAGGTAAAGGTCTTTTTATTTTGGCAGGCTTTTGAGAAGAAACAGGATTTGCATAATGAGTTGGACTTTTATTTGTTGTTGTTTAATGGTTCATGTTTTTAACTGGTTTTAATTTTATGATCATTTAGTCATTTTAGCTGCCCTATGGGACTGTCTGTTTTTTAAAAAGTACCCTTCAGATTTAAGTGGTGATGTCCTTCTGCTATGGATTGCAGCTGCAACATTAATTTAGTTCAAAGTAGCACCAGCAGCCAGTGAAAATCTCTGAGAATTTTGGCTGCAGCATTCTGAGCTGGTGAGAGTTATTGCAGGAGGGGAATGTTAGGTCTTAGGGTCTGAGCATCACCTGAGAGCAGCATGGCAGTTACTGACCAATGATGAAGCCAACCCAATGGAAACCTAGAGTACGTATCCTTAAGATTCTCATAGCAAAAATCCCCACTCCAAGGAGGTGAGTTAAAGGACTATCCTCTCCAGTACTGACCTTGTTTACTGCCACCCTATGAATGAGAGACCTCCAAGTTCCCTCTCCTCAACAGCCCTGCCCAGGTCTTGCAGCCTCGAGGCAGCCATGGCTTCCTTGATTGAGTCTATCCATCTGGAATGTGGTCTTCCTCTTTTATTGCTTCCTTCTGCCTTACCAAGCATTATCATATTTTCTAGTGAGTCATGAGGCTGGATGGCTATCTATCAGGAATGCTTTGATTGTGTATTCCTGCAGGACAGGGGGTTGAACTAGATGACCCTTGTGGTCTTTTCCAACTCTATGATTCTATGTTTTCTCATGATGTGTCCAAAGTACGACAGTCTCAATTTAGTCCTCTTGGCTTCTAGGGAAAGTTCGAGCTTGATTTGCTCTAGGACCTGTTCATTTGTCTTTTTTAGGAGTCCATGGTATTCGTAGAACTCTTTTCCAGCACCACATTTCAAATGAGTTGATATTCTTCCCATCAGCTTCTTTCACTGCCCAACTTTCACAATCATACAGAGAAATGGGAAATACAGTGGCATGGACCCTCCTAACTTTGGTATTCAATGATTTATCTTGACACTTCAGGATCTTGCCTAGTTCCTTTACAGCTGCCCTTCTAATTCCTAGTCTTCTTCTGATTGACCTGTCCAGGATTTAAAATGTACAGGGGAAGCACTGCTCAAACTGTGCCTGAGTAGTGTAGTGTAAGGTTAGACCCAGTAGGACTTTCTCAGTGGTGGCATCCCAGTTATTTGTTTAACAGCTTTTCATATTTTAATTGCTTTTATCTTTTTAAGGGTAGGTTTAAATTGTTTTAATGCTGTGAATAGTTTAATTCGATTTTAATATTCACATTTTCTATGGCTTTTAGTTGTATTGTTATTTTTATTGTTCTTATTGTTCTTTATTTTTTTCTTAGTAAGACACCTTGGAGATTTTCACACAGGGAAAGTAATCCCCGGGGAGACTGGGCTATATTTTGTCTGTTGTTTTAATGTTCAAATATGACCTTAAGCCATACAGTTTACAAGAAACTTGAGCTCAGGACATCTAAAAGTCTACATCAAAATACAGAGTTAAAATTACAAAATTATAGGTGTCTAAAACAATGGATTGCAAATGTTTGCTAAAATACAATAAAAGCAATGCAAACAAGCAGAAGTAAAAGACAAATCAGATGCTGGCTTATTCCCCAAATGTTTGTACAAACAGATATGAAGTGAACTAGTTTCTAGAAAAAAAGAGTGTAGGGGATAATGGAAACGCTTTCTCCCAGACTCAAGGGAGATTTTCACATAGGGAAAGTAATCCCCGGGGAGATTGGGAAAGAAATGGGGTTGTTCTGGTTGCAGCACTCCATTTTGCATGCTCCCTTCCTTCTCCCGATCTCCCATCGTCCTCCCTCCATGCTGCTTCCATTTCCCTCCCACTATGTTTTACTAACGAAGAACTTTCATTAGTAAAACATAGCGGGAGGGAAATGGAAGCCGCACAGAGGGAGAATGATGGGAGATCAGGAGAAGGAAGGGGGCATGTGAAACGGAGCTCTGCTACCAGAACAGCCCCATTTCTTTCCCGATCTCCCCGGGGATTGCTTTCCCCATGAGAAAATCTCCCTTGAATCTGGGAGAAAGAGTTTCCACTATCCCCTACACTCTTTTTTCCCCCCTATAAACTAGTTCAAGTCATATCTGTTTGTACAAACATTTGAGGAATAAGCCAGCATCTGATTTGTCTTTTACTTCTGCTTGTTTGCATTGCTTTTATTGTATTTTAGCAAACATTTGCAATCCATTGTTTTAGACATCTATAATTTGTGATTTTAACTCTGTATTTTGATGTAGACTTTTAGATGCCCTGAGCTCAAGTTTCCTGTAAGCTGTATGGCTTAAGGTCATATTTGAACATTAAAGCAATGGACAAAATATAGCCCAAATTTAATATGTTTAAAGATGTCCTTAAATTTATCTCATTAAAATTAATAAGCCTTGTTGTACTTATAGTTTCCTCTACTTATAGACTTACAGTTTCTTGGATTATGCCTTTAAACAATGGCAGATTCAGATTCAGCACATCTGTTAGCACATCTGTTTTAGTAGTCCCACCATCTTGTCCATGTACCAACTCCACTGATAAGGAAAGATACCATTTTATTCAAACAAATCTCTGATATTTGGCCAATAGCAGCACCTATAATCTCTCCCCAGCAACAGGGAGAAGAAAAAAATCTAACTGAGATTAAGTACTTTAGACTTCAGGGCTATGCAATCTCCTCAGAGGTAAGCCTGGTTCAGTTCAATGAGCCTTACTCCCATGTAAAATGAGAGTAAGATTGGAGATTTGAGCATGTGCTTAATTTCATCATTGATGTTAACATAGTCCCAAAGTGCTGGGGTTGTGCTCTACATTTTATGAATACCCACTTAAAATCAATTATGACAAAACAATTTAAAGTTGTAATATAAATGAAATGAATAGGACAAAAAATAAACTAACCCACTGCAATATTTTAATTGAAATATGCATCACCTTCATTCTTCAAGCACCAAATCTCTACGCAATAAATTTCAAATTAACCCTAATGGGATAAGTATGTTGGTTTTAGAGTCTTAAAAAGAGGTAAAAATTGGGGATTACAAAGAAGTGTATTATTCACTTTGGTGTAAACTAGAATGGTATTGACATTCAGGAGAAAAACTGTAGGATTAGCATGGTCCATTCTTTTTTTTTTTTCTTCCTTTGATCTGATATCAAAGCTTGTCCATTGTAGAGCAATATTGCTGAGACATATTTCCTCACTCTGAAATGCAGACCTCTAGGGCTCCTAATGCTCTCCACAAATAAATATGCCAAAAGGGGAAAATCTCCTTGCCACTGGAGCAACACAACTCTCATATTAAAAAGCAGGCTTGAGCAGTTAAGAGGGAGGGACAGGAGTGTTGAAGATATGAGGTTTGGTTAAGGTGAGAAGGGCCATGACTGATTAAGGAATACGCAGTTTGGAAATGGCTGCATTTATTCTAAGGATCCCCAATTCAAGACAAAGAAGCTCATCCACTGCTAATCTACTTCAAAGAGCACCCCCAATTTGTACAATCATTTGTTCTCTAGGGCAAATATGGCGACTTTATCACACAAGCATCTAAAAATGCTGTAATTCAGCCACTGAGGAAAGCAGAATTATAGTGGCATTAATACATTATCATGCAACTTAATATAATACAGTTGTCCCTTCACATTTGCTGGGGTTTGGTTCCAGGACCCCCCATGGATACCAAAATCCGTGAATACTCAAGTCCCATTATATGCAGTGGCATAGCAAAATGGTGTCCCTTACCTCTCTCTCTCTCGATCTCTGGCTTTTCTTCGCAAACGAAGATTCAGGAAGGACTCATCCCGCGCTTTCTGCAAACGCGCTGATGACTAAAAAGGCCAATCCAAGATAAACAAGTCCGGTTGCAAAAAGCACAGCAGAAGGTCTCCTTGGGTGATGTTTTTGGGTTGTGATTCTTTCTGCGTTGTCGTTTCTCTTCAAGACTTGTTCGTCGTGAGTTCTCAAATAAGGCTGCAGCATTGTGGATAGTGCGTCTCCATGCCTCCCGATGTGAGGCCAGGGCGGACCACTGTTGGTGATCAATTTGGCCAAGCCTGAGATGTTGTTTCAGGGAGTCTTTGTATCGCTTTTTTGGAGCGCCCCTCTTACGCTGACCCGTGGCGAGTTCACCGTAGAGTAGTATTTTTGGGAGGCGATGGTCCTCCATCCTAGAAACGTGCCCTGCCCAGCGCAGCTGTGTTCTCAATATCATGGCCTCAATGCTGGTGATCCCTGCTTATATAAAATGGCAAAATCAAGGTTTGCTTTTTGGATTATTATTTTTTTAAGAATATGTTCAAGCTGTGAATACTTAAAACCATGAATGCCAAATCCATGAATGTGGAGGGATAACTGTATAATCATGCAACAATACCTCTAACGGAAGATCGCACAACCACCTACTAGTGTTTTAAGAATGGGACTGCATCTCATGCTATAGTAACACGACTTTTTGCATTACGTAGTAATGACAGACTGTTAATGCTGAGATGCATGAGCCTTAAAAAAAAATTCTCATACTTCTGTGATTTTGCATGGTGAGATTTTGGCTATTCTTGTGAGAAGATGTAACAAACTAATTAACAACTTCACAATTAAAGAAAAAAGTTCCGTGAAAAGATGACAATTTATTAAAAGAGCGTCCTGTAGGTCGTCTCCATACTCTTCAATGGAAACTTAATTCTGTGTTCTTATTGGGGGGGGGGGTGTAAGCGGAAGGACCACCTACTAACACTGTAATATCAGGACTACAGTGGGACAGAATTATCGCACACTTGTTAATACTGCAAAAAGAGTGCTTATTGACAGCCATTCATGGCTTTTGCCCGTGAATGAAAAGTTACGCACAATTAATGGCTGGAGCACAGACAGACCATGGGAAGATGATGATATCATGTGATAACAGGAATCCATTCATACTACTATCCCATTGTAACCGTGCAATTTTTGCCTCGTGTGATAAAGTCTGAAGACAGAGCTACATCTTTCTAGAAATACAGAGCTGCCAGTGGACACAGCAATGGTATGTATGTATGTATGTATGTATGTATTTTAGAGAACCAGCATGGTGTAGTGGTTTGAGTGTTCAGTTAGGACACTGGGAGACCAGGATTTGAATCCCTGCTCAACCATGGAAACCTATTGGTTGACCTTGGGCAATTCACACTCTTTTCAGTCTGAGAGGAAGGCAATGGCAAATCCCTTCTGAACAAATTCTGCCAAGAAAAACTTGTGGTAGGGTTGCATAAGTCAGAACTGGATGGATGGATGGCTAAATAAATAAATGTTGTTGTGTGCCTTCAACAACAACATTTATTTATTTAGCCATACATCCATCCCACTTTTCTCCTGAATAGGACTCAAAGTGCCTTATGATTTAATATAAAACAGAACATCTAAAAGAATATGGACTATAAAAGTTTTAAAAGCATTAAACCACACACACATCCAATTAAAACATTACTTTTAAGGCATTAACATTAAAACACTTAAAATACATATTGCATTCTAAAAACAGCACACCTAATTACATATTGCCCTACCTTGGTCAGGTAAGTCTGAAAGGCTCAACTGAGTTCTCTCCCTATGCCAAACATACTGAAAACTATCTTGACTCCTGCCATTATCATACTGTGAATTTCTGCAACCAGGCTCCTTGAGACCACTGAAAGGAACAGGGCAACACAGCAGGTTAGGGGTTCTCAACCTTTCATCCTCCAGATGTTTTGAACTTCCATTCCCTCCACATTGGCTATGCCAGCTATGGTCAATGGGAGTTGAGGACCAAAATATTTTGAGGACTGAAGACTGAAAGCCACTGCATCAGGTAATGAGGCCAGGACACAAGCTAAGTTGTAGTATAGGCATGGGGGTGGCTCAAGATGGGTCATCATTTTCAAACATCAGCCCCACATTTCCTGTAACATTTACTTCTACTTGAGGCTTCTATCTTTTGGCAATCTTGATTTATTTTTTCTGCTATGAGACAGAAGGGCAAGACATCTCAACATCCTTTGAACATAATGGCTGGAATCCTGTATGAGAGTTACATCTTCATAAGTGGAGTTATACCTCCAGGAATTAGAACTGAGAAGTCTGATAACATCCATATCCAGTAGAGAACTGCTGTTACATCACTACAAAGCAAAGCTGGCAAAGGGCTCATCTACATAGGCCAGAATATGACGGCTTCCCTTCAGCATATTCTTGCTGTGGATCTGGCCCATTCCTCCCCCATTATCAGCACAAAACATGATGGAGTCCAGACCACCATGCCAGCCAGGCCCTGCAATCACTGCCACTCTACATGTCCCACTCTCCAGGTCCAAGCAGGAGGCCTGTAGCATGTGAGCAAGGCCCCCTGCATGTGACCAGCATGGTCACATGCTGCAGGCCTGCTTCCTGGATCCAGAGGATGCAACGCAGACAGTAGCTGCAACACTGGGCTGGTGTGGTGATAGGGCCTCCTGCAGTTCCGCAGGGCCTAAGCCGTTTCTTCCAAAGAAAAACAGTTTTTTCCAGGTATTTTAATATAACGGTTTATCAGGCTTTACCCCATTTTAGCCCTGTCTTAGCCCCATATTTTCCCCAGGCCTTGTGAGGACTACCTGGGAGGTAGGGGAATGGGGCAAAAGCCCTGTGTTGTTAGGACTGCAGGGCTCAAAGATGGGAGCAAAATTGAGTAAATAACCCATCTAGACAACGTCACAATCACCTTTGCATAATGGAACTGATGCACAACAGGATCAATGCACAACAAGATGCACATCACATCAGTCCTGGGGACCAATGCACACCAGGCAAGCTTGCCTGTGTCCTGTATGCCTCTTTGCAATTCACTAGCAGGGTGTGATGCTCTGGAGAGCCCTTCTGTGCATGCACGTGCACCATGACGCCTCCAAAATGAATTTAAACTCTCTTGTTACTGCCACCACCCATTGACTTTAACTCTTTCCGTCTAACCCAATGGAAAGTTCCTGGGTTCAAATCATGCTTCTCACTCTGACTCTGCAGAGTTTTACTTCCCCCAACCCCTGGGGAAGGAAAAGCCAAGCAAGGTATGTGGAAAGAGTGTGCAGAACGGAGAGATTTAAAGGAAGTTTATTCTAAGCAGAATTGCATAGCCAGAAAAGGTATTTCTCCCATAAAAGGCTCCTTCCTTCCAGGTACACTTGGAAGTTGCAAGTTACAGATAAGTCTTGTCATTCCAACCAAGTTGTAAAATAAACACAAGCCCTAATGTGACTAACTAGACAGTCTTACAATCTTGAAAATGTGTCGGATTATTCTATATTGAGGGAAGGAGTGGGGTTACACCATTGTTGCATTATTTTAATACCTGTCATTTAATGTTCACCCACTAGCTTGTCCAGGTTGGTTCCAGGGAAGATCATCTCACCCTGATTAATGAGCTGAGATTTCCCCCCTCCCTTTTTAAACAATACTTCATATGCTGGCTGCAAATGTTGAGGTGATAGCAACAAAGCTGTGGAGGGGAGGGGGTTTCGTTGGCTTTTGCCAAGACATCTGACATTTGGGGTAGAAGGGAAAGATGCTGTAAAGGGCCAGCCAGCAAACAAGCTTCATTAATTCCAGCAAAGGTCAATGCACTTAGCTTGGCAGCTTCTTCTCTATGCTTGAACTTGCAGCCTTCCTCCCCTCCCCTCCCCCCTTATTGTCTGAGGGCATCATTATCGTTAACAGCTTCCCAAATTGCCTCACAAGCAGAGCTCTAAAATATTTAAAGGATGGCTTAGCGATAAGTCACTATGGGTGGTGGGGGGAGAATGGTTGTTCCTTTTTCCAGCCTACATCTGAGTGGTATACTTGTCATATTGCTAGGTGTTCTTCCTGCAGGTCCTGGAATTTGCCTCATGGCTTCTGTATGGCTCGCTGCTCTCCCCATCCATCTTCCTGACTCTTTCCAGCTTTGTTCTTCTCCTTCCAACTCCCACTGCCTCCAGCATTTAAGCACAGTTGTTCTCTTAGCTGTTGGGATGTGAGCGATTTGGGGTGGAAAATTTAAATGCGATATCCACAAACCAGCTGTCTCCCATTTCTCTCCCCCATCACATCCCTTATACATTCTTGCCAGATTGAGCAAGACAGAACATCCCCTTTTGCAAAGTAAAGAGATTGAGTGTTACTGTTTTGCAGAGGCCACCATCATTCTTAACAGCCTCCTTTCTGGGGAGGAGAAAAACATCAAGTAGATTGAGCCATGGGTTATAGTTACTGCTCAGATCTCATCCTGCCTTGGAAGAAGAATGTCAGGATTGCTAAATCAGATTAAGCATTCATTTCATCCAGCATTCTCTTTTCCCAACAGCAGATGCTTTCGGAAACTCACAACCATCTGTCTCAAGGATCTGACGCTCTCATAGAGTGCTGCTTCCAAAAATGGAGGCTCTGTTTAGCTGTCATGGCTAATTGGTGTTGATAGATTTTTTTCACCATGGCTTTGCCTAAACCAGGGCTGGGCAACTGTGGCCTCTCAGATTTATCTGGACTGCATTTCCCATCCACTATGTCTGTCTGTCACCATCACTGTACAAGTAAGAGAACAACAAAATACTTCTCTGACCTCAGGTTTACAATCTAATTAAGACATGCCATGAAAGGGGAAAGGGCTGGCAGTGGGGGACAGGATTAAGTCCAGTAGATACTGGTGCTTCTTCTCTCCCTTTGAGGCCACACAAGTCACAGTCAGGATGGATGGAAGGCTTTTCATCTGCTTCTGGGGCTAGCCATGATGGAACAGTGCCTGCCTCTTCTTCTCTCCCTGCAAGGCCATGGCAGTGGCAATTGGGATGGAAGGAGGGCATTTCATCTGCTTCTGGGCCTAAGCATGATGGAGCTGTGCCTTCCTCTTCTTCTCACACCATTGCCTGTGCAGGCTTGGGTCGCTGGGAATCATGGGCCAAAAATATCTAGGAAGACAGTTTCCCACTTCTGGTCTAAACCGCTTTCTAAAATGACATCTAAGCACTTTTTTATTCAGAAGCAGTGTACCTCTGTATACCAATTGCAGGATTCAATGATGAATGAGGGGTTTTGACTACTTGTGTTCATTGTGGGCTAACAAAAGCATCTGGTTTCTAAGATAGAAATGGAAGTTGGCCTGTATAGAAGCATCTGCATCTGTTGGCCTGTACAGAAGTGCAATCTAGCCACTATGATGAGAAGTCCTGTATTTCTGTTCCAAGTATAGTAATTGTTTCAGTCTGTATTGATACAATCAAATAAGCACAGGCAAATTCTAACCTCTTTCCTCTTTTTCTTTCTTTCTTGTTTTACACAAAACAATAGGCAGAGTAGTTTTTTCCTCAACTTTGTGGCTATGGGTTGTTGTTGTTGTTGTTGTTGTTGTGTGCCTTCAAGTCATTTCTGGCTTATGGCGACCTTAAGGCAACCCTATCACAGGATTTTCTGAAGCTGAGAGTGTGTCACTTGCCCAAGGTCACCCAGTCAGTTTTCATGGCTGAGCAGAGTTTCAGACCCTGGTTTCCAGAGTCATAGTTTACTTTTGCAAAATTTAAATGACAAGCATCCTGCCCTGATTGGAGGATGTGCTAGTTGTCCTTCAGAGTACCTTCCAACAGCCAACAGTCCATGATATACTTCAGCTCCTAGAGCAATGGGCTCACAACCCTGCTCTGCAACTGTAATTAATCCTAAAATTGCATGTAGACCTATAATTATCATATGTGATGGAGAAGTTGTTGGGTTGTTTTTTTAACTGATGCATTTCTTCTGTTTTGGCATTGCATACATGGCTACTGTATGGATGTCATTTTAGCTTTTTCCAGCATGTTCTCAGCTCAAGTTCTTAAAAAAAAAAATGCAGGTTCATGTGCTTGGTTTCCCCATGGTTTGAAATAGTTTCCACCCACTGCCTGCTTGCAGCCTTTGTTGGATACTGTTCACAGTTAATAGCTTTACTAACTTTATTGCTGCTGGGATCTTTTCTTCCCCCTGGGAGAATCACTATGGAGACCCCCCCACACACCCCGACATGACAGTGTCCTCAGCACACCTTTTTGCCCCGGCGTTAATCCTTTCTCAACGTACCACAAAGCCAGCTTTAGCTTCAAGGAGTGATCAAATAAATATCAAAACTGCTCTCAGGGGAGACCAACATTCGCCAGGCCAGCAGAAAGAAAGACTCAGTAATATACCGTGTACGCTGCCCGATTTTATTAGCTCTGCTTCCCTTTTCTCCCTTTTGTAAAGCATTGTTGCGCTGTTATATTAATCTTTACTCCAAAGCAAATGAAAGCAGGGCCAGTTGTCAGGGCATTATTAAGAACAGCTGTTTAATTATGGCTGCTTTGGCATCAATTTGGGGGGGGGACATGGCACACTTCCCTCATGGACATTTCCTCTCCTCTCTTTCTCTTGCTTTCTCCCATTTTCTTCCTCCCTCCCTGCTCTGCAAATCCACAGTGAAGCTATGCTGAATTCTAGAGGATAAGTATGCCCCTGCCAGTCCTCCCAAGCCCTCTGAAATGTCACCAAAATTTTAAACTCCAAATTTTATTTTTGGACTGTTTTCCACCGCCACCACCCAAAAAAAAAAAAAAGTCTAAAAGTGAAGAAAACTGTCCAAAAGCATTTTAACTTCACTACCGCTCCCAGGACTCCCAACCCCTGAAATTACCTGGTTTGAATAGAAAGGTGTTCTAAAATAGCAACAGGAAGTGATGCCACAGGAAGCAGCCACAGAGGAGATCTTCTCCCATGTTTCCACCAACCATGCCTTCGAAGGCAGTGAGACAAAGAGAAATGCCTCCCCTGTGCTATTATATTCTACAGCCCTTATACAATTCTATCACAATACATCAAGTGTAGCATTATATTATATTGTAGTCAAGATGTTAGCTTACTCTAGCTCCCTAGCCAAAGAGCACTCACCAGCCCCATATTCAAGTGTGAGATATGTACTGACATTCAAAAATAAGTTATTTGGAGCCTTTCCTAAAGGAAATGAAATACTGGGGTGTAAAAGAGAAACGTAGTTTTCTGTTACAACCAACAAATCAACATGTGATTCGGAGGGTTGCTGCATTTGCAGCAAAGGCTGCCAGATCAGAGAAAAATTCCTGGCATCCATTTTGGCTAATTGTCATAGGAACCAGAAGATATGAGAGTATAAAATGACTTTGTATGACACAAAAGATTAAACGTTACTCTTCCTTTGTTACTATAATGTGACTTGTTTTATAATACATGCTATTTACTTCAAGTTTAGGTATATATTTTTCTTTAGTCAATTTTAATTATAAATCTTGTAATTGTATGAAAATTTGGATGTTTCGTACTATTTTATGCTATTTCTTGTTCTTTTCTATGGTCTTTGGACTAAACAATAAACATTTTCATTTCATATATTTTTAAATATCAAAGAATAACCAGGACATAGCATTTCCAGTTCTGATGTGTGGGTGGGCAGTGAAGAAAGCTGACAGGAAGAAAATCAGCTCATTTGAAATATGGTACTGGAGGGGAGTTCTACAGATACCATGGACTACCAAAAAGACAAAGGAATGGGTCTTAGGGCAAATCAGATCTGAACTCTCACTAGAAGCGATGACAACTAATCTGAGGCTGTTGTACTTTGGACATATCATGAGATAACATGTTGTTGTTGTTGTGTTCCTTCAAGTCACTTCTGAATTATGACGACCCCAAGCCAATCCTATCATGGAGTTTTCTTGGCTGGGTTGGAAAAGACAATAATGCTTGGTAAATTGGAAGGCAGTAGGAAAAGAGGGAGACCACACTGCAGATGGACAGACTCAATCTAGGAAGCCATAGCTCTGAGTCTTGAAGACCTGAGCTGGGCAGTTGATGACAGGGTGTCTTGGAGGAGTCTCATAGAATCACCATAAGTCAAAGTCAACTGGTTCCCAAATAACAACAAATAACAATATGTGCTTAAAGAACTCCCTGAGGCCTACAGTTTTAAAGACCTGACAAAACTGTCAACCACACCAACCCTGTTTAGATCAGTATGGCCAAAATCCTGTGCATGTGCTTCAGTTCCTACATGTGCATAAGTTCCCCTGTAGAAGCAGTTGGACATTTTTGTCTAATGCAGAATGGCTACATTCAGTTCACAGTTATGGAAGCAGAGTTGTGCATGTGGTGTCATTGTACATAGATGCACATTGTGCACAGATGCCCACTTCACAGGGATGCCCATTGAATATGGATGCATATTGCACAAGCATGGCCATGCACATTTGATTGTGTTTTTGGTTGCACATTTGGCATCTTGGCTCAGTTGCAGTTCATTGTCCATCAGCCCAAAGGCTATGTGCAACACAGTAAATATGCAACTCTGCATGTGTGGTGCAGGGTCTCAAACCTATGACTTGTCAGTCATGGAATTGGTAGAAATTATGAAATAAAGCCTCTTGTAACAGTTTTGACACCCTTAAATGCCTCTTAAGTTCTTCACCCTTTCCCCTCCTTGCTGAGCTATTGAAAGGGGTATCCAGTTTCCTTCCTTGTGCAACCTTCACCATCCTGTCTCTGACCAGTCATATTGAATCCTTTAAATCCATCCCCAAATAACTGTGAATTACCCCGAGTAAGTCACTACACTCCATTTAAGCTTTCGTCTGGGGACCTCAAAGCAATTTTCGCAAGCGTTAGTTAACCGAGACTGCTTCTCGGGTTCGATGCCATCAGATTCAATTTACACAGGTAATCCCAGGTGAAGGGAGATTTGCTCAGCCCCATGACAGATGAGGAAGCTCATACAAATTCTGGTCCCAGCACTTCCCTTGGAGAAGACTAGGATCAAAGATCTTAAAATCAGATATCCAGGGATGGGCAGCCTGTCCCTGTAAATGAGTATGCCATGTGAATTTAAGCCAGGTGCTAAAATGGAAGGAAGAGGAAGCTCTCTATTCAAGAATGAGGATGGTCTGTGTTGAAAATTTTGGACTTGGAAAATTAAGCCCAAACTCTCTTGCAAACACTGAAACTGGTAAGCAGAGCTATTATCCATTCTACTTTACAAGGCCCAGTCTCTGTTTGAAGGACTGTCCCATCCAGCTCTCTGAAACTCAGAGATGGGGCAATAAAGGCCTTGAATCTGTCTAGCTACCTTTTGTGGGGAGGGGGACTGATAAACAGGTTCTGTGGGGCCCTTTCACACTACACAATTAAAGCAGCATGATTACACATTAACTGCCAGAGTTTCATCTTTTTCTTCCCATATTTAAATGTCCCCAATTTTGGTTGTAGATGAATTATTCTGCATAGCAAAACACTATTTTGAATGCAAACTCTTGTTTTCTGAACAGAAAGCAGGTTTCCTGTAAACACACAAATTTGTGTAGAAAACAGGGTTTTGCACTAAAAAAAAACCCATATTTTTTTTCTGTGCAGAATACTTCCTCCACAACACTTTAAGATATTTGAAGATAGAGAGAATACTGCAGAGGAAAGTTCTTCCGCCCACCCACCCCCCCACAGAGAGAAAACTACCATAATTATTCACCTCCACATGCAAAGATGAAATATTTGATTTGTATCCCTAGATTAATGTTACTTCACAACTGAGCAGTCGCCTTCTTTCCTGGGCCAAAATAGCTGCTTACTGGTCATGATGGTGTCAGATATGTCCTCCAGAAATATTAAGCAAATGGTTGAGGCAGGCAGAAAGGAAATTTGCCCAGTTCTACAAATGAAACTCTAGTAACCCCCCCCCCAGTGTGACTTGTGAAAAGAAAGGCCAAGTCAAGTCAAATTTTATTTGCATCAAGCCAATAGCCATTGCAATGATAACAAATACAATACAATACATACCAGCAGACATAATACTACATAAAAGCTTACCACTACTAATATGAAAACAATCTTATTTCTAAAATGTAGCTGTGATACTAAAACAAACAGAAACAGTATGGCTAAAAGGCCTTAAGATGCAAATAAGATGTGTCAACCAACAACAGAGGGGCCATAGCTCTCATAGGCAAATGTCTTCCCTTGCCAGTAGAATTTAAGTGCCTGCTATTAATGGTGAATTGATCAAAGCTTGGGGAATAACCTAAGAAGAACCCTGCTGGTCAATTCAGCATCTCATTGCAGCCAACCAGTTGCCTTCAAGAATCCTCCAAGCTAGGCATGATGATAAGGACATCAGTAATACCCTCCCCATCTTTTTTTCCCTAGCAAGTGCTGTTCAGTGTTGCGTATTGTCTCTGAATATGGAGGTTCTGTCTGGCAGTCATGCTTACTAGCCATTAATAGACTGACCTTTTATAAATTCATCTAGGGCTTGTCTGGCAAAAATATTCCTCACAGAATTCAAGGAGAATATGTTTTGTCTAAATGGGATCTCACATCATTTCGCTGTATTCAGAAGGAGGGGGTGGAAAACTCCAAATACTCCATGGGAAAAGACTTTGTGGCTCTCCCCAACTTTTTTAAAAAACTCAAAAGGAAATGCTCATTCCCACTCATCGGGACAACTGATTTGCTTTGATGCAGTTTCCCAATAAGAACAGAAGTGGAAAGCTGATTGATTAGTTGTGCACAGGGGATGGAGCTTGCTGGCCAGGCAGTGCCTGAGACCACCATGTTGGATTTTCGGTGTAGTGATCATGTGCTGAGGCAACAAAACAGCCTTTTTTTCTCTTTTTCTCTGTTTATGTAAGCACAAGATCACACTTCCGCAACTTGGATTTCCTTTTTTTAAAAAAATACAGTTCAGTGGTGGCAACTGGCAACAATAAAAATGCAAGTAATTCCCTCATGCCCGCCATTTTGATTCACAGGCATGCCTCTTTGAACAACAAATGTGTATGGCTTTGCATACCTGTGATCGTGAAAAAAAATGTGGAGACAAATGAAAGTTGCTGCAAATTGGCATTACTGCACATCAATCTGTATTTTATTGCCTCACATAGACAAGCCCCTAATTTTCCCATGCCGGTCGAAAGACAGGATACAATTTTGTTTTTGTTTTTTAAAGATGGTTGCATAAGTTACTTTTTGGACTACAATTTCCAGAATCCCCCAGAAAGCATGGCCATTTAGAGTTTCTAGGAGCATTAGTGCAAACAGTAACATTTCCAAGCTTTGGGGTGGAAGCTACAGGCATTTATTACATTTTCTTTAGCTGCTTTCCTTCTAAGTTCTGCCCTTAGGAGAATTCAAGTAGTTACGATTCAAAAAGGAACATCCCCATCCTTTGGGTTAAAGCTGAAGGACAGTTGAAGGGAGACTTCAGCATGAGGCATTTTCTTTCGTCAAAAAACCCTTAGCTTTCCAACAAAAATTCCATTTTGCCCCCACACTGTAGAGAGTTTAAGTATCAACAAACATATCTTACTGGGCCAACTGTCAAACCCCCTTTCAGAAATGCTATGTATGACGATTTGTCAACCGCGGGCATATTTTTCTGCTCAGTCCTTGGTCTGCTCTTTAGTATTGCCTGCTGATTGTATTATGATGTGCTACTTACTTCGGTCAGAAAAGCGAGACCTTTTTACATGGCTTCCCTCATCACAAATGTATCTGATAAATCACTGATTTGGAAAGTGGTTTGGTAGAGTTCACTGCCCAGGTAAACGCTTTGCTATAGCTCAAAGCATAATGTAGATGTCGCAGAAGGTTAAATACACCAGGATAGTGGCCTGGGAAGGGAATGGCTGCAGTGATATAATAGAAGGGGGGGTGTTAATGGGACAGCAATAAATATAAACAGGAAGGGCAGGAGGCATGGGTTCCATTTTAACAAGCTGAAGGAGAAGAGGACATCGGCAGTCAAGTCAACAGGACCATCACATATAGATTTTCTTCAGTTTTGTAACATGCAGAAAACATGAATTCCCAAGTAGAATTGGGGGGAAATTCCTTTTTTGAACTACAACTCACAGCACGGCCACATTCACTGAACTATACTGAGAGCTGTGGTCTAAAAAAGTAACTCTGCCAAGCTTTTATTGGTTTACACATGCAACAGAATGGGGCAAGAACAAGATGGTAGAATTCCAAGTTAGTAACACAGACTACCATTTCAGAGCAGAGGTGGAGGAGACCATTTTTTAAATTTCCCTTTATACTGGGAGTAGGTGATACATGGAAAACCAGCCTGGTGTGGTGATTTGAGTGTTGGACTATGACTCTGGAGACCAGGGTTTGAATCCCCGCTTAGCCATGGAAACCTACTGGGTGACCATGGGCAAGTCACACTCTTTCAGCCTCAGAGGAAGGCAATAGCAAACCCCTTCTGAAGAAATCTTGTCAAGAAAACTCCGTGACAGGTTCACCTTAGGGTCACCATAAGTCGGAAACATCTTAAAGGCACACCACAACAACAACAGATGATAAATGGCCTACATAATGGATGCCCTGAAAGTGCATAACTTTCAGAGGGTGAGATAGTCAGAATCACTTTTCTTAAAGTGTTAGGTCCTTGTTAGTTTAAAAGAAAAAAAAATACAGGGATTTCCCCCCCTGAGAAATCTCTCCCAGTATATAACATCAACTCACACTGAGTTTTGCTTTCACTTTCATTATTATAGACCAGAATTCACTAATGCATTCCTGATTAGTTCATTTTCACAATCCCTATATATTCACTAGTTTAGGTAACGAATACATGCCGAACAAGTCTTGAAGAGAAACGACAACGCAGAAAGAATCACAACCCAGAAACATCACCCAAGGAGACCTTCTGCTGTGCTTTCTGCAACTGGACTTGTTTATCTCGGATTGGCCTTTTCCATCATCAGCACGTTTGCAGAAAGTGTGGGATGAGTCCTTCCTGAATCTTCGTTTGCAAAGAAAAGCCAGAGAGAGAGAGAGAGAGAGAGAGAGACATAGGGACCATGAAAGTCCCCCAGTCCGTACTTACTGCAAACAACACAGGTACATTCTCCAGTTGATCAGGAAGCAGCTGACTTACATTTCCACCTCCACTCCCATGGGTGAGTCTCTGGTACAAGGGGGAATTGAGATAGGGACCCTGCTTGTGACTGTTGCACTGGAGATCCCTCATAGGAGAGCAGTGAAAATACCAGTCATCTGCTTCCCAATTAATAGGAGAACAGACTCTTGTTGCTCACAGCTGCTGCTGCACAGTAAATGAAGATGGGAGTGGTGGTCAGGCTCGGAGACACTACCTAGCTATGTAATGAAAGGGGTTATGTAGCTAAGTATGTGATACAGAATCACGGCCATAATTTTTAAAAACTCCTAATATGTTCAGTGAATTTCCAACTGCTCTTCAACATTTCATCCAAGTAGTGATGTTTTCACTAAATTTCATAATCACCTGGTTAGGAATATAAATTTATCCAGCTCATAATACTCTGTGTAAGCTGTGATTAGTGTCTGGGGCTTACAAACTTCATCTATTGTTCATCCAAGTCCTGGACACTAATGACAGCTCATATGGCGGCATTACAAGCTGAACAAATTCATATTTCCAAACCCAATCATTACAAACCTTGGCAACATAACTACTTAAAAGAGCAAATAATTAGTCATGCCTTTTGTAAAATGTACATCTTTATGGATATGGAGATGGGCTTAGAAATATTTTAACATTTAAAAAAATTGCAAGTTTGCAGATGACACCAGTTTGGGAATAGCAGTGAATACCTCAGAAAACAAAATCAGAATTCAAGGTGACTTTAGCAGGCTAGAGATATGGGCCAAAACAAGCAAAATGAATTTCAACAAGGAGATATATAAAGTTCAACATTTTGGCAGGACAAATCAGGTGCAGAAATAGAGGAAGATTGGAACTTGCCCTGGGAGTAGTGCATGTGAAAATGATCAAGGGCAGTGGTTCTTAGCCTGCGGTCTGTGGGCTCCCAGGAAGCCGCAATGTCCTCACAGGGGATCTGTGAAGGCTTGAAGGCTACTCAGTCCACTTCCTCCCCACAGTGGAGCAGCCATATGACAGGAGCCAAGGCAAAGGCTGGCTGGCTGGGCCTGCTTGTTGCTGCTCAATCCATTCCAGTTGCCAACTGGCAGGAAGAAGCAGGATAAAAGTCTTTCCTCTCCCTCTGTTGACTCTGAGGGAAGGTTTAATGCAGTGATTCTCAACCTGTGGCTCCCCAGATGTTGTTGGACTACAGTTCCCAGGAACCCTCTGAGGTCTCACCTTGACAGCCAGGTGGTCCTCCCAGTCATTAGTGAGGCTCTGAGTTCAATACTACAGCCCCTCTAATGAACTGGGAGGACCACCTTGCTGTCAAGGTGAGACCTCAGAGGGCTCCTGGGAACTGTAGTCCAACAACATCTGGGGAGCCACAAGTTGAGAACCACTGGTTTAATGGGTGGTGTAATTGTTAATGGTTGATGATGGAGAAGACTGGGGTTTTAAATCTTGCATTAAGCCTTGGGGATCCATGGCAACAAAAGATATTTAAAGGGGGTCTCTGGTAAAGAAAAGGTTATGAACCACTGATCTAGGGTCTTAGAAAACCACAAGTTAAATAAGACTTAACAATGTGATACAGCAGTGTTCATATAGCATAGTGTTGTTAGAGGAAATAATTGTATTACTCTATTCTGCTTTGGTCAGACCTTAGCTGGAGTCCTATGTTCACTTCTGGACACCACCATTTAAGAAGGATATTGACAAACTGAAATGCATCCAAAGGAGAATCATCAAAAAGGTAAAATGTCTGGCAACCTAGTCCTATGAGGAATGATTGGGGGAGTCAGTCAAATTTTGCACAGAGAAGAGAAAATGTAATAGGTAATATGATAGCCATCTAAAAATATTTGAAGAGTTGCCATGAAGAAATCAGAAAAAAAATATATTTTCTTCAGCTTCTAAGAGCAGGGCTCAAGCTGATAGATTCAAATTACAAGAAAGGAAATTTCAATGAAAATTAGGAAAAATCTCCAGAGAGTAAGAGCTATTACAAAGTGGGATGGACTGCCCGGGAGAGTGGTAGACTCACCCTACTGGAGGCATTTGATCAGACATTGCAGCCATGTGCTTTAGCTACATAGATTTCCTGCACTGAAGGAGATTGGACTAGATGACCCTTGAAATCCCTTCAGTTCTGTGACTCTGTAATCAATGAATCTATGGTAATAAATATAAATCAATGAATGAATAAACATCAAACAAGACCTATATGAAATACAGGAAGATAATAATACTGATATATTTCAAGGTCCATTTATAACCGCATGTCAAGAGCCAGTCTGAATAGAAACTTCTTATAATGCTTTCTACAAGCAGTGAAAGAACTACACTACACATCCTGGGTGAAGAAATAATTTTAGAAATGCAGGCCCACCACAGTAAAGACCCCTGCACCTAGCATCCATAATTACCAGCACCCTTGCTAGTAAAAAGGCAAGCAGGGTCTGAATCAGTGAACACAGCTGGGATGGGAGCTCATGCAGAGAGAGGCATGGATATCATTATCTTGCCGAAAACCACTAATCTTATCTCTGCCCATCCAGCAGCAAGCAAGGGAGACAAGCCTTATGTTTAAAGAATGCTAAAGTTAGGTGACAGACTCCACAAAAGAACAAAGTACCTGGTCGTCATCCATTTTAGCATCTTAATTTGGATAATGGCTTTTTCTGGTCAGGATCCAGCAATACCCACTTTCCTTCTGATTTGGAGATTACTTGTTTCTCACCTCCTGACAAAAGGAGGAAGAGGAGTGAAAACAGAAACAGAGATTGAGAGGGAGGAAAGGAGGGAGGGAGGAAGAAAGAGAGAGAAAGAGGTTATGATGAGTTCTATTTAGGTGTAGCAAACCATATTTGCAGCAAAATGAGCTTTTTTCTTTATTTCCTTCAGATGCTTTCTTTTAATTAACTAAAGGTTAGTAGATGGCGGAAGGGGTGGGTATACGAACATCTTGGGAACGCTCTGAGGCAGTGGCTTGGGTCATTGCCAGGCAGCATTGGCATGCCCAGAGCTTGTGAAAGTTACTTATTTGCACTACACATCAAAGATTGTGGTAGCAATAATTTGTAGGAAGCAGAAGAAGAAGAAGATGAAGAAGAAGAAGCCAGTTGGGACTTACATTTTCATAAATAGACTTATGTCTGCAGGAATTAGCACTGGCCAGTTCTATGATGTCCATAATCCAGTAAAGGGCTGCTGTTCATTGCTATGTAGGAGAGACAGCAAAGTGACCAATGCACGTTGGAATGGATATGCATTGGGACAATTATGCATTGGGACACCAGCTAAGGAATGTTGGTGCACATTGATAGAGCCCAATACACAATGGGACACTCTTGCCAGTGTCCCATTATGCACCTTCACAATTCTCTAACAGGGTTTCTAAGCTCCTCTTCTATGTAGCTAAGTATACATAAAGTTACGTAATGTACACTGTGATAGAAGATTCCAGCCATTCATTATAATAGCTGTTGTCTTGTTGTCTTGTGCATGTGTATGTTCCACTGCAGAAGCAGTTTGACATTTTTGCCTGATGCGTAATATCTCTATTTCCTCTCCATTGATTGTCCATTGACTATCTAGTCCGTGAGCTGCTCTTCGCTGATGATGCTGCCCTTGTTGCCCACACAGAAGCAGCTCTGCAGCACCTAACATCCTGCTTCGCAACAGCTGCAGAGCTGTTTGGGCTGGAAGTCAACCTGCAGACAACGGAAGTTCTTTACCAGCCTTCACCACAAGACGAACACCACCATCTCCACATTGCCGTCGGCAAATCTGTGTTCAAGTCCATTCAGCAGTTCACCTACCTGGAAAGCATCATCTCCTCAGATACCAAGATTGACAAAGAGATCGATCACAGATTCGCTTCAGTGAGTAAAAAATGGTGCATTTGCAATAGATCGAACATGGAAGTAACACGGACGATGACAGGAGGGGAACAGCGTCATCTGAAACTGACCCCCTACCGCGGGATAGCTGCGTACCTCTCCCCCCCCCCTGACGGGTTTTGGGGCATCTGAAAAAGTCCTAAGTACTATGGTGCCATCCTGGTGAATCCTGGGATTTGCAGTTTAGGGAGGGTATGTTTGGAATTCTCAAGCCAGGGGTCTTTAGTGCCTCACCAAACTACAAACCCCAAGATTCCATGGTATGTAGCGGTGTCAATTAAAGTGGAATTATAGTGCTATAATTGTGTGGCATGAAAGGGATCCAGGAGTCTTTCTCTCTGAAATGTTGATGAGTTCTTTCAAATGAATGGAACTAATATTATTCCCATTTGCACCAGCCAAATTCAATGGGTACAACTGTTCCCAGCATGGAGAGGGCCATCTACTCCAGAGGTGGCCAAAAAGTGGGTCTGGGTCCATTTTTCTGTCCCTGGGACCCTCTGTGGACTTCCCCAAATGCAAAAAAAAAAAAAAGGAAAGTCCAAAATAACAACAAAAGCAGAAGTAGCTCCAAGTTCACTTTTGCTTTGAAAAGTGGGCATATTTTGCTAATGTTAAGCAATGCCACCTATTTTTGTTCATGTTAAACAGGCTTCCAAGGGAGCAATTCACTTTTTTTTTGTTGTTAAAAAAAAAAAGGGTAACCCTAGGTTATGGAAGTTGTGAAGCCCAGAAAAACAATTCTTGGGGGCCACATGTAACTCCAGGGCCACTCTTGATTTAGTAGCTGCTTGTCATATTGGTGTTAAATATAAGGAGCCTTTGAGATATAAAGAAGCAGCACCCTTGATTCAGCATCACAAACATGTTTGGACAGAGAGGGCTCCAAAGTCAGACTTTTAAGAAATGAGCACTCAAACCCCAGAGCTAGGCTGAACAAATGGGTCAGATTTTGGTTTCTATCACGTCTGAATTTGTTTAATATTAAGATTCTTTCCATCCTTCTTATAGATACAAAGACATCCAGCTGGTGTAGTGGTCTGAGTGTTTGGATTATGACTCTGGAAGACCAGGGTTCAAATCCTCACTTGGCCCTAGAAACTCACTGGGTGACCTTGGCAAGTCACACACTCACAGCTTCAGAGAAAGGCAATGGCAAACCTCCTCTGAAGAAATCTGGACAAGAAAACCATGTAATAGGTTCACCACAAGGTCACCATAAGTCAGAAACTGCAACAACAATATATGAGTACATGTGTGGATTTAGGTAATTTTTTATTTAAAAAAAATTAACTGATATGACGTTCTCACTTGTCTCTAATGACCCATGGCTGCTGGTGGCTCATAGGTCAGTAGAGTGGTGCATCCAATCCTCAAAATAAGTCGAGCACCTTAGATAGCTCCTTGGAAGTTCAGACTGTAGCCCCAAGTGGATTCACCAATACCAGGGCCACCAGCCACTGTTGCACTGCAAGTCATGGTGACATCTGTTCACGAATTTGTCTGAACCTGCTCTGTGCCCCTTGCTTGGATGCAAACCAACCATAATGAACTCAGCAACTAAGGCAGTCATCAGAAGTTCTCATCTGGTGACTGCAAGATGGGAAGAACCTAAGCTAAGTGTATTCCATGTAGAATCAGGTCATTCAGTGTTGTCTGACTCTGTAACCTCTGGATGCTGACACACTGCAGGAATAATGCTGTTTGACTCTGCTTTAATTTTCATGGCTCCATCCTATGAAATTCTGGGATTTGTAGTTTTGTGAGCTATTTAGCCTTTACTGTCAGAGACCTCTGGTGCAACAACAAACTACAAATCCCAGAAGTTCATAGGATGGAGCCATGAGAGTTAAAGCAGAGTCAAACAGCATTATTCCTGCAGTGTGTCAGCAGCCTCTGTTGAGCATTAGTTTGTTTCAGCTTTTCGAGTTGTTACATTGCCCATATTTACCTAAGATCTTTTTCAGGATTAGGGTCTTCAGATTTTAGGGCATGGATAAGGAGCTTCAGAGTCCAAAGGCCATCCCTGCCTCATTTTCAAGCCCTTATAGGCCATACCCATTCATTTTTAAAAAACTTTAAGTGACCCCAATGGGTACAAGGACAAGGGCTCACACACCCAATAATCTTAAAATAGAGCATTCCCCTGAAAATTCTCCAGTTTGAAACCTAAAGATATATGTTTAGTGATGTGGGGCTCCGAGGGACATGCTGAGGGCCTTGGGGGCCACATGCAGCCTGCAGACCACACAGCTCCCCTTGTTTCAAGGTACCCCACCAAGCAGTCAGTGTAGTTTGAATCCGTAGCATTCCACTTTTATAATTGACATCCCTTTGAGTCCCTGGGCTTCCTAGCTTGGTGGTTTTAAACAAAAAAGAATAGACCGTGCAAGCTATTGATCACAGGTACAAAGGGGCAGCAGAACTATTAAGGCTGTTTAAATGAAACTTGGCCATTAGAGAATCACAAAACAGTTTTTAATACTGTATTAAAGCTTTGCTTTGTCATTAACCTTTTTGCTCCATTATTATAGGTTGGAAATGCTAATGCTGTACCAGGCCAGGTACACTAAAAGCTGTACAGGCACATAGATCCTGGGCTGAGTTTATGGGCAGAAAGTGCCACAGGTAATTAACCAGACCTCCAATGGAAAAGGGTACCTGCTAGTTCGCTTATCAGGTAGCTGGGATGGAATATTACAGAAGGGAGTGATAGCATCATGATGGAAAACATGCCTTGAAGGCAAAAGATCCCAAGTTCCACTGACTCTCCATTGTATCCTAGCCTTTCTCCCTGCACCTTTCATTCACCATCAAAATAATGGTCATATTGCTAGTCCCTAATGTTATTCTGAAAAGGGATTTTGTGTTCTGGGGTGTTATTCTTATCACCATCACCAGGGATACCCTATGACCTTCAGCTCCACTTGACAGGTGATAGATCAGGGGTCTGAACGTATGGATTAAGGAGCAGAGATAGTAAAAATTAAAGGCAACCAGGCAGGGGCCAGGGAAGTGTGTCAGGCAGATCAAGTCCCAGTGAAGCTCAAACCAAAAAGGAAGGAGCATTGCTCAGTGGTAAAGCACATGCCTTGCATGCAGAAAGACTTAGGTTCCACTCCTGGCATCCCCAGAAAGAAGGATCAGGTGGTGCAAAAAATATTGTTTCTGAGACCCTTAGCACCACTAACAGACGGGACAGGAAAATACTGGGCCAAATTGACAAATAGTAGAGCTAACTGTCCATGCCACCTCAAGGATTCTGGGATTTGTAGTCCAACAAGCAACCTTCCCAAATTCTAATAAATAGCCAGAGCTGTTACAATGCTGCTTCTTCTGAAGGTAGGGGTTAAAAGTCGATAGCAGTGGTGACTCATCTGAGTCTAGTAAACCAGCTGTCAGATCAAGGCTGGAATTCAGGATGCTTCTCTCCCCTATACTGTTGGCAGTGGTTTCCAGGATAAGGACTTGGATGGCTTAGGAGGACATATAGTGCAAGTCTTCCAGCTGCCAGGAGTATATCTATGATACCATCTGCCAGTGTAGAAAACCTGGAAAGGATACATGTAGCTAGAGGAAAACTCTCCTTTGCCACCTGTGTCTTTTTTAAATAATGCATACTTCTTCTCCTTCTTCCCTACCTCCTTGCCAGATTTGCTGCTGCATGTGGATTTCCTAAGGCACAGGTTACAGTCAGGCAGAAGAAAACCATGGTAAAATGGGCCTTCCTAAATATTCGTGCCATTAGCAGTATATGTTGCTGCATTTATGTTCCACCACACAAATGCCCTCTGTTTTGATGGGATGGATGTGTTCAGAGAAACACCCCATATCTTATGTGCTGTGCATGTTGATGGCATTATATATAAATTAATTATCCTCATCATCTTAGACTTATATCAGACTGCACAATTATAGTAGTCTTATACCATGCCGACTGTCATGGCTGTATCCTATGGAATTCTAGGATTTGTAGTCAGAGGGCACTAAAGCTCTCTGGAAGAGATTTCTAAATACATCCCAAAACTATAAATACCAGAATTAAATAGAATGCAGCCATGGTAGTTACGGTGGGATCTAAGTGTTATAACTCTGCAGTATGAAAGAGATATTAGAGTCATGCATTCTCTGTATGGAGATGTTGAGCACCACCATGTGCATTTCCCCCTATGCAGCATACTCTCTTAGTCTAGAACTTTCTTCCCTTATCCCAATATGAAATTAATAATAAATAAAAGTAGAGCTAGGAAAAGTTCCTTTTTAGACTACAAATACCCACTCTCTTAGTTCCTAGAATTTTACTGGCTAGGGGATGCATTCCAAAAAGTAACGTTTCCATGCTAGGAATGGGTGTAATCAAGGACAGTAGTGACATGGAAGGCCGAATTAGTGTCACAGTGGCTGGCTGAAGGCCTGTGCCCTACAATGCAGCCATCTGTTTTGACCCAAAGAATGAAGGAGGGGGGCTCTGATCTGGGACCTGCCCTTCCTTTACATAGCCCCAACCCATCCATGTGCCTAACCCTATGCCTTCCTCTGCATCAGTCCACTCTGGCTTCTGTTTCTTGGTAATTCCACTAGCCTCCATTTTAGACACAAACGCCACCAGTACAAATGAATCAGTTAAAATGTCTTGAGTTTTATTAATGACGATTACATAGTCATTCTTCCCAATCTGCAGAAGGTGTTCTGCTTGTTTCTGCAGCACAGAAACAAGCTTTGCTCTTCACATAGTGCTAATCTTAAATGTCACACTCAGACTGTGATTCTGAGGTGAGGCTACTGCCTACCTTTAATGACAATAAAAGAGAATTTATCATATTTTGGTAGGATGGATTTATCAATATCTGTTAGCCATGATAAGTGTAATCTCCAACACATCTGCCAACCAGCAAGCCATGCCTTTTCTCCACTGTGTTCATTACTATTCCTATCCACACCCTTCCCTCAAGAATATACAGTCACTGAGCCCGCTCAGGCCTAATTGGGTATTTTAGTCCCACTTTAATGGTTCTTTCCCCTAATTCTATATTAGCAGGTCCCCCAGTCATGTCCATGGGAGATACATTCCTGTATTTACCATTTATAAGTGAAACCATGGATAATAGCAAACCTTATTAAAATAAAGGACTTCCAGTACAAACATACCATAAAGTTGTGTTGGAGGACCAAGAGATTCCTAGAGAGGATGCTTCTCGAGGTATTTTCCAGCATGACTCTATGCTATGTGTCCCTCTTTTTTCAGCCGTGGATAACTAAAACTTCGGATATTGGTTCTACGGATTTGGGGGGCGACCTGTTCCCTGTTATTGCACTATATCCCATTTTAACTACCATGGCAACATCGTCTGGAATCCTGGGATTTGCAGTTTAAGAAGGGATATTTAGAAATCTCAGCCAGAGAGCTTTTGGCCTCACTAAACTACAAAACACAGGATGTTGCCATAGCCGTTAAAGTAGAATATAGTGCCCTAACAGTGTAGTGTGGTAAGCAGTTATCTGAGGGGTTACTTCTGTAGTGTTTGAAGTTCCTTTGATCTTCTGATATCTCCCTCCTGTGCATGGATTGTGCCACCATAAATCCTGCATACTGACTAGCCCTCTGACAATGAGTTTGCTAATGATATACAGGTGAATTAAATATACCTCTGTATTTAAAGGGAACAGGACTTCATAACATCAGGTCAATGTCCCAGCTGTCAGCTCTCAGAGGCATCTAGGTGGCTTTTCTGGGAAGTCGGTAATAACTCCTTATCACATAAACAGATACTTGTCTGAATCAGTTAAACACTTCTTTAATCCTTGCCACATTAGAGAAGATATTTCAATCTTTAGGACATTTTTTCATGGGCAGGGAGGGGGGATGCTAGTATGCCTGAAGATCAGTGAAACTTGTAGTGGCACACAATAAATTTTCTGAATTCTTCTCTGTTAGTATTTCCTGTTTTGATGGCCCCCTTCAATGGTTTCCAAGCTGTAATCCTAAGAACACTGTGGTTTTCCTCAGAAGCTTTCCTGATGTTCCTCAACATGAAGATCTGTAATGATAGACAAGCTTGCCTGAAAGTCAGCTTGACCAAAGCCAATCATTACTAATCTTCTTTTTCCTTTTCAAGGCACAGTTGCAAAACAACAGAATGCCCACAGGAATAATCTTCCTTTGGCCCTTTGGCCAATCTACAGAATGATGTACTTGCAGCCTGCATTGCATTAGGTGACCTACGGGGATGAATGAAGGCATTGGCTGCCACCAATAAGAATTCTGACTACTCAGTGAATTTTTCACTCAGTCCCCAAATTTATAGCATCACAGAGATTGGGACACTGAAAATTGTTCACACCTAGAGCTCTTGTACAGTGGGCCCTTGGTATCTGCTGGGGTTTGGTTCCAGGACCAAAATCCATAGATGCTCAAGTCCCATTATATACATGGCATAGTAAAATGGCGTTCCTTATACAAAATGACACAATCAAGGTTTGCTTCTTGGGATTTATGTTTGGGGGAATATTTTCAAGCCATGGATGCCAAATCTGTGGATACAGAGGGCTGGCTGAATTTGTTGTGTTCACATTTCTCTTGAGCTGTGCACTGGCAGCACTGGGGTGTATGTGAAGAGGCTGAACCTCACCAGGTGACACCATTGGAGGGAAGACTGACACCATCCTTAGTAACGCCACAGGCCTCTTGTGCCCTTTCCATTCCAGTGAGACAATTGCAAAGCAAAACAGGCCTGAGAGTATCATAGAATCATAGAGCTGGAAGAAACCACAAGGGCTATCTAGTCCAACACCCTGCCCTGCAGGAATACACAATCGAAGCATTCCCAACAGATGGTCATCCAGCCTCTGTTTAACAGCCTCCAAAGAAGGAGACTGCCACATTCTTTTTTTTATTATTCCCATTTTTATTAAGATGTAACTTCAAATTAGATCAAATGTCATACTCCTTTATAACATACCTTTACAATCATATCTTTACACCTTATCTGCAATTATACAAAACTAAAACTCATTCCTCCTCTTTCTTCCAGCATAACATTTACACCATCCTTTGAGACTCTGCCACATTTTGAGGCAGTGCATTCCAATGCCAAACAGCTCAAACTGTCAGGAAGTCCTTCCTAATGTTTAGGTGGAATCTCTTTTCCTGTAGTTTGAGTCCATTGCTCCATGTCCTAGTCTCTGGGGCAGCAGAAAACAAGCTTCCTCCATCCTCAATAGGACATCGCTTCAAATATTTAAACATGGCTATCATGTCACCTCTCAACCTTTTCTTCTTCAGGCTAAACATACCCAGCTCTCTAGGCCTCTCCTCATAGGGTATAATGGCTTCCAGACTTCCCACCATTTTGGTCACCCTCCTCTGGACACCTTCCAGCTTGTCCATATCCATCTGGAACTGTGGTGCGCAGAACTGGACACAGTATTCCCGGTGAGGTCTGACCAAAGCAGAATAGAGTGGCACTATTACTTCCCTAGATATAGACATTACCGTATACTCCTATTGATACCCTTAGGATGTGGCCTCAGAATCCTCTGCAACACAGTGTGGTATCTTAGTTGACTAGTGCTGGGAACATATGGCCCTCCAGATGTTGTTAGGCTTCAGGTCCCATCAGCATTAGCCAGCATGTGCTATGGTGAAGGATCTTGGGAGTTTTACTTGAACAAGATCTGGCAGGCCATAGTTGAACAAGATCTGGCAGTTCCTATCCCAGTAATATGCAATTCAGTGTGGGAGGACTTCTCTGAAGACAGAAAGCCTGAAATGTAATCTTCTATGGGGAGAATCTTATTTACAGTCTGACATTGTCCTAAAGGATGTATTTGAAATTTAAGAAAGCATTAGCCCTGCTTCTGCTGAGAGGCCCCTGGGTGAGAAAGCAACCAAGTAATCAAGAGATGGAGGGATGAAAACAGATTGTTGTCAGCTGCTGAAAGGTCAGGAGTAGCAGGAAATATGGCCGCTAATTAACTCCACGGCACATGGAGGCATTAAGATAGGCCATAGCCTGTTGAAACCAACTCACCATCCCTGCCCTCATATGTTAATATTGAGAGAGGGAATTATAAAAATGTAATGAGAAAGCACTGAAATATGAAAATCTTGTAATGATGAAATATAACAGCTCATAATGAAGAAAAAAGAAGCAGTAGCAAAAAAAAAATCAATTCTTCTGAAACAAAAAGAGAGTAAAAGAGACAGAGAGATGGGAGGGGAGGGGGAAGAAAAGAGTGTCTGAAAATGAGTTTTACTTCCCCTCTTGTGTTGGAACCCCCCAAAAAAGCAATTACTGTTGGGCTGGCATTGCCTTCCTGTGCATTAATTCCCCATTATGAGTAAAATTAATGAGTTTAGAGAACGTCTTTTCCTCAATACGGGTTGCACACTTCATTACTGGGACTAATAAACCACTTGAGATTGGGAACTGGTGCCAAGCACCTCCCTGGCCTGGTTTTGTTTTTTGGAACTCTTTTCAGAGATTGGGTCAGAGAGAGAGACATTGCCTTTGTTCATTAAAGGATCAACCTGTCATGACCAGAACCTCAAGTACGTAGTGGGCTCAGGATTCAGGGACAGAGGAAAAAAGAGGAATCAACAAGACTAGGAAAAACCAATGGTGAAAGCTGCGGCAGTGTTAAAATCCAAATCCAGGTCAGAGTGCCAGGTCAGAGCCTCCACAGCTTGGGAAAACTACATTATTTTTAACTACAGTGCCAAGATTTTGATAATTTCATTCCCCAAAGTAACTGGTTCTGGTCAGACCTGCTCAGAGAGCAGACAGTCTCCCTGAATTATAGCCCCTTAGAGACAACACTCCCTGAATCAGGTTCTCCTCAAGAACTGCCTGCCCCTCTTAGATCCTGCTTGCTGGTTCCTGAGCTCTGTTGTTATGTGCCTTCGAGTCATTTTTCTGAGTTACAGTGACCCTAAGACAAACTATCATGGGGTTTTCTTAGCAGAATTTGTTCAGAGGGGGTTTGCCCTTGCCTTCCTCTGAGGCTGAGTGTGACTTGCCCAAGGTCACCCAGTGGGTTTCCATGGCTGAGCAGAGATTGGAACCATGGTCTCCCCATGTCCTATTCCAACAACCAGACCACTACACCACACTGGCTCTGCACTCAAAGCACGAAATGGCTGGGAAGTAGGGATGTAAATCCATTTTTTTTGCCCTCCTATGCAGGGACAAAAAATAAAGTAGTTTTATCCCCACTGAAGAACAAAACAAATGATCATACATCCTGAGATGACTTTTTTTTTCTTAAAAGCCTCCATTTTTCTTATGATTTCCATTTTGATAGCAAAACTTAGAGATTTAAGCCGAGGCATACTATCAAAGCTTTTCAGATTCCTCCTCACTGTCCTCTGAGAGGTGGGGCATGATAGCCTTGTATAGATAAGTCCAAAGTCTTTTTATGGGAGCCCAGCCCACTCACCCTCTTTGTGTGTGTGTGTGTGTGTGTGTTCTGTCTGGTTGGAAGGTTTTTGCAGCATTGGCATGGGATCATGGTGAAGATGGGCTGGAAAAAGACGGGACTTTCAGTGCTGAGTTAACAGCAGCTTACCTGCAATGAACAATGCAATAAAACTCGATATGGGAAAGAGTAGGATTCTGCTCTAGATGATCCTATTGTAGCTGCTCGTGTATTTGTACAGCAGGCTAACAGCTGCCTCCAAAATCACTTACTGAGCATGTGTGGAGAGCAAAACAGAAAGAAAAGGGGAAAGCAGATTAGCCTGCCTCACCAGCTCCCCTGGCATGATGAAAAAGCATAGATCTCCAAGTTTTGCCACCAAAATGGAAATTATAAGAAAAGCGGAGGCTTTTGAGTGGATGCATTTTGGAAGAAATGTTCAAGTGGTCCCTAGAAGATTAAAAATGTTTTTTGTTTACTCATGCAAGGCTTACCTGACCTAGTTGTTTCTTTTCACATGTGCATTATATTAGTTTTGAATAAAATATGAACTGAAACATGTTGAAGTGTTGTGGTGTAGGAACCTATCCCTAGTTACCTCTGTTAATATAGACATGTTCCTAGGCTTTGCCTCTTTACCAGGAACTTTGACACCAGAGCTAGAAATAACATGGAAAGACTAGGGATAGGTTCCTAAATTGCAAGAAGAAGAAGAAGAAGAAGACAGTTGGTCCTTCATATCCACCGATTCTGCATCCATGGGTTCCACCAGCCACAGTTTGAAAATATTTTTTTTTTTAAATCAAAAAAACCAAACCTTGTTTTTGCCATTTTATATAAGGGACACCATTTTACTAGTCCATTGTATATAATGGGACTTGAGCATCACAGATTTTGGTATCCACAGGGGGTTCTAGAACCAAACCCCAGTAGATACCGAGGGCCCACTGTAGTTCAACATGTTTCAGTAAACTTTTAATGATTATGGCATTCCTTTCTAATCTTTCTTAAAGTTTAGAATACATGCCTGCCTACACTTGACTTCCATTTTCATTTGTATCACAACTTCTAGGAGAACATGGTCTCTCTATCCTAAGGACCCAGCCACTTCCACCCCATTAACCAGGTCATCACTGTTGGTTAAGATCAGATCTAAAGTAGCTGATCCACCTTCTGGACAATGAAATTGTCTGCAAGGCAAGGCAAACAAGGAATTTGTTGGACCTTATATTTTTGGTAGAGTTTGACTTCCAACAAATATCAAGACAGTTGAAATCTCCCATTACTACTACATCTCTGACGGCTTAAGTTAAACAAGCTACCATCAGTACGGTAACGTATATAGATGCCGTCGTCTTCTTCAAGCTCTGCCATAGCCCTTTGGAGCATCATGCTAAAGAAGATTGTAAATAAAGTTGGTGCAAGAACACAACCTTGCTTCACTCCATTAGTTATTAGAAAGGGCTCTGAAAGAGCATCGCCATATCTGACTTGACCACGCTGGCCCTCATGTAGTAAGATAATCATTTTAAGGAATTTGGGGGGACATCCTAGTCTTTCCAGGATCTGCCACAGACCTTTTCTACTCCCGGTGTCGAAGGCTTTGGTGAGGTCGACAAATGTTACATAGAGACCCTTGTTCTGCTCCCTACATTTTTCTTGCAGTTGTCTAATCGGGCTCGGCCAAATTGAGCACCAACAGTCGTCTGCCCTGGCCTCACATCGGGAGGCATGGGGACACACTATCCACAATGCTGCAGCCTTATTTGAGAACTCACGCCAAACAAGTCTTGAAAGAAATGACAACGCAGAAAGAATCACAACCCAAAAATATCACCCAAGGAGATCTTCTGCTGTGCTTTTTGCAACCAGACTTGCTTATCTCAGATTGGCCTTTTTAGTCATCAGCGCGCTTGCAGAAAGTGCGGGATGAGTCCTTCCTGAATCTTCGTTTTCGAAGAAAAGCCAGAGAGAGAGAGGAGAAAGAGAGAGACTACATCTCTCCTTTCTAGATATTTAGTTGTCCTAACCCTAGCCTACATGGATTCTCTGTCTGGCTGGAGAAAAACTATCTCCTTCACAGGTGGTGGCTGGTGTTATGTTTTATTGTCTTGGGGGTTCTCTAGACAGTGAAAATAATCCTAATAGAATTCACAGGGAATACCTTTTGTCCCAATGAGATCCCGCAGTGATTCATATTATTATCTTTATTATTATCTTTTATTTCTATACACCATCAATGTACATGGCACTTTACAAGAAAAAGAACAACAAAACAGTTCCCTGCCCTCAAGCTTACAATCTAATGAAGACAGGATACAAAAGGAAAGGGGATGGCAGTAGCAGAAGGGATTAAGTCTCGCATTATCTTCTCTCCCTCCTTGGCCAGGGCAATGGCAGTTGGGATGGAAGGAGGGCTGTTCTGCTTCTGGGCCGAGGCAAGATGGAGTTGTGTCTGGATTTTCTTATCTTATTCAGAAGGAAGGGGAGCCAAAACTCAAAAAACTATGGGTGGAAAGGCTTTGTGGCATTTCCCAAAGTTTTTTAAATAATGTGTGGAAATGTACATTACTGTTCATTTGGACAACCGATTCGCAGCACACAGCACAGGGTGGAAGTGGAAAGCTGATTGGTCACACACACACAGGGGGCAGGTTTGCTGGCAATGAAGTAGCTGGAAGTGCCATTTTGGAGTTTCGCGTTGCCGATTTTGTGCTTTTTCACTGTGCTGAGGCAACCAAACAGCTTTTTTAAGTGGAAGGTCACACTTGCACACCTTTCATTTGCAGTTTAAAAAAATAGTGTGCAGAGGTGACAATTTGTGGAGAATAATAACATGAGTAATTCACTCTCAGCCACCATGTTAATTCACAGGCATGCCTGTGTGTGAACTTCAAACATGAATAGATTTTGCCAAAGGACTGTGGAGACAAATGAATGCTCCTGCAATTTTGCATTAATATGCAGCAATCAGCATTACATCTTCTCATCTAGACAAGCCCTTTGTCTTTGATTGTATATGTTTGAAGTTCTGCCCTTTGGTGAAAAAGGCATTATAAATGAATGTTGCTGTTCTTGTGATTGTTGTTACTATTATTATAATTTGCTCTTCCTACAGCCTGATAACCTTGGTGCCAGTTACACAACAAAAATTGTTGTGGGGCTTACCATGATTTCCTGATCCCATATCCACCCATCGCTGTTTATACGATTTTTGTCACTCTTTAGGAAATCCTGGAAGCTCCCGTGATTGATATTTACATGACAAAAGTCTTTATTGGTCCCGCACTGTTATATCCCATGCTTTTGCTGTTTACACATGTTTAGCTTACCAGTATTTTTTTTTCTGTCAATCAAGGATGCAATTACTCGTGTTTTCACAACCTCGGTGACACACTTCCTTTAGAGTTCCATGCCAGGAGCGATGCTATTGGCTGGCTGGGGGGGGGGAGAGGGGTTGTGTTTATCCTGTCTCTTTAAAATGTTAACCCTTACAGCAGAGGCAGAAAGCATTTTGAAAGACCTCAGACGGAGGAACAATTAAACCATGTCCTTTCCTTTTGAAATCAAGCCCAGTAGAGGCTTGGAATTTCTTTCATTTCTTTCGCTTTAAGCAGAGGCATTTTGAATGACCCAGACTGAGATCTTTCACTCAGGCGCAGGGAGTGCTTTCCTTTTGAAATCAAGCCGAGTGAGGTGGGGGTGGGTGGGTTTCCCCTTGCCTCTTTAAAATGTTAACCCTTACAGCAAGCCAGCAACAGACAGGCATTTTGAAAGACACAGACACAGAGAGGGGGAATTAAAAGGTGTTCATTCGCTCAGAGGCTGGAATATTTTACTGTGCCCGTTCAGACCCAGGGAGGTGATCAAGGCAGGGGATGAATGGGCGACCCTCTGCCCACCATGATCTCTTTGTAACATGCAGTTGAGGAAGAGGTTAAAGCTGAAGGGTTTGCAGTGTAGAAATCCATTTAAAAAGGTGATTGAGTACACGCGCGCGCACACACACATCAACCTTTGTGCAGCTGGAAGGGATGCCTTTGTTTTCAGCTGGTGAGGCTGATCTGTTGAATGGGTGACTGACCCCTCCTTTTCTGGTCGCTGATCTCTAAACCCACCCCCAGTCACCATTTCTGGTCATCCCCTAGTACCGAGATATTTTGTCCCAGGCTGTTTACATTTCTGATTTTCTGAATCCTCCAGTGACTTTTTTAAAAAACAGCACAAACTGCGGGACTGGAAGTCCCGCAGGTTGAGGAATAAAAGGTGCCCCCCTTCCGAAAATCACATACCCGACCCGATGTACGTGTAAACTGCCAGGGATAGACACAAGTTCTTCCCAGGACATTTTCATCGTGTAAACGGCACCCAAGAGTGGGCCATCAGCTGTAGTTTCTGCCTGAGTCTCTGCTCACATGTCCAGCCAAGTCTCGGTGATTGCACCCTGCCTGCCACAAACACCACCAGCCAGCCCTGAAAATGGATGCCTAGTTAGTTCCCCATTGATCCAATTCCTCCCCCAGGCTTGACACTTTAGTTAATAAACCATATCTCTACTCCACCAGCTCTCTGCTCAGATGTGCCATTGCTGCTGTCTCTCAGATGGCCACCTCCAAATCAAAGCAATAAAGCAAACTCAACAGTCTCTCTGTGTTAATTTGTTTCCACTCTTTCTCATGGAGGATTTTGTTTTATAGCTGCTTTCTGACCGACCGACCTCCTAACTGAACCAGTGTCAGCTTCCAAACACTCAATGGAAGTTTTATCTCTAATTGCCTGCCAGGATCAAACTCTCATCCAGATTGCCAACAGGCAGCAACTGTTAATATCCTTTCATTAAGAGCTAGCTGTGTCTTGGACACCAGCAATTCTGGTCTAAAGAAAGCTCTTGCCCTTAGGAATCAGAGGTGTCAGGACACAGTATGGAGAAGAGTACCAGGTGATAACCAACGCTGGCTAATTTACAAGGACACAAAGAATCTACAAAACTGAGAAATATGTGCTTCCATCCTTCTGGTGACATGTGAGAAATCTGCTCAGTTCACATTTCAAATTCACACATCTAGAACTTAAGAACAAACTCACACCCAAGGAAAACTCAGACACAGTTTACTATCAAAATTTCAGAAGTTTGTGGTGCAATTTGCCACCCAAAAAAGGACATAGAAACATGTATTTTGCACAAAAAGCACACAAAAGCCACATTGTGGATTACACAACCACTTGAAAACAATGTCTGCATTTTTTTAAAAAAAATGGTATGCAGTAATGTATACATTAAAATGTATTTAAAAGATGTACCAAAATACATTGAAATTTTCATAAAGAGGGTTTTTTAAAGAAAAAGAAAAATGTGATCTTGAGCAGAATGTGGACTGAGTGGCTTCAGTAATGGAGAAATGAAGACCTGAGAAAAAGAGAGCTTGACAGAAATCACTCATTCCTAAATGATAAGATCATGGGGATCATAATGTGAGTAGTGTTAACATCTCTTCATATCCAGTGTTGGTGTATTTGGTAGCATAATGCCTCTCAGCATACCAGCCTCCCATTTGGATTCCTGTGCTGGGTTGCACAGGCCATAGGTTCCTACAGGTGATCTGATCATTGCACAAGGCAACATTCAAACGAGCCAAAGCTGGGAGTCGCCCAAGATGCTCATCAACATCTCCATGCTACTCTTTTCCAATCAAAGCATGGCTTGAACAAACCTTTTAGAGCAGGGGTGGCCAACTGCACAAAGGGCAAGGGCCATTTTTCCACCCAGCGGGCTGCACCAGTGCATTTGGGTATACCCAAAGTGATGCAACACCCCTTCCAGCTGCCATTTTCGCCAATTTTAAATTGATTTTTTTTTGTTTTGTTTTCTGTATTTTGGGAAGGTGGGGGAGCTTTCAGGGGTTAAGGGAAGCAAACTGCTGTGGTTGGAGGACATTTTAGGTGGTTTGGGGGCAAAACCAATCACCCCAAAATTGGACTGAAAACAAAAATAAAAGGTTTGGAGGGTTCTGGGGATGGAGTGGGGGTTCAGAGGCTGCACTTAGGGATCCCAAAGGTCATGTGTGGCCTGTGGGCCACATTTTGCCCACCTTTGCTTTAGAGAGAAGCTCTTCCTCCAACAGCCAGGGTGTTATGCATCTACAGCGACACCACAGCACTCTTTTAGTCAATAAGATTCTCCTCCCAGGAGTGATCAACTGAAAGCCTGATGCTCACATTAAATGCATATTTTGGGCTAGTGGGTGATTAAATTTAGAGCTTTTGGGCTCCCCTTGCTTCTCTGAAGGTCTTTGTTCCTCTTATTATTTACACTTTTCAGAAAGTTTCAGACAAGCCAGACACACTGATGTATAATGGGGTGAGTGGCCCCTCCTTTTCACCCTCCTATGCTGTACTCATTCTCCTCCGCAGAGATGGACATCAGAGAAAATGAACAGTAAGCAGATGCATGTCACCTCTTCCTCTCTGCTTCCCATCCAAGGTGAAAATATTTCACCATAGATTGAAATGGAGAGTCGTCCTGAACAGTCAGCCTCTACTGCTCAGTCCTTTGGAAGGATATTGTGCAAGCAGAAATGGGCATCTGGCAGATGAGGGTGTCAATCTCCCAACCAGGGAAGCAAAAGGATGTTCATCCAAAGTGTCTGCACAAGAGAGACAGGCTTGGAAAAGCTTAATTGACAATGCAGAAGCCTAACAAGAAAGAGTGTGATAGACTTGGCCTCTGTCAAGGCAATCAGCTCAAGAAGAAGGATGTTTAAGTATGAGTCCTTCTGCCCCTCCCTTCCTTTTCTCCCCTTTCCTTCTTTCAGGAAGATACACAGAGTTCCTTCAGGACTCTGGGTGATTGATCTGGGTCTCTGGGAAACGTATTTGAAGACTGGGTCCCATGGAACTGTGCCTAGTAATACCCCCTGTCCACCTCATTTTCTCTGTCTTAGCTCTCCATTTGTGATGCAGTGCTGAAAATGCTACTGATCTGCCTTGATGATCTCCATGGAGGCCTCTGTGATGCTGTTAGATGTGCTTCCCTTAAGCTCTGACTACTCCATGCATCTGGGGAAGTAGACCAAGTCTACAAAAGCCTATGCTACAACTTCTTTCTCTCAGTTAGTTTCAAAGGTGCTGCAAGATCCCTTTGCATACTGACATTCCAGACTGACACGGCTATTTCTTTGAATTCTACTGAATTCCAGGTCCATCAAGGTAATTGGCAACTTCACTGATTTATCTACAAGGATATAAACAGGGCCTAGGAGGAGGACTTAATACAGGCCTGCAGCAGGGCTTCACCTAGTCTATAGAACTGGGATAGCCTCAAGTTCCATGGTCATGAGGGTAATTTTTTTTTGCCTCTGGGACTCCCTCCAGGGGTTACACAGACACCCACAAAATGCATCTCCCCGAGAAATAAAACAAGAAATCGCAGATGTCTACTTCCAGTTTTGGAAGGGAGCGAACACACCTGCACACCAAGCCTAAAACAGGTCTGACAGGATGGCCCCAAATAGTCCTTATGACCCTAAATAGTCCATCACAACCTGCTGGAGGTGAGACTAGACATTTATATGGTGATTTTTCTTCCATAGAAGACTGCATGCCACCCTACAGGTCCACTCCTCCATAAGGGAACAGTGCATATGTAACTCATTGTGCTTGAATATAAAACACCAGAGGCTTCTGAAATAATTTCACTTCTTTAGAGGAGATGGAGCTGGTCAGAAAAAAAGCAGTTCCTGGTACTCCTGGTGTATGCACAGCAGAAAGGTCTTCCATACATTTTACTGTAAATAAACAAGTGGGGGTTGAGGGAGAAAGATCCCATGAAAATAAACAGGGTAGAGGGCAGATTATGTCTATAAACTGTCAGTTCAGTTGTCCACCCCCTACTTGCCACAATTCTTTGGCACCAAGCCTTCCATTAACATCTTTTCCTACCTCCACTGCCTGCTTGCGCTTACATTTTTCTTTTCCTATAATGTGATCAGGTCAACAGTGAGCTGGAGGGCAACAAGAAGAAGCCGAGAGATGAATAATACTGAAAATAACAGCAAAGACCAGTCTTTTCTCATCAGCTGGCATGTTTACAAAGGGACACTCACTTGGATGAGGCGATTTTGTGTGCCCCATCTTCCTTTGCTCCCTCTCAGACTGAGCCGGTCTGGAGAGAGATTGCAAAATGAGCCATCAGGTAGATAAACAGAAGCAAAGTGAAACTGCATGCTTGTCCAAAAGTAAAGCATGTCAGTTGACAGCAGGGCTCAGCGTGAAGGGATGAATTCAGGCTTCTTAAAACAGGGATGGGCAAAGTGTGACCCATGGGACACATACAACCCTCAAGACACCAAACTGTGGCCCTTGAACCCCCCCCCCAGAAGACCCCCCAAATGATTTTTCACCTCAATCCCTGAAAAGGTTTCCAAATGTAGAGATCCCCCCGCCACCCAAGCCCCCATAACTTAAGCCCTCTCCCTCAAAGAGGGGGGAAATGACTGAAAATTGGTCCAAATCAAAACCAGAACTGATGCAACATCATTTCCCATTTTATTAGGCATACTGTTGCAGCCCATGCAGGGTGTCATGGGTGAAAAAACTGGACCCCTACCCTCTCTGCCGTCGCCCAACCCCATCTTAAAAATTGAAACTAAGCTTTTCTATCTTCTTCCAGCACTGGCTGGAACAAACTGGGCAAGGTCCCAGTTCTGCAACCAATTTGGAGTCCACCATCTCACCTTCACAAATAATCTAGCAGCATTTCCTAATCTCACCATAGGGTTTTTAGGTGGATGGGCAACCGCCTTGGATCCAGGGGGCCAATTTTCTGCCCTAGGAACCCATGGGAGCTGTGTAGACTACCAAAAGCGGTTTTAAAAAATTAAATCCATAAAATGAGAAGAGGATTAATTTACTTTTTGTTTGAAACCTTGGTATTTTTATTATTTTTTTGCAGTGCAAGGGAGAGGCCTCCAAGCCTTTAAAAGGTGAATTGCCAGTCCTAGGGTTTGTTTGTTTTTAATAGTATTGACCAAGAAGCTACAAACTACATTGTCGACAGAATTATGAATGCCTAAATAAATATTGTCTTCTTGTCTGATGGATATCAAGAACAAGGAAACCGTTTTTTATCCTATTGTTTCAGGATACTTGAGAAATTTTTACCTCGCAATGATAAACTGTGCAGCTTGCCCAGAAAACCATGTAGTTTTCCAAAAACCTTGCAGCTTCTGCTGAGAACTATGTAGCCTTCCCTGAAAATTATGCAGCTTTTGGCATGGAAATAAATTGTGCAACATTCAAACCAGCTTCAGCTTCAGTTAGCCCGAGTTTCTCTTCCTGCTATGTAACTTTTGGGTTAGGTGGCATTCAAACCAGCAAAAGCTACACCCATGATGTTTAACCCTTCACCACGTTGTTTGTATAGAGGTATAGTGAGCAAGTTAGTTTTGCATTTTGCACATTTTCCCCCAAGTACAAGTGAGCTCTCAGTATCCACTGGAGTTTTGTTCCAGGATCCCTGTAAATACCAAAATCCATGGATGGTCAAGTCCCATTATATATAGAAGGCTGTGCTCAGAAAGCTATGCAGCTTTCTGTGAGTAGTGAAAAGTCTATGAGCATTTGTTTTTACTGCAAAGTTGTGCAATTTCGCAAACTCTTGCACATTTTTCAAAATCTGTGCCATTCATATTGTGCAAGGAACAAAGAAAAAGAACCTGCAAAGTTGCAGAAACTTTTAAAATGTGCCATTTTAATTCCTACACAAGTTTCTCAAACAGTTGGGAACTCTAAATTTGACCCCAGTCAGGGAACTGATGAATTCCCATTCCATTCCTAATGTGCACACATGTGATGGATGCATATATTCCTGCACACATACAGAAATGCTATGTGTGTATATGCCCCTTGGGTCCAAAAAGCTTATCCACTCCTGAAAAGTACCTTAATGCCAAACCTCAGTTTCTTCCAATGCAATATATTGAAAGGACCTTAGAGAACCCTTACAGGGTTGAAAATTATGAGTTTGCACTAATACAATCTTACAAGTGTGTCAAGAACAGAGAGGCTGCATGTAGGAAATTGCTAATTGCAAGGAAGTTCCTTCAGGTTGTCACACAAGTGGCTTTGCAAACCAATAGGAAATGAGCTCCAGCTAACAGCCAACTTGGTACCCACCAGCACATGGGGAAACAGGAATGAGCTTTATTAATGCCTTCAACTGGATAATCCATCATCCCCTCAACAATGGATTTCTGACAGTTAATTAGATGCCATGCAGTAGAATAACAAACATCGTGTTTGGAATAGTAATCCATTGCTGAACAGCAGTCCACATCACAAGCCCTCTTGCCAGCATGAGATCTTGGACATCTTAAGTGCCTTTTATCCCAGACGTCTGTTGAGCCATGTTTGGTAAATATTTCTGCCACATGTTTGCAAATGGCTTCATTAGCACTGAAGGGACAGGAGTTAGTTCACTGGATAACATCCAGGAGTCATTAACATATGCAATTCCCTACCAAGTAGAGATGTGGCAGCAGCCACTAGCTGAGATGGCTTTTTAAAGGCTTGGACAAATTCATTGGGGATGCTTTTGAGCCAGTGTGGTGTAGTGGTTTGAGTTTTGGACCAGAACTCTGGGAGACCAGGGTTCAAATCTCTGTTCAACCTGGAGCCCCACTGGGTGACCTTGGTCAAGTCACCCTCTCTCAGCCTCCAAGGAAGGCAATAGCAAACACTGCCCTCCCCCCCCCCAAAAAACCCCAAATATTGGCAAGAAAACCCTATGATAGGTTCGACTTACTCCGAAATTACTTGGAAGGCACACAACAATTAGGCATGATAACTAGAGTGTCCATGTTTACAGGCAGCATATCTGGCTCTGCCAGCTATTTTGGGGTAAGAACAACAGGTGTTAGCACATTACCTTCATGCCTTAGAGGACACATTATCTGAGTGATTTTTGCTAGAAACAAATTATTATGGGCTAAAAATCAATGTTATATTGGTGGCAGACTCTGGATTTTTCAGCCCTAACCCCCTTGCTGGCACCAAAAAGTCTGACAACTCCGACAAGAAATCTGGCAAGTTCTCCAGCTGTGTGGATCAGGAAGAGGAAAATGGACCCCTGTTGCACCTCATTGTTGGTTTTAAAAATAACTTTAATATGTTGTAATGTTGGATGGCAAACATGTAAGGGGTGTGTATTGAGACTGAGTGATAAGGTATAGAAAGTTGGGTAGCATATATTTTCATATGGATGGTGATTGGTGGAAAGAACGCGGTCTCTTGCACAGCACACAGTTGTAGCACTTTGATGATACTTCAGCTTCCATGGATTTATCCTCTAGAATCCTAGAATGTGTAACTTTGTGAGGTATTAAGAATTCCATGCCAGGAAGTTCCAGTGCCTCACTAAACTACAACCCCAGGATTCCATAGGATGCAGTCATGGCAATTAAAGCAGTATCAAAGTGCTACAATTGTGCTATGAAGGAGACACAGTAAGAGGAGCTGTTGAAATTGTGTGAAAGAAAGCATGTCAGAGCAGCTTTCAGAAGTAGACAGTTAAACCCTGTTCAGGTGTGTTAATTCATCACACTTGTCTCAAACATAGGAACAGGGGATGCCATGCTCCACTCCAACATCACTTTCCTTATGTGGAAAGTAGTACACCACAAAAGAAGGGGTTCCTGTTAGCATGGAGGTTTCCCAATACAAGCAAAGATCCCTGATTTTCCAGGGTTCTGGCTAATGTGGATAGCCTCCATGTTAAAACGAACTTCTCTTCAGATGCACAGTTATCCAGGGGCAAAAAGTGATGCGTAGTTTTGGTGCTCCCCTGCCCCATGTTCAAGAAAATGTGATAAGTAACTAGAATAGAATATGGAAGAGAGATAGGTCGAGTCCTAAGAGAGAAAGAGTTTTGATTGGCTTGGCCTCATGTGTCCTAGTTTTCATCTGTGAAATGTTGGAGGGAATGCAGCAAAGCACCTGTGAAGTTCACAATTGGTGGTTCATTCATTTGTTTACTTCTTTTATTTTATTTTTCTTGCCATTGTCTTGAATATCCCCATAATACCACTCACAGCAAACCATCTTCTTTGTTTTCTTTCTGGACTTTGAACCTGCCTGGCCTGTGGTACTTTTGATAGTTTCTGTGTATCAGCCAGCAAGAGACAAAAGAGACCCCCATTGTTAAAATGATGACAATAGGGCTTGAGGCCACGAGCTTAACACACTTTCATTTATCGCCTGCTGGCTGAAGGAGCACTTTTGGCCAATGAGAAAGAAGCTGCCACATCCCTCCAATTGTCATTGGAGAAACAACAACAGCCAATTCCACAGTATGCAATTAAGTGGTAATGGATTGCCATCCGAGCCCTGTGCAAGGGGGCAAACATGAATATCTGGTAGGATGTGGCAGACATTCACCTGAACAGATGGCACTGAGAAGCTATGCATGTCCCTAGGTTTTTTTATTATTATTATTATTGTAAAACTCTTTTAAAACATGGATGCATATGAAACTAGGAGGCTCTCTTATCCCCCATTTCTCCTAGGTGGGGATCTGAGTAGAATGTAAGTCTCTCCACCAGCATAATTATGCCGGTCATCTAAGGGCAGAGTCTGCTCCTCCTCAGCTTCTTTGCTGGATCCACAATAGCAGCTAACAGTCCCAGGGTGCAGTTCAATTCCCTCCGCCATAGATCAGCTGAGAGCATGTAGCTGAGCATGGTCCAGCTACCCTTGCACAACCAGCTGCTTCTGTCTGTTGCACAAGAGCAGATGAAATGTGCTTACCCCCCCCCAAAAAAACCCACACATTTATTTTCACCTGAGAGGATAGATCTCTACTAGGGAGGCCTTCCAAGTGTATAGCTACCAGTACATGTAGGACTTTTTCGGATGAGCTTTTAGAGCGCTAGCAGCCTCGTCCCCGTTGCGAGGCTGCTGCGCTGCAGGGTGTCCCTTTCGGATGACGCTCTCCCCTGCCGGTACTGTTGCGTTACTGCAGGGACACTGCAGCGTTCTATTCAGCGGTTTTCTAATCACGATAGAAAACCACTGAATATACGGTAACGCAGCAGTACCAGCAGGAGAGCGTCATCCGAAAGGGATGCCCTGAAGCGCAGCAGCCTCGCAACGGGGACGAGGCTGCTAGCGCTCTCAAAGCTCATCCAAAAAAGTCCTGTTACTTACAATGTCAGTTGATCATTTAGAAATACAGTTTAGGCATCCAAGGAAAAGGGGCAAGCAAAGTGACCAAGGGAAAGCAAGCACAGCAAATAGAAGCATCTTAGGTATGAATGATTTTCAATATCTCCCTCTCTGGAATGCTAGAAATCCCTTCCCCATGCCCTTGAGTGCTATGCATCTTGCATCTCTTCCTGTTGCGAACTGAAGCACTGGAGAACTCCTTCCACAACACTGTAAATACAAATGCTGGTTGAATTGGGGTTTACACCAGCATGGGTCATCCAATGGATTGCAGCCCGTATGCAATTACTTTGGAATGAATGCCTCTGATGCAGCATTGGCTTAACCCAAATTCTGTAAATGAAAATCAGTTAAGCAAATTAGCTCTCCAAGCACACATTTGTTCTGTATTGTTCATCCAGGCTAGCTCCTCAGTTTCAGAAATCACATACCGTCACAGCTCTTGCTTGGATTGCACCATTCCAGGCTGCAAGCAGGGTGATGCATGCTTCACTGCTCCCTCACAAATATATACACTTTAAAATATTTTCTGAAGATGGAAAATATTGATATCAAGAGATAGCACCTAGCTTAACCTTTTCCTTGGCAAGTAATTCTTTATCTGCAGGAAATTTTGTTCGTTAAGAGAGTTCAAACATGTCCTCCCCCACCTGTAGTCTACAGTAGAAAGACCCAACAAAAACTGCAGCATATGTTTCTGCTGATGGTACGGTCTAGTTCTTCTAAGTTTTTTTCCTGCCCTCTGAGAATATGGTGAAGTCCTAGATCTGGGGAAGAGGACTGTAATCCACAAAAGCTTGTGCCATAATAAATCAGCTAAGCTTGAAAGCATTGCAGAGTGAGGCCCTTTGGTGTTTTTCCTACAACAAATTAATGCAAGCATCATCATTCTGGGAATGGTTAGACTGCGGTATGTTGTCATGACTTTGCCCCAAAGTAAATGGGCCACCTCTTACTTTTCCTGACATTGCCCTTCAGGGCCATCAAGAGAGAGTCAACCAGTAATGGTGCCATCATGAGCAAGACTTTGGGTCTGAAGTCTAGTTGAGCTTGCCTATCACATTTTGGAAAAAGAGACATGATAATATTATTTTCTAAAGCAAGAAGGGAAGGGTTTTATGACCATTGAGTCTACATTTATTTAATGGCATCCTCAACAATGATGTCATCAGCAACAAATTTAGGCCTGATATTGATAGTCCAGAATCGCCCGGTCGTAGTATTTCAGATTTCTATATATGGCTGTGAAAGCAAAACAGTGAAGAAAACTGACAAGAACAAAATCAACACATTTGAAACTGTGGTGCTGGAGGAGAGTTTTGAAGATACCATGGACTGCCAAAAGAACAAATAAATGGGCCTTAAAGCAAATCAAGGCTGAACTCTCACTAGAAGTGAAGGTGACTAAATGAAGCAAAGGTCTCATACTTTGGACTTATCGTGAGATGACATGACTCATTAGAGAAGACAATACAAGTTGCCCTCTGTATCTGCAGAACCAATATCCACAGTTTCAGTTATCCGTGGCTGAGACAATAGGGATGCATTCCATAGAGTCATGCTGGAAAATACCTAGAGAGGTGTCCTCGCTAGGAACCACTAGGTCCTCCAATGCAACTCTGTGGTTTGTTTGTGTCAGAAGTCCTTTATTTTAATAGGATTTGCTATTATCTGCAGTTTCATTTATAAATGTTAAGTCCTGGAAAGTATATCCCGCAGATACAGGGGGCGACCTGTCTCTCTCTCTGGCTTTTCTTCGCAAACGAAGATTCAGAAAGGACTCATCCCGCGCTTTCTGCAAGTGTGTTGATGACTAAAAAGGTCAATCCGAGATAAACAAGTCCAGTTGCAGAAAGCACAGCAGAAGGTCTCCTTGGGTGATGTTTCCGAGTTGTGATTCTTTCTGCGTTGTCGTTTCTCTTCAAGACTTGTTCGGCGTGAGTTCTCAAATAAGGCTGCAGCATTGTGGATAGTGCGTCTCCATGCCTCCCGATGTGAGGCCAGGGCGGACCACTGTTGGTGGTCAATTTGGCCGAGCCTGAGATGTTGTTTCAGGGAGTCTTTGTATTGCTTTTTTGGAGCGCCCCTCTTACGCTGACCCATGGCAAGTTCACCGTAGAGTAGTATTTTTGGGAGGCGATGGTCCTCCATCCTACGGCAGTAGGAAAAGAGGAAGACCACAATGCAGGCGGACAGACTCAATCAAGGATGGCACAGCCCTGAGTCTGCAAGACTTGAGCAGGGCTATTGGAGGTTTCTCATTCATAGGGTCACCCTATGTTGATATCAACTTAACAGCAAATAACAACAAAAAAGAATTTATTGAAACAATGGGATTTCCATAAGTGTTGACTCACCATTCAATGATTTATTCAATAGGTCTTCTCTAGTTAGGATTACCAAGCCATTATCAGGCCTTAGCATACCTGATCATGTTTAGCATACCTGACCATGCAATTGTTTGAAAATGTGGAGTGAGAGGAAGTGAGCAAGGGATGCTAATGTTTACCTATTTCATTCATACATGGAAGAATGAACAATTTCAGTTTTCTCCCCACTCCATGAGAAAGATTTTCAGATGCCTCTTGCCGCGCAAGCAGCCTCCGGAGCAGTAACGAGGCTGCTGCGCGGCAAGGGGTCCATTTTGGATGACACCATTTCTCTCTCGGCATCGTCCGTGACTGTTGCGGCTAGCACTGGAGGCGGCCGCGCTGTTTTTCACTCACGGAAGTTGTCCGTGAGTAAAAACAGCGCGGCTGCCTCCAATGCTAGCCGCAACAGTCACGGACGATGCTGAGAGAGAAACGGCACCGTCCAAAATGGACCCCTTGCCACGCAGCAGCCTCATTACTGCTCCGGAGGCTGCTTGCGCGGCAAGAGGCGGCAAGAGGCGTCTGAAAATCTCCAAAGCTACTAATGAAACTTTGGAGCTTAATTTGTACTTTGGGACTTTCGATCCAGAAAATTCATTTGCACAAATGTGCACATAGGTTTTGTATGTACAAAACATGTTTTGAGGCAGAAAGCATACACTGATTCCTGTGCAGAAACACATTTTGTAGAGAAAATGTGTTTTCACACAACCACACACACAAGCATGTTTTCTATGCAGGGGGGAAAGGTGTATATTTAAGTAAACATTTTTTTCCCAAAGTCCGGAAGCGTGACAAACCTCATGGCTATTCTCCTTTTCCTCAGTGGGTAGTTCTGAATGTCAAGACACCTTTTTCATCAAGGTGTGACTATAACACCCAGGGACAGGTATTTAAAATCTCCGTGCAAAAAAAAAAAAAAAAAAAAAAAAGACTTTCCCATAGACGACTACCCTTTATCTCAACAAATCTAAGTTCTAAGACAATGAATGGTGGTGGGCCTTTTACCTTATTCTCATGTCACTGAGTAATTATTTAATGGTAGGTTCTCATAAGGGTTTAAAACAGAGGAAGGAAAGTAGTTTAAATGGTTTCACGGTTCAAAGCAGGGGTAGACTGGGGGGGGGGTACATTAGCTCTCCAGGAGGCCTTAAAAAGGCCATACCCCCATCACCCGAACACCCACAAAAAATAATGTTTGACCTACAATGCCTAGAAATGCCCTCTAGGGGATGTGAGAGCATTTTCTCCATGTTTTTTGGGGGGGGTGCATTTTAGACTCAGGATGGGCCTTTTACAGCAAAGGGAGTGAAAGGAAGTCACTTCCTATTTATTTCCTTTTTCGAATATGGCCTTCCCTGGGCCTAAAATGGTCAGGAGGGCAAAAACATGGCAAAATTCCCCCATATACCTAGAGGGCATTTGGGGGCAAATAATATTGTTTTTACCCCCTGGGTGGCTCAGGGGGTATAAAAAGAGGCCTAGGGGCTGCATGGGGCCCACAGGACATACTTTGCCCAAACCTAGTTTAGAGCATGAAGTGTAATGTGGCAAAAGCTAATGCTCTTATGTCCCTTTCTCCAACAACCTTCTTCCCAAGAAACATTGTTGCATCAAAGAAAAAAAAATATGTGTGATGTGAAATGTTTATTCACAGACAGATAGCCTGGAATTAAATGAAAAGAAACCCATGTGGTCACTTGTTTCTTACTTCTCTATTAAATCCCCTAGAGACATTTTATTTTCCTCCAATCACACTCCTTTAGTAGATTAGCTGCCAAGTAATTCCTCCCCAACCCCAACCCCCAAAAACCGACATGTCTATCTAATTAGGATGGAAAGGAGAAAAGAGGTTGTTAGCTTCAGGAGATAATATTTTCCCATTAAGGAAATGAAGCAAATTAATTAATTTGTATTCAGGCTGAGTGTTTCACTGTTATTATGAAGTCTATAGATTCAGTAGGGTCCTTTCAAGGTATAAGATTGGAACGTGGTTCTCAACCCGCGAATGGTTCTGTGGAACCATGCCTCCTTTTTTGCTTACTATTAGGAAGTTATCAAACACACTGTTGTTTTTAGGCAAGGATGAACCCAACTGCTTGCTTGCTGAATGGTTTCCTTTTGGATGTGCCAAAAATATTTCTCCCCCTTCAGTTCTGTTCTGCTGTGTCCTGTTTTTGCATTCTTTGCCACATTTGATTGCTTTATCTGTTTTTAGTTGCTCTCACTTGTCCTCACTAACATCATGGCATAGCTAAATCTGATTAGTCACGCAGCACTGTGGTGTCACCATTCATTCGGTGATCTCTGATTGGGTGGGACCATTCCAGGGACTAATCTAGACTAGACAAAGGAGAGTATCACACTATACTGTTATAGCGCTATTATTCCACTAAGTGCTCTGGTTGCCTCCTGTGGAATCCTGGGATTTGCAGTTTAGGGAGGGACATTTAGCATTCTCAGCCAGAGAACTCTTAGGGCTCACTAAACCACAAACCCCACAAACCCCAAAATTCCACGGGAAGCAGCCATAAAATGGTTGTTAGAAAAATAGCACTATAGCAGTTAGTGGAATAATACTGCCATAACAATGTAGTGTGATAAAGTCCAAAGAAGCCGTTGCCAGGTGGAGAACAGGATAGCATCAAAGCAGTACCTGTAGCTACTCTGTGTCCTATTCATGAAAGAATGATGGAGTGTGGCAGGGGCAGGGGAACAGCCAAAGGTAATTACGGCACTAAACAGAATTGGCAGTGAAAGTGTGACTATTTGCACAGCATTCATAGTTATGACCTCTTGTACGTTTTTTAGCAGAAGCATTTTCTTTTTCTTTTTCTAAAAAATACATCTCATTTTAATTTTGGCAACTAAGACTTCCTTTTTTAAAATAAAAGCCCCTAGGAATTAAGATGTCAAAATCCACATTATGTATGTATACAGTTGTCCCTTCACATTTGCTGGGGTTGGGTTCCAGGACCCCCCGTGAATACCCAAATCCGTGAATACTCAAGTCCCATTATATGTAGTGGCATAGCAAAATGGTGTCCCTTATATAAGAGGGCAAAATCAAGGTTTGCTTTTTGGATTATTATTTTTTTAAGAATATTTTCAAGCTGTGAATACTTAAATCCGTGAATGCCAAATCCGTGAATATGGAGGGACAACTATATATGTATATATGTATGTATGTATGTATTTAATATCCTGCCTTTTAACCTGGATTTATCAATTTATTAACACACCATTCAACAATTGATTTAATAGTTCTACTCTAATTGGGGTCTTGTCTAAACAGGCAATATAGCCCATCTTCCCCCCATCTTAGAGCCCTGCAGTCCTGATGACAGCGGGCTTTTGCCCCACTCTGCCCCCAACCAATCTTCTTTACCCCTGGGGCAGATATAGGGCTCAGATTTGGGGGAAATGGGTATGCCCTGATATGTTTTTTTTTAATTTATCAATTCCCACTGGGAAGGAATGGATCAGGCCCCAAATGTCTGCAGGAGCCCATTCCAGCAGGTCAGCCCTCACTGCAGATGCCGGTCTCCCTTGCTCTCCTAGAAGGCAGGAAGGAGTCCCACCACATGTGACCAAGGCTGGTCACATGCAAGGGGCCTAGGTCCATGTTGTGGGCTGGCTTCCTGCCTTCTGGGAGAACCAGGGAAATACCAGTTCTGCAGCGGTGGTCCAGTGTGTCCATCTGGTCTCTGGCCCATTTGGAGGAAGTAACGGTGGAAGAACAATCCTGATCCGCAGCCAGGATATGCCAGTGGGAAGCCAGCATATCCTGCCTCGTGTAGATGAGTCCTGCGTTTAACCAACAGAATTTCAGCCAATACATTATAAACCACTGGACAGTATCCCATCTTGGGAGAAAGGCGAGATATAAATCCAATAAATAAATAAATAAAAACCGTTCAACATATTAAAACAACCACCAAATTAAAAACAAATTCAAAGCACATCGGCAGGGAGAGTGCAGCTTGTTAAAAGCCTTTCCAAGCAGCCCATCAGTGGCCAAAAGCTTGCTTGCTTGAATAAGAAGGACTTTTCCTGCTGCCAGAAGTGTGGTAGGAAGGAGACCAGCATAGTCTCCTGTGGTAGGGAGTTCCACAGTCTAGCAGCAGCCACAAAGAAGGGATCTCTCACCAAACATGTCCCTCAGAGTAGCAGGACTGAGAGAATGGTCTCTCCCAATATTTCAGTGTTAAAATGTGGGCTGGAATTCTAAATGTGTTACTTAGATATGTTCCTAACTTAGTTATGTAGCTAAGCTGTGTCTCCCAGTCCAACCCACCCAGACCTACTTAACCAGGCATCAAGCATGCAGTGAAAAGGGGGTCCATTCTGCAGGTGATCAAGGTATAGACATATGACATTTTCCCCTCCTGCCTGCCAGCCAGCAAGGAAATGACAAGGAAGTTAAACAGGGGTCCTGCTTCTGATTGTCACAGCCTTGCTGGCTGGCAGGAGGAAGGTGGAAATGTCATTTGCTTGCACCTTAATCACCTGCATCTCGTTCACCACCTAGTGGGAGGGAGGTGCAAATGTCATCTACCAGCACCTCAGTCACCAGAATAATGACCAGTAAAGTAGTTCTGGGGAGGGGCAGTTATGATCAGGGCAACAGTGCCGTGATCATGACAATGCCAAGACTGTGAATGTGGATCTGCTACGGATGCATAACTCCACCTTACGCATCCATAAGTCTGATCCTGTATTCCAGACGTGATAAACACATTTTACCACCTTATCTTTTGGTTATATTTGCTCACTACACTAATAGCTTTACTGGTTACAGATATATATTAGGTATATGTTTAGCATAAGAAAATTCCACATTGCATCTCCAGTCCTCTGTACTGCAAATGATTGTGTCAAGGAGAAATCCTTGCTTCCTCTACAAAGGGAATTTTGCATTGGACCCTGAGTCTAAAAGTACAAAGATGTGACTTACACAAGAGATGGCAAGTGAAGTTGATTCTAAAAACAGACTGTCTTCCAAGGAACAGCTGCTAATAAAAATAATAGCCTGTGTAGCTACTGCTGCTGCTTTGTGGATCAAAGAGAAGAGCTTAGCTGATTGCTTTTTGTTTTTTAAGTGAGAAGCAGATGCCATAAAAGAAAATCCAGGGAAAAATTGGCAGTGAAGTCGGAGATTGTTCCAAAGCCATATTTCACACACCATGGCACAAAAGCAAAATATATTTAGCTATTGACAATGATGCAGTTTTAAGAAAATAGACTTTGTCGTTCTGTTTCCCTTCTGGTTGCTTCTCTTTCACCAACACTAACAGGGTCCCTTTGTTGTTTCTATTACTATTATTACTACTAATTATTAGTAAAACAAGTGGGATCTGTAACAAAATGTGCAACAAAACAGTGCATCTTGCATTGTTCACCCAGTCAGCCATGCCTTGCTCTGTTATGCTCCATTCCATTCCCTCTATCAAAGGCTAGCCTTCTATAACTATTATTTATGTTTGCTTATTTGGGGAGTTCTTCACACGTTTTCCCCCTTTTAAATGTTTTTGTGTGTCTGCTACCCTATTGTTTCACCTGCTGGACGAGATCCGTCTTATTACCACCTTAGACAGCTTTTAAAAAGCTGTCAAGACGGATCTTTTCCAGCAGGCCTTTCCTGAATAACTATCCTGGCCCAAAGACTCGGCTGTCCTTTCCCTTTGAGCTGCCATTGGATTTTTATTATTATTATTATTATTATTATTATTTGTAATTATTGTATGTTTTTAATCTTTTCTAATTTAATATTTTTTTAATTATTGTATGTTTTTAATCTTTTCTAATTTAATATTTTTTTAAAAATTATTGTGTTTTTAATCTTTTCTAATTTAATATTTTTTAAAATTATTGTATGTTTTTAATCTTTTCTAATTTAATATTTTAAGGGCTAGGGGGGCTAGGGTATGGAGTTTTTATATTGTAAGCCTCCCTGATTGCGTTGCAGAGGTGGGATAGAAATAAATTATTATTATTATTATTATTATTATTATTATTATCTTTTGGGATCTGCCTCTCATGTATGTAGGCATCATGCTGGCTATGTTAAGCATTGGCAAATAAGTTTCAAAATCAAAAACATAGGAATGGATTAGTGAATTGTATTTTAATTTACATTCAATGCATGGTGAGAAGTGTTACATTTCTATTTAATTCTGCTCGTTCTTTATAAATCTGCATCTCTATATAAATAGCTTCATCTCTATTGGGCGAAAAATATCCACAGTTCATGCAAACTTGTGTTCCCTTTTGTCCTCCCCTTTGACCAGAGCTTCAAAAAGTTACTTTTTGGACTGCAACTCCCTAATGTTGCATTTCCTCTTTCAGCAGGATGCAGAAATGTCCATCTTACAACCAAATCATGTTACCCAAGGTCTGGATCTAATTTTTTGTCCCCCAAAGAAGGTGGTTCCATTGCTTCAATTGATTCAAGGGATTCAATTGATTCTACAAAGTTCAGACTAGAGGAACATGCTAGCTCCTTTCTATTGATACCGTAAATCCACAATGAGTTTTACAGGGGCTGCTCTGGGTTGTATGGGAACTATGCAGAGTACTATAGGGTTCACCATCTTGTCTGTCTCTCAGAGTGGATGCACTGACCCCAAGCCGTAGAACCACTGGCTGCTTCTGGTCCAAACTAGAGTGGAACCACTGAATCAACAAATCATACTTACTTACATAAATGTTGACTTACCATGCTCCCATTCACTGAGTGGGTCTACTCGGGCTGGGAATAACAATTGCATTTCAGCTCAAGGCTTGGCAAGGCAGGAGTCAGTACAGTAGCAGGCCCTTGAAGGATACTGTGCCCCTAGATGCCACATACTGGTGCTGGGGCTGAACAGCAGGCAACCTGTCTTCCAGGAAAGCTTCTCAGCTATTACTGTTCTCTTCCTTGGGGAATCCTTGACACATTTCCAAGGAGTTATGATTTTATTTTATTTTATTATTTTCTTGGATCTCTGCTCAAGAAGCCACCACTGTATAGCCATCACTGTATATTAAAATATTCTCCAACATTACAAGACTGTTTTTTTTCCCCCTACTATCCCAGATAAATTTCAATCATATCTTCTCCTAAACAAAATTTTTCAAGTAAAGATTCAATTTAGATTCTGTCAGGTTGTTCTTAAGCAATAACTAAATGGCAGATGATTACATGTGGGGGATGAATCATATTTATGAAGGTCCTAAAGCTTCTTGCTAACTTGGTTAAAGATCCTTCTAATAAATTATTTCCACCTCATATAGTTTTTTCTCCCTAGCATTTCCATAATTACCATTTATAACAGAGCACATTTATGTGAGGGTTTTGCTCTTTTGTCTGCCGTAATAGCTTGCTAAACAGAAAAGTAAAAGAAGGGTTACGGAAACAGGAGAAATGAACACCAACATATTGTAATCCATTTAAGGTTTTTGTGGAGCTGGAAGTAATAAAGTTCTTCAGAAGAGACTGGCTGGACTGCCTTGATGTCACAGCAAAGGGTCCTATGGCTGACATTAGCTGAGCTGCTTAAATCCTACAGAAGAACAGAACAGGCAGAAAGGCCAAAGGAAGGCATGTAGGGATATGGCAAACATGTGAAACAGTGGCTTGTGTGAAGAGAGTCAATCCAGAGATTTCTCCCTCCTTTTCCTGGAATTTCCTAGAACTTGCCTTTCCCATTAAGTTTCATTGGTAGTAGAACAGACAAGAGCCAACATGGTTTGAGTATAAGACTAGTAGGACTCTGAGAGACCAGGGTTTGAATCGTCACTCAGACATGGAAACCTGCTGAGTGACCTTGGGCAGGCCATACTCCTTGGGCAAGAGTGTGTGTTTTTTTGGGGGGGGGGGAACAATGTAAACCTCCTCTGACTAAATCTAGCCAATGACCCCTACAGTGGGATTAACATAAACTGGACTTGGTTTGGAGGCACACAACAGCAAGACAGACAAGAGGAAGTATGACTTCATGTGGCATATAATTCAGTACCACAATGTGCATTGATGGCCACTGTCACAGCTGGCTTGAAAATAAGAACCTATGGGTTAAACTCTTCAAAGGAAGAACAGCCTATTAAACCACATCTTCCATATACAAAAGAGGGTATCTGTGTTAATAGATTGCAGCAAGGACAAGTGAGAATCTTGTGACACCTGACAAAGTAGTGAAATGGGCCACGGTCCATGAAAGCTTATACCAAATAAAACTGGTTACTCTTTAAGACAGTAGAAAACTCCAGCTAGAATCTGTTTGGTGTCTATGGAAGTGATGTGACATTTTGGTCTGATGCACATTGCTGGCCAATGCTTATCCATCTGCCTCCACTGAAATTGGTGGTAATCTCCCCCTCCAGCTGCCCATGCAGCTGTGCTTCTGGTTGCACACTCACTTGGGCAATGTTGCTGTTCCACACAAGGGTTGTTTAGCACAATCAACATGTTATTCCACATATAGAGATTTACGGGACACAACCCTGGTGTAGGATCTCAGCCTCTGTGTTGTTTGGACACAGAGTGACATCTTTGACAACCACAGGAAATGGCCATTCCCTTCCTTTGATTCCTTTTTATATTCTTATTTTTAAGACACAATGACTCATAAATTAATTGCCACACTGGAATTGGAAGGCTTATTTCCTTCCAACAATCCATCTAGAGTGGGATAAGGATATCTTTGCCAGGATATCTCTGGAGATTGCTGGTGAGTTGTCAGCACTGGAAAGCCTATCAAGTGGAGGGGAGGTCAGCAAGTAGCTCCTTCTAAGCCTTTCCTTGTTTGTAATGCAATTTCCTTAATTGTTGACTTTTCACATTATTCATCAGCTCTTACTTCCTGTGAATAGTTTTGCTAATAGCAGTACTATTGATGGGACCCTCTTCCAAAGGAGAGGAACGACCCAAAGTGGCATAGATTAAAAATGAATGGAGTGTTTACCTGTACATCATTTTAATGGATGGTGAAATCCATTCTCGTGATAGACCCATAAATGTCACTTTCTGTCTGCCACAGCAAAATACGTGTGTAATGGATGGCATGCTGTGTTAATACCCAACAAGAAGCCTTTCCAATGAAGCCTGACTTGCATCCTTAACACTAATAAGCTCAAAGGGGAAGCTTTATCAGCTTGTGCAAAGAGAGGGCAAGAAATATTCATCTTTATATAGAAGATGGGTCTTCTATGGGAGATTTTGGAGATGCAAATGGAATGATGGATGCTATGAGGCCAAATGAGCAAGGAAATCTCTTGGTTGAAGTGGGTTGTATTTTGGAAGTCTATTATGTATGGTGACCAAAGCAAAGATCTCGCTTTGACACCACTTTAACTATCATGACTTCATCCTATGGAATCCTGTGATTTGTAGTTTGTTGTGGCACCAGAACTCTCTGACAGAGAAGGCTAAATATCTCACAAAACTACAAATTCCAGAATTCCATAGCATTGAGCCATGGCAGTTAAAGTGGTGTCAAACTGGATTTTTTTCTGTAGTGCAGATGCAGCCAGAATGTGGTCAAGATGTCAAAAGTTATTAATTAACTTAAGGAAATTAAATGTAAGGAAATTACTAATTAAATTAAGGGAGAACACACAAGCTAGAAGAGACTGCAGCAGTTTGCTTTTGCCTGAGTCTACAAGGAAGTGCAAAAGTCTGCCCTGTTCTCACTGCTGAGTTGAGTGGAAATTACTTTTGCCCTTGAAACTCAGGGCTTATCTACATGGCCTAAATCCCCTGGCTTGAACCCTGTTCCAGAGCCCTGAAGTCCATATGACACAGGGCTTTGCCCCAATCTGCCCCTGGTTAGTCCTCACCACCCAGAGGGCAGATATGGAGCTAGAATGGGGGCAAACTGAGGTAGGGCCCAATAAACCGTTCTAAAATAATACCCAGTTTAATCCAGTACGACCAGGCCAGAACAGATCAGGCCCCACGTGTCCACAGGAACCCTTTCCGGCATGCTGACCCTCACTGCTGCCACCAGCTCCCTGGCTCTCCTGGAAGCTAGGCAGGAGTCCCTCAGCTTGTGACCAAGACTGGTCATATGCAGAGGGCATTCAGACACATGTTGTGGGTTCCCTTCCTGGCTTCTGTGTCAGCAGTGAAAATAGCAGCAGTGGTGTCTGCAGCAATGGACAAGTGTTCCTGTTTGGATGCTGGCCCATTTTCTCCAGGTAACTGGGGCAAAACAGGCCAGACCTGGAGCCAAGATATGCTGGCAGGGAGCTGTCATAGCCTGGTTGGTGTAGATAAGCCCTCAGTTTGCAGCAACTAAAGTAACTGATGACAAAGTAGTAAAGTGGGGGGAGGAAAGGGAAACTGGGACATTTTAAAGCAGACAAAAAAGGTGGGTGACAGAGGATGAACTGGGATTATGCCTGCCAAATCAGGATGGTTGGATGGTGCAGTTGGTGGATCAGGTCTAAAATCTTACCATGGCCTTCCTTTGGGACCCATTAGATAACATGCAACGCTTGGTGATTCTGTTATCAAGCATGTGGATTTGCATTTCATAACAGATACTTGTTTGTATTATAGAAATCAGTGTGAGATTTTCAGATAGATAGATAGGCAGGCAGGTGGATGTAAACTTCCTGGTATGCATAATACACACACAGATTTGCATACTTGTCAATAGAAAAGTGCTTTCAAATATTTTATTAATAATAAATGTATACTGCAGTATAACTTTAATAATAAAGCACCAATAGGTTGGGCAAAGAAAAAATGGCACTATTTGATTCTTAACAATCATTTCCTCAAGTTTCATTGCTGAGCATTGCCTTTGTTGTCATGTTAAACACGCTCAAAGTTTGTTACAAGTGCGGTTCTTCCCTCCTTTATAGAAAACAAATACTCACTGTAAGGTTTTCAATAAATCACAAGGAGTTGTTTATTTATTTGTTTGTTTTCTTGACATATATCCTGCACTATCCCTTGGGCTCCTACTATTTTATACTTTGGAAAAGAAAAGAAAGCAGGGAAGGGGAGAAAGAAAACAAAGAAATGGAGCTTTCCTGCAAATATTCTTCCAAATTGCCGTTGAACTCATTCATTTGACAATATCCCATAGAACACTTTGCTGGGTCTAATTATAGGCTTTTTGTCTTAAGGAATGGGAGGTACAGATCTCAGCAGTGATTAGTCCTTGCTATGAACATTGGGGTCAAGTTGACACTCCACACTTCTTTATCTGCAGGACATAGGCCTTGTCTTCATGGGTCAAATGAAATGGCCTTCCCCCTGCTCTCATGCCCAGCGGTCTGAACAAAGTAGAGCAGTGGTTCTTAACCTGTGATCCAGGGATCCCAAGAGTTTGTGATGTCCTCACAGGGAGTCTGCAAAGGCTGGAAGGCTACTTGGTTCATCTCCTCCCTGCAGTGGAGTAGCCATGTGACAGGACCCAAGGCAAAAGCTGGCTGGCTGGCTTGGCCTGCACGTTGCCATTCAATCTGCTGCAGCCACTAACTTGCAGGAAGAAGCAGGAGAAAAGTCTTTTCTTCACTTCCAGTATATTAGTATTAGGGTTTTAAATCTTGAGTTAAGTCTTGGGGGTCCATGGCAACAAATGATATTTAAAGGGCATCCCTGGTAAAGAAAAGGCAAAGAGCCACTGACATAGAGCATTTGCCCCAATCTGGACAATTCCAACAAGAATCCAGGGCAAATACCCCTTAAAATGGAGTAGACACATGGTTAAAAAAAATCAACCTTTCACTGCAAAACTTCCAAAGAAAATGGTGAGTTCTGCTACCACAATGGGAGGGAGGGTGTCCACACATGTGGCACGCACAGTGCCCAGTACAACCATTTCCTGGCTGGGTCATGCACATCACATCTGCTGAGGTCACTGCAAGGTGCCCAGCCATGTGACCATGGCTAGGCGCCTCATTCCTGGCCTCGCAAGACACAACTGAAATGGGAAAGAGAAGCGTCAGTTTGTGCATGGACCACAGGTGTTCAGACACCCCTCTGTTGCTGCAAAATAAGGGCAGGTAATGGGGGCGTGCTGTGTGTCCGGAGCTAGAATACACTTTCATTCTCTTCCATGCAGACAAGCCCATAGAATGGTTCAGGCCTATTTGGGCTAGTTCCAAGTAGAGTAAACTCACTGAATTAATTGATGAATGGTGAGTCAACACACACAAAAATCCCATTGATCTAATTAGGACTGGGAATTGGCTTTAGGTCCATGTGTCCTGCGATATGGAGGGTAGTCTTCTGTTTCAATGACAAACTCCACCGTGTGATAATACCTTGATTAGGCCAACCAGAAAGGCACAAATATCTTGGTGCTCGCTATCAAAATCAAACCTACTTTTTAGCAATGTGAACGTGACCACTATACTGGCCAATGGCATTTGGTCCCATACTGATGTATTTATTAGGAAAACTCCCTCATCTGGAGCTGGTCTTAAAACAGCAATACAGAGTGCTCAGTTTGGATGAGAAATTCCATAAGGGAAACAGAGCCAAGGATGTTATTGAATCACCAACACTACCAGAATTTAGAAAAGTTACTTTGGAGAATATAACTTCCAGAATCCCTAACCATCATTGATAATGGCTAGGCTGGCCACCATAGCCACCATTTTCTCTACTGACTCAGAAGCCAGGAAAGGGGCCTGCAACATGTGGCTGAAGGCCCTCTGCATATGACCAGCCTTGGTCACATGCTGAGGGACCCCTGCCTGGCTTCCAGGAGAGCCAGGGAAATGGCAGTGACAGCGAGGGCCAGTGTGCTAGGCAAGCTCCTGCGGACATGCGGGGCCCAATCTGGGTTTTGCCAGTGGTAACAGATTAAACTGGATATTATTGGGAAATGGTTTCTTGGGCCCTGCCCTGGCTTGTGTCTGAGCCCTGTATCTGCTCAGACAATCTGAGAGTTATAAGGGCTGTCTCAGAGGCAAACAGGGGCAAATGCCCTGCATCATATGGACTGTGGGGCTCTGAGACAGGAGCAAGCCATGGTATTTAGCCCATGATGATAAAGCCACAGTCATACCTGCTTCCAAATCTGCTTTGGTAGAGCTCTATAAATCTGGTGTCAGTCATGGTTTCAATGAAATTCAGTGGGATCCCTTGCATGCATGTCTTCCAATGCAAGCAGTATAAAAGATTTAACTTCCAAATTAGAGGTTAAGCTCAAGAACCAAGATCTAAACAAAGACTTCATTCTAGTTTTAGACATCCTTCTTTCAAATATTTGGGAAGGACCAGGTCAGTTGCTGTTGTTAAAAAAAAAAAAAAAACCATGCACACCAGTACTGGGTTTCTTTGTAGGACATAAATTCAGATGGGTTAAGGGGGGGTGCTTAAATTATGGGTGCACAAACTAATTGTGGAGAAGGAGACTCATTAGTCACTCAATAAATAGTATTAGAGGCCCTGGAGGAGTTTTACAAGATTGCTGTTATTAACCTTCTTCATCTGACTAATTGCTTTTTATCTCCTCCCAATCAGCTGGCACCTTTCCATCCTAGGCACTGGACTATTTTCATGCCACCGTTTGAACTGAACGTCATTGACGTGACAGAGTGGGAGCAGGAGAGCAAAAAGGCAAAACTAAATAAATCCTCAGATCTTCACTGGGCCCAATTTCAGGAACTGCTCAAGACTGCCAGTCTGTCTCCTTTACAAATGCTGAACTGGGTGCCAAGGGGCTGGCAACTTCAGCAAAAACTGGACCCAATGTGCCAAGAGTTAAGTTGCCTTTTGGATCCTCTTCTCTAAGGCAAATATGCAAAAGGAAAGAAACACACACATAACAATCTGGAATCTGTCTTATAACAAGCCAGCCTACTTCTCCATCTCACTCAATATTGGCCAGCATCCCATTAGTGGCATACGGAGGCGTAAGTTAACTTTGTGTCTGTGTGTCTCTATTTTTGGCTGCTACTAAGGTTAGTATCCACTTCCTCTTTCCACAGCAACCAAAGCTCTCCCCTCTGGACCCATCATAGAACCACTGGAACTCCCCTCAGCCATTCCATGCCTGGAGGACTTTGTGGGGGATCACAGAAGCATCTGGCTTCATCCAGATGTGAAGAAATTACATCAGGGGCAGAGACATCCAGAGGACCACAGTGGTCATCAACATCTGATATGATTACTTTGTATTTGGTTACAAGGACTTAGCCATATGATTTTTGCAATTCCCCCCACCCTGCTATCCATGAATGGAAGGCCAGTAGTTAGGGGGCTTTGGTGCTCTATAGCAAGTCCAAGAGTGGTAAACGGACCAGTGTAGCCTAGTTCCACATGTGGAAGTACAGGTCAACCCCCATATCCATGGGGGATACATTCTAAAAAAAACCATGGATACTTGAAACCATGAATAATAGGGAACCATGTTATTTTCAATGAAAAAAATGCCAGAACTTAACCTTGGAATCACATCGGAGGACCTAGAAATGCCTGGAGAGAAGATATTTTTTCAGACATGAAAAAGTGAAACAGTGGATACTATGGATATGGGGGTTGACCTGTACCTCACTATACTGAGCCATGCAGGATTCCGATAATGCCTGCTGGAGAGCAACCGCCAGATTCTGACATACAATAAGTGTGTCTACTCTGCACAGTTATAGTATCTTGATACCTCTTAAACTGCCATGGTTCCATCCTATGGGATCCTATGGGAAAATAATAATTTTTTTTAAAATCCTGAAATTGGAAGTTTAGTGAGTTACTTGGAATTCTGTGCTACAGAGCACTTGTACTCTAGTTCAGGGGAGTACACTAGTGTTCACCAAACTACAAATCCCAGATTTGTACAGATTCCACAGGATGCATCAATGACAATCAAAGTCTATAAATTTAGATAGTTACAGATAAGACAGATAAATACTATAACAGTGTAGTATAGTTTTTTTTTATAGTCGTCCCTCCAACATTTGTGGGTTAAGCTTTCACAGATTTGATTATTCACAGATTATTAAATACCTTCTCTCTAGACACTTTCTAGGTCCTCCAGCATGACTCTATGGTATGCTTCTGCCAGATGTTGACTACAGAATCACTTAGGAGGACCTAGACTTTCGTAGAGAGAACACTTCTCTAGGCATTTGTAGGTCCTCCAGTACAACTCTATGGTCAATTTAAAGTGGAAGCATACCATAGAATCACACTGGAGGACCTAAAAATGCCTAGAGAAGTGTTCTCTCAGGTTTTTTTAAAAATAGTCTGCTGCTCGAAAGCAGTCCCTAGAGAGTTCAGCAAGGCCAAAGCAATTCAGCTTTTCACTTGACTTGGGCTTAAGCTGCCATCCAAAAGCTGAGAACATCTGTTGCTTTGGGAGACGCCAGCAGTAAGATTGGAGCATACGGCAATTAAACCCTTTGGCAGAGATATTCTGTCTGAAGGTGCCATCCACCACTACTGTTTTCTGTTGTTGAGATGTGGATGCTTTTAAACCTCATGCCTCTTTGCACCCTACTGATGGGTTGTCTGAGTAATTTTTACAAGGCAAGAAAGAGCCTTCTCTTAGGATGTCTCAAGGAGGCTTGCTTCTTATGTTTAAGAAGCTTGATTCATGAAAGGAAAGTCTCTCTCTCTATCTATCTATCTCTCTATCTCTCTCTCTCTGCCTCTCTTCCCCTGCACATGCACATGTGCACATGGACTAGAGAATAATCTCCCCTACATGGTCATTAAAGGCATATGGTAATCTGGATACAAAGAGAGTGTGATTTATCCATAAGTGACGGGGGCACTTTATAAAAATAGGTAACAGTGGCCAATAACCACTTTGTCTTGCCCTTGGAGTGTTTGTGTCTGATAAAAACTGTGTTTGGTAAATACAGCACCACATCCATATCTCAGCAGCTCTCTTCCATTCTCTCTTACATACTTTCCCATGGTTTGGAATATATAAAGTTGCTCTGTCTAATAGCCATACCCTTCATACTCAAGATTATTTTGCTTTTGCACTGGATTTATGGGAGCAGAATAAATACAGCCATCACAAGCAATTCTCATGTAGCTGGTTTTCTTTTGCTCTTTCTTCATTCTTTCCAATAGCCCTGCCTTTTGCCACACATAATAGTATGTGTTTAACAGTATAACCAACAACATCTTCAGTCAGGTTCATCATATGGCATGGTAGTGGGAGTGTGCCACATTCCTCTGTGAGACAGCAGAAAAAGCTTGTATGCAGAGACCAATAATGCACATTCTGGTGTAGCGGCAGTGAGTGAATAGAGATTTCCATTGAACAAACGGCAATTTATCTTGGCATGTCATTGCCTGTTTGATTACAGGTCTACATTGGGAGTATACAGGTTCTGACCTTATATGATACGATGTGCTTTTCCCTAGAATCCCAAAAGGTATACTAACTATGGATCCAGACACAAAATGGCAGCATAAAGGGTGGAGACAGACACAAATTTGTGTCTCAGTGGCTGTCTTTCCCTACTGTGCCCATCCTGGCAAGTGCAAAAGATGTACTAGAGTATGTTATAATTATTAATATTAACTCAAATAATAGCCACTGGTAGGGTCTCCCATGCCAGACAGGTCAAAACCGAAGGGTCTGACAAAGAGCGTCAAAGGGCAGGATGGGCTCTCCAGCCCTGTGGCAACCGTCCTAGGAGAAGGAAAACTCCAATCCCAAACCCGGGCAGATGGTGCTCGTCCAACCCTGTAAGGTCAACCATCTAAGAGAAGGAAACTCTAATCAAACCTATGGCCCGAGGACCTCACTGCCACGTCCATGCTTGCAAGGCCACGGCAGATGAATCTCTGGTTTAAAGGGTGAGGCCAGTTCTGTGCACGCTGTGCTCCACCAGAAAAATCCATTGCACAGGCTTGAAGGACAAATCCATTTCCAAAAAAGCCCTGTAGCGACTGGCGAGGGACGAAACTGGCAGGTGTAAAGATGCACTGGAAGCCGCAGCCCCAACCCTGCATGCAGGCGGTTCAGGACATTGGTCGCTCAAGCCTGACCCGGGAGATGACAGTCTTGTTCGGCAGCATTCTGAACGACCAAGCAGCCTTTTTTAAGGAGAGCACTGCTTGCTCCACATGGAGAGGGGCCTAGAAAAGGTGGCCTAAAGAAAGCTCATCCCCAACTACCTGGTTGGCTAGCCGCGGCCAACGGGAATCTTCTGATGCGGTCAAACCAAGGCAAAGAAACAAAGGCACACACCGGCCTCCAAAGGTGTAAATAAACTGACACTTGCATGCTGGAACATCAGAACCATGCAAGACTCTGAAGATAGTGGACGGCCTGAGCGTCGTTCTGCCCTAATAGCCCTTGAACTATCACGGCTTAATATTGACATCGCTGCTCTTAGTGAAGTTCGCTTCCATGAGGAAGGCAGCCTTAAAGAACATGGCGCCGGCTACACACTTTACTGGTCTGGCAAACCCAAAACCGAAAAACATCTGTCAGGAGTAGGCTTTATGATTAAAAACTCCATTGCCTCCAAACTCGAAACCTTGCCAACAGGACACTCTGATCGCATTATTTCCTTACGCCTCCCACATGTTGTTCTCTTTAGTATATATGCCCCAACTATGCAAGCTGACCCTGTAGAGAAAGACAAATTCTACACAGACCTACGCCAACTCATACAAAAAGTCCCTGTAGAAGATAAAATTATTATCCTTGGTGACTTCAACGCCAGAGTAGGAAAGAACTCCGAAGCCTGGAAAGGTGTCTTAGGCAAGCATGGTGTTGGAAATTGCAATGATAACGGACGCCTCCTGCTAGAGTTCTGTGCAGAACAACAGCTGACTATTACAAACACAATCTTTCAGCAGAAAGATAGCTTGAAGACAACCTGGATGCATCCCCGATCCAAACATTGGCACCTCATTGACTACGTTCTAGTCCGTCAGAGAGACATTCGTGATGTCCGTCATACCCGAGTGATGCCCAGTGCAGAATGCCAAACAGATCATCGCCTTGTCAGATGTAAACTAAATCTTCATCTTAAGTTCAAACCTAAGAGGGGTGCCATCTTAAAGAAGAGACTCCAAGTCAACAATCTTCAACAAGCTACCATGAGAGACAACTTCCAGGCAAATCTACAAACGAAACTTGAAGACCACCCTACAGATCCTTCTCCTACAGTGCTTTGGCAACATATCAAAAACAGTATCCTCCAGTCTGCAGAAGAATCCCTTGGCTTCTCCCACAAGAAAAATCAAGACTGGTTTGATGAAAACAACCAAGAGATCCAGGAACTGTTGGCAAGGAAGAGAGCTGCTCACCAGGCATACCTCGCCCAGCCAACCTGTCAAGTAAGAAAAGCAGCTTTCCGCCTCACATGTAGCAAACTACAACAAAAACTCCGAGACATGCAGAACAAGTGGTGGATCAGTATAGCAGAAAAGACACAACGCTGTGCAGATCTGGGTGATCATAGAGGATTTTATGAAGCTCTTAAAGCAGTGTTTGGACCTACTTATCAGGTCCAAAGCTCCTTATACAGTACAGATGGTCAAACATTAATTACTGATAAAGCCTCCATCCTAAATCGTTGGGCTGAACATTTTCAAAGTCTCTTTAGCGCCAACCGAGTAGTCCAAGCCTCAGCTATCCAAGATATTTTACAAAAACCAATGAAAAATGAATTGGACATAGCTCCCACTTTGGAAGAGACCTTTAAGGCCATACAGCAGATGAAAAACGGCAAGGCAGCTGGGATTGATGGAATCCCACCTGAAGTTTGGAAACACGGAGGTCATGCACTCCACGAAAAATTCCACGAATTCCTTGTGAATTGCTGGGAAAAAGGGGAACTGCCATCAGACCTCCGAGATGCAGTCATCATCACCCTGTACAAGAAAAAAGGAGCAAAATCCGACTGCTCAAACTATCGAGGCATAACACTGCTCTCTATTGCTGGAAAAATCCTTGCAAGGATACTCCTGAACAGGTTAGTTCCTGCTATTGCAGAAGAACTTCTCCCTGAAAGCCAATGTGGCTTCAGAGCCAATAGGAGTACTACAGACATGGTATTTGCCCTTAGGCAACTGCAAGAAAAATGTAGGGAGCAGAACAAGGGTCTCTATGTAACATTTGTCGACCTCACCAAAGCCTTTGACACTGTAAGTAGAAAAGGTCTGTGGCAGATCCTGGAAAGACTAGGATGCCCCCCCAAATTCCTTAAAATGATTATCTTGCTACACGAGGGACAGCGTGGTCAAGTCAGATATGGCGATGCTCTTTCAGAGCCCTTTCTAATAACTAATGGAGTGAAGCAAGGTTGTGTTCTTGCACCAACTTTATTTACAATCTTCTTTAGCATGATGCTCCAAAGGGCTATGGCAGAGCTTGAAGAAGACGACGGCATCTATATACGCTACCGTACTGATGGTAGCTTGTTTAACTTAAGCCGTCTGAGGGCTCACACTAAGACTCTAAACTATCTAGTCCGTGAGCTGCTCTTCGCCGATGATGCTGCCCTTGTTGCCCACACAGAAGGAGCTCTGCAGCGCCTAACATCCTGCTTTGCAACAGCTGCAGAGCTGTTTGGGCTAGGAGTCAACCTGAAGAAAACAGAAGTTCTTTACCAGCCTGCACCACAGGACGAACACCACCATCCCCACATTGCCGTCGGCAAATCAGTGCTCAAGTCCATTCAGCAGTTCACCTACCTGGGAAGCATCATCTCCTCAGATGCCAAGATTGACAAAGAGATCGATCACAGATTAGCAAAGGCATATAGTGCATTTGGAAGACTTCACAAAAGAGTCTGGAGCAATAAACACCTGAGGCAAAGCACAAAAATCAGTGTGTATAGAGCCATCGTACTGTCTATCCTCCTTTATGGATCTGAAACATGGGTCACCTATCGCCACCACCTACGACTCCTCGAGCGCTTTCATCAGCGCTGTCTACGCACAATCCTAAATATACACTGGACTGACTATGTGACGAATGTTGCTGTCCTTGAGCAAGCAGGGATCACCAGCATTGAGGCCATGATATTGAGAACACAGCTGCGCTGGGCAGGGCACGTTTCTAGGATGGAGGACCATCGCCTCCCAAAAATACTACTCTACGGTGAACTCGCCACGGGTCAGCGTAAGAGGGGCGCTCCAAAAAAGCGATACAAAGACTCCCTGAAACAACATCTCAGGCTTGGCCAAATTGATCACCAACAGTGGTCCGCCCTGGCCTCACATCGGGAGGCATGGAGACGCACTATCCACAATGCTGCAGCCTTATTTGAGAACTCACGACGAACAAGTCTTGAAGAGAAACGACAACGCAGAAAGAATCACAACCCAAAAACATCACCCAAGGAGACCTTCTGCTGTGCTTTTTGCAACCGGACTTGTTTATCTCGGATTGGCCTTTTTAGTCATCAGCGCGCTTGCAGAAAGCGCGGGATGAGTCCTTCCTGAATCTTCGTTTGCGAAGAAAAGCCAGAGAGAGAGAGAACTCAAATACTATTTTGTGTCTGGTCAGAATTCTAGGAAATGGAGCAAAGGTTAAATTTGGGTCACACAACTTGAGGAGAAGATAGAGATGAACAGTTTGCCATGGGGTTACAGGGTGGACTGAAGCATTTGGTTCAGCTTCCCCACCTCCCCTTGACATTCACAGGGATAAAAACACATCCCCAAAAATTTAAAATCTTCAAGAAGGGAGGTGATTCAATTTTGGGAAGACTTATCTTATTTTTTTAGTGCATTCTTTCCTGGTTTTCATTTTAAAAAACTATTATAGCACTATTCCTAACTGCAGCCAAGCTGAGCTTTGAAACTGACTGATAGTTGCTGTGTATATATATATATATATATAGCCAGAATGCAGACCTTGGAAATGTCATTTTTCTGGACTACAACTCCCAGGAACCTCCAGATTGCATGGCTACTGACCATAGTAGCTAGGGGTTTTAGGTGTTGTTGCCCCCAAAAATAACTTTTCCAAGCTCTTGCAGAATTGTTTTAGAAATAACATTATATCCTGATGATTCTGGTGTGTTTTCTTGGGTCAAGGACTGTTATTGCAAATGGGAGAGAAATGTGAAGCCTGACGTGTCAGTGTTCTGGTCCATGTATTCATCTGGGATGCACCAATTAAGCTGGTTTGCTTCTTTAAAAGGAGGGCTGGACAACAGTGGCATCACTGGGGGTGATGACACCCAATGCATAACTCATGGTGTTACTGCACTGTAACACCACTGACCTCCTCCCATATCAGACCATACAAAATCCTTAGTTTCAGTGGCAAGAGGAGGCTCTGGAAACTACATTTCCCAGTAATCTATGCATGGGATGTTGAGGGTCAGTGAAAATCTACATGCGGGTGAGGAGCAAGAAGGAAGGCTTGCCTGGCTGACATAGCACCAGGAATATTTTTATAAAAAGTAAATTTGCTGAAAAACTCCACACAAAAATGTATAGATAGTCATTTTAGTGTCACCCCCTCTGATGATGTCATCCAGTGTGGTCTGATGATGTCATCCACTGCACCCTCCTAGTGACACCACTCCTGGACAATACCCTCCAGCGTCCCCTTAGGCTGGAAGCACCTGATTCTCCCTTAGTGGGAAACAAAATGCTAGACTTGACAGATCTCTAGTTTGATCTTGCAGAGCAGGTCTTAAGACTAAAGTATGCTTGATCTGTGGCTTCAAGGTAGCCTGCTTCTTTTGACAGTGAACTCTCAGCAATGCTGCATACAGAATCTCCTTTGGCAATAAAATAAGAAGGCTGGTCTCCATTCCTCCCCACCCCTCTACCCCAAGCAGTTCCTTTCCAACAGCCAACACACAGCTGCAGATAAAACTGCATTCCCCCATCCACATTCTCTCCATGTGCCTTAGGATGATAAACACAGCGTAATTCAGTTAAATGGGAAAGGAAGGCAAACTCATCATAGCACGGTGGGTTCTTTTTATTTATTCGGTTTTTTCTTTTTCCCATTCAAAAAATGAAAACACCTAATAACAGCTGCTTGTGCAGGAGCCACAATGGCCAATTTTGATTTCTCATAAGAGAGAGTGATGATGTGTGTCTCTGGGAGAGCGAAGGAGCAGCTGCGGCTGCCTCCGAGTGCAGCTTTAACCAAGTTTCTGGAACAACGTGATAGATTGGATCTGCATAATCCAAGGAGCACAAAATCATAACGGAGCCGCACTCCTAATGGGCAATAAAGCTAAGACGCTAACACATAGACTGTCAAGCACCTAATCAATTACACATCTATTTATGCAAAAGGGGGATGGAGGAAAACTACCCCATGGGTAGCTGCATCTGTGTAGAGCATTTCTACGTTCTAGTGAACAAGGGGTGGACACCACAATCATAGCAGCCTCTGTTCAATCATCAGAATGGTGATGTTGGCCACTGCAACTGAGCTGCCATGCTAACAACTGGCAAATAGGATTATAAATAACCACTCACTTGGTTGCCTGTGATGACTACAAAAAGAAGTTTTTTCTTTTCTTTTAGTGGTTCAGCAATGGGATGGACTGCCCAAGACGGTGGAGGACTATCCTTCACTGGAGGTTTTTATGTTGAGATTGGATGGCCACCTCTCAGCAATACTTTAGCCATGGATTCCTGCTGTGGCACAGAGTTGGGCTAGATGAACCATGCAGCAAGAGACCCAGCATCACGGAGCTGTCGAGCTTGTCTACCCTGGCCAGAATATACAGCTTTCCAGCCAGCCAGCATATTCTGACCCAGACCTGCCCCCCTCTCCCTGTTACCATGATGAAACAGACAGAGGTCTGCATGCACATGGCAGACTGTTTTGGTGGGTACATCCCCCACTGTCACACGTTTCACTCTCTGAAGCCAGGAGGGAGGCCCTCAGTATGCGATCAAGGTTGGTCACATGCAGGGGGGCCTTAATCACATTCTGGGGGGTGGGGCTTCCCAGCTGCAAAGTGACACTGGGGGTAGCAGCAGCATCTTGCGATGCAGTCCAGCATACAGGTACAGGCCCTGCATTCCCATACTGGACCCATCCAGGGTTTTCCACATGACATGGATTTTCCTGGCTATTTTTTATAAAACATTTTAAATGCGTTTACCCTGGCTTCCCCTCTCCTCCTTTGCCTCAGACATCATCACGACTGTACAGATGTAAATCAGGGCAAGAGCCCTATGTCATTTGGATTGCAGGGCTCCAAAATGGGGGGAAACTGGGGTGAATTGCCTATCTAGACAAGCCCCTTGTGTAGCTTTAAATTCACAGAGTTACATCTTAATTTCATTATGCCACCTTTGTTATAGTACTGGAACATTGCCAAATCAGATGTGTGTTGCACAACCATGCAATGAATACACAATGCACAATCAAGCCATCAAGGTGCAAATTGCAATGATACATAACGTGCAATAATATACAACAGCACCATATGTGTAACTCTGCTTTCATTATCTTCAACTGTATACAACTGTTATGCATTGACCTAAAATGTCCAGCCATTGCATAATGGAACTTACATGTTTATAAGATGCCAAAAAAATGCCAACCTGTGATTCTATTCTTTTCACCCATAAGCAGGGTTGCCAACCCCTCTCTCCCCCTCAAAAGAACAACAAAATGGCCTGCTTCTTTAACTAACGTTTGATGATCTGCAGACACCAAGAAGGAAACACTAAAGCTATTATTTGTATTTATTAACTACCTGGAGGTAAATATGATCCCATCTGGAGCTCATTCCTTCAGTTCAAACAGCTGTTGGACGGATAAGCTACAGGTGGCAGTTTAAAGTTGTGTCAACTTTCTATTCAGTAAAGTTTCAGCAAAGACTGCTATACACACACACTATCATCTCTCTTCTCATCCTATATCACAAGGACTTATTCATCACATTTAGAACAATATTATTATATATTTTATTAAGCCAGCTGCATATTTCTTGGGGGAAAGTGTGCCAACTCTACCACAAGTGACTAACAGGTGTCTGTAGGCAGATAAGTTGACTTTTAAAAATATGGGGATACTGTTGGCCCTCAAGGCAGGACTGGAGGACTTTCATGATCTCTATGTATTCCCTACACTATTGAATATGTAGGGATCACAAACACAAATCAGTTATGAATGTGTAACTCTACTTACGCATTTATAATTGTGAAGGTGAATTCCAACCAAGATAAATAAATGTTATGGGAGCTATCCAAGGTGCTGAATATAGTTGCTAATACAATAGAGATAGTATTATTTGTCTCAATGTATGAATTTTAAGGAAGCTATCCAAGGTATTGAAGCTTCTCTCTCTCACACACACACACACACACACACAAATAATGTTTTGGATATTTCATAAGTTCCTTAAAGTTTGGACTAAAACTCAGAGCAGATGCACCACCCTACTGATACTGGAGCCACCAGCCACCACAGCACAGAAATCCCCAACACATGCATTTAGGAGGGCCCTAAAAACCTGTTTATTTCTGCTGGCTTTTGAATGATTTATGGCAATGTAATTGTGTTATATGCTACCGCCATTATTATGCTGTTCTTTTCTCTCCTGCTGATATTTTTATTTGATTTTAAAAATCTGATTTATTTATGTACTGCTTTTAGTTTGTTGTAGTTTCTGCTTCTGCTGCTATTGTGTAATCTTATTATGCTGTTTTCCTGGATATTATAAACCAGTCTGGGGTGATCATTTATGGTGAAACGAGGTATGAAAATCATCTTCATCACCATCATTAAGTCATTGAGATCAGCAGGTTCTCCACCTACACTGTCTTCATCAGATACAGATTAAATTGCAGGTTCTGTTTCTCATCCACCCCAAAAGTGCTTCTAGACAGTTTTCACAGTCTCCTTAGGATTGTGATCATGATGGTGGCAGTGGTGGTGGTGAGGAGGAGGAGGAAGTGACCATGTTTTCCCCAAAATTGGGATTCAGGCCGGGTTACAAAACTTAAAACAAATGCAGATAAAAACACATTAGAAGACATAGGTAAAAGCACACAAAGAAGTACGGAATTCACAAAGTACAATTAAACTAGCTACTGTATAAGAATTTAAATAATTTAAAACAAATTTGTTAAAAAGGCAAAAGACCAAAAATTAGTAAGACAGCCCACTATTTAAAGCCTTCTCGGCCATTACCTAAAAGCTAGCGGGAATAGAAAATCTTCACATGCCAACACAAGGACAGCAATGTTAGAGCCATCTTAACTTCCCCAGGAAGGAAGTTCCAAAGCCAGGGAGCAGCCACCATAAAGGCCCTGTCCCAAATTCCCACCATATATTACTGTGAAGGTGGTGGGACTGAGAGAAGAGTCTCCACAAGCAATTGTTCAGGCAGGCTCTATATCTCAGGATCCTGTCCTTCAGATAGCCTAGACCCAAACTATATAAGTCTTTATAGTTCATAACTGGCATTTGGAATTGTGCCCAGAAACAGACCAGTAGCTCAAAGAGCTGTTGTAACAAAGAAGTAATGTGCTCCTTGTAAACTAGGAGTTGTCTAGATGGTCAAAATACCCCTAATAGAATTCACAGAGAATACCTGTTGTCCCAAGAAACTGTGGAAGAGATTCACCATATTGAGAAGGAAGGGAGCAAAAAATGCCATAAGCTGCACCCTAAGACCACCCTTTGTGGTTTTCCACAAAGTCTTTGATAAACTGCAGGGAGATTAGAGTTGCCAGTCATGTGAATGAGCAATTCACAGCACTGCGTATTCTGGGCAAAGGCAGAAATTGAAAGCTGATTTGTTCGTCATGCAAGCAGGGTGGGCTTTCCTGTTGTAGAGCCCGTAAGTGCCATTTTAGCACTCCAAAGGAGTGACAGTGTGCTTTTTCACCATGCTGAAGCAAAAATGTATATATTTTTTACAAGTGGAAGTTCTCCCTTCCACCCATTTAGAATGCAGAGATGTGCAGAGAGGTTATCATTGGGGGCAATAGTAGCGCCCCATACTCATGGCCACCATCTTGATTTGTGGGAGGGGGGTCTGTGAGAAGGTTGACACACATCGCTTTGCAGATAATTTTTTTTCCCAAAAAAATCATGGAGACCAAAGGGAATTATCACACGTTTCAAGTAATGTGTGTCCCAGTGAGAGGGTCTCTCTGTATTAATTTCCCAAAAGTTTGTTATATTGAGACTGTAGAGCAAAAGACCTAGTCTTCCAAAATATGTCTGTGTCAGAGAAAGCTGAGAAATATAACTGTATTTGTTCCAGCTTGACCAAAAGCCCAGAAACAGACATAGTATGGTTTGTCTTGTTTATTAGAATCAGAAACAATGGGTCATTCAGCTTAGGAATTGTTATCTCCTTTCTGGGTGCACTGCCCAGTTTGGCTGCCTAAGGTATCAAAATAAGAAACATATAGAGCTGACAAATGATTTCTGTTGTCTGTTTGGTAACCACTATAATACACATGCACAGTGCTGAAAATTTTTTGGGGTTTTCCGTGTAATGAAAAGCCTGTGTGCCTTTAATTCTTTGGCACAGTTTGGCAGGAACGATTCCCCTGTGTCATTGCTAGCAAATAAAGAGTCATCTGAGTTGAAAACCTAGACTTTTGAGCTTCATTATTTGTTACCCAGATAGACCTTAACACCAGCACAGTATTTCCTCCCATCTAGCTGAACCCCAGCTTTTGTTCTTTGGGCCAGTTGAAGTTTCTGAGCACTTTTCAAGGGCAGCCCCTCAACTACCTAATCCTCCAAAATGGGTAAGTAAATGGAAATGTAAGGTCAGGATCCATGTCATCCATGCACTGATGACATTGTAATCCAGTTGGTTATGAACCTTTGGTCCTCCAAATGGTTTGGCGTTCAGCTCCCAGCAGCCCCAGCCAGCATGGACCATAGGGGACTAGATAGAACCCTGAGGCATGCCAAGGACCCACAACCAAAGTGCCACCCCCAGCAACTAAGGAATCCATTATAACACTCTGCTTCCCACTCTTACTTTGATTAGATGTTCCAAAAGAATACTATGGTTAATGGTAACAGATATGGCCAAAAGGTCCAATAAAAATAACAGGAGCCTTGTCTATACGAGCCCCAAAAAACCAGATTGCCCTGCAGTAATGGCATTTCACAGCAGCTGCGGCTTGTCCTAATCTTTTGTTTTGTTTTGTTTTGCCCCAAAAAACTTGACATGCCCACAGTGACTGCAAGTGAATTACTGGCATTTCTGCTGCCACCAAACTTTTTTTTGTTTTAAATGCACTGTGCATTGGAGCAATATTTTGCATTTGTAACAAAAAGGTAAAGAAACAACACCCCATTTGCCCTGTTAGCAAACCCCGCTCCCACGCTCATCTGCCAATCAGCTTTGCACTTCGTCTCTTATGGGAAAGCAATTCAAAGTGAATTGCTTGTCCCAATGAGCGGGAATGCACACCCCCATCGCTGTTTTTTTAAAACTTCAGGAAAAGTCACGAAGGCTTTTCCCTTTGAGTTGTTGATGTTTTGACTCCCTCCTTCCAAAGACAGCAATACAATGTGGGGTCCTATTAAGACAGGTAGGATTCTCCTTGCATTTTGTGAGAATTATTTTCACCATTTAGACAGCTCAAGGGTTAGACACACACCTCCTGACCATTTCCTGGTGCATGCCATTTACCAAAGCAACCAGGGTCCTATCTGTCCCCATACCATAGTATAAACCAGACTGGAACAGATTTAAGGGTTCAACTAGCCATTAAGGGGAATGTGTATTTTCCTTCCTACAAGAGGATTTCCTCAGAGATACATGGTCCAACAATATGATTGCAAGCAAAGTGGCATTACCTTTTAAAGACCAATCACAAAACAAAGCTTCTTAAATGCAAGATGAGTAGCTGAGGAAAAACACATTATGACAAACAGATGTCTTAAACTACTTGAGAAAGAACTTCTTCAACATATTTACTAAGCATATGATCTAGTTTGTCCCTTGGCAATTAATATCACCCACAACTATTTAGAGTGCATAATCCAACACTATCTCTACTTTCTCACTCAAAAGATGGAACACGAGATACTGGATAATCATCATGGGATTCAAATTTAATTTATTTAATAGTGGTCTAATTATTGCCTTGTTAAGGGCAGTAGGGTGGGTATTTTTTTAAAAAAAATGTACTGACTTAATGACACAACCCTTAGCAACTCTATGACACAGTCCTGTCAACTGTGAACAGAGAATACATCACTAGAGAGCCAAAATGAAAATGGAATTTTAAGATTGAAAAAAAAATTGTCTGAGTCATATGGTACAAACTTTTTCACTGGCCCTGCTCCTCTGACTTTCACAAGAACTTTTTTTTTACCAGTAATTTCCAATAAAGCTTTCCCCCTGTCCTTTCCAAGAAAAACCAGCATTTGCTAAAGCTGTGTACATCAGCATTTGCTAAAGCTGTGTACATCAGGACAGGTCAGTAAATATATATATGTTGGTGCCTGATCTATGACAGAAGATACTAAATAAAGCCCTAGGGATTAGATAAAATGACCAGGGAAAATTTTAATTCACAAGATCCTGCTCCACAGCCAGATGGCCATTTCAGGCTTTCTATATTTTAATCTTTTTGCTCAGCAAAGCAAACATTCTAAATCCCAGATAATGTAGGTTTTACCCTCTCTGATGTATCCAAGAGTATTAAGGAAGGACCTGGTGATGGAGTACATATGCTTCAGCATTAAGCTCAAGGCTTAAGCATTTTAAGGCAACAGCAAACTAGTTACCTGCTTGTATGAAGAGCCTTCGGGATATGAAGTGAGGAGTGTGTATGTGTGTGTTTATATATACATGGGTGCATATGTATGTTTGTGTGTACATGTGCAAAACCCACCTTACAGCTATCTCTGCTTTTGTGATGTAGAATGCATCCTGATGTGTGGAAATGTGTGAAGCTTCCCCCCCACCACTTTATCTCAGCTCTGCAAATAAGACTACTGAAGTTACTAATCCACATTATTGTGCCTGCCTGCCTGATCAAAACATACTGATGTAAGTCTCATGGCATCTCACAAGATCGAGGAATTAAAAATACATTCTTCCTTTATGGGCTTCTGTTTTTCAAACTCTCCTACGTCAGCTCACCTCAAGGCAATTCTGATCCGTCACCAGCAAGTATTGGAAGAGCTGTAGCATAAATGATGGTGCAAATTTTCCTCTGCTGCAGCAGCAGTGTATGGGATGAAACAAAAAGCAATGGGTGGAGATGAGAGGAAGTGATGTTTTGGTCAAAGACTGGGAGAAGCTTCCTAATGCCACAAGCCATTGGACAGTAGAGCAGATTGTTTCAAAAAGTGGTGGACTATCCTTCATTAGAAGCTTCTAAGCAGAGACCAAGTGTCTCCTGATCAGCGGTGCTGTAGCAATGGATTTCCTCCATCAGGAAGGAGCTGGACAACATGGTCTTTGAGATCCTGACTGAAGGTGTGTGATTTCTGATTCTAAGCAGCTCTTTGGAGACCTGCTTTATCTTCGTCTCTGTGATGTCTGCCAGTCAGGCTGCTTATATTAAAGCCACAAGAGCAAGAAACTTTAAACGGGCAACCGTACCCTAAGACAGCTTCATGTTTACTCAGAAGTAAATCCCATGAATTTCAATGGGATTTAACATCCCTTTTCATCCATTGTTGTGAATAGGGCCTCTATGGTAGATGCATGTTTTGTTTGCAAGGCTTTCAGTGCTCAAATCCAGTTAAAAGATAAAGAATCATTAGCAAAAGGTCACAAGATTTGCTAGATCAGGAACTAGCTCTCCGGACAGATAACTGAGCAGATTCACAGATTGCCTGTTCACATTCTTTCCCACTGTAATGAGATGCACTGCATTTCTTTTTAAATTAGAATACATCCATGCATATAAATTAGACCATGCAAACTGTAAGCAGATCAATGCACACTGTTGTCCTTTTGTGTGTGTGCATGATTTGTGTTTCTCTTTTTCTTTCTTTTTTTAAAGTTTTGATGAGGCATACGGGGCCACCTTAGACGACCCCATAGAAGAGAAAAGTAGCACAACTTTGGGGGCAGCACTGTCCCTTTCACCACGGACTAATCTCTAGTAAGAGACTCTGTCATTGCCTAAGTCAGCAATCCTACATGGACTTCAGAGTAGATCCTATTGGAAATAGTGGGAGTGACTTCTGAGTAAATGTGAGTAAGATCAGAGATCAGAGAAGGGTACTTTTTTGAATGATAGCTGACACACTGCATGCTGGCTGGAGGATTATGGGATTTGTAGTTCAAACCTGTAAGCTTTCCAAGCTCTGAGTAATATCAGGCTTTTTATTAGATATTCTACTGACTATACTGAGTTGCTCTTTCCTTCTCCATCCTCCGCTTCCTTCTTTTTCTTGCTGTTCTTTTCTTGATTCCTTCCCCTTTCCTGATTCTACTGAGCATTCATGAATTTTATTTGCAATGCTGTCAAAATGGTGTGGATGCTGTATTATCCCCTTATCAGCTGCATTTGCCCCATGTATAGGCAGCAAATGGAAACTCTGGCCTATTCTAGCCAACAATGAACCATTGTAGCAGTTTGATATCACTTTAATAGCCGTGGCGCCATCCTATGCAATCCTGGGATTTGTAGTTCAGTGTGGTACTTAGAATTCCCTACTAGAGAGCTCTAGTTCAGGGGAGTGGACTAGAGATCTCTAGCAGAGAATTCTAAGTACTGCACCAAACTATCATTCCCAGAATGCCATAGGATGGAGCCATGGCAGTGTGGTAATAACCTGCTATAATTATGTAGTTTGGATACATAGTTAAGGGTGCAGCCTAGACTTAATTGACTCTAATAGCAGATGTAGTTGTAAACTTGTTCCTAGAATATACCACTTGACTGTGTGGTGGGGAGAGAGTCCAATGGTGGAAGACAGTACAACCCCCATATCTGTGGGGAATACTTCCCTGGACATACCATGGAAACACAAAACCATGGATAAGAGTGAATCTTATTGAAATGAACTACTTCTGGTCCAGGTATCCCACAGAGTCATTGTGGATAACCTAGACTGAGATTCCTAGAGAGAACACTATAGGAATCTGTAGGTCCTCCAGTGCAACTCTATGGTCAACTTCCATCAGCAGCATACCATAGAATCGTGCTAGAAAATGCCTAGAGACAACTTTTTTTTTAACACGGGTAAGTGAAACTGCAGGTACCAGCCCTGCGGATACAGGGATTATACTGTATTTCAACCTGGATTCCAATTTTAGTATATGTGCTGCCGAAGCGAGCACTGTATTTCAACATGGGTGAGGAGGTCAAATTTCCTCTGTACAGAAAAAAGTTGCATGCTAAATATTTACTTAAATATTCTGGTTATTTCTATGGTGCATTTCAAAAGTTTTAAATAGTTCTTTCAAAGGGAGCCAAACTTGAGTATTTTCATCACAGCATAGAATGTTCCTTTAAAAAAAACAAAAAACAATGTGTTCCTCTTACATCTTACAGTGTTTAAAAAGTAACTTGTTACCGGTGATTGGAAAATAACTTGTTGCATTATTCACTGAACTGCTCATTATGTTTCATTTCTTCTGGGATTGATAATGGAATGGCCAAAGAAATCACAACTTTTAATATGTCCTGCCAACATGTTTTAAAATGCCCTTTAAAAGATATTTCAAGAAACGGCTAGAAAACTTTTACTCATTACATCAGTAAAGTGACTTTGTTCCCACTCAATAGGTTACTTTTTAAATGTAACTTTATTACATCCTTGTTGGGGAAAAAAATGGGGGGTTGGAAATATTATATGCAGCTACATTGTATGAAATTTGTTACTTCCAAAGCCTGTATTATCCCCTTATCAGCTGCATTTGCCCCATGTACAGGCAGCAAATGGAAGCATTGGCCTGCTTGGACAGTATAAAGTAGACTGGACACTGCTTCTCCCAGTTCCCAGTGCCAGCTGACAGTTTCCATGCCAGTAAATCCAGTCCAGGTTTTAGTCTGAGCTCTCCAAGGTGCTGGGCCCTGCCCACAAAACAGGTTCAGAGCCTTGGACATCTTCCTTAGATTTCAAACTAGGTCTTAGAAGTAAATTCAGTACCAGGTGATGGGGGGGCAACCAGCCTCCATCACTAAATCTACATCTGACCTGCCGTCCAGCCAGCTTTCTCTATCTCAGCTGTGTAGAGAGAAGTGTCAAGGAGCAAATGGGCATGATGGATGGAGCTCAGCGGGTGCTGTCTGGTCCTCTTGGCATTGATCAAATCAGCTTTTTTTTTTTCCTGCATCAGAAATAACTCTTCGTGCATGTAACAGTGACATTTTCAAAACAGACCACTGACTGAGATTTCCTCCATGGATGAAATGTGGCATTTTGGAATACATTCAGTAGCAGTCTGTAACTGGAGGACAAAACCTAGAGCAATGTGCAGGGAAAAAATTAACTAGATAAGAAGGAGAAGGATGGGAGCAGAATCCAGGGGCCCTTTCACACTAAAAAATTATAGTACTTTTAAAAAATCTAAAGTTCCATTTTAACTGCCATGGCAATATCCTATGGAATCCTGAGACTTACAGTTTAGGGAGGACTACTTAGAATTCTCAGCCAGAGAGCTCTAGTGCCTCACCAAGCTACAAATTCCAGGATTCCATAGTATGTTGCTGTGGCAATTAAAGTGGGATATAGTGCCATAATTGTGCACTGCAAAAGAGCACCAGGAAGAATGCCATGTGAAAACTTAGGAGATATCAAAGTTAACCAAGAAAAGTTCAGTTCTTTTTAATGAAGTGCCAACTGGGAAACTGGAATTAATTAACAAAGAATGCAAAATATTTATCTTTTTAAATTCTGTTTTAGGTGCAAATTTCAGTGAACAACAAGCACAGAGCTGCTACCCACACCTTGGTTATTTATATGCTGTGTGTCTTTTCTAAATATAAAGTGTAAGGCTTTTGAAATTCAGTCTAGTCTGGGTTGGCTGCCTCATTGAATAAACATTTTCAGTGAGGTTCATCCTGTAGATTTGGGAGCAGGGGGAGAAGTTACCTTTGAACTAGAGATTTGTTTATTCAACACATAGGGTTTGTCTAGATGAGTTATTTACCCCATCTTAGCCCCATCGTTGAGCCCTGCAGTCCAGAAAATTCTGGACATTTTCCCCATTTTTGCTCCCGGGCAGTCCTGATGACCCCCAGGGCCAACATGGGACAAACCCCATTATACCATTTAAAAAAAATGCCTTAAAAAAACCATTCCAGCCAGCAAAACACAGATTGGACCCTGCATGACTGCAGGAGCCCATTCCAGCATGCCAGCCTCTTGCTGCAGCTGCTGTCTGCCATCGCTCTCCTACAGCCAGGAAGCAGGCCCACAGCATGTGACCAAGCTGGTCACATGCAGGGGGCCTTGCTTACATAGATTTCCCCAGCACTACTACGTTGTTTTGAGCAATCCCTCTTATAACAGAAATTATTTTGCATTGACTTGGTCTTGAGTGGGCAATTCAGGCCCATTTATGTTACCAAAGACCTGATCCTGAAGGAAATAACAGCTATTACAATGGGCTTGTTGACAGGGATCACACAGTCACCTGTGTTTGGGGATTCTCACTAAGGGCTTGGCTATGGCGACTGTCATGATGAGTGCCTATGCTTCAGAATTTATCACTACACCACTCTTGACTGCAACCGTTCCTTAATCAAATCTTGGCTCACCCATGTGAAACTCACTGAGGGCTTGTCTACACTGGACAGAATACTCCACATTCCAGCTGGAGTATTCCAGCCCTCAACTCACAGCATTTCCTCCCACCGCCACCATTACCTGCCCTTCCATTGTGGCAATGGAGGGGTGTCCTCACACCTGTGGCCCACAAGTAAACCAGCGCATCACTTCCCCATGCCAGTCATGTCTTCCAAGGCCAGGAATCAGACACCCAGCTGTGGTCACATGGCTGGGTGCTTCGTAGTGACTTCAGGAGATGTGACGTGTGCAACTCGGCCAGGAAATGGCTGCACCAGGCACCATACAAGCCATATGTGTGGACATACACACCCATTGAGGTAACGGAACTCACCATTTTCTCTGGGAAAACCACAGCAAATGGTGAGGGGGTTTTATCATGTGTCTGCTCTGTTTTGAGCGGTATTTGCCTAAGGTTCTCGTTGGAACTGCCCAGATGTCATCTGGATCATTTGGACTAGAAATGGGGCAAAAGCCCTGCATTGTCCAGACTGCTGGGCATGGAAATTGTCAGGATCAGCTCACAAATGACCTTTTCCTCCCATAATTTTCCTGCCATGAACTGTGTGCCTTACATGACCAGTCAATGCTTTGCATTCCTTTTGAAATGGAAATGAGGTGATGTACTGAGAATGGAGGTGGGCTTTGTTGGGAACAAATGGTTGGCAGAAGTGGGAATGCAGATATCAGTGAATGAAGTGTCCACCAGGTTTGTGCTGGGCATGGCACATTTCTAGGATGGAGGACCATTGCCTCCCAAAAATACTACTCTACGGTGAACTCGCCACGGGTCAGCATAAGAGGGGCGCTCCAAAAAAGCGATACAAAGACTCCCTGAAACAACATCTCAGGCTCGGCCAAATTGATCACCAACAGTGGTCTGCCCTGGCCTCACATCGGGAGGCATGGAGACACACTATCCACAATGCTGCAGCCTTATTTGAGAACTCACGACGAACAAGTCTTGAAGAGAAACGACAACGCAGAAAGAATCACAACCCAAAAATATCACCTAAGGAGACCTTCTGCTGTGCTTTTTGCAACCGGACTTGTTTATCTCGGATTGGCCTTTTTAGTCATCAGCGCACTTGCAGAAAGCGTGGGATGAGTCCTTCCTGAATCTTCGTTTGCAAAGAAGAAGAAAAAAAGCCAGAGAGGAAATACTTTTTATTTTACTGCTTTTCCTTTCAGCTTCATTTGAAACAACAGTGTTGTACCATTAACTCTTTAGATTTCTGTTAGTAATAAAAGCTTACTGTTTAACCTTGAAGCTGTTGACTACTGAGTCTGAAGAAGGGGGTACATGACAGGAATGGGGGGATGCCATTTCATTTGGCCTGTCTAAACAAGGCCTGTGTGACTTTGTCTCAGCCCATCCTACTTCACAGGGCTGTTGTGAGGATAAAACATGGAGGGAGGGAGGGCTGAATCATATGTACTGCCTTGAACTCCTTGGATGAAAGGTGGGGTGGAAATGTAATCAAAGGTCTGTATATAGCTGTCTGGTGCAACATCAAGTCCCTTGTGGTGGGTTTCTTCACTGCTTTATCTTATAAGTCTGTAGCCCACGGATTTCCATCTGGTTTTCCTACAAAACACTAGGAGTGCCCTCCAGAATACAAAATTCTTCATATCCACCTGAGCAGACCTTGACAAGTTACTTTTAAGACAAACAAATATAATGATGTGAACAAAACCATCTATAACTGATAGGAAGATGCTCTGCTCCCAGGGCATCATCCTGCCACTGCTCAGTTATGGGTGGCTTGTGTGTTTCCTTCAGTGTATTCATCTAAAAGTAACTTGCCAAGCTTTCTGCCTGAGGCAAAATTGCTCCTTTAAAAGGAGACTTAAGAGAGTAGAAGTTCTTCCAATCTGGGTTTCAGGATATTGTGACTGGAAGCAATGGGGCTCTCGAAGATTCGTGCTGACAGGCAACATTTCTACCATCGATCAGTGCCTGGGGGAATCCTAATGAATGCCAGCAAGCTGAGTGAAGGAAAGGTTAGCAGACAGGGGAGGTTAAGTGTCTTCCATGCAGCTGGGGGAGTTGACAGAGAACTAAAGGGAAGCTTTGGAGTTTTTGCAGAAAGATCTCTGCCTAAACAAAGGAGCTCATGGCTCCACAGAGGGACAGGGGCATACTGGATGCCAGAGAGGTTGCCTCACTGCTGCAAAAGGGTTTAAATTTTACAGTCTTTTGTCTCAACTCCACATGGCCAAGAAGTATGAGTGGCCTCTGCCTGCATGAGATCCCTCACCTGAACAACAACACAAAGTAACATCTTAAACACCATGTAGGCCTGTGACTCCAACATTGTCGCTTTTCTTTCTTCATTTTTTAACATCTTTTGCCTGGTGAAGACACCAGTAGAGCTTTGAGAGCTTGCATCATGTGTTTTGCATCTGATTGGCCAATAAAGGTATCACTTTTTTGTGGGTTTTGGATTTTGTTTTGCTGCCTGGCCAACGTGGCTACCCCTGAATGTGAATGGAACAGTTACTTCTCTAGACTGCAGCTCCCCAAATTCCCTAGCTGGAACAGACTTTTTAAGCCTAAAACACCCAGAATTCCCTAGCCAGCATGGCCTTTTTCAGACATCAGCTCCCAGAATCCCCTAGCCATTGTTGCCTGAAACCCCCCAAATCCCCTAGCCAGCATGGCCTTTTTCAGAAGGCAACCCCCAGAATTTGCTATCTTTGCTGCAGGTGTGCAATCTGTGGTCTCAGAGTTCTTTCCTCTTCACAGTGAATCCAAGGAATTTAGTGAGGGGTGCAACTAGTAACAGCAAACTCCTCTGAACTATAGTTCCCAGAAATCTTGGGAGGAAGAAATCAAAGTCAAACTGGTGGGAAACAGATACAGTTTTGTTACACAATTCTGTCCTTAGAAACTTAGCTTTCACTTTTGTTTGATAGATAACCTTATGGTTACTGCCAAAAATCCCAGAGATGCTACCATTTCCCACGGTTACATGAGCAAAAGTCAGTTTTCAGGATAAATTGTTGGATTTGTAGCAGTGTGCTTATCAATACAAGGCCATGTATGTAGCAGAAAAGGTGCGTGAAAGTGAATGGGAGCATGGCCATACCCATCTCATTGGGGCTTTCCCAGGGTAGCTTCCTAGAGGATTAGACCAATCCTAATTAGTTGGGGAGAGAGTACATTTGATTTATGGCCTCAGGTACCCCAATCGCTTAGCCTTCATTGGGCAAGTCACTTTTGCCCCAGCCTCAGTTTACCATCTGCAAAATTGGAAAAATAAGCTGGAAGCTTTATTGTGGTCCGCTAGGAATCATGGTGGACCACAAGCTGAACATGAGTCAGCAGCATGATGTGGCAGCTAAAAAAGCCAATGCAATTCTAGGCTGCATCAATAGGAGTAAAGTGTCTAGATCAAGGGAAGTAATAGTACCACTCTGTTCTGCTTTGGTCAGACCTCACTTGGAATACTGTGCCCAGTTCTGGGCACCACAATTCAGGAAGTATATTGAGAAGCTGGAACATGTCCAGAGGAGGGTGGCCAGGATGGTGGGAGGTCTGGAAGCCATGCCCTATGAGGAGCGGCTTAGGAGCTGGGCATGTTTAGTGTGGAGAAGAGAAGGTTGAGAGGTGACATGATAGCCATGTTTAAATATTTGAAGGGATGTAATACTGAGGATGGAGCCAACTTGTTTTCTGTTTCTCCGGAGACTAGGACACGGAACAATGGATTCAAACTATAGGAAAAGAGATTCAGCCTCAACATTAGGGAGAACTTCCTGACGGTAAGAGCTGTTTGGAAGTGGAATGCACTGCCTGGGAGTGTGGTGGAGTCTCCTTTGGAGGTTTTTAAAGAAAGGCTGGATGGCCATCTGTCAGGAGTGCTTTGATTATGTATTCCTGCAGGGCAGGGGGTTGGACTAGATGGCCCTTGTGGTCTCTTCCAGCTCTATGATTCTATGATTCTAAGCCTACAAGGCTTGTGTTTAATACATTTAGGACTGCACATACACATTTAACAATATCATTTTAAAACAAAAGGAAACTTTATCTGCTTTAAGGGAATCTCGTAGAGACAGATGGTTGCTGTATGAATTTGACAATGAATCCTTCTCAGACACAGGACTCAAAACAGGTCTGCCAGCTAATCAAAATGTGTTTTGTGTTTGTTGTTGCTGGTGTCTTTTTTTTAAAAAAAAAATTATATTTATTTTCAAATTCTTTTAAAATTGAAAAGAAGAAACTGGCCAGCTTTTAAGCTATTAAGCAATTAATTAAATGTAAATATACATTGGAAAACCTCCATTAAGTCACCTCTTTGAGGTTCTGGGAGGAAAAAGGAAGACAGTAAGCACAGAATCATTTTGCCTTTCAAGATATTTGCTAACTCTAGTTATAAAACACACTTTCTTTAAGCTTCTTTTCACAGCCAATTGGGCACAGGGAGGATTGGTTGGCTGGTTTAGGTTTCTATCATGCCTCCAGGGGCTCAGCTGACAAAACCATTCTCAAAGATTTTGCTCCTTGTCAGACCGATAGATTATTTGGTACGTGTGTGTAGAATTTTAATTTACAAAGGAAACTTTCCTGTTGTTATTTATTATTTTTATAATGCCATTAGTGGTATTATATGATGCCATCAGACTAATTACATTAATATGTAGGGCCTCATGCCTTTATAGGCAAAGGACCTTAAATCAGAATTGTAAATTGTAATCACTTAATCAGTTTGGTTGTTTCTATACATTTGTAAGGTCCTTAGGGCAGTGACCTAGGTAACACGTATTGATGCATCGTGTCCCATGGAGTTTACTGCTCCAAGACCTTCACAATGTACTGATCACAATGATTACACATAAAAACTACAGCGCCTTTTGGCTATGAGGCACAGGGTCCTACATTTTATTCTCATTTTAAAGGGAGATATGTTTTAGGATATGTCTGCATAGGTCTTTTTATTAGGCTCTCAGTGTTCAAATTCAGCATATCTGATCCTTATGATAATTAGTTTGATGTCCATATATAAAAGGAACCAGTAATGAAATGTTGGGGCAGCACTGATGCCTCAGTGAAGGAACTTTCGTGCATGAAGAATGCATGTATAGAGAACTAGCTTGTATCAATTAGCCATTATAGCTCAACAGTGATCTCATGTACTGGGGCAGTATACTTCTACCTACTTTACTATGAGGCCATTTGGGAATAAAGCAGGGCACAAAAGCCATAAATAAATGTGGGCTTCAGCAGAGGGAGTTGGAAGTGTCCCTGTTTTAGGACATTATCAGACTAGTGTGTTAAAACACTGTAATAATGTGACTAAGGATGGCGGAATCATTGTGGCATTATAATTGAAATTATCAAACAACCACCACTAGCATTTTACGAACAGGATTAAAGGTCCTGCTACAGTAGCACTTGTCTTCACATTGCCTTCTAATTTCGCTGTAATGTCCACTTACTTCCGCGTTAGCCGGGGCGTGAGATCTCAATGGTTCTCATGAGAAGACGCAAGTTTGCATAAAAACACTTTAAAATAACAAATTAAATACACAGAGAAGCCCTGAAACATACATAAAAAATTGCCAGGAATATAGGACAGTTCATAAAAAGAGTTGACCTATCAATCATTTTCACGTTGTCACCCAGAGGTTTTCTTGGTGTCAACGGGAACAGAGAAACAGGACTGCCCATTCACACTGTATTCTCTGGATTACAGCAGGACTTGGTTTCACATGCTCTTAATATTAAGAAAACAGCAATATTAAAGATCTATTGACAGCTTAGCCTGTGAATAAAAAGTGATGCCTTATTTGTACTCGTGCACATGCTGGTTACAGGAGGGGGATGACGTTGTCTGATCATTTCAGTCTATGTTATTATCGCATCGTAATGACACAATTTTTGCCTTGTCTGATAAAGTCCTTAGACTACAGGTCCCAAAATCCCCAGCTAGCAGTGTCAGTGGCTCTGTTAGCTGGCAGTTTGGAGAGTCCAAAAAGGAACTTTTCTAAGTGCAAAAAGAACAAAGGATTCTCACAGTCTCCTTGTCCTGCTTGTAATGTTCACCTGTTGGAAAGAAATGCTGGTATTAGAGTACCTTTTGCTTGGATGAGGAACCATAGGCTTTGGGGACTCTTGCGTATCCAGTCTACTCCTCTGGAGTCTCCTAGAGGGCCATGCCACACTTCCTGTTGTTACCTACCCTGATAGACCCCATCTTGAAATATCGCATAATTGGCAATATTTAATAATTTGACTTTATGGGGCCTTCCACGTGATTAGCAGGTAAGCTGGAAATCCCCAGATACTCAGGCTGGAGTCATGTATAACCATGGGAGGGGCCTTTAGAAACTTCCCAAACAAGTAATACTCAAATCAGAGTTAACACTTGGAGATGAGTCATCCACTAATCCACTCCAAGATAGCAGAGTCCTTGATGCTTGCAAAATGGGTCTTTCCTCTTCCCTTCTCCTCCAACAATAGACCTTGCCTGCTCCTGTTCAATTTTAAATACATCACCCGTTAACGATCGTTAACTCTTCCAGAGAACCCTTTGTCTCGGCCTGGGAAACTCCAAGAAACATTGTATTCCACTTTAAAGCCCATCCCTTCAGGGAAATTATCACATATAAATATCACCCCAAAACACCACCAAAATGTTCACAGTCCGCAGTTCCTCTTTCTACATCCATGCTGCCAGTTTGCAGTGAGACTCTCAAAACACATCTCTGAGAACCTTCTGCTATATGAATCTCTGCTCCTCTGATAGGTATAGTATCACCCCACAATCCCCTACTCTATTCCTCTATCCAAATAATTTCTACTATCTTCAATAGACTTGTGTGATTTCTTGAAGCTTGAGTGTTTGCATAAATACTATTAACATTAAATTCTAATAAATATAATGTAATTGTATGTTTTGCTTACCATCTCCTCTGTTACTACTGGTATACATAGGTCAATAGATCCTGCCATTATCCGGCCTCTCGCTGCCATTTTGAGCTTATTAAATATTCTCCATATTAATATTCAGACACTAGTCAGATCCTTGTGGACCCCATGCAATTCAAGTAACACCATGATGAGAACATTGCTTGATAGTGGCTCAGTTTTTGTAGGGATTTTCCTTCCATTCCGTCAGGTTGAAGGGTGTCTCCTAGGGGTTAGTTACTTGCAGTAAGAGCCTTTTAGCTTGTATTTTTGGTCCCATGCCTTTGCTTTTGATGTTGCCCATCACAGAAATGTTGAAGCCCACCAACCCTAATGGCAAAAAAAAACCCTCTCTAAAAACATGAATTCTTCAAATGCTAAAAGAGGCTGCCTATTGATTTTTGAAATTCTTATGCAGCAACATAGTGCTGTCATTCTTCTACAAGGGATTTTGTCTGAAACCTCGTGCAACAAATCTCACTCAGCAGTTACTCAGCCTACCCCTCACTTTTCTGCTAAAGGCTAAGCAGTGAGTATGAAAATGGCCCTTGCTCCTTCACTGGTGCAGAATAGCTACTGATTTCAAAATGGGAATGAAAGTACTGCTTGTCTCTGAATAAGAATGTTGCCGATTAGCCCATAATAAATGAAGTTATCTAGAATAGTCAGGTTGCCCAAATAGATACTTATTAGAGGTTTGCTGTGTGTCGTTACTGCACTAAAATGTACCCACTGGGCATCCTCCTTTGTCAATTTAAAAGAAAAATCAATGACAAGAGGAGCAAACAGGAACAAAACAGAAATGGCTATATGATCTGATTGGGCCAGTAAATCCATCCCTTATAGGCATCCTGGCCTACACCACTGCAGAAGCAGCCATAAAAGCTACCCAGTTATTATTAGTTTTGGGGTGGGCAGGGGAGGGATGCATACATCTGTTGGTTCTCCTTCGACTTAATGCGCCTGCGATGCAGCAGACAGGATGCGTGTGAGAGTGTGAATGGAATTAAATCAGGGCATCGAGACACCTCCACAGGGCTTTTCAGATGTTGGTAAATCTCTCTTGCCTTATTTACTTTCAGTTCACTTAAAAGCATCTATCACTTTATCGATAGCTATGCAAGAGGGAAAACGGACGGAGGTCAGGCTATCAAACAAGAATGTAATTCTGGATCAACTTGGGAGCTGAAGGATGGTTATTTGTTGTTCCTGACACTGTGATTAGACCAGCAGGAGAGAAACTTGGCTTCTCTGTCCTGGCTCCCTCACACAAATACAGAACAGAGGAAAAGAAGGAAGGGAAAGATGGTATGGCCCCATCCAGGTCAGGTGTTCTGGATGTTTTTTTCAATGTTCAGAATCTTGCAATATGTCTAGAAGAATGCAAGTGGGAACAATGACAGATCTCATATTGCATACACATGTCTATCACCCACATCTTCTATAGCAAACATAGATGGGAAGAGTACAGTTGGCCCTCTGTATCCACGGATTCTGCGTCCACAGGTTCCACCATCCATGGTTTGAAAATATTCCAATAAATAAATAAATAAAATCCAAAAAGCAAACCTTGATCTTGCCATTTTATATAAGGGGCGCCACTTTACTATGCCACTGTACATATATAATGGGATTGGAACATTCACAGATTTTAGTATCCATGGAGGGGGAGGAGTCTGGAAACAACCCCCAGTGGATATCAAGGGCCCACTTGTATTCAAAATATAGCCAAGAAACATGTTTCTCGAATGTGGAGAAACCCAGATGAAAAGAATCCTGCTAACAAGAATGTTTGCAGATTGGGTCTTATTCTGCATAGAATTCACACATAGTCATTTTGCACAGATGTTCTGCATGTTCTGTGCAGGAAGCAGCATTTTCTGCATAAAACAATAACATGTGAATTTTGCATAGAATATGTCTGAAACTGTGAATAGTCTTCAAATGCTGTGCTGAGACAAGAAAATCGCTAAAATTCCTCATTGCTTTCTTTGAGAAGTGAATTACTAAAAAAAATTCCTATTGGCCTCTTTGGTTTCAAGATAATCACAGATATAATATACAACACACTAATGTGAAGAGAGGTAGGAAATCCATGGGCTTGTCTACATTGGCCAAATAAAACAATCTCACCTTGTCACAGCGAACTGTCCAGATGATGTACATGGTTTGAATCTGAGTCTTTTCAGCACCTCATGGTTTAATCCGGACCAAAAGGAGTTGGGAGTTACTCTGGGTTTTAGTGGAAAATCCTGATATTTGTGCGTGTGTGTACTGCACTCCATAGCAATGTCAGTATGGGACCAAAGGAGAAGTTTCAGCGGGTGGGTGGAAGAGATCGGAAGGGGCCTCCCCCAGTCCAGGTGATCAGCTGAACTTTCCTGCTTGGAAATACCTCTTTCCCTGTTTCAATGTGACTTTTTAGAAATTCCTCCCTTGCCATTTATTTTGCATATGCCACAGTTGTTCAGATAAGGACATGCTAGCATATCAGCATACCCACATCAATTGGCGCACAGATATATGTACATTCACAAGCATAAAGGGAGGGGAAAAATGAAATGCATAGATATAGGATGGGAGAGACCTGGCTGAATGAGACTACATGTGAAAGGGATCTAGGAGTCCTAGTAGACCACAAATTGAACATGAGTCAACAGTGTGATGCGGCAGCTAAAAAGGCCAATGCAATTTTGGGCTGTATCAATAGAAGTATAGTATCTAGATCAAGGGAAGTAATAGTGCCGCTCTATTCTGCCTTGGTCAGAGTTCACCTGGAATACTGTGTCCAGTTCTGGGCACCACAATTCAAAAAGGATATTGACAAATTGGAGCATGTCCAGAGAAGGGCAACTAAAATGGTGAAAGGTCTGGAAACGATGTCTTATGAGGACTAGCAATTCCCCCCACCAGTGTGCCAGGGACCAGTACTATATTTGTGCCCATTGACTTAGGGAACTGGGTATGTTTAGCCTGGAAAAAAGACAGTTAAGAGGCGATAGGATAGCCCTGTTTAAGTATTTGAAGGGGTGTCACGCTGAGGATGGAGCAGGCTTGTTTTCTGCTGCTCCAGAGACTGGAACACGGAGCAATGGATGCAAGCTCCAGGAACAGAGATTCCACCTCAACATTAGGAGGAACTTTTTGACAGTAAGAGCTGTTCGGCAGTGGAACGCACTCCCTCGGAGCGTGGTGGGGTCTCCTTCCTTGGAGGTCTTTGTTTAAAAGAGGCTGGATGGCCATCTGTCGGGGATGCTTTGATCAAGATTTCCTGCGTGGCAGAATGGGGTTGGACTGGATGGCCCTCGTGGTCTCTTCCAACTCTACAATTCTATGATTCTATGATTCTATGAACCAGAGTGGCCATGCCATGTGGCCACGCATACTGTGATTTATCAGACTGGGGTGATAAATTATCAGACTGGGGTGATAAATTAATGTGTTTTTAATGATGTTTATTAACTGCCTTGAGTGTTTCTTCGGTAGAAAGGTGCAGTAGAAATGTAATAATGTAGAAAAGAAAATAGATGGATGGATGGGGTCTAGTTTGTGACATTTCTATGTAAGGCTCCAAAATATGTCAGATAGTCATGATGGCCAGTCACTGAAGAAAATACAAATCATCTTAATTTTGTTATGCAAATTAAAGTGTAAAATCCTTATGTGTGGAACAAAAGATTGGTTGCATCAGATACCAAAATTAATATACTGCAGTCAGTTTTGGGGTATATCCACACTGCACAATTATAGCAGTTTGATATCACTAACTGCTATGGTTTGTTCCTATGGAACCCTGGGATTTGTAGTTTTCTGGAGTATTTAGAATTCCATGCCAAAGAGCAGTAATGCTGTAGTTCAGTGAAATAGACTAGAGAATTTAAGTGCCTCTACATATCCTAGGCTTCCACAGGATGGAGCTATGGTAGTTAAAGTGGTATCAGAGTGTTATAATTGTGCAGTGTGGACACCTCAGATAGCCAATACTGGGGGATGAGGGACCAGTAGTTCAGTGATCATGTACTGTACTGTATATCTTTTGCCTGCAGAAGTGCCTGGGATGGTCCCTCCAGTTAAAAGGCTATCAAGGTAGGAAGACAGGAAAATACAGTACTGTTACCTGAAACCCTAGAGAGTTGGGGCCACGTAGAACAGATACCACTGGATTAGTTGAGCCAAGCTTCATTTTTCTGAGTCCACTAAAAAAAGTAGAGTGTTATTTAAAAAATATAAGTATTAACACCACATGCTGTTTTTTAAAAAGAAACTCACCAATGTTATTTGTTACACTGAAAAAATAATGCTCTGACCAAGCATTGGTGAGATTTCTATGGGTATAAGTCCTGACTAGAGTAGACCCATTGAATAGATTGTTGAATGATGAGTGGATTCATATGTAAATCCTATTAATTAAATAGGTCTACTCTAACTCAAACAACTCACAGAATTCAGACCCTTATGTTATTTTTCAAATACACACATATTCCGTAATGTGTCAGTGGGTAATGCTGTTGCCAGGCTCTACAAATAAATATCACAGTTGCCTTTTCTCCTAGCAAATCTTTTATTTAAAAATCCCAAATGGCCTTTTCTAGTTGCAAAAAAACTGATTGGTGTCCTTTGGCTTCTTTTTGTTCCCTTTGTTTAAGCACCTTACATTTCTGTCTGCTTGATTTGTACTTATAGCCAGGCATGGCAATATGGCATGCATGTCTATTAATTATATACAAGTGACAAATGGCCTTTAGACACTGCTCTTTTACAAGATCAATACGTAGATATACACAGAAATGAGTTCTGCAAAAATCCCCTCAAGCATTATCTATATTTTAGTTTCAAATTTCTCTCCCCTCCCACCTCCCCTAGTAATGGGTTTGCAGTTCAGTCCAGGCGATAGGACTGGGATGGCCCCATGCCTGACACAGCCCTGATCTAACAGTATACCAGGGCCACGGCCCCCACATCCTGAAGCGGGCCCGCAGGCCAGGATCTTTGGCAGCCCCCTTACCTACTGCCAAGTAGCGAGATGCTCTACAGGTTTTAGGATAAAAATTAAAATAAGTCAGTTTAAATGATGACACCAACATAATATTTATACTTATTTTTTAAAAAACCTAAATGGATTTACATACAGTAATATCACACTGGGGGCCCCTCCTAATCCCAGGGCCCTTGACCCCCAGGCTGAGACTATGACCAGGGCTGGCCCAAGACATTCTCATACCTTCCAACATTTAACAGGTGAAAACAGCAACATCTGTAGAATAGACACAACAGAGTGTGGTCAAAAGGAATGTGGCCAAGCAATAAGATGGCAAACGTTATTAATGAGGAACAACACAAAAAAACTATGTGGTTTACTGCACTCCAAAGAAAAGTGGCAAGGCAGCAGGAATGTTCCATCTCCCATGCTGCCTTACTGCATGGCATCGTCATTTTTTCGTTCTGGTCCCAGGGGGACCAAGGTAAAATGGCATCTTTTTGCTAACCACAAAAATCCATTAGCAAAAAGACATGGTTTTACCTCAGTCCCCCATAGGACCAGAATGAAAAAGCACTGGAAGAATGGTGACATCATGTGGTAAGGCAGCAGGGAAGACGTTCCATTCCTGCTGCCTTGCTGCTTTTCTTCAGAGTGTGGTAAGGCCCTACTATTTTAAGCATATAAATATTGGTATTTATGTACTGAGTTTAGGAAAAGCAAAACCTTCCCTCTCCTTTCCTCTCCCTCCTGCTGTGCTAATTGAGTGCAAACTCATTTTGCAGCAATTAAAGCAAGACTGAAGACAGAAAGTGTGAGGAAGAAAGAGAAATTGGGACATCTTAAAAGCAACTAAGAAAGTGGGGTGGCAGACCATTATCAGGATCGGTCCTGGACATGACCTTTTCCCGCCAATATCAGTTTCACTGTTTAATCTTGTACGTATTTATGTTTTGCACTTCTCTGTACTTGTTAATGAGTAGATAGCTGAATGGTTGAAGGGAGTAAGTGGTCAATGTTGGGAAGGGTTTGATAAGCCCTGCAGCTGGGTCTCAGCTCTGGGGGAAAGGGGGATGAATAGTTCTGTGAGAAAACGAGAAAGGAGATGATGGGTAGCCCATGGTGGTGTAACCCACCAGATTTTGTAGATTGGAATCTGTTTTAAATATACTGTTTGTTAGTTAAGTTTCATTCTGAGCAACGGCTCTGTATGGTTCACTTCCTGGATTACTGTGCCAATAAAGTTTTCTGTTTGAACTTTGCAACTCTGAATCATTCCTTTTTATTGACAGCTTAGCCCGTCAATAAAAAAGAGGTGCTTTATTCACTCCCACGCTATACCCCCAGAAGGGCTGAAGGATGCAGGCGTCTGGTAATGTTGCCCTTTCTGTTCTTGTAGCCTTCTTCTGGCGTGCTTGGGGATGCGGTTTTGTGCCATGTTCCCCTGCGTCTGATAAATTCCTGTAGTTCTAGCTCAGAAAAGATACTTTTCTAGATTATAATTCCCAGAATCCCTCAGCCATGGTAACAATACATTCTTTCTCATGCAAACTCTATTGCTTGCTTATATCTTTCCATTTCTGGCCTTGGGTTGTTAAATGCCACATTGGTGGCATTTTTTCTAAGTCAGCATTGTTTCTTTGCCTGACTTTTATGATCGTCATTTTATGCATAAACATACCCACACACCCATAAGAATAATCACAGTTATGTATTCATCTATTGGGATAGTAATAAGGGCTATGTGGGAAGGAGTTTTTTCCTCTCCTCGCTGAGTACTAGGACAATCTAATTTTCTCCCTTAGTTAATAACTAACACTACACACAGAGTTCTCCCTTGTGAGCTGCTGCTTGAACAGTGCTCAATATTTTGTTTGCCTTTCTCAAGTATGTGTGTCATATTGCCTTGTATTACAGACCCCCCTCCCTGCAAAAAAACACCCTATTACTTAATGAGAAGCAGAAAAGACAGGCTGAGAATGCTTGCTGAAAGAATTTGAATGCCATTCTTGGCATTAAAGCTTTCCTTATTCTCAATATGTAACAGTGCCGGAGTACTTGAGGCAAGCCTTCGGCCTTGATCTCCTGCCTCAGGAAGAAAGGCGGAGGTGAACCAAGAGCAAAGAAGGAATGATTGGATTTTTAATTATTATTATTTTAGTGCCTGTGGTTCTCTAATAATGCATAGGTAATAACTACAAGGGGGAGGGATGGAAAAGCAATGAGTAAAGAACAATGAAGTGATTGAATGTGGAGGGATGAGGTGGCCAGGCGCAGGGTGTGGCGCCAGTGATTGAGAGCTCTGTGCAGGCACCAAGGCAGAAGGCACGGAGTTGTTGAGAGAAAGCGTGATTGCGCTTAATGGCAAAGGTGACTCGGGATGATGATTACCTTTTCGAACGTTTAAAGCTCATAATGAAAACGCTGATGATCCAATCTGTGAGGACCAAGTTTTATTTTCACAAATTCTCCAGAGGGAACGCTTATCTGCCATGGGCAATGGTCTGTAGGGATGCCAGAGTGAAAAGCGGAGAGGGTTCCTGTACTTTTAATGGTTGTATAGGGAATTTCAACATGTGTTGCTTGTTACCTGGTTGTGTGACAAGCCAACACCTGCTGCAATTCCCTCTTATATACAACCGTTAAAATTGCCACAAAATGTCCTCTAAGGGCAATGGGGGCATTTCTACCACAAAAAAGAAAGGCTTTTTTTTTAAAAAAAAAAAAAGGAAGTGAACAAGAAGTCACTTTCCGTTGTTAAAAAAGCCCTCTCCAGTTTCAGTCTGGCAACTCTATCTACTTTGGAATGGCTGTAAAGCCAGAGCGCAATGTAGGAGCAAGATGCCAAGTTTGGATACAAGGAGCAAACCAAGTTTTGATCAAATTTCAACAGAGTCAACTATGCACCATTTCAGACCAAACGGAACTACATACCTTGCAGTATTATTGTAAGGATTAAATAGAGCAGTACTTTAATTCAGATCTAGATATATATATTCAGATATGACAATGGACACAAAATCTTTTGATAGCAATGTTGGTGGTCTATCCCCAGAAGAGTAAAACTCATGAGTGAATTCCAGGGCTTATCTACACTTAGGGGTTCTCTATATGGCAAAGATATGAGGAGAATACGATTTATCTAAATGCTATCCTGCATCAATCCATAGTTTTTGGAAGGGGGGGGACCAAATCCACCAAAAACTCTAAAAGAAAAGTGGCTTTTACCAGGCTTTTTAAAATGCTCCATGGGGAATGAGCATTCTTGCTCATTGGGAAAACCAATTCACATTCATTCACATTCCCCATAAGAGCAGAAGTAGAAAGCTGATTGGTTGGACATGAGCAGGGGGCAGAACATGCTAACAAGGGAAGCTTCTGGAATCGCCATCTTGGATTTTCACCATAGTGATCATGTGCTGAAGTGTCAAAACAGCCTTTTTATTTTCTTTTTTTATTTATTTAGACAGAATATCACACGTTCCCACCTTAGATACACTTTTTTAAAAAAATACTGTTCAGCAGCAGCAACCAGTGACAAAACATGAGTAATTCACTCACGCCCGCCATTTTGATTTGTAGACAGCAAAAGCGGATAGCTTCACATGCCTGCTATTTTGCAAAAAAAGTTAAGGCAAATCGAAGCGCTTTGAATTGGTGTTACTGCACATCAGTCCACATTTCCTCCCCTCATATAGACAAACCCTAAGGATAAAATGCATACTCACCCAGTGTTTTGTATGTGTGGACAGCTGGATCAGGCTGGATCCAGGACAACTCAGTTGTCCATGCATCTACACCCCCCCCCCACTGCATCAGCCACACTGGCCCACCCCCTCAGTGCTGCCACCACCTTCTCACCCAGAAGCCAAGCAGCTCTCTGAGAGAACCTGGCCATTATCATAATTGCTGCTGGGGCCCATGTGTGATTACTGAGGAGCACAGGTGCCCAATTCTGACCTTACCAGAAGCAACAGCGATGGCCAGGCTCTTGCAAAGAGCTGCTTGGCTGGTGGGCAAGGCCGCAGCAGTGGCAGTGGCGCCAAGGTCCAGCAGGGCCAATGCAATATCAGCCAGCCCATCTGGAGCGTGTCCAGAGAAGGGCAACTAAAATGGTGAAAGATCTGGAAACCATGCCTTATGAGGAGAGACTTAGGGAGCTGGGTATGTTTAGCCTGGAAAAAAGACGGTTGAGAGGCGATATGATAGCCCTGTTTAAGTATTTGAAGGGGTGTCACGTTGAGGATGGAGCAGGCTTGTTTTCTGCTGCTCCAGAGACTGGAACACGGAGGAATGGATGCAAGCTCCAGGAACAGAGATTTCACCTCAACATTAGGAGGAACATTTTGACAGGAAGAGCTGTTTGGCAGTGGAACACACTCCCTCAGAGCGTGGTGGGGTCTCCTTCCTTGGAAGTCTTCAAACAGAGGCTGGATGGCCATCTGTCAGGGATGCTTTGATCGTTATTTCCTGCTTGGCAGAGGGTTGGACTGGATGGCCCTCGTGGTCTCTTCCAACTCTGCAATTCTATGATTCTATGATTCTATGATTCTATGACTATGGCACAGCTCTGGAACAGGTTCGCTCTGGACTGGCCCCGGATTATGGCGCCAGTATAGATGAGTCCCCAGAGGAGTGAGAGTCTGAAGATGGGCGGGATGTGCAGATGAGTGGATGTGTGGGATGTGCAGAAGTCTGCAGATGTGCAGGATTGTGTGATGCCATATGCCACTGCCTGCACTCATCTACCACTTGTTGTTCTTGTGTGTTTTCATGTTGTTTCTGAGTTATGGCAACCCTAAGGCAAAGCTATCATGGGGTTTTCTTGGTAAGATTTGTTAGAGGGGCGTTGCTTTTGCCTGAGGCTGAGACAGGGTGACTTGCCCAATGTCACCCAGTGGGTTTCTATGGCTGAGCTGGTATTCATGCCCTGGTCTCCTAGTCCAATGCTCAAACCATTACACCACACCGGCTCTCCACTACCACTACAAAATCCCAAATCCAAGCTTCTGGCCATCTCAATTTGACTTAACATGTTTCCATGTGAAATTTGACTTCAAATCCTGTTTTCAATTATGTTTCCACTTCTGGACTGAATCCTGAAAGCCACAAACATTTTTGAACAGCACACACTTTATCTATTGCCCAGCAGACTCTTCCTCTGGCTTAGCTTTTGAAATACAGTTTGTGGTTGGCAATCTTGATCAAGCCAAAGCCCTTCCCACCCTGCCAAATGTGGAAAACAAATTCCACCCCTCTCCACCACCTCAGTGTTGCAATGAAGAGCAAATGCCATTCTTTTTGCTAAGACCTCACATGGAAATGCTTTCAACTGGGTGAGCCCCAAGTTTTGTGAGAGCTTTGCTTGTCTGCACAATTTTGGAAAGAGCGTGAATTTGGGATTTGAGTAGCTGCAACCATTGCACTACAAAGAGGCTGTGCTGATGATAGAATGTGCATACTAATAAAACTACTGCTACTACTGTAAAGTGCCTTATGCATTTCAAAATTTGTATGGGTTCCCTCCACCTACCACCCCTTTGCACAAATAGGAAGCTCTAAACATCAATTACTTAGAAGTAGATTTTTGTCCTTGCATGCCAAAAGCCAAAATCTGGGATTCACAAACCAAGGCTAAGCAACATATGATTTGCTTCCAGCAACACAGTTCACCAACCATTTAAGCCTTCTGGCTTTGCTATTTACAGCAGAATGTCAAAATGGGAAATTTGTCCAGGGTCAATATGCAATTGGTGAATGTCAGGAAGTACTAGGGAAAGAACTGCAAAACCATGACTCAAGACCTAGCTGCCCTGGATTAGAGATCCCTCTATAAAAGAACAAAATGAGATTCATCTTCCTAACAGGAAGGCCTTTACAGGATTCCTGTTAGGACTAAAATAGTCAATGACAGTGTTCTTACAATGTTGGCTTGTTCAGACTCTTGGAATGTATCTACACTGCCAGTTAGAGCAGTTTAATACCAGTTTAACGTTCATGGCTCCATCTTATGGGATACTAAGATTTATAGTTTGGTGTGATACTCAGAATTTTCTTCTGGAGACCTCTAGGGTGATAGTTCAATAGAGCACACTAGAAGTCTCTAGGGCCTCCTCAAACTACATACCCCAGAATTACATAGGATGGAACCATAGTTGTTAAAGTGGTATCAGACTGGTATGTCTGCATAGTGTAGATACAATCTTGGTTACCTTCTGACTTGAACTCCTGTTTCTGACTCCTGGTTCCTTAATGTCCAACTCTGACCACATTTGACTGGGCAGCTCAGTCTTTTGACGTTGGCCTCTGCTTTGAGGATCCAGGATCAAGTAGTGCTACCGTGCTAACACCAATACTGATCTGCTTTTGTTAACATCCTTCATTTTCACTGAAAAGGGAAGATGCTTCTCCCTTTGTTTTCACAGCAACTTTGTTGTCAAAGCAAAAACAGTGAGTCTGGGCTTGGTGTAATTAAAGTTTGAACAGACAAAGGCATTTGGTAAGGCTGTGCTGTTGAATCCACAAGGGGCACAATTAACTGATAAGAGTAAACTAATTGTTATTCATATTAAATTAGAGCACAGGTGACTTGGAAAATCTATAGACCCTCCCATATGTTTGGTAATTTTTAATTCTCTCCCCCTCTCTTTCTCTTTCTGCATTGCAAATTATGCCTTATAGAGCTCTTCTGGGATTTAGGTTATAGAATTGGAACATGGAGCTAACTCTAATGTGAACGTTCCTTGCCCTGATTAACGATATGATGAAAACATAAATGTGCACATCAGAGGATTTAATCTTTGGATTTTGCATACTAATTTTTTTTATTATTAACTTGTGGAGGTTTTCAGGGATGTGAAGAATTATTTGTTCTTACATTACCATCAATTGCATGGATGTAGTTTAAGTAACAAGTTCCGGGATCTCCACGTATAGTAAGATCATTTGTGTGGATCACTGGTGTTGTTACATTCATCTGCATCTGTAACACAGAGACACACAACTAAGGCAGGAGGACAGCATGAAGTGTACTATGGCTATGTTGCCATGTTACCAACGGCCACAAGACTGAGAGACTGTGGCTGAGAGTTTGTAATGTCACGGAGTAACAAAACATAACATAGCATAACATGGTGAGAGAAAGCAGATGGAATCTCCCAACTTCTTCTTCTCCTTCTCCAATGCTTTCCTTCATTCACAGTCACTGTACCCATAACCTTTTTCCTCTACCACTGCTTACACTCCAACTGTTCCGATTTGGCAGGCACAGTCCCAATTAATCCTATGTCATCCCACTTTTTCTGCTGCTTTTAAAATGTCCCAGTTTCTTTCTCCTCCTACCTTCCTGCTTTGTCCTCAGCTTATGCCAGTTGCAGCAAACTGAGTTCAAAGTACAAAAGTAGTTTGCACTCAATTAACTCAGCAGGGGAAGAAGAGAGGAGGGGGTGTGGTTTTGCCTTCCCAGGAGGCTCAAGCAAAAACAAACTGCTGCAGCCTCTCCTAGCGTGTGTGTTCATCCTCATTGCATCATCACTTTTGCCATCTTGACCACACTTTGATGTTGCTTAGCCACACGTGTCTGAGTTTTCATCTGTGAAATGTTGGAGGGCTGAAATAGATGCATCCTTAAGTCGGAATCCTGTTGGTGTCTTACATATGCATGCTTAAGTTCCTTTAAATATACAGTTGTAATTTTTTTGGTTGTTGTACACAACGGCCATATTCAGTTTATAGCTATATCAGCAGAGTTCTGTAAGTGTACACACGGAGCAATGGTGCTCCATATCTGCAATGGTATTTATTTCACATCCAGCTACATACCCTTGGGTGGTGTGTAAATATTTGTCTGTGCCTTCAGTGTACCACTTGATTCACTGGGATGGTGGAAACAGCCATTGTACATTCCCCACTGCACAATGGGCAATAGTCAAGTACGTTGACAGATAATACAATCAGTTACGCAATTATGGTATTCAGAAGAAAGGTGGTGTAGTACAACCATGAGTAACTACAGGTGTTCAGATGTACAGTATGCAAGTCAGAAATGACTTGAAGGCACACTACTATGACAATGATGATGTTTAATGTAGGATCTCAGTTTGGTGAGAAGCATCAGCCTGTTAATAGAAAGTGAAATGCCACTTTTGGAAAACGTAAGAAGTAAAAGATCTGGAACAGAGGTAGCTTTTTTTCCCAGCAGCAATGGTGCTCCATATCTGCAATAGTGTTGATTGTCTTTGTATAAAACCTAACTTCCAAGTAGCACACAGAGAAAGAGAGGAGGGGGGGAATAAAAGAAAAGTAAGCCAAAACCAAGCAGTACCATCAGGTGCAGAATCATCAGAACCAAACATCAAAAGCAGCTCACTGCCCAAAATCTCATGGACAATCTGTGTTTCAATGAGACATCAGAAAGCCAACAGTAAAAGCACTGGCCAGGCATCCCAGACAGAGCTTGGAAAAGTGACTTTTGTGAACTATACCTTCCAGGATTTCCCAGCCAGCATGACTAGTCATTATAGTAGTTAGGGGATTCTGGAAGGTATACTCAGTTTTTTTCAAGGCTCTGACACATGAATAATATTGTGAAGTGAAATTGTGGAGTAACAGAATCTTAGAGTTGGAAGGTACCACAAGGGCCATCTAGTCCAACCCTCTGCCACACAGGAATGCACAGCTAAAGCACTCCTGAAAGATGCCCAGCCAACCTCTGTTTAAAGACCTCCAAAGATGGAAACTCTACCACCCTTGGAGGCAGTCCATTCCACTGCTGAACAGCTCTTCTAGTAAAAAAAAAAGTTATTCCTAATGTTTAAGTAGAAGTCACCCACAGGACCATCATCATCATGCAGCATCCAATACAACCTGGACAAGAATCCACATTCCTTCATTTCCAGACCATATGCAACAGTTGCCTGCCTTGCACCATCAGCAGAATAGCTGGCCAAGACTCTTTGAACCTGGTTACTGAATAAAACAGAACGAACCAGAACTACAGCCCTTATTATTGGTGAAAGGCAGCAGATTCCTGTTAGCTTCCACCCTCTCTTGGGCTTATGATCCATTGCAACTGGAGCAAAGTCAGGGGGTTACCAAGTAGCTGAGAGCTGGCAGGAGTGATTCAATAACCGCTGGGCACTCCATACACAACCGCAGCTTCTTTCTGATCATTACCTTGGCCAAAGGCCAAGGTAGAGATTGTTCAGAGGCAAGTGCCTCCTGCCCAGTGCTAAATCAAAAAGCCTTTATAAAGAGTCCTCAGTGGGATTTTAATGCAATGGACATGCATGCCTCAAAAAACAAACAGAAAACAATATCCTGGCTTGCTTTGCTTTAACTCTGCAGCAAAGGAGCCAGTTTATATAATCAGCAAATCTAGTAGATGGTACAGGTTTTCCCAGACTGTACCATTTCAGAATATTGGGGATGGGGGAGAGATTGTGGCATGACTTTAAACTGTTTTATTTTGGCTTCTTAAATTTTTTGATATGCTAGTAGTCTCTTTAAATTAATTTTACTGTTTCCAATAGTTTTAAATGGACCACACTGATTTTATTGTAGGTTGCCCTGCGATCTTTAGATAAAGGATAGATTATTAAAAAAAATTAATAAGTAACTAAATAAATAACATTAAAAATCCGTTTGGGGGCAGGGAGGTAAGCCCCACCCCTGTAGAAGACTAGAGTGTCTGAAAGAAAAGAAAAATTGGTCACACCTTCCAGGAAAGGAGCTGAACTTAATTGCAAAACATATTCTTTGCATATAAATGGATATCTCCAAGATCTTTCACACTTGTACAATTATAGTGCTATGATGCTTTCTAACTTCCATGGCTATATCCTATGGAATCCTGGGGGTTGTAGTTTAATGACACACTAAACTGCAAATCTCTGAATTCCATAGGATGGAACCATGCCATTTAAACTGCAACTATAGCGCTATAACTGTGTATTGTAACAGGGTGTCTCTTTGAAACCCTGGAGAGCTGCTACTAGATAGTGTAGGTTCTCAACCTTTGGCTCTCCAGATGTCTTGGATCCCAACTCACAGAAGCACCAGCCACCACAACCAACAGTCAGGGATTACAAAACCACTGGAAGACTAAAACATCTAGAGAACTGCTGGTATGGATGATAGCGATCCAGATGGATCAATGCTCTGAGTAAAGGCAATTTTGTATGTCCCTGACATGTCCATTTTCTGCATGTGGAGAGATTTATCTGTGGGACAGCATTTGAACATGCAGTAGCCTTCACCATGCAATGGACTCTGACACCTGACCTCCTGTTTCTATTGCAAGAGTATTCGCTCAAGGCAGCACCTCGACTAAAGGATCAGCCCACCTGACTATTCCATCAGTAGTCTCAAAGCTCAGTCTAATATACTAGGCCCTCTAAAGCTTTCCACCAGAGGTGGACAACTTTGGCTGGTTTGGGGCCATTTTTCTCTCCCTCAGAGGGATGCATGTCCTGTCAGAAAAGGAAACAAAACAAAACAAAACAAATCTGGAATTGGCCAGAGGTTTCCTTTAGCTTTTGAAAAATAAAAGACTGCAGAGGCTGGGGCTGCCACCTATTGAAAAGGTAACTTGCATCCCCTGGACACTTCCAGGAAAAGTCATTCACCCTTTTTTTATTGCAACAAGAAGGTTAATCTGGGGGGGGGGGTCTGTGAGAACTAGAGGGCCCTAAAAAGCCAGGAGCCACATGTGGACCCTGGGTGGACTTTCCCCTCTGCTGCTCACTCTTTAGTTACCCCTGGGGTGAGGAGACTCCCTGAACACCAGATCCAATTGCTGCCTGGAACCTTGACCCTTGCTCAGCTGTGAGCATGATTCCTTCTCAGTGGCTGCTCCCATGTTGTGGAACTCCTTTCCATGGGAGGGCTGGTTGGCTCCCTCCCTGCTATCTTTCTGCCGGCAGGCAAAGACTTTATCATTGAGGCAAACACTTGGTTTGTTGCAGCAGATGCCATTTTCAATGGAGCGGGAATTGCTGTGCTTCTATTTTATTTTGTTTTAAGTGTGTGTGTGTTTAAAAGCCTGTTTTTAACTTGTATTTTAAATAGAACTTTAAATTAGTCATTGTCACCAGGGAGCCCTGGTGGCACAGTGGTTAAATGCCAGTCCTGCAAGTCACCACGTTGCAAGTTCGATTCCAGCGGGCTCCAAGGTTCACTCAGCCTTCCATCCTTTCGTAGGTCGGTAAATTGAGTACCCAGCTTGTGGGGGCAATTAGCTAACACACATTGGAAACTGCTTAATGCAGTGAAGATGTGTAAATAGCTAGTGCTTAAAACAATTTGCAAGCCACTCTGATAGCCTTGTGGCTGAAGAGCAGGGTATAAATAAATAAATAAATAAATAAATATAAAAAATAAAAAAAGAACTGTGGTATAGTGCTTTATTCACTTTTGTATTAACAGTTTTTCAATTGTACTTTGTTTTCCATGGTTGTGAGTCAACTTGAATCCTGTGCCAGGATAATGAATAAATAAATAATGAACAGAAGGAGGGGTGAGAGCATTGACCCTCAAATAAGAATTCTGTCTCCCCATAAATTTTTCCTTTAGTCCTCAAATTTCTAGCATAACAGAGAGTGAGACACTGAAAATCATTCACACATAAGCCTTAACTGCATGGGGTAAATGCCCAGCTTGCCCCCATCTCAGAGCCCTGTAGTCCATATGACGCAAGGCATTTGCCCCACTCAGCCACCAGGCAGTTTTCAGCATGCCCCAGGGCAGATATGGGGCTGAGATAGGGGCAAGCTGAGGAAGGGCCTGATAGACTGCTATAAGAAAATACCCACTTTACTCTGTTACCAGCAGCCGAAAATGGATCAGGCCCAACATGTCCACAGGCGCCCATGCAGCATGCTGGCCCACACTGCTGCCACCATCTCCCTAGCTCTCCCAGGAGTCAGACAGGGTTCCACAACATGGGATCAAGGTTTGGGGGCTCCTTCCTGGCTTCCAAGGCAGCAGGAAAAAAATGGCAGCAGTAGCTGCAGGGATGGGACAGCATTCCTGTGTGGACTCCGGCCCATTTCATTGAGGTTACAGAGGAAGGATGGGCCAGCTCCACAACCAGGATACACCCCTAGAAATCTTATATTCACTGTGTTCAGAATCCCTTGGTAACTTTGCCTGCTCCTTTTCATTGGATACCTAAACTGTATTTCTTAATGCTTGCCTGATGTTTTAAGTTATTGCAATGCTAGACATTGGAGACTGAAGGAAAGGTCATTTTGGGGCGAGCAAAAGTCTTATGGGGGGCATCATTGTTTTGCAGCCCCCATAGTTATACCCCTGCCCCTACATCTGGCCCACTTGGGAGGGCAGCCAGTTTCCAATATGAGTCCTGCAGCACGGTTTTCTGGAGGCTGACACCTGGGGGCAGGGGGAGGGGTGCTGTCAAGAAGTCTTTGTTCAAAAGACCTTTCTTCTTAACTCCAAAGTCCCATTCCACTTGCAGTTTCATCCTTTCCCCTAGCTTCACAGCATGGGGTCCTTTTCAAGCTCTCAGCCATGCAAAATGACACACTCTCGAAAGAAAGCATGAGGGCACCCAGAGAAGGTGGCCAGCGGTAGCCCCTGAGCTTAGCTCAGCATTAAGACAGCTGCAAAGAGAAGCTGTGACAGAGTGCAGCAGCACACACCTGCACATTGTTCTTACCCCACCACCACCACCATGTTTGCCTTACATGGCCTCTTTGCTCCCCCTCTTGTTTAGAAACAGAAAGAGGCCTCCTCTCCTATCGGCATGGAGCTCCAGCTGGGAAGAGAGTGGAGGTTCTCTGGAGAGCCCTAGATGGTGAGTTGAGTTTGCTGAGGAGACAGAGAAAGTGGGGAGGGGAGCTGCTGCTTCACCCCATTTCCTGGAAAAGGCAAGGCAGACTGCACCCTTAATACTGCTCCAGGGGTTGGGAAAAGATGGAGTAAAGGAAAAGCCCTGGTCTAACTGATGCTTAGACAAACTCTGGGAGTTTCCTATTCTGATTCTGTTCACCCCTCTAGCCCAGGACTTTGATGGGCAGATGTTCCTCAAAGTACCAGAACGTGATTGTTCCCATCACCTGCTGCTTCCCAGTCCTTATAAACAGAGGTGGTAGGAACCAGCATGGTGTAGTGGTTTGAGCATTGGTCTACAACTCTGGAAACCAGAGTTCAAATCCCTGCTGGGACATGGAAACCCAGTGTGTTACTTCAAGTCATTTCTGGTTTGTTGGTGCTCACCCATCCAAGTACAAACAATACAAATTCATGATACTGTATACTTTTAAAAATGTGTCCAGAGGAGGGTGACCAAAATGGTGGGAGGTCTGGAAACCATGCCCTATGAGGAGAGGCTTAGGGAGCAAGGTATAGAGAAGCTGAAGAGGTGACATGACAGCCATGTTTAAATATTTGAAGGGATGTCATACTCAGGATGGAGCAAGCTTAGTTTCTGCTGCTCCAGAGACTAGGACATGATGGAGCAATGGACTCAAACTGCAGTTGTCCCTCCATATGCACAGATTTGGTATCCACGGATTTAAGTATTCACAGCTTGAAAATGTTCTTTAAAAAAAATTATCCAAAAAGCAAACCTTGATTTTGCCATCTTATATAAGGGACACCATTTTGCTATGCCATTGCACATAATGGGACTTGAGCATTCACAGATTTTGATATCCACAGGGGGGGTCCTGGAACTGATCCCTAGTGAATATGAAGGGACAACTGTACAGGAAAAGAGATTCCACCTAAACATTAGGAAGAACTTACTGACAGTAAAGAGCTGTTCAGCAGTGGAATGTGCTGCCTCAGAGTGTGGTGGAGTCTCCTTTAGAGGTTTTTATACAGTGGATGGCCATCTGTTCGGGAGTGCAACTTCCACCCAATGGATATAATTGGGTGTTCCTAATGTCTTATAGGTGCAGGGCTGAGGGAAAGACCTAGGAAGAGCAGAGTAACCACAAGGCTCTGAAGTGCCTTTTATTAGTTTCAACTGATTCCGACACACACACACACATATCCAGATGTAAATAAGGACCTTTCTGTACCCAAGAACTCCAGGATTTGTTTCCTCCTTCTAGATAAAGGATAGATTTACACAGGGAAATGAATGGGACCAGCAAACCTTCCATTTCTGTATAAATGAAGGTCAGAAGAGGGGGAGAGATGAGAAAACCCCTGGAGCTCATTTTATACCACACTGTTAATTAATTATTTAATTTGTATGCCACCTTTCATATGGCATGGGACCCGAAGCAGCTTACAAAGCTGAAAAATCCTGAAAATCAAAAAGTGAAAACAAAATAAGACAAGTGTCACATTCAAACAACTGATTTTTAAAAATATGTATATAAAGTCATTTTTTAAAACAAAGTTAAAAATACAGCACTCAAGCCTCGTATAAAGGTACTTGCCACCAATTAATCATCAAGAGCCTGCTTTTAGTGCTATGGTGCTACTTTAATGCCTATGGCTGCATCCTATGGAATCCTGGGCTTTGAAGTTTTGGGGAGGCAATAAAACTTTGTGGACAAGAATTCTAAGTACTTCTCCCTAAACTGCAAATCCCATTATTCCATAAGATGGAGCCATAGCAGTTAAGCTGGAATCATAGTGCTATAACTGTATAGTGTGAAAGTGCCCCTAGTTTGTTTCCTCAGTGTGTGTGTGTGTTGTAGACACGTATCTAACCTAAACTGGGCACACACTGTGGGATAGGCTTGTGGGCAATATTGGGTAAAGCTCTCCATTGTTGGTTGAAAAAAGAGCCTACTCCCCATTTAGTGCTTGGCCTATCTGGTAAACAGCTTATTTTATGGTTTGGGGAAATGGAGAAATGAGAAGAAAAAAGGCTTCAGAAATCTTACATGTGTAGAAGTGGGTGTGTTTGATGGATTTTTTCAGTAACTGCTGTAACTGAGGATATATGTGGACATGGTTTGCAGTAAGAAATAGATAAACTTTCTCAGTTGGTGGCATGTATCATTGAAGAAGAAATGTGCTCAGCATCTTGTGCCAGGTTTTGTTTTTTTTTTTAATGCACACAAAACAAGATGTGTACATGCTTTGGTCAAACATGCTTTGGTCAAAATGCAGCCTGGATTCAAAGGACATACAGTTGAAATATATGCACAAAAATGGGCACACGGGGGAGGGATATAGAAAAAGGCACACAGATTTATCGAGAGAGAACTGCCATGCAACTAGCATGGAGCAAGGCTGGCCATGGGAAAGTAAGAATCTTGACAAAACGGAGCATTGCAAATCTGGTCACCCTTAGGGCAGTTGGATCTGAATCCAGTTCTCTCTGGTCCAAAATCAAAATTCAGGGCACCACTACACCACAACAGCTATAGCCAGCCCAATGCTGAAGGTCTCTTAGATACCCAACCAAGCTGGACAGTTCCATGGAGTCCCCAATTCTCTGTCCATGGTCCTGTAACTTGGACTACCTCCAAGCACCTCCTCCTTAACTTAAGTTCCCAGCTCTACTTCTAAAGCTACACTTCAGCTCCACCTTCTGGTTTCCAAGCTCACATAAGGGAGGTGAGATCTGTGGGATAGGAGGACACTGGAGAATATCACAAATGGGGAAAAGAGGAATTTAGAGTCGGCCAAGGTGCTCCCAGTATGTGAGGTTTGGGAAAAGAGAAAGCCCACTCTAGGATAAGACAAAGAGAGTTGGTGATCTCAAAAAGGATGGCAATACCTCCCTGTTGAGGAGATGAGAAGTCAAGCATGAGGAAGGGTTCTACAGTGGAGTCCTATGCTTACAGGTAAAAAGATGAAGGGTTAAACAGAGAGTCTCAATAATTCTGCCTTTCCTGTTGGTCAGCGTCTGAACCAGGCCAACAGGAATTCTTTCCAAAAAGAGCTGATGTGCTAGCCTTCAGTTCTGCCAGCCACAGTTATGAACACTGTGAGCGAGTGAACATTGCTTCTGTCATCATATTCACCCCCTTCCCTGTAAACACAGCAGTTTCCCATTATGCCTCCCCCCAATCCCATCGGATTTCTTGCCTCTTCACCATCACCCATTCCCCACCTTCTTGCACTATCTCAGGCTGCATTAAAGTCTGTAGGAGATGCTATTAGAAATGGGTAGCAGGGAAGCCAATTCAGCTAGGGGGGACACCGCCAAGGCTTGCTTGGCTTCCCTCTGCTCTTGCAGGGAGAATTGCCCCCCCTGCTTGAGTGGAATAAATTGGTACAGACCATTAGCAGCCACTGAGGTCCTCTCTCTCTCTCTCTCTCTCTCTCTCTCTCTCTTTCTCTGGGGGGGGGGTAGTGTTTCTATAGACATAAACCCATCAGCCACAGATGTGAAGCCAGGCACTGCCTCTTTTCTCTTGCTCCCTCCCACTGCCCTTTCCCCCCCTCTCCCATTTTTCCCTCTCCCTGCAAATCCCTCTCTCTCTCTCTCTCTCTTTTACACTCTCCCATTCATCCTTCCCATCCTTCTTTCTATTAAAGGCTGACTCTTTTGCATAGAGACTGGGGGAAGCGGCGCTCTTCCAAACAAGATAAGCGGTGCAAGAGAAGGCAGCGAAGTGTTGTTCTACAATTTTTTTAAAAAAATCATCATTGTTAGTATTGCTCAGAGGAAGAAGGGGGAGGGAATTTTGCTGGGGGGGGGTTGCTTGGATTTTTTTTAACCAAAAAAAAAAAAAGCAAAAGGAAGAGGTTTGGAAGAACCGCATGCAGGGGGATGCTTTGAATTGTGCCTCTGTTTCCAAGGATTAAAGGATGAATAGGCGCTGCTGCGATGGAGAAAGAAGGCAATTCAAGCTACCAGAATAAGGTACCATTCTCTCTGCCTCCCTGCCACCCCCCTCTCTTTCTCTCTCTCTCTCTCTCTTTCTTCCTCTTGATTGCTTTTGCTGAGCTAGACAGAGTTCTTTTATGCTTGGGGAATCTCAGTCTTTGGGGTTAGACAGGGGAGGACAGAGAAAGCAATAGGCTTTTTTTATTAAAGATGTGAAAGGACTTTGCTTGTCTACATTTGGGAAAGAGTGGAGATGGTTTTGTGCAGGGGGGATTGCTGTTGGAGTTGACTGGGGTACAGGAAAGCACTTGGGCATCTGCTATGGCAAGGTATGGTAAAAGTGGCCAGTGTGGCACTATTGTTTGCTACAAACCTCTGCCTTGCTGGTCCCCTGCTAGAACTAGCATGCCTTTCCCACCCTCCCTTTTTCCAGCTCCCATTTGACAGCCAGGTTTTCCCTTCCATAGCCTGATCTCCCAAGGAGCAGAGGTTTGCCTCTTTGTGATGAACCGCTATAGACACGCAGTGGACAAAGCACCGCAGCCCTCTCCACCCTCCTGCCCGCCCCCCTGTTGAATACATGCATGTTCACAGCACCGTCAATACGAGTATGTGAAGCTCTACAGGAAGCAAGCAGAGTTCGTTGTCTCTTTTCTTCCTCTCTGTCCCTCTTTGCAAAGAATAAATGTTCCACCCTGGCCAGCTTCTTTGCTATATCCTGATAACTTCTGGAGAGACTTCAAGGAAAAGCTTGCCTCCCTTGGGCTAGAGGTGTGTGCATGGCACAGGGGTAGCGAGAAGGCTGAAAGGCTTGTGTGGATTGTGGGGGGGGGGGCAGGTGTGAAAGCAGATGTACAACTCTTCCTTGCACACAATGCCTCTTTTGTGTGCGGCCTCCCTTCGCGACGTGGTTTCCTCAGTTAGCGTCCATGTCTCTGAAAGAGGAGAAAGAGCCCTTTGAAAACTTCAACAACAACAACAACAGCGACAAGAAAATGGGGAACATGTAGGGCTGAAGTAAATTTGGATGAAGCCCTAGCTTGTCCCCCCAAAGGCTTCTTTGACACTTCTAGTCTGCTCCACTGGTATAACTGTGTGACTAGCAGCATTGTTCCTGAGCATCCCAATCTTTTATATGGCTTCCAAGCCACGGGGATAACTGAAGTTGCAGTACATATCGTGGTCTCTTCCAGCTCTACAATTCTATGATTCTATGATATAACTTCAGAAAGAAAGAAAAGGGAAAGAAAGACTGGACAGTCTGACCTATGGAGAAACCTTGCCTTCTCACACCAAGAGATTTCAGCAACCAGGGTCATGACCTTTGCCCGCTTGCCCCTGCGGCACATGGCATAATGGCATGCTAGCCTGGTGATTAGTAGAGAGAAGAGGTATTTTGTGTGAGCCTCCTGTTTGGCTGGATTTGGATTTTCTTTCAGCTTTCCTGTCATTTACAAATAATCCAAATAGTAGAACCAGCAGGAAAAAGTGTAGGGGTTTGTTGAATATTATTTTTTACAGCTTCCATGTTGGTCTTAGAAGAACAAAAGTGTGTATATTGTGAACATCCAGAGTAGATGAGAACATGCTATGCACCTATGCTTGCCAAAATGCAAAGAGAGTAAATCCTGGGTTTGAAAACTGGATTGGGTTATAATTTGCAGGAAGTCAGGGTTCCAGGGATTGAGCCCACGCTTGATGCTTGGTCTGCAAAAGTCTTTGGTTCGGTTCTTCTTATCTGCAAGTTGAACAGAGAAAGGCCTGTGTCTGAGACCCTGGAGAGCCATTGCCAAAGCAACCATGCCAGTGGGAGATGGTAACTTCCATGTTACTGGAGTAGTGAATTTATTCCAGGTTTTCATGCAAACTTTGAAAGAGTTATCTAAGTTGCATAACCTATTTTGGAGATAGAATTCAGCACCTCAGACAGTTCCTTTAAAGGTTTAATTAAATCTCTGAAGTGGATTCACTACCCCACCAAACTGAAAGCCACCAGCGATCACTGGACTGGACTGAGCTACATGGGTCAATGGCCTTGACTCAGTATAGGAGACTGCTTCCAGTGGTTCCTTTCTATGAACTGGGGGGGAGGGCAATCTTTACACAAGTGTACCCTCTTTAGTCATGATATTGGCCATATAGCCTTTTAAAGGATTCAGAACAGCAAGCATTGATCAGTGTTACTATATATTAATGAACTGGTTTACACTGATGTGGAATATTATGCAAGCTTGCTCACCAAGCACACATTCAGTTGCTCACAGCCAAGACAATGAAAAGAGTGGTTTAGGATAAGATCAAATATTGCCTAGGGTAATGTGTGCCCTGTGTTGCTGGGGTCCAGGCTTTTCACCCATACGGTTTTTCCTGGGCTTTGAGTTCATTGGGGAAGGGCCTTCTCTCAAGCCCTCCTCCTTCACAGGCATATTTGGGGGAAGCACATGAGGGGGGGTCTACTTGGTGGCTGCTCCCAAACTTTGCAACTCCTTTCCTACAGCAACCAAACTGGGTCCCTTTTTGTCCTTCCATTGGAAGGCAAAGATGAGGAGGAGGAGGAGAAGGAGGAGGACTGGCTCTGGGGAGTTGATTGTTCATAAAGAAAGGGATTTTAACCGTCCCCTCTTTTTAAAAAAAATAGTTTCCATTTCCTATCATTTCACTATATATTTTCAAGATGTTCTTAACTGCATTGATAGTTTATATCTTAAGAATAACTTTCCATATTCTTTTATCAATATGTATTATTATCTGTATCTGTTTCAATTTCTGTAAGCCCCCATAAATCCCATTGTTGCTTTGTTGTTTTGTTATTTTAATGAAATAAAGCCATTGAATCCTACTGGTTAGTTCCAACAAAAGTAGACTCATTGAATCAATTATTAAATGCTGAGTCAACACATCATTAAATCTCTTTCATTTCATTGTCCACTTTAGTTGGGATTAACATTAGGATTTCAAGAGGACTTCATGACAATCTGTCAGACCCTTCCCTACTCTATCATCCAACCACACACTTTTTGATACATAGGAGTTTAGAGAGCTCAGACCTTTCCCCACTCTCAATTTGTGTGTGTTTCCAAAAGGAGAAAGTATGTTTTAAATGTGCATTTGCTTTTAACAAGTGACCAACCCCATATGTATTTTGTGCTTTGTGTCTACAATGCAGTCCAACTTGAGAGAAGCACTTCCAATTTACCAACGCATTGCAACTGGAGCAAAACAGACTGGCAGTGCTATTATTCAGATAGCATTGCATGCCTTTTGCAACAGGATTATTCATCTCTTCACTGGAGGGAAGTTGAGTATATTTGGGAAAGAGAGAATGAGAGAGAGAGAGAGAGAGAGAGAGAGAGAAGGAGGGATGAACAGGGTCCATCTATGTGCGTGAACCTCATGTAGTGGTAGAGAGCTTGGAGCTCATTCACTCATTCACTGAGCCAAATTACAGCTCCCCCTAAAAATAGGAGTTTATAATGAAGTGCTCTCAAGCCTTCAAGCATAACCCTGTGAGTTGGGATCATGAGTAAACCATCCAGCAGTCCTAATGAGAGCCAGTCTTCTGATCATTTAGAAACAGATGACAGCTTGAGTGAGGACACTGCCAGTAGCAAAGACCCACGAGCTTCATGTGTTCTCTCAGCTACTCAGTTTGTGGGGGGTAGAGGGCTAGGTACCAGTATCTTTCCTGGCTGAGATATCTGGGAAGTAACTAAGATGTTCCATCCTACATTCCTCCACAGCTTCTTGGTCAGAGTGCATTGTTGGACCAGTGTGATCTTTTCCCTTACTGGTAGAGCTTGCTATATAAGGTCCCAGTCAGTGCTGACTTAGCTTCCTGTAACAGAGAGCTGTTGAAGCCATGGCCTTCCATACATTGCTGAAGTTTACTTCCCATCTGACCTAGCCAGTACAGTCATTGGGGAATGCCTAATGAGAGAAGTAGTTCGGGAACATCTGGAAAACCAAAGATTATCCACTCCTACTGTAGAGGAGAGGTGGAAAGATGATTCTCTGTTACTCATTTTCTGGTTGAAAATGGCAAGAATCTGGTCAACAAGAATAAATAGAGTAGTAAGATTTTGGCTAGTTTTCTCCCAGTATTCAAATGTCCTGAAAGATTCTGGGGGGTTTTCCACACCAAAGAAAAAACATGTGGCTTTTTGTGCAGGAAATGTTGGTTTTGCACACACAGAGAAAAATCCTCCAGAACACTTCAAGATGCTCAAATATGCAGAGAATACAATGCAAAAAAAATTGTTTTCTCTTACAGTGGGGAGAAAACTACAGCAATTATCCATCCTTGCATGTGAGGATGAAATCATTGAGGATTTACATCCTTCCTTTAGCGTCTGTGACTGTGTCGTGGCTTGATTCTTGTTCTGGCCCTTTTCATGTTCTACACAATTCCTTTGTGGTTTTCTGAAGAGTACACCACAGCATTAGCTTGACCCAATAGATTCTGTTCTTTTTCTGTAGTACCTTTGAATGTGCAGCATGGTTTACTTAAAAAGCCTGTAAAAAGGGGAGAGAGAGAGAATTACTGTTGTTGCTCTGGTTAATTGCCATCAAGCAACTATGACTTATGGGAACCTTTTGAATGAAAGTCCTCCATGTTTCCCTGTTATCAGTAGCCCTGCTCAGGTCTTGCAGACTCGGGATAGCCATGGATTCGTTGATGGACTCTGTCCACCTGTAACATGGTCTTTCTCTTTTCCTGCTGCCTTCCACTTTACCAAGCATTATTGTATTTTTTAATGACTCATGTCTTCTCATGATATGTCCAAAGTATGACAAGTCTCAGTTGAGTCATGTTGGCTTCAAGGGAGAGTTTGGGTTCTCCTCCACAACACCACATTTCAAATGAGTTGATTCTCTTCCTGTCACCTTTCTTTATTGTTCAGTTACTATCCAATTCAAATACAAGCTGAGAAGAACTGTTAATTGCCACCAAATTTCATTTTAACTGGTGAAAATGTAGAGGGAAGATAAGGTTTTTATAGACAGACGGAAAGAAAAATAGTCACATTTCAGAAGGCAGTTTCAGACATGGATGAATGTTCTCAAATTTTGCCTAAAATAAAATTCAAAGGAAAACAAGATCTTGTTTGAGTAAGTCTGTGGGAATTCTGAGGGAAGCTCAAAGTTGTTGTTGTTGTCATTTGTTGTTGTTGTTGTTGTTTAAGATTAATCACATTTTTCAGGTTAGTTTAACACATCTCTGTCATACAGTTTGTATGGAGGGGGGGAATAAAATCAAGTTATGTTCCAGACAACCAGGGTCCAAATTAGTAGAGATATGTTCCAGCTGACCAAGGAAAAATATTCTTTTCACACACATATACAAAAATGTTTTGGTCTTCAGCCAAGTCTTCTTTATTAAACCCAATCTATAAAGATATAACAATTATTTCATTGGCTGACAGCCCAAGAGAAATTTCTGGAAGAAAAAGTCAGCTTGCCACACTTTGACACTTGGGGCAACAAAAGGAAGAACAAAGCACCTGATTTTTCTCATTTTAATCAATCTTTCAGTCTTTTAATAGTGCAGTTATTGTCATAACTGCCCAGGGACAGGTATCATAGTTTACTTTATGAGAAGACCAGCCTTTCTGATAGAGCTGGAAGGCTGGTTGGAGATTATTGGCAGCCCTGGAAGTTGGATGCCATTCATAGAAGGCTGCCTTGTCTTGAGAAAAAGGGTCTTATAATCAGGGTGGCTAACAAGCGGTTAAAAATATGGAATTTAATCTACCGTTTCAGTGCATGCAGGGAAGAAATAGTTATTTTATCTAGTGGGTGGTAATGACTGTGGTTCCATTCATGCGAAATATGAGGGTATGATCTCGTATAAGTGGCTCATTCTACCTCCACAGGCTTGATCTATTGTTTCACTCTGCCTGTTCCTCCTGTTCTTTCTCCTATTGTCTTTCCCCAGCTCCTTCCTGGAAAGCTTTCTTGGGCCACAAAATGTGCCCCTTGCCATCTTTCTTAAGGCTCATTGATATGTATGGTGTTGCATGAGCAATTATTAGTTATGACAGGTAACAGTAATATTCAGGTAAAGCAGGCTGCAGTTGGCATAATGATCAACTAAAACTCAACAGCACAAGAACACTCGCATTATATGCCTATAAATCAGCCAGGACTGGGGAAATTTTCTCCTCTCATTGTAGTTCGGAAAGCTTGCTGTGAGAGATCAAAATAGCTTGCTTTAAAAAAAAATAGGTTGCTTTTCTCTCCCCATCCTAACCAGCACCCTTGACCCAACAACAATGCTGTTCTTTGAATTGCTGTGAAGCAATGCCAGGCACATAACAGATGTGGATGGAATGGCCCAGTCTACCCATCCATCAGAATAAAGGTCCACAAGATGGTGGGCTTGCTTACAATATTGACTGGCTGCAGGTGGGCAGTATTATTTTGTAGTGCTTTTTTTGAAAACATAAAACCTTCTTGCAAACAAAGCTGGGAATCTAGATTAATATGCAGAAGCATTGTGCTAGTTTTTGATTTATGAGGACTTTTTCACTTGCAGAATTTTTTTTTAAATGATTTGGGGTGATAAAATATGGTCCCCATCCAAAGTGGAAAGTGGCATAATTCACTCTCTCACTTTGAAATTCTACCATGAATCCATTATGTACAATCCCCGCATTCTGCTACTTGATACAGACCAGACCAAAATCTTACAAGGTATAAGAACTCAACTTAGATAGCTGCGCTTTTTCTTTCCTAATCCTAAAATCAGACCAAAGTCCCATCCATTCCAATGTTCTGTTTCCAGCAATGATCAGCCAGCCAAAACTGCTTCCATAAGCTTCCAGATGTTGGAAATTGTGTAAAAAATACACTGTTTAAAATATCAGGGTATTTTGTCCCTGTTTAAGCATCCACACTGCACTTCACACGTTAATGGATAATGCAGCCAAATTTATAGCAGAGCATAGCAAGCTTAATGCACGCATGTAGCATCTAGCGTCAGAATGTTAGCATGCATGTAAAAACACTGCTTAGCTTATAACCAAACACCCTTTGTCTTTTCCCAAGTTGTTTAACTACCAAAGTAACCACTCAAGACTCAAAGTTAGTTTAAAAAGTACAAAAGTTTCTTTACTCACAGTTTATAGAACTGATTCTTGGCAGATAACAAAAATACCACCAAAACAGACTAAAACTAATTAAAAATACTTAAAAACTACATTGTTAGAAAACTATATTCAGGATGCCCCTTTTGGGGTCCTCTCAGTTCAAAGGTCCATGAGGATTGTTAGATAACATGGTGTCTGGAACAAAGAAGTCCCCTCAGACACTCCCCCTTCATCCCAGATTGCCCAATAGTAAAACTTTAGGAAGTTACATCAGCTCATCTCATATGCCTTCTCAGTTAACCCTTCAATGGCAAAACCATTTCCACTTATAAGACTGCAAACTATATTTTCCAACACCAGATTGGTCTCCATCAACTTAATGCCTTCCAATTGTGTTGGACAACAGCTCTCATATTCCCAGAGCCAACATTATTTACTGAGAATTATGGGAGTTGTGAGAACCAGCATGCTGTAGTGGTTTGAGTGTTGAACTAGGACTCTGGGAGAACAAGGTTCAAATCCTCACTCAGCCATAGAAACTCTTGGGCAAACCACACTTTCTCAGCCTCTGAGGAAGGCAATGAAAAAAACCCCTCTGAACAAATCTTGCCCAGAAAACCCTGTGATAGGTTCACCTTAGGGTCACTATAAGTCAGAAATGACTTGAGGGCACACAATGGTAACAATGGGAGTTATAGACCCACATCTGGAGAGTATTAGGTTGGACAAGGCTGTCCTAGATGTATAAAGATATACATTACCCCAAATAAGTATTCTGAATTATACTGCTTATGTCCATACAATAATTGCTGTTGTCTTCCATGTGTGAGACAATCCATCTGATCCCTGTTTGAACATTAAAGGAGCTAGCCAAGGTGTTCAGCCTATTTGGGGGATAAGGCTCATGGCTTTGATTGCTCCTTTAAGTCTGAATTATATCCTAGATTGGATTCCCCACCCCAATGATAGCCCTAGTGGCGCAGTGGTTAAATGCCAGTACTGCAAGACACCATGTTGCAAGTTCGATTCCAGCGGGCTCCAAGGTTCACTCAGCCTTCCATCCTTTCGTAGGTCGGTAAAATGAGTACCCAGCTTGTGGGGGCAATTAGCTAACACACATTGGAAACTGTTTAATGCAGTTAGATGTGTAAATAGCTGTTGCTTAAAACAATTTGTAAGCCGCTCTGATAGCCTTGTGGCTGAAGAGCGGGTATAAATAATAAAATAAATAAAATAAAATAAAATAAATGATATGAAAGCCACCAGCTGCCATTGTGTACATGAGTTAGAATCATTAAATGCTGTTGATGGTTCTGTCTTCCCTTAATTCATGACTCTTTTTAAAGCCATCAAAGCTTGCATCCATTGCTGCATCTTTGGGGAATTCATCCCTTAACATATACCTGTTCAGCATCTTGTACATCAAATCAAAAGGGACTGGTTTTGAAGGATTCCTTTCAGCCTTCAGGAACCGACCTTTCTGTTTTTAAAGCACTCATAGGCACTGCTTCTGTTCTTTTCCTGGTGAACTGAAATGCAAGAGAGGAGGGTGAATAATCAGGGCTTGAAAGCCAAGTTCTTCCTGAGAACAAAGACCATGGTCCAATAGCTCATCCTCCTTCCTTCCTGTACATGGTGATTTGTTGCTGTTCCACACTGAGGATTGGAACTGCTTTGTTTCTGCCTGGAACTGAGTTTCAGGGAAATGAACCATAACCTGGCATAACAGCAAGGAATGGTTTTAGCCAAAGAAGAGTGATGCATTCCAAAAGTGTAACAATCACATCCATCCTCTTAAGCCAAGATGAATTGTGCAGACACCCATAGAAATCAGTTTTCTATTCACTCCTTGGCCTTATCTATGTCTCACCCAAGCCTTCATCATGACATGTGAAAGTCTCTGCTGAATCTGAGCCAAGCTTACATGATCACACAAGTCAGAGCTTTGGTTGGACTGCAGATAGGAACAGCATGGTTGAATATTCCCTTCCTTCCCCTGCTCCTCACTCAAAGGAAACCCTCTCCTTAATTTTGGAAGCCTTTAAGAGCTGGAAAACACAATAACTACCAATTGTATAATTTGACTTTGAGAGTCCCAAGACTTCCAGCTAATTCCTGCAAATTAGCTTTGTTTCTAATATCTCCCATTAAATTTTAATATCCTGTCTAATAAGGGATCATTTTTCCCCTCCTCCTCTTCTGTTTCTGTATTCAGTCCTGTTTTTTCCATTGTGCCAAACAATGCAGTACACACACACACACACACACACACACATGCAGAATGCTGGCTGCATTGGAAGCAAGCCCACAAGCACACAGGTTTTGTTGCCAGCCAAACACACTCCTTTCTACCCCAGTAGTCAGTTTAATTTTCCTTACACTGCTCAAAAAAGGGGGGAATTTGAAGAAGGGTGACAAGCAAATAGCTCCCAAACTATGTACCAAATCACATGTCAAATTTGTAGACTCAACCAGTAAGAGTTGGTTTGTAAAGGGTCTGGCTTTAAAAAAAAAAAAAAAACTCTAAATGTTTATAGAGTATGGAGGGGATTCTAAATGAGGGTGGTAACAGATGTTCGTCAAAACTTCCTGATGCTCCCAAATATTCCCAGGTGATGGATTCTGACAGAGCAATTTGCATGAGCTGTTGAAATCTGAAGATTGTATTCCTGAACAAAAAAGCTGGTTTGGGGCTCCATCAAGACATAGAACAAGGAGTTTGGGAGTCTCCAAGAGAAGAGACCCCAGACATGGATCCCGAAATCAGCACTGGCTGAAACCAGAAGAACATTACTTCTGTCTTGTTGACTGCCCAACAGGGGAGTCCATCATCAATACACATGGGAATGCATCCAAGACCCATCCAAGTGAAACGGATGAAGATTCTATAGAGGGAAAGCTGATGCTGTACCATTTAGGCAGAGCTGTTTGGAGGAATCTGGGAGCTGTAGTCCAAAAAGTAAATTTCCCAAGTTCTCCATGATCTTGGATACCCCAGTTGTTGTTGTTGTGTACCTCTAAGTCATTTCCAACTTGTGGCAACCCTATGGTGAAACTATCAAGGGGTTTTCTTGGCCAGATTTGCTCCGAGGGGATTTACTTACCATTGCCCTCCTCTGAGGGTGAGAGACCATGACTTGCCCAAGGTCACCCAGTGGGTTTCCATGACCGAGCTGGGATTCAAACCCTGTTCTCCAGAGTTAAATGCTCAAACCACTACACCACACTGGCTCTCAAGATGGAAAACAAAATTTGGATTGTTAAGAGAGAGAGAAAAAGACTAGGAGGACTTTCTACGTAAATGTTTAGCTCTGCCTTATGTTTGAAAGCCAGTTCCTGGGCTTCAAAGAACTTTTGTAGGTGTGATTAGGAAGTTGCAGGCAGCCTTCTCCTTTCAATAATGTGGGTATTGTATCTAAAGACTAATTCACACAACCCAATTGGCATGTTAAGAAGTAGGGTTGAGGAAATACAGATTTAAACATTGTGTGTGTGTGTGTGTGTGCACGCACGCACGCACACAAAGAGGGGAGAAACAGACATGATGGCTTCAATGCACACCAAAGAGGTGAAGCGTACAATCAAGAAAATATACAACAGTACCATTCAGACCCAATTTTGGGTAGCAGCTTGTCTGAATAAAACCTTACATGTATTCCCATCACCTAACCATATAGACTGAAAATTAGCTTGTAAGGAAGGAAGATAGTTTAGAGCTGCTAGTTTTGCATAGAAAAGGAGATGGTTGAAAATATGATCCTTCCACCTACTCTTGGAGATGTTGCAAGTGATTCCACATCATTCTGCTGAACCACCCATTCGAATTAATACTTACACTGCCTCCTCCACTTCACTGATTTGCCCACAACTTTATTCTGCTGCCTTAAGCACAGCTGTAGCTACAAGCTGAGCACATGGTTAAGTCAATGTAGAAGTCTTTCCCCATGAGCTGAACTCTGCAGCAATGCCCATCATTGCACTCAGGGTGCTTGATGGATGCACCATTTTGATGGGCCAATTGGTCATTGCTTATGGCTGAATTACATGGAATGTATTTATACAATACAGTTAGAGCAGTTTGATGCCATTTTAACTGTGAAGGTTCTGTCCTATGGAATCTGAGGATCTGTAGTTTGATGAGACACTTAGTATTCTGTGCCTACAGAACTATACTGTAATTGTATAGTTCAGGGGTTCTCCAGCAGGGAATTCTAAGTACTTTACCTAACTGCAGATCCCAGGATCCCATAGGATGGAGCCATGTCATTTAAAGATTCATCAAACTGATGTAGTAGAATAACACTTGTAGTCTCCCAGTAGGGTCTATATGTGATGAGATCATGCCCTGCCACTCACTGCATGTATAACACAGTCCTTTTTCAGCCAAAAACTGGACCGCAACTGAGGAAAATCCCTAAGGGTTTCATGCCAGCAGTGGCTGCAGCCACAGTTCAAAGTGGATAGAGGGTGGATCATCATGTCAAGTGAGTCATGTATAATACTTGAAATAGAATAGGTGCATGCAAACATCTGAGACATTCTTCCATGATAGACCAGCCAAACTATCAAAACCCCAGGGAAACGGCATTTGGGCAGAATAGCAAGGCTGTGCAAGAAGGGAAACCAAATTCATACACTTAGGAACAGGTTACAATTGCTATGTCCCAGGATTTGGGCCTGATTGATGCTAAATATCCATTGCTGGGGAGTAAAGCAGTGGAAGAGGTCTATTGTTTCCATGTCCTGCTTGTGGATTTCTCAAAGGTATTTCTTTGGCCAATGTAAGACCTTCAAATAGATCAGAGGTGGAGAACGTGGAGCCCTCTAGATTATTGGGCTCCAGCTCTCATCATCCCTGGTTGGAATGAATGGAAGTTTGAGTCCATTAAGATCTGACAGGCAACAGCCTGGAACAAGAGGATCTGATACAGTAGGACCCCATATCCACAGGGGATTGGTTCTGGGCCCCACCGTGGATAACAAAATCCGCAGATAATAGCAAACACCATTGAAAATAATGGGACTTCCAGTTTAAAATATCATAGAGTTGCCTTAGAGGACCTAGAAAATGGCTAGAGAGGACACATTTTCTAGGAAGACTCTATGGTAGCTGAGCTGAAACTGAAACCACAGATAATTGAATCAGTGGATAATGAATTGGTGGATATGGAGGTCCTACTGTATCTTATGTTCTTACGTTCTGACGTGATCTACCAAGCATGATGAGTGGAATTCCTTCATGGCTCTGACCACTGAGCAACCCTGAACTAGAGACTTTTGTAAGAACTGGGGAGAATCAGCCCAACCCACCTTGCCCAGTTCTGAAGAGGTCACCATGCTGAGCTGACTGGTTGTCTTCAACTTGCAAAAAAAAAAAAAAAAAAAAGACAAGACTTTACATCAGATCAGATTATTTGTCCATCTGACCTAGGATTCTCTATCCTGACTTTCAGAGTTTCCACTTGACCTCTTGCTACATGATATGCTTTAAAAAAAAACAAAAAAAAACAAGTAGACAGGGATCAAACCTGTGAACCTGCAAAGCATGTTGTCTGCATGTACTCTGCAATTGACCTATGGATTTCAAACACACACGCTCTCACTCAAAGACCATACTTTTGATTCAAGCAATGCTTCCAGAGTTCAGAAAAGCTCTATTTTGAGACTACAGTTCCCAGTATCTCAGGAGTAAACTGGAGGGTTTGGGGATTTGTAATCCAAAGGGAATTTCTAAATTCTACCCACAAGACTCTCCATATGGCATCCTTTTGGTTTCCAGGTTTAGTGCCTGTTCTGAGTTCAAATCCTGATATGTTTGCCTTCACCCCCAGGGGATGGTTAGCCTATGTGGGGCAAAGCCTCAAAGGGTGCTTCCTCCACCCCTTTTTCCCTTTTTTTGGGGGGGGGAGGGAAGGTGTTCATTCTGGAAATGTCTTTCTTGTATCCTCACAGTACATTACCTATACAGGCAGCTATTTCCAGAAGCCATTAATAAAAGTGTCTTATGAGTAGCAAGATTAATTTAATAATTCATTTAGTATGTCTGTGGAATAGTTAGCAATTCCGACAGGCTGTCGTTCGCAGGCTTGGCCCATAACCTCCCTGAGTTAAGTCTTTCCCTTTCCCTCCTTCATCAGGTAAAGTGGCTGGATTTTAGTCGACGTGTCTGCCTGTAGTTATCCACTCAATGATCCATGAATGTACACAGGAAAAACATAAGAATCGAGCTTGTAATTGCATGCATGGTAATGACGCATCTTGTATACTCATAAGCTGACACACATTTTTAATTCAGGACCAGTTTACACTACTGGCAGATTCATACTGGTCAGGTTTTTCCTGGAATATAAAAGATAGCGCTTCAGGTATGTATTCAAATATTTGTATGACACCACCTCAACAGGGAAGAAAAAAACTCCCTACACATAGAACGTCAGCACATCAGGAAACACAGTATTCAGCCCAGACTTCTTCTTGACAGCTTAGTTTTCTATGTGCAGGGAAGATGGTTGTTACTTCTGTGATGGAGCATTAAAACAGAACTTTTTAATACTGTGAATTTTAAGCTTTACCACGTAGTTATGCATGTTTGTCTAAATTGGCCTTCAGTATTTTTTATACAGACTACAGTGTGGATAGGGAAGGGTATGGTGTTCTTTGAGGTGGCAGTAATCAGAGCTTGCCAATGTTACATTTTGGACTAGAACTCCCAACATCCCCCAGGATTCTGGGAGCTGCAGTCCAAAAACATTAAGTATGTTTCCCAAGCTCTGGTGTTTTGAGGCTGGAGCAATTCTGGAATGTATTATGGACCAGGGATGGATGTTTAGCACTATGGAGCTCTTCTCCTGGTGTGGTTCAGAAAGGTATGTTCCGTGACTTGAGAATGTGGCCAGGGCATTAACATTTCATATCTAATGATGTCGGGTTTGAGTTTTGCTTCTATTTTCTTTTTCTGCAGCCAAGCTATGTGTGAAGCAGAATCCGGGCATCAAGAGTGGACTGTAATGGAATGGTCATCATAAATGTTTAATAGGTCCAGCCTCTAGAAAGTCTTAAAATGGAATTCACTGCTTCAGATTTTTAATTGGGAAGCCTTCTCTGTTATAGGCCAGGCACCTTTTCAGAAAAGTGTGCATATAGCCTCCAACTTTTCAGATGAAAATCAGGATATAGGTGGCCAAGCACACATCAGAGTGTGGCCAAGATGGAAAAAGCCATTAATGAGGAAGAACATCCAAGCTAGGAGTGGCAGCAGCAGATTGTTTTTGCCTGAGCCTCCTGGGAAGAGCAATATTCTGCCCTTCCTTTCCTCCCCCCACCCCCACTTTCTCCTGAATTAATGGAGTGCAAACTGCTTTTGTACCTTGAACTCAGTTTGCAGCAATTGATGTAAACAGAGGACAAGGGGGGGAATGGAAGGAGGACAGAGAAACTGGGACATTTTAAAAGCAGATGAAAAAGTAGGACAGCCGCGGGTTAATTGGGATTGTCCCTACCAAACTGGGATAGTAGAAGAGCATGGTGTATGACCATAGAGTTCTCCTTCAAGCCTCCTCTTGTTTTTTTCCTGAGAGTCTTGTGATCTGAATTCAGAGCTTGAAAAGGTTACTCTTTTTTGACATTTTTTTTAATTAGTAACATACAACTTATATAGTAAGACACTGGAAAAAATATTTCATATTATAACAAAGCATTTTCTCTCCCTCCTCACCCCTGTGACCACCCACTCTCAAACCCCACCAATGGCCTTGAAAGATGTTTTAATATCCCTTACCTATAATGTGGAATATCTTATTAATAGTTCCTCAGCTTGAAAAGCTTACTGTTTTGGTATACTACACAGTTAAGATTTTGATCTAGTTTAGAGGAAAGCTGGGGGAAATGTTGCATTTTTTTGTACTACAGGAATCCCCTGGGCAGCAAGGCCACTGGATGTCCTGGGTTGGCAGACCTCTGGTGGTACAAAATGTCACTTTCCCTAAGCTTTGTTTAAGTTAAACAGTCAAGTTAACCATCCTACGCATTTTATGAGAGATTAGTTTTCTAGAAACTGGATTTGTCCTTCGAGCCTGTGCAATGGATTTTTCTGGTGGAGCGCAGCATGCACAGAACTGGCCTCACCCTTTAAACCAAAGGTTCGTCTGCTGGCCTTGCAAACATGGATGGTAGCAGCGAGGTCCTCGGGTCGTAGGTTTGATTAGAGTTTCCTTCTCTTAGATGGTTGACCTTACAGGGTTGGACGAGCACCATCTGCCCGGGTTTGGGATTAGAGTTTTCCTTGGCCTTTTTAGTCATCAGCACGCTTGCAGAAAGCGCGGGATGAGTCCTTCCTGAATCTTCGTTTGCGAAGAAAAGCCAGAGAGAGAGTTTTCTAGAAGTGACATTGTGGGAGTTTGTAGTTGAAAACATAACTTTTTCCCTTGGTCTGTCTATATAACTATAGTCATCCCAACCATCTTATATAGCTTCTCAGGTATGAGAGCTTTCTTTCAGTCCCACCTCCGTCACAAGCTCGCTTGGTGAGGACTCAAGAGAAAGCCTTCTCAGTGGCTGCTCCCACCCTTTGGGATGCTTTTTCATGGGAGGCTAGGCTGGCCCCCTCCCTGATTTCTTTCCACCGGCAGGCACAGACTTTTATTTTCAAGCAGGCTTTTAATGTATAAGCAGTAGGGCTTGTTTTATCTTGTAAGTTTTAGATCTTATATGTTTTAATTTGATTTTATAATATTTTAATTGTATATACAGTTGTACCTCCATATCCACTGATTTGGTATCCACGGATTTAAGTATTCACAGCTTGAAAATATTCTTAAAAAATAATAATCCAAAAAGCAAACCTTGATTTTGCCATCTTATATAAGGGACACCATTTTGCTATGCCATTGCATAATAATAATAATAATAGATTTATATACTGCCCTTTGGTAATCCAATCAGGGTGGTTCACAACATTAAAAAACCATACAAGTAAAACAATATACTCCCTTACCCCCCCTTAAAAAGTTATTAAATCATTTTACAAATTAAAACAACAATTAAAATATTTGATAAAAACACATATCTACATTTGGCAATAACAGTAGGTCCCCAGAGATATTCAGTACTGTTAACAAAGGAGGCTGTGGGGACTCTCCTGAAAGAGGAGGGGTTCCCAAGGCCAGGATAATCTATTCTGGAAAGGCCTGCTGGAAGAGATCCGTCTTGACAGCCTTTTTGAAGCTGTCCAAAGATGTCAATTGACGGATCTCATCTGGCAGGCCGTTCCATAGTCTGGGGGCGACAACAGAAAAAGCCCTCTGGGGGGGTAGCCAAAAGCTTGACTTTTGAGGCTGCAGAAAATACCTCCCAGAGGACCGGAGTGCGTGGGGGGGGTTATAAGGGAGGAGATGGTCCCTGAGATAGCTTGGACCCAAGCCATTTAGGGCTTTAAAGGTGATAACCAACACCTTATACTGGGCCCGGAAACCAATAGGCAGCCAGTGGAGGGACCTCAAAACCGGAGTGATGTGGTCCCTCCTAGAAGTTCCTCAAACAAGCCATATAATGGGACTTGAGTATTCACGGATTTTGGTATCCACGGGGGATCCTGGAACCAAACCCCAGTGAATATGAAGGGACAACTGTATTGTATTTTTTTAATCTGTTGTTTTATGGAAGCTGCCTTGGGTCCCTTCTTGGGAGAAAGGTGGCATACAAATGAAATAAATGAAATAACTAAATAAAGAGCTGGGCGAGAGAACCTAAATGTGGGCATCTTTCTAAAGCACCTAAAGCTGAGAAAATGGAGAAAATGTGGGAAGTCCTTTGTTACTACACAATTACAGCGCTATGATTCCACTTTAAATGCCATGGTCACATCCTATGGAATTCTGGGGTTTGTAGTTTGATGAAGCACTAGAACTCTCTGGTAGAGGATTCTAAGTATTCCTCCGATATTTTACACTGAATGAGGTTGCCTTGCTCCCTGCCTGCAGAAGCTCCTATTACAATAAATGTGCAGGCCCTGAAGGCCTTTATCGTACCCAAGGAGATATTGAGAGCAGAGGCTTCTACAGCCCCTCTTCTCAGTTGTGTTGGTGTAATTGCATGGGAAGGTGTCTACGTGTATGCGCTTGAGCGCTGCTGGGCATATCTCATGCTCTCCTGTCTGCTTTTGTGCCAAGAGGGCATAAGATGCAGAGAGAGATCTGCTAAGCAAACAAATCAGAGGTCTACTGTCTTGGAGAAACACTCTCTGGCCTCTTGCTGAAAAAGCAGAAGCGACAGCTGCTCAGGGCCTGGGTTACCTCGCCCAGGGCTGGGCTATAAATACCGCAGTGGCACTCAGGCGCACTTTGGCTAATATCTTGGATTGCTTCATTGGCCTCTCTTTTCCCCATCTGCTTTTCTCCAGAAATTCCCCAAACTAGAAAGGCAGCCCATATAAGAGCTGAAGTTATGCAAAAGACAGGTGACCTCCCCCACCCCCTTGGAAGCAAGGCTAAAAATATATGAGATGACTCAACTTGTGTTAGGGCAAAAGGATCTGGCAGCATGGGGTTGGGGGGTATAGAGGCCCTGGGAATATTTTTTTCCAGAGAGTGGCCTTGCTTGATAGCAAGTGACCTTGGCGGAGGCAGGGGGGTGAGGATAGTCTCTCTCTCTGCCTTACACAAAATATGCCAAAGGGAACCACCATCTTGAAAGGGAAGAGATGCAGCGACAAAGAAGCCTGTCTAGTACAATATAGTGAATGTCAGGCTGCAAATCTAGTGTTTATTTATATTTTTATGATTAGTCGTGAGATGCCTACCCAATGGAGGGAATTTTTTTAAAAATCTATATCTTAGCTCAACACAGCATTTAGAGCTCACAATTTTCCGGAGCTTGAGGAAATGGCTTTGGGGGACTTTTTCTCCATGTTGTCTGGGGGATTCTCAGAGTTGCCATGAACAGCCTGGTCACTCTGGATTTTTGTGGCATGCAAATAAGGAGAAAGCAAAAGGATATTGGTCTGCTTGCCGATGTCTTAATGACCCTTAACTTGTCCTGGGAGAGCTCTCTGCTTATGAGTATTCCTAAAGGGATCTAGAATTTTGGAGGGTGACGGGCTTTAAATTATCTCGGTCCTGCTTCTGTTATTTTCTTGTTCCTCTAAGCTTCATGATGGTTTCTTTTTTGTTGATTAAGCATGTCAAGATGAAGAGTGGGGGGAAGGTGGTGGTTAGATTAATGTGACTACATTCAGGATTCTTGTAGGGATGTAATTCTTTCAGGATGTGTAATTTTAATAATCTTCTACTTGTGAGAAAATGGCCATTTTTAGGACAACTCACAGTTTGAGACATAGGACTTTATCAGACTAACATAAAAAAATATTTCTGTCCCACCAAGAGCTAACAGCGTACTTGTCCCGGCGACATAACCCTTTCTTTCAGACCTACCTTCAATAGTGTCAATAAGCACCCCCAGCATTAACGGAGCATGAACAGAGAGCTCTGTTCACTTCCGCACTCATGATCTTGGCAATTCTCACAAGAAGATGCAAGTGTGGTAAAATTAAAAAAAAACCAGCAAAACAAAGACAGAAAACGTACACATAAGCATAGAAACATACTTTAAAACTTAAAAGTGCACCAGGGATGTTCATAAAAAGAGTGCCTCCTACCTTGCTTTTGTGTTCTCACCCAGACGTATTCTGGCAGGACCATCCATTGACGCTGTATTCATGAGACAAAAATGGCATGCAGTTTCAAACGCTGGCAAAACCAGCAAAAAAGTGTCATGGGAGATCTATTGATGGCTTGGCCCATCAGTAAAATAGAGAATGGCTTATTTTCAGGACATTATCATGAAAGAACAATGTTGTGCAGTGTAGGAGCCCTTTTGCATTCCTTTGGTGTCGTTATAATGCCATTTTTGCCCTGTCTGATAAATTCTGTATTCTGCACAACATTAGACATGATTTTTTTTTCCAAGGAACAACAGCATTTTCTGCACAGCAAATAATATTTGCCTGGAGAAGTATCATTTCCTGCACAACAAAATGCTGCTTTCTGCACAAAACACTCATGTGAAAATTTTGCATAGAATAAGCCTCAACCCACAAAAATTCTCCTCAGTGCAGTATTCTTCTCATCAAGGTTTCTTGACATTTCACCATTTCTGAATATGTTTTGAATGCTCTTTATGTCTCTATATTCTTTCAAGTTTCATCTCCTGTGCAATAACCCAATCTCCTTCACATGAATACCACTCACAATAGAGCACAATGCTTACCAAACTTTAGGTGCACAGAATTATTACTATTAAACAAGAGACTGTATAGGCACATAAAGTCTTTGCTGCTTGCTAGCATACACTTGTATATTTGTATATTTAAACTGACAAGTACAAAAGCTCAGTACACAAAACAAGGATACACAGAAATACAGAAAGTATTAAGCCCCTAAAACAAAGGTGGATGAATGTAGTAGGTTTCACTCCCCTGAGAAACTCTGCAGGGGCACAGATTGCCAAAAATTACCCAGCATTAACCAAAACCCAAAGTCTGCTCCAGGTATCAAAACAATGGATGTTATTTCTTACTAAACACAGGAGCACAGGAGCCCTGAAACCTCTTTAAAATGGGAATTGGTGTCTCCAGAAGCATCCAAGAAAGGCGATCACCTTCTTTGGGCCAGAAAAGGGTGCTCTGGGTAATATGGCGAGGTTGAGAGCTGCAGAAACAGATTTGGGGAACTTGATGCTGTCCCAGAACCACATTTCAACTACCTCTGCCCTAAAGAGATATGCCAGATCTTTTTTCCCCCGCCTAGCAGATTGCACTTAGCTCTGAATCTATGCTAGAAGAGGTGTCAACTACATCTATGCAAGAGGGGAAAGTATGTCTTGTTGCATTAAGAGTCACACTCCATATCTGCATAACCAATATCCAGTTTCAACTATCCACAGCTGAAAAAAAAAGAGGGACACATACCATAGCGTGATCCTGGAAAATGCCTAGAGAGGTATCCTCTCTAGGAATCACTAGGTCTTCCAACACAACTCTATGGTAGGTTTACACAGAAAGTCCTTCATTTTAATAGGGTTACTATTATCCATGGTTTCACATATCTCCCACAAATATCCAGTAAGTGCAGGAACATATCTCCCACAAATATCGGGGGCACAGCCTGTATTTTGAACTCTTTCTCTCTCTCATTCTCTTTCTTACTCTCTGTACAGATACACACACTCTCTCACTTTTGGCAATGCCTAAGTAGTGCAACTGGCAAGCCTTCTGGTGTCAGGTGCACAAAGGTTTCCACATTTGTCATTTCTGAATGCCACTTAGTAAACTATTGATTAGATCTTCTTTGGCAGTTAATGCAAGTTGCATATCTTCATATTTAGTGCTCTTAATCACCTGTAGAGCTTATGACCTCTCATTAGGTAGCCTACATGACAGCAAAGTTGTCACTTAGTTTTGACATGTTTTATTTAATTAGCAAATTAGGATCATTCATCAAATTAGCATAGGGTGGTCTTGGCATCTTCTGTCCATGACAGGTCTCTTACTGGGCATAGAGCTGTTTTAGAAGTGAGGTTAAGCATAGTTTACAAGGTTAAGCACATACAGAATCATTTTCTATGCCATGTATTAAACAGGACAAGATCAGACCTTTATCAATCAGTATTTTTTTTTAACTATCAGAATTTCAGTTCCTTCAAGATGAACTCCATTAGATCCTATGCCAGGACTATCTACAACTGATATCAAATTATCTGTCATAGCTAGAATATTAGTACTGAAGTGGGGTTTTTTGGGCAGGGAGAACTGAATCCCAATACTTATTGTAGGGGACCCTTCTCCTGAAATGCATCTGAAATGCATCTTGGTAAAGTGGGGTGGGGAGTTACACATAATCCATGTTCTCCTAAGACATCCGAAATGGGTTACATTCCCTTTCTTTACTCTGAGGTGGATGCATTTGAATTTTATTTTATTTTATTTTAATCCTGCTTTTCTCCAAATATGGATCTATGGATCAATTTTCCCACCCCTGGCCCCACTGCAAGCTTCACCCCTCCTGAAAACAAAACTGTGAGCAATGAGTACTTGGCATTTGGAAGGGCAGACAGTCTCTCTGGGAGGATTTAATTCTCACCTACTACTTGCTAGAGTTTAGCTTGCAATCTTTTCAGAAGTAAGTGGGCTTGGTGCATTTGCCTTGCCCTGCTGTGGCCAGTGGCTAGTATGTGTATTCTATGTCTGAAAGCCTGAGCACATGGGAGCTCCCACATTACTAGGGAGAGAAGAATGACTGTCTCCAATCTGTGCCAGTCCTGCATAGCACTGCCAGGTTTTCCAAACAGCAATGAGGGACAGTTGCAATTGCAGATACGCAGACTGGACAATTAGGAAATATCTATTAACAAGTTTGTGCTCTATCTAAATATCAAATGAAAGTAATAATGTCAGTTCACCTTGTCGTGTATTTGTCTGTTTGGGAATCACTGCTCTAATATATACATTTTTGTACCCAACCCTTTTTACTAATGCCTTCTAGTATGCAACTTTGAGCAAAAACTAACATCCATAATTCCCACCTTTGGTTACTCTACTCTCAGGTCTTTGGGTGGATCTTCATGGCCCACTTTAAACTATCAGCCTTAGACCAACTGATTATTCCTAAAATTTGTTCTTGAAAGGAAGAATTACAGTACTTTATATTGGCCTGTAGTCTCTCTCGGGTACTCTATCAGGTACTTAGTTAACTATACTTAGCTTTTTTAAAAAAAGTATAACTAAGCATTCTCTCCTGGCTTGACCAACAAAACCTGACAGAAATATCATTCAACTGTGCTGCAGTCACTGGCAGAATGGACCTCTTTTTCTCCATGCGGCTGATGTCTGATAAATTGGGTTGCAGAGGAGGAGTTATGATAATGGCAATAGTGTCAAAATCATGACTAAGGGCTCATCTACATGGGCCAGAATATGCCCACCAGTGTATTCTGCCCATGGTTCAAGCCCATTCCTCCCCCATTATCAGCATAAAACAGGATGGAGTCCAGACCACCACGCCAGTCCATTGCTGCAGCTACCATCACCACCAACTGTGTTCCACTCTCTGAAGCTAGGAAGGAGGCCACAGCACATGAGCAAGGCCCCCTGCATGTGACCAGCCTGGGCACATGCTGCAGGCCAGCTTTCTGGCTTCAGAAAAGCAATGGCAGGTGGCAACTGTAGCAATGGTCCAGCATGGCAGTCATGCAGGACCTAATCCTATTTGCCAGCTAAAGTGGTTTCCCCCAGGTAATTTTTTAAAAGTGGTATAACAGACGTTACCCTTTCTTGGCCCTGTCTTTGCCCAGGAGTTCATGCAGACTGCCCAGGGGCAAAACAGTGCAAACTCACTGCATCATCTGGACTGCAGGGCTCCAAGACAGGGCCCATCTAGACAAGGCCTAAGTAGTGATCATGAATATAAAACAATTACCTACATTTGCAAACTGTTCCGTATTCAGGATTCCATAGGACAGAATCATGGCAGTTAAAATTGAATCCTAGCATTATAACTGTGCAGTGCCAAAGGGCCTATGAGCCACATATGAAGCTCAGAAGCTGCCATTCATTACAACCTACTAACCAAATAAAATTCTCTTCCATCCCTTGAAAAAAATAGTAGGTTTCTCCTTCCCTCACAGTTTCTTGATCCTGTTTTGTTCATGGTTTCCTCATGGAGCAACATCAGTTTCTATACCCCTTTAGACCTCTCATGGCTCTCCTTCATCCTCCAGCACAATATACACCAATATGAGGAGCTGTGGCTGATAAAAAGTAAAAGCCCAGGAGAGAGACCAGAGTTTGTGGGGCATGTAAAGAAGCCTGCAACGTGCACCACCATGGCTGTTATTCAGGCACATTAACCAGATGATAAGGGAGAGGTTTGCTGGGCTTATTAATTCTCATTTCTCACAATAACACAGCAATAAAACCAACCAACAAGAGCAGAAACTAAGCAGGGGGAAGTGACATCCATTGACCAACAAGGGGAGAGAGAGAGAATGTCCCAGCATTTCAATGTCAACCAAAAAGAGGAAAAGGTGAAGATGGGAATGATTTTTGCAGAGCACAGGGACCAGTTTGGAATCACTTTCTTACTACTATGTTGAATTCATTTGGGTCCCTTTTTCTTTCCTGGGTTGCCATTTGGGAGTGACAGGGAACAGCAACAGCTACTGGCTTCTGTGTCAGTGGAGGCAGGTAATTTGTTCTGAGTTTTAGTGTGAACATCCAAAGGAGCTAGCCAGTGTGCTGAACCTCATCCCATAGTGGACTCAGAACCTTGGATAGCTCTGTTCCAAACCAAAGTGCTGAACCCCATTTCATAAATTTTCAGCACCTTGGATAGCTCCTTTAAAATGCAACATGCCGGACCTATCCTCAAAAGAGATTCACCCCTATGGCATCTCAGACTAAGGCTGACATCACGTTAGTGACATATTCATGTGTTATTCACACTATGCATGTGGGGCGAATCATTTGCCATGGTGTAAGAGATTGTTCTGGCATCAGCAGCCAAAGTGGAGTTGCACATACAGCAATGTTATGCACTGCAATTGCACATTGGACATTGCAGTTTGGCATAGCACATTGGACATTGTGGTTGCCCATTGCACAATAGCACCCAGTCATTGACATATGTTGCACAATGTTGCAGCTCTGCATGTGGGTTGTGTAGTGCTGGCATAGTATTTCCACATGCAGATCTTTACATTTTTCTGAGGGGATGTTGGGTGCATCCTAAAAAGGAGAGCACATTCACATTCTGCTTACATTGCAGATGCCCACTGCAACTGGGATGGGAAACATTTCCAAAAGGATACAGCAAAAGTCACCTATTGATACTCGTTATATACACTGGTTAGAATGGAGTGGATGCCCATTGTATCACTAACAATATCTACCATCCCTTTCTGCTCCCCGCCCCCCACAAGAGCAGTTTTGCAACTATTTATAAAATGTATTCTTATTGTATTTTTTAAAGGGGAAGGATAAATGTACAGGCTCAAAAGTGTCCGCCAAAAAAGTACTGAGTCAGGCTGTTGGTCCTTCTAGTCCAGTACTATTTGATCTGGATAAGGTTGTTTGAATCACTTTGTATCCAGACTATGTTATTTTCACAATCAGTCATAAATTCATTCCATCCAGTTTTTTCAATGTAAAAAAAAAGAGAGATTGAAAATTCACTTTTATTTTCATGTGCAACTTTCACTGGCTTACTCATTTTCGAGGTATCTTTTCCTTATGCGTATATTTTTCTGTGCAATTCTTCCTACTATATGTAATTTCTACATAACTGCAACTTTCACTGGCTTACTCATTTTCGAGGTATCTTTTCCTTATGCGTATATTTTTCTGTGCAATTCTTCCTACTATATGTAATTTCTACATAACTCTTCCTACCATATGCATATGCTTCTTTCTTTTAAATGTATATTTTTCTACACAATTCTTCCTTACTGTATGACCGCAGTTATATGAGTTGAGTGCAAACTATTTTTGCACTTTGAACTCCATTTGCAGCATGTAAGCCAAGGACAAAAGGAGGGAAGTAGGGGGAGAGAAACTGGGGCATTTTAAATGCAGCTGAAAAAAATGGGACAATAGAGGATTTATCAGGACTGTCCCTGCCAAAATGGGACAGTTGGAGGGTATGTAGTGAAGATGAAAGTACAGTATTCCGCATTAAAAGACCCTTCAGTTGCAGCCAATTAACAGCAAAAGACTTGTCTAAACTAAATGGTCTTTGCCTGCAGGCAGAAATAGAGCAGAGAAGCATGCAGCCCAGCCTCCACTGGGAGAGAACTGCCTAAACTCTTCACACCAGGTATCTGTTCTACTACTGATGGATTCCTTCTCTCAAGCACTTCAAAACAATGTAAAAGGAGAGAAGCCCTCTTGCAGCATGAGAAAGGAAGGGAGACTGACAGCTGAACCAGCATTTTATTTACCGCCCTGTGCATCTGTCATGTACATGAAGAAGCTGGGCCTCCATCACAGTAGTTGGAAAACCTAGCATGATATCACTATAAAACTTTTGTTGGCTTTCCCCTTTCAGTGGAAGAATAGATCTGAGTTGGGACGGAAAGAGATCTGAGGCAGGCACACAAGTATTCTTTCAGTATGTCTGGTGTTTGCGACTGAACTGAATTGTTTACACTCTGGCTAGAGCACCAGTTCAGACAGATAGAGGGGTATATTACTTCCCGTCCCGTGTTCCATTGCCATGCTGACTTGGGGATTCTGGAAGCTGTAGTCCCAAAAGGAAGTTGTAGTCCCAAAATGTGGCTTGGAAATTTTGTTCCAAGCCACATTTGTGGCCTCGAGAGCACCCTACATCAGTGATATGTCATTTCCACTGGAGATTTTGGATGTGTTCCTCTTAGTCCCATTTCAGGTAGGGAAAAAGTCCTCTGTCATGGTCTTCTGCCAGACTGCCACTGGTTCCACTGTCATTGCATCCCACCAAGAATGTCTTTGAGAAATGTGGTGAAGGTGGGCATATTGTGAATATTACTGGCAAATATCAGAACAAGACATTGGCAAAATGTTTGAGATTTTAGGATGTTCAGATTTTAGGGTGTTCAGAAGCCTACCCCTTCTTGCTCATGCATCCCTACTTTCAGCCCTATAGCCAAAGAGCCTACAAAGCTATGAAGGCTAGGGGAGTGATTTTTCCCCCTGTTACTAAGCTGCTTGTAGAATTCTCATAGCTGTTGGGGAAGATGGGCCACACCTATGCATTTTGATTTCCTTTGTTTGCTTCTGCACTATATAACCCTTGGTTATATAGCCTTGTTGTTGTTGTTGTTGTTGTTGTTGTTATCTTTATTTCTATCCCACTTTTTTCCAAATTTGGGACTCAAAGTGGCATATAATAAAAAGACATTGTTATAATCAGCAACATTCAAAAATTAAAATACAATTAAACAACTAAAAAAGTTAAAAACAGCTAAGAAACTTAAAAACACACACATATGTACAAAAAACATACACACACAAACACACATACTCCAGCCCAGACATTAGCAGAGACTGGTAAACACCTGCTGTGATAATGGGGGATTGCATCTCCCATTATCCTGCCATTCAGCGATCAGGCAGCTGCATTCTCAACGCGAAACAAGAAAGTTTTTACTTGGCTCCAGAAAGAAGACAGGGAGGGTGCCAATCTGACTCCTCTGGGCAGGGAGTTCCAGATCCTGGGGGCAGCCACTGAGAAAGCCTTCTTCTGAGTTCCCACCAGATGTACCTGTGAAGGTGATGGGACAGAGAGACGGGCTTCCACAGCAGATGGAAGAGCCCAGGCTGATTCATAAGGGAGCATATGGTCCTTCAAATACAGTCCTTCATCGTGGAGGGCTGATGCCTCATTTCAAGAGCTCCTCATATACCCAGTGATGGGGATTTGAATTTGATAGTTGGCTGAGGGATAGTTTGGGTAGAATTTGTTTGGGGGCCCAATTTTACCATTGTCTGTAAGGGGCTGCTGGTCCCCACTGATGAAAGTGCTAGAACGCTTCTCTTCTGTGTACTATTTGCTGCATCATTTATCACCAATAAATTACCCTGTAGCAGTAATGTGTGGCAATGAAAGAGCCTTTGGAGAAGCCTGGAAGTACACCTGGTTATGGAGCAAGACACAGGGATGCATTAAGCACAATGACTGCAGTGGCTGGGGTCAAGGCAATTGGGAAGAGCCAATTTCTCAGTGGGAGAGAAGAACAGATTTTACATTTAGAACAGGGTTAAGGATTTGTGGTCATTCAGATGTTGAGGGACTCCAACTCATTCATAGCTCACCAGTGGCTGTGCAATAGCAATAGCACTGATATTTATATACTGCTTATCCGTGTCAAAACACTCCCTAAGCAGTTTACAATGTGTTAGCTAATTGCCCCCAACAAGCTGGGTACTCATTTTACTGACCTACGGAAGGATGGGAGCCAAAGTCAACCTTGGAGCCCTCTGGGATCAAACTCATAACCTTGTGGCTTGCAGTACTGGCATTTAACCACTGCACCACCAGGGCTCCTGGTGCTGACTTGGGATGGTGTGAGTTGGACTCCAACGATGCCTGGAAAGCCCTAGATTCCCAACCTTGATACGGAAGCTCCTGGTTTCTGTCCCTACATTTGTCAGTTGAAAGCTGTAGCAGCTGGTAATTTCCATGTCAGTGGGATGGTGAATCCATTCCATGTTTAAGTTTTGAAATTTAAAGGAACTCTCTAATGTGCTGAACCCATTTTGGAGGCAGGGATCAGGACCTCAGCTACCTCCTATAAAAACTTGGACCAAAGGGATGAGTGAATTCATCACCTTATTGATGGTTTCTAAATGGATGCCAGTCTCTCAGAATGATGGATTCCTGCACTGGGACAGAGGTGGAGTAGATGGGCTTTGAGATCATTTCCAACTCTATGGTTCTATGGTTCTATGATTCCATGGAATGGAAGCCACCAGCCACCATGAAGTAGAAGGATCTTTGGCAACAGTACTAAACAAAAATCTTTTGGCTGAAACCTTGGGAAGACCCGGAGCATGAGAAAAACTAGATTTTGGACTATAATTCCCAGAAATTCCAAATGGCCATGCTGGCCGGGAGATTATGGAAGCTATGGTCCAAAAGAAGCAATTTTTCCAAACTCTGGGAAAGAGACAGAGTAGTCAGCACTCTGCTTAACAGATCAGTCTCCTGACTCCATAAAGAATGACTCCCTATGTACACGTGTTCATTATTGCGAATGTTCTGGTTTCTCACCTAGGTCAGGACTGGGTATTTCCTGCCCTTCTGTTTCTTGCCCCTCTGTTGCCTCATCCTCTCTGATGCTGTGCACTGACAGCCTCGGAGCCTTAGATGGTCGTGGATTTGTTACAACATCCAAAAAAGCCTTCAGCCCATCTTCCCCCGCCAATTTATCTTTTAATAACACTGCCAAATTTATTTTTCATCTCAGCTTCACCCAGCTCTCTCAGTTCACACTCCTCCCGTCAGTCCTTCTCTTGTCTCTCCCAGCTCTCTCGCACGACGGCTCTCTAATGGGAAGAGACACCGTCTGCTGCAGTTAATAACTTATGGTACAAGCTGAATCATCCTTTCTCCCATGGAGGTTCACAAAATATTTGTCAGGGCAGGTTCTGCCCAAGACAGAAAAGACAGACAGACCTTCTTCATATCTCTCTGTCTCTCTCTCTCTCTCAAACACAAACAGAGTGGGACCTCACTAGTCCCAGTGGGGAACTCATTTTGCTCCCCTCAAAACCCCTCAGATGTGCCCCATAAATCAGAACCTCTCAACTGAACTCAAGATTTTGCTTTATTAGAAATTTGGGAGCAACTCCCATTTGCAAAGCTTGGAAATATTAATGTGAACTACAGCTCCCACCCCAGGCAACATAGCCACTAGGGGGATTCAGAGAGGTGTTGTTCAAAGATGTACTTTTCTTCCAAAGATAGCTCTTGTTTAAACTCTTACCAACCGTGTGCGCTATTGATATTGTTTCTTTGCCAGAGTCTGGCACAAAACCTAGATTTGCAATCAGCCACAGCAGGGGCTGAGTTGACATAGGTTGGTGGAAAACTCTCAACAGTTACTGTTCTGGCCCACAACTTCCAGTGCCACCACCATGACCACCACCACCCAGTCTGTGTGGCTAGTGATCATGTTGGCAGTGAGACTCTGGGAGTTGTCGTGCAAAAAATTAACAGGGCAGTTGATGGTTAAGTGAGTCAGAGGCAGAAGATGTGCTCATGGATGAACTCTGTAGGCAGGCAATGAATTAGGCATAGATGAGCGAAGGGCTAGAGGCAGAAGACGTGATCATGAACAAGCTGGGAATTGGACATCCATCAGGACAAGAAGAGAAAATCTGCTCCGATAGCTGGTGCCAAGAAACTGGTTCAGCTAGAAAACTCTTAGAAGGCCTAGTATATGTCTCCGTTGCTTGTGAAATCAATCACTCTTCTTCAGACTATGGGGTCAGCTGACATTTAGTATGGTGGTACTGAACTTATAAAAAGCACCTGTGGCCCACAGAACCCTATCTGTCTAGCTAGACTGGGAACCATAGCACTAGTGGCACAGGAGGTTAAAAAAATGATGCTGATGCTGGCCCTTTCACACTACTCAGTTATAGCACTATGCTTCCACTTTAATTGCCACCATTCCATACTATGGAATCCTGGGATGTGCAGTTTATGGAGCTTTTCAGGGAGAAAGCTCCAGTACTTTACCAAACTACAAACCCCAGAATTCCACAGGATGCTGCCATGCCAGTTCCAGTGGAAGCATAGCACTATAATTGTGTAGTGTGGAAGGGCCCCTGAACTGCTAACAGAACACCTAGTGGTGGTAAACAGGGTTGGATTATCAATAGTTCCACTGGAGCAATTGCTCCAAGCTCCTGTTTAGAGAGGGGCCCAGTGCTAAAAGGAAAAAAAAATGGCTTGCTTCCTCTTCTTCCCCAGTCATACCCTCCATCTCCTGCTGTTTCTGCTTCCATACAAATTCTCTGTGCTACTTGAGCAACTAAGTTATTTTTTAAAAGGGTTGAAATTAGGCTGCTACTCTCCCTGAAGCTGCAGACTCACACAAGATGTTTGCGTCCCTATTGACTGTACTCTATTTAATTAATTAATTAATTAATTATTCACTTATTTAATTTCTATGCTCTCACACCTAGAATAGCTCTCTCTCCCATACACACAGCAGGGGACTTGTTTTTGGAAGTGCTTCAGGGCCCCAACCACCTTCATCTAACTTTGGTAACAAGGAGACAAGGCACCTCTCTCTCTCTCTCTCTCTCTCTCACACACACACACACACACACACACACACATATGCAGGGGAAGAGAAAGCACAGCTTGGCTAATAAAATATACAAACTATTGTGTGTGGGTATCAGGTGGGGATACATAGAATATCCTGGGAACTCTGCCCTGACTAGTGACTCGGATTGCTAGACTGAAAACTGGACTTCACTCCTATATCTTTAATGGTAGTGTAGAAGAGGGAATTTCAGTCAGTGTTGCTTGTCACACAACCCTATAAGAAGCAACACTGACTGTGGCTCCTCCTATGGAGCCCCCTCCAGTTTTCACTCTGGCAACCCTGTGTGATTTCCAGCCTGTGGATGTCCAGATTACAGAATTGGAAAGGATTATATGGGCAACCTCATCCAACCTCCTGCTAGTACAGGAATCCACAGCTGAAAGGTTGGCCATTTAAGCGCTACCTAAATAACTCCAGCAAAGAGAGAGCCCCCCACCTTCTGTTCCACTGTGGAAAAGATTTTACCTTCAGGAGGTTCTTCCTGACATTTAGTGTTGGACTACCATTCCAAGAATACCCCATCATTAGCCCTGATGGTGAGGCGTCTAGGAATTGAAGTACAGCTGGACTCCTGTGTCCACGGGGCTTCTGTTCCCGGACTTACTGCAGAGACTGGAAACTGGGGAAAACAGTGAACGCCATTGAAAATAATGGGACTGCTGGTTTAAAATACAATAGAGTAGCCTTGGAGGATCTCGAAAATGTCTAGATATGATGCCTCTCTGGGCATTTTCTAAGAAGACTGTGGTATCTGTTCCTCTTTTTGTGTCCCGCGGATAACTGAAACTGCAGACATTGGTTGCACGGATTCATGGTCTGAATGTATAACAAGATTTGGTGGACCTAGGGTTAGGAACCAGTGGCCTGGACCACTTTTCCTCAACTTGACCCCCTCCAAAGGTGCTGGAATACAACTCCCATTATCCCTAAGCAACATGGCCAAATGAAGGCTGCCCTAAACTTAACAAACTTGGTATTGGTTTTAATACCTCAGATATTCCTGTGGAGCAAAAACTTCCAAACTGGTCTCAGAATTCTGCTTCTGTAGCAACTCTAGCTGGAACCTATCACATTTTGAAATGTGTGTTCATTTCAGCCTGTTTATGCAGGTGTGTTATTAAAGGTACAGGAGCCCAGTCCTGGTTTTTGTTTTTGTTTTCGATCTGACAACCCTGCATCAGAGCAAGGAATACTGGTTGTCTCTACGGTCGACTTCCTAATCCTATACCCTGTCAAGCGCACCCTTTATTTCCTCAACTCCCACAAGCCCCTGCAAACACAACCAATGGCAAGGGATCATGAGAGCTGGCACCCAAAATAGCTGGAGGGCACTAGGCTGCTGGTGGCCTCTTGTGAAAGCATCCCCTGTTCCTCCCCACAGATGTAACCTGTCTCCCTCCGCTGCCAGAATGGAAGTGACAGCTGTAATAACAGCGATATAATTTGCTGGGTTGATTTGAGATGTGCCATAATTACTGCATGATTACAGTATTCTTACAGCAGACCATACAGAGCACAGAGAAAGAAAACCACCAATCCTCTATTGTCATTTCGAGCTTGCTGCAAGCCTTCATCTTGCTGGCATGTGTTCTGTGCGACCTGCAGGAGATATATCTGCTCCAATGCCCGTCTGTCTTGTCAGCTGCACTGCCGGATAGACTCTGTGTCTGGCACCTTTGTAATTCTCTCCTTGCATGATGCAATGTGTCTTGTACCTTAGAGATTTTTTTTAAAAAATGAGCTATCAGAATGTCTTCACCAAACTGAATCTGAAGTCAGCTTAGTTCCACTTAGAGCTTGGAAGAGTATATTTATGGACTACATACCCAGTGATCTCCTCAACTTTCTGGGAATTCTAGGAGTTGCAGTCCTCTCCTTCCAAAAAGTATACTTTTCCAAGCTGTGCTGCAGTTAGGATAGGGTAATCCACAACCAGCCCCTTGGTTTCTGTGGATGTTCCTGCTTTCCTATAAGCTGGCATCGTACATTCAAGAGATGTATCCTGAAAAAGCAGGCACACAATTTTAGCAACATTGATCCAAATTATTCTCCCATATTGTATGTGTATTATTAAGTAAAATTAGTTTAATTGCACATCACTCTCCTCATTTCAAAGCAGAAATTTAGCTCTCATCAGTACAATGCATTTCTCAGTCAGTGGCACATTATGAGTGCATCTAGACTACACAGGTATTCTAGTTTGATACCATTTTAACTGTCACGGCTCCCTCCTATGGAATCCTGGGATGTGTGGTTTAGTGAGGCACTTAGAATTCTCTGCTTGAGAGCTTTACCACTCATCTGCAAAGGATTTGCCACACTGCAAATCCCAGGATTCTCTAAGAGGGGGCCATGATAGTCACAGTAACCTCAAACTACTGTAATTCCAGTGTTGGTACTGTCTGTTACTTAAGTGTACATCAGATGGAACAGTCAGTCAGTTTTCTTTTTTTCTTACTGAGCCAAATCTAAGTTCTCATAACCTGATGTCTGTTTCAGACTCTAAATGCCCTCCTCTCCAGCAGTGACTGGTACCTTCCATATCAATGAGTTCTGGGTTTCGATTTGAATTTTAAAGGAACTATCTGAGGTGCAGGACACAAACCCTAAAATAGGTTTATTACCTTGGACAGTTCCCTTAAAGTTCAGACTAAAACCAGGAGTAGATGCACTCTCCCGCCAACATCTGAATCACCAGCCACCATTATTCACAGTTGGTATCTCCAACCTGCTTTTTTGACTGCTGTTCACCCTGTAGATCAAAGTGCACTAGAAGAGAAAATAGCGCAGAGGAACTGGAGCATTGCCTCATGATATGATCCAACTAGAATGTCCACTTGTTCTGCTTTACAAAGGACAGTACTCTATCATAAGGTTTCGTCTACAGCAGTGGCTCTCAGTCTTTGGGATTCCAGATGTTTAGGATGTCAACTCCCAGAATTGGTCACACTGGCTGGGGAATGAAGTCCACAGCATCTGAGGGGCAAAAGGTTGAGGGCCACCACTCTTTAGAAGGTCTGTCCAGTCAAAATCTAGTTGAAAAATGAGAAACCATCTGAAGAAAGTGCAGAGACCTCAAAGTTGGTCATTAACTGTTAGCCTCTAGACCAGCGGTTCTCAACCTGTGGGTCCCCAGATGTTTTTGGACTACAGTTCCCAGGAGCCCTCTGAGGTCTCACCTTGACAGCCAAGTGGTCCTCCCAGTCATTAGTGAGGCTGTGAGATCACATAGATTATCCAGTTTTCCTGCACTGTGGTGAGACAAATCTTGTTATAATTATGAGCAATTATTTTTCATTTTGCATTTCTATACCTGTATATAGCACATTAACTCCCTGTCTCAGCAGCATTCATTTATCTCCACAATGCATTCACAAGATATCTATGTTTGAAATTCACATGAGTAAAGATGGTGGCCACAAGCGAATTACGTGCATTATTATTCCCCAAAAGCTCCTTCCATCCCACCCCCCAGCACCATTGTTAAATCAGAGATGTGGAAGAGTGATCTTCTGCTCAAAAAAAAAAAAAAAAGATTTATTTTTTTATTTTTTATTTTTTTGCTCTGCCGCTCGAAAATAGTGCACCATCACTTCCATGAAAATCAACATTGGCGTCTCCCGCCACGTCATTGCCAGCAAGCCTGCCCCTGCCCACGTCCAACCAATCATATTTTGACTTCCAGGATGTGCCCCAGTTCAAAATGGCTGTTCAAACAGGCTGGGATGTGCATTTCTGCATATTTTTTTAAACTTCACGTGAAACAGTGAAGGCTGTTATTATGAAGTACTTGGAGTTTTTGGCCCCCCTCCTTTCGAATATGGCGAATTGCTGCAGGAGCTCATCTGGATTCCAAGAGGATTTTTTTTCACCATCTAGATATCACCCATGATTCTACAAGTGGGCGCTGCAGATTTTGGCACACCAGTCATCCTCAGCACACTTTCCTCTATGCCAAATTGTAGCTTGCGTATTTCAAAGACGAGAGAAGGAGAAGGAGACAGAAGAGAGGACTAGCCAAATGCTGAGCATTTTTCCTGGGCAATCAAAAAAAAATCTGCCAGCTTCTCTACTGGCAGCATTTGTTTCAAGAAACGCACACACACACCTCAAAAACCTGCTTGCCTATCTTGACCTGCAGGTCAGGCATCACAATAGCTGGCAGCAGTGAGCTAGTGGGAAAGGGGTCTGCAGTAATGGACTGGAAGATGATCATGCTGCGATTGATTGTGGTAAAAACCGATAAATTCATGTTGAGCAAGCTTCCTTCCTTCCTGTCTTCCCCTTCCTGCCATGGCAAGGAAGAATCGATTGGTACTCTCTTGGCCCCATTAGTGACTTTTGAGAGAGGTCACCCCTCTCTGTTTCTCCCCTTTTAATTATGCCGAGTAAGCTAGCAGTCCTTCTGTGCTGAGAGAGACAAGGAATTCTCTTCTCATGGCAGAACAAGTGTCTCCTTTCTCCCCTCATGACAGTATCTTACTCAAGTGGAACCAGGGGTATAACTACAGGAGTGGGCTGAGGACATTGCTCCCACAAAAAAAAAAAAAATTCTACACCATCCCAAAACATTTTAACTACAGCCAGACCTCCATATCCATAGATTCTGCATTCATTAATTCCACCATCCACAGCTTGAAAATATCCCTCCCCCCCCAAAAAAAAAAAAATCCAAAAAGCAAACCTTGATTTTGCCATTTTATATAAGGGACACCATTTCACTGTGCCATTGTTTATAATGGGACTTGAGCATCCATGGATTTTAGTATCCACAGGCGGTCCTGGAACCAAGCCCCAGTGGATACCAAGCGCCCACTGTATATGCATTGTTATTGTACTTTTCTGCCTTTTTGTAATCTGCCTTCAGTCACAGTCTGGGAGGAAGGCAGGGTATAAATAAAGTGATGGATGGATAGATGGATAGATGGACAGGGAAGAGGAGGGAAAACAGAGGAGCAATCTCAGAAGTGGGGGCACATGATCTGAGGAGGCAAGCAGTGAATTACCATAGAAACTCTTAATGGCATCCCACATCGTATCACCATATTTAGAAGGAGGGGGGCTAAATATGCCATATACTCTGCACTGCAGAAATAATCCAGTTTGATACCGCTTTAACTGCCATGGCTCAATGCTCTGGGATTCTGGGAGATTGGTAGTTTTGTGAGATATTTAGCTTTCTCTGTCAGAGAGCCCTGGTGCCACAACAAACTACAAATCCCAGGATTCCATAGCACTGAGCCATGGCAGTTAAAGTAGTGTCAAACTGGATTATTTCTGCAGTGTGGATGTAGCCCTTCACTTTTCCTTTACTTCATCTTTTCCCAACCCCTGGAGCAGTGATAAGGGTGCAGTCTGCCTTGCCTCCACTGGCCTTTTCCAGGGAAGGGGGCCAAGCGGCAGCTCCCCTCCCCACTTTCTCTGTCTTCTCAGCAAACTCAACTCACCATCTAGGGCTCTCCAGAGAACCTCCACTCTCTTGCCAGCTGGAGCTCCATGCTGATAGGAGCAGAGGCGTGTAAGGCAAACAAGGTGGGGTGAGATGGAGAGGGAAAATGAAATGCTGCTCTCATGCAGATGTGTGCTCCTGCACTCAGACAAAGCTTCTCTTTGCAGCTGTCTTAATGCTGAGCTAAGCTCAGGGGCTGCTGGCCACCCTCTCTGCTTGCCCTTATGCTTTCTTTTGAGAGTCTGTCATTTTGCATGGCTGAGAGCTTGAAAAGAACCCCATGTTGTGAAGCTAGGGGAAAGGATGAAACTGCAAGTGGAATGGGACTTTGGAGTTAAGAAGAAAGGTCTTTGAACAAAGACTTCTTGACAGCACCCCCCCCCGCCCCCAGGTATCAGCCTCCAGAAAACTGTGCTGCAGGACTCATATTGGAAACTGGCTGCCCTTCCAAGTGGGCCAGATGTAGGGGCAGGGGTATAACTATCGGGGCTGCAAAACAATGGTGTCCCCCCCCATAAGACTTCTGCTCACCCCAAAATGAACTTTCCTTCAGTCGCCAAAGAAATGGAAAACGTCAGATTTAGGCACCTAATCATAGAATCCTAGAATGAAAAGGTACAGGCAAAATGACCAATGGAGCAAGAACAGAGGAAATAGAAGGGTTGTCGGTGTGAGTGGTGTTCTATATCTCACTCTCTGAAATGCTAGTAATTTGGGGACTGGAGGAAAATTTCATGGGAGAGGGCAGAATTCTAATTGGGGGCCATGCTTTTCCCCTCTCCCTGTAGTTACACCTGTGAGTAGAATCCTTCTTTGAGAGCAGAGCGGAGTCTAATCCTCATGTGTGAACAGATAAGGGAGCCCTGGTGACGCAGTGGTTAAATGCCAGTACTGCAGCAACAGCGTTGTGAGTTCCATCCCAAGGGCTCCAAGGTTCATTCAGCCTTCCATCCTTCTGTAGGTCAGTAAAATGAGTACCCAGCTTGTTGGGGGCAATTAGCCAACATATTGTAAACCACTTAAGGAGTGCTTTGGCACTGATAAGTGGTATAGAAATAGAAGTGCTATTGCTATAGAGCAGTGGAAATTTTTCAAATAAAAATGAAGAAATATTGAGGAAAGAGGGGAGGCCACAGGATATTTTATGGGCTAAGCCTGGAATGGGAAAAAAAGTGACCCTCCAGAATTTGTTGGGCTGACACTTACAGCAGCCCTAGCCACCAAAGAGACTTCTGGGAGATGCAGTCTGAGAATGTCAGAAGGGCCATATGTTTTCTACCCTGGAACTAGGCACATACTTCATGGATGCACAAAGTGATGCCCTCTAGATATTGAAGATTACCAGATGGGAACAAAAAAAGAGTTCCCATCTCCCAATCTCCTCTCCTGCCCCTCTCCAGTCCCTGTAACAGAAAAAAGTTTTCAGACCTACCTTAATCATACATCATTCCCTCAGCAAGGCAGCCCAGGGGTGAATGGAGCTCGAACAGAGCTCCTTTCACTTCCTGGTTTCAAATCCCAGCCGTTCTCGCAAGAAGGTGAGAATGCGGGAAATTCAAACATAAAAAGTAAAATAAAAGACAAAAAGTTACACCTTTTGAGACACAGGACATTCCATTACAGAGACAGAATGGGGGATCCATTGATGGCTCAGCCTGTCAATAAAAAGCAGCCCCAGTGGAATGGCAGCAGCACGGGTGCATGACAAGATGGGAACAACATCATCTGAAAAGGAAGCACTTTAGCGATCTCCTGTCATTGTGATAATACCATATTTAGCATGTCTGATAATCTCCATTGTTGGGTTGCAGCTCCCAGCATTCCTCAGTGTTGGCCATGCTGGTGAGAGCTGGTAGGAGTTGCAGTTTACTTGCAAAGTGGATCATACTTTGCCTGTCACTGACATACATTAATGTAAGCTGGTCATATGCCACTCCCATCCCACTTTTAACTGAGGTTGCCATGTGTAAGATGGGCAGAGTTTTTGTCGCACAGGTGTGGAACAGGAAGATCCACCAGTCATTGAGTCTGTAGAGTAATTGCCTTTCTAATCCTGAAGTATACATCTTTTTGTTACAGTAATACAAAGGCAGGATCCAGCCACGCTGATCAGCCATTAACTTCCAGGTCACAAGAATGGATAATTTAAAATGTACAAGGATTCATTATTGTCCTTACATCAGCCATTTGTGGCTGGTAGTTTCTGTGTCAGAAGGGTGGCAAATCTGCTCTGGGTTTTAGTCAAAACTTTAAAGGGGGAAGTTGATGGCAGCCCTTCCGCAGAACCTGCTCCTAGTCATATCCCAGAAAGCCTCCAAAGAATCAAGTGCTCTTTCAATTTAACAGTGTCAGTGAATTTGAAGATGCAAATTTTGCTGCCAGTATATTATCATATTTCGTTCCCAACTGGATTATGTTTGCTTTATGAATGGGCAATTTACTCTTCAGCATTCATTATACTAGCACACAATTAACTACCGTGGCTCCTCTGTGCTATCAAATACCTGACTATTGATATTAATAGTTGTGAAAATTGAGGGCAAACATTCAGTGAATTCCATTTAACAGCAAGTTCTTCAACACAAGCTAAATACTTATCATAAGGGGGTGGGAGACTGATTTTCAAGTGTTAACATTCAGAGGTTTCTATTTGGGTGGTTTTGTTTTAAACACAGCTATTTACTCCAGAAATGGGAATTAACCCAATGGACTGGATCTTCAGGATTCATGGGGCAATCCTATACGTATTTCCTCAGAAGTAAGCTGCCATCGCATTCAGCAGTCCTTATTTATTTATTTCTTGCTTTCTATCCTGCTTTTCTCCAGCATGGGACTCAGGGCTTATCTAGATGGGCAACATACCGCATCTTATGCTTGTCTCAGAGCTCTGAAGGACGCAGAGCATTTGCCCCATTCTGCCCCCGGTCAGTCCTCACCACCCCAGGGCAGATGCAGGGCTCAGACAGGGGGAAGGTGGGGTAGGGCCCAATACAACATTTTAGAATAATATCTATTTTACTCCATTTCTGCCTGGAGAAAACAGTTCAGGCCCTGAATGTCTGCAGGAGCCCATCCCGGCTGCTGCCGCCATCTCCCTGGCTGTCCCAAGGGGGTCTTGGTCACATGTTGTGAGCCCCTTTCTTGCCTTCCAAGACAGCGAGAGAAATGGCGGCTGGAGCAATGGGCAAGCATGTCCATCAGGACTTCCTCCCGTTCCATGGACTGAATGGGAAAACAATGGGCCTGATCCATGGCCATGATACACTGGTGGGGAGCCACTGTATTCTCGCTCAAGTAGTCTTCAAAGAGTTTACTGGAGTTGCTTGGGTAAGCATGTAAGGTAACCCACACCTGGGTGAATTTAGAATGAATTGCAACCTAAGCAGAGCTTAGAAGTGACTAGTGCAAATGCGAGAGGTTATTTATAATTCAATCCTTGTTGCAATAAGAAGGACATAACTAAACTATGTATTACAATTGTACTCTAACAAGGGATAATTGCACTCCATTTTGCTATGTAATTTAGGACTTTTTCAGACGAGCTTTATTCTGAGAGAAGATGTCGGGAGAGGTTCGCTTGGATCTATTGCCACCATGCCATTTTTTATTCATGGACAACTTCCGTGAGTAAAAAAATGGCACGGTGGCAATAGATCCATGCTGGAACTATCATGGACAGCGACGGGAGGGGGACGGCGGCATCCGAAAAGGACCCCCTGCTGCGGGACAGCTGCAAACCTCTCCCAACGTCTTGTCTCAGAATAAAGGCCGTCTGAAAAAGTCCTCTGTCTCAAGGGCTTGGAAAGCTGCTTTTAAAAGTAATTAGTTATAGCAGTTACAATCTATATTATTTCTTTAGTAACTGGGATGTATAGCCTGATTGCTTAGATGTATGCTTTTTCATAGACCAGTAACTTGTACAATTCTGGGTTTTAATTAACAAAAATCTGTTTTGTTTACTTTTGAATAATGCAAAAGCAAAACATTACTTTAAAAGTATAGCTGTAATGAAGCTAACTACTTTGGGGATCTGGGTCAGCAACTGAAACTCAGGGGTGGGCAACCGTTATTTTTTGTTGTGTGCCTTCAAATTAGTTCGGATTTATGGCAAGCCTAAGGTGACCCTATCACTGGGTTTTCTTGGCAAGATTTTTTCAGAGGGGGTTGCCTTTGCCTTCAGACTTTATCAGACTAGTCTATAAAAACTCTGTAATCCCACGAATGAGGAAAGCAGAAACATAATGCCATTATTATACTTACTGTTGCACATTGCTGTACTTGCGCAAAAGAACTGCCACAGAATTATCGCATGACGACCACTGACACTATAAGAATGACACTTTACCTCCGTGATTTAGCATGGGTGAGATTTTGGTGGTCCTTGTGAGAATAAGAAAAACACCTTAATTTTCAAAGTAAATGAACACATAAACACTTAAACAAACCTTAAAATGTGCAAACGAACTGGGACAGTTCATAAAAAGAGTGTCCTGTGGATAGTTTTCATGTTCTCACCCAGAGTTTTCTCACCAGGAACAGGGAGGGGGGGAGGAGGACTGCCCATTCATGCTGTAATGTCACAATTACAGCAGGATGTGTTTTCGCATGCTCTTCGATACTGTGAAAATAGCAATATTATATTGAGAGCTATTGATGACTTGTCCCATTAAATAAAAGCAACGCCTTATTCACATCTGGATCACAGTTTGACCACTCAAACATGACAACGTCATGCAATAGTGGAAACCATTCATGCTACCATAACGTCGTAATTGTGCAATTTTTGCCACATCTCATAAGCTGGGGGACTGTGACTTGTCCAAGGTCACCTAGTGGGTTTCCATGACTAAGCAGGGATTTGAACCCTGGTCTGCAGAGTCATAATCCAATGCTCAAACCACTATACCACACTGGCACTTTGGGTGACTGTATAGTCCTCCAGATATTTTTACATTGCTCCCACTTTGATCCCTCAACATTAGCTATGCTGGCTGGGACTAATGGGAGTTTGGTGTGTGAAAGTGCTGCAGCCTTCATTCCGTTCCTCTACTCAGAACAAATGCTTCTGTTCCGATGTCTTAATTCTTAAACATATGCCTTTTGCACCAGGCTCCACTTAATGTATTTCAGGATTATGGGGGAGGGGGGCAGGAGGAGGGAGAAACAGATACCAGAAGCTTGAAGTCTACCTGTCACCCCCTCCCATTGCCAAATTTAGAAGCCTTTCTTTTAAAAGATATTAAAGGAAGTGTCAAATCATGGAACAAACAGGAGCTCCTAGCTATTATTTCTGGCATCTCTCTTTTTTTAGAAATTTAATACAACATTGCCTCCTTTAAACAGCACTCTGAGAACACAGCCCTAAAGTATTTTCTTTTCTTTTTTTTAATTTATTTATTTAGGAACTGCGAACGTTTATAGCTTATGGCAGTATTCCTGTACCACTACTAAAGCATACGCTAGCGCTGTTTCACTTACTTTCACAACTTCTGAATACTAAGCTGCTTCGGAGAGTAAATCTTTGCCAAAAAGCAGGTTGTAATAACTAGGTTGATGCCTGATGGCTGGCAATTGTAGTATGAACAAGGAGGAGGAGGAGGCAATGCTAGATGGGCAAATGAAATGTTCACCAAAGTGATCTGTCTGCCAGTCTCTGAGAGTTAGAGGAAAGTCTAAATTGAATATTAGAATCAGCTTTGGAGCGACTACCACACTCTCCAATATTTCAGACAAAAACAAGGACATGTGAGGCCAAGCACTGTGTGGTCAAGATGGCAAAACTTTTTATTTTTATTTTTATATAAAGAGAGAGGGGGGGTCAACCCTCATATTCAGGGGGGATACTTTCCAAGACCTCCCATAGATACCTGAAACCATGGATAATAGGGAACCCTATTACTTTCAATGAGACAAACACTGAAAGTTGACCATAGAATCATATTGGAGGACCTAGAAATGCCTAGAGATAACATTTTTTTTTTTTTGTATCTGGATAAGTGAAACCATGAATACCAAATTTGTGGATACAGGGGTCAACCTGTGTGTGTGTGTGAGAGAGAGAGAGAGAGAGAGAGAGAGCTCCAGCATCAAGGAGACAGAGGGTACTTATAATGCTCTCACAGAGTTAAGAGGCAGTTGTACACTGCCACCTCATTAGTATATGGCAACATTGCACAACCAACTATGCAATCAAATGCCCATATGGAAGGATGCCACATGGCACCAGTACCCATGGATATGGGACACAGCACCTGTAGATGTGCGTTGCCATTGCATGCTCAGGTACACATTTGCAGTGCTGTGTGCAATGTGCAATGCACATCTGCATGTGCCATCCGAATGTGTAATTCTACCATATGCGCAATTTCATCTCCACAAATTTCAGCTGAATGCAGACATTGGAGGGGGGGCAGCTGCTTCCACTGGGGACTTTACAAATGCAAAAGACATGCACGCTTGATAGTGCTATGACTTTAAGCAGATGTGAAGCATAAGAGGTAGAGAGCAGGAAGAAACGAGAACTCTAGAGTCTAATTCTAAAATGAGATGGGGGCCATTTAGTCCAGGACAGAGCGAGGTCATTCCGACTGGGGGATTCTGGGAGCTGGGATATTCTAGTCCAATAGGTCTGGATCCATGCTACACAACAATCTAGTTTGAAACCGGATTATTTTGCCATGGCTTCTTCCTATGGAATCCTGGGATTTGTAGTTTTATATGGTCCTTAGCCTTCTCTGCCAAAGAGTGCTGGTGCCTCACCAAACTACAAATCCCAAGATTCCATAGGAAGGAGCCATGACAAAATAATCCTGTTTCAAACTGGATTGCGTGTATAGTCTGGATTCAGCCCCAGTCTAAAATTGCCTAGCTGCTGGTCCACTGCAGAAAATAGGGCCTTCAAGAAATGCTGGTTAACTTCTTTTTTTGACTGAGAGGCAAACCACAAAGCAGAGCGGGAGATGGAGAAGAAAGTGCCAGGAACATAGCCAAGAACAGAATGCACTGCCATCTGGGAGATAAAATTAGGGAAAGCAAATCGGGGAGTGCACAGAGGGAGAGGGGTGTAGCTCCTGTTGATCAGTTTGCCCCCTTTTAGTTGTCATTCTGGTGGAAGGCAGCCAGCCCTGTTTCCATGAAATTTTAATCACCCCCTAATTTAAGATGCCAAGGTACCACCTGGCAACTGTTTCCTTTTAAATTCATCCCTGATACAGGAACAACAGCAAGCAGGGGCTCTTCTCCCCTGCCCCCATTTATCTGAAATACCCCCACACATACACTCATCTATCTGTAGAGGCTACCTTTTGGTTCGTCAGGTCTTTGTGCTGAGATCTTTTAGGCCTGAATCCTGTTAGTGGTCTCAACTAGAGTAGACCTATTGACTCTATTGAGTCAACACTTGTGTACGTAAATCTCACTGATGCAATGGGACTGCATCTCCAGTCCTGGGGCATTTTGTCACTTGCCTGGGTTTTGCCCCCATGGTTCTAGGTTGCCATATGACCTAGTTAGCTGGGTTTTACCTATATTCTGGAACCATTTACACAGATTGCCTTGAGGCCCGTTTCCACAATCAGCTGACTCAGAAGCCTGACTCCCAAATTTTGCCTGCCCCACCACTGTGACATCTCAAGGACCTGCCCCCTGGTCTCAGGTGCGGGCCCTGAAATCTCAAAGAATAGGATGCTGGCCACTTGGCAACCTAGCTACCATCATAGTTGATCGGTGAAATCTGAGGATAACTCTACACAGCAGAAGGAGGCAGCAGAATGAAGAATCATACCCAGCTGAGCGACTGGTGGGAAACAGCATTTCTAAATGGGCATGTAAGAGAACATGAGAATATCCTTGTAGATTAAAAAAAAATCAGCACCTCCAGGAGTGGTCTGCTAGGTTTTTATATGCAGGGAGTTGTGGAATGGAAAGCATTCATAAATGTGATCCACCAGCTGCAATCTGAAGCTGGTCAAATCCATTCAATCACCTCATTTCACCATGTGAGTAGACTAGGCTTGGACTATCCACTGTAAAGGAAGGAGGATGTATGTTCACTACAATGGCTTTCAGATGTGGAGAGCTTTATTGTCCTCCATGGGAATGAATGGCAGCAGTTTAAGTTTCAAAGATGAGCAGTGTGGGGAAAATGGGGATAGGTCCATGGCTCCACCCCATCCCACCCCCTGGTTGTTAAGAATTAATCCAGGCAAAAAAGTTATTACTGTGTACTTTGGTTCAATTCCCCTTTCAAGGCAAATCTGCCCATTCTATCCTCTCTCTCTCTCTCTCTCTCTCTCTCTCTCTCTCTTTCTCTCTAATAACTGCACAGTAATTAGTTTCCCAATTTTGCTGCTATACTTTATAATAGCCTCCATTAAAGTTATGGGTTTCTGAGGCAGTAATGGCTTACAGAGTAATTAATGAGCATGAGGCTTTATTGCTACCTCTTATTTTTGGCAGTTTCTCCACTTCTTCCCTCTCTCTGTGTTACCAGCTCTGTCAGAACGGAAATTTGGGATCAACTTTGCTTCTTCTCTGGAGGAAATCCCTGGATCTTTACCTACCACTCTGGTGTGGGTGCACCTGCCTCTTTTATAGGTGATGTGCATGGAGTGAACTCCATCACATTTTGGTACAGCATGATCAACATAACATGCCACAAATATTCTGTCTGGAGTGTGGGATTGAGGGCCAGTGTTTAGAAGGCTTACAACAAGGGTGATTTTTTTTTTTTTAACTCTTGAGGCCCTTATTTGCTCTGGGCAAGCACATCACCATGGTTTGAGATCTTCTGGAGAGGCCCTTCTCTCTCTCTCCCACCAACACCACTGGTAAATCTCCAACACCACTGGTGGGAACATGGAACATGGCTGCTCCCAAGCTCTGGAACTCCTTGCTTACTTAGGTTAGACTCATGGCCTCCTTATTATCTTTCCACAGGCAACTTGCAGCCCTGGAGCCACTGTCTGTAACACCCATGTGGCTGGAGGGACTGGTGTTAAGGTGGCACTAGCTGAAGTTCTAGGCCTCTCCAAGAGTTTGTATGGTATTGTAAACTGACCAATGTCACTGCTATTAGAAAAGCTTTATTGATGGTAAATAAGGATGTTCGTAAATCCTTGATTGTTTCATCTTCACATTATAAATTTAGCCACTGCTATATTGGCGCCTTAGTATCTTGTGAGTCTGTTTTATAGTAACTGTGAGTATGAAATGTAACATTTTCATTTTTCTGCACCACCCCTGTGATCCCTAGATCTCAGCAGTATTGTTTTTAATGGTCATGCTCATAACTTTTTAAAAATTCTATTGATAATTTAATTTTATTTTTTAAATTTCTGCATGACCTAATTTTTAGCTGTATCTGTTTTAACTTTTGTAAGCTTCCTTGTCCCGCACTGGAGGAAAAGGTGGCGGGGGGTGATCATGCCCCCCCCCATTATCACAGGGGGTTATGGTTTTTCTAGACTGGAAAGTAGGTGCAGTTGTGATGATGATAATGGTGATGATGATGACTGATGATTGATGATGGTGGTGGTGGTGGTGGTGATGATGATATCCTTCCTACATGAATGATCATTCATTTGGACATCAGCATTGATTCACATTCCTTTGTTGGTCCATTTTAGACTATAGGACAAATCACATCAGCCCAATTGCCACAGGAATCAAAGATGCTGAATTTGCACAATAAGAGCCTAATAAAAAGTCCTATGCTGACACATCCCTGCTGGCTGGGGCTTTGGGGAAGTTGTAGTCCAGGAAAGGCAGTCTCCCATCATGTAAATGAAAACATCTGGTTGCAATTGCAATGGGAACTTGACATTCATTTAGAAGTGGGTAGAACCCCTTCCTGCCAAATCCACGCTGCAGGAACTAAGTGACAGGTTGAAATCCTCTTGGTACACTATGCCAGTGTAACTGTGCTGACTTACCTGCTGGTAGCAAGAGAGAATAGGCTAATAAGGCTACTGGTGCAACAGCTGTGAAAGAAGGAAGGAAGACATCAAAGAAATGTTGCTGTGATAATGGCGCCCTGACATTATCTTGGTCTGATTAGGTTTAAGTTAGAAGTAGGAAGAGGCACTATGTAAGATCTTCCAAGGATCATGAGAGACACCCTTTATTCAACTAGAAACCCAGTTCAAGATAAAGTGCGTAAGTTTCCAGATCCTTTGAAGTCAGAGGTTTTATAAGGTCAATGCCACAAGATAAATTTAAGTTTAGGTTAGGTGTAGGAAGTAGCAACAAAAGATCAGCCAAATCTTCAAGATAAAGTGTGAATTGTTTCCAGATCTTTCAAGGTTGGAAGTTTTATAAAGTCAGGTCTTATAAGAAAGAAAAGTTGTAGGATGCAAGAGGGTTTTCAAAATCAAGCATGATCAGAAGGAAAATTCAGAGATACAAAGCAAGACTAATTGCCTAATTCTCACATTCACAAGATCTGGAAAAAGATTATGACCAATACCAGCAACAGCAGCAAATTCTTAAACTGCTTTTAATTTCAGAGTGTTTTACTATTATGTTTAATTGAACTGTGTTTTAGCAGGATGGTGTAAATCTTATTGCTAATCCTGACTAGAGTAGACCCATGCCATCAGATGCTTTACCTACATTTTGATTCACCATTTAACAATTTGTTCTATAACTCTACTGTAGTTGAGACTGACCAACAGGATCCTACCTGATAAATTTTTGTGTTTTTATTTGTGCCCAGTTCCTTTAGTCTTATTGTGTGAACTACCTTAAGTTTCAAATAAATAAATAAATAAATAAATAAGGATACAGTTGGTAGCAGGGGCAGGGGTGTCTCTCTGGTGTCTTGTGAAATCCAAGCAACCTTTCCCAGTTAGATGTTCCTTCCCAACTTGTGGATCAGTTTGAAAATGTAAGGAGTGTTTAAAAAAAAAAAAAAAACAGCTCCCAGAAACCCCAGCCAGCAAAGCCAGGGGAGTCTGGGAATTGTAGTCTGTGAAAGTAACTGCCCCAAGCTTTGCTCAGGATGATGAGGGCCCTACCTCTGCTTTTTTTCCCCCACTCTTTCACCTGCAATGCAGTCACCCATGGTTTTGATCTATCCTCCTTCTCTTGCTCCAAAGCAACTGAACATAACGGCTTTTCCCAGTTTGCAAACTGTCCGCCCCCGGCGTTGCCATCTAAGTGATGTACACTGCTTACCGTGATAACTCCCTGATAAAATACAGTCCTGCTTAAATCTTGTGGTGGGTCCTGTTAGAGAATCAGAGCAAAGGCTCTATGGCAGTTTAATGTACTTCGGCCTTGGATGCTTTGAGGCGTAGAAAGTGGAAAGAGGTAGATGCGAATTGCAGAACAGGAGTCAGAGGGACAATCTAGAGCAGCCTCTCCCAAACCAAACAGTGCCCCCCCCAGGACTACAAATCCAATCAGATCAGCCAGCATGGGTCTTGTAGTCTACAAGTTCTGAAAGGGAAGACTTATCCCACATGTTTCTTGTAGATGTCTTGCCCAAGGTGCAACAGTGGGAGATAAACTGATCAAAGAAAAGCAAATGGTCATGTGGTTTAGCCACAATCCTCAAGGGACAGCAGGGTAAAATCAATGGTAAATTCATCACAGGAAAGCCTTGAGTACTTTGTACAAAGGCAGAGTTGGCCTAGCCTGGAAAGTCAAAGGGTTTGTCTATACGAAGCAATAAAATGTGGATTGGTGCACAGTAATGCCAGTTTGCAGCAGCTTCTATTTGTCTCAACAGGTTTTTGTTTTTTTTTAAGATTGCAGGCATGCGAAGCTATCTGCTTTTGCTGTTCTAATGGGCACACCTACGAATCAAGATGGCAGGCATGAGTGAATTACTCATGTTTCTATTTACCTGGAGTTGCTGCCGCTGAACTTTTTTTTTTTTTAACTAAAGCCAACATATGATCTTCCACTTTAACAAAGAAGCAAGCAAACAAACAAAAAGACTATTTTCTCGCCATAGTGTACAACTGCTATGGCAAAAATCCAACATGATGGTTTTGGGTGTTTGCCTTGTTATCAAGCCCTGTCCTGTGCACATGTCCAACCAATCAGCTTTTCACTTCCACTCTTATTGGGAATTCGCAGCAAAGTGAATCAGTTGTCCCAACAAGTGAGAATGCACATTCCCTACGGAGCTTTTTTAAAAACATGGGGAAAGCTGCAAAGCCTTTTCATGTGAAGTTTTTGGCATTTTTGCCACACATACCCCTTCTGAATGCTGTGGATTGATGTGGGATCTCATTAAGCCAAATTGCATTCTCCTTGAATTCTATGAGGAGTATTTTTGCTGGTTTGACAACCCCAAAGAGGCAGGGTCTAAATCCCACAGTGGTCATCTAGCCAGAATTCTATTTCACTGGTCAAAATGTCTTCTTTTAAGCCAAATGCCAGAAAAAAATAGGATCCTTAAAGCCCATGTTGCAGGAACTCAGCACAAGACCCGTATAGAGTTCAGAAAGTGAGCTTTATTTCCAAGTAACGCATGGGCTCTTAGTGGAATGATGAGTTCCAAATACCAAGAGCCCCGAACAACATATGCTCAACACTTTTATAGATGATTGATTGCGTTGTGACATACAAACAGCCATTTCCCCCCACCCTTAGTGGTTTCCTTAATGCATGCTCAGCATTTCCCTTTCTTGCAATATTGTTTAGATTTTAGGAAATCAGTTACAGAACAGTTCAGGACAAAGTAACCAAGCTGAGGACTTCCTGATCATTTGGGGAATGTTGACAGAACAAACAGTGCAATCAGTTACATGAGTATTGTTGCGTCAGTAGCAGCTACAAGAGATCACGGAAGGTACTCAGAATGGAGATTTGTAAAAGCATATTAAAATACAGTTAATACAAAACTTCTTTATATGGCTACCACACCCAAAGGGTGGTGTGGTAGTGGAAGAATTTTGGGTCATTATTTGAGTCATTTCTCTATTCTTGAAATGTGGTTTTTTTTTGTTTGTTTGTTTGTTTGTTTTTTGTCAATAGATAGATGGGAAATGAAGAGACAATTTAAAAGGAAACAAACAGCGCTTCTGATAAGTTTGTTCCAGAACCCAGAAGGATGCAGTTAATCACTTCAAATGTATATTTATTGGAGTGGTTAACAAGCAGAACATTATAAAAAATATTAGCAAAAGGTTTCAACTTTTGCCTTCTTTAGTTGCTTAAAATAAAAGTGAGCTGCATCCAAGATTCTAACCAGTTTTCTAAACTGCCACCTTGGATGCACTTCACTTTATTTTATTTTATTTTATTTTATTCATATCCTGCCTTTCTCCTAAAAAATGGGATTCAAGGTGGCTTACAATAATTTAAAAAGATAAAGTGAAAACATCAATTTACAAAAGTTAAAACTAAATTAAATATCAGTATTACAGTATTAAAGTGCTGTTTGCTAACTGTACCTATATAACTGAAAATCATGATAGGGGCTTTCTGTCCATGTTCAGAGGTACTCTGTTGTTTGGTACAGTCGGACCCCCATAGCTGTGGGGTTCAATTCTCAGACTTACCATGGATACAAAAAACTACAGATAACAGTGAACCCTATTAAAATAAAGGACTTCTTGTAAAAACATACTATAGAGTTACATTGGAGGAGGACCTACAAGAGGGTCTAGGGTGTTTCAGTGTGGCCATTTCAGCATGGCCATTTCAATGTGGCATGGTTCTGCTTGCGTATCAATTTATAATTGATAATTTTGTAATGAACATGCAATCAAATCCATTTCTGTTTGGTTGGGATTGTCTTGTAAAACCATTTAGGTAAGGAGTAGGGTTAAGATAGGGGTTAGGGTTAGGGTTATTATCAAATCAAATCAATTGATAATAATCCTAACCCTAATCCTTAACCATTCCACCTAGAAGATGACTACAGAGGATGCCTCTCTAGGCATTTTCCAGTGCGATTCCAGTGAGACTCTAGTCTAGGGTATGTGTCCCGATAAGGGACAAGCTTTCTGGTCCTCAAATATGGGACATCACTTATGATAAGGGACACTTAGCATCTATTGCTTGGAAGCACTTGACTCACTGCCATTCTCCTTTTTAATAAAAGCCTCATATCCTATTCATAGCTGTTCGATATCAAGCCCCTGGCCTCTTTGGCTATCCCCTAAGTATTGTCACTTGCCCTCCCCTTTGCCATTTCCCTGATTCACTTCCTTGCTGCTGAGTTGAGCTACATGTCACCAGGGTAAATAGAAACTGCCCATATTGTAATGTCTTTGTAGTACAACGTTTCTGCAAAAGCGGCAGCATGACCAGACCTTGGAATCCTCTGTAGAGTGCTGATGCCATACTTCAAAAAAGGTATCACAGGGCTGAGAAAAGTGCAGAAAGGGGCAAGCCAAAATGATCATGGGGCTGGAAAAAGTTCCCTGTGAAGAAAGCTAACAGCATTTGAAGCTTTTTTAGCTTAGAAAAAAATGGGTAAGAGGGAAGATGCTACGGTTCGGTAACATTACCCAGGATGTGTAGAAAATAGGGAGATGTTTTTACTGGGTGAAAATCATGTGGCTTTCCAGATGTTGATGGAATGAAACTCCCAGCAGACCTCATCAACTGCTGGGCATTGCTGTCCAAAAACCTCTGGAGGATCACATGATGACCAACCCTGTATTAGCATCTAGACTTACCTATTGGAGCTAAGTGTTGGGAGGACTGCGAGCAGAGTGAAAAAAATTATCTCATGCAAGTTACCAGGCTCCCATGGTCTGGAAAGGGACTGTCATGGTGGCCAGGGCCTAACTAGGCTGCATCTATTTATTTTAATTTTTTGTCATGTCATGTAAGAAGTTTCTGTTAATAAACACGTGGTGGAGGCAAAATGAAAGCAGTGCGGAGGCAGAACAAATGAAGGATGGAGGAGGATGGCGTCATCCGAAATGGAGCTCTGGAAGTGGGACAGCACCGTCCTCCTCCCAAACTCCGTGGTGGGAGGGGTTACCCCATCTGAAAAAATCCCCACTTAAAACCCCTTGGGATGTCACAGCGGGAAGGAGTACCCAGTGAAGCCATGAAGCCTGAGACCTTAAGCATCAATCACAGTTGCACAGAGTATGGCATTAAAAAAAATACCATTACCAATAAATGAGTAAAATATGCACATGCTTGTTAGGGAGCCCTGGTGACACAGTGGTTAAATCCCAGTACTGCAAGCCACCACATTGCAAGTTCAATCCCAGAGGGCTCCAAGGTTCACTCAGCCTTCCATCCTTTTGTACATCGATAAAATGAGTACCCAGCTTGTGGAGGCAATTAACAACACACATTGGAAACCACTTAATGCGGTGTCGATGTGTAAATTGCTATTGCTTAAACAATTTGTAAGAAGCTCTGGGAGTCTTTGTGGCTGAAGAGCGGGGTATAAATGCCTAAATAAATAAATAAATAAATACTTGAAGGTGGCGTTCTCACCCTGAGATTCCTCCTCCTGAGGACACAGAAGAGAACAGTTAAGCCTGGGGAGTCATCCCTAGGTCTCAGGTTTTGTTGAAATCTCAGGGCCTGATCTGGCAATCCTCCTGCCTGGTGGGGGTTGGACTAGATGGACCTTGTGGCCTCTTCTAACTCTATGATTCAATGATGCTCTAACAGCCAGGCCAACCGTAGCAAGTTGAACAGTCGTCCCACCCGCTCTCTCAGCCCTTCTTTCTGCCTATTCCTTTCTCCTTTGCCTTGCAGGCCTTCTTCCTAAGGGGACCCTGAAATCCTCGCCGTGCCGCTCCTGTGACGTCGTCATCCCTCTGGAGGAGCCTCCCTCTCCCCCTCGGCAGCAGGCTGCCCCTTCCCCGGCAGCAGCTGCCCCTGCAACCCTGCTTGTGCAATGGGTGGGTTGTGAGCGCTGGTAAGACCTACGAGCTGCCTCACCTTTGCTGCTGTCTTCTTTATTTCTTCCTTTCTTTCTCTTTCTTGCCCTTGTTCCTTCTTGCCCATTTATTTCTGTTCTCCATGTGCTCTGCTGTTCTGTCTCTGGGGTTTTCACTGTCAGGTAATGAGGAGCCGTGGGCCCCGTCAGTCCTGGAGATGCCGAAGCGACGAGACATCCTGGCTATCGTGCTGATAGTGCTGCCCTGGACGCTGCTAATCACCGTCTGGCACCAGAGCACCATTGCTCCACTGCTTGCCGTGCACAAGGGTGAGGAGAAAGCCAACAGCCTGTGCCAACTGTGCCCTCCTATTGCCTCCTCCTCCTCCTTTTCTATCACTATCACCATCCCACAGCATATTCTTATCTCTCCCGTGGCCATCTTGCTCATCACACCATCCAACAGCCTGTGATCATCCACTGTCCTGGAGGTCTTTGAGTTTGTTTGGAGCAGGGGGGAAGAGCATTTTTTGATTCCAAGTCCCAGAATCCACCAGCATGGTGGCTTGGGGATTCTGGGAGTTGTAAGGTGTATGCAGACTGATTGAAAAAGATTTCATTTCTGTTCTTTCTGATTTCATATTGGGTTAAAAGAAAACAACCTGGGGAGTTGGTATAAAAAGTATTCATTTGTACTAGAACTGATTAAAAATATTCTGGAATAAGAAAATAATATGAATGGGTATCATGGATAATGTGATAATACGAATATAATATTGTACAATATTGTAATATTGTAAGTTAAGATCATGAGAAGTTAAAAAAAATATTCTGGAATAAACAAAATGTGTATGGATCTCCAAAATAAAATCAGAAAGAACAGGAACAAAATCTGGGAGCCTCTGGTCTTTTTAATTAGTCTGGATGCACTCATAGTCTCACGGAAAATAACCAATCTCAACTCTGGCTTTTATTTTGGGGGCTTCCAGATGATGCATTTCTCCTAAAACCTAGTGATGTAAAGGATACTCAAGAGCCAGCATGGTATAGTAGTTTGAGCATTGGACTAGGACTCTGGAAACCAGGGTTTGAATCCCAGCTCAGCTAAGGAAACTCACCGGGTGACCTTGGGCAAGGCACACTCTCTCAGCCTCAGAGGAAGGCAAAGGTAAGCATCCTCTGAACAAATCTAGTGAAGAAAACCCATTGATAGGTTCACCTTATGGTCACCATAAGTCGGAAACAACGTGAAGGCACACAACAACAACAAGTCCTGTTAGAGGGCCTAAATATCCTAAAAGCACAAGATCCTTACTGATCTTGGAAGCTAAACTGGGTCAGCGCTGGTTAGTACTTAGATGGGAGACCACCAAGCAGTACCAGATCCTGTAGGCTATATTTCAGAGGAAGGAACTGGCACAAACAACCACCTCTGAGCATTCCTAGCCTAAGAAATCCCTATGAAATTCATATTCTAAAAGAATATCTAATGTTGATCATAGAACAAAGGCAGATAACATCTTTCAGTTTAAGGGCCAAATTCAATTTCAGATAAGTTCTTGGGGGCCACATTTCCAAGCTAGGCAGGACCAAAGGCAAAAGGGTAGGATGAAAAAATATCAGCGTACTAAGGAGAGCATTTTAACCTTTCATGATAAGAAACTGCCCATACAAAAGGTATAAAAACTGCCAAGGATGCTGTGCTGGGGAAAGAAGAACCCCAGAGGGACAGATTCAGTACTCAGGCTGGGAAAATTCAACATCTGGGATCTGAAGTTCACCACCCATGTCATGGAGAATGGGTGGTTTCACATGGCAGCCAGTTTTCTGGGATATACAAAACCGAAAAGAAGGTGTAACACAGACATGTAGAACAGATTGTTCTATAGAACCTGGGAAAACAAATTTATTTGCCTTGGGAGTGAAACTGGTCAATGCTTTACTGACCCTGGGTTACAAATGGAGAGGGCTGTTGTTAAGGTCAGCTCAAAATGGCTCTATGAATCAGTTGGTCATTCTTGGTGTACACAACTGGGAAAAATAAGATGAGTTTTTGGTGCTATGAAAAAGCAAAACAAGCAATAAAAAAAGTGCACAAATTTCTGCCCTGTAACGAATGAATAGGCTTGCAGGGCTATTATCTGTTAAATTAGACCTTTGAGAATAATAGTTCAGTACAGCAAAGTGACCGTGTCAACTATTATTTTGTAGCTTCAAGAAAGTTGCAATCTCATGATTATTCCAGATAATACTTTTAGTGACTGCAGACATCATCATCATCATCATCATCATCCAATTATTATATTCATTCAGTGCCATAAATACAACCTGGGGAGTTGGTATATTTTATTATATTATACGTGTATTTGTAGTTCAAGAAAAGGTGTGTTTCTTCAAAATCTTCAAAATCCAAAGGAGCTTATAATCATAAACAGACCATATGTTTGTACAGTTGTCCCTCCAAAAAGGGACACCATTTTGCTATGCCATTGCATATAATGGGACTTGAGTATTCACGGATTTTGGTATCCCTGGGGGGTCCTGAAACCAAACCCCAGCAAATATGAAAGGACAACTGTATTTGTTTCTTCTTGCTAGCATTCATGAACTGCCACCATAATGCTAGCTTTTGTCATATACTTCCAAGCCTCTAAGTTCTGATTTTCATACTTCTTTCTCACATTTTCTTCATCTACTGGAACTCCCTTCCAATTTTCCTTATTGATAAGTAAGCACTTTTCCTCTACAGACAAAACCATGATTTCTGGGTACATCCAGACTGTAACCTTACACTGGTTTTGGAGCTTGAAAATAACTGTAATTAATTCCTTTTGCAATGATAGAGTATATACCTGGTGGTATATTAATGAACAATTAGCTCCACTCCTTTTGCAGGGTAACTAACTTTTAGTTACTTCTGTAGTTTTGTGACCTCATTAAATGGTGCAGGATGAATATTGTATGATTAAAGCACTGGCTTGTGCTGTACCTTGTGCTCTTCTGTGGGTATTGAGATGACAATGACGTGGATAAGACAAGAGTGCACTTTTGCACCACAGGCCAAATGGCTTATAGGATTCCAATTTTTTTCTTTTAAAAAAGTACAGTCAGACTCCCGTATCTGCAGAACCAATATCCACAGTTTCAGTTATCTCTGGGACACAAAACAGGAAAACATACAATAGAGTCATCCTAGAAAATGCCTAGAGAGTCATCCTCTCTAGACATTTTCTAGGTCCTCCAAGGCAACTCTATGGTAATTTTTTCTAGATGTCCATTACTTAATAGAGTTCGCTGTTATCTGTGGTTTCCAGTATCAACGGTAAGTCTGGGAACTAAACCCCTGTGGATATGGTGGTCTAACAGTAACTACAAAATAATGGACTTAATCGCTTTTACAAAATGAACAAATTAAGCATTTTAACTACTTCTAACTACTAACTACTTCTGGAGGACTCAAAACTGTAACTAACTACTTTTAGAAGTAAATTTCCAAGCTCTGTTGCTTTTTAACAGTTGAATTGTTTTCGGGACTGTAATTTGGAAAGGATGCTGAGAATTCTCTGTTGGAGATCCCTAGCCCCCAGAACCACAGTTCCCAGAGTTCCCTGGTGAGATGGAATTATGAGTCAGTTTACGTCTGTAATCTCAGAGCAGAAGCTAAGGGAATCTAATGAGAATTGTATGATGAGCATCCATAAAGTGCTGACAGTCACTGTAGAGTTTCCCTGCATTTGCACGCTCCCCATCTGTTGATTCAGTAAGAAATTCTAGGGGCAAAAATCCATGTTTAGTTTCCTTTGAACGAGAGTGCACCAGAGACTTCTGGTGCCTGCAAAATATTTTTACTTTATTTACAAAAACACAAGCATTGCTGGTTAGGAATGTCAAAGGCATTTTCATATCAAAATTTGGCAGGGAGGGTTTGATTTGTTGATTTTTCTGGTGAAGTAAGATTTAAAAAATGTCTTGCAAAAACCCAAAGACGCTCTATATGAAAGAAGACTCCAAGGTTTAGAAGGTGATATATTGAGGAGGGGGATGAGGTGGGGATTAGAAATTAATAGTGCAATCCTATGTATAGCCAACCTTGAGTTCAGTGGGACATATCCCCAAGTAAAAATGCTGAACATTCAACAACATGAATCACTCAAACAAACTTAAAGGGCAGTGGAGCAAGCCATGTCACAAAATGGATCCTCCTTTGACTCACTGTCTCGGTTTCACAATTTTTTGGCTTGGATCTCACCCATTACCTGTAGGTCTGAGTGGAGGCAAACCACAGAGAGACACTCTGACAAGGCAGATTTGAGAAAAGGCCCTTGCAAGAAACACATCATTCTGCCACAGTCTGTCTTCCAGTCTGCCAAATCATCCCCCCCTTATTTCCTCCATCTCTTGAGGGGAAAACTGGGACATGTGGCCAAGCGACACTGGAGTGCAATCAAGATGGCAAAGGTTATTAATGAGGAATAACATACAGGCTAGGAGAGCGTGTAGCAGTTTGCTTTTGCCTCAGCCTACAGGAAAGGGCAACACTCAGCACCTTGGGTCCCCCCCCCACCTCCTGAGCTAGTTGAGTCAAACTACTTTTGCATATTGAATTCAACAGCTGCAGCAATTGAAGTAAGCCAAGGATGAAGGGGGAAAATGAGAGGAGAGAGAAACCAGCCCAAACTAACTAATACACTAAACACTAACTATCTAAAACACAAAAGAATTCTGACCCCTACAATCCAAACTGTAATGAAAAAAGAAAAAGAGAAAAAAGAAATACTGTATATTATTCTACCATTACAGATTTAGCTAAATTAAACTTACTAAGGATACTAGAAATACAGTGGGCCCTCAGTATCTGCGGGTTTGGTATCTGAAATTCGAGCATCCACGGATCGTCGCACTACGTACCTAAAACAGCGGCACCTATAACTATAATGGTGGCACTCATACCTAATATAGTGCCACCAGCTACCTAAAATGGCAGCAGCCATAACTAAAATGGCAGTGCCAATTGATTAATATGGGAACCAACAATCCACAGTTTTTGCTATCCGTGGGGGTTCCTGGAACCAAACCCCCATGAAAACAGAGGAACCACTGTACTAGGAACCAAACCCCAGTGGGTGATGTTGGGCAAGTCATACACTCTCAACTTCAGAAAACCCTGTGATAGGTTCGCCTTAGGATCACCATAAATTGGAAACAACTTGAAGGCACACAACAACAACAATAACCACAGATTGTTGTATCACCAGAATTCTTAATTTTCCAAAAGTCCATAAACTGTTTCCATTCTTTCAAAATTCTTCAATTGGTATATCTTATAAAATCCACATTAATTTGACAATTTGGACAAAATCAGCAACCTTAACAATCCATTCTTCCGTTGTTGGTGCTTCAGTCCATTTCCTAGTGTGAGCAAACAATATTCTTGCCACTGTTATCATCTATCAAAGTAGTAGTCCATATTTACAGTACTATCTAGTGGAACTGCCAAATTCTGTTTCTTGCAGGCATAAGTCCACTCATGCAGATGTGAGTCCCATACTGAATTCCAGCCATCATCAGTCTAGAGCAGAGATTCCCAACTTTAGTCCTCCAGGTATTTTGGATTTCAGTTCCCAGAAGCTTCAGCCACCTTGGCCAATAATCAGGGATTCTGGGAACTGAAGTCTGAAATACCTGGAAGACCAGAGTTTGGGAAACACTGACTCTAGAATAAAGAAGTGAATCTTGCTCTATTCTTTCATGGAACAACAATTAATTCTGAAAGTGCTCTCCACACTGGATGAGATTGTGAGAATTTGTGCATGTTTAGAATGATTTTTCACACTTCAAAAGTCTGTTTTAAAAAGTGGGTTTGGCATTTAAGCAAACCTTTGCTTTGGGGAAAATGCTTGGTTTTGTGTTAACACATTTTGTGCAGAAAATGCTGCATTTTGCACAAAATACATGCTTTTCTATAATAATAATAATAATAATAATAATAATAATTTATTTTTAACCCGCCCCTCTGCTCAGCAACTGGGACAGCGTACAACAGGATTAAAACAACAGCAAGTTAAAACAATCCTTCTAGCCCTCCCACCCCTTAAAACTAAATTAAACTAGTGTTTAATTTAATTTTAATTTTAATTTTAATTTAATTTGGTGTTTAATTTGTGTTAAAACAAACATAAAGTACAATACAATGTACAAATTGCAACAAATAATAAGAACAATAATAATAATAATAATAATAATAATAATAATAATAATAAAATGGCAATAGCGGCAGGGGGGCGGGTAGGCAATCAACTCCACTTGAGCCGGGAAGTTATTCCGGGAAGGCCTGCCGGAAGAGATCCGTCTTTAGCGCTTTCTTGAAGCTATCAAGAGTAGTGATAAGATGGATCTCATCCGGCAGGCCATTCCAAAGTCTGGGAGCCATAGAAGAGAAGCCCCTCTATGCAGAATTACTTTGCATACATAAAAAAAGGTGTTTTTTTTTTCTGGGAATGAGCTTTGCACCCAGAAAAAGGACTGAACTGTGACAAATTTTGTGATGGCTGACCATTTTCTTGATGTCAAGACCCCTGTCTCATCAAAGAAAAAGCAATTTGTTAGCATCCTTTACAAATTTAATCTAAAACAAGTTTCCATGGGTTGCTTTATATTTACACACAGATGCATTTGTCCCATGTATCTGTGATAGACGTGTTTCCACATGACTATCTTTCTCAATGGCAGCGATAAAGGATAAATCAGTTATTCACAGATGACAGAATAAAGGGTTTCTGGTATGCCAAGCATAAATTCAAGAAAATCCTTCCATTAGAGAATCTTCCCTTTTCTGTCAAAAGTGAGAATTTCAAACGATAAAAGTTCAAGTGAAGTCTCCTCTCTCTCTTTTGAAGTCAAAATACCTGGCAAAAACCTCAATACAATCTCAGCTTGAACTTTTATCATTTGAATAAAGACAAAGAAGACAGTCATGTTGAAATACATCTAGCATGGATACCTGAGACAAAACATCTACACATGGAAAATTGCTCTGGACAACTGTGCATGGGCCAATTTTCATACACAAACATATTGCCCCCTGAGGGCTGCTCTGGCGCTTCCTGACATACAGGACATGATGTGTTGTCACTTATGGTCCAAATTTTGGCCCAAAAGAGGTAATTTAAGTGGAGTTGGAGGACTGGGGAAGGGGTAGAATAATGAAACTGCCATATTGGCGGATGGTTTTCTTAACTTTTGGACCATTTTCAGGAGCATAATAACCTGAAAAACAGTCTGACAAATACGTCCAAAAATGAGGAGGTTCGTGGGACTCCCAGAGGGGCTTTGAGGGGCAGTTGGGGTCAAATGAGGCCCACAGACTATCCCAATCCCCATTCTAGATTTCAAAGACATATGGTAGCTACATTAGTCTGGAATATCAGTAAGCAAGGGGATCTTGTAGCACCTTTGAGACTAATTGAGAGACAGAAAATTGTAGTGTAAGCTTTCATAGACTTCTAGATTGTTGGTGGCTGTAGTCACACAGTTGCTTCTACCAGCATTGATACACAAGACAAATATATGCTTATAAGAAAACACAATGATGATGATGATGATGATGATGACAGCAACAACAATGTTCACTTAGATCCCATATTTTAAAAATACAGATTAAAACCTTCAGTAAAAATATAAATATAAAAGTTATTTTAAAAACAATTTAAAAATTTACAGTTGTCCCTTCATATTTGCTGGGGTTTGGTTCCAGGGCCCCTCGTGGATACCAAAGTCCATGAATACTCAAGTCCCATTATATGCAATAACATAGCAAAATGGTGTCCCTTATATAAAATGGCAAAATCGAGGTTTGCTTTTTGGATTATTATTTTTTAAAGAATATTTTCAAGCCATGAATACTTAAATCCGTGGATACCAAATCCGTGGATACAGAGGGACAATTGTATAGTTAAAAATGTTAAACATTAAAACCATTAAAATTCTTTAAAATACTACATACAAACCTTAAAGGCTACATACAATCCCCAGTCAGTTTCTAAAAGCCTGATGGCATAAAAATGTTTTAACTTGCTGATGGAACAAAAGCAAGGATGGGGCCATTCTGGCCTCCATAGGAAGAGAGTTCCAAAGTCTGGGGTAGCCACCAAGAAGGCCCTCTCCCTCTTCTTTGTTTCTTTTGAACTTGCTAGGGAAGGTGATGGGGCAGATGGAAAGGCCTCTGAAGATATTCTTAGAGCTCTGATGGGCTCATGAAGGGCGATACAGTCCTTCAAATAGCCTGAAAAAAGAAAGAAAGCAACTGAAGTTAGGAGTTGTGAAATAACCAATAAACTACAGGAATTTAAAAAATTGTAGAGTGTGTGTGTGTGTGTGTGTGTGTAAACTTTCCCAGTAAACAATCCCAGTTAACATTCTGACTGCCGCTCTTTGGGCCAGATGAAGTTTCTGAGCACTTTTCAGAGGCAGCCCCACAATGAGCTCATTACAGTAATCCAAATGAGATGTAACCAAGGTACGTGTTACTATGGTCAGGTCCAACTTCTCCAGGAATGGGTGCAGTTGGATCACAAGCTTTGTAACTGTGCAAATGCAGTCCTGGTCACCACTGAAACCTGGGCTCCAGACTCAGGCCTGAATCCACAAGTACCCCAAAACTGTTAACCTGTGTTTTCAGAGGGAGTGTAACTCCATCTAACGTAGATCTGTCCTTCCAACTGACCAGAAGCACATCCGTCTTGCCTGGATTAAGCTTCAGTTTGTTTGCCCTCATCCAGTCCATTATAGCTGTAAGAGAAACTGTTCTGGGCTGGTGCTATTTGCAGTTGTATAGTTGTCTCTCACTTTATTTATTTGAAAAGCAAACTGAATTTAAATCACTCTGTTAAAATTGTTTGTGTATGTATAACCCAATCTCCCTCTCCCTATTGTTATACGTATGCCATATGTATGCTATATACTCAGTTTTCCTAACCTTCTCAAATTTGTTGGCATATACTTGTAGGGTCAGCCGTTATTCCTGTTGTGTTGCTTTGGCTCTCACAACCTAAAATTTAACACAAAAGAAACCACAGTTGAAGGGGAAAGAAGAGTAGGGTCTCATCTACATGGGCTAGAATATGCCAGTTCCGGCTGCAGATCTGGCTCGTTCCTCCCGTTACCAGCATGAAATGGGGTGGAGTCCAGACCACCCATCCCTGCAGCTGACCCACTGCCCACATCCCACTCTCCGAAGCCAGGAATCCATCCCGCAGCGTGTGAACAAGGCTCCCTGCATGTTACCAGCCTGGTCATATGCTGTGGGCCTGCTTCCTGGATCCAGAGAGTGTGATGCAGACGGCAGCTGCAGCAACAGACCAGCATGGCAGTAGCGACTCCTGCGGTCCCGTGGGGCCCAATCAATTTCTTCTAAAGAGAAAAGTCCCCCCTCCACTATTTTAATATAACAGTTTATTGGACTTTATCCCATCTTAGCTCCGTCTTGCCCCGTCTTTGCCCTGGGCATCATGAAGACTGCCTGGGGGCCAAAACAACAAAAGCCCTATGTCATTAGGACTGCAGGCCTCAAAGATGGGGCCAAGATGGGGTAAACAGCCTATCTAGACAAGCCTAGATAAACAGGGCACAAATACAATTACTTTAGGGACAGATTGCAGAATGCAGGTTGCAGGATTCAGACTTCAGAATTCTAATTCTCTCAGCCCGGAATTGTATTAACAACTTGGCTTAGAGGTGAATTACCACTTTCTTTGTTCCCTTTCCACCATTTCCTGCTAATGGCTTCAGCTTCCTTCACTTTCTTTACCTATTTCCTTCCTCCTTTCCCCAGCCAAGAGGGTTCTTTTTTACCTTTGACCTGCCATGCCAACTGACAGATTGTTCTTTGTCCTTTTACTTGCTCTTCCAGAGGATGGTGGGGATGCCCGTCGTGACTTCTCCCAGGGCTCAGACGCCAAGGAATACTGCCTGTCGGACCGCGACATTGTGGAGGTGGTTAGGACAGAATATGTCTATACCCGGCCCCCTCCTTGGTCGGATGCCTTGCCCACCATCCACGTCATCACGCCCACCTACAGCCGGCCTGTCCAAAAGGCAGAGCTGACACGGTTGGCCAACACTTTCTTGCACGTCCCAAATTTGCACTGGATCCTGGTGGAGGACTCCCAGCGGCGGACCCCCCTTGTCACCCGGCTCCTGAGGGATACCGGGCTGAACTATACGCACCTCAATGTGGAAACCCCACGTAACTACAAGCTGAGAGGGGACATGAGGGACCCACGGATACCCAGGGGGACAATGCAAAGGAACCTGGCCCTACGGTGGCTGAGGGAGACGTTTAATAAAAACAACAGCCAGCCTGGGATTGTGTACTTTGCTGATGATGATAACACCTACAGCTTGGAACTCTTTGAAGAGGTAAGCTGCCAGGGGGTGGACTCACCAGACGGCTTAGGCGATGGTTGCCACCCCTGAGCTTCCGTGGAGTTGTGAGCCCTTCTGTTACAAAGCTTTGGTGGATAACTTTCTGGCAACACGATTGAAATCTTTTGTGCAGAACCAATGGAAGGCAAGTGAATCCTGTGCATAGGCTCAGAGTGGCTTCAGCTGGTGCTAAGTGTGCCGTTTCATCTCCTGGCAAGAAAATAAAGTCTACCAGCCTTATCACACAAGGGAAAGGAAGTGGCTTTAAAGCCCAAGAATAGTGTGAAACCCTTGCCTTATGACATGACATTCGGATGCTTCAGCTGTTCTTCAGTTCCGGTTCCGTGGAAGACGGTGGTAAAGGTGAGTCTTTTCGCTAACTAGAGAACTCTGATAGCAAAAAAGACTCACCTTTACCCATGTGTCTCATCGGACCAGAATGAGAGAACAACTGAAGAACACGAACATCATGCAATAAGGCAAGGCAGGACCCCTACTCTTGGGCTTTATTTCCACTTCCCTTCCTTCGTGCAATAAGCCCCTTAGAAGAAAGTATGTTTTTCCCTACCGGTGCTCTAACCTATATGCAATTTGTTTGCAGAGCTTGGGAATGAGGCTTTTTTGGGACTGTGATTCCATGGCTAGTGGCTGGGTCATTCTGGCAATTGTAGTTTTTAAAACAGTAATTTTCCATGGCCTGGATTTTATGGTGCTAAACATTTAGCAGATAACCTTTTATGAGTTTGAAAGGAGAGGCAGGGTGGGTAGAAGAAGGAGAAGAACTGGAAATACACTGAGTCACTGGCAGGAACAAAATTGAGTTTTTGACATAGGGAAAGGAAGGCTGGAAGGTCAGTTTTATGAACTGTAGTTTACAATTTACTGTTCTTACAGTTTTGAGAACTATAATCTTCAGGGACTTGTTCCATTCCAACAATTGATCCTCATCAGTCCTGTCCAAGTTTCGCTTTAGGTAACAACAATCCTTTTATCACATCCAATTCACGTCTTGATCAAAAATGCAGGTCCATTCTTTTGCCTCGTTTTTTATAAATTATTCTTTCAGGGCCTTCTAGAGTAGCTACATTACTTTTACTGCACAGGGATCTCCTACATGGACCAGGAAACAAAAGTGGCGAGGAATGCACAACCAAGTTAATCAGCTTATCTTGCTTAAATGTTGTGCTATGCAGAGGCTGAGCTGCATAAGATTTGTAAAGAATGAGGCTGAGGGTGTATTTGCACTGTAGAAATAATGCAGGTTGACACCACTTTAAGTGCTGTAGCTCCATTCTATGGAATCCTGGGATGTGTAGTTTTACAAGGTATTTAGCTTACTCTGCCATCAGGACTGCAGGGCTCCAAGATGGGGTAAATTGCCCATGTAGACAAGCCCAAAGTTTCAGATTTTGGCCTGAAATCACAGGGCCTCGTAAAGGGGAGGAATCTCAGGGTGACATCACAGTCTTGAAGAGTGTGTGTATATATACGGTTTTTGCTTGAATGGTGTACACTGGACAATAATGCTTGATTTTGGCCCAGAAATCACAGGGTCAGGCAAAAGCAAACTGCTGCAGCCTCTCCTAGCTTGTGTGCTCTTCCTCATTAATAACTTTTGCCACAATTTAAAACATATCCATTAAAAGTGAAGAAATGAAAATAGTATAGCACTATTAAAAGCCCTTTCCTTGTGTACAGTCAGCATCTCAGAGTCCTTCAACTGATGGAAGGACAACGCGGAGGACTAGTTTTTATAGACTAATCTTTCAGCCATCATGAAGTTCATGGTAATGTATACGCAACTCCCAGTGACCTCCTATCCACGCACTGCGTGGCACTTGCATCAGGTGCATTCAACCAGAGATGATAAAAGTTACAGTTTGGGACTCCAAATCCTAGAATCCCCCACCAGGCTGCCTGGGGATTCTAGAACTTGTACAGTTGAGTATCCCTTATCCGAAATCCTTGAGACCAGAAGTGTACCATATTTCGGATTTTTTCAGATTTTGGAATACTTGCATATACATAATGAGACAACTTGGGTTGCTGCCACACTGCAGAATAATGCAGTTTGACACCAGTTTAACTGCTATGGCTCAATGCTATGGAATTCTGGGATTTGTGCTTTTGTGAGATATTTAGCCTTCTCTGTCAGAAAGCTCTAGTGCCACAACAACAAACTCTAAGGAGATTATCAGATGCTCCAAAAACCACCCCAGGAGCATGTGAGGTCAAAATTATTGTTGCATGAACAGGTCCCAGTTTCAGACAACCAGGGCTGGTTTAAGGAATTGGGGGGGGGGCGTAACGCCTTATTTTGTGAGCCCCCATATGTTTATCTCTGGTCAATCTAACCTAACTTAACCTATTGACAGTATGGGAGATTCAGATTATTACTAATAATGTTTTCGCAGGAGGAGGGTTACAAAGCCCCCCCCCCAATGATGGGCCCTCCTGCGGTTTGCAGGGGCTGCGGGGCCTTTAAACCAGGCCTGACCGGGTGGGCACAGGTGGTGGTGGAGGGAGGGAGGGAGGCTCCAGCAGCGGCCCTATGGCCACCAGGGCCACCAGCAGCAGCAGGGGGGGGCGGGCAAGTCGCTGGCAGGAAGGCGCTGCAGGTTACCCATCTGCCCAGGCCCTCCACAGCCTCCGCCACTACCTGCCAGCCATGAAGGAACCCCTCCTTGTCACCCCCAAAGTGGCTTCCCGGGCGCTGCGACTCACCATGGCTGGGTCCCCCTTGGTGGGCCTCCCTAGCACCTCCACCTCTGCCTGGCTGGCTGGCCGCTCTGGGGCACTGCTGCAGCTGCTGCGAAGGATGACAAGGGGGAGGCGGTGGCCGCTGCGCCATGCAGGGAGCCGCATCCAGAGGCAGCGGCGGGGAAGCAATGCCGGCAGGGCAGGCGGGCAGGCCTGCGGGGCTGGAGGGGCGGCTCTGTGGGCGGGTGAGGCTGGCCAGGCTGGGGCCCCTGCTGTGGCTGCGCCCTCCCCCCCCGCCGCCAATGCGGATTTGGTGGTAATGGTTAAACCGGCCCTGCAGACAACGTTGTCATCCTTGCTTGCTGCTTCTGTGCTGTAGCCGCAAGTAAGGTGTCAGTTTTCATTGACAGGACCTCCAAGGCTCCTAGTCTAAACACGAAATTAATTTATTCTTCATATACACTTATATACATCGCCTGAAGGAAAATTTATACAGAATATTTTTAATAATTTTGTGCACAAAACAAAGTTTGTGTACATTGAACCATCAGAAAACAAAGGCATCAGGATTTCGGAATTCTTGATAAAGGACACTCAATCTGTACTTCAGAAATGCACTTTTCCAAACAGTGATGCTGACTGTGGCCCTAGGAGTCATGTTGATGACTAGTGTTGTTGTTAATGTTCTGGGAAGGCAATTCCATTGCAGCAACACCCCCACCCTTTAAATCCTTACTTATTTGCATACTCCTGCAGTTTAAGTGTATTAACTCTGATTCATATCTGGCAGCACGTAGGAGCTTCCCAACACACAAACGACATACTCCCTTTCCTAGAGGATTCAAGAGTGAAGTCATTTTTTACTACATTGTGATGGTAATTAATTTAAATGCAGGGAAATTAAACATTACCTGTTACCTAAGCTCCGAGCCTGAGCAACAGAAAAATTCTCAAAGGCCACCTGAAGAAGTGAATATTGAAAGGAGGAGATGGGGAAAGAAACAGGAAGAAAGTCTTGTACCTTCTTTACTGTCCTATGATGGATTTCCTGAGACAATAAATGCAAGTTTCCTTTTTTGACCTTACAGGAGCATCCTGAATTATTTCTCCTGTCTCTACCACAAGCTCATGTTGCACTAGCCCTGATGCCCTCTGCTTAATATAGATACCAAATATTCCTACTGAAGAGGCATATAAAACCATCATGTGTATTATATGTAGTTGGTGCTGGCTACCAATATTTCAGTGGCTTTTGTTGTTGATTTAAGCAAAAACAAAAACACAGTAGCAGCAAGAATGCCATTTCTTTGGCAACTTAAGGTTCCTGCAAACTGCCCAACAGTTCCTGTAAATGTCAGGACTTTCTGTTTCAAGATTTCACAGCTTGCAATAGTTGTTTCCACGCCTTCATCTAGTCATGCCTTCAATATACCAGATTTTTGCCCCTCTTTGGTTGCTGGTTGTAGCAAAGTTTAGCACTATCGTAATCACATGATATGGTCCCCTTGGGCCTGAGTTATTTCTGACAGCAGATTAATGCATATACCTTGGAACATGGCATATTGAAAATCATCATCATCATCCCTGCAAGTAGACAAGCAGTGTGGCAAAAAGATGGTTAGGATAAAATCTTTTGCTGTTTGCACAAGTGTGTGGATTTAAATCTCTCAGTTTTTCTGGTTAGAGTTTGAACATCCAAACCATACCCACTTTGTGCCAACTTTAGGAATTACAGGACAGTGCTTGAGGGCAAAATCTTTTGGGTTGTGGGGTTGTGTACATACTAGTTCTAGTGACTGATGAAGCTAGTAGGGAAGTCTGGCCATAGTTATTGTTGGGGAATTTGAGAGATAATAGTCTTTCTCACAAGCAGAATAAATTAGAGGAACAACTAGTCCCATACCATAACCCCCCAGGGTTTAGCAGAGAACTAAAGCAGGTTTAATCTTTTTTGTAAAAGAACATGAGGCTTACTTACAAATACTAAAGTATTTACATCTCAGGATGAGAGGTTCTGTAATGTGCTGTTCAAACATGGAGTGGAGAGAGAACTGCACAAAACAGAGAATGAACTCAAACCTATTGCTATTCCTAGAGATAACAAACTAGCAACTACTGAGAGTCCCTAGTCAGCTAGTCACTAACCAGCTTGCCATGTCCCTGCTCTTGGATACTATGAAGAGTATGTGGCTCAAGGCCTGTTGACAATCAGCTACTATCCTTTGTTATTAGAAGGACTAGTCAGAATAATAGGTGTTTGTTTGATCCAGGGCCAGAGCTTGGAAAATACCTTTTGGGGGTAAAATTTTCAAGATCCCCCAACCAGTAGGGCCAGTATTCTTGCTAGATGGAGGATTTGGGGAGCTGCAGTTGAAAAGGTAACTTTCTCAAGCCTGGGTCCCTTGCATTCTGAGATTCTGCATTAGCAGTTTCAAGAGCACCATGTCCTACTGGACTTAAAATGTTATTTATTTATTGACAATAGAAACATCAATAGTATCGAGTTAACATTCAGGGTGCAGTGCATAAAAGGATAGAACAAAGCAATTAAAACATAGTTTTCTGTAAATGGGAGACAGTAAGGGAAACAAACAGAGTCTGGACAAGTTAGAGCTCCCAGAATCTGTTGGAAAATGTGAGAGATAATAGTGGATCTCTCTAGCAATGTTATCAAATTGGCAAGGCAGCCGCTGAATAACAACCAGTCCCGCACACACACACACATACGCACAGGATCTAGAAGAGAAAGAAATTTCTTTGTAAAAACATATAACATTAACTTTTACAAATACAGGCAAATACAGAGTCTATGGAGGAGGGAGAGAAATAGCTACACACTAGAGTGATGCAGGAAGACAATGGGCATGGAAAAGCAAACAAACAGCCCTATATGGCTCAAGTCCAGGTTATTTAAAGGACTGCATTCTGCCATACAAACTTGCCTGTTTTGAGATCTTCTGGCAAAGCCCTTCTCTCTGTCTCACCCTCCCCATAGGTACATTTGATGGGAACACAGGAGAGGGCCATCTCAGTGGCTGCTCCCAAGCTCTGAAACTCTTTTCCCAAAGCAGCTAGACTAGAACCCACCTTAATATCTTTCTGCAAGCAGGTAAAAACCTTTCTATTCCCACAGGTCTTTGAAATTGGATTTTTTTAAAAAGGGGAAACAGGCCTTACAGAATGTGCTGAACTTTTATTTTTATTTTTTAATAAATTACATTTTAACTGGTTTTAATGTTACGGTAGTTTAATTGCTTTTTAACTATTCATGCTGTGAGTTTTTGGCCATGTTGTTTTCACTGTTGCAAGCCACCCTGAGTCCCAAGCTAAGAAAAAGGCACAGCAAAATAACAATTCAGCCAAAAATGGAAACTAAAAATTAGTATAGGAACACCAATGTTGCTAACTCTAACAGAATTCTCCATCCAGCATGGCCATGGGCCAAGCTGGTAGGAGAATTCTGGGAGCGGCCATGCAAACAAACGAACATTCCCAGGCTACAGTTAGATCTAAGGGTCACCTGAGTCTATTGGGGGTGCTTGTGGTGCTATGGACTTTGGTTTTAAAAGATCTTGTTCTGTTTCTTAGCAAAATTAAGGTAAATATGGTTATGTACTAGTTGTACCTGGAGTTAACATACACCCCATTGAGGTTTCAAGTGGTGGTTGCGGCCTGGAGTTTGCGGCTGGTGTCTGGCACATGTGCCCTGCTGGGCTTTCACACAGTTCAGCTGCATGATATTATTTTAGGAAAAAAGATTGCATTGTTTTACATGTGGGTGGTGATTGGCTGAGGGAGTGAGAGGAGGGAGGGGATTGGTTGGGTATGTTTCCTAAGTGGCCAATCAGCACACTGGGAAAGGAAACATACCCAAGTGTTTTATATATATAGATGTATATGTAATATGGTAAGTGACCTGTTGGGAGAAGGCGAGAGCATAGAGTATTATGAGTGACTGGTGGAGTGTGAAAGGGATTTTTAAAAAGGCTGGGGGGGGGGTTGTTAGTAAAAAATCACAGAACATACCGGGAGGAAAATGGAAGCAGCATGGAGGGAAGATGATGGGAGATCGCGAGAAGGAAGGGGGTGTGTGAAACGGGGCACTGCTACCAGAACAGCCCTGTTTCTCTCCCAATCTCCCAGGGGAATAATTTCCCCATGTGAAAATCTCCATAGTTAGGGTCAGTCAGGATTTAGGTGTGTTAAATAAGTACAGTTGGCCCTCCACGTTTGTGGGTTTAACTTTCACGGATTTGATTATTCGCGGATTATTTGCTGCCACCTCCACTGCTGCCGTGTGCCATTTTTAATAGGGACAGCAAGCCTCGTGAGACTTTGAGAGGTTGTAAATGTGCAGTGAGGCTTGTAAGTCCCTAATAAAAATGGCATGTGGCAGCAGCGGAGGTGGTGACAAGCCCTGCCAAACATCCATTTTTGCCTTGTGAAGGAAGTCCACTGCCTCAAATGCACCTATGGTGGGTTGAATCCACAGATTGAACTCTTTGTGTATGTTAAATATGGTTTGGGGGAGGGGCTAAAGATAGTCTTGGTTTTCCCACTTTCATGGGGTTCTCTAACCCCAGCGAATATAGAGGGCCAACTGTAATCCTTTAACTCTGTGTTGAACTTCTGTTTAATAAATTAATTTTTGTACTATACATTTGTGCCTCTGAGAATGCAACATAAGGGTTATTGATATGGATGAATTCAAACACATGGTATCTGTGGTGGTAGTAGTGGTTCAAGGGTGGTGGCGTCCAGTGGTGGGATTATACAATAACCAGAAACCATGAGAACATCTAAAAGGTCCCCATATTTGATGCCATGGTGGTGGGACAGGTGGAGGTCTTCATATTCGGGGGGAGTGCTGAGGCAGGTGGATGGCCTTCACAATTGGTGTTAGCGGTGGGATAGGTGGAGGTCTTCATGTTTGGTGGGACAGGTGGATGACTCTCATGGTGCTCAGCTGGTGCACTGACCTTAAAGCAGTGTTCTTGCCTGCTGTTCTAACATCTGTGCCTGTCACAAACTCCTTCTCCCCCTTCAAACGATGCCCTGTCAGCTCTGCAGCTTTTCTCTCTCTTTGCCTCCAGATGCGGACCACCAGGAAAGTGTCAGTGTGGCCCGTGGCCTTCGTGGGAGGCTTGCGGTATGAGTCACCCAAAGTGAATGCTGCCGGGAAGGTGTATGGCTGGAAGACTGTCTTCGACCCTCACCGGCCTTTTGCCATCGACATGGCGGGTTTTGCTGTGAACCTCAGGCTCATCCTCCAGCGACCTCAGGCTTACTTCAAACTACGAGGGGTGAAGGGTGGCTACCAGGAGAGCAGCCTCCTCCGGGAGCTGGTGACTCTAAATGACCTCGAGCCCAAAGCTGCCAATTGCACTAAGGTGTGGGTCTATCCCAGTGATGGGAGTATTTTCAATGGGGGACAGGAAACCAAGGTGTTTCACTTTGGGTGGGTTGGCACAGTTGGCTCCTTGGTTCTCATCTCCAGACAACCCAGCAGCCTCTGATTCACTTTTGGGTGACCCATAAAAACAGAGTGACAATAATTAAATCAGGTGGGATGGTGTTGTAGTTTCCAGCATATGTTGAAGCAGCTATCCATGCGTATTTAGCAATAGCAATAGCACTTACATTTCTATACCACTTTATAGTGCTAAGCACTCTCTAAGCAGTTTACGTGTTAGCTCATTGCCCCCAACAAGCTGGGTACTCGTTTTAGCAGCCTATGAAAGGATGGAAGGCTGAGTCAACCTAGAGCCCTGCAAGATCAAACTCACAACATTGTGTGTGCAGTACCGTCATTTAACCACTGTGCCACCAGGGTTTACATTTTTAACATGTAAACTGAAAAGGCAGTGGCAAACCCCCCTCTGAATAAATCTTGCCAAAAATTCTCCATGGAGCTTAGGGGAGCCATAAGTTAGAAATGATTGGAAGACTTACAACAGCAAACTGAAAATCAGTTTGCCTCTTCAGTAGTGCAAATGGAAACTACTAAGAAGCTATAACCATAGGAATGGGTTGTTGCTTTAAAGGTAGAACATATACGCTTTGTAGGCCAGATATCCCAGGTTCATTTCCCAGCATCTTGGGTAGATGCTGTCTGAAATCCTGGAGAGCCACTTGCTGATTTGTGTTGACAATACTATGTTAGCTGGGTCTTGTAAGCTTGCCACTGTATTTTCCAGAAGTTCTCTCTCAAATTATTCTGAAATATTGATGCTGAATATTTTCCCAAAAACATCTCCCTATTTAAGTCCCTTGCTCTTAAGAATGAAACAACAATGTGGAAGTACCCCTTCTCAGGCAGTGAAATTGTACCTCCATTTTACCTCCCTTTGTTTCTTTTCTTCCAATGATGCTATTAGTGGCATACATGGGCATAAGCCCACCTTATGCCTGCTTTTGTCTTGGGGCAGAGGGGGTGATTTGAAGCTTGATATTTCCTTACTTCCTCCTCATTGACCAAAGGCCCCAGCATCACCATTGAGCCACTGGTGGAGAGCAGGGCATGGGATCAGAGAACCATCTGGCTGTGTCCCCATAGCCAGACATGAAATAGTTACATCATCTACTGAGGCCTCCAGAGGACCCCAGCAGACCATAGTGGATGATGTAATCATTCCACATCTGGCTTCAGGAACATAACCTGATGCTTCTCTGATTCTCCACCCTGCTCCCCATCAGGCACAGAACAGTCTGCAGTAGCTCAGTGGTAAGTCGAGGGGATGGCGAATGGCTAGGTTGCATCTAATGAAGCAGATTCAGTCTATGAAAGCTTATGCTACAAACTTCTTTCTCTCAGTTAGTCTCAAAGGTGCAACAATATCCCTTTGCATACTGATCCAGACTTACACAGGTATATCTTTGAATTCTACCTGGTGTGATGTGGTTTCATGTGCAAAATTATTATGCCATGCTAAGCCATATAGGATTCCAGCCTCTATGTCACAAGCGATACACATGTCATTATAAAATGGAATGTGGTAGCAGCCAAAGGAAGTGGAACATGATGATGGAGGGAGCAGCCGCTATGGCATTCTTTTTTATTTGACACCCCCTTTTTCTTATCCCACTCAACAATTTGAAATACTCACTCTCCCTACCCTACCCACAAAACATGAGCTGTCCCAAATTACTACTTGCAAATGAGGCTTGTGCTTAGACACAGCTTGACATATTAGGCAACCCATATTTATATTCTGGCTGCTGCAAAATGATGCCTCCATCCCTTTAGGCCTCTGTGCCATATAAGCATGTGCTCTCTGCCCATACATAGACAAGAAGACATCATTCAGGGGGAATAAGGATGCATACCCAGATTCCCTTGCTACTGTGGAAAGCTGTGAAGGAATCCCCAAAACGTTGCCTTTGCTCAGAAGACATCATCCTCTCTGCATTCTCCATGGCTGGGCAAAAGGCCATGGCTATTAGCTGCTGTGTTGTAGAATTGTAAGCAGCACAGTGTCTACCCGCTATTCCTTAGGCTGGTAGAGCAAATAGTTCTCTTGCCCAATGCCTCATGCCTTCCCTTGAATTCAGTTCTTCATTCTAGAGATCAAAAAGTTGGGAAGCCGTAGATTGTACCCCACATGGCAGCCAACCCCCATCCACTCCCACCCTGCTACAGCTTTACATTCTCTGTAAGCAAACCCAGCTCTCGTATCCAGCCAGGATTCTTTCCAGCAAGGCAAAGGGGGTGGGATGGTGGTGGCAAAAGCCTTTGGCTTTGAGCATGAAATGGGATCGATTAAACATGTAGTCCATTGTCATAGCAACAAGACAAGAGGCCTGTCAAGGTGAAAAGAATCAAGTGGAAGTGTGGGGATGGGGAACAGGAGGATGCTCCAACAGACTGCACAGATATAAAGAGCAGGACAAGGAACAACCATTAGCAAAAATCACATTATAGACATGTCTTTAAAGGAGGGCTATGGTTGAAGTTGCCAGCCTTGGTGGAGTTGGCTGGGGAGGCTACGTTCTGGCTTGATAGAAAACAAAGTTTACTGCCTGTGGCTGCTGTTCTCTCACCTTCTTTTTCACTCACTTTCCCTCTCTCTCACACACAGCAAGCATACAATAGATTTTGTTTAGCTTTGTACAATAAGCTGTTTAATATAAAAGTCCACTTCATTTGTGGCATGGAAGGCAACATCAACTCTTGACATCTATGATCTGCTGGCAAAGCAGAAGCTCTGACAAGCTGGCAAGGCAGGGGTGGGAATCAGGAGGCTCCCCAAAATCTTGTTGGACTCTAACTCCCAGCATTCTTCCTCACAATTGGCTATGTGGGCTCAGGTTGATGGGATTTGCAGTCCAACATCTGGACTCTGATTCCCACACCTGTGGTGAGGCTTCAAGGATACCATGGTGGCAAACTGTGTGGCTATCATCTTGAGGACCACCCTGGCTATGTAAAGATTTTTGGTCACCAGGGGGTGAATTTGCCATAGCAGCTAGTCCACAATGACAGTGGTGAATAGTTGTGATCAATTTCAGTGGAAGAATTACCTGCACTGCTGAAATCACCAATTTTCAAAGTATAGAAATCACTATAAAATTACAACCCTTTTTGCTAAGTAGGATGTTAGATAACTTATTTTTCAGTGTGTCATGAAATGGAATCCATGAATCCATTTTTCAACCATGAAGACCAGTCTAGCTCCATTTCTAGATCAGAACTGGGCTAAAAAAATGGCTGTCCAGTTTAGCAATCTCACATCATTTTTATTAATCGTTTCTTAATTGCAGGTAGAGCTGCCCATTTCCTCTACTGAGTGCAGAATGCCTTCAATGCTAAAAAAAAAATTTAAAAAAAATTAGAGGACACAATCACATGGAGAACAGGCAATTAATAAATTGCATCATGGGTTTGATGACTTCTGTCATTAGAGGTGATGCGCAATGCTGGAGAGCTGGAGGTGTCCACATAATTGAAGCTCCTCTAGAGATGAATCAAGTCAGTGTGATTTGCCAAAACAGGTACTAAGGGGGGGGGAGATTTGGGTGCTGGCAGTGGCAACCCAAATAATCAACCAGGCCTTCAAAGGTTCCTTTCTTTTTACTACACATCTGGTATTGCAAAATCAAGGGAACAGAAGAAGGGTGAAGAACCTCTTTCATCCTGATGGCTGAATTCCATTTCAGAGGAGTTTGGGAGGAGGTCATGTTCCAGTTGTGTGCGGAGCCAACAGCAAAAAAGATGGGACAAATCATACCATCATATTGTAGCTTAAATTCCTTTCTGTCAGAAACTTAACCTCAGGGGGATAAGTGTTGACCTTTCAGAATGGAGAGGAAAAACATAGGTGTTATCTAGATGGTGAAAAAGGTCCTCTCGGAATGCAAGGGTTATACCCTTTGTCCAGATGAGTTCCCATAGCAATTTGCCATATTTGAAGGAAAGGACCCCCAAAACTCCAAGCACTTTGCGATAACAGCCGTTGCTGTTTATCATGAAGTTGTTTTTTTAAAAAAAATGCAGAAATGCACATTCTAACCCATTTGAACAACCGTTTCAAATTGGGGCACATCCCAGAAGTCAAAATGGGATTGGCCAGATTGTTGATTTTCACAAGAGCGATCGTGCGCTATTTTCGAGCAGCAGAGCAACAAAAAAACATTTAAGCAGAAGATCCTCTTCTGCATCTCTAATTTAACAAGGGGAGGAGGGAAATGGAGAGCGCTTTTGGGGAATAATAATGCAGGTAATTCACTCACACTCACTGTCTTTACTTGTGGGCGTGCTCTGTGTGAACTTCAAACATAGATAGCTTCCCATGTCAGCGATCTTGTGAATGGATCATGGAGACAAATGAACATTGCTGTGATGGTGAGTTAATGCACAATTAATTCTCCCATCTAGCTGAGCCCATAGAAAAGCACTGAACAAGGGTATTGAGGAGAGAGGTCCATGCTGGCACCCCAGAACTATGAGACGGGGAGACACCAAACTTGGTGAGTGGGTCTGTTTAGCTTATTAGTTTACCTGTTGCACAGGCCTTGTTGAGCTTGTGGGCAATCCTGTTTGGGGACTGAGTCAGCGATGGGTAGATTTCTCCTCTTACACTATGGCACAGAATTCCCACAGCAAAGGCAGGTTGTCTTCCTTCTTTAAATCAGCTGGTGAAGCAAAGCACATGTCAGGGGAGAGCCAAGGTGTGGCAAAGCATTGGAATGGGGGCAACGGGAGGGAGGGTATGTAAGCCAAAGAAAGATGGTGAGTATCAATGAGGTGAGAGAACTGGTCAGTCGACAAGTGTGCCAAAGGACTGGATTAATGCCCTGAGACACAGCACCATAAAATGGATCATTTCTGTCCATGCTCTCCCACCCACCCCCATCTTACTGACTCACAAGAAAAGAAGAAATGGAATGAGCCCTGTGAAGCTTTTTGCCATCCTGCTTTAAGGCTTGGAGATGCCTCATTAGCCTCTGGGGAATGTGGTTAGATATGTGTTATTGGTTTAACAACATAAGAAAATAGAAGGGACTCAGGACTTCTTTTTCTCTCTCTCTTTCATTCAGATTCTTGTCTGGCACACAAGGACGGAGAAACCAGTGCTGGTGAACGAGGGGAAGAAAGGCTTCACAGATCTCAATGTGGAAATCTGACATCACACCACAAAAACAGAGAAGAATACTAGCAGGTACAATTCTACCAAGACTCCTTTGTTAGGTGTGAGAGACATTTTCTGCATAGAAGCAATATTTTCTGTGCAAAAAAATGCTGTTTCTGTGCAGACAGTGCTATTTTCTGTGCAAAAGGCCCTCACGTGTGTAAATTTTGCACAGAATAAGTCCCAATCTGTGAAAATTGTTAGTCCAGATTCTCTTTATCAGGGTTTTCATATACTTAGGAAACACATTTTTTTTTCACCTTTTAAAAATGTGTTTGACTATTTTTTTCCCATCCCTACTAAACAACTGAGAAAAGTGTCAAACTCTTTGCTTCCATTTTTGATTAACCTCCCCTTGCTGTTTAGTACAGCCTTGGAACTGTGGAGAATTTTGACTATGTATGGTTAGTTTAAATAAGCTAGCTTTGTAATCAGGTTTTAAGTTGGCTTGTTTGAAGCTAACCACAGTTCATATTAACCAGTTTGCTTGGTTCAAATGAAGCATGAAGCTGTGGTTAAATCAAAAGCCAAGCAAAAGCTACTGAGTTAAAGCATAGCCTTTGTCCTGATCTTTGATATAATTGGAATAGCTATCAAACTAGGTTTCAGGTATATGAAAGGATGAACTCTTATCCATAGACATGTGTATTTACCACCCCTTTCAAAACTACAACAAATAATTACAATGGCCTAGGTGTAATCCTATTTAGGGGCAAGGGGATATGCAAATATTTGGTATTTTGGCAACTTCTCTCTCTGATGCTTATCTTGGAATCTGCCCCATTCCTAAATATCCCCCCAAAATGCTGAATATCAGCAAACCTGTGCATACTGACAATTCCAACCAAATTTTGTAAATGTGCAAAATATGTAACCATAGTCCCTCTTTTCATGTGCACCTGGTTGAATTGCTGTCAGTCACATTTAAGCAAGTTAACACTCACTGATACATCTCTGAGTTTTTTGTCCATTTGCAAAATACATTGGAGGGATGACTTCTCAATATTTGGTACTCTGTGTGCTTTGAACTGTACATTCCAGAAGTCCCAGCCAGCATGACTATCAATATTCATTTACCTGTGAGTGTCAGCATCCACCCAGTTTTGAGCATTCACTGTATTATACTGTGCAAAGGAAAGAACTCCTATATTACCTGTGCATTATATTACCTATAATTCACTGTGCAAAGGAAAGAACTCCTATATTACCTGGGTGCATGTCAGATGTCCAAAATGGTAGCCATTTTGTCTCAATCTCTTCTCTCTCTTCTGTAATTTTTAGTACAAGATGAAGTTGTTCTGTTGCTATGTTGCCACACCCCATTGCATCTATTAGCAGGAGCAGAGAAAGGACTGCATGGCATCAGGTGATTGCACTAAAATTTGATAGAAGACAATGGTAGAATGAGACACATGGCTACCATTTTGGACAGCTGCCATGTTTGAGTTAACATGGTGTTGAAAATAGTTCTAATGACAATAATAATTGTTGTTGTTGCTGGGTTAAGTTGAAAGCAGAGGAGTGGCTTCTTGCAGTAATGTAGGAAAAATGTGACACTCAAATTGATATTTTAATTTGCAGCATATTTCCTCTTGTGGAGTCCTCAAGCTAGCCAGCCAGTCTCCAGGCAAAGTCTGGATACTTTTAACAAACTGAGAGTAACCGAGCCAAATTGCCAAACCAACCTCCAACTGCTCGGACTCTCCTGCGTTCTCTCGTCGAATTCTTGAATGAAGAAGGAAAACGACACAACTGACCCTCTGGAGATGAACCCATTTTTTAAAAAAGGCAGAGAAGAAATAGCACAGAAGCGGTGGAGCTGGCATCACTTTTGGTTGGAGGTGCAGACTCATGGGATGGGAGGGGTGGGTGATGCTTGCAGAAGGATGTGTGCCTGGAAAGCCCCCCTCGGAAGCCAAGGTTCAAGTCAAGTGGATGTCTCCCAGAGGATATTAATAAGAGTCACCATTTTGACCTGTGACTGGTTCCTCCCATCCCAACAGGCATGAACTACTTACTGGGCACAACCAGACAAAGCAGTTCTTCCATTAAGAGGGAAATGCTGCCCTTGGTTAAGGCACCTTTCCTGTCAAAATTATATTTATTATGTTGTAAGAGATGGTAGGGTTTGGCCAAGGTGTGTCGAGAGGGAGGGGGAAAGAAAAAGAAAAGGCTGACAAATGTAAACTATTGCATACCTGACCATATCTCTTTCATCAGATCGGGGAGGAGGCGGTGTTCCAATTACATTTACCAAGCCCACATTTGGTTGGGTTGGTAGGAAGGGTTTTCTTATCAGAGTCTCTGGAACCATCATGTTTGGATCATGCTGGATTGTTCTGAGTTCATGTAAAGCCACCAGGCTTTCTCACCGAAGAACCTGCTGCTGAGCTTACCTCCCCAATCCCCTCCCCTAGAACCAATCAGTCCTGCTGCAAGAAAAGGATAGTTCTCATCAGTTGGTTGAAACTGCTTGTTTAGGTCCTGCTTAAAAGATCCAGAGAAAGAAACAAAAAGGCACAGCAGGCTCATGGGTTATCATGAACCCTGTCAAAAGTTCCACAGAGCACATGGCGCCAATTTCAGAAATGTGTGCTCCAGTCTCAGAAAGTTATGCCACCTTGTGATGCTTTTGATGGGACTGCTGAAAAACCAATGAATGGGGGATTCATAGGGTGCTGGCCAAAGCTGCAGATCCAGTTAAGGAAGGATCAAACCATCCTCAAACCCATGGAGAAAGCAATCTGATGTTGATGCTAAAGCATGATCTGGCCTGGAAAATATGGAAGGTTGTGGGTCAGAGAGTTGCTTTTTAAGCAAGCCATTGTCTTAGAGCCCATCTACACAGTAGGGAGAATGAGGTGGCAGGATTTAGGGCAGTACCACTTCAAATTGAGCAATGACTAAACATTCATGTTAAAAAAAAATAAAACCTGCTCATAGTAAAGTAGCACATCAGGTAGAGGGCTATACAGTTTTTATCGCTCTGTTGTGCTTAATGTGTTACATGTGGGAAACATTCTATGCAGGAGCATCCAGCAATACAAAGCCACCTGTTTTCTGAAGTGGTGCAGTGGTTCTAATGGTTCAGGTTCCTCCAACCAAATTCTGAGTAAAGATAAAAACTTGCACAAAAAAAACCACCGAAACCCTGAAAATGGGATGAGAATTCATTTCTTTGGGAAACATGCCTGCATTACCTTGCTTCAAAACACTGGGAACGCTGCAGTCTATGTGGACCTTCTCAGGCTTTAGCTACTCAGCCATATGGAGATCCTTATGTGCAGCTCTTACATGAAGGAGATTTAGGACAAATCTGTGCAGTCAGTTGTTGCGTTACTCAATGCAGGCAGAGAGAGTCAGAACCAGAGAGGGTGATCCATTTTTAAGGAGGATCAACCTAAGTCAGTCCACTGAAAAATAATCTGCCTCTAACTTTTATGTTGTTAAGACCAGCAGTCTCCCTTAGAGATTAACGTGTGAAGAAGTGAAAGGTAAGAATGCAGCTGATTCTCTGGTTTTTCTTTTTTTTCTGTCTGTCAGAATCAATGCAGAGGGATCAGAGTAAATTATGAATTGTGAAAAGATGCTGTGATAGCTGAGGATGTACCAATCAACATTGGGGAAGTGGGTTTATCTCGGCAGCAAAGTTAACTCATTTCTGGCTATTATGCTGTAGAGAGAGAACAAGTCATTTGTTCAAAAATGAAAAGCATTTGTAACTAGAAAAAAACGAGTTTCTCTCTCCAGTCTTGCTTGCAAAAAGCAAGCTTCACACCCAGTTCTTGGTTTACCCAAGAAACAAGAGAGGGAGGGAGGGCTGGTCTTCAAATAACAGAAGAGCACATGATTATGTGGACTGTACCACATCAGATTGCAAGGTGAGATGGGACTAAACACCGTCTTCTAAATTCCCTGCACACACACAAAAATGGTAGAATGTTTCTCTCTTAATGCCTAGGTTGTGTTTTTTTTTAAGTGTCATGCATTTGTGGGATGCTTTTTACCTGGGGTCTGTGCATCTACAATGGGGTAGGAACTGTACAACATATCAAATGTTGGACTGCAGCTCTCAGTGCGTCTCACCATTGGCTATGCTGGCTAGGGCTTTTGGGTGCTAGCCTCTAACATCTGGAAGGCTGTACTATTCCCATCCTCCAGTATAAAGTGGCACAGTCGAGGAATAGGTTGGACATATGATTTGATGGCAGCACAGATCAGTTCTAACAATTCCACTTGCTGAGTTGAAGAGGTGTATTTCCATCAATCCAGGCACTACGGTTTATACATGGTCCCTACTGTCCTGTCTAACTTTCAATGCCAGCTAAAGGAAGGAAAAATAACATAACTGAAGCTATGCTCTGAGGCAGAGTTCAAACAGAGCCATTGTGAGGTGTTTGGGACAATGTAGAGGAAGTCTAAGGAAAGTGATCTGCAGCCCAATGCTTTAGTTTGTGAAAATTGCCTGGGGCAACCCCCTGCAGAAAAACAAATTAAAAACAAAAACAAAAATGAGAGACCAAAGAGAGATCCCACCCATTCTACTTGACCTTCTCCAAATTTTCTTTTTTTTAAAAAAAATACCTCTCTGTGATCTGGCTTTAGTTAAACATCTAATGGACCCAACCTGAATCCTGGCTTTCCTTTAAAAAAAAATAAAAGAAAACAAATAAAGCACAATAATATCTGCCAGCTAAAGGGAAGGTAATGTAATTCTGTACAGGAAAGCGCACTTATTTTTTTAATCTTTAACCAACTAGCTAAGATGCATAGACAGTGTGAAATCAAATCAGTCTTTGGACTGATAACAGATCTCTATATATTTTGCAACCTTTACAATAATCATCATCCTCGTAACAATAACAGAGACCATTTTTATTTTCTTTCTCCATTTATGGCACTAGTTATTAAAACAAAATGGAGGGGGGGGAAAAAACACAAACCAACAGGCTTTAAAACCAATAAGGCTATTTTGTTTCCAACTGTGGAAAACTCTTTTGTAATATATTTTTTTCCCCAGAGGAAAAAATGTTGGACTAAATTTGAAACTCAACAGTATGAAATTTGAACAACCGAGAATGTCTCATGCTGGCTTTTCACTCCATTATGAGTTGGAGTCAGAGGCCTTGGAAAAAACACAACCCAGATCAAGTTCATCGAAGGGAACTGAGAGACACTGAGCTTTTTTTTTTTTTAAGAGAGTTTTTTCAACGCAGGAGTTGGTTCCCAACTGCCATCTCCTCTTATTTAGCATATCTTTTTTTATTTATAATAACAACCCTGCCAGATTGCAGGTGACTCACGAAGGATTTTTTTTTTTTTACAATAAATCAAAAAGATGCATCTGATGCAACTCCCTTTTTAAATTTTATTTTGTAAAGGTACTTTTATTGACTGCAGGCCCTGAGTGCCCAGGATTCTGTTGTGGATGTTACAGGAGCGCTGTTGGCTTTGAGTCTTTGAGAGCCACCTGTGTTTGCGTTGGTTGGCAGCGCATCACCCGGAGAGACAATGGGTTTAGTGTTTTTTTTTTAAAAAAAAGCTGCACTGTCTGTTCTCAAGTTTTAATTCGATTGTATTTAATTTGTTAAATAAAATTAAGTATGGTTTTTAAAAGCCAGATGCCCTTCAAAATTTCTTGAGCCGGCAAGTCATGCTGGGTTAGTTACGCCAAGAAGGAAAATGGGACCAGGCCAAAGTTGAGGCAAAACAATTTCCTGAATACTGACCTGAGGTGTATACTGGGTGCCATATTCAATATATTTTTTAAAGGGAGTGGTTGGGATGGGGTAATGAATGGAAGGGGAAGCCTGGAAAATCACCGCCGGTCGCAGGCTAGCCGATGGAGGACTTGAACATGGGATCTTGGAACATCTGGAGAAGGAACATTCCCCAAACAGGTGCTGATAGAGCTTTTGTTGGTCTCAAAGCAGGGGAAAGGAAGACCCCTTGGGGTTATTTGAAAACTGGAAGAAAAACAAGAACGCAGAATATCTTTTCAGCTGATTGGGGGGGGGAGACAAGATGAGGCCCCCAGGTTGTGGGACTACAATCCTGAGCCACTGGCCATGCTGGTTGGGACTCAGGGGTGATTGGGCCATGCTGGTTGGGACTCATGACATCTGGAAGGTGTCATGTTGTCTACTCTGCCATACACTTTTCCAGATTCATTCTCTTTTCATCAATGGCAAGTGGCCTTTGATAACTGGCTGCCTCGTGGTAAAGTTCCAGCTGCAAAAGGGACACTCCCTCCCCTCCCATGTGCACACACTGCACTGCCTTCTCAGACTATTTTAGATTGAAGGGGAGGCATGTGAAAAAGGTGGTCTTCTCTTTTCAAACTGACTCTCATGACTTTTATTGCTGCCCCAGTCTCACTGATGCCAACCAAAAAAAAATGGAGAAAGACTGGCTGAGAATAGACAGAAGGTCTCACTCCCTGCATATGGCATAGAAGTGTGCGGACTACACATAAAGTCCCGCCAGTCTCTTTGAGGACAGCCAGAACAAGGCAGCAGAAGTCTGGATTGCACTATCCCAGATTCTACTAGGTTAAGAAATTTTCTTGCTGTATAAAGAGATCGGCCAAGCTATAGCTTCCCTGATGTCCTGATTCCAGCCTGGTGGTCTCCAGATGTTTTGGACTAAAGCTCTCATCATCCACAGCCAGCAAGCTAATGGCCATGCTGGCTGGGAATGGTGGAAACTGCAGACCACATGTGAAGAATACCGGATAGTGAACATCTCAACAACAACAATAGTGAGCAACATGGCTCAAAGCTTCCTGGTTTACTGTATGAAGGGACAGCCCATAGAAGAAGAAGAGGAGGGAGAGGGGAAAAGAAAAAGAAGACGGCGATGACATTCCAGCACCCCACACTCCCATGCACATAAACCCACTACATGTTCAAGTGTGCACCTCAATTCACCTCCCCTCTTATTGGATGTGGGAATGACCAGAATTCTACTGACATATTCTGGGTCACTGACAGATAGGATCTTAAGCTTCTCACAGCTGCCTAAGGAGCCTGAAAAAGTTACCATGTATCCCAATACATGTAACACAAACAACTACAGTTTTTGTGCACACTTGTAGCACTCAGGATGACGTGCATGAATTTTTTGTTTTCCTGGGGGCATCAAGTTCCTAAAACAGGCTGCAGCTTTGCCACTGGCTACAGCAGCTTGCAGTGGGGTTATGGGGGTTCTCCATGTGATGGCAGAGGTCCCTGTGACAAGCTGCTCTTGATGTTCCACTAATAGCACAGAGCTCACCTCCCTGTGGAGGGTTCTGTACACTTGAAATTATACATGAAGTACAATTCCCAAGTGTCAATACCCTCAAGTGCAACCCCCTTCCATTTCTATATGGCTTGCATATATATCCCTGTCCATTGCAGGGATTTACAGGACTTACTGTGGTTCTTTAAGTACAATTAAAAATAAAGATCCTGGGGCTGAACTACCAAACTGATGCATATGTGTAAAGATGATATTCCTACTCATCCCACCCAAGGACCAAACTCAACACCTAAGAACGGAATAAAAGATAATCTATTCTTTCACAGTAACAAGGGCTTCAACTGTCTGGAAGGCCCAGCATATCCCAGGTTTGGTTATTTTATAATGAGACTGTTTCTCTCCCAACTGTGAACAAGAAGGTGCCTAGTTCAAGTTGAATCACTGGAGATGAGCTTCTTAAATCCATCAGATCCTTAACTGTCCTTGGGCACGGATCCCTTTGCCAGGTCATCAGCTTCTTTTGTTAACAACTGGGGCAAGAAACCAGTGGTAAAGTTGAACTCCTCTAGGAAAAGATTCCTAGATATTTGAAGATCCTTTCTCATTTCAACGACACAGAGACATCCTTGTAAATTCATGGATGAGGTGAGTCTTAACTGACCAAATGTCACCCGTACCCAGGGATTCATTGACAAGGGGGCATGTATTTCACAAAGATCTAGTAGAGGAGGAGAAGGCTCACTCGCTTCCAGACTTCTGTGCCCCATGAACTCATTTCTGAAGCATACCCTCAACCAGTGTTTAAGATGAACCAGTTGGAGGATAGAGCAGCCAGGGAGACCATCCTCCCAGGCTCAGCTCACATATTGGATCTTTCCTAGGAAAGGCAAGTCTGTGGACTGGATTATCCGGCCCGCAGCACGCTCTTCAAAAACGACAATCTAGAAAAGAAATGTGAAGAAGAAAAAGAACAGGCTTGGTACAGATGCCAGAATTTTTCCTTTGCATGCAAACAAACATGGAGGAAGAGTGGCAGGTATATCTGAATTGGTTATTAAAAATATAATTTACTTCTACGGCAGAATGGATGAATCTGGCATTTTTGACTTCTTGTGGTATCTACTTTTTATTCTTAAGTTAGTTTCATTCCATTCTGTCAGTGTGTAATTTTGGGGGTGGGTAGAGCATTTGAAAGAAAATCTATACATATATCTGGTGTGTTTCCCTTATTATATGCACTTATGGGTGCAATTTTGCTTAATGTACACATGGATAGAAGCCTTGAAAGTAAAAGACTGGAGTTCAAGTCAACCCAGCCCAAACTCCCAGCACTCCTCAAGAATTCAGCAAAGTGAAGGGCTGATCAGTCACACAAACATTTACAGCCTTGCAGTCTTGTTCTGTAAAAACAGCCACAGCTGTACATAGTCGAGCTGTGCTTGAATGAAATCTACAAGCCAGGAGGCACTAACATTCACTGGGACATTGAACTGTTTATGCCAAAATAGGTAAGTTGTTACATGTGTCATAGGATCCCAAATGTACTTAGCAAGATGTTAACAGAAAGCATATGTTTCAAATCAAGCAACTGACCTCATTGTGTCCTTCCTGGAGCCATGTCCTTGGGAGGTAAAGTGTTTCCTGAGGACCAATCTTCCAGTAGCGACCGAGATTCTGCCCATTAACAAACACAATTCCTTTTTCCCAGCCCTGGGAAAACAGAAAAGGGGCAGCACTGGAGAAAGAAATACACAGGTATCCTGCCATGCAGCCAATGCTCTTACATATGGCTTTCCACAATGATCAAAAGTTAAGGCACTACATTCCTCTTCAGTTCAAATACCGTGCTCTCTGATAAGAGCAAGAAATTGTAGTGTACAAGCCAAGCATCAACATCACTTTGGGTCATGGCTAGTGCCTATTGCAAAGACTACTTTTTTAATAAAAAAAATACGTTCACTGTTGCAGATAAACAAGGAATAGGTTTGAATATAATCAACAAAACACATCAAGCTAAAAGAGAAATATCTTTACTACATAGTAAAAAAATTAATAAATTACAATATAGAAAATAAATGTCAGATTGTTCCCCTTCTCTCCAAAAATTGTGGCTGGTTACACAGCTGGTACACAACTAAGACAATTGTACCTGTGATGCACAAGAGATTCAGATGTGAATCTTCCACAGAGTGAATATAATAAACAGTTAAGCCAACTGGAAATACTAATACTCATACTAATTTTCAAAAAGGACTCTGGGCTGTAAAGGAATACCCATGTTTCCTGAATATCTGTCTAAGAAGAGCCTATGATCAGTCTGAGGCCATTTTCTCTTGTACTCATCCTTGAGGATTCTGGAAAAATAAAAAAAGAAACTGACCTCCAGCTTCAAAAAAGTGTCCTGGGGCAAATGCTGAACTTGGAGGGTTCCTCGGAAAAACGCAGGCCCTACTGCACTGTCAGGGACAGCGCTCCAGGGAGTGAATCCACGTAGACTGTGGGCAGAAAAGAAACTGCTGTGAAAAGAAAAACTGCTCCCACAAAGCAATCAAAGATCTCCAAAGGACAGAACCATTCACACAACCAGTTGTCATGCAGAAGTTATTTACATAATGGCTCACTCTCCCTCCCCACCCCTCACTCACAAATCATTTTGTCCCCTGAATGCTTTGACATGGGTTCCAAGGCACAATTTGTCACTCTTGACTCAAGTCCACTTTTAGAAGCTCAGACCCAGCTATCCCTTCAAGGCAACTGGGAATTCTGGCCCAACTCACAAAAGGAAGGCAACTGAGAATTAGTTCTCCGTACATATAACAGCTGTGCAAATTGGGCCCTTTGGGGTTTTCAAGCCACCATGTCCCTGATTCTGAACTTGGGTGGTACAATATGTACCAGTTTGGAAATGAATGAAAGCCACCTGAAAAGAAACACTGTGGTTTGATCAGACCCCTAACAAGGATTAGGATTAAAAAATGGGCAAGTGGAGGTTTATAAACATGCACATACATAAAATCCTCCAGGTAATATATTTTATCCTCCAGGTAATATATTAAGAAAAGAAAGGAAAAGGGACCCCAGCTATATAATTAATACTATACATAATTATGTAATTACATCTGTGGCTGGCAACCTCTAACTCAAACTCTCTAGTGCTAAAAAAAATAAAGGCAGTCAATTTTAGAAGTAGAGATAGCTAATTGGTCTATCTGTCCCAGACTATTGACTCTCCAGGGTCTTAAGCAAAAGCAAGGCTTGGGAAAACTCAGACTTTCTGGATTATAATTCTCAGAATTCCAAATTCCCATCACCTATCTCATCCATTCAACTGAACAACAGCACCCTCCCCACCCTTCCCTGTACCTGAACAGGACTGTAACACTCCTGTCCAAGGTAGCAGGAAACTTAAACGGGGCCATTCCTCTTTAGGAATCAGGAATACACTGCAACATTTTATTACACTCTCCATTTGTTCAAGAAAGGTAAGTGGTATTGTAGCATTCCATCGCATCTGGATCACATGAAGGAGGAACCCTAGTCTTTACTTTACCTGGTATTCCTAACCTAGCTATTCTAGGCACTTTCACGTGAAGGGAACAAGGTGGATTCTGCTCAGTATGAAAAACAATGTTTCCCTCCATGTACAAATAGTATTAAATCTATGCAGATCATCATGGCAAAATAACTTTCCACTCCTGCTGTTTCATCCTCTCTCTCTCTCTCTCTCTCTCTCTCTCTCACACACACACACACACACAGAGAGAGAGAGAGAGAGAGAGAGAGAGAGAGAGAGAGAGAGAGAGAGAGAGAGATTTCCAGGTTACCACCTTGGTAGGAATTATGCCATCAGCAACTTATCCTGGAGATTTATGAAGGAGCGGCAGCACCATCTTTGAGGGGGCTGGAATGACCGTAATTAAAAAGAGAACTCTCTCCTCCTGCCTCTCCCAACTTCAGCTCTCAACAACCAGCATCTCTGTCTGGCAAGGAAGCAACAGGAGACATTGGTGTTTCTTCAGAGGCCCGGGGAATGTCACTTCCCATTTCATCTAATCTGTTTCAGTTCTCCAGGGCTGTGTATATTTCCTTATTAAAAGGCTCTGTACCTGCCCTGAGGCAACAAACTATGTAACCAACTGGGGTGGGGGCAGGAGGCTAATCCAATGAAGGGCTTCCCCTGGATATGTTAAGATCGGGCTGGTAAATTAGAGGAGGCTGCTCCAAGTGAGAAGTGAGCTTGCTGGCTCAGCAGAATCTCAGCTCCATTTGCAACTCAAGCAAGTTTTAAACTGCAAATGTGTCGGTCTGTTATAATTTTGAAGAGCAAAAGAGAAGGCAGGTAAGCCTCAGGTGTCAAGGCAGGGCTTCTCTTTGCAGGACCTGCACAGGCTGTGTAGACATTTCTGCTTTTCTAGAAAATGCTATTTTTCTGGGTCTCCCAAGAAACATAAGAATCACAACCCGGAAACATCACCCAAAGAGACCTTCTGCTGTGCCTTCTGCAACCGGACTTGTCTATCTCGGATTGGCCTTTTTAGTCATCAGCGCGCTTGCAGAAAACGCGGGATGAGTCCTTCCTGAATCTTTGTTTGCGAAGAAAAGCCAGAGATATCAAACAAAACGGATAGTTAAGATTACATACACTGTAACGTTGTTTAAAAAATTAAAATACCAATACACTCTCACTTTCATTTGCTGTACACAATATTTCTTTTGCAATGATGTAGGCATACATGAGCAGAGATATTGCTTGCTTTTTAGCAGCCAAACCATTATAAAAATTATGCCCTAATAATAAATTACATAACATCAACAAAAAGTTTCCCTGCCTGTTAAACACAGACCAGGATCCTGCATCAGGAGATGCAGATGTATCATGTAGCTATGAGGTTATCTAAATGGTGAAAATACTCCTCATAGAATTTGAGAATACGATTTATCTAAATGGCATCCCACATCAATCTATCATATTCAAAATCCACCAAAAACTTCGCAGGAAAAGCTTTGTGACTTTTCCCAACGATTTAAAAAAGCTCAGTGAGGAATGTGCACTCCCGCTCATTGAGACAATCGATTCGCATTGATCTGCATTCCCAATAAGAGTGGAAGTGGAAAGCTGACTGGTTGGATGTGTGCCGGGCGCAGAGCTTGCTAACAAGACAAGCGTCCCGAACTGCCATGTTGGATTTTTGCTGTAGCGATTGTGCGCTGAGGTGATGAAAAAGGCTCCCCCGCTTTTTTGTATTTATTTAGGTGGAATACTGCACTTTTACACCGTAGATGCTTTAAAAAAAATACTGTTCAGCAGCAGCAACTGGTGACAATAAAAACATGAGTAATTCACTTGTGCCTGCCATCTTGATTCACAGGCATGCCTGTTTGAACAATGGGCGCAGATAGCTTTGCATGCCTGTGATCTTGCAAAAAAAAAATGTTAAGACAAATAGAAGCTGCTTTGAATTGGCCTTAGTGCGCACTGGTCATCAAGATTTATGGCTCTTAAGTTCTTAGCTGCTTCAAACACTGGCTAGATTGCACTGACGTCCTGCTTGGCAGGCTTCCCATAAGCAAACATGAATGTTGGAGCAGATAGGCTGTTGATTTGATCCAATACAGCCCTTCTTATATTCTCCTCTTTGCCCACCCTCGCTCTAGCTAGCCAATGTTCTAGTTAGGCTTATTTCCAATGTCAGGTTCCCTCACACAAACTTATTCTATACAAAATTCAGCATTCAAAGAATTTCAGCTTTCTATCAGGTTTTCTTGCTGTTATTTTTTAAAAAACAAACACACAAAGAACTTATTCACACAAGGCATCTTTTACCTGTGGAAATGTGCTAGAGGAACGCATGGCCATAATGACCGCTGGAATAGTTGGTTTTAAAAGGAAATCAGAGGAGTTCACAGAGGAGAGGAGTTCTACCTGAAGCTATTAGCCATGATCATTACAAAGGATCTCCCTGTTGGCTCTGCTGGACCTCTTGGTGGCTTTTGATCCCACCAACCATGGTAGCATCTCCCCTGCCACCAAGCCAGCATCTGGCAAATAATGAGGCTGACAGACCCAGACAAGCTGAAATGAAAAAGAGCTTCAGCATCCTCTTCCCAGAGCTGCCAATGACTGGCTCTATATTCCCAGCCACAATCTAAAGTGCTGGTGATGACCCATAAAGCTCTATAGAGTTCAGGTCCAGGCTATATCTCCCTATATGAGCCTGCTAGAGTTCTATGAATCTTCAGAAGAGGCCCTTTGCTCGGTTACACCACCTCTTGTTTGATGGGAACATAGGAGAGGGCCATCTCATGGCTGCTCCCAGATTTTGGAACTCCCTCCCTAGAGAGACTCCCTCCTTGCTCTCCTTCTGCCAGCAAATAAAAACATTCCTGTTCCGTCAGGCTGCTAGAAATAGACTGGGATGGGCTTTTAATGGTGTGCTGTGCTGTTTTGTTGATTTTTAAAAATATGATACTTTAATAAATGTTAAATGATTTTAACTCTAGGAGATTTTTAAAATAATGTTTATGTTTATATTTTCAACTGATGTTTTTGTATACTTTTTAATCTGTAATGTTTTAAAAGTTATAACCCACCTTGACTCCCATTATTGGGGAAAAGGCAAGACATAAATGTAATAACAACAGTAGTAGCAGCAGCCTGAATGAACACTGAAACAGTCCTGAAGCACAGATATTGATAAGAAGGGAACAGAGCTTGGAAAATTACTTTTAAAAAACCTAGTTACATTACTCATTATATTGATCAGCCAACAGGTCATTCATTGTTCCTGTTACCGCAATCCACACAGTCACTTGATGGATTATTCATTACTAATACGTTACTTTTAATACTGTGCCTTTGAAAAATACAGGACAACAAACTCCCCCTCATCTCTCTCACAGACACCAGTTCAAATATGCACCCAGTGCTGCTGTTTGGGTGCTGCTCTCCCTCCCCACCCACTTCCCTGTACTCATTTTGACTCTCTTCTTGGCAGCACTTTCTTTCCTCTGGACAGGATGGAGGAAGGCAGGAAAGACAAGCCAACTTTTAAAGGTTTTTTTTTAACTCCAACTAACCCGAGTCTCTATTGAAGCTCATGTTTCCAATGAGTCTCCCCCTCTTTCTTTTCCTTTCTCCCCCCCCCCGCCCCCAACCCTACTTTCTGGCTTCCCCTACACCTCACAAAGAAGGGTAATATAGGTAACCACTCATGACACCCTTACTCTCTCCCTCCTATTGCTCAGATCCCATCAAAATATCCCATTAACAAGAAATACAGTAGGACCCCTGTATTTGCTGGGGATTGCTTCTGGGAAGGGGGCATGGAGACAGAAAAATGTGGATAATAGTGAACACCATTGAAAATAATGGGACTTCTGATTTAAAATATCAAGCAGTTTCCTTGGAGGAACTAGAAAATGGCGAGAGGACAAATTTTCTAGGAAGACTCTATGGTAGGTATGCTGTTTTGTGTCCTGTGGATAACTGAATCAGTGGATAAATATTCAGTGGATATGGGAGTCCTACTGTAGGCAGAAACCCAGTTACGTTAATCTGAAAAAGCAGTAAATTAGAACCCTGGTCATTACAGGCAAAAGAAGTTCCAACTTATAAGTTGTTCCAACTTATAACTGCAAAGTAGGTTCAACTAGGAAGCAAAATAAATCATTACAAGTAATATGTTACTTTAAAGCTCTGAGAGGGGGTTGATGAAGTGCTTTGTGTGCTTTCGTTTGTGTGCTTTCATTGGTCCAGATCTGTCAGCCTCATTCTTTGCCAGATGCTGGCTTGGTGGCAGGTGGAGTTGCTAACTAGATTTTGTACCTCTGCCAAATGTGTTTGCTGTAAATGAGGGAAAGAAGAAAACAAATAACTACGGTACAACAGAGGAGAGAGGGAGGGAGGAATTACCACACCAACCTTTCCATGAAGCTGGGTTTCATCTCCAGGTTGTAAATCTTGAAGTTCCTTAAGGAGGTTTTGTTCAAAGAGATGTCACCAATTAAGCCTGCGAGAGAAACAAGAGTAAAAGCCGAAGTGAGAGGCAGTGAGGCTGATGAATCATCTTTGGAAGGAGAAGGCACAACAAGTTGTGGAAAATGGCAGTGGCAGCAGCAGCTTCCAACCTCTGCAGCAGAATCATGGCTCCAAGAGTCCTCATTGTACAGGGAAAGTGGATCATGCTGAGCTTGGGTCCTCTTTCACTCCAGTATCAATACTAATTACATAGGAATGGAAAGTCGTGTCCATTTCCTCTCTTTATTTAATAACTCTTTATAAAATAATTGCCCTACACTTATGCTGGATTTTTTAGTCCTTTCCCTGAAACAGAAGTTCCCCTCTCTCTCTTATAAGATGCAGGTCAAGGGGCTCATGTGTTAAAAATAAAACACAGGATCACTGTTGGCAAAAATACTAGCAAGCCTGATGGAGATCTTATATTATTCCTGGTTTTCAAATAACAGACGCTGTGCCACATCACAAAAGGATGACAAAACTGCTTAACTTTGAAAGCTGTTTGCCTTGTAACATTTTGGTGGTGGTTTGGGGGGAGAGAAGGCTGCTGTTCAAAACACACCCATCCAAATCCTAATGCTTTGCCATTATAAGCCAGCTGTGCAGTTCTTTGGCTACGGGATCTTGCTCTGATGATGTGACTGACTAAATTGGTCTAAGTGTACCTAACATCTCAGACAAGGGAACAAATAAGAAAAAAGAACTGGCTACAACTCTATTTGAAAAGCTGGCTATGAATTCCCTAAATTGATACATCATAAATCACTTATAAAGGCGGCGGCAGAGAAAGAAATAATCCCACAATCCCATGCTTTTCAAGCTGCAGCTCTGCTGTGACAATGGACCTTCCACGCATCACCTCCTCACTCCAGGTCAACACAGATGATAAAAAAACAAACAAACACATGAAGACAGAGGAGAGGCTTCATGCTTAAAGCAGATTCAAGCAAGGAATACTCCAGCAATACAGCTGAGAAGTACCACAAACAGCTTTCACATTTGACCACAGCAAATTGGGCATTACAATGCAAATTGTACCCAAATCCCTGAGAGGGATGCTCTGTAGGGCTCGCCATTCTCCTGACTTCTGCTCATCAGTCTTCGTAGCCAGCTGCAAAAGCTACAGCATTGACCAAGTATTAAGCGATGGAAAGGAAAAGTGATGACAAAGGAAATGTGTCATGTCTGCCAAATGAAAAGCTTCAAACACACTAATGTTGTTCTAAACATCAGCAACATTGAGTTATTTGAAACACAGAACAATTGTTCAAGGAAGACATAGCACTTAAAAAGATTCTTTTCAGTGATAGCAGTCTGGTTGTGGAATGAACTCCAATGGGAGACCTGCCTTTTTTAATTACAGCCATTTTTTAGTCCTTATAAATGAAAAGGTATTCTTGAAAAGTATGTGGGCACCACCTGCTGAAACCTCAGAGGTCAAAGAAATGGTCAAGTAAGATTTCTAGTGGACTGGTGCAGGTTTTGACTGTTTCCTGCTACTTTGAATGACTAGCAGAAGCAAAATAAATTATGCAAAATGAGATAAATTATGCAAATTTGAATAAATTATCTGCTTCATTTAAGATAGGTCAGAGAATTCAGCTTTTCCTGGTGCAAAATATAGAACTATCTGGCTGAGCATTTTAAGGGGTTTTTCCCCCCACCGAGTAGAAGAGAACCTCTCTTGTTAACTATTTGCAAGGGAAAATGTTTTGAGAAATACTTCTGCAAAATGTGATCCCTTAGTATTAAAGTAACAATGAGGTGGGGGAATGCAGCTCACCTTTCCGCTGGTCATTGAGATGCTGTCCATAATTGACTCGCCCACAGTTCTCGACTAGGAGCCTGAGTTGCCTGTATCCCTGTAAATCACAATAAAGGACAAGCCAAACTGAAGCCAAGAAAATGGAGCTACTGAGACACAAAGAAATATATGGAATGAGAGAAGCCAGCCAAATCACTCTAGATTGGGGACAGCACCAGATGGCTGATCTGCAGATTAGGGTGAAGACAGATTGTAATACTGGATTGATCTCAGTGTATTTTCAGAACCACCTTACTTGTACTGAAAATGATACATCTGTCTTCACCCTAAGGTACATAAACATGCTACATTTGTTCTCATGCTAACATACCTATTCACCTCCAAGAATGACTCTGGGCTTTAAAATTCTTCAAGTCTGTCTGTGCACAGCACTGATTGGTTGATCACCACAATGTCACTAAGAAATCACCCTGATCCTGCCATCTATAATTTGTGGAACAGTTTTGCCCTTTTTCTCCTCTAAAAAAAATCAATATAGGAACAAATGAAGGGATCAAAGCATAAATGTTTACATGGTGTTTTAAAAATTAAGACAGGCAAAGAGTCTGCCAAAAGCACAAGGAAAGGGCAAAACTGATGGCTGAGTTGGTACACACTTACAATTTTATCACTTACGAAAGTGGGCTTGCTTTTGTGCCTGTGAAATCTCATTTGATATTACTTTCACCTTCACACTTGTGGACTAAAATTGGGGGACCATGGAAGTAGACACTATAAGTTTTAGGGCAGGATGAGCAACACGAGGCCCCACAGATGGCATGTAGCCTCCACCCAATTTTGCAGTCTCCAAAGATGACTCCTCAAAAAACAAAAACAAAAAACAGAGAATAACGAAAGCCTTCAGAAAACACGATTTCTAATATCTTCTCCTGCCCCTCCCATTTAAAAATAATCTTTTAATACTGGGAGTAGATGTCTATTTCAGGAGGGGTAGTACAGCCATGGTGCACCCTGGGGCAGGGGGTACAAAATTGATCCACAGGCCATCCATAGTTGCCTACCTGTTTTACTCTCAGGCAATGAGTTCCAATGGGTTTAAATACCAAAACATTTAGCTAAATCATCTCTGGGGTAAAAAAATAATAATCAGGATTGGGAAATGTTAGCCAATGGAGGGGTGAGTTAAGTCTGCAGTCCTAAGGACAGTGACTGAGTAAGTTCTACTGAATTCAGATGGTCTTCCTCCTGAGTAAGCAGGTTCAGTGTTATGCTGCATGGACGATATAGTTTTGAGGGCCTTCTGTTTTTTGCTACTGTCCATTTTACTCCATCTTTTTCTACTGGCACAGATCCCGATCCATTGTTAGTCTGAATTGACCCAGCACAACAGAGATTTGTTGGCACAGAGAATGTTGGAGTAAAAGATATGATTGGTGCTTTTGCCTGTAATTCACACTGCATTCCTTGACTGCTTACCTGTCCATTAGGGATTGCCAGTTCTTGTGTGTTGTAATCAAGGTGGCCAATATACCAAGTATTAACAAACACCTGCAGGGAAGAAACAGCCAGACTCATTCGTCAATCACAGAAAGCTGAGGATTAGAGGAGGATTTAGGGGCTGTGTGGTGAGGCAGGAGGAGGACTACCTGGCAGGAACAGGGATTGCTGGGGTCTCTTCCAAGCTTTGTCTGTAAGCTTATTATTTATAATCATTTGAAAAGCACTTACAAAAAGGTGAAGAGAGAAAAACTCTAATAAAGAATCCCAGATTACCCTGCATCAACAGTTATGTTTAGATGGCAACATCTATCCACCACCACATAAAAAGACAAATATTTGTAACTTTCAGAGTATCCCTCTCAGTCGTAAAATGACACCCTAATCCAGCCCATCTCTGTTGATGCCCCACCCAGTGACTGTATGGCATCAGTACATGGGCATTACTGGTTCAGAGCCAAGGTAAACTGAAAGAACCTGCATGTTGATAAAGCCTAGGTTCCACACAGAGCAGAGGGAGCCAGGTATGAAAAGCTGGTGGGACTTTGTAGAGATTAGAAACAACTGTATGCCAAAGAACAAAGGCTTATCCCTCTGTCCTGGGGTAACCTTACAGTTACTCAGTTAACAAAGTCTCCATCTTCCCCACCCCCTATTCAACTCCCAGGATAAGCTGTTTGACCCCAGTTCTGCTATGTTCTCACCTGGGCTCTGTCCCGGACATGGTCGTCAGAATGTAATGTTCCTTCACCAGTTATGACAGTCTCATAGAGCGTATACCCAAAGGCCTGTCCATTACCGTCATTTACTGGGAGGTTCTCCATGTTAATAGGGTGCTCTGACTTGATGGGCTGTAAAACAGAAATCACACACTTACAACGAATCATAAGGACATTTACTTATAAGTAAGTTCCACTAAGTTCAATGGCACTTACTCTCAGGTACATTCATATGAATGGGAGAGTTATCAACACTCCTGTTTCTGGAGGGAGGGAAAGAAAGCCAAAATTTATATCAGGGGTGGGCAACATTACCAAGTCTGTTACCCTCTCTTAGACCTCATCAAGCTGTACCTAATCCCAGCCACCTTATATCCAATGACCAGGATAAAAAAATGGGGGTGAACATGGTCAACTGCATCCCCCAAAAGCCTCTGAACAGGGAGACTGGCCATGTACAGGTTATTTCAGTGCCCTCCAGGCCTTTTTAAAGGCCCCAAATAGTATTTTATAGAAGTAGGAGGTGACTTTTACTTCCTGCAAATATGGAATCTTTTTTAAAAAAAGGTGATTTTGGACCTGGGGAGGGGAACAGTTTCCTTGAGGCTATTGGCTGGGAATTTGCACTTTGCCCACACCCAATCTATATGGGTTACATCATTCAGTTGGCTTGCCTCGCATGTTCATGCTTCTGACAAATCAAAGCAACTTGCACACGCACACCTGCCTTGACAACTTGCCACTTGAAAGCCTGCAGCACAACACATCATCTCTCTCAAATAGGAGTACAGTGTAGGAAGTAACATTTAGTGATAGAAAAGTGGGGGTTTTTTTTGTGGCACTTGAGCGCCTCTGCTGTCACCTGATACTTCTTTAAGGCTTCCTGGGGCATGGAGAAAGCAGACGTAGTGTCTTCTTGGTCCCTGGCACAGTGTCTTTTTTTTTTCTCATCAGGAACTGGACTGGGACTACATCCACACTAGGACAACGAATCCCTGGGAGGAGGGGATCTTTTCCTCAGTGGGAATCTTACACACAAGGTACCATTCTCTCTAGAATCTCGAAGTATTCTTTTTTTGAACCCATAACCCACAGTAGCTCCCAGCCAGCACACCAAGCTAAAGGTTTCTGGTGTTGTAGTAAAATGTCCAAGCCTGGGGAGTTCCACATGATAGGGACCAAAACAGAGATGGTCTCTTTCCAGTGCCTACCAATCTTGCTAGTGTTAGTGTTGGGCCAGTGGAACAGGGCATCCAAAGATGTTCTTAAAACATGGGTAGGCTCATACACACACAGCTAATTAGGTTACTGTGATTTGAGTGGATTCTTCAGTGTGTGGAAAGGCATGACTCCATTCCAACTTTGGTTCACACATGTATGCTACACTGTTAACATCAGGCAGTGACTCACATGCAGATGTCATGTGTACACCTTATATCTGAATGCAAGCTGTCACTTTATGTTACAGCTGATGAGTTTCAAGCAAGCACATTGTGAACCAACCCCAAGCCCTCTTCTAAGGCTGGAAAGATATGTTTTTCCATAGAGTTTGAAGAACAAAACAACTATCCTCTGAGAAGCAACATCAGACTTAATGGCCAGAAATGTCCAAGTACACATTAAATGTGAATTCTGAGATTTAATGACAGTAGTTTGGGATCAGTTCAGCCCCTCACCACCAACATTTGAAAACTATAACCTCAGAAGTGGTACATTACCTACCTGTACCAAAGATGGCAGCAGCTCCCAGAGAGAGATATACTGCTGCATCAGGATAGCCCCGTATGATGCCTTCCCTGAAACTACAGGAGGCACAGGTAAAGGAGTCCCTTTAAAGAAAGAATGAAAGGATATGTTCAGTTCAAATACTGTATCAGTTGAATGCTTTCTCAAGTGTAAGATATGACTGTGTGACATACCAGAACCAGCATGGTGTCATGGTTGAGAGTGTTGGACTAAGGCTCTGGGAGAGCAGGGTTCAAATCCCCACTCATCCATGGAAACCCACTGGGTGACTTTGGGCAAGTCACACTTTCTCAGCTTCAGAGGAAGGCAATGGCAAACCACCTTTGAACCAATCTTGCCAAAACAAAAAACAAACAAACAAAAAACTCTGCTAAGTTTGCCTTCAGATAAGACACACAACAATGTGACATATCTGAACCAATTTGCAAAATGGATTTAAAAATAAAATCCACTCCACACATTTGTTATTTCTCAGTGTTGCCTAGCACCTTTTTGTTTCCCTGTCTTGGATTGGCCTTTTTTGTCATCAGTGCGCTTGCAGAAAGTGCGGGATGAGTCCTTCCTGAATCTTCATTTGCGAAGAAAAGCCAGGGAGAGAGAGAGAGACTATTGAATCTTCTCACTGCTCTTTTGCTTGTCCCCAGTCTCTCTTGCCTGCACTTTTGCTCACACTTTTGTCTGATCCAACAGGACCTACTGGATAGGCCATGAGGACTCACACAATCTCTTGCGTAGAGGCAGCCAAACTGCCCTCAGATCAGATGGGGTACCTGTAATTTTGTCACCACTACTAGAGGTCACATGAGTCACTGCAGCCAATTAAAATGAAGCACAGGAAGGGCAAAATGATGCCAAAAACAGTATGGTTAGAAAATGGACTTAAGAAGAAGCAACAGCTAGAGGAACAAATGATGCTCAACAACATCATAAGAAGTACATATACTGTACAGGCAAAACAAAAAAAACAAAAAAAAGGAAGTGCTTTTCAGAAAAGGAACAGACAGAAGGAAACATAAAAAGACGGAAGCGGTTTCAGTTCAACACTGCACAGTTCAGTTCAGCGCAGCCTGTCTTTGAGCCTCAGTTTTGCCTTAAACCAGCCTCTTCAAAGAAACAGAGAAAATGACTGCTCACAGACATGGACTGGTGGGGGAAAAGAGAGTGGCACATTTGCTTGCCAATGAAAGTTTTGGGAAGAAAAAGGCAGAGAGAGAGAGAGAGAACACACAAAGAATTTCTCCCTTTCTAATTTGCATTTGTTTTAGGTTTCCAGGTATGAAATATTCCCCAGCAGAGAGATGATGTTATTAAGTTCACACACCTTCCCTGCTGCTGTGAAGTCAGCTGAAGGTCCATTTCCATAACAAGCCATCCTATCTCCCCTTGTCCCTTCCCTCACACCTCAGAAAAGTGCTCCCAGCTAATCTATGGGATGTAGCTACTTGGAGAGCAGCGGGGTGCTTGACACACCATTGGTGAGCCAATTTCCAAGCTCTGCTCACGTGGCACCAGCCAGCATTTAGAAGTGGCAGGGAGGCTTCTCCAGTATTCCTGTCATTACCCAGCATGTCTGTCAAAAGCTGTCGCAGCTTGAAGAACTTGGAGGTGTAGTCTCCAGACTCAGTCAGCACAGCATCATAGTCTGAAAAATAAGGGTGCAAACAGGTCAAAACAGGAGGGCAGTGGGTGGGCCTAGGAGGCACGGCCAAACAAGAAATATAAGGAGACAATGCACTCTCTTTCTTCATTTCCCTCAAATCACTGCAAGGACACAAAAGTGAAAAAACCTACTCATGGATTGACTCTCGGAGGAAAGGCTTAGCAGTCCCATAGAACTATCAGTCTTAGAAGCAGCAGGTTGCAGGTAGTGGGGATTTTGCTACAGGTGGTAGAGAGGTGTTGCCAGTTAGAGCAGAACCTCCTATAATTCTTATCTAGTGTCTAGTAAAGGAATTTGGCAACCTAGGAATTTCTGTTTACATTCCAAAATTCAGTCCAAAATGCCACATTGGTTACTCACCATGAAGGTGCATTCTGGGGTTGGGGAGAGGAGGAACACAAAGGTTTTGGATTCCTCCTCTCACCAATCCAGAGAAGGTCATTTTACCAAAAGGAAAAACAAAGAAAGAAAAAGAGAAACAGAGAATGAAAGAGAAAGGGGGAAAAAATGAAAGAAAAGCTACTGATCTACCTGGCTCTCCAACCTTCCCCTACGGTGCCCTCTAGATATATTGGATATCAACTCTGTCCAATGGAAATGCTGGGAGCTGAAGTCCAAAACATCTGAAGGGCACTGGATTGTCTTTTGCAGCCCAAGTACCTGAAACTGTTAGAGCCAGCGTGTATAGTGGTTTGAGTGTTAGAATAAGACTCTGGGAGATCAAGATTTGAATCCCCAGTCAGCCATGGAAACCCACTGGGTGACCTTGGGCAAGTCACATTCTCTCAGCCTCAGAGGAAGGCAATAACAAACCTCCTATGAGCAAATCATGCCAAGAAAACCATGTGACAGGAGTGACAGGAGTTTGCCTTAAGGGTCACCATAAATTGGAAGCTACCTGAAGACACAAAGCAGCAGCAGCAACCCTTGAAACTCTTTGACCTGCCAAGCACAAGCACTGTAACTGAGCTATGATGGCGCTGCTCCATTGGGACTGGCTCATTTATTTAATTCTATTCAAAATGCATTCGGTTCTGCATCTGTCTCAAAAACAGCAATGTGGCTGTAATGGCCATTCTCACGCAGATCTATTTGCCTGGGGACTACCCTGAGACTTTCCTTGGCCAGACCAGCCAATGTAACCTTACCGTAGCTGGTGATGGTTGGCTTGTAGTCATGAAAATGCTGGGCGCCATTCAGAAAGCCGAAGTTTGTGCCCCCATGGAACATGTAGAGGTTGATGGATGCTCCCATCTTGAGGACTTTTTCAACTGTTTGTGCCATGTCTGTGCAGGGAAGTGAAGAGTTTTAGAGTATTGCTCTGGTGATTATGGCTGAACAGACTTCCATGGAGAATTTCCATTTGCAATCACACCGAGCTTGGGAGAGCTACTTTTCTGGACTACATTTTCAGAACCCTCATTCACCCTCATTGGCATGCCCAGCAACCATGATGGCCGGAGATTCTGGGAGCCATTGTCCAGAGAAGTAACTTTCCTAAACCCTGGACACTGGCATGTAAGCCACAGTTCTGACAATTTACTGAATGGTTCTCACTTACTTTTCACTCAATGTTCGCTTGGCAAAAACATTCATATACCAAAAAAGCAAGTAAAAACAACCTACTCCTTTTACATTTTAAACATATATATGAAAATAATGCAGTATTTTGTTAAAGCATTTCCCCATACCTTCCTATAGAAGAGCTTCAAGGCAGCATGTAATATTGTTATGTAAACCAGATTATAACTAGCACTATAATAACAAAAGGGCAGCACGCACTTTAAAATCTACAGTAAAATGTTTGAGAACATGAAAAACCCTTCAAATATATTCAAAATAAAACCAGTCCTGTCCTCCTCTGGTGCACTAGGAAACAAAATATCCTATCAGATTCAGTGCCTGAAAACAGATATGGGAAGGAAAGTTCACAAGGGAGCATCACTATATATAAGACCCTGTGTCCCTGGCAATCCCCACGTCATCCTGGAAGGCTGAAGTTTAAATTAGAAAAGGGGAATGGTGTCAAGCTATAAAAACCCTGCCTTGGTACTAAGGAAAGAATAATTTAAAATATATGGATATTTAATATATAGAAGTTACACACACTCACACCATGTGCACAGGACTGGTACCTGTAGTTTCAATTATTTGTCATATGAAAAATATGGTTTCCCTAGGCATTTCCTAGGTCCTCCAGCATGATTCTATGGAGTTTGCTATTACCCATGGTTTCAAGTATTCACAGTAAGTCTGGGAACATATCCCCGCACAGATACAGTAAGAGATCTGTATGTTAAAGTGGTCTCTGTTGATATTGGGTGGCACTGTGGAGGCTGTACCTATGGATTCATCCCTACTGCTGTTTCAGAGCTATGAAAGGTCCAGGGACCAACAGAAAAGAAAGGCCACTAATGAGGGCAATAGCACGAGAAATCATATAAGACAGGAACAGGGAATGTGTGGCCCTCCAAGTGTTGTCAGGCTGCAACTCCTATCAGCCCTACCCAGTAGAGCTAATAGTTAAGGATCCTGGGAGCTGCAGCCCAACAAAACCTGGATGACCACATGCTGCCCACCCCTGTATGAGAGAGGTAGTGACATCAGTGAGCAGGAGAAAACAATGACTCACCATCTGCATCGAAGACATGATGATCTTCTCCCCAACTATCAAACCATCCAGTCCAATATTCCATCACCATCTTTGGCATTTTATGTTGCTTAAGGGTAAAACGCAAGAATTGAGTGGGTAAAAATCCAGCAAGTATTTGCTTCTAGTTTGAACGTATTAATAATGAGAAGATAAACAGTACCTTATGAAACTGACGCAATCCATCCAACCATTTGTGAAGTCGAAGGCTTTCACGGCCAGCATGCATAGATTTTCCTTGGTTTTTTTCCGGGCTGTGAGGCCATGTTCTGGAATAGTTTCTTTCTGATGTTTCACCAGAACACGGCCTCACAGCCCAGAAAAAAAACCCTAGGAAAATCCATTCATTTTCCCCCACACTGTCTGTTCAGGCTAATGGCGGCTTCCCAATACTTTGAGCTGTGTTCTTGCCCAGTCCTGTAGCCCCTTCTCCTTTGGAGAACTTTTAATTAGAGATTGAAGATGAGACCATCCAGCTTTCAATGTCTGAGCAGGAATGCTTTGGAAAGGGAGATTTCGAAGACCATTATTTCAACATGGGCTTTCCAGTTTAGTCTAACTGTTGGAAAACTTGTGCACACCGGCTAAGGAACCCTGTTTGGGAACACTCTACAGTAGGGGTGGGCAAGGAGAAGCCCAGGGGCTGTAGGTGACCCTCCAGAGACCTTTTATGGCCCTTGACACCTCCAGAATTCCCTGACTGACCTTTTTGTAGCCAGAAAAAAATAGGGCTAATTGCTGTTCCTGGAAGCTGCCAGGTGCAATAACCTACTTTTTAAACAGGTTCCAAATCCTCTATATACTATTTAACATTAAAAAAACAAAAACTCAAACCAACCTATTTCTGAGAACCAGAAGTGGTATTTCAGCCACTTGGGAAGGGGGAGCTGTTTCTTTTTTTATTTCGGTAGTCCACATAGTCTTGGAGGGGCCGCAGAGCATAAGCGTGGCCCCCATCCCTGCCTTACAGAGCACCCAAACAGTTCCTACAAAACACTGGCCTAGCAGATTTCTTCACTGTGAGATGAGAGGTCATTCTACAGCAGGGGCTGGAAACCATTTGCCCTCCAAATGTTGTTGGGCAACAACACACACAAAAGCTTACCATTGACCATTTCAATTTCAGAGTAGTTTTCAAATCACAGGGATCTAGAATCACAGAACTATGGAGGACCATGTTCCAGTGGTGGTGCATGTCCAAAGGCAAAAGAGTGAGACTAGATATGCAAGCATATTTGAGCTCAAAACTTCTCTTGCCAGTAATTAAACCTTATACTAGGCTCTTCGATCTTTCACAGTGAGAAAAACATAACCCTATGAGCAATACCATGGGGAAGGGTGTGTAGCTATCTTGGTAACCTCAGAAGGGCCAGATCTGGACCCAAGCCTGAGGTCCCCTGCCTTACCTTCCTCACTCCCTGTGTTTGGAGACTATCTGCAGCAGTGGTCAAGCTGTTTTCCAGAGGCCTTGTGTAGCACAAAGAACATTCCCACTCAAAACACTAGAGGCTGCTAGGTCCACAGTTTATAACAGCCTTCCTCAACCTGGAACCCTCCAGCTGTGTTAACACTGTCCCATTGTCCTCAGCCAGTTGCCATGCTGACTGGGGATGATGTCCAATTCATATAGAGGATTTCCATTTGGAAGAAGGCTGGCCAACCATGAAGGGGAGTCCCTCTCAAGGGTTTCAAGACAGAAGTGTTTTCCAATGCAATCTGGAGATCCTAGGGGTTGGACATGGGACTGTTTACATTTTTCACACTGAACTACAATTGTTCCTAGAAGCTTTTGAAGTATCAGGTTCTCCTGGACCTTAGCTCAAAAAGAGATATGCTGATCTCTTTACTGAGATGAAAGGGCAAACAAATTATTTTCAGCCACAAAGGAGCAACTTTAGGCTACTATCTAATGTAACTGGCTAATGACAAAGTTATCATATACTGTATTTGAAAACACACATGATGCAACACAGTGTTTACAAGGTTGTTAACTGAGTGTTTATCAGAGGGGGGGGGTTCTTCTTTAATGGAATTTAAATTATGAAATGCTTAAATATGTTTGTCTGCATTGTTATTTTTCAGGCATCTGATGACGTCTGTTTACTTTTCAAATGCGTTTAAAATATTTGAGATCTTTTTATTGGTTTTCAGCAGCTGTCTGTCTTCTGGCTCTGTGGCATTTCTTTTGTTTTCTTGCTGCATGGCAATGTATTTTTATGTGTTTACTTTTGTTAATAAAAAAAATCCAAGAACCACATTCAACTCAAAAAGCCAGACTTAAGGCAAAGAACAGGAGGCTTTTGACTCTGCCTAGTCTGGAGAGGGGAGGAATAATGATTACACATAACAATGATTACATAGCAGAAACAACACTCCAGACATAGGTCAATACAGAGCAAATAATTCTTCAAATACTTAGTATTAATTCAGAGGCTCTGCACAACAGCACAAAAGGATACATTCACTACCCTCTTCCTGCTCACCTAAGTGGGCAAGATCTCCCAGTTTTTCAAGATGGTCGATTACCATTAACCTTTACAGTAGTGGTGGGCAAAGGGTACCCCTCTAGATGTTGCTGCACTGCAACTCCCAACTGTGATTCCTAACTCATCACTGGCAAGGGTTGATGGGAGTTGCAGTTCAGCAATACCTGGAGGGCCACACTTTGCCTGCCCCACTTTCCAAAAAAAGGTTGGAGGGATCAAGTACTTGCTGCACTTGCAGTTAGCCTGCTTTCTGTTGTTATCCCAGCAGAGGTTAATGTTCAGCACTAATCCCTGTGTTTGCCTTTCCACTGTGATAAGGACAAAGAACATTATGCCATTTCTCTTCCATCTATGAACCCAAGGGACACGATGGTGGCAATCACCACAAAGATCCTTTCTGGACTACAATCCCCAAATCTCCCAACCAGAAACATTTCCAAGTTCCGGTGACAATCACCATGCTGCTGTGAAGTCAGACTGTCTGCATACATGTCTACAATTTCTTGCCTTGAAAAACCAGTAAGATCCTCAAGTGGGCCTGCCGGAATAGTGAGTCCCCATACTGAATGTAGGCCACCTGCTATCTTGGATGACCCTCTCAAATAAACTTGCCTGGGACTACAAAAATAACAATGAGGATGCTGTGTGAAAGACCTCATGAACTATGGTTGGTGACTGAGACAGGCAGGACCGTTTTAAAGCTAAAGAAAAATGGAAAAGTAAGGTTTGTCTATCATCTTATCACCTATCATCCTACTGGCCTGGGAAGTCTTGTGGTGGTGAATGGCCAACCAGATGCTTCCAAGGGACTTAAGAGAGATATTCATCTGTTGACTTTGTCCAGTCTGAGAAACCTATTAGTGCAGAAAAACAACATGGGTTCTTCTTCCTCAGTGCTTCCAATAGCCCAGGTTTTCTCCAGCCTGTATCCTGTCCCCAGAAGGCAGGGAAGGACCCACCTGCCGAAAATGGAAACCACATTGCCCTGCCTCCTGCTGCCAAGTCTTGTTCCCTGTAATTGAATCATAGAATCAGAGTTGGAAGAGACCACAAGGGCCATCCAGTCCAACCCGCAATTCCTTAATCAATTGATCAGTATTAGAAAAGGATTCAAATCTGTTGAGCCCTATAGGGGAGAGATGAAGGCAGGCTCTGTTCCACAGAATCAGCTCAGATAAGGGGAATGATTTAATTACACCTTGCTGAAGACAAAGTCAGTCCACTGTGAACAGGTCAGGTATAACATTCTCCTACTGAGATCATTTCCCTGTGCTGCTGTAAAAAAGACATGGCTGAGCCCTCTCCTTGTCATCCAAAAAGCCGTGAAGAAGGAGAAGCCCTGGTGGCGCAGTGGTTAAATGCCAGGACTGCAAGTCCCCATGTTGCAAGTTCAATTCCAGAGGGCTCCAAGGTTCACTCAGCCTTCCATCCTTTCGGGGGCAATTAGCTAACACACACTGGAAACTGCTTAATGCAATGTAGATGTGTAAAGTGCTATTGCTTAAAACAATTTGTAAGCTGCTCTGATAGCCCTGTGGCTGAAGAGCGGGATATATATATATATATATATATATATATGAGTAGCAAACAAAGGATTCCCTATATTTGTTTATTTTTCTCCTGTCTCATCTCTTTTGAGATGCTGTGCTCTTTAGGAGAGGGGTAGAGCAGTGGTTCTTAACCCTTTTAAGATCACAGCCCTCTTCAAGAATTGGACGAAAGGTACAGACCTCCTCCCCGCAAGAAGAAAGATACTGAGGAGGAAAAAAAATCTCTTTTCTTTTCTTTTTCTGTACATCACGGGCACCAGACCTCACTCCAGCAAACTGCCTGCCTGGAGCTATCCAAGGTCCTGCAGCTCCTTTCAAGAATTTGATGCAGCCCACGGCCACTTGATTTTGGTCAAAGCAGGTGGACTACATACTACTGGGGTTAAATTAGTGTGTGCATATATGTGTGCCATATATGGGGTGGAAAAAAAGTTAAACATGTTTGCCAGCCTAGTGACTCTCATGATATCGACAGGAGCGTAGTGATCATGGCTACTAGCTCCTACCAATATAGCTTCATCCTGACTTTTATTTTTTGATCACTCTACAGCAGGAGAGGGAGAGAATGGCCATTCCATCAACTGCTCTGATAGACCAGCTTTATGGTGGTAACCGCCATCCCCCAAACTATTTCCATTTTAAATGGCCATTATAAGCAATTCTCTTTAACTTGCTGCATGCGTTTTCTTCCCCATCTCCCTCCTTTTCCTTCCCTATCTATCTTACCTTTTGTGCCATCTCTTTTATACTGTAAGCCTGCAGCAAAGGGACAACTTGTTTTATTGATTTTACATAAGCTGACCTAGGAATCTTTGGGGCTCATTTAGGGTAAAAAATACTTTACATAAAATGTGACAGTACAGGAGAAGCATTACAGAATTAAAGAAATTTGATTTCAGATATACCAAATTTATGCTCCATTTTAGTGTTCAAAGAGCTTGGTCTAGGGTGCTTATACTGTTGTCCTGTTTACAAGAAGCAAAAAGAACACTTTTCCATTTTTACACATAAGGATGAGAAGAAAAAAGTGCACCCAAAATGTTCCAGTTTGGCCCAATACATTCTCAGCAAGGTACCCTAGCTCCAGGTCCCATTTTCCAGAGCCAGACCAACTGACTCTTGGCAGAATCACAAATAGGAAAAGGAAAATCGCAAGTGTGTATGGAAATACGTTTATTGCCTCTATGAGACCAAAGGCTTATCAATTCCATCCAAATCTGCTGCTGAAGAATTTATATTTAAAGCTAGAAGATGTACTAGCTTTGCATGGGTGAGAAACCTCTTAGATCCACCTACTCCACTGCCTTTTCTCCTTCCCTCTCCTCTTTTTCTTCTCTCCATCACTGTCTTTTTTCCTTCTTACTGATCTTTTCCTGTTTCCACCCTAGTGTTCATGCAGCCTTTTCCTCTGTTCGCTCTCCTCCTGCACCCCCTTACCAGGCAGCACGAAATTTCTCTCTCTCAGTTTGAACTATCTGTAGAGGAATGCAGCACATCGAATTAATTGCCTGGAGGCACTGTAGAAAAATGAACATCCCAGGCCTCTGACTTTCTTTCTCCTGGCTAGGGTACATCTGGCCATAGTTATGTACGTCAGCCTAGTAATTAAACATGGTACTGCAGCAGGTACATAGAGATTTTAATTGACTTAAAATCATTTTAATCCATTTAAAAAACAAAATAACCCTACAATGCCCCAGGGTCCTCTAAATAGCCATGATAATTTCAAGTGTCTAGGTTTCACAGTCTTGCAGGGAGGGGAGACATTCTTTTATTATTATAGGTGTCTGGGTTCAGTAAACAAAGTTTTGTGCATACGGAGATGCACCTCCCTTCCTCCTGCCTCTCCTTAGTGTGTGTGTGTGTTTGGAAGCACTGACTGCATAAGGATATATGAACAACAGGCCTACCCTTGGAATGACTCTTTCTTACCTGCTCTGCGTTGAGAAAGACCATGACAGCCGGATCCAGCTTCTGAAAGTTAAGTGTCGCCAGGGCTATTGAGGGAAAGGGGGGCAAGGAAGGAAAAAGGAGAGGTTTCAGGTAGGCTTAAGGAGCAATAGAGTTATACCTTAAGTCACAAGGCACCTCTCAGCAAGAATATGTTGCTCACCAACATTAGCCTTAGGAAGAAATTCTGCTCTGGCTGTAACATACTGTTGTATTCTCCTGTGGTTCACACAAGCACTTACCTCCCTTGATCATAATGCACTTGATGACTAACGGGGGGCGGGGGGGGGAGATCAGCCCATGCAACACAGAAGCTTGCATTTGACCTGATAGCAATTGTCAGATTGATAGATGCAATCCATCACCGGCTATTGTACTTGCTGAGCGATGGCTACAGGCAAATAAACCAGTCAGAGCTTGGGAAGTTCCCTTTGGAGGATGACAACTCCCAGAATTCTAAAAGGGATTCTGGGAGATGTTGTCCCAAAGAGGCAATTATCCCAAGCTCTGGAACCAACCCAAAGAAACTTCTCACCGGAAGTACAACCAAGCATGAATTTACTTGTACTCAAGCCGGGCCGTATCTTTTCAGCCTGAAACCACTTTACTCTTTTCTCTACCCTGAATCCCACAGATTTTATGATTTGGTAGAGTTCCAAAGAATTCTCTTACAGATTCTCTTTTCCTGAATGTACAGCTCCTCAGGGAGAGGAAATTACTATTAAATCACTTATAGTCTGCAGGGCAACAATGCCTTTGGAGTTCAAACTTAAAATGTTTGGAATGTTGCAAGCTCCCCCTTCAGGGGTGTAGGAATGTGTGTATGATTGTGTGTGTCGCAGAGGTGGATGCCCAAGGCTTAATTAATTCTTGCAGAGAAATTAGTGAAGGTAGGATAAAAGCCTGCACACCAAAGCAGCTCACTAGCATTTAAAATTGTGCAGATCTCCAAGGTTTTAGTTGTAGGGATGCACCAGTTAATAGCAGGAGCTTCCCAAATCTGTACAAACAGGTGATCAAAGGCAGAGGAAACAGATGTAAGACTGCAGTATGAGTAAAATGGCCAACTCACCCAGTCAAAGTTCAAACCTGTAAACATGGGCAACCAATTTGGGTTGCTTAACAAGCTGTTAGCAAGTTTTTAGAAGACAAGCTAAAAATGGCCACCTCCTTATATCCAATTGTTGTGAGCCGCCTTGATTGCCTAATAGGCAAAAGGCGGGATACAAAAATAAAGTTATTGTTATTATTATTATTAGGAAAGCATCTCAGAGGAAGTCTATGAGGAACCCACACATCTTCTGGTCCCACCAAGCTGAATGTAGCCCATTGCAATCCATAAGCAAGTGTCATGGCTTGATGCCAGGCAGAAAGGAAAAAAGACAGCAGAGTAGTGAACCCCTGTCAAACCTTCAAGTGTGACTAGTGGGCCACCCACAGCTTGGTGGGATTCAAGCTGTGAAGGAAAGTTCTAGAATCTAAGTTGCACACTACGCAGCATGAAATGCGTATCAACTGCTGTAGGGATGGAAAGGGAGCATTTATACTATGGGACTTGTTTCTGAAAATGAAGATAGAAAGCCAATGAAACTCTCAACCTAAAAAGAAATTTCCATGGACCACAGACACATTTTTTATCCCCTCTATTGATACCTATCCATCCACCTTCTCATTCACATATCCATCAGCCACCACTCACTGTCATTTAAACCTTTCCCCTCCCTAGTTATATGACTCTGTTTTTTCCTTTCTCTCTTTTCCCACATTCCTGCAGAAATTAGCTTAGAGGTTCCATTCAGTGAAAGGGTTTTTTTTTTTCTCCCAATCCTAAATACTGTGCAGGGGCAGAGGCGGTTTGGGGGGGTTGGCTGTATGGGATATAGAAGTTAACCCTTCCCATCCCCAGCTACTTTCCCAGGGCCACCACCCCACACGTTTAGCAATTAGACGTGGTAGGGAAAAGTCCTATTCACACAAGCAGAAGCTTTTTAAAGGGCTTAGCTGTCATGCTGGATGAAGCTGGGGGAAAAGGCTTTGGGCCAAACGGAGAGGTGCTCTGGATCACATCTGGCCCATAATGTGACGTTCCCTAATCCCATTTCAAAGTGCAACAATAAATGGTTTTGACACACATTCTTTCCCTCAAAAATCATTGCTCCTGAACAAGCAAATCTGCATTAAAAACAAATTCTGCCACCCTTTGGAATTACACATCTGTCTTTACCAGAAGAGGCCTAAATATCCTAAAGGCTTTATGAGCCCATTAAAGCTCTAAGGTTGCCTGGAGAGGCCCTTCACTCTCTCCCACCACCTTCTCAGGCTCATTTGGTGGGAACAAGAGAGAGGGCCTTCTTGATGGCTGCTCCCAGACTTTGGAAGTCCTTTCTTAGAGACCAGGATGGCCCTGTCCTTGTTCTCCTTCCATCAACAGGTCAAAACATTTTTGTGCCATCAGGCTTTTACAAACTGACTACAATTCGGCTTTTAATGCTGTGCAGTGCTGTTTTTAAGGTTTGTATATAGTCTTTTAATGAAATTTAGAATGTTTTAATGTTTAATTTTATAAACTGCATTTTAAATCTTATATTTATATTTTTATTAATACTTTTGTATAGTTTTTAATTTATATTGTTTTAAATATGTTGTTAGTTGCCTTGAATTGCATTATTGGAAGAAAGAAGGAAGGAAGAAAGAAGAAAGAAGGCTATAAATGAATATAACAACAATGATAACAACAATGATCACAGCACTACCAGATCCTGTCTGATCTTGGAAGCTAAGTAGGGTCAGCCCTGGTTAGTTACTTAGATGAGAGACCACCAACAATTACCAGGTGCTATAGGGTATATTACAGAGAAAGGAACTGGCAAAACCACCTCTGAGTGTTCCTTGCCTAAGAAAACCCTATGAAGTTCTTGGGGTTGCCATAAGTTGACAGGCGACTGGAAGGCACATACTGTATATACAATCTACCCAGAACCAGCTTGCACAACTCATAATACAAGTCATAGGGAGCTTCTCCATTCAACAAACATGTTAAAGAGGACAAATGGGTACTCCTTAAGGCAAGCTGACTTGGAGGGAGAGATGCAGCCCAAGAAGAAATAAGGACAAGCACAGCTGGCACCAAAAATACCAGACAAGAGGAATCACATTTATCTACAGCCAGGGGTCAAAATTAAAAAGAGACACACAGCATAATTAGTTTGCTGTTCTCAGATTGTAAGAGAGGACAGAAGGTTAAGGAAAAGAATGTATAAGGTAGAGTAAATTCTTTGCTTGTAGATATAAGTTAACAGAGCTGAGAAAGGTCTTTCCTTGCCTTGAGGCCATAGTGACCCACTGCCAGCCATGTGTAAACAGTATGTGTTCAATGGGCCAACAATCTAATTCAGCTTTATGTGTGCATATATATTTGGGAAAGCAAGAAATGAAAGCAACTGATCCACTGCTGTGAAGCCTGGAACCCTGTCCTGCCCCTTTTCTGGTATCTTCTGGGAACAACAAGCAGCCATGAACTGGCTCCATTCTTTAGAGCAGGGATTGGGAACTTTAGGCTCTTGGGTCTGGCCCTCCTGGGATTCCCAGATGGCTACATCCCTTTCCCCTTGACACCAGCATTTGGTAGTTACCAAGCTTCTGTAAAGCCCGCCCCCCACCGCCCTTCCATTCTAAAAGGTAGGAAAGTCTCCCCTAAGGCTCAGTTACTAACAGAAAGATTTCAAGCAAAAATATACTTGCATTTTTGGTTCCTCCCTCTTGCCTTTGGTCCCACTGAAATGTGGGTCTTGAAAAACTATTTAAAATTCAGATCTGCAAGAGTCGGAAAGAGGTTCCCTGCCCCTTGCTCTAAGTAGCAGCTTTCAATGTTTGGGTCATCATGTGTCTTGGGCTAGGGCTTCCAGAAACTGAAGTATAAAGCATCAAGAGGATCAAAGGTTGAGAAACACTGCTACAGAAGAGCTAGGAAGTAACTAAATACCCTGCCTCTTGCTCATTCACTCTTAACATATTCTATAAAAAACAGGTAGCAGAAGGGGAGAGTGGGGAAACCAAGGCTAGTTTTGAGATGCATTTATTTTACCTTTTTAAGAGCCACAAACGTCATCAATATACAGGAACAGTAGATGATGTCGATTAATGCTCCCTGAACAAAAGATGCATTACATGTGGAATACAGTGTACAAGGTTCAGATATGGCATGCTTTTCATGTTGAAGTTCCAGGTTAGGTCCCTGACATCTACAAGTAAAAAGACTTCAGGTTCCAGAACTGTCCAGGACTATAAAGTGCCACTGCCAGTTGGAATAGATAGCACTGGATCAGATGGACTAATAGGCAGGAGTAGACAGAAGTTAGATCTGTGGATGACTTGCCTGGGATTGATGAGGATTTTTAATTCCCAACAGTTTAAGAATAGCAGCAATAGAATCCCTTCTCCTTGCTCTAAATTACATTTCCAAAAAGAAAAAAGAAGAAACATTGAGTACCATTCAGCTGTGGTACAGTATAGTACAGAAATTCCTGAGCTCAGAAAGTCTTGTTCTAAATATACATCTTTTGCATCAGGCTCCAGCTAGTGGATCTCTGGGTTGTAGTAAAATAATTAAAGACCCTGCAGGCTGCAAATCTGCCCATCGCAGGACTAATGACTAAGCGCAGCTTCATGTATTCAAATGGGCAATGTGGAACACAAACACTTTCTAGGTGAGTGAAAGCACAGTCAGACTTGGAAGTATGCTTTTAAAAAGTAAACACTGATTCTTAGGAAATGTCATTTCCATGCGAGTTGTAGCCATTTTCAAAGGGGCAGACATTTTAATGTTTGTTCCAGGAAAACCACTTTCTGGAACCTTTAAAACTAACAGATTTATTTCAGCATGAGGTTTTGTGCATTACAGCCTACTTCCTCCGATGCTTTGGGGTAGAATCTGAGAGCTTCAAGTGCATATGCACAACAGCCATGTTTGTGATGGGGATGGGGGGGGATGGGATCAGAGCAAAACCAGATGCAGAAAGTGGCAATCACGTTATTCAAATGCAGAGGTAGCTGTGCTGATCATAAGACCAATCAATTTCAAAAATCATACTGGTCATAAACAAAACAGCTGGCGACTTTGCAAACATCCTGGCTATAAGTAAGGCAGTTAACACATGATATGCATCAGTTATCTGTTAACATTTCAATGTGACATGTAGACAGTCTGATTCTTTCAGAAGATGGCCTTGTCTAATACCTCTGTGGGGTCAATGGGAATTAGCAGAAGCAGAGCCACATCCAGGCAACAAAGCCAGCCTCTTCTTCCCACAGATAGATGGGCAGCCTGTGGACAGACACACCTCTCCTCTTCCTTCTTCTTCCAAGCATGCATTTCATTACCGCATGTACTCTTCGTGCTACCTTGTCCCCACTGCCGCCTCCTCCTCTGCTATCTTATCACTCAGAGCCCTAGTTATTCTGCACTCCTGATTACTTGACAAGTTGACTCTAATGAGCAGATTGTTGTGACACCTGAGGTATGAGCTGGGATCAAGGCACTCTCATCATACAAGCCTGCTGGAGAAGACAACTCCAAACAAGAGAACGAGCCAGTGCTAACAGGCAGTAAACATATTCAGGCAGATTGGCAAGTGGTCCCCACTCTTTCTGTTCCCCCGTTTTTTATTATCAGGGAAAGAGCACCCCCATGTGGACACGAGTGGGAAATGCTGCAGAGAACAAAGAGGCCAAGCCCAGGCAGAATACCACTGGCTAACACCCTACAGAATGAACAGATTGTGCCATATGTGCTTGAGTCTTTTTTATATACAAAAGATAAATGCAACAGAGAAGAATAAGGACTGCTAGCTTTTTACAAATATAAGCACACAGGGGTTACAAGCAATCATATTTTTTTTCCCAGGCAGGAAATGGAAATTCAAGTTGTGTGTACATATGTGCCTTCAAGTTGCCTGTCAACCTATGTTAACCCCCTGAATTTCATAGGGTTTTCTTAGGCAAGGAATATTCAGGGGTAGTTTTGCCAGTTCCTTCCTCTGAAACATAGCCTACAGCCCTTGGTATTCCTTGGCTCCCATCCAAGTACTAACTAGGGGTGACCCTACTTCACTTCCAAGCTCAGAATAGACTGGCCCAAATGAATTCCGGGGGGGTGGGGGCGTCATTCAGTCTTCTGAAAAAATCAGGTGGGATGTCATCAAAAAGCCATTTCTGACTGCCAGCCAACTGCATCTCTAGAATGGGGAAGGAAGAGTGAAATGCCTTGGTGACCATAAAATACAGTACAGCCAACTATTATGTTCACCAAAAAGACAGTCTGATTCTCACACCAAACTGCTGCTCCATCAAGATCATCAGAGGTTCTTCTGACAGAGATAGGTGGACAGCGACAAGGAAAGGCCTACTCTGTGGTTGCACCTTATCTCTGGAATGTTACCCTAGAGCTACTCAGCTGGCACTCAGTTTGCACCCAAACCAATATGTTCAAAGCCATAAAAGACATACATGTTTGTTAATTCATTCTTAAGACTTATCTGCCCCTTTAGATTATTTTCCCTTCTGCTTGTCATCTCAAATTGCATAGATTCGGACCTACATGACCATGAGCCTGCTGTGTCACAGGAAGAAAAGAATGCCTGCAAGCTCCATCCGTACACCTCACATCTTGTTCCTCAGTTTTCAAAGTGGTGGAGGAAACTAACCTTTACTTTTACAGTATAGTCTAAAGATGTAAGTGGCTGCTTCCCCAAAGGGTACCATTTTAAACCAGGGGAGGGAAACTTTTTTCCTGTTGAGGGCAGCATTCACTCAGACGTAACCTATTGGGGACTGCATGTGGACTGGGCCAGAATCAAAAGTTGCCCCAGTTCACCACTACTGTTTCACTGTGTCTCTTCTTTTTGAGAGCAATAACTGGATTTAGACCTACGTTTTTAAGTGGATGGAGATATTTAATTATTTTTCATGGTCCTAGATGCTTTTTTCTTCTTGGGTCTAGTTCCTGATCCTCACTGATGTAGACTGATTGAATCAATTACTGAGTTATAAGTCAGCACTTATGCAAATCCCACTTATTAGATGGGTCTGCTCTAGTTGGAAAAAGCAATTACTTAGACCTTTATGGTTTTAATATGGGAGGGAAGAACCTGAAGTATGCAGGGGCATCCGTTTTTTTTCTCTCTCTCCCCTACTGCTTCTTCCTCCAACAGACTACTGAGAGAGGGAGACATCACTATGTTGAGAGATCTAGTCACCCCCTCCTGTTACAAATAGATAGAAACTGTCCCAATCTTCTGGCTTAAACACACAAATGTCCTACACTATGCTACATTATGAATGGTGACACCAACTGTCTTGGCCAGGAGAAGCGTGAAAGACAGCCTACAAGGTGGCCAAACTTGGAAAAGTTACTTTTTGGACTGCTACTCCCAAAATCTCTGACTCCCTATGGTCACTTTTTTTTAGAAGTCCGACTAAGTAACTTTCCCAAGCAATGCTATATGGCCATCCCCTGCCGCTGCCACTCCTTCATCAGCAAGCACCAGCTGCTGACAGGAGGGCAAACGCTCCATTTTCTATTAGACTATTATGACATGTTATCATAAGGTACTTAGTGTTACACTTATCGTTTTGATTTGATTTAGTGTAAGTGCCTTCTGCAATTTTGATTTGAGTCCTCTGCCTTGAGCATGCTAATGGAATGAAGAAATATATATATTTAATAAATGTTCTTTAAGGAAAGAAAAAAAAAGACACTTGCATTCTGGAGCCAGAAAATACAAATTACACACTCCCTATTCACATGCGCGCACATACTGATCTAAGCAAATATGGGCAATAGGAATGGAGTGTCAGAAGCTGCTGGGAGTAACAGTCCGGAGTGCACACAGCAGAGAAGAAGACTCGGACGGCCATTACCACCCAGAGCTTATGAAAATTACTTGTTGAAGCTACAACTTCCAGAATCCCCCAACAAGCACAGCTCCTTGCCATGCTGACTGGGGAATGTTGGGAGCTATAGTCCCAATAAGCAACTTTTCCTGAGCTCTGATTACAGCCCACAAATTGAGAATCAGGACCCTAGAAGCTATACAAAGAAGCCACTTTGGCTTTTAAGCCTTACACAAGACAAGTTTGCCTTCTGGCAAACTTCCTCTACTGCAAAGAGGGCAATCCTTCCGAAAACTACGATACTTGGAACGCCAAACAGTTCTTCAATGTAATGTCAAATTTCACAGGTGAACACCACTATAGACTTCTACACAACACTGCTTAGATTCTAGAGATTTTGCATTCATCCCTGGCTAAATCTGACACCTGAATTCATCCCACTTTCTCTACAAAAGCAGGCTAGAAGGAAGGCTGTGTCTGCTTATTCTTATTCTCACCACCTACGACCTCAAGATTACAGGACATTCACTGACTCACTGACCCCTCTTGCTTCAGTAAAACAGATGCTCTGAAGGTGAGTGCTTATCAGGAGGAAATAATACTATTTTTTAAAACAACTCCTCCCAAACAGATTACACAGAAGGCTAAGGACTGAAAGCCAAAGAAGATGAAGACTCCAGATGAGCTTGGGAGGCCCAGGGCTGGGGAAAGAAGGTAGAAAGTGAACCAAGGTGAATTGTGAGATAATAAGAGTGAGAAATAGAGTCCCTGGAGCATCCAGTGTAAAAAGGCACCACCATGATCCTGCTTGAAGAGCCATTAGTCCGACATTCCCAGGCTGGAGATGGAACGCAACAGCCTAACACAAAAGAAATAAAGTAATGTACACACACACACACACACACACAATGTGCAGGACTGTAACTTCCAGAAGGGGAAGCTTCAAGGTTTTGTAGTCCAGCACATGTGGGGGCTCCACCTTAGAGAAGACGGATGTAACATCTACATACAAATGTAAATTAATAGCGGAATATAACAGAGATGGTAACAATTCCTTCAAACAAATAATACCCCAAAGCCTCCTGGAATTTACAGTTGCCCCACAATCATCTCGTTCCTCTTTCCTTTTCTAGCATTTGTTGTGTCAATTGTGACAGGAGGAAAAGTTCACTCTGTGAAAGAAACGACAGGTACACTATGCATCAAGTGCATTCATGGCCTTAGCTGCAGTTTTGTTCTGCTTCTTCCCCCTCCGACACACCACAGTGCTACATACCTCCTTCCACAGTGCCAGAGGCCAGTCCCTCATGATTGTCTGAGGTCATCAAGAGCTCCACAATCTTCCTGCTTGTCAGGGCCTGGGCAAAGAGAACCATCACCATGTTGGGATTCAACACCAATATACAGGAGCAGGTTCACATCAGGGAAAAGATGGGGATTTGGGCATAGTTGTTCCTGGAACCAAAAGGAACTCTGAACCAAGTTCACGCAGGCAGCTGCTGTAGAGGGCAGCAGGAAACACAGCCATGAGTGCCATGGACAGGAAGCCCTCTCCTGATTTGAGAATATTTAGAGCCCACCTGACCAACTTAGAGGCCACATACTTTCTGCTAACTGTAAGGGCTGAAGTTGCACACCAGGATTTCCTTTTGTGCTGCCTTTTTCTCAGAGCCCCCAAATGTTCAATAGCTGGGTGAGGGGTTATGGGAGCTGTATCCCCAAATAGTTGACTTTTCCAAACACTTTTTCTTCTTTAATTCACCTAAGGGACCCACTACAGCTAAAACTCAAGAATTTATTATTAGTGCTGAGTTTTCACTTTTTCCCCCTTTCAAACGAAAACTGACTCCCTTAGATTATTTTTTTCTATATCAGTTAAGTCATATGACATGTGGCTCTTTAATACCTCCCAGAGATCTACTTGTAACTACCAAAGGTATACATGTGGCTACCAGCAAGTGTTACTAATAACAGGTATTAAGGTATTTTAAAAAAAACCGCACACACACACACACACACACACACACATTAGGAGTGTTGGATTTACGTTGTTAAGAGTTTCCAACTGAGCTGCATCCGTAGCTTGCAGGCTGATGCAAGAACAACAGAAATAGAAACAGCCAAGGGAGGCCCAGGTGTGCGTGTGTGCTCAAATCATCACATTATGAAGCCTCTTTAAACAACATCCCCCATACCGTGTGCAAAATGCATGTTAGAAGCAGGGAGAACTCAGCCAGAGAGGCTGAGACGTCCAGAAACTTAAGATGATCAGATGTGAAATGTGTCAGGCAGATTCAGACAAATTCCCTTTAGCTCACTGTTTGGAGGGATCTCTCTTCAAGCAGCCTAATCCCTTGTAAAACAAGGATGGGGAAACCCTGGGGTCTGGGGACCATTTTTGCAGCTCCCAGTCCCTGCAGGTGTCACACAAGCCCCTCCACTTGAAACCAGAAGAGACAAGAAAACCATGAATATGTGGGGATTTTTTTTTTTTTTAGGAAAACCAGTATTTTTTTCTTTTCTCCTCTTGCACTGTCTCCCTCTTTTTATTTTGCTTGCCAAAACAAGCGTGTGGGGGCTACACCTTGTTTTAAAGGAAAACTGTGCCCCCTAGAGGTGTGATTCTTCCATTTTTTAAAAAAAAAAAAGTACAAGAAAATTCCTCTTTCCTTCTGAGACCCACAAAAACAGTAGGATTGTTTGCATGATTCCCACCCCTGCTGTAGAACCTACTACACAATAGTGAGGACAATGGATCTTCTAATCTATCCTAAAAAATATTTTAATGGGGTATAGTTTGAAAAAAAAATGGGGGGAGCACTTCCAGGATCCTCTATCAGTGCGGTTGCAGAGAGTCCAAAAGAGTAACATTTTCAGCTCTAGGAATATGAAACTGCAGTTCAGATCATATATTCATAAGCTAGTTTGGTGGCTTTCAATGATGGACTGGTGAGTGTTTACCAATCTACGGGAGATTGCGCCTATAGCAAGGGAGCCATCCTGGCTCAACTTTCTCCTTTATCCAGCAGTGAACAACATGACAAGGCCCCTGCTGTGATTGGATGCTCTGGGAAACTTCTTGACACTGCATGGAAAATGGTTGACACCATTCCTCCCAGAAGGATTAGGAGTCTCATCATGTGACCCTTCTGGCTGACTGTCTGCAGACTGTCTTAAGTGGAAGAAGGAAGGTGACCTCAGCCAGGTCTAATCCCACTAATTCGCCAGTGTCCTTCTACTGAAAAATGCCTAAGCAGGTTAGAAGAAGTGTTATTAATGGCTGAAGTTACAACTGGTGGCTGAGGAACATGTTGCATTTTTAGGTATATCAGAAGTATGGAAGGGTACACATGGAAGTGTGAATAAGATAGAACAAACTTCCATTTGTAAAACCATGCATTATACACACATAAGGAAGCCAGGACTGTCTATGGTTCCTTTTTGTTGCAACACCAACACTATGTTTTGAGGGCATTTTCATTCAGACTTTAAGTCTGAGCCTGTAAAATGTGTGAAAAGACACTTAAACTGGATATCAATGCAAATGAAGATTCACAGCTTGGAAAACTTAATTTTGGGAACTACAACTCACAGCATCCACTATCCGGCATGGTAACTTTTCAATGCTCTAGGACTCTGGAGGGGTTACAAGCACTAAAAAAAAATAGGTTTCTGTAACAGAGCGAACAGTTCTGTAAGTTCCTCGAGACTGCTGAGAAATCTGGAAAGCCAATCACTCAAAAGATTTGCTATAATATAAGCCTCTAAGGGAGAGTGCTGACATATTTAGTATGCTGACACTGTTTCTGTAACTATCAAAAGCTGATTTTATGAACTACCATTTTCATAACCTAACTGTATTGTTATGGTTTATTCATTACCCTTTCATAGCTCTCTGGCAGAAAATTCTAAATACCCCATGGAACTACAAATCCCAGGCTTCCATAAGATGGTATCACGACAATTAAAGGATGATCAAAGTGCTATGGAAGCCTGGGATTTGTAGTTTCATTGGGATATTTAGAATTCTCTGCCAGAGAGCTCTAGGGCCTTCCCAAACTACAAATCCTAGCATTCCACAGGATGGAACCATGGCAGTTAAAGTACTATCAAAGTGTTGTAACTCATAATGTGGAAGAATACCATCTCAATGCTTTCCAGAGGGGTACCAATATTAGTCCACTGCAGCAAAAACAATTCTACCTTGTGATGTCCCAAAGAGTAATAAAAAGACTGTGTGCATCTTACAGAGCAGCTGTCAACATTTTACTGGTTTTATATCCTATTCCCCCCCTCTTGGTTTTAAGTGTTATGTAGGATTTCCCTTTCTCTCTTGCCACAGGCTATTACCCAAGGAGAAACAAAAAGGCAAAACAAACTGTCTTTGTCCCATCATACCTATGTCACACCGCCTCGGTTTAAATCTGCCTTCTCCAACCTCTTGTCTTCCAGAGATTCCTAACTAGCAAGGCCAACGGCCATGGGAGTTGTAGACTATAACACCTGGAGGACATTAGTTTGCGGGAAAGTGATGTAAACCGAAGCAGGATGGCTAGCATAGTTATTTCACTGAGTTCTCTGTTTATTTGCTTGCTTACAACAATTTTATCTTCCAATGTGTCTCCTCCAGTAGGGACTAACAATGAGATTTAGGCCGCTTAATTTCATAGCTCACTGAGGACAAGAACATAGAGCTCAAGAGCACCATTCCAATATTCTAGCCAGCACACCACATTGGCTTTTGCAAATAAAGCTGTCATTCTCCACTCTCCCTCCCAACAATGCATAGCAAAACAACTGACAGAGCTATAACAAGGCCCCTGACAATGACTTTTTTTTTTTTTTTTTGCTGTGACATTGCATTTGAACCAGAGCTTGAAAACATTACTTTTTTGGATTACAACTCCTAGGATATCACCTGGCTGGGAGTATTCTCAGAGCTGTAACCCTAAAAAGTAACTTTTTCCAGCTGACTTAAACCCAGCCAAGAAAGGTGCAGCTCAGGAAGAATTGGCCAAGCTAAAAATGGCCTTCTCTCAGTGCCTGCCAGCTCCAGTTGTCCAAACCACAGGCAGAGCCATGCAAAAATTGCTGCTGGATGAGGCAACAGAGGGAGGCATTAGCAAATTTAGCCTGTCTCAGGCTGAGCTTCAGATTACAGCAGTTTACAAGACAGCCTTAGTCTCGTTTGCAAAATAATCTCTTGCAAGGAAGGCTCTGAGTCTGGCCACAGTGCCAAACGCACATTTCATTGTTTATGCCCTACTTGTTTTAGAAGCTCAGTACCGGATCTGTGGGATAAAACCTCTTCTCCTAAATGAGGGCGTGTCTCAATCTCTCTTCCAATTCAGCTAAAAGTCAGACTTTCTTGGGTTCCCACCTTAGAACACAATAACCCAAGCTCCAGTAAAATGAAGTATTTCTGCAGCGAGTGATAAGCTGTTTCCACTCTGCCCTGGCCTTGTATTTTTGTCTGCCTTGTTATGCTGACTGGTTAGTTTTTAAAATGAATGACTGTAAGGTATCTAAAATTGTCAGAGAAGCAGAACAGACATTTCTAAAACAAAATAACCACCTTCATTAGGCCAGACTGATTCATTTAATCAATTAAAATAACTTTTCTGATTGACTAAAAAAAAGTAGCCTGGTTAATGTTTATAAACTATAGTGCCTGTATTTTTAATCACAACTTGGAAAAGGTATTTTTGGAGTAACTCCCCACCCAGCTGGAGGTTCTAGGAGATGTAGTCCAAAAAGAACCTTTTTGAAACTCTTAATTTTAATTTGAGTACCTATCAAAAAATACATGTGAAAGCTGTTATTTTAGAAGTCATAGCTCTTGATTCTCATTCATAGATGGGTTGCATGTTCTATAAAAAAAATGTTCCCAGTAAGCTATGTGGGCATTAAAGAAAATAGGTACTTTGCATCAAAACTCTTATTTCAACTCAACTGCAATCTTATCCATATCTTCTGAGAAATAAGCCCCATACAGTTCAATGGAACTTACTCCAAGCTAAGTGTGTATAGGATTGCAACTTTAGGATTACTTAGGAGTAATGCATCAAACTCTATGACAGTTATATCTGGACAGATATGTAGAAGATGGCACTCTTAATTAACCAACAAAAGCTTGTGTAACTAACTTGCGTTTTTCTTTTTAACTAACAGTGTTTAATACTGATACTAAGCAGAATATGGTGGTTAATTTAGTGGTCAGTACTATGTGTACTGACCTGAAGATGTTTATTACTAAATTACTTAACATATTCGAAGACTAAGTCTGGGTGCTGTAAATCGATTCTGAGGCTCAATTATGATAGTGATTTTGAAAAAACTTGTCCCAACAGGACTTCCTACTAAGGATTCTCCCAGTAAAGGTTAGAATACATCCATTCAACAGTGATAAAAGATGTGACGCAGGACCAATGACACCAATGCACAGTCCTGCCAGATCAGCCCAAAGGCCTACCTGTTTCCCACAGTGGTCAACCATATGCCCAAGGGAAGCCCACAAGCAGGACAGAAGGGAAACAGCCTGCCCTGTGGCTTCTGTCCGAAGTAATAATATATACCCATCATGGCTACCTTCAGTACAGAGTACAGAGGAAGAAGAGCAACAGGCACAACAGTAAAGTCAGGAACATCAGAAAGTGTGACTTAAGAAGAGACAGGCAGAGGGACTTTACCGTTTTTATATATGACATGTAACTTGGATCTTGCGCATAGGAGCCATACTCATTCTCCACCTGCACAGCAATGATTGGACCACCATATTTGTACTACAAAGAGAGAGAAGAGAAGAGAAGATGATAGCTTACACCCATCTGATTTAATTTGTCTACAAAGGTTTACTGGGAAGGAGGGGATGAAGATAACCATCAGGGGCTTCTGTTACCAAATTTGGTCCAGTGGGTTTGCATGGATGGCTAGTTGTGACAGCATGTAACATGCCTGATGAGAGGGGGAATGTTAGGAGGCAGTAATCATTCAATGTCCCCTTCATGCAGGTGTTGCATGAAGGGGACTAAAGTAAAGCACACCTTTCAGTTCAGCCATCATTTCTTTTAGGGACCTTGGGTGGTTGGGGGGAGTCACTTTCTCCCAATTTGACTTCTCCAACTATAAAACATGTATTTGTTGTTGTGTGCCTTCAAGTCATTTTCAACTTATAATTACCTTAAAGTGAACCTATCATGAAGTTTTCTTGGCAAAATTTGTTCAGAGGGGGTTCACCTTTGTCTTCTTCTGAGGGTCAGAGCACATGACTTGCCTAAGGTCACTCAGTGAGTTTGCATGGCTGAGCAAGGATTCAACCCCTGGTCCCCATAGCTCAACACTCAAACCGTTACATCACGCTGGCTCTCAAAACATGTGTGCAAGGAATAAAATAAGGGCATCAGCCAGTGTGGTGTAGCAGTTTGAGCATTGGACTATGACTGGAGACCAGGGTTCAAATCCCCACTTGGCCATGGAAACCCACTGGGTGATCTTGGGCAAATCACACTCTCCTGGCCTCAGAGGGAGGCAAAGGCAAACCCCTCTGAACCAATCTTGCCAAGAAAACCCCATGATATGGAGAGCCTAAGGTGAACTTATGTCAGAAACAACTTGGAGGCACACAACAACAAGAGTAGTGTAAATTTAGAAGTTATCATATACTGCAAATTGTAATTGTAGCACCTTTGCAATGGTCATAAAGGCATTCTTAATCCTATTTCAGAATAACCATACTTGTATAGCACCAGGCCAGTGGCAACATTTAGCATCCATGGGCTGCTGCCAAGACCAAAACATTCTGGAAGGTCCCACCGGTGATCTTTGCTACTCATCTAGTCCAAGATCTGTGTACATATAGAAGTAACACCTGGGAAGCTGTCTGCCATTTTGATTTATTTTTTACAGCACCTCAGAACACCTGATCTAGCACCAATCCAAAGCATTGTAAGAATATTAAAATGGCAGATGGTGCCTGCATACCCACTAACTGCAAGGCATGACCATGGTCTAGTGTAAAATTGGAGACAGGGTGGTCTCCAACTTGGCACCAACTCTAGTGTAAGTAAAATCATGTCCTCAGGAAAGCAAAGCTAGCATCTCTCAAAATACATAGTGGTTGTGACAGCAGGGCTTCAATCCATTTGTTAGTTTATATTAGATCACACAGTGAATCAATGGAACATTTATAAAGGTTGCTGTACTAGGTTCCAATTGATTCAATGAGTCTCCTCTGTTTAGGGTTAGACCAATTTCACCCACAAATAAGAAGGAAGAACCAGGACTCAACACAACTGGAACCCTGACTTTTTGGCACACATAGAGGCCTGTCTCAGTTAAAAGTGACTGCAACAAGCCATTTCCAAAACCCACCCCAGCAATGTGCCAAGGGAAAAGGAGAGGATCAACTGTGTATCATCTCCTTTAGGTGGTGGTTACCTCTTCCCAAGTTTTTGAAATCAGCAGCACAAAAGGCTAACAGTATCCCCTTCCCTCCTATTAGCAAGTGCTTCTCTAAGAAGAGAGGAAACACAATTTGATCACCTACCATGGAAAAAGAAGACCAGACACAGAGGACTGGGTTAAGTAAGGGCCACTTTACCTACCTAGAATCTATTTACATTGTGAAGATCCTTGAAAAAGCAAACGGGGGGAGCAACCTGATGCGGGTTCAGCTGAGGCTAGGTGTCAACCCTTGACTACCTCCTCAGCCTTCCCTTGGGTGAAACACTTTACCCTGGGGGCAATCCAATAATAGGATTGCTTCTCAGCTGGTCTTCTGCTAGAAAGCAAACCCAGGGCACTCCCACCCAAGTCCCAGGACTTTGTGTGAGAGCAAAACACACAGGTATGCCTCAAGGGTAGGCCCCTTCCCCACTCCTGGGTTCCAGGACCATACAGAGGCAGTTTCAGAGCCTCACCCTACACCAAATGGGTGCCAGAGTGTACATCAAAACTTTTACAATCTCTCCCCGCTACCTGCCAAGCGGAGGCCTATTTCTTGACACCACCTATAACCAATTGTCCAAGTCCTCCAAATACAGTGTGGAGTAGACAAAAACAGCCAGGTAAAGGGGAGAAAATACCTACGCAGCCCCAAAGTGACCAGCAAAGCTCATACTGCACTGTGGGTGGGAGGGTGGGCTATGAAGCTGTGCATGGAAAGAGACATGTGAAAGGAAGGGGAGGTCTTTCATCATCTCTAACTCCACGCCCCTCCCAGAACCCCAGGCATGTCATACCCGACGCAAAGGCCTCTGGTCTCCCTCCCTCAAAGGTGGCCCCTCTCGCACAGCACCATATGCCATGCAGTGCCAGGACCCCATTCATACCACAACGCAGGTTTTGTTTTTAGATAGGTATTCCTTTCATAGAGAGAAAGCTGTGCATCCACTGAAATATCGCTTTTTTGCTGTACAAAACAAAACCTGCAAAAATTCAGCATGCTCTACAAAAACACTCCACACATTGTGCGGCAATCATCATGACACAACTGACTAAAGTGCGGTTGACTTAACGTAAACAGGGTGGCCCAACATTTTATTTTATTTACCTGAAGATGGACCACCTGGGGCATCAGGTGATCAAAGTAGTTATCAACAGCCTCTGTGAAACCCCGGTAGGTTGTCCTCAACTGCATTTCAGGGTCTTGGAGCAACCAGCTAAAGAAGGGGAAGACGACCAGAATGTATAACATAAGACACTGCTAAATCCAGCATCCTGTTTCCCACAGTGGTCTACCAAATACCCACAGGAATCAGGACCTAAAAGCAACAGCATCCTCCCAAAAGTGTTCCCCTTTTAAAGTCATCCAAGTTAGGTTTATGCCATCTAAGAGAAAGAGAGAATATGATAGAAAAATTAACTAGCATGTGATATGTAAAGAAGTACTTCATTTTCACAATCCCACATATTCTACCATTTAGCTTCAGTGGATGACCCCCACTTCCAGGGTAATGACAGAAGGAGGAAAAATTTCTCTTTACACATTTTCTTCACACCAGATATACTTTTATACATCTCTACCATCCTTACTTTTCTTTAATAAATAAAAATGTCACTTTACACTGGAACTTTACTTCAGAGATGAGGTACCCTAGCCTTCTCACCAGTTGCCCCTGGTTGCCTTTTTTCTGCACCACTGTCAGCTCTGCAGGATTCTTTTTGAGTTGTGGCAACCAGAAATATATACAGTATTCCAAGTGGGGCAGCACTACAGATTTGTAAAAAGCTATCACAATACTGGCAGTTTCATTTATGTCTAGGACAGTTACCAAGTGAAATAAGGGACAGGGCTCCCAGACCTTTAACAGTTGTCTAGCAGAATGAATTAACTTGCATAACAAGCAACACCTGCTAAAATTCCCTCTTCTGCACAACCATTAAAGGTCCAAGAGCCCTGTTCCTTATTTCACTTGGCAACCCTATTTCTATCCCTTTCCTAATGATTACCGAAAATGGAATTTGCCTTTTTCATAATTACCATGTGTTATGCTGCTCTCCATCATGACTTCCATTCTCTTAGCACATCAAGGAAACCTGAATCTAAAGAATACACAAGCCTCTCTGGGCAGGTTCAGCCTGGCTTATGCTGTTTTGGACATGATAGAAACCTGGTCCAGAGAACCTTGGGCAACTACAGTTGTCCCTCCATATCCACGGATTTGAGTATTCATGGGTTGAAAATATTCTTAAAAAAATAATAATCCAAAAAGCAAACCTTGATTTTGTCATCGTATATAAGGGACACCATTTTGCTATGCCATTGCATAGAATGGGACTTGAGTATTCATGGATTTTGTTATCCACTGGAGGTCCTGGAACCAAACCCCAGCAAATATGAAGGGACAACTGTACACTTCTCCAGGACATTGGGTCATTTTTCCCCCGAGTAGTTCTTTACTAGACCCTGATTAAGAAGAAAGATAAGTCCCTTCACCATAAAGTAGTCTAATGCAGAGCTTTGGAAACGTTACTTTTTTGAACATCAGCTCTGAGATAACTCCATGGATTTTGGGAGGTGTAGTCCAAAAAGCAACATTTTTACAGCCTGGCTTACTAAAGGTTCAAAATGAGAATTACCCTTAATTATTGTTAGTTGGCAGCCAGAGTGCTTGTTTATAAGAGCGTTTACATGTTTACTGTTTAAGAGTTTATTTTTAAGAACTTATTTCATATTTATCCACTCTTCCAACTTAATAAAAAAGTACTCAATTGATAACAACAACAAAAAAACAATTTAATCAGCAAAAACAACTTCAATCATATATTTTTTAAAAAGAATTTACAAGACCAGAATGAAAATATGGATTTTCAGAATCTTCCTCAGTACAACAAAAGTAGAAACTGACTGTAACTTTGAGGAGCGTCCATTCCACAATATGGGAGGAATATAAAAGAAAGCCCTCTCCTGCCTGCCTGCCTGCCTGCCTATCAAGCAGGTTGATACCACTTTAACTATCATGGCTCCATCCTATTGAATCCTGGGGTTTGTAGTTTGTTGTGGCACCAGAGGTCTCTGATAGAGAAGGCTAAATATCTCACAAAACTAGAATTCGATAGCATTGAGCCATGGCAGTTACAGTGGTGTCAAACTGCATTATCTCTGCAGTATGTCAGCAGCCTCAGAGTCTAGATGAATTCATAATGAGACCCTGGCACCAAGCTGTTTAGGGCTACAAATGTTTAGGACTTTAAAAGTTAAAACCTGAAGTGGGCAGACTCCAAAGCCATCGAGGGTCACACATGTAGATTTTGGGCTTCTCCAAAATTCTCAAGGACCAAAACTGTGCTTTCACAGCCACCATTCTGATGACTAGAAATGATGTCATGCCATTCTGGTTGCCTTTTGGACTAGTTTTGGGGAGAGGCTTTGCTATTTGGGGGTAAGAGACCCCAGAAAGTACTCATTTAAGCAGGCTGAAAAGTTCAAGGCTTTTTTTTAACAAAAAATTTAGACTGGTGGAGAAGTGGAATGTTCATGTTTTAAACAGTTAAAACATGAAGGTGCATTCAAACAGATCAGATCTCGTGAAGTCATTTACTACAAAAAGAGAAGCTATGAAAGTTAAACAGGGATTCACACAAGCACATTTGGCCCCTTAGCAAAGCATCACTACGGAGGCTAAACCTCGGGTGAAAAAGATAAGCGGAGAAAAATAAATAGGTAGGCACTGGCATGTGTTGGATTCCCTCAAGATCTGGTAACCAAGAGAGTCTCTCAGTGTTTATATTGTGCTCTTCAAACCTGTTGCTTCAGGTCACATTGATTCAAGGGGCTGGGAAGGTGTGAAACATTTGCACTCTGTATCAACACGTGGCTCCCACAGGAGAATCAAAGCAAGCCAAGATGAAAGACAAATCTAGAAAACAACCTGTGCAGGTTTGTCATTTGGTTCCTGTATATGGAGAGGGTGATAGAGGCACCTGAGTGGTGAAACAAAATCACAGAGCAAAATGAACCAAGGGTCTTTTGCTGAATTCCACCACCTAAGGACTGCTACACATACTTAATATATTCTCTCAAGGCAGTATTTTTCATGTTAAGAAATAACATGTAACTCATATGGGGATTGTCACAGTGGATGACTGTGTTGCCCTAGCATGCACACATCTAATAGCAATTGAGCCAGTGATCTGTAAATGCAGCCTGTATGGTAGGCTGTTTCATACATTGGAGGCTTTTCCTCTTAGCATTTTAGAATGGACAAAGATCCTAAAGCAAAGGCAAAGAATTTCATTCAGCCAAATTTCACTCAGAGAAATTCTCAGGGCCAGCACTCCTGTGACACCTGGGGGCAAAAGAGTGGGAACCAAAAATATCAGCATATTTGAGCTCAGGACGCTTATTGCAAGATTTATGCCTTAAGAGGAGGGTTGCAACCATTTAGAATACGAGAAAGTCCATACAAAAACTGGAAAAAACAGCAAATGATGGTATCAGGGGAAAGGGGGTATGGCTGTCCACACAATCCCAGAAGGCCAGACTCAGCCCCAGAACATGGAGATGTTCATCCCTGCCCTAAAGCAATTCTCCCCAATTTGGCACCCCTCAGATGTGTTGGGACAACTGTCTCCCCAGCCAGCATGGCTAAATAATGGGAACTACTCTCCACCACATCTAGACAGGATGAGATTGGGAAAGGCTGAACTAGGAAATCCAAGACACATGGCTGCTTTTTAGTGAAACTATGTATGTGAACATTTGAACAGAATCTGATACTGGATTCCTTGAAAACTGCCTGATTTCACTTCCATGCAACTCTTTGCAGTTTGTGAGGGCAGGCTTTAAACTATGGGGACAGCATTTGCAAAAAGCTACAGCATTTGCACATTATTGCTACCTATGCATGACATGTGGCCTCTGGTCAAACTCCTAAGCACATGCAGTCCTATTGATTAATGCCGTATAACCTTTATTCCTGCAACCAAGCTACTTCTTCTTACCCACATTTATTTTTTTAGGAAGAACAGCCAAACAAGAGCTTCATACCCAAGCATGAAATTCAAGCCAATTTATACAAAATGATGGCAGTAATATAAAATCAACACACATGCAAACACACACACCATCCCAAGCCCATATTGATATGGATGTCAATTATTTTTGTGCCATCTGCTCTGAGAAGAGAAGAGGAGAAATCAAGGTACTCTTGACATTTCCAGTGCAAGCTGTGAACAAACAGGCCTTGTTTGTGCTGCCTCCTCTTATGGGTGCCTATAACCATTCTTTCTGGAATGTTATTAACTGCTTTTGTGCAGAATGCTGGAGCAGGCAGGGTGTGGGGTGGGGAATAAATGCTTTTGCTTTGACTAACTGGGACTAGAAGAACCGAGGCCGTGAACAAATGTTCCTTTTATTTTATTTCTGGTGGCAAGAGAAACGCTCTGAGGTTAGATTCCTTCTCTCTGCACCCTCTATGCTCAGTTCCCTCCTGCTGCCTCATTCCTTACTAACTCTCATCTCCAGGCCCCTTTTTATGCTGCTTCTCTTGCAATAGCCTTTCTTTCTTCATTAGTCCCATTTCTTCATTAATCATTCACCTCCCTCTTTTGATTTTTAAGTCCTTAAATTATTTTTGAGAGTTGCTTCCTGTAAGGTATATGACAGCTATGAGGGAAAGGGTATCTTCAAAGGTCCAGGTTTTATCCAACAGTTTGACTGGGAACCTTAGTTCAGTAAAGTGGTTGACAGCCCTCTGGCAGCAGCTCCCGTGGGGCACCTGACAAGAGCTGGCTGGACCCTGTAGGAGCTGTCAACTGGGCAGGCAGACTGGGGCTGCTGACACACTGCAGAAATAATGCAGCTTGACACCGTTTTAACTGCCATGGCTCCATGCTATGGAATTCTGGGATTTGTAGTTTTGTAGATATTTCGCCTTCCAGCAAACTACATATTCCAGGATTCCATTGGCCATGGATAGTTAGAGCGGTGTCAAACTGCATTATTTCTGCAGTGAGGCAGCAGCCCGAGAGCAAAATTAGATGTTAAAGAGAACGTGTATGCTCTATAATTAACCAGCTTTCCTCCCAGAAGAATTCGGCATTTCAGCAGTCAGTTGTCCATATTAAGACTGTTTGCTTTACAATGACCAAAGCACGCTAAATGCAAGATACATAGATAAGGAAAATCATATGCAGGTGCCTTTAGGGCAGCAACTCTGAAAAAAAAATGTACTAAACATATTATTTAGTTTGACCCTAAAGAAACCTGGTTTTTACTTGAAGTTGGTGTCAGTGAGTCTGGCCATGTGAAAAGCATGTTTATGGCGCTGACAGAGAAGGGAGAGTTTATTTGTATGTAGCATTTGTGTACTCAGGGATATGATAATCTCTAAGCAGTTTACAGTAAAATACACATCTAATGTAATTTAAAAACCAAGTCAAAACCATTTAAAAACACATTAAAAGCCAATAAATCATTTAAATCGCTTCAAAAATAATACAAACAGTGCATTCACCATCAGCTAGGGAAAGGCTGAATAAACAGGTATGTTTTCAGGAAGTGTTTAAAGCAAAGTACGGTATATCTCAATGGATGGACAACTTTCCAGAGGTTGTTGGGCTCCAGCTCATCATTCCTTGGCCACTGACCACCCAAGCTGGGAACTGGAATCCAACAAAATCCTGAAGGCTGAAGGTCAATCTTCATGCTCGGAGTCAAAGTCTCTACAAATTGTGGCTTTTAGCTATGCGGGAAAGGGGTGGAGAAATCTCTTACTTCCTTTCTTTGCTGCCATTTCCCTGGTTTCCCAGAAGATTCCCAGGTGTAAAATCTATCTCAGCTCTCAAACCACAATACACAGGAAATGTCTGTTTTAAGCGTCTAGTACAAATATGCCTTAAATCACAGTTCAAACGTCTAGTACAAATATACCTTAAATCACAGGAAGATTAGCAAATGTCTAAAAGGTGATTTTAAAAAAGAAAGAGAAAGAGCTGTGAGAACAAGAGTTTGCCAGCCAATGAATGAATAGAAGATGCAGAAGCTGTAATAAAGCAGCAGGGTTATCACAAAAGGTTTCCTAACCTATCTGACAGTGAGAAATGCCTTTGGAAACTTTTCCCAAAAGCTTTCCAAGGAATAGACTGGAGGAGCACCCACTGATAACAGCCAGAACCTACTACTAAGGAGATATCCCTGAGTTCCCTTAGGATCCTTGGATTCTATACTGTTTCATGACATGTAACCATTTCAAAATCTCCATCTGCCCTACATTCTGATCAGTGTTTTTCTGCTGCTCAAAGGCAGGTAGGTATATAGAGTAAGATAATTTTAAGAAGGCAAATGAGGCCCATTAATATCTTACCTAGGTAAACCACCAAGGTCCCACTCAGAGCAGATATAAGGTCCTGGGCGGAGAATCACCCACAGCCCAACTTCTTCTGCTGTCCTAATGAAAGCCCTAAAGAATCAAAAAGTGTAAGGCAGCAGTCTGCACGGGGATTCCATGGATGGCAAGTTGAGATGCAATGAACAGTTAGCAGTAAGCATGTTTGGCATGTTCTGATCTACATGGATCCACTAATACAGCCAATAAAAAAACATGGACAATGGGAAACAAAATACAATTACAGTATGACTAGTAGGCCAGAGGCAATTATTTCACTAGTGGTTTCAAATCAATGAGAACTTCAGTGCTCACTCCCCAACTCCTAACTTTTTGCAGCGCTCCTGTCTATGCACAGTTCCCTTCATTCATACCTGCCCTATCTTTCCCCTACATCTCCTTTCTCATGGCAGCTCCCTCTTCTAACTCACTGTGGCAATTTGTTTGCTATTATCTACATTTCTAAATCCTCCCTTTTTCATTGGGTCCCTCCGTTGGCCAGCTCTTTTGTAGCATCTGAGCATTTCAGCCAATTATACCAGGGCTTCAATACAGTAAACACATCCCTCAGCCCAAGAGAATATAGGCAATTCCTATATAATGCACTGCCCATCTTCTCCACAGGTCCAATAGGTGCTCTGGGAATGGATAAGAAAGGCACAATTCTTTTCTTACACTGCAAAAACAGGTATGAACGTATTGTTACAATGCAATTATAACTCTACCGAAATGTATTCTAGTATTCCTTAATGGAAAAAAAATCCTGTTTTTTCCCCATTAAGGGATTCTAGAATACATTTCAGTAGGGTTATAACTGCATTGTAACACTATGTTCATACCTGATTTTGCAGTGCAGTTCTTGTTTAGTCAGAGGTTGTTGTGGTTTTTGACAATTCTTATCTTAATCATGTTAACCTGAAAAGAAGAGAAAAGAGCAACTAGGAATATACGATAAGCATATGCAAACAACAGCTTTGCTCTGCTTTAATCATGTGACTAAGGCTCACCATTTCACAATAACTGTTGAAATCCAGGGGGAGATGAAAATAGCTCCCAGACCCAGCAAAGTTGCCCACCTGTGAGGATGATGGACCTTTGGGCTGATACATCAGGAGCTGAACACTGAGCATTAAGTATGATCAAGTGCTACAAGACATCAAGTGACTATATCTTTCCTACTCTTAATTAGCCTGGGCAAAGTCCACTCCAGACAGGGCTAGCTGACTCTGGGCAAGTTTTATTTACAAATGGAGTAAACAAGGAAGGGAAAGTTAGGGTTAGAGAGCTGTAGATATCACTATCAATTAAACCTTCTATGGGACTGGTTAATACATACACCCCACCTTCTGCTAATCTGCAACATATCTACTTACACACCCTTTGAACAATGTCCAGCTGTTTGAGGTAGAAGACACCTCCTTCCCAATCCTTTTTAACCTTGTTCTACCCCTACTAACCCAAGTCACACCTCAAAATTTCAAATTCTGTAAGCCACACATTCCCATTGCTTACTCTCTCTCCTCCATGTTTTGAAATCATGGTATAGACAAAACAAATTATCCCTGCTCTATAAAAGTATCACTAAGACATCCATTTTCACATTGGAGGATCTGGGTTTTAAGGAGCTTATTCGCTATAATGTTTAGATTCCCTGATACATACTGCAGATCCAAGTTTCCGCTGAAGTCAAACTTCCCTCTTGCTGCCTCATGAAGATTCCATGGGACGTACCTGGAACACAGAATGAGTGGGCTGAGTATCTAAATAACCAGTTTGAGCGGTCAAGATGACAGAACATGGAACTGACTGACTATCCACACACCTTGTCCCGTGCATTTTTTAAAGCAGAAATCCGATGGCTTCAAAGCTGAGTTTAGCCTTCAAAGCCATTTTTCTATGACCCTGGGAAGCCCAACCAATTTTTAGTCCAGGTTTATCAACAACTTGCTCCAAATGCAGAATGGGCTGTGAAGTGGTAAGAAATATACATATTGCATATTTTAACACTTCATCTCTTGTCAGGTTTTTTTTAAATGTAACTTGCATGCAATATGTAAGTAAGCACATTTATTTGTACTACTCATCTGCCTTCTGCTGATTTTAGTAAGTCAGATAACAGCATATTTATTATAAGGCAGATCTCAAATCCACACAGAAAATTAGTTATTAGCCCTAACCATTTAGACTGATTGTCACCAAATATTAATCTAAAGGCTCGAAATATATTGCTCTAAATGTATTGCTTTCTGCACTTTGTGCATGATGGATGGATGCCTCTGTCAAATTCTAGTTCTTGTCCACAGGTTTTTAACCTACAACTCTGTCTGCTTTATGCATGAAACTGTAATTTTTAAAAAAATCCTCAAAACAGGCACTTTAAATATTAAACCTACATTTTCTGTCAAAATAAATACATAAATATGTATGTTCGTGTTTTTAAATTGTTAAGAGGTGTACCACAAAATTCAGAAAAACACAAAGTCAAAAAGACACTTAAATTTTAATCTGCAAATTAATCTGAGGGAGAGAGGAGGCCTCTTTGTATCAGAATTTGTGAAGAGTAAGAAGCACCTCTGCCTTTTGTAGTCTCCTCTTTCTTTTTTGCACTGGTGCTATTCTTTCTTTTCTTCTCCTAGTTCATAATGGAAGCTGGCTATTTACAAGAGGTCAGTTTTGGTGGCAAAAACACCTTACACTGTCTTCTGGAGTTGTCCATGGGACTAGCTACTGGTCATTTCTGATGTTAAGTAAATGGGTTAAGGAAGGACCAGAGCTCAATGGTACAGCACATGCTTTACATGTACGAGGCCCCAGTTTTAATAGCTCCCCTTTGGAGGTAAAGGGTCACAAAGACTCTTGTCTGAAACCCTGGAGAGCTGCTGCCAGTCAGAGCACACAGTAGTGAACTAGGCGGACCAACAGCAGCTTCCTAAGTTGCTTCTATGACATTGCCAGCTGCAACAAGACAAAGTGGACTGAGACTACAGTCACCGGAAAACACTTACGTTGTGACAGTGTTCAAGCCACATGCCTTCATTTTAATCAAGCGATCCCTCCAGTATTCTTGAGGGACACGGAAGTAGTGCACTGAGCCACCCAAAATACGGAATGGCTTCTGCTCCAGAAGGAACTGGGAGTCCTTGGCCTGCAAGCCCAGCACTCTGCCCCTCAACCCCATGGGGATCAGACCAGTTAAGTTCAACCTAGAACAAGAAGAAAAGATTAGTGGTAGCACAGCCGAGGGAAAGAAAATTGAGATTTCCTTGAAAACAGTGATCATTTAAACTGCTTGGTAAAACCAACTCCATGCTGTGAACACTACAAAGTCATATAACCCAAATGGAAGGGAAACTGGGGTGCAGAGATGTTCTATGTGTCTTTATAGTTCTCACTGATATGGTAAGCCTGTTCCTGAGCTGTATGAGTGCAGGTTACCGACAGGAGCTCAAATTACTGTTCTTCCATACAAAAAGGCCCCTGCATGTAGAAAACTGGCACATCAGGGTAAAGAGTAGGAAAGAATCATTCCCTGTAATATACTGGGGTTGTCTAAATGGTGAAAATACTCCTCGTGGAATTTGAGGAGAAGATGACGTGTCTTAATGGGAGCCAGCAGCTTTACACTATATTCGGAAAGAGCAGGGGCCAAAAACAGCTAAAACTCTGGAGGAAAAGCCTTTGCAGTTTTTCCTGGAGTTTTTCAAAAACAGCATGGAAAATGCATATTCCCCCTTGTTAGAATAGCGATTCGATATGAATCGTTCTCCGGTGGTACAGGAAACGCAAACCTGATTGGCTGGACAAGCGCAAGGGCGGGGCTTCCTAACAGAACAAGTGCCTGGAGCCACCATTTTCCCCCCGCCTTAGTGAGTGATCACTAAGGTGCTGAAACATGTTTCTAGTCTGTTTTGCTTCACTGTAAAATAGAAAAATTGCTCTATGGCTGTAGCACACCGTAATGTCATTTAAAAAAAAAGTATTCGGCAGCAGATAGGTATTCAGGCAGGTAAATAGCTGGTGGCCACCATCTTGCATGCAAAGCTTATGGGAGCTTCAGCAGGCAAAACCACTACTAAGACAAGTTGCAGCTGCTGCGACTTGCTATTGCTGTAGGGCACTATGCTTTTGGGGGGGGCTTGTGTAGATGGGCCCACAGGCAAAGAATTATATTGCATGGATCTGAAATCAATGCTCAACTTTTGACCCACCAACTGAACATTCAGCTACCTTTTAATTACATATTTCCCCATAAAGCTTAAGCAGGGCTAAATAATTTTTCCTATTGTCCTCACAACAACCACACAAGATAGGTTAGACTAGCAGACATTGGTGGCGACAGGTCACTCAGTCAGCTTCAGGGCTAAGTAAGTATTTCAACCAAAGTACAGGTTGACCCCTGTATCCACGAGGGATACGTTCTAAGACCCCTTGTAGATACCTGAAACAGTAGATAACAAGGAACACTATTATTTTCAATGAGACAAACACTGGATGTTGACCACAGAATCACACTGGAGAACCTAGAAATGCCTAGATAGAACGTATTTTTTTCAAATATGGATAAGTGAAACTGCAGATACCGAATCTGTGGATACGGGGGGTTGTCAGGAAATGACATGGATGTGATCACAAGATGGAGCTGTAAGCTTAGTAATGAAAGTAGTTAAGCTCCAGTGGCAGGTGTGTGTCTGTGAGTCACACTTGAGAGTATGCACACCTGGGATGCCTGAGGAGGCATTGTTTAACTGCCTATAAAAAGGAGATGGGAATTATCTCCAGTGTGGGTTTGTTGTGGATGGTGGTTGACGAAGCAGTTTGTTGGTTTAAGAGAGATTTATGAGTATTAGAGATGGCTGTCCTATACTCTGTATATATATTGTAAATATATTGCAAACAAAGATTAAAGCCCTCAAGTTGAGTGAAGGCTGGCCTTGTTGCTGTCTTTATTTGGCAAGCCAGAGCTCAAGGCAGTGTGCTGGGGTGAAGGAATTTTTCCTTCTCAGCCTTTAGTCTTTTGCAGAAGTCTCTCCAGAAACCTTCTTCTTGGCGTCCTGTCGACATGGAACAACTCTGCAGGTGGTCGTGGTGGACACAGCGGGTCTTTCTATGCCCCAACAGGGGTCAACCTGAATTCAGACCAATACTCTAACCCAGGGATAGAGGACATGTGGTCTTCCAGATGTTGCTAATCTGCAACTCTTACTAGCCCATGCTAGCTCAGCCAATACCAAAGGATGATTTATTTCTTCTTTGCTTTGTACCTGTTACTTTAGACCCCCAAGCTCCCTCTGTTTTTCTATACTGCCTACCCTTTCTCTGAACCGAACCAAAACAACAACAACAAAATACTTGCACTTAAAGATCAGCTATTCAGGCTCCAGCACTATTAAGAATTTCCACTTGCAGCCTTCAGAATACAGGACTGGTTTTCAAAATGGCAGCTGTACTAAAGCATGCCAATGGACACAATGTTTCCCGACACAAATGTTTAGAAACTTCTACTGATGCCTAGATTCTGGCAGTGCCAACCCATGCTTCCAAACAGGAGGCAAACACAGAAAAAGGAGCTCCAATTGTCCCGTGGTCCTTTCCGCCACGTAACTCACCGGTTTCTTTCTTCCTCGTGTGAGTCAAAATGATACCAGATCACTAGCAAGGAACCTGGCTACTGGGAACTTGCTCACTTCCAATATTAGCAAGTAGGGAGGGGTCCAATGGCCACTTCCAAGGTATTTGGAGCTCCCCATTTCCACCTTATCCACTCATGCACCCTCCTCTCCTCCTGAGTGAACATGCATTCAAAGGATCACTCTGGACACAGATAATGCAGCACCCATATAAAGGCAGGGTGGGGGGATTACCCAGAAACTGAATATGGAGGGCGCCAGAGAGAAAAGTGCCCTGTCTAAAGGATACTATGTATGTTCATAGTGGAGGTGAGCTTTGAACTGGTGGTTTTCTGGCACCCAATCACTATTTGGTTCAGCTGGAGCTGCAGAAGGCAAAGAAAGGAATGCCTCCACAAATGAGGTGTCTGTGCTCGTTTTTGCCCACCTCACAAACTGGGGCACAGGAGCAACCTCAGCACTCTCTTCAGCAGCTCCTTACCTGCTAAATACGACTTGAAGTTGCTGAGCTTTCAAATGCATTTCCGATCTTTTCAGGAGAAGGAATATATCGGTGTAGGAATCAGTGGAGTGCAAGGGGGCAAATGCTTCCACCTATACCTCTTTTTCAGTGGGCTGCACCCAAAATGAAATCAAAAGTAACTTCCAGTTTCTGTTTTCAGCCCAGCAGAAACCTGTCTTTTCTACCGAAGTTACTTTGTAAAGCCAAACTATTGATGGAACTAAATCTACCTCCTCTTTTGTCTCAGCATTTTGTTACAAGCTGGGCATCCCTAATCCAGAAATCTGAAAACCTCCAAATCCAAAACTTTTTGCCACCAGCTGCTCTCCTGTTCGTTCGTCTCTCAGACCCTCAGCCTCTCTCCATCCTTGCATCTTGTACACGGGCAAGTAGCGAATGAATGAGATGTGAGGCTGGAGAGAGATGTGAAGTTCTGTGAAATGGTAAGAGGCGTATATGTATATCAAAATACAGGTATTCCAAAATACAAGATACAAAACACTTCTGGTCCCAAGCATTTTGGATAAGGGATACTCAACCTGCAATACCAGAAAGTAAATTCAGAGAGACTACCTGCAATTTGATAAAAATGCTAAGGGATAAATCCACTTGTAAGGGAAGTAACGGGGCTGTTTGGAAAGTATCCAATGCTCCTGCAGGCCTCTGGAGGCTTTTCACCAATAGGGGACAATTTCCCTCCCCCATTTTTTTGGAGGGTGCAGCAGCTTAGGGAAGTTACAGGGCCACAAAAAGCCCCACTGAAGAAGCATGCACATGTGGCCCATGGGCCAGAGTTTGCCCAATCCTATGACATAGCTAACACACAGATTATCTAACATAGACTAGCTAACACACATTGGAAACTGCTTAATGCAGTGTAGATGTGTAAATTGCTATTGCTTAAAACAATCTGTAAGCCGCTCTGATAGCCTTGTGGCTGAAGAGCAGGGCATAAATAAATAAATAAACAAACAAATATAGGAACAGCTTATTGTGGACGCTAGATTGGTTGCTCTTTGGTCTCCCGGGTACCAGGACCATATATTAAATATATAACTCAGGAAACAATTTACACAGAACAATGCAAAGCCAAGAACACAGTTTAAAGATCATTCGTACGCTAAGCTCACAGAGTTTAAGGAGAAATGTCACAGGTTAGAATCAAGGGAGAGAGACATGCCTCTAGGAAAAGGATGGCAAAGAGTGAAAGGAACCTTTCGAGGGGAAGGGAGGGATGGGGAAATCTGAGCTCTGAAGGACAACATAGCACCAAAGACACTAAATCAAACACCGAGAAGAGCTGGCTACAAAAGCATTGATAGTACCTCTGTACCACATCATCCCCACAGGTCTCTGAAACAACGGACAGGCACGGGTAATACCTGAAAAAGGAAGCCGGGATTAAATACAACACAACGGAATCACAGGAAACTCGACCAGAAGACATCCAGACCAATTATATAGTGTTCTCCTGTTCCTCAGTACTTTGTCCATTTAAAGTCCTATGTTCCTGGTGTTCTGGGTTTCACTGTTCCGATTGGGATGCTGCTGCTGGCCCACCAAGATCTCACAGGAAAGTTTATTGATTTAAAAGGGTTTGTGTCTTTCTACCTTTCAGAATCTACAAGGTTCCATAATGCCATAAGTCCCATTATAAAAGAAGAGATACCAAAGAACTCACACAAGCCAAAGATTGATATGACAGCTTTAAAAAGGCATCAAAGATGTGGTATCAAAGACAGGTTAGATTCGGGACACAGAATAAGTGATAAAGCACCATCTTGTCATCCATCAAAGAGTTCAGTGGATACATATATATATATAAAATCCCACCTGCAAGCACCAAGGTCAACACAAGCTACTATTAGCTTGACAGCAGGAACTGATTTATAGCTCCAGCAATCTGTCTTGCCTTACCCATTACTTTTTATGATAGACAAGGAATGGCTATATTATGTGCAACACTCATCTAAAGCCCTTAAATCATAACCAGCTAGAGGTGGCATCGCTCCCTCTCTCCCTCTGAAGCCTGCTGGGAACATCTCCTTCTGGCACTGACTGATTTGGCACATTCTCTCCTTCTCTGGTTGTTTTAGTGTCTACAGATCTCGGTTCTTCACGTAGAGCACACGCACGCACACACACACAAATGCCCATTTGTAAATGCCATATTTTTGAGCCACTATTAAATTCTGCTTAAATGAAAACAACCTCCTCAACATAATGACATAATATTTCAGCTTACAGTAGTTTAAAGGAGAATCACAACTTTTGGAGGCTTCTAGGTACTGCCATTTTCAATTTTTGGATGATTTTTTTTAACAAGGGGAAATCTGGAGACTGCAACATCATCACCACAAGCAGCCCAGGGCCAGGTATAATTCCCATTTCTGTGCTGAAGTATACACAATGCCTGATTACAAAATGTAATAAGATACTTCTAAGACTTATTTGTCACCCTTCCTCCAACCGACTAAAGGTAGCATACATGGTTATCCTTATCACAGCATTACAAAACGATAAGGTTATCCTTACAACAGCCTTGTCAGGAAGGACAGATTGAGAGAGTCACTACCCTTAAACCAGACAGGGAATTTCCTAGCTGAGGAGGGATTCAAACCTGGGCCTCTTTGACAACTAACATCAAAGTTGAGATGAGAATTAGACGGGGGGGGGGGGAGGTTCCTGACTCAAGACAATTTCTTAAGTGCTCAAGTACAGTAGTTCTAAAGGCACAGCTATTGAACAAACAAAAAGAGGGTGTCTCTACCAAATCTTTCTCCAAAGTATCCCAGATTTTATAGATTGGCAAGACTGATGGTTACTCACTTTGGGAGATCCCTAGCCCTCTCCCTCACAGAACTGCAATTCCAAGATTCTTTGCAAATTGGGGTTAAGTCTATGGAAGAAAATGGCCAACAGTCATCTGGTATTATCTGCAAGCCACCTTTAGGAGGTAAGAAGTTTGATTTAAACTAGTGTATCTCAAATTATCTGATGTGGGGGACTGGCAATTCCCCCCACCAGTGTGCCAGGGACCAGTACTATATTTGTGCCCATTGACTTAGGGAACTGGGTATGTTTAGCCCGGAAAAAAGACAGTTAAGAGGCGATAGGATAGCCCTGTTTAAGTATTTGAAGGGGTGTCACGCTGAGGATGGAGCAGGCTTGTTTTCTGCCGCTCCAGAGACTGGAACACGGAGCAATGGATGCAAGCTCCAGGAACAGAGATTCCACCTCAACATTAGGAGAAACTTTTTGACAGTAAGAGCTGTTTGGCATTGGAACACACTCCCTCAGAGCATGGTGGAGTCTCCTTCCTTGGAGTTCTTTAAACAGAGGCTGGATAGCCATCTGTCGGGGATGCTTTGATCGTGATTTCCTGCGTGGCAGGGGGTTGGACTGGATGGCCCTCGTGGTCTCTTCCAACTCTACAACTCTATGATTCTATGATTTCTTTCTTTCTTTCTTTCTTTCTTGAAAACCAGGAATCAGCAGCTGATGGCTTATGAACTAGTCCATGAACCACCACTTTGAGTAGCAACAGTCTAAACTGAGCTGGGCATGGGTTGAAGGTGCAAGATAGAACACACATTTTAAAAACAAAGAATAGACCTACAACCAATGATGGTGACTCTCTAGTTCAATAGCAACAAAGCTTAATGGAGAATTTAGGATCATACCTCAGTTTACTTATGGCTGAATCCAACATTAGTCCCAACTAGAGTAGATTCACTTGTTAGTCACCACTTACATAAATCCCATTTATTTTAATGTTTCTGCTCTAGTTGGCATTACAGCTGAATTAAGCCCTAAACCTACCTCACAGAGCTGTTGCAAGGATTATACAAAGGAACTGCAGGAGACAATGGATACCACCCTAAGGTCCTTGGAAAGAAAAATTCAATTTAAAAAAATGTTGTTAAACCACATACATTAAACTGACCAAAGGACCTAGACATTAACAACAGATGCTTCAAAAAATACAGAATTATGTCAACATTGTTTTAAAAAGCAGAAAATATGCATGCACATTGAATGCATTTGCAGCCAGCCCAAGTAGGGTAAAATACATTTATAATGTGCTTCTCTAATGCTCTGCAGTGGTTGTTACAGCCAGGGCATAATACCACTGATCAATTTTTACTTAAGCTCTGACAAATCTTGACCCAATATAAATTACACTAAAAGGCCTTGTGACACACATTTCCCCCTTGACCTCAGGGGTGTGTGGTCGCTCAGCTTTAATTGAAGAATTCAGGTAAGAAAAGCTTATCTGTCTTAGAAAAGAATAAATCCAGGAACAAGAGATGATAAGAGGTGAGTAAGAGCACAAGCAGGCTGAAAGGTGATTGTGATAGGGGAGGAAGAAACAGGATAGAGCCAGCTCCAGGAATATGCTGAGGTTTATAAACTCCTGATATAAGCTCTATATCAGGGTTTCTCAACCAGGGTTCCCTGGACCCCTAGGGTTCCTCAAGAGGTTGCTATAGGGGTTCAGCCAGATATTGAGATGGGGGGGACAGTATTTTTTTTTTTAAGTGGAAGATATAATAATTTTTAGGTCAAAGGGTTTTCCCTGAGACCTGGAAATTGTTTCAAGGGTTCCACCTGGGTTTAAAAGGTTGAGAAAGGCTGCTCTATATGCATTCAGAAATTTATATGCACGTATCACCAGCTGCACTGAGAACTACTGGCATAAAACTGATGCATACCTGTACATGCATCTGAAAGGATGATTCACGCTGTATTGCTCTGAATGGGACATACTAAAGAGCATACATTTCTCCTTTCACAATCTCTGGCAACTAACTGTGCATTCATAGCTTGTTTACAACTGACTGCAGATGGAGGGAGGCTGTAAGGTTCTTGGGAGGAGGGTACTTAGAAAAGTTTAGAGTTTATGGGCATAACATAACTCACATAGTACACAGACGTATTTTAATTGCAAACTTCATAGCTAAAGCATGGCTAAATCATCTAACCAAGTGTTTGGATTTTGATGATTCCCCAACCTTTAATGTTTACACCTAGCCTGATGAAGAGTTCTGATCTGTACACTATTATGGAATTATAGTCAGTCCAAATAAAGGTACAATAACAGCAAAATCCTTGGTCATATCGCATCACAGGCTGCATTGGATTGTGAATATCGCTCTCTGGAGTCCATTAGTTCATAGACATTCCTTTGGTCAGATAAAACCTAAGCATCCCCAGTCTTAAAAAGAGGTGTTTGGTTTTTTAAAGAGTGCACAGAGTGTGGCTCAGAAACCTGCCACTCAACTGAAGTTAATCTGTAAAGCCAATCTACTGATGGAACTACATCTGCCTTTTCTTATCTCTTAGCATTTTATAAATACCAGAGAGTAAGTTTAGAAAGACTACCTGCAATCTGATAAAAAACACTAAGGGCTAAATCCACATGTTAGTCCCAGCCTGAATAAACCCATTCAGTCAATGGAACTAACATAAGTGTTGTCTTACCATTCATTCATTGGGTCTATTCTAATTGTGATTAACAATTAGATTTAACTCTAAGTAACTTTTAGTTATCCTCGACTCTTTCATATCTGTCTTACTGTTCTGTTTGTACTGGGCAGGACTAACAGCAAAGACTAGAGCACATCTGCTTGAATCATTGGAGAAAATAGTGTCTAGCTTGCAGGTGAGCAAACATGTTGGTGGAGGATGAATGGAGATACCGACATGGAGGCTGAGTGGGTCACTCTGACCCTTCTTCACCAGTCCATCTGGTTTCCATTCTGGTTGCTGCACATTTCCCTGCAACCAGCATGGAAACCAAAAGTCTGCTGAGGATGCCTTGCCTGCTTTTACCATGCTGAGCGGGGCGGGGGGGGGGATCCCTTCTTCAAAAGGCTGCTAGAGAAGCCGGCTACAAGCTTAACAGGGTAATAACATTGTAGGTTTATTTAAAAGGGTGTGGTGCATTAAATGACTAGTGAAAGTTTACAGGTCATACACAACAGGTCATCAAGCAGAACAGCATGCATAAAACAAGTAAGGAAAATAAGAGGGACCCTTCTAGAAATCTGAAAGGGATACATTATACATCAGTGTGAGAGAACACTTCTTTGATATGTGCCATAGGTTGTTTGCACTATGAACGGTATCCCCATTACTATGCAGATAAACAGACAGATTACAAATGTTATCTGCTATTAATTACAGGCTCTTTGATCTAAGGACTAGGAAACAATTTAGATATGACATCTTGTAAGGTCAGTGTGTGAGTATCCAAAAATACCGAGAAGATCTGTTGTACAGTGGCAGGTGAGACAGAGAGATACATCTTTAAAAAGAAGTCACTGCACAGACTAGAAATCTGGTACATGCCAGAAACAGTAGAATGACACATGGCTCTAGCATGCACCATGCCTCAAACTATTCAGCACAAGTAGCAAGTGACCTCTCTGTACATGGATTTCTTAATATCATTACTGGTAATATTGTCCAGAAACTTACAAAAACTCAAGTTGGTTTACCAGCATTGCCTGCTTTAAGGCCAGGGAACATGGGGATTATAAAACCACATAAAATAACATGAGCACTAACACATCCTGTCTTTCCTTTCTCTTATCAGCCCTGGTGAAAACGAGTTGGCTCTCTGGGGACAGAAGCACAGTGACATGCTATTTTATTTCAGATTACTGTAATTTATGATGGAATAGCTACCATTACAAACTCATAATGCAGTTTAAAGCCACAATCCATGCTCTGAAAAGAGGAGGGATTATTCCCTTTTCCGCCATGATTTTCAAAATGCAATGATAGTAACGTTTATATTATATTTAGACTGCAATCTTATACAAATTTTAACTGGCAGCAAATCCTACTGAAATCAACACGGATTAGTTCTAAGTTGACATGTTTAGAGCTGTGCTGCTAATCTGCTTTAAGTGTTTATGGAGAAATTGCCTAGGAGAGACTTGAACCACTGCATTACCCAGATGGCAGTTCCTAAAAGATGAGCCTGAATTTAATTGGTTTCCTTATGTAGATTTCCTTCTATGCTTGGTTTGGGTTAAACCTGGCTAGGTTCCATTTGCATCAATCTAAGTGACTGTGCAAACTTCAAAATGCAGTTATTTATGATGGGGGGGAATGAATACATTAAGATACAATAAAGTTGTGCATTCCCTCCCGCATGTCATAAAGACTGAGGCACCAAAAAAATGACAACTTGGAGAATATCAAAAGGTAAATATAGAACAGCATAGAGGGGATGCTCAGTTTCAGCTCAAGAGAAATTGCTTGTCATGGTAAACATGATAATGGAAGGGAAGAATATGTAGTTGGTGACTTCCCCATGCACCCACAGCTTAATTTCTTTCCCTACTACTGTGAACATCAGAATCTGACTTGTTGCTGCAGCCAGGGGGAGATCTTGGAAAAATTACTTCATTGGACTATGGTCCTCAGAATCATGCAAACACCATGCTGGTTGAGAGAATCTGGATTTCCAAAAAAATGTCTGATTCTCAAACTATCATAAGGAGTAGAGTTTGGAAAAGTTACCTCTTTAGACTGTAACTCTACAAATCCATCACCTAGCCAGACCAAACGATTCTGGAAGTAATCGTGCAAAAAATTGTTTTTAATTACTAGGCATGGTGAGGGAAACAGCATAGGATGAATATCAGGTGAGTGTTTAAAAGCGACACAATCTTCATGCTGCAATCTAACCACTCCAGGTGGGGAGAAATGCATGATGAAAATGAAACCAAGTGCTCCCATTAACAATGAGAGGCAACCTTTATATTTAACAACTTATATGCTGGTCATTGCAGATAAATAAAGAGAAGATGATGAATTGGTTCATCCTTCCTCCACCAGGGAGTAAAATACAGTAGAAAGCAATTTTCTCTTCTTAAGTCTGCAAACTGTCTTGTTACTGTGCTGGCTGCAAATGCAGTCTGTACAGAAAAGATAGATATGTATTTTTTTTTTTCTGCAAGTGAATTTCTGGGACTTACAAATCAGGTTGAATTAGAGGTTCTTAGGGGGAAAGTGAATGGGGTCTGTTAGTTTATTCCTTGTGCAAAACTGTGTTAGCAATAAACTTAGTGAAAAGCAGAAATGCACACCATACTTTGGTGGCTAATGGATCCATCTCTGTCTCATTTCTCTCTGTGACTGTTTCATCCATCTTGCAGAAGCAAGTACTGTATCATTCAATTTTCACACTACTTCATGCAAAGAAGCCCTTTCTGAAACTGCAGATCTACCTACAGAATAATTAAACAGGAGAACAACCCTATCACTAAGCCAAACCCACTTATTGGTGCTGATGGTTGTTGTTTTTTGACAGATCCGTTTTTTAACAGATCTGAGTTGGACAGGAAGTTGTGTGGAATACATTTCTGGTCAACCAAAATTTCTTACTTTTCTGCTAGTGTCCATGACAATGAATAATTATGATGAGGTGTTGGCTTTGGGAAACAATACAAGGATATGGTTTCACTTACTTATTTTGTATGTTTTAGAAGAAAGAAAAAACATTCAATAAAATGCTAATTTAAAAACAACACCAAATGTAACAGCTGGTGAAGGTGTGTTTATTTATTTTTTCCTGGTTAGTTGGCAACCTTCTTATTGCAATATATGCAATGAGGGGAGGGGATGCAACAGAATCTATTATAGGGGTGAATCCCAGAAGACACTAGATTCCACTTTTAAAATTAGATGGGGGGGAGGGAATCCCAAGGATAAGGGGAGAAGTTTAGATTTTTAAACCAACATTCCCACGATCTGATCCAGCTGCAGATATGACTCCCATCATCCTCTGCTTTTAGGGATAGTGGAAGTTGTAAATCAACATATTTTCCCATAGATCTGTTATCAGAAAACCCATCATCCCAACTGCATGAAGAGAGAAGAGGGAGATAAAGTTCAAAAAATGTACTTTTTGGTCTAGAGCAGTGGTTCTTAACCTGTGGTCCGAGGATCCCCAAGGGTCCACAACATCCTCACAGGGAGTCTGCAAAGGCTTGAAGGTTGCTCATCCCACCTCCTCCCTGCAGTCGAGTGGCCATGTGACAGGGGCAAAGGCTGGCTGGCTTGGTCTGCACATTGCCATTCAATCCACTCCAGCCAACTTGCAGGAAGAAGCCGAAGAAAAGTATTCCCTCCCCCTCCAGTGTCCCTGAGGGAAGGTTTAATGGATGGCATAATTGTATTATTATTATCATCAGCTATTGTTGTTATTATTATTATTATTATTATTAGAGTTTTAAATCTTGAGTTAAGTCTTGGGGGTCTGTGGCAATGAAACATATTTAAAGGGGGTCCTTGGTAAAGAAAAGGTTAAGAACCACTAGGCTAGAGCATCCCAAACGATGGGATGGGGGAGATTAAAGCTCAAAAAACGTATTTTTTGGACTAGAGCATCCCAAATCCTGTGGAAAACAAGCCCATTCAGATTGCCACATTGCCATTCAATCCACTCCGGCCACAAACTTGCAGTAAAAAACAGGAGAAAAGTCTTCTCCAGTGCCTCTGAGGGAAGGCTTAATGGACGGTGTAATTGTATTATCATCATCATCAGGTATAATTTTTATTATTGTTGTTGTTGTTAGGAGTTTTTAGTTAAGTCTTGGGGGCCCACAGCAACAAAAGATATTTAAAGGGGGTCCCTGGTAAAGAAAAGGTGAAGACCCACTGGACTAGAGCAGTGGTTCTTCACTTGTGGTCTGAGGACCCCCAGGGGTCCATGATGTCCTCACAGAGGGTTCTTGAAGTCTGCTTGGCCCATCTCCTCCCTGCAGTGGAGAGGTCCCATGTCAGGAGCCAAGGCAAAGGCTGGCTGGCTTGGACTGCACATTGCCATTCAATCCACTCCAGCCACAAACTTGCAGCAAGAAGCAGGAGAAAAGTCTTACCCTGCTCCTCCAATACCTCTGGGGGAACGTTTAATGGATGGTGTAATTGTATTATTATTACTATCAGGTATTATCATTATCAGGTATCATCATCCGGGTTTTAAATATTGAGTTAAGTCTTGGGGGTCCACAGCAACATAAGGTATTTAAAGGGGTCCCTGGTAAAGAAAAGGTTAAGAAGGACTGGACTAGAGTATCCCAAATCCTCTGGAAAATTGGTAGGCTACAAACTGAACATGAACCCAACAGTGTGATGCAGCAACTAAAAAAGCCAATGCGATCCGAGGCTGCACCAATAGGCGTAGAGCCATTCCAGGAGTCGTGGTCCCTCCCCAAGTAACTTTTCCCAGTTACTTCGCCCAGTTACTGGAAAGGCCAGGGGAAGGGGGGCCATTTTCCCAAATCCAGGCAGGGGAGTCGCCCCCCCTCAGCGAGGAGGACGAGGGGGCGTGTCCTCAGGGGAGGGGCCAAATTAGCATACACCACGCCCCTTCTCGGGTCTGCGGTCTCTCGCTTTCTCTCTCACCTGCGCACCACCACCGCCGCCAGCAGGAGCAAGAAGACGCCCCCCAAGACCCTCCGCCGCCGGCGGCCCCCGCAACTCCACATGCCTGGAAGGACGCCCGGCCCCGCCACCGCCACCCCGGCCGCCTCGTTGCCAAGGCTTCCAGCTCCCACCACCACCATTGGCGCACGGTCCCCAACACGGGCTCCTCCCATTGGAGGAGGGCGGGCCCGTCGCTCGGCCGCCATTGGCCGTCGCGGAGCGGGGAGGCGGGGCTTTCGTGGAGCTTCGGAGAGGCTGGGTGGAGGCTTTCCCCGAGAAGGCGGGACTCAGGCTCCCCTCCCGATTGGAGGGCTTTCCAATCGATCACGCCGTGCTCCACGCCCCCTCCTTTTCCTCACCTGTTCCCTTGGCCTTTATGACCCAAACCATCACACTACACTAGGACCCCCGTATCCACTGATTCAATTACCCACTGATTCAGTTATCCACGGGACACAAAACATCACACCTATCATAGTCTTTCTAGAAAATGTGTCTTCTCTAGCCATTTTCTAGGTCCTTCAAGGCGAGTCTATAGTATTTTAAACTAGAAGTCCCATTATTTTCAATGGCGTTCACTATTATCCACTGTTTTCGCTATCCACCAGCCCCCAGAACCAACCCCCAGTGGATAAGGGGGTCCTACTGTACAGTATTATAGCACTATTATTCCACTTTAACTGCTCTGGCTGCCTCCTGTGGAATCCTGGGATTTGCAGTTTAAGGAGGAGCATTTGAAACTCTCAGCCAAGCAGCTCTTAGGCCTCACTAAACTACAAATCCCAGGATTCCACAAGAGGCAGCCATAGCAGTTAAAGTGGAATAATAGTGCTATAATAGTGTCGTGTGAGGGACCCTCAAAGGTGATCGGAGGTATATGTGCACCCATATACTCTGTACATGCTCAAGGGATTTGATGCTCTCTGCCATGTCTGCAAAAGTACATTCTCCACGCGCTGGGAAGTGGGCTTGGTTGACTAGCCACACAGTCTGCACATGCTAAAGGAATCTGGCTCTGACTCAGTCCCTTTTTAAGTCCCTGCGTAGTACCATGTCACATGTTTACCCCGAATATCACACTGCACTGTTATAGTGCTATTATTCCACTTTAACTGCTATGGCTGCCTCCTATGGAATCTTGGGGTTTGTAGTTTAGTGAGGCCTAAGGGCTATCTGGCTTAAAGTTCTAAACATCCCTCCCTAAACTGCAAATCCCAGGATTCCACAGGAGGCAGCCATAGCAGTTAAAGTGGAATAATAGCACTATAGCAGTGTAGTGTGATAATAAAGGCAACAGACCCTAGGGTGGTCAGAGGAAATAATATATTCTGCATATGCTCAAGGGATTTGATATTCTCTGAAATGTCTGCAAAAGTGCATTCTGGACATGCTGGGAACTGGGCTTGCTTCAACAGCCATGCCCTCTGCACATGCTCAAGGAATTTGACTCTTAGGGTGGCTGCAAGAATGCACTCTAAACCACCAGCGTGGCATAGCAGTTTGAGTGTTGGACTATGACTCTGGAGGTGAGTGTTTGAATCCCCACTCGGCTATGAAAAGCCCTTGGGTGTCCATGAGCAAGTCACATATTCTCAGCCTCAGAATATCCCATGATAGGTTTGCCTTAGAGTCAACATAAGTTGGAAACGACTTGAAGGCACACAACAATAACACACTCAGGAGCTGATTTTTCTCGGGTGGGCAGTCTGCACATGCTCAAAGTTGCCTTTTTATCCCCACGTCACCACATAGTAGGTCTGCTAAGCATGTTTACCAAGGCAGAGTTCAATGGGATTCTGGCCAAGCTGGTGCAATCACTAGAATCATCAAGAGTCAGCTTTTCCAGGTTAGATGAGGTTGCAACTGAGGGAAGGGTATGGCTCAACACATTCCTCTGATAACAAGAACTTGTTTTTCTGTGCCTTCAAGTCTTTTCCGGTTTATGGCAACACTAAAGGAAACATCATGGGGTTTTCTTGGCAAGTTGGGGGGGGGGTTGTCTTTGCCTTCCTCTGAAGCTGAGAGTGTGTGACTTGCCCAAGGTCACCCGGTCGGTTTCCATGGACAAGTAAGGGTTTGAAGCCTAGGCCAAATCCACACTACACAAATAATCCAGAGTCAAACTGGATTATTTACAGTGGCTCCTTCCTATGGAAACCTGGGATTTGTAGTTTGGTGAGGCACCAGCACTCTTTGGCAAAGAAGGCTAAATATCTTGTAAAACTAAAAATCCCAGCATTCCATAGGAAGGAGCCATGGCAAATAATCCAGTTTCAAACTCGATTATTTGTGTAGTGTGGATTTGGCCCAAGTCCCCAGAGTCCTAAGTATACCACCCAAACAATTACACCATGCTGGCTCTCATAACAGAAACTAAGGCTCATAGATAGTACCTCAAGGTGGCCTAGAAACCTTAAACCTTTCTAGATTTCTATATACTGAGAACAGAACTGTAGACTTGGAAGAGACCAGAGGGGCCATCCAGTCCAACCCCCTGGCATGCAGAAATACACAATTGAAACATTCTCGACAGATGGCCATCCAGATTTTAAAACCTCCAAAGAAAGAGACTCCGCCACACTCCGAGGCAGTGCATTCCACTTCCGAACAGCTCTTACTGTCAGGAAGTTTTTCCTAATGTTTAGGTGGAATCTCTTTTCCTGTAGTTTGAACCCATTGCTCCGTGTCCTAGTCTCTGGGGCAGCAGAAAACAAGCTTGCTCCATCCTCCGTATGACATCCCTTCAAATTCTTAAACATGTCTATCATGTCCCCTCTCTACCTTCTCTTCTCCAGACTAAACATGCCCAGCTCCCTAAGCCGCTCCTCATAGGGCATCATGGCTTCCAGACCTCCCACCATTTTGGTCACCCTCCTCTGGACACATTCTAGCTTGTCAATATCCTCCTTGAACTGTGGTGCCCCAAACTGACCAACACAGAATAGAGTGGTACTATTACATCGATCTGGACACTATACTCCTATTGATACAGCCTAGAATTGCATTGGCTTTTTTAGCTGCTGCATCACACTGTTGACATATGTTCAGCTGGTGGCCTACGAAAACTCAAAGATCCCTTTCACATGTGCTGTTGTCAAGCCAGATGTCACCCATCCTACATCTGTGCATTTCATTTTTTTCCCTCCTACCTAAGTGTAGTACCTTACATTTCTCCTTGTTTTAATTCAGTTTTGGACCAGCTCTCTAATCTGTTAACACATTCAATGGACATGCATGCATGGTATGATTAGGTCATTCTAACCTGAAGCAATGTATAGCATCTAGAAAAAAATTTTAACACTTGATTTCTGCTGATTAAACGAACTGATCCTCCCTGGACAGCAGGCAAGATTGGGATTGCCCATCCCACTACTCTGGGGCTAAAGTAGACTGGGAATAGGCAGCCATGAAGATCTTTCTTGACTGCAACTCCCAGTATTCCTAGCTAGAATAGCAAATGATGAAGAATGCTGGGAGTTGCAGTCCCAGAATCTGGAAAGCTGCACTTGGTCCACGTCTGGAGTAAGTCATAGTCTAGTGCATAGTATTTTAAACACTCCATCAGTATGTGTGTGCCTCTGAAATATAGCTTACAGGACATCTGGTATTCACTGGCAGTCTCCCATCCAAGTACTAACCAGGGCTGACCCTGCTTATCATCTAAGATCAGACAGAACGTGGCACCTTTAGGGTATTTAGGCCGGATACACTTGAGAATGGTATTTAGGCCAGATACACTTGAAAAACTGTGCATCCACCCCTCCTTCAACCTCGGTTCAATGCCATGTTTATCATTGTTTTGTGTTTTACCTTTGGTTGTACACTACTTGGAAAAGGCTTTTAAACTCAAAGGATGGAGCCTTATAGGTGTTTCTTGCAAATATTCTTCATCTCATACTGAATTCTTTTTCCTTTACTTTTGGTACAAGGGGCTTAATTAAAAAGGCAAACAACTTCTAGCAGCCTGGGTCAAACTCCAACCAGCAAGGCATTTTCAAAATAACAATTATGTGGCCTAAGTAGACACCCAGTTCTGGATTCTGGACATTCAGTGAGGAGAAATGGACCGTGTAACTTAACCAATGAACTGTGTGATTTCTATCCCTGTTTTAATGGTTTCTGCAAGTTACTGCAAGCCAAAATTAAAAACAAATCTCCAGAGCAATCCCAGATCAGTTGTGGTTTTAAAGCAATTTTTCTAAGCTTTGATAAGGGTCCTAGGGATTGTTCTTCTTTTTAATTCAGGTGTTTTCTGGTGGTGGGCATGCTAGGCTATTGATAAGTGTTAATGTATTTGGAGCTTTGTATTGACTTCTACTTTTTTTAAAAAATAAAATCACTTTTGACACAATCCAGACATCAGGATTGTAAGTAGTAAAGAAGCTTCCACTCATGAACCATTCAAATGGGAGAATGAACACTCAATAAAAATGCCTTTAAAAATGCCCTGCCAACTAAACAAGCTTAAAATCCGTTTTAAAAACAAAACAGAAAAGTAGACAATAACAGTGATCGTCTTTTCCTGGCTAACTCCTGTCTTGTGTTTTTATTATATGCCATTTTCATGTGGCAAACCATAGGCTCAAAATAATGAATAAAATTTTCAAATTGGGTTCAGTGCTGCCACAGAAAATGAAAAAAAAAAGGCCAATATTAAAGATTAAAGGACTAAGCACAGTACTCTTTCAGGGCTGAACAATAGCTTTGACTTGGGACCCTTTCAGAATTTTATTACAGGAAGAATGACTGGTGTTGCCAGGTTTTTAAAACAGCTGAAATCTATGATTCACAGAGCTGACAATCATAGAGTAATTATTAACATAGTGTTTTCTATCTAAATAGCAAATAAAAGTTAACTTAGCCATGTGTTTCTGTGTAAAATTAACATATTGTCCATATTCTCATCAACATAAACTACACAATGCACAAACTTCTGTCTTTACAAAAATCCAGTTTTAATATGGATTGAAACTGAATCTGTTTTAATCGTTTCAAAAATGCTTGACAACTGTAATTAAAATACAGAGAGCCCCAAATCTCACATTTGGCTACATTTACAGAAAATCTGTTCCTCTCTTCACTCCATCTGTAAAAAATTCAAAACTATTTTCTACAAAAGCATTTGCCCTGGAACGCTCCAAAACAAGACACAACCACTACTCCAACAACAGTTACACTCAGATCCAAACACTTCAGCTTTTCTTTATAAAGAAAATATTTGAAGCCTGGATATTCTTGCCCATCTTTTCTCCAGCTTTCCAAGCTCTACAATATCCTATTGGAGTTGAGGTGGAGTGACAGAAGGCAACACAAAAATGAGCTATGGCACAACTATGGATTCCTGCAATGGCCAGGGTGGTTTTGATAGTGTTACATTAAATGAACATTGGGATACTTTCCAACTCTAGGGTTGTATAGATTCACATGACAGAATTACAGTGAGCCCTGGGGTTTGGTTCCAGGACCGCCCGTGGATACCAAAGTCCGTGGATGTTCAAGTCCTATTATATACAGCACAATGGTTTAGTAAAACAGTGTCCTTTATATAAAATGGCAAAATCAAGGTTTGCTTCTTAGAATTTATTTATTTTTGGAATATTTTCAAGCCATGAAATCTGTGGATGGTGGAATCTGTGGATACAGCGGGCCGACTATATACGGTTCAAATCCCATCTTCCCCATAAAGCTCATGTGATCACCATGAGTCAATTTCAGCCCCCAAGTTTAACCTATCCCACAACATTATTGTTAGGATTTTTTAAAAAAGCAGTCTCTCCACACATACCAAAGAGAGCTTGTACCCTACAGTACTCTCCTCTGACCCATTTTTATTGGGTGCTGAGGATAAAACATCTACATGTACTAGCCTTAAAACTCAGAAGGGGGAGTACAGTAGGACCCCCGTATCCACTGGGGATTGGTTCTGGGAGGGCCGTGGATGCCAAAATCTGTGGATAATAGCGAACACCATTGAAAATAATGGGAATTCTGGTTTAAAATACCCTAGAGTTGCCCTGGAGGACATAGAAATCGCTAAAGAGAACGTATTTTCTAGGAAGACTCTATAGTAGGTGTGCTGTTTTGTGACCCGTGGATATTTGAATCAGTGGATAATGAATCAGTGAATACAGGGGTCCTACTGTATTGGCTAGTTCCACTGAGGGTAGTCACACTAAACTTGCTAGCTCAGGGGGTATATTAAAGCTAAGTTGGGAGACATGGAATAAGCTACCTTGAAGGAGGGAAGCCGTGAGATCACTTCTTAAGAAATCTCCCCATATGAGCTGACCCAAGTCTTGCAATTCTGTGGGGAGATCTTTCTCCTCCATCCCACCACCTTGCAGGATTGAGAGAGCCTTTTCGGTGGCTTCTCCTAGGCTGTGGAACTCCCTCCCAAGGGATTCTCAGTTCACTCCCTCTTTGGTCTCCCTGTTTAAACAGGCCTTAACTCACTGGGGCTAGGATATGAAATGGGTGCATTGTTCTTTAATATGTAATAGGGGATTGGTTCCACCCCACCGCAGATAATGAAATCCACGGATAATAGCGAACACCATTGAAAATAATGGGACTTGCTGTTTAAAATACCATAGAGTCGCCTTGGAGGACCTAGAAAATGGTTAGAGAGGACATTTTCTAGGAAGACTCTATGGTAGCTGTGCTGAAACCAAAACCATGGATAATGAATCAGCAGATATGGGTGTCCTACTGTATGTACTTCATGTTTTTGTTTTAAATCAATGGGTTTTTTTAAAATCTGTTTTAATTGGACTGATTGGTCTTTAAACCTTTGTACTGCATACTGTTTTAACTGTTTTAACTTCTAGTATAAGCCAAAGCCGGCGGTTCCCAAACGTTGATCCTCCAGGTGGTTTTGGACTTCAGATCCCAGATGCCCCAGTGAGCTTGACTAACCGTCAAGAATGCTGGAAGCTGAAGTCCAAAACACCTGGAGGACCAAAGTTTGGGAGCCACTGTTGTAAGCCACTTTGGATCCCATTTTGGGAGAAAGGGTAATGAATTATCAAGACTGATTTCACATAGCAATTGGTATGGAGACAGACTTGATGGATGACCTTTTCTCTGGAGACAGAGAGACAAGTCAGCCCCAGTGATTTCCTATAATCTCTTAGCAAATCTTGGTACCATCAACTATGGAAATGTGCTAGGCCAATCCAGTGGGTTGAGCTTCACAGTGATGTGGCAGGTCTACTACTCATACCTGCAGGATCAAGTTGCATAAAAAAGCAGTTGGGGGCTTTCTGCTAGACGCCTTAACACCAGAACTTCAGAGTCCCCACCCCACAAAGGCCAATCCACAGCTGCATGAAAAATCTGATGTTCTCAAAGGCAAAAGCAAATAAGCAAACAAAACCACCCATAAAACAAGAGCCAAGACAGTCCTTTCATTAGCAGAGAGGATCAATTCACCAGCGACTAAAAAAGTGATGGAGGAAAGAGGGGAGTCATTTATTGATTCCAGCATTGAGAAGAAAAGGCAAGCAATTTGAATCAGCACTCCCAAATCTTTGCATGATTGGATAGCTGAAAATTGCCAGTCTGCACTTCCATTGTGCATCTAAAGCACTTTCTGTTGGGTCTAATGATAAAAATCATTAGCCCCATCTGAAAGAGGAAAAGACAGACAGCAGCAGGAACATGGGTACTGATGACAAGAGATCTCCTTCCCATCCTTTCTCTTCTTGTCACTTGATCTAAGAAAAAGGAGATACGTCCCAAAGGAAAAAAGGCAGAGTTTAAAAGGCCTTTGTGGTTTGATATGCACTCCTTGCAGGGGGTGCAGGTAACTTCCCAGAAATAATTTAGTAAGATTATTCCTCTGCACCCCCCACCAAATGGGGATGAAATACTGAAATGATCTGCCCCCTTCTCCAGAAAGTCAGGTAAGCAAGCCCATCAACAGACAATACCTACCCCTGATGCAAGGATTGGTTAGGGACTGGCTTATGATACAGCCAGCACTGTATTTCTTTCAGAATGGCAGCAGCAAGTCAGAACAGATGGCTTAGGCTAGAACAAAAGGCTCCATTGAGATCCTCCACCAGTTCTACCAGGCACTGCCCAGTACAGAACACAAGGTGTCTTGAGCTGCAGCTACTGGATTGTGTTCAGGGGAATGGGGAAAAGATAGCCCTCCCCAGTACAGCTCCACCACTTCTTCCTTGCCGATGGCCATAAAAACAGCATGTAGCTGCTGGAGTGCATTGGGCAGGAAACCCGGCTCTGATGTTATGCCTGTAACAGGCTCCTGGCCACAATCATCCTCATCACTTCGTTGGTACCTACAGCAAGAGAAGACAGAGAGAAACAGAGGGGTGGGATGAGGTGTGAGATAGACAGAAATGTTTCATAGCAATGTTGTTGTCGGTATTGGCACTACATACATGGCTTGGGTTCAGACTACAGCATTTTTTAAAAAAGTATCTCCCTATAGGAACCTGCTTGTGCGCTAAGATCTGTGAGGGAGGGCTTTCCTCTGAGGCTGAGAGAGTGTGACTTGTCCAAGGTCACCAGTGGGTTTCCATGGCTGAGCAAAGGTTTGAACCCTGGGCTCTAGAGTCACAGTCCAAAGCTCAAACAGCTACACCATGCCAGCTCTCTATGTCCAGGTTCAAGTTGTTTAAGGCCCTTGAGTAGTGCATGTTGTCTGCTAACAGCAACAACTTTGAAAGCAATCAGTAATTCAGATATACATATTTTTAGATAGATAACAGAACTGTCTGTATTAGCACATACATAGTTAGAGTGAGAAAGCCAGACCAGATATCTGGAGTGCAATGGAAGTCAGCTTTATTTCTTTTCTTTACATATAGAGAAAGCAAGTATGTTTATAGGGATGCCCAGGCTGAAATGCCCCACAGGGGATATATTCCAACTTACCATGGATATCAGAAACCATGGATAATGGAGACCCCTATTAAAATAAATGACTTCTGGCCCGAGCATACCACAGTCACACTGGAGGACCTAGCAATTCATAGAGAGATCACCTCTCCAAGTCCTCCAGCACAACTCTATGGTCAACTTCTGGCAGAAGCAAACCACAGAATCACAACTGGAGGACCTAGAAAATGCCTAGAGAGAACATGTTTTTTCAGTTGCAGGTAAGTAATTCTGCAGATACTGGTCCCCACAGATATGGGGAACATATTGTACTATACATTGCCTGCTAGTAGCAAGAGCTTTTAAAACAGAGGTAATTCAGACTTCCAGGCCCTATAAGCATCAAGTCACACAGTCAAATTGACACACAAGAAACTAGGGCTGCAATCCTGTTTGGTTTAGCTTAACACAGTAGTTACATATGTGGACTTATGCCAAGCTGAGCCATATACCAGCCTACTGGACTTACTGTACAACCTCTGAACCCCAGCAGAACCATTCTCTGCCTTGTGGAGAAGGGGCAACATCTAAGATGTGTCTGGCAATAATAATAATAATAATAATTATTATTATTATTATTATTACCCCACCCCTCCGTTAAAAACAATCAGAGTGGCTTACAACAATTAAAATACAACAATGCTGACTAAAATCCCTAAGCACCACCCACCCTTCTATCTTTCATAGCCAGATGAGAAATGATTACATCTGTACTGAGATCTGCCAGGGGACACAGACATGTGCTTCTCCTCCCCATGAGGCATGGAATGGCCATGGGAGGGGGGACTTCAGAGGTACTATAGTAGGTTGGTCACTACTGAGGAAGGAAGGAAGTACCAACCTCTGCATTGACCACAAAGGACGTATGCTGTTGTAAGGGGACATTTTGTGTGTGTGTGTGTGTGTATGCCACAAACAGAATGCCAGCCATGGTTTGGCAGACCTGTACAATGTTAAGAACGCAGTGGAGCTGTGATGTATTTAATTCATCACGGGACCCAGCTTGCACATTACAGCTGGCTCTCAACACAGTCAGGGAGAACAGGAGAGCAGGATTACAATGGCTCAGGTTGCTATGACCCATCAAACATGGAGCGATGGCCAAGGTCATTATTGCAGCATCCTACAAGTTACCTTCCAAAATCTGGTGCACTCTGATGTCTCGTACAAACTGCTGCACAGCGTAATCCTTCAGGTACCCATAGCCACCATGCATTTGCAGGGCCTGGTTGCAGATCTACATAAGAGAAGATGAATTTAGATCAAGAGAGAACCATGCCAGGGACTTCACAGTAAAGAAATACAGAACAGAGAGAAAGGACATGAGTTGTAAACACTGTCTGAAAAGACAGAGCATAGATTCCCAGGTCTGAAGCACAGCACTGCCCATACACCTTTGTAGTAGTTTTTTTTAATGTTCTAATGTACATGAACAAATTAGGAACATTTCTCATAACTCCTTTTAAAAAGACAGATGCAGCATTATAGGAAAATGCAACTCTACCATCTAGTGGCCAAGGGAATGAGCTACTGAAACATAAGTCTCCATAGGACTTGAATCAGTTAAAAGTACACTGTATATTCTGGGGTTGTCTAAATGGCGAAAAGACTCCTCTATGGGCTATCTTAGTAGCATCCTGCATTGTTTTGCTGTATTTAGGAGGAGGGTGGGGGGCAAAAACATCAAAAACTGCGAAGGGAAAGCCTTTGCAGTTTTTCCTGGAGTTTTTAAAAAATTGCTGGAACAAGCAATTCGATTTCAATTGTTTTCCTATAGAAGAGAAAGTGCAAGGTGATTGGCTGGATGAGTGTGGAAGGTGGGGCTTGCTAACAAGGCAAGTGCCTGCTGCCGCCATGTTGGATTTTCATCTTAGCAAGCGATTGCTAAGGTGATAAAACAGGGTGTTTTTTTTTCTTTTTTCTCTTTTTTGTGTAAAGGCAAAATGTTGCTTACATGCACCGTGGAAATAGGGTTTTTAAAAAAAAGTTCAGCGGCAGCAGACTTTAAAACATGAGTAATTCACTCAGAGTTGCCTTCTTGAATAGAGTGCATGCAAAGTTTATGGGATCTGTAAGACCACTAAGATAAGTCACAGCTCTGTGACTTGTCTTCACTGTGGATCACTACATTTTGGGGGGGGCTCGTTTTGTTTATTTTGCTTAACTGCTGCTCTTCAATGTGGAATAGCAACGGAAGAAGGGGGCAACAAGAGAGAGCTTTCTGCTCCTTATTTCAGCTGACGGCTGCCATCGTCTGCTGCCATTATAATCAGAAGCAAGTACAGTAGCTGGTAGAAGCAATGAGCTGCACTAAGGCATCCTCTTTTACTCTGCCTATGACAGTGATGGGAAACCTGTGGCCTTCCAGGTATTGTTGGACTGCAACTCCCATCAGCCCTAGCCAGCATAGTAAGGAATGCTGGGAACTGTAGTCCAGCAACATGAGGAAGGTGATGTTTTCTCAACTCTTGGTGTCAAGGCCTACCATCCATCCTGTGATTTCCCCCAAACTAGGACTCAAGGCAGCTTGCAAGAGAGAAAATTACAATAAAAACACATATGTTTAAACACAAACAAAAAAGTTGAAATTAAAACCCTATTAAACTAATAATAAAATTAAAAATCATCTAAAATCTTACTGTAAACTGTAAAAGGAAGAATAAAAGCAGTACTGCACCACAAAAAGACCTTCTCTTGTAAAACAAGTCCCAAAGACTTGCTGGATTGAGAAGGTCTTCGCCTGCCAATAGAAACAAGAACAAAGAAGGAGGCATCCTAGTCTCCTTAGTCAGTGAGTTCCAAAGTCTAGGAGCAGCCACAGAGAAGGCCCTGTCCCACATTCCCACCAAATGTGCCTGAGAAGGTGATGGGATTGAGAGAAGTCATTTCCCCAAAGATCTTAGAAATTGGGCAAGGGAATGTATGGTCTTTCAGACAGCCTTGGCCTGAGGCACAGAGGGCTTTATAAGTCAGTTGTCAGGCATAAGCTATGAAGATGCTCTTTCGGAATCCCTGCAGGTTGATTTTAAAAATGCAATCCTCTGAAGAAGGCCATAAAAACATTTCCAGGCCAAATACAAATACTGTATAGTTCTGTATTTGTTAAATATGACTTCTGCGGTGGAAAAAGTGTTGAAGAAAAAACATAAGAAAATTATACTTTATATGATTTCCACTGCCAGATTAATTATCGCTAAAGGTTGGAAAAAGCAAGAAGAACCTAAAATAATTTGGAAATACAAAGTTATAGATATGATGGAGCTGGATACATTAACAGCTTGGATTAATTATAAAACAACTGACCAAGTTGAAAGTGACTGGGAACCAGTCTCGATATACTGGAAATTAGATCAGAAAAGAGTGAGATAATAGATTCTGATGAAGAAATGGGCTTAGAATAGTTAGAACGAAGGTATAAGAACCTTAAAAATTCTAAGAATTCAATTTTGCAAAGGTTGATGGACAGGTTATATGATTTGCAACTATTGGAACAAAGTCTGATGTAAATTATAATACAAACCAGTAACAGTACCTCTTGAGAAAGTACTTATGCAACAGTTTTATGTAAAGAATAGATACCGGTATATATGGAAACAAAATCATGATTTTATGATTTTAAATGAGTTATTTTATTTTAAGAAATCAAGCGTAATTTGAATCAATAGAGCTTATATTTCTGTTACGTACTTTACAAGCATGCTTTGCTACATGTATGATTTAATTTATTTTAATATAAAAACATTTTTTTTAAAAAAATACAAACATTTCCAGGCCAAACGCATTGGGCTATTTTCAATAATAAAGTCATCACTCTTTTCAGCATCTTGAGACTTTGTCTCTTTTGTACATTACACATCTGACAGGTCATACCCAGCACTCTGAATTGTACCATTATCTTCCCATCTCTGGTAAAGGCATATGGAAAACATTTCACCTACCGCAAAGCACTCATCCGTGGCAAAGAGCTTGGCCATAGAGCACAAAGCCACAGCATCTTCCCGCCCCTCCTGCAGTGCCTTGGCTGCATTGCGCACCATCAGCCGAGCCGCCACCAGGCGCGTTGCCATCTCAGCCAGCTGGAACTGGAGGTACTGTCACAACAGACCACGTTAGATTTAGGAGAAAGAGAGCACTAGATAGTAGGAGGCAATACAGAAATGGATTTGGTTACCTGACCTACCTCACAGGAGAAGTGGGAGAATGAAGTAGGGACAAAGAGATGCCCACCTTGAGCTCTTGGGAGGAAAGATGGGATAGAAAGGTGCCTAATAAAAAGGTAAATAAAGTCACCTGATTGTTGGCCAGGAGCTCTCCAAACTGCTTGCGGACGTTAAGGTGATCCCGAGCCAGCAGGATTGAAGCATGGGCAGCACCCAGAGAACAAGAAGCTGGGGAAGGAAAAAGAGGGGATGATCCTTTCTTGCATGGCATTCAGCAGCCTGTTTCATAGAAACACAAGAGTTAGAAGAGAACACAAGGGCCATCTAGTGCAGCCCTCTAGCCATGCATTTAGTGGCAGGGGGTGGCTTCCATGTGTGTAGCACAGTGCAGTGGCTCTTAAACATTTCTTTACTAGGGACCTCCCTTTAAATATCTTTTGTTGCCGAGGCCCCACAAGACTTAATCAAGATTTAAAACAACAGCAACATTACACCATCCATTAAACCTTCCCTCAGAGGCACTGGAGGCGAAGGGAAGACTTTTCTCCTGCTTCTTCCTGCACGTTTGTGGCTGGAGCAGATTGAATGACAATGCACAGGTCAAGCCAGCCAGACTTTGCCTTGGCTCCTGTCATGTGGCTGCTCCACTGTGGGAAGGAGGTGGGCTGAGCAGACTTCAAGCCTTCATAGACCCCCTGTGAGGATATCACAGCCCCCTGGGGTCCACGGACCACAGGTTATGAACCACTGGCATAGTGCATCAGGATTTAGATGAAATTTAAAGGAACTGTCCAAGGTGCTATCCTACCCTAAAACAGGTTCAGTACCCCGAGAGCTCCTTTAAATCCAGACTAGGACCCACCACTCCCACTGAGGTGCAAGCCGCCAGACACTACTAAACCAATTCCTCTGCCTTCTCCACCACTCTTACCAATGTTAATTCTCCCTCCATTCAAGCCCTTCATGGCGATGTTGAAGCCTTGACCTTCTTCGCCAAGGCGGTTGGCTACTGGGACGGCACAGTCCTCAAACACCACAGCCCGGGTTGGCTGTGAGTTCCAGCCCACCTGCCAGAGAAAGACAGAGAGAGGCACATCATGTTCAGATGCTGCAGCTGTGGCGCCTGAAACCAACAGGCAAACTGGGTCCTTGTTGGACATACCTCAGCAGTGGCAACTGGTGGGTTCCACATCAACGGGGCAGGTGAATCCATTTCAGACCTTAGTGCAAACTTCGAAAGAATTATCCAAGGTGCTGAGCCCTCAAATAAATCCAGCAGCTTGGATAGTCCAACTATCTGAAAAATTGTTATTTCCCTACATGAGGCTGCTGGAACCTTAAGATCTTTGGAGGAGGCCTTCTTTCCATTCCCCCGCTATCACTGGTACGGTTGGTGAAGACACAGAAGAGACCCTTCTTGCTGGTTGCGCCCACACTGTGGAGCACCCACCCAGGGGAAGCTAGCTTGGCCCAGTCTTTGATCTCTTTTCACCAGCAGATAAAGACATTTTCATTTAAACAGGCCTTTTGTCTTTAAATGGGCAGGGGAGAAAAGTATTTTAATGGAGTGTGGCATACTTTTATCTTATGTTTTATATGTGTTTTAAATATTTTGTCTATTTTTATTTTTAAAAATCATTTGTATCATATATTCTTTTAACTGTATTTTGTTTTAATTCTACACTGTAAGGCACCTTGGTTCCCACACTGGGAAGATATAAATTAAATATTGGGATACGTTGTTGTTGTGTGCCTTCAAGTCGTTTCCTACTTATGGCGACCCTAAGACAAACCTATCACAGTGTTTTGTGCCTTTACCTTCCTCTGCTACTGAGAGAATGCGACTTGCCCAAGATTACCCAGTGAGTTTCCATGGTTGAGTGGGGAGTCAAATTCTGCTCTCCAGAGTTGTAGCCACTGCTCAAACCACTACCCTTTGTTGGCTTTTGGATATTAGGATATAACTTCATTAAATAGCTCTTTTCAAGTCCAGATAAAAACTCCTGGAGGATTCCTCACCCCACCACCATGAGAATTACCAAGCTGTTACTGTTCCACAATAGACAACTGGCTCTCTGCTGATCGCAACAGGACATGAACTTTAAGCATCTGAACTCTCTTACCTTCCTTTCCTTTTTTCCAAAACTCAACCCAGGTGTCCCTTTCTCCAGCACCAGACAGGAGATGCCTTTGGGGCCAGGCCCTCCCGTCCGGCACATCACAACGTAGACATCGGTGTCACCACCACCACTGATGAAAGCCTGGCATGGGAAGGACAAGAGAAAAATATTCTCACTCATTGGGAGAGACTGTCCCACAAAGCTCCGCCAAGTACAAGAAGCCAGAAGTTGCCACAAATGGCAGAGATTGGAAATGTTACATATTTTAGATTCCAATGAGTACTGGTCATGCTGGCTGAGGATTCTGGGAGTTGTAGTCCTCTCTATAGCTATAGTTCACCTTTTTGTTTGTTTTTAAAAATAATGTTTATATATATTTTACTGATGGTTTTGTATATTTTTAATACATATGAAGTGTTTATATTTCATAAGTCGCCTCGAGTCCAGAGTTTCTTCTCCCAGCCACACCAGTAAAGATTAGTGGGACTGTGTGGGTGGATCAATGCATTTCTGTCTCCCATCCTGACAGACCAGAATCTGAAGAGAATGGGAGCCATGAGCCACAAGCTCATACACTCTAATACAATAGTTTGCCAAAGTTGCCAAGTCGCTATTGGAAAACACATGTGCTGAAAATATTCCATCAAGCTAACCAACTTAATAGAAGTTTTGACTATAGGCTAGCTGTCAGTTGCTCATGTAAAACCTCCTTTAAGGTAAACAACCCTTCCCAAATCCTTGTTAAGTAACTCATCCCCTTGGCATTATAGAGAATGAGATACACCAGGTAACCTTCACAATGTCAGCTTGTTCTTCTGGAGAAAATTTATTGAGGACAAGACACAAAATTTAAAAGGAATACAAGCATTGCAGGGGTGGAGGGGCGTAGCCCATGTGAACTCATGTTAGTTTTCCCTTCAAGTACTATTATTGAGGAAAAGGTGGGATGTAAATGAATAAAAAAATCCTAACAATATAAAAAAAGTGTTTTTTTCCCAAACTTTGGTTCTGGACAAGGAACCTGAGTGGGTCTGTTTCCACTTCTACAGGCTGAAAACATTGCAGAACAGAGAAAATGAGACATGGCCTTCCTCCCATGAGGTTCTAGCTCATTTCAAGAGGAAAGCTGGTACCTTGGAACCATTTAGGATGTAAGTGTCTCCAACCCTCTTGGCGGACGTTAGCAAAGAAGCAGCATCGCTGCCACTGCCTGTTCAGGAAAGGGAGAAACAATTGCCTTTAAGATGTAGTCAAAACAGCAGAACCTGGTACAACAACTGCTAATCCCGCTCAGGTTCTTACTGTCCTCCTCACCAGATCTGAGCCTCAAGGGCAGAACTCTGTGACCAACCTTGGCCTGGCTTCTCACCTGACTTAGTTTACTGTCTAAGCCTCAGCCCCCAACCCACCCATCTGCAATGTGGGAAGTGTCTCACCTTACAGTAGCTTGCAGCAGGGTTACAGTAACACTGATTTGCTTTACAAGGTTGGAATATGGTTGAAAGCATTTCTAACACATGAAAGGCTATAAAATGTTTGATAACAAAAGTGGCAGCAACAAAGTCAATAATTTAAATAATACATGATTGAAATGTAGCAGCAATAATGACAACTACTGATAATGTTACAGTAGGACCTCCATATACACTGGGGATTGGTTCTGGGGGAGTTGTGGATGCTGAAAATCATGGAAAATAGTGAACACCATTGAAAATAATGGGACGTCTGGTTTAAAATACCATAGAGTTGCCTTGGAGGACCTAGAAAATGGCTAAACAGAACACATTTTCTAGGAAGACTCTATGGTAGGTGTACTGTTTTATTTCCCGTGGATGACTGAATCAGTGGATAATGAATCAGTGGATACAGGGGTCCTACTGTATAATGAACCACAATTGCATGCTCATAACAATTGTTGCTTTTTCTCACCCTGCCATTTTCAAAGGGGCTGAGAACAGTGTATCTCTCCCCCACTATGTTCTCACAATAACCTTGTGAGGTAGCATAGGCTGAGAGAGAGAGTGAAAGAGAGAGAGGTCCATAGCCATCTGGTAATTTCAAACTTGATCTCTCCTGGCTTCACCTAACAGTCTCACCTAGTATGTCATGCTGGTTCAACTAGACCTCACAAATGATTCTGCTAAATCAATGGGGCTGGTTAGCAGGGGAGTGGATTTCTCCCCATGCATCTCTCACCTGGCTCAGTCAGACAGTAAGAGGCGAGTTTTTCCATGCTGCAAAGTGAGGGGCAAAATCGGTGCCTCTGCTCCTCCTTCCCAAAGGTATCGATCATCCAAGCACACATACTATTAAAACAGGAACAAAACCGATCAGAACAGGGACATTCCCAACTCAAAATCCCTACCTGAAACCCAGCACTCACTTATGGATACTGATATAGGCAGTTGTACTGACACAGCCTGTCGACAAAGCCTCAAAGATGATGGAGGTGTCAAGGCGGGACAATCCGGAGCCCCCCACATCTGGTTTCACATAGATCCCGGCAAACCCCAGCTGAGCTGCTTTCCGTATGGTTTCCACAGGGAATATCTCCTGTCAAAACAGGGAGGGTGGGAGGGAGGGAAAATCAGATCCACTACCATAACCAAAATTGATTTGAGGATGCATGTGTTATTAAACAAGATGTTTGCTTTTCTCCTGTACTGGTCCTCACCTTCTTGTATGTTGAATAGACATCGGAAGTGCCATATTATAAAAAAAAAAAATCACCCATAGCAACACAGGTTCACTGGAATAGTTCTGTCTTGTTTTGTTTCTTACTAGGAAACTTGCTATTGCTCAGCCTAATATTGCTTAAGGTTTTGCTTATGATTGGAAGTTACTGAATGAACCTGAGACTTTTTGCAACCAAAGCAGGTACAGATTTTCAGGATAGTGGTGAACTGACTCAAGTAAAGGCAAAGCTTAGGAAAGTCATTTTTGGACTTCAGGTCCCAGAATTCCAGTGGCCATGCTGGCTTATGCTGGAGTTATAAGTCCACATTTTTAAAAGTGGGTTATCCATCTTTCTTTGAAGAGGTGTAACTGAAATAAAATGTTCCTAAACCCCAACCTTGGCTTAGAAGCTTTTTGGTGATCACTAAAGGAAATGTGACATAATTTACATAAGCTAACACTGATGAGCTGGGAAATACTTGGAAATGTTCTTGATATTTTCTAGTAACTAGCAGTTCCAGAGAGCCAAGCAGTACTTGCAAACAGCAGGAAGAGTGAAGGGCTGCTAACTTGCATGTAGTTTCCATTTTTTTAAATGGGACATTAAGAACAGCTATTGAATTAGGCATTTCTGGCATTCATTGCGCTCTTACCTTTTCATCCCACTCCGCCATATGTGGGGTCATCTCTTTGGCAGCAAAATCAAAGGCCACTTTTTGGAATTCCTTCTGTTCTTCCGTCAAACCCACAGAGGCTGGGAAACAAGAGAAAAGAGCTTTCCGTTAAAAAAGTGAAATGAGAAAATCCTAAAATTCTATCTTAAGCAATACTCTGCAACCTCATAGCATGGCTGGTTGGGGGATTCTGAGAGTTGTAGTCTAAAAAAGTCACTTTCCCAAGCTCTGTACTATCCAAGGAATAAGTTTGCTCAAAATTCCTATGCATCTTTAAGAATTTATTTTAGACATTGCAAAAATCAGGGCAAATTCCTGCAATCTCTGTTATCAAAAGTGGCCATCAGGATCCTCCTGGCTCCCTTATTAACCTTCTATTTCTCCCGTATATTTACAAAGGCCTGACATTCAGACGTCAAGGGTAAGTCTGCAGCACAGAGGGAACCTGTGAAGGCTGGATATGTGTGTGTGTGTGTTGTGTATTGTGTGTGTAAGAAAGGATAATCAAAAAGCAAACCAGGAAACTCATGCCAGCTTTAAGTGTGTGTTTGCATTTACGTCAGAGAGAGGAGTGTGTGTGTGTGTGTGTGTGTGAGGGAGGGAGGGAGAGGTATGTGTGTTGTTGTTGCATCTGTGTGTATGTGAGAAATGGAAGTGTATGTTTGCATGCCCCTGTAAGATGGGGGGAATGGGATATGTGTGTATTTTTGCATCTCTCTATATAAAAGGTTTCTGATTTGCGTGGGGGTGAGTGTGTGTCTTTGTGATAAGATATATGTAACTGTTCTTGCTTGAGATCTTTTTAGAATTGTTTAAATTGTTTTAGAATTGTTTTAGTTGTTTAGTGGACAACAATATTTTCTTAGTAGACATATGAGTATATTTATAGCCATTTATAACCATAATTACATACTTATAAATTCTAACTAACATCTCTTACATATTCAGACAAATATTTCTATTTTTATGCCTTAAAATAAGATGTCTATTTTTAAAATTGTTGTTGTTGTTATACATTTTAGAATTGTTTAGTTGTTAAAACAAGTTCCCTGGATCGTGCATATAGACACAAACATTAAAGCCAATCAATATGGCTTGGTCATTACAGATGTCATCCTATACCAAAGAACATTTGCTGGAGTGACGCCACCACGCCGCTAAAAATGCACAAAATTTGTCGGGATTAAATCTCCCTTAAATTCATGGCCGGACGTTGGTCGCCTGAGAGCAGTGATGCCCAAACGTTGGTCCTCCAGATGTTTTGGACTTCATCTCCCAGAAGCCATAACTAGAGTCAAGAATTCTGGGAGATGAAGTCCAAAACATCTGGAAGGACCAGTTTGGAAACCACTGCTCCTAGAGCCCTGATGCCTGACAAACCTCACACCTCCTTCCCTGACCCCATCATGAATTATTAATGATTAATATTATTAATTATTGTGAAATCGAAGTCTTTCACAGTCGGCATCCATTGATTTTCCTTGGTTTTTTTCTGGGCTGTGAGGCCGTGTACTGGAAGAGCTTGACGTTTCATCTGCATCTGTGGCTGGCATCTTCAGAGAATTATTAATTATTAATTGCAGTAGGACCCCCGTATCCACTGACTCAATTATCCACAGGACACAAAACAGCACACCTACTATAAATTCTTCATAGAAAATGTGTCTTTTTAAGCCATTTTTAGGTCCTCCAAGGCTACTCGGTGGTGTTTTAAACTGGAAGCCCCATTATGTTCAATGGTGTTCGCTATTATCCGCTGTTTTCAGTATCCACGGGCCAGCCCAGAACCAGTCCCCAGCGGATACGGGGTCCTACTATAATGATTACTCATGCAAGAGGGTCAGTTTCTCTTACGGTCTATGCAGGAGACGATCCCTCGGCGCCCGCATACCGCCTCTTTCCACCGGAGCCCCAACCTGTAGCCGCAGACTCTCCAAGCCATGACTGCCAAGCGCTCTCCAAGAGCTCCTCAGCCTCCTCAGCCTCAGCCTAAGCGCGCGGCATTGTGGGAGTGGTAGTTTTCAAGCCCGACTCTTCCCTCTGCATTCTCTGTCGGGAACCTTGACCAAAGAGACTACAATACCCAGGATGCAAAGCGGTCGGCTGCTAGGTGTTCTGGGAGCTGTAGTGTCCTTAGGTCTCGGGTTCTTTCCCCTATGATTGGTCACAAGGCAGGGGGCCGGTCTTAAAGGCACAGAGGCGGGTTGCATAACTATTATTTGTCCGCCGAATTAAATTGGAAGAGTGAAGAAAACATTTCTTTGCCTGCAGTTTGGGTCTGAACAGCGAAAGAAGGGCTCCAGAGGTGGGTGGGAGCTGCAAAACGGACCCGGAAGCATTGAGAGGGGTCTTATTTTTGTGTCACCACGGTAACTATTTCAAAAATTAAACATTTTCCCCCTTTTTTGAGGTATATTTACTTTATGTATGCCTCCTACTAAGGTACAGCTATTAACAGACAAAAGAAATGCAGCTTGGCTCACTTACTTGAGTTACCTATTTGCAGGTACTTTTCAGCAGAAGCTGCAGGCAAATGTCTGTTTATTTATTTATTTTGGCAAATGATTTTTATTATTCCAGAATTATCTTTTCTTAGTACACATATGAGTACATTTATAGCCATTTATAACCATAATTACATACTTTATAAATTCTAACTAAGATCTCTTACATATTCCGATAAATATTTCTATTTTTATACCTTAAAATATACCCTTCACATTCGCTGGGGTTTGGTTCCAGGACCCCTTGTGGATACCCAAATCCGTGAATACTCAAGTCCCATTATATGCAATGCACTTAGCATTGTTCCAGCCTGGGCTACCTTTACAAACAAGTGAGCCATCATGCAAATCAGAAGTGTGGGAAATGCAGTCCTCCAGACTTTGTTGGGCTGCAGTTCCCAGCCACCCTGGCCAGCATAACCAAGGCAAGGAGTGCTGGGAATTTCAGATAGGGCTCAGCTTACCCACCCTTAGTGCAGATAGATTTGTACATGATTATGTGTACTCTTTGTTTTAAAGGAAAGCATAACTCTGCACCTAAGCAATCAATTTCTAGGTCTGAGCAATCAAAAACTCAATTCTGCAGCCCTCAGTCAATGAGTTGTCCTTGCCCTTTGATTGCTTTCAGCATTTTCCCCCTCTTACAATTTTTTTGTTCTCTCATGTGGGTGTTTTCTTTCTGTTAATATGCATTACAATTGGAGCACAAAATAAATAGAAATGAGACCGTTAGGCAAAATTTGCAAGCTGCTTCTCATTTTGCATCCTATATTCCATAACTGTTTTATTTTCCAGGATTCATACTGTTTTTTCATGCACTCATTGAGATGAGCAATGAAAATCAGAAGGCATTGAAGCTTCTTTACACACATGCATGCACACAAGGGCCTGTGCCCTGTGGATTTGCAGCATGACCCATGAGATTGTTTTCGCAGGTGCCCAAATTCTTCCAGGCAGTGGAAGAATGCCTTCACGTGGCAAGAAAAGAGGCAGAGGAGCATTACCAGGTTAGTAGGGGAGCCAGGCTCAATTATTCTTCTTAGTCTTTAGTTTCTGGTGGCTTAAACACAGGAGACCCAGTTTAGGATCTGCAGTCACATTGCTATTAACGTGCACATTAATGTTTATTGAAATGTAGACTACTGCAACATGTAGTTAAAAAGTTAGATAAGGAATGGGGAACGGATGGCCCTCCAGAAGTTGTCAGACTGCAGTCAGCCACAATCCTTCATCACTGATGATGTTGGCTAGGACAGATAGGAGTTGCAGTCTAGTAATGTCTGCAGGGCCACATGTAGCACGGAGCTGATTTAGGCTGCATCTGCACTGCAGAAATAATCCATTTTGACACTGCTTCAACTGTCATGGATCCAATGCTATGGAATCCTGAGATTTGTAGTTTGTTGTGGCACCAGAGCTCTCTAGCAGAGAAGGCTAAATGTCTCACAAAGCTACAAATCTGGAATCTGTTCTGGAATAGTTTCTTTCTGACGTTTTGCCTGCATCTGTGCCTGGCATCTTCAGAGAATGGAAAGCCTTCGACTTCACAGAGGCTGGATGGCCATCTGTCAGGAATGCTTGATTGTTTATCCCTGCAAGGGAAGGGGTTGGATTGGATGGCCCTTGTGGTCTCTTCCAAATCTATGATTCTGTTTGAAGACCTCCAAAGAAGGAGAGTCTAACACCCTCTGAGGCAGCCTAATCCACTTTCAAAAGCTCTTATAGTAGTTTTTCCTAATTATATTTTTGTGTTTGTGTGTGTATTTTTTAATATAATAATAATAATAATAATAATAATAATAGTCTCCCAAGCATATTTGCCATTCATTGACTCCTCGGAGGTACACGGTTAACACTTAGTTCTGACACATTTGCTGAAGCAGCTGGAATGTACATTTCAGGACATCACATCAGTACAAACCACCTGTATATGTAGATATGGTATGCTAACCTACAGACAAAATGAGAGAAAAGTCTGTATTTGGGAAACAACTAGATACTTCATAATGTTCCAGACTTCCCTTATCTATCCATTTTCTTAATTATAACTCATTTTCCAGAGTATAAAAGGAAAAAAGAAATGCATAGCTTAAACCTACTAAATGGGCTTTCCTGTTTAAAATAAATATGTATGATCTGGTAATTTTGTTTATGTTCCCTTTCAATTTTTGGTTGCTTCAAGCTATAAAGGAACCTGATTTTAAAGTAGCCAGACCTGAGACCCAGAAGAAGAGTGAAGATCCCAAGTCATTGAGAGGCCAGACCAAACATCCAGCATCAGGAAATGTTGGAAGACTATCCAAGGGGGATGAGCAGGAGGGAAGCAAGAAAACCTACACCCACTGGCTCATGAAATCTGAGCCTGAGAGCAGGTTTGAAAAGGGTGTGGATGTAAAAGTAAGCAAATGGTGTTCCATTGCAGATGCAATATTGCACACATGTATATTAATGATATTGCCTTTAAAACAGGGGTGGGAACTGTGATAGAGCTATAACCTAATTTTTACTTCCAAAAATCAGCCTGAAAAATATCAAACTTTGGGGGTGGGGACTGGGGAATTGCCAGGGGCTTCAGGAACCACAAAAGTGGGGTTTGGGGGTCATACACATCCCATGGAGCACACTTTCCCCACCTCACTTTAAAATACACTGCAGTTGCCCTCTGCGCTTCTGGGTTTAACTTTTGTGGATTTGATTTAGTTGCTGATTATTTGCTGCCACCTCCATTGCTGCCCTATGTCTTTTTTTAATAGGGATAGCAAGTCTCTTGAGACTGAGAGGATGTCTAAATGGTGAGCACACTCCTTACAGAATTTGAGGAGACTCCTACCTGTCTTAATGGGATACCACATTGTTTTGCTATATTCAGAAGGAGGAGGGCCAAAAACATCATATACTCCATGGGAAAAGCCTTTGCGGCTTTTCCTGGAGTTTTTAAAAAACAGCGACAGGAATACGCATTCCTGCTCATGGGGACAAGCAATTCGCTTTGAATCGCTTTCCTATATGAATGGAAGCACAAAGCTGATATCAGTGGTAGGAATTGTACGGCCCTCCATTTGTTGTTGTACTGCAGTTTGCAATAGCTCTAGCCAGCACACTGAATGGTGCAGAGTGCTGGGAATGGTAGTCCAGCAACATTTGGGCAGGTCTAAATCTCATGTATAGGACTTCAGCCTTTACAAATAGAAACCTAACCAAAAAGGCAGTGGAATATATTGGTAGAGTAATTTATGCTTTTAATCTCATTATCCAGTTTGGCATTGAAGACTTAAAAACTCAACCCAATCAGACAGCATGCTGGGATGGAGTCAGGAATTATCAGGTAAAGCATCTGTGGAATCTTCTTTTTTCAGTATACATTTTAGCTTAAAACATCATACCATGGAAGAGAAGAGTTCTTAAAATATCTTATAGGTCGCCTTTTTCTTTCAAAAAACAAAAGTGAGTACAGTATTCTCTATCAGCTCCTTAGGTTATACTGACGGCTCCCTGATTGTACATCTTACCACAAATGCTTGAAACCATGGGTAATAGCAAACTCCATAGAATTATGCTAGAGGACCTAGAAAATTACTATAGAGTCATGTTGGAGGACCTAGGAAATGCCTAGAGAGGCCACCTCTCTAGGCATCTCCAGCATGAATATGGTAACCTCCAGAGGACCTAGGAAACGCCTAGAGTAAATCTAGGTAACTGTTTCATATTCACGGTCACTACTTAGTCATGATTGTGACACCTTTGCCACAATTGTAACTCCTTCAACCTATTTTACCAGACATCAGCTACATGGAAAGAAGGAGTGGAGCAAGAGGTGAATGATGTTTCCATGCTGGGTGGAGGAATTCTGGGAGTTGTAGTCCAGTATTAACTTTTTTACTGGTTCTTTTTGCTCATGTCCTCTCCCCCAAAATCTGAGTAAAACTGGCTATAGTAATCTCTATCTGCCAGCAAGAGATGCCATGTTCCTTTTATTGCTTGTGGGTGTGAAATGAGTGATTCCTGTTCTACTTTTCTGGCAGGCACGGAATTTCCTGAAGGATATGAAAGTTGGCCAGGAAGCGTTCTTCTACCACAGTAACTGTAAAGAACCTGGGATTGCTGGCATCATCAAGGTAAAGGCAGATATCTAAATGCATACTGCATTACTCTAAAAGTATCAGCATGGGCTACTGAGAATAATAGAATGTTGGTCTGATGACAAAAAGAATAAAATTGGGTGTATCTCAGTCTGTAAGCTGTCTAAAGCACAGGTAGAGAAGTTACAGCCTCCATGTAGTTGGATGTTCAAATAAAGCTGGACAAATAAAGTTCAGCTATTTGTCTGGGTGTTGAGAGCTTTTGTTCAGTAGCATCTGGGGGTGCTACAGGTTCCCTCCTCTGGTTTAAATCTACAAGTCACAGTGGGCCTCCATAGGTTGTTGAACTGCAGTTCCCAGAAGCCCTAGCCAATGATAAAGAATGCTGGGAGCTTCAGTCCAACCACATCAGGGGGACTGTACAGTTTCCATTCCCATGGTAAATGCTAGGATCTAGATGTGTGCATTATAGTTCTCTCAACCCAAAGGAGACCTGGGGATCACAGTTGTATTTGGTGGTTCCCCAGCTTCCTCTGGAGTTTATTCCCCATCCTAAGAGGTTGAAATCCCTCTTCAAAGACTTAGTTAGAAGCTATTAAAAAGCTTTAAAGATTATACAGGTCACTCTGCCATATCTGCAGGACTTTACCATTTATAAGTGAAACCATGTCATTCTCCGAAGACTGACATGCTTCTCTCTGCAAACACAGATAGTGAAGGAGGCTTATCCAGATCACACCCAGTTTGATAAAAAAGATCCTCACTATGATGTGTCCAGCACCAAAGAGAAACCCAAATGGTTCATGGTAAGGCTGTTTTCACTGGCACCTGCCTTTTCCGGGACACTCTCTCTGTCTTTGTCTTCTTCCCTTTCCTGTTAACCTTGCAGAAATAGGCTCATTTTGATATTGTTTGTGGAGTTGCTTCAGATTTTCAGCTTGGTCCTCACCCTAAGAAGGAAAGTATTGGTTAACCCCAATCCCTTATATTGAATGTGGAGGATGCAGCCTTTGTCAGCCTAAATCCAGTGGTTAATCCAAGCTAGAGGAAACCCATTAAATCACTGGGAGCTTTGTAAGTCAACACTATTGTAACTTCAGTTTGGTTCAATGGGTCTGCTCTAATCAGAACTAGCAATTGGATATAAGTCTTTTAAAAAGATATTCCACCCAAATGTGTGTTTGACCAGGAGTAAAAAGTAACTGTCACACTCTTGAACTGTTTATCACACTTACTGGATTTGCCTGGAATGGCTGAGTCCAAATTCTGGCATGGTTGGAGACACAGTACAAAGTCTTCATCTGAAGAAGTGAGTTTATATCCACAAAAGCTCATGCAAAAATAAAAAAACAGTTAAGGGTGCTGCCACATTTATTTACTTTTCTCTCCCTTCCTTCTTTCTTTTCATCCTGAGATATGTTTTTCTCAGGTTCTTTTGGATGTGCTCTTGTTTTTATACCATTTCCAGATGCTGCTAAACCTTTCCTACCATAGATGTGCTGGTTTACTAATTTTACCAGCAGCTATTACTGAGGGAAGCACATAAAACTACTATTGTGAACTACCTTTGTGAAGACTGACATTGTACAAGCTATGATCACACAAGCAAGTGGAGAAGATATTCTGCATTAAAGTCTATATTTATGTGTGTGTGTGTGTTGTCTTAGAATGTTTCTCCTACATCAGTTTCTCTCTGCATAGCACAGTATGAGAAGATGGCTTTGCTAAAAGTGTTACTGGCATACATGTTGGGATATTTTTATTTTAAAAACCTTGTTGGGGGCAGAACATTTTGAAATAATGCAGATCTTTAACCCCTCCCATGCTCTCTGAATTCCTGAATGTTCCCTCTTCTGTCTCCTGCAGGTAAGATTGGCTTTAAGGGAGGCAGTGACCACTTTCGGAATGGCCACTGGTAAACAATAATGCAGGGCATTAATTTGGTTGCCATTTGCGCTTACAGGTCGATGTACAGTTTGTGCGAATGACCAAGAGGTTCATCCCATTGGCTGAACTGAAAGTTCACCACCAGGCACACAAAACTTCTGGAGGACCCCTAAAAGAGATGGCTCTTTTCACAAGACAGAGGCTCTCTGTTCAACCCCTGACAGCCGGTAAGGACTAAGCACCTCTTGGAAAAGTTGTTTTTTGGGCTGCAACTCCCAGAATCCTTCAGCCAGCATTGAACAATGCTGGCTAGGGAATGCTGGGAGCGGTGGTCCAAAAACAAAACAAAACACACCCATAATACCCACAAAAAACTTTTCCAAGCTCTGTTATTAGAAACCAGCAACAGTCTTGTTTGTCAGGAAGAGGTGTTAGAAACAGACTTAGACATGAATCTTGTATACCAGAGCTATTCAAAATAGCGAGTCCTGAAGTGTTACAAAGATTACTCCATGGAGAAAAACATGTGGGAAGGTTTTTGTGGGGAAGAAAACCCTGCACAGAAAACAGGACTTTTTGTGTAAAAATACTATTTTTAACCCCACAGAATGTCTCCACAAAACTTCAAAATGTTTGACTACCAGGATAAATTTATACAAAATTCTTGTTGTTTCTGTTATTCTTCTCGGTGGGGTTTCCTAGCTACTGGGAAACACATTTTTCAACCTGTTAACAAATAGGTAAAAGTATTATTTCCATCCCTAGTCCTGGGCATAAATTAAGGTACAGTCTCCTTTAGTTTTTCCAAAGAAAGCTATAGGCTGCCTGGTCAATTAACAACTGTTCCGTTCAAGGCAAGGGCCCTTTTAGAAGCGAAAGAACTTGCTGGATTCGATCTGTCTTATGCTTGTCTTTTATTCCTTGGGTGGCACATTATAGTGGAGAAGTAGGTAAATCAGCCAGAGCTAGGATATGTTAGCCTCTTTGGACCATAGAGTCCCCCAGCCAGTATGGCTAGTGGTCCAAAACAGTAACCTTTCTTAACTCTGGGTGGAGCAGCAGAGATTTAGCAAATGACTTGCTTAACCTCACTATTTTCTTTTTCCTTTAAAGAGCAATTTGAGTTTGTTTTGAGCCTTGAAGAGGGAAAGCCGTAAGAGATGACTACAACACACTAAACTGTTATAGAACTGGTCAAAATGTTAAAAGTAGTTTGCTTTCTTTAAAAAAAAAATTCAGAGAAAGGAGAGTGTCTATAAAGCTGTATTATGTTCACTACTAGTTGCCTTTGTCTGAAGTTGCATTCCCCCCCCCAAATAAATATATCTATTTTACATATGAGTTTTTAATCAATAAAATACTGTACCATGCCTTTTAACCCTAGTATTGGCACCCATTTAACTACAAGTTTATACTGTTGGTACAATAAAAGCCAAGAACTAACAGCCCTTTGGATGGGAATCTGCACTGTAAAACTAAAACACACGTCGGAGAAAAATTCCATACGTAAACCAGATGCAGCTGGTGAAATAAAATCTAGCTAAAGATCATTGTGTTTGGGTGCATACGGCCAAGCTGCTAAAACATCCTATTGAGGCTGGTGGCTGTGAAGTCTGAGAAGTAGTGAATTTGCTCTAGGTTTTAGCCCATAGTTTAGCAGTGCTATACAGTGAGCTAAACTGTACACACTAGATTAGGATATTGAGAAGCTGGAATGTGTCCAGAGAAGGGCAACCAAAATGATCAAAGATCCAGAAACCAAACTTTGCAAAGAACAACTTAGGGAATTGGATATGTTTAGCTTGTAGAAAACAAGACTGAGAGGTGACATGATAACAATCTTGAAATATCTGAAGGGATATCATGTAGAAGATGGAGCGAGCTTGTTTTCTGCTGCTCCAGAGACTAGAACATGAACCAGTGGATTCTAATTACAAGAAGAGATTCCACCTAAACATTAGGAAGTACTGCTTTGCTGTAAGAGTTGTTCAGCAGTGGAATAGACTACCTTGGAGGGTGGTGGAATCTCTGTCTTTAAACAGAGGTTGGATGTGCATCCTTTAGAATACTTGGATATTTTTGCATGACAGAGGGTTGGACTAGATGGAGCATGTGGTCCCTTCCAACTCTAATTCTGCATCTTCACTATGAAAGATCAGAGCGAGCAGCTTCCAGTACAAACATCTGGGGGGAAAAATCTCACCTTGGGCAAAGCATCTTTCCCTGTTCTAGTAAATACCTTCACCCAACAGGTTGACAGCCCAACTTCACCTGAAATCATTTTAATTTTTTTTGAAAGGAGGCTAATCACTGAAAACAGGATTTACATGTTGGCTGTAATCCTGTGTGGCCCAGTGTAGTGTAGTTGTTCCACATGCTGAACTACACTACAGTTGGACATTCACCAACCCTATAGCACCCCATAGCCTAATGTTTGCAACTTTGCACAAATCATTCCCTGGCTGGTGAGAGTGCTGGAAGGTTGGAGAAGTGTCTGGCTATGTCCCCTTAACCAGATGTGGAATGGCTACATCCTCCACTGAGATCCACTCAGGTCCTCTAAAGGTCTCAACAGATGATGTAATCATTTCATGTCTGGCTACAGAGACGTAGCCAGCCGCTTCTCTGATTCCCCTTCCGCCATGGCTCTCGTCAAGGCATGTAATGGGGATGGGGATTGTTGTAGCTATAGTAGATCCAGGGGGAGGGCTTTGTTTTGTGTGGAAAGGAGGAGGGAGGGAATACCAACACCTCCACATTGACCCTAAGGAGACACATGCAGGTGTAAGGTTGACTTATATCTGTATATGCCATTAATAGGATGCCAGCCATCGAGAGAAAAACACACAAACACTCATCCTTTGAAAGCCTAGAGAGGCCCTCTTTTTAATTGCAGACAAAAAACAAAAAAAGTAATCATAATCATTTAAAAATACAACCATTTAAAAGACAATGAATTAAGAAACATGTCAACAATGCAGAGGCTTAAAATTTACAAGTCGGCTGCTTCATTTAGTACCTATAGGCTCTTCCCTGCATATACCCCTCCCATACAATAATACTTTCAGACAGCCAGGTCATCTTGGGTTGCCTTGACAGCTGTTCGAACTGCTTTCCCCTGGCCCCCTTCCTTCCATTTTGTCTCAGGTTGTAGATTCAGTTCAAACATGGCTTTTTCCAGGAATGACTAGGTGTAAGATGGAATGTAGTATACAATAGCCTGAAAAAGAGCATTCTACACAGAGACAGGCAGACATAGCTATATAAATTATGCAATAGTAGTGCTGTATTTTCCATAGTTTGCAACTTTGCACAAATCATTCAGCTTCTATTTGTGATGGAAGAAGAGAGCAGAGCTTGGAAAAGTTACCATTTTTTTACTACACCTAGAACTATCTCCTGTCAAAAAAAAAAAAATCAGCATGGCCAGTGTAATGGAAAAGGGTAACTTCTCCAAACTATGGAGAGTCATCAAAAACCCTAACATTTCAGGATCATCTCTTGCAGAGGCTGGTGTTATCTTGGTAACCATGAGGGGCCAAGACATTTGTCCTTTGGAAAAAGCTTAATATTCTCAAGAATATTTAAACCAGATACCCCGTTATGTACTTTTTCTTTTGTCTTGCATGTCTGTGGAATCTCAGCATACGACTTCATTTGTTCACCACCATGAATGACAAATCTAATCATTTTTCAACCCCATAGCCCCAAGGACTGGGGAAGAAAACGGTGGTAGTTTAATTAAACAGACTCAAACAGTGGCTTTAATATGGTAAAAGTTCCAGAACCATGGGCTTATTATATACAATATTAGCCATGACAAAGGCTAAGAAATGACAGCAAACTGTGAACAAACTTGGCATTCTGCTTTGGATGAACCACCAGCTTTTATGTACAACTAGAAAACACTTGCTTTATTTTAAAACAAAAACCATATTTAGTTCACATCCCAAGCAAATAGTTTCTTTGTGATCCTAAATAGTTGAGCATACCCTGGATTATCTGCTAAGAAAGAAAGGTGCAGCCAAAGGTAGCCCTGGTGGACAACCTCCAATGTGATGCCACTATGGGACTGAGAACAGTGGCTAGGATAATCCTCAATTGATGATGGAAGTTGTCATAGATATAATAGAGGTCCAGTTTGCCCTTGTTTCTGGCATGGCAAAGATCTTACCATTGAAGGAGAAAAGGAACCATGGAGGGTTAGAATGGGTGAAACTCACGTAGTTGTTGGACTGTAAGTCCCAGCTTTTCTCACCATTGTCTAAGGCTGATGGAACTTAGAATCCAAAAATTTCTGAAGGTGCTCTGATTCTAGGAATTATCCTCCAAGAAAGTAACTTTTTCAAACCCTAGAGATGAGGAGCTACAATATGGAACATCCCCCACACATACTGGTTGCAAAGTAGAAAGCTGTCACCTCCTTCCCAAGACAGATACTTGGTCTACCTTTTAATGAGTCAGAGAACAATTCTTTGATAACGAATAGCAAATTCCCCTTTGATTCTCTCTTGGGAAGGAGACGGCCGCTTGCTACTTTGCAACCAGTGGCCGGGGGGTTCCCATATTGTAGCTCCCCATCTCAAGGGTTTGAAGAAGTTACTTTTTTGGAGGACAGCTCCTAGAATCCACACAGCCGGGAGGGGAGCCATGCTGGCTGATTCTGGGAGTTAAGTTAGAAAACAATTTTCCCAAGCTTTACCCAATAACAAGAAAAAAATGGCAGGAGGTAGAAGGGAAGGATGCTGTGAATCAAGTGTGGGCAAGTGCCAAAGATTAGGGGGCCACATCAGTCCTACAGTAGACCTTGGATGGGTGTACCCAGCTCCACCAAAACAAACTCAAAGGGGTTTTATCCCCCAAAACCCTCTAGGCAGCATAGGGCATCTTCACATGTTTTAGGGTCTTCCTAGGCCGTTGTAGGACTACTTTAACAACAGAGAATAAGCAGAAGTCACTTCTTGTTCTCCTGATTTCAAAAAGGCTTTCCAGGGTCTATATTAGTCCAGTGCCTCCTAAAACAGGGTATTTTCAAGCAAGAACATTTTTTTAAAACTTGATTTTTAAAAAAACTTGGGGGGGCGTGGGGGCCACAAATACAGGCCCGGGGCCTGTATTTTGCTCACCCCTGCTATAACTGGTGATATCTTGACCCAACATGGACACATACACATACACCAGTTATGGATCTGAGCCACTCTCTGCCCTCACCTATGAGCAGAGTGTGAAATTAGACTTCAGTTTAGGATGGAAAAAAGATCATAATTACAAACCAATTACAGTAAGGGAAAAATAAGTTTCCCCTCCTTATGCTGAATGGGCTTGTGGCTAAGTGTAACAGACCTAGATTTCACACACACACACTAAGATATGGATGCACTGGCCTTAAGAAATATTTTCTATCCATCCATTCATCCCACTGCCAAAATGAAAAGAACATTGAAGCTCTCATAAACAATGTCAAGGATATTAGAGCAAATGCAATAATGCTACTTGCCCAAGGGGTAGTGCAGACTATGTAGTTAAAAATATTAGCACAGCAGTTTTTTTTCAGAACCAGACCTGGCTGAAGTTACTATTTTGGCCTACAGGTTCCAGAATCCTTGGCCATGATGACTGGGGACTGTGGGAATGGTAATCAAAAATTAACTTTTGCCAGGTCTAATCAGAACACCATGCAGCATAGAGGATATATCTCTGGGTGCAAGTAAGGCCCTAAGGTCTATATTCTCACGGGATTATGGATCCAGTAATGTACTTCTGTTGGACCCCACTGCTTTTGCCGTAACTGGTGATCTCCTTTCTCCCTGCATCCCCTTGAGGACTACAAACTTGAGAGGGCTAGGAAACCTCTGGAGCAAGCTTTTGACACCACCAAAAGACTGCTACAGGAAGAGAGGAAGAATGTTCTAATTCCACTGGCATTAAGATACCAAAGTACATGCCTGGTTTCCTGGTCATTTCTTCCCCACACTTCCAATTACACACAACTCTTGAACTGGGAGGGAAAGTCATAATACAGAAGAGGAGAAAACTTCCACATAATGCAAAATTCCCTTCTTACTGACTTTCTGAACAGGCAGCCCAAATGCCTGATTGGGCCAGGTGTGAGATTTTCAAATCAATTATATGCCAAAGGACAAGCGTACTAAATCAAGGTAAACAAGTTAGCAGTCTGGCAATCCAAGTTCTGCCCTGAAAACCTGGATTATTGCATCCACAATGCAAACTAGGTCAGTCTTTTTAATTAATCTATACATTTTAATAATAGTTTAGCACAACTTATTCTGGTTTTGATACCTCCTGGAGGAGGTACAGGACACTGGAAATCTTACATCAACCTTTTGTTTCTGAAGCTTTAGCAAGTGTCACCCCCAAACTGTTCACCATCACATCAGTGAGGACTCTTTTCTAACAAGAAAGCTGACACAGCCATGTCTTCCCGATCCTTCAGAAGTCCTTTCAGAATATCCACAGAAACATAACCCACCCTACACCGCTAAGGCCTAAAACTGCATTTAATTTTTTTTAATAAAGGCCTGAGAGGGCCTGATTATTTTATACATGAACAAAATGAATATACATCTACGGTATATAAAACAGCATAAAAGTCCATGGTTTCATTAAAATTGTGGGTATCTTAGCTTTCCTTTTATTTGGGGCGGGGGGAGCTGGCATTTTCAAATTCCAGTTTCCATCCTTTAAGGGAAGGGCAGTGGGGAGAAGCTTAAAAACACATTCCTCAAAGTGCTGAAGTCAAAAGTCAAAATAGAGAAGTGTTCATTAGTTGTTCAATTACATGCAAATGGTTTCTTTTGAAGGAAGGGTGGTTGGCTCAGCTTGCAAATGTACAAGAACTTGGAACTAACATTCAGTATTTTAGGCCCTATACAGAAGAAAGTGCATATTTATCACAAAACAGGGACTGGGCAGAAAAGCAAATGCAATTATCCTTAAGCTTATGCTAAGGATGTAAACAAAAAGAACTACTCATGCTTAAGGAACAGCATACATCCACCTAACTCTGTACATTTAAGTCTCAGATAAAGGGCATAGATTACATTACCATCTGTTTACAGGGCTCTAGGGCTGTGGTTTTTCAGGTGGGGGGGGCAGCTTTACAGGACCCTCTGGCACTTTGGAGAAAGCAGCCAAATGCTATCTGCACTTCCCAAACACGACTCATACCAAAATACACTTTTCAGCACAATTCATCCTCACTCTTTCCCAAAGTTTCTCAGAGTTCAGAAAAAAAAATATTTTATGGTTGGGGTATCTGGAGTAGTTTTGCAGCAACAACACAAAGAGAACTTTTCCAAACCTTGTCCCGGCAGTTAAAGGCCTTCCTTTGCATGCAGACTGTCTTAGCTTTGACGGTTAAATGAACTAAATGATCTCTCTGCCTAAGACCTTACACAGCAAACAATTTTGGGTGAGAAGCACCAGCAAGGAGTCATTCTTGGTGGTGTGCTTCCCTGAAGGGCAGTTTACTCTGCTTTAAAATTAAAAGTGAGTAGGAGATCCAGCAGAATCTCTCTTCCCCACCCTAGAATCAAGCAAGTTCAGAACAAATTATCATAGAGACACAGCACTGAACCTCCCACTGGAAGGTTGGTACAGTAGGACCCCCATATCTGCTGGGGATTGGTTCGGGGGGGGGCATGGATACTGAAAACCATGGATAATAGCGAATGCCATTGAAAATAATGGGACTTCTGGTGTAAAATACCACAGAGCTGTCTTAGAGGACCTAGAAAACAGCTAGAGAGGACAAATTTCTAGGAAGTGGTAGGTGTGCAGTTTTGTGTCCCATGGATAACTGACTCAGTGGACAATGAATCAGTGGATATGGGGGTCCTACTGTACTTTGGGCTCACAGTAGCCTCTCACTCTTAAATTTTCTTTCTTGACAGACATGGTTTGAATACAGAGGTTGTGTTGATTCATTTCAATTTCCTAAAAGCACCAGAGTGCCTAGGAACAAGCCAGGAAGCGAAGTCTCCAGGGGTCTCTTTGGGAGGTAGGTTTAACTGGAGCACGGAGCAAATGCCTTGCTCCCTGAATCTCATGTTTTAGTGAAAATGCTTGTGATTTCCTCCTAACCCACACCCTGTGATGGCTCCTACATAGTAATGAAGGATGCTCCAGGCTAGGCATGTTGCTATACTAAATTGTTTCTGCCCAATTTAAAATCTCTAAAAGTCAGCCATAATCTTGTGTGTGGAAGTCAACAAGAAAGGCTCCTGTGAGACAAACCATGGAGGAAGTTCCCTGTGGCACCTCTTTCGGACTTGCCTATCTCCACCTCTTTCCGTTCAGAGGAGATTCGCTCATTCAAAATACGACTGATGCTGACGCTCAGGTAACCTCCCGCTACACAAGGCTGTCTGAGTCTACAAGAGGTGCTGAAACCTGCTGGCTTAAAGTCATTGTTCCTTTCACAAACCTTTAAAAAGACATGGAAAATCTTTGGCCCTCCAGATGTTTTGGACTACCACTGCCTAACCTAGCTGGGGCTTCTGGGAGGTGAAGTCCAGTACATCTGAAGGGCCCAAACTTCACCACCTCTGCCTTTGAAAAGCCTTGAAAAGCATAACCTTTTCAGGTACTAAGAATGAAGTGCAGCTCCCCATTTTAATTTTTTAAAAGTGTTCCCTTAATGAGCCAGAGTCTGGAAAACACTGGATGAAGGGCATTTTCACACATGAATGCTAGATGTGCCTCCCAGGCTCTCTGGGACTATTTATGCATGTGTGAATGATGCAAATGAGGGGACAGGGAGGGGGGAAGAAAGTAGCCTTTAAAAAAAACTTCAAATGTACAGTCAAAATCAACAAGGTTCTTTACATTTTGAATGCACACAAAAAAAAGCACTTTTAGCATCACATCTGAGCACACAAACACTTTTTCCATTGTTCCCCTCATGCCTGAAAAGCATCAGGCCCAGACTTTCCCACCCCACCCCACAGAATACTGAATGCAGACGGCGAGGCTTTGTTGCTGTCACACGTGTGTCATCTCCCTCCCTGTCCTGCAAGTCGCTAGTCCTCAGGAGAAAAGGAATAATAATAAAGTAATACAAAAGAAGAAGAAGAAAACACACACACACGCACAACCCAACAGATAATTTGTGTATGCAAGTCTCTGGTGAAAGATTTTTTTGTATCCTCCGTCCTTCCTGGTCTGCAGATCTAAGACTTGACTGAGGGACTTTTTCCTTCAGTCTCTCATTGTCGGCCGTTATTCTCTGATGGCTGGCTGGGCGTCCTGTTTTCCGTCTGGGAGGACGTGCCTTCGAAACGCTGAGAGGCAATAGCAGCCTGATGGGACATGCTCTTCCGCACAATGTCCCCTTTGCGCCATAACACTACCTCCTGGCCAAAAAAGGAGAGAAACGGTCATATTACTGATCACTTTTTCTGGACCATTAAAGCAGGGGTGTGGAAAGTTGGGTCACACAAGCCATAAACCTCACCTTTTTTACCCCCTACTCGCCCATGGACACACCCTATGCCCGATTAAATAAAACAACAGGGCTGCCTGGGCCCTGAGGTCTTCAGAAGAGGTCCTTCTCTCAGTCCGCAACACCTCCACAGGCGCAACTCGTGGGGACACAAGACAGGGCCTTCTCATTGGCTGCCCCTAGGCTCTGGAATTCCCTTCCCAGGGAGGCCAGAAATGGACCCTTCCTTGCTCCCCCTTTCTATTTTTTTTTGGGGGGGGGGCTTTTTGGACTTGTTAACACTTAAAATGTACTCCCATCCTCTAAATTGGGGTGGGCAACTACACAGGGGACAAGATTTTACTCCAACACACATCCCCTGTGGGCCGTACCTCCCCACACATGCTAAAACACCAACTTTACTCTTTTCCTTCTCCAAACTTATCACAGAATCATAGAGGTGGAAGAGACCACAAGGGTCATCCAGTCCAACCCCCTGCCATGCAAGAATACACAATCAAGTCATTCTCGACAGATGGCCATCCAGTCTCTGTTTAAAAACCTCCAAAGACGGAGACTCCACCACACTCCCAGGCAGCACATTCCACTGCCAAACAGTGTCAGGAAGTTGTTCCTAATGTTTAGGTGGAATCTTTTTTCCTGTAGTTTGAGTCCACTGCTCCATGCCCTAGTCTCTGGAGCAGCACAGTTGACCTGATCTTTTTTATGGTGCAGGAATCTATCGTTATTCTTCCATCTTAAATCTATCCCTTGTACCACATTTTCTGTTAATGCAGGAATGCCCATGTACTTCATTAACTGGGGCTACCTGTACTTGGGGAATTTCTACTGCAGGATTTCCCTATCGCAGGGCTTCCTATGCAAAAGCCCAGTAGGGTCCAGCTCTCCCTCACCTGCTGTTTAAAATAGCGCCGCTCCTCTTCGTCAATCAGCACCAGATTGAGGTAATAGCGCACTGAGAACTTTTTATTGATGTCCCTCATGGTGGGCGTCAGCTCGTAGCCAGCCAGGAAAAGCCTAATAGGGATGGATTCCCCTGCAAGGGAAGCCAAAGGGCAGAACACAGGTCCAAATCTGAATAGGGTGACATGACTTGTTTTCCTAATTCATCACTAGTTTATACTTGTATCAGACGTTTCTTCCAGTGGCTACATAGATCCCTTTCTTCCCGCTTTCTCCTCACACTAGCCTTGGAGGTAGGCCAATCTCAGAGAGAGCATGACAGGCTGAGGATCAGCCAGAGTTTCTGTACTCAGTGAAGACTAGAATTTGGGTCTCCCACATCCCAGTCTGTCCCCACCCCCCATGCTGCCTCTATTATTATTATTATTATTATTATTATTATTATTATGCCTTCCTATAGCTCCATTCAGCAACAGCAGGTCTCGTACACTAATGGATTACAGCAACAGATGTAGAATAGAAAGATCCAGGTCTCATTTTTCATTCAGCTGCCAAGGTCTCTCACTAGCTTAGTCAGGTCTACCTCACAGGGTTGTGATAATAAAAACAGAAATACCACACCTGAGCTTTTAGAAGGATACCAGCTGGAATGTAATATTCCATATTACATTTTCATCTACATTTCCTCCAAAGGATTCAGGATGCTTATCTAGTTCTCCTTCCGCCACCTTATCCTCACAGCAACCCTGAGAGGCAAGTTAATCTGAGGGGATCTAGCTGTCCCAAGGTCTTCCAAAGAGCTTCACAAATGAGTAAACAATTGAATTCCAGACTTGATTCTAGTCTTACACTTTGATTTAACACTGGAAATCATGCAGCCCTCCTGATGTTGGACTGCAACTTCCAACATTCCCCACCATGGTTTATGCCAGCTGGGCCTGATGGGATCTGCAGTCCAGAAACATCTGGAGGGTCACATTCTTGCTGCTACATGACATTAGATAAGAGCATGAGACCCACCGTGTTGAATCAAACATGAGGCCTATCTAGTCAGTCAGTCTGTCACACACCTGGGACCTACATGTTGCAATGTGTACTCCTGTTCCAGGTGCCAGTCATATGTACATTTTTTCATGCAACACCCTCCCACATTTTCTGTTTTCACCCTGCTCCACAGGTCAAATCAGCATTCCCTATCTATTGGTATGGTCTGTCCTCACATGATTTCTCTGGAGTAGAGAGTGGTATTAAAAAGTACCGCTCCTTCTTTTGTCCTACAATCTAAGGGGCGCCCCCAAACCTCCCAATGCTGGTAATGCTCACTCTCCATCTCCTTTGAGAAGGCAACCCATGAAAGATGGTGGCCTTCAAGATGAAAAATATTCCAACCTTCTCCCACAAAGCATCTTCATAAGAACTCCTCCTCCACCTCCTCACCTCTCACTGGAGCCCCATCCATGATCTCATATTTAGCTATTGTATCGTTCTCGTGGTAAACGTTGGGCCCAGTCCCCGTGGTCTCTCTCTTGATGATGTCGATCTCCATGTGTTTGATCTTGATCCGCACAAGGAGGAAGTAGATCTTCCCAACAATCACGTCTTTTAAATGGTACCTAGGAAGGGACAGGAAATCAACAAGAGGATTTGTTCAAGTAGCCAGAGCTTGGAAACATTCCTTTTTTGGGGGAAGGGATGGGGGACTACATTTCCCAGAATTTTTACAGCCAGCATGGCCACAAGCCACACTTCCAAGCCTTGCAAAAGAGAAAAAAAAATCCCCAACTGTATATTTCCTTGTGTTTAAATGTATTTCTCCCCAAAGCAGCAAGCATTCAAAAATCAGTCAGCGATGGTCTTTAAACCCAATGAAACAACACCAAATAAACACAGCAAGTGAAACAATCCAGGAAAGAAGATGGACACAAGAAGTAAAGCTCAAAGGACACAAGGAAAATCAAAAGCCACAGACTTTCAGGAAGAAAAAAAAGGGTTCAGGCCTATCTGAAACACGGACAGCATAGGATCCCAAGGGGATCTCCTGGGGCAGGGAATTCCATAGCCTGGCCACTAGCCACTTGGATGCATCACCTCTTCTTGCAAGCTGTCTCAGTTTCCCCCCAGCAGAAGGACAACTCACTCAGCAGGAAGATACTTGCTTAGATTTATTGTACTCAAATTCGATGTGCAGGCAGTCTTCGATCCCCACTTCCATCTTGATGGAGGAGTTGAGTTCCGGGTATGTGCTCAGCGTGTGTACAACAATGTCCATTTCCTTCACCACATCATTCAGCCGGCGGCTCACGGTGGCCCGGAGGAAATACCTACCAGAGGAAGAGGAGGACACGTATCAATTTTGTGAGTCTCCAATAACTATGGCACTCACATTCCTTAAATAAGGCAGATTTTCCAACTGCACAAATACTCCTTCCTCCACTCCAACACAAAACTTTGCTACTTGCTTATACCCTATACCAATAGCAGTTTCTGCACAGAAGCAGGAATACTATACAAAGATGATTTTCTATATAGTACAATATAGTACTATACAGACAATTCTCTGTATGAATCAGCCTTAGTTGAGTAACAACTTTATCTATTCCTGTTTTCCCATCAAACTGGTGTGGACAAAACTGGTGCCTTACCTCTCCCCACGGATAAGTTTTACAATAACCCTTGAATGTTTTCAAAACTTCCACAAGAATTTCCGTGTGCTCATTCTGTAATATATTTCTATTCCACTAATCTACCTCCAACGCATAATATGTGTCCATTTCTTCCCAGCTGCACATCCAATAGCTTTCCAACTGCCCTTTTTCCACACACTGCACATTTTATGTCCAACTGCACTAAAAAGTATCTAACCAAATGCATGTCTTCTTCCACTTTGAATTCAGATTGTTGCATTTGGACTTAAGGGTTTTTGGTTTTACTGATCCCAAGTGTTTTAAATACATACATAGATACATAAAGGTTTATTTAATCAATCATTTTTTTAAAAAACTCAACCAATATGAAAAGTTTCATTTCTAAAATAAGTGAATGTTTGAGATTTTCAAAATCAGTCAGCAAAACAAGTTTCAGAGAGACAACACTGTGAGTTTATTCTAGTATAAAAAGAGGAAAAGAAGTAAGAGTTTGGTGGCACCTTTAATCCTAGCCACATTTTTCAGCAGTGGGCTGAAATAAGCTGCCTAGTCTTAAGAGCAGAGATCTGTAGTGGAAAATTTCCAAAACTGAAAATTTTCCAATGATATATTTTTCTGCGGAAAATTTTCCACACCATATATGTGTATCCATAGCTGCCTGGGCTGTCATACTGCAACCCATCATGTTAGCTGGGCTGAATATTGGATATAAATATCTACTTATTCTTCTAAGGAGATAAGCATTGGCAAAGTCTAGTGCTCAGAGAAACAGACTAACAAACATACTGCTAGGCTTGTCTTTTTTGCAAAATCTATTGCTTCTCAATAGGTCACAAGCAGACAAAATGTGATCAGCTGCCTGTGCCCACAAACCCACAATTTTCCATTAGTGAAACAGAATGTTTGACTAGTTGTACTGAATCAGATTTTTCTCAACTTTAAATGAAACTGATAAGTCGTGCAGCAAGCGAGTAAAGCCGAGGATACTACAGTTATACCCCAGTGAAAGAAATTTAAGTTGGTGACATAAGATATACCAGGCCTAGGACACAAAATAGGGACACATATAGAGTTGCGCTGGAAAATGCATACGGAGGTTTCCTCTCTAGGCATTTTCTAAGTCCCCCAAGGCAACTCTATGGTATATTTTAACCAGAGATTCTTTATTTTAATAGGTTTCTCTGTTATCCATGGTTTTCAGTATCCACGGTAAGTCTGGGAACCAAACCACCATGGATACGGGAGTTCGACTGTAATTAGAGCACTGGAACATTTTCCAAAAAAAATTCCAGAAATTTTTTCCAGTTCTACTTTTCCTGGAAACGAACACAATTTCTTAAGGGTGTTGTGAGACTCCTTTTTCCTTCCCTCTTTATCAGGAAAATAAGACATTATAACAGACTTGTATTTAAATATATATATATAATGGACCTCAAGCAAATACAGTAGAACCCCCATATCCACTGGGCATTGGTTCTGGGGGGAGCGTGGATACTGAAAACCGTGGATAATAGCGAACACCATTGAAAATAATGGGACTCCCAGTTTAAAATACCATAGAGTTGCCTTGGAGGACCTAGAAAATGGCTAGAGAGGACACATTTTCTAGGAAGACTCTATGGTAGGTGTGCTGTTTTTTGTGTCCTGTGGATAATTAAATCAGGGGATAATGACTCAGTGGATACAGGGGTCCTACCATATATATAATGACCACCTCAAGCAAAAGGAACTGTTGAGAGGAAAAAAAAACTCTCTAGACGATAACAAAATTCACCTTAGCTTCACATTCTGCCCAGTATAGGACTCGTACGGTTTCTCCACATGTGTGAATTCGAAGTCGAAGGTCTGCGACTGGGTGAACTCACCAGGGCGGGCCAAGTCCTTCACCAGGGACACAAATTCATGGTGGTTCCCTCGGTCATAATACAGCTCTGGAAGCAAAAGATTCTGGGTAGAAGAATGCTACTACTCAATACCCTACACAGGTCACTTGAACTGCCATGATGTCCTAGGCAGCAAAGCAGAGTTCAGCTCCATGCAAGAATTACCCAAACTTACAAAATATAACCCAGGGCTGTGCAATAGCTTTTCAGGCTTTAAATAACCTCTTATCTCCAATCAATGATGAACACAGTATCAAGATGTGAAGGAAATATTAAACCCCATTCAGTACCCATCAGCACAGGGTTCCTCATCTGATGAGAGTGGGAAAGGATAACTAGTGCTTTCCCCAAGGCTGCAGAAGCCAAGCAGTGGATGGAGGGGGGTAAGCAAAATGCAAACCCAAACTTCCCAAGGTAAAGACATTCAACATGTACACCCCATCATGCTATTAAAAAATCTCCAACTAGTAGCATTACACAGTGGGCCCTCAGTATCCACTGGGGTTTGGTTCCAGAACCCCATGTGGATAACAAAATCCAGGGATGTTCAAGTCCCATTATATATAACGGCATAGAAAATGCCATCCCTTATATAAAATGATTTTAAATGGTTTGCTTTTTGGAATCCCCCCCACAAACCCAGAATATTTTCAAGTCGTGGTTGGTTGAATCCATGGATGCAGAACATACAGAGGGCCGACTGTACCAGTTTTCCCATGCACCCTATGTGCAGGGAATGGTTCCATATTTATTCTGTTGCTAACAAATCCCAGCAGAACACCTGGGCATTCTGGGAAATGTTCTCTCACATGGAAAGGCCAAACCAACTGTGCTACACAAGGACCCAACAACTTAAACAACTCTCCCGTACATGTGCACTGAAAGGGATAATCAGCAACGATGGACTACCGTCTTGTAACCCTATCCATTGTAGGTATCTTCTCACAAAGGAACCCTGACAACTTCCAAAGGAAACAAAGGGTTCCCCAGAACACCGTTCGACACAAAGTGTACTGCATTACTGATAATCACCAAACTTACCAAATCAAAATGCCACAGCATATTATGACCAAAAGAGAGGTTATTAAATATGATTGTTGTGAGCTGCTCCACAGATTTCCCCAAAGCAGGATCTATTCTTTTGCACATCTCATTTGCTTTTTCGTGACGTTGCTATTACCCTGCATAGTAGTGACAAATTCATTTACGTGGGCTCACGAGAACACAGACCTGCCATTTACAGCACAATCCAGTTTTGAGGGATCAGCTTAAATCTGGCTGAAAAAAATGAGTCTCTAACTTAGTGGTGGAACACCTGCTTTATATGCCAGAAGATCCTAACTTCAATACCTAGCACCTCTAATTAGAAGGATCAGGTAGCAGGTGACAGGAACATTTCTGTCTGAGACCCTAGGAGTGCTACTGCCAATCAGAGGACATAATATTGGCCTTAACAGGCCAAATACGCATGCAGAATAAAAGCTGTTTCATATGTTCCTACCAGAGGGCCTGTGAATGGCTATCAATCAAAGACACAATTTTGTTCCCATTGCTTTTTATTTTCAAAGGGATAATGATAGACAACCAGATGCTAGGAATTACCACGGATGGATACAATTCTATGATTCTATGATACTGCCCCCACCCTGGCTTCCTAAACTCATTGCAACACCTCATCTTGGGCACTGCCACCTGAAGGCCGCTGATGGAAAATGGGCATTGGAGGCCTCTTTGCAAATGCAGACAGCTAATCCCATGAGGCCCATGTGGACCAACTGTCATGGCCTGGCAACTCAAGTACAGGCCTAAGGCTGAAGAAGTTAAATTGTAGTTGAACTGTGGAACTCACTGCCACAAGATGCAGTGCTAGTTGCCAACCTGGGTGGCTTTAAGAGGATACTGGACATTCATGAAAGCTGGGGCAATCAATGGTGACTCCTTAGGATAGAATACATGGATTGTCTGCTTCTCTTACTAAGAGATGCTGTCTTGGCGCAGAACCATCTGGCAATCACAACGATCTACTGGTGAATTCATCCAACAGCAAGCCTTATCCACCTTCCTTACCCAAAGGTACACCGCCATCGCGGGAGGGTCAACCTACAAACCATGCACAGAAACTACCAAGAGGCCCCGTCTACCTTACCAATTTGTCCAATGAACTCCACCTTGATGCCCTGGTGCTCCAGGCGTTTGTTTGGGTGCTTGAGGGTGAGGATAACCCTCCCGGAAACCGTCTCACCATCGTAGAAGAGGAAATATTTCTCCTTCTTGCCTTCTTCGGTCTTATGTTCCGCCCGGCGCCTGCTTTCTGCATCACTCAGCACCAGTTCCAACTCCGCACTCTGTCCAAACCCAAAGAAGCTCATGGCAATGATGGGGGCGAGAAGGTGGAGCAGCACCCCAGGGAGGGAAGGCAAACCAACGCCAGGCAGAACCAGCCAGGAGCTTTGGGCTATTTCAACCAACAGGCAATTTTGGTTCTCTCTTTTTTAAAAAGAGTTCTCCAGTTCGGCGGAGTGGGACCAAGACTTTCACGGATCCGGAGAGCCAATCCAGTCTTGTTTCGGCGAGGGAATGGTGACCAAAACAGTAAGGGAAAGCCGCAGGAGATGAGAATCCTTGCTCATAAAGAAACCTGGGTGCTGGGCAAAGGTGCAGCCTAGAGACGGGAGGGCATTGCCACCCAGGCTGCAAGGGACTAAGCTTCTATGAGGAGTGAAGAAGGATTGAGGGCCAGGTGCTGCTTCAGAAAATGGGGAGGTGCAAAGTAAAGGGCATCAGGGATGCTGTCTGGACCCAATGATCCTAAGATGCTTTGCAATGCTTCATCTGCTCCTGGAGTGGAAATGCTCTTGGTCCTAGGAAGGTCGTGGTGGCCCCGGGGCAGCAGCCCCTGGTCGGGGAAAGGCTGCTGCTCTCTTCTTACCTCTCCAGTCGCCACGGGAGGCAAGGTGGGCGTGCAAAGGCAGAGGAGGGCGTTCACATCTGGAGGCCGGAGACGTCGCAAGGCAAAAAAGCAATCAAGAAGGAAGAATTGAGAGGCAAGCAAGGGGGAAAGGAGACGACGGTGGACGGACTGAGGCATGCAAAGAGAGCAATGGAAATATGGGGGAGGGGAGGACTGTGCAAGGAGGCGTGCAAAACACGGGCCCACTGTCTAGGCTTTTTAAAAAAAATATTAATATTAATAAAATAATTTCACTAGAGAGATGGGAGGCTGAGCGGATGGACGGGGGCGTTGCTCCCTGAGAGGAGGAGGAGAGAGGGAAAAAAGAGGAGGAGGAGGACACTGTTGCAAGAAGGCCTGAGGCTCCAGAGCTCAATGCAATGCAAATGCAATTGCAAATGCAATGCAACGCAACGCAGAGCTGGAGCTTTTTTTGCAAAAGGATGACAGCCAGCCTCGGCAGCTCGGGTGCGCTCCGGATTCCCTTGCCCCTTCCTCTCCGATGCGCTCATCCGCCCGCCTTCCCGCCCGCCGGCCGCTCTTTGCTGGCGCTGGCAGCTGGGGAGCTCGCGCCGCGTCCCGGACCTGGGAAAAGAAGGCCTGCACTACGCATGCGCCGCCGGGGAAAGGCGAAGGAGGGGGGCAGAGCCGCGGGGGATGGAAAGACGCCTCTCCTCCCTCCTCCTCCAGCCCATGCGCGCTCGCACTGCGCTTGCGCCGCTCATCCCTCTAGCTGAGCGCAGAGACAAGAGCCCGCCTCAAGTGCAGGCACGTTAGGAGCCCTCAAGGCACCGCCCTTCTATTTACGCATCCCCCCTCCGCTCAACAGTGATTGGCTGGTGGTAGGGAGGGAGCGCGGTGACTGGCTGGTTCGAAGGCGGCGGCGGCGGCGGTTGAGCTTGGAAGTAGAGGTTTAGAGCTGTGGAGATCATGGCGGCGGCGTTGTTGGGCGCTGTGGAGCGGTGGAGCCTCCGGCATGTCAGCCAGGGTGAGTGACCGACCGGCCTGCTTGCGTCTAGGCTTTCGTGACCGACCGGCCTGCTTGCGTCTAGGCTCTCGTGACCGACCGGCCTGCTTGCGTCTAGGCTCTCGTCAATTGCCTTCTTTAATATATCCAGGCGTACTTCAGGGTACGCTATGCGGTTATGCCAACTGCTCTGGCTGCCTCCTGTGGGATTCTGGGCTTTGTAGTTTAGGGAGGCCTCAGAGCTCTGGCTGAGCGTTCTAAATGCCCCTCCCTAAACTACAAACCCCAGAATTCCACAGGAGGCAGCCAGAGCAGTTAAAGTGGAATGATAGCGCTATAATTGTTGAAGCAGAGTTGTAAACCTCACTTGAAGTTTCTCTTATAATCTTGAGACACTACTATTGTAATCTTTAATCCTGTTAAGGGTGTATACATTTTTTGATAATAATTACCCCCAAAAAATTCCAGAATTACAAGCTGTTAAGGGTGTATACATTTTTAGGGGACACGCTGTGTGTGTGTGTAATATATATATGTGTGTGTGTGTGTGTGTGTGTTTTATAGTATATTTGTTGTGTGTCTTCCAAGTCATTTCTGACTTACAGTGACCCTAAGGTTAAACCTGTTATTTTATTTTAATTTTAATTTAATTAGGTATTTATACCCCGCTCTTCAGCCACAAAGGCTATCAGAGCGGCTTACAAATTGTTAAGCAATAGCAATGTACGTATCCACACTGTATTAAGCAGTTTCCAATGTGTATTAGCTAATGGGGTTTTCTGGGTAAGATTTGTTCAGAGCTGGGCAAGATTTGCCCTTTTCTGAGGCTGAGAGAGTGTGACTTGCCCAATGTCACCAGATGGTTTTCCATGGCCAAGCAGGGCTTTGAACCCTGGTCTCCAGCATTGTAGTCCAACACTCAGACTACTACACCACGCTGGCTCTTCTGTATATATGGATGTATTTATATGTGTTCATATCTGTTTTTAAAAGCATGTACAGGTGACAGCGAAAGCTCATAGGTTATGTAATATTTATGACTGTTGATTTTCTTTCAGTAGGCTTTGAATAATATTTTATAACTAATAGAGAAAATGACAGCTCGGATCCGTGTGGCAAGGGGAAGACCTTAAAGACCCATTAAAAATATAACTTTCTTCATAGTGGAGTTGAGTTTGTAAGATTGCCAAGATCTCAGCATACAAGGAGTTAGCCATGGCTACTATTTCTGCAGCCGGATCTATGCACGTGTTGCTTTACATCTAGAATTGTTCTCTCACTGCAGGCAGTATATGGCTGCAGAAATGGAACTAAGAGACAAACTGGCAAATATAATGCCAGTCGAAGGCTTTCACGGCTGGCATCCATAGATTTTCCTTGGGTTTTTTCCGGGTTGTGAGTCCGTATTCTGGAATAGTTTCTTTCTGATGTTTCACCTGCATTTGTGGCTGGCATCCTCAGAGAATGGTTGTGTGTGTGTGTGTGTGTGTGTGTGGAGTTTATATGCTGTGAACCCCTGTTGGGGAGGATGTGTAAATTTGTGTAATTGAATGGTTAGTTTCTGGGTACAGAAATGCAATGCTGGTTATAGAAAGACACTAACGAGCTTTGCATTTCTATACCCAGAAACTAACCATTCAATTACACAAATTTACATATCCTCCCCAACAGGAGTTCACAGCATATAAACTCTACACACACACCTACCCAACCATTCGCTGAGGATTCCAGCCACAGATGAGGGCGAAATGTCAGAAAGAAACTATTCCAGAACATGGCCTCACAGCCTGGAAAAAACCCAAGGAAAATCTATGGATGCCAGTGTTTTTATTCCCTTATTGTTGCAGAGAAGGGTTTGCTGAGGCTAGAGAACTCATGGTATTTGAGCCTGTAATGTAATATACTTCATTGTTGGCACTCCTTATGACAAATAGGGTAGAGGAAGGGGGTTGTAGCGATCCTGTACTATATTCTCAGCATTTTATATGGGAATTGAGGTTGGCCAATGCTGCCTTTCAACAGCTTTCTCAAAGGCTTTCGGAACTGTTGCCTATTTGATCTTTACTGGTGAAATGCAGCAGAGATACAGATCTCTACTGCGATACTGCACAGTCTGCACTTGTCAAAATGCAGGTAAGGGAAACAATTATGTAATGATAGCTACCTCTTGCTTTCTAACAGTTCCCATGTACCTAGAATATCTAGAATAATCGCAAAAGTTTAAAAAGCTCAGTAAAAGATATCTGAAACAAAAGATTACCACCTGGCTGTGGAGAGAGCTGATTGCTCTAGTCTTTTATCGTTATTATTATTATATCACTCCGAAAGGGAGGAGGTTTCATAACTGCCTAGGCAATCTGTTCCATGTTAGGTCTTTTGGTTCTGTCAAGAAACTTAGAGGTGTCAGAGGTTCCATAAAGCTGCCACCTCAGTTAAGGAATCTGTGATGATTTACACACTCTCTCTTTGTCAATTGTAGGGGCATTTGACTTATAATTTTGTTTTACCCTTGCCTGCCACTCTATAAGCATAATGACTCCACTTCTGTTTATCTTGTCAGTGGCTCCTCATGCTCTGGTAGCTCGCACCAAAACACTGTAAGACAAAAAGCAAAGCTGAGGATAAAACATAAAAAGTGGATATTGGCAATGCTGGTTCTGCTGAAACCATCACTGAGTATATGACTTGTGATGCACTCTGGTTGGAACTGCTTTTAGCTTTTGGGGTACAGAAACAAATTTTGTAAGCCGAATACATTCTAGATGGCCCTCTCTTCAATCCAGATGACTCTCACATGCCTTCAGATACTGGGGGGAAGTTGAGCTAAAGTTGGCTTTCAGAATCTATCCTTCTAATAGCTGGTGTTAAGTGGATGGATGTGTAAAAAAGTCAAGGTTATTGTTCCCCAATGTTGGCAATTTATAATTAGAAATGTGTTTCAGTGTTTGCCCTGGAACAGCAGAAACTGATGTACCATAATTAGTTTTAATAAGAGGTTCTAATTCATGCTTCAGGCTCCCCACCCCCAATTCCATACTGACTTAAAAAGATAATGGCATAGGGAAGCCTGATGCTTGTTTCTGAAGTCTTCGTGATTCAGTTACTGAACTTTTCTTAGAGAAGAAAAACACTTTATGAATAAAAGCATGCATGTGCTGAAGAGTACATATCCTTTTGATTTTTGACATCCACAACTTCAGCTGTTTATCATATTTGGTGCCTGTTGACATGCGAGGCTTCCCCTGAAGCAACAGTATAATAACAGTGTTTGACTTTGCATACTTAGTTGGCCTAGCTCATCTTCGAACATTTATACAGTATTTTCAAGCTGTGACTACTTAAATCCGTAGATACGGAGGGACAACTGTATTTATCTTTGTACCAGTTCACTGACATGAGTTCCCCAAAGCAGAGACGGCAGAACTTGGGGTGTCATGGACTAGAGTTCCCATCACCCCAGAGCTCCATTATTAGTCATGCTGCCTTAGTTTAATGAGAGTTGAGACACCCCGTAAAATCTGGAGGGCTCTTGGTTTTCCAGCCCTTGACTTCCTGGGACTATAGCCTGATGTTAGCAATGGAGAGAATGATCTGTTAAGAGATCTCCAGAACAGAACAGGAGTTCCATGGTCAAAGGAAAGTCTCAGGAAAGTCTGTGATGCAGAAACACTTTTTAAAATGTACGCAAATGAGAAACATGGAACATTATAACCTGTTTGGATTTATAGCTCATCCCAGTTAACAAAATTATTTTTTTCCGAATCTGATTTGTCATTATTCCTGACATTTATTTATGTAATGTTTCTCCATTTAATTTGTTTTAAGATTGTCATTATATTTTATGAAATCAACAGGCAATACTTTTCCTTGGATTAATCAAATGGATAATGTGCAAACTTTTGAGTTCTCCAGAACTCTTTGGCAGGTTAGAGGGTCCAGAAAGTGATGTGGGAAAAAGAAAGAACAAGACAGTGTACTAAAATATGGTAGACTGTGTAGGTCTGTGTTTAGACCCAGTTTCAGTATTAGTTAAGATGGAGATTGTAGACTAATTGAATTGGTCCTTGCTAGGTGCTAGTGGGATAGGATCACACCTCGAGTTCAGAGATGAGGACACAATGTCTGCACTTCCATTTTGAAAACAAAAAGTCTGGCTATTACTTAGATCTGTCTCCTTCACCTATTAGCAATATACGGTGTGTGTGTGTGTGTGTGTTCCTGGATAGACAATGCAGAACTAAAGAGAAACAAGTCAGGCTTAAATAATAGCAAAGCCAGAGATTTATTTGGGAGGAAAAAATAATTCTTTTTTAATTAAGGTGGGCAGGACCAGCAAATTGTCTGTGAAAACATCATAAAAATATTTCCTCTTTTCAGCCTGGGTTGACACAACTTGGGAATTAGAATTTACTGAGACAGAGCCTTTGGATTCCAGCCTAGAGAGTCTGATAACAGAAGATGGTTTGGATGCCTTCTCTCAGCTCTACACAGTTCTCTATCCCTTCACTGCAGATGACCATGAGACCACTGAAGTAAGAGGCTAAACAGCAGCCAAGACGGATGTGTATTATTTCTTTATATAGGCATTGGGAAGGGGGGGGGAAGAGATTTTTGTGCCTGTCATATGAACAAATCAGTACTTAGATGAGCATGATACTGGGTTTGTAAAAAATCAAAAATGGAAGCTGATAATACTGCAAACATAATTCAGTTAACACAAATGTTTATGAAGGCTTTTTTTGTTTGATAAGCTCTCCCTTTCTTCCTTATCCTCTGTTTACTTGGAGGTTTTTTTTAGCAGCATTGACATGAGAAGGATGAAGGAGGGCTGGAGGAACACAACATTTTTCAGTGTTGGTTCCAGCTGTGTGTCTGCAGTAAACAGTGCAATAAACAGAGGGTGAGCTAAGAAAGAAAAGGATTCTGCTCTAGCTGATCCTACTGTTGCTCTGTGTGTCTGGCTACAACAGGCAAGGTAAACAGCAGTTGCCTCTAGAATCCCTTACTGAGAGTACATGAACAGCCAAACAGAGAGAAAAGGGGAGAGCAGAGTAGCCTTCCTCACCAGTGTGTGTTTTTTTTTAAAAAAAGCATAGATCTATATTTAGGCATAAAAATGGAAATCATAAGAAAAGTGGAGGCTGGTGAAAGAAAAGTCATCCCTGGTTCCTTTTTGGAAGAATCCTTCATGTACTTTCTTAAAGGTTCAAACTGTTTTTGCTTACATATGCAAGGCTTATCTGACCTGGTTGTTTCATTTCACTTGTGCATATTGTTAATTTTGAATAAAAAGTTTACTAAAGTGTGTTGAATTGCTTTTTTTGTGTGTGGTGTAGGACTTTATCCCTGTTTTTTCTCTTTTATCTCTGCCTCTGGTATCAAATATTTTGTTAAAAGATATAAAGGCCAGGAACACAACTGGTTTGTTAACTGAGGAATACCTGCACAAGGTTTCCATTCTCCATAAAAAATAAGAATAAAATAAAGCAGTCACCTTGATGTCTCCCCATCACCGTTGTTTTTCTTGGCGACATGCAGCCACAGGGGAATTGTTGTAAGTTTTCTAGGAGAGGTTCTCAAAATTACTACGAGTCATGGCAAATCCCAACAGTCCTAGTCTGAGAGCCAGGCATGCCTGCTAGACCATGACCCAGAATCCTCTGTTATGTGGAAGAGTCCTTTGTAGACAGGTTGATGGGGGAAGTTTTCCTTAAGGAATGGCGATGTGACAACACATGCGTTAAACTGATCACACTGATGGGGAAAGTGGCCTGATAATGCTTTTCTTGGAGCATGAGTAGTTGATGTCATGATAATGGAAGGTGTTATATTTCCTTCTATCTGATTTTCTTCTTTTGTTTCAGAGCATCTGGCCCCTGTTTGCAGAGAACAATATCTCCCATAATTCCCTTGTTGCTGTGTTGCATCATTTTGTCCAAGAGGCCAGGAGTAAAAAAGCCAATCTTCATCAACGTTTGTGCGCTCTCCATGCTGCTAGATTATACTTCGTCTTGGTTGAAATTCCAGGTAAACATGTGAACAGATTGGATAAGCACTGCCTACCTCTGCATAGCAGAGGTATCCTGAGTGCACCTCATCAAAAAAAGCTCTTCTGATACCCACAGGGCTTTCTTTTAAGTGCAGTTGTGTTTATCTTGCTGAAATTGATTTTATCCTAATCAACCGAAAAAGTTCCCACTGTGACACACATGCAGTCGAGCAAAGCAACAGTCCCTGCCTACAGTGTTACAGTCAGAGAATTTGACAGAAGTGGTGCCTCTCTCCAGTCTCCATGAGCTATAAATTATATGTGGAGCAAACTGGCCAGTAACAATAAATAAATAAAAATTGGCCAGTATCTGGGAAGAATCAGCAGAGGGCAACAAAGTCTGGTCTGGCATGGTGAAGATGAAAGCCAAGCTATTGAAATTGGCAGTTTGTTTTTTAATAGCCCACCCTTTTACCTGACTACTTGATATCTGCAGGGGTTCAATTCCCAGACTTACTGTGGATACCAGAAACTGCAGGTAATAGCGAACCATATTAAAATAAAGAACTTATGGTACAAGCATACCACAGAGTTGCATTGGAGGGCCTAGAAAATGCCTAGAGAGGAAACCACCCTAGGCATTTTACAGCACAACTCTATGGTATGTGTCTCTTATTTTTTTTACCTGCAGGTAACTGAAACTGTGGATATTGGTTCTGCAGATACATGGGTCTGACTGGAAATTGAAAATATTTCAGTGCTGCCATTAAACTTACAACCAGTTGAAATCATTATTTTGTTTTAAGTAAAAAGTAAAGTGCAGCAAATAATAGGTAAAAAGACCCCAATAAAACTGATTTATCAATGGCACTAAATACAAATTAACCCTCATATCCACGGGGGATATATTCCAAGACACCCCCCCTGTGGATACCTGAAACCATGGATAATAGGAAACCCTGTTGTTTTCAATGAGATGAATGCTGGATGTTGGCCATAGATTCTCACTGGAGGACCTAGAAATGCCTAGAGAGCACAATTTTTTTTCAGACATGGGTGCTGAATCCATGGATATGGGGGTCAATTCAGGACCCATGTGGTTAAATATTTTTTTTTTTTACCTTATGGTTTAAAACCACCCATCACTCTCAGGTTGATGTGATTTAGGGGTGTCACAAAGGAGGATGTGACAGGTATTTGACTCATCTCTGAATATCTTAACTGCTGGGTTGCCTATTTGGGAGTCTTTCAGGTAACCTGAGTCCCGGCTGTTTTGAGGGTTTTTATAAATCAAAACCAGTACTTTGAAGTCTGCTCAGGAGCAGGATAGTCACCACTGAAGTTCTTCACATTCTGGCAAAATGTAATTCCACCCTCCCCCTCAACGCTACTTCCCAGTCAACTAGTTGGAATTAGTTTTTCTAAATATTTCTTATAGACATAATGTGTAACACACATTATAGTAAACCAGCCCGATTTTCTTCTCTTAGGACCATGTGTAACAGGCTGCACGGATTGCCAAAACTTCCCAAAATAACTAGAAGTGCACAGAAGTCTACTTATGGTTTTTGGTTTTTAAACCTGTTTAAAAGATGACTTGCTATTCCTGAAGGCTTCCAGGAAAGGAAATTTACTGCTTGTTTAACCACTCTGCACTGTTCCTTTAACTGCCCTGCCCTCCCTGTACCATTCCCTTCTGCTAGTTGTCCACTATAAAACTATTTCTCCAACATGTAGAGTCTCACCTGTCTTTCGTTTTCGGCAGGCAGCATAGCCAATCGAGTATTCCACCCAGTGATGTTTGAAAAATGTCTTCAGACATTGTCTAAATGCTGGCCCCAAGAGTCACACATGCCCAGAAAAAGGAAAAAAGACCATGGTAAAAACTCTTCAGGTAGTCGAAAGAAGGGGAAATCTGTAAGGAAAGAAAATGTCATGGTAAGAAAAGCATCATTCTGCTAATGTCAGAAATACTATAATGTATACTTTGTACAGTAGCACCCCCACATCCGCTGATTCACCAACCGCAGATTCAGTTATCCGCAGTTGGCAGGGGAATAGAGGGGGAGGAGGAATCTCACCTTTCCTATCCCTTCCCCTAGGAGGGTTCCTGGTCGCCGCCATGGCGTTGGGGGGGGGAGGGAGGGGGAGGAGCGATCTAGCCTCTCCACCCTTCACTGCAGCGGGGCCATGGCGTGGGTGATCTAGCCCCTTCGCCCCTGCGATTGCTGCTGTGGCCAGGCCAAGGTGAGGGGGAAAGGGAGAACGATCTAGCCCCTTTGCCCCTGTGATCACCACTGTGATGGGGCCATGGTGGGGGCGAAGGGAGGGGCAGGAACGACCTTGTCCCCCTTTCCCTTGGGACGACTCCTGTCACCACGGTGGGGCCATGGCGGGGGGTGGGATGGGGAGGAGGCTAGAAGGACCCCGGATGGCTTTCACTATTATCTGTGGAATTCGCCATCTGTGGGAAGGGGGACCAATCCCCCGTGGATACGGGGGTGTATTGTTTTCTTCTGAGAAAAGGTGGTAATTCCTGTAGCACAAAGATTGCTGCTTGTTTCAGCAGAGGCCTCTCTGAAATCCAGGCATGAGTCTGAGCACCAGGTGTGTGTTTTGACATATGAACTTGTGCTGTTTCCAACCATTTGCTTCTGTAACACCATCCCTGTGGTAAAAGGCTTCACAGTTGTGCCTGTACAGCTACAGAGGGAAATGGAACACTGAATTGTGTGCTGTATTTGTCTCCTGCACACCTTTAACTACTGTTTTGTTCTGCTTTGTATTCTTTTGATGTTTTCTAGAGTTTGGTTCAGCCAGATATAAAATTCTTCAGGTGGTGGGGGACAGGTCGCAGCTGGCTTCTAGGCTGCTTGTTTTAACAAATTTGTGATCTATTTCTTTCTATTTCAGGTGGATGAGAACTTTGAAGAGGAAGAAGACCAGGAAGAAGAGGTTTACTTCTCTGCACATGAGTTGCTTCAAATTCAGGAAGCACTTTTCCTTCTCCTAAAAAGTCTCCTGCGACTTCTTTCCAAGTTCTCCCTGAAAGAGAGACCACAATGTGTAGAGACTTGCATTCAGGTGACTGGAAGCACCGGGGGGTGGGGGGGGTGAAACAATCTAACATGGAAGTAGCAGGATCATACATTTGCAATGATAGCTTGGTCACTAACTCAACAGATGTTTAGGGAGACTTAAGTTCATGGAAAATATATATGTCCATACTGAGTTGGGAATCATGCATGCCTCCAGTTGATGTGGGATTGCATCTCCCATCAGTCTTCACCATTGGCTTTGCTAGCTAGGACTGATGATAGCTGCAGTCCCAACAACATCTGGAAGACTGCAGATTCCTCCATCCCCTTCATCTATACCAGGGGTGGGCAACTGTTAGGCCTTAGGAAGCTGCATTGCCCCCAGAAGATACCTAAGCGGGGGGGGAATCCTTTTTTCCAAATTCCCATATACCCTCTAAGATGTCAACTTCCAGTTTACTTCCTCTTAGGAAAAAAGGCCTCCCCAGGCCTAAAATGTACCATGCCCCTCCCCCTGCTACAGAAAAGGTAAAATAGTCTCCTGTAGCCTTTAGGTTTCATTTTGGGGGCAAAAAAAAAATCAGATTACCCTCCAACCCCCCTCCCCCCCCCATAAACTAAACCTCCATGTAAAGAAGAGACAGTAAAGAAGAGGGGGTGTTTGTTTCACATCCTTTTCCATGAACATCTCAACAACCTCTGGTTGGCTATTTGTGAAACCAGGAAGTTAGGCTTGGTTTGATCCAACTGCAACTCTTTAAATATGTATAATTGCAATGTGAATGGTGATCAGGTCTCTGGGTAAGAATGGGCCCTAGTTAAATCTTCCCCTTAAGGATCTGTGGACACTTGCTTACTAGTCTCTGGATCCAGCTGCATGTATTGTTTTTTTGATAAAGGTACATATACAGCCTGCTAAACCCTGCAGAGGCTGAAATATTCTTTGGGACGCCATGCTTTTCTTCTGCAGTTCTGTATTCTCTCTCTTGCTCTGATGAGTTTGACCATTATACAGTTCTCTAGTGACACTCATCCTGCTACCAGGCAGGGGAAATCTTTCAGTTACATGGGACGTGTAATTGACCTTGGGTCATAAGGCAGCAGAGATAAGGTTATTTTTTGCTGTTCAGTTTGGCTCCTAACTTTGGCTTTTTTGTCTTGTAGATCTTTGTTAATTTGACCCATTTGGAGCCTTGCTCACTAGAGTTTGAGCCTTCCAAAAACATGTGAGTGATTGCTCTTAATCTTGAATTTTGGAGGGAATTTTGATGCTTATGGAGAATATCATATATATGTTCTAGTGAAGTCAGTCCCACCAGACCCAACCCCCATCAAGCCATAATTTGTTTGAATTATGCATGTTAATAATAATAATAATTATTATTATTATTATTATTATTTATTTTATCCCGCCCCTCTGCAACGCTAAAGAATGTTAGCCAATCTAGCCAATGCATGTTTGTTTGAACAATATTTCAGGGTTTTAAACTCTGTTTTTTCAAGCCAGATCTTGGCCATTGAATGAAAGGCAACCTCAAACTTTTAAATTTCATTTTATATGGAACAGGGCTATCGACCAAGCCAAATATGTCCCGGAGCTTGCTTACTTTGGCTTACGCCTGTTGTGTTCCCCACTTCACAGCCTACAAGATAAGGTAAAAATAAAAACTTGTGTGTGTTAGCTTCTCTCTGGTTTGTGCAGAATTCATAAGGTAGACGTCTGTAGAGCATCCAACTAGTCAGTGATTATTATCAACAAATTACCCCAGATAGCAGTTTTTTGGCATGTTAAAGGAGGCCTGTGCATAGCTGGCCTTGACATGATTGGGTGGGGAAGGTCTCATAAATTCAAAGAGGGTTGATTCTTCTACTGACCCCAGTCCTGCCCAGCTTCCTCCCAGTTTCAGAGGTTAAATGGGTGGACGCAGTTTTCTCCACAGCAGAGATGGAAACCCTGACACACCCCTGATGGTTTGTTGCTGCGGTTGTTTGCTGTCAAGTCCAGTTCTACTTATGGTGACCTTATGAAAGAGAAACCTCCAAGATCCCCGGTCATTAACTGACCTGCTCAGGTCTTGCAGAGTCAGGGTTGTGGCTTTCTTGATGGAATCAATCCACTTGTAGTGCAGTCTTCTTTTTCTATTACCTTCTGTTTTACAAAGCATTATCATCTTTTCCAAATAGTCATGTCGTCTCATGATATGGCCAAAGGGTGACAGCTTCAATTTAGTCATCTTGGCTTCTAGTGAGATTTCAAGCTTTATTTGCTGTTGAGATCCATTCGTCTTTTTAGCAGTCCGTGGTATCTGTAGAATTCTTCTCCCGCACCACATTTCAGAGGAGATGGGTTTTCTTCCTGTCAGTTTTCTTCATTGTCCAGCTTTCACAGCCATACATAAAAAATGGAAATACTGGATGATTATGACTTTGGTATTCAATATGTCTTTAAACTTGAAAATCTTATCTAGTTCCTTCATGTCTGCCTTTCCTTGCTGGATTATAGTTCCTCTCAGCTCCGCGGCTGCAGTTCAACAACATCTGGAGGGCCAGATCTTTCCCTACACCTGCTCCACAGATTCTGTACTCTTCAGTATGATGGAGGAGGAACAGTACATATGTCCCGAAATACTACACCATTTAAAAAAACTTGTCTGTCATAACACCCTGATCATGGAATGTTCTTCCAGACCATTTTTCTCTGTGCCTTCACAACTTTTTAGACGTCACATAAAATCTCTCTCCTTTCAAACTTTGTAATATTTCATTTGAGCTGTTCAGTTTGCTGTTTGTTACTTTATTTTTTGGCAGGGTGGCGTATGATGTTAGGTTGCTGTTGTTGTTTTGTCTGTATGTCAGAAGCACTAACTCAGGTACCTTCTAACATCTCGGTGGTAAAGATAGCACATTTTGGATTTTTCACCTCAGGTGTTGGGACAATTCATGTTGGGCTTCAGTCATTAACTTCTCTCTCTCTCTGGCCATGTTCTACCATTCTGTTCTCTTTCTCTTATATTTGAGATGCTTTGGGGAGTTTCTTCATAGGTCTCCTGGCCCCGAAAATGAATCTGTTCCCAAACCCAGATCACCAATTTTGACATAATTAATCCTATACTTAAACATACAGTTCTTTGGTTTGGCTGCTAGAGGGAGCTTTAATACCAATCCACATGGTTGCCTTGTGGCATTGTTTGAAGTGGGAGTGATAAGTGGAAGTATTTTCACACTGTTTTGAACTGGGCTAAGGAAAATCCTCAAAGGATTCTGCTCTTCAATCTTTGCAGTTTCTTGAAAGGTTGAACCTTGTATGTTTTTATTTAATTGAGGCTTCCTATGTACTATGCAAAGCATTCTTTCTGTGTGGTAAGAAATGGAGTTCTTCTCCGCTTCTATCCCTCATTTGGTCAGGTAATGTGCTTAGGTAATACAGCATAGCAGCTAAAATTTGCCATGTGGGGTATTTTAATAAACTAGCTGGCGTACCATACACCGTTCTCCCGGAATTGTTGAGGGTGACTCACTCTGTTGCTGCTGCCCGTTGACTGCCTGGGTCCCGTCTTAGCCCATGACTGGTGACTGGTGAGAGCAGGAAGGGGTCCTTGTGAGGCGGGGGGTGTAGATGCAGATTGAGTGGCAGGAGTGGATTGTGAGGTGGAGAGGGAATTTGCATGTGGGTGGTGATTGGGTGGGTGCATTTCCTGAGCAGCCAATCAGCACACTGGGAAAGGAAACATACCCAGGCCTATTGTACATACTCAAGCCTTTTATATATATATAGATGGAATTATTTATTAAATAATTTAATAAATATTTATCCGACTCCTCTTGAAACTGGCAGCAAAATCTCAGTTTGGAAATCAGTTGAGGTAGGGAGTTTTGCACTCCTCTATGCCAAGTGGGGATCGAGGGTAAGAGGTGGGCCATCCAGTCTTAACCAAACTTCTGCCAATGTACCATCTCCAAGTTCCTTGCGCTTTGTCAATGGGACTTCTGGGTACATTGGTGTGAGTTGGAGACAAATGGCAATAATATCATCATGATATAATTTGGGGGGGATGTTAGTGGGATCACATCCGTTCACTCTAGAAAAGGGTCCAACATGCTTTCAAAGCTGTCAGGGTGTTAGCAGTGAGGGGAGGACAGAGTTGTCAGCCCCATTAGTAGACTCAAAGTATATTGGCGAAACATCACTCCTTGGATCCTGAATCCCTGTATAAAGGCATATGCTTACCTTTGGCCAAAGATGGGTCTTACCTTCGGACAAAGACCCACTCAGTACAGGAAAGGCTAACTGTGGCCCCAGGTGCAAAAATTGTAAAAGAGGAAAGGGGAACAGTCTCTGCTGCAATTGTGAAGCACCTCTTCCTTCTGCTCCCTTCTTATTTTGATTAGTTTTGGTGCCTGGGCATGCCCCTGCAAATTTATGCAGAGCCCCAAAAGAAAATGTCCCTGGCTTTGAGATGTTAAAATGCAGGTTGCGTCCCCCCTGGCATCCATGGGGAATACATTCCCAGATTTAACGTGTGGAAGTGAAACCACGGATAATAGCAAACCTCTTAAAATACAGGACTTCCGGTATAAACTACCATAGAGTTGCCTTGGAGGACCTAGCAATTCCTAGAGAGGACACCTCTCTAGGCATTTTCTGGTGCAACCCTGTTACATGCCCCATATTTTGTGTCCTTTGGATAACAAACCGTGGAAATTGGTTCTGCGGGTACAGAGTGGGGGGGAACCTGTATTCATAAATAGTGTGTTGCTTTCTTGGGAAGAGCTGACAGCATGGAGATTCTTCCTGATGCCCACTTACCTGTCAGTCTCTCTCTCTCCCCCTCCCCTCCTAGATTCTGCGCCGTGTTTTCCATCGATTTCTCAACATCATCCTCATGTTGACAGGAACAGAAGTATCCAGTGGCACATCAGCCATTATTCCATCTCAGGCCATCAGTGCTAGGAACCAGGCCATCAGATTCATCAGGTGAAGCTCGAGGGAAGTTGAGGGGGGGTCTTTATTTTATTTTTGCTTCTGCATATTTTCAAAGTTATATCAAACCTTTCTTACTGTCCAGCTTCTGAATGGTTTTAGTATTCAACAGTTCCTACAAATGACCTGAATGCCTGTGGGGTGAATGAGTTTTACTTTCTTCTCCATCTCCAGCCTTTGGAGGTTTAATTAACCAAAACTGAAGAGTAGAAAATTAAAAAATAATATTACAGTTGTTCTCCAATTACTCACTTCATTCATGCAGGTGGATACTAATAAATCAGGGTAGGTGACTTTGGCCCTCCAGATATGTTTGGCCTAAAAGTTCCAGCAGCCCTATACAGTGTAACCAATGACTAAGAATAATGGGAGTGCAGTTTAAAAACATCTGGACAGCCACAGTTGCTCATCCCTTTAATCAATGGTCTGGAAACCTGATGCTACATTATTAAAGCTAAGCAGGAATGTGGACCTGATGAGACTAAATGGCAGAGCGCTGGTAGCGCCACATCCTGATGGTGATGTATTGTGTGTATGTGTTAAAGCATAATGGAATAATTTTCCTAAAAGCAAGACCTGGCTTGTCACATCCATGTTTTAAATTAGTGATGTTTTAATAGGATAGTTTATTAACTGTCTTTTAATCTTTTTTTTTTAGAGCTGTACTTTTGCTCAATCTATGTTGTAAGCTGACTTGTGTTCCATGTTGGGAAAAGTTGGGATATAAGTTAAATAGATAAATAATTTTGGTAAGCACTGATCATATTATTAGTTTCATGCCCTCCCTTGCTGGGTGTAGGCTATGAAATTACAGTATGGAAATGGAACCATGTTAAAATAACATAAATACCTATCTTAACTGCTGACTTGCATAGTTTGCTGGAGTGACATCTTACCAACAGTGACTAGACAAGTAGCTATTCACAAGACTGACTTAGTGCTGAGTTTGGATGAATGGAATACAGGTCTAGAACTCTGTTCAGTCCTGAATCTCAGTTATCTCTCAGCCTAACCAGTTTCATATTAATTTTTTTTAATTTTTATTTATTTAGTTATTTATACCCTGCTCTTCAGCCACAAGGCTATCAGAGCGGCTTACAAATTGTTTTAAGCAATAGCTATTTACACATCTACACTGCATTAAACAGTTTCCAATATGTGTTAGCTAATTGCCCCCACAAGCTGGGTACTCAATTTACCGACCTACGAAAGGATGGAAGGCTGAGTGAACCTTGGAGCCCGCTGGAATTGAACTTGCAATGTGGTGGCTTGCAGTGCTGGCATTTAACCACTGCCCCACCAAGGCTCAATGACAGCAGCACATTGTTTGCCCTGATCTGTGAGGAAGAGTAGGGAAGGCACTTGGTAGTTTCATAGCTTTCTCTTCATAAAACTGATACGGGCTATAGCTCAGTGTAAATTCATGTTGAAATCCTTGTAGGTTTCATCCTCCCAAGTTTCCAGGATGCTAGGTAATGGGAAAGACCCCCATCTGAAACTCCATACTGCTGCTGCTGGAGTAGACAATATGAGCTGGCTAGCTCAGTAGTCTGTGTGAGGCAACTTCATCCTTAGATGGAAAATCTGCTGGGTGACCTGAAGAAAGTGAGTTTGTGTCCTGACAAGTGTACAGGGATTCTTACCAAATAATTTGTGGTCCTCTTGGTTTATGCAGCTCTCTCATTGAAGAACTGAAAGAAGTTGCCTTCCCTGTCGTGAGAATTTTACTACAACATATTTGCACAAAGGTAGGTTGTCATTGTACTGTTTGGCAGTGATGAAGCAGCTTTTTTTAAAAAAGGAAAAAAAATGAGCTTATTTTCTTACAACCAGCTATAAAATGACCCAGGGCAGGTATTTGGGTTACCTGGCCAGCTGAGGATTTTATTTGGGCTGGCCTTGGCCTATGGGTTGCCAGTTGCCAACCTCAAACTTCAGCCTCAGCCAAGTGTTACTGGCTATCAGCAATAGATGAATGGATTTATAGTTTCTTGGAATATGTTTCTGTCAGGTCATGGGAGTATTTTTTTTTAACAGTCTAGTTCTTGAAGTAATCTACTGAGGACACTTAATAACTGAACTCCATTGTTTGTTGACTGAGACATTGTTTTGTAATGCTATTATGATGCAATGGAACTCTGTATTGTCATTCAGTCCATCATCTTCAGCCCATTGTGTTCACTGGGATGTCTTTCCTCTGTCTGGCGACCCAGAGTTTGAGTTGGTTGTCAGCCAAGGTTGCTCAGCCAGGGACCGCATTGCAACTGGGTCCAGTCAGCGGACAACCTCTGCCTTGTTCCAGATGTTGAGGCCATTCAGACAGACCATCCAACTTCACTTCCTCTCAACAATGTCCTTTATTCCAGGTTCCTGATAAGTCAGAGTACCGAACGTACGCGGCACAGGCTTTGACGCAATTCCTTTACAAACTCCCATGTGCGAACCATGCTGACTTCATAGCTTGGCTGTATAGATTCTCACTAAATAACAAGGTGAGTGGATGAGAGTTCTTGCTCGCCATTTGGGTTGTCAGCAATATGCTGGTGATTCCAATGACATTTTGGGTGTCAAGTGGGATCTTCACCAAGGCTCCAATCACATTTGGACTACTGCTTACTCTTTTGGCACTGTGCTTCTATGCACTCCCTGGACTCCAATTTTTTGACCCTAAAGCCTTCCACCAGTCCTTCTGCCCTTCCCTATTGGGCATGATTTGGGGGCACTTATCCCCCCAGACCAGCAGGAAGTCCCCCAAATGCATGAAAAAAAATGTAAAATGCCCCAAACTTCCATAAGCACCCCGGAACACCATGTCACCCCCCAAATACCTCCATTTTCCTCTGCAGTCCCTTTCAAAATGGCGACTGGAAGTGATGTCACTTCCATGTTCCCATTTTGAGATGGACTGCCGAAGAAAATGGAGGTAATTTGGAATTGATTTGGAGAGGTGCTGCCCACAGAGGAAGGTGGCGGGGGGAAGAATTGACCCCTGACCCCCATTCAGTTGGCCACCCCTGTTCTAAGTGATCAGGTAATTTTGCATTCTTCTCCACCAGATCTCCTACAGGGTATTTGCTATTGATGCTGCCTTGGCACTGTTGGATCTTCCAGAACGGGAGCCAGACGTCTTTTTGTCTGAGGAACAGCAGAAGTTCTTGAAGCATAAATTCCTGGTGCAAGTCATGGTCTTTGGTCGATGCTCCGACAAAGCACCAACCGTTCGAAGCAAAGCCCTTTTGGGCTTTGCTCAGTGTCTGGAAACAAAAGCCATGGCGAATGCGGAAAGCATACAGGAGCTATTGCAGGGCAGTAAGTATGGTGGGAGAACAATCAGCCAGTGAGACGTGTGACCAGTCATTATGATCTTGTAGCTAAAATGTTGGACTTGCAGGTTCTGGATTCAAGTCCCCATATATCTGTGGTGGCCAGCTGGTATCTTAACTTACCCCATAAGATTGTTATGAAGTAGAGGGGAGTGGGAGAATCTATCTTCACAGTTCCTTAGAGGCAGGACTGTTCCAGGGATGTGCAGATCCTGATGGACTGCATATCCCATCATTACCATTCCATGTGTTGGCAAGTTCAGATGGGAGTTGTAACCCTCCAGATGCTGTTGGATTTCAGGTCCCCTCTCCCCCTTGGTCTACATCAATATAACGGACATGGTTTAGTATAGCTGCAGAGAAGAGCAGCATGCATGTTTTCATTCACATAAGTTGATAGCCCTGCAAATTCCCTGTTTTTTCAATCCCACCTAGTTTCACAGTAGCTACTCTGATGTGCAGTGTGTATAAAGCTTCCATAGATTGCCAAATGGTGTTTAATTTTCTTTGGTCTACCCTCACAGCAGCTTCTACACCCATTTCTACAGTAATGGATACAAACACACCTGCTGGGACTTTCCTAACCAGTTCAGAAGGTAAGCATAACTGTGCCACTGTGTCTGTTCTTTAGTATTCCAGGGGAACTCTGCATCTGCTTTGAGCCTGTTAGAATAAACTCTATCATGGAAAGAAGATGCTGAGACTGTTGCTGCCTATCTTCCTTGAAATTCTGTGCCATTGTGCCATCATAGCATCACGATGACATCATATTTTCCCTCAAGACAAGGGTGGTGGCCAGTGTCAGTCTATGATGCCACTCAGCATAGCTGGGTCTTATCATTACCACTTAGCTTCTTTGAGATTGTTCTCTGAAGAGTAATTTCTGGGCAACCTTTTTTCTTTTCTTTTTTTTATGATGAGTGAATGGATTTTGTTATCTTCTATGTAGTCTGTGAATTATGATGTCAGATTTTATTCTTACAGGTCCCTCCAGCCATCGCCTGAAGACTTTCCCAACATTCAAAACCATTGAAGTAACTGAACGCGACTCCACTGAGTTTAATGGTATGTAGCTAGAGGTATACGGTAGCACCCCTGCATTTGCTGATTTGCCATCCACTGATTCAATTATCTGCAGATTGCGACAGCAGGGGTGGGGTGGACGGGGAGGGAGTGGATGTCTCTGGTGGCAGTGGCAGGGTGCACAGAGGTAGCAGAGGCCTGGGAGGCTGCCGTGGCCTAATGGTGGTGGCGGGGCGCACAGCAGAGGAGGAGGTGGCCACGGCAGCAGGGCAGTAGTGGGGCATGCGGTGGCTGGGGAGGTTGTGGCGGTAGCGGGGCGTGTGGAGGAGGAGGTCATGTCAGTAGCAGGGCGTGCGGAGGAGAAGGAGGAGTGATCTTGTGTGATCTTGAGCTTTATGCATCTGTGGCATGCAACCTGTTCTACCACTTGGTGTGAATTATCTATTGAAAGAGGATATACAGACATCTGTACATACGGAGATGGAATAACTAGTGATTTTCAGTCTCTTTTATGTGCATTGCCTTGGGCACCGTTGAGTTGAAATGGTGACCTAACAGTTTCATAAATAAAATTGATTGCTGGGAAGTTTCAGTTGTCACCTCAGCTGAAAATTTATGAAGCAGCCCCTTTCAAGCCAGTATCTCTGCCTTGAACCCTCTTGCTCCCCACCCCTGTAGTGATGATGCTAACCTACTTTATAGTGCTGGGTAGCGTTCAGAATATATTGCCATTCCTGCCCATCACCCAAACAAGCTGAGGTGGGAGATGGAGGGTAGGGGGAGAACTTTTTAGAAGTTTGAAGGAGAAAGTTGGAGAGGGAGGGAAAGTTAGAAATGAAGTTTAAGTAGATTGTCAGGTGAGTGGGGGTGAGGAGAGGCAGCTGTGAAGACCCAAATGCTGACCAGAAAAATAGGAGCTGGGTTAGGAAGCAAGTGGCAAGCAGAAGTGAAGCACAGGCTCTGTCGAACACCGCCTGAGACAGATATGGCTTTGAAGGAGCAAGGCCAGAGAAGATTGGATTAGAGCTTGGGAAAAGATATTTTAGGATAATGTCTCTCCACTCCCACTCTGGTTGGGGGATTCTGGGAATTACACTTCAAAAAATAACTTTCCTAATCTTTGGGCTGGGCAAAGGGTACCACAATGATTGGTTGCACTGGATCACTGTAGTCTTCACCTAAGCCTTTGGAGTCCTTTGGCCCTGAGAAGTATTTGAGGTAGGCAATAATGTTGTGGGCTTTTGTGTGTTTGCCATGAAAGGGTAATGGTATAGCAGGGCTAGAGAAAGGCTGATCCTCCAGAATTTTGATGTGTTTTCTCCTGCATTTTCAGTCAGCCCCAAACAGCACAGCCAATGGTAAGGGATGATGTGTGGAGCTAAGTATGTGAGAGGATCCCTGCTTGATCAGAATGAAGACCTGTCTTGTCCAGCACTCTGTCTCTCAGAGAAGCTGTTCCCAAGCCTGTAGGTGGCGGCTCTCTTGTAGGCGCTTAGCACTTCCCCGTAGTTACTACCTGGTCACTGATATTGAATTCCATATGGCAGGGCTAGTGGACCTTTGGTCCTCCAGATGTCTTAGCCCATCACTGGCTCCAACATGACCAATGATAAGAGTATTGGGGGGGGGGTAGTATTCTGACACATCTGGTAGGCCAAAGGTTCTCCACCCCAGTCATATAGCCATCATAATGACTTTCTCCTTTTAAAGCCATCTAAGTGGTGGTCATCACATCATCTGATGGCAGGGAATTCAATCAATTCACTGTGCCTTCATGGTCAGCTATCTTTGTTGAACTAGAAAAGTGTCTGTCGTCATGACGGATATATTTCAGAGGTTTGTGCTGTAGCTGCTCCCAGGAGAGGATGTGAGTGCAAAAGGACTAACCCCCTGGCCTTTGAACTGACATAGAACTTCACCAAAAGAACAGAGTATTATTTTCCCCCCACTGGAAATGGCTTTACAGCTTTCATGTGTGTAAGAGAAGGTAAAAGAAGTTTCTTTACAGATGCAGTTGGCAAAGATGTGAGGGATTAGGAATTAACCTGCTTCCTTATTGACCAGCAACCTTAACCATTGGAAATCAAGCCCTCTCCTACCTGCATTGTCCCTGAAAGACAACAGGATGTTGAGAATTAGAATGAGTGTTGTTGTGTGCACAACTACATATACAAGAACAGAGTTACGAAAGCATTTGTAGAGAAAAGGAGAAAGACTATAGCCTTGTAAAGCTTATGCTAAGGGCAAATAAATAATTAAATATCTATGTATTTCTCCTGACCTAGCCTTTCCTGGAATTTTTAGCCTAGCATATGTGCCCCTCTGAAGAATCTGGAGAGTAGTAGATAACTTTGAGACTGTTTTGTACTGGTATCAGTTATCTTCCTCTCTTCCTTTTCTTATGTACCTACAACTTTTGTGTTTTAGAGCTCCTGAGAAAGGAGTCCAGGGTTACTATGATAATGGCTGCACTTTGCTGGAAATCCTGATTTATTAAATGACAACATGCAGACGGGTGTATTGGTGCATGTGCTTTGCTTGGTTCTGGTTTGTATCTCCTGCTTATGCAAGTTGGTAAAAAACCAGACATGGATAGCTTTATGTCCCATTCAAACTCAGTAATACATTTTTATTGCAGCTAGACAAATAATTGAAGCTAATTGAAAACTTGATTTGAAGCTGGTTTATCATCTTGGTTTGTTTGGATGCAATAAAACTATAATTCTGAATTTGAATGTAACACGACACTATCCATACCTATTTTGCTTACCTAAATGCACATGCTGGCATGAACATGCTACATATTCTATAAGCACTTGTATGTTTTGACTTAGCAAGGCAAGATTGCTGACTTAAAGTCATGTTCCAAGGCAGTTAATGTGCTTGAAACACTACAGAGACTAAGTTTTTGTAACTTTTTGAGCATACAGCCATGGCAGAATGGCTCACTTTCTTCAACTGCCCCTCTCTCCCGCCAAACAGGAAAGGAGATCATGAGCATGCTGAGGGTGAGAGCTGGCGATGAGAAGACAAACGTTAGAAAATCTGCCCTCCAGGTATGTTTCTAGCTTCTTTTGGCTTTTGGACATTCTTTAAAAGCAATGTGGGTGTTGTTGGGTTGTTTTGTTTTGTTTTGTTTTGTGTGTGTGTTATTTTTGAGCTATTGCTGAAAACAGGGTCACTGAGGGTTAATGCTAAGCCAGCAACAAAAGCCTTTCCCTCCCAAGTGAAAAGCTAGGGGAGTGCAGGTTTTGACTGATAAGTTTTCATTGCTGTTGCTCAGTCTTTGCCTCCCTGCCTCTCTCTCCTTTAGAAAGGGGAGAATCTTAACATTCTTCTGAAGCACTGTTCAGGGCCTTCTTACCAACCTAGAAGGTGGACAGCAGTTGGGAAAGGCAGTTTGCTGCCCACTAACTGGTGACCTCCTCAACAGTTTCAGTGTTTTTAGGATACAGTTATTCTAATTTGTTTAAATGTGGTTTAATAGTCTATGTGTTTGGCTCTCTAGCCTTTTTAGTTCACCTTACTGTGATCCACCTTCAGTCCCAGGTTTGGAAGAAAGGTGAGATACAAGTCATACTCACCATGGCCGGTATAACTGTTCAGATGTTGTCAGTTCCCATCACCTGCCTAACTGAACCTATGAAAAAAACAATATGGCAGGGGTTGAACCTGTGTCTTTCTCCATGAAAAGCAAATTCTGTTCCATTTGGCTCTGGTTCCACACTGAGTTTCATCTTCAGCCTCTCCTTCATGTGAAACTATGAATTCACATAACATGCATACCAGAGCCTAATTGGGAAGGGGCAGACTATAAATCTAAATAAACCAAATTATCCCAGATTGGTACTGATAATGGCTAAGAGAGAATTCCTGTCCCTGGAAGTGACATCGTATAATGAATGACTATGAAATGTGACCTTAAGTTGAGCAAATACTTGATCTCCTGTTGAGAGATTTATTACCATGTAATGAAATATGTAAGCTTATATAAATCACTTTTTAACATTTAAACTCCCATGTGTAGAATATTTTTAGTGGCATAATGAATTTGTGTGGGAAGGTAATGAATTGATGCCCATCTGAATGCAGAACTGCATACACACTGGTTGTGCTGAATCTTGCATGTCTCTGTAGATTTATACCATTGAGAATAATCAATTAGTTGAAGCCTACTGCCATGAAGGGTGGCCATCTTAAGGGGAAACCAAAGGTGACTGGTAGTGGAATAGGGCCTGAACTTGCCCAGGGTCAGCAAGAGATTTTGCCCCCATCTTCCAACAACAAATCATAGTGTTCCCCATGACAAGAGTATGGGGGGTGGGGAATGCAACACAGCTGAACTGAGGCATTGAAGAGATCCTGGCCTAAACTCTGTGTATATGGGGAGGGGCAGTACCCTTTCAGAGGTGAAATACATACAAAGGATAAGCCATTTCTTTATTAGTAAGCATAATTTGGGGGGGGGCGCACCATGCAAACCATATTTCTCACAAAAAGTCTGTCATGGACAACTGCCCCAATCCAAGTTATTTCCCGAACTGGCTGTAATATTTGTGACTGAGAGCACCCTTTTCATGTTCTTCCTTCCAATGTGGCCCATGAGAACAATTTTCAGTTTTGCAGCCAAGGCTGAGCTCACATGGAGTGAGAAACATCTCTGTGGTGAATATAATTGACTCAATCCCTTGTGCATCCATCTTGTTTCCCATCTCCCAAGGCTGGGATCTTTTTATGTGTCTGACTCAACACCATCTTACTCTTCCTTCACTCGTTCTAGATGATGATGGGAAATGATGCTTGCTGTTCTTAGAATGGTCTCGGGTCCTTCTATAGTCAACTCTATCTTAGGGAATTAAGTTCAGCTCCAGTCAACAATTCTTACTGAGAGCAGGTGGTACAGATTGGTTTTCCACCAGATACTTGTACATATTTTCATTACCATGTTTTACTTTGTTTTTCACTTGTGGCTTGGCTGCTTTCTAGGTGCTGATGAGCATCTTGAAATATCACGTGGTTCCATGCACCGCTGAAGACTTGGCTACGCTCCAGGATCGATGTCGGGATCCTGCTATTTCTGTAAGGAAGCAAGCCTTGCAGTCGATTACAGACCTCTTAATGGTGAGAAAATACTTTTATTTTTATATATTTATTGGATTTCTTGAAGATATGATTACAAAGAAGGAAGAAATGTGGGGGGAAGAGAAGGGAGTGCATAGAATATGAAAGTGGGCAAGACATACACATTAATATAAGCAGACCAATTTTTCCAAGGTTTTCTTAAAGTTGACATTCAGATAATACAAATTCATGAGTAGCTAAAACAATGAGATCTTCTGACCATTGAATGATAGATGGAGAATATTTTTCTTTCCAGCCTTGGAGTACAAGTCTTTTGGCAACAGTAAGCACACACTCCAAAGGCACCAGATCCTGTCTGATCTTCAAATCTAAGCAGGGTTTGCTCTGGTTAGTACTTGTATGGGAGACCACCAGTGAATGTGAGGTGCTATAAGGTATATTTCAGAGGAAAGAACTAGCAAAACCACTTCTGAGTATTCCTTGCCTAAGAAAACCCTATGAAATTCATGAGGTTGCCATAAGTCGACAGGCGACTTGAAAGTACACTCACACACACAAGCACACAAAGGGATCATGGGTCACCTATCGCCAACACTTACGACTCCTTGAACGCTTTCATCAGCGCTGTTTACGCACAATCCTAAATATACACAGGACTGACTATGTGACGAATGTTGCTGTCCTTGAGCAAGCAGGGATCACCAGCATTGAGGCCATGATATTGAGAACGCAGCTGCACTGGGCAGGGCACGTTTCTAGGATGGAGGACCATCGCCTCCCAAAAATAGTACTCTACGGTGAACTCACCACAGGTCAGCATAAGAGGGGCACTCCAAAAAAGTGATACAAGGACTCCCAGATACAACATCTCAGGCTCGGCCAAATTGATCACCAACAATGGTCCGCCCTGGCCTCACATCGGGAGGCATGGAGACACACTATCCACAATGCTGCAGCCTTATTTGAGAACTCACGCTGAACAAGTCTTGAAGAGAAACGACAACGCAGAAAGAATCACAACCCGGAAACATCACCCAAGGAGACCCTCTGCTGTGCTTTCTGCAACCGGACTTGTTTATCTCAGATTGGCCTTTGTAGTCATCAGCGCGCTTGCAGAAAGCACGGGATGAGTTCTTCCTGAATCTTCGTTTGCGAAGAAGAGCCAGAGAGAGAGAGGTGTGTCTACAAATATCAAACATTTTCCAAAAGATTTGATGCATTGTAATGTGTCCAGCCTCAAAGTGAACGTATCCACATTATATGACACAGAGAAGCATCATCAGTATTACATCACCAGTGTTTAGCTGAAGGGGACAATACCTTTCTAAACAGGCATAATTGTGTCCAGTGTACCCAAAACATCAATATTTGCTGAACCAAAGAATGTTTTAAACCCAAAGAAATGTTAGGTATTAGAAGGGCAGTTTTCCATTGGTCAATTTGTATAGGACAATCTGGTGAGAGAAATTGTTATCTTTGCTTTTGTGTAGGGCTGTGTGTGAGAACTCACTTTCTCCAATAAAACTCATGAAATTCAGCACCTGATAAAAGATCAAATTTGCAGGCTTAGTTATGTATGTTACTTTCACTAGAAAGTTTAATCATATTGTTATGAAATTTCAGCAAGTGTTGCTTCCACCCCTCCATCTCTTCTCATCCATAAAGCTTAAAAACTTCATTTTAAAAAATCTGAGATCCTCAGCTAAATTCTGCCCAGTCTGTGCATACACAACACTATTTGTCAATAATGGAGAGCTTCACATGCTTCTAGCAGTGCAGGCTTCCTTCTTTCTCCAAGGCTACCTTCTGAAATTGCCCAGAAAGCAAGCACTGGTGAAATAGTCTGCTTGGATGACTTTGACAAATCTGCCCTCATTTGTAAAAGTGCACTATATTAGTATAACAGTTTGTTACACTGGCCTAGTGCACCTACAAAATTATAGCCTTTATACATAGTCTATCTGTGCTGCTTCTGGCCTCCCATGATAGTGATTTTTATAGCAACTTGTGGAATGTTTTTATTGGTTACATAACTTAGGGAAGACGTTTAAATGAGTTATTTTTAACGGTTTTGTTATCTCAGAAGCCTGGTAATATGGCATCTGCCTACAAATCCACTTGGGCCCTACTTTCTGCTGTGAATTTTTGAGTGAAAGAGCTTTCACAGACATCAGAGAGCTGGTAGGTTAAGGCTTCTGAAAGGAAAAGGCAGGCATCCTAGGCAGGTATGGATAATGTGTAAGGACAGTTCGTGTTCCTTACTCTCTGTCAGGTATCAGCTTTCCCAAATTCATTGAGCACAAGTTTCAGAGTCCATCAGAAAAGTTTATTGCTAGAAATTCAGGAAGTATACAATACAAAATAGTTGCTTTGAATGGAAGCCTAATGGATACACTCTCAATTAAAAGCATTTTACAATCACCAAATCTGGCAGACTACAAGATCATTGGTCATCCACTGACACAAGCGTCACTTAAACCAAAACCACATTCCCAGGCTTTAGAAAACCGTTAATTAGAGCTGCATCATTATCTCGCCTTTCCCAAGCCAAATCCAAATAGTTACACACACATCCCCCACACAAACTTCTAGGCCCATTATACACCAAGGTCACAGGAAAACAAGCGAAAATGGCAGGAGCCAAGGAATCCAATCCTGACACTCTCCCTTCCTTCTCTCCCTCCCTCTTACCCACAATTGTGCTAGGAATCAGAAACGAAGCCTTTACTTTTTAAAACAAGAGTTTAGTATACCAAAGGGCTGACTTAACTGGAAACAGAAAGCATGTTCAGTAAATCTCAGTGATCTAATCTTTGTGCCTGGACAACTGAACCTCATATGGAGCAGAAACTATATCAAATAAATTGATTCAGGCAGAAAGTTGAGCTGTGAATGATTTGCTGGAGTTCAAGGAGGGTTTCCCCACTCCCACTTGTTGAGAATATTTATTATTCAAGATTTATTCCACCTTTCTGTAAAATACCAAAAGTAGTGTACAGTCAAGAAGCAAAGTCATCTATAGTAAGGTGATGAGATGGAGAATGGCTGTGACTGCACAGAGTGGTAAGCCAAAAATCTGGAAAATTATCTTTTTTCAAGCCAGATCACTAAGAATGAAAATTGGGGCAGGGAGAATGCTGAAATAAATCATCTTTGGTAAAAGGAAACTTTCCTTGAGAGACTGTTCCAGATCTTGGGCATGACAGCTGACCAGTCACATCTCTGACCTAGATGGGGCAGGCAGAGCATGGCTTCTGAAGGAGAAGGAAACTGTCAGGCAGGTCCATGTGGAGGATGGTGCTTTTTGAGCTATTCCAGGCAGAGCATTTCTGTGTGAAAAGAACCTGTCAACTCATTTCCCATACTAAAAATATCCTGGGCTGAACATGTGCTTTTAAGCTTTCTTCTCCCTAGTCAGAACTTAGAAAGTTCCTTTTTAAAATTAGTGTCTTCACATTGCTCATGAGAGTGTACAAAAAGTAACTCATTCCTTGGTGCTCTGCTTTTTGCTATGGACTTTTGGATGGTTATGTACTGAGTCAGCATGGTGTAGCGGTTTGAGCATTGGACTACAACTCTGGAGACCAGGGTTCAAATTCCCACTCAGCCATGGAAACCTGCTGGTTGACCTTGCACAAGTCACTCTCTCAGCCTCAGAGGAGGACAAAGACAAAATCCCTTCTGAACAAGGATTATGAAGAGCTAGGGAAAGATTTAGTATTGTCAGTTAGGATTTATGTGTGTTAAATAAGTAATTTTTAACTGTATACTATACTTGTTTAATCAGTTGGGTTTTTTTGTATTATACACATCTGCCTCTGGAAACACTGCAATAATGCTATTGGTTGAATTCAAACATATGGTGTCTGTGGCGGCAACAGTGGTGCAAGGGTGGTGGAGTCTAGTTGTGGGATTATAGGGGAAAAAAGTGTCATACAGTAACCATGAGGACATCTAGAAGGTCCCCACAATGGTACTGGCAGCAGTGGGACAGGTAGAAGTCCCTACATTTGGTGTCATAGTGGTGGGATGAGGAGATGTCCTCACAATGCCCTTGAAACAAGGCTGGGCAAAGGGTTGTATGGAGCTGTATATGGCCCCTCAAAGCTCTTTTTTGTGGCATTTGAGTTGCCTCTATGAAGCCTCTGTGAGTGGCAATTTGCCTTTTAAATAGGCTTACTAGTAATATCAAAAAATACCCATTTTTGAAATTGAGAAGTGGACTTCTGACTGCATCTGTTTTGGTTTTTTGACATTTTTGGCATACCACATGGCCCATGGAGGGTCCTAGGGCACAAAATTTATAAACCAGAAATTGTTATTTGTTACATCAGTGAAGTAAACATGTTGCATAATTCTTATATTACTTTTGCAGTGTAACTTGTCCAGCCCTCGTTACCAAAAAGAAGTGCTCATCGAATTGTGTTAGTTTTAACCCATTAATCACAAACTCTGTTACTTCATTTGATTGTGTATTCCTATATGGCTGGGGGCTGGACTGGATTGCCGTTGTGGTCTTTTCCAACCCTATGACTCTATGATTCTTTTTTCACCTGCCGCCTGTTACTGAACTGCAGGTTTTTGTCAAAAGCAAAGTCATACAGCCTGCAGCCTGACCATCCCAACTGGAAGTCTTGTTGTGGTTCCCTGCAACTTGGCATCCAAAGGAGGGGAACCTACCAAGCCTTCCAAGTTTTATTTGGATTGGAGGGTTGAGAAGCTTCTGCTTCAGTAAGCCTTCCTGGTTTCTGGTCTCTTTGCTATTTTCAGCCACCAAGTTGTCATCTGGGGGCAAGTGTGGTTTCCATTTGGTTGTGGTGCCTGAGCAGTTAACTGCCTTCTGCTGAGCTCTAAAGAAGCCACTCTCTTTTTCAGTCCCAGCCAAATGACATTCTGATTCAGAAGGCCTGGCTGACAGGAGTCATCCCTGTTATTATGGACCGTGAGACCTCGGTACAGGAGAGAGTCCTAGACTGCCTCTACCAGCTCTTGCTGCAGCCCATCAAGCCCTGTAGCAGATTCACCCCACAGGACAAAAACCAAGTGCTGGCCTGGGACCTCCTTACACTGCTCAACAAAGAAAGCCAAGAGCTGAGGTAGAGTCTGCCATCTCTGTGCTTGTTTAGAGTCTTGCCTGTAATCCTACAGCCCGTTACTGACTAGCAAACCCAACTAAAGCTTTTGCATGTCCCCATACATATGTCATCTCTCCATCTTTAATTATGGTGGGCCTGTTATGTACCAGGGCTGTTCATGACAGAGCTTCGGAAAGTTCTGTTTGGCCTGCCAGCTCCCAGAATCCCCCAGACAGCATGTCCACTGGGAATTGTAGTCCACACATTAGCTTTCCAGGCTCTGTGATTCCTTGTATTCTCAGATTGCGCAAAAGAGAGTCAGAGACAAAAATACACAATTTGGGTGTTTTTGCATTGTCTATGATAGAAATGTCCATAACAACCCTTTAACAGATGTTCCTAAGGTAACTTGGTTGTTGTTGTCGTTGTTGTGTGCCTTCACATTGTTTCTAACTTCAAATACAGCTTCCTATGCATCTTGATTTTGGTTTTAAAAAGTAAATTTCTAGCCCTTAGGATTGTGAAGCTATGCATGTAAGTGTGCAGTGCATAAGGAAAACCTCAAATGCCAGGGGTTGGCTGAAACAAATGCCCCTTTGCAGGCAAGAGACTGGCAATATTGGCTCTGCCCACTAGTTGGCTCTTAATCTCTTGATGCTTTTCTTTGCCATTGGCAGAGACCTGAGAGTTGTCTTATGCTGTGCTCATGCAACTGTTACTTACCACTGCTATTTATTTATTTTGCTTGCATGTGAAAGGTAGTCGTTACAGTGATCAGAAGACAATGGAGACAGAGCCTTCATTCTTGTTCACACTGGCATGGGAAGTCTTTTAAGCCTTTTGCCTTGTCTCTCACTTTACCTTATTTATTTTTTCCCCACCATGTGTCATAGTAAGCATGGTCCGCAATTCCATTAGCCATGGTGAGTGCCTCTGGCAAACCTTAAAAATGTATGAAGAGTCCAGCTGGATCAGACCAAGGGTTTATCTAGTCGAGCATTCTCTTCCCAAAGTGTCCAACCAGATGCCTCTGGGAAACCCACAAGCAAATTGTGAGTGTGATGGTGTTTCCCAGCAATGAGTAAATAGAAGCATATTGCCTCTAGTGCTAGCAGTAATATATTGTTGCCATTGATAGCCATAATAGCTTTATCCTCCATGAAATTTTCTAATCCCCTGTTCAAAGCTCTCCAGGTTTGCAGCCATCTTTGTGAAAAATAAACACCATAGTTCTTCCAATACACTATGTGAAGAATGTGACCTTGCAATGGAGCTGGTGATGGTGATTATCCCTGCATTTGAGGTGCATTTTCAAGGCACTTGGGATTTCTTGCAGAGTTTTTATTGGTTTATTTAATTGATATCCCACCTTTCCCCCAACATGGAACCCAAGGCAACTTACAACAAGGGCTAAGACAACAGAGAGCTAAAAAGCTGAATATAAAAAGTATAATATAATATAATAAGGTGAAGCACAATGAAAGAAGCTATCCTTTTAAAACATAATTAATTTCAAAAAGCACAGCTATATCCAATCTCCATCTCCTTTGCAGTTCCAAACTAAGAAGAGTCACGGGCTTGTTCACACAGCATGACTGCTGACCATGCTGGATGGGCGATTTGGGGAGTCCATTGAAATAGAATGTTTCTTAGGTCTGAGCATGGAAGGCACAACCTCCCCCTCATCCATCCTACTCCCAACTAGGAGCAGTGTTCCCCACTCCCCACCCCTGATCACTGAGCTTCAGAAGCAAAATGGAAAGAAAGGAGAATGTCTTCTGAAAAAGAGGCAGGGTTCTGGCAATCACAAATGCCTCATTGTTTACCAGGGGTAGTTAAATTTTTAGACCTCTGGTTAGGAGAACTATGATACCAGCCAGATGAGAAGTGCTGTTCATAGTCAGTTCTGAAGTGTAGCCCATTACTTTTAAAATAGCAAAGATTGCTGAATGCTAATGAGAAGCATGTAAATGAGAGCAGCAACCTTCTGTCATTCTTTCAGAATGAAGCATTTGTCTTCATTCCAATGTGCAATATGCTTCTTGTCTGTGATGAACATTTATTCTGTCCCTTTTTCCAGACCTTATAGCAAGCAGTGAAGGGGATGAGCTGATGCTTCTAGAATGACAAGTACACATATGCTGATTTAAAAACAACTTATGTTTATTAGTCAATAGCACGCAGCCGTGTCTGAAATAGAATGCTTGTCCATTGACTATGCTGCGTTACAGTTTGCAAAAATGTCACAGATCCTTATTTTAGCCCTAGGATGGTATACTTGGCATTTCTATAACACTTGTAGGATTTCAAATATGGTTTGGTATTTCTTGCCCATCATGAGTCAGGCAGAAGTCAATACCTTTTTTTAAGACAAATAAGGGGGAAAGTTTTGGCACTGAGAAATGGGACACTGGTGACTTAAATTCGTGCATGTGACTGAGATTAGGGAATAAAGTCTGGATGATCCAACACTCAGTCACAAATCTCTCATATGTACATACATACTACCTACCTACTTATCCAACTTATTATTAGACACAAAGCTGTCACTCGTTTACTAAATGTAATTTTTCCTAAGATACTGAAGCTTCCAGATAGGTGAAGCTTTCCAGTAACCTAAAAAGCTTGTGTGGTCTAGCTGCCATGCAGATTTCAGTCAGAATGGCTTAGTTGGGACACGAAAACAAATGATGATTACAAGGAAAAGGCCTAGGTGCTCTTTGGTGTGGCTACAAGGAACAGATCAGAACAACTTTCACTTCGGTTTTCAGTCAACCACAGTACAGATTGCTCCATCTTTCCAATTAACCCCCCCCCATGGTCATTTCACCACTAACAACCCTCCTCCTCATCTTAAGTGTTGCTGTTGTTGGTTATATGCCTTTAAGTTGTGTCTGACTTATGGCAACCCTTTTGCAGTGTTTTCTTGACAGGATTTGTTCAGAGGAGGGTTTGCCTTCACCTTCCTCTGAGGCTGAGATAGTGTAACTTCCCTAAGGTCACCCAGTGGGTGTCCCCTTGTCTATATAGCCACAAATTTAGAAGCCTTCTCACTCTCTTCTAAGGGTAAAGTTGCTAGCAGGGTCTCCTACCCCTGGATCCTGTTCTAACGTCATCTGTGTATAAGGCTGTTCCTTTTGACTCTCGGGCTCTGTTTTACACAACACTGAATACAGGGACCAGGCAGTAGGTATTGCTGTGATGAATAACAAGCAGAATTTTATTTAATGCACTTTATGATGTTATATGTATGTTGCTAATTTTCAAAGGGATAGCTGTGTTAGTCTGCTTCAACGCAAAATGGAAAAGGATGAGCTTTCATGGATACCAATTCACTTCGGTCCAGTCTGAAGTGGATTGATATCCATGAAAACTCATGCTTCAATAAACCAGTTTTGAGATTACTGCTTGATTCCTTCATTCCTTTTCTATTTCAATATGTATATTATTTAATTCTTACTGTCTTCCAGCACATTAGCTCCTGTATTTACAGTTTTAACTTTATATTAATTATAATAACAAATAGTATCTTCACTTCACAATTTTTTCCTCTCTCTTAATCTCTTCCCTTGTTTCTCTTTGGGCTCAGCTACATGGGCCAGGATATGCTGCCTCCTCGCTGGCATATCCTGCTCACGGATCAGGACTATGACCCCCTTTACCTGAACAGAATGGAAGAAACTCCAGACGGGCATGCTGGCCCGTCACTTCAGCCACTGCTGTCTACCTTGCTGTCTCTGAAGCCAGGAAGCCAGCCTGCAACATGTGTCCAAGGCCGCCTGCATGTGATCAGCCTTTGTCACATGCGGCGGAAGAGCGATGGCAGATGACAGCTGAAGTGATGGGCCAGCGTGCTGGAATGGGCTCTAGCAGTCACACGGGCCCCAACCCGTTTTTTGCTGGTGGGAGTGTGTTTTCCTGAGTATTGTTTTCAAACGTTTTATCAGGCCCTACCCCATCTTACCCCTGTCTTAGCTCCATCTTTGCCCCAGGGGTAATGATGACCCCAGAGGCAAAACGGGCAAAGGCCCTGTCATCTGGACTGCTGGGCTCCAAGACAGGGTAAATTGCCTGTGCAGATGAGCCCTCAGTCTTCTTTATAATATTAACCCTATCTGACTCTCTCTTCCATTCTCATCATATCACTCCAGCAATATCCTTCTTTCTTTCTCTCTCTCCACCAGTCACCTTCTAATTGCAAGTATATTCCACCCAGCATTCTGCACTGGTCACAGAGGCCTGAGTCTTCTTGGTAGTCTCAGCTAGAGTAATACAGTTGAATAGTAAGTCAGCATTTTAATGTAAAGCACATTGAATCAATGGCTCTACTCTAGTCACGAATAGTAATAGGATTCAGGCTTCAATCTTCCTACACAATCCTGATGATAATCATTGTCCAATATTAAGCTACATTGCAACCTATTTAAAAGGTAAATTTCTACTCTTAGAATGTGGATAGATCAAGAGCCACCGAAGCATCCTTTAGGGGTTTTTTTGTTTTGTTTTGTTTTTAAAACCTGAAAACTCCTTTGAACAAATCTTGCCAATAAAAAGTAGGTTTGCCTAGGGTTGCATACTTCAAATCGGAAAGGACTTGAAGTACACACCACCAACAACAGTTTGAAGGATCGCAGAGTTTAATGAAAATCTGAAGATTTACATCTGGTCTGGCTGTAGTAAGGACTGTGTTTGTTTTGTCATTTCTTTCAGCCGCTACTTCAGCAAAGCTTTCTACATCTGGTCCAAGCAGGGGAAATTTTCCTCCTCCTTTGTGAACACTGTCATTTCCCACACAGAAACAGAGCGTGCTATGCCTGCTTGGATGCTCCTGGCCAAGGTGGCCGGCTCCTCATCCAAATTGGACTACTCCAAAATAATTGAGGCCTGGGACAAGCTCGACAGGCAAGTGTGATCTTGCACAGAAGGTTAGCAGTCCTCTGCCGCACTCAGGGTAAAGGAGTTTTCTTTACCTGATTTCTAATTTCGGTTTGCTTCTTGGTTTTCTAGGCAACTTGAAGCCAGTTTCGAGAGTACAGTGCACATCCTCTGTGTGATTGGGAGCATTGCAAGTCATCTGCCCAGCAGCATCCAAAGCAGACTGATGGGTAGGTGCCCCTTAAAAAGCTGTGTTGCATACTGTCTGGAACCGGCTGTGCTTACCTTGTGAACTCTCTGTGATCTCGAAAGTCTGTTGTCTCCAGCACCAGCTCATGCTTGTTTTGTCACCTCCTTTTTCAGGTGATATCAAGCATTGGTTACAGGATTTCCAGTGTCCTCTGGAGGTGATCAGTCCAGCAGTTGAGACACTGCAGAAACTTTGCCATGCTTCCACCGATGAGCCAAAGGAAGCTCAGGTGAATCTTGCAAGCCTCTTTTGGACAGCATAGGTTTCACACTTATATTTCCAAGTGGTTTCCCTTTCAGAAACAGCATCTGCACAAATGATCCATTGCCCCTGTTGCTATGTGTTCCTATTTTCAAGCTTCACTGTAGGGCCCGATCAACTGTTCTGTTAACAAATTGCAGGTGTGTTTAATGGCTGTTCTATCATGGAACAAAAGACAACCACTGACAGTTAAATAAAAGTGCCACGTTTATATATGTTAAGGGCAGAAAAGGCCACTGCTGGTACCCCAGTCAGGTGGACTCCTAGCCACACGAGAAGCCCTTTTTAGCATGACTTAATTATGGTGTTGGACATATAGGGTGTATGATTGGCACATGTGAGAAAGGAGGCTGCACAGCCTTGGCAGACCCCCACTGTCACTACTGCTGACATGCCTGAAAGCCCTGCCTCCTGCCATCCATACCTGTGCCATGTATGAGAAGAGGCCCTGTGCATGTACCAACACACATTTGGTTCAACCAAATATTTAGTGGAGCCTGAGGCTAAGGCTTTTGCTTTATTAAGCCAAGATATGATTTTCCAAACTAAGCCAGTGCCAACTAGATGGACAGATGCCCTGATTTGATATTAAGGTGGCTTCCTAGCTGCCATAGAGGGATGTTTGGGTATGCCTTCTGTTTCCAAGGCACATGGGTGAGGCCTGGCTGTCATCTGGCATTGACAGAGTGCAACATGTCTTAAAACCCTTCCCCTAAGCTTCTGACACACACACATACACACACGTTCCATGATAGCTGTGCATTGGGTTATTGGCAAACAAATTGAGGTTAAAACCTGAACATGTGAAAACTGCAGAGAAACCTGCTGCAGAGTTCCTGATGATACCTAACCAGGATGGAAAGTGGAACATTCTGTTGTAGCAAAATACCCCAATACCAAAACTGTGTTTCTAAAACCATTAAAATCCTACATCATTACCATCTGGAAGAGGTTTCACAGCAAAGAAAATCACTGACTTCTCAGAAGGTGATCAAGTCCCCCCCCCCCCCGCCCCGCCTCAAAGTTGTGCTCTAAAAGTGTTGTTCTTGGTTTTGGAGTTGTGTTTTGCATGGGAAGGGAGGAGAGGGAAGTAAATGTTAGTAAAAGGTATGTTACATTAGCAAATGTTGCATCAAAATTTCCCTGTTTGAACAGGAGCAATTGAACAATATATTTGGAGATCTCGTGTCCACATGTGAGTCCTGCATCTCAAGAATTGTTCTCCAAGAGGATGGAGCAGAGCAGCTGCAGGAGGAAGTGTTGGTTAGTAAGACCACTCTAGGTGTTACTGTTGATTCTTAAACTCTCTTGGCTGTTAATTCCAAAGCAGACCTACAGACTAAACAAGAGATAGCACAGAGCTAGTAACCTTTACCGTCTTCTCCCCTCCTTAAATTGATGGATAGTCTTTCCCTTTTGATGATGGCATTTTATCTCTTTTGGCAGGTGAGATATCTCTTCACACTGGGTGAAGCGGCACAACTCTGCCCAGCCAGAGTGGAAAAACGAATTTTCTTGTTGATACAGTCCATCCTTGCCAGTCCTGAGATTATGGCCCAATGTAAGGTCACCTTGTTTCTTTGGCTTGCTGTTTTTTTAACCATGAAAGTGAGCCTACTTTGATCATAGTGTCCTAATTTCCAGTGTGATCTTTCCTAGTGTCCAGCTCTGCGGACAATGAAGCTCTTCCATCATCTCAGCCATTGTCCCAGTTCAGAGGTTCTGTGATGTCTTCCGTTGTCCGCGCACATGCATTCATTACACTAGGTAGGAGCTATCCCTTTGCCATTCACTTCCTCTCTTTTTTCTCTTATATCATGGATGTACCGTGGGCCCTCAGTATCCACTGTGGTTTGGTTCCAGAGCCCCCAATGGATACCAAAATCCATGGATACTCAAGTCCTATTATATACTCAAGTCCCATAAAATGGCATCCCTTCCATAAAATGACAAACAGCAAGATTTGCTTTTTGGATTCCCCCCCCCCTGGATATTTTTAAGCCATAGTTGGTTGAATCCATGGATGCAGAACCCATGGATATGGAGGGGGGATGACTCCTGAAATACATGCTTTTGTTGTCCATGAGGTGACTTAATGGCAGCATCGATGAAATTGGCTAAAAACACAATGGAAACAGGAACCCTCAACTCACAAAGTCTTAACAGCCATTTAAATCAAAAAGGGGTTAAGCAGATCTCCCTTGGAAGTGAGCAACACAACTTAGGCACCACCACCAAGAGAGCCATGTAGGCACTCACTGCATTGGACAGCATGGGGAAATGGAACAGGTCTTTCGAAGAGTTAAAATGAGGCAGGTGGTCACAGTGATTAAGGTTTTCTGGGTGGTTGTCCCTTATTATGGAACCTGCTTCCCAGAAACACAATTGTTTGTTTCAAATTAGATTATTATACTCTGTATTTATGCATTTCTTAAATAAGTCTGTATGTAGACTGTATGGTACACATATGTACAGACAGCCAAACAAAACAGGATGACCAGTAACCTGTGTTTCAACTGAAGCCACAATCCAATATTATTTATTCACTGTCTGTGGTGGAGGAGCCATTCACAGTAGGGCTGAGTCCCATTGCCTGCCCAGGCCAGGCAGCGGTAACATGATATTAGACTTTTCTGCTGCTATAGCTAGTGTCCTTGACTCTCCCCACCAGTTCTTTCTCTGTGTGGCCCTGAAAAGGTCTTTCACTGATTTCTAGCACCTCTTACCTTCCATTTAGCTTAGATTCTATAGTCAGCTCTTCCTTTCAGTGGTGGTAGAATTCCAATACATAGTCATGTTAGTCTGGATCAGTATGTCAAGCACCTTTGAGGCTAACTGAGAGAAAGAAGTTGGTAGCATAAGCTTTCCTAGATTAAGGCTATTTCATCAAGTGCATGGAGTTTATCTACGTATCTGATAAAGTAGGCTTAAGTCTACAAAAGCTTATGCTATCAACTTCTTTCTCTCATTCTCAGAAGTGCTACAAGATCTCTTTGCATATTCTTCCTTTCAGTGTTTCCTCCCCCTCTGTATCCTCGGTAGTTTTGCTCATTCCCATCACAGCTCATTCCACAGGATCAGCAACAACTTCTGTAGCCTTCTCTAATAATGTACCATTGGAGAGATACACAGGCACCCATTTGAGCAAAAACTTCCACTTTTACTAGCCCTTATATATTCACCAGTACTCTTCAGCTGATGCGGTCTTTGGGAAGTGCTACAGGTGGTCTCTAGGCAGAGGTAGCATCCACCTTCCTTACTTCAGGTTTTGCCAAGCTTGAGTATATCTCATTGGAGATGGCTTCTTCCCCTCAGACAGAGAATGGTATGTTGGATATTGTGTGTGAAGGTCCATTCAGAGGAAGAAACATTCAAACCCACCCAGATTCTTTTTAATATTAGGTGAAATTCTCACTCTTTTCCTTTTTGTGGGAGGGCATGGGTTGGCATATGAGTCTTTTCCTTCCTTTATTTAGCTCCAGTACTCTGCTTTTCCACTCAGCTACAAAGAGCTGATGGGAGTTGCCAAGAGCATTATAAATGCTCTAGGCTCACATTCCCTTGGCCTGGCCTGGCTGGACACTGGGACTTAGCCCATTATAGATGTTTCCTCCTCAACCAACCAGAATGGCCCTTCACGGTAAGTATCTGATGTACCATTCTTGCAATAACCAGAAATAGGTTTCCTCCCATCTGGAATCTGCTTGCTTCCATCAGGGTGGCCAGCTTGGACAGTTTTAACCCTCCCATCCTTGCTCTGTGATAGGTAAACTTTGCCTGCAGCATGATGACCTGGCAAAAAAAAGCATTGCTGCACTGGCTCGAGAACTTGAGGTGTCGCAGGATGTGGCCATTCGCAACAACGTCGTCATTGTGATGTGTGACCTCTGCATCCGCTACACCACCATGGTAGATAGGTACATCCCCAACATCTCTGTCTGCTTAAAGGATCCAGAGCCTTTCATCCGGAAACAGACACTCATTCTCCTTACCAACCTCTTGCAGGTGAGGGAAGCAGATAGACATTGTGTTGCTCCCCTGATGTCCAAAATCTTAATATGGGTGAGCAACTGGAAAGGGACAAGGGCCATACCCCACCCAACCCAGCCATGCCACTTCTAGTTCTGGGATCTGGCTGAAATGTAGCTGGTCTTTGTACTTTTGGAGACAGGGAGGCAAACAGCCATGTTTTTGTGGGTGATTGGCCAAAGATTCAGCTGTTTCTTTTCAAAATTTTCTGAGGGGGTCCTGAACTTTAGAGAATTTTCTTGTAGGGGCTTCTGGGGCCACAAGACAATAGTTCCTCCCAGGGACTGCATGTGGCCCAAAGATATACTTTTCCTCAACCTTGTCTTAAAAGATTGCATACTGGTTCTGATGCTGAGCCTAGTGTACAGTTGCAGCATGCTACAGATCTGTCAGAACACAGAAAAAAAATAGAACTCAGTTTCCACAGAATCTCTATATATTTTGGAGAAGTGAATCAACTTTCTAGCCCTTATGGTGGCAAATTACAGCGAATACAGAACATTAGTGTACTAGGCTGGCTATAGGGGTTACAGATCTGAAGCTCAGTGGATAACAGTTGCTGTCTCCTTGTGAAAATAAATTGAATAGAGAACCAACCAACAAGGAGTGAGAGAAAAGTGATGATATGTTTAAATGTTTGAGGAAAGCCTGCACAGTTCTCAGAAACTAAAAGGGTGCTGGATATGATTTTGATTAGTTCAGGAATTGCCTGTGTAGCTCCTTGTAGCTGCCCATCCATTAAAAACATAATTCAGACTAAATTCAAATGGTGTACAACCTTTCTTGATATAGAAAATGTATGTGAATAATTGTACACTATTCAGCTTTCCTTGGCACAGCACTTGAATTGTTATTGGCCAAGTCATTTGGCAGTTTATACATGTAATCCCTGATAATAACACATAACTTGAGAAGCTGCAATAAGGGAAAGATAGATTTATGGTGGGTACTGCCAGGTTTATGCATGCATTGTATTTCCCCCCTCCATGGGAGCCTGCTGCTATTTTTGGTACGCCATCTTAAGTAGTAACCAAACCATATTTGTTTTCTTGTCTTGGCATAGGAAGAATTTGTCAAATGGAAAGGATCCCTCTTCTTCAGATTTGTCAGTGTTTTGGTGGACCCAGATCAGGACATTGCCAGGTAAAGAGGCAGCTCCCTGGACCAGGTTGAGGGTACAGCTGCACTTCACTTCCACGTGAGACAGAGATGACTAGTTAGCTCTTTTGCTGGCTGGTCTTGAGAGCAGCTTCAAAAGTTGGAAAATTCAATTTTTTTTCCTGAAGCATCCACTGTCTCTCCCAGCAACAGATCAGCATTGGATGAAATATTCATCACCCAGAGACTAAGAGCTGTCATGCTTTGTCTTAAAAAATATATGTCAGATCCACAAGATTTGTGAGATTTCTCCCAAGACTTTAAAACCTACAAGCCTGACTTTCTTATCTCCCCCCACCCTGCCAACTCTTCTTTTTTTTCTTTTAAAACACTGACTGTGTTTAGTCCTTACAGTTGGGGATCAGTCAGCTTTCGGGTTGTTTTATTCTTTAGCAAAACCCTGAGATTTACCAACCAGAGCCTGGTAATGCTCTGTCAGGAAATTCACACCTGCCTTTGCCCATCTGTCCTGAAAACTACCATGTCATCTTGCACTAATAGCTATGAGTGTGTCTTACAATCAGCCTCCCTTCTTCAGAGGTTAATGCAGAGATAGTCAGCCTGGTACCATCCAGATACTTTGAACTATGGCTCCCATGAATCCCAGCCAGCATAGCAAATGATTATGTGCTATGGGAGCTATAGATCAAAACATATTTAAGGCACCAGATTGTCTATTCCAGTGTCCTCCTTGCAGAACTCCTACATATCATCTCAAGATAATTACCAGCTGTGGGCTTTGAGGCTGGTTTCTATACTCGCAGCTGCTGCTTGTTCTCATCTTGGTGAGTTTATTAACTTTCAGCCTGAGTAGATGTTCTGCAGAACTCCAAAAGCTTTCTCATTATTTTGAGAAACTTCACTTGGTCCTGTCAATGCAAAGGTGGGGCACCTGCACAGGATGTCTGTGGGGTGGGGGGATGTTCACCCCTACAACTCCCTCTGTCAGGCTGTCTGGGGCACCCCTGACATTACACCATATCATGTCACTTTTTGGCTGAAAAAAAGGTTTTAGTAAGGGTTCTGGGGGTGAGAGAAAGGCCAGTGGATATTTTTGCAGGTGGTTTGGCATAGTTTTAGGGTGGAAAATTGCCCCAAAATAGTACTGATTGGATTTGCATTTGACAGGTAGGGCTGCAGAAGTAAGCTTTGAGATCTCATATAAGAGCCTCAATTTCCCCACCCTTCTAATAAAAACCATTGCCCTTCATTGTTTTCTCCCCCTTAATGGACCAACATGATTGCCTGTCTTTATTTTTATTTTTTTGGACATTACCTATTTGCTTTTTGCTTACTTTTTCCCCCACCACAAAAAATATATAGTGGCACAACTCTAACAAACTCCTTGCTGTATACTTTGTGTTAAGTTATTTTGGAGAGATATGTGGAAAAGTAGCAGCAGGTAGAAGCCTTGCTTTTTCTGATGAGTACTCTGGAAGAGTCCATTGGCTTTGTGTTCTCATAGTGACTTCAAAAGATAACGGTTGGGTCTGGTTAGTACAGGGATAGAAAACCATTAGGAAGTACCAGGGATCTCCAGGTAGGGCCAGGAAAGAATCTTGTCTGGAACCCTGAACGGCTGTTGCTGGTCTCAGTTGACTATCCTAGTCTGATAGCTGGAGTCAGGATAAGGCTAAAAATTGTGGTGGTTCTTTGCAAGGATGACAGTGCAGTTGGTGTAGTGTTTATTCCATTCCTCCAGCAGATGGAGATATTGCATCACTTTATCTGCAAGACACACACACACACCCCACAAGGCAGTCCTGTGGCTTTTTAAAATTGTATGTGTGTGTGTAAAAAGGATTCTATGTTTGTATTTGTAACTTTATTTATGTCAGGGCTGTTCACTGATGAAATCTTAGTTGATTGACAGTGTGATTTGGAATCCGTTCAGTTCACTGTCCACTATAGCAAAAATTATAAATCTGGAGGAAAAGTGGATTTGCTTCACTTACTGATCATTTACCATGTGCTTGCATGTAGGAGACAAGCCTAAAAGTGCAAGGAGGAAAAACCTCTTCTATAAGATGGCATTTGGTGGTTCTTAAGTGCTTGCATTAAAATGATAATTATTATTTTCTAAATAATTAGCCGGCTTAACACAGGGCACCTTTTTAAATGATCAAAAGGAGTCTTACTATTTTTATTCTACCCAATTAAGCATCTTCATAGAACAGGAGTGTGAGAATCATACAACCTCCCCCGCCCCTCAAAGCCCTATTGCCAAAATCTTTTTGCTATAAATAGATAAAATGGGAGGATACTTTCCCAGAAACCATCTAGCATGACAATTCCCGTCTAAAATCAGGTGTTCCTCTAAAATAAAGTACCCTCACTTGTGTCTTGTTTTATCCCCAGATCTTTGAAGGGGAGGGAGTTGAGCCAGAAGTGTGGACTTCTTAACCAGAAGGGAACTTAAAGTTCATGGGGGATCCATGAGTAGAACATGCCTCCCAACCCCGTGAACTTGCTTATCCCTCTCATAGAAACTGTGGGTGTCATACCAAGGGGTTAATCCTCATCAGTTAAGCTGTATTCTCAATTGAAAAAGGTTTCTGTGGTCCTCTAAAACTGGCTACACACTGAAACAAAACTGGGTTATGAACAGATACTGCCTGAACCAGGCAAGATCCCAGATTTCCACATTTCAGAATGAACAGTGCCATGCTAATCTTTGAAGCTGGCCATTCAAAATGCTCACAACCAGATCAGGTGAATATTTGAGACTCCTTTAAGATGGCAGAGAAGAATTCAGCTCTTCCTAAATGTGCCATGTCTCCTTGTAATTCTCCTGCCCTGGGTATTAATGGTAACATAAGTTTGCAATTCACCGCACATCTGTGTGGGCTGCTGATCCACATTGCCCCCTGCCTCTCTCTTTCAGTCTAAAATCCCTTTCCATCAGTCAGATCCTTAGCAGTTTGTTGCTTCATTTAGATTTTCTTCCTTTAGATTGCCTGTTACATGGAGATAAAAATCTGCAGGATTTGTTTTGAAGAAATAGGTTTAACAGTAACCTCAGTGGATTTCCCCCCTCCCTGCCATCCACTCTCTACTGTTAAAGGGATGTGCTTTGTATGTGGAGGGCAGTCTGTTCTTGTTTGTTTTGGACATTTCGGCCCAGGATCTCATGCCGGATAGTACATGGGCAGGATCTGTGTGTTGTACCTTCCAAAGTAGGCATGGAAACTCATGTAAGACTTTTACTCTAAATTAAGCATGCTGATCCAGACTGGGCCTTGCAGTAGGGGAGAAGGGAGACTTTAAACTTTCTCCTTTCCTCCCAATACACATTCCTCCCTCCATGTGCCTGCTATTTATATTCCCAATCTGTATTTGGCAATATATGTATAGTAGCTGTACCCAGCATAACATTTACCATTATAGTAGATTTGAGAAGTTCACATGGTTCAGCTACATGCTATTATTTTAGAAAAAAATATTGCATTGTTTTCCATGTGGGTGGTGAGTGGCTAAGGGACTGAGAGGAGGGAGGGGCCTTTGCGAGGCTGGGGGTGTAGATGCAGATTGAGTGGCAGGAGTGGATTGTGAAGTAGAGAGGGAATTTGCATGTGGGTGATGATTGAGTGAGAGAAGGGAGGGGATTGGTTGGGTATGTTTCCTAAGCAGCCAATCAGCACACTGGGAAAGGACATACCCTAGATAGACAGACAGACAGATAGACACACACACACATTGCTGCTAATATGCATGTTGCAAGGGGATGCATTCAGGATGACAGGACAGGGAAGGATTAAAGCCCTCCTACCCCTCATTACTGTAGAATGGGAATGGGCAAAGTGTGGCCCATGGGCTGCATATGGCCCTTGGGGGCTCCAAAATGCAGCACTTGAAGCCACCCCTTATTTCAAACAAGCAATTTTCCACCCTCCAAATGACTCAGAGCCACTGCAATATACAGTGGCTTTCTACTGCCCAGTTCCACACATACCTTGAAACTTTGGGGGGGGAAAGGAGAAATTGGTCAGTTGTGAATCCGGTCATGATGTGGACTTCACTTCTGGGTGTGACCTGATGGGAGCTTGTGTGTGTGTGTGTGTGTGTGTGTGTGTGAAAAAGGCCATCTTCCCCCTTTGCATTTACCCTCTCCTGCTCTAGAGCAGGATTGGACAACAGCTCCAGGTGTCAGTTTTCTGCCACCACTGGAAGCCACGTGGACTTCCAAAACTATCAGAAAAAGAAAGCCCTTGCCAGCTGATCCTCTTTGTTTCCCAGCTCATGAGGATCTCCTGTGGGTTGGGGAATCGCCTCCTGTGGGCAGCCTCCTGTGGGCAGCCTCATGAGGATCTCCTCGTGAGTTGGGAAAGCGAACAGGATCAGCTGGCAGGGCAACATTCGCCCCTCTCTTCAACCTTCCAGTCAAACTGGACTCGAAGGTGGAGGAAAGGGGCGAAAATGCCCAGTTTGCCTCAGCGGCCCCCTTCCCTCTGTGTTGGCTCTTCCGAAGGGGACCAATGCGGGGGAAGCGGGGGCAGCCACTGCAAACCCCTAGATTCGCCCCCTCTCCCCACCTTCAAGGAAGGTGGGGAAAAGGGGCGAACATGCCCCGTTTGGCTCCATAGGGAGGACGCAGGGCAGTGGAGCCAAACCCCGGGATTCGCCCCCTCTCCCCACCGTCAAGGGAGAGGGAGCGAATCTAGGGATTTAACTCCACAGCCTCGATCCCTCCTTCTGGGCTCCCTCCTCCCGCGTTCCCCAACCCACAGGAGGCTGCCCAGTCTCCTGGTGGGTTGAGGAATGCGGGATGGCCAGCTGGCTGGGGGGTGGAGGGAGGGGGCTTTGCAGCCACCCCCCTCTCCAAAGCAAGGCTTTGGGGAAGGGGGGTGGCTGGGTGGAGGGTGGATGGGTGGCTGGGGGGAGGGGGCTTCGCAGCCACTCCCCCACTTCAAAGCGAGGCTTTGGGGAAAGGGGGTGGATGGGCGGAGGGTGGATGGGTGGCTGGGGGGGGGGCTTCGCAGCCACCCCCCTCTCCAAAGCGAGGCTTTGGGGAAGGGGGGTGGCTGGGCGGAGGGTGGCTGGGTGGCGGGGGCTTCGCAGCCACCCCCCTCTCCAAAGCGAGGCTTTGGGGAAGGGGGGGTGGATGGACGGTGGGTGGGCGGTTGGCAGGGAGGAGGGAGCTTCCCAGCCGCCACCCCTCCCCAAAGCCGCGATTCCGCGCCTTTGGGGACGGGGGGTGGATGGACGGAGGGTGGGCGGGTGGCAGGGAGGAGGGGGCGAATCCCGGGGTTTGGCTCCATGGCCCCGCGTCCTCCTCCTGGGCTTCCTTCGGAAGGGAGCCCAGAAGGAGGGATCGGGGTCGCGGAGCAAAACGGGGCATTTTCGCCCTTTTCCTCCACCTTCAAGGGTGGTGGGGGAAAAGGGCGAATCTAGCGGTTTGCCTCGGCAGCTGCAGAGGTGATCACGCGGCGGCAGTGGCAAACCGCAACGTTCGCCCCCCTCCTCTGTCTCCGTTGCTCCCCAAAGGGGGAGAAGGCAGAGGAGGGGGGTGAATGAACTTCAAAACACTTTGCTTCACCTCCCTGCCCCATCTCCTGCCTCTTCGCTCAGTTTGCGAAGAGGCAGGAGATAGGCAGGCAGGCGAAGCAAAGTATGTCCGGCATATAAGATGACTGTCAATTTTGGAGGGCACTTTTGAGTGCTCAAAAGTCGTCTTATACGCCGGAATATACGGTGCTGGTCAGCGTCTACCTCTGGGTCAGAAAAATGGAGAGGGTGTGTTGTTGTTCTTACGCCAGGGAGGGGGCTACCACCTATTTGGTGCCTGAATTGCTTTTATTGCTTGAGCAGCGGGTCAGACTCAGGGTTATTTTCCCCTAGAGACCATGTAGGTGTTTCTGAATGAAGGCAGCCATCCAGGTCTCTTTGTCTCTCACAGCCAGTACTGTGATATTCTATCTCTGAAGGTAAGGGTTGCATTTTGTAAGCATAGTTAATTGTCACTTATGGATTTCTTGGAGGGGGGTGCCCACCTCCAAGAATTCATCTTACACTTTGTTTAAAAGCCCTTAAGTTAATCACTGTTGCCACATCGTGTGCCAATAAATTCCATAATTTTAATTGGGCATTAATTTTTAACATAGTGCAATTTTAATTTTTCTCTTCCATCCCTCAGCCATTCTTCAACCAGGAGCTTTTATTTTCTCTGTAGCAGCCTGTCTCTTTATTTATGTTGAGACCATTACGTTGAACTTCTCTTCCTGTGGAGCTCATCAGTATTGTGCCTAAAAGCTGCCCAGCGATTAGGAGGGTGTTCTCAATAAATACTCACACACGGTGAGACATTTTATTAAAAATGCTCCTAATCACTGTAGATTCCAAGCTGAGACTCAGCCTGGGAAGACCAGATCTCTTAATAAGATCTTGCTAGCACGAGTGACTGCTAGTTAATTATCACTAATGCTGTAATTACCGTCGGTGTTTACTGTTCAATTGAGTTATTTTTCTCTTTAATTATGTTGAATTATAATTAGAAGCAAAATTGCAGGATGGCCCTGCAAGCTTCTCAAAGGAGTCCTGGGTAAGGGAACAGCATAAAAATAGACCCTCTGTTTCTTAAACAATGTAGTTTCTCAACAAGGCTGTAGTCTGAAAGGAGCTGGAACATGAGAGGCACTCTTGTTTCATTTGGTGTCACTCACCTGCTCATGTGCAAGGTGAGTTGTGAACAATATTATTAATCTTCAGGTATGTTGTTGTTGTTGCCCATTGTCTTGAATGTGTTTCAAGAAAAAGATTAAATGCCTGTTAAAGTAGTATGAACTGTGCAAAAAAAGAAAAAAATCATTTTGAGTGTCTCTAGTTACAGATAACCGCTTTATTTATTTATTTTTGCGTCAGGAATACTGGATTCTGTGATGGACACTTTATGTAAACTAGCTGGACCCAGCATCCCATATGCCATTAAAAAACTCCCCCAAAAAACACCCAGTAGACCTCATGCCCAGTTGCCTGAGTCCCATCGCAGTGGCATCATGCTGCCACTGCCAGTTGACAACCTGGGTCCTGTTGCAGCAGTGTCCTGCCGCCACTAGTTGACTGTCTGGACCCCGTCGCAGCAGGAATAGAAATGATATTACTGTGTAGACTTAAATCATAAATGAAAATTGTGCAGCCCTGAGACATCTGTAAACTGGAAAGGCCTGCAGCCTTAGTAACTAAAAGCCAACACTAGCACATTGTTTGGTTGCTCCCGGTATGCAGATTGGCCATGAGTGGATTGTGAGGTGGAGAGAGAATTTGCATGTGAGTGGTGATTGGCTGAGGGAGTGACAGGAGCGGCCAATCAGCACACTGAAAGAGGCAACATACCTAAACCCGTTGTACGTACCCAAGAGGTAACATACTTACATACCTAAGGCCATTGTGCATACCCGAGAGAGAGAGAGAGAGAGAGAGAGAGAGAGAGGGAAAGATGGAGTGAGCTTGCATATATTTGCAATGGAAGTTTTCACTCTCTTATTAAGAGCTAGGACCTTTCTCTTTTTTAAAAAAGCAAATGATCAAGTCTCAGGATGCTGAATATTGCACCTAGTGCCAATGTCTTTGTGTAGAAACAGCTGTGCCAATTGCAACAGAAAGTCTTAGAACCTTACCACACACTCCAAAGAAAAGTGGCAAAGCAGCAGGAACATTCCATCTTTCCTGCTGCATTATCGCACGACCTCGCCATTTTTTCGTTCTGGTCCCATGGGGGACCGAGGAAAACCCACATCTTTTTGCTAACCAGAAAAATCCCTTTGCAAAAAGAAATGATTTTTATCTTGGTCTCCCACGGGACCGGAACAAAAGAAAGCCAGAAGAACACAGATGCCATGCGGTTCTTCCTCACACTGAGAAGACAGAGTTAAGGGGTGATTTGCCAGTCTTTGCTTATGTGAGTGGGAGTCATAGGTGAAGCCAAGTTCACTGGCCCCCTCCTTTGCATGCAGCATTCAGAATGTGGGCCCCATTTATGAAACAAGTTGCCAAGATGAGCAGGCTTTCTGAGAGGTTTTTCTTTTCTTGGTCTCTGATGCAGCTTAGCCAAATTCTGCTTGGCCCACCTCCTGCTCAAGAGGAATCCAGTGATGTTCTCTCAGCACTTCATCGAATGCATCTTCCACTTCAACAGCTACGAGAAGCATGAGAAATACAACAGATTCCCCCAGAGTGAGCGGTGTGTGAATTTGCACTTATTTTTTGTTGTATTAATTGTGGGGCATTTGCATGTTAAATGGTGAGCAGGACTCTCTTCGGATCGAGAGTAATGTCATTGCTCTTTCCCCATCACCAGAGAATGTTCCAGGGAAAGTGGCTTGAGAGCTGGTTGGCAATGCTTCTTTTATTGGGTAAATGCCAGAGTTCTGTCGTGCTCTGGTGGGACCTAGGATCAGATCCCAAGCTGAGAATATACAGATCATATCAGGATTGAGTCTTGACAGCTAAGGACCCCAGGTGCAGGAATTAGGGCCTTTTCACACTTGGCAATTATAGCACTATGATTCCACTTTATTTGCCATGGCTGCATCCTGTGGAATTCTGGGGTTTGTAGTTTGGTGAGTCCCTAGAGCTTTCTGGCTCAGAATTCTAAATGCCCCCTCCCTAAATGGCAAATCCCAGGATTACCCCCCCCCCAACTACAAATCCCAGGATTCCATAAGATGCTGTCAAGGCAGTTGAAGTAGAATTATAGTGCTATAACTGTCATCAGAAAGGGGTCCTGGTGACTCTTAAGCTCCTCCCAACTCACCCCAAATCAATACTACAGGTTGAGTTTTCCTTATCTGAAGTGCCTTGGACCAGACGTGTTTTGGATTTGGGACTTCTTTGGATTTTAGAATATGTGCATATATGTAATAAGGTATTTTGGAGATGGGGACCCAAGTTTACACATGAAATTCGTTTATGTTTCATATACACCTTATACACGTAGCCTGAAGGAAATTTTATATAACTAGTTATACCCAGCGTAACATACACTGTTATAGTAGATTTGAAATGTTCACATGGTTCAGCTACATGTTACTGTATTATTATAAAAATACCACCGAGCGACTGCCTAGCTAGCAGGCCTCTGTGGTGCAGCAACGTCTCCCCTTGCACTCCCACAGCGAGGCACATAGTGGAGATGGAGAGGGGGCTCTGTTTAGGCTCCTGGAGTCCTTTCCATGGCCAGCAATGGGGCCCTTGTGAGGCAGGGAGTGTAGGTGCAGATTAAGTGGTAGGAGGGGATTGTGAGGTGGCAAGGGGATTTGCATGTGGGTGGTGATTGGCTGAGGGATGTTTCCTAAGCAGCCAATCAGCACTGAGAAAGGCAACATACCCAAGAGTTTTTTTATATATATATATATATATATATATATATATATATATATATTAAACGCCGAGGTATGTTTCCTTTCCCAGTGTGCTGGTTGGCCGCTTAGGAAACATACCCAACCAATCCCCTCCCTCCTCTCACTCCCTCAGCCAATCACCACCCACATGCACATTCCCTCTCCACCTCACAATCTACTCCTGCCACTCAGTCTGCATCTACACCCCCAGCCTCACAAAGACCCCTCCCTCCTCTCACTCCCTCAGTCACTCACCACCAGCGTCTAAAACAATGCAATATCCCCCCCCCTAAAATAATAGCATGTAGCTGAACCGTGTGAACTTTTCAAATCTACTCTAACAACGTATGTTATGCTGGGTACAGCTAGTTTTTAATATATTTTTTTATTTTTATTTAAATATTTTGGCTTTCCAGTTAAGGAATACTCAACCTGTATTCGCTGCTGTAGAGAACATAAAGTTCTGAGCCTGAGGTCACCAAAACACTGAGGGCAAAACCTGTACTCGGGCTCTCAAAGTGGGTGGTTAGATCTCACTGACCAGGCTTTGAAGGTGGGCCAGTACATCTTTTTTCCTCTGTGTATGTGGCGTGGGGGGGGGGGACTGCTTCTTATAATACACAAGCTCTTTTTCCTTACCTCCACAAACCCTGTCTCATAACAACTGCCACTTTGTTAGTAGAATGCCAACTCCCCTTGAACTTCAGGACACAAGGCAAATGGAGGGAGAGGCTTGGGATGATGGGAAAGAGCAAAGGGGGAAAGGTCACTGGTGACACTTGTGAGGGGAGACCACAAGGGAAAGCTAAGGTAGGAGGAAGAAGGCGAGCAAAAATAGAATAGCATCATAGAGTTGGAAGAGACCTCAAGGGCCATCCAGTCCAACCCCCTGCCATGCAGGAATGCACAATCAAATCATTCCCGACAAATGGCCATCCAGCCTCTGTTTAAAAACCTCCAAAGAAGGAGACCACCACACTATGAGGCAGTGTATTCCAGAAGCAATAGAAGAGAAAATAAAGGAAGAGTTGAATACCCAGAAGAGTGTGAATTGACTTTTTATAACTGAGCTAATTGATGCTTTATAATCAGGTGTGCTATCTGTAGTGTTGGGATGTGAATCAGGTAGCTCTCTTAACACTCGGCCGCAGTCCCCAGCATTTCTCACAGTTGGCTACATGAGTTAGGGCTGATGGGTCTTGAAGTCCAATGACATCTGGAGGGTTGCATGATTCCCACCATGGTCTAGTAACAGATCACTGACACCATGGAATTGGTTTGTTTGTTCGTTGCTACGATTATTACCAGCCTGTGCATTTAACATGAAATATTCATAAGGATGATCCTCAACAGCAGTTGACAACCTGCTTGTCCTCTGTAGTTAAAGAATTGTGTGTATTACAGCAGTATCCTCTCTTCATTTTCCTCAGGAAGGAAAATGCATGTTAATCTCTCAGATCATTCTTAATGCAACCCTTTCGAACACTAAAAGGATCCAGCAGCCTTTGTGTATGTGCCATTGCCTCTAATGAATTTGTGTTCGCTTGCTACAGTGAGAAGAATCGGTTTTCCCTGAAGGGCAAAGCCAACAAGGAAAAGAGGATGCAGATTTACAAGTTTTTGCTTGAGCATTTTACTGACGAACAGAGATTCAACATCACCTCAAAAATCAGCCTGAATGTCTTAGGTAAGCCATTGGCTTTGAATACAGAGTGCATGGTGTGGAACACTAACAAAAGGTATAGCGATGACTGTGTGAAATTAGGGAGCACTTCCAAAGAATTAATTTAGTGCCCAAACAGTGAGACCCTTTGGGCAGCGTCTAAAAATACGAGCTGGGAAATTTCACAATCTCAAAACAGTCCAGCAGTAATATGATTGTACTAGCTGGACCCAGCATACAATACGCTGTTCTCCCTAAATCGTTCAGGGTTACTCACTCTGTTACCCTGCCGCCGCCACCAGTTGACTGCCTGGGTTTTGTAGCAGCGGCAACAGTGGCAACCCGCTGCCAATTAACTGCCTGGGTCTCAGCAGCAGCAGCAGCAGCAGCATCCTGCCACCACCACCAGTTAACTGTCTGAGTCCCACCACAGCCTGTGACTGGTGAGTGGCTGAGGGAGTGAAAGGAGGGAGGGACCCTTGTGAGCCTGGGGGTGTAGATGTAGATTCAGCGGCAGGAGTGGATTGTGAGGAGGAGAGGGAATTTGCATGTGGGTGGTGATTGGCTGCATGTGTTTCCTGAGCAGCCAATCAGCACACTGGGAGAGGAAACAAACCTAGGCCTATTGTACATACCTAAGCTTTTCAGATATATATCTGAATTCCCTCTCCACCTCACACCTGTGTGTGTGTGTGTGTGTGTGTGTGTGTGTGTGTGTGAAGAACTCTGAATACAACAAAATCTGTAACTGCTATGTATTCTTAGTTGTGTATAGTTCTTGGAACTGTATGTGCCTCACATAAGAGAAGATGCAAAGGCAGGAACTTTGGGGCCTTCAGTGTGTTCTAGGTTTCAGCTCCCATAATTCCTGTTGCTGGCCATGTTGGCTGATGTTAATGGGAGCTATAGTCCAAAACATCTGAAAGGGACTGGGTTATTTATCTCTTAACTCATGGCTGCCTCTGCTTATCATTCCTTTTATATCTGCTTTTATTAATTTTGCTGCATGGTTGTGCGTGTCTGAGATGAATTAGCATAATGAAGTAGCCAAAGGTTGTTCTCAACACCTGTTCCCAGTCTTAAGAGTGCTGTTCTGGCAAAGTCATACTTCAGTCTAGGGGGCAAATCAGGAGTTACCCTGTTTTGTTTTTAAGTTCATTCACCAAATGACAATTTGGCCCTTCAACTCAGTCAATAGCCAAATCAGAAATCCACTAGCACTTTGCTTAGTGTTATGAACAAAATGACCCAACAAACTCCTGGAAAGTTACTCTTTGGAGATCAGTGCCCTCTTCAGTTTATTCTTGGCAAATTCACATAATCTCTAGAAACATACACGGCAAGGTAGAAAATCTAAGCCAGCTTCTGCAGTTATTTTTTTCTCCAAACCAGGTGAAATTCTCCCAGTGCTTTTGTTGTGAAAGTATTTCTGATGGGCTGAGGCATGTTCAGAAGAATGAGTGCCTCCTGTTCTTCCATTCCCATATGTGGGTTTGCACTCTGTGCTTATGTGTACATAATCACTCTCAAGGAGAAATGAGATTGGAAGCAAGCACAGTTTCTTTTTACAGTCTTTGCTAAAACAACCTGACTGGGTTAGCTCTCCCTCAGCCTAAAGCTGCTGTGAGGGCTACCATGTCACTCCTAATTGAAATATGTGTAAGTAACATAAGAGTTCTCCTTGTTCTCTGTCATTCCTTCCAGCCTGCTTTGTAGATGGGGTCCTCCCTCTTGACATGGAGGCCAGTGAGCTGCTCTCAGACACCTTTGAGATCCTGAGCTGCAAAGAGATTAAGTTGTCAGCCATGAGATCCAAACCAGAGGATGACATCCAACCCGATGAGGACGAACTGGCCATGGCCAATGTTGTCATGCAGGTGGCCCAGAAGAAACTCATCTCCCAAGTGAGTATTGCAGCTCCAAAACTGTATGGAGTGAGTGAGTACCACAACTGAAAACGTATTCCTGCTTCTCCCTCAATGGTAGAAAGCTTATCCAGGGGTGGGTTGTTCCTCCCACTTATTCAGAGGGCAGGGCTATGCAATGTTTTGTTGCTTTGTTGCTTTCAAGGGGAGGAGCCTTTCTGTCTAGAGATGTTCCTTTCAGTCTGACCCCATAACAAGGTTTCATTATCAGCACATTAAACTTCTCTATTATTGTTTGGGACAGAGCACTCTTCTTCACCTGTATTAATTTCTCTGTCCTTTCTATTGAATCCGTAGGTTCAAAAGAAAAACTTTATAGAAAATGTCATTCCGGTTATCACTTCACTGAAGACCTTGTTGGAGCAAAACAGACTTCCGGCACTGAGGGATCTTATGAACTACCTGCGGGTAATGTTTTCTACCCCTATTGTGCAATTAAACTGTGAGCCAGGAACAATCCCTCACCTGAACTCTGGCTCTTCCCACTAGGTGTTGTTGTCCAATCCTAGTTGCCAGGTTGCATGATAATACTGGACATGGCTTACTGTCTTAAGAAAGCATAAGAACCAAGCAGCTGGGAGATATGGGAACAAAAAGGGAAAGACATAACTGTAAGGGAAAGTCTTTGTGGATAGATTTGGAAAAGAGGTATGATGAAGCCTACTATTGAGGAAGATGGTTCTGTTCATATTTAAGCTGGTTATTTGGCCAGAAATGTTAAAATCTCCCTTTGGGAGGAAAGTTCTAAAGTGATCTAAATTCAGAGTGGTAAAGCTGCAGCACAGCTACCAGCATGTCTGGATAGGTAATGGAGGCTTGCTGGGCCTGGCCAGGATGCAAGTTGGCTTTCACTCCTGTATGCCACCAAAAACATTATTCTGCTACCTGTTTCCTGGTACAGCAGACAAGGGTGAAAAGTCACCACAAGGCACAGGGACAGCTGTAACATAATGTGCTCATTACAGGGGCACATTGGTCATACTTGTGAATTGACTTGTGGCAAATTTGAGGAAAAGAGTGGCCACCATTTGGCATAAATCTCATGCTAATGAAAGAAGGGCATTGCAGAGCAACCAGTTGGATGTTGAAGGCTGTTGGCGCACAGCATGTTCTCTAAGAGATCTCCCTCCTGTGTTCAGTTACTCAGGCAATAGCAGTATCCAGTTGCCACCAACTGCCCTCACGACTTTGCTCCATCCCCATGAACCAGCTGTTGCTTGTAGGTCTTTCTTTCTAGTTCTTCTAAAATTTGTATCCAGCTTGATGACAGACAATGCCATGGAGCAAATATACTTTTGGGGGCCTCTAGCTTTGTCTTGTTGCAAGGAAGGGAAGAAATTGAGAGGTCCAGTTCTTGTGGATCTTGCCTGTCTCTTCTAATCCTGGTTGGGTGTGTTTGTGTCTTACTCACTGCTCATTCTTTTGAGCAGGGAGTCAGTTTGTCACTAGATACTTTTGGACTGCAAGGCCATTGGCTTGAGAGTGGGCAGAGACCAATGTGTCCTTTCTTGACCAAGTCCAACTCTGTTGCATCTTCTAGGAGATGATGCGAGACTATAGAAATGAGATCAAAGAGTTCTTTGCCATGGACAAGCAGCTGGCAGCTGAGCTGGAGTATGACATGAAGAAATATGAGGAGCAGCTGCAGAGGGAGTCTGAGCAAGGCCAGGAGATGCCCGGTGCCATGGAAGCCCTGAACACTCCAGCAGGAGGCAAGGTACTGACTCCCGCCCTAGAGAAGTGCATCTTCTGAAGTCATTGCCAGCTTTGCACCAATCCACTTTGCCAACAGATCAGTCCTCAAGCCTCTTGACAATAGCCCTTGGCTAATATGGCTGTAGGATTTGGTTTTGGGGTTTTATTATTTTTGAAGATTTAGGACTGCATGGGGGAAAAGGTAGAGCAAAGCAAAGAACTGGCTGGATTCTGGCAGCTTTAGTCCCAAACAAGTAATTATTCCAAGCTCTGGAAATGATCTCCTTGTCATAATCTGAAGATGATGAAACCTGGTGTATAGGGGCAGAGGGAGTTGGCTGTTGAGAGGCTGAAAAAGCTGGTTGGAGTTTATTTGGTTACAGGTTACCTTCCCTGGGTGCTGAAAAGAGATCCCTACGTACTACAGACTCTGATGACAGTTTTATATCGGCTTTAAGTGGCACTTGAATCATTTAATCATCTCTGTGCTCTGGGCAGGTGCTTCAAATCCTGTGATAATGTTCTTCACGTCCCCCATCTCTACACTTACCCTAAGAGAGAACATAATCTATATATATATATAAAACTCTTGGGTATGTTTCCTTTCCCAGTGTGCCAATTGGCCGTTTAGGAAACATTGCCCCTCCCTCCTCTCACTCCCTCAGCCAATCATCACCCACATACAATTTTATTTGCCACCTCACAATCTACTCCTGCCACTCCATCTGCATCTACACTCCAGCCTCACAAGGGCCCCATTGCTGGCCACTCACCTGAGTGTGCAGTGGTGAGGGGAAGGAGCCGTCGCCACCCATGAGTTGGCCACCGCTGCCATTATCCAAGCCCGGGGTGGGTGGGTGGCGAGGGCGGGCAACCCCGAAGCCATGGCAAGAACCCCAGGAGCCTAAACAGAGCCCCCCCCTCCACCTCCACTATAGGCTTCATTGTGGGAGTGCAAGAGGAGAAGCTACTGCACCACAGAGTCCTGCATGTCCAGGGGGGGGAGCCAGCCAGCTAGGCAGTTGCTCAGTGGTTGTATAGATTTTGGTGGTATTTTTCCCCACAATAATAGCATGTAGCTGAACTGTGTGAACCTTTCAAATCTACTATAATGGCATATGTTATTCTGGGTACAGCTAGTTGTTTAAATTAGCCTAAAATCTACACTCTAAGACCATTAGTTCCTCTCGCCTAAACTCCACAGACCCTATATTCAAAACTTCATCAAACAGGGTTGCAGGAAGCTTCTAACGTGGTCATAGGCTGTGATTTTGCAAAGGTTTACACTCAGCCTCAACTAGTTTGTAAAATGGGAGTAATAGTACATGTGTTGCTGAGTAATTGCAAGCCCAAGGATAGCATAAACACCCTCTATTATGGAGTGTTAGCATGGCACTGTTTTCTCCTCTCTATAGCAGTCTCCCACTTCGAAGAGAGCAGTACTTCCTTCTGGTGATCAAAATCCAGGGGCTTCTCCAGCTGCCACAGGAGGTTCCTCGCCTTTAAGATCTTCACCCCCTTTTGTATTTACTACACCCAGACTAGGCATCCTGAAACCCAGGCACAGGTATGGTATTTGGTTGATTCAGCTGTTTCATTCTCTCCTTTTAAGTTAAGAGACTGAGCTATAAAACGAGGCTTCCTGGTTTTGACTCCGTCTTCCACCATGGGATCACTGGTTGGCCTTAGGCATGCCACACTGTTTCATCTCCAGCCTTCCATGGGGATAATAGCACTGATCGGCTTTACAGGGTTGCTTGTAAGGACTACACACAAACACAAAAAGTGCAATAGAAATGCCAAGTATTACTCCAGGGATGGTGAGCATGTGGTCCTCCAGATATGGGACTGTGACTCCCATCAGTCCTTGTCAGCTTAGTCATTTGCAAGGGATGGTGGGGATTGCAGTCAACCATCCACCTTCTGCCCTGTATTTCATCACAACCATTTTTGTCAACTGAGAGACCTATTTTAAGTGTATGCAGATCTGTGCAATGGGATTTAAAGAGGTGCTTTTAGTGGCTTCTCAACAGCACTAGAATTCCCTTCATTCTGGAATTTTCCAAATACTCAACCTGAGTAACTTGTCTGAGCATTGGCAGTGTGCGGGGGAGCATGAGTTGGCACATAGGTCTTTCCCTTTCTTTATTTGGCTTCTGTACTCTAAACTGGTAAAAGGAGCCAAGGACACAAATTATAACTGCAGAAAGATCTAATATCCTATTCCCTTAATCTGACTGGGCACTGGGACTTAGCCCGTTATAGATGTTTTCTCCGTCACTGTCAAGCATGAGCCTTCACAGTAAATATCCAATGTGCTATTGTTCTGATAACCACAAATATGTTCCCCTGCCCATCTAGGCTCTATTTGCTTCTGTGTTGCACCATCAACGGGGTGACAGGATGGTCAGTTCTAACCCACCCATCCTTGCTCTGTGGTAGATAAACTTTGCCTGCAGTTTCAGGACCTGGCAGAGAGGAGCATTGCTGCTCTGGTTTGCCCTGCAGTGCAGGAGTGTGGATCCCTCCAGAAGTTTTGGATTACAGCTCCTATAATTCCTTACCATGCCGGCTTGTGGTTAATTGGGGGGGGGGGGATTGAAGTCCAAAACATCTGGAGTATACAGAGGTTCCTCAGCCCTGAAGCAGCGACTGAACCTCCAGCAATCTTTTCTGCCTTTGTTCTCCTTTTTAGGAACCTGTCCCTCAATACCTTTGCCATCCTCAATTCTGCAAAACAGGCTGTGGAGGCCGCTAACAGGCACCGTAGCAGGAGTGTAGGACAGAGGCCTGCCTCTCCAGAGAGCAGCAAAGGTAAGTTCCCCCATCCCAAAATGGATTTTCTGTCTGCAGTGCAAAAGCAGTCAGCTCTGCCATCAGTCACTCTGTTTCATGTTTCTCTCCCCCCCTCCCTTTTCTTCTTTTTCTCTTTTTGCTTCCAGCATCCTTCTGCAGTCTAAACCAGCAGTCTTCTGGAGCTAATATGCCGCTTCAAGCCCGAGCAATCAGCACTCCAGAGAGTAAGTTTGCAAAACAGTTGTATGTTCTAGAATGGATTGGTTATCATAGAATGATAGAGTTAGGAGGTACCACAAGGGCCATCTAGTCCAACCCCCAGCCATGGGTCAGATTTAACGAAACGACACGTGTGTCCCCTCTGCCCATTTACATGGGATCGGGACCCACAGTTTCACTTGCCCAGTCAGGGTGGAAAGGTCTCTAGGCATCTGGAGGACCATAGAGTCACACTGGAGGTGGTCTCTCTAGGCATCAGGAGGTCCTCCAGTGTGACTCTCTGGTCAGCTTCTGCTGGAAGTTGACCTTAGAGTTACATCAGATGCCTTGAGAGCAGTTCTCTCTAGGCATTTTCTAGGTTCTCCAATGCAATTCTCTGGTATTCTATGGTGGTTCGCTGTTATACATGATTTTGCATATTTGCGATTAGCCCAGGAACATATCCTCCGCAGATAAAGGGGGCGACCTGTACTCCTAAGAGATGGCCATCCTACCTCTGGTTAAAGACTTCGAAGATGGAGAGTCTACCCTCCACCCACCCAGCAGTCTATTCCACTTTCAACCATCTCTTACAGTCAAGAAGTTCTTCTTAATCTTTGGTGGAATCTCTCTTTTCCTAATTGATTGTGTGGCAGTATCCCTTCTTTGGAGAAGTAGGGCAGGGTTCTTGCTGAGGACCTCCTAGTCCAGCCTTTCCCAATGAACAGTGTGTATCATATTGAACAACATATAGTTGGGGACACATCCACAAAAGATCTTTAAAACCACACAACTGCAATGCTAGTATATAGCAATGAATATACAGAAGGACTTTATAGGAAGAAATCAACGTATTATGTATAATATTAAGAAAGAATAACAAACCAGTTATATAAGTGCAAAATGAATACATTAACAAAGAACCAAGGAGAGCAAAATAGGGGGGGGGACACTAAAAGGAGCAGTTCTGTTAACTATTTGTTACTAAAGTCTTTTGTATTTTTACTTCTAGATTACTAGTTGGTTGTTATATTTGGTTCCCTCTAAAGGGGTTTATCTTCTATCTTGTTAGAATTATCTTTTTCCTTTAATTTCTTACTACAATTTTGTATTGTTTGTTTATATTTAGTTATCTGTCAAGATGTTCATTTTGTGCTCATATGGTTGATTTGTGTTATTCCTTGTTAATGTCCACATACAGTACATTGATTTCCATATCCCAGTAGGACCTGCTGAAACTTGGGTCTTTAATTTGAGTGGGCCCACATGTGGTAATAGAGCACAGATTTATGTAGAGATTATTCTAAGTTCAGTTTCTTATATCTATTGTTTAAAAAGGAATCCTAGCTTCCAAGCCACAAAACGACCCCTGTACCTTGTTTTGTGAATAGTCTTGTTTTCCCAGAAATGCTCCTTAAGCTTTGCAAATACGAAGATTGTCAAGGTGCATTTATTCTTGCAAGTCTTGAAATGCTGCTTCTGTCAAGACCATTCAAAATTCTATTCCATCCCTCTCCGGGTTACAGAATTGACACTAAACTGGTTACAGATAGCTGACCACCATCACCACCCTTTCCACAACAGGGCTGTGTCAAGAGACTTGATGTTAACACCAGATGCCCTTACAATTCCGTCTGCTTTGCAAAAAGTCTTAGAATGCCACAGCCATGAAAACTGTGCCTTTCTGTCTGCCTGGGGGCTTGCAATGATGCTCCACTTAAGTGACATATGTTGAGAAGAGAGAGAGGGAAGCTGTTAATCCCTGAGTGGGCCAAGAATTAAAATTCCAGCTTTTCTTCATAACGGAGGCACAAGCTGCACGTCGCATTACTGCTGCTTGAACTGGCCAGTACTGAGCTCTTGGTACTCTTGTCCTTAAACCAGAGCAAAGCAGTTCTCCTGTCTCTTCCATTGTTGTTCCTTCCCTCTGACCCCAACCCCCCCTCCATTTAAATAGCAGTTAAGCACAGTTCACAGCAAATAAGTGGCGCCTTCGAAACAGCAAGCCTGGCTTCTGGAGTTTTTCTGGATGAGGATGCTTCAGCTGTCCTAGAGTATTTATACCCATCTCTTCAGCTACCAAGGCTCTCAGAGTAGCTTACAAACTGTTAGCAATATAACTTACATTTCTATACCACTTTATAGAGCAAGTACTCTCTTAAGCAGTTTTACAATGTGTTAGCTAATTGCCCCCAACACGCCAGGTACTCATTTTACTGACCTACAGAAGGATGGAAGGCTGAGTGAACCTAGAGTCCTGCAGGATCGAACTCCCAACGTTGTGGCTACAGTACGTGCATTTAAGCACCGCACCACCAGAGATTGAACCCCCCCGTTGCTTATATAATTGTCCCATCTGCTGCTCTCCTGACAGTTGCTACCAATGTTAAGACTGTTCTTCTGTATCACAGAGCCCTTCCAAGACTGTAGGGCAGAAAGTCTACTTCCCTTCCTCAACAGACAGAACATGATAAGACAGCCACAATTTTTTGATAGCACAGACAATGGCTGCTACCAGTTTTGAAACTTGGGGCTATTAAAAAAGGGGGTGTGAGAGCGGCCCACCCCTGTTTCAAAGAAAGAATGCTTGAGAGACTTGGCAGGGGGAGGTGAATTGCCTGCCCCTGCCTTGGAAACAGGCCTGCTGAGTCCAGCCTGAGGTACAATTAGATGAAGCTATTGTATGCATTATGTTAACTCTGAATGAGAGACAGATGCCTCTTCAGAATCAAAGTGGTCTGTTCTACAGGTTAGAGAGCCCATTTTGGCCACAGGCATATGAAGAGAGCCAGTTTTTCTTCTTCTTTAGTCTGGGTTCCCCTGATGTGTGTGGAACAACCTTTAACTCAAGAAAACATGCAGCTTCCCTGTTGGGCTTGTTGCAGCCCAAACCAGTAGATGCCTTCTAGAAGCTGGTAAGAATCCCAGAGTATTTTGGACAAGATATGTTTGACCTTCACTGCTGGGTTTGATGCAGATAAATGATTCCAAACTACCTGTATAAAGTATTTATAATCCTGCCTTTCTGCCTCAGTGTGGGACACTTAACATGGCGCACAACCAAAAAAACAACCAGCATGCAAAATTGTGAAATATGTATAATCTCAATGCAGATAAGGAAGTAGACACATACACTACACCAAAGTGTACCACCAAAAATAACCACTGTGCCCACACTGTTTATTCATCTCCATGTGCTTACGGAGGTGAATGGACCACATGCATCTCCACTTAATCTGTTAGCGGCCCATCACTAGCCTGGAAAGGGAAGGCAGCAAAGAACAGATAGCCTTGTTTTTTAAAAAGAAAAGCTGCCTTCCTTGGAAGAGACCACGAGGGCCATCCAGTCCAACCCCCTGCCATGCAGGAAATCTTGATCAAAGCATCCCCGACAGATGGCCATCCAGCTTCTGTTTAAAGACCTCCAAGGAAGGAGACCCCACCACGCTCCGAGGGAGTGCATTCCAGAGCTGTTCGGCAGTGGAATGCACTCCCTTGGAGCGTGGTGGGGTCTCCTTCCTTGGAGGTCTTTAATCAGAGGCTGGATGGCCATCTGTCGGGGATGCTTTGATCGTGATTTCCTGCATTGCAGGGGGTTGGACTGGATGCCCCTCGTGGTCTCTTCCAGCTCTGCAATTCTATGATTCTCCACCTGGAAGTGATTCTGTGTGCATCCTATATAAGCAGCTTTCTGTGTGCCTGATTTTCCTTGTTCTGTCACCACCACAGTGCTCCAATATGAGGGGAAAATCTTTTCTGCCATTTGAAGGAAGCTTTCATTTAATGTAGCTGCTTCCTTCTCAGTTCTCATCTAACATGTGCAGTGGCTTATGCACTGCAGAAGCTATATCTGACATTGCAACGCCAGGCACAAAATAAGGGAGGAGGAAGTGTTGCCTGTAGGCCTCATGCAGCCCTCCCCCCAGCCATTTTAAAGGCCCTCAAGATTCTCCAGTACCCTCTCATTTAAAAAATAAATGTGAAAATGGCCACATTTTTGTCTTCCCACCAGCCCCTGGTCTTCTTTTGCAATAGGAAGTCAACAGCCTAGGGGACCTGGGGAGCATTTTGAGCCACCCAATTCCCCCTCCGCCAAGTGACTTTTTCTCCCAGGGATGGGTGCACACTGGTGATGTATGGCTCTCCAAGAGGAGCAAGGGCCCCCTCGGTTAAGTCAGAGTTGCTCAAAGGTTGGACCTACACACTTTGGTTGCTCAACGGCTGTGGGCTAACCATGAGCAGTTGGTTGGTCATTATACGAAGAACATGCTGGATCAGATAGGCCTTTGGTCTGATCCACCCAGGTGGTTCTTATGCCCTTAGGATCAGGCTGTAAGAAATTGCTCTTAGCTAATGTGAACTAAAACTTGAAGGGGGCCTGGACCCATTCCTCCTTGCCTCTGTTACTCCATAAAGTATCCTGTGCACTGGTAGCATTAAAAATAAAATAATCTACTAGTAGTAATAATAATAATTAAAAATATTTTTTCCAGACTGTCTTTCAGGGCAATTTGATTATCCGGGCCTTGAGATATGGTTCCAATTGGTAACTGCTGCCCTCCCTTCATCCATATATCTGTCTTGATTATCTGTAACATGAACGGAAGTAAAGAGTCATCTTGTAGAAAGCAATTCTTAACATAAGTATCTAGGCTAGCCTGCACTAATCCTCCCAATGTGTATGTTTTTCAGAGTCCATTAACAACATGACCTTTGGGGCTGGAGTCAGCTATATCAGCCTGACACATACACCAGCTTCAGCACAAGGTAAGCCGTTGCTGTCCCCACTCCTACATTTGTATATAAAATTATAAATGGGGCAACGGAAACACGTTAGTATTTCTGCCTTTTTACCTGCAGATAAACAAGGTGTTCAGGATCCACAGAGACAGATCATCTGTTTGCAATCACCTGATAAGCCGTGAGTATAACTGATGTCCTGGCCAGCAACAGTCCTGCAGCCCGAGTCAGTTCCTGTCAAATTCACTGCCACTCACTTACCTATTTTTAATTTATTTGTTACATCTTTCTCCTGCCCTTCTTCCAAGGAGCTGAAGGTGGCACGCATGGTCCTGTAGCTTCTTTCTTTCTTTTTCTTTTTTTTACAATGAGCCTGTGAGGTATAGGAATCTAAGAAGGAATGATAACTCCAAAATTACTGGGTGAGTCCAGATCTGAATCTAGGCTTTCCCTAACCAGACACAAATCGCTGCATAACAGTGGATCTTGGTGCCTGAAGATGAATTCCATTCCTGATCTGCATTACACTGTTTGCTGTGGGCAGGAGTAGGGATTAAAATCCTCCTCTACTTTGTCTTCGCATGCAAGGATGACTAATTGCTATCATTTTCCCTCTGCTGTAGGAGAAAATGAATATTTCTCATGAGTTTCCCCTGTATTCAAACATCCTAAAGTGTTGTGGGGGAATTATTGTGCAGAGAAAAACAGTTGGGGTATTTTTGCACAAACATCCCCCCCTTGTTTTATGTGCAAAAAAATCCATACATTTTTTTCTGCAAAATGATTTGTCTGCCACATAGGATGTCTGAATAGTGAGAGGAAACTGCCGAAGTCTTGCTCCTCTGTTATTCTTCCCAGTAGGATTTCCCAGCTGTTGAGAAACCTATTTTTCAATTTGGGAACAAATGGTGCTGAATACTATATATACCCTTTGTACAATGGTGGGACAGAGGAAACAAACATGACGTGTGTGATTGTGATGGAGCAGAAGGTTACTCAGTGTAGAAGCTCTTCTCACTGCTCTTTCGAAACCCAGCCAAAGAAATGTGTGGTCTCAAAGGTGAAAAACAGGGTTAGCAATATTGCAGGATGGGAGTCTGATAGATTATGGCTGCTGACACACTGCAGAAATAATGCAGTTTGACACTGCTTTAACTGCCATGGCTCCATCCTATGGAATCCTGGGATCTGTAGTTTGTTGCAGCATCAGAGCTCTCTGACAGAAGGCTAAATAGCTCACAAAACAAAATCCCAGAATACCATAGCATGGAGCCATGGCAGTTAATGTGGTGTCAAACTACATTATTTCTGCAATGTGTTAGTGGCCTATATCACTGTAAAGTTCAGGAAGAGGAACATGTCTGAACAACAACAATAATACTTGTTATTATTAATGCCCCACCTTATTCCCCAGTTTGGGGCTCAAGGCAGCTTAAAACAAACAATTAAAATTCACGGCATATTTTTTAAAAATGATTTTAAAAATGAAAACCACTAAAAATAAGAAATAAAAATCCAGCACATTATACAAGAACTATCTCCCATTTTAAAAATCAGTTCTCAAAGGCCTTCCAGAATAACAAGGTCTTCACCTGGGCTTGAAAGCATAGTGAAAGAGATGCCAGTCTAAATTCTCTGGGAGCAGCCACTGAACAGGTCGTCTCTCCTGTGTTCCCACCAGGTGTGTCTGTGAGGGTGGTGGGATAGAGGGAATGGTCTCCCCAAAAGTTCTCAAAACACAGGAAGATTCATATGGGAGAATACGGTCCTTCAGATAACCTGAATGCTTCCCATCTCAATGCTCTGTGTTGAAATGGTTAGGTTAGTCCACATGTGGAAGAGCTCTATTTGCCCACTGGAGTGTTTACAGGATTCTGGAAAAGGATAAAGAAGCTTCAGTTCATAAACTGCCTTCACTGCTTTATGTTGCCTCCAGTTTTTACAGATTTGGGGCATGCAGTTAACTTGAGTTGCCAGTTTTAGCATAATACTGGCTCTGAACACTCATTCTGTTGTTCTGTGTTCAAACGCTATTTTTTTCCTTGATCTTGTAGACCGTCACAGCCTCCGCCATGGAAAATCAACTTTCCCGGGAGGGAAAACCGCCCTACAAGTATGGGGTTGAGAAGGTCCAACCGGAAAACTCCTCTGAAACCAACAAAATGACTGTTCATGCCTCCCAAAGCCACATCTTGTACAGAAGAATAATCAGGTTATCTCCTTTCTCCACATAGTTGTAATCACTTCAACAATCACTGTTTAAATCTTGCCTAAATTCTGTTCTTGTAAATATATTTTTTTTATGCTGGTATGTCATACTTTCTTTTAAAACTGATATATTGTAAATATATATTTTGGAATTTTTGGGAGTAACTCATCACTGTATCAGGTGGGATAGTGTACAGGCCGTGGCCTGTATGCTTTAGCTTGTTTTATGCATGGAAGATAAGCAAATAAAATAAGCCTGGAAGAATTAAAATTAAACTCTCATTGAGGCACTCAAATCCAGGCCACAAGAGCTACAGGGCAGTTGGTTCAATTTGTATCTCTGGGATGAGGTAGCTGAATGATACTGGTATTCACTAATATGTGAAAGGGACAGACTTCCATGGATGAATTCTTTCAGTCTGAATCAGACTAGTGTGTTGGAAAAGCCTTTGAAATGATTCCTCTGCCTCTAAAAAACAAAGGTCTCTGTTCCATCGTTCCTTCTAGTGGATCCTGTACAGTTCCCCACCTTTGCCTGACAAAAACAAAATAAAACTTATACCCAGAGAGCCTTAGCTTCCACAGGGATGGACTTATGTCCATACTGTTTGCTTTTGAGGCCTCCTTTTTCACCTGTAGCTCCTTCTGCCCTCTGAAAAAAATTGAAAATTTTTTGGATATTCCAAAAAAATAAAATAAAAATCAGGCAATTCTCTGGCAGGGAGCTGGAAGAAGAAACAAAAAAGCATGCACCAGCCTCACAGGAGAGAATATTAGTGTGCATATAGTCCTTGTCGCATATGAGTTCATGTTTTTCCCTCTGTGGAAAAAAGATGTATCTTCAACTCCATGTTCCACATGCAGGGCTTCAAAGAATCATGCCAGATATGGCCAAAGAAGGAAATGTCATGGGCCTTTGGCTCAATTGTAATATATGAAAGATTTTGTGCACACATAGACCTGTTCTTGACTTCATAGATCATTTCTTGTTTTTGGAATGTGCTCTTAAGCCTGGCTCTTACAATTATGTACACAATAAATGATCTTACAGATTTTTATGCATAGTTCCTTGCTTTGAATGAAAACTTGTCTTTTGTTTTTTGAGTTGTTCTTCACTTTTCTTGAATGCTTTCATTTCCTTATAGGTAAATAAAGATAAGGGCCAAAAGAAGTTTCTTTTGGCCAAAGGCCTTCAATAAAATTGTAAGAATCTTGTTTACAGGAAGATCTCTAACCTAAGGCTATAGAGATGGGTTTGAAAATATGACTTGTGTGCTACGGAACTAAATGCAAATGTACATGCAGCATTCCTGGCTGTTAGATTGTACAAATGCACTTTCTAAAAGAACTTTGCATCATTTATTAGGGAGAAAGGTGCTTTCTGTGGCTGGTGCGAGGAGGAATCCATACAGTTTCTGTAACATCCTTCAGAGCCCAAAAAAAGAGAATCCCATGAACTAAAGTTTTGCTGGCAAATTGCCTCCTCTGGCCCATTCCCTGCCTTTTGCCCAGAACAGTGCTTTCTTTCTTTCTGTTTTCTTGTTATTACTCTGTTAAGCCTTTTCCTGCCTTCTTCTCTAAAATGTATTCTTTTTAGCTACTAACTCAATTTTCTATACAGATTCCACCAGTTTAAAAAAAAAATCTCCCTCTCTTTCCCTTTAATGGGACTTGTAGGGAAATCATTTTTCTCTCTTTATACCCAAGGCCTATATACCCTTCAGAGGGAGATGGCATGATCTGGGTGTACCTACAGTTCTGAGAGAGAACATCAGACAGGCTGAATCGTTGTTTGTGTCATTCCATTCTCCTGTCTAGGTTGTTACATTTTCCATATGCAGTACTGCACATAGAATTAAGAAGTATATCACACTAGCTTATTTTACACTCAAAATAGGTTTTTGTAAACCTAATAGTTCACTACACTTGTAGAGTTACTAGAGATCTGTAAGGCTGCTGGTGGAATATACTGGATCTTCTTCGTGGTCTCTGTGAATCACACATTCACATTCAAAATCTATATATAAAAATGCTTGGATATGTTTCCTTTCCCAGTGTGCTGATTGGCTGCTCACGCCCAACCAATCATCACCCACATGCAAATTCCCTCTCCACCTCACAATCTACTCCTGCCACTCCATCTGCATTTATACTCCCAGCCTCCCAAGGGCCCCTCCCTCCTCTTACTCCCTCAGCCACTCACCACCCAAATTTAAAACAATGCAATATTTTTTCCTAAAGTAATACCATGTAGCTGAACTGTGTGAAAGGATTCTGAGAAAAAACAAGTAAAACAATTTATTAATTTTTAAAAATTGTAAAAATGAGTGAACCATGTGAAAGAACTCTGAGAAACCATAGAAGAAGTCTTAATGAAACATTAGAGGACGGATCAAATAGACTAACATCAAAATGAAACATTACGCTGAAAAAGACAAACAGAGAACATTACAGAAAGAGAAGAGTGATTGAGTGTATGTTACACCGGGTACACCCAGTTACAAGTAAAAAGCCTGTTGATGCTGCCTTGGCAGAATAACATTTTGGAGTATGGTTTCAATTTGTAGTCAGCCATAACCCACTCTTAAGGCCATATGGGTAGCTTGGGTATGTCCCAACCGGTGTGCATTCCACCTCACCCACAAGAGAATGGGATAATTAATACTTACTATGAGGGTCCATTTTGGGTGGGTGCAGAGGAGGAATCCATGCCTACCCAGGAAGTGGCTGGTTTCTGTCTGCACTTTATGCAGAAGAGTTAATCCTCTTTAAAGAGGGTTCTTATGCTGGTATATGCTTAGCCCCTATTTATTCTTTCTTGTCAGGTACTCCTTGGTCTTTGTCTCCTTGTTAATTAATTCTTTAGGTTGGCCACGAAGGGAAACTGAAAGGAACATCCAGAGGAGCCAATTTGTCAGCCAAGCTTTAGATCATATGATTCCCTGCCTCTTTCTGGGTGGTGTAACCCAAACTGCTTGGATACCTCCTTTGCATCAACCAAGAATAGACCCTCATGGTAAGGATCCAGTGTCCCAATCCAAAGAAATTCTTCTGAATACCCATTGTCATTCCTCCATTTTCTTCAGTGGTGGTAACCAGCAGTCAATTTAGTCCTTCGTTGCTTTGGAAGTAGGGCTGTGCAACATCCCGCTTGGTCTTCCCCCACCCTCCGGCCAGCTTAATAAATAATAAGAGCTTTAACAGCTGCAACAGCCCAGCCATTGCGTACCTGCCAGATTGTCTGAACTGGCTATATCTGGCAACAATAATGGCTGTCCCTAGCCGCTGACCACACAGTTTCAAGTCTTAAGTATTATAGCCCACATCACTTGGAAAAAAAAAATAAGCTGGGTAGTACCACAGCAAGAGGCTTTTCTACATTCCTTTGCCCCCTCAGCATAGGAACATGGCCCAGACTGCTGTCCATTGTGGGTGGAAATAGAAATTTCTGTGGTATAGTAGCTAAGTTAAATCTATTTCAAATCCTCCATTCATATCTTGCATCTACCACAAACTCACTGGATTCATGCAGACTCCTCCATCAGTAATATAGAGATAATACCTACCTTACACATTTTTATGGGTTACATAATATATAATTTGGAGCACTCTGAATTCAGAAGTCCAGTCGGCCCTCCATATCCACGAGTTCTCAAAAATATTCAAGGGGTGGGGGGAATTCCTAAAAGCAAATCTTGCTGTGTGCTGTTTTATATAAGGGATGCCATTTTACTATGCCATAGTATATCCTGGGACTTGAGCATCCATGGATACTGGTATCCGTGGGGTGGGGGGTGTCCTGGAACCAAACCCCAGCGGGTACCAAAAGCCCACTATATTCGAGGACACTTTAATCCAGCCATTTCTTTTTGGCATCTTTTGAAAAAACATTGTTCATCTTATCTGTAGGAAAAAGGACAGGCTACGCCAGGTTTAAACAGAAGGAAGATACAGCTAACCAAATATCTGATTATGAAGCCCATCCATTTCCCATTCCAGGGCTGCCTTAGTCCAAAAGCAGGGGGTTTACCTGGCAACCCTGCAGTTTTCTCTATGATGTCAGCTTGGAACTTTGCACCTCATCATTCTGTCTGTGAAGTCAGCTTTTCACACACTCAGTCGTCAACTAATATCCTTGAGCGTGAGCTTAAGACACTTTTTGGAGAGCACACTGACAACAGCAGAGCCAAAATGAACTTCTGCTTTCATTTTTATGCCAACCTGGGTTTCAAAAAATCCAGTGCGACTCCTTGCTCTCATGAGGCTGCAGAACAAGTCCAAGAATACAGCCCTTGGGCCAGTTCAGCAGTAATCATAACTCTTGGCATGTCCCCACAATATCTTGGCAAGCCCACCAACCCTTTTTCACAGAACCCCTTTCCACCACCACCACAAAAATGGCTCACACACCTGTTTGATGTTTGTGTAAAACATTCTTGGCAAAGTTAAATGCAATACATTAGTACAAATTTGTCAAATATTTACAATGAGTTCTGTGAAACTATCAGGGGTAGACGCCCCTGTCTTATTAAGAGATGCCACTGGTGCATTTTGGCCCCCAAAAGAAGTATTTGTGGGGGGGGGGGCTGACTTTCAAAGTAGGAAGGAACAGCAGCACTTTAAGGAAGAGATTTTAAAGCACCCATCTTTGCTGCAAACATAAACCAAGTAACCCATATGACTTTGATCTAGATAATGCTAGTGGTATAAACACAAAGGAATTCATTGGTTCCTTCTGACTGTAGTACTGTATCCCATTTCACGTGAAATGCAGCAGGCGTGCAAGGCAACAAACTTGACAAATGGCTCTCCCTAACTTATTGCATAGATTAAGCTAACTGAATGATGGACTATTAGCAATTTAAAACAACAGGAGCTACAGTCATATTTTTTTTTACTCTTCCTCTGTCTGGAAAACAACAACTGCATGTAATAAACCAGCAGGCCAAAGAGATGGCTGCAATTGACCATTCCCCCCACCCCTGAAGCGATGATTTATTATACAACAAATGCTGTGAGTAAGAGGGCATTAAAAATGAATCTGAAATGATACAGTCCACCATTGTACTATCTTCTCTAAGATGGGCCTGGACCAATACCTGAGGCAAAACAAGACGGATAGCTGAGGTGATCAGATGGGCAATATCACTTCAGAGCGCAAGTGGTAAATGACCTAACTTTCTTCTTTTGAATGCTCCCCTGAGTAACATGTTCCTTGCATATCTCACCTAAGCAGTGGAACACTAAACATACGTTTTCTCCCTGAGGTGCTAGCTTACTACACAAACAGATTTTAAAGAGGAGAGTGGGGGAGTTCAGGAGCATTTGAAAATGGGATGCTCTACATGGTATCACAAATTCTACCAACTGGGTCTTGGCCAGGGTTCAATGACAAGCATACACTGAATTCCTCACAGAGCAACTTCCTTACACTTGGTTCCCACGAAAGTCAACTGAGGACCAAAATTTCATGCTCCCATTATATATCCAAACTTCAGCCATCCAGTATCTGCCGCTGGCAGTTTTGCAAAGAGGTTGAACTGGGTTTTCCAATAGATCCTGGTCCCATTAGAGAACTACAGCTGCCAGATTGCAAGTCATGATTTTTAATCCATATTACACATGTAGTAGCTGTGGATGTACCATTAAGGTGGGTGGTGCTGGTCCATTTTTTAAAAATATATATTAATACTTCAAGTCTTCTCTGACCAGGATTGTAAGAGTACAATAGAAAAAGGATAATGGACAACTAAGGCAAAAAGGGGCATTGTGTTTTGATTCCAAAGGCAGTGATTCTAATCATAATTAAGGTTTACATGGAGGAAAACATTTTGGCAGTGGATAGAGTCAACTTTGGTCAAATAAGAGGTAGCCACAGTTAAAACAAGATGGTGGCAGTGTAACACATTGGTATGTCTTCCCCCTTACTGTCACAACTTAGCTTGAAAGGAGAGGAGAGGGACTACAGAGTGTCCTGCACAAAAAAGAAATGAAATGCACCAATGACATCTCCTCTAAACCCTCCTTGTAAAACAAATCCCTTGACAACAACAGTTTGCCAGATATTCCAAGGCAGATTAATACAGAACACGAACAAGGAGAACACAAACAGTCAAAAAATCCAGAAAGCAACAACAAAAAATACTGTCTGCATCCAAAGTTAAGACGGTTAAATCAGTAGCTGAAAAACACAACCACTAAAAAAGAAAAGAAAAAAGTATGCTTTTAAAAAAGAACCACACTCTCTTTTCATCACAGCAAAAAAACTGTTCTTAGTACCTTGCGCTGAATGGCACCACAACACCTTTAGAGCAAATCACACATGGGAGAAAAAAATATCTGAATGGCTTACAACCCAATGAGTTGACAGCTGCCATTGCTATTCCAAAGGGGGGGAAAGAGGGGGCAGAGAAGCTGCATATTTTTTTTAAAAAAGATATAAGCACTCCTGCATCACTCTCTAGTTGGCATTAGTTTTTACAAGGAGAAAGCAAATGCATATTAAAAGGGAGGTGGGAAAGAAAGAAGAATGTTATCTGCTGTAGACTTGGTAAAATTTAATCACATCTGACCGGGTTTTTTTCTTTTTTAATTTTTTTTTACACCTTGGCCAGGATCTGAAAGGCACATCCAAGGGGCTTAGATGTGCCAAACGGTTTGTACAGACCCCGAGATATGCGTCTTTCTCTTTCAATATCATGACTGATCACAAACTTTAATAGTCCCATCAGTTTCAAAAACAGTTTGTCATAACACAGAAGCGAGGGCTGATATTTTAGAAAATGCTTCCCCTTCAGCCTCCCAGAACTACTTGTGTAGTTCTTTGGATCCTTGCCAGTGTCATTCTGAACAAAAAGGGCAGAAATATTAGACAGAAATTTTTGTTGCTGCAGATTACAAAATGTCTAAGTGTTTCACTTCCCTCCATCCCACCCTACCCCACTATATCCCCCTTCCCCATCAAGGAAATCAATGCTTTCTTGCTTATTTCTACAGTGTATCTTGTGCTGTTAACAATACTGATATGGTTTGATTCAGCACCAGAAGTCCTACTTGTCATTAAGCAAAACCACCAAATAAAAAAATGCTTTAAAAATAGCTGCATCGTTACTTAACACTGTTTGGCCTACCCAACCTATTTACACTTTAAATAGAAACATTAACCACTTTTTTAAGTAATCAAAATATATCTTTGCAAAAAAAAAATTGGATGCAGAATTCTATAAAATAAGGAACGGGAACAGTAGAAAAGCTTGATCTTCGGTCCCTGTACCATGTTGGAATTTTTGCCCAGTATATCAGAGGGCTTTGGCTTTTGCGACTACCCAGCCAGGGAGACAATGGGATGCTTAGACTGACACAGAAAGGGGCATACAATAGGTAAGTGCTTAAAGCAGATTAGATGCTGTGTGCAGACAGGGATATGCAAGGGTGGAAAGCAATGAAGGAACGCTCTCATCCTCTTGGTTTGAAAAATGGTTAGAGTGGCATCTGGTAGGAAACTGGAAAGAGGGTAGCTGTGTCTTGCTATGCTACTTCTGGGGAATTTCCTAAGAGCTGTGCACCAATGAACCCTGATATGGGGAACCCCAAACCCAAGAGGTTTGCAACCATTTTGTGGCACTGGAAGGTGACACAGTGAGGGTGATGCGACACAGGTTGAGATGCTATTGTAGTCTTAACTAAAATAGAGTCATTGAATTGACTGGATTTACATATTGACTTGCCTTTCAACAATTGATTCAGTGGGTCTAATCATGCCCTACCAGATAATTAACAAGATGCGTAACACGAAAATCTAGCATACAAATTCACATTCACATTCATTCCTCCCTCTTTCTCACACAGAGAAATAATTGACAAAAAAGCTTAATGGTCCAGTCCAATTCCCCATCTACTCTTGCTGCATAAGAATAGGATTGGAAAAGTTACTTTTTGGACTTCAGCTCCCAGGTCTCTCTGCATGATCAGCAAGACCTTGCTGGCTGAGAGATTCAAGGAGTGGCAGTCCAAAAAAGTAACTTTTCCAAGCTATGATTGCTACTCGCTCCTTTTACACCAGCATCATTCTAAAGGCCTAGATCTCAGGGAAGTAACTCGCTTGTTTTCATGCTGTACAAGTTACCAAAGTAGGGCTCTCTGTGTGTCATATGACTGAATAAAACAACAATGAGTCTTGCGGCACTTTAAAGACGAGCAAATTTTATTCTGTATGAGCTTTCTTGGGCTGTAGTCCAATATACTGTATGCAGCAGACTGCAATCCACCAATATTTGAGTTAAAACAAATAAAACTTTCCCATCTTTCAAGAGCCAAAAGATTCTTTGTCGTTTTTTTCTGCTATCAATTAACATGGAATCTTTTACCTGGCTGAAGAGTCAATATTCCGTTTTTAAAATGTGCCGCATATAAAAGGTTTCAGGCTAGCCTTGGCCCTGATATGCTAGTGCTCTATGCAAATGTATGGAGGAATACTGTCACATCAAAAAAAGGTACAACCTGAAGATAGGTTGACCATCAGGGCCAGACCTGAGCCTCAATTATGAAGGTGTGAAGGTATGACGTTGTTTCATAGCCATTACTTTTAAGGAGTGCTGTGATGGCAAAACTATAAGGGTGTGGGTCAGGCAGAAATGGAGGGGGATCAGAGAAAAAGGGCCATTCAAATGCCGGACTAAATCCTGTGTGGCCATGAGTGCCAAGTTTTGCCCTCAAAATCCATTGTCATAACTAAATGCATAGCACTCAATGAAGACAGCTACCCTGCCTCCTTCCCTGGGCTTAGAAGAGTTACATTATGGAGGCCTTTTTGGACTACAGCTTCCATAGTCCCCCAGCCAGTTAAATGTAGACTCCATTCTGGAGTTGCAGTTTCCCAAATGTAACTTTTCTAAGCTCTGCTTTTAGGACATAATTCATTCCATTCCTGCCACTGCTATGTGTTGCTTGGTGCTACAAAGCAGGTAGCATGGTGAGAATCAGGCATTATGCCAGGTTTTGGGGGTGAAAGTATTTTCTATTGTTTCATGTCTGTTTTGCTTTTTCTTTAAGTCATCAGCTTTTAATGTTGCTGCTCAGCTAGTCACATCAGCATAGCAGTGGCCATCCTAAATGGGCCATGGGACCGGGTTACAAGAATCCTTGATGGCAGATGGTAGCATCCTACTCCTTGTAGCCAGAATTTCATTCTACTGCCTTTGTAACACATCAGAAGGGAGGGAGGACAAAACAAGCAAATCTGTTTCTAAGACTGTTTTCCCTCTTGAGCTTAGATAGCCCAGGTTTGTAAACTACCAGCAGGAGGCAGTCCTGCAACCTTCTGCAGAATAGATAAGAGTCCCAGGGAGGAGTTATTGATGCTTTTACAGAATTGCTTTCTCTTGCCAAAGATGGAAGAAATCTTCTCGTTGCCACCAAGAAAGATCATGGTGATCTACAGGGTACCTCCTTAGGGTAGAAGAGATCAGTTTGGTTGTTAAAAAATTGTTGTTCAACTTTGGCCAAAAGAAAAAATAAAAGTAGTAAAAACCAGGTGCACACGTGTGTGCATACCTGTGTTTTCTGTCTGTTTGCTTCTTCTCTAAACACACCCATGGGCACGGTGTTCATTATCTGCTCTTGCTTAAAAGAGTTCCAGAAGGAATGCTTCCATACACTCCTTTCTTGCTGGTGGGCAAAATCCAAATTTTCTCTGCCACTTCATATCACAAAGGAGGACTTGTGCCTAAAGTCACCCTGGAATGGACACAGAAAAATAGGGGTCAGAATATATATGTTTTTCATGACTCTCTCCTTGTACTCACCTCATTTGCTTGACCTAAGCTGAACTAAAGGCTGTGGGGTTTTTTTGTTTTGTTTTGTTTTGTTTTTGCCAAAATCCTGTTCATACAGCACACCTTTTCCTGGCACAGCAACCTGTTACACTGGGGTAAGGTAGTTTTTGGAGCAGTGTGTAGGGGTGGCAAGGAAAGTCATATGTATCACCAGAAAAAGTTGTCCTTGCCATGTCCTGAGCTGCTTGAGAGCTGAAAAAAGCTTTTGCTGCCATCTCCCTTGTTGGTACAGCCCTCATGGACATTTTATCCCTGCTGGTATGCTGAGATACACACCACCACCTATCTCAGTGTAATCGCAGCAGCCAACATGATCACAACCCCTCTCTCTTCCGGACTTGCACTTATATTGCAAATGAGTGCTGCTCCACATGTGGCAAACGCTTAGGAAGCTTTAATAATGCCTTGTATTTTAAAAACTGCCCAGCCACCACTGGCAATCAGGAATTCCCTGCAGATGAACAAGCATTCTGACCAGGAGGAGAGAATCATTAATTTATTCCTTCTTCCTTGCCAGCCCCACTTAATTTCCAGTGCTGCCCAGCCAAGGGAAGGGAGAAAAAACCCTTCCACTAGAAACTTGACTCTGGAGGTGTAAAATTGGTCGCAGTGGCAGCAGATGAAACTCTGCAAGGACAGTGAAGATGCATCCTTGCAGACTATAATAATGCACAGGGCTTTGGGGGGAATGCAGTGGAATATGGGGGCAAGTGGGCAAAACTCCATTCACAGTTTTTGCCCCAAATGTAGACAAACCCCTGGTCATCAATAGCCCTGCTTCAGTCTTGCAAACAAACTCAGGGCCACGGCTTGCTTGCTTGTGTCAGTCCATCTGTAATGTGGCCTTTCTCTTTTTCTACTCCTCTCCACTGTCCCTAGCATTATTGCCTTTTCCAGTGTGTCATGTCGTCTCATAATATCTCCAAAGTTCAATAGCTTCCATTTAGTCATTTTGGTTTCAGGCTTCATTTTATCTAGAATCTATTTATTTGACTTTTTGGCAGTCCACAGTATCTGTAGAACTCTTCTCTAGCACCACATTTGGGATGAATTTATTCTCTTCCTTTCAGTTTTCTTCACTATTCAGCTTTCATAGACATACACAGAAACTGGAAATACTATGGCATCATTAATTCTGTCTTTGGTATCCATTGACATATCTCTACACTTGAAGATCTTATCTAGTTCCTTCAGAGCTGCCTTTCCAAGCCCTAGTCTTCTCCTGATTTCTTGACTACAGTTTCCATTTTCATTAATGACTGAGTGGAAGTATATAAAATCTTTTAAGTATTTTGATGTCTTTGTCCTCCACTTTAACATTACACAAATCATCTGTGGTCATGATTTTTGTTTTCTTAATATTCTGCTATAAACCTTCTTGACCACTTTCTTTGTTAACTTTCATCATTAATTGTTTCAAGTATTTGCTATTTACTGCTAGTAGTAAATTGCCGTATTTTTAGTTGCTGATGTTCCTTCCCACATCTTCACACCTCCTTGCTCTGTGCCTAATCCTGCTTTCCACATGATAGGTTCTACATATAAATTAAACAGACAGAGTGATAAAATGCAGCTTTGTCTGACCCCCTAACCAACTGAAAACCATTATGTTTCTCCATATTTTATCCTGGACACTAGGCTCTTAGCAGGCAATTTAAAAAAAAAACAAACCTTCATGATAGCAACTTTTGCAGAATTATTTACAAGTCTGATTTAACAACTAAATGTATTCCAAGAGCCATATTGTACTACACTGTTATAGCACTATTATTCCAACTGCTATGGCTGCCTCCTGTGGGATTCTGAGCTCCCTGGTGAGAATGCTAAATGCCCTTCCCTCAACTGCAAATCCCAGGATTCCCCAGAAGGGACCCAGAGCAGTTAAAGTGGAATAATAGTACTATAACAGTGTAGTGCGATAATGCTCTAAGTATTCACACTTGTCCATTTCCCTTTCTTTGGTTTATCCGTCCCATCCTCCCCCTTCATTTGGCCCAATGGCACTATCCTACCTCTTCATCTGTGCGGATGTAGTTCACGCCATCTGGTTTTGTTGGAGTCTTGTAGCTGAAATGAGGGAAGACAACATTTAGTAGAAGTCTAAGGAGCACAAAGGAAGAAGGCTGTTTATTAGCTAGGCTGCCAGTTTCCAAGCTTCCATTGCTGTTCTCCTACAAATGACATTTTTGTTTTTCTTCAGAATATACTGCTTGATCCCCGGTGTGGCAGAGTGCATGGACTGTGTACCACTTCAGACTCCGGGGAGAGAATACCATTTTTAAATGCTCTTTCATATTTCGAAGAGGTGAGCACACACAAGCTAAAACTTTAATACATATGTTAAAAAAAAACTTTAAAAATCTGTTAAAAGTACAAAGTTAATACAGTTCAAAGCACATTTAAAACACAGTGAGAAAGATAAAAGCACAGCACACCCATTATAAAAAACCTCTTTGCCGCATGAGTTAAGAGTCAAAGTCCTATCTAAATAAAAAGGTCTTGGCCTACTGGTCCATGGACAACAGAGGATAATTTTTACCAAATAGCAGAAGAGTGATTTCTGACTCCCTACACCAGCAACTTAGAAACCTGTGTCAGTTTAACAAATGGGATGGGAAGTGTTATCTTTCTCAAGCCAATGCCTCAGTGTCTTCCTTTTCCTGGGATGGTAGTTCCTATTGTGGCTAATTTTATGCTATCTGCTCCCATGGGTCTACTCATTATGGCAGATGGTTAGAGAAAGGCTGAGTCATTTCCTTTCATCTAGCACATGCAACACAACTGAAAAACAGCACTGGTAGACAGAAATGCAAAAGTTTGGGTCAGGGATTCCTGCCCAATGCCAGTAATGTAAATTCCTGTAAAGTAGTTACTGTAATACCTAAAATGCACATACAGATTGGTTCAGTTACATCAGGGGAGGGAATCACGGACTCTCCAGATGTTCTTGGAATACTCCCAATATTCCTCACCACCGGATATGCTCTATAGGGCTGATGGGAACTGCAGTCCAAAATCATCTGGAGGGCCGCGTGGCTCCTGCCTGTGAATTAGATGAGCTGGTGCTCACTTTCTCCACTTGGGAAAATCCTCAAGTGAGTGCAGAAAGCCAAGGCTCACCTGTTTCCATTCTGCTTGTTGTTGACGAAGAAGCCCTTTCTGTAGGCACAGCAGATTCCCACTGTGGTCAGTGACAAGACCAAGAGGACCACCAGGATTCCTCCAACAATCCCAGCAATGTTAAGGTCATCTGGAGGAGGAGGAGGAGGAGGAAAATGAGCACAAGCTTCCACCACCTCCCTGCAAGCAGGCAAAACTTGATGCCTCAGCTTCATAATCCCATCCACAAACCACAACTTAAAGAGTTCCCTGTTGTTACATAATGACTTCTTCGATCCCATCTACCAGCCCTTCAGCTTCAGCAGTGGGCATAGAGCATTGCCTAGATGACAACAGCCTTTGGAAAAGTTACTTTTGTGAAATTTAACTCCCAGAATCCCCCAGCTAATAGTCTCCCCAAATCTATTTTTTTCCAAAAGGAGACCCAACCAAAAGACTCTTTCACACTATACAATTGCAGCATTTTGATCCCGCTTCAACTGCCATGGCTCCATCCCATGGAATCTTAGGATCTGTACAACATTCTCTGCAAGAGAGCTCTTGTCCATCACCACACGACAAAATGCAGGATTCTGTAGGATGCAGCCATGGCAGTTAAAGAGGCATTAAATGCTATAATTGTGCAGCATAAAAGTGACCAAAAATCTTCTTGCCACTGAGATCTTGGAGAATCGCTCTATCACACCAGCACACCTTGGGATTACTTTAAAAAAACCAAAAAACAGTGGCAGTGACAAACTAACGCAAGTAAATCATAGATTTTCCTTGGTTTTTTTCTAGACTGTGAGGCCATGTTCTGGAACCGCACAGCCCAGAAAAAAAACAAGGAAAATCTATGGATGCTAGCAGTGAAAACCTTTGACTTTGCAAGTAAATCACTTGCAGTTGCCATCAGGAATGTGATGCTTATGGGGGATTCCGAGGCCAGAAAAACCATTTAGACATGTTGCTGCTGCTGTGATATGCCAATAGTACAAGGTATTTGGGATTTTTTCCCCTCGTGTAGATGGGCCCCAGATTAGGACAATTGCACAGGTTGGAAAGGCCTAAGAGCTTGATGCTTTTTCTCCCCTCATCTCACCATTGTGAAACTCCTTTTTTGGGTACACGTGCTTTCTCCAGGTTTGCCTGCAGATGGTCTCTTGCAACTCTAACCCAAAGGGAGATCTGTTTTCAGGGAAGAACAACGCCCCTGACCCCCAAGTCCCACTGAATACCATTGCTCTCTTCCAAGAAATGCTACTCACAAACTTCCATCACCAAGTCTTCACACCAGGCATCACCGACAGCATTCATTGCTCTGCAGCTGTAACGCCCTGTGTCTCCTTTCTGCACTTCACTAAAAACCTGCATGAATAACAATTATAATCCTAGTCATACATGGTATTTATTCAATGTCTTCACAAGTATTCATCACACATCCATCACAGCCCACCTGAGATTGTACCATTTCAAAATGGGAGGGGCATGTGTTTGAAGGCTCCTCTGGTCCAATCCCCTCCCCCCCCCAAAAAATCCCTGCATTCAGAAAAAAACCAAAGATAGGTTTATGCCTAGCCTTTTTTGTCACATGCTAGTTTTTTTTTTTTACATAGGGAGCATTCAAATACATGAAATGTATATGTATATATTCTGTGTTTATCCTGCCTCCTTCCCCCTCCTCTTCCTCTGTTGTCTCCCCACTGTGCTGAATTATAGATTGTAAGCCCCTTGGAAGCAGGACTGATCCTCTTGCATTTTCTGAAGTGCCATGCCCACAGATGTAGACATGCCAATAATATTCTGGGCTCAGAACTCATTGGCCTTTTAGGGTAAGAGAGAATCTTAGATTTGTGAAGTCGAAGGCTTTCATGGCCGGCATCCAAAGGTTTTCCGTGGGCTTTTTCCAGGCTGTGAGGCCGTGTTCTGGAAGAGTTTATTTCTGACGTTTCGCCTGCATCTGTGGCTGGCATCTTCAGAGAATGGTTGGGTAGGAGTGTGAAATCTTAGATTTCTTTCTCCTCCCACCCCGCCTCTCAATCTCTCTCTCTCTCTCTCTCTCTCTCTCACACACACACACACACACACACAAACACACTTACTTTTGCCCTTCTACAACACAGTCTGGAAAAGTGGTCATGCTAGGAGCTGTAATGTAAAAAAGTAATGTTTCCAAACTTTGTTCTACACACAGAGACTTCAGCTGATACCTCCTTTTCTTTTCTAGTCTTTTCTTTTACTTTTTTTTTGTTCCCTTTCCCTTTTCTTTTTGTCAGTGGAGTCATTTTGGATCAATTTCTATCCATATTCCATTACTCAAGTCCATAATCATAAAGAAGAATAGGCTGACAGAAATAAGGATGATGACAACAACAACAAACAAAAACAGTTTCTAATGAATACAGAATGTTTCTCCAGTCCAGTGAATACTGAATGTTTCTACCTTCCAGGTCTGGAAGGTAGAGCCACATCAACAACCTGACATGTCAACTGGATTATATGTAACGGAAATGTTCTCATGTTGCACAATCCAGTTCATGGATGAACTAGTAACTAACTTCTGCTTGCCAGAATTGGTGCCCAAACAGATCTTTCAGGGAAAGGTGTCAGTGAGTGTCTGGTAAATAGACAGAAAAATTAACTATCCTACTTTTATATTTAGCATATAATGGCTGGACAACCTCAGGCATTCTTCAAGGAAAAAAGAATACTCAGAGGTGGTTTGCCAGTTCCTTCAAGCTAAAATATCACCTACAACACCTGGTATTCACTGGTGGTCTCCCATTCAAATACTAACCAAAGCTGAACCTTACTTAGCTTTCAGGATCAGTTAGGATCTGGTGCCTTTAGGATATTTAAGCCAGGAGAAAAAAAACCTATCTGGACCCATTTCAGTCTGGTTTCAGGCAAGGGTACAGCACTTAAATGGCCTTAGTTGCTCTGACTGATGACTTACTCCAAGAGAAAGACAAGGGGAGTGCTACCCTGTTGATCTTCCTGGATCTCTCAGCAGCTTTTGATACCATTGTCCATGGTATCCTATTGGACCAACGCCATTGGAGGAGAGTAGAAGGTACCATTCTACAGTGGTTCTGCTCCTATCCAAAAGGCCAGTTCCAGAAAGTACTATTGGGGGATTTCTACTCAGACCCTTGGCTATTAAGCTCTGTGGTGCCACAGGGTTCCATCTTATTTCTCATCCTCTTTGGTATCTACATGAAACCACTGGATGAAATCATTAGAGGCATTAGAGTTGGGTGCCATCAGTATGCTGATGATGACACTCAGCTCTATTTCTCCTTGTATCAGGGTCAGCTGGGGCTGTGCAGATTCTGGACCAGTGCCTGGATGCTATAAATGGCTGGATGAGGGCCAAGAAACTGAAGCTGAATCCTGATAAGATGGAGGCTCTGTGCACTAGTGGTTCTCAGGTCTTGGAATTTGGTAAACAGCTTGTCCTGGATGGGGCTGCACTCTCCCTGAAGGAGCAAGTGCATAGTTTGGGAGTACTCTTAGATCCATCCCTCCCACTGGAGGCCTGAGTGGACTCCGTGGCTTGGAGTGCTTGGTGCCAGCTTTGACTAGCGCACCAGCTATGGTCTTTCCTGGAGAGAAATAACACAGACACAGTAATCCATGCATTGGTAATCTCCCAATTAGACTACAGTAGCACCCCCGTATCCGCTGATTCGCCATCTGCTGATTCAATTATTCACGGATGGCAACAGCGGAGGGGTGGATGGGGAAGGGAGGGGAGGAGTAGATCTCACCTCCCTTCACCCCTGCAATCACACCCTGGGATCGCTCCTGTGGCGGGAAGGGTGATGCGGGGGCAAAGGGAGGGGAGGAGTAGATCTTACCTTCCTTCTCCCTTCACCCCTGGGGTCGCCCCTTGGGATCGCTCCCGTGGCAGGAATGGCGACAGCAGTGAAGGGAGGGGAGGAGTAGATCTCGCCTCCCTTCTCCCTTGGGATCATACCCCGGAATCGCTCCTGTGGTGGGAATGGCAACAGGGGTGTTCGCTATTATCTGCGGATTTCATTATCCACGGTGGGCCCTGGAACCAATCCCCCATGGATATGGGGTTCCTACTGTACTGTAATGCACTCTATGTGGGGCTGCCCTTCAAGAAAACTCAGAAACTGCAGCTAGTGCAAAATACAGCAGCTTAACCGCAAGCTAGAAAAGCATACAGGCAGTCTTAAAACAAATTGTACTGTTTGCCAATACACTTCCAGTCTGAATTCAAGATGCTTCTGGTGAAATTTGAGCCCTAAATGGCTTGGGACTTTCATACTTGAGGGAGCACCCCTCTCTGCCACTCGTGGTTGACAATACAGGACTAGATGTGAACATGGTCTGACTCTGTATAAAGCACTTCCCTATGTTCCTATTCCCCACGTTTCGTTTCTGACTGCACACGCAAGGGACATCCAAGGAGGCATTTTTGTCTGACTCTCATTATCTTGGGATCTGAGTTAGATTTTAATCCTTAGAATAGGGGTGGTCAGCTGTGGAAGGCTAGGGAGTCACATTAGCTCCCCAGGAGACCTTGGAGAATTTGCACCCTCCACCACACCCGCTCCTGCAAAAATAAATACATAAAAACTTATTTTGCCCCTAAATGCCCTATAGGGGACATGAGGGTATTCTCATCATGTTTTAGAATTTAGAGTCTTCCTGAGCCCCTAAAGAGCTTGGAGAGGGGGGGCATTTTTACACAAAATACTTTTTAGATTTTTTTAAATTTTATTTTATTTTTATTTTTTTTCAGACAATCGATTTGACCTCCTAGGTCGCCCAGGGACCCTCCAAGCATTGTGGAACCCCACCCACCCGCAAACCCTAGAAGGCATTTGGGGGCATCTGGGAGCACTAAATGTTTTGCCAAAAAAACAGTGTAATGGTTTCCCCCCCCCCAAAAAAAAAAGAGCCTGGGGGAGGGACTTTGACTACCTCAATTAGAACTTGGGTGACTAAAGCACACATGATGACCTAGGATAATGGTAAGACGAAGGATGGATCTGGTGGTATGTTTTCAGGTGATTTACAAGAGATGGCAAGAATTTCTGATTCCCAAGTGTTTACCACTAGCAAAATTTTCCCTGCTCGCCTGCAAAAAACTTTCCTGTTTGAAATGTAGAAAGTTTGGGGTAACCCAAAGTAGATTTTTATGTGGAACAACTGTGAGCTCCATGCGGTTCTGGTATCCAGAACAAATTCTTAATATCTGTCCCACCCTCCCCCGCCCTCTCTCTCTTTGGTATTTTCATGTGTGTATCTTTTACACCTAGCACCCACTGGTGAATCTTAGCAAAACAAGCAGAGTGAATCTGAAAGAATGTGCAGAAACCTGAATAGGAATTTTTTATTTTATTTTAATGTTTATTTTACTCCTGAATGAGCATATTGCATAAACATAAGGATGTCCATTTTTGCAGCATGACAATATAATTCCAGTATGTAACAAAAGGTACCAATTTCAGGAAATGGAAAAAAACCACAACTCTATAGAGAAGAACTCCCTTTTCTTCCTGTAAATAGCATCTGCTAACATATCCATTTGTGCAATTTCTAAAGCTTTAAACAACCATTCCATTACTGTAGGAGGAAAAGCCAATTTCCACCGCTGAGGCTGAATAATTTTTGCAGCCATCAAGAAGTAACTTCTCTCCTTTTATTTTTTTATATTTGAAAATAAGCCAGTTTTTGTCAGAATAAATTTATTTTTAATCTATGCCACTGATTTACCTCTAAATCTGAGACTTCATAACCTTCTGTACACATAGGCTACTGATTTTTTTTTTTTTTTAAGATTTACAAGACAAACAGAGGGGCTTAGATTCCCTCTAGATGTCTTAGAGGGAATTATCAAAATGATTAACTGCTCATTTAGGAGTGGTGATAAACTGTTATGGGCATTTTTGTGACGTTGGAATCTTAACAGGGAAATAGCTACGGGTGTGAAATTAGTTTTTTTTTTTAATTGCTTGACATCTAGGCATGTAGGATTTTTCCAGGTATCACCAACAGTCATAGTGTTTTTCTATACAGCACTAGCAAGCAGGGATCACCAGCATTGAGGCCATGATATTGTGAACACAGCTGTGCTGGGCAGGGCACGTTTCTAGGATGGAGGACCATCACCTCCCCAAAATAGTACTCTACGGTGAACTCACCACGGGTCAGTGTAAGAGGGGCGCTCCAAAAAAGCGATACAAGGACTCCCTGAAACAACATCTCAGGGTCGGCCAAATTGATCACCAACAATGGTCTGCCCTGGCCTCACATCGAGAGGCATGGAGACATACTACCCACAATGCTGCAGCCTTATTTGAGAACTCACGCCAAACAAGTCTTGAAGAGAAATGACAACGCAGAAAGAATCACAACCCGGAAACATCACCCAAGGAGACCTTCTGCTGTGCTTTCTGCAACCGGACTTGTTTATCTCGGATTGGCCTTTTTAGTCATCAGCGTGCTTGCAGAAAATGCGGGATGAGTCCTTCCTGAATCTTTGTTTGCGAAGAAAAGCCAGAGACTTGTCTCCGATTCCATATATAAAGGTGGGGAACTTTTAGTCCTGTCCCTACTGTTCTTCCTCCAGCAGGCAAAACTCTTTTTATTCTGACATGCTTTTAAAACAGAAACTTTTTAAAGAATGGACTGAGGGTGCTGTTTTGTTTTAAACTGTACTGTTTTAAACTGCACTGTTTTTAATTGTTTTTTTTTAATCTAACTGCATTTTATCTTTGTAAGTGTAGATATAAATCATTTTAATACTGCGAGTAGTTTAATTCCATTTTAAGGTTCCCTTTCAGTATTTTTTTAGTTGTATTATTCTTTTTAAATTGGAAGCCATCTTGAGTCCCAATTTTGGGAGAAAGGCAGGATATAAGTAAAGATGGTTATGATGATGTTATTTGGGAGTTCAACTCCCAGAAGGCTGAGCCAACAGGGACCAGGAAATGAGATTATGGGAGTTGTAGTCAAGCAACATCTGGAGGGCCAAAGTTTCCCCATCCTTGACAAATATGATACAGTATGCAGTACCACAGGCATATATGCCCAATGCACTTATCTTTGACTACCTCTGCATCCCCAAACATACACTCACACTGGATTTGAGCTTTCTATTTTCAGGAAAAAGAGGACCACGTAAATCCAGTGCATCTGTATACATATACCTGTATATGAGCTGTATCACTCATGACACTATCTGTAACAGAGGTGCATAGGGAGGCCTAAATATCTGCCTGCTTCCTGGCTGCCCATACACAGCTGAGTGTTTTATGACTGTGCAATCATGCCAAGAGGATATTAGTTTGAGACAGGACATGAGAAAATTGTATTGTAAAACACTGCCATGAAATACAACAACCCACCTTTCCTCTCCCTGACTACCACACCCAACTTACCAGTGTGCCTGTTTTTGTGTTCACTGTGAAGGAGGAGTTCTGGAATTTGGAGCTGGATTTAGAATCAAGTGGCAAAGCTTCACCATTACGGTACCAGTTGTATGTTGGCTCTGGGAAGCCTTCCTTTTCCTGACACTGGAGAGTAGCTGATTTACCCACAGGCACAGATTGGGGCACACGGCACTTTGGGGGCACTGGTTTCACTGTTGGGGAAGAAGAAGCCCATCACATAAGTTACACTGTTGGACAACTTCCCATCTTTTGTCCCCCCCACACACACACACAACATATCACTCCCTGGGTATTTAAGTACCCCTCAAGGCTGAATGGAAGGGGTCAAGTGTAACCCAATATTTGAGAGGAGGACAAGTACAACATAAGTCAGGTCTGGACTGCAAAGCATAGCCACTCTAATGCAACAAGCTTCAATCAGGGTGAGGGGATTCTTGATTTCACTGGACTTTCAACTCCTAGAAACTTTAGCCAGCAAGGTGAAGAATTTTTTAAGTTGAAGTTCAGCAACATTTGGGGCCTCCTGGATTGAAAACTACTTGTCTAATGCATGGTATAGGATATGCCTTAGCTTGTGTTTTGGGAAGCATAAAACAGGCAGCATGGTACAGAGAGGCCAAACCTATAGATCTCCACCTCCTATAGACCGCCAATGAGTTTGATCCAGTTGGGCCTTGAGAAACCTACGAAATTTAGTACGGAAGGGAGCCTTTCTCCATCTCCTGTGTAACCCTACTTGTATTTGGCTTGGCATCCATATACCACCATATACCTCTAACCCTCGCGATATAATTGGAGTTCAACTCGTATCAGTTCTAGATAGTGTTGCCAATGATGAGGGAAGATGTGAGTCACACTTGAACAATGTCTGGAGGATCACGGGTTCCCCATCTCCACTTTTCTTCTTGTCTTGCCATAAAGATGGTAGAAGGACTCTACCGGTATTTTGTTTCTCTTTTCTTGAGTATTGGCATGTTGTATCATTAGGGAATATGGTTTATGACAAATTCTGGTCAGTTTCAGAATAAACCACCTTCAAATCACACGTTTACTGAAGCTGGCTTGTTAACCATTAGCTATAAACCATGATTATTATATGACACAATGAGCCAAAATTCAGGGGAAATTAAACTGAAGGCTGGCAAAGTGGTCTTCCATCTAAGCCTTGTAGGGAGAAGTAAATTAGAATCAGATGAACACAAAACAGTCCCATGGTATAGTATGGTCCTCTCCGAGTTGTAGAGAATCTGTTGCACTGCAGATGTGTTTCACCACAACTCCCATTATTCCCACTTTGCAGGGAGGAGGAACCTTTGTTGACAACCTTTATTTAGGCTCTGGGAATTCAGGCATATAATCTCCAGCTTTGCGCAAGGAAGGGTGCTGGAAATGATGCCTACATAGTATCATTACCACTTGCCAGTAGAATGGGAGGATACGTGAGCACGCACCATGAACAGTCAGGTTGATATTGATCTCTGCTCCAATTCGCGCATCCTCAGGTGCCACCACCTCACACCGGTAGATTCCTTTATCTGCTCGGGTCACGTTGTGGATGACCAGTGAGGTTCTGCTGTTAAGCTGTGCACGGTTTGCCCAATCTCCTAGAGAAACATGGGACAGAAGCAAGGAAAGGTGAGGACTAAGTAGATCCTGTCCACTGGCAAACTAGTAAACTTTCCAGGCTTTCTGGAGTTCCCTGCAGTGTTTCCATATAACCTTAATCAGGTGTACTCCAAAGAGAACACTGGCATTTACTGATTAAAAGAAAAAAAGCTAGCCCCAGACATTTTGCCACCTGAGGCAAGGGTCAAGATGCTGACATGCCCTCACAAGCACACAGGGTACAGAAAAGAACATGTCTGGCAGTTGAATCTTACTTCACTCTTATGAAAGGGCTTGTGTCCTCAGCCACAGCCAAGGGAACAGGCTACTGTGGCTAGGCCAGGGCAGGTTGCATGCCATACAAAGATCCTCCAAAGAAAGGAAACAGAAGTCTGCCATTGCTGTCCCCTCCCTCCAGCATTCGCTGCCTGAAGTGGATGCCTCTTTTTGCCTCATGGTAGGGCCTGGCCCTGCTGCAGAATTGCTTCCAAGTCCTGGTGTGCCTCAGGTTCAAAGAAAGCCCCACAAAGAGGAAGTCACACTTCCTACCCTGCATCTTGTTGTTGTAAAACACATAGGCGGTTTCCTTGCTTTCAATTTTCTTCCACTCAATTCTAGGATTGGCTGTCTTGGTGGTGGCAATGATGCAGGAAAGTTCAGCACCTGCAACAGAAACACACAGAGTGAGAAGGACCATCCTGGCTTTCTCAGGGGAAACTACTGCTCTCAAAGACCTAAAGAGCATTTTCCCCCTAGGAAAGCTTTGCCTTGCCTTCTCAGCACCTCCCAAGCAGACAAAAATCTGCTTGGCTTCATAAACTGCTAGGTGGGAGATGAAGGACCCAAGCCAGCAAAAAGAATGGCCAACACAGATAGCAACCACAGGACGAAAGGAATACACTGCAAAACATTTGCCTGATTCATTATCGCAGCAGTTCCTTCCAATGGGGACCTCAGTCAGTCACCCAGCTTTACCCCTACATTTTGTCTATGGGATGGACTGGGTACTGCCACATCCAAAAGGATAAGGCAAGTCTCCTTCAGTACTTTTCTTTTAAGGGATGAGGTAATAGAAACAACACTTAGCTTAAAATAAGGTCTATTAAAGTTATAGAAGCTCTGGTCAAAATGCAGTTGTAAATTTGGTTTCCTTTCTTGTGAAGAACTCAGTTGCTCAAAGAGTGGCATGTCAGTTCCTAACGTAGTTGATGTCTAAAGCTGAACAGGACCAGGTCTGGCCACTCTCAGCACAGCAAACTGCCCTCCCTACCATCTGGGCCTTCAAAGGAGCCATACCTCCATGGCAGAGAACTTGCTTGGTGTGCAAGAAATCCCAGGTTCAATTCCTGGCATCACCAAGTAAGGCTAAAGATTCCTGACTTCAGATTTTGGAAAGTTGCTGCCAATCAGTGAAAACAATACTGGATTAGATGGACCACCAGCTGACTTGGTATGACCAAGATAATCAAAGGACAAAGAGGTGACTTTAAAGATGGTTATCTTTAAGTAGCTGAAGAGATGGTACATAGAGGAAGGAGCAAACTTGTTTTTTGCATCTCCAGAGACTAGAACATGAATCAATGGATTCAAATTACAAGAAAAGAGATTCCACCTAAACATTAGGAAGAACTTCTTTAACGTAAGAACTGTTTGACAGTGAAATAGACTGCTAGGGTTAGGGTAGACTCTCGTCTTGGAGAGCTTTAAATAGAGGTTGGGCATCTTTCAGGAGTGCTGAAACTATGTATTTCTGCATGACAGGGGGTTTGACTAGATGGCCCTTGTGTCTCCTTCCAACTCTAACATTCTATGATTTTATGGAAAAGGCAACTTCCTGAACTCCTCTCTCTGTGTCATTGTTGTGTGCCTTCAAGCCTACTCTGACTTATTATGGCCCTATTGTAGGGTTTTCTTGGCAAGATTTATTTGCAGGAAGTTTGCTATTGTCTTCCTCTGAGGCTGAAAGTGTATGACTTCCCCAAGGTAACTCAGTGGACGTCCATGGCTGCGCAAGGATTCAAACTGTAGTATGTGGGGAAATCATTATTGTAATGCAATACAATCTTGTGTATCCCATGTTAAGTTCAGTTTAGGAATTTCCCTGCATGCATGAGTTCTTTCACACCACCTTCTTCTTACCCTAGGCAATTTCAGCCAACTGGAGCAATGGGTCATTCATCACATGAGCTAATTTAAATATTATATTACACTTTGTCTAAGTTCCTTTTAAGTTTTGTCTCCATGCGACTGTAGCCATCTTAGCCATCTTTGTGTCTTTTGGTTGAGTCACTATGTAGCCCACATCACTTAAGGCTGGGTGAGGTTTTTTTTCCTACCCTAAATCCTCTTAGTTAGTTAGGGACCTTTAAGTTTGTTTTAATATGTAGATTAAGACTGATATACCTTCAGTAAACTTTTGATATGCATTTTTTAAACTGATGTTTTTGTTGTTTTAATGAGTCTAATTGACTGGGTGATCAGACCACACATTTAAATGTTAATTGAGCTGTGTCTGCATTCAGATGCTTACTCTGCTTAATTTGAAAGAAAAGTGTTTTTACTTTTATAGAAGATATTTTTATTTTTAACAGAGCTAGATCCCTGGAATTTTTAATACATTTTTAATTTTAGACTCATACCTCCCAACACAAACCTTGGTCCCCCAGTCCTAGTCCAACACTCAAAACACTACAATACTTACGCTGAAACTCCTGCACGATGGGGCTCAGGTTGGTGGATATCAGCTCTACAGCAAAGATTTGGTACCCTATAAAAACCAAAAAGAGGTAAGAAACATACAAGACTCATCAGTCATTGCTCGTCTGGAAGGAAAGATTTGATAACCTCCATGGCCATTTTCCTACAGCTGCAAAAGTTTCTTGAGTTTACCAAACTCTGAAATAATCCTCACGGAGTCTCCTAGTTAATTTTATACTTAGAAAGGACAAGAGAAAGAATGACAGGGAAAGATTACCACACAGTGAATATCTGTGTCTTATGTGATTGTACAACTGTGTCACCATCTTTGCAGGCAGTGAATCTGTGCAGATGTTCAATAAGCAGAAGTTAACAGTAGAGGCTGTTATCTTTCTCTGTCTGTAGGCAAAACAAGTTTTGTTGATTCATTTTCTATTTTCATAGACCAGTTTGCTGATACAGAGTACTAGTATTAAAAAAATGATGGGAACCCCTACCTCAAGGAAGGATTTAAAGAAATGGAAACATGCCCCTATTCCTTAATTTATTTGGTAGTTTCTAAACAAAAATGTGAGGAGAATAAGATACAGTTATTTTGCACAAAGAGAAATGCACACTTCACATGGTCTGGAGACTGAGATTGCCATCCTATCCAAAACCCTATTACCTGGGGAACAGGTTCCATTGAACTCAGTCGGCTTTATTTCTGAACAGCCATGCATAGCATTTGTACCAATTAGGGTTGCCATACTGAAAACTAGAGACAGCTCCTGTGCCTTTAAAGGTTGTGTACAAGACGGATTTCAGCAACTGTTGCTTGTCATGTAGCCAGGTAACTAGCACACCTGCTGAAATCCCCTCTTCTATAAAACCATTGAAGGCAGAGGAGCCCACCTTCTCCAATTTTCACTCTGACAACTCTATGAGCCCTGGTTAACTTTGGCTCCAATCAGACACTGCTTTGCCCAATGTACTCCAATTTTAGCATTACATTTTATATTGCATTCTTTTTCTTGCATTTTTCACTGAGGCAGTCCCACACACATGCATGACGGTTCCCCAAGAGAACCTAGACCTTTTGTCTATTTTTATTATAATTTCAAATTTACACATTCAGCCATAAACACATAATTAACATTGACATTAGATATAACATAACCCATATACTACCCATAATCCCCTCCCTTACCCTTGTTTGTATATAACACATACTATGTACACAATTACCTATGTAACATTCATATAGTTTACTTAATCAAAATATTTCACTTCCTACAACTTAAGGAATCAGTTACATGCTACTTACAGATAACCTTCCTATATAATTCTTAAAAGATAGAGGCACAAACAAAGAGATATCCTCTTTGTTACTATTCCCCCCCCTTCCTATCCCTTTTATGTTATTCTCTTTTGTCATATGTCCGCCCCCTCCATGAATAGATAGTCACACCTAGACTTAGGGTGGTCAGAGGCAAAATTGGACGAAGTTCCATAATTGTGCAGGAAAGGAGAATTCAGCAAGTGTAGCTTGTCACGTAAATTACACCTGCTGGCATTTCTTCTTCTATGCAACCATTAAAAGATTCAGGAAACCTGTTCGCATTTGCATCTGACGACCACATCCCAATCTTCACCACCCCACTCAGTGACTATTGTTAAGGCCGTGGTAGACCTTCTGAAGTTTTACAGATGAAAATAGACATCCTTGTTTTAATTCCAAAGATGAGTGCCCAAGATTCACTCCACTACTCTACAGCGCTGACAGTTCTCCTCTGCCATAGCATAGCCAGTCCTGCTCTCAGTAAAAAGCAAAGAGGATATTTATTTATTTAGTCAATGATGTATGAGAGAAAATCTAAGTTTGTTACTAAAAGTTCCAAAAAAAAAGGGGGGGGGAGAAGTTCCAGTGTTTCCAATGGTTGTTTCTTGGAAACAGCAATGTTTGGGACATGCACAGTGGTACAAAGATTCTGGCAAACAAGGCCTGGCTATCATTGTGAAAGACTGCAGATCTGAAGCCCAACTGACCAGGTCTTCACCCTTCCCTAAAGTAGTATGCATCCCAAAAGACATCCCAGAATCCTCAGTAATGTGTGGGCTTTCCTTGGCAGTTGCACAACAGCTGCTTGGCAGACAAATGAGTGCAAAATTGTCTGATGGCCACACTTATGCAACGAGCCTGTATATTTCTGCTAGTTTTGGCTGGCTGGAGCGAATTTATTCCAATTCGTCCGTGAGGCATTCTCTAAGCAACACAGCTTCACTTGCAAGGATGATTCCAAGATGTAGCCAGTATAGTTTCAAAATATTTTGCACTGCCTCATTCACCCCCAGTTCACAGGCACAATACAGTATATTAAAGATCCTATACAGGATGGATTAAATATTCATTTCTCTAATTGTGGTCCAAGATTTTTTTCTTCTGCTGAAGATACTATTTTTGTTATCTTTCTCTCTATTTTTTTTTTGTAAAGGTGAAATATTGCTTGTGCGCACTGTGAAAATAGGTTTTTTTAAAAAAAAAAGTGTGGCGGTGGCAGATTTAAAACACAAGTAATTCACTTGCAGCCACTATCTTGGCTAGAGGGCATGCAAAGTTTATGGGGGCTGTAAAACTGCTGTGACCATATAGACCCCCAGGATTCCACAGGAGGGAACTATGGCAGTTAAAGTGGCATAATAGCGCTATAATTCTGTACTGTGACTGGGCCCCAGGTGGGTACAAGAGATTGCAGGGTATAATAATGCAGGAGGAATATGGTTTGAATCCTGTTTGTACACTCAGTTAGGAGGAGATCCATCGAACCAACTGTCAAATGGTGAGACAATACTTACAGAAAGTCCATTTATTCAATGGGTCTACCAATAGGATTCAGGCATACATTGCTATCTTGCTGAAACTAAGGCAGTCTAGCTGTGGTGAGCACCTAAACAGAGTGTGCCTGGGTACCCCATGTTGTATGCCTTCTTGAATCCCATTGGGGAAGAATAGCCAGGGCAGAAGTGTAGTAAATATGTACATACATACATTAATGTATGAAGGCAAAACAGGCAGCTTGCCCTGTGTATTCCAACTTGACATTTCCTAAACAGGCCACAGGCCACAAAGATGTAGCAGAATGAGGCTTTTTACCTTTTTAATTCCTCCACATTTGCTTCCCATCTACCCCTTAAGGGCATCTGCTGTTTCTTTCTCCCTCCCCTTGCTTTCCTCCCCCTGCTGAAGTAAATGCATCCTGCTAATCCCAGCAAAACCCCAAGGCATTAACACAACTATCCGAAATGAAGCCACAGTCCGCAGAGGAAAATCCCTCTGAACTCCTCTTGACATTTTTACAAACATGCAGCCCTGGAGAGGCCATGCAAAGATGGAAGGCCATTCGCTTTCCTATATTCCCCATGTCTAGTAGCTGACAACCAAAACTTGCTTTTCTCACATAACAACAACAAAAAGATATATGCAGTGTTCCCTCTACCCATCATATCTATATAGTCCAAGGAACTACCATACTGTGGTGGAGATTCTGTGGCAAAATCTAAAATAGAAAATGGGGCACTGCAGTGCAACTTCTATCATCCCTTGCCACAATAATGAATGGGAACTGTAGTCCAACACAAACAGAGGGCGCCAGGTCTGGAAAGGCTTCTTCTGGTACAGTTTTATTTATCAAGTAAGCTGCCTAAATATTCTAAAGGCATCAGATCCTGACTAATCTTGGAAGCTAAGCAGGTTCAGCTCTGCTTAGTATTGGATGGAAGACCACCAACAAATACCAGGTGCTAGAAGCTCTATTTCAGAGGAAGGAGCTGGAAAAACCACCTCTGAGTATTCCTTGCCTAAGAAAACCCTATGAAATTCATGGGGTCACCATAAATCAAAAGGCAACATGAAGGTGTGTGCGCACACCCACACACAAATCATATTTATATCCCACACTCTCTTGAAGAAAGCTCAAGGCAGTCTTACAACCACCCCACCCATCTATTTTGTCTTCACAAAAACCCTATGAGGCAAATGAAACAGGGAGTAGAGCTGACAAGGTCTATATTAAATATGATGCTCATGGCAGTGTGAAGATAGTTTCTTCCCACTGCAATCCTCTTCTTCTTTTTTAAACAAAATTTTATTACAAAATATTCACACATATCATTTATATCAATTCTGTTTCCTTTTGCATCTTTAACGACTTTCCATTTTCTTTTACGTGGCAATCCTCTTCGATGCCATATGTGCATGTTGTTGTTCTAGCAGGTTTTCTAGCAATCTGGGCCAGTTTTTAAAAAAGCTTTTGAGGGGCTGCATTGGGGAGAAGATATGGTGCCCACTCCTCACTGGATTCCACACATGCATGGATGGAAATCCACTGATGGACAGAACCCCATATTTCTTGGTTTTATCCAGTTTCAGGGCTTTAACCTCCTTCTTGGGGTTTGTAAGACAAGACAAGGAGACAAAGGCCTATGCTGATTTTCTATATTTGGGACATTTAAAAAAAACTTGTGTGGCAGAGCATTCCATCATGGAAGACTTTCTAGACATCTAAATTGGCATGGCCCAGAAATAGTTTCACAATCATAGCAAGAACCAGAGCCAGCTCTTGCAGGTTCCATGAAAGCTGAAACTTGTTTTGCTTTTTTAAAAAAATCATCAAGATGACTCCCCGCAAACCAAGAAAAGGTGAATTCTATAACCTGTGTAACTTAAGGCAATGTTGCATACATTTGGTTAATTGGAACAATTTGTCCAGCCTTGGTTTTGCTTTGCTTTGCAGAGAAGCAACATACAGGCTGAAGATGTGTGTTGCCTTGAGTTAGCATTTCAGATGCCACAGTGCTCAAGCTCAAGCTCTCTCTCTCTCTCTCTCTCTCTCACACACACACACACACACACACACATTCACACACACACACACACCCCAAACAAACATGACTGCCTCTCTGGAAATCATACTCCAGGAAGGAGTAATGAGGAACACAGTATAGACACCTCCGTTTTCATTCTGGCAACCCTAATCTCATGGGAAATACTGTACAGGTCTTACTCTGGCTTTTTAATATCATAGCTATAAAGAAATATGCTATTTTTTTAAAAAAAATAAAGGATGTGAACTGATCCAGGATACTTTGCATCCTATAGCCATTATTCCCCTCCTGCTACAGAATTACTGAACACCCCAAACCCTTTCTAGAACATCCCACCTAGGTGAGCTTTCTCCTAAAATCTCTGAGGCTGGGAACTCTGCCATCACCCCATCACTGACTACTTCAGTTCTGAACACATCAAAGGCACGACAGAGTGATAGAATCACCCACATGCCTTACCACAGTTCATTGCTTTCCTGTTTACTGCTCCATGTACTTTGCAAGCACCTTTTCAGTGAGAGTGAGTGATACAAATTGAGGTGTCCAAACTGTGTCAAGTAAGACATTCTGGCAGAACAGTGTTTTTTGTGGCAGTCTGCTCCAACAAGTGCCCTCTGGCATCATAAGCGCTGGCACAAGGATGCAACTTGTTCTTGGTGGTGCTTGGATCCATTCCCAAAGCTGAACAGCTTTGTCTATCATTTCATACAGCAGCTGAGAGTTTTTGTGTTTATGTGCTCCTTGTGTGAACCTCTTATGTGCTCCTTGTGTGAACCTCCCAGCTCTTCCTTGCTAGAATCAGGATGCCATGCTAGGCTGGACAGATCTGCAGAGTAACCCAGCAAGAGGCTGGAAATGCTAGATCTTTGGACTAAATATCCCAACCAGAATGAGAAATGGTGAGAGCTTTAGTTCAATGAAGCTACTTTTTCAAGCTCTAGGTACATCAGAGCTCTTCTTACGTTTATAGTGTTACCTCTGAAGGCACAGAAATTGGTTCTAAACAACATGCTTTCTCTAGTGGTTTGTGTCCATTTAGAGATTTCTGGGAATTTTGAAGCCATGGGGGGGGGGACATGTAAATTGTTGAATGGTGAATCAAGAAATTTAAAAATTGGAAAAATTAGGCGGCGGGTTGTGGCAAGGTTCGCATCAAAAGAAGTAGCTACAAGATGGAGCTCCATTGTCATAGCTACCTTTGATCATGTTTTTTTCCCATGTAGAGGAGGGCTTCACATTGCTACCTACACCCCACACCATGTTCAATAACAGATAAAGAAGTTCTGAGCCTTGAAATATTATGGAAATAAAATGAATGTGCAAGAAAGCTACATGCTTTTTCTCGATTTGATGCACAGAACAGCACCCATTTCAAAGTGTTCACACAGGAGAGGAATTTTCCCTGCAGGTCAAATCACTTCTCACTCAGCCAGAGGGAAGGACCACTGCTTACAAATGAACACAATCTTTTTGCAATAACGTGGCTAATTTTAAGTACCGTAGCGTTTCTGGGCTAGAGAGGAGCAGCCTGCACAGAAATGGGTCTGGAGTGATAAAAAGCTCCCCACCCTCCACAGCCCAGCATCTCTGAGGAAACACCCCAGCTGGTCATCCATCCTCCCCGCAATTGCAGAACACCCACACTAGCAAGTGTTTTTTACCACCCACACGTAGCAGCAGGACACGATTGGACACTCATGTGCCTCATGCTGCTGGGTTATGAAGGAAACTGAGGATCCCACAGGTGCCTAACTAGCAAATCAAGTGAGAAACACATGGTGAGAAACAGAAGCGATGAGAGAGGGCAAGAACATGCCGAGCGAGAATTGAAAAATTTGATATGACTTCCTCCCCTGCTCTGCTGTATTCATCTTCTTTTCTCATGTGAGAATATAAGATGTGCCTAGCTGGATCAGACTGTATTGGCATGGCCTTTTGGGTGTAAAATATTGTTTAATTTACTACAGATATAAAAATAATTTGGTTATATGCGCGCTGTATATGAGGTGTAATAAGCTTAGGAGTTCTTGGGAGGCGGTGAGAGAATGGAATATTGAGAGTGGGTATGGAAAGAACATTTGAAAATATTTGAAGAATGGTCAAAATGAAATGTTGAGAAACCCCCAATGAGAAGAATTCTGGACTGACAAGAATTACTGAAGTTTGAGACTTATTCTGCACAAAATTTGCATAGGGTTGTTTTGCACAGAAAAAATATATCTTCACAGGAAACAGCATTTTCTGCACAGATAAAATTTTGATGCAGAAATATTAATTTCTGCACAGAAAAGGCTATAATTGGGAATTTATTCTATGTAAAAATTACATGTGTGATTGGCATAGAAAAAGGAACGTTGGTCTTACCTGTGATACGTTCTTTTCCAGTGTAGAGGCGAAGAGCATCCGCATGCTTGGGTTGTCCCTCCCACTTGCTCCCGGTAGGCAGGTAACAGAGACTTTTATTTTGAAAGTGCTGACCACCGGAGGTGTCCTCTGGGAGGGACGACCCCTCTGCTGGCCAGTCCATATTCCAGCCTCGAAACGCCAGTAGTGTGACGTATCCGGTCAAGGCCATTGAAGAGTCTTTTCACAGTCCAATCGCTCGCCCGGGTGGGCCGGATGCTCTTCGCCTCTACACTGGAAAAGAACGTATCACAGGTAAGACCAACGTTCCTTTTCCCAGTGGAGAGGGCTCCAGAGCATCCGCATGCTTGGGATTTTCCAAAGCCTCGACGATTGGGTGGGGCCGGCGAGCCTCAGGGTCCTTGAGTCTGAACAATCCTTTGTAAGACCCGTCTGCCAAAAGCGGCCTCCGCTGATTGGAACCTGTCTAGCCTGTAGTGCCGAATGAATGTCGAAGAGGATTTCCAAGTTGCTGCCTTGCAAATCTCCTCCAGGGAGGCGTCCTTCTCCCAGGCCGCCGAGGTTGCTGCACTCCTTGTAGAGTGTGCCAGGATTCCCTCCGGAACTGGTTTGTTTAGTGCCTCGTAGCAGGACACAATGCAGCCCTTGATCCATCGTGCCAGGGTGGACGGAGACACCTTCCTCCCTAGGTATTTTGAATGAGGTGACACAAACAAGGCCTCTGAGAGCCTGAATGGGGCAGTACGCTTGATGTAAATTCTGAGGGCCCGGCGTACATCTAGGGTATGCCAGATCCTTTCCAACTCGGCTGATGGTCTCGGGCAGAAAGAGGGGAGTACCACCTCCTGAGACCTGTGAAAAACCGAATTGACTTTTGGCTTAAAGTCCGGTGGTAGCCTTAAGACTACCGAGTCCTGTCTGAAGATGCAGAGATCCCGCCTGATTGACAAGGCGGCCAGCTCCGACACCCTACGGGCTGAAGTAATTGCCACTAGGAATAACACCTTCCATGTCAGCCATTTCAGGGAGACCTCCCTTAGCGGTTCAAAGGGTCGAACCGTTAAGGCTGTCAGAACCGTGTGTAGGTCCCAAGATGGGAAACGATGGACCGTTGGTGGGGCCAAGTTAGAGATACCCCTGATGAACCTTCGAATGTGAGGATGTGAAGACAATTCAGCCGCCCTGGCTGGTGGAAGGAAGGATACTATCGCCGCCACCTGCCTCTTGATCGTATTCGGCCGGAGATCCCTGTCAACTCCATCCTGGAGGAATTCTAGAAGTAGTGGCACTGAGACCTGCTGGAAGTCGTGGCCTTTCCTCCTGCACCATCTCCGGAATACTCTGAAAGTATACTCATATATACGCTGAGTGGAGTCCCTTCTGGAAGCCAGGATAGTTCCGACTACCGGACGTGAGTAACCTTCTGAGACTAACATCTGCCTTTCAATCTCCACGCGCGGAGCTGTAGCCAAGCCGGGTCGGGATGATGGATCTGGCCTTGTACTAGAAGATCCTCCCGTGTCGGAATCCTGGCTGAGGCAATCTGGAGGTCGAGGATGTCCGGGAACCAGGATCTCCGCGGCCATTCCGGGGCGATGAGGATGACCTCTGCCCTCTCCGCTCTGACCTTGTTGAGCACTCTGGGTATCAGAGGGATCGGGGGAAACGCGTAAAGGAGGTCCCTGGGCCAGGGTGACATCAGAGCGTCCATTCCCTCTGCTCCCTCTGTGAGGTATCTTGAAAAGAAACGGGGGAGCTTGGCATTCTCCGGAGTAGCGAAGAGGTCGATCACTGGGCGTCCCAGAGTCTGGGCGACTTCCTCGAACACGTCCTGATGGAGGCTCCACTCCGCCTGGTCGATGTCTGACCTGCTGAGCCAGTCGGCCTTCTGATTGAGAACTCCTCGAAGGTGTTCCGCCGATATCGCCACGAGATTCCTCTCTGCCCATGTGAACAGGCGTGTCGCCTCTCTCATGAGGGGTCGCGACCTGGAGCCTCCCTGGCGGTTTATGTGTGCCTTCGTTGTGACGTTGTCCGTCCGGACTAGGACCGACTTGCCTCTGACTACGTCCGCAAAAGCCATGAGGGCCAGCCTGACCGCTCGAAGCTCTAGCCAGTTGATGCTGTGGGCGGCCTCCTCCGCTGACCATTTGCCCTGAGCCAGAAGGGGCCCGCAGTGTGCTCCCCATCCCCTCAGGCTGGCATCCGTGGTGATCTGTACCCTGTCCTGATGCCACCACTGCCGACCGCTGCGAATCGCAGGGGAGAGCCACCACTGAAGGGACGTCTTGACCTCCTGAGGTAATCTCACCGCCTGGTGGTGCCTGGAGGCTATTTGGTCCTGAAAGGGGAGTAGAAACCATTGAAGAGCCCGAGCATGGAACCGCGCCCATGGAAGGCACTCTATGGACGCTATCATGAGACCTTGGAGCTGGGCTAGCTGCATGATGTCCATTCTCTGTGCTGACAGAGCTCTCTGGGCCGCTCCCCGTATCGAGCTGATCCTCTCCGGAGTTAGCCGTATTGTTCCCTCCGCCGAATCCAGAAGCGCCCCCAAATGCTGGATGCACTGGCTGGGAGTCAGAGAACTCTTCTCGAGGTTGATCTGAAAACCGTGATCCTGGAGGGACTGCATGACCAGGACGACCTCCCTCTGCGCCCTGGTTCTGGACGGTGACCTGATCAGGAGGTCGTCCAAGTAGGGATAAACATGTATCCCCAAGCACCGCCAGGAAGCTACTAAGGCTACCAGAACCTTGGTGAAGACCCGTGGAGCTGAAGACAGACCGAATGGTAGGGTCTTGTACTGGTAATGTACGGCGCTGTAACAAAAACGCAGGAACTGGCGGTGGTCCGGGTGTATCGGGATGTGAAGATAGGCGTCCTGTAAATCCAAAGAGGCTAGGAAGTCTCCAGGGCGTATAGACTCCAGAATGTGCTTCAAGGTTTCCATCTTGAATCTCCGCTGGCGAACAAACCTGTTTACTCCTCTGAGGTTTAGGACCGCTCTCCATGAGCCGTTTTTCTTTGGCACTAGGAAAAGCATGGAGTAGCAGCCCCTGCCCTGTTCGCTGGGAGGTACTTCCTCTATGGCCCCCAGAGTCCGCAGGCGGGCTATTTCGGTGGTCATTGCTTGATGTTTCTCTCTGGTCTTGTGGACTGGGGTCACCATGAACCAGTGTGGGGGAAGTCGAGAGAACTCTATCTGGTAACCGTGCCGGATCGAGTCTAGCACCCATCTGTCCGAGGTAGAGTCCTCCCAAGCCCCCACGAAGGCCTGCAGCCTGCCTCCCACTGGGGGTGGGTTGTCATTGTTGTGACCTGGAACCCTGTTTGGAAGTCTGGGGCTGCCCAGGCTTTCCGGAACTTCCTTGGTGACCTCTGCGATGGTATCTGTTGTCCCCCCAGCGATTCCTAGGGGTTTTGGACTCCCTAGAGCCGCTGTGGTTCGAAGATGTGCCGGAAGCCTGGTGGGTCCCTGAAGGACGAAAGGACCGGTACCGCCTGGAAGACTTCCTGTCTTCTCTCTTGCGGGCAGAAGCCAGCGATCTCTTCTTCTTGTCCTTATCCTCTACTAGGACAGGTTCCAGGGATTCTCCAAATAGCTTTTCGCCCAAAAAGGGGGAAGATACCAGGTTTTGCTTCGACTTGAAGTCCGCGTTCCATGACTTAAGCCAAACCTGCCTTCTGGCTGCGACCGTAGCTGCCTGTGCTCTAGCGCAGAACTGGACCGAGTCCAGGGTGCTATCCGCCAGGAACGCCGATGCCTTGGTCAGTTTATTTAAGTCCTGACGTATCCTGGTCTGGGTTCGTGGGACGTCCTTTAAGGCATCCTTCGCCCAATGGATCGCAGCGCGTGCCATCATGGTCGCCGTGGTCGAAGCCCGAATGGCCAACGAGATTGCCTCGTGGGCTCGCTTTAATGCCAAGTCCATTCGCCTATCCTCTGGGACCTTGAGAGTTTCTTCTCCATCCTTGCAAAAAATCGCAGAGGAGACCAGTTCGGAGACAGGAGCGTCGATCAAAGGAACCTGTAATTTTCCCATCACCTTCGTAGGGAGGGTGTACAGCTTCTTGGCCAGGGCTGGTTGTGGCCTGGCCACTGCCGGGGCTTTCCATTCATCGCAAATTAGGCGCATCACAGTGGCAGGTACTGGCATTTGCATGGCCTGCGGTGTGGCGTCTGGAAAAAACTCGTCAGAAATTTCTGGAAGATCAGGATCCACGTGGGATTGCTGCTCCTTCGGTAAAGAGAGACCCAAGGTTCTTACTGCCTTCTTTAGAAGTACCGCAAAATCATCTGGGGTAAAATGGCGTGCAGATGGTCGAACCGGAGATGGGTCCTCCGCCTCCTCCTCCGAGAGCTCTCCCTCCTCCTTTTCAGAGGAACTAGAGTCCTCACCCGTGGAAGAGAGGAGGGAAACCACGTCCTCCTGATGGGGATCCTCCACCCCCCCATTGTGACATGCTCTCTTCTTGGGGGGATGGATGCTATCTGCAGACTCCTCCCATTCCCCCTCTTCGTCCTCGCTGGAGGGCCTGCGGATCCTAGTGCCAGTGCTGGGAACTGGAAGCGATCCATCCCCTGCCCCCATAGAGGTACCCTTGGGGCGCGGACGTTTGCCCTTGCTGGGTCCGCTGCCCTTCCCTCCTGTCCTGGGGGCTGGCACAGTGGGCCAATCGGGCTGGGTAGGGTGGCTGGGGGCTGGTGCCCCACCAGATGTGCCCGCGATGTCCCCCCCGCTGGGAACCGCCACCGCTGCGCCGCTGAGGCCGGCGCGAGAGGGAAAACCAGTCGGAGCCGCGTGAGGAGGGAAGCCGCTGCTGCTGGGGTCGGAGGAAAGAGGGAAGGCGCTCGGTGCTGCTTGGGGGGGGAAGCCGCCGCTGGAGCCGATGCGCGGAGGGAAGCCGGTCGGTGCCGCGCGAGGGGGGAAGCCGGTCGGTGCCGCGCGAGGGGGGAAGCCTCCCCCTCCTTCCGCGATGTCCCAACCCCCAGCGCCACAGGGAGGGTCCTCCGAAAGCACGGAGACCTCCCTGTTCGGGGCTGTAGCTGCTGGGGCGATCGTGCCGGACGACGGGTCGGCCAGAGGCCTGGGGGGGAGCGGGGGAGAAAGTTCCCCTCCCTCCCGCACTGCGCTGCCCAAGCCCCGCTGGCTAGGCTGAAACAGGCTAGAAGCCAGCCAGCCAGCCGCTTCCCGCGCCAGCGCTTCCCTAAGCCATCCTCTAAAGAGGGCTGGGAAGTCCTCCCCCGGATCCCCGGGTCCCTGGGGGCAAGCCCCACTCACGGTCTGGGGGTCTGCGTTGTCCAGGCTGGCGGGGACCACCGGTGTGCCACCGCTCGTCCCAGTGTCTGGGGCGGCGTGGTTCACCTCCTCCTGGAGGGGCTGCCCGGTGGACTGCTGGTCTCCCTCCCGGCCACTGTCACCTTCCTCCAGAGGGACATGGGCTGGGGCGCAGCTGGAGGTAACCGAGGCGGGGGGCTTGTCCCCCTTCTTCGGCTTCTTCCTACCTCCGCCGCTTTTAGCTGGTCCTTTAAGCCCCCTATGTGTTGTAGGGGGGGGCAGCTGATCTTCACCAGCAGCCGGAGGCTCGCCTGAATGCTGGCCGAGCCTCGACGGCCGGTCACTGGCAATAACTGCTGCAATCACCGCATCAATCTCCTCCATCGACGACATCCCTTCTCCTCGTGTGGGGGGATTCAGGTATGATTGCTGTTATTATTGTTGAAGTACCAACTTCAACTTTTCCTTTGTTAAAGATGGCCCCCACCACGTGGAGAAGGGTCCAGCCGAGGACAAAGGAGACCACGATCCTACCAGGAGCGTAGGCAGGAAACAGACTGGCCAGCAGAGGGGTCGTCCCTCCCAGAGGACACCTCCGGTGGTCAGCACTTTCAAAATAAAAGTCTCTGTTACCTGCCTACCGGGAGCAAGTGGGAGGGACAACCCAAGCATGCGGATGCTCTGGAGCCCTCTCCACTGGGAAAACAACATTTTCTTTGCAGAAAACAGCATTTTCTTTTAAAAAATAATGTATTTATTGATTTTTAACACTGGCTATCTAATTTACAATCAAGATAAAAAATTCAGAGAATACATTCAAATTTTTTAAAAATAGAAGAAAAAGAAGGAAGAACAAAAAGAAAAGAAGAAGAGAGTGGCACATGAACTAAAAACACAATAGGGCTCTGCCCTCCCAATCCTAACTGTAATGACAAGAAAACTGAAACACATTTTATTCGACCATTACAAATCCAACTAAATGTTCCCATTAAAATCACTAATAAACATAACCACAGATTATTATATTGTTAAATTTGTTATTGGCCACAGCAGTAGGACAGGAGGAGGCTCTTAGGTTGTGGTAGAGGTGGAAGCAAGGTGGTGACCAAGACATTTGTGGCAGTGGAATTTTAGGCAGAGCCTCACACCTGGTGGAAAAGCCATAGATTATTAAGGGGTAAACACCCACACCTGCCAGGTAGCTGCCAGAAGGCCTCTGCCCCATTATTAGCCCCTCCAATACATTACTGACACTGGACTGATTATGTGACGAATGTTGCTGTCCTTGAGCAAGCAGGGATCACCAGCATTAAGGCCATGATATTGAGAACACAGATGCACTGGGTAAGGCACGTTTCTAGGATGGAGGACCATCACCTCCCCAAAATAGTACTCTACGGTGAACTCGCCATGGGTCAGCATAAGAGGTGCACTCCAAAAAAGCGATACAAGGACTCCCTGAAACAACATCGCAGGCTCGGCCAAATTGATCACCAACAAGGGTCTGTCCTGGCTTCACATCGGGAGGCATGGAGACGCACTATCCACAATGCTGCAGCCTTATTTGAGAGCTCACGCCGAACAAGTCTTGAAGAGAAACGTCAACGCAGAAAGAATCACAACCTGGAAACATCACCCAAGGAGACCTTCTGCTGTGCTTTCTGCAACTGGACTTGTTTATCTCGGGTTGGCCTTTTTAGTCATCAGCGCGCTTGCAGAAAGCATGGGATGCGTCCTTCCTGAATCTTTGTTTACAAAGAAAAGCCAGACAGAGAGAGAGATATTACTGACCAGCTCACATCTGTCTAAACACCCAAGTGTTCTGTAAGCAGGGTCTGTTCTATCAGCATATACAGTATAACCCTACCTAGCCCTGCCACAAAGTTCCTGGTATGGAGCAAGAGGGATTGAGCAGATGGCAAAGATAAGGGTTAGGGCAGGAAGCTGCTAAAGGCAGACAATGGATTTTCCCCAGTTTTGTTTTCTTTTGGGTTTTAAATCACAGAACACATCATTTCCTAGCCATTTCTTTTGAGTATCAACTGGTTTCCTTTGTTCTCTCAAAGACTCCCCACCAGATGAGATCAGGATAAAGGCAACTGTCAGTCATGTTTGGGGGCGAAAGGCCATATGTCAGTTTGGTCCAGATAAGGGCAGGAGGGACCCACAAGAGAGGCCTGCATTGAAATCCATTGGGGGGGGGGAGAGAAAGTGTTGGGGAAAGGGACACAGTTTGAAAAGTAAGTTTTTTTAGATTACAGCTCCCAGACTTCCCAACCAGCATGGCCATTAGTTGGGGGATGCCATCTGTAGTCCTGAAAAGTAACTTTTCCAAGTTTGGGAGAGGAATATTTTTTATTCTACAAACACCCAGCCCTAAAGAACATAATGAATGCTTCATTGCAGAATACCAGCATCTCATGATTGCCTTGTGCAGCCTAGATAAAATTGATAATAGCATCTTTCCTTCTTGGACTCTAGACTCTACCCAACGCTTTTGGCAGGTTTATACATTCCTCCTCATCTCGTATGGATTCAAGTGGCAATCTGCATGCATGAAGGAACTATCACAGATCAAACACTGCTGGCTGACTTGTCATATTGCTGCAAAAGCAATCCTTTTCAATGAGGATAATTTTATGGTTTCAGCTGCCTGCCACCAAATACAGGCTGGCTGACACCTCTCTTGCCAGAAGTACCACCAAAAAAGATTTAGAAGACCTACATGGGCTATAGCATGAGAGAGAGCCTTCTCAGTGGCTTCTCCCACCCTCTGGAACTCCTTCCCACGAAATGCTAGTCTGGCCCCCTCTTTGCTTTCGTTTCGCCGGCAGGCAAAAATGTTTTTATTCAAGCAGGCCTTTGAGACATAACTGCCCACAGAGCTTTTATTGGGTGTGTGTTTATGTTGTTTTTATTTGTTTCTATTTTTTAAAAAAAACTTTCAATTAATTTTAATTGGTTTTAATTGTGATTTTAATTATTTTGTGAGCCCCCTTGAGTCACAGTTTGGGAGAAAGGTGACATATAAATCATAAATAAATATGGCAGCAGAGTGAAGTGCCAGTTGGCAACAGTGGCCAGATCTACTTGGACTTTTCCCTCCCTTCCCAGCTACAAGGGTTGCTTTCCTACAAGGATGGGAAGTGTACTGACAGCCAGGGAAGCATCTGCAATGTCTGCTTTTTACAGGGGCCTTGTCTGAGGGGAGCTGTAGGAACCAGAATCCTTCCCCCCTTCTCCTTCATCTCAAATGGCTGACAGTGGTGGTTCAAGGGCTCTTTGAGGAAAAGCTCAGCAGGCACTGGACCTGTGACTAACCCCCTTTCCTTGAGGGCAGAAGTGGTGGCAAAATGTTTTGGGGTTTTGGAGGATTTGGGATTTCTGGATAAGGGAGGCTCAACCTGTATCACCCAAATCACAGCTTGCAACCCACCAACTGAAAACGAAAGGGTGTTATTAGGTTTAATACTTTGACCTTCAGAAAGCATGAGATGCAGCTCAGGAATTCAGCTTGGCATCCCAAGAAATGTAATTCTTCTCATCTGATTGAGAAAATGTCAGATGCCAGCCCTAGGCTTTCCCAATCAGCAAATATTAGTGTGCTCTGCCCAGTAGACTCATGCTCTGACATGCAAACCATAATTCTGCTCAAAGTGGTGGCCCATCAGACATAGGTTGCCAGCCTGCAACAAGTTGTAGGAAAGAGACCGGTGCAGCCAATGGGCACAAATATGGGACCAGTCCCTGGCACATGAGGGGAAAAAATGCCAGTCCCCTCACATCAGATAGCCTGAGAAGCACTGATGTAAACAGTGCAGGAGATCTTAGAAAACGAACTTTTTGGCTATGACACCCAGAAGCCCTCAGCCAGCATGGCCACTGCTCAGGCTGGGTAGGGGGAGTCTAGATGTTGTTGTCCAAAATATTATCTTCTGGGTCTCCTCCTCGTTCTGTCAAAGAGAGGAACCGAGGCTACTGCCAGCAGCTGACATGCTTGGGTAGCTGCCAGGGTCTGGTCACATTGGCAGTGCACTTTGCAGGATAATCCCTCCCATTTTGTTTTCTTATCCAGCAATCCAACCAGTGTCAGGCAGCTAGATCTACCCACCCTTTGATTTTTCTACAATGACCTCCACCTAGAGTAAGGCATTGCTCTAGGGCATTGGGAAAAGGTAGCTGCTCAGCAGCTACCATGACAGGCAAGTAAGCCAGCCAGTTTCCAATGCTGAAGTTATACGCATACCAAAGTACATTTTGCCCAGGGCTTCTTCAAACCTGGAACTGGCCCAGGGAGAGAGAGACACCATTTAAAAAATAAAATCAAAAGTGGGAACTTTTCAATTACTTGCTGGGGGGCTCATATGGATCATTGGTCCTCCCCAAAATCTCCTAGCTAATGGTTTTGGATTGGCTGCCCTTTAGCAAAAAATAACAAATAAAATAAAATAAACTCCTTATACAAAATCCTTTACAAAAAAGGGGGGTGTACCGTACAACCCCTGTATCAGCAGAAGCAGTAACTACAGGTTCAAATTACAGTACTGTACTTGCATCTGAAAAAAATATGTGTGCAGAAATATGTGTGCATAGGCTATTGCTGAGATATGGTAATAGAAGCCACTGCAAGGTAACGCGGGGGGGGGGGGGGGAGTAGCTTCCCAAATTACATTCACATTAATTAGCAAAGGGACAACAACAAAATTCCACTGCAAAATGACATTTTTCCAATCCAGAGCTGGGAATCAGGTGCCTTCCAGGTGTTGGTGGACCGAGCTGAGGATCACTGCCATTATAAAATACCCTGGTTAGAACAGCACCAGCAAGGAAATGCATACAACTTGTTCTCAAAGCTGTAATTAGACATATTATTAAAAACTCACTGTGAAAAAAAAAAAAAGTTCTCCTTAGGCATCTTCTAGGTTCTCCAGTGTGACTCTAGGGTATGACTGGACCAGAAGTTGTTCGTTTTAATAAGGTTTGCTAGTATCCAGTTACTGCTATGCCTTGTAAGTCAGGGAACACATCCCCCACAGATACAGGGGGTCATACTGTATCCCATCCACAGTTCTGATCATTGTGGGTTTTTTTAATCATTGCAGATATTTTGGGGGCTCTTTGTCCCTTACAAATTACAAACCAGATGTTTATGCCAAGAACCAGAATGCAAACAGGAGAATCAACTACAGGAATACAGTGAGCCTTCAGTATCTGCAGGTTTTATATCTGTGGATTTGAGCATCTGCAGACTGTCACACCATATACCTAAAATGGTGGTGCCCATAAAATGGTGCTGCTGCATACCTAAAATGGCAGTGCCTATACCTAAAATGGCGGTGCCACATACCTAAAATGGCAGCACCTTTAACTAAAATGGTGGCACTCATTGACTAATATGGGACTCAACCATCCACAGTTTTTGCTATATATGCAAACCAAACTGAACCCCCATGGATACGGAGGGGCCACTGTATCAACAATAGGGGAAGATGGGGAGGATAGAGCCTTGAAAACCAATTTTCTACTTGAAATAGCTCAGGGGAAATTTTTCTTCTTAGCTAAGCATGGACAGTTCAGTTCGTGTATGTGTGTGTGTTCCTTCAAATCCCCTGTCAACTTATGGCAACCTCATTAATTTCATAGGGTTTTTTTAGGCAAGAAATACTCAGAAGTGGTTTTGCCAATTCCTTCCTCTGAAATATAGCCTACCACAGCTGGTATTTGTTGGTCGTCTCCCATCCAAATACTAACCAGGGCTGATCCTGCTTAGTTTCCAAGATCAGGTGGGATATGGTCCCTTCAGGGTATTAGTTTAGCCCTTGCAAAAAAGGGCAGTACTCCCACAAGAAGTATGGCATAAAAGGAGTTAAAAGCAGCTTCATTAAAGCAGAGTTTAAAATTGAGTGTTTAGCAAAGTAGACAAATTCTTCTAATCCTCAAGCTTCTTCTCCTCTTGCTCTCTCCTGCTATTTTTAGCAGAGTATTTTCCGAACACGCCAAATGCTCCCTACAATATGGTTGTTAGAGGCCTCTTTTCCCCCCGCAGACACTCTGCTCGCACCTCAGGATCTGGCAAACGCACCCCAATTGATTCTGATCCAAAAGCACACTTGCCAAAGAGAAAATTTTGGCAAATGCCCATCTGTGCTGACAGAAACAGCCATGTATATCCCTGGTCAGCAATTGATTATTAAACCCGCTGTGTTTTGAACAGAACAAACAGAGAGGGACAGCAACTTCGGCTCTGCCTACTAGTCAGCGTCATGCAAACTGCAACGGGACAGAAAGCTCTTTTTAATGCGCAGTGCAAACAGCAACAAAGGCTCCAAGGCCTTTTGATTCTGTTTTATGCATTTCAGCAGCTCAAGCCTATATACAGCAAGCCAAGATGATGCAAAGTGAAGCCCATAGCTGAGCTGTTCTGGAAGGCTCCTGGTGGAAATGCGGAGTATGGGAGTATAGATTTAAACTAACAAATAAAATGAAATTAAAAGGTGGGGAGGCTCAATCTAAACCCCTCCTGCTGTTGACTCTGGGAGAGATTGTTCAATAGGTCTGCTCTTCTGACATCCTTTGGTTTGTAAAAATCAGTTTGTGAAATCACCACATAGGATCTGACATCTGTCTTGATGGGAGATACACACAGCTGGGGATGTGGGTTTTTCTTCCCTTGAATTCCCTTTGAAGCCTCCCCAGCTGCACAGCTTTAAGGGCCAACGTGTTCTTTTCCCTGGCAATTGCTCTGTCTAACACAAAGGATGCCCCTGTGCCACTGGCATCCCCCCATTCAAAGAATGGACAACAATGGTGCTTTCTATCTGGTGTTTGATCACAAACGTCACTTCCGACTCACAGGGCATGTGGCACAGTTTGGCGCTTTCAGAGACAAGGCTGAAGAGATGGCAAGAAGCCCCATGTGTGGGAGGAAGGGGTCCTCAAATCTATGCCGCTTTTAGAGCTACCATAGTGAAAACTGGAGAGGGCTCTTGCACCTTTAATGGTTGTGTAGAAGAGGGCTTTTGGTTGTCACACAACTAGGGGCTTGTCTATATGTGGGGCAAAAACTCCAAATGGAGTTCTGCCTGCAAGCCCCCCACATCCCCTCCCTCGAAACTCTGCATATTATTATTATTTTCCGCAGGGATTGTCTTCACTGTCCCTGCAGTTTTGTCTGCCACCACTGCTACCCTGACCAATTTAAAAGCTCCGGAAGCAGTTCCCAGCTGAAGGGAGAGGTTTTCTCTCTTCCCCTGGCTCGGCAGCGCTGTCTCCGCACTTGAAGGAAGTGACAGGCGAGCGGAGATCGGATGGAGGCAGCAATGTCAAGCCAGGGGAAGGGAAAAAAACTCTCCCTTCGGCCGGGAACTGCCTTCAGAGCTTTAAAATTGCTTGTTGTATTATCGGCATCGGCGGCAGCTGCAGTGGCAGAAGAAAATACAGAGAAAACCCCGAATTCCACATACTCTGCATCTGAGTAAGATACCCCGAAATGCTGCGAATGTGGGCCATGTGACACGTGGCCGGATTGCCCTAGATTCGGGGAAAAGACCATGCCACATGTGGCCTGATCACCAGAGATTCAGGGGCATTCGCATGCAGATTTTGGGGTTTTGATAGTGTAGGCAAGCCCAGAGTAACAAGCAACACCTGCTGAAATTTTACCAGTGTTTACTCTGGCAGCAGTTCAAACAGAAGAGGCACACATTTCACTACCTCTTTGCACTTCTTTGTGTGACAAAATTCCCCTTGTTAGAATGATGGTTTGGACAACTACATTAACCAGAGGTGAAAAAAGTGTGCCTTATGGTGCGTACAAGCTCTCTGACAAGCAATAAAATTTTATTACCTCCAGAGCTGGTCCAACTCATTTTGGTGTCTCAGGTTGAAAAGCGAAATGGCAGCCACTCTACTCCCCAGGCTGAGAAACACAGAGGAAACTACTTGTGGACAACCATCGGCAAAAAAAATCCAGTTACAAAGCAGCCACCTCATTCTTCTTATTAGCAGAGCTATTTACTAATGTATTTGTATTCCATAGAATAGAATGCTGTGAGAAACCAGATAACCATTGTTGCCTGCTTTCACAGACTAGTCTGCCTTCATAGCCCAGTCCCTAATGTGGATACCCGCTCAGTATTTCAAAAGGGAGAGCAAGGCAGTTGAGAGAGGCAGTGTTTGCTGCAAGAAGCCAAGACATTAATAAAGTTAATTATCTCCTACTGGAGTGTGATGTTCAGGAATAACAAGCAAATTTAAAACCAGAGATATATGTCAGCCTTGATATAAGCACACCTTCAAAGATTATTCACCCATGACCTGTGCCTTTAAAATTAAAGAGATTAGAGAATTTTGGAATACACGTTTTTTTCTCCATGGGTTCAGCTCTAGGGGAAGACAAGCTGAACATTTTTCTTTCTGCATCAGTTACGGATAGAGTGAAGTCCCATCACGCATAAGTAGTTTTGGGTTTTTGTTTTTGTTTTTGACACTCCAGAGTTGGTATGTCTGAACTTAACCACCACTGGGCAGAAATCCACTGTGTGCATCGCCAAAGATGTACTCCAAAGCTAACAGGCAAAGCAGGCCAAGTAAATAATTCACCATCCCTGCTAGGCAGGGACAGCTGGACATCCTCTTGTTCCAATACTTATCATGTTTTTGAGTTTTCCTCTACTTGGGGCCCTCCTGGGGAAGGAAGGCTATCTGGAAACAGCAATCTCATTACAGGGAGATAATGCAAGCTGACCCGCTCTTAAGATAACTAGGGTTGAGACCATCTCACTCATGGCATAGCCAGAGTACCCGACTTGAAACAGCAGGGCAGCTCAACAGGTTATACCACCCAAGAGCCAAATATGATTAGCATAAATTTACTTGTGCCAGCATCAGACCTGAACAGCTTTCTCAAGCCTACTTGCATACCACCCTCCCTTTTTTACAGAAAGAATAGGCACACTGAGCAGTTATTTCTCAAATAACATTGTATGCCTTCTCTTAGCAATACGCACAACCGTCCTAATATCCTAAAGGCATCAGATCCCATTTGATCATGGAAGCTAAACAGGGTCAGTTCTAATTAGTACTTGGATTGGGGATTGCCAACAAATACCAGCTGCTGTAGGCTATATTTCAGAGGAAGGAACTGGCAAAACCACCTCTGAGTATTCCTTGCCTAAGAAAACCCTTTGAAATTCATGGGGTTCCCATAAGTTGACAGGCGACTTAAAGGCACACACTCCCATACCCATACCTCTGAGGTAGGGCAACAGGGGTAGAGTGAGCCCAAGGGAATAATAGCTTGTCTGAGCCTACAGTAGTTTTATGCCTGACATCAGGTTTCCAAATTTTTACTGGCCTACTTTTGTGCCCTCCATAGCAGCCCAGCATTCAAAGCTTCCCATCATTTTATCTCCAGGCTAGGAAATGCTTTTCCTGAGGAACCTGTATGTGCTAAGCTGCTCATTAAAGCAGAGGTGCACATCCAAGAAAAAGTTGGCAACTTTTTCTTCAGTGGACTATGATATCTGTCTTGCATAAAACAAACAGCATTGCAAAATAGGTGTGTTCTCATAGTATAACTGATGCAATAGAGCTAGTGATGGTACCTACTTTGCTTCAGGACATGCCTCATTGTCTTTCTCAAGCCCACATGCCCATTTTGCCATTGCAAAAAGGACAGGAGCCCTTACAGGGGAAAAAAGAATAGGAATCCTAAAGTCATGTAGCCATACTACTTTTATGGGGGGGGGGAATTAAACACTGCATTTTGATAAGAATGGCTCACCTATTGTGTTAATAGAGACCTTGGGCAGATGCCGTGTGTTTCCATGCTCCGTATACAGAGACACACTGCAATCTCACCAAGGATGACTTGCTATAAACAGACACTATTTCTAGTCATAATAATGAACATTTCCAGAGCACATCCAAGTACAATGGGGAAAGGGCCCTGATAGAAACCCCCAAGATCTGCTGCTGATCAGTGTAGACAATACTGGACTAACTGGACTGATGCATTTGACTTGATATAATGCAACTTCCTACTCTTTCAGTATACAATAATACAGTGACTCTTTCTGTCAAACAGGGCAAGTAACCCTTCATGAAAGATCTCGTGAGTGAAGGTTATGTTTTCCATTCTAAGGTGGAAAAAAATACAGTATTTAAAGTATTTTATTAAAAACTTTTTGAAAACATAAAATAAAAAGACCTCACCACTCTGGTGTACAGGTATAAGTAAGATTTGTTTGGATGCTCATAATTCTGCACCTCTTCTCTTTATTTCATAAACAGTAACTAAACCAAAGGAGAACAATAGAGTAGGGATGGCTGTGTAAAACAGGATTGCCAGAACAGGACTATCCCAAAACATAAGATTTCAGGGCTGTAACCTAAGAAATAGCAATGATGTTACAAGGGGCTGCCCCTGCTGATGTTATTAAGCCTGCCACCTTAAGCATCAACCACAGTTGCACAGAATTTACTTTCTCAGCCTTTTTACCATGGTGGAACCCTTGAAACAATTTTCAGGTCTCAGGGTACCCCTGCCTAAAAATTATTATATCTACAGCTCAAAAAATGTGGGTTTTTTTTTCCAATCTCAATATCTTGCGGTACCCCTAGCAAACTTTTACAGAATTCTAGGGTTCCAGGGTACCCTGGTTGAGAAACCCTGGACTACAAACAAAAAGACCAAAAGTCTATCAAATTAGGATATATATATATAGATACACACACACACACACATGCATACTCTTCAAAGCAGTATTCTCGTCCTGAGATTCTTTCTGATCACCTTGAAGCATGGAGAAGAGGGCTGAGGCTTGGAGAGCTGGGAACCCTAGCCCTGTCAAATGGGACTACAGATTCCAAACTGGAGCAGAGGGTTGGGGGAATAACTAGGTCTTTGTACCAGAGGCAGAACAGGAGAGTCTGTGTGCCTGTTGTGGGAGTGGAGGAACATCTCCAAGCTGAAGAAGAAAAGAGAACTTTCGGCAACCTTATCTTTCCTTCCTACTCCCATCACCCTTGCTCAAAGTGGGAGAGATGCTTAGTAAATCATGCTGGAAATTGGAGTGAGGACAGCTAGCAAGGCCAATGAATCACAAGAGTCTTTATAGGGAGAGGAGAGGAGCTCATTTGAAACTAGCATCAAACACAGCCACACACACACACAAATATGCACTTGGGAGGCAAAGACTGGCCTCAGGCAGACAGTACACAAAGTGCAACCTCAGCAGCCAAGTGAGATAATATACCCTGCTATTCCTGTATCACACCTCCCAGTCTGCTGCAGAAAAATTTCCATTGTAAACTGAAGGCTTTCTAAAGATAAACTAGTCTCCTGCTGGAAGGCTGGATTACGATGGGCCCTGTGCTATGGCACCCTTCCAGGATGTGACAGTCAGGAAGCAAGACAAAATCTTTATTGTCTTTCCCTCTCAAACAAGAACAGAATGGTAACAGGAAACTCCTGACTCCACCTAGATAGAATTAAGTCCTAAACCCAATTGCTTGTCCCCATTAGAATAACTACTGGATTTGTATAACTGTTGACATATTACTCAGCAATTATTCCAGTGAGTCTACTCTAGCGGAGACTACGATTTAAGCCTAAATCAAAACACTAAGGGGTTTTCTAGATGAGAAGATAAAATGCAGATTGTTGCCCATTGCCGCAAACTGCAGCCCTCATGTGTCTCCACGGTCTTTTGGCAAAATTCACTGTCTGTGAAGCTATCCGCGTTTGAAGTGCACACGCAGCCATGCTTGCAAATCAAGATGGTGGCCGAGAGTACAGCGCATTAATATTCTTCACACGTGTTGTCACCACTGCACAGCATTAAAAAAAAACATGTAAATCAAAGGTGCGCAAGTGTGACCTTCTGCTTACAAAAAGCTCTTTGGCCTCCTCAGCACTGCAAAAAAGATAAGAAGACATGCAAAAATGGCACTTCCAACCACTTCCTTGCTGCCAAGCCTGCCCACCGCCCACACAGATGACCAATCCACTGTCCACTTCTGCCCTCGCTGAGAATGCACAGCATCACAAATTGGATGTCCAAATGAGTGATAATGCACATGTCCATGCATTATTTTTAAAAACTCAGGGAAATCCATAAAGGCTTTCCCCCCACAGTAGATGGGAGTTTTTGGCTCCCCTCTTTCTGAGTACCACAAATCTTGTTTGCGGCGTGTTAGGACAAAATGTATTCTAGTCACATTCTGTGAGGAGTATTTTCATTGTCTAGAGTAGACAACCCCTAACTAAACTATACAATGAACTTTTTCTGTCAGTTTACTTTGCCATGAGAATGTTCTCTACAGTGGGGGGTGGGTGTTCTGATTTGTATGCCCCTTCGCAATCCTAACAGCTCAATACCCAGCACCTATGAGGAGCTCTGACCTACAACTTCAAAGAACAAAATGTCAGTCACTCCTTCTGAAGATGTTCTTTGAAGGTTGGACTGCTTTCTCTTCTTCCGTATTTGCTTGAGGGATAGTGGGAACTTGGTGAAAGCTGTAAAAGGCCTGGAACAACTGGAATCTTACAATGGCAAACTGGGTTGCATCATCAGTCACAAATTCTTCTGGTATGTATGCCAAAGCAAAAACAGATTTTAAAATGTTATCACCCTTTCATCTCCCAGTCAAGGCACTACTGTTCAACTGTTTTCAACTAAGGACAAATTCAGAAGGTGTAGTTTTTGCAGAATTGAGCTGCCCAGATACATTTATAGCCAAACATTCATCTGCGGTGTTCAAGACAGCATGCAACAAGTTCCCGGACAGTCCAGGTACCAACAATACCCTGGCTCTGTTTAGCTTCTGCAAAGTGAGTGTATCAGCTAGCTTTGGACCTTTGTGTTATACCTTGCAATTGCTTAAGAACATATGTGCTATCTTAATATGTAGTTGTTCACTTTTTCCTTTTTAGTGTTGTTGCTCTTTCCTCTTTAGCAGCAGTCTAACACGCTCTTTTTGTCAATTAATCTGCATGTCTGACTTTACCAACACTTGGGGGAACTTGTGGGTCTTTAGTTCCTTTTTGCAGTTTTCTTGTATGACTCATGATGACATATGTTTTTAAGCAAAAACAGGATCAAGGCCTCATCTTCCTAGCGCTGATAATCCAGCTATGAAGTCTTTCCCTGGGCTAAACTTGCTCAGAATCTATAAACGCAGCTACAGTATGTTAATTTTAAAAGACCTGTTTGCTTAGATTATTTTTTGTTGTGGTTGTGTCAGTTTGGGGGAAGACAATTTAGAGAGGCAGGTGAAATATAATCAGATTTATATTGTCCCTGCTGTGTTCTAGAATGGAACATCATTCCACAGACCTCATCTTTTGCAAGAGGTAATGAGAGGCCAAGATATTGTATATCATCACAGTAAAACAAAATTCTTGTTCACCCATTACAGCAGGAATGGAAAACATTTTCACTCGGAGGGTCTCATGGCTAACCTTTTGGTGGCCACATACCAGAAATAAGACATGCTCATATCCAAAGAAAGAGAGAAATACTATATATATGTACACACACATTCAGAGAGGATGTACAACAATTAGGATTCCAAAAAACCTCTCAGAAAAGCCCCATGGGAGGTTCCCCCCCCCATAAAAATTTAACTGCTATGGGGATAGTTGGGAGCTGCAAACAAGTTGCTGAGGTCGTGTGGGCCACATGCCACCCAATCCTCCACCCCATGGCCATATCCTGCCAATTCCACATTCTTGTATTACAGACTGAGACACAAAGCTTAATAATGTAAGAACTGCCTTCCAGGATTAGAACACAGTCCATCGTTCTGTTTTTAAGAGTAACCAAAAGAAGCCTCCAAGGGCCCAGAAGCAGGACGTATATGAAGGCGTCAGCTCTTTCTTGTTAGTTGTCCTGTGCAGCTGGTATTTAATGCTATGTGTCCTCTGCATTTCAAACTTCTGCTTACATTCGATGGATAAGAGACTAGAAGGAACGGAATTGATGAAAGTAGAATCTGAAGTGCAATTATGCTCAGATGATGATCATTTAATTACAAAGACATATAAAACATTGCTAAAAATAGATCTGGAAGAAAAACAAATAAAAGAATGCATAGTAAAATGGGCAAATGTTGGTCATGAGTTGCAGTTAAAGCACTTGGGAAAAATGTAGAATAAAGGGTTGAAATTTGTTTCAAGCTATGAACTCAAAGAAAAAATGTATAAAATGATGTATGGATGGTATTTAAGACCTGAGAGATTGTCAAAAATCTATAAAGGGTCTTCAATTAAGTGCTGGAAATGTGCAGATAAGATTGGAAGTTTTTAAACATATGTGGTGGCTGGTCTTGTGAAAAGGCAAAAAAAAAAGTTCAAATTCATGAGATGATGGAAGACATTCTGAAAATTAAAATTCTATCGAGACCAGAACTTTTCTGGTTGGGAATGTTGGATGAGTATCTGGAGAAGAAGCATGGAAGAGTTCTACAACATATGATGACTATAGCTAGACTTCTATATGCACAGAAATAGAAGGACTCTATGATACCAACACAAGAAGACTGGCTGACAAAGTTAGATGATCTGGCCGAAATGGATGAGTTGACGATATTGATTAAAGATGGGACTGCTTCAAATTTCCAGAAAGATGGGAATGTTTTATCAATGTATATAGCACAATCATGGGGGAAAACATTTGGATTAGGCGTAGAATTTCATAAACGGTAGAATATGTTAGAAGATAACAGAAAAGAGAAAGTTAGACTGAATAACAATTATAACCAACAGCTGGGTGGCAGGAAGTTAATTAATTTTTATATGTAGTTTTAGAGGTTTAAAATGTTTCGTTTCATTTGGTTGTGTTGTGTATGTTTTGTTGTACGTATGTTTTTTTGTCTGTCATAATTGGTATGTATGTGTTAATAAAAATACTTTTAAAAACAAGGATCTGCTTACAGATTACAATACAGGCACATAGAATGGGATTTGTGCACATTTTACAAGGGAAAAGTAAAATAAATACTGGCACTAGAGGGATACAGCTTGGAGGCAATTCTGTATATTACTGAGAAGGCTGCCAAGATTTTTAAAAGTCATGCAAGTGCTAAGGTTGTCTTTTTTTTTTAAGCACTAATTTTAACCAGCATTGTGGATGAGCTACCAAACAAGAACCCAGCAAGAGGAAAATGTGATAAACAAGTCAGATGAGATTAACACCATAGCAACTCTACAGGCCCTAATGTGTGCATTTTAAAAGAACTACTAATTTGCTCTGGAGGAGGGTAGGGAGAGCAGAGAAGAGGCACATGGTACAAGAGCAAACCACTCTGGAATGTCATGGCTGGCACAGTGGTACTCAGATATTTTTTTCTTGACACGGGTATCCCAGCTGTAGGGGAGAGGGGTTACAGCAGTATCAAATTTGTGCCTACATCTGCTGTTGGCAGAATGAACGCCCGCGTTTGCTGTAACCATTTGTCTGATTCTGGAATGTCTTCCAACCTGTTGCTCTTTTTTCTAGCATCAAGAAATGATGCCTCGGTAGGCTCAACAGTGGCTAGCCAACTTTTCAGAAATGCAACAGCCTTAGAAAATAATCTTTTAGAAAAGAAAAGTCTTTCCCTCTCCCAAAATGATGTTTGTCCTGCATTTTCAAGAAGTAGAGTTCCCTGGGTTTTAGTTTCATGGCTCCATGTTTTAGTAGCATGGACATATACCGTACTGTAATCTTAAAGGAGGACATATAATCTTAAAGTAAACTGCTAGTTACTTCCTAGCATCACATTATCCCCAAAAACCTCATGGAGAGAAGAATTTAGCAGCAGCCTTGAAAGCCACAAGGAAATCTAACAAAAGTTAATTCAATCAATCAGTGGAAAGAAAGCTTTATTCATACATCCAAAACGAAAGCCAGCCAATCTTTATCACATGGATTTTGTGCTCTCTTGGAAGCTCAGGGACAGGAGAGGAGAAGCAACAGAAGCAAATATGAGAAAACAAAGACTTCAAGCTATATTCATAAACACCCCCAATGCTTTCCAGCTCCTTTCTTTTTTCTAGGTCCAAGGCATTCATTCCTTGCCTTAAAAAACCTACGAAATTCATGGGGTCACCACAAGTTGACTTGAAGGCACACACACACACACAAAACATCCTTCTCCCTGTGGGATTTTTGACTTGCATAGTCCAACACTCATTTCTTCTAACGTAGGGATGCTATATTTGGTTGTACTGCATTGCAACTGGTGGAGTATGCAAGGCCTGCTGAGCATCTTTTAATAGCTTTTAGACAAGACATGGTTTACCTCACATGCCATCCCCAGGGTGTTCCAGTGATACTATTATTAAACACATTTTGACCATTCAAACAGTCTCCAAGGAGGCTTATAAATGAGACCCCCCCCCCATTTGTCATGAAACAGATATAAAAATCAGCAGCACAGCCACAGAAGATGTGGAAGCATTCTTTTTAATCTGGTCAATCTGGGGTAATCTCATCTAGTAATTGGGTGACCAGATGCAGGCCTTCTGTACTGCTAATCGCTTTGCAGCTGAGGGAAGTTTTGGCAGGTACAGCCTATGATGCAGGACTGAAGAGAAGGCAACTAAAATACTCTCTTCTGCACAGCTAAGACTTAAAGGTGTCCCTTTGTAGCTGACTGCTGTACCTGTTAGATAGGGTAGTTTTCTACTACAACCGACATAAAGATAGAATTGCACATTTTAATACAAAAAAAGGCCCCAAGCAAAAAACATACGGAGCTATCAGTTGCGCACTCTTTGCAACTGTTTAACATGAATTTAAACATCTTATGCATTCTGCCTTTTCCACTGCGGTAGGCACCCAAAATATATCTCCAACCATTAAAAGGGTTTTAAAAACAAGGTACAAGAAAAACACAAATCCACTACATTCTGTCTACTTCTCATGCAATGGATTTGTTGTTTCTCTTTATATTTAATAGGTTGCCTTTCCAGACATCTTTCTGCAGGTACCCATTATTCTTGTTATAAGAATCAGCTTTGAAACAGGCCAGCTCCAGGCTTGAAAGTATTTTACTGGAAGCCACCCTGAGATCTTTGGATATAGGGGAGGATATAAATATTTTAATAAATAAATAAGTGGATTGCAAAAAAGTTAAAAATGCCTGCATTAAGGACAGTGTAGCTATAGGAGGCAGTAGTGGTGGGGATAGATAATTAGGGTATAGCCCTCTTTACCTTGTCTGATCTGTCTCTTTATGTAAATTGATACTCTCCGGGCTAACTTAACTTATTTCCTCATCGTCCCAGCTTCTCTCCCTTTTAAAAATTGCTTCCAAAAGACAAAATAAGGCCAGGTATCAAAAAAGAGGGATCATCCCTGTTAAATAAGGATTTAAGGACACATACATTGTCCTATTCTGCTGGTATAAAGGTGACCGTAGGCTCTCAAAGATTATGCTAGCAAAATGTAAGCTTCCGGCAGGTTCTACCAGGCTGTTAAAGCTTCTAATACATCCCCAAAGGCAGACTGTGTATCGGTCATCTGAGGACCAACCTATGAGCGGAACAGTTGCAGTCAGCATTGGTGGGGAGGCAATCTGCAGGAGCGAGGCAAGAGAATCAAATATGGAGACAACTTGTATACTGACTGGGCAGGAGTGATGCTCAGGTTGCATTTCTGATGTGATGCTGCTTGACGAGGACAGAAACTGTGGTGAATCCTAGTCCTGTGGAGTAAAGGGGCACCCAAAGCTCCTGCAACCCTGCATTTCTGTAAAGTACAGGTGCCACACCCATTTTCCAATTTTATGGAGTGTTCATATTTCATGAACTGGGATCATAATGAGCACAAGGCATAAAACATGGTTTGTCTGTTACCATGATCAAAGGATTTGTGGTGGGGAAGTTGTATAATTTGGAATTATCTCTCTCTGCAAATGAATCAGTACATCCTCATTCAGTATCGTGCAATCTACATCACTGTCAGCCTAACATTACCTTTGATTTAGGGTTGCTATAATTCTCTGCCACAAAACAGGGACAGAAGTATACAGGACTAGATTGGGCAGATTATCAACAAAAAACCAAGCGTGTGTGACTTGCCCGAGGTCCCCCAGTGTGTTTCCCTGGCTGCGTGGGGATTCATACCCTGGTCTCCTGGGTCGTAGTCCAACATTCACACCGCTCTTGCTCTCCCCAAACTGCCCAACCAGTATGGCTAATGAATCTGGGATCTGCTGCTACAAGCAGCCCAGCCGGATAGGACAATTTTCAGTCCCTTCTGGGATTTTCCCAGTTTTCTGGGACTAATGGCAAGCCTACATTTGATACAAGCATACTAAAGTGGCTCTTCCCAAAACCCTTTGGGGCAGTCTTGGCTTAAGCAAAGAAGGCACCTAAACATATTAAGGAAATTATTTCAGTAGGATGAGATCACAATTATCAATGAGATGAAATAACAAGTCACCACTTCAGTAAACCCATTCCTACCCCACTTATTTTGTTCCACCCTTTGAGCAAATAGCTCTATCCATAATTTGCTGTAGCAAGTGGTGTCAAAACCCAGCAAAAATAGGTTACTGTCAATCCAAACATTACAGAGTCATAATTCATCCTCTTGTAGAAATGTAAGCCACCTACTGTATTTTTATCCTTCTGATTGAGAACCTAGTCATGTGAATCAATTTTGTCTCTTTGCTTCATCTGCTTTTATGGGCTGTGACTTCCCAACAAGCCTCAAGACATTAAATGTTTGGTGCACAAGGAGGAAAGAGAGGGGTTGTTCACCCCCAAACTATGGTTTGTGTTTGTTTGTTTTAAGAGTGTTTTGCTTGATAGGGAAGATGTTGGGGATCCTGATTCAGCATTGTTTGCCAGTTGAAATTGTCTGTCCTTTCTTTCCTCCATTTCACCCCTGCTGTAGAAAGGGGGGGGGGGAGTTCACAGGCATTCCTTGGATCAACACTGGCATGGGTGCAATCAGCTGTGAAACACTGCTTCTAAATTTATGGCAGCATCCAGTTCTGCCTCAACAGGCATGCACAAAGATAAAGGGGGATTGCTCAGAATGCCAGAGAGAGAGAGAGAGACAATTTGCTAAAGAGCAAAAGTTAGCAGAAACAACTTGCCATTGTTCTAGGCCAGTGGTTTTTCAAACTGGATTCCAGGCAATTCTGATGTTCTTTGGGCAGCTTTGTTGTTGCTGTTGTTGTTGTTGTTGTTCTTGCTGTGTGTCTTCAAGTCCTTTCTGACTTATGGCAACCCTCAAGCGAACCTATCACAGGGTTTTCTGAGGCTGAGAGTGTGTGACTTGCCCAAGGTCACCCACTGGGTTTTCATGGCCGAGTGGGGCAGAGGTTTACTCAAGGGAAAAATTAACAGTGGAAGGCATTTCTGCCACTCGGGGCTGCTCGAAGATACTTTGCTGCCTGAAGCAAAAACAAGGTTTGTGCCCTGTCTCCATTTCCATGTACCAAACTCAGCTAGACGGGCAACTGGATCTTATTTGACACTGGCAATGGGGAAGGATCCTCAGCTAGCTGGGTACTGTGGGAGCATGGGGAAGCAAAGCAGACCACATGGCACATATATCCATGGCCCCCACATCCTGATGCGGGCCCCCAGACCAAGATCTTGGGCAGGCCCCTGCCTACTGCTAAGGTTAAGGGCAGCAGGATGCTCTATAGGATTCAGGATAAAAATTAAAATAATCCAGTTTAAATGATGACACCAAAGTAATATTTATATTTATTTTTAAAAAGCTAAATGGATTTACCTTATAAAAACAATAATATCACTCTAGCCCCCCCCCTCCTAATCCCACAGGCCATGCCCATACCTTCGCTCTCCAACACCTTATCACCATTTCTTTCCTCCAGCATCTTCTACCTGAAAAGGACCTCATTTTACCTAATGGGAAGGTTGGCTCTCCTGTCACCCACTGAGCTAGGCAACTTATAATTGCCAACTTTTCCCTGCAATATCCAATAGCACAGCGATGCCAGCTGCTTTCTAGGCTGTTCTATCAGTTCAAACATGGTACTGGTGAGCCCCAACGAACTTGGCTACCCTTTTGCCATAATGGAGTATGTGTTCTAGTACAGTGCTACTCGACTTATCTGATATAGGGGGCAGAAATCAATTTTTAATCATGTCCAGGGATCAGTACCATATCTGTCACCACTGGCTACATCTGTTTTCTTTCTTTCGTCGAAACTTGCCACAGATTGGCAGCTGATGGCTTGTGGACTGGCATTAGTTTGAGTAGCACTGCTCAAGCACATATCTTAGGATCCTCTGCCAAAGGAAGGGGTTCTATGACACTCAAAATGGCTGCATTCAGCCTGGAACCAGGCGTTAAACCAAGCATCAAAGCCCGGAGTCAGAGATGAGGAAATCAGAAGCAAAGGAATAAGCCAAGAGTAGGGGAAAGCCAAAAACCAGAACACGCTATAATTACCCGAGGAAAAAAACTCAAACTAAATAGCACGCCTGTTGAAGCCTTTCCTGTTAAAGAAAGCCAATGGCCACCTTGGGTGGACAAAGCTTCCTGACTACGTGAGACTCTATCAGGTACAGATAAAGGAGATATGCTTCTAACCTGAGCCCTTATGTCTCATCACATAAGGCAAGGCATCTGTGTACCAAACTGAGGATTTCTCGTTCAAGCCCCAGCAGCTGAGAATGATCTGGAAAGAGTTAAATGAAGGCAGGAAGTATGAAAACCACTTTATTCTCCTTCTGGAACTTCCAAAATGGAGAGCTAAATAAACAAACAACCCCCCCAAAAAAAACTGGGGAGAGGAACCCAGCAGAAGGCAGTAAGTCAGGGGTGAGAATCCTGTGGCCTTTTGGAGGGGTCCAATGCTGACCTTAAGACTACCGCCCACCCCTCAAGGGCCCCATCATTCCCAAAAAAGAACTTCATCCAAAAAGTAATTTCTAAGCAAAAAAGAAAAGCACATTTAAGTGATCAAAACCACCTTTGCTGGGCTATTATATGCTGTTGGGGTGGGTGGGTGGGTGGGTGGGCAGAGATAGCCATCCCCCAAAAGGTGGCACACTGCCCCTTCTGGTTTCCAAAAATAGTAGCCATGATGACATGCTGTATCCTTCCAAAACTCCAAAGAATCTCAAAATGGAGTACAGGCATATCTCAGTTAACAAAGCCTCTAACGAAGAAGCTTCTTTTCACAAAGTCCTTTTAATTCTGCCCTTTCCTGCCTACATTTCATCCTCACCCTCTGTCTAGCTGGGAGTGTTTAGCAGCACCAGCATGGGAGGAAGATGAAGGAAGGCTGGAGAAACACAGACTGCTGCAGTGTGCCTGCAGTGACCAACTAAAATCAAGCTTTGGCTGGGAAAGATTGGAATCCTACTCTAGCCCATCCTACTGTAGCTTTGTGAGCCAGGCAGCCCCTTCCAACCCTAGGAATCTGTGTTTAAAATCATAGATCTACAAGTTATCTGGCCATCAGAAATGGAAATGAAGAAAAGTGGAGGCTGGTGAAACGAAAAATTCATCCCCAGATGCATTTTGGAACAAACTTTCAAGTGGTTTCTAGAACACTGAAAATGTTTTTGTTTACTTAATGCAAGGCTTAACTGACTTGGTTATTTCATTTCACATCTGCACATTATTAGTCCTGAATAAAGTTTGCTGAAAACTGTTCAACTGCTCTTATTTTCTGTTGTGTAGAAACCTACTCCTATTCTTTCCATGCTATTTCTGCCTCTGGTACTACATTCTCTGTTAAAGAAGTCATGCCCAAGAATGCATCTGTTTTGTTAATTGAGGCATACCTGTATTGTGGTCCTTTGGACTCCAGAGCTTATTCACCCTTACCCAAAATGAACCACACAAAACTGTGAGCCACATTTCAGAAACCTATAAGGATGTTGTTGTTGTTAGCAACCCAAGCCTTATACATAGTTCGAATAGCAAGCACACTGACAGAGTCACCAAGTTACATGCTATGACTGGGATGAAAGAAATACAGTATGGTATTAATCTTGGGTGATGAAAATTAAAAGGTCAGAAAAAGAAAGAAATCCCAAGTTCAGTGCCAGCTTATAAACACTGCCTCTTAACACACATAGAAAGAAGTGGGCATGCAAGCATACACAAACACACACACCCTCTATGTGAACCAACAATCACTTAAGCAACAAAAACAGTTGCAATAAATGCTGACAGCAAGAAGCAACTTGCTAATATCACACATTCTTTGCCAACAGCTGTAAACTGGACACAGACAGATGCTTCTCTTATGGTCCGATGAAGAGGTTACTGGTGATTTACTGCTGGGTAAGAGACACCAAACTTTGTCTAAGAATGTCGCTGAATTTCAGAGTTTGGAAATGCTAAAACAATCTGAGAAATACTGGGAGTTGTCATCCAAAAAATTAACTTCCCCAAACTATACTTAGTTTCAGAGCTTGGAAATGTTAGATTTGGGGATAATTCCCAGTTCTGGGAATTAAAGTTTACCCGAATTAAAGTGGCTGGGCAGCTGGAAGGTTCTGCTTTCCATGCTGCCTTACCATATGATTTCATTGTTCTTCTGGTGTTCTGCTGTTCAGGTTCCATGAAAGACTGAAGTAAACTATGTATTTTTGCTAAACGGATTTTTCCAGTTAGCAAAAAGACATGGTTTTACCTTGGTCTCCTGTGGGACCTGAACGGAAAAACAATGACATAATGCAGTAAGGCAGCATGGAAGATGGAACTTTTTGACTGCCCTTCTGCTTTAATTCGGCGTGCGATAAGCCTGTTAGTTTTTCAATCTATGCTGAACTTAAACCAAATAGTAACCCAGTTTGAGGAGCTTCCTCGTGATTGCCATTTCATTGCACAACAGTTACAACAGCTTCTTGCACGTATGGCATTCATATCATTCAAGTTCTATGTACTTCCCAATTTAGGAGCCTTCGAAGCCAAAAAAGCCACAACCCCACAACTATACTGTGGGCTCAGACAGCTGGCTCTGAGCACTTGCTTGCATGAAAGACAGCTGGGTATTATATCTTTAAAAGAGAGGGGGACTAAGAAATTCTCCTCCTACAAAAGGGCCTTTGTAGAGACAAAACCTATTTTGTGACTCCAGAGAATTCCATGACTCCCAACAATTTTAGCAAGACATAGGACGAAATGCTCCTTGGCAAATCCATCCCAGCCTAAGAGGTCTTGAGGAGGGTGGGTTCATAAGAAGTGAAGAATGTGGAACAGCAGACAAATAACTGGGTTTGAGTACAGTAAGCCAAGTCCAGATTCTCCACTCTGCTTTGATGCTGGATGTAAGATTTTGGCCAAGCTGCTCACTTAAATTACCTATCTTGTGATGATAAAAAAAGCTAAGAACTAGATAATTCTAGGTATGTTGCCTTGGAAATAAGTCACCTTGGGTAACAGGTTTGCCTTAGGGTTGCCATAAGCCTGAAACGACTTGAAGCTACACAAGAACAACAAATCTCAGTTAATAAAGTCGATCCATTCCTAGGCATTACTTCTTTTAACATAAAATTTGGTACCAGAAGTACCCATAGGGATAGGGTTCCTTCACCATGAGAAGAATAGGGATAGGTTCCTTCAACACACCAAAAAAAGAAGAGGTGTTCAACAAACTTTTTATCCAAAACTAACAATGTCCATGCATGAAATGAAACAACCATGTCAGGCAAACCTTGCAGAAGTAACCAAGAACATTCTAAACCTTCTAGAAACCACCTGAAAGCTTCTTCCAAAATGCCTCCAGGGATTAAAAAAAATATTTCACCAGTCTACGCTTTTCTTATGAGTTCCACTTAGGTGGCCAAACTTATAGATCTATGCTTCTTTAACATGCTGGGTGTTACTGCTGAAGCAGGCTTATCTCCTTTCCACAGTTGTCTCTTTTCCTATCCGTGCATGCTCAGCAAGGGATGCTGTTTACCTTGTCTGTTGTAGGCAGGGTCACACAACTGCAGCAGGACCAGCGAGTGCAGCTCAAGATTTACTGCACTTTTTACTGCAGGCAGACTGCTGCAACCTGACATCCAAAGTCTGTGTTTCTCCAGCCCTCCTCTACTATCCTGCCATTGCTGACACTTGTGGGGAAAAACTCCAGCTAGACAGAACAAGGAGGAAAGAAGGGCTGGGAGCATTAAAATACTTTGGAAAAAAAGAGCTTCCTTGTCAGAGACTTCGTTAAGTGATATATGCCTGTATTTCTATTTTATTGCTTGTTATTGTTGTGTGCTCTCAAGTGCTTTCTGACTTATGGCAACCCTAAGGCAAACCTATCACACAGTGTGTAACTTGCCCAAGGCCACCCAGTGGCTTCTCATGGCCAAGTGGGGATTCAAACCTTGGTCTCCAAAGTTATAGTCCAGCACTCAAATTGCTATGCCATATTGACCCTCTACTTTATTAATCCCCCCCCTTTTTTTTTTGTAGGCTGGATCTAGAGTTACCAGGGTTGGGGGAGACAACCTGTATAGACATACCTCAGTTAACAAAGCCTCTGAGAAAGAAGCTCCTTTGTAGAAAAGCCTTCTTTCTCAGAGGCTTTGTTAACTGCAGTAAACAGTACAGTAAAGTCTTCTTCTGCCAACCCAGCCCCTCATCTTTTCCTCCTTGTCCTCAGTCTAGCTGGAAGTTGTCTAATAGCATTTGGAGGCTAATGATGGAGTACTGGAGAAACACAGACTTTCAATTGCTGAGTTGCAGCAGTGTTTCTGTAATAAACAGTGGAATAAAGCTTGAGCTGAGAAAGAATGAAGTTCTCCTCAGCCAATCCTACCACAGCGGTATGTGCCTGCCTACAAAAGGCAAAGTAAATAACAGACGTCTCTCGAATTCCTTTCAGAGTCATGCATGTAAAGCAAAACAGAGAGAAAGAAAATTAGCTTGCCTCGCCAGTTCCCCCCGGCATGTTAAAAAAGCACATATCTATAAAGAAGTTTAAAGAATGTCAGACTGAAAATTTTTTATCCCTGGAAGCATTTTGGAAGAAATCTTCAAGTGGTCTCTAGAAGGTTCAAAATATTTTTGTTTCTTTATGTATGCAAAGCTCACCTGACCTGGTTGTTGCATACTGTTAGCTCTAAATAAAAACTTCAGTGAAACGTGTTGAACTGCTCTTCTTTTTTGTGATGTAGGAACCTATCCCTATTTTTCACCTGTTATTTCTACCTCAGGTACCTAAGTTTCTGTTAAAGAAGTAATCTCAAGGAACACATCTATGTCATCAACTGAGGTATACCTGTATTGGCAAAATTTCATATCGTAAAGTAACTTGGTGGGCATACCCAGTTTCCAATTGAGACTTTAAAAGGTCCCTTTTCAGAGGAGTTTATTGTCAACTTTGTAAGTCACTCTCTCCCGGGATGGGGGGAAGGAGGGAAGGAAGGAAGGGGGAAAAACAGTCAGGTATCAGTCAGAATTTTATAGTTTGTTCCTTACTCTTTAACACACAGATACATTTTGGTGGCTATGACGTCCACTTTAGACAAGTAAGTTTCTATGGAAACTGAACTATTTTTTAAACTATTGTTATTCTCCACAATCCAAAAGGGAGTAGGAGAAAGAAGACCAAATGAAATTCTAAAATGGGAGAAAGTCACATCAGAAAACCTCTATCCAGAATTAGAATCAGAAAACCAAGATTACCCTGAAAACCTCTTTTTAAGTATGATGGAACTTCTACCTGACCCTCCCAACACACACACACATACACACACACAAGCAAATATGTTTCCAAAGAAAGAAATCTGCGTGTGATGATCATACAAGATCCCCCACTGGTTACACACACATCTGTATTTTGGGGGGAGTATAAGGAAATATACATGTGTGTACTCATCACAAGCAATAACCTACACAGGAAGCTCATACTATTTTCTACAGCAATATATTTTCTATGTAAGAAACAGAACGAAAAAACACCATGTTATTCCCAGCTCTGTGTTCTGTCTGCTTGAGCTGAAAACAAGGACTTCAAATCACACACCCCAGCACCCCAAATAGAGACTCCCAGCTCTCCAGCCTGCTTCCCCTCCTCATTTTCTCCCTCCCTACCTAAAGCCTTTATTAATAGCATTCATGAATGGAATTAGCAAATGTTTTGGCAATTAAAGCTCAAACATTTGTGCATGGCTCCTGGAACAATGGGTGTCTCTGTTGCCAAGTGAATAGGATCCAGTATCAACTCTGTCTGCCTTAGCCAAGCACCACATTCCTGATTCCCTCATCCTCTGGAAAGGTGGGGGAAGTGTTCCCATTATGGAGGTTGGGAGGGAAGCCAAGATCTATTATTATTATTATTATTATTATTACTATTACACACATACACATGAATCTACACATTACTCATAATTCATCCACAAAGTGTGTTGTACATATACCCATATCCTAAACTGCAGGCAAATGGAATAGAGGGGTGTCTTTTCTTACATCAGTTTTAAAGAACCACCTCTTTGTGCCACCTCACAATCTTTTTTCCGCACTCTATCTTCTTGTTTTAACTACTACCCTGTAACTTTGGCACGTGTCCAAAGATGCAAGAAGGAGAAATTCTTGATAATGCTGTCAAGGAATGTTTTAATTTTCTTTTCTTTTCTTTTCTTTTTTTTTTTTGCCTCCCCCCCCAAAAAAACCCCCCCATGCTACGCTTCCCTAAAAGAACACACTTTTTGATATATATCTTGCACAGGTCTCCATTTACTTAACAAGGACTGGACACAAACCTACTAAGACTCCTCCCCACCCCATGTACAGGAGGAAATCCATTTATACAGAGCAATAACTTTGCCTGGGAGGGAAAAAAATCCAAGCTGAGGAGGGTGGTAAAAACTGCTTCTGCTGAAAGACTGCCAGACACAACCCTTCCACACCACCCTGAATATCGTCTGATGTATGTGGAGGATCAGAGGTGTAGCTATGGGCTGGGGGGGGATGAGGACATTACTCTTCCCAAAAAAGATTTTCCCCCCCCGCCATCAACGTTTCCTTCTCTTCCCAAATTTCTAGCATTACAGAGGGTGAGACACTGAAAACAGTTCACAGCTAGAACTCTTCTATTTGTTGTGTTGTCCCATTCCCTTGGTTGCTTTGCCTGCCCTTTCTTTTGGATGCCTCAACTGTACAGTATTTGAAATGCTAAACCAAAATTTGAAGTTGCTGCAGGGTTATGAAATTTGAGGACTGGAACAAAATTTAACTTGAGAGGCAGAATTCTTATTTGGGGTGGGGGTAATGCCCTCATTTTGCCCCTATGCACCCACATATAGCTACAACCCTACTGAGGATGAAAACCGAGGATTGTACCCTGCAAAGCAAGCTGGAGTTAAAACCTTCTGCCGACGCATTTTTATTTTTATTTTCTTTACTGAGGTCAAAATGTTACAAACAAGCCAAACAAGTGACAGGGACAAGGGGAGAGGAAAGGAAATTCAGAACAATCATGAGAGGAAGAAGAGGGAGTAGGGAGGGAAAGAACACAAACAAATCTTACAAACAGCCGTGGGTAAAAATAATGGATGCTAGCACAAAGTCCAGAAATCATATTTATCCGGTACAAGTTTCAATTAGTAAAAACTACAAGGATTGGAAGCGACAGTGTCATTCCAAAAAATGAAGATGATGAGGTAGGTAGTGGCTTGATCTGCATTGCTCTATTATTAACAGAATCTACAAAAACAAACCAAATGTCCTGAAAGGGCTTTGTTCTCATTCTATCGTCCACCTCTGCCATACTGTTTGCCAATTCCTTCCCCCCAGAAGTAAAGTGTCCCATATTCTCCCTCACCAGCTTTCCAGTGTGCAATCCCCTGTCTTCCCATATCTGCCCAAGCATATTGAAAGAGCGCTCAAACTTTTCCTTTACTCCCCTTCTTATCTTTTTTGCTCTTTGCCCCCCCCCCCCAGAGCTGCTAAGCCACAGTTTTAGTTTTCTCTCCACTTGGTCCTACACACACACACACAGAGACTCATCACAAAAACAATCCCAGCTTTCTCCCCAAAGCCAAAAGCGACAGGGCAGCATCAATAGCCCCTATTGTCCCAGAAACTTCCCTGCCCCCCAGATGATGAAGAGGATGGGATGAGAAGGAAAAGCCTGGTGTTGTCCACCCCATGAGGCATCCCCAGAGGGGGGGAAAAATTCCCCCATCAATTTTCTACCTCGTGGCCGATGGAAACAATGCATGCTGGGCGGGGAAGGGGGCCAGAGGGAGAGGTTGCATCCCACCACCACCACCAGCAAAAGGAGCCTCGTTACTAGATCTCCTCCTGAAAAGACTTGTTCTTCCAACAGGCTGGGGGTATTTCCCCCCTTCCCTCCCTCCCCAAGGCCCCCCACCCCCTTGGCAGGCACCCCATCCCCGGCTAGGCAAGGCGAGGGGGACTCACGGAGCCCGGGGAAGAGGAGCCAGAGGAGGAGCAGCGCCGCCCGCCGCCGGAACGCCATGATGATGGTGGTGGTGATGCTGCTGCTGCTGCTGGGGATGGAGCTAAGCCCTCCGCCGGGCTTGCGCATTGCCCGCCTGGCCGGGTGGGAGGAGAGAGGAGAGGAAGGGAAGGAGGGGACCCAGCAGCGAGCGAGAGGCGGCCAGCCAGCCAGGGAGGAGGGATGCTGCTGCTGCCGCCGCCGCCGGCCCCGGGCAACGGTTGCTAGGCGACCAGGGATGCTGAGGCTGGCGTTACCGGGGCAACCGCATCCACAGACCGCCCGCCTGCGCCCGTCTGGGCCAGCAGACCAAGGGTGGGAAAGAAGGCCCACCTCCCTGGAATATTTTTTGGGGGGTGGGGGGATTAGGATTTTTTTTTATATTGAAATCAAACCATTCTACAGAATAATACACCCCACCGCAAAAGGCCATAGCAACAATGCAAAAATATTTTTTTCTATTCTTTTTTCCTGCTAATACAAAAATACAGTTGTCCCGTCACATTTGCTGGGGTTTGGTTCCAGGACCCCCGTGAATACCCAAATCCGTGAATGCTCAAGTCCCATTATATGCCTCTGGCTTTTCTTCGCAAACGAAGGTTCAGGAAGGACTCATCCCGCACTTTCTGCAAGCGCGCTGATGACTAAAAAGGCCAATCCGAGATAGACAAGTCCGGTTGCAGAAAGCACAGCAGAAGGTCTCCTTGAGTGATGTTTCTGGGTTGTGATTCTTTGTGCGTTGTCGTTTCTCTTCAAGACTTGTTTGGCGTGAGTTCTCAAATGAGGCTGCAGCATTGTGGATAGTGCGTCTCCATGCCACCATATTCGCTGGGGTTTGGTTCCAGGACCCCCATGATTACCCAAATCCGTGAATACTCTCACAGAGTTCAAAAAAGTTACTTTGGAACTGCAACATCCAGAATCCCCATGCCAGCTGGAAATTCGAGGACACTGAATCTCCCAGAAGCACAAGTCACATTGGCCAGGAATTCTGGGAGATGAAGTCCAAAATATCTGGAAGACCAAAGTTTGGTTACCACTGTTCTAGGAGCTGTACTCCCCAAAAGTAACTTTTCCATGCTTTCTTCCTCCTGGCCTACAGCAGCCCAAAAGAGGGTCACAGGAAGGAATGTGACACCCCCAGGCCAAACGTTCCCCACACCTGCTTTAAAGTAATGTCAGAATACTTTTGGCATCTTTGCTTGCAGGCCTGCTTGCGTATTAAAATGCAGTCAAGTGAACATAGATAATTTCCCCTCTCAAATGGAGAGGTGGGAAAGAGCGCAAAAGACAATCTTGAACAAGCTTTTGTTGCTAGAAGCTTCTTCTAAAGTGGGTGATTAGGAACCGTACAATACAAACCTAAAGGTCAACAAGCCTGAGCTATTTCAAGAGAGAAAATCCTAAATAGGCAGTTCTCTCAAGGGTAGTTGCATGATTGCAAGAAGCAACAGCAGCCCTCTTACATACATTTGTGCACCCATGATCCACTGCTCTGAGTCCAGATAACAATAACATAAACACATCAGATCTTGATGTTTAGAAGATCAGAATCTAACAGAATATCTGAGACTGAAAAACAACATTCCTGGCTTTGACCAGCATCTGGCTTTGACCAGCATTCCTGGCTTTGACCAGCACCAAAAAGTTATCTCCAGAAATGTATCTGGGGAAAGAAGTAGACACATCTCAACCTGGCTTTTACTTATGCGTCTGTATGTGCCTTATGGCACCCCCATTAATTTCATAGGGTTTTCTTAGGCAAGGAATACTCAAGAGGTGGTTTTGCTAATTACTTTCTCTGAAATATAGCAACTGAAAGAAATCCATTTGATGAATTTGTACCTGACATACTTTGGAAAATTAGATTTATATTAGGTTTCACCTCCTTCCTCTCTCCTCCTATACATTTGTTGTGAGTTCATGGGTCAGTCATTATATTTCTTATTTATTTTATTTATTTATTTACTTATACCCCGCTCTTCAGCCTCAAGGCTATCAGAGCGGCTTACAAATTGTTTTTAAGCAATAGCTATTTACACATCTACACTGCATTAAACAGTTTCCAATGTGTGTTAGCTAATTGCCCCCCACAAGCTGGGTACTCATTTTACCGACCTACGAAAGGATGGAAGGCTGAGTCTACCTTGGAGCCCGCTGGAATCGAACTTGCAACATGGTGACTTGCAGGACTGGCATTTAACCACTGCGCCACCAGGGCCCCATCTGGAAAGCTGTAATAACCCTGGTCAGCCTCATAGTTTTGTTGTAAAAAGGAAATCCTTGCTGAGATTACTGTAATTCTTTCTATGAAGCTTTATGTGAAAAAATAGTACAACAGAACGTTTTAAAAGTAGCTGTACAAAAGCAACGTTTGGAAAAGTGATCATTAGCCATGCTGAGTGGTGGTTCTGTAAGTTGTAGTCTAAAAAAGTATCTTTCCCAAGCTCTGTGCAAAAGATATTTCTCCCCCACCTCCCCAATATCGTATACATTAAAAATCAATACAGATTCATAGGATACAGTAGGTGAAACAGAGCTTAATTTGGTCAACCTTGTTTGGTCAATCCCACTTGCATCAGACAAAGCTATACACACAAAGTTCTTTACCATGGCAAATGTGGTTTCCTTTAAAGATTTGCTGTATGTATATTCTGCATTCTGATGGTTTCCTCAGAGCTTTATTTGGCTGCAGTTTTTGGGAGACCATGACTCTCTTTTTCTGTCTATTCCTTTGCTTGCATTTTCACTTACAAGCTGACATCTCTGTTCATGCTAATCTGCATTTTTAAGGCACTAAGAGTGGTTGTATTTTTCTGGACCAAGCGGCCAAACTGAAAACACGTTGCTTCTAAATGACTATTTTAACGGTTGGCTTAAATGTCCCCTACAATCATAACGAGGCAATTGATGTCACTCGAGGTCTCAGAAATCTCCTCCTGCACCCTGCAAACCCCTGTGTTTTGCATTATAGCAACATTCAGTCTTTTAATTTGCCATTCCTACTGGGAAGCCATTTGAAATGCAGAACTAGATAAGCAAGCCCTCTTGCGATAAAACGTTACACAGGAGCCATGTTTCTTTTCGCTTCAACGGGGGTACCAAAGCACTGCTGTGTGAAACATTGATTTTCACACACAAATGGAGCTTCTGTTCCATTACTTAATGCTAATACGAGTGACTAGAATACATATGAGGGGCGAACCGGCCCCTGTGAGAAAGAGAGCCTCCATGGGGATTAGGGAGTGGCATGAATCAGCTGCTCTCCATGATGTGTGTTGGGGCCCTAGTGAGGTAGACAGACTTCAGGCTTCTGGGATCCACATTATAGGTTTTGCTAGAACAAGAGTTACCAGATGAAATAAGGAATAGGGTGCATGTCCTTTGAACGGTGGTGTAGAAGAGGGAATTTTCACCAGATGCTGTTCTCTTACACAACTATTAAAGGGACAGAAGCCCTGTCCCTTATTTTACCTTGCAATCCTATCTAGAACCCTATTGTACACCAGCCAAAGCAAATCAAAGCCCAAAACCAAAGCTCAGGCGTTTGTTTTCAGCAGGGAAAGTAGGCTCATGGTCTAGTTGTACAAAAATCCACTTCTGGTCTCCAACCTGCACCATTGGTTTTTCCTTTGCACTTTTGCAGTTTAAATTAGAAATGTGAAGGGAGGGTTGTCACCCAAAGAAGAAGACAGGACTCTTGTATCTTTAATAGCTGGCTGGAAGTGAGACTATCAGCAGGTGCACCTGTCATGCAAATCTCACCTGCTGTAATTCCATCTTTCGCACAATAGTTAATATGGTACAGGATCCCTGCCTTGTTTTACAGCTGGCTATTCTAGTGTGGGATTGTTGTTGTTGTTGTTGTTGTTGAGGTTGCTTAACAGTTGAGATTCAACAACTTTTGTTGTTAAACTCTAAGGACTTTTTCAGACGTACCTTAAATCTGGAAGGAGCCGTCGGGAGAGGAACGCAGCTGGTCCGCGGCAGGGGGCAGTTTCTGACGCCACCGTCCCTCTCGCGTTACCCTCTGTGTTCCTTCCGTGTCGCATGAAAGGAAAAGGTGCCACTTTTTATTCATGAAGAACTTCCATGAGTAAAAAGTGGCATCTTTTCCTTCCATGCGACACGGAAGGAACACGGAAGGTAACACAAGAGAGACGGTGTCATCAGAAACTGCCCCCTGCCGCGGACCAGCTGCGTTCCTCTCCCGACGGCTCCTTCTGGATTTAAGGTACGTCTGAAAAAGTCCTAACTACCAGCTGATTCCAATCAACCTTCCTCCCACACTGGGCAGGGTTTGGAAAAGCTTTGCATATGTGTATTTTGGACTACATTTCCCAACTTGAAAATTCTCAGAATGGTAATCCCCAAAAAAGTAACTTTACCAAACTTTGTCCTGGACTACACAAAAGGGAATGCACACAGAATAAGAATTGAGTCTATCTGTTTATCTGCGTAACTGTTTTCACTCAGAATTCAAAATTGATTGGTGTGTATATATACACACACACACAACTATCTGTTTTTATCCTCTTAACAACTCTTCAAAGTAGACTAGACTAAAAGTAACTTACCTGAGGTGTCTATCTGAGGAGCAAGAACATGGATATTCAACAACAGTGCTGTTGGCAGTTATGCCTGATGTTGCCAACCACTGGTTCAAGGTCATGCCACTCCTGTTTTATACTTTTAACATTAACTTCCATAGCTGCCTTGAGTGCTATTTTATTTCTTAGTAGAAAAGAGGAGTAAAAAAATGAAATCAACGAGATAAACTTTCCATGCATTTGCTAAATGATTTTTTATTCATTTTGCATTTTCCCCTTCTTTAGCTGTTTTTAAAGAAGGATCATACATTAGAGTTTGGCCTGACTGAAAGCTTGGTTACTGAGTGCAAAAAGTATGAAGCTCAAGACAGACCTCTCTGTTCTTTAAATGACCCATCTAGGAGTACCTAACAGGCCTTTGTCTCCTCAAACAGCCCCTGCAATTCTCTCTTAGCCCTCTGCATCTCTCCCCTCCTTCATTCCATCTCTAGGCGTTATTATTCCTGGCACTTGTCGATCCACAGAAACATTTTTGCTTCTCCCAGAATGAATGCCTCATTTCCTGAGCTGCTTGCTTTGGTTCTTTCTTTATGGCCAAGGGTCAACCATAGGTCTCCTACCACCCAAGCACTGGCTTGTGGTCCAAAAGGTGGGGCTCACTCCCCAAAGGCACAGCCACAGACCTGCAGCTAACTTCTCCTAATAATAAGTCCTTGGAATTATGACCAACTCACACTCCTCCTCATTGCCCTTTGCTGTTTAGCAGGGACAGCAGATTCAATTTCTTCTTTTGGAATCACAATAGAAAGTAAGGGCCAGTTGCCCAACCATTGAGACACATATGGCAATTATCTGAAGTGCCGAAATTCTAAGGGCTGATATGCTGGCTGTGAAGAGAGCAGAGCTTAAATCAGTTGGCTTTTCTGATAAAAAATTGGCGGGGGGATTCTGGGAGTTGTATTCCGAAATTAAACTTTCTCAAGCTCTTAGAGAGGCAACCATTATTTACACCAGCCTTCTCCAACATAGTACCTCCAGACATTTTGGATTACTAATCCCATCACCTTGACCTTTGGGCATGCTGGCTGGGGCTGATGGAAGCTGTAGTCCATTAACAACCAGGGAGTCCCACACAGGGTATGGCTAAACTATGCTTTTGAAAGAAGTGCACAAACACAGCATAGCAGCTACTCTCTTGGGGTACCCCTTATGTTTGAGGAGACATCACCAAATTCTTCCTGATCTTTACCAGGATCCACCAAAGCCAAAATAAACTCAGGGGCAAATATCAAATCTATGACTGAATTTCCCAAAGGAAAGATAATTCGAAAGAAACATTTAAAAGGAGCCACTAATTTCAGCGCTTTAAAGAAGTCTGGGGTTTAAAAGGTAATTGTGAAAGGGGTGATGGGTGATAGTGTGTGAATGTGACTATGCATGTGTGTGTGTGTCTGTGTGTGTGAGAGAGAGAGAGAGGCAGAGTGACCGCCAGACCTGTCTCCACCATTTCCCTCATCAAAATCCCTCTTCCAACTCCTGTTAGCTCCTCTAGGAAAACAGAAAGGTACAATACAGGCTCTATCCTTCTCCCACATCCCAGGAGAACTAATAAACAATTTTGCAAGAGTATAACTGCTTTTGGTTTACAGTTTTTCAGAATCTCCCAGCTAGCATGAGCTGTAGTGGGGGTGGGTGGGATAAGCTTCCCAAATTCTGTAGAAAAAGCAGCTTCAATAGGAAAACAAGATGTGAATTAAATACCACTTGTTGGGAAACAAAAGCAGGGCAGTCCGATTATGCTCATTACCTTCCCTTTGGTCTGATCCAGCACCACTCTTCTTATGTACCCCTCAACCTTAATTAATTAATTAATTAATTCCTGGCCTTTCTCCCAATGTGGGGCCAAAGGAGGCTCATGGCAGAAGTTACAACCAAATACAGTTGTCCCTCCGTATTCACAGATTTGGTATCCACAGATTTAAGTATTCATGGCTTGAAAATATTCTTTTAAAAATAATAATCTAAAATACAAACCTTGATTTTGCCATTTTATGTAAGGGACACCATTTTGCTATGCCATTGCATATAATGGGACTTGAGTATTCACGGATTTTGGTATCCACGGGGGCTCCTGGAACCAAACCGCAGCGAATATGGAGGGACATCTGTAAAGTTAAAACAATGGGCAATATAAATGTTAAAGAACAATTGAAACACTCACTAGGATTTGTGGGATCTCTTCTTGGGATTAGATTAGGTGTAGGAATTTAGAATATCTTCAGAAATTGTTGGACTCAGAGTCCCTGCAGCCTTATCTAGCACAGCCAATGCTGAGGAATACTGGGAGTTGCAATCCAATTACATCTGGCAGGCTGCATTATTCCCACCCCCGGATTAGACACTGCCGTACCCTCCAACTGTCCTGATTTCGCAGGGACAGTTCCGGTTCATCCTTTGTCATCCTACTTTCAAGCTGCTTTTAAAATGTCCCGTGTCTCTCTCCTCTTCTCCTCCTTTATCCTCAGCTTATGTCAGTTGCTGCAAACTGAGTTCAAAGTGCAAAAGTAAGTTGCACTCAGCTCAGCAGGAGGGAGAGGAAAGGAGGAGACAAAATCTTGCCCTTCTCTGGAGGGTTAGGCAAAAGGGAGCTGCTGCAACCTCTTCTAAACTTGTGTGTTATTTTTCCTTAATAATGTTTGCTGTCTTGACTGCACTGTGATGTTGCTTGACCACGCACATCCCAGTTTTCATCTGTGAAATTTTAGAATGTATGCATTGCCAGTTCAGGCCCTGCTAGTGTTTATGCACAGCAGAGAAGTGACAGTTATTAAAAATGAAAACGGGAAAGTTATATTCCAGTCAACTCAGCAGGATATCAGAAGACACAAATGGGTGGGTGGAGGGAAAATTTTAATTTGCTTGCAGCAGCAAGAAACCTTGGGCTGACCCTGGCCTCATATTGCAATCTCTTTTCTGAAAATGCAAGGTCAGACTCACTCTCGGTTAAGATTAAGGATGAATCAAATGATGAGTTGATGCAAAGGTGTCCATTGGTGAAATGCTGTAAAGAGGGCTTTGCAAGATTGAGGCCAAATCTGTTAAACCAAAGCTCAGAAAAGTTACATTTCTGCATCACAACTCCCAGAACTCCCCTCCAGCCAACATGGCTAATGGCTATGCTGCCTGGGGATGGGAGTACAAAAAATTAGCTTTTCCAAAGTTGTTTGATAAGTTCTTTTCCCTCCAGCATTGTTCTCATCTGAAGAACACCACCGGTTGAAGAAGGGTGGTTTAGCACACAGGTTTGGAAACATTACTTGGAAAAGTTGCTTTTCAGATGTACTAAGCAGAAAGAGTAGTGGCTGGAGAGGATGGGAACTGTAGTCCAACACACTGGGTTGAGAATACCGTGTGAAATGATCACAGTCTAAAGCAGGTGTGGGCTACTATGGAAGACTAGAGGGCTGTATTACTTACTTGTTTCATTTATATGCCACCTTTCTCCCGGAGTGGGACCCAAGGTGGCTCACAAAAGGAATAACTAAAACCTGACAATAAAATTTTAAAAGCAATTAAATTCATTACATTCAAACAGTAAAAAATTATTTTAAAAGCATACAAAAAATTTAAACAAAAAAAGTATTTGCCTACTGGTGAAAGGAGAGGCGGGAGGGGGTCCAGCCTCACCTCCCACAGAAGGGAATTCCAGAGGATGGGAGCAGCCATTTAGAAGGCTCTCTCGCGCGTCCTCTCCAAGTGAGCCTGTGATGGTGGCAGACAGAGAGAAATCCTTAGATCTTAAGATCCTGGCAGGTTCATATAGGGAGATCCAGGGCTCATCTACACAAGGGAAAAAACAACGGAGTACCTCGTAGTAATGGCATTTTGCAGCAGCAGCAGCAACATGTCTTAACGGTGTCTTTGGCCTCAGAAGCCCCCATACGCCTCATAGTCCAAATGGTGGCCGCGAGTGAATTACTCGCATTAGTTCTTTGCGCTGCCGATTAAAAAAAAAAAAGGTCATCCAAGGTCTGGAAACCATGCCTTATGAGGAGAGACTTAGGGAGCTGGGTATGTTTAGCCTGGAAAAAAGACGGTTGAGAGGCGATATGATAGCCCTGTTTAAGTATTTGAAGGGGTGTCACGTTGAGGATGGAGCAAGCTTGTTTTCTGCTGTTCCAGAGATTGGAACACGGAGCAATGGATGCAAGCTCCAGGAACAGAGATTCCACCTCAACATTAGGAGGAACTTTTTGACAGTAAGAGCTGTTCGGCAGTGGAACGCACTCCCTCGGAGTGTGGTGGGGTCTCCTTCCTTGGAGGTCTTTAAGCAGAGGCTGGATGGCCATCTCTCGGGGATGCTTTGATTGTGATTTCTTGCATGGCAGAATGGGGTTGGACTGGGTGGCCCTCGTGGTCTCTTCCAACTCTGCAATTCTATGATTCTATGAAGGAGCGCTGGAGTGATATAGTGATTTTCCAATTTAACAGGAAAGCAAAACAAAAAATAGCCACCCCATTTTAGTGATTGCTCGCTAAGGTGAAAATCCAACATGGTGGCAGCAGGCGCTTGCCCTGTAAGCAAGCCCCACCCCTGCTCTTGCCTGGCCAATCAGCTTTGTGCTTCCCTTCAAATTGCTTGTCGTTTGAGTGTCCTAATGAGCAGAAATGCACACCCCCTCGCATGTTTTATTTTTTTTTTAGAAAAAGAACAGGAAAAGCAGTGAATATTGTTTTCCCGTTTTGGGCCCCCCTCCTTCTGAATAGTGTGGATTGATGTGGGAACCCATTTAGACAAGTAGGATCCCCAATGAATTCCATGAGGGTTTTTTTTTAACCATTTAGACAACCCCACAGTCTTTCAGATAGTGTGGACCTAAGCCATATGCAGGTCTCCCCCATATCCACAGGGGTAGATTCCTGGATTTATCACTTATAAGTAAAACTGTGGATAATAGCAAACCCTATTAAAATAAATGACTTCCTGTGGGGAAAAACATACCAGAGTTGCATTGGAGGACTTAGCGATTCCTACAGAGGATGCCTCCCTGGCATTTTCCAGTATGACTCTATGGTATGTGTCCCTCAGCCGTTTTTTCACAGCTTTTTTTTCCAGCCATGAATAGCTGAAACTGCAGCTATTGGTTTCATGGATATGGGGCGGGCAGGCTGTAGGGTTTCATAGGTCGTGACCAGCACTTTGAATTGTGTCCGGAAACAAACTGGTAGCCAGTAAAGCTGTTTTAACTAGGGAGTTACACACTCCCTGTAGCTGGTCCCAGCAGGCATTCTGGCTGCAGGCCGTTGGACCTGCTGAAATTTCCAAACAGTTTCCAAAAGCAGCCCCACATAGAGTGTGTTACAGCAGTCCAAACACAATATAATCAAGGCATGTCTCACCACAGCCAGTTCTGACATTTCAAGGAGTGGGCACAGCTGGCGCACTAGTTTTAATGGTGCAAATGCACTCCTGGCCGCTGCCAAAACTTGGGCATCCAGGCTCAGAGTGGAGAACTCCCAAACTGCCAGCCAGAGATTTGCTCACCTAGCATAGGTGGAGTCCCTATTCCCTCGTCTGCCTTTTGACTGACCAGGAGCTCCTCTGTCTTGTCTGGATTAAGTTTCAATTTGTTTGCTCTCATCCAGTCCATGACTGACATCAGCCATTGGTTCTGCATTAGCCCTCCAGAACATCTTGGAGGCCTGCACTTGCTCCTGCCAAAAAAAAAGGAAAGAAAAAGTTTTTGCCCCCAGACATCACCTGTGGGACATTGAGACATGTTTGGGGGCCTTCCTGGGCCCCTAGAGGACTTTTTTTTTTAACCACTGGGCCACAATTTTCCCACTCCTGATCTAAAAAAGTGGTCTGTGTTTAAATTTAGCTACTGCAGGGCAGCTCCTCTCCCACCATACACAATGTTCCAGGTCTGAAAAGGGATTTATTTATATTTAATTGTCTGGAAGAATTCTGTTGTTTTAGATCAGTTCAAGAGTTGTAAGTCAAATAACACTTTTCATCTTTGGGTTTTTGTCTTTCTTTTAAATGTTCAAGTATGTTGTTTTAATGAGCTAATCTTTTCTGTTTGTTTTTTGGCCTCTTTTAACAATGCAATATTATTTGTCATTTTAGTGCATTTTATTGGTAGCATTTCTCAACCAAGCTGAAATGTGCAACTTCCGTTCTTAGCGATCAGAAGTTTTAGACACATGAACCTCAAGGCTAGAAGCAGGTATCTAACTATATAGGTCAACCCCTGTATCTTTGGGAGATATGTTCCAAGAGACACCCCCCGTGGATACCTGAAACTGTGGATAAAAGGGAACCCTACTATTTTCAATGAGACAAACACCAGAAATTGATCATAGAATTGCACTGGAGGACCCAGAAATTCCCGGCGAGAACATATTTATTTTGGACATGGATAAGTGAAACCGTGGATACTGAATCTCTGGATACGGGGGTCGACAGATACTTGCTGGCAGGGGTCACTACCTCTTGGCCTCCAGCCAATGGGAGCTTCCTACAGCCAGTTGCACCACCCCTAGTGTCTTCCCCTACTGGACAAGATGGGGTGGCAGCTAAACATAGGAGGATCATGTACACGGTACTTCTTGACCCAATTGTCACAATTTGGTAGAAAGATTCCTAATTAGTCCTTTGCTGTCACACTTTTCAGCTGCTTTTAAAATGTCCCACTTTTCCCCTTTGTCCTCAGCTTGTTTTAGTTGCTGCAAATTGAGTTCAAAGTGCAAAAGTAGTTTGCACTCAATTAACTCCGCAGCGGGAGAGGAGGGGGCAGAATCTTGTCCTTCCCAGTAGGCTCAGGCAAGAGCAAACTGCTGTAGCTACGCCCCAGAACAGCTGAAGGACACGGGTGTCTGGCAAGGTTGCCCTTTCTGTTCTCCTAGCAATCTTCTGGCGCAGTTGGGAACATGGTTTTTGGGTGCATTCCCCCACATTTGATAATCTCCCTTCAGCCATTCCGGGGGCATAGCGCTGCAACGGCTTCATTTTCCTATTGACAGGGACAAGCTGCTAATAAAAAGGGATGCTTTACTCATGGCCGTGCTACACCGGAGGTAAGGTCACCCCTTCCTGTTCTTTTAGCGATTTTTTGATGTGTTTTTTGCCGTGTCTGATAATCTCCTAAACTATTGCACCTAGCTAGAATTGTCTGTGCTTGAACACCTGGCTTGGACATCCCTTTCACTGGGTGCTCTGTGGCAGGGGTGGAGAAAGTGTGCTGCCCTGGATCCCCTGTGGTCCCAGGGCTCCCCAGGGGAAAATGACTTCTAGGGATTGTCTAAACAGTCAAAATAATCCTCGTAGAATTGGCTTGGAAATTGATCTGTCTTAACGGAAATCAGCATTGATGTGTCATATTTGGAAGGGGGGGGCAGCCAAAAACTTCCAAAAACTGTTCCTGGATAGCCTTTGCGGCTTTTCTCAGAGTTTAAAAAGAGCTCCGTAGGGTATGGGCATTGCATTTCCACTTGTTAAGACAGTCACATTTGCATTGCTGCACTTTTCCATAGGAGAGGCAGCGCAAGCTTATTAGTTGGACAAGCACGGGGGCAGGGCTTGCAAACAGGGCAAGCGCCCGCTGCCGCCATGTTGGATTTTCGGCTTAGCTGTCAATCAGTAAGGTGATAAAACAGTGATATTTTCCTCTCTTTTCTCTCTCTTTTTTTTCTTTTGTAAATGTGAAATATCACTTGTGCATACCATGGTAAATGGTTTATTTTTTTTATTTTTATTTTTTTGAGGTGGCAGATTTAAAAACGCGAGTAATTCCTAGTTCACTTCCTGTAAGGCTCTCCAAGGCCGAAAACAGTCCAGGGACAAAAACATGGTGAAATTGCTGCCATGCTTTCTAGAGGGCATTTGGGGGCAAAAATTGTTTTTGTTTTTTTCAGGGTGTGTGTGTGGGAGATATGGTGGAGCATGAAGCCCTCCAAGGTTTCCCTGGGGGACAATGTACCCCTGTAGTCCCTAACTGTTGTCCACTCTGCCCTATGGAGAAAGAAGCAGCTGTGTCTGTTCACAACTGCATATACTCAGACAGAAGGGATGCTAGCCCAACCTCTAGGACCACCTAAGCTCTCCCTCTTCTTTAAATCTTTGGAATGCTTTGTAGTGCAGACAGCAGCCCTCCCTAAGCCCTGAAAACAGAGCTCAAAACAACAAGGGATTGGAAAATAAAGCTCAGAGGGGGTTATTTGGGTTGGCCATCAAGCTTTGGGCTCAATTTATTAGTGGAGCTGTCAGCTCCAAATTCCCCTGGTTTCATTTATTATCAACACTTCTAATTGGGAGCAGGGACTTTAAAGGCAGCTGGGAAACTTCGGCCCCTATAAAAGGCAACCACCCAGGTAGTGGTGGATTTGAGGTCTTGGAGCTATTGTTTTTGGACTTCAACATCCAGAACCCCCTGGCCAGGGTAGCCTCCCCTAGGGGATTCTGGGTGCCGTAGTCCAAAAAGGAACCTTCCCAAATTCTGGCCTATAGGTTGTATCAGTTATGCTGGTTGTCAGCATGTTTCTGCTGGGCCCAGTTTAAAGTGGGGTATTGATTTTTAAAGTCCTGAATGGTTCAGACCAAGCATCCTAACCTTCACTGATAACAGGGTGCTTGTAGACTGAGATCTGCTTCCAAAGCGGAACATATGTGCCTGCCAGGGAAAGCAACACCACTTGGAACATTATTTTTTAAAAGCAGCATGTTAGACATGACTTGTTATTTAAGAAATGGCAGGTTAGTAACACTTTATCAGTGCAAACCACAACAATAAGCTGTTATCCTTCCATTGACAGGTGAAGACTTTTTTTTTGTTTCAGCAGGCGTTTGGAAAGAATTGCTTGCCCAGGGAGAAAGGGCCTTTAATAATGTGTTGTATTGTCTCTCTCTCTCTCTTTTTTCTTTTTCAATCAGCTTGCTTTTAAATTGCTTTTCACTCTATTGCTAGTTTTTATTATATTTTAACTTTTGCAAGATGTGAACTTTTATATGCATTTGTTTTAATTTTTGTAAGCCATCTTGAATCCCAGGATTGAGAAAAAGGCAACAACAACAACACCATCATCACAATGTTTCACTTTAAAAATAAATAAATGGCCCAAATTCACTTCAAACAACTCTCCAAAAAGGGTTTTAGGTGGTGGCCACACATTTGCGGAAGTCTGTTCCAATTAGGATTCAATAGACTCCATCATGGCGGGCCTTTAACCAGGCATAGAAAAGTCACTTCTTTACCATCGCCTTCTCTTATGTTGAAGAAATTCTCTTGCGCTGCTGTGGTGTCATTGTATTTTCTGATCTATCAGGCTGGACACTGTTTTTTTTTCATTTGTTATTGCTGGCAGTTGCCTGTTTAATTTTCTTGTGATAGCATGTTTCCTATTTTATCTGCAATGTGTTTTAATATTGCTATAAATTGCTCAATTTTATCTATTGTTGTAAGCCCCCTTCTAAGAACATTTCCAGAGGATTTCAGGTTCAGCTAAAAGGGCACAGGGTTGGAGGTTGGATAGTAGATAATGAGGTCAGAGACAAGTGAAATGCAGAAAGTGCCAAGAGTTACATTGCTAATACTGGCCACTCACCAAACAGTTGCTGATAACTCAGACATCCTGGCACTAGGTAATCCAATTAACACATGCAGTGTGATAAGAAAGTAGATAGACTGGAACTTTCTAATGAGCTGGAACTCAGCAGTCTTTTCCTCTAATCTCCGTTTGAAGTTTCTTTGCTATAATAAATACATCTCTCTTTAAGATGCTGCAGCTCCTTTATGTGCATGTGGGCTTAAAATAAAATTCCATCTCTATTTCCCTCCTAGAGGAGAATATCACCTAGCAGATCTAATTTATTTTGCTAATTCCCCCCCCCACACACACAATTCTTGTAAATGAGCCCTTGTTAATCTTGGACATGCCATATAACACAGGTAGCTATCATGCATCCCTCCAGTTGCAGTCCAATGACATCTGGAAGGCTGCATGATTCCCCCTCACACCATTATAGCAAAGGTGGTGGATTTCTTTCTGCTTAAGGGATGAATTCAATTCCTACGAAATAATTGGGGCTGCATGCCTGTGCTGGGCAGAACCAAAAGCAAAACAGTGGGATCAAAACTACCAATAGATTTTATCTGGAAGCTCTTTGCTCCAGTAGCTAAACCAGGCATGGCCAACGTGCAACCAAAGTGATGTTGTCAAGACTGCAACACTCAGCATTCTTCACCATTGACCATGCTGGCTGGAATTGATAGAACTTGCAGTCCACAACATCTGGCGGGTCGCACTTCACCCACCCCAAATAGTAAATAAATACTTCTGTAACATCCATTTATTCAGTGGCTTACCTTAACGCTAGAGGGCCAGCAACTGGATTTTGTCTCTGTGTCTGAAAGCAGGCACAGAAAGGCAAGAGGCAATGTGTGAAGGAAATCAGTGCTGGACTTAGATGCCTGAAAGATTAAATAGGCCCTTTGATTACAGCTTATCCACTGAGCTCAATATGTTAAACAAGTACTTTGGTCACAAGGGACAGAGAAATGCAATAACTTGACACTTTCTTCAAAGCAGTTAAGAACATTCAAACTGTCTTGCTGGACCAGGACAAGTTCTATCCAGTGCTTGGAAATGTTACTTTTTTGGACTGTAGGTCCCACAATCTCCAAGCCAACATGGCCATTAGTCTAATTGTCTAGGAGCATTGGGGAGTTCTAGACTGGAATTCTGTTGGTGACATTTGTGGGTTTTGTTATGTTCCTTCAAGTCAACTATGTCTTCTGGTGAGCTTTTCATAGGATTATTTTGACAAAATTTATTTGGAGGAGCTTCACCGTTGCTTTCCCCAAAGGATGAATGAAAGAATGTGACTTGCCTAAGGTCACCCAGTGGGTTTCCATGGCTGAAATGGGATTTGAAATCACACTTAAACTGCTATGCTATGTGACATACACTTGTTACCCTTGTGTATTTTATTTAAGGTTGTTTTGCTCGTGAGCAGTTGATCACTGGCATCCTGTTGGTGTCTTATGCATGGGAACATTCCCTTATAGAAGTGGATTGGCATTTTTGTCTGCTGTGGAACAGTTGTGTTCAGTTCCAGGCTGCAGAAGCAGAGCTGCACATGTGATGTCATTGCACATCATTGTAGAATGGTGGATGGATGCACATTCAAATTGTGCATGGTTGTGCATATGATGCACATTGTGCACACACATTCATTTAGGCAATGTTGCAATTAACTAACACAGCAGTGCTGTGCAACTGCCATGTCCTTCTATGAGTGCAAAGTTACAGTTTGTCTCCTTAAAGAAGGATTTTGATGGACCTGTTTGATGCCAGAGCATTTCCCCATGACCAACTAATTGTAGGGGAAGGATGGGAGATGCATCCAGGCAGCATTTAACTGGATTTCTGAGACTAAGTCCTTAGATCCGTTGTTTCTGCTGGTGATCCAGAAAAACAATGGCATCTTCCAGCTGTACAAACACATCTGGATGCTTCCTGTGCCACTAATAGGCCATGGGGTGCATTGTAGCATCAGAGGTTGGTTTGAACCTGGTGACTTGCTCCCATGTGTTTAGCTAGAAACTTGGATGATGGGTGGGTTAAAAGGAAAAAGTTAAAATTTCAGGAAACAATGTGCTGCACCCAGCACCAATGTCTGTACTTCCTCCCCTCCCCTTTTATGCTGTGCCACAACTCTGCCTATATGCTAAGCATTGATTATCACACTATACTGTTGTAGTGCTAATACTGTATTCTACTTTAGCTGCTCTGGCTGCCTCCTATGGGCTCCTGGGATTTGCAGTTTAGGGAGGGGCATTTAGCATTTTCAGCCAGAGAGCTCTTAGGCCTCACTAAACTACAAACCCCAGAATTCCACAGGAGGCAGCCATAGCAGTTAGAGGAATAATAGTGCTATAACAGTGTAATGTGATTCAATGGGATTATCACCATTACCATCATCCAGAAACCACAGTGATTCCCTCAAGAGGCCTTGTAAGACTGTTTGCCATAGAGATACAAATTGTAGGGGGAAATGTAATTATGTAAAAATCAAAAACAAGATCTGGAGGGGATCTGGAAAGGTTAGTAGATCCCTTGTCCAAACTAGAGATCCCAACCTCTCCTTTCTGTTTTGACACAATCGGTTTCTGCTTGCCCCATGGCTCCCCCTTGTGGCCACGCCGTTCACTTGTTCTCCTTCCTGCTCAGAATGCAGTGAAGTTCCTTCTTCCCTTATTCTTCCATTATTGCCCTCTTCTTCTCAGTGTGGCAAACTTTTCAAAATAGCAGTCAGTGGCTTTGGCCACCAAAATGGAAATCATAGAAAAGTGGAGGCTGGTGAAAGAAAAATAAGTAAATCCCCGGGTGCATTTTGGAGGAAGCTTTTTAGAAGATTCGTAATGTTTTTATTTACTTCTGCAAGGCTTACCCTAACCTGGTAGTTTGATTTCACATGGGCTTATTGCTAGTTTTGGACAAAATGTTTGTGGAAATATATTTAGCTTCTCTTCTTTTTTGTGGAACTGATCCCTATTCTTTCCATGTTATTTCTGCCTCTTCTCTCTCTCTCTCTCTCTCTCTCTGGCTTTTCTTCGCAAATAAAGATTCAGGAAGGACTCATCCCGCGCTTTCTGCAAGCACACTGATGACTGAAAAAGTCAATCCAAGATAAACATGTCCGGTTGCAGAAAGCACAGCAGAAGGTCTCCTTGGGTGATGTTTCTGGGTTGTGATTCTTTCTGCGTTGTCGTTCCTCTTCAAGACTTGTTTGGCGTGAGTTCTCAAAATAAGGCTGTAGCATTGTGGACAGTGCGTCTCCATGCCTCTTCTACCATACTTTCCATTAAAGAAGTAATGCCCAGGAAGGAACATGTCTAGTTTGTCAAGGGAGGCATACCTGTACCTGATGGTCCTCATTTAAAACAACAACTTTTAACAACCATATATTATTTACAATTCTTTCATACTTGGAAGCTCTGGTTCATGACCTGAATTCAGTCTGGAACTCATGATACTCAACAGATGCTGTTCGACTGTTGCTCCCATCATTCTTTACCACTGGCCATGCTGGCTATGATTACAAAGTGTGGCCCTCCAGATGTTGGACTGCCACTCCCAGCAGCCCTAGCCATCAAAGCCAGTGGTGAGGAATGTTGGGACTTTCAGTCCAACAACATCTGGAGGGACACATTATTCCCACCCTTAGCCTAAATCCAGTTGCCAATCTCAGCTAGAGCGGAACCATTTGAATCAATGGGATTTCCATGAGTTTTAACTTACCATTCTGCAGTGGATTCAATGGAAAAGAGATTCCGCCTAAACATTAGGAAGAACTTCCTGACTGTAAGAGCTGTTTGGAAGTGGAATACACTGCCGGGAGTGTGGTGGAATCTCCTTCTTTGGAGGTTTTTGAACAGAGGCTGGATGGCCATCTGTCGGGAATTTTATTTATTTATTTATTTATACCCCGCTTTTCAGCCACAAGGCTATCAGAGCGGCTTACAAATTGTTTTAAGCAATAGCTACTTACACATCTAACTGCATTAAACAGTTTCCAATGTGCGTTAGCTAATTGCCCCCCACAAGCTGGGTACTGCTTTGATTGGATATTCCTGCATGGCAGGGGGTTGGACTAGATGACCCTTGGGGGTCTCTTCCAACTCTGTGATTCTCTGATTCTAAACTGTAGTTGAATTAGCAATTGGATTTTGGACCATGCTCTCTCTTGCCTTATTCAAAGGAACTGATTAGACACATGAATAGTCCAGTTCAATCCAATCCAATGCAATACATGCTTATTTAGAAGTAAGTTATCCACTGTGTTCAGTGCGGCTTTCTTCCAGGGGAGTAAATGTGCAGTAAATTAAGGATTGCAGCCTGTGCCTTCTTCACAAAGGAGGTGGGGAAAGGAGCCTATAGGGAATGTGAAAAGTTGGCCAAAGTGCCATGAAGCACGGAAAGTTGCTTGTTTATACTACAACTCCCAAATTGTTCAACTGTCAAGGCCACTGTCCACCTTTGCATGTATGTTTTAGGGCTGCCTATACTAGAGCAAACACAGTTGTCCCTTCGTATTTGCTGGGGTTTGGTTCCAGGCCCCCTGTAGATCCCCAAATCCGTGAATACTCAAGTCCCATGCAATGGCATAGCAAAATATTAGTGTCCCTTCTATAAGATGGCAAAATCAAGGTTTGTTTTTTGGATTATTATTTTTTAAAGAATGTGCAAGAAGGTGGCAGGGGCCCCTGCAAATGAAAGGCCTTGGAAAAGAATATCTCTCTCTCTCTGGCTTTTCTTCGCAAACGAAGATTCAGGAAAGACTCATCCCGCGTTTTCTGCAAGCTCACTGATGACTAAAAAGGCCAATCCGAGATAGACAAGTCCGGTTGCAGAAAGCACAGCAGAAGGTCTCCTTGGGTGATGTTTCCAGGTGATTCTTTCTGAGTTGTCATTTCTCTTCAAGACTTGTTTGGCGTGAGTTCTCAAATAAGGTTGCAGCATTGTGGATAGTGTGTCCCCATGCCTCCCGATGTGAGGCCAGGGCAGACCATTGTTGGTGATCAATTTGGCCGAGCCTGAGATGTTGTTTCAGGGAGTCCTTGTATTGCTTTTTTGGAGCGCCCCTCTTACGCTGACCCATGGCGAGTTACACTTGCCATTTCGTCCCGCGCCTACCGCTACAGGGCTTTTTTTTCTTTTTCTTTTTCTTTTTTTTGGAATTGGATTTGTCCTTCGAGCCTGTGCAACCTAATTGGTGATGGTTAATAATCAGAATCAAATCCAGTCTTGTTTCCAACACCTTCGAGGATTTGTCATTCCAGCCTGTGCAATGGATTTTTCTGGTGGAGCGCAGCATGCATAGAACTGGCCTCTCCCTTTAAACCAAAGGTTCATCTGCTGGCCTTGCAAGCATGGATGGTAGCAGCGAGGTCCTCAGGTCGTAGGTTTGATTAGAGTTTCCTTCTCTTAGATGGTTGACCTTACAGGGTTGGACGAGCACCATCTGCCCGGGTTTGGGATTAGAGTTTTCCTTCTCCTAGGACGGTTGCCACAAGGCTAGAGAGCCCATCCTACCCTTTGACGCTCTTTGTCAGACTCTTCGGTTTTGACCTGTCTGGCATGGGAGACACTACCAGTGGCTATTATGCCACCGCCAGCATAGCTCAAAACATCATTAGGGTACGCAAGCCTCTCTCCCACGACAAGGGCGCGTCAATGGAGAGGGAAAAGAATATGCAGCACGTAAAAAGAACTCACACAAGAGGGAAGCAGCTTAATGGAAGGACAATGGCTTTGCTTTATTTTATGTAGTATTATTTCTTTATTTCATAAGCGTCCATGGCTTTCTATATGAAGGAAGAGATATGTATGTTTTCCCCTTTTGTTGCTGTTGCTTCGCAACAGCTGCAGAGCTGTTTGGGCTGGAAGTCACCCTGAAGAAAACAGAAGTTCTTTACCAGCCTGCACCACAGGACGAACACCATCATCCCCACATTGCTGTCAGGAAATCTGTGCTCAAGTCTGTTCAGCAGTTCACCTACCTGGGAAGCATCATCTCCCCAGATGCCAAGATTGACAAAGAGATCGATCACAGATTAGCAAAGGCATATAGTACATTTGGAAGACTTCACAAAAGAGTCTGGAGCAATAAACACCTGAGGCAAAGCACAAAAATCAGTGTGTATAGAGCCATTGTACTGTCTATTCTCCTTTATGGGTATGAAACATGGGTCACCTATTGCCACCACTTACGACTCCTCGAACGCTTTCATCAGCGCTGTCTACGCACAATCCTAAATATACACTGGACTAACTATGTGATGAATGTTGCTGTCCTTGAGCAAGCAGGGATCACCAGCATTGAGGCCATGATATTGAGAACACAGCTGCGCTGGGCAGAGCACGTTTCTAGGATGGAGGACCATAGCCTCCCAAAAATACTACTCTACGGTGAACTCGCCACGGGTCAGCGTAAGAGGGGCGCTTCAAAAAAGCAATACAAAGACTCCCTGAAACAACATCTCAGGCTCGGCCAAATTGATCACCAACAATGGTCCGCCCTGGCCTCACATCGGGAGGCATGGAGACGCACTATCCACAATGCTGCAGCCTTATTTGAGAAATCACGCCGAACAAGTCTTGAAGAGAAATGTCAACGCAGAAAGAATCACAACCCAAAAACATCACTCAAGGAGACCTTCTGCTGTGCTTTCTGCAACCGGACTTGTTTATCTCGGATTGGCCTTTTTAGTCATCAGCACCCTCACCAACACCTCAGACGTTGAAAGAAAGCCCAGGTCCCCTCCACTCTCACCCAGCCAGCTGCAAGAGGGGCAGTGAAAGAAAGAAACGCCATGGCCCTCCTAATCATAATGATAATAATCCTTGTTAGGGTGAGACACAGATCCAGGCTGTACACATAATCCGGTTTGAAAGTGGATTAGTGGCTATGGCTATGGGATCTTGACCTTTGAAGTTTGTCAAGAAAATGAGGGCATTCATATGAGAGAAACCATCCAGGTTGAAACTGGATGATTTGCATAATAGCCCCTTCCTAGGGAACCCTGGGATTGGTAGTTTGGTGAGGCACCAGCACTCTTGGTCTGGGAAGGCCAAAGACCTTCTAAAACTACCCCTCCCAGGAACCCACAGTAAGGGGCTATACAAATAACAAAACCATATCAATCTGGATTGTTTCTCTCCTGTGGAGCCCTCATCTTCTTCTAAAAACTTCAAATGGCAAGATTCCATGGGGGTGGGGGAGCCGTGGCCAATAATCCACTTTCAAACTGGATTATTTGTGTAGCCTGGATCTGTGCCGCACCCTAACAAGGAGTATCATTATTATTAGGCAGGTCATGGCGGGGGGTTTTTTGTCCTGGGAGTAGCCGTCATTTTGTCCTTACGACGGTAGTGCAAAGCAGTAATGTTTGGCGGGGAAAGTTACAGGACAGGTTGCGGGATGCATAGAATGTAGCCCATTGCGAGAAAAATACAGTATGTGAGAAGAAGTGGAGGAAGAAATATTTCCCCTCCTTTTGTTGTTTTAATAAAATTTTATTGGGGGGAAAAAGGCCAATCCTTGTTTCCTGCCAGAGGATGATGAGGATGATGGGAGCTGTAGCCCAATCCCTCTGGAGAGCTGCCAGCCGACTGAGGAAGAGCCCGGGGCAGCCAGGCCAAGGCCAGGCCCAACAACAGCAGCCGAGGAGGAGGAGGCGGCCTCATGGGCTCCCGAGGGCGGCCAGGGGAAAATTAGAACCCAAGGCCCACTTGGCCCAAGCAAGCGGCAAGGAAAAGATGCCTCATGCCCGCCTCAGAAGCCGGGGTGAGACACAGTTCCACGCCCTGCTCAGGTTGTGGGAAACCAGCTCCCCCTCTTCTTGGATTTTTTTTTTTTTTTTTTTTTTTTAGGAATTAGTATTTTTTATTGGAATAAGACCATTCTACTGAAAAATACACCCGACTGCAAAAGTCCGTAACAACAACGCAAAAATATTAATTGTTTTCCTCTTTTCTCACTAATACAAAAATAAAACTATCTATCCTAACACTAATACAGTTTTCCTCTTCTTGGAGGTCATGCTGCCACCACCCTCGGAAAAAGAAACAACCACAGAGGACGGCCACCTCAGAAACTGGCAGGTAGGTGGCTGCTCCTCCATGAGCAAGAGCCTCTTCAGCACCGGGACCCACTAGTCTCGCCCAGCCAGCTGTGAGGCTGGCAGTGGGAAAGGGAAATGCCAGGGTCCTCCTAATCATAATGATAGTAATCCTTGTTAGGGTGAGACACAGTTCCAGGCTACACACATAATCCGTTTGAAAGTGGATTCTTGGCCTGGCTCCCTGCTATGGAATCTTGTCATTTCAAGTTTTTAGGAGAAGATAGGGCATCCACACCAGAGAAACAATCCTTGTTGGAACGCGATGATTTGCATAATAGTCCCTTCCTAGGGAATGCTGGGAGTGGTAGTTTGATGAGGCACCAGCACTCTTTGTTAGAGAAGGCCAAAGACCTTCTAAAAATACTCCTCTCAGGAATCCCTAGGAAGGATTCCACCACCACCCTCTTTAACCTTCCCTGTCAAAGAGTGCTGGTGCCGCACCAAAGGACACATTCATTTTGACAGCCTCTTATTTCTGTGACAAATGTTGCTGTCCTTGAGCAAGCAGGGATCACCAGTATTGAGGCCATGATACTGAGAACACAGCTGCGCTGGGCAGGGCATGTTTCTAGGATGGAGGACCATCTCCTCCCAAAAATACTACTCTACGGTGAACTCACCATGGGTCAGCGTAAGAGGGGCGCTCCAGAAAAGCGACACAAGGACTCCCTGAATCAATATCTCAGGCTCGGCCAAATTGATCACCAACAATGGTCCACTCTGGCCTCACATCGGGAGGCATAGAGACGCACTGTCCACAATGCTGCAGCCTTATTTGAGAACTTACGCCGAACAAGTCTTGAAGAGAAACGACAACGCAGAAAGAATCACAACCCGGAAACATCACCCAAGGAGACCCTCTGCTGTGCTTTCTGCAACCGGACATGTTTATCTCGGATTGGCCTTTTCAGTCATCAGCGCGCTTGCAGAAAAAGCGGGATGAGTCCTTCCTGAATCTTCATTTGCGAAGAAAAGCCAGAGAGATTTCTGTGAAGGATAACCGTTGCAAGGACAACGACCCAAAGCTTCTGGGGACACTACCAGCCATCGTGGGCGATGGGCAAGCTGCTCTCCGTGTGGACAGGCAGCTGCGACAGATTGAGATTTCAAGCACCCACCATGAGGCTGCCTGGTTTGCAGAGGCACATGGTTCAATCACACTAGTCTCCACATGGCCTGTTCTCATGCATGGTGGGCAGAGAGCGGCAGATTGCCAATATGTCACCAGGGCTGAGATCAGGGCCGGTTCAAGGAATTTGGGGGGCCCTGCAGTGCTTTATTTTGGGGGGCCCATATGTTTATCTCAGGTCAAGTTAACCTAATTCAGCCTAAGCTAGTCACAGTACAGGACATTCAGATTATTACTAATAATGAGAAGTCGAAGGCCTTAAACCAGCCCTGGCCGAGATGAGTGAGTCGGTATGCTTTGCCCCTTTCATCATCCATGATATCTCAGGCTGCTTGGGTACCAGACACACAGCAGCTCTCTTTCCCCTCCCTTCCCTGAGAGGGATGCTGTTCATCTAATAACTCTATCGAGAAGGACGCTTAGTCACCAAACCCGACATGAACCTTCTCTGGCACAGTGGTTGGGGAATGCGTCCTCAGAAAGAGTTCAAAGGGACTTGCTGGGCAACCAGCCTTTATGAGTTCATCATAATTGGGGGCTGCTGTTAGAGCATAGCCTCATCTCCCTACTAATAATCACTGTTATATGTAACATTTAAACAACGTGTATGTATGTATGTGCTTTCATGTCGCCTGTCAACCTATGGTGACTGCATGAATTTCAAAGGGTTTTCCTAGGCAGCTTTCTCAGCTGCTTTTAAAATGTCCCTGGGGGCCCATCTACATGATAAACCCCAAATACCTCGTACTATTGGTATCTTGCAGCAACAGCGATATGTCCATACATTTTTTTCTGGCCTAGGAAGCCCCCATAAGCCTCGCATTCCTGATGGCGGCCATGAGTCATGTTAGTTCTTCACTGCCACCATTTTTTTTCCCAAGGCGCGCTGCAACAGAGTGATTCACCAAAGCAAAACAGAAAATATTGCTCCTTTTTATCACCTTAGCAAGCGATCGCTAAGGTGAAAATCCAACATGGCGGCAGCGGGTGCTTGTCCTCTTAGCAAGTCTCGCGCCAGCTCTTGCCCAGCCAATCAGCTTTGTGCTTCCCTTTGAGTTTTATATTGTTTAGTAGTCCAAATGAGCAAAAATGTGCACCTGCCTCGCAGTTTGTGAAAAAGTACAGGGAAATCTGCTTTTAGTGCATTGTTTTTGCTGGTTTTGGCCCCTCTCCTTCCGAATAGTGTGGAATGGTGCTGGATCCTGTTTAGACTGGTAGGTTCCCAGTGAATTCCATGAGGGATATTTTCACCATTTACACAACCCCCAATTTTTCTCTCCTCCTGCCACTTTGCCCCTTTGTCCTCAGCATACTTCAGTTGATGCAAACTGAGTTCAAAGTACAAGACTACGTGCGAAAGGGATCTAGGAGTCCTAGTAGACCACAAGTTGAACATGAGTCAACAGTGTGATGCAGCAGCTAAAAAGGCCAATGCGATTTTGGGCTGTATCAATAGAGGTATAGTGTCTAGATCAAGGGAAGTAATAGTGCCACTCTATTCTGCCTTGGTCAGACCTCACCTCGAATACTGTGTCTAGTTCTGGGCACCACAACTCAAAAAGGATATTGACAAATTGGAGCATGTCCAGAGAAGGGCAACTAAAATGGTGAAAGGTCTGGAAACCATGCCTTATGAGGAGAGACTTAGGAAGCTGGGTATGTTTAGCCTGGAAAAAAGACGGTTAAGAGGCGATATGATAGCACTGTTTAAATATTTGAAGGGGTGTCACGTTGAGGATGGAGCAAGCTTGTTTTCTGCTGCTCCAGAGACTGGAACATGGAGCAATGGATGCAAGCTCCAGGAACAGAGATTCCACCTCAACATTAGGAGGAACTTTTTGACAGTAAGTGCTGTTTGGCAGTGGAATACGCTCCCTCAGAGCATGGTGGAGTCTCCTTCCTTGGAGGTCTTTAAACAGAGGCTGGATTGCCATCTGTCGGGGATGCTTTGATCGTGATTTCCTGCGTGGCAGGGGGTTGGACTGGATGGCCCTCGTGGTCTCTTCCAACTCTACAGTTCTATGATTCTATGATTCTACAAAAATAATTTGCACTCAGTTAACTCAGCAGGAGGAGAGGACAGAAGGAGGGGAATCTTGCCCTTCCCAGGAGGTCCAAGCAAAAGCAAACTGCTGGAGCCTCTCCTAGCATGTGTGTTCTTCCTCATTAACAACATCTTGACCACACTCTGATATTGCTTGGCCACAGGTGTCTTGGTTTTCATCTGTGAAATGTTGGAAGGTATGGAAAGTACAGTATGTTTTGAACCTCCTCCCCGCCCCCTGAAAGCAAATCTATATAAAATAAAGTATTTTTTGCTTGCAAAATACTCATGTAAAATAAATAACAGGGCTCACCATAAGTCAACAGTCAACTTGAAGGCACGTACGTACACATAAAAGGAGGGCCAAGGGTGATCTTGCATTTCCCTGGTATAAGAACTGCTTGCATGAAAGGAAACGTTGCAATGCACAGTTCAATATACACAGTGGGTGAAGCATCTTCTGATGTCCTTCAGTTGTACCTCTTTCTAGACCCCAAACCACTGATGTTGTTCACAGCTTAGTAAACTACCTCTGCTCCTACGGGTGGCTTTTTCCATCAGTTCTAAACTTCCTCATCCCATTTCAATCTTCCACTCACATCTATTTGCTCTCATAGGGCTTTCCCAACACAGCTGAGCCGCCATTACATTTAAATGATGTTTAAGACAATACCCCCCCCCCGCCCAGTAATTTTGAAACAGATCTGAGGGGACAAGTATTTTGGACTACAGTTCCCAGAATGTCCAGTGCTGGCTGGGGGCTTTGGGGTAGTACAAAAAGGAACTTTTCAAAGTTCCGTTTTATTGTCACTTTCCTTAAAACGTCTGTCTCATCCTGCAAACTTTTCTTTAAAAATGTCTCAGACACCAAGAGAAAAACAGGTGTGGTGTAGTGGTTTTGACTGTCGGACTAGGACTCCAGGAAGCGGGGTTCAAATCTGGGTGACCTTGGATAAAGCAAACTCAGCCTCAGAGGAAGGGAGTGATAAACCTCCTCTGAATAAATCTTGGCAAACATCCCCTCCCCATGATACCCCATCCTTTTTGCTTTTCCGCCCACCACTACTGGAATGTGTCCCCCTCCCACAAGTAGGTCTCTGAAATTGAATTCCACTCTTAGACTGAAGGAGGCTCACTACGTTCAACTGGACATCCCAGTTGCTGTAGACAGATGGACACCTGCAACAAATATTGCCTCTGTATCTCTGCCTTAGCCTGTAAAATGGGGTATTTTTGAATCCCATTTCTGCAACATGTGAGTCCTTTGGCTGATGTAATGGAGGGCTCACAGGAATGAGGTAAGCAGGATATGTGGTTTTAAACTGGCAGGTGCAGGGTTGATTTATTTGCTTCGGTGGTAGGGGTGTGAGGTACTGCACAGTCTCCTCAATCATGGCTATAGATACAGGCTGTCATCTGCACATGCACATATAGGTTGACCCCCGTATCCACAGGACCAGTATCTGTGGTTTCACTTATCCGTGTCAAAAAAAAGTCCTATCTAGGCATTTTCTAGGTCCTCCAGTGCAATTCTATGGTATGCTTCTGCGGAAGTTGGGCTGGAAGTAATTCATTTCGATAGGGTTCACTATTATCCATGGTTTCATGTATCCACAGCAAATCCAGGAACATTTCCCTTGTGGATACAGGGGGCCACCTGTAATGGCAATTTTAAAAAACTGGTTCTATATATCCACTACCCGCCACCCTCTTTGTTTTTCATAGCAGCTGAATATGCAGCTATTTGCAAGGGATAATATTTATCTCCAAAGAGATGGTGTGGAGTATTGGTGTGAGTGTTGGACTAGGATTCTGGGAAACCAGGGTTTGAGTCCCTGCTCAGCCACAGAAATTCACCGGATGATCTTGGGCATGTCATACTCTCTCAGCCACAGAGAAAGACAAGGGCAAACCTCCTCGGAATATACTTCACAGAAAAAACCCTATGACAGGGTCGCCATTAGTTGGAGTTGTTTTGAAGGCACATAACAACAAACAGCGTTTCTCTCCATGTCAGGACAAAGTTTGCCTTCTGGATTTCTTCAGAAAAAGCTGCTGTTAAAGGCAGAGAAACAAATTACAGCAGGTTAGAGTTTTTTGGTCTGTTGGCAAGCCTTGCCCCTGGCTATGTGCAAAGTTCTTTTCTGCCAAGGCATTTCTGCTGCAGTAGCTACACATGTTTTTTTAAAGGTCTCTGATTTATTTCTCTAAAAGAAATGACCTAAAAGCTATCTGGGTAGCCAGCCTTCTCCAGCATTGGTGCCTTCCATGGTAATGCCATCTGGGGATGATGAGAGTTGCAGTTGCGAACAGCTGCTGTAAACAAGGAAGGGACAGGTTCAACCTTGAGGAAACATGATGACATTGGAAGGTCCAGTGTTAGAATCTTCCTTGTTCATCAGAGAATTTCCTGAGCATCCCACCAGGGGGCGCGCATACCTCCTGGCAGACCTGACTTGAAGAAGTTTCAATAACTCCTGCAATGAAAAGCTTTAATTAAGCATCTCTTTTGAAATTATTTCAGTGCGTTTAAAGTTGAGTCTTTGGAGCTTTGAAAGGCTTCGTTCCCTGGAGGTGAAGGGATGGTGCAGGAAGGGGGATGGGATGGTTTGCTAAGCAGAAAGATGTCACAAATAATTGCTCTCTCTGGAGCCTCTAACAAGGAGAATTAAGAGTGCTGGGCAGGATGGGACCATAGGAAAGAGAATTCAAAAGAAACCATTCTAGGTGGGTCTTAGAATGGCAGCCAGGGGGAGTGAAGAATTGGAAGGGGCTATCTTGCCTGTCCAGTGCTCCAACCTATCTCAAAACTATATCAGGCCTAGATAATCTTGTTCACATCCTTCAGCAGGAGAGCTCTCCTTGCCTAGCAAGTTCCTATCATCCCCTCTTCTAACCAATTCTGGATTAATGGTGGGTCATTCTGCTTTCTCTGTATAGGTGACACAGTTGAACTTCCCCAGAGACAGAAATGCACATCTTGTTTTCCTGAACTGGATTTTGCTTGGCAGCCTAGAATATATAGTACAGTCTGAGTCTCCCTTATCCAAAATATGTAGGACCAGAGGTATTTTGGATTTTGGAATATTTTGGATTTTGGAATATTTTCATATACATAAGGAAATATCTTGGAGATAAGACATGAGGGTAAACATGACATTCATTTATGTTTCATATACATGTTATACACATAGCCTAAAGATCATTTTATACACAATATTTGTAATAATTTTATGCATGAAACAAAGTTTGTGTACATTGAACCATCAGAAAGCAAAGGTATCACTATCTTAGCCACTCATGTGGATGATTATGGATTTTGGAATATTTTGGATTTTGGAATTCCAGATAAGGGAGACTCAAGCTGTAATAGCATTCAAAGAGATAGGTGTATTGGTCTGTTTTAGTATTAAAAGACATAAAGGCCTCCAGTAGCCTTAGGGCAAGGGAGCTTGAATTCCCCCTAAAATTAGGGTGTAGGAGAGCTGACCACTCCCTGAAATGATCTGGTAATATTGGACCGCAAACACTCCTACATATTTTAGCCTTCTCTGCAATTATCAATTAGATGTGTATTAAATGATCAAGTGCTAAGAATTATTAAGGCAATGATTGTCATTGAGACCTTCCAGGAAAAAACAGAAGTTACCTGGAATCTAGCCTATGTACACTTACTTGGGAGTAAGTGACATTGAACAAAGGGAGGAGACTTCTAAGCACACCTTGCACTTGTAAGAGTCCTCATCTTTAAGGCTGTTTCAGTGATAATGGATGGGGAAAGTAATTTGCTTTCTCTTGCTAAGTAGGAGATATTAATAACAACTTGTTGGCCAATGTTGAGCCCTCCCATCTTAAAAACAGTTCCAAGGTCACTGCTAGGACCTTTGAAGCTAACAAAGATAAATTTCTGTCATAAATGTTTGTAGATTGCAGTCCATTTTATCAGATGCAACGGATGAAGCTGACTGTAGTCCATGAAAGCTAGAAATGTCTTTTCCCCAGTTAGTCTCAAAGGTGCTACTAAATTCCTTTATGTCTTTTTAGAATATATCCTGCACTTGTATGTGGGATTCCTCTATGAATCAGCCTTTCATGCACTGTACATGAGATGTCCAGGGCCATTCTCATTCAGGTCCTGGGTTGGGCCAATGTTGGGAAAGGTCCCTCTTTAGAGTGAAACCGCACTATTTCCAGCAAGCATGGCCAGTGGCCATGAGGGTTGGGAGTTCTGGGATTTGTAGTACCAAAAGGCACCTTCCCAAGCTGTAGGCCCAGCTTGCTGGAAGAGCATGTGTTTTGCCTGAAGAAAGTCCCAAACTCAACCCATTGTTGTTGTGTGCCTTCAAATCATTTCCAACCTATGTTGACCTTAAGACAAACCTATCACGGGGGTTTCTTGGCAAGATTTGTTCAGAGGAGGTTTGCCTTTGCCTTCCTCTGAGGCTGAGAGAGTGTGACTTGCCCAAGGTCACCCAGTGGGTTTCCATGGCTGAGCAGGGATTTGAACCCTGGTGTTCAGAGTCATAGTCCAATGCTCAAACCTTGACATCTCAGATTCAACCCACCCACCCAAAATCTTCACTGCAAGGACTGGGTAGCCGAGCTATGAAAAGCCCTTGGCCAAGTTGACTCTTGAGAGGCTGCAGCCATCATACTCTTATGGAATGGTGTTGGGTGGAACAAAGCAGGGGGAAATAGCCTGGAAAACATCAGCAAACCAACCTTTCTTTTTCTCTTCTACAAACAGACATAAATGCAAATTACCACCTTGATAAGCAGGCTGAGTTGCGTCCCTCATCCTCCAGCTGAAGCTTAAGTGACAGCTGCATTCAACATAATTACAGCATCCCTTTCTTCCTCTGTCAGCTCCCTTTCCCCATCTCTGTATCATCATGCCATCTCCAAACTCACAAGAGTAGCTGCCTGGGGCTCTAAGCAGGGAGTCTCTCTTCTCTACTACTCCTACTACTAAAAATCTATATTGATATCTGTAGCTATATCTAGCCTTGACTCCCTTCAAAGATGTGATTTCCTTCCTTTGGCTTGTTCTGTGACCCCCTTGCTCTCCTGCAGGTGAATGCAGAGGTGGCTGGTGGCTCCCATATCAGCAGGGCTGTGAATCCATTCCAGGTTTTGATGCTAATGTTTAAGGAGATATCCAAAGTGCTGAACCTATCGCTGTTTACGCACAATCCTAAATATACACTGGACTGACTATATGATGAATGTTGCTGTCCTTGAGCAAGCAGGGGTTGAGGCCATGATATTGAGAACACAGCTGCGCTGGGCAGGGCATGTTTCTAGGATGGAGGACCATCACCTCCCCAAAATAGTACTCTACGGTGAACTCGCCACAGGTCAGCGTAAGGTGGGCGCTCCAAAAAAGCGATACAAGGACTCCCTGAAACAACATCTCAGGCTTGGCCAAATTGATCACCAACAATGGTCCGCCCTGGCCTCACATCGGGAGGCATGGAGACACACTATCCACAATGCTGCAGCTTTATTTGAGAACTCGTGCCGAACAAGTCTTGAAGAGAAACGACAACGCAGAAAGAATCACAACCCAGTAACATCACCCAAGGAAACCTTCTGCTGTGCTTTCTGCAACCGGACTTGTCTATCTCGGATTGGCCTTTGTAGTCATCAGCGCGCTTGCAGAAAGCACGGGATGAGTCTTTCCTGAATCTTCATTTGCGAAGAAAAGCCAGAGAGAGAGAGTTAAGGAGATATCCAAAGTGCTGAACCTATCGCAGGGCTAGGATTCAGCACTCTGGACAACTCCTTTAAAACCTGTAGAATCTCTGCTTGGCCATGGAAACCCACGAGGTGATCTTGGGGAAGTCACATTATCTCAGCCTCTGACAAAAGGAAAGGCAGCCTAGCCCTTTCTAAGTGTGACATGAGTCAGAAATTAAATAGCTGAGTCTCCCCCCGCCCATGCTGCAGAGAGGCAAAATTCATTTTGGCCTGTTATGCAGGTGTTGTATAAAAGCATGCAACTCTTGCCAGCAAACCTAAAGGGCACACGCCAGGATGCGTTCTGTGCAGGCAGCATGCCAGGGGCTGAAAGGTTGCAAGCTGAATTCCTGCTCTCCCCACAGTCAATAACTAATCCGTGCAACTGTCCATCAGCAGGTCTCTGTAGAGAAGGGGAGCTGTTGATGCTTTTCTGTCTTCCCCAAATGTCAACATGGGACCCCCATCTGCGTTCTCCCTTGTTGCATGACTTACTCCATAGTTCAGCTGCGTTCCAGAAATTCTCCCTCTGCAACCATGCCCTCATCAGTCACCTGGGAAGCACCCTAATTAGCACCTGCATTATTTAGAACATGTATTATTGGCTGCCCGGCTGCATCCAAAAGCCTTTGAAATCTGACCTGTCCCCATCATCCACACGTCTTGGAAACATTATTTTGGAGAGGTGTACAATGTCCAGAATGCTGGCTGGGCACTGTAATAGAAAGAAGTATCTTTTTCATAGTCTGTGTATATACACACACACACATACCCACCCGCCCATAGATAGGAATACACTAGGAGCCCCATATCCACTGATTCAAGTTATCCACAGGACAAAAAACAGTACACCTACCATAGAGCCTTCCTAGAAAATGTGTCCTCTCTAGCCATTTTCTAGGTCCTCCAAGGCAACCCTATGGTATTTTAAACCAGAAGGCCCATTATTTTCAATGGTGTTCGCTATTATCCACAGTTTTGGGTATCCATGCCCACCCCCCAGAACCAATCCCCAGTGGATACAGGAGTCCTACTGTATTTATCAGTCATGATTGAACCCTTGAACTGAATGGGAAATTCTCCTATGTTCATAATTATGTGCAGCTTAGCTTTTTAAGGAATCACCTGTTCAGGTAAGGCAAGGAGAGAGTAGCTTGAAAAGGATTGTGTTATCTGCCTGAGAGACTTCTTCTTTGTCTTCATCTCTGTTCTCCCTCTAGAAAAGTGGGATGTCAAGCTATAAATATTTCAGACACAAAAATAATCTGAGCTCACCAAGCCCTAGGAGTCAAGCCGCCAGCAGCAGCTCATGAATTTTAACCATGTCAAACAAGGACCTGACCTTTGCGTGAGCACCAGCTGTGGCTAAAGGAGGACACCTTCAGGGACCCCCAGAGGTGCTGGCGAAGGAATCCTGTTTGCGCTGATAGGCCAGAGGAGGTCAGGTGGTACACTCTGGGTACTATATAAAGTAGGGTGGGGGAAAGTCTGGCCTGCAGGCCACTGCCTGTTTGTGTGGACCCCTAGGCTTCCATACCACCACTTCCTGAGACCCCCGTATTATTTATTTTTTTAAAAAAAGAAATGTGATTTGCCTTTTTTTTTAATGGTGGCTTGGTTTGAAATAGCTCAGCACTGTAAAACTGTGGAACTAACTATTGAAAATTGGTGGTCCAGAGTATGGGCCATATGGTTGATGGAGAAACTCACTTACTGTATGGCAAAATTAGAGGACTTTCAAGAATTGGTGCCTTTTATTGGTTACATCAATAACACATTGCAATGATTATAACCACCAAGCGGACACCACCAAGACCTTTGGAAAGACACTTTTTCTGCAGACGTCTTCACCCAGGAAGGTAATTCTGGGATTCAAGAACATATATAAAATATTGATTTCAGTCCAATGTATTTTTCTTATGTCCCACAGCTGTTGTTTGTACAATATTTACATACTTGAGTTGAATGTTTAAACCCCTTTATAAACATTTAAATTAAAAAAGGAAAAAAATGTTATGTTATTCTCATTCTTTTGCTACTCCTGAACATGTATTTTATAGATGCCAACATCAAGAAATACTGTCAGCTTATATTAATGTGCATACCTAACCCACTCTCATATCCTATGTATTCCCCCTCCCTTTTCTTTCTTCTTTTTCATAGGATCATAGATTCCTAGAATTGGAAGTGACCACAAAAGCCATCTAGTCCAACCCCCTGCCATGCAGCAACATACAATTAAAGCACTCATGAAAGATGCTTATCCAGCCCCTGTTTAAGGACCTCCAAAGATGGAGACCCCACCACTTTCTGAGATAGTCCATTCCACTGCCAAATGGCTCTTACAATGTACAGAAGTTCATCCTAATGTTTAGGTGGAATCTCTTTTCGCATAATTTGAACCCATTGGTTCTTATTCTAGTCTCTAGAGCAGCAGAAAACAAGCTGGATCCATCTTCTATGGGACATCCCTTTAGCTATTTAAAGATAGCTATCATGTCACCCCTCACAGTCTTTTCTTCTGCAAGCTATGCATATCCAGCTCCCTAGGGGTGCATCTACACTGTAGAAATAATTCAGTTTGGCACCACGTTAACCACTATGGGTCCCTCCTACCTAATCTTGGGATTTGTAGTTTTGTGAGGCACCAGCACTCTTTGGCAGAGAAGGGGAGGAATCTCAGGGCAAGGGAGCTGGTTTGAAAAAAAATGTGCTTATATATTTTTCTCATTTGTTAGACTTGGTGTTTTTCATTAAAAAGGCATATTCTACGCAGCTGTGGTTGATGCTTAATGTATAATGGCTAATGATGTCATCAGAGGATGACCTTATGATATCATACTTGTAACTTGCCCAGAAAACCTCATGATAGGTTGCCTTAGTCAGAAATGACTGGAAGGCACACAACAACAACTACAACGAGAACACAGCAGAGGGCCAACATGATGTGGTTTGAACGCTGGACTAGTGCTCTGGGAGATCAGGTTGAAATCTATGCTGAGCCACGGAAACCCACTTGGGGAAGTCAAACTCTCTTTGCTTCTGAAGAAGGCAATGGCAGGGCCCCTCTGAAAAAAATCTTGCTGAGAAAACCCTGTGATAGGCTCGCCTTAGGGTCACCATAAGTCAGAACCAACTTGCAGGGGTGCAGCATCAACAGGGCCCACCTTATATAACATCACAAGGGATTGATTGCCCCTATGCCTCAGGTTTAGGGGGCCAGGATTTTAAGGACTGGGATAGTTTTGAGCTGGCAGCTCTATGACACAATACAGTGAGTCTCTCAGGATGCTTTAGCACTGCCACAGTTTAGGTATTCTAACAGGTAAACCATGACAATGATAACTACTGTACTGTATATTCAGACCGTTTTACTGTCACTGGAGATAAAAACCTCAAAGAGTTAATTAATATTGGTCCACCAGTCTGTTTGGAGAGGATGCTGAAGTCTGAATGCTCCTGAACCACTAGGAGGAGCCCACGCTTATCGGCTAGCAAAGTGAAGGGCATTTACTGCGCACCAGAAGATTATACAGAATTATTCTGTTCTTTTTCTGGGGCTCAGTTTTTCTAGGTGAGAACCTAAAATGCTATAAAAACCAAGAACAACTCATTTCCTGGGAGACCATGGTGAAGGCTTTCACTGCTATGCTCTAGCCATGCTCCAGTGGTTGAAAACAGCAAGTGCACTGTAAAATGTTGAGCAGCTGCAATTTATTTATTTATTTATTTATTGGTGGAGAGAAAAGTGCTGGGGCGGGGGTGGGGAAAAAAAAACTGTTTCTGACCCCCCCAGAATACCTTGGAGGGTCACATCCTCCTCCTCTGTACCCACTCCTACAAAAGGTAAATTGATCCCCCCCCCTGCCCTGTAGAGGACATGAGGTGCATTTGCACTGTGCTTTGGGGGCCTTTCTGAGACCCTAGAGGGCATTTGGGGGACAAAATCTCTTTCTTGGGAAAAATGGCAAAAAATACTATATATGTATTTTTAAAAGCAGCTGGAAAAGTGGGCTTACCTGGGACTGTCCCTGCCAAATTGGTACAGCTGGAGAGTATGCTTCAGGGGGTGTCAGGGGCCCTCCAAATGTGGCAAAATTGCTCTCCACACTCCAAGAGGTCATTTAGAGGCAATATATTTTTACCCATAAGGGTCCCTGGGGGCTGCAAAAATAGCCCTGGAAGGGCCACATGCAGTTCATGCATTGCACCCTGCCTGCTCTTGCTTTAAAATAATGCAAAATGAGAAAGAGAGCGAGAGCACGCTATTGCATCCTACATACCCTTTCAAAGCTGCCAAGACTGTTTCTTTACTCTTTTACTGGCTAAACATGAGGGTAGACCATTGACCTTCTCTCTCGACCCCCCCCCCCGTCCCCCATTTGCCTCATGCCATATTGAGGCCTGACAGCGATCTCCTTGACACATTAAAAATCCATCTTTACCGCCATCTCTTGCTATTGCTAGAGAATTCTCTTTAGATGCTGGAGCGATACCGCACCTCCCATTCAGGGAAGAGCAGATAATATGGTTCTCAGAAAATCGTCTGCGTTTGGGCACGATAAGGCCAGATAGGCTGTGATGAGGAAACTTGGCAGCCGCTCAGGAAATATATTAACAAAGTGGTGTGTGTGTGTGTGTGTGTGTGTGTGTGGTTTTTTTAAATACTGTAATGCTTTTGTAGGTTGGGAAGCACAGAGTGAATTCAGGCATCTGTATGGGATGATTTATTTTCTTTTAAGGGCATAGAAAGAGACGTCCATCTGTGTGTGTTTGTATAGGTGGAGAAAGCCTGACAGCTGTTATTGCTGCTGTTGATAGTGCTACAGTGTCAGGATGGTCCAGAAAAGCCACCGTCCTGCCAACAAGTTTCAAAATGTAGCACGAGGGAACATTCCTGCTGCTTTACCGCTTTTCCTCGGAATGTAGTAAGGCTCATAGAGCGGAATCCAACCAGTGGCAGCTGATGGCGCTCCCATGCCAGTGTGTGTATGTATAACTGTAAGAAAAGAGAGAGAGAGAAAGAGAATCTGTTCTAGGTTTCAGTCCCATGTTTTAAAGGTGCTGTCCCAAGGGAATAACCCTATGTTTTATTTTAACACCTTGCTTAGTGCCTTTCAAGTTCAGACTATATCCCAGAGCAGGCTGTGGTTCCCAGAGTGAACAATGGATGGATAGAGGTCCTATACCTTTAATGGTTGGGTCTGAAACATGGGTCACCTATCGCCACCACTTACGACTCCTCGAACGCTTCCATCAGCGCTGTTTATGCACAATCCTAAATATACACTGGACTGACTATGTGACGAATGTTGCTGTCCTTGAGCAAGCAGGGGTCACCAGCACTGAGGCCATGATATTGAGAACACAGCTGCGCTAGGCAGGGCACGTTTCTAGGATGGAGGACCATCGCCTCCCCAAAATAGTACTCTATGGTGAACTCGCCATGGGTCAGCGTAAGAGGGGCGCTCCAAAAAAGTGATACAAGGACTCCCTGAAACAACATCTCAGGCTTGGCCAAATTGATCACCAACAATGGTCCGCCCTGGCCTCACATCGGGAGGCATGGAGACACACTATCCACAATGCTGCAGCCTTATTTGAGAACTCACGCCGAACAAGTCTTGAAGAGAAACGACAACGCAGAAAGAATCACAACCCGGAAACATCACCCAAGGAAACCTTCTGCTGTGTTTTCTGCAACCGGACTTGTCTATCACGGATTGGCCTTTTTAGTCATCAGTGCGCTTGCAGAAAGCGCGGGATGAGTCCTTCCTGAATCTTCGTTTGCGAAGAAAAGCCAGAGAGAGAGAGAGAAGAGAGAATTTCAGCAGGTGTTGCTTGTTACTTGGTTGTGTGACAAATAACACCTGTTGAAATCCCCTCTTCTACACAACCCTCTTCTATGCAAGCATTAAAGGTACAAGTGCCCCCTCCAGTCTCCACTATCCAGTTTAATGCTCTCTGAGATGTCTGCCACTCTATTCTGCTTTAGTCAGACCTCACCTGGAATACTGTGTCCAGTTCTGTGCACCGCAATTCAGAGAGGATATTGAGAAGATGGAACATGTCCAGAGGAGGCCGGCCAAAACAGTGGAAGGTCTGGAAGCCATGCCCTATGAGGAGCGGCTTAGGGAGCTGGGTTGTTTAGCCCAGAGAAGAGAAGGTTAAGAGGTGACATGATAGCCATGTTTAAAAATTTGAAGGTATGTCATATTGAGGATGGAGCAAGCTTGTTTTCTGCGACTGCAGAGACTAGGACATGGAGCAACGGATTCAAATTACAGGAAAGGAGATTCCACCTAAACATTAGAAAGAACTTCCTGACAGTCAGAGCTGTTTGGCAGTGGAATGCGCTGTCTGGGAGTGTGGTGGGGTCTCCTTCTTTGGAGGTTTTTAAACAGAGGCTGGATGGCACTTGTGGTCTCTTCCAACTCTATGATTCTATGAACTCCAGAGCAGGCTTACCACCCCAATGACATGTGAGTTAGCAGCGATCTCTGAATCTAACCTGGAGATGGCAGGAGGAACTACAGCTCATGAGGAGAGAGCAGATGCTCTGGGCAGTGGTAAAATTCAAGTGATTTTACAGTCTGTACTTTATGGTCTTGCAGTAGATGGAAGAGAGGAGCATTCTTTGGTGGTGATAAGTATTCACTTATTTCAAAAGGCAGTGTGGTGTAGTGGCTAGGGTGCTGGACTGGGACCCGAGAGATCTAGGTTCAATTCTCCACTGAGAAATGAGTCTTCCTACTCATTTTTGTGCCCTAAATTCCTGCCCTGCTGGTGCCATTAGCTTTGCACTGGTATTGCATTCAGATGATCCTAAGTTCAGTCATTGCTGTCACCAGTTTAAAAACCCAAGAAGGAGAAGAGAGAGGGGAAACCTGTATCCTAGATCCTGGAATGGAACTGTTGATCAGAGTAGATGCTGTCTGTGTTTGAACCATTATATCTTAGATAGCAAGATGGGGGGAATTTTGCCCAAGACCTTGAAAAACCACTACCAGAATCCTCTCACACTATAAAGTTTTAGCACTGTGGTTCCACTTTACCTCCCATGGCTGCGTTCTATACATAGAATCCTGGGATTTGTAGTTTGATGAGCCACTAGAGCTCTCTGGCTAAGAATTCAAAATGTCTCTCCCTAAACTGCAAATCCTAAGATCCATGGGATGAAACCATGACAATTAAAGTGGAATCATAGATCTATAACTGTGTCATGCGAAAGGCCCCCAGACTCGACTGGATAGGGATTCAGTGGTCTGACTTAGTAGAAGGTAGCATCATAGGTTTATGTACTATGAGTAGAAAGTAGCATTGTAGGTTTATATACTATGATCTACTTTGTACCAAAGAAAAATAAAATGTTTCCCTTATCAGCGGGTTTGGTTTATGGCTCTCTGTCTGCTTAACTGGTGCTAATTCACACACAGTGGCTGGCTCAAGTTTGCTTTAAAATCAGGATGGCTCCTTAGATCTTGTTCACTCCCCCAAAGATCACAACAGCTTGCATGGAGATAGGGTGGAGGAGAAAAAGGCCATGGCAGGAAATATTAAAACAGTGCTGATCTATTCAGAATGTCATTGGATGCTGTACAAAACATGAGCAAATAGATGAAAGACATTCCAGACTAACAGGTCTGACTTTTTTTTGGTTTTGACGTATGGCAACCCCATGAATGATAGAACTCAGACACCCTGTTAATAATAGGTCTTCCAAACTCAGGGCTGGGACTTCCTTGATTGAGTCTAACCCCCGTGTTGTGGTCTTCCTCTTTCCCTATTGCCTTCCATTTCACTGAGCATTACATCTTTTGTAGAGTGGCTTCATCTTGTGATATGTCCATAGTACAGTAGTCTCAGGACTTTATCAGATGTGGCAAAACCCACACCATTAGGCACAAATGGCAGAGATTATCGTTGGTTCCCCATTCCCATTATGTCGTGCTGGTGTGAATGAGGTGTCACTTTTTATTGACGGCTTAGCCCTGGGAATGGGTATGCAATGAGGACATCTGATAATTTTGCCTTTTCTGCTATCGTCATGTCCTAAATGATGCATTTTTTTGCCCGTATTAGCCTCGTCTGATAAAGCCCTCAGTTTAGTCATTCTAATGTTCAGGCTTGATTTGCTCTTGGATCTATTGATTTGTCTACAGTATTTCGCAGTCCATGGTATCCATAGAACTCTCCTATCTATCTATATAATTCTCTTGGGCATGTTGCTGTTTTCAGTGTGCTGATTGGCTGCTTAGGTGTCAGGATCTGCTTCTCCTCATAGGACTAGGCCCCTGGCTGCAGCAGCCGGCACAGCCTCTTTGCAGACTCAGGCCCTGGCTGTGGGAGTCTTGGAAGAACCAGGGCCAAGCTATCAGATGCAGCCGGTTGCAATGATGAAGCACACCTGAAGCAGCCAGGGGAACAGCTATTTAAAAGCAGCATTCAGCGCTTAGTCTTGGCCATCATAATATGGTCTTCTGTCTGTTTGTAGTTGCTCCTTGCTCTGGAGCCATCTGTAGCTGGGCCTTGACCTTCTGCAATCAGCACACTGCAAGCAGAAACATGTGCAAAGTTTCAAGTCCTTTCTAAACATGGCAGTGGAGGGGCCCTCGTGTGTGTGTGTGTGTGTGTGTGTGTGTGTAGTGTGGTGTGGTGTGGTGTGGTGTGTGTGTAGCATGGTGTGTATGTTTGCATGATTACATGGCAGTGCTGGAGGGGCTCTCATGTCCTGGCATGCATGGTGTGTGTGTATGTGCAGTTGCATGGCAGCACTGGAGGGGCTCTCATGTCCTGGCATGTATGGTGTGTGTGTTTGTATGTGTGTAGCATGGTGTGTGTGTTTATATGCAGTTACATGGTGGTGGTGGAGAGGCTCTCGCGTCCTGGCACACATGACGTGTGTAGCGTGGGGTGTGTGTGGGGGATGGTGTGTTTGTGTACCGGGTGTGGTGTGTGTGTTTATGTGTGGTTCCATGTGGCAGAGGGGCCCTCGCGTCCTGGTGCGCCTGGTGTATGTATCTAGTGTGGTGTGTGCATCTATGTGCCTGTGTGTACATGCAGTTGCATGGTGGTGGTGGAGGGGCTCTTGGCATGAAACTAGCCATTATAGTTGATTTGAAAAGTTGAATATTAATGCATCAAACAATCGTACTCTTGACATGTTTCCTAAGTGGCCAATCAGCAGAATGGGAATGGAAACATACAAAAGGGTTTTATAGCTGTAGATAATGGTGTATGTTACACTGGATATAGCTAGTACCATCATATTTCAGATGCAGATGTACTCATTTTTATGTGTAGAGGCTAATTTAGACACAATTACCATTATTTAAACCAGGGATCAGATTCATGAGCCCCCCTGCTCAAAGCTGCTTGATTGCAACTCCCAGCATCCCTTGCCACTGTCTGTGATGACCAGAGGCTGATGGGAGTTGCAGTCCAGCAACCTCTGAAGGACCACACTTTACCTGCCCTGAGGTTGCAGTCCAGCAACCTCTGAAGGACCACACTTTACCTGCCCTGATTTAAAGAGAAATACAACACATTTGGCTACATTGGGAAAGAAGATGACCAGATGATCTGTATCATCTCTTTGCTCAGTCAGTTTTCTAGATGCTAACTGGTGATGAGCAACTCCAAGACCCCTGCCTGCTGGTCTTTCTTCTTAAGGAATTCTGAAAAAAATACATCTTTAAACTGGCTCATCAGCTAGAAAACTGTTAAAGTAGGACACATGGCTATCCAAGGCTCGAGTGGAAAAGCAGGTGCACAGCAAAGGAGGGGGAGGGAAATGACAGTTCCATAGCTGTAGTGAATTCCTGCTGCCCATATTTCTGTGCTGTGAACACAGCGATATAAATAGAGCTCGGCCCGATGCCTTTTGTTGTGATGGCTTCCAAGCTGGTTCTTCATAAACAAATCATTGCATTTGCCAAGTTTCTGCCTCGGAATGAAGGACAGGAGGGAAACAGGGAGGCTTATGCCAGAAATGCTCCTAAGGTGGGAGGCTGTACAGGGTAAGAAAGAGCAAGCAGTCTTGGGTGGAGATCCTGTGGGGCCATTGTGTGATATCACCTGCATCCACATGTTTGTGGGTGGAGCTTGAAAAGGTGGCTTTTGGGACAACGCCCAGAATTCCATAGCTTGCTTCGTACTCTGGGAGTTGGCCATGCTAGCTGGGGGATTATGGGAACTACAGTTCAATAGAGTTAACTTTCCCAAGCATTTGTGAGGATGTGTTTGCTGTTGGTACATGTGCAAAAGTGATACTGAACCACTGCTTCCCAGCATCTATATATATAATTCTCTTGGGTATGTTGCCTTTCCCAGTGTGCTGATTGTCTGCTCAGGAAACACACTCAACCCACACCCAACCAATCACCACCCACATGCAAATTCCCTCTCCACCTCACAATGCACTCCTGTCACTCAATCTGTGGTCCAGACTAGGATTCAGGCAGTCAACTGGTGGTAGTGACAGGCCTCCTGCAAGGGGACCCAGGCAGTCAACTGGTGGCGGTGGTCGCAGGGCAACAGAGTGAGTCACTCTCAGCAATTCTGGGGAAAGTGTGGAATGCTGAGAAGGGGGAGGAGGAATTTAAATCCACTGACCTACCTTACAGGATTGTTGTGAGGTATACCGGGTGTTTTGGGGGACTTTTTAATGGCGTATCGTATACCAAGTCCAGCTAGTATGTATAAACAACATGAGCTATAGACAGATGCCAAAGCAATAGCATTAGAGTACTGAATGAGAGCAGCCATTGGCCATGGAACATTGTGGGTTACTGGTTACCACAGGTCAGGGTACAATGCCAGTTTCTGAGATTTTTTGGTCTCCATTTTGTGGTAACCAGGATGAATTATACCACAATAGTTCCAATTTCTGTGTATGGGTATGAAAGCTGGACATTGAAGGCAGCTGGTAGGGAGAAAATTAACTCATTTGAAATGTGGTTCCGGAAGAGAGTCCTATGGATACCACACATAGCTAAAATAGACAAATGCATGGGTCCTAGAGCAAATCAAGCCTGAACTCTCACTGGAAGCCAAGATGACTAAACTGAGGCTGTCTCACTTAGGACATATTATGAGGTGATGGGACTCACTGGAAAAGATGGTAAAGCTAGGAGAAGTGGAAACCAGTAGTAAAAGAGGCAGACCTCATTGCAGGTGGATTGACTCAGTCAAGGAAGTCACAACCCTGAACTGGCAAGACCTGTTGATGACTGGAGCTCTTGGAGGTTTCTGATCCATAGGGTCATGATAAGTCAAAGTCAACATGAGGATAAGCAACAACATCAATAACAATATGAGTTAAATTTCAGAATGACAAAGGAGAAAGAAGTGGGGGAGGGAGGTTGTCCCAGGGGTGAATCTATCCAGCAGCCTTCCTCCCTGTTCTAAAGTTTCATCCCCCTTCTTGTTCTTTCTACCCTCTTTTCATGCGAAATGCTGACTGGGAGGTAACAGAGATACCTTTCCCAACCTGGTGCTCTCCAGATAGCTTCAGTTCCCATCATCCCCAGCTACACGAATATAGGGCTTGTCTATACGACGGAAAAAGAAGCAGATTGCTCTGCAGTAATGGCAATTCACAGCAACTGGATTTTGTCTTTATTGTTTTTTTGTAGGCATAAGCTTTGCATGCCTGCAGATCCAAATGGCAGCCGGGAGTGAATTACTTGTGTTTTTACTTACTGCAATTTGCCGCTGCCGAACTTAAAAAAACTCACACCTATTTCCAAAGTGTGATAGAGCAATATAGAGCAATAGAGCAATATTTCATCTGACCAATCAAGCTTTGCGCGTCTGCTCACATGGGAAAGTGAATCAATTCATGTTGCTTGTCCTAGTGAGTGGCGGTACGTTCCACCCTGCTGGTTTTTTTGAAAAAACTCAGAGAAAAGCCGCTTCAGAGTTTTTGGCATTTTTGGCCCCCTTCCTTCCGAATACGGCAAAACAATGTGGAATGCCATTAAGACAGCTCATATTCTCCTCGCATTCCATAAGGAGTATTTTTGCTGTTTAGACAACCCCTTAGAAATAAAAACAAAAACAAAAACTTGATGCAGAAGAAAAGAAAATCTTCTTTCTCCTTTATTCATTTAGCACTGTAGTGTCAAGAGTGATGGAGGCCCCTCTTCCACAGGGCTTACTAAACTGTGACACAAGGTGAGCAGCAAGTGCCTGAGCCTATGGGAAAGGAAAGGTTTCTGACCTCTCCTCTCCCCTACTGAGTTAACTGAATATAAACTACTTTTGCACATTGAACTTAGTTTGCAGCCATTGAAATAAGCTGAAGACAAAGGGGAAAAGTGGGAGATGGAGAACCTGGGACATTTTAAAAGCAGCTGAAAAACTGGGATGGCAGAGGGTTAATCAGGACTGTCCCTGCAAAATCGGGACAGTTGGAGGGTATGTGACAATGATCACATGAAGGGCACTTCTATGTACACACTGAGCATATTTAAGGAATTTTGAATGATAATGGGTGGAGAAAATAATTTGCCCTTCTCTTGCAAGTAGGCAAAATTAATGCCTGCCAATGTTGAGCTTCCCCCCACCCCACCTGAAACATAGCTCTGGGATCCCTGAATCTGGGCATGGACAGACTTGGGGATTTCCCTGGTCTCTGGCCTTGAGGGGCAGCTTCAGAGCTGAACATGGGAGCAGCCAGTGGCTTGTTCCAGTGTCAGCCAGGCTTCAGGCAGAAATGGTGCCGAAAAGCTCCTTGAAGCAGGAGGAGAGATGATGTCATTCTTTGCTTCTGCTTGCTCTCCTTCTTGAAAGAAGGGGCTGCAGGAACTGAGCTTGGCTTATTCATTGTTGTGAGCGTGCATGTACGTGTGTGTGTATGTGGTGCCCCTTCACCTCCTCTTTGAGGCTGAATTAGGATAATGTGTGTGCATGTGTTTGCCATAGGGAATGCCAAAGCTCTTTGGCTCCCTGGGCCCATCATCTTGCAGAATAGGAAAGTGGGGGGTGGGTGGGAGAAGAAAACCACTGCATAAACGCACGTGATTGCAGCTATGCAGGAATGTCCAATGGTCCTGAATGCAGAAAAAGGCTACAGTTGAAAGGGATGATCCAGGGTAGGGTGGAAGAGCACTGAGGAGACAAAAAAAAAAGGGGGGGGAGAAAGCATGAGATGGATGTGCAGCTGGCTTTTGGAGAGACCGAATAGCATGCCAAAGCATAGCTCTGGCATGAAAGCAGAGAGAGCGGCATTGCTAGCCTGTGTGTGTGTGTGTATGTGCGAGCCATTTTTTCCAATTACAGCCCCAGACAATGAACCTGCCCTGTGTCCCCCCACCTCCCTTCTTCTTTGTCTCCCTGCTGAATTGCTGGCTGCTTTATTCCTTCTCAGATGAAAAGTTCCCCTTGTGCTACACAGTCCAGAGAGCAGAAAGGGATAAAAATATCCCCTTGCAGACAATCTGCACCACCAGAGATCGCCTTGAAAACTTTCCCTTTTTTTTTTTTGATGAGTCACAAATTGGGGGTGGGGAGAGGAGGGGGTGCTGACACATCAGCTCCAGCTGTTGGATTATGACTAATGGGATGTGTGTGTGCACTCACTCACTCACTCACTCACACACACACACACACACGTGTGTGGTGTGTCTGTGTAGGCCTTGAAGGACAAGTGTTTCTTTCTTCAATTACCCCCCCCCCACCTGCATGCTCTCTCTGTCTCTTGCTGCAGCCGCCCTCCTTCCTCGCCTCCTCTGATCTGGTTCATTATATCCCCTGAGTCATCTCCTTCCACCTCCAGTTTGGTGTGGGGTGGCTGTGTCTCTGTGTGTTTTCTTTCTACATGCTTCAAAGGGCCCCAGCGCTGCAGGAACTGAAGCAATTGCAGTGCTGGGGGGAGTGGAGAGGAATGTCCTGGACTTGCCGCAGGTGATAAAAGGATGGATTTATTAAGCCAGGGGGCTCCCAACACAGGGAAATCGGGATGCCATCTGCCTATCAGGTGTGCGAATGTGGTACTGCTTGCACGTCTTACAAGCTGCCAGAGAAAATCGAGAGGTTTCCATCCAGGTCTCATCCCTAGGGCCCGAAGGATCAATGGCAGAGAAGGGCAGAGCGCAGAACTCCCTAGAGAGGAAAACAATGACCTGTTGGTGACCCACTGAGACTCAAGTCAGCAAAGCTCTGTGGTTGAAGATATCCTGGGATTTGGGGGCTGTGCAGAAAAGGGGGGGGATGAGCCTTAAACCTGGCACTTACACCAGCCTTTTGTTCTGTCTGTGGGTCCAAGGAATGTATCAGCCATATGGCATGCATTGCCTTTGCAAGCCTTATTACGGCCCGGCAAAGTAAGGCACTATGGTTACTGTTCTGTTGAAGGACAAGTCCAAATCCACACTACACAAATAATCCAGTTTGAAACTGGATTATTTGCCATGGCTCCTTCCTATGGAATCCTGGGATTTGTAGTCTTACAAGGTCTTTAGTCTTCTCTGCCAAAGAGGGCTGGCACCCCACCAAATTACAAAACCCAGGATTCCATAGGAATGGACTGGATTATTTGTGTAGTATGGATAGTATGGTGAACGTCCGAGGATGGAATTCAATTTCCAAAATTGTAGCGACACCATGAATTTCATAGGGTTTTCTTAGGTAAGGAATACTCAGAGGTGATTTTGCCATTTCCTTACTCTGAAATTGAGCCTACAGCATCTGGTAGAAGTAGACAAAGCAGAGGAAGAGGAAAGAAAAGGAAATGGGTGTAAAGAGTAGAAAAAAAATATTATTTGCATTAGATGGACTTAATGCTTACAGTGCAATGCTGTATATGGCTTCTCAGAAATAAGGCCAATTCAGATCAATGGAACTTACTGCCAGGTAGGTGGAGGATGTACCAGTTCTCAGGTGTATTATGCTTTTTGTTTCTGGAGCAAAACAGCTGGTATCTCAGCACTGTGTTACAGGAAAGACTTCTACTGGTGCAAGTAGCAACTGGGAACACACTTCCGGGCAGATTAGTCTGTAGCTCTGGAAGGAATTCTCTTGCTTCTCCCAAAACAGAAATAGCAACACACACAATATGATCACTGGGGCTGGTGAGAGCCATTAGGCTAGGAGCAACAGCAATAGATGTTAATCAAAGCCCAAGTGGAGAATAAAAGGAATATGCCAGTTGGCTTTAAATGTTGCCCTCAGGAAATTAATGAGCCAACAACAGCCTGTCATACATCCCTATCCCAGCACATTTGTGCCCATCTCTTGGTGCCCAAAAAGGACACTAAAACGACAACAACAACAATTCAGGAGTGGGATGGGAAGAAAGCCTTTTTTAAAAAGAGAATAATAAAGGGGAAAACAAGGAAAGATTAAATTGGTGTATAGTTTGTGAAATGACACAGTTGTCTCTTGCTGATGAAAGACAATGATTTATGGATCTTTGGAAGATTTGAAAAAAAAATAGAGGGGGAAAAACCCCCCTCAGGGCTTACGTTTGAATTTTATATATTCTCCTGGAAGCAAGTCCTGTCATCATGAATCGGAGATTTGGGGGAAGTAGAGGATACAATGAATGAGTAGAAAATGGGCAATAATTCTGGGTGGATTTTCTCTGTCATGTGTAGCTTCAGGATGAGGGCATTTTAGGCAGAGCTTGGGAAAGTTCCTTTTTTGGACTACAATTCCCAGACCTCCCCGCTCATTTCTAGCTTGTCTGTTCCAAAAAAATAACATTTACAACTCTGGTCTTAGGGTGGTCTCTTGGTTTGTGCTGGGCAGCAGTTTTGTCCAAACGTTTGGCCTGTCTCCATGGTAAATTGGGTGTGAGCCTTAAAACACATTGACTGTGATCATGCTCCAATGTTGCCAACCTGTAGTTGTACTGGGGGTGGATGTTGCATAAGCTGGTACTGGCTACCTCCTTCCGTAATGTCTCACAAAGAATGTATTGCGATGCCTGGTGGCCAACCTTCTGGTGATGAGTCTATGTACTTAGCTTATCTACTCTGGTCCTTGGGTAACAGACATACTGCCCATTTCCAGGGCTGTACTCAAAACCTTGTCAGCTTGGCACTCTGCTGGTGTAGCTTTTAAGAAGTTAAGGTTACCTTCATGCCATGATAAGGCTTGACATTAGGTCTTCTTGGACCATGGCCACCAGGTGAGCAGGTGCCCTACTAGCAACTATGAATGGAATAGTTACAATCTGCATTGGTGGCAGAACTTTTTGCCTTGAAGATACTGAAGATCATCATGTCTGGCTATGCCTTTTTTGTTTTAGAGTTTGCCTGCATAAAAAATAAACCAGCCCTTGTAAATAAACTGCCAACACCTCTGGGAGAATGGTTCTTCCTCATGAGCTCTCTGGGATGGAGGGTGCCTAAGATTAGCTCTATAGTCTAGAGTAGCCTTCCCCAAACTGGTGCACTCTAGAGGTGTTGGACTGCCATTCCTGTATTATGTTGGCAGGGAATGTTGGTGTGTGTGTGCAGTCCAACATCCTAAATTGGGGGAAGGTTTCCTCTAGAGCAAGGGTAACTCAGGCAGGTCCAAGGACCACTTTTATGCCCCAAGACTCTCAGGAGGCTGCATGGACTAAAAAAAAAGCAAAACAAACCTCCAGTGGTTGGAAGTTTGCTTTTGATTCTCCCATTGGGAGAACCTCTTTAAAAGGTGAATTGTTGCTTGCAGGATCAGCAATTTACCCCATATTTTTGGCCAGAAAAATGGTTAGTCCAGGGACTCTGAAGGTGTTGAGGGCCACCAAAACATCTTTGGGGAGCTACATGTGGCCCAGGGGCTGCCCTTTATACACCCATACTCTAGAGCAGTGGCTCTGAACCTGTGGTTCATGGACCTCCAGGTGGCCACAATGTCCTCACAGGAGGTCCATGAAGGCTTGAAGTCTGCTCAGTCCCTGTGACAGGAGCCAAGGCAAATGTTGGCTGGTTGGGTTGGTCTACACATTGCTCTTCAATCTGCCCCAGCCACAAATTTGCAGGAAAAAGTTTTCCCTCTGATGGAAGTGCCTCTGCGGGAAGAGTTAATGGATGGTGTAATTGTGTTGTTGTTGTTGTTGTTGTTGTTGTTGTTGTTAGGGTTTTAAATCTTCAGTTAAGGTTTGGGGGTCTGCAACAACAAAAGATATTTAAAGGAGGTCCCTGGTAAATAAAAGGTTAAGAGCCACTGTTCTAGAGCATGAAAAGACTTGGTTTTGTTCTTCTCGTTTGCAATTCTCAAAGAGGTAACATGAAATTGGAGCCTGTCTCTACTTTTCTGTGTTTGAGGACATTCTGCAGTTGGGCAAGATGCCCAAAGGAATCACCCAGGCTATGGGGGGAAAATAAAAAATAAATTAAAAAAAAATCTCCTGGGCCAGAAGCCAAGTGAACTCCTGTAGGCTTCATGCCAAAGAGGGCACTTGACACAGTGGTGTTATGAGGAGATACTCAAAGGCTCCAAACATGATGATATCCCAGAGGGTGATCCTCTCCTAAAAGTGATCCTCCCACCATCTTTGTTTGTCTCAAGAGGCTCTGTAACTATTTCCATTTCTATCCATGCAATGTAAAAATCTAGAGTCTAAAAGATGCAGAGTCTATTTAGTTTTGGCTCCAAGGCTTTGGAAAGGCCTCCCATTGGAATTGAAGAAATGTTCTTTTAAAACTTTTCTTCTGGTAAGGTGATCAAGTCCAGAGCCTGAAAACTTACTTGTTTGGACTACACCTTCCACAATTCCCCTCCCACCAGCATGGGCATACTAGTGTGGAGGAGGGAGGTGGTTCTAGCAGCTATAGTTCCCCCAAAAGGAACTTTTCTAAACCCTGCAAGTTTTCTCTTCCTTTTTGGTTCTCACTTATGAGATTTTGCTCTTTAAGAGATGTTTTTCACCAGTAGATAATAGTTTTGTTTATGTTTAGCATGCAGTTTAATTGATTTTTATGATTAAAGATTTACATGTTGTAGGTTGCTTTGACCATATGTAGCACCCTATCAATGGTTAAGATAAAGAAACTGAAATTTTGCCACAGAGTGCAGCTTCTAGACAGTGCAGCACTTAAAATAAATATAAACATAAAATCAGGCAGTCTGTGTCTAGCAAGCAGGGGTCAGCTGAAAAGGTGAGCTTAAGGAAATTTTTTTTAAAAAAAAGAATCAGGGCTTGGAAAAATCACTTGTTTGGACTACAACTCATAGAAACCTCCAATCAGCTTAGCCACTAACCATGCTAGCTTGGGGAGTCTAAGAAATGTAGTCCAAAAAACCAACTTTCCCAAATTTAGTCTTTTTGGCAACCCGGGGGTGGAACACCCTGCCCTCCAACTGTCCTGATTTGGGTTGGGACAGTCACCATTAATCCTCTTTCCTCCCATTTTTCTAGCTGTATTTCAAATGTCCTGTTTTTCTCTCCTCCTCTCATTTCCCCCCTTCTTGTCCTCAGCTTCTTTCAATTGCTGCAAAATGCTTTTAAAGTGCAAAAGTAGTTTACACTCAATTAAGTCAGTGGGGTGAGGGAGAGGAGAGAGCAGAATCTTGTCCTTCCCAATAAGCTTAGGCAAAAGCAAACTGTTGTAGCTCCTCTGAGCTTGCCTGTTCCTCATTAATAATTTTTGCCATCTTGACCACACTCTGCTGTAGCTTGATCATCTTCCCTGGTTTTCACCTGTGAAATGTTAGGAAGGGAATTATGGGACAGACACTGTTGTTGCTGTTTTTAGATTGGCACCCAAAACTGTTGCTGATCTATTGGAAATCATCTAGAAATCTATTACAGTGGGACCTCAGTATCCATTGGGGTTTGGTTCCAGGACCTCCTGTGGATAACAAAATCCTTGGATGCTCAACTCCTATTATATACAATGGCATAACTGGTGCCCCTTATATAAAATGGCAAAAGTCAAGGTTTGCTTCTGGAAAATTGTTTGGTTTTTTTGAATATTTTCAAGCTGTGGATGGTGGAATCCATGGCTGCCAAATCCATGGCTACAGAGGGCCAACTTAGTAATAGATCATCATCTCCTTCCTGCCTGTCCTTGGTGTAGGTCACTAGTCTTTAACTGGTAGTTTGTGGACCACTGGCTGACCCTGCTGACCTAAGGTCATTTGCAGTCCTACAAACATATATACAAAGAGCTGGTCCCCAATGCATGCTCCTGTTAAAAAAACTGGGTCCCAGACTGGAAACATTTGAAACTATGGCTGATGGAGAGTCCTGCCGCAGTGGTCATTTGATTGCCTATGGCAGGGTAGGGGTGGAACATGTCACACCACTCTGAAGTTAATGTGTTACCAGCCCTATGAGTCATCATCATTGGCTGGGGGTCTGAGGCTGATGGGAACTGGAATCCAGAAGGCAACAGAAGGGGCTCCCTCCTCCTGCTGTGCTTTATGGGGTTGCTTCCTTCATCCTATTTACACGCCTCTTTCTTTCTCTGCCTGTGTCACTTGTAGGTGGCTGCAAATTCAGTCAGGCAAATTTGCATGTTGATTCTGGGCAAAAATCTATCCTGACTCCTTCCACCAGTGGAACCCCTGCCAAGCAGCACCTGCCCGCCACTGCGGCTCCTTGATTTCTGTGCATCCAAGGCCACCGTGACCTGCCTAGCCATCAGTCCTATTTGGCTGCAATCGTTGGTGAGGATTATTGAATCAATGCTTGCCAAGTCCTTGGGAGAAGATGTGGAGAGGCATCAGAATAAATGCTGAGCACTGGTTTGTGCTTGGGCAGAAGAGAGTTCTTATGAGCAGAAGTACAATCCTTGATGCCATGCAGCTGGGTTTAATGTACAGTATAAGCCAGAGGCAGAAATGCTCCTCCTAATGCCTGATCAGATGGTGTCAAGACAAGCAGGAATGACTGATCTGCTGTGCCCATCTGTAAATAGAAATTTCTTCTGGTTCACCTTCACGTAAGAGGAATCTTGTTGGGTCACCCAGGAGAAATGAAGATTAAAGGAGAAACATCCTAGCAGTCTTCAGTTGTAGAATAGGTACAATCTGCAAGTATAAGAGACAAGGCCTTCTCAGTGGCTGCCCCTAGGCTCTGGAACTCCCTCCCTAGGGAGGCTAGAATCACTCCTTGCTGCCCCTCTGCCACCACATGAAGACTTTTCAACCAACAGGCTTTTAAAGGAAAGGGCTTTTAAGGGGCTGCTGTGTTGTTTTTAACTGTATTGTTCTTAGCAGCTTTTTACCATTTTAAGTATATAGTCGGACGCCCGTATCTGCAGAACCAATATCCATGGTTTCAGTTATCTGTGGGACACATACCATAGAGTCACACTGGAAAATGCCTAGAAATGCATCCTCTCTAGGCATCTTTTAGGTCCTCCAATGTAACTCTATAGTATGTTTTTACCAGAAGTCATTTATTTTAGTAGGATTTGCTGTTCTCCACAGTTTCCAGTATCCACAGTAAGTCTGGGAACACCACCTCCCCTGGAAATGGGCATCTGACTGTATTTTCAAATTGTTTTAATATTGTTAATAGTTTAATTCAATTTCAATGTTGACCTTTGTCTTAAACTATATTGTACTGTGCTCCTCATATCTGAATGGCTGTCATGCAGAAGTTGTGGCTAGTAGTTCCTGTGTTAATAGGGCAATGAATGAGCTCCAGGGTTCAGTTTAAAGTTCTACTCAAACTGCTGTTCCCTATTGCCAAAGTGGATAGCTTTTTTTAAAGCCTAGAATAAAACCTGAAGCAGATGCACTGCCCCCTTGAAGGTGGAAGCTAGGTGGAAGAAGTCACCCCTTTCAGAACCAGGAAAGAGGTTTTTTTCCCCAATAGGAAGTGATCTTGAAGTCAACTTCTATTTTCTGTTCAGAAAAAAAGGCCTCTCCTTGGCCTAAAATGCCCCACCTTGGGGGGGACCATGCCAAAATTGCTTCTCACCCCCCCCCCCCCAGAGGGCATTTGGGAGCCAACTGTTTGGAGAGTGGGCTAGGGACCACAAAATGACCCTGGGAGCCACATACATCCTGTGGCCTGCACAATCTCCTCCTTTGCTTTAGCTGAGCAATACCCTGGAAATGGTCCTTTCTGAATTGGGTACCTCCCCATGCAATTTATGGATCCTTGTATTTAAGTGTGTATCTGTGTGCTCAGAGTCTTTGGATTCACTCCAGAGAACTGAGTTGAAGGACTAGGATGCAGAGAGACACCATCCGGCTGATTAAATTGCTAGCTGATATTGTATAGTTCAGCGTTCTCCCTAGTGCGGATTTTTCCTATTGGCTTCCCTTAGATTTACTACTCTCTGGGGTGCTTTCCCCCCCTGTCCAAAATAGTCATTATTTGTTAGGCACACGATGAGCATATTAATCACACCAATGACTGGGGAATGTGTTTTGTTTCTTCCTTCCTCTGTGGCTGAGAAAGGCTTTGGAGGGGAAATAAACGGAGCTGGAAAAAAGCATGTGTTCCTATAGGGTGCCTCTGGAGTTGAGCCCTATATCTTTTTTTTAAAAAAATCTAGGGGTGTATCCACACTGCAGAATTATAGCAGTTTGATATCACTTTAACTGCTATGGCTCCAGCCTATAGAATCCTGAGATTTGTAGTTTGGCAAGGCACCAGCATTCTAGGATGGAGAATCCTAAGTACTGAAAAAAAACTACACATCCCAGGGTCCCACAGGATAGAACAATGGTAAAGTGGTATCGAATTGCTATAATTGAGTAGTTAAACACAAAGTACATTCTGCTTAGCCATCCTATAACACATCTGGTATCCAAGAACGCCATCTCTTACTTAGGAATGTAACTGTTTGCATGACCAGGAAACAGACATGGACTGCCTGCCTGATGTGAGCGTCCCTTGATGACCAAGCACTAGCGTTACTCAAATATCTCCACTTAAAAGAGTGCCTTCCTTCCTGAGCATATTGGTATTGATCCTACTTCTGTGACACCCTTTCCCACCCCCACAAGACAACCTAGGCTGGCAGGCAAGAGTTTCTCATCCCTATTTTATATTCACAACAAAAACAAACACAACAACCCTGTGACGTAGGTTAGTCTAAAACAGCACAATTTTTTCAGGCCATCCAGCCATGCATATATTAGCAGAAAACTGAAACAATGCTCATACTATGAAAATAGGAGGCGGGTCCCACTACAACTGCTTTTAAATACTGCTCCTCACTTTTTAGAAAGTGACAGGAAGGATGTTTCAGCTAACATTGAGGGGGGCTTGGGGGAGGTTGTGGCTTTCTATAATCCCCCCAACTCCTTGGCCCAAATCAGTCATACAGTTGGAAGAAACCTGGGAGGTTATCCCGTCTAACCCCCAGGTCAGGTCGGGATCTGCAGAGCAGCATTCAACTACTACATTCATAAGAGATAGCTCTCCAGCTTTTGCTTAAGAAGTTTAAGGAAGACGTTGATAAGGTGGAACATATCCAGAGGAGTGTGAGCAAGATAGCGAAGGGTAGGGAGCTTAGCCAATAGATGAGGGAGCTGGGTATGTTAGCTTGGAGGAGAGAAGGGGATAGGACAGCCATCTTTAAATATCTGGAAAGCTGTTCTTAGAAGGTGGAGTGAACTTGTTTTCTGGTGCTCCAGAGGACAAGACCCAACCCAATCGATTTAAATTACAAGAACTAAACATGAGGAAGAATGTCCTGATGGTAAGAGCTCTTTGGTAGTGGAACAGACCATCTTGGAAGGTGACAGACTGCTTCGCTCGAGTACCTGGCTTTTGTGTTCTCACACAAAAGCGTTCTGGTAGGGATTGCCCATTGATGTTGGAATCATGAGAGCACAATGGTGCACGGTTTCAGACATTTGCAAAACTGCAAAAAAAAAAAAAAAGCCACAGCAGATCTATTGACAGCTTGGACCATCAATAAAAAAACCCACCTTATTCACTACTTTAAAACACCAAAGCACGATGTCATGAAGTATAGGTGCCTTTCACGGTCATTAGGCATCATTAAGACATCGTATTTGTCACATCTGATAAAGTCCTCAGAATCACCTTGAAGACAAATGATATAAAAAATTAATACCAGGAACCAAAACATCTGCCTAGAGGAGCCCATTTACTTTCGGCTTCTGGCAATCAGAGATTGTAGCCCAGAACCTTCATTCTCCAATCTGGGTTTGAATATGGATTTATCCTGAGAGTCTTTATCCTTGGAGTCTGCAAAAGTTACATTTCTGGGCAACAGGTCCCAGAACCCTCTAGCTGCCACAACCATACTGGCTGGGGGATTTGGGAAGCTGTCATTCCAAAAATAAAAATAAAAAATGAACTTTTCCAAACTCTGCTCTTGTAAGCACTCTCTCAGTCTTGCTTCCCTCACCAGAGATCCCTGCTGGAAGGTGGAGGGTGTGGGCACTGAAATAGAATAAGTCCACTAGCAAGCACTTTGCTAGAGCTGAGGGATGGGAATAGTGTCTTCCATGTCAGTGATTCAGTTAATCTGCTGTGGGTTTTAGTCAGAACATTAAATGAATTATATGAAGTTGCTGTTGTTGTGTGCCTTCAAGCCATTTCCAACCTATGCTGACCCTATTGTAATGTTTCCTTGGCAAGGCTTGTTCAGAGGAGTTTTGCCATTGCCTTCCTTGAGACTGAGAGAGTGTGAGTTCTCCAAGGTCACCTCATGGGTTTCCATGGCTAAGCAGGGATTTGAACCTGGTCTCCCAGAGTCCTAGTCCAACACTCTGACCAGTATACCATGCTGGTCCACTATGTGAAGTGCCAATCCCTGTTTGCCCCCAGTAGGTCCAGCACTTTGGATAGCTCTTTCAAAGTTCAGATTAAAACCCAGAGTGGACTCACCGCTTCACTGACACAGGAACCGGTGGCTACCACAACTGGGGCCTCCTTCAGACCTGAAGTCAGTTGAATTGTGTGTGTGTGAGTGTGTGTGTGTGTGTGTGTGAGTGAGAGAGAGAGAGAGAGAGAGTGCCACAGGGAGTATAGTCAGCCCTCCATATCCATGGATTCTGTATCCACAGATTCAACCATCTGTGGCATGAAAATATTCAAGAAAAAAAAATATTCCAAAAAGCAAACCTTTATTTTGCCATTTTATATAAGGCACACCATTTTACTACGCCATTGTATTTAATGGGACTTGAGCATCCATGGATTTTTGTATCCATGGGGCATCCTGGAATCAAACCCCAACGGATAACAAGGCCCCACTGTATAAGGATTAAGGCTGAAGTGGGTTAGGTGATCCATGAGACAACAACAAGCTACAGCTGCTGCAGTTTGGTGTGAGGCAGGTTTCTTTTCCACTTCGGAGTTCCAACACTTTGATCCCACTTCAACGACCATGGAAACTTCCTATGGAATCCTGGGATTTGTAGTTTCATGAGGTATTTATTATTCTCTGCCAGAGAACTCCATGGCCCTAGCAGGATTCTGTAGGATGCAGACAGGGCAGTTAATGTGGGACCAAGTGTTACTGTTGTTGCAGATGTGGCAAGGAGAGCTGAACACCATGGCGGTAAGGGACGCAGCGGCTGAGGTGGCTGGGAGGCCCCAAGTGGGCCAAGCGTGGCAGCACTTCCTCTGAAACGCTCTATTGAAAGGCCCGAGGCTTCTCAATTGCAGTCAATAGACCCAACGCCATCAGCACAGTCTATTTATAAGCCTGACAAAAGGCCAGAGCAGAGCACTTGGCTAAGGGAGGTAATCCCTTACACTGCTCTCCATTGTCTGCTTCTCCGTTGGCAGCTTTCTCCATCCTAGACGCACACGCTCCCTATTCTAGCCCAGCAGCTGGATGAAACACTCCGCCAGAGAGGGCACTTGTAGGGCAGCAGCTGGGATGAGAAACCAAACACTACATGAGGATAGTGTGCTGAACTAGAAGTGGCTGTAATTCTAGGCTCCCCCAAGACTCCTGGTTTAGGGGTGCCAGATCTCAGGGCCTGGGCCTGAATCTCCATTTTTCATGGATCATCTCCAGGCAGGAGACGGAGGGTTCAGATCCTCCAGTTTTGGTGGGCCCACCTCTGGGAAAGAGGAAAGAATTGTGTGCAGATCTTCAGCTTAGCAGCATCTTGTTAACAATTTGCAAGGCTTCATTGGTGTGTTGCTTCAATTTGTAAAGTCTCTCCATGGTACTTACTTAGTTTCCTCCTTCAATACCAGTTGTTCTGGCACCAGGACTCACCCTCTGCTCTTCTATGTAGTCACCTTCTGTCTAGTAGAAGGTAGGCTAGATTAAAGGTTCCTTATCCCATCTCCCTTGGTAAGTGAGAAGGAATAATTCCCTTATTTCACCTTGATCTGGGAACCAATCCTTTAGCTAAGATTTCTCTCTTACTTTCCAAATAGATAAATGCAGTTTGACACACACTTTGACTGCCATGGCTCAATGCTATGGAATCCTGGATTTGTAGTTCTGTGAGATATTTAGCCTTCTCCTGTCAGAGAGTCCTGTGCCACAACGAACAAAAAAACAGGCAATGTTCCTATAGCTGGCTGAATGATGAGGTGGTATCCTCTGGGACATCTGGGGGGGGAGGGGTCATAGAATCCTAGAGTTGGAAGAGACCACAAAGTCCATCCAGTCCAACCCCCTGCTATGCAAGAATATATAATCAAAGCACTCCTGACAGATGGCCATGCAACCTCTATTTGAAAACCTCCACAGAAGGAGACTCCACCACACTCTGAGGCAATGTATTTCACTGTCAAACAGCTCTTACTGTCATCCAGTATTTAGGTGGAATCTCTTTTCCTGCAGTTTGAATCCATTGCTCTGTGTCCAAGTCTTTGGAGCAGCAGAAAACAAGCTTGCTCCTTCTTCAAGAGTTCTGAGAGTTGTAGCCTGCCCCGGCCTCCCAAAAAGGACCTTTATGAGGTCTGTCTATTAAATAATGAGACTGAGACAGCAACCCATCTTTATTTATATGTATTACAATTCTAATGCTTGTCTCTCTCTGGCTTTTCTTCGCAAACGAAGATTCAGGAAGGACTCATCCCGCGCTTTCTGCAAGCGCGCTGATGACTAAAAAGGCCAATCCGAGATAAACAAGTCCGGTTGCAAAAAGCACAGCAGAAGGTCTCCTTGGGTGATGTTTTTGGGTTGTGATTCTTTCTGCGTTGTCGTTTCTCTTCAAGACTTGTTCGTCGTGAGTTCTCAAATAAGGCTGCAGCATTGTGGATCGTGCGTCTCCATGCCTCCCGATGTGAGGCCAGGGCGGACCACTGTTGGTGATCAATTTGGCCAAGCCTGAGATGTTGTTTCAGGGAGTCTTTGTATCGCTTTTTTGGAGCGCCCCTCTTACGCTGACCCATGGCGAGTTCACCGTAGAGTAGTATTTTTGGGAGGCGATGGTCCTCCATCCTAGAAACATGCCCTGCCCAGCGCAGCTGTGTTCTCAATATCATGGCCTCAATGCTGGTGATCCCTGCTTGCTCAAGGACAGCAACATTCGTCACATAGTCAGTCCAGTGTATATTTAGGATTGTGCGTAGACAGCGCTGATGAAAGCGCTCGAGGAGTCGTAGGTGGTGGCGATAGGTGACCCATGTTTCAGATCCATAAAGGAGGATAGACAGTACGATGGCTCTATACACACTGGTTTTTGTGCTTTGCCTCAGGTGTTTATTGCTCCAGACTCTTTTGTGAAGTCTTCCAAATGCACTATATGCCTTTGCTAATCTGTGATCGATCTCTTTGTCAATCTTGGCATCTGAGGAGATGATGCTTCCCAGGTAGGTGAACTGCTGAACGGACTTGAGCACAGATTTGCCGACGGCAATGTGGGGATGGTGGTGTTCGTCCTGTGGTGCAGGCTGGTAAAGAACTTCTGTTTTCTTCAGGTTGACTTCTAGCCCAAACAGCTCTGCAGCTGTTGCAAAGCAGGACGTTAGGCGCTGCAGAGCTGCTTCTGTGTGGGCAACAAGGGCAGCATCATCGGCGAAGAGCAGCTCACGGACTAGATAGTTTAGAGTCTTAGTGTGAGCCCTCAGACGGCTTAAGTTAAACAAGCTACCATCAGTACGGTAGCGTATATAGATGCCGTCGTCTTCTTCAAGCTCTGCCATAGCCCTTTGGAGCATCGTGCTAAAGAAGATTGTAAATAAAGTTGGTGCAAGAACACAACCTTGCTTCACTCCATTAGTTATTAGAAAGGGCTCTGAAAGAGCATCGCCATATCTGACTTGACCACGCTGTCCCTCGTGTAGCAAGATAATCATTTTAAGGAATTTGGGGGGACATCCTAGTTTTTCCAGGATCTGCCACAGACCTTTTCTACTTACAGTGTCAAAGGCTTTGGTGAGGTCGACAAATGTTACATAGAGACCCTTGTTCTGCTCCCTACATTTTTCTTGCAGTTGCCTAAGGGCAAATACCATGTCTGTAGTACTCCTATTGGCTCTGAAGCCACATTGGCTTTCAGGGAGAAGTTCTTCTGCAATAGCAGGAACTAATCTGTTCAGGAGTATCCTTGCAAGGATTTTTCCAGCAATAGAGAGCAGTGTTATGCCTCGATAGTTTGAGCAGTCGGATTTTGCTCCTTTTTTCTTGTACAGGGTGATGATGACTGCATCTCGGAGGTCTGATGGCAGTTCCCCTTTTCCCCAGCAATTCACAAGGAATTCGTGGAATTTTTCGTGGAGTGCATGACCTCCATGTTTCCAAACTTCAGGTGGGATTCCATCAATCCCAGCTGCCTTGCCGTTTTTCATCTGCTGTATGGCCTTAAGGGTCTCTTCCAAAGTGGGAGCTAGGTCCAATTCATTTTTCATTGGTTTTTGTATCATATGTTGGATAGCTGAGGCTTGGACTACTCGGTTGGCGCTAAAGAGGCTTTGAAAATGTTCAGCCCAACGATTCAGGATGGAGGCTTTATCAGTAATTAATGTTTGACCATCTGTACTGTATAAGGAGCTTTGGACCTGATAAGTAGGTCCAAACACTGCTTTAAGAGCTTCATAAAATCCTCTATGATCACCCAGATCTGCACAGCGTTGTGTCTTTTCTGCTAAATTGATCCACCACTTGTTCTGCATGTCTCAGAGTTTTTGTTGTAGTTTGCTACATGTGAGGCGGAAAGCTGCTTTTCTTGCATGACAGGTTGGCTGGGCGAGGTATGCCTGGTGAGCAGCTCTCTTCCTTGCCAACAGCTCCTGGATCTCTTGGTTGTTTTCATCAAACCAGTCTTGATTTTTCTTGTGGGAGAACCCGAGGGATTCTTCTGCAGACTGGAGGATACTGTTTTTGATATGTTGCCAAAGAACTGTAGGAGAAGGATCTGTAGGATGGTCTTCAAGTTTCGTTTGTAGGTTTGCCTGGAAGTTGTCTCTCAAGGTAGCTTGTTGAAGATTGTTGACTTGGAGCCTCTTCTTTAAGATGCCACCCCTCTTAGGTTTGAACTTAAGATGAAGATTTAGTTTACATCTGACGAGGCGATGATCTGTTTGGCATTCTGCACTGGGCATCACTCGGGTATGACGGACATCACGAATGTCTCTCTGACGGACTAGAACATAGTCAATGAGGTGCCAATGTTTGGATCGGGGATGCATCCAGGTTGTCTTCAAGTTATCTTTCTGCTGAAAGATTGTGTTTGTAATAGTCAGCTGTTGTTCTGCACAGAACTCTAGCAGGAGGCGTCCGTTATCATTGCAATTTCCAACACCATGCTTGCCTAAGACACCTTTCCAGGCTTCGGAGTTCTTTCCTACTCTGGCATTGAAGTCACCAAGGATAATAATTTTATCTTCTACAGGGACTTTTTGTATGAGTTGGCGTAGGTCTGTGTAGAATTTGTCTTTCTCTACAGGGTCGGCTTGCATAGTTGGGGCATATATACTAAAGAGAACAATATGTGGGAGGCGTAAGGAAATAATGCGATCAGAGTGTCCTGTTGGCAAGGTTTCGAGTTTGGAGGCAATGGAGTTTTTAATCATAAAGCCTACTCCTGAAAGATGTTTTTCGGTTTTGGGTTTGCCAGACCAGTAAAGTGTGTAGCCGGCGCCATGTTCTTTAAGGCTGCCTCCCTCATGGAAGCGAACTTCACTAAGAGCAGCGATGTCAATATTAAGCCGTGATAGTTCAAGGGCTATTAGGGCAGAACGACGCTCAGGCCGTCCACTATCTTCAGAGTCTTGCATGGTTCTGATGTTCCAGCATGCAAGTGTCAGTTTATTTACACCTTTGGAGGCCGGTGTGTGTCTTTGTTTCTTTGCCTTGGTTTGACCGCATCGGAAGATTCCCGTTGGCCGTGGCTAGCCAACCAGGTAGTTGGGGATGAGCTTTCGTTAGGCCACCTTTTCTAGGCCCCTCTCCATGTGGAGCAAGCAGTGCTCTCCTTAAAAAAAGGCTGCTTGGTCGTTCAGGATGCTGCCGAACAAGACTGTCATCTCCCGGGTCAGGCTTGAGCGACCAATGTCCTGAACCGCCTGCATGCAGGGTTGGGGCTGTGGCTTCCAGTGCATCTTTACACCTGCCGGTTTCGTCCCTCGCCAGTCGCTACAGGGCTTTTTTGGTACTGGATTTGTCCTTCGAGCCTGTGCAATGGATTTTTCTGGTGGAGCGCAGCGTGCACAGAACTGGCCTCACCCTTTAAACCAGAGATTCATCTGCCGTGGCCTTGCAAGCATGGACGTGGCAGTGAGGTCCTCGGGCGGTAGGTTTGATTAGAGTTTCCTTCTCTTAGATGGTTGACCTTACAGGGTTGGACGAGCACCATCTGCCCGGGTTTGGGATTGGAGTTTTCCTTCTCCTAGGATGGTTGCCACAAGGCTAGAGAGCCCATCCCGCCCTTTGACGCTCTTTGTCAGACCCTTCGGTTTTGACCTGTCTGGCATGGGAGACCCTACCAGTGGCTATTATGCCACCGCCAGCATAGCTCAAAACATCATTAGGGTACGCAAGCCTCTCTCCCACGACAAGGGGGCGTCAATGGAGAGGTAATGCTTGTACCTTTCAATATACTCCCATTCACACTCACACACCGATACAGTCTTGTTTTTCAGGGGTCGAAGGTGTGGAGCAGATCAGTTTCTGTCAGCTGTTTCAACATATCTGCCATTCTCTTCTTTATTACATCAGTTGACTCTAAATGTTTTCCTTTAAGCACCAATTTCACTTTAGGAAAAAGAAAAAAGTCACATGGTGCCAAATCTAGCAAATATGGAGGATGTTCACTGCTTCACAGAAAGTGCTGTGTGAACAGGTGCATTGTTTTGATGAAGAATGAAACCATTTCCCCACAGTTCTGGCTCCCCCCCTGACTCTTTTTCTCAGCTTTGTCAAAACTTGCTTATAGTAATGCTAGCTCACTCTTCTGCCTTCTGAAACCCATTCTGTCAAAATTACGCCCTTGATGTCAACCTCCCCCAATGAGCATGGCTTTGAACATGGACTTGCTTTGATGTGGTTTCCCCCCCCCCATTCTTGGTGCTGATGATGTTTTCCAATGCATTGACTGTTGTTTTGTCTCAGGATCATACTGGAAGATCCAGGTTTCATCACCAGTGATGATTTTTTGAAAAAGGTTTGGGTCTGCCTCAAGTTGCTGTAGAATGTCAGATTGCTTGGCTTTTAAACTTAGCATTTTTCTGGCACACAACAGCCAACACAACTGCTTTAAATGATGACTGACAATTAACAATGGCTGAGAGTGTTGATGTTTGTCGTGCAGGTTCAGACATGTTCAAGGTCACCACTCAAACATTCACAATCAGTTCTCCCTGATTTGTCTGAAAGGTAGAAACACAGTCTTGTTATTTAATAGACAGACCTTGTACCAAGCTTTGGTAGAAAAATATTCTAACAATGATGAGATGGCTTCTATGTGCCCAAGCCAACAAACTTTGTAGCCATGAAATGTGGTGACCCAAGTTCACGTACTGTATAAGTATGCAGGACTGGAATTCGGTTAGTGGGTTGCACAGAAAAGTGGAATGGCAGAGGATTAATTGTGACTGTTCCTGCCAAACTGGAACAGTTGAAGGGTGTGAGTGGGAAAAGGGTAGCCCCAGGGCTGGGAACGGCTCTCCAGGTCAGCTTTCATGGCCCTTGACCCCTCTAGCCTCCCTACATTGATTTTTTCCCCTTGTTCCTCCAAAGGGTGAGTTGACTCATACAGAAGCCTTCAGAAATGGGAATTCACCCTTTAAATAGGTTACAGTAGGCTCTTCCACTATCAAAATCAAGAATACCTATTTTTCAAACCCAGAAATGAATTTCTGGTCACTTCTGGATTTTTGGTAGCCTACAAGCCCCCAAAGGGTTCCAGGAGCAGAAAACTGGCCCCTGGCTTTGCTCTAGTCACTCTGTCCTGGAACAGATAAACCAGATTTTACCACTGCCTAGTTGTTCAGGAATCTGCTTCTTCTTTTGATATCACATTCTTTCTTCTTTGTTTTCATTGCCTTTGGCCTCATTTTCTCACATTGAGGTTTAATCTCATTGTCTGTGTTTTTTTCCTCCAAAAGAACCTGTGATGCAATCATGGTGGATTTGGAACTACAACATCAACAAAATCATGGCAGGGATAAAAGATGATGCTGTGGACAGTGAGGGCAAAGAAGGAGGAAAACCATGCTCAGAGGAACAGCATATATACACACAAGTGCACATGCGTGCTTGCAGGATATCAAAAGCAGGTGATTTTTTTTTATGCCCAATGAGGGAAGTTATCTTGACCTGGTGGTAAATTATTGTGGGGGTGGGTGGGTCTGAGTTGAGGTGGAGATGCATGAAAGATGCCCAAACTAGCAACTGACTGATTTAATATATTTTGCTGTCACCAACTTCGCAGTGGGTCTTCCCAGCATTCCCACCTCTCTCTCAGCAGCCACCAATTTTGTTTCACTCTCCACACCCTTAGAATGAAGCTACATCATCATATAGCATTGATTGTTTTGATTGGGCTCTGGGTCTGTGTGTCCTGTTTGGCCCAGGGCCCTTCTTCCTGATCCAGGAAGATTCTAAGGCTCAACCCCCATCCCATCAAAAGTCACATAGATATTCCACATAATCTGGAGATGCTATACCAGGTCCTTTAGTCATAATCAATTTGGAGCCAACCTCAGATTGGACCCTGGAAGAACCTACTTTGCCTGTGGAGTTAGAGGAGATGGCTGAGCAACCACTCAGTTCCAGAAGGAATTTGGTCTCCTGTTCATGGTACATACCCCTAAGGAGAAAGGAACACTATATTTCTTGGGAGTAGGGGGGTCTCATGAAGAGCAGGAAGTTTTGAGATTTGGTCTCAATGCTTGCAGTTGCTTTAGGTGGGAATCTGGAAGATCAGGCTACTCAAACCTTCTGTTTTAAACTCTTTGCTCCTGGAAGAATACCTTACCTCTGTGGAATGCATCTGTCTGGTGAAACTTCTCTGCTCCCATTAAATTGTGGAATGCGTCTCTTTGGTGAGGCCTCCCTGCTTCTCTTAAATTGTGGAATGCATCTGTCTGGTGAAACCTCCCTGCTCCTCTTACATTCCAGACTCCTTATTCCTTATCTGGTTCCTGTTGCTTGTTGGTTTTCACTGTGTATGACCTTGACTATGCTTTTGTCTTTGCCTTTGGAGTCCACTCCCAACTGGATCACTTCAACCCCAGACTGTATTTGAATTTATCCAGCCACCCTGGGCAGCCTGTAAGATCCAGGCTGCAGGAGGAAAGCAGGTGAGGCAATACTGATGAACCAAGCCTATGGAAATAAGGAGAGCTGGACCGAGCCCTGGCGGCTTGCCTTTCCTTTCCCTTGACTATTTAGTCTGAACATCGCTGTGCCTCCTGTGCAGAAATGCAGGTTGTTCCTGGCAACCGGTGCTGCTGCGTTGGCCTCCAGCGGGAAGAGGCACTGCTATTGAGACGTCTTTGCACTTGCATGGCAGAAAATGGCTGCCTGCCCTGACCTCTGCTGTGTGAGAACCCCTTATTCTGCCTCCTCCCTGCAGCTGGGATGGATGGGAGCCACGGCCTCTGTCTAGGAGCCATTTGAGCCTGGGAAGGGATCAATGGTGAACATCCTCATGCAGAGAAGGGAATACAGAGCATAAGGAAGACACAGACTCCCTTGTTTATACAATGAGGTCTAGGCACCTTTAAAAAAACCCAATTAATCTGGGTCATGGCATTTATTGAGAGGATCCAAAAGCGGAGTCTCATTTGGCACGTGGAGAAACCCATCATGTGTATCTCTGCCTCCCTCTTTCTTTCCCTGCTCTTGCCATTCCTCCCCCCCTCAGATCCCTGCTTATTATTCTGGGCAAGTAAAGCACAGTATACAAGATCTACATACTGCGGCACAAGAAAGTTACCCTTCAAACAGAGCATAGGTTGTGCTCAGTGACTTTGCCGTCTTGCCGTCCAAAACTGGAGCGTGCCACCTGTTTGGCACTGCATTTTACACCAGCTTGAGATGTCTTCTCCTCTCCCCTCCACCCCCACTCTGCCCTGGCCCTATCCTGCTGCTGAGCTTTGGAGCTCAGCCATGGGCACTTGGGCGATGAGCAGAACAATAAAGATGCAGGGATGCCAAATAATTTCACCTCCCCTCCCGAATGGGCTTCTGCGCCTGATGAAAAGCAGCCTGATGGATTGAAATTGAGCAGGTGCTGGTTTTTCATAGTGTGGCAAAGAAGCAAGAGGCAGGTACTTGCCTGGCCAAGAATTTGCTGCCAGGCAGCTGTTCAAAGCACAGGAGCCCTGCAGGTTGGCGACCTGTGGAGCGAAGCCAAAGCCTGTGTCTCCTCTTTCCTGCACCCCACCAAATCCACAAGGTTTAATAGGTTTAATACACATGGCAGCTTTTCTTCTTTTGACAATGGCAATGAAAGGGTACTAATGAAATGGGAGAAGGTGCATTTGTTGAAATTCTCCCCTACTCTTAAAGGAGACTAAGAATAATGAGAGAGAAGACAACAATGCAACAGGCATCTCAGGAAGCAGATTCTTTTCGCCCCAAAGCCTGTGACATAATGGGTTTGGATTTAGGCATGTGTGAAATTAGGCTGATGGAAGTGGATTTCTCTTGAAACTTGGACCCACAACAAAACCCAGAAAGGTGCCTTTTAAGATCCCACAGGATGCATTCTGAGTTTTGCTGCAGTAGACTAAGACGACTGATTCCTCTGGAAATTGTTAAGATTTATAGATTACTTTTGGAGTGTCTGAAGTGTTTCTTGGGAGAAGAGCCATAGTGTGGTGACAGAGCATATGCTCTACATATAGACAAGCCCTGGTTCACTGCCTACTCTCTCCATGTAAAGAGATTTAAGCTGGCAAATGGGGGGGGGGAAACACAGCCTTTCCCTGGGTCCTATCCCAATCACAGCAGACATAATTGCCATAGACATGACAAAGGTCTGATTCAACCAGTAATGGCTGGTGGCTTCCATATCAGTGGGGTGGTTTGAGTTTTATCTTTAAAAGAACTATCCAAAAGTGTTGAATCTATTTTGGGGATAAGATAGCTCCTTTAAAGTTCAGATTAAAACACAGAGTAGATTGACCACAGAGTAGATTGACCGGTCAGCACTGGATTCTGTATCAGGCATTGTCATTGGTTTGTGTGTATGATCTTGCTAATTTTTTATGCAACATTGCCAGGTAGGCAAGTAAATATCCTTATCTGTTTTCTGCCTTCCTAACTGGGGTCAGGACAAGAATTATGTGGCTGAAAGAACAATGTCTTCCCTAAAGCCAGTTAGTGATGTGGGTAGTAGCCAGAACTTGGCAAGATTACTTTTAAAAGAATATTCTGAGAGTTCCACAGGTTGGAAATGTTAGGAAATGACCAATGGTCTTGACTGGAAAGATACATCAAAAGACTCATTGATCTAGTTCTGTTGAGCTACATAGGAGCACTGCACAGGGGTGTGTGTGGGTGTATCTACATTACCACCTATGATCTTCTGATTGATGCTTCCTTCAAGTTGGTCAGGATACCCTACGTAGCTCCCCATCAATTTATCCTCACAATGACCCTGTCAGCTAGATTAGCCTGGGACATCATGATGTGCTTGTGCTTAGATTCATGGAGTGAGCTTCAAGGTTGAATGGAGATTTGAACTTGGTTCTCCACATGCATCCTACCCCTTACACACTAATCACTACACCACCCTGGCTGTGGATGCTTGAGCTAAGCCGTTTCCAGATATAGATTTTCCCCATTGGACTGGAGCAGACCAAAGCTAGCCCAAGACATTTTGCTGCCTGGGGTGGAGAAGTAAATGTCCCTCAAGCCATGGTGCATAATGCTAAAAGCCAGCCATGTTATTCTGCATTTTCTAAAGCCCTTCGGACAGCTCTCCTGCTTTCTGTTAGTAAATATCCCAAATATGCCATCTGAAATGGTTGTTGAACACTGCCTAATGGTAAGGCCAGCCCTGGAACAGATGTTGTTCTTTGGGGCTTCATTGGGTTTCCAAGGCAGGATTATCCCAGGCCTGAGATTTCAGGGTCTGAGATCTAGAGATGAACTATTGTGATATCAGAGGAGATGGACCCTTGTGATGTTGTTAAGCATAGTTGCACAGAGCATGACTGTCAAATAATAATAAAAAAAACCCCAAGTCTAACAAACAAGGGAAACACACACACACACACTTGGCAGTGCTCTCACCCTGAGATTCCTCCATTGCCCCCTGAGGACCAGGGAAGAGGGCCCAGGCACTGAGAGATGGGAATTAAACTAAATGACATCTAGGTGGTAATAGGGTGCTACAAGAAGGGAGTGACTAGCTGCTCAAGTCTTCCCTTTTGCCATCCATGCGTGCCAAGCGGGAAGGCTTTGTTTTAAGTCCCATCTAGACGGAGGGGAAATACAATCTCCTCCAAAGAAACAGCAATTCACAGAACTGTGACCTGTCTTTATGGTCAAAAGAGCCCCCCTAAACTTCGCATGTCAAGATGGTGGCTGCAAGTGATTTACTCACCATTTTAAATCTGCTGCTGCCAATTTTTTTTAAAAAAAACTGTTTACCATGGTACACACAAGTTATACTTCATATTTACAAAAGGAAGAAGAAAAAAGAAAAAAGAGAGAAAAATAGCTGTTTCATCTTCTTGCTGATCTCGCGCTTAGCTGAAAATCCAACATGGCAGCAGCAGTTGCTGTCCTGTTTGGTAGCCCTGCCCCTGTTCTTGTCCGGCCAATCAACTTACACTGCCTCATTACAGCAATGCAAATGCGACTGTCCTAACGATCTCACATTTGCACGCCCTACAGAGCTTTTTAAAAACTCAGAGAAAAGCTCCGAAAGCTTCCCTTCAGAACTTTATGGTGAATTTGGCTACCCCCCCTTCTGAACAAGACGTATTGATGCGAATGTCCATTTAGACAGATCGCCTTCCATGTGATTGCCATTTGGATTATTTTCACCATTTGGATGGGACCATTATCAAATTTACCCCCTTCCCCCTTGGGGCATTAGCCTCTGCTTTCCAGGCATCAGTGTATCCATATTACATCTCTCCCTTGCTCTCTTTCTTCTCCCAGTCCTGCATGACAATTATGACCAGCCACCAGGCATGGGCAAGTTAAGCCCATGGAGGCAGAGCAGGTACAGAAACTTAGGAGGGGATGCAGAGCAATCTGCCCCCTCCATCCTCCAGCAAATCCTCCACTCCCATCTCCTCCCTCCCCACCTGCTTATCAGCCAGTCTCCAGGATGACATCACAGCTTTGAGGGGCTCCGAATTGGATTGCGTTTAATTAGCAGGGAAGCGCTGCATTGCAGGATTCAAGGACTTTTGAGGGTTTCTCCAGCGCTCTAAGATTCATTTGGTTGTCCTTTTTTTTTGTCATCAGCTGCTTAAAGTAACCTACATCTGCAGTTTCTCCAGCCCAGTTTCTAAAGGGAGGCATTGCATGCCACTTCTTCTTCAAGATCTCAATTTTTATATATATATATATATATTTCACTGCCTATATATTTATATTTGGCATCATAAGCTATCATAAAGGTATAAAAATCTGTTTTTAAAAAGGAAAAAAATCCTCTCACCTATTCCACTCCATATTCTGTAGATTCTCCTACACTGATATATAGCAGAAAAACACCTCCACCCCATCTTCTTGCATGAGTCTTTTTCTCTCTTTGCTTCTTGAAGATTTCACTGAAAGTGAATGGGAGGAAATGCTGTATGTTCAAGGCACCAGCAATCCCACCAGGGCAGCAGCATAAGGTAGATGTTCAGGGTTCCATTTAGCAGAATGGTCCAGAGAGCTCCTCAAAGGCAGCAGGGCTGGCTAAGCATGTTTTAAAGAAATTAAGGTTCTGGGCACCCAAGTTCAGGAAGGATATTGACAAGCTGGAACATGTTCAGAGAAGGGCGACCAAGATGATCGAAGGTTTGGAAGTCAAGTCTTGTGCGAAATGGCTTAGGGATCTGGGGTATGTTTAGCTTGGAAAAGGGAAGACTGAAAGGTGACATGATAGCTGTCATTAAATATCTGAAATATCTGTAGAAGATGGAGTGAACTTGTTTTCTGCTGCTCCAGAGACTAGAACATAAACCAATGGATTCATATTACAAGACAGAGTCCACCTAAACCTTAGGAAGAACTTGTTTACTGTAAGAACTGTTTGACTGTAATGGACTGCCTTGGTTGGGGGTTAGACTCTCCTCCTTCAGAGATCTTTAAAAAGAAGTTGGATGGGCATCTTTCAGAGGTGCACAGCAGGGGTTTGAGACTAGATGGCCCTTGCAGCTCCTTCCAGCTCTAAGTTTCTTGGATTCTACAATTCTAAATGACACTCCCTTCCTGAGACCTTTACATCCAGAGGCTATTAGATCTGGAATGGAAGGGGGTGGGTGTGTCTTCCCCAGCGATACCCTATATGCCCACAGAAAACTTTGCAGATGTATATTTCCTGCTAGTGTTTGTTTCTGCTGGCAGTACATGCTGAAACAAGAAAATTATGCGGTGTCAGCAGGGGCATCCTTTGATTTTGGGGGCAGCTAGGTCCCTTTCACTTGCCCTGAAGGCCTGAGGAGCTGGAGGTGGCATATGCCACACTGGAACTAAATATACACTATATACACTGGACTGACTATGTGACGAATGTTGCTGTCCTTGAGCAAGCAGGGATCACCAGCATTGAGGCCATGATATTGAGAACACAGCTGTGCTGGGCAGGGCATTTTTCTAGGATGGAGGACCATTGCCACCCAAAAATACTACTCTACAGTGAACTTGCCATTTGTCAGCGTAAGAGGGGCGCTCCAAAAAAGCAATACAAAGACTCCCTGAAACAACATCTCAGGCTCGGCCAAATTGATCACCAACAATGGTCCGCCCTGGTCTCACATCGGGAGGCATGGAGACGCACTATCCACAATGCTGCAGCCTTATTTGAGAACTCACGACGAACAAGTCTTGAAGAGAAACGACAACGCAGAAAGAATCACAACCCAAAAACATCACCCAAGGAGACCTTCTGCTGCGCTTTCTGCAACCGGACTTGTTTATCTTGGATTGGCCTTTGTAGTCATCAGCGTGCTTGCAGAAAGCGCGGGATGAGTCCTTCCTGAATCTTCGTTTGCGAAAAAAAGCCAGAGATATCTAATTGGGAGCAGGTAAAAACAAAACAAAACATCTTTAACAATGGAAAACAATTCTACTTAAAAAAAATATAAAATCCTCCACCTGGCAGATCTGACATATCCTTGACCCAAGATGTTCAGGTGCATAACCAAGCCTTAATTTGGTGCTGAAATAAGGGTAATGTTTGTACCAGTCAGGCCTTCAAGGGGCGGGTCTTCCCTACTTGGAGTGCCACAGTCAAGCATCTCATGTCCTCATATGGTGGAGTGGTCTCAATGGTGAGGTACAGAGGACAGTGCTCCTTTTTTGATGATCAGGACAGTATTTTTATATCCCTGGCTCCCTAAATGAGCCCATTTGCATCTGTATATGAACTTATCATTGAAGGAACAAGAGCAAACTACGCTCTTGTTCCAACTCAACTGGACATGCTGCTTGGCAGATACCGGGAGTTGTAGTCTAAAAAAGCAACTTTTCCAAGATCCCAACTTTCAGCTTGGTGAGTGACAAGCAATAGAAGTGTCTTTCAAAGTCAGCTTCATTCAGGGTTTTCTCATGGCCTAGAGTCTGCAGAGACATGGAAGAAGTGACGCAGACAGACTGACAGACAGAAGTGCCGAGACAGAGAGGAAAAGCTGACTTCCATGTGCTTGGCTGTCTGTTCTGGAACATATGCGTGCCTGTCTGCTCCAAGCCTGCTGCTTATCCGATTCCTCACAGTTAACTTATGTTCCCGTTCCTGCCCATCTGTCTCCTGAGTTAGTCCTCTTCAATCTCTCTCCCTCTTTTCTTCCCTTTAATTAAAAAAAATTTTTTTTGGACGGCTATTATTTTTCTTCTCTCTTGGTTTCGAAGTAAACAGGAATTCCCAGCTCCCGTCCTTCATTTTGGATGCTTGCATACAATCATTGATGTGTAGATTTGGAAGGAACTCCAAGGGCCTTCTTGTCTCACTCCCTGCCAGTGCAGGAACTCACAGCTAAAAATATCCCTGACAGGTGGCCATCCAACCGCTGTTTAAAAACTTCCAAGTAAGAAGAGTGAACCACTTTCCAAGACAGGCTATTACACTATTGAACCACTCTTACCAGCAGGAAGGTCTTTCTGATGTTTAGCTGGAAGTTTCTTTCTCATCATTTGCATCCATTGCTCTTGATCCTATTCTCTGCAGGAACAGAAAACGAGTTTTTTTCCATCTTCCACAAGACAATTCTTCGGATATTTTAAAGATGGTCATCTTATCACCTCTCAGTCTTCTCCAGGCTGTCCTAATCACTTCTCACATGGCTTGGTTTCCAGACTTGGTTATCTACCTCTGAGCATATTCCAGCTTGTTAATATCATATTTTAATTGTGATGAGACTATGAGCGAGGCTTGAACAAAGCAGAAAACAGAATAGGTCTCACAGATCCTGAATGGGGTCTTATGAGGAGGGAATTTCAGTCCTTTGTGTCTGAACTGAATCCTGTATTCTGGGTCATTCTCCCTGACATTTTATGCTAATGGTGTAGTTCTTGATTTTAGATAGAAAGGCACCCAGATTTTATGTCCAGGGCAGAGCTGGGTCATTTTGGACTACTGTTCCAAGAACATGCCAGTCAGCTTAACCAGTGATCAGGTTGGCTGTGAGATTTTAGTTGTATTCTTAAAAACTATGTAATGTTTCCTGGTGCTTTCCAGATATTCTGGACGATAGCTACCCAAAGCCCCAAGCAGTATGTCCAGTGGGTGGGGATTATGGGAACTGCAGTTCCAAAGATTTAAAAGGCCAGGTTGCCTGGTTCCCTACCCCTAGAGGATACTTTGCTGGACCAGAATCTTCACCAAACCATCACTTTATCTGAATTCAGGATCAGAATTCAAAATGACCTTAACAGATTCGAAAGCTGGGCCAAAACTAACAAAATGAATTTCAACAGGGATAAATGTAGGATACTACACTTGGGCAGTAAAAATGAATTGCACAAATATAGGATGGGTGACACCTGGCTTGATGGCAGTACATACAAAAGGGATCTAGGAGTCTTAGTGCACCACAAACTGAACATGAGTTAGCAGTGTGATGCAGTAGCTAAAAAAGCCGATGTGATTATTGGATACAATAGGAGTATAGTGTCTAGCTCAAGGAAAGTAATAGTGCCACTATATTCTGCTTTGGTCTGACCTCACTTGGAATACTGTGTTCGGTTCTGGGCACCACAATTCAAGAAGGATATTGACAAGCTGGAATGTGTCCAGAGGAGGGCAACCAAAATGGCAGGAAGTCTGGAAGCCATGGCCTATGAGGAGAGGCTTAGAGAGCTGGGTATATTTAGCCTGGAGAAGAGAAGGTTAAGAGGTAACACAATAGTAATATTTAAATATTTAAAGGGAGGTCATACTGATGATGGAGTAAGCTTGTTTTCTGCTGCTCCAGAGACTAGGACACGAAGCAGTGGGTTCAAACTACAGGAGAAAAAATTCCACCTAAACATTAGGAAGAACTTTCTGATGGTAAGAACTGTTTGGTCATGGAATGCACTGCCTGGGAGTGTGGTGGAGTCTCCTCCCTTAGAGGTTTTTAAACAGAGGCTGGATTGCCACCCGTTGAGAGTGCATTGATTGTGTATTCCTGCAGGGCAAGGGATGGCCCTTGTGGTCTCTTGGACGGGATGGCCCTTGTGGTCTCTTCCAACTCTATGGTTCTACAATTCTATTCTTGGTCTCCTTCCCTCTGTGTGTAGTTACCTGTCGACTTATGGCAACTTCATGAATTTCATAGAGTTTTCTTAGGCAATGAATACTCAGAGGTGGTTTGCTTCCACTAATCAAAATAAGAGATTTCTGCAGGGTTGGGGGTTTAATGGTATCCCTTCTCCACATCCCCTCTCCATTACAGATGCAAGTTTAGTGGGGCTCTCAGCATCTATTACATTTACACTTAGAGAGATTTACAGCTCTGAAAGCTACTTGTTGTTTATGCTGGGAATTCAGATAGGCCAGCAAACCTCATTCACTTGCTCCAGTGTTGTGTTGCTATTACACAGTCCCACTCCCCAGCATAGATGGAAAGATTGATCTAAAGTTTTTGCCAAAATGACCCAAAATGGGCTTCTTAAATGTCTGGAAACCACACGGAGAAGAATCCTTAATGGGTGAAAATCTTCACAGTTCCAGACTTATTCTGTGGGGTGGGGGGAAGGCACATTGTTTTATTTTTGGTGTGTACATAAAACAGCATTTTCAGCATAGCAAGTAACATTTGTGCATGGAAAATTCTGTTTCCTGTGCAGGAAATACATTTTCCTGTGCAAAAATGTTGAGGGTTTTTTGAGCCAAAAACCTTGTGTTCTGCTTAGGAAATTTGATTTCTCTGCAGAAAAGCTGTTTTCTGTTCAAAAAATCAACCACCCCATTTTTTTTTCTTTGCACAGAATAAATCCCAAACTGTTAATAGTCTCTGAAAACCACACAGTTTTCAATGACTTTCTTTCAGCAAGGGGGAAAGGGTAACATTATTTCTTGCTTGGAAAAAAAAAAAAGATATTTATGATGATTTACATCTCCATACCCCAGAGGGGTGGTCATCATGTTTCTATCGTAACTCAGTTTTTGTTGCAGGGCCACCATTGGGATAAGGATCGTAGGGCAGTTCCTGAGGTGTCCCACATGTCCCTTGGTATAGAACCTATACCAGTGATGGCAAATCTATGACACGTGTGTCAGCACTGACACGTGTAGCCATTTTTGATGACACGTGGCTGTAGGCCTCCCCCCCCCCCGCCTGCAACCTCACCACCCTCCCTAAAGTGGTGATCGGGGCTTCAAAACCCCTGGTTGCCACTTTCCCCCACCCACCCCAAAGCAGGAATCCGCGAATATGTGGAACCGCAAATGTGAAACCCACGAGTGTGGAGGGACAACTGCAGCCGCAAATGTTTCATCCTCCCCTATTAGACACTCTGTGCTGGAGGTCTGTAGGCCAAAACAACAGAAGTCTGGCACAGAGCGTCTAGTTCTGGGACTTCCGGTTAAGCTCTCACTTCTGCTGGCAGAGATAATGTTTTTTCCTCAAAGTGACACACCACCCGAGTTATGCTCAGTTTTTTGGCAAAGTTTGACACACCAAGCTCAAAGGGTTGCCCATCACTGACCTATACTGTGCTCTGTAGTCTCCTCCTTGCTTGGTAGCCTGTTCATCTGCCTTCTCTAGGCACGCAAACAATGCCAGGCAGTAGAGTAGCAGCCTCTACTGCTTTCATATTTCCACCCTGGGCAACTCTGAGGATTGGGCCTTGAAGCAGAAGGAAACAGGTAGGCAGCAGTGTTTTGGAGAGGAGGGCATCCAATTGGTCCACAAGAAAGGCAGAACAGCAAGACTCCCTTGATTGTTTTCTCCCCCTGCATCTCCTGTTCTGTGATGCAGTGGCACCTCTGTCAAAGAGGCCAATGAAGACTGGTGGCTCCAACATCAGTGAATCCAAGCACCAAATCTATTTTGGGGGCCTGGTTCAGAGGTATGAAATGTGCCATGACAGGAAGAAAAATCCAGACGTGTTCTTTGTTTCCTATTAGCAGAGTCAGGGACATTGTTCTGAAGTGGTACAGCCTATGCTACCAGTTCAGGACTCTTCCACTTCAGCCTCACCTCATTTGGCTGCATGTAAGGCTTGGTTCTGGAATTCCTTCCTAATTTGGTTCTGGAATTCCTTCCTAACTGGAAGTGGATGGGAGGGAAGGGGGCTGTGATGGAGGCTAAGCAGCTGCCCATCACTCCTGTCCCCAGAAGAACACTTTGCTCCAGCCTAGCTGGCCTGCAGACCCATACAGATTTCTCTTCTTTTCATATCCACTAAAGAGCTCAGCCAAGCTTTCTCTTGTTGCTAAATAAATCATGCTAGAACTCACCCTGCTTGGCTCAAGGTGGATTTCTGTTCACTGCTTGGCTTCTGATGAGTTGTTGCTGCAGAGCCAGTTTAGATTCAACTCCATCACTGGAGAGTTCTTGAAGATTCTTGTCCACAAGTCCAACCATCTTTTCATGGGATTGACCTCTGTGTGTCTAGGTGGTTAACAAAGAGCAGTCTCAGGGGTGTGTTGTGTTTGTATGTGCACGTGCATGCATGCACACATTTGTGAGAAGATATTTGGGTGGCTCAGTTTAAGGTTTTGGCATATATCCCTAGATGACAGGTGGGTGACTGTTTCACCCAAGATAAGTGACCCATAGAGATTTTACTTGTAAGAGCAACATAAGGGAGGTAAGATCCTGTATTAGGACTGTATGGTGTAAATCTCTGTATGCAGAGTTACACATTACATGTGATGCGCAGTCTTTGTGTTGAATGCCAGCAACTGAACCAAACATGAATGCATGCAAAGACAATGTGCAACCATGTGAAAATGTGCAATCCATAGCACTGCAACTATGAAATGAAGTTGGATTCTCTATTATTGGACAAAAATGACTGACTGCTTTTGTAATGGAACTTTTGTGTGTACAAGCCATCAGCAGGGTTCTGCCCATTATGTCATATACGGGAGAAGATTGTCTCTCTGGGCCAAGGGTGAGGAACCTCAGCCTTGGGGCTGAATCAAGCCCTTCTGGTATAGCAACCTCTGCTCCTCTGGATGGCCACATCCTTTCCCCCATGATGCCCTCATTTCCCCAGCTTTTGCACAGTTTCCCCTCCATTGAAAAAGGTTAAGCAGCCTTAGTTAGTTAGTTACTGCTCATTGGTTATAGCAACTACAGTAACTAACTAGTTGCTGACCGAAAGAGCTTTAAGCAAAAAGGGTTGTCATTCTTACTGTTGCCACTGTTGTGACAAACTAACAAGGCTATCTGTTTGGACACTTTGGTGGAGAGATCACTTAGGCCAGAATCTGATTGGTGGCTTATGCTGGTATAACACCTGAAGACATTGCAGAAGGAGGTATCTTGTACCTTCTTGTGCATTGCCTTTGCCTCCATTGTGCAAGGGCAATCGGAGGTTCCTGGGTGCAGGTCTTCCTCACCAGCCACTGATTGGCTGTGGGGGTGCACATGGGAGCTAGCCAGTTGTTCTTGGGCATCTGGGAATGATGAAGATGTTTCTGCTCTTGTTTGGTGTGTGTGTGTGTGTATGTCCATGCGATACCTGCCTCTTCTCTTCACCAGGAGTGCAAGGATAGCTGGCTGGCTTGTGGACTTACTTCTGCAACCAATCAGTGCCAGGGGCAGAGCTGCACCTGGAAGATCCAGCTACCTTTGAACACCCAGGGAACAGGAAGAAGTTATTGCTAACAGGACTACCAGTGTAACTACGCTGGTGGAGTTTCATACTCTGCCAGTATGACTATTGGATCACAGCAGTGGCGGCACCAGGGTGTGTGGAGAGGCCAAACAGCACCAGGTGACACTGTAAGGGGGGGAGAGGTGACACCAGCCTTGGTGACACCATGGGATCATAACATGGAAATGATTTTGCAAGAGGTGGTTTATTTACAAATATACAAGCACAGAAGAGGTAGCATCAAACAGCAGTACTTATCATGGCATCAGCCCTACTACATGATCTCAAGAGAGACATCCTATCTTCCCACCCCAAGCTGCATTTCTTCACACGGTCTTACACATCTCAGATCAGTCCCTCATTCTTAGCTGCAGGCAAGCAGTGGGGGTGGGGGATATATTAGTTAGTTAAAACCTGTCTGTAGCGTTCAATATCATATGTAGTCACTAGGCAACAGACAACCCTAAGCTACCCTGAAAGTGAAACTGCAGAGAGGCAGATTTGACTTCGCCAAAGGGCCTCTAGGCAACTCTGGTGCTCCTTTGGTCTGCAGGGTCCTGGCACTCTTCAAGCAGTGGCAATGGGGACAGGGGAGAGGAGAGAAAAAAGATTGCATGTGTTTGTGTATGGGTATGAGAGGGAAGGTCTTGGTGATGAATAAGTAGGGAGAGGAGTAAGTAGAGCAGCAAGATGGATGGAGAGAAAGTCTAGCACAAAAGAAAAGGACTGGGTGTGTTTGAAGGCAGGAGAAAGAAGGAGCAGAGGGAAAGAGCACTCAGGGATTATCTAAATCTTGCAAAGTTGGGTACTCCGCTAGGGTTTGTTAATATTTTGATCCTGTGCTTCCTCTGAGGAATTCAGGGAGGTGTCCATGCTTATATCAGTCCTCCCTGTTTTATCTTTATCATGGCCCTCTGAGGTAAGGTAGGCTGAGAGACAGTCGCCAACACGAGCTTTGTGGCTCAGTGGGGATTTGAACCCAGGTCTCTCCAATCCTAGTTGGACACTTTAACCACTATCCCCCTTAATAATCACTTGAGGCTGCTCATTACCTTTTGATCTGAAGATCAACAGAGGGCTAGACAGAGTTGGTGTCCCATTATACCCTTGCCCTCCAACCACTGCTCCATAAAATGTGCCCCTCTGGCAGCCAGAGAGGCGAGATGGCCTCCAAACTTCATCCCCTGGCTGAAACAAACTGACATTAACAAGGAGATTCTGAGCCAGCCCCTAAGATTTAAAAATATGTCTGTGTGAGAGAGAAAGAGAGAGAAGGGAAGGGGAGTCTCTTTCTCTCTCCTGTCTCTGGGCTCTTTGTTTCCCCAGTTCCACTCCTGCGCAGTGCTAATATTGACATGCTCCTCCACGCTGTACATCTTGCTACAGCTTATTTGTGTTTGTTTGTTAAATGTTTCAGAAGCCTCTGAGCACTCCCTCCCCATTTCTCTTGCTTCCCTCTGAGAGAGAGAGAGGAAGAATGAATGTTCAGGATTTCTGTTAAACTCTGGGCTGGCAAGAGAGAATAAAAACAGGGCTTTTCCAACCTCTTTTTGGGGAGGAATTGTCCCCATTAACCCTTTCCACCAATGACCCTTAGCCTTTGGAGCTATTGTGTGGAATATTTCTCACCTCTCCGCCTCTGTGAAGTAAAATAAAAATAAAAATCTCTCAGCTTCATGTTCCTGCTTGGGGAAAAAAAAAAGCATGCTCTACTCCTTGCAGGCTCATGAAGCCCTTTGTAGCCCCCGTCTTCCACTTCTAGAGGTTTTATTTATAGCCTCGCCTTGCCCGCACTTTTCTTCCCAGCCTGGCTGAGCTGCTGAACTCTTAATATCTTGGCAAAGGTTTCTTTGTCATCGGCTCAGCTCCAGGTGGAGTCTTGTAAAAGGGGGCGGGAAAGGGATTTCCCTCCTCCTTTTCTTCTCCAACAACCATCCCTGGAGAAAGTCTCCCTTCTCAGCATCGTTTGCCATGGCCAGAGGTGGCTTCCTATCCCCTGGACTAGCAGTGAAATCATGACTTTGCCCCATGCAGCGTAGCATGAATGGATGAATGAAAGGTGGAAGACTTAGCATTTGCTATGCATGGTGTTTGTGTGTGCATGTGTGTGTGTTTACAACAGCAAAGGGGCTCTTGTTGTGTTGCTGTGTGCCTTCAAGTTGTTTCTGACTTATGGCAACTCTAAGGCAAACCTATCATGGGGTTTTCTTGGTAAGATTTGTTCAGAGTGGGTTTGCCTTTGCCTTCCTCTGAGGCTGAGAGTCTGTGACTTGCCCAAGGTCACCCAGTGGGTTTCCACAGTTGAGTGAGGATTCAACCCATGGTCTCTAGAGTCATAGTTCAATGCACAAACCACCACATAACTCTGAGGGCCTGCTTCCCTGTTAAGTAGGGCAGAATATCCACTTTGGGTTTTAGTCCATACTTTATATGGGTGATTCAAAGTGCTGACCCATGTTCCCCAAACAGATTCAGAACCTTGGATAATTCCTTTTAAATTTTGAACTTGGGTGCAATTTCCTGCCCTGTCACGAAACCTCATAGGTGATCATGGGACAAACCCTCTCTCTACCTCACCATGTTGTTGTGATAATAAAAGGATGGAGAGTGGAGGAGACACCCACCCATGTTACTTTGAGAGCCTTGAAGGAAAGATGGGTCTTGGAGGTAAGAAATTAGTGCAATGAACTAGATAGTAGTCTTGTGCTTAGTTGATTATTGTTTAAAATATCTCCTCCCTGTGTATGAAGAAGGAAGCATAGTAATAAAAATATCATCTAAAAATAGATTGGGGGTGAGGCACTTTCGCATGCAAGAATGGTGGAGTGGGAAGAAGGACACATACCTCGATTATTGGGAGGCATGGAGCACCATCTGAGTGCTGAGATCTGTTTGACTGCTGTTGAAATGGAAAAGGTCAAGAAGCTTGATTATTCTGGCACTTTATTACAATCAGATGGGAGGTGTAATGAGGGTATTGGAAAAAAAAAGGAGCGGTCAATTGGAGGCTTGTTATGGCAACAAGGATCAGGCTGATAAATAACCACTTGGGAGTTCACAACATGAATTTAACCCCTTTGTCTGCACACACACACACATGCATGCTCCATAGTAGCATGGAAATAAGCTGAGGAAGCTTGGGGAGACACTCGGAATGGGGGTTTTGTAGCAAAAGACTGTCCTTGGACCCATTATCTGTGGTCTACACTAAGGGCCAGCTTTAGGGTTGGGACAAGGTAGGCAACCTGTATGGAAGAGGGAATTGAAGGTGTTGCTCGTCACACAAACCTGCTGAAATTCCCTCTTCTACACAACCATTAATGGTACAGCTGCTCTCTCCCCTCTTCACTCTGGCAGCCCTAATGTAGTGTAAATATCCACTGGTGGAGTTACATTATCCAGACCCAATACAGATCATCCTCCCCATACTGTGGGCAATATGTTCCTGGACTTACCGTTTATAAGTGAAACCGTGGATAATAGCAAACTCTATTAAAACAAAGGACTTTCTGTACAAACATATCATAGAGTTGCAATGGAGGACCAAATGATTCCTAGAGAGGATACCTGTCCTGGGATTTTCCAGCAAGGGTCTATTGTAAGTGTCCCTATTTTTTCAGCCATGGATAACTGAAACCATGGATATTGGTTCCGTGGATACATTGGGTGACCTGTATTAAAATCCAACAAAGTGCAGTGTATATGTGTCAGTGGTCAGTGCTCAAGGCTGACAAGCCATTGCACAATGAGTGAAGGCAATGTATAGAGACAATGCCCATTCACACACTATTCTGTGTACTTCAGTGCACCACTGCATACATGTGCACTTTTACTTATGTCAGTGTCAGCTGGGTACGACTGTTGTGCATTGTCCAAACCCCCCACAAACTCCACTCTGCATACTTAGTGCAACTTATGCCTGCCTATGTTACTAACAGGATGCCAGCCTGCAGTGAACTGGATCAGGAGGGAAAGCAGTACGACACTTTAACCTTCTCCTAGCCATTCCACCTGTTCTTCAAATGCAAAATACAAAAATGAACATCCTGCAGAAATGAATTGCCATGAACGAGCTTTCATGAGGATGCTTCCTTTCCCTATTTCCTGTTTAGGCTTTGGATGTAATTCATGCTAGATAAAACTCAGAAAAAATGGGACTCTAATGTGTTGCTTGGGGGCTTCCCATAGGTATCTGGCTGTCAACTGTAGGAAGAGAATGCAAGGCTTGGTAGGCCTCTGATCTGATACAGCAGGGCTCTGCCTGTGTTCTTTCCTGTCACCTGTTATCTGGGGCCCGTTCACACTGTAGAATTATAGTGCTGTTATTCCACTTTATCTGCCATGGCTGCCTCCCAAGGAAACCTGGGGGCTTGTAGTTTGATGAGGCACTGGAGCACTCTGGATGAGAATTCTAGATGCTGCTCCTTAAACTACCAGTCTCAGGATTCCATAGCAATTGCCATTGCAGTTAAAGTAGAATAGTAATGTTATAATTCTGTAGTGTGAATAGGCCCCAGGGTCTTTAGCTGAAGAAGACACAGACTGAACCAGGGATCTCTTACATGAGATGCATAGGCCAGTTGTGGTTGGGGGGGGGACCCCCAAGGGGCCGCAATGTCCTCACAGGGGGTCTGAGAAGGCTTGAAGGCTGCTCAGCCCACCTCCTGCCTGTGGTAGAGTGGCCATGTAACAGGAGCCAAGGCAAAGGCTGGGGTGGCTGGCTTGGCTTGCACATTGGCATTTAATCTACTCCAGCCACAAACTTGCAGGACGAAGCAGGAGAAAAGTCTTCCTTCTTCCTCCAGTGCCTCTGAGGGATGATTTAATGGATGGTGTAATTGTGTCGTAGTTATTGTTGTTGTTTTAAATCTTGAGTTAAGTCTTGGGGGTCTGTGGCAACAAATTATATTTAAAGGAGGTTCCCTGGGAAAGAAAGCCACCAGAATGAAAACTGGAGAGGGCTCCTACACCTTTCATGGTTTCTTTCATCAGGTGTTGGTTGCCATGCAACCAGGTTACAAGCAACACCTGCTGAAATTTCCTCTTCTACACAACTGTTAAAGGTACAGGCGCCCTTTCCAGTTTTCAATCCAGCAACTGTACTAGTGGCTGCCATGTCAATGAAGTGGTGAATCCACTCTGGGCTTTAGTCCAAATTTGAAAGGAGCTAGCCAAGGTGCTAGAACTCTTTTGGGGCTAGGATTCTGCTCTTTTAACATTTGGACTAAAACCTGCAGGGTACCCATTACCCCACTGGCATGAAAACCACCACTCTGCTATTCCTTCCTATCACAATCTGTTTTCTATAATAAAAGCTAGCTTTCTCATTTTATTAAGTGAAGAGCCTCAGGGTGATTGCCTTCCAGGACAAGACACCTGATATTTCAGAGAACAGAGTTCACATCCTGATCATTGTGCACATTCAGACTCAGCTAACAGTCCAAAGGGCTGAACAATCTTCCATACAGACGGATTATGGATCTGTAACTCTAGGTTACAAATACATAATTGCAATACCAAATGCCAGCCTATTTTTTTAACTTTTGTATGATGTGTACTTTCTTCTTTGGAGGTTTTTAAACAGAGGCTGGATAGCCATCTGTCGGGAGTGCTTTGATCATGTATTCCTGCAGGGCAGAAAGGGGTTGGACTAGATGGCCCTTGTGGTCTCTTCCAGCTCTATGATTCTATGATTCAAGTTGTATCTGTTTTCAGTTTTGTAAGCTGCCTTGAATCCCAGGGCTGGGAAAAGGGCAGGATCTAAATAAATGAAATAATAGCAATAATTTATCTATATGTTGATTCAACATCCAGGAGATTTTCACACATCAAAAATATCCTCCGTGGAAATCGGGAAAGAAATATTTCTGTCCCGGAAGCAGCGCCGCGGTTCGCACGCCCACCTCCCTCTCCTGATATGCCGGCCTCCTCGCACTGGGTTTTTTCTTCCCTCTTCCGTGATATTTTATTAACGGCGAACTCCTGTTAGTAAAATATTACAGAAGAGGGAAGAAAAAACCCAGTGCGAGGACGGCGGCATATCGGGAGAGGGAGGTGGGTGTGCGAACTGCGGCGCTGCTTCCGGGACAGAAATATTTCTGTCCCGATTTCCGCGGAGGATATTTTTGACGTGTGAAAATCTCCTCAGACTTTGATTCCATGGGTCTGCTCTGGTTGGTATTAAAGAAGATGATTCAGGCCAAGCTATTTTTGGTTAGCATATAGGCTGTATAATACTTCATCATTCTTGTTACTCCTCTAGTCATTATTTTATTATTTCATTGACAGACACCCAAATTGGACTTTGAAACTTTCATTAGCTCTCCCCTAGTTCCAGGGCGAGGGAGGCAATCATCAACAATTACGTTCAATTTTTAAATGATAGGTTTGGGCTGCAGTGGCACATTTTAAGATTGTTATCCTGTCATGCTGTAAAAACAGGTAGATACATTTTCTGATCTGATTTTTAAAGTTTCGTAAAAGACAATTAAACTATAGATATGGAGGCACAGTGGTGTGGTGGGAAGAGTATCAGGTTGAAAATGGGGAGACTTTACCAAAAGGCCACAAGGGTAATCTTGGACCAGTTACCATGCCTTAGCCCAGCTTACCTCACAGGGTTGTTCTGAGGAGAAAGGAGAAGGGGACCTGATATAGTAGTCCAAGATCTTTAAGAGGAAAAAAATCAGATCAATCAAAGCATTTACATGGCACATTTTAAGGGCTTCCATGTTGTTAAATCATATGTGCTGCATGTCTACTACACAGGGGCTTCAGAGCAGTATAGATGGAGCGATCACAACAGCCTGGAGTGTAAGCTTGGATAAAAGATACTGGCTGGAACAAATCAAGATCTGAATTTTCCTGGTCTTAAGTCAAGTGTTATGCATTATTAGAATTAATAATAAATAAATAATAAAATTTATTTATATCCCGCCCCTCTGCGAACAATCGGGGCGGCTTACAACAGTAAAATAGTACATGGTATAAAACAATTCAAAATCCCTTCCTCCCTTAAAACATTATTAAATCAATACAAATTAAAATCAACATATAATACAATTGTTATTAAAAACCCTTCCTAGCGAGCAGTAAGAATGCTAATTCTTTGATATAGTGCACTAGCAGCTCTGATGTTACTGGGATGGTGAATCCTCCCTGAGTTTTATCCCTGACTTTCAAGGAGCGATCTAAAATGCTAAAATAGTTTTAAGCACCTTGGATAGGTCTCTTAACATTTTGGATTAAAAACCAGAACAGATTTGTCACCCAAACTGACATGGGGAGTCAACAGTCACCACTTTAATACAATTTAATAATTTAATAATTACTAGTTACTTTTAAAGGGCATTTCTAGAGGCAATTTGACAAGAATTTTTCAAGTTTTATGTCATTTTAAAATCAGCCCTAAGAGTTTTTCCCCCTCCTCTAAAAATGTAACAAAAAGTCATGAATCATCTAAGGATCGATGCAACAAGTTAGTTTTTAAACACTGCAATGAATAAAGGGAATGAATTACCCATGAAACACTGTAATGTAAAAGGAATCAATTAATTTTAAAATGTAACAATTCAACTCCTTTGGCTTTGGGGGGAAAAAAAACCACACACACAGACACACCAAGCCATTTCCACCGCTGTGGCTTACATTGAACTCCAAGTTGGCCTGATCCAGAGAAGATTTGGTCCCTTTTTAGGATCATGCCAATATTTCCAGATAACATGTAACCTGACAGTCTTTTTATTCCAGATGCAGCATCATGGACTGAACCAGGGAGCTGTGCTGTCCTTTCCACAGAATGGAGTGGCACGATCCTGGATCATACCACTTCCTCTTCCATCACAGAGGTATGTATGTGGGAGAGGGTGTGTGTCATTTGTGAATATCCCACACCCCTGCACTGTGCTCCCTGAATGCACCAGCGAGAAGGTGACATTAAACCTTCCTCTTTGACATGCCTCATTGCTCCATGCAAGATTCTTTACTTATAATATGCCAGCAGTTAAAAAGAGAGAGAGAGAGAGAGAGAGAGAGAGAGAGAGAGAGAAGGATAGACTCCCTTCCCTCCCTGCAGCCTCAGAGTACAACAGTCCAGAATTCTACCATCTCCTTCAACAGAATTATGTTGATCAGCTTGGAACAAAACACCCTCTTTCTCAGCAGCTTCTATGATCTATCCCCAGATCTTGGTGATGTTATTTGAGGGCACAGCCTGGGTTACAGAGCCTCAACAGCCTTGCAGTAAGCTCAGAGAAATACACACAGAGGCACACCTGTATCCAGATGCCCATCTCTTGAGGCACTAATCCTAGCTGCAATGCAAGGCACCTGTCAGGAATCATTGCAACCCTCAGCTATTATATTGGCCAAGCATGAAAAAGCCTCAGCTGCTATGCGTTGTGACTCAGAAGCTGTTTCCCTGGCTCCTTTTGGAGTGTGTTAATGATTTCATTAAGAGCCATCAGAGAGATTCTTCCCACTGGCCAGCAACCTATTGAGAATTTGAGGGATGCTCGTGTCTGTTGTTCCATTGGCTAGGCAGTGATGATCACTGCCTTGCTGGCCCATTCTCTCCCACCCCCACTAAGTCTAAACTAGCTTGTCCATAGTCCTTTCCAAACCATTGGGCAGTTAATGTGGTCCTAAGGCCCATTGTATGCAGTGAAGGGATACTGCTGTCGCAACACTCTTTGAGGCAAAGGCAGGTGTTGCGGGGTGCTTGGCGATGGAATCTGGAAGCATGTTTACTTCATTCAGTACAAAGACACCTTTCTAGCTCCATGTTCAAGCTCTGGAATAACAATGACAACAAGGGGAGCTGTTCTGCAGGCAACTAGAGAAAGCCATCTGAGCATGGTACCCACTGGCTAGTCTTGCAGTGTCATTCCATAGTTGCCAGAGTATTCTTGCCATTAAAAAAAATAATACTTAATTTAATGGAGGACAAATGCAGACAAACATTAATGCAGCAACTTCTCTGTTGCCTGGTCATTCACTGTGGCATCTGTTTTCACCTGCATTTTTCCTGCACAACTTTATTGATTCATCCAGAAATCTGTATCATGACCTTCTGGTCCTTATGCACCACTTGGCAGGGGGTGGGTGGCAACCATGTATACACACCAAAAAATGCAGAACAATTCCAAAAACAAAACAATGCAAAAACACAACCGAACACAACAACACAACAGAGATGATTATAGCAGACAAGAACCACACTAGATTAAAACCTATCTATGCAACACGTCATGTTCCCCCCCAACCCGTATTCTGAAAAACCATAAAATAGGGCACCAACCAAGTCTCATAGGGCAAATAATAATATAATAAATAAATAATAAAATTTTATTTATATCCCGCCCCTCTGCAACGCAATCGGGGCGGCTTACAATATAAAAACCCCATACTCACAATACTCTAGCCCACCCACCCCTTAAAATAATATTAAATTGCAAAGGATTAAAAACATGCATTAATTAAAATATATATAAATTAGAAGAAAAAAATTAAAAACATACAATCGTAGCCTATAAAGGGCAGCTGAGTCTTGGGCCGGGATAATTATTCAGGAAAGGCCTGCCAGAAAAGATCCGTCTTGACAGCTTTTTTAAAGCTGTCTAAGGTGGTAATAAGACGGATCTCGTCCGGCAGGCCATTCCATAATCTGGGAGCAGCAGCAGAGAAGGCCCTCTGGGAGGTCACCGACAGCCTAGTTTTCATAGGCTGTAACAGATTCCTCCCAGAGGACCGAAGTGTGCGGGGAGGGTCGTATGGAAGGAGGCGGTCCCGGAGGTAAGTTGGACCAAGCCATGTAGGGCTTTAAAGGTCATAACCAAATAATTCCACCACTGAGGTGTAGCAACAAAGAAGTCCCTTTCATTCATCCCCACCAGCCAAACATTCACAATAGTCAGGATGGGGGAATGGTCTTGGTGTCAGGATGGTATAGGAGGAGGCAGTCTCTAATATCCTAGGGCAGCCATTTAAAACTGATTAGGAATGCTTTGATCTGTGCCTGGAAACAAATTGGTAACCAATGCAGCAAGGGCAACTTGTGGCCCCTCTCATTAGTGGGGATAGTGAATCCACTCTGGGATTTAGTCCAGTTTCAAAGAAGTGCCCTTCCCCGCCCCATGCGATGAACCTCTTTTGGGGATCTGGTTCAGCAATTTGGGGAGCTCCTTTAAAGTTCAGATAAAAAGTCAGAGCAGTGTCACCATGCCACTGACGTGGAAACCACCAGCCCCCACTGCAGTACAGCTCTTGTGGTCCCATAAGGACAGGAGTGGTTGGATCTGTACTGGTGTGTAGGTGGTGCACTGGAAGGGACATCGCATCAATTTCAGTTGTATAGCATCAATTTCAGTTGCATGCTGAAAGCCTTTGACTTCACAATTTCAGTTGCAATTTTCAGCCAAAAAAAGGCATTTTATAGGTGGGTGGGTTTTTTTGGGGGGGAGGGGGAGAGTTCAGCAGGGGGAAAGCAAAACACACACACACACACACACACACACACAACCCCCCCCCCCCACAAAACACAACAACTGCATCTGCAAGCAGGTTTCATTTATTTTGGCCCATTCTGCAGCGAGGGTGGGATCACTAGAAAATTGACCGAGATTTTTTTTTAAAAAAATAGGGATTCGAGGGCTGGAAAAATGGTTCACAAGCCACACTTTCCCCAACTCTGTGATGGAAGGGAATTCCAGAACCAGGGGCCCACCACCAAGAAAGCCCTGCTATATGAGGTAGCCATATGGGAGACGTTACTCAGAGACAGCATAAGCTGACCTTCCCAGTTTACTCCAGTTCTGTCCTGGAGAAATTGAGAAGGGATGTTTTCCTGAGTAAGTGCTTTTCCTCACATGCTCACAACGCCCCCAGATTCAAGACAAAATAAAGATGGTACTGCTAAGAATTTCAGCACCAAAGCACATCTGGAGGGGAGCTAAAATATAAAAGTGATGTGTTTAATACAGTCAGATCCTAAATTTAATTGCATATATATGGAACAGTGAGAATGGCCATCAGTCAGTTTAGCCTAGTAGTGACTGATAGTCATTTCTCAGGGTATCAGGTGCATGCGTCTCCCCATCTTGCTGTTCTGATCATTCCAGCAAGGCACTGAACCTGGGACCTCCTGTATTCAAAGCATGGTCTCAATCCAGCATTCCTTAGCATAGTGCAAACACCCACATATGGAGATACACATGGCAGCGCTACACAGTTCCTGTGCAGAACAGCAACATTGGACAACACATGGCAATGACTTGGTGCCATTGAACAATCAAAGTATAGGATGTCCAACCACAATGCACAACTGCAACACACAATGTACAATGTACATTGTACAATGTATAACCTGCTAAGACAAGGCACAAATGAACATCCTGTCTACACAACTCCATGTGGTGCTGTAGGAGAGTTCTGCAGACACTATGGAGCAGTAAAAAGAGAACTGAATGGATCCTTGAGCAAATTGAGCCTGAACTCTAGACACTAGATGACTAAGTTATTGTACTTTGGACATATGAGATGAGGTGGCTCATAGGAAAAGATGGTGGTACTTGGAAAAGTGGAAAGGAACAGGAGAAGCAGTGGATTGTCTTGATTGAGGAAGCCACAAGACCTGAGCATGGCTGTTGATAACTGGGGCTTATGAAGGTTTCTCATTCATGAGGTCACCATGAGTGGAAGCTGTCTTGATGGCAAATAGCAACCAATGAAAACCTGTAGAAACCAGTTTCTTCCCATGAAAGGATGGACATTGCAGCTTGGTGCAACCATGGCAACTAAAAAAAAAACCTGCTGCTTTTGTTGTGTGCATTATAGTGACCACATGCTTCTTGCTTTTCCTGTCCCTTATAAATGTGGCAATGCCTGTTTATATACAACCAGTGCATTCACCCAATCTTGGTCAGAGATTGTAGTAAATGATTGATGAGGCCCAAGAAGAGTTGCTGGCTGGAGGAATCATTTTTTTGTCTTTCTCAGGTAACAGGTTCATGTGTTTTGTCATCTCCTGCTAAAACTCACCACAAGCGGTTATCTCTTCATGCTGGGCTTGGGGGAAGACGATGAATAAAAATAACAACATAATGTGTGTGAGTGAGATATATGTACATGTACACACACACATATACACACACACCATAAGTGAGAGGCTGCCATCTGTTGTGTGGGCGAGAGAGCACGAGACAAACATTCAACTCCCCCCCCCACCCTGTATAGTTTAAATGAAAATTCTGTAATAGTTTTTGATGCCAAGTGACTAAAAGGTGTAAGGAATGAGTGGTAAGGCCCTCCCTCAGGATGTCTCATTGTCAGGCTTTATTATTCACCCTATCTCTCTGGAAGAAGCGTGACAGAACAAGAGCTTGTGAGGTATGGAAGCCAAGATGGCCATGAAAGCTATGCATGTGGATGGCTTTACTAGCAGCCTGTGCCAACCCTGCCATTAGAAATAGCAAGGCAGCTCTCTACAAGGTCTTGTCAAGAAATGGCAAATGGCAAATGATTTAATTATAGTATTATTGTTTCTGCTTTTGTGATATCTGCCACACACAGCAAAGTATTCTCAGGCCAGCCCTAGTCAAGGGACTCTGGAAATTCAGATTGTGATGTGACTTGGCCAACTGAGGGAGATGGAACAGCCAACCCTTTTCTTGTATTGTTGCCCCAATACATTGAAATGTAACTTTTCGTGGTAAAAGAACAATTGTTGGGGAAAGCCACACCTAATTGATTCCTGTGTGTCAGGCTGTGGCTCAGATCACAAGAACAAGAGCAGGATCCTCTGAAGAAGAAATCAGGACCCTGGAAAGCTCCATGTAGGCCTTACTGGCTGACCTATGGGACAATGTTGCTCCAGCAGGAAGCTGAAGCTCTCTGAGAATCTAGTAAAGACAGGAAAAACCTGTTCTGTATCAGGCTTGCCTTTCTGAATTAGCCAACTGTGTCCTTGGCTGATTTCTGAATCCTTTGACTTCTGGGTAGTCTAGGAGATGAAAACATTCTAGGGATTCATCCTCTGAGCTGGAGAGTAAGCTCTTTTCTTCCAGCTGGGAGAGAGGAGGGCTGTATCTTCATGACAAAGGACTTCTTATACAAGTAGAAGTCACCGTGTTCTCTCCTTGATAGCCCAGTGGTAGGAGAAAGCCATACCTCAAAAGTTAGGACAGAAGCTCAGGTTGGCTGACATATGCATTCATCATGCCTAGGCCCAGCAGCTGATGAAGGGCCCTCCCTCCATCCCAATTGTGGGCGAAGTCTATAAAGCAGCACCAAACTGATGGGCCTCTATCCTCTCAGCTTTATTTGCAGCAACCAATGATAGTGGTTCCTTCCTTCCTCAATGGAATATCAACATAGTAGTTCCTATATTTTAAAAAAGGTGACCCAAGAAAACCAGCCAATTTTCACCCTATCAGCCTGTTGGATATAGTTTCAAAAATATATACTAAATATCTATCCAAAAATTAAATTATTGGCTTGAGTCCAATGAGATGATAGCAGAAGAACAGGTGGGTTTCCAATGTAATCGTTCAACTGTAGATCACTGTTTCATTTTGTCTCACTTGGTGTATGTTAGACTGAAACGAAGACATTTATATATGATATTTATTAATTTTTCTGCAGACTTTGACTCTATTAATACAGATCGTCTTTGGGATAAATTGAGTAAAACATCTATAGATAAAAGGTTGTTGATGCTAATGTGAGAGCTCCACTCTGATTCTAAGATCCAAGTCAGGTTGGACCGCTCTGGATTGCTATCAGATTTGATAATAACCACCCGAGGTGTTCGCCAAGGATGTTTGCTAGCTCCAGCAATGTTTAATATTTATGTCAATTCATTAATAACCGATTTAAGTAATAATGACAATTATGTGGAACATGCTCCCTCAGAGCGTGGTGGGGTCTTCTTCCTTGGAGGTCTTTAAACAGAGGCTGGATTGCCATCTGTCGGGGATGCTTTGATCAAGATTTCCTGCGTGGCAGGGGGGTTGGACTGGATGGCCCTCGTGGTCTCTTCCAACTCTGCAATTCTATGATTCTATGTGCCCCCTAATTTAGGTATTAGGAAAATAACAGTACGTATGCATGCTGATGATACCACTTTACTGTCACAAATGCAACAATGGTTGAGGAGATTATTGAAAGCCTTTAACCAATTGGCAGTACAAGATAAATTAAAAATCAACCATGAAAAGACAAAAATATTAGTTTTTGCCAATAGATATAAAAAACACATATGGCAGATTGATGGACACCTATAGAACAAGTGAAATCCTATAATTTTTAGGTTTAAATTTCTCCTCAACTGGATCTTGGAAAAATCATTTTGAAAATACTTTAAAAAATGCCATCAATACTGTTAATTTCTTATTAAGATTTTATTGGGGCAGAGGTGGCAAACAGATTCTGCCTGCTCTAAAAATTTACGTGGCTAAAGTTGTTGCCCAGATATACTATGGTGCTGAACAATGGGGGTCTACTCTGAAAATATATTTAAAAATAGCCCAGAACAATTGGATTAATTTTTTATTGGGGAATATTACACCTTACATTTCTGAAATATAGCCTGTTTTGCTTTTAAAGCATTAATTTTAAGGAGGAAATTTTGTAATGATGACGATCAAACAAAATGAAATTCAATACGGCTAACAAAATGAAATTCAATACGGAGAAATGTAAAGTACTGCATTTAGGGTGGAAAAATGAAATGCATAAATATAGGATGGGAGAGACCTGGCTGAATGAGACTACGTGCGAAAGGGATCTAGGAGTCCTAGTAGACCACAAGTTGAACATGAGCCAACAGTGTGATGCGGCAGCTAAAAAGGCCAATGCAATTTTGGGCTGTATCAATAGAAGTATAGTGTCTAGATCAAGGGAAGTAATAGTGCCACTCTATTCTGCCTTGGTCAGACCTCACTTAGAATACTGTGTCCAGTTCTGGGCACCACAATTCAGAAAGGATATTGACAAATTGGAGCGTGTTCAGAGAAGGGCAACTAAAATGGTGAAAGGTCTGGAAACAATGCCTTATGAGGAGAGACTTAGGGAGCTGGGTATGTTTAGCCTGGAAAAAAGACGGTTTAGAGGCGATATGATAGCCCTGTTTAAGTATTTGAAGGGATGTCACGCTGAGGATGGAGCAGGCTTGTTTTCTGCTGCTCCAGAGACTGGAACACGGAGCAATGGGTGCAAGCTCCAGGAACAGAGATTCCACCTCAACATGAGGAGGAACTTTTTGACAGTAAGAGCTGTTCGGCAGTGGAACACACTCCTTCGGAGCGTGGTGGGGTCTCCTTCCTTGGAGGTCTTTAAACAGAGGCTGGATGGCCATCTGTCGGGGATGCTTTGATTGTGATTTCCTGCGTGGCAGAAGGGGGTTGGACTGGATGGCCCTCGTGGTCTCTTCCAACTCTGCAATTCTATGATTCTATGATTCTATGATCAGATCCTAAGCTCTGATTGAATAGAGTTTATAGAATGATGTTTTAGATGATTTTAGTTTTGTAATGCAATTTTATGTATTTGAAATGTATTTGATCATTTTGTTTTATTTCAATACTTTTTGTAATGGTTTCGGCTACACAAATAAACTTCTTCTCTTCTCCCTCCATCCCGACAGCCATTGCCTTGGCCTCAGAGAGAGAGAAGAAGAGGCAGGCACAGCTCCACCATGCCTAGGCCCAAAAGCAGATGAAAAGGGCTCCCTCCATCCCAACTGCCACTGCCCTGGCCTCAGAGAGAGAGAAGAAGAAACAGTAACTTCTGGATTTAATCCCTACCCCCCACTGCCACCCCCTTTCCTTTTGTGTCAGTTCTTAATTAAAGTGTAAGCCTGAGGGCAGGGAACTGCTTTGTTGTTCTTTTACTTGTAAAGCAGCATGTACAGTGATGACACTAAATTCATCATCATCATCATGTATAACTAGAGGTTATACCAGTGTATGTAACTTTTGGAACATGGCAGAAGGAAGTATTCAGATACCTCCTTGCACAATACCTTTCCACCATCTACAAGGCAGCTTAATAATGTCAGGACACATTCCCACAGAAATATAGTGCCCTGGAGGAGGACCGAGTTGGCCATTTAGTAACCAAGGGAAAGTAGAGGGTGTCTGGCCAGTGTAGTTGCTGGAGATACAGGGGGCGACATCTGCTCTTTCCTCCCAGCTGCAGAACTACAGCCAGATGTTGGTTGAGCACCTCTGGTTCCCTCCAGCTGCTAAATGGCCATGAGGGCAGATGTGAACACTGAGAAGCTTCCTTGGGGAAGAGCAAAAGAGAAGCCCACATTGGAACACTTGTAGAATGTTACCCTCCATGTGCATCATGTGCAGTCCTGGCCCTGGAGATCTGTTGCCAATCACTGTAGATAATATTAAACCAAAGACTTGAACAGTATTCATCTTGATATAAAGGAGCTTCCTATGTTACTAATGCAGACATCTAACACAGAAATGAAAGACTGATGATCTGACTCCATTTAAACCAGCTTCCCATATACCATTCAAAGAGTGGATGGACAGAAGGTGACAATATAACACAGACAGGTGAATCATCTTGTATGAGATCTAGTGTCCAATTAATTAGGGGCACCTTTTCAGTTGATGAAAGTTTGCTAATCGATTAATCTAATTGGTTTTCATTTGTCTAAATCTTCCAGTTTTAATATATATTGGTCTGGATAGCATCATCAAGGTACATAGCACAGGGACAGAGATAACCAAAACAAGAAAGGAAGGAAGAAAGAAAGAAAGAAAGAAAATTTTTCAGTTCCATATATAAGTCAAATGTGGGGAAGAAAATAAAGGGGGAGAGATGGAGAAGGAGGAAAGGGAGAAAAGACTGGCTAATAATGGATGAATGTGAACAAAACCAGTGATTCCACAGCATTCCATTCCTCTATAAATGCATGAATTTGGTCCAGCACAATGAAATTCCTTATCCTGCAGAAAAGAACAAAACTCCACTTACCAATGACCACTGAGCACCCATGCCTCTCTTAATTACCCAGCAGCCCTTGCTGTCCTCAGCAGCTCACAGCGAATAAATTCCAACGGGTGTCAACCCTTCGCACCTCAATTAGTTACTTTTTAAAGGAAGTGCTAGTGAATATTTTTGTAGGACTGGCGTTTCCATGGCACCCAGTCGGCAAAAGTGTTTCCATGGGCTGGCTGATTCCCAGCAATCAGCTTGGGGAGAAGGCTGACCCGAGTCAACTTTCTCCCTCTGTTATCACACATATAGTGGTACGTGCGCAAGTGCATGTTCATACTCTGGCACAGGACTGTGAAATTAGTAGAGCTACGCAGCTAGCTGCATGTTCACGTGTCTATGGACATGCTGTTCTCATGTATGAGAGCCTATGGACATGCCTGGTTTTCTCTGTGCAAGCCACAGTAATTGCAACAGGTGTGTTAACTCATGATCATAGACGTAATGGCTTTGGTAAAATACTACAGTACTGGCATGGTTTTACATATCACAAAGGAGGTAACTTTGCCTTGTAGGAACTGTTGCAGTCCTGAACAGGATGTGACTTGCAAGCCCAGCTAAGTGGAAACCCCAAAGAAAAATATTTGGTATTTTGGGCTTTCAAACCATGGCTGGCATCCTGTTAGTGACATAACACATGCAAAAGTCACTCTACACATGTGAGGTGAATTATTCATCATGGCACAACAGACATATTCTGCTGACAATGGCAGAAGTGGTTGTGCATAGAGCAGTGTCATGCCCTGCAGTTGTGCATTGTACCTCGAGGCTGCTGTGTATTGTACAGTGTAGTTGCACATTGCATAGTGACACCCAGTCATTGCCATGTGTTGTGCAATGTTTCTATCCTACATGGGGTCACCCAGTGGGTTTTCATGGCCGAGCAGGGATTCGAACCCTGGTCTCCAGAGCTGTCGTCCAACACTCAAACCACTACACCATGCTGGCTCTAGTGCCTCACTAAAACTCTAGAACTCTAGTGCCTTACTAAACTACAAACCACAGGATTCGACAGGATGTTGCTATGACAGCTGAAGTGGAATTGTTGATGGTCTACCTGTTGCGGATGGCCTAAAGATGAAACATCAAGCACAGCAGTTGGACTAATAAAGAGATAACAACAGTCAACACATGTAATATTCTCAGAGCTTTAGAAAAGTGACCATACTGATTTAGGAAGTTTTTAGGAGATTATCACATGAGGCTTCAGGCAATCACGTTATGAAAGGAAACAGGAACATGCTGCTCTGAAAATGTTTCCTATCACACCTCTCTTCTTTCACATGACCGCACTGCTTTTAAATACCCCCCCCAGTGTGGTAAGTCTCTTTGCTGCAATTCCAGCTTTACAGCAGTCAGTGCCATGAGGGGGCCTGATTCTCTGCCTCTCTTGCTCTCTCCCCTGCTTCTCGCTATTCCAAAGCAGGCTAACTCTGTGCCTGTTTTTTTTAAAAAAATATCTTTGCTGTGTTCACATACTTATGGCAAAAATGATTAAAAATTATTTTCATTTTATCGTTTTGCTATAAGTATGCAAACACAGCAAAGAAAACAAAACAAAACAAAACTCTGGCATGGAGTTAACCTGCTTTGGAATAGTGAGTGGGAGAAAGAAAGAGGAGGAGAGGAGGAGATTCAGGCCCCCTCATGGCATCGACTGCTGTAATGCCAGAATTGAAGGGAAGGGACCTATCTCACAAGGGCCAGCAATGGAACAATAGCAACTGTTAGAGCTATTGACAGGCTTTCCCCATCAATTAAAAGGGGCACAACAGTAATGGTTTGAATACACGCTAGCTACAGGACAGTCATGATGTCATGTGATAAGGTTTGGTCATAGATGCTGCTATCCTGCTTTAATTCCACTTTTCTAGCCTTGTGTGATAATCTCCTTAGTCCAGAACTAAACTTCTCCAGGCTCTTGCTCCCTCTCTGAAACCTTCAACTCAGGTTCACTTGCTCGTCCCAGACGTCATTCTCTACTTCCGCTGCTGCTGCTTGTATTGAGTCCATGTAGTATGTGGGGAAATCATTATTGTAATGTAATACAATCTTGTGTATTCCCATGCTAAGCTCAGTTAAGGTATTTACCCTGCATGCTTCAGTTCTCCCACACCCCCTTCTCTTATTTCACTAGGCAATTTCAGCCAACTGGAGCAATGGGTCATTCATTACATGACCTAATTTAAATATTATTACACTTTGTTTAAGTTCCTTTTAAGTTAAGGCTCCATGCAGCTGTAGCCTTGTTGTTGGTGATTATTGCTGTTGTTGTTTTCAAGTCACCATGTAGCCCATACCGCTCTAAGCTGGGTGAGTCTCATTCTACCCTAAATCCTCTTAGTTAGGAACCTTTTTAAGTGTGTTTTAATATGTAGATTAAGATTAATATACCTTCAGTAAAATTTTTATATGCATTTTTTAAACTGACTTCTTTGTTGTTTTTAATGAGTCTAATTGATTGGGTGATCAGACCACACATTTAAATGTTAATTGAGCTGTCTCTGCATTCTAATGTGTCACTCTGTCTGAATTTGAAAGAAAAGATTTTTACTTTTTAAAGAAGATATTTTTATTCTTTTTAAAAAGGGCTAGATCCCTGGAATTTTTAAATACATTTTAAATTTTAGACTCATACTTCCCTACAGTACAGTTGTCCCTCCGTATCCACGGATTTGGTATCCATGGATTTAAGTATTCACAGCTTGAAAATATTCTTAAAAAAATAATAATCCAAAAAGCAAACCTTGATTTTGCCATCTTATATAAGGGACACTAATATTTTGCTATGCCATTGCCTATAATGGGATTTGAGTATTCACAGATTTTAGTACCCACGGGGGGGGGGGAACCTGGAACCATACCCCAGCAAATATGAAGGGACAACTGTACATAGTTTTATCACTTTCCCTCAACTTAAGAGAACCTGGGCATGATGTGCTGATCCACAGATAGAACAAGAGAGCTGAATCATATGACAATCCCTTTTGCATTCAAACCTTCTCACAGTATGTCAGGCCTCTGTTACATTTCTTCCTGGGCTTTTGGAATGATGCCTTCATGACTGTACAGCCCCAATCTCCTGGGGAACCATCCAATGCTGTCCCTCTAAGAAATGTACAGCTGGCAAGGTCCTCTTAGTCATTGCTGGGGAGAGAGGGAGGGAGGGAACGACACAGCTGTTGATGACAAAAAGGTGCTTAGTCAAAAAGCCTATTCTTTTGTGACACAGCAAATGTTCTTGCTGCTGCCTGCAGATCACTTATTTCCCATCTTCTCCTTTCTTCCCACTCTTGGGGTGTGCATGTCTTTGCACATGTGACCAAAAGGTCTGCTGGATCAAAGAGAGATACAGGGTGTGGGCGGCTGGAGGAGAGAGGTGGTGGTGGGGAAATGGAAGCTGACTCAGCTTTTCCCAGGCTCTGGGAGCAAGGCAAGATGGGGAGGTGAGTGATGACAAAGCAGAGATGACAAAGCAAGTGGGAGAAGCAAGCATGGGTCTGTGTGGGAAGGCTGGGGGTGTGCGTTAGATCAAGAGCTGTCCATCAAAGGAGGAGGGGGGGCAGAAGCCTGACATGCTCTCCCATCCTGGTAGCTCATTAGAAGTGCTAATTGGAGGTGATTAATCTCCAGAGGAAACATTAGGCAATCAGTGCTGACTCAGGTTTTGTAAGCTCCTTGGAACGACTCATCGGTTTGAAGTCAAGGATAGGCATTTCCCTGCTGGGAAGGAAAATGGATTGGATGAGAAGTTTGTGTGTGTGGATCATAACTTAACTGATGGAGTATTTTTGCTGGTGGAACATCATTAATTCATCCATGCCTTATGAGGAAAGAATTAGGGAACTGGGTATGTTTAGCCTGGAAAAAAGACGGTTAAGGGACGATATGATAGCCCTGTTTAAGTATTTGAAGGGGGGGGGTCACATTGAGGATGGAGCAGGCTTGTTTTCTGCGGCTCCAAAGACTGGAACACGGAGCAATGGATGCAAGCTCCAGGAACAGAGATTCCACCTCAATATTAGGAGGAACTTTCTGACAGTAAGAGCTGTTTGGCAGTGGAACACACTCCCTTGGAGTGTGGTGGGGTCTCCTTCCTTGGAGGTCTTTAAACAGAGGCTGGATGGCCATCTGTAAGGGTGCTTTGATCAAGATTTCCTGTGTGGCAGGAGGTTGGACTGGATGGCCCTCGTGGTCTCTTCCAACTCTACAATTCTATGATTCTATGATACCTCCATCTATATGCACAGATAATGAGAGGGAGTCTTCATGGCTGGACAGAGTGAGGTGGCTGCCTCAGGCAGCCGGTGCAGGGGGTGCAGCATTAGTAGTGAAATGCTGAGTGGGGGCAGAGCTGTGTGCCCCAGTTTTGGCTTCCCCCATGCCACCTAAGCTAGCCTGGTGCCTTCAGGAGCAGTAGGAAAATTCTGCCCCATCTTTAGAATTGATATAAAGTTCAGTTGTCATTCCTGGTGGCTTATTATTATTATTATTATTATTATTATTATTTTTAGCATGGAATGGATAGAGGTGATGTCTTGTTTGATTCAGTTGTCCCAATGAGCCAGAATGTGTATTTCCTTTGGAGGTTTTTTAAAAATGGGAAAAGCCGTGAAGAGTATTTCGTGTTTTTGGCCCCCCCTCCCTCTGAATTTGTCATTTAGACAAAACATATTCCCCTCAAATTCTATGAGGAGTATTTTTGTTGTATAGACAAGCCCCTGGTGCCATACATATATATATATATATATATATATATATATATATGGGGGGTACTCTATGTGTGTGCAATTAATGGAAAGGGGTAGGGATAATGACTTGGAGGAGGTAGTGGGCGGGCTGTGTGCAATACAATTTAGCCCAAATAGATGCTGTACTCCTGGAATGGTTCCGAAAGTGTGCAAGGAAAGAGAGCAATCCCAATTAAATTGTGTTTTTACAAGGGACACATTTTTCAAGGGAACACTCTTACGGTGATATTCATCCCACTCAACTGCAGAAGAGGGGCCAAGCCCTGAGATCTGGGAATCCTAGTGTCTTCTTATTGCCTGATCGCCCTGTAGGATTTCTTTCATCAAAAAGTCATATTGTAAACAAATGTTCTTAGAGACCCCCTGCCTTTGGTTTCCCCATGCATGGCAGACAAATATGCGTCATTCTTTTTACCACCTCTGCTTTACTCAGCTAACTCAGACCCAAGAGATGTAAGAGCAGAACATTAAAGGCTGCCAAATATTTCTAGGCTCTACTATGGTGCCCTCCTTGTGCATCTTTAAGTGCCTACCCAAAGTGCATAGACGTGGGGAAATCTGGAGCTATTATTTATTTAAACACCAAGGCTACACTTGGCACCAAAGAGACATAAATAATGATTAAGAACAATAGCCCTTTTATTAATGCAGCTCACTAAGATGTCTGCAGCGCCACACGATAAAATAAAATAAAATAAAACCAAAGCCAACCTAATAAAAAAGTCATTGTCAAATGCCAGCCTCATAATATGCAAACCCCAGTAACATAAATAAGATGCTGGCAGGGATGGTGATACCTACAGGGTTGAGAGGAGTGTCATTAGAAATACTCACGAGGGAAGGAGACATCGAAGAGGGTTATTCTCTGTTGTTTAAGTTCCTTAGTTTCCAGAGAAAGAGATAACTTGGAAGGTGGTGAGTTATTTCTGCTCCTCAAAATCCAAAGGGAAAGGCTGGAAGATTCTATAAGTGCTATATCAAAAGGGCACACTTACTTTTGAAAAAGTATATAGATTCAAATTACCAAAAAAGAGATTCCACCTAAACTTTAGGAAGAACTTCTTTACTATAAGAGCTGTTCAAGAATGGGACAGACTGCCTCAGAGGGTGGTATACTCTCCTTCTTCTCAGGTCTTAAACAGAGATTGGATGGGCCTCTTTTAAGAGTGCTTTAGCTGTGTATTCCTACATGGCAGGGGTTGGACTAGATGGCCCTTGTGGTCCCTTCCAGCTTTAAGGTTCTCTGATTTCAGAGTATGTTGTCCAGTAGGCTAGTGGGCCTCAAACCTTGGCCTTCCAGGTGCTTTGGACTTCTGCTCCCCAATATCTCCAGCCAGCTTGGCCATAGGTCAGAAAGCCCAAAAGATCTGGGAGACACACATCCGAGAACCACTCCATTAGAGCTCAGGAATATAGGCCACTGAATACCAGATGGTGGGGAAGAGCAGTGGAAGAGGGCTGCTGCCTTAGAGTGGCCATATGGAATGGTAACTCATATACTCTGGTCCTTCATTTGATAGTGTTGTCTCTTTGAAGGCTTCTCTGCTCCACACCATGTTAGACTCAACTCTAAAGAGGCAGAAGCCAGGAACTTTGAAATCTCCCGCTCACCATTAACATCTGGACCAAGAGATCAAGCAGGGACATAGGTTTCCTGGTCACCATTTCCCCACTGTGGAGAAATGCTTTGTCTTTCTTCTGGACTAAGAGACCAAGCAGGCACATAGGTTTCCTGGTCACCATTTCCCCACTGTGGAGAAATGCTTTGTCTTTCTGTTTAAAGCCTTGCAATTGTTTATAAACTTGCACCTCTCCTTATAGACAGTTGGCCCTCCAGATCCCAGATTCTGCATCTATGGATTCAGCCATTCATGGCTTGAAATTATTCCTAAATAAATAAATAAATAAATATTAAACAAACAAACCTTGATCTTGCCATTTTATGTAAGATACACAATTTTACTACACTGTATATAATGGGATTTGAGCATCCATGGATTTTGGTATCCATGGAGGGTCCTTCAACCAAACCCCAGCAAATACCAAGAGCCCACTGTATTAGCACATGCATATTTTGTGCAAACCAGTCTTTTCTTTTGTTTCCTTTATGGGAAGTGATGGAGGGGATGCCTTTTTGCACTAAGTGGCCATTCTACCTTGTCATCATGCCCTGCTTGTGAGCTTCTTGGAGGCATTTGGCTGCTCACTGGGGGAAGTAGGATGCTGGAAAAGATTGACTTTGGAGTTGATCCAGAAGCACTCTGCTTATGAAGGGGGTGGGGAGAAAAAAGAGAGAGACTGAGAAAACCTGAGAAGTGTACACCATCACATTGACACCTGGAAGTTTAAAAGTAAGTTGTATAAACTACATAAAACTGTATAAAATTATACATGGTGTGAAGGAAGCAGACAGGAAGAATAAGACATTCTCCCTCTATGATAATATTAAAAACCTGGGTCATCTCCTGAAGCTAAATGATTCAGGACAGGTAAAAGGAAGTGTTCCTTACCATAGTACATAATTAACCTGTGGCATCCACAGTCATAGGAAGTGATGATGGCAGCCAACTAGGATGAGTTTAAAAGAGGATTGGACAAATCCATGGGTGATGGAACTCTTGGTGGCTACTAGTCATAACGTCTAGATGTTCCCTGCAGTACCAGAGGAAGTCTGGAAACAACATATCAGTTTCCAAGGGAGCATAAGCAGGCAGATGGTGTTTCCGCCCATGTGCTTAATAGACAATGCATGCAAGCAGCAGTCAATTAGAGATCCTGACCTAAGGATCAAAGAAGCTGATGACTTTAGAGAAACAAATAAAGACTTTATTGTAGAAACTCCATTCTAAGATAGGAAAGTTACTCAGGGTGCTATCCTAAGCTAGCTACATCCCAACAGAGGAGAAGAGGTGGAAACATTCTTAAGAGTATCAGTTTACATCACAGAGGGAGCAGGATAAGTAGACAAGCAGGGAGGACTGTGGGTTACTCAAACTATCTAACCCTACTATTACTGTCCAATCTGAGGCATTCTTGACTCTTCAGTGCTGAACATTGTTGCTCTTCTAACAGTCCTCTTGGTGGGCTTTTCACAGACAACTGGTTAGCCTCTATGGGCACTGAACAATTGAGTAGACTTGTTTTCCACAGTCACTTCCAATGCAAAGCATTCTTTTCTGCTTTGGCCACACCTCAGCTGGTCTCCTATGTTCAGTTCCAATTTAGGAAGGAGACTGGAATGTGTCCAGAAGAGGGTGATGAAAATGATAAAGAGGCTGAGAACCAAAGCCTATGAAGACTGGTTGAGGGTAGAGTTGTCAGATGAAATAAAGGACAGGGTTCCTATCCCTAGTGGTTTGAGTGTTGGATGATGACTCTGGAGACCAGGGTTTGAATCCCCACTTGGCCATGAAAATCCACTTGGTGACCTTAGACAAGTCATACACTCTCAACCTCAGAAAACCCTGTGATAGGTTTGCCTTAGGATCACTATAAGTTGGAAATGACTTGAAGGCACACAACAACAAAGAAGAGAGAATCTCAGCAAGTTTTGCTTATATGACAAGCAACACTTGATGAAATGTTCTCTTCTATATGACTGTTAAAAAGATGGGCACCCTATCTCTCATTAAAGCTGGCAACTCTAATTGAGGGTGCTGGTATGTTTAGCTGGAAAGGAGAAGACTGAGAGTTGATATGATCGCTGTCTTCAAATATCTGGAGCGATGTCATGGAGAAGATGGAGAAAGTTTGCTTCCTGCTATTTAAGAGGGTAAGACCTGAAAAATTAATGGATTCAAATTACAAGAAAGGAGGTTTTGTTTGAACATTAGGAAGAATTTCCTGATGGATGTGTTCCCTGGTGGAACATTGCTTTGGAGGGTGACAAGCTCAAGCTTCACTGGAGGTTTTGAAACCATGGGTGGATGGCCACCTGCCAGGGATGCTTTAGCTGTGGTTTTCCTGTATTGTTAGGGGGGTTGGACTAGATGACCCTAAGTGTACCTTCCAACTCTGCAGTTCTGTGATTCTATGAAAGCAAAGAAAGGTTCCACCAGAGATATGGCAAGGTCTTCTTCTGGTTCAAGAGTGCATCCAGAAAAGATGTTGACCAGAAGTTCATACTGTGTTTCATGCTCATATTTTTATTCCCTCTCTCATTAATGGTCTCAAACCTTCCCCATGTGCTTGCCTAATGGCTGACAGAAAGCACAGGACCCTGCTTTCCCCTGCTGAGTTCAATTATTCCAGCAGAGCTCCTGGACAGATTAAAGATGAAAGGACTGAGTTTTCTCACAATAAAGCAGTGAGTACAGCCTTAGCAGAGCAAAAGGCCACAGGACTGTCTCTCATTGGGAGTTGGCAGTAGGAGGGGATCGGAGGGAGGGTCGCTGCTGGACAATGGCTCCCCCTCTTTCTATCTCTACCAGCTGCCTTTGGACCACCTTTCATGTCCCATCAGTGTTGCCCACGTTACTTTCCAAGTGCCCTGTAGTGATGTGACTCTTATAGCATTGCTGGGTGTCAGTGGTGGTGATGGAATCAGACTGTCCTATCTCTTGCTTCCAGAGCTTCTAAAATAACTTCAGAAGAGTGGCTGTCATTCAGAGGAGCATGTGTGATTCAGAAATGTTAGTTGTCAGCGGGGGTGGGATGGGGGTTGTGTCAGCCCCCCCCCCGCATCACAGAAAGCATTCAGAAAGTACTTAAGAGATGCCTTCCTAAACCCATAATTTAGCTTCAAAGGAGCTTAGCAGCAAAGAGCAAAGAGCTGGTTTACTTTGTGGGAGGAAAGGGACTGGGTAGGAGGAAGGACTGCTGAGACATTACCTGTCACTGGTGCGTCCCCTCTTTTAGATCCTTTGTACAAGATCATCCTTTTGACTGAAGAAACCACAAGTTGCTTGGGTGTATGGGGCTTAATCAGTATATCAGTTGATCAATCAGTGGATAACGCCACTGAATGTTTAAATTTGCATCATGCACACACACAGTTCAGAAATGATGCACAGCACAGCTGGTGAGAGTGAGGGTTGCAAGATGGAAAACTTAGAGAGGGCTTCTGTACCTTTAATGGTTGTGTAGAAGAGGAAGTTTCAGCAGGTGTTGCTTCTCATGCAACCAGGGAACAAGCAATACCAGCTAAAATTCACTCTTCTGCACAACCATTAAAGGTACAGGAGTCCTCTCCAGTTTTCACTCTGACAACCCTTGTGGGAGCTCACTTCAGAGGTCTTCATGCAAGACAGGTTAGAGGAACCTGTGGTCCTGCAGGCACTGGCTGGCACCTTGAAAACCCAATAGCAGTCTGAGGGTGTTCCATAGTAAGGCCTGTGTAGCAACAGCCTACAGCTTTACTCTATGTTTTTGTCTCACTGACACTCTAACTTCTCAGAACTTAGATAAATGTCTGATCGTTACTGAGAGGAATATGTTTTTTCCTTGTATTTAGAAGCTTTGTTCATCTAGTCTTCCCTCTGTGCTTATGGAGCTCAGAAATGGATTCCAGGCAATGAGAAAATAGGACGGAGGATATGATCATTACTGTGGTGAGTTTAACCTGGTGAGTGAGTGTCTTTCAATGACTCTGTGACAGCATCCCGGCTTTAACTCAGCACAGAGCAGAAGTTGCATGTGATTAGGCCAGGCTCTATGCCAAGTTATAACATGACCCAGAATCCCTTGCAACATTACAGGGAATCCTGGGGCATGTTCATTCTTTACGTGAGCCACTTCTCTCTGCCCCTTAGTTGTGCCTCTGAATGCTGCCAACATCTAAATAGTCACCTTAAGCCAAGATCTCTGAGTACTCTCCTCCCTCAAAAGGTAGCACCTACTCTGCCTGAATTATTGCTCTGCGTCAGAATTTCAACACAATTTCCTCTTCTTCTTTCAAAAAAAGAATTTACTGGTGATGGCAAAGCAATTGCTGCAATTGCAGCTTTCAGAGTAGGCGGGCAGAAAGGTCATTAGTCATTGTGGGTTGTCAAATTATTATTATTATTTTGCCTTGTAAAGCTATTATCTTATGTTTATTTACTAGGAAATGGAAAAATGTATTCTAGTAGCAGTGATGTGTGTTCATGCCTTATTTCATCTTCCTCCCAGTTCCCCCATATCCAAGGCTGATATTTTGAGTCCACCATTTTGGGTAGGAACAAAGAAATGGAACTCAAAGTTTTCAGATAAGTGGAGTAAGTAAACAAATGTCAAGCTCCTAGGCTGGAAAATCTTTCCTGATATAATTTCATTTCAAATGAATGTTTTTGGAAAATAAATTCATTTCAACTCCACCGGGGAGTTCAGAGCTGAAAATGCCCATTGCCAAGGATGCATGCATTGCATAGTTATATATCAGTTTCATATCACTAACTGTCATGGGTCCAGTCTATGAAATCCTGGGATTTGTTGTTTGGGGAATTCTCTGTAGACGGGCACTATAGCTGTCTAGTAAACCACCAGTTTCTATCAGCTGGACCCAAGACAAAGAGGTACCAAAATGTATATACCTACAGTGCAGACACCCCCCCAGACATTATCCATTCCAGCCATCCTATAAAATTCGACCTTAGCATAAGCCAGAGTGGAAAACTATGTAGGGGCCAGGAGCCAATTCTTCCACCCCATCATGAACCACTGCCCCAGGAGTGCACAAAAATATGATATTTTCCCTTCACATCCCTTCCAGATTGTTGGGCAAAAGTGATGTCTTGATACTTCCATTTGTCATTTTGGCTGGGATGCAGAGGAAAAGTAATGTATGAGAGTGGCACAGGGTGTTTTTTGGGGGTTGGGGCTGGGGAAGCACATTTCCATGTGTTTTTGAGTACTTTTGACCTGAAAATTGCAGCAAAAATGTTAAAATTCTTGTTTCAGGGAGATTTGGAGAACTGACAGGGGGCTTCATGGGCCATGAAAGTGGAATCTGTGGACGAGCCTTTCCCCATCCTTGGCTTAAGCAGTGGCCCTGTTGTCAAATCCCCTCAGACTAGGCATGCTTCTTTTGCAAAAGATGGGAAGGGATTTTATTTCGAAGCCACACAACATGCACATGTGCATGAGTATGCATGTGCGTGTGCACACACACAAGCTGCAGATATACTGTGAAGCCATTTGGACAGCATCAGGGCCACAGATACCAACTCTTCCCTGAGACACAAGAATCCAAATTTGCACCTTCTGTCAACTGAGAAAAGATTCTTTCTCTCCCCCTTCCCTCACCTTCTGGGCACTGGAATTGTAAGAGTGACTTAGATTTAATCAGTTCTAAGACTATCTGGTTAGATCAGTGCTGTTGTTGGACATCAGCCCTTCTCTCTAGAGTAGGAGTCACTATACCACGTCTCCCCTCTTGGTTACTGGTACATCTGGAAGTGATCATATTATACCAATACTGCATTAAAATCACTTCACTGGCTGCCAGTTAATTTCCAGGCAAGGTAAAAAAATGTTGGTTATTTCCTTTAAAGTTCTACAGCAGTGGCTCTTAACCTTTTCTTTGCCAGGGACCCCTTTAAATATCTTTTGTTACCATGGGCCCCCAAGACTTAACTCAAGATTTAAAACCATAACAACAACAACAACACCTGATGATGATGATGATAGGATTACACCATCCATTAACCCTTTCCTCAGAGGAACTGCAAGGGAGAGAAGACTTTTCTGCTTCTTACTGCAAATTTGTGACTGGAGCAGATTGAGGAGCAATGTGCAGGTCAAGCCAGCCAGCCTTTGCCTTGACTCCTGTCACATGGGCTGAGCACTTTCAAGCCTTCGTGGACCCCCTGTGAGGATATCGTGGCCCCCCTGGGGGTCCATGGACCACAGGTTAAGAACAATTGCTCTACTGGGTTTGGGTCCAGGTTACCTACAGGATTCCTTTTTCCCATCAAATCCATCCTGTACACTCATGTCTTCTGGGGGAACGTCAACTTCAATCAGCCCAAATTAGACTGACTTATACCCAGAGGAAATTTTCTTCAACTGCCCCCAGATTGTGGAATGACCTGACAGAGGAGATTTGCCATCTAGATATGCTGCCTGAGTTTAAAACAGCAACCAGTCTCTTCCAGCAGGCCTATCCATATTTATTTTTGAATTATGGATTTCAAAGGGTTCATTGGCTGGTTTTAATATGTACTGGCATTATATGCTCTTTTAACTGATGTTATGTGTTTAATCTTTTGTTTTCCCTGTAGGAGATGTGGGTAAGAAATAATAGTAGTAGTAATGATAATAATAGTCTCCTGAGATCGTGAAAGATCTACAGCCTTGTGTGTTTGAAAATCCTATGAAGAATAAAGGGTACAAAGTGTACTTGAATCTCAGCTTTGTATAAATGGAAAAAGTACAACTAAATACTAACTAAAGTATTTTGATATTGCAAGTCAACTAATAAAAATTAATATTAAAAAAAGACCCAGTCTATTTCACACAGGAGAACATCCTGGTGGATTGTGGCCAGTAGCTTCATTTTTATGCCAAAGCCTTCCAGCATTCTTTTTTTGGAGGTGGTGATGGGGGAGGAAGGTGTGGAATTGGTAATGACAAACTGCCATCCTCAGCTGTAGGACAGGTCCTTTCCTAGCCTCAAAGCGTGAAAGACAAATTACTTGGGTTATAAAAACATCTTTAAAAACAACACATTTTGTTTTGCAATATTTATTTATAGTCCTCTGTGCCAAATATATATATATATATTTTGCTGCTTTTGGTGGTGAATACACCCATGCTCTACTAAAGATAGAGAGTAGCTATCTCCTTGTTCATGCATGACATGCAATAGCTTTGTGTTTTTTTTTTAATTATCAAGACGCTGTATAGTTCTAGTTGACTTTAAAATAGCTCAAGCAGCTATAAAGTAAATTGGCAATTGATATACATGAACAGAAGCCATGAAGTGCCATCATCTGTTAAGACAGCAAGAGTCTCAAAGCAGAAAGTCAGGGACCGAACTAGGAAATGCTCTGCACTTCACTTGGAGTTCTGCAAATCTTCAGAAAAGCTGTAAATAAATTCTGGAATCTTGTTGAAGCCTACCCTAGCAGTTGCAGTTTCTCCAGGTTCATTCCCTCTCTCTCTCTTTCTGGCTTTTCTTCACAAACGAAGATTCAGGAAGAACTCATCCAGCGCTTTCTGCAAGCGCGCTGATGACTAAAAAGGCCAATCCGAGATAAACAATTCCGGTTGCAGAAAGCACAGCAGAAGGTCTCCTTGGGTGATGTTTCCGGGTTGTGATTTTTTTCTGCATTGTCGTTTCTCTTCAAGACTTGTTTGGCGTGAGTTCTCAAATAAGGCTGCAGCATTGTGGATAGTGCGTCTCCATGCCTCCCAATGTGTGGCTGAAGAGAAAAGTGTAAGAATGACCATAAGGCCAAAGTAAGATAGAGCCATGCTGAAAAAAAGTCTGCTGAGACAAACAATAATGAATGATCTTAGGAATTTCATGAAAAGTTAACCATGTATAAAGTATTCTCACCCTTATCCTCAAACTTCTTGACATGTTCTGCTGATAAGGATACCAGCTAGAACACCAATGTGAGACTGAAAGTGTAAGTGTGATATGCATTTTGGATGCAGTTGTTACTTACCATCGAGTCAACTTTGACTTATGGTGACCTCCAAAAGTGCAGGTGCCTGCTGGCATCACTTCCCCCTTTTCTCAAGAAGCTAGTTAGTCTCTTTATTTTCCTTTGACTGGAAGGAGCATCCATGAGGGGCCAACCCAAACAATGGATGCTAGCTTACACCCACATGTGAGAGCCATGTTTTAGGGGCTCTTCTAACCAAGTTTAGGTTGACTTCTTTTCTGTATCTCCTTTACAATCTTAAGATGGGATTCCTGAGATAATAAATGCAAGTCCCCCCCCTTTTTACCTTAAAAGTGTAGGAAATTATTGGTATTTATATTAAGCAGAGTGCAGTGTAGCCCCAGTGCAATATGAGCTCTTGGTATAAAACAGGATAGAAATATGCAGGATGCCACAGTAAGGTTAAAAAGCAAAACTTACATTTATTGTGGCAGAGAATACATCTGAGATAGGAAAAACAGACAGAAGATAGTTATCTAACTTGGGTACAAGAGTACCTAAAGCTGACTCTCATGAGTGGGTGTAAGGCATCTTGAGGCAGAACTGCCTCATGTCTGTTGGCTTCTAGGTTCTGGTTTCTGTCTTTTGAGACAAAGAGTTGTAAAACACTAAACTCTTTGGAGCAAAGGTGTGGGGGGAAGTGACCTCTGCATGCAAGTAATAAGTTAAACCTTGAAAACACAGATCAATGACACACACAGAAAACAGACAAAGGGATAGGCATGCAACTTTAGATTTTACAGCTGTCCCCAACTACTGCAAACAATCGTTGATGTTTCTTCACTTCCAACAACAAGGGTGTCCAGAGTCATCTCTCCTGCTTCTACCACAAGCTCACATTACACTAGCCCTGTTGTACTTGGCTTACTATTTGTTGTTGTTATGTCCCTTAAAGTCATTTCTGAATTATGGCGTCCCTATCATGGGGTTTTCTTGGCAGAATTTGTTTAGAGGAGGTTTACCATTGCCTTCCTCTGAGGCTGAGAGAATGCGACTGGCCCAAAGTCACCCAGTAGGTTTCTATGGCTGAGCAGGGATTCAAACCCTGGTCTCCCAGTGTCATAGTCCAACACTCAAACCACTACACCAATATAGATACTAAATATTCCTACTCCATTGTCACCCAGTGGGATTCACTGGCTGAGCAAAGATTTGAACACTGGTCTACCAGATTCTTAGTCCAACACTCAAACTGCTGCACCACACTGGAACTCTTTGGGTTAACTATTCCTTACTATATTGCTGATCTTAGTGAAAACTTTCCTCTCCCTTTTATTTCAAAAGGGAGAAATATTAGCAACTATAGGCTGTATGTCTTCACATTGCCTTCTAGCAAAATGTCTACAGAGATGCCAAGTTTTTTTAAAAAGCCATTTGTTAATCATGGGAAAGGAGCCCACTTGGCAAACAGGAGGCAAGTGCATTTTGAGAGCAGCCAATTGAGCGACAATGGGAAGGGCGGCTTCCATTTTTGCAGTCTAACGGAATTTGCATGGCCAAAGATCCTTCAGCCCCACTTAAGCATTAGCTTGTGCTTGCAAATGCTGGTTGTATAGCTAAAGGGAATGACATTGTTAAAGGACCCCTACCTATAAAATGAAAGCACAGCCTGCCCTGCCAAGCCAAGCACCTTGCAACGTGCTAATATTATGATGGCTGGTTTAGTTGATTGTTCATTTAATAATAATAAATACTGAAATTACCAATTAGAGTATATAGTTGCAAGTCGAAATGTATCAGCCTTCTAAAGCTGAGCCTGTGGGTTTGAAGGCCCTCCCTCTATCCCAACTGCTGCTGCCCTGAACTCTTTCGGAAGGATAGAAGAAGAGGCAGGGACAGCTCCACCTTGCCAAGGCCCAGAAGCAGATGAAAGACCCTTCCTCCATCCCACCTGCAGTGCTGTAGCCTCAGAACAAAAGAGGCAGGCACAGCTCCACCATTAGCTAACACACATTGGAAACTGCTTAATGCAGCTTAGATGTATAAATTGCTATTGCTTAAAACAAATTGTAAGCTGCTCTGATAGCCTTTGTGGCTGAAGAGCGGGGTATAAATAACTAATTTTTTAAAAAATAAAATTAAATGTCAAGGCCCAGAAACAGATGAAAGGTCTTCCCTCCATCCACATCCCCACTGCCACTGCCCTGGCCTCAGAGGGAGAGAAGGAAAGGCAGGCACAGCTCCACCATGCCTGGACCAGAAGCAGATGAGAGGTCTTCCCTCCATCCCAACTGCCCTGGCCTCGGAGGGAGAGAAGAGGCAGGCTCAACTCTATCATGCCCTGGAGCCTGTTGGCACAGTGGTTAAATGCTGGTACTGCAGCCACAACATTGTGAGTTCAGTCCTGCAAGGCTCCAGGTTGACTCTGCCTTCCATCCTTCCAAGGTTGGTAAAATGAGCACCCCAGCCTGTTGGGGGCAATTAGCTAACACATTGTAAACCGCTTAGAGAGTGCTTAGTACTATAAAGTGGTATAGAAATGCAGGTCCTATTGCTATTGGCCCAGAAGCAGATGAAAGGCCTTCCCTCCATCCCAATGGCCACTGCCTTGGCTTCAGCATCTGCTCTCACTTCCTTTCCTTTCCCACATTCTGGGCTCTTCTCTTGCACTTGGCACTGCTGCTTTCTGGGATTTGGCTCTGGCATGCCTGCGCAATACTACCCAGAGTGGCCTGCACTCTAACTAAGGAGGAATCTGGGATATGCTTCCAACCACCCCAGCTGGCTGGGACATTTTTTTCATCTCTTCAACCCAGGATTTTTCTGGTTTTCCGGGACAAATGGCAACCCTATGTGGAGGTTGCTATTTCCTTCCTCCCTCCCCAGCGTCCAAGTCTTCCCCCACCAGTTACTGAGCAGCCTTTAAACCCACCTGCAGAGCCATTCCCTACTTCATGGAGAGCAGGTGAGATCCCAGATGTGTCTCGCCATAGTTGGAAGTGAAATGATACCATCAGGTGTTCTCTGGACGTCTCAGCACTGTTCCCCACAAAGCAGGGAATGGCCAGGCAGAGAGTCTTCAGAGGCTGTGTGGTAAGCATGTGGACCTGCTGTGCTATGCTGAGCAATAATGGAGTGCAACCACTCTCTCTTAATTCTATGGCTCTTAGGGCTCGTCTAAACAAGGCAATAAAATGTGGATTGAAACACACTAATGCCAATTCACAGCAGCTTTCATTTTTCTCCACAGTTTTTTTCCCCAGAGTCAAAGGTATGCAAAGCTATCCACATTTGTTGTTGAAACAGGCATGCCTGTGAATCAAGATGGCGGTGCAAGTAAATTATTTGTGTTTTTATTGTCACCAGTTGCTGCCGCCCAATAATCTCTCTCTCTCTCATTCTCTCTCTCTCTCTCTCTCTCTCTCTCTGTAAATCCAAGGTGTGGAAGTGTAATCTTCCACTTAAATAAACAGGGGGAAAAAGGCTGTTTCATTGCCTCGGTGCATGATTGTTACAGTGGAAATCCAATATGGAGGAAGGTGGGATACAAATAAATATAAATCTAACAATAACAACAACACTTGCAAAGAGGACCTCCTCCTTCACTTACCAAGTCAATAACCACTCATATGCAAATTTATCCCCTCTGCCAATTTTTCCTCATTCATCTATCATAATATTTGCCACTGGGAATATCTGATATATAAATTGAAAGAAAACTCTGAGATCACAATACTGGGAGGTCCTCCACTTTGGAAACCTACTGAATTAGGGGGATCGGATGCACACTGATTCGGTTCACCCTCCATTTCTTTCCCACTCCCTCAACCTCTCCCCCTTGATCTCTGTTTGGACTCAAGAGGGGCAACATCAAAGAGCTTGAGCTGAAACTCAGGTCAGGAGAAGCAGGGCTTCACCTGGCAGTCAGAAGCATCCCATTTCAGAGACTTACTTGGGTGGATTTGGAAAGCAGAGACTACCTGTACCAGGAAAAGTGGAGCAGCCAAGCTGACTGAGCCAAGAAACAACAGTCAGTTCTCAATTGCTTGTCCAGAAGCTGCTGGTGTGAGGGCTACTCCATAGGCCAAGAGTGGGCAACTTCGGAAAGCCTGAGGGTGAATGTCCAATCTCTAGGACTTTGTATAGTTCAGTCTAAAATGGTGGGAAACCCAACCTAAAGTGGAAGTGGCTTCCAGTCTACTCCCAGTTTTGTGTATGTGTGTATGTGTATGTGTGTGTTGACAGCTAGAGTTAAGGAGTGGGCTGTGTGCAACTTGTGTGGCTACACTTTGTCCACCTTTACTGTAGGTTAGCTTTTCTGTCTAGATTTAGCAACTGGCTGGACAGCTCCCCTAATGTTTTGTGCTTGATGTACAAGGCCCTTGACTCTTGGAGCATCTACTAGTACTGCTGGATAGCTCCCTTGACGGTCAGTAGAAGACACAAAGACCTCTGCCCTGCCCAATCAGGGCTGAGAATCTTCTGTGTTGGTTTCATATCTAGGACTCCTACCAGGTCACTAATACCAGGATTCACCATTATGCTGTGATAGCCCCCTCCCCCATGGCCATTCTGTTGCTGGTAGGAGTAGAAGGGTGGGATTGGAGAAGTACCTGGTTATGTCCTGCCCCCCTCACCAGACTGAAGATGTCTTTCACTGAGATCCACTGGGGTCCACCCAAGGTCTCAGCAGATACCAAGGTCTCCGTCTAGCTATGGGAGTATAGTCAGATGCTTTTTAAAATCCCCTCTGCTCTTTACTATCAATGGAATAGTCGGGGGGGGGTTATCAAAGTACACTGGTGATCTGGGAGGAGAATTTTGGACATTTCAGAGAGAGGGAGAGGATATCAACCTCTGCAAAGACCAAAATACCCCCACCAAACATGCACAAACATAAGGTGGACTTACGTCTGCGTGAGCCACTAACAAGATGCGTGCCCATGCCTGTGATTTTTATTATGTCCTCTTGTCCAGCTTGAAAGACTAGGAATAACACAAAGCACACATGCAGAGGAATGCTAATGTTTTGAACTCATATAATTTATTTTTTAATACTCTGTTTATACTACTGTTGGATTTGTGATTGGCCAATATCTTGGTCCATAAACAGTCTATATCCAGTCCATTTTAACTGACAACAACAAAAACAACATCTTGACAAAATGTAGGCCTGTGACTCATTATCACATCTTTCCCCCCTCTTCTCCTGTATGTTTTTTTTACACTTTCTCCTGTTGAAGAAGCCAGGAGAGCTTTGAAAGCTTTTATGATGTATAAGTGTATTTTGTGCATTTTGGTTTAGTTCAATAAAGGTATCCTTGTTTTGTAGATTTTGGATGTTGCTGTATTAGTTAGTTTATAGACGTTTATTTAAGTTTTTTTTTTAAAAAAATAAACAACAGCAACAAACCTAATGTTCTCCAATGGCTCAAGGGGGAGTATAAAGAGTAGAGAAATAGAGGGATGGTGCCCAAGTTAAATCAAAGGAATGCTGGTTCAAGACCTCCCTGGGCCCTGCTCCAATGATTCTTAAATGCTTGATCTTCCAAATGTTTTGGACATTAGATCCCAGAAGTCTCAGCCAGCTTGGCCAATTATCAGGAATTCTGGGGCATAATATAATAAAAACAACCACAGCCCAATAACCTTCTAGAGACCCTCACTTGCTGCCTACCACCTTAAGAAAGTTGTCTTTTTCACTTTGAATTCAGTTTCTTTTTGCTGCAAGTTCCCTTTAACTCATAGGTAATTTCCCAGAGGTGTTTGGTGCTGCCAGAATGTGAGCTGTCAAAATGATGCAAAGTTTCCAAATGTGTGAATTTGTGCCTGTTTCCTTCTTTTTTAAAAAGCCCACCCGGTGTGACAGTTTTGTCAAAGCTTCCCCCATCCTTTTTAATGTATGTATTTAAAGCAAAGTGTTTTGACTGAGTTCTAATGGCTCTTTTTGTAATCCTTCAGTTCCTGCAGCTGAGTAACCCATGCTGGGAATCTAATAGAGGATTTTACAATTAAGGATGCATTCCTCCTTGCCCAGGAAAGAACATCTCTGTTAAGAAGAAATATCCGACTAGACCTTGCTCATTCAGAGGTCAGCAACCTTTGTCCCTAATGCCACACACATTCCTTGGCCCAGTTTCAAAACTTCTGTGCAAGCAATCAGTTGAAACCTCCAGCAAGAGTAATCTGCTCCTCCTTGGCTGCCTACTGGACAGGAAGGAAAAGAGAAAGAGAGAGCAGAGCTTGGAAAAGTGACTCCTTTGGCTTATAGCTCCCAGAATTTCTGGCCATGCTGGCTAAGGGATTCTGGGAGCTTTAGTCCCAAAAGTAACTTCTCCAAGCTCTGGGGGAGAGAGAGAGAGAGAGAGAGAGAGAGAGAGAGAGAATGCTGGGGAAAGTTCTGACAAAAACCTTTTCATGTTACTATTGACTCGAGAAAATAAAAACTAGAGACACCAGTAAAAAATCCCCTTCCCCAAAGACTAGTCGTGGTGGGCATTTGTTAGTGGAAGAAGCAAAAGTCCTATAGTCCATGCAGACCCCTCTTCTGATACTTCAGTAAGAAAAATACAGGCATCACTTGCTATGGATTAATGCTATGTTTAGCACCAGTCATATTTGGCCCCAGTAAAGGGATTTTAGAGCGTGTTCTAGAATAGGGCAGTAGGATGTAATTTGCAACCACAGAGAGATGTGCTGCCTTTGGACTATTTGCATGCAGCTGTCCAACTGTTTTGTTGTTCTTTTTCTTGTAAAGCACCATGTACATTGATGGCGCTATAGATGATGATGATGATGATAATAATAATAATAATAATATGATAATAATGCTAATACTAATACTCTCTCTCTCTCTAGCTTTTCTTCGCAAACGAAGATTCAGGAAGGACACATCCCGTGCTTTCTGCAAGTGTGCTGATGACTAAAGAGGCCAATCCAAGATAAACAAGTTCGGTTGCAAAAAGCACAGCTAATACTAATACTAATTATTATTATTATTATTATTATTAATACTAATATTAGCTAACACTAATACTAATAGACTTTTGCAATTCCACTGCAAGGGACTGAGCCTCTGACAGCATCCCTCCCCCAGCAGTCCACCAAGGGATGGAGTCAGGGAGAGAGAGAAGAATGTGTCCAAGTGATAGAAGGAGAAAAGGCTTGTGGGTCCATTACCAGTGGGGTGGCTAATCCACTCTGGTTTTTAGCTTGAGTTTTAAAGGAGCTGTACATAGTGCAGAACCTATTTGGGGGATAAGATTCAGCACTGTGGACAGTTCCTTTGAAGATCATGTTAAAAATATTCATAACATCACTGTGTCTTCACCATCATCGCCATACTAAAGTTGTGACACAGATCAGCTGTGATAGGCAGAATTTTCATATCATATGAAAATAAAAGGGTTGTTTAGCAAGTGACAGGACTGTACCAGTTGGCCCTCTGTCATTTTGCTTCTCAAATTCTGGCGCTTGTTGTTGTTGTTCAAAAAAGATTCTATATGAATTAGCCACATTGGCCAGGGCGTAGGAGGATTTGTGGCAACCCATCTACCTTGTGATGGACTCTCTCAACCATCTGGATGACTGCCAATGCATAAGACCACCTGGAACCCAGACATTATCCCAGTGGGGATAATAATACATGGCCTAGTTCTCTATTTTCCAGGCAGGGGAATGAGGTCTTGGGGGAAGGGTTGTCTTTCTGCTGTTCAGGATATTAAAATGTAAGTTTAAAAATAATAATAATAAAAAACACTGATAAAAGTGAGATCATCAAAAATGGGATTAATATAACATCAAAAATGCTAATGGGATTTAGAGGCTTGGTAATCAAGGTTGAGGATTATGGGGATCATCAGAATAAATCCCAAATGCTGAACAAGGTTTCCAATGTATCTTTGAAAGGCAGGGTGGGGCGGGGGGAGAGAAGGAAGAGGACTTGTGTTCTGAAACCAAATACCATCGGACTACAAGAAGAAAGGATTATAAAGCACCACAAGGTTACTCTATGGATAGGCAGACTTTAGGCTCATGTGATCTGTATGGTATTTCAGTACAACCACAAGATCTACCATCCAGAACCCAGTGGTGCAAAAGAAACATGCTTAGAATGAACAAGGAAAAAAAAATATCATTATTTGCTTTTTGTGCAAATAACCCTATTTTCTGTGTGAAGTCAAAGGCTTTCACAGCTGGAATCCATAGGTTTTTCATGAGTTTTTTTTCTAGGCTTTGAGGCCGTGTTCTTGAAGAGATTATTCCTGAATAAACTCTTCCAGAACACGGCCTCAAAGCCCAGAAAAACCCTATTTTCTGCACAGGAAGTAGCATCTTCTGCACAGGAAACCCATTATTTCATGTAGAAAACATTTTTTTCCTGGGGGGCAGGGAGGCAAAAGAAAAGGCCATGTGTTTTTCCTCTGCTGAATAATTCCTGCCCAACACTTGGGGACATTGAACAACAGGAGAAAAGCACCATGAGGCAAGTTATCTTCTCTTCCCTTTTCTCTCTCTCTTATGCTATTCACACGTGCTTAGTAAAGGATTCTGGAGCCAGCTGCTATTTACCTTGTCTGTTATAGGCAGGCACCCACAACTGCAGTAGGTGCAGCTAGAATAGTATTCCATTCTTTCCCAGATCAAGCTTTTATTACATTATTTACTACAGATACTCTGCTGCAACCTGACATTAACAGCTGTGTTTCTCCACCCACCTTCATCAATCCCCCAATACCAATGCTGCTAAAAAAAACCTTCAGTTAGTCAGAGGACAAGGAGAAAAAGGTGGGCTGGGGAAAGTGTAAAAACACTTTGTAAAAAGGAGCTTCTTTGTCAGAGGCTTTGTTAACCAAGGTTATGTCTATAGTCTTTCCATCCCTAATCTGAGCACAGCTTCTCCTGTATGGAAGTTTCCATTTTCCCTGGGGAAAAAATGCAACATGTGGACCAGGCATTGATCACTCATTTGCTATAATTGTAGTACAAATATAGCCAGGGGTGGGTGGATGGAGAAATCATCTGGTTCTGAGCAGGCCTAGAGATTTTTTACTCCCTTTTAACATATCTCATACTTTTCTCCTCATGTGGAGACAAATGCTCAACGTCCCATGATATATAACTCCTTTTCTGTCTCTGTTTCCATGTCTGGCTGCTGGTTTATGTTGTAGCTTCTTCATGCCCCATTCTGTCTGGCAGAGATGGATGTGCCAAGGGTTTGGTCTCTGCAAATAATGAAACAGAAGGGTGGAGAAAGAACATGAGAATGAGAATGCAAGAAGTTCTGCCTTGCAGACAGGGCCTGCTCTTTTCTTCCCCCTGACAGCTGGGCTTGGAATCTAATCCCCTGCCTTGGGTAATAACCAGCGCCTGTCCCCAGCTCAATCATCTTAAGCATTGATTCCAGAAGGAGGACTCCTTTGGTATCTGTGGGTCAGATTAATTACTGGGGTGGGAGAGGAAGGGGGAGGCACATGCTGCCTTCTTGGAAATTTTGTTTCAGCTTCTTTATTTGCCTGCCTTGGAACTGGGAGAACTCCATGGGGCCTTGGCCTTGGCCTTGGCCTTGGCCTTGGCCATGACTTGAACTAGACTCTATGGCCAAATCCACACTACACAAATAATCCAGTTTGAACTGGATTATTTGCAATGGCTTCTTCTTATGGAACCCCAAGATTTATAGTTTTACAAGGTCTTTAGCCTTCTCTGCCAAAGAGTGGCTTCCACGTCATTGGGGCAGTGAATCCACTCTTGGTTTTACTCTGAATTTTAAAGGGGCTACCCATGAGACTGAACCCCTTGCCATTGCTGCATTTTCTCCTTTTGCCTACAGTTTTTGGCATCTGCACCACCGTGTCTCATAGCCACCAGCAACGTTTGGCAGTAGGCAGCACCAGGAGTAAAAGTGAGTAAAAATAAAATAAAATAGATGAGACTCTTCAGATGCTGTTGGAATGCAGCTTCCATCATTCCTCACCATTGGGTGTGCTGGCAAAATATGATGGGAGTTCAAATCCAGCAACACACACACACACACACACGCACACACACACACACATTCTTAGACTGAGATGCTATCAAAGGAATAATGTGACTGGTGTAAAGGGCTGAGATCTCTTTCCTCCTACATTCCCCAAAGGAAAGCTAGGGTTGCCAGAATAAAAACTGGAGGGGTTCTTACCCTTTTAATGGTTGTGTAGAAGAGTGTATTTCAGCAGGTATTGTGTCATTCAACTGAGTAACAAGCGACACATGCTGAAATTCCCTCTTCTATACAACCATCCAAGGAACAGGAACCTTCTCCAGTTTTCAGTTTGGCATCCCTATCTAGATAGCCTTTTCTACCCTGACCCCATTTTCCATCTGTAGAGTGAGTGAGTGAGGAGGCAGTTGGGTCCATTCTGGTTTGCTGTTGCTGAGACTCTGACCTTGGTCATGCTAGCTGAGGACTAAACAGGAAGTGTGCCCTAAAGACACCCTCTGTCTCTAGTGTGAAAAAACTTTCTGGCCTGATGGAGAGCTCTGTTAGCAGTGCCCCCAAACCATTAGGATAAGGAAGAAGCAGCTGGTCTTGGCTCAGAGGCAGGAAGAAATGGGAGTCCCCTCACAAATGGAAAGTAATCTCCCTTTCCTTCCCCGCAGAGCCTAAACCAGCCTCATCTTCTTTGTCTGAATCCTCCTTCCCATCTTTCCTCTCCCTACATGAAGCTGGCCTGCTGTGGGGGAACTCTGCCCAGAGACGAAGGGCCTCCTCTTTGGAGAACTGGCCCAGGGCTCCAACCACTTTAATCCCACCTTGCACCCAAGGTCCTTCCACACTTCACAATTATATCATGCTGTGATGCCACTTGAATTGCCAGGCTTCCATCCTATGGAATTCTGGGATTTGCAGTGTAGGGATAGACATTTAGAACCATAGAATTAGAGTTGGAAGAGACCACAAGGGCCATCTAGTCCAACCCCCTGCCATGCAGAACTACACAATCAAAACACTCTCAACAGATGGCCATCCAGCCTCTGTTTAAAAACCTCCAAAGAAAGAGACTCCACCACACACCCAGGCAGTGCACTCCACTGCTGAGCAGCTCTTACTGTCAAGAAGTTCTTCCTAATGTTTAGGTGGAATCTCGTTTCCTGTAGTTTGAGTCCATTGCTCCATATCCTAGTATCTGGAGCAGCAGAAAACCAGTTTGCTCCATCCTCACTATGACATCCCTTCAAATATTTAAACATGGCTTTCATGTCACCTCTCAACTTTCTCTTCTCCAGGCTAAACATACGGAGCTCCCTAAGCCACTCTTCATAGGGCATAGCTTCCAGACCTTTTATCATTTTGGTCACCCTCCTCTGGACACATTCTAACTTGTAGAATTCTCACCCAGAGCAATCCAGTGCATTGCCAAACTACAAACCTCAGAATTTCACAGGATGCAGCCAGAGCAGCTAAAGTGAAATCATAGTGCAATAATTGTTTAGTGTGGAAGGGCCTGGGAAGATGGGTCTGACTTGTGTGGAAGGACCACTTGCTTCTGAGACAAACAGCACTTCTGAAATAGCAGCTCCAACTGTGGCTTTCAGCATACATGAAATCTTGGTGGGTGGTGGGTAGGCGATATCAAATGCCTTGCTGATTTCTGGGCTTTCAGTCTGCATGCTTTGCATGATGCTTTTGCTTTGATCTGATAACAGCCTCCACAGCATTGGTTCAAAGAGGCTTTTCCCCCTTTTATTTAAAAAAATGCCATCAGGCCTTTTCCCCCCCACCCCTCTCCCTCTCCCCCAAGCATCCACAGATGCCAACTCCCTCTTTCAATTTCTCTCTTAATCACCTCTGCAACCCACCCACCCACCAGTTCAGTGGTATTGTCATCCCAGTTAATCAGCGACCCCTCACCATTAAGGATCATTAAAGCTTAATTCACTGCCTGGGGAAACATTTTCATTATTAAGTGGAATTGCTGATTAAACAGCCCCGATTATGAGGGAAAATCCATCCCTCTTTCCTGCTGGGAAAGATGGAGGGGAGGAGGAATTGTGACCAGTAGGCTGTGGGGAATCCCACTGTGGGAAAGCACATGGGCTACTCCACTGTTTGTTCAATGAAAATGGGTAGACATGTAATGTTAACATTAGTGGAGTGCCAGAAATGTACATCATGATGGGTGGTGTGACATGACTGATGGCCCAAATGCCAACCCACGCTCCAGACTAGAGGCTTCCAACCAGTGTTCTAGCTTATGAGTATCTGCAGCAGAGCTTGGAAAAGTTACTTTTTGGACCATAATCCAACCAGCATGGCCACTGGTAAACATTAAAGAGTAGGAATACACCACTCGATAACTTTGGTTTATTGCACTCAGCATGACTGTGGTCCTTCATGTTGTTACTAAGGAAGAAGCTCAATTGAACTCAATGGGGCTTTGTTCTGAATGCAACTGAACAGGTTTGGCCTAGAAAACACACTGAACTTTTACATGAAGACTGGAATCCTATATCAAGCAGGCTAAGTGCAACACTCTGCTAATCCAGTTCCATGGCTCCCCCCTGCCCAACAGCTGTCCAGTGCCAGGAAAGGCTGCTGCTTACCAGTGAGGAAGGAAGGGAAGGGAAGGGAAGGGAAGGGAAGGAGGAAGCCATTCAGATAAGGAAGAAGCAGCTGGTCTTGGCTCAGAGGGATGAAGAAATGGGAGTGCCTTCATAAATGGAATGCAATTGCATTTCCCTTCCCCTCAGAGCCCAAACCAGCCTCATCTTCTTTGTCTGAATTCCCCTCCCTGTCTTTCCTCTCCCTACTGGTAAGTGGCTGTGGAAAAGGCCCCTCACAGGGCTTGATAACTGCTGGGGAGGAGGTTTTTGTTGGGGTGCAAAGGGCTAGAGAGTAGCCCCATTCCTCTCCCAAAAGATATAAGCATGTGTAATCCACATTTATGAGTGTTTATGTCCCCAAGAGGATGCTGTCCAAGGTCGTCAGGCAACTGGGCATGGAAGAAGTGTTACTTAAACTGTCGGTGAAATTAGAACTCTACCCAAGAAATCATTTTGTGATTGATACCCTCATTCTCTGTCTTTTTCCACTGACCTGTCACAAGTAATTGTAAAACTTCAAAGCCTCGTAATCACCAAATTCACTTGCCAGAACAAGGATGGTTCATCAGTAACACTGCTGCACATCTTCACATTCCATCTTCCCTAAACCACTGGACCTGCTCCCTCTTACTGTACCTGCAATCCCCACAGTAGCTAGAGGGGAAGTGGATTTTTCCAGTAATGATGTATTGTGGTGAGCTCTCCCTCTCATTTTTTTAATAATGCAAAGTATTTGGGGATGGTTTATCTTGAGTGGGCATGACATCTACTCCCAATGTGGAATAAAATTGCTAGAAAAAGCCCTCCCCCAGTGCTCTCTCTCTCTCTCTCTCTCTCTATATATATATATATGGATCATCTCAGTCACCAATGTTTTGGACTCTCTTCAAAAATTCCCTTCAAAGCCTTCCCTTCAAAAATTCACCACTCCACTATTGCTAACCACCCCATCCCCACTATCAAGAGCTGTGAAAACTGCATTCCTCCTCCCTAGCATAGCTCCAGATGCTGTTCTCTAACATCTGGGAAACAAGTGTCACATCACTGCTAGCTCTCATGGAAGAGCATCTTGCTAACAGTTTCCAGCTGTCTCTAAACAGTGGTGTAGAAATGTCCTCACATTTTCCACTGCTGAGGGTTGAGTAAGCCCTCCAAGAACAGAACAGAACATCTTTACTAAGCAAGAAGAAGCATGAGAGCTGATTCTAAATTTCTGTATGGAAGTGGCTTCCATGTCATTGGGGCAGTGAATCTGCTCCCACTTTTAGTTCAGACTTCAAAGGAGATGTGCAAAAGTGCTGAAACTGTTTTGGAGATGAGGTTAAGGAGAACTTCTTAAACAGACTGCAGTCCAGAGAAGATTCACTCTTCCATTGACATGGTTGCCCAACCAGCCATCACTGCTAATTGAAGGATGGTGGATCAGGCAGTGCCTTGATATTTTCTTAAGGTTGGCAAAAACAGTGTTGCAATTTAACTATGGTAAGAAACTCTGGCCATGTTCTTCCAATGCATGGATGAGATGGTAAAACTCTGTGTGGACTATGTCAATTTAGGCTGTAGATGGGGGAATTACCTAACAGATTGTTCCTCCAATTAAAGTTTACTTATTGAGTCAACAAACAACCCTTGCACTGAGAAAGTTAGACATGGGGGGAGAGGCTTACAGTGTAGCTTTCTGCATGCTAGTTTCCTATGTAGGTGAGATGATGAAGGTGACAATAATGGCAACTTTGTTGTATCGAACATATAACTGAGCCCTCAGTTGCAGTCTGAAAAGTTACAGTCCAGATACAGTGTACCTCTGCTTTGGCTGAGTGTGAAAATTAAGCTCAAATCACTGATCTCCCTCTACTCTTATTCCTCATTTGCATGGAAGAATATCTGGATGACACATGCCAGAATGTCTGTACTCCATGTTAAGCATAAACAAAATTATGCAACCAAGCAAACCAAGCTGTACTCCAAGAAAACTGATCTCCACGCCTTCTCTAAATTATGCAAATTGAACCCATTTGCATGATATATTTTTTCTGCATAATTTATTCTCTATTTAATGCTGTTTTGCACAAGTTAGTCTGTTTTTACTAGTCAAGAGAGGGCTAATCCCACTGACAGAACAATGCTATATTCTTCCAGAGGTGCAGGTAACATATTACAGCTACTCTGGTGGAATGCTTAAAATGACCTTTTGGATAGTAACCCTAAAATCATCCAGCCAGCATGGCCATTGGGAGGTGTAATCCAAAAAGGGAACTCTTCTAAGCTCTGGTAAGAGGATTGCATTGTCAACAATTCACCCATCCACAGATAGAGGGAGCCAACCCATACAAGGGAAGCCATGGATATGTCTGCCAATGGTGCCATGCCCTCAACACACTGGAAACACAGATTGCTCAGGAAGGCCAGCGGCTATGTTGTGCCAGGATGGTAAATCCACAGTGAGTTTTATAGGAGTAGTTTGTGAGAGCTATCCAAGGTCCTGGATCATAATACCAAATTAGATTCAGAACCATGGATAGCTCACATGAAATACTCACATAAAACCCAATGTGGTTTCACTGTCCCACCAATGGAGCCATTGCTTCTTCAGGGCATTAGGAAATTGCTAATGGAACTCTGTGGCCCTGTCTTGTTAAAGGAGCCATAGACATACTCAGGAGGCTGCTGATTTAAAAATCACCCTCCCCTATCCTAAATAAAATCATTTACCATCACCTGACCATGTAAGAAAAAGAGACATAAAACATGAAAATTCAGTGATGCAGTTTGCAAAGCAGGGTAAAAGGAAAGCAAGAAATGATAACCTTCCTTCCTTCCTTCCTACCTGCCTGACTGCTTTTCTCTCAACATGGGACCCAATGCAGTTTATAACATAAATTAAAATAAAGCTAAATCCACACTCTCTCTTAGTAGCTACTATTTATTGAAAAAGGAATCATCACCAAGGTTTTAGAGAAGCATGAATAAATGCATATATGGTTTCAGGACTATTCAACTGTTTATAGCTGCTGGAAGTACAACTTTGGTGAGTGCTTTACAACACTCTGTGTGTGTGTGTGTGTGTGTGTGTGCATGCGTGCACATGAGCAAGTGTGGGAATTCAGCTCTTTTTTTTGTGGTACCAGCATTTCTGTGTTGTTGTGTTCTGAAAGTGCAGAAGGGATTCCAATGAATCCTATAGACCTTCAGTTGACTGATTTTGAGTATAGGATTATACCCTAAAATTGAAAACCTTCTTGGCTCTCTACACTTTCTAAAATCTCAGGCATTGTTCATAAAATCTCAGGCACTGTTCACTTTCTAAAATCTCAGGCACTTTGGATCAAAACTAAATAATCTCCAGACTCTTTAGAATTTGCTGTATGGACAACTTACCCTTAACTGTCCAGATTGCTATTTTGGCTTAAAGGGAGATATATTTATCAAGGAAATTATGTGGAGTGAAAAGGGTTATACCCACTCTCCCTTGGCATGATAGTTCCAGTCCTAATAACACTGCTTCCTTGATGTATCTTTTTAAAATCAGGATCTAATAGTGGATTTCTACTATGTGGTTGAGTTTGTCCTATCTAGCACAGCTACAAGGACTACTTTAAAAATACATTCTGAAATTCTGAAAAAAAAACCCCACAAAACCCCTAGATTTTGCACCTTCTTTTGCTTTGGTATGCTGTTTTGTTTTGGCATTGGCATAGATTCAAGGCATCCATGACCCAGCTGTGCCTCTAAGACTCACTTGATGATCTTCTGATTTTCTGTTAACAAGACTTCTGTGATGGATGGGATGGGGATTCTGCCCTCCCTCTACTAGCCAACCCAATTAGGCTTCTATTGACTCTTTATCTAGTGTACCACCCACAATTAAAAGAGCACCCATTGCTTCTTCTCTGCAACTTGGTGCAACCTTGGAGGCAACCTGAGCACTCTGTCTCTCATGCTCTCTCTTGCATTTAGCACAGTCTAACCTAATTATGTCGGTAGAACATTTCCTGATTCCATTTTAAGACTATTAGAAAACTGCAGACTGTGGCTTTTGATGATTAACACCTTTGTTCCCTTTACTTTTCTCTCTCTCTTTTTTTCTTTGCTCAATATCTAGTTTGATGCACTATGGTGCTGAACTCAAAAGCCATTATTTGGAGATGTTGTCATTGGCCCCAATGAAGATCTAGCCTTCTTATTAACTGTGGTTTTGTTACAACCTGCTGTTGCCAACAAAATAAAACAGAACACCTCTGTCAATCTTCATTTTGTCTGCAGCAATTTCTGCTAACCATTTAGAGGGAATCTGGTGTGAAATCCCAGTGGCTAGGAAATGGAACTTCTGAGATTTCCACTTCCTCATTTGTAGCATACTTTTAATTTGTAAAGTGAGTGGGGTTTAGAAACCACTCTGTGTGCTTGGTTTTCTTTCCTGCATTATAGATGGAACACTGAGAAAACTGGAGGTGAACAGGTTCCCTCAGCTCTGTTTTGTAACTGTTCCAAGACTTTAACATCTCTTTGCTCAAGATGTATGGATTTCCAAGTGGATTTTACATGTGAATGGCCGTGTATTGGTAAATTTTGTGTTACAGTCCCTCACCAGGGCAATTTCCACATGCCCCAGAGAGAGTCAAAAATACAGGGAGCTGTGTTGAACTAAACCAGGGCCAGGCAAATGGCACTTTTGTGCCCTGAAACCCCTCCTTCAGCCCCCCCAAAGCCCCCAACCCCTCCAAATTAAAAAAAGCACATTTCCACATAATTTTTTTTAGCCCCAAAGCATGCAGAAACTTTCCAAATGTGTGAAAACACATGAAAATAACCCCCACTCCCAGAATCTCCCATCCAGAATGGCCACTGGGAGTTGTAGTTCAAAAATTGAACTTTTCCAAGCTCTGATAACAGGATTGTATTGATAACAGTTCCCACATACTGTCAGCAGAGAAAGGGAACCTGCCCCCAATTTCTACTGCTCTGAAATCTGACCATTTTCCTCTGCAGTCCCTTTCAAAATGGCAGCAGGAAGTGACACAAATCATTTCATGTTGCCATTTTAAGAGAGACTGCAGAGAAAAATGGAGAGTTTGGGACTTGTGTGTGGGGGGGCACTTAGGGAGGATCTGGGAAGGGGGATTGGCCTCTGGCCTTCATGCTTCTAAACAACATCTAGGAATTTCATCTCATGCAGAGACAAGTCTTCTGTAAAGCTGATGGACCACACTCAAGAACATGGCACTAAAGACCAAATACTTTAGAATTCAGTAGAGATACAGTGGCTCATGGCAATACAGTGCTGCTGGGAATATCCATTTTCCTTCCAATTGCAATCCCAAGGGAGTGCAGCTAAACTCAGAGGCAGCACAGGATACTACGAGCAGTTGCAGAAGATACCATAGTCCTTGCTCTTCAAAAAGTCCCTAGGCCTTTTCCCTGTGAGCACTGGCTCCACTGTAGCACTGCCTATGAAACTGGGAAGAACTGGAAATACAAACAATAAATGTAATAAAATACCATTCTCACATTTTAAAATATGTGTGCATATGTGTTTATTTCTATCTGTCTGCTTGTCTATCTTGTTTAAAATATTGTGCAATTGTATTATTATGCACTTCTGGATATATCTGTGTCTATCTGTCTGACTATCTGAATGCTTTTAGAGGTGATAACTTTTTAATTTATTTGGTTTTTTTAATTTTAAAGAAACAGAAAAGAGATAAAGGATCAGGGATCACCCATCTGGTTCATGGTCTTCAAAATTCTGCAGATGTACCTCTAGAAGAATGGACATCCAGTATAGTATATTTTTAGAGTCAGATTCTATAAGTATCCCTAAATTAATCCCAGTTTTCCTATGGCCATCAAGCAAGGGCTTGTCTAGACAAGAAGATGTAATGCTGATTGCTGTGCATTAACACAAATTTGCAGCAACATTAATTTGTCTCCATGGTTGTTGTTGTTGTTTTTGCAAAATCACCGGTATGTGAAGCTATCCATGTTTGAAGCTCACATGCAGTCATACCTGTGAATGAAGATGGTGGCCAGGAATGAATTACTCATGTTATTATTTCCACCAGTTGCCACCGCTGCATGGTGTGATCTTCTATTTAAAAAAGCTGTTTGGTCACCTCAGTGCAGAGAAAAAGTGCACAATCAATACCACAAAACTCCAAAATGGCAGTTCTGGACACTTTGTTGCCAGCAAAGTGTTGCCTCTGTGCACATCTGACCAATCAGGTTTCCACTTCCGCTCTTATCCAGGAATGCACCATGATGCGATTCAGTTGAGTGGGAATGTGCATTTCACCCAAATTAAAAAAACAAAACAAAACACCAACTCTCAGGAGAAGTCACAAAGGCTTTTCCTGTGTAGTTTTTGGCTTCCCTCCTTCCGAATATGGCAAATCACCACAGGATCTTGTTGGGACAAAAGGTATTCTCCTCCAATTCTATGAGTTTTTTCATCATTTAGACAACCTTCAAGATAGCTATGCTGGGTGGAGACCTCCTGGACTCAATAAGCAACCCTGCACATCTCCCAGTGGTAGTGACCTGGGGAGTTATTTGTGTGTGATCAATAGAACCCAAGAGACTGTGGGCGATTTAGCAGGGTGTGGGTGTGGATGAGAATTTGTCTCCCTGATGCCTGGGTCAATTAAATTGATCGAGCAGGAATGATGAATCAATGGTAATTTGGTTGACAGACCTGCCGCTATAGCAAGTGCTGAGTAATTAGAAGGGCAAAAAGACGTTGCAAACAAGGGCCTTTGCCGAGTCTCCATCTGTGTTAGGGGTTTGCTAATGAAGTCAACAGGCAATTGGGTTGTTATTAATTTGAGGAAACAGATATGGTGTGTGGTGCCAGAAAAGTCTAGTTGGGATGTTGTTTTTGAGCATAAGTGAACCTCTCCCTTTGCCCTTCCCATAGGTTTACAATATGCATGCATCTCTGGTTATGTCCTGTTAGTCTGCCTATCCCTGCAACTGTGGGTGGCTGCTGCACATACTGTGGAGGGGACGACTCTGTCTAAAGGCAGCAAAGAAATTTGGAAGGGCTTGAAGCATCATCTGGAGCAGGGACAGGCAATAAACAGCCCAATGGGCAACATGTCCCTTGGCCATTTTTTTTTTTTTTGGTGCTTCCAAAGTCTTATGGGTGCACTAGCCCAACAAAGTCCCCCCCCCTTTCTGCTACAGAAAAAAAATAGGAGAATTGCCATTCACAGAAGCCTTCAGGAGCAGCAAATGTTTTCTAAAGCAAGGGGTAGGCTTTTGTTTTAGTCTCTGTCTCTCCCCCCCCCCCGCATCTCTCTCTCTGTATAGGGCTGTTTGCCATTCCCTCCCCCCCTCATTCCAAATCAGAAATTCATTTCTGGCTGCTTCCATTTTGGAAAAAAGATAACTTATTTCAGCAGAGGCATAGACTGTGTGTGTGTGTTTGAGAGAGATGGAGTGGGGAGAGATAGAGATAGATAGCGAGAGAGAGCACTGGTCCCTGGATCTGCTGAAGTTACCCATCCCTGAACTAGCACATGGAGTAAAATGGAACCAAGTTCTTGTCAATGAAGGAAAGGAGGTGGTGGGCAAGTGAAGCTTACAGTGGTGGCCATGGGTGGCATCCTCTTGGTGACATATGCCTAATTCTACCTCATGCCTGCCTATGTATTTTTTTCTTTTGGTTGTGCAGAGGTTGGCATTCCCTTTCTCCATCTTTCTCCCTCCTCTTCCCCAGGATTCACCATGCCAACAGTCCCAATAGCCATTCTATTGCTGGTGGGACTGCAGAAGACTCTAGCTAGGTTCCCATAGCCAGAAGCAGACTGGTGGTTTCATATACGAAGATCTCCAGAGGATTCTGGAAGATCTTGGTGGGAGATTCCTTAGTCTGTGTGCCAGATGCTCCTCCAACTCCCCTACCAGCAATGGAATGGCCTTTGCAGAGGAGCTATCTTAGCAACACAGTGAGGCTGGTGACACAGGAGCAGTACTGGGATTCCATACGTGGAACTCTGACACTATTTGCGACTGTGTGTCAGTCCACGTACCCTATTTTACAGTGGACAATCCTCTGTTTGAGGGGCTGTCACCAGCCAGACCTCTATTCAAACGTATCCCCTATTTTAAGAGTTATTCAGTCCGTGTTTGATGGTGACTGTGTTTTTGGGGGGCTGATGTTCAAGGTGTGTTCACTCGCCTCACCTGCAGAAACTGTCCACCTCTTGTTGTCAATAATACTGTACTCAGGGACTGATTCAGCATAAGGTAGATTCTCTATGTTTCTGTTTCTTATACAAGAGTCCACAGAATGTGGTGGCAGCCAGTGGATCCCATTTCAGTGGGGCTGTGACTTCATGTGGACTTTTAACCTGAGCTTAAAAATAGCTATCCAAGATGACGAACCTATTTGGTAGAAAGGGTTCAGCACCTGAGACAACTCCTTTAAAGTTGCAACAAAAGCGTGGAATTGATCCACTGGCCTAGTGATGTGGAAGCCACCAGGTGCCACTGATAAAGTGACATGGCTTCATTTCTTCCTATTGCTTACATTTCTTGGCATCCACACCTTTACACCTCTCAAAGTTGCAGTCAGCATTGAACAGATTCAGGCACGCAATTCACACAAAGTAATTTTATACTGTCCTGGGTGCCATTGTTAGTCCCAACTAGAATGGACCCCATGAATCAGTGGGGTTGATATAAGTGCTGATTCACCATTCAGCAAGTGATTCAGTGGGTTTACTCTAGTTGGGACCAACCATTAGTATTTGGGCCATTAACTGCACTCTTTCGATCAACCCAAACAGCTGCCTCACCCTGTCAAATTTAGTTCCTGAAATCCAGATGTTGGAGCTATGAGGTCAAGTTTCTGCATCAATATCTCCATTGTGAAATTGTGTTGGAGCACTGAAGTTTAAGGAAGCCTTCCCCCTCCTTGTTGCTCAATGATTTGCCTTGATCACAAGGCCCGGCTTCCTTTTTAAAACCAACCCTATTATTTCCCTTCCTCCCAAGTAATTTCCCATCCTCATCTTTCAAAGAGCCAAACAAAGAACTCAGCAAAGGGATGTGAAATTGCTATGCTTTCCTCCCCTCTCTCTTTCCCCAGACATGGTCAAAAGAAACAGATTGACAAAAAGGAAGGGAAAAAACAAAACAAAACAAGGAAAAGAGGAGTGTGGCAATGACAGTGTGGACCTTGGAGGAAGTGATGATGAGGCTTTGTGGAAGACTCAGGAGTGAGAGGGTGGGGCGGGACATCACTGCAGTGGTGATGAACTTATAATAAAACAGCCATCCAGAGCAGCTCAAAACTGTTTTTTTTTTAAACTCTCTCTTGTTCACCTCTGGCAAATTCCACCCACCCAGCATAGTCCTGAGGCTTCTTAGTGAACTGTTGCATCGAGGGAGAAGCAGCAGCAAAGAAAATGCATGAACAGCCTCTTCTGGATCGGTCCAACAGTTCCTCAGGTTCCCAGCACTTGCTGCTATCCAGATGCTCTTGAAAACATATGATTAGAGTGAAACTGAGATGACCACCCACACACTCCCTGGCCACCTTCTGATTCTGGTAAGCAGAGGTATGCTTCCTCAGTATGAGGCATTTCCTCTGACATGCCAACGAGGCACTGTTCTACTTTTCCTCCATGGATCCATCTAATTCAGGGGCTGGGCCCAAACTCTCAGAATCCCTGAGTACTGGTCATGACTGTTTGGGCTTAAGGGAACTGTAGTCCAAGTGAGCCAATATGATGTAGTGGTTTGAGGGTTGGACTGAGAGACCAGGATTTGAATCTCAGCTCAGCCATGAAAACCCACTGGGTGATAGAGTTGCCAGGTTGTGTATGGGAAGAGGCTCCTGTAACTGTAATCCTGTATAGATTGTGGAACAGGATATGGTACCATAAAGCTCCATCAAGCCAGATGAAGGGATCTGGTCTTCCTCCCCTTCCAAATCCCAACTTTCATCTGTAGTCATCACCTCCCTACATAGTATTGCCTTGCTAGTGGAGGGTGGGGGGTAGAGGAAGGAAGAGAAGCAGAGGAGTACTGAGCTCTATTGTTGCTCCAGGTTCCACTGGCAAGGTGATAGCTGTTTTGGGAGGGGATGGCTGTGGCTTAAAGTTGGGGCTCGGAAGATAAGGAAGGACAGGCTTGACGGAGCTTTACGATATCTCATTGTGCACCATGATCTGTTCAGGATTCAAGTTACAGGAGCCTCATCCTGTATTCATCCTGGCAAACTTACTGGGTGACCTCAGACAAGTTGCACTCTCTCAGCCAAAGAGGAAGGCAATGGCAAACCTCCTCTGAATAAATCTGGTCAAGCAAACCCTATGATAGAGTATTCATAGGTTGGAGTTGACTTGAAGGCCCATAACAGCAAAGTCCAAAATATCTAGAGCAGTGGCTCTTAACATTTTCTTTACCAGGTCCCCCTTTAAATATCTTTTGTTGCCATGGACCCCCCAAGGCTTAACTCAAGATTTAAAACCCTAAAAACAACAAGAAGGTCTAGTTAGCCCTCTTCCTGCCCTCTTTCCACCTGCAGGTTAAGGCCTTTTTATTTAGGCAGGCTGTTGACTGATTTTAATCATATGGCAGAATAGTATTCACAGTGGTGTGTTCTGTTTTTAATTTCTATGCTTTAAATTATGTTTTAAATGCATTTTCAAGTGTATTTTAAACCTTTTAAAGCTATGCGTTTTTAACAGAACTGACATTTAATTGCTTTTTCTTTTGGTAGTAGTGCATTTTTAGCTAAACTTTTATTTTAAATTTTGTAAGCCTCCTTGGGTCCCTTGGTAGGAGAAAGGTGAGGTATAAATAGAATGAATGAATGAATGAATCAAGCAAGCAAGCAAGCAAGCAATCAGTCAGTCTCCTGAATCCCATACTGGAGAAATGGCAAGATATAATAAAACAGACAAGCAAATGAACAAACAAATATAATAAAACAGACAAGCAAATGTACATAGCGGCATTTCCCTACCTCTGACAGAAAGACAAGAGCTATAAGAATACAAATGAGGTTAAGAAAAAGAAAAATGAAGTGGGTGGGAAGAGGCAGGCCCAGAACAGAGGTCTGGAAGGAAGGAACTGAGTAAGGGAAGGGGACAGAAACCAGAGAGAGATAGTCTTCAGATATGAACTAATGGAGACAAATTAGCACTCATTTTCTATTAAAGATCTGTATTCATTTGTTGCTGCCAGGGAAGTGTCATCTAAAAGGTTGGATGGTACTGACTCTCTCCATGTGGCCAGTGGATGGCTTTTGTGTGTGTGTGTGTTGCAGTATGAGAGTGAAGAGAAACCTGTTGTCTCACAACATTCTGATCCTTTGTGAGGGTTATAGGACAGAATCATAGAATCATAGAATTGCAGAGTTGGAAGAGACCATGAGGGCCATCCAGTCCAACCCCCTGCCATGCAGGAAATCACGATCAAAGCATCCCCGACAGATGGCCATCCAGCCTCTGTTTAAAGACCTCCAAGGAAAGAGACCCCACCACACTCCGAGGGAGTGTGTTCCACTGCCGAACAGCTCTTACTGTCAAAAAGTTCCTCCTCATGTTGAGGTGGAATCTTTGTTCCTGGAGCTTGCATCCATTGCTCCGTGTTCCAGTCTCTGGAGCAGCAGAAAAGGCTATACAGCAAGGTTTCTTGTCCTTAGCGTCTGTGTACTCTCTCTCTCAAAAGGAACAAAAAGATATTTCCTCATCTGTAGTGTGTTGGTCAAGTCAGATATGGTGATGCTCTTTCAGAGCCCTTTCTAATAACAATGCTGCAGCTTTATTTGAGAACTCATGCTGAACAAGTCTTGAAGAGAAACGACAACGCAGAAAGAATCACAACCCAAAAACATCACCCAATGAGACCTTCTGCTGTGCTTTCTGCAACCGGACTTGTTTATCTCAGATTGGCATTTTTAGTCATCAGTGCACTTGCAGAAAGCGCGGGATGAGTCCTTCCTGAATCTTCGTTTGCAAAGAAAAGCCAGAGAGTGTGTTGGCTACTTGATATTCCTGGTAGATGCTCTCCAGAGTGTCCAGCAGACAGAGGTCTTTCCCATGATTTGCCACTGGATTCTACCTAGATACCAACCTATCTTGATATCCATAACTTTGAACTGTCCCAGATTTGCAGAGACAGTCCCTATTACTCATCTGTCATTCCACTTTTTCAGCTGCCTTTAAAATGTCCTGGTTTTTCCTTCCTCGTCCCACTTTGTCCTCAACTTCCTTCAATCTATAAACTGAGTTCAAAGTGCAAAAGTAGTTTACATGCAATTAACCCAGGAGTGGGGAGAAGAGAGAAGAGGAGGAGGTAGAATCTTGACTTTCCCTGTAGGCAAAAGCAAACTGCTGCAGCCTCTCCCAGCTTGCATATTCTTCCTCATGAATGACATTACCATCTTGACCACACTCTGATGTTGCTTGGCCACATGTGTCCTGGTTTTCATCTGTGAAATGTTGGAGAGTATGGATATGGCAGGGATTGAACCTAGCGCCATCTGCAGTGAAACACGCATGCACAGAGCTAGGAGCAGTTACTTTTTGGAATACAGCTCCCAGAATCCCCCAATCAGCATGCTAGTGTGGGGATTCTGAGAGCTGTAGCCAAAAAGTGGATTTTCTAAACTTTGAACTGCTCCTGTCTTAAAGGATAATGGGTGTGATGGCTTCTTTCTAGGAGTCTTATTCTGAACGGAGGCTCCCAAAACCCAGGTGCCTGGCTCCCTGTACCAACCAGAGCATTGCATTTGGCAGAAGCTTTGCTGACCAGCTACTCTTTCTCATGGGGTTACCTACTTACCTATTTGAAGGACTGTATCTCCCTCTCTGAGCCCAGTAGAGATTTAAATTCATCTGGGGAAGCCATTCTCTTTGTTCCACCACCGTCTCAAACTTGTTTGATAAGGACAATGGAGAGGACTTTCTTGGTGACTGCACCCAGACTTTGGAACTCCCTCCCCAGAGAAGCTAGGATGGCTCCATCTTTGCTCTCCTGTCTGAGGCAGGTTAAAACATTTTTATGCTGCCAGGTTTTTATGAATGGACAAGGGCTGGGCTTGTAAGTCTGTGCGATGTGGTTTTAAAATATTTTGGGCGTTTGCTATACAGCTTTTAATGCTTTTTAATATTTTTACTGTTAATGCTTTTAACTTACGAAGTGTTTAATTCTTTTTTAAATTTTATATCTATAGTGACATTTTTACTTTTGTATTGTTTTTAGCTTGTATGGTTTTAAAGATGTTAGCTGCCTTGGGTCCCATTGGCAGGAGAAAGGCAGGATATAAATGAATAAAATAATAACAATAGTCAGTGGAAATCTTCAGTCAGCTGACTCTCAAGAACCAATCCCATGCCATGAGACTTTATAAAGGTGGGTTCTGAGTTAGGAGAGAGCTTGTCTTGCTGAAAGAAGAACCTGTGTCTGCTGCCTTGCCTCATGCTTCTGCCTCTCAGGTTGTGCCCAGAGTAAAATTATCGTATGGCCTCATGAAGAGGTCAGGAACCTACAAAGAGTAACATCCCTTAACATGTTCAAAAGCCCACAGTTCACAAGATTGTAAGGGAGGTGAATTAAAATCCATTTCCCAGTCAAATGTACCTTCCTCCTTTTGCCCCCCTCCGACCTTGATAGATCTCTTCCTTCACTGCTTCTCAGAGAAAGAGGCACACATACTGCAAAACGGAATCTTAAATTCTTTTAAAGGGAAGGAAAGGTGTATGAGGGAAGTGTGAAGGAAGGAAAAGACAGAGGAGGAAAGGCCATTGAATTTGATCCTTGTATTTCTGTGGCATTTATTTTCTAGGCCACAAGCTCCTAGGGGAAAAGAAGGAGTCAAAAAGAGGAAATGTACAGAGATGCTCTTTTTGGAACAACGGTGAGAACTTTTTGGTGCTTCTTGGCCTTTTTTCTCCATAGAGTGGGTAGATATGGGAAATCGGATCTCAGGAAGTCGCATGACTGGGAACACAGGAGGCTGGGCTTGCGTGATTACGCTGGCAAGTTGTTTTTGGTCCTACATACAATTGGCTCTATAGCAAAGAAAATAAGCCACAGGCAGCTTGAAAAATGAAAGGGAAGGTGGGCCATGTTAGATGTCTGTAGACAGTCACAACATTCCCTTTGTAAAATAAGTTATTTGTACCTATCCTGCTTTTTTCTGTTTTGCTTAGATCTGCTATGAAAACACATACTGACTGAGATCCTACATTAGGAAGAACTTCATGATGGTAAGAGCTGTTTGGCAGTGGAATACACTGCCTTGGGGTGTGGTGAAGTCTCCTTTGGAGGTTTCTAAACAGAGGCTAGATGGCCATCTGTTCAAAGTGCTTTGATTGTGTGTTCCTGCATGGAAAAGGATTGGATTGGATGGCCCTTGTGGTCTCTTTCAACTCTATGATTGTAGCATAAGGATTCCACATGCAGAACTCCATTATGGGTCCCCTATCGCTAGCCCCAAGACTTACTGTTGCACTACCATAGCCCTTCCTCATGGCCATTTCACCGCTGGTGGGCAGTGTGAGGGGAGAAGATCAGAGAAGTGTCTGGCTGTGTCCCTGTACTCAGAGACAGATCAAAGGTATTGTCCATCAAGATTCTTTGGGTCCTTAGTAGATGATGGCATTAGTCTACATCGGGCTATGGGAACACCCTCCACTAGTAATGGAAGGTCCATGGGGGAGGGGGGCTATGCCAGAGCAATGGTGAGACCTAGGGGGAAGGGGTTGGATGTTGCAGGAAAAAGAGAATGCCATCCTCCACAATGACTAAAAAATACATTAAAAAAAAATACATGCACAAGGATAAGGTGGACTTAGCTTGGATATGTTACGAACAGGATGCTGCCCTTTGTAAGCTCCTTGGGAACAACATTTTGTCCCCTGACCCCCAATGTTACTCTCTAAAGGACCAAGGTAATTCTATGATGGCAATGCATCAATAACACCAGTGTGGGCAGTCTGTAGAACTCATACATTGTAATGCAATGTTATATTCTGAAGTGCAGGAGTTTATCAAAACCCATAGCAATGCCACCAAGGAAAATGCAAAAAGTTATGCTGATCCATTTTCTCTCCTTCTCCCTCCCCGATCTCTCAATCCCACTCCAGATCAGAGCTCTGAAACAGTTTCTTTTTGCACTACCACTCCCAGAATTCACCAGCCAGTGTGACTATTGGCATATCTATGTAGCCTGAAGAGCAAGCAGCATATAGTATAAGTCTCCATTTATTAGGATCAACTGGGGGAAAAGGAGGAGTGAAGGTCTGCATCCCCCCCCCTTTGCCCCATTAGTATAGCTCTCTTCAGGAGCAAAGACACTGCTCTGCATCTACATTAATGACTATTAAATATCGATTGATTCCCCACTATTCCAAGGCATTGCACAGCATCAGACATGCTGCTCTCACCATGGATGGGATCACTGGACAAAAGCCAACTGGTTGCTTGATTGGCGTGATGAATCTTATCCTGTCAGTGATCTTGAAGAAAGCCATTCATTCACCTCTTTATGACCCCATTTTCACTTTACAGAGTGGAAATGAATCACTTTTGCTGCAGCCTTGTAAATACCTTCAGTGAAGTTACTAGGCCTCAACTGTCTTTAAAAAGCAACAACAACAACAATGTGAATTGCTGTCTATGCTGAACTTTTCTTCCTGGTTTACTAGGACACCTGTGGCCAGCTGCACAGCTGTCCTCTGAGGGCCACATGTGGTCCTTGTAGGGGGTGGAGGCAAAATGAGGGCACTGCTCTCCCCCCAAATAAGAATTTATCCCCCAATAAAATTTGTCTTCACTTTCCAAACTCCTAGCATTGCAGCAGCATAAACTTCACTTGAGTGTTAAGAAATAGTTTAGGCATCCAAGAAAAGGGGCAAGGAAAGTTACCAAGGAAATGCGAACACAGTAAATAGAAGAGTTAGAGGTGTGAACAATTTCCAGCTGTGGGTGGTACTAAGGCAGGTTTCACCACCCCCCTCCGATGACAGTATTACCTGGTGCGGTTCAGCCTCTCTGTACCCCCCTAGTGCTGCCACTGATTTCCAGTGTCTAGGCTAGAGGACTGAAGGAACATTGGGGTCTGAAGGGTTAAATTAGATTAAGGGTTTCCTACCCCTGAAGTAAAAGGCTGAGGGACTTGTTACCCAAATTGTGTGTGTGGATCTTTTGACCTATGTATACCGGTAATAATTGAGGAGACTTCAAGCCAGGGGATGGAATAAAAATGGTTTTTATTGACAATTAATCAAGGGGACACATACAAATATGCGCTCAGGCTTCAAACAGTCACACAAGGCTAACAAAGAAAGTAGAAAGTATTTGGATAGAGGAATAGATTGAGGGGATGGTGGGTTATATTAGAGCTTTGTGCAGCAAATGTTACTTAGACGGAGCTCTGAGGGTCGCACAGCAAATGGACAGAGTGATGGGAGGAAGGGGAGTTGTGCACATTTTGGCTGTGTTTTAGGGTGATATTTTTAGTTGATTTTCCCCCTGAAGGAGTGTGTTTGAGTGGAATACAATCTCTTCTGGTGTTTTCCAAGGTTGGGCAATGGATTCTCTGGATGTGTTAATGATCACTAATGGTTAAAACATTAAAACTGAGTGGTTGCAGGCAAACCTCTATTGTGTTATGAGCAAGTGTGAGGAAAAACCAGTTTTGCAAGCAAAGAGTGCTCAGCCACTTTAAAAGGATTATGGGGAATTAGCACGTTTTCCCCTAACTAATCAGTTCCAGGGGAGTCCACATAGTTCTTACCTGGGTGTGTCTTTTTGGGAATTTTAGCAGGCTACTTCCTTAGGTTTTCTGAGCAAACCTTGGCTCCTTGTTTGGGGGTCCCTGGTCTACCTTTAACCAAGTGGAGTGCCACTTATAAGCCAATATATGAAATATAGCCAATTAATGAGTTAGAAAAAAGGTGGAGACCTGTCAGGGCAAGTTACAATCTCTTCTACCTCACCTCACCTCTTCATCACCCTTCTAGACTGAATCCTTTTCCTGTCCCTTTATAGCAGCCAAGGGTTCCAAACCCTTTGAGTGCATAATCTGGCATGTTTGTTTTCCTAAACAACTGCTGGGAGTCAGATTCTTGAGCTCCAAACTGCCTGGAGGCTTTGGCATCTCTTTCCCCTGAAAACATTCCCAGCTCTTTTGTTCCCCTGACTGCCCGCAGGCTTATAGCAACTTGAGGAACAAGCAAGGAAATAAACTCAACAGCCACCCTTAGGGCCACTGGGCAAGTCAGGGACTGTGCATCTATTGGCAATGTTGTCTTGGGCTCCATCACTGAATGGAGTTTCTCAAACCTCTTTGTATTCAGACACTGGGAGACCATGGTTTGAATCCCCACTTGGCCATAGAAACCTACTGGGTAACCTTAGCCAAGTCATATTCTCTCAGCCTTGGAGGAAGGCAATGACAAACCTCCTCTGAACAAATTCTGCCAAGAAAAGCCTGTGATGGGTTCACTTTAGGGCTGCTTAAGTCAGAAATGACTTGAAAGCACACAACAACAGCAACAGATGTATTAAGCAGCAAGAGATGAGCTTTCCTGGGTTCAGCTCAGAATTAGCAGCATTAATTGCACACACCCCAATCCCCAGAAAACTGGAAAATATCTGAAGTTATTTAAGTTATTAACTGAGAGCCTTCTCAGTGGCTGCTCCTACCCTCTGGAACTCCTTTCCTGTTGGAGGTGAGGCTGTCTCCCTCCCTGCTTTCCTTTCATTGGCAAACAAAGACCTTTTTATTTAAAGCCTTTTTATTTAAGCTGAGAAGCTTCTTATTGGGATGTATGCTTTATTTATTTTTATAAACTTTGTATGACTGTTAAATGATTTTATACTGCTTAATGTGGGGGTTCTAAATTGTTTTTAAAATGTTATTGTTAAGGTTTTTCAACAGATTCTCTTTGGGAGCCACCTTGGGTCCCACTCTGGGAGAAAGGCAGCATATAAATGAAATAAATGAAATGAAAATGAAATTAATTCTCAATCAAACCCAGTTGAGATTAGGCTCCAGTGTCTACACCACATCTAGGAAGCTTGAGGTTGCCTCCCTCACACCCACCCACATATCTGGCTATTTGCTACAGACATGGACACTGGAAGAGATTAAAGGACGTCTTTCTTCCCTTAATATGACTTGCCCTGGGCAGGTTGCTCTACAAGACATCAGTTACAAGTATTGCTGGGGAATATGTTGGACTGCTGGACTTAGAATCACACCATCTCTTGCAGGGTTCTCATGAACTCAAAATGGAGCTGGAAGGAACTGCACACTGAATTGTTAGCATCACTTATTCTTAACAAAGGTGTTATTATACTAAACCTGTATGCCACCTTTATGTTTCAAGTGTCACTGAGAAGTACGGTACACCTTCTTTTAGAAAAGCTGTTTCTTCTGTTAGGCCATGTAACCCTCCCCAACCCATAGTGAACTGTCCATGGTCCTGTTTCCTATTCAGTTAGAATACAGACTTCATGAAGTTACTGATAACTGTGGATTAAGTATCTTCAAAACTAGGGAACACATTCATGGTAGCTGTGTTGGCCATATAACAAAACAAAATTCAGAGTCCGTAAAAAGTGATACCTTTATTGGCCAACCAAACTGCAAAACATATGATGCAAGAGATCATTGGATTTTTCAAGAAGTCTCTGTATTGCTACATCTGGAAGAAACTTTCAGGTGCTGTATAGGTAAAACAGCCAATTGAAAGAGAGGTTTTACCTTTGTTAGTGATAGAAACCTCAGAAAGTTTAGTCCCAGTCCATATTTCTCTCTTATTTAGGAGTCCCCGTATCTTCAAATCTAGGAAACACATTCAGGGCTAGCCATGTTGGCCATGCAGCAAAACAAAATCCAGGACTTCTTGAAAAATCTAATGATCTCTGCCTGACAAAGTAGCCCTGGCTTCACAAAGGGTCAGAGACATGCTGGATACCAAAAGAGGTTGCCTTGCTGCTGCAGAAGGACTTAAATTTTACTGTCTTTGTCTGAGCACACCACATAGCCAGGAAGTAGGAGCAGCCTCTGCCTGCATGAGAGCCCTCATCTGAACAACAATGCCAGAAACATCTGAGACAACATGTAGGCCTGTGATGTCAACACCATCACTTTTCTCTATTTCTTTCTTTTTAAACATCTTTTGCCTGTTGAAGAAGGCAGTAGAGCTTTGAAAGCTTGCATCATGTGTTTTGAAGTTTAGCCGGCCAATAAAAGTACCACTTTTTTGTGACTTCTGGATTAAGTATTAGTACAGGGCCACAACTACAGAGAGCAAGCAGAGACTGATCTGGGAGGCACCAAGAATGTTGCTCATACTAAGCAGAGGAATAAAATTTAGCACTGCAGAGAAACACTTAGGGAGTATGCTAACAAAAGACAAGTAAATGTGATACTTCATCAAAAAAGTATCACCTAATATATTAAGTGTAATTAAAGGGGCATTTTGTACTCTGGATGTTAAGAGTATCAATGTATCTAAAGTGGCACAAATCTCATCTGAAGCAATGGATTTTGTTCCTGCTTGGAAATCAACTCAAGAGTAATGTTGACCATTGATTGACAGCTTCTTTAATCCAGGGGAAAACATTAGCACCATGATGCATTCTGCCCCACCCTGCCTTATTTTGTAGTGTTTATCTTTGGATGAAAAATACTGTCTGGGAGAAACTGAGGTTTTGACATAGGATGGTATTGCTTTATCTGTGGTAGAGACGCAAGGGCAGAAATGCTCTGTATAATTAAGAGTGAGGACAATTTACTTTGGATTTAAGTTTTGTAGAGGTAACTTGGGATTTGATAGTATATGGAATGAGGTTTTTCCAGCTCTGCTCCTCAAAGATCTTTTCTCTTCACTGAGAGTCCTTCATACATAGAAAGTCAATTTATACATAGAATCATAGAGTTGGAAGAGACCATCCAAAGATCCAGTTTCTAAATTACTTTGTCCTTGGGACACTCAAAAGATGTGCCAAAAGCTACAGCAGCTCTTCTGTTTTACCTCACCCGCCATTTCCATCTATGTATTTGGCTCATCCTGGAAGCATCCTTTCCTGCCATGCCTTTGCTGGGTACTAGAAAAATAGCCTTATAACTACTGAGTCAAACCACTGGTCCAAGTACTGTCTATACTCATTGGCAAGGATTTGCCAGAATTTCATACGGTAGCCTTTCTCAAGCCTAACTCAAAATGCCAGAGCATTTTGCTCTGCCACTAACCCCAGTTCCAACCATAGCCATGGACGTTTGGATTCTATGACCACTGGCTATGAATGGTATTCCTTGAAAATGGGAGAACACGTTGGTCTCTCAACTTCCAGAAAAGGAAGAGAGGTTAGTTATTACTAAATTTCCTTGCATGATTTTTAATTTAATATTTTTTTAAAAAAAAAACTTCTATGTGATTTCTGCTGGCGCCACCTGCTGTCCTTTAGTGCTTCATGCTAGTAACCAAAGATAATCTTTCTGGATTCAGCAGCACCCATCCTTTGGTTTTGAGGCAATGCTTCATGGGGAACGGAATGAGACTGAAAGTCTGTGGGTTGTATAAACAGAATTAACAACCCTAGATGACAGTATAGGGCAAATGTACTTTACAGTGTAACTCATCCCCTTATGGGGTCAGCACATAAGGTTTAACATGCCCCATATGCTCTGCCCTTAACAAAAACTCAAGGGGATTTGCTCCGCCAGTTTGTCTCATAGGTGTACATTCATTAGATGGTACCACCCATGCCACCTACACTCGTGCATTCCCTGTGCTCACAGACATGGATGCTTTAATGAAGAGGATAACGGTTAAAGGATGCTTTATGCCAAGCAACTTTAGACTAAGCATTCTGAAACAGCTAGAAGTCGCTGCAAGCAGAGAGAGGTCGCTCAGAGTTACAGTCTTGCAGGATGTCTTATACTAGGAAGTAAATAAGTGGCTGTGTGAGAGAGAGCGCTCTCAATCCATGTTATAAGCAATTTTGGTCAAGACTGTATCCCTTCAGTCCTCTTCTGTGACTATGTAAGTGGAAAAACACACCATAGAGTTCTGGGAGAGTTGCTCCCAAGTTAAGTGTGCATGTGTGTTTCAGTTCCCTGTTTCTGCATAGTAGAGAGGTCAGCTCTTTTTATTTTGGCAAGCATTGTGCTTCCTGATGCTATCCATGTCTACTCCAAAGTAAATCCATTTTGAGGAGGGCCCATGAAGCTTACTGTCACATAAACAGAAGAAGATTATGGGTTACAGGCCAACCATAAGCAGAAAAAGCTTTTAAGGGGTTGCTGATTGTTGACCCATTTCATTACCCTCCCCTGAAATAAATAAAACCTGATCTTATTGTTGTGTTCTTTAACACAATAGCAGTCTGTCTTACAGGATCATCACAGTCATGACTAAGATGATATATGCAATCCTGCACTTTGAAAAACAACAAAAAACCCTAGTAAAAGTGCTACATAAATATAAAATGTTGATATATCCAATAACTACACATAATAAATAGATCTGCAAAAGTAATAAAAAAGTAGAACTCTAGAAGAATGAAGAGATCAAATATGTTTTGCTATTCCTAGTGATAGGGAGATTATTTTCATTCTGTTTTTCCTTTAAGAAGCTCAAGACATGGTGACCTCCTTTATCTGCATAGCAACCCTGTAAGGTAGGTTAAGCCAAAAGATAGTGACCTTCATGGCTGAGTGAAAATTTGAACCTGAACCTCCCTAATCCTAGCCTACCCTCTAATGACTGTATCACACTGGGAAGTTTAACTTTTAAATATCCTTTTTGATATCTTAACATCCATGAGTTGCACTGTGAAAGAAAACTCATGTTTGTTTTTTGAAGATTATCCTTGCTATGTAGATAGCAATGTATAAAACCCATGCTTGTGGTGAGGAAGGTTAGGAAACCTTTCTGTGTTTCTCACACCATATCTCCTATCCTTTCCTCCTTCCAAAATTGTTGCCACTCTGGTAGAGACAGCAGCTTGAACTCAATTGTCCTGACTATAATCCTATTGCAGGTGGATTTTGTGCTTATCAGACAACCATTTGAAAGGGAGGAAGGGGAAGGGAGCTTTTGCGATGGAATGTGGAAGAAGGAAACAGCTGGCTGGATGGTAGTGCATTGCTGAGTGAGGGGACAAGGGAAGTTGGAAGTGGTGATGCAAGGATTTAGAAAAACATTTAAGCAGCAATGTCCAGAGCCTAGGAAGTTACTTTTAAAAAATAGTTCTCACAGTTATAGTTACGTGGCTCAAAAGGAGCTTATGATATAGTAGCATTTTTAAAACCAAGATCATGGATGGGAAGGTGTATCATAAAGTTCTACTCAGGCAAAACTATGAAATGTTTGCCCTCTCATCCCAACCTACTTTTTAGGTGCTGCAACCTCCCACCCTTCAAAAACAAATTTACTGCCCAGTGGAGAGCAGGGAAGCAGCAGAGAAAAATCCAGCAATGTACCTATAAATGGCTGAATAGTGAGGAGGCATCCTTTGAGGCATCCAGGGTGGTGGTGGTGGTGATATAATTATAGAATCATAGAGCTGGAAGAGACCACAAAGGCCATCCTGTCCAACCCCCTGCCATGCAGGAATACACAATCAAAGCACCCTTCAGATATTTAAATACAGCCATCATATCACCTCTTCTCTTCTCTAAGGTAAACATACCTAGCTCCCTAAGCTATTCCTCATAGGGCTTGGTTTCCAGACCTTTTACCATCTTGGTCATCTTCCCCTGGACACATTTCAGCTAGTTAATATCCTACTTGAACTGTGGCGCTCAGAGCCGGACAGAGTATTCCAGGTGAATTGACCTCACCCTTATCTGGAAACACTCAAGCACTCATCTTTGGGAAAACATGGTTAAGAGCTTGTTTCAGTTTTTGTACGAAAAAAGAGATACAAAGATAATAGATAATACTATTAGGCTAACATCATTTCCATGCTGGAAGGAACTTCTGAGGACATCAAGCTCAATGTACTGCTCATTGCATGACTCTTACATCTATAGCATCTCTGATAGATGGCTGCCTAGCCTTTGCATAAAAGTTCCAGTAAAGGTGAGTCCATCACCCGCTGAGGGAGTCTGTTCCATTGCTGAACTGCTATAGGATCCTTGGGCTTCTGAGCTGGATAGTGTTGGCAAAAAGGGGTGGGTTGTCACTTTGATACCAGAGTTCAAAGTTTATTATTCTACAACCTACTATAAGCCATCACAACAATAAAAGAGAACAGAAATACAAGAAGGCACATATAAGTGAAGTATAAAAATGTATGAGCTATCCATGGTTCATACTTTTCCAGACTGATCTCATGCACATTGGTTTGGAAATAAGATCTACTGAATTCAGGGCATGTTCCTTCCAAATAGGAATTAGGATCACAGTCTTAAATCATATTTATTTCAATGAGAGAACAAGTTGTGTGCAGATTTCATTTACCCATTGAAATATAAATGGGGCCTCTGAATACTTGCATTTGGCTGGATAATGGCCATGCTGTTTTGTATTGAAACATGCAAACACACATGCATAAACACACACATGTAAAATAAATACAAACAATATAGCTAATAAATACCATGAAATGTTATCATTAGAATACATCCAACTAAACCCCTGTAAGACAAGCAATGCCATCACTTTTTAACTTGAGTAAGTTGCTGCAGCTACAGTGAAAGCCTAGTAGCTTTGTGTGGGATCTCCTTGAACCCTGAGTCCTGTCTTCCTTGCAGTAAAACTATGGCCAGCCTCCCAGCTTTGCCAAGGCCTAACAGCCATTCTTACAGTTTGTTCTATGTCCAGTGGTATTAGGTGTGGAGTGGAGGGAAAATACAAGTTTAAATACAGCCTTTTGACCATTCATGCCATATACCTCCTGGGCACAAAAGTAGTGAGAATCTAGGTTCTGAACAAGACGGCTCCCACCTGTCTGTCTACTTGGAATTTTGTTGACTGCAACAATGGAAGACATCTGCCAAAGACTGTCTCTGTCACTGTCTTCCATGTACCAGATTCACTTCTGCAGGGCCTCTTTAACAGGAGAGATAACATTCGGAGAAACCCTATTCTGTCAGCTTCCATTCACTCTGTGCCAAGGCTACTCCTTGGCTCCAGTCCCTGTCTAAAAACCCCACCTGATGCCCTTCAGCTACAATAACTGGTTGGAAAAAATGTTTTCTGTTGCTCCAGAACATAGGAGCCAAATCTTCAAATTACTAGAAAGGAGATGTTGACTAAATATTAGAAAAGCATTCCTGACAGTAAGAGCTGTTTGACAGGGAAATGGACTACTTTGGAAAGTGGTGGACCCTCCTTATTTGGTTTTTAAACAAAAGTTGGATGGCCACCTGGCAGGGATGTTTTAGCTGTGGCTTTCTGCATTGGCAGAAGATTGGAGTAGATGAACACCGGGGTGCCTTCCAACTTTTGTTTTTGTTATTGTTAATTGTTGTCAAGTCAGCTTTGTCTTATGGTAACCCTATGAATGAGAGACCTCCAGGTCATCAACCTCTACTCAGGTCTTGAAGACTAAGGGCTATGGCTTCCTTGATTGATTCAATCAACTTGTAATGGGGTCTTCCTCTTTTCCTACTGCCTTGTACCTTGTCAAGCATCATTGTCTTTTCTAGTGAGTCATGACATCTCATGATATGTCCAAAGTACGACAGTCTCAGCTTAATCATCTTGGCTTCTTGGGACAGTTCAGACTTGATTTTCTCTAGCACGCATTTATTTGTCTTTTTGGCTGTCCATGGTTTTGGCAGAACTACCAGCAGAGGCCTGTTCAGATGTTGCCTACCCAGTTTGAGGTATTTTTTTTTAATGGAAAGCACAGGAAATATTCTATGGCAGTGGTTCCCTAGTTTGGGTGCCCAGATGTTGTTGGACTACAGCTCCCAGAATATTGTACCATTGGTCATGATATCTGGGACTTCTGGGAACTGTGATACAACAATTGGAAATCTAAGCTTGGGAACCACTGCTCTAGGATCCACATTTGGTTTACACAAAGCAATGGCAGGAGTGCCTGTAAAACACTTGGGATACTATCACAAGTTCAGAATTAAAGCTGCAAGAATTTTAGCAGCCACTGATTTGTGGGAGTGGTGGTGCAGCTTCTTGTGAGTTAGGGAGGTCCAATGAACCATGCTTCCAGCAGACCACTCATATATGTCCTAGAGAGTATTTCAAATTTTATCCAGGTGACTGTGTTGCACTAAAGAAATTATGACCCCAACAAATATGGAGAGGATGTTATTGTAAAAAATTATGTCCTGTGAAACATGGCTTCATGGTGCCCTGAGGGCACTTTCAAGTAAGAGCAGCTGGAAATGAGTTCACAGACACTGATTTTCTATTAGCCCAGTTAGTGCTTCTGCAACTTGATGTATGTGCTGAAGGTGCACCAACAGAAATATACATATTGAATTGCTAGAACCAACCCGATCTTCCGACATCTAGTTGACTAAATCCTAAAGAAACCAAATATGTACCTTAAGGGTTAACAATTACTGCTAGACTGACATTTCAGCTGAACCCTAACAGTACACTATTTAATTGGCTATAAATGATTCCATATTTACCCTTTCTTTATGATCGCAAGGAACAGCCTGGGGAAGAAATATGTCTACTTTTATACTGAGATTTCTAGAGTCAACTCTGACTGCAAATGATATCAAAGCATCTTATTTCCTTGGATTGCATCTCTATATGGATTTCCCACAGTCCTTGTAGTATGCTCCAGCCTAATGCATATGGAGGTGGTGAGTGGTAATCAGTGTACAAGCTTATGACAGGAACCTGCAATTTTGTTTAATATTCTGTACTTACATCTAATGTTTGTGCTGAGAGAGGGAGCTAGCTGATGTCACTGCACAGTCATCTTGGTTGGTGTCCTGATTTGGCAGCTACTGATGTTCTGGAACCAGTCATAGGCTCCACCACTACAGGCAGGACAACAGCCATTTTGTAGACACAATAGCTCCTCAAAGGAGCAGAAGGGTCCATCTCTCTTGCTATTGGGTTATATCATGGTGCCTCAACAGTGGCCATTAGTTCCATTCTTTGTTTTCTGCCCTGCTATGGCTCAGCTCAGGTTCTTTCTGTAAACCCTATAGTACAAAGGTGGGGGAAATGTAACCTGTGAGCTTCTTGTGCCCCAAACACCACTTATGTGCCTCCCCAAATCCCATAAACCCACCAACCACTCCAATTCTTTGATTTTTTTTTCTGGGGGTTGTCTAGATGATGAAAATACTCCTCATAGAATTTGCAGAGAATATGATCTGTCCCAGTGAGATCCGAAGGGGATTTGTAGTATTTGGAGGGGAGGGCACTAAAAACTCTGCAAACCGTGCAGTAAAAGGATTCAGTTTTTCCTGAAGTTTTTTTTTTTGAAAATGCTCCTAGATGTGCATTTTCAGCCATGTGGACATCCTAATTCACATTGCTGTGCATTTTTGCTCAACTGCTGTTTAGGAGCGCATGTGGATGCTCAATGTGGATGAATGCGGATGGATGAGAATATGTGCACAAACATGAAGATCAAACAACTTTGCTGTGAATGAGTAAAGATGTGCACTCATTCGCAGTAAACCACCACATCTAGACAAGTAGTTGGACTAACTTTTCAGGTTATTTTTTCATCCAGAAATGTTCCCAAATGCTCCCAAACTGCCTGAAAATGTGGCAGTATATGTTGTATAACCTCATCCCCCATGCCCAAACTGGTGAAATACCAGCCAAAAATGGGCATGCCACTGTTGCCTGTGGGGGGGTCATGGGATGGAAAGAGGCCCCTTCCCTCCCCCCTCCCCATTCCATAGCCCATCTCTGCTATAACAGATCTGACTTCCATTACTCCCCATATTTCCATGACTAGAAATATACACTCATGATTGCTCAGGTCTCATGAGTGCTTACCTCCAGTCAGAGATAAGCATCTCACCTTATCTCCTGATATCCAGCTCAGATTGCATTTATTTTTGTTTATCACCTCTCAGTCTGCCAAGATCCCTGAGATCATGGAGAGCAAATCTTTTTTTAAAATGGTAAAGACATTATTTCAGAACAGATCAAAACTTTTTTTTTTACACGTATATATAAACAACCAGAAAAATCACTCATGGTTTAAAAGCCCTATGAAACAGCAACATCTTGGCAATGCACTTCTGTGCTGGAGAGGCCCTTGGTCAAGACAGCTTCAATGGACTCCACCCTCAGTGGGTCTGCCTTCTCAGAGGCATTCTCCCCAGCTTCTGTGTTTCCTCCTCCCTTTTATCATCATGGCTACCAGGAAGAGAGCAAATGAACAAGCAGGCCATGGCATCTGCCCACTGACCTTCATGCCAGTGATGCAAAAGTAGGGAAGGCTCTTCTTTCTCTTCATGTTCTTCCAACAGAAACTGAGAAGGAAACAAGATCCGGGACCTGATAGATGTTCAGTCTGAACCAGAAGTTTCAGTCTACATGTCTCCCAATCCTTTTTTTAAAAAATGTTGAATGTTGGAAGTCTGGCATGTAGGATCAGGCCCAAGGTCTGTTTCAGAAGGCTGCTTAGAAAATTGTCTCCGGGGGGTATTTTACCCCTTGCTGCTCAAGCAAGTCAGAAAGCACTGAGAGTGAAAGGTGGGTGAGTCAAGTGGAGGTTTTGTTGGGAAAATAATTGACAAGGTAAGACCAAGGCATCCCTATAGGAGGTTAATAAGATACGACAGACAAATCTTGCTGCCTGATATAGGGAATGTTGTGCAAGGGAGTCTATTACTAGGGCTGATGACTAACGCACTGTTGGGAACTGTGCTGATAGAAGGAATATATATATATATATATATATATATATGATTCAATTGACCCCTCCAGCATGAGCTACCATATTGCTTTGTTCCGCCCTTCCCCCCCCCCCAAATCATATTCACAGGTGGATGGTTCTGACTGGTACTGGAAGATCAAAAATAGTTTCCTCCCTCAAAGCAGCTGTAACAGTTAGTCACTAATAAAGAAAGACGTGCAGAGGGTGGGGGCGGACAGGAAGGAGGGAGATGTGAGAAAGTAGAATAAAATCTTGATACTTCTTTGACCTTTCATGCCTTCCAGAATCTCATTCCAGGGGCAATCTTGCTTTTCTATTCCCAGGCTGGATGAATTGGCAATGACACTGGGAGCCAACTCAGCAATCTCCATGTCGTTTGCTTTGCTGAATTGTTGAAAGGATGCAAGTTGTTCTTTGAGGCCACCTTCCTCTGTGTTTTTGAGTGACCATTCCTGAAGGTGCATTTGGATCCCACGAGCTTGGAAAAGGTACTTTTTTGGACCATTTCTCCCAGAACCCAGAATATTAGTAGCGTGGGTACCCCCCACCCCAAACACACACACATATGTGTCTGTGCTAGGAACCCAAAGAGAAACGGGTGTGGAAACAGAGGTTAGAAATGCTACTTTTTTGGACTACGGTACACAGAATTCCCCTTTGGCCATGTTGGCTAGGATATTCTGGGAGCTGCAGTCCAAAAAATAACCTTTTCCAAACTTAGCCTTTTTTCTATATAGGAGACGTTGTTCCAACAGGAAAGTAGATGCTCTGTTACTGCAGGACTTTTAAAATTTATTTATTTATTTATTTATTTATTTATACCCCGCTCTTCAGCCACAAGGCTATCAGAGTGGCTTACAAATTGTTTTAAGCAATAGCTATTTACACATCTACACTGCATTAAACAGTTTCCAATGTGTGTTAGCTAATTGCCCCCCACAAGCTGGGTACTCAGTTTACTGACCTACGAAAGGATGGAAGGCTGAGTGAACCTTGGAGCCCGCTGGAATCGAACTTGCGATGTGGTGGGGCAATTTTCATCAGGGTTGCAGTATAGTGTGTGTGTGTGTGTGTGACTTAACATTTCCCTCTGCCAGTGCAGTCCAGATAAAATTTCCCTGTGCTGCTTTGAGCCCCCCCAAAGAAAGGTCCCATTCATTCTTTTATACCAATGTGATTGGCTGCTCTTTGTTGTAAGGGCCAGCCCTGGACCACACAGTACACCTGATGAGAAACTTAATACATTTATAACGCTACATTACTCTCTCTCTCTCTTTCTGGCTTTTCTTTGCAAACGTTACATTAATTAAAAACATGCATTTCATGATGGTAAAGCACAATTTGTATGCATGGTTTATCCATATCATACTGAATAATACGTCTGCACTTTGGGAATCAGATTACAATCAGGCACAGCCCTCCCCTCAATTTGCTGAACAGGCATTGAGGTTAAAGATCTCCCTTTGAATACACATACGTATACATATATACATTAACACAGTTCTGGCCACATAAGTCCATGTTGCTTTGCCAGTTTTACTTCTTGAGTGAAAAGTTAGCATGATGTCCCCATATGCCTGGTACCTAGTGATGTCAGTGGGGTGGTGACCTGCTCCAGGTTTTAGTCTGAACTTTAAAGCCATGCACCTCAAACCACCTGATGTGAAGGAGCAGTAACTGCCTTTTCCTAATGTTCCAGGGGCTGGGTACCATATTTGTGCCCTTTGGTTACCTTTCTCACTCCCTCCTTCCCTTCCTCTTCTAGAAATCTGCCAGAGACTAGCTCCTGATGACTCATGAACCAACACTGGTCCAGGGACCACCGCTTTGACTAGTGCTACTTTAAAGGAACTATCCCATTGCTGGATCCTCTCTCCAAAATAGGTTAAGGACCCTGAATAGCTCCTTCAAGGCTGCCGGTCCCTAAATCTGGCTTTTGACAAGTCATTGACTTTAACAGTTCTCAGTATAAGATTTGGATTGTCCAGGTACAGGGGGCTGATAGATCCAGGTAAGCTTTTCATCACAGTCTTTCCCTGATGTCTCAAGAGCCTAGTTGCTTCTCGTGTACTAAGTAGATCCTTCAATTAATTTGACTTCTTGGTGCAATGTCTTGTGTTGCAGGAGGCAGGCAGACATAAAGGCTAGTTTTTTATACTTTAATGTCTGATGTGCATTATTTTAATTTACCTCTATTTTTTGCTTTGCTTTTAAAGGCCCAAACTGGCTATGGTGCTAAATCAGGGGTAGACAATTGAGGTTAGAGGGTTGCATTATCCCCCTGGCAGATGTTGATGGGTGTGTGTGTCAAACCCTACTGCCACACCCCATACTATAATTCCCCCCCGAATGTTCTCCAATGCCTTATGGGGGGCATTTTTGCTATGTTTTTCGTCCACCTGAACAATTTTAGCCCCATGAGAGGCCTTTTTCAAAACAGGAAGTGACCAGAAGTCACTTCTTTTTTTTTAAGCCTTCTATGGGCCTAAAATAGAGGTGTGTGTGTGTGTGGCAAAAATGCCCCCCCCTGCTTCATAGAGGGCATTTGGAGGCACTTTGGGACTAATTTTTAAACCCTGGCAGGCCCCGAGGGCTACAAGATGACCATGGGAAGGCGCATGTAGCCTGTAGGCTGGACTTTGCCCACCCTTGTATTAAATAAATGTAGCACCATGAACCATTTTTTCCCTTAAGTGTGTGTGTTTGTGTTCATGCGTGTGTGTATTTTCATCAGTGTGTTTGCAGTGTGGTTTAATTTTTTTTCTTTCACTACTACAGCTCTACAAAAGCCCTTTCCCCATGTTACCGTTGTTGTTGTTATTGTGTGCTTTCAAGTTGTTTCTGACTTATGCCGACCCTAAGGCAAACCTATCACAGGATTTTCTTGGCATGATTTGTTCAGAGGACATGTTGGTCCAAAGGGAATTTATTTTGTTCACCCTGTGCTATTAGGTACATAAAATAAATTCCCCTTGGACCAACATGTTCTTTCTTTCTGCTTGTCTCTGGGCAGTGATGGGAGAAATCCAAATTGTTTGGATTCCTCCTCTCACCAATCTAGAGAATACCCCTGCCAGCATCGCTGATAGCTGTTGCGCCTGGTGGCATCTGTAACTGTAATAAAAAGAAGCAACTATTTCAAATCATAGGAAAGGTAGAGATCAGTCACAGCAGAGAGGGACAGAGCTACTTGGGCCCAAGGAGGTATATGCTATTATGCTGAGATTTATTGGAGCAAGCAAGGAGCGTAATTCTTGACTGGGCCCTCAAATGATTGATGTCCTTGGTATTTGGGCAGCTCACAGCAACAACAACAACAAAATGTTCCCCACAAATCACAATAGCAACTTTGCTAGAATGCTTAAGTTCTGCCTAGATGATCTAACACTGGGGTGGGTGGGAGAGGAAGAAAAAGATTTGTTTATTTAGCCACAGTACAAACCTCCATTCTTCTACTGAGACATAGGTTCCCAGCTTGTTTAAGTGTTGGTTCTTCCCTCCCAGAGCCTGGGATTAAGAGCTTTCCTATTTCTGAGGTCTGTTCTGTTTTGTTTTAGAAGTGAAGAGCATCACTGGGCTTGAGACCATGACTCTAGGAACCATGTCTAGAAAGTCTTGTCTGGCTCCAGGGTTCTTTTCACAAAACTTTCTTTATCCTAGCTTGATCTTGTGCATTCTGTCAGTGGGAAAAGGCACATGAATCATTTTCCCCACCCACGTAGTTCTTCCTAGCTCCAGAATAGAGATGTTCATGCTTTTGGAGATGTGTATGTATGTGTTTTAGTTGCATAAATAGAAGATTGGAAAACTCTTTTTACTTCATTTAGTCAAAAAAATTAGTCAGGGGCATCTTTGACTTGATTTACTATCAAGTCACCTTCAACATATGATGACCCTATGAATGAGAAACCTCCATCAACCTCCCTGCTCAGGTCTTGCAGACTCAGGCGTCCTTGACTGAATCAATCAACCTATAGTGTGGTCTTCCTTTCTTCCTACTGCCTTCCACTTTGCCAGGCATCACCACCTTTTCCAATGAGTCATGCCATCTCATGACAGGTTCAAAGTATGACATCCTCGGTTTAATCATCTTGCTTCCACTAAGAGTTCAGGCTTGAGTTGCTCCCAAACCTATTCATTTATCTTTTAAACAATCCATGGTATCTGTGGAATTCTTTTCCAGCACCACATTGAAAATGGGTCTTCCTGTCAGCTTTTTTCCACTGCCTAGCATCCACACTCATATATAGAAATCTGAAATATTATGCCCTGGATGATTATGGCTTTGAGATTCAGTGACATGTTACGCTTGCAAAGGCCTAAATACACTAAAGTTACCAGATCCTGTTTGATTTTGGAAGCCAGGCAGGGTCAGCCTTGGTTAGTACCTGGATGGGAGACTGCCAATGAATACCAGGTGCTGTAGGTGTGCGGTCTCATAAGCTATATTTGAGAGAAAGGAATTGGCAAAACTACCTCTGAACACTATGGAATTCATGAGGTCACCACAAACTGACATGCAACTTGAACGCATGCATGCATGCATGCACATGCGCGTGCGCACGCACACACACACACACTTTACACTTGAGAATCTTGTCTCATTCCTTCATGGATGTCTTTCCCATTCATTGTCTTCTGATTTCTTGATTGAAGTCTCATTTTTAAATAATGTCTGAGACAAGGTATAGGAAATCTTTACTTATTTCAATGTCTTTGTTACCCACTTTATAGTTATGTAAATCATCTGTGGTCATTAATTTGGTCTTCTTAATATTAAACAGTAGCCACTCTGCACTTTCAACCATCATGGTATGCCCAAAATCTCTACCTGTTTTGCCCTGCTAAAATAAAGAAGAGTTGAAATATACATTACATGTGGCTGGAATGTGCAGGTTAAAAAGTGCAGCAACCTCATTTGAAGGTGGAGAGTCCTTTCCAGCTCTATTATCTTCTTGTTTTCTGTTGCTCCATAGACTTGGAGACAATCCCATGGATTCAAATTACAAGGAAAGAGATTCCATCTAAACATTGGGGACAACTTCTTGATTGTAAGAGCTGTTGGAGAATGGAATAGACTCTGGGGGCAGGTGTAGACTATCTTTGGAGGTCTTTAAACAGAGGTTGGATGGCCATTTTTCAGGAGTGCTGTGGTTATATAACCCTGCATGGCAGGGCTTCGGGCTAGATGGTCTTTACAGTTTCTTCCAATTCTAAGATTCTCTGATTCTACCACTCCCTGAGCTTAAAAGATAGTATCAATATGTTACACATCACAAACAACCTCCTCATCTTACATCACACCCACAGTTAATGAGCAAGCTGCTTCATTTTGCTCAGTGGACAAGTGCAAATCAGGTGACCCTTGAGAAGTTGTTGGACTCCAACTCCCAGCATTCCGCATTGCTAGCTTTCCTTGCTAGGGCTGCTGGGATTTGAATTCCAACATTTGATGGGTTGCATGATCCCTACACCTGGCCTTGCTGTTTGGGTTGTTTCCAAGCCTGTTATTGTTGTTGTAACCTGCTGTCACGTCAACTTCAATTTATGGTGACCCTCTGGATGAGAGGCCTCCAAGAGCCCTGGTCATCAACTGCCTTCCTTGGGTCTTGCAAACTTGGCTCTGTGGCTTCCTTCATTGACCTGTTGTGCAGTCTTCCTGACTCCATCTGCAGCAGAGTCTTCCTCTTTTACTCCTGCCTTCCATTTTACCAAGCATTATTATCTTCTCCAGTGAGTCACATTGTCTCACAATATGTCCAAAGCCAGACACATAAACCGCTGTGTCAATCCCTTTTGACAAACCAGAAGCAGCACTTCCCATTTCTACTAGAAGCAGGTCTTTTGTAAAATGAAACACATTCAAGACCACACAATCCCCCCAAAACATTGTGCTTTATACTACAGGGATAGGAATATAGTGTCTAGACCAAGGGAAGTAATAGTGCCACTATATTCTGATTTGGTCAGACCTCACCTGGAATACTGTGTCCAGTTCTGGGCACCACAATTCAGGTAGGATATTGAGAAGCTGGAACGTGTCCAGAGGAAGGTGACCAGGATGGTGGGTGGTCTGGAGGCCATGCCCTATGAGGAGTGGCTTAGGGAGCTGGGCATGTTTAGCCTGGGGAAGAGAAGGCTGAGAGGGGACATAGCCATGTTTAAATATTTGAAGGGATGTCCTACTGAGGATGGAGCAAGCATGTTTTCTGCTGCTCCAGAGACTAGTACATGGAGCAATGGACTCAAAGTACAGGAAAAGAGATTCCATCTAAACATTAGGAAGAACTTCCTGACTGTTAGAGCTGTTTGGAAGTGGAATGCACTGCCTGGGAGTGTGGTGGAGTCTCTTTCTTTGTAGGTTTTTAAACAGAGGCTGGATGGCCATCTGTCGGGAGTGCTTTGATTGGGTATTCCTGCATGGCTGAATGGGGTTGGACTAGATGGCCCTTGGAGTCTCTTCCAACTCTATGATAATCACAAGTCTCCCTTCGGGTTGGATGAGAACCTTGATTGTGGACCACTGAACTGTCATTAAAAAGGCCAGCAGGATTTCTTCACCAGACTTGAGGAGCCTTTTTATTTTTATTTTTTAAAATCCAATTTTAATCATTCTGCCCACCCAACCCTGGGTGTCGATTTTGTTCCTGCAATCCCCGCAATGGCTGGGGTTGGGTAGGGATTTCCCCCCACTGGCCATGTGCAAGTGTTTAAAAAGAGCTGTCTTTCTTGTTCCTCTTGCGTTGCTCTTTTTAAACATATGCACCTGGCCAGTGGGCGGGGGGGGGAATCCCTTGCCAACCCCAGCCATTGCGGGGATTGCAGGTAACCCCCTCCCTCCCTAAGGCACAGGGAAGCCGGAGGGTGTGTGTGTGTGTGTGAGCGCGCGGCCACGCGTGTGCGCGCAGATGACGTCACGGCTCCCCGTGACTCTCCAAGTCCCTCTCTCCGGCCTCCCTCTCCCCCCCTCCGGTGCAGGACTGGCAAGCCCCCCGTCTCTGTGGATAGCCGGTGCCCCCTCCCCCGGCCTCCATGATGAAGGCGCATCGCAGCCCGGGGCTTATAGTGCAGCCCGTGGCTCCTGGCCTGGGTGGGGAAAGGGGGCGTGGGAGGTGAATGGCTAAGCCACGCGCAACGTGGACAGGGGAGAGTGGGCGACCGAGGCTGCCCAGAAACCCCCTTTTCTCCATCCCACACCAGAACCGGGAGTGTGGGATGCCCAAGCAGAGAGAAAAGGTTTGGGAGCGGAGGGAAGGGGCCTCTATCCCTCTCTCCCCCCCCCTCCAGCTGCATTGGGGGAGGCTCTGCGGAGATTTCCCTCGCCCCCTCTCTCTGGCTTCTCTCCCCACCGCATCCCCCCCCCCGCCGGTCCAGGAGCATCCTCTGGCCATGCAGTGTGAGCACAGAGAGAGAGTAGGGGGGGGGAGAGAGGGAGGGAGGCGAGCCCACCCCTCCTCCCGAGCATTGCGCATGATTCTGCGGCTCTGGGCCTCGCACGCTCCAACCCACCTTCGCAGGCAGGCGGAGGGAGGACTGGGGGGGGGCGGCGGTCGTCTCTCCTTCTCCCCCCTCTCTCCATCCCTCCCTCCCCCCTCCCTCCTTGCCCTGACGCCAGCCAATAGGGGCCGGCCTGTTTTCCCGGGGAGCCAATGGGGAGGCGGCGGGGGCGTCGCCGGCGGAGGCTCAAATGGGCCAGGCTAGGCTGCGCGGCGTCCGGAGAGCGGGGGGCTGGAGGCTGACGACACGCGCGCCCGCCTGCCTGCCTGCCTTGCCTTGCTTCGCTCTCGCTCTCGCTGCGGCTCTCGCCTTCCCACCGCCTCGCTCCGAAGGCGCCGGGAGCTCGGCGGCGGAGAACGGCAGAGGCAACCCCCGCCCCAAGTCCCCAGCCGTCCTACCTGCCGCTGCATGTCTGGCCGGAGGCGGGCGGGCGGGCGGCGGGGCCGGAGGATGGAGCCGGCGGCGGGCGGCGGGCTGAGGTGGAGGGTATGAGAAGGAAGAAGCGGCGAAGGGCAGGCAGGCAGAGGGCAGCGGGAGGGCGGGCAGGCGCACCTTGGGCACCGGCAGCCCCCGGGGGCGATGCGCAAGGCTCCGGCAAGCAGGGCGCTGGGCGGCTAGGATGAGGCTCCGCTGCGACGGGCGGTAGTACTATGATTTGGTATGTGGCCGCTTTGATTGCAAGTGTGCTCTCCGGCAGCGCCCGCGGACTGGCAGCGGCGGCGGCGGCGGCTCAAGGTGAGTTGAAGTGCAACAGGGGGGGGGTCGCCCCCTCCTCTCCTCTTTCCCCCTTGGCACCGGCTCCCCTCCTCGGGTTCTCCCTCTTTCCCCTCTCCCAGCTTTGCCTTCCTCCCCCTTACTTATCTAGAAGTCCTGTAGACCACAAGTTGAACAGGAGTCAACAGTGTGATGCGGCAGCTAAAAAGGCCAATGCAATTTTGGGCTGTATCAATAGAAGTATAGTGTCAAGATCAAGGGAAGTAACACTGCCGCTCTATTCTGCCTTGGTCAGACCTCACCTAGAATACTGTGTCCAGTTCTGGGCACCACAATTCAAAAAGGATATGGACAAATTGGAGCATGTCCAGAGGGCAATTAAAAGGGTGAAAGGTCTGGAAACCATGCCTTATGAGGAGAGACTTAGGGAGCTGGGTATGTTTAGCCTGGAAAAAAGACAGTTAAGAGGCGATATGATAGCCCTATTTAAGTATTTGAAGGGGTGTCACACTGAGGATGGAGCAGGCTTGTTTTCTGCTGCTCCAGAGATTGGAACAGGGAGCAATGGATGCAAGCTCCAGGAACAGAGATTCCACCTCAACATTAGGAGGAACTTTTTGACAGTAAGAGCTGTTTGGCAGTGGAACGGACTCCCTCGGAGAGTGGTGGGGTCTCCTTCCTTGGAGGTCTTTAAACAGAGGCTGGATTGCCATCTGTGGGGGATGCTTTGATCAAGATTTCCTGTGTGGCAGGGGGTTGGACTGGATGGCCCTCGTGGTCTCTTCCAACTCTGCAATTCTATGATTTATTTATTTATTTTTTTATTGGATTTCCAGCCCGTCTTTCTCCCAAGATGGGATTCAAGGCGGCTTACAATAGCTAGGGGGGAAAAAAAACCCTACCACCGAAACCTTGCAAATTACAAAAGCTAAGCAAGGATGAAATGATTGAAAATATCCTTAAAAAGACATTTTTTTTAATTAAAAAAAATTCCCATCCCATCCATTCACCAGGATGGGTGGGAGGATGCTGAACTTTACCTTGCCAGCGCTGTCCTTGGAAAACTCCTCTTCAGAGTCCAGAGTCCAGGAGAGTGGAGATGAAATGGGGGAAACTTGCAAATATATTTTGCACATTGGTTTGGATCCCTTCCTGCACCCCCTACCTCTTTCCAGGCTGCCTGTTGTTGCCCACTCCTCTTTCTGGCCCCAGATAAGAGTGTGTGGGTGTGTGTGGGTGTTGGTTGGGAAATGGTGTGCATGTGAGAGGGATGCGGTCTGAAAAGCACTTTTCCAAGGGATGCACCCTGTGGAAGAGGCTGCGGTGCAAAGACGAAGGGTTTATGCATACTTTTTTTCCCTCCCCGGAACATTGTGGAAAGGAGCATCGCTTCTCTCCCCCAGTCCTTACCTTTAAATTTGGGTGGTTTTGTTTCTGCCCTTGGCTTATGTCATGCTATCAAGGGAAAGCCTTTGCGCAAAAGCATGCCTTGGTGCCCCAGGTGAAATCAGCGAGGTCAACCTATATCCTGTTCCAGGATGGTTTTGTTATTTAGCAAAATGGTAGCAGGGTGAGTGGTTAGTGCTGAAATGGTTCTACAAGGCACTTCTGCTCTGGCTACATGCTTTATCATGATGCTCATCCTAGTTGACCCAGCAAGGCTACTCCTGTGACCCATAGGATCAGACTGCATGCAGGTATAAGCTATCTTGTTCAACTGTCCTATCGAAGTGTTGCATGGAAGGTGGAGAGGCAGAGAGTCTAGCTCAATGGTGAACTATTGTAAACCTCTGTCGTTAGTGTGTGTAACTGTCAGTAGTAGTTAGCTGACCATTATATTTTCCCTTGAGGCAGAAAGATGTTGTTGATGATGATGATTTTGGAAGCAAGATTTCTAGTTTCAAATGTTAATGGTGGGGAAATCCCACATGGCTTGTTTAAATGTGAGCACAGCTACTTAAAGCATAAATCCGTGTGTTTGTTTCATATTTTTTTTCCTGTAGTCATGTGGGCGATTGAGGGATTCCAGCTTCTCTTACAAAGAAATGCCAGATTGGGTTTCCTTCAGTACATTTGAAGAGGTGGGTGGGAGGTTTGAAGAGCGATTCTTATTGCGTTGTGATGCAGTTTTGGATCAAAGATATACTTCTTGCTATTGCCATGGAAAATGGGGGAAGCTCCATTTATTGACACAGCTTTTAAAGGACAGGGAGTAGAAATGTGTTTTACTTTTTGCCCAGTGCATCTGCATTGGTCATAAGTGATGGTTCAGTACTTAAATGGTTCTGAACAGCATCTGGCAATGGAAGGCTTAAAAATAATAATTCCTTTTAAGGATTATACAGAGGAGTGGAGAGGGAGGGGGAACTAGGACTGCCATGAGCATCTTTAGAAGATGCTAATCATTTTTTAAAAATGACCTCCCAGAGGGCAGTCAACCAAAACTGATGAAGTTTATGAAACAGTAGCTCATAAATGGCAACTGTACATTGTATTCTCTGTGTAGAAGGCCTTTGAATGATGCCAACAATACTATCTAGGGGCTTGGAGATTTTTCTTCCAAGAAGTTAACAAGAGAGAGCTTTCAGCCATCAGGAAGCAAGAAGAGCCAGGGCGAAGGGATTTCTGCCTGCACTGGGTGATGTTGGAAGGAAAGTAGGTCTGTTTCTCTTTTCCTGGAGGCTGGCAGAGAGGTCACCGGCAGGACCTGTACTCTTTATGGATTTTTCTTTGTCAAAATGTTTAGGTAAACCAGCTTTGCAAATACATCTGCAAGTGATTGAAAGTTGTCTCCCCAGTCATTTAACTTGCCTTACATGTCACTTATACTGCGTTTACACACTGAAACCAGAACAGAAAATTGCTCCCAGGTCTATTTTCCTGCTTGGTCGCTCGGTGGTGATTTTACTCACCGTAGGTGTTCAGGTGTGGTGGCTCACCTGCCTGATAAAAATTCTGTGTTTTGAGCCAAAGTATCCCATAGCAGTTCTTCTTTTTTTCTGTCTGGGAAAGGATTTTCTTAAAATGATTTTCGTAAAGCATGGATGTGCTTAAGTGATGGTGTCAGGCATACATTTCCAGGATTAGTGTATATGGCTCTTGGAACGAATTTCCCACAACAACGTTCACATTCCATTAGTTTAATTGCATTTCTGCAGTGTTGTTTATTTTCTGGTTGCTAAGCACCTTAGATTTGTGTGTAGAATGGGATTCTTCCGTCTAAAACTATTTTTTTTTCCTACTGCTGCATTTCAGGTCTGCAGTTGAACGAGGCAGGAATAGGGAGAGTGAGAATAAGGGACTGGAAACAGTGGACCATGCCTTTTCCGTGGTGTGATTCCTAAAAAAGAACACCGGGGAATTTTTATTTTTATTGAGGTTCAAATGGAATTCATAAGTCCTGATTTCCATCCTGTTCCCCCACACCTCACCTGTAATTTTATTTCACCCAGCAGAGGGATTTGACCTAAATCAGGGATGGAAGACCTATGTGTCCCTGCAGATATTCTTGGATCCCTACACTTATCAGCCCCAGCTCACATCACCCCAATGGTCAGGGGTGATAGGAGTTGTAGTCCAGCATCATTTGGAGGGCCATTGGTCTCCCATCTCTCATCTAAATCAGTGGTAGTAAATGTGGTGGTCCATGAACTGGTGCTGATCCTAAACTGTTGGCTTCCTGTCCCTGGCAAGTTTCCAGGAAATATATAAAAAAATAATTCCACAGTTGTAGCCAATGGGCACAGATATGGCATTGGCCCCTGGCACATTGGGAAACCAAATTGCCAGTTCCCCACATCAGGTAGCTCAAAATGCACTGGTATTAATGGTAGGTCAGTAGTTGTGATTTTAAGGAAGTCAAAGCTGCTTTTCTGCCGACCCTGCTGAAACAGTTTAGGCTTTGTGGCTCTGTAGCCGCATGGGGGTCTGAAAGAAAGAGGAGCGGGCCATAGCTCTGTAGTAGAAGACATGCTTTGCATGCAGAAAGTCCCAGATCAAATCCCTGGCATGTCCAGTTGAGAGGATTGGGTAGCCATTGATGTTGCCATCCATCATATAGACTAGTGGTTCTTAACCTTTTCTTTACCAGGGACTCCTTTAAATATCTTTTGTTGCTGAGAACCCCCAAGACTTAACTCAAGATTTAAAACCATAATAGTAATACCTAATAATAACAATGATAATAATAATACAATTATACCATCCATTAAACCTTCCCTCAGTTGGAGGAAGAGGGAAGACTCTTCTCTTGCTTCTTCCTGCAAGGTTGTGGCTAGAGTGGATTGCATGACAATGAGCAGGCCAAGCCAGCCAGCTGGCCATTGCCTTGGCTCCCGTAACATGGCTACTCTACTGTAGGGAGGAGGTGGGCCAAGCAGCCTACTAGCCTTCACAGACCCCCTGTGAAGACATTGCGGACCCCTGGGGGTCCCCAGACCATAAGTTAAGAACCACTGATGTAGACAACATGGAGCTAGTGGACTGAAGAGTAGAGCTGGACATAGCAGGTGCAAGTTAAGCTCCCATTCTGAGATGCTTAGTGCCTTGGTGACATAGGAATCTGTTGAGATGACCTGGATTCTGAGTAGCACTGACTTTCTAGTGACTTGAATAGGGCTTATTGCCTTCAGCTGGTACCTGATGTTTTGAACTAGCATTGCACCCACACACTTCTGCATGCAAAGCATGTGCTCTCCCATTTATTTTTTTTTATTTAGTTATTTATACCCCGCTTTCCAGCCACAAGGCTATCAAAGCAGCTTACAAATTGTTTTTTAAGCAATAGATATTTACACATCTACACTGCATTAAACAGTTTCCAATGTGTGTTGGCTAATTGCCCCCACAAGCTGGGTACTCAATTTACCGACCTACGAAAGGATGGAAGGCTGAGTGAACCTTGGAGCCCTCTGGAATGGAACTTGCAACGTGGTGGCTTGCAGTACTGGCATTTAACCACTGCGCCACGAGGGCTCCATTGAGGTACAGCTTCCTCAATGGGAGAGATCTGCAGGGGACATCCACAGTTCATGCTTAGTATTATGCAGTACAGTGTTTCCTTCATATTATTTACCATCTAGCAATGGCTTTTCAACAGTCAAAACCAGCTTGTTCTCTTTGGGCCAGGAAGAATGGTTTCATAGGGTCCAGGGCACAAAAACATGTCTACGAGTAAATGCTGCTTTTATTTTCATCATCTTCTTCCTTAAGGCTGCTGATGTGCCATAAACAGAGGTGTGCTCAGCCTAGTACCAACTTTTGTAAGGTGGTAAATCTTTTTACAGGCTTACTTACAAGACTGATGCAGCGCTGCCACTTGCATTCAGGCGGATCCTGTAAATCAGCCCCCTCCCCTTCCCTGCTCTGCAGTGGACCAGCCGGTACTGTCCAGGGTAGTGTGGTCTATCAACAGCTCCTGTTCATAATAGTTTAATGCAAATTTTCTCCAACCTGGTATCCAATGGGAATAGTGGACTACCACACCCATCCTGCCAAACCAGCAGCACCACATCTTCTGGGTGTAGATGATGGAGTTTGTAGTTGCCCACACATATCTGGGTGGGGAGGTGCCTAGTTTGGGGCTGGCTGGCTTAATGGCTCTTCCCACGTGCAGTGGCAGCCTCCTTCCAAGTACTTTGAAAAGGGAGAACCAAGCCAGATGGATGGACCTTGGCTAGTCTGATCCAGAGATGTGGCTCTTATTTCCTTACCATTAAGGGGCTCCTTGCCTACCTGGATGAGAACCTGATTTCAGAATGAAACATCTTGCTGTTGGAAGATTTGTTCCACAAGTGTTACTTTCAAGCTGGATCCCATACAGTTTGAGTAAGGACTAATTACTAATTGGCTGGCAGGGAACAAACACTGTGTCCTTTTACTGAACTTGGTAATTCTCACATTTGATTGTCTTGTATGTTTGTTAAATACCCTAAAGGCATCAGATCTCATCTGATCTTGGAATCTAAGCAGGGTTAGTACTTGGATGGGGGACACCCAGGAAATATCTGGTGCTGTAGGCTGTATTTCCAGAGGAGGGCAGTGGCAAATGACTTCTGAGGCTTCCTTGCCTAAGAAAACCCTATGAAATCCATGGGGTTACCATAAGCCAACAGGCAGCTTGAAGGCACCCACCCACAGATGTGTTTGTCGAGGAGAAAGAAACTAAACATGAGAAAAAGGTAATTTCTATGCAAGAACAGACCCAATTGTACTCTCAATTGGGAGCTCTTTGGGGCTGCTAGCTCTGGGAGCAAATGTTACAAGGCAGAGGAGGAGCTAAGAAGTGTTGGATGACAGAGCTGTGTCTGTGCCGCACACTCTGCCTTGCATCCCTTAAGTGCATCTGCTGTCCTCTGGCGAACTGTTGCACTGCCAGTCTTCAGAGCCTGGAAATGTTATATCCTTGGACTATGATTCCCAGAATCCCTAAGCAGAATGGCCATTTGCTGGGGATTTGAAGCCCAAATGAAATTTTGGATTCTGTTGTTGTGAGCCAGTGTGGTGTAGTGGTTTAAGTGTTGGAGTAGGAGTCTGGGAGACCAGGGTTTGAATCCTTGCTCAGCCATGGATGCCCACTGGGTGGCCTTGGGCAAGTCACACCCTCTTAGCCTCAGAGGAAGACAATGGCAAACCTCCGCTGAAGAAATCTTGCCAAGAAAAATGCACAATATGTTCCCCTTAGGATCAGAAATGACTTGTAGGAACACAATAAGAAATCCAGATGTAATTTCAGGGGGATTTGTGCTCCAAATTTAACTTTTCCAAGCTTTACCAGTGTTGAGGTAAGATTCAGCTGCCAGTCCATTCAACTTTCAAATGTAGGAAAGACTGGGCATGTGTGTCTAAGAAATGTTGTACTCTGCCAGAAAAATGTGCAGGAGTTGTGGTCCCAAAATGAGTTTGTACAAGCTCTGGTACCCTGCTTCTTTTAGGGCTGTAGGCACACAACCATGATGTTAGTGGTGGTACAGCATGACTCCCCCACCTATGGAATCCTGGGATTTGTAGTTTGGTGAGGCACCAGCACTCTTTGTCAGAGAAGGCTTGTAAATTACAGATCCCAGGATTCCATAGGAAGGAGCCATGGCAAATAATCCAGTTTCAAACTGGATTATTTGTGTACTGTGAATTTGGTCTCGGCACTCTGTGTTATTACTATATTGTAGGGCATGTGTCTGCTTATTCTCTTGGGTTGTTCACTCTTGGGTGAATTGGTTCAGTTTGATTCCTTGGAGTTTGGGTATGTTGGCTGCTACAGTGGGAAGTTGTTCAACTAAACATAAGTATGTGTGTGTGCTTGTGTGTGTATGGGAGACAGAGATTAAGAGAGAGAGATAGAAGTGATGTTCTTAATTAACAGTTGGGACACACTGCAACAAGAAGTTGCAGCCTTTAAAAAAAACCCATGTAGCAAAACTCCATAAGGGAAGAAGCCAACTGAGTTTCCCTTTTGATGTTCTTGGATTTGGTTTTGTATGCTGCATTTTTTAAAAAATGACAACCATGTTGGGTTTCCTTCTGGAGAGAAAAGCATAAAATGAAGAAAGACTGGAATGAAACGTGGGAGTGTGCGTATTTGGAGTTCCCCAGCCTTAGTCCAGTGTTGGAACCATTTTATCAGTACTTCTTAAGCTATCTGATATGAAGGTGTGGTAATTACCCCCCCACACATCTACTCCCATGTGCCAGGGACTGGTGTCATGTTTCTATCTAACTCACCAGGGACCAGAAGCTGATGGCCATGGACCAGAACCAGTCCATGGACCACCATTTTGAGTAGCACTGTCCTACTGCCACATTAGCACACTGGAATGGACTTGTTCAGAATGTGGTGGACTCCCTTTGGTTGGAGATTTCCCAGCAGCATGGATGGATGGCCATCTGTAAGGGATGTTTTAGATGTGGATTCCTGCTTGGGTGGAAGGTTGGGTGGACCTCTTTGGTGGATGGGTTGGCATGGGTGGGCCTCTTTGAGGTCCATGCCACTCTATATTTCCTTGATCTGTTTGCAAGACTTGCTTCACCTTGGTAGTACCTAGGGTGAGGGCATAATTTGCAGGTAAGCGGTGTGAATAGAGAAGCTGGCAAGCCTGGCTATAGACAGCCAATCACAGCCTTTGGCATGTGGTGAAGCGGAGTGGAATGGAGAGACTATAACTTGGAGGCTTATCTGCACAAAGCTAGTTAGGGCAGTCAGAGACAGGGTGAAGACAAGTCAGGAAGTTGATAAGATCCGAATAGGGTCTTGGAGCTGGAAGTGAGGACAGAGTTGAGGGAGTTTGGCTGGAGTCATTTTGGGGACTTATGTCTTCAATACATGGACTTATACAGGGAATTAGAATTCCCTGTATAAGTCCATGTATTGAAGACATAATACAGGGAATTAGAATTGGGCAATTTGATAACACCGGTATCCAGTAAAAGGCCACTCTGATGTTACTACGTAGGGGAGTCAGCGAGGTGATTAATGTGCAATGGGGCCAATGAACATTGAGCACTGAGACACTGGCTAGAGAGTGCCAATGCACATTGGTAGAGCTTGATGTGTATCACGATGTTCTTGCCAGCATCCTGTTAACACATCTTTACAATTCACTAATAGTGTTTTTTAGTGCCTCTGCTAAATATATGTAAAGTTACTTACATAATCTACACCATGGTAGCCGATTCAGCCTTCATGTTCAGCTTATTTGTTATATAATAAATATTTACTGTTTTTATTTTCTAAAACTGAGTCTGACTGTTTTATCCTAAGGCCAAACTCACACTACACAAATAATCCAGTTTGAAACTGGATTATTTTGTCATGGTTCCTTCCTATGGGATCCTGGGATTTGTAGTTTGGTGAAGCACCAGCACTCTTTGGCAGAGAAGGCTGAAGACCTGATAAAACTACAAATTCCAGGATTCATTAGGAACGAGCCATGGCAAGTAATCCAGTTTCAAACTGGATTATTTGTGCAGTGTGGATTTGACCTAAGAAGGTAAAGGGAGAACTGTTCATAATTTCCCACACTGATCTAGACAGCTCCTTGTCCAGAACAGCAGTCACCTTGAGGCTCTAAATCCCGGGAGGGATCTTAAGGGAGAAAGGGCAAGGTGAGCTGCAGGAGCCCAAGGGCTGGATCTATGGGGCCAGTCTGGATAAGGGGGGTTCCCTCTCAGGGGAGCATGCTGCATTTTTTCTGCACAGAAAGGACCAGTGATGTTGTTTTTAAAAAGCTGTATAGATGCTGGAGAAAGGAGAAGAGCTTTTCTCCTGTAATCCCGTCATTTGTGCAATGAGAGAAAAATACACTGGGTTTAAAAAGGGAAACCAAAGAGCTTTTCTGAGTGGAAAGGAAGAAGAGGAGGTGGGTGCTGAGTTACTATGCCGAGTGTGTTTGTCTAGAGCTCTCTCTGTGTGTATGTTTCATAAATGCATGCACTATGAGGGTACGCACAAGGAGGGAGCGCAGAATGATGGCGACGTACTCTCTGCTCAGTGCGTGGGTGTGGGCTGAGAGTACTCTGCAAGTGTCGCAAAGACTGTGTGCCTCACGCAGAGTGTTGGTGACACCGCACGTGAGTGTGCACCAGGAGGTATGGTGACTGTAGGTGTTGGGAATTACCAGCTGTCAGGAGCGCATTTGTTGTCCACCCTGGTGTGTCTGTATATGTCTGTGTACGCTTGGCATGTGCAGCACGAGAGGCTCGGAAGACGGAGTGTGGGATGTTCTGGAAGGCTTCTCCCGGGGCTTTTGGATGTATCCCACAAATTAATTGCCTGCCCAAACTTGAGCTCTCTTTCATGAAATGATGCTGAGGAATCAAAAAAAGTACACATGCAGTAGTATTTCCCCTGATCTGGTTTGTTCCAGAAATTCTGGACTATGGCCCTGTCTTCTGTGGGCATGGCCCATGCTGGCTGGGGCTGATGGGGGTTGTAGTCCAAAACATCCAGAGGGTACCTAATTGGTGAAGGTTAATAATCAGAATCAAATCCAGTCTTGTTTCCAACACCTTCGAGGATTTGTCCTTCCAGCCTGTGCAATGGATTTTTCTGGTGGAGCGCAGTGTGCACAGAACTGGCCCCACCCTTTAAACCAAAGGTTCATCTGCTGTGGCCTTGCAAGCATGGATGGTAGCAGCGAGGTCCTTGGGTAGTAGGTTTGATTAGAGTTTTTTTCTCTTAGATGGCTGACCTTACAGGGTTGGATGAGCACCATCTGCCCGGGTTTGGGATTAGAGTTTTCCTTCTCCTAGGACGGTTGCCACAAGGCTAGAGAGCCCATCCTGCCCTTTGACGCTCTTTGTCAGACCCTTCGGTTTTGACCTGTCTGGTATGGGAGACCCTACCAGTGGCTATTATGCCACCGCCAGCATAGCTCAAAACATCATTAGGGTACGCAAGCCTCTCTCCCACAACAAGGGGGCGTCAATGGAGAGGTTTCCAACACAATGACAATTTGCAAGCTTCCCAGAGGCATGTTTTGCATGTCATTTCCAACACAATAACATGCAAAACATGCCTCTGGGAAGCTTGCAAATGGGACATGATGGTGCACTCTCCCATTCCTTATTGTTTGTCCTCATTATCAGGTATACTGTCGATGCACATGGAAGTTCTATCTGTTCCAAATTTTGGTTAGTGGTAGTGTTGCATAGTAGTTTGAGTGACTCTGGAGAGCAGGGTTCTAATCTCCACTTGGCCATGAAAATCCATTGGGTGACCTTGGGCAAGTCACATACTCTCAGCCTCAGAAAACCACATGATAGGTTCACCTTAGGGTTGCCATAAGCTGGAAATGACTTGAAGGCACACAACAACAACAACAACAACAACAAGTCTATACCCCCTGAATTGGCTCAATCCTTTTAATGAACTTGTTTAAGCGAATGTGCATGGTTCTGTTTGATTTGGCAGTTTTAGACAGAAGTTATATTTTTTGACTTCAGCTTCCAGAATCTACCTGTGGCCATGCTATCTGGGTGAGTGGGGATTCTGGAAATTGCAGTCCAAAAAATGTAGTGTTTCTGGGTTCTCAGAGAAGACAGGTGCAAAAAGAGGGATGGGGCTGTGGTATCTTTTGACAGTTTTTCAGAAGAGGGAATTTGGGCACGCTTGGTTTGTCATGCGTAGGTGAGAGAAACAGACACAATTAAAAACTCAACTTCCAAGAGTACAGGAATCCCTGCTATATCAGCCCATAGAGTCACCGTGTGCTGCATTGGACCATTAATCCATTTTATCCACACCTGTGTTTTTTGAGAGGCAGGCACTTTCTGGAATCTCTAGAAGATCCTTTTGAACCCAGAGATGTTGAGGACTGAACCGAGGAAACTTCAGTGTGCAAAACATGTGCTCTGCCACCTGAGCCATGGCCTTTGTTTACCTCATTACCCTGTTGGAATGAAGCTCTCCCCAGCCGCATGGTACTAGAGATTCTGCCAGCTGTGTGAATGAAGGAGCTTTCCCTGTATATTTGGAGGCATCGTGGTACCAGGGAAACACTTTCTGCATAACCTGAGCATTTTGCCTCTCAGCTTCCTTCCGCTGGCTGCCAAGGAAAGCTACAGGATGAGAGTTATCTTTTATCCTTGCTGAAATGCGAGAGTAGAGATGGTCCCCACGGGCCTACTTTGATGAGCAAGATGGGAAGAGGCCAAGGCTTCATGCTGTCCCAGGTTTTCTATGAGCAGTATTTCCAAGATTTTTCCATCACCCCCAGCCCATAAATCCCTGGTGGGATTGGGTTGTGTTTATGGGGCAGAAATCTTGCAAATCAGTGGTTAGGGTGAGGATGCCTGGCAAAAGCTACATTTGTGGTTTCTTAGTGAAGCAGACTTCTATGACAAGTAGGGCCTGGAAAAGGACTTTCCTGAGAATTCAATGCTTTGGGTTTAAAATCGTGGAGTTGTAGCCTTGGGATGGATCCCAAGATTCACCTAGTCCAACTTCTAGCCATCATAGTAATCTACAACCAAAGTCTCTCTGACAGTCAGCTATCCAACCTCTGTTTAAATACTTTCCAGTTTGCTAGTGTGGTGTAGTGGTTAGAGGGTTGGATTAAGATGGAGGATATCCATGTTGGCATCCTCACTCATTTCATTCCAATCTTTCTTTATACCCCATTCTTCTTTCCAACAGGAAGCCCAACATGGGCTGCTGCCACACTGTAGAAATAATGCAGTTTGACACTGCTTTAACTGCCATAGCTCAATGCTATGGAATTTAGGGATTTGTAGTTTTGTGAGCTATTTAGCCTTCTCTGTCAGAGAGTTCTGGTGCCACAGCAAACTGCAGACCCCAAGATTCCGTAGGATGGGGCCATGATAGTTAAAGTGGTGTCAAACTGGATTATTTCTCCAGTGTGACAGCAGCCATGATGGTTAGCATCCTATAAAACACCACCTCAAAACAAAAGAACATGCAAAAGGAAACTTAGTTGGCACTTTCCTTTATGATGTATTGCTACATGGTAAACAAACAACCATGCTACAACATTTTGTGGTTGCATGTTCCTCCTGTTAATTAACAAGGGGCTCATTTAAAACACACAACACATACTTGGGTTCCAGCACCTGTTGGATGCCAGCAGCTATGAACTTCAGCCAGCATGGCCAATGGTCAGGGATGATGGGACAAGCTGGTACTCCAAAATCATCAGCAGGGCCACATATTCCCCACTTATGCTCTGGAGGTGTGGAATATCTTTCATACATTTTAGAAAAATTATTGTGTGTGGGGGCGCGGGTGGGCGGGCAGGGGAGAGAGACTGTATTCTGTTGGTTGCTGAGGCCAAAGGGAAAAGGGTGAAACAACAACAAAAAAGCATATTTGAGCTTAAAGTGCTTGCTTGTTGTTGTTGTTGTTGTTGTTGTTGTGTGCTTTTAGACGCCCCCTTGTCGTGGGAGAGAGGCTTGCGTACCCTAATGATGTTTTGAGCTATGCTGGCGGTGGCATAATAGCCACTGGTAGGGTCTCCCATGCCAGACAGGTCAAAACCGAAGGGTCTGACAAAGAGCGTCAAAGGGCAGGATGGGCTCTCTAGCCTTATGGCAACCGTCCTAGGAGAAGGAAAACTCCAATCCCAAACCCGGGCAGATGGTGCTCGTCCAACCCTGTAAGGTCAACCATCTAAGAGAAGGAAACTCTAATCAAACCTACGGCCCGAGGACCTCGCTGCCACGTCCATGCTTGCAAGGCCACGGCAGATGAATCTCTGGTTTAAAGGGTGAGGCCAGTTCTGTGCACACTGCGCTCCACCAGAAAAATCCATTGCACAGGCTTGAAGGACAAAAGGTCGTTTCTGACTTATGGTTATTCTAAGGTGAACCTATCATGTGGTTTTCTTGGCAGGATTTGTTCAGAGGGGTTTGCCTTTGTCTTCTTCTGAGGCTGAGAGAGTGTGACTTGCCCAAGGTCACCCAGTAGTCAGCAGCCTAAGGCAAACCTATCAAAACCTATCACAGGGTTTTCTTAGCAGATTTTTTTTCCAGAGGGGATTTGTGTTTGCTTTGCTCTGAGAGAGAGTGTGACTTGCCCAAAGTCACTCAGTGAGTTTCCATGCCTGAGCGGGGGTTCGAAACCTGGCATAGTCCAATGTGTATAATTTTACAAGTCTCTATCATGTCTCCTCATAGTCTTTCCTAAGCTACATAGTCCCAAACATTGTATTCTTGTGTAGAAGAAGCAGGAAAGCTAGAAAGAACAGCTTATATCACCCCCCCCACCACACAGTATAACAACCAGCACACATTACAATCCCCATTCTACAAGAACTATGTGTTTGCCTCTGCAGAGATCTCTCCAGCATCCCACTTTGCTCCTTGTGCCTCCATCTGGTCTCTGAACATTTATCCTCCTTGGCTGTGCTGCTGCTTATAACTCAATTTTCTTTGTGTTATATATGTCTCTGTGCTTTATTTGTTTTAACTGGAAAAAAACTATTGCAAAAACACAACTACAGCAAAGTGATGTGTCATACATGATGGGAGATGGCATAAAAATTCCATAAGCAAACCCATTTCCCTACAAGTACTGTAGTGCCAACCCCTGTTTTTGTCTACAACTCCTCTCAGTCTAATATTGAGGAAAATAAAAAGCAGGTGTATGTCTTGGACTTGGAAGAGCAGCTATGAAAGAACTAGACAAGATCTAGAAGTGCAAAGATATTTCATTGATTACTAAAGTTAGGATTGTCCATGCCATTGTATTTCCCATCACTGTGCGCGGATTTGAGAGCTGGACAGTGAAGAAAACTGATAGGAAGAAAATCAACTCATTTGAGATGTGGTGTTGGAAAAGAGTTCTGTGGATACTGTGGACTGCTAAAAAGACAAATGAATGGGTCCTAGAACAAATTAAACCTGAACTCTCCCTAGAAGCCAAAATGCCTAAACTGAGGCTGTCATACTTTGATCATATCATGAGAATTCATGACTCACTAGAAAATATAATAATGCTAGATAAGGTTGAAGGCAGCAGGAAAACAGGAAAACCACATTCCAGATGGATAGACTCAATCAAAAAGCAATGGACAAGAATCTGCAAGACCTGAACAGGACTGTTGAGGACAGGGTGTCTTGGAGAGGTCTCATTCTTGGGGTCACCATAAGTCAAAGTCACCATCCTAGGGCAGCCTTCCCTGAGATGGTATTGTACAGGGGTGACTGGGGATCATAGGAGTTGTAGTCCACTCTTTTTAGAGAGCTCCTTTTAGAAAGTTGCCCAGGGGACTGCAACCTGATTACTAACTGTAGAGTTTATCCTGTTCTTCCTCCAAGGAGGGGGCACAAATCATGGCACACAACTCTTTATTTAATCCATTTATATCCCACACTCACCCCAAATGGGACTCAAAGCTGAGTACAATAAAACAGTACAAGTATAGAAAATGAATAAAATCATTTAAAAAATTTAAACACAATATTTAAAGGACACAAGTAAAAGGAAAAAAATGCAGCACTTTTCTGCTTAAAAGCTCTTTCTGCTTCAAGTGATGTCATTTGCTAATGGCCTTCCTGAATAAATGAGGTCTCTCATTTTATCCTCACAAAAACCCAGTAAGGAAGGACTAGCCCAAGGTCACCCCCAAAGGGTGGGTTTTTGTGTGTGAGTTTGTCTCAGGAGGGGCATTTCTAATTGCATTGGTTTTACCAAGTCCCCTGCTACAGTCCTCTTGGCATAGGAGCTACAGTGAGTTTCCCCCTGCTCCCATGTGGTCCAAATGAATGAGGAGCTACAAAGCATCACACTTGCTTTCGAAGTTCCACTGACTTCTTCATCAAGCAAAGATGTTAAAAATCACACAGGAGAAGAAAGGTAACATGTTAGAGTCACAGGCCTACATTTTGTCTCAGATGCTACTTTGTTTCCCAAGGGATGTTACTTTTCTGTTGCTAATGGAGTTGCAATTTTATTACTTGTCCTTTACTGCTCTTAGTCCCCTGTCCTCACATGCCTGCATTGAGATCCCTCAGTACCATCTTAACTGACAACAGAGTAACATCAGAGGCCAAATCCACACTACATAGATAATCCAGTCTGAAACTGGAGTATTTGCCATGGTTCCTCCCTATGGAATCCTGAGATTTGTAGTTTTACATGGTCTTTAGCTTTCTCTGTCAAAGAGTACTGTGTGCCTCACCAAACTACAAATCCCAGGATTCCATAGGAAGGAACCACAGCAAACAATCCAGTTTAAAACTGGATTATTTGTGTCATATGGATTTGGCCTGCTGATGAAGAAGCCAAAAGAACTTTCAAAAGGTAGCATGTTGTATTTTATGCTTTGGAGTTAGCCCAATAAAGGTATCGGTGCTTTGTGGATTTTGGATTTTGTTGAATTTTGCTGCATGGCCAACACAACTACCTCTGAGTATGAGGACCTGTGTCACCAAGGATCAAGCAAGAAGTAGTGCCATTCACTTTGCAACAAGCATTTGCAGGAATAGCTTTTAAAAAGTAATTGCAGATACAGCAGGGTAGTGGTGGCTTTATTTCACTCTTTGCTTTGTGCTGTGGATTCAGTCAGGATTTGGACGGTAGTGTCTGCATTCCAGTTTAAAGAAAGCCACTCGTGTAACTGCTGTTTGGAGTGAGCAGCAGTTTTGTTTTTTAAAAACACAATGAGGCTAGGTTTTAAAAACACAATGGGGCGAGGCCCTGATTTGTATTAGGACCACAGTGGTGTGTGCAAAAGTTTAAAGTCCCTGTGCTCATTGTGCCAGGGCCCTTTTCTAGATAGGGTCTGCAATTTATTCCTTAAAAAGCCAGTGGCATGAATGCCATTTCATTTAGCTTAACCCTGAAATGTCCATTCAGAAGACAGTGAGGAATTAAATCTGCTTAATTCCAAAGCCCATCCTGAGTCACTGAAGGGACATCTGCACTGTAGAAATAATGCAGTTTGACACCACTTTAACTGCCATGGTTCCATCCTACAGAATCCTGGGATTTGTAGTTTTGTGAGGCACCAGTGGTGTCAAACAGCAATATTTTTACATTGTAGATGCACCCCAAGCTTCCAGGACATAGTTTGAAGGAATAAGATGCAACCACCTTGCTGAAGCTATGCACATCTGTTTCTGGTGAGTGCCTGGAATTGGAGGCTGTCTGGGACCTCCATAACTTGCTTTGGGTTTCATAGAGGAAGGCAGGAAGGGAAACAAGAGTATACATATAATGGAATACCTACCATTGGGTTGACAAGTGTGGTGGGGTTAATTTTCTCTGGGTTTCCTCCCTCCCTCAAACAGTTTGTAAAGAATGGATGTGCCCAAGCATGTTCATGAGAATTGGGCAAATGAGTCGGAAGATTTTGAGTGGGATGCTGTGGTGGAGACTTTACTGTGAGTGGGGGTGGGCAGTACTCAGCTTGCTGCTCCAAACTTTTCAGTACTCTCATTTCTGATTGGAGATAATAGCAGAAGAACCATGTTGGCAGGGTGGGGAACCCCTGTTGACTGTGTGTAGCCTACCGACCAGGGGCTCCCTATTTTTGAGCGAATCCATTCAGCCACCATTCTCTATCTTGTGTCAGAGGCTGGGCTGCTGCCACACTACAGAAATAATGCAGTTTGACACCACTGTAACCACCATGGCTCAATGCTATGGGATTCTGGGATTTGTAGTTTTTTAAAGCCATTTAGCCTCCATGAGAGCTCTCTGATAACAAACACAAATCCCAGGATTCCATTGGATGGCCATGATCTTTAAAGCAGTATCAAACTGCATTAGTTCTGCATTGTGGCAGCAGCCTGGGTCTAAAATACAGACCTCATTGCTATAACATGGGGGTTATTGTTTTTTCTTTCTTCAACCCCTGGCCTTTTTTTTTGGGGGGGGGGTAATACCATCTAGCCCAATAAAACATTCTAGAAAGCTCGAAAGGTTGTGCACTCTTTTGCATTCTTGACTTAGTCATAATGCAGGGATTGCCCAACTGCTGATTTTTGGGTTCTGCATGTCACTATATTAGTCTCTCTTCTCCTTCTTGTGACTTTTTCTTCTTCTGCAAACATGTGTTTTGCTTTCCTCCTTTGACATTGTGTGAAGTCTTGTTTGCTCCAGGGCTCCCTGTTCATTCTCTCTCACATGTACAAGGTGATGATGATAGTTTTGGACTAGGAGGTGCCTGGCTGGCTGGAGGTGGAGGGAGGGATGGGGGTGTTTTCCTGCCATATTATCCTTTTTAATCTCTGCTGAGACTTGGGGAAACATTCCCCACCCTTCTTCCCCACTGTGAGGTCCTGCCGACTTTTAGCTCTTGGAAAGTAAGTGAGAGCTTGTAATCCTCTGGTCTCACTAGGCGGCCAAAGATTAATCTGATTCCTCATGATTATTTTTTTCCCTCCAAGCCCCCAATCAAAGGGAGGAGGAGGTGGTGAAGAGTATAAACTTGGTGGCACTGGTAAGGCTATTTGCCAGTGGCACTGTTGGTGTTTTTGTGGCCCTTGGCACCTACAGAATCCCCAGTTAAAAGTCTGACCTTTTTTTCTAGCAAAAAAGTGGGGAAATTGCTGCTCCTGGAAGCTTTCTGGTGCTTCTTGAATTTACTTTTCAAGTAGATTTCAAGAGCTCCCTATACTGTTTAACATCATAAGTACCCATTTTTGTTTCTGAGAACCAGATGTGGACTTGCAGCCTCTTTGCAAAAAAGTACTTTGCAAAAAAATGTTTTTGGATAGTCCATGTGGCCCTCCAGGGCATGAAAGTGGCCCCTGGAGCTGCTGCAGTTGCCCACTCCTGCTTTAAAAAATACGGAAAGCCAGTGTGGTGTAGTGGTTAGAGTGCCAGACTAGAACCAGGCACAAGACTAGAACCACCTTGTTCAAACTCACTGGGTGACCTTGGGCCAGCCTTAAGCTTTCAGCCTGTCCTACTTTATGTGGTGGTTGTGAGGATAAAATATGGACAGCAAAGAAACATGTTGGAAGGTTGAGTTAGCAATAACAATAATAACTTTTATGTACTTAAAAAACTTCTAAGGTGGATTCACCTTGAGTTCCATGTGCAAAGGAACAAAGTCTGATACGTTTGGGTGTTGGGTTCCAAGACTCATCTTCAAAACAAGATGTGATTTGAAATGTTAGGAGGTCATCTTTAGGAGAACCGATCCTAAAATTGGATGCTGGTTGTTCTTGACCCTCTGACCATTGCCATAGTCTGTTCTGCTTCAGAGACCCAATATTTCAATATTCACATTGACTGACAAATCCCAAGAATGAAATGGTGATTTGTGCTTTTCCTGTCTTGGCTTTCAATGTGTTTCTGACTACAGCTTGGGAAAGTTACTTCTTTCTGAACAGAAATAGTATCTGAACTGGATGAAACCTAAACCGTTGTCACCCCTTTCCAGAGCTTGCAAATGTTCTTTTTTGGGACTACAACTGTTTTGTGGTCTCTGTTTCTTGTCATTGTCGTTGTGTGCCTTCAAGTTGTTTCCGACTTATGGCAACCATATGGCACACCTATCACTGGGTTTTGCTGGCAAGGTATGTTTAGAGGGGGTTTGCCCTTGCTTTCTTTTGAGCCTGAGAGTTTGTGACCTGCCCAAGGTCACCCAAGAGGTTTCCATGACTGAGTGGGGATTCAAACCCTGTTCTCCAGAGTCATAGACCAATGCTCAAACTACTGCACCCAGCTAGCTCCACCTGCTTTTTGTGTGTGTGTGTGTGTGTGTGTACCATGGTCCTTATAGAATCACAGAATCATAGAGTTGGAATAGACCACAAGGGCCATCTAGTCCAACCCCTGCCATGCAGGACCTTAAGGTTGACCTTAAGGTGCCTGATTTCTATGCACTCTTAAGTTATTCCATCTAGAAAATCAGGCTTTAAAAGATGGCATCAAGTTCCCAAGACCCAACCTGACCTCCTCCCCCTCCAGAGAAACAAAACAGATAGAAGTAAAAACCTTTGATTGTAGGTTTGGAAAGCTGGTGATCTTTACTGATGCATATTGCAAGAAGTGGTCAGGAAAACAGGTCATCTGTACAGATACATCCACCAGGAATGTGGTCTCCCCCCCCCTTTTTTTTTTAACAGCAGAGTGGAGGAATGGGTGGAATTGGTGGTGCAGAAGGCCTGCAGAATCTTCTCCGGAAGCTTCTTAGATGACTGAGCAGCTAATTGTAGCTTTCTGTCATGTGTAGTTTCTAACTGGCTGAACACCCCCCCACACACAGCTCAGCCGGAGATGTTGGCTCCTGTCGGGTTTGACTAATGATGGGATGGGTGATCCAGAGAGTGGAAAGCTTTCAGTTCACCAGCATCTCTCTGCATATCTTTCAGAGTTTGGGAAAACCACTTTTAAAAAAAGTCAATTGCTGACTTTTAGTATTCTCAGAATCCACTGTGACCATGCTGACTGGGGGGTTCTGGGAGTTGTATTCCAAAAGGTAACTTTTCCAAACTCTGTTACCCTTGAAGGGGTTCTCTGCTCTCATTTCTTTCTTTTACTTTATGATGGATAATGCCAAAACACATATATTACTTAGTGTCGTGAGTTGTGGTGATAGCCACTAGTTTAGGTGACATTAAAAAAAAGAAGACTACTGAACTGTTTTGTGACTTCTCTGTCAGCTTCCAGCTGTGTTAAGTTAAACAGAGCTTCCAGGTTTAGTGGCAGTATACCAGTGTCTGGTTGCCCATTGCTGGAAATGAAATGCTTATCTTGATCAAACTTTGGTTGGATCCAGTAAAGCTGTTCTAGTGCTCAGGTTGTTTCTTGTGCATTTCTCCATTTTTAGTGGTCTTGCTCTGATGTTTCTGTCTTCTCTGATGAGGAAGACACATTCTAGGTGGAGAGACTCAATCAAGGAAGCTGCAGCCCTCAGTCTCAAGACTTGAGCAGGGCTGTTGAAGACAAAGTGACTTGGAGGTCTCTCATTCATATGGTTGCCATAAGCTGAATTGATAGCCCTTAACTACAAAAAGTTCTGAATCAATTTGCGGGATAGGGTTCATCATGTTGGATAGCTCCTTTAAAGTTCCAACTAAAAGCCAGAATGAATTCACCACCACATTGACATCCTCTGGATGCAGGGCTGTGATTGATGGAGACATATAGTATATCATTGTTAGAAGTCCAAATTGAAGGAGACAGAGAGATACAGAGCCAATCACTGTTCCAACTGGGTGCATAAAATGGTGTAGTCTGCTGAGCCCCTTTATCACCTGTTAATGGCAGGAAGCTCTCCAGTTTTGGACACACTGACAGTGGAGAGTCAGTGTTGAACATCCTCTAAGCTTTTCCTTTGGCCTCCGATGAACCTTCCAGATTACACAGACAAAGCGTGGTTGCCTCTGTACTGGGGGATGGAGAAAGAGGCCTTGGATGCTGATGTTGTCTGTTCAGGCAGAAGAGGTTGATGCAGCCCAGTTCAGAGAGGGGGGAATGAGAGAAACCAGGTACCTTCTTACAGACCAAATGGAAGGACAAATTTACTCCTTGCTATTCTCTTCCATTGAAAGATTGTGCATGATGGGTAACCTGCTTCTCCTCATCCTCTCCCTTGAAACTACAGGCTTTTTGCATCTTTAGCCCTTCCTAGCCCTCTTTTATCACTAAGTTCAAAGAAACCAATAAAAAATATCAGGGTTTTTTTCTTTTTCAAAAAAATAAAATCGGACCATAATCCCTTTCAAAGAGCCTGGTTTAAAATGAAAGCTAAATTTACTGCACACCAACATGTGAGATTCTACATCTCTGTCTCAAGAATGATTCTGTGACCTTCTGATCAGAAAAACTCAATCAATGTCTGGTTTTTGAGGTTAAAGTAGAAAACTCTAAAGGGGAAAAATATTTGACCTGGGTCAAGCCTTACAAATGATGTAATAGGTCATGTATTGTCTTTGTCGTAGAAGCAAAATATGAATATTTATGAGTCTGTTGACTAAACTACGTAGACACTTCCTTTCTATCTTGTGCAGAAATGCAGTTCTGCCCACCCCCAATTACCAAGCCTGCATCTGGAAGGTTCTGTGCTTTTAGCTTACTGTTTGCCACATCTGTCCTTTGCTGGATTGTAGTTTGCTATTATTAATGTATCATCAACTATGTTATAGACTAGAATAGTTGTTATTATGTACCTTCAAGTCAAAGCCAACATATAGCAACCCTATCCTAGGGTTTTCTTGGCAAGATTTATTCAAAGGAAGTTGGCCATTGCCTTCCTCAGAGGCTGAGAGTAGGAGTTGCCTAAGGTCAACCAGGGGGTTCTGTGGCTAAGTGGTGATTTGAACCCTGGTCTCCCAGAGTCCTAGTCTACCAGCACACTGGCTCTCTAAAATATGGCACTTGCTTTAAAAGGAGGCAGTGGCAGCTACCAGCTTGGATGCCTTATATAGAACTTTGGCAAATGTGTGGAGGAGAAGGCTTTTAATGGCCACCTCTGGTGGCTTCACACTTTCCTACATCAGAGATAGTACGTTTTTGTATGCCAGCTGCTGGGGAACATGAACAGCAAAATTGGAAGCTGCCTTATACTAAGTCAGACCATTGTACACCAGTACACTAGGGTCGCTCTTACAGGTACATGATCTATAGCATTATATATGCACAATAAAGCATAACACATAATATTATATATGCATAATAAAATAAACCTTATGATTGAATCCTGTTGGTGCACTGCATGAATGTAATGATCCATTACGTTGGGGGCTGCAGGTTCCTTATACTTGCTGAGAGAGTCCTCATTAGCACCAGGGGTGGAGGCTGACAGCTTTCCTTCAGTGCATGGCTTTGTGTGTGGTGGTGATTTTAGAAGCAAGGTGTTCTGAGAAGGGTACCATGGGATTGGCAGTTTCCCCAGCCACTGTTCCCAGAACGCCTTGTCTCCAAGCCTCTCCACTCTCCCTCAAAGTTATGCCTTGGAGTTATAGGAAGCTTACGTCCAGCAGCTTTCTTCTCTGGTCTCTGTGACTCCTGCTGCTGAAGATTGCCTCCTTCCTTCACCACAGTCACACCTTCAGTCTTTTTTTGTCTGGTCACTAATCCCACTGCAGCCTGTGCCACTGGTGGGGGAGCACAACAGGAGCTCAGCTTATAAACTGAAATAGGATCAAAAAGTATGAACTCAGTCATTCAGCTCGAAAGCAACAAGCAGCCACCTTGAGTCCTGGTTTTGAGGGAAAAGGCAAGATGGAAGCAAAGCTAGTGACAACAACATTAATCTTTAACGTCTAGATTTCTCTTTGAATAAAGATATTACAATCTGTTTGGCAGGAGACCTGGAAAACAGCTTCTCTCAAGGCTCCCAGGGCCAAAACAGAGAAGTTCCAGCTCTTAGTAGAGAAACTCACTTCACAACAGATTGAAGCCTGAAGTAGAGCTTCGTTGGCTGATTAAAACTTTGGAGGGTGAGGAAATTATAATGGAGAAGGCATTGCTTACTATAATCAGTGTCCTGACTGTTTAGGGTTGTAAAGTTCCATACCAGCACTTTGAATTTAAATTAGAAACTGGCTGTCAGTGTGTATGTGTTAAAATAGGCATGTGATCTACTGAGGGCATCCATAAAGAGATGAGCTGTGCCATCTCACGCCATCTGAAATTTCTGAACCAACTTCAAGGACAGGCCCACCTAGAGCATGTTGCAGCGGTCTAAGTGGGAAGTTGCTGACACATGAATGACAGTATCAAATAACAGCATGATCCTAAGCACATCTACACAAAACTAAGATCCATTGAGGGCTTGTCTACATTAAGGATAAAACACATACTCACCCCAGACCTGGTGCTATTTGTCCACATGACATATGCAGCGAATCTGCTCCTTTTAGCTGTTAATCTGGCTTAACAGAAACTGCAAGTTGCTCCAAAGTTTCTAGGAAACTCCAGTGGCCCAGGTGTTTTGGACATGTGGACAGCTGGATCAAGCTGGATTCGGAGCGCCCCAGCTGTCCATACTTCTAAAGACCCACTGCATTGGTCCCACATTGGCCCATCCACTTGGTGGCATTGCTGTCACTGCTTGTGAGGTCAGAAGAGGGCACTGCACCACATGATCAACAAGGAGGGGCTCACTTTACTTCCTCTTCATCATGGGCACCTTGTTCTGACCTCACTAGCAGTGATGGCAATGGCCAGGCTGGTGAAGAGAGCTGCTCGGCTGGCAGGTGAGGCAGTGGCGGTGGTGGTGGTGGAGGCACCGAAGGGGACAGGCCAGCAGGGCTGATATAGTGTCAGACCATTGGCCTGTCTGGACTACGATACAGCTCCAGAACAGATCTGCCCCAGTACATGTAGCCAGCATCGTGTTGATCCAGGGCAGCTCCAGAGCATAATGCTCCAGCCTGGCCCTGGATTACAGCACCAGTGTAGATGTACCCTGAGTTAAATGGGGCTTACTGCCATGTAAGTGGCTGCAGTTGCATCCTGAGTCCAGAGAAGGGCAACTAAAATGGTGAAAGGTCTGGAAACCATGCCTTATGAGGAAAGACTTAGGGAGCTGGGTATGTTTAGCCTGCAAAAAAGACAGTTAAGGGGCAATATGATAGCGCTGTTTAAGTATTTGTAGGGGTGTCACATTGAGGATGGAGCAAGCTTGTTTTCTGCTGCTCCAGAGACTCGAACACGGAACAATGGATGCAAGCTCCAGGAAGAGAGATTCCACCTCAACATTAGGAGGAACTTTTTGACAGTAAGAGCTGTTCGGCAGTGGAACACAGTCCCTTGGAGCGTGGTGGGGTCTCCTTCCTTGGAGGTCTTTAAACAGAGGCTGGATGGCCATCTGTCAGGGATGCTTTGATCGTGATTTCCTGCGTGGCAGGGGATTGGTCTGGATGGCCCTTGTGGTCTCTTCCAACTCTACACTTCTATGATTCTATGATCTTACCTGTGTACAGAAATGTATGCATTTCAGAAATGGCTTCCTTTACCACAATTGCATGTAGTAATCTCTTGTGGGATGTTTTGGATAAAGCTCCTAAATTCTATGCCTATATAGGAGTATGTTCTGTTGATGGGAGATGTTTACTTCTGAGTAAAGAAGCCTAGAATGGCATTGCAGGTAATATCAAGACTTTACTCAACAATCAGTAGGTTTTAATTGTTTATAGCAGCCACTTAGTCTGCACTCTTGTTCAGGAAATACATGAATTCCAAAATAGTAAACTAGATGTGAATCAATGATTTACATCTGTCTTTCTCCCCTTACCTTGCCATGCCACTTGATGATTTAAATTGCATTGATCTCAAAATCAATTCACCTTGGAGCTCAAGGAATGAAGACAGAGGCTTTCTTATGGTGGGGGTGAGGGGTGGGGAAGAACTGGGTGTGCGTGTTCCATTCTGTGCTTCCATTCCCATTGCTTTGCGATGGCAGCTCCAAATGATGTGCAGGAAAGTGAGCTGTTGTAGAGAGAACTTACAGCTCTCTTCAGATACTGTATACTGCTTTTCAGCAGAGTTGCTTCACACAGACAGTTGAAGGTTGTCTGACAAAGTACAGCAGTGTGTGAGTTTAGCATCTGAAAGGAATGGCTATTGTCTTTTCTGGGAAGATGGTGGGTCATTTGGAGGGAGGGAGGCTTGTTGTTCTATGGCTTCCAGGATTTTGATTTATAGCAACCCTATCCTAGTTTTTTTCTTGGCAAGATTTATTCAGAAGCTGTTTACCATTGTCTTTCTCTAAGGTTGAGAGAGCATGAATTGCTCAAGGTCACCTAGAGGTTTCATGGCTGAGCAGGGACTAAAACACGGGTCTGCCAGAGTCCTAGCGCAAGACTCAAATCACTACAGCCCAGTGTAGTGAGGTACACCCTTTAATGCCACTTCTTTTGGAAAGTGGCTGAGATTTTATGATGAAATGGAATCTTTTGTCAAGCTCACACTGACTGTCAGAGGAGGATATGTAACAGTTCTATCCTGCCTTCTTCCAAGGAGCTGAAGCTGACATACATGGCCCTTCTTCCAATTGTTGTCTTTACAGCAACATTGTGATTAGATTGAGAGATAGTACTGGCCCAGTGTCATCCAATGAGGTTTGTCTCTGATGAGGGATTTGGTCTTCCAAGTGCTAGTCCATCCATTACATCACAATGACTCTGGGTTTTTTCTTAACACATTAGATGAGATCCTACATTACAGTTGTGTAGTGTAAATCTAAACACATGCAGTTACAAAGTGGTTGCACAACACCACCATACTGGTTTTGCGCAAGCAGCTGCATAGTTGACCGTGTGCTTTATTATTGTCCTCTTGTGCAATGGCAAATACAGAATGGCTGTTTCTGTAATGCCAGTGAACCAGGTGGTATCTAGAAGGCAGTGACAAATAGTCACCCACCGTCCAAGAATGTGGAACTTCATGTGCAATGGTTAGATGAACAGACTTGGGGGACTCTGCTTCTGCAACTGTGAACTGAATATGTCCATCACACAGTGGCCAAAAAAGCACAACTGAATGTACAAGGGAGCTTACATGTGTGTATGGATCCAACAGGATTCTGGTTGTTGTTACTTAAGACTCAACACCTATTGTTGTCATTTGGAGTTACTCTAGAACTCATTTATTTTTATCCGATTATTTGATACACGTCTTCACTGCCTTTCAAGACTGTGTGGTCTTCCCAAGATTTGTTGTTATTGTGTGCCTTCAGGCCATTTCTGACTTAATGATGACCGTAAGGTAAACCTATCATGGAGTTTCCTTGGCAAGATTTGTTCAGAGTGTTTCCCATTGTCTTTCTCTGGGGCCATGAGTGTGTGACTTGCCCAAGGTCACTCAGTGGGTTTCCACGGGTGAGCTAGGATTTGAACCCTGGTCTCCCAGTGTCCTAGCCCCCTCGACTGCTACACCAGGTTGATTCTCACCTTTCCAAGGTTATCTTACAATGTAAAGCTCTATAAATATCAGATTATAAAAGCCTTTAAAATTAAACAATGTTAATATGAACTACAGCTGGCCCTCTGAGTCCACTGGTTCTGCACCCAGAGATTCAACCAACCATGGTTTGAAGAGATTTTTTTTTTGGGGGGGGGGGGAGGGAATCCAAAAAGCATTTTATATAAGGGATGCTATTTTACTATGCCATAATGGGGCTTGAACATCCACAGATTTTGGAATCCACAGGGGGTCTTGGAACCAAACCCCAATGGATACCGAAGTCCTACTACTGTATACTTAAAATACAATTTCAAATACCTAACAATGGCAAAACATGATGAAACATTTACATTGAAAAGACAGAACAAACTTGTAACCCCCCTCCACTACCATAGGTACTGAGCTTGGGTGTCCTGTCTGAATGCATACTGTGGGGTGTGTTTTGAGGTTACAGCAGCTTACTAACCTGCTTTCCTATTCTGATCCTGAGCCCCCATATCCCTCTGTGCACCTCTTTGGGATAGATAGTGTTCCACAGTGTTTTTCTTATGCAGTGCAAGTTGTCATGTTTGAAGAGATGGAACTCTAAATGGGCCTTGGATGCTCAGAGAAATGTATGTGAAAGTTTCTGGAAAGTTCTGCTCCTGGTTTGAAAAAAAGAAGACGAAGCAAACACCAATTACGTCAAAATCACCAAAGCAGAGGAAAGAAGATAAACTTTCTCACATTAAGTCCCATTAGTAAATTATAATGAAACTGGAAGAGCATTAGTGAGTTGGTCCAAGAAAGCTCCTGTGATTTTCTTCTATTAAGAACAATTTATTGCCATTATGTTGTCTCTCTCTCTGCCCCCCTGCCCCCCACGCAAACTGAAGAATAGGATCAAAGTGATGTTGTTGTGTACTTCTGATTCTTGGTTACTATACAGAAATAATATATTAAGATAATTACCTTAGACTTGGGAAAATGGAAGTGTTTGGTGATACTTTAGGTTTTTTTAAAGCCCCTGGAATTGTGTCTAATTGCAAAGGAGGGGGATTAGCTCCCAGAGATCCGAAGTCTCTTTCTTTTTAATCTATAATGGTTTCTTTATCTTAGCTGAAAATATATAAACATGTAATAACATAATAATAATACTAATACTAACAACAACAACTAGAGAGCAGAGGTGGATAATGTACCAATAATAGCATAAATCCCATTGTTAGTGCCAATTAAAATAAGCCCAATGAATCAGTGGGGTTTACATAAGTATTGAGTTTATCATTCAGCAAATTGATTCAGTGGGTCTACTCAGGTTGGGAGGAGCAGTAGGATTTAGGTCAACCTATCCTTGAAGCAGGGGCCTACATATCTAAAAGGCACCAAATCCTGTCTGATTTTAGAAGCTAAGCAGGACCAGCCCTGGTTAGTACTGGGATGGGAGACTGCCAATGGACAGCTGTATCCTTTATTTCAGAGGAAGGAACTGGCAAAACCAGTGGTTCTTAACCTGGGGTCCGCGTACCCCTAGGGGTCCACAATGTCCTCACAAGCAGTCCGCAAAGGCTTGAAAGTTGATCAGCCCACCTCCTGCCTTCAGTAGAGTGGCCATATTACAGTAGCCAAGGCAAAGGCTGGCTGGCTTGGCCTGCACATTGCCATTTAATCTATTCCAGCCACAAACTTGCAGGAAGAAGCAGGAGAAAAGTTATTTATCAGTGTTGTTGTTTTAAATATTGAGTTAAATCTTGGGGGTCCACAGCAACAAAATATATTTAAAGGGGGTCCCTGGTAAAGAAAAGGTTAAGAACTACTGGGCAAAACCATCTCTGGGTATTCCTTGTCTAAGAAAACCCTATGAAATTCATGGGATCACCATAAGTCGACAAGCAACTTGAAGGCGCGTGCACATACACACATCCTTGAACCTCCTGTTTTCCCAGTCTTGGTTGGGGCTTTCTATGAGATATGCCTCTGAGGTGATGGAAGAATAAGGTGAATAAGGAGAAGTATAAGCAGAAGAGATAGTTGTCTCTGCTTTGAATAACAATGAGTTGTCAAAGGACACGAGAAACTCTCTCTACAGATGCATTCATTTGGAGGATGCAGATGCTCTGGATCAGCCAAGCTTTGAATCATTAGCTTCCAGTTTGGTACTGATGCACCTTGTGGTGGTGAGACACAAAACCCATGGGAAGGGATGTCACGCTGTTTGCATGTAAGGAGGCCTCAGATTCAATCTCTGCCATCAGTGTGGTGGAGTCTCCTTGTTTGGAGGTTTTTAAACAGAGGCTGGATGGCCATCTGTCAGGAATGCTTTGATTGGATATTCCTGCATGGCAGGAGATTGGACTAGATGGCCCTTGAGGTCTCTTCCAACTCTATAATTCTATGATCTCAATTTTTAAAAAGTGTAATGTGAAAGAGCATTCTCCTGAGACCCTAGAGAACCAGTCACAGTAGATGAAACTGGAACAGATGGACAAACAGCCCAGTCCAGTTTAAGGCAGTTCCCTATATTTCCTGTGACACTCAAGGCTCACTAGGCGGAGTCACATGGGGTGTCTTTGGATGGGAAACCTCCTATGCTGCCAGCCCACAAGTACTGTACAGGTGTTTTCCACCATGGGTTTTCTGTGCTAGAGAAAAAAATAATGGGAGAGACAGTGGGAAAATTCTGGAGGATTATACATAGATGACAGCGGTGGCTGGTCATTTCCATCTCAGTGAGGACAGTCAACCTGCTTTGGATTTTAGTCTGAACTTTGATGGAGCTCATGGAGAGACTGTAAAGACAAAGCTTTGCCCAGAAGCACTCGTACTCTCAGGGGCAAGTGCAGCAGTTCACTGACAAAAGACTGCTGCCACGCTACAGAAATAATGCAGTTTGACACCCGTTTAACTATCATCGCTACATCCTCTAGAAACCTGGGGTTTGTAGTTTGTTGTGGTGCCAGATCTCTCTGACAGAGAAAGCCAAATATCTCACAAAATGAAAAGTCCCAGAATTCCATAGCATTGAGCCATGGTGGTTAAAGCAGTATTAAACTGCATTATTTCTGTAGTGTAGCAGCAGCCAGAAAGAACTTCTATACCAGGCCTGAGTTATTAGGCTTGGGCTATTTTCCCATCCTGGGAATCTTCTTGGTGGGGGCTACTCCTGTGTGGTTCCCAAGTTTGTTTGCTTTCATTTCTGCATCATGTCCCTTCCTTTCCCCTCTTCTTGGCTGCTTTCTTCCAAGTCTCCCAGCTTGCCTGTGCTTCATGGCTTCAGTCTCCTCTAAACCCCACCCCAATGGACTTCTTAGCTCAGTCATATTTAACTTTTTACATAAATATTCCCTTTTGTGGATTTCTCTGAACTCTTCTTCTGGCTCTATAGTTGTGTGTGTGTTGAAGTTTCCTTTTTTTGGGTTGCAGCCTTCAGTATCCCTCAGCCTAGCATGGCTGGCCAATGGCTTTTTGAGTGAGAAATCTGCACTGTGACAGGTAGCATTTGCATAGCTTACATAGAGTCATAGAGTTGGAAGAGACCAAAAGTGCCATCTTGTCCAACCCACGGCCATGCAGGAATATACAATTAAAGGACTCCTGACAGATGGCCATCCAGCCTCTGTTTAAAAACCTCCAAAGAAGGAGACTCGACCACACTACGAGGCAGTGTATTCCACTGCCAAACAGCTCTTACTGTCAGAAAGTTCTTCCTAATGTTTAGGTGGAATCTCTTTTCCTGTAGTTTGAGTCCATTGCTCCATGTCCTAGTCTCTGGAACAGCAGAAAAACAAGCTTGCCCCCTCTTCCATATGACATCCTTTCAAGTATTTAAACATGGCTATCATGTCACCTCTTAACCTTTTCTTCTCCAGGCTAAACATACCCAGCTCCTTAAACCACTTCTCATAGGGTATGGGTTCCAGACCTTTAACCATTTTGGTCTCCTGTTTTGGTTGCATGGCTGGCCAGTGGCTTTTGGAGTGAGAATTTGTGACAAGTAGAATTTGCAGACCTTGACATGAAACCCCTTTGTCTAAGAAACTGTCCCAAAGGCAACCTTTCCTCTCCTCCACCCCTCAATTCAGTTGGTCTTTCAGCTGCTGCCAAAGCAACTACTTGCAAGGCCTCCCTTTTGTACCTGGTATGTCCAGGTATTTGGTGTTTGTGAGGGGGGGGGCTGGGGGAAGCACAGGATAAGAGCAAGACAAGGCAAAAAATCTCTTCTCTCTTTGGCAGTACGTGACACACATGTGCGCACCGGTTCTGGCTGATGCTTTCCACACATGAGCTTGCAGGATGCAGATAGATCAAGGGAAGGCCATCCCATCCTCCCTTCTTTTCACCAATAGGCAGATGGCATGCAAATGAAGCTGATGTGAGGAAGATGGGAGGGAGGACAGAGAGAGAGAGCAAGAGCGAGAAGGTGACTTCATATCTTTGCAAGGGAAAGTGGTGAGCTATGATTAGAAGAGGAGACAAGAGAGCAGCAGGGAGAAGAAGGAAAAGGAGGAGAGTTTGCCTTGGTCCTGTGTTTCAGGATCTCTGGGTGCCCTGTTATGGGCTGCCCTTGAATTATCATTGCTGTGCATGCTGGAAAGACAGTGCGGAAGGTGCAATTAGGTAATATTAGACCCCAGATGTTGCCTTCTGTGTCTCTGTGTTCGGTGCTCTGTAGAGGGGAGTGCACATCACACATTTTGAAATGTGCTCAGGCAAAAGAGAACCTTCCTCCTTCTTCTCATTGTGGCAAGTGAGGTCCTGGCTTGCTGCCCCCCAAGACCCCCTCCCCTCATGAGTGACTGAGAACATGACACAATTCTGCATTTGAATTTCTAAGAAGAGGTGCTGGGGCTTAGGCCCTGCAGCCATACATCTCTCCTCTGCCTGAATGCCTCCATCAAAGATGAATTAGCTAGTGTGATGCAGTGGTCTAAATGTTGGAGTAGGAAGACCAGGATTCAAATTCCTGTTCAGCCATGGAATCACACTGGGTGGCCTAGGGCAAGCCTAAGAGGAAAGCAATGACAAACCTTCTCTTGCCAAGAAAACCTCATGATAGGGTCAACGTAAGTTGGAATTGGATTGAAGGCACACAACAATAACAACAACAATAACAATAGGATGTTCCAGATTTTTGTTCAAGCTGAATTTCCAAGTGAACCAAAGTGTTTCTAGACAGATAATGCTGGTTGGAAAGATGTTATCCTTTAGATTTCCCATCTCTCTGAATTTTGTGATGTGGTTATTGCTTTTTTCTTTTAAAACTGAATGCATCTAGAAATGTATATCTTTAGGACATGATACATTTAGCCATGTGTTGAGAGAAACAGTGTTTGGAAACATGCATTTTGTGAGAAAATATGTTCAAAAATATTGCTTTAAATAAATATTAAAATGAATGTTTTCTGTAGTTTTTTTTTAAATGGCAGATGAATGTGGAAATGAGGTCATAGAATCATAGATCAGTAGAGCTGCAAGAGATGGAAGGGTTAATACCCTGCCAGAGTAGGAATCCACATAATGAAACACCTGTTTAGGCCAAACTAAACTAGTTTATGAATGAATACACATAAAGCTGATATGGGCTGGGAGTGGAGGCCATCTGAAGAAGGGATTGAATGGGACAGATGAAGAAAGGGACTTGCATGTAGCTTGCATGTACATTTCCAAGGGGAATTGGAGGACAGTTTTGAACTGGGTTTGTGTTGTGGAGAATTTTTTTTGTAAACTGAAAGATGCAAGCTGTCTTGAATATCTTCTTTTGAGGTCAAAACTGCAGGGCATGAATGATCCAAATAAACTGTGGCTCATTGACACCTCCAGGTTCAGAGGCAGGATAGAATCTATGAGAAGGTCAGAGGTGGTAGAGATTATTTTTTATTACTGTTGGCTTTCTGGCTGAGGCTTGCTTGGTTGAGAACCAGTGTGGTCTAGTGGTTTGAGTGTTGAATTATGAGTCTGGAGACCAGGGTTTGAAGAGGGAGAGGGAGGAGGTCAGGTTGGGCCTTGGGAACTTGGTGCCATTATTTAAAGCCTGATTTTCTAGATGGAGTAACTTAAGAGTGGATAGAAAACAAGCACCTTAAGGTCAACCCCTAAGAAGCATGGTACAAAACTAACCAACAAACAAAACAGGTGGAACCAGCTTAGTGTAGTGGTTTTAGCACTGGTCTATGACTCTGGAGACCAGGGTTTGAATTCCCACTCAACCATGGAAGCCCACTGGATGACCTTGGACAAGTCACACTCTGAGCCTCAAAAGAATGCAAAGGCAAAGCTCTCTCTGAACAAATCTTGCCAAGAAAACCCCGTAATAGGTTTGCCTTATGGTTGCCATCAGTTGGAAACAACCCCGTAATAGGTTCGCCTTATGGTCGCCATAAGTTGGAAACAACTTGAAGGCACATAACAAGAAGATCAGAGGTGGTGGAGAATATTTGTATTACAGTTGGCTTTATTATTAAGGTTTGATTGGGTCCCCACCCCCAATTGCTGCTCTAGTGGAACACAGCAATGGTAACATAAAGCATCACCACCCCTACATCACTGCATTTTGTAGTATGTGGGGAAATAATCATTGTAATGTAAAAGCAATCTTGTGTACCTCATTCACATCCTAAGATAAGTCTAGGGTTTTTCCCTGCATGCTTTTGTTCTCCCAAAATTCCGTTTCTCTTATTTCACTGGCCACTTCCAGCCAACTGGAGTGCTGGGACATTCAACACATGAACTAATTTAAATTGTATTGCTCTGTATAAGTTCTCTTTTAAGTTAGACTCTCCATGAGGTTGAAGCCATCTTAAGCCATATTATCTTTGTTTAGCCATCTTTCCTGAAACCATGCCATGATGTTCACCATGCAGCCTCTTACCACTATAGGCTGGGTGAGTTTTTCCTACCCTAAATACTCTTAGTCAGTTAGGAACCTCTTTTTAAAGTTTGTTTTAGTATGTAGATTGAGATTGATATACCTTCAGTAAACTTTGATTTGCATTTTAAACTGACTCCTTTGTTTTTGTAATGAGTCTAATTTAACTGGGTGATCTCAGACCTCTGAACACACCTTTTTAAAATGTTAATTGAGCTTTGCAAGTCTGCATTCCTAAGTTGCACTCTGCAAGAATTTACAAGTAAATGATTTTTAACTCTCTTTTTAAAAGAAGATAATTCTTGTTGCTTTTTAAAAGGACTAGATCCTGGAATTTTTAATACAATTTTATTTTTTAGACTCATTACTCCTACACATTTAGATATAGTTCTTCCTCCAAGGAGAGTGATGTGTTTGGTTCCTTATCTCCATTTCATCCTTGCAACAACCTTGTGATGTAGGTTTCTCTGAGGGTGGCTGGCCCAGGGTCACCCCAGAAGCATCATAACTCAATGGAGATATGAACCTGGGTATCCCCAGTCCTAACCTGACACTTTAACTTGAGGTTGAGCAAAATGTAGCCCTCCTGATGTTGTTGAACTGCAAGTCCCAGCATTCCTCACCATTGGTTATGATGGCTACAGATAATGAAAGATGCAATCCAGCAATATCTGGAAGCCCACACTTTCCCTACCCCAGCCCTAAACATTTGCACCATGCTAGCTGTCCCACATTGGCTAATGGCACCTTCTTTACTGGATGTATACAGATGATGTAACTGGACCATGTAATAACAAAGGCACTCTGGAGTATCTAGTTGCTGTTGTGTCTAGTGAGTTGGTGGCTTCACAGTACCAGTCCTCATCCATAAGTCCTTCCACCATACCAGTCTAAACACACCTCATCTTGTCTGATATTGGAAAGTAAACAGGGTTGGACCTTCTTAGTGCATATTTGGGAGTACCAGGGATCTCTAGGTAAGGCTAGGAAGAAAATCATGTCTGAAATCATGGAGATTTGATGCCAGGTGTATCAAAGATCTCACTCAGTAGATGACAGCTTCCTGTGTCCTTATGCCACATTGTTCTATATATATATTTTAAAAATCTTTAACTCCCTTACTGTGCCACTTAAGACTTACATACACATCTACTCATGCTTGTTCTAGAGTGACTGTCATATCCTCTCTGATCATATCTTCCCCAGCAAGATATGTTCTTGTGGGCACCTACAGTTACTCCTGAATTTTTATCTGAAACTCGTTGGGGAAAGAAGAATTGATGGGCATATTCCCATGTGCCTAGCCAGTCTAGCTGTCAGTTGTATTGTCAATCTCTGTGCAGACATGGGACTGCTGTGGTTATGGGTTTTTTTTTGTGCTGAGAAGCCATTAAAGGATTGTACTGAGATTGAATTACCAGCTTCCTTCCTGTCAGCAAGACCCATGAAGAAGAAGGGCCTCGAAATGCAATCTAGTTGCAAGCAAATGTTTAAATGTGCTTGTCATGTGGAGGCATACAGGAGGAGCTAAGAGTGACTGAGAGAAAGGATTGATCAGATGTCTACCTAGTCAGTGTGCTGGGAAATACTCTTTGCAGATTAATCTCTGGGCTTTGCCTAGGCTAGGTTAGAAATGGGTTGGGGGGGGACTGTTTGGCCTTTGTGCTATTGCTGAGCAAACTGTCTTGATCTGCTGGGGTAAAGGGTGAACAGTAGTAGCCCTAGGCCAGTCCTTCAGGAAGTTGTTTTTCAATGTGTTAATAGCTGTCAACGTCAATTTATGGTGACCCAATGAATGAGAGCCCTCCCCATCACCCTGGTATCAACAGCCCTGCTCAGGTCTTGCAAACTCAGGGCAGCTGTGGCTTTTTTGACTGAGTCTAACCCCCTGCAGTCTTCCTCTTTTCCTACTGCTGTCTACCATGCCAAGCATCCTTGTCTTTTGTAATGAGTCCTGTCTTCTCATGATACATCCAAATGTCTCAGTTTAGCCATCTTGGCTGCTAGTAGAGTTCAGGCTTGATTTGCTCTCAGACCCATTTCTTTGTCTTTTTAGAAGTCCCCAGTGTCTGCAGAACTCTCCCCCAGCACTACATTTCAAATGAGTTGATTTTCTTTCTATCACCCTTCTTCACTGTCCAGCTTTCACAGCTATACATAGAAATCCGAAACACAATGGTATGGGCAATCTTGACTTTAGTATTCAATATTTTTGGACTATAGCTCCCAGAATCTGAGGCCAGCATAGTTGGAGTATTTTGGAGTATTCTCAAGCTCTCTCCTTTGCCAAGTAATGCTTTCCCACTTATTAAATGTGAGTGGACATACGTTTGTGTTTACTGCACAATTTGTCCCAATCTGCTCTGGATAAATGGCTAAATCCAATCTTGACAGAGTTTGAAAAGGCTGCTTTTTTTGGATGACAGCTCCCAGAATTCTCTGGTCAGAGTAGCTACTGGTCATGAAGAAGCAAGTTAGGCCTAGCTAGGACCTACCTCCCAGAATCTTTTAGCCAGCATGTACAGAGCCAGCATAGTCACTGTGAGTGGAGGATGCTGGGAGTTAGGCCCTAGGTATGCTAGGGATGAGGACTGGGTAGGACTCTTGAATGTTATTGTACTGCAACTCCATCTTGCTGAGAAATCTCAGCATTTCCCCAAAATACCATTTTGGTGTAGTGGAAAACAATGGATTTGAGATCCTACTATTCCACTGGTTGTAGATTTATAGTGCAGCTGAACCATAAAAGTTCAGAGTACCAAGAAAGTGTGCTGCAAGGAGAGATTGATGAGACTGTCTGCTGTCCCTCTCTCTCGGAGTGGGAATGTGGCCTTCCAGCTGTTGTTGTACTGCAGCTCCTAGCAGCCTTGGACCATAATCCTCTTGATGCCTTAATGCTGGTACAAGCAGGGGTTACACTAGTACAAGTACTTTCTTGGACATTATGCAAAGAAATATTCAGTGTCTCTTTCTGCAAACCTTTTCCTTGGTTCCTCAATAACATCTGGATACTCCTCTACCCCCTGGCCCCAAATGCCACTGATTAGTTGTGGTGTGTGTGTGTGTGCACACCATGGGCACTGTCTTGCTGCTGTTGTCCAGCCAATGATAATAGTTTGTCTGAACCACCAGCATCAAATGAGATCATGATCTTAGGCAGCATAGCCAATGGTGAGGGTGTTGGCATGAATGGAAGCCAGTGCTTGGAATCAATATCAAAGTCCATTAGGAGCAAAGAGAAAAGTAGTGATTAAGTCAATTACACATATGAGAGATAAATGGGATCTGCTATCTGGAGCTCTATCCCTAAGAGGGAGATGACAGGGAAGAGGTAGGACAAGCAGAAGCGAAGCCAGAGAAGCAAAAGTGAAATCTGCTCTTTCTTTGCAAAGAAAACACACCAAAGAACCCTAAAATAGAACCTCTGTTACCCCCTGACTGGCATGTGGTTGCTTGTGTCCATGTGATTGTGTCCACAGAGGGAAGATGGAAACTGCAGGCCAGAAACATCTTGAAAACCACACATTGCCCAGCTCTGTTGTATATGGTTATTCCGTCTGATTTCCTGCTTCTTATGAGTGCCCATGTTATCACAGGTACTCCTGGTACTGTGGGCAGCTTTACCTAATTCTGAATTTGCAAGGTGTATCATCCAGTTTGGCAACCCTGGTGAGACCAGCAGTGGGACCTGGGAGCTCAGCTGGAGAAACTAGAGCTGAAAGTGTGATGTGTGAGGCCCATTGCAGGTTGCTGGGTTAGTTCCCAGCTCTGACCTGATATCCTTCTCTTGACTCTTCTGCCATCTCTTGCCCCGGTCACTGTCTCTCTGCTATGTAGTCCCATCTGTCTTGCTGACTGTGTTGAGACTGCAGGTGAACTCGTGGCCCTGGCGCTGACAGGGAGATAAGAGAATCGGAGTCTGTGCCAAAGCTCATCAAGTCCTCCACTTCCTGGCAGGCCTCCAGTGGTGTGTTGGGGAGATGTTGCAATTGCTTTGTCTCAGGCATGGCTTGGACCAGTTCCGAGTGTCCATGTGGCATCAAAGCTATTGGCCAAATAGTATGAGGTGAACCAGGATGGGGAGCGAGCTTGCTGTGTAACGTGTTGAAAATATAGCTCAGGGCACTGCTGTTCTTTCAAATGCCGATCAGACACCCTCTCCCTTCAACTGCAGTTAATAGAAGTTCAGCAAGAAGTTACATGTAACTAACTACATTACTGTTAACTCGTGACTGGAATTTTTTAAACAGAAGCTGGGGCCACCTGTTATATTTAGCTGTGGGTTTCTGCACTGGCAGGGGGTTGGATTAAATGGCCCTCGGGCTCCCATCCGACTGCTATGATTCTATTATTCCGTGATTCAAACTTCCCAGCTCTGCTCCGAACAACCCTGCAGCCACTCATTGAGAACCTGATGGTTAGCTTGATGGACAGACTAGCATCTGCTCTTTCTCAGAGCCCAACTTATTTCAGCCGTGTGACAATGCTGTAGAATAGTTAGACTGTGGGATAATGGACTTGCCCAAGGCTGCATGTACAGTACTATGTCTTTTTGAAGGAGGGTGCTTTTTGAGTGTTCCATGGGTTTCACATATATAATTTATTCTATTTTATTTTATCAGTTTGGTGTATGCTTTCAAGTGGCTTTCTTCAGGTCATTATGGCGATCCTGAGATGATCCTATCATGGGGTTTTCTTGGCAAGATTTATTCAATGGAGGCTTGCTATTGCCGTCTTCTCATCCTGTGACTTGCCCAAGGTCACCCAAGGGATTTTTTTAATGGTTGAGCAGGGATTTGAATCCTGGTCTCCTGGTGTCCTAGGGTTCATCTACACTGTAGAAATAATGCAGTTTGACACCACTTTAACTGCCATGGCTCCATCCTACAGAATCCTGGGATGTGTAGTTTTGTGAGGCACCAGCACTCTTTGGCAGAGACGGCTAAAGACCTTGTAAAACTACATGTCCCAGTGTTCCATAGGAGAGAGCTACAGCACTTAAAGTGGTGTCAAACAGCAATATTTCTACAGCGTCGATGCACCCTAGCTAGTCCAACAATCAAACCACTGCACCACACTAGTTCTCCTTTTATCAGTACCATATACCATATCTAAATGATAACTCAAAGTGGCCTCTGCAGCAGTGCCAGCTTCCATGGCTGTAGGGAATCCATTCTGGGATTTTGCCTGGGCTTTAAAGGAGGTATTCACAGTGATGGTCCCTATCCCCAAAACTGGTTCACAATCTTGGCCAGCTCCTTTAGACTTCAGATTAAAACCTGGAGTGGATTCACCACCCCACTCACCTGGAGTCCACCAGTTGCCACTGGTCTTCAGTCTTTACACTATAGACTGAAGGAAGTGGGCACCAAAGACCTATCAGCTTACCTCTCAGTGAGTTCATAGGTGGAGCAAGGCAGAAACCACCAACTCCTCAACTTACTTTGCAGACGCTCCATTACATGAGCCAGAGACTGGAAAGTTAGTTTTAACAGAATAATTGCAAATCCCAAGTAATTAATCGTAGTTAATGTTGCAGTTTTTAAACTTAATTTCCTATGTTGTTCATTGTGTTGCTTGTTGCTTAAAAAAAAACCTAACAAGACTAATAACAGGGTGTTTTGGAGGTCTTCTCATTCAAAAGTTCACTGTAAGAAAGTTGAATTGACATCACCGACACCACCACCAACAACAAAATAGACTTATAAAACTTGAAAAATCCACTCAAAATGCATCTAAAATGATCTTTAAAACTAACTTTAACTAACCTGCTACACCTGAACTGTGATTGTGCTCCCACTTGTGATGTTGCTTTTGACGTTAAGTTACAGAGAAGGAACTCATAGATAATGGTTGCTCATCACATCTAGGCTTTGACATGAGTCTTGCTAACTTTCCTTCTCTTTCTGTGTGTGTGTGTATGGTGTAGGTATGTGTGTGAGAGAGACAGAGAATGAGAAAGTGTGTGTGTGTGTGTGTGTGTGTGTGTGCATGTGTGTGCCTTCAAGTCACCTGTCAAATTATGGCAACCCCATGGATTTCATAGGGTTTTCTTAGGCAAAGGATACTCAGAGGTGGTTTTGCCAATTCTTTCCTCTGAAATAGAGCTTCCAGAACCTGGTATTCATTTGCAATCTCCCATCCAAGTACTAACCAGGGCTGACCCTGCTTAGCTTCCAAAATCAGATGGGATCTGGTACCTTTAGGGTATTTAGGCACATAAGAAAGAGTGAGTACTTATACACAAAACTGCTTGCTTAAAGAAAATAATATATTTTGAAATACTTTATTAACATTCTTCTTGCTGTGGTCTTGGTTTTTGACGCTTTTTATTTGCAAAAAAGTAGACCTACTAGAAAATCCCACCCTTCCACTCCCTGAGTGGAAGCCAATTTCTAAAGCGCAGTGGAGGTGAGGCAAATGTGGCCCAGGGACCAGTTTTTGTGCTGGTTTTCTCCTCTGAGGGCCACATAGACTGCCAAAAACAAAATCCCAGTAATTGGCTAGAAGTTCTCTTCTAGTTTGGGAGAAAAAAAAGGTTTTTTTTAAATAAAAAAATTGAGAAGTGTGGAGGTGGGGGAGGGGATCTGCAGCCCATTTAAAGGATGAGATTCCATTTCTGGAGGCATTTTCTGCCATTCCTTCCCCTCTTTCTTTTTGGCTGGAGAAAGGGTGGTCTTGAGGAGGACCACAGGCTTCCCCATGAACACACTTTGCCCACTATTGTTGCAGAAAAGAGATACAACCAGGTGAAATATCTCTTCAGGCTTTGGATCTGGCTGGTACAGGATAAAAATCCTCATCTATTTTGGCCTTGCACATGAGAAGTAATAACTATGGTTGTTTGCTTCCTGGTGCAGGAGCAAATGAATATTCTTCCGCTGGTATTCTCTCCATATTCAAACATCTTAAAGTGTTGCAGAAGAATTATTCTGTGGTAGAAAGCAAATGGGTTTTTATGCAAAAAAAGTGCTTTCTGCACACGAAACCTATTTTTTGCACAGAAAACAGGGTTTTTTTTGTGCAACCCCCTGCTCCCCCCCCCATTTTTCTCTGCAGAATAATTCTTGCACAACCATTAGAATCTTCATACACAGTAGAAAATTGTACAAAACTGTCACTGGTCTATTTTCCATCTGTTGGAAAATCCATTTTTTCAACCTGGGAAGAAATACAAATATTCTTTGCAGCCCTGTGGCTGATGCATTCCTCCTGTGTATCATCTAATACACCATGGGGTGGCTGTTAATGAGTTTATTTTCTTTTTTTTAAAAAAAACTTATCAGTGGTGATTTCATTAATGCACTTTTGTCTTAATTGTAAGCTGCCTTAGAAAGCCTTCTGTCCTGAAAAGCAAGATATAAATAATAGTTATAAATATATTTCTGGCATAGGTACTGTAGTAGTTCTGCTGGTATGAACAAGTATCCAAAACCCTCCATATGTCCAGTTTGATCAGCTTTATTTTCAGTTGGCAAAATAAATACAGCAGGAACTGTGTGCACAAATGTTGTCTGTGCTGCTTGGAAAAATAGATGTTGCTGGGGAAAAGCAGCTGTGAAATCGTTGTGTTTCTTCACAACTTCTGCTGACAGTGGGAAGGTAGATGTGGCTTCTACTCTACCCACCAAAATTTCACAGATGGGACCAGTGGGACCAGATTTTCCCAGGTACTATTTTATAAAGGATTTCCCCGGGTATTATTTTATCCCATCTTAGCCCCACATGAGCCCCGTATTTGCCCCAGGAGTGGTGAAGATTCCTGAAGGCAGAATGGGGCATAAATCCTGCATCATCAGGACTACAGGGTTCTAAAATGAGGGCAAGATGTGGTATATTGCCCTTGTAGACAAGCCCTTGGAACTCGGTTTGCACCAATGGAGCTGAGCTGAGGACAAAGGGGTAGAATGGGAAGTCAAGAGAGAATCTGCGCCATTTAAAAAGCATCTGAAAAGGTGGGATGACAGAGGATTATTCAGGACTGCCCCCACCAAATTATACCAGTGGTTCTTAACCTGTTGTCCAGGGATCCCCAGGGGGTCACGATGTCCTCATAGGGGGTCCTTGAAGGCTTCTAGACTGATTGGCCCACCTCCTCCCCTCGGTGAAACAGCCAAATGACAGGAGCCAAGGCAAAGTCTGGCTGGCTGGCAGGCTTGGCCGGTGCATTGCCATTCAATTCACTCCAGCCACAAATTTGCAGGAAGAAAGAAGAGAAAAGTCTTCCCTCTCCCTCCAGTGCCTCTGAGGGAAGGTTTAATGGATGGTGTAATTTTATTATGATTATCATCAGGTATTATTATTATTAGGGTTTTAAATTAAATCTTGAGTTAATTTTTAGGGGTCGGTGAAAAGATTAAGAGCCACTGTTCTGTACTATTGTCAGTTCATGTTGGGAAAGTACTGTTTTCCTCTTCAGGATGAGAGGGAATTTCTCAAGTTCACTTTTGCTTTTGCACAAGGTTTTTATAAAAGGGACAATTAGCACTGAACGTTTCAAGTGTCTTGATGTGCAAACTGTTGTGAGAGGGCGAGAGGAAGGAAAACAGTCTTTCAGAGTACAGATTAGAGACTGTAACTTGTTCAGAAACTTTTTGTAGGTAGGCCATAGTTTAGAATATTACTTTTTTTGGTGGAGATGGTGGTGGTGGTGGTGGTGTGTGTGTGTGTGTGCACATGCTACAACTCCAGTTATTCCCCAGGCAGCATGGCAGTAGTTGTAGCCCTGCTGGCTGGGTTATTATGGGAGCTGTAATTTTTCCAACCTGTGATAAAAAATGTTCTATGGGCATGCAACACCATGGGACAGAAGAGCCAAAAACTCTGTGGAAGTAAAGGGAATATGTTTACCCATCCCTGTTTCCCCCTTCTCCAAATCAATGGTGAATGTTCACAGTGATGGAATAAGCATTCTTTAAAATACACCTGAAGTTGTGAGGCTGGTATATTAATCCCCCACTTCCCTAATATAGTGAGTTAAGCCTCTGCCAAGATGCAGATGGGTTTGAGAGTCCTTGTTAGCACTATGGCCAAATTTTAATAGCTGTCCAGTCACATAGAACAGTGAATTTCTATTAGTGGTCTTATTCAATACTACTATTACTACTACTACTACTACCACCACTCCTCCTCCTCCTCCTCCTCCTCCTCCTCCTCCTCCTCCTCCTCCTCCTCCTCCTCCTTGCATTAGCTTGGGAAAAGAGACTGACAACAGACTGGGGGGGGGTGAATTTTCCTCTGTTACTAACCTGCTTTATGAGTTCTCACAATTTATTCTCACCTGATATCCTGTGTTATTTTGCATGACCTTGCAGTGCATTGTAGAAAGTGACACAGCCACACTGAGACATCGACTGAAGGTACACTGGAATTGTCCCTGAGGTGTGATGGCAGTGTGGAACAAACCAGAATTGATACGGTTTATGTTAATGATAAAAACCATTATAAAATCTGGTGATGAAAAACAGTGCATTCTAGATAACAGTGAACTCTGCAGCTGTGGTGCAAAGAAAGTGCAGGATGCAGTTGACGATGCCTACAGCAAGAGTTGGGTCCAAAGCAGATTCATGCATGTTTCTTTCTTGGTCATGGATGTAGCAGTTTCAACAATAGCTGGTCTTGACAATATACTATTAATGAAGTCATGAAGATTGAAAGGTTAACATTTAAGATTCTAGTTGTCTATTTCATAGAGTCATAGAATTGAAAGGAACTACAAGGACTATCTAGTCTAACCCCCTGCCATGCAGGAATGCACAACTGAAGCACTTCCAAAAGATGGCCATCCACCCTTTTTGTAAAGACTTCCAAAGAAGAGTCCACCTTCCCCTGAGACAGTCTAATCTGCTACTGAACAGCTGTTACTGTCAGGAAGTTCTTCCTAATGTTTAGGTGTCAACTTTTTTCATGTAATTTGAACCCCTTGGCTCATGTCCTAGTCTCAAAAGTGGCAGGAAGCAAGCTTGCTTCATCTTCTACATGACATCTCTTCAAATATTTAAAGATGGCTATCATATCACCACTCCTCAGTCTTCTCCACTGTCTTATTCTTGTTTAATTCTTTTAAGAAATAAAGCCCATGCCACCAACTGCAAAAAACAAACACGTATTTTCTAATATACAGTACATCTTGTTTTCTACTGCTAAGAATACGTCTAGCGGCACACTACGGTAGTTCTAGCCTGCCGGTTTGTTTTCATTACTAAAACTAAGCTCATGGTCCTATCAAATAAACAATCCAGTCAGAATTCCCTCTTCCCTGTCACAGCTCATAGAACCATAGAATCATAGAGCTGGAAGAGACCACGAGGACCGTCCAGTTCAACCTTCTGCTATGCAGGAATACACAATCAAAGCATGCCTGACAAATGGCCACCCAGCCTCTGTTTAAACACCTCCAAAGAAGCAGAATCCACCACAGACTCAGAGGCAGTCCAATAGCTCTTAAAGTCAGGAAGTTCTTCCTAATGTTTAGATGGAATCTCTTTTCCTGTAGTTTGAGTCCATTGCTCCATGTCCTAGTCTCTGGAGCCACAGAAAACAAGCTTGCTCCATCCTCAGTATGACATCCCTTCAAATATTTAAACATAGCTATCATGCCACCTCTTAACTTTCTCTCCTTCAGGCTAAATATACCTAGCTCCCTAAGCTGCTCCTCTCAAGAGACCAATAGTCATCTGGCTATGAACTCAGAAGCTGAGGAGCCAATCCCCGAGTTGGCTTTTCCAGATACTGCTGAGCCACCCAAACTTGAGCTACTGAAGTCCCACTCCCAGAGCTAACCAGACCCAATACGCCTGAACTTGAGGCCTCCATGCCTGTGACAATGTTGGCACCTCTTGAGCCTGACCCCAATACTGGGACAAGCCTTCCATATCTAGGAGATCCAGGACTCCAAAAGTCAGTACAAACATACCTCAGTTAACCAAGCCTCTGATTAAGAAGCTATTTTTACCAAGCCCTTTTCTGCCTAGCTGTGAGGGTACATCTGTACCTTTTCTTCCTTGTCCATCTGAAAGGTTTTTTTAAGGCAATGTTAGCATTGGGAGAGTGGTAAAGAACTGGACTTTCGTGCAGACTTCAGTTGCTGGGTTGCAGAAGCATGTCTGCAGTAAACACTACATTAAGCTTGAGCTGGGAAAGAATGAAGTTCTTCTTAGCTGATCCTAATACAGCTGTTTGTGCCTGCCTCCAAAAGGCAAAGGAAATATCAGCTGCCTCAGGAATCCTTTACTGAGCATGCATGAAAACCAAAACAGAGTGATGGAGGGTGGGCAGGTGGGGGGGATTACCTAGTCTCGCCAGCTACCCCCAGCATGTTAGAAAAAAGCATTGATAGGTCTATAAGCTGGGCTACCAAAATGAAAATCATAACAAAAATCATCATCATCATCATCATCATCATCATCTCAGGATGCATTTTGGAAGAAGCTTTCAAATGGTCTCTGGAAGATTCAAAATATTTTTGTTTCCTTAGCCAAGGCTTAAATGGCCTGGTTCTTTCATTTCACATGTGCCTACTATTAGTTTGGACTAAATGCATTGGTGAAGTATGTTGAAGTGCTCTCTTTTTTGGGGGGTATATCTCTATAGCTACTGCTACACTGCAGAAATAATGCAGTTTGACACCGTGTTAATTATCATGGCTCTGTCCTAAGGGATCCTGGGATTTGCAGTTTGTTGTGGCACCAGAGCTCTCTGACAGAGATGGCTAAACATTTCAAAAAACTACAAATCCTGATTTCCATAGCACTGAGCCATGGTGGGTAAAGCGGTATCAAACTGCATTATTTTTGCAGTGTGGCCTACGTTTATGTCTGGCAGCAGCTCCTAGGGTGGAGAGAAAGTGTCAGGTTTTGGACCTGGCAGTTGTCCCTTTAAAAGGCATGATTGGAGGAAATGTGGACCATGGCCAGCCTGTGATCCTCAGCACCTATTTTGCAGACCCCTGAGCCCCCCCCATTTCTTTTCCTAAAAACCAGTCCCCCCTGTCCCAAACTGCCACAAAAATGTGAACATTTAGTGATACCTTCTGTGATTCACATTCCATGACTCCTCGCCACCCCCATCCCCCAAGGACCATCTTCCGTGCCCTGAAACTGAAACTGGAAGTGATGCCATATTATTTCTGATTTGGGCACAATGTGTCCCTGCAGCCTACCAGAAGGCCATGAAGGAGAAAAATTGCTCCCATCTCAGAACAGTTGCTTTAAGGCAGTGGTGTCGAACCTGTGGTCCGCCAGGTGTTTCGGACTATAGCTCCCAGAATTCCTGACCATTGGACCAGAAGGCTCAGGCTTCTGGGAGTTGGAGTCCAAAACACCTGGAGGACGACAGGTTGGACACCACTCCTTTAAGGCTTCCTACCTGGTAGGAAGGTGTGGAATCTGGAGGAAGCAGTCTTGAGCCAGCTGTATAAGAGACCTCTGTTCAGCCATTGATGGAGCAAGGCTCCAGAGACTGGAAGACGGAGCAATGGATGCAAGCTCCAGGAACAGAGATTCCACCTCAACATTAGGAGGAACTTTTTTCCAGTAAGAGCTGTTCGGCAGTGGAACACACTCCCTCAGAGTGTGGTGGAGTCTCCTTCCTTGGAGGTCTTTAAACAGAGGCTGGATGGCCATCTGTCAGGGATGCTTTGATCGTGATTTCCTGCATGGCAGGGGGTTGGACTGGATGGCCCTCGTGGTCTCTTCCAACTCTACAATTCTATGATTCTATGATTCTAAGATGCTCACTTGGAGGAAGCCTTGTTACTGCAATTTTTTTTTTTGCTGCCTTGTGAGCTCTCACTACCAGCCTAAGGCAATTATCCCACCCTCCGCTTCTTGACTTTAGCATCTTGATTGACATTGCAATTTTATGAACACTTACCTCAGAGTAAGCCCTATGGGACATAATGGGATTTTACTTCTGAGTGAATATGCACAGCGTTACACTATTGGGGTGGTGGTGAGGGGTTGCTGTTTTGTTTTTTAAATGTGACTTAGAAATCCTTTCCAGCATAGTACATATATCCCTCAAACTTCTGCCTGCCCTTGTCATAAGATGCACTTTCCTGATTGTGTGGACATAGTTTGGGTTGGTGTAAAGCTGTTTCCCCTCATCCCCTGTGTCTGAGCCATGTTGTACCTTCTTTTCTGAACTGAACAAGATTTATTGCCTTGCTGGAACAAACCAAGACCCATTTAGTACTGCATTATATTTTCCAAGAGCAAATGGTGGGGGAGGCTTATACATGTGATGTCTTAATGTAATGTCTATCCATTTTTTGGTTTTTGCCTGGGATCTGGCAATTAGAGGCACACTGCTTCTGTACATGGAGGCTCTGTTAGCAGACACAACAGTCTTTGGGAGCAGTGGAATTATGGTCTGTTATGTTTCCAAAAAGAATTCTTGGCTGTCAGTGTGGTAATGAAAAGCAGATCTAGCTGAAGAGGACAAACCTAGGGTCTTCTTAGTCCTGAACTGCTTTGTGTGTCCCACAGAATCATACCCCAGATTGCACTGGAGCCTTCTCATCTTTTCTCCCCTCTACCTGACCTTGTGCAGGAGATGGTTTTGGGTATAGATCCTGTTTGCTCACCATGAGGGGTTTCTTGGAAGGTGGGGGAGGAGAGGAGGAGGGGGAGGAGGGAGAATTGAAAGGAAAATAGCTGAAGTCATCTTGTCTGCTGACGGCTTGCAAAGCCTCAGCCACATTGGAAATGCAGTGATAATGAGTTGCGTCAAGGTGCGAAGAAAGCAGCTGTGTGCCATAGGAGGAGGCTCTACTCCGGCTTTGCTTGGAGGGTGGGAGAGAAGAGGTTGCAGCACCTGATTTTTGTAAGCTTCTTGTAGGATTGAGGTGAAGGGGGGCAGGAGCTGGTGACTGTCATGCACCTCTGGGATTGAGATGTATCTCGGCTGGGCTCACATATGCACTCTCTCTTTCTCTTTCACACACACAGGCACACACACCCTCTCTTTAAAGCTGGTGAAGCCCTTCTGAGAAAGGGGGGCTTCTAGCAGGTGAACCCTCCCACTTCTTCTTCACATACAGCCTCAAGGACTAAATTTCTACGCAGTGCCATCTGTGCCTGAATGCCAGCATCCTCCCACCATTCCTTTCCCCTCCTGATAACCTCCATGCATGCAGTGCTTCCCCCCCCCTCCACTCCAGATACCCAGCAGGAAGAGAGAGAGATGGTGTGTGCTGTTTGATGGTGATGGTGTGTGCTGTCACCCCACCTATCACCTCCTACAGCCTGGTGCACCAGGGCTACTTGTCCCATCTGTGCCCCAGAGGGACTTTTAGAGTCTGGGGCTCCCCAGAGGCAACTTGCTGGTTAGTGCCTTGGTCTCCTGGGTGCCAAAAATAGACCTGCCAGCATACTGGATTCCTGTTGTGGAAAAAACAGTGATGTCATCCCGGGCCAATCAGCACCAGCCCTGCAGAGCAGAGCGAGGCAGCAGCCGCAGCAGCAGCTGGGAGGTAGGGTAAGCTTTCCCCATCTCTCTGAAGATCCCTCTCTAGGGGTGTGTGTGTGTGCGCGCGCGTGTGTGTTGGCGGGGAGGCAGCAGCAGCAATGGCAGCAATCACCACTGCTGTACTCTATTGACTGCATTCTGCTGCTGGAAAGGGAGAAGAGAAGCCAGGCAAGTCTGGGAGCGACCTATGAATTTTAACAGGGAGTTCCCTTGAGGTCCAGTCCTGGGACATCTCAGTCAGCACATTCCAGCATACTCTAGCGGGTGTGCCCAAGCTTGTGTGTATGAATGGCAGCATGGAGGCTATAGAGTTAGGGTCTGGCTTGATTATTTCCATAGGCTAGTTTTTCTACCCCCCAACCCTCACACCCCTATACTGTCCATTTTAAATTTCTTCTGTACAATGAAAAGGCTGCTGTTCATTTATATTGGGTGAGTGGGGGCTTACTGTTGCAGTGGAAGCAAAAAATAAAAAAATAAAAATAAAATCTAGCCCCATCTTCATGAGGAATGGATTATCCTTCACCAAGAGGGACATTCATTTCACTGTGTGTATTTACATTTGCATTTAGTGAATGATTAGCAGAATGAGGCAATATGTCTCTGAACCCCCCCCCCATGAGAATTCAGGTTAGAGGGGAAAGAGCACACCTTCTCCATAGGCAAAATGAAAGTTTCTTGTTCAGTATCTCCTCTGGGGTTTAGTGTGAACATTAAATGAACTATCTAAAGTGCCAAACCCTATCCGCCAAATAGTTTCATCACGTCGCACAGCTTCTTTAAAGTTCAGACTAAAACTGGTGCCAACAGCCTCTGCTGACTCACTCTGATAGGCTGAGAAAAGTAGATTTTTACTCATCTGCAATTCGTACATTACCCATCTGCAAGGAATCAGATTAGTTTTATTTCTATGGTTCGCAATGTCCATCACAGAACATTATGTATAAGATGCAGACAAATACAACTCAGCGGATACTCATCTGTAGCATGGGCTTTTTCATCCCTCCTCCCCCAGTCTTTTAAGCCTTGAGATTGCTGAGAGCATCTCTGAGCATATCCAGTCCCATTCCCTCAACACAGAGGCCAGTCCATCCTGCACTCTGCACTTCTGCCCCACCCCACACACCTGGGGTTGCAGGGTGCTTGTGGAAAGGGCTTCCAGGTCAGAAAGGTCTTGCTGTGAGTTAACACTGTCCTACCTTTCTCTGTCCATGTTAATCCCTGGACTGCCAGCCCTCTCCTCCATCCCTTTCTGCAGACACTCCATCAAGCTTCATTTGACAGCCCTGATGAGAAGTGACATCACCAGCCTGCACCAGCTGCTTTGTAGCAGAGTCCCCTTTCCCACCATGGACAGGCAATACTAAATGGAGGAATTCTCCTGCTCCTCTGGTCCAAGTGTCCAAGCAGGCCAGAGCAGGAAAGTGGGATCCCCTTGGTTCTCCTCGTTTCTTTTCTTTTTAAAAACAAAATGCCGTTTCTTGGTTCCAAAGCATCCTATTTCTACAATAACCCACATTTCTGCAGAGACTCTCATCTATTTGTCACTTAGATTTACATCCTTAAATCTGCTCTCAGCAGGTTACGTGGGTCCCCTCCCCAACTTTATCCTGTAACAGTCTTGTCCTTTCATAGGTTGGTAAAATGAGTACCCAGCTTGTGGGGCAATTAGCTAACACAGATTGGAAACTGCTTAATGCAGTGTAGATGTGTAAATTGCTATTGCTTAAAACAATTTGTAAGCTGCTCTGATAGCCTTGTGTCTGAAGAGCAGGGTATAAATAAATAAATAAATAAATAATAAAAATAAAATAAAATTGTGAGGTAGGTCATGCTAAGAGTGATTCAACTCTAACATCAGAGATGAGCCACTGTGGAACATTCTGCAGGCTTTGGGACTGCGTCTCCCACAATCCCTCCCCATTGGCTATGCTGGCTAGGGATGCTGGAACAGCTGTCCACTCCTGGTCTATATGAAACTGCTGTAGGAAAGGATGACTATTTTAAGATTTTTGATTCGGAGTCATTTTTATGTGGATCTCACCCAGTTCTTTCTTTTCTACCTCGTGCCAAGGAGGCTGTGCAAATCCAGAACCATCATCTGGATGCAAGGTAGGATAGAATGTGAGCAAACAAACCAAATGTGGATAGTGAGTCCAGACACACCAATTCCCACTTTCACCAGTCAGCTGCTTCTGGTAGCTCTTCCCTGGTTCCATTTAACCATTGTGGCTAATATCCCGTGATAGGTATATCATTTGTACATACAACTAGTCCCCCTTTAAAAAAGTATCTTAGCCAGCAGGCTAGGGGACGCCCACTTTTTCCCAAGATGTGGGCTTAGAATGGGAATTATCTCCAGGCTGTGTGTGGTGGAGCCAAATCAGCGTTTTGATGAGTTGGGATGGTGACACAGTCTGCTCTCCCACCTTCCCTTTTTCCTCTGGGCTTAGTGGCTATCCTTCCAAGTAGCTGGAAGAAAGTAGGAGTTTCTCAGCCTTGATATGTTGCTGTGAACTCTTCCTGCTGGAATGCAGGGCAGTTGGTGGTAGCTTGATACTGAGCACACAATTAAGAGCAATCAGCTTTATAAAAGATCTGCTCTGGGTGGAGAGGAAAAAATATGCCAGAATTGGTTGGTTGGTGTGGATCAGTGGAATGTGTGGATTATCCTTGGGGCTTACCTATGAGAGCTGTCATGATGAGCACCTGTGTGTGTGTGAGAGAGAGAGAGCAAGAGAGAGAGAGAGAGAGAGCACTAGTGAGTGCAATTTAAGCCCTGGAGGACAGTGACACTGCTTGATAGAACAGAATTAAAACTCAACACTTACAAAGGAATTCCACCCAGGGACAGGGGGATTCCCAGCAGATAATGGCCCATCAGCCAAACAGACACTAATGAGCCTTGCATTTCTATACCCAGAAACTAACCATTCAATTACACAAATTTAAATATACTCCACTACAGGGGTTCACAGCATATAAATCCCAGACACACTTCTACCCAACCATTCTCTGAAGATGCCAGCCACAGATGCAGGTGAAACGTCAGAAAGAAACTATTCCAGAACATGGCCTCACAGCCCGGAAAAAAACCCAAGGAAAATCCACTGCTTGATCTCTTTAGCAAAACACCTTGGAACCACCAGCCAGACCTTCTGCTACTTTAGATATCTTTGTGCGTTCATGTTCATCACACTCAATAGACTTAGGGTTTGAATACATTTAGTGGATGTGTGGTTCTAACTCTGAATTCTTCCTTGTTGGATGGAGATTGGATTCCTAGCTCTAGTTAGGTGAGCATATGGAAGCAGCAGGTGTAGGGGTGTGTGCGCGTGTGCGCGTGTGCAATGGATATTGGGTTCTCTCCCCCCCCCCCCTTGTAGCAGCAACTGTAATTTATCCTGTTGCTATTTTAACAATGCTGCCACCACATGTACTGCAGCCCTGGCTGCGTCAGCGGTTTCCCCATTAAAAGGCTCTTTCCAGGGATTTTTTTTGGAGCTCTTTGCAGGTGATTGGACAGAAAGGCAGATTGGTTTATGAATGGATGCTTCCCCTGCTACAGGGAGGAAAGACATTCCCTGCAGATATTATTAGGCAATGTGGAGAGGCTAAAGGGGGGAAAGAAGGCATGCGGTTCTGGGGCCAGTGGTTCTCCCCCCTCCTCCTTTTTGCTGCTCCAGAATGAGAGGCAGTGAGAGTTGCGTGGTGGGGGTGGGGAAGTCCCTGCAGGAAGGTCACCTTGGAGCAATGCAGAGAGGCTGACTCTGCAACTGCCCTACGCTGCCAGTGTAGGCTGGGGAGCAAACTTCCTTGGGGCACAATGTCTCCTCCTCTTCCTCCTCCGTCTGAACCTTGAAAGGGATGATCCAGAACAGAACCCTCCATCTTACTACCTCATCAGCTCAGCTTTTGCATAAACAGTTGCATTTTCCTATGTGCACACAGGTGTCTTGCTATTCCCATTCCCCCACCCTTTCCTGTTTCCATGCCTGAATGGCAGACATTACCTTGGATTCTTTCTTTCTTTCTTTCTTTCTTTCTTTCTTTCTTTCTTTCTTTCTTTCTTTCTTTTGAGAGAGAGAGGGAGAGAACCCTGGTATTTTTATTCCCAAATATTTCCCATGCCTTTAGCTTGATCCGGCCATTCCTTTTGGGTAGCTGGCTCCCATGCTGGTGGTGGTGGTGGTGGGGATTCTGGAAACAGTAGTTCCCCAAAGGGATCCCCCCAAGCTTTGAAAGGACATGGGAACAGAGAGGATTCTATGTGCATGTCGGGTGTTGCCTTTGAGAACTGCTATGATGGTATTTCTAAGACTATGTTTGCAACCAGATGTCCACTAGAGGGATCAAGGGTACTACTCCATTCCCCTGTATCTCCAAACAGGACCTAGGAGAAGGGTCATAGTTCAAGAGCAGGGCATGCAAAAGGCTACTATAGAATCAGTGCCCATCACTGTAGACTAGAGTAGGCAATCTGGTATCTTCTGGATGTTTTAGACTACATCTCCAGTAACCTCTTACTTTTGACCATGCTGGTTAGGGCTTAATGGGAATTGTTGTCCAAACTATCTGGAAGGCACAAAGGCTGCCTACCCCTGAGTTAGGTGGACTGGTGCCTTGTTATACAACAGCTCCATATACAGTAGGACTCCCATATCTGCTTATTCACCATTCACTGATTCAGTTATTCATGGTTGGCGATGGGCAAAGGGTGAACAGGGAAGGGAGAGGAGGAGGAGAGCTCGCCTCCCTTTTCCCTTCCCTGTGACAGGTATGGTGACGGCGGCAGCGGGGTGGTGGTGGTGGGTGGGAATGACAGCAGGGATCTGGTGTTCACTGTTATCTGTGAATTTCAGTATCCACGGGGTCTCCTGGAACCAATCCCCCACAGATATGGGAGTCCTACTGTATTTCAGCTAAACACTCAACTGTCATCTAATGCAAGGGCAATATTAGTTTTGCAACACAAAACTGGTGAAGGGGAGAGTCCTCTTGGTGCTTTCCCCATTGAGTTTCATCAGGCATTGTCTGTGTGTGTATGTGCCTTCAAATTGGCTGTCAACTTATGGCAACCCCATGAATTTCAGAGGGTTTTCTTAGGCAAGGAATACTCAGTTCCTTGCCAGTTCCTTCCTCTGAAACATAGCCTACAGCACCTGGTATTCATCGGCGATCTCCAATCCATTACTAACCAGGGCTGACCCTGGTTAGCTTCTAAGATCAGACAGGATCTGGTGCCTCTAGGGTATTTGGATTGGCTGCATCAGGCATTATCTACCTATATTTCCTGGAGCTAAGCCCTCCTTGGTAGCCATGTTTTAGTGTCTTTGTGGGCAACTGCTTGCCATCCCAGTGGCCCAGAGGTGAATATTGCGGGCCAGCTTGGGAACTCAACCCAGGTTGTGTCCTGGAGACAGCAGTGGCAGCCAAGAAAATCACATTGTAGACAGTTCCCAGCGTGATGACGACGGGCTAGAGGCAGCTAGTGTATGTAATCCAGGGACGGGTCTGAATTCAAGAGACAGAGGTCCATGGACAGGGTGTAGTAAGTCAAGGACTTCTCTCATGAGACAACATGTCTAGATTGAGGAACAAGTTGTAAGATTAGGGCTTTGGGAGACAAGGATTGGCCCTTAGGAGGTCAGCTGACTGTTGCTTAGCCAATGCAATGCAATATATTATAAGATTAGTACAGCAGCCTAGGTGGCAGCCTTGAGCACAAATTTCAGATTTCAGTCTGCCATCCTTGTAATTGACAAAGTGCTGATGATAGTGTGGGGAAGAAATTACCGGAGTCTGCTTACAGGGAATCCCTGGGTTGAGCTCCTACCCTTTCCTATAGTGTATAATATTAGGGCTATGCCACTAGTGGCCTAGAGACTCAATTATTTCTCCATTTGGCTCCCAGTTTTAAAGGTCTCTCTCTTCAACTGCCAACTACTTTTTGAGCCAAGACCCAGGAAAAGGATTTCTTTAGTTCTCTTTCCTATCTGATGAACAGCAATGGAGCATGGTCAGAGTTGTTCCCTGTCTGCCTCAGCTGTTAGGTCCCATTTGTTTGGGGCTTTTGTGGGAGAATGCATAGTGATGGGGTATAGTACTAACAAGGGGGCTTGACCAAAACCTCTGCTACTTTTTCTACTCAGGAGAAGGGCATTACGGATCCTTTTGACCATGACATGGCTAACACAGGGACAGAGTCAGGAGGTCGAGCCAACATTGCTGGGTCATTTAATCCTAGCACAAGTGAAAATATGGTTTCTGCTGGAAACAAGAATTAGTGACCTGGCTGCTATGCCAAGCTTAGCTCACAGTGCCCTTTTCTTTATTGATTTCTACCTTTCATTTCTGAGAGCCTTGGCGATAAGCATCTTGGTGATTCAGAAGGCTTTTCAAAGTTATGTAAGACCAACTGCTGCTAGTGTCTCATCATGCAACATGTGGAATGACAGAATGACATCTGTGGCAAGCAGAACCACTGATTTTTGTTATCCTTCTCTCACTTATTTTTCCAGGTGCCCACGGCTTAAGGGAGGAACCCGAGTTTGTGACAGCTCGCGCTGGGGAGAGTGTGATTTTGGGATGCGACGTAATCCATCCGCTGACAGGCCAGCCCCCTCCTTATGTGGTGGAGTGGTTCAAGTTTGGAGTGCCTATACCCATCTTCATCAAATTTGGGTTCTACCCTCCCCATGTGGATCCAGAATATGCCGGTGAGTTGGTTTTTCTTAAACCATAACAAGGATTGGCCATATCTGTTTGGCCTTCTGAATGTTGTTGTACTACAACTCCCAATGTTCCTTACCATGCACTGACTAAACTGTCTAGGGCTGCCACAGTCCAACAACATCTGGAGCACCACACGATGCCCAGGTATGATCCATGATAACCCCCCCACCCGGGATATTTTCCCCAAGTTAGCTCTTATAATCCTCAAAGAATCTTGGGATTGTACTTTGATGGGATTGTTGAAGTTCTCTGGTAAACTTTTCCTCCTCTGTCCCCTTTCCCTGGTGAGTTGTATCATTTTTCTACTAGGTAAATCTGGATTTGCAGTTCCAGTCTCATGTCTGATGGGAATGGATACTCTGGATACCCAGAGCTCAGAAATAACTAGTTAAGCTCCTGTTACCTTCCCTAAAAGTAATGACATCACATTTCAAAAGTACCAGAAGAGTGAAGTCACTTGATTGAGGTAACGAGTAACAGTTTCTGGTTACTTTCGGAAGCGAGCATCTTCCAGAAGCATTTTGACAAGAGTTTTTTTTAGATTTGATACCATTTTCTGATCAGTTTGAAGGGCTACTTTTTCCACTTAAAAAAGCAATGCAAAGTAGTAGAATCATGGAGTTGGAAGAGACCACAGGGGCCATCCAGTCCAACCCCCTGCCATGCAGGAATACACAATCAAAGGATTCCCGACAGATGGCCATCGAGCCTCTGTTTAAATACCTCCAAAGAAGGAGACTCCACCACACTCCCCGGCAGTTCATTCCACTGCTGAACAGCTCTTACTGTCAGGAAGTTCTTCCTAATGTTTAGGTGGAATCTCTTTTCCTGTAGCTCGAGTACATTGCTCCATGTCCTAGTCTCTGGAGCTGCAGAAAACAAGCTTGCTCCATCCTCAGTATGACATCCCTTCAAATATTTAAACATGGCTACCATGTCCCCTCTTAACCTTCTCTTCCCCAGGCTAAAGAGCAGCAAGTAGTGCAACAAGTTAATTTAGCATTGTATAAAGTAATGACAAGTTACTTTTCAAATACCTCAACAATAGAAATAAATTACAGAGTAAGAAAGTAACCAATAACTTTCAAAGAGTAAGTTTGCTGTCACTGCTACCGTCACTTTCCCCTTAGAAATAAATATTGCAAACGTGAAGAACTTTGCATTGGTGAGCCATTCAATAATGGCACTGACTATCATGGAAGGTGGTGGACTCTCCTTTGTTGGAGCTTTTCAAACAGAAGTTGCATGACCACTTGTTATGTTTAGCTGTGGGTTTCTGCACTGATGGGGTAGAATGGCCCTCAGGGTCCCTTCTTACACAACATTATTTGATTCTGTGATTCAAATATATTTAAAACAGTTGAAAACTGGTCTCAGGACTGTAGGGTTTAAAGACGGAATAGAGTATCTGGCTGCCTGGAGGTGCCTACAGTAACATTCAGATTAAAAAAACAACATGCACCATGACTTCAATTCTACACTCATTTATTTGGAAATAAGCTCCATTGAGCTCTGTAGCACTTGGTTCTGAATAAACACACATAATAGGTCAAGACCTTTATTTAGTTGGGCTTTTGGCAACTGGCTGGCTGCTAAGAGGTTTTTAATGAATAGGTGCCAGACGTTCCTGATTGTGCTTTTAATTGCTTTTATTTCAATTGTGTTTTAATATTATAATTTCCATGTGATTTATTTTTCTTTTGATTTCTTTGGTGCCATTTTTAAATAAAGATAATCTGGTTGCAAGCCACCTTGAGTCCCCATTATGGGAGAAAGGTGGAATAAACAAGTGAAGGTCTGTGGTTTTTAGGAGCATGCAAGTATATAAGATAATCAATTTAAAATAAGTCATAATAGCAGCAGTGCTCAACATTGGCACTTCCAGATAGTAACCTCAACCACCAGCTGCCCAATAGAATTTCAGTTCAGCCTCTGGCAGCAGCTGATAGACTTATGGCATGGAAATAGCCCATTGGGGCATCTCTGGAGGGTGATAGTAGCTGGGCAAAGTACCATTCCACAGGCCATTTTGAGACCCCCAAGGGCCCCATAGTACCAGGGGTATAGCTGGAGGTGGGGTCGCAAAATGAAGGCATTCCCCCCCCCATAGGAATTCTGCTGCCCAAATGAAATTTTCCTTCAATCTCCAAATTTCTAGCATTGTAGAGCACGAGACAGTGGAAACCATCTCCATCTAGAACTCTTCTGTTTGCTGTGTTCATATTCTCTTGGTAACTTTAGTTTTCCAAAGAGAAGTGGCAGAAGTGTACAGTGGGCCTTCAGTATCCACTAGGTTTGGTTCCAGAACCCCCCCCCCCCCGTGGATACCAAAATCCATAGATACTCAAGTCCCATTATATACAATGGCATATTAAAATGCCACCCTTTATATACAATGATGAACAGCAAGGTTTGTTTTTCAGATTTTTTTTTTTGGGGGGGAGGGAATATGGAGGGCCAACTGTATTTCTAAATGTTTTCCTTTTGACAGATCTATGGATCGCAATAAATGAACTTGAAACTTGTATTTCTAAATGCTCAACTGCAATTTTTAAGTTATCACAATGCTAGAAATGTGGGGACAGAAGGGAAATTTCATGGGAGGAAAACCCCCACAAAATTCTTACTTATAGGGGTAATGCCCTCCTTTTGCTCACGTCTGGTTAATACCCTTGCCTAGTGCTCACCATGCCTTCTTCCACATTTTTATTTTTTTTCTCTAAGGATATTTTAAATGGAAAGTTACACCTTTACCTCATGACTTTTTCCACTTCCAGCCATTTTAGTCCCAAGAAAGGCCTTTTTAAAACATGAAGAAAACTAAAAGTTGACTTCTGGTTACTTCCTGGTTATAAAAAGGCCTTTCTTGGGCCTAAAACAGCTGGAAGTGGGAAAAGTCATGCGGTAAAGGTGTCACTTTCCATTTAAAATATTTCTTAGAGGAAAAAAAATGTGGAAGAGGGGATGGTGAGTACAGGAACCCCCCCCCCGTTTTCATTCTGGCAACCCCACCCCTTATTTGGGGGTGAATTATGATATATAGGTTGAGTCTCACCTATCCAAAATGCTTGGGACCAGAGGTATTTTGAATTCTGGAATATTTCAGATTTTGGAATACTTGCATATATCTAATGAGATAGCTTAGAGATGGGACCCAAGCCTACAGCATGCAATTTATTTATGTTTCATATACACCTTTATACACATAGCCTGAAGGTAATTTGATGCACAGCATTTTTAATAGTTTTGTGCATGAAACAAAGTTTGTGTGCATTGAGCCATCAGAAAGCAAAGGTGTCACTATTTCAGCTACCCATGTGGACTGTTTTGTTTTTTTGGATTTCAGAATTCCAGATAAGAGTGACTCAATCTGTACATTATTGAGTAGAGCATCACCCACAGAACTTAGTTGAGGGGAACATTTGGGAGAAGGCGTCTTATGAGAAGACATCATGGTTGCTAGCCAGTGTGTGCCAACCAGCGTTGCCTTGCAAGATCTGAAATTTGAGGAATGATTTCTCAGTCCCATTCTTCTCCTGCCTCCAGAACTTGGTCTAGTGGAGAAAGGGAAAAAAAAATGCTTATCTTGTTTTCAGTGAAGATGATGTTCAAATGACCTCTGCCATAACTAAAATGGTACACCTGTCTTCGGCTTGAGTTCAGTTTGGCCTGGCTGGTTAATACACAGATCAGGCCAAACATGGTTTTCTTTCTTTCTCTGCCCCCTCCCTCTCTATTTCACTCTCTTCATCTCTTGCCTATTTTTTAAAAAATTCCATTCTTTCCGCCTGGTTGGTTTTAATTAAGCAGCAGCAGAGAGAAGCCAGCTGGGCTGTCTGGGCCAAGAAAAGCCTAGGCATTGAAAAGGAGGGCTGCTGCTCTCTCTGTGCTATTTCCTATGGCCTCCCCATAGCAGCAGCATAAAGCTCTGAGTGATGCTTTCAGGGACCTGTGCACTGGAAACCTTGTATAACATCCTCAGGAGGGGGGAGGTTGCTGCCACTCGCTCATGCTGTGTGCTAAACCTCTCTGGACGGATGCATTCCTGGGGAGCCGGGGAGAGGGAAATGAGAACTGACATTGCGGGGGCAATGGGACCAGCCTGCCACATCCTTGTTCAAAACTCCCACATGGGCCTCAGGGTGGAAAAGCTTCAGTGTGGGGCCATCTCACATGGATCCAAAGGCCAGACTTGCTTGGTCAATTTTTTATATCGATTTTACTCGTACGCATCCCCAAGATCTCATGTTTCATTGTTGTTGTTATTTATCACCAAGTCAGCATCAGCTTATGGAGACCCTATGAATGAGAGACCTCCAAGACCCCTGGTCATTGGCAGCCCTACTCAGGTCTTCCAAACTCAGGGCCATGGCTTCCTTGATTGAATCAATCCACCTATGTTGTGATCTTCTTTCCTCCCCTACTATCTAAACACCCTAAAGGCACCAGATTCCATCTGATCTTGGAAGCTAATCAGGGCCAACTCTGGTAAGTACAGGTCACCTGAACCCCCAAAGAACCATTCTGGAAGGCCTAGGAAATGCCTAGAGAGACCATATTTTTCAGATGATTGATAATTGAAACTGCGGGTATCAGTTCCATGCATACAGGGGGGCTACCTGTACTTGAATGGGAGACCACGGATGAATACCAGGTGCTGTATATATTTCAGAGGAAGGAACTGGAAAAACCACCTTGAAGTATTCCTTGCCTAAGAAAACCCTGTGAAGTTCATGGGGTCACCATAAGTTGACAGGCGACTTGGCGGTACATACACACGCCTACATACTCTTCCACTTTACTGAGCATTATCATCTTTTCTAGTGAGTCATATTGTCTCATGATGTGTCCAAAGTATGATAGCCTCAGTTTAGCCATTTTGGCTTCTAGAAAGAGTTCAGGCTTGATTTGCTCTCAGACCCATTCCTTTTGTCTTTTTGTCAGTCCATAGTATATATAGATCTCTCCTCCAGCATCCCATCCGTCAGCTTTATTCACTGTCCAGCTTCCACAACCATACATAGAGGTCAGATGTACTATGGCATGAATGATTCTGACTTTGGTATTGAATGATATCTCTTTACACTTGAAGATCACATCCAGTTCCTTCATAGGTGCCCTCCCAAGTCCTAGCCATCTTCTACTGTCTTGGCTACAGTCCCTATATATAGGATGGAATATATATATATATATATATATATATATAAATAAATAAATAAATAAATAAATTCTGAGAGCTTCCTTTTCCTCCTGAATTACAAAAATTAGCTAACACACATTGGAAACTGCTTAACGCAGTGTAGATGTGTAAATAGCTATTGCTTAAACAATTTGTAAGCTGCTCTGATAGCCTTGAGGCTGAAGAGCAGGGTATAATTAATTAATTAATTAAATAAATAAATTTGGAGAGGGGGACTAGAAACTTTGGGGACTGGATGTGAGGGAAGGCAGCCTGAGGAGTGGCTTTCTTGTGAAAAGAAAATCTCTGGGTTGGCAGAGTCCAGTGGAGGAGTAGTCAAGCAGCATGCACACTTCATGGCTCTTTGTGTGTTCTTGTTGTTTCCACATCAGTTTCATCTGGCCTGAAAGCTGGGCTTCTTAAACCAGAGGCAGGCATGATCTGGGGGTCAGTTTTCTGACCTGGGACCTGCTGTTGGCTGCACTAGACCCCTCAAATGAAAATGGAAGTGGCTGTTCATCTTATGGGAAAGACTCTCATAAGATTTGGGGGGGACGGGACTGTGACATGTTTTAAAACAGAAGTGAGTAGTGGCGGAGTGCCTGGAGGCCTGGCTTTTAACCATCTGCTGATCCTTCAGGTGGTGGGAGGGATCTACACAGACTGCCAAAAACATACAAAAACCTGGGAGTGACCAAAGATGCCCTGCTGGTTTTGAAAAACTACAGTTAAACTATAAAACAGCAACCTTTTTAGCTATGCTTAACCCAGTGTAGTGTACTGGTATGAGCGTTGGACTACAACTCTGAAGACCATGGTTTGAATCCTGCTTGGCCATGGAAACCCACTGGGTGACCTTGGGCAAGTCACACTCTCTCAGCCCCAGAGGAAGGCAAAAGCAACCCCTCCTCTGAACCAATCTTGCCAAGAAAGCCCCATGATAGATTTGCATTAGAGTTGCCGTAAGTTGGAAACAACTTGAAGGCATACAACAACTATAGAAAACTGCAATGTGATTAAAAGGTGAACTGCCAGTCCTGGAGCCTTCACCATTTCACCACGTACTAATGTATTTATTTTGTTAGAAAAGGTGCTATGTGACGAATCAACCCTGAGAGGCTGAAGGTCTGGAATGGCATGGAGGGGCCAAATGTGGAAAACAAACCAAAAGAGTTAAGGGAGATATGTATATGTATACCATATGTAAAAGTATATAACAAATATGTAAAGGTAAAATAAATAAATAATCAATTGTTCAAATTGAAGTCACATAGTCCAAATCTATAAGTAGCAATATGGGAGAAGGTCCATATAACACAAATCAATTGTCAAAGGAAAATAGGTGATCGTGTCATATTCTTCATACAAAGAGAAGCCACCAGGTGCATTTTGACTCAGTCTTTACCAGTGGCCAACAAAATTCTTATGTTCTCCAGTGTTTCCTCCCGCTCTGGTGGCTCAGTGGTTAAATGCCAGTACTGCAAGCCACCATGTCGCAAGTTCGATTCCAGCCGGCTCCAAGGTTCACTCAGCCTTCCATCCTTTCGTAGGTCGGTAAAATGAGTACCCAGCTTGTGGGGGCAATTAGCTAACACACATTGGATGCTGTTTAATGCAGTTAGATGTGTAAATAGCTATTGCTTAAAACAATTTGTAAGCCGCTCTGATAGCCTTGTGGCTGAAGAGCGGGATAAAAAAAAAAAAAGACAAAAGGCTGATGCATTGGTAAAAGACTACATAATCATATTGAGATTGAATGTACACGTAATCACAAAGAAACAACTTCAACCCAGTACTTCGTAATACCGGAGTATAGATTTTGCACTATATTGGATAACAGATAAGGTGGCCCATGGTCTGTAGTTTGATCATCTTTGCTTTGAAGAAAAGTCTGCTCTTCCATGCTTTCAGGAGCAGCAGTGCTTCTTGTTCACTTAAAAATATCTTCAGTGGGAAGGGGACAGAGGAACAGGAGGGATGCAGGGCTCACAAACATGGGCAGAAACCTGCTGCCTGAGAGTTGTATATATCCCATTTTGGTCCCTTGCCTGATTGTTACCTGGTGAAATGTGCAAACCTGGGGGTGGTGTTGTGGGCCTTTTCCAAATTTAATCAAGGAGCACACAGAAAGGATGCAGCTTCCCTATAAAGGAAAGATAAAACTGTTGGGGCTCTTTAGGGTTGTTGTTGTTTTTTTGTTTTTTTAGGAGGAGATGGAGGGAAAGGCATGTAAAGAGGGAACTTTTTGACTTCTTGGCTATTTCTTTTGGATTTGACCCACCACTGCCTTCGGCCACATCCTTTACTTCTGGGCTCAGTGGACCCTGACCAGTGCTTGAAAAAAAAAATACTTTTTTGGATGACAGCTCCCAGAATGCCTTGGCCAGCATAACCACTGGCCATGCTAGCAGGGAGATTCTGCAAATTCTAATGCCCACAGAGTAATATTTCTAAGCTCAGGGACTCCTGACAGCAAAAGGGAATGTGTTGGCAGAGGTATAGAGGCTCCAGCTTAGTGTGCCATTATCCTCTGAGCAGAAGGCTGTTGTTCAGCCACCTCCTAGCTCTGCCGTGGGCCCCTGCCCTTTTCCATGAGCTTGGATGGCTGCTTGCTGCGGTCACAAGCTGTTAGGAGCATCCCTGCCTCCCATCCAGGAATGCTAATTAGCCTATTAGGTCAGCATTCTACAAGCACTGCAGCTTTCCTCTTGCTTGAGTGGCAGGTTTGGAGAGAGGAAGATGCAGCCAAGGACAGTATGGCACAAGCCAAGGATTCATTGGGTCTGCCACTGCCCCCCCCCCATTCCCTAGCTCTAGCGAAAGCAAAGGTTTGATATTGGTTGGGCTTCTTTCTCATTCTTACCCCAGACTGTAAAGAGAGCCTTGTTGTTAGGGCTCACTCCATCTTACTTTCCATCATTTTGGTGCTCCCAGAATATTAGAGCCAGGAAAAACTATAAGTGCTTGGAGCAATGGAGTATGGATGGGTGGGGCAAGGTCAGTACCTCACCTCTGTGCACTCCTTTTTCTGTAAATGTAAGTATATGACACAGCAGTCTGTATACTGCATAGTGACTTAGCATTAATATCCAAGATATATGATACCTAGGATGTACGTGTGGATGTACAATGGACACAGAGTGGAGAGTGGCTGTAGCTTAGTGGCAAAGCACATGATTTGCATGTAGATGGTCCCATGTTCACTCCCAGGAAGGACAGAGAAAGGTTGCTGTCTGAAAACCTGAAGTTAGTGCAATAGGCACTCATAAATGGACTCATGCTTTACACAGCCTGTCACCTTACAATACGCATCATGTTGTCACTGGCCATTCTTGTTGATGCCAGTGGGAATTTTAGTCCAATACACCTGGAAGGCCTCAGTTTGAGGACAACTCAACTGATGGACCAGTTGCCTGATTCAGTGTAAGACAGGTTTCCATATTCACAAAATGATAAGATGCATTTACCACCCATTTGAAAATTTAAGTCTTAGAACTGGGAGGGGGGAGCATGTAGTCCTCAAACATTGTTGGATTCTAGCTCCAGTTACCTCCAATTGCTGATCCATACTGGCTGGGGCTGATGGGAGTTGGAATCCAACAGCATCTGATAGCCCACAGGTACTCCAACCATGGTGTAGAACAAGGGTATGAATCAAGTGGCCCTCAGGATATTGTTGGACTACAACTCCCAGCATTTTTCATCATGGTTATGGTAGCTACGGTAGCAGGGACTTGTAGTTATGGAGGGGATTTATTTATTTATTTAGTATCCCACCTTTGTCCTGGGACAGGGCCCAATATGACTATGGGATTCCCACTGTTACTGCATAGAGACTTTGAGGAATGAATTGAATCCTGAAGAATGACAGCTTCAGCAAACCATGCTAACAATACCATTCATTAATCATCACACATACATGTGCATAATTGTCCTAATGAAAATCTAATCTTCCATTTTTTTCAATGCCAAAGACAAAAATAGTGGGGCAGGGGAGCTATAAATTATTTTAGCATTCTAATTTGTTAGTTCACATCCTCCAGAAATCTTCTGGTGTTAATCCCAAGGGCCTATATTTGTTCCAAAACTGAATAAATGAAAGTTGTGCTGGAATGTCTCCATTGTGTTTCCCCCCTTCCGGTGGATGTTTATACGCTGCAATTTTATTCATTATCACTGCATCCCATATTTTCCTCCTCTATTGACTAAGAATTGTGAAGGAGGCAGATTTCCAAGCATTGTCACAGTCGAGGAGCCTATTACCATGATAATAAGTTCTTTCCTAACATACCTCTTATTGTCCCCAACAGAATTATGGAGAGGATCAAAGCAGTAATATGTCCTGTCATCTCTAATTCCTGTTACATTTTCTAATACAGTGTGCCCTTCCCATCCATGGGGGTTCAGTTCCGGGCCCCGGTGTGGATGAGAAAACACACATGTGCTCAAGCCCCATTATAGTCAACGGGTGATGACATGCGCACAGCCGTGTTGGCACGGCCATGTGCATGCTCCACCATTGACTATAATGGGGTGTGGTGATCTGCACACGCTTCAATCCACAGATGGCTAGTCCATGGATAGGGTGGGCCCACTGTATTTATAAAGGTCTTTCCCACCAGATATGTGCAAATGTGTCCCAGATAACCAAATAATAATAATAATAATAATAATAGTCAGATTTTACCACAAGGTAAAATTAGGGGCAGAACTGGGAAGGTGATTTACTTGGGACCAGATCCTGGGTACTTTTACTGCTAGGGCTGACTTAAAATAAGTAGAGGTCCTAAGCTATATCATGTTTAACATCTTAACTCTAGGGCTGGAACAAGCTAGATCAATATTAAGACAAAGGATTTTAGACATAGAAGGCCAGACAGAAACTGCTGATTTTTCATACAATATTTTTTGCAAATAATCAAATTTTGGTTTGAAACCAGCTACATATTTATACCATATTACAGTCCCTAAATTCAGGAGAGCTTTAACTTTAGCCTGATTTAATGTTCTCCCAACAGCTGTGCTGGAAAGGAAATACAGGAAAATCCCCTATAAAATCCGATACTGTCCCTGTGGCACGGGGGCAATAGAAACTATAGCGCACACACTTTTATATTGTCAGTTTTATAGGGATATTTGTCACCAGTTGATTACCCCTTTATTAGTTAAATTCCTGGGACATTCTGATGAATTTTATTTATATTACTTCAGCTATAGATGTACCTTCCTCCTACAACTCTCACCTGCTGGCATAGGGATGTAAATCCTTAATAATTTGGCCCGCATATGTGAGGACAAATAATTGCTGTAGTTTTCTTCCTGTTGCTGGAGAAAAATGAATATTTTTATGCAGTGTTCTCCCCATATTTGAGCATTCTAGTGTTCCAGAAGTTATTTCTGCATGGAAAAACCATGATATTTTTGTGCAAAACCCACATCTCCTGCACAGAAAACAGTTTCCTATAGAAGAATCAGATTTTCAGAATGAAGAAATGTGGGGCTTTTTGTACAAAACAGCCACATGTTTTTCTGCACAGAAAAATCTTCTGGAATACTTTGAGAAGTTTGAAAACCACACAATTTTGGTGCTCTATTATCCTTCTCAAGGAGGCTTCCTGATTTTTGAGAAACCTATTTTTTGGTTGGGAAACTAACAATAGTGAATATTCTTTCCAAGTCCATTTGGGGACCATGATGAATTTGAAGTCTGCTCTGCCCACATTACAGTTGGGTAGATGTTGAGTGTCATAGCATAACTGCCTTCTCCCTTTAATTTCTGCTAACTCACATTTTGCTGCTCTCTTGCAGGCCGTGCCAGCCTTCATGACAAGGCATCTCTGCGCATTGAGCAGGTTCGCTCCGAAGACCAGGGCTGGTATGAGTGTAAGGTGCTCATGCTGGATCAGCAGTACGACACGTTCCACAACGGCAGCTGGGTGCATCTCACTGTCAACGGTAGGTGTAGTGGCCCCCTTGGTTGAACGTGGTTCTGTATCAACAACATTTCTTGCCAAGGATACATGTAGGTACTATGTAGCTGGCTTCTAATATCTTCACCATGCAGTTTTCATCAAGAGCATTGTAGGAATCTTCCTTTGCATCAAAGCAATCTGGTATTACCTGTTTCCTGAATCAGGCCCAGCCAAATAGGCAGCTTGGATTGATTTCTCAGTGTCTTCCTGGGTTCATCTTGGCATTTGAGAATGTGCTTGTTTAAAGAAGATGGTGGTTTCAATCCATTTGTTAGTCTTAACTAGAGTAAACAAATTAAATCAGAGGAAAATACATTAATGTTGACTTACTGATTTCCCATTGATTTAATGGATCTATTCTAGTTGGGATCAGCAATAGGATTTAGATCAATATTTGTACACACTGGGTATTTCACATGTACAATATCTTCCTTGCACTTAGATGCATGCAGCTTCCATAATCTATCCTCTCTTCTCACCCAGCCTAAATGTCTACATGTCCAGGAACTCTCTATTGCAGACGTTGCCAAGACTTCATCTGTTTCCCCCCTTTCTAGCAGAGCTTGTAGAAAGCCAAACTAACAAGGATGCAGGAATAATCTAAATTACAATCTTTTAAAGGTGTCCAGTGATTGAGGAATAATTGAATGAGGTAGAATAGCATGGGAATGAACTTTTTGAGGATTTTCTTCCTTCCTGTGAAGATGGCAAAGGATAGAAACAGTGAGGATGAATGGGAGAATGGATTTTTAATGGCCAAATGGCCAAATTAACAGGGCTTTTAAAGGATAATTGGGTTTTTTTTTAAAGACTAAAACTGTTTAAGGCTTTTTTGAGCAATAAGAAATCTAACAATGTAATATTCTGTAGTTATGGTTATTAGTAATTTTAGTAGGATTATTTAGTTGGATCTGTTATGGTAGAGTAATATTTTTTTTTTCTTTTCATTACAGTCAAAATTGGGTGGTCAGAGCACTACTGTGTTTTAGTTATATGTCCCCCCACCGGACTTTTTCTTCTTCTCTTCTCCCGCATTTCTTTCTCTTTTTCTTTGATTGTACTACGTTGCATTACTTTGATTGTATATTAGTTTGTTAGTATTAAAATCAATAAATACATTTAAAAAACCCAATAAAGATGAGTTGTATACATGGCTTGGATTTCAGTAGTTGATGTTGAAATGCTCTCCCTCCTGCTGAACTGTCTGTTCAGTAACACTGCATGGCTACCTAAACACTGAATCAAATTGACATTTATAGAGTAAATCATGGGAGGTTGTAATCTTCCTTCAGCCCTGCTACAGAATCCCTTTTCTCCTGCTCAAGTGACCATGAATGTATTCACGTATACAATCATGCTGGATTTCCTGCCACGTAACAACATCCCTTCCATGTATCAATTGGATTATCTATCTTTCATCCCATTGACTTTCTGTTCCCCTGGCATTTTTCTTTGCAATTTTTCTAGTAGGCAACTCCTGTTGGTTGCTGTCATCCACACAGGCCCTTGGTACCAGTCTGAGGCTTGAATTGTCTTCACCCAAGTGTCAGAGACGATGACAGGAAATGGAGTGGGCCAGAAGCTTAGAGCAAGGGTGGGGATCCTCTGTCAGCCTCTGGGCTGAATTCAATTCAGAGAAGTTCTCTGCTGTCACATTCCAATGGTGGGTGGTGCTAAAGCCAAAAGGCTAGAAGCAAAAAGAAGAGCATATTTCCCCTTAAATTTCATATTGCCAGTAACTAAGCATTGGGAGAGGCCTTTCAGCCTTTTAGAATGGAGGGGAAAACCATATAAAGCCTCCCAAATGATGGTGCCAAAGGGCTGCATTGGGACCCTGGGCAGACTCAGAATCTCAGCTTCCCTGTTCTGGTTGAGAGAATAGAATGCCAAGTGATAGACAGCAAGGTAGGACTGAAAGGAAGATCTGCAGGACCATGGACAGTGCATTGACAGCAAATGAGTGACAGTAAAACCCTCTTATCTGTGGATTCACCTTCCATGGTTTCACTTATCTGTGGTCCAACCTCCCCCCCCCCCAAGTAGGTGAGGCACTTGCTCACCTACTGCCCTGCAGAGGGTGGGGGAACCAATCTTCTCCCAACTTTCCTCTCATCGCTTCCTCACAACAAGCAGAAGGCCAACTTGAGATGCCCCCAAACACTTCAGTTTGTGGGCGTCTCTAGGTTTTCCAGCACAATGCTGTGGTGTTCTTAGGCCTGAAGTTGACCTTCCACTGCGTTGGGCCAAAAGGTAGCACTCTTTATTTATTTAATTTATTTGTACCCCACATTTTTCCCACATGGGACCCAAGGCGGCTTATGCGTATGTTAAAACGGTACAGCTAAAACAGTCTGTAATACATTTTTTTTAAAAAAAGCATTAAACACAAATCCACTTTAAAACCTTAATTTAAAGCAGTGAAAAACACATTTAAACCTCTACACATTAAGAACCAGCACACCTGTTGCCCTAACCCGACCAGTTAAAAGCTGAAAGCCTGTTTCAAGAAGAAGGTCTTTGCCTACTGGCAAAAAGAAAGCAAGGAGGAGCCAACCGAGCTTCCCTTGGCCAAGAGTTCCATCACCTAGGAGCAGCCACCAAGAAGGCTCTCCTTCCCAATTATACCTGTGATGGTAGTGGGATCGAGAGAGAGCCTAAAACCACTTAAAGGAAAAGGAATCCACAGACTTCCAGGAGAGATAAGGAGCAAGGTTCGATTATGGTCAGGAGGTGCTAAGGGAGGGTTAGCACTCAGTATGGATGCAGTTCCAGGATACAGCCAATGACCAGAGTTTGAAAAATGTGCTATTTTGGACCACAACTGCCAGAATACTCTAGCTAGCATGGCCACTGAGAATTCTGGGTGCTGCAGTCCAAAAAACCTAACTTTTCCTTGTGTGCCCCTGTTGAGTGCTGCCTGGCTTTCTGACTCACTCATTCCAAGGGGTGAGGTTGCAAGAGCAGGTGCATCATCCCTTGCATGCTTTTCAAAGTAGCCCTCTAGGAAAATGACCAGGGATGGGCCATAGAGGGGTGCCTGGCTATTTTGTCCCCTTGCATCTCACCTACTAGCTCTGATTTTCTCAACACCTTCTGAGACGCTGCTTTTTTAATGCTTGCGATTTGTCAGGTGCGACTTCTTAACAAGCTGTCCTGATGTTTGGGGATGCTAAAAAAATGGGGGGGGGGGAGGCAAAGCGTGATTGGGGAGCGGAGAAAGTGGCCTTGTTAAATGGCTCTCCTCTTGCCTAACAAGACACTGCCTGAGAGATGGAAGGAACAGGCCTTCAGGAGAATGAGCAACTTGGCCTCGTTAACTTTTAATAAGAGCTTTGCACTCAACTGAGCATCCTTTAATGTGCATTTCTTGAAGTATTAGGCATGCTCACTGAGGCAGACTCTGCTCCTTGTTGCAGCTGCACAAGCTTTAAGCTCAGGAACACTGCCTGGGTGAAGCTGAGGGCTGGATTTTACTTTAAAGTTTGACACCAAAGGACATCTTAATTTTTTTTTTTAAAAAAAACATTGCTCTTTAACCGAGCCTTTCCATCCTCTCTGGAACATGTAGAATGCTGTCATGTTTAATTTCAGAGGTGAAAGGAGAATGGCACATAAACTGCTTTGTGAAAAAAGAAAAATTATTTTTTTCTTGAGAGGGTGACTTCGTCCTTTTCTTCATCTCCCACCTTTACTGGGAAAATGTCTTGATATGTTTAGCTGGCTTGCTAGAAAGCTTATGTATGGCGGGGGGAAGGCAGAGCATGGAAAAATTAATTTTTTGGGATTGCAGGTCCCAGAATCCTTCAGCCAACATGACCATTGAGGATCTGTGAACTGTAGTCCAAAAGATAAACTTTTCCAAGCTTGTGGGGTGTTGCTCTATATCACTGTGTCAGTCTGTTACAGGGGATTCCTTCAATAACTTAAAGACCAATCATTCCTTCCTCCCTGGGGCATACATTTTCATCGGTTGCAGTGGACAAAAGCTTTTGCTGAATAAACTTTGTTATTCTTCAAGATGCCACTAGACTCTTTGCTGTTTAAATATTCTGAGATCTGGAATATTAGAGCCACATGTATTCTGGGTGAATCTTAGTTCCCTGGAACATGTATCATGTATCAAGAGAAAGAATAGCTCTATTTTTTTCTACTGTGACTGCTTACAGTTTTCTGACTGTCTATTCAGAAGTAAGTACCACTGACTTCAATGGACTTTACTACTAAGCCCCTTTCACACTACATAATTATACCGCTATTGCATTGGCGCAGCCTATGGAATCCCGGAGTTTGTAGTATGGTGAGGCGCTAGAGCTCTCTGGCTGAGAATTCTAAGTACCCCCTCCTTAAACTGCACAACTCAGGATTCTACAGGATGATGTGATGGCAGTTAAAGTGCAATCACAGTACTATAACTATGTTGTGTGAGGTGGACCTATGTAAGCCTCTGTAGGGTTGCAGTCTAAATTGTCTTCTTATCTGCTGTGTATGAGAGTGTGTGTGTCAGTTTTAAGGTAGACAAGACTTCTGCACTAAGTAGGTCAGTGCTACTAGTTGAAAGCTCCTGTTTTTTAAATTCTTGCAGTCCACTCTAATTTGATCAGGCCTGATTTTTCCTAGTCCTCCACCCCCACATCAACTTTTCCAGTCTGGTTGTTCTGTATCCCTTAGGACAGGGGTGGGCAACTGTGAAGGGGGACAGGGCTAGTTTCCCTTCCCCCAGCAACACCTCCAGAGGCCACTGTGATGCTTCCAAGGCCACCAAAAGTGACCTCATGGGCCCATCTGTACAAGGCAAACCCCTCCCGATTGTCTCACAGTAACAGCATTTTGCAGCAGCAGCAGCAGCGACCTGTCTTAATGGTGTTTTTGCCCCCATAAGCTTTGCACTAGCACTAGGGAGATTTTCAGACCTGCCAAAATGCATGTCTGCCGCGCGAGCAGCCTCCCGAAACTGCTGTGCGGCAAGGGTCTACTTCGGACGACGCTGTGCCTCTCGCGAAACCATCCGTGTTACTTCCGTGAAGCTTCGGACGGCTCAGCGCCATATTTCAATCACGGAGGTTGCCCGAGATTGAAATATGGCGCCGAGCCGTCTGAAGCTTCACGGAAGTGACACGGACGGTTTCGCGAGAGGCACAGCGTCGTCCGAAGTAGACCCTTGCCGCGCAGCAGTTTCGGGAGGCTGCTCGCGCGGCAGACATGCATTTTGGCAGGTCTGAAAATCTCCTAGCACTAGCAATGGCACTTCAGTTTCTATATTACTTATCAGTGGCAAAGCACTCCCTAAGCGGTTTACAATGTTTTAGCTAATTGCCCCCAAGAAGCTGGGTACTCATTTTACCAACCTACAGAAGAATGGAAGGCTGAGTGAACCTTGGAGCGCTCTAATATTAAACTTGCAATGTTGTGTCTGCAGTACTGGCATTTAAGCACTGTGCCACCAAGACTCCCTTTGCATGCAAGATGGTGGCTGCAAGTGATTTACTCATGCTTGTACTTATCTCAGTTTGCCACTGCCAAACTTTTTTTTAATGATGTCTAAGGTACACTAGAGTGATTTTTCAATTTAACAGGAAAGCAAAAGAACAAAAAACAAAGCCAACACAACCCATTTTATCGCCTTAGTGATCACTCGCCAAGGCAAAAATCTAACATGGCGGTAGCAGGCACTTGCCCTATCAGCAAGCCCTGCCCCCACGCTCACTTGGCCAATCAGCTTTCTGCTTCCCTTCCTATGGGAAGGCAATTCATATCAAATCGCTTGTCCCAATGAGCAGGAATGTTCACCCCCTTGCTGTTTTTTAAAAAACTATGGGAAAAGGCTTTCCCTGCAATGTTTTTGCTGTTTTGGGACACCTTCCTGCCAAATACAGTGGATCGATATGGGATGCCATTTAGACAGGTTGTATTCCCAGGAAATTCCATGAGGGGTATTTTCATTGTTTAGACCACCTCCATGTCACTTCCAGTTCCAGGATTCAGCATATGAATGGCTGATTTTTGTGGTTTTCCTGGGGTTTGCAGGTTAAGTTATGGTAAGTTTTTATTGGGGTGTTTGTCTATGTGGGTTATAGTGCCACTGTCTCAGATTGGAGGTGTTCAATGATAGCCCATCTCAGGTGCTATAGCTTTGGGGTGGGGATGAAATTTTCATTCAGCCCCTACATCTCTAGCACTGGACTTCGTGGCCTAGCTGGTTTATGGTCACAGAATCATACAGTTGGAGATAAGACTTCTTTTTTTTTTCCCCAGGCAACAGTTTCTAGAATCCTCAAGCCAGCATGGCCAGTGGCTGAGTTGGTTAGGGAATTTGCAGTGGTGTAGCTATGGGAGTAGGGATAAAATGGAAGAATTGCCTCCCCAAATAAGAATTCTTGTTGTTTCGTACCTTCACATTGTTTCTGACTTATGTTGATTCTAAGACAAACCTGTCATGGGGCTTTCTTGGCAAGATTGTTCAGGGGAGGTTTGCTATTGCTTTCCTCCGAGCCTGAGAGATTGTGACTTGCCCAAGGTCACCCAGTGGGTTTCTATGGCCAAATGGGGATTGAAACCTCAAAGTTGTAAGTCCAAGCCTCAAATCACTACATGTTCTAGCCCCTCCCCCAATAAAAATTTATTTCAGTCCCCAAATTTCAAACATTGCAGAGACTTAAAACTTTAGTTGAAGTGTTCAAAATACAGTTTATGCATAAAAAAGGGGGTGGGCAGGCAAAGTTACCAAGAGAATGAGAACACTGGAACTATAAAAGCTTTAGTTATGGAGGATTTCCAGTGCCTTGCTCTCTGCAGCGCTAGATATTTGGGGACTGAAGGAAAATGTAATCAGAGGAGGGAGCAATAATTATTTGGGAAGGAATGTCTTCATTTCGGCCCCTTTCCTATAGGTGCATCCCTGGCCCATCTACTTGTGAGCTGAAGCTGTAGCTCAGTGATACAGCTTATCTGCATGTGTGAGACTCACTTCTTGGCATCTCTACTTAAAAGAAACTTGAGTAGCCAGACAGGATCATTTCTGAAACCCTGGAAAACGAGCACTGGGGCTAGGTGGGTATCATGGGGCCCTCTAGAAGTGCAACTCGAGCAACCCTCTCCACCAAAGCCAGCTGTTAGGATTACTGGAAGTTGCAATTCAGCCACATCTGGAAGGCTGCATGATTCCCAAACCTGAGCTAAATGAACCTTTGCTCTGACTTCATATGGCTCATTCTTATACCTCTTCATAAATACGGGGCCAAAAGGAGACCAGAAGCACAGGCTAAAACCAGCCTATAGGAAGTGGGACTGAGCCAAAATGCATCTCCGCTCTTCCCCATCCACTCATGTTCAGCATTCTATTTCTAGGCAGAGCTTTAAAAAATGACCTTGTTGGATTACATCTCCCAGAATTCCTAAATCTGGGGCACTGTAGTTCCCCAAAGTCACTTTTGTAGGTTCTGTTCCTGCATGGTAAAGAAGGGAATGTGAGGGCTAATTTGTTGATGGGTGTGGTGGAAATAAAATTGGGCTTTTTTTCTTCCAAATAGGGGGAGTGCTCTTTGAGGTGGTGTGTGCATAAATGATAGCAAGTATCCACCAGGAAGAAAACGCTGTGTACCCAGCAAGTAGGAGTCAGAGAAAAGTTGCAGAGAGTTCAGGCTGGGGTTGCCAGATTAGTACCATCTACCATCCCAGGCCCTGAAATTTAAGGGCCCAAACTTGAAACTGAAGGATGTTCCCAGGTGATGTCACAAGAGTAGGCCCTGATGACTCTATTGAGTTTGATACATTAAACATCAATCTTAATTGACCAGAGTATATCCTTCAATTTTTAAAAAAGTCTAACAAAGGAGTACACACACACACACACACACACACACTTACTTCAAGGCAGCACTCTCACCCTGAGATTCCTTCACCTCATTCTGAGGAGCAAGAAAGAAGGTCTCAGTCCTGAGTCTCAGGGACATCATACCCTGAGATCTGGGGAGCCTAGTTAAAGCCACTTCATCTTCCCTTGCCGGTCTTTCTTTGGTCTCACAAGTTTAAGCTCAAAATCATACAACTCCCATTTCCACCCTAATTCCACCTTGTAGGAATTGTTGGGGGGAGGGGAGGGGGAAGCATGAGGATGTGTGTGTTCAACACCATTACCAATATTCAGAGCTGACATGAGAACAACCCTTTTTTTGTGCCTGAGCAATGACCTTGAGATTTCCACTTTTCAGTGTTTTGCTTCTCTCTCTCTCTCTCTCTGTATACACTCGGCACTGTAGCTAATGAAATGGCCAAACCATTTTCCAGTGCAGTTTGGAATTTCCTTTTGTTTAACACTTCCCCAGCCATGTAGCTGGCAGCTCCAACACTTGTGGCATTGTGGGCTGGGGAAAGTGAAACCCACAAGGCTGGCTACATTGCGGAAAGTTAATGAATCGGGAGAAATAAACTAACTTGTGTCTGGCTCAGTTGCCCCAGGGACAGGGGATGGAGAGGTTGGAATTTTGTAGCATCCTATTTAAACACTAATGAGGTTTCTAATGGCTGCCTAGAGCCCAAATTGAGCCCCCCTGCTTTTATCTCATCTCTCACCAGCACTCAGATTAAAATTAGTAGGAGTTAAGACTTAGGAGTGACCCATGAATTTCTCTTAGTAAAAATCCACAATTGCAGAATGCTCATTGGCATAACAAATGCCTTTCTCTGCATTATTTTTCTCCAGCGTGGAAGGCTGTAAGACAGTAAGCTAAAATACTTTGAGAGAAACTTGATTCAAAGAGCTTGCATGTGTTCTGTAAGTAATTTTTTTTTACCTGCCTGGGATTTCCATGGAAAGTTGCTGTGACATTTAGATAACATTGTGTCTTACTGTGGTGTCATACTGAATATGCCGCATTTGCTTCAGGGACCAGTCAGTCTTCTTGCTTCTGCTCTGCAAAATTTTCAAGCTGTTTTGATCTGAAACTTGAGCGCAGAAACTGAAACAGGTTGTGCCTTCCAATCTGGGCATTCTCAGACAGGGTTCATCTTCGTGGCATGCACACTGTGTCATGACAAGAGGTGTACGTCAAAATGTTTAAACATACCACCCACTTCCTTTGTTGGGACAAGAAGTGTCCATCAAGATGTTTAAACATACCACCCACTTTTTGTGTTCATAGAATGGACCCACAGCCTCCAACAACCAGAGCTCAGAAAAAATAGTTTTGGGACAACAACTTTATTGTTATTTTTTTCTGGGACCCATAGTCAAGAAGGTCAAATTTGGAAAAGTCCATAATCCTGTGTGTTTAATACCCGATGAGTCCAATTTGAAAGTCTGTTGTCTCTTCTTCACTATTATAATACAACATGCAGGTGACATGATTTTGTCCACTCAGTATAGGCTCACTGAGAGATGACTCGGCACAGCCTGGGGACGAACTGGACCCAGGAGTAGCGAAACAGCAGGTAAACTACACAGCAGAATAGGGCTTGAAAAACAAAAGCTTCAGATAGCAGGCTTTATCACTGCTCTGACCCACTCTCATCCACAATAGACTTACAAGCAGTGAGGTCCTTCCAACAATATCTGGAGGCTTTATCTTCAGCTCCAGTGCCAAACAAACACAGAATATATACAGAAAACCTCAATAACAAATCCAACAATTATCCAAACATCCAACACTCCTTGACTCCAACACACATGAGTAACTCACAGAGTGTATCTTTATAGGAGTGTTTGGCTAGTCACCTTCTGCCTAACCACAGCTGCACACACACCATTTCAGCTGTGCTATCAGAGTGGTCTGTTGCCCCAACATTTTCTCTCTGAATTTAAAGTAATATTATCCTGACAGATTTTACAATCAGGTTCTCTTCTCTGACCCTCAACCCCTGCCTGATTTTTATAATATCTTATCTGATGAAGGGATCTGCAGGTCTTAAAACCTTGCACAGACTTATGGGCCTATCTGGCTGGCCTGATGAAGATTTTATCACAATATGGGTTTTGGAATTTCTTTTGCCCTTCTGCTTTGATGTTAGGGCAGAATTCAGTAGTATCTCTTATACACATTTTAAAATACCAGTCCTAGATAATTTGCAGCATCCTTCACATCAGTGACAGCCCTCCAGTCCCAAGGAAGCTGAGGATCCTTTATATTATGAGGTTAAACAGTTTTCTCTTGGTTTGTAATAACCTGATTGTGACTGTTAATGCTCTAGATCCAGCAGTGCCATATAAGCACAATCATATTTGTATTCAGAATCATTCTCTGGCTCCCTCCCGCCCAACGCTTCCCCCTGGAACATATCAGCCCAGTTATTTTTTTTTTTCCTTTTAAGAAAATAAATCCTATTCAGTGAGGGCAGCTACCCAAAATCATTTCTTTTCAGAGTCAATTGAAATTGCTGAAATGTCTTCCTACAAAATTGGACTTAACAGCTATTTATGATTAGGCCTTTATTATAATTCTGCAAGAGCCTCTTTAATCAAAAGGCAGATTAGTATCTGCGCTGTAGCGCCTCTGTGCATTTTGACAATTATCCCATAATGGTAGGGTGAATGGGTAGTGGGTGCAGTATAGGGACCCCTCTTCAACCCCCTTATTCTTTTAATAAATAAGATATTTTCTTAGGATCCCTGGTTAAATTACTGAAAACATTTGGGGCAAAGAGAAAACTGATTTACCTTCTGATATGTGACAATGACATCATCATTCTTCAAGAAAAGACCTTCAGAGAGATTCTTTGTCCCAGAAACTGCACTAGAATTTATCTGCAAGTTTGATTTGGTGCCTTTAGGACTCAATCAAGGCCAAGGTTGTGCATACCAATGTTTATAATAGTGCAACAAAGTTAGGAAAGTGGTGCCATTCATTGCCGGCTATCATTTTGCTCACCTGTATGCATTTGAGCTTCTCCAGACTGCACTTTTTGTAATTCATTGCCTTTGACTGTGATGAATGGTACCCTAAGACATCTTAATCTCTTTTTAAAATCTCCTTGGCAGCTCCCCCCACCTTCACAGAAACTCCCCCCCAATACGTAGAAGCAAAAGAAGGCAGCAGCATCACCCTGACTTGCATGGCTTTTGGGAACCCAAAGCCAACTGTCACCTGGCTAAAAGAAGGCGACCTCTTGGATGACAACAACAAATATCAGGTAAGATATTTGAGGGTCCGTACCTTAGTGGTATAACCCATTTTGCATTCATAATGTGTAGGCATCTCTAATTCACAAAGCTCTTAATCCTATACCTTGGAAAATTCCTGTCTAGGACAAGTACATAATGCTGGCTTGGATGCATGACTGTGCAGATAGCATTAGGCAGATTGACATTATTAAGAACATAAGGAGAATCCCACTAAATAAGATTGATTAAGTCAATAATTTTATTGGTACAGTGGCCATCCAGTTCCCTGTGGAAAACCTGCCAGCAGGTCATGAGTGCAACTACACCCCCTTTGACTCAGCAATTGATACGTGGAGATGGACTGCTTCTGGTATTGGAGGTCAAATATAGCCATCCCAAACAATAGCTACTGATTGCCCTGACTGCCAGGAATTTATCTATTCCCTCCTTTAAAACCATCCAGATTGCCAGCCGCAACTTTGTCTTGTGGTGGTGAATTTCCTAGTTTAATTATGTGCAATGTGACACTATGCGCATATTGTCTAAGTCAGGGATAGCCAACCCCAGAAGTATTTCATCTAGCTCCTGGCAGTTCTTCTGAATTATAATTAAAATGAGTGGGCCCTTGGCACCAAACACTGTTTTATGAGTGATGCTGCTGATTCCCCCACTTTTCAAAATTCCTCATTCTAAATCTATGAATTAGCATCTTTGCAATAGTACCGGTAACTGGAGCTACTACACTGGTGGGATGTAGATCCTCTCTTGGGGTTTCTGTTAAAAGCTACCGCCTTCTTCCTCATCCCTTGCAAAACTTCTGCTCTTCACACTGCCACCAATTCTCTGTGAATTGTAACAGGGAAATCATGCATTCAGTTTGGCTCTCACAATAATTAGGAATCATTTGTTACAAACTGAGAGGGGAGGAGGAATTGAAATAATGACCAGTAGGGCAAGGTGGCAGTACTTGGTGGGGTGAGAGGAAGGTTCATAGTTACAAAAAGGGATGTTACAGAGATTATAACCCCTGTGGAACAGCTCCACTGGCTGCCATTCTGCTTCCAGGCACAATTTAAAAAGTTGGTTATGACCTATAAAGCCCTATGTGGCTCAGGTCCAGGCTATCTGGCAGATCGCATCAATCTATATGTACCTGCCCAGGCCTTGGGATCCTTGGAAGAGGATTATTTTCTCAGTCCCACCACCATCGCAAGTATGGCTGGTGGGGACACAAGAGAGGGCTTTTTCAGTAGCTGCCCCTAGACTCTTGAACTCCCTTCCTGTTGTCCTTCTGGCTGCAGGCCAAAACCTTTGTATTCAGGCAGGTTTTTTAAAGAACAGGCTTGGGGGTGCTGTGTGGTTTTGTTGGGCTGTTTTAAAAAGCTTTCTTATTTTTTAAAAAGTTTTTAATACTTCTAAGTGTATTTTATTCTTTGAAATATTTTGATGTTGTTTTAATGATGTTAAGTGGTTTAATTCTGTTTTAATGTGCATTTTTATATGTTTTAATTGTGTGTTTTTAAAACTGTGAGCCACTTTGGGGAAAAGCAGGCTATAAATAAAGGTGGTGGTGATGATGATGATGATGATAGTAGTAGTCATGTGTGTATTAGCTGGACATGGCATAGTGATCTGAGTGTTGGACCGTGACTCTGGAGATCAGAGTATGAATCCACACTCAGCCATGAAAATCCACTGGGTGTCCTTGGGCAAGTCACACACTTTCAGCCTTGGAAAAACCCATGATAGGTTTTTTTGTGTTTTTTTTCCGGGCTGTGAAGCCGTGTTCTAGAAGAGTTTATTCCTGACGTTTTGCCTGCATCTGTGGTTGGCATCATCTTTCTCTGAAGATGCCAGCCACAGATGCAGGTGAAACGTCAGGAATAAGCCTTTGATTTTACAACTCATTATAGGTTCGTCTTAGGGTCTCCTTAAGTCAGAAATGACTTGAAGGCACAAAACAACAACAAAATCCCAGCCTGAAATATTGTCCCTCCTAAAAGTTTGTCTTGTCTCATTGTTCCCACCCAGTCCCCTTCTACCGGTACCAGTATGTGGGCATCCTAGTGTGTTTGTTTGTGTGGGCAGCCAAAGCATAGTATTAGTACATGATGTTAAAATGCTTCTTTATATTTGAACAAGTTTTGAAAAGCAAATAGCAGCCAAGTGCATGGGATTGTTGCAGGACAGCTAAACTGTTTGCTCCGCAGTTACTGTCCTGGCAAAAATATCCCACCCCAAACTGCTATTTTCATGAGGAGGAAACACAAAGGCACAGTGTCTGCCATGTCTAGTTTGGACCTGAGTCTAGATTTATACAAGTATGTGCATGTGAGTATTTGTAGCTGTACGGAACAGGAACCCCAGAACTGTTTTTAATGGGGGGCAACTTTGGCAGGCAACTTGTTACCATTTACTTAGGCAGGCAGATTGTTATTGATTACTTTCCCTGCCCATTGTCATTCAAACATTCTGAAATATGAAGACTCTTAGAACAAAATGTGTACCTAGAAGTGCTCTCTATGTGTTCAGTGTAGCTTTTTCCCAAGTAAGTGTATGTTTGATGGATTGCAGGCAACCGCTATTATTTGTGAGAGGGCTCAATGCTAAGTGTTATCTTAATATTTGATTGTTTAGTACACTTGTGATTAATAATGCCTGAGGAGGCTCAACCACATAGGTGTCCTGGGGGACCAATTTTGCCAGATCATTTCAGTGGGGCCTTTGTCCTTTCCAGTCTAGTCTTGGGCAAGGGGGCTTATGCCATGGCAGTGATTTTGTGTGTTGATGTTCATTTCCTTCTCTCTCAGGTTAGTGACGGCAGTCTGACTGTTACTTCTATCAGTCGGAATGACAGAGGAGCTTATACCTGCCGAGCTTACAGCATCCAGGGGGAGGCTATGCACACTACCCGCTTGCTTGTCCAAGGTAATTTCTAACACTGGACCATCCTTGTAGATTCCCTAAAATTAGGATGTTCACCGCAGTTGTAACCTTTGTGTCAAAGACTTTGCTGCTGCGAGTATCAGTGTTTGCTTCAGCATGACATATGCTGGGTGGATTCTTCATTTTTCAGAAGGAAGCAGATACTTAGGGGTTGTCTAGATAAGAAGATATAATACTAATTGTTGCGCATTAAAACAAATTTGCAGCAGTGTTCATTTGTCTCCACTTTTTTTAGCAAATCACTGGTATGCGAAGCTTTCCATGTTTGATGTTCACACGGAGCCATACACATGAATCAAGATGGTGGCCAGGAGTGAATTGCTTGCATTATTATTCTCCACAAGTTGCTGCTGCTGCACAGTATTTATTTTGTTTACAGTAAGTCTAGGATGTACAGTGCAACCTTCCATTTAAAAAGCTGTTTGGTCACCTCAGTGCAGCAAAAAAGCATATGATTGCTACTGTGAAACTCCAGTATGGTGCTTCTGGCTACTTAATTGCTGGCAAACCTGCCCCCCGCGCACGTCCAACCAATTAGTTTCCACTTCTGCTCTTATCTGGGCCTGTACAGTGATGTGATTCAGTTGTCCGAATGAGCAGGAGTGTGCATTTCCCCTGCATTAAAAAAAAAAAGAAATTCAGGAAAAGCCGCAAAGTTTTGAAAAGCAAATAGCAGCCAAGTGCATGGGATTGTTGCAGGGATTGATGGGGATTTATGGGGATTGAAGCTGCAAAGACTTTTCCCACGTAGTTATTTGAGTTTTTGGCCCAGCTCCTTCCAACTACGGCAAATTGCTGCAGAATTTCATTGGGACAAAAGGAATTCTCTTTGAATTCTATGAAGAGTTTTTTTCACCATCTAGACAACACCTTAGTGATTTGGGAGCTGTTGGCTTAATATATATTCTAAATAATGAAAAAACAGAGAAACGAGTTACTGGCTTTACTGGATGTGGGCCGTGATTGGGGGTTTAGTAAAGTAAACTTAGTCTATAGCTTTCCTTCTTTATTTGCATGATGGCTTCTTCCACAGTTTTGAATTCTCATCCTCTTCAAGCTTCCATGTACGAGTGAAATATAAAAATGATAGGGGTGCAGTGTCCTACTCAGAAAAATCTTCTCCCTTTGAAGCATGATACCTGGCCAAAGAAGTGCAAAGCAGGGGAAAGGGGACTTTTAAAAAATGTAATTATTATGTAAATTGTACACCACTCTAAAAGAATGGTGATAGAACAAGGCATGTAAAGAATATCTGCCAATTTTCTTGTCCTTGACAAGAAAGAGTGTCTTGACACATTTAGACAACCTGCTGAAAAATTGTCAGATTCCAGGAGATTTTTCACCCTTGTTTGAGAGTGAAAACACCAGCGCTTTATTTTTGTCATGAATGTTGAATGTTGTACAAAAACAATGTTATCTGCTATTTTCTACAGGTTTTTGTGTGCAAAAGATGTATTTCATAAACAACTTCATGATTTTTTTGTTCCCAAAGATGTGGGAACAAAAAACAATGAAAAGTGTGTGCAAAAATGCGTAATCTTACCTAGCACAGAACCACGTTTTTCCTTCTTGTGTGACAGAATGAAATAAGAGAATATTTATATCTGTAGATGGAAGAATGATGTCTTTATCTAAAAATCTTATTCTTTTAAAAAAATCTATCAGTCATTAGATCTCAACAAATATTTTGGTGAGGGGGAGATGAAGATGCTAATGATGATGCTAATGATGATGATGATAGACCAACATGAGTAGAGAGACCCACAGGCAATCCTATCAATGTATATTGTTTTAGAAGCAAGCCTTATTAATTTTAATGGGATTCATAATTTTAAATTGCTGAGAATCTAACATACTCCAGCTGTGATTTTAAGGTTTCTTTGTTCATTTATTTGTTTTGTGGGAGGAAAGGAGGGAGATGGAAGAGTATAGCTAGGAGAAGGGGAAACAGAGTGAGAAAGCAGATGAGAGAGACAGAAAGAGGGCTGGATAAGAAGTAAGAAGGTAAAGGTAGCCAGGAGAACTGGGAAAGGAGAAGAAGGAGAAAGAGCAAAAGAGACTGAGTTTAGGAAAAGAAGAGGGAGACGTCAAGGTGAGGTGAGGCCAGCTGAGGTGACTCAGAGGTGAGGCGAAGCAAGGCGACTCAAAGGTGAGGAAACTCAAAGGCGAGGCAGTGTGAGGTGAGAAAAAGGTGAGGTGACTCTAAGGCAAGGTGACTTAGAGGTGAGGGAAAGGGAGGCGAGGCAACTCAGAGGCAAGGTGACCCAGAGGTAAGGTGACTCAGAGGATAGGTGACTGAGGGAAGAGACGAGGTGAGGCGGTTCAGATGCGAAGCGAGGTGATTCAGAGGTAAGGCCGCTGAGAGGCGAGGTGACCCAGAGACGAGGCGAGACAGCTGAGGAGCAAGGTGAGGCAAGGCGACAGAGATGGGGTGACTCAAAGACAAGGCAACTTTGAAGTGAGGCAACTCAGAATGAAGCAAGGCAACTCAGGAGAGGCAAGGCAACTGAGAGGTGAGGCGAGGTGACTCAAAGGCAAGGCAACTTCGAGGTGAGGCAATTCAGAGGTGAGACGAGGTGACTCAGTCAAGATGAGGCAAGACAACCCAGAGGTGATGCAAAGTGAGGCAAGGTGAATCAGAAGTGAGGTAAGGCAATGTGAAATGAGACAACTCAGAGGTGAGGTGACTCAGAGATGAGGGGAGGCTAAGAGTCAAGGCTATTCAGAGGTGAGGTGAGCCGACTCAGAGGCAAAGCAAGGCAAGGCAATTCAGAGGTGAGGTGAGGCAACTCAGAGGTGAGATGAGGTGACTCAGACATGAGGTGAGGCTATTCAGAGGCGAGGTGAGCTGACTCAGAGGCAAGGTGAGGCAACTCAGAGGCAAGGCAGGTTGAGGTTAGAACCCCCTTGCGTTTGTAATCCAAAAAGTAACTTTTAAAGGCTCTGGATATTTTTGTGATGGTGGTGCTAGGAAATCTAAAGAGAAGAGAGTCAGGGATCAGACCAAGGTCTTGATTAGACCAATCCCATTTTAAAGCCATCTAAGTCAGTGGCTATCGCCACATCCCTCGGAAGTGAACACTATAGTTTTACTCCATGGTGGGTTAAACTACAGGTGTGCATATGTGGTGTCTGCATTATTGGGCTCAGAGGGCATGAAGGAATGTTGTACTACCCATAAGGGCCTTTGCAGCATATTATGTCAATTATAATAAGGGGCATTTTGTGGAGAGATGACATTGCCCTCACATCTCCTTGGGGTGTATGTGTGTATTACTTTGAGCTTCCCATTAAAGAAGAGTTAACCACATGAATCTTTTTGAAGGTGACTCTCGAGCAAATGACCATATAACCTCCAGCCAGTGAGCTGGGCCTCTTTCCAATCATCCATTAAAAAAAGTGGGGGGGAAAGCCCTCCAAAATGCCATCAATAAATAAACAAGAGAATTAAGTCCAAACCCCAGACATTTAAATAATGGTGAAGCCTGCCAGCTCAGCTGAACAATGTGAGGAATGCAAAGGACAGAGTAGGGAGGAAGGGCTGATGCGCCTTCTGTCCCTGCCCAGAGACAGAAGGTTTTGCAATAGGAAAGTTCTCAGGTTGAAAGTGGGACAGCCAGGGCTTTGCCTTGTCTTGCTTTGCCTTGGGGGAGAGACATGCCCTATTGATTGCCTGTGTGTCTGCATCGATAATAGACCCTCCCGTCCTTCCATCCTGTTTGCTTAGCAGGTGTTCTGGGAGCTGTATTTATTGATGTATCGATTTGATAGTTCTGACCCACCAAAGAGCCTTAAGATGGGGGTGGGCAGGGAGCAGCTTATAGTTAGAGTTGACAGTGTGTCCTGTTTGAAGAGTTACTTTTGGGAGCACAGTTCCCAGAAACCCACAGTCAGCTTGGAAGGAGGGAAGGTAAAGAAGAAAGAAAAGAAATGATAAATGATCATGAAATAATTCTGCACACAGACCCGATATGGAGGTGGGAAGAAGATTCATTTGTATTTGTTTCTCAGTATTAAAAAGAGTTTCCTAACATTCAGGAAACCCACATGAGAAAAACGTGTTCCAATATTCTTCACAGTTTGGGAAGCCTTTTAGAGCAATTATCTGCAGAAAGTGTAGGGGAAACACTTGGAAGACGTAAGAGGGAATAACCTCAAGATGCTTCACAGTTTGAGAAGTCTTTCAGGGCAGTTCACTTGCAGAAAGTGTGTGTGTGTGTGTGTGTGTGTGTGTGTGAGAGAGAGAGAGAGAGAGAGTGTGAGAGAGAGAGAGGGTTGATGCACCCACCCACACATATTTCCTGTATAGAAAACCACCGGAAAAGCTGTTTTCTGTACAGGAAATAGTCTATGCATGTTTTTTCTGTGCAGAAAACAGTCTGTGTGGGTTTATTTTCTGGAAATGTATTCTTTTGCCCAGGAATTTTTTTTCTACACAGAAAACCACATGTATTTCTGTACAAAAGCACACCCTGCAACATTTCATCGATGAAAGCTGGACACATGTGGCCAACCAGCATCAGAGTGTGGTCAAGATGGCCAAAGTTATTAATGAGAAAGAACGCATAATCTAGGAGAGGCTACATCAGTTTGCTTTTGCCTGAGCCTGAGCAAGATTCCACTCCTTCTACTCATTAATCTCCTGCTGAGTTAATTGAGGGCGAACTGCTTTTGCACTTTGGACTCCATTTGCACCAGTGGAAGGAAGCTGGTGACAAAGGGAGAAAAGGAGAGAGCAACTAGGACATTTTCAAAGCAGCTGAAAAAGTGGCATGGCAGAGGATTAATCAGAACTTCCCCTGCCAAATTGGGACAGAGATTATGCAAAAGAACTCCCCAAAAGATTTCCTGAAGTGTTAATAATGATCAGAAACTGCACAGAAATCCTTGGGTTCTTGTGCAGCAGGGAGACAAGTACAGAAATAATTTGTCCTTGCATGCATGCATGCAAGGACAAATATGGGAAGGTTTATGTCTCTGGGATAGTGAGAACTGCTCCCCACCCCTCTTTTCTGCAGCAATGCAAAAAGAATGACTGGCAGTTCTGATGGAGTCCTTTTTGAAAGGGAGGTAGCATAAGCTCTCAGCAGCTGTCAGTCCTCTGGGGCCACACACAATCTTTTGCCTGCCCTTGACAATGGGGTTTATGTTGGGAAGTTGCTGCAGGCTGCTCCCAGTTCACTGTCCAGTGGATGCAGCTAGACTGTCCTATGTCTTCTGTTTTCTGCTGTGATTGGCAGAAGTTCTTCAGCCAAGGTCATTCTTAGCTTGAGATCCTTTAACCCTCTGCAACCAAAGGATGTACTTAGTCCTTTTCTCCATTAGCAGAGTAACATTTGAAGCAGTAATAATACTTTTTTACATTTATCTAATGCTTGAAAGGTCTGGATTAAAACAATAGCTAGGCAACTTTTAGGGGATATATATATATATGATATATATAGTTGTCCCTCCATATTTGCTGGGGTTTGGTTCCAGGACCCCCTGTGCATACCAAAATCCGTGAATGCTCAAGTCATAGCATAGCAAAATGGCATAGCAAAATGATGTCCCTTATATAAGATGGCAAAATCAAGGTTTGCTTTTTGGATTATTATTTTTTAAAGAATATTTCAAGCTGTGAATACTCAAATCTGTGGATACGAAATCCATGGATATGGAGGGGCAACTGTATATTTTTTGCCTTCAAGTTGCCTGTCAACTTGTGGTGACCCCATTAATTTCATAGGGCTCTCTTAGGCAAGGAATCCTTAGAGGTGGTTTTCCTAGTTCCTTCCTCTGAAATATAGCCTACCGCACCTGGTATTCCTTGGTGGTCTCCCATCCAAGTACTAACCAGTACCAACCCTGGTTCCCAGATTAGCTTCCCAGATCAGATGGGATCTGGTATCTTTAAGGTGTTTAGGCCCTATGAGAAGACAGCACTTATTAGAAAAGACAATCATTCTTGCTAAGGTAGAAGACAGTAGGGAAAGAGGAACACTGAATTACAGGTGGATTGACTTACCATAATAAAAAAAAGCCACAGCTGCTGTGAGTTTCCAAGACAGGGCTGTTGATAACATGGTGACTTGGAGGTTTAAAGCACCTGGTATTCATTGGTGATCTCTCATCCAAGTACTAACTAGGACTGAAGCTGCTTAGCTTCCAAGATCAGATGGGATCTGTTGTCTTCAGGGTATTTAGGCAGCTTTGAATTTTCTTTTTGTGTGTTGCATGTGTGTGTGTGAAAGAAGGAGAAAAGGGGCATAGAACCCCTCAGATTTTCCTTGGTTTTTTTCTAGGCTGTGAGGCTGTGTTCTGCAAACGTTTACTTCTGATGTTTCACCTGCATCTGTGGCTGGCATCTTCTCTGGCATCTCTGAAAATGCCAGCCACAGATGCAGGCCAAACGTCAGAAGTAAACTCTTCCAGAACACAGCCTCACAGCCTGGAAAAAACCCCAAGGAAAATCTATGGATGCTGGCCGTGAAAGCCTTCGACTTCACATAGAACCCCTCAGTATTGACAAATTGGGGCTCAGGCTGCATGGAGATGGGTGGCCAGAAGGTTGGGAATTTCCTTTGGAAAAACTCCCAGACCCTTTCAGATATGCTGAATGTGTACTCATGGGTAGATAACTGTCATAGTAGCAGCTGGTAATGTCTCTGCTTCCTATTAGTACACTACAACCCCTGTATCTGAAGGGGACACATTCCAAGACACCCCACCCCCCTGTGGATACCCGAAACTGCAGATAATAGTGAACCCTATGTTTTGGCTATAATTGGGCTGGAAGTTTACCATAGAATCACACTGGAGGACCTAGAAAGGCCCACAAACACTTCTAGGTGATATTCTATGGAGTGTGGATAAGCGAAACCATGCTGTGGTGTCACTAAGGCTCTTGTCAACCCTTCCCCGATGGTGTCACCTGGTGTGGCTCAGCCTTTCTGCACCCCCCACCCTCAGTGCCACCACTCAAATAGTGGATATCAAGTCCATGGATAAGGAGGCCGTTGAATGGGAATACCCTTGTGGTATTGCATGTCATGCTGATGAAATAGCCATTCTGATTTACAAGCAGCTGTCGTTCATTTTGTTCATATCCCCCTTCCCCCCACTCTCTTTACAGAAAAGTCTGGAGGGATCTAATACAAAACTGAAATACAGTAGAAAAAGAGAAAGAAAATAGCTGTGCTTCCCAGTTTATTGAACCTCCTTTGTCAGCATTTTTTTAATGGTCAGCTTTTGCCCTTGGAGAAGATAAGAGTACAATTCTTCCCCCAATCCCTGTCAGTAGTAATGTTCTATAAAAATAATACACAGTTCTTCATATAATGTGTTTGCAACCACATAGGCCTTTGCTGATATGAGTGTAGCTAATTAAAGGCTAACCCTCCATATTTGTATATCTATATAGTGTGTGGGCATGCACATGTGCTGTATTTAACCAAGTTGACAAATTTTGTTTGATTTCTTTCTGGGGGTTCTTCTATGCCTTTAGCATAGAAGAGGAGTGTTAGAAGAGGAGATTTTACAGATGAGACTTTCCCATCTGCAGGTTAGGAAGAGCAGGTGCACCTGTTGAACTGCTGGCCACACAGCTCTATAAAAGCATTTATTTGTCAGTGTATATGCTACTTTTCTAAAGACTGCTCAAGGTGGTGAATGTAAGATAAATAAACATGTAGCCGTGATGAGTAGAAACATCCTCTTCCTCCTTGCTATCCTTTTAAGAAATTAAGATACGAGATATTGAGGAATCTACAGTGAAGCTACAGCAGTCCTGTAGCCTTATTGATAAATCCTGAATCTTAAGCTTGTTATTTGAGTCTGAGGATAAAACCTAGCCATTTCTTTCTTTCTTTTTTGCATTCTTGTAATAACGGCCTTCCATTTTAAATCTACCCTTTGCTAAACACTGAAATTGGGCTGTAAATAATAATACCACCCCTTCAGAAACTATCACTTATGTAGCACTTCAGAAAGTTCAAAGCACTTCTCATACAGCAGCAATCATGACTGTAAGTAGATCAGCATTTTCCATGTAATGTAGAGGCTAGGTAGAGGTGGAAAGGAGGGATAAACAGGGGCTTGCATAAAGCAACTTTCTGAATCAGAGAAATTTGAATCAGTAACATTCTGATTTGCAGCTAAACTCCTTGCTATCAGGCAACATTATTTTTTTTTAACACAGATGCTTTAGGCCATGCTGGTTCAGGGATTCTGGCAGTGCTATTCCAAAAAAGTAACTTTCCTGAGCTTTGCAATAAAAGGCTACATAAAGGAGATTATCAGATGCGGCAAATATAGCGTTATTACATTATTACAATGACACGAGACCGCAGAAGGGCTCCCCTACTGCATGACATTGTGCTCTAGCGTCCTGCAAGCATCCTGCTGCTGTCAAGAAGGTGTTCTTTTGTATTAGTGGGCAGAAGCTGCCAATTCATATCCCATGGTGTTTTATTCATGGTAGTGTGTGTGTGCGAAACCATGCCCCCATTCTGCTGCCATGATTCCAGCATCAGTGGGCAGTCCTAGCCAGAACACTTCCAGGTGAGAACGTGAAAACTAGGTACAGGATGCTCTTTTTATGAACCTCCCCATTTTGCTGGCAAGTTTCTAAGTGTGTTTCAGTGCTTGTGTGTTCATTTTGTTTGTTAATTTAAGGGTTTTTAGACTTTTAAGCATGATTGTGTCTTCTTGCAAGAACCGCTGAAATGTCACCCACGCAAAAATGTGGAAGTAAGCAGTACGAGTGGTCATATTGCAATAATTCAGGGGCATCTCTGTCTTGTGATTATGGCGACGTGTGATAAGAAGTGTTATTATGCTAGGATACTTATGCTGCAAAATATAGTGCCAAAAGACCTACTCTTAGGCCTAATGAAGGGATTGTCTCAGGCAGTAGATGCTGGGAAATGACAGAAATACATTAAAGCTGAGAACTGAGTGTCATGTAGTCCGCTGGGCTCCTGTGTTGTCTTCAGGCCCAGCAAAACGGTGCTTCTCTGGATGTCCGATATGGGGAACCAGCAGTTATTTTTTTTCCCCAATGTGTCAGGGGCCGACACTAAATTTGTGCCCATTGGGTACAATTGTTTCTTGATTTCCTGGAAACTAGCCAGGGACCAGCAGCCAATGGCTAAGGGACCTGCACTAATCCATGGGCCCCCACTGGAATAACCCTGCAGTCTTATTGCCGAGGTTGACAAAAACTCAACCCCAGTCCAGTTGCCATTTGTAGACAGAATGAAATGAGGGGGGGTCTTGTTCTTTGCTTCAGGCAACAAATGTCTTGGGTCTGCCCTGTTAAAATACAGATGTTAGGAAATGAACCCAGAACCGTCTGCAGTCATCGTGTATGCTCTACTGCCGAGCGATAGTCCATTGTTTTGGACCTCATCTCCAAGCACAAAAGCTCGGGACCTGCTTATAGTGTGAAGGAGAGTAGCTGTGACTGTTATATGATCCGGGAAGAAATGGCCCACTGAGCTTGGCCGTGGGAGATGGGCATTTCTTATTTGAGAACTCACGCCGAACAAATCTTGAAGAGAAATGACAACGCAGAAAGAATCACAACCCGGAAACATCACCCAAGGAGACCTTCTGCTGTGCTTTCTGCAACCGGACATGCTTATCTTGGATTGGCCTTTTTAGTCATCAGCGCACTTGCAGAAAGTGTGGGATGAGTCCTTCCTGAATCTTCGTTTGTGAAGAAAAGCCAGAGATAAGCAGCTGTTAGTCAGTGTACCCCATTCCTCATACAGCTGGCAGTGCGCTGCTGTAGCTATGAGCTCATCTTCCTTTTTTCAGCTGCTGAGGTAACTGTTTTTGTCTCCTCCTCTCCCACAGGGCCCCCTTTCATCGTTTCCCCTCCAGAGAACATCACGGTTAACATCTCCCAGGATGCCATGTTCACCTGCCAGGCTGAGGCATATCCAGGCAACCTGACCTACACTTGGTACTGGGAAGAAGAGAATGTCTACTTTAAGAAGTGAGTTCAAAACCTGGTTCTTGGGCTCCCCTGCCCCAAATATTGTAGCAGTCTGTTCCTACTGAAGTATGCTGGGAAACAAGATGTGTGAGAGAGGATTACATTCTGGGTCTCCCCGCCTCCCCCGGATCTGTAAGCCATGCATTCTCCTTGCCCTCTGTTCATATACTAAATTGGCCATATTTACAGTGGGCCCTTGATATCTACTGGGGTTTGGTTCCAGGACCCCCTGTGAATACCAACATCTGTGGATGCTCAAGTTCTGTTATATACAATGGCATAGTCATATATGATAAATGTAAAAAAAGCCCCACACCAAGTAGTGGATGCAAATGTCTGGTGCATGTCCAGCTTCCAGAAAACAATCAGTTGTAAACAGGAAGCTAGTATTTTGTACTCATGCTATCTCCTTGCCTTCCTCCTCTCCCTGGTGTGATTTCCTCATCCCTTTCTGTGTTGATGCTAGTCTTGCTTTCTCTGCTACCCAGAGTTTGTAGACCTGCTTCAGACCATGCTTTTGAATTGTGGTATTGAGGGAACCATGTCTAGTATACACCACAATGACCATTTAGACATATGTAATATTAAGTCATGGTTAACACTGACAAAGGAAAGGAGAGGAAGAGTGTGCATATTCACAGTGCTGGTTCCAGATATGCAGCTCATGGGTTTGTTGGGAGCCATTTCTACATCAGCACTGAGCCAAAGATTTCCAGCATGTCCCATTGTCATGATGGAGTAATTCTCTTGGGTATGTTGCCGTTTTCAGTGTGTTGATTGGCTGCTTAGGTGTCAGGATCTGCCTCTCCTTGCAGGACTAGGCCACTGACTGCCGCAGCTGGTACAGCCTCTTTACAGATTCAGGCCCTGGCTGTGGGAGTCTGGAAAGAACCAGGGCCAAGCTATCAGATGCAGCCGGTTGCAATCATACAGTTCCCCTGAAGAAGCTAGGGGAACTGTAGCTGTCTGTAGCTGGGCCTTGGGCATGTGGTATGTGTTCTGACCTTGGACTGTTTTTGGACTTTGGCTCATCTTTGACCCTGCCTGGACTTTGGACTCTGTCTCTTGTGTTCCTGACCCGGCGGTGGCATCTCTGCTCCTAGACCCTGCCGCTCATGCTCCAGACGCTGATAATAGGAAACTTCCCAACCAATCAAAGCTTCCTGTTGGGCAGCCAAACAGCACACCGGGGGTAGAAACATGTGGAAAGCTTCAAGTCCTTTCTAAACATGGCGGTGGAGGGGCCCTCACGTCTTGATGTGTGTGGGATGTATGGGTGTGTGTAGCATGGTGTGTGTGTGTGTGTGTGTGTAGCATGGTGTGTGTGTGTCTGTGTGTGTATGTGAGGTTGCATGGTGGCAGCAGAGGGGCACTGGCGTCCTGGCACATGTAGTGTGTGTGTATGTATATGTGGTTCCACAGCAGTGGAGGGGCTCTCACGTCCTGGTGCGTGTGGTGTCTGTGTGTACGCATGGTTGCATGGCGGCGGCGGAGGGGCTCTCAGCATGAAACTAGCCATTATAGTTTATTTGAAAGGTTATATATTAATGCGTCAAATGATTGTACTCTTGACATGTTTCCTAAGTGGCCAATCATCAGAGTGGTAACAGAAACATACCGAAACGTTTTATATATGTAGATAATGGTGTATGTTATACTGGATATAGCTAGTAGTCTTAGGATTTGCTAGCAAATGTCAACATTAACTACATTTATGATGTTGACTCTAATGTGTATGTATTAATGCCTGTCTTTAATCTGCAGCCATGTGTATATATATCTACCCATTTAGCAAAACCAATTCGTGCATTTGACAAAGTGAGTTTTGGCCCTGAAATCTTAACACTGCAATAAATTTGCTTATCTTTAAGATGCCTAAGCAGTCTTTTTCTTGCTATGAGAAACTAACACAATACTACCCCATGGAGCAAAGTTTCTTGCAGTCCAGGGGATATTCTGTCTCTGTCTCTGTCTCTCTCTGTGTGTATATCCCTGCCCTTACCAGGATTATCAGTATTGTTTATGATTTCCCCCAGCTGGGAGCATGAGCTCCGCTTCACTGCCTTGCGATAAGGAGCCCTGCATCAGATGATGAGTAGTGGGGAATGTTGAAGAAACCCACTTCAGGGAACAAGCAAAACATGCTTTTTCAGGTTGGGGAAACTGAAATAATTAAAGCACAGCAGGCTCCTCAATGTGACTGAGTTCCTCTACGCTTTGTAGTACTTATCATGCTAGTAAATCCAGTCCCTTGGGGAGGACCAGTTGTCCTGAAAAGACCCATAGTGTTCCTTTTTTAAAAAAAAATCAGGCAGATAAGTAGAATGGTTTCCCCTGGGACATCCCTTTCAGTTCAGTTCAGATTTAACATTCTTCTTCCAGGAGGAGAAAAAAACCCTGCAGGAGAATAAAGAGAATTTGAGGTGAATTACAAAACCCATGTGTATTTTGTAGGGAAGCATTAGTAGGCTATTCCATGGATCTTTGCATTTCAACTTTACATTCTCCCCCCACCCCCAACATCCATTTCTCAATGGACATTCTTCATTGGAAAAAGGCCTTTGGGACAATTCTGGTGTAAAGTTGCACAGGGAAATAAGGCTATTCTTGTAAAGGTGGTGTTCTTTTTATATGAGAGAAATGACTCTCCCCCCCCCCAATATATATTTATTCAAGCTTTAAACAGTCTTCTATACAATGTTTCGGTTCGAATACATAAATTATTTACAAAATGTTAAACCGATTAGTTAAATGCATCTAAACAGGTTTTTAGTTACTTAAATTCCATTATGTCACATTATCAACTTAAACCTAACCGTAAGACCGTTATTGACTCAAAAAGAAAATGACCGTAATTCCATTATCCTTCTGATGTATTACTTTTTAAACTTCCATTTTCATTTCTTTACTTCCCCCCTCCTTCAACTTCCTTAGTGTTATAAAGCCAAGGATTTTCTATATTTGTTCTTTTCTTCCCATTTCTTTGCTTCCAAAAGAACCTTTGTCTTATATTACTTTGTATTCCATACTCAACCCTTATCTATAATGTCTATGTCCTTGTATTAACCATATTTGATTTTTGCTTTTTTTCCCTTGTAATTTGTCCATTTACATATCAGCTTATATTATTTAACTACAACTGAAGTTTCTCCTGCCCTCTTATTTTTATTTTTATTTTCTAATTCATGCCGGTCTGTAATACCTTCTTATAAGTACCCACGTTTAACCAGGTATTCATCTATGCCTTTCCATTCTTTGTTCGTTTCATCCACATTTCTTTTATTTATTATTCTTGTCAATTTATCATTATCTTTCATTTCTACTATTTTCTCTAACCATTCTTCTGGTTCTGGAGCTTCCTTCTTTTTCCACCTGGTTGCGATCTTAATTCTAGCAGCTGTTACTAGATACAGTAGAACTCTCCAGTATTTTTGTTGTATGTATCTTTCTAGTATTAAAGTTATATTCAACAAATACAATTTGGATTCCATAACAAACTTAACCCCCAACATCTTTTGTATTGTTCCATGTACCTTTACCCAGAAAGCTTGTATTACTGGACACGCCCACCACATATGATATAGGGATCCCACTTCTTTTTCACAAAGAATGACTCTTTTAAGGATGTAAGAAGAGCCCAGTTGGATGCTGTAAGATTTTGATTCTTAAAGTGGTAGTGAGGCAGCTGCCTCAAGCAGCAGATGCTGGGATGAGGGTAGAGGCATTTACAGGTGTGGGGAACTGAGCTTTTTTTTTTTTTTTTTTTTTTTTTTAAGGAGACATTGAAACACACCAGGGACTCATAGCTCGGATCACACCCATTGTGCACTGGTGGCTGCCATTTTATTTTTTGGCAACTGACTTTCTTGTGCCTCCTAGAATTCCCATTGAAATGGAGCATTTGGGGTGAAATAGATGCCCACTGCCTTTGTTGGATGGGAAATGCTGGGAGTTGTAGTACCCCCAAAGTAACATTTCCTGCCTTTGATCCAAGGCCAGATGAAACTTTGCACCACTGCCTTGTGACCAGGATAGAGTGCATCTCTATACTTCATATGAAACTTAAAGTGTGTGCAACAAAGAACAAGTCTTGCTGAGTTTTGAAACCCTGACCCAGAATCATACTGCCCATGAATGATTCAGCACTTGCTGTTTTGCAAACATCTGGTGCACTAGGGATGGGAAGTGTGCCGACTTCTTCCTCCCACACTCCAGAAGGCTCCTGTGTGCCCTCGTAGCTGGCATTATGTGGACCAGCACAGATATATTGGGTAGTTTGATCCTTGTTCTAGTTTGCTCAGGGCAGCCCTCCCCCCTCTTTTTTTCTTACAGTAACCCTGCAAAGTGGACTAAGGTGAGGAGGAGAGAATAGCTTGTCACTGTAATTTCATGGCAGCTGTCTGTGGATTTCAATCTCTTGTCTCCCTGGTGCAATGACCAATCCATAAGTATTGCACAATTTCGATCTGCTAGGATTTCTTAAAAAGGAATTTGTTGTTGTTATGTGCCTTCAAGTTGACTCTGATTTGTGATGACCTGACTCTAAGGTTTTCATGGCAAGATTTGTTCATAGGAAACGTGCTATTGTCTTTGTTTAAAGCTGTGAGAGGGTGACTTGCCAAAGGTCACCGAGTGGGCTTCCATAGCTAAGTGGAGATTCAAGCCCTGGCCTTCCAGAGGCAGAGTTCATCACTCAAGCCATGGTAGCTCTCTTAAAAAGAAATAGAATTTCTTTTAAAAGGTTTTCATTAAAAAGGAATAGCCATAGGTATCTGTGGATGGAATCCAAATTGGAGTTACTTCCAGGATCCTCTGAGGATTTTGGGAGCTATAATCTGGTTTTCCCTCCTAACTTTGTGTCCACTTTACCACATCAGAGATCTGTCCATCATAGGAGTGAGTCTGGTTAAAAGAGGGTTGCCTCTTACCCATAATGCACAGGGTGTCACTCATAATTAGATGTTTCCTGCTTCTTTTTGCATCTCTGAGACTACTTTGCCCACTTCTTTTCTTGTTCCATTGCAGTGACTTAAAGCTGAGGGTTCGGATCCTGATTGATGGGACTCTGATCATCTTCCGAGTCAAGCCTGAAGATGCTGGCAAATACACCTGCATTCCAAGCAACAGTCTGGGCCGCTCACCTTCAGCCTCTGCCTATCTGACAGTGCAATGTGAGTGTATTTGTTTGAGGTGAATGGAGACGGCTTAGGAGATGAGTGGCAACAGCTGATGACAGATCATATTTTTACAAGAAATGTAGCTGGTAGCATCCCCGTAGAGCTACTCTGTACCTTTTTAATGGGTGCCACACTAACTGAATTGGCATGGCAGAAGTCCAGAGAATGGAGAATAAATTGTGCTTAAGTTACAGGGACTTGTGACACATAGGCTGATTGGTGCAGTTGCTGGTTAATTGCTTTGTTTAATGCAGTGCTACCTAGTGCTGCCATATTAAATCAAGCAGCAGATGCTTCAGAGTGGAGTATAGTATCATATCAGTATTAAATGTCTCAGGGGAGAGTTAATCTGCCATCTTCTGCAAGGCAGGATGCACACCCACCAGCTTTTATTTTATTATTTGTCTTGTACTGGGGCTTCCAATCTGTTAAACACTCTTCAAAGTGTATCTTCCCCCCACCAAACAGTGTGTTGTTTAACCTGAATTTTTGCAGAAATTTTGCAAAAGCCAAACCAAAGAGGAGAAACCCAATAAAACTCAATCTGTAAAATTTACCATGGGGATTACTTGCATTAGTGCAAAGTAGCTTGATGTCAGGGATGTACAACCCTCCCATATGTTGTTGGACTACAGCTCTAAGCATTGCCCTGTGTTTGAAAAAGATCCCTTTTGGATTACAGCTCCCATAATTCCAAGCTGTCATGACCACTGGAAAATGCTGGCTGGGGGGTTTCTGGGAATTGTAATCCAAAAAAGAGTAACATTTCCAAGTTCTGATACAGACAAGGGATGCATGTGGCCCTCAGTGTTGTTCGACTGAAGATTCCAGCATCCCTGATTATGACCAGAGCCTGGAAATGTTGGAAGGGACACAGGGACACCAGGTGTGTGGGTGTGGATTTAAGCCACAGTGCCCCAAACTAGCTAGGTTGGTGCAGACTATTCACTCTGAGTTGGAAGCCAAAGCCAGGAGCCTCATCCTTGCTCCCTGAAGGGAAGCTGGCATAGCTCTACAGGCCCTGACCACTCTGACTTGAAGAGGTGAACCCCACATCACGGGGATTGGGGAGATAGGGGCCAAAATCCTTATCCTATTGATCTGAGGGCCCAGTTTTGCTCCTTTTTTTCAGGCTGTGCAGCAGCAGCAACTGGACAGCTCTTGGGTGCTGCTCTACTTTCCTGACAACTTATTGGCCATGATGGTGTGCTTGGTCATTGTCTGGTGGCTATTGCACAGATATGAAAGAAGTATCAGACTCCCCTGCCTCTGGACAAGAGTGCAAGTTTCTTTTTATTGTCCAGCTGCACAACAGTAACTGGACCAGCAATGGACCACATGTCCACTGCCAAACAGTGGTTGGGATGGCAAAGCTGCATCCAGGAGCTTGCTGTCTGGTTGCTGCTGTGCAGCCAGGGTAAAGGGATCGTGCCAGCAGGTATTGAATGCCTTTTTGCAAGGTCCCCCCTGTTACTTATTCTAGTTGGATTCCAACAGTTACCAACAGGATTGGGGTCATTCTGTATAGGGCATCCAGCTACTTAGGTCAGGATGGGGCTACACGTTACAGGTGAACTCTCACAGTGGCATAGGTAGGGTTATCAAGCAGTAACCTATTTAGGTATTAAGATTTTCCACTTCAGATTGCTACAACATAAGGATAGCTTTGTGGACTTCTAGACCCATACATGGCCAACGGCTGATTGTTTTGTTAAGGCATGGAAATATGACATGGCACCATGCCAGGAAATGAAGGTGTTGCATTTGCTTTGCAAAAGGTGGGAAGGAAGAAATGTTTAATGTTTGCCATGCTAGAGATACCACTCTGTCCGAAATGTAGTGGGTCATCATTCACATGAACACAGTTAATAGTCATATCTGTTTCTACCAGGAATTTAGGTTCTATAAAAGAAACAGTGGGGGTTGATCCAAATAGAAGTCTCACTTGATAATGTCAAAATGTGATTCCCAAATTTTGTTTGGGGTGGTGGGAACCAAGATAGTTAGACTTGCATAAAGCTATTTTAATGCTCAAGGGCTAATGTTGTGCCACCATTTCTCAGAAGGCAATATGACGTATTTCTCCCATGGATCCCACCTCACCCCAGTTGTGTGAATGCTTCAATGTGTATCTAATTAGCATCAGTTTGTATCTAGATAGCAATGAAACAAAACTCAGAAAAGTGATTTGAACCAGGATCAGACAGCTAAGAACTGCTTTGGATATAGAGTTTGTTTCTTAGGACCTTTCTTGATGTTTCCTAATATTGTTTAGGAGAGGAGGGGCTTATTTTGTTGTCCGGGATCAGAACAGTTTCCTTGTTCTGTATTTATCCATTTGATCTTTGCTACTCTGTCAAACTCTGACTTTCACTGTAAGCCCTTGAGGGAAAGGCACATCCTTTTTAGGTTCCGCTTTTCCTGTCTACTTTTTCTCCGCCTCTGTCTGGATAGGAAATGATCTTGTTCAGCATCACCCAAGTAGCTGTCAGATGGCAACGGCTTTTGGCCAGTCATTAATCAACCGAGTTGGATTCTGTCCAGTGACCTAGAAGTGAAAAAGCTCAGTGTCCCATTACCAATCCCTTGAGCCTATGTTGATTACATTTCCTAAGACACAGCACTAAACTGCATGTACACAAATCAAGTTCTTCATTATGCTCTGGATCCAAATCTAGGTTACGATGCCACAGTCGGCATCAGATGACCTTGATAAATATTTGCTTGTTGGGGGTTGTCAGCTGTTTGCAAAGTGTGATGGGCTGGAGGAGTGGTGCGTGTGTTGTATGTGTGTGTACAGTGTAGAACCAGGAAAAAGAAAGCACGACTGTGATTGAAAAATCCCACTCCTCTTACAGGATCCTACAATTATCTGCATTCAGAATTCACGCACTAAATAATGCTGGAACACTATGGTGAGAGAATATGTGAGGCTGTTTTATGAATTTTAATGATTCAGGTTTTTAATCTCAATACCTTTGCAGTGTGTGTGTTTAATTTTGTCCCTGGGAGGCCATCATATTGGGTAACTGAAAAGAAACAAACAAGAAACACTCTAAAGCCAACCAGAATAATAAGGATTATTTCCCTTCCCCTGACGCATTAATGTTCCTATCAGTCACAGAACAGAGAGATCCAAAATCCCTGATAATGGTGGCGTCATTCAATCACTTTTGGTTTGACTCTGGAATTACTGATATTTTCCCTCCCTCTCTTTTTAACCAGAGGGAAACACAAATGAATGTGAGATTTCAAAACAGCCACTGGACTGAAATGATAATTTAATGGAATCTGATCATTTATCTTACCAACTTCTGCTAATTTGACATGGTTTCAGCATTGCTTTAGATGTACGAGTGGAGGGATGCAACACTTGGAAAAGTTATTTCATTAGACTATCATTGGCTTAATGTTGATGCTGAGTGATTTTTTTTTAAAAAAATTAACGATTATGGGTTCTAATTATTTTATCTAGTAAGTGTATGTACATGATTTTAACCGTTTTAGCTTGTTTTAATTTGTTAGATTGTTCAGTATGTTTTTGGACTTTAAAAAAACTGTTTCACATTTAAAATTGTTTGAATTGATTCATTATATACCATCCTGAGATTTTTGATTTAGGGAGGGATATAAATGTTTAAATTAATTAATAAAGGGGGGGAATAATAGCCCATGGTCACCCACTGAGTTTAATGGTTCAGTGAGGACAAGTACCTATATTTCCTAAGTCCCAGCTCAACATTTTAACCATTCCGCCTTGCTTGCCCATGTCTTTGGCATGCTGGCCCCCTTGCTCTAGCTTTGTACTAGACAGATTTCTTGATCCAGATCGTGGCTTAAAACTGCATCCATAGTAGTGACTGTGCTGTGAATCTGTCCCCACCCATTCAGTGGGCAGAGGATAGGAGCTTGAAGGAGGGCAGGTGCTGCATTAGCCGCTACCATAGAAAGCAGCTAGCATAGAAAGACCTTAAAGTTGCTTTCATTCCACCCAATGACAGGGGCTTTTGTGAGGATCAAACGCAAGGCCTATGGCAGGGGTTGGCAACTGTGTAGGTCCACCCCTGACCCCCCCCCGCCCCTCCGTGTGTCAAAATAGTTTGTTTTCTACTTATTTTTCCCTCTAAAATGATGTTGTGTCACTTCCTATCACCATTTTGGAGTAGAAATGGAGGGAAAATAGGAAATTTAAGGGGAGGTGGAGTGTGATTAGGGAAGGGTTTGTGTGTGTGTGTTTGCACATAGGGGGAGGGTTTTTTTGTTACAATTTTCAAGAATTTTCCACCTGAATATCATGCCAGAAATACATATATTTTAAAGTGGGGAGGGGGCTAGGGGGCTTTTGGTGGGCTGGTTAGGTGCTTCACAAAAGTGAGGTTTGGGGGCAGCGTGTGGCTGGAGCGCTGCACTTTCCCCATCCTGGCTTATGGCAACTTCTGTGACAAACTGCAGAAGAACTGTAGCACTGAGAATGGAGAGAGGACAAGGAAATGGTGAAGGACCCTTCAGGCCATAAATGTGATTGCTTGAATAAACCTTCACCTTAAATCCTAGACCTGACACCCACAACTGAACAGCATGCACCGTTTCAGTTTCCTTTGGTCCCAGGTCTTGGGGGAAAGAGGAGTTGTTCACATGCTTTTCATGCATAAAGCCCAGGTTCAATCCTGGACACATCCAAGTAAGGCTGGAAAATGCCACTGTCACTGAGTTCTGGAAAAGGGTGGGAAAAGAGTGAGCTATGGGTTACACATGGTCCCAGGGCTATTTTTGCATACCGGGTCAGTTCTGGGTTTTTTAAAAAACAGGTCTAAAACAGGCCAAGGATGGTGGAGATGGCTCAAAATGACCAGTCATGCTGCTAGAGGTATCTGGAAGTGTGGGGCATGCTCCTCATAGCCGGTGTTTGGCCTTCCAGGGTCACCAGGAGTGGGGTGACCTCCAACCAATAGAAGTTGTCCACTTGTAGCATTGACAACACTGAGCTAGTTTTACTGCTGGACTGACTCGGTACAAGTCATCTTTCAATGTTCCAATTTGGTAGTACAGTTGTCCCTCCACATTCACGGATTTGAGTATTCACGGATTTGATTATTCGTGGCTTGAAAATATTCTTAAAAAAATAATAATCCAAAAAACAAAGCTTGATTTTGCCATCTTAAATAAGGGACACCATTTTGCTATGCCATTGCATATAATGGGACTTAAGTATTCACGGATTTGGGTATTCACAGAGGGTCCTGGAACCAAACCCCAGCGAATGTGAAGGGACAACTGTATTTCCCTGCTTTTGCCTATACGTTTTCCTGGTCTTAACCCAGTGTGGCCATTTGCCATATTTTACAGAGGATAGTCCACTGGCTGAAGGGCTGTCAGAAGACAGTCTCTTTCAAGGTGTTGTTGAAGTGAAGGGCTGTTTTATTCAAATCCAGCTGGAAGATCTAGAACACTAAGAAGGGAGAATCCAGGAGTTTATAAGTACCCATCAACAGTGGCTAGCACTTGGGCAGGAGCCTCACAGGTCATTGGATCACAGTCTTCTGTATTATGGTGAAATCTTCATTGCATTTCTTCTTAACATACACCAAACATTTCCACATTTTAACCTATATAGCTCATACAGATTTTATGCAACTCTGTGTTCTCCTTTTTGGATATGTACACAGGTGGTTTTCTTTCTTTCTTTCTTTCTTTCTTTCTTTCTTTCTTTCTTTCTTTCTTTCTGATATCTACTGTAAGTAGCCACCCCATCACCATCCTGGTTGTATTTTAAAACAGCGATGTAAGGTATTATCTACACTGACAGGTTTCCTTGGTCTGCAGTGACCACAGACCTGTTTACAGCATCACCACACACACCAAGGCACTATCCACACAAAGTTTTCCCTTTTGAACTCTCCTCTATCCGATAAGTTGCAGTATGTGTGGCCACATGGCCGTGGCCGCTCCGCCCATACATGTGAATGTATGTATGTCTTTTTGCACTGCTCGGAGGGGCTTTGGACATCCTACGGGAGCAGAAGTACGCCCAGCTAATAACGATATGGACATGATGGTATGCGCTTCTCCGAACTGCTGGGTATGCAAAATAAATGGTGATGAAGGAACCACTAAAAAGTGTCACTGAAACTCCTTGGTCCCATACCAGTGTCGCTATGGAGTGCAGTACACACACACATACAAATATATGGATTTTCCACTCAAAAATCCCACTTTTTTTGGTGCAGATTAAAGCCCCGAGGTGCTAAAAAGACCTGGATTTGAATGATACATTGTCTGGACAGTTTTCCAGCTGCATTTGCACTGCAGAAATAATCCTGTTTGACACTGGTTTAACTGCCATGGCTCAGTACTATGGAATTGTGGGATTTGTAGTTTTGTGAGATACTTAGCCTTCTCTGTAAGAGTGCTTTGGTGTCACACAAACTAAAAATCCCAGGATTCCATAGCATTGAGCCATGGCAGTTATGGAGCCCTGGTAGCGCAGTGGTTAAATGCCAGTACTGCAAGCTGTACTGCAGTATTGCACCATGTTGCAAGTTTGATCCTAGAGGGCTCCAAGGTTCACTCAGCCTTCCATCCTTCCATAGATCAGTAAAAATGAGTACCCAGCTTGTTGGGGGTAATTAGCGAACACATTGTAAACCACTTAAGAGTGCTTTGGTGGTAGTATAGAAATAGAAGTGCTATTCCTATACAGTGGTATCAAACTGGATTATTTTTGCAGTGCAGATGCAGCCTCTGTGAAAACGAGGTGAGGTTGTTTTATTTGGACAGTGTAGGAAAGCCATAAGACAGCAGGGCTTCTGCCAGTGTTTCCTGTCTCCTTCCAATCCTGTTCATCTTCCCACATGGGTTTTAGCTATCCAAGTATTCCTGCCAGAGTTGAGCACTCCCAGCACACTGTTGTAGGTTGATTCCCAAAGTACTTGTCTTGCCTTTAAAAAAGCAACTATCTTGTTAGCATGGTTTATTTCCTTCCCTGTTGGCTTACGGCATGTTCTATCTATTGCAGACAGCTCCTTTCTTCTGAGCAATCAGAAGACCTCCAAGTTAACAACAGCTACAACTAAAAAGTAAATTGTTTTAAATAACCTGACTGAAAATTGATTCCTTTCTTTATCACACTAATTTGGGAGCCCTCCTGCTGTGACTGTTTCCATGTAGACGATGCATATACTGTATATTCTGCTGTGTGTGTGATTTCCAGAGTCTGATTTCCTCTCAGGTAGAAAAGCTGAGAAATTGCTGACTTTTTAATTGAAAGTTATCTTTCCAAATTTCTGTGCCACACACACACACACACACACACAAATATATATGTGTATATATATTTCACAACTTACCAGTATAATAGTCGTAGGGACCATCTACACAAGGGGAAAAATGGAGTACCTTTTAGTAATAGCATCTCACAGCAGCAGCGACACATCTTAATGGGGTTTTTTTTGGCCTCAAAAGCCACCATAAGCCTCATATTCCAGATGGTGGCCACGAATGATTTACTCATGTTAGTTCTTTGCTGCTGCCGTTTTTTAAAAAAGTCATCCAAGGTGTGCTAGAGCAATATAGTGATTTTCCAATTTTATAGGAAAGCAAAACAAAAAATAACCATCCTGTTTTATCACCTTAGCGAGCAATCACTAAGGCAAAAATCCAACATGGTGGCAGTGGGCACTTGCCTGTTAGAAAGCCTAACCCCCACCGTCACCTGGCCAATCAGCTTTGTTCTTCCTTTCAAATTGCTTGTTGTTCCATTGTCCTAATGAGCATGAAAGCGTACCCCCTTGCGGTTTCTAAAAAAAAGTATGGGAAAAGCTGCAAAAGCTTTTCCTGTGCCGTTTTTGCCCTTTTGGGCCCCCCGCCTTCCGAATAGTGTGGATTGATGTAGGAACCCATTTAGACAGGTAGGATCCCCAGTGAATTCCATGGGTTTTTTAAAAAACCATTTAAACAACCCCATAGTTTTACTAAAGAATCCTGGGAAGTACAGTTTGGTGAGGTCTGGTGCTAAAAGTCTTTAGCTCACCTACGCACATATAGTATTACAAGCCCCAGAGTCCCCTGAGGAGAGGGGATGAGTGTTACTTTAAAAGCTACTTAAGGTCTCGAGTGCAGATAGGGTCTCCCTTTCTCTCTCTTTAATAAATGGGTAAAGGGGGATAAAACATAGATTTGAGTGTGAGTTCTTTGAGTTCTTTGCTGATGTAGATATATGTTTGTTTGGAAATAATGTGGGTCCTAAACTAGCCCCACTGATTAAGGGAGTCAGATGTGGGGTCTGTCATGTCACAGGATGGTGAAGTTGGTTGGCCAGAGCAATGGACATGTTGTTTTATAGGGCTGGCATCATTGTTAGGAATGGCCACAGTAGAGTGGTAAAATACCTGATTTGAATGTAGAAGTTTCAGATTATACCTTGGCATCTCCAGTTCAGAAGGAATCACATAGCAGTGGATATAAAAGGTATCTCAGGGACACTCAAGAGAAGCTCTGCCACTGAAACTGGACAGGAATGAGCTAGGTTGACCTGGAATAAAGCAGCTGTCTTGGGGTTGTGAATACAACCCTGGCTGGTGAAAGGCAGAGGATGTATTAACAAGGAACTTCCAGAGTTCCTGTGCCATCCCAAGGCTTGCCAAGGTCAAAGACAGCCAGTGCTAAAAAAAAAAAAGTTAACTTTTTTGTACTACAACTTTTCAGAATCACCCCCTCCCTGCCCAGCTAGCATGGCCGGTGGCCATTGGATGTGCTGGCTGGGATGATTCTGGAAAATGTTTGGCTGGGCTTGGGCATAAGGAAAACCAACTGGCCAGCATTGGTTTTGGTGATCTAAGAAGGATGTTCTTTTGCTTGTGTGTTCATCCCATGGCCCTATTGCCCACTTTTCTATATTAGATGTTTGGTAAAATTGAAGTACTGTTTGGTCTATTAGATGAGAAGGAAGGCTGGGTTGGTGATGGAACTGGGGAAGGAGCAGGCTTGGAGAAAGCCAGATGGAATGTATCCTGATGCCTTGGTCCTTTGTAAAGGTCTAAACACTACCTCCAGGTTTTGCAAACTGGAAACATTAGCCATAGATCACCCCTCTTGTTCCATAGCATCCCCCCTTTTAATTGCTTAAATGGTATTGGAGGTAAGTATAGATTTTAAGTGTCTTTGGGGAAATGTAATGTAGCCTTATTCATGGTGGGTTCCAGAAACCATAACTGAATTGACAGTGGTAGGAAAGAATATAGCTGGGTAAACTGAGTAGGTGACTTCAGTTGGGACTCCAAATTATCAGTGGATTTAAGGGATTTTATTTAAAACAATAAACATACAGGTCAACCCCCATAGACATGTTACCGGTATGCATGGTTTCACTTCTCCATGTCTGAAAAAAATATGTCCTCTCTAGGCATTTTCTAGGTCCTCCAGCACAATTCTATGGTATGCTACTGCTGGAGGTTGGGTCGGAAGTCTTTCATTTCAATAGGGTTCCCTATTACACATGGTTTTGTGTATCCACGGTAAGTCTGGGAACATATCCCTGGTGGAACTAACTTGCTAGTTTAATTGAATTTTCTTCTTTCAAAGATCTTCTCTATGTGTATCCTTCTGTCCCTCCCTCATTCATGTTTTGCCCAAGAAGACACTTTCAAATTTACCTCCAAATTAACTCTAGACCAGTGCTTCTTAGGCTATCTGATGTGAGGGACCGACAGTTGTTTCTTCCAGTGTGCCATAGAGCAGCACTAATTTTTTGCCCATTGAATACAATTGTTTCTTTCCAGCAATATTTGCAGGGATCCACAGCCAATGGCTCAGAAAACCCGGCACTGGTCCAGGGACCACTACTTTGAGTAGCACTGCTTTAGACATCATGTAACAGAGCACATCAGTGTGGATACCAATTTGCCCCCATGCCAGTCTGAACAATTCCTATTATTCCTACTTACATGCAAGTCTTTGGAAAACATTGAGAGTCGGCACCTGCTAAATCTTGAGCGGGAGTTCTTTTTATTTTAATTTTCAAAGCAAGATGAAGTGGCATTTTAGTGCTAGTTATACAGAGGAAAGACAGAGAGGTGTGTGTACATGTGCTTTCCTGCCATCCCAATATATTTGATGTTCAGAGAGTTTAGCATATATAAATTGAGATAAAATTATTTTAATGATGAAATCTCCATGCTGATGCTAAATGTTGTTCTAATGGATCAAGCAAAGATAATGAGCACAAGGATAATGGTCTTTGGAGGCAGGAGTTTTATGCCTGTTATTGAATTAGCATATGGGATTGGCCTCCGTCTATATATATATAATTTTCTTAGGTATGTTGCCTTTCCTAGTCTGCTGACTGGCTGCTCAGGAAACACACCCAACCAATCACCATCCACATGCAAATTCCCTCTCCACCTCACAATCCACTCCTGTCACTCAGTCTGTGGCCCAGATTCCTGCCTATCAATCTGTGGCACAGATTGGGACCCAGGCAGTCAACTGGTGGCAGCAGCAGCAGCAGCAGCAGCAGGGCAACAGAGTGAGTCACCCTCAGCAATTTCAAGAAAAGTGTGGAATGCTGAGAAGGGGGAGGAGGAATTTAAAAATCCACCAGCCTACCTTACAGGGTTGTGGTGAGGTCTACCGGGTGTTTTGGGGGGAGTTTTTTAATGGAAGATAAAAGAAACTGTTGCAATTTTTTAAAAAAAGCACCTTCATTTAATTTTTGATTCCTTCTGCTCCAGATCCTGCCCGGGTGGTGAACATGCCACCTATCATATATGTTCCTGTGGGAATACATGGATACATTCGCTGCCCAGTTGAGGCAGAACCCCCGGTGACCATGGTGAAATGGAACAAAGATGGACGCCCTCTGCATGTTGAAAAGGTAAAAACAGTTGTTAGATTTTTTTTTTTAATAAAAAGAGAGGATTTTGTATATTTGTTTGCATTTTTTATCTGACTCTTCATTTGCAGAGCTCAGAATGGTGTGTAAGATTCTCTGCCCACATTGTATCCTTACAACAAGCCTGTGAAGCAGACTAAGCTGAGATATTGTGGCTGGACTGGCATCACCCAGTCAGCTACATAGCTGAGTGAGCATTTGAACAAGAGGCTCCCAAGTTATAAGTCTGACACTTTCAAGCACAAGGTCTGGAATTGTGTGGCCCTCCAGATGTTTTGGATTGCAGTTCCCAACACTCTTTTCCTTTGGCTCGGCTGGCTAGGTTGTTGGGAGTTGCAATCAGATGACGTTTGGCTGGTCATACAGTTCTCACATCTGCTCTAGCAACGTAACTGCACTGGCTTAATTATGATGGCCAAAAGATCAAGGGGAGCATGTAAAACATTTGGATGGGATGAGGTGAACATTGTTTCTGCACAATCACACAGATCGACCAGGGCTTTTCCATATTTTTTGAAAGAACCGTTTAAGGTGCCTTTGAAAGTGCTGTGCACTTTGCAAATAAGGACTGAATGCAGATGGAATGCTGCACTATGTCATCACAGAATGCATTTCCAAGGGGCATTGAGCCCTCATTTTTAAAGCTCATGGCAGCTCAACTTCCAAGTACAGCCAACTTGCAACTTGGAATGACAGTGTGGAACTTGACACATTTTAAAGAAATAAACACGGGGGGGGGGGAAACAACCCTTGGTCACTTCCTCTCATTGTGTTCACCTACCTGAAAAGTCATGCAGAAGTCTCAGAAAGTCTTCCCTCCCTCTGTAGATAAGACATCTACCCTAATGTCACTTTCTAACATCCCCTCCCCTTACCAAGATGGAAACTCTTCACTTCAAGGGGACCCCAAAATGTGCCTTGCATTATGGATTCTTCAGTCTAATCAACGGCAATCTCCTTATTTAGTGTCTCACAGGGAGCTCATTTCTTCTGTCACTGCAGGATACAAGCATCATTAATCTAACACCGGTGGAGCTATAAAGTGTTATCCTGCAGATATGTCTATATATGGGAGCTTGGAGCTTAAAAAGATCTCCTCTTAACAAGACCCTGTGTTCCTATTACCATGGTTTAAAACTCCTATCAAGGACTTCATTCTTTTAAATATTTAAACAAAATGTTCAATATTTAGAGTTTCTTTAAATATTAACAGCTTAAAGATTGTATTCTGTCTGTTTTCAAATTGCAGGGAGAGGGAATCTACCAATGTGGCTTTCAGCTTCAGCCATGGTGGTGTTGCTTAGATTCATTTTCCAGCCAAAACTCGGGGGCACTCTGAAGACTCCTTAGTTTCCACTAGAGAGATTTTTGCACATCTCTAACTTTACTAATTGAAACCAGTGTTTACAGTGAGGGTTTCCCCCATAACCTGTAGAATAAATGTCTGTACTGAGGAATCTAGATTTCTTTTTCCGTGCTCAGCACACAAACAAATCCACTTTTTGTTTGTCCACACCAAGGACTGTGCCTTCCAGAACCATCTTGGGTGGAGAAACAGGTCACGGAGGATAGTTTTACTATATACATGGCTGTTTAGTGAATGTTCTGGTGGTACTGTATATGTCTTCATCCATGGCTCCGCTGCCTTACCGCCTCTGCTACTGATGATATTTGTATAACAAGCCTAGAAAGCTGATCTTTGCATCACAAATACCATCTAGGCTTCTGTATCAATTTGGACCCACCAACCAGCTAACTTCAAGGGCTCAACCCTGACTGCATGGGCCAGGATATGCCGGCTCCCTACTGCCATACTCTGACTGTGGATCAGGCCCATTCTTCCCCCTGTTCCCGCCACAAAATGGGAGGAAATCCAGACAGGTATGCTGGCCCATTGCTGCTGCCTGCATGGTCACCATCTCCCTCGCTCTCCTGGAAGCTAGCCCACAACATATGACCAAAGTCCCCTGCGTGTGACCACCTTGGTCACATGCTGTGGGGCTCCTTCGTGCTGCGGAAGAGCAATGGCAGGCTGGCAGCTGCAGTGACAGGCTGGCATAATGGAATGGGCTCTTGCAGTCATGTGGGTCCCAATCCGTTTCTTCCCAGTAGGAATGGATAAAAGCAGGTATCTTTTAAAATAAAACATTTTATTGGGCCCTACCCCATCTTCCCTCTCTCTTTGCCCCGGGGGTGGTGACTGTGGGCAAGTCACACTCTCTCAGGGTATGACGAAGGCAATGGTAAATCCCTCTGAACAGCTTCTGCCAAGAAAACCCTGTGATAGGTTCTCCTTAGGGTTGCTATAAATTGGAAATGACTTGATGGTACATAACAACAACCTTGATTGTCAATGCCTATAAATCCTAGCCTTGTCATGGCTTGAAATAAGTGTGATTGGTACACATCTCTCTGTGGAGGGAGTCTTATGACCTTGGGGAGCCACCACGGATAAAGCTGTTTCTCTCATGCCTATCCATTGGCAAGACCTTACCAGTGGACTTGCAAGCAATTTGAGGCAGATGTTAATCACACGGGTTCAGGCTAGTCGGATCTCAAGTCCTTCAGCTAGTCCTTCAGCTAGTCGGATCTCAAGTCATTTAAGGCCTTATAGGCCAAAACCAGCACTTCAGAATGGAACCAAGGACAGAGACACTCTTAGTGATTTGTAGGGAAGAGGGCATGTGCTGCGTTTGATCTGCAGTCTAGGGCAGCTTACTCTAGAGTGCATTACAGTATACTTGAACCAGGTTTGGCTTTGGATACTTGTATATGTTGGTTGTAAGGACAGTGGGGATAATTGAAGAACCTTTTGTTTTGTTTTGTTTATGTAAGCCTGCAAACAGCCATTAGATAGCTGTGGCTGTTGAATACTACTGACCTGAGTTAGATTCAAACTGATGCCAAGAGGAGAAATTGTCCACATTTCATTAGCAGGACTTTGTGTCAATGTGGTTGCCTGAAGCAATACATCTGTGCCATCCAAGTAGGCCAATTATGAGAACTGACCATCTCCCAACTGACAGAAATGAAAGGGCTGCAGACTCAATCCAAAATGTTGACAAGGGATGTTGGAATCCCCCTTCCCCCTCCACACCTCAGATCTAAGGAACCACCATTCTGTAAATTTCTTCTCAGTGCTCACTCGGGAGAACCCGACTTTCCATCTTAGCAAAGAAAGAAAGAAAGAAAGAGGAGAGGAAGAGAGAAAAGACAAAGAAACAGTGCAAAGCAGTTTCTTAAGCCCCACAGAGGGATAGTAATTTGGTCTCCCCTCCACAGTACACTATGGATGCAATGCTAAATGTGGATTTGAGAAACAGCTGAGACATTTCTGATTGATTCCACTATAAAGTTTCATGGAATGAATTTTTCCCACACTACTAGCATTCTAGAGAGAAATGTTATATTTTATAGCTCCTAGAATCTATGGCCACTGACCATGCTGGCTGAGGAAATATGGGAGCAGTAGTCCCCCCAAAAATAATATTTCCAAGTTTTGTACTGATACCCTACTCTCCAATTGTCCCAATTTGGCAGGGACAGTCCCAGTTAATCCTTGGTTGTTCCACATTTTCAGCTGCTTTTAAAATGTCCTAGTTTTTGTCTCCTTCTGTCCCTCTTGTCCCCATCTTATTTTAATTGCTGCAAACTGAGCTGAAAGGGTAAAAGTGATTTGTACTCAGCTGACTGAACAGGAAAAGAGGAGAGAAGAGGGGACAGAATTTTGCCCTTCTCAGTCAGCTCAGGCAAAATCAAACAGCTGAAGTCCCTCTTGGCTTGTGTGTTCTTCCTTATTAATAACTTTTGCCATCTTGATCATACTTTGATATTGCTTAGCTATACATGTCCTGGGTTTCATCTGTGAAATGTTGGAAGGTATTTGATACTTGAAGTACCAACCCCATTCATTACACTGGAGATTGTTAGTACCGTAAGTTGGGGGAATTCTTCCACCACGGGGGTCTGTTGAGAATGAAGCAGAGCTGAAAGTATGTTGCAGGGAATACTGATGTAGAGTTCCTTCATTACATGGACTAGGGTGTAAGCCTAAACTGGAAGCTTTTATAGTAGCCAGTCCATACCACATGATCAGTTCTGACCTATTGCTGTTCAAAACGCCCCCTTTGCTGGTGTGACTGCTTTGCTCTCAGTTCCCATCTGTGACTAGATCAGAGTAGTGGCAGACGGCCTGGATTCCAAGCCAAAGTTAACTTTTAACTGCTTGCATCTTTTTTCTTGCAAGAATAAATTCTGTATGTAAGTGTACATATGTGTGAGAGGACTTACAACAGAAAGCAGTGTCATAAACCTCCACCCTCCATTACAGTCTTCCCAAAGATTGGTAAAAAAACCCAAGCTGTTGCCTGTCATTTGTTAACATTTCTAGCAACTATTTTAAAATTCCTTATTTCAATTGCTTGACACCAATAATACTGTTTTAAAGTAGTTATTAACATTTCTCAGTACTTTCATTCCTGGCTACTTTTAATTATTTGATATGAATTTTGAACATAATAATTCAACAAGTGATTGAATGAACAAATTAATTTTATAAAATTTTCTGAACATTTCAGTGTTATCAAATCAAATTTCTTCAACAGTCTAACATTACTTTGTTAGTGCTAAACTAATATTTCCAATATTTCCAGGTCTTTCTCTTCCTCTTTAAATTGTAATCTCAAAACTTAAAAAAGAAGAGTCCTGGGATTATACACAATGGCTGGCATACATGGAGAAATGCATCTTGCATTTTTCTAAGTCCTTTTTTTGGATGTGGCACAGAGGGCTATTCATTTGCCCTTTCATTCTGTCCAAAAACCTCCTGCCACCCAGTAGCTCTCCCAGGTGCCCCTGCTGACGTTGCTTGCTGGTGGGGAGAGGAGGAAGGGAAGGCAATTCAGACCATGAAGGTCTGGCTGCTCTAGACTCCCAGAGGAAGGAAAAGGTGGGTGCACTCTGTTTGTGAGAACACTTTCACACACACACCCCACAACCAAGCTGAGACCAGCTGCTTCTCTATAGTTTGAATTGCTTCCTCCTCCTTCTCACTGGTAAGTGACATCAGCAGGGGCCCTTCCTTGGGCTTGACAGCTGTGGGTGATGGAGAGGCATGGAACTATGCATGTGGAGCTATGCACAGATGTTGGATTTTAGCCAATGTGTAGTTCTGCCTTCTATGACTAGATGATGCAAACTGCAGTATAGCAGCATCTCTCTGGCTTTTCTTCGCAAACGAAGATTCAGGAAGGACTCATCCTGCGCTTTCTGCAAGCGCGCTGATGACTAAAAAGGCCAATCCGAGATAAACAAGTCCGGTTGCAAAAAGCACAGCAGAAGGTCTCCTTGGGTGATGTTTTTGGGTTGTGATTCTTTCTGCGTTGTCGTTTCTCTTCAAGACTTGTTCATCGTGAGTTCTCAAATAAGGCTGCAGCATTGTGGATAGTGCGTCTCCATGCCTCCCGATGTGAAGCCAGGGCGGACCACTGTTGGTGATCAATTTGGCCAAGCCTGAGATGTTGTTTCAGGGAGTCTTTGTATCGCTTTTTTGGAGCGCCCCTCTTACGCTGACCTGTGGCGAGTTCACCGTAGAGTAGTATTTTTGGGAGGCGATGGTCCTCCATCCTAGAAACGTGCCCTGCCCAGCGCATCTACTGACAAATTAAAACTATTATGTACATATTTTAACAACCATCTGAAGGGGAGGGCCACTATGTTCTACTCCAGAGCACATCCACATTTAAATACTGTAGATACATCTTGAACTAGACAATTTAACAGAAGTGGGAGGAGGGGGAATCATACATAATATGGACTACAGGAACAAGCAGTGTACCTAGTCTCCTCTTTTGCCTGTGCAGTATTCTGGCTGGAGTCTGATGGAAGATGGCTCAATTCGAATAGAAGAGGCAACGGAAGAAGCTCTTGGCACATACACCTGCGTGCCTTATAATGCCCTGGGTACAATGGGCCAGTCCCCCCCTGCCCGACTGGTACTGAAGGTATCTCACCGGTTTATACATTTCTACTCTGAAAGATTTGTGAGCAAACTGCAGAAAAGATACATTTGGGGATTAGAATGCCCAGAATCCCCCAGCCAGTATAGCCACTGGCTGTGCTGGCTGAGGGATTCTGTGAGCTGTAGTCTGCAAAAGGAAGTTGTCTGAGCTCTGCTTGTGATCCCCCCCTCTCTCTCACACACACAACGTATCAGTTTGTGATATCAGTAGATCGCTCTCAGTCCAAAATCAAATTCACTCAACACTAACAAAAATACATTGCAAACAGATGAGAGAGTACCACTGTTACTAAGAAATAATGAAACTATTGCATGGGTATACACTCTCCCATCTGTGAATTTACATGGGTCAATGCTTGTATGTATGTCAATGTAATCTACTAACTGTATGGCTTTTGGCACATTCATTAATCAGCTAAAAGTTCTGTAATTGGTTGGCAGAGCTCTTTTTAATGCTCTTTGCTCAATGAGAATGGTTCGATGTCATTTATTTCACTTTTCTCTCCTCCTTTCTCCCCGCTGCACCCTGGCACCAGGACCCGCCCTATTTCACGGTGCTACCAGGCTGGGAATACAGACAAGAGGCAGGGAGGGAGCTGTTGATACCTTGTGCTGCTTCAGGAGACCCCTTTCCTGTCATCGCCTGGAGAAAGGTACCCGGCCTGCCAGAAAAATCTGCAGTGCCTTTGGCTTTTGATGAATATTGCAGACAGAGAAGCCACACTCTGTCCCGGTAAGAGCAAACTGCAGGTTCAGCTGCTTTGCTTCGGGCTCTGCCGCTGCCGCCCTGTCCCGCAGGTGGGTGGGGGAATCCAGCTCCTCGCAAGAAAGCATTAGAAACTGCAGAAACCTTAGCAGCAGCCATGTCTGCAAAATGAGCTGTTCTGCTGTCCCTTCCTTTTCTTGCTCCTCTGTTTCTGTATGTACCACACATCCTTAACACCACCATGGACACTGAGGCTGTTTTCCCCAGTTGCTCTGTGGAGACCAGGCAAGCCTCTTTGCCATATCCCTTGGGGGCTTGTGCCTGCCACATCCGTGGGGTAATGAATCCTCTCGGATTTTTAATCTGAACTTTAAAGGAGTCCATGGTGCTGAACTCTATCCCCAAAATAGGTTCAACACCTAGGAGAGCTCTTTTAACCATCAGGCCCAAACCTGGAGCAATGGCACCACTCCCAACCACCCCTGGTCATGCACCCACTGAGATTTCACCATGGGCGGTTGTGGAGGTGTCGCAGTACCACCAAGGAGTGTTAATCTGTTCAGCGACCCATAAGACATAGTTCCTGAGAGCAGGTTGACTGTAAATGCAACAGAAGCAAAGAATCAGACAAGAAGAAGCCACATGCAATTAAGGGATAACTGAAACATGTAGAAAACTTAAGGTTTAAATATTTTTACCAGTACATGCAGCGATAGCAATGCAATAATTTCATACAAAGACAAAAATTAAAGTACACTATGGAGTGGCCTTTCAGACGTTGCTGGACTGTAACTCTCAGCTGCTGGGGCTCAAAACATCTGGAGGACCTCACAATTCCCACCTCTGATTCAGTATATCTATTTTTGACCTTGGAAAAGACTGTTATTGAAATGGAACTTTACTGTTGGATATTGTAAATGTGGATTTTCCAGTGGCATACAGATAGACCGCCCCCCGCCCAATATCTGCGGGACCAGTATCTGTGGATACACTTACCCATGTCTGCAAAAATATAGTCTCTCTAGGCATCTTCTAGGTCCTCCATTATAACTCTATGGTATGCTTCTGCTGGAAGCTGACCATAGAGTTGCACTGAAGGGCCTAGAAGATACCTAGAGAGGTGTGCTCTCGAGGCATCTTCTAGGTCCTCCAATACAACTCTATGGTATGCTTCTGCTGGAAGCTGACCATAGAGTTGCACTGAAGGACCTAGAAGATATCTAGAGAGGTGTGCTCACGAGGCATCTTCTAGGTCCTCCATTATAACTCTATGGTATGCTTGGTCCAGAAGTCATTCAATTTAATAGGGTTCGCTAATAGCTGTAGTTTCCAGTATCTGTGATAAGTCTGGGAACGTATTCCCCGCAGATACGGGGATCTATCTGTAATAATATTGTGCTGCTATGTTTGTATGTACCTGTAAAAAAGATCTAAATTTAATACAGGTATCTGCTGTAATAAGGCTGCATACAGTTTCTCTCCATTTTGTTAGTTTGCTTAAGGCAGAACTAAACGAAAGCCAGCAACCATGAACTAGACTCCCCCTTCCCATAATGTTCGGTTAATCTGTATCCAACATCCTGACATCAAGAGTGAGGTATTTTCCCCCTCTGTCTGTTTTGTGCCACTAGCTGCCTCTTACAAGCAAGGAGAAGCACATGATGATAAAAATGGGGCACAGTAATCTGGACTAGATGGGGTGGTCATTTGGGGTGGCCATTCCAAAATGGGTGAGGATTTGAACCTGGGATTCCCCCAGTCCTAGCTGGTTGCTCTAACTACTACACCACACTAGCTCTGGATAGCAGCAGGCTGTGAATCTTGGCAGCTTTGTATTACCTGGCAGTTTTTTAAAAAACAAAATTGTCTGTGTGTGAATGTGTGTGTGTATGCACGAGTGAACTGTTTGTATCTTGTTCTCCCCCCTATGGAATCCAAAGAGCTTGCGTGAGGGTTTCTGCCACTTTAGCCTCACCTACTCTGTATATGTGTGAGGGAGAGGCCCAGAGTTATCTAGTAAACATCAGAAGAATTTCATTTCAAGTCTATTGTTGCTGCTGCTGCTGCTGCTACATGCCTTCAAGTCATTTCCAACTTATGGTGACTCTACGGCAACCCTACCAGCATACATATATTGGTATGCAAAGGCAGTCAGGGGCTCCTGGGTTCAGACCGCCTCCTTCCTGCCCATTGATTGGATGCAGGAGTAGACCTACATATTGTCTGGCTGCTGTTGGACATCTGGGGAAGGAGCAGCAGCCATCACACTCCAGACAAGGGCAAAGGCTGCCCCTTTCCCCCCAGCAGCACAACAGCAACTGTATGGCAGTGGTGGTGATGGTGGGGAATTGCACCCCAAAGCCCCAGACTGCCCTTGTTCACAAAGGCATTGCACAAAGAGGTATTGGATAGCTCCTTGCGCAATGTGTAAAAAAAATACCCATGCTGGTGTAACTGGGGGGGGGTCTGCTCACATTCCTTGAATTCCCTTGAATGACATGTTGCTCACCTTGACCCCCTCCTCAGTACTGTCCTTTTGTCAATGAGCAGCAGAAGCAACACACAGTGAACAGTGGGGAGAGGGAAATTCCCTTCATCTGATACAAGCAGCAAACAAAACAAAACAAAACAAAACAAAACAAAACAAAACAAAACAAAACAAAACAAAAACCTGCATGCCCCTAGACATCTTTATGGGGGAAAGCAAGTGAAATTCATGGCCTCGTAGCTCCCTCTACTGGTTTAGAACAATCATAGAATCATAGAATTGCAGAGTTGGAAGAGACCACGAGGGCCATCCAGTCCAACCCCCCTGCCACGCAATGAAATAAGTAACAATGGTAAGAGAACTCCATGGTGCATTACCTTATAGGAACTAGGTGCGAATGCCTTCATCTTGGAATCTTCTTGGAAAACAATAAGGAGAGACAAGATTGTGGCCTGCTAACAAGTTTACTGACCAATTTCTGGTGGATAACCTTATACATGCTTATTACTAGGAAACTGTGCAAAGAATGGGGGGCCAGGTATAGCTTGTGCCTTGATTGGCAAGGCAGTACAGTATTTGTGTTCTTCCAGAAGAGGTGCATACTTAAAAAAAACCCACATCTCTAAACATTGATTGGTTTAAGCCTTATTTGTTAAAGGTTCCAGAGTCTGAACTCCTGTTCTATATTTGTCACAAACTTACATTGGTGGACTACAGACATTCTAATTGTGCATTTAAAAAGACCATGAAAGGCTGAAGACAGGCATCCTGCCCTTCCCATAAAATTCTGTGCACCTAATAGAATCATGAGCTCTTTGTCTTGTTCCTCTGCTGCACGTTGCAACTGGCCCTTGCCTATCCAAACCCCGCTTTAATCTGTGTAAGACCCCAATGTCCTTTCCCTGCCCTGCCCTGCCTGCACCTGTTTCCATGACATTTTCTCGACTCTTCTTTAACCTTTGCTGGTCCTCTGGTTCTCACCCAGTCCTATTTTGTGTTATTCTTCCTACACCTGCCTTACCTGTCCAGATTGTACCTTGTTCTGAGTCTCTGGCCAATGATTTAGTGTTACCCATTGGTTAAATGGTTCAGTTTATCCCTATAGGAAGGGGTCAGGACCCCTCCACTGTGTGACGACCCTGCTGGCATAATGTTGCTCCACTCTGATGCCCTTGAAACATGCCTCTGAGTTATGTTTTTCTCCTTTTCTCTCTCCTTCCTTCTCCTGTGCTTTCTCTGTTGTTTGACCAAGGTAGGGAAGCCCAGTAGAAGCAAGCACAACACCCTTCCAAGCGGAAGCCTCCAATTCCGATCTCTTAGTAAGGATGACCACGGAGAGTGGGAATGTGTCGCTACCAACATAGTCACAAGCATAACTGCTAGCACTCATCTGACAGTCATCGGTAGGTATGGGAAGATTTGGAAAGTCTGTTGGCACTTATAAGGCATTGCAGGTTGGGGGTGTTGGATTTTTTGGCCTCTGAAGTGCTGTGTTCTTAAGATAGGTGTGCAACAATAATTTTGGAATGACCTATAATAAATAGTTTCATTGCAGGATGAAACAGCATGGTTTTCACTTTTAAGTAGTGCTCCAATAACCTTTAATTATTTTCCTCTAAGATACAATTATTAGAAGGTTATGGAAGGAGGGATAATTTGGCTACCAGGAAGGGCCTGGTAGATTTCATTAAACCCTGACTTTTACTTTCTTCCATAACTGGAGTGCTGTTTTCAAATCAGGAAATGTGCAATAGCTTGGTTTGCACTCCTTGAATACAACCATAGCAGACTGAGAACTGCACAGTTCTGATGGTGTGAAAACAGTCTATCTGCTTTTGTGGATGAAGAGATCCACAGTTCTCCCATCACTGCATGTGATGGCAGGGTTCAGGAAACTGTCTGTAAAGAGAAATACCTAGTGAAAAACTGAAGGAGAGGCAGAGAGACCAAAGAGTACTGTGTGAATGAAAGTTCAGTTTGGCAGTGAGGTCAGAACAGATGGAGTTAGAATATAGGCTGATGAGATTTAGCAGGAAGAATTCTCATGGAGTGCTCCTGGTTGTTTATTAGCATGCATCTGATAGTACATAGTGAATGAAAGATTAGATTATGAATAGAAAATTAGGGATGAAAGAGACTTTGAAAAGTGGCAATGCTCTTGTGAATGGTGAACTTTTGTTTTGTACAATTGACAAGTCTTGTCTCTGAGTTTTTTTGTTTTTTTGTTTTTGGAAGGGGAAATATCCACTTTTGGGCCCAAGGAACAAGTAAAATCCCTAGACACTGATATTATCATGTTGTTGTTATGTGCCTTCAGTCAACTCTGACTTATGACAATCCTATCCTAGGGTTTTCTTGGCAAGACTTATTCAGAGTAGTCTTGCCTTTGCCTTACTCTTAAGCTGAGAGGGTGTGACTTGCCCATGGGTTTCCCTGACTGAGTGGGGTTTCAAACCCTGGTCTCTCAGAGTTCACTCAAATCATGCTGGCTCTGCTGATGTTATCATGAAAACAATAGAAATAGCTTAGTCTTGATGAAATCATCAGGTGCACAGTGGCACTGAGCTGACTCATAACTAATTTGGAAGAGAACAAAACAGAACACAAAGAGGAAAGAATAATAGAGACTTTGCTGAAAGTGAAAATAGAGAGAAATCAGAAAATGTTGTGTTGCTGCCCACCCTGTAGACAAATAAACAAAACCTCCAAATACATCATCCCCTGTTCTGGGGATCTAGTCTCCCAGTATCTCTCAGTCTCTGTTTTATAGATACTTTATATTGCATTGGCTGGTCTATCTGACTTCTTTAGGAGTCAACTACTTGAGCCCTTGGGTCAATAGAGTGACTAAGGGATAAATGGAGGCAGGTGATGTGCTTCTCTGTGCCAAGGGGAGCTCATATTTCTTGGATGATGGCTATGGCAAATGCTGTGTCTGAAAGGCACAAGTCAGGAATGGTTCCCAGGAAGAGAACGACAATGTTTTCCTTTAATTTCATGCTCCAGTGAATCTGCTCCTAAAATCTCTCCTCTCTCTCTCTCTCTCTCTTTATATTTGTTTGGCTTTTTTTTGGCTATGTCTGCAGATCACTGAAAATAAAGCTTCTTTTCCTGCCAACTGGAGCATGTTTCTCTCCCTGTAAAGTTTGCAATCCAAGGGATATTTAGTTTCAGCCTCAATACTTGACAGGGCCTAACATGGATCAGGGCCCCAGTAGTTGTCAGTCTGGGCTTTGTTCTCAGTGCCAAAACCAAGTATTTGGAGCAGGCATGGATTGCCCATTTACAGACAGACGTGCAAAGGGCCTTTGAGTTATCCCAGAAAGCCGAACCTCAAGATCTAGGGAAATTCCAAGGACCAGATGAAGGTAGCCATGCTCTGGCCGGTGGGGTGGGGTCAGCAGTAGAACTGCAGGACATAGCAGCTTGGCCAAGCAAGAGCTCTCCTAATGGTATGAGTTGTTCTAATTAAGAAGCAAGTTCAAAGAATCATAGAATCATAGAGTTGGAAGAGACCACAAGGGCCATCCAGTCCAATCCCCTGCCATGCAGGAATACACAATCAAAGCATTCATAACAGATGGCCATCCAACCTCTGTTTAAAAATCTCCAAAGAAGGAGACTCCACCATACTCTGAGGCAGTGCATTCCCCTGTTGAACAGCTCTTACCATCAGGAAGTTCCTCCTAATTAGCTGTACCTGGCGTAACATATCCCGCTTCTCCAACACGTTTCAGGGGGAGGGGCAGAGAGACCAAGTTCTGCCACTTCCTCAGGAAAGGAAGTCCAGTCTGGCTTTACTCCTGAGTAAACCCACCTGGGATTGTGGTGCTGGTCCCCAAGGCAGCTGTGAGAAACCCAGCTCTGGCAGAGTATGTTGGGTTCGGCTGAACGGCCCGGGGTCGGGGGGGGGGGGGGAAGGAAACCCTTTACTCACAAGTAAACCCCACATGGACCTGCCGAGCAGTGTGTGCGGGCCCTGCAGCTAGTGGAAGCGTTCCACACATTTCCACTCCCAATGTGCTGATTGCTGGCCAATGGAGAGCTTTGATTGGTTGGGAAGTTTCCTCAGTGGCCAATCAGCACACTGGGAATGGAAACATACCTAAGAATTTTATATAGAGAGATAGAGATGTTTAGGTGGAATCTCTTTTCCTTTAATCTGAGTCCATTGTGCCCTGTCCTAGTCTTTGGAGCAGCAGATAACAAGCTTGCTCTGCCTTCAATATGTCATCTTTTCAAATATTTAAACATGGCTATCATGTCCCCTCTGAACCTCCTCTTCCCAGGCTAAGCATGCCCAGCTCCCTAAGCTGCTCCTCATAGGGCATAATGGATTCCAGGCCTTCCACCATTTTTGGTCACCCTCCTCTGGACACATTCCAGGTAGTCAAGTTCTGAAGCTAAGGCTTTCTGTGTCTTGCTGTGCAGGGATTGGCCCTTGAAGGTTAGCTGGCAGAGCATTCAGTTAAATGGTGAGGCCAATGATACAGCCTTTGGTGGCAGCAGTGAGACACTCAGGCCAGTCAGTCAGGCTTATGGTTGACAGAGAGCACTGGTAGGCAGAAATAGCAGAAATTGTACTGATAAGAAAGTTAATAGGAATCATTGAGGATATTAAAAATCTCAAAACAGAGAAAAATGAGAAATACAGTTGGCCTTCTATCCATCCATCCATCCACAACCTTTATCAGGCAGAATACAACATATACGTATAACAATAGAACAATAGGACTTCAAAGATCATTTTTAGGCAGGTTAAGCCATATGTATGCTGCCTCAACCAAAAAGTTAGCCATTAGTCTGGTAATATGCGGATTTTGATCTTCCAATAAGAATTTCACTGATAATCTATCTGTACAGACATTCCTTTCCAATAACCTCCTTATCAACTTTCCCCTTGGAATTATATACAATGGGCAATTCAATACAATATGATAGAGAGTATCAGGGGCTTGAGCACAATGACATATACGATTAAAAAAAGGGGTCTGCAAATATCTACCCTTGGTCACATTAGAGGGATGTACATTCAACCTTGCAAGAAGAAAAGCCTTCCTTGCTGCCAGCAATGAAAGAGTTTGAAAATAATCTGGGATCCCACCCTGTACGGGTGGGATACCATGCATTGCTGGAGAACAAACCCTAGGGGGTGTTGGATAAGACAGCTGATGCTTCCTCTCAACGAGGCAGTGCCTAATAGTTTTAAGACCTTCCTTTTCAGATAACAAAAGGAGAGAGTCAAGATTTATGCCCATAGACACTACTTTACTTTCATAAAATGTTGCCCATCTAGTGTAGTATACGTCAGATAGAAGAAAGCATAAAAGGGTTGGCCTTCTACATTTGTTGGTGTTAGGGTGCAAGACTTCCATGAAAGTAGAAAAACCACAAATATCTCTAGGTCCCCCAAATCATATTTAACATACAAAAAAAGTACAATCTGTGGATTCAACACACAGTGGAGGCCTTGGAGGTGGCAGGGTTCCTTCACAAGGCAGAAGCAAGCAGTTGGCAGGGCTTGCCGCCGCCTCTGCGGTGGCCCTATACCATTTTTATCAGGGACATACAAGCCTTGCCACACATTCATAATCTCTCTCAGTCTTGTGAGGCTTGTAGTCCCTACTAAAAATGGCATAGGACGTCAGTGGAGGTGGCAGCAAATAATCCATGAATAATCAAATCCGCAAAAGTTAAACTCACAGATGTGGAGGGCTGACTATACGATACATCTCTATAGGCCACAGTCTAATAACTAACACTTTCCTCTTCACTAACTTAAACTTCCCCAACCTGGTACCCTTCAGAAGTGCTGGATTATAACACATAGGCCTGAATCCAATTAGAGTAGAACCACTGGAACATATGTGTTGATTTATGAAGAACTAGTGGATCTACCCTAGTTCTAACGGTGGGATTAGGGCCATGGATTATATACATTGTAGTCCAGAAGATCTGGAGGGCACCAGTTTGAGGGAGGCTGATTTAAACAACTGAATATTTATATTGACAATCATGGTCTTAATTTTTCCTCTTCTTCTTTCAGGCACAAGCCCTCATGCCCCGGGCAATGTGCGCATCTCTGTTTCCATGACCTCTGCCAATGTTTCCTGGGAGCCTGGCTATGATGGCGGATATGAACAGACATTCTCAGTTTGGTACGGCCCTCTGTGAGTCATCCCAGCATGCTTTGCTCTCTGCTTCTTTTCTTTCCCCTTTGGCCAGAGCTTGGAGTGGGCATGTGACAGTGTGAAATCCTCGGGCTATGTCCACTGGAACAATTAACTTGAGCCTGACATGATTGGATATTGGTCATATTCTTGAAGAACAAGGAAGAGAGCAACTGTATGTAGACTTCTCTTCTATTGCAAGAGTTTACATCTTGTCTCTTGTTCACATTGATAATCCATCACAGGGCTTTCCAATAGTGACTCCATTCACCACAGGGAGACTGATGGGTTTTCCTGTATTGCAGCTATAGCTCAGCTTCTTCCATGATGGAACTCAATATGCTGTATATTGTTTCTAGAGAGTATATTTTGCAGGTATTGACTGATCAAGAGCAGTTGAGTGCCAAAGTAGATGAGATCTTAAGAGAGCAATTGGTCCTTGTGTGCTTGCTTTGTGTGGCAAGAGGAGGGGAGCATATGCACCTGTGCTGTATGCAGAAGGCACTTGGTGCAAGCCTTGTCATCTACAAGCTTTCCAAATAAATAAAGGATAAAGTAGCAAGTGATGCCAGAGGTGACGGAAAACTGCTTCAGACAAATAGTTTTGACCTGGTAGAAGGCGTTTTCTTATGTTCCCAAGTCCCACATCCACAGTCAGATGTGGAAATGCTGCTGCAGCAGATTTCTTTCTTTGTGGATTGGTCTGCATAGCAGGAAGGGCTGGTCTTTCACTCTGCCTCTGAGCTGATTGATATTCTGCCCCTCTCTTGACTCTTACAGAAATGCCAAGTTGACAGTGACCTTCTGCATTTCAGTCATATCCCTCCTCTCAGGTCCTTGGGGGTTTCTTTTCTTTTCTTTTCCCCACCCTTCTTTCCTTCCCTCTCCCCTGCTCTAATTAGACCAGATGGAGAGTACTGATACCAGAAAGATTGTATATGCTTTTCTCATAATAAATGTCTGTTTGGCTTTGGAAGGAAGATAATGAAGGAGCTTGGGAAGTGGAGAGCAATGGAACTTGATTGTGTAGAAAGACAAAAAGAGAGGAAGAAGAAAAGTAGGGATGCGAGGGAAGTGTGGGGGGGGCACAGAGAGAGAGAGAGAGAGAGAGAGGAGGAGGAGGAGGAGAAAGGCAGGGAGAAACCCAGAGCTATTGAGAGAATAGGCTTAGAGAACAGAATCCACACAGCTGCCTCTGTGATTAAAATGTCCTTGAGAAGGAATGATTAAACTGCCTTCCTTCTGTGAGCCCCATCTCACCTTAGAGGAGAGCAGCCAGCTGCTTCTCCTGCTTGCTGTCAGCTTTCTTTGTGGCTTTTTTAAAAATAAAAAACCACACTGTTGCAAAACCACAACATTTTTGTACCCTGTTGCATTTTTACAGGGTAGTGTGATACAAGAGCAAAATGTGTGCCTTTGACCCTCGCCTGCATAAGATGTTCCAAGAGGTGTGAAAGGGAAGGAATGGCAGCTGCCTCTTTATTAAACCTATTCTTTTGGGTCCAAGATGGTTCCTTTTTGTGTGTGGAAAGTGCTATGTTGCTTTCAGCCTTTTTTTAAAAAAAATCTTCAGGGAATCTATTTTCTGGTGACACTTCTGCTGAGCAACCTTGCATGTTTATTACTGGACATAATACCTTGAAAAAGATTGAGGGGGCATATTCTAAGGTAGGATGTTATGTGATGTAAGGCAGTGGCCAGGACTGATGGGCCCACCTATTGACCTATGTCAAGGGTGGGGAAAGTGTGGTCTGTTGGCTACATATGGCCCTTCAGGACCCTCCTTGGAAAAAAAAAATGCTTCAGGGTTCTTGCAGTGCCCTCTACATTTTGGGCTCCCTATGGATTGTTTTAGGCCCAGGAGAGGCCTTTTTTTAAAACAGGAAGGTGAAACTGGAAATTGATTATTGGGTTATTTCCTATTTTAGAAAAAGGCTTCTTCTGGGCATAAAATAACCCAGTGCCCCTGATATTATGCCTGTGGCATAATTGCTTTCCACACCAGCTAGGGAGCATTGGGACACATTTTGGGCCAAAAATATTTTTTTGGTAAAAAAATAACTAACCAGATTTGGAGTTAGAGGACCACTAGGGTGTTTATGGCCTTCCAAGTTCCCTGGGGGGACAGTGTGACCCCCAATCCCTGACTTAACCCCTTTCCTGGCTTATATGAATGGAGAATACAACTTTGAAGTTCACACATAACTCTCACATGAGATAATTCATTGCAAAAGAATATCATAAACTGCAGGTATTCCAGTTTTATCTTTTTGAGAAAACAACAACAGAATGCTTTACAACCTAGTCTTAAAGTCATTGTCTCAAAGATTTATATTGATCCTATATTTGGTAAAGACCCATAGTTAGTTGCTTGGCTCCTATTGATGCTACACTACTCCTATTGATGTCCTTCCCCTCTTCCCCTATCTTCTTGTCTGAGTCTTACTCATTCTTCTTAAGTGAATGTGGAGTTGTTTTGTTATTTTGCAACTTTTACGTTCAGAAGCTTGTTTCTCCCTCTAGGGGTCTTCTCCACCTCCACAGGCATTCTTAAGGGTTGTCCGTCTTGTTTATCTGGTTGCCTGCTGGACTGGTTTGGAGGATTGGGGGGAGAGACAAAATCATAGAATCATAGAATTGTAGAGTTGGAAGAGACCACAAGGACCATCCAGTCCAACCCCCTGCCATGCAGGAATCACAATCAAAGCATCCCTGACAGATGGCCATCCAGCCTCTGTTTAAAGATCTCCAAGGAAGGAGACCCCACCACGCTCCAAAGGAGCGTGTTCCACTGCTGAACAGCTCTTACTGTCAGAGAGTTCCTCCTAATGTTGAGGTGGGATCTCTGTTCCTGGAGCTTGCATGCAATGCTCCATGTTCTAGTCTCTGGAGCAGCAGAAAACAAGCTTGCTCCATCCTCAATGTGACACCCCTTCAAATTGGCCAGAGATTGAGGCTGAGGTCAGTTGCCAGAAGACTGTCTAGATGCTATGGGAGGAGACCAGGTAGCATGGCTGGAGTGACAAGAGAACCCAGACAAGCTTGCAGAGAAGTGGAGGGGAGACAACCAGACTACAAGAGCAGAATTTAACTATGTAGTAGCTGCTTAGTTGCCTGATCACAGCCTGCTGATGGGAAGAATATGTTACATCAGGAGAGGGACAAGCCTGCAAAAACTCCATGGTTTTCCAAAGAGCTGAAGTGCCTTAAAGAATAGCCCTGCAACCAGTTCCATCAAAAGGCTGAAGTTTAAGTCTACCCTTAGCAGGCTAGTGTATCCTAACAGATGTTGGGCGTAGGTGCCCCGTGCTGCTGCCCAAACTCTGTGTATGTGTGCATGCGCACACAATTTTGTATTGCCTATCTGTTGGTATGTTACCTAAATATTGCTCTGGCTTCTTCTTAAGGACTTGCACCTACTGCTGCCAATAGCTTCTATTCTCTACATGCAGCTTTGTTAGGTCAAAAGATTTTTTAGAATCAGTGGTGCAAAGGAGAGTTTTCAGGTACCCTTGGCAATTCCGTTTCATTGTTTCAATGCTCTGCCTTCAGTTCCATTGGCATCAGCAGGGCGTGGAATGTGGCCAGAGTGAATGAAATCATCTTTGGACATGGTGTTTGCTGAGCCTGCTGCACAGGTGAGCTTAGCTGAAGGCAAAATTCAGTTCTGTGGTTAATTTGGCAGTCCCGCTGATGACATATGAGTTGGCCTAGACTCCCCCTGCATGTCTGTTAGCAGAGCTGGCATTGTGCCGTGGAGAGGGCCATCAGTAATAAATGTTTAGATTTGCCATGACAAATAATCAGAGTCTGACAAGCTGAAATACCCACAGGTAGCAGCAGAATGGCTGGTTGAAAACATTACATTTCTGATCATTATTGCGCTGCTGAGGGCCTTCATAACTTCATTAGTCATGCCCCTTTCAGTGGAAACATCAGTGCCCAGGTTTAGAATAGCAAGCAGAAACTGGATTCATTCTTTGTCTCTAGTGCCAGTTGTAAAATGCCAGCCTTTAGAACAGGGATGAGCAACATGTGCTGCCCTGGCCGGCTCTGCAGAGTAAAAGCTCAAAGTTAAACAAACAATTCCATATCCCATCCCTCCCCGCAATCATAAAAAACAACAAAAAACAATAAAATAGAAATTAAACAGCAGAATATATTAAAATTTTCAAATACAAATTCAGTAAAATTGCAGGTAGATTTGTTTTGTTTTTGTTTTTATCTGGAAGGCTAATCAGGAAAGGACTGCCGGAAGAGATCTGGCCTTTTTAAAGTTTTCTAGGGTGGTAATATGATGGATCTTGCCCAGCAGGTCATTCCATAGCCTGGGAGTGGCAGATGAATTCTAATAATAATGTTATTTATTTATTTATTTATTTATTTATTATTTTGTTGTTGTTGTTAATAAAAGGAGAACCATGTTCCTGAAAGCCTCTAAGAAGCACAACTCTCCTCAAAAACAAGGTGCAGCTATGTGCTTTGTTTTATAAGAAAAAGTGGAAGGTTTAGGAAATCAAAACACTTCTGGCCATATTCAATCAAATGGTGCAGTTTATGTGGGTCCCCAGGGCTGGAAATTTGTCCATGGAACTTGCCAGCCCTATTGTACAACCTTGGCACATAGCCCTTTTGGTACAAAAGGTATGTATGTGTGTGCAGTCTGAGTGCAGAAAAGCCCAAACTAGAGGATTGGTTGCAGAATCCAGCTTCTTACATATTTTAGCTTTCATTTTTAAAAGAAAGCACATTATTACAAGTTACGCTTGGGGGAAAAAAAAACATGGCCAATACTTCTTGAAATTGCAGGAGCTGCAAAGTAACACTCACAGATACCAGAGCACATGGGATTAGGGCTCTTTTTCTTCTCCTTGTAACTTCAAATTGAGAGCAAACATGCAAATGTGCTGGATTTGTTTGGGCCACAGAATCCAGCTTTTCCTATCACTGAATATGTTGATGCACAATTTTTATGTACGGTATGTGTTTATTTTTTAGCAGAGTTCTGGGTGTTCCCGGGCCCATTTCCCAAGCCGTTCCATTGTTCATTAAGGGGTTGTCTCTCTTTTTCTCTCTGCCCTTTCTTTCTTTCTTTCTTTCTTTCTTTCTTTCTTTCTTTCTTTCTTTCTTTCTTTCTTTCTTTCTTTCTTATTCTCTTTGATTCTTCCCCTCCAAAGAACCTGGCCCTTGGATTGTCTTTCTTCTATCTCGCCAGGATGAAGCGGGCACAATTTGGACCTCATGACTGGCTCTCTTTTCCTGTACCAGCTGGTCCCAGTTGGATGCTCATGGATAATCTAGAACCAGAGACTGCCTACCAGTTCAGTGTCTTGGCCCAAAACAAGCTGGGCACAAGCTCCTTCAGTGAGGTGGTCACTGTGAATACTTTAGGTGAGCCCTGCAGGCAAGGTCCCTGATTGTCCAAAATTACATAAACAGATATAGCAAGCCTTTCCTTCATTGCCAAATATGGAATTTTTATATATGCAAGTTATGCACTTAAATATACAAAACAGAGGAACACGGGGGTCTTGCAGTGTATATTTTGACAGTTCAGGGATGGGTGGGGGAAAGTGGATGATACATGGACCTGTGGCAGCATGCTTAATTTTGCTTGAGAGTAAGCACCAGAAAGCTAACCTAGAGGTGTGATGAAAAAGGTGAATTTGAAGGAAGGACTTGCACAGAAGGAAAGACTGGCACAGAACAGGTTGTGTGAGAGGGAGGTCTAGGCATAAGGGACAATTAGGGTGAAAGGTTAGACTGATTTTCAGTGAAGCTGAAGGAACAATCCACGACATATGGGTTAATCCCTCGTGCCAACCAGGTCAAAGTAGGCTCTCCAGAATTCCATAAATGTTTTAACCATTGCTGAGCATTTCCTCTCCTCCCAGTTTTCAGTTCCTGCCTTAACAACTGGTGGAGCAAAACAGTATCCAACCACTTTGATTGATATGTTACCTATCAAATATAAAGCACAGGATTCGTCCAGCTTAGGAAAAAAGTTGCTGTTCCCTATCCAAAGATATTTGGTTTTGCCTGTGGTTTTAAAATGTTTGATTTTCTTCACCCCTACTATTTCTTTATTTCCAGCATTCCCTGTCACAACTCCAGAACCCCTGGTGCTGGTTACTCCACCAAGGTGCCTAACAGCCAATCGGACACAGCAAGGAGTCCTGTTGTCATGGCTTCCTCCAGCCAATCACAGCTTCCCAATTGACCGTTATATCATGGAGTTTCGGATAGGAGAACGATGGGAGATTTTAGATGACGCCATCTTGGGAAGTGACAGTGATTTTTTTGCCAAGGATTTGACTCAGGTAAGAGGGCATGAAGTAATCTTTTGACATAAAGTGGCCTTCAAACTGTCTTCTGGAAGCCTTGGATTTACTTAGACTCACAGCCTTTTCCAAGCTTCAGTTCCCAAATAGGTTGGACTCCGACTACCATTACCCTCAGGTGGTCTGGCCAGTAGTCAGTGATGATTGGCAGGTTAGTCTGACTGACAACACATAGGGACCCAAGGTTGGGAAAGAATGAGTCATGAAGCTTAACAACCTTTCCCATTGGGAAAGCTAGTAAAGGCTGGCAAGCATCCACAGAAGTTTATGAAACTGACTGACCTTTCCCTGAAACATGAAGTCATGGGGAATGTTGGGTATATTCTGGGTGCTCTCTGAGGACAACAATGAAATCTTACGGGCTTCATCTGTATGTTGTATAGACTGCATATCCTAGGACCTGTCTCCCAACCTTTTGCAGAAAAGAGGTTCCACAACAGAGCTCAGTGTTTCTTGGGCTTTTGGAGAGACAATGTCATGACAATGAAAATGATAGCACGCTTCTCTGAGAAGAATGGTCAATGTACCCTCTTTCTCTTCTGGAAGAACTTCTGAAATTCTCAGCCAGATCTCTCTACAAACGGAGCCCCAAATTATCTTATTTTCTTTAACCCTTTATTGGGATGGCATCAGCACAGTAGGGTGTGGTCTAAATTGCTCCAGAGTTATTCCCTTTTTGGTTTTATATGGCTTTCTAAAGTTCTTATCTTGCCTTATTGTTTTGTTTTGCCTTGCTTTTCCAAGGCCTGCCTCACTTGTTTAATTTTAAGTAATCCTCTATTGTTCCATTTTTTTAAAAGAATCTGAACTCTGTACAACAAGCTGTAGCCTCTTGCTACATTGTACGACTGATGTGCAAAGCTGCATTGATAAAACACTGCACAAAAGCAATCATGTTGTTATTTATATGTATCAAAAGTCTTTTTGTGTGCAGCGTTGTGCCAATGTGCAGGAATTCATATATGCTTTAGTAATTATCACACAGCAAAAATCTTGACCTAGTCATATAATAAAACATATCAAGATAGCTTTTTTGCATGTGTTATCAGCATCCAGTCATACTTTGGTAGCATATGACAGAAGTGGAAGGAAGAAAGCTAAACTGAAAGCAACGGGAAACTCTGCATGCTCCAGTCACAGAATTAATTTTAGAAATTCTCCCAATCCAGTTGGACTTACTGAGGAATGGAATGTAGGTTAGAACAAACCCATGGAGTTAAAAAAAAAAAAAGCGAGAGAGAACAAAATCTTTCCTCAGAACTCCAGCCATGGTGTCACAGAATATTGTTGATGGCATCTGTACACATTAGTGCTCTCTGTTTAGGGAAGAAACCTGAAACCATCTACTGTGCCAGTATTGCTATTTTGCAGCCTCATTAATGTGGTTCCTTTATAAACCCTTGAGCAATGCACAACCAGTCCCCCACAACACCAGCTTATCCACTGTTCCTGGACCCATGGTCATCACTGCTAAAAAATTCCACCCATTCCTGAGTGTATCTTTAGTGTGAAAGCGAAGACTGATTCACACAAGAATGTTTATCATATAATAAGTGATGTGGTAGCCTGCATATTCACCCCAGAGCAAATGCAAAAGAAAATGTTCATATCCACTTTTTCCCACCTGTTTGGCTCCAAGAAATCAAGTGACAAACACTTACGACATATTTGTTCTGCCAGGGTTTTGAGTTGTTTTAAGTCCCTCCCTGCTGAGTGGATCTTCTAATGCTTTCTGTTCTCTTTTATGACGATGATTGTTTCTGTGTATGTGATGTATTTTTAATGTTAGAAGCTGCCTTGGGGACCCTTTCAAGATCCAAAAGGCAGAGTATGAATAATGTTCTAAATAAAGAAATTTTTTTGAAATGTTCAAGTAATCAAGTGATGTGCTTACATAGAATCATAGAATCATAGAATTGTAGAGTTGGAAGAGACCACAAGGGCCATCCAGTCCAACCCCCTGCCATGCAGGAAATCACAATCAAAGCATCCCTGACAGATGGCCATCCAGCCTCTATTTAAATACTTCCTGTGTGAAATGTTCTTTGGGGAAGCTCAAAGTTCAGGGAGGTCTATTGGTACACCTGATCCTAGATTCTGAATCAGGTTTAATATTCTATTTTCTGGTTTGATCACAAATACAGTAACTTGCTCACTGTACTTTCTAGTAGTGGCTAATCTTCCTACATATGTAAAGGCACCTCCTTTGACCACACAGGGAAAGGGTAATTCTCTCTCCCTCTCTTTTTTTAATTGGCCATCTGTTACTGTGATTGGTGATGGCATTTGTGTTCTTGTTGGCAACAATTTTTGATTAATTACTTTTTATCTTGACTTTCCACTAAAAAAAAAGTGCTCATGGCAGCTAACAAACATAAGTAAAAGCAAATTAAAAACAGATTAAAAACCAATTAGACAATAATGCAATTGAAATCATCTGAATAACCGAAACCATTGAAATCATCACAATAACCAGTCAACATCAAAGGCGTTTAAAAGGCAAGTTTGAAGGAATGTGTCATCAAGCTAGAGCATGTTTAGAAGGAGACCAACATGGTGAGAGGTCTGGAAGCCATGCCCGATGAGGAGCGGTTTAGGGAGCTGGGTATGTTTAGCCTGAGAAGATTAAGAGGTGACCTGATAGCCATGTTTCAATATTTGAAGGGATGTCATACTGAGGATGGAGCATGTTTGTTTTCTGCTGCTTCAAAGGCTAGGACATGTAGCAATGGATTCAAACTACAGGAAAAGAGATTCCACCTAAACATTAGGAAGAACTTCCTGACAGTAAGAACTGTTCAGCAGTGGAATGCACTGCCTGGGAGTGCGGTGGAATCTCCTTCTTTGGGGATTTTTAAACAGGCTGGATGGCCATCTGTCGGGAATGAGTTGATTGTATATTCCTGCACGGCAGGGGGTTGGATTAGTTGGCCCTTGTGGTTTCTTCCAGCTCTATGATTCTATAATCACACCCTTCCTAAAAGAGTAGAAGTGGAAACTGACTGCAGCTTTTAAGGGGGTGCATTGCACAATCTGGAAATAAAGCTTGCTCCCATGGATATGTCAGGCAGGCCTCTGCAAGTGGTTGCATTATTAAGAAGTCCTCTCCTGAAAATTGTAATGTCCATACAGGCTAATACAAAGACAGGTGCTCCCTTAAATAGCAAGACCATGTTTAGGGTTTTAAAGGTTAAAACCAACACCTTGAAATATACTTGGAACATAGTTGGCAACCAGTGCAGGTCTTTCAGTATCAGGATAACATGATCTTGATCCCATCTACTAGTTCACTGCCACATGTTGAGCAATCTGAAACTCCTGGACACCCTTTCAAGGATCGCCTCACACTGAACACTTTGCAGTAATCAAGACCTAATTTAACTAAGGTATGGGTGACTGTTTCCAAGTCAGAATAACTCAGGAAAGGTCGTAGCTGGTGCAGGAAATTGAGTTATATAGAAACACTCCTCATCACTGCTGCATTGGCATTGAGGGCACCTAGTTGACATTAATGATGTATTTATTTTATTTATTATAGGACACGTGGTATGAGTTCCGAGTTCTGGCTGTCATGCAAGACCTCATCAGTGAACCCAGTAACATCGCCGGCGTATCTAGCACAGGTGAGGAAGGGTTTCCTCTTTTAAATATTCTCTCTTGAGAAGTGCATTTTCCAGCAAAGTATTATCCTCTTTTCAGAAACAGGTTAAGATATACTCATTCCTTCAGGTATTTGGAAGCTTAGGATATTTGATGTCTCAATTATATTCTGTAAATTGCACACATGTTTTAACTGGATCAGGAGAGGTATTTTTATTTTACTGTGTCTGTCACTTTGTGGACTTATATTGAAAAGTGGTTATAAATACTGTTGTTAGTATAGTGAAGTGATGCTGGTGGCTAAGAGACTATGATCGCCCAGTGCAGTAATTTGAACTGGAGGTTCCCTGCTTCACAGTCTGTTGCCTTAGCCACTCTTCTACATCAGTCTCTTTCTCTTTCACTAAAAATGAACAACTTGGGTCTAGGCTGTTTGTGTGTGTGTGCTTGTTTGTTTACTACTGTATGTTTCAAATGAAGCCCCTTGTATGCTCAAGATTTCTGCTGTCTCTAATCACATTGTGAGGTTTTCCCTTTGTTGTCGTTTGTAAAATATTTCCTTTACTTTACTACCAGTTTTAATATTTTCTATATTGTTCTCCATCTTCTATAGAAAGGCAATTACTGCAATTTAAATTAGTCCAAAAATTACATCTTTGTAAGTGGACTTATATCTGTGAGAATTAGAATTGGGCAGTTACATAACGTCTGTATCCAGTAAAGGGATGCTGTTACGTTACTACCTAGGGCAGCCAGTGAAATGACTGATGCACAACAGGAGCAATGTGTTTTGGCCCTGTTGTGCATCAGGACATTGGCTAGGGAGTGCCAATGTCCATGAGTAGGGCCTGATGTACACCTGGACACCTTTGCTGGTGTGCCTTTACAAATCTTCACAACTCACTAACAGGCTTCTTAGCAGTTCTGCTATGCAGCTAAAGTTAAATAACGTACACCGTGATAATGGATTCTTGCCATGGTTCTTTGCAATAACAAGATTCAAAGCCATTTTATATTCTATACAAGGATGTAGAATTTCTGGACTATGCTATTGGGAATCTGCATGTTGGTGGAAAGGGAGTTGTAGTGCATGTTTGAATGTTCTCTGCCTTTACAAAAATTGCACACCATTGGGAGGGCTGAACTAATGTTTTTTACCCTTTGAGCACATTTGCTGTGCTTTGTTTTTACCTGGGGGAAGTATTCAAATAAAGGCCCTTACCATTTATAATCTGAAGTGATGTGGTTCGAAGTTCTATACTGTATCACAGGGCTTGTCTACACTGGGGGTAAAAATCCAGATGAAATTTGGACTATTTTGGCCCGGAGCTGTGGCACATGAAATTTGGACTACTCTGGCCACACCTTACCCACCAAAGCCCAAATCGGCATTTGCATTTTTACCTCCAGAGAAGCTGTGGATCCCCTGCTGCTACTAGCCAGCTGCCCCTGCTGGTGTGGGCTGGAAGATCAGCAGGGCTCTGCCTTTCTGGTACATAATCACCTGCTCTGAGGTCAGAATGACTGGCCAGCCTCGTCATTGTGAGGCTGGCCACCCATTCTGACTTCAGAGAGAGTGACTAGTACTTGGGGCTCTGCTTTCATGGAGCTCAGAGCAGGCAATTGCATGCCAGAAAAGCAAAGCCCTGGTGGTAGTCACTCTCTTTGAAGTCAGAATAACCTGCCTTCCCTGACATTGCAAGGTTTACTACCCATTCTGACTTCAGAGAGAGCTACTCGCACTGGGGCTTTGCTTTCACAGAGCTCATAGTGGGTGATTGTGCACCAGAAAAGCAAAGCCCCATTAGTCAGCTTGTTTTGACTCCAGAGAGTGTGACCAACACCAGGGCTTTGATTTTTTGGCACACAATTTCCTGCTCTGAGCTCCATGAAAGCAGAGCCATGGCACTAGTTGCTCTTTCTGAAGTCAGAAAGGGCAGCAAGCCTTAGGATGGTGGAGTTGGCTGGTCATTCTGACTTCAGAGAGAGTAACTAGCGCCACGGCTCTGCCATTGGAATGTGGAGGGTGCAGGGTGTTTGCATATGTGGAAGTGGGGACATTGAAGATACCATACATTATATGCTACATTGTAGGATATATAAGACTCCAAGAGATAAGTTTCTGAAGAGAAGTTTAGAATTAGTAGCTAACCAAAATGATCTGGAGAAAATAATATATTTGCTATCCAATACAGCTAAGTCTGTCATGTTGAATACTGCCAAATTTTCAGTAAAAGCAGCTAAACTCAGATTTTGAGGATAATGGTCCAGGTGGGAATTTATGACAAATATATATATACTGGTTTGAATGGATTATGTAACACTAAGCCACGATTAATATTAAACACTTCTGTAATCTTTGTATTAAAAGTTTATCACTATATATACATATATATTATAGAGCCAACAGTGATTCTAAAAGTTTTCAAATGGTTTTAATGATTTTTGTAAGATTGTAATTTGATGACTATAACCTGTATATGGTTGTCATGAATAAAATTGTCGTTGTCATTGGAATGAAGAAGTGGCGCAGAGGAAGGGAAAAATGGTGTCCCCTCAGGCAGTGCTTGTCCTTCCTCGCCTCCTCACCTGCCAAATCTAGTGTGAATGCATTGTTCACGCTACAGTTTTCTTTGGAGTTTCAAGCAAATGCTGGAGAAAACTGAGTTCTAAAACCCTGATTAAGGTGGTATTCCCCAAGTCTGGTGTGGATAGGACTGCACATCATGTGGCATTATCGCACTAGATTCAGAGGAAAGGCCGCATGTTGTGTGGCATTATCGGGCCAGATTTGGGGGGGAATCAGGGGTTTTCACTAGTTTAGACAAGCCTTCAGTTTGTATAATATGCAGAATGGCTCTTGTCCTATCTACTACTGACCTCTAGTGATGCTACTATACCAGTTCCTGATCTGTGGAGACTTTTCAGTATTTGAATTGGTAAGTGGTAAAACTAATATTTGCTCGATCAGTTTCCAGCTCTTTTTCAAGTGATAATTCAACTGCTACATAGATTTAAGCTCTCATGTAATTTTCACAGATATTTGGGAGGTTTTTTTACATTTCATTTCCAAGTGACATCCCCATTTACCCTTGTCCCCTCCACAGAGTAACTTAAGATAATTGCTATATCACTGCCCCATGCTGTTTTTCACTCTCTTTTTCTTTCTTGAAATGTTTAAGAGAAAAAGTAAGAGAAACAGTATGTCTGTATGTGAGAGAGACTGGGGTGCCCATCACACTCCCCAAGTGATGGCCTCTGAAGGAAGGAAATACAACCCTTGATGTATGTGCATAATAATATACACACACCTTTGCCAACAGACAGTAACACTTCATTTGTCTGAATTGAATCTACTTCAGGATGACACTCAAGGAAAAAGGAATGGCAGTGGGGGAGGGAAGTAAATTCTGCAGATATTGCCTCTTCTCTCCCTCCGAGGCCACGGCAGTGGCCATTGGGATAGAGGAAGGGCCTTTCATCTGCTTCTTGGCCTAGGCATGATGGAGCTATGGCTTCCTCTTCTTCTCTCCCTCCGAGGCCAGGGCAGTGGCAGTTGGGATGGATGGAGTGCCTTTCATCTGAATCTGGGTCATAAAGTAAATGTGTGATCCAGATCTGAGATATCTTGAATGTTCTTTGTAAGATCCTTCCTTCCTTCTTTCTTTATTTCATTCTTCTTTCATTTTTTTTATCGAGAGGTGTTTGAAATTGTCAATATCGTCCAAAATCATATAGAATTCTTAAGTAGTGTAATATGTGAACATCAGTAATGTTCACATGAAGCCTGCTGAGATAAAGATGGTGAAAATACCATGAAATAAGCTTTGTTCATTTACTCTAGCTAAGATGGCAATCTTCTGTTAGCACTTGTGTTGAAGCCTTAGTGCCCGGAGCAGCACCCTGACAGGTCCTCCTGTTTTCTGTCTCTCCCAGATATATTTCCACAGCCAGACCTGATAGATGAAGGTTTGGCCCGGCCTGTGCTGGCGGGGATTGTTGCCACCATTTGCTTTCTCGCTGCTGCCATCCTGTTCAGCACTCTTGCTGCCTGCTTTGTCAACAAGCAACGCAAACGGAAACTCAAGCGCAAAAAAGGTAAGCCTTCTCAGGGTACAGGTGGTCAGCCATTCTGAAGTATGATGAAAAGGGTCTTTGGAAAAAATCACTCATTTCCAAAACAGAGAATGCATATTCAAACCATGGATTCCTACTAACTTTTGCATACAAAAGTTGCCTGCCTACATTGCCATATGTGTCCTTTCACTCTGGACGTAATTAGAGGTGATGGAAAGAGAGCCAAAAATTGATCTCTTTGACTTATTGAAAAACTCAATACAACCATTGTAAATGGACAGGGAACTGGGGAGGAGAGATTCATATCTGTCCATAGTTGGTTGGGTACATGACAACAATTTTTCTGGTACTATTTTTCTGATTCAAACATTCCATACTTTGTGCTCCATGAAGCAAGAAGCAGCTCCAGGCATACATCTGGAATAGGACATTGCCATGGCCCTAATGCTCTTCCAGGAGTTTAATGTGGTCCTAAAAAAAAGCCCCCCCCCAAAGGCAATAGACTCCATCAAGAATTCCCCATACTGACACCCTGTTCAAAGGCCTGAAGGTAGCATGTGCCTGTATGCCAATCTTGACTCTTGATGATTCTAAATCCGTCCTCCCCTCCTCCACCTTCCCCACTCCTTGCCTGCCTGATCACAGAATGAGTTGACAAAATATATTCTTCACCCCAAACTCCTCTATGTCTGCATGTGTCAGACTTAGGTGGGAGTAGAGCAAGGTAATTTGGATAGGGTGCACTACGGGTTCCTCCCCTAGGGATGCATAAGGTGAAGTGTGGGATTGTGTAGATAAAACACCCCAGTAGACATCTTTATTCAGCTAACTTTTTATTTTAAAAAATCAGCTAGAAAAAAATGATACAGTTGTACTGCATCATCATCAGTAAACAGAAACACAACTAGAAAGAATCCTTTAGTCTGTTTCTTCTCCAAAGGCTTCTTATAGTATATGGCATCCAATAATTTTTTTAAATATCATCACAATCTGGCTTTGGGGAAGTGTGCAGTAGAACAGGGTAGTCAAGTTCTGGGGCATCACTTTCACTTCCCAGAGCTCACCATATCCCCACCAAAATTGCAGGTGGTTTGAAGTCCACTTGTAATTTTGTAAAACTTTTGCAGGGCTGGGGACAAAACAAGGTGACGAGGGAAATTTCAGCCAACATTTGTGTGCACAGTGTCCAAAAGAGGCCTAGTGGCTTCATGTAGGTCACTTCTTTCATTATTCCTGAATGCTTACCACACCACTCGCACAACCAAAATCACAGAATCATCCTTCAAATCATGTCACATTTTAGTCTAACGTCCTCTCTAACATATTACTTTTTCCTTAGTATGGAATCTGGTCATTAGAAGGATCATTCAGGTTTATGAACTTGCTTTAGTTTTCCGTTTGCTCTACAGGGGAGATGTGAAAACCCTGCCACAAAAATAACTTGTGCAACTCCTTGAATCATTTGGTATCAAAACCAGTTATGGCATTCCAGCAATCACACAGTTAAATATTCTGTTCTTTGCTGTTGAAGATACAATGAACATGGTGCTTTTTTCAACCTTGTTGTTGCATCCCATTAGTAATCTGTTCTTTCTTCCCTTCTTTTATTCTTTTCCAGACCCTCCTCTCTCAATAACCCACTGCAGGAAAAGTCTGGAGTCTCCGTAAGTATCTCTGTGTTGTAGTTGTTACTCAAGCCATGAGTCATTGGATAGCAATCCCCATAAAGACAGCTCTTACATGTAACAGAACATATCTGGCTTTAGTTTAGCATTTCAGAGCCCAGGTGCACATTCACTGAAGCTAGTGACTTTTTTATGGGCTGGAACACTTATGACTGCATGCGAATAGGGCTGCATGTTTTAAATACACTCACATGTAAAATTGCTGTTGTTAATTTCTGTCAAATCTGCTCCCGCTTATGGGTGACCATATGAATAAGAGACACCCCTGTGCCAGGACACTCTGTTATTAACAGTCCTTTTAAGCTCTTACAAACTCAGGATTGTGGCTTCCTTGATTGAGTCAATCCACCTGTAACATGGTCTTCCTCTTTTCCTATTGCCTTCTACATTGCCAAGGATTATTATTTTTTTTCTAATGATATGTCCAAAGTACAATAGACTTAGATTAGTCCTTTTGGCTTCTAGGAAGAACCATGTAAATAATACTCTGTATATGGAAAACTAGCTCATTAGGGAGAGAGGCTTGGAATGTAATCCTACATACATACATACATAGGACTGGAATAGAATTCAAAGACATAGCTGTGTTAGTTTGGAATATAAGTATGCAAAGCGATCTTGTAGCACCTTTGAGATATACTGAGAGAAAGCTGGGATATTGGTCTACAACCAGTTTCTGAGGTATACTCATATGTGGACTGGTTTAGAAATGTCTGTAGCTAAGTGGGAGAACACATACTTTGTACGCAGAAGGTTATAGGCACAATCCTCAACATCTCCAAATAGAGCTGGGAAACACCCCTCTCCAAAATCTTGGAGAGCTACTGCCAGCCATTGCAATCAAAGTTGAACTAGATGTTCTAGTGCTCTTACTTAGTATAAGGCAGCTTCCTGTGTATACATCAAGAGAGTCTTTTTAAATTTGTGTGTGTAGTTGTGTGTATGTGTGTATGTGTGAGGGTCAGTTATAAAACACCGTTCTCTGCCTGCTTTCTGAAGTGCATGTGGTAGAAAGGACTCGGTTTTATGCATGCATTTCAGCATCTTGTTTTCTTACTCTTCCCACAACAATAAATAAATTTTATGGAATGTCTGCTACCTATTCCACATGAACTTCTTTTCACTGAATCACAGCCAGGTACAGATACTGTACATGTGTGTGTTCTTTAAAAAAAAAGTTCTACCATTGTGCAGTTTCAGCATCTTGTTAGCACAACAGGATCACACATTGTTTGGGTCTTTGAGGCAATCTGAAACCATGCCTCTTACTTCTGTTAGAATCTCTCCATAAGGATACCCTGAGTCTGTTATGGGGTAAAGAGAACATTTTGATTTGAAGAAAACCATTAGCCGCTGTATGCAACATGATTAGGCTAGAACAAGGCTATTGGCAGTAATACTGGATGTAGCCATGAAGTATTCTTTTTTCTGGGATCCCTGAATTCAGTTGCTAGAGGTGTGGGGCTTGCAACAGAGCTGAGTTTTAAGGAGCACAAGGGCTTGGGCTACATCCTGAAGAGCAGTTGATAGGTAAGATCACTCTCTTAACCAAACTGAAGTAGAAGGTTAAACTCTGTTTAGAGTGTTGTTGTTGCTACCTGATCTGGCCAGAGGTATCATTCTGTTGCCCAGCTGAAAGAGATTATGTACCCTGTTTCCTTTTGTGCATGAAGGAGACTTTGAGGCTCAAGCAAGAAGATCAGTGAGTTAAGTCTCAAACCATGAAGTCAGAAATGGCCAGAGCTTGAAAAAGTCTCCTTTTAGACACCCAGCCCCAGAGTCCTCAGTCAGTGTGGCTATTAGCTAAGCAAGCCTCATGGGTATGCTGACTAGGGGAATTATTTCCAAAAAAAAGATGGAATGTCTAAAAAAGATAGATGGGAAGAAAGAGAGATAGTAGAGTGAAAAAGTAACTTTTTTCAAGATTGTTACAATTATCCATTCTCTTGTTCATATAGTCGTCTCTTGGTATCTGCTGGGGTTTGGTTCCAGCCCCCCCCCCCCCGTGGATACCAAAATCTGTGGGTACTCAAGTCCCATTATATGCAATGGCATAGCAAAATGGTGTCCCTTGCATAAAATGGAAAAATCAAAGTTTGCTTCTTGGAATTTTTTTGGGAATATTTTCAAGCCCTGGATGGTGGAATCTATGGCTGTCAAATCTGTGGATATAGAAGGCCAACTGTACTTTAGAAAACATTCAGCTACATCCAAGGCTTAGGTTATTTTGACTTCATAAACATACAACATTAAGATCCCATCTACACAGTAAAAAAAAATACGTACGCCGTTCGGAAGATTGCTCTTCCGTACACACAGCTGTTCGGATTCATACATGTCATTCAGAAGGGGGGCTAGCGAATCCCCTGTAAACTACGTGGATTCGGCGTTTGGAAGGAGTAGCGGATCTCGGCATAAAATACGTACAGCCATTCGAATGGCTGGTGGTCTGTATGCCCCATTCGCACACATACGAACAGCCAGTGTAATCTGATTGGCTGGCCGAGTAGAAGGGGCAGGGCTAGCAAGGAGAGGAATTGGGAGCAGCCGGCATGTTGGATTCCCGGCTAAGCGAGCGCCCGGTAAGTCCGTGAATTGTATATATTTATTTTTATTTTTCATTGTAAATAGGGAAAACTGAATGTCCGCAAAGCAGACACCTTTTGAAATAAATAAATAAATAAAAGTGGCGGGAGATTTAAAACCGCCGCTTGGCTTGCTCATTCCATCCAGCTGGGGAAGGGGGTTCATATGGAGTTGGGGGGGGTAAAAATCATGTAAGTGGATCGTATGCATACAAATGGCTGCCTATTCATATTTTTTACCCCCAAACGGATTTTTTTAATCGTATAGACGGACCCACACACACACCATACCACAGTCTTACCCCCCAGAAGACTTGCTTGTTCTTTTTACTAGCAGTTAAACCTTTCTGTTCTTTTGTGTCCACCCAGCTTCTGTTCTAGCTGTGATGCTGAGCAAATTGTTTTCCCTTTCTGTGACCCTTCCACCTTTTCTTTTGTTCTTGTGGTCTAGGTTGTCTTCTGGTAAGGTGAGTCCTGAGAGCATCCGCACTCTTCGGCCCCCTTCTGAGTCTTCTGATGACCAAGGTCCTCCTGGGAAGAGGATGTTGAGCCCCAGCAAGGAGAAAGAGCTGTCTCTTTATAAGAAGACCAAGCGGGCCATCAGCAGCAAGAAATATAGTGTTTCCAAAGCAGAGGCAGAAGCTGAGGCAACCACCCCCATTGAACTCATTAGCCGTGGGCCAGATGGACGTTTTGTCATGGATCCTTCAGAGATGGAGCCCTCACTTAAGACCCGACGGATAGAGGGGTTTCCCTTTGTGGAGGAGACGGACATGTATCCAGAGTTCCGTCAGTCAGATGAAGAAAATGATGACCCTGTCATGCCTGTCTCTGTGGCAGCCCTCAAATCCCAACTGACACCTCTTTCCTCCAGCCAGGAGTCTTACCTTCAGCCACCAGCATACAGTCCCAGATTCCATCGGGGCCTGGAGGGGACAAGCACCCTGGAGAGCCGCCTCCAAGCCACTGGTCAGGCTAGGCCTCCAGCCCCCAGGCCATTCCACCATGGCCCATATTACGGTTACCTCAGCAGTAGCAGCCCAGGGGAGATGGACCCGCCGCCTTTCTACATGCCAGAGGTCAGCCCTCTCAGTTCTGTCATGTCCTCCCCTCCTCTGCACCCTGAGGGGCCATTTGGCCATCCCACAATCCCTGAGGAGAATGGAGAGAATGCTTCCAACAGCACACTGCCCCTGACCCAGACTCCAACAGGGGGCCGGTCCCCTGAACCGTGGGGCAGAGCTGAGTTCCCTTTCAGCGGCCTGGAATCTTCGCCTATCATGTTTCCTCACCAGCTCCACCAGTGTGAAATGGCTGAGAGCGTGCAGCCAAAGGCCAGTCTTCCTAGGGGACCGCCACCTTCCTCCCTCCAGGTCCCTGCAGCCTATCCTGGCATTCTGGCCCTGGAGGCACCAAAGAGTTGGACTGGCAAGTCACCCAGCAGGAGCCAACCTTCTGTGCCCACCACCACCAAGTGGCAGGACAAACCTATGCAACCAATGGCGAGTCAAGGGCAGCTACGACATACCAGTCAAGGCATGGGCATACCTGTGTTGCCTTACCACGGGCCGTCCGAGTCAGTCAGCCACAGTGGCACAAGCACATTCGGCCTGGACACCAGGTGGTACGACCCCCAACCTAGACCTCGGCCCAGCCCTCGGCAAATCAGGAGGGCTGAGCCCAGTTTACATCAGGTGGTGCTACAACCTTCAAGGCTTTCTCCCCTGACCCAAAGCCCCCTCAGCTCCCGCACTAGCTCCCCAGAGCTGACAGCACGTGCCAGACCACGACCAGGCCTCATCCAGCAGGCAGAGATGTCTGAAATCACTCTCCAGCCTCCGGCAGCAGTCAGCTTCTCCCGCAAATCCACTCCATCCACAGGATCTCCTGCCCAGAGTAGCCGGGGAGGCAGTCCCAGTTTCAGACCTCCCATGGCCTTCACCTCTTTGGCCACTAGCTATCCCCCTTCTCAGTGTCCTTCCCTGCCTGTGGAGCCCATGGATGTCTTTGGACAAATTTCCTCACCAAGGAGGACTGAGGAGGAGATTCTTAGGCCAGAACCAACACCGACAACCAGTTCGGGGTAAGTGTGCTGTGTGGGAATCGCTTGCTCCCCTTTTACCCAGCCCTCTTTCCTCTCCCCACCTCACCTGCTCCCATTCCTTCCCATAAGCTCTTCCCTGCCACCATCAACTGAACTCTTAGGGTTTGTCCAGCCACACTGCAGCATCCTTTTTGGAGATGACCTCCAGTTCATCTAGGATTTTTTTTTTCTCTAGTCAAGTTTGCATTGTTGGGCTGTCCCCATGCCCCCGCCCCCCTGCCAGTGTCTGTCACTGCTCCTCTCAGTAGGTTAGATCAAGGTAGTGCTTTATCATTGTGCTTGTGGGTTACTTGTTAGCTAAACAGTCACTTTCTCCTCTCACAACAAAGAGGAATTCCAGCTTGCTTTTGTTTTGGGAGTTGTGTGCTGGGATGAGTGAAGAGGTCCAGATGTCTAACATTACAAGTTCAGGGGTTTTGTTTTTGTTTTTTTGTTATTGTTTTTTGTACTGGGTAAATGAACCCAGAAATTACCAGTATTTTCCTCTTCTAGTTCCTGGCTGTTTACTTTCCTGGGACATTAAAGCCTTGAGGCTGCTCATTGCCTTCTTCACATCCTTTCCCCCCGAGAGGGTTTGCCATCTACCATGAATGAAACATGGCCACACAAGCTGCCTTTTACCACACCATCTCCAAAAGGGGTGCTGCAGCCCTCCCAAGACTTGGGCAAACTGAAAGAACAAGACATTAGCCACACGAACAACTTGTAAGGAGAGGACAAAAAATAAAACCCAAAACCACCAAAAAAACACACAGAAGTCAAATCAGGAAGCTGCCAACATTGTCGGATCCTGTCCATGAAAGGGATTGCAGCTGGCCTTATCTCCAGCAGCTGGTTTTCCAGGTACCAGGGTTGCACCAGGCAAAGCGTCTCTTTCTTTCTGTCTCTTCCTTCTTTCCCTCACACCTCTGTCTTTCACAGCACCTATAGGGGCGTGCTCTCCTTCCATCCTTTTGTCTTTGTTCAAACAATTTTTCTGTTCTCCATGTAGTGGAATTTGAACTTCCCCTTTCCCTTTGGAACCCTGGCCTTGTGGAAATGAGTGGTTAATGGCTTGAGGCAAACACGTGTATAGCGAGGAGAGAATCAACAGCAGGAAAGAAGAAAAGGTGGGGTGATAGAATGTGTGTTCCTCTTGGAATGTGAGCAAGTGCTGGTTGCTGCTGCTGGTAGCGTCACACTGTAGAAAAAGCTGCAACGTTTGAGTGTAGTGTGGGAGGCTGGCTTTCACATACCCCTTGCAATGTCCCCTTGCATTTCACCTACACTCTCTGGTACCTGGAAGCTTTTAACTCTTTTAGGAACCCATTCAGCATGACTGATAGTTGCTTTCAGGAGACTGGGCCCATAGGTCAAGAGAGGCGTATTTGCACTAAAGAGCTGAGGTGATCATAACTACTAACAAAACAAAACTAACCTCTGTTACTTGGATAGATAGTCTCCAACTCACTGGATCCAGGATACATTCAAAAAGTTCATGTATGGGGAAATCTCAGGACTATCTAGAAGGGATGTCTACACTACAACCTTTATATCAGTTTTCATACCAATTTAACTGTCACAACTTCTCCCAAAGAATCATGGAAATTGTAGGGCTGGGTAGCTTTTTTGGGGATGTACTGAGCATTTTCTGTTACAGATTTTTAGTCTGTCCTTACTGTGTTACAGGAGGCTCCTGACATTTTGTTTGCTCAGGTTGAAAATCCATTTGGCACCTTACCTGGTGGTAAAAAAAATCATAATAAAACAAAATAATTGACGACTTGCTGCCTTTTAAGATACTCCCAAAGCAATTGCATCACCTGCTTAATGTTGGGGCTGGCCCTACCCTACTCATAGAATTACAATTTCCAGTGTTTTCTGGGAAAGGGAAATGACTGTCGAACCGGTTTAAGCCTGTAGTGCAGATTTGCTCTGTGTGCTAGTACCCTGTTGTCTGTGCTTTGAAGCCATAACTCCTATACTCTTTAGTCACCTTTTCCTTTCATTTCTGTTTCTTTCCCCTTTTCTCTTTTCCTCCCAGTATAGTTTTGGTTTTTTTGTGCTTTGTTTTCTTTCCCTTTACTCTTCCTTTTGGGTTTTGTTTTCCTTTTGACTTGCTGATGTCTTGTGGAGCTTGGCTCCGTGCGGGTGTTGATAACTGCTTTGTTTTTGATTAATCTCAGCTATCTGGGCAGTGTTGTCGAGACAAGCTACTCCTCAGCTCAATAGGTAAGGGTGATCAATGTCTGAAAGGATGGTGCTGGGGCTGTGGGGTGTGGTGGGGGAGAGGGGTATGGGAAGGGAAATTAAAGGGGCTTTTTTCAATAACATTTTTTTTTCCTTTAAAGGGGAATAAGGAATTGCAAAATCCAGGACAAACCTTTGCACACTTAAGACTCTGTGGCTTTTGGGTTTCCCTATTCTGCAGTACATCACTCTTTTGTTTGCACAGAAGCCTATTTCTATAGATAAACAAATGGGGATGCTTGATGCAGCTCTAAGGACAGCTAAGGCAGGAACTGCTAAGCCAGAGGTCTGTTAATTAAGTGGAGAGGGCAATGGTGTACCGTAGCTGAATATTATGAGCTTTTGATTCCGGATGCTAACTTTATTATTAGCTAACTACACTTATATATCACTGTAGTCAGAGAGGTTAGCAGTATAAAATAACAGATTATAGTCTATTGGAATTAGCAAATGGGATGTGGTGGGAATGCTGCAAAAAACACACACAACAAAAATACATTTTGGGTACCAATTCTTGTATAATATTTATGTAATAGTTGAATGAAATGACTGTTGATGGAGGAAGTTCTGAAATCACACTCTTAGCATACTTGATTGGGGTGTGGGTGTGGTGTGGATGCCACTGTCTCATCTTTCTTTATGAAGCAGAAGGGCCATAGATGGGACATTTCTGAGTTGATAGTAGTCAACTTTTGCCCCAGATTTGAACTTTTCAGACTTTTTTCCATACATTTCTTTTGGATCTTATTTCTCCTGTGTGCAATCTATTGTTGGGATAACTTTAGAGTAAGCAATAACCTCAGAATCATAGAGTTGGGATGGACCACAAAGGCCATCTAGTCAACACCCTCCCATTTAGGAATACATAATTAAAGCACTCCTGAAAGCTGCCAATCCAAGCGCAGTTGAAAGACTTCCAGAGATGGAGAATCTACCAACCTGTGAGGCAGTCTGTTCCACGTTCAAATAAGGTATCACTAAAAACAAACAAAGAAGGAAGGAGGAAAAGTAAATATTATAAATTATTTTATTCATAGTTTGTGTCTGGTAGGATCTGCCACACTGCACACAGATCAGTGCTACTGGGTGATCCGTAGACTAGTGCCACTCTCTGGCAAACCTTCTAGGAGAGAAAGAAACAATTGTAGCCATCAGGCACAAATATGATACTGATCCCTGAGACATGGGGGGGGGGGCAGAGGAGCCCCAGTCCTCCAAATCAAGTAAGTTGAGATGCACTCCATTTTGTGATATGCACTGTGTCTGTTGCATAAAGTGAAGTGTGCATAAATAGCAGGTGTGGCAGGGCCAGACCAGAACTATGGCACAAATAAAGGGGGTTAACCCCCAGCCTTGTACAACATTTCTGAGAAAAATACACATCCAAAGCTGCTATTTGCCTCATGAAAGGAAATGATATGTGTGACACTGAAAGCTTCTGAAGAGGGACAATATTTTTGTCAGTGTTCCATCTGTGTCATCATCCAAATCAGAACCAGGTCCTCCCATGTCTGTTTAAACACACAGAGAGACTCAGGCCAAATCCACACTACACAAATAATCCAGTTTGAAACTGGATTATTTGCCATGGCTCCTTCCTATTGAATCCTGGTATTTGTAGTTTTACAAGGTCTTTAGCCTTCGCTGCCAAAAAGTGCTGGTGCCTCACCAAACTACAGATCCCAGGGTTCCATAGGAAGAAGCCATGACAAATTATCCAGTTCCAAACAGGATTATTTGTGTAGTGTGGATTTGGCCTTAATGAAAATGTGTGTTTAAAATAACATGCAATTTGTCCCTCACACATACTTTCTCTCACGGCTTCTCTCATGGTCTGAGAGCTCTATCAAGACTCAGATCCAGACTACTCTACCCACCTTCTCATGACAGACTGTTTCACTTGAGAATTCTAGATTCATTTCCATCTGTCCTTGGAAGAAACTGAAGCTTGTTCTCTCAGATCCTTCACCCGTTATGCTTGCATTGCTCTTTTAACCTACTGAAGATAGAAAGCAGATTGGAGCAACCCCAGTGTTGACAGTTTAAAAGTCAGGGACTCAGAGAGGTCTTTTTCTTCTCCCAAACCTAGGCCTTATTACTGCTGTTTGCCACTCTTCAGCTCCCCACATAAAGGGAAGAAGTGGGGTCTGTGTGCTCTGGGAGAAGGGAGGTGGAAAACTGGTACCTTTTTTCAGCAGGCCAGCACTGCCATTGTGAAGTGCTGAGGGAAAAGACAGAAGCTGCTAAACTGGTAGTAATAATGCTAGGTTTTTCTTTTTCTTTTGAAGCAGAATAAAATAGAGGCCTGGGGTTACATTTTGAGGGCATTACTGGCAACACCTTTGCTGTTCTCCAGGGCCTGACTATCAAGAAGATATTTGTACTCTAGTTTCTGCTAGGGCCATTTTGTGACTGAAGTGACATAGAATCTGGGTACACGCTCCCTTCTCTGCAATTTGTTCCTGCCTTGCCTCAGACAGGACAGGGGAAATGCCATAGAAACCTTCCTGTCACTTTAAACTGAGGCAGGCTTTGTCCCTTACGGACTGGTGGGTGGAGGAGAAGAAAGCCTTTTTGGCACTTGGCTCATGCTTCAGGAAGATGCCTTTCTCACTAGAGTTTGAGAGCAGGAAGGAGAGAAAGATGGATGGCAATTTTATTCCTTTAACGCTGGCTTGCTTGGAGAGGAATTGGTTTGTGCCTTAGGAACTGCGTCCTGACACAAAAGCGGCACTTAGCCACCAGCGTACTCTCCCTGACTAGCCCAACTCACCCTCAACAGTTGTGCAGATACAAACTCTTGCTTAGCAACTTGATGGTGTGTGTCTCTGTGTAAGAAAGAATGCAGAACAAATTGAATTTTTAAAAGGAAGTATAAGCAACCCACTATTGTGTAGAAGAGTTAGCCAGCTTCAGGGCCAGTGTTTACATACCTTCCAGCTCCCCCAGTTTGGCAGGGGCAGTCCCAGTTAATGCTCTGTCATCCCACTTTTCCAGCTGTTTTTTTAAATGGCCCAGTTCCTTTTCCTTGTCCCATTTTCCCTCTTTGTCCTTTGTTACTTGAATTCTGAAAACTTGAGTTCAAAGGGCAAAAGTAGTTTGCACTCAATTAAGTCAGCAGTGGGGAGAAGACAGAGCAAAATCTTGCCCTTCTCAGTAGGCTCAGGCAAAAGCAAACTCCTGCAGTCTCTCCTAGCTTTGTGTGTTTCTTCCTCACTAATAACTTTACCCTCTTGGCCACATTTTGATGTTGTTTGGCCACTCATGCCCCATTTTTCATCTCTGAAATGTTGGAGGGTATGGGTTTAGAATTGCTAGGTACCTACACAACCTGTACTCCTTTAGGGGCCCCACTGATGCTGAGCTCCAGAGCCCCTTGGACCTGCTCATCCTCTTTGTTGCACCCACTGCCTTTCCTCTCAAAGCAAGTGAAGACTGGCTCAAGCAAACAAAAGAAGGCATGGCCTCTGCTTGCTGTTGCTTCTCCCTTGGGCATCCAGGCAGGTGAGTCCCAAAGGGCAAGGGATCAAGTGAATGGGCAGTGGTAACAACCGTCCCACTGAGAACATAGCTTGCCCATCCCAATGTAGTCTTGGAGCCAGCATTGTGGTGTCTGAATGGCTTCCCAGCCGTCCCTCAGTAACTTCTAGATACTGCCCCACAACCAATCCCTCACCTTGCTCATCTGACGTGGGGGAAAGTGGTTGAAATGCAAAGGCAAGGGACACTTTATCACAAGGCTGTCTCCAGATGCAACTTACTCAGCTTCAGACTCTCAGGCATGAAGAAAGATAAAACAGTTCTGAGTAGTTGAGAGGCATAAAGAGACAATTCTATCTAAGCCTCTGTTGCTGTTTGCCCTGGGGGTGACTTTTAGTAACCCATGTGCTGGTATGGGGGTGATGGGCATGTATGTGTGGCTGGCACTTCAACTGTTACTCAGGCATTGAAGAGAGAGAGCAAAATGTGAAAGAAGGAGAAAAGGTTAGCCATGTAAGAGCCACAGTGTGATTTGAGATTCCCCCAAAAGTTTAGAGACACATAACAAAATACAGAGGCCATTGAACATGCCCTTAATTAACAGCACCTCTGGGTGCACTTCCCATAATCGCTAACATTGGTAGTTCTGGCTGAGAGAACGTAAAATCTGCAAAATCATAGGCCTTGATCCTACAAACAATACAAACTTCCCTGGATTCTGAAGACTGGCGGTATGGCATTGTGTGGTTTTATGTATTTTTAACTTTCAGACCCTCCTAGCATCGGGAAAACCAGATGTTGGGAGAAAGCATATCAAAATGAGACGCCTAAAGAGCACACGACTGCAAAACAATGTAATTACAAAAAACGTGAATATATAATGAAGGTGAGGAACGAGATATACTGAAGCCACTGAGCACCTAAATATGTGCAGAACTGGGACTGGCATTGATACAAAGGCAATAAAGATCAAATTGTATACAAAACAGCATGAGGAGTTGTGTCTCATCACAGAGTTTTCAAGGTTAAAGGCTTCAGGAGTTGTTTGCTATTGCCTTCTTCTGTGTAGTGTTAACTCCTTCAGAGTTGGCAATGGTGCTACTGCCATTGTCTCTTGAGAGATCCTCCACTAGTGTTACCCTCTGCTAGTGCTGCTGCCCAGTAGCTGTTTCGCACTTTTAGTCTGGCTCCTCAGGAAAAGCCTCTCTGACTTTGAGACCCTACCCACAGCACTGCTACAATCGGCATAGCCTTCTTCCTCACAAAAGCAGGCAGTCCCATCACCATCGAAAGGTAGAGCCAAGAGTTCTACGGATGCCATGGATTACTAAAAAGACAAAAGGGGCCTAGAGCAAATCAGGCCTGAACTTTCATTTGAAGTCAAGATGACTAAACTGAGGCTATTACACTTTGGGCATACCATGAGATGATATGGCTCATTGGAAAAGATGATAATGCCTGGTAAAGTGGAAGGCAGTAGGAAAAGAGGAAGACCACACTATAGATGGATTGATTCAATAAAGAAAGCCCTGGCCCACAGTTTGAAAGACCTGAGGAAGGCAGCTGATGACCAGATTTGTCATAAGTCAAACTTGACTTAATGGCAAAGAACAACAATGAGGAGTAATCAGTGTATTACAAAAAACATAATACAGAATGATAAACTAAATGAACTGTAGGCACTAAACATCCAAATGTTTACAGGACATGGATAAGAATTAATGGGCACAGAACATAAAAAAAAAGAGACATTAATGAGGAATAATAGATAGGAGGAATACTAGGTACAATAGTTGGCATCTAATTTTCTCTTTCTGAGTAACATAATCTTACACATATAAAGAATTTCATTTCAGGCAAAGAAACTACCCCTAAGGTAAATTCTTATGCAATTGGACAAGAAGAAAAAAAAAAAGGAAAAATATAACATTTAATTTCTGTATGTAAGGTTAGTGAACCTACTATTACACAGAGAAGATCATCCTGTCTGCATACTTCTATATGAAGCAATGAAACTTTTTGTTTGTCAAAACAAACAGAACATTTTTTTAAAAGTCCATGTTTTGTACACATTTAGGTGCTCAGTGGCTTTGGTTTATCTAGTTCATTATTTTCACTATATATTAATGTTTCTGTAATTAAATTGTGTTGCCGTTGTACACTCTTTAAGCATTTTGCTTTGGCATGTTTCTGACTCCTGCCATTTTGTGCTAATAGGGGAAAGAATCCCATCTTCTCTCTGGTATGGACTAGATATATATTTGCAGGGATGCCTCACCTGTTTTCTGAAGTGGTACTGTCTTGGATCAGTTTGCTACCTCAGTTGCAGCTTGTGTGAACTAGTTTCAGGGCCTGGCTCCCTAAGGGAGTTATTTGATTCCAAGAAAATATCTTCTTGCCTCTTAGGCAGGGCTGGCCTAAGACATTTTCCTCTTTGCAGTGAAGAACAAGATGGCGTCTCCTTCTCAATCTGTGTGCAGAAGTTGATTAGACTGCAGTTGAGTCTTCTTTAAACCTTGGGGACATGACAGTATCCTCAACTACACCTGAGGCAGCAGGCAAATTTGTTGGGGGTAAGAAGGTTTTGTGGAATACTCACCTCTGGTCCTCCAGGGAAGATGAATAACCAGGGGGCTTGGGAGGAACCACAAGAAGACTGCCACTGCAGTGCACTCAGCATCTGCCTGAGATGGTGACCACACTCTGCCTAATGTTAAGGCCAGTCCTGATTTCAGGAAAAATGTCAAGTTCATAACATTATTGATCTAAATGTTCTGAGGGAGAGGTAGAATTGACAGGTAGAAAGAGACATGGGGGCTTAAAGAGGACTTTAAAAAACAACACTGAGTTTGGGGAAAACAGCTCAGCATTGGCTCAACATAGTAGTGCTATCCAACTTTGCAAAGATAATCCAGGGGCAGTTGGATGTCCAGTTGTGGACTGGAGTAGTAGCATGCATTTTACAAGGCCCATTTGTTTTATAGGAGGCTTGTAATATGTGGAATTGTTCTAAAGTAAAGCCTGGCCTACATACACACTGAAATGAGGTGGTAGGCTGGATTGTATCTCTTCAAATTGTAGGTGTGTGATAAAATTTTTCAAGTTCCTAACACTGAAAAGTAACACAAATATCCAACTCTAGAAGAAAGGTGCTCTTTTAGAGAATTACCATAGCCCTCTTCCTGATTTTGAGGTTTTCTGCTTGGAACAAATTGTTACATAGAAGAAAATAGTGGTGGTACTTCAGAATTCTGAAGTGAGACATCCAGTTTGGAGAATGGGGAGGGCATAGCTCAACAGTTGTACATGTTTTGCTTTCAGAAGGTGGCCAGTTCAGTTCTGTAGACTGTAGACAATAGATGGACCAGCAGCATAACTCAGTTTAAGACAGCATCCTATGTTCTAATTCCAGGCTCTTCCGCCTCATAACCTACCCCATAGTGCAATGCAATGCTAACTCAAAGACGCGTAATGAGGTTTATATGAGATTATGAATAGTTAGATGCCTCTTGTGTAGGATGAGATGGCCTCTGCTGTCTATACTGCCCCTATGATGTCCTGTTTCTGCTTGCTGATCTTAAGGATTGCTTTGCTGGGCAAGATAGGAGGAACTAGTTATGCCATATCTGAATTTCCCCCAACCTGGCACAACCCACTATACGTGTACAAATTTATGGCAGAGAGAGAGTATTCTTAAATAACTTCCAACACCTCTAGCCTGAATGAAGGTTGGATTCAGCACAACTTCCGCTGATCTACTGTCAGCTCAGCTGACCATCAGCTATCTTGATAAGCTAGAATTGTGCTCTAATTCTGCAGCAAGTGTATATCCAGCTAAAGGATCAAATAACAGATTTTCTTAAATGTTTAGCATGCTCAGTCTCCAAGTTGCCTGATGGGGATTGAGTTCATGGGGAAGATGAAGACTGAATAACCCTTTCATCTCCATGCCACATCCAAGGAAAAGTCTGCCTTTATTATACCTACTGCTGTTTGCTCCAGAAATTGTGTAATCTCCCCACCCACCATTTCTGTTAGCCACTGTTTTGGCCCTAAGTGACCATTGAATATATCTGTTATTGAAACCATAAATGCAGGAAGCATGGCAGTCCTGTATGACCTATTAGTATGACCCATTGCTTGAATGCCAGACCACCAGCCTTGTATAACAGCTTGCCATGAATTTGTCTCAAGCTCTTGTTCTTGCAGTTTTTCTAAGTTAGGTGGAAACCATGGACTTTATTGGACCCTTACTAGGCTTCCATAAATGGCTTGTAAACTGTTTCCAAAGGGCTGCAAGCTGAGCATGCCCTGATTTATGACTTGTAATGATGATTTTACTAGGAGGCTGTCTTTAAACAAGAGGGGCTGGGCCAGTTTACCATGGATGGATGCTGGAGAGATGAAAAATGACTGTATGCATTAGGATTTTTTGGCTGTTTTAAAAGGGGGGCTATAAAGACCAGAGCCAAGTGATTGCTGCATGATACAGGGTTATAAAGTTGTCAGTGAGTGAAAGGTTGTGGAGGCTTTATGACTAAGCCAATGAGACCACCTCTCTGTTTTTATGGTGCTATAAAATTGATGAGGGACATGGTTTATGAGATTTGTATAAAAGCCTCCGACCAACATGACAGAAGCAGTAGTGTGAGCACAAGAGATCTTCTCTCTTCTGAGAGGAATGCAAACATATTTGGACAAACTTCACGAGCATTGCCTGTAGTATCTCCAGATGATTCTCTTTATGAAATGTAAATGTAAATACAATCAAATAATCATTCTGTTCTTCCTATATTGGGTAAAGCTTTTCAGTATTTGGTCATGGAACTTAATATTTAAGCCTGTTAAGGGCCCATCTACACCAGCCAGGATACGCCAGCTCCCTGTCAGCATATCCTGCCTATGGAGCTGGGCCATCCTTTCCCTGTTACTTCAACAAAATGGGCCAGGGGCCACACAGGAACCTGTCCCTGCAGCTGCTGCCACCATTTTCTCTTCTGTCTCAGAAGCCAGGAAGGGGGCCCACAACATGTGACTGAAGGCCCCCTGCTTGTGATCAGCTTTGGTCACATGCTAAGGGGCCCCTGCCTGGCTTCCAGGAAGGCCAGGGTGTCACGCAGCCCCCAGGGAGATGGTGATAGCAGCGAGGGTTGGTGTGCCGGACGGGCTCCTGGGGACACATGAAGCCTGATCCGGGTTTTGACTGGTGGGAACAGATTAAACTCTGTATTATGATCTAACTATTTATCTACCCCAGTTTGCCCCTGTCTCAGCCCAGTATCTGCCCCAGAGGTCTTAACGACTGCCCAGGGGTAGAATGGGGCAGATACCCTGCATCATATGGACTGCAAGGCTGTGGAATTGGGGGCAAGCTGCAGTATTTAGCCCATGTAGATAAGGCCTAAATATCAGGAATAATTTATTCCAGGTCTGCCCAGCTCTAAACCCACTGAGCCTAGTACCACTCACCATGTGTGCTAGCCATATCAGTCTGATGGGGAGACTTCAGTAGATTGCAAGATAGGATAGCACAAAACATAGAAACCCACTTTCTTCAAAGTCAGATTATTTTCCTAGCTGGTAAAATGAGTACCCAGTTTGTGGGGGGGGCAATTAGCTAACACACATTAGAAACTGTTTAATGCAGTTAGATGTGTAAATAGCTATTGCTTAAAACAATTTGTAAGCTGCTCTGATAGCCTTGTGGCTGAAGACCGGTGTATAAAAAATAAATAAATTAATTAATGGTCATGTTTTGTTTACTCAGACTGGAAGCAGCTCTCTCTTCCAAAAAGACAGAGCTCTTTTCTTTTGTTGACCACCTGATCCTTTTAATAGGAGATGCCAGTGACTGTACCTTCTGGGTGCAAAGCATGAGTTCTACCAGGGAGCTATACAGTCACACCTCAGTTAACAAAGCCTCTGACAGAGCCTTTTTAATGCCTGCCCAACACTAACCCTTTTAATCCTTGTCCACTGTCTAGCTAGGAGGTTTTTGTTGTTTTTTCAGCAGCATCAGCATTGGGAGAGTTGTAAAGGAGGGCTGAAGAAACACACTTTCAGAGTCAGCTTGCAGCAGCATGTCTACAGTAAATAATGCAATAAAGCTTGTGCTGGGAAAAGTGGGATTCTGCTGTAGCCAATCATATGGCAATACCATCCTACACTGTTATAGCACTATTATTCCACTTTAATTTCTCTGGCTGCCTCCTGTGGAATCCTGGGATTTGCAGTTTAGGGAGGGGCATTTAGAATTCTCAGCCAGAAAGCTCTTAGGCTTCACTAAACTACAAATCCCAGAATTCCACAGGAAGCAGCCATAACAGTTAAAGTGGAATAATAGCACTATAACAGTGTGGTGTGATAAAGTCAATAGTGTAGCATTGGGTGCATGCCTACAATAGCAAGATAAACAGCAGCTGCTTCCAGAATTCCTTAGAGAGCTTGTGTGAACAGTCGAACAGAGAGAAAAGGGGAGATACATAAGCTTGCCTCACCAGCTATCCTCAGCATGCTAAAAGGCAAAGAGCTAGAAGTTTGGCCACCAACATGGAAATCATAAGAAAAGTGGAGGCTGGTGAAAGAAGGAAGAATCCATGTCTGGATGCTTTTTGGAAGAGCTCATAATTTTTTGTCTTCTTATGCAAGGCTTAGGTGACCTAGTGGTTTTATTCCACGTGTCCATGTTGTTAATTTTGAAGAAAAAGTTTGCTGAAACATATTGAAGTGCTCTTCTTTTGGGGTGGATGGTCGTACGAACCTATCCTGATTTCATGCATGTTAGCTCTTCCCCAATACCAAATTTTATGTTAAAGAAGCCATACCTAGGAACATATCTGCTTTGTTAACTGAGGTATATCTGTTGTGGTGTGCCTTGTGTTGTTGTTGTTGTTGTTGTGTGCCTTCAAGTCAATTCTGACTTATGGCAACCCTTAGGGAAACCTATCACAGGGTTTTCTTGGCAAGATTTGTTCACACAGGGCTTGCCTTTGTCTTTCTGTGAGGCTGAGAGAGTCTCGCTTGCCAAAGGTCACCCACCCAGTAGGTTTCCACGGCTGAGTGGGAATTTGAACCCTGGTTTCCAGAGTCATAGTCCAAAGCTCAAACCACTATACCACACTGGCTCTTTACTGCACAATAACTCACAACACAATGTTTTCAAAGTTAGGCCTGTATGTATACTATACATACACACATGCATATACAACATCAGAGTTCTGCACTTATGTACTGCTGTCTATTCATATTCACTGGGGTTTGGTTCCAGGACCTCCTGTGGATGCCAAAATCCATGAATACTCAAGTCCCATTATATGCAGTGGCATAGCAAAATGGTGTCCCTTATATAAGATGGAAAAATCAGGGTTTGCTTTTTGGATTATTAATTTTTAAGAATTTTTTCAAGCCATGAATACTTAAATCTGTGAATGCCAAATCTGTGGATATAGAGGAACAACTGTAATTTAAAATCTGCCATAAGAGAAGTTGGATTTTATGACGTGATCACATTATACAAGTTTGCATAATTTTCTTATTCTGCATAATTTATTGTTGTTTTGCTTATTGTTGGTGGCAACAAAAAGTAATGCAGAACAGTAAAATCCTGCCCTCAGACATTTGAAATGTCACTTCCCTTCCTTCATCTAGATTCTGGAAACTCAGTAGTTAGTTCTCATGAAGTTTTAAAAGCTGGTATTTGGATTCTTAAAAGCTAGAAAATTATTAAAGTGAAATTTTTATTAAAGTAAAAGCTGTGACATTTTAAAGTGAAAGTCTATCCACTTTGTTGTGGGTGTTTTAACTTGGAGCAGGACATCTTTGCTATTAATCACATCACTGCAGTGGGAAACCCAAAAAACACAAAGCAAGTTGGTGGGCACATATTGTATCTCACCACGGAGCTCTGTCCTGTGTGTTCTTCCTTTAACTGGGACAGGGTCTTCTGCTCATAGCCTTAGATGAGCCTAGATGGGCTGGCAAGGACTTGTGTGTTCCCTGCACAGTTGTCACTCTGGTGTATTTCTTTGGAATATAAGGACTTTGTCTGTCTGTCTGGGTTTTTTTGTCTTTGTTTTTTTGGAAGAAAACAGTTTTCCCCTTTAAAGGCTGTCCATGTGCCAGTGCTGCATGCATTTCACACTCGCTCTGGCTTGGAGAAGTTGTGAGTCCTCTTGTCTGAGTGCTTTTTCTCTTTTATTTTTAATCATTATTTATTTCTTACATTTTGCTTTCTCTGTTGTTCCTTTTTCCTTCCCTCTCCCTTCTATTCCTTTCCCCTCTCTCCTTTCTTCTCAGCCTACCTTTCCTCTTCCCTCCTACATGCTCCTCCTTTCAGCATGGTGAAAACCTTTTGTGCAGACGACCTGTGATGTCTTTGCAAACCTGGTGAAGGGATGCCTTTGTCTGGTGTGTGCCATGCTCTTTATCAGCTTCCCTCTTGTCCCATTGCACTGCTGCGGCTGCTGCGGCTGCTGGAGCTGGCACGGTAGTAAAACACGTGAGGGTGGGAAGGGAGAATTTTCCTTGCTGTTTTGTTAGCAACTTTTGTTTGCATATTGCTGTAGAGCATTGCCACTAAAATATAGCTGCTTCCTGGAGTTTTGAAGTGACTTGTCAGTTTTCTACAAGGGGAAGGGGTGTCTCTCTACCTTTGAAAGTGTCAAAACACAAGAGCCCTGCTTCTATTCTGTTGGTAGAATCTTCTTACTGAGATAACGACATGTTTATTGTTCTCTGATGTCTCATTTTGTGGCAAAGGGCCTACATTTTTCCTTTGCCTTTCTTGACTAGTTGTTTCAATGTTCAGCCTGAAAAGAAGATGCAAAGAAAGAACTTCCCCTGGTTTCTGCTGGTGCAAACTAGTAGAGCTCCAAGAACACTGTGCCAGTTCCCCAGAAAGAATGGGCAAATCCTGCATCTCTTCTAAGTGTTTTCTCTTCCTTTGTCTGAATGCCCTGGAAGGAAACAAGAGGACCTGTGAAGTGCCATGTTATACTTCTCTTGCTATAGCTTGGTTATGTGTCATCTGTGCTGCATGATTTAAAACTTGCTGGCTTGTAATTGGGAACAACACAAATTTGAAAAACCTCAGTTCTGTGTAACCTAAGTTGAGAAATTATTTTTGAATCTTTGACATGTGACCCATAAAACATGTCTTCACATTCAGAACATCCCAAATCTTTGATCCCCTGAGAAGCAGTGAACAAACGGTTGTGGATAGAATGAACTATTTGTTTAAATTAATACAGTACTTCTTAGGCTGTCATTTTTAAAATGATAATAATAATGACACTGAATTGCATATGTATTCAGCATTTTTAGAGTAAAGAAATTTGTCTTTTCTCTAATGCATAATGTAGGCTGTTTCATAAGGAAAACTAAGCAAGAAGATAATGGTTATCTAATTAAACTGGGGTGGATAAGTATGGAAAGGCAGGGGGGTCACACTACCCCCCCTGGGAAGATCTTGGCGGGCCACAACTACTCCCACAAAAAATTCAAATATTTTTGCCCCAAATGGCCTCTAGGGTACATGGGGGCATTTTCAGCATGCTTTGGGGCCTTCCTGAGCCATTTTATGCCTTTTCTTAACAGCAGGAAGTGAGCAGTAGTCAAAAAAGGGCTTCTCTTGGGTCTACATTGGCTCAGGGTAGTGGAAATTTCCCTTGCACCCCCTAGAGACCATTTTGGGGTTTAAAAAGTTTGGGGAAAAATTATTTGAATCCTGGGGATGGGATGTGTCTCCAAAAGCCACCCCGATTGCATTGCAGAGGGGCAGGATAGAAATAAAATTTTATTATATTATTATTATGTGGTGGAAATGTCCACCACACCCCCAGAGGGCTTTGGGAGACATTGTTGAGCCACATTTTTTGACACTCCCTGGAAACCATGAAACAAGTTGTGGGGGCCTCATGTAGCCCATGGGCCACACTTTGCCCAACCCTGGGTTAGACATAGCATCTGAAGTCAACTCCATAAAAGCCATAGGCCATAAAAAAGTTATACCATAATAAATAAGTTAGCTTAAATTTTAGTTCCAACTAGAGAAGACCCACTCAATCAATGGGAACTTGGTAAGTAAACACTTATTGATGTGACAGGCCTACTCTAATTAAGACTGTGGTTGGATTCAGGACATAGTCTTTGAGGTGCTACAAACTTTTTTTGTGGTGTTTGCTACAGCTGACTCCCATGGCTATGTCTCTGGATATTATTACAATAGAAGGGCTGTTGTTCAGTGACAAGTAAAAGCAGAATATGATGTGGATGTTATTTCTGATGGGTGATTGAAGTTTACTCCATTAACATTCATATTTATGGAATTATGGAAGAACTGCTTGTAAGCCACCTTGGGTCCCACTTTGGGAGAAAGGTGGCATAGAAGTGGCACAGATAAATAAAATAAAAATAAATAGTGCAATCTAGAAACTCCGAAACCTAAAGGCAGCACCTTCACTTCAGAAGTTTGCCTCTGATTACCAAATGCTGGAAGCAGATATAAGCTGTTATCCTATCAAATCTGCAGTAATTTGATAGATTCTGTGAATTTGCAGTAATCTCTTACAGATTTTTTTTGTTGTTGGTAAGGCCTTGGTCTTCATTTCTTTTACTGTAAATCTTAATATTGATTGTGTCATAGTAATCATTATTTTTCTTTTAAAAACCTAATTGAACAACAAATTGATGCTTTCTATTTTCATCATTGATTGATAGACATTTTTCAATGTTATAAAACATAAGGAGTCCTTTCCCCCCTCCCAGAATGACCTTATGGCTCAAAGCAATAATGAATGAGGGTAGAACATGTCGTTGATGCTGTGTGCCTTCAAGTTGTTTCTGACTTGTGGTGACCCTATCCACAGGGTTTTCTTTGCAAGACCTGTTTGGAATGGGTTCGACAATGCCTTCCTCTGAGGCTGAGATATATCTGATTTGTTTTTGCATCCTAGAGTGGGGAACCAGCATGGTGTAGTAGTTTGAGGATTGGAGTATGACTCTGGAGACAGGAGTTTGAATCCCTGCTCAGCCATGGAAATCCACTGGGTGACTTTGGGCAAGTCACACTCTCTGTCTTAGAGGGAGGCAAAGGCAGGCCCTCTCTGAAAAAAAGCTTGCTAAGAAAACCCCATGATTGGTTTTGATAGGTTCACATTAGAGTCTCCATAAGTCAGAAATGACTTGAAGGCACACAACAACAAAGAAGGGACACAACCAATATTCATGATAAAGATAGGTAGAACTTTAACCTTTGAAGCCTTAGTATGAAAGTGTTTTTGATTGGTGTCCTGACTTCCTTTGTCATTTAGCATTTGCTAGGGGGAAATGTGTTCTTTTTGCTTCTGATACTGTGTATTCATTGAAGCAAACTGCACACATTCATATTTGCAGATAAGCACCCCCAAAGTAGTTAAAATTGAAATTGAAAAGGAGGAAAAAACTCAGAAAGGATGTGGGGTAGCAAGCCATGCAGAGCACTGTCATGTGTGGTAGCATGTTGTGTCTATACAGTAATAATCCAGACAGCTATTTAATGGGAAATAATCTAAATTATGTGCAGTGACAAGGGTGTCAGCTGTTGGAACTAGAAAGAATAATGAGCAATAACCTGGCATATTGTGTAATTATAAGCCAGCTGGTCCTATATCAGGTAGGATCCAAACTAGCAAAAGAACCATTGATGGTGGTGGGGAAATACTTATCCATTTTGCAGTTAAGTGTTTTGGAAAGGAAATGTCTTTGCATTAATGTAAAAGTGTTCATGGCAAAGGTTTCATGGACCCTCATCCTAAGCTTAGTTTCTGATTTGTTTTTGCATCTCAGAGTGGAGGTCCATCATGGTGCAGTGGTTGGAGCATTGGACTACTCATTACCCGCTGCACCTCTGCCCTCCCTTCCTCCAGCAGCTTCTAAGCTTCTAAGGTGGGGTTGCACAGCCATTAAATAGCTATAGAGGGGAAGGGGAGGGAGAGAGGCAAGCAAGCAGTGGAGTGGGATGCTGCAGTTCTTCAGAGAGAGGGGGAAGGAAGAGGAATGAGGTTGGCATTTGTCTTCCTCTCTCGCTGGAGAACTGTAGAAGAGACAGGAGGTAGTCCCCACTGCTCAGTCACCTCCCTTCAGCACCCATTGGAATGGTCAGCTGTAGCATTACCCTCAAGGACTTTTCAGCTCTCAGGGAGGGGTTGGATGAAGCACAAGTGACTAGTGAATAACCCCTTGTTACCCACCTAAAACAAGACATAAATATATGTGACCTCAGGTTACATGGTTTGTGTCACAGGAATCTAGTCATTCTTGTTAAATTGGTAGTTCATATTTCCATCATTCTCTTTTTCTCTAAAAGGTTGATTTCTCAAGTAAATCTAGATGGGTGTCTAGACTGGGAAGTTGTAGGGCAACAGGAAAAAAAAGTACAAGCTGTCCCTTCATATTCGCTGGAGTTTGGTTCCCGGACCCCCCGTGGATACCAAAATTCATGAATACTCAACTCCCATAATATGCAGTGGCATAGCAAAATGGTGTCCCTTATATAAGATGGCAAAATCAAGGTTTGCGTTTCAGATTATTATTTTTTAAAGAATATTTTCAAGCCGTGAATACTTAAATCCATGGATACCAATCCGTGAATATGGAGGGACAACAGTACTGTAAAACTCTTTGTTGGTTGGAACTACAGTTTATATCTCTTAACAGAAGATAGCCCATGGGGAAAAAAGATTGGGATGGCTCTTGTTGCCATAATAAATGTGCGTTGTGTGTTGGCCTCTTGTTTCTGATGGTCACTTGTTCCCTAAGCATTCAAATGCTGAAAATAGCTAGAACCTTAATCTTTGAAACCTTAATGTAAAAGTTTAAAGCCTTTTCATAAATATGTTTTTCTCAATGGAGAAGAACTCTGTTATTCTCAATATGATTCTGAATAATTTCTGAGATTAGCAGGATACAAAATTGGGATAGATCACCTTTCTTCCATCTGCTTCTGGATCTTAAGAACTGGCTTGACATCTGCTTACGTCGTTGCCAAAAAATATTAAATGGGAGTAACTAATGTCTTGGGGGCGGGTGTTAAGTTTTTTTCTGCCCCTGTAGTTCTTGTTCCAAATAGTAACAACTTTTGTGAGGAAGAGGGGGCGGGCTACAATTCTGTATGTTCATAATTGTTCCAAAAGCTATGGCATTGGTTTAATATTCAGATGTGCTAAAGTAATCTCTTTTTAAAAGAACATTTTGCTTGTTTTTTCTCTACTAAACATGAGGTAGTTAGGTAATGATGGAAGGCACTGATGATCCTGGAAAACTGAATTATCCTTATCTCAAGTCAAGAAACTGGGAAGACACACTGTGTTCCTTTTTCGGGAGTATCTATCCATTCAAAGCTGGCCTTTCTGAAAGAACTAATCATTCATTATCAACTTTGTTCCTGGTGTGTTTTTTTAAAAAAAGAGTATTAAATGTAAGACATTTTGTCTGAAATGAAACAGAACAGAAGATGGAGACAGATGGCAATTTAAATAACATGTCAAGAATTCGTGATATGAGAAACTAGAAATTTAACATTTTGCTGCTATTTCATCCACGTTATCAGTCATTGATTGACCTCTTTCTGAGTCTTCATACCAGAATGCCAGAAATATAGAGTTCAATAAATATCCATTCCTGCTGTATAATTCTGTGTTTTGTCACACATTTAAAAGAGGGTCAGATAACATCCTTGAATCAGAAACTAGAAGGGCACTAGTAAGCCACATGTGATCCATTGGCCACGGGTTGCCTATGTATCCATTAAGGAGAAGATCCTGCTGTAAGAAACCACAAAGCTAACCTTTGATACAGGGGATGCTGTGGCTTTGATGTTTTGAACTGAGGGCCCATGCACATTGTTGAGGGTGGCAGGAGAAATGTGTGGCCTTCCAGATGTTATTGGACTAAAGTTCCCATCATCCTTTGGCATTGGGTGCTCTGGCTTAGTTTTATGGAAGCTGCAGTCTTATCAGCATTTGGAGAGCCACAATCCTCAGTGCATACATACAGCAAATCCAGTCACCTAAACCACTGGACTGTGTTTTTCCAAAATCATTTTGAATACTATAACAGCCTAGATACATCCGTGTACTGCATGAAGGAAGATTACTGATAGACCTAAAACATCTGCCATTTTGTACTATGACTTCCAACACAATTTGGAAGAATTCCCCTCCCTTTGACCTATGTGCTGTGTTTGTGTGTGCATCTGTGATAAATTTATAGAACATGTCAAGGTCAACCCTTGGAAGCATATGAAGGATGTACATGTATACTGGAAATGTTTTGGAGTGTAAAGGTCCTCATTACATCTGTCAGCCCTGCCATGTTTCTCCCTCAGTCTCCTCTTTCTTGTGCTCTCAAGTCAGGGTGCATCACTTGCTGCTATATTTCATAATCTGTCCCATCACTAAACACCTGTATGTGCCTTTTGGATTTTTTCCCTCTCCCCTTTCCTTCCAAAAAGTGCCTTATCAAGCATTAGCAGTTGCCACTTTAATTATTCTTTTATTTTTAAAGTTTGCAGATAATTTTAAGCCAAGAGCCTTGGTGCCTATTCTATTTTTTTCCAGCATGATTCAGTTATTTTCAGGAGTTTGATTCTGTTCACAGGAATGGCCAGGGTGTGGAGTCCAAATGTCTTTCTATAACCTTTGCCTGGTTCGACCTTAGCAGCATTTATTATGGGACATAAACGTGAAAATCCCCAGAGAAAGAGATGGCAGGGTTGGTTCTGGGGCTGGGGCTGGAGAGATAACTTTTTAATACATTTACAAAGAGGTGAGAAACCGGTTTCACCTCCAGCACCAGCATGGTGGGGTAGACCCAGTTAGTCCACCATCTTAGGGCTTCTTCATCTTTTCCTTTTCCATGACAAACCTGGTGGAGGTTGAACACTCTCTTTCCCATTAGAGAGACCTCCCTTGAGACAGAATACGGCAGGGGGCCACTGATGGCGCTTGTCTGCTTTGTCTTTCTAGAAAACGTCCATCTCCAACCCGGAGCGCTGCTGCACCTGAGAGGCTCGAAGCTCTGAAATACCAGCGGATAAAGAAGCCCAAAAAGTCATCCAAGGGCTCCTCGAAATCCAAAAAACAAATCAGTGAGTGCGAGGAACATGAGACTCCCGGCTAATCTCCCCCTGACTCTCCCCTCACTTTGGGCCAAGCACAATGCTCATTGAAGTCTATGACTTGTAATGGGAATTGTTTCTGTTTCTCGGCCTGAAAGTTGTTACTCTGTCCTGGTTTGAACCTGTGCAAGAGGTCACTGGGTTTTCCTGTTCCTTGGATCTTCAGAACTGAAAGATCCGTTTGTTAGGGTCCCTTTCCCCTCAGTAACATTTGTCTCCACCCCTTAGTTCAAAGGTAGTTTATAGCCTTCCTAACCTCATTCTGTGTTGCCCTGAGCTGGTACTTCCCTTAGTTTCCTAGTGGATATCTGGCAACCTTCCCTTTAAGCTCAGTCTCAACTTCCCTTTAAGCTCAGTCTCAACTTCTCTTGTTTTTTCCTTCCTACCCCAGTTCCTCTGTGATCTCTCCTAACTCCTCCTCCTCTCCCCCCTTTCTTGATTATGTCTTTATTTAGATGAAAGCCTACCATATTCCTAAGGCTCATCCATCCTCGCAGCAATCCCATAAGCTACATTTTCTTCCATGTTCTGTTCTCTGCATAGAGCAAACCCTTCCTTTCCCCTGCCCTCACCAGCATTACTTTTTTTCCTTTCAAATCACTCAGACTTTTCATGTGCTAAGATTTAAAAAAAAAAAAAAAAGATTGTATCCTAGATTATATATTGAATTTATCTTTCATTTTTCCTCTTTTCTTTTTGTTCCTGGTTTAAGTACAAATTGCCATGTTTTCTCTTGTACCGCCCATACAAACAAATAGTCATCCCTTTACAAACCATCTTCTTCTTCTGTATTTCTTACTTTCCTTTTCAGATGGTTCTGCCTCCCAGGTTCAGCAACATCCTAACTCTCAGGTACTGTGGCCCGATGAAGCTGTCTGTCTCCGAAAGAAGAAAAGGCACCCTCGCCAGGATCCCTTTGCCCGACTCTCAGCACTAAAAGATGACCTCTGCCATCGGCAGGTTCCTGAAGACCAGACAGCCATTCTCAACAGTGTGGACCATGATGATTCCAGTGGGCATGCAACATTACTCTAGAGTAGCACCAGCCAGACAAGGGAGAAATGGGGAGGGTGAAAGGGTACAAATATCTTGTGATCCAGGAGAATCCATGGTGGAATGGTGGGGAGAGAAGGAGTGTGTGGCTAATATAACCAAGGGGATATGGGCTTCAGTCTTGTGTTTGAGTACCAGCAGAGGGAGGGAATGTGCCTAATAAGCAATTAATGTTGCATACAATGCACATGACTCTTGTGTGGTATTTGTTAAAAGAAAACCCAGCGTCCAGTCTTTGACCATTGTGGGGAGAGCTTTGCTTCTCCCTACAGCATCCTCCGTTGCAATACAATCTGTGATGATAGGATTAACAAGAGGATGGGATGGAGGGGAAAAATATCCCAGATTGGAGTTGATTAGCTTTGTTTGGATCTCCTGCTAAGAGTTAGGAGTGTAAGAGTTAGGAGCATAGAGATCTAAGGCAGAGGGGACAGTGATCTTTAAAGTGACCACCTTTTGTAAAAATCTGGTGAGCCTCAAACCTTATTCTCTGTGCTGTAGCTTCAGTTGTGTGCGTCTTTGAAGCAGGATAAAAAACAATGACAACCTAGTTTCCAAAATTATACATAGAGTAGAGGTGTTTTTTAAAGAAAAAAGCATAGATGCAGGATACAATGTATATTTATACAGTGTGTGTTTAATTTAGGTAGAAAACACTGGGGAAAGAACAAGCTACCCTAATTCAGGGAGCAGGTTGGGATGCCATAGGATGCAGTTTAGTAACAAATTTCAAGCTGAGATTTATGACCCGCTGGATCTGTTAATTTTATTAAAGTGCTTCAGAAATCATAATGGAAAACTTACCAGCACACACACACACACACTCACAAAGAATACCTTGTTTGTTTCAACTGTCACAGCTTTTTGATGACAGAAGATATGGAATGAAAATACAAATTATAGTTTATTTATCTGTCAACTGAAGACCTAGGATTAGAATATGCATTGTGTTTTGCACAGTCAAATCATGTACATGGGAGTCTTCTTAATTTGCATTAAAAAGCCTGGACAGTTTTGTTTTCAGACTAGAAAAGAAGATGACAGCTTGTTCAAATTGGCAGGTATCTGCACCCCCAGTTGTACTTTCTGGCAAACTGTAGGTTTAGGTTGGCTAATTTAAGATGCTAATGGTGATATACTAGTATCTGTACTGTAGTACTCTATAAAAATAGTCCTAGTACTACAAAAGATCACTGCATCAGTGTTCACATGATCTTTGCTGAAGTGAGGAGAAGTTGTTTAAACTTTTTGTGTCTAAGAGTAACTAAGCAAGGTTTTGCTGTAATGTCTGTTGCTTCCAGTCTCTGTCTTTCGTGCCCGGGCACTAAATTGGGTGTGGTATGCATTGTGGCAGAATGAAGTGGTAGAATTGATGGTACTATTCAGACTACAGAACCTGGAATTGCATTTTTATATATTGCCCAACAAAGTTAATGGCAAGTACAAAACTAGCATATTGGAAGAGAAGACCAGGCTAGAAATCTTCTGCCTGGTGAGCTACTTTATTAGTTTTTTTAAAAAAATAAATAAATAAAAATCCACCTTATGTGAGGATTGATTTGTTCTTTTTTACATTGCACCTTTCAAAATTGTAGTCTGTACCACTTCACTTAGGAGCCAGTGTGGTGTCGTGGTTTGAGTGTTGGACTAGGACACTGGGAGACCAGGCTTCTAATCCCTGCTTTGGCATGGAAACTCACTGGGTAACCTTAGACAAGTGATTCTCTCTCACCCTTAGAGGAAGGTAATGGCAAATCCCCTCTGAACAAATATTGCAGTGAAAATTGCATGATAGGTTTGCCTTAGGGTTGTCATAAGTCAGAAACAATTGAAGGTACAACCACCACCATTCCGCACACCCTCCTGTAGAGTCTCAAGTGGTATGGCTACTTGTACCACCTCAGGACTCCGCTATGTCATTCTCCTGGAGGTGTTGCCTAGAACATTTATACCTGCAAGAGCATAGCAGTAGCAGACACACAGCAGGAATTGTGTGAAGGAGTTTTGGAATGTAACTTCTCACCTTTCATTGCTGAGTACAGAACTTATTCTGAGTAGCAACTAGGGGAACTCAAATTCCATATGCTTGTCAAGCATCACTTGTATGCATCTTGACATCTATCATCAGTTCCCAGTTTACGTCTGTGATAGATACTTAAGGGTGTGTCTGGGTAAGCAGTCTTGCCATGTTTTGTTTTATTTGAATTTTACTTCATACCTGCTTTAGAATAAGTTTTCCCACCCATCCAGGTGTATATGTACTTTTTCTTCTTGGAATAGTGGGCCTATGTTTATTTTTTTCCTAGTAATGTAATTGCACTGGCCCCACCCAGATGAACTGGTGTACTAGGGTGTGAAGGCTATTGAGGTTGTTTTCATGCACTACTTGAGTTCTAGGATGGAGTCAGTTCTGCTATATCAAGCTTGTGTAATTTGGACCTACAAAGCCAAACTCTGATGACTAGCCACTTACATTCTCCCACTGAGCTAGCTTGGTATCATGGCTGGGCTGGTGAACTAAGATCAAAGAAGTGCACATCCAGATTAGGGATGGACAAATCTACAGTGGGCCCTTGGTGTCTGCTGGGATTTGGTTCCAGGACCCCCTGTGGATAGCAAAATCCGTGGATGCTCACATCCCATTAAGTACAATAGCATAATAAAATGGTGTCCATTATATCATAGAATCATAGATTCATAGAATTGTAGAGTTGGAAGATACCACGAGGGCCATCCAGTCCAACCCCCTGCCATGCAGGAATCATGATCAAAGCATCCCCGACAGATGGAAATCCAGCCTCTGTTTAAAGACCTCCAAGGAAGGAGACTCCACCACACTCCGAGGGAGTGTGTTCCACTGCCCAACAGCTCTTACTGTCAAAAAGTTAAAATGGCAAACAGCAGTTTTTGGGTTTAAAAAAATATTTTCAAACCATGGATGGTGGAATCCGTGGATACCAAATCTATGGAAAAGGAGGTCCAACTATATTTCCTTTCCATGCCACTTTGCATGTTTTTGCCCATTATTCCATTTTCTTAAGTTTCCACATTGATCCACACTTACAAATTTGCCCAGCTAGCATTTGCCTGTTGCCTAGGGATTCTGGGAGTTTTAATCCAAAAAGTAGCATCTCCAAGTGCTGGTCCGTATTCCAGTGTGCCACAAATCTCTGTTTATGCTCTTGGGCCGGTCACACTTTGTCAGCATGATCTACCGGCGTGGTGGCAGTGTGGAGGAGGACCACATATGTCAACTTGAACTACTTGAAGGAAAGACAGAATCAATAAATAAACCCAGAAAAGTGTCAGTTAAATTTCTATTCTGTCTGTGTGCTTGGAAGTGCATCAGCCAGAAGGCCAGTCGAGCTCTTGGCAGGCCCACAGTGAGTGGCTAGCTGGGTGTGTTTGGCTTAGTTGGTGCAAATCCAGGCCACTTCTAAACAATATTAGCCAAATTGGCAAGAAGTCTGGGGCAGCAGGTGAATGGGTACAATGGTACACATTAATATTTGTGGGTACGGGTATGTCCTTGGCTAGGATACAAAGAACTGCTTTAGTGTACCCACAGGCTTGTGCCTGCTTGATAAACTTTTTAAAAACTTTCTCATTCAGATTGATTTTGGGATGCTCACACATTCCTGTATAGTTTTAAGAGCTGCTTGTGGGGCAACCTGGTGGTTATAGAGATTTTTAAAAGTCCTAAGCATCACTGAATATGTAGAATTATAGCAATTCAATTGATATAAAAGCAAATACAAATTTTTAATGTAGATATATCTTTCATCTTTTGTCCAGGTCATTTGTAGAAAAGCTTGTGCCACTCTTAATGCAGTATAAGATTTGTAGAGGGTTGAGTGTAATAGACAAGGAATAGAGCTGGACCACTGATGAATGGTAGGTTATAATGTAAACTGTAATGTTGTTGTATGTCCATCCGAATTCACCCTTAGACCAGATGTGATGGATACACTGGCTTTTAGTCAGCCATAGTAATCTTCTGAAGCAATATATCATCATGTGTTTTACTGATAGCAACTTGGTTTCCTTATCAGGGTTATGTTCTGCATCCCAGCTTTATGCAGTGAAAGTTAAGATACTGCTTGTAGGCTATATAAGCCTACAGCTTATGAAGACAGCTGATGAAGCCATTTAAAGGTTGAAGCGATGAGTTCTTTTTCCTGGTTCTGTTCAAAACTCAAGGTCACATGGAAAAGGCAATCAACTCACCTGCCTCATGCCTCAGTGTTCCTCCCTGTATATTAGGGGTAATAGTACTTAAAGCACTTTGTAAAACCCTTTCAGTCTACTGAGAAAGTTGCAAATGCTGACTAATATTAGTAGTTGTAGTAGTGTAGTAGTAATAATAGTAGACAAACACTATCTTTATATTTAAAAAGAAGCAAACCTTCCTAAGGGACGAGAGCAAATACTACTTCCAGGTTCTTCCCCATATGTTGGAATACTTACTGCACAACCCTGTGTGTGTTTCACTCAGAAATCCCACTAACTTCAGTGGAACTTATCTTCCAAGTGTATTTTGGATTTGTAGCCCCAAACCTCATTTTGTCAGGTTTTCTTTATAAAGATGGAACTTTGTTTTATGACAAATTCAGGAAACATGGGTGACAACCGAAGCCCTAGAATGATTTATGCTTATTTGCACAGAAATTCCTCCTGCTGTGCTTCCTGAGACTCTTTCAATTCATTTAAAATAAAGAGGTCTGGACGTTTTTACTACTGATGTTAAGCTTATGAATATTTTAAACATATCAAGCTGCCTTATACTGAGTCAAGGCCATTAATCCCTTTAGCCCAGTATTGTGTCCTGTGATTAGCTGCTTATGAAAGTCTTGTGCAGAGACCCACTTTGTGAAATCTTTTCATTTGGACTTGAGAACACTATGAGACGCTAAAGAAGCAAGGCAAGTAATGGTGTTTTACACATGGTAGTTCAGGTTTTTTAAATGAACCCTTCTTGTGAACATAAAGGAATTATATGAAGTACTTTTTAATATTGAGTAAAAGATTTGAAATGACTTAAGAGAGGCATTTGTAAAGGAAACAAGAATTTTGGGTAACAGGTTTTACATTGACATTACAAAATGATTTCCTTGAAAGGGAAAGAGGCAACAGTATACTTCTGGGGGCATTATTGAAAAGGGCCATCATTATTTTGTCTAGAAATAACACCATCCAGTTTTTGTTTAAGAATTTAAGAATTTCCAACATTTCTTCCACTTCAAAATAAACTGGAATTTGTTCATTTATTGGGAGGACTGGCTTCCTCTCCCCTTGCTTACTCTTTCATTATTCATTTGTTACTTGTAAAGATCCCTGTGAATTATACCTAGTGACTCCCTCAAGAGCCTTCTCCATACTAGGTTCCACGGAGATTTAATTACTCATGGTATCTGTAACTGGGTTTTTCCTTGGCAAGCCCATTATATTAGGTTTAAATGTTATCACTCCCTGTGAGTGTGGAAACTCTCACAGATGAAAGAACTCCACCAAACACTGGGGGCATTGTGCATACTGTAATGCTAAGCAGGTTTATGTCTTGTCTGTGCCTGGGTGAGAGATTTGATACCTCTGTGTATGCTGCCTTGAGTTCTTTTGGAGAAAGTTTACATGAGAGCTCAGTAAGTAAAATCAGTAGTTTTGGCCAACATCCCAAGAATTGTGCAACTATGTTGAGAGGAAGTTTGGAAATTTGTTTCTTGCTTATGGACCTCCGCTCCACATTATAAGGCATTGTTTGAAACTTATGGGACAGATTGGAGCAACTTGTAGTCCTCTAGATCGGTACTACTCAAAGTAGTGGTCCATGGGCCCATGTCAGTCCATGAGCCTTCAGCTGTCAGTCCCTGTAGAGTTTCCAGGAAAGAAAGAAACAACTGTTGCCAGTGGGTCAAAATATTGTACCACTCCCTCGCACACCAGGGAAAAAAGAAAACATTGCCCCTCCATCAAATAGCTCAAGAAGCATGTAGAGGTTATTGGACTGTAACATCTATCAACCCTTGCCACTGGCTAGGGATGATGGGAATTGCATTCCAACATCATTTGGAGGGCTGTGGCTTAATATGGCATTGAGGCTTTGATGTTCCAAGCAAGGTGAGATGCGGAGGTGGCAGTAAGAATATCACTACATGCAACGTATGTAAGCTTTTGGATTGTGGTCTCTGAATTTCAGAGTTGTTCACTCTGTACATCTCAGTGACCCTCTGCTAGACTGCTTTGGGGTCATATTAACAGGAACTTGCTGGGTTTTTTTTAATCCTTCCTTAATTGAAACTGATATTCCTCCAATAATAATTCCATGAAAAACCAGCTATATTGAATGCCACCAAGAATTTAGTGTTGCTAAAGCTTAGGCTAGTTTTGATATTTGGTGCTTGATAAAGAAAACCGTAGACTCTTAGTTCATCTAACTGATATTGGTGCTTAAGGGATTTTTTTTTTTTTTTTAGGAAATGTTTTGTTACTTACCTCCCTCTCCTTTCTCCCAATTTGTTATTGGGATGTTCAAACATGGAAGGTCCCAATTTGTTGTGAAAGAGGATCTATGTTTTCCTCCCTAATAATTTGCACCAGGATTTATTTAAACATGCTCATTTGAAGATGGGTGTATTTACATATATGGACATATGTGGGAGTTTTTAAAATTGACCATTTGCCCAACACTATTCATGTTAAGATTTAAATGAACAAAACAGCCCATATTTTTATTAGGAGCAAGTCCTTATGATTCTAATAGAACCTACTCACAAGGAAATATGTATTGGATGACAGTTTGGCTTACTGAAGGTCACACAAAGTTGATACGTACCTTGCCAGATAAATGTGAGTATGTGTTTGTCCCTAGTGACAAATCATATGGTTGTGTGCTCTTGGTCACAAATACTTCCAATTTTGCCACCTTTTTAGAATGGCCTTCACAAACCTCTTCAGGAAAGTCTCTTTGGAATCCCGGAGACTTAATTTTTGACAAGCTTGCTAGATGCTTAGATATTTCATCTTTTAATCTCCTTTTATTTTCAAGAAAGTAGATTTGCATACTGTCAAGGTCAGAGTTGTTACCACTGATATTTTAGTTATCCCCATCATAACATTCCTTCTGATATTCTTGTTATGTTTTGTGAAAATCCCAGGGGTACAACAAAATGCATTATGGAAAATATGAAAGAACACCGGCAGCGAGAATGTCTTTCACTGTGGTCTGCACAATGATTTTTGTCTCTGCTCCCCAGCCCTCCTTATTTATTTATTTTTTTTGAGAATGTAAATGGAAACATAATTATATCATTTCTTCCCCCTTCTTCAATATTCTCACAGCTTATACAGCTTTGATTCATCAAGGCAATTTCAGTCCTCCAATCATGCATGGTGTTCCACTGCAAGCTCAATAGGTCTGTTTTTTATTTATTTATTTTCCTTTCTCCTTTCCGATCAAAATTTGGAGTAAGGGAACTGAGTGAGATGCTGGCATGCATCGAATTGGATGATTTACAAATTTCATAGACTTGAAGCAATGCATTGCATATTGATAGTTCTTGAAGACTTCACGAAAGCTTTCTGTGTATGTTGCTAGATACTGCTAGGCTTTGACAGGCTGAGTCTACCCTTTTTTAAATGAAACTTTGACATCATGCTCATCTAAGCATTTAGCAATGAGCAAATGGGATGGCATGTCACTGTATTGTACTACAATATACAGGTTATATTTCAGAGAGAGAAAACAACAACTGGGGGAGGCAATTATTTTTTTAAAAAAAATCTAGTTACCTATTTAAAATACCAAATCTTTCTATAAGTGGAAAAATTATAACTTTCCAGCCCCTCCTTTATGTTTGTACTGGGAGCCCCCTGCATGGTAGAAGATTCTGAGACATGTCTGGGTTGGGTCCTTCTTTTCTTGGCCATCCTCACACATACAAAAATTACATACCCTCCAATTGTCCTGCTTTGGCAGGGACAGTCCCATTTAATGCTGGCATCCCACTTTTTCAGCTGTTTTTAAAATATCCTAGTTTTTTTCTCCTCTTCCCATTCTCATCCTCCATCTCCCCTCCACTTACTTTAGTTCCTACAATTTGGTTCAAAATGTAAAAGTAGTTTGCACTTAGTTAACTCAGCAAGGGGGGGGAGAGAAGAGGGGCAAAATCTCACCCTTTCCAGCAGGTTCAGGCAATAGCAAACTGCTGCAGTCTCTCACAGCTTGTGTGCTCTTCCTCAATAACAACATGTGCCATCTTGACTGCCCTCTGATGTTGTTTGCCCACACATGTCGCAGCTGTAATCTGTGAAACGTTGGAGGGTATGGAAAGACCGGATGTAAGTCTTTCATTTACTTCAATGGCTGGCTTTTCTCCAAGCCTAGTTGCACTGGGGAGAGGGGATCATAGCCGGGCAACAATGAGTTAATCCTCCTGTTTTTCAGTCCCCTCTTTCCATCATCATCATCATCATCATCATCCTGCAGTAGGCTTTGAAAAAAAAATCAAAATCCATGGTGGATTTCCCCCCAAGACTTTTCCAAGCTAAGGAGGGACAGAACTAGGGAGGACTGTAGCTGTGGCAGAGGGTGTTAGCCCTCTTTCCACTGTTTAAACCAGTGGCTCTTAACCTTTTCTTTACCAGGGACCCCCTTTAATTACTTTAAGACCCCAAGACATAACTCAAGATTTAAAACCCTAATAATAATAATAATAATAATAATAATAATAATAATATGATTACACCATCCATTAAACCTTCCTTCAGAGGCACTGGAGAGGGAGAAAAGACTTTTCTCTTGCTTCTTCCTATAGGTTTGTGGCTGGAGTGGTTTGAATGGCAATGCACAGGCCAAGCCAGCCAGCCAGCCAGCCAGCTTTTTGCTTGGCTCCTATTACATGGCCACTCCACTGCAGGCAGGAGGTGGGCCGAGCACCCTTCAAGCCTTCATGGATCCTCCAAGAAGACATTGCGGACCCTGGGGTGCCTGGACCACAGGTTAAGAACCACTGGCTTAAACCAATCTAAATCATCCTCCCCTTTCCATCCTGACTGCAGTTTTATTTCAGGAGTATCCATACATATGTGTGTTATATGTGACTCTTCCACATTTAAGATGGGTGTGAGGGTTGGTGAGGGGGTGAGTTGTGTCAGTTTGAATGAATGTGTGTATATTAGGAGGGAAAATAGATGTTTTCTTGTATCATAGATTGAATGTGGGGTGGCCCCACCCAGTGCTGGCACTCCCCTCTTTCTGGCATTATCCCTCCCCTGGCCCCAAAGGTTTGTGGCAAGAGCTTGTACCTGTGTCTCCATCTGCTGAGGCAATATGGCCCTTGGGCTCAATATGGCCCTTGTGCCCTCAATTGAGGCAGTATGGCCCTTGGGCTCAAAGAGATTCCCTGCCCTATTCTAAGGCATGGATGCAGCTCATATTTGGACTGTGACCTGTCATGTTCACCAAAGCTATAAAAAGCTATACTGTTCGTCTTTATAGAGCTTCTCAACTCAGTTCCCTTCTAAACAAAACTGGCACAATGAAGACCCTCTCTGAACAAATTCTGCAAAGAAAGCCCCGTGTTTACCTTAGAGTTACCATAAGCTAGAAATGACTTGAAGGCACACAACAACAGCAGCAACATAGGATGCAAGTTCCCAAAATAAAATAAAATAAAAATGTTTGGTGCATTTTCTTGTAGCCCTGCAGTTAGTAGTGTGCTTTTATAATTTTGGGATTTTTTTTTCTTTTTTAAACTGAGTTTGCTGAAACTGCAGTGGCTGCATTATTACAAATCTGAATTAATTACAGCCAGTTTGGCTATGGTAGTTTCCCTTTAAAGAGCACTGAGGATTAAAGCTAGTATTAAGTTGTTGGTAGTGATCACCGACTTTTCTTTCCTTCCTGTCCCTCTTTTAGCTCTCCCTGCCTCCTGAAAACCAGGTGCAGTAGTTTCTCTTGCCTTTCCAAGCCAGTTTTGGGGGCAGACAGGGAGACTGGATGAGACAACTTACTTCCTGGTTTCACTGGAATCCATTATTTCCCCAATGGAAATCACAGTTGGATCCTGCCCTCAGAATTTTAGATTTCAGAAGGTGCTAAGAATTCTTCATTTAGACATTTTTCAAGAACTTAGCTATGTGATCAGGAGAACCATATAGCAGTGTTTTCAAAGACCACACCATTTCATACTGGTTGTTAGAGAGGTAGTATGTTCAAATGCTCCCAGTATTTTTTTTTTTTAAAAAATACAAATCTTCCTGCACATAGAAAGGTCGTGAAAGGCTCTAGTCCAGTGTGACTTCCTGACATACTCATTTCTTGTGTACAGAGGATTTCTGGATGGTTAGTTCTCTTTGCTCATTCAGTAGGAAATCCATATGCTGTAAGTTTCCATTCAGAGGTATAGACCAGAAAGGAAAACAGAAAGCTAAAGGATTCATTCCGCCATAAACACTAGGGTTGGTAGATCAAAAACAAAATTGGGTTCCTATAACTTTAAGAGTTATGTAGGAATTTCAGCAAGTGTTGCTTGTCACACAAGAAGCGCGTGCTGAAATTCCCTCTTCTACACAAGCATTAAGGGTACAAGAGCCCAGTGATGCATTTCACTTGGCAATCCTATTCCCCCACTCGCCTTCCCTTCATAGTTTTAACACTGATTTTATTTTCTGGTTTTGATGAATTCATGCCACTTCTGCTTGTATTTTTCTGCTGATGTAGTACGAGACAACAGTGTTTGCTGACATGCATGTGGATTTCCTCATTTCAGTATAGTAGAGCCTCCAAAGAATGAAATGCAATTGCACACAAATGCCCAAGTATTAATGCTATGCTGTGTGCTTTATCCCTTCATCTTCTCATCCTCCCAAAGGCTGGGAGCAGGTCAGGCTAGGAGGTAATTCTTCAGCAATAGAACATCCATCGGTTAATCTCTTGGACCAAGTTTATCATTCAGACTCCTACTCTGCTATGGTGGTGTAGGTGTCCATCTTCCCCTCATTGCCATTTGTCTCCTTGTTATGTTGCATTCTTTTACCTCCCTCTTTGGCATTAGCCATTTAATGCACTATATGTCTGTAGTCTAACAGTATAGTATACATTATTGTATGCAGTTTGATCGGCCAAATATTCCTTAGCCTGAACTACCGTATGTTCATTCAGTAATTCTGTCTGAGAAATTAAGATGATAAAAAGCTAAGAAAACACTTTAAAATATTGTCCATGGTGTAACAGATACCTTTCCTAACCATTTTGTTACCCCTGGACAGTGTTTTTTTTTTAAAGTGGTATAGTCTTAATCTGGTCTTTGGTGCTTTAAATAGTATTAATAAACATGAGATAATTTTAATGGCAGTTAGGCATGCTAATCTGTGGCAGCAAAAACCAAAGACTAACTTTACTTTGGCAAAAGCTTTTCTGGACTACAGTCCCCTTACATCTGATAAAGTAGGTTGCAGCCCACAAGAGTGTGTCAAACAAAATTTATTAGCTTTGAAGGTGCTGTAGGACTTCTGCTTAAAGTTAGATAAGTTCTCATTAATTATCTTATCTTTAAAACACAAGTTACCCAGAACAGGCACTCAGATCAAAAGCTGTTCAGTACTTTGGGGACAGAATAAGGTGATAACATTCCCCATTATCCCTATCACTCTGGCTGTAAAAACATGATTAAGAAGAGCTTTGCTGGTTCAAGCCAAAGGTGCTTCAGATCTTCCATCCTGCTTCCCACCAAGACGACACATATTCCCATAAAGGCCACAAATGGCATGGAGGCAGCAACATGTTCACACAATTTTTGCCCAGCATGTGGTGTTCAGTGGCCTGCTACCTCCAAATCTGGAGTTCTACTTTTCTGGCCAATGGCATCTGATGAGCTATTGCTCCAGATATTTCTACAAACCTATTTTAATAAGTACTTCTTTTAATAGAGGCAGTCACTATATTCCATGGAGTACACAGTGTTATAATTAATATTGGAGTTAGGTTAAGAGAACTGGATGAAATTAGACGACTTATGCTGTTCCCATTTGTTTCAGTGATGGATCCCCAGGGCTACCACCCAGGCAACCAAACAACCTGAAGAGTATGTTTAAATAGAGGGCACTGGAAGTGGAGCACATAGTATTCCCTTACACCCTCTTCATGGTACCTGACACACTTGGCTGCAATCCAGGACTTGACAGTAGTGTTGCTTAAGCAATTAATTAAAAAGGAATGTATACGATGACCATATAGATATAAATATATACATATATGCAGAGGAACTATAGGAGGTTAGATGTATTTGCAGGAAACTGATATATTTGCATGTAAAAAGAATGTTTGGTACTTATAAGGAGGCAGTTAGGCTTGGTAGGGGTGGGGAGAAGCAGTGTATGAGTGGGAACTTGCGGGGGGTGGGTGGAAACAAAAAGAATTCAGGGTGGGTCCGGGGATGGGGGGAGAGAATGAGAGAGAGGGGGGGTTGTTTTCTTCAGCCTTTCTGTGCTACAAGGATGCAAGCTCCATCTATATGAAGTCTGGTAAGAAGAAGAATGATCTTAATGATTGACACTGCTGAATTCTAGAATAAAAATGACCATTCTTCACTGGATAGCTTCCTAACTGACCATGCTGAAAATACTTTAGAAGCCTTTTAGATGGTGGGAGATCCACTGCCCCCACTGGTATGTTCTTGAGGTACCTCATGGTTCTTTCTAGAGGTGAACAAGGGCTGTATTTGGAGTTATTTCCCAGTGCTACTCTACTGGGAGGAACAGGCAGGAAAAGTCAATTTTCAGCAAGTTGGAGGTAGTAGGAGAGATTAAGGCTCACAATGTGCGTACCCACTCATCCCATAGTCTACTCTGTTTATGTTTTGCACATTTCTGGAAGGCTTCAAAAGTGTGCAAAGTTAGTACAAGAGAGGACAGTAGGACAAAGGAATTTAGTGTGTTCACCATGCCGGAAGGATCGCTCTGTCACACCTCTGTTGTACCAAAATATCCTTGCATAATTTTCTTGTTCTTATTTTCACATTTTTGAGTTCCTATGATGTTCTTTCAAGTATCTTGCTTTAAATGGTGCCTGAGGGAGCAAGTCTACTTCAATTCTGTTTGTTTGTTTGTTTGTTTAACTATATTATGTGCCCTGTTGAGTCTTTCTTCAGGCAAGGATGAATTAACTCCTCAGAGTCAGTAGAATTTGCTTCAGTTTGGGGGGACATATTGAGTGGACCTCAGGATTCTCGGTCTTCTGGTAGGATGGTATTAACCCAAGCTATATCCACTCACTTGGTGCCTTTTGATTTTTGTAAGTGGTTGGAGGTTATAACTGATTATGATAAGTAGAAGCTTCACCTGAGAAAGCCAGTAAACATTTGATAGTCTGGTGAAAAAGAGTTTCATTTCTTATCTTTCTTGCTTTATTTGAGACAGATAATGGGAATTGGGAAAATTGGCATGAACCTTAAACTGAGTGGACACATAATTATTGCAAATACTTCATAGCTTATTTAGCATATGATCAAGGCCTATATGGATGTATAGTTTGCTTTTCCACAGATAAATTGGGTGATAGACTATTAAAAAAACCATTCTGTTTCCCTTGGCAATGCAAGAATGAACATACTTCAATTGCTGAGGAAATGCTATCCCTCACCATACTCCTACACACATAACTTGTGTCCATTTCAATTATGAATTCTGGGATATGGTTGCATAAACATCATGGGACTTGTTTGGATGAAGTTCATGGTGATGATGAGAAGATTACTAATTCTTCTCTTGTTCATACCATTTTGTGACTCAATTTGGAACATTTTTTTTTTAGAAACTGAACATTCACAAACTATTCACCAAGTGCAGTAAGTTGTTCAGGGTGGTGGTGATGGGGCAGGGAAATACTAGATGCCTGTCAGGAGGACACCTGGAGCAATAACCTTTCCATTTTGTGAAACATTTGAATTTTTAGAATATAATGCTGTCATGGGTAGAAAAGTCCAAGTATAAGTAATGTTTAAATCTTTAAAGATATAATTTTCAGGCTTAAGCTGTCCCAGTCCCATATCCAGGCACAGATATTGGCTCAGTTCATTTAAAATGCCACCTCCCCCGCACATACTGCTGAATCCTCTTCCAGCAGATGAAGAGGATAGCAGATAACTCTTTATCAGCTTCAACAACTTCATATGTGCTGAAGTTGATGAAATTAATACAGGCATCCAAATGCTATTGACAGTTTTAATTGGACTGTGCTGATTCCTGAGACTGGATGATTTGTAGCCATTTGATGTCTAAACAATTGCTTTAACATTGACTTCTCTTCAAACTTGATAGCATTTCTTGGGAATACAGTTTCATCCAGGGTCTGAGAAAAAGGACAGGAAAAATTAGATGGACATAACTGAGAATACTGACTGCTTTGTCCAGAACCAGGACACAAACTGCTGTCCATCATCATCATCATCATCGGTGATTTGAATGTTTTAGTAAGTGTATATTTTCTCCATTTCTTGTTTTGTGTTCAGTGATATGAATCTAACACAGGGAGGTATTATAGATTATTTTAGAATGTATGGAGCTGAAGTGACCCTCATGTCCCAAATCTAGAGGACTCTGGTAGTTTTGATATGTGCATGGTACAGGAGGGCTGTAAGCAATGAGGGAGGGAAGGGAGGGAAGGGAAGGGAGCAAAAAGGATGGGGAAAAGGGTTATGAGGGGTGGGATCAGGGAAATCAGGAATTGTGAGCATGAGTTGTGGTGATGTCATGGCAGGCTTTTTTAAAAAAAAGAGTCACAATTGAGAATTGGAAAGGGGGTGGGTCTGGAAACTCCCTGTCCTCCTCCAGATTGGAAGCTTGTTCACAGGCAGTCACAACTGTCAATTGTATATGTTTCAGGCAGACTTTTACAAATGCCACACACTGGAGACTTTTGGGCACAAGTCCTGTAGCTAAAAGGGAGAGCTAAGGCTTGGCTTGGCTCATCTGGTTTGAAATTTCTGCCATGAACCAGTATGGTTCGTTGTCACAGGTTCATTCTAGTGTTGGCTCCAGGTGCGACAAGGGGTGAGAGGGCTCTGATTGGATATAATGCTAATAGTGCTACTTCCCATGTCGTGCTAATCAAAATCCACTTAGGGGGAAAAAAGGTTCCCCAATCTCCTTTCAGTTCTACATACAGAGCTGATTAGAGGCTAACATGGCCATTCCCATTAGAAACAGATGGCTAGGTCTTCTAGACCTGTATTGTTTACACTAATTGGTAGTAGCTCTCTAGCGTTTCAGATTAGATTCTTTCCTAGTCATCGCTGGTTTACCCAGCACTGAAACTGGAACCTTTTGCATGCAGTACATATGCTCTACTGGTGGGCTTTAGCTCTTTCGTTACAAGCCAACCAGTCTCATGGACCTCTTTGGCTGTAACTAAAAGTGTATCAGCACTATTAAAGGTATATCTGCACTACAGCCTTAAATTGTACTTTCAGCAGTTACCTCATGTCTCAAGACATTGCTGGGAAGTTGAGTTCTGTGGTGGGGAATACTGGCTTCTAACAGAGAATTGTTGGCACCCTCATTGAACAACCATTCCCAGAGTTCTTGGAAAGCCATGATTATTTAAGGTTTACAAAAGATATAGTAAAGGTATAAAGGAACTGATACAAAATTCTAGAGCACATTAGTCTAAGAGAGCTGTTTTACTGCAACTATGCCTATAGGTTTCCCAGTGTCAAAAGACTGGGAAATGAGCCCCAACTGTTGTTGGGGCTCATTTTTTGCTCCATATACAAATTTTATCCCCTTGTACATCAGAAACAACACCTTAGAGGAACTGGCAAAGGGCTTGAGAGATGAGTCCCAGTTTCTGTACAACCTTTGAATACATGCCCTCTGTGTATTCTAGAACTTCATTGTATATAAAAGTATATAAATAAAAAAATAATTTCTATTTTAAGGGGTGGGGGTGGGAATACATAGAAGACTAGAAGAAGAAGAAAACTATTTAAAAGAGTAGCAAGTAAATATATGTTTGAAAGTTTAACAAGACTGTTACAGTGAAGCAAAGCTAAAGAGTAGGAGCGTAACAAGTTGTGTGTGTGCATGCACGCACACACACATGCATATATACACACCAAACCACTGTGTTGTTGCTTAGCATTTTATACTTCCTCATCTATCCTCATATCCTAAACCATGTGATTCACTTTATTTTTGTACTTGTATTTAAATATGTTCCGAAGAATATAGCTTCTTCAGATGAGTTTATGAGCTTTGAGAGAAAGGCATCTTCCTTAGAGGTCAGGGTAGAATCAGTACTACCAGGCACATCCTTAGGGCATCACCTAGATCCTCTGTATGAGAACCTGCATGGTGCAGTGGCTTGAACGTTGCACTACAACTCTGGAGACCAGGGTTTGGCCATGGAAACCCACTGGGTAACCTTGGGCAAGTTGCACTGTTTCAGCCTCAGAGAAAGGCAAAGGCAAATCTTGCCAAGAAAACCCCTTGGTAGGTTCACATAAGGGTCAGCATAAGTCAGAAACGACTTGAAGGCACACAACAACAAAGATCCTCTGTGGATTTGTGGAGATTCTTTTTGTTTTTCCTGAAGTGCTGGGAGAGTTAGGATGAGAAGCCAGGATTGTACGTCCGCAGAGATACTGAATTCCTTGCTTATGGGCAGAGCTGTGTGTGCTGTGATTCTGCATATGTCCAAAGAAGCCACCATATGTGGTATTTGAACTTTTGGAGAATCACATTTGCATGTGTGTGTCTGTCTAGTTTTAAATACACATATATGTGTATCTAGCTCCTGTGGTTGAAAAAAAACAACTCATATACTTGAAAGGGTGCAATGTCCAATGAAATCAGCCTTTGTGTAATATCAACTCAGATAATTCTTTAATTTAAAAACAATTTAAAAATCATTTTTAGTCAGTGGTGAAAAGTAAAAACCTTTCAGTTCTACTTTCCTTTTACACAATTTTTGGTATATGGAAAACTTTGGAAGAGTTCTTATACTACACACAGCCCTGCTTAGGGTACCGCTTACCTATTCCATGAAGTAGATTTTAAAGTGTTGCTGATTATTTTTTTAAAAAAATGCAATTGCACTAGTGTAGAGGAATGCTGGTGAGAGAGGGAAGGGAAGGGGAAAAATGCTTCTAAGGTGGTTGGAAGAATACTTAGGAAATGTGATGCAGAGAATTGTAAGATTTCTGTAGCGTTGTGTGTAATCTTCTTTCAGTATTATAATCCATTTCTACTGTGTGCCCCTGATAACATGGTGTCCTAATGTAAAAATTGCTTCTAACCATGAGCTTCTGATGTGCAAAAGTGCAGAATCTGATGCTGGTTTTACAGGTGAGGAGCTGCTGTGGTTGTAACCCCCCCCCCACACACAAACAATCAAATGCAAAGTAAGCAAGTATAGCTGTAGTTCTGCTTATGGTGCTATCTCAGATTTATAGGGAATTATGCTTATCAATTGAGGGGCTGGAGGTTAAATCATGGACAGTGATGTAAAGCTTTCTGCCCTACTTGTAAGAACTATGAAAAGAGGAGCAACAGTATCCTCAACATTTGCAAAGGCAGCATTGGAATTAAAAGAATAGGCTGTGTGCCCAGGGGTTCTGTAACTGCAGAGGGCAGTGTGATCTCCAGATGTGAAGAGTCTGTAAAAGGCTGGTTTAACATCTTAATGCTAAGACTTGTGCATGATAGGAGAGCTTGGGTAGGAACACTAAAGAGCAAAATGTTACCTCCTGCTGTATCACTTCAGTTGATCCTGATAGCGTATGGTCCACTAGTTTGGACTAGCAAACAAATTGTCTCCATCTTCTCTCTCCCTCATCTCTTTGCAGTCACTTAAGGCTGTCAGGACAGCTCAGCTGGCATGCTAGGAACCCAGAAAAACCTCTGCCTAGAGGTAGCATTACAGTCCCTGATTCAATAGATGCTTTAGGAAAGCAGCTTCTGTACTGTAATCTTTGGGTTTCCTATATATATATCTTTATGGAATGTTTATCAGGAATGTTTTTTAATATACAGGGATTTGGAGAGGAGTTAGGGCAACAAAAGATGTGATATTTGTTGACATTTAGGAATTGTGACTAGTTGCCTGTCCTCACTTGTTTCCTTCTCCATAAACTACCAAGGAAATCTAGGGCATTTCAATTTTCTCAACCCAGAGGAAGGAAGGAAATATACTGTTTTGCTAACTCTCTGAAGAGTATTCAAAATTTCATGGAATATGTTGATGAAGGAGATATACTCTGTATCACTTTCTAGTGGAATTTTGTTCCACAACCTCAGCATGAGGGGAGAAAAACATAGATACAGGCATTGTATTGCCTCTACATTAACTGGCTATCAAAACTTGAAATGTCTATTAGCACCTCTGACCATTGCTTTCTTCTGTTCTGCAGCTGAATTGGCCAGAGCCAGAATTCTGTTAAAGGAGAGGCTCATCTAGCCTTGAATTCTGCCAAATAGGATGAATGCAACTCCGCTCTCAATTTGAGGCTGCAGTTAAAATAGCAATTGAGAACCTGGGGTGAGTTGCAGCAGATTTGCACCCACAATGCTAATTGTTGGGATTCAAAGCAATATAGATATTTTTTAAAAAAACTTTTAAAGAGGCTGTGACTATTCAGCTTTTGATAGAAGCCCAGAGTTCTTATGTTTACCTTGCTCTTCAGAGATTCTGTGGGGAGATGTACATCCTATGAATATCCTGTCACAGCCTTTAAAAGTATGTACTGGGTTTTAAATCTGAAGGTGGTATAGTTTTCTACAGTGCTAAATGGGTGTTCCTGACCTGACAAGTTCAGGGAGTTTTTCTTGGTACATTGGCAGTCTCACATATATACACACAGTCTCTCATGTGAGCTGTACTTCCTGGTGTATATTCTAGCAGAAGAATGTTTAAGTCAGTCTCTCCTTAAAGAGAATGATCCTCCTTACAAGAAAATTTCAGATTCTATGAATTCCACCACATTCTTCACTTGCTAGCTTTTCCGGTAGGAAAAGTTGGATCAGACAAAAGATAGTGTTTATATTTAATAATATCTTATTACTTTTGTACCACACAAAAAGATTACTATTACCACCACCAAAGACTGGAAAGATCATCAGTTGAACATGGCTTTTGTATGTAAGAACAGGTAGACGATCTTTTAAAGTTAAAGCAAGAATGTAATATGTTCAGGAGTGCTGCAAGCACCAACAATGCTCAGCAGTGCAGTGATGATTCTCTTGTAGTTTTCTGTTTCACTTCCCATTTCTGCCTCCCTACGCACATGTGTGTATGTATGTGCACACGCACGCACACACACACACACACACACACACAGAGGGGTAAAGACAAATGCAAGCATTTTCCAGTTTGATCCTTTGCTCAGACCAGGTTGCTAAAATGAAAATGAAAAAAAAAAAGTGTTGAGAAGGAATTTCAGTCTCTTCTATGGGACTGCTGGCTCTACTGTTTAGCAAGACAACCCAGAGAAGTGGGAATAGCAAGGACTTTTCCCATCCACCTGTGTATGTAGGGGAGTTTCTATTCAAACTGTGTAGCAAAGCAAGAACACTTATTTCTTGCCTCCATGTCTTGTTCCCGTTACAGGAGGAAAATAAATATCATTAAACATTTGCAAAGCACACTTTCCCTGGTAATAATGTTAACTCCCCTTAATGCCAAATAGAAACCAGCCAGCATTTTGTTTCTCAACTGATCCTGTTTGCATTTGGGGATGTAACTTTGAAGATGCCTAATTTTCTGACTCCCCGATACCTGTTTTTCACCTGTTGTATGGACCTTTCTCTCTGTGCACATTTTCCCTGTGACTCTTTGGGAGATACAGGCACCCCCTGCTTTTTGATAACTCACTTTTCATTGATTGGTTCTTTTGACCATGTGCTACTTTTTTCTCTCTCTTGACTTAGCACATTGTTTTTCTCTCTCAGTTGACTCAGCACCATGTTGTGTTTAGTCTCGCATTTGCAACCTTAAAAAAAAAAAAGACTGGGTTCCATTTTTCAACCATTTCCACTTTTTGACAGTGCTGTGGTCCCTAACCAATCAAATAAGTAGGAGTGTGCCTGTATTGATTTGCATGAAATTAAATGATAACTGCTAAATGAACTTGAATGATACAATGATAGGTGGAAAATACTGTCAAGAATGGGTCATGCAGGGAGGATGCAGTTATTCATACAGACTGTGTTCATAATGTCATGAGTCCAAGACAGGAATCAGGTGTACTGGCAGCTTTTCTCAAACTTGAGCCTTGATGCTTCTGAGAGCAATCCTTATGTTTCATCAGTGGCATTGTAAATTGCAAGGTCACTCACTGCTAATGGGGGAAGCGGATGAACCTGTGGGAATTTTCTATTCCATTGGCCTCTCAGTAAGACTACTGATAATTCTCAAGCCAGCTCTGTGACTGAAAAAGAGACTTCTTTTGAGGACTTACCATGTTTTTTCAGGAAGATGTACATTCCCACTTTCCATTTCAACTACCGAAACCGAGACCTGGACCTTTCTGGCCAACCACACTGACTTATTGTACTCATATGAAAAACCCTATTAGTAGACAAGACCATTTTTTGTAAGCACTTTGCATCCAATTATAGGAATGGAAGACAGAAGCTATACCCTATCATAATTAAATAGAAAGTTATGATCAAACTCTGATATCATATCAGTGCGTGGAGATTTGGTCTCTGCACATCTCTAATAAAGTTCTAAAGAACACTTTGGTTTTCTCTGTGTCAAATCCATAGAACTTTTCCATAAGGTGCTATTACATTTTGGGAGACTTTTTTGACTCGTTAAAATGCCCCCACCTTGAAGTCTTGCCTACTGATTTAAACTGACTTTAACCCTCAAAGACCATTCAACCTCGATTTCATTTCTTGAATGTTGAGTATTACAATATATAACCCATGTTAAGGTGGTTTTTGGTGCTGTTTCAGATGTAGCCAGTGAAGGGAACAGGGTTGACTTAAAATAAAACCAATCAGAGGGAAACTGTCCTGTTCCCCTCACTAGCTCCTTCATGTTTATCATTGTGTTTTTGTTCTTGGGTTTTAAAAATATATACCAGTAGTGATCACTACTGGGGGGAAAAATCTGTGTTGATTCCTGATTGGCACATTTCAACCTATTTAGCTCTTAGGTTAGTATGTATACAGTTTAATGGTAAGCTGATTTTTTTTTTAAAAAAAACAACCCTAGGATTTAAAAAATGCACAGATGTATACATCAAAAATATCATTCATTACAAGCCAAGGTGGCATCTAGAGGGTTAATTTTGAACTTCCGATAACTCAGAAGGATAACCATTTAAAAAGTAGATGGGGAAAAAAACCTATTTTTCAATATATCTTTTTTTTAAAACAATTGCAAAATAAAATCCAAGATATGATGGTGCTGTACCAAAGCCTTATATGAGACTTATTCTGAAATATATAATCGCTCTGTATCTGCATTGTTTCTCTTTGCCTCTTGTTTTGTAAAGGCCTGTAAAATACCAGCGGGAAAGGAATTTGGATTGGGCGCTGGCCTTTGGACTTTTGCCAGCACTGCTGCCTTGCCTCTTGGGGACTGAGAGGTCTTTTCAGGCATTCAAAGGAAGCCTGGAGCTATGAAGTACAAGTGACTAATAGTTCCATCATCCAGTGCTTCTGAACCTCATGATAAGTGAAGAGATGCATATCTCCTCCCATATCCAGAAGTGCAGGGGTATGAAAGCACATGTACTTCCTCTCTTCTCTTCTCTTGATCATCTAATGTGGCTGTAAAGGTGACATGGAATGCAGCCTCAGCATCGCTATTGCTGACATTTCTTTTTATAGAATACAAGGACTTTTGAGTTTAGAGGCAAAGGATTGGACACCATGTAGACTTCCGTCTCATCTCTCCTGTCTCTGCCATCCTTTCTTCCCTCTCAGGTCCTCAATTGATAGTGAATGGTCCAAAGGGAATTTCCCCCACAACTGGGTGCTAATTAATTTTGTGGGGGGGGGGCAGGTAACCTCACAACTTTGGGTGAAAGCTCTACTTTGTTTTTTTTCTTCCTGGTTTTCTTTCCCAAGATGAGGTTGACCAGAGAAGAATCAGAAAGTGGAATTTCTGCAGTATAAGTATAAACCAGTATAAAAGCTATTGAACTATCATGCTTAAGAGCAGAGGGACCCTGGGAGAGTGTATTTACATTACAAAGAAAAAAGAAAGAAATGGATTTCCCACAAAGAATACATGTATAGAACCCATTGCTGGAAGCCTTGATAGTTTCAAACTGGTGTGGAAGCAATAGACCAAATTTAATAAATGCTCTTCCTGGAACCTATGGATCAGTAGGTCTTAACACATAAAAAAAATGGTCCTGAGAGTGGCAGAACCCTGTGAAGATTAAAATCCAGTGATCTGGAATATTTTGGTTATTTGGTCTTAAGTTTTCGCACACAGTTAGTGTATATCATGTGGCCAAAGAAAACATAAATCATGCCTTCTGCTCCCTGAGTCTTTTCGACTGTTTTTGTCTTTCCTCAGAGAGCTATCCTACTTGGCTTCTACCAGAGACAACTCCTGGCCATGTCTGGTTTGGGGACTTTAAGCAATAAACCCACCTTGACTGCCACTGATGTTGGCTCCCATAGGTGTTTGGAATGTTGTCAGTTAGTTGGAATTAGTAGCCCCTGCCTTAAATGTGAATGGCACGCCCTCAGCCTCTTTTACCTGCTGGTATTTTAAAAGCCTACTAAACAAATCACTTCCAGTAACATTGCATGTTCATAGATTTACTTTCACCCCCCCTTTTTATTTTTATTTTTAAAAATGTACCCAGTAAAGAAAATTATGGCAGTGTTGCAATGTTACGTAAAACTAGCCATTCTGTAGGAGAATGATGGATTTCGGAACTGATTAAAAAAAATAACAACATTTAATTGCTCCACATGTAACATTACTCTGCTTCAGAAATGTTTTGTATTTTGATATAAATAAACATTTGCAAAAAAGATCCTGGTGTGTAAATTGGTGGATTTCTTTCAGTGTGTGTGTGTGTTTTTTTTCTAACTGGACACTAGTGGAACAAGTTGTATTTGAAAAGGAAAGGAAGGAATTCCAATCTCTACTGAGGAGTTAACTATAAAATTAAACCACTTCTGCATCTGATGAGTCTGATGAAATGGGCTACAGTGTCTACAAAAGCTTATGCAGAATAAAACTAGTCTTCAAGTTGTCACAAGACTCTGTTTGTTTTTACACAACTGCAAGTAAATGTTATGTTGGCTTAACACCCCCTGCACTGCAGAACAGAGGAATGACAGAAGGATAGAAACGCTTCCCTTCTTTCTCACCTATAATTTCTTCTTTCATAATGGCAGCCTAAATGGCTCTACCTCCACCCTCCCAAGTGTTCCATTTACTATAAGGTGCATGCATTGGGAAAATTCCATGATGTTGACACATCCAATAGATGGCACAACTTCTAAGCATCAGTTGGTCATGTGCAGCCTCCTGTAAGGTAAACAACTATTCCTTAGCCCTTGCCACATAACCCATTCCCTAGTCTCCTGGCATTATAGGGAACAAAATGTCCACGGGACCTTCACAGCATCAGCTTGTTCTTTCTAAGAATTTCTCTACGCCAGGATACACAGATTTGGCCCCAGGGTTTGAGGTTCTTCACCTCTGATCTACTCCAAACTGGATAGTAATATGGCTAATTCCTGGCCATAGATCATGGCGTTCCTAGTTTGAGAATACCACAAATCTCACTGAGTGATCTTGGGTCACACATGCTCAGACTGGTGGCGCAGTGGTTAAATGCCAGTACTGCAAGTCACCATGTTGCAAGTTCGATTCCAGCGGGCTCCAAGGTTCACTCAGCCTCCCATCCTTCCGTAGGTTGGTAAAATGAGTACCCAGCTTGTGGGGGCAATTAGCTTAACACACATGGGAAACTGCTTAATGCAGTGTAGATGTGTAAATAGCTATTGCTTAAAACAATTTGTAAGCCGCTCTGATAGCCTTGTGGCTGAAGAGCGGGGTATAAATAAATAAATAAATAAATAAATAAAAATAAAAAAGACTAACCCACCTCATAGGAGCATTTTGAAGATAAATGGATCAGAGTGGGGAAAACCACACCCATTGCCTTGAGTTCCTTGGAAGCAGAGCTGTATAAAAAAATTTAATAAATAATAAGAGTGATGTATGTTCAGGTTTCAGAAGGAAATGGGAGTATTCCCCTTATCCCATGTGACTGATAAGCTATCCATGGCTAGAGGGTTGGATTACACAGCGACATGCTCTCCCTCCCTTCCTCCTGTCCATGTCAGGTCAACCATGCAGAGCAGGAGCTGCCTGAACATTTTGCTGCCTGAGGCAGAACAGCCTCCCAATGCCCAAGTCAAGGGGCATGAAACTTGAGATCAACAAAGTTATTATGTCCCTGGCAGTAAAAATATACCCAGTAATAATTTAATAACAAACAACCTGGTGACTTTTCATGGTGGCAACATTTTGTTGCCCAAGATAGCAGCCCTGCTCTCCCTAACAATAAGGCCTAGAGTCTATGTAAACTCTCACACAGGAATGGACTCAATTTGAGTCAGACTTTTACTGAATCTGAAGCCCTAACCTTGGGTAGCAGCTGTCACCACCACACACCCTATTCCCTAAGCTGGAAACACTGTTGTGTGTGTGTGGGGGGAAAGGTAATAAAGGTAGATATGTTCTTGGGCATTACTTCTTTAATAAAATTTGGCAGAAATAACATGGAAAGTATAGGGATAGGTTCCAACACCACAAAAAGAAGAGCAGTTCAACCTATTTCAGTAAACTTTTTATTCAAAACGAACAATATGCATATGTGAAATGAAACAAACAGGTCAGGTAAGCCTTACGTAAGTAACCAAAAACATTTTGAACCTTCCAGAGACCACTTGAAAGCTCTTTCCAAAATGGATCTAGGGATGACTTCTTTTTTCCATCTCTGCTTTTCTCATGATTTCCTGTGTGTGTGTGTGTGATTTATAGGTTTTTTAAAAATATGCTGATGTGTGATAATGTGTGATAATGGACTAACATAGCTGAGGAGTGGAATCTCTCCTCCAGGTAAACAAAGAGTTAAGGGTGTATCACGTTAAGTTACAGTTTATTGGGGTCAACATCATGAAGGAGTCACAGGTTATGATCTATAGCTGACCAATGAAGATGACAAGCAAAAAACTTTGAGATGCTTCTGTGAAGAGGTTATAAATAATGCCTTGGGGGCAAGAGCAATGTTGCCTATGGCTGCTGGGAGATATAGCCCTATGGTGTCTGGAGGGCCATGTGATTCTCATGACCGTCTTTAAAAATAATACCAAGGTTCAGGCTGTGTTGTCCTTAATATATAGGTTTCCACACAGGCTTTTCTGCAATGAAGCCAGCCAATAGGTATCTGCTTTTCTTCTATCACTTTATGACATCATGGTTACTTAGGCAATGTTTTGTGCCTAGTTATGCAATAATGTCTCCCTGCCACAATACCCAATACACACTCTGTTGGAATTCTCACTCAAAGAGCCCACAGGTTTTCAATGGCAGATGAGAGCCAGGGCTGAGCCAAGAAGAAATCCAGCAACCTGGGCAGTAGGCATGCCTTAGGATGATCATCACCACATGGACAGCATTTGTTGTCTTCCGAAGAGCTACGGGGCCTCCTTTCCCATCCATCAAGGCTCTAGTAAGGACAAAGGATGCAGATAAGGCTCATTGAGTTGGGGGGGGGGCTAAAAGGCCCTGTGGGGGTGAGGGGTACCCAGGAGTATTTATTACAAAACTGAGCCTATTGAATTCTCCTTGCTTCTCCTCCCTCCCCCTACTTTAAGGATGACAATGTTGTTGAGACTGAGGCAGTGTCTGTACTGGAGCATTGGCTGAAGAAGGTGAGTGTGACAACTTTGGAATGGCAAAAGTGTGAACTGTACTGAAATTCTACTCCATGCAGTTTGCTCTAGAGGAATCCTGAGCCACAGAACCTGATAAAGTTGTTTGTGATTGGTTTTTTTTTGGGGGTGGTGGTGGTGGTGGTGGCAAGGGATCCCAGAAGATTCCCAGTCATCATGACTAGTCCTAGCTGGGGGGATCCTATAAGTTGTATACCAAAAAGTAACTTCTCCAAGCTTAGACTCCTGATCCAGCACAAGACAGAATGGGAAGATATGGTTATATATGCACAGTGTATTATCAGCGTCTTGTGTATTGCATTGTTAACTATCACTGACCTACCTTACCAGATTCAGAAACTGCCTTATACTGAGCTTAGGGTCCAAAACTCCAAAAGTGATTCAACATGGTTTTCAGCAGAGCTCTTGGACTACACCTTTTAATTGGCTAATCAAACATTAAGGGATTTTTCATGTGAAGTATGCTTTGCCACTCGGCTATGGCACTATATGAGGACTATCATATATACTCAACTACAAGTCAACCTCATGGATAACTCGAGGACAGGTTTGGGGGCCCAAATGACCGAATTTGTTATGACACATGGATAGGTTGAGTGTAAAACGTAAGGGCATGTAATGAAAGATGTAAAGGAGTAGCAAGGAGAAATGATGCCAAAGAACTTGTAAAATCCCAGCAGGCGTAACTGTTTGTGTTTACCTTAAAGGGCCCTTTCACACTGCACAGTTATGGCACTGTGATTCCACTTCAACTGTCATGGTTGCTGTGAGGACTTTGCTTTTAACAAGTAGGAACTTTTCCAAATTTTCCTTCTGGCCAGGCTGTTCCCGACTTCTTCCTCTGGCCAGCCAGGTCCAACTGCTTGCCTCCCGGCTCAAGAGAGTCACCTCTCCTCCACCTCCCCCCAGCTCTGAGGAGCATTTCCAGAGTCCTCCTCCCCTCACCTGACCCCCAGCCTGGAGGCAGAGGACCTCTTATCATTGCCGCCTCTTCCTTGGCTGGTGCACCAGGTGTGGTGCCAGCCCCTGAGCTCGACAGCTGTGGTGTGGCTCTTGCTCTGCTGCTGGTGCTTCTGCAGCCTCTGGCAGGACACCATGGAGCTCTGTGGAAGAGGAGCTGGCCAGATGCTCCTGTTGCTGCTGTTGCCAACAGCCAGCCTGTGCGAGCTGCCAGTGTGTGTGTGGGTACGCAATGGACATGGTGGCCCAGCAATGAGCAGCTTTCTCTTTTCACTTGAGCTGGAGGAGAGAGGAATGCAAGCAGGCAAGGCCAGGGCCCCCAGGACTATTTGGAAGAAGGGGTGGAGGGCTCATCATTGACCCATGGATAAGTTGACTCTGGTTTTCAGGGTCAATTTTGAGACTAAACTTTTCCAACTTATAGTCAAGTAGATAACGGTATATCATATGATTGGTAGTGCCTGTCACACCTTATGTAAAAACATCTCACTGGTTAATCATTTGATTTTTAGTCAAACAGTCAATCAATCATTAAAAAAATACCATTATTTTACTACTGTTAAAAATACTTCTGAACTTAAAAGTTTCCTTGTTTTCTCTTAGAACAGGAAAATGAGCAACTGTGGCTTTCCAGTTGTTTTGGAGCTGTTATTCTCATAGTCTTTCAATGCTGGCTATGCTGCTAGGGTTGATGGAAGCTGTGGGCCAAAAAAGGTCTGAAGCATCACAGGATGCTTCCTTTCTCCTTAGAAGGAGCTTCGTGTCCAGGGGTGGGGGTAGCCTCTCTTAAAATGGTGCTTGCCACCTACAGTTTCTTGATGTACCTGCTAATACAAAAAGATAACCACATTAGTGTATCAAAGGGGTTTTAATCATTTTACCTGATTTCTCTATTAGGACAGCAGTCTTGTACCCATTTACCTGGAAGTATGTCCCACCAGCAGGGCTTAGTTCTGAGTAGTCATATCTAAGTTTACACTGGAGATGTTCTATGTGCATGGGACCAGTGATGACTGGTAGCTTCTATGTCAGTGGAGTCATGAATCCAGGTTTTAGTATGAATTTCTAAGGAACTATCCATGTTGCTGAATCCTATTCACCCAAATAGGCAAAGCATCTTGGATAGCTCATTTGAATTATACACCAAACCCAGGAACAGATTCACTGTCTCACCGACTACCCCCTCCCTCACCATTGCTTAGGACTTTTTACCTATTCAAAGGCATTCACATGCAATGTTGGAGAAAGACACTGTTGTTTGTATTGTCTGCTTGACTTCCTCCCCTACTTGTGTGTGTATGTGTGTTTTGTTTCCCAGATCGAACAAGAATCTGTCAAGATATTTAGGCAGAAATCAGAAAACAGGACAGACAGTAGGGTAGAAGCTAAAAGTGATATTAGACCATTTCCTTCAATTAGCCAAGAATGGGTAGTAGCAAGATCAAAACCAGAATCTTGGGAGAGGTTTGAAGACAGGAGGCCACGAAAGGTAAGATATGGGTAGATGGGCTGAATCATGTGTGTTGGGGGTGGGTGGCTTAGACTCAGTTTTTGTTTAACTGAGGCTGGAATCTTATTTTTTGTTTGGGCCCAGGATCCTTTTGGACCTTGTCCAAAACATGTCCCTGCATCTGCAGTCAGATCCTGGGGAGGGTGGGGGTTGCTGCTGAATACCAGTGGGAGGAAACATTGAGGAGGTTGCAGCAGGTGTTGGGTTTGAGAGGAAGACAAATGCCACCACACTCCATCTGGGAGTACATCCTCATTTCTTTCCCCCCACAGCCGAGACTAGCTGCAACTTCTTCCTCTGAATTATTTCCACTTACCCCACTGGTAAGAAGCAGCAGCAGCAGCCACCCACCCCACCCTGTGGGACATGGGGAGGGCATATTACTGCATGGATGAGTTCTGCCCACTTGATCCAGGGGCTTGGCTTGAAGGTGAGATTAAACAAAAGGAGAGAAGAAGCCAGGCCTGGTGCTTCATAGCTTGCAAAAGCAGCCTTCTGTGGGGATGTCAACCAGCCTGGTTTGGTATATAGATTTGGTGTACTTGTAAAGCTTACTAGCATCCCAAGTTAGCCACACATCCCTCTTTCATAGTTCTTCTCCAACTTGGATGATAGCCTGAGCTAGAGACAAATTTCCTCCTACTTTCCCACCCATTCACCTAAATCCTTGATTGTAGCAGGGAGGAAGATTTCTATTTCTCTGTCCTTCCCTTTTTTTCCCATAGTTCCAGTGCTTAGAACACAGGCCTGGAAGCTTTTTGGGTCTCAGAGATGATGGGAAAAGTAGTTTTCCCTCTCCCCCTTGAAAACTGAATTATTTCTTAAGATCCCTGCCATCAAGGAAGTGGTTTTAGCAGCATACCAACTTCTAATCCTCATGAACTGGGAGAAAGGTGAAGATAAGCTTTCTACCCTATTGCCAACATTATTGCTGAAGTGATGATGGTGCCACTGTTGCAATCAGGTAAAGAAGCTAGGTTGATGTCAGATAGTCAACTGTAACAGAGGAGAGGGCACAAGGGTGCCTTGAATAGTTGTATACTGGTGATAGTGTAGGTGGATTGCCATTCAAGCAACACCTCTTGAAATTTCTCCCTTCACACAAGTATTGAACATTCAGGAACCCTCTTTTTCAACTGGCAACCCTCAGTTGGGGACAGGAGCTCAGACACCATGAGACTTCTAGCCATGTCATCAGGACCACAAAGGGTTTTGAATTGAGTCTGCAATTAACTAACCTTTTCCAAATCTATTTATTAGGGAGAAAGACAGCTTGGTTGCCAAGCCCAGTTCCAAAATTAATGTTTAGCGATGGGTTGCCAGCTAGTAGTTTTCTGGCTTGCTACTCAGACCATGAACCTTTGTAGGGGTCATAATTGCCTGTTCACCTCTGGCCTATTGGTACAGGGAGCCTTCTTGGCTACTGCAGCCAATATCACCACATTGCCCTCCTATTCCTACTGGAAGATCTTCTGGGCCCTCACTTCATTGACCCACTAGTGGTGGGCAAAGTGCGTCCCATGGGCTGCATGTGGGCTCCAAGACCCTTTTTAGTCCCTCCAACACCTTTGCACCCTCACATTCCTTGACACCCCCATTTCTAACTCTTCAAAAGCCCCTCCGTTGAGCTGGGACTGGAGCCGATCTAGGGCTTTTAAAACATTGGTATAATATCAAGACCTGGCACAAGCCACCAGCATAAAAGAGCAGCAAGTATTTACAGCAAAGTGTTTACAGCAAAGAAAGGATACACATCTTTCAGTTGATGGGGAACCAGAATCCCTTTTCAGCTACTGGTACACTGGGTCCCCAGCTAGCCCCAGATATTACTCCAGGTCCTCTACAGTTTCTCTTGGCTTGTGGAAACATCGCCCTACAGTGAGACCTGAATTGTGGTTGCAAGCATCATTTATTTATTTATTTATTTATTTCCTTTCTCTGAAGAAAGGCACTCAAGGCAGCTAACAACGTGTTTAAAAACAATGCAGATTAATCATAAAATAAAAGTATAAATATAAGAGTGATTTTAAAAGTGATTAAACAATTTATAAAGTTAAAACATTAAGCATTAAAATTCATTAAAAGACAATGTGCAAACTGTAAAAACAGCAACGCACAGCATTTATCCCACCCACCCACCAGTCAGATTTTAAAAGCCTGATGGCATACAAATGTTTCGACTTGCTGATGGAAAGAGAGCAAGGACAAGGCCATCCTGGCTTCCTAGGGAGGAAGTTCCAAAGTCTAGGGGTAGCCCAGAGCATATATTCTGCCACTGATCTAAAGCTCCTCTCATTAACGCATACAACACATTTGATTTTTAAAAGGAGATTGACCAAACTTTTCCATTGCAATTAACCAGATCTTTCAAACTTCTTTATAGGAATCATTTCGTATGTCCAGAACCCTGCTTTCCTCTTGTTCCAGCCACAATCTGCTGGATGACAGACTGAAGACTCAGTTCAACCGATGGAGGTGAAGATTTTGACCAAGTCTCTATAGTTTTTCTTTCCTTTTGATGCTGGAAACTCTACTGAAATGATAAGGAAGGGTCAAAAGTATCTGAGCCTTAAGGGGCAGTCATAAGCTGTGGTGGCTGGTGGCATCCAATGTGGCAGTGAATCTATTCTGGGAGCTATCCAAGGTACTCCACCTAGTTGAGGGATAGGGTCATCCAGCAATTTGGGCAGCTCCTTGGATTATGTTCAGCACCTTTGATAGCACATTTCAGGATAACATTCATTGAGAAATGGATTATCTGAGAGCCAACACATTTAGAAATGTAGTTTCAAACAAGTAGCCATGTCAGTCTGTTGCAACATAAAAAGGATAAAAGAAAAAGGGGAGGGGGAGGGAACCTAGCAGCACCTTTATTAATAGCATCACTCACAATGCCAGAGGTACATTTGCTTGCTCTTCCTCTAATGTGATATATGCCAATGTGATATACATCAACGTATCATATTGTGCGAAAGGGATCTAGGAGTCCTAGTAGACCACAAGTTGAACATGAGTCAACAGTGTGATGCGGCAGCTAAAAAGGCCAGTGCGATTTTGGGCTGCATCAATAGAAGTATAGTGTCTAGCTCAAGGGAAGTAATAGTGCCACTCTATTCTGCCTTAGTCAGGCCTCACCTAGAATACTGTGTCCAGTTCTGGGCACCACAATTATAAAAGGATATTGACAAATTGGAGCGTGTCCAGAGAAGGGCAACTAAAATGGTGAAAGGTCTAGTAACCATGCCTTATGAGGAAAGACTTAGGGAGCTGGGTATGTTTAGCCTGAAAAAAAGATGGTTAAGAGGCAATATGATAGCCCTGTTTAAGTATTTGAAGGGGTGTCACGTTGAGGCTTGTTTTCTGCTGCTCCAGAGACTAGAACATGGAGCAATGGATGTAAGCTCCAGGAACAGAGATTCCACCTCAACATTAGGAGGAACTTTCTGACAGTAAGAGCTATTCGGCAGTGGAACGCACTCCCTCGGAGCGTGGTGGGGTTTCCTTCCTTGGAGGTCTTTAAACAGAGGCTGGATGGCCATCTGTCAGGAATGCTTCGGTTGTGTATTTCTGCATGGCAGGGGGTTGGACTGGATGGTCCTTGTGGTCTCTTCCAACTCTACAATTCTATGATTCTATGAATGCCACTTTACACTTTACGTTGGACAAACAGAACAGTATCTATGCAAGGGGATAGATGGAAACAAATCTGAAATGGCAGTACCTCAAAATCAGTTGCACAATATTTCAACTTTCTTGAACATGCAACATGGGATTTACAGGTAGCAGTCTTGAAACAAAGAAATTACAAAGGAAGACTGGAAAAAATAGCTGAAAAGAATTAGATTCACAAATTCCAATCCATTAGCAGAGGCATGAACAAAGATAATGGTTTCATGGCAAACTACATATATTAAAGCATGTCCTCACTACTGTGTGCAAGAAATCTCCTCAGGGAAGGTTTTGACCCAAAAGGAACTGACTTTTGGTAAGTAGAGTTATGGCTTTCACATGTCAGTACTTGTTTATTGTGTGCCTTCAAGTAATTTCTAACTAATGGTAACCCTAATATAAACCTATCATGTGGTTTTCTTGGCAAGATTTTTTCAGACGGGGTTTACTATTGCATTCCTCTGAGACTGAGAGAGAGTGACTTGCCCAGTGGGTTTCCAGGTCTGAGTGGAGATTTCAACCCTGGTCTCCAGAGTCCTAGTCTAACACCCAATTCACTACACCATGCTGTCTCTCAGTCAATACTAACTGAAAGACCTGAATCACCTCACATGGTCCTTTGAAGATTTAGGGCAAGAGTCATGATTTGCATGTTTCTGGATCCTGTTATGTTTTGTCCTACAACTGTATAAATACGCTTCATAACCTGAGGCTTCCATCATGGCATCTGAGGAAGTGGACTGATATCCATGAAAACTGATGCTAAAATGTAAATCAGAATGTAAAATTAGTTGTATATAGACAAGAATCAACAAATCTGGATCAAATTATCTAAATATCTAGAACAGAGATGGGGAAATGCTGCAACAATAATTACATAAACTAATATGGAGGGAATCTTAAAACAAATAAGTGAAATGACAAGTATATAAATTAATAAACTCTCAACAAACTAAAAATGTCAATACAAATGTAGCATTTTGACTAGTTACATTACACAGTGGCATTAAAAACAGACGAGGAAATAAAGGAAAATGACATTGAAATAGTGAAATAAGGGTACTTATTGTATGGACTGATAAGTAATAAGGAAAAAAGAGTATAGAAGAGCAATCAACCGTGAACATTCGGAAGGAAGTACAATGCAGTGTGATTGAGCGATATGTTAGAAGTAGGATGGAAGAAGGATTGTATGAAGAAAAAGACAATAATCGATTGTAAATGTTAAGGGCGTGTAAGCAACTGTACTTTGAATGTATAATGTTTGATTTTAATGATTTATGGAAAAATAAAATAAAAAAAAAAAAAAAAAGAATGTAAAATTAGTCATAAAGATGCTGCTGGATTCCTTTCTTCTCCCCCTCCTTTTTGCTTACTTAGAAACATGTAACAGATTATGAAGGAAGTCAATGAATCTTCATGCCGATGTTTGAAAAAATAATTGGCAGATCAATACAGAAATGTGACAGAATGACTTTATGAATGAAAACATGCCAAACTGAGATTGAGCAGAGCTGTCTTTTCCTAATAGAAATGGGAAAAGTTACTTTTCCAAACCATGAAATTCCCTAGTTACTTTGAAGCTTCTTGGAGGGATTGTCTAGGTCCTAGAACAGGGGTGGGCAACAGTGGCAGGTCTGGGGGGGTACTGTTCTGTCCCAGGACCCTCCAGGGCCACATGGGCTTCAGAAATGTCCCCAAACAAACCACCAGAAGTGCCCAGAAATCCCCCTGTGGTTTTGAAAAAAAATGTCATTTTTAAAATGTTAGCCCTCCAAGGCATTGAAAAGATGAATTCCCATCCCTGGAGACTGCCAGAAAGTGGGCAATGCAGGGGATATGGCGGAACCAAGGACTGGAAAAAGTTCTTGAGGGCTACGTGTGCCCCCAGAGCTTCCTGTCCTACACTATAGGAGAACATTGGTAATGAGGGATAAGCTCATTTCAAAAGACAGGTGTTGGGATATGGTGATCAGAAGGAGGCTTAGACTAAATGCAGCCCATGGGAGGCCACATATAGGGAGACCTTGGAAAGTTTCATGTGGCTCATGGGCTTTGGAAGGGGGGAAATTCCTTTAGCATTCTAAAAGTAGAGATGTAATGGATTGAAGCAACTGCTTCTTTAGAGAGATGGAAAGGCAGGCAGAATCTGGCATGCACGTCTTGAGTCTGATCAGCAAAGAGGCAGGTAAACCAAGCTTCTGTAGTGTTCTTGCAAAACTAGCTGCTTTGGGTCCTATGTTGGAGAAAAGTGGGATAGATAGAAACCAACCAACCCAACCAACCAACCAACCAACCAAATCTTGCCCTGCCATTAACCAGCAAAATGGCTATGAAAGTAATATAAACTGACCAATGTTGTTCTATGCCTTCAAGTAATTTCTGACTTACAGAGAACCTAAGGCAAACCTATCATGTTTGTTTTTTTTTTTTTTTGGCAGAATTTGTTCAGAGGAGGTTTGCCAGTGTCCCCCCCCTTTTTTTGGAAAAAGGGTGGGAAAATATGGGATTTACACTGTCTTAAGCATGAGGGAGAAAGTTGTTTGGTTTACATTTTGATGCAAAATTATCTAATTTGTTGTTATGTGCCTTCAAGTCAACACTGACTAATGGAGACCCTATCATATGGTTTTCTTGGAAAGATTCCTTCAGAGGAGGTTTCCCATTGCCTTCCTCCTGGGCTGAGAGAGGGTGGCTTCTGCAAGGTCACCCACTGAGTTTCCATGGCTGAGTGGGGATTTGAACCTTGGTCCCCCAGAGCCCTAGACCAGCACTCAAACTGCTACTTGCACCACACTGGCTCCCCTGAAGCAATATGCCAACCAAAATTCAGTGACATTAAAAAAAATAGTTTATTCTCTATTATTCATGGTTTCAGGTATCCCCGGGGGTCTTGGAACGTATCTGCCACAGTTGACCTGTAATAGAAAAGGCTTTGATCCAGGGAGACTGGAGTTCAAATCCCAAATAATTCATGTTGAAGTACCCTCAGTTTTCCCTATCTGTATAATAGGAACAAGAGTGACTTGCCCTGTAATGATGGATCTGTGATCAGTACTGTTAAGCATGCTCAGCAATACAAAAGGGGGGAGGAGGAGGATGCTTTAGGAGTGAGACAAATTTTGTGGCCAAAGAATGGTAATTGGATTACATTGCCCAGGCTCAGGACTTGAAACTGAGGTTGATGGAAAAGAAAAGAAATGAAGTGGTTAATTGGATACTGTTTGATGCTGATTTGAGCTGGTGGAAATAAAATCATATTTATATAAACTGATGTCCATGTGTGATACCTGTGTGTGTTTTGCAGCCAAACCCGAGTGTATCGTGTCACAAGTGATATGAGAAAGGATGCCATGCAAGAGAGGCTGGACAAAGTGAGAAACAGGTGAGCATCCTGCAGAATTAAATGAGCATGTTGTTGAGCAACATTTTAACTGGTTGACCAGAAGGTGTCATTTCTCAATAGGAACAGTATGACCCACCTGTGGATGTTCATACTAGCTTCCAAAAATCATTCTTGTTCTGATCCACCATCCAATTAATGTGGAAACAGGCAAGCTGAATACTAAGTATGATTCAGACTTGATTACTTGAAAATTTCTAATCCTAGAAGTTGAGAAACAAACCAGTGTTTGGTGCTACTGCCAGAGTTAAACCTTCATGCCACCATTTGAATCAATCTCCCAAGAACGGCAAAAAGACATCCGTAAAAGTCACTGTCTATTTTTTCTTCTAAGCTCATTGTGCTTATATTCTTTTGTAGAAAGATAGGTTCCTGTAGGAGCCTTATGCTGTGTCAGTTAATGGGTCCGTTTAGTGCAGTGCTGTTTACACTGACCGGCAGCAGCGCCCCAGGTTTTCACCAGTCTTTCCTAGTCGTAACTGGAGATGCCAGTGTTACTCTGGGACTTTTGGAATGCAAAACGTGTGCTCCACCATTAAGGGCTCATCTGCACAAGCCAGGATATGTCAGCTCTCTGGTGGCATATTATGGCTGCAGATCAGGCCTGTTCCTCCCCCATTACCTGGATGGAATGGGAGGAAGTCCAGACTGGCATGCTGGCCTGTCCCTGCAGCTGATGCCACAGTCTCCTTTGTTGTCTCTGAAGGCAGGAAGCTGGCCCACAATATGTGACCAAGCACCCTGCATGTGACCAGCCTTGGTCACGTGCTGCATTCCTGCTATCTGCTGCAGAAGAGCAAGGCAGAGGGTAGCTGAAGCGGTGGACTGGCATGGTGGAACGGGCTCCTGCAGTCATGTGGGGCCTCATCTGTTTCTTAACATTGGGAAGGGATTAAAGCAGGTATTATTTTATAATGCTTTAATGGGCCCTCCCCTCCCCCATCTTAGCCCTGTATTTGCCCCAGGGGTCATGAGGACTTCCTAGGGACAGAACAGGGCAAAAGCCCTGAGTTGTCAGGACTGCAGGGCTCTAAGACGGGGGCAAGACTGGGTATATTGTCCATGTAGACAAGCCCTAAGTCGCAACAGTTCTCCTTTTGTCTTAGGTATCTAAACCTTTCTTATCCTCAAACAAGCAGAATTTATTGACTTTATTAAACAGTGCTATAAGATAGCCCTGCAATCATAATCACCACCACCACAACCACCACCCAATTGAAAAGGGAGAAGACCGAAAGAATAGTGGCTACCTTAAGGGTACCTAACACACATGTTTCTGCATTCCCCCCCCCCTCATGTTCCTGCCTTAGGATGCTTAGTAAATACTTTTTGGATAGCTGCAGGAGCTTCAAAAGGTGACAGGGGTTTTGGGGGGGGGACGTGGGATAGTCTGCTGTCAAAGGATGTTGGGAAAGCTTAGTAAACTTGTTTCACATACACACTTGGATGTGCTGCTTATGTCTTGATCCAGGAGAAAGGGAGAATTTAGAACTTGTTCCACCTTGCTTTTGCTTCCATGTTTCTGTGGCCCCAGAACAGGAGGTGAGGAGGTTTAGGAGTACCTGTTGGTCCCTCCTACTCCTTTCCATGACTGGTTTGTAGGATCCTAAGCAACTCAATAACTTGAGTGTCCCCCCCCCTCAACTCCATGGCTGTTCCATGAAGGACAATTGCACTGATCGTGTTGTTGCCTGCTATTGCAGGGGAGGTTGAATGTAGCCAAATCTCTACCCAATGCTAATGAGTTTGGAGCAACAAGGCCATTACTTTCTGGATGTGTGTGTGTATGTTATCAGGTAGTCTGGGCATGCACCTAGAGTAGACCTTTATGTCCTGATCATTGCATCCAAGATCCGTCACCCCTGTCCAGGTTCTGCAGGAGAGCTTTCAATCTTGACCTCATTTTTTGTAAACTTTCAGCATCTCCAGGGTCATGTTTGATGCAGTTACTGACACTGATAACAGCCAGTCTGACACCAACCTCCACTCCTCAATGTCGACATTTTAGATGCAGACAGGTGAGGTCTTCCTTCCAAGTCCCCTCCCCTCCCTTCCTCCTCTTGTGTTGCCCACTTCCGTTGCCAAATTGGAACCAGGGTCTTCATCCTTCATCCTATGGTTTTGCTTCCAGCACCCTGAGTCTGCTTTAAAAATTGGGACTGTGGTATTATCTGCAGGAATGGGGAGGAATGACTACTAAAAAAGGATTAGACACTTGCTCTGAAACTCCCCCACACTCTGCTCTTCAAAACAATATAGCAGGGCTGCAAATTTAGGGGCAGAGAACAACTGGAGATGGGTGGGAGCTTAATCTCATGGATTGACCACATCTCCTCTAGTTTCGCTGGATCCAGTATAATGTTTTCTACATTGACATGTAGTGACAACTTCAACACTATAGGAGCCTAAACATACTTATTCAGGCTTCAGTCCAACATTCACTCATCATAGTGTAAATATTGACTGCACCAACCGTATGCAACCTCCATTAAGAATAGCAATGTTGTGCAACATGGCAATGACTGGGTCATTCCACCTGTGCAACGTTGTTGTGTGCTCCACTCCACTTCTACCGCTATCAGCAGAATATGTCTGTTGTGCAATGACAAATGATTCCCTTGTGTGCATAGCATGACTTACGGCTACATATGTTGCTAACAGAATGGCATCCTCAGTGTGTTTTGTTCTCTCATTTTGTGCAGGAAGGTTTATTCCCAGGCATGTTTAGGTGACTTCTACCTAGCATCTGTAACTTGCCCATCAATCCTCAGTCTCCATCATTTTGAATTTGAAAAATATCAGTCATCCATGCTGGTAGCAAGCATGGAACCAGGGCATAACCTGGTGGATGGAGCTTGGAAGAATCTGGCAGATTGCAGGCTGAGCCTGGATTGATTTCTCCTCAGTTTATGGGTGATGCTTGATAGAATCATTTTTCTGCCTAACCCCCAGTACTGTTTACTAGACAGAACTGAAGTTTCAGATCAAAGCAGTCAAAAATCCTAGTTGTCTTTATGTGCTTGTCTTGTGCAAATCTCAAGCAGACATAGTATTCACCCTTCTTCCTCTTTGCTTTTTTTTCATTCAAAAGTTTATTTCTATGGTTTCTAAGAAGAAACAAAAGGCCATTGATGTTTTATCTCCCAGCTGTTCTTCTTAAATTGTGGAAGTTCTTGAAATCGCCAGTCAAGCAATGTGACTCCTGTAAAAATCTTATTTTATTTCATGTTATTATTTTTTTAAAAAAGCTTTGGCTGTTGCAAATACCTCTTTGTAAATGTTTCACTGCTAATAAAATGTTTTAGTGTTTAAAATGTTTTGTGGAAGACAGATTGTTTTTTTTAAAGTGGCCAAAACATTGTTCAAGTGTAAGTATGTGTGTTCATATGCCTGTACACATATGCGTTTGTAGTGTCTAATCTCCCTGGCAGATGTTGCACAAAACTTCCATCAGATGGCAGTGTATGCTTGCAAGAGCAAATAATTTACATGCAGATAGAGGCTGAATGATTTTGGAGAGAACAAAGTTGGTAAACGAACTTGAAGAAGAATACCTTGTTCTAGAATCTCTGTTTTTCTTTCAGAACAATTTCATTCTATACTACTGACCTGAATGATTGTGTCACAGACATGTATGGTGATTTTCCTAGGCCTCAGTGTATGTTACAGCAGTATGCTATTAAACATGGTAGTCCCAGTCCATGAGCTGTCAGCTGCCAGTCCATGAGGAGCTTCCAGTAAACTATGCAAAGACAAATAATAATATGGTACAAATATGGTGCTGGTCCCTAGCACATTGGAAGAAAGCTTTGGTGGTGCACAAGAACAGATTGCTTGAGAAGCATTATGTTAGAGAAGCTGCACCAACAAATCTGTCCTCAGAGCAGAGAAGTACAAGGGTAAATCAGCATCAAGGAACTGGAACAAGTTGTGCCCATTATATATTAGTTGCTGAAGCTTGCTTTGTAGATTCTGGATTAACACCGGAGTCTGGAAAAATCATTTTTTACCTGTGCTAGCTGGAGGAAATTCTAGGAGCTGTACTCCAAAAATAACTTTCCCAAGCTCTGGTTCACAGACAGAAGCTTTGGTAATCATTGTCCTAGAGAAGAGAAATATAAGAGAGTCATTTGTGCTTCAAAGGGACAAAAGCTGGAAAACAATGTCTAATTCCTCGTGCTTGCATATAGCACTCCCTTGCTTCTGAGTATTTGGGAGAGAAAGCCTACCATAGAACATCACAGAATCATCAAATCATAGAATTGGAAGAAACCACAAGGGCCATCCAGTCCAACCCCCTGCACTGCAGGAATACACAATCAAAGCAGCCCCCAACAGATGGCCATCCAGCCTCTGTTTAAAAGCCTCCAAAGGAGGAGACTCCACCACAGTCTGAGGCAGTGTATTTGTCAGGAAGTTCTTCCTCATGTTTAAGTGGAATCTCTTTTCCTGCAGTTTTGAGTCCATTGCTCTGTGTCCTAGTCTCTAGAGCTGCAGAAAACAAGCTTGGTCCATCCTCATTATGACATCCCTTCAAATATTGAAATATGGCTATCAAGTCCCCTCTTAACCTTCTCTCCTCTAGGCTAAACATACCCAGCTCCCTAAGCTGCTCCTCATAGGGCATGGCTTTGTTCCCTGCATCATTAACTCGAGTGGTAGTGGTGGTGGACAAGAAAGTGAAAGAGGAGGAGGTGGAGGGGGTTGCAGAAACAGATGCAGCAACTCCACCTGTATTCCAGGCATTGCTGAGATTTTGTGCTGAATTAATGGAAAGTAAGTGTCAAATATGTGCCCACTCAGCTGTGACTGAGGCATTTGCGTTGCTAAATGGGTTTGAAATGAAGCACTAATCAAGGTGTTTGTGGGTCACGGGTTCTGCAAGGCTGCCGACAGCCTCTGTGGAATGCTGACCAAAGGGCCTGTATTGAAGGTGGCATTTGTGGCTCTGAAGTGCTGGCTGCATGTACAGATGGAAAAGCCAGAACTAGGGAGGTAATTCTTTGCTAATTTTCATCTCAAATGAAGCAAGAAGTCATTTTAGCCATTTTCCCCTGCTGCGAGAAAGTCTTTGAAAACCATTCAGTTTTCAAAGGTTATTTGCTCTTTGGGACTTATTCTGCACAAATTTGCTCATGATATTTTTGTGCAGAAAATCACAGTTTCTGTGAAGGAAGCCACATTTTCTGCACAGAAAATGCTGTTTTCTGTGTCAAACAAGCATGTGCAAATTTTGTGTAGAATAAACCCCAAACCGAACCCATCCCTTCAGTCTGGGATTCTTCTCCTCAGGGTTTCTTGACACTTTAAAAAAAAAAAAGCTTTTCAACTGTTTTCCAAATATTTTTCCATCCCTGCCCAGAAATGATGGCATGATGCTACTCAGATTCAGCTAAAGCTTGATCACCCTACTTTTGCTTCTATATGGCTGTCTCTTTTCCTGAACGCTAAATTATCTTGGGATGACATCCATTTTCTAGAACTTAAAAGAGCTGCCTCGTATTTGTCTGTTTATTACAATCATGGTCTGAAGGCAGTATGCATAGCTCTTTTCCTGCACACCTTATCTTCACAACAATACTATGAAGTTGGTCAAGGCCAAACCCAACTAGCAAGTTTCATGGCTGAATGAAGATTCAAACCTGGATCTCTCAAATCCCTGCTCAACGTGCTTAGCAATTTCATCATACTGGCCTTTGACTGGGTGTGGTATGGAGAACTAGTGCTTCGAAGCTCTTAATTATAAACATTAGATGACAAACATTAGCCAGCATTAGCTACTCAGTTACAACATCATGAGTTAGACTTATGACTGTATAACTATTTCCTATTCACACATATGGTCATGGTACCATTGCCATGATTGTAAATGCTACCTTACAAGCCAGACAGTCTTCCTAAGTGATGGAGTTCTCTGGCATTGGTGAATGGGTAGCTGCAGGATGATGTGACCAGACCTCTCCAGCCAGGAAGTGGTGGTGCAAAGAGCAGAAACTGTTGCAATTTTCTGTCATTTGCTGGTGAAGGGAAGCTGGATGTGTCATCCTGCATAGCCCAACTCACCAGCATCACAGAACTCCATCTCTTGGGGTGGCTAACTGGCTCTTAATGTACATTTCAGGTGTTGGAGATGGAGTGTAGCTATGGCATCATGACTATGCTTCTGATGCAGGATTTTGGCCATAATAATCAATGTTTCTCTGCCCTGGGAGAAAGGCAGTATATAAAATAAGTAAGTAAAGTAAGTAAGGGCAACTGGTTGCTTTCATGTAAATGGGGCAGTGAATCCCATCTAAGTTTTAATTGGGACTTTAAAGGAGCTATCCAGCATGCTGAACCCAATTCCCAAACATATCTAGCACCATGGACAGTTCCTTTGAAATCTAGATGAAAGCCAGGGTGGATTCCCCACTCTACAGACATGGGAATTAGCAGCCACTAGTCATCATAAGGACCCCAGCTATTAATTCATATGCATACAACACCCAGACAACAAGGTAAGAAATGTGGGATAAAATCAATATAAGTACACTCAATAAATCATCTAGAGGTATGAAGCTTAATGAGTAGTAAAAATACACTACACAAAATTCCACTTAGTTTAAGAGAAATATAAAATACAAAGGAAAGGACAGAATCAAATGAACTGAACATGTTTCAACCCTTTGGGTCTTCTTCAGAAGTTAAAGGCTCTCCTATACTTATGTAGGGCATTATATACATAATTAGTATGAATTCAAAAATGATGGACTCACTAATTTCACAGTGAGATCTGGTGCAAGAGGGCATAAGACATTCAAAATTGCTCTCCTCAACCCAATTTTCTCTGCAGAGGTTCTTGCTGCAATTAAATCAACAGCCTTCTGAATCCCTAATTATAAAGAGTCTCATTACGAGTATTTATTTGCATGAATTACATTTGTCCTATTATTCTTTCACCTCAATGTATTTCATTCCCCATATTCATGTTTGCTTTCTTTTTGGAACAGCAACAACAATTGCACCAACTTTGTTTTTGATGACACCCGGTGTCAGCTCTAGAAGTTATGTGGCTGCTCTTGGTGGCTGCCATGTTATTTACCCACAATGCCCTGGATGTTCTTGTGTCATTATGGGCCATTAAGTGTGGCAATGACAACTGGTAGGGAAATTGGCACTTCCCACTAGAGACCATTTCTGTGGGGAGGGCCATCCATTCCCCTCATAATGATTTGGAACAGCTCAACATCTAGAGCATTTGGGGGTAAATAACCCAACATCCACGAGAAGCACTTGCAGAAATGAACACAGCTGATGCCACTGCCAGTGGGAAACCATGACAGACTTCCGACTCTGAATGGGGATTCCAGAACTGTGCCCATAACTGTATCCCATACGGTCATTTGAACTTTCCCTAAAAGCCAAAATGACCAAACTGAGACTATCTTACTTTGGACTTCTCATGAGATAAAAACCACTTATTTTAAAAAAAGAGATGACAATGATAATCTGACCATTCATGCTATAGTATTTCTGATTTCTGTGTATGGGTGTGAAAGCTGGACAATGAACAAAGCTGACAGGAAGAAAATAAACTCATTTCAAATGTGGTGCTAGAGGAGAGTTCTATGGATACCATGGACTGCCAAAAGGACAAATAAATTGGGTCCAAGAGCAAATCAGGCCTACATTCTATGAGAAGCCAAGATGGCTAAACTGAGGCTGCCATGCTTTGGACATATCATGAGACATTGCAACTCACTGGATAGACAATAATGCTGGGAAAAGTGGAAAGGAATAGGAAAAGAGGAAGACAACACGGTAGAGAATCAAGGAAGCCATGGCTCTGAGTTTGCAAGGCCTGATTGGGGCTGTTGATAAAAGGGTCCAGAATCCTGTACAGTGTGTGTGTGTGTGTGTGCACAACAATAGTTGTGGTGCTACACACTGAATCTCACTGTGACCCCACCTGATCTCCACTTACCAGGAAGCAGCCACTGCAATCACTGGAGGCCTGTTCTCCCATTGACTGGGAAACAACTGACTACTGTTTCCACCCCCTCCCATGAGCTCTGAATGGGACATTGCAACAGTCAGGAATAGGGTCCCTGTTGCAATGCTCTCTCATGCTGGAGATTGCTCATGCAAGGGGTGGCTGGGAATGGCAGCTAGCTGCTTCCTGATTGACTAGAGGAGGGAGGCAGGGGGACAGATCACCATCAATCACAGTGGGTGCTTCCTGGCTAGTGGAGATTGCAGAGTGTTGCAATGGAATACAGTGCATAACACTGTGACTACGTCACTTACGTATATGTAAAGAGCATAAGAACAGGACGCCACAGCTGCTTCCCAAGAGACAGGGGAATGTACTCCCAGCAATTGTAGCAGTTGCTTCCTGGCAAGTGGAGGCTGGGGGGCCTTCACGGTCCCTATGTAGCCCTACATAGGACTGTGAATATGTAATGGTAATGAGCATGTAACTCTATGCATTCATAACTGTGATACAAGATTCCAGTTTATAGTTCTTTGGAAATCTCTCATTCACATGGTCACCATAAAACGATTATCACACTATACCATTATAATGCTATTATTCCACTTTAAGTGCTATGGCTGGCTCCTGTAGAATCCTGGGATTTGCAGTGTAGGGAGGGGCATTTAGAATTCTCAGCCAGAGAGCCCTTAGGCCTCACTAAACTATGAACCCCAGAATTCTACAGGAGGCAGCCAGAGCAGTTAAAGTGGAATAATAGCACTATAACAGTGTAGTGTGATAAAGTCCTTGATGGCAATTAACAACAACAAAAAGTTGAACCCAATGGCCCTCCTTCATTGCGAGTTTTGCTTCTTTCCAAAATGTGAAAGCATATCCTTACAGTCTCAAGATGCTGCTGAAGTTGCATGAGCTTCAAGGTGGAGCATGGAGAGAAAGACTGGTGGTGAAATCCCCCAGGCCATTGTTATAAGTGTTGATCGTTTTTGTAGTTCTTTCCCACCTGGGCACCTGAGGAGCTGCAGAGTCATTAAAGCTTCCATTTGAAGTTCTGCCTTTGCCACGAGGGGCTGAGTAGGCCTGTTTCTTAGGGAAGCCCCGTCTGTGGCTGCCAAAGGAAGACACCATCATTGAAGGCACACTTGCAGCGTAACAGTGAATTATTGATTGGTGTTAACATTGCAGCTCTGACAACACCATTACTGCCTTTGACTTCATGTTTAAATAATCTTCCCTGCAATGTGCGATCTTTTATTTAATATGTTCCTAGGTACTCTCCCTCCTCACCCTAGCCCAGGGTCCTTGTTTATTCTCTCCTGTGACGCTTGAAGGAAACAGCCTGCCAAATGAAATCAAAGCCAAGAAGTGGTTAAGAATCAGATGGAGAAGTTTAGGAAAAGAGCGACAAGAGGCTTCTGTTTCTGCAGGATTTATGGGGAAAGTCAGGAATCATAGAACCATAGAGTTGGAAGAGACCACAAGGGCCATCCAGTCCAACCCCATACTATGCAGGACTACACAATCAAAGCACTCTTGACAGATGGCCATCCAGCCTCTGTTTAAAGGACTCCAAAGAAGGAGACTTCACCACACTCCCAGGCAGTGTGTTCCAACTCTTACTTGCACCAAAATGAACTGTTGCACAGTTGCAACCCATTAGGCAATACTGCTGAATTGTGAATGATGGAAATGATCATGCTTTGCACTTGAACTTCATCCTGAACTCTCTGTTGTTGTTTTTTTCAACCTCAAGACCTTTGTACTCTGTTCCTTAAAAAAAAAAAAAAAATTGGCTCCCTGAGTCCCCATCACAGCATTTTAACTTGTCCAAGCTCTGCTGTGGTGTTAATTCTCCCATCTCCCACAATGGAAAGCAGGATGAATGGCTGCAGCAGGAAGGAGAACAGAGAAAAAGCCATGGATCAGAGCAACAGGACAGGTCTTTCTCATCCAGCATCCCATTTTGCAAAGTAGTCCAATCAGAGACTTATGGCAAGCCCACACATTAGGCTTGTCTATACAGGGGGGGAAATGTGGATTGATGCACACTTATGCCAATTCGAAGTAGCTTCTATTTGTCTTAATGGTTTTTCAGCAAGATCACAGGTATGCAAAGCTATCTGGTTTTGCTGTTCCAACAGGCATGCCTGTGAATCAAGATGGCAGGTGTGAGTGAATTACTCATGTTTTTATTGTCGCCACTTGCCACTGCCAAACAGTATTTTAAAAAAAGAATATCTAAGGTGGGAAAGTATGATATTCCGCCTAAATAAATAGGAAAAAAGGCTGTTTCATCACCTCAGTAAACAAGTGCTACAGTGAAAATCCAACATGGCAGTTCTGGGCATGTGCCTTGTTAGGAAGCTCTGCCCCCTGTGCAAGTCAGACAAATCAGCTTTCCACCTCTGTTCTTATTGGTTATCCCAACAAGCGGGAATGCACATTCCCCACAGAGCTTTTTTAAAAACTTCGGGAAAAGCCAGGAAGGCTTTTCCTGCAGAGTTTTTCAAGCTGTTGGCCCCTTCCTTCCAAACAGAGTGGATTGATACGGGGTGGTATTCAGACAAAATTATATTCTCCTTGAATTCTATGAGGAGTATTTTTGCTGTTTAGACAACACCATTGTATATGTGTTTACAAAGGGCCTCTTTCCCCGTTACTCCTGCCAAGCAAGTGGTATAAGTCTGGCAGGAAATTCCTCTGGAAGCAGAGATTCCCCCTTTCTTTGGGCTGGATGTGGCCCAATCTCCCAGTCTTGCACAACCTCTCCTTTGCCTCCTCTCCATGGCTTAATCGCAGCGGGGAGGTGGGGAATATGGGGATAAATTGGTAGAGGGCCATGTAGGAGGCCATATATCAGTGTGACATCATTGTCATTAACCTGGTGCCCTCCAGATGTGTTGGACTATAGCTCCGGTCATCCCCAGTGAGGTTATTCACTGGATCTGCTACCTGGGGATGATGGGAGCCATAAGTCAGAATCATGTTAGTGACATTTTGCTGCTGTTACACCACCAAGTCCACTTCGAATCATGGTGACCCTATGAATGAGAGACCTCCAAGTCCCCCTATCATCAACAGCCCTGCTTTAGGTCTCGCATGTGCCACTTTAGTCATCTTGGCTTCTAGGGAGAGCTCAGGCTTGATTTGCTTTAGGATTCATTTGGCTCGAGTCCAGTTGCATCATTACCACAGTGCTACTGGGAGTTGCCCTCTGCTGTACCCCAGTATTTATTTGCTTGTTTATTCAGAGTACTTATATCCTGCTCTTCAGACACCAAGGCTCTCAGAATGGCTTACAAACTGTTAGCAATATCACTTACATTTCTATACCGCTTCATAGCGCAAACACTTGCTAAGCAGGTTTACAATGTGATAGCTAATTGCTCCCAACAATCCAGGTACTCATTTTACCAACCTGCAAAAGGATGGAAGGCTGAGTCAACCTGGAGCCCTGCAGGACTGAACTCACAATGTTGTGGCTGCAGTACTGGCACTTAACCACTGCACTACTAGAGCTTGCTGAGTGCTGTCTGACCTGGGTGTTTCGTTTTTTGGCACTGTATCATTTTGGATTGCCTCATCATAAGGTTTTCATGGTAAGAGACATTCAAAAGGGGTTTGCCATGCACAGTATTAACAGGTGTTACCTATGGTGCCACTCCTGTTGTCTCTGAAAGATCCTCCATTAATGTTACCCCCTACTACTGCCAGCTAAAGCCAAGCTGTGTTTGTGTACATGCCTTCAAGTTGTTTGTTGGCTTCTACCCTACAGCACCTGGCATTTGTTGGCAGTCTCCCGTCCAAGTACTAATCAGGGCTGATCCTGCTTAGTTTCCAAGATCAGACTGGATCTTCTGCCTTTAGGGCAGTAGTTCTTAACCTGTAGTCTGCGGACCCCCAGGGGTCTGTGATGTCCTCACAGGGGGTCCACGAAGGCTTGATGGCTGCTTGGCCGACCTCCTCCCTGCAGTGGTGGCCACATGACAGGAGCCAAAGTAAAAGCTAGCTGGCTGACTTGGTCTGCACATTGCCATTCAATCCAGCCACAAAGTTGCAGGAAGAAGCAGAAGAAAGTCTTCCCTCCGTCTCCAGCGCCTCTGAGGGAAGATTGAATGGATGGTGTATTATTATTATTATTATTATTATTATTTAAAAATCTTGAGTTATGTCTTGGAGGTCCGCGGCAACAAAAGATATTTAAAGGGGGTCCCTAGTAAAGAAAAGGTTAAGAGACACTGCTTTAGGGTATTTGCTACCAAAGAAAAAGCATTACTCTATTTAGGCCGCCAAATGGCACCATTGTCTCAGTTTGCATTGCTTCTGCCCCTAGACTTGTTTGTGGACAAAGTATCACTCACAAGCCTTTCCATTGATTCCTTGCGGTTTGCTTTTCATTCCTTGCTCATCATTTAACCCACTAAAACTAGCCCCTAGCCAATCACTACTTCGATCAGAGACACTCCTCTGCCTGAGCAACTGTCTGCACTTGTAGTAAAAGCAACACTCACTTAGCAGCTGCATTCACACCCCAGCTTGATATGATTCTTGTTTCTATAAAGATGTTCCCATTTTCTAGGCTGTGGAGGAAATCACCCAGGATTTAAGATTGGCTTTGTGCATTTGCTCATTTGAAGGTTACCGGAGCGTTTTGCAAGGAGAGTTTGGAAACTGACTTCCACAGCCTTACATCAGACTCTTTTTGACAGATGGCACAGTGTATGATTATACATAGGTTGCTGATGTTGGGGGATGGGGTAGGAAGAGGTATCGTACTTATCTTTGGGATTGCCAACCTGACTTGAGTGGGATGTATGGGCAACTCCCCTGGCCTGTTCTTGTGGTTTTAAGCTCAGTTTGGTCAGCAGCAATTTGTAAGGCTTCCATGGAGATAAATGCAAATTCCTTGTTCATTTTTGCATGCATACCAAGCTAGTGTTACACGCACAGATAGCCTTGGTTGTCTTAGTTTTGAATACAAGTAAGGCATGCCCTAAATCCTGTTGTTACATACCCTCCAACTGTCCTGATTTGGCAGGGACAGTCCCAATTAATCCTCTGCCATCCCACTTTTCCGGCTAGCTTTTAAAATGTCCTAGGTTTTCCCTCTTCCTTCCACTCTCCCCATTCTCTGCAGCCTGCTTCAGCTGCTGTAAACTGGGTTCAAGGTGCAAAATTAGTTTGCATTGAATTGGACTGGATGGCCCTCGTGGTCTCTTCCAATTCTGCAATTCTATGATTCTATGATTCTATGACTAGCAGGGAGGAGAGGGGAGGAGGGGGCAGCATCTTGCCTTTTCCTGTAGACTCAGGTGAAAGCAAACTGCTGGAGTCTTTCCAAGTATGTGTGATCTTCCTCATAAATAACTTTTGCCATCTTGTCAGAACTCTGATGTTACTTGGCCACATGTGTCCTGGCTATCCTCTGTGAAATTTTGGAGGCTATATTGTTAGTTCTAATGAGAATACAGCCAAGGAATCATTTGCATTTACCTATGTGTTAAGTCATCATTCACCAACTGAATGGATTTGCTCTAGTTGGGCCTAACCAATAGGACATCAGCCTTTAGCTTTCCTCTCCCAGAGGCACACCTATATTCTCAAAGTGCCTAGGTGCATCCTGATGGCCAGGCAGGGGCCAGGTGGCTGGGGCTGTACCTGGGAGCAGCCCAACAGAAGCATTCCTCTTGGTCCTCTGGACCAACAGCCTAGCTTTGCAGGCATGATTTGATACTCAGCCACCACTCTGTTCTCGACCTCTGTATGCCACCTTGAGCCCTCTGGGGACCAGGGAGCCCTGGTGGCGCAGTGGTTAAATGCCAGTACTACAAGCCACCACGTTGCAAGTTCGATTCCAGCGGGCTCCAAGGTTCACTCAGCCTTCCATCCTTTCGTAGGTCGGTAAAATGAGGACCCAGCTTGTGGGGGCAATTAGCTAACACATGTTGGAAACTGCTTAATGCAGTGTAGATGTGTTAATTGCTATTGCTTAAAACAATTTGTAAGCCACTCTGATAGCTTTGTGGCTGAAGAGCGGGTATAAATAACTAAATAAAAATAAAAAATAAACAGAAGAAATAAATGAGCAGGGCTGAGGCTTGGAGAACTGTGTCTGGGTTTTTTTTTTAATAACATCCTAGAATCTCCCAGTAGATGTACCTAGAGGGGCATAATGCTAAGGGGATTCTGGGAAGTGTTGTCCAGAAAGGAACTTTCCTAGGATCTATTTAGGACCACAGAAGACAATTGCTTTCTAGTATCTTTTGTTACTGTTGCTAAAAGCAGTGGAGGGGTGGGATATATAGATGTGTCACCCTCCCTCCCTCCTCCTCCTCTTCCTCGACCAGTATTCCACATCAGCTACTTAGTTAAGTAAGTAATCTCTCCTGCCCCAACCTGCCCAAACTTGATGGAAACATCATTCACCTGTATTCGGTTCATTAGTAGTATGGACCTCCTTCTCCCCATGTAGCTGATGCCTGGTAAAGTAGTTAGTGGGCGGATCTGTGTGTGGAGTTAGAATTGTGGCAAATAGTGTTACAATCACTACTAAATAACAGCCCATGAATACAGAACAGCTATCTAGATTTACTCATCCATAACTGTTTCATATTCACAACCACTACTCACTCCCAACTATGACATTGTCACAGTCATAACTCCCACTCCCTTCCCAACCTACTTCAATGGCCATCAGCTGCAGGGGGAAAGGAAGTCCATTCTGCCAGTGATTAGAGCATGGGTGAATGATGTTTCTGCCAGGTTTTGGGAGGGGGTTGAGACAGGAGGAATTATTTTTTAGAGTATAGAACCCCCTAGCCATTATGGAGTGGCCAGTTAGGCTGGGTGATTTGGGGAGCTGTAGTCCAAAAAGTAACTTTTCTACTCATATTTTTTGTAAGAAAACACACACACACACACACACACACAGTTGGCTAGAATGGTGCCTTTCATGTATATACATTCCCCAAAGGAATTGGTTGGACATTTTTGCTGATGCAGAACCTCCATATTCATTCCAAAGTTGTGGAAGCAGTGGTATGCATGTGGTGTCATTGTTCATGCTTGAACATTCAAACATGCAACACACTTGGCTGCACAACATCACAATTCACTAATGACGCCATGCTGTGGAACTGCCGCATTACTGTACTCTGTTAGGATAAAATTATGCTTTACCTCCTCAATGAAGGCTTTCTGTCATTCTCTTCTAGGCACATCCTCTACTTTTAAGCATGTTCTCCTAGCTGCCACTTCCTGTCCCCTTCCTTGCCTCCAACCTGTTTCCTGTAGAGATTACCAGCTCTCTGTGACAGTATGGGATTGGGGAGAGGGCTCATTCTTCTGTGATAGCTGTGTGTGTGCACACATGCACGCACATGCCTACCACACACAAAAGCCCCCTTTGAAGCACAGAAGAGCAGGGACAAAGCTGCTTTTGCAGACATTTCTTTTTCTGGCCTTCTATTCTGGCTCACCTCTCTTCCTCTTCCTTGACTGCAAAGCCCTGTGCATTTCGGGGGGGGGGGGATTGACAAATCCTGTTATCCAAGCCTAAAGCCCAAAGCAGGGCAGCTGATCCCTTGACCTCACTCTGTTCAGAGGATGGCAATGAATGTTGGCAATCACAACACAGCTGGCATTGGGAAAGGTGGTCAGCTTGCATGTCTTGTTGCCATTCTCTCTCTGCTAGAAATTAAGTGGTTGCCAGCCTAGCAAACTGCACTATAACTGGCAGTGGTGGGGAAACATGCCAGAGGGCCAAAGTTCTTGAGCTGAATTTGGCCCTCTTAGAATAATAGAATCATAGAGTTGGCAGAGATCACAAGGGCCATCTAGATCAACCCCCTGCCATGCAGGAACACACAATCAAAGCATGTCTTACAGATGGCCATCCAGCTTCTGTTTAAATACCTCCAAAGAAGGAGACTCCACCACACTACGAGGCAACCTGTTCCACTGCCGAACAGCTCTTACCATCAGAAAATTCTTTCATTTAAGTGGAATCTCTTTTCCTGTAGTTTGAATCTATCGCTCTGTGTCCTAGGAGCTTTTCAGATGCCTCTTTCAGCGTCTTGCTGTGCAAGCAGCCTCCAGAGCAGTAACGAGGCTGCTGCGCGGCAAGGGGTCCATTTTGGATGACGCCGTTTTTCTCTCGGCGTCGTCCGTGAGTGTTACAGCTAGCATTGGAGGTGGCTGCACTGTTTTTGACTCACGGACAACTTCTGTAAGTGAAAAACAGTGTGGCCGCCTCCAATGCTAGCCGCAACACTCATGGACAATGCCGAGAGAGAAACGGCGTCATCCAAAATGGGCCCCTTGCCTCACAGCAGCCTTGTTACTGCTCCGGAGGCTGCTTGCGCGGCAAGATGCTGAAAGAGGCATCTGAAAATCTCCATTGTCTCTGGAGCTGCAGAAAACAAGCTTGCTCCATCCTCAGTAGGACATCCCTTCAAATATTTAAACATGGCTATCGTGTTCCCTCTTCACTTTCTCTTCTCCAGGCTAAACATGCTCAGCTTCCCAAGCTGTTCCTCACAGGGCATGGTTTCTAGACCTTTTGCCACTTTGGTTGCCCTCCTCTGGACACACTCTTGTGAGGTCACTTTCACACAATACAATTATAGCACTTTGACCCCACTTTCATGGCATTTGATAGAATCCTGGGATCTGTAGTTTGGTGAGACACTGAACATTTCTGGCAGAGAAGCCTAAATCCCTTGTGAAACGACATATCTCAATATTCCATAGAATGGAGTTGTGCCACTTTAACTCCCATGGTTGCACCTCATGCCATCCCAGGATCTGTAGTGTGGTGAGGCACTAGAACTTTCTGGCAGAGAGGTCTAATTTCCTTGTGAAAATACAAATCCCATGGTTCCATAAGACAGAGACATGGCAGTAAAAGTGGGATCCGAGTACTATGATTGTGTAGTGTGAAAGAAGCCTCAATCTGGCCTTCTGGAGTTTTCTTGGATGGCTAGGCCCCTTTCCTATGACATCAAACTCTTGGGTGCCAAGTTCTTCTAAAGCCACTCTAAAGGTCTGAAATGCCCCCCACAAGGCTTAGTTATTAGCAGGAAGAGTTCTGTGCTAAAACATTTTGGCGTTTTTGCTCTCAACCACCACCAGAATGCAGCCTTCACCAGCACTCCAGACTCCTCTGAATCTGAATTCAGGCCTTGGGTGGAATGAGGTTCCCAACCACTACTGGCCAATGGTTTGAAGTGGATCTGGGGAAGGGACTTTAGCTTTGGGGCTGGGGATCTATACAAAAAAAGCAATCTATTATTGTTCCCTAAAAGTAGAAAAAAGAAAAAAGTCTGGCAAAAAAATTAATCTTTTGAGCATACATCCCAGTACAATTTGCTCTTCATGATGGTGAGCTATTCTTGTAGGCTTCAGAAGATCATGATTGTTTGGATTTAAACTCCCAGAATCCCCTGATCAGTTAAGTTTTCATTTTGTTTTGTTGCACCATGGAATTGGCAGTCTAATTTTGTGCAGTGAGGATTTTGCAGAGACAGGTTGTGATTGGCTGAGCTCCTCTGATGTCACAGTATGGAAATGTCACCAGGGACATGTAGTGGAACTCTTCTTAAGAGGTTGCCAGAGGGCTACGGAACTTTTTGCATTTGAAAGCCAAGGTTTTTGGCTGAACTTTGGTAAAATTACTTTTGCTCCATTCCCATTTACAATGGGAATAGCCCATATAGAATAATATTGAATAATGTTTTGTTGATGTAGATTGGTTGAGAGCCTTGCACATGTGACTATAACATCATCTTTTCTGAATCACACCCATCTCAGCTGTATTTTGAGATGTGGGGCCTGTCAGAGACTTGTGGAAGTTCATAAACAGATCACAGAGGTGATTACCATTTTTTGCTGTTCCCCGCACCCCCTGATTACTGGCAGTCAGAGATATATTACCACATTCATGGAGGTTCTGAGGGGTTCTGTGCAGATCACTGCCCATACAAATCAGCTGGGCAAATCCAGCAGGTATCAATTTTCCTATATGCAACATATATTGTCGGGTGAACGGTGGCTTAAAACACTTTTAATTTTAACTTTGGATGGCTCACTGTCATCATGTTTCAGAGCTACTGAGCTGTACAGTTGCCATCTGGATAGGCAATTTTAAATTTGCATACATTTAATTGAACATATGCAAATACCAACAACCCCTCCCTCCCACCCCAAACACCCCCTTGAACTTCAAACTGGTGGCAAGATGAATTTTTGCCCACATGAGACTCTACACAAACAGACACACACATGCACATACACACCTCCCAAGTCCCACCTGGAGTGGGATGTGGGAAGAAGCCTCTTACAGTGAGAACTGTTGGGACCTGATATTACTATAGCTAGTATTCACTTCACCATAGAGTAGATGCTTTTTCCTAGGAAATAGCTAGGGACAACCCTGGCAAGAGGCAGAGAGGTATTGGCGCCAGCTGCTGTTGATATGGCCCCTATTACATTTTTATCAGCGGTGCCATCCAATATTCCCTGGACACTTTGTCTTTGCTTTGCATTTTATCAATATTACCAGCTGATCCTGCCTTTCCTTCTCTGCAGGTTTATTAATATTGCCTTCTGATCTGTGAGTAGTAGCTGTGTTTTATATTCCAATGCCATCCCTGGCCCTTGCCAAGCTCAGACGCCATCTTTAATTAGATTTTTCTCCTTGGTTCTGGCAAACATAAACTGAACTCCCATCCCCCCTCCCCATCACTGCACCTCACTTTCTTTGCTGGGTCCAGGCAGACACAGACTTTAGTATTCCGTATATATCACTGTCCTGGGGCTAAACATATCTGGAGCTCATTCTAGTGGTTCAGGCTATTCTGTGGATAAACAAGCTAGACTCAGTTCGCCTTATAGCTCTGCTCAATTTGGTTTTGTTTTGCTGTGGTACAGAAATGACAAACACATCTTGGAAAGGCAGGTTCCCTGCAGAAAGCAGAACACCTGGGTGACAGGCTAGATTGTGGGCACAGATGTGATTGACAGAGAAGCCCTTGTCCTGTTTCTTGGGATAGCAACAAAGAAGATATCCTAGGTGATGCTAGCTAATATTTGAGACAGATCCCAGATAAACTCACATGCTCAGGCATAAGGAACCATTTTTGGGAGAAGATTCAGATTCCAATCTCCCTGTAGTGCTCTGGGGGGCATGTATCACCTGGGGAAGGGACCACATTCTCTGATGTTATTGGGTCCCTGGCTGAAGGAATGTCTGGAAGTACTTTGGCTACAGCCTCAGCCAGGGCCCCTGTTTCATCGGCACCATGCCAACCACAGAGGACATGGGGAAGGCAAAGCCACTGACCAAGCCAGCCTGGAACAGGTATAGCTCTGGTTTGGGTTCTGTCATTCTTCTCAATCTCTGGAGAGCTTCTCTGAAGAAGAGGAAGAAGCAGACTTACCAATGGAAGAGATTCAGCTGATGCCTAAAGTCCAGCCAAGCCATCTTTCTGCTCAGCACATCAGTTCTGGATCAGAGGAGGAGGAGGAGTCCCCAGTTCTAGGGAAATATGAAGGTTCAAGTGTCTGCCCCAAATTCTTCTCTTCATATGTAATATGAGGCTGCAATCAAGGTTCCAGCAAGAACACAGCTGAAGAATGCTGTTATTAGATACTGCCAGGGATCTGGGCATTGATCAGACATCTCTGCCTACAAAAGGCAGATAAGAACACCAGCTCATTGTTGAGAGCAACACTGTTCCTGGCTCTCAGCTCAGCTCCTGGTGTGTTTCCCTTGTCCCTGATGAATTTATGACTCCTGGATTACTGACTAAGTTGACTATAGCTATCCTCTGAACTTCTGGCTGCTTTCAACAGCATTCTTGACCTGTCACTGATGTCATGTCTTTCTGATACTGAAAGTTGGCTTCCTTCTGACCACAGCTCACAGACTCTGGACATATGAACTTTGTTAAAGCAGTACAGGTTCATCTATCCTTTACCTTTCCCATTTGGGAAGATACTGGGAGAGCAATGCACTAGGAATATGTAATGTTCTCTCCAATAATGCCTGTTCTGAGGTCGGTTGCAGTGGGGAGGGCAATGGGGCCTGGGGGAAGGTGCTGATTAATGGGGAGGGACATCTTCATAACCAAGAGGTTCTTCATCCCAGTTGGAAAGTCTGGCTTATGGCGGACATCAAAACCCTGAGATATTCCAATGTGCTGTAGACCAAAACACTACACAACCTGTAAAGGCTTTTCTTTAGAGAGTCTAATTGGCATTCTAATGATGACCACTCTGGGTTTTCTAGCATTCAAGAAGCTCTCTGTCCTTTTGCCTCCAATTTAGTAGCATAAAATTAGACCATGGCTCTAGCCATGTTTCCTGGTTGGGTGCAGCTTCAAAGAATTACGTTCAAGCCAGGACACCTCTGGAAGGATTTGAGTTGTCCCCTTCCTTTTTGTTCGCAACCAGGACTTGGGCCAATGTCCCATAGTGCACCACTTAAGATGGACTTTCCTTTCACTGAAGAGATCTATGAGTGAAGGGATCATAAGCAAAGTGCTCCTCTGTCCCCATCCAGTAAGAAACAGCACCAGCTGTTTTAATCTTCTCTTAGGGAGCAAGAGACATTCTGTTCAGCCTGGCTCAATGGCAGAGTGCCAACCATGCTGCATGTTATAAGCCAGGCTGTGGGCCTTGTTGGGAAGTGATGATCAGGTTTTGAAGACTTTCCATTTCCAAAGCAAAGAGAAGGTTGAGTTCCCCCTCCCCCAGTTTGCAGGTGCCCTCAAGCATGAAGGAAAGGCACTATTGTTCTCAGATGCCTCAAATCTTTTGCCAGTGCTTGAGATTAAAATTTTATGTATTGATTTATTTAAGATGCTTGTATGCTGCTTTTCTAAAGTACAAAATGGTTTACAAGAGAAGAGAGCAACATTTAATATCACATAAAATATACAGTATATATATATGAAAACCCTCAATAACAATGATTGAGACCCATCCAACAAATGACACTAAAAACAAAACAACACACACCCATACCACATGAAAGCTGCATTGAAAAATCTGGCTGGCTGCAGGAAAGATCTGGGTATATTCTTGGAGAGAACTAAAGGAGTCATCTTCACTTCTCATGAACTTGAACTTCTTGCTGTTTGCCATCTCAGTGGACACCTGATGCTGCTCATCCTTCCTGGAATGGGGGGTGGGATATATTTCTTGTTTAAGAAAGTACAAGGGGAGCATTTCCCTCTGTGCCCACCCGGCAGGCTACATTGTCCATTTAGGAATGCTGGAAGTGATGCTATGTCACTTCTGGCCACTGTTTCTCTCCCCTTGCCCTTCTACCGGCACTCAAGTAAGCTCTATGTTTAATGCGTTCAGCCTCCTTGTTTAGCCAAGCTGAAATCTTGATTAGCATTGTTTCTCTTGCTTTGATAAAGCAAATGAGAGGTTTCTAAAACAAAGTTTAATGAAATAAACCAAAGTTGAGATGAACTAATAGAACAAATTTAGGCTTCATTAAGCAATTGAGCTAAGTGAATTAAAGCAAGTGAGAGGCACTTTCTCTCCTTCTCAAAAAAATATATAAATGTCTGTCATTGTGACAGGGGAATGATTGAAAAGCTCTCAGCACCAACTGGATCAGGGCCTTAGCTTTTAGGCATCTCATTTATAATGGTTTTAGCAGTGGATGCTGGAAGCTCCCATGTTGATGGGGTGGTGAGTCCAGGTTTTGGTCCAAACATTAACTGAGCTCTCTAAGGTGCTTGTATATATTGGGGGTGGGATCAGGTTCATTGCCTTGGGGAGATCCTTTAAAGTTCAAACTGAGATGCTTGAGCAGTAACCTTGAACATGTCTGAACCTGTATGACAAACATCAACACTCTTGGCCAGTCAGTTAATTGTCAGTCCTCCTTTAAAGCAGCTGTGATGTGTGCCAGAAAAATGCTAAGTTTAAAAGTTGAGCAACATGTCAATTTGAAATTTTTAGTAAAATTGAACAAAACACCAATGGAATCTTTTCAAATGCTTACTGAGGCCTACGGGGAAGACTGCATGTCTCAAGTGCATGTGTCTGAGTGGCACAAAAGATTCAGAGAATAATGACGTAAGAATGTGGAAGACAATGAGTGCCCTGGATGACCTTCTACTTAAAGGCCTAAAGAATTGTGGAAAAAATCAGTTAAATTGTTCAAGAAGACTGCCGACTCAGTTTTCAAATGATAGCCGAAGCTGTGAACATTGGCAAAGATACTGTATGGAAAATTTTGCATGAGGATCTTAACATGAGAAAAGTTTGTGCCAAGATGGTCCCTAGGGTTCTCACATCAGAGCAAAAAGAGTGCCACAAGGAAATTAGCACTGACATTCTGCGGCAACTTGAGGTGGACCCAAATCTTTTTCAAAAAATCATCACTTGTGATGAAACCTGGATCTTCCAGTATGATTCTGAGACAAAATGACAGTCAATGCAATGGAAAACACCATCATTACCAAGAATGAAAAAAAGCACGTCAAAGCAAGTCCATGTTCAAAGCCATGCTCATTGTTGTTGTCATTTTGACATCAAGGGTGTAATTTTGGCAGAATGGGTTCAAGAAGGCAGAACAGTGAACCAGCATTGTTATATGGAAAATTTGACAAAGCTGAGCCAAAGAGTCAGGAAAAAAAAAAAGGCCAGAACTGTGGGGAAATGGTTTCATTCTTCATCAAGACATGTGCCTGCTCACACAGCACTTTCTGTGAAGCAGTTTTTGGCTGATAAACACATTACTACACTTGAATATCCTCCATACTCACCAGATTTGGAACCATGCAACTTTTTTCTTTTCCCTTAAGTGAAATTGGTGCTTAAAGGAACATGTTTTGAGTCAGTTGATGAAGTAAAGAAGAAAACAGCAGATGTGTTGAAACAGCTGACAGAAACTGATCTGCTCCACACCTTCGACCAGTGGAAAACAAGACTGCATTGGTGTGTGAGTGTGAGCAGGGAGTATATTGAAGGGGACAAGCATTAGAACTGTAATACATATAAATAAAGATGGGTTATTTATCCGTCTCGTTATTTAATAGACAGACCTCATAGTAGAAGGTCCAAGCCATGAATCAAAGAATTCACCCTGTCCTATGGTGGACAAGGAGAGAAGAAGGTGAGCAGGTAGTGGGGATTGCCTCTCATCCCTGATCTGGTTTGTAGAAAGGCAGAGGAACAAAGTCTTCATTCTGCTCCCTCTCTCTATAGTAAAATAAAGCAGGGTCAAGAGGCAGCCCCCACCTTCCCCTTCTTCACCACAATAATTTCACAGTCATAGCATTGAACCCACGGGCTTGACATCTGGCAGATGGAAGGAGGTCTGGAACTACAGTTGGCCCTCTATAGCCATGGGTTTTTCATGCATGGATTCAACCAACCATGACTCAAAAATATTTGTGGGGGGGGGAATCCAAAAAGCAAACCTTACTGTTTGCCATTTTATATAAGGAACAACATTTTAAGACACCATTATATATAATAGGACTTGAGCATCCACAGAGTGTGATACCCATGGGAGGCCCTGGAACCAAATCTCAGTGGATACCGAGTGCCCACTGTACATGTGTGAAGTGATTAAAGAAACACAAAGGACACTCCCAGTCACTTCTTGCCAGGTATGTTTCCCATCATACCTTGGAAGGAAAGGGCTCTAGGAAGTGTAGAAATCCTTATCGTATTTTATATCTTTGTGATTTTAAATAGGCATGGGAGGAGTAGACAATGGAAATAAAACAATCAATACAATAATTAGAGTGAAACATTTTTATTATTGATTAATTTCTCAAGTTCTTGGCAACATTGGAAAACATAGGGCAACATCCTGTTAGTGTCTAAACAATGTCTGGGCAACCAACCAAAGGCCAATTACTACACAGCTGTGAGCAGAGGCATAGCACAGTCAAGCTAATTACAGACAAAGTAATCAATGCAGTGTGAAGTCAGACACTTTACTAGCAAGCAAAACACAAGTCCACAAGCAAAGTCTAATATACAAAGTCCAGGTCTGGCAAATAGAGTTCAGGGTAGTCCAGCAGAATCCAGGTCAGGCAAACAGAGTCCAGAGTAGACACAGTCCAGGTCAAACACAGTGAGTAGGAACATGACAGGTACTCAGGTAGGTCAGATAATCTCCAACAACCCCTGGAGGGCAGTGCTGTGTATTTATAGAGCAGCAGCTAATGCAGCTCCTGTTTAACTAATTGTTGCTTCCTATAAATATTCTGAGACCATCTCAAGCCCTCCTTTTGTTGTCTCTGTGTTGTGAAGGTAGGTATAGGTAAGTTGTCCTCTGTATCTGAAGGGGCAGGACCCTCTGCCTGAGCTGGTACTGCAGTATTGTCTGTATCTGAGGCCTGTGGCTCTGGAACATCCACCTGCTCTGGTCCAGCAGGTCCGGCCATGTCCACTGCTTCCATCTCTGAGTCAGAGTCCATTTCCAACTTCTAGAAGCAGGGCATGACTGTTAGTGACATATGTGTGTCAGTTGCATTATGCATATGAGGCAAATTATCATAATTTGCAACAGATGTATTCTGCTGACAATGGTAGAAGTGGAGCTGTAGGTACAACAACATTGCACATTGTGACTGCATTGTGATTTTGCTTGCACCTTGCACATTAGACTCATAGAATCATAGAGTTGGAAGAGACCATGAGGGTCATCTAGTTCAACTCCCTACCATGCAGGGATACCCAATCAAATCATTCCTGACAGATGGCCATCCAGCCTCTGTTTAAAAACTTCCAAAGAAGGAGACTCCACCACACTCTGAGGCAGTGCATTCCATTGCCTAATAGCTCTTACTGTCAGGAAGTTCTTCCTAATGTTTAGTGGCATCTCTTTGCAATTGCAAATTACATGTTGTGTATTGTGGTTGTGCATTGCAGTTGTGCATTTCAGATTGCAGTTGTCCATTACACATTGTGCAACATCATTGATCATTAATGTGGGTTAAACAGTGTTGTTATTCTTCATGGCAGTACATAACACTGGTGTAGAGTATTTCTGCATGCAGAGCTTTACATGCAGATGTTGGATTGCAGCTAAAGAATCATAGAATCATAGAATCATAGAATTGCAGAGTTGGAAGAGACCACGAGGGCCATCCAGTCCAACCCCCCTGCCACGCAGGAAATCACGATCAAAGCATCCCCGACAGATGGCCATCCAGCCTCTGTTTAAAGACCTCCAAGGAAGGAGACCCCACCACGCTCCAAGGGAGTGTGTTCCACTGCCGAACAGCTCTTACTGTCAAAAAGTTCCTCCTCATGTTGAGGTGGAATCTCTGTTCCTGGAGCTTGCACCCATTGCTCCGTGTTCCAGTCTCTGGAGCAGCAGAAAACAAGCCTGCTCCATCCTCAGCGTGACATCCCTTCAAATACTTAAACAGGGCTATCATATCGCCTCTTAACCGTCTTTTTTGCAGGCTAAACATACCCAGCTCCCTAAGTCTCTCCTCATAAGGCATCATTTCCAGACCTTTCACCATTTTAGTTGCCCTTCTCTGGACACGCTCCAATTTGTCAATATCCTTTCTGAATTGTGGTGCCCAGAACTGGACACAGTATTCTAAGTGAGGTCTGACCAAGGCAGAATAGAGTGGCACTATTACTTCCCTTGATCTAGACACTATACTTCTATTGATACAGCCCAAAATCGCATTGGCCTTTTTAGCTGCTGCATCACACTGTTGGCTCATGTTCAACTTGTGGTCTACTAGGACTCCTAGATCCCTTTCGCACGTAGTCTCATTCAGCCAGGTCTCTCCCATCCTATATTTATGCATTTCATTTTTCCGCCCTAAATGCAGTACTTTACATTTCTCCGTATTGAATTTCATTTTGTTAGCTTTGGCCCAGCTCTCCAGTCTATCCAGGTCATTTTGAATTTTGATCCTGTCCTCTAGGGTATTAGCTACTCCTCCCAATTTGGTGTCATCTGCAAATTTGATAAGTATGCCCCTAATTCCCTCATCTAAGTCATTGATAAAGATGTTGAATAGCACTGGGCCCAGGACAGAACCCTGTGGCACCCCACTGGTCACATCTTTCCAAGACGAAGAGGAGCCACTGCTGAGCACCCTTTGGGTTCGGCCGGTCAACCAATTACAAATCCATTGAACAGTTAACTTGTCTAGCCCACATTTTACAAGCATGTTTGCAAAAATGTCATGGGGAACCTTGTCAAAGGCCTTACTGAAATCAAGGTATGCAATGTCCACAGCATTCTCCAGTAGGATGGAACTGATGATTAGGTTTGCTTATGCCATAGATCCCCCTGTGTAGTTGTGATGCACATGTTCAACAGGATTTCCACATCAAAGTTTTTCTCCCTGCTGTCCTGCTTCCAGAAAATAACAACAGTCTTTATCCTTCACCACCTCTTTCAACTTGGAGCAAACCATTTCTAACTCTTTAAGCAAGGCTTTGGTCTGACTTTAAATTGACTTTTCTTCTCTAATCCCAGTGTGGTTTTTCCAAGGCTCACCATCTTCATCGGGGCTTTTATGAGTCTTTAGTGGTTTAAGACAAAACTAGATTTGCCCTAATCTTCCATAAAACACACAAGACAATTTCTATCCACCTTTTTGTTCCCTTGTGATTTTTTTAGCTTGAGGTTTTCTTTTGCAATCATGTTGGTGTCAGGTCTTCTTTCTTTTTCTTTTAAGGAGATCACACACACACACACACACACACACACACACACTCCAGCTTTTAAAGATACGAAAATCCTTGACTAAGAAGTCTGTGTGTGGCAAAATGAGGAAAGGATTATTGTATTATGGAATTCAAGTGCCCTTTCCTACAAAGGCACCAAAGGATCGATGGACTAGTTTATACAGACAGAAAAAAAAAGGAGGTGGTTAAATTTTTCCTGGAATGTGCCACTTTAGAATGAAGGCAGACAGCAGGTTCTTTAGATTTTCCTTGGTTTTTCCCCGGGCTTTGAGGCTGTGTTCTGGAATAGTTTCTTTCTGACTAGATGGTTGGTTGATGGGCCATTATCTGTTGGGAATTCACCTGTCCCTGGGTGGAATGCCTTTGTGAATGTTGAGTTTTGATACTATTGTATTGCAAAACTGGGAGTCAGATTTTGTTTATTTTAAGGTTTCTTCTTTCCTGTTGAAGTTGTCCAGATGTTTGTGGATTTCAGTAGCTTCTCTGTGCATTCTGACATGATAGTTGTTGGCCTGGTCCAGAATTTCTGTGTTTTTAAATAGCCCATCAACCAACCATCAGACAAGTAGACACTAATGAGCCTTGCATTTCTATACCCAGAAACTAACAATTCACTCCCCAACAGGGGTTCACAGCATATAAACTCGACACACACACCTACCCAACCATTCTCTGAGGATGCCAGCCATAGATGCAGACGAAACGTCAAAAAGAAACTATTCCAGAACACGGCCTCAAAGCCCAGAAAAAAACCAAGGAAAATCTATGGATGCCGGCCGGCCGGCCGTGAAAGCCTTCAACTTCACAGCAGTTCTTTATTTCCCAGAGATGAGAGGGAGGGAAAGCATCCTTACTTACACACATATGCTGCATGTAGAAATCTAGCATGTCTGGAGAAGGTTTCTCTCTAATCTTTGAAAGTAGAGGTCACCCCGCCCCCCGATCTGAGGGGGATACATACCTTGACTTACTATGTGCAAGTGAACCCATGGATAATAGCAAACCCTATTGAAACAAAAGACTTCCTGTAGAAATATACCATAGAGTTGCATTGGAAGGCACAGAAGATGCCTAGAGAGGATACCTCCCTAGGCATTTTCCAGGACATCTCCATGGTATGTGTCCCTATTTTCATAAAATCATAGAATCATAGAATTGTAGAGTTGGAAGAGACCATGAGGGCCATCCAGTCCAACCCCCTGCCAATTTTGTGTCCCATGGATTTGGTATTTAAGTAGGACACACACTTGTTATTATCTGCTTCTTGATTGTTGGCCCTGCAGGTCATGGATTTCAACACTACCATATTGCTATTTTGAAATCTTAGCAGTGCTATTGGGATTCAGGGGTGTAGCTAGAGGTAGGTAAAAGGAGGACATTGCTCCTCAAGTTAAGAATTTTTTTTTCTCACAATGCAAATTCCCTTCAGTTCTCAAACTTCTAGCATTGTAGAGAGAGAGATGCTGAATATCTCTGACACCTAGAATGCCAATATTTGCTCTGTTGGCAGGCACTTCCTTGGTAACTTTGCCTGTCCTTTTTCTTTGGATGCCTAAACTGTTATTTCTAAATGCACAACTGTTTTACAATTATGCATTTCTAATGCTCAGATTGCTGCAGTGCTAGACATTGGGGAACTGAAGGCCAGTTTTATGGGGGGGAGCATAATTCATATTTGACAGGACACTGCTAGCATTTTGCTCCCTTGTTGGAATCCTGTTGGTTAGTCCTAACTGGAAAAAACCCATGGAATCAACTGTTGAATGGTGAGTCGACACATAAGTAAATCCAATGAATTCAGTGGTTCTACTCTAGTCTGCACTGGCAATAGGATTTAGGTCCATGATTCATACAATTGCAGCCCTGGTGTGTGTCCTTGTGGAAGGATCAGCAACTAACTATTGTGAACAGACCTTCTCCTATCTGGTGGAAAAAGACATCTGTGAGGAGCTTTAGAGAAGCAAAGGTCTGATATAGATATGGCAATTCTTAATTCCTCCAGAGTCAACTTGCTTGGCTATTAAGCAGAGCCAGCCCTGCCATGAGGCACTGAGGCAGTTGCCTCAGGTGGCAGATACTGGGCATCTTTGAGCAGTCATCAGGTACTGTGAGAAAGAGCACAGGTCACACAACATGTTTTCATGACCCCATAAGCTATTCTACCACTCTCATGGTTGAGAAGAGGATGGTTTCAAGTCCCCAGTACTGATGTATGATTCACCCTCCCCTGCAGTCCATTTGACTTCTATATGGGGAATGTGAGTGGAGGGGGCACTCACCTCAGGCAACAAAATGTTTTGGTTCAGCCCTCAATATCAGCAGAACATTGCAACAGAAGTTTGTTCCCAAGTCGGTGACCTATTGTTGAATACCTGAGGCAGAATCATCCAGTACAGTGGCCCCTCAATATCCACTGTGGTTTGGTTCCAGGGCCCCGCATGGATACCAAAATTTGTGGTACAATGGCATAGTAAAATGTTGTCCCTTATATAAAATGGTGAACAGTAAGGTTTGTCTTTTGGAATTATTATTTTTTTGGGCGGATATTTTCAAGTCATGGTTGTTTGAATCTATGGATAAAGAATCTGTGGATATGGAGGATTGACTGTAATTCTACATGTGGTTGTGAAGGACAGACAGTGAAGAAAACTGACAGGACAAACCAGCAACCCTCAACTGATTTGAAATGTAGTGCTGGAGAAAGGTTCTACAGAAACTATGGACTGGCAAAAAGAGAGAATGGATCCTAGAGAAAATCCAGCCTCACTAGAAGTGAAGATGACAAAACCAAGGCTGTCACACTTTGGACATGTATCTTGAGATGACATGGCTCACTGGAAAAACTGGTAATACTTGGCAAAGGCATCAGGAAAAGAGGGAAACCACAATGCAGGTAGCTATATTACCTGAATTGCATGGGGTACATGGGGATCCCACTAGTGTCTGAATTTTATTATAGGGAATTTTGATTAGCTCAAAATGGCAATGAGAGGCTGGGTAATGGTGGGACCTTTTGACCTATGTATACCTGTACTCACTGGAGAGACTCACAGACAGGGATGAAATAAGAATGCCTTTTATTGACAAATAATCAATGGAACACACATACACTCAGGCTTCAAGCAGTCACACAAGGCTAATGAAGAAAGTAGGAAGTATTTGGATAGAGGAATAGCTTGAGGGAATGATGGGTAATACTGTACTGATCCAAAGAGCAGATCATACTGGAAACTAGCAGCGAGGAGTCTGGGAGGGAAGAGTGGTGAGACAGACTGATGTGGAGATGTAAGGAAGGGGCTCTGTGCATACTTTGTGTTTTGGGGTCATGTTTATATTTGATATTTCCTCTGAAGGGGTGAGTTTGAGTGGAATGCAATGTCTGTCAGTTTCTAAGGACAGACAATGGATTCTCCGGATGTGTTAACAATCATTAATGGTTGAAACATTGAACTTGAGTGGTCTCAGGCAAACCTCTATTGTTTTAAGGAGAGGAGAGAGGAAGAACCAGCTTTGCAAGCAAAGAGTGCTCAACCACCTTAATTGGATTAATGAATGACTCACTTCCAGAGATGTCCAGGAAGAATTAGCACATTATCTCCTTAACCACTCTAGTCAGTTCCAGGGGACTTCACATAATTCTCACCTGGATGTGCCCTTTAGGAATTTGCTACTCTCTTATGTTTTCTGAACAAACCTTGGCTCCTTGTTTGGGAGGCCCCTAGTCTACCTTTAACCATGTGGAGTGCCAATTCTAAGCCAATGTATGCAATTTAGCCAATTGATGAGTTATTAAAAGGTGGGGGCCTGTCAGAGCAGGCTACAGATAGATTCAATCAAGAAAGCCATGGCCCCGAGTTTGCAAGACCTGAACAGAGTAGTTTATGACCAGGGATCCTGGGGTTCTCTCACTCATAGAGTTGGCCTGAACTGAAGTTGGCTTGACACCAAATAAAACAACGACACTGATTGATATTTGGCCAGTATTTTAAACCGAGAATTTGAAAAAAAAAGTGACTGTTTTGGATTACAGCTCCTAGAATCCCCCAGAGGTCTGGTTGGCTGGGAGATCTGGGAATGGTAGTCTGTAAAAATCACTTTCTAAGCCCTGTTTAGGAGGTGGAGACATACATGGAATGGCAGAATACTAACTAGCACTTCCTCTGTCTGAATTCACAGGTAACTGAACTCAGCCCCAAAAGGCTGAAGCAATGAGAAATTTATGGTATAGATTCCATTATTAAAAGGAGAGGCAGCTCATCTAGCAGACAAGATGATAATTACCATGGACTGAGTCTCATCAGATTATGCTAATAGCCTGTTTGGCTTTAAAAGTGGAAACAATGGCCTCTCAAAAGGGTGAGAGATGAATTTGGGAATCCTGGAAGAAGTGTTTGCAGGTTGCCCTGAAGCTAAAGCATCTTGTTCATTATGAATCCCAATGAATTATTAACTTAATTCAATGCCATAAGGTGAGAAGATGGTCATTGTCTTATTTGGTCTCTAGAAAAAAATAGACATAAAAAGAAGGTAGGTCCCAGGTTGGCTTTATAAAGATTGGTTAAAAAAACACCAACCCAATCTGTGCCTCAGGCTGACAGTCTAAAAGACAACACAAAAGGAAAAGAGAGTAGGAGGAAGGGAGGGAGCAAAGAAGCACTATGCACCTATTCCATGGGATGCCAAGTAGAAGATGGAACAAGCTTGTTTTCTGCTGCTCCAGAGACCAATGGACTCAAATTAGAAGAAAAGAGATCCCACCTAAACATTACAAATGTTTTTCTTTACTGTTAGAGCTGTTTGGCAGTGGAATAGAATAGGGTGATGGAGTGTCCATTTTTTGGAGATCTTTAAACAGAGATTGAGTGAACATCTGTCAAGGGTACTGTAGTTGTGTATTCCTGCAAGACAGGGGGTTGGACTGGATGGCCCTTGTGGTCCCTTCCAACTCTACAGTTCTTTGATTCCAAAGTTCTTCTAACAAAAAGAGCCCAAAGTTGGCTGACTTTCAGCTGAACCAATGAGTTCATCCCACTTCCCTGGTCTTTCTCCCTCTACTGTTGCTTGGAGGACTGGCAATTGCTAGATGATAGCTGTTGGAACCAGCAGTTTCATGGGGGTGGCCTCTTAGCAAAGCCTGCCTTCATTTCCCTCTGCTGTAGCCAGGTGGAACTGGTGACATATCAACACACAAAAGCCTACTTATTCTGGACCCATCCACACTACACAATTATAGCACTACGATTCCATTTTAACTCCCATGGCAACATACTATGGAAGCCTGGGATTTGCATTTGAAGGAGGGCTATTTACAGTTCTCAGCCAGAAAGCTCTAGATGGCAGCCACGAGTGAATTACTTGCTTTTTTACTTACTTCAATTTGCCACTGCAGAACATTAAAAAAATTCTATATCCAATGTGTGCTAGAGTGATATTTCACCTTAATAAAAAAGTGAAAAGAAGAAATACAATACCCTAGTTTACTGCCTTAGTGCTCTCGCGATAAGGCAAGAATCCAATATGGTGGTTCAGGTGCTTGCCTTGTTAGAAAGCTCTGCCCCTCGTGCTCTTCTGACCAATCATCTGCTCATATTGGGAAAGTGAATCAATTCAGACGCATGTCTCAATGAGCAGGAATGCACGTTCCCCTTGCAGTTTTTCAAAAAATATGGGAAAAGCCACTGATGTGGAACCTCATTAAGACAGACAGCATTCTCCTCATATTCCACGAGGAGTATTTTTGCCATTTAGAAAACCCCTGTGTCTACAGTCAGGCTGGTTCCACATATGCAACAGAATGAGGAAAAAAGTCCTGCAGTAACAAAGCAGGCTGCAGATGGTGGTAGGGAATCCACTCTGAATGTTTCTCCTATGTAAAGTGGCCAGAAAATATAGAAAGCTAGCTCAGCAGGGAATTCTCTCCCCCAGAGCTAGCTTTCCAGCTGCAGACAGCTGTGCATTTGAATACATCATCATCATCATGATCACCCCTCCCTCAGGATGATGGTGATGATGATGATGTCGACCCCTCATTCTTCTATATCTATAAATGCAGATAATGAATGCTAAAATGTTTCCTTGAGCAATCAAACCACATGTGTACCTTTCCCCCTAAAAACCCACCCTAAAAGCATTCTCAGTTAATGCTCTAATTGCTATCAACACAACTCCCCCTATTGTCACTATACCCCTCAAAGGGAGAAGATGTGTGTGTGTGTGTGTGTGTGTGTAGGGGAGAAATGTTTTGGGGAGGAGTAGGAGAAGAAAAAAAATGGACAGAACAGGGAATATCTTCTCCCCCCCCACCCACAATTTATTTTTGTTCAAAAGAAAATGAGGATGTTACAGTTAAGTAGGGAGCTATAGTTCAAAGCCACCAGAGCAGAACACATAAACAAGTCCATTGCCTGAACGACATCCCTGTTTGTGCACGCGTCAGGGCTCCTGTATAATTCATGAGTGGTGCGCTCTGCGTAATTCACAATTAAGGCTTGGCCAACGAGCTTTTCATGTTTCCTGTTGCGCTTCCTCAACTTTGTGGTTCGTAGTCAAGAGCCTGCCTGGGACGGCCTGTGGGGAGATGGAGTATCTGTGTATTAGTAGGGAGCTTATGAATTATGCAGCCACTGTGGGGAAGCCAAAGGGATCGGATGCTGCAACCAGCAGCTGGCTTCTAAAAAAGGACTAGAGAGAAAGAGAGAGGAAGGGAGGGATGGGGCCATATTTATCTTGGTGGTGCACTATCGATTTTCTTTAAAACACACATACACACACCTGCACGATAAGGAAGAAAGAAGGATTCTGGGGGGTGCAGAAAGGCCTCAGAATCTTTTATTTCAGCACCCCATTCCACGTTCCTTTCCCAGACAACTTAATCCCTCTGGATTTAATGCCATTCTGGTGATAGGCAGTCCCTCCTCAGCTGGGAATTGCTTACAAGTACAAACCCCCTTCTGAATGCTTTGACATTTGTTTTGATGGAACAGGATTCTGGCAGAGCTTTCTTTCAAAGGCCATTAGGGGAAGGGGAGGCAAAGTTCCCCTGATGTAGGACAAAAAGAGGGTCTTGGCACACTTTGGAAGGGTGGGGGATCTTAGAAGTGGTCCATAAGCAAGAACAGGTTAAGGGGCATTACAAGCAAGAATTAGAAGTGGCAACCAGGGAATTGGCTTTCAATTACCACTGGCTATATCCCTGTTCACAGACACATGGAGGGAATTCAGTATTTGGTTTGTGTGCCTTCAAGTTACTCCATGCCTGTGAAACTTCCCAGAGGCATCTGTCTTGACCACCAATGGCAGCAAGAAGGTAAATATAGGGTGTGGAGGCAGGGTTTCTCTGATTTACCAGGAAAATCTGAAAATTTTGAGGGGGCAAAAACATCAAAAACTCCAAAGGAAAAGCCTCCACAGCTTTCCCCGGAATTTTAAAAAACAGCATGGGGGTGCACATTCCTGCTTGTTGGGAGAAGCGATTCACTTTGAATTGCTTTCCCATAGGAGAGGAAGCACAAATCTGATTGGCCAGATGAGCACAGGGGTGGGGCTTGTTAATAGGGCAAGCGCCCGATGCCATGATGTTGGATTTTCACCTTAACAAGCGATCATTAAGGCGATAAAACAGGGTGTTTTTTTCTTTTTTTTCCTATAGGCAAAATATCACTCAAGTGCACAATGGAAAAGAGTTTTTTAAAAAAAGTTTGGTGGTGGCAAATTAAGGCAAGTAAAATTGTGAGTAAATCAGTTGCAGCCAACATCTTGACCAATGGGCATGCAAAGCTTTTGGGGGCCAAAACACCATTGAGGCAAATTGCAACTGCTGCGATTTGCTATTACTATGGAGCAATCCATTCCCCCCTCCTCGTTATAGATCGGGCCTGGGTTTATTTTTTTCAGTGCAGCATTTAACATCCATTGATAAAGTGGGAGATCTTTAGCTAGACTCAAACTGAGATACTGCATACCCTCCAACACTTGATTTGGTAGGGACAGTCCCAGTTCATCCCGTTGTCCATTTTTTTCAGCTACTTTTAAAATGTCTTAGTTTCTCTCTTCTCCGCCTGCATTCCTCTTTTGCCCTCAGCTTCCTTCAATTGTTGTAGCTGAGTTCAAGCTGCAAAAGTAGTTTCTTGCTCTCTTCCAACTCTATGATTCTATTATTCTCTGTAGCCTCAGGCAAAGCAAACTGCTGCAGCCTCTTCTAGATCATGTATTCTTCCTAATTAATAACTGTTGCCATCTTGACTACACTCTGATGCTGCTGGCCACATGTCTCAGGTTTCACCTGTGAAATGTTGGCGAGTCTGGCATTGCACCGTCTGAGTGTAAACTTCTGCCAGGTGTAGCTACACACCCTTTCCCCACCATGCCTATTCAAGCTACCTGTCCCCAAGCTGAGCACACCTCCACCCATTTAGTGTTTGGGGTTGGCTGGGGAATGTGGAGGTGGATGGCCAGGCAGCAACCAGCTGTGTTCCTCCTGGACCTCAGAAGGGATGCCGTGAAGGTACTTGCTCCTTCCTGCAAATGGCTGCAGCAACTCCTGTCCTTCTCCAGCACTAAATGGCTGCAAGGCAGGGCCAGCCAGATTGAGGACAACCGGAGGTGGATATGTGGAGGCTGTCATTGCCCCAACCTACTTTACTGGACATCAACTGAATGGGGAGAAGGAGGCCTCTTCTGCTATTCAGCACAGTTGAGTGATGTTTCTGTCAGGTCTGGCATGGTCGGGCCAGGAGAGGTTACTTAGTTAAATAGACTTTGTTAAGTAGCTGATGTAGAATACTGGCCACTGTTTAGCATAGGACTCATCTAAATGAGAAAAAATAATCCTCTTACCTCCTCAGTATTCCCAACTGACAGCAGCATTGACATGTTCTCATGATGTTTTGCACGGTGAGGGAGAGGGCAATTGGAGGAGACACTGAAGGTGAGAACCTGGCAGGGCCTGGAGACAATGGACAGCCATGGTGAGGAAGGGGGGAGAGAGCCACCAGCTCTTCACCTATCCTGGTGGCGGTGGCAGCCTCCAATTCCACTCCAAAGGGACAGGACAAAGTGCCACTGCCAGATGGGTGGCTCTTTCCCCCTTTTCCTTGCTGTGGCTGCCCGTTGTCTCCGGGTGCAGCTGGGTTCTCACCTTCAGTGTCTCCTCTGATCACCCTCTTCCAGTACAGAACCTTGCCATCTATGGGTGCTGCCCTTTTTGACTTTTTTTTGTTTTTTAAAGAAGCAAGTAAAAAAGTGCACAATAGGGCATCCTTCTGGGTGCTTAATGGCAAGCCCTCCCCCGTTAGGGTTGCCATTTGTCCTGGAAAACTGGGAAAATCATGGATAGAAGGGGCTTAAAATATCCCAGCTGGCTGGGACGGTTGAAGCAGCAGATCCTGGATTCCTTCTTACTGGGAGCACAGGCCACTCTGGGTAGTACTGTGCAGGCATGCCAGAGCTAGAGCCCAGAAGGCAGGAGTGCTGCATGCAAGAGAAGAGCCCAGAAGGTAGGAAAGGAAAGGAGACGAGTGGAGATGCTGAGCCCAGGAGGCCTCATGTTATGTGGTGAGTGTGACAATGCTGAGTGTGCAACTACATTTCCAAGCAGCCTTGCAATCAGGAACAAGTGCCATGTAAATTGATGGTGCTAAATAAATTGATGATGATGATGATGACTACTACTGCTAGTGAAATATCTATGCAATAAAACAATGTTAAATGTCAAAATGTGGTTTGTTGGGGTGGTGGTGGTAGTGGTCAATAATCTGCCCAATCTAGTCCTGTATACTTTTGTCTGTTTTGTGGAAGAGAATTATGACAACCCTATCCCCTGTGCACTGTCTGCAGACTGTACAACTAATCGTGTTGCTTGTCCCAATGAGCAGGAATGTACATTTCCTGTGGGGTATTTTAAGAAGTTCATGGAAAGCTGTGAAGGCTTAGTACCGTATTAGGTGATTTTTTGCCCCCCTACTTTTGAATAAATTGATTTGTTGAGGGATCCCATTGGGACAAAAGGTATTCCCTCTACATTCTATGAGGGTTTTTTTCATTGTCTAGACAACCCCATAGTAAAAGTACTGGAACCAGTCAGTGTTTGGGAAAAGTGACTTCTTCAGAGTATAATTCCCAGAATACCCTACTCACCATGGTCTGTGGCCATGTTAGCTGTGGGACTATGGAAGTTCCTGTCCCTCAGAGTAATTTTTCTAAGCTATGGAGACAACCTAGTTGGTCTCTCTAGGCCATGTACCTCAGTTATGAAAAAGTATATAAGGCTTTGACAAGGCTTTTAGAGATTCTCCCTCTGCATTCCTTCCCTTGAGTGATCCCACTTGGCAGATCTGGCAGCAGATGGCTTTCTGAGCAGCCAGCCCTGGAAAACTTCCTGGAATTGGGATGCCCAACTGTGCACCGTCTGGTTTTTAACATCCTCATCTGTTTTGGGCACAGTTCACTTTTCCATGGTTCTATGAGGCTAGGGATAGTAGTAAAGGCTAGAACTAGGACTCAGATATGCAAGGAAGCAAAACAATTTGTGATGGGCAAAATACAGAATCATCTTGTGCTTCCCTCCAGAAAGCATGCATGTATACAGGAAGAGATTAAAACTGGGGAAATAGCTATTCCTTTTCCACAGGGAATGCTAGAAATTCTAAGTTTAGGGGCTAGAGAGTCTAACTCAGAACGTCTCACCCCATCATCAAATTATAATTCTTAGATGCCATGGTGTTACTCAAAGAAAATGAAATGAAAGCATCTCTATGTGGGTATGACCTGCTAATAATTTGTTTCTCTCTCCCCAAACCACTGCATCCACTTCCATGAGGGGGGAAATACCATGAAGAAGTTTTTTTCTGGATTTTCTGGAAATTGTATTTTATGCTAGGCCTGCTAATCCAGAAATCAAGTTTTAAATGCCTTTCTCCAACACTGTGACCCTTTTGGTTAGGGTTCCAGTCACTAGCTTCTCATTCCTTGAGATCTTGGGGTCAAAATCTTCAGTGAGGGGGCAGGTCATTGCAATGTCACAATGGATAGGTTTGGATGTCACACAGATGAGGTAGGCAATGGATGTCACACAGATGAGGTAGGCAAGGACTGGGAGGCAAACCTGCACTGTTATTTGGGCCAGCTGATTGTGGAAAGAAGCATGAAGGCAATCCAGGTACGTTGGCTCAGAATTTTGATAAAATCCAGCTAACCAGAAAATATGGCGATTCAGGGCTTTAGGAGAATGTCTTTATCAGTGGCTGGGAAGGCACTGAAATGCACCCAGTAACTGCAGCAGTTGACAACCAGCATGGTGCAGTTGTTTGAGTTTTAGACCAAGGATCTGGGAGACCAGGGTTTGAATCCGAGCTTAGCCATGGAAACTTACTGGGGGAGCCTGGGTAAGTCACACTCTCAGCCTAAGAGGAAGGCAAGGACAAACCTCCTCTGAATGAAATCTTCCGATCTAGAAGAAAGATACTTTTGGTTATGACCTGCTGGCACAGTGGTGCAGCTAGAACCACTCAGGGCCAAGGTCCAGAGTCTGGCAACCCAAGGGGTCCAGCCAACTGTCACCCAAAGTGTCAAACAAGTACCTGGGCTTTGCTCAGCCTGGGGTTTACTGGGCTCATGCTGTTCACCAATCCCCATAGTTAGCTAGCTAGCTAGCTTCTTTCCTTCCCTCCCCTCTTAAAATTAGATTCAAGAAGGACATACATAGTGATAGATCCTCATTTTATTATTTTTTTTACCATAAAATATATAATCTTTCTCTAGAACAGCATTATGCAAAACAGGATATCAGTGCATGTGTATCTGCCTGTCAATTTGTCCATCTCTTGATCTGTATAACTAACCATCCATCCATCTTGGTTGGGGTACATCTTTTGTGCCTATCATGATGATCTGTTTTCCTCCAAAATGTACCACTACCTTACTGGTCAGTTTGCTTTGAAAATACTGGGAACTCAAAAATGCAAGGATATTTTGGGAGACTCTCACTCTCTCTTTATTTCTGAACACACCATGAATTTTCAGAAACAGTTTCAAGAGCAATGGAGCTGTAGCAGCCATACCAACACACCTCCTTTAGGTATTTCTTGCAGAGCTTGGAAAAGCTACTTTTTTGGGTCTACAACGCTCAGATTTCTCAGCCTGTGCCCATGCTGGCTAGAGGACTCTGGAAATTATACAGGTTGCCCACTCTATCTGTGGGGGGTATGTTCATGGACTGACCACTTATAAGTGAAAACAGATAATAACAAACCGTATTAAAATAAAGGCCTTCTGGTACAAACATACCATAGAGTTGTGTTGGAGGACCTAGCAATTCCTAGAGAGGACACTTCTCTAAGCATTTACCAGTGTGACTCTATGGTGTGTGTCCCTATTTTTTTCAGCCATAGATAACTGAAACTGCATGTATTGGTTCTGCAGATATGGGTGGGGGGGAGTATAGTCAAAAAATACTTTCCCCAGGCTCTGCATTACGCTGCCGACTATTTTGGAATCCATTTGGCCATAGTTTCAAGGAAAGAGAAGTTAAATTTGGGGATCCTATCTGGCTTTCTCCTTCCCTGGGAGCCCTTCATGGGTCCTTGGTGCCTGGCCCCTCCTGGCTTTAACTTTCTCCCAGAAGAAGCAAAGGTTAGGTGAGATCATACAGCCAGTTGGATGCCCAGATTTCAACTCCCTGGGGCTAATTATGAAACAACGTTAGATAAAAGTCAACATATGTTGCAAAAGGCACTGTGCTTCACCGCCTGACAGTTTGTAACAATGTGCTCTTGTAACAGCTGTCAGGCTGCAATGCTAGAAAATGAGTAATATGCTGATTTATGGATATGGGCTCTTCCCTTGCATTCAGTGGTAGCGAGAGGTAGGCTCCCACTCAGTATTGCGGCAGGGAGGATTAGAAGGAGGATGCTTCTGAAAGATATTCCCAGTATCTACTTAGACAAGGATGCCAGCAGTTTGGGGTAATACTTTTATTTACATAGAAGCCACTGTGAAATAATCCTCTAAGGCAAAACCGAGCAATCCTGAATCTAGAGTGGAAAACCAAGGTCCTCTTCCATGCCATCATCATCACCATCATCATCATCATTGGTTGGAATACATTTGGTGATTTACTTCTTTGTTGACAGGCAACTTGAAGGCACATATACAAAAACCTTCCACACTGTGGAGATGATCAGACAACCCATTTTAAAACATTCTTTTGCCGGCATAAAATACCATTTCTATACCAGCAAAAGAATGCTCCCCCCCCACTTACCTTCCTCTCCAGCAAAGGGTCCCTGTCAATAAAGAGGAAGTTAATGGAGCCCCATGCACTTCCTCGCTTGAAATCCCACAAGACTTCCTTGTGAAGGAAATTTAAAAATAAAAACAAAATAAAGACATTTAAAGTTGCACAAAGCACCTAAACGCATTGTAAAGGTCCCAAGTAACCTGGGGAGGGTACAAAAAAGAGGGCAGCTTACTTGGATGTTCCGATCACACCCGGAAGTGTTCTGGCAGGACTGCCCATGGATGCTGGAATCTTGCTAGAAAAATGGGGCACATTGTCGCACACAGCAAATCAGGAACAGAAACAGAATGGGAGATCAATTGCTGGCTTCTCCCCATCAATAAAAAAGAACAGCCTTGGAACGGCAGCAGAACACTTGGGAGACAATGGGGGATGACATCATCTGATAATTAAGCCCTTTTGTGATCTCATGGCGTTGTTATAACACCATTTTTGACTCGTCTGATACTCTCCTAAGTGGCTCTCTATAGGCACATCCAAGTGAGCTTGAATGGTATCTTTAATTGCCTCAATACTGCAGGTTTTTATTGGTTTGATGATGTAATTTGTGGTTTTAGATCCAGTTATGTCATTGGATTTGAAAGTAAATCACCTTGGGAGGACTTCTGTCTTCAAAGGCAGTTCATAAATATTTAAAATAAAATAGATAACTCTGGTTTCTTTTAAACTACAGATGTTTTTAAAAGCTTTGCAAAGCTGCTCAAGGATGTAGGGAGTGGATGAGACATCACACAGGTGCCAAAAGGTAGTGCTCTCTACTACAACTTCCCTCCTTAAATTAATTGCTCAAAAAAGCCTCAAGATAACTGCATTTAACAATTCTCCTAGGTTTTAAAAAACTATGTTTGAAATGGATGTGTTTCTAGAACTTGGAAATGTTATTTTTGGATTACAGCTCCCATAATCTCTCCAGCTAGGTTGACCACTGCCCATAAGAAGCCAGAGGCTGGGAGATGTAGTCCAAAATATAACTTTTCAAGTTTTGCAGGTTTTTTGTTTTGTTTTGTTTTGTCATTTTGCCACCCTCCACCTTGGATCCTTTTTTGTCAGGCAACAAACTCTGGACTTTATCTGACTAGCCTCTAAAAATGCTGTAATTCCACTATTGAGGAAAGTGGAAACATAGTGGCATGATTACACTAAGTATCACATGTCACCATAATCACGTGATACTACATTGCAATCACACGATACTATGTCATAATTGCATGATAGCACCGGAATGGAATCATTGCATGACCACCATAAGCAGTTTAAGAACAGGATTTTACTTCTGTGATTTTGCATGGGTGAGATTTTGGCTGTTCTCATGAGAAGACATGATTTTATTTAAACACACCAAAACCAAATAAATAACAAAAGAAATGAACAACACTTAAACATAAAAATGTACTAAGAAAAGGTGAGAGTTCCTTAAAACAGCATCCTGTCTTCTCCTTGGGAGAGGGAAGGGGAAAAAAGGACTGCCCATTCATGCTGTAATCACGTGATTACAGTGGGATGTGATTTTGCATGCTTGTCAATACTGTGGAAAGAGCAATATTGAGGGCTATTCATAGATTTTCCTGCCAATGAAAACTGATGAGCAATTAACGAGTAGAGTACACATTGACCATGGGAAGACGATGACATTGTGTGATAACAGGATCCCATTTGCGGTACTGTTGCGCTGTAATTCTGAGATTAAAGCTCCATCTGATAAAGTCCTCAGTGAACTATCTGTTTCACCCTTTTCCTTTCTACATATCTGTTTCCGCCTAAAGGCTCCTGGAAAAGTTAAACCATCAGTGGGCTATCTTTCATCCCTTTTACTGGGACTTTCAAAATATTTTGGAGTCAAATTCTAGTTTTGATCAAGGATGATTGACCCTGCTTTGGTTTGCTTGCTCATCACCAAAGAATTATCTTGCTTATTCTGTGAAGTCATTTAATGACCTGGTGCCTTGTGCTTTGCTAGAATACTGGGAAATATAGATTTCCTAATGTTGATAAATAGAAAAAAATATTCCTTAGTATTTCACCTTGATGATTCACGGCTGCAACAGCATGTCAGGTGTATTTCAGGGTGTATTTGCACTGTACACTTAATATCAGTTTCATGCTAGTTAAACTGTCATGGCTCCATCCTATGGCATCCTAAGATTTGTAGTTTGATCAGATGCTAAGAACACAATAATGTCTTTATGCAAGAGATTCTAAGTACCTCACTAAACTACAAAGCCCAGGATTCTGTGACAGTTACATGAATATATACATCTTATTTGTTGCACAGGGATATGTTACTTGGCAGGCTGCCCTTTTGGACTTGTATTTTTGGAGTGGGTAATGAGACACAGTTGTGTTACCTTTTTAAAAGTTTCACATTTATCTCATTTTATTGTGTATTCCAGATCAAAAGAAACACACTGTCTTGTTAAACCTATTTTTAACCAGCCTTCACTCTGTTGCACAAGCTGCTATAGGTTACTGAACTAAAATAACATCAAATTTACCTAGTCCATATGCTTCTTTAAAAGAGAAAAAAAAAACAAAGGGAAGAAAAAAGAAAGCTTAATTGGCATTTTGATGGGTGTGTTGAGGGGAGGAGTAATCCAAACTTGTACACTTGCTATTTGGTTCTTCTGTTTAATCTTACGTTGCCACAGGCACCATTTATGTTAACATCTTGGTGATATTCATTTTAAAGGAAGGCTTCGTAACTGGTTCCCTTGGGCCAAATCTGGCACGCTGGAAGATGCTTTTTGCTCCGTCCCAAAGTATTAACGTAGAGACCATAGATGTTTGGAAAAGAGGAATGAGTTACAGCAGATATTTTTTAAAGGGAGGGATTGAGCAACTAGCATGCAATCCTCCCTATACAACTAGTTTTCCTTACATCCAGATGAACAGTAATTGTGAACATGACCCTGTCTTCCCTGAGGTGCCAACTCAGTATATCTGGGCCTAACTCCACTTTGCATTGCAGGTGAAGGGGGGGGGGTATCTCACAAGAATGAATGTCCACAAGGGCTGGACTCTGGGCAATAGTTGGCTGTGAGGTTACTAAGGTCGGTGTCACCCCTCCCTCTGATGGTGTCGCCTGGTACAGTCTCTCTGCACCCCTCTAGTGCTGCCATTGATAACTGGGCAATTTCTGTCAAGGACCAGCCCTGCCATTAGGTAGATGCTGGAGGACTTATGCTATGTACGTGTGTGTGTGTGTGTGTGTGTGTGTGTGTGGCTTTAAGCAGCAGTTTATTCCATGTGTTAGTCATTCCCACTCATGTGCCTACATCATCTAAGCTAGACTTCCACCCCCAATTACGGGGAAAGACCCTGTTCTCTTGCTTGTGTTGAAGTAGGATTCAAAGTGGTAGTCCAGCTGAATTCTGTATGTGGAATGGGAGGGGTGCCATCTTGTCCTTTGCCTAGGGCAGCAAAAACTCTTGGGTCAGCTCAGCCTTGGAATTTGGAACTGTGCATAGGAAGTCAGGACCCAAGAGTGCTTACAGCAAGATGGAAGGTGGGACCAGAGAACAAACTAAGAGACAGGAATGAGCAAACCCAAGGCATGTCAGAGGCTCAGCTGCATCAAGGGATTCTTTGTTGTTCTGACAGATCAGAAGGATCCAGCCACCATTCTGGCTGGGCATTGGTCCAGCAATGGAATGGCCTTTATGGAGCAGCTTCAGTTGTGTACTTCACCACATGGGGCAGTGACCAGCCATTGCAATTACTGAAAAACAGCATATCTTTGAGAAGACAGACTAGGCTAGAAGGGTGGCCTTGTATGCACCTCTACGAGGATTATCTCATGAGGGAAGGGAAGTGGCAGTAAAGCCCGATAACAGCTCCTCCCTCCTTGCCTTATTGCACAACATTGACGTTCAACAGTTGCTCTTCCATTCCAGTCCTGTGGGCGACAGTGGTAAACACAAGTCTTTTTTCTCACAATTATTTTCCAGGGGAATTAATTAAGGGGCTTACTGCACTCTGAATAAGGGTGGCAGCACAGCAAAAAGGTTCCATCTTCCATGGTGCCTTACTGCATGATGTCATCATTCTTTTGTTATGGTCCTGTGAGAAAAACCTGCTAGCCAAAAGACGTGGTTTTACCTTGGTCTCCCATGGGATTGGAATGAAGGAACACCTGAAGAATGATGACATCATGTGGTAAGGCACCATGGAAGATGGAACCTTCCTGCTACACTGCCACATTCCTTTGGAGTGTGGTAAACTCCCAAGTAGCTGTACAGAATTCTAGCCATAATCTCTTAAGGAAATCAAATGGAGGTGAGTACCATGTCCCTTGAACTTCTCACAGCTCTGAGAAATGGGGCAAGCCTCAGAGGAAGGCAAAGGAAAGCCCCCTCCAAACAAATTATGCCAAGATAACCCTGTGATAGGTTCACCTTGCACTACAAAGGACTTTATCAAACGTGGCAAAAACATGACATAGCACAAAGGGCTGAAATTATCAGACGGCGGCATTGCCTACCCATTCCCACTGCATTGCGCTGGCGTGAATGAGGCATCACTTTTGATTGATGGCTTAGCTCATCAATAAAAAGTGATGCCTCATTCGAGCCAGTGCGATGCAGCGGGAATGGGTAAATGATGAGGATGTCTTATAATTTTGCACTTTGTGCTATCATCGCTTCCTAAATGACATGGGTATTTGGCGGTATTTGTCTCATCTGATAAAGTCCTAAATGTCTCCATTCTCTTCTCAGAGGCTTCTCTTCTAAAGAGACTCATAGAATCATAGAGTTGGAAGAGATCACAAAGGCCATCTAGTCCAACCCTCTGCCATACAGGAATACCCAATTAAAGCACTCCCACCAGATGGCCATGCAGCTTGTATTTAAACATCTCCCAAGAAGGAGACTCCACCACATTCTGAGGAAGTGTTGTCCACTGCCAAACAGCTCTTACTGTCAGGAAGTTCTTCCTAAAGTTTAGGTGGAATCTCTTTTCCTGTAGCTTGAGTCCATTGCACACTTTGGACCCCAAAGCACAGAAACTCCTCCAGCTGTCTCTAACATGATTATGTAACAAGAAGAGAAATAAAAGCAAGCATTTTGCCACAGAGAGTGACAAAATCCCCCCCCCCCCGATAAATAGGGGCAGTTGAAATGACTTGTCCCTGGCTTCTTGCACCTGGTTTGAAAGTTTGTGCGTGTGTGAAGATGTTTTGGTTGAGCACTGTGGCATAACTAAGGCTAGTGTCACCCTCCTTTACCCCCCAATGGTGTCACCTGGTATGGTTTGGCCTCTCCTCATCCCCCTAATGCCGCCACTGGTTACGCATTTAGCTCTGCAAACTCTCACATGTAGTGTGTAGTGGTACAGGCTAGACAAAGGCTTCCCAACTCAGGGAAACCAGGTCTAAGATACGATTGCCATGTGTAAGTGGGTCTGCAATTTCTGCTGTTCCTCTATCACCTACACAACAATAACAGACAACTTGACTTGCTCTTCCAGATTTTTTTAAAAAGACACACATACCTTTGAAAGCTTGGAATAGGCCTAAGCATTTGATCATCCTGGTCTTTCAAAGTGCTTCACAGAGGCTGGACAAGCCTTGGTGCAATGTGTGTGTGTGTGTGTGTGTGTGTGTGTGTGTAGGACAGGTTGGATGATCCCTCTATATTTTGTTTCTTTTTAATAAATCAATATTTACCAACCTCTGTGCATTCTGTCTTTCCAAAGTGAATATATATAATAAAATCTTTCCTTTTACATATTCATTATTTACTAACTTGCTTCCCCAAACTCAGTTATCTTGGCTTCTTTGTCTGATTTCTCTTGGGGGTTCTTTTAATATGGAGATTCTGTGTAAATATTTAGCTACATTAGTTTATCTAGTTGCATTGTATTCCTTTCTAAATATAACTTCTAAATTCCCCAAACCAGAATTCTATTCCAGGCTGACATCTCCTCAATATTCCTCTTTGTTTTTAGTTGCTCCTTGTGCTTCATTGTATTCAATTTTAATGATTTTCTATTTGTGCATAGAGATCTTTAGCTGAAAATGCTAAAGATGATGAGTCTGTGGCCCAGTTTATTCCAATCAGTTTATGGGTTTCATGTTACCTATTTTCCTGTGGGCTGAACTTCCATGTAACATTGATGATGATCTTTAGCAGGTCTCAAATTGTCTGATGTGTCCTGATGAATTTATTCCATAGATCAGTGGTTCTTTAACCTTTTCTTTACCAGAGACCCCTTTAAATATCTTTTGTTACCACAGACAACAAAAACAAAAACACAGACCCCCTAAGACTTAACTCAAGATTTAAAACAACAACAACAACAACATGTGACAATACATAATACCTAATAACAATAATACAATTATACCATCCACGAAACCTTCCCTCAGAGGCACTGGAGGTGGAGAGAAGACTTTTTTCCTGCTTCTTTCTGTAAGTTTGTGGCTGGAGCAGATTGAATGGCAATGTGCAGGCCAAGCCAACCAGCCAGTCTTTACCTTGGCTCCTGTCACATGGCTGCTCCACTGCAAGGAGGAGGTGGGCCAAGCAACTTTCAAGCCTTCGCGGACCCCCTGTGAGAATATTGCAGACCCCTGGGGGGCCCTGGACCCCAGGTTCAGAACCACTGCTATAGATCACCATCACTAGGCCAGTTCTACTATTAGGCAAAATGAGGAATCTGCAGACCCTGATTTCAGGTGTCATGATGAAAGGGCAGCAAATGATTTATATTCCCCCCTTTTATTATTGCATTTTGACTATCAGGCATGGGAAGAGGTGTTTGGGAAAAAAAACCTGGCAGACTTTGTATACTGTGTACCTTGATGTGTGTGTGCACATCTATGTGTGTGTTAATGTGCATGCATGTGGGGGTGTTGCCCTTTGTTGCTCTGCCTCTGGGAGCAAAATATTTTGGGATGGCCCTGAATAATCATTACTATGGGAGCTTCAGAAGTTCCAGTTCCAGCTAATCTGAGCAAATATCCAGCTAGCCCCAAGTTACATTTGAAGGGAACACCCTGTGACTTTCAGAATTCTTTGCAGTAATAAACAGGGCTGTGGGGGGGATTCTTCATGCTCTTGTACAATACCTCCAGGATGCATTACATATCTATTCTTGCTTTTCTTTTAAGAAAAATTTTAAGAAACAGTATCCTTCTATCCACTTGCTTTAATTCCAGACCGTTGGCATTTGCGTTGTCTTTACCTTGAAAGTGCCAAATGGTCACATTTTGTAAAATTTCCTATTTGTGCTCACTACTGGGAGCAATTTATCTTGACTTTCTCCCTGTTAGTCTCTGTTTGGAATCCATTTGTGGCATTAGGTTAGAATAACCATGAGCTATGCTAAGAAATCTATCTTTTCCAATGTTGTATAAGGAGATATCAAGTACAGATTGCTCCTGTATGTGCAGGACCAGTACCCGTGGTTTCAGTTTTCCTTTGTCCAAAAAATATGCTATCTCTAGGCATTTCCTATGTCCTCCAGTGCAACTTTATGAAATCTTCTGCAGGACGTTACCACAGAGTCACCCTGGAGATGCCTAGAGAGGCATTTCCTAGGTCCTCCAGCATGGTTCTATGGGGTTTGCTATTACCTGTGGTTTCAAGTATTCATGGTAAGTCTGGGAACTTATCTCCCACACATATGGAGGGCATTTTGGAAGAATGCCTACTATGGCTACGTCTACATGCGATGTGCTATCTACCCCAAGGAATATAAAATTAAAATCTCTGACTCCTGGGTAACCCATACCTTACTTTCCATTTATATCAATAGATTATGTTGATGGCATATAAAGTTACCAGTCAGACATGTCACAAACTTATTTTCTCCTCACCCCCAAACACCAGTAAAACTGAATAAAAAATGCAATTAAAACACAAAACACATTTCCATAGTGTTTTTAGTGCAGAGTGATGCCTGCTGAAGATTACACAGCTTTGTTCCATTCCCCTTAGTTTTCTATATACTCCCTCCAAAATTAAAGTATATCTACACTATGTAGTTGTACCAGTTTGATACCACTTTAACTGCCATGACTGCATCCTACAGAATACTGGTATCTGTACAATGGGATCTTGGTATCCACTGGGGGTTGATTCCAGGACCCCCTGTTGGATACCAAAATCTGTGGATGCTCAAGTCCCATTATATGCCGTGGCATAGCCAAATGATGTCCCTTATATAAGATGGCAAAACCAAGATTTGCCTTTTCGATTTTTTGGGTGTGTGTGTGATATTTTCAAACCTTTGATGATTGAAATCCGTGGATATGGAGGGATGACTGTAGTTTGGTGAAGTGCTTAGAATTTTCTGCTGTAGTTCAGAAAATCCATCAGAGCTCTCTAGCAGAGAATTCTAAGCATCTCACCAAACTACAAATCCCAGGATTAACTGTGTAGTTTAGATACACTCCCATTCAGTACACTGTGGCCACAACATGGTGGACCCTCACTGAGTAGCTCTATCTATCTATCTATCTATCTATCTATCTATCTATCTATCTCTCTATCTATCTCTTCTTGCAAATGTCTTCCAGGCATATGATACCTTCTTCTTTAGCACAGGTTGTGTCATTTTGGCTACAGAAGCAGTAACGCGCAAAACTCTGATCACTGGAAACAGAGGGAATGATGTATGCTCAGTTCAGAGAAAAATGAAAGGCTGTAAGAACTGCACAGCAGTTCCCCTTGATATTGATCTTCACATTCATGACAGGACACATAAAGAATATTAAGATTTGAAATGGCTGTCCCCTATTAGGGTATCTGAATGCTATGCAGGCATTCTAGCAGCAATCAGGGTGGGCCTCATACCGGATAAGTCCCATGGTGGCTGGTGGGTTCCATGTCATTGGGGTTGTGAATCCACTCAGGGTGTTAGTCTGAGCTTTAAAGGAGCCATCCGAGGTGCTGGACCTGTTTTGAAGCTAGGACTCAGCACTCTATCTAGCTCCCTTACAGTTTGAACTAAATCCCAGAACAGATTGACCTCCCCTCTGACATGGAAACCACCAGCTGCCATTGGTTAGGTGCATGCTGCCCCAATTCTTGGAAGTAGTGAAATGGGCAATTGCCCTTGTTCAAGGACAGTAGAGGGAGGCAGTAGAGGTAGGTTTCCTGATCTGTTTCTTCTTTTCTTGTCTGGTCTACTGTTTCCTTACCTATAGACTGATATTCTTTGGCATGACTTTGGCATGAAGTGACATCTGCTCACCCTTCCATCTCTCATCAGTCTTTGTCTAAGACATTCAGCCTTTCCCTTATCCTTCTCTGTCTATCAGGTGTGTAATTTCCTTAATAAGCACTTCCTCTTCACTTAAGATGCTCTTTGATACATCCTTCAAGTAGCCATCTTCAACACCAAGCCATGCACCTGCTTTGATCCTGAATCTACACAAACTTTTAAGATTGAGACAGCAATGTGTGGTCCTTCTTGTGCTGTTGGATTGCAACTCCTATCAGCCCTAGGCAGTGCAGTGAGGGATCATGAAAGCTACGTTCCAAAACCTTCTGGAGGGCCACCCATGTCCGTGAATTAAGGGAATGAAGGTGGTTGCATAGCATGCAGGCTCCATATGGTTTATAGCTGTAACTACCAAATAAAAACTATTAAATAGATTTCCCCCATGGGTTTTGGTAGTGGCAGGGTTAGAAATGCAGCTTTAGTTCCCAATGTGAAGGCATCATACAGAGAATTTTTAGTGAGATCCTACTTTACTTTGTTGTTGCTGTGTGCCTTCAAGCTGTTTCTGACTTATGACCACCCTAAGGCAAACCTATCATGGGTTTTTCTTGGCAAGATTTGTTCAGGGAGGGTTTACCTTTGCCTTCCTCTGAGGCTGAGAGAGTAGGACTTGCCCAAGTGGGTTTCCATGGCTGAGCGGGGATTTGAACCCTGGTCTCCAGAGTCATCATCCAATGCTCAAACCACTACACCATGATGCATCTACACCACTTCAACGAAACATAAATATCTGTCAGAAAAATTATGTTTTCTGCAATTATGTTTTGCAACATAGGTAAACCAGTGGTCAGTGCATCTGGCTGACATTATGCAATTGCAGTGTGCAATGTGGAAAGGCAACACACAGAAGACATGTGCATTCACACATTACTGTATGTATTTGGAACACGGAGCAATGGATGCAAGCTCCAGGAACAGAGATTCCACCTCAACATTAGGAGGAACTTTTTGACAGTATAGAGCTGTTCGGCAGTGGAACACACTCCCTCGGAGCGTGGTGGGGTCTCCTTCCTTGGAGGTCTTTAAACAGAGGCTGGACTGCCATCTGTTGGGGATGCTTTGATCATGATTTCCTGCGTGGCAGGGGGTTGGACTGGATGGCCCTTGTGGTCTCTTCCAACTCTGCAATTCTATGATTCTATGATTCTGTTTTAATGCACTAGCACATGTCCAACAGTCCACATGACCACTTATGCTGCTGTCAACTGGATATTACCCTTAGGTACTGTCCAAGAAAAACCACTCTGCATGACTAGTGCAAGTTATGCCGGTGTATGTCATGAACAGGATGCCAGTCAATATGTGTGCTGTGCCTTGGATGGTCAAAATTGTTATCTGCAGGTGGAGGGGGGTGCCATAAATATCCATGACAGAACTATCTGATCTGAAAACCTGGAATTTGGTTTTGTGGCTAGGTTTCCCAAACTGGCAACAGATTTCCTGCTCCTTTCATTGGATCTGTGAGGTGAGGAGAAGCAGGGTCAGCACTACGATTAGGCAGAATAAAATAGCTACCTTGAGCTACTTGTGGCATTTGCAATGGAAGAAAAGGAGAATATTTTGTTCTGATAGGTCTCTAAATTAAAAAGAAACCCACTTAAGGGTGGGAATAAAATGTTGCAGCTAGTACTGGGAATTGCTGGAAAAATAGTTCAGCCAAACAGAAATGTCAGTTGGATATTTTACAAAGCAAACAAACAAACAAACCCAAGCCACAAAAATTCCAGCAACAAATGCCACACCTTCCTGACGTATTTGTCTCATCTGGAGGAGCTCAGTGACTAGATATACAAGTGTAACTGCATCTCTGATAGGTGACAGAGATACAGACTGCTTAGAAATATTTTACCTTTGGGAGTGGAACATGATGCACAGTTAAACCAATGTATGCCTGTGAACTGGGAAGCAGGGGAGGTGGGGGGGGAGCCATACTTTGAATTTAAAAAAAAATCCTTTGATTCAAAAATCATTGGATTTGATTGAGGACACATTCTTTCCTGAATTTGGGATTTAGGAAAAATATTATCTGTAGGTCTACATGGGAAAGGTTTTGCGCATCCTTGCTTGGGCACTGCTTGTTTGCTGCATGCTACGAAGAGGTATCATGTGCCTCCCTTTTCAAAATGTCAGAGAGGTGCTGATTCTTTGGAATAAAAGAGAAACACAGAACACCCCCGCTCCACACATACACACACACTTCAGGGTCTACGTTGCATTGATAAGATTTGACCTGCCTTAGCAACGGGTTGGCCAAATGATTTCATTGCCCTGTTTGAAGCCTTTATTACTGAAGTGTCTAGGAAAATGCTATTAGCTGGTGGCCAATGAAGTAGCAAAATGATCCACCCTTTTATGGAGCTGAGTGCTTATAAAATATGGAAATGAGACAAACGATAAAGGGCACCAGACACAAAGCGTGTACTTCTCCGGGGCCAGACAAAAACAAAACAAAACAAAAACAATATAAGCCCCGGAGCGTTTGCAATGCAAATCTCCCTCGCAGTGCCTTAATAACTACAATTGAGAGAGACAATTAGGGTTTAAATATAGCCTTGCACATAGGAGAAGGCCATGAGTGACAAAGAAATGACTGGAGCAAAGATCTGATTGGGCTCATTTGTGTTGCCATACTGTTTAGATTTCTGATGGCAGCTTCATCAACTTAAAGCTAAAGATTGAAGAATTAGATTTAATGTCTGCTCTCCCCCCACCACCAGCCCGGCTGGCCAGTTTTAAATTTTGGGAGGGCATTTTGCAAGAAGAAACAGAACAAGAGAGATTGGGCTATTGGTTGCTGGTGGTTTTCTAAGTGCAGTTGATGGGCAGAGCATGTTACAATATAAGGAGAGGAAAAACAACAACAACAACAACAAAAGAAAAAAGAAAGAAAAAATGGGTCTCTGCCCCAGGAACTTACACTCTAAATTTCAATTGTAGTTGAGGTAGCATGCAACAAAAGGAGAAGACATGAAGGCAGCAGTAGAGGCCACGAACACTAGTGAAGGAAAGCTCATGTTGTATTGGCTCAGGAAAAAGCACCCCCAGTCCAAATCAGACATACTTCTGCTTCTTTTCTAAGGACTCATCTACATGAGCCAGGATATACCAGCTCCCTGCTGGCATATCCTGGCCATGGATCAGTCCCATTGCTCCACCATTCCTGCCTTCAAATGGGAAGAAGTCCAGATGGGCACACTGGACCATTGCTGTAGCTGCCACTGTCTCCCTCGTCCTCCCTGAAGCTAGGAAGCCAGCCCACAACACATGACCAATCCCCCCTGCATATGATCAGCTTTGGTCACTTGCACAGGATTCCTTCTTGCTTTGGAGAGAGCAAGGTAGAGCAGCAGCTGAAGTGATGGGTTAGCCTGCTGGCATGGGCTCTTGTGGTCTCACGGGGCCTGATCTGTTTCTTCCTGGAGCAAATGGATTAAATGTGGTATTTTAATATAAGGGTTTATCAGGACCTACCCCAAATATTAATCCCCATATTTGCCCTGGGGGTCATGAGGACTGCCTGGGGGCAGAACGGGGCAAAAGATCTGTATTGTCAGGACTGTAGGGCTTTAAGACAGGGGACAAGTCAAGGTACATTGCCCACCTAGACAAGCCCTAATAAGACAACCTGATATTCAGATGTTGCTCTTCCTCCTTCCCTGGTTCCCCAAATTCCCAGGGAACAGATGTTCCTTTCTTTGTATGCTCTGCTGTTTCTGTCATTGGCTGTTAAGTCTCAACAAGGTTTGTCTATTGATGGAGAGATGGGAGAGAAGCTGCTAGACATCTCCTCTGTCTTGGATTTTGATTTCAGCCAGTGAAGAATACTGGGGCTGTTAAAGCTCACCACAAAGGAAGATATTGGAATGAAAGAAAGACCAAATTTTCAGGAGAATTTGGGAAAGGAGCATTCCAAGTGGCTTCCAAGAAGACACAAGAGACAGTGTGGTGTAATGGTCAACACAGTGTTAGACTGGGACTTGGGATATCCTGGGCTTTCATCCCCAAGGAGCCTTGAAAGTTACTGGGTAACATTGAGCCAGTCATTCTCTCTGAGCCTGACCTACTTGTTAGGGTTGTTGGGAAGACAGATGGCACGGAGGACAGAACCAGTTACACCACCTTGAGTTCATTGCAGGAGAGGTTAGAACATACATTTAAGTAATACATTTAAGTAAGTAATAAATAACTAATAATAGATAAACAGGCCAACTTAAATCTAGAGCTGGGCTGGAGAGGCTGTAACCCTCCAGATGTTGTTGGATCACAGTGTCCATCAACCTTGACCCTTGGCCATGTTGGCTTGGAGCTGTTGGGAACTGAAGTACAACATCTGGAGGGCCACAGGTTCCCAACCTTGATCTAGGGAAATTGAGGAGGGTCTCATTTTGTTGGCGTTAGCAACTTTTTCATTGCTAGTTTTAATTATTGTGACTTTCTGTTTGCTTGTTTTACCATACCTAGGCTCTTCCTGAATCACTCTAACCTGCAATTTTCCCCACGTCTTGCCTCTTACTCCTCCATTAGAAACTCTATTTGATTATGGGCACATGTTGTAAGCCAAACTATTTTCATGTTTTATAAAGAAAACTAAGCTTTTTTCCCCCCTTTGCTCTGCTAGACCCTGTGTGGGAGTGTGTGGGGTGGATGTGGTGCTAGTTATTGCTCAGGTTCTTCTTTACCAATTGATTACTCTGCTGGAGAGATCAACTATTATCTTTCACATTTTCCTACATTTTCTTCCAGTAGTTTTGTCTGCAATGGGACCCTTTCGCAGAAGACAGTGTTGATTATAGCTCAGTGAGAACTTCAGCTTTAAAAAGCATGATTAAGCTGTTTTAATGAAGAAGTCATACCAGTTAACTAATAAATGCTTTTAAGTCCTTGCTATGAATAGATTTTTTCTTGTGGGGGATCTTTGTCTTGTCCCTAGGGAAGCAATACTGAATAATTTCCATGAAGATCCTCTTAACTCCACAGAGCCAGGGATGTATTTTATTAGATTGCCAATGGGATAGCTTCATCCAATTATATTCTCTGTATACAAGCCTCTACAAGAAAAAAAAAGTATTTCTGCTTTGAGACTACTGGAAGTATGGTTAATTTTACACCCCAGGATTTGGAAGATATTTGCCAGCAGGTGTGTGGTCACGGCATGCTAGAAGACACATTGAACTAAAGTTACAGATAGGTCCGAAAATAATTGGACACTGACACTAGTTTTGTTATTTTGGCTGTTTACCAAAATAAATTCAAGTTACAGTTAAATAAGGAATATGGGCTTAAAGTGCAGTCTCTCAGTTTAAATTTGAGAGTATTCACATCCAAATTGGAGGAAGGGTTTAGGAATTACAGCTCTTTAATTCCTAATGTTAGCCCCCTCTTTTCCAATTGACTCAAAAGCTGTTTGATGGAGAGGTATGGGCTATTCCTTTGTTACTTCTTCATCAATTAAGCAGGTAAAAGGTCTGAAGCTGATTCCAGGTGTGGCATTCACATTTGAAAGCTGTTGCTGTGAACCCACAACAGGCAGTCAAAGAAGCTCTCAGTGCAAGTAAAACAGGTCATCCCTAGGCTGCAAAATATCTATATATCTATATCTATATCTATATCTATATCTATATCTATATCTATATCCATCAGAGAGATAGCAGGAACATTAGGAGTGGCCAAATCAACAGCTTGGTACATTCTGAGAGAGAGAAAAAAAGCACACACTGGTGAGCTCTGCAGCACAAAAAAGGCCTGGATGTTCATGGAAGACAACAGTGGCGGGTGATGGTAGGATCCTTTCCAAGGTAAAGAAAAGCCCCTTCACAACAGATTAATGGATTAAAGCAGGTATTATTTTAAAACCCCATCTTCTCCTGTCTTCCATCATGAATACTGCCAGGGGGCAGAATGGGGCAAAAGCCCTGCATTGTCAGGACTGCAGGGCTCTAAGACAGGGCAAGATGGGGTATATTGCCTGTGTAGATAAGCACTAGGAATATAAAGCATGTTCACACTTTTTTTCATCCTCAGTGAGAAAGGATGTTTCAGTACATCAAGACACTTCATCCAGAAGATTTCCTGCATGGCAGGGGGTTGGACTGGATGGCCCTCGTGGTCTCTTCCAACTCTGCAATTTTATGATTCTATGATTCAGAAAACAATGAACTATTGCAACACTTTTTGCATCTTTGCACTACACTGCCTGTTCCCACTGTCTATCCATATTGGCAACTGTTTGATTTCCAACAACTGATATTTTCTTTTTAAAAAGTTGCAATTATTATTCTTGAAAACTTGCAATACCCTATGCAGCATTTCCTTTTCCTACTACGTTCCAGTGAACTCAGGGTTTCCTTTTGAGTAAATGTGCCTAGGGCATCCAGCTGGAAGTAATCATTATAAGCCTGGTATCTCATGAGTTAGGACTTGTTGACACTGCAGAAATACAGCAGGTTGATACCACTTTATCTACCATGGTTCACCATAGTGCTAGCCTATGGAATCCTTGTATTTGTAGTTTTCTGAGGTATTTAGCCTTTTTCTATCAGAGAACTCTGGGGCCTTCCAAACTACAAATTGGAGAGTCTGTTCTGCTCTGCTTAGAACTGGGAATTTAATTTAGGCCTAAGCTATGTGGCAACCTCAGAGATCAGTACTAGGAGACCAAGAGGGCTGCTCTCCTCCAAATGCAATGATTTGCAGTCCTAAAGACAGGAGAAAATGGGAAAGACGTGAGGCTGCAAGAAGGAACCTAGCAAACCTTTCTTACTTTGCATGGGTAAGAGGGGAGGTTTGCTTCAATTAGCCGACACATCGTTGTGCAGCAAAAAGCCTCCCTTTTTGAGAATTAGTCCTCGGTGTTCTGTCAATTATATCCTCCTGAATCTGGCACCATAATTAAATGCCAGCTGACAGTAAATATCAAACTGCTTGTGAGCTGTTGTGAAATATAGACAAGTGGATTCTTTGTGATTGCTTTTGGTAATCTGCGCTTTAATCTTTAATGCCAATTAAATGCAGGGAGGCGAGAACCAACCTGGTGCCTTATCTGAACAAAGGTGGCAAAGTGGCTGAACCGACTGAGGCAGCAGCCCTCCCACTTTGCCTGAGTGGCGGAAGCTGCTTCACAAAGGCCAGCTCGGCTCCTCTTCCCCACTCTTTGTTGCCCTGGGGTTGGCACTTCTGCCACCCATTCCTAGCTGGTCTCTTTCATCACCGTTGATAAGGTCCAAAGGTCTTAATGAATATGTTTGCAAGTTAAGCACCCACCTGGAACTCCACAGGAGGGGGTTAAATCCCTGCAAGGATAGAAAAGTGTGTGTGTGTGTGTGTGTGTGTGGTGTGCGTGCGTGCATTCCTGTGTGTGTGCATGTGCACCATGTGGGTGGGGAGAGGAGTCCTGTTGCAGAGAATAGTCTCTTGCATGAACTACATAAATGCAGCATGGACCTCTGAAAGGCCCTTGAAAAAAAAAACTTAGGGGTTCTCGAAATGGTGAAAATACTCCTCACAGAATATGAGGAGAATATGATCTATCTCAATCTGTCTCATTTTGATGTATTGGGAAGGAGCGGAGCCAAACCCACCATATACTATGCGGGAAAAGTCTTTGCAGCTTTTCCCAAAGTTTTTTTTTTTTTAAAAAACCCTGCAGGGATCTTTTATATCCAATTGGTCTTTTATAGCCAATTCATTATCCCTTTCTCAGCTTTAGTAGCATTCTGGTATTCACTATCTCCCTTGTGTTGTCGTTTAGGGAGAGGACTAGAGCTTTCTAAGAGTTCTAAGAACCTCAACAGCCAAAGAGCTCACACCAAGATTAAAAAGAAGTGCAGATAAAACAGATACAGGTAAATGCAGACACAAGTTATAATGTTAAACCACAGTTAGGAAAAGATTCAAAGAGTAAAAAACACTGTTAGATTAAAAAGTAAGTTTAAGATATATCAATAAAAGGTACAGCTCCAATAAAGGAGCTCTTTTTTTAGAAGCCAGTTGATTTTGTTTTCCTATCTAATGCAAATGCCTTCGTTAGGATAGTGCATGTTAACAAAATATCTGTAACAAAACAGTATAATGCATAATACCATCAAATAATCACCCCCAAGTAACAACCCTAAACCACATTAACAAAACATCTCTACTGAAACTATATGTGTAATTCAATAAAATGACCCTTCCTCTAAAGCAACCCCCCCCAACAACAACCAACCACCCCCCTCCCAACCATTATGGGAATTATAATTCTCATTCGCAAAGGCCCAACCACAGCCTTGTCACACACAAAATGTTTTAAATTTTCATGCAGTATTTGCACATCTCAAAGTATTCTGGGGAATTTATTCTATACGAAAGTGCGCACAATCTTTCTGGTCAAAATCACATTTCTACGCAACCCCGCCACACACAGGTTTTGTACAGAAAAAAAAAAGGAACATGTTGCTACATAGAGTGCTGGGCAGAAATATTTTTCTCCCCTAGCAGGAAGAAAACTACAGACACTATTCTTCCTTGCATATGAAGATGAAATGGTTGAAGATTTACACCCCCAGCTTTAAGTATCCAAGTCTCTGGCTGAGATCTGCTTTAATACTAGCAGGGCATAAAGCTTTGCAAATATAGTTATGCAGGCGGTTTGGGATAGAAAGTAATGGTTCATTGGACCTATGCTGAGCCCTCTAGAAATCAGGGCCCATTTGGGGTAGGGGAGGGCAGAGCTTCACCTGGCACCATCTGACTTCTATTGTCCAGCCCAGAGGGGCACAATTGCACAAGGAGGTACTGGTTACCTCTTTGCGCAAATTCCCCCAAGAACACATGTGTAACAGCCAGTTACAGCAGCATAAATCATCAAGATGATTCTGGTCTGTGTCTGGCAAATGAGTGTTTGAAAATACATGCTTTGTAACATTGTGCTCTATAGATTATTTATTTATTTATTTATACCCTGCTCTTCAGCCACAAGGCTATCAGAGCGGCTTACAAATTGTTTTAAGCAATAGCTATTTACACATCTACACTGCATTAAACAGTTTCCAATGTGTGTTAGCTAATTGCCCCCACAAGCTGGGTACTCATTTTACCAACCTACGAAAGGATGGAAGGCTGAGTGAACCTTGGAGCCCTCTGGAATTGAACTTGCAACGTGGTGACTTGCAGTACTGGCATTTAACCACTGCACCACCAGGGCTCCGCTTTTGCTGGCAAACTCTGGTTTGGTGTGAATAAGATGATGTGTGAAATAGCCCCAATATCTGGACTGCATGGATGGATTTTGAAACAGCTCATAGAAACATCAGATCAGACTGTTGATCTGACACAAATGAGACCCTCAGATTAAATTCTGGTGTGGGTTTTCCCCACCTCACAATTCAGTAGCAAGTCTATTCATACAGCTCCTTCCAGAAGGCTAGAATTAAAATTTGAATAATATATTCTGTTTTAAGACTGAGAACCTCAGAATTCCATCTGTGACAAGATCTGGAATAATTACATCTTATGATTGCTTGGTACCTCAGCCAGAAAAAACACGAGTGGAGATGCCAGCCGTTGCGAGCAGTACCCACTTGAGCACAGGGAGACCTTCTGCATGAATACATTTTTGAAAGATAGATGATGCAGGACGTAACTGTAGGGACAGATGGGAGAGAGCACCCCAAATGGCTTTGAAGAGTGAGAAGCTGAAGGTGTCTTCTTCAGCCATCCATGTTGCACTGGAACAAATAAATCTCCATTGCTTTGGAGAAGGGAATGAGCTCATGGAACCCATTCAATATGAACAAGGATTTTGCCCCTTCTAATAGCACATTGTTTGGGAGTTGCTAGCCCCTGGTGACTTCAACCGCAGACTGCCTGAATTGTTTGAGTTGCTGTAGCTCTTCGGAGAAACCATGAACTTGCCTGGGACCAATTAACTTCAGAGACTCTTAGTTTTGCTCAGCTGCTCTGCCCTGAGATTGGTCCTTGTCCTTTCCTTGCTGTCAGTTAACTTCATCGCACACAGAACATGAAACCATGTTTTTTTAACCCACTCCCAGCGTTTCTATTCTGCTCCAAATTTGACCCTCTGCTGGTTCCTCCAACAGTGGCTGGCATCCTGTTAGTGAGTTATGATCCAATTAAGGTTATCATAATCCACTTCTGGGGTTGTTGCAAGGTCAGAATTCTTTACTGATCATGCAACAACAGACCCCCCCCCACAAACCAACAAGGCCAAGGGCTATGCTGGCTGGGGGATTCTGAAGGCCATAGTCCAAAAAGTAACTTTTCCAAGGCACATTTTTTTAAAAAAATGCTCTTCCCACTCTTCCATTGATTCTGAGTGCTACAAAATGTACACCCAATCCAAGAAATTATGTACATGTGTCCCCATAGTGCTTTGTATTTTCCCATATAGCAAGCTCTCTGCACTGTGTAATCATAACATCAATTATAGAAACCTGATAAATGAGTTGGAATATACCAAGGGGAAGTGTACAATACAGCAGTAGTATTATTAAACAGCATTTAAGTTCTGCTTAATTGGGACATCGCTGGGACTCTGACATCCTGTAATAAGGACAGTGGGAAGCTGATCTGACAGCTCGTTAACACTCAATTAATGCTGCACTGTACAACCCAGCAGTAAACTTTTAAAAAATATATCTTGGCAATTGAGATGGGATCGCAATAGAAAATGCAAGGCTTGTTCTGTTTTTAAGTGCATGCTTGGACTTCTATACACAGTGGCATTTGTTCTGTCTGTGCATGTACTATTGGAGTGGAATGGAAAGCTACAGAGCACAATTCACTTTAGGTGAGTGCAGAGATTTTACACAGAACAGAACAAATGGATGTTTAATTTATACGTGCAATTAAAGTCTGCCAAGAGTACAGTTATTAATTCTCTCACCCAACTAACTTGTGTGTGAGACTCTCTAACTTTGTTTTTTGTTTTTTTTTTAAAAAACCCTCCTGTCTAAGCCTGCAAGCACATACAATTGTATGAGGAATCTGTTGTGTTGGGTGTTTCATTCAACTTACATTGCCTTGTGTTTTTCCTTCACGGAAAACTCCCCCCCCCCAATCTTTGCATTTCTTCAGAAGGGACACAAATAGATCTTTCCTTTTCTCCCCTCCCTCATTAGAGTAATTTTGGGTTTCGTTTTTAGCACTTCATACAATAATTGCTGTGAACTGAAATAGAGAAGCAGCAGCAGGGGGAAAATGTGGTAAAATACCTGTTTTATATCATTTTACATCTGTGCCATTCAGATCTACGCAGCAACAACGTGCACTGCTAAAGTGCACAACCATTTTTAGATAGATAGATAGATAGATAGATAGACAGATAGACAGATAGATAGATATCCGGTGTAGGGATGGGATGAGTATTTCCCAAATGTGGTCAAAATGTGGTGTTCCCAACCACCCAGGAAACACTGACAGGAAGAAAAAGAGCGCTTGGAAAATTCCAACATATGTGGAAACTTTCTTCTTCTTCTTCTCAGCACAGCAAAAACACACAACTTTGTCAACTCTGTGCAGCCGTAAAAGCTGCACAATTGGAATACAGTGCAACTCTCCAAGGCGAAGTTTTGTGCACCTATACTGACAAAAACTGTGCAATTGTTGTGAGTGTCTGAACAGTTCAGCATTGAAATGGGAAGCATTGAAATGTCCTTGAGCAAGCAGGGATCACCAGCATTGAGGCCATGATATTGAGAACACAGCTGCGCTGGGCAGGGTCCTCCCTGGCCTCACATCGGGAGGCATGGAGACACATTATCCACAATGCTGCAGCCTTATTTGAGAACTCACGCCGAACAAATATTGAAGAGAAACGACAACACAGAAAGAATCACAACCCAAAAACATCACCCAAGGAGACCTTCTGCTGTGCTTTCTGCAACCAGACTTGTTTATTTCGGATTGGCCTTTTTAGTCATCAGCGCGCTTGCAGAAAGCGCGGGATGAGTCCTTCCTGAATCTTTGTTTGCGAAGAAAAACCAGAGAGAGAGAAATGGGAAGAACAGAGTAGAACATTCCTTGAATGCTAAGCCCTAAGGCTGTGCACGTTAATTGTGAAAACTATGGCTATTTTCTCCTCTAATTCACCACTCTTTCTTGCTCCCTGAACTTGCTCCCTGAACTCTTTGTGCCCTCCTTCTTTGCTGACCTCTCTGCCTACTCTGATTCTGGGTAGGCAGCCAAGGAATGGCAGAAGAGGGGGCAGTAGAATAGGAACAGCCTTGCTGGGGATGAAGTAAATTAGCTAGGATGAGAAAGGAGAATCAGACTAGACAGGCAAGTATAGAAAGAAAGGGAGATCAGGCTCAGAGCCTAGAGAGTTCAGGGAGCAAGTTGCACAAAAATCTAGCCCAGAAAAGGTGGTGGAGGAGGGTGCATCAGGTGAGGAGCAACCAGGGCAGGGATGTAGTGATTCATCAGGAATGTGTCCAGTTAGTAAGTGACTAGGAGTCAGACAGGTGTAAGGCAAGAGCTGTTGTGTGGTGGTTAATCCAGTCAAGATCTGTTGCAGGTTATCCAGCAAGATGAAAGGAGAACCAAGAGGGAAGTCATTAGCTGGTCCAGAAGTCATTATAGTAAATCAGTAATCCAGATAAATGAAGCCAGCTCGGAGTAAAATACAGAATTGTCAATCGTAGCCAGTCCAAGGTGAAAAGCAGGCAAACTCCAAGAGTACTACCAGTCACCAAGATAGAATGGTTGCAAGCAACAAAGGGAGGTGCAGGAAGATTTCTAGGCAGCTGTCTCAGGACACCAGGTGTTTAATGAGCCAGTGTTTCCTATTTAACAGATGTCACTTCCTGTTGCCAATCTGAGAAAGATAGCAAAGGGAAATACAGGTATTTAGGCTTGCTGTGTGTGTGTGGCCCATGGGATCAAGTCTGGGGCAGGGGCAGAATTGGGCCCTGGGCCCCATGCAGTTGTCCATCCCTGCATTTCAGCATGAATCTTCAAATATGTAATGTTGATTATTTTTTTAAAAAGTATATCTAAACGTATAACACCTACCTGGGAAGCATCATCTCCTCAGATGCCAAGATTGACAAAGAGATTGATCACAGATTAGCAAAGGCACATAGCACATTTGGAAGACTTTACAAAAGAGTCTGGAGTAATAAACACCTGAGGCGAAACACAAAAATCAGTGTGTATAGAGCCATTGTATTGTCTATTCTCCTTTATGGATCTGAAACATGGGTCACCTATCGCCACCACTTACGACTCCTCGAACGCTTCCACCAGCGCTGTTTACGCACAATCCTAAATATACACTGGACTGACTATGTGATGAATGTTGCTGTCCTTGAGCAAGCAGGGATCACCAGCACAGAGGCCATGATATTGAGAACACAGCTGTGCTGGGCAGGGCATGTGTCTAGGATGGAGGACCATTGCCTCCCCAAAATAGTACTCTACGGTGAACTTGCCACGGGTCAGCGTAAGAGGGGCGCTCCAAAAAAGCGATACAAGGACTCCCTGAAACAACATCTCAGGCTTGGCCAAATTGATCACCAACAATGGTCCGCCCTGGCCTCACATCGGGAGGCATGGAGACGCACTATCCACAATGCTGCAGCCTTATTTGAGAACTCATGCCAAACAAGTCTTGAAGAGAAACGGCAACACAGAAAGAATCACAACCTGGAAACATCACCCGAGGAAACCTTCTGCTGTGCTTTCTGCAACCGGACTTGTCTATCTCAGATTGGCCTTTTTCGTCATCAGCGCGCTTGCAGAAAACGCGGGATGAGTCCTTCCTGAATCTTTGTTTGCAAAGAAAAGCCAGAGAGAGAGAGAGAGATCTAAACGTACAGGTTGTGCCTCATATTTACAGGGTTCAGTTCCCAAACTTACCATGAATACTGGAAACCGTGGATAACAGTGAACCCTATTAAAATAAAGGACTTTGGTTACAAACATACCATAGAGTTGCATTGGAGGATCTAGCAATTCCTAGAGAGGACACCTGGCATTTTCCAGCATAACTCTATAATATGTGTCCCCATTTTTTCAGCTGCAGATAACTGAATAATCAGATATTGGTTCCACGGATATGCAACCTGTATTTGATCTCATAATACAAGGTTTGTCACAGGTCCTTCACTCTTTGCTTGACTAGATATATGGCTTGCCATTGCCAACCAAGTGCTTATGTAATCTCACTCTCTCCTGAGTGAGAGGAGACATCCTATAGCTTGCTGTGAAACTGCTGCAGATAGATTGAATAAACTTTAGTTCCAGCCTCACTTCACTTGTGGGCTTCCTGGATTGACTTTGGACAAAATCCTATCTCTGTTCAGTTTGTCATTGTCAGGCTGAACGTATGCTGGCTTCCCGCATAAACCACAGATAAAGTGGTCATGAAATGCAGGGCACCAGATTTAGAGCACAGTTAAGTGCCATAATGTGTCCAGAGCATGGTGACAAAAGATGTTGCAGGGGCTGAAAATTAACCTCTGTGAGGAATGCATGAAGAAGCTGGGTATCTTTAATGAGGAGAAAGCTGAGAAGAGAGCCAGCCCTGTATAGTGATTTGAGTATTGGACTAGGATTCTGGGAGACTAGGGTTCAAATCTTCACTACTGGTCAAACCACACTCTCTCAACCTCAGAGAAAGGCAATGGAACTCCCCCCTCCCAAACAAATGTTGCCCAGGAAACCCTATGATAGGTTTGCATTGGGGTTGCCACAAGTCTTAAACAACTTGAAGGCACACAACAACAAAGGCTGAAAGGAGGTATGGTTGCTATAAACAAATATTTGAAAGGCTGGCATGCAGAAGATAGGACAAACTTGTCTCCAGAGGACAGAATCTAAATTAGTGGACATAAACTGATAAGAAAGGTGTCCTCCCTGCTCCTATTAGGAAGAACCTCCTGTTGGTACAAATGGACTGCTTTTGGAGTGTGGTGAGGCCTCTTCCTTCTAAGGTCTTTGAACAGAGGATGCTTTTGTTGTGGGCTTTCTGTAAGGTTTTGGGGCTTTAGTAGATAACCCTTTGAGTAACTCCCAGCTCTACAGTTCTGCAGTTTTATGATTCACTCTCTAAGAAACAGAAGAGCTTTCTGTCCTTTCTCAAGTCTCTGTAGCAGAGTACCACACATCTACAAAACAAAACAAAACATGATCAGAGAGTAATTAGTGGGCCTTTTTGTTCATTAATAATGAGTGTTGGCTCTGCTAATGAGCTCCTGCCTCTTTTAGAGAATGCTGGTTATTTTAAAGGGTTGTTTCTTTTTGACATGGGTTCACATTTTTAACACCACCCCCACTATTCATCACTCTGCCTATTCCCCCTCCTCTCTGGTTGGGGATGTTAAAGAAGAGGAGGCAGGCTGTGTAGGGCTGCTCCCTCGAACCATTAATCTTTGTCAGCCTCTTGTTTCATTTCTAGACTGTTGCTCACCCCACCTTTTCTTCCCCTTCTTTTTCTTCTCTGTTCAGCTTTTTTTCAGATCCTCCACCCTCCCCTTTTCCTTATTATTACATTTCCGAGCTCAATCAAGCAAAAAATTACACGATTACATAGATTTAGCTGTCTCTGGTCTCATAACACCTGCCCTGCTTAGTCTGTCCGTAACTGTTCAATTAGGCCAGGCGCACAAAAGAGATGTACTGAAATAATCCCACCTTAACTTAAAAGCCATTTTGTCCTGTTCTGGAGTGCTCCATGGAGAGAACATTACAAAGCTCTCTTTTCAGAACACATCAGTGCAACTAATGCTCAAGGCTGTGACTAGGAAATGACTTCCCCTGTTCATTTGGGCACATATTTTCCCTCTCTGTGTCATACTTAGAACCATGCAGACAGGCACATGTAATGAAGGGGGTGTGTTTTGCCTATTTTTAGCAATGTGTCTCATAGAAGCAAGGAGTTGGGTCTTGTAGGTGAGTACTTCTCAGTCTATCTGATGTGGGGGACCAGCAATTTCCCCTCCCTTCCCCAGTGTGCCAGGGATTGGTATCATAAATTTGCCCATTGGCTACAATTGTTTTGTTCTTTTCTGGAAACTCACCAGGGACCAAGAGTCAAGGGCTGAGGAATGGGCACTGGTCCAGGTATCATCACTTTGATTGGCACTCCTATGACCCATCTAATGCAAATTCCTGCTTGGTGCAGGAAATCCAGAGTTGGAGTATTTTTTTAAAAAAAGATTTTTATAAAAGTCCATATTATCACAGTACTCCTCTGAATTACAATGTTCTTCACAATACTACCAATCCCAAGGGTAGAAACATGGCAGTTCAAGTGGTATCAAAATGCTATAATGGTGTAGCATGGATTCACCCGATGTCTTTCCCTCTTCTATTTGGCAGCCCTTTGGATATTTCATGCCCTTGCCCCCTAGTCTTCTCTTACCCCGTTGTTACTTCAATGTTTCTTCATGGGACTTGCTTTCTATACATCTGCTCATCTTCATCACCCTCCTCTGAACCTCTTCTAATTGTCCATTTGCTTCTTACAATGCAGTGCCCAATCCAGAACTGAGTGCTTTAGATGACCAGTGCGAAAGTGAAACCACCACCACAACCACCACTACCACTACCACCACCTTGTATTTATATAGCACCATCTATGTACATGGTGCTTTACAGTAAAACAAGGGGGGGGGGGAACCCATTGGGTCCTGCCAAAGGCATACAATCTAAAATAAGTGTATACATAAACACACACAGAGGGAAGGAAGGAGTAATAAACATAAAACTATAAAACACAGTTGAAAAACAAATTATCCAGAAAACTATGAAACCCCCCCAAACACCAATATAGTATGAAACAGCAAGAAAATACAAATAAATAAAACAAACTGACCAATACATGTAATCAAAAATATACAAGATTAAAAAACAGTACCAAAGTAAAATTCCAAAAGCTTTGGAAAACAGAAAAGTTTTCAAAGGAGCAGTGCACAAATGTTCAGGGATGTGATGTACAGAGAACACACGCTCACATGCAATCAATAAATTTCTTTATTGACATGGAAACATGTGTCAGGAACATTGGCAAAGCCGAAACTGAATTAAAGACAGGCAAGACGGTAGATAAAGCATCCAGCGTGAGAAATGCAAAAGAGGGAGGGACACGGGGGAAGAACATGTCTGGAGATGTCCGCACCTGGCCTCAAAGCCTTGAGCTGGCATTCCCATGGCTACCAGGCGGGCTGGCCTCACGCCAAGACATTCCAGCCCTGAGAAAGAACCAGGCCTGAACCAGCTATATGGCAGGGTCCTCCATGAATTCCACTGCAAAACCCAGAATTCAGGGATGAGCCTGACAAGGGAGGGAATTCCAAGAATATGGGGCAGCAAGTGAGAAAGGATGAAGCCAAGCCAGGGAAGAAGAAACTCTTGGTTGGGTGAGAAGCCTAGAGTTCCTAGAATGGAGATCTCAGACAGGCCGGTAAGAAGAAATGAAGGCTGAAAGATAGAGGGGAGCTAGATTGTGCAGGGCTTTGAAAGTTAAAACAAGAAGCTTACATATACTGAATCTCAGAAGGAATAGGTAACCAATGAAGATATTTGCCATCTCCTGATTCTGTTACTACAGCCTACAATCACATTGGCTTTTTTTGCAGCTTCATCACACTGCTGACTCATGCCTAGCATGTGAATGATTGCTGTTAATCATTACTGTCACCACACACGGACCTACCGAAAATAGTCCCCGTGGTGGTGTTCTCCCAATGTATAGTGCAATTGAGCCATTCAAGCAATTTAACAACACAAAATTTGCTAGCCAGTAATTTTGTAGTTCTAGTCAGTACCTGAGGGTAATTTCTGCCACATCGATGGTCTCTGTCTCCCCCTCCCAGCCAACTCTCTCCTTTATTGTGTATATGTGTGTGGTGAAAACAACTGTCATCTGGTTTACCCAGTCCTGTTTCCTTGCTCTTTTGGAGATCCTACTTTCTTGCCTTTGGTGACCAGGCAAATAGCTGTTTACAAGCGTGTTGTAAATATTGACATCTTGCTTTTATTTTTTTTATTGACTTGCTGCTTTTATCTTATTCCCTCCATGTGTGGGAGAGATGATCTCTTTGTACAAGCATCCATCCGCAGGGTGCTAAATTCTTAATTACTATTAGAGTCCCAAACTTTCAATGATTCTTATTAAAGATGGATCCTGTTCAGATCAAAGGACTGGGGATGGGGAGAGTTAAAAATAAAACACAAAACAGGATTTACACTGTTTATTTCAACAAGTTGCTGTTTTGTATTGTTAATGAGTAATATAGGATGCATTCAGACTGGTTAAACAGCCAGAAAGTGTCAGGGTTTGTTTCTGGTTTTATTTTGGAGATCCATACACATTCTGTTTATCCCAGAATATTTTTTGTCACCTCCCAGTACAATCAGAGACTATTTATACTAGCTCCCTAGGTCAGTTTATTTTAACCTGGTATAAAATTGGAAAGAACAGCACAAAATCTGGGACTTTTCAGTCAGTCTGGATGTACCTTGTCTCACCATTAAAAAAAGGAGATGAAGTTAAACTATGGCTGGGAGGTTGTCTATACAAAGCCAAAAAAAAAAAAAAAAGTGGATTGCTTTGCAGTAATGGCAATTCACAGTAGCTGCTATTTGTCTTGACATTTTTGTGGGGGGTGGATCGCAGGCATGCAATGCTATCTGCATTTGCTGTACAAATGGGCATGGCTGTGAATCAAGATGGTGACCACGAGTTAATTACTCATGTTTTTACTTACCTCAATTTGCAGCCGCTGGACAGTATTAAAAAACAAAACCTATCCAAGCTGTGAAAGAGTGACCTTTCCCTTTAACAAAAAATTAAAAAAAAAGAAAAAAAGAGAAAAGAAAAGAACAAAAAGAAGCTGTTTTATCGCCTTAGTGCTTCTTGCTAAGGTGAAAATCTAACATTGCAGCTGTGGGAACTTACCTTGTTAGCAAGCTTCACCCCCTGCACACATCCAACCAATCAGCTTTCAACTTCTGCTGGTATAGGGAAAGTGAATCAAATCGAATTACTTGTCCCAATGAGCAAGAATGTGCATCCCCTCTGCTGTTTTAAAAAAAACTTTGGGAAAAGCCGTGAAGGCTTTTACCATAAAGCATATAACAGTGTTGACCCCCCTCCTTCCCAATACATCAAAATGGTGCGGAATCCCATTGAGACAGATAGTATTCTCCTCACATTCTGTGAGGAGTATTTTCACCATCTGGACAATCCCTGAGACCCTAATTCACATGTGCAACTGCACAGGGCTACTTGCTTGTCCCAAGGAATGCAGCACGCTTCATGAGAAAGCACATGCCCCTCAATAGTGTAGTGGTCAGGGGAGGGCCAGGGGAGGGCACCAGAGCACTATCCAGATGTGGTTTTGCAGCCAGGCAATGAGGAGAGACATTGAAGATCTGGAAAAGCAATGTCCCCTTTCATTGCTCCATTGCAAAATAGCAGCATGGACGATCTTCCAGTACCCCAATGATTCTGCAATCACTACCCTGCTCTGGTGTATGCAGGGGTGCACCAATGGGCATAATGAGGGCTTTGCTCCCTCCCAAATAAACATTCTGTGTGCCCCATCCAATATTCCTTCAGTCCTCAAATGTCTAACATTGCAATAACTGAAAACTTCAGTTGAGGATTTATAGCAATAGCATTTCTATTTCTATACTGCTTAGCAGTGCAAAACACTTCCTAAACAGTTTACACTGTGTTTAGCTAACTGCCCCCAACAAACTGGGCACTCATTTTACTGACCTAGTGAAGGATGAAAGGCTGAGTCAACCTTGGAGCTCTGTAGGAGCCGACTCACAATGTCATGGCTGCAGTACCAGCATTTAACCACTGCACCACCAGGGCTCCTATTTAGAAATACAGTTTAGGCAACCAAAGAAAAAGTGCAGAGAAAGCTATCAAGGCAAATATGAAAGTGAACAGTTTTCAGTGTCTCACTCTCAGCAATGCTAGAAAAGTGGGGGATGAAGGAACATTTAATTTGGAGGGCAGAATTCTTACTTGTAGGGCAGTGCCCTCATTTTAGTCCTGTAGTTACACTCCTGGTGGGGGGGATGCACTCCCTCACTTGTGAGCCTGCCTTCTTTATTGGGGGGGTACCCCTTCTGCCCCTCCATAAAATGACCCACATGAGCATAACCCCAGTTAAGTTTGAATTTCTTACTGTTGATGACTTTTGTGTCCAATTTTCTTTCAGCTGGAAGCTCTTCCAAATTTAGTTACAGTGGCCTGATGCAAAGGAAGACCGTTAGGTTCTCGTGTTTCTTTCATCACTTGTGGAAGAGGAAAATTTGACAAATGCTATTTGTCATGCAGGGGGTAACAGAGAAGCAACATCTGCTAACCTCTCTTTCTACAGCATTATCAAAGATGCAGGAGTCCTTCCTTCCTCTTTTGTATCTGATCTTCTGAACTCTGTTTCTGCCTTTAAGCAATCAAGGCATTTCTTCTATTACTTTTTTTTCCTTAAAAAAAGGTTCATGGGAGCTCCCTATGATTTGCAACCTGCAGTCTCAACAGATAGATCTGTTGTGTTGAAGGTTGCAATACTAAATATTATTTTTGATCATCAGTTGAACATGACATAGCAGTGTGATGCTGCAACAAAGAAGGCAAATACTATTTTAGCCTGCATTAACAGAACCATAATGTCTAAGTCAAGGGAAGTAATAGTCCCACTATATGTTGGGCCTCATCTGGAGTACTGTGTTCAGTTCTTGGCAGTTCATTTTAAAAATGATATAGACTTGTTGGAGCATGTTCAGAGAAGAGCCATAAGGATGGTCAGAGGTATGGAGAACAACACATATGAGGAAAGTTTGAAGGAGCTGAGCAGGTTCAGCCTGATGAAGAGACAGAGGGATGAGAAGATTGAATTCCTTAAATACCTCAAGGGCTGTCAGAAAGAGGAAGTTGCAGGCTTGTTCTCTGCTGCCGCAGAAGGTAGGACCAGGTCTAATGGTTTTAAGTTACAGGAGAGCAGATTTTGATTGAACCTTACAGGGAACCTCTTGACAGTAAGAGTGGTTTGGCAATGGAATCAATTGCCTAGAAAGGTGGGAGAGGTCTCCTCTGAACATCTTCAAAAAGAATCTGGACAGCTACCTGCTGGGGATGCTCTAGCTCAGTGGTTCTTAACTTTTCCTTTACCAGGGACCCCCTTTAAATATCTTTTGTTGCTGTGGACCCCCAAGGCATAAGTCAAGATTTAAACCACACCATCCATTAAACCTTCCCTCAGAGTTGCCAGAGGGAGAGGAAAGACTTTTCTTTTGCTTCTTCCTGCCAGTTTATAATGGAGTAGATTTAACAGCAATGCGCAGGCCCAGTCAGCTTTTGCCTTGGCTCCTGTCATGTGGCCATTCCACTGTGGGGAGGAAGTGGGCTGAACAGTCTCCAAGCCTTCGTGGATCCCTTGTGAGGACACCACAGACCCCTGGGGTCCATGGACCACAGGTTAAGAATCACTGCTCTGCCTGGCAGTGCTGTAGCTTCACTGAGCAGGAGGTTGGACTTGATGGCCTATGAGGCTCCTTCCAGTGCTATGATTCTATGATTCTGTCTCTGAGTGTTCCCTTTATGAGGGGAGGGGAGATAACTGCTTTCACATATAAAACAAGGACTTCATAAGAAAAGTATATGAGAAGTGAAGTTGAAGGCTTTCATGGCCGGCATCCATAGATTTTCCTTGTTTTTTTTCTGGGCTGTGAGGCCATGTTCTGGAAGTTTATTTCTGATGTTTGTTTCTGATATTTCTGATGTTTTGCCTGCATCTGTGGCTAGCATCTTCAGAGAATCCACAGATGCAGGTGAAACGTCAGAAATAAACTCTTCCAGAACATGGCCTCACAGCCCAGGAAAAAAAAAACCAGGGAAAATCTATATGAGAAGTTTTTATCTGTCTACTTTTGACTACACAAGTAGGTTTTCACTTTAAAAACAGAAAAGTATTTAATGATTTGATACCATCCCCGTCCTCAGCTGAACTTGGAAACAGCAGAAGTTCAGCTCAACAGACACATCATTGGCTCCAGGCCCCCCTTGCCCTGCTTTGGAGATGTATCGGTTGCCACTCAGTAGGTACACTGTGCCAAACACCTATCATCCTCTGTCAATGAGAGTGCTATTTCATGCACAGCAGAATGACAGGCTCCTGCCTGCAGCTTGCAATTGGAAAGTATTTGAGATGTGGGAAAACACTAACAGGGGTCTTGCTAGGTCTTGCTGGTTCTCATCACTTTCCCCCCCAACCCGCTAAAAACAGGAGTTCAATTCCCACCTGCTGTTCCATTCTCACAGGGCAAGCTGTGGCATGTTTTTTGTCCTTCAGGTTTCCTTCAACGTACAGGAGAGTGGAGGGGGGTGTTGAAAAACAGATTTCCATAACTAGAAGTGTGAGCTCTGAACCCTTATTTTCAGGGGATCTGGAAGAAGAAGGCTGATTCTTTGTTGCCTTCTGTTGAGGAGAGATGCCAGTGTGGGTAGTCATAGTAGTGGGTGGCTTCCCAGGTGAGTGTGTGGTGAATTTACCCCAAGCTTTAGGTCTGTGCTTTGAAGATGCTATCCAAAGGCACCTCCAAGTAGGTTCAGTACCTTGGGTAGTTCTTCTAAAATTTGGACTAAAACCCAGACCAGATCTACCATCCAACTGACATGGAAGCCACCAGATGTCACTAAGGACATTATCAAACTAGTGTCTAAAAATGCTGTAATTCCATGAAGATAGTGGGAACATCATGGCATCTTAACATTTATTATCTCAAGTAGCTGTAATCACATGAAAAAAATGCTATGGAATTATCACACAATGACCACTAGCCCTTTAAGAATGGGAGTTTACTTTTGCAATTTGGCATGGGTGAGATTTCGGCAGTTCTCGTGAGAAGACATGAGCATGCTTAAGACTCCAAAAAACCCTTAACTAACAAAATAAATGAACACACAAGCACTAAAGCAAACCTAAAAGCATGCAAACTAAATGGGACAGTTCATAAAAAGAGTGCCTTGTGCTTCGTTTTCACGTTCTCACCTGGACACTTTCTCGCTGAGAATGGGGAGGGGGAAAAGAGAACCGTCCATTTACATTGTAATCTCATGATTACAATGGGACACAGCTTTGCTCACCATCAATAGTGCAAAAAAGTGCTATTGATGATCTATTGATGGCTTGTCCCATGAATTGTAAACAATGCCTTTTTTGCAGATGGAGAATGGTGTAAAAACACGAAGATGATGATGCTGTGCAATAGAGGGGCCCATTTGCATTACCCTGATGTTGTAATCCTGCAATTTGTGCTGCGTCTGATAATGTCCTTAGTGTGGAATCAACTGCTGGCTGACTTGTGAGTGATAGAAGTTGTAGTCCAGCAGAACTAGAAGGTAGTGAGTTGGGGAACACTGATTGTATCTGTACTGCACACAACATAATACAGTCCCAAGCTACCTTGAACATTTTGACAGACAGAAAGATTAAGAGTGGGAATACCATTATCTCCTTTTCTGTACAGTTTGTGATTAATCATTTTGTCAGCTGATGGATTTCTACATGGGGGGTGGGTGGGTTGAAGAATTTACCAATGTGGAGTAGGACATTCTTTCAAAGACAAAAGTGAGAGAGGAGTTGAACTCCTGCAGCTGCGCTGCCATGATGGCAGCAGAGCTTGCAGTATTCTTTTAAAAAGGCAATTAGTTTCAGTGATCATGCCAAAATCCCCAAAACTTAGTAATCATTGTGCAGTCAACCCTCTGTATCCATAGATTCATTATCCATGGATTTAACTTTCCACGGCTTGAAAATATTCACACAAAAAGAATTCCAAACAATCAAATCTTGATTTTGCTATTTTATATAAGGACATCATTTTATTATGTCATTTTATATAATGAGACTTGTGCATCCATAGATTTTGGTATCCATGGGGGATGTCCTGGAACCAAAGCCCAGTGGATACCAAGGGCCCACTGTGGTTACATTTTTTGAAAAAGTAACTCTTTATTTTCCTATTTCTCAGAGTAACTAGAAAAAATTACTTTTAGTTACTTTTAAAATGGCATCTGTATATTCCGCAATTAACAGCACATTCAACAGCTCAAACAAAGCTTTAATGATGTGACATTCCTCTTCCACCATTTAGGAAGGCCACATCCCTGTCATTGTAAAAATTACTTGAAAAGTTATCCTTACACAGAGCTAGAAAAGTTACTTTTAAATTATCTTTCCAGATACTCATAGGATAGAATTTTATTAGTGTCTTATTAGGGATGGAATGGGTATTTGACTATTTCCCAACTGGGATAGAAATTTGTAGTTCCCAACTCCTTGAGAACATTTGTGGGAAGAAAAATCGTGCCTGGAAAGTTCCTGCAACTTTGGGGGACTTGGTTTTGTTTTGTTTTCACCACCAAAAATACCCCTGTACACTTTGTGAATTGCACGCTGTGCAAATTTAAAGTTGTGGAACATTCCATTTCCTTTCTTCTTCTTTCCTCCACAGTGTATATCTGGAAAACTCTGTAGCTTTCATGGGAAAGCTACACAGCTTTCTGAAAAACTGTTCTGCTTTTGGGGAAGCTCCATAGCTTTCTTCAGAAAGTTATGCAGTTTCCCATTGTTGTGTGTGTGCATGTGTGTTGGTGGGGGGGTTTCCCAAGTATCTCAACACTACATGAAGAAAAGTTGATTGCTCTCCCCACCACCCATCTCACAGGAATGGGAAAATCTAGAATTACCATCCCTATGTCTTATACATGTGTACCAGCACGTGCTGGTAACCTCACGTCTTGATTTCTGTAATGCACTCTACATGGGGCTACCCTTGTGCTTAGTTCGGAAATTACAGCTGGTACAAAATATGGCAGCCAGGCTAGTTTCTGGAACATCTAGGAGGGACCACATTACTCCAGTTCTGAGGTCCCTCCACTGGCTGCCTATCAGCTTCCGGGCCCAGTACAAGGTGTTGGTTATCACCTTTAAAGCCCTAAATGGCTTGGGCCCAAGCTATCTCAGGGACCGCCTTCTCCCTTATAATCCTCCCCGTGCTCTCCGGTCCTCTGGGAGGAATTTGTTGCAGCCACAAAGACCTAGGCTGGTAACCACCTCCCAGAAGGCTTTCTCGGCTGTCGCCCCCAAATTATGGAACGGCCTGCCGGATGAGATCTGCCTATTGACATCATTAGACAGCTTTAAAAAGGCTGTCAAGATGGTTCTCTTCAGGCAGGCTTTTCCGGAATAGCTAACCCCGGCCTCAGGAACCCCCTCTGGAGGTTGCTTCTGGACATCCAAACTGATGCTGCTTGCTCGAAAGGGTTTTTAATAAATTGTATTATATACTGATTTTAATTTGTATTAATTTAATAATGTTTTAAGTGGGGGAAGGGATTTTGAGTTGTTTTATACCGTGTACTATTTTATTGTTGTAAGCCGCCCCGATTGCTCGCAGAGGGGCGGAATAAATTTTATTATCATTATTATTATTATTATTCTGCGGCAGCAGTACTTGGACATTTTTGCCTGATGCACAGCAGCCATATTTTGTTCAAGGTTATGGAAGCAGCATTGTACATGTGATGCCTTTGAACACACAGCTGCTCACTCAGTGGTGCATTGGGTTGTGCAACCTTACCAATCAACACGAGAGTCAAGTACCACAACCAATGTGTAACTCCACATGCAGAGATTTACATCACACAATCATGTTGTATGATCTCAGCCGTAGTGTTTAAAAGTAATTTATACTTTGTTGTCATTACTCGCTTTACCTTTAGAACAGGGGTGGGCAACTGTGGAAGGCTAGCCTCTAGGAGACATTGGAGAGCTACATACGCCAAGACATTTGCTCCTACAAAATAATCATGAAATTTTAAAAAAGCTCCAAATGCTTTTAGTGGGTACAAGAGAATTTTCACCATGTTTTGGGTTTCAAAAAAGACATCTCTTGGGCCTAAATTGGCCCAGGGGACCCACAAAATGTGGGTTTTGTCTCAAAAAATAGTTTTTGGACAAAAAAGGGTTTTGCACAGGAAAATGGTTTATTACATAAAATACAATTAGGTTTTTTTTAGGGTCCCAAATTGATACTTTTTGTTAAAACAATATTTTTTTCTTTGCACAAAACTCACTGAAAATGGAGGGTGCAGTGGGGGGAAGCTAGTCTTTTTTCTGTGGCTGAAAGTTGAAACATATTGCAGCAACTGTCCATTTTTTAATGGAGTCTGTTGGTATGTTGAGGCAGACTCACTGAGGGTGAGACAATGTGTAAGTATTCCTTATATTCCAATTATCCCCACCAATAAAGTCCATGCCAGAATATTTCTCTGTATGGGTTTGAAAGTTGGGCAGTGAAGAAGGCTGACAGAAAGAAAATCAACTCATTTGAAATGTGGTGCTGAAGGAGAGTTCTACATATGCCAGGCACTGCTAAAAAGACAGATGAATGGGCCCGGGAGCAAATCAAGACTTAACTCTCCTTACAAACTGAAATGACTAAACCAAGACAGTTATGCTTTGGATATATTATGAGATGACTTGACTCATTTGAAAAGACATTAGTACTTAGTAAAGTTGAAAGCAGAAGGCAAAGAGGAAATTGCATTACAGGTGAGTTGACTCACTCAAAGAAGGGTTTGTAAGACCAGAGCAGGGCTGTTAATAACAGGGTCTCTTGGAAGTCTCTGATTCATACAGTTGCCATAAAGTGAAGCCGAACTGACAGCACATAGCAAGAACAAAATTATCCCTACCATATGAGACTGTTTTGTGCTACTTCATGGAGCTGGGGAAACAGGGCTAAGAATCTGCGCTGAGAAGGAATTGTTGACTCTTCATTAAGCAGAAAACAGTTGTGTGGCATAAGAACATCTGAAGCTCCTTTATAAACTGCCCTGGAAAAATCCAGTTCAGTATTCTCTGCACTAACTAGCACCATCTCTCCAGGGGTTCAGGCAGGATTCTTTTCAGGTATGTGTGGAGATGTGAGTGATTGAACCTGGGTTATTTTGCATGCAGAGTGAGTATTCTAACACTAAACTATTGCCTCCCCATAAAAGGACATGTGACAAAGGGACCAACTCTCTGTCTGGTGGACCCTGCACATTTTAAGTAGAGAAAGACATATAAAAACTCCACTTCTGCTATGACATCTTTAAAGTGTCTCTTTCAGACATTTCAGCAATAATGGTGGATGGCTCCCATGTTACTGGAGGAGGGGATCTGCTGTCAGTTTTAGTCTGAACTTTAAAGGAGTGAGGCAAGATGCTGAATTGCTTTTGGAGATAGAGTTCAGCACCTTGGACAACTCCTTTCAATTGTGAGATGAAAATACAAAGCTGAGATTTTGTTTTTTCATGCAAAAACAGTTTCCAGAAACAAAATCTAAATTAAAAAATAAAATAATGATAATCATGTTTTCGTGTCTTTACACATTTTGGGGATTTTCTGAGGGTTTTTCCAGGGGGATTTGGCAGACTGGTGGGGAACTTCAGGGTCCACAGAAGTGGGATCCATTGGGGCCATGCATTCCATTAGCTGCACTCTGCCCAACCTTGCAATAAGAACTTTAAATTCAAAGTATGCGGGCATTTTTTATCCCACCCCTTTTGCCGTTAGCCCCACCCACCTCTGGAATGTGACCCCAGAGAACTTCCATGAAATCGAATCTGAACCTAGCACTGAGAGATTATCTCCCACTCTTGGACTAGGCATGTCCCTAAAGGAAGCTGGGCAACTCTGGTAGCCCACAATTACACACCTTTTTCTTTCTCTGTGTCATATACAGTAGCACCCCTGTATCCATGGGGGATTGGTTCCTCCCCCCCATGAATACTGAAAGCTGCAGATAACAGTGAATACCAAACTTCCCTCCCCTATCCACCCTCTGCCAACTCCACCACACCACCGAATGCCCCCCCCCACGGGGAAGGGAGAAAAGAGGTGAGCTCTCCTCGTCCCTCTCTTTCCTGTCCATCCCCACCAACTGGAACCCCCCCCCCCACCTTGGGGAAGGAAGAAAGGAGGTGAGCTCTCTTCCTCCCTCCCTTCTCTGTCCAACCCTCTGGCAGCTCCACCACGCCACCAGACCCCCCATGGGGAAGGGCGAAGTGAGATGAGCTCTCCTCCCCCCTCCCCCCCATCCACCCCCGCCATTTCCAACCACAGATAATTGAATCAGAGGACTGCAAATCAGTGGATACGGGGGTGCTACTGTATATGGTGTAGTTCATTCTGCTCAGGATGAGCAAGAACTTGATGGTTTTATGAGGCTTATAGCAAATGAATTTTTTCTCCTTCTAGCAGGATTAGTTTTGTAAAGTAAATCTGCCGAGACTCTGAAAACCTGCATGTGAGAATGAGCAAGCAGTCAAGACAAAGTGATTTTTCATTCTTCCTCCCAGCCCCTTGATCCAAGTTGTGTGTGTGTTTTTAAAAACCTGAAACCCCCACACCAAATAGCTGTTCCATTAGGAAATCAGCCTCTAGTCTTGCTATGCCTATAAGCCGGACTGATAAAATATTAAGCATTGCCCTGACAGGGGCATCGGGGATGGAGCTGATGTAATCAGATGAGTAGTTTAAGGTCTGGCTTCCTCTGAGGGCACCCATGATTGATCAGGCCTTGCAAAAAAATAAACAACACAGCTCTTTAGATCTATGTGGTGACTTTAAATATTTAATAAATCCTGTATGAATATATACAAAGTCCTCACTTGGTACTCCTGCCTCTGCTTCTAGGGGTCTGATTTATTGCACAGTGCCTTTCCAAGTTTGGATGGGGAGGCAGAGGGAGAGTATTCCGATCCAACTGACAGAGGCAGGCAGTGTGATTGAACATTTCTGTCCCATTATTATCCCAGAAAGGTGTGATGGGGAACTAGTTGGCTATCAGCCTTGTTCTAACTCTGAAAAAAAACCAAAGGATTTCAGTGGTAGCAGGGGATGTTGAAATTGATGGCAGAGCATCAATCATGTCCATGCAAGTGTAGAGAAAGTATTGCAGCTGGCAGTGGCAAGGAGAGACTAGATCAGACTAGGATAAATGGATGGGTGGTATGGTGGGGGCCTACAATGTCCCACAGCTGAGTATTTTCCTTGCTCATGGGCAGCCCTTTGCTACTGTAGTTGAAGCTGTCAGGTTGGCTGCAGGCCATTTGGAATTGTTATTCTGAGGAAGCAAAGCAACCCAAATAAAACTGAATGATGATAACCATTATTTAACATGTTGTTTAAATGAACATTTAAATGTCATTTTTAAAAAAGAGTGTCCAAGTGTTTATCATTCTAGCATGTCTGCACTTGCCATCAGAACATTATGTTGCTTTTAGATTAACTGATAATTTGGGGCTGACATCCTTTAAACACTAACTATTTACAGCAGGGGCGAACAGTCAGAGATCGGAGCTTCCCTAATCAATATGCACTAATATTAATTATGCTAAATTATGCTTTTTGCAAGGGGGTGGACATAATGACACCTCAGCCCTCCTCATAGGAGCTCTTCACTCCATATGTGGTATGGACTGGCAGAACCCAGTAAGGCTATCTGGGGTTACTACGTTTTTAATATAAAGCTTCCTGCCTCAGGTTCTATCATTATTGATTCCAATTGAGTATGGCACAGGGGACTTTATTTATTTTACTTCATCTTCTTCAGTCAAAATAAAGCTATAAAGTCAGAGTGGGGAAAACGGTAAAGGCATCTATAGAATGAAACAGGTGAATAGACATTATTCCTGTACCCATCCTGGCTGGCAGATTCTGGTAGCTGTAATCCAGAAACTGACTTTTCCAAGCTCTTCATCCATACAGGCAACCCTTTGGTTCCCCAACTTATAAAAATTCAGTCATAGCCTACCTGCCAGGCTGACCCTGGTTGTTATTCCCTTGCCCATGAAATTCCTTTCAGCATCTTCTTTTAAGGATTTCTACCAGGCTACCTGAAGTCCTGTGCTGGGCTGGCTTATCAGGCTACCTGTAGTCTAAAACCATGACATTATACACACAGTCTGAGCAAAAATGGATATAGAAGATCAGGCACTGCTTGAAGAACAGAGAGACCAACTTAATGCTAAGCCTGCATACCATCTTTGTCCTTTTTGCATAATTTATTCTCTGAATGCCATATCTGTGTCTTTTCCAATTCCTTGGCAGAGAAGTTGCAGTTAATTTCATTTTTGGCAGTTGAGCATCCAGCCTTTCCAGAAAAAGAGGGCCTGAGGTGAATTCTCTGCATCTGAACATTTGGCCAGTTTGTAATTGATTGGCACTGAGATTTGACAGAGTAGGATGTTTGGGTTGTTGTGTTTTGGATCTCCAACCACTCTCCTGGACTTTTCCTTTGTCCAGGAAAGTACCTTCCTTTTCCATCAATGTCATACAAGGTCCATTTTATGAGAGTGATCAAGTCCAATGGAGTGGTCTGTCTCCATGTGGTCAAGTGGCTGGCCCTGCCAAAGAGTTCTTGAAACCATATCTTCAAGATAATATATTTCCCTACAGTCACATTTTGGTGTCATTTAACTGTGCACATTTTAACTTGCTACATCTGACCTCTAAACATTAAGGTAATCAGGAATTCAGGGAACAAAGGCAAAGTTCAAAACTTCTCATTTTTAAGAATCACAAACTGTATTTTGACAGTCAAATAGAAATACTTGTCAGATAAGCTCCAGAATTAGGTGTTTTTTTTTTAAGTTCTGGTGTTCATCTATGGGTGTACTGATTAGCCATATGTCATATGTCTGTCCCTGCCATTGGGCAATGGGGAAGGAAGGCGGTCGGGATGGCTTATGCAGTTCACATTTGATAGACACTTACCAAATCCAGATTTTTATGAATTAATACAAGAGAAAGAATGCAGTTTCCCTTTTTAGTACGTATTCACACTTCCCCAAATCCTGCAACTCTGTTCTCCAGACAAAGAGAAAACAAATATTTCCTCAAATGCATATTTGAGGGATAAGTACACATAAAAATGAATATTCAGTGTTTCTGTGTTTGGGGTTATCTACACTAGCCAGGATACAATGGCTCCCCACCAGCATATCCTCGCTCTGGATCTGGCCCATTTCCCCTTCCCCCATTACTAGAAGAAAACAGGCTGGTGTTCAAACAGAATGCCAGCCTGTCACTATAGCTGCTGCCCCCATTTTCTCTGCTGATGTGGAAGCTAGGAAGGGGACCCACAACATATAACTGCAACCCCCAGCATGCAACCAGCCTCAGTCACATGCAGAGGGACCTCTGCCTGGATTCTAGGAGAGCCAAGGAACGAGCGTTGGCAGCAAGGAATGGCATTCTGGGATAGGCTCCCATGGACTCGCAGGGCCCAATCTGGCAGTGCCAGATTAAACTGGGTATTATCTCATATCTCTGTAGAGGCCCCTATGCCAGCTTGCCCCAGTTCCAGCCCCTTATCTGCCCTGGGAATTGTTTGGACTGCCCAGGAGCAGATAGGGGTAAATGCCCTGAGTAGTTTGGACTACAAGGCTCTGGAATGAGGGCAAGCCAGGGTAGATCATCCAAGTAGATAAGCCCTTTGTGTGTTTTGGGGAAGTGTAAAAAATTATATTAAGGAATGCTGCTTCCAAGAATTGTCTGTATTGGGAGAAACTGCATGCAAAAGGCACACATTTTGTGAAATGCACATGAAAATACATACAGTCACTGTGATTTAAAAAAAACACCTGTAAAACAGTGTCAATATAGTACAAAATATAGTAAGGTCTGAAAAAAAAAAAGAAACAGAGGCAAATGGAAGCTCACTCATCTTTGTATGGAAGGAGTGAGAAAACTGTTGGGTTGAGGATCGCACATTACCTCTCTGGAGGAAGGTAAGAGAGAAGCAAGTGACTGGGACATAACCTTCAGGTCAGAGCTCAGTCTCTGCCCTACCCCCAGGGCTTTGGGAACGGAGAGGGAAGGAGCCTCACCCAAGGCTCCAAGTGCCAGATGGGCTGGCTTGGTGAGCCATATTTGCCTTCCCGGCTGGAGGTTCCCTGTCCCTGCTATATGAGAAGAACCATAGCAGGGTTCTTCTGCAGAAGGTGCCAGCTTCACTTCCAGCATCTCTAGACAGATAGTTGGTGATGGGTAAGAATCTTTACCTGAGACCTCAGAGAGGTGTTCCTAGACAAGAGTGGACCATGCTGAGCCAGATGGGCAAAAAAATCAGAGCATTGAAAGTTTCCTTTTTTTTTTAAATTTGAGAACAACTCCAGCTATCTCCCCATCTTCAAACCAGCACAGCAAATGAACTTGGATGTTGTTAAGTCCTGAAAATGTCCAGCTTTCTCGAGCTCTGCAAATAGTTTGACACAATATGAAACAGCTTCCTATCTTCCCTGTGTATCATTTGCACAGCATAAGAACAGATTGAAAATGTGAACGATGACCTCCCTCTTTCCTGCAGGATAGATCTTTTGATTGGAAGCAGCTTTGTCTCCAGCAGTTGCCAGTCACAACACTCTGGCAGCTCACAGACAGTGAGGTGGCTGGTTGCCCCTGGGCTTTTAAATGCCATAATTAGCCATTAAGAGGTTCACATGCTGCATCCAACTGTGGATTGGAGTTAACCCAAGATATTTTGTTATCTGAGGCAGAGGATCAAGTGGCACCTCCATCACACCAATCAAGGTGCCTAGTACCATAATTTGGAAAGATAAGCCTTTGGACTACAACTCCCAACATCCCCTTGTCACCATGGCCAGAGCCTAGTACTGTAGTTATTTTGCCCTCCAAGTACATATTTTGTCGTCCAAGATCAGTTATTTTGTCCTCCAAGACACAAATCCCAGAAACCTCTTTTTACCCTCCTAGGTAGTAAAATAACAAATTAAATAAATAGCAATTTGATTTCCTTTCATGGCACCCCAAATCACCTTCTTGAGGAAGGTGCCTCAGTCTGCCTGATGGCAGAGCTGACCCTGCCATGGAAGTTTCATTTAATGATTGCAGCTATAGCCAATGAAATGCCTCCTCCCCCCTCCCCCCGGAAGCCATCTCTTCCTTTCACACCATCATATAACTTAATGGCAATTCGTTCACTACATCTGGCTATAGCAAATTGCATTTGTTAGTGTGCATTGTACAAGGGGGAGGGGAGGGTTGCTTTTTTTGTCTTCTGAATCTAAAACCAATCAAATGCACTGGATGAGCCTAGCATTATGACATTATTCTGAAACAAGGAAGGGGAAAACAACTACTGTACTTCTGTATCCACTCCTTCCCAAGTTCAGTGTTTCTCAATCTTCAGATGTTTTGGACTTCAGTACTCAGAAGCTCCAATTAGTGTGGCTAATGGACAGGGATTCTGGGAGCTGAAATCCAGACCATTGGCAGGATCAAAGGTTGAGTACCATGGCCTCAGCCCAGCCTTCTCCAACTCGGTTCCTCCCATGAGCCCTTTCACACTACAGTTGTCCCGTCATATTCATTGGGGTTTGGTTCCAGGACCCCCTGTGGATACCAAAATCCATGAATACTCAAGTCCCATTATATGCAGCGGCATAGCAAAATGGTGCCCCTTATATAAGATGGCAAAATCAAGGTTTGTTTTTTGGATTATTTTTTTTAAAGACTATTTTCAAGTCATAATATTTAAATCCATGGATACCAAATCCGAGGATATGGAGGGACAATTGTACACATGATTCTACTTTAACTGCTGCACAACATCCACTGGAATCCTGAGGTTTGCAGTTTGGTGAGGAACTAGAGATATCTAGCTGAGAGTTCTAAGCACCCTCCTCCAACTACAAACCCCAGGATTCCATAGGATGCTGCCATGGCAGTTACAATGGAATCATAGGGCAATGATTATGCAGTGTGAAATGGCTCAGAGCTAGGAGGCTTTTGTGTGCTGATGTGTCAAAAATGACACACCTAAATGTCACCTGGGTACATGCTGAGATGCCACCTTCCTCAAACTCTTGCCATCTAGCAGCCAATGTTCCACACTATAATTGCATAGGGCCTCAAATGTTTTGAAGTACAACTGTGGATGATGGAGGGCGGCAAGTGCAACATATATCCAAAGAGCTGCCAGGTTGGAAATGGGAGCACTGCTAACTCTATCCATGCAGAGCCCATAACATGAACCGGAGGAAATGTAAGGAAGTTTTTCCTCATTGAAAAGACTGGGAGTGCGACGTTCTGTAACAAATATATCCCCAGACCAGTTGTATCTCTCTGCTGCAAATTTTCAGGAGGGCATAATTTAAAAACCAATCTTCAGTTAAAAAGGGGAGAAGGGGGAGAAAATTTCTTCCGTGAAATCTGTAGCTGGCTACAGGGAGAGTTTAGTGAAGCTGAGGAGAGCTGCTAGTTAGGCCCTGGAACAGCCAGTTCAGTGACCTTCAGGGCACAGGAATCTAATGTCGCTAGCAAAAAGAAATGCATTTGCAAACTAATTAAAACCATGCTTGCCTTTGAGGGTACTTAAAAAAGAAAACCAACCTTAGCACCACACACCTGAATATTCCAGAGTCTGATATCACTGGCAGGAGAAGACAAAGTCAGCCAGGTGAAGTTGGCAGCAACAGGAGGAACTTTTCGATATGGTGGCAGGAAAGTTGTGTGTCCATAGCTCAAGAGTCTTCCTCTGCTTTCTTGGCCACACTCCTTGAAATGCTGCTGCTGCAGCCTGGCCTGTGGAAATAGAATTGGCTGGATGTGGAGGAGATTCGCAGTGAAGAGGGCTGCAGATGGAGCACGTGGCTTCTTGCCTCCTCCTGCCACCCTAAACTTCCCGTTTGCCCTGTCCAAATATGGAGCAGATGGTCCTTTGGAGAGTAGCCTTTGTCCAGATGGGTACTCATGGGGCCTTTGGCATGGAAAGATGGGCCAAATCATGACAGCATGAAATAACCATGGTTTTCCCTCCCTTTTGTTCTGGCTCAGTAAAAGACATTTTGCAGTCCAGTGTGGGAGTATGGTGGGGAGTAAGAGGGAGAAGAGGACTAACCTCTGTGTCCAAGGTTACTCGCAGTGGCTGAATTGGCTTGAGGACCAATTTGAAGAACAAAAATATGGATAAGAAGGAAATAATATCAGAAACACTTAAAAAAAATAAAGTTTGTACCATCAGGTTCTGTAGGCTATATTCCAGAGGAAGGAACTGACCAAATCACTCCTGAGTATTCCTTGCCTATGAGATTTCATGGTGTCTCCATAAGTTGACAGGTGACTTGAAGGCAGATGCACACACACTATCAACACAGAAAAGATTTATGAGACAATAGAGGGAGTTGTAAAGGTAAGGAACAAAGTTTTTCAGATGTTTCTCTGCACTGATTAGATTTCTTCAACTCCTTTCTACCTTTTTTTTCTAAAAAAAATTGTAATTTGTTGGGAAATGTAATAGTACTTGATTTCTTAAGAAGAGTCATGAAATTGGCAAAGCAGATGTTGAGCAATAACCAGCCCTCCCTCCTTCCACACACATGGTCTGAAGAGAGAGAGAAATAAGCCCAGTCTTCTTTGTAAAACATGCAAAAGTGGCTGTACTTACATATTACTAGTGCAGAGTCAAACACATGGTGTATTGGAGCAAAGAGAAGAGGAACAGAAGCATGTTAGAGGGTTCAGGCTAAGTGTGGAAAAGCAAACAAATAGGAAGAAAACATGCAAATGAGCAGTTAGTGAGTATAAGCATGTGGAGGTTGCTAACTTTACCATCATTCAGTTAAATAAAGAGGAAGAACCAGGGCCAAATCCACACTGCACAAATAATCCAGTTTGAAATGGGAGTATTTGTCTTCCTATTGAACCTGGGACTTGTAGTTTTACAAGGTTTTTAGCCTTCTCTACCAAAGAGTGTTGGTGCTTCACCAAACTACAAATCCCAGGATTCCATAGGAAGGAACCATGGCAAATAATCCAGTTTCAAACTGGATTATTTGTGTCGTATAGATTTGGCCCAGGTGTTATGCCACTCTTTCCTTCTAAATTGAGGTCATCATGAAGATTCAACCTACAGGGCTACGTCCCTTTGAGAAGAGCAGCAATGCTCTGAGTTATAGAACTACCCTCCTATATTCACCGCTAAAACCTGGAAAAAGACAACAGGCAGAAGATGGTGCTGAGTTTAGTAGGGATATAAGCACATTGGAAGGCATGTATGCTTGGATTTTCATAAGACTCCTGACAAAATCCCTCACCAAAAACTCATAAACAAATGGAGCAGTCATGATTTAAGAGGAGAGCTTCTTTTATGGATTGTTCATTGGCAAGATGATACTGAACTTTTTGTTATTTTTCATAAGGACAAGGCTTCCATCACATGGTACAAATACTAAATTACATAAGATATCCAAACAGCTTGAATGGGGGGGCTTATGAAGCCTCCTCTCCCTCTTGAGAACTCTCAGATAACCTGGACATCAGCTCATCTGGTTTTTTATGATGTGGAAATAAGGAAGTACTTAAATGGGCTGAAAGAAGCAGATGTTCTCCCTCAAGGGCAGTAAGTGAACGGTTGGTCGTCACAACAAGCATCGAGACTCTCATCAAGAGCAGATGGGCCTTGTCACCCTTCTCATGGAGATATCCAGGAGAGACTCTGCTGAGGAATAGTGACCTTCAGACTCTGACAGTGTATGGAGATAAACGGGTTTGCTTAGGACAACAGTGGCAGCTCGGGGAGGTATATGGGAACTAGTTATCAATTGTAGAGGAGATCAGCCTGGATATTTAAGGTGATGCAACCAGGAGTCACCTTATTTTGGCTAAATGAAATAAGCAGGAGTAGCAACATCGAAAGCCATCTCTGCTGCTCACACGTGCTTATCTGTACCCAACAACATTTTCCATGGTCCATTCCTCCATACAAAGAGTGCTGAGTACAATTAAATCACATGAAGATATATATTTGCAGAAATGTAGGGATATATTTTGAAATGTCCATCTTGGCAGCCCCCATAGCTCTGCATCCAAAGAGGACCCACAGTCTGCCCCACAAGGGATATAGGCCTGAATCCTGTTGGTGTCATATACAGGTCCCATCTACACGATTTAAATAATACGTAGGGCGTGCGAAAGTTTACACTTCCGTACAAACGGCCGTTCGGATGCACACGAATGCAAAAGAGGGGGGGCCCAGTTTTCCACCCTGAAATACGCACACGCGGCATTCGGGAAGGAAAGTGGATCACGAAGAGAAATCCGTACACCGTTCGGATGGCTGACGGGTCTGTATGGTCCGTTCGCACACATATGAACAGGCAGGGTAATCTGATTGGCTGGCCGAGTAGAGGGGGCGGGGCTAGCACGGAGGGGAATTGGGAGCGGCCGCCATGTTGGTTTCCTGGCTAGCGAGCGTCTGGTAAGTCCGTGAATTTATATGTTTATTTATTTTTATTTTATATTGTAAATACGGAAAACCGAATGTCCGCAAACCAGGAAGCTTTTTTTAAAAAAAAAAAAAAGCGGCGGGAGATTTAAAACTGCCGCTTGGCTTGCTCGCTCCAGCCAGCTTTGGGAAGAGGGAGTCATACGGAGTTTAGGGGCTTAAAAATCGGAAAGCCGGTTCGTATGCATACGAACGACAGGCTGTTCGTATTTTTTGCCCCCCATATGAATTTTTTAATGATCGCATAGCCGCACCCACAGATGTAATGTGATATTTACATCCCGTGTGGTCCAGTGGTTTGATTGTTGCACTAGGACTCTGTGAGACCAGGGTTCAATTCTCTGTTTGGCCATGAAAACCCACTGGATGACCTTGGGCAAGTCACAGTCTCTCAAGGTCAGAGGTAGACAATGTCAAACTCCCTCTGAACAAATCTTGCCAAGAAAACCCCATAATAGGTTCATATTGGGGCACCATAAGTCAGAAGTGACTTGGAGGCACATAACAATAACAATGTGACATTATACCTTTATATGGCTAGAATCCTGATACTCCCAGTTAGAAGAGACCCATTGAAAAAATTGTTCAATGGTCAGTCAAGATGTAATACCATTGTTTCAATGGATCTACTCTGGTTGGGAGCAAGAATAGGACTGAAGCCTACATCTTTTTATGATCATTGTGGACAGGCATTCAACACTTCCATTGGCAACAATCCCCTCATAATCCCAACCTACCAACCTGCTGCCAGGGTGCCTCCCATAGCCATTCAGCATCCATGGGATAGATCAAGGAGGCAGGCAGGTAGCAGTTGGAAGTATTTTAGCAGCTTGTTGAAGGAAGATTATGTCATTTTCCCAGACTTTCAGAGCACTCCTAAGAGATCCAGGAGAATGCCTGTTTCTTCCTTGAGTGGCTGCTGAGACACAGCCAGCTACTGTCTGGATGCCCTCACTTCACCCTGAATGGTTGGGGGACAACCCAGAAACATAACCTCCAACCAGGACAACCGACAACCAGTACAACCGACAACCAGGACAACATGATTTGATAGGGATTGTCCTGACTAACCCTCTGTTGTCCTGGTTTATTTCAGCTGTTTTAAAAATGTCCTTGTTTCTCTCCCCTCCTCCTTCTTTTCCCCTTTGCCCTCATTTTATTTCAACTGCTAAATACTGATATTTAGTTTTTTTTTTAAAAAACCACACACACCAGAAATATAAAACAAACTTAAAAGGGCATGTTACCATTTAAACTGCCAACAAAGTAGGAACCCTGTCTAAGAAAAAAAGGATCCAGCCTCTGCTTGATTATTTTTCTCATTCTTTTATTTCCTGTAGGTTAAGCATTCACAAAAATTAGTACCGCTTGAAAGCCTTGTTAGGGTGCCGCCAGATGGAAGTCTTATGGGTTTTGTTCCTACACAAACCAATTTTATTTTGGAAATCCATGTGATTTTTTTTCCTCACCCCAAAGTATTTCCTGGGAGCTCCTGGCATTACCAGAGACTTTTTATTCCCACTCCCCAGATCAAAGAATCATACAATCATAGAATTGGAAAAGACCACAAGGGCCATCCAGTCCAACCCCCTGCCATGCAGGAATACACAATCAAAGCATTCCTGACAGATGGCTGTCCAGCCTCTGTTTAAAAACCTCCAAAGAAGGAGACTAGACTCCACCACACTCAGAGGCAGCGTGTTCCACTCAGTTAGTTTAAATTGACTCAGTACTTTTGGAAATGAAATTCATATGTATTTGTCTATGTTTTTGTATCATCTTGGAAGCAATCAAGATGTCCATCACCAAATAAACACAGCTATTGTTTCCAGGGCATAGATTCAACAGAGATCAAGTGAGGGAAAGAGGAATGTTAGCATTAAAACAAAATGATCCTAATGCTTAACTAGGGTATTATTGCCAAAGCATTTTAACGCTTTGACTGTTACTCTTGTATAGTAATAAAAACGGCTCAGTGGAAATGGATGAAAATCAGTTTCTGGAATGTTGCATGTGACTGAGCAGTGGGAGGGGGAATGGAAGGAAGGAAAACCTAGGATGTTTCAAGAAAAAGACTGGATGCAAATCCATGAATATGTGGATACAGAATTTTGTTTGGTCATTTTCAGAGAGTTTTGGCACATATTTTTTCAGGCTGATATTTCCATGTTTCTGTAAATGGGCAAAATTTAAAACCATGACATCTGCTGCCTTGTTGCAAGGGCTATTAAAATAGAAACACTGGATGGATTATTTATACCTTTGGGATCAATCAGCCTGTCCTTTTGTGCTGTGTGTGTGTGTGTGTGTGTGTGTATGTGTGTGTATGAAAGAGAGAGAGAGAGTGAGTGAGAGAGAGAGAGAGACGGAGACAGACAGACAGAGACAGAGATCACACATGTGTGTTTAGTTTCAGAAAGGGGAAAAAAAAGTTCTGTTTGGGAGCATTTTTACACAAATTCCAGAATGCATCAGTAAAAGAAAAGAATTTGGCCTCTCAGCCGTGCAGTGGGGGTGAGACCTCTTGTGGGGCTTGGAGAATGCTCAACAAGCAGTCTCTCCGGGTCAAGTGAACCTGTTGCAATCATCCAGGGGCCTGATCCACTTCAGTTCCAATCCAAACCAGATTTGAGGATTCCAAAATGAAACAAAGCCATGAATGCTACAATCTGATAGCTTATTACAGAGTTGAAACAAGGATGCACAAGTAAGAAAAGGTAAAAAAAGAAAAAGCAGAGAAAGCTAACATCCCTTCAGCCTTCTTCCTAGTTGAGTGCATAATGGAGTCTCTGAAATATATAGGATGCAGCCCAATAGGACTTCTTTAGCCTGGCGTTCAGCTTTATCTTCCCTCGAAATAAAGAAATAAATAAAATCCTCCTTGGTATAAGTAGTTCCCTCCATGCATTTGAGGAAGTAGACCAAGAGCTTGTTTAGATGGGCAGTTTACGCTGTCTTCCCCTGTCTGGAGCCCTGCTATCCAAACAACACAGGGCTTTTGCCCTGTTTCACCTCTGAGCAGTCCTGACCATGCCTAAGGCAAAGCCAGGGGGAAGCTGGGGTAAAGCCCCTTAAAACATTTTATTTAAACACCCAGGAAAACCTGTATTATGCAGGAAAACCCGAATGGGGCTGGTATAGGAACACAGGGTCTGTACCTGCACGCCAGCCTGTATAGTCGGCCACCACTGTCATTGGAGCCACTCTGAAGCCAGGAAGAAGCCCCCCAGAATGTGACTAGCCTTGATCACATGCTGAGGGCTTCCTTCCTGGCTTCAGAGGGAGCAACGTGTGACAGTGCGGAAGGCAACCGCCGATGCCAGCCAGCATGTGCATGCGGACTTCCTCCTGTTTTGGCAAAGTAAAGGGGGAGCCAGGGGGGAGAACAGGCTAGCTCCAGGGCAAGAATACACCAGCTGGAAACCAGCATATTCTGGCAGGTCTAGACAAGCCCCAAGTCTATGAAAGCTTATGCTACAATGTCTTTCTCTCAATTATTCTCAAAGGTGCTACGAGTTCTGTTTGCATACTGATATTCCAGGCTATGGAGATTATCAGATGTGGCAAAAACCACGTCAGAAGATTGCGACGAGAACAGGAACTGGTGAGATTATCAGACAATGTTGTCCTTCAGCATCCTGGGGGCATAGTGTAGGCATGAGTAAGGCATCCTTTTTTATTTTCAGCTTCTCCCTGTCAATGAAAAAGGGAAGCCTCATCTGAGGCAGTGCTATGCCCCAGGAATGGCTGAGGACGTGGGCATCTGATAACGTTGCCCTATCTGTTGTCCTCCCATTCTTCTGATGTGGCTTGGGATGTGATTTTTTTTTTGCTGCATTCTACCACGTCTGATAATCTCCTATATCTATGAATTCTACCTCCTTGGTATAAGTTTGGGTAGCAATCTTCTGTGTTCTAGAAGTTGCTTGAAGAAGCACAGATTGGGTACCTTTCCTCAGCCTTTTGTGGAGACAGGGGGGGAAAAAAACATCCTTATCATGGAAGGGAGAGGTAAGAGAACACTGTAGCACCTTTGAGACTAAAAAGGAGAAAAAGAAATTTCTAGCATAAGCTTTCAAGGAATTCAGTGTCCTTTATCCCATGCATGGAGTGAAGCCTCTGTGGACAGACATATATACCAACAGATGGAGGAAGAATGATAATAGAAACTCAGAACACATGGGTATGATGACAGGGTGAAAAGTTCCATCACAATGATGCTGATAAAAAGTAGGTAAAGGGACAAAGGTGAAAGACAAGTTTTACATATGATGAATCTGATGAAGTGCGCTGAAGTCCATGACAGCTTATGCTAGAAATTTCTTTCTCTAGGCGCTCTCAAAGGTGTGAGAGGCTTCTTGTAAATCTTCTTATGCTGAAACAGATGAACACAGCTATGTCTTTGCAAACCACTATTTCAGAAGGGAGAAGTAGAGAGGCAGAGCCAGGTGGCTAAAGGAAAGTTTATATGTGAAAGTGCTTGGGGCCAATTATCTTTATTTGAGAGAGCTGGCCAAATTGATCACCAACAGTGGTCCGCCCTGGCCTCACATCGGGAGGCATGGAGACGCAATATCCACAATGCTGCAGCCTTATTTGAGAACTCACGACGAACAAGTCTTGAAGAGAAACGACAACGCAGAAAGAATCACAACCCAAAAACATCACCCAAGGAGACCTTCTGCTGCGCTTTTTGCAACCGGACTTGTTTATCTCGGATTGGCCTTTTTAGTCATCAGCGCGCTTGCAGAAGGCGCGGGATGAGTCCTTCCTGAATCTTCGTTTGCGAAGAAAAGCCAGAGAGAGACTTGGTGAGCTAAAATATGCCTTCCAACATTTCATAGATGACAACTGGGACAACTGGCCAAGCAACATCAGTGTGATCAGTGTGATATTAATGAGGAACAATAAAGCAATTGAAGGAAGCTAACAACAAGAAGTAAAGTAGGTGGAGGAGACAGAAACTGGGACATTTTAAAAGCATTTGAAAAAATGGGATGGCAGAGGATTAATTGGGACTCTTCCTGGTCAATCAAGACAGTTTGTCCCACTTTACCTTTTGTCCTCAGCTTCCTTCAGTTGCTGCAAACTAAGTTCAACATGCAGAAAGGGTGTGTACTCAATTAACTCAGCACGGGGGTGGTGGCGATGATAGGTGGAGTCTTGACCTTTCCAGTAGATCAGGCCAAAGCAAACTGCTGCAGCTTCTTCTAGCTTGTACATTCTTCCTTATTAACAACTTTTGCCATCTTGAACACATTGTGCTTGGACACACATGCTAGGGAAACACTTGCCCTGGTTTTCATCTGTGAAATGTTGGAGGGTACAGTTTCATCCTGGCTTCATTTGGTCACTCCTTTTAAGCAATCATCATACAGCATGCTCATGAACTGAACAGGCTGAATGGGAGGGAGATGAGTCTGCCATGGCAATGAGGCGGGGAAGCAGCTGTGGAGGCCTTTGAACATGAGAGGAAAGCTTGTCAGACACGGTTTCCCATTTGGGTTTTGCCATCAGTGGCTCATGGGCCTTTGATTTGATTCTTTCTCTTCTTCCTGCCTTTGCCAAGGAACCACTGGCGAAGATGGCTGGTGGTTTGTTTTCTCTTTCATTCTGGATACCACAGAGTGAGCAAGACAGGACTCCTTCTCCTGCTTCACTCTTAAAACACACACACATACACACTCTTTTCTGTATCTCTGGTGACACATGCAAAAAGCAACTTTCATGTCACAAGCTCTCTCCCTTTCTCTTGGGTGGTTAAAAAGAAGAAAAAAAAAAGAAAAAAGAAAATGAACTACCCCTATCAGTTTTATCACTGGAAATGTTTGGTGATACTTTTTTTTGTGAGAGAAGTGGGGTGGGGGAGAGACAAAAAGCAAGAGAACACAGTTCACTCATGAAAGCTTTGCATGGAATGAAACAAATTAAATGGCTGCCCATGGAGAAGAAGGAGGTTGGTGAGAAAGGACAGCAAAGACAACTGCAGATCAAATAGGCTGGATGGAGACAAAACCAACTAGACAGCTTAGGGAACAGAGGCCTAGCATGACAGTAAAATAATTGTGCCACTCCAGACGAAGACTTCAGATTTCTTATATGCATTTTTTTCAAGAGTGAGTCTGCCAACCTTGGTTAGCTCCCATAATATTTTATCTGCCTACTCTGGGCCTCTTTCATTGGAGGTTGGAGAAGACTTGATTAATTAGAGGAGAGCCCTACACACAGATGGTCCCACTCGGTGGGGGACGGCTGCAGACGATTTAAAAGTTTAAGGACTCAGGGATGGAGCTTTTGCTTTCTCTTGCCATTTACTGATATGGAAATGAATTCATCTTCTGACAGGAATTTACATTGTTCTTTCTCTCATTCCCCTCAGTACAGAACACAAGACCCAATTAAGTGTGTAGATTAGATTTGTCTGTTTCCCATTTCAACTCTTTATTCGCTCCAAGGTGTCAGAAACTGGCATGGTTGGGAATTGTCCACAGGTCCAGGGACACAGGAAAGACTGTTGCTGCTAGCATGGAGCTTGAAAAAAGTTTGGAGGACTGAAAATTTCAGAGGCCCCACCTAGCCTTGTCAGGACTCATGCTGGCTAGTGGATTCCATACCATTGAACTGTCCCAATTTGGCTGGCATGTTGTCGATCAATCTCCCCTCATCCTACTTTTCATCTGCTTTTAAAATGTTCCAGTTTCTCCTCCTCCTCTTGCTTTCCTGCTTTGTTATCAGTTTACTTCAGTTGCTGCAAACAGAGTTCCAAGTACATTCAATTAACTCAGCAGGGGGAAAAGACGAGGCAGGACAGAAACACCATCCCCTGTAGACTCAGGCAAAAGCGAACTGCTGCAGCCTCTCCTAGCTTGTGTGTTCTTCAAAAGTACTTTGGCCATTTTGACCACACTCTGATGCCACTTGGCCACATGTTTTCCAGTTTTCTTCTGTGAAATGTTGGAGGGTAGCGGTTCTGGGAGTCGCAGCCCCTAAATTAACTTCTTCAAGCTCTGATGCTACCCTTGAGACCTCTAATGGATACTCCTGCAACATAGCTACTGCTGCCACAAGGGCTCATGGGTCATGCTAATCCAGAAAATGGCTTAAAAAGAAGAAAGAATTCCCAGGCAAAATGCAATTCATTATTCATTCAATAATGGCATGTCCTGCTCAGCCAGGGGATGACAGAAGAGAAAAAAATATGGCTTCAGTGCATTATTTTTGCCTTTCATAGTATGAAGGCCAACTTGAGATTTAAGCACTGTGGCTTTCATGGGAGTTTTGTGTAACTTTTCAGGTGGGGATGAGATGTGGGACTTTTCCCAATGCTATCTTCAGATACCACAAACAATCCCAGCCTTTCCCAGCCCTTTTGGGAAGGACAAGATCCCATTGGATATTTCCTTAGAAGTTATCTCTCTTTCCCGGGGGGGGGGGGATACAACCATTGGGCTTCACTACAAAGTTTTCCCTTCCCCTTAATACCAATGCTCATTAAAAACCAAGCCTTGTATCCAGGTAGGATGCACTAATGTAGCATCCACATACCTGTTGATTTTAATAAATCAGAAGAAATCAAGAAACAGACTGAACTTGGCAGTGGTAATGTCTGCTCTAAATCACTGTGTGTGTGTTTTTAAAAAGAACCTTGTATCTATATTTGTGCCAAGAATATTAACACCCCAGCTTGTCTAAAAGCCTTGCAGGTGTTTGAGTGGGCATGGAAGTGTAAAAGAGTATACACAAAGGTTCACGTTTGGTGTCATCAAGTTGACCCTAGCCAATATGTTATGGCAAGGGAGCATGTCTTGATGGTGTGGACTGTCAGTTCAGGATGCTTATGCTGTGAAGTAGTTCTAAGCACAGATTGGTATCTCCACATGCTGGAGATACCTGGGAAACTCAGCAAACCACAGAATGGCTATGGGTATCAGAGGGTCCCAAAAGAGGCCACTCTGCCATGTTAAGTTTTGCTGTGGATAGTTTGGGCAGCTCTGTAGCCATGTTTGAAAGCTGTTTGGATTCAGTATGTTAAACCTGTTGGGCTAAACAAGGCTATAGAGGGGCTTGTCTCTCTGGCTTTTCTTCGCAAACGAAGATTCAAGAAGGACTCATCCCGTGCTTTCTGCAAGCGCGCTGATGACTAAAAAGGCCAATCCGAGATAAACAAGTCTGGTTGCAGAAAGCACAGCAGAAGGTCTCCTTGAGTGATGTTTTTGGGTTGTGATCCATTCTGTGTTGTCGTTTCTCTTCAAGACTTGTTCGATGTGAGTTCTCAAATAAGGCTGCAGCATTGTGGATAGTGCGTCTCCATGCCTCCCGATGTGAGGCCAGGGCGGACCACTGTTGGTGATCAATTTGGCCGAGCCTGAGACGTTGTTTCAGGGAGTCTTTGTATCGCTTTTTTGGAGCGCCCCTCTTATGCTGACCCGTGGCATAAGCCGTCTGAGGGCTCACACTAAGACTCTAAACTATCTAGTCCATGAGCTGCTCTTCGCTGATGATGCTGCCCTTGTTGCCCACACTGAAGCAGCTCTGCAGCGCCTAACATCCTGCTTTGCAACAGCTGCAGAGCTGTTTGGGCTGGAAGTCAACCTGAAGAAAACAGAAGTTCTTTACCAGCCTGCACCACAGGACGAACACCACCATCCCCACATTGCCGTCGGCAAATCTGTGCTCAAGTCCATTCAGCAGTTCACCTACCTGGGAAGCATCATCTCCTCAGATGCCAAGATTGACAAAGAGATCGATCACAGATTAGCAAAGGCATATAGTGCATTTGGAAGACTTCACAAAAGAGTCTGGAGCAATAAACACCTGAGGCAAAGCACAAAAATCAGTGTGTATAGAGCCATTGTACTGTCTATCCTCCTTTATGGATCTGAAACATGGGTCACCTATCGCCACCACCTACGACTCCTCGAGCGCTTTCATCAGCGCTGTCTACACACAATCCTAAATATACCATACACTGGACTGACTATGTAACGAATGTTGCTGTCCTTGAGCAAGCAGGGGTCACCAGTATTGAGAGGGGCTTGTAATGTCCAACAAATGTACAGACTTATGCTGGAGTGGTATGTCATCTTTTTTTGTGGGTGGGGAGAGACGGTTTCCTATAAAGCTTCTCCATTATTGGGAATGAGAAAAGACAATTCAATCTTGCATACTAATGTCATGTTCTCATTTCAAAGAAGCTAGTCTGACAGATACTTTTAAGAAGAGATGTGGGTTTTGAAAAGCCCTTGATGGCACTGCCTGTAATTAGAATGTAATTGGCGTAATTGAGAGCCCAAGGCCCTTTTGTTAGGGTTCATTTGCATATTTTTAACATTTTATCAAATCTTTGTTTGTTGTGTGTGTTCCCCTCCCCACACACATTTGTACTTCTTTTAGTAACCATTCCTGCCAGCTACAGATAAATTCAAGTTAATCACTGCTGTCTTTGTGGTTTGTTCTATACCTTATAAGAAAGGGCAGCAGATGCCAGAGGTTGAGTGGTATTGGGAAGAACAGATACTGAAAAGGACAGAGGGAACAAATTCGTTTCAAATTGGTGTTTTCTTTTTCTGCTGAATGATCCATTATTATCACAGTTGAGGCATTAACCCCTTTTCCTGGAGTAGCAAACAGCTTCCAAAACAATATTTTAAGAGTGTCATTTGATCCCCTCCCCACTGTGTTTTGGGACATTATGGAATATGGATAGCCTTTATTATTGGTCACTTTAATATTGTATGAACTTCCCTCCATGCCTTGGTTACTATGGTCCTATGGTTCCCTATGGTCATCATGGAATGTTCAAAAAGCAACCATTAGAATAGTTACACTTCATAAAAGTTGAAGGAGAACCAGCATGGTGTAGTGATTTGAGCATTGGACTAGGGACTGTATCAGACTAGCATCTAAAGACACTGTAATTCCACTATTGAGGGAAGCAGAAACATAGCAGCTTGATTACAAAAAATATTGCACATTGCTGAAATTGCATGATACTGCACCATAATTGCACAATACTACCACCATGGAATCATTGCACAACCACCACTAGCAGTTTAAGAACAGGATTTTACTTCAGTGATTTTGTATGGGCTAGATTTTGGCTGTTCTCACGAGAAGACATGACTTTGTTTAAACATCCCCAAAACATAAATAACTAAAGAAATTAATAAACCCTTAAACAAATATAAAGGTGTACCCAGAAAGGGTGATAGTTTATTAAAAGGGCATCCTGTGTTCTTGTTGGGAAAGGGGAGGGAGAAAAGGGGCCATCTATTCATGCTGTAATCGTGCGATTGCAGTGGGACATAATTTTGCACATTTGTCAATATTGCAAAAAGAGCAATATTGAGGGTTGTTCATGGATTTTCCTGTCAATGAAAAGTGACAAACATTTAATGGGTGGAGCACACATTGACCATGGGAGGACAACATAATTATGCAACAATGGGGGGTCATTTGCAGTATTGTTGCACTGTAATTCTGTGATTACAGCCCCATCTGATACAGTTTTATGACTGCCACAGGGCAGAGTTTAAATCCCTGCTTACCCATGGAAACCGACTGAGTGCTCTTGGGCAAGTCATACGCTCTCAGTCCAAATGCGGGGCAACAGCAAACCCCCTCTGGATATATCTTGTCAAGCAAACCTCTATGACAGGGTCACCATAACTCAGAGTCCACTTGAAAACATATACAAACAAATGAAATTCTCTTTTGTATATGGACCTCAGCATTGAAGCTATCCTTGGCCAGCAGCCTGTCAGTGAATTATGAATCATGTGTGTTTAAGTGCCACATAGAGGCATATAAGTCTCTTTTTGGACATGATACACAGGGCAGTTGTTGTTGTTTTTGGCCTTGCACACTGTCCAAAAACTTCCCATGCCTGGCAGCAGTCAAGCCCCAGGAGGATTTGCTCCTGCTTCTTCTTACCAGAGGGAAGGAGCTGGAGGAGGGACGCAACTCAGACTGCAAAGATCTGGTTGCTTTGATCTCCTAGGGCAGGGCTGGGCACAATGTTGTCCATGGGCTGCATGAGGCCCTCAGAGCCATTTGTGTTGCTTCTCAGAACTCCCACAATATCTTCATTCCCCACCCTCCCAAATGCCCTCTATGGGGTGTGGAAGGCATTTTCACCATGTTTGAGGGAAGAGGTCGTTTTTGAAACAGGAAATGAATAGGAAGTGACTTCTGGTCACTTTCTGTTGTTAAAAAAGGCCTCTCCTAGCCTAGGGAGGTTCCAGAACAGGAGTATCTAGACGGTGAAAAACATCCTCAAAGAATGTGAGGGGAATACCTTTTGTCCTCATGAGATCCCACAAGGATTTGCTATATTCGAAAGGAGGGGGAGAAAAGCTCCATGTACTGCGCAATAACAGCCTTCACTTTTATTCTTATGAAGTTGTTTAAAAAATTATGCAGAAATGTGCATTTCAGCCCATTTGTACAACCAATTTGAATTGGGGCACATCCCAGAAATCAAAACATGATTGGTTGTCTTTGTTTTATATCTGACTTCCCTTTTGGTGTCTTCTAGTATTTCCTTTCTCATCATTGTATATCGATTTCGTACATTTAATCCTGGCTTCTATATTTCCTTCTCTATTTCCCTTATATACCTTATTGTTTTTGACAATTTAAAGATAATTTTGGTGTAATGTTGACTGTTTATTAATTTTTGTGTTGATCTGTAGAGAACTGATGAAGAAAAATGTAAGAAACTATATGATGTGATGGACTCTTTGTTTTTAAATTTATGTAATCCTTTTTTACAATAAAAATAATAATGAAAAAAAAAAAAACATGATTGGTTGGACATACATGGGGGCAGCCTTGCCAGAGACAAAGTGGCCAGAAATGCCATTGTTGATTTTCAGGGAAGTGTTGATGCACTATTTTCGAGCAGCAAAGCAAAACAATTTTTTAAAGCAGAAGATTGCTCTTCTACGTCTCTGATTTAATGAGGGGAAAAAAAAGGAAATGGCGGGAGGTTTGGGAGAATAATAACGTGAGTGATTCACTTGCGGCCACCATCTTTCCTCACAGGTATGCTCCATGTGAAATTCAAACATGGAGAGCTTCCCATACCAGCGATCTTGCAAATATATCATGTATACAAATGAACGCTGCTGAGATGGTGAGTTAAAGCATTGTTTTCTGCAAGTAATTCTCCCTTCTAGCTGAGCCCAGGGTGAAATGTCCCCATACTGCCTAGAGAGCTTTTGGGGGCCAGAAGCTTATTTTATTTTATTTGTGCAGGGGCAGGGGCAGTGTGGGGTGGTACAGCTCTCTAAGGTTTACTGAAGGGCTAGTGCATCCTCTTAGCCTTCCACAGTTGCCCTTCCTGCTCCTGGGGGAAGGAAAATATGACAGACCCTTTTTTCTTCCCCCCACCCCTGACTAAGTTGAGACATGCTTCCTTCTAGGCAGTGGGAGGACATGGAACTGTAAGTCCTGTTAATGGGGATTGTAGTCCAATATTTTTGGAGGGCACCATGGTGTAGAAGGCTGCTCTAAGCATTACTGACAGTGATGATGGGATTAGGAGCATGTGAGATTTGTGCTTCGCCTCTGTACTTCAGTGAGACTCTTGGGTCAGCCACATGAAATTATCCAGGTGTTGGTGGGGAAATTGCCTAATGATTTCTTTCTTTTTAATCTGTCAGGGATTTGGGGGAAATATTATTTCTGCTTCCTTTTTGAATAATAGCCTTTGATGGATAATCATATATTATGAAAAATTTGATGGCCAATATTACATTTATCCCAACGATATAATCAGTGTTTGGCATCTCAGCTGATTTAGTCAATTAGGTTTTTAACCTCCTGTCTTCAGTTGCGTCTGTAGGTCTTTTAAATGCAGCAATTTTAATGAAAGCTCATCTACCTGTTCATTTAGACATTCAATTTGTCCTTCCTAGTTCTTTTGTGTACATGAATATAAGCCAGAATTTCTCTCCCTGCCCGCCTCCCAGCCAACCCAATTATTTTTTTCACATGGAAATGAGGGCTGAAGGGATGACTGAAATTACTGGTTTTAGTGGGGTGGGGGGCATAGAATTTCCAAGTAAACCAAATGTTTTGATTTTTCAAAAGAGAAGTGACGTCCATATTGAGGACTCTGATTCTAAAAGTATCTCCATCCAAGCTTGAATTTCAGGCGGCAATTACCTGCAGGAGCAAATGATGGTCTTTAGGCCTCCTTACCATGGCTAGGAGCAGCAATCAGGCGGTTGGGTAAATGCCGCTGATTTTTGTCCCTCTGGCTAATTGCAGGATCACCAAATAGATGCTGTTGTAAATTCACCTCTATAATATGGGGCTGACATTCAGGGCCCAAGTAAGCACCACATGATATGCTGCCCTTTCTCCTTCTCTTTATTTGCTCTGTGCCAGGACTGGTGATTCAGTCCACCTCTGGTTATTCATGCTTTTCATCCTTTGGAAAGCTCCTGGAGTCCTCCACTCCCTGCAGCTACTCAGGATGTAGTAGTGTTGGAAGGCTCAGCTGGACTGGCCAAAAGCCTTGGCATTTTGCAGGACTTGTACCTGTACTCACTGGGATTAAAAAAACAAAAAAAACCAAAAAACTATCCATGCACCATACAGTACCTCCTGTTCTGGCCTATTTCTTTTGCATTTCTAGGACTAGCTATAACTTTTTGAACCCATGATGTCTTTTCCCCGTCCCACAAATTTCTGATACATTGTTCTTGCTAACTGCTGTTGTTGCCTTCAATGTACGGTGACCCTATGAATGAGAGTCTTCCAAGACACCCTTATCATCAATAGCCCTCCTCAAGTCCTAGCAGCTCAGGCTGTGGCTTTCTTGAGGGAGTTTGTCCACCTGCAGTGCTGTCTTTTTTCCTACTACCTCCCACTTTAGAAAGCATTATCACCTTTTCTAACAATACAGTACATGTCATTTCTATTATAGGCAGGGTAGATAACTTCCTACATCTATATCCATTGTCTTAGTTCCTTCTCTACTTCTGGGTGGTCCCACTGGTGATGTTTTGAATGGGGGTGTGACCCGTGCCACACAGGTTTTCCTCTGTCCTTCCTTCCCATGTTACATTTATGGTTAGCTGGTTGAACACTTCCTCTGTGCTGCCCTGCACTCACTGTATGATCTTTCCTTTTCTTTCATGTATATATATATTTTCCTGCAATGATGGTGCTAAAGTGCAATAGTGTTTTACCCCATGACACCTTTGCACTATGATTGCAAAATATACATTTTAAAATAAATAAATAAATAAATAAATAAATAAATAAATAAATATGCCAGACCAGGAATGTGGATACCAGAGGAGAAGCTGGGTGGGGTGGGGTTTGGAGTTCATGGAGGAGGATCATGAGGAGGAAAGGTGATACTGTACCAATCAGAGGAGTTACAATAGCAGAGAAAAGCAGCAGAGTGGGGGTGGGTGGGTCTGGAAGCAGGAACAATAACTCTGTGCTAACATGGAGTCAAGGAGCAGGGGAACTGTGCACACTTGGGTGTAGTTTTGGGGAGGTTTTTATACTTAATATTTCCCTTCAGGGGATGGGATCTAGAGTGAAGTACAATGCTTCTGGAATTTCCTAAGTACCAACAATGGATGCTCTAGAAGCACTAACGATAGTTAATGTGTTATGAATTTGGAATTAAATGAAGTAAACAACCTTGTTTGTCTGCTGTGGAGGAGAGGGGAGATAGCTCTTTTACTAACCTTGAGCACCTCAGCTATACTTGATTGGATTAGCCAGATGTCCAGGCAAGAAGTTGCCCTTCAGGTTACCTTTCTTTGGAATTTATAATGGCCCCTCCCTAGGGTGTACATGGCTATAGTCTAAGCGCTAGCCTTTGGAGGGTCCCTGGTTTCTGGAAGTTCCTGGTTTACTTCTCACTCTCATGGAAGGCTGCAGTTAGCCAGATTATTAAATATTGCCAATTATTACATGGATAAAAGGGTGTGGGCTGTCAAGACTGGTAACAACCTGAACCACATCACAGTTAACAACACCTCAAGGCGGGAGAGAGTGGATGATACCGTGGTATATTTAGGGCATGACTGTATGTGTGTGTGAACAACCATTAGCAAGGTATCTCCAAAGCCCATCATTTTCTGGAACTATTGTATCATCTGCACCTATTATTATCTACATTTGGAGAGAAGGCTGCAGCCTTTTCTCAGAGAGGCAGATCTCAGAGTTTTGAAAAGCCATTGGGGGGTGGGAATACAACCCCCCCCCAGCCTCCAAAAATTCCACATAGTGGGTGGGGGGTTTGGGGGTCAGATTCCTGTTGGTGTCTTAGGCATGTGTATGTTCCTCTGCAGAGGTGCTTGGACATTTTTGTCCAATACAGAAGGTCTGCTTTCAGTTCATGGCTGAAAAGTTGAAGTTGTGTGTGTGGTACTTTTATGTATGCAGATGCCCGTTGTAAGTGAATGTGCATTGTACATGGATGGCATTGCACATGCATGCACATGTGCTCTTGGTTATTCACCCAGCTGCATATTTTGGTGTCCTGGATCAGTTGTGCAACACTGCCATTCAACACAAGGGCTGTGAAGCACAATTAATGCATAACTTCACATGTGGGGATTTATGCTACACAACCCTGGTGTAGAATCTCAGCTCTGCCAGATCTAGTAACCATCCTGATATCCCTATAAACTAAGTTAGGCCATCACAATGCACTTTATGTGACTGATGGTCCTTTTAATTGGCAGCACTGAGGGGATAAAAAGTTCTTTGTCCCATTTTCTCTTGAAGGATGGAACACATTACACTAGTTTTCCAGCACATACTCTGGTCTCCTATTTCCTTCATGGTTCAATTTAAGATGTTGGTAATGATTTCCTAAGGATCTAGACTCAGCCTAACAAAAAGGCCTTCTCACTCCTATGTTGCATTATGACCTTTGAAATCATCTGCCATAACTCTTTTCAGCATACCACCCTTATAGTCAGTTAAGTCCAAAAGGAAACCTGGAAAGGCATTCATAGAATCATAGAGCTGAAAGAGACCACAAGGGCCATTCAGTCCAGCCCCTGCCATGCAGGAATACATAATAAAATCATTCCCGACAGATGGCCATCCAGCCTCTGTTTAAAAACCTCCAAAGAAGGAGACTCCACCACACTCCGAGGCAGTGCATTCCATTTCTGAACAGCTCTTACTGTCAGGAAGTTCTTCCTAATGTTTAGATGGAATCTATTTTCCTGTAGTTTGAGTCCATTGCTTCATGTCCTAGTCTCCAGAGCAGCAGAAAACAAGTTTGCTCCATCTGCAGCATCACATCCCTACAAATATTTAAACATGGTTATCGTCTCCCCTCTCAACCTTCTCTTTTCCAGACTAAACCTACCTCACTCCCTAAGCTGGGTATCATTCTCCATGATCTCTCACCTTCACCCACCCCCACCCTTTGAAAACCTTCTGGAGATTCTGGAGAATTTGTACCATTTAAACATAAAGGTGAAGAGACTGAGTTAGGAATCATAGAATCATAGAATCATAGAATTGCAGAGTTGGAAGAGACCACGAGGGCCATCCAGTCCAACCCCATTCTGCCACGCAAGAAATCACGATCAAAGCATCCCTGACAGATGGCCATCCAGCTTCTGTTTAAAGACCTCCAAGGAAGGAGACCCCACCACGCTCTGAGGGAGTGTGTTCCACTGCCAAACAGTTCTTACTCTCAAAAAGTTCCTCCTCATGTTGAGGTGGAATCTCTGTTCCTGGAGCTTGCATTCATTGCTCCGTGTTCCAGTCTCTGGAGCAGCAGAAAACAAGCCTGCTCCATCCTCAGCGTGACATCCCTTCAAATACTTAAACAGGGCTATCATATCGCCTCTTAACTGTCTTTTTTCCAGGCTAAACATACCCAGCTCCCTAAGTCTCTCCTCATAAGGCATCGTTTCCAGACCTTTCACCATTTTAGTTGCCCTTCTCTGGGCACGCTCCAATTTGTCAATATCCTTTTTTAATTGTGGTGCCCAGAACTGGACACAGTATTCTAAGTGAGGTCTGACCAAGGCAGAATAGAGCGGCACTATTACTTTCCTTGATCTAGACACTATACTTCTATTGATACAGCCCAAAATCTCATTGGCCTTTTTAGCTGCCGCATCACACTGTTGACTCATGTTCAACTTGTGGTCTACTAGGACTCCTAGATCCCTTTCGCATGTAGTCTCATTCAGCCAGGTCTCTCCCATCCTATATTTATGCATTTCATTTTTCCGCCCTAAATGCAGTACTTTACATTTCTCCGTATTTAATTTCATTTTGTTAGCTTTGGCCCAGCTCTCCAGTCTATCCAGGTCATTCTGAATTTTGATCCTGTCCTCTAGGGTATTAGCTACTCCTCCTAATTTGGTGTCATCTGCAAATTTGATAAGTATGCCCCTAATTCCCTCATCCAAGTCATTGATAAAGATGTTGAATAGCACTGGGCCCAGGACAGAACCCTGTGGCACCCCACTGGTCACATCTTTCCAAGACGAAGAGGAGCCACTGCTGAGCACTCTTTGGGTTCGGCCGGTCAACCAATTACAAATCCATTAAACAGTTAACTTGTCTAGCCCACATTTTACAAGCATGTTTGCAAAAATGTCATGGGGAACCTTGTCAAAGGCCTTACTGAAATCAAGGTATGCGATGTCCACAGCATTCCCTTCATCTACCAAGCTGGTAACTTTATCAAAAAAAGAGATCAGATTAGTCTGGCATGACTTGTTTCTCTGAAGCCCATGTTGACTTTTTGTGATTATGGCATTGCCTTCTAAATGTTCACAGACTCTCTGTTTAATGATCTGCTCTAGAATCTTCCCTGATATTGATGTCAGACTAACTGGACGATAATTGTTGGGATCCTCTTTTTTCCCCTTTTTGAAGATGGGAACAACGTTTGCCCTCCTCCAGTCTGCTGGGACTTCTCCTGTTCTCCAGGAGTTCTCAAAGATTATTGCCAATGGCTCTGAGATTATATTTGCCAGCTCTTTTAATACTCTTGGATGTAGTTCATCTGGTCCTGGAGATTTAAATTCATTTAGATTAAGAAGATATTCCTGTACTACCTCTTTACTTATTTTGAGCTGGATTTCCCCTATTGTGTCCTCTGTTCCATTATCCTCAGGTTGGTCCTCCTTTTCCTTTTCTGAAAACACTGAGGCAAAGAAGGTGTTGAGTAATTCTGCCTTTTCTCTGTCCCTTGTTAGCATTTTGCCATCTTCTCCACGTAGTGGCCCTATCATTTCCTTCTTCCTTCTTTTGCTGCGGACATACCCAAAAAAACCCTTTTTATTGTTCTTAACCTCCCTTGCAAGCTCCTTGGTCTGTATCTCAAAAAGAGGAACATTTTTGGGAAGCAGGAAACATGGCCATCCTCCCTTTTCAACTGTAACACTCACAAACACAGAAAAGTTACTTTTTTGTAATACAACTTCCAGAGTCTCTGCATCCTGCTGTCTTGATGTCTTTGGCATTATGACTGTAGCCTTACTCTGGCTTCCCACAACTTTGAAGGCTTTGTCTTCAAGCATGATCGACTTGTATTTCACTAGGATCCAGTCCAGGAGGATAGAGGGATGGAAAGAAGAAAAAGAAAACACCGAGGTTCTTTAGCACCATCAAATATTGATAGACTAAAGAAGACTAAGAGGAGCATCTAAGTGCTACTCCATTGTCTGAGAATGAGCCAAGATCTTCTGCCTCTCTCTGTAACTTCAGTCTCCTTTGCCTCTTGGTTGCTTTGCTTCATGGAAAATATGTAATCACACCTATATTTGTTTAGACTCTAGTATATGTTGGGCTATTACCTGGTGGTATCTGGATTTTTAGATTTATGTCCAGCAATAGATATTGATCATGTTTTTTTTAACTGTGTAAAGGTTTTTGATAAATTCCTGTAGCTGGCATTTCATAGAGAAAAGCTTGAAAAAATTAATTCACTCATGTTGGGAAGATCATTACAAGGGAGCAGGATAAATGCACCTCTGTATCATTTGGGTAAATTCTTACCAAAAATAGGTCAGAAAGAAAATTTTCACCTTATCCCTGGTGAAAGAAGACAGCCTGAACATATTCTTTGATAATTTTACCCAGAATGAGCAAAAGGGAGGAAGGAGGTTGCATCAGTCAGTGGAAGCTACCTGCATTCCAGAGCAGGTAGATATTGCTCAAAATCCTGTATCAAGGTTACATAGCATAAACCTTCATGCACAAAATTAAATGGTGATATAGTTATACAACCCTTGGCAATGCAGCACACCTGGATATATGACCAGATGCAAAATGGGATGTGTAACAGAATGTGCAATTGAATTCACATCTACAATAGTGCTAAATGTGAAACTCCATTTCTGTGAACTTAATGTGAAGGTTGTACATGAGACCAAAATGTCCATCTGCTTCTGTAGGGGAACTTAGGCATGCTAAGAACACCAACAGGATCCTGACCCTTGGAAGGAATCCTGTTGGTGACAGGAAGTGGTATTCTGTCCCTCCTTGTGGAAGAACACCTCCCATGTGTGTCCAACCTGCCCCCATGGCCAATTAGTGGCTGGGAGAGGAGAAGGTAGCATCTGGATGCATTTAGCTGGATTTTCAGTTCTTGCTGGATAGGTCAGTTGCATGCATGTCAGTGGGTATGAGGGTGGAAAGGGTTATGAAGGTACTTTATGCTCTGTTAAGCCCATATAAGATTGTGCCCTATGGCTTCTGGCCTGGGGCTATATCTGGTGGCAATACATATACTTCCTTCCTCAGACTAGCAGTCTCTCCCTCCTCCCCTCCCCAGTAGCACTGTCTTTGATCCACAGGGCTTCCAATTCAAGCTTCACCATTCTAGATTTCCATCTCATCTAAACAAATTGTGACTAATGCTGTTCAGCAGATTTCTCCAGTCTGGTGCCTTTATTGGTCTTCATCAAATGGGAAGGTTGGATGGGGATGGCAGGAGCTCTGCTCTAACACCGTCCTATGCTTCACTCAGCAAATGTCCCAGGAATCAGGTGGTTGGAGTATAAGAGATTTTGAGGAGTTAATTCAGTCCAGATCAGTCACAGGGTATCCAACAAGATGAAGGGAGAAGCAATAGACTGGTCATTCAGCAAGTCAGAAGCATTCAGCAAGTCAGTAGTCCAGATGAACAAAGCCAGCAAGAAATAAAACAGAGTCATAAATCATTGCCAGGGAGTACATGAGAGACTGATGGGCAGCTGTTTCAAGATACCTAGGTGCCTAATCTTTCAGCATCTCCTGCTTAACAACTGGTGGGAATGATGCAATCTCTCTTTGTCTCTTCCTTACTCAAGGAATGATGGCAATGGATGTTCAGCATCTGCAGCTTTCTGCTAAGGAGCAGGACTCCCTGCTGCCTCAACCACAGCTCCTCTGACTACGAGAGGCCACCAGCTCAGGAGCTGCAGATTCCTGGCAATCTGCCTCCTCCTCTTCATCTGAATCTTCTGACTCCAGAGGGTGAGTTCTGACAGACATATCCAGAGGGTATCGGGTTGGGGCAAGCTGCTGCTGTAGTGTCTTCCTTGTGGAACTCCCTCCCCTTGGAGGCCTGATTGGCACCAATACTATTTTCATTCCAGCAACAACTTAAAACAAAACTTTTGAATAAAACCTTTGAGGCCCAATGATTTCATCCATTTTTGTGCACATACACATTTTAAAGAGTTTTTAACTTTTAAAAAATCATTACATTGTTTCATCTGATTTTTGAATGTTTAGGTGGTGTAGTGGTTTGAGCATTGGAGAACAGTGGAATGATCCTGGAGAACAGGGTTTGAATCCCCTCATGGCCATGGAAACCCACTGGGTGACCTTGGTCAAGTCACACTCTCTCAGCCGGAGAAGAAGGCAATGGCAAACTTCCTGTGAAGAAATCTTGCCAAGAAAACCCTGTGATAGGTTCTCCTTAGGGTTGCCAGAAGTCAGAAATGACTTGAAGGCAAACAAGAACAACAAGAACAACAATAACAACCCACATTGGACAAAAATATTGCAACCACTTCTGTAGGGTTACTTGTGCCTGAATATGTCAATAAGAGGATGCCAGCCCTTATTTTCTGTTACTTTGACTGCCTTTTTTTTCTGCTGATGTAAGACAGATGGAGATGACAACATTTAGAAATGGAGGTGTCAGGGCTGCCCGTAGATTTGCCTCCTCCTGCCAATAACCCTCCCCAAGTGAATGTCAATCCAATGAATGCAGGGCTCATCAGTACTGGAGTTTCTCCATTTCTTCTAAGCTGTCAGTGGGGACATAAAAGCAGAGTGCAAGGAATGAAAAGAAAAGGATATTTTCCACTTCTAGTAATTAAATGCACAGAGATGGGGAACCCAGGTCCTTTAATGCTGAGTTTGTAGACGTAACTGTTAGAAATGGTTGATGATATTACTCTCTTTTAACCTGAGGCATCGGGTGTGGCTCCAGAAGCAGAACTAAGTATTTGGACATGTGAAAGTGAAATATTTTAGATCTAGAAATACACTAGATCAAATCCGTTTTTTAAAAAATGAAGGAACAAAAAGTACATTATTTGCTATGCTGGAATCTTCAGGGGAATGTGAAGCATAGAGCTAGTCTGAAAGCATTTAAATACTTTGGTTGTTTTTTAAAAAAAGTTTTCCACACAATGCACGTTCAACCCAGAGAAGGACTTTAATGTGATGGGGGTTTTTCCTGCTTTTTTCCTCCCTTTTTCTTTCTTTTTTGCTTGAAGAGGGAAAGGGAGGTAGGGGAGCTCTCATCAAAAATAGAAACTAATAATGTGGTATTGAACCATTCCTTTGACAGCTAATCCTTCAAACATGAGTCTGCTTGGAGAAGAGATTTTGAAAAAAAAAAAGAGGGTAGAAGGAGAAGAGAAAAAGGAGTTGCAGGGGGTCTTTATTTTCCATCTCAATGGAGATGAGAGAAAATTTGCTCGGCTTGTAATTTTTTTAGAAGAAAAGTACATAGTATTTCAACCTTGCTGTCCAACTTCTTATCCTCCTCCTCCTCCTCCTCTGGAAGAGTAAGTTGGGAGAAATGGAAAAAAAAGTCAGTTTTTTCCAGATGCCTTAAGACAGAATGACAGGTTGCAAGAAACATGAATAATGGGGCCATGAGGTTAGGTCTTTGGGCAGGCATCAATTGCCCCATTCATTACAATGAATGGTAGTGTTTGCTAAAATAAGGCAGCACTGGCATCCTAACATTACATAAGTAGGCGAAGCGGGGTGGTTAACATATGGTCTTTCAGATGTTCTTGGAGTGCAACTCCCATCCACCTTCGCTAGCCAGGAGTAAGGGATGCCGGGAGCTGTAGGTGTCCAATAGCATCTGGAGGAGATACAGCCTCCCCATGCCTGATCTAAAGAGCCCCCCCCCCCAAAGGCTCTTTAGAAGTAAGCAAAGTAATGTATGTTACTACCTAAGAGCAGGAGCATATGAACATTAAGGCCAGAGCCATCATGATGTAGTGGTTTCAGCACTGATTTAGGACTCCAGGAGTTCAGGGTGGAAATCCCCACTCAGTCATAATCCCTGAGGAGTCAAACAGCAATGGGCGAATGTATATCATGGTGATGCAACCAGATTAATAACTATGCCTTGACATGCAGATTATTTTCCCCCTGAAATTTGTAGGGGGGTATGAGTCTAAAATTAAAAATGTATTAAAAATTCCAGGGATCTAGCCCTTTTAAAAATAAAAAAAAATATCTTCTTTAAAAGTAAAAACACTTTTCTTTCAAAACACTTTTCTTTCAAAGTAAGCAGAGTAAGGCATCGGAATGCAGACACAGCTCAATTAACCTTTATATGTGTGGTCTGATCACACAGTCAATTAGACTCATTAAACAACAAAGATGTCAGTTTAAAAATGCATGTCAAAAATTTACTGAAGATATACCAATCTTAATCTACATATTAAAACAAATTTAAAGGTCCCTAACTAACTAAGAGGATCTAGGGTAGGAAAACCTCACCCAGCCTTAAGTGATGTGGGGTACATGGTGAAGGATAAAAACAAGACTCTAAGACAGAAAGACTCAAAGATGGCTAAGATGGCTACAGCCACATGGAGACAAACTTAAAAGGAACCTTAAACAAAGGGTAATATAATATTTAAATTAGGTCATGTGATGAATGACCCATTGCTCCAGTTGGCTGAAATTGCCTAGGGTAAGAAGAAGGGGGACTGAAAGAACTCATGCATGCAGGGAAATTCCTAAACTGAACTTAGCATAGGATACACAAGATTGTATTGCATTACAATAATTTCCCCACAAAATGGACTCGTATGTGGCATCACTTGTAGTTCCTTCCTCAGGTGGAGTGCTGAAATGTTAGGAAGAGTTTAATTACTGCTCTAGTGCATCCAGCACTACATGGTTAGAAACACAGGAAGCTGCTTCATGCCAGGTCAGGTGACTAGTCCTGGGGTGGGCAACTGTGATCTAGCCCTGGGGTGGGTGATTGTGATTAGTACAGGGGGTGGGCAGTGTCCTGCTGCTGAGACCCCTCTGGGGCCACACAGACTACCAAAAGTGCATCATCATCATCATCATCACCACCACCACCACAATCTGGCACACTTGTAGCAGAAATGGCCAGTAATCTACTTCTGGTTTTGGAATCTTTTTTTAAAGTTAAAGCATTTATGGGAGGATGCAAACTTTTTGGTGGGGGCTTTGGGTGCAGTATCTCTTCTCAACATCTCAGACAAAGAAAGGTTTTCCTGCATAACCTGCTACCTGGCTCTTTTACTGGGAAGCACCAGGGCACAAACTGGGATACATGCAAACTATGTATTCCAGAACAACAGAGCATGTATTACTCCAGTGCTCATACTACAGGGACATACGTCTCAGACTTATTTCACCCCTGTTGCATAAATATCAAGGGCACACTGGACAATTCTACATAAACTTGTTGCTTTCAGACACCAACCCAGGAACAACTTATAATGTTGCCAGATTCTGCGCAGCTGCAGTTAAAATTCGTCAGACAATGTCCTCAGCAGTAGAATAGTGTCAACCTAGTCTAGTTATACTGGAGCTAACATTTTAAATACTGCTTTTAGCCTGTTTTTATTCTGCAATCTTACCTTTATTCTGTATCCCCTTTTTACCTGTGCTGGTCTATGACCGTAATAAAGATTCTATTCTATTCTATGTATTCCAGAGTTTTAAAAACCTTCTCCTTTGAACTGCAATCCCTTGAACTCCTCAGCCACGAGCTGCAGTCCCAAAAGGTAACATTGCTATGTTCTGACATGCAACAACCACTCCACAGCATGACCAGGGATGGGGTTGGGGAAGAGATTGGTTATGGCACATTTCTATGCTCTGTCTGGAACAAGAGATTTGCTTTTGAACTAAAAACAAGAGGCCAATTTAGTATTATCAAGACCATTCCGAGGGAAGAAGATGACACCCACACTGACCTAAGCAGTGGCAGCTGGTTTTTTCCATGTCAGTAAACCACTCTAGTTTCTAATACAATTTTAAAAGTAGCTATCCAAGGTGCTGAACCTGTTTTGGAGATAAGTTTCAGTACTTAGCACCATAAAAGTGCAAACAAAAAACAGCTACTGCTGTAGTATCGCACCTATATCAAGGTACAACTCTCTCCATTCTGATTGGTAAAAAAATGGTTAAAAAAAGTACAATAACAAGAATGAAAACAACTAAAACTTCCTAACCTTTCACAACACCCCAGATCTCTAGGGTTGGCCCGACAGGTTGTATCTTCTTATAATGAAAAGCAAACCTGCATTTCCCTAACTTTGTACATGTGTGCACATATGTGCACATACTTGCATTAGTGATATAAATAACACTCATTAATTGACACTCAGTACATCCCATAAAGGAAACAGGGAACAGTTGCATGTTAGGACTATCCCCAGAAAATTCATGCAGAAAAATAATGTGTACTTTTGTGCAGTTTAATTGGGGGGGGGGGGAAATCCCCAAGTTTAAATAGTTGTCTAAATCTGTGCAAAAGACTGTATTCTCATGCGGGGGGGGGATAGTTGAAATTATTGCATGCATGAATAAAATAAGAAAATATTTACTTCTCTAGTCTGCCTCTGGACTAGCTGCCCAGATATTGAGTGAACTATTTTTTAAAAATGTAACCTGTAAAATCTTTTTGAAGATAACAAATGGATACCTTCAGACAAAAGCAAGCAAAATGTTCAGGTTTCGATCATTTGCTCCATAGGTCTGGGGGCCAATTTTGATCACTGCTCTTAGAAGCCTCCTTCTTGTTTATGTTTCCTGCAAGAGGCTGGCCTGTACAACAGCTCCCTTTACCAACACAGACCTGAAACTTGCCTGGGATCCTCCTCCAGCCCATCCCTCAAGCAGCTGGCAGCCCTAGCTACCTACTCCATCTTCTCGAGCCTGCCACCTTTTTTTTAAATGACCCTCTTCCATGCAGCAAATGAGGCAGGGCTGCCCATCCCTCCCTCTTGCTGGCAAACAAATTAGCACTCCATTAGCTTAATGAGGACTCTCCCAGCCTCCCTTGACAGGATGTCTGACACTCTATAAGCAGTTGGAGGGGTGGACCGGGCCATGGCAGAGGCCAGATTATTGATGTGGTAGAGGATCAGCAGCCAAGACACTGAAACTTGTCTGGAGAAATGTGTACATCTATGGTTTTCATGGTAAAGCTCTTTTCCTTTAGGGAAGAGAGTAGCTCAGAGGTAGGGATGCAATTCTTTGCTATGTTTCTTCTCGAAGCAAGCAATGAGCAGTTTTAAAAATTTCTTCAAACTGTGAGAATATTTAAAAAAACTTATTTGTTTTTGAGGTTTTATTCTGTGCAAAATTTGCACATGGTTGTTTGGGATAGAGACAAAATTCTGTATAGGAAATAGCTTTTTTTGCAAAGAAAATAATAGTTCTATGCAGAAATCTTGGTTGAAATTCTGTATCAGCTACTTGGTTATGTATACTTGACTAAGTATGTTTTCTTGGCCTGAGTCCCCTAAATCTGGTGGAAAGACCATTCAGTTGTACTGCACTCACTGGTAGAATGGACTTCCTTATCCCCATGCAGCTGATGCCCAGTAAAGTGAGAGGTGGTGGTGGTGAGTGATGACCATGGCAGTAGTGTTACAATTGCGACTACGTAGTGACCATGACTACAAAACAGTTACAGATGAGTAAATTTAGGCAATGGTTTTGTATTCATGCTCACTACTTAGTCATGATTGTGACACTATTATCATAAACAGCAACTCCCTCGCAAGCTACTCTACTGTGCACCAGATGCATGGAGATATATTCTGCCAATGATCAGACCACAGTTGGATGATGTTTGGTCCAGGAGAGGTTACTTAGTTAAGTAGTTAAGCTACTTAACTAAGTAGCTGAGGCAGAATTCTGTCTATTCTTTTCTGTGCAGAAAATGCTGTTTCCTGCACAGAAAATGTTGTATTTATGCCAATCAATCACATATGAATTTTGCACAGAATACATCTGCAATTACAATATTTTTTGTATAGGAAACAGCATTTTCTGTACATGAAATAATATTTCTGTGTGGAAAGCTGATCTTCTGCGCAGAAAAGTCTGTTTTCAGTGCATGGAATGATATTTCTGTGTGCAAATCTTATTTTCTGTTCAAAGAAGGCTGTTTTCTGCAACGAAAAAAGGGAAAAATTACACAGAATAGTCCCAAACTGAGATGATTCTTATCAGTCCAGGATTCTTCTTGTCAGGGTTGCTCAATACTCAAAACACATTATTTTCAATCATTTTAAAAAAAAATTTGAATATTGTTTCCATCCCTACTGAGAAGTCACACATTTACCTTGCATGCACTAGGTCCCAAGTTCAATCTCTCCCATATTGAGGTAGGGTTGGGGTGGGTGGGTGGGGGAGGACCCTGCCCAAGCCCTGAAGATCTACACCCAATCAGAGTGGACCATACTTATCTGGGTAGGCCATTGACTTAAAATATGGGAGTTCCCCGTGTTCCTGTAAATAAGAAAATAATTCTGTGGCACCTTTAAGAATCATGAATTTATTTTTAAGCCCAAATTTTTGTAGATTACAAACCACTTCCTTTGTTGCATGGAGTTCATTGCTTGAGCCTCAACTGTGTATATACAGCACACATGGTTGTAGGTGGATCAGTGACGGCACTAGGGCAGCGTGGAGAGGCCAAACTGCACTTGGTGACAATGTTGGAGGGAGGGGGTGACACTGGCCTTAGTAACACCACAGGGCTGGATCAAAGGGAACGTGGATACAGAAAAAAAGCAGTTATATTTTTAGCCCAGGCTAGGCACAGTTAGCTTATTAACAGGGGTTATGTTCTTAATTGCTGTCAAATCAACTTCAATTTATGGTGAAACTATGAAGGAGAAACCTCCGAAGCACCTTGTTATTAACAGCCCTACTCAGGTCTTGCAAACTCAGGGCCAAGCCATCCTCCATTGAGTCAATCCACCTGCAATACACTCTTCCATGCTCTTAGACTCTGCTCCTCTGTTTTGTTTTGTTTTTCTGGGTCCAAAATTGGCAGCTGGGGTCTCAGGATACATTTGCCTTTAAAGCTCTTTCTTAGTCTACAGGGTTACTTTGCAAGATTTCAAGGTCATTCTGCACTCTTAATTCTGAGCTGGGCCCTTGTAAAGCAATAGCAACTTAGGAGATTTTCAGACTACACTGTTATAGTGTTACTATTCCACTTTAACTGCTCTAGCTTCCTCCTGTGGAATTCTGGTGTTTGTTGTTTAGTGAGGCCTAAGATCTCTCTGGCTGAGAGTTGTAAATGCCCCTCCCTAAACTGCAAATCCCAGGATTCAACAGGAGGCAGCTGTAGCAAATAAAGTGGAATAGTAACACTATAACAGTGTTGTCTGAAAATCTCCATTGTTTCTTACTTGAGCTCCCCATCAAAGGATACTGAGGAGAGGAGCAAAATTGCTTGATTCTTTGTGGTTGAAGGTGGATACTTCCCCAGTTGCAACTAATTCCCAGGAAGTCAACAATGCCTTGAAGTTGAAGGGGTGACTTTCACATTATGCTGAACAATGCCATTGCTAAAGTAGCAAAATTCTGGATGGCAGCAATTCAGATTGCTGGGGGGAAATGGTGGTGAAGTTAGGCTTAACGGTACAATGGGATGGGGTGGGGGTTTCAGACAGCCAAGGCCTTGTCTAGTTGGCATATTTACCCCATCTTGGAGCCCTGCAGTCCAGATGATGCAGGGCATTCACCACGTTTTGTCCCTGGGCAATCCGCATGACCCATGGGGCAAAAATAGGGCCACGACAGGGTAAATCCCATTATACTATTTTGAAAAGATAGGTACCTGGGGAAAACCTCTTCAGTTGCCAAAACCCAGATTGAGGCTCATGTGACTGCAGGAGTCCACACCACTATGCTGCCCATCTCTCTTCTAAAGCTAGGGAAGAGGCACACAATAGGCTGGTCATATTCACAATAGGCTAGCTCATGTTCTGCCGGGTAACTTTCTGTCTTTAGAGAGTGGGACGTGAGCAGCGCTGGTGATAGCTGCAGTGATGGGCCAGCATGGCAGTCTGGACTCCATCCCATTTTGTGCTGGTAATGGGGGAGGAATGTGCCTGATCTGCAGGCAGAATATACTGATGGGGAGCCGGCATATTCTGGCCCATATAGATGAGCCCCAAGAAGTGACCTGATAGAACAGAGGATAAATCATTCAGCCCTCTAATTGTTGTTGGACTGCCTTGACCCCAACAGTTGGTGAGAGCCCTTGCCTTCATATTCTAACTGTCATTGCTCTGGGCTCTGAGGGAGAGAAGAGCAGCCAGGCAGAGCTCCATCATGCTGTGGCCCCAGCAGCTGGTGAGAGGCCCTCCCTCCAGATTCGATGCACCACCACTGTGGCCTCTGAAGAAGAGAAAGACTTAATTCTCTCCTTTGTTTCCTTCCCCTTCCCTTGTATGTCCTGTCTTATTTAGACTATAAACCAAAGGGCAGGGAGCTGTCAAGTTAATGAACTTTTTTGGGTGAAAGTTTCGCTAGAAATACCTATCATGAATCCCCTTGCTGAAGATTCAGAGGATGATGATGAGAGAGAGCAGCCAAAGCAGATAGAGAAAGCATAGCTCACTCTGAAGTGAGCAAACGGTCTGCCAGCCAGTGACGGATGAACCAGATAATATGCCGCCTTCTTTCTCTGAACACAGGAGGGAGAAATGCCACACCCAGCATCATTTAAATACTAAATGCTGACCTAATTACTTGCTGATGAGGCTCAGCTGGCCTTGAAGGATCTTGCTATAAATATTCCAATAGTTCTCCTCCCAGCTTCAGTGTTGACAACTACTTAGCATAGTTGTTTGCATTCTTCCCGTGTTTCTGCTTTGCTTTGGCTTTGGGCTGACTTCATTCTCTGGACTGTTGCATTAACCCCTTGCTGACCAAGTACCTGGACCTGACTCTATTGATCTTTGAACTGGCTATTGCCTTCCCTGGCATCTGATATGGACAATTGGTGACAGACTAGGACTGCATTCCTTATTATGTTGATCCTGCATCCCTACCCTGTTGCTCCTCAGGCACTCGCTGTTGTGAGTTCAGGACAATAACCTAGATAGATACAGTAGATAGATAAATAGTATGTAAATACAGTCCCCACCATTAGCTATGATGGTTAACAAAGGGGTGGGAATCATGTGTCCCTCCAGATGTTGGACTAAAAATCCCAGCATAGCCAATGACAGTGAATTCTGAGAGTTGGCAGCATAGACAATGGTAGAGAATGCTGGCACTTGCAGCCTAATAGCATTTATTTCCACTCCTATTATAAAGTAAAGCTTGACTGCTAGAAGCAACTGCATAACTTATTGGGTATTTTTAAACCTCACTTTATGGTCAAGCATATATAACTTGATTCAGTTTCCTTGGCTAATATCACCTCCTACCTATGCATCCTCTACAGAGAGGTTAATGTACAATAGCAGGTGGGTTATTGGCTCATTATATTTGAACAATGCCCCTGCAAGGTTGAGGTGTCCATACCTACCTACTAAGGGTCATGGTTGGGCAGGCTGAGGAACCCCAGATCTACCTATTCTAAAGCCTCTCATTTGGCCTGTGATTGCTACACCATTTGAAATTTTCTTCTGTGTTAATAATAAAACTAGATGGGAGAGGACTACAAGGGCAGAGAAAAGAAATGGTTTTTAATTTATGTTTTCTGCTGTGCATTTCCATTGCATCCTTAGGCAAGTCCCTTAACCCTTTTTTTCCAGTGGGATGGCCCTATTTTGTGGTTAAAGATTCTCCACAGGAAAATGCATTTGGCAGAGCAAGGTAATAATTCACCTGCTCTTCTGTTCTAGCTTTTCTCCTTCCTGCATATGTCTCTTGAGTTGATTCTGTACATTAAGTGGCACATAAGAGTCAAGCAGCATTAGTTTCCTTGAAGTCTTTGTTTGTTAATGTAGTTAAATTTATAATTTCATGGCTTAATTACAATGAGTTTAGTTTATACAGGTGGCAGGGTGGGGTGGCAGGGTCTCTGTGCATCTCTGTGTGTGTGTGTGTGTTTGGGTTCGAGTGGAAAGAGCAAGGAATTCCCCACAAGTCAACAAATGCTCAGATGTGGAGTTGCACAATATCTCTGACAAGAGCATCTGTGCACTGCAAATCCTCAACTGCATTTCTGCACCCTGAATGATGAAATGATTTCTCTGGGGATGATGCAGGGATTAGAAGCATTAATCCAAGGCTAACAAACTGTGATTACAAATGAGAGCAACCTGCCGGCTGCCTAAAGAGGAGGGCAGGCTATTAGTTTCCTGGATCCGGATCTGATTCTATGCCTTGGGTGGACTCTTTCTCATTGAAGAAGCTGGTTTTCTTCCCCAGACAGAAGGCAGCACAGCTAGGATCCCTACCATGGTGTCTCTTTCAGAGGGCAGCTTCTAACACAATCCTGGTTTAGTTGTATCTGTTCAGTAGCATGGCCTAGATCAGTGCTACTCAAAGTGATCATCCCTGAACTTCAATGGGTCCCAGGAGCCGAGATTTTCCCCACTTCAATATAACTCTGAATACCAATTTTTACAGGCAAAAATAAACAGCCTATACCCATCAGCTACCTTTCCTGCATGTGAACCCCCAGCATTGGCTGCTCTTCACAAGGGAATGCTGGACTAGATGAATTTTGTTTTGATCCAACAAGGCTCTCACCGAGTTTTAGTAATTTCACATTTTGCAGGAGGTGGTGGTCAGAAACTGCCACCTCGTTATACCAGCAATGTCATTTTGAAATGTTATGGTAAGCAGCCGCTTTTCTCTTTCTTTTATTGAGTTTGCTCTTGGGGTTATCAGCAAGATCTCCTTAGGTCTGGGGATGTTTATGAGCACCGCTTAGTAAGACGAGCACCTGCATATCTTGCCTCTTCTTTGCTCACCAACAGGGCCACAGGTATAGCAGTTCTCTCTTCCCTTAGCAACCGGAGGTGTTTTCTTCTCCCGCCTTTCATTTTTTCTTTTCTATTTGTTTCTTTCTCCAGCAGAGTGACTCAGAAAACTGCAGCCAGAATCAAACAGCAAAGTGGCAGGAATGTTCTAAACAAATATTAATCAATTAATATTACATGCAGGGAGATGCGGAGGAGTGTGGAAAGGGAGGCTAGCCAGAGGGTATGAAATCGTCGAACACACAGCTTGCCTTGTTGTTGCAAATCCCTTGGAGGCATGAGCAATACCCGATGGCACACTTCATCAGGATCTCTTTTCTAAATTTATTTATTAGTGATGGAGAGAAATATGCTGGTCGGTGCATTTGTTTGATTTACTTGACTGCAAAATCAGTGAGAAGCTGTTGTACTTTCTTTCATTGATGAAGGGGAGGGGGTGATGGAAGAGCATAGAAAGGACAAGCTCTCTCCGGATATACCACACTGTTGATGCCAACAGACAATCATCTCGGAGACTTACACTGGTGTAATTGGTGGTTGCATCAGCATAAGTCCCTTAAAGGCATTGTGGAAGGAGGGACCCAATATCTCCTTCTGCAATACCTTTGACCTGGCTGTGCAGCAACAGCCATTTAGCTCTCTGGTACAACTCCACTGCCCTTGGCAGAAGACTATGCCTGGGCATACCCCTGCAGCCAATCTGCCTGCTGTTGCACAACCAGGGAAGAGAGAGTAGTCTTTGCCCTTGTCCAGGGATGGGCAGAGGCAAACACTGCTGCTGCTTCTTCCCTGGCTGTTTAATGGTAGGGAGACACAATCCAAATATAGTTCTCTGACCACTCAGTGACTGGTTGGGGATGAAGCTGCTCTAGGGAGCCCACTGGCTGCTGGGGAAGATATTCCAACACCCCCCCCTCTCCAAGACTGGAGCTTTAATATCCACCAGCAGTCAAACACAACATTGATCTTTGGTTGCCTACATCAAAATGCTATCAGTTACTCAGCTATTTTTCCTTTGCAAAGCAGATAGAAGTATGAGTGGTCCAGGGCCTTGGTAGAGTCACACATAGTAAGCCACATGTGTCAGCTCATGGCTTCAAATGGAAAGGCACACTGGACTTCTCCATGCTGGGCTCAGTCCAGCCCTGAGCGAGCATTTCACAATGGGGATGCACACACCTAGATTTGCTTTGACCAGGAGCACAAAGCCTTGTACTGTACTGGGTCCTGATGAGAACTTGCTGATTAAGTGGAGGTGTTTTCTTGTTTCCCTCCCCTTTTGCACCTCAGACTGCTACTAAACACAAGTACGTACCACTAAATGAAGCACATATTGCTTTCTTCTTTGCCTCTGTATCCACCACTTTCTGCTCCTTCTTGTGATTTCTCTGTGTCACCTGATAGTTTGTAAGCTCCTGGGAGCAGGGACTTGTGCTCTGCAATGTGGCGAATACAGTGATGGCTATAAACAGATTAACAACAAAAACTACAGCATGTCAGCACCACACAAAAGGGGTATGAAGCCCAGCAGTCTTGGTCATGAGTTCCCTGGGATATCTTGCTGCGTGGCTGCCCATCATGGCTGCTGCCACACTGCAGAAATAATGCAGTTTGACACTGCTTTAACTATCATGGCTCCATCCTGTGGAATTCTGGGGTTTCCAGTTTGTTGTGGCACCAGAGCTCTCTGAAAGAGAAGGCTAAATATCACACAAAACTACAAATCCAAGAATTCCATAGCATTGAGCCATGGCAGTTAAAGTGGTGTCAAACAGCATTATTTCTGCAGTGCGACAGCAGCCATGCTCTCCATGGAAAATATGAAGACGGGGCTATGATGGAACCTTTTGTGTGCAGCTTTTTAAAGAAATCTCCCCCTCTACTTAATGCAAACAACAATTCATGGGGTTCATCATGTGTTTCCTGAAGGCAGGGGTGGGGCTTTGTTTAAGGCAGGGGTGGGGAACCTTTGGCTCTCCAGATGTTTAGAGCTTCAGCAATCAGAAGCCCCAGCCCACATAGCCAATGTAAAGAACTGTGAGAGCAGATGTCTAAAACACCTGGAGAAACAAGTGTCCCCAATCCCCGAGCCTCAATCTGATTGTTTAATCACAGCTAGAGTAGACTCATTGAATCGACTGTTGAATGATGAATCGACATTTAGATAAATCCCACTGTTTAAATGGATCTAGTTGGGACTAAAATTCAGGATTCAGGCCCTGGTCTATGGAGTCATGCCACAATAAATGTTGTAGACTACAGGCAGACACTGGAATGTGTTCCTCCTAGAGAGTCAATGGCAGAATCATTGCTTTTAGCAATGCAGTCATTTGTTTGAACCCATTTACCAGTACAACTCAGGTCAAATAGCTTGCACAGATTTTTAAGCAGCTGAGAGGCTTTGAAGTACAACTCCTATCAGCTTTAGTCATCATGACCCATTATCAGGGATGATGAGAGTTGTCATTTGAAAAATCTGAAGGGTTCATGTTAGAGAAGGCAGGTGTAGAACATGCCCATGTGATCTGTCATACTCTCAGCTGCTCTCTCGGAAGTGACTATCTCCAGATGCAGTTGGGTGTTGTCCTAACTGGCCAGGTCTGTACAGTAATTGAAATACTGGGCTCATTCCCTTTGCTCCACCATGGGCTGAATTAGAATCTGATGTGGGCTCTCTACAGGGAGACCTGTAAGCAGTAGAGCCCTTTTTTTTGTGAGTCCTTGCTCTCTAACCAAGAAGGCTGCAGTTACTCAGGAAGGTAGTGCACCATCTCTGACTTATGTATGTATTTATTTTTTATTTGTTCAATTTCTATGCTGCCTTTCTCCCAAAGCAGGACCCAAGGCAGCTCACCAGACAATCAAAATCATGATTAAAAGCAATTAAAACCAATTGAGAAGATACAAAGTTAAAAACAGATAAAAACAGCATTAAAAACATACCCTGAAAAAAGCTGCACAGGGACAATTATACATCAAAGGCCCATTTAAACAAAAATGTTTTTGCCTGCTGGTGAAATGGAAATTAGCTAACACACATTGGAAACTATTTAATGCAGTGTAGATGTGTAAGTTGCTATTGCTTAAGAACAATTTGTAAGCCGCTCTGATAGCCTTGTGGCTGAAGAGTGGGGTATAAATAAATAAATAAATAAATAAATAAATAAATAAATAAATCATGGAGGAGGCCAGCCTAGCCTCCTGAGGGAGGGAGTTCCAAAGGGTGGGAGCAGCCACTGAGAAGGCTGTTTCTCGTGTCCTCACCACACAAGTCTTTGATGGTGGTGGGACCAAGAGAAAGCAGATCTTAAAACCCCTACAGGTTTGTACAGGGAGATACAATCTTTCAGATAGTCTGGACCTAAGCTGTGTAGAGTTTTATAGGTCAAGACCAGCACTTTGAATTGTGCCTGGAAATGAACTGGTAGCCAGTGGAGCTTTTTTAACATGGAAGTTATATGCTTCCTATAGCTGGCCTTCACTTCAGGGAGGAACATCTTCCCAGTGACAGGAGGCAGCACTGGACACCACAATCACCTGGGGCCCTAGGCTAGAATCCTGTCAGCAACTTACTCTGTTATAAATACTGCTACTCAATGGATTTGACTTTTTAGGAGGTTGTGTTAGGATGGTATCTTAATCTGGGTTGCAGAAGAAGGATTAGACCACCATAACTGTTCCACAAGTAGTTGCACTGTCTTCAGTGGTGCAATGTTCTTCCTTTTTTTCTTGGCAGTTGGGGAGTAGCTAGACCATTGCACAGCAGGTAAATGTGAGGCAGTGCTTGCTATTGCACTTGAACAATGGTGAGATCCAGTATAATTCCAGCATAGTATAACTGTGACATAGCTACACTGGCATGGATTTATGCTACGCAGCCACTGAATTGGATCACAGGGAGACTCGGCCACTGACTAGACCACTCACTGATCAAATCTACTTTTCCCTTTAAAATCACCACCACATTTTTCTGTTAAGAACAGTGAATAGTAGGGAGTCTGCACCTGGCTTTCAAGCAAGACCATGCCTCAAGTGCAATTTTGCTTTATAGTAAGGTACCTGTTCTCTGTATGCTTTTCTCTTTAAGAAAAATGGTGCTTTCCTTGCTGTCACCATACTGCCAGTTTTTGGCAGTGTGTTTTGTCATTATTGGGGCAACAAAGAATGAGCGGTTGCACATGTCCCATGAACCATGTGTTGCCCATCCTTGCTTGGGGCACATGGAGAAGGTGAGAAGTGTACACTCACTCCTTCACTGTGTGAAATGTTCATCATCTGTATGGTCCAGAATTCTTTTCATTAAAGTGCCTTCCAATTATTTGCTGCTTCTGGCCTTGTTTTTCCTCACTTTCAACTCTTCTTCTTCTTCAGAAAAAAACCCCTGTACTCCTAATGGCAGTTTTCCACTGGCTGATCTCTCTCTATCTCTTTGCCCTGCAAATCATTTTTTGTATTTCTGTACCCTTGCTCCTTTGCCACTGAGTCTTCACCGTCTTGGGAGCCCTGCGGTGAAGATAGCAACAGAGACATCTGATCCAAAGACAATGGCCCATTCTTTTGTCCAATTAGACCTCTGGATGACACTTTGCAAAAGAAGTGGCAGATTATTTTCTTTATCCGGAGCCCTTCAACACCACCGCATTAATCATCATTAGCTCTGCTCGCCTCCCACCCGTCACCCCACCTCTGGACGGCATCAGTGGAGCTGTGTTCTATAGGAATTGCATTGTCATCAGCAACTCATTAATATCCGCTGATTTGAATGAGGTGCTGACCCTCCTTTGTTAACCGAGGCCCAAGAAACAGCTATGCAGATAAACAATGCCACCCGAAAAAGTGCTCACCGGCCGTTGAGGACCTCCTCCTGATTAAATTTCCAAATGTCAGGCTGGAAACAGGAGCTCATTATAAGTGCATCCTTTTAAAAAAAATGCAAATGAAGAAGGAGGGGGGGAACACACATGGATCCCCCCACCCTACCAAAGCTTACATTTTCCAATGCCACATGTGGAAAAGTGATTACAGAGCAGCTTTGATTAATTAGGTGTGAAAATTTTTAGCACTTCTCTGGTAATAAACAATAAAACTTGCCCAGCAGCCTGTTCTTTCTCATTCCACGGTGGTGCGAAGCAGGATGGCCAATTTTCTACTTGTCTGATGTACGAAGATCAGATTTGCATTGATGGCGAAACTTTCATGTTGGCAGCAATGTGAAGAGGCGATAGAATGGAGGGAGGAAATGGTGTGTGTGTGTATGTCGGGAGAAGTCTTGGTGGACCCTATGATCTACTTTAGCCAACAGCTCATCAGCTTTGCTGGCTCAGGGTTCATGTTAATTGCTTCCCTCCCACTGTGTTGGAAATTGCAAACAAGAAATGTGCTGGCCAGGAATATATTTCAGCTGCAGATTTAAAGGTGATGTGATAAATCCATGGTAGAAAAAAGAAACATTTACCTGTTTGCTTTGAATTTACTGATCAGCTCAATCGCTCATCTTGGCAGACAATAGCTGGGGCCCTTGGGTAAACAGAGGCAGTGCAGGAAAAAAACATTCATGGGCAGCCCTAACATTAGGCAGAAGGAGGAAACCACTTCAGGTGGCAGATGCTTGGAGGGGAAAGCAAAAAGCAGCCCTTGGTTTTTCCTCCTGAGCATCCTAACCCTGTTGGAAAACAGCCACATAGACCTCCCTTCAGTATGGTGGGGGATGCTATTGCATTGCCAGTATTCAGCTGGCATTCTTATTAACTTCTACATGTGGAATAGGGGAAACAGTGCCATTTTATCCTTCAAAGTAGACAGCAAAATGTCTTTCAACATCCCTTATGTTGTCCTTCAGCTCTTTTTTACTACAGTAAATTCTTAATCCTGGTCCATTGGCCATGCTGTAAACCTGAATTAGTGGGGTCCATGAGGGGCCTACTCGTGACACTAAAACTATAATATTAATTGGGGGAGTTATTATTAGCTCAAACAAATGGCTGAGAGAGGCCGACTAACTTGCAGGACCTTTGCACCTGTGTATACCAGTACTAACTGCAGAGATTCCAAGTTAAAGTAAAATAAAATGGTTTTTATTGGAAAATAACACAGAATCATTCACGTGTGCACTCATGCTCACAAGAACCACACAAGGCTAATGAAGAGTTAAGGCAGAAAGGTGGGATAGAGGAAAAGATTTGGGGAAGTATAGGCAATATTTTACCAGTCCTGAAGAGCAGAGTTTCAGGTAGGAAAGAAGACTCAGACTTGGATCTGGGGGTGACACAGCAATCCGGCAGAGTGATGGTGTTAGTAGCACTGTGCACACTTGACTATTATTTGGGTCTAATATTTATATCCTATTTCGTATCCTGAAAGGGTGTTTGAGTGTAAAACAATGCTTAAAGGGGTTTCCCACAGTTAAACAAAAGAAACTGCAACTTGGCTAATTGTCGCTAATGGCTGGGAAGTTAGAGTTGATGGGTTTATGGCAACCTCCTTATTGTGGGATAGGAAAGCTGTGAGAAAAGGCTTTCTGGGGATAATGGGGGTTCTGGTTACTATTCCTTTGTGATAGATGACTCATTGCCAATGTTTCCAAGATGGGGGTAGCACATACCTCGGTGATGGCTTTGTTGGCTCTGCATAATCCTGTTTTGGGAGTGGATGACTCCCTTAGGTCCTGGTGACCTCCACTTGACCTCACTTATGGTCCTCCCCAATCTACTAGAGGTCATGGAGCATCTTAATATTACTGAATTATGAAATATTAGCAGGATGGGGTGTAAGGCATGGTAACCATGGTGTTGCTGGGACTTGTAGTCTAAAATATCTGGAGGGTGCCAGGTTTTACCTACCTCTGCCTTCTGTTCTCAATGGAAACCCTTACTTTTTGACAGATGATTCATTGTGATGGTGAATGTGTCAACCTGTGATTAGTCCATGACACACAGAAACTGGCACCATTGTGTTGCATGTTGCTAGCTGCAACTAAGAAGAGATAAGGAAGACATTGTGTTGCATGTTGCTAGCTGCAACTAAGAAGAGATAAGGAAGACATATGCTGATGTAATGACGTATTTAAAGAGCTAGACAGCAGAAGGAGAAAAAGAGAAATTGGATGCAGGGCTGCTCTTTTTTGGGTATTGCCGCAGGCATGCAGCATGCTTAGGATTGCAATGGAAACACAACAGGGTCTTTCTAGCTGTGGCCCTCACAACTCTGGAAGGACCTCCAGTTGGAATTTAGGATAAGATGACTTCCTCCCATCATATAAAAACCCAGCTTTTATATATTTGCTGACTTTTCTGAGTTTCCTATGATTGGTATGGATTCTTTGTTTTGCGTTGTGGTTTTCTGATTGCACAGTTTATGACCCTGTTATGCATTTTTTAGTGGAGAACCAGCATTTTTAAGCTGAAGAGGTGACTCACAAGTTATACCAAGTCAATAAATAGATTTCAAAATGGATTTCAGAGTAAGAAATGTGAGTACTTTAACTTGAGTAAATGTGAGTAAAAAGAGAAAGTGGTTTCCATGAAATAGCGATTTCCAAACTCGCTGTCACAAAAGGAGTTTAAATGTAACTTGAAAAAGCGATACAAGAGTTACTTTCCTATGTCATTCCCAAACAGAACTTGAAAAGGGTCTTTAAAAAGTAATTAGTTACCATTAAGGGATCCAAGCCCCCTCTCCAAAAGTTACATGTAGGCTGGCATCCTGTTAGTAAGTTACGATCCTGTAAATCCAATTTACACTATCATCATCCACTTTTTGGTCATTGCAGAGGTTGGATCTCTCTCTGCTCTTTGTACATTGAGCAAAATGCCCCCAAACTCACCTTTTAAATGATGTAGTCCCCTCCCCAACACAGCCATTTCCATGTCATTGGAGTGATGGGAAATCAGCAGAGATGAGTCAAGCAATATTCTTGTAGCTGGAAATGCTGCAAGGATGTAGGGACCTCCTAAGGACCAGAGGAGGTTCCTGCCGATGGTTGTTGAATCACATCCAGCTACAGGAAAATATATGGATGTTTCTCTCCCGATACACACTCCAGAAACATGGAACTGGCCATGTTGGGGGGCTGCTGTGTCATTAAAAAGGTAGGTTTTGGATGGGGGGGGTAGTACTGGGAGATGTACATTTTTGCCAAATGTACGTCTTCTGACATAGTTATGGTTTTAGAAAGTAACTTTCATTTGATGAAAGGCCCTCCCTCCATCCCAACTCCTACTGCTTGGCCTTGGAGGGGAGAAGAAGAGATAGGCACACCTCTGTTCTGCCATGGTCTAGCAGCTGAGGAAAGACCCTGCCTCCATCCCAGTTGCACATGCCGTGGCCTCAGAGGGAGAGAGCAACAGGCAGGCACAGCTCCATTTTCTGCTTAAATGTCCTTCTTTGCACTCAGTGAATGGCTCAATAGGACCCAACTTTTAGATGGTTTTTGTAACCACATGGGACCACCCTGGCACTATTCTGCCGTTCAGTTGGTACATGGCCAAAAAAGTAGTTTCTTAAGAGGATTATCAGGTGTCTGTCTGAATTATTAAAAAAAAAAATAGTCTGAGCCAGTCCTTGGAAATGTTCATTTATTTGAAAGGTCAACTAAATCAGATTTCTCAGGTTTAGTATGCTGGCTTTATCCCTTTAAGTCTTCCCTCCTTAATTATACTCTTCTCTCAAAGTGTTATATTATATGGCATACAAAGGATTTGGGAAGCTTGAGTGTAAGATTTTTTTTGAAGGGGGTAGATTTTATTGTCCCCCCTTTAAAAAAAAGTGTATCTGTCTTTGTTTAAAATTATGTTTTGCAGCAAAATGGATCCAGAAATAAAATTGAATTTTTTTTAATGACCGAAATCCAATTGTCAGTCTGAACTAGAGTTGCTGTTGTGTGCTCTCAAGTCATTTCTGACTTAGGGTAACCTTAAGGCAAACCTATCATAGGGTTTTCTTGGCAAGATTTGTTCAGAGGAGATTTGCCAGTTCCTTTATCTGAGACTGAGAAAGTGTGACTTGCCCATGCTCACCCAGCAGGTTTCCATGCCCTAGTGGAGATTTAACCCCTGGTCTCCAGAGTCCTAGTCCAACACGCAAAACACTACATCACGCTGGGTCACCGCAACTAGAGTAGACCCATTGAATTGATATAGGAAGGTCAACACTTACCAACAACAGTAGATTCCATTGATGTAGTTGTGGTTAACAAATAGATTTGGGCTTTGGACTATAATTCATAGAATCTTCTGGCCAGTAAGGCTATTGGCAATGGTGCCTTAGGACTTTTTTGGATGCATGAAATATACCGCAAGTAGCCTCGTCGCGTTGCGAGGCTGCTGCGCTGCAGAGCATCCATTTCATATGACGCTCGCCCCTGGTGGTACTGTTGTGGTACCGCGGGGAGAGTTGAGCGTCATATTTCCTCGATTTTTAAGCATGATCAACTTTTTGCACCCATAGCAAGTCCAAATACCTTGTTTTCCTATGCAGTCCCTCTCAAAATGGCAACAGGAAGTGACAATTTGTCACTTCCTGTCACCATTTTGAGAGGAACAGCCAAGGGCAAATGGGATATTTAGGAGCAATACAGATTCTAGGGTGCTTGTGAGGGTGTGGTGGAGGTATTTTCACATGATTTCACATGTTTGGGGTGGCTGGAGGGCTTTCTATATGATTTGGGAGATAAAATTGCCCAAAATTTGCACCAATTTCATTTTTTTAAAAAAATATTTTTGGAGTGGTTTGGGGGCTGTGAGGAATAGATGAGGGGCATCATGGGTCACAAAAGTGGAGTCCAGGGGCCACACTGTGCCCATCGGTGTGTTAATGCTAGCTCAGGGCTAGGCTTAAGCACCTCGGGTAGTTCCTTTGAAGTTTAGACTAAACTCCAGAGTGGATCCACCACCTGATTGTCACCAGCTGCTACCAAACAGGATTCCTGGAAAACAAGAATGAAGGATTAGCATATGTCTGAAAAAACCACAAGGTTAGCAAAAATATATATTTAAAACAGCAAACATAAAATAATAGGTTAAAAAAAACCCCAACACCCAGCACTAGTCTGACATCCGTAGCTGTGGAAGGCAGACTGTCCATAGGAAAAGAAAACTGGAAAACTCAGCTGGGAGTAGAATTGCTGGCTCAGGAGTGCATAAGCTTCCTGGTTGGCTGGCTGGCAGGAACCATAAACTGGTGGGCTCCTTTGAGGATGTGAGAATACACACCAATATTTAGTTGTAGATCCCATTTGTCAGCTTCATAAGACATGAACATGTTATCAGCCATCCTAAGACTATTCCAAAAGTCGTGGACTAAATATTCCCTGCGGAAGACATTGTTATGAAAATAACTTTCCCCTCCAGTTTTTCAGCCAGAGCAGCAAAATCATATTGCTTGATTAAATTAATGCCTATTGATATTTTCTCCTGTTGATTTGTCTTCATACTCTGCTTGGATTGTCTTGTCACAACAAAAATACAAAGGAGGAGGCATTATGATTGATTTTTTTTTCTTTTAAAAAAGTTCTTGGCTCTGGAAAATGCCCCCCTCCCTCTTCTCTGACAGTTTCTGGTTAACATCCAAAGGAAGCAGTGTTAAAAAATGTTGAGCAATAATTATGTTAAAATGTCAAGCACCCATTATTGCGAGTGGAGAGAGGTTTTGATTGAGTCCAAATCAATTTCCCCCCCTGTGTCATAACGTTACCAGCATCCAAGTTTCCTTTGGTGATTTGCTTCCACCAGTGCGGTTTTTGTTAAGTGCCCTGATAGGTCTGCCAGTTGTTTCATTTGTAATGGCTGTTAAAATATATCTTCCAAATTTTGGTAGTCCCCCCCAGTTCCCCCCACTTTAAGCAAAATAGGAAGATTGTTCAATTATTTCACTTTCCAGAAAAAATAACAACACATCTTTCACACAGCCTTTTTCTCAAAACACTTTACTGAGCAACTGTTAAACAATGTGATTGTCAAAATTAAGTGTTGAATAATAGACAGTAATAATAATAATTGTGTGGAGACTCATTGACACATATTTGAACTAAGCAAGATCTGAGGATGGCTACCAGTTTGGATGGCTTTTTTTTTTTTAAAAAAAAAAAACAAGGATAAGAAATGTTCATAGAATCAAAGAATCATAGAGTTGGAAGAGACCACAAGGGCCATCCAGTCCAACCCCCTGCCATGCAGGAATACACAATCAAAGCATGCCTGACAGATGGCCATCCAGCCTCTGTTTAAATACCTCCAAAGAATGAGATTCCACCACACTACGAGGCAGCGCATTCCACTGAAAACAGCTCTTACTGTCAGGAAGTTCTTCCTAATGTTTAGGTGGAATCTCTTTTCCTGTAGTTTGTACACATTCCTCCGTGCTCTAGTCTTTGAAGCAGCAGTAAACAAGCTTGCTCCATCCTCAGTATGACATCCCTTCAAATCTTTAAACATGGTTATCATGTCACTCTTAAACTTTTCTTCCTCAGACTAAACATACCCAGCTCTCTAAGCCACTTCTCATAGGGTATGGCTTCCAGACCTCCCACCATTTTGGTTGCCCTCCTCTGGACTTGTTGCAGCTTGTCAATATCCTTCTTGAATTGTGGTGTCCAGAACTGTGCACAGTATTCCAGATGAGGTCTGACCAAAGCAGAATAGAGTGGCACTATTACCTCCCTTGATCTAGACACTATACTCCTATTGATGCAACCTAGAATTGCATTGGATTTTTTAGCTGCTGCATCACACTGCTGACTCATGTTCAGCTTGTGGTCCACTAAGACCCCTAGATCCCTTTTGCATGTACTGCCCTCAAGCCAAGTGTCATCCATCCTATATTTCCACATTTCATTTTTACTGCCCAAGTGTAGTATCCTACATTTCTTCCTGTTGAAATTCATTTTGTTAGTTTTGGCCCAGCTTTCTATGTTTGATGAATGTAGGACAAAGAGGATGCTGGATTAGACAGAGCACTGGTCTGATTCAGAAGGTCTTTCCCTACCATATGAACATATCAGAACCTATGAAACTACCTTATACTGTGAGCCAGACTATTATTTCATATAGCTGAATATTATCTGCTCTGAGCAGCAGAGTTTCTGATTGGAGTCTTTCTGAGTGCTGCCTGAAGATGTGGAGGATTGAATCTAGAATCTTCTGCTTGCAAAGCCTGTTCTCTACCACTGAACTGCAGTCCACAGCCTGACTTAGGCATTCTGCCCCTGGGTGGTGCTGGATTTAAATCAGCCAAAAAAAACAGAGAGTTTCCAGCAAACCATATAGCATGGCAATGGATAAAATCAATTTATTAATGTTAAAACCTTAAGAGAAATATTGTATAATTCATTTCTTCCATTAATTGTTATTAGCACATTCTTAACATGATAGTTTTAAATGTTACAAATTAATTTAAACAACTAAAAAGAGCCACAAATGGCCAACACCTCACAGCAAATTGCTGTTAAAAAATTAAAATAAAATGTTAATTATTATGCAAAGAAAGTTAACACTGTTGGTATTATTAAAGCAAGAAATGTTCAATCCATTGTTGTTGTTGTTATCATTGTTGTTGTTTTTCCATGAACTTGGGTAATGAATTAATTCTTGGTGAATTATTTCCAGGTTCTGACTGTAAGCCATCCAGTAGCAGCTGGTGGCTCTGTTGTCACTGGCTTGGTGAACTTTACTCTGAACTCTAAAGGCACTATTGTGGATAGTTCTTTGAAAGTACCTTGGAAAGTTCATTTAAAGTTAAGGTTAAAACTTGGGCTGCTGCCACATTGCAAAAATGATACAGTTTGACATTGCTTTCACCGCCATGGCTCAATGTTATAGAATTCTGTGATTTGTAGTATTGTGGCATATTTAGCCTTCTCTATCAGAGAGCCCAGGTGGCACAACAAACTACAAATCCCAGGATTCCATAGGCTGGAACCATGATAGTTAAAGCAGTGTCAAACTGCATTATTTCTGCAGTGTAGCAGCAGCCCTGGAGTGGATTCACTGTTATTGCTGTTATGGGAGCCTTCAGTTCTCAATGAACTAGTCTGCTTCTTCTGAGGTGTTTCACTGCAGTACTGCCTAGGAAGATGAGTCTTCACACCAGCTAGCTATATCTTTATGTTAAGCTTCTCACTTACGTAGTTTTCATCATTGTGCCACCAAACCCATCCATGATAATGCCAAGCTAAGTGTTGTTGCTTGTTTTGCAAAAGACGCCACTGTAAATGCAATCTTAAACTGGCAATTGATTTTTTATCACTGTCATATTATTTATCATCTCTGTAGCATCCACACCCACCCACCCCAGTCTGATGTAGAAACATTCCTTATAGTTCCTCTGGCATTTATCTTCCCAAAGACAACTTGTTCAGTAGAAAGATAATGACTTCCTCCAGCATATCCAGTCAGTATGTGGGCTGATTTAAGGATTTTCCTTCCCTAGAATAGGCATACATAACCTGTGGTTCACCAGGCCAAATGCACCCCCAGCCCCCAGCCTGGACACATATGGCAATAATAACATCCTATTTTAGTTTCCTATCAGGAAATAATGGATTGCAAACAAGTACTTGGGAAGCCACAACTGAAGACTAGTAGGTGAAGCTCAGCCTGATGGCTTCTTGGTTGTACCAGCCTTTCCTGAAGAGTTTGTTAAATAATGAAAAACAGCAGACCCTACCCATATGCATTTGTTTGTATGGCATAAATGACAGTTTGGAAAAGATGGTCAGAATTCAGGAAGGGACTTGCAAGTTGTATCTTGATAAGTGGATTAACCTCTGTTTGGAAATAGAATTGAGCAGTATGAGAAAAAGGAGTATATCCCAGGGTGTTAGCCCTTGTGGGAAAAATATGAAGATTGGGGTTGACAGGAAACAACCTCCCTCAGCAGAGCTTAGCAGAAGTAACCAGCCTCAATCTTCAGTGCAGTCATCCCTCCAAATCCACCGGTTCTGCATCCATGGATTCAACCCACCATGGTTTGAAGATACTTTTGGGGGGGGGGGAATCCAAAAAGCAAACCTCATTATTCACCATTCTCATATATAAGGGATGCCATTTTACTAGGTCAATTTATATAATGGGACTTGAACATCCACAGATTTTGGTATCCATGGGGTGGGGAGCAGTGGTGTTCCTGGAACCAAACCCCAGCAAATACTTAAGGGGCCACTGTATCTCCCTGTCTGAGACTGGTTGTTGTTCTTGAAGGCCTTGAGGACTTCTGGGCAGCGAGGCAGCAGCGGGGGGGGGGGCGTAGCCAGGAGTGGCTGGCGTCTTAAGCCACTCCCACCCCCTCAGGAACAACAGTCAGCAAGCCAGGGGTTCTCCAGCCTGCAGCAGCCTTTCACCCCATTCCATCAGGCCAGGAGGCTGTAGTGGGGCCTTGAGGACTTCTGGGCAGCGAGGCAGCAGCGGGAGGAGGCGTGGCCAAGAGTGGCTGGCGTCTTAAGCCACTCCCACCCCCTCAGGAACACCAGCCAGCAAGCCAGGGGTTCTCCAGCCTGCAGCAGCCTTTCACCCCATTCCACCGGGCCAGGAGGCTGTAGTGGGGCCCTGAGGACTTCTGGGCAGCGAGGCAGCAGTGGGAGGGGCCGTGGTCCACACCCCTCAGGAACATCAGCCAGCAGCCAGAAGGACTCTAAGCCTTCAATTGGAGTCAGCTGAGGCCGGGAATGGAGTGGGGGCGGAAATTGGAGTTGTGCTGGGGAAAGGGAGGTATGGTCGGAACAGAGTGAACAGATGTTACAAAAGAAGGCGGGATCGCTGTTTGTTAGCTATCCCACCTTCAGTTCACCCTGTTTCCCGGAATGGATTGGAGAGCATACCAACCATTCCACAGAACCTTACTTTGCTCCTCTGCAATGCCAGGTCGGTTAAGAATAAAACTCATATTATATATGATCTTCTCTTGGATGAGGATACCGACCTGGCTGGCTTCACAGAAACCTGGCTGGGAGAGGATAGCGCTGTCACCTGGGCACAGGCCCTCCCAGCCGGGTATTCTGTCAGTGAGCAGGTGAGGAGAAGTGGGCGGGGGGGGGGGCGGAGTGGCTCTGGTTTATACGAACAATCTGACCTTGACCAGGATACCTGTTCGAAACACAGTCCACTTTGAGTGTATGTACCTTAGCCTGAGGACCAGGGATAGTTTGGGGGTTCTGCTAGTATACCGACCACCCCGTTGTCTAGCAGACTCCCTAACCGAGCTGACACAGCTGGTCTCAGAGCTGCTGTTGGAGTCGCCCAGACTTTTAGTTTTGGGTGACTTCAACATTCCACTCGAGACCAGCTTGACAAATCTGACTGGTGCGGCTTGGGAGTTCATGGATACCATGACAAACTTGCGCCTATCCCAAATGGTTGTCAGGCCCACACATTGTGCGGGTCATACCCTCGATGCGGTCTTTAGTACGGAGCAGGAATATCCGTGGGCGGAGGTTAAAAAACCACCGCATTGTCATGGACGGATCATTTCCTGGTCAAGACTGAACTAAGAGTCTCTTCCCACCCCACCGGGGGTGGTGGACCCATTAAAATGGTCCGCCCTCGAAGGGTAATGGAAGCAAGAGGATTCCAGAAAGCCTTGGAGGGTTTAATGGTTGGTAACGCCGGTGACCCTGTCGAAGGTTTGGTTAATACTTGGAACACCAACCTTACCAAGGCTATTGACACGATCGCTCCCAAGCGTCCTTTCCAACCTGCTCCAAACCGTAAGCCATGGTATACAACAGAGCTTAGGAAAATGAAGAGGGTTGGACAACGACTAGAGTGCAACTGGCGGAAAACTCGACTCTTATCCGACAGGACTCGTCATAGGAACTTTCTTTGGTCCTATCGAGAGGCAATACGTGCAGCGCAGAGATCCTTCTCCTCTGCACGTATTGCGTCTGCAGAGTCCCATCCAGCAGAGCTGTTTAGGGTGGTAAGGGAGTTGACGCAGGTTATTCCTGCGCAGAACCCGTTGCTCAACCCAACAACTGCCTGCTGTGACGCGTTTAACAATTTCTTTGCAGATAAAATCTCTCGGATAAGAGCCGACTTAGATGCCAGTAATTTGACAGAAACAATGGACGAGGTGTCCAGCAGCTCCGTTGATGTAAGTTTACTGGATGAATTTCAATCCATGAGTACCGAGGACGTGGACAAGCTACTTGGTAGGGTGAAGAAGAAGACCTGCCCACTCGATCCTTGCCCTTCATGGCTGGCCATCCAGGGGGGGACTGCCTTGATGGTGTTCCTTAAGGACATCATCAATGCATCCCTCAGAGAAGGGTGTGTTCCATCTTGTTTAAAGGAAGCAGCTGTTAGGCCGCTCCTGAAAAAATCTTCCCTTGACCCCCTGGACATGAACAACTATAGGCCGGTTTCTATGTTACCATTCTTGAGCAAAGTGATCGAGAGGGCAGTTGCGCTTCAACTCCAAGTGGTCTTGGATGAAACCGATTATCTAAACCCATTTCAAACTGGCTTTAGGATGGGATTTGGAGTTGAGACTGCCATGGTTGCCTTAACCGACGACCTGCGTCTAAGCATCGACAGGGGTAGCGTGACCCTGTTGGTGCTTTTGGACATCTCAGCGGCTTTCGATACGATAGATCATAGCATCCTCTTGGATCGCCTGAGAGGGTTAGGAATTGGAGGCACTGCGCTCCAGTCGTTCCGGTCCTTCCTCTCGGGCAGGTCCCAGAGGGTGTTGCTCAGGGACAGTTGCTCCAGCAGAAAGGAGCTTACTTGTGGTGTTCCGCAGGGCGTCATCCTGTCCCCGATGCTGTTTAACATCTACATGAAGCCACTGGGTGAGATTATTCGGAGTTATGGGGCTGGGTGTTATCAGTATGCTGATGACACCCAGATCTATTTCTCCTTGTCCCGATCATCGGCCTCGAATTCCGATGGTGTCTCTCCTCTTAATGACTGTCTTAAAGCAGTAATGGGCTGGATGAGGAAAAACATATTGAGATTAAATCCAGACAAAACGGAGGTGCTCACGGTAGCGGCCCCGAAACCAGGAGTTGGGTTGCAACCTCCAGTCCTGGATGGGGTCACGCTCTCCGTTAAGGACTGTGTTCGCAGTCTGAGGGTGCTCCTTGATTCATCGCTTCAGATGACGAGTCAGGTGAATGCGACAGTCAGGAGCGCCTGTTATCAGCTTCGGCTGATACGCCAGCTATGCCCTTTCCTGGAAGTAAAGGACCTCGAGACTGTGGTGCACGCGCTGGTAACCTCTCGTCTAGATTTCTGCAATGCGCTCTACATGGGGCTGCCCTCATGCTTGGTCTGGAAACTTCAGTTGGTACAAAATATGGCAGCCAGAGTGGTCTCGGGAACATCTCGGAGAGACCATATAACTCCAGTGTTAAGATCTCTCCACTGGCTGCCTATCAGTTTCCAGGCCCAGTATAAGGTGTTTGTTATTACCTTTAAAGCCCTAAATGGCTTGGGTCCAACTTATCCCCGGAACCACCTCCTCCCATACAATCCTCCCCGCGCACTTCGGTCCTCTGGGAGGAATTTGCTTCAGCCACAAAAATCTAGGCTGTCTGCAACCTCCCAGAGGGCCTTTTCGGTAATCGCCCCCAAATTGTGGAATGACCTGCTGAACGAGATCTGTCAGATAACAACCCTGAGTAGCTTTAAAAAAGCACTAAAGACGGATCTCTTTCGGCAGGCCTTTCCTAATTAGATCCCGGCCTCAGGGGATCCTGGCTTCTTTTAGTCCGCTGGCCATATATAGTATTTTATTGTATTTATTGTTTTAATTGTGATTTTATATCAGTTGGTTTTAATTTATAATTGTTTAATATTTTTTTATGGGGGAGGGTGGGGTGGGGGTGTTCGGGGATTTTATCTGTATTGTATTTTAATTTTTGTAAGCCGCCCCGATTGTTTTAACAGAGGGGCGGGGTATAAATTAATTTTATTATTATTATTATTAAGTGGGCAGCATCAAGTTATAAACTAAAGAACTAAAGACCATTTAGAATGTGCATACACTTGAAGTACCTACATACTAACTAACTGATGAAAAGATGAGGGGAAAGGGAAGCACTCCGGTGAGCTTTAAAGCTCTTCCAACTCTATGATTCTATGATTCTATGAAAGCTTTAACTCACCATCTCAAACCTGAGGGGAAAGAAGAGGGGGAGTTTTTATTTGACCACAGACCCTAGAAGTTTCTTGTGTCACATGGTCTGATTGCTTAGATACACAAAGCATTTATGACCATGCATACTTAGCTAAAGAACTCAGGAAGTGTACAGGCATGCAAGGAGGCCCTATACTATCTAAAATTCCCAAATGCTTTAACAGTAACAAAGGGTGTGTGTGAGAGAGAGAGAATGCTTGATTTTCAAACAAGCAGTTTTACAACATCTATATTCAGCAAGGGGCTGCCATGAAGTTACCTACTACATAGGGAAAACAACAAAATGACTGATGCTCATTGGGATGGATGCACAACAGGCTAGGGAGTGCCAGTGTGCATTGGTAGAGCCTTATGCACATTGGGTCAATCTTGCTAGTGCACTGATCTGCATCTTCTCCATTCACTCGGAGGATTCCTTAATGTTTGTGCTATGTTGCTAAGCCTGCATAAAGTTACGCAATGTAGACCATGATATAGAATTGAGGCTGATATTTTTTGGACAATAAGCTCCAGATTCCCCAGCCAACATAGCCATTGGTCAAGCTGGCTAGAGGATTCTGGGAGTTGTAGTCTCAAATGGTAACTGTTCCAAAGCTCTGGCATAAACAGTCAGGTTATTGATAATGAGGCTATAGGCAATGGAGCAGAAGTGAGGACCTTGAGAGAGGGTGTCATCGTTGGTGTTGACAGTAAGGGTTTTGATTCACCCATTCATGTCCACCAGCCCATCCAGGATGGTTCTCAAATGAACGGGAAAATCATATCTACTGGAAAATGTTGTATTGACCTGCAGATCAAAATCTAAACTGGAAGAATGCCAAATCTTTCTTAAACATTTGCTCAATTTAACATATTTTGGCACCCTAGCAATAAGTCTGGGTCTCTACATGGTTGTTTCCCCTTCAAATCCTTTCTGTGCAGACTGCTGTGGTTCACTCCCTACTTCCCTTGGGTTCTGTGCCTCCCTTTTCTCACCTCTCCTGCTCCTTAGATTTACTTCCAACCTTCTATTACCTTCCTCTGCTATGCATTACATTCTTCATCATCTTATTTCTGCTTGCTGCAAACTCTGTACCTGAGGACAAATGTCCTATTTGTCCAATGGGCGACCCATTGTCTCATAGAAGGACTTACTAATGAGAATTGAGGGCATATTCAGACATATTCTGGTCACTATGATTTACAGTAGTACCCCCATATCCACTGATTCATTATCCACTGATTCAATTATCCATGGGACACAAATCAGCATACCTACCATAGAGTCCTGGTGGCGCAGTGGTTAAATGCCAGTACTGCAGGTAACCACATTGCAAGTTGCAAGTTCGATTCCAGCGGGCTCCAAGGTTCACTCAGCCTTCCATCCTTTCGTAGGTTGGTAAAATGAGTACCCAGCTTGTGGGGGCAATTAGCTAACACACATTGGAAGCTGTTTAATGCAGTTAGATGTGTAAATAGCTATTGCTTAAAACAATTTGTAAGCCGCTCTGATAGCCTTGTGGCTGAAGAGCGAGGTATAAATAACTAACTAAATAAAAAATAAATATTTTCAATGGTGTTCACTATTATCCACAGTTTTGGGTATCTACGCCCCCCCGAACCAATCCCCAGTGGATACAAGGGTCCTACTGTATAAAGCAAGCACCAAATAAAAGCTAATGGATGACTTGTAATCCTGCAAACCTCTCTAACCCTGAGACTGCCACCCCATTTTTATTTCCCTGAGTGTTAATGAAAGTTGATGGGAGTTGCTCCAGTGAAAAACACCCTGCTCTCCAGCTAACAGGCAAATCTAAAAGAAAATGAGCACCAACCCAATACCTGCATAGAAACTGTGTGTGTGTGTTTGTACTGGTGGACCTCGCAACAGCTTCCAAATGTCAGCTCAAGAAAATTTCACACTGGATAATTAATTTTCTTTCAGTGTTCATCTACTCTCTCTCTCTCTCTCTCTGGCTTTTCTTCGCAAACGAAGATTCAGGAAGAACTTATCCCGCGCTTTCTGCAAGCGCGCTGATGACAAAAAAGGCCAATCCGAGATAAACAAGTCTGGTTGCAGAAAGCACAGCAGAAGGTCTCCTTGGGTGATATTTCCAGGTTGTGATTCTTTCTGCGTTGTTGTTTCTCTTCAAGACTTGTTCGGCGTGAGTTCTCAAATAAGGCTGCAGCATTGTGGATAGTGCGTCTCCATGCCTTCTGATGTGAGACCAGGGGGGACCATTATTGGTGATCAATTTGGCCGAGCCTGAGATGTTGCTTCAGGGAGTCCTTGTATCACTATTTTGGAGCACTCCTCTTACGCTGACCTGTAGTGAGTTCAGCATAGAGTACTATTTGGGGGAGGCGATGCTCCTCCATCCTAGAAACGTGCCCTGCCCAGCGCAGCTGTGTTCTCAATATCATGGCCTCAATGCTGGTGATCCCTGCTTGCTCAAGGACAGCAACATTCGTCACATAGTCAGTACAATGTATATTTAGGATTGTGCGTATACAGCGCTGATGAAAGTGTTCAAGGAGTCGTACGTGGTGGCGATATGTGACCCAGGTTTCTGACCCATAAAGGAGAATAGACAGTACAATGGTTCTATACGCACTGATTTTTGTGCTTCGCCTCAGGTGTTTGTTACCCCAGACTCTTTTGTAAAGTCTTCCAAATGCGCTATATGCCTTTGCCCTGTTTTCCAGTCAATTGGGAAGCAGTTGACTGAAGCTTCCACACACTGAAGCTTCCTGCCCATCCCCACCAGCAATTTCTGATGTGAGGGAAATTATGACAAGGACACTGCTTCTGACTGTTGCACTGGAGGTTGCTTGCAGGAGGGGAAGGGAGTTACGTAGCTAAGTAGCTGATCCAGAATCACAGCCACTACTCCCCACCCCCCCCAAAAAATTGTTCTATGTTGCAGATTTAAACAACTGTGAAAGGCTACTCCCCCCACCCCAGGAAATCTTGGAGTGCTACATCCTATCTCACAACCCCCCAAAAGCCCTCTAGGGGTGGGAGGGTCATTTCTCCCACGTTTTTAGCACTCCCCAAGCCAATTATGACCCAGGAGTGACATTTTTTTGGAGACAGGAACTTTCACTCACTTCCTTTTGTTAAAAAAAAATACCTCTCCTGGACCGAAAAATAGGGAGTTAAAACCTCTCACACACCCCTAGAGGATATCTGGGGCAGTGCTTTTTTATTTGGGGTGGGGTTGTGGTGTGGGATGCTGCCCTCCAAGGTCTCCTGGGGGGATGATGTGGCCCCTTAGCCTTATGCAATTGCTCACCCCTGTTTCAGATGGCAACATATGGATAATATACCCAGAGGGAGATGAAGTGCTGCTGGACTGATCTATTGTGCCTTCAGTATTCTTCAGATCCTTATCTGGAGGGTGCTTTGAAATATAGGCTCTCTTGGATATCAGCTTTTCCAGGGAGGGCCTTGTCAGTGGCTGGCTGGGAGTGCTTGCACCTTCCCATGTGTGAGTTGTTGCATACTCACTGATGTGTGTGTTTTGAAAGCACCAGAGGAAATGTAAACAGGGCAGCAGATTTTCACTCTGATTCATTTCATTCTCCAAGTCCTCTCCATTAATAAACTCACTGACAAGTGGGAAGCAAGAAAGGGGAGGGAGAGATGTTTCCTTTTCTTAAAGGAAATGTGCCCTTAACTGCCCTTTCCTTAAATGGCAGTTTGCTGTGGCTGTTTGTTCATTATCAGCATCAGATGATCTGTGCTGCTATGAGGCTCAGTCATTAGAAGGCTGGAACCACTGCTTAGCAGTTCGCCTTCAAGTTGCTTGTTGACTAATGGTGATCCCATGAATTCCATAGGGTTTTTTTAGGCAAGGAATACTCAGAGGTGGTTTTGCCAGTTCCTTCCTCTGAAATATAACCTACACCACCTGGCATTCATTGGTGGTCTCCCATCCAAATAATAACCAGAGCCAACATGCAAGCAGGGTAATTGCCTGGGGCTTTCATATATGGCTGTTCATGATCAGTGCATTCACTTTTGCTCTTTGAGAGGCTAAATCATGTAGGGAGTCTGCAAAAATCAAGCAGCATGCTCACTGCAGGCATCATTGCAGCGGAAGGCAGGCAGCAGGACATGGTAATGTTGGAAGAGAAGGTGGAATTAACCTGTTTGTCCTTATTCATCTTCATTGAATTTGTGTGGGGAAATGAGGTTTTATTCCCAAATTTACAGTGGGGTCTTGGTATCCACTGGGTTTTGGTTTAAGGACCCCTGGTGATACCAAAATTTGTGGATGCTCAAGCCCCATTATATACAATGGATAGTAAAATAGTGTCCCCTATATAAAATGGCTTTTTGGATTAAATTTTTTTTTCAAGCTGTGGATGGCAGAATCTGTGGACACAGAACCCATGGGTATGGAGGGCCAACTATATACTGAAGTTATACCTTTGTAAACCCAACCCCTTTTGTTCCCAAAGCCAAAAAGATGTGTGCAATCTGTCAGGATCATCAAATCATTTCATAAGGCAAGAAATTACAAAAAGCAGCAGTGGGTGTGAGAGGGACTTGATCTTAAAATCTTTCAGGGTCAATTAGATGATATATTTAGAAGAATAGCTTTGCTCACCCAAGTGGTGAAAGAGTTTATCATAGTATGTGATTTTCTTTGCCTTCCTCACTTTGTAGTTGTGGGTCCCCACCCCTCTGTTTGGAAAAACATGACATTTCTGAGTACATCTTACAGAATCTCTCAGGCAGCATGTTTCAGCCCCAATCCAATTGTTAGGACCATATACAGTAGACCTATGAAATCAATGAGAACTTGGTAAGTCAACAGGTATATAACTTCTACAGACGCAGTGAATATATTCTATTTTGGACTAACAATAAGATTTAGGCTAATGTTTCCAGGTTTGGGTTCTCTAAAAGGGAGGAATATGTCTTCCTTTATAAAGACATTTAAAACAGGGAACAGGGGCTGAGGGCAAGTGACAGGGCACATAGCCCCTCACAGCATCTATGTTTGTGTGGGGATTTATGTTTTTTGCTTTTTCCTAGCATCCCCAACAATTAGAAGCTTCCTAGATGAAAACTGCAAACAGCGGTGGCTAGCTCTTGTTTCTGAAATAAAGCTGGGATTACACACTTGCCTCCTTCACCAATTTCATATGTATTTGGACATGCATGGCATACTTGCACCCCCTTTGAAGTGAAGATGAAGCACAAATCTCTCAGGTTGGCGGAGCTGAATGGCACACACTTTTCTGAATACTAATATGTCATAACAGTAGTGGGCCACCTCTGAACAAACCCGCTGATAAGCCATGAAATAAAAACTGAACAGCGACTGCAAACCTATGCATTATGGCACCACACAGATACACGTACAAAATGCAAAGAAGGGAAATCAAAGGAGTAAACTCAGTAAAGCAACCTCATTTCAACAAGAGCTGGTGTTGGCATAATGGATACGGGTCTGAGCTGTCAGCCAGGAACTCGCACAATGAAACTTCCCTTCAGCCATGAGCTCACTAACAATGCAATGACAGCTCTGCTGACGCAGAAGTAATCCCACTGTGGTCAGTGGTGTTTCTCTGCAGGTAAGCAAAGGAGACCCACTGAGGTGGTCTTACCAGGATATTTCTAAAACTGGAAGCAGACACTGACCTTCATGCAACAGGGCTTTAGGAACATTTCATCTCCTCTAGTCATGGGCTGAGATCTTGCTTCACCCATGTAGAGCTGACTTGCTCACTGTGTGTGCCTCAGCCCCAAGCAGCTTCCAAGCCCTGTGGGGCTACTTCTGTGGCTGTTAAATGGTTATGGAAGATGAGTGGGAGTGAGGGAGCTGACCAAAGAGGAGGGACTGCCTTCAAGCCAGGTGCCACCCATCCTAGATTTGTGCATTTCATATTCCCTGCCTAAATATAGTAGCTTACATTTATTCTTTTTTTGCAGTTCAATTTGTTAGTTTTGGCCCACCAAATCAATCTGCTAAGGCCATTTTGAAATCTGATCCTGCTTGTGGTAGCAACCACCCCTCCTAATTTGGTGTCATCTGCAAATCTGGTAAGCATGCTCTCTATTCCCTCATCCGTGTCATTTATAAAGAAGTTATACAACACTAAGCCCAGACAGAACCCTGTGGCACCCCAATAGTCCTTTCTCTCTAGAATGAAGGGGAACCATTGGTGAATACTTTTTTTCATTCGGTCCACCAACCACTTACCAATCAACCTAACAGTGGCAATGTCTAGACAAATTTTACTAGCTTGTTAAGTAAATCGGAGAATCAAAGGCCATGTGACCTCATATTCCAATCCTCTGCCAATGCAGGAAGCCCACTGCTACAACATCCCTGGTAGGTGACCATTCAGGTTCTAATAAAAGGAGCCCTCCATCTTCTGATGCATTCTGGTCCTTGTCAGGAAAGTGATATATGAATTAGACCGTGTCTTGTATTCTGCATAACTTTAAACATGCCAGCACCATTGCTTTTTTGCTGTTTCTTTAAACGATAGAGCTCTCTCTCTCTCTTTCTCTCTGTGTGTGAGTGTGTGTGTGTGTGTGGTCATAAACAATTCCTAATTTGCATAATTCTTGATACGTTGTCCAAAGATTAGCTATTTCATGAGACAAATAGCTTTCTACCATGGAGAAGATTCCAGAGGGAGCCCTGTAAATTCAGAAAACACACACACTCTCAGACACACATGTATTTAGTTTTATTTAATGGTCAGTTGTGAGCAGTACTCCCTAATGTCTACAGTGGGGAGAAGAAGAAGAAGGAAAAAAAGGCAGGGGATTGAAAACCCCCAGCTAACATCAACAAACTCCAGTTACTGTGAGTAATAAGCTACAGTTGACTGAATAATGATAACTTTACAGCAAGTGTAGCAATATGCAGTTTTGTCAGCTCCTGCTGTTTTGGCTATGACTGGGAAATATTAATTGGCAGCCGCAGTTTATTTCATAAGCTACTGATAATAAATCTCAAAAACAAATAAAAAGGAAGAAAGGAAAACAAACTGTACTGTGCCAGGACACTTCTGCAGTGTGATTTCTATGGAGCAGCTGTCGGCTGTGGCCATTTCCCAGTGACTGTGTGGGTCTTCTCAAGAGCAAGAAAACAAGGAAAATAGGTTACTCAGATTTTGCCTAATGCGGAGCTCAATCTTATGCATCAATACTTTAAAGTAAGTCATACTGGGAACAACTGGGCTTATTCCCACGTAAGATGACACAGGGTTCCATGCTCCTTTGCATCGTCATCATCATCATCATCACTGCCACCATACAATATGATCCCTATATCCACAGGGGATAAGTTCCTGGACTTACCATGGAACTGCAAAACCATGGATAATAGTGAACCCTATTGAAATGAATGACTTAGAATCATAGAATCATAGAATCATAGAACTGTAGAGTTGGAAGAGACCACAAGGGCCATCCAGTCCAACTCCTGCCACATAGGAAATCATGATCAAAGCATCCCTGACAGATAGCCATCCAGCCTCTGTTTAAAGACCTCCAAGGAAGGAGACCCCACCATGCTCTGAGGGAGGGAGTGTGTTCCACTGCCAAACAGCTCTTACTGCCAGAACGTTCCTCCTGATGTTGAGGTGGAATTGCTGTTCCTGGAGCTTGCATCCATTGCTCTGTGTCCTAGTCTCTGGAGCAGCAGAAAACAATCTTGCTCCATCCTCAATGTGACACCCCTTCAAATACTTAAACAGGGCTATCATATCACCCCTTAACCATCTTTTTTCCAGGCTAAACATAACCAGCTCCCTAAGTCTTTCCTCATAAGGCATGGTTTCCAGACCTTTCACCATTTTAGTCGTCCTCCTCAGGACATGCTCCAATTTGTCAATATCCTTTTTGAATTGTGGTGCCCAGAACTGGGCACAGTATTCTAGGTGAGGTCTGACCAAGGCAGAATAGAGTGGCACTATTACTTCCCTTGATCTAGACACGATACTTCTATTGATGCAGCTCAAAATTGCATTGGCCTTTTTAGCTGCCGCATCACATCGTTGGCTCATGTTCAACTTGTGGTCTACTGGGACTCCTAGATCCCTTTCGCACGTAGTCTCGTTCAGCCAGGTCTCCCCCATACTGTATCTATGCATTTCGTTTTTCCGCCCTAAGTGCAGTACCTTACATTTCTCTGTATTGAATTTCATTTTGTTAGCTTTGGCCCAACTCTCCAGTCTTGGACCAGGTGTTCTTCTGGTCCAAGAACACCATAGAGTCACTCTGGAGACCTAGAGATTCCTAGAGAAAACCCCCCTCAAGGCATTTTAGGTCCTCCAGCATGATTCTATGGTCAACCTCTGGAGGAAGCATACTATAGAATTGTGCTGGAGGACCTAGAAAATGCATAGAGAGAACTTTTTCTTTTTTACACTGCTAAGTGAAACCATGGGTAACAGTCCCACATATACAGGGGTCATACTGCATTTATTTCTTACCTGCCTCTCCCTATGGATCGAGGTGGGGAACAACAGATTATAATACAGCAACAAATAGGCACATAACACAGTTAAAAACACAAACATCAATTAAAAAATACATAATTGTTTAAAAGAGCATAACATCAGTTAAAAAAAGCATGCCTATCAAAAACAATCATTTCATAATTTAAAAACTTGTAATTTAAAAGACATCTGGATAGGCCTGCTGGAAGAGATTGGTCTTTAATGCTGTTTTAAATGAAGGTAATGTCAGATCTCTTCCAGCAGGTCATTCCACAATTTGGAAGAGGGTGATGAAAAAGTTCCCCAGAAATGTCCCCCAGAAGACCTGAGTATATGGGGTGGATTATATAGAGAAGGTGATCCCATAGGTAAGCTACTGAAATTAGTGAGACTCATTTTTGATAAACCATAAGAGCTTGGAAAAGCTTTTTTTTAAAAAACACTGAAACTCCCAGAAAACCTCAACCAATATGACCACTGGCCATGCTGTTCAGTGAATGCTGGATTTTGTAGTATTCCAAGCTCCAGTGAAACTTCATAGCATGTGTCTATGAGAAGTTTATTTTTCAGCAGCTGAATGAGAAGAACTTTAGAGAAGGAAGCCCTCATCTAGTCAGAGAATAAGGAGATTATCAAATGGGTTAAAAATGGTGTTACATGAACAGCAGGCGATCCCAAAAGGGCTCTGTAAAGGTAGGCCTGGTCTCTCTGTGTGCATGCACATCCCACATACACACACCTTAGAAACCTTCTGATCCACTCTTCTAGACACGCTCCCAGGGATTCCTCTAGCCTAGAAATCCCAGAAATGTCTTCCTTGCCATCGCCACTTCTTGATCTTAAGAGAACCCCTTTTTACATGTGGTTCAAGAGGAAACCACGGGGAACCTAGGGCCCTTCCAGCACTGGCTGAGATTTTACCAACTCCCTCCCTTCCCTTCAGAAACAGAGGAGAATATCAGTGTAGCATGACCCAAAGCAACAGGCGCATGGAAGCTTGGCTTATATAGGAAAAATGAAGGCTTATTTATTCAAGCAAGCAAACACGTTTAAGAGATAATCATTTCATGAAGAAAACACCATTTTTCTCCAGGTCCAGCTTAAGTTACAGAGATACAGTAAAGTACAGAATTACATCCAGTCAATGAGAAAAAATAAATGAAAATGTCCCTGATGCAATCTAGCTAAAAACCTGTCTCTACATAAAAGAAAGTCTACTTACATGCTGGAAATCTATAAGAAGTAGATTTAGTGTCCAAGGGTTGCTTCTCCTAACCCTTTGTTTACCTGTTAACTTCTCTTAACCCTTTGTTTACCTGTTCCTGATGATCAGAGAATTGCTGATTGCAGATAATGGGAAATGTAGTTCTTGAACATAATGGGAATAGCAACCAACCTCGAGGCAGGATGATGGGAATTCCATCATTACAGGCTCCCTTTTCAGATGATGTCATTCCCTCCTCGTGATGTACCCGTTCTGCTGCCGTTCCACTGGCACTGCTTTTTATTGATGGGAGAAGCCATCAATAGATCCCCCATTCCATTTCTGTCATGGATGTTCCTGCGAGTGAAAAGGTGCCCTGTTATGCTGGCGAGATCCCAGCATCAATGGGAGGTCCCTGCCAGAACACTTCCGGGTGAGACTGGGACATCCAGGAAAGTGACACACTTTTTATGACCCTCCCTGGATTACTTGTAATGTTTTTTGTGTGTTTAGGTGTTTGGTGTAACTTTTTCTTATGTATTTCTCTTTTTATTTTTGAATTTCCTGTACTCGCATCTTCTCATGAGAACGGGCGGGAATTCACTCCAGGAAGTGAATGGAGCTCCATTAGAGCTCCTTTCACACCTGGGTTGTCCTGTCAATGGGAGAGGAGGTAAGTGTGATGGGGAGGGTGATTGTGGTGGGTCAGGGACAGGACAGGGGCAGGAGTGGAGACTGTGAGACAGGAACACTTTTTTCATTCTTCTCTGATAATCTCCTAAGTGATAGATTCTAAAGATCTGTATTGAAATATAATAAGAGTTTCTGAAAAAGCAACAGCCCCCATAGACTATCATGCCCTGCCATTGTGTTAGTGTGGGCAACTGGCTAAGCAGTGGGAAATCTGGTCTCCTACCAAAATCCCAAACCCATCCTAGGATATTCTCTGATCATTAGCTGATCTGTGGCTCCAAAGAAATGTAATCTTCATAAGCCCAGAGATATAAATCCTTAGGAATTTGATCTTTCTGAAGTCTGATGTGAGCTGACACAGGGCCCTGTCACACTGCACAATTATAGCCATATGATTCCACTTTAACAGCCATGGAAACTTTCTATGGAATCCTGGGGTTTGTAATTTGGTGAGACACTAGCTCTCTCTGGCTGAGAATTCTAAATACCCCCCACTAAACTACAAATTTTAGGATTCCGTAGGATGTTGCCATGGCAATTAAAGTGGATTCATAGCACTATGATTGTGAAGAGTGCAAGGGCACTCAGTTTAATTCCCTCAACTAATGTGCTGATCAGAATAACACCATTCTCTGGATTTTGCCTGTTTCTGAATTTTGAAATGCAATTCTTGGCAACCCACCCCTCAAAACCTAGTTAGCTCCAGATATAGGCAGGGCTGGGGAAAATTACTTTTTTGGACTACAGCTCCAAGAATTCCCCAGCATGCATGGTCAGTGTAACCTTTCCAGGCTCTCGATTTAGTTGCGTACAGATAGGCTATATGAAAAAGTCTCTCTCCTCCTCTGTGAGTCCCTCCAGCTGACTCAATACAACACAGAGAGCTGGAGAACTCTGCTGAATTGGGTAGGCTGTGGGGTAGAAGAAAGGAGATTCCCCCAAATCAAGGGGATGGACTTTCTGTGGGAAGAATCCTTCCATCTTTACAAGGCAGAACCTGGATCCAATGCACCAACATCATATACTTAAAATGTGTATTTAGGATAAAATGTATTTAGAAATTAGCACTTTTTTTGAGATGCAATATATTTCTCAATATGAATTTTCTGGAAATATTATAAATATATATATACACACACACATACATATGTATTCAAAAGCACATATTAAATGTGTATTTAAATACAAATAACTATCCTGTGTTTTTTTAATGCAAGTTAACATGCAGAACTGGGATGGAATGGATTTCTGAATTAATAAATGTGCAAATGACATGGAATGAACATCAACTGACCTGTCACCTGTTCATTCCATAACATTTGGCTTTGTTCATTTTACTTTCCCCATTCCAGTGTGGAAACAGTTGTGCAAGAGGGCAAGGTCAATCTAATCCCATTTCTCATATTGATTCCAGCTCCAGAGATGAAGAAATTAAATTCAGGAAGACTTACAGTTTGCTACTGAGTGAAACTGGTTTCATTCCAAAGTCTGTGCCTTATAATAAGATGGGTGTGTGCAGTGTGGTATTTCCTTGAGATGAGGTTTCAAAATAGCCAGTTCTCCATACGCTCAGAGAAATCAGAACTTTCCTTTGCTTTTTTTTTTAAAGGTAGGAATTAAAATAAAAATAGCTAGCAAAGTTTACAATCAAGAGTGGAGAAACAGTGGACGGAGGAAGTGAAGCTTGAGAAAATTACTGCTTTGGACTACAACCCCCATAATCCCCAGTGAGCATGGGCATATGGACTGGGAGACTGTGGGAGTTTGGGGCCAAGAAGCAATCCATGCTCTGGGATGGTTATGTTTAACCCTTTCAGCTGGAATTGTTCTTCAAACTTCCCCAGTTCCTTTTCTAACTGCAGGAGGAGAGATCCATGACTTTTTAAACTGTTCTTAGTGAAGTCCTCTCTTTTCTTCTTATACTTCCTTTGCCAATTCTAGCCTTTAGCCCCTGTTTTACAGTAAAAGTGAGTACCCATCCTTGTCAATCTAAAATAATAAGCTTGCACATCTTTTCAGAGCCAGTGTGGTATAGTACTTTGAGCGTTGGATGATGACTCTAGAGACCAGGGTTCAAATACCTGCTAGGCCATGGAAACCTACTGGATGATGTTGGGCAAGTCCCACTCTCTCAACCTCAGAGGAAGGCAAGGGCAAACCCTGTCTGAACAAATCTTTCCAAGAAAACCCCATTTGTGTTAGGGTCAACATAAGTTAGAAATGACATGAAGGCACACAACAACAATATGAGTAAGCCCTCTAACATAGGCTGGCCTCACTGTTGGTATTTTATGAGCATGTTAGTTACCTTATACAGGTGGCTGTACTTTTTTGGCCATTGCATATTGTCTGTATTCAGTTCACAGTTGAGTAAGCAGACCTCTGCAAGTGTAACTGTTTCACAGGCAGGTGTGTATTCTTGGAGGATGCATAAGTATTCCTCGCTGTCTTCAAGGTATCATTTATTCATCAGATCGGTAGACACAGCCCTAACTCACTCACCATTGCCCAATGGGACAATAAACAAGCACATTTGCAGATACGCAGTTGGTTGCACAAAGTTAGTATTCAAAAGAGCAGTGTAGAGCAACCACCACTTAAGTATGCGAGTGTAGGTTTACACTATACGAGAAAGATGTAGGATTTTGGCTACAGTGTTCAGGATTCTAGACAGGATGCCTTTCCCAGGATACTCTATTCTATTTTCCTCCTTCTCTTTTTCTATCTTTCACTCAGCATGTACTCAGCCTTCTGTGGACAATATACAGTATATGCTCAACCCTCACTGATATATTATTTACTCATGTCCCACAATATTTTTACCCTCATGTGTTTTTTAAAACTGCTGCAAACATTGAGGTCACCCTGAGTATGATGCTACCTCTCTCTTGTGTGGGGATGACATTCCCTGCTTGCATATGAATCAGCATTCTCTTCCAATTCTACAATTCTATGATTCTATGATTCTATGATTCAAAGAATGACCTCAAAATTACTCCAGAATCCTGTATGACCTATTGCATAATGTAACTTTACATATACCTAGCTATGTAGCAGAGTCACTAAGAAACCCCTTTACTGAATTGCAAAGACTCCCTAATGTGCATTGGGACCAATGCATATCAGTGCATCACTGTGCAATGAGCATCAAAGCACATTGTGTACTGATATGCATTGTGCACCAATGCACATTGGGCATGGATGTGCATTGTACACTGCACATCCATGCAGTGGGGGCTTTGCCAGCTCTGCTATGTAGAGATGTAACAGTAGCCCTCTACTGGATACAGATGTTATGCAATGGCACAATTCTAATTCCTGCAGACATAAATCTACTTATGAAGACATAAGGCCCCAACAGGTTTCTGGCATTAGTATACAGTTACAGTATACAAGTGGGTTGTTGTTGTGTACCTTCAAGTTGTTTCCAACTTATAGTGATCCCAAGACAACTGTATCCCAGGATTTTCTTGACAAGATTTGTTCAGAAGGGGTTCATCATTGTTTTCCTCTGAGGCTGACAGAGTGTGACTTGCCAAATGTCACCCAGTAGTTTCCATGGCCAAGTGGGGATTTGAACCCTAGTCTCCCAGAATCCTTGTCCAACACTCAAACCACTGCACCACTCTCTCTCTCTCTCTCTCTCTGGCTTTTCTTTGCAAATGAAGATTCAGGTAGGACTCATCCCGCACTTTCTGCAAGCGCGCTAATGACTAAAAAGGCCAATCTGAGATAAACAAGTCCGGTTGCAGAAAGCACAGCAGAAGATCTCCTTGGGTGATGTTTCCGGGTTGTGATTCTTTCTGTGTTGTCGTTTCTCTTCAAGACTTGTTCAGCATGAGTTCTCAAATAAGGCTGCAGCATTGTGGATAGTGCATCTCCATGCCTCCTGATGTGAGGCCATGGCGGACCATTGTTGGTGATCAATTTGGCCACACTAACATAATGTTAAATAAACATCCTTTGTGTTTCAGCCAGACAGCCATGCCCTTCAGCACCACACTCCGTTCCATTCCTTCTGCCATCAGCAGTCAATAACCATTCTGTGATCATTCAACATGCCCATTTGTCACTGGAGTGTTTCCTTCTATCTCCATTCATGCCCCCCCCAGTCAGATTTTCCAGTGTTTGTGCAAACCTGGGGGCTCCACCAACCTGCCTGATGCTACCATCTACAGTGCCATTTTGTATGGGTCTCTCTCTCTCTCTCTCTCTCTGGTTGATACAAAACTCTGTGCAACATGTAGTTTGGCTTTTGGTGTTCAGTCTTCTTATCATCTGACAGTTTGGGGAAGCAGATGCTTCAAAGGAAAGCACAATTAAGAAGAAATACTACACCCAGTCTGGCAGTTCTATATTACATTACAGCACAATAAGTCTTCATAACTTACAGCTTGGTATATAGTGCGGAGTGGGGGGAAAAACCTGAGGGTCAGGAAGGGAAAAGACACCTGTTCCCTCATGCTCTTTTCTGACTTTACCTGAAAAACATCCATTGATGGGAAGGACCACTCTTCTGCCTTATCTCCCACCCCCACCAAAGTGTGCTGCTGCCCTTTGCCATTGCAGAGAAAATGGCTGGCATTCTTTTCGGGATATATGCACACGTATATTTCCCTTATGTATATGTATGTCACTTTTTGTCACTGTGGGAGTTGGTATTATTTTCCTCCCTCCAAAGCATCCAAAGACACCCACCCCCATTCCCTGTTGGGGAGGGAGGAGGCAGGATCACAGGAGTATTGCCCTACGGCCAAATGCAAAAAGATGACATCATCATTGAGCTCCGTTGGGGTCCTCCAGAGGTCTTAGGGCTGCTGTAATCATTTCATGCCTGGCTATGAGGACATAGCCAGATGGTTCTGCAATCTTTTCTGCTCCCCATGAATATGATGACTCTAAAGGTAACCTATCACAGGGTTTGCTTGGCAAGATTTGTTCAGAGGGGTTTTTGCCATTGCCTTCCTCTGAGGCTGAGAGAGCATGACTTGCCCAAGGCTACCAGTGGGTTTCCATGGCTAAGAGGGGATGTGAACCCTGGCCTCCAGAGTCCTAGGCCAACTCCCAAACCACTACACTATACACCATTAGTATAGGAGGTAGATATCAACTCAGTTTGTATTAGATTTTGCAGATACTGAAATCCTCAAGCATTCCTCTCCTGCTTTTTAAAAAGTTACTAAATTGCAGATTGGAGAAAGATATAGATATGAAGGGGTGGGGGGAAGCAAAGGAATTGGGAACTGTTTGGCTTCCCTGAACCCTTCACCCCAGTCCCATTTTGTCCTGAAAATCTGCCAAGGCAAAAATTTGGTGTAGCCTATATATATATACAGCAAGAGTTATACTTGCTTCAGCACAATGGCTTCCTAACGATCTGTTACCTATCTAAGACAGATTGCTTTTCATGGTTCGCTGGTCTCAGTTCAGACATTCATTTTAATCAATAGAGCAGTCAACAGAGAGAATAGATTTACTTGTTTGAGGTTTTTTTTTTAAAAAAAACCATTTAATTGAAAATTTTCACGTGATTACTAACATATATATCATATGGATTGTCGAATTTAGAAAACAATAATGGTTAAGAAACAAGAGTAGCAAGAGCAACAACTCCTATATTTTTAATAACTTAAATAAAGATTAAAAGGAAAACAAAACCATAACATGAATAGGCTAAGTCAATAGTTAGTGGACAACTTTGTAATGTGATCTATGGCTTTCACCACACTCGGTTTGTAATAACTCATTGGGATTAATGACTGCCTCACATGGACATCCAAAAAGAGAATATACACATTGGTCTATAATTAACACAGTTAAATCCTATTACCCAGAACAGAAGATGTCATCCATTCCCATATATTTTGCTGCTGCTTTGGCATTAGACCCTGAAGAACCTTTCATATGACCTTCCATGATCATACTGGCTCTGGCTGAGCCAGAGATAACATGGGTCAGTAGGCACCAATTGAGATGAATGGCCTGATGACCCTTCCCCAAACATGTTCAGAATTGTGTGGTAACTCAGGTCACTGAGCCTGATGGTTTCTGCAAGTTTCATTAAGAAACCAGTATGACTCCTGAGTAAAATCTACATAAGTCTATTTCTTTCTAAGAGCATCAACTAGCAGCAGCATGAGTTGAATCTCAATGCCATTTCCCAGGAACCTTAAGCTACTGGTCTACCAGAAGCTCTCTCAGATGACTGCATGAAATGTTTGCCTTCATCCCTACCAGCTCTTGGGAAAGTTACCTTTTCTGGCTATTACTCCAAGAATCCCTGAGCGAACATGATCATATGCTATGCTGGCAGTGGCATCTTTGGAATTGTCAAAAAAGTAACTGTTTCAAGCTCAGATCCCTACCCATCCTTTGAGGATCAGTATCTTACACTAATTTTCAGGGAAGGATTTCATTCTGACTTTAAAATATTTAGAGTAACATTACAGTCTCTTCCACAGTTTCATTTATTAAGCCCCTTTCTCTTAATTTATCCTTGCAGCATCTCCTTGTTTCCCTCTAGTGATGGACCATGTGCAAATGCAGACTGAAAGCCAGGACACAGGAGTTGGAAGAAGATAGCTAGGAATCACAGGAAGCTACAAGGCTGATGGGTGTGCTTCCACCATTTGAGAAAGGATGTTCTGCACTACTGGCCCCATCACTGCCATGCAACTCCACCCCCCCTTCTTGTAATGGTTCACTTCACTGTACAGAAATAAAGAGATCTGAATTGTTAGTGTGAGCTGATTGTGTGATTTTTGTGAGCTGATTATGTGAGCTGAGTAGAGGCTTGCTTATGTGCTTGCCAGTGTTCTATTGTTCTTTTGTGTGTAGTCCCAGGTTCCCTACCTGAGCACATGGTATCAGGGGGAAAGGGCATCTGCTGAGAGGAAGTGAGTCAGAGACTTGGTTGGGGAGGAACCAGCAGCCACTAGCTCTCTCTATAGCTGCAGCCCTTGGGCTTTCAACTGAGTTACATGGGGGAAGGAGACAGTATTCTTGAGGGCAGGAGTTCAACAATGGCTAGAGATAATAGTCTGAATGTTATTGAGAGAACTAGATGAACAGTACAAGAACCCAACAGTGGGAGGGAAAAATGTTAAATAAGCAGCTAGGGTGAATGACCAATGGTCTTAGACATCTTTACTCTAAAGTACAGAGCATGGGAAATAAACAAGATGAACTTGAACTCTTAACACAGCAAAGCAAATATGATATAATAGGCATCACTGAAACCTGGTGGGATGAGTCTCATAATGGGAACATAGCAATAGAGGGGTGAAACCTATTTCAGAGATTGCACCTGTGAAGAGATCCATGATTTAAATCCTAGAAGCCAGGTGGAGAGCATCTGGATAAAAATTAAGGGGAAGATAAATAACAGTGATGTCATTATAGGGGCCTACTACAGATCCCCAAGCCAAACTGAGGACTCAGATGATGCCTTCCTGGAACAGATGGATCAAACATTCAGAAAGGAGAGATGTAGTAGTAATGGGAGATTTTAGCTATCCTGATGTTTGTTGGAAGTCAAACTCTGCCAAGAATATAAGGCCCAGCAAATTTCCTCACTTGCCTTGTAGACAATTTCATCGTCCAGAAGGTGAAAGAGGCGACAAGGAGATCAATTATTTTAGATCTGATCCTAACCAACAGTGATGACTTGGTTAAAGAGGTGGAAGTGGCAGAATCCTTAGGTGGGAGTGATCATGTTCTCCAGGAGTTAGTTTATACAGTGGAAATGGGAAGCCAAGCATAGCCAGACATGCATTCTAGCCATCAAGAAAGCTGGTTTCAGTAAACCTAGGGAACTACTGGGTGTGATCCCATGGTCAGGAATACTAAAAGAGAAGAGAGTGCATGATGGATGGGAGTTTCTTAAAAGTGAGATAGTGAAGGTTCAATCTCAAGCAGTTCCAATGAGAGACAAAATGGGAGATTTCTAAAGAAAACAGGATAGTTGTCTAAAGAACTTTCAAATGAGCTAAGATTTAAAAGGGGCATGTATAAAAAATGGAAAAGAGGGAAATCACCAAAGAGGGAATCAAATGAATAGCCAGCATATGTAGGGAGAAAGTCAGAAAAGCTAAAATGTAGAATGAGTTCTGAATTGCAAGAGAGGTTAGAAACAATAAAAAAAGCTTTTTGGTTATGTCTTAGCAAAAGAAAGAACAAGGAAATAGTAGGGTCATTTCGAGGAGAAGATGGTGAAATACTAACAGGGGACAGAGAAAAGGCAGAACTACTCAACACCTTCTTTGCCTCATTCATCTCCTAAAAGGAAAACAGTGTTCAACTTGGGGTAAATGGAGCCGATCAGGCAGTAGGGGAAATGTAGCACAGGACAGGTAAAGGGGTAGTACAGGAAAACCTAGCCACTCTAAATTAATTCAGGTTTCCAGGGCCAGATGAACTACATCCAAAGGTATTAAAAGAACTAGCAGAAGTAATTGCAGAACCACTGGCAATAATATTTGAAATTCCTGGAGAACAGGAGAAATCCCAGCAGACTCAAGGACAAATGTTGTCCCCATCTTCAAAAAGGAGGGGAGGGGGGAGATTTGCAGTTTGGTACGCCACTGGAATACTCTGCCTGAGAATTTTAAATGACCTTCCCTAAACTACCAGTCCCAAGATTCCATAGGATGGAACCATAGCAGTTGAAGTGGAATGACAGTGGTATAATTCTGTAGTGTGAATGACCCCAGTCTTGCAGGCCTTGTGCTTTTCCTGTTTTCCAAGAAGAGAGATACTAGTCTAGAAGTTTTAACCCACCAGTTTTACTTGATAGAACCTTGCCTTTTCAATACAAATTGAAGCAAATACATATGATTGTGTCACTTGCACTAAAAAGTAACATGGGGTTTCTAAATTCAGAGCTAATAATTTTGCCAATTGACATTTCAGGAATGCTGACTGAAGCTGGTGTAATGCTCCTTATTTTCCTTTTCCCCATGGGAACATCCAGAAAAGACAGTTATAAAATGGAGCTACCTTGGAGATTTTCAGATGCTCTAAATCTGGTGTGATAATGGTGCCAGGAGATTGCTAAAGGGCTTGCATTTCAGACAACATTGTTCCCCTCTCATTACGCTCCTGTTTGGCTGTCCTTATGCTGGCATTTCTTTTTATGATGGGCCAAACCGGCAATGATTCCCCTATTCCATTTCTGTCATGGAATGTCCTGCGAATAAATGGTGCCCCGTTGTGCTGGTGCAATGCCAGTATCAATGGGAGGTCCGTGTCAGAACACTTCCAGGTGAGATTGGGACTGCGAGGTAAGTGACACACTTTTTCATACCCTCCCTGGGTTACTTGTAATGAATTTAGTGTGTTTTTTGTGCTTGGTGTTTCTTATACTTTCTTTTTCTTTTTCTTTTTGAATTCCCCATGCTCTTGTCTTCTTGAGAGGGCAGCCGGGATTTCAATCCAGGAAGTGAAAGGAGCTCCTTTTGAGCTCCATTCACTCCTGAGCTGCATTTAAGGTAGATTTGAAAACTTTTTATTTTGGGGTGTTACAGGGATGGGAGAGGGGTGAAAGAGGAGATTGAGAGATGGGAACACTTTTTTCATTCCTACATGAAAATCTCCTTTGTCTCTGAACATAACATTAATAAAATTGGTTCTCCGCGAAGCTTCAGATTTAGAGTCGAAGGCCCTAAAGTCGCATGAATATGAAAAAAAAAAAAAAAGGTTTGAAGGTAGTTGGTGAGACCCCTGTGTCCCCAGCAAAATGAGATTGGATTTCTCTTTAAGCTGTTTTTAATAGTGGGAATTATGGAAGATTGGCGTTTACCCGTTAATAGGTTTGTGAGCTTGCAGTGTGGTTGGTGCCCATGGTGATATCATTTACACCGGTACGCTACAGCAACCTCTTGAGCATACAGGTCTCCTAACAAATTAAAGTTGAATCTGGAATGCTGCACACTCTCTCTCATGCATGGAAGGAATTTATGCATGTGTGGGTTTGTGCGTGCATGTACAGATGTGTGTTTTCATTGCCATTTCTGATTCACTCTGGGCTTGGCTGAAGAAAATGGATAGCTTTGGGAGAGCTTGCAAAGTCAAGTCAATCAATTACGATTATAGTTAAAAGTTCCCACAAGAAGTTAGTTATTGTTGCAGTTTCCCTTCTTAAGATATGGTTTTTGTTTTGTATTTCTTGAAATCAATTAAAATGTATACTTCTAATTATTTTTTAAAAACACCTGAATGCTATGAAGCAGTTCGTTTGTTTGTTTAATTTATATTTTGCCTTTCTTCTGGTATGGGACCCAAGGTAGCTCACATCAAATTAACTATTGGTCTTCCACATAGTTGACACTTCAACTCCGATGATGATGATGATGGGGATTTTTATTTATACCCACAGTTGCCTCAGAACCAAGAGCCCTTTAACACTAAAGAATTATAGCACTGTGATTTCACAAGAACTGCCATGGCTACATCTTATGGAATTCTGGGCCCATTCACACTACAGAATTATAGGACTATTGTTCCACTTTAACTGGCATAGTTCTGTCCTATGGAATCCTGGGATTGGCAGTTCATTAAAGGATAGTCAGAATTCTTAGCCAGAACACTCCAGTGCCTCACCAAACTACAAGCCCCAGGATTCCATAGGATGGAACCCTGGCAGTTAAAGCAGAATAATAGAGCTATAATTGTAGGGTGAGAATGGGTTCCTGAGCTTTGTAGTTTGGTGAGACCCTCAAGCTCTCTGACTGAGAATTCTAAATACCCATCCCTAAACTGAAAATTGCAAGATGCCATAGTTTGCAGCCATGCCAGCTGAAATGGAATCATAGTGCTATAACTGCATAGTGGCAAAAGGCTCCTGGGATCCACCATTGACCATGTTGATTCCCAGAAATCTCATCCAACATCTAAAAAACTACAGAACTAAAGAGTGAGAACCACTAGTATAAGCCACTGGCCTGTGGTACAAAATACACTGGCTGTAAACCTGTCTAACACTGATGGAGTATCAGTGGTACTCCATCAGTGATAATGAGCATATTTATGCAGGCAGAAGCAATAAAAGAAACGGAAGTGGTAGTGGTAGAAGCAACAGTGATGGCACAATGTGTCTAGTAGCTTCCCAGCCATTCCAGAGCCCATTCTGTGGATGTTCTGGTGACCATTCCAAGTGTGGGTGAATGGGGAAACAGCTTATGTGAAGTGGTATAGATACCTCCTTATGCATGTGCCTAAACAATACAACTGCCAGTGTGACCAGGGGTCATGAAAACATAATGGCCTGAGAGCATTCCATCCACAATTTTCCTGTCTAACTTGTCATCATCTCAACACCCATCAATGTGCATGTGGCTTTAGAGGGAAATTAAGAAGGAGGGAAAGAAAGCAAGAAGCTGTGCTTTCACCACTGCTAATGCTGAGCCCTGAACCTGTGGGGAAAAAATGTGCAAGAATTTCTTCCTTCCTCTTCCCCTAGAAAGTGTTAGCTGAAGAGGTGGGGGTCCTTAGAGCCCCACTTATGATCTATTATTAGCTGGGGGAATTATTATTAGCTCAAATGGAATGCTGCGAGAGGTGAGTAACTTCAAGATTTTTTCACCTATGTATACCAGTACTAACTGCAGAGAACTCCAGGTTAAAGTGAAATAAAATGTTTTTATTGGAAATAGCACAAAAAGTATTCACATGTACAACACATGCTCACAAGAACCACACAAGGGTATCGAAGAATCTAAGGTAGAAATTATGGATAGAGGAATAGATTTGGGAAATAAGGTGATAGTTACCAGTCTTGAAGAGTAGTGAAATACTCACACTGAAGGCTGAGGGTGGCACTAGAAGTTCCAATCTAGGGGTGTGCCAACAAAGAAAGTGGCCGGGGCTCATCCACAGAGAAAAATAACGGGTAGAAAAAGTAATTTGCACTCCCCCTTGCAGAGAGCCAGTGTGGTATAGAGGTTTGAACTATGGACTATGGAGATTTTCACACCAGGGCTAAAAGCCCCGGTTCTGTCCTAGAATCATAGAATCATAGAATCATAGAATTGCAGAGTTGGAAGAGACCACGAGGGCCATCCAGTCCAACCCCCTGCCATGCAGGAAATCACGATCAAAGCATCCCCGACAGATGGCCATCCAGCCTCTGTTTAAAGACCTCCAAGGAAGGAGACCCCACCACGCTCCGAGGGAGTGCGTTCCACTGCCAAACAGCTCTTACTGTCAAAAAGTTCCTCCTAATGTTGAGGTGGAATCTCTGTTCCTGGAGCTTGCATCCATTGCTCTGTGTTCCAATCTCTGGAGCAGCAGAAAACAAGCTTGCTCCATCCTCAACATGATACCCCTTCAAATACTGCCACCTCCTCTCCTGTTCCTGCAACGGAATGGAGGTAAATGTTCGCAACACTTAACCTCCATTCCGCTGCGGGAATGGGCTCCCTGCCTCCTTTCCAGTCGGCCGTAAATGCAGCCGTCATGAGGCTGCTTTTATGACTGGCTGGGGAAAACCCACTCGTTCTTGCGAGAGAACGAGCAGGAGGGAAATTCAAAAAGAAACCCCCCCAGCTGTCAAAGAAAGAAAAAAATAAATAAAAATAAATTAAAAATAATACAAGGAACCTGGGGAGGAGGGGAAGGGTGGCACTTACCTGGCTGTTCAGATCGTGGCAGGAAGTACCTGCTACGGAGCTCCTCCCCTGTCCCTATCATTCCGGAACAGGGATGGGGATCCTATTCACACAACTGCGTTCAGTTTCAGAAATGGAACCAGGTGTTTAATAATGACTTCTCCCCATGAATAATATATCACGGGGAGAAAACTGAATAATGACAATCTGGGCATGGAACAGGGTAAATGCATCTGAAAGGAAAATCTTTCAGCAACCCTGTTCTGTGCCAGTAACAGGACAAATTGCCTGTGTGAAAATCTCGGGGGACCAGGGTTTGAATCCCCGCTTTGTTGTGGAAATCTACTGGGTGACTTTAGGCAAGTCCCACTTTCTCAGCCTCAGACAAAAGCACTGTCAAACATCCTCTGAACAAATCTTGCCAAGAAAACCTTATGATAGATTTGTCTTAGGGTCACCACAAGTCAGAAATGACTTGAAGGCACACAACAACAACAACAACAACAACAACTCCCCTTACAGGTAGATAAAATTAATTAACAACCTGCCTGCCAATGTTGCTCCATGATCACTGGAAGGCATTTTGATGGGGTAGCCCTTCTCTTTAAAGATGGGATGTAGGATACCAGACCTGTCCCCCATAGGAGTGCCTCCCCTTTGCTTCCACCAGTACTCTGCTTGCATATTTGCCAACAAAGTGAATGTAACTTACAAGAGTACCATAAGCCTAGCTTTCAAAGAATGCTGCCTCAGTTCCCCCTAGAACTCTTCAATGCTCCATGAAGTGTGTAGCCACCTCTAACAAGGATGCCATTCTGCCCTTCTGCTTTTAGCTGTTGCCATGGGTAATGAGAAGCGAAGGCTCTGTGTAGAGAGGCAGCTGCAATACCGCCTTGTCCACCCCTACATTATCCTGACTTATTACATTGTAATAAATTGAACCATTCCACTTCATTATTTCATATTTGAGGAGATTTATAGATTGTCTTCGTGGCTGAAGAGTCAGTGATTAAAGGAGAGGCGTACTAATGAGTGAGCCGGCACACAAAAGCCATTTAATTAATGCACGGCCCAGGGGCTGTAAACTGCTCACTGATAACAAACCTTGCCCATTCAGAACCCTGAACTTACAACTTCTTACAAGACGAGGGCTTGTGTGGAGACATAGGTTAGGCATTCAAGTGGCAATTAGGACATAACAAAGCCATTTCTTCCCTTCTCTCATCAGCTGTCCCTGAAAAAGTCCCTTTGGTTTCTCTTTCCTTCCTTCCATCCCTCTGTCCAGCACATCATTCTCTGAAAGGAACAAACTTACTTTTTTTAAAATAAGGGTAGACTAACCTATTTCAGGGCTGTTGTTTTTTTATTTCTGCTGGTTGGGTCGAGGAGGAGATTAAAGGGAAAATGTCAGAAGTTCAAAAAATGACTAACAAAAATACCCAGCTTGGCTTAAACTATGACTAATTCTAACTACAGAAATAATTCAGTTTGAAACTGGATGAATTGCGATGGCTCCTTCCTATGGAATCCTGGGAGTTGTAGTTTTACAAGCTCTTTAGTCTTCTCTGCCAAAGAGTGCTAGTGATTTACCAAACTAGTGATCCCAGGATTCCATGGGGAGGAGCCATGGGAAATAATCCAGTTTCAAACTGGACTATTTGTGTAGTGTGGATTTGGCCAACGTGTTGAGCATTGCTTCAGTAACTTGCCCTATGGCACTGTCCAATGCAACTGGAATCATTTGGAGAAAACCTCAAGGCTTTTGCTCTTGAGGAGCCCAATGTCTATGCTTATTATAAGCCCTTTCACATTACACAGTTATAGTGCTATGATACCACTTTAACTGCCATGGCAATTTCCAATGGAATCCTGAGATTTGCAGTTTAGGGAGGGGCATTTAGAATTTTGTCCCAGAGTGCTCTAGTGTCTCATCAAACTACACATCCCAGGATTCTGTAGGATGTTGCCATGGCAGTTAGAATCAAAGTGTTGTCTAACAGGGGCTGTGTCCTAGTGATGCAGTGTCCCCTGATGACTCTAGATGGTACTACACGCTCCAAGCAGATTTAAAAGCAATTCAAATGAATTAATCTATTAAAAAAAACCCACACAAAAATGTTATGAGAAACACCCCCATGGTCTCCTTAGAGTGCACAGCAAGTTTCAGATGTTTAGGTTTCATGGTTTGGGGGCTATGGTTGAGACAAACAGACAGACATAAACACACAAACATGTAACTATGATTGTTATAGGTTGCTGGTATGGAGAGTAGAGATACAAAGAACTGTTTCTCTCACCGTAATATTAGAATTTGGAAGTCATCCTGTGAAACAGAAGGGTAGTAGATTGAAGGAAGAAAGGAGTGACCGTGTCCATAAGGTGCTTGTGAGAACTGTAGTCCAAAAAAGGCAACTTTTTAAAATCCCTAGTTAATTCATGGGACTTACTGTTACAGGATATGATTACCACAATGGTCAGTGGCTTGGACTGTTGAAAAGACAATGAAATAAATCCGTGAAGGAGGGGGAAGATTGAAAAGAAGGCTACTACCCAAAATGATACTACATCTCCTCATTGCCTTGGGAGCCCTTGGGGGGTGGGGTGAGTGGGAGGGCAATACAGAAATACCATAAATAAAGTAATAAAGTAATAAATAAAGTAGGTCAGTGGTAGAACCTCCACCTCCAGGGGAAGTAAAATTGGAAAAGCATATCTGCCCTGAAATTGATGTATTTATTTCCCATCATGACATCCCTTTTCTGTTCTGCCCTTTTGCTCTGCCAATGCAATTTGGAAGGGCTTTGGATTTAGTGGTTCATCTGCCTCCACTTCCCCACTTCTTGCTGCCCTCCCTTTGTTAATTTCAAACTCTCACCTCAGATCATTATGCCATTGGACCGTAGCTTGTATTTCTTGCTTATGTCAGCCCAAAGGCTTGGAAAAGTGATGGTTTGGACTACAACCTCCAGAACCCCCCCACCAGCATAGGCTCTGGCCATGGTCCCTGGGAATCTGGAAGTTGGGATCCAAAAAATAACTCTCCCCATATCTGTGGTGCCTGGCTCAGAGCTCAAGTCTTTTACCCTTCTTTTTCAGTGAATCCTTTACCTTGAATTGTCCCTGGGAGACAATAGAGAGCATCAGTGCAGATGCTGAAGCCCCTGTTCCTTATAAAATATTGAATTTCTAAAACCTCTGTATGCACTGATTGAGTTCTCTGAAATTTGTAATGGGATGGAGGTGCATTCTGAAAGAGAATTGGGTCCTTTGGTTGTGTGATACATTTTTTTGGCCATGTCTTGGTTGTGCTTTCTGTGACAGTCAGCAGTAGATTAGTCTAATAATTGGGTTCCAGTGGGCAATAAAGAAACCATCCAGTTTTGTGATTAGTCTGTAAATAACAGACATCCTACATTTGATGACAAAGAGTGCATTTTCCTTATTTTCAAGATAGATTCTTCTGAGCTTTCCTGGTAATTCTGGTGGCTCACATCAACTTCTTTCCTATGCTTTGTTATACAACCAATCTCTTTCCCCCATGAGATGCTCTTGTCAAGTAGGTGTAACTGTGATTTTTCAGTATGAAGGAATGAGGAAGGATAGCAAGATTTTCAAACATAACATAAGGAGTGGGGAAAAAATTGAAGCTACCTTGCAGCCTGCAGCTTTAATGATATTTACTTGGTTGATTGATGAGTGAGATAGATGAGACTTCTCGGCCTGGCGAGGGCGAAAAGTCTAAGTACCAGCACAGAGACTGAATCAATCAGTGCTCCCACTTCTGTGGCCGGATGGGTTCATCAGTTAGCCACTGTCCTCAACAGGGTTATAAATTACCCCTGGCTGAGGGACAGCGTGTCACCGGAGTGTGCCAGGGCTTCTCTGGAGAGATGGATAGCACACCCGTAAATGGAAACAACACGGCTTAAATGAAACCACTAAACTCATCACCACACTTTATGCTGGCACTAAATGTTTTGTTAATATCCATATGTTCTCAGAAAATGAAGCAGGAGGTGAAGCGTTGCAACTGGTCCATTAGACATCAAGGGGATGCATGCTTCTCTGTCCAGCAATTCTAAACAGGTAGTATGCTTTAAGGGACGAGGAGTTTCAATAACACATTATTTTAGATTGTAAGGCTAAGGGCAGGGAGGGTCTGAGATGATTACCAACAAAAGGATTAACTAACAGAATTCATAGCTGGCTTGATGAATTCCTGATTTCACATTTGGTGATCCTGTACTTTAATTCAATGTTTTGGTTGACAGTAGGAAGTGAAATTAATACTGATCAAAATATATGTCTTGAATCTTATTTGGTCCTGTGAAACTTTTTTTGCTGGACTTAACAAGTTTGCATGGAGCCAGCAAGGCATAGTGGTTTGGGTAGTGAACTATGGCTCTGGAGACCAGGGTTTTAATCCCCTCTTGGCCATGGAAACCCACTGGGTGACTTTGGGCAAGTCACACTCTCTCAGTCCCAGAAAGCCCTGTGATAGGTTCACTGTAGGGTTGCCATAAATTGGAAATGAGTTGAAGGCACACAACAACAGCAACAACAAGTCTGTGGAGCCCTGGTGGTGCAGTGGTTAAATGCCGGTACTGTAAGCCGCCACATTGCAAGTTCAATCCCAGAGGTCTCCAAGGTTTACTCAGCCTTCCATCCTTTTGTTGGTCAGTAAAATGAGTACCCAGCTTGTGGGGGCAATTAGCTAACACACATTGGAAACCACTTAATGTGGTGTAGATGTGTAAAGTGCTTTTGCTTAAACAATTTGTAAGCTGCTCTAGGAACCTTTACCTAACTAACTAAACTAATGCCAAGTGGCCCTCCTATTGGCTGCAGGTAGACAGGAAACTGATAAATGGTAGAAATTGGGATCTGTGTTGAGTTTTGGTGTTTGCTGTAGTACAGTCTGGAATCTAGCTTTGACACAAAAGTGTCAAATAGAACTTTCGAATAGAATAATTACCAAAACCAAAAATGTATTGTCACATTCTGGAGAACACAGTCTCCTTTTATTTCATTTATAAATCCGACAGAAAATCAAAGCAAACAACCTCCATCTTCTCATAGCTATGTGTTGATAGATAAGGGTACTTTGAGTTGTCCAGGCCTTTGTCTGCTTATCTGTTATGTATAGATTTATGTAGGTCTCTTGCTATAGCTTTTGTGCTCCATTTTTGTAGTTGTTGTTGAGAAATTCTTAAGAAATTCTTAAAATTAAGCCTTCACTTGGACACTTCACACAGTTAGGCAGTAGACCAGGGCAGCCCAAATATAGGGACTAGTGGAGGTTTACTCAAAATGTATGAAGTTTTGGAAACTCCCCCAAAAGCAGGCAGGCCTGAGCAGTAATTATCCAAAGCCCCCTTAAACAAATTGTTAGGGAGTGATGTGCTAATTCTGCATGCACCTGGTACTGAGTCATGCTTCCAAAACAAATGAGTGACCAGAACACCCATTACTTTGCAAATGGTTTTCTTTCACACATCTCTCACACACAAAGCAAAGTTAGCCTGAAACTCATCAGTCTTAAAGCTCCACCTATTAACAGCAATCATCAAAGCCAGAGCTTCCATTGTTTCACACTGGGAAACCTGCCAAAGTATTGTTTTCCACTCAAAACACCCCTTAACGGTAAATATTGGGTATAAATATTATCTCTAAACACAGCTAAAGTGTGTGCAGTTTTCCAGACACTATTACTCTGTTGGTTTGCTGTGTCACCCAGTGCACATAGCTATACTTTTTTGCTGCATGAATCTCTGCTCTTCAGACAGGTATAGTAGAGCCCATCATTCTGAACTCTTTTCCTCTATCCCAATACTTCTTCCTATTTTTTGTTAGCCTTGTGTGATTGCTTGAAGCATGAGTGTATGTATGTGTGGGCCCATGATTATTTTCCAATTAAAGACATTTTTATTTTATTTCCTGTCTTGGGAGATTTTCAGACAGGCAAAAATCGCTCCTTGCCGCGCGAGCAGCCTCCCGAAACTGCTGCGCGGCAAGGGTCTTCTTCGGACGACGCTGTGCCTCTGGCGAAACCGTCCGTGTCACTTCCGTGAAGCTTGGGACGGCTCCGCGTCATATTTCAAGCACGGAGGCTGCCCGTGATTGAAATATGACGCGGAGCCGTCCCAAGCTTCACGGAAGTGACACGGACGGTTTCGCCAGAGGCACAGCGTCGTCCGAAGAAGACCCTTGCCGCGCAGCAGTTTCGGGAGGCTGCTCGCGCGGCAAGGAGCGATTTTTGCCTGTCTGAAAATCTCCTTGGTGTCTCATCAGTTAGTACTGGTGTATACAGGTCCAAAGGTCCTGTAGTTACCCAACCTATCATAGCCTAATTTGAGCTAATTAAAATTCCCCAACTTAATATTTTAATTAGTGACATGAGTGGGTTCCATGAACCCCACACAATTTGGGTAACAAGTCCACTACACCACACTGTCTCTCATCTGTTGGCCACTCTGGTATAATCCAAATTCTAAATTGTTTCCCTTGTCACAAAGTGATGGCACAATAACCGTGTGCTCTTGGAGATCTCTCATTCATAGGGTCACCATAAAGTTGAAGCTGACTTGATGTCATATAAAACCAAACAGAGCGTGGAAGCTTTTATGCATAGATACATTTCTATGTATTTCAGATCAGATTGAGATCCCAAGCAATTCTGGGTCCTCTGTGGTGCAAGTCCCCAGATCCAGCATATACACACATACACATAACCCTCTAAACTTGTCTCTTACTCTTTTTACTGTATCTGAAACCCTATACGTTGACCATGAAAACACATGCAACAACACAGATATCCTCTAAGGTGTCCTAACCCATTTCCTTCCCGTTGTAGACAGCCAGGGGAAAATTGAACATTTCTTCAATAGATGGGGTGGCCCTGAGTGTTTGCATAGTGAAGTACTTGACTGCTGATACATGTCTGCTGACTATACTGAGGACTTCATTTTACAGATCTGTCAGTCAGGCATTTTTATAGGAGAATTGAGAAGAACATACTCAGCAATAGGGATATAAGTTAAAGGCCTGTCAGCCCCAGCAGCAAGTGGTAACGTGAACCTTGAACACTGAAAGGTGCTGAAGTATTGTTTTTTGGAAGAGAATAATTCACCTAAAACAGCTCCTCTCTTCCCATAGGGCTGTCTTATTGGTATACCTAAGGAGAGACCAAGGGGAAGATGGAAAGGCAGGAAAGCTTATACAAAATACAATGAAACAATAGAAAGCTGCCTTACATTAAATTGGGCCATTGATTCATTTAGCTTCATATTATCATTTCTGAATAGCAGAGGTTTTCTAGAGCAGGAGTTCTTCACCATTTTTATGTGCCATGGATTTCCTTTGGCCAATCTAGTGAAGCTTATGGACCCCTTCTCAGAACGCATCAGGTCCACGGGCTTCAGTCCCTTCTCTAGCAGCAGGTCAAATAACTACACTAATTTTATAATGATGAGTGTAAAAAATATTTTGAGATATCTGCAACAGATGTAACATGAAATAAAAAAAAATCTGTGATTTCTCTTGGTGAAAAAAGTCAAAGGTACTGCTAATACTACTGTTTCTTGCTTTCATTTCTCATTTAAGGAAATGCTAAATTTCAGTTAGAGACGTTAATGAAAATAAAATTGTAGGCTGGTATCCATTATTGCAGTTATAAATTCATAACCTAGAGTTATGGATCCGCAACTGATTTGTATTTAGTAAGACTACATAGTCTTACTGTTAACTTAGGCAAATGCCACCTCAGTCTAATTTAAGAACCAGCCACCAGATATTGCAAAGAAGAATCAGAGCTGGTGATCAAGGTATATATTTCCACCACCCTCCTGTTACCTGAATTGCTTGAGGTCTGTGAGGATTCCGATAGTATCCAAATCTTAATATGGGGAATATTTAATTAGCTCAAAATGACAGCAAGAGGCTGAGTAAAGGCAGGATCTTTTGACCTGTGTATACCAGGAATCACTGAGGAGACTTCAAGCCAGAATGTACAATTAAATGGTTTTTACTGGAAATTAATATTGACAACATTCACTCTTACACCCAGGCTTCAGGCAATCACACAAGGCTATTGAAGAAAGCAGGAGGTATTTGGACAGAGGAAGAGAATAAGGGGATTGTGGGTTATACTATATCTATCAGAGGAGCAGAGATTCATGCAGCACAGGATACTCAGAGTTGTGTTCTGAGGGTCACACAGCAGAGCAGCAGATTGGATGGATGCATGGAAGCCATACACATTTTGGCAAAGTTTTAGGGTGATATTTATATCTGATAATTCCCCTGAAGGGATGAGATTTAGGACTTTTTTGGACAATGTAAAAATAACGCTAGCAGCGTCGTCAGGTTGCGATGCTGCAGCGCAAGAGGGTGTCAGTTTCGTACGACGCTCCTTCCCAGCGGTACTGCAACAGTACCGCTGGGACATTTGACCGTGATATTTTTGCTTCTACCGTCATATTTTACTCATGATCAACATGACGGTAGAAGCAAAAATATCACGGTCAAATGTCCCAGCGGTACTGCAACAGTACCGCTGGGAAGGAGCGTCGTATGAAACTGACGCCCTCTAGCGCTGCAGCATCGCAACCTGGCGACGCTGCTAGTGTTATTTTTACATTGTCTGAAAAAGTCCTTCAAGTGCAATACAATGTCTGTTGGAGTTTCCCAGGCTAAAACAAAGGATTCTCTGAATGTGTTAACAATCATTAATGGGCAATCTCTCTCTCTCTCTGGCTTTTCTTCGCAAACAAAGATTCAGGAAGGACTCATCCCACGCTTTCTGCAAGCGCGCTAATGACTAAAAAGGCCAATCCGAGATAAACAAGTCCGGTTGCAGAAAGCACAGCAGAAGGTCTGCTTGGGTGATGTTTTTGGGTTGTGATTCTTTCTATGTTGTTGTTTCTCTTCAAGACTTGTTCGGTGTGAGTTCTCAAATAAGGCTGCAGCACTGTGGATAGTGAGTCTCCATGCCTCCCGATGTGAGGCCAGGGCGGACCACTGTTGGTGATCAATTTGGCCGAGCCTGAGATGTTGTTTCAGGGAGTCTTTGTATCGCTTTTTTAGAGCGCCCCTCTTACGCTGACCCGTGGCGAGTTCACCGTAGAGTAGTATTTTTGGGAGGCTATGGTCCTCCATCCTAGAAACGTGCCCTGCCCAGCGCAGCTGTGTTCTCAATATCATGGCCTCAATGCTGGTGATCCCTGCTTGCTCAAGGACAGCAACATTCGTCACATAGTCAGTCCAGTGTATATTTAGGATTGTGCGTAGACAGCGATGATGAAAGCGTTCGAGGAGTCGTAGGTGGTGGCGATAGGTGACCCATGTTTCAGATCCATAAAGGAGGATAGACAGTACAATGGCTCTATACACACTGATTTTTGTGCTTTGCCTCAGGTGTTTATTGCTCCAGATTCTTTTGTGAAGTCTTCCAAATGCACTATATGCCTTTGCTAATCTGTGATCGATCTCTTTGTCAATCTTGGCATCTGAGGAGATGATGCTTCCCAGGTAGGTGAACTGCTGAACGGACTTGAGCACAGCTGCTCTTCGCTGATGATGCTGCCCTTGTTGCTGACACAGAAGCAGCTCTGCAGCGCCTAACATCCTGCTTCGCAACAGCTGCAGAGCTGTTTGGGCTGGAAGTCAACCTAAAGAAAACAGAAGTTCTTTACCAGCCTGCACCACAGGACGAACACCACCATCCCCACATTGCCGTCAGCAAATGGGCAATCTATTTTGAATTAAATAGGAGCAGGCAACTTTTATTGTGAGGAGGGGTAGGGAGGAAAAACCCATTTTGCAACAATTGCAGACTCTGCTATTTTTTAGTGGATTAGTGGATGACTCATCTCCAGGTTTTCTTCAGGAAGCACTCTGACCTGGGTTATGGCCTGTTTGAGAAATTTAGAAGGCCACTCCCTAAGTTGTACATGACTCCAACCTTAGTGCAAGATCACAGGCATGCGACGCTATGTATGTTTGTCATTCAAACAGGCATGCCTGAAAATCAAGATGGTGAGCATGAGTAAAGTACTCATGTTTTTATTCCCACCAGTTGCCACCACTGAACAGTATTTTTTAAAAAATCCAAGATGTGGAAGTGCAATATTCTACATACATAATTTGGGGGAGGGGGAGGGGGGAAGGCTGTTTCATCACCTCAGCACACAATCACTATGGCAAAAATCCGACATGGTGGTTTAGGGCACTTGCCTTGCCAGCAAGCTCTGCCCCCTGTGCATGTCTGACCAATCAGCTTTCCACTTCCGCTGTTATCGGGAATGTGCAGCAAAGCGAATTGGTTGTCCCAATGAGTGGGAATGCACATTTCCTTCAGAGTTTTTTTAGAAAGGAAACTCTGTATTAGAAAAGTTTCCTTGTATTAGAAAAAGCCACGAAAGCTCTTCCCATGGAGTATTTGGCATTTATCACCCCCCCTCCTTCTGAATACAGCAGATTGATGCAGGATCTCATTAAGACAAATCGTAGGCTGCTTGAATTCTATGAGGATTATTTTCGCTATATAGACAACTCCTAAGTATCTGATCTAGGAGACTGCTGGTATTCCCCTCCCCCCAAACAAGTTCACACACACATTGAAATCAACTCACAGAATCCTTGGATCTCATGTTAAGAAACCTTGCTTTTAGAGGCTGAGGCAGGAATCTTTCCCAGTCATTCCCAGAGATGCCAAGACATGAACATGGATGCAAAGCAGGTGCTCTGTCAGTAAACTTCTGCATGGAAAGCATGTGCTCTGCCATGAACTATGCCTCTTTCCCAGTCTGGTTGGTCAAATTCTGCAATCCCATTCATTGCCCTTGAGGGTGTGTCTGACAAAATGGTATTCCTCCCATATTTATTTTTATTTTAATATTGAAAACTTGTAACATGTCCCATGGAGAGAGATCTGCCATTGTGAATGAGACCATTGATCCATCTAGGCCAATATTCTGTCTAGCTGTTTGTTAGAGCTGACAAAACTTCATTAAGCGAGTTGTTAAGCACACCAGTGCTGTACTTGCTGCTACCAGCATTTCATAGTTCAGAGCTCAACGGTGTGACAGAGACTAGGGAGTCTCATTTGTCGTGCATAAAATATGTGGCATGGATGAATTGACTCATACATGTTCAAAGTCAACATGATGTGTTTAGGGGTGCTTTGTTGCAAGGAGGGTTTAACCCATTTTTGAACCTGGTCATGCACTTAACTTTTCCCAGGAAACCAGTGGAAATTCTAAAGTGTTCAGCTTTTTTGCCCAGTAGGGATAAAATTTCCTCAACGGTGCTGAAATATGGGTCACCAATTATGGATGTTTTAAAGAACGCTTGGTCTTCCCCTCACCACCTCTCCAGAAAATGACTTGTAGTGTTTGAAGTAAATTAGACTGGTGTACAATTTCATCTATTTTTAGTCAGAGTCCTGGATATCAATTAGCACTCTCATGAAGCAAAGCAAACAGCTGCTGAGATTTGTATTTCTGAGCCTGGGAATGCAAATCCTGGCAACATCTCTAACATCTTGTAAAAGGGTCTCTCCTGCCTGCATTGCTCCTAGAAATATTTTTACCATCAGTTGGAGTACTGGGTGCAAATCGTGGGTTTGTTGTGTGCCTTTAAGTTGTTTCCAACTTATAGTGACCCTAAGGCAAAGCTATCAGAAGGTTTTCTTGGCAAGATTTGTTCAGAGGGATTGTCATTGCCTTCCTCTGAGGCTGGGAAAGTGTGACTTGCCCAAGGTCACCCAGGGGGTTTCCATGGCTGGGCAGGATTTGAACCCTGGTCTCTAGAGTCCTTGTAGACTACAGCCTTTGAATGCATAGATCATGAAAAGCTATGAATTGCTCTTAAAGAAATGGGTGTACTGAGTGTACATTTGAGTGTCCTGATGTGTAACCTCTACTCAGGACAGGAGACTACTGTTAGAACAGAAAACAGAGAAATAGAATGGTTCCCAATTGGAAAAGGAGTCAAGCAAGGCTGCATGTTATCACCCTGTTTATTCAACCTGTATGCAGAAAATATCATATGCAGTTCAGACTTTGATTTGGAGGAAGGAATATCAACAATCTAAGATATACAGATGGCACAATACTACTAGCAGAAAACAATGAAGACTTGGAACAATTACTAGAGAAAGTAAAAGAAGAAAATGCTAAGGCAGGCTTACCATTGAACATTAAGAAAACAAAAATAATGACCATGGAGGAGTTCCATAAATTCAATCTAGATGATGAGGAAATTGAAATAGTTAAACCTTTCACATACCTTGGATCAATCATTGATCAGAATAGAGATTGCAGTCAAGAAGTCAGAAGAAGACCAGGACTGGGAAGCACAGCTATGAAAGAACTAGACGAGGTCCTAAAGTGCAAAGATATAAAACTGAACACTAAAGTTAGGACAGTTCAGGACATCGTATTTCCCATCACCATGTATGGGTGTCAGAGTTGGACAGTGAGGAAAGCTGACAGAAAGAAAATCAGCTGGAGAAGAATAATGTGGATACCATGGATGGCCAAAAAGACTAACAAATGGGTCCAAGAACAGATCAAGCCTGACCTCTCCCTGGAAGACAAGGTGACTAAATTGAGGCTCTCTACAACTTCGCCACATCATGAGAAGGTATAACTCACGAGAAAAGACAATACTGCTAGGAAAGGTGGAGGGCAGTAGAAAGTGAGGAAGGTCGCATACTTAGTTCTCAGATTTTGACCCGGAAATGTCAGGGCCTGGGATCTGGCAACTCTATTTCATGTTCTCTCTGGCTTTGTGTGTGTTTCCGGGGTGGGACTGGGCTTCTTGACTGTTTGATTGGAAGGCTCCAGAGTCTTTCAACACTTGTAAACTGAAAAGCTAAAGGACCACAAGTGATAATTCTTAATACTTGCAGAGGAATTTATCCATCTCCTTGACACATAAGCCAAGCACTCTGTTAATCCAACCAAATGCAGCCCCTTCAACACAATGAGCAATTAGTTAATGTTTGTGGAGTTCTTGGCAAACATTGGGTTCTAATTGGTATTATCCGTAGCTACAATGAAACATTTTGCTAAAGCCCACAAAGGTTAAATGAGTTCATGTGGAAACAGGCTGCTTTGGCATGGTTCCATCCTTTATTTATTCATTTGTTCACAATTGTATTGATTTTTAAAATGAAAAACATAAGCGAAAGACATCACCACCACTGTATTACTTTAGAAACATCCATTAATAATAGGTGTATCGACAAAGCTGACACAGGGAATAGAAAAAAACAAGCAGCCCATTCCATTGCTCCAGAGGAAAATTTAGGCAAGAGCCCAAGTCTTGTCTTGTTTTGGTCTCGGTATATACACTTCTATATGCCTTCTTTGCTTTAAAAAAAAGAAAGAAAGAAAGAAAATAGGCAAAGCACACTAGTCTGGAGGCTCATATTCAGTGCTGCAAGGCAGCTGTCAATGGAGTAGCTCCAAAGATGTACACTTGTGTATCCCTTATCAGAAATGCTTGGGACCAAAAGTGTTCCATTTTTTAGATTTTTTTTATTTTATTTTGGAATACTTGCATATACATAATGAGATCTCTTGGAGATGAGACCCATGTCTAAGCATAACATTTATTTATGTTTCATATACACCTTATATGCATAGGCTGAAGGTAATTTTATACAAAATATTTTTAATAATTTTGTGCATGAAAAAAAGTGTGTGTACATTGAAACATTAGAAAGCAAAGGTGTCACTGTCTCAGCCACCCATGCGGACAATTTTGGAATATTTTGGATTTCAGAATTCCAGATAAGGGATATTAAAATGAAAGAGTATCTGTTCTGAACATTTTTAAAATAGGACTAGTCTGAGAAAGAACTTCATATTCCTTTGCTTTCTTTTCAGGTCCTTAGAAATGTTTATACAGTATTCTGTTTTGTAGCTCTCTACATGGGCCCCAATCCAAATATCAGTGAAGACAACAGGCAATCAAGAAAACAACTAAAAAGAAAGAATGGAATTAAAATTAGATTCATTCATTAATTATTATTATTTTTTGGAAGAAATTAAAACTGCAGCAGTGGAGGAAAAATATAAAACAGCTTAGGTCCAGACTTTCTGATGGACCATATTCTCCCCTTTGAGCCTCTGAGATCATGGGGAAGGTTTTTCCTTTCAGTCTCACGAATCTTCCCAGGGTTATGTGGTCAGCATGTGAGACAGGCCTTCTTGGTGGCTGCTCTGAGGGACTGGAACATAGAATGGGCCTCCTTAGTGTCCCATCAGCAGGCAAAGATTACACACACACACACACACACACACACACACACACACAGAGTTGCTTTGGGGCAGTCACCCCCCCCCCGCTTTAAAATGATGTTTAGTAGGCACTGCACTGCCTCTGTACTACTTTCAACTGCACTCTTTAAAAAACTGTTTTGGTGATAGCTTTTTAAAGGATAATATTTCATATGTTTTACCTATATTGTATCTGTGTTAATTTGAAAGCTGCCTTCAGTCCTGGTTTTGCAAAAATGTAGAATATAAATGGAAAAAGAGGAAGAGAAGGAGGAGGGTGGGGGAGGCAGAGATATAGGAAGCGAAAGAAGAATGTGATTTTTTTTAAAAAAAAATCCCAACTTAATCTTCAGTATATCAGAACAATCAGGGTTTCTTTCCCAATCTGGACTCCATAACTGAAATATCTCCCTTCTGCTCTTTGTCCAGCTTAATATTTGAGGCAGTGGGATATCTATATCTATATTATCTATCTATAGCTATATCTATATTATCTATTAATACCTTGAGGATGAGCATAATGGAGAGGCTGGATTTGAAATCAAAGAGCTGGAAAGAATCTTGGAGATAATCTAATCCACTCACAACCCAACACAGGATTTGCAATGTAGGAGACAGCTACAGCATTTATGGCAGATGGCTGTAAAGAGAGCTCTCAATTTTCTATGGAAATTTGTTCCACTCAAATAGTTCTTATTTATAGGAAGCTACTGTTTTGCCTGAGACCTGAGTGTCTGAAGTTTCCATTCACTGCTTCCAGCCTCTGGAGCAACAGGATAAGTATGCTCCAACTTCTGTATGGCAGCCCTTTTATTATGTTACCCATCAATTTTCTTTTCTCCATAGTAAACATGGAAAAACCATACCTCAGCGAAACCATATATCCCTATATAAACATGCCTGGACTTTAAGACATTCAAGGGAAGGCTTTCTCACTGTCCCACCATCATCGTAAGTACAGTTGGGAAGGACCTCCAGGGGTCTCCTTCCTTGGAGGTCTTTAAACAGAGGCTGGATTGCCATCTGTCGGGGATGCTTTGATCAAGATTTCCTGCGTGGCAGGGGGTTGGACTGGATGGCCCTCGTGGTCTCTTCCAACTCTACAATTCTATGATTCTATGATTCTATGACATGGGAGAAAGCCTTCTTGGTGGCTGTTCCCACACTGTGGAACTCCCTCCCATGGAAGGCTAGGCTGGTCTCCTCTGTGATGTCTTTTCTCCAGGTGGAATTCCTTTTTATGTAACAACGCCTTCCCTCTTTAACTGGGTGTGGTCAAAGGGTCTTTGCAAAATCACAGCAATACACTAAAATACATATTTTTAAAAAGCAATATAAAATGAATGAAAACAGCCTGCTTGGGAATAGCAAGGGGGAAGGACAGAGAGGGGAAGAGGAGCAGAACCATTCCCTCTCACACCCTGTGACTGCCAGGCAATCAGAACCACAGCAGGACAAACTTATCACATAGAAATCAACAATGGAAAAGGAGCTGACTGGGAGTCATTGACGGTATTACTCATCAATGAAAAGGAATGCTCCAGAAACGCATGGAGGGCAAAGCAGCTACTTGAGAAATATGGTATTATGTGATAAGTATCACCCAAAGATGTGATTATGCAGTAGAAAATAGCACTATAGCACCCTCATGTGACAAAGTCCTACATTTCTGATGCTGCCTTTCCAGGTGTAACTAGAACAAGAGAACAACATTGTCACAGCTATGACTCATGATGACACCACCACCCCGCCCACACAAAACAAACCCTTCTTTTCCAGTCAAACAGTGCTTCAAATAAAGGGTTTCTTGGGTGCTGTAGGTTGGGGCATTGGGAAATGACACATGGTCTCTCAGTTGCAGGGCGCATTGAGAGAAGCAGTTGCAGCAGGACCCAGAGGGGGTCTCTCCAGCTGCCTATTCTCAATGCGCCCTCAGACTGAGAGGATGCTGCAGATGTCGTTTCTCAGTGCCCTGATCCGCAGCACCTTGAAAACCCTTTGGGTGAGGCAGTGCCTACCTGAAACAGTAGGGTTTTTGGGTGGTGGTGGTGGTAGTGTCATCATCAGACATAGGTATGACAATTGAATTCGCATGTCGCAGTTGCATTTGACAATGTAGGATCTCAGTTGTAGCTTTTTTGAAAAAAAAAAATAACCTGTATCATGCCCCCCCCCCACCAGACCCCTGGTCTGGATTACAACACAGACAGCAAGCAAACAAGTCAGGCTTAGCTCTCAGAATGCAGAGGCAGATCCTGACAGGGAAATGGATGGGCAGAGGGGTGTTCTCATGCAGGAGACAAATTGGGAACAACCCCCTGAGCAGCCACAAGACACAGATACAAACCAGACGATACCAACAGCAATTCAATGCAGACAGGAATGGAAGGGCTTGCGTCATTCCAAGCATCTTTATACTAAAAGCTCATTACTCAGGCAGCAACTGAGAGAGGATTCCAGACCATAAATATCTCAGCTTTGCTCTTGGCCAGGTGTTGCTGACAACCAATATTTCTGGAGGAAGAAATCATCTCATCTCTTTGATTCCTGGCTCCTGCTTCTTTGACTTTGGGACTCTGCTTTGTTTGTTAACTGACCTTACTACTGGATACTCTCCCAGACAGACACCTTGGACTTACTGCCTTACTCTACTGGCCTGGACTGTGATAACGATGCACACTGGCTGCTAAGCATCTGTTTCACCCACCCGGTGGACTTCTCTGCGTATTTGCTCCTGGCTGGCTCTCAAGATAGGACAACCTGTGCCAGAGGGATGGAGAAATATTATTTAAAATGTGAATTGCAACTCCTGAAGGCTTTCAGTAGAGGTAATGCACTTCTTGGGGTGGGGTGGGGGGTAGAAAAAAGGGTACTCTGCAAATCTGGGGGGAATCAAAGTCACAGAATCATCCTTAGTGTCCACATGCAGTCCAGGGCTATGCTTTGCCCACCCCCAGATTACATTTTCCCAACTGAGGGATTCTGAGAGTTTTGGTTTTAAAAAAGCATCTTTTGCAAGCTCTGGAACAACCCCACCCCTCCTTTAAAGTGGGCACAGTCTTGATTACGTAAAGGCCAAGTAATAGGCAGCCCCTGTATGTTCCTCTGAGTTGAATATTGGCAGTTTCTGATTGTTTGTTGATGAGTTCCCTGTTAGCTCAAATGGAATAAACCGTTTGAGAAATCTTTCCACCAGGCTGAGCTTCATTTGTCTTGTCAATCTAGTGGGCACCTCTTTGCACTTGTATTTAGCGCCATTGATTTATCAGAGCATGAGAATATTTAAGAGCTAAAATGATTATTCCTGGTTGCAGCTTAACTTTCTCCCCTTCCCACCATCTCTCTTTGTTGTTGACACTCATCTACAGAGACTAGAACAAAATGTGTGGACCTACAACTAAATAAAAATAAAGCACTTTACATCAATTTTCTTTTGAAATAAATGTATTGGCACCCTGCTCAGAAGTTACTATATTGTAAGATGGACTTACAATATTGTAATAGTTGGGGATTCATGTTTACAGTGATGAATAACCAAACATGACCCCCAAAAGCCCACCTTTGCAGCCTGGAAGCACTACAACTATGAAGTACTGTGTTACTGGAGATTGGGATTCTGGGAAATGAGGTCCCCAGCATGCTCATGGTTGTGGGGTGCCTTGGAACAAGCTGTTGTGGCAAGACCTGGGGGGGGGTTGTTTCTCTAGCTGCCTGTTCTTAAGGCACCCTGTGACCAGGAGCATCCTGTAGACGTCATCTCCTAGTACCCTGATCTACAGCACCTTGGAAATGCTTCCTTTAGGGAGATTGCAAAGACTGCTAGATTGCAAAGGTAAGGGTTTTTGGGGGGTGGGTGGAGGAGGGAGAATTGTCAGTCATAACTATGATGACGGAGCTCTGTCATCATAATTATCATGATGAAGATGCAGGACCCCAACCATGGAATGCATTAAAGAAAATATTGCAAAATAAATTACTCAAAGTAAGAAAGTGCAGAAAATGTCTCAACCAGTAAATCAACAAACTCATTTTCTCTTGTTAAAAACAACGGTTTCTCAAATGGGCCCCAATTGCCACTAGAATAGACTCACTGGATCAGTGTGATTTATCTCTTTGTTGACTCATTATCCAATAACTGATTCAGTGGGTCTAGCTAAGTTAAAACCATCAGAGGATCCTATGGTCAGATTGTTGATAATCAAAACATCAAAATTTTACAATAAAATTTTCCCCTTTCCTCTCCCTTCATCAGTTTTTCTTTTTTAAAGATTTCTTATAGAGTATAAGACTGAAAGCAGGATTGTGGTTTGTGTGCTTAAATTTCTTTGAAAGCTGCTCTGGAAGACTCTCTGGCTCAACTACAGGAGAAATATGTTTTAAATAATGCAATGCATTCATATTAAAGGAAAACACTACTTTTGTTTATGTTCCATCCATCCATCCATCCATCCAGCACTTTATTTATATCCTAACTTTTTCTCAGGCTGGGACTCATGACAGCTTATGAAAGACAGAAAATTACAACAAAAACTCATGTAACCCTAAATCCTGTTTTTAGTTCTGACTAGAGTAGACCCATTCAATCAATGGGATTTACCTATGTGTGGGGAGTTGGCACCATTCAGTATGAACAATGTAGACTCAATGGTTTGACTCGATATTATAAGCTAGCTTCCTAAGCTACTAATTTTTGGATACAAGCTTAGTGTTGTGAGGAAATCACACCATCACTAAAATTCTATTCAAGAGTGGTTGACTTTGCCTATATAATAATAATATAAGGCAACACCTCAAAGGTATTTCTCCTTCCTAGGAATATCTCTGCTCCAGTGTGATACCCTAATGCTGAAAGGTTTATTTCTCTCAACATAGGGCCTATTCACAGTACACAATAAAAGCACTATCTTTCCACTTTAACTACCATAGTTCCATCCTATGGATAACTGGGATTTGTAGTTTGGTGAGGCACTAGAGCACTCTGGATGAGAATTCTAAATGCCCTTTCCTAAAATGCCATTCCCAGGATTCCATAGGATGAAACCAAGGCAGTCAAAGCGGAATCATAGCACTATAACCCCATAGCGTGAATGGGCCCGTGGTTTTTGCAAGTTCCATAAAACAGACTTTGTGTGAAACAGGTGCATCTATGGACAAGTAGTGTCTTTTCCCTTTGTAAAGCTGAGCATAAATACAGCAGGCACAAGACAGACCGACTGACCCCAGATCCACAACCAACACATACAATGCTACTATTCTAATTCATACCAGACGACAGCCATTATCAGATATTCTGCTACTGCTAACTGTACAGAAATGTGCAAAACCCACTTATAAACATGTGCATTTTTTTCCTCTGAGACTGGTACTGACAAAAAAAGCCCACTGTCCTGCTCACTTTGAGGAGATTTTTGTTAAACGTGTCACATTTGTCACAGGGAGATGAATCAAGTCTAGAATTACATCTCTGTTCTTTGTCTGCACAAAGATAATCTGCTGTCCTTACTTAGATGGCTACATTCCATGTTTATAAATGCCATTCCTGGCATGCTACTGACATATTCCTTTTTCCTCTCCCATATTTAACTCTGTGTGTCTCTCTGTGCATTCACATTTCTGACTAAACTGAGGCTGCATCTGCACTGCAGAAATAATCCAGTTTTACACTGTTGTAACTGCCATGACTCACTGCTATGGAATTCTGGGATTTGTAGTTTTGTGAGATACTTAGCCTTCTCTGTCAGAGCACTCTGGTATCACAACAAACTAACTTGTCTGTGTGGTAAAAATATTCCTCATAGAATTTGAGGAGGATATGTTTTGTCTAAATGGGATCCCTCACCAATCTGCTGTATTCAGAAGGAAAGGACCAAAAATTCCAAATACTCCACAGGAAAAGCCTTGGTGGCTTTTCCCTTATGTATAAATTTTTTTTTGAAGGAAATGAACATTCCCACTCACTTGGAAAACCGATTCACTTTGCTGCACATTCCTGATAAGACTGGAAGTGGAAAGCTGATTGGTTGGATGTGTGGCTGGAAGCAGAGCTTGTAGACAAATGAACCCGTGGAGACAAATGAAAGACTGTGGATACAAAGCCAACATCAGAAGAAGAAGAAGAAAAGAATTTGAAAGGTACAATTCTTCACTCCTTAGCTGTTATTGGAAATCATCATCAAACCTTGGTCTTTCATAGTTTTCTCAAAGTAAACAAACCAAGGCATTTGGGGCAGCTTCGGCAAGAAGAAGAGGCTCTCAGAGGACTAGCTTTGGACACTCTGACAGGCCCTGAAGTTGTTCTTATAGTTGGGTAGCTGAGGAAACACACTGGTTGAATTATTAACACACAGTCTAAGGCCCCCTACAGAACCCTGCATTACAGAATCTGATCTGAGCTACATGGATCTGTTGCAAAACCCAGCTCATGCATTACTTGCTCCGAGCTTGAAAATCAGTCTACATCATGTTTAGCCTGGAGAAGAGAAGGTTGAGAGGGGACATGATAGCCATGTTTAAATATTGAAGGGATGTCATACTGATGGTGGAGCAAGCTTGTTTTCTACTGTTCCAGAGACTAGGACACAGAGCAATGGGTTCAAACTACAGGAAAAGAGATTCCATCTAAACATAGGAAGAACTTCCTGACAGTAGCAGTTATTAGGCAGTGGAATGTGCTGTCTAGGGGTGTGGTGGAGTCTCCTTCATTGGAGGTATTTAAACAGAGGTTGGATGGACATCTGTCAGGAATGCTTTGATTGGGTATTCCTGCAGGGCAGGGGTTGGACTAGATGGCCCTTGTGGTCTCTTCCAGTTCTATGATTCTATGAATTTTGTACTACCCAAACCACTAGCTTGCTAGAAAGTGGCATCACAAACATTTATGGATGTAAATCCTCAATTATTTTGGCCTCACATGTAAGCAGGAAAGTAGTTTTCTCCCTAGTACAGGATAAAATGAATATTTTCGTGCAGTATTCTCCCTGAATCTGAGCATCTCCAAGTTCTCCAGAGGATTTTTCTCTACAGAAAACACATTTCTGCACAAAACACATTTCCTAATTTTGCACAAAAAAGTGCTACATGTTTCTCTGTACAGAAAACTTCCCTGAAACACTTTCGGACATTTGAATTCCAAGAGAAAGCTGTGCAAAATGTTGCTGTTCTTTTACTCCCAAATGCCAGGAAACCCATTTTTCAATCCAGAAACAAATAACAGAGAATATTCTTTCCATTCTACTTAAGCTTCTATTTCCTTCCCTTGGAATACAAACCATGGTGGACTACAATTCCCAGAATCCCCTCAGCCAGATTGCTTCAAGTGCCTCCATTGCTTGCTTCAAGCACCTCTTCCTGTGGTGGGCGAGCAGAAGACCAGATCGAGAAAGCATTGCAGACCCTGAGGAATGGAGAAAACCTCTCCCTTTGGCCAGGAACTTGCCTCATGAGCTTTAAAATGGTTGCAGTGGTGGGTGAAACTCCACGGAGACAGTCAGGTGGTAAAGACAAGTACCCAACATCCTTGTGAAGAATAAATACTCTGCAGGGCTTCAAGATGAATGTTCAGGCATGAGGGGCAGGACTCCATTCAGAGATTTTGCCCTACATGTAGACAAACTTCAAGATATCTCATTATGTATATGCCAACATTCCAAAGTCTGGGGGGAAAAAATCTGAAATCCAAAACATTTCTGGTCTCTAGCATTTCAGATAAGGGATACTCAACCTTTTATTACAATTTTCCAGGAGTACCTGATTTCTGTAAGGCACCCTGGGAAAAGAATGATTCTGTGGTCCTCAACAATACAGCCCTAACAAGGATCCATATTCCAAGGAAGGAGGGAAGGACCCACCTGCTATGGCCACAGCAAAAGAAGGAAAGGGGAGGGAGGAAGGTGTGTAATCCCAGCTACAGGTGCAAAGTTAGGCTTGACATAATGGTTACTAATGCACAGTTCTCATTTTATTTGACTTATATCCCATTCTTCTCTTGATATAAGACCCAAAGTGTCTTACAATGTACATTAAAAAAATAGCTAAAACAATATGTGGTACAAAAGTATAAAAGACATTAAACAGTCAATCCAATTGAAACAATTTAAAAACAATCAACACATTATACATATTACATATTTTAAAAAGCCCAGTGCATCTATGGCACATCTGACTACCTCAACCAGCTAAAGGATGAAGGTCTGTTTGAATAAGAAGGTCTTTGCCGTGAGAGGGATGTCATAGCCTAGTAGCAGCTACCAAGAAGGCTCCTTCCTGTGTCCTCACATGAGTTTGTGAGGGTGGTGGAACAGAGAGAAAGCCCATCCCCATCGATCATAAGAATCACAAAAGGTTCATATGAACACCTACCCCCTTCTCCTACCTTCTAGCAAATACTTACTAGTATCAATGCTGGTGAGATCCGGTGTGGTGTAGTGGTTTGAGTGTTGGACTAGGACACTGGGAGACCAGGGTTGGAATCCTTGCTTGGCCATGGAAAACCACTGGATGACCCTGGGCAAGTCACAGTCTCTCAGCCTCAGGGGAAGAAAAGGGTAACCCCTCTCTGAACAAATTCTGCTAAAGAAAACCCCAGGAGAGGTTCACCTTAGGGTCACCATAAATCAAAAATGAATTGAAGGCACACAACAACAACTAATCAATACTGTTATTTCACACAGGTATATTCCGTTGGTGTATTTCAGTATATGTTACTGGTAATATTTCATATTGGTTAATATCACATTTTAGAGTCTATAGCATGGCAAGGAATTGTATGCTGCAATTTCACAAGCACATTCTTCTGACTATGTCATAACTGCTGGTTGAATTGTGCCCCAAAACATACTTCTTTTTGTCACTTTTCATACCTATCTACCTCATTCTCCTTCCTACTCTCCCATTTCTGTTCTTCTCTGCTCCCTTTTAAAAAGGCTCTAAAAATGATCACCATAACCCCTCCCCACTTTACAAATGTATGTTTGTTTCCTCAGCTATAGAGATGTCTTTAGATCAGATAGACCCTTGATAGCTTTCCCAATTTTTCCTCTTCCTGAGCTCAGCCCCACCACAAGTCAAGTCATCCCACGTATTGATCCCCGCCCCCATTTCTGGGTGTCTGACCACATTTAATTCTTCCAGCAAAAGGAGGCACTGAGTGAAAATTACAAAGCTTGAATGATTGAAAGAGCTTCACAGCCTTGTAAAAGGTCTTGCCTTCTTAGCTGCTAGCCAATTACCCAGCAATTAAACAGGGTTAGCTAAGGGAAAAGATGGCAGTGTTGTGGAACTGAGAAGACTCTAAATGAAGCAGCCTCTTATGGATTATGGAGATGGGGAATGAGAAATATCTGTTACTGTTGCTTTCTTCTGCTTTTGAATTGTGCATACCCCAAGCTCTTGCTGTTCTAAATATGAAGAAATTTGCAAAAATACCAAAGCGAACTCTGAAATGAAATTCTCCCTCATTTTCATTAGCCATGTTTAATAGGTACAGCTATTTGTGGCCTGGAGAAGACCGTATTTTACCTGCCTACCATATATGTGTTAAAGACGAGCAGCCTCTCAGAAGAAAAGAGGTGGCAACTCTAAATCAGCACCACAAATGTGATTGAATACACAGGCAGATTTGTGAGATACACTCATGTTGTATCCACATACCACAGTTATAGCAGTTTGACACACCAGTTTAACAACTATCACTCCATCCTATGAAATCCTGGGATGTGTAGTTTGGAGAAGTTCTGCAGTAGGCCCTTGGTATCCACTGAGGATTAGTTCCAGGACCCCACCATGGATACCAAAATCCATGGATGCTCAAGTCCCATTATATACAATGGCATAGTAAAATGGTGTCCTTTATATAAAATGGCAAACAACAAAGTTTGCTTTCTGGATTTTTAAAAAATATTTCCAAGCCATGGATGGTTGAATCTGTGGATAAAGAACCCATAGATATGGAGGGCTGACTATACAGAGAATTCCAACTGTCCATTCAAACTGTAGAACCCAGAATTCACTAGGATTATGAAACTGTAGTAATTATGCAGTGCAGATATACTCTCAGACTAATATCCTGTTAGTGGCATACACAGGTGTAAGTAAACCCTATGCCTGCATATGTCTGTTTTTGGTCACTGTGGATGTTACATCATACACCTTTTCATTGGTTCTCACAGATGACAAAATCCATAAATAAGAATCCATTGGTACACCTAATTCTTTTATTTTATCAATCAATGGTCCACTTGTATAGAGTGCATATTGCAACTCCAGAAATTTCTGAGGATTGGTATGTATAAATTTATAGAAACTAACATTTTAATGGGAAAAGTTTTAGAAGCTGTACATGTATTGTCTTAAGAGTTTATTAAACACATACAATACAATGTCATAATGATGCTACATAAACGTGAAAGGGCGTGCATATCAGATGACATTGCCCTTTCGTGTTTATGCCCTGCCCCAAACCCATACCTTTTTATTGACAGCTGTAGCCATCAATAGATCCCCGGTGGCCCTTTAGTGCTGGTATTGCCAGCATGTGAAACCTCGCTCCATTTAAGTCACGTGAATGCGGCATCAGTGGCCATTCCGGTGCGAACACTTCTGGGTGAGGGGTTACTTGTAAGTTTTAAAGTGTATTCCTGGGCTTTTAAAAACTTTTCCTGTGTTTATTTTGTTTTGTTTTTTAAATTTCCTGCGTGATGAAGTCTCGTGGGATTTCAAAGGAGAAAGTGAACGGAGCTTAGTTCACTTCCTCTTTCATTGCTAGAGAAGCCTTTGCCGGGATTAGAGGTAACTGTGGTGGGGGCTGTTCTTTTGCTGGCATAAAAATGATTTTTTAAAAAATGTCAGCAAAAGAAGGTTTAAAGGGGCATGTCTGATAAAGTCCTTAGACAAACAATAGAGTAAATGTATTTCTGTTATTTTTCTTTTTTTTAAGAATAGCTCCTGTAGAAGGCCAATTGGTGTCAAGGCCAAAACACATTGGGCTTTTTAAGCACATGGAGCTTCGTCTCCTTTTACTGCCAAAAGAACCACACCCAGACCTATTCTAGACCTGCAGAAACACCCCCCCCATTCTATGCCCAGTGGATAGTGGTGGTGGTGGTAACTGCAGAAACATCCGGCTAAGTCCCTGCAGCTGGACATGCAATGATTATATCAGCTGCTGTGACCTCCGGAGGACCCCAGCAGATGATTTAGTCCCCCCATGTCTGGCTATGGGGACATAGCTAGACACTTCTGTGATCTCCTCTCCCACTCTCCACCAGGCACAGAATGGCCAAGGGGGGTGGTGGTAAATGGCTCAGTATAGCAGTAGTTCTCTGTGTGGAGCGGCTACTACAATACACTGAGTCATGCAGGATTATGGCCACAGTCTCCCAGTGTCTGTTTCTCCCCATTTATTTATTTTTTTTAAAAAAAAACTCAGGTTTCTTTTCTGTGCAGCATGTTAAGGAAGTTGTACGTTTTGATGAGAATTTCTCAGAAATTCTCACTCATCCATAATGTGAACATATCCGTCTGTGTTGCATGAATTGCACCCAGTTTCTAGTTTGCTTCTGGGCCCAGTTCAAGATGCTGCTTTTGACCTTTAAAGCTATAAACAGGATGGAAATCATATACAGGCATAGTAGAAAGCCAAGTTGTAGATTCACAGTCTCTTTTGTTGATGCTTGGGGGGCCTTCAAAGGTGGGTGAACTTTGCAAATGATGCTGGGGGCAGAGGAAGATAACATGTCCTCTTGATGACTTCCTGCAATGTGCTGTGAAACTAAAAGCACTGACAAGGAAAGAAGACTTGCCCAGCTTCAGTCTCATCCTGTTAGAAATGGGTGTGAAATTGGAAGGTTTCGGGAATCGGAGGTTTGACAAGCTTGTCTTGGGCCATTATGGTGTTGGGAGAACAATCCTATCTACTGAGAACAAACAATGAAATAAGAGAAAGGAGGTGAAGGCAAATTTGTTTGTGGCTTTTTATTGGACCATGTATGAGCTCACTGTTTCACTCTCCACCCTCCTAATATAATATCAGGAGCAATTAATTTCTAAATCCTGGTTTAATTACCCTTTCAGGTAATAAATTGTTGTTGAATTGTAGTTCTCATCATTCTTCATCACTGGCTTTACTGTAAGAGCTGTTCAACAGAGGAATAGACTGCCTTGGAGGGTGGTGGACTCTCCATATTTGGAGGTCTTTAAACAGAGGTTGGATCAACATCTTTCAGGAGTGCTTTGGCTGTGTATTCTTGCATGGCAAGGGGTTGGACTTGATGGCTGATTTGTTCCCCTCCAATTCTAAGATTGTATTATTCTATGATTAATGGGAGATGAAGTCCAACAACATCTGGAAGTCTACACTTCTGTGGCCTAAATTCAGTCTCTAGTCCTAACTAGTCAATCCATTGAATCAATGTGATTAACTTAAGTTTTGGCTTACTGTCTCTCTCTGGCTTTTCTTCGCAAACGAAGATTCAGGAAGGACTCATCCCGCGCTTTCTGCAAGCGCGCTGATGACTAAAAAGGCTTATTATCAGCTGTTGATTCAGGATATTTAGTTGGGACCAGTGGATAGATTAGGGCAGTGTTTCTCAACCAGGGTAAAAAGGTTGAGAAAGTCTGGATTAGGGGCTTGTCTACACTGTGGGCAAAAATCTAATTCAGATTTGGACTATTTTGGCCCAGAGCTGTGCTAGAGCTGTGCTGGCTGAAATTTGGACTACTATTATTGTTGTTATGATTTGTGCAATTTATATGCCACCTTTCTCCCAAACTGGGACCCAAGGTGGCTCACTGAATAATTAAAACCACAGGCAAAAGCAATTAAAACCAATTAAAAACACACAAAGTAAAAAGACGGATAAAAACAGCATTTAAAACACACGTTGATAGAAGCCACACAGGCACAATTATATATCAAAGGCCTGCTTAAACAAAAACATTTCTGCTTGCTGGCGAAATGAAAACAGGGAAGAGGGCGGCCTAGCCTCTTGTGGGAGTGAGTTCCAAAGGGTGGGAGCAGCCACAGAGAAGGCTCTCTCTTATGGCCTCGCCAAAAGAACCTGTGATGGTGGTGGAACCGAGAGAAAGCTTTCCCCTGAAGATCTTAAAACCCTTGCAGGTTCAAAGAGGGAGATATGATCTTTCAGATAGTCTGGTCCTTAGCTGTGTAGGGCTTTATAGGTGAAGACAAGTACTTTGAATTGTGCCAGGAAACGAACTGGTAGCCAGTGGAGCTGTTTTAACTACTCTGGCCTGGATTTAAGTGTCATACCTTGTCCAAATCCCAAATCTGATTCATCTGGATTTTTACCCCCAGCGCAGCTGCTTGCTCTGGGGGCAGAATGAGTGACTGCCCCCACAGTTCTGCCTTCCCTGTATGTGGCTGCTCATTCTGAGGGCAGAATGAGTGGTTCTGACCTCAGAACGAGGAGCCACATGCAGGGCTTCTGAGGTCAAAAATAATGCCTGCACTCAGGGCTTTGTCTCCATAGTGTCCTGAGGTTAGAATGAGTGGCTGCATGCTGGGCTTTGTCTTCCCAACATCCTGAGGTCAGAACAAGCAGTTGCATGTCAGGAAGGCAGAGTCAGTAGTGGTGGCACCTAGGAGGGGGGAAATAATGGTACCTGTCAGGCAGCAATTGTTCTGCCTCCCCAGTTCCCAAATCTCGTGCAGATCCTTTGTACAAACTGCAGTTTTCTATACAGTTCCTAGATAACTCCAGAGAAGACTGAATTTTCTAAAACCCAGATTCAGGTGGTATACCTCAAATCTGGTGTGGATAGGGCTGTACGTTGTGTGGCATTACTGCACCAGATTCAGGGATAAGGATGCACATCACATGGCATTATTGAGCCAATTTTTTGAGTGGGGGGATTCCAGGTTTTTTACTAGTGTAGACAAGGCCTAGGTCACAATTAAGACATGATCTCTTAGGGAAGCGTTTGGCTGATTTTGGTTTGTGCATTGGGAACATGAAGGTTCTCTTACTGCAATGTGATGGGAAGAAATATCTGTAAGATGCTGGCTGCTGCAGCATTTATTTATTGCTATATTGTGTTATTGCTTTATTCAAGTTACTTACTTTGCCTATTTTTTATTTTCTTTCTCTATGTTTAATGCAAGGGTGGATCTCTGGGGAAACAGCACAGATTTCAGCTGGGTTTGATGTAATTCTTTAGTGATAGATAATTCTGATAGTATATCTCTTTAGATGCATAATTTGCCAAGTATCTAGCATAATCTTGTTCCACTTTATGAAAGCCTCTCTCTCAATGTCTTGTGTGTGTGATGTGTGAATGCACATAAATGTAGCCAGATGCCAGCCTGATCATGTATTGTATGTATCTAGGGGATACTTTTATATCTGTGAGTGGTATTAAAAGTCACTTAACCTTCATGAAGTGGTGTTATTTTACTTGGCAAAGCCAAGTAAGGTCTGTTACATGTAACTACCTGTGGGCTAACAAGAGCCTCATGAATCATTCTATTTCTAGTCTACATCATTTCCACATACTGTCTATTCATCCATAAGTATATTCCATTTTACTTCTGCATTAATCTTCATTTTTATAAGTTCATGCAAATACCTGCACTTAAATTTCTAAACATATTATTTCATAAAAGGCATTTCTAAATTATTTTCCTTCCAAAGAGACATTTTAAAATGAAATTGTATATATGTAGGGGGAGTGGTTTGTTTACCTCTCTCTGGCTTTTCTTCGCAAATGAAGATTCAGGAAGGACTCATCCTGTGCTTTCTGCAAGCATGCTGATGACTAAAAAGGCCAATCCAAGATAAACAAGTCCGGTTGCAGAAAGCACAGCAGAAGGTCCCTTGGGTGATTTTTCTGGGTTGTGAGTCTTTCTGTGTTGTCGTTTCTCTTCAAGACTTGTTCGGCGTGTGTTCTTGAATAAGGCTGCAGCATTGTAGATAGTGCATCTCCATGCCTCCCTATGTGAGGCCAGGGCGGACCATTGTTGGTGATCAATTTGGCTGAGCCTGAGATGTTGTTTCAGGGAGTCCTTGTATCACCTTTTTCGAGCACCCCTCTTATGCTGACCCATGGCAAGTTCACCATAGAGTACTATTTTTGGGAGGTGATGGTCCTCCATCCTAGAAACATGCCCTGCCCAGCGCAGCTGTGTTCTCAATATCATGGCCTCAATGCTGATGATCCCTGCTTGCTCAAGGACAGCAACATTTGTCACATAGTCAGTCCAGTATATATTTAGGATTGTGCGTATACAGCACTGATGAAAGCGTTCGAGGAGTCGTAAGTGGTGGTGATAGGTGACCCATGTTTCAGACCTGTAAAGGAGAATAGACAGTACAATGGCACTATATACAAAGATTTTTGTCCTTCGCCTCAAGTGTTTATTACTCCAGATTCTTTTGTAAAGTCTTCCAAATGTGCTATATGCCTTTGCTAATCTCTGATTGATCTCTTTGTCAATCTTGGCATCTGAGGAGATGATGCTTCCCGGTAGGTGAACTGCTGAATGGACTTAAGCACAGATTTGCTTATGGCAATGTGGGGATGGTGGTGTTCATCCTGTGGTGCAGGCTGGTAGAGAACTTCCATTTTCTTCAGATTGATTTCCAGCCCAAACAGTTCGGCAGCTGTTGCAAAACAACAGACTTGTTTATCTCGGATTGGCCTTTTTAGTCAGCGCACTTGCAGAAAGTGCAGGATGAGTCCTTCCTGAATCTTTGTTTGAAAAGAAAAGCCAGAGAGATGACATAAGTTCTGATATTTTGGTCCCTTCTGGCCTTGGAAAGGCCAAAAACTGCTGGATAGCTAAGATTTCATCTGCACATTAGTCTGGAAAATATGGATAAACTCAGATCCTTTTGGCATTCACAAGGGTAGAAGCTCTCAAGCATCTCTGCTTGGTAGAACATGTGTTGTTGCTATGTGCCTTCAAGTCATTTCCAACTTAAGATAACCATAAGCCAAACCTATCATGGTGTTTTCTTGGAAAGATTTGTTCAGAGGGGTTTTGCCTTTGCCTTCGTCTGAGGTCACCCAGTGTGTTTCCATGGCTGAGCAGAGATTCCAACCCTGAAAACCACTATACCATGTTGGCTCTCAGTATAACATTAGCATTTCTGCAAAACAGTGCTACTCAGGATGGTGGACTGTGGACTAGTGCCAGTCTGAGAGTCATTGCCTACCAGTCTGTGACAAATGCCTGGGAAAGAAATAAACAATTGTAGCCAACAGGCATAAATATGGTGTACATGGGTCAGGGGGAAATCTGCTGGTCCACTATGTCAAGTAGCTTTAGAAGAATTGTTGTAAAAGTTTGTGAAGGAGTTTGAGATTCCACCTCAAGACTAGGAGGAACTTTTTGACAGTAAGAGCTGTTCGGCAGTGGAACACACTCCCTCGGAGCGTGGTGGGGTCTCCTTTCTTGGAGGTCTTTAAACAGAGGCTGGATGGCCATCTGTCGGGGATGCTTTGATCAAGATTTCCTGCATGGCAGGGGATTGGACTGGATGGCCCTCATGATCTCTTCCAACTCTATAATTCTATGATTCTATGATTCCTCAGTACATGATTCTCCTATGAGATGCACTCTTACACCTGCCACTCACTCGCCTTACTGAAATGTTTCTTTTTCCCTATTGCAAAAGGTGGAATTACCTTTGAGAGACAGCAGGGAAGTTAAGGGGGCAGGACTTAATTTAGGTATGCCTTGCATATCTCAGGCTGTTTTATTTCAGCAGGAAAAGAGATGTCATATTTCTTAACTCCCCTGGGCATACACTTGTCCTGTTTTCAGGCATTACCAGAGAAGTGATCAGTCATATGTATTTTCAGGTGGGATCGTGTGTGTGTGTGTGTGTGTGTGTGTGTGTGAGAGAGAGAGAGAGAGAGAGAGAGAGAGAGAGAGGGTGGGGGGGGGGCAAGGGTTGTTTCTACTCTGGCTAGCTTGGTAACAAACATGTCTATATTTTCAAAGAAGAGTGACTGATAGCGAGGGGCTGTGGAAACCAAGTCCTCTGTGGAACAGTTCAAAGAGCTGTGTGTTTTTAGGAGCTGAAAGGAGAGATATGATAACTGTATTCAAATTTCTGAAAGGTTATCAGGCAGAAGATAGAGCAGACTTGTTCCAGATTGTGAGACTCAACTGGGGGCTTGGGAAGAAACTGCACAGATTGCAGACTTTGGCTAAATATTAAGTTTCCTGAAATTAAGAGGTATTCAGCTGTGGAAGAGATTGGCTCAGGAAGAGGTAGCCTCTCCTACCACCTGGACATATATCAAGAAATATTCAAGCAGCGTCTGAATGGACACTTGTCTGTGGAGATTATCATATGCAGCAAATGTGGCTTGATCACGATGCCAGTGGAATGAAAAAGCACGCCAATATCAGAAGAAACAACAACAATTATTCCCTTCCTCTTCCCATTTCCTTTCCCCTCCTTTTTGCAGATCATCATGACCACTTTCCTTGTGCCTGACCTGAATGCAAGGTTGAGTTTAATTTTGTTGGCCCATATTTTTATTGAAAGTAGGACATACTCCAAATAATGTTTGCTTGTTATCAGTGCTAAATAAGTATAAATTATTTGTTCAGGGTCATCTCTTACCCACTGCAAGGGGGAAAGTTTCAGTGATCCAGTACTATTAGTTTGATCTTTTACAGTGCTCTGCATTTTAGATGTGTGCGTGTGTTTTGCTTCTGAAGTAGCAATAACAATTTTATAGGTATTTACTCCTCTCATCTTTGTAGGGGGTAAAATATACATTACCAGCAAGTCTATGTAACAAACAGTGGCATGTTTTGTTTTGAAAAAAGGAGGGGGAAAGAAGTCTCAGCAGGGTGAATTTTGAATAGAAGAAGGGGAGAGTGTACTTAACCATCTCCTTCCCTTGTTCATAGAATCATAGAATCATAGAATTGCAGAGTTGGAAGAGACCACAAGGGCCATCCAGTCCAACCTCCTGCCACACAGGAAATCACGATCAAAGAATCCCCGACATATGGCCATCTAGCCTCTGTTTAAAGACCTCCAAGGAAGGAGACCCCACCACGCTCCGAGGGAGTGCGTTCCACTGCCGAACAGCTCTTACTGTCAAAAAGTACCTCCTCATGTTGAGGTGGAATCTCTGTTCCTGGAGCTTGCATCCATTGCTCCGTGTTCCTGTCTCTGGAGCAGCAGAAAACAAGCCCAGAAAACAGAAAACAGAAAACAGAAAAGGAGTTTGAGATTCCACCTGTTATTCTTTATTTTTCTATTTCAAAGTATTTCGAAACTATCCCCCATTCCAGGATTCCAAGCTGGAGGGATGTTTGTAAGGGAGAATATTTATGCCATCCTATACAACAGTGAGTCCCATTGTTCATCAAATTATTTGTAAGCCACTGTGGTGGTCTTTTTATTTTTATTTTTTTGGCTAGAGGATAAGGTATACAATACTGAAATGAAATAATAATAAAATAGAAGAATTTCATTTTCTTAGAGATTTTTACTGGAATGATCCATTTCCTGTCTCTGGGTTGTTGTTGTATGCCTTCCAGTCATTTCTGACTTATGGAGACCCTAAGGTGGCCTTTCCACAGGGTTTTCTTGGCAGGATTTCTTCAGAGGTTTGCCATTGCCTCCCTCTTAGGGAGAGAGTGTGTGACCTGCCCAAGGTCATCCAGTATGTTTCCATGGCCATGGATTCAAACCGTGGTCTCCCAGAATTCTAGTTCAATACTCAAAACATCACGCTGGCTCTTACTCTCCCAAGACTCAATGTGAAACAAGCACATTTGCTTCAGAAATCCACACATTTTGTGAGCATCAACCCACACACATTTCAAAACTGTGGACAGAAAAAAAAATGTGAACAATTGAAAATATCTGTGTATACTATCCTTGGTGAGAAGATGGGTACAAAAATGCACATGTAAGGAAAAGTATAGTATGTAAATAAAGGAGTGCATTACTGAAAGTTCATAGTAAAATGCTTACAAATGTCTGTATGAGAAGGGGAAATGACAGCTCAGAACCTGATACAAGCAAAGGACAGGATAGGAAGGTAGGTGGGATTCAGAGAAAGGGAACAACATGAGGACTGGGTAATTTATTGCATCCCTGGAGATTATTAGATGTAGCAAAAACCACATCAAAAGATTGCTAGAAGAACAGAAAGGGGCGCGATTTTCAGATGATGTCCTCCAGCATAGTGTGGCCATGAGTAATGTATCCCTTTCTGTTAGCGGATTGTCCCATCAATAGAAAAGAGGAGCCTCATCCACAGCAGCATTACGTCCCCAGAATCGCAGAAGGACATAGGCATCTGGTAAGGTCACCCTTTCTGTTCTTCTAGCAATCTTCTGGCATGGTGGGGAATGTGATTTTTTTACTCGTTTCCCCATGTCTGATAATCTCCCCTAAATGCATGACATGATAGGTGGAAGCATAAATGTGTTGTCCCTTCCATGTGCACACAATATAAGTGCATTGGGAAGCTGTAACCAAACATGTCTTCCCAGCATGGATATGGGATGAAGAGGAAAACAACAATAACCTGCACATGAGTTTTCCCTCGATTCCAGTTGAGGATTAATATATAAAAGTGAGGATAGAGCAGAGAAAAAGATGGACCAAGTAAAGTAAAAAACAAGAACAACATATGAGATATGATGTGAGAAATGAAAAAAAGGGGAGGAAGGAGGAGGATGCAAGTGACTGATTTCTTTCTTGCCCATCCCTTCTGACTTCTGCTCATCCCTCAAGGTTTTTAATAGTTTCCTTGTTCCTGTGATTCTCACTATGACACCCAAATTAAATTTGAGAAGGAAGTGTCACAGTGCAAAATTCTAGATCCCTCCTTAGCATGCTGATAGCATCAGTGAGTAGAATTGCATGGGGGGGGGTTACAAGCTGGGAACTTGCATGTGTTGTTGAACCATTCCTTTTTCTGCAACAAAAAAAGAAAAACAAATAGCCCCACTTGCAACTGATTTTTCTGTAGTGATATTTCAACTCAGAAGGCTGGATATCTGTTGAAAAGGTTCTTTTATCTATACTTACATTTCGATGGAGTTGGAAGGACTGCTAGACAGGTTATAGAACCCAGCTGCATTTTCCAGTTATAAAGCTATGTACATCTAATATTTTTGTGAAAAAGAAGAAAGAAGACAAGATGGATCTTTAATAAGAGTTGTCAATCAACAGCTTTCCTAAGATGCAAATCATATTTCCTAAAAGGCATATCATAGGTGTGTGTGTGTGTGTGTGCTGTGGTACAGCCCTCTAGACAAAGTGGTACTTCTGGGTACACCTCCGGGTGCGAGTGTGGGATTGCATGTTTGACAGCTTCCCACATAGAATCATAGAATCGGAAGAGACCAAAAGGGCAATCCAGTCCAACCCCATTCTGCCATGCAGAAATATACAATCAAAGCACTCCTGACAGATGGCCATTCAGCTTCTGGACTTTATCAGATGTGGCAAAAATGGTGCCATAAGGATGCCAAATTAACAGAAAAGGGTGTGCATTCCAGACAAGGTCATGCTTTCGTGATTTCATCTGGAGAAAAAGGCATTATTTTTTTTATTGATGGGCCAAGCCATCAAGATCTCCCATGTTGGTTTTTTGCTAGTATTGGGAGCATTTGAAAATGTGCACCATTGTCCTCTCGTCATCAGTGGGCAGTACCGCCAGAACACTTCTGGGGAGAACGTAAAAGCCAGGTAGGGACACTCTTTTTGTGAACCTCCCCAGTTTACTTTAAAGTTTTAAAGTGTGTTTCTGTGCTTGTGTGAAAGTTTTGTGACTTTATTTTTCTTTTTACCATACTTGTGTCCTCTTGCGAGAATCTCTGAGATCACAAACATGAAAGTAAACAGAGCTCCATTAGTGCTCTGGTAATTCTAGGGCTGCTTTTTTCCGCTATTACAGGTATGTATGGTAAAAAGGATTGTTTTGCCAGCAGAAAAATGCTTCAAAATATGGTGGTGAACGTTTGTTGAGATTTGTCTAATAAAGTCCTCTGTTTAAAAACCTCCAAAGAAGGAGACTCCACCACACTCCCAGGCAACATATTCCTCTGTGAAACAGCTCTTACCATCAGGAAATTCTTCCTAGCATTTAGGCGGGATCTCTTTTCCTTTAGTTTGAATCCGTTGCTCCATTTCACATGTAGAAAACAGACCAGTAGCACCTTACACAGTGACAATTAGCACATCAGTGAAAAGACCAAGGGTGACTCGCATCCTGAAAGTTATACCTGATGTATATCACGAAGACTAAGGCATGGAACAGAGTATAAATATTAGAGCCCCAACAATAGTATAATGTGCCACAGTGGACGGACCCAGCCACTCATTTTCTCAGCATGCTCTGGATCAGAACCTCCTGTGCTATCCTCAAGGCCTGTCTTCGTTGCTCTTCAAGACTGGTATCTATCACCCTATCTTCCCAGACCTCTCCCTCTCTTGCTGTCCAACCTTTCTGCCTTACTCTGCTAGAGCATTGTATGGTTCATAAGAATGTATGTTGTGTATGTTAGATTACCTTCTGTTTTATTCCAATAAAATATGTTGTTTTCTTTAACTGGAGCCTCCTCTATAGTTAAAACTGGTATAGATCGGCAAAAAGATCCCCAAAGTTACCCTCCTCTTGCAGGCCTCCCGTTTGAGCTAATAATCCCCCCAGATAGAATTTGGCATCATGGGTGGGACTCTAACATATTCCCCCCTGCCACATACGTCTTAGGGTAACAGTATGATAGGAGAAATCAGTGGCTCTAGCTTAAGCCTGGGAAACTCATGTCAGACAAAGCAAAAAAGCAGAAACCTAGTGCTTATGGTGCTTCTTTGCCATTAGATTGTTGCCAAGGGTCCTAATTCAATTGACTGCATGAGTTGGCAAAAATAAAACAAATTGGAGGGAATGGCCAAGTGCCAAGCAAGCCACTTTACTTGGTAAGGGTCCTGTTTTTGTCTGGATGGATTGTGGTATAGACAGACCTAATCTAGAGGTTCCAGCTTCCCCTAAAGCAATGCTTCTCAGGCTATCTTATGTGAAAAAAACAGTAATTATTTTTCCCCATTATGCCTGAGACCAGCACCATATTTGTCCCCACTGGCTGTAATTGCTTTTTGCCTTTCCTAGAGATTTGTCAGGGACAGGCAGCCAATGGCTCAGAAACTGGGACTGGTCCATCCAGTGTATTCTGTCCATGGATCAGGCCTGTTCCTCCCCTGTTGCCTGCACAGAATGGGAGGAAGACCAGACCAGGCATGCCAACCTGTCACTGCAGCTGCCACCACCTCCTTTGCTCTCTCTGAAGCCAGGCCTCAACATGTGCCCAAGGCCCCCTGCATGTGACCAACCCTGGTCACATGCTGAGGGCCTGTTTCCAGCTGAGGAAGAGTAACAGCAAATACTCTAGCAGCCGCAGTAACAGGCCAGCATGCCAGAATGGGCTCCTGTAGTCACATGGGACCCAATATGGTTTTTGCCAGTGGGAACATGTTTTTGTTGGATATTTTAAAAATATGCTGTAATGGGCCCTACCCTGTCTTCCCACCATCTTAGCCCTGTCTTTGCCCTGGGAGTTGTGAGTACTGCCCAGGGGCAAAACGAGGCAAAAGCCCTGCATCACCTGAATTTCAGGGCTCCAAGATGGGGGCAAGGCCCTTACCACATTTTAAAATAATACTCCTTTTAATCAGTTCCTGCAGTGTGTCTGCAGGAGCCCATCCTGGCAGGCCATCCCTTGTTGCTGCTGCCTGTCTCTGGCGCTCTCCCTGAAGCAGGAAGGAGTCCTGAATCATGTGACCAAGGCTGGTCATATGCAGGGGGCCTTGGTCACATAGAATCATAGCATTGGAAGAGACCACAAGGGCCATCAAGTCCAACCCACTGTCCTGCAGGAATACCCAATCAAAGCATTCCCAATAGATGTCCCTCCAGCCTCTGTTTAAAAACCTCCAAAGAAGGAGACATGTTGCGGGCTGGCTTCCTGCCTTCTGAGACAGTGATGGCTGCAGTGAAGGACCAGTGTGCCTGTCTGGACTCTGGCCCATATGGAGGCAGTAATGGGGGAACCATGGGCATGATCCATAGCCAGGATATTCTGATGCGGAGCCAGTATATCCTGGCTTGTCTTGATGAACCCTTAGTCTTCTAAGTAACAGTAGTTTGACACAGTGTTGTAACTACAATGGGATCAGAGGGGGTACTTGCACCCCTCCAGCTTTTGGGGGTCTGCCTTAGCTACTGCTTTTAGAAGGCTACAGGAGAAGGGGAACACTCAAGGATCTTCAGAGATGGGGCTTGTATGTTTTAAAAATGGATTTTCCCCTTTCTCCCCGCCCCCCAAATGATTTAAGCACTGCTTTGGAAGCAACATAGTTCTGATTCTGTCACAGCATCAGTCTCAGATCTCTTTGCAAATGGTGAAACATCCTATTGTCCTCCCTGGCCATTGCAGGATTCAGCATCATTGTCCATCCCTGTCTTCTTCCCATTCTTACATCCTCAAAGTGCTCTGCCACATTCCCCAGGAGTTTCCTGGCCCTTTCATGACAGTCTATAAAAGTGTCTTATTATATATTCTCCTTGGCTGGCCTGTTTATTAAGAGTATTAATTCCCCTGTCTTGTTAGAGGAAAATATCCTCCTTTTCTGTCATACTTCACTCAATCTTTGTCCTTTCTGTTTAGGAAGAAGAGGTGCTGCGGGCTTAGAGGTGGTTTTGATATTCTCAAAGTCAATGTCCCATACCAGTAAGAACAAGATATAATCTATGTGTGAAAAGGATGCATTAAGTTTCCTGAATATAAAAAGGACTTGCATCTCTGGTTCTGAGGCAGGGGAATTACTGTACAAGCAAAACTTTCCCCTTATCTTTCATGTGTGAATTGCTCTCCTTGCTGTGCATATCCAGATATATATCAGATGGGCTTTCTTTGGTTTTGTGGAGCAGTCAGTATCTGCTTTCCTTGTTAGCCATCAACTTCCACCCCTTGTTTAAAAACAACAACACTTTTTCTGAGTGCCAGATTATATACAGGACTGAGAAAATTCCTATATTCCACAGTCCCATTGCACAAGTGAGAAAATCTCACCTTTCCCAATATTTTAGTCAAGAATAGCTACTTCGGTAAAGTTAGGTTAGGATTCAGCAACCCTTTCAAGTTAACTTGCCTAAGCATGAGACTGAAGCTGCTGACACACTGCAGAAATAATCCAGTATGACACCACTTTAACTCCCATGGCTCAATGCTGTGGAATTCTGGGGTTTGTAGTTTTGTGAGATATTTAGCCTTCTTTGTCAGAGAATTATGGTGCCACAACACACTAGAAATCCCAGGATTCTATAGCATTGAGCCATGGTAGTTAAACCATTTTTAGGCATGTTTTCCATATAGAATCATAGAACCATTGAGTTGGAAGAGACCACAAGGGCCATCCAGTCCAACCCCCTACCATGCAGGAATAAACAATCAAAGCATTCCTGACAGATGGCCATCCAGCCTCTGCTTAAAAACCTCCAAAGAAGGAGACTCCACCACACTCCCAGGCAGCACATTCCACTGCCAAAGAGCTCTTACTATCAGGAAGTTCTTCCTAATGTTTAGGTGGATCTCTTTTCCTGTAGTTTGAACCCATTGCTCCATGTCTTAGTCTCTGGAGCAGCAAAAAACAAGCTTGCGCCTCAGTATGGCATCCCTTCAAATATTTAAACATGGCTATCATGCTGTTTCTGCTACTGCTGCTGCATGCTTTGAAGTCATTTCCAACTCATGATGACCCTAAGGAGAACTTATCAAGGGGTCGAAGGCTTTCACGGCCAGCATCCATAGTTTTTTTTGTCATTTTTTCCCAGGCTCTGAAGCCATATTCTGGAAGAGTTTATTCCTGACATTTCACCTGCATCTGTGGCTGGCATCTTAATCACACCAGTACAATTTCCAAGAGGGGTTCCATATTTGCATAGCATGCACTAGAGAAAGGAGAGCAATCCAGGTAGATGTCACTGAAGAAAGGATAAGCATTTGAATAACAGGATGCCCAGATTCGCAGGGACCTTAGGCATCTGGTCTCTGGAGGTTCTTTTTGTCTTATGACTTGGGAGGTGCTGCATAACAGCCCAGCAGATGTATACAAGCTAGAGTCATCAGAAGGAAGATAACTGCGAGTGCACAAGGGACTGGGGTTGGTAGTTAAATTCACATTTAAATGAAATGATGCTCAGTAGAAAGTGTGGTGGGGGGGGAGACATACTGCTATTTGAGTGTTTATTATCCAAGCAAGCTGCTGGTCGGACGATATCTTTTAAATGATCTTCACTGATGCCTTTTTTTTTATTTTATCAAGCAGTTTTATTAGTCCAAATATTAACTGAAAAATATTACATGCCTACTAATGACTCAATAATGGGTTGCAGTGGGATAATATAACTAAGGAAAAAATCCATATCTTTTGAATGCCTTATTCCCCATCCCTAAAGGATGATGAGCTTGCTTCCTCATTAGTGTGGAATGATACCTTAGCTTTCTGCTATCACACCACTTCCTCTATTCTTCTTCTTCTTTAAAAAAATAAAGGTATGTTTCATAGTTTTATTTCTTGCTAAATGCACCTTGATGTTCACTCCCTTACTCAGTCACATACTATGTGTCGTATTGGTCATGCAACCATTTTGAACTCTGCTATATATACCCTTTCTCCAGTGGGTCTCAGCCTTTGTCCATCCAGAGGTTTTAGACTTCAGTTTCAAGTATCCTTGGCAATTGGCCATGCTGGTTGGTGCTTCTAGGAGCTAAGCCAAAAACACATGGTGGTCCAAAGATCAGAAAACACTGCACTAAGGAAATTACCAGATGTGGGGGAATGTACCAAAAAATCATGTTCCCAACCACGCCAGAAGATCACTACAAGAACAGAAAGGGAGACATTACCAGACGTTGTGTCCTTCTGCCATTCCAGGGGCATAGTGCTGCTGTGGATGAGGCTTCCCTTTCCTATTGATAGGGACAAGCTGCCAATAAAAAGGGATGTCTTACTCATAGCCAAGCTACACCCCTGGAATGCTGGAAGATGTTGTTGTCTGATAATCTCACCCCTTCCTGTTCTTGCAGCGACCATTTGATGCATTTTTTGTTGCATCTGATAATCTCCTAAAATGAGAAGATTTGATAGGGCCTGACCCAGCTAAAGTTGGTCATGACTGGACGCAGCAATGACATCATCTTCTGGGACCTCCAAAGGATCCCCAGGAGGTCCCAGAATATGCCTGTTGCTGTGCATTCACAGCTATAGGAGCATAGCTGGACACTTGTCTCTCCCCCCACCCGGGTCTCCAATGGCTGTGTGGAGTTCTGTCTGTGTGGAACTTTATAATATATTCCCAATGCAGGAGCCCTTCCTTCATTTAACTCTTTGCCAAGCAGATCCATAGAGGAATTTAACACTGAGACTAGAATCCTTCTAATCCAAGGATTAGAATAACTGCAGCAGGTCTCAGGTCCAATTTTTGTCTTTCCAAACCTTCCAGGGGCTGAAAAACTGCCCCAAACAAAACCAAACAAAAGGACTCAGAAGTGACCAGATGTCCACGTCTGGTTTTGAAAAAAACCAGCTATTTAAAAATGTTAAATCACTCAGGGTGGTGGTAGTGGTGGTGGTGGTGGTAGGCTGCAACCTATTTCAAAGGTGAATTGTCACCGGGTTTGGGGCCAGAAAAAGCATGGCCATGGGGGGGGGGGAGTTGAGGTCTTCAGAAACAGCCTTGGGGCAACTTGAGGCCCTGCCTCCAAAACTGAGCAAGGTTGAGGAGGATTGTCAAGCCAACCTTGACCCAAGAATCCCTGTCTGGCCCCAAAGCAACCAGTCTCAAGTGCTGCTGGTGGGGCTGACCAAGGGATGCGTGGGGCTAAATGGGCCTTTAAGGGTGTTTGCTTCACCCAGTATTCTTGTTTTTTGAGGCAGAAGGGTCACAGTGCAGTTCACACTGGCCTCCCTCCATATAAAGAAAGCAAATGGTGATCAGCTCTGCAGCTATTGCTGGAGTTAAAACATGAATTTGAAATCTACAAGACATTACTTCTTTCTCCACATGCAGTCTTCCAGGGAGATCTGATAAATCCCATAACCTCTGGGATACCCACCTAGGGACAATAGGATTGCAGCCTGTAAGTATTATATACAGGTTCCCCCCCAAACACACACCATGTATACAGGGGATTAATTCCTGGACTTACCGCAAATAGGTGCAACCGCATATGTTAGTGAACCGCCATAGAATCATACTGGAGGACCTAGAAATGGCTAGAGAGGATGCCTCTCTAGGCATCTGGCACAATTCTATGATCAACTTCCAGCAGGTGTTGACCATAGAGTCAAACTGGATGGCTTCCTGGTGCCTAGAAAGACCTTTTCCCCCAATCGCAGGTAAATGAAACTGATGGTACTAATCCCACATAAACAGGGGGCGGGGTGACCCATATATATTTATCCTTTCTAAGAAATCCTGAAAGTAAAACTGCTCCAGGAAGGAGTGGATGGGGTGATAGATAGCAGTGTTGGTTATGTCATAGGTAGTAGCCAATAGAACCCTTCCACACCCTGCTTTCCCCTCACTTTCTGGAATTATGCCGTGAAGAGCAAGGAACCACTTTTCATAATACTTCTGTGGTCAGAAAAGGGTATGTTTACCTGAATCTGGTGGGCCAGACTCATTGCACATTAAAACATAATGCTTGTTTGCATCCTGCAAGCATAAGGATCTCTGCTTGGTTGCATTTGTAGAAGATCGGCAAGCAGTTTAGTATCTGAGCTTCTCATCCATTCCTACACAACATTTTTCTATAAAACAATCACACATTATGTGTGTGTGTGTGTGTGTGTGTGTATACCTAAACACTTGCTTTAAGGCCCATGTCTCTTTCAGAGCTTTACTGCACTAATTTTGTGTGTGCCATAAAGAGGCCTCAGTATTTAAAAGGAAGCTTTTCCAAAGAATGGGAATCTTTTTTCTTTTCCCCCCAGTTTCAGGGGGCAACAAGCAGGGAGAACTACACTCCCTCCCAAACCTGTGAATGCCATCTTGTAGCTTCTTGAAAATTTCCTCTGTTAGGATATATAACCTGGGAGGATTTTCTTTTGTCCTGATCTCAGAAAGAAGAATGACAATGCCTTGTCTCACAACCTCACAAATGGAAAGACCCATTTGGAGCTAAAGAAGCAACGTAACTTCTGAGCAATGCAGACCTGGGAACAGTCTGCAGTAGAAGCTTTGCCAGAGTCCAAGCGAGGAGATATAAGAACACTTTCTTTGTTTACATTATCAGTTACTGCACCCTTTCCCTATCTACTTGCTGCCAATAAAGCTATAATATGTCCACTTTGTGACTTGGTTTTGCTTCAGTGCATCCCCTGAACCTATGCTGAGCAGGACCTGGGTGGATCAGGCCCTCTAGATCACTACAGGTATTGCCATGCTTCCCTGTTTAGGTTTAGATTATGTATTCATTCTCCTGTGAACAAGTTGTTCCCGCCCCCGTCTGAGTCATAAATCAAGCCCAAGTAATGCTTTCAGTACTTTATTGTGTTTCTAAATGAGCAGATTATATGTCAAAGCATAAAATGATCATTTGTAAATAAAATGAGAGGTTACAGCAGAATAGCAAATGACTAACAAGGTTTCCACCTCGATTAAAAAAGATTAATAGGAATGCCTATCCATCTTGCTGAGGTTGTTCATAGTAACCCAGCACCAGCTGGTGCTGACAGGACCCCAGAATAAAGACATTTGTTACCCCTTAGGGAAATCTATAATGTTGTTTATTAATATATGCATATACTTCCCAATTTCCATGTTAGCCTTTCCCAAATTGTTACTTTCCACATGTTTTGGATGTCCAGGTCCCCTGCTCTCCTCATAGAATCATAGAATTGGAAGAGACCACAAGGGCCATCTAGTCCAACCCCCTGCCCTGCAGGAATACCTAATCAAAGCACTCCCAACAGATGGCCATCCAGCCTCTGTTTAAAAACCTCCAAAGAAGGAGACTCCACCACACGCCAAGGAAGCAGCAGATTTCACTGCCTCACAGCTCTTACTGCCAGGAAGTTCTTCCTAATGTTTAGCTGGAATCTCTTTTCCTGAGGTTTGAACCCATTGCTCTGTGTCCTAGTATCTGGTGCAGCAGAAAACAAGCTTGCTCCATCCTCAGTATGACACCCCTTCAAATATTTAAACATGGCTATCATGCCACCTTCTCTTCTCCTGCCTAAACATGCCCAGCTCCCTAAGCCACTCCTCATAGCACATGGCTTCCAGACCTTCCCACCATTCTGACTGCCCTCCTCTGGACATGTTCCAGCTTGCCAATATCCTTCTTGCCATTGACCATGTTGGCTGAGGATAATGGGAGTTGTAGTCCCAAACCTCATAGAATCATAGAATTGTAGAGTTGGAAGAGACCACAAGGGCCATCCAGTCCAACCCCCTGCCATGCAGGAAATCACGATCAAAGTATCCCTGACAGATGGCCATCCAGCCTCTGTTTAAAGACCTCCAAGGAAGGAGACCCCACCATGCTCCAAGGGAGTGTGTTCCACTGCCGAACTGCTGAACTGTCAAAAAGTTCCTCCTAATGGAGGGTGGTAGAGTGGAGAAGTTTGGTTCATATTTATATGTTCATATGATGGACTTAGCCGACACTTTCCATGTCCATTCTCTATTATTGGCTGTGGATAATCTTCCCACCTTTGTTCAGTGTTTTCCCCATTTATGATTTCTGTAAAACACAAACAGGGCTTTATATTCTTATCTGAATCCTTTATGCCTAGGATATTACTGTAGGCTTTGTCTCCCATGTCTTATTCAAGGTTTGCTTTAAGTGAGCTTGACACCTTTGAGATTTCTGAGCATTTTATTCAAGGTACATTAGCTTTCCTTTTCTTTCTTCCCCACTCCCCCTCTTTTTAAAAGCAGTGATGTTTTAAAGGTTCTTAGCTCTGTCACTTAGTTGACACTAATACATCTGGGATGACTAATAATATCTTGTTAAAATAGCTCATCACTGTTCATCCTACCAGGTGTCCGAAATGTTGGTGCTATCAGTGGTATAATGTTGCAGACATATGGATTAGTAAATATTTTGAGTTGTTTATGCAGTTTTGCTGCTGACATAATTTCTATTTGATGTCAGAGATTTAACACATTGAATTCATTACATTTGCTCCCCTGAGTGAGTCTTGGATTGTGTTGGGATTGGGGAGGGGATGCCCATACCATTATGCACATCTCAATTCCCCAAAGCTAAGTCAAGGGAACATCTCTCTCTTTGTCCAATATACCCCCCTTCCCAATATTGTCAGCTCCCAGTTAAGACTTCTATGTCAGTGGAATGGTGCCGTTCACTCCATATTTTAGTCTAAGCTTTAAAGGAGCCACCCAAGACACCAAACCCTACCTCACAAATTGGCTCAGCATCTTGGATGGTTCATTTAAAGTTCAGATGAAAATCCAGAGTGGATTCACTACCCCGTTGATATAGAAGTCAGCAGCTACCACTGGCTCATCCCTAGGTAAGCACTGCAGTCTTATTCTGTTGTTTACAAAATATATAACCATTGGTGCATCGTGTCTTAGCACCCATCAACCCCCAAACTTACTTTCCTTCCCTTTAACTTGGAGGCAGCAGTGGCAGCAGTAGCAAAGGTAGTTTTGGAAGACATAGAGGTAACTTTTCTTCCTTGCCTCCTCTTTATCATTATCAGACATTCAGCAACCAATGGAGAAGGGAAAGGGGAGACACCTTGCTTATTAATTCTAAGTGTATATCACTTTTTGGACTTGACTGTGGCTGGTGGATCTTGGGGTTCAAGTAAAATGCAAAGTGGATCCAACCAGACTTCCAATCCCTGATCTGGCCTCTCTCTCTTTCTGTGTATATGCATCTGAATTCAAGTTGCCTGTCAATTTATGGCAACCCCATGGATTTCATATGGTTTTCTTAGAAAAGGAATACTCTGAACTTGTGGTGTTGCCAGTTGCTCCCTCTGAAATATACTCTACAGCACCTGGTATTTGTTGGTGGCCTCCTCCAAACACTAACCAGGGCTGACCCTGTTTAACTTCCAAGATCAGATGGAATCTAGTGCTTTTAGAGTATTTAGGATTCATCTTCAAATCAGTCCTGGGTCAGCATTTCCAGGGGCTCAGCTAGTTGGGAGGAAATACTGTGCGGGGACGCACATTACCTGCAATTCACAGCAGCTCCCTTTTGTCACCATGATTTCTGAACAAAAAGGTTGTCTGCGAAGCGATGCATGTTGATGTGCGCACAGACCCCTTCCCATAAATCAAGATGGCAGCCGTAAGTACAGGGCATTAATATTCCCCCCCCCAACAAAAACCTCTATGCACATTTATTTTAAACTTTTAACTTTAAACAAGCAGAACGGAGACCTTCATCTTGTAAAAAAAGTTTCCCCCCCCCCACCTCAGCATGGTGAAAAAGTGCACCGTCGCTCTGCTGGAATGTGAAAATGGTGCTTTCAGACTCTACAACAGGAAAGCCCATCACCACTTACATGACAGACCAATCAGTTTTCAACTTCCACCTTTGCCCAGTGTGCAGTGCTGCAAACTGGTCATCCAAATGACTGGCAATGCTTATCTCCCCACGGTATATCAAAAACTTCACAGAAAACTGTGAATTCTTTTGGTGTGCTGTAAATGGAGTTCCCCCCTCCTTCCGAATATGGTGAATCTCCTGCGCAGCTCATAGGGACAAAAGGTATTCTCTGAGCATTCCACGAGGAGTTTTTATCATCTAGACAACATCCAGGTAACTGACTGTTAGTGAATCTGTTGTCTTGAAACTAGCCAACAATGAGCTGTCCATGGTGCTACATGGTTTTCTCTGTATTGTATCAGCATGAGTAGTTCTATGGCAAGGACTGCACTTGATCCCACCCTTGCACCAACTGTACACACCTATCCCCACTAGTGCAACAGACCTTGCACTAGTACAATGACACCAATGGATTTGGGTTTTGGCCAAACAATGGCTGTGATTCCTACTTGTTGGTCATATTGTCAGGTTTTATGGATGTTGCAGTCAAAAACATTATTTATTCCAGCATGGAATAACAGACCAGTAAAACCCTGTCAAAATCTGCTGACCCTGGCCTAGCACCTCAGGTTCTGCTAAACTTGTTTAATCTTCCTGCCACCATCTCTGACACACAGTTGTGTATAATCTCATTAAACTGTTTGTGCAGGTGCCACACAAAGGACCAACCCCTGCACACTGACTGCCTCTTTCTAGCAGTGAAGGTAGTCTTGCTCTCGTTTAAGTTCTCCTGCTCAGGTATTCACAACTAACTTTATTTGAAGATTGACTGAGAAAGAAATCGAAACCCACAGAACAGCACTCCCAAAACAATTTAAGCGAAAGGCTCTGACATTCCTGGAATTACTTATCTGCTGTCAATAATTCATTCAGTTTTGAGTTTCTTGTCAATTCTTCCTCTCTGCTTCTTTGGTTCTGCAAAGCTGTGGTGTTTTGATTTTATTTAAAGGAGAGAACAGAGGACAAGAAACTGTAATACAGAAAGGAAAATGAAGAAGAGGAGGAGGAAGAATGAGGAAGAGGAGGAAGATTCATAGATATGACTTCATGCACCATGTGATATAGTGGCTTGAGTGTTGGACTAAGTCACTGGGAGCCCAGGGTTCAAATCCCAGCTCAATCATGGAAACCACTGGGTGGCCTTAGACAAGTCACTCTCTGTCAGCCTCACAAGAAGGCATGGGCAAACCCTCTCTGAACAAATTCTGCCAAGAAAACTCTGTGGTAGGTTCAGTTGCAATTACTCTGTTATTTGCATGGAGCAGGAATCTTGCAGTGTACATCAAATTCTTGCTTTAGGCAAAAAATAGTGGAAATTCCAGTGTCAAGGAATTCTGCAGGTGGAACTACCTATTATGGGCAATAAGGGAGGACGCTGAGTAAGATGTTTAGTGTTTCTCTCTAAAACAATAAGTAATACCTACCAGCGCTATAACATTCCTGTTTTTCATTTGCCAATGAACATCTTTGCCAATGTGGTGAGAAGACAAACACAATGTGATGCTGTCATGACACTTGCTGATGTTCCTGCACACTGTAGGGGTGCCACTTGGTGCCAATACTATATTGCTCAGAATCTGTAATTCTGTGCCACACCACCCTTAAAGCTTGCATATTTCTACAGTAACAAGCTGCTAAACTGCATAATATGTGACACACAGCCAGCATAGCTTTATTCTCCTATTTGAAAAGCCTATGATGTTAGCATGAAATCTCCCACACTCCCTCCTCCTTCCTCTGCTAGGCTACGGTTGCTTCTTCAAGCATTATAAATCTGCTCAGCTCCCATCTTTGCTTCACAGCGTCCATACCATATGCAAATCTCTCCCTGCTTGCATGTGCAAACAGGAAGCTGACCAAATTGTCTGTGCCTGCAGGGTCCTCATCAATGTGACACCTCTAGCATGTTGAATGGTAGGCGAGGTGGGGAGGGAAGGTTGGAAAGAAAGAAGTAGATGATTTAAGCCTGAGGGGCATCTGTTGATAGTCTTTACTCTAATAGTATGTTAATGAAGTTTCTCATAAAAGGTGGATTTATTGGTGGGCTGGGTGCTAGGCATTTGCTGGTAAATCTCTAGGAGTCCCCTTGCTTTAGCCAGCTTTGCCGAGATACAGTTCTCCTAATGCCAGCTGATCCTGTTTGTGAGCTTGTAAAGAAGAGGACTTGCTAAAATTCTGGTTTGCATAGATTGCCACGTACTGGGAGATTTGCAGATTTAAAGCAAGGTTAGGCAGAGCACAGCACAGTGGGTGTACACCACAGGCAAGGGGAAAAAGAGTTTTTTTGTGAGCCAGCCGCTGCATTTCAAATGCAGCATTTCAAGTTCTGAGAAGCATTGAGTTGCCACCAAAGTTTGCTTAAATCCAGGTGAGATTTCAGAGACAATGTTGAGGTTTCTGCTAAGAGGGCAGATATGAAATTTGGGAGGGGGGCTCAAAAGGTTTTGGGAAGGCTGGAAAAATGACTCAGAAGGGTTCTGCACATTTGTTGGGGATTGAGATGAAATATTAATGCTGGCTGCTTGTCAAGTTGTGTTTCTGGATGTCACAGCCACCAATTCTCACTAGAGGGGGAAGAGACTATAGTGGAGTGGTAGGCAATATGAACTGTATGCAAAAGTTTCCATGTTCAGTTCCTGAACTCTCGGCTTAAAAGGCTCAGATAGCAGGAGACAGAAAGCTGCTGACACTTAGAAGGAGACAGCACTGGGAAAGATGGAGTAATGGCTGGTATAAGAGAAATGCATATATTTGGGGGAGACACCATAGCTCAATAGTAAAAAAAAAGGTTTGCAGGCAAAAGGTCCCTCACGTAATCCATAGCATATTCAGTTATAGAAGGAACAGGTAATAGCAAGATGACATCTTCCTGAGACCTTGGGAAGAGCAGATACCCAATAAAGGAGACAAATAATCTGGCCTGCTGTGTTACTGCTTCTGTCTGGTTTTGTATTCTGAACCACCCATCTATAGGGACAGTAAAATTGGTCCATATTCAGTCTGTGTTAGTTTCACACATCACTTTCACGAATCCATACGGTCTGATTGCTGCATCTACCTACAAGTCAAAAACACACAACAATTCTCATATATTTATTTCCCCAATGTAAGTATTTTTTTTTTTGCATGCAACTTTCCTCAGCCACAGAGCTTGAAAACACTACCTTTTTTGAACTGCAATTCCCCACTCCCCCATCAAACACAACCAGCAGCTAGTATTCTTTGGCTTGCAGTTTACTCTAACATTCACAGTTTTGCAAGGTGCATATTGCAAAATATACACATTGTGAAGTAAGAACTGCATCACAACATTTGGAGAAGGGTGGATTCCAAAGGATACATCCCAAGTGCACATTAATCTGGAAAATGTTTCTTTTCCTTCACTTTAAATTCAAAGCCAATAAAATTATCCCCCATCTCCATTAATTTACATAGCACTTGAGAAGAACCAGCAGTAGTGTTGGAAGAGTGTGACTCTTCACCCGCATAGTATCTCTGGTGCTTTGGAAAGGTGAAGAAGGCTGATTCTTTGTTCCCAAATATAGAAATGCAAGCAGAGGCTCCTGGGGAAGCTTACCACCCTAGCCACTGACTGGCTACAAGGCATTCCTGGGAACCATCTGGCTGCTTTTGTGCACCTGTGAAAGAAGAAGCAGGAATTTCTCTCCTAGGCAAGGACAGAAACGTTCATTTTCTTCATGGGTATCCAAGAGCAATGAGATAGTGCCAAGACACAGCTCCCTAGCCACTTAGTGGCCAGGGGAGGCATTTTGACCAGGAGCCTCTGCCTGCCCTTGCCCACCCTGCACACAGGAACTGCACAAGTAGGTAATGGATACCTGCTACCACAATCTCTTTGAAAGTGTTGGCAGAAATAATTGGAGGTTATGCCACCATAAGACAGCTGAAAGAATTTGGACCTTATTTGCTGCATCCCAACATTCTGGCCTAAATCCAGTTGATTGTGCCAGCTAGATTAAAACTACTGAATCATTTGCCGAATACTAAGTCTGCACCTGCTGTATATACTCATGCATAAGTCAACCACAGGTATAAACAGGTTTTGGACCAAAGTTATGGATTTTGATATGACACGTGGATAAGTTGAGGGTAAAATGTTGGGGGTCAGTACAGGGCTCCTCAGATGTGGGCCAGCCACCCCTGGCCGTTGCTGCCATTTTCCTACCCAGGCATTCAAAAAGGCCTTTTGCCACTTACTCAGAGCAGGTGATGGTTCATATATATATTATCTCTTTATTAAAAAAAGGAACCATCCCCTTCTCTGAGTAGAGTGGTGAAAGGTGAGAACTTAGTCCATCCTGGGAGAACCTAAAAGAAGCATGGACTCCCTCCACTTTCTTGTCAGGAAAATGACAGGGGCTGCAGCGCTTCCCCTCAAAAGGGCACTGAGAGAGCAGAAGGGGGTTGGTGCTTGTTTTAGAAGATGGACCAAGGGTAAACTAAGCTCTTGCCTTTTGTCACTCTACAGTCGTCCCTCTACATTCACAGGTTAAATCTGGGGCCAGTTGTGTGTGCATCCTCCTGGTTCTCACCTCATGAGGCACTTTTTAGTAAAGAAAAAATCCCCGCCCAAAAATGGCTGACTTACAAGGATCTTGTTGAAGTAAAAGAAGGTCGACAGGTAATTAAAAGTCAAGGGAAAATGGAGAAAGATGGCTTGTTATGTCATTGGTATCTGTATAGACAAGTCACTGAGAGATTCAAAATGGATCAAAAAACAGAAGGCATTGATTTGGTGAAAGCACCATGGGATAAATTAACCCAACCTGGAAATCAAAAACAGATATCTCGATTTTACCAGCAATTATTGCAATGGGATACTGAAGAGGAGGTTATAAAAGACAATATGATAAAATGGGCTCAAAATGTGGGACACCCCATTGAGCTACAAAAATGGGAGAGAATGTGGACATCAAAAGTTAAATTGACACTGAGTCAAAACATTCGGGAAAATTGGTATAAGATGTTCTACAGATGGTATCTCTCGCCAGAAAAACTAGCTAAGATGTATAAAAATCTGAAAAACGAATGTTGGAAGTGCAGTCAATCACCCGGAACCTTTTTTCATTTATGGTGGAGTTGTCCGCAAGCTAAAAAATACTGGATCGAAGTACAGAAAATAATGATGGAAATATTGGGAAGAAACATACCATGGAACCCTGAGTTTTATTTACTAGGAATGTATGAAGGAAAATTAGATCATGGGAGTGAGAAATTAATATTTTATCTCTTGGCAGCGGCAAGAATAACATATGCTTCTCTCTGGAAAAATCAAGATATACCATCGATGGATCAATGGTTACTCAAAACATATGAAACCGTAGAAATTGACAGACTAACTATGTTGCTAAAAGGTAAGTACTTGGAAGATCATCGAAAAGCTTGGGATAGATTCTCTAAATTTTTAGAAAATAGATGGGGGAGCTTCGCAGCAATTCCCAGTTGACAACATTATGCAACTCATAAAAGATAAGATTACGTATCACTCTGTTCAATAACTATCACAGTCTGGATGTCCTAGAAAGAACAAAAATAGCAACATAGCATTAAGAAAACATATGCAACATTAACAACTATATAAACATAATAAGTAAGAGGGGGGGACAAAAGAAAAAGAAAGAGAAGAGAAGAAAAGGGGAAAAAAAAGGGGAATTAACCTTTTTTAAAACCATTGGTATTTTACTTATCCGATACGCACATCAAAAGGGAAAATAAAGGAATGACAAGGATGAGTATCAGTATCTGGCAAAACTGTCAAAAATCATTAACAAATCAGGTCTCAGAAAATATGACAATCTGACCCTCATGGGACACTGGAAAGGAAGTACTAAGTAGTATGGGTGAGCGATACGAAAGATAGAAGAATGTAAATAATATGTCTACGATAACACTTGATTATATGATTTGAGAGAAGTTTTGATCGAGTTTTTATGGTTTTATGTATTAAATTTGTTTGTTTGGTTGTTGTTCGATGTATGATGTATCTACAATAAACATATTTAAAAAAAAAAAGAAGAAGAAGATGGACCAAGGGTAAACTAAGCTCTTGCCTTTTGTCACTCTACAGTCGTCCCTCTACATTCACAGGTTAAATCTGGGGCCAGTTGTGTGTGCATCCCCTTGCTTGCTCTCTCACGCAGGCAGGAGGCAGAGAAGGGGGAGGGATGGGGAAGCAAGGGGAGGGAGGGCAGGTGGTGCACTGGTCTCCAGGACGGATGGAGGGAGAGTGATGTGGGGAGGGAAGGAGGAAAAAGCTGGGGCAGGTGAGTGGGATGGGGACAGGAGGAGGAGGTCAAGGGCAGTGGGAAGGGGCTGAGGCAGTTGCTCTTACAGTGGCAGCCTCAGCAGGTCTGGGTTTTAAAGCAAGACTTAGTAGTCCCTATTAAGCCCAGATCTGCCAAGGCTGCTGCCATAAGAACAGCTGCTGCACCCCCTTCCCACAGCCCTCCTCCCACCACCACAATCCCACCTGTCTGTCGGTCCTGGTCCTCTCCTCCTTCCCTTCCCCTCCCACCTGAGTGAGTGAGTGAGTGAGTGAGCGAGTGAGGGAACACATGCCCAGCCACCCTGTCAGTTTGATTGCCTCCCAGCATCCATCCTGGGAGAACCTAAACGAAGCACCAACTCCCTCTACTCTCTCCGCTGTATCAGAGAAGTGCCAAAGACCTGCCACCACTGTTATTTCCCCACCCAACTTAATACTGTACCTTACATTGACCATTGGATAAGTTGACCCAAGTTTTAGGGATTGATCCCCTGCCCTAAAATTTCTCAGTGGCCCTCCCTCCATCCCAACTGCCATTGCCCTGACCAAGGAGGGAGAGAAGAGAACGCTAGACTTCATCCCTTTCCCTACTGCCATCCCCTTTCCTTTTGGATCATGTCTTCATTAGATTGTAAGCTTGAGGGCAGGGAACTGTTTTGGTGTTCCTTTTCTTGTAAAATGCCATGTCATTGATGGCATTATAGAAATAAAAGATAACAACAACTTATACATGAGTACTGTATATAAAGTATATAAATAACATTGGTTCAATGGGTCTCCTCAAGTTGGGACTAGCAAATGGATTTAGGCCTCTGCTTTCTTTTCCAAGATGCAGAGTCTGGATGAGCCACAAAATTGTATCCTTGCAAAATGATGCCAATACCCACAGCTCAAAATTTCACAATGGGTGGTGTGAGGGGGATGGAGGGACCTAGCAGGGCTATCTCTGCAGTGTGTGTGAGGTAAGTGCCATTTAGTTTTAAAAAGAACCCTAGCCTGAAAGCTGTCTGTTCAAGTATCTAACTGCTTCTTAGCAGCAGCGTCTGCTCTGGAAATGAGACCCATGTTTTACATCTCATTGCAGGCAAGCCTGGCTGCTGATAAACCTGTCAGGAGCAATCGGGGTCTCTCTACAGAGAACTTGTCAACTTCCTGTCTGTTCAGCCTTTTAACTGTTTTTGGCTGCCTCAGAAGAACCAGGCATGAGTTGGGGATATGGCATGGCAGTAGGGTTTTCCAGGTTCTTGTTAAAGGTGGTGAATCTGTGACTTCAGTTGCAGGCACAGCTTCATTAAGGCAGGAAGGCCTTTTTGGAAAGATGCTGATAGTAGTTTACAATACTTTTTCTTATTAGCCCTACTCCTGTGCCTTAGAAAAACCCACAAATTAACCAGGTGACTAGTAGTAAAAATAATAATCATAATAATTATTTAATCTCCAGAATTTTTGTACCCCTGGCTGCTCCAGAGGAATAGCATATGGGGCAATAACTGAAAAGTCCATGAGGAGAGGCTAACTATAAATAGTGATGACACAAAAGGCAGAAAAGAGCACAGAACAGGTTGCATGGCACAGACAACTCTGCCTCCCAGCTGTTCACTACTGCTCCCTGCTGTGATGCTACTGCCACCTTATACATGTATCACAAGGTTGAGGTAGTCAAGGGCAAACTCAAACGTACCAGCCCACTTTACCTCAGTGTTCAGCCTGGCTGCCACCACCCTCTGTTCCTTCCACCTCCCCTTTGTAATTTCCCTCAGTTCCTTTTAGCTGAACCAGAGATGAACTTAGTTAACCAAATGTGTGGGTGTGTGGTGTTTTCCTGGTAAGCGTGCCTTTACTGTATATATATTGAATGAATCACCAAGAATCTGGAGTTGAACAAACAATAAAGAATTGATTTATTAAAGGGATAAAAATGTAACATTAACTTTGGCAATCTTGTGCTTATAACGTTTCACTATAGGTTCAGACTGTCACTTTACAGCAACCAATCTTCATAGTAACCAAACCTAAATAGCTTAGCAGAGATTGTTCTATGGATGTTCTAATAGCTTCCCCTATAATACAGACTCATTCACTCTCTTTGTCCATTCAACCTCCATATTCAGACTTCACACCTCTGCACACTATATTATTGAATTCTAACCTCACTCATACAGCAAACACACTCTGAGCCTTCTGCCCCATTCAACTGACATCAACTAAACCCACCCACTCACTCACTGTCCAGCCTCACTTCAAATACATAGAAACCCCTCCCATTACATTCCCTTGCTCTGGGATTGCCTCCTTTCAAACTCTCATCCCATCCACTCACCTTCCTATTCAGCACGCCTGCCACTCAGCATCCACCACCTGAGGCAGCCACTTCATCCTGCCTAATGGTAGGAACAACCTTGCCTCATCCATTTTCTCCTATCAAAGCTTCAAGGATACAAAGTCAGATAGGCAAGTTCTGTGGGTCTAGGTGTCAGTTCCTGCTGTTAGGTGCACCATCCTTCAGCAATGAAACTGGTTGCAGTTGGAAATATCCTTCCATGCTTCTAATACATCCTTGGAAAAGGAAGAGGCTGAGCTTTTGCATTTTGCCTCAGTGGACAATCATGATTCCTGGAAGTTTCCAAGAACATGATGCCTGAATCATATTACTAATCTCAACTATAGTAGACCCATTGAATCAAATGGATTTACCAATGGGCAAGGGTAACTGGTAATCCTATGAATACAATGGGTGTAACATAATAGGATAGGATTTACTTATGTACAGTGATGGCTGATAGAGGCCTAAATACCCTAAAGGCACCAGGTCCCATCTGATCGTGGAAACTAAGAAGGGCTAGACCTGGTTAGTACTTGGATGGGGAACTGCCAAAGAATACCAGGTGCTTTCTACTATATATATTTCAGAGGAAGACAATGACACATCATCTTTAAGTATTTCATGCCTAAGAAAAATAACATTCATGGGGTAACCATAAGTCAACAAGTGACTTGAAGGCCTACACACACATACACACACAGAATACTGACTGGTGGTTCCCATGTGAGTGGGTCAGTGAATCTTTTCCACGTCTTACTCTGATCTTCAGAAGAGCTATGCAAGGCCCCAAATTGATCTGAGGAAAAGGTTCAGCACCTCCAGTAGCTCATGGAAAGTTCAGACAAAAAAAATGGGGCAGATCTTAGCTTCCCATTTGATCTTAAAGCTAAGCAAGATGCTGATATGGCAGCCACCAACTGCCACTAGCTACATGTTGCCTCAGGGAATACAGTGGGTCAATTCTAGTTTGGAGAAACTGAAAAGATTCAGGCTTGAATCTCCCTTTTTAATTATTTGGGGGGGGGGGTTGGAGGGGGAGATGCCTTGCTGATGGAGGCCTATGTAGACACTAGGAAGCACAACATTTCAGAAGGGCTCTGTGTAAGCCAGCATGCTGGTAACTTTTGCCCAAAGGTAACACTCTGTATCTGTATCCTATTTCCTATTTACTTGCTTCATGCCTTTCAATCCATGTTAAGAGAGAAAGGGAGAGAGAATGTATGTGTGCCCTACACTCAAGCCTGAGGATGTTTGAGCAAAATGTTGCATTTCCCTGGAGACTGAAGGAGAACAGTTTTTATCGAAGCTCATACTGTATCCCTTAGAGTCAAGACATAGCAATAGAGAATCTATTAGCATTTCATATCTTTGGCAGCATAAAGAGATGATTGTAGTGAGGGATGGATGATCCCAGTTCAAATCCCAGCTTTAACACGAAGCTCAGGGAACAATCCTGGGGCAGCCACCTTCCCTCAGTCTAACTTGGCCTAATTACTTTCGTCATAAGGGTCCAGCAAGAAAACCATGGAGGAAGGGTCAGAGAATATTTTTAATTAAATATTTCATTAATGCTGTGAAATATTTATAACCCTTATTCCTTTTTCTCTCACATGCAGGGTTTTAAAAATGACAGTAAAATCCTTGAAAATGACTAAAATACAGTGCAAACAATACAGTGATCAAGCAGTAGCAGACACGTTCATCAAAAAAATGGACAAGTAAAATTCTTTTCATATGCTGCTAGATCAGGCACAAAAAAAGAGAGTCTGTGCCAGACAAATCCACAGGGAGACTGTTTCACAAATGGGGGTACCACCGCAGAGAAGCTTTTTTTTTTTTTTAACAAAAAACAGATATTCCAGCAGCACAAATTCTCCAGCAGGCATAGCACATTAAAAAGCCAAATGAAGACAAAGCATGTTTTGCTCCTGGCTTACATCCTGCATCAGGAATAGTTGTTCCATTGGAATCAGTAGTTCTTTTCAACAGTACAAACAGGCTCCTGTATCTGCAAAACCAATATCAGCGGTTTCAGTTATCTGCAGTTGGAAAAATAGGGACATATACCATAGAGTTGTGCTGGAAACTGCCTAGAGAGCCATCCTCTCTAGGCATTTTCTAGGTCCTCCAACACAACTCTATGGTATATTTGTACTGGAAGTCCTTAATTTGAATAGGGTTCGCTAATAGGTTTCCAGTAACTGCAGTGAGTCTAGGAACTGAACCTCATGGATAGGGGGATTGGATTGTATAACAATGTTCAATTTATGAATATGTCCTGGTTCACTCAACCAAGTTTTCATAGTTTCATGGTTTCCATGGTGTCCCAGAGTTGTAGTCCAAGATTGAAACCACTACACCATATTGGATCAGAATTGGTACCTCTCCAAATTGGGCTTCTCCTGTTGTCACCAAGGAGGAGTGATAAGCATAGCTTATTTGAAAACTTAAAACTAATCCATTTTACACTGGAGTCAATACTGAGAGTGAAAAGTAGCTGGCTAAAAAGAAGATAGTGTTTTAGTATGGGATGGACAGTTTGCTTTGAAACTGAGTGCTAATTCATGTGCTTACTCTATCGTATAAGTGCTTAAAAATAATAAGCCTGATGTGTCTAGTGTTCCTCCCATTTTTCCAACTGCATATGATCAGTTTTCCAACTGTGCATTTTTTTCCAGCTGCACATTTTGTGTCCAACTGCACACTGGGGAAAAAAATCTGCAGAGAACACTCTCCCAGAGCATGAAGGTGATGATTGGGATGGCGAATCAAACCTGCTGCACCTCTGTTCTATTCCTCTCGTTTTCTCTGTTCTTGTTCTTTTCTGGTTGCCCTCAATGCATATATGATCCATATATGCTCCCCTAACTATAATACGTTTCTCTACCTACAGTGATTAAACCTCACTATGCACCACCACCTTTGTCTCTCCACCTTCGTTTTTCTGTTTTTATTTAACATCCCATTCTAGGAAGACCTCTGTGAAATTTCCAGACTAGCTTGTTACTTTATGACTTTCAGCCAGCTCAACTGCTGGGACTTAGTAGATACAGTAATGACAGAGTTATGTTCATCCTCTGTGTGCTTGTATTTGTGTATGTGCCTTTGTCTGACCTTGGAAAACCTCTCCTTTCACAGGCCCTGAACAGGAGGTCAAATTGTCTCCAGGCATTGGCTTCAACTAGAATAAAAGACCCTTCTGTAATCTCACTGAACAATGGATCCCTCTGTCAGTAGAACCAAAGAATGTGCAGGGAAGAATCCTAGATAGAAGAGCTCCCCCCCCACCTCTCTCTCTGTTGCCTTGATGTGCAGGCCTCCTTTTCTGTGTGTCACTCACGTGCTCGCTAGCACATACTCTGCTCTGTCTTCACAAAGCAGACATGCAGAGCTAAGAGAGGATGCTCACTCTCTCTCTCCAGTGACAAAAAAGGTTGAGTGTTACAGACAAATGTGGGAAAGGGTCGGAGGGCACAGATGCCACCCTTGCATTTCAAAGCAGCCTTTTATGAGACTTCTAAAACCTACTATGGGAGGCTTTTTCATCAGTGGCCACCATGTCCATGTGGAGGATGCCTGAGAGCTTTGGGTTCCTGTTTTGCCTCCAGCTCATAGGTCTGGCAAGGTTCGATATGTGGAAGGTCATATCTTTGGTCCTGATCAGTTGGGCTAGGATGCAGCCCGATGGGCAATTGTGATACCATGGCAGAGACTTTTGGGATGCTGTAAACTGTAGCTTACCTAGCTTGTGAGCAAATTCAAAGTGATGGTGTCAGTTGGTATCTCTTGGTTGGGGTTTATCTTAACAGTCAAAATATTCCTCATAGAATTTGCTTGGAATCCTAACTGTCCTAATGGCATTTTGTATCGGATCGCAGTATTCAGAAGGAGGGGGCAAATCCACTGTAAACTCCCCAGGAAAGCCTTTGCAGCTTTTCCTAAATTGTTTAAAAAGCTCCATAGAGAATGCTCATTGTCACTTGTTTGGACAATCGGATTTGCATTCATTCGCATTTGTGAAAGAGAAGAAGTGGAAGCTGATTGGTCAGATGTGGGCAGGGGGCAGAGCTTGTTAACAAGGCAAGCAGCCAGAACTGCCATCTGGGATTTTCACTTTAGCAATCATGTGCTCAGGTGATGAAGCAGTCTTTTTCTTTTCTTTTATTTATTTATTTAGGTCGAATATTACACTTTTGCACCTTAGATATGCTTTTAAAAAAAACTGTTCAGTGGCAGTAACTGGTGACAATAAAAATGAGAGTAATTCACTCACGCCCGCCATCTTGATTTGCAGGCACACCCATTGGGAGAGCAAAAGTGAATAGCTTCGCATGCCTGCAATTTTGCCAGAAAACCGTTAAGACAAATAGAAGCTGCTTTGAATTTATGTCAGTGCACATCAATCCACATTTTCCCCCTTGTATAGACAGGCCCAAACTGTTATGTCCCGTGAGAAAAGAATCCCAGGTTACTGAGCTGAAAGAGTGTCCTGTAGGACACACTGGAGAACCACTGTTGAAGTAGAGACCACTCACTAGGAGAGATTTATCAATAGCCTGCCTAATTTCTATTCCTTTTATGATTGCATCTCAAACCTATTTTTCCCTTTCATTTTTTTCTGCAGTTGACCAAAAACTACACTGTCCTCTAGGATCTGGTCCAGGGAGGCTCATGGTAATTACAGCCTGCATTGTGCTCACTTTCAGAGTAGAAAGACCAGCCACCATTCTGTCCCAAAAGGAGAGTGTCTGGCCTCTCAGTGCAGAAAGAGTGTGCTTCAGAGCAACGAGTAACATCAGACATTCCCCAGCCCCTTCTATGTGTGAAAACAATGGCAGGAAACATAACCCTCCCTATACAAGGGGTGAGGTTGCAATCTTTATGCTGAGAGCCACAGGTTGAGGATCGCTTTACAAGGAGCATTCCTGTCTACCCATATCTGTGTCCCCTTTTTGACTTTCCAGGGATTCCCTAGGGAACTATCAAAGTTTTGACAAGAACAGTCCCAGACAAGGAGACTCATTATTTCTTTTCACGGTTCAGCAGATTTAGTTTCCACCTGGAACTCTCTTGGGGAATTTTAACAGGCTGAAAGGAAAGGAAAAGAAGGAAGGAAGGAGAAATAACCAGAACTTGGAAAAGAACTTCACTGAACTACAATTCTTGAACTCTCTCATGACCATTGGCCATGCTGGCTGGGGGGATACTGGAAATTACAGTCCTATGAAGTAATTTTTCCAAGCTCTGGAAACTAATACATCAAACACCTCACACATTCTAACTAGACAGTCAGCCCTCCATATCCACAGATTCTGCATCCATAAATTCAACTGTCCTCTGACCATCATTCAACAGTCACAAGACCTTACTGCTCCAGTCATGCATGAACAGAGGTTAACCTCTAGAGACATCAGAGTCAAGCAGATTTTTTGAACATTTTGTCTGTTTATATTCATGTATATGCCTAAGCCCCAACTCCAAAATGCCACTTCACTGCTGGCAAGCCCACCCTTCTTAGTATTTGGATTTTTTGCCCCCCCCTCCTTCCAAATATGGCAAATCACTGTGGGATATCATTGGGACAAAAGGTATTTTCCTCTAATTCTGTGAGATAACCCCAAAGAGAAAGGGGGAGAACAGATAAATCTGCCAGTCCAACTACCCTCAATATGTTGAAGAAGAAGAAGAAGAAGAAGAAGCAGCAGCATAAATCTATAAGTTTGGGCACCAAAATGGAAATCATAGAAAGTGGAAGCTGGTGAAATAAATAAATAAAGAAAAATCATCCTTGGATACATTTTGGAAGAAGCTTTCAAGTGCTGTCTAAAAGGTTCAAAATGTTTACTTCTGCAAGGCTTAGCTGACCTAGTTGTTTCATTTCACATGTGCAAATTGTTAGTTTTGAATAAAAAGTTTTCTGACACATATCGAATAGCTCTTCTTTTGTGTGGTATTGGAATCTATTCCTATTCTTTCCATATTATTTCTGCCTCTGGTACCAAATTTTCTGTTCATTTAATGCCCAGGAACACATCTACTTCATTAACTGAATTGTCCTTGTATTTACAACAACAAATTCTATATTTTTTAAAGTAAGAACTACCTGACAAGGAGACATCCTGCTTCAGGAGTTGGTAGTGAACTCTTTTTCAGTGGAGGTATTACAGGAAAAGCTAACAGTCATCTGTTAGGGGTATTGTTGGTGTTGTTGTATGCCTTCAAATCAGTTTTGACTTATGGCAGCCATAAAGCAAACCTATCACGGGGTTTTCTGAGGCTGTGTGACTTGCCCAAAGTCACCCAGTGGGTTTTCATGGCTGAGTAGGAATTCGAATCCCAGCCCCCAAAGTCAGTTCACCATGTAAACCATGGTATTATTGCGGCAAAATTCTCACACTGAGCAGGGGGCTGGACTCCAAGGATCTCTCAAAACCTAAATATTATAATTCTATGATTCACAAAAATAATTATGCAAAAGCCTGCTATTTCATGACACTTACCATTCAAGTCTTATCAAGTCGAAGTCCCCACCATACCTATTTGCCAAATGTCTAGAGATGTTTGGATGGAAGGAACAATGCATTGATATCTGTGGTTGTTTCAGTTTACTTGAATCTGAACAGCTCCTATACTCGTACATATGAACACATTCAAATTATAAACCAATTTAGATGATGGATCATGGGAATATGAGTGGTGCTCCCAAAGCACAGTTTTTCCAATCACATCTTCATTTCATTTTTTTAAGGAAAAGAAATCATAATCTTGACATGTTTATCATTTTGAGTCTGCACCAATTATCTCCAAGGGTTTGCTCTGTAACTCATAGATTGTGATCAGATTTTTATGGGAATCGTGCAACCATTATTTCTCTAGCTGTACATGAAGTTGAGAAACAATTATGGAGAATGATTCTCTCTGGATTATCATTTGAGTAGATATGTTTGAGACTATTATTATTTAAGATAAAGAACTAGCAAGCCGGATGTGTGTGTGTGTGTGTGTGCGCGCGCGCGTGCGCGCACCACTGTGGGAATGTACAGAAAACTTTGCTTCATGTACAGAATCACAAGCTTAACAAACTGGCCTTCTATAAGAAGTTGAAAGAAAGGAATATTTGTAGAGATATACAAGCACTTATATCTGAGAGCCAGTGGGGTGTAGTTGTTTGGGTGTTGGACTAGGACTCTAGAGACCAGGGTTCGAATCCCTGCTCAGCCATGGAAACTCCCTGGATGACCTTGGGCAGGTCCCACTTTCTCAGCTGCAGAGAACAGTAAAGGCAACCTCCCTTGGAACAAATCTCGCCAAGAAAACCCCTTATGGTTGCCATAAATTGGAAACAACTTGAAGGCACACAACAACAACAACAATACCTTTACATGATTGATATCCAATAGCCTGAATCTTCTTAGCAGTTCCAACTATAGTAGACTCATTCAATCAGTTAAAGACTTGTAAATCAACACTTATGTAAATCCCATTGATTCAATGGGTGTACTCTAGGGATTATCAATAGAGTCCAGGCTAAAGTATTCAGATAATCCATTGAGATATGGCCTATATACCCCTCAAAGCACCAGATCCTGCCCCATCTTGGAAGCTAAGCAGGGTTAATACTTGGATGGAAGACCAGCAATGAATACCAGGTGCTGTAGGCTCTATTTCAGAAGAAAGAACTGGCAAAACCACCTCTGAATATTCTTTGCCTAAGAAAACTATATGAAATTCAAAGGATCGCCATAAATTGGTAGACACAGGCATACACATGCTGTAGTAGTTAGATTGTTGCACTGGAATTTGCTCCACATCCTCACTGAGTCATGGAATTCACTGAGTGACTTTAGTTCAGTTGCTCTCAGCCTGATCTACCTCCCAGGCTTGCTATGATGGTAAAGGGAGAAAGATGCCACCTTGAGCTCTCTGGAGGCAAGGCAGGTTATAAATACAAGGAATAAAATAAAATATTAGCATTAATTTGGAGTGGGGAGGAGTTCCAGGAGTCGTGCTGTTTAAATCTGAATTTTTGGTGGTGGTGATAATGATGATGGTTGTAGTGGGGAATGATTTAGATGATTCATTACATTGGTGGGGGAGTATTTTTTTTAATTGCTTCTATTCCAATAAATGTAGAAGAAAATTGCAGGTCCACCTACAAAGCAGACCTGGTCCCCTGCCAGCAGATCTGGTAGCAAATCCAGAGTTGGGCCAGTCAGCTTTTTCGACTGCAACTCCCCTGCCACCTTGTTTGTGGGATTCCTGGAGCTGTATCCAAAAGTAACTTTTCCAAGCTCTGAACACCCCGGTAGTTGGCCCTCACAACTTTATTCTTCTCCATGCATTCCAAATTGCACCCTCTGCAAACAAACTTGTTCCTTCCCATGGCATTTATGTGTGTCCCAAGATAAAGCACTAGCACTTAATGTCTACAAGCTTGTTGGTATCTGATGTCTGCAGGAATTAGCATTTGGCAGTTCCACAATGTTTGTATCTGATAAAGGGCTACTATGTTACTACATAGGGGGCCATTAGCCAATGAGACCCATACACATCGGTCCTGTGGTCCCATAGTGCATCGGGATACCAGCTAGGGAGTGCCAATGTACATTGGTAGACCCCAGTTTTTTCCAGGACACTCTTGCCAGTGTCCCATTTTGCACCTTCACAATTCACTGCCAGGTTTCTTAGCCCCTATGCTACATAGCTAAATACACATAAAGTTATGAAACACACCCCGTGACAGAGAACTCCAGCCAAGTTATTTATTTATTGGATTTATATCCTGCCTTTCATTGATCTCAAGGCAGCTCATGCTAATATCAGATAAAAGAACATAATTAAAGCCCCCAAACAAGATCAATTATTAAAACAGAATGAAAATTAAAAGCATACTTTAAAACAAATGTTCAAAACACATTAGGGGAAAAAAAACAGAGCATCCAGCTGGGAACACAACACAATCTTTCCTCAGCAGCTGGTCAATTGCAAAGAGCCCGACTGAATAACAGAAGTCCTTACCTGCCGGTGGAAGGACAAAAGGGCCCTCCCGTGGTATCTACCCGTCCTTGGTAAAGAGCTCCAAAGCCCCGAAGTGTCCACTGCAAAAGCCACAAGGGTCTACCAGAATAAGCCAGACTGTGTACTCAGACAGAAATCCAGACTACGGAAGGAAAAAGCTATCACTTCCTTCCCTTGATTGGCATGTGTGACACATTGACTCACAAAACTACTATACGGTCCTCCTCCAATGTCGAAGGTGTCTGGACAGGGGACCTCTTTGATGGTGGTCCAGGCTTGAGAACTGGTAAGTTGGTAAATGGCACACACACCATTTATATGAGTGCAAGGGAAGGGGCCAGAGGTGATATAAGGCCCTCCCCCCCATGCCTTTCCCTCTTTCATTGGATCAACCAACCCTCCCATCTGCATCATAGTGTGATTTATGTGGCCGCTTCAGGACTGAGTAAGAATGTTTGTCTTCGTCCATTGCAGGGTGTTTTTGTCACCTACCCCTTACTGGGGTAGCTGGCAATTGGCTAGGGTAGTGTTTTATATAGACAGTCACTGCCTGGTCGAGTGGGGAGAGTTGTTAGTTCAGTGACCACCTTGGCACTGCTTTTCAGTGAAGGGGGGGGTCCCTGGTGCTGCCCAGTTAGGTCCTGCAACTAGGAGGCTGGCAAAGGGGCCTTCTCTTGGGGCTGGCCTGAGGGATAACCCCACACTTTAAGTCCTGTGACTTGGGTGAGGGACTCTCTGGTTGGCCTTCCAGATGTGGGCCAGCTGGTTAGGAACCCAGAGTCTGAGCTATGGCCAGGGCTCAGGTGTTTCACCTTGGTGAAGCTGGGGAGAGGGTCTAGGGGTGGACCTCTTGTTCCAGCTGCTCCCACACTAGATTGCCTCCCCCTGTTGCAGTTTTGAATATTTACATAGGTTAATTTAAATAAAGCTGCCCTTTTTAACCCGCACCTTTTATCTGGCCTCATTATTTCCTGGATTTGTCAGCAATAGAATTCAACTCACTTACCTATGTCAGGGATGGGTAACTGTGGAAGCAGTGAACACCATTCCCCCCTCCTCGCTTCACACTTTCTCAGCCTCTGAGGAAGGCAAAGGCAAATCCCTTCTGAACAAATCTTGCCAAGAAAACCTCATGATAGGTTCACCTTGGGGTTGCCATAAGTGAGAAAGGACCTGAAGTCATACAACAGCAATAAAGCTCAATAGAAGCTACAGAACAATATATGAATTCTAGTAAGTCATGTCATGTGACTACAATTATATTTAGGTATTGTTATTGTTGTAATTTGCTGTCAAATTGACTTCAACTTATAATGGACCTGTAAAAACAAGAGACCTCTAAGAGCCCTGGTCATCAACTGCTCCCCTTGGGTCTTGCAAACTCAGGGCTGTGGCTTCCTTGATTGAAGCAATCCTCTTGCAGTGAGGTCTCTTTCTTTTCCTGCTGCCTTCAACTTCACCAAGCACTGCCATCTTTCCCACTGAATCATGTTGTCATGTGCTCTGTCCAAAGTAAGACAGCTTCAGTTTGGTCATCTTCACCTCTCAGGAGAGTTCAGGCTTGATTTGATCTAAGACTCATTCCTATGGGATTTATTTTTTTTATTATTATTATTATTTTGAGGCAGGGGCAGTCCAAATTATCCATAGATCTCTCCTCCAGCATCATGTTTCAAATCAATTGATTTTCTTGTCAGCTTTTTTCACTGTCCAGCTTTCACGCCCATACATAGAAACACATAGAAATTAGGTCTCAGGTAATATCTTAAGCCACTTCTAAGCCCTTTTTTTATGTATGCATGGTGGTCTATAGTCTTCAAGCCCTCTCTTCATGTTCATGCCTCCTGTGAATTTAATTCAAACTTAAGTCATCCATACATCTATCTGCATGTGCATCATCACCTAGGCACATGCTCACACCTGGCAAGTCGTCTGTTGTTCTGTCACTCTTATATTCTTTCTTTTTATGTCAAACTAAAAAAATTGATAGACTTTGTGAAATTTCTTTGCTTGTCCATCCTACTTCTTGTAGGTAAAGGAGTCCTACTGAGCTTGTTTTGCTTGCTACAGAGATATAAAATATCCATCTCAGTTTTGTCATGTTTGACAGAAACTGACCTGTATTTTCTTCCCACCCTTGTTTTGTACTGAAACTGCAAGACCCTGTACTTTTTTTTAAAAAAAAGTGGAAATTGTGTACATTTTCAATATATTTTCCCAATTTCAATATTTATGAACACATTTGATATATTTATTTCTTCAAATTGATCAATGTGCGTTTATGTGTATTTTATGAATTGGGCACATTTTAAACTGTTCATTTTAAAATGTGTGCATTGCATTGTGGGTGCTTTCTGCTGCTGAAATAAGCCTTACGCCTTGCAAATGTGCACATTCTTAGGTTGAGGTATGTTGTTTTTCAGGAGGTACAACCCCCCCCACACACACACACTTTCATTGAGTCTGTAAAATCCACTGAAATGTTTTCCATCTCTACCATTAATAATCCTCCCCTCAAGAGCTGGCACTTTATGACTGTGGGAGAGTGAACCCACTCTAGGCTTTTTTTCCTAAATTTCAGTTGAGTGATCCAAGGTGATGAATCTGATCCTCACGATCACTTCAACACCTCGGACAACTACTTTAAAGTTCAGAATAAAATCCAGAGTGAAGTTACTGGCTCACTGACATGGAGACCACTAGTAACTACTCCTTTAGATAGATATCTGTAGCTAACTATACTGGCTCTTGATTTTCCATAATAAAGCCTTAGCGGGCAATGAGGTTAGAAAGTTCTTCAAAGTTTGCCAATTAAGATGATGGATGCTGTTCATTTTTCATGCTGCTTTCTGAACAATACAAGGATGCCCCTCCCAAAACGCAAACCCTTGACGTGCCCATAATTTCTCCCCCATCTCTTTCTTTATAACACCATAGGAAGCCAGTACATAAGTGCCCTTTTCTCATACAAGGAATCAAACAAGAGATCAAATGGAGAGAAAGCATAAAACATGGACTCTCTCACTGAAAAACACCCTAGACATTAATGCACACTTAGTGTTTGATGCCAAACGATAAAACAAAATAAAGTAAGAGAGACTAGGAGTTCTTCTGCATTATTTGCTCTGGTTTCTAAGAAAAGAGTATTGCTGCCATATATATATGCTGCCATGTATGTATGTATGTATGTGTGTGTGTATGGCAGCAATACTCTTTTCTTAGAAACCAGAGCAAATAAAGCACAATAACTCCTAGTCTCTTACCTTATCTTGTTTTATTGTTTGGCATCAAACACTAAGTGTGCATTAATGTCTAGGGTGTTTTTCAGTGAGAGTACGTTTTATGCTTTCTCTCAATTTGATCTCTTGTTTGATTCCTTGTATGAGAAAAGGACACTTATACTCTTTGTTTTCTTCCAAAAAATTCCACTGAGGTTTCTGGCCAATAAAAACCTTCAAATTATCTTGGAATTTCACATTAGACAGACCTTGTTGGCAGCCTTATTAATTTATTTAAGAAATATATGCCCCACTTTTTGACCCAAATAGAGCCACAGTGTAGCTTCCAAGTTCAGAAAAGAATGATACAACCAAATCAATAAAAGAATTCAAAACAACAGAAAAGCCAATGACAAAAATAAAACTGACAGTAAAGTACACCAAGGAATCCTAAAACTTTTCAGGTTCCTGAACACCCTAAAGGCATCATATTCTGTCTGATCTTAGAAACTAAGCAGGGTCAGCCCTGGTTAGTACTTGAATGGGAGACCACCAAGGAATGCCAAGTGCTGCTTCTTTCAGAAGAAAGAACTGGCAAAACCACCTCTGAATATTCCTTCCCTAAGAAAACCTTATGAAATCCATGGGGGTCACACCATACGTCCACAGGCAACTAGAAGGCACATACACATACAACGGAGACAAGGATGGGAGGGACACCTGTCTGCTGTTCTTTGCATCATGAGACAAGAGACTACCTTGGAGGGTGGTGGACGTGCCTTCGTTGGAGATCTTTAATTAAAGGTTGGATGGCAATCTTTCAGGAGTGCTTTAGTTGCATATTGCTGTGTAGCAGCAGGTTGGACTAGATGGCCCTTATGGTGCCTTTCAACTCTATAATTCTATTGTTTTATGTTAACTGCAAGTCCTAATCTCCAGACAACCCAACAAAACCACAATACCATCCCCAGAGACACTCTTTGCTTTGGAGAACTGAAGAAAATAAATGCCAAGACACATTTCACAGGGAATGTTCCTTCAGTCATTTGCTGTGGCGGCTGATTTATTCTGCTGAAATGGCATGCAAGGGAAGAAATTAAGGTGACTGTCGCAAAGGGGATGGCAATGTTCAAGCGGTTGGGTGACATCTGGTGCCTTGATAAGATCCGTTGAAGAACAAAAGTGAAACTCTGCAACAGCCGCACTTCCACATAGGTTTGAAATCTGGCCAGTTATGCAGAGAGTTTTTAAAGAGGTTGGATAGCAGATGTACCAGAGAGAGAAAAGAAATAGTGCACAGATTTGAGACCGAAAAGAAACAAAACAAAAACGAAGATGAAAAATGAGTGGAAAGGGATAGAAGTCTGCTTAGTTATTCAGGGCTAAGTTTCTTCCAGTGGATAGAATTAGGAGACTGCTGTTCTTTTACTCTTTAAATGACCTTGTACATGTTACTCTCAACCTCCGTTTCCCATCAGTACAGTTGAACTGTTATAGTGGAATTCAGAAGTGGGAATCATGCTTTCCTCCAGATGGTGTTGGACTGCAACTTCCAGCAGTCCTCACCAGCATAGTGCTTGGTGCTTGGAGTTGTAGTCCAACCACATCTGGAGGGCAGCACAATTAATTCCTTTATTATTATGGCTTTTTCCTAAGGCAACTTACAGGACACAACAGATCAAGAACATACTAAACATCAGTAGATAAGTTACTTTAAAAAGCAATTTAAAAATCTGTAGAATTAAAAACATCAGAAATTCATTAAAAGAAAGAATAGTTAAATGCAGCCAAACCCCCATATCCACAGAACCAATATCCACAGTTTCAGTTATCCATGGGACATAAAATGGGGGATGAATATCATAGAGTCACACTGGAAAATGCCTAGAGAGGCATCTTCTCTAGGTATCTTCTAGGTCTTCCAACACAACTCTATGGCATGTTTTTACCAGAAGCCCTTTATTTTAATAGGGTTCACTGTTATCCATGGTTTCCGGTATCCATGTTAAGTCTGAGAACAAAAACCCCATGGATATGGGGGTTTGACTGTATATAAAAAACAGCACAACTTTCAAAAATTCATTGTAGTGAATTCCTGAAAGCCTCTCAGGATAGGAAAGTTTTCATTTGCTGGCAGAAGGAAAACAAGGAGGGAGTCAACCGGGCCTCCCTAAGGAGGAAGTTCCGAATTCTGGGAGCAGCCACTGCCTTGTAACCACTAATCATGCCTGGAAAAGCAGTGGGACTTGGAGAGGAATCTGCCCCAAAGATCTTAAAGCCCAAGCAGGCTCATATGGGGAGATACATCCTGCAAATACCTTGCATCTGAGCCACAAACATTCTAAACTTCTTTACTCTGTAGTAAGTCTCATGTGTCCGTGTTAAGTGTGCATAACTGGAATGTATTCTTAATGACCCAATTCACTGAGTTGTTTTGCCAGTGAAGGAAATAATCTACACCTTCTAATATTTCACTAATTATTCCATTGCTCACACACTTTACAGTACTGTTGGGGGTAGAGTAGAGAATTCAGCTTCAAATTCACACTCAGCCATGGAACTAACTGGTTGTTCTTCAGCCAGTTTGGTTCCCAGTTATTATATGTTAACTCACAGGATGACTATGGAGATTATCAGATGTGGAGAAACACACAAAAAAATTTGTGTTCCCAACCGCATCACAAGATCACTACAAGAACAGAAAGGGCAACCTTACCAGACGCCCGTGTCCTTCTGCCATTCTGGGGGTGTAGCATTGCCACGGATGAGGCTTCCTTTTTTATTGATGGGGACAAGTCACTATTAAAATGGATGCCTTACTCATGGGCATGCTACAACCCAGGGACACTGGAGGACATCATCTTATAATCTTGCCCCTTCCTGTTCTTGTCGCAATCTTTTGACACGTTTTTTGCCACATCTGATAACCTCCTGAGATGGGATTGAGGAAAAAATGCTATACATTTCCCTGAGCTTCCAGGAGAAAGGTTACACATCAACACCCCCCACCCACCACCATCATCTCATAATCTTTATGAAAACCAGTATGGTGCAGTGGTTTGAGCATTGGACTATGACTTTGAAGACCAGGGTTCAAATCCCTGTTCAGCCATGGAAACCCAATGGATGACCTTGGACAAGTGATATTAGGCAAAGGCAAACTCCTTCTGAACAAATCTTTACCAAAAACCCCCGTAATAGGTCCACCTTAGGGTCACCATAAATTGGAAATAATTTGAAGGCACATAATGACAACAGTCTTTATAAATATAAGATCTAGAAACTTGATTTAAAGAATGAAAACCTTTGGGAAGTTGTGTTCTGCCATATACGGTACCCAGTGCTACAGATGGAAAGGCTGAGGAGAGGGAAGCGGGAGAGATGAGCAGGAAGAAGAAAATGCAATTCTATTGAACTTTTGAAATCTTGTTTCTCATGCCTAGTGCTTAATCATTAAATTAGGAGACCACAATGATGATATTGGGGAAATGTAGGCTACATTACCTCTTTGCATCTCATCTGGCAACTGAATGCTCCCTTCTCATGAAGTTTATTTCTACTCAGGAGAACCTTGGGGATATAAATCATGATTTATATAACTTATATTTTGACTGTTCTGCAACTGATTGATGTATCACAGATTGAACTTGATAGATATCTCATCTGGCACGCTAATTCCTCTGGGATCGTAGCACGTATATGTGTGTTTTTAAGCAACCCCCCCCTCAAAAAAAATGTTCTTTGAACATTAAGCAATGAAGGGGAGAGGCATTCTTTGCATACCTGGCCTATTTTTCTTTTGATCAATTATGCAGTTGTAATTGTTTTGATGGTGTTTTTTTTTTTTTAAATGTATATCCAGGTTATTTATTTATTCTTGCTTTGTGATCAATGCATATGAAATTTTATCTATTTATCTATTTCAAACTGGGGTTACTTTTTAATCATTACAAAGAAAGCTAACAAAGCTTAGGAAGGCTAATTCCTGGGGAAATGAAATGAATTCAGAATAGGCTGAAACTGTTAAATGAGTTAACAACTGGCTCACTGAGCCTCAGCAATCAACCAATTCACACTGTCTCCACTTACAAGCAAAACTCTTCCGGTAAACTTTTCCATGCTTCTTTGGATATTCCTTCTTGAGCAGAATTTCCAAGAGAATTCAGAGGAAGATTTTTTTTCTTAATGAAACAAGTGGATTTTTCCCACTTGTCAATCCTTTTACAATCTTGTTATTCTATAAAATACATTCACAATCCCCAGATCTGCAGACTGGGTGGGGCTAGGATGGTGTTAGAATCCTAGAGTTGGAAGAGACCGCAAAGGCCATCCAGTCCAATCCCCTGCCATGCAGGAATACACAAAGCACCCCTGACAGATGGCCATCCAGCCTCTGTTTAAAAACCACAGGGGGTTCTTCACTGGTGAAAACTTTACTGGTGGAACTGCCTGTCATAAACACGTTTGTGATAGTGATGGCTCTTAAGTAAGGTGATGATGCCACTCTTCATTTTTGTCTGAGATTTGAATGAACTACCCAAGACCTTTACCCTTATCACCTGTTCGTTGTGATACCAGAGCTCTCTGACAGAGAAGGCTACCTATCTCACAAAACTACAAACCCCAGAATTCCATAGCATTGAGCTATGACAGTTAAAGCAGTGTCAAACTGGATTATTTCTGCAGTGCAGATGAAGCCCAAGAGTACTAACCCCAAACTCATACCACTACACCACCCTGGCCAAAACAAGCAATGTTTTATTTGTCTCTCTCTCTCTCTGGCTTTTTTTCGCAAATAAAGATTCAGGAAGGACTCATCCTGTGCTTTCTGCAAGTGCACTGATGACTAAAAAGGCCAATCTGAGATAAACAAGTCCGGTTGCAGAAAGCACAGCAGAAGGTCTCCTTGGGTGATGTTTTTGGGTTGTGATTCTTTCTACATTGTTGTTTCTCTTCAAGACTTGTTCAGCACGAGTTCTCAAATAAGACTGCAGCATTGTGGATAGTGCGTCTCCATGCCTCCCGATGTGAGGCCAGGGCAGACCATTGTTGGTGATCAATTTGGCCAAGCCTGAGATGTTGTTTCAGGGAGTTTTTGTATTGCTTTTTTGGAGCACCCCTCTTACGCTGGCCCGTGGCAAGTTCACCATAGAGTAGTATTTTGGGGAGGTGATGGTCCTCCATCCTAGAAACGTGCCCTACCCAGCACAGCTGTGTTCTCAATATCATGGCCTCAATGCTGGTGATCCCTGCTTGCTCAAGGACAGCAACATTCGTCACATAGTCAGTCCAGTGTATATTTAGGATTGTGCATAGACAGCCCTGATGAAAGCGTTCGAGAAGTCGTAGGTGGTGGCAATAGGTGACCCATGTTTCAGATCCATAAAGGAGAATAGACAGTACAATGGTTCTATACACACTGATTTTTGTGCTTTGCCTCAGGTGTTTCCAAATTTCGATAAAAGGATGCCACATTTTCTCCTCAAATGCATCTATGTGCTTTTTTCAAGTTTACTATTTCTGTAAGTTTAGACATTTGTGATCTCTATGTCACACTTTATGTAAATATTCTTTATCACAGAAACTGTTCAGTGGAGTTCCACTCATCTCTATTTTTAAGCTCCAAACCTCACACTAGGACACCAGGTTCTGCCAATTGGAGTTTGCCATCACCTGTAAACCTGTGGCAAACAGGGTATATATTTATCTGTCTATTGGCTTTATTCTGCTGCCTGTTAGTATATTCTTCACAGTGCCACCTCCAGCATAAAATCAATAGCAATTGCAACCTCTCTCTGGTCTCCTGCCATACTTTTTAATTGAGCTGATCTAAATTAAATGTTCATTTCAAAAAACCTCCAGTGTTTACGATGTGTGTTTCTAGCCAGCATTTTGGTCTCTTAAACTGCACTTCTCTAGTCCATTTCCCAAGCTGTAGGTTTTTACAACCTGGGTATATTCGGGCTCTTTTCCCCTAGAGCTTGGTTGAAATTAAAAAAAAAAATTCCTGGGAAAGGTAGGGTCTGATTACTCTAAGGCAGTAATTCCCAAACTTTGTTCTCCAGGTATTTTAGGTTTCATCTCCCAGAACTCCTCACTGTTGGCTAAGGTGGCTAGGGATTCTGGGAGATGAAGTCCCAAATACCTGGAGGACCAAAGTTTGGGAATCACCACTCTAAAGGAACCAGATCTAGTCTAATTTTGGAAGCTAAACAGGATCAACCCTGGTTAGTACTTGGTTGGGAGACCACCAACAAATAACAAGTGCTGTAGGCCAGCGGTTCTTGGCCTGTGGGCCAGGGACCCCCAGGGGGCTGTGAGGTCCTCAGAGAGGGTCCATGAAGGCTTGAAGGCTGCTTGTTTGACCTCTTCCTTGCAATAGAGTAGCCACATGACAGGAACCAAGGCAAAGTCTGTCTGTCTGGCTTGGCCAGCACATTGCCATTCAATCCACTCCAGCCACAAACTTGAAGGAAAAAGCAGAAGAAATGTCTTCCCTCCCTCTCCTGTCCTCTGAGGGAAGGCTTAATGGATGGTGTAATTGTATTATTATTATTATCATCATCATCATTATTATTATTACTACTACTAGCTATATCTGGTGTAACATATACTATTATCTATATAGATAAAATGGTTTGGTATGTTTCCGTTCCCACTCTGCTGATTGGCTGCTTAGGAAATAAGCCAAGAATACAATCATTTGGCACATTTATATATAACCTTTCAAATCAACTACAGTTGTCCCTCCACATTCACGGATTTGGCATTCACGGTTTTAAGTATTCACGGTTTGAAAATATTCTAAAAAAAATAATAATCCAAATAGCAAACCTTGATTTTGCCATCTTATATAAGGGACACCATTTTGCTATGCCATTGCATATAATGGGACTTGAGTATTCGCAGATTTGGGTATTCACGGGGGGTCCTGGAACCAAACCCCAGCGAATGTGAAGGGACAACTGTATAATGGCATATGTTATGCCAGATACAGCTAGTTTCATGCCTAGAGCCCGCCGCCGCCACCACCACCATGCAACCATACATACACACAAGCACACCACATATGCCAGAATATGAGAGCCCCTGTACTGCCATGGGACTGCACGTGCATGTACACACACATACACACCACACTAAGCTACACACACACCACATGCGGCAGAATGTGACAGCCCCTCCACTACTGCCACGCAACCACACATACACACCACACATGCCAGGATGCAAGAGCCCCTCTACCACCATGGAATCTTGTGTAGACACAGACAAACCACACTACACACACATCACACGCAGCAGAATGCAATTATTCCTCTGCCGCTGCCATGCAACCACATGTACAAACACACAAAGCACACCACACACAGACACAAACACAGAGAGCACGCTACACACACAAGCAGGTCCAAGAGGCAAGTGAGGCCCCAAGGGCCAAAACAAGGAACAGCTACAAACAACACAGAAAACCATGTTGTAGTGGCTGAGTGTGAGGGCCAAATGCTGCTCTTAAATAGCCGTTCCCCTGGCTGCTTCAGGTGTGCTTCATGATTGCAACTGGATGCATCTGATAGCTTGGCCCTGGTTCTTCCAAGACTCCCACAGCCAGGGCCTGAGTCTGCAAAGAGGCTGCTGCATCCAGGGGCCTAGTACTGCAAGGATGGGCAGAGCCTGATACCTAAGTAGCCAATCAGCACACTGAAAATGGCAACATATCCAAGAAAATATATCTTCTATATATATAGAAGATAGAAGAAAATTATCATCATCATCAGGTATCATCATCATCAGAGTTTTAAATCTTGAGTTAAGTCTTGGGTGTCCACAGAATCAAAAGATATTTAAAGGTGGTCCCTGCTAAATTAAAGGTTAAGAGCCACTGCTGTAGGCTATATTTCAGAGGAAGGAACTGGCCAACCCACCTCTGAGTATTCCTTATCTAAGAAAAACCCAATGAAATTCACAGGGTCACCATAAGTTAGCAGGTGACTTGAAGGCACACTGGTGTACACTAGGAAAAACAACATTAACAAGCTCTGCTTTCTCTCTACCCTCATAAAACCATGGGATGTCAGGTGGCATTTTCCTACATACTCCGTATTCTTATTTATTTTAAAAATTATATTTATGTCGCCCCCTCTCAAGATTTTTTTTTGTTTCTCTGAGTATGGGGAAGTGGAGGGTATTTTCCACTCTATTCTGTTGCTCACTATTTAAGTCCAGAAGGCACAAATTTCTTGCCTACATCCTCAGTTCTTTGTCCAACGGAGCCCTCCTTGGAACAAACATGTTTATTGCTAGGAAGCATTGATTTTTTTTTTTTATTGATAGCAAGGTTGTAAAATTTTCTTCAGCTACTAGAAAATTAAAAGCCAGGCAGAAACAACAAATTAGCAAGGTAAATAGGATGGTCTCCCATCTTTACAAGTTTTGGTACTTACGTTTTAACGTGGTGGTGAGTGGTTTAATGTGCCTTTTGTATTAGGACAGAACATTTTCCTATAAATTTTACTGCTAGTTATTTTAGTTATCTAGTAGTTACAATATGTGTGTGTGTTTTCCTATCAATATACAGTATGTTATCTGGGTAGCTTACAGAATTCAAAATAAAATACAAAATGAAACTTAAAACACAAGGGAGTAAAACACAACCTTTAAAAAGTTTGGTTTTAGTCTTTCAAAGTTTAGGAACTGTCTCCCACCAATGTGTAATTTTTTCAGAAGCTGAATAAAAAGGTATTTAAAAAAAAAGATGAAGAAGGAAGCAAAGCTTAGAATATTACTTTTAAATTAAAGTGATTACTGTCTCCGTTAGGAGTACCTCAAGTATCTGCCCTACTAGTTGCAGTTTTAAAAGTAACATTTTACTCTCTCATTATTTGAAAGTAACTAAAACAGTTCTATAAGAATGTTAGCTTTCATTCTCTTTGGCCCTGACTGATTCTAGCAGTTTCTTTTTCTAGCAGCTGCAATTACTAATGAGATGAATTCAGACACTCAGCACCTGTGTTATCAGCAGCAGTTTGGGACTTTCAAAGCCAACAAAACTGCCCCTTCCTAATGAGAGTAACTGCCTCTGGAAGGTTTGGGAGGAATTCAGTATCTATTCAAACTACTAGAAAAATCTTACTTATTCACCACATGACTAGATTTCTCTGGAAGGTTACAGATCAAGAGTATGAAAATTGGGTCAAGCTATCAGTATGTACAGTTAAGGTTGTTGTTGTGTGCCATCAAGTCTTTTCTGACTTATGGTGATCTAAAGGTGAACCTATCATGGGGTTTTCTTGGTTCTTGCTATGCTGAGAGGATGTCGGGTTACAACTATGATATTTCAAGTTTAAGAAAGGCTGGGACATGAGTCCCCAGTGAAGTTCAGTGCTCCATTCACAGGATCTAAACAGGTTGCAGAATCTAGCCTATCTGCTTGCAGAATTTTAATGTTGTAAGGACTAAAGTCCCAGTTTATGGTCTCTCCCCACCAATGCAGTGGCTTCATACAAACCATGACCAGATGGTTTCAAGCAGTTTTGTGTCACTATTGTTTTTCCATGCTGGTAGCCGGTGGCGTCTTTTGACCGCTCCTTCTTCTTTTCTGCACAGTCATGGGTCTCTCCTACAAACACTAGTACCCTTGTCGGTTCTCATTACTACTTTACCAAATGCTTACATAGCACATAAAATAAAAGGAAAGAGAATTTTAGGATCTCCAAATTGTCCAGAATGTGTGAAATGTATAATGTAGGAGCAGATGGCATAGCACAGTGCCTCTGAAATATCTATGCAATACCATTTTAAGAGCTGTATTAACCAGTCATGGAGCATATGGAAAATCCTTGCTGTACAGAGAATAGGAGAGGAAACGCCATCTCCCTTGGTACCTGTGAATAGTCCCGCTCTCCTCCCTCTCTCAGTCTCTGTGTGATTCTTGGTTATAGGGCCTGTCTTTGTCTTCCAGTATCATAGCAATATTTGCTTTTATTCTCCAGTCACTACTAGTACATTTCGATTTTATTGGTGTATTATATATAAATTTGTCCCTTTCTTTTTGAAATACTGGGGATTAAAGCAGGAGCTAAACACGTAGTAAGAAATTTACATTCGTGTGTAATTTTTTATAGATGTCAATTTAATTGTTTTACTCACTGTACTTCTATGCCTTGTGGAGAAGTCTCATATGTAGAACAAAATGAAAAGAAAATGATGCAGAAAAAAAATTAACCCAGTTATTAGCAAAACAACAATAGCAATACCTCTCCTTATAGGATGTTAAAAAGAAAATCCATATCCACAGCATAGTTCTCCAGGTTTGGTCCACAGAGGATGTTTTGGGACTTTATCAGATCACCCTATGTTAATGTTCTTTTGCTGGCATAAATAGTAGTGTTTTTATGCTGGCAAAAGAACCCTCCCACCTGACCTACCTTTGCAAGCATGAAAAAGGCTTCCCCAGAAGTAATGGAGCACCATTTACTTCTGGGTTCCAAATCTGGCTGATTCTCATGAGAAAACACTTTAACAATTAAAGCAAAAACAAAACAAAACAAAACAAAAACTCACCCACCCACCTACCCACACATACAAAAGTACAGGAAAGCACAAAAACACACTTAAAAATACACAAGGGGGGGTCATAACAAGAGGGTCCCCTACCTGGCTCTCCTGATCTCACCGGGATTACTGGCACAGTAATTCAAAAAGCATATCATACAAGGTTGTTGCTCAGAATTGAAATTTAGAAAGCAGACAGTATATTAAATGCATATTACAATCTATGAAATCTGGCAGGCTTCAATACTATCGGTTATCCATCACCCACAGACCCCCTCTTCTGATGTTTACGTCCATTTCATTTTTCCCAAGGTGATTGTGCAGCTGTGAGCTTTTCTCTCCTTTCTCATTACCAAACGTTATACTCCCCTTCCATAGTCACCACAAAACAGTCGTTAACAAGCACAAAGAAACGAAAACACCACTAATAGCAAGGTTACAATAAAACCCACTGACATTGGCAGGGAAATGTCATATCCAGAACTAATCCTGACAAAGAGCTTCTCATGAGATTTCCAGGATCCCATGAGAACTGTAAGCTCATGGGAACTTAGAAAGAGGTCTTCCTTTCATGAGACTTGAGGTGGGTTAGTCCCCACATGTACTGCCCAGTCTTGAGCTGGCCTATCAACAGAGAGGGCTGTCCTGCATTGCTGCTTGAAAAACCTGGCAACCCTAGCTGAGGGCCCATTTTTTTTCACCACGGTCCAAACCTACCCTCTGATGGTCCTGTAGGTGCTCCTGAGCACTGAGGGAAGAAGGAAAAGGCTTTACCTCCAGGACCACTAGTGTAACTGCACTGGCAGAGATTTATGCTCCATATGTAATCCAACTAGATCTTGGCCAACTTGACAGGATTTAATCTACTGTTAATTTTAATGGAGATTAAATGATATTGTTAGCCACTTTTGAGCATCTTTATGTAGTAAGGAGGGCTCTAAATATTTTTATTTGAAAGTTCACAAACTGGCTTTCTAGACCAAGCCTACCAATGTTGCAGAACAAAAGAGAAACATTAAATGCAATAATACTGTATCATAATAAAACATTTATAATTGTATCATAATTATATAATTATGCATTTATTAGAGTCAGTAATGAACACAGCTATTCAAATGTATTAGGAAAACATTTTGGCTTCTGCCTTCCTTAGTTGCTCAAAATAAATGCGAGCTCTATCCAAGGTGGCAATTAAGAAGGTTGACAATGGAGTGTTATAAAGTAGATGATGGTGTTAAGTACTGTTCTGGGGCTGACACCAAGGGCCCTTTCACACAACATAATTATAGCACTGTGATTCCACTTTAACTGCCATGACTGCATCCTATGGAAACCTGGGCTTTCCAGTTTGATAAGACACTAGAGCTCTTTGGCTGAGAATTCTGAACACCCCTCTCTAAACTGCAGATCCCAGGATTCCATACCATGTTGCCATGGTAGTTAAAGTGGCACCATAGTGCTATAACTGTGGAGTGTGAAAGGGCCCCATGTCCTTATAGCATTAGACAGAAAGGGCAGGGTGTCCTACTTGCATGATCTTCCTCGTTAATAACTTTTGCCATTTTGACGACATTCTGATGTTGCTTGGCCACATCTGTCTAAGTTTTCATCTGTGAAATTTTGGATGTTTATGTACTAGGAAAGCCTTCTTCAGAGCTTATAAAAGTTGTCTTTTGGACTATACCTTCTGCCATCTTCTACTCAGCACAAATTTTAGTTTTTTAAAAAAGGCAACTTTCCAATACTTTGGACTTCTCTGAGCGATCTTTGACAGTTGAGAGGACTAGAGGGAATAGTGGTTTTAACACAGTGGCATGATATGGATGTTACAATTACATTTTATACTTTATAAAAAGTTGCTGTGGGTTCCTCCCACCTCCCTTCTTTTTTTTGGCCAAAGAGAAGGGCTTCTTTAGACATTTTTTAAGAACCCTGCCACTGATCTGCGTATAAACTAGATAATGAACCAGTTAAAATAAAAACTGAGGATTCGTTCATGAATTCCTTAGCAAACGTTCCACAGTCAACAGCAATATCACCTGTGATATTCTCCTACAACAGATGCATATCTGAGTTTTGCAACTAATTGCAACAGATATTCTTAAAACAGATTGCTTGAATATATTTAAAGAGTAAGCCTTTGAACCTATCTGTAAAGTCTTCTTTGCCATGAAAAAGATGAACTTGTTGCAGCTCCGGGTAAGCCAAGGCGAGGACTACCTTTACATTGTCCATTCTAGTGTGGGTTCTTTTGGTGGGGGGAGAGGATAACATCTCAAACTAAAGTGAAAATTAGATCTTGTTCAAAACTACTGTTCTGTGCAACCCTCTCCAGGGAATGGACAAAAGTGGTTAAGTATCATGCCCTTAACTGTATGCCACTTCCCTTTCAAACATGTCCTCCCAGCGTAGAATCAGTACTGGCACTCTTTTCTGCTACTGCTTTTTAAAAGCCTCCCCTTAATTCTTCTTTCCCTTTTCAGCTTCTTTTGTTCATTCTACCATGAACTTCCTGTTTGTTCTTTCACAGAACTCCCCCCCCCTTTGCTTTTTCTCTCTTTCTTCATGCACCCAATGCTTTAAGAAGGGAAGTCAAGAGAACTTTCTCCTTTCAGTACCTCCCACCAGTTCTTATGATTATTGTTGTATTATCCTTTCCAAGTGCATCTAACAAGTGTCTTGCTAGATCACACCCTGCCCTGTCTTGTCTAAGGATGTTGGGGGTGTAGCTATTGGGGGGGGGGGGTTGTGTCAGCATTAGTCCCAAAGAGGAATTCTGCCACCCAAAGGAAATTTTCCTTCATTTACCAAATGTCTCACATTCCAGATAGTGAGACATTGAAATGATTATTATATTTCTTTCTATCCCATTTTCCACAGTTCAGGGCTTAAGGTAGTTCATAACACTTTTTAAAAAAATCATTAAAAACCTCCATAAATTGCAAACATTTAAAATTACACTTTTGATTAAACAATCAAAAAATTAAAACCAGATTAAAGCATATGTTATTAAAACACACCCACATGCCAGCACAATAAAATTGTTCACACATAAAACTCTTCTATTTCCTGTGTCTGCCCTCCTTGGGAACTTTGCTTTCCCTGTTTCTTCGGATGCCTAAACCATGTTTCTAAATTATAAACTGAAATTTCAAGATACTACGGTGCAACAAATCTGGGGATTGAAAGAAATTCCATTGGGAGGCATAATTCTTATTTGGGTAGGACGTTCCCCCCTCCATAACTATGCTACTATTGGATATCCTCTGTCTCCCATCTCCAGTTCTGGTCTGTGACTGGTTCCATTACTTTCTTATTTTTTTTCCAAATGGGATGAGGGCCAGTCCTTGCTTTTGCTACAGTATATGTTTTTTTTTTTCAAATGCACATATTTGTGTTTGTTTTAAATTGCTTGAGTGCATTCTCCCATTGATTGAGCAGTGCTTTTCAACCATTTGCAACACAGGCATTTTCCTGTGCAGGCTTTTGGAGGTTTGCACATTGCTTTTGGAGGTTTCCACACCCACATCTGAAAGTGAAGGTTCTGGAACAGAATTTATGTTAACCTAACTAGGAAACAGTCTGGTAAAGGTAGACCAGGATGACTCTTGGATTAAAGTCAAGGTCCTTCGCACATCCCTAATCTTGTCCAGCATTGTGTTGACAACCACAACTAGCCAAATGCCTCTGGGAAGCACACATTAATAGCATGAAAATGATGGCTGTTCCCCATACCACCAGCATCTGTTGTTCAAAGGTATGTTGCCTCTGGACATGGAGAATCAAGGACTTTATCAGATGACCCCATGTTACTGTTCTTTTTCCAGCATAAATTGTGGCATTTTTATTCCAGCAAAGAATGTCCCCCCTCACGCTTACCTTGAGCAACATAAAAGAGGCTTCCCCGGCAGTAACGGAGCACAAACTTCCAGGTTTCTGATCTCAGCAATTCTTGCAAGAAGATACCAGCGTGGGAAATCTAAAAATAAAAGCAAAAACAAACAAAACACATACACACACACAAAGTACAGCAAAGCACAAAAACACACTTTAAAAGTCCCAAGTACATGGGGGGTGGGTCATAAAAAGAGTGTCCCTTTCACGATCTCAACTGGAAGTGTTTTCCAATTGATGCTGTATTCACATGAGTACAATGGCACAAAGATTCAAATGCCGGCAACAAAGCACCACAGACGATCTATTGGCGGCTTGGACTGTCAATAAAATAGGACGGCTTTTTAACAAGATAAGATCATGAAAGGATGACATCATCTGGTATATACTCCCTTTTCTGATCATTAGGCATCCTTATGATGCCATATTTGTCTGGTCTGATAAAGTCCCAGGTCTCATGGTCAATAGTCACTATTGTCCTGTCCTTCATGGAAGCCTGTATAAGGAGAAAGACAGGATATAAATTAATTAAATAAATACAAATAAATATATAAATTATTATTATTTAAATAAAAGCCAGCTAAGTTCATCTGGTGAATTCCATATATTGGTATGGGGTTTTCTGAATTGGAGTTACAGGAGATTATCAGACGCAATAAAAAGTTCTGAGGAGAATGCCAGGATGACCGTCCTGTCCCACAAACAGGACCTGGTTTCACACATCCTCATGCTCGTTGCATTCTACTCATGTGCTTCTGCAGTTAGTAAGGCAACACTTTTCATTGACAAGGAGCTCCTGTCAATGAAAAGCACCGCCATTCTAACTGCAGAAGCACTGGAGCAGAATATGATGAATACACCATCGTGTAAAACCGGGTCCTGTTCACGGGACAGGAATGTCATCCTGGTGTTCTCCTCAGGTACTTTTTTACTGCGTCTGATAATCTCCACGGTATATCTGCTTTGCAAGAGGATTGCTTTTCAGGGAGCTGTTTGAAGACATGATACAGAATATGGTGGTAGAGTTCCCACTTTGCTGGGAAACTAGATCAGTCGGGATTCTCCTCCCTTGGTCAGCTACCATTGTCCAAGCCACTCCATTTGACTGTCACAGAGGAAGAGATGGCAAACAGAGCACACCCCACTGGCTGTGCTTGACAGACACTGGACTTTCTCCAGTTTTGAATTGTTCTTGTTTCAGCTGGTCATTCAGCTGAAGGACTATACATCCCTATGGGATCCTGCCCAAGCTCTAAGATCTTTATGGGAGACTCTACTCAACACTTTCCCAGGCACATTGGGTGAGGGGGCATACAAGGGAGAAGGGCTTCTTGGTGGCTGCTTCCTTTCCCCCTAGGGAGGGTAGGATGGTTCTCTTACTCCCCTTCCACTAGTAAGTCAAAACTTTCCAACAGGCTTTCAAGAATGAATTGCAATGGGCTTTTTATTGGTTGTGCTGTTGTTGTTTTATATTTTGTCTTTTAACGAATTTTAAATGATTTACATTCTATAGATTATTCCATGGTTTTAAACATGAAACTTTACTGATGTGTTTGTATATTTTTAATCTGTTTTAAGCCACCTTGAGTCCCAATACTAGGAAAAAGGATATAAATGAATAACAATACCAGTAATAATAAGAAGGAGTTACAAGAACTTTGGAACTAAGAACTACTGTGTCATTGTCCTTTTCCCACCCAATCACTTGTCCTTTTATGCTGTGTTACCTGTTACTGGTCTGCCTTTAACATATCTTCCAACTTTATCAATTTGACATTAGCAATCCTGATTAATCTTCTGTCATCCCACTTTTTCAACTTCCCTAAAATATCCCAGTTTTTTCTCTCCTCCTCTCACTTTATCCCTTTGTTCTCAGCTTACTTCCATTGCTGCAAACTGAAATCAAAGTATAAAAATAGTTTGCACTCAGAGTGGGAGAGACTAGGCCAGAGTCTTGCCCTTCCCTGTAGGCACAGGCAAAAGCCAACTGCTGCAGTCTCTCCTAGCTTATTTGTTCCTTCCTCAGTAGTAACATTTGCCATCTTGACCACACTCTGATGTTGCTTGGCCACACCTGTTTTGGTTTCACCTGTGAAATGTTAGCAGGTATCCTTTAAGTCAAGTGGTTTCCTGAAAGAAGCCTTGTTTTTCTATTGCTGTAAAGAAAGCAAGTGAGCTTGGGTGGAAGTATTTTTTACACCTATGTTTACTGCAACTGAGAGACTAAACTGTTGCATTGCTGTGAGATTTGAAGTAGGTCTAGAAAAGGGAGGGGTGTATGCAGATTAATACGAGCAAGTTGAGAAAGAAGAAAATAAAGAAAAATAAAGACTATAACCAGGATATAATGCTCTTAAAGGCTTTCGGTAGCTTGACACTTTGAGACATGAGCAATATATTGTGGTGTATCTTCTCCCGCACTCCAACCCACTTCTTCTTTATCCTCCTCAGCTGCTAAATACTACTTAATCCATTCATACAGCTCAGCCTGATTGTTCTCGGTTTGTTGGAGCCATATTGCTCTGCTCTACGGAGTTCCTTGTTTCCTTTACATTTGGAAGTTTGAGTTACCTTTTCTTTCTGTAAACCCAAACCTACAACTCATGGTGTGTACTGGTAAAGTGTGACACACGGATGCTCCCTGTGACCATCCCAATGGTTGTCACACCTCTAAAATGATTCCAATAATGAAGAAGGGGACACCTATTTTGCATTCAAAAATTCCCAGTTTGAATCATTGATCTCTCCAGGTAGGACTGCCGAAAGCCCTAGAGGACCATGGCTATTCAGTATAACATAGTTCGGACAGGCTAACATTTAAATAATACATTTCCCCAAAGCCTCCAGCTAGCATACCCATGCCAGCTGGAGGATTCTGGGAATTGTAGCCTCAAAATGTTAATGTCATGTACTTTCATTCCCAGACTCAGGACTTCATCAGACACTGCCCTTAAAATGTACTCTTGACAGCATTTTTTAAAAAAACCAACAAAAAACCCACAACATTTCTGTGTCGGCAAAAGAATGCTTTCCCCACACTTATCTTCCTCTCCTGGTAAAGGCAGCCCCGGCAATAGAGCCCCGTTCACTTCCTCATTTGAAATCCTGCGAGACTTCATCACACAGGAAATTCAAAAATAAAAACAAGAATAAGACATAAAAAGTTACACAAAGCACCCACACACACTTTAAAAGTCTCAAGTAACTTGTGGGGGGGTCATAAAAAGAGAGAAACTTACCTGGATGCTCTGATCTTACCTGGAATTGTTCATGCTGGACTGGCCATTCTCTCTGCAGTGATGATATTTAAATGGCCCAAGGTTTCGCATGCCAACAATGCTGGCACCAAAATGGAATGGGGGATCTATTGACGACTTAAGCCATCAATTAAAAGGTACGGGTTTGGGCCAGAACATAACCATGAAAGGGAAACGTTGTCTGATCTGCGCACCCTTTTGCAGCTATGTGGCTTCATTATGTCCATCTGATAAAGTCCTAAGTGACCAGCACTTTCAGAGTTAAACAGAAAACTTTATTGGCACAGTAATCGAAGAAGCATATCATGCAAGGTTGTTGCTCAGAATTGAAACTCAGAGGGCAGACAGTATACTAAAAGTAGTTTGCAGTCTATGAAATCTGGCAGGCTACAAAGCTATTAGTTACCCATAATCCCCTGATCCTTCTTCCCCAGGCAACTTCTGTATCTACCAGCCGGCTTATCTCCCCATTCCACTATGATCTTCTACAAAGCATTTTTTAGCCAGTACAATGAAATGAAAATATAATTAACCGCAAGGTTACTGCACAACACAAAAATGGCAGGGAGAGGCACGATCGCGGCCTGATCCTGACAATTAACTTTTCCAGGCTCTGCAGTACAGCACATTTCCCCCCCAACCATATGTACTGGACTACAGCTTCCACAATCCATCACTGCCATTGGCATTTGATGGAAGTAATGGGTGCTGTAGTCCAACATACCTGGAGATCAACAGAACTGACAAGAATGAGTCACTCATTTAATTGTTCATTTAAAATAATGATACACCATATTTAGGGCTATACTGACCTCCCAAAGTGGTTAATATCGACAATAAAATAATTAAGCAGCTGAAACATTTTCTGACATTTAAAATCCCTAGCCATCTTTAAGCTAATCAGGGAGGAGCGGATGTGAACTGTAAGGTCTATTTAAAAATCTTATAACAAGGGGGTGGGAGTGGATTTTCTAAGGGACTAATTGAATAACTGATTTCCACAGTGACCAACAAGAAGACCACAAATGGTGCATGAAGACAACGATGATTACATTTAATTTCTCCAAAGCACCCAATATCCAAAAATATACTGTTACTGAACCTGGCATCTGCCATGGCTATTGGTACCACTGACAGCCCTAGACTCCATAAATGTCTTGCATTAAAGCAATTTAAGCTAGTGGCCATATCTTGAGGCACAGAATTCCTAAAATGTACTATGTGTGGTATGGATAAATAGTTCTGAGTCTAATCAGTCTAGTTTAGTGATGCCTTACTTCCAAAAGTTCCAGTCCAGAGAGTGGGGCCCTGTAGATGCTGTTCAACTGCACTTTTCTTCAGCCCTAGCCAGCAGAGCCAATGGTAAGGGATGACAGGAAATGTAGTCTAACAACTTCTGGAGAGTGAAAACTTCTCCACTGTTATTCTTGTCTATGGGGGAAAATCTCTCTACTCACTGTAGAGCTTGGGTTCATACATGGGGTAAGGGGGCAGATAGATAGAAATATTGAGCAAACAAGGAAGCTCAGTAACTGTAACTGTACTTAGGGAAAAAGCTCTTTCCCCCACCCTAAGAACTGGCCTCATTGCCAAGACATCTCTAATAGGGACTACTGACAAGCAGACACCCTCCAACATTTCACAGACAATGCATGTGCTGAAGTAACATCAGAATGGGGTCAAGAGGGCAAAAGTTATGAATGAGTCACATTGAGGATGGAGCAAGATTGTTTTCTGCTGCTCCAGAGACTAGAACATGGAGCAATGGATGCAAGCTCCAGGAACAGAGATTCCACCTCAACATTAGGAGGAATTTTTTTGACAGTAAGAGCTGTTTGGCAGTGGAACACACTCCCTCGGAGCGTGGTGGGGTCTCCTTCCTTGGAGGTCTTTAAACAGAGGCTGGATGGCCATCTGTCAGGGATGCTTTGATTGTGATTTCCTGCGTGGCAAGGGTTGGACTGGATGGCCCTTGTGGTCTCTTCCAATTCTATAGTTCTATGATTCTAGGAAGAATAGACAAGCTAGGAGGGGGTGGCAACTGTTTGCTTTTGCCTAAGCCTACTGGGAAGTACAGGATTTCACCCACTCATGTCACTGCACTGAATGAACTGAGTGCAAACTACTATGCATTTTGAACTCAGTTTGCAGCAACTGAAGTAAGCTGAAGACACAGGTAGAGAGAAACTGGGACATTTTAAAAGTGGCTGGAAGAACAGGGCAACAGAGGATTAATGGGACTGCCCTGCCAAACTGGGACAGTTGGAAGGTATGCTAGCAGCTAAGCAGATGATACAACCATTTTCTTAATGAATCCATCCCTTTGGTAGCTGTTTTGTTCAGAGAACATATTTCTGTATGCTTCCCCTCCTACCCCCACCCATCCCTCTTCCTTTGATTTCTATGAAATGCAAATCAATAGATGTTGTATTCATATTCTAACAAGATGTCAAGGAGAAAGGGTAGCTTTTCATTAGGAGAGAAAAAGAGACAGACCAGACAGACACACAGATGGGGAGGAGGGGGAGAGAAAGAGAGCTTTCATGTGTTTGGGGTACCTAAGAGCTCAGCTGGGCAGACAGTTGTTCAGGGAAGAATAAGCATTGCTCACTGCACATAAATAGGCAAATACCTTGGGAGTTGATCTCCCCTCCTCCATAACCAAGGAAAGTAAGTTGATGATAACCAGAGGATAGAAAAATTACCTTCTGGACTGCATGTCCCAGAATCCCCAAGTTAGTATGAGTACATGTTAATCGTCTTTCTTGTACATAGATCTTTAAAACCCAGAACCTTTGCAACAGGAAATGTGTAATGCCTGCTCACTTCTATAAAATCATATGACTGAAAGGGGTATTGCAGAGGCATCAAATTCAACCTCTTCCCCTAAAGCAGTACGTTCTGTACGTCTTGCATAGACAATTACTGACAAAGCCTAGGCAGAGCTAGTAAAAGTTTGTTTTGGGGACTACAGTTATAAGAAATCCTCAGTTAAGATCACTAGTTGACTGGGGCATGCTGGGACTCATTATCCCCAAAAGCTACATTTCCAGCTTCTTAATCTAGGCCATAATGTGGCATGAGCAAAGAACAAGCTTTAATGGCAAGCACACAGGCCAATCTGGAGCCCTCCTAGGGCCCATCCACATTACACAATTATAGTGCTATGATCCCACTTTGACTGTCATGGCAACATCCTATAAAATCCTTGGGAATGACATCAGGCTGAGTCAATTAATGGACACTGGCCCTGCAAAAACCCTCACTTTCTTAACCACATTTAATTGTCTAATTTGCAAACAAAGAGAGCTCTTCTGCCTGACGGTGAGGTTAAAGCCTTCATGAGTTGCTTTCTTCCTGTGAACAAGAACTGAGAAAATAAAGGCTATTTTTAAGATTTTAATTTAAAAGCAAAAAAGTTTAACAAGAACGTGGCTTAATAAAGTTATACATGGTTGAAGGGGACAGTCATTTCTTACTTTGGCTTTGGTGAATGTGTTTTGAGAATTTTGTTAAGTAAAGAGGCCAGACCTCCATGGGAAAGTGGATTGTATACAGTGGGCTCTCAAATAGCCATGTGCTCTGGATCCTCGGATTCAACCAACCATGGATTGAAAATAATATCAAAAATATTCAAATATTTAAATTAAAAATACAGTATTAAAAAAATACATTCCAAAAAAGCAGTGTGGGATGTCTCATCTCTCCCCTGCCCCACCTGGTGGCCTCACAAGAGGACAGTGGTGGAAGCTGTTCTGCGGTGTTCCTCTACTGAGGGTGAGACAGGGGGGAGAATGAGTGAGAGGAAGAACTGGTTGTCGTCAGGGTGGGATGGTGAGCTGAGGTTGGGGTTCACACACATATGGCAGTTGCCTTGAGGGTGTGTGGGGTGTGTGTTGTGAAAGGGATCAGGTGGTGCTGAAGCGTCATATAAAGTCCTTTTATATAAGTGACCTGAGCATCCACAGGGGGGCCTGGAACCAATCCTCTGCAAATATGGTGGGCCCACTGTATTTTATAAGATTAAGAATAACCAGATGGCATCTTCAGAACTATGGAGACTGTATTGGGACTAAATTTTTAACCTTACGAGAAAGCAAAAGAAAAAAAAAAGACACCGAGAGACCCTGAAAGACCTGCTTTTTTGCTTTTAACCCTATAATTGCTGGGATTTACTATGGATGTACTAATCATAGAGCAATGTCCTTTTCTAGAAATGTTAGCGAAGTTGTTGGAAGAGATCAGAATGTTGAGGAACATAACGGAGTACAGTTGTCCTTCCATATTCACGGATTTGGCATTCACGGATTTAAGTATTCATGGCTTGAAAATATTCTTTAAAAAATAATAATCCAAAAAGCAAGCCTTGATTTTGCCATTTTATATAAGGGACACCATTTTGCTATGCCATTGCATATAATGGGACTTGAGTATTCATGGATTTGGGTATTCACGGGGGGTCCTGGAACCAAACCCCAGCGAATGTGAAGGGACAACTGTATAAATGATCTGTGTCTTTCATCCCTTCTTTTTGAAGAGCCAGGTTGGTTCTAAATTGCTTTCTGTGAACTTGTAAATGCATCCCTGTGTCTTCAAAAGACCAAACAAAACACCAGTCTGTAAAAGAGAGGTACAGTTGTCCCTTCATATTCGCTGGGTTTTAGTTCCAGGACCCCCCGTGGACACCAAAATCTGTGAATACTCAAGTCCCATTAGATGCAATGGCATAGCAAAATGGTGTACCTTATATAAGATGGCAAAATTAAGGTTTGCTTTTTGGATTATTATTTTTTAAAGAATATTTTCAAGCAGTGAATATTTAAATCCATGGATACCAAATCCGTGGATATGGAGGGCCAATTGTATCTCTTTCTTTCAAGGAAAATGAGACCAAAATGGTTCTGTTGGTAAATATGCATTAAGGTAGTTTTTTGTTTTTTGTTTTTAAATTCATGTGTGTGTGTTTGTGGGGGGGGGGGAACACAAGAAGAAAAACTGTATCGTGTTAACATACACTCAGCTGACCTTAATGTCTCCACTTGGAGCTGGCACTGCCTATCAATTTAAATATGTATTTTGGATGCCTTTCTGTCTATATAAAAACACATATCTCCTGCTATCATTGGCCTGAGAAGCTCTATCAGTGAGCGTATTATTATGCATCCATACTACTCTTCTTGTTCTAGCTTTTAAAATCACATAAAGTGGTTTCTTTGTGGCTATATCACTTTAGGGTTGAGTATGTTACCTACACAAATATCTTTTATTTCCACATTCAATGCAATCTTTAATACCTGGTAGTTAATAATAATGCTGTGCAAGTGATTTTGTTGAATCCTGAATTCCAAAGTGAATTCCACCAGTTTGAACTGATTTGTACCAGCTTTGGATTGGGTTTATTTGGATAGATTGCTACCAAATTTTAACAATTTGAAAGTTTTGGTTTCTGGAAGGAATAGTATGGTCTGAACTGATTTGGACCAATCTAGAGATGCAGACATCAATAATAAGTTGAGCCTGACCTCCAACATAACTGAATATGAGATATTCCAAAAGCAGTGTAATGAGGATGGAAGAGAAGAGGAACAGAGTTCTGCTAACTATCAGCTCTAACATGAAATCTGGGTCAAGAATTGCACCAGCATTCTCTGTTCACAGTGCTTGGGACTGTGTGAAGTCTTAGTTATTTACTTTAGTATCTAGGTCCTGCATCTTTGCGTTTGTTAGCTATATTTAGCTGTCACTAGCAGAGAGTTGACCAGGGTTCAAATACTGACCTGGCCATGGAAATCCACTGGGTGATCTTAGGCAAGTCATACTGTCTCAGCCTAAGAGGAAGGCAATGGAAAACTTCTGAAGAAATCTTGCCAAGAAAACCTCATGATAGGGTTGCCATAAGTTGGAAATTGACTTGAAGGCAGAGAGTTGAAAAAGCTGTTGTGAGGATTTGGGTGGATGTTGATCATTCTCTGACTGGTTTTTCCAAGCCCTTCCCTTTTGATTCTGTAACCTTTTGTCATGTTGAATAGGCTAGCTAATCCTCTGATTGTCTTTCTTGCTAATTTGAGTAGTAATCTGTGAGTCTCTCTCTGTGTTTTAAGTCGTGGAATATATTGTCTCAAAGCCCTGTGCTTGTTAGATGTCTGAATTACTTTCTCAGTATGTTTTTTTTGGGAAAAAAATTATTTGATTCTTCTGTCTGTCCTTCTGTGTGTGCAGCTTTCATCTGCAAATGAGCACATTTATTTAATTCACAAAGCACATATATTCATATTATACTGCATGTTTAATTCACATTGTGAAGCAAAGCAAAACACAGTTATCTTATTGCCTATTCAGTTGAGCAAGTGAATCACATAATGTAATTTTCATTGGATCTCCTTATTAGTTAAATCTATTATAGCATTTCCCGTTTTAACAATTGTTATTATTTCTACTAGGTCTGACCATTAGTTAATTTAATCAGTCATGAGGCATCTCTGCATTAGTAATAAAAATATACATGGTGGCCCCTGGGCCTGAGAGAAACAGACTGGTTTGTTGTCATGCAAAGTAAGACTTGTGAAGAGAAGTATTTTTAGTGGTTGTGTGAGCTAGCCATTACGGTTTGTAAGGGTCAGGTGCTTATGGTTGGAGTAAGCCTACTTCCACCATCAGAGGGGCTCTATTTGAGATTGAAGATCAAGCAGATAGGAGATTGTGGTGGCAGAAGCAGTATCACCAGTGGCATCAGTATCAGTAGCAACAACACTAGCACAGAGCCAGCCCCAAAAGGGAAAGCTGGCTATATGAGTCACCACAGAAAAGGCAAAGCCTTGTCTGGGACTATTTGGAAGTAGGAGTGGATCTCAGGACTGATATCTGCCTACACCCTGGGCAGGGGCAAATGGCCACAGCGCTCTACAGCATCAGTTGCCTTGCTCAGGACAGATGCAGAAAAGTTCCAAGCATTAAGCAGGAAGGCAAAGGATGCTGAATTCCCCTGGTGGACCTGCTTCTTAGTAAACTGCCCTTTTGTTATCATTATTATATCTGATAATACAGTATACCCTAAAGGCTCCAGATCCCATCTGATCATGGAAACTAAGCAGGGTCACCCCTGGTTAGTACTTGGATGGATGGCTAGTACTTAGACCACCAATGAATACTAGGTGCTGGAAGCTATATTTCAGGGGAAGGAACTGGAAAAACCACCTCTGAGCAGTCCTTGCTTAAGAAAACCCAGTGAAATTCATGAAGTCGCTGTAAGTTGACAGGTGACTTAAAGGCACACAGACACATGCACAATATAGACACTTTAATTGCCGTGTTTTAATTACTCCTCCTTTTCCTCCCTCCCCATGTCTTGTCAGGGAGGCTGTGATTTCTTTGCCACCTTGGTGATGGGAGGGCTTGGGCTGCTCTTTTCCATAGCTTTTAAGGTGTTTTTTTTTTTTAACACCAACACCAACCCTCAAACACCAACCCTGCAAAGTTTACAGATGCTTAGCCCCACAAACCCATTAAGCCACCTGTCTGAAGTGTGATAGTGTTAATGCTCTCTATAGTGTTACCACTCTTTCAAATGTTGTGCAGATACATGAAACAACCCCAAACAAAAATTTACTTTATAGCCATTTTGTGGTTTTCAAGTACTTGTCAACCGGGGAGGACTAGCAATCTAGATTTCCAGATCTCAAGCTGGACGCAAGGTCTGGGATCAGATTTCTTTGGATCCAGATTAATCTGAACAGAACTTGGTCCAGATCAGAGGACTCACTAAAGGGGGGGGTTCTTATCTGAATTGGAGCCCCTGCCCACAGCTCAATAAATTTTAGCTGCACTCTATTTTCTATTAATTAGCTTAACTTAATCAGTGGCATTGAGCAGGGAGAATATCTGAAAATTACACTGAAATAGTACACAAGCTTAAAAGCCACATGGAATATCTTTATCAGGCATAGGAGACCAGTGCAAAATAGAAATCAAATAGGGCTGTTACTTTGCATGCAGTTTCTTTTTTCTTCTTCTTCAATAATTGATTTTGTATTAGCATATAGTGTATGGTCACTCAATAGATGTATAACAGGATAATATTTCAACATCACATTATCTATAACAAATTAAGTAAATTCCTATTCTGCCCACTAGTTTATGCCTCATATAATTTTAAGCGGCAAAGCCAGTTCTTATAAATCTCTATACACTGTTCTCCTTGAATATGGTAATTGTGAAACAGTACATGAAGATAAGCAATGTAGCTCATAGTTTGTTAACTGCTATGCTTCTTAAGTCTTTTGATATCTGTGCAAAACACTTTTAGTTGAGACTGTGGCTGGCTCCCACATGTATGAACAAAGTGACTTGATTCAGATATAAAAGTCTCAATTTGATAAACCATGATTTTGGTCTGAGGACAAATATTGTGGCTGCATTTTCTGTACATTCCCCATTCTACCTCCACATGGTTGGCTTCAATGAACACATATCTTGTTAAACCTCAGTTTCCTATGACATGCAAACTAAGAAATTGTGGTTAAGTAGAAATCAAATAGTTTCTCTCCCCCTGCCCCCATTAGTAATTGCAACCATGTTCATATCTTGGCTTGGTATATTGGTTTGTAAGTAGTTTCTGTATTTGAGTATCAGATAAAAATATACTTTGTTGCTGTCAATTTCGACTTATGCCAATGCTGTGAATCAGAGACGTCCTAAATCCTGATCATCAATTGCCTTGCTCAGGTCTTAGAATCTCAGAGCTGTGGCTTCTTTGATCGAGTCTATCTACCTGCAGTCTCCCTCTTTTCCTTCTGCCTTCCACCAAGCCTTTTTGTCTTTTCCAGTGAATCCAGTTATCTCCTGATATGTCCAAAGTATGACAGCCTCACTTTAGTCATCTTTGCCTCTAGTGAGAGTTCAGGCTTGATTTGCTCTAGGACCCATTTATTTGTCTTTTTAGCAGTCCATGGTCTCTGTAGAACTTCTCTTCAGCACCATTTCAAATGAGTTCATTATCCTCCTGTTAGATTTCTTCACTGTCCAGCATTCATAGAATGATAAAGACCATGGCCAAAAACTGTACTTTACCAAGCCAAACTATCTTCCTTGAAGCAAGGAGTTTCTTACAGGAGCAACTCATGACTCCTATATCAGTGGAGTGGCGAATCTGCTCTGGATTTTAGTTTGAACTTTAACGTAGCTATTGAACGTGCTTGAACCTGTTTAGGGACAGGCTTCAGTAGCTTGATTTAAATATATTGAATGCTTCCCTTTGTCCGCACCACTTTGGTGACAAGAAATGTGGTCAGAAAAGAGGGGAAATGGAAGTGGGCTCTATGTTGAGTGTTATATACATGCTGGTTTTTTGGGGGGTATTGTGTGGTCCACTCTAACTTGCAATACAAAGGAGGCTAGAATGACTGGTGTGTTCAGAAACTGGACTCATCTCTATCTTGTTAGCAATTTTTTTTCTTCTTAACTGATTAAAATATGAATTTTTGTGTGTGATAGTTGGACATACCAAGTGCAAGCGGCCAGCTTCTCTTGTCCTTTTACAGCTGGTTTGCACACTCAATTCATCCTATAGACTCTCAGGGACATGGGGGAATATATGCTGCAGAATGAAGTAGTAGGGTGAATATACCACATCTGCTCGGAATGTGTTCCCCCTATAACCAACTTCCTGCAAACAGAAAGATCTAACTCAGGGTTCTGGATTAGCCTGCTGTGCTAAATTATGCTTGCAAGGAATCAATCTTTTTTTTTTTTGTTCCCTTTCAAAGCACATACTTGAACTCTGAAGTAGTATAAACTGTTCTACCATCTCAGAACTTTATAATTTGTTGAATGGTTGGTTGCACTTGTACCATATCTTTCCTCCAGTGGACACAAGGTGGCATACATTGATCTGCGGTCACCCAGAGAGATTGATTGATTGATTGATTAAATTTATATCCCACCTTTCTCCCAAGATGGGATTCCAGTGTAATGATTCACAGGGATCTTGAACCTGGATCTCACAAGTCCCAGTCTCTCTTTATTACATAGTGACCTCTAAAGTTTGCCCAGGTTTCAGTCTACTAAGAAACATGGAATGACAAAGAAGCATAGAAGCACCACCATGTGTCTTTTGTGTCTCTCAGGGTGGACACTGGAAAATGGCTTGTCATGGATTCAGTTTCTTTTAGTACACACAGATGCCATCCAGCCAAGTGGATACAATTTCCAGTCCAGCTGATTCCACTGAATATGTTAAGCATGTGCTCAAATTTCTCAAATTCACTGGGACCCAAAAGTCCTTCAATTTTGAGGGCAGGGGGTGGGATTCATGTGGGATGTTGCAATTAACTCATATTCAGCTCAGCTCCTTCCTTTGCCCCATCTCATTCTCTAGTTTCTTCTCGGATGCACAGTCTTATCTTGGCAGGAGATAAATCACACACAGCAAATTGTTCTGGAGTTTAACATCCTGTAATGGTGAACAGGAAAGTGGCTGGCTCAGCACGCTATGTAGAGATCTGCTGATAGGGAGTCTTCAGCATATAGTCCGATGTCCGGTTAAATATGCCTGCTAGCAAGGGCTTCTTCCTATAGAAAATTTGAGAGAAGCAAAGACAATGAATGTACTGACAGTTCACGGAAGTCTTTTTCTTATCCTTTGCATTTCTGCTGGGTGTACATATTTTCTTCAGGCAATTATCTGATGCACAGGTTCACTACTGGCTACAGTTCCCTGCATTTCTCTTTTCTTCCTAATAGGATCACTTCACTCCCAGTTTGGAAGCATTCCGCTCAGATGTGGTCTTGACTGTGTCACCAGTGTCAAGATGGAAAACTGCTCAAATAGCAGGAAACTGGCACAGTCTGAATCTTAACGTGCCTGGCAGCTTTTCAACATCTTCAACAAGTTGCATTCTCCCATGACATCTAGCTACAAGGAGCATGCCCCCCCCCCACCAGCCTGTGTGCCTGGGTACGCTCGGGACTATGAGGACAGATAAGCAGGCATCCAGTGCACGCCACTGGCAATGTGTGACTCTTTCTCTCTGTGTGTCATTTGTCTGGAAAGCTGTCACCTTCCCCCCATTTTTTACAGGACTGCTGCTGGCACCAAATTTCACCCTGCCCAAACTTTGGTATCCCCTATCCACCCTCCCATTGATAGTCCCACTGAGGCCCTGTGTAGGGTGGACAAGGAAGGAAGGAAGGAAGGAAGGGCACACAGCAAGTGCCATCCAGGGAGCAGTTGGCAGCATTTAACTCCCTATAGTGTCAAAAGCCTTGAAAGAGCCAGAATGTGTCACTCAGGAGACTAGAACCAATGAATGCCTGGTAGGAGGTCTGCTCTCTTTCCCCATACAGATTGGTAGTGCCGGTGCTAGGGCTTCTCCTGCTAGTGTGTGATGTGCAGGGTGGTAAAGATCGGGGAGAGAGAGGGGGAGAAAATCAGACAACTGACTGCCTGTCCCCATCTCTCTCTCTCTCTCTCTCTCTCTCTGTAGCTCACTAACTCACTCTCCCTCCCTCTGCAAACATTGGATTTAAACCTACTCAGAATTCAGCACGGAGGAAAGCAGCAAGCTGAACAGATTCAGACTACTGCAGCTCCCCCAAGATGTATCATCCGGCTTGCTGGATCGTCTTCACAGCTACAACTGCCCTGTTCTTCATCCCAGGTATGTCACAGGAAGAGGGTAGCACTGTATCCCACTCCCCATGTATCTCTCTAGGGGATGAGGAGGATGTGCCAGAGGGAAGAAGATTGGAGGTGGGGAAGGGAGGAGGATGGAAAACATTGTGCTTGCCAGGGATGTGGACCTGATGCTTTTGCCCAGATGTGTGGTTTGTTATTATTTCTTTTAATTACAGCTAGTTTTGGTTGCAGTAGAGACCTGTCAGATCTGGCGGGTGGGGGATACGTGGGCATCCTCCTGCAGAGATGCCTCTGCTTTCTCCCAGAGGGAACGCGTGCCGGCTTCGGACAGTAGCTGCTCTCACACAGAACAGGGAGGAGACAGTACTTTCATCAGGGTCTGTCTTCACGATGCACATTTGAGTGTGTGTGCATCTGTGTGTTTGTGTATGCAAAGAAGGGGTTTGAGAAGTCTTACTCCCCACATTTCTTTTCTCTCCCCCTTCATCTTCTCTCCATCATAGAAAATGGGAGTGGGGCAGTGCCTTTTCACCCAAGTTCAGTACCTGTTTTTTTTCCTTCTTCTGCCTGCTCTCATTTCACTACAGTACAGAAAACAGTTTTCCTTCTCCTATTCTGTACTGGCAAAGCAAGATGCTTTTTACATAGGGATAGTAACTGGAGTGATGTTCATCTTCATTCCCACCTACCTCCCCACAGAAAAAAAAAATCTGACCAAATAGTAAAGAAATACATCAGCTACAACTGTTACCTGTTTGGGCATCAGCCCAGGATGCTGCATGGTCAGAAACCCAGACCAGGTGTTCTGGGTTTTCTTGCATCTGTAAGGCATCATAGTTGGCTGGCATCACAGCATTTGTTGGGGAGTTTAGGATCACTCAGTGTCTCTTGCTGCAAACCCCGTCTGAATAGGTTTATTGTAGCACAGTTCTAACTGGCTCTAAGCTCTACAGACAGGCACTCACTGTGGGTAGCTGAATACATAACTGAACATCTGTCCCAATATAAAATGGATAGGGTGTGTGGGGAAAGGAAAAATGATTGGGTACAAAAGGGTTTGATGGGGGAAATGAGTTGAGTCTTTTTCTTTTTCTTTTCATTTTTTTTTCATTGCTCCTTAGAGACCTGGCTGAGAGTCCTAATCTTGCAATGCGCAATCAAGTGGCCTTTTATACATTTTTTTTTAAAAAAAACAACAGTGTAATGTTGTGTTTGGCATCCTGGGATCAATGCATTCACAAGCATGTATGATATCCTGTCTTTCTATCTAATATGTCTATCTATCATATAGATTTTTTCAGTGCAAGCCTGACAACAGTTTTCACTGTGCTGGAGGGAGGGTGGATGTGAGGCACAGCTAGGCTTGTGTGGATTTATTACCTGTGTTCATTAAAGCTTTCATCGGAGGTTGGAAGGATGAGATGATTGGTCCATTGGATATATGGAGGGGGGAACCCTCTCTGTTACCTAAATGCAACAAGCACTGGAATTCAGCCCCCTCCTAGCATCATGTCACATAGTTGTTGGAAACTGGCCCCAGCAAGAACCAGGTGAGCGAGATGCTCTAGTGTCATGGCCCAATGGGACCTAAATCCTGGAAGTAAGGTCATCATAGTCCACTGGCACCTAAATGTAAGACCATTGTGGCACAATGACACCTAAATCCTGTCCTTCTAGAATCATGGAATTTTAAGGTTGGAAGGGACCACAAGGACCATCTAGTCCAACCCCCTGCCATGCAGGAATATACAACTAAAGCACATGGCCATCCAAACTCTGTTTAAAGGTCTCCAAAGATGGAGAGTCCGCCAACCTCCAAGGCAATCTCTTCCACTGTCCAACAGCAATTACATTAAAAAAAGTTCTTCCTAATGTTTAGGTGGAATCTATTGGTTTGTATTTTAGTCTTTGGAGCAGCAGAAAACAAGCTGGCTCCATCTTCTACATGACATCCCTTCAGATATTTAAAAGTTACCCATCAGGTCACCTTTCAGTCTTCTCTCCCCCAAGCTAAACATATCCAGATTCCAAAGTTGTTCCCCATAGGCTTGGTTTCCAGACCTTTGATCTTCTTGGCCACCATTCTCTGGGTAAGTTCCAGCTTTTCAATATGCTTCTTGAACAGTGGTGCCCAGAACTAGACACAGTACTCCTAGTGTGGTCTGATCAAAGCAGAATAGTGTAGCACTAATACTTGTTGGGATACTATACTCTCATTGATGCAGCCCAAATTGCATTGGCTTGTTTCACTGCTGTATCACACTGTTGACTCACCTTTAGTTTGTGGTCTACTAAGAGCTGGTTTCTTCTTTAGGCATCTGCTCATCCCAGCCACACTCTTGGTCAGTGCAGGTTGTGGTTGGTTGCCATTTGGAGCCAGGTAGGAATTTTAGTCCTCCCCGCCCTCCCAAACTTATAGGAAAGGCATTTTTTCCCCCCTTACCCTGCACAGAGACTGATAGAGATCATGGGAAGCCTGGATTTCGATGTGTTATACTAAATAGTTGGCAGGCAGTACAAACACAAAACAAGTTATAGCTTGTGTTTAGGACTTCTTGGCTAAAAGGTCTCTAGACTTGCTCATCACTTTGTGAGACACAGGGATGGGGAAGGAAATTATCTTTGGGTCCATCCCGGGACACGCTACACCCCTCCCCACTCTTTGAGTCGTGGCAATTGAACAGGGAGGTCCTTTGGGGACCCCCTCTTAGTGATGAATGGCTGAGTGCCTCATCTATGATTGGCTAAGATGGGAGTGGAAAATGACCCCCTGCCTCAGTGGAAGCTTGTACCATGACAGTTCCCCCTACAGATCTTGGACCCATTCACATTGTACAATTATAGCACTATGCTTCTACTTTAACTGCCATGGTTTCATCCTATGGGATCCTGGAACTGGAAGTTTAGGGAGGGGCATCTAAAATTTTCAGACAGAGCACTCTAGTACCTGACCAAACTACAAATCCCAAGATTCCATAGCATGCAACCATGGTAGTTAAAGCAGAAGCATAGTGCTATAATCATGTAGTGTGAAAGGGCCCCTCATTGCAGATGCTTTAATAAAATTGTTTCAGTCAGTTATCTTCTCTTTAATTCCTGTATTCCAATAAGCAAATAGGAATACAGAGAAAGGTCCCAGATATGTAGGTTGTATTTAGCGTCATACACCATTATGTTAATAGTTTGGGGAATGTTGATTGGCACATAAGTTACAGTAGGTAGGAGCAAGGAGGGTGAAGGAACAGAGGTCTTCTTCCAAGTTATAGCCCTCTCCCATTTTTCACCCACCTGTCATCTACCAAAGTAGTTCTTGCATTCCAACTTCTATGCATAATGCATGAAGAAACTGGAAGCCATTATGGAAAAATTGGTCACAATTTTCTAATAAACAACATTTTCCTCTGATATCTTGATAATGAAACTCTTCCTAAGTCAAGGTGGTGCTTATTTCAAAAGCCACACTGAAGATACTACCTTTGGATAATGCCAGAATAAGAAGACTGTTGGCAAAATTTTGTGCAAATACAACAGTCTTTTGAGAAATTCCATTTTAGAACCATTCAAAAGCTTTTTTAAAAAATAATTTTCCTTCCTGAGATGTGATTATGGTATAGTGTGAAGTAAGAATCTTTTACTCTGAATGCAAAAGTGAAGCCTCTTGGTCTCAAAGCTCTGGAAGGGGGATATGAAAAGAATGGTACCTTTTGCCCTACTTTTCTATGCATAGCAAAACGTTTTCTCTCTAGTATTGTGTACTTGGTGCATGAGTCATAAGCAAGAAGTTCACTAGTTGGCCTTTGGCAAGTGAGCTGTGATACCTCAGTCTTCCCATCTGCAGTATAGGGCTGGTAACACCTGACCAAGCCTACTTTGTAGGGAGATATATAAGTATTACTGCATTAATAGGTAAGGAAATATATTTCAATATTTATAAAATAATATTGCAAGTGAAATTGTGCTCTTAGCTGGTAAAGCTAAACTTGTGAAGCTATTTGGCTCTTTATCACTAGAGCAATGGAAGCTTAGAATCTCTAGCTTATTGTCCCTCTTAGGCTCATAAATATACCATGCTTTAAATAGTTGTAGGGAAGGGTGTTGATAATTCAGGGAACTTGTCCTCCATTTCATCCTCTTCCAGTCAAGAGGCCTCCAGATGTGTTGGGTGATACCTCCCTCATGGGTCTGCTTGCTGGGGATGATAGTGCATTCCCTCCCTGGATGCTCACAGGCCTATCTTTCCAGAAGCTGGCTTCTTCTTCTCTCCTCCTTTCAGTCATACCTAGAATTTTGTTTGAGACAAATGAAGTATGAAGGAAACAGGCTTTTAAGAGGTGTGAGAACAGTGAAAGGAAGCTGGACGGCTCATATAGAAAATACCCTTGCAAAGTTATTATTAGCCTTAATGGCTTCATTGTGGTCCCTCCCTCTCATTCCACAGTTAATAATTACCTTCCTTTTTTTCTGTTTGGATGGCGCTTTTAGTTCCCCTTTTCCCAACAGGGACTTGTATTTTCCTCCCTGCCAATTTACTTCTGCAGAATTCAAAGACCTGAAAGGTTAATGTAATAACGAAACCCTATAACTGTCTGGTGAGACAGTTCTCAGCAGCTTTGTGAAGACAAGAAAGGTTTCCATCTTGGAAAAATTGGGAGGCTCATTCTCTTCATGTTGGGAATCTTTTTGAAGAGAAGATGACTTGCCTGAAACCAATGGATTTCCAAGCAGAATGACACTGGTAATGGGAAAGTCAGGTGGGCTGGAGTTTTAAGAGTTGAGAAGCAGCAGGATAATAAGGGAGGATGCTTGTTATACAGATTTTCCATTGTACGGTCCATATATTGTTATCCATAAGGTCCCATGTTCAACTGCTGTAAACTTCAACAGGGCTCTCAGGGCTTTAAGAAACCTCCCTTTGAGATAATGAGAGCTTCTGCCAGTCAGAGCAGGAAATGCTGCAGTAAATGGACTGGCATCCTGACTCAGTATAAGGCAGCTTCATGTATACATAATCTTTGCTTTTACTACATCTACTATGCTTATTGAAATCATTACCTTGCTGATTCAGGCCAAATGGTGGTCTAAACTAGGATTCTGCTTCCATTGAAGCAGCCAAATAGTTGTCTCTGGCTGCCCCACACAGATCCTGGAGATGAATAATGATCATGTCTAGATAGCAAACAGGCAAATTGTCCCATGCATGCATCCTCCTTTAAGTCGGACTTCCAAAATCTAGTTCCCTCAAGTTGTGCAAGACAACTCCCATCATTCCCACCCAGTGTGGCTATTAATTATGACATATATGTCTATGAACTGGTCTACTAAAGATTCTAGCATTTGACAATTATGTATGTTTGATGCAAAAAAGATACCCTCCCTCCCTCCCTCTCACACTCACGCGCAGACCCCAGAAACTCTGTGGTGGTGGTGGGTGGAAGTAGAAATTTTTAACTGCATAGGAGTTTCCTGGCCAAATCAAACAGGCTGGTGTTTGCAGTTGCAGCATGGGAGAGATGGTGGTACATCATGTTTTAAAGATGCTTATTATTACCCTGTTGGAAATAAATGTAAACTGTCACTTTGGCAAGAGTGGGAAGGTTTTATGATTGACATTCTACAGCTTATTTATGCACTATGCTGTAATGGCTCAGAAAGTAGCCACCATTGTTACTTTGTGCTGTTAGAGGGGGAAGTCTCATCATTCATTCTGGGGAAGTCCCTGGTGCTTCCATTAAGCAGTGTATCAGTGGCAGTCGGAGGGAGATATAACCTCAGTTCTTTATCTTTCACACGTTTCTTTGCTTTGCTTTGCTTTGCTTTCTGCTGCACCTATAAGGTGCATGGAAAGGAAGGTAGTTGTGAAAGGAAGAAATGCCTCTCAGAATCAGAAGGGTTTTTTTTTTCTATAAAAACCTCAGAGGTGTGCATCTCTGGAATATTGGCTTGATCAGGAGTAGGGAGGTTCAAGACTTGGGCCTATTTACACATGGATGTAATCCTTTAGTGAAATTTGAATTTGCTATATACTAAGCCTGGCTGTTGGTCTACTGAACCAAACATCTCATTTTCTGATAGGTAGCAGCATTCCAAGGTTATAAGTGGGGATATTTACAAGTCCTGCTACCAGAGATGTCAGGTAGTGGGGACTTCCTGCATGCTATGCAGGTGCTCTACCATGGGGTAGTAAATGTAAAGTTCTGGCTGTACTTCATTTAAACATATTGCATTTGGACAGTCTGTGCAGGGTTATTCACACAAAAAAGTCTTGCTCAAGGTGTCATTCATCTAGGGGCTTATCACACGAGGGAAGGAAATGGCAGTTCAACCTGATAATAGTGTTGCCTACCTTGCCTTATCACATGACCTTGGTGTGTTTCTGATGTTCTCTCATTCTGGTTCCTTGGGAGACAGTGATAAACACTGGTCTTTTTGCTAACTGGAAAAATCCGTTAGCAAAAGACCCATGTTTACCACGGTCTCCCATGGGACTGGAATGGGAGAACAGCTGAAACTCACTGACATCATGTGATAAGGCAAGATGGAACACACTACTCTCAAGGTTTACTTCTACTTCCTTTGTGCAATAAGGTTTGTAGTGATAAAGAAGAACAACTGTATGTTGGAACATAGTCACAGATGAGCTTGGTTTAAAAAAAAAAATCTGGTGTGTTGTCTCCTAGCATCTTGGTTGTGCTGTTTTGCATTTAAAAAAATCCTTATCATCATTAAACCCCATGTCTGGTATTGTGGAACAATTTCTGCAGCGCATCAATGAACACCATGCACTAGAAAAGAAATGGGCAAATATGGACTTGTATATATTCTTATGAAACTGTCAGAATGTTGAAGTCAAATTTGAAGGCTCTAATGTACATCCTTTCACCATCTGGAAGCCAGTGAGTGGCCATGGGGGACATAATGCCATATATAACCTAGCCAGATGCTGGCGATGTAGGTCACTCTGTTACCCAGGAATTCCAACAGGAGTAATAGGGAACAGTTCAAGTCCCTGAGATGATGGCATCTCTACCCTTGTGGCTCTCAGTAGAAACACATGCTTTCAGTAATGTTGAAATTGTGCTGTTGCCTCAAGGAAATTAACAAAGATGTTAAATCTTGAGACTAGGGATGTTCAAGGATTTCACTTTGCAATGCCCGAGAGTTGAAATGTTCTGTATCTATTGAATGAATATTCCATTGTCTGTGGGCTTAATCAATGCAACAAATTTCTTAAATGTGTATGTGTGTGCACAAGCTGGCCATTCCCTGGGGTCATTCCTAAAATGGCAGATTTCTTGTCTTGTCAGAATGTCAGGCACACTTCTAATTCAGTAGTACAATAAGCATCATATCTTTCTGATAGGCATCTCCAAGCATCTCGGGCATGGCTGAGAGGGAAGAGGAGGGGAGGAAGGGGAAGATTGTGCTAGACAGAGATCAGAGAAAAGAGAAAAGTTTCAGGAAGGGAAGCTTGTGAAAAACAACAAACTACTTTTGTAAACACAGGAGGTAGGTGGAGGAGTAGGGTGCGATGCTAATGTTAGAGCAGGGTTTCTCAACCAGGGTTTTCCCTGTAACCCTAGGGTTCCACAAGAAGTTGCTAGGGGTTCCACGAGATATTGAAATTGGGGGGGGGGGTTGGAATCACTTTTTTTGAGCTGTAGATACAATACTTTTTAGGCAGGGGTTCCTTGAGACTTGAAAATTGCTTCAGGGGTTCCACCAGGGTAAAAAGGTTGAGAAAGGCAGTGCTAAAGTGAAAGCTGGAGAGCTGAAAAAAAGAAGGGAAAGTTGTAAGAAGGCATTTGCACACAGATGTCTCTCAGTGTTACTAGGTCTGGACATGGAGCACTCTGAGCAAATCACAGGATACCTTTTGAAATGGAGGAGGATCTCCCCAGATGCTGCCAGGTAGATAGGCATCCTTGGCCCTGGTGAGTCAACTGAACTTATTGACTAGCCAACAATACCCACAGCCAAATCAGGTTTGAGTCTATCACTTCATTCTACATGTCTCTTTATGGGGTGAGGTGGGGTGAAGTGGGGCGAGAAAGGTATTCTATAATAGAAAGAAAGGAGTGTTTTATAATGTTTTGAATAGATATGCATATATAGAAGTGTACATTATGCTTTTTTCACATGCACAGGTGCATATGTATCCATGCTACATATGCACTCTAAACGGATCCAACAGGAGAAGAAGAATCAAAGTTGCTTATTTATGGGTACATGAGTGGCTTCTGGTCCTCCAGATGATGCTATATTGCAGCTCCCCTAGCCAGCCCAGCTAACGGTGAGGTATGATGGGACTTCTGAATTATGTCAGGGATGGAGAATGTGTCGTCCAGCTACTTAAATCCCCATCTTCCCTCATTTTTACATTCCTTTGCAACCCAATTACAATCCTCTGCAACCCAATGCAGGAGAGAATAGGTATTGACCCTTATAAATTTCTGTGTGCAAAACATATGGCATATGCTGTAATGGTGAGTTTAAAGTTCTCTTGTCTGAAATTTCAAACATTAAAGAGAGTCAGAAGGTGAAGAACAGGTTTACTTCTCTTGCTGCTGTCCCTCTTTCTGGCTTCTATGTGGCTAATTATAATTGAAAATTGCAAACACAGTCTCAGTTTAAGCCCCCCCCCACACACACACAGTTGGACCCCTGTATCTGTGGGTGTTAGGTTTCCAGATTTACTGCAGATAACAACTAAATCTATAAAGGACTTCCATTAAAAACATGCCATACAGTTACATTGGAGGACCTAGAAGATACCTAGAGAGGCATTTCTCCAGTGAAACTCTAAGGTACGCATCCCTATTTTGTGTCCCATAGATAACTGAAACCGAATTGGTTCTGCAGATGCAGGGGTCTGACTGTATTTAACAACACTACAACAAATTATATAATAAATTTGACACATAGGCAGTATTCCAAAAGATCCATGCATCCAATGAGGTGCCATTTCAGGACTCTTCTGCCTGTGCTGCTCAGTAGCAGTAGTAACCCATGAAAACTGGAGACTCAGGTCCAAGTCCTGAGATCTGGCAACTTAATGTAGGACATTATGTAAAATGGATGCTGCTTATCCTCTAACAGCTGTTGAGAGGAGCACAACATACCAGGGAGCAATATTTCCCACAGGACCAAACATTTTCTTCCTACCACCAACCCAAAGGAACCCCCCCCCCCACTTCATTTTGCCATGTATGCATAGGGTGCTGAAAGAGTTGGGCTGCTGCATCTCAGGGGCTGTCATGCTTTGCTATAACTGGTCCCAAAGACAAATGGTCTTTGCTTATGTTCTGATATTTCTTAATTTATGTTAGAATTTTCTTCTACCCAGACTAGCTGGTAAGCCATATAATTTTTAATGCCTTCCTTTACTGTATCTGGCTTGGTTTACTTTCATTAGTCATCTGGAGATGTTTGTTGCATAATCTCCTATTTGCAGTGTACCTGTTTTCTCCTTACAGTTGTGTAATAATAGAATGTTGTTATCATTAGCATGCCATTGATGCACATAGCAATGCATAAAGTAGCCCCAGAATGTTTTTAAAAAGTCAGAGACCTGCTCTAGGTAGGCTGTTCACTTCTATGTAAGTTCCTTTTTCCTGCCAGAACCATTTCTTTGTACAAGAAAGCCAGAGCTTGGGAAAATTGCTTCTATTTTTTTGAACAACAGTCTCCCATTATCTCACCATTGTAGCTCCAAACAGTAATTTTACAAACTCTGGTCAATATCAGACTGGCAAATCCTGGTACAGATTTAGTGCATATATAATATCATCAGGACTGCACTCACCAGTGACACTTCTAATGTCCATGAGAATCAAGTAGCAGAACTTTTACTGGACTTGCTACCACTTCAGACTCTAGAGGAATAGTTGAACTTAGATGCTTCTGTGTGCATGTGAATATGCACACACAGAAAGCCTTGCTCATATGAAAAATAGCATGCTTGGAGCAGGACAGATGGAAAAGTAATCTTGCCTATGCCCCTGGCAAACTTGTTTTACAATGTAAAGGCCCTGTGCAGATGAGAAGGAAATAAAGCAGCAGGTGCCAGTTGTTGGAATTAAATGGGCCACAGTTTACTGAAAAAAAGGTGATGTAGGTAGAGGTTGAGTAATTGGCTGCAGCTGAAGGCTTGTCTACATAGGCCAAATAACAATCTCACTTTATTTTCACAGCGAGCCATCCAGACAACATACAGCTCTAATCCAGGTCTTTTCAGCATCTTTGGGCTTTAATCCAGACCAAAAGGAGTTGGAATTTACTTTGGATTTGAGAAGAAAATTCAGATATTCTTGTGTATGAGTGGACTATGCTACATAGCAATGTTGATGTGGGGCTGGGGGGGGGGGTTGGTGGGTGGACAGAAGTTCCCTGGGCCAGGCGATCAGCTGACTTTTCTAACCAGGAAATGCCACTTTCCCTATTCCATTTTCACTTTTTAGTGGTTCCTTCACCATTTATTTTGCATGCACAGCCGTTGTTCAGAGAAGTGTATACCAGCATATGCACATAGTTAGCTGTGTGCACCTCCAAAGCCCTTCCCAGCCATGGTAAAAGAGGCAGAGATGATGTGGAGATACATACATGGAGGGAGGGGAACAACAGTGCCATGGCTGTATAGCTGTATATACTGCAATTTATTGGACCTGGGTGAGTTCACAAGAGAAAAGAATGGAATGTCCTGCTGGCTGGGAATCAGAAAGGAGATGTGGTAAACTGGCCAAGAAAACCCTTATGAGGCTGGGGTGTTAACTAGTGTTATAATATATGTAGTGTGCCAGGAAACCATTATTTCTGTTTAACCTACTGTTGATGGAATGGTGTTTGTGGATATATTCCAGTTCTGTTGTTTCTCTTTCCAGTCTTCCTTTGTAGCTTTTTTTGTTTTGTTTTATTCAAGGACTGCTGTTCTGAGGCCCTAGATGGAATGCCCATGAAGATTGAAGCATTCTGCAACTGGTTTTTGTGTATTCCCATTCCTAATGTCTGATTTATGTCCATTTATTGTCTGGCACAGAGATTGGCCTGTTTGCCCAATGTACAGTGCTGAAGGGCATTGTTGATAGAGGATGGCATATATCACATTAGAGGATGAGCAAGTAAAAGTACCTCTAATATTGTGGGTGATGTGATTAGGTCCTGTGATTACATTTCCTGTGTAAATGTATGGGTAGAGTTGGCATCTGGATTTGTGGAAAGGTTTGAATTTTAAATTCTCTTTGTATCGTATCTTTATAACTATGGGCAACAACCCTATTCACAAACTGTTCCAGCCTTGTGGAGATCTTTCTGTCCTTCATTTTGGTAAAGGTGTTCTTCCTACCCTTTGCACTTTCATCTGATTTATGGCACTTTCCACATTTTGTATGTGACGGTAAAAACATGCATCATCTCTACTTTCAAACCTGAAGTAGTGCCACAGAGGTAAATGGTCCTGTTGACTGAGTAATGCTAGTTTTTAGGTGATTCAAAAGCTGAGTGTGAAACATGTAAGGAATCATAGAATTGGAAGAGACCATGAGGGCCATCAAGTCCAACCCCCTGCCTTGCAGGAATATACTGTACAATCAAAGCATTCCCTACAGAAGGCCATCCAGCCTCTGTTTAACAATCTCCAAAGAAGGAGACTCCAACACACTCTGAGGAGAAGGACACTAGGCAATGAACATAGGAAGAGAACTCCAATGGTTTAGCACTTTGCAAGTCAAAATCAAATTCATATTCTACAAGAATTCATTCTCTGGAGATTTTCAGACAGGAATAAAAAAAGTGTTCCTGTCCCAGAATCTCCACTCCCGCCCCTTTCCCATCCCTGTCCTGGCACAATAACAAACATTTTCAGACCTACCTTGAGTAGCATCAACAGGGCAGCCCAGGAGTGAAATCCCATGGATTCTCACAAGAAGGCTCAAGCATGGGAAATTCAAAAAGAAAAAGAAAAATACATAAGAAAAAGTGACAGCAAGTGCAAAAACACACTTTAAAACTTCCAAGTAAACCAGGGAAGTTTTTTAAAAGTGTGTCACTTATCCTGATGTCCCAATCTCACCTGGAAGTGTTCTGGCAGGGACCTCCTATTGACTCTGGGATCTCGCCAGCATAATGGGGCACCTTTTCACTTGCAGGAACATCTGTAACAGAAATGGAATGGGGGATCTATTGACGGCTTCTCCCATCAATAAAAAGCAGTGCCAGTGGAGAGGCAGCAGAATGGGTGCATTATGAGGGGGCAACAATGTCATCTGAAAAGGGAGCCCTTTGGCAATCTCTTGGCATTCATGTAACACCACTTTTTACATGTCTGATAATCTCCCCTGTCTTCCAAGGATGTCTGCCTCATCTCAACTGCCTTGGGTCCTGCGAGCACTGAAGAAGAGAAGAAGAGAATGCTCCCAGTTGTCACTGTGCTGGCATCCACGGTTGGTGCAGTGACAACCATAGCCCATGGATTTGCTACAATGCTCACCTGCCTCACCGGGATTAATTAGTTGTTTGTGTGATCCTTTGAAGATGCAAAGTGTTGAGGCTAATCTTCAACTTTGATTTCTGTCTCCTGGTTTATTTGTGTGTGTGTGTGTTTTAAAAAATATTGTTCTTCTGAGTAGGACAGATCCCCTGGGTTCTTTGCTTGTCACCACGTCTTCATCTCCTGGCTTCTTCCCCACCCCTAAATCTCTTCAAGCACATGTTTATGCAGATTTGCTGATAGACAACATACACCTAGTTTGTTTCTCTTTGCCCTATGAGGAAGTGCACACTTCCTTTATGACTACAGCAAGCCTGCCAGCTCCTTGCAGCTGCCCTAGGGTGAAGGCATTTTTAGGGCAAAGTAACCACAAGGAACCAGAGCAAGTTCCATTGTAGGACTGAGTTTCCTGATTCTGCCAACTCTGAGTCTAATGCCAACTGCAGATGTCAGAGCTCCATAGCTACGCTCTGTGCCTTTCAGCTTGCAGAAGCCAGCGCATGGAGATTATGCAAGTTTGCATTGCCTTTGGCTACCCCAGCTGTGTTCATAGCCTAATCAGGGTCATTCACCATGAAACCAGATAGAGCCTTGGGCAGACTGACTCACAGCAGACCACTTTGATCTGGGCTCACAGACAAGAATGCTATGCAGGGGGAGGGGGCTGAGATCAAAAGTCATTTCCTTGTGGACACTTTCTTCTCTTCCACCTTGCTTTCAGTGTGGGCTGTGAAGGTCAGCCAGGTTTGGTTGGAAGGTTGGCAATTCCCCAACGGCTGGGGCAGAAGAAAGGACATAAAGGCTCCTTATAATGACCTAGACTTATGTCATTCTTTCTCATCTGCCAACATTCACAAGCAAAGAAAGGAGAGGGCACAGATTTCCTTGTCCACCCCTTTCTTTCTAGCATTGAGAGGGCTTATCACTAAGTTTCAGTCCATTTGATAAAGTCACTTGTTTTGACAGATGCATATACAGCATTTAGGCTATCCCTGGATGCTTGTTGACTCTCAGACTGTCTAACAGGTGGACCATCTCCTTCCAAAATTGTGTGTTGGACCTGATATTGAATGACACAAAATCATGCCAGTAGTAATTCATCTATGATGCACTGTTCTATCTGTTTGTCTGCCTCTCCCACCCACCCCCACCCCATATGCTTGGAACATAGAAATTAGAGCCTGGAACATTACTTTTAAATTATGACAGTTATGACAGGCTCTCCCCCAATAGCTAGTTGCCATTATAGTTATATACTTAACTTTTTGCTTTCTCATTTTTCACAGATAACTAACGTGTTCATTTGGACTTTTTAAAAAGCATTAGCAGTGCTGCAAGCTGCAGGGTTGTGATATTAACATTTAAACAGTGCAATGATAGATATCATGTAAAGACAAAACATAACTAAGGATGCATTCAGACTGATGGAAAAGTCCCAAATTTTGTTCCTGTTCTTTCTGATTTAATACGGGGTTAAATAAAACAACCTGGGGATACTGGTATTCTGTACCTTTATGTCATTTATGGTGACCCTTTCACAGGGTTTTCCTGGTAAGATTTGTTCAGAGGGGATTTGCCTTTGCCTTCCTCTGAGGCTGAGACAGTGTAACTTGCCCAAGGTCACCCAGTGGGTTTCCACAGCTGAGTGGGGATTCAAACCTTGGTCTCCATATCGGAGATTATTAGACATAATAATAATAATGATAGTAATAATTTACCCCGCCCCTCTGTTAAAACAATTGGGGCAGCTTACAAAAATTAAAATACAATACAGATAAAAATCCCTAAACACCACCCACCCCACCCTCCCCCATAAAAAGATATTAAACAAATATAAATTATAAAGCAACTACTCTAAAATCACATTTAAAAACAATAAATACAATAAATGGCCAGCAGACTAAAAGAGGCCAGGAGCTCCTGAGGACCTGCCGAAAGAGATCTGTGTTTAGTGCTTTCTTAAAGCTACTCAGGTTTGTCATCTGACGGATCTCATTTGGCAAGTCATTCCACAATTTGGGAGCAATTACCGAAAAGGCCCTCTGGGAGGTTGCAGACAGCCTAGATTTTTGTGGCAAATTCCTCCCAGAGGACCGGAGTGCATAGGGAGATTGTATGGGAGGAGGCGGTTCCGGAGATAAGTTGGACCCAAGCCATTTAGGGCTTTAAAGGTAATAACCAACACCTTATACTGGGCCCGGAAACTGATAGGCAGCCAGTGGAGAGATTTTAATACTGGAGTTATATGGTCTCTCCGAGATGTTCCCGAGACCACTCTGGCTGCCATATTTTGTACCAACTGAAGTTTCCAGACCAAGCATGAGGGTAGCCCCATGTAGAGCGCATTGCAGAAATCTAGACGGGAGGTTACCAGCACGTGCACCACAGTCTTGAGGTCCCTTACTTCCAGGAAAGGGCACAGCTGGCGTATCAGCCAAAGCTGATAACAGACGCTCCTGACCGTCGCATTCAGCTGACTAGTCATCTGAAGCGATGAATCAAGGTTCACCCCCAGACTGCAAACACAGTCCTTAACGGAGAGTGTGACCCCATCTAGGACTGGAGGTTGCAACTCAACTCCTGGTTTTGGGGCCGCTACCGTGAGCACCTCTGTTTTGTCCAGATTTAATCTCAATCTGTTTTTCCTCATCCAGCCCATTACTGCTTTAAGACAATCATTAAGAGGAGAGATGCCATCGGAATTCAAGGCCGGTGATCGGGACAAGGAGAAATAGATCTGGGTGTCATCAGTGTACTGATAACACCCAGCCCCATAACTCCGAATAATCTCACCCTGCGGCTTCATATAGATGTTAAACAGCATCGGGGACAGGATGGTGCCCTGCGGAATGCCACAAGTAAGCTCCTTTCTGCTGGAGCAGCTGTCCCTGAGCAACACCCTCTGGGACCTGCCCGAGAGGAAGGACCGGAACCACTGAAGCGCAGTGCCTCCGATTCCTAACCCACTCAGGCAGTCCAAGAGGATGCTATGATCTATCGTATCGAATGTCGCTGAGATGTCTAAAAGCACCAACAGGGTCACACTACCCCTGACGATGCTTAGACGCAGGTCGTTGGTCAAGGCAACCATGGCGGTCTCAACTCCAAATCCCATCCTAAAGCCAGTTTGAAATGGGTCTAGATAATTGGTTTCATCCACGACCACTTGGAGTTGAAGTGCAACTGCCCTCTCGATCACTTTGCTCAAGAATGGTAACATAGAAATCGGCCTATAGTTGTTCATGTCCAGGGTGTCAAGGGAACTAACGGCCGCTTCCTTTAAACAAGATGGAACACACCCTTCTCTGAGGGATGCATTAATGATGTCCTTAAGGAACACCATCAAGGCACACACACACCCCGGATGGCCAGCCATGAAGGGCAAGGATCGAGAGGGCAGGTCGTCTTCCTCACCCTACCAAGTAGCTTGTCCATTTCCTCGGATTGAAATTGATCCAGTAAACTTACATCAACGGAGTTGCTGGACACCTTGTCAATTGTTTCTGTCAAATTACTGGCATCTAAGTCGGCTCTTATCCCAGAGATTTTATCTGCAAAGAAGTTGTTAAACGCATCACAGCAGGCCGTTGTGGGGTTAAGCAATGGGTTCTGCACAGGAATAACCGGTGTCATCTCCCTTACCACCCTAAACAGCTCTGTTGGACGGGACTCTGCAGACGCAATATGTGCAGAGGAGAAGGATCTCTGCGCTGCACGTATTGCCTCTCGATAGGACCAAAGAAAGTTCCTATGACGAGTCCTGTCGGATAAGAGTCGAGTTTTCTGCCAGTTGCGCTCTAGTCGTTGTCCAACCCGCTTCATTTTCCTAAGCTCTGCTGTATACCATGGCTTACGGTTGGAGCGGGTTGGAAAGGATGCTTGGGAGCAATTGTGTCGATAGCCTTGGTAAGGTCGGTGTTCCAAGTATTAACCAAAGCTTCGACAGGGTCACTGGCGTTACCAACCATTAACCCCTCCAAGGCTTTCTGGAATCCTATTGGCTCCATTAGCCTTCGGGGGCGGACCATTCTAATGGGTCCACCACCCCCGGAGGGGCGGGAAGAGACTCTTAGTTCAGTCTTGACCAGGAAATGATCCGTCCATAACAATGCAGTGGTTTTTATAACCTCCGCCCATGGATATTCCTGTTCCGTACTGAAGACCGCATCGAGGGTATGACCTGCACAATGTGTGGGCCCGACAACCATTTGGGATAGGCCCATGTTTGTCATGGTTTCCATGAACTCCCGAGCTGCACCAGTCAGATTTGTCAAGCTGGTCTTGAGTGGCATGTTGAAGTCGCCCAAAACTAAAAGTCTGGGCGACTCCAACAGCAACTCTGAGACCAGCTGTGTCAGCTCAGTTAGGGAATCTGCTAGAAAATGGGGTGGTCAGTATACTAGCAGAATCCCCAAACTATCCCTGGTCCTCAGACTAAGGTACATACACTCAAAGTGGACTGTGTTTCGGACAGGTATCCTGGTCAAGGTCAGATTGTCCTTATAAACTAGAGCCACTCCGGGGGGCCCCGCCCACTTCCCCTCACCTGCTCACTGACAGAATACCCAGCTGGGAGGGCCTGCGCCCATGTGACAGCGCTATCATCTCCCAGCCAGGTTTCTGTGAAGCAAGCCAGGTTGGCATCCTCATCCAAGAGAAGATCGTAAATAATGTGAGTTTTATTCTTAACCGACCTGGCATTGCAGAGGAGCAAAGTAAGGTTCTGTGGAATGGTTGGTACGCTCTCCAATCCATTCCAGGAAACAAAGTGAACTGAAGTTGGGATAGCTAACAAACAGTGATCCCGCCTTCTTTCGTAACATCTGTTCACTCTGTTCCGACCATACCTCCCTTTCCCCAGCACAACTCCAATTTCCACCCCCACTCCATTCTCGGCCTCAGCTGACTCCAAATTGCAAGCTTAGGTCTTCCTGGCTTGCTGGCTGGTGTTCCTGGGGTGTGTGGGAGTGGCTTAAAACACCAACTACTCCTGGCCACGTCCCCTCTCACTGCTGCCCTGCTGTCAAAAGTCCTCAGGGCCCTCCACAGCCTTCTGGCCTGATGGAGTGGGGTGAAAGGCTGCTGCAGGCTTGAGGAACTTCTGGCTTGCTAGCTGGTGTTCCTGAGGGGTGGGAGTGGCTTAAAATGTCAACCACTCCTGGCCACGCCCCCTCTTGCTGCTACCCTGGCAAAAGCCACATCAGAAGATTGCAAGAAGAATAGGAAGGGGTGACCTTACCAGACAACAATGTCCTCTAGCATTCTGGGGTTATGGGGTGGGCATCAGTAAGGTGCCACTTTGTATTGGCAGCTTCTCTGCATCAATGGAAAAGGGAAGCTTCATCTGCGGCAGCGCCACATCCCTAGAATGGCTGAAGGATACACCATCTGGGAAGGTCTCCTTTTCTGTTTTTTTTTTTATGAATCTCCTGAGATTGGGCACACTTTTTTTTTTTTTTCCACATTCCCCTGTGTCTGATAATCTCTATAGTTCAACAGTCAAACCACTACACAATACTGGGCAGTTGGTATAAAAATTCTCTGATTGTACAGGCAACAGAAAATATTTTGGGATAAAAAAATGCGTATGGCTCTCCAAAGCAAATTCAGAAAGAAGAGGAACAAAATCTGGGACTTTCTGGTCTTTTTAAAATCAATCCAGATGTGCCCTTTATCAGCCCGGATGCACCATAAAAAAACCAGTTATACCACAAAAGTAATCAACAGATCCTCAATGTGTTATAATTATATTGTAACTTAGTTATGCATATGCTATCACAAACATTAAATAATAGTAATAATTAGAAGTGGCATGTTAATTGCAACTAGTTGCTTCCACATTCTGATTTTTGTAAAAAATACAGAAAATTGCCTTATAACAGGCAATAGTATTTCTCAGAGTATTCTTCTGTTTAGATTACGGTAGTTTTTAGTCTAGAATTGTCTGTTCTCACTGGAAGTGGTCTTCCAAGGTCTCAGGAACAGGATCTTTGCCATCACCTGTCACCTGATTTACTTATTTTTTTGGTTGAAATCCAATTCAGAACCTAAAGTGAAAGCTAGCTCCCACCCTGGTGAAGAGGTTATTAATACTGGGGGTTTGTATGGGAAGCTGATAGTTAAATAGCTATGTAAGTGACAGAATAGCCTTTGTCTTCTGATTCAGCCTGTAATGGTGCCTTGTGTCTTCATTCTGGGTTTGAAAGCAATGTGCTATTAACTGAAAATGTTTGTTTCTTGGGGGGGGGGCATTCAGGAGAACTCTCTGTTACAGCTAATGCTGCTAAATCACTTGGGCTTTCCTTGCTGGAACACCATAGCTTGGGGGCTGCGTTGAGCCTTTTCAGTTATGCCATCCTTGGTAGTCAATTAATATGGCAAAAATTATATTGATCCCAGTCCACATGACTCAGAGCTTTCACCTCTTATTCATTGTTGGTCACCAGAGTGACAGGAAGCTGTTGGGGATGAAATGCAAACCCATAAATAAGTACTCAGAACACATTTGTTCCACTTTAGTGTGATTTCAGGATGAGTGAGAGGGACTTAAAGGGATTTTCCATGCTCTCTTAAAAGTCTGGGGAAAGCAGTGGATCAGATACAGTAAGCATCAATCTTCCATCTGTCATAGACTGCAAAGAGAACATTCCTAGCAAACTCCTGGTGTTGAGAAAACCAACCTGGAGCTCTGATATCCTGCAGTCTTGTAAATGCACCTACAGGTGTTACTGACCAACAAAATATGTTTTATGACCCCAGCTGCCATCATGTATTTGCATGAGTCATATGTGGCATACCAATGGCATAAAATAGGAGAGGGCAGCCATGGCTTTCCAAGTGTTTTTGGCCAATGACTCTTGCCAGGTCTAGCCAGCATAGCTAACAGTGAGGACTTATGGAAGTTGCAGTCCAAAAATATCCAAGGGCCATTGTCAGGCACCCATGGCCTAGACCCCCCCCCCACCAATGTTTGTAAAATTTCTTTTCCTATCTGGTCACTTGGAGGCAGTTCTTACTATGTAAATACAAATAGCTATCTAGGTGCCTGCAAGGCCATTCCATGAACCATGGCTTGCATATGTGAAGTAAATTTTTCCCAACCTTACATTAACTTGGCTGGGCCACTCAAACAAGGAGACCGTAATAGAAAGCTTCCTCAAAGAGATGCAACCATCTCCCATTCCTAGAAAACTACTACTAGTTCCATGCCTTGGAAAGTCCTTCAATGAAACACTCTCCGTGGGTCCTTTTGTTCAATGTGGGGACACCTTCACCTTGTTGCCATTGTTAACAGCTGCTCTATTCATTCTCTGCTGTTTCCTTGGCAGAGGGAAAGTAAATAGATAAGTCAGAAGGAGGCAGGTATATCTTCTCTTCTCTTCTCCCTTCCTTCCTCATCACAGTCACTCACAGCCTCTGGGCTAGAGGCAAAGGGTAACCTAGCAAACAGATACAAAAGTCTACATTGGCATGAAACTGGGGGCTTTTGGCAATGCCCTCCCTACAAATGTGTGAGCCTTGGCAGATGCCCACCCTCGCCATCCTTTGTGACTGGCACTGCCAGAAGCTTTTCAAAGTAGGTACAGCTAGGTCTGGTGGGCCTCAAGATGATTGGACTAGAAGGGGTCACTTACAGAACCCAAATATAATAAAGTCCAAAGTAAACATCATAATTGTACCTTTATTAGGCCAGCCAAAAGGTGCAAAATTACATTACGCTAGTTATTGAAGCTCACTGGCTTCTTCAGGAGGCCAAGATGTTAAAAAATCATACAAGAGAAGATAAGTGACAGTATTGGAGTTCCAGGCCTGCATCTTGTTTGTGATGTTTCCTCAGGCTGGTGTTTAAGGTGGTCAAGAGGAAAGGTTGAGCATCCACACCCCTTCTTGGCCACGAGGGGATGGCAGTAGAACTAAGGCAATAAAATCTCCGTCTCCATTGGCAGCAACAGAGTAACTTTCATTGAGATCTAGGCCATCTCTGTCCTGTTCAAGGTTGCAAGCTACTTTGTAGTCTCTCAAGAAGCCTCTGCCCTGTCACATCTGGAGAGAAGTTTAGGTCTTGTAATAGATACAACTTGCCAACAATAGTCAAATGTACATTGTTTTATCTTCGTTAGAGGTAAAAATTTGAGAGAATAAGTCCCAGTATATTTGCTCCCTCTAGAGAGCATCACTTCTCCTGCATGATTTCTAACAGTTTTGCCTGATTAAAAAGCCACTGAGCTTCAACAGTTACTGTAATGTATTTTGTGCCTTTTAGTTGGCCTAATAGAGGTATCATCATTGCTGTATGACCACAATGGCTACCATGAACGTACATGTTATAAAACCTGGCAAGTTTTTTTTTTAATTGGGGAGGGTCACTTAATAGTTACCTGACAAGAAGGGGTATGGAAAGGTTACTACCTTGATGCTTGGTGGCATCCTGTCTAATGCTGCTCAACTGCCTGGTGCTTCCTCGGCACATCTTTTGGTGAACAGGCAAAGGAACGTGCATGATGGGTTATCATAGGGGTTGTCTAATGGTGAGAATACATTTTGTCTAAATGGGGTCCTGCGACGATTCACCATATTAAGAAGGAGGGGGCCCCAAACCACCATATACTGTGCAGGAAAAGCCTTTGTGGCTTTTACCGAAGTGTTTTAAAAAACTGCAAGGGAAATGTGCATTCCTGCTTATTGGGAAGACCAAATCAGATTGCAGTGCATTCTCAGTGAGGATGGAAGGGGATTGCTGATTGGTTGAATGTGCACAGGGGGCAGAGCTTGCTGGCAACTATGGCCAGAACTGCCATGTTGAATGTTTGTGGAAGCGATTGTGTACTGAGGCAATGAAACCCATTTTTTTTAAAGCTTGTTTAAGTGGAAGGTTGCACTACTACACCTTGGATTTACTTTTTAAAAATACTGTTTGGTGGTGACAACTTAGGGAGAATAAAAACAAGAGTAATTCACTTGCACCCACCATCCTGATTTGCAGGCATGCCTGTGTGAACATCAAACATGGATAGCTTTGCATACCTATGATCTTGCCAAAACTGGAAACAAATGGATGCTGCTGCAAATTGGCATTACTGTGCACCAATCCACATTTTTTGTCTCGTATAGACAAGCGCATAGACTGATCTGGGGTTTGGAGCTTGGGTGATCTTGTGGGTTTAAAGGCAAACCACAAGAGACAGTTATCCTAGTTCTCACTGTAAATACCAGGGATTCTACGCTGTTTTTATTTATGTATTTGTTTATTGTACTATCCTTGGCAGACACCCAATCTGACATTCTCTGGACAACATGAAGAATATAACAAAATCAATTTAAAATAATAAAGAGCAAACAAAAAGATTGAGCCAGTGTTCATTACATTTTGGAAAGATTCTCTTGTTACAGATCCTTGTAAGTTTCAATAAAGTTATCCAAGGCCCTTAATTAAATCCATATATATATATATCTTGTGTCTTCGATCTGTGGGTGATGGGTTCACCAATATGAAGAAGAAAATGCATCTGTTGCTCACTTTTATCATTCTTTCAGTTGTGTACTAGGGATAAAAGTATTGTTCCCACTCTTAGTGTTTCTGTTCATTTATTGTTCTTTAGTCCTGCGTACTATTCCTTCTCCATCCTGGTTTAACTAGGAGAGTTTTTGAAATGAATTGCAGAATTGAAGCCTGAATAGTTTGTAGCAGCTTTCAGTTCCTTTACATCATTTCCATCTCTTCCTTCATTCACACACATGCATCCCCAATGCGCAGAGATGGTTGGGAGCAGCAAGGAAATGCTGTAGAAAAAGAACCTTAATGTAGTCAACATTGCTTTTTTTTTTTTTTTTTTGCAGTGGCCATTTTGAAATCTGTGATGCTTTCAAAGAACCTGCTTGCAAAGCATGGCTACTTGAATGATCTCTAAGTATGTCCACAAAATCTCTACCTTGTGCGTGTGTGGGGAAACGATGGCACCGTCAACATTTTCTTCTGAAACAGCTGCTTTTTTCCAGCATATCCATTTGGGTACTCATGCTAGCTTTGAGATTATATAGATCTTGATTTAGTGCATTAGGGATATAAGGAATATGTGAAGGATTTTTGCCTCCAACCGCAACCCATCAAAAATCCCAAACATCAAGCACCTTGATATTTTTCATTTCTGCAGAAAAACAAAAGAGAGCAGGATTTGTTTCTCCCCACCTTTTTTGTTGGGTTATTTTTGGTGTAAGGGAACATGTTTTTTTCAGATTTTTTTTTTTTTTGGCTGCAAAATGCATTTAATTAGTATTTCATGCACACGTATATGCCAACTTCATGCTTAATATATTGTAGAATATACAGGTCAGTTAGGACTGAAGTTGTGGTGGTAGTTAAACCTCACCTTTCCACATGTTCTAGTCCTGATAAAAATCCTCCTATTTAAAGGGGGAAAGAAACTACAGGTCACAAACGCACACACCGTATCTATGAGGGATATGTTCCTGGACTTACTGTTTATAAGCAAAACCACAGATAAATCAAACCCTATTAAAAATAAAGGATTTCCTATACAAACATATCTTAGAGTTCCATCCATCCACAACCTTTATTAGGTTGTGGATGGATGGAACTCTAAGATATGTTTGTATCTTAGAGTTGCATTGGAGGACCTAGCAAGTCCTAGAGAGGATACCACTCTAAGCATTTTCCAGCTCAACTCTATGGTATATGTCCCTCTTTTTTCAGATGTGCATAACTGAAACCATGGATATTGCTTCAGCAGATATGGGAAATGCGGAGGGGGGGACTTGTAATATCATTCCTAATGCCCTATTAAACATCACATGTATTTGGTTCCAAAGGCTGCTTTTAAAAAACAAGTTCCCTAGTCATGCTAGCAGCAAAACAGAAAGTTGAACTAGCAATTCAGTTGAGTAACTCAGGAAAGTGTTTTGCTAGCAGCAAAACAGAAAGTTGAACTACCTCAGAGGTAGTTTGGATGAGCAATTGGCTTGGCTGTCATTGGACCAGTGGTGGTCAGAATAACATAGCCTACAACATTTCACAGACAAAAACACAGACACACTTGTAATATCTCAAGTTCTTACAGCAAAAAATCATTTTGTGGCTCTCATCCCATTACACTGGTCCAACTGCTGCTTTTTATTCACTCCACAGCAGCTGGCATCTGTCAATTCAAAAACCATGAGTGTTTTGCTAATTTAGAGATTGCATATTCAACACATTCACTCTGAACTTGATGCCACAATTACGGCAGAGTTCAGGGAAGTGTCCAGTGTGCCCTTTGGTCAGTTTTCTTTGGGATCATTTTCAGTTGTTGCAGCCTAATCACATGGACAAGACATTTCAATTGGTCCATTCCACCAGATGTCTGCTTGACCCTTGCCCATCTTGGTTAATAAAGTCTAGCCAAAACGTATTGACTGGGGGGACTGATGGAGTGGTAAATGCCTCACTGTGGAAGGGAGATGTGCTTGGTGTCTTGAAGGAGGTTGTGGTGCACTCCCCCCTGAAGAGGGTTTCCCTGGACTCCAAGGTACCCGGCAACTACCACCCACTTTTGGGCAGGGTACTCAAGTATGTGGTGGATGGGCAGTTTCAGAAATTTTGGAAACCACCAAGTATATGGACCCATTTCAGTCTGGTGAGATGTCAGAGAGACTGACACTGGGGGGATTCCTACTCATCTCCATGTCTATTAGGAGTTCCATGCCATCCACCATGCTCTTCAATATCTTTATGAAGCCGCTGGGGAAGGCCATTAGGAGTTTTGGGATAGGGTGTCATCAGGATGCAGATGATTCTTATCTCTACTCCTCCTTATTGTTCGATTCAGCTGAGGTTGTGTAGGTACCAGACCAATGCCTCCATGCTGTAATGGGCTGGCTGACCTCCTCCAACAGCTTTATATAAATGTTGAGCAGCAAGGGAGATATGATGGAAGCCTAAGCAACAGTTTAATGGCCATGGGGCTGAACAGGAATCCCCAATGCTTCTCTTTAGAACCAGCTCCACAGACAGTAGTGGAACTACTGTAACACAGTTCTTTTGACTCCCATCCTGTAGAGCTGGTCTAGTAAGATACCATGGTTGATGGTATCAAAAGCCACTGACAGATCTAGGAAGATGAACAGGATCGTTCATCTTTCACCAGGAGGAGGTTGTCAGTCAGAGACAATAAACCTGTTTCAGTACTGTGTCCTGGCCTGAAACCAAACTGAAATGGGTCCAGCTAATCTGTCTTCTCCAAGGGCACCTGAAGTTGTCCATTTATCCACATTCATTTTCTACTCAGCAATTTAACTTCTAGGGACTTTGAGCTGAATAACAATGCTTGTTGCAACTCAATGCAAAAGCAACACTTGTTGCAACTTTTAAATAGAGGCTGGGTGGCCATCTGTCAGGACTACTTTGATTGGGTATTCCTGCATGGCAGATGGTTGGACTGGATGGCCCTTGTGGTCTCTTTCAACTCTATGATTCTATGATTCATACGAAGTGCTGTTTTGTTTTGTTTTTTGGTAAGGTATCCCTAAAATATAACAGGGGGATACGGTTTTATTCTGGACAGCTGTCAGAATGTAGTAGGTACCCTTCCTGAGGGGATCAATGAGTACTAGAGGTAACTTCTGCCCACCCCAAGCAGATAAGGCAAAGGAATACTGCTGCTGATCTTGAAGATCCTTCTCACAGGACTGCTGGTGGTAAATGGCATGTACAGTGGGCCCTCGAGATCCATGGGGGTTCAGTTCTGGACCCCCTCATGGATGCCAAAAGCCACAGGTGGTCATGTCCCATATTATTAAATGGTGGTGATGTACATGCAGATGCTTCAGTGCATCTGCAAGCATGCCACCACGATTGTAGGTATGGGGTGTGGTGATCCATGGTTGGTTGAATCTGAGCATCAGGAGCCCGTGGATCTGGAGTGTCCACTGTATTCAGAAGGAGTACTGAATATAGGATAGAAGGTGGTACCTGATGTCATTTTTGTGTTGTCTCCCTCCCCTTTTCTTCTCAAATCTTTTCCCCAAGGCACTTGGTTTGGAACTTGGAAGTAACTTCTTCTTGTGTGCCCCCAAGTTGTTTCTGATTTTTGGCAACCCTAAGGTGAACCTATCACAGGGTTTTCTGAGGCTTACAGTGTGTGACTTATCCAAGGTCACCCAAAGGGTTTTCATGGACATGCAGGGATTCGAACCCTGGTCTCCAGCAATTTTTGCTGAGTCTGATAATGTCCTTGCAATTGTATACAGGCATGTAAATGTAACTAATTAATTAGTTAGTTAGTTTTTTAAAAAGCAACATTCCACGTTTTGGTGATATCCCCATTGTGGGGTAGAGGAGGGAAGTTTGGTTTGGCAAACCTATCTGCTCTGTGCCCACCTTGCTTCCTCTAGGAATATAAATGGTTGCTTATTTCTTTCTCACTTGGAAAAACAAATATAATTTAAAAGTGTTCTTTGCATTGGGTGAGATCCCAAAAGACTTCTTTATTTTTTGTTCCATATTTTTGAAAATTATTTTGTGCAAAAAATGGTTTTGAGCTTTATGTTCCCCTGAAAAAAACATTGATTCCAGGGGTAAAACCCATTCTTCGCATGTGCACACACATCACCACCACCAACAACAACAACAACAAAAAGGGGGAGGAGAGGTGCTGGTCTTTAGCCTCTCATTGGAGAATGAATAACTTTGTGGTAGTGTCAATTTTTTTTTCCAGTTGGGATGCCTTAACATGTTGAGACACCATTTCTCATTGAGGGGGATAAATATTGGTGAATATTCCTTATACCCCTACCTGACTGTTTAACATGTTTGGTTATTCAATTAGGGGCTCCAGTCCAGATAAATGTGGTTGTGATTGGGTTCCATTGAAACAAATGGAGCACCTTCATTCTGACAAAAATCCCATTCAAAGTCATGGTACTCGAGTTTGCCACAAAGTTCTTGGACCATAAGTGAGAGAGCAGACCATTTCCTCCCCTGTCATGTGCTCAATTTGCAATGCCCTGTAGCTGTTTCAAATTGCAGACCCAAATAAACCACAGCAAACCATAATAGAAGGAAGCCCAGATGGTTTGTTGGAAGCAAATTATCTTAGTGAAGGGAGGAAAACATTTTTATCTAGCAAGAAAACCAGGGTTGGCTTTATTTGTGGCCTCACTGACAACAGAAAACAGGGAAAGAGAGAACCATTGACATTTCTACTAGGAAAATTGCTGGAGCACATCTCTTCTCTCAGTGTGTGCAGGCGTCGGTGCGTGTTTTGCAGAATGAAATAAAAGGATTTTTTTTGCACTAGTCATTTGAGAATGAGACCTGGGTAGAAATGGGGTTAGTGGGGAAGGAGTGTGTGTGGGATGCCTCCACCTCCAACTTTCTAGAAACGTTCCCCTTCTGTCCACCTGCCAGCCGTGTCTGTCTTCTTTCTTGGCCATTTACTTCTTACTTTTGTTTCCCTTACTTGTTGCTATTCATGCAGCGTATGGAAGGAGCTCCAGTGAATATAGGCCAGGCTTTGATTGTTCAGCAGGCTGGAAGATGATGATTATAATATCTGACAGGAGGGAAAGGAGGGGAGAAAACGTTTCACGCTTTCAGATCTGCTTTGTCGTAAGTAAGATCTTGTAGAGGCCTCCAATGGATAGCTTCCTTCCTCTATGCAAATAGTGTCCAAGTAATAAACTAAATGGTTTTCTTCTAAAGAGACTGGGCATTAGATCCATCACTTTGCTATTACATCTTGTTCTGGGTCCTTTTCCATCTTGTCATGTCAGGCAAGTTAACAGAAATGGACTGCCCCACTTTACACAGACAGGGTGCTATTGGGAAGACACAAGTAAGTGTTGTTCTGTTTCCTGCTTTGGGCATCTCTACACTACGAGTTTCAAAGAAGTGTCAAAGAAGCGTATGTTAAACTGTCATGGCTCCCTGCCCTAGGATTCCTTTGGTACTGTAGTCCTATGAAGGGACACAGATGCCTTTGGTTTATTGATTTGGATTAATTAATCAATCAGTTAATTAATTTCCCACCTCTCTTCCATGAATAGGATTCAAGGTGGCTTACAAAAAATTAAAATGACTAAATGATTAAAATTAAAAAAAAATCAATAAAGAAACATAGCATCTCAGTGTCCTTTAGAGAAGTGATGGGAGCTGAAAACCAGACTTTAGATTTAACTCTGGCTTAAATTTGTATTGTAGTTGTTACCATGATACATTAGAGCTGAATACCTTTTTAATTATCTTTTTAATGAGCATCCCATGGTGTCAAGACACAAGCATGTTCTAACTAGGAAGGTGGGATATGGGTGACATATTACCCAGTTGGCTGCATTTTGTCCAGGTTCTAGGTATGTTCCTTTATGCTTCTTTGGACTTTTGGATAGTCTAATTTCCAAGCTTTCATTTAAAAACACTGGATGGAAGGAAGGAAGGAGGCTTATTGTCATAAACTGATACTTGCTGTTTTGGATCTTAGATTTTTGGAAAGTGGTTTTAAATAATAAAGAAATTATAAAAGGCTTTTTTGAAAGACTTAACTCCAGATGTACTTGCCTTGAGTCTACGGTACAGTCATTTGAATTGTTTACTCGGATGCATGCCCTGCTAAATTAAATGTGCATTCTTCCTAAGTAAAGATGCACAGGAGATTTATTAATCAGTATTTATTAGGAATCCATACTGTTCTCTACTGCAGTGTTATCCACAGAAAGAAACAAAACAGTGTCTTGTGGTGGTGGTATAGGGGGTATAGAAGAGATTTATATAGAGGAGAAGTGGAAGTAAAATATAAGAGGATAGGGGGTGGCAAAGAAACAGATCTAACATATCAGATTGGTACTTGATTTGAAAGGTATATATTTTTCTCACATAAGGGGACACCTTTCAAAATTTTCAGAGATGTAGCCATGTGAGTCTATTGCAATAGAAACAACAGTCTTGCAGTACATTAAAAATTGTCAAGTTTTATTTGGCTCAAGGGTTTGTGGGCATGGGCATCCTATATTCTCCTGCTACCTGAAATGGGAAAAGTGTAGCCCCCCTCCCCAATCTTGGAGTCACCTCAGTGTCTTAACATTCTTCATGTTGTCCTGTTCTTGGCAGTTCTGTGCAGGCAGTTTTGTGCAGGCAAAGAGGAGGAGTCACTGCTATGGGGTTGGTTGGGTGGGAATTGTGCAGAGGTCTTAGTCTGGTCCAGGAGCAAGGAGATGCCAGCCACAGATGCAGGCGAAACTTCAGAAGTAAACTCTTCCAGGACACAGCCTCACAGCCTGGAAGAAAACCAAGGAAAATCTATGGATGCTGGCCATGAAAGCCTTTGACTTCACAAAGATGGAAATGCATGGGGGCAACAGGCAGGAATGGCAACAAGGTCTAGCAAAGGAACATTGGTGGGGTGGGGTTAATGTAAGGGTAGCAAGGAAGAGGAGAAGGAGTAGCAGCAGGTAGGAGATGGAGGACCAATAGATGGAAGAGTGGCAGGCAGGCACTACAGCTAGTTGAGGTGGCAATGGCTGGGAAGGGAGGGAGCTGAGGTCACCAAGGATGGAAGCATCTCTGTGGAGATTCAGCACAGTTTGCCAGTTCTGGTATCCTGCTACCTGAGGCAGTCATGGTATGACTAGGTCTGTCTGTGAACTGTAGTTTATGGGATGCAATCTCTTTCAAAGCATGGGCTGTTGTCTCATTTGGCAGATTATTATACACCTACTTTGATGGGAGAGTGGAATCAATGGGGTGTTAGGAAAGTGGAATACAAAAAGGACAAATGTTGATCATTACCTTAACTGTGGTCAGTAACAAACAGTAGTTGGGTGGTAGCATAAATATCCTGGTACAGTGGCTCTTAACCTTTTCTTTACCAGGTACCCCCTTTAAATATCTTTTGTTGCTGTGGACCCTCAAGACTTAACTCAAGATTTAAAACCCTAACATCATCATCATCATCATCATCATCATACAATTACACAATCCGTTATATCTTCCCTCAGAAGCACTGGAGGGGGAGAGAAGAATTTTCTCCTCCTTCTTCCTGCAAGTTTGTGGCTGGAGCAGATTGAATGGCAATGCACAAGCCAAGCCAGCCAGCCCTTACCTTGACTCCTGTCATATGGCTGCTCCACTGCAGGGAGGAGGTGGACCAAGCAGCCTTCAAGCCTTTGCAGAGCTCCTGTGAGGACATCATGGACCCCTGCAGGTCCCCAGACAACAGGTGAAGAACCACTGTCCTGGTATAAATATGCTGATCAGCACATGTATTGTGATGAAAAATCAAATCAGTCAAAGAAAGCTAAACTAGACCATTGTCTAGTTACAAATAAATAATGTAATCTATGTCTGGAAGAAATCTTATCCATGCAATTCCTGCTATTTGCACTTTACTCAGTAATCTCCCCCCTGTAAAACATATGTCAGTGTGTCACTTGTGGGGCTTTCAGTTGTATCTCATATATATGTACATTTTTAGCACCAGGTTTTAAAAAATCTGATAGCAAAAAACACAACTGTAAATGGTACCATTGGGAACTCCTGTGCTTGACAAAGTGTCATTACTACTACTGCTGTTGCTAATAATCATCATCTGTACTGCACCAGCATTATATATAGCTGCTTTTCAAGGTTCCTGCCTCCCTATCTTTCCCACAAAAATACTGTAAGTTAGGAGATTATCAGACAACTGTCTAAAAATGTTCTTTTGGCACTTTTTTTTACAGAATAAATATCCTGGCATAATAACACTTCTTTTCCCACACTGCAGTAATTACAAGACATAGATGTCCCTGAATTCCAGCAATACAACTGCTCGTGTTGCTTACTTTCACGTTTTTGCATGGGTGAGATTTTGGCAGTTCTCGCGAGAAGATGCGAGTATGATTAAAAGTCCAAAAACACCTAAATTACCAAATGAAACAAACACACAAGCACTGAAACACACTTGGAAATTTGGAAGCAAGATGGGGAGGTTCATAAACAGAGCATAGCATACCTAGTTTTCCCATTCTCACCCATTGACACTGGAACCACACCAGCAGAATGGGGCACAGTTTTGCACACAAGCAATGCCACAAACAAACAAACAAACAAACAAAACAAAACAAAAACATGGGAGATCAATTTGTGGCTTCTAATAAAAAAGAACACCCTCTTGACAGCAGCACAATGCTTGCAGAACACTGGGGCACAACATCGTGTGATAGGGAAGCCATTTTGTGGCCTCATTTTGACATTATAACACTGTATTTGCCGTGTCTGATAATCTCCTTAGATTTGACTGACACCTAATGACTGGGTGAAGGTCATCCTGTAGACTTTGTTGTTAAGGAAAATGCAACATGGGACATACAGTGAAAGAAATAAAATATGTATGTGAAAGTCACAATGACTAAGCAAGAGCAATTATGGGGCTACACAGGTGAAACTGCTAATGTAATCTAGAAGGCCTGAGAGCCAAGGACAGAGGTACTGAATGCAGATTGGAAACACCTGAGAATCATTAAGTGTACAAGGTGAAATGTTGAAATACATGGGTTGGTCTTAAGCATGGGTGGAACTACGTGGACCAATCAGAATGGAAGTACACACCCACTGGGTGGAAACTAATTAGTGGGTGGTGATAAACAATGGCTATAAAATTGCAATGTTTGCCAATGTATTTTTGTGGTTGAGTAGAGGTGCAGTAGTTTGGAGATATTGTGGAGTAGTGTGTAGAGATTGTGATTTGTTGACCATATAGTATATTTATATAGATGAATAAAGTAGGTTTTATATAAAACTACTGAGTTGCCTGGGTGATTCCTGGAGACGTTTTGGAGACACCTGGAGAAGAGTGAGAAGGCTTGGAGAGTTTGTCAGGATCTTCAGCCTATTCTCTGAAACTCTGCTGCTTTGGAGGAAAGCATTAACCACTGATCTAAGCTGGTCAGCTCTGCTGCATAACAGGGTGGTGAGTTTGAGCCAGAGGTGAAGAGCTACAACTCCCATCATTCCTGACAAGGGTTATGGGCCCAGTTACTAGAGCACCCAGCATCCACAGAAGCTGAAAGTTCCAGAAAGTGGAAGAAAGCTTTGTGGACGATAGATCAGAGCAAGTTGTTTGTGCTGCACTGATAAGCCTCGTGAGTAAATCATTTTGTGTTTTGCTTAAGCCCAGACGGGTTGGCTGTGCATACTCAGAAGGACTGTGTCAAATTGAGTCACTGCACAAATCAAGATGGAAATTCTAAAGTTTAGTAAATTAAATAGAAACAACTACTCTACCTGGAAGATTTATGCCCAATCTCTACTAGTAAAGGAAGGTCTGTGGTCAACAGTTGAAACAGGGCTGGCAGCTGATGCTAATGAAGCCACTAAAGAGAGAGATAGTAAAGCAAAAGCCTGTCTTTATCTCATGCTTGAAGAAGACTTAATTAATGACGTCAGAGATAAAACGTCTGCCAAGGATGTGTGGGATACCTTGCAGAGATTACACACTCCTTCAACTGCTTTTGCAAAAATGCTATGGTCTAAAAGAATATACAGGCAAAAGATGACTAAAGGGCAGTGTGTGATAGAACATTTAAAAATAATGCAAGACTTGTTTGTGCAAGCTGAACTGAGGGGAGTGCAAATTAGCAAAGAGCAGCAATGCTACATTTTAATAGAATCGCTAGACTCTTCGTGGGACAACATAACGAACAGCCTGCAAAACCTGCAGGAAACTGAACTTAATAGAGATTTAATTGTGGCCAGAATACTGGAAGAGAACCAGAGAAGAATGTCTGAGCAGGGTGACTCAGCAAGCTTAAAGACTGTGCCAAAACAACAAACAACTCCTGACTGGCGAACCCAGGAGGAAGCAGCCTCTACAAGGGAGCAACGGAGGTGCTTTTATTGTAAGAAGATTGGTCATCTGCAGAGACATTGTAAACATTTTGCAGCTGAGAGACATAAGCAAGCAGAGAGCAGATGGCAGCCGCGGCAGTATCATAAACAGTCCAGACCTCCATTTTTGAGGGACAGTGGTAATAAAAAGGGGTTTGCAACCATGATTAAGGAAAAACAATATGCAAATTCTAAATGGCTAGTTGATTCAGGAGCCACATCTTTGATGTGTAATGACATAAATTTAATAAGTAATAGAAAATCAGCTAATGTAAATGCTGTAGTTTTGGCTGATGGGAAAGAGCTCAGTACTGTAAATCAAATGGGTACTGTGTACATTCCAGGGCTAAAAGAGAATTTTAATGATGTCTTACATGTAAAGGAGTTAGAAAATAATTTGTTATCAGTCAGCAGATTAACAGAAAGAGACTACACAGTCATCTTTGAAAAGAACATGTGTAAGATAAAACTGAATGGGGAATTGCGTGGCATAGGTTTGAAAAAGGACAAACTTTATTATTTGGAGGACAATATTGATAGATACAGGGTTGAAGAAGCTAATAACATAGAAAATATTCCAATCCACAAAGACTGCATACACGAGCTTCACAGAAAATTCGGCCATGCGAGCTTCAAATGTTTAAAGAATTTAATCAGGATGTGTCCAGATTTAAAAGTTACTGAATGCAAAAACCACTTAGATTGTACGGTATGTCAACAGGTAAAGGTCAGAGCTTTTCCAGTAGCTAAGAAAACAAAAAGAATTGCTCAAAGACCATTTCAATATGTACATGCAGATGTCGCCCAAGCTAACTGCTTGTCCTTAGGGGGAAGCAAGTATTTCCTAGTAATTGTTGATAGGTATACAAGGTTTGCATTTGTGAGAATAATGAAAAACAAATCTGACGCTGGGCAAAGTTTGAAAGCATGGGTAAGAATGGTGGAAAGACAATTTGATAGCAGAGTAGGCACCATCATAACTGATAGAGGAGGAGAATTTTTAAATAATCAATTGTTTAACTGGTTTCAAAAGGTGGGAATAAGGCATGAAACTACAAACCCTGCTTGTCCTAGTGAGGATGGGTTAGCAGAGAAGAAAATACAAGATATAAAAAGAATTACTGCTTGTATGATGGCAGATGCAGGGGTGAAAGATAGTTTTTGGGCAGAAGCAACTTTGACTGCAATACATATCAGTAACAGATTGTATCATTCAGAAATTGAAGACATTCCCTACAGGGTATTGTATGGGAGAATGCCAAATTACAAGTACTTAAGGGTTTTTGGACAATTTGCTCATGTTTACACACCTGCTTGTTTCAGGAGGAAAGGAGAACCCAAAAGCAAAAGGCTTAGGTTTTTGGGGTATTCTGGAAATAGCTACAAGTTTCATTTGGATGGAAAACAAGTACAGTATTCAAGGTCTGCAAATTTCGAGAGACATGCTGGTTGGGACAAACTGCATGCCAATAAAGAAGTGTTTTTGAGATTAGGGAGTTCAAATGAGCCAAAAACACAAACTGAACCAACCTCAGGAAACGGAGGGGTTTCAGTTAAGCAGGAAGCATCACCTAGCAGCAGTGGTAGTTCTTCTGATGATGAGATAGCATCTAGGCCTACTACTACTCGAATGACTGAAGACAAGAGATTTAGTCATAGAACTACAACTCCCAGTAGAGAAAGTGAGGATGAAAGAGACAGAACAGCAGATTTTATTCCCAGGCGTAGTCATAGAGTTAGAAAGCCTCCAGATAGGTTTGTTGTGACAAAGGCAAGAGCTTGTTTAGCAGTAGAAGAGCCTGAAAGTTTTGAAGAATTGGAAAGTTATTCTAGTGAAGAACAGGAAAGATGGTTTGATGCAATGGATAATGAGTTTGGTTGCCTGGTAAATAAAGATGTTTTTGAAATTGTTGACAGACCCAAAGACAAGAAAGTAATTGGTTGTAAATGGGTATACAAAAGGAAAGAAATGCCAGATGGAAGTACCAAATATAAAGCTAGGTTAGTGGCTAAGGGTTTTGCACAACAGCAGTATGAGAACTATGATAAAACATATTCTCCAACTGCAAAGCCAGAAAGTCTGAGAATGGTTCTAGCTGTAGCAGTAAAAAGGAATTTAGTTGTAGAACATTTTGATTTTGAGACAGCTTACTTGAATGCGGTTTTGAATGAAGAAATATTTATGGAACAGCCACAAGGTTTCGAAGAAAATGGTAGTCAGAGAGTATATAAATTAAAGAAAGCGTTGTATGGTTTAAAACAAAGTGCCAGAGCGTGGAATCTGTGCATCAATGATGAGCTAGTTAAGCTAGGTTACAAGAGGAGCATTGCAGATGCTTGTGTTTATACAAAAGGAGACATAGTATTAGTGATTTATGTAGATGATTTGTGCGTAGCAGCAAAGTCAAAACAGGAAATTGAGTCAGTAAAAAGAGAATTGTCTAAGAAGTTTGTTTTGAAGGACTTAGGTGTATTGAAGTCTTATTTAGGTATTTGCGTTGAATGGACAGAAGAAGGACATTGTTTATTAAGTCAGAGAAATAAAATTGAAAGATTGATTGAAAAGTGTGGATTACAGAATGCAAAAATAGTAAGAGCTCCAATGACAACTGGTTTTGTGTCTGAGGAAACAACTAGAGCGTTTGAGGACAAGACTTTCTTCAGAAGTATAATAGGATCTTTACAATTCATATCTTGCCACACCAGACCAGACATTTCTTATGCTGTAAATGTATTGTCTAGAAGGGTTAATGATCCAAAAATTGAAGACTGGACAGCGGTAAAACATTTATTGAGATATTTGAAAGGAACCTTAGATAGGAAATTGATTATAAGAAACAATAGTTCAGATCTAGATTGTTATGTAGACAGTTCATTTGCATCAGAATTAGGAGACAAAAAGTCAGTTACAGGAATGATAATTAAATATAGTGAAAGTCCAATAGTTTGGAGAAGTAGAAAACAAACTAATGTAGCGTTAAGCACAACGGAAGCAGAATTCGCTGCTTTGAATGAGATAGTAAATGAGGTACAGTGGATTAAGCAATTGCTAAATGATTTAAATGAAAGTTACAAGATACCAGTGGAAATTCTGGAAGATTCACAGTCATGCATAGCAATGGCTGAAACTGAAAGTTTGAAGAACAGAACAAAATATGTTGGTGTAAGATATCAAAATGTGCGAGACATGGTTCAGAAGGGTGAAATAGAATTGAGATATATAGAAACACAACACAACATAGCAGATTTGTTCACAAAAGCATTGACAGTAGAAAAACATGAAAGGCTGACACAAATGGTTGGAATGACATTGTAAGACACATACAATATTTTATTTCGGAGGGGATTGTTAAGGAAAATGCAACATGGGACATACAGTGAAAGAAATAAAATATGTATGTGAAAGTCACAATGACTAAGCAAGAGCAATTATGGGGCTACACAGGTGAAACTGCTAATGTAATCTAGAAGGCCTGAGAGCCAAGGACAGAGGTACTGAATGCAGATTGGAAACACCTGAGAATCATTAAGTGTACAAGGTGAAATGTTGAAATACATGGGTTGGTCTTAAGCATGGGTGGAACTACGTGGACCAATCAGAATGGAAGTACACACCCACTGGGTGGAAACTAATTAGTGGGTGGTGATAAACAATGGCTATAAAATTGCAATGTTTGCCAATGTATTTTTGTGGTTGAGTAGAGGTGCAGTAGTTTGGAGATATTGTGGAGTAGTGTGTAGAGATTGTGATTTGTTGACCATATAGTATATTTATATAGATGAATAAAGTAGGTTTTATATAAAACTACTGAGTTGCCTGGGTGATTCCTGGAGACGTTTTGGAGACACCTGGAGAAGAGTGAGAAGGCTTGGAGAGTTTGTCAGGATCTTCAGCCTATTCTCTGAAACTCTGCTGCTTTGGAGGAAAGCATTAACCACTGATCTAAGCTGGTCAGCTCTGCTGCATAACAGGGTGGTGAGTTTGAGCCAGAGGTGAAGAGCTACAACTCCCATCATTCCTGACATTTGTGACCAAATAAGGACTGGAATTTGGCTTTTCTTATTCCAGTTCTAGCACTATCTTCGATTATAATGGCTCTCTCAGGTTAATGTTTAACATATAAATGGAGCCAATATTGAACAAAAGTCGTAAAAAAATGAATATGCTTATTACGTAATATACATGTTTGCACATTTTTAATCATATGTAAATTTCCATAGCATACAAATTAGGATCTGGATTTGGGCAAATGGAACATGGCAACCCTAACTTGGGTAGTGGTTCAACATGTATTTCCAAGTGGTTACATTTGGCAACAAGAATGTGAACCTGGTTTTAATAGAAACATTATATCTGGCAGAGTAGGCAACATTGGTTGATCAGCAGGTAGCACTTGAATCTTCATGTCTTACAGCTGTGGCAAAGAAAGCATGGCCAAGTTCATGCCTCGCTTTCTTTTGGTTTGTTTTGGTCTTCTGCTGAACGGAGAGAAGTATGTTTTCCTTAGCACCAATCTCTTATCTCCAGCTGACTACCTAAGAAGATGATTTGCAGCCTTAAAACTAAAATGGAAGCTACTGCGTGATATTTTAGACAGAACTTCAGAATTTCAAGTTGATTGTTCTGGGTTCAGACTCAAAGCCCAATCTGGTCACATCCATCCATGGCTGTTGACAAGTCACAGTTTCCTAGTCTTGGTCCCTCACCAGTGAATAGAAATATTAACTGTGCAAGGATTCTGAAGACTCTTCAAGTAATTACAAGTGGCTCATTCAGCTTGTTCTCTGTCATAGTGGCATGAACATCATTTTTCTGAAAGAGATAGTACAGCAGTTGAGACACTTAAGCCAGCCTCCTCCAGCATACATTACAGATTGTTTTGTACTACACTTTCCATTTTCTCTGAGCACTGATTATACTGGATGGAGCTTCTGGGAGCTGTAAAGTATCTGGAAGAGTATCATAGTGTGGAAGGCTAGAATAAGGACTTTGTCACAGCAGTCTGTTTTGTCTCAGCAATCGCATTGGTGAAGCAAACAGGAACATATTGGTTTGAAAATCATACATATTATACTTCTCTGCAATTGCACTAGTGTGCTGCTTTGGCAATCCATAGTCCCTTCCGCACCACCTTCGTAACTCCGCCATATGCCTTACTCAGTGCTTGTGTGCCTTTTTATTTTTTCTACAATTCCGTACTTATGACCAAACGATAAAAAATATTTTTATTTTATTGTTTTGACGTAATTGTGCAATCACAGCAAAAATAACAATAAGAAAACCAAAAAGCACAGAGTAAAAATAACTCCAGCCTGCTTGGGAATAGTGAGGGGGAGAGGAGAAGAATCATGCCCCCTCACACCACATGATTGCTGTCACATCAATACTGCAGCAGAAGGGACCTATCACACCAGAAGGACTAATGGAATAGCAGCGATATTGGGAGCCATTGACGGGATTCCCCATCAGTGAAAAAGTGAGCTCCACAAATGACTGAAATGCAAAGCACTAACAGGATAGACACAACATCATGTGATAAGTACTGGCCAAATACATGAATGTCTTGCTGTAATTGCAAAATGCTAGCCTCATGTGATGAAGTCTTAAGCCATGAGCCAGATAGTTTCTGATACAACTCTTTCCTCTTTTAAGCAATTATTAGGTGGCTTTATTCTTGTCTCTGAAACATGGGGGTGATAATACTGACCTACTTTATCAGGCTGAATTTCATGGTTCCTGACGGTGTGGAGCATTCAAAGAATTTGAAAAGAAGGATGGAGGAGCTGGGATATTAGTTATAGCTTGATGTACAAAACCTGGATGGCTGGGGGTCCTCGTTAATGTAATGTACACCCTTAATTATGGCTTGAAGTGCAAAAACTGGATCAAGGAAGGGGCTTTGCCAGAATTGCCTTAAAACTGTGGTAAAAAACAAGAGTGAATTTTTGTACAGTACTCTGACCATCTGAATATGTCCTACGGGGGACTTACAAAGTCTTTGTACTAAAATAGCCATTTCTCTTTCCCATCAGTTTTAGAAAGAACTGTTAAGGGTTCAGGGTACAAATAATCCATGAATAGAGAATTCAAGTTTAATTCCCCCCCCCCAATTTTTAAAGGGTTGTGTAATTTCTGCTTGATCTCTCTCCCCGCTCCCTGGATTTACTTAAAAGCAATGGATTCTATTGAGGCTAATGCCATTTTACTTCCACCGTGGTGACACATTTTAATTTGGTAATGGAAACATCAACAGGACCCAGCAATCTAGCATTGCCAAACCACAAAAGGCATCTTGAGACAATAAGCTTCTATGGTTGTCATTCCATTCCTCCTGTTATCTTGTGGCTCACAAGGCCAGGTGATGGGTCTGGCAAGCTGTGCCCCTCCCTCCTTCAGGAAAGCTAGGGAATTAGCTCACCAGGCAAACATTGTGAGGATAAAAGACAAGGGGGATGGAACCTTTTGAATGAGTGAGCTTGAAATAATTAATCAGATGTCAGAACCTTAGAGCAAAGAAAGCTTTGATGGGGAGGAAAAACTGTCAGATGGGCCATTCTTCTCCTCATGGCATTTTTCTATCTGTCTTTGCTCATCCATCTACCTAGCTTTCTGCATCCCATCAGCATACTACCATTATCCGACACTTATAGAACATCTTCCAGTCCAGTAATTGGGCACAATTCTTTCAGGATTTACTGGCTTCATTAGGCTTTTTGCTGTTGCAGGAAGGAGATACCAAACAGGGAATATGGTGCTGTGCCAACATTTATTGCAGTCTATACACAGTTCTGCATTGAAGTTGAACAAGGAGCCAACTAAAAAGTTTGGAGTCTCACCTAGGGCTTCTCTACATGGGCAATAAAACTCATACTCACCCCATATTCATGGCACAGTTGTCACACAACATTTTCAATGATGCTCATTTTCATCAGGGGTTCTGAGGAAAATCTGGATACATAAGATTTGCAGTTTGCTCTGGATTTGAGGGGGAAACCCAGGGTGGGACTTCTGGTGGACCAGACTCCATTCTTGTACTTTTTAAAAAAATGTTTAGTTTTTTTTTTTAATCCAATTGTGTGCATATCTGGATAAGTGTATCTTTGCTTATCCAGTATTACAGTACTCTGCGACCATGTATATTTGTTTATTCGCATGCACAAGTGAACATAAAAAAAGAGCGCAGGCCTGGCTGTGTGGCCAGAAATAGTATGACGTATAGGATGTGTGATCAATGTAGCTTTGCCCTTTTACTCCAACACAACTAACAGTGTGGTGGGATACTCCAATCTATAATCAGAGAAGCCTGTTAAATGTGGCCTTTACAGTGCTGCTGTGGATCAAAAACATCCAATGCTGCTATGAGGTAGGTGCAGGGTTTCTTGCCCATATAACCAAGCCCCTAGAGAAAGACCAAAGTCATTTTAGGGTACGGATGTCTAAATCTCAATGATTTAGTATGTGTTTGATCATAGAATCATAGAATTGTAGAGTTGGAAGAGACCATGAGGGCCATCCAGTCCAACCCCCTGCCATGCAGGGAATCACAATTAAAGCATCTCTGACAGATGGCCATCCAGCCTCTGTTTAAAGACCTCCAAAGAAGGAGACTCCACCACACTCTGAGGCAGTGCATTCCACTTCCGAACAGCTCTTACTGTCAGGAAGTTCTTCCTAATGTTTATATAGAATCACTTTTCCTATAGTTTGAACCCATTGTTCCATGTCCTAGTCTCTGGAGCAGCAGAAAACAAGCTTGCTCCATCCTCAATGTGACACCCCTTCAAATACTTAAATGGGCTATCATATTGCCCCTTAACCGTCTTTTTTCCAGGCTAAACATATCCAGCTCCCTAAGACTTTCTTCATAAGGCATGGTTTCTAGACCTTTCAGATCAGCAATTGTTGCCATTGTTTTAAACAAAAAGCTAATGTGACAAATAAACTAGTGTTGCCACCATATTTTACCTAAAATGAAAACTTTCGGATGTATTTGGAGACACCTGCTTGGGAAACACATCAGAGGAGTTTTGAGAATTTTTGCTAAGAGCAGCATCATTTCCTCAGGGGTAGGTTCCATTCATTTACACTATGAAGAAATGCTCCAGCAATAGCTGTAGGTTCAGGCCTTGATTCAAGGTGACTTGTAATGTAGTTAGATGGGGGCTTATGGGAGTTGTAGTCCAACTAGGGTTGCTAGTTCAGGGTTGTCCCAGGCCTTGAGGTTTCTGGGCTAAAATCTGAGACCTAGAGATGGCCCCAGTAATGCAGTAATGCCATTAACTATTATGCATTAAGTACCAACCACAGTTGCTCACAGCTTGTTATTGATTGATTCATTCATTCATTCTCTCCCTCCCTCCCACACAGAGAGAACATATTTTTCTGTCTGGAAATCAAGGCAGAAATCTTAGCTAAAGTGGCTGTTCCAAGAGCAAGGTGAAATGGGTTATTCCTTCTCACTGAGTTAACAGGGAGATGGGATAAGGACCATTTAATCTAGCCTACTTACTTCTAGCCAGTAGGTGGATGCAGAACAGAGCAGAGAGTGAGTCCTGGCACCACAACCATTGGGAGGGAAGGAGGTAGCTAACTAAGTAAATACATAGACCCTCCTGGAGAGTCTTTGCAGCATCAAATGAATTGTAAGCCTTGCAAATTGTAACAAGCTGCTACTTTCCTAGCTGAGCTGGAGATTTGCACACAGTCCTTTCCTTTTGCCCAAACTGTAGCCACCCAAACTGTAGAATTTGTACTCTCATCTCCTACCTGGAGATGATCCATGAAAACTTGAGACTCAGGGCAAGATCCTGAGATCTGGCAATCCTAAAACCTACACAGCTAGCGGGCACATAGTTTAGAGAATCTGGTCTGGAATATTTACAAAGACTCAGGCCTTTTCAGTACTGTGACCTTACTCATAATTCCCAAAGACCCGTGGCTGATCTTTCTTTAGTCAAAACCGAGGAGGATTGCACAGAAAAGACATCCTTAAAACACTGTCTTCTTTCAGCCTCCAAGCTCATGAGGAGAACGTGCCTTCCAATTTAATGAAGAGAGAGCATTTGTCCTTCTAATGCCTGCCGTGTTCCTCCTTGTGAGCTGTAGTGTTCGCTGGCTGCTGGGAGGCTCACTACTCAATTCCTTTGCCAGCTTTTCTCTCTAACTGGGATACTTTATCTTTATAAAGTAGCAATAAGTGGACGGTATAATATATTTCACTTTTAATAAGGTGTTGCCAGTCGTGCACACACTCCACAGAGCAATTAGTGTCAAAGGCGTCTAAGCAATGGAGAGGAGCCATAATTTGACTGTTTACTGAGTTAGAGGATTTATGGGCAGAAGGAGCTGTGGCTGCAACTTGGCTGGAGAAGAGGGGAGGTGCTCTGATCGGTGTCTGAAGCACAGGCTGCCTTCAGTTATCTTAGGAAAGGCAGCCACTTTCCACAGAAGGCTTGGGGAGTAAACAACATGGCTTGGTTGGTCATTTGAGGTTGGGTGTATTGCTGTTTTGCCCTATCTGGATTCAAGTTCATTTGTGACAAGTGGAATAGTATGCCTTAAGCCAGTGGTTCCCAAAATGTGTCCCTCCAGATGTTTTGGACTTCAGCTCCCAAAATTTCTAGCTGTTGCCCAAAATGGCTGGGGTTTCCAAAACATGTGAGAGGGTCAAAGTTTGGAACTACTGCTTCAGGAAAGTCCACTAGGATTGCTAGTGTCCTGTTTAAAGCCAGCAACTGCCCAGGTGATAGTCTGCAAGGACTGGCAGGGAAAGCCAGGCTTAGTCCCAAAGTTTACACCTGGGTAACAAGCAGAAGCATGGTCCAGATTGTCCAAGGTTCAAAGGAAGAAAGCAGTCCTGAGCATAATCTAAAACTGAGAGGGGTGTCGTCAGAAAGATTAGTCCAAAAGTTTGTACTGAAAGTCAGGAAGCCAGAAATGTCAGACAGGGGGCTAGTCTAAAAGACAGGATATAATGCTCATTTCTGCGCATTATTACAAATTTGCAGCAGTGTTCTTTTGTCTCCACAGTCTTTCAGCAAAAACAATAGGCAGAAAAGCTATCCGCGTTTGAAGTTCACTTGCCCATGAATCAAGATGGAGGCCGTAAATTAGCGTGTGATATGTTGCTCCACTGCACAATATTTTTTTTTAACATTAAAGCAAAGGTGTGCAAGTGTGATCTTCTACTTAAAAAAAATTATTTGGGCACCTTGGTGCAGCAAAAAAGCACACAATTGCTAATGTGAAAATCCAACGGGTTATACTGGGCGCTGCCTTGCTGGAAGGCCCACTCACCGTGCATGTCCAACCAATCTCCAGTTCTTCCCTCTCTGAGAATGCACAGCACATTGAATCGGTTGTCCTAATGAGCACTAATGCTCATTTCCTAGCATCATTTTTTAAAATATGGGGAAGCTGCAAAGATTTTTCTCGCATAGGTTTTGCATTTTTTTGGCCCCCATCTTCTGAAAAAGGCAAATCACTGCAGGATCTCGTTGGGACAAAAGGTATTCTCCTCACATTCTATGAGGGTTTTTTCATCATCTAGACAACATCAAGGGTGCATGGAACTTGGGAGCTGTTCTTTTGCAGCAACAGAATGGTGCTGAGCCAAACTAACTTATAATCAGCATTCAATCAGCCCAGCTGGCCTCATTAGCTCAGTATCCTGTATTTAAAGTGAAGCAGGGTATTGCCTGAACTTTTGCCACTGATGCTTTAATTTACATTGCTCAAGAGGGTTAAGTGTCTCTACTGTCTCCTCATCTGCAGCTGTGCTCTGGTATGGCACCAGCATGTTGTTATGCTGGTGCCATGACAGGACAACCAGTCACCTTTGGCTTCAACTGAGGCCTATCATCCTGGCTTTCCTCTTCCCTTTCTTCATCCCAAGAAGCCCCCTCCAGGTAAGACATGACAAGAGTTTAAAAAATGTTGTACTTCCACTATCAGACAAGGGTCTAAAAATGCTGTAATTCTGCTATTGAGGCAAGTAGAAACATAGTGGTATGATTATCTCATGTTGCTGTAATTGTGCGATACTACCACCATGGAATTATTACATGACCACCACTAGCAGTTTAAGAATGGGATTTCAGCTCACACTACAGTAACACTTGTCTTCTCAATGCCATCTAATGTCAGAGTAGTAACACTTCTTACTGTCCTGCGCATGTGCCTTTAAGAATTTTTTTCTTACTTCTGTGATTTTGCATGGTTGAGATTTTGTCTGTTCTCATGAGAAGATGCGACTTTGTTTAAAAACACCAAAAACAAATGCATAATGAAATACCGGTGAGTTCTCAAATAAACAATTAAACATAAAAACATACCAGACAAATGTGAGAGTTTATTAAAAAAGTGTCCTGTTGGTCCTCTTCACATTGTCCCCCCAGAAGTTTAATTATGTGTTCTTGTTGGGAAAGGGGAGGTAGAAAAGAGGACTGCCCGTTCATGTTTTAATCTTGTGATTACAGTGGGACGTAATTCTTGCACATTCATCAATGCTGTGAAAAGATCAATATTGAGGGCTCTTGATAGGTTTTGCCCATCAATGAAAGGTTACATATCATTAACAGGTCGAGCACACATGGGCCATGTGAAGATGATGATGTTGTGTGATAACAGAAACCCATTTGTGCTACAATCCCATCATAAGCATGCTATTTCAGCCTTGAATGATAAAGTCCATAGTGAAAACTGAAGAGGGTGCATGTACCTTTACTGGTTGTGTAGAGGAGGGAATTTCAGCAGGTGTTGCTTGTTATCTTGTGTATGGCAAGCAACACCTGTTGAAATCCTCTCTTCTGTACAATCATTAAAAGTACAGAAGCTGTCTCCAGTTTTCAGTCTACAAACCTATATCACCACTCAGTTTTCATTGGAGGGTTTTGCTGTGGTATGATGCTAGCCCAGTATGGAAGCCCTCCAACCTTATTCAGATTATATTTCTTCTTTTAAAAAAATAAGTAAAACTAAAACCAATAAAACTCTTAATAATGAAAAATGTAGCCAAACAATAGTACAGATAGCCTAGCGACCCACCTGTCCTCCTTCTCTCTCCTACCTCATCTAGCACTGAAAAAAAAGGGGGAGGAAGTCAGTAGACTACTAAAATGAGTAATATGATATAGTAAGAGATAAGAAAGACTCACAGTGCAATCCTGTGCATATTTATTCAAAAGTAATGTCCACAGAGTTTAGTATGACTTAATTTGGGGGAAGTGAGTCTAGGACTGCAGCCTGAGTGTTGAAGAAAGGAGGAAATAGGGTGCAGGAAATAGGTAACGGGAAAATACAGAAGCAAAAAGATCTGTGCAACTGATATGTAGTGACTTGTCTTTTTGAAAACAGAGAAAATTATGTTATATAAAGATTCAGGTATCAGGGACATGCTGCAGAATATGAGGGATCTTTTCCTTAACAGAACAATTCTGTATCTCCCTAATGGTTAATGTGGCACGGCAACTGTCGCGAGTTAGGGGACCCACATTGGTCTCCTGGAGATCTTGGAGAGCCACTCTCCTGACACACCCCAAATAGACATATTTTGTAATGCAGAGAAAACAGCAACAAGGCACCAAATCCCGTCTGAGCTTGAAAGCTAAACTGGGTCAGCCCTGGTTAGCACTTGGATGGGAGACCACTAATGAATACCAGGTGCTGGAAGCTCTATTTCAGAGGAAGGAACTGGTCAAACCAATTCTGAGTATTCCTTGCCTAAGAATACCCTATGAAATCCATGGGGCTGCCATAAGTAGACAGATGACTTTAAAGGCACATACACACATCAAAATAGATTATTTATTAAAACAACTCCATTAAAATATTTTTTTAATAGCCAGGATACATAAACTAGTAAAATAAGCAACTCATACAAATCTTTCTTCAATTAAAAATTAGCAAGTTCAGCACTTATTAGTTATTTTCCAGGAGGAGGGTCTCTTGGAGACTTAGCAAAGTGGAGTGAAAGTTGCAGAACTTGCAGAAATCTCATAACAAAGGTTTCTTGTTTTTGCCTTTTATAGTTTTCTCTCCCTTTCTGGGTTAGGCCATGTGTTCTCCTTTAGGGAGGTCACACCACTATCTCAGAGATGAACAAATGTGGCTCTCCAGATGTTTTTGAACTGCAGTCCCCATAAGCCCTTGACATTGGCTAAGCCAGTTAGGACTGATGGGATCTGCAAATTAAAATCATCTGGAGGGTTGCAATTTCAACACACTCTCTTTCAGAGGCTCCCTAGTGGCCTCCAATGCCCCCTAAATCTTTGATCCCCCCCCAAATCCTACCATATTGTAGGTTTTTTTAAAAAATAAACCTGGGCAAAACAACCCTAAACTACAGTGGGCCCTTGGTATCCACTGGGGGTTGAGTTCAGGACCACTCCATGGATACCAAGCTCTGTGGATGCTCAACTCCCATTATATACAATGGTGTAGTAAAATGTCATTCCTTATACAAAATAGCATCCTAATGTTTAACTAGCCTAATATTGCTAAAGCTGTGTAACACTTTGACTATAACTCCTGCTTTAAAATAAATGGAAATGAGTTTTAAAAAATATCTGAAAAGTTGCATGAGTCTAGATGTGACATGTGATCAATAGGAAGAGGAGGAGGAGGAACCGGTGGGACATGATTAAGGGAAACCCAGGATATTTCAAGAAAGACTTTGGATGCAGACTTGGGAATATGCAAGTAAAATTAAAACAAAAAGAAAGAAACACTTGATACTTAAAGAGACTTTCCCCCCTCTTCCAGATAAGCTCAGAGTCTATCTAAAGAGGATGGCATCCTCTTTTACTTTAAGGGCTCTCCAGTTCAAGTCCAGATTAAAAATAAAGGACCATAAGAAGGAAAGAGCAGATGTGCTTCAAGTGCCCAATTAACAGGTAGCACCTGGTCAGCCAACAGAACAGACACACAGTTCATCTGATGGTTGTCTTTCCCTGCCATGACCAATTTTGTTGCCTATTCCACTTAGAATATTAATAATGATTTCTAAACTTGCATCTATGCCTACAAATTAACACATGCATGTTCATGCAAATGTACGTCTTCTTTTATCTTCTTTTCTTTGGGAGAGGATTTGATGAATTTTTTTGGGGGGGGGGTTCCTCAGTGGTGTAGCTACAGCGGGGCAAAATGAGAGCACTGCCTCTGAATAAGAATGTACTGTAGTATGTGGGGAAATAATTATTGTAATGCAATACAATCTTGTGTATTCCCATGCTAAATTCAGTTTAGGTATTTACCCGGCATGTATCAGTTCTCCCAACTCCCCCTTCTCTTATTTCACTAGGCAATTTCAGCCAAGTGAAGCAATGGGTCATTCATCACATGACCTAATTTAAATATTATGACACTTTGTTTAAGTTCATTTTAAGTTAAGGCTCCATGCGGCTGCAGTCATGTTGTTATTGTTGCTGTTGTTGTTTTTGAGTTCCTTTCAAGTCACCATGTAGCCCACCCCGCTCTAGGCTGGGTGCGTCTATTCTACCCTAAATCCTCTTTTTTTTTTTATTTAGGAGATTTTCAGACCGCATTTCAGCGTGCCTAGTGCGGGAGGAACTTTCGGGAGAGGGACGGCGATCTTGCGCAGCAGGGGGGCATTTTCGGACGCCGTTGTCCCTCTCCCAAAACCATCCGTGTCACTTCCATGAAGCTTCGGAAGCCACAGAGCCATATTTTAATCACGGAGGTTGCCCGTGATTAAAATATGGTGCTGAGGCTTCCGAAGCTTCACGGAAGTGACACGGATGGTTTCGGGAGAGGGACAACGGCGTCTGAAAACGCCCCCCTGCTGCGCAAGATCACCGTCCCTCTCCCGAAAGTTCCTCCCGCACTAGGCACGCTGAAACGTGGTCTGAAAATCTCCTTAGTTATTTATACCCTGCTCTTCAGCCACAAGGCTATCAGAGCGGCTTACAAATTGTTTTAAGCAATAGCTATTTACACATCTACACTGCATTAAGCAGTTTCCAATGTGTGTTAGCTAATTGCCCCCCACAAGCCGAGTACTCAATTTACTGACCTACGAAAGGATGGAAGGCTGAGTGAAGCTTGGAGCCCTCTGGGATCGAACTTGCAACGTGGTGACTTGCAGTCCTGGCATTTAACCACTGCGCCACCAGGGCACTTAGTTAGTTAGGAACCTTTTTAAAATTTGTTTTAATATATAGATTAAGATTGATATACCTTCAGTAAACTTTTGATATGCATTTTTAAACTGACTTCTTTGTTGTTTTTAATGAGTCTAATTGATTGGGTGATCAGACCACACATTTAAATGTTAATTGAGCTGTCTCTGCATTCCAATGCGTTACTCTGCCTGAATTTGAAAGAAAAGGTTTTCACTTTTAAAGAACATATTTTTATTTTTAAAAAGGGCTAGATCCCTGGAATTTTTAATACATTTTTAATTTTAGACTCATACCTCCCAACAAAGAATTCTGCTCCCCAATTAAAATTTGTTTCATTCTCAAAATTGCTAGCTTCACAGGAGACAGAGACACCCTGGCTCCCAAGAGGAGTTACTTTATTGCTGCTAATCTCATGCCAAAAAAAGGGATTAGCCTTTGCCTGCATTGAGATCTCTCCAGACCAACTGAACTACAAGAGAAACATCTGAGAAAAACAAACAAACAAACAAACAAAACTGTAGGCCTGTGGCTCCAACATATCATTTTCCTTTTCTTCTGTATTTTTCTAACATCTTTTGCCTGAAGAAGTTGTGGAGCTTCGAAAGCTTACATGAAGTGTTGAGTTGGCCAATAAAGATATCTTTCTTTTGTGGATTTTGGATGTTTTATTGTGCTAGCACTGCAGTAACTTAAAACTTCAGCAGAGTATTTAAAAATACTATTTAGGCTTTCAAAGGAAAGAGACAGGCAAAGTTACCAGGGGAATGAGAACATAGCAAACACAAAAGTTCTAGGTGTGAATCATAGAATCATAGAATTGCAGAGTTGGATGAGACCACGAGGGCCATCCAGTCCAACCCCCCTGCCACGCAGGAAATCTTGGTCAAAGCATCCCCGACAGTGTGTCACTCTGAAATGCTAGAAATTTGGGGATGAGGAAATTTTCATTGGGGGATGCAGAAATCTTATTTGGGCGGCAGTGACCATGCCTTGCCTCCCACCATATCTACACCCCTGTTCATCATTTTCCTAATTTACAGCCCTGCTGGATAGAGTTGTCAGAATGAAGACTGGAGAGAGATTCTGTACCTTTAATGGTTGTAGAGAATAAGGAATTTCATCAGGTGCTGTTTCTTATCTAGTTTTTTGGCAAGTGGCACTTCCTGAAATTCTCTCTTTTACAAAACCACTAAGGGTATAGAATCTCTCTCCAGTTTTCACTTTGGCAGCCCTATTTGCTGGTCCTTGCCAATGCTTATGTAATCTTACATCCTGTTGCCAACACTGACCATCTGAATGACTCTCAAAATGCCCCACCACCACATACCAAATAGAGAGTTATAATCTTTCTGAATGTGTGGCTGCTTCCATGGATTTGCTTGGCTCCTTTGGCTAAAGCAATCACAGCATTCTGTGGCAGTGAATCCCAGAAGCTCATCTCTTGCATTATGCGGTGAAATATAGTATTCCCCCTTTGAAAGGAAGGGAAGCTCTCTTTGAAAGGGAGTTCAATAAAGTCCCTGTTTCTGGGCATGTTCTCTGAATTGGAAGCCTTCCATTTTCACACCTCTGTAATTGGTGCTATCTGTTCAGAGAGACTCTGCAACTCCAGCCTGCTGGGGTCAAGTAGAACTGAATTGAATTAAGAAGGAGTTGAAATTGGATGACAGCAGACAGAGGGCCATGTAGGCTACTACTCATTCTTTTCCCCTTGGGGGTCCTGAGGAGCAGAGATCTCCATGGCTTCCTAATGTCCACTCCACTCATAGAGCCCTGCCTTTGGCTCAACCCCACTCTTTCATTTCCCCCAAAGGAGGATACACTTTTTTTTAGTTGGGAATGAGGATGCAAAGCCCAGTGGCTCATCCTTTTATCCAGTCAGCAGGGTGGGAGTGGGAGAGAGTGGTGTCTCCTCTGGGCCTCAAGCAGCTGTCACTGGAGTAACCTTGTGGTGTCCAAACTGCATGAGGAAATAATACTTTTAATAAGAATGAAGCTGCGAGACAAGCTGATACAAATGGGGAGGGAGGAGGTTTAACAAACTGTTTGATGAGCCCATAGTCCATGTGATAAAACCCCAATCTTTTTTGGACTCTTTTTAATACCCCAGCGTGTTGGCGTGTGGATTTATAAATTCGATTCAAATGCTTTTGAGTCAAATTTTGTAGAGAGCGAGAGGATGGAGCTTACACTTTCTTATCCACTTGGCTTTTTTCTCTAGGATAACCATGCAGCCTTCAGTTAGATTAACTCCTGATTTATCTTGGAATAAGTGAGATCAGGACCTGGGCTGGTCTTCAGCACTTAAGCAAATACCAGGCACTAAGAATATGTCTTAGTATTTATTGTAGGACTGGAAAGAAGCTTTAAAGCCTTCCAGTGGAACGACCAAATCAATCTATTTTCAGTCCATGTGGCTTGTATACACTTGTAGGACCATTCCATCCCATTTCATCTTACATTAAGTTGTGATTTATATTTTGTTTTCTTCTAATCATCAACCCCCACCCCCCAGGATTTAAGCAGGCATTACAAACATTTTTTTTAAAATCAAAATACTTGCTTCCAAATGCATTTGTCTAAAAAGACACATATTTTATTTTTATATGATCTTTCTGAGCTGAGAACTGGGTCAGAAAGTTTGGGAAGTCTGAAAGCTGGCGAATAAACTAAGTTCTGTTCCACATGTTAGTTTGCAAAGGATCAAGTCATTTTACTTTGCGCTGGAATTGGCAACGTCTCAAATCCTCAAGCACCCCTAATTTTCTACCCCATTTTCATATGCCAAGCCAATAACATTTTACACAAATGATGCCAGATTTGAACTCTTGTTATATACTTCAAGGGTGCAGCATGCAGAGAAATAAAATTCAGATGAACCACAAACAAGAAACTGAAAAGGTCAGTGAGACAGCATGAAGATGGCATTCTGGGCTCCTCTGTTGTCTAGCAGGTAGTCCCCGATGTGCAGTTCCTGCATGCTGATATTACTTTTGACATTAGTCCCATTTAGGAATGAGTACAATTTCACCAATGTCTGGTTTAGGTCAAGACTAGCTATTTTAACAAAGCAAGATGGCCCATCAAGGCTTTTCCAACCCTCATGAGAGTGTTTACATCAATCATGAGAGCAAAGCACCAAATGTTTCCTTTAAACATCCCTTCTCCATCATTGGGCCATTTGCACCAAATTGTCTGTAGTGTCTTTTCACTTTGTGAAGGTAAGCACACACATACACAGCCAGCAAAAATGGCAGGCTGATTGAATGTTCACAACCCCCACCCATCTGATACGCCAAGGTAGCAGTTAGTATAATTTTAAACCTTTCCCGTCTATAGTAATGCACAAAAATGAGTCCAACAAATGTACAAACTGTCTCTGACATGGAGAACAAAAATCTCTTGCCACCTTTCCTGTTGAAGCATGCCAGTTTGATGAGGTGAGCTTTCACCTATGTGTAAGAAAGGAAAGATGCGGTGGGCAGGGAGGAGAACCTAGGGGCACCTTTAAGACCAACAGGTATATTTTACATTTTTAGAGTTTGCTCACTTCTTCAGGAGCATTGATGGAGTACAATCAAGCTGTAGGTATTTGAGCACAGTTACATAGTTGTGGGTGCTGGGATCAGAGGGCTTGTCTAGACAATGAAAATACTCCTCATAGAATTTGAGGAGAATACCTTTTGTCTCAACAAGCTATGAACAAGGTTCATGGTATTTGGAAGGAGGAGGGCTGAAAACTCTACTGCGTGGGAAAAGGCTTCACAGTTTTCCTCAAGGCATTCTGAATAATGCGTGGGCTTGCACATTGTCACACATCTGGACATCCAGTTCGGGACACTGCACAGTCTTGATAAGGGAGGAAGTGGAGAGCAGATTGGTCAGATGTGCGCAGGGGATGGGGTTGCTGGCAAGGAAGTCCCCAGGAGTGCCATTTTCGATTTTTGTGTTATCAAGTGTACACTTTTTTGCTGTACTGAGCTGACCACAGAGCTTTTTATAAGTGGAAGGTTGCACTTGTGCACCTTTGATTTACAACTAAAAAAAAAATACTGTGCAGTGGCTACAATGTGTGGAGAATAATAATGCACTGTACTCTGAGCCACCATCTTGATTTGCAGGCATGGCTGTGTGTGCACTGCAGATGTGGGTAGCTTTGCATACAATAGATTTTGCCAAAAGACCATGGAGACAAATGAGCACTGCTGCAAATTTGTGATCATGTGCATCAATCTGCATTATAACCTCTCGCCAAGATAAGCCCAGAGTGGAATGGGATACAGAAAGATGCAAATTGTGACACTAGTCATAAACCTAGTAAGGCTTTTGTAAGATGATACAGATCTGGCAAGCAACGGGCATCTTAACCTTGAAATGTTAAAGGCATATATTCTGCTTACCTGAAGGTCAGTTCCTCTGAAGCAAGAAACTTATCTGAGGAGAATGCTATTGTTACATGTGTAGGGATATAGAGGCTGTTCATGTACTTAGAAATGCTAGAAGATTAGGGCTCCAGACTCCATATAGATCCTCCGTAGTCAGAGAAGATTCTCTTCAGATGGTTACCCTCCATATATAGAGCATGATTAAAGTGTCAAAAGAAGTGAGCAGGTCTAGTGTCTTCCCCCACCTTACATTTTGTTCAGGCTTCAGGATGCCTGAATCTTGTGTTCTTACATGCCATACTGCTGCCTTTAAGCTGTGCTTTGTCTCTTTCTCTCTCTTTTTGGTGCTGAAAACACACATGTTCATCTTAAAATACATCATGTTTCAGGCTTTATTTGCTGAAGGTAAAGCACTGCATTGATTCATAACTAATACTAGATCTTCTGTATCCCAGGACTTCATCTTTTCTCTCTTCCCAGCTCTGCTTGCCTTTTGAGCATAGAAACAGCATTTTTCATCCATGGACATGAGCATGCACTTCAGTGAGTCTGCTCAGTTGGGTCTTGTCTAGATGAGAAGATATAATGCAAATTGATGTACATGATTGCAAATTCACAGCAGTGCTCATTTGTTTCCACAGTCTTTTGGCAAAATCTATTTGTATGCGAATCTATCTGCATTTGAAGTGCACACCCAGCCATGCCTGCAAATCAAGATGGTGGCCGAAAGCACAACGCATTATTATTCTCCACATGTATTGTAGCCACTGCACAGTGTATGTTTTTGTACTTGTAAATCAAAGGTGCATAAGTGCAACCTTCCACTTATAAAAAGCTCTTTAGTTGTCTCAGCATAACGAAAAAGCACACTCTCGATAATGCGAAAATTGAAAATGGCACGTCTGGCCACTTCCTTGCCAGCAGGCCCTCCTGGCAGACCAATCTGATATCCACTTCCACCGTCATCAAAAATGTGCATCATCCTGAATTGGATATCTAGATGTGTGATAATGCTCAAATTGTGGAATAGTTAAAAAAAAACCTTGGGGAAATCCTTGAATTCTATGACGAGTATTTTCACTACCTAAGCAACTCCTAGGGAAACATGATGGGAGAAGCAAGCCCACTTGTAATGCATGTGAGTAGTGATCCTGGCCCCTGTTTTTCTCTTTGATTGCTGGCTTTGTTGAAGAATGCAGGAATTCCATTTGGTAGTGGGTACTGGTCTCCACAGTTAGGGCAGGGATAAGAGTCCTGCATCACTCCAGATGTTCTTCAACTGCAACTCCTAGCAGTGTCTGCTCAGTCTGAGGGGACTTGTACTCCAAAACATCTGGAGGCCTGCAGGATTTCTATTCCTGTTCTATCATGATTCATAAATGATACATGAATGAAAAGGAAGAATCAACAAAGCTAAAGATAGTCAAATCATTCTCATTTCTAGCTTTGCTTGATGGTGTTTTGCTCCCCTGTATTCCCAGAACTCAGCAAAATGACTCCAACCACAGTGGGCTGAAGGTCCAGCCTGGAGCCAGCCATCTGCCTGGCTGTCTAGTTGCCTCTCTTTCTCCTTCTCGGCCTCTTTTGTGAACTAGTGTGATCTGGCTTATTTATTTTTTTTAAGTTTAGAATCCATGTTGCTCACGCTAGAGAAAAGGCAGAGCTTCTGGGGGGCACTTTGGACCCTTTTCTATCTGACCTGTGAATAGTGTTGGATAAGATGAAAAGCAATCCAGTCCATCTCACATGTAAATAGCTGTGCCTAAGGTGAATATTTTTGTTCTTGTGCTTTTGATGCCTACATGTAAGGAGCGATTGACAGAGTACATTTGGAATGCATAGTATCTGTGGTGTTCTTATGTGCCTTCAAGCTGTTTCTGACTTATGTGAACCCTTGGCAAGATTTGTTCAGAGGGGCTTTTGCCATTGCCTTCCTCTAAGGCAAAGAGAATGTGGCTTGTCCAAGGCCACTCAGTGGGTTTCCATGACCAAATTAGAGTTCGAACCCTGATCTCCAGAGTCCTAGTTCAACACCCATACCGCTACACCACACGAGCTCTATCTCATAGTATTAACTGATGAAGACATCCCTTCTTTTAGTGGAATTTTGTTCTATGTTGTTTTTGAGGCTTACATCTGAGCAGGAAATTGAGGGGAGGTGATATGTTAAAGAAACATGTGTTTTGAGTGCTTAAAAGTTGCTGGCCATAGACCAGAGTTGTCAAAATGAAGGTGGACATGAGATGGTCAAGGTGAAGGTATGCTTGTCCAGATCCTTTTGGAGTGCAACTCCAATATTTTCACCATTTGCTATTCTGCCCAGGGCTGCTGGGAGCTGCAGTGCAAAAACATCTGGTGGGTAGAATGCCCTCTAACTGTTCCAGTTTAGCAGGGACAGTCCTGATTAATCCCCTGTTTTTCAACTGCTTTTAAAATTTCCCAATTTCTCTCTTCCTTGTCTCACTTTCCCCTTTGTCCATAGCTTACTTTAACTGCTGCAAATTGAGTTCAGTTCATCAGGTGGGAGGGGAGAGGAGGAAGTGGAATCCTGCCCTTCCCTGTAGGCCCAGGCAAAAGCAAACAGCTACAGACTCTCCTAGCTTGTTTGTTCTTCCTCATTTTTGCCATCTTGACTATGCTCTGATGCTGCCTGGCCAACATGTGAAATATTGTGAACTGTTGGTGGTGATGGGGCAGGGATATAATCTTTGTAAATTTCTTCCTTACTGGCAAGAACAAATAATTTCAAAAAAAAATTCTCCTCACTTGGAGAAAGAGTATTCATAACTCAAGCATTTATTCTAAAGCACTTAAAAAAGCCCTTTTGCACAAAAGACAGGATTTTCTGCATCAAGTAAGTCCCAGATTGAGAATCGTCTTTGCAAAAGTACGTGTGCAGAAAATGCACAGAAAATGCTGGGTTTTGTGCAAGAAACTTGTTTTCTGTGCAGAAAATGTCATTTTCTTAGCCAAAAAAGCATTTTTTTAAAAAAACTGGAGAGAGTAATTCCAAAACTGTGAAGATGCTAATCCAACTGTAGGAGTCTCCTCATCAACATTTCCTGACTTGAGAACCCTGTTTTTCATCCATTTTTTTTTGGGGGGGGGTTATTTTCTTTACACCCCTACTGGAGGGTTGCACTTTGTTCAATACAGGTTGACCCCTTTATCCATGGGACTGGTATCCATGGGTTCACTTATCCACATCCGAAAAAATCTCTAAGCATTTTCTAGGTCCTCCATCACAATTCTAGGATATGCTTCCAATGGAAGTTGGGCCAGAAGTCATTCATTTCAGTAAGGTTCACTATTATTCACAATGTCACTTATCCATGGTAAGTCTGGGAACATATTCCCCATGGATACTGGGGGACCTGTACTGACCCAGAACAATGGAACTCTTTAAATACAGTGATGAATATATTTGTATGGATTTTTCCCTCTCAGTTTTACATTTATAATATTGGACATTTGATTGCATGTAAATTATGTGCCTGCAAACTGCTTTTCTCACATTGCTGCGTGGGCAGTGATGACTGCCTGCAGAGGAGCAGATTCAGGACACAGTCATGATCTTAGTTATTTATTTCACTTTTTTGGTGTGTTCATTGTGGATCACAGCTAGAACATGAACATGTGCCTTTAAATACCACCTTCTTCAGCTATTTGTGCTCATAATCTTGGTCATTTGATGAGTGTGAATGTGGAGTTGCAATGGAAATATGGGTCCATAGAGGACTTTTTTATCTTGCTTTGTGCATGGTGATGATGCTGGTTGTTTACTATTGCAGTTTTTCTTTTCTTTTTTTACTTCTAAATAAAAATACATAAAGGTTTAGGTACTGTGCCGATTCTTGCTTTAAAAAAAATACAATAAACATACAAGGTACTTGTCTGGGGAATTCTTCTGTTCCTTGGCAAATGGGTTTGCTCCTACAAGGGTATGGCCCTCCAAGCTCTCCTGTGAGGCTAATGCAGTCACTTGGCCTTCCACAGTTGTTCACCTGGTCTTAGGACTTTATCATCTAAAAACACTGTAATTCCACTATTGAGGAAAGCTGAAACATAGTGACGTTACTACATTTATTATCACATGTTACCATAATCGTGTGATACTACAGCCACGGAATTATCTCATGACCACCACTAAGAATGGGATTTGACTTCCATGATTTAGCATGGATGAGATTTCGGCGGTTCTCATGAGACGATGTGAGTGCACTTAAAACTCAAAAAACCCCTTAATTTACAACCTAAATCAACACATAAACACTTAAACCTAAAAATGTGCAAACAAAACAGGACAGTCCATTAAAAGGATGACCTGTAGATTATTTTCATGTTCTCACCCAGAGGTTTTCTCACTGGGAATGGGAAGGGGGAAAAGAGGGCTGCCTGTGCATGCTGTAATCTCATGATTTCAGCATGATGTGTTTTTGCACGCTCTTCAATACAGTGAAAATAGAGATATTGAGAGCTATTGATGGCTTGTCCCATCAATTAAAAGGCACATGTTATTGGTGGCTGGAGCACACAGTAACCATGGGAGGAAGATGACGTTGTGAGACAGCAGGAACATATTCACGCTACCGTGACATCGTAATTATGCAGTTCTAGCCTTGTCTGATAAAGTCCTTAGAAGAACTGGCCAAATAGATCCTGCTTCCCCATGCTTCTCACTCTGCTGCCATCAGGTGGTGTGGCAGATAAAAAGAGAGATATGCATTTGAAGAAGAGCCAAATAAACCCATATACTGCAGGAGCATTGAGGAGGACCCCAGAGAGCAGCTCATGTGCTCCCGGAGGTTTCCGTGAACAGAAGTACAGCAAACTCCTCTGGAGGCTGGAGGTCAACCAACTGTTGTTCATTGTTGATATGTGCTTCTCCCCTCCTTCTCCTAATCAACCTGTGTTATGACAGCAGGTTGAGCCAAGCTGATAAAACGTAGAGGCTGAGAGCTAGCAAAGGAGTTCCAGCCAATAAGCCTCTCTCTGTGTCTGTCTCAATCAGGGAATGCTGCAATGTATTTGCAACTCATTAGTAACACCTGCGATGCTCCTGGCAAGGCGCCCTTAATAGTGTGACTTAAATGCTGTTGTTGAATAACTGAACAGCTGGCAGGCATAGTGGAAGGGGCAAAAAGAATTTGAGATGTGCATATATAGACTCCTATGCACTTTGCTGTTTTTTTCTGAATCTCTGCAAGGGACAGAGGGATAAATGGGTTACTCAGGCCAACCCCATCCTTCATTCCCTGACCTCTTGCCTTTCTGACCTTTGGCCCTCTGCTTCAGCATCTGTCACATCTTTTAATGAGTGGCCACAGCTTGCCAACTGCTGTGGCCTCCTGCACAATTCAGAGATGCTGCAACAGCCCCAGGTCCCTGTACAGCCTCTCTTGTAATTTATACAAGTAGAAGCTGATGTTCCCTTTTAAATTGACAAAGGCAGAGAATATAGTCTAGGAAGCCCTCTGACCTCAAAGCCCTGGTCCATGAAAATTACAGGCACTGTACAGGGTGTTTCTTCTTGATGTACTTGCAGTGGGGAGATGCTGGTTAATTTGCCAGGACTCAGAGGTGACCTGGGTTTAATAAAGAGGATTAATGGATTTGAGCTAAAGGTCTCAGCTGTTTTGAGCTGATAGCCTTCTCCTTCCAAGACAGTAAAGCAGACATCTATGCAGCCTATTTAAAAGCTTAGACTGTTCTCTTAAAGATGCATGCTCCTTCCCCATGCCCTGGAATAATTTCTAGTAGTTTGCTTAACTAAATGATGCTAATGGATATGATTTGCATAAATACCATGGCTGCATGCATGCGTACATGCACGCACGTGCTCATACACACACACACACACACACACACACACTATAACTCACCCTCCAAATTTCTAGTGAGTTAATTTTAAAATTGGCTTTCTTATGTGTGCTTCTTGGTTAAATGGTTTATTACCTGGCCAACTGTAGTAAGTTGGACTCTGCACCCAGGCAGATGGGTTTTGGAGTCCTTGCTAGCATCACAGCCAAATGTTAAACAGCTGTCCAGTGGTGTAAAATAGTTAACTTATAGTAATGATCTTATTGGATACTTCTGCATTTGCTTCACAGTTTAAGGCTGAGAAAACATATGAAGAACCAACTGGGGGAGATTCTTTGTTGCTAAGTTTCGTGTATAGTTCTCTTAGCGATTGGGAGAGATGGGTCATGCTTGCATACTTTCTTTGCTTCTGCAATATGTAGTCCTTGGGAGCTCATCTTCCATTGGCCTCACCTTGGGTGGGGGGTAATTCTACCATCAGGAAAGGGGTTGGAATGCTTCTCTGCTGTATACCATCTGTTGTATTATTTACCACCAATAAAGCTTATGTGATAGCAATTTAAGATGTCAGTATCTCACACTGAAAGGACCTTGGAGAGGCATGGAACCATTACCGGTAACTCAAACTGTCCCAGTTTGGTAGGGACAAACCTGTTTAACTCTATGTTGTCCCACTTTTTAAGCTGCTTTTAAAATGGCCCACTTTCTCTTTCCTTCTACTTTCCACTTTCATTCTCAGCTTCCTCCTATTGCTGCTGAGTTCAAAGTGCAAAAATAGTTTATACTCATTTAACTCAGTGAGGGCAGGGAGAGAAGAGGAGGAGGTAAAATCTTGCCATTCCCCGTAGTATCAGGCAAAAGCAAACTGCTGCAGCCTTGCCTAACCTTCTCTGGTCTTCCTCATTGATAACTTTTGGCAACTTGACCACGTTGTCCTGGTTTTCATCTTTGAAATGTTGGAGAGTATGTCAACTACACCCAGTTTTGGAACAAGACGGTAACCTGTTTGTATTTTTTAAACCACTTCGAATTTAATGAAAAGTTTTCTAGATATAACAGTGTAAATCAAATTGTAAGTAATGGGTTGGCATATTAAAGGGAGAGGGGAATCAAGATAACATTGGCTTGCAAACTATTATTGAGTAGTTATCATAGTTGTGTCTTACTTGAATTTATGCGTACCAATCAGTTTAAGCCTCCCAATCCTCAACAAAGATAACATATCAACTGCTGTACAGTTTTATGAAGCTGGTATTAGATACAGATATAGAAGGATGACATAGATACACCAGCTTTTATAACTAATATATAATAAAGTATTGCTGTAAGTTTCTGGTAGACACAAAGAACTTTTGTGACCCTTGATGTGGCAGAACAAGATTAAGATGTGAAAAATTATCAGTCTTGATATTATTGCATTTTATTGAATCATACCTGCATTTACATTCCATCCTTGCTTTATGTTGGGTCGCAAGAATGGCTTTTTAAATTAATTTTTTACACATTTTCCAAATCTTAATTACATTTCATCTAGCCTAAATGTTGTTTCATCTCATTCATTCATATATATATATATATATATATATATAATTTTTTCCAAATATTTTCCCTTGTCCTTTCCGTCTTCAGAAACATTATCATTCCAAAGTTAATTTAACTTAATTATATAATATCTTCTACCTCTGCATACATTCAAAATGTACATCTTTGTGACTTCCTAACCGGTTACCTCAAATAAAGTACAAACATTGTTACTGTACTATATTTTCGATTTCTTTTAATATGAAAGTTGTTCCTTTTCCACTCCCCGTTTAACAAACGGGGACAAGAATGGTTTTTTACATGGAAATTCATGTGCTATTTGGGTATACATTTTTCCTAATGCACATTTTATTTTTTAAAAACTACAGTACATGTTTTCATATGCATTTACCCCACTGGTTAAAATATCTTTTTGTACATTTTTGAAGATATATATTCTGACTAGTGCACATTTATTTGTACATAATTCAAAAAAGAGGGGAGCATGTCCATGGGAATTTGCTGCTTGCACGTTCTTCTAGTGACAGAAAATTTACACATATGTCCACATTTTTGCTAATAGCTTCATAGATCATAAACTGGACAAACCTGTCAAAATATGTAATTAATAAAATGTTCATGCCCATCCCTAGGCAAAGATGTCAAAGATGCCATGGGCAGGAGTTAGTGCCAGGAGCTGACCTAACTGACCATGCCAGCAGTCCAAGTCCAGGAACACACAATAGCGCAGGGCTCAAAGAAAGTTTATAGCTCTTTCTAGAGACTTTCCTGTTTGGGAGGTGTCAATGGCTAACCATTGGCTGAGAATTTTGTCTCAGTTCATTACTATAATGTACCCACAATTTACCAGATTTCTTTCTAGCTGAAGAAACTGAAATGACAGATTCATTTATCTAGTCCTAGAGTGGGAAAAATGTACTCTGTGGCTATACATAGCTTCTGAACCCAAGTTTTGTTGGACCCAAGCCCCTCAGTGTGAGTCACTCAAAACCCCACCCATCATTTTTTCAAAAAAATGTCAAATTGGGGGTGATTTATATTAAAAAAAACCCACATAAAAAGCTTCCAGAAACATGTAGCATCCTCCTCACAAACCTGCACAGAACCCCCTATATCCCTGTTTTTGTCTGTGTCCTTCCCAAAATGGCAACATGCTGATGTATGTGTGTGGGGTGGCCTGCAGAGGGATTGGACTACAGAAAGCTGGCCTCAACTCCATCGCTGTTACCCCATTGCTTCTATCATTTGACTGGTAGGCAAAAAGCAGTGAGGTCATGGAAGCATTGTTCAAAGGAGGAAAACTTTCCCATTCTGTAACGTTTCTGGATGAATGTGTTACATTACTGAACCAAGGCCAGCGAGTCAGTTGCTAAAAATATACAAATTGCAAGTTGAGTTGAGTCATCGCATCATTTGTTGTCGAGTTGAGTCCAAGTTGAGTCATTGAAGCGACTTGAGTCCGAGTCAGTCGACTCAGATCTACATTACTGCTGGATGGTAATGTTACTTCCCTTGCACAAAGATGTTTTGAAATTCTGATAGCTCACACATGGGGCAGCTGCACACAAAACTGAAGGTCCCTGATTTTAGCCCTGCCAAAAAAATTGCTTGGTTAATATATACATAACTGCAGGATCCCAAGACCTATTAAATCAGTGTGAAACAGATGGTACTTCAGTGGCTTTCTGATGCTGAGCAACATTTAGTCAGCCTAGAGCTGCTCTAAATAGCCACCAAATTTGGTAATTAAGTAAACATGCCAAATGTTGTTATGTGCATGTCACCCTTTCTTATCCTTGCCTCTCCTTTCTCCCTCCCCCCCTGTAAGAGCCTGAAGAAGGGGGGGCTCTCTTTTTTATTTGTCTGTTTTGTTTTTATGCTACTCTGCAAAGCATGATTTCTGTTGGTGCAGCTTTATACAGTATACAGTTGGCCCTCCGTATCCACGGATTTGGTATCCATGGATTTAAGTATTCACAGCTTGAAAAATATTCTTTTAAAAAATAATAATCCAAAAAGAAAAGCTTTGATTTTGCCATCTTATATAAAGGACACCATTTTGCTATGCCATTGCATATAAAAGGACTTGACTATTCATGGATTTTGGTATCCATGGGCGGGGGGGGGGTCCTGGAACCAAATCCCAGTGAATATGAAGGGGCAACTATATGGAGATTATCACACAAAGCTAGAAAAAGTGGGATTAAAGCAGGATAGTAGTGTCTGCAGGTGAACCTTGTCACACAGTGTTGTGACTGTCCTGTAGGTGGTGTGTATTCAAACTGTTACTGTGCCATCCCTTTTAATGGATGGGGAAACCCTGTCAAAAGCTCTAACTGTTGCTATTGTTCTAGTGCTGGCCCTGCTGCGATAGGTCCCTTCATTTCAATTGCAGCATTACAGCAGTCTGTGCTATGAGGGGGGCCTTAATCTCCTCCCCCTCTCCTTCTCCCACTTGCTATTCCAAAGCAGGCTAACTCCATACCTATCAGGTTTTTTTTTTAAAAAAAACTTTTCTGTGTTTGCTTAATTACAGCAAAACTTATTAAAATAGTTTTATTTCATTGGTTTAAGTACGCAAACACAGCAAAGATAAAAATACCCCCCAGCCTGCTTTAGAACAGTGAGTGGGAGGGGGACAGGACAGGAGAGGAGGAGATTAACCCCCCCCCCATGGCACGGACTGACTGAAGTAATGCTGGAATGGCAGCCAAGAGAGTTATCACACCGGGGAGGGGGTGTTCAATGCAGTACAGTCACGTGAAAGTCGTGATAAGAAATGTTTTCAAAGCAGTCTGTTCCTGGTTCCTTTCATAAAGTGATTGCCCCAAGATACTAGCCTCATGTGATAATGTCCTATGTTAATCAGGGTAAGAGCTTCAGGCTAAGAAAGACAAGAGAAGGCTTCATTCAGTGTTGGAGTGGGCAGTTGCAGAGGTTCTGGAGCCATTTATCACCACCACTGCCCTGGACCTGGATTGTAACACCTCCTTCTGGAAAAATGGGAAGTTACCAGAAGGTTGTGTTCAATTTGTTTGTTTTTAAAGTGTTTTCATAAGTTAAAATAAGGTAGGGATACCCTTTCCGCCCCTAGAAGATTATTATTATTATCTCCTAGGGGCTTCTGGAGATACAATGCTCCCATTCTCTTTGCAAAAAATATTTTTAGGGTAAAGGAGGGTGCCTCTGGGGCTCCCAGAAATGTACCGGGAGTCTACAGTCAATCCGTCATTTATGCCTTTATGAAATCTGAACTGGCTTATAGAAAATGTTGGGTCGAATAATAAATTTGTGATATGCAAGAGCCACCGTGGTGTAGTGTTTTGAGCATTGGACTCTGGAGACCAGGGTTTGAATTCCCATTCAGCCATGGAAACCCACTGGGTGACCTTGGGCAAGTCACATTCTCTCAGCCGCAGAGGAAGGCAATGGCAAAAGCCCCTCTGAACAAGTCTTGCATGAAAAACCCTAAAGTTCGCCTTAGGGTCACTGTAAGTTGGAAATTACTTAAAGGCACACAACAACAACAAAGCTCAACATAAGTTACAGAATGATATGAGAATTCTAGTTACCAAAGTCCATGCACATGTCACAGGACTACAGTTATATTTATGTTAGAACTTTATCAGATGTGGCAAAACCATGGCATTAGGATGCAATGATAGCAGAAATGGCTAAAATTACCAGATGATTATGTTGCTGGCATGAATGAGGCATCACTTTTTATTGAGGGCTTGGCCCATCAATAAAAGGTGATGCCTCATTCACCCCTGCACAACTCAGTGGGAACGGGTAAGCAACGAGAACATCTGATATTTTTCTCTTTGGTGCTATCATTGAATCCTAATAATGGGGGTGGGGGGTTTGGCTGTTTTTGTCCTCATCTGATAAAGTCCATAGTATTCTAATATTATGTTATTGTTATAATTTGATGTCAATTTGACTTCAACTTATGCTGACCTTGTGAATGAGAAACCTCATTCAATATGCAACCAATTTGTGACCATTTCATCTTCCTATAATCAAAAGTTGGAATGTTTTTGTGTGTGTAATATATATTGTTTGTCCTCTCCATTGACGCCCCCTTGTCGTGGGAGAGAGGCTTGCGTACCCTAATGATGTTTTGAGCTATGCTGGCGGTGGCATAATAGCCACTGGTAGGGTCTCCCATGCCAGACAGGTCAAAACCGAAGGGTCTGACAAAGAGTGTCAAAGGGCAGGATGGGCTCTCTAGCCTTTTGGCAACCATCCTAGGAGAAGGAAAACTCTAATCCCAAACCCGGGCAGATGGTGCTCGTCCAACCCTGTAAGGTCAACCATCTAAGAGAAGGAAACTCTAATCAAACCTACGACCTGAGGACCTCGCTGCTACATCCATGCTTGCAAGGCCACGGCAGATGAATCTCTGGTTTAAAGGGTGAGGCCAGTTCTGTGCACGCTGCGCTCCACCAGAAAAATCCATTGCACAGGCTCGAAGGACAAATCCAAAAAAAATCCAATATATTGTTTGTGTATGGAACCCAATACATGGAGTGAAAATAGTGAGTTCTTATTGTACATCACATTCTTGGGAGGTGATGCGCAACCTTTAAATGTGCAAGAATTGTAACATTACAGCACATGAGCAGGAGATGGCTGTGTTGGGAGCACATGCCCCAATTGATCTAGGCATGTTACTAAGCTGAGTATATAGATATTCTGCAGATGAATGACAGCCAAACAGTGTCGTCCTGACGAGACTGTCAAAATTCATAACAGAGGTGTAGGAGGAAATGCACAGTTTCAGCCTTTGCTGTTCCTTCCCTTGCGTTCTCTTCCTCTCCTTAACACTTAGTGAGCTTTGACTTCTTTGTAGGCTCTCCCACTCCCCCGCTTCCTCACACTGATGACCCTGCAGTCTCTAGAGATGTTCCATTAATAAGTGACTGGAGTACGCTGCATGAGAACACAAACGAGAAGTGTCACTTTTCTGTTAGGGGAAAAAATATGTTTCAGGCAATCAGTGTAGTTGTCTTCAGGGGTCTTCTTTTTGGCTCGGTGGAATAAATTCTCTGACTCTGGCCCTTTCTTTATTGAGTAAAGGAATTAATTATAGACTGTGCCTTTCTCCCCAGATGGTGGCTTCTTTTCCCTCTAGGCCCTGGTTCGGCAGGCGATGTCAGTACACACTATTCCAACCTTTAAACACATAGAAGGAATACACAGTGGGTTATTTTTGGCATTGTTCTTCTGTGCACAATGTAATCGTTATACTTTTTTGTAGTTATATGCCGCCTCCCCTGAGGATATTGACTAGTATTATCAAAGCTGTTGGCTAGTCTTAAAAAATGTATGTATTGTTGTATTTAAATAAAGCACATCCATCCATAAATACATAACCAAACCCACTTTCGATACTGCCTTTGGTTTCATTTTTGACATGCCATGTATTTGTCTTTGCAGGGATCTGACTGGCAGAATTTGATTGGTACAAGATGTTGTAACAAAACCCTGGGTTCATGTGCTGCAACGTACCTTCCAACATCCCAAAGATGAGAACCAGGTCATGTGTGGCCAAGCAATATCTGGGTGTGGTCAAGATGACAAACTTATTGATGGAGATGAGTAGGCAAGCAAAGAGAGGCTGCAGCTGTTTGCATTTGCCTGCACCTACTAGGATGGGCAAGATACTCCCTCCCCATATCCTCTGCTGCATTATATGGAGTCCAAATTACTTTTCCCCTTTGAACTCAGTTTGCAGCAATTGAAATAAGCTGTGGATGAATGGGGGGAAAGGGTGGTAGAGAGAGAAACTAGGACATTTTAAAAACAACTGAAAAAGTGGGATGTCAGAAGAGTAATAGGGACTGTTCTTACCAAATCAAGACAGTTGGAGGCTGTTTATTTATTTATTTAATTAATTATTTAATTTATATGCCACCTTTCTCCCAAAGTGGGACACAAAGAGGCTCATAAAACAATTAAAAATCAATTAAAAACAATTAAAATTAAAACCATACAAAGGACATTATCAGACACAGCAAAAATTGTGTGATGATGATGACAGGATACCGTGCCTGGGCATCCCTATCGCACGACGCCATCCTCTTCATATTTTTCAAGCATTCCGCTGCTGTGAAAAAGGCGTTCTTTTTAATTAATGGGCAAAGCCATGAACTGATCTCCCATTGTGTTTTTTCATGGTATTGCTTGTGTGCAAAATTGTGTCCCGTTCTGCTCGCATGATTACAGGGTGAATGTGTGGTCCCCGCCAGAAATCTTTTGGGTGAGAATGTGAAAACAAAGTATGAGACGCTATTTTTATGAACTTCTGCATTTTTGCTGGCAAGTTTTAAAGTTTGTTTCAGTGCTTATGTGTTCATTTTCTTTGTAAATTTAGGTATTTTTAGAATTTTCAGCAAACTGCCAAAGTCTCACCCACGAGAAAAAGCGGAAGTAAACAGTGCTAGTGGTTGTGGTGCAGTAATTCTGTGGTGGTTCTTTCTCATGATTATAGCAACATGTGATAAGTATTATTATGACAAGATACTTATGCTTTTTGTTTGTCTCGGATTGGCCTTTTTAGTCATCAGCGCGCTTGCAGAAGGCGCGGGATGAGTCCTTCCTGAATCTTCGTTTGCGAAGAAAAGCCAGAGTATGCTTTTAAAAATAGTGGGACAAAAATGTTATTAGACGCTCGTCTGATAATGTCCAAAGTAAAAAATAAATTAGAAGCAAATAAAAGCAACATAAAAAACACATCCCGATAAAGGCTCCATGGGTGCAGTTATATATCAAAGGTCTGCTATATTGGGAGAGCTTGCTTTAGACTGTGGAGATCTGCATTTGAAACCTGGTTCAGCTCAGCCGTGACACTACTGTCATGTCTCTGATCCAGTGGCTCTCTTTTAGCCAAAGGGTGGGAGCTATGTGGCCCACCAGATCTTGACAATCTTCAGCTAGAGAATTTGTCACCATTGGGTCAGCTGGCCAGGACTTTGCCTTTCAACCACATTTGGTTGGCTGCAAGGTTCCCACCATTGTTTTAGTTTAATCTACCTCATATGATGAAAAGATGCTAATGGGAGAGGCACACTGACATGCTAAAAGACATTTTTCTTTTCAAGAAAGTGTGATATTCACAAAGGAGAAGTGATAAGTTATGCCATTTGCTCTGCTCATGTGGTTCCAGCTAATAGAATGGAATATCCATGGTTTTGGGTGAATCTGACCACAGACAGCTCACAACAATAAGACTGTAGTGCCCATCAGGCATTTTATATTAAACCTATGAATTCTATATGTTAGGAGGAGTGGGGAACTGAATTTGCCCTGAAGTACCCCTGGGAGTGCTCTGGCAGGTAGGATGATATGGAAGAGGCAGTGGAGCCCTGTCTCTGAAAGCTCCTGCCCCAACCCGCATTTTACCTTTCACTCTATGCTGAAAAAAGCAGGGAACTCCATGCCTCTCTCTGCATAAAGAAGGGACTTGGCCAGCACTTGGTTGAACCATTCTTCCAAAACCTGGCTTTGTGGCTTCTTTGTGGCCATCTGAGAAGGCAAGTGGTACATAAAAGGGCTCAGCTAGTGCTTGGACAAACAGCTCCTGCAACCACTGGCTGAATGGTACAACTATGAATCTCTACTGCTACCTCTTGCCATTGAGGATAATGGTGAGGATTCCTCTCTTAGTACTAGAGAAATGCTGCCTTTCTCTAGCAAAAGGGAACTCCTACTCTCATCTAGAGGTGATTTCCTCTCTGAGTGCTGGAAGAGGCTGGGCCTTGGGAGGGAATCTCTATGGACTGGATGGGCAATTCCATGGACTGGATTTGTCCAGTGGGCTAAATTCAAATTTTTAAGAAAAGAGATTCCACCTAAACATTAGGAAGAATTTATTGACTGTAAAAACTGTTCAAGCAGTGGAATAGACTGACTCAGTGGGTGGTGGTCTCCCTATCTTTGGAGTTGGAGGGTTGGATTAGATGGCCCTTGTGGCCTCTTCCAGTTCTAAGATCCTATTCTTCTTGGTTCTATACTATATATGTTTCTTAAAGGGTTTTTTGAGGGTGCAGCCATCTTGTTGAGGTGAATGATTTTATGTGAAAGCAACCACTCCAGAAAGCTGGCATGGACCAAGTACATCTCTGATATCATTTTGGAAACATTGCTTCAAGAGACTGACCAGATGTGCAGGAGGAAGGGCAAAACTGAAAAACCTTTTCCACTCAAGTAGCAAGAAGGGAACAGTTTGTGCACATAAAACTGACATCTCTTCAGAACCAGATGACCTGTGCGTGCCTTTCATGCCTAGTTTGTGGGAAGAGGAAGTGAATCAATTAAATGTGGGTCTGGGGAGTGGGGAGAGAATAAATCCAGTATCACAAATGTATGATTCAGCAAATGTGCTCAATCTTGCTCATCTGCACTCCTAAATAATGCAACCAAATGTGCTTTTAGAATACAAGTTGAAATGGCATCAACAGCAGGGTGTCTTTGGAGAGAGAGAAGCAGAGTTGCTGTAGCTATAATTTGAATGCACATTGAATTTCTAAAGAAATTCCTTCAAATATTTCAACCCCCTGTGTCCTCTTTTGTATGCATCTTTGTTACACAGTGGCTCAGAAATTGGAAACATTCTCTTTTGAAGAAAGGAAAAGCAAAGCACGGCGTGGACCACCAGATACAGTGAGATTGCAGCTTCTATCATCCCTCACAATTAGCTGCACCAGCCAGCATAGATGAGAGTTGGTTCTGAAGGGCCACACAGTTCCTCATTCCTGCCCTACATTGGAAAGGGAATGTTTTCTTGCTGTTTCAGGAAGAAATAAGCCATGCCTTTTGTAAAAGGCAGTATCTTGCTGTACCTCTAGAAACAGCTTAACATGAAATCTGCCAAGATGTCAAGGCTAGCACCAATAATTTCCACTTGCTCTGTCAACTCTAGTGTGGTATACTCCCACTATTAACTGATCTGCCTCCTGCTTTCAAGTGTGCTTTCTCATTTCCCCTCCCTCCACAATCTTGCAGTTGTGTTTTGTTCTGTTCCTTTCCATACTTTTGAGCTGTTTGGGGAAGTGTACCTAGGAGGGGAGGAGGTTGTTAGCAGCCTGCAAGGAAGGTAAACCACTCTTTTTTTTTTTTTTTTAAAGAGCAGATGCTAAGCTTGCTATTGATTTACAAACAGTGGAGCAGGACCTTGATGAGAACGGTAATTTCTGTCTCGTACTTTCCAACATTTCATGGATGAAAACCAAGATACACATGGACAAGTGACATCAGAATGTGATCCAGGTATTGATGAGGAAGAACACACAAGTCAGGAGAGGCTGAAGAAGTTTGTGTTTGCCTGATGGGACAAGATTATTCCCCATTCTCCCCTTTCCTCATTGCTGCATTAAACAGAGTGCAAACTACTTTCGCACTTTGAACTTAGTTTGCAGCAATTGAAGTAAGCTGAGGACAAGGGGAGGGAAGTGGAAGAAAGAGAGCGAAACTGGGATATTTAAAAAGCTGTATTTTATTTATTTATACCCCGCTCTTCAGCCACAAGGCTATCAGAGTGGCTTACAAATTGTTTTAAGCAATAGCACTTTACACATCTACATTGCATTAAGCAGTTTCTAATGTGTGTTAGCTAATTGCCCCCCAAAAGCCGGGTACTCATTTTACTGACCTACGAAAGGATGGAAGGCTGAGTGAACCTTGGAGCCCTCTGGAATCGAACATGCAACGTGGTGACTTGCAGTACTGGCATTTAACCACTGTTCAGGGCTCCTCTGTAGGAAGAGAGAGGATTAATCAGGATTGTCACTGCTAAACTGGAACATTTGGAGGGTATGTTGCCTCAAGCAGAACAGAAATACAAGGTTGGGTGAGAAATTAGTTGGATTCACATTTTGCAGTAAGCATGTATGTGTTATGTGGTCTTCAAGTCACCTGTCAACATATGGTGAGCCCATGAATTTCATTGGCTTTCTTAGGTAAGAAATACTCAGAGGTGATTTGCCAATCCCTTCCTCTGAAATATAGCCTACAGTACCTGGTATTTGTTGGTAGCCTCTCATCCAAGTATTAACCAGGGTTGACTCTGTGTAGCTTTCAAGATCAGATGGGATCTGATGCCTTTAGGGTACTAAGGCATACTGAATTTCTAGAAACTGAGGCCTGACTGTGATTTGTGACTGAAAAATCTGTACATTTCTTGATTTATGAAGCAATTCCTGAAAAAAAGCAAAGCATTTATAAATGTGCATCTTTCAAAAATCTGCATGGGGAAATGTGTACATTTGGAAAACACCCACAAAAATGGTTTAGCCCATGGGAGATTCACAAGTTGGGAAAGCATCTCAGTCTGACAGACCAATGTAGAAATAAACTTTGCAATAGAAATTGGAGAATCTCAACAGTTTGAGTTTGGCAGTTAGATACGTCCCTCTCTTCTGAAATGTTATGGATCATAACTGCTGAAAAGAATACTCAGCACCATGGTGATAACTGGTTGGAGGGGAGTAACTTGGCAATGAATATATTTAAGGAAATTCCAGTTACCAGGTAGAGATAAAGGGTAGCAGTTGCACTCTCTTCTGATCTTAGAAAAATATCTTATTGGTGGGAATTTATAATCATGTATAAGCTGTCATTACAAAAATTGTCCAGGTCCAAATCTGCTCCTCGTTTTTCTGAGCACAGTCCATGCATTGTTCTTGTTACTACTAATGAATGGTACCCTTGGTGGCATTGCTGGTAAGTCTTTTATGGTGAGATCTTGGAAATGTTGTTGTGCCATAAAGGGAAATATCTGGCTGGAGGCTCTAATGTGCTCCCTGCATGCCTTCTCCATCCAGCAGTGTTGTCTGTAATTTAGACCTTAAAGGGCCACGCATTATTTAATTCTAAAAGCATTCAGGATTATGGTTTGATTATGTGTGAAAAATGCAAAGTGCAGTGTAATATGGAAACATGAGGATGCTGTGCCATTTATTGCCTGTGGTGCATTCCCCCCCCCTCCCACCTCAAATAAGCAATATTGGGGAAGACTCTTGAACACTGCATTCCATATGGAGAAAGAACCTAGAGCAGGTGGTATTCAACCTTTGGCAATCCAAATTTTTCAGACATCCAATACTTGGAAACCCCAGGCAGCATGGCCAAGGGCAAGAGGTTCTGGGAAGTGAAGTCCAAAATATCCATACAATCAGAGGCTGAAAACCACCAATGTTTTAGGTCCAATCTACAGCATATCTAGTTAAACAGGATAGGTAGCTGATAACATGTAAGAACTGAAATGAGAAGTGGACATGTTTTGCAGATCTATTACAGCGAATCTATATAAGGCAGGGATAAGAATCATATGATCCTCCAGATGTGGTTATTGTAGTTGTTGAAACATTTATTAATACCCTGACTTTTCCATAGTTCAGGACTCAAGGCAGCTTCCAACAATTAAAAAACATTGTTAAAAATTCCCAACATACAAAAGTTAAAAAGTATGTAACCTCTCAGAATGTAAAGTTAAAACAGTTAAAATAGAGACTTTTAAAAATATCAAATAAAAATCCAACGCATTATACACAGCCCATGTAACCTAAATTATCAGTTTTCAAAGGCCTGCCAGAGTGAAAAGGTCTTTACTTGAGTGCATAAAAATAGTAAAGAGGGTGCCAGTCTAATTTCTCTGAGTATGGAGTTCCAGAGCTTGGGAGCAGCTACTAAGAAGGGCCTCTCCCATGTTCCCACCAGTAGTACCTGTGAGGGTGGTAGGACTACAAAAGGACCTCCCCAGTGGATCTCAAAACACAGGCAGGTTCTCATGAGAGAATATGATCTTTCAAATAACCCATACCTGAACCATGACTACAGCTTCCACCTTGCAGAGCCAATGGTGAGGAATGCTGGGAACTGCAGTATAAAAACATCTGGAAGACCCATGATTCCCATCTTTGTCTTAAACCCCCTCTGAACAAATCTTGCCAAGAAAATCATGTGATAGGTTAACCTTGGGGTCGCAGTAAATCAGAAATTATTTGAAGGCACACAACAACAACAGCAAGTCCACAAATGTTTATGCCATAATAAATGTGACAGTTTTATAATTTCTGCACACATCTTTGCCCATCCCCCCCCCCGATGCCTAGTATTTTTAACATCACCAACTTTAACCCTAATCCTTATGGATATTGAGGGAGAAAAGGTGTCTAGATGCTATCTATCTGCATTGTTGCATTGGAATCAGTACAGCATGGATTCAGCAAGATTCTTCCATATGAGCTCTCTTGGGCTCTGAGATCTTCAAGGTAGGACCATCTCTCTGTTCCATCACCTTCACAGGCACTGCTGGTGGGGATGCAAGAGAAGGCATTTTCTGTGGCTGCTCCCAGGCTGTGGAACTCCCTTTCAAAAGCCCGCTGGCCTGTTCTCCTTCTGCTGGAAGTCTAAGGACATTATCACACCAGCCTCATGTCTTGTGGCAATCACATTATTAAGTGAAATGGGAAATAATGGTTGTAACACGTTTATTATCACACCTCTTTTCTTTCATGCAACTGCTCCTTTGACAACTCACTGATGTGATATGTCCCTTAGTTTTAGTTCTGGGATGACTACAGTCACGTGGCATGAGGAGGCCTGATTCTTCTCCTCTCCCCCTTTCTTCCTTTTCCCTCTCACTATTCCAAAGCAGTAACGTGTGTTGTCAAATTTCATTGGCAATGTCCTTTGAAAGTTCAATGATCATGGGGGTCAGGGTACTGAAGTAAAATTGCTTTTCCCAGCCACACCAGGAAAGATTAGCAGGCCATAATGGTGAATCAAGGATCCAACTTTATTGAAAGAAAGAAATGCATTTCTCACAAACCAGGATCATAGTCATAGTCGTTATGGGTACATATACACACACTCACCTTTTCTGTTAATTTTAACTGGCTATCTTACTGCCTCTCTCAAAAAACTATAATTTCCCTGACCTTTCTGTTCCTTCTGTCTTCATTTTTTGCCCCATTTCAGCCTTGCCCCACCTAGTTAAGTAAGTTAAGTTTACCCTTTTCACTAATAAAGGCAAACAGAAATTAAATCTATAATTATCATTACTAATTCCACTTAATTAGTCACAAGCCACCAGCCAAATTGGCTTTCTCATAATTATCAGATAAGCGGTAAGCACATCACATAGATTATAATTAACACTACTTAATTAAGACCTAATATACACACACCCCTTTCCCTCAAAATATGCTTAATTGAGTTCACAACACCAGCAGCTGAAAAAAAAACACACCAGCCCCTCTTTTCCACCACCTTTTGTGAAGTTCTTTGAATTCCGCCTACCCATCCTCCTGCTTTTCAGTTTGCTTTGTTGCAAGGAATGGGGGAGAGGAATATTAACATCTGCTTAAACTGCTACTGTGCAGGTGTCGGACCACACTTACTGGAGCTCCATACAGGAGGAGAGAAAGTCAAAGAATGTGTCTACTGGTAGTTAGTATACTGGGCCCACTAAGTTATTAGAATTACGGTGAATTCTTCAATATCCCAGAACCCACTCACACTACACAGTTATGGTACTATTATTTTACTTTAACTTCCATGGTCCTACCCTATCGAGTCCTGGGGCTTGTAGTATCTTTGGTCAATGGAATGCTCTGGCTGAGAATTCTGAAGGCCCCTCCTTAAACTGCAAATGGAACCATGGACTTTATCAGATGCAGGGGAAGGCAGCAAAAAAAAAAAAAAAAAAAAAAAGCATCCCAAACCATATGTGAAGAATGCTATGAGAAGAGAAAGGGCAACATTATCAGATGCTCGCGTCCTCAGTCGTTCCTGGGGCATAGTGCTGGAGATGATAAGGTGTCACTTTTTTATTGACAGGCTAAGCCATCAATAAAAAGTGATGCCTTTTTCACGCCTGTGCTACACTCCTAGAACAGCTGATGGATGACATCATCTGGTAATGTTGCCTGTTTCTGTTCTCATCGTGTTCTTCTGATGTGGTTTTTGCAGCATCTGATAAAGTCCCGTAACAGTTAAAGTGGAATAATAGTGCTATAAATTACAGAGTGGAGCTTATTGCATGAGGGAAGGGAGTGGAAGTAAAGCCCAAGATTAGCATGTCCCACTTTGCTTTATAGCATGACCTCGGTGTGCTTCAGGTGTTCTCCCTTTCTGGTCCTGTGGGAGATGGTGATAAAGATGAGTTTTTGTGCTAATATGTTTTTCCAATTATCAGAAACACTCACATTTATCACCATTTTCCATGGTAACAAAATAGAAGAAGAGCTGAAGCACGTAGATGTCATGTGACAAGGCAAGGCACTATTTTCAGGCTTTAAAGTTGCTTCCTTTCCCTCATGCAATAAGGCTCAGTGTGAATGAGCCCTTGGTTAGAGTGTTGGATTGGGATCAGCAAGAACTACGCTCAAGGGACCATTAAACTTCTTGGGTGACCCTGAACCATGTGCTCTTTCTTTTCCACTCTCTCTCAGCTTTACCTGCCTCACAGGATTGTTGTGAGGATAAAGTGGGAACAAGGAGACCAATGAGCCTTGAGATCACAGAATATAAATGTGACAAATAAATGGTATGTGTAGCAAAGAAAGATATACTCCTAGATGCCAAATATGGCACTGTACCATTGATTTCTGAAAGGGGGGGATCTTTTTTTGATGCCTTGCAATCCAACAGCAGAACAAGACAAAAACAGGAGTATGGTATGGGAATAAGAAACTAAAAAAGACAGAAATGGCTAAAATTAACCTTTTATTCTACTCTCCAACATAATGATAATGACAGCCAGATTTGCCACCAAAATTTTGCCTAAAATCAGTTTCAAAGTACATGTGAGCAGAGATCTTGGGCAGAACATTTTTGAAAGCATAGTCAGAAGAACCACTGATTTTTCTTCCCTCATTTTTGTGTTGATGCATCTGCTTAGAGCAAATACAGCAACACCCCTGTATCTGAGGGAGATATGTTCTCCGACTTAAGGTGGATATCAGAAACTGCAGATAATAGTGAACCCTATTAAAATGAATGATTTCCAGCCCAAGCATACCATAGAGTCATGCTGGAGGATGTAGAAGAGGACTAGAGAAAACACCTCTCTAGGCAACTTCTAGGTCCTCCAGTGCGACTCTACGATCAGCTTCTAATGGAAACATACCATAGAGTCACACTGGTGGACCTAGAATAGCCTAGAAAAACCCTTGAAATAATTTTCAGGTCTCAGGGAACTCCTGCCTAAAAATTATTATATCTACACCTAGAAAAATGTTTTGAAATCACAACTCTCAGGGAACCCCTAGTGACCCCTCAGGGAACCCTAGGGTTCTAGGGAACTCTAGTTGAGAAATGCTGACCTAGAAGATGGCTAGAGATACCATATTGGTTATGCATAAGTGAATCCACAGAAATGAGTCCCATGGATATGGAGGGTTGTACAGAACGTAGCTCTTCGATTTTATTGGAGCCCTGGTGGCGCAGTGATTAAATGCTGGTACTGCAGCCACAACATCGTGAGTTTGATCCTGAGGGATCCAGCTTGACTCAGCCGTCCATCCTTCAGTAGATCGGTAAAATGAGTACCTAGCTTGTTGGGGTCAAGTAGCTAAAAACACTGTAAACCACTTAGAGCATGCTTAGCACTGTAAAGTGGTATAGAAATAGAAGTGCTATTGCTAATATACTAGGGTAGAGGTGGGAATTGCATACACTGGCCCTGTTCCTCACTTCTGTGTCCTGATTTGGCCCTATTACATTATATTGATATGAAGCTGGGATGGGAATCATGTGGCTCTCCAGGTTTTGCTGGGCTCTCTGTCCTAAAAGCCTTAGTCAGCATAGGCAATCGTGAGTCATCCTGGGAGCTGCAGTCCAGCAATAGGTGTATAGGGCCACGAGATTCCCACCTGTACATAAAGGATCTTGCAAAAAAAAAAAAGTGTGAGAGCGAGTAACACACCATAAGAGATGCAGCTATGCATAAATCATGCATATGCTAATTTATAATGAATCACTATTGCCTGGATCCTATTAGTAGTCACTAACAGAGCAGTCCCACAGAATCAATTGGTGTATGGTAAGAAAACACAGAGGCAGATTCCATGGATTCAATAGGTCAGGTCCATTATGTTACACAATATTTATTACAGTCATTAGACCAGTTGGAAAAGAAATGGAAAAAAAATAAAATGAACACCAGAAATCACAATCAAAACAAGAGCAAGATATTCAGAGCAAACATTATACAGTATACATTCTCTTCCTCAGCAACATTATTAGCAATTCCTCCTCCTCACTTTTCAATTGATAGAGTTTTTATATCAATATATTTTATCGTTTTAAGGAGGATATAGATGAACTAGAGCAGGTTCAGAGGAGGGCAATGAGGATAATAAAAAGTATGGAGAACAAAAGACATGTTTGGAGGTGGAAGGAGCAGAGCATGTTCACCTTGTTAAAGAAACATTCTTTAAATACCTCAAAGGCTGCCAGAAGGAGGAGGGTGCAGGCTTGTTCTCTTCTCTCTCAGAGGGTAGAATTAGGTCTAATGGTTTGATGTTACAGGAGGGTAGATTACAATTGAATGTTAGAAGGAACTTCTTGGCAGTGAGAGCAGTTGAGCAATTGAACCAATTGCCTAGAGGGGTGGTGGGGTCTTCTTCTCTGGACATCTTCAAAAAGAGGAGGCTGGGAATGCTTTAGCTGGAGATCCTGCATTGAGCAAGGAGGTTGGACCTGATGGCCCATGGGGCCCCTTTCAACTCTATGATTCTACAAAACATTAACGCTGAACTTCTGGTCAAGTTATAGGAATCAGTCACCTGACGTATTTCATGGGGCTTGTCTATATGAAGCAATAAAACATGGATTGGTGTTCATTGATACCAATTCACAGCAGCTTCTGTTTGTCTTAAAGTTGGGTTTTTTTAAAGATCTCAAGCATGCAAAGCTATCTGCTTTCGCTGTTCCAGTGGGCATGCCTGTGAATCAAGATGGTGGGTACGAGTGAATTAATTGTGTTTTTATTTACCTCAAGTTGCTGCAACCAAACAGTTATTATTATTATTTTTTTAAAAAAACTAGATCCAAGGTGCAATCTTCCACTATAATAAAGAGGTGAACAAAAAAGGACTATTTTCTCACCGTGGTGCATGATTGCTATGGTGAAAATCCAACATGGTGGTTTCGGGTGCTTGCCTTGTTAGCAAGCTCTGTCCCCTGTGCACGTCTGGCAGATCAGTTATACTCTACACTCTGAGAATGTGAAGAGATGCAAATTTGTTGTCCTAACAGGTGATAGTGAGGGATAGTTAGGGAGCCCTGGTGGTGCAGTGGTTAAATCCCAGTACTACAAGCCACAACATTGTGAGTTCTATCCCAGAGGACTCCAAGGTTGACTTAGCCTTCCATCCTTCCGTAGGCCAGTAAAATGAGTACCCAGCTCATTGGAGGCAATTAGCTAAAAAATCATTGTAAACTGCTTAGGGAGTGCTTCAGCACTGATAAGCGATATATAAATATCAATGCTAGTGCTAGTGTTAGTGTGCATTCCCATGCATTATTTTTAATATGAAGAAAGCTGTAAAAGCTTTTCTCATGGAGGATATGGAGTTTTTGCCCCCACCTTCTGAATACAGTGGATTGATAAAGGATCCCATTAAAACAAATCGTATTCTCCTTGAATTCTATGAGGAGTATTTTCACTGTTTAGATAACTCCATGGTCTTTCTCCTTCCTTCCCCTCAGCCCCAACTACCTTGGCTTCTAATTGTTTCTCTCTCCTTTCCTTTTGTTCTGTCTTTTTAAAAAATAATCAAGAAGCACCTATGACAAAAGCTCCCCTTTCTAAAAGAAATAAATAAAATAAAATACATGACAGTTGTATGAATTACTGATTATGCAAATGACCGCCACACCAAACTAACCTGGCAATGAAGAGCTCGCTTGGGCCCTGACAGCTACGATAACATGTCTTTTTTCTCTCCATACTTTGCAAAAAACGGAAACCTCAGAAAATGCCTTCCAGCCTACCATTGTGTCAGCCAGCATTCCCTCCCCTGCTTCTTTCACTTATCTTTCCCTCCCACCTTCTCTTTCCTTCAGAACACCTTGGTTAGAGAGAATCCATGCCAATGAATGAAAGTCCCTTCTCTGAGATGCTGCTCTGCCCTTCCTGTTTATGATTATTGTTGTTATTGTTGCTCAAGCTGTGACCTCTTCATAATCTCTCCCCCCCCACCCCACACAGGCTCTGCAATAATAATAGAAAGCCTTGAATAAATTATATTTTCAAAGGTTAAGGTCAGATTTTCACACTGAGCTCTGGAAAATTGATGTCTCTTTTATTTTCTTAACCAAATGGAGATGGAAAGGGAGTGAAAAGGGGGTCTGGCATGCCATCAGCATTGCAGCTCACCTGGGAGGAGGGGCTGGCCAGACCTGGAGGGGGAGATCTGGCCCTGGTGAAAAGCCCTTGCTGGTATCTCTTCCCATCCCCTGCTGTGTGGTGAAGATAGCTCAATCTTCCATTGGTGATTAGTGACATTAGTAGCCCCTCTGACAGTTGGAGCTGCTGTAGAGAAGGATTTGTGCACTGTTTGATACTGGAGGAAAGAATAAGCGAGGAACATCTGCAGGGAAGGAGGAACAGCAGAGAGGGAGATAAAATAATGTTTCTCCTACAGGCACAACATGCAAAACGAAGGATGCTGAATGAGTCTGCTAGTGAATTCTATCCATCATTTGGCCTTCCCTCCTCTTGCCTGCTTCCCCTGCCTTTTATTTGTTCTTGATTGTCTGTTGATATCTTTGATATGTCTTCTGGGGAGGGCTGCTCATGTCTTACAGTGTTATAGAAATTCATAAGACACCAATGTCTGCTTTGTTCAGATGGTGTGCTGTGCAAAGCAAGGCAGTGCACATCCCTAGGAAGGGAGAGGGTTTGTGAGTGTGTGTTTATTTTCTATATTGAACCAAGAACACACATATTGTGCATAAATACTTTCTAAGTGTAAAGATAATCTGTTTTTTTCTTTTAGATAATGTAACCTGCTCCTACACTGAGCAATTAAAACCCACGCAATATTAAACTGGCATTAGACATATCAGATATGTTGATGTCTGGTATATCGATAAGGGTATAGTGAGAGCCAGCATGGACTCATGGTTTAAGCATTGGACTACAACTCTAGAGACCAGGGTTTGAATCCCTGCTCACCTTGGGAAAGTCATATTCTCTCAGCCTCAGAGGAAGGCAATCACAAACCTCTTCTAAACAAATCTTGCCAAGAAAACCCTGTGATGGGTGTACTTTAGGGTTGCCATAAGTCAGAAATGACCTGAGGGCACACAACAACAACAACAACAACAACAACAAGAGGTTTAGTAGTACAGGTTGAGTATCCCTTATCCAGAAATCTGAAATACTCCAAAATCCAAAATGGTCCACATGGGTAACTGAGATAGTGACACCTTTGCTTTCTGATGGTTCAGTGTACACAGACTTTGGAGATTTTCAGATGATCCTTGCCATGCAAGGATTGCCCGGGACAGTTTCGTCACAGCAGCGTGGCAGGGGGTCGATTTCGGACGATGCCATCACTGCTGCGAGATCGTTGTTCCCTCTAGCGCTAAGGCTTAGAGCCTGCCGTGCTATATTCGCCAAGATTTTATTCACGGAGGTTGTCCGTGAATAAAATCTTGGCGAATATAGTGTGGCAGGCTCCAAGCCTTAGTGCGAGAGGGAACGACGATCTTGCAGCAGTGACAGTGTCATCCGAAATTGACCCCCTGCCACGCTGCTGCAACGAAACTGTCCCAGGCGATCCTTGCGCAGCAAGGATTGTCCGAAAATCTCCTTTGCTTCATGCACAAAATCATTAAAAATATTGTGTATAAAATTACCTTCAGGCTATGTGTATAAGGTGTATATGAAACATACATGAAATTTCATGTTTAGACTTGAATCTCATCTCCAAGATATTTCATTTAAGTGTATGTAAATATTGCAAAATCTGAAAAAAATCCCAAACACCTCTGGTATCAAGCATTTTGGAAAGGGATACTTAACATGTAGTCTCTTCTGACTAGGGACTGTATCAGACATAGGGAAACGTGGCCAAAAAAAAAAAAAAAAAAAAAAGCATCCCAAACTGTGTCAGAAGAACACGATGATAACAGAAAGGGTGACATTATCAAACACCCACATCCTCAGCCGTTCCTGGATGTAGCTCTGGCATGGACGAGGCTTCACTTTTTTTATTGATGGGGATAAGCCATCAATAAAAAGGGATACCTGTCATGTCCTGCCCCTCAGAGGACAGTGAAGAAGAATCTGAAAGCTGGGATAGCATGCCTGAGTTAGAGCAGACTGACCAGCAGCCACCCCATGCTGTGGAACAGAGTGTCCAACAAGTCTCTGAGGGACAGAACTCCCAGCAGGCTCACTCATCTGAACAACAGAATATTCCACAGCCACAAACCCCAGAAGAACAAGATATGGACTTACCTAGCTTTACTCAGCATCAACAAGAAAAGGATTTTTTCCTATGAACAGAATGGTTAAATAGGAAGCAGAAAGCAATCAGACAACACCAGTGAGACTCAGCTGGAACATAAATCATCAGCACCTCCTCCAGAAGAGCATGGCTGACAATTGACTTGTTGGAGTGAAAGCCATGCCAGATTGTGATTCTTGATGGACTGACTGCTACCTCGGACTTCTTGTACCTCGCCTTCGCTTTGTGACTTTGCCTTTGGATTGCCCCTTGGATTGTTTGACTGATTTGCTGTTTATCCGTGTATGACCTTTGGATGGGACTATATTTACTCTATGTGCTGGTAAGTTGACTGGTCTTGGCTACTCCCTTTTGAACTGTGAGCTGATCTATTTGGTTTCTGAAACCAGCCCAAGAAGTATAGGACAACACCTTATTTACACCTGCACTACACCGCCAGAACACTGAAGGATGATGTCATCTGATAACGTCGCCCATTTCTGTTATTGTCATGTTCTTCTGACGTGGTTTTTGCCATGTCTGACCATCTCCTATGAACAATTGTTTGTGCAGTCAGTTCAAAATGATTCAATGTAGCTAAAACTTATGTCATAGATATTATGGCTTTATGTTCTTACATCTATTTTAATTGCTTATCTTCTCTTTTTATTTAGTTACTCTTGTTGTTACTCAGATACTTTACTACTATTCTTATTTGATATATCAATTTAACATTTTCCCTATATGTTAATGGCAGCAAAACCATAAACACACACACACACACACACACACACACATATATATATATATATATATATTTAAAAATCCAAGTAGGGATGGAAAGAATATTCATAGTTATTCATTCTGGGTAAAAAAAACAAAAAAACCCCCACAAACAAACAGGTTCCTCAACAGTTTGGCAACCCCTCCTTGGGAAGAATAATAAGAACTTTGCACATATTTTCTTCTGGAATTTGAACATCCCAAAATTTTGTAAAGGAATGATTCTGCTGAGAAAGGCATGTTGCCTTTTTTTTTTGTCCGAATCCCCCTTTTTTTATGTGCAGAAAACGGGTTCATTTATTTACTTTTCCCCTCATGGGAATCCTATTTATTGCACCGAAAATTAGTTTCCTGCATAAGAAACCTTTTCTCTGCAGAGAAAAGAAGGCAGGGTGTTGTTGCTTTTTGGCACAAAAACCACATCTTTTTCTTCGCAGGATCATTCCTTCACAACACTTTAAGGCATTCAAATACAGAGAGAATACTGCAGAGAAATATTTGTTTTCTACCCCAGTGGGAGAAAAATTCAGGTTGACCCCACCGTATCCATGGATTTGGTATCCATGTTTTCACTTATCTACATCCAACATGATATGTTCTCTCTAGGCATTTCTAGGTCCTCCAATGTGATTCTATGGTCAATGTCTGGTGTTTGTCTCATTGAAAATAATAGGGTTCCCTATTATCCACAGTTTCAGGTATCCACGGGAGGCCCTAGAACATATCCCTTATGGATACGGGGGGGGGGGGTCGACCTGCACTGTAAATATTCACCCCCCACATGCAAGGATGGAATAGATTATTTGCTACCCTAGTTCCAGGACTCAGACACTGGTTGAAGGTAAAGATGTCAGACTACAGATCCAGCTTTTATAACAGTCTGAGGCTGAAGATACAGGCCAAATTCTAAGAGGAGAAGGCAGGAGGAACAACTGAAAGCCTCAGGAACTGATTGATGCCACAAAAGCAGCCTCTCCATCACTGTCTTTAGATCTTTGGTTCTAGGCTATTTTCTCTGGTAGCCTAGTCAAAGGGTGGAGTGAATTTGTTCCTGGTTTTAATTAGAACTTTAAAGGACTTATCCAGAGTGTTGAACTGTTGAGGCAGTATCTCACTTAATACCAGATATCTGAAAATAAGAATGGGAGACTTTCCACCAGGGAAGCAGCCCATTGGTCACTATGTGAAACAGGTTGTTGTTGTTGTTGTTATGATGTGCTGTCCAGTTGATTCCAACCTATGGCAACTCTCTCATAGAGTTGTCTTGGCAAGATTTCTTCATAGGACGTTTGCCATTACCTTCCTCTGAGGCCAAGAGAGGATAACGTGCCCGAGGTCACTCAGTTGGTTTCCATGGCTGAGTGGGGATTCAGTCTCTGGTCTCCTAGAGTCACTCAAACCATTACAACATGCTGGAAACAGAATACAGTACAGGGATATATGAACTTGTGGTCCAGTCTTCTGACATTCTAAAAATGAGTATTTTCACAATCAAAGTGGGAGGTTTTTGGTGTGAAGACTGAATGGAATTGCTAGTTTCTTCCCAACGATGGTAAAAAGCAGCCACAACTACAGAGTGCAGGTGGCATCAATGATTAGAAGTGCCTTCCATTAAATGTTCAATTGTTTGGTGCTTTAGGTACTTTACTTAAAATGGTCGCATTGCTTTAATGCTCTTCAAATGGGGCTGCCCTAGAAAGGCATCCAGTGACTTCAGCTGGTGCAAAATATTATCATCAGACTGTTTAGTAGGAGTGTGATTTAGTCTGATTTTATTTTGACTTCAGCTGGCTGCCCCATTGAAAACTTGAAGTCTTGTTCTGGATAACCTTGCCAAATGTGGCCCAGCAAGCAGCCAATCTTCTTGTTATTGACACCTAACAATCTGTTCTTTTAGGACTCTGACAAATCTATGTGTCTTTCATAAAGCTTTTGGTAGTGATGGAGATGGATCTTCAAGCCACCCTGAATACCATCTTGGGAGAAAGGCAGGATATAAATCCAATCAATCAATCAATTGTGTGTGGGGTTGGTTTGGAGTTCTTTCAGTGTTGCCAACATCAGTGATTGATTTTTATGCCTTATGTTATGATGATGATGAAGTTTATATATTCCTCTGGATATTACTTTTTATAATTTTTATGGTGCATGGTTCTTTGAGTTTAGATTTTTAATGAAAAATGGGGTACAAGTTAAGTACAATAGAATAAAATAGAATTAACTGAAGGCATACACATAATACTACAGAACTCTAAGGTTGGTTATCCTGCCACCCACTTTTATGGAGCCATTTATACTCCCCTGAATGAGAATATATGTGACTTTTGGTGGACAATTTCATAAAAAATCACCTTCAAAAAGAGGTACATGGGTTTCACATTTTTTTTTTTTTAAAAAAGGCTGTGCCACCAAATCAAAATAAGTTCTCATGAGGTATTTGATTCAAAAATAGAAGGGAATACTGCTAGGAGAAGCAAAGCTATTGTATTGATGGCAGCAAATCACTTTATTCTGAAAAAAGAAAAGCAAAGCAATGGGGGAGAAACTCTTCTTTAAAGCTAACCCCCGCACAAATTTCTGAGGTTCCTTCCTGAAGAGTAATTCCATCTTTGAAGACTGTTTTCAGCCCCTAACTCAGAATGGCAAAAGAAAATCTGGATGGCTTGCTTTAGCCCAGTATTGTAATAACCTACTGTTGGTGGGTTGAGGCTTTCCAGATGGCATTTGACTTCAGCTCCCGTCAGTCCTCATCAGCATGGCTAGTGGTCAAAAATTATGGGAGTCATTGTCCAACATAATCTGTTGAGCCACATGTTCCCACCCTTACTACCCCGTGCATCATGGGGGGAGCAGTGCAAGTTTGTAACAAATCCTCTTCTTCCCACATAACTCCATATCCCATCCGTATGATGTCATGAACCATGAAAAATTTCATTCTCAAATTACTGCTCCTTATTTTATATTTCTGAACAGCGCCCAGCTTTGCTACTTTTGCTGAATAATAACACCTGGCCTCACATTCTACTAATGGTTTTGTAACTTTTTTGGCAATCAGTAAAGTGATTATCTGATCACTGTGCTGATACATTTATTTTATTGGACTAATATAGCTGTAAGGGCAGTACACCAAATAACCTGGACGATAATATATATTTATGCTATGTTTCATTGGAAAATCATTAATTACTCTCCTCCCTCCCTCTCCCTAGTCAATTTCTCATGCTAGTTCAGACTATGTAGGCAGGAGGGCTCATCGGCAAAATCGTTATTGCTCCATTCTAGAAAGTTTATGGTGTTAGATGATTTTCTAGTTTGCTAAGACTACTTTCTGTTTCTGACACAGTAGCTAGCAGTATGGAAACATCTGCAAGGCTAGTTGCACTTCACTGAAAATCAGTCACAGGGTTTTTTTTTCTTTTTTTAAAAAAATATTAGCAATTTACATAGTATAATCATAAATTATCCCCTACCCACCCTCTTCCACCACAGACAACATTCTGTGATTGTGTAATCATTGTAATCAGACATTAACTGTCAAAGGCAAAGAACAGGAACAGACCATAATCCCAAGAATACTTATCAATATAGAGTAAAAAGAATATTATATGGTTCAATGATGGGCCGTGTCTAGAATTTGCATGTGACAAATATGTTATGAAAGGGTATCATGTAGTCTCAAAAGTGTCTTCAACACAAAGTTTAAGTGTCAACAATGTAACAATGCAAGAGTCTGAACTTTCTAACCAGTGGCAAATGGATGAACCTTGTTAGGTCCTTCCATCTCTTGCTATTTCTGTCCCTGGCTGCAAACAGCAAGGGACTTGTCTAGACAAGAAGATACAATGTGGATTGCTGTGCATTAACACAAATTTGCAGCAGCATTCATTTGTCTCCACGATCCTTTGGCAAAATTGCTGGTATGCAAAGCTTTCCATGTTTGAAGTGGACACTCAGCCATGCATGTGAATCAAGATGGTGTCCCAAGAGCGAATTACTGTACTCACATTTTTATTCTCCACAAGTTGTCACCACTGCACAGTATTTTGTTTTTAACTGTAAATCTAAGGTGCACAAGTGCAACCTTCCACTTAAAAAAGCTGTTTGGTTGCCTCAGAGCAGCAAAAAAGTGCATGATTGATAAGACAAAACTCCAAAATGGCAATTCTGGCCACTTCATTGCCATCAAGCCTGCCAGACATCCAGACGTCCAACCAATCAGCTTTCCAATTCTGTCCTTGCTGAGAATGCGCTGCAGTGCGAATCAGATGTCCAAACAAGCAATAATGCGCATTTCCACCATTAATAATAATAATAAAAAATCTTGTGAAAAGTCATGAAAGCTTTTCCTGCACAATAAATGGAATTTTTGTCCCCCTCCTTCCAAAAACCACTAATCTCAGGCAGTTCTCATTGGGACAAAATGTATTTTCTGAGAATTCTATTAGGATTATTTTCACTGTCTAGGCAACCCCAAGGTAGATATAAGATCTTTACGTAAGGCATTTATATTAATAAGATCAATGAATAACTTTGAAAGCAAGTATTTTGACCAGGTTGTTGTTGTTAATCCAGCCAAGAACCCCTAGTCACAGTTGTTTCTTGTAAATCTCATTTAACAATATAATTGGGGTAGATCACATTCTCTCTTACAAAAGTACAGTTGAAGATTTTGGGGATGTTTGTAAAATAGACATTTAGAAGTGTGTTTCAGTTCCATGAACTCTAGTGCCATTTATTTTAGGACTGAATCAAATGTAAAATAAATGTCATTGCTTTCTTTGAATCTGTGTTCTTGAGCACAGGTGACATTGTCCAGAACTGCACTGAACCTGTGACTGTAACTAAATTAGACACTTAGGGTTTGTCTACATGGGGGCGAAAAAACCCCATACTCACCATGTATTCGTGGGACATATGATGTTTTTGATTATTCACATTTTCACTGGGGTTTCTGCAGGAAACTGTGGATTTGGAAGATTCACAGTTTGCTCCACATTTGAGGGGAAAACCCAGATTGTTGGACATGTTGCAGCTGCAGATTGGCTTTGATGCAAAGCTGGGGGCAGGACTTCCAGTGACTGCAGTAATCTGGGACAATATACATTCACATATGCATGCATGAGCAAACAGAAGACAACAACAACAACAACAACAACAACAACAACAACAACAACAAACAACAACAACAGAGCAGCCCTGGCCATGTGGGGGGAAATAGTACAACATATAGGACTCATTATCAGCATAGGACTACCCTTTTATTCCAATGTAGATTAAAGCATGCCAGGATACTCTGATCTATAATAGGAGAAGCCTGCTAAGTGTGGCATTTACAGGGCCGCTACAGATTTTAAAAATCCACCACAGATACGAGGTAGGTGCAAGGTTTCCCACCAAGCCCTTATTCAGGGATATGTAGTTCCTACCAGTAAAAGCAGTAGCACTTGCACCCACTACCCAATGGTACTTTGCTTTGTGCATCCCATCAAGCATCCCTCTTTCTTACCTATACACAAGGAACTCTGGGACTTGTTGATGACAGAGCATGTACTTTCTATTCTAGAGATGAGCCTTAGGTTGGCACTCTGGGACCCATTCATACTACAGAACTATAGAGCGCTATTACTCTATTTTAACAACCATGGTTCCATACTATGGAATCTTAGGATTCTCGGTTTAGAATTCTCAACCAGAGAAACATTTCTAATTCTCAATTGGATCGCTCCAATGCCTTAGCAATCAACAAACCCAAGAATTCATAAGATGGAACCATGGTAGTTAAAATGGAATAACGGCACTATAACTCTGTATTGTGAATGGGCCCCAAGCCAGTAGGGGCAGCAGTTCTGAATGTTGATTAAGATTGTTGTAACACTGCTTCTGACAGGTTCCAGTAAATCTCAGGATCTGGATAATAGATACAAGGAAATAAATGTCTGGAGGTGTGATCTACAGTTTATCCTCAATTTTTCCTTATAGTAGTGGGGACTGCAGCTTGAATTGATCCCCTCTGGACTTGTGGGCCCTTCTGAACCTCTAGGCCCCTTTGCTGATGTAGCAGTCCTCCTCACCCCTGCCCTACAACCCAGGTTAACACAGCTCTGCTTTTGCCACCATTGCCAATACACAGAAAGCTGCCACTTTGCTTTTAACATCAACCTACCATTCCTGATACAGGTGGCACAATGCAAGTGACATTAGCTTGGATTTTACTGTGTTCTGATGGTGAGCTCATCTATGGAGAGAGCAAATTATTTCTAGAGTGCAAACCCAACTCATCAGCAGTTGCTTTCCATTTTGACCTTGATGAGTCATAGCATGGATGGGTTCTCAAAATCTCTCCAACATTCCACAGGGCTCTCTCTTGGCCACTCCATGCAGAGAGAGAGAGAGAGAGAGATGACTCAATGCATCAAGCAGCAATTTGTGCACTGTCCTGTCCCCAAGGCCCTCTGCCTTGTATTGCATTCAGTGTTTATAGTGGATGTTCAAAACACTGCGAATGAATATGCAATGTTTTTAAGCTTGACTAGCCAGAAGGAAAATCCAGTCTGAGCTAAAGCTTTTAAAGCTTTGCCCTACATTAGTTGGTACAGTACAAGTGGTAGCTTCTGACATTCCTGGTTCCTGCCAGCAAACATTACCATAAGTAGTGCCAGCATAAGAATTGGCTTTCTCTAGCACACAAAAGGCCATCTAAATCTAGTGTTCATCTTCTTTAGCACAAAACGGTTTGCTGCTGCTGGAAGTTCACAGAGAATAACAGACTCCTCATATTATTATTTTTGTGTGTGGAATATTTTAAAACCAACAAACCAGCTTAGAGGAATACCCAAAATATAACTCTGCAGAGCCTTCAAGACCCTACTGTATAGGGTTGTCCCTGTAGCCCTCTTGGTAACTGCCTAATAATAATTGTTTTCAGAGTCAGTGTGGTGTAGTGGTTCAAGTGTTCCACAAGGAGTCTGAGAGGCCAGGGTTTGAATACCCATTCTTCCGTGGAAACCCACTGGATTACCTTGTGCAAGTCACTCTCTCTTCGCCTCAGAGGAAGGCAATGGTAAACTCCCTCTGAACAACTCTTGCCAAGAAAACATTATGATGGCATTACCGTAGGTTGAAAAGGCACACAACACCAACAACTGTCTTCAGAGCAAGTCTTCAGATTACCAGCCCTTCAACACTAAAAGAGGGCCACAAAATAACAAGATCTGTCATTACATTATGCTTCCCATCCCCAACGCATTTCATAGTCAGTCTCTGAATATCGATATTCTGTTTAAATACTTCTGCTAATAATTATTAATATCTATCAATTTTTTAATCTTTTTAAAAAGATGCATCAAAAAGTTCTGACTTCCATATCTCATGCTACTCAAGGGCCACCACTGCTACATGATGGTTTCCATAGGATATCAGCTAAAATTAGAACAATTATTGGGAAAAGAGAAGAACAATATGTGGTACAGCCCTACTCTGGACAGTTGTGTTTCAGTGACATCTTCTATGTGGTAGTTTTCAAAGTAGTAGCTGTGTTAGCCTCTTGCAACATAAAAAGAAGGGATGGAGGGGGAGGAGAAAGAGAAACGTGGCATCACCTTTAAGACTAACTGGTTTCTATTTTAGCATGAGCTATCATGGATATAAATCCACTTCTTCAGATGTGGGCCCGAATGGTATTAAGGCCCCAGGTATAAAACATTTGTGGGAATGGGATAGAATGTAATTGGATCCAGAAGGATGCAAATCAAGTCCCTTGCCCTACATTTTGGAAGGGCTGGGTGAGATGATACAGGTCTTTCAGATCTTTACAGTGGTCAGTTAGTGGTGATGTGTGAAAGCAACAAATCTGCTTAGCAAAAGATATTTCTCCTGGGTTCAAAACTCTCTCTGAGATTATTTCTTTTGTTATATGTTCAGTAGTGAGGATTCTTGTATTAATATATGTAGTGTAGCATGAAGACTTTGTCATTGTTCATCTCTCTGCTAATGGATTTGAATTTGTGACTATAATCCAATTCAGCTGTTTCCTTTTCTAGTCTTCCTTTGTAATTTTCCTTGTTCAAGAACCACGACCTGTAAATCCCTTCCTGTATGTCCAGGAAAGCTGAAATGTTTTGCAACTGGGTTTTGGGTATTGCCATTTCAAATATCAGATTTGTGTCCATTAATTCTCTTGCACAGAGAGTGCCCTGTTTTGACTTTTTCAGACATCCCTCACCACACAAGAAGCCTCTCTAACAGTAACGAAGCTGCTGCTTGGCAGGGGGTCCGTTTCGGACAACGCCGTCCCTCTCTTGGCATCATCCGTGACTGTTCCGGGTAGGACTGAGGGCGGCTGTGCCATTTTTTATTCACAGATAACTTCCGTGAGTAAAAAATGGCATGGCCGCCCTCAATCCTACCCGGAACAGTCACGGACGACGCCTAGAGAGGGACGGCATCGTCCGAAACGGACCCCCTGCTGCGCAGCAGCTTTGTTACTGTTACGGAGGCTTCTTGCACAATAAGGGGTGTCTGAAAAAGTCCTCTGTCTGATGTAGAGTTTAGAGGAATGTTGTTGGCATAGGGTGGCATATACAGTTGTCCCTTCATATTCGCTGGGGTTTGGTTCCAGGACTCCCCATGGATACCAAAATCCATGAATACTCAGGTCCCATTATATGCAGTGGCATAACAAAATGGTGTCCCTTATATAAGATGGCAAAATCAAGGATTACTTTTTGGATTATTATTCTTTAAAGAATATTTTAAAGCTGTGAATACTTAAATCAATGGATACCAAATCCGTGGATACAGAGGGACAACTGTATAACATTGGATATATGTGTTTACCCAAACTTTAGCATTCATTTTGTTGTTGTTTGAGGCTTGATGCACACTAATAGTGTACTTACTCAGATGTAAGTTTATTTAACTTTAAAAAAAAAGACTTCTCACCCCAAGGTAAATTGGTAGACAATTGTGGCCCAAGTTGGTGGAATGTGGATCTCACTGAAACCAATCAGAGCAGTTAATCATCATGACTGAGGTTCCATTGCTTTCAGACAGAATGAAAAATTCAACTAACATTCTCTGAATCTTGGCTTATAATGTTAAGAGAAAGTGAAAGAGCCTTGTGTGCCTCCCTTATTGAACTTTATTCCATACTGTCTTGGTTCTTTAAAATGCCTACTCATGTCAGCTAACTTTCATGTCTGTCCTTCGACTCTGAGTTGCTTGAGGAGATGTTTCTCTATGTTTTGGAGAAACTAGTGTTCATGAACATAGCTTTGTTTCAAGTCTGGGCCTTCAAAGGAGTGTTATCTCTGTGGTTGCTTTTGCATCATACAAACCTCCATTTTCTTTGAAATACTGGATTGCCTTTTTGGACTTAAGGGGACTGGAAATACTTCCTAAAACTGAGCATCCATCCATCCTGGAACTGTTTACCTTGCCTGGGAGTGGTTCTCATGGTTTCAGGCAGCATACTTTCCTAGCTATACCTGGAGATGCCTATCATTTCCTGCTAGCCTTCCATCCAAGTATGAAGGAGTTCAAGCCCTGAACACCTTCCAAAATCAGATGAGATCAGGTATGTTCAGGGTAGTACAGTTACCATCATAAAAGGCAGCAAGAATATATTTGCTTTCCATCATTACTATTTAGCTTTGGAAATAGTCATTCTTCAGAAATGGTCTATGATGGCAACCTTTTTTGTTTCAGGTTCGGACACATTACTTCCTATGACATTTGTGGAACTATTAATGGGTAGCTTAAAGAGAAGGGATATTCTAGCCAGCCCTCCCCCCCTGGAATAAGGATACTGGACAGCTGCATGGGTATAAAAAGGTCACAACTTTATTAAATACAAACCTGCAATAGGCAGCCAAATAGGAGATGCAGACAATCAAGACAAGGGCCTGGTCAAGGCAGAGCTCTCCTGGGACAAAGACTTTCTAGCGGGGCATTGAGCCAGCTGAAGCTGCTTGGTTTATCAACACCTGTTCCTCATGAAGGGGAACAGAAAGTCTCAAGTTTTTCAGTCCTCCTGGTACCAGCTAGAACTCTTAGAGGCCATTGGTGGTTGAGACAAGGGATCTCCCCTTCCCAGAAATGATTATCTCAAACCCAGGAAGCAATGAGAGACATGTGAATGAGATCCCTTCAACAGCTAGCACCTCAGGAACCTCACCAGGGCAGCATACCATTAGTCTGAATGCTTGCATTCCACCAGTTGCAACAGTAGTGCAATACAACTCCCCCACCCCTCACCAAACAAGTATAGCAAAGAAGTGAAGAAATTGTGTCCATAGCCAACTAGGTCACAACAACAATAACAAATTGTACTGAGCCCCTAACAAGCAACCAGAAGATCCCTTGATCTATCAAAGGAAAGGTGGTATCCAAGCACTGTCTGGGCAGCCAGCCAAAAGCTGATTGCTACACAGCTGATAGCAGAGGCACAGCACAATCAGACTAATTATAGGCAAAGGAACCAAGCCAGCATGGATTCAGACACTTACTTTACTAGCAAGCAAATATAAGTTCACAAGCAAAATCCAAATAACAAGGTATAGATTCAGCAAACAGAGTGCAGAGTAGTCTAGCAGAATCCAAGTCAGGCAAACAGAATTCAGAATAAGAAACACAGTCTGGGTCAAACACAGCAAGCAGGAACAAGACAGGTCACCAGGTAGGTCAGATAATCTCTGACAACACATGGAGGTCAGGGCTACATATTTACAGCTCAGCAGCTAACACAATGGCTACTTAACTAATTGCTGCTCCCTATAAATACGCTGAGACTGTCTCAAGCCCTCCCTTTGTTGTTTACATGCTGAGAAGGTAGGTATAGGTAAGTTGTCCTCTGTATATGAAGAGGCAGGGCCCTCTGTCAGAGCTGGCACTACACTATAGTCTGTGTCTGAGGCCTGTGGCTCTGGAACATCCTCCTGCTCTGGTTCAGCAGGTCCTGGCATGTCCACTGCTTCAGTCTCTGAGTCAGAGTCCATTTCCAAGTTCTGGAAGCAGGGCATGACAGGTGGATGTGGGGCAGCTCACACCAAAGGAGGCCAAGGAGCTGGACCTTAAGTAGGCCAGTGCAATCATCACTCACAGAAATGTAAGAAGCCAGTGCCTCCTTTCTAGAGGGGAAGAGAGGGCAAAATCCCTCCATCCAAGTACTGAGAGGTGACCATGGTAGAGCATATGCTTTGCTTACAAATGCCCACAGGCTCAATCCATAGCACATCCAGATAGGATAAGGAAATATATCTGCCAAGAATCTTGGAGGGTCACAGCCAGCCAGTGCAGACACTACCGAGCTGGATGGCCCAATGGTCTGATTTGGTATAAGGCACCTTCCTACATTTAGAAAAAGCACAGCAAGAAGGTGAGATGTTGCATGAAGTATGCTACTCTCTGAAGACTCTTAATACAACAGCAGCTGACAACTCTGTTTGGCACGTGCTGTGGTGTCAGGGGAGGATTTGAGGATTAGGGATGTGTAATTGTATGTAGAGCATGGCAAAACAAAGTAAGTAGCAAGAAGGATTCAGTCCCATTAAGGATTCAAAGCAAGTACAGAGATTTCTCTTTAATGCAGAAAGAGAGAACAAAATATGGAAATCAGCTAGAAAGGAAAGATGGTGAAGACGTCTCCATATCTTTTACGTTGTGTATTCTTGTTCTATGTACAGTACACCCCCCCTCCATATATGTGGGATCTGTATCCACGGATTCACGTAACCATATCCAAAAAAATATGGCCTCTCTAGGCATCTTCTAGGTTTTCTGGCATGACTCTATGATATGCTTCCACCAGAAGCTGACCATACAGTTGCTCTGGAGGACCTAGAGAATGCCCAGAGAGGTGTTCTCTCTAGGCATCTTCTAGGTCCTCCTGCACAACTTTATGGCATGTTTGGGAAAGAAGCCATTCATTTTAATAGGGTTTGCTATTATCCATGGTTTCCGGGATCCATTGTAAGTCTGGAAATGTATCCCCTGTGGATACTGGGGGACGTACTGTACATTATTTGTATACACGGCCAAAAGGGATACCCTTCTCTACTTTCTCTGGCTTTTCTTCGCAAACGAAGATTCAGGAAGGACTCATCCTGTGCTTTCTGCAAGCACGCTGATGACTAAAAAGGCCAATCCGAGATAAACAAGTCCGGTTGCAGAAAGCACAGCAGAAGGTCTCCTTGGGTGATGTTTTTGGGTTGTGATTCTGTCTGCGTTGTCGTTTCTCTTCATGACTTGTTCGGCGTGAGTTGTCAAATAAGGCTGCAGCATTGTGGATAGTGCGTCTCCATGCCTCCTGATGTGAGGCCAGGGCGGACCACTGTTGGTGATCAATTTGGCCGAGCCTGAGATGTTGTTTCAGAGAGTCCTTGTATCTCTTATACATGGCCAAAAGGGATACCCTTCTCTACTATTTTCCCACTAACAGCCTGTAGAGTATACCCCAGTTCTCATTTTGTGGTGGTTAACATTTGTAGACCAGAGAGCTTCAGAGAGGATTTTTTTGTGTTTGGTCTGATTTGGGTCGATGAATTTTTCAGTACTGTACTCAGCTCAAAACTGCCTGGAAAAAATGAATATACAGTTGTCCCTCCATATCCACAGATTTGGTATCCATGGATTTAAGTATTCATGGCTTGAAAATATTCTTTAAAAAAATAATAATCCAAAAAGCAAACCTTGATTTTGCCATCTTATATAAGGGACACCATTTTGCTATGCCATTGCATATAATGGGACTTGAGTATTCACGGATTTTGGTATCCACGGGGGGTCCTGGAACCAAACCCCAGTGAATGTGAAGGGACAATGGTAGGGAAATTTGCAGGCAAGAAGTATGTGCATTAGGGAAACAAACACAGACACTACATAGGGACAGTTACATACCAAAATCAATGTAAGTTTTTGTGCATTTAAATTGAAGATTGATGCAGAAATTGAACAGAATGGCAGAATACACATGACAGAATACACATGAAACCAAGAGAGAGTCCTATCCCTTTGTCACTAACATAGGCTGAGACAATTTGGGGGTGGAACTAACCCTAATCTGATCTCATTTTTTTTAACAAACAAACAAACAAACAGGTTTTTAGTCTTACTACCAATAGGGGGAAACATACCTTTCAGATGTAGTCATGCAGACTAAGGGATGCTGGGAACTGTAGTCCAAAAAGTAATGGCCAGAATCCTGTTGAGGAATTGCAAGTGTGTATGTATGGAGCGAATCCTGTCCCAATCCCCACTTACCAGGCAGCAACCACTCAATTGATGAGGGTCTGTTCCCCCATTGATGGGGAAGCATCTAATTGATGTCCCCACCCCTTCTTGTGAGTGATATCCAGTTCAACAGGCAGTAACAGGACCCCCTGTCACAGTTCCATCTCAGGATGGAGATTGCATGTGTGAGGGGGATGGTGGGACCATCAGCCATCTGCTTCCCATTCAATAGGGGAACAGGTCCCTGTCAATTGCAGTGGCTGCTGCCTTGTAAGTGAGGATTGGAGGACTTTCACAGTCCTTATGTATCTCCTAAGTTAGGGGCTACATAGGGTTCCTGAAGACGAAACAGCCACAAACTCAAGGCTCCACATTCATAACTGCCTAACAGGATTCTAGCCTACATTTCCAATCTCTCTTTCTCAGAATGTTTCAGTTGCAAAGGCAAGTGAAATAGGGGTGGAGTGGAACATTAATCAATGGTAGAACACATGCATGAGGTCTCTGGATCAGCCCCCATAATGGCACATTCCATTAGGGGTCTTGAATCACAGAGCAAGAAAGACCCTAAGAATTTTGAAGACAAAAATCAGCCATAGTAACACATAGACAATGACATGGTTTTGTATAAGGCAAATGCAATTGCCCATAATGCAGAAAATGGTAATCTTATGTGTTTATTAGGTTTTTTAAGGAAAAAGAAACCCTTATCAAGTCATTATTGCTATGCGGAATGAAAAGAACTGGTGATGTGTATGGGGAAAAAATTGTGGCTCCAGTGCAGACCAATTTAAATTCAATGATAATGTGTCCATGGTTTTCATTAGGATGTAGACTTTAATGTCAACTGTTTTATCATTTATTTGGTGAACTGTAAGGAGGCTTCTAAGCATTGCAGACATTTAGCCTTAGCATGGAGTAAAAATTAAACACATCTTTATGGCTAATACAGTTTTGATTGCTCATCAGTTTTTTACTTTGATAGCTGTGCTGGAGAGCTATTTCAGCTCTACTCGTTGCTTCTTAATAAGATGCAAGCGGGAGGGGGGACTTAGAAGATTTGTGGCAGAAGAAATCGCCCACTCTCTCTAGGAATGGTCTGCATGAAACTGGCCTATCAGTTGGATTGGCATGGTATATCTTCTTCTGTATTTAAATGCTACAAATGCTTCATAGACCATTTGGACTGCTGTTGTTTCAATATAGCTATAAAACTAAACCAATGGAAATAAAAATAAGGAAAGACACGCACCTAGAGTGGCTACAGTCCAAATGTTTTGCTCTTGTTTCACTCACAAAACATGATGCTGTGAAATGAAACCCCTTCAGGGGTAGAAGAGCCATCTGGCTCCCCATTTAGAAAGGGGGGGGAGTCTTGCCTGTTCTATATTTATAAAGAGATGATTTGTGTTTAAAGCAAATATTATTCTTGCTCACCAGCCTGGGCACAGTGAGAGAGAGAGAGAGAGAGAGAGAGAGAGAGAGAGAGAGAAGCAGTTGGAACAAAACTGCTTATGCATTTAAATGGCAATTAATGTTCTAACTCCTTGGAAAGGTAATTGGAGACTGAAAAGTTCTGGAGGTAGAGTGTACAGCTGAAAAACTGCTGATGCTTGGTTTATGCATAGTCCTGTGACACCAAGTGGAAACATGGCTAGGAGCACTGGAATCAAGTGCAGCAAAGTTTTACTTGAACTAGTATGTCTTTGCATAACATCTTATCCCTTTCCATATAATGGCTAAGTTCCACGCAGCTGATTCACACAATTAGCTATTTTTGAACCTCAGACTCATTACACTGCAGGGCAAACAGGTCAGAAACTCGAAGGAGTTTGGATAACTGTTTGTGTTATGTGAAACAGGGTGAGGTAGAAGTAGACGGAATGCTGCTTCAAGGGAGAAAATATTTGATGTCCCCTTGAACATGCCTAAAATGGTTCTCTGGGTCACTGTAGATACTTTCTAGTTTTCAGTGAACACGGTAAGCTGAGAGAGCATATGTGCTTTCCCAAGTGCTGTGGGCACTCCAACAAAGTACTTGCCATCATGAGAGTGGATGGGCAGCATTGATTCATTAAAGAGCTGTGAAGTCAAAGGCTTTCATGGCTTGCATCCATAGATTTTCCTTGGTTTTTTTCTGGGCTGTGAGGCCATGTTCTGGAATAGTTATATAATAGTTATATAATAGAGATATACATGCACTTGGCTTCTGCCTCTTTTGTTTTATATATATATATATATATATATATATAGTTCTGCTAAAATCAAACAACCATTGGGTTGCATCTGAACCACTGTAATCAAAGCAAGAGCTTGAGAGAAAAGCCAAGCCAATCTTCACTTCCCTCAAGGAGTCTGTATACATCTGTTGTCAGAAACCTAAAGCAAACTCATTCCTTTGTGTTGGCAACCTATCTTATCAAGCAGAGGGTCTTCCCCCAACACAGCAGGAAATCAGTAAAAGATTAGATGGAACATCTGGATATCTCTGCCTTTGCTATACATTTGTTTGTGTAGTGATTTGCTATACAATACATTTGTTTGTGTAGTACACCGCGCGTGAAGACTTGACAAGTTCTTCTCCCTCGCACCTCCTATTTTGCCTTTCATGTACTGCTGAGATAAGAATCATGGGACTTTTTATACCTCACCAGGTTTTAATACTTCAGCAGTGCCCTAATTCCCCCCAAAAGGAAGTTATGAATATCTAAAAAATCTCTCATGGATCCCACCAAGCTTGATCCAGTTGTCTTTTTCCACCTAAAAATGTGCACACCTTCATGCATGCTCCCAGATCAAGGCCATGACAGGCTCCGGGATTATCAGGGCAGGAGTGGATCCCATATACATCTTGCAACACTAGTTTCACTTAAGGCATGCATCTAGACATGGATGCACAACCACATGGACATGGACAGACACCCACACACAATGGCTGTGATTCTAATGGCTGATGTAATTTCACCAGCATAGGTGGGTAGGGTTACCAATTCAGGCCTGTCCCAGGCCCTGAGGTTTCAAGGCCAAAGCCTGAGATCTGGCAACAACCCCCGGCCTATACGTGTCAGGCATTAAGTACCAGCCACAGTTGTTCACAGCATATCATTCAAACACACACACAAACACACACACACGGAGAAGCTATGTTCCTGTTTGGAAATTAAGATGCAAACCTTAGTTAAAGGGGGTATTCCCAGATCAAGGTGAAATGAGGGACTACGGTATTCCTTCTCACTTAGGACTTTATCAGATGATCCCCTTAAAGCATTCTTTTGCTAGCATAAAAATCCATTTTTATGCCAGCAAAAGACCACTCCCCCCCCCCCCGCACCTACCTTGCTTTCCCAGAAAAGGCAGCCTTGGCAATGAAAGAAACTTCATTTCACGAGAAATTAAAAAACAAAAATAACACTGGGTTTGGGGCTGATTTTAACCATGAAATGGCAACATTGTCTGATCTGCACACCCTTTCGCGTTATGTGGCATCATTATGATGCCTTTTTTTGAGTGGCTGATAAAGTCCTTACTTAGAGAGAAGGGATAAGGAACATTTAAAGTAGCCTAAATATCCCAAAAGAACAAGATCTTGTCTGATCTTGGAAGCTAAGCATGGTCAGCTCTGTTTAATACCTGGATGGGATACCACTAACAAAAAACAGGTGGTGTAGGCTATATTTCAAAGGAAGGAAATGGTAAAACCACCTCTGAGTAGTCCTTGTCTAAGAAAACCTTATGAATTTCATGGGGTCACCATAAGTCAACAGGCAACTTGGAAGCACATGCACACACAAACTTGCTTCTAGCCAGAAGGTGGATGCAGAGTAAAGTGGAGGGTGAGCCCTGGCACCAAAACAGCTAAGAAAGAAGGAGGACACAGTAAATACAGAGCCAACCATAACTCCCAAGGGTCTTTGAAAGTTGCAACAACAGATCAAGTAGGCTTTGCAAAGTTAGCAAGCTGTTGCACACAACCCTTTCCTCTTGCCTGGAGCCGAGCCCACCAAAACTGGAGAAGTTTCACCTTCATCTCCAACTTGGAGATGACCCATGAAAATTGAAGACTCAGGCCGTGATCCTGAGATCTGGCAACCCTATAGATGGCATTGGTGGGTGGCAGGGTACTATGGCCATGGCAAAGCAGCCTACTTTCTCATTGTGTGGCTTCTAGATGGGCCCTTGAAGCTTAAGGTGCTCTGGGAAGGCTGTTTTGGAAAACTGCCTTTATTTGGATTCAGAAAAGCTCACAGACCCCTATAATTAAGCATTCCTTAGGAAAACACATTACTTACCTTAGTAAGGCTTGTCTGCAGCTCTACAAATAGTGGTGTGAACATTAGGGAAGTTTGGCCCCCGAGTGACATTGAAAAAGGCAGTGGGAGGGAGATGGAGGGATTTCTGTTAAAATCTGGCTAGATCCAGTATTAAAAACAGAGCTTGAAGAAGAAAGAGGGAGAGATCAAAAATGTACCACCATATTGCATTTGTTGTGTTTTATTTCGCTAGGGGCAAAAAATGCAGCTTCCTTAACCCAAGCCTGTCACTCTAGAAATAATCTGTGGCTGGGGATTTCAACACCCACTCCAATGATATTTTATTCTGACCCTAAACAAAATCAATAGCTTATTCCCCCTTCCACCTCCTTTGAGAAAACAGTATTTTTTTTTCCAGCTCAGTGGAAGAAAATAGATTCTGCTTGGTGTTGTTAAAAATATATTATAACCACAGTTTTTGGAAAGTGTGTGCATCTGTGTTGTGAAGAATATAAAACTGTGATCTAATAGGTCTGAAGCAATTTCAAAAGGCTCCTCTATTTAGGATAATGGAGAAGTAAACCTTGCAATCTCACATAGAAGGGCTCCAGCAGTGCATCTAGTTTTGGAACTGACCTTTTATCGTGGAAGAGAGATGGCTGCAATCTTCAGTATATAAGGAAGGATAGGCTTTGTACATTCATTGTTTCACAGGCGTTTCAAACATAGTTTCTATCAGCTTGATTGTTCTGCTAAAGGAACTAGCTTTTCTTATTCCTGGAACTGCTTCTTACTGGTGTTTTTCTTTCACTTGTCATAGAATCATAGAATCAAAATGCATTTTCTCCAACCTCTGTAGAGTTGGAGAGACCACAAAGGCCATCCAGTCCAACCCCCTGCTATGCAGGAACGCACAATCAAGGCACTCTTTACAGATGGCCATCCAGCCTCTGTTTAAAAACCTCCAAAGAAGGAGACTCCATCACACTCTGAGACGGCATGTTCCACTGCTGAACAGCTATTACTGTCAGGAAGTTCTTCCTAATGTTTAGGAATGTTTATCTTTTCCTGTAGTTTGAATCCATTGTTCTGTGTCAGAGCAGCAGAAAACAAGCTCGCTCCATCTTCAATATGACATCCCTTCAAATATTTAAACATGGCAACCATATCCCCTCTTAACCTTCTCTTCTCTAGGCTAAACATACCCAGCTCCCTAAGCTGCTCCTCGTAGGGTATGGCTTCCATACCTTTCACCATTGTCAATGCATGTTAAAAGCATACTTATCTGAGCAAGCCTTACTTGCTACTTCCATATATTTCATGGACCTTCTAAAGAAAATACGTTAATTTTTGTTTATTTATATATTATATCCATTTTATGCTTTATTGATATATATTGTTGCAAAATCAAGCATTCTCCACCTGCTTCATTGCTGTTAGGATCCGCTATATGCCTATACCCATTCTGAGAACTTTAGCTCAGATTTGTTCGTTTGCTCTCCTATCTGTTGCAAGTCATGGTCTTAAATACTTTGTGTACCTAAGCAACTAGACCACATGGCCAGAGAAACTTCTTGGGTCTGTGGTCATATAAAAAGTCATCCTTCCTCTACGTCTCTCTCTTTTCTTCATTCCTTGATCTCTTTCGACAAGATGGGGATTAGAAAGCTCACTGGAGTTCTTCTGTTTTACCTAATGTTTTCATTAGTCTGTTAGGGTGTACAGTATGGCTCCCATATATGCAGACAGATATATGTGGTTTCACTTACCCATGCCTGAAAAAATATGTTATCTCTTCTAGGTCCTTCATTCCGATTCTATGGTCAACTTCCAGCCAAAGGATATTATAAAAGTGTGCTGGTGGACCTAGAAATGACCACAGAAGTGTTCTCTTTAGGCATTTCTAGGTCCTCCAGTGCGATTCTATGGTATACTTGAGCCAGAAGTAGTTCAGTTCAATAGGGTAAGCTTGGGAGTGTATACATGGGTTGTACCATAGATACTTCAAATGTATATGGGTTATAAAAGAAAGTTCTTTTGTTTGTAACTTGAAGCTGCCTGCTTGTTTTTTCCCCCTTAAACTAAGCTAAACCAGGGAGGTACTGGAGATTAAGGCATGCTACTTCTGCTAAACTCTGCTGAGGGAGGCTGTATGATAACAGATCCAGCCTTCATATTTTTTTCCTCAGAAAGGGCTAACACCCTGGCATATACTCCTCACCACCACCCCTGCACACATATATCATTTTTGGATTTTGGGATACTTCTAAATATTTGCAAATTAATATATAAACTCATTCTCAGAAATGAAGAGGAAATTTGGGGTTGTATAGTGGTTCTTCAACAGGAATATTTGCTTTTTACTTTCTGGGATGGTTGGTCAAGGCAACAGCATACAAGGCTACCAGACATCCTGCCCCTATTGCCTGTTGTGACATCTAGAAGAAGGGAGCCCACTCCCTTTTTTAAAATTCCAAACTGGTTGAGAAGGTTTCCCACCATGTTGTTCTTTTGTGACATCATACCATCCAACTGTCCCAATCCAGCAGGGACAGTCCTGATTAACAGTCTGCCACCCTACTCTTTTCAGCTACTTTTAAAATGTCCCAGTTTCTCTCTGCTCCCCCAACTTTTTCTTCAGCTTACTTCACTTGCTGAAAACTGAGTTCAGTGTGCAAAAGTAGTTGGGCACTCAGTTAACAGTGTAGAACTCTTACTGCCAGTAATGAAGGAGAAGCTTTTCAAATTCTGAGGATGAATCTGGGGCAGGGATGTTGGAAATGCAACAGTGGTCAGCACTTAAAAAAATAATTTTTTAAGAAAGAACACTAATAGGGTCAAGTAGTTTTTCAGTGATGTAGTCTCTTCATCTCTTATCCACCATCTATGGCAACTTTCTGAGATTTAACTGGAACTCATAGGGATTTCCCCATCTCTTCTCTTCCCATCTCCTTATTTTCTCATTGCTACCAAAAGTGAAACTAGTTTACTTCAGGCATTAGCTTAGCACCCCTGCATACACTCCAACACTTCAGAGATGAAAACTAGGACAATGGGGCCAAGCAACATCAGAGTATGGCAAAAGTTTCTAATGGGGAAAAACATGCAAGCCAGGAGAGGCTGCAGCAGCTTGCTTTCCACTGAGTCTACTGGGAAGGGCAAGATTCTGCTTTCTCCTTTCCTCTTCTCTCTCTCTCCTGAACTGAGTGCAAACTACTTAGTTTTCAGCAACTAAAGTAAGTTGAGGACAAAGGGGCAGAGAGGGAGGAGGAGAGAGAAGCGGGAATATTTTAACAGCAGCATAAATAATGGATTAATCAGGACTGTTCCTGCCAAACTGAGGCAGTTGGGGGGTACAGCCTTGGAGAGCTTTACTTATGTTTAATGGAATTCTTTTAATAAAGGAGATTATCAGCCGTGGCAAATATGGCGTGATAAATGCGAAAGGGCTCCCCTATCACATGACAACTACTCCTTTGCATTCTCTAAACATCTCACTGCAGTGAATAAGGCATTCTTTTTTTATTAATGGGCCAAGCTTTCAATTGATTGCAGATGGTGCTTTTTCCGCAGTATTGCGAGTGTCTGAAACTACGTCCCATTATGCCCTCATGAATACAGCATCAATAGGCAGTCCCTGCCAGAATACTTCCAAGTGAGAATGCAAAAACTAGGCACTGGGCACTCTTTTTATGAACCTCACCATTTTGCTGGCAAATATTTAAGTGTGTTTCAGTGCTTGTGTATTCGTCTTCTTTATTAGTTTTGGTGTTTTTTGACTTTTAAGCCTCCTTGCATCTTCTCATGAGAACCACCGAGATCATGCACCCTGGTAAACATGGCAGTAAATAGTGCTAGTGTTCATGCTCTGATAATGTCAGGGCTGCTCTTGTTATTTCAGCGATGTGTGATAAAAAGGGTTATTGTGCCAGGATAATTACAGTTTTAATATAGTAGGACAAGAACGTTTTTAGAGGCTCATCTGATAATCTCCAAAGTCTTTGTTTCTTTCTTTAGCTATTCCTGGCAGCTGCGTGCACACAACTTCCAACAAGAGGGACTATAGAAAATCTCGGAAAGCACTGGATGATTGCATTGTGGGAAGGGGTATGACTGCCTGGGAAGACCCCAAGTGAGCTGGATTCAGCCAAATTGCTTCAAGTTCCCCATCCCTGCTTTATGAGAAGAGCACTATATAAACTGAGGCTGTACAAGAACACTTGTCTGCTTTATTGTACATGGAGGTTCAAATGCTTAGATCTCTCCCACCCACCATATAAGTTATTCCTTATATATTAACATATCAAGGAGAGGTTTCTAAGCTGATGTGCTGTTTTATGTATGTGTTTGTCCAGCTCAATAAGAGATACATCATATGGGATTGCTCTGTTTTCACTCTTGTGTACAGAAGACTTATGGGAAGAAATGAACCTCTCCCCGCCCCCCGCCCCGCAGCTAGATATTATACCTGTGCATGAAAATTTAAATTTCTGTTAATGGAACTCATATCATCATCAGTCTAGCAATTGCTTCCTTCTGAGGTATTTAAAAAAATATGTTTGTTGAAAGTATTTTTTTTAATCCTATGAATTCAAAAAATAAATTATAAATTAATTGGAATAAATAATTGATACTTTTCCCCCTCTGTCAGGATTTCAGATTCAATGCTCTGATTTTTTTTTTTAAAAAAAGAACTACACATCTCTGTGCTTATTCAGATGTGTGTGCACATTTCTTTTAAAAATGTGTTTGATTAATATTTTACTCTGTCAACAACAACTACCTGTACTTTGTTCCTGACGGACTTTGGAGAAGACGACATCTGGTATGATTTCATTTGCCATTGGTGTAAAATGCTGGAAAGTCCTTGTTCTGTAACAAAACACTAAACCTCTATGATGCTCAGAAGAAGTTAAATGATGTGAAACTCATGAGTTTGAGCAAGGATTCCTCAGCACATGTGGGGTGCTGAGCACCTGGGCAAGTCAATAGGGCTGGATAACAGATAATAAGCGTGACTCCAATGAATCCAAGAGAGCTCTAGGCAGACAGCTTGGAAAGTTACATTTAATATGCCATTGGCTTCAGTGCTGAGGGAGTGAATTTCCTTGCTAGGATAGTTGCTCAGGGTCATACCTTTGGCAGGCACCATTTTGAAGAATTGTACAAGAGGTTGTACAAAGGAATTGCAACCAGATGTGCAAAGCAGTTGCTCAACTGCTTGCTCAATGAACACTCTTGAATACAATCTTTGTTCTAATTCAGAAGACATGGAAGTACTAGTGCAACAAGCTTCATGCTAACACAGTGATATTACTTGAACGTAGGCCATAAGTTACAGTCCAAAGGTCCCAAATTTGCTAGATACAGGCATGCCTCAATTGAAGAGGTTTCTTTTTACAAAGTCTTTTTACAGAAGCTCAGCTTAGCCCTCCCTTTTCTTGTCTTCTGTCTAGCTGGAAGTTTGTTTCTTTTTTTCTTTCAGTGTTGGCATTTGGAAGATGATGAAGAAGGGCTGGGGTAAGATAGACTTTCAGTGTTGGATTGCAGCAGCTTGTCTGCAGTAAACAATGCAATAATGTTTGACCTGGGGAAGTATGAGATTCTACTTTAGGTGATCCTGTTGTAGTTCTGTGTGCTTACATACAACAGGCAAGGTAAACAGCAGTTGCCTCCAGAATCATTGACTGAGCATGTTAAAGAAGTAAAGCACAGGAACACACTGCTTTTGTTAATTGAGGTATGCCTGTACCGTTATAGTGCTAATGGTTTTAAAGTAATTCATTGCTTTCCAATTTCCCAAAAGTAAAGGAAGTCATTACCTTTCCTTATTTTAAAAACATGCAAATGCTAAAAACTGTGGGCCAAAATACACATAGGAAACAATGGAGATTATCAGATGATCCCCTTTAAATGTTCTTTTTCCGGCATAAAACAAAACATGTTCATGCCTGCAAAAGAATGCTTCCCACTTCACTTACCTCCTTTCCTGGCAGGGGCAGCCCTGGCAATAAATAGGAAGCGAACGGAGCCACGTTCGCTTCCTCATTCGAAATCCCACAAGACTTTATCACGCAAGAAATTCAAAAACAAAAACAAAGTCTAAAAAGTTACACCAAGCACCTAGACACACTTAAAAAGCTCCAAGTAACCCGGGGATGGTCATAAAAAGTGTGTAATTTACCAGGATGTCCCAATCTCACCTGGAAGTGTTCGCACCAGATGGGCCTTTGACGCTGCATTTCTGAGAGTTAAATGGCCAGAGGTTTTGCACGCCATTGATGGATTCAGTCATCAATAAAAAGAAACCCCAGAATAATGTGTTTCAGAATAATGCAGAATAAGCACTAAAGACGGATCTCTTTCAGCAGGCCTTTCCTAATTAGATCCCGGCCTCAGGAGCTCCTGGCCTCTTTTTTAGTCTGCTGCTATGTATTATTATTTTTTTAAATGTGATTTTAGATTAATTGTTTTTAATTTATATTGGTTTAATATTTTTTGTGGGGGTGGGTGGTGTTTAGGGATTTTAATCTGTATTTGTACTTTAATTTTTGTAAGCCACCCCAATTGTTTTTAACAGAGGGGAGGGGTATAAATAATAATAATAATAATAATAATAATAATAATGCCAGTGGAACGCAAAAGGATGACATCGTCTGATATTGGCGTCCTTTTGCATATCTCTGGCATTGTTATAGTGCCACATTTGCTTCGTTTGATAATCTTCAAGGTCACAGGTTCACTATAAAAAATAACCAAAATAGTGGCAACTATTCCACAAAATGACTGAAATTATTCTTCATTATATTACAATTGTACTGTAGAATTAACATGGATTGTCTCACCATAGGATTTTTGAGGCATTCAAGGAGTGTCAGCCCTGAGCCTGCAAGACCTCAGCAGGGGGCAATTAGTTTGAGGTCTTTTATTCATAGTGGTAACATAAGTTGAAGTCATACTGAGAGCAAAAGGCAAGAACAACAGCAGCAAGAAAAAGGAAGTGTTCACTTAGTTATGCCTTTGTTTTTTTAAAAAAGGGATCAATTAAAAGGGATCAAAAAGGGCACCACAATTCAAGAAGAATGTTGACAAGCTGGAGTGTGTCCAGAGGAGGGCGACCAAAATGGTGGGAGGTCTGGAAACCATGCGCCATGAGGACGGGCTTAGGAAGCTGGGCATGTTTGGCCTGGGGAAGAGAAGGTTAAGAGGGGACATGATAGCCATGTTTAAATATTTGAAGGGATGTCATACTGAGGATGGAGCAAGCTTGTTTCCCAGAGACTAGGACATGGAGCAGTGGACTCCATTTTACAGGAAAAGAGATTCAACCTAAACATTAGGAAGAACTTCCTGACTGTAAGAGCAGTTTGGCAGTGGAATGCACTGTCTCAGAATGTGGTGGAGTCTCCTTCTTTGGAGGTTTTTAAACAGAGGCTGGAAGGCCATCTGTCAGGTGTGCTTTGATTGTGTGTTCCTGCATGGCAGGGGATTGGACTGGATGGCCCTTGTGGTCTCTTCCAGCTCTATGATTTTATTCTATGAGTCTATAAGTACCACATTATTTGTAATTAGTTAATCTCCCAAGGCAGTGTGCCTTCAGATGGAACTCTTCTTCCATCAGCAAACCCAGTTGCCATATTAATTCTTTACAACTAATGTAGCAACAGTCCTGGGGCACTGTGAGAAATCAAAATGACAGGAAGACTCAGGACTTTTTTGGACAGCGATTTGTAATGCAAGCAGGCTCGTCCCTGTTGCAAGGCTGCTGCACGGCAGGGGGGCCATTTCGGATGACGCTGCCCCCCTGCCAATACTGTTCCAGAAGAGCTGGGAGGCTGCAGCGCCATATTTGGCCATTTTCTAATCATGGAAGTTGACCATGATTCGAAAATGGCCAAATATGGTGCTGCAGCCTCCCAGCTCTTCTGGAACAGTATCGGCAGGGGGACAGCGTCATCCGAAATGCCCCCCTGCCATGCAGCAGCCTTGTAACAGGGATGAGCCTGCTTGCGTTACAAATCGCCATCTGAAAAAGTCCCCAGGCTGCATCTGCACTGCAGAAATAATCCAGTTTGACACTGCTTTAACTGCCATGGCCCAATGCTATGAAAACCTGGGATTTTTTGTTGTAGCACCAGAGCTCTGTGACAGAGAGGGCGAAATAGCTCGCAAAACTGTGAATCCCAGGATTCCATAGCATTGAGCCATGGCAGTTCTCTGGCTTTTCTTCACAAACGAAGATTCAGGAAGGACTCATCCCATGCTTTCTGCAAGCGCACTGATGACTAAAAAGGCATCAAGACTGGTTTGATGAAAACATCCAAGAGATCCAGGAGCTGTTGGCAAAGAAGACAGCTGCTCACCAGGCATACCTCGCCCAGCCAACCTGCCATGTAAGAAAAGCAGCTTTCTGCCTCACATGCAGTAAACTACAACAAAAACTCTGAGACATGCCAAACAAGTGGTGGATCAATATAGCAGAAAAGACACAACACTGTGCAGATCTGGGTGATCATAGAGGATTTTATGAAGCTCTTAAAGCAGTGTTTGGACCTACTTATCAGGTCCAAAGCTCCTTATACAGTACAGATGGTCAAACATTAATTACTGATAAAGCCTCCATCCTGAATCGTTGGGCTGAACATTTTCAAAGCCATGGCAGTTAAAGCAGTGTCAAACTGGATTATTTCTGCAGTGTAGATGCAACCCCAGTTGCTTGATTGTGCTTGGAGAGTTAGGCCTATTTTTGAAAAAGAACAAAAGAGGGCTCGGGTGGCCTCAGTGGTACGTGCAGGATCCAACTGTCCACTGACAGCTGACTGCCCCATTTTATTCATCAAGCATTGCTGAACATGTCCCCTCTCTCATAGACATGCAGTGTCTATTCAGTACAATTTTATACCCTTCCATTGTCCACTCATTGGTGGGAGCTCACCATCAAGCCCTATCCAATCTTATAGAAGGTTGCTTAGAGGAACACTTACCTGAAGTCACCTGGAAAGAAAAAATTCTGGTTCTCCCACCTCCTGCTTCTATCATCATCTTTCTCCCTTCTGGGGTATTTTTTTGTCCCCATGCAGCAGCTTCTTGGATTTCTCACTGCACTGGGGAAACAGGACTTCTATTAGCCTTCCCTTTACAAGCTGACAGGTGCAATCATTCTTGTGAGCTTTAATTACAATGTTTAATTAAGCACAGTTTGAACAGGCAGAAAAGTTGAAGAGTGAAGACCCATTTGTCCCTAGATATAGAGTTAGAAGCTGTCTTGAAAGACAGATTGAACAAGTGCTGAACAGTAGGCAGGGAAGAATAATGTGGTGCAATGGTTGGTAATGAGTAGTAAAGGGCTTTATCACACAAGGCTGAAATCATGTGATTATGATGGGATAGTAACACAAATGTGCTCCCATGATTGCACAATGTCATGAACCTCCCATGGTCCATGTGTGCTCCACTCATTAATAACATGTAGCTTTTCACTGATGAGCAAAACCTGTGAATAGCCCTCAATAGCATTCTTTTTGCAGTATTGCCAGGTGTGTGAAATCATTTCCTGGTGCAATCGTGCAATTATAGCATGAATGGGCAGACCTCTTCCTCTCCCCTTTTCCAACAAGAACACATAATTAAACTCCCAGGGGAGAATGTGAAGAGGACCAATAGGATGCTGTTTTAATGAACTGTCGCCTTTGCTTGGTACATTTTTATGTTTGTTTAAGAGTTTATTTGTGAAGTTCGGTTGTTATGCATTTGTTTTTGGTGTTTTTAACTGAAGTCACATCTTCTCACAAGGATAGCCCAAATCTCACCCATGCAAATAATGGGAGTAAGATAATTTTTTTTCTTAACGGCATATGCATGAGCCAGCACAAAATGTTAATACTCTGTCAATGAGAAGAGAAGCGTTACTATAGCGTGAGCTGAAATCCCATATTTAACCACTAGTGGATATTGTACAATAATTCCGTGATGGTAGTATTGCACTAGTACAGCAACATGCGATAGTTACTGTGATTTTGCCACTTTTCTCAACAGTGGAATTACACCATTTTTAGATGGTTGTCTGATAAAGTCCAAAATCTCTGATTCAAATTCTATTTTAGCTTTAAGTGTACTGGTGGCCACTTTTTGTCTCAACCTCAGTTGCCTATATGCCATACATGGATGAAAATCCTGGTTTACTTGACAAAATTGTGTTCGATTTGCTTGCATGGTGTATATAGCGCATTTGGAAGACTTCACAAAAGAGTTTGGAGTAATAAACACGTGAGGCGAAGCACAAAAATTAGTGTGTATAGAGCCATTGTACTGTCTATTCTCCTTTATGGGTCACCTATCGCCACCACTTACGACTCCTCGAATGCTTTCATCAGCGCTGTTTACGCACAATCCTAAATATACACTGGACTGACTATGTGACGAATGTTGCTATCCTTGAGCAAGCAGGGATCACCAGCATTGAGGCCATGATATTGAGAACACAGCTGCACTGGGCAGGGCATGTTTCTAGGATGGAGGACCATCGCCTCCCCAAAATAGTACTCTACGGTGAACTCGCCATGGGTCAGCGTAAGAGGGGTGCTCCAAAAAAGCGATACAAGGACTCCCTGAAACAACATCTCAGGCTTGGCCAAATTGAACACCAACAATGGTCCGCCCTGGCCTCACATCAGGAGGCATGGAGAAACAATATCCACAATGCTGCAGCCTTATTTGAGAACTCACGCCAAACAAGTCTTGAAGAGAAATGACAACGCAGAAAGAATCACAACCTGGAAACATCACCCAAGGAAACCTTCTGCTGTGCTTTCTGCAACTGGACTTGTTTATCTAGGATTGGCCTTTTTAGTCATCAGCACACTTGCAGTGAGCTCGGGATGAATCCTTCCTGAATCTTCGTTTGCAAAGAAAAGCCAGAGAGAGAGGTGGTGATGGTGTATTTATTGCCTGTTGCAGGAGACGTGAGCCATCATTTAAACTGAAAAGTGGCTTGACACTTTGATGCTGTAAGTTGGAAACTTCCAAAAGAAATAAAAATACAAATCTTAAGCAGTGTGTGCAGTTCATTCCGCCTGTCAGTGCCTGAAATGGGAGAAGAAAGATGGTTTTAAAAGAAGGAATATGGTTTCAAAGGGAGAGAGAAAATTGAAATGGGGTGGTTAGGCTAGCCTCGGTTGTGTTTGACTAGAAAGGATAGGAGATGGTTATATGTCTGCTGAAAAGAAGTGGGGTGACTTTCCGCCTAATACTGATTCCTGCTACACATGCATATACAATTGTTGGTGATGGGCATAGTAAAGAAAATATCTGTAACTTCTGCTTTTCTATGTGAAGTACTGAAGCTATAAGTTTCACCAAATGTAGAATTTTTAATGTAAGGCAAAACAGACAAGAAAAGCAAAATAGAGTTCTGAGGCTTTGCACATCCCAAATCTTTGGGAAGTTGCAAAACCTGTTAAGACCACAAACTGTGTTACCTGCAGCTTTTGGGTGGCTTAGAGCTTGACTAGATGGGCTTACCCCCATCTTGGCCCCATCTTTGATCCCTGCCTTCCAGGCAATACAGGATAATTGCTCCATTTTGCCCCTGGGCAGTCCTCATGACGGGGCCAACATGGGGTGAAGTCATTGCAGCATTTTTTTAAAAAATACCTGGGAAAAACCATTGCAGCCAAAATAAAACAGAGTAGGCCCTGCAGGAGCTTAGACCGCCATGCCAGCCTGTTGCTGCAGCTGCCATCTGTGATTACCCTTTCACGGCCTGAAAGAGGCCCACAGCAGGGGCCCTGGCTCATATGCTGCGGGCAGGCTTCCTGGATTTGCAGTGTGGAATATGGTGGTGGCAGCAGCTACAGCAACAGACCAGTGTGGCAGTCTGGACTTCCTCCCTTTTCATGCCAGTAATGGGGGAGGAATGGGCCTGATCCACAGGCAGGATACGCCATGCCCATGGGGAGCCAGTGTATTCTGGCCCATGTCACGAGCCCTTAGATTTACAAGGCAATGCAACAGCATCGGCTACTTTCATGACACAGCAGGACTTCTGCCTTGGAGGGTTGGGACAAATGCTGATTCTTTGACACAGAAGTTAGGACCTCTGTAGAGGCAATGACAAAGGGTCCTAATTGAGTTTATACTGGAGGCTTTGAGTCCCAATCCTGTGTATTGCGCAGCCCTCTGTTGGATTGGGCACTCAACATTTCCTTGGCTTTGCAAACACATTAAAACCAAATTGCTCGTACTAGTAGAACTGAAGGAGTGAAAGTGAAACCTGGATTGTATAGTATTTTATCATTATTGTTTCTTTTTATTTACCACCGTCCCCACATCACCCCCTCCCTTGTTTGGTGCATTGCCTGTTCTGCCCTCTGTTTTGTTTCCCAGCAACATCAAAGCACCTACAGAATCTCACCACTCCTTCGCAAGCATATTCATCTATGACTTTATACAAAAGGGTTGGGGGAAATTCAAATAGTTCCTGAAATAGATATAAAAGGAGTAGGGTAGATCATCCATGCTTTTGCAACAGTGTCCCTTCTCCAGGGAGTAATTAGTTAAAGAAAAGCTGTTGTTTGCTGCTTCTCTAAAGCTATTTCAAGGGTAAACAGTTCTTTTCCTAACTGGCAGTTGCCTTACACTGCTCCACAGATACTTCATGTCCATGTCAAAATGGAACAGATCTTCTGGACTGGCTCTGTGCATTCAACCCTGGTAAAACAAATAAATTATGAGCACCCACTCCTATGTTCATCTTGGCCATGTTTGTTTTAGACCAGTGTTCAAGTCATGGCAGTTGAGATAGATGCACATTCCCCTTACTTTTTGGGCATGGGCCTTTGAACTATTACTTTTTAGTGTGATTACATGTCCAACTTTGCATAGGATTGTCTTTCGTTCAAAGGGTTGCACCAGTTGAAATCTGGTTTAAATTTCAAGAATCATAGAATAGCAATAGCACTTCTATTTCTATACTGCTTATCAGTGCCAAAGCACTCCCTAAGCAGTTTACAATGTGTTAGCTAATTGTGCCCAACAAGCTGAGTACCGGTACTCATTTTACAGACCTATCAAAGGATGGAAGGCTGAGTGAACCTTGGAGCACTTAATTGTCATTTAACCACTGCATCACCAGGGTTCCCATAAGAAAAGAGAAGCAGGCCTTGAGGTTGCCTATCATCACTGGCCATGAGGTTGCCAATCATCTGCCTGGATGGTGGCTTAAGCAAACACACAGTTTACCTTATTATCAAAGGCCTTCTGAGAACCTGCTCTGACTACTTATATGCTATAATCATGATTTCTAAATATGAATCGGTGCCAATAAATTAGCTTATATGAACTTTGTGCAACATGTGTGCCCCATTTGAGACTCTTTTTTGATGATGAGTAGATGGCCATTCTTCTGCAATTAGAAGCCTCAAGGTGAGTTGTGATTTGAGCTTAATGCATATGCAGAGGGACTTGAGTTGGGATTACAAAATGTCCACATTGTAGCTCACCCCAATAATTCAACTATTACTTCCTCCACTTGGGTGAAGAATGCACAGGAGGGGATCTCTCCTTTAGGATCATGCCTGCTGCTGTATATGTGCATAATCTGAAAGCAAACAAAACATTTCCCTTTCCCCCCTGTGGGTACTGATCCCACATAAATGGAGTGGGGGAGACCTGTAGTTTACAAAGATCTATTTAATCAGATGGCAACTTTAATTTCTCCTCTCCCCACCCAATTTTCCCACTTAAATGGTGTGTGTGTGTGTCTAATCTCTCTGGGAAGTATTGCAGAAGGGAACCACCTTTTAAAAAGCTGTGAAAAATTGGGAAGTGTTAAGTCAGTGCCAAAGCACTCCCTAAACAGTTTACAATGTGTTAGCTAATCATGCCCAACAAGCTAGGTACTCATTTTACAGACCTCACCCAAATGTAAAACTAGAACCTCTACTGGTTTCCTTAATTTGAGTTAAGGATTTGAATCCAGATCTCCCTGGTCTTAGTCCCAACTTTATGCACAGTGCACACTGCTGCTTTTACCACATTTATTTATTTATTTATTTATTTATTTATATATATTTATACTCCACTCTTCAGCCACAAAGGCTCTCAGAACAGCTTAAAAATTGTTAAGCAATAGCACCTACACATCTACACTGCTTTTATAGTGTGCTAGACACTCTCCAAACAGTTTCCAATGTGTGTTAGCTAATTGCCCCCACAATCTGGGTTCTCTTGATATATACTGTCAACCTCCTCTCCCTTCAAACTCCTACGGGGCAATCCTGAGGCTGAAGATTCCAGTGCATCAACCATGCTGACCTCAGAGGCTCCAATTTAGGATTGCCAGAGTGAAATCCATGCCTTTAATCACTGGTTTGAAGAGGGAATTTGCACAGGTTTTGCTTGTTATCTGCTTGTACAACAAGCAGCACCTACTGAAATTCTCTGTTCTATATAACCATTAAAGATACCGATGCCCTCTTCAGTTTTCACTCTGGCAATCCTACAAATCTATCCATCCAAAGCCTCACTGTGCTGGCAAGGTGGAATTTTCAGCTAAGTCAAATTTCAACTGCTTTCCCACACCTTTTCTGTTCTTCAAATAACCACACTTTGCTTCCTAGCAATAGAGGGAAAAGGAAACTTTTATACTCTAAACGGTGTCTCATTTCTCAGTGCTTTGGAGGCATGGTCATCCCCATATGCCACAGCACCTGTTTTGGGACCCTTTATGAGGCCAAATCTTCTAACCATGGAAGGAAAATGGCTGTGGAAAACTCTCTGGTGTGTAGAAACACTTGGAGGAGTGATATCTCTCATTGGGTTTCCCTTTCCAAAGTCAGAATGGTACCAGTGACCTTGAAGTGGTATTTCAGGTCCATCATATACCCCAGGGGTTCATTCCTAGAACCATAGGACAAAGGCCAGCCAAAGGCATTTTGCTGCCTGATGCAAGACAGCAAATGCTCTGCCCTCCCCAAATCAAGTTGGATGGTACCCTCAGTCAGTCAAGTTATTTTGGCATCCACGACAGAAATAAGAGGAGTGCTTCTTCCCAATCCTTGCAGTAAAGTGAACACACAATAGTAAATCAAATGCCTAATCATTTTCTGCCTTTTTGGGAGAGCCAAAACCTGTTGCCCAAGGCTACCATCTCACTTTGCCTAACGGCAGAGCTGGCCCTGCATAGAATTGCTGACTTAAGTACCTTTGCCTGTAAATAAAGGATTAGCAGGCATAGGCAATGAGGCCCAAGATCAAGCCTCAGCAACACAGACATCGGGAACACAAATCAATCCCATCAGTTCTCCTTCCCTTTCGTAACTATTTTGGGGCTCCCTCCCTTCCTCCCTCCCTCCCTTCCTTCGCCCATCTAGTCACTCAGTTTGTCAGGCTCTCTTTTTACTTGGCGATCACTGACGTGTTTATTTCCCTGATTAATGAACTCTGCAAATTAACCTCCACACTGCTGTATAATTGCTATTAAGGCTTCAAAAATCACTTAAGCATTTCCGCCCGCTCAGAAGCCCATTCCATTTGGATGGCCGGTGCCACACGCTGATTGCATGGAGATAGAGCCTGTCTCCTGACCTCCACATTTAAAATTAATTATTGCATTTGGCACCCAAATTACCCCCAGTCTCGTGTGCTCAGCTTTATCTCTCTGCACACACAGGCCTGGCTTTTAATTAAAGGCCCTCCAAATTAAATGAAAACAAATTCAATTATTACCTCTCATTGCTACAGCTTGCAGCACTGTTCCAGACTGTACTCCTTCAAGGGAAGACCCAGGGAGATTCAGTCTCCCATAATCCAATGTAACTAAATTTTTCTAACTTATTTTCCTTATCTTCACTCACACAGCTCTATTGCCACTGGGTCAGTCTTAGCGCGGACTTTGTTGCTGTTGAGCAAACTCTTTTAAAAACATTGTATCATTGCACTGTAAACTTCCTTCCCTCACAACATTTTACTCTCTTCTGAGAAATAATTTTCAGATCCTTGTGTTCTCCTCCTCTACAACAATGGTGAGTGTAGAGAAGAAATATTTTCCTAATTTATTTACATGTAGTGCCTGCATATCAATCCCTTTCTTCCTTCTCTGCTAAGAAAATATTCCAAATGTATGGCCAAGGGATTTTTATGGAGGGGTTATTTGACCTTTTATATACAGTGACAGATCTTTATGCGTCTGGCTATTGGTTATAATTTTATTTGTAAAGGGAAAATCTATCGGTATATCAAAATCTCATAGGTATCATACAACTTAAGTGTCTATCAGTGTGCTTAAACTTCTGTGGTTTTGATAATATAAAGAACAGTGCATTGGGTTTACTGTTTTTTGTTGTTGTGTGGGGGGGGAGGCTTTCCAAGACACCAAGGACTGTATCAGATGTGGAGAAACATGGCAAAAAAACATGTCCCAAATCGCACCAGAAGAATTGGACGGTAACAGAAAGGACGACATTATCAGATGCCCACGTCCTCAGCCGTTCCCAGGGTGTAGTGCTGGCATGGACAAGGCATCACTTTTTTTATTGACAGGCTAAGCCATCAATAAAAAGGGACACCTTATTCATGCCTGCACTATGCCACCGGAACAACTGAAGGACAACGTCATCTGATAGTCGCCCATTTCTGTTATCGTCACATTCTTCTGATGCAGTTTTTGCTGTGTCTGATCTGCAGGAACCTTAGAGGCTAAAGGTTTTTATAATGGACAATTAACCAGAGTGACTCTGAGTGAAAGAAATAAGGTTGAAGACATGCTGATTTTGCAGCAAAAATAATTATTTCTTTATTAAAAAATCAGAAAAAGATAGCAGTAGAAACCAAAAAATGTCTATATTCAATATAAACTGTTAATAGCAGTTTCTCAGAGGAAAAGAGGGAAAACAATGACACAGATGCTAAAATCCTATTTCTGACCAATCAATGTGGTGGGCGGGGGGGGGGGGCTAGAGGGATGCAGCTAAACTTAGGGGAATTACAGACTACTGCACACACTGATAGTCTCATGCTCTGATGCACAGAAAAGTCCAGGTTTTCTGGGAAGAGCTTTTGAAGAGAACTTCTGATGAGAGCTTTGGAAAGGAGAGAGGAGAAGGAGAGAGACAGAGAGACTCTCCCTTTCTAGCTTATACATAGCCCTTTTCTAACTTGGGGGCTGTCACCTGGGAGATTTTCACATGGGCTATATATCCCATGGCAGGAACAGAACAGGGTCAGGAAATGTTTTCCTTTTCAGACGACATTCAGCCCATTCTGTCCTGCATCCATCCTACTCCCATGACTGTTTCAGAACAATGTAATCATGGTTTTTCATCTTTAAATCACACAATCAAAACAGGGAGGGTAAAATAAAGGGTAGCTACGGAGGGGAGGTCTGTTCTGAGCACTTCCTGGTACGATCTGGACATCCAGGTAAGTGGCACCCTTTATTTTACCCTCCCTGTTTTGATTGTGTGATTTAAAGTGTGTTTTTGTGCTTGGTTAACTGACTTTATGGTTGGGGGAGTTTTATTTTTTAAATTTACCGCCAGCTGTTATCACACAATAACGTGATAATGTTTCAGTCAGCCGGTCTTAAAAGCAGCCTTACGACAGTTGTGTTTATGGCTGGCCAGCGAGAGGAGGGGGAGCCTCTTCTTGCCGCAGAATTAAGATAAGTGTATGAAAGATTTACATTATTCCATGACAGGAATGGGAGAGAAGGTGGCGGGGCAGTAACGCGGCATTTTGGCCCCATGTGAAAATCTCCCTGGAGTGATGGGATACCTCTGGGTGGGGAATGCTATTATATTGGGCTGTTTGTGTGCTTTGTGTGCTTAGAATGATGAGTGCAAACTCTATGGCTTATGTGCAAAGGGCAGATGTGAATGTAACCTCTGTCTTTAACCGTCTGGACACTGGTAGCAATTCTTAGATGTTTGGCAGAGATGAACAGTGGAGCTGCACACCTTGAGACAATGCCAATCAGGTATAGACCTTTGCCCTCCTTCAAATCTAAATAGGATTGCCCAATATCTCTAGAAACTGCATAGTGCCTTACAACGTGGGGTGTACCAGTCTGAGCCAGTTTGAGAGGGTCTCCATTCAGTGGAGAAAAGCAAGGCAGCTCAGCACTAATTGATTTCAATGAAACCATTTCCTTGTCAGCAAGAGGGAGGGAAATTCTAGTTTGTATTTTAAAACAAGGCTAGACTCTCCAAGATGGCCAGGGATCCAGGCTTTTCACTGGCCTACCATTCCAATATATGCCTCTTACAAAGTGTGCAGACTCTGGCAATAGGCAGCTCCCTGCCTTAAGCATCAAAAGTCTACTTGCAATTCATATGTACTGGGGATAACTCATAACAATCTGAGCTAGGTACCCCTCCTTTGGTCTGGATTTCACTTTCATTGTTTAAGATGTCCCTCTTTACTGAGCTGAATAAAGCAGACCCTGTTGAGAATTCTCAAGATGATAGTATGAGGAACTCTGAGGAACAGTGGAGACTTTTTGTGCTAGCTCTGACTCTTTGCCTGATTCCATGGCATTTTAACATATGCAAGGGCTTTTCATTCTATATTTAATTTATATTAAATTCTATATTTAATATCCCAGAGGACAGGATCAGAATCCAAAATGACCTTAACAGATTAGAAAGCTGGGCCCAAACTAACAAAATGAATTTCAACAGGAAGAAATGTAGGATACTACACTTGGGCAGTAAAAACGAAACACACAAGATATAGGATGGGTGACATCTGGCTTGATGGCAGTACATGTGAAAGGGATCTAGGAGTCTTAGTGGACCACAAGCTGAACATGAGTCAGCAGTGTGATGCAGCAGCTAAAAAAGCCAGTGTGATTCTAGGTTGCATTAATAGGAATATAGAGTCTAGATCAAGGGCAGTAATAGTGCCACTCTATTCTGCTTTGGTCAGGCCTCACCTGGAATACTGTGTCTAGTTCTGAGCACCACAATTCAGGAAGTATATTGGGAAGCTGGAACATGTCCAGAGGAGGGCAACCAGGATGGTGGGAGGTCTGGAAGCCATACCCTATGAGGAGCGGTTAGGGAGCTGGGCATGTTTAGTGTGGAGAAGAGAAGGTTGAGAGGTGACATGATAACCATGTTTAAATATTTGAGGATTTAAATATTGAGGATGGAACAAGCTTCTTTTCTGCTGCTCCAGAAACTAGGACACAGAGCAATGGGTTCAAACTACAGGAAAAGAGATTCCACCTAAACATTCCACCTGACAGTAAGAGCTGTTCGGAAGTGGAATGCACTGCCTGGGAGAGTGGTGGAGTCTCCTTCTTTGGAAGTTTTTAAACAGAGGCTTGGATGGCCATCTGTCCGGAATGCTTTGATTGTGTATTCCTGCATGGCAGGGGGTTGGATTTGATGGCCCTTGAGGTCTCATCCAACTCTATGATTCTATAATCTGAGTATTGTAAAGACCTAGTGCTTGTGGCAGAGCAAGGTCTTGCCAGAATGTTTTCTAACCATTTCAGAGAAAATCAGTCTGAGATGATTCAACATAGCCAGAATTTCTGCTGCAGTCCTCTGATCCATCTAGAATGGAATAATAATTGCAAAAAGTCATTCCATTACTATCACACATAGATATGAATGCCACTTCCTAATTTCTGCTTCTCAATTGCATCTCTTCATTACTAGCTGAGAAAATGGTGAATTGAACTAGAAGGGATTGATAGGATTGGATGGTGGATGTTTGACTGGGAACACTGTGAGCAAACACGCAATACCTCGTCTGAAAGCTGGTGACCACTAGTGGGTCGATATAATCTTTGCATCTGGTAAGGTGATCAGAGCAGGGGCCATTTTACTGTTTCCAGCAGTTGACCAGAGGGTGCCCTCTTCCACTCCTGATCCAGAAGCTAATATGGCTGGCAGCTCAACTATACTTGTAATAGGATAGGATCTTGAACTACACCTGAAAACCGTAGGACAGTTTAGGAGCTCTAGGAGAGGTTGTGTCTTCTACAATAAGGGAGCTGTCTGGGGATCAGGGTGAATAGATGGGGGGCACCACTCTGCCCTCATCACATGCCATCTGAGGCAGTTCCCTCACTCTGTCTAATGCTAGCCTGGAAGGCTAGCAAAAAAATAGTAGACTGGATTAGGTCAAGGAAAAGGAGAATACTTTTTTTCCCAGTATGGTTTGCAAAACCTAGGCCAGTGTTTCTCACCACAGAGCTCTCCTGCTGTGTCGAACTATTCTGCATGCAGCTCTATGGTAATAGCATGCAATTATATTTCACTTTAAAAGGCTGGGTCTCCTATCCTTTTCTCCCTGTTTCTGTTGCTTATCTTTATGCACATATCACAATTCTTATCTAACTGCAGTGAGTAAGACTCACTAGGCCATGGCCTTAGATCCCATTCATCTCGGCTTCCTCTGTGCCTAACTTGCCATGTGGATAATTGAATCCATGACTTCCTTCCTTTCCATGGTTAATCTTCCTGTATAAAGTGCATGTTGGACCTGTACAATATGTTCAGTGGTGCTTTCCTGAGTAGTCTGCTGTGAATCCAGTCTCATTCAGAATTAGGTAGTGTGGGGCAGTAGCTAGAGTATTGGACAGAAACTTGGGAGATCCAAGTTCTAGTCTCCAGTGAGCCATGGAACTTACTGGGTGACCTTGGGCTGGTCACTTTTTCTCTGCCTGATCTACCTCATAGGGTTGTTGTGAGGATAAAGTGGTGGTGGAAGAGCCATGTATGCTGTGCTAAACTCAGCATTATCAGCAGCATCCATAACATCATCCATTTCTGAAAAGTGATGCAATCTACTGAATGAAACTGGAGTCCCTGAAATGCAACACCAACAACTGGCAGCCCCACAACATACCTCAGAGCTTTTAATCATAGAATCATAGAATCATAGAATTGCAGAGTTGGAAGAGACCACGAGGGTCATCCAGTCCAACATGTAATCATGTAAAATCATCATGTAAAAGATAACATATTAGTGTTTCTATGCCTTATTAAACTTTCATATTTATAATTTTTTCAACCCTCAGACTTTCCAAATAGAGAAGCATACACAAATGGCCAACTTCTTCTAAATGACCCTTTAAGTAAATTTTTGGAAATAGTGAATAAGTGGTACTCATCAGTCCCAAGAATAATATGTCAGCATTAATGATATATGTGTAAAAAAAATACATCAAGTTGTCCCTCATTTCCCTGGGAAGTAACATGTTACAGGGAACATTGTTACTGATCATCTAATGTCTTATTGGAAAAGACAATAATGCTCAGTAAAGTACAAAACAATAGGAAAAGTGGAAAATCATACGACAGATGGATTGATTAAATCAAGGAAGCCATGTCCCTGAGCTTATAAGAGCAGGGGAGTGAATGACTAGGGGTCTTGGAGGTCTCAGTTCATATGGTTGCCAAAAGCTGAAGTTGACTCGACAACAAATAATAAGAAGTGCATTATTCCCAAATGCTAACACCACCTTTCTTTTCCCACTGATTCTTCCTTCCCCTCTACAGTAATACTGGCCTGCTGTCTAAGGGTCTTATCACATGAGGGAAGGAAGCAGCCGTGCACTCCAATAATAGTGCCACCCACCTTGCCTTATCACACAATGTTGGCATGTTTCAGCTGCTCTCCCATTCTGATCCTGTGGGAGATGGTATTAGATATGAGTCTTTTTCCTAACTGGAAAAATCCATTAGCAAAAAGACTCGCTTTTACTACTATCTCCCACAGGACTGGAATGGGAGGACAGTGAAACACACTGCTTTGTGTGATAAGGCAAGGTGGGACGCACTACCCTTGTTACCCTAAGTGCTCGGGGGTCTTAAGGTCCCTTAAAAATATCAATATTGATTTGGGAAATAATATACTCAGATTGGCTATGTGAGAGGTGGCAACAGGTAGTAGGGTCTTTTAACCTATGTTTTCCAGTACTAAGGAGGAGACATTAAGCTAGATAATACAATAATTGATCTTTATTAAGAAAGTAATAATAACAACATTCACTCTCTCACTCTCTCACACACAGAGGCTTCAAGCATTCATGCAAGACTAGTGAATAAAGTAGGAAGTATTGGGATCGAGGAATAGAGGAGAGAATTTGTTTTTGGGTGATATTGTACCGATCTGAGGAGATGAAGTCATGGGAGAAACCAGCAGAGTGGGGGTTCCGATCAGGAACAGCTGCCCAAACAGACATAGTGTCCACAGGAAAGGGATCCATGAGTGCTTGGGTGTAGTTTTGGAAGGGTTTTTATAGTCAATAGGCACCTTTAGAGGGTGGGATTTAGAGTGAAAGACAATGCTTCTTGGAGTTGCTCAGGGTGAGACAACAGACACTCTGGATATGTTAATGGTTTTTTATGTGCAGTTACTTTGTGATTGAATAGAGGAAGCAACCTTCTTTGTTTGTGGAAGGGTAAAGGTATGCAGACTGTTTTCAGGTTTGAGTATCTCAGCTTTGGCTGATAGGATTAGCCAGATGTTCAGACACACAGTTGCTTTGCAAATTAACATTTCTTTGGAATGTGAGCAGCCCCTCCTTAAGTACATTCCTGACTGAGCAGTGTTTATCTTTGGGATTCCTGGTTGTGGAATTTCCCAGTCTTAGGACTTTATCAGAGGAGCCCCTTTAAACGTTATTTTGCTGGCATAGAAAGGAACCATTTCTATGCCGGCAAAAGTACGTCCCCCACTGTACTTCACCTCTCCCCGTCAATGGCTTCCCTGGCAATGAAGAGGAAGTGAATGGAGCTCCATTCACTTCCTCTTCTGAAATCCCATGGATTCTCACAAATATTGATTGTGTGGGAAATTCAAAAATTAAACAAAAAATAAAACATTTTAAGTTACACTAAGCACCTAAGCACACTTAAAAACTTTCATGTAACCTAGGGAGGATCATTAGAAGTCTGTCACTTACCTGGATGTTGCAAGCTCACCTGGAAATGTTGTGACCCATCCATCCATTTACTCTCCAGCAACGAGATTTAAAAGGCCGGAGGTTTCACACATCAGCAAAGCCAGCAAAAAGCCGCCACTTCCGATCTATTGATGGCTTAAGCTGTCAATTGAAAGTAGCATCCTATTATTGGCTAATTGACAGACTGGCCATGGGAGAAGAATGATGTCGTCTAATAATGATGACCCGTAATGTCATTATCACATCATTTTGGCACCTTTTCCCCCCTCATCTGATAAAGTCCTTAATGGCCACACTATGGGGAAGGCCATATTTGACCTAATTATTAAATATTGCCAATTTATTATTGATATGGGGCTGGGGGTGTCAGGGTAGGTAATACTCTCAGGCTTTTCTTCCACTTCCCTTCCCTTTTGTGATAAGCCCCTAAGTTCAGCTTGCTTGCTTAGCTTTCCAGTGCCAAAGTGACTGGTCCTCAACCATTGTGAAGCACATGGCTGCTGTTGTTGCTGCCACTAACAGAAACCTACAATGATCTGTTAATAACAAAGCAAAGATCTGGAAAGATCTGTATAATATCCAACGCTTCAGAGGATCACAGTGGAGTGGAGCTTACAGGAGGGAATTGTAAGTCAAAGAGCATTTTCTCCCTCTGCATGATGTGTGATGGCGCTGAAAAGGAAGGAAGAAATGAGATTAAATAGGCCTGAACAGAAGGGAGGGAGAAGCAATGAAATAGAACTGTTTAAAGGGGAAGGAAAACCAAAAAACAGAAGGATAGAAAAATAGGGACTCCATAATAAAAAAGAGTTCTTCTACTTTTGATGTGAAAAGGGACAGTTTGCTATTGTGGATGAGTTTCCTAAAGCAGTAATTTTATTGCTAGATCTGGGGGTGGGGAGAGGAAAAGAAAAACAAAGTAATAGTTTAATTGCACATGTGATGCACAGCTATTACTGGTGTTTATGTCTTTGAATGGAGACTGTGATGCATAATTAAGACAACTGCAATGTGCAATAGTGATTCAGGCTTGTACTTCTCTCTCAGTTTTTCAATAGAGAACATGATGTATAATTGCAGGTGATAATGCTCAGGTCATAATACCTAATGATTATTTAGAACAGTTTTTGAAAAATTACATATCTACTTTGTTTCCCCTGGATAAATGTCCGAAACATCCAAAGCTGGGACACAGGGAAACAGAAATACACACACCGAAACAAAGAAATGGGTTTCACACATTTCTGCAGAGGGGGGATGTCTCAGTCAGAGAAGGGACAAGGAGAAGGAATGTGAAGAGACTGAGAAACAAAAAGAGGTGGAAATGAGAGCGGGCAATTGAGAGAGAGAAGGAGTGAGTGAGCTTGTCTCACTCACTGATGGGATACCAAGGGAGAGCAAGACAGTTTTGCTGGCATTTAATTTGTTCCAGGCATGCAGCCTGTGAACGCAACAAGACAGGAATGGACCAGAACAGGGACAAAATTCCAAAGCTAATTCTCATTGGTAGGGCAGCAGGACATGGGTCGTCAGATCGAGCAACTGACAAACCCCAGCTTCACTCCCCTGCCATCAAGTGATGTCTCAGAGATGATTAGTCTACAGAAAGGCATAGATGTTTTTTTCTGTTTTTGGTGCACAGATTCCCCCCACTTTGCTTTTCAAACTCTCTAGTGGGGAAGGTGATTTTTGCATTGCAATGTTCCAGCAGCAGCCAAGATGTCAGTCAGCATTGCAGCTGGGATATTAGTGTGAATTCACTTTCTCTCACAAACTCTGTGAAAACTATATTGGAAGGGTTTAATAATAATATACTGTACACAATCTCCCCCAAACTCTAGTAATGCGACTAACATTTCCTTTTGGTCCTTCAGGGTAGTATGGAATAAGAAATTTGTCCTTGAATGACATTTCTTATCCAGCTGGGTGTTTAAAGGCATCAACCATCTTACTTTCTCCCTGCCTTTAATGGACTTTTGTTTTAAACCCAAGGAAGCAGAGAGGGAACAGAACGCCTCAAATGAAAAAAACAAAAACAAAAAAACCACCACAAATAAACTAGGATCTGAAGCCACTTAAAAAAAAAGGCCAGCATTCACAATCCTCCGCATTCATAGTATTGATGCATTTCCTACTATGTCATTGTAGATGAAGTTATTATTATTCAAACTAGGTTTCTGCAAGTGCTTCAGAAAAATCCCAAATTTCAAAGCAAATCAGACCAATTTGGATCATGTCAGATCAGGTGCAAAATGTATTGAATCAGCCCTGTTCAGATCTGGAACAAATCAGCTATGTCTGATGCAATTTAGGTAGATATGGGCCAAGGGATGTGTGTGTGTAAAGCCAGACATTTTGTTTCCAACTCTATCATATAACGGAAATGCCATGGTGGGATAATGGAGAGGGAAGTTGGACTTTGCACAGCGACAGTTCTAGCTTCCAATGAGGGGGAAAAAACCTCATGAATCCTCCCCAATTATAGTATTTCAGGGGAAGAGAGATGGTGTGAGATGATTAAACTGCATATATTCAGTTTAGTCTTGCAAACTTGTGCTCTTAGTAGAACCAGCTGGTACCAGCAGATCTCTGCCTGCTTGCCTGCTCACCTAGCATCCACGATGCTGCCTCTTAGCACTGTACTTTTTACCATTACTTAAGTTCTTTAGTTGTAGTCTTCTGTGCAGCTTTATTGTGAATGATGGAACCTTAGGCATACTCTTAGCAGCTCTAAAACAGTGCCTCCAAGACCAGGGCAACTTTTTCCATCTGGAAGGAGTATCTTCTTTTCTTCCTGCTCTGAGAAAGACTTAAAAAACCATGAAGCCTATTCACAATTTGGGATTTATTCTGTGCAAAATTCACACATGATGATTTTAAAAAACAAAAACAAACAAAACCCAGCCTTTTCTACACTGTGCAGGAAATGATATTTCTCCATGGAAATACTATTTTCTGCACAGAAGAAGCTCTCTCCTCCCACCCACCCCAGTGCAAATAAAGGATTATTTGCACCCAAATACATGAAGCCACATGTTTATAGTTTGGCAGGGATGATTTGCTCAGAGAGAGCCACCATATCTCCAGATTTCATGCATTTGTATTAAAAAAAAATACCCTGAACATTTATAGTTGTTTTGATTTTCCAGTGCAGGTCAATGGAAAACCTAAAGATTTAGATTTCCAAAATGGGTTGGATTTAGTCTGAACCATTCCAGACTGAATCAAGACCCAATCCAGATAATGAAATTGGGCTCCAAACTAAAATGGCCAAGTCAAGTTCAGGAAGTGTTCCTTTCCAAAACAATATTTAGTTTCATCGCAACCTAATGTTGGCTTAGATCAATAAAATGTCTCTCCACTAATCCCTAAAGGACAGCAGACATTTCTGTTGTGATGCAAATAATTTTTTGAAGAAGGTTGCTGGCACACAGTGTGTGTACAGAAAGTGGGATGCATATCACCTCTTCAGTTATGTGTTTATTAAATATTTATGAGTTGCTTTCCCACTAAGAGTCTTGAAACCAACATATGGTCATAAAAATAACAAACTATTTACCCATACAAATTTAAACCGTTCAAAACTATTTTTAAAACATCACAAAACAGATACAGGCTGCAGCACAGAATTGACAAAGCAACAGTCAATAAAATTAGTAAAAGCAATGGTGCAGTGGAACAGAATCAATTAAAAGCCTTGGTGAATTAGAATGTTTTAACCCTGTTGCCGAAATAATCATAGTGGAGGTGAAATGATATTCATTTTGTATGCAACTGCTGCGATGTGAGGACAGACAAGTTTTGTGAGGAAAAAAAAAGCCAAGTCTTTCAAGTTTCTGAGCTGTTGTTCCTGAAAGTACTTACCTCTTTACCACCTCCATATCTTCTTTAGTTTCATCATGGATACAGGGGCAGAAGAGATTGAGAAGCTTTCTGTTAGGGGAAAAAAAACTTGTATAAATTGGAATTGAGCAGCCTTTGCGTTATCTGATCCTTTTGGAAGACATTGTTAAAAAATCTGAGTGAGCTTCTCAATAAATTTGAGTTTGTGAAATGTGACCCATATTCCATCAACATCAATGAAATGCATTGGGGGGACATTGTGATAATTCAGCACATTTGTTTGCCCCAATGGAAAAAATCATTGTGGCTACTTTCATGATCAAGCAGTGACTGTCATTGTGTATATAGCCCAAACAGAATCACATGCACACAAGACAGGGGTATCCAAAGGATACACCAAGATTTGAATCAAAAAACAAAGTTGAGTAATATCCTTATTGGGAACACAAGCATATCATTTTACAAAGGAGATTTGTTCTACAGAGTTCTACAGAATTCTTCACAAACTGGGCCATTGCAAAACTTGGAATGGGAGTGGGAAAAGGCAGAAAAGTACAAAAATCTATACCCCAAGGAAGTTTTTTGCTCCGCTTAAAGCATCAAATGACTTTATTAAAAATTTGGGATCAGCAATTTCCTTTTGCTGAGCTCTGTACTTTCCACCTAGAACACCAATATGGTGTCACTTCTTTTTCTTAATGACTCTTCTCCGAACCCACAATTATTAGGACTTCCACTTGTCCCCTATTTCTTGTCTTTCTTTTCATTTTTTATAAGCTTCTCTATAAATCTCAGGCTGAGAGGTTCCCAAAGCAAAGTTCTCAAGGTGGTTTGCAGAACAAAAATGAATTAAGGATAACACTAAACATAGGCTGCTCACACACTGCAGAAATCATGCAGTTTGACACTGCTTTAACAGCCCTGGCTCAATGCTATGGAATTTTGGGACAACAAACCACAAATCCAAGGATTCCATAGGATGGAGCCTTGATAGTTAAAGCCATATCAAACTGCATGATTTCTGCAGTGTGACAGCAGCCAAAGAAAGCAATACAATCAAAAGTGATGCAGCTTTGAAACCAACTTCAAATTAAGTTCAAAGCAAAGTTCACAGAGTAAAATATTAGGGCTAAAGCTGACTAAAAAGCTCTAGCAACACTGAAAAGCCCTGGGAACCACCTAGTATGGTGACCACACTCACCATGGCAGCATCCTATGCAAATGACAGCGAATGCATTGGTGCAGGAATGAAGAAATGATGAATATGATGATATGGGGTTGCATATTTCTTGCCAGGTACTTGGTTTGGCAGGAGGACATGAGTCACAGGTTCTCCTAGCATGTGTGTGTGTTTCCTCAAACAGCATTTGGTGGAAACTTGGGTACATATTTAACAAAGGAGCATGTTCTAAGTATCTATGGTCCCATCTATACGAGGGGAAAAATACAAACATGTCTGAAAAAGCAGCCATTTGCAATGATGTGTCCTGTCTTAATAGCCAAAAGAGCCCCCCTAAACTTTGCATGATCCCTAGCCAAGATGGCAGCCATGAGTGATTTACTTGCACTTTTAAATCTACTGCTGCCCATTTTTTTTTTAAAAAAACAGTTCACCGTGGTGTGCACATGTGATATTTTGCATTTACCAAAAAAACCCCCCCAAAACCTCAGTGTATAAAATCACCATTTTATCGACTTACGGACCCTTGCTTAGCCGAAAATCCAGCATGGCGGCAACAGACACTTTCCCTGTTTGCTAGCCCCACCCCCCATGGCCATCCATCCAATCAGATTATGCTGCCTGTTAGCATCAATGTGAATGTAAATGTTCAAACAATTGCAAATTCACATGCCATAAAGAGCTTTTTAAAAAATCTGGGAGAGACCCCGGACTACCACATGGAGTTTGCAGTGGATTTGGCTGTCCCCTTCCAAATGACACTTATTGATGCGAATGTCTGTATGAATGGATCACCTCCCATTCACATCCTGTTAGGATTATTTTCACTGTTTAGACAACCGCTATCACCATCCCTAGGTACCCTGGTTTCTCAAATTCTGCTCTTTGTTGTTATCTCCCGTGTCAAGATACAATTTATATGGACATTGGGGAGCCAAATTCCAGCTCCATACTGTCTATTACTTTGTAAATCTGGGCCTGATGGTTAGGATGACAGCTCCCATAAACCTTGCCATTGGCCATACTGGATAGGCCTGATGGGACCAACAGGCCAAAACATTTGGAGGGACAGACATTCCTCACTCATGCTATCTGTTAACCAAAACGATTTTCTTACTTTTTGGTTTGCTTTCTGTTCTTATCCTTCATTCATAGCTCACTGTTGTGATTTCCCCAAAGTACGCAGATCACCTGCCTGGAGGCTGCAGTGGCATTAGTGTCAAAAACCTCACTTGACTGAGATCCCTCCCCTTCTTCCTTGTGTCCTTGGAAAGCTGTCTCAAAGTCAAAAAACAGTCCTGGAGGATGCAACCAACCCAAAAGCATTTGACATTTAGAGGAGGCATAGCAATAATGCTGATTGAGCACTCACTCCAAAATAAAGAGTAGATACAGGTGATGGGGTAAACTGGGGCCACACTTCATTAAGCTATTTAGAAAACCCCTAACTTGCAAAGGGCCTCCCTAATGTGGAAAGTGGTTGAGTACAAAGGGCTTCACCACCAACCCACTGCCAGAAAGGGTGAGCCACCTAGGCCCTGCAGCTGTGCTCTATTCTTCACAACATGTCAGCTGATCATTTGAAGGGGAGATCAAACCCCCTGCTATCCCCTCCACACCCTGAGCTATAGGAAGATGTGTGCAGAACTGAGCTTCAAGGGCCTTCCCTTCTCAATACCCAGCCCCTCCAGGGACCAGTCTACCAATCAACCCTTCACCCAAGGTGCCTTGTAGGTGCTCACCCATTCCCTAACCCATTCCCTCTTTTTTGTACTTCTTGCACTCTGTCGACTAACATGACCACTAGTGATCCTTCCTATGAAGTCCTATGAGCGATCAGCACAGAGTGGGCAAAAAACATTCCCAGCCACATTTTTTTTTCCTGATTTTGCCAATCAGATAACTGGGCCTACAAATACCAGGATCCCATAGGATAGAACTAGGGTGGATAAAGTGATGTCAAACTGCTGTATTTCTGGAGTGTAGACAGGCACAGAGAGATTGGGCAGAGGCTGGGACTTCTGCCTAAACATACATTGGGCTGGGCTGCAAGAAGAACATTAAACCAGTTTCAATGGGCTGTGGAAACTTCTATGAACACCTAATAGAACTTTTCAACTTTGTCCTTTGGTTGTGCCCTATTGTACTGTATTTCTTTCTTGTTTCTTTTTAATGGTTGTTATTATCGATTGTGCATTTGCACCATGTGCTAAGATGATGCTTTGCCAATAACCCATGACACACCTAATTGCTTATCCACCTTGGCCAACTTTAGTGATCATGTGAGGTTGAAATTCCCTTTAGTGTCCCTTTTCACTTTCTTTCTGTCCACCCTTACACACTCCTCCTACCCTCATCTTGAGAAAGGGCCCAATGGGTTTGCTACCTATGATTGGAACAGTTTGTTTTTAAGCTCCGCATAAGCACTGTGCTGGATTTATAGCATCTTCATCCTTTCCCAATCGACCCGCTGGGAGCCATTAAAGTTTTATTGCACTCTACGGCTCCTTGGCTGGAGCAGAACAGAGAAGATGGTCACTGCAATGACTGTGCTTCCTACTTCAGTGCTTTATGACTGTTGTGAATCCTGATCCTTCCATTTAGATTTTTTAAATGGATTTGTATATAGGCTATTTATATACTACCCAAAAACAAAGGTTCCTCTGGGCAGTTTACAGTTAAACATGAAAATAATTAAAAGACAAAAAATAATTTATTTTTTATTTTTTATTTAGTTAGTTATTTATACTCCGCTCTTCAGCCACAAGGCTATCAGAGCAGCTTACAAATTGTTTTAAGCAATAGCTATTTACACATCTACACTGCATTAAACAGTTTCCAATGTGTGTTAGCTAATTGCCCCCACAAGCTGGGTACTCATTTTACCAACCTACAGAAGGATGGAAGGCTGAGTGAACCTTGGAGCTCGCTGGAATTGAACTTGCAATAATGTCTTCAAAGACCATAAAACAGTTTTGTGGGAGGGGCCAAGTCAAATTAGCAACAGTAAACAATGTTAATGTAAAGATGTTTTGAAAAACACTTTAAACAGAATTTGTAAAAGTTACTTTGTTGGCCTTCTTTTCCCAGAATCCCAGTAGCTTTACTGGCTGGGGGGAGTCTTGGAATTGTACCAATAAATTAGTTTTCCTAAATTCTGATTAAAAGCCTAAGGACAGGAAGGGGTGTTCACTGCAGCCACAAAGATGTGAGTACTAAGTGAGCTTCTCTGGGGAGAGCTTTCTACAGTGTGATGTACCAGACACACGTTCACATTTACTCAATAAGATTTCTTTATTCAGCAAGGAAACATAGACCAGTAACATAGGCAAAGCCAGAACTAAACCAATCTAGTACAGACTCCAGATAAACCCTTACAGTATGAGAATGGCATGTAGGGAGGGCTGTAGGAGTGCAGCTCCCTCCAGGTGCTGTGACCTTGAAGCTGTCGAGGAACAGCATTCCCAGATCCAAAAGGCAGGTTGGCTGCCATCCAGAGATAGAGAGGCCCAGGCAGGGAAAGGAGGCCAAGAACCAAACTCATGTCAGGCCTATTACCAAACTCATGTCAGGGTCTTCCATGGAGTCTACTCTAATACCCAGAATCCAAGGATGAGCATGACATACAGCCAGTCACCACTGCTTATTTGGAGCACAAGCTATGGGTGCTTCAATTGTCCTTATGCTGCCAAGTAACTGATCAGAGTTTCCAGTTTAACCACTGAGCCAGTCACATTCATTTTGCAAACCATTGATTGATGTAACATATACTCATATTTCTTAGCAATATAGTTCCTACTGACTCTCCTTTCCTGGAGGAGGCAGTGAGGGAGGATAAACAGTTGGCTCAAAAGTAGACACACATAAGATGTGAACCATTGAACTGCACACAATCCACCAACCATGTATGACCGTCTGGGGCAGGAATTCAATAAATCTCCTGGTTTGGCAAAAGACTACAGGTGTCCCTTGTTAGGCCACAATATATCTGATGCTGTGTAGTTGGCGCAGTGGGCCACAGGCAGTGTGTAAATACTCTGTCTCTTCCTTAAACAGTTTGCCCTAACAACCACTTATTTCAGTTAATTTCAAGGAACAATTTGCAAAAGTTTAATTACAATGATTTCCTTTGAAATTAGCATGGGCAGCTGGTTGTGTAAGGCATCAGTGGGATCATGCTGTCTGATACTACGCCGTTCCCTCCACTGCCACCTGGCACTGTTAGGTGGTCTGTTGAGCCTTCCTTCATGTACAGTTGGAGCGCAGCACTGTCCTCCATGTACAGTAGATGTGCATGATCAGAACTTCCCCTACTCTAAGTTTAGCCAAGGAAAAACAAGGGAGAGAATAAAGGCAGGCAGAGCTCCATCTTGCCTCAGCCCAGAAGCAGAATGGCCCTCCCTCCATCCCAACTGCCATTGCCCTGGCCAAGGAGTAAGAGAAGAGAATGCTAGACTACATTCCTTCATCTACTGCCATCCCCTTTCCTTTTGTATCATGTCTTCATTAGACTGTAAGCTTGAGGGCAGGTAACGGTTTTGGTGTTCTTCTTCTTGTAAAGTGCAATGTACATTGATGGCACTATCTCTCTGGCTTTTCATCGCAAACGAAGATTCAGGAAGGACTCATCCTGTGCTTTCTGCAAGCGCGCTGATGACTAAAAAGGCCAATCCGAGATAAACAAGTCCGGTTGCAGAAAGCACAGCAGAAGGTCTTCTTGGGTGATGTTCTTGGGTTGTGATTCTTTCTGCGTTGTCGTTTCTCTTCAAGACTTGTTTGGCTGGATTTGTCCTTCGAGCCTGTGCAATGGATTTTTCTGGTGGAGCGCAGCGTGCACAGAACTGGCCTCACCCTTTAAACCAAAGGTTCATCTGCCGTGGCCTTGCAAGCATGGACGTAGCAGCGAGGTCCTCGGGTCGTAGGTTTGATTAGAGTTTCCTTCTCTTAGATGGTTGACCTTACAGGGTTGGATGAGCACCATCTGCCCGGGTTTGGGATTAGAGTTTTCCTTCTCCTAGGACGGTTGCCACAAGGCTAGAGAGCCCATCCTGCCCTTTGACGCTCTTTGTCAGACCCTTCAGTTTTGACCTGTCTGGCATGGGAGACCCTACCGGTGGCTTTATGCCACCGCCAGCATAGCTCAAAACATCATTAGGGTACGCAAGCCTCTCTCCCATGACAAGGGGGCATCAATGGGGAGGTGGCACTATAGAAATAGAAATAAATGATGATGATCATCATCATCCTCATCTCACACAGTCACCGTAGCTGATCATGATCTGCCTCCATGGAGAGAACTCAAAGGTGATGTGAGACCAATGGGATCCAGGAGCTTTTTCTTCCAATCAGGCCACCTGGAAGGAAGGAGCTGAGTCCACCACAAGAACACCACTGGTAAGCCAGTAACTATTGATAGATGTAGCCACCATTCTTTGCCTTGGCTCTGGAGTTTACTGATAAGCTTCTGGGAAGCTGGATCCATCAGATGCTGACACATCAGGGTATAGGGTGTTCCATGAAGAGGCAATATTCAGACTGTGTGTATGGGAAGAGAAGAGACACTGAGCATGGGGTGTGTATGAATGGCATAAGGAAGGTGGATAGGGTGGTCATTGAAATGCACTGGCTTTATGACCTATGGGTAGTCACTGTTGGAAAAAATCCAACTTTCTCTCTCCCCCTGCTCTCATGCCATTAGGGCCAGTGGGTCGTAGATAGACCAGAATTTCCTATTTGTTAAAATCCTTCTCTTTCTCATTCAAGAACTTGCTTGTTCTGTCTTAGATGTGCATGGCTGTAAATAGTTTGCAACCAAGCAACAAGACCATATGACCTAGGACACTTCCTTTGGTCTTGGTCATATCAAGATATATCCCATCTCAGCTCCTTTGCTGTTACCATGCAATGCTCTCTCTCAGGTCTCTCTCTACTCTGCTTGGCTGCCATGCTTGCCTTCCCATCAAGATGGTGAAGCATCTTACCTATTCCTTAGTTAGTTAGGATGTAGGGTCTCCATTCATATGTAAATGCATAGCAATCAGTAAAGTTTAAGTCTTTTACATTGAAGCACCCTGCTTCTTTTGTTTTTGGAGTCAGTTTGAGTTCAGGCCAAAGTACATTGAGTCAGTGTGAAGTCGAAGGCTTTCATGGCCAGCATCCATAGATTTTCCTTGATTTTTTTCTGGGCGGTGAGGCCGTATTCTGGAATAGTTTCTTTCTGACATTTCTCTTGCATCTGTGGCTGGCATCTTCAGAGAATGGTTGGGTAGGAGTGTGTCTGGGGTTTATACATTGAGTCACATTTTAAACTGTTGCTTTGCTACAAGAAAGTTAACTCTTAACAGTTTTAACTTCATAGAGTTTTCCAAAAGGTTTAACACCTTGGGACACTGATTTCCAACAGTTGCTCCTGGCATCCAGTCTCACCATTTTCACCGGTCAACCCCTACACCCAGAAATAAGGGCACTTATCTTGTTGTATTGTTTGCCAAAGCTGAATGGCTAGTAGAACAGCTTTCTTTGTTTGTGTTATTCACCATTTCTGCAGGTGTAATATCAATACATTTTCAGCAATGTTAATAGGAAAGGGTTCATTCCCTTGACAGGAGAAGAAGTGCCTGTGTTTCCTTCTCTCAGCTCTGTGCAGGCTAGGAGCGGGTAGTTTTGCCGGCATGTTTTCTAATTTAATTACTTATCCTTGTCTCAAATTGTTTATGGTACGCTAGGCTATTTAATGTGCCATAAGCAAATGGCTCTTGAAAGAGGAAGAGAATTTATTTGTTTTAGCAAGCTACTCCAACAAAAGTCTATTTCCTCAGCTAATTAAGATTCCATTCGCTAATTTAAATGTTATGCTAATTAAAGCATAATTCTAAAACTATAAAAAAGGATTTTTTTATTATTATTACAAAAGGAAAAAAAATTGGAGAAGAAGAACCAGCAGGCAGCAAGAAAGGAAACCAGTTGGCCTTTAGGAATTACATTAAATTTATTGCATTGTCGTTACAATGGTGAGTGGAGTAATTATTTCATTTGCAGCACATGCTGTATTTGGAACTGTTTTTTAGTCATTCCCCTTGCTCCTTTCCTTATCACACTTCAGCTCATTAACACTGTCTCCCACACACATCTCTCTAATGGGCACCTCATCTTGTGTGATGGTTTCAGATGAATTGGCAGTGTGATCCTTAAAGTGGTTCTCTTTACGATTCCCTTACATGGACCACACACAGCGCTTTTCAGCTTGAGTCTTTTCTCCCCACTTCATCTTCTTCATGCTGAGATGACAACTTCTGTGCATCAGTTCTGCACATAAGTCTTGTAGTCAAACCAACTCAGAAAAGTTCACATTGTTCATTTTAATTACTTTCTCTCTCTGTCTGTCTCTCTCGTTCTCCCTCTTGCTCGCTCTGTTTAAATGCTTGGCTTTTGTTTTTGTTTTAATGAGACAATGTGTGATCAGGAGTTCATAACAAGAGCTAAAGCCAAGATTGCTTCGAGACAGTAGGAAGTCCTGGCTCTCAAATAATATCACAGTGACCATCTCAGAATTTCTCCTTAAAACTGCTCGGTAGCACCATATGAGGGCTACAGACAGCAAAAAATGACAACTCTCATACAAAAAATCCAGAGCACTTCTCTAGATCCTTCCTTCCTTCCTTCCTTCCTTCCTTCCTTCCTTCCTTCCTTCCTTCCTTCCTTCCTTCCTGTTTTTGTCTAAGTATCTCCTCCCACACTCTTTTAAAGGTCATTATTCTTGTTGCACGTGGTATTCCTTGCATAGACTTAAAAATCAGGAAATAATACACACACACACTAACAAAAAAAAATTTTGTAACATAAAATGGCACATAAAAATCAACCACAAAAAAATACAATCATAAGTGTATTTGGTACACTCATAGTACAATACAATCATAGGTAAGACGAAAAATAAACTCCTCATAGAGTGTGAGAATACCTTTTGTCCCAACAAGATCCCACAGTGATTTGCCATTTACAGAGGAAGGGGGACCAAAAGCTACAAAAACTATGTGGGAAAAGGAGCATCCTTTTTTCAGTCCTGAGAAACTCTGAGAAACACTGTATTGCACTCTAAACCCCATCCCTGCAGGAGAATTATCAGATATAAATATCATCCTAAAACAACACCAAAATATCTGAAGTGCCTCTTCCTACAACCATGCTCCTGGTTTGCTCTGAGACCCTAAGATGCATTTCTGAGAACCTTCTGCTTCATGAATCCCTGCTCCTCTGATAGGTATTGTATCACTCGAGAACCCCCAACTCTATTCCTCTGTACAAATACTTCCTACTATCTTTGATAGCCTTGTGTGATTGCCTGAAGCCTGAGTGTTAGACTCATAGAATCATAGAGTTGGAAGAGACCACAAGGGCCGTCCAGTCCAACCCCATGCCATGCAGGAAGATACAATCAAATCATTCCCGACAGATGACCATCAAGCTTCTGTTTTAAAAACCCCAAAGAAGGAGACTCCACCACAATCTGAGGCAGTATGTTCCACTACCAAATAGCTCTTACTGTTTGTGTGAATGCTATTGATATCAATTTCCAATAAAGATCAGTTAATTGTACGTTTTGACTTACTTTTACTGTTACTACTAGTATACATAGATGAAAAGATCCTGCTGTTACCCGGCCTCTAGCTACCATTTTGAGCTGATTAAATATTCCCCATATTAATTTCAGATGCTAGTGGGATCCTTGCAGATCCCACCCAATTCAGGTAACAAGTCAAGGATGATGTAGACTATATTAAACTATCTTGACCATGCTTTGTGACCTGGCACGAGGCAGTGTCCTGGGTTCTGTTCTCCTGCATTCAAATGCATTGGACCGTGCTTCTCACGGGCAACCCTTCACCAAAGTCTCAGGTGGATAAGTCTTTTCTGAGTCTGAAATCCTGAACTTTTAACCAGAAAGGCCAAGGATTGAACCCTGGATCTTTGACTTGTGGAGTCTGTTCTCTTTCCCTAAGCTACAACTCTTCCCTAAGGAAGCTTCTCTTCTCCTTTAACACTTTTTCAGGCTTCACTTTGGCTTTCCCCCTTTCTCTATGGATTGTAGAGACTGCTCTCTTGAGATGCTGGCTTAATCCACCCCTGCAGAGTGAGATCATTTTGGAAGTTGGCTGTTCTGATGCTGCCTTTTGATAACAGATTTGTCCCGGGTGCAAAGAGAAATGCAGCTGCAAATTGATGCCTTAGGAGGAGAGATTTAGCTGTATGGAAGCTAGTGTGGGGGGAGAGAGCTTCTTTCTTATTTACATATTTATCTTCTTTCCCTTTTTGGGGGGGGGTTAAAAAAAACCCAACCCAATTAAGATTCTCAGATGAACCTGACAACTCCTCAGCTGCTGGCTGTTATGGAAGCTCTCTCATCAGCACCATATTAAAACAGCAGGCTGGGCATCATTGTTGTTATGTTTGTGCAGTCTGGATAAATAAATTCCATGTGACACTTCTAAATAATTGAACTGCCACCTCTTCTATTTTCTCCCACACCACTTCTTTTACCTATAACTTTATGTTATACCAGGAAAGCCCTCCTGTAGAGGAGACAGAGCACCTTCCTCGTGACTCCACAGGAAGGGAGAATTTTACTCCCTCCTCCTCCTCCTCTCTCCTCCTCCTCCTCCTTTTTTTTTAAAAAAAAAACTGCATTTCATATTTCCAGCTTTATAGCCCCTATGATCAAGATATCATTACAACTACCCTTCGCTACACAGGACAGAAGACACAATAATTTGGATTCCAATTACAAGAAAAGAAATTCTGCCTAAACATTAGGAAGAGCTGGTTAATGGTGGAATAGATTGCTTTGTAGGATGGTGGACTCTCCACCTTTGGAGGTCTTTAAAAAGAGGTTGGGCGGGCATATTTCAGGAGTACTTTAGTTGTGTTTTCCTGCATGACAGGGGGTTGGACTAGATGGCCCTTTTGGTCCCTTTCAGCTCTAAGATTCTATGACTCTATATAGTTCTTAAAAAAAGTTTTTACTATTTTCTATAGATAAAGCTAAACATAAAAGGAAAGAAGAAAAAGAGAAAGAGAAAGAACCCAACCACACCCACATAGACAAAAAAGAAATCAAATAAACAAATACTACAAATATGACCTCCCAAGACTTCCTGCTGGTCACTGATTGTATCTAGTTAGTATAATATTACTCCTTTATAACCTGTCTCTAAATATAATTACAACCTTTATCATACATAAAGAAAAGGGTTTTTTTCTAGATAACATCTTTTTTAACAAAAGCAGAGTCTCCAGTTCTGTTCTTACCAAAATATGATTCTATATAGTTCTGAGATAACAGAGCCTTACTTATCCCTTTAGTGAGTCTCAGACCTGTTCTGGAATTTAAACTGGAACTGTTTTCCAGAATGAAGACAAACTGGTGCATTACCACTAGTGGTTGGACAAATTTTGAAAGCAGAGCAAAGAGAGAGGACTTCTTAGCACTTGGCAGTTGTGTGAACCATCCTGGTTTATTTTTGGCTAGCCCTTTTGAAACTCTGTCCACATCTCTTGAAAAATTTTCAGGCATTTTACCTACAGAAGTATCTTTGTATTCATTCCGAGTTGGTTGTAGCTGAAACTTCAGTGGAGGCTCTCTTTTTGGACACTTCAGTCTAGATCTTATGCTTTTTGTGTGGATCCCTCCAGTGGTTTCTACAGCTGTAGTCCATACTATAATAATACAAAGCTATCTCTTCACCACCCATTCTAAAAGGATTGCTAGCCACACTGACTCAAAACAAATACTGTACCTTCTTCTCCTTGACTATCAGTGTGGGAAAGTCATTATGAGAATGGCAATGCAGCCACTTTTCTCATCTTGCATTTTTCCATTTCTTATTCATTACCTTATAAGCAGTAAGGAGAGATTAATGAATGATGGTGATGATGGTGACATTCCTTATTTCATCTCAGTAGGATGAAATTGATATTAAAATAAAGCACCAAAATATTTGTCCATTTTGATGAAGCTTTTTATCAGATCTGGCTCGAAATGCTCCTATTACATATGTAGCTCAATGGACACCTGTACCTGCTATGTGGACCATTAGTCTCAGGCTTTTTGGGGAATTTTGAAAATTGTATTTATTCTTCTAGAGACTCTAGGGAAGAGAAATGCTCCTTAATCAGTACCAATGCCTGCTGATGTTACTAGTTAGGCTAGGAGCCGAATAGCCACAAACTTGAGCCTGGTGTAAATACATACAGAACATTAATGAGTCAAGGTATTTGTTTTGGTGCCATAACTTAATGAGGCTCATAGTACCTTCCGCAGGAAAAAAAAAAAATCTCTGGATACCATAAGCATCTTTATTTTTGTAGTGTTACTAAGGGGAGAAGGAGTTGAGATGATATGGATTTTTGTAGAAAAAGCTGTCATGTTTGTTAGAAAAATAAAGGCAAAAATGGTCATGTATGGCAAGTATGTGTTTGTGTGTGTCTTTAAGTTGTTCCCATGAATTTATACTATATGTAATAAGGTAAGGATGTGTTGGGAAGGGGTGTGATTATGGAATGTCAGAAGTAACTGATGATTGGCTGAATATCTGAAGGAATTTTAAAAGGCTAATGTGTATGATAGTGAGAGAGACACATTTCAAAGTTAGGAATATGAGAGAGAGATATGTAAGCTAGCTAGTTAGAGTCAAAGAATAATGGAATCATAGAGTGGGAAGATACCACAAGAGACATCCAGTCCAACCGCCTGCAATGCAGAAAAATGCAATCAAATCATTCCTGACTGATGGCCATCCAGCCTCTGTTTAAAAACCTCCAAAGAAGGAGACCCCACTACACTACGAGGCAGTGTATTCCACTTCCAAACAGCTCTTACTTTCAGGAAGTTCTTCTAATGTTTAGGTGGAATCTCTTTTCTTGTAGTTTGAACCCTTTGCTCTGTGTCCTAGTCTCTGGAGCAGCAGAAAATAAGCTTGCTCCATCCTCAATACGACATCCCTTCAAATATTTAAACATGGCCAAATATTTAAACATGTCTCCACTTAACCTTCTCTTCTCTGGGCTAAACATGCCCAGCTCCCTAAGCCACTCCTCATAGGGCATAATGGCTTCCAGACCTCCCAACATCCTAGTCAGACTCCTTTGGACACATTCCAGCTTGTCCATATCTTTCTGGAATTGTGGTACCCAGAACTGGATACAGTATTCCAGGTGAGGTTTGACCAAAGCAGAATAGAGTGGCACTATTACTTCCCTTGATTGAGACACTATACTCCTATTGATGTAGTTTTGAGTCAGTGAGGATTTAGATGTGTTATTTAAGTAATCTTTAACTGTATGTTGAACTTCCATTTAATTAACGTTTCAACTAGATGTTGTACAGGTCCACCCCCGTATACACGGATCCATAGTTTCACTTTTCCACTTCTGAAAGAATATGTTCTCTCTAGGCATTTCTAAGTCCTTCATTGTGACTCTGTGGTCAGCTACCAGAATTAATCTCATTGAAAATAATAGGATTCCCTATTATCCATGGTTTCAGGTATCCATGGGGGGCCTTGGAACATATAAAGTTTGTGTTATACATTTATGCCTCTGATAATGCTGCAATACAGCCCCCTCTCCCTAGGCACAAGACCAGTGCCCATGATTTCAGTTATCTGTTGTTGGAAAAATATGGTCTCTCTAGGCATTTCCTATGTCCTCCAGTATGATTCTATGGGATTTGCTATTACCTGTAGTTTTGAGTATTCGCAGTAAGACTGTGTTACATTGTCAGGCCCTCCCTGGCTTGGGGGGGCTATGCTGGTTTGGGATATGAAGTGAGCTAAATGACCACACACCAGTTCTTGTCTTGAAAATAAGGCTTGTTTATTAATGACAGCAGATAGAAGAGCAAACAGGCATTGTCTAGTCAATAGAAAACAGACCTAGAAAGTAGAAAGAAAATACCAACCGGCTCTGCAGGGCTGCACACATCTGCGAGGTTGAGCCTGTGTCTAATGCCCTCATCTTATATGTGGTTTAAGCTTTGCAAACATAGTGGGGAAGATGAAACTTTCTCAAGCCAATTAACAAGGAGAAATTTTCTCATGGCACTTATCATGTCAGTTGCTGGGGTGTGTCAAAACATCCTTATCTTCTTTGCTGGGGGATGACGTTCTCATCCCCTCTGGCCCTCCTGCTCTGGAGAGAAACCTCTCCTTGACCCATTCGAAAGAAGGAAAACAGGACCTAGCACTTCAAATGCAGCCTGAACCAATCTTTTGCTAGGCCTAGCACACAGGGCCTAACAGGAGCCTGAGTAGAATTTTAAGTGCTCTTAGTACAGTTGGGCCCCCATATCCGTGGAAGCAATATCCACAGTTTCAGTTATCTGCGGGACAGAAAATAGGGACACATGCCATAGTGTCACGCTGGAAAATTCCTAGAGATTGGTGGCCACAGTGTTTCAAAGGTGATGGTGTCCAGTGGTGGGATTATACAAATAAAGCCTTGCACAAGGACCATGAGGACATCTAGAAGGTCCTGACATCTGATGCCATACTGGTGGGACAGATGGCAGTACAGTACTTACATTTGGTAAAAGCTGTGGGATAGGCAGACAACCTTCACAATTGGTGGTAGTGATGGGATAGGTGGAGGTCTTCACCTTTGGTGGCAGAAAATGTGCCTTTTTTGGTGCTACTGGTAATTGGGAATCAGAAATTAGCAAGATGCTAGCCTAAGGACCCATGCCAAGATTCTAGCTCTTGTGCTCAGTGTAGACCCATCTACTCCAGATAGGAAACAAATTTGATTGGAAACCTGTAAGTTGGACATATTAACAGTGTGTGTGTTTTTGTGTGTGTGTGTTTGTGTGTGTGAGAGAGAGAGAGAGAGAGAGAGTGGTTTATTAATATTTCATATGTCCACCACTCCCAGTTGTCTCTCAGTAAGTTCACAACCACACTTTTCTGTTGCCAGGAAGTACCTGTAAATGCCAAGTGTTTTCATCCCATATGACAAGAAGCATGGAAGTGCTGCTTTTGGATCCAGCCAGCAGTTCCCTGGATCTCTCAGTGCCACCCATGTTTCATATTTCTGCTGGCTCTGCTAAGTTTCATCACCCAGCTGTGTGCAAGAGAGTGATCTCCCCATGCTTAAGGGATTTTATGGAGAGAGAGCTGGATTAGGCAGATTTGATAGGAACTGATAGCTTCTGAAAACGAAATTATTTTACCTGCATTTCAATCTGATTCTTGATGCCAGCAAAAACTGGAGGAAGGAGGGGTATAAATGGAAAGCACACACAACCCAGAGTTAATTAACTTGCAGCAGTTCTCATCTGGCTTCTCCCACTCAATTCTTTTTTAACCATTTAGTCAGAGAATCTTTCAACCCCCAGTTCCAGATGGCATTATGGAAGACTCAAGGCTGACAGCGTACCCCTCCCATCTCTGATGAGCCTGCTGCTGCTAACTACCTGATCTGTTATTTGAGTGAAATTAAGTGGGCATTGCAGAATATTAAGTTTTTCAGAGGAGAAAAGGTTGGGGGGGTAGAAGGAAAAGGAACAAAATCACATCAGGCCCTCCCTGACTAGTTGGCTGGAGTAACAAAATTGCCGTTGGCTGATGCATTAATCTCTGCGGCTGTCGGAAAAATTCTGTCAAACGTCTTCCTGGAAATTGAATACATTATAGTTAATTCAATCACACAGCTGGAAGAGGTTGGCATTTCCATTGGCTAGCTGGCAGGTTGGTTGATCTTTGCCACAGGAGGTTCTGGGAAGGAGCCAGTAGGAAGAGCCAAAGGGTTAGGTGAAGGGCTTGAAACTGGGTTTCAGAACATGGTTTGCCTGCAAAAGAAGAATGTTAGCATTCCTTGATTGAAGCAGAATGGCCATCTTGAAGGTGTGTGTGTGTGTAATATTTTTACTGCTTCACATTTCTCAGTCAACCAACTTACACAAATTTTATCTGTAAACAGGCCTACAGATCAGCCCCTGCTTGGTATCTGTGGGGGATTCTGTTCCGAGACTTACCATGCCTACCGGAAACTGCGGATAATAACGAACACTATTAAAATCAAGGACTTCCGATACAAATATACCATAGAGTTGCATTAGAGGACCTAATGATTCCTAGAAAGGACACTTCGTTAGGCATTTTCCAGCATGAGTCTATGGTATGTGTCCCTATTTTTTCATCTGTGGATAACTGAAACCACTGATATATTTCCGCGGATACTAGAGGCAAGCTGTATGCCAGTTAACAAAACCTTCAACAGTGAAACTCCTTTTCTTACAAAAGTTTTTAATGTCACCCAGTCACCCTTTTTTCCTTCTTGACTTCTGTCTTTTTGGAATTTTTTTGTTTTATTTTTATTTTTAGCAGCATTGGCATTGGGCAGATGGTGAAGGAAAGCTGGAGAATCACAGACTCTCTGAGTCAGGTTATAACAGTGTGCCCGAAGTAAACAATGCAAAAAACAAAGCTTGAGCTTGGAAAGAGTAAGATTCTACTCTAGTTGTATCCAGAACCCTTACTGAGCATGCATAAACAGCAGAACAGAGGGAAAGGGGAGAGCAGATAAACTTGTCTCACTAGCTCCCCCCAGTCATCTCTGGAAGAATTTTTTTCAAGAAGCCTTCAAGTTCTTTCTTGAAAGTTCAAAATGTTTTTGTTTACTTGCACAATGCATACCTGACCTGGTTGTTTAATTTCACATATGCATAGAGTTTAGTTTTGAATAAAAAGTTTGCTGAAACAGGTTGAACTGCTCTTATTTTATTTTACTTTTATAGTGTAGGAACCTATCCCTATTCTTTCCATGTTATTTCTGCTTCTGGTACCAAATTTTCCATCAAAGCAATAATGCCCAGGAACACATTTGTTTGCAATGTCCCTATTGTGGCACTGCTTCTGGACTTTTTGAATGTCTGGACAAGAAAATAGTAGTGGTGGTGGTGGCTCTTTGGCATTTCCCTGCTATGATAGAGAGAGTAGAGGAGGTCTCTCTTCTCTGCCTCAGCAGGGAAGTACCAAAGAACTGCCACCACCACCATTTCCCTGACCATGCAGTCCAAAAGACTGCCAGAGAGAGTATGGGGGTAGGTACTTCTTTTAGGTTCTCCCAGGATGGACAGAGCTCTCACCTTAACAGCTTAGTCTGTCCTGGGAGAACCTAAAAGAAGCATTGATTCCTCTACTCTCTCCACTGCAGTGGAGAAGTGCTAAAGCTCTGCTATCACTGCCATTTTTCTGTCCCATTCCAAAAGGCCACGAAGGGGCACAGCAATGGAGAAAGGTACTTACATTGACCCATGTATAAGTTGACCTAGGGTTTTTTGGGTTGATTTTTTTTGGTCAATTTCTTTTTACCTATACATGAGTATATATGGTACACATGTTCTGGAATTTAGCTTTTTGTGACATTAAACATTAGATTTCCTTGATGCAGAAAATGTTCATTCTATTTCTTCATTTTAGAACCATGTATAAGCAACCCATTATAATGAGATTCATTAATATGAAGGCTTTTAAGCCAATTAATTGGTTAAAACCAAACTATTAAGTGATTTAAAAAAAACATATCCCATTAGTAATTTTCTATTATTACTGTTCCTATGGAGATATTTCCTAAAAGGCATATACTACTGGCTGCTTTCCACTTCAGATTATGGAAAATCTGGATACTTATAAAAATGATATCACCCCCTTTTAAAAAAAGAGTTAGTGGCACTTGGGAGATTATAATAATATCAAGTGTAATAAATCCAAAGCAATGCTATACAAGCTCATTTGGGAGCTGTCCCTCCTTTGTGGCTTTGGATAGAAGGAGGTGACAAAGCATCGATCCAACTAAGATAAATGGCAAGGAAATGGCCCATGGCTGGATGAATCGGTGTATCTCTTTAAAAGACTACAACAAACCAGGCTGAAAGCTGAAAGGCATTTATTGATGTGTTGGTGGGGAAGCGGAACATATATTTCTCCATTCAGCCTGGGCCTTGAAACATCCGGCTGAATCCCCACCAAGACCTGTGAAGCTGTGCTTTCTTTTTTGAAATACTCACCTAGCTTCCTTGGCAAGGTTACTTAAAATGTGACAAGACATGGGTGGTGCTCATGTCTTGGGTTCAGGCTCTCTTGGTGTGCAGTGTGTGTGTAGACAGGTTGGCCTTTTGCTGTCTCCCCACTCCCTTGCACTTCTGGAATATCAAATAGTACCTTGGAATAAGACATCAGAATAATTATGATTCTCCCTGCTCCCTTGGCCTTTCCATCAATAGAGTAGCTCATAGGTACAAAGCATACACATCAGCCATGTGTGTGTGTGGGGGGGGTGGTTTGATTAATGAGAATTATGCTAATTATGGGTCAGGGAGAAGAAGGTAGAGCCAAGTTAGAACCTAGCATCTTAAAACCAACTCATTCTCCAGCTCTCATTACACCCCCTTCGAATTATCCTCCCCTCTTCCTGTAACCCCAGCACTGTTTTATTTGTCATGGTGATGTTTTAGTTCTCTCTCTTTTTTTATGGAGGGGAAAGGAATTTATAAATTTATTGCCAATCTGATTTTCTGAGCTTTTGCGAAACTGATACTCTTATTAATTTCTACTGGGAATTTTCTCTGTCTTTTTTTCAGCATGTCTCTTAAATATCTCTGTTTAACTCACTCTGTAAGAGTGCGTCAATAGATCAGAAAGAGACACACCTCTTCCCGCTGGAAAACATTTATGCTTGCTTGTAAAAAAAATGGAGTAGAAATGTATGTTGCAAATATTCAAAACCTTGTGAGTTTTCCATATTTTTTTTTCAATTCAAATTTCATGCTTAAATGTTTGCATTTTATTTTGAACTAGCTGTAGTACAGGAAGCCCCCACCTTTTGATGGCTCATTATCTGCTGACTTGCTCTTTCATCTCTTTCAAATTAAGGACAAGTTACATTCATTCAACAAGTAATATTTTCCACTCTTGAACTATCTCAAAATTCCCATGTCTATTTTTGGCCCCTACCAACCATCGGCACATGGCCCTAGACAGAGAAAAGCTTCTGTCTCCCCTTCCCTTACAATCCCTGGATTGTTGCATGGCCTACATGTATGTACTTTGCCCCCCACCTTTATTTATTTATTTATTTATTTATTTTGCTTTCTTTCACTGTGTGCTTAGCTTCTTTCACTGTGTGCTTAGCTTCACAAAGAGCAAAATACATTTTTGGTGAAAATTGTACAAAACACAACAGAAGAAAAGTGTTTGGGGGCTCATTATTGCAATGGAGGGGAGAACTGCATGAATGGTGTCTTAAATCCTTGGACACAAAAAGGGGTGGGGAAGGAGGGGAGAAAAAACAAAATCTAGCAGCACCTTTAAGACTAACTGATTTTTATTTTATATTCATAAAAACTCAAGCCAAAGTAAAAGCCAGTTAGTCTTCAAGATGCCGCTTGATCTCTTTTTTAATTCCTCTGCCTCTTTCCTTTTTATGCTGCAACAGACTAACATGGCTGCTTCTTTGAAAAATATGACAATGAATCCTTGGTAGGTCTTCTTGCTATGTCAACACAGCCTGTCTCTGCCATAAAGGAACACTGGGGAAATTTCTCTACAGGCCTACTGGGTGTCTTGAGGAAAGGAAAACTGAGCTCTCCCAATATGTCTGTGAAAGGCTGGCCCATAGTATTAGAAAGTTGGCAGCTGGTGTTGGTCTCCTTCACAGGCCAGCCCAACCTGGGTGGTGTCTGAGAAGTAGCTTGGATTTTTGTGGAGACCTTTTTTCAGGAGTGGGGAGGGCATAGAGGTGGCAGACCAGCTAATCCCACTGCAGAGAAGAATTAATTATGCATATCATAGCTTACCATCACAGTTCACTCTCACGGCAGGGTTGCTATTCCTCTTGCTTTCATCCAGACTCTAGCATTTTCAAGGGCTTCTTAAAATGGAAAAATTGTAATTGACTTATGCTGGGACTATAAGAAGGTATACTTTAGCTTTTTCAACTGAGAAAATCTGCTCTATCAAGCTCAGGGTTGTTACAGGAAGGGAAAAAAGTCCACTTTTTTGTTTTTTTGAAAAAACACACATTTGATTCCCCCACTGTGATATATAGTTCCAAAGAGCTTGAGAGTGCAGCTGTCTGTCTGCTCTGAATCTAAGTGCTATATTGCTAAATAGCTGGAGGTGAACATATGGAGAGGAGGGAAATGCTTTGACCTCACAGCACATAGCCACCTATTCTTAATGCTCTCCTGGTATGATACAACCTGCTATAAGGAACTCAAGTATGCCTATTTCCTATCACTTCCTCTAGTTCCATTTCAAAAACCAACATGCCCCACATTTCATGACTCAGCTTCCTTCAGATAGAGACAAAGAGTGACATACAGGTCTTTTCCTATATATGCGGGACCAGTACCTGTGATTTCAATTATTTGTCATCCAAAAATAAAAAATAAAAATTGGTCATTCTAGGCATTTCCTAGGTCCTCTAGCATGACTCTATGGTGACTTCTTCCATACTCCCAGACTCCCAGACTGGAGATGAATACCTGTAAAAGAGCTATCCAGGGTGCTGGATGAGTGCTCAACTCTGTACCTCAAATAGACACCTTGGACCAGCTCCTTTAAAGTTCAAATGGAAACCTGGATTGCTGCCCTGCTGACATTGGACATGCCAAATTCAATAGCTGACCATAAACCATGCTGGTAAGGAATAGGGTTGCCAGGTGTGTCTTATTATAAGGGATGACTCTTATTTGAGGATTGGAAAGCTAGTCCCTTATAGAACTGGCAGGCAAACCTTGTTTATAAAGGATGCCCCTTATTTCAGGAAAGCTTTTCCTTTCAGACAGACTGAATGAGAGGCCAAAAAATTCTGTATTGGGGGGTTAGGTAGATGGGCTCTTCATTAGGGAGCCTTGCTGGCACTTGGGTTAAATGCCAGTACTGCAATCTACAACATTGTGAGTTCAATCCCAAGGGCTCCAAGGTTCACTCAGCCTTCCATCCTTTCATACGTCAGTAAAATGAGTACGCAGCTTGTGGGGGAAATTAGCTGATTCATATTGGAAACTGCTTGGAGAGTGCCTAGCATGCTATAAAAGTGGTGTAGATATGTAGGTGCCATTGCTTAACAATTTCTAAGCCACTCTGAGAGCCTTTGTGGCTGAAGAGCAGGGCATAAATCCCTAAAATAAATAAATAAACAATAAAGATAGAAATATGTGCATCTTGTCATTTATGAATGTGGACAATGTGTTAATTTTACAGAAAATTACGAGTGGCTAAGTTAAACTGAAATCAATATTTTCATTTGGTATTTAGGTAGAATGCAGACTTGTTAATAACTACTTCCTACATGTTATGAATTTTGACTCCCCCTTATTGCTGTTTTGAAAACCAGACAAAACTAGGTAGGAATGGTAGGAGTTGCGATACAACAATGTATGGAGGGGCAAAAGTGGCTCACTCCTGTTCTAGGCTTTTTGTTTTCTCTATGAGACAGAGATTGGAGCTCCTCATTGACAACGTTGGAGGAATTCAGGATTTCTGCATAGCTGTGGATAGGTATGACTGACATTCCCAAGCACCCAATCCATGGTGGTTACATGGTTGCAGTATTCACACACACAAATTACAGGGCCATGTGTGGTAGTACTACATGCTTGTGTATCTCTGTAATAGTTTTTGTTTAAAACAGTCAACAGAATTATAATTTCCTCTAATAAAAAACATGTATGGCTGGATGTGAATCAACTTGGAAGGAAAACCTGCTCCCTCATATTAAAGTAGCAGCAAAGACCAAGTTCCTCTGTGTCATGATACGAGTTCCTGTGCTATTTTTGCTCTCTTACACACATTGAATACTCTGTTGGTTCTAGAAGTAGCAATGAAAAGACTATGAAAAACTATTCTATATAAAGATAGAAAAGAGGTTCTCCTAGTATTAGGAAATTCAAATGAGGAAAATTCTCCCCATGATGAAAAGAATCATTACAGTTTCAGACTTTTCTGCATGAGAAAGCTCACTTTTTTTTTCCTGCAGAAAATGGCATTTTCTTCATAGGAATATCACTTTGTGCATCTGTGTTATTTCCCCCCCCCACAGAATACACCTTGAATAGCAAATAGTATTCAAAAATGCACAATTTTCAAGGACATCATCACAGTAGGTAGAAAAATAGCAAAAATATTTGTTGTGGCATGCAGGAGTGAAATTTATGAAGATTTACACTCCTATCTGGAAGCTAGTGTTCTCTCTCTCTCTCTCTCTCTCTCTCTCTCTCACACACACACACACACACACAGACCCTCTGTTTTCCCTCTAATCTGATTCATTCAGCTATCCAAGTTTCTTATTAGAGGGAAATAGATTTCTCTTTGGCTGTTTTAAATGAAAATGAGCAGAGCTAAAAGCCCTGTTCTATCTCAGAGATACCTAGGCATGTGGTACTATCACACATGGCTCTGTAATTTGTGTGTGTGAATACTACACCCACATAACCACATGGATTGGGGTGCTCGGGTGTGTCAGTCATACCTAATTGTTGCCCATCTTACCAACCTTGGCCCCAGTTTGGTGTGAAGGCCTTTTCCTATCAGTCCCATTTTAATACCACTTTAAAGAGGTGTGTATGTGTGTGTGTGTGTGTGTGAGAGAGAGAGAGAGAGAGAGAGTGAGGAAGAGGGGGAAAGAACACACTCCCTCGGAACACACTCCCTCGGAGTGTGGTGGTGTCTCCTTCCTTGGAGGTCTTTAAACAGAGGCTGGATGGCCATCTGTCAGGGATGCTTTGATCAAGATTTCCTGCGTGGCAGGGGGGTTGGACTGGATGGCCCTCGTGGTCTCTTCCAACTCTGCAATTCTATGATTCTATGATTCTATGAAAGGGAAAGAGTCATTTCTAAACCTGCTACTTTTAGTGGAGGTGACTTTAAAGATCCATGCCTAACAAAGAATACATTTGTTCTCCTGCTCTAGGACAATGCAAAAGACAACTTGTTCTTCATTCTCCACCCCCCCCCAGCAAATTAAATTTATTGCCTTCTTCTGGCTCCTTGGCCTTGATCTTAGTTCGAGCATATGGGAGAGAGGGAGTGCAATTACACACACACACACACACACACACACACCAGCAACTTAAAATTCTAAGTGAATCTGTATTAATAATGCAAATTCTTTGTTGTACATTTTCTATATAAGAAAGAATAAGGTTGTTCTACAAAACTGTTGGAAAGCTGGGTTAATGCATACTAATGATACCTAATCCATAATAATGAGACTGGAGTGTGGGGTTTTCTTTCCCCTTGAAAAATATGCATACATGCAGTGTTTCTTTAGGAATGGCATCCTTGCCCCGATCCTCACAGTGTTGAAAATGAATCTGAGATTCCTACCCCCTTCCTTGGCATTGACATGTATTTCCTGACATGCTTCATTACTGGGGTTCCTTTTAACTCTGTAACCATAAACAGGTTCCCCTTGTCCCACCGCCAGTATTATAGTTCCATGTCTTCCAGTTATTTTTAGGATTACAGCCAAAATAAGCATTTTGATTAGGCTTAATCTGTATAATGGGGTATTTAAAAACACCAAGCCCATAATTGTATTACTGAAGCTTACATTTCAGCATAAAAATCAACTCCACCTGCTCCCTGGCCATATTCACCCCATCCCTCTGTTAGCTCTAATATGTGTCCTCTTCATTGTGGTTCTGTTTGGGCATTATTTATAGGAGAAAAACTATGACAACAGCATGATTTCACTGGTGTAAAACCTGAAATGTTATGGAAAGATCCAAACCCCTGCCCATTTCCCACATCACCTCTTTGCCCAAGCATCAGCACAGGTGATACTGGTCTAAGAAATACTTGTGTTGCATGTTTCAACTGTCCAAATTTGGCAGGGACAGTCCCAGGACTGTATCAGATGAGCCCCATAGAACATTTTTTTGCTGGCATAAAAAAGTTAATTTTTATGCCAGCAAAATAACACCCCCCACCACACTTATCTTCTCTCCTGGAAAAGGATTCCCTGGCAATGAAGGAGGAAGTGAACGAAGCCCTATTCACTTCCTCGTTTGAAATCCCACAAGACTTCAGCTCATGGGAAATTCAAACATAACACAAAAAATAAAACACAAAAAGTTACACAAAGCATAAAAACACACTTTAAAACTTCCAAGTAAACCAGGGAAGGTTTTTAAAAAAGTGTGCCACCTACATGGATGTCGCAATCTCACCTGGAAGTGTTCTGGCTGGTCGGGCCATTCATGAGGTAAGTACATGGTGGGGGGAAAGACGCGAGGTTACGCACGCCAGCTATGTCAGCAAAAATACAGCACAGCCAATCTATTGACAACTTGGGTCATCAGTAAAATTGATCGGCTTAAGGAAAGACATAAACGCAAAAGGGCGACATCATCTGATATGCGCGCCTCTTCACATTTATGTGGCAGCATCATTAAGCCATATTTCGTTGGTCTGATTAAGTCCCAGGTTAACCCTCTGTTGTCCCACTTTTTCAACTGCTTTTAAAATGTCCCAATTTCTACTTTACCCCTTTGTCTTGAGCTTACTTCCATTTTTGCAAACTGACTTCTACATGCAAAAGTAGTTTGTACTCAACTCAGCAGGAGAAAGAAAGACGTAGAGGGGTAAAATCTTGCCCTTCCCTCTAGACTCAGGCAAAAGCAAAGCACTGCAGACCCTCCTAGCTTCTGTGTTATTCTTTATTAACAACCTTTGCCATTTTGACCACATGCTAATGTTGCTTGGCTGCACATGTCTTGGTTTTCATATGTGAAATATTGGAGGGTATGGTTTTTCCATGTGACCAGTCACTTCTCACACTGCCAAAGAAATATGGGAATAAGCCACCTCATAGTAGCTCCCATGTTGGCCAGGTAACATCAGAGACACTTCATGTGCTGTTCTGAAAGTTAACTTGCCACACAGGAACCGTCTGTATTCTAAGACAGCCTTCATGTTCAACTTGAGCGGGATGGCTCACCCTGCCCACATTCCAACATCTCTCCTTCCTGAAGCAGACTACAAAACCTTTTAGAAGGGCTTTTGCTTGGTGCTTCTGCTAAAACTGCATTAAAAGAGCCTTTTTGCAAGCAGATTGATAGAAGTGCAGGGAAACTTGAACATGTTTCACTGGAGTGCATCTTATCTGACAAGGAAGGTTGTTTCCCAAGATAGGTGAAAGCAGAAGGTTTCAGGAATGCCTGCAGATGACTGTCAGGGTCTGCTCTTGTGTCAGAAAGAGAGAGAGAGAGAGAGAGAGAGAGAGAGATAGACCATGATGTGGTGGTTGTACATCACATTTTTTCTTTTTCTTTTTTCTCTCCCCCACCACTACCATTCAGTGTAAAAGCTGAACTTCTATTGAGTATCTATGAGGGAAGAAAAGGAAAAATATCAAATCCTATGCCAAGCCACTATCTTGCTGTTTTTATTTCTCTTCTGGGAGCTTAGATAGGTCTGATGAATATTGTGATTATTTTGTCTTAGTGTTAAAAAGGTCTCAACATTGTCCCAAAGCCAAAATAAGAAACAGCTCTTTCCTTAAAGGAGCAAATTAAGAAGTCGCTAGTTATTTGTAATATCAATTATCAAACTAGTCAACTTTCATTAATTCCTTTTCCCTCCCCATAGGGAAGGTCCCATTGCAATCATAAATGAGTGAGGATGAACTTCACTCATTTTGTGGCATAACTCTAAAATTTTAGTTGCTTTTTGTGAGGGTGTGGCCTCATTAAGTGGTAAAAGAAGAATTGCGGCTCCTGCTGCATGGTGGGTGTTAAGGTAACCTTATGAACCAGCCTGGGCTCTTCAATCTGCTGTGGAAGCCCGTCTCTCTGTCCCACCAACCTCACAGGTACAGAAGAGGGCCTTCTCAGTGGCTGTCCCCAGGCTCTGGAACTCCCTACCCAGAGAAGTCAGACTGGCACTCTGTCTTCCTTCTGGAGCCAAGCAAAGACTTTCTTGTTTCGGCAGGCATTCACCAGTCTCTGATAATGGCTGTGCTGGTGTGTGTGTGTGTGTGTGCGCGCGCACATGTGCATATGTGTGTGTTTTTAAAATTCTAGCTGTTTTTAACTTTTACATTGTTTATTTGTGTTTTAACTTTTGCATTTTCTTGATTTTAACAACGTCTTTCTTTTTATTGTACACTGCTTTGAGTCCCACATTGGGAAAAAAGCAGGATAGCAATCAAGATAATAATAATAATAATAATAACCATGAGATGGATGAGAGGACACTGTGTATTATGCCACAACCCTTTCTGGAAGCCCTTCCCATGTGAAGAGCACTGTCAAAAGGTTGCAAATAAATATATAAGAAAACCCAGAGGGCTGTATTTCTAAACCAAAAAATGTCAATCATGAGTGGTTGAGGTTCAGTCGGTTTTGTTTTTCAGTATATAAGAGCATGCTTTCCAAGCTGAAGTCATACTGATGGATTTACAATTTTCATCTCCCCCGCTCTTCTGAACCTTTAATAAGTGTGATTCAAACTCCCAGTTGCCTGCCAGCCATCTCCAAAGCAGCCTAGGAAGCACTTCTTTGAGCAGCACACTTTGAAACAGCACAGATGGCACCTCAGAAGCATGGCAGTATGTCCACCAGCCACGGCCTGGAACCCACTAGGCCCATGCAAATGTCATGCAAATTGTGTGGGCTGTATACAAATACATTTATGCAAATCAGCAGTTCCCCCATCCAGCTCATGAGACATTTCTAGTGTGACTCCTGGTGATGAGTGTTGAGCTTGCCAGGAAGCACAGATCTACAGGCGCACCAAGCTGTAGCCTTCGCATTCAAAGGGAGGCGATGGCAATATATGGGCTTTGTTTACTGCATCACAGTCTGAGCTGCTTAGCAGGTGGAATTTGTATACCTAGCTGCCTTATTTCATGTTGCCAACATTACGTTGCTTGTAAAAAGGTGTTAAGAGAGGTTTCCCTCCCATCCACCCCCACCCCCCAATTACTGATTCTAGCTTCCTGACATTTGAATCAGCCCTACCATTAGGCAAAGTGAAATGACAGATGCTGTTGAGAGCGTAGTGCTGAGGTGTTGGGTGTATGTGTACCATGCAGCCTACCTGCTGTCCTGTGTACTAACCCCTTTCCCTCAGGTGGAATGCCAGACCATATTCAGGATATCAGGCCTTGGAAGGGGACACATACCCTCCAAGATTGCCAGTTTGGCAGAGGCAGTCCCAATTAATCCTCTGCCATCCCACTTTTCCCACTACTTTAAAAGTGTCTAGTCTCTCTCGTCGCCTCCCATTTTTCTCTTTTTGTCCTCTGCTTACTGCACTTGCTGCAAACTGAGTTCAAAGTGTAGAAGTAGCTTGTACTCAGAAAAGAGCCAGTGTGATGTATTGGTGTCCGCTCAGCCATGGCAACCCACTGGGTGACCTTTGGGTAGTCACACTCTCTCATCCTCAGAGGAAGGCAAAGGCACGACCCTGAATAAATTTGCCCAAAAAAACTCCCAAACAAACCCTGTGACAAGTTCACCTTAGGGTCACCATAAGTTGGAAATGACTTGAAGGCACGCAACAACAACAGGTTTGTACTCAAAGACATAGCTTTGTTAGTCTGGATAAGTATGCAAAGGGATCTTTTAGCACCTTAGAGACTAAGTAAGAGAAAGAAGTTGGTAGCATAAGCTTTTGCACTTACCGTAGTTAACTCAGCTCAAAGGAAAGGAGGTGTTATCTTGCCCCTATTCTTTCTGAGGTTAGGTGGTCTTTGCATTAGGTGGGGTTTGTCTGTGTGTGTGTGTGTGGGAGGGGGGAATTGATACCAGCTACTATGTACTCTTGTGAGCTTCCCTTGCTGTAATGTAAGGCATTGCAAGATGGCTTAGTCTTGACAATTTAGACCCGTGTGTGTGTGTGTGAATGAGTGTACCTTCAAGTCACATGTTGACTTATGACAACCCCATTACTTTCATAGGGTTTTGTTAGGAAAAGAACACTCAGTGGTGGTTTTGCCTTTAGAAAAGACCTTTCCCTAGTGGAGAGGAAAACTACTAGAATGAATTTACTGATATGAATCCAAAAAGCTAGCTGAATTTTTAAATTCTCCTTGTAGGGAAGAGGTGAGCCAGTGTGGTTTAGTGACTTGAGTGTTGGAGTAGGACTCTGGGAGACCAGGATTCAAATTCTCCCTGAGTCATGGAGAACCCCTGGGTGGCCTTGGGCAAGTCACACTCTCTCAGGCTCAAAGGAAGGCACTGATAAGCCTTCTCTGAACAAATATTGCCAAGGAAGCCCTAGGATAGGGTTGCCATAAGTTGGAGTCAAGTTGCAGACATGTAACATGATCAATTTATAGGGACAGCTAAGGGGACTATCATGACAATTGTCTGCCCTTCAGATTTTTCCATTACACACATGAAATAAAAGGGGAAGATTTCCAGCTCAGTTGTATTTCACTCCAGAATCAATTATTCTGTCCATTCAAAATTGCCTTGGCCTTGACATGCATTAGTTAATGTGTTTGTGAGTACTTTTGAGCTTGCAAAGAGTCTGAAAAAGCTGTCCCCATCACCGAGCAACCAAAGACAGCAGCCTTCTCATGCCTGGGGTAACTATTCATGGCATCAAGAGACACTTGAGCTGTTGGAAATTAGCCACTGGCTATAAACCTCCAAGGCAGCTTCTTCTTCAGTAGACCCTTCACATTTCAATGTCCACTGCCCATCAGAAGATTGGAAGACATTTCAGACAGTTTACATTTGCTCACAAAACATTTTCCTTTCAGATCTTAATGTCCTAGCTTGGGCCCATCTCTGCTTTCATCTTCTCTTCCACCCCACCCCACCCTCCTGCTCTGCACCGACCCCAAACTTTCTCCTCTTTGATTTCAAAGCCCTGAGAAACGATGCAATTTGCAGTGCATATTTTATGCATCCAAATGATATTTTGCAGGGCTTTCTTGCTCCCGCCTGCTGTGGCTCTGTCAGTCTCAGAGGAAGTCTGCCTTTGTTGCGTGCCTGTCAATTTGATGAGGCTCAATTTTTCCAAATGGATAATCCCCCCCTCTATTTGCCATCTAGGAAAATGTTTCCTTCCTGGAAAGGCTGTCTTCCTTGCCTTAAACACACACACACACAACTAGACTCTCTCTCTGCATTGAACCAAAGAGAGGGAAAGTAGGTCAAGTAGCAGCAGGCACCCTTCAGAGGAGGGACCGTCTGTCTTGTAGTTTTCCCCAGTTTCCCTAGAGCAGCTGTATTAGTGTGAAAAACTTTCAAAACAAGGGCTGATGAGATTTGGATTGGTATAGAGTTGTTGTCATAGTTTTGCTTGGCAAAGAGTTCTGTGTAACTCAAAAACTTGTCATCTTGTCACTTGGTTGCAGTGGTTCTCTCATGCCTTTGCTCCTTCTCCTTGGTGGGTAACCTATTTTGGGAAGCTCTGCAATAAAACAGAAGGAAGAATGGGTCCCGAAACTAACTTAAGCCACAAAGAGATACATTTTCCCATTCTTGGCCAACATCCAGCCTCTGTAATTGCATTTGGTTTCCCTGTTATTACACCACAACTTCAGCAGGATGAGTTGGGAATGAATCATGATTTTTTAGACCTGCTATGTAAATGAAGCAAAGTTGATATGAGTAGAGGATTTATTTCATCTTGGCTATAGGCACCTGTTTGGATGACTAATTTGAAATGTGCCTGGGCTGACCCATCTTTCACTTCATCTGACAGCTGCTTTTCTTGTGTGGTTGCATTTATTTGGGGATGCTGAGAAATACCTCCCTTAGGAATGTTTGGACACCATAGTAAAAACATGAGGCCAAGTTTAGTGAAGCTTCATAATGGTCTTCACCCAAATTTCAGCCTGCATTTTGGCGTTCCAAAGTTAATTAGACTTCTTCCTGAGTTAAAATTGATGTTATTAGGAAACCTATATTGGTCTGTTTTTATTCTGTTTGCAACCCATTTTCAGAAATGTTAAAACCATTAAATGTATGAGTTTTAATTAAACTATCAGTTAACTGAGGGTGGGAATCATGCCATCCATAGGCAGTACGGCTCCTCCAAGATGATTATTGAAGCCCCAGGGCCCCAATTGTAGGGGTAAAAAACCTGAGGAGCCTCTAATTACAGCACCTCTTTTAAGAGCAGGACCAAGGGTCTTGCTTTATTGTGGTGAAGACTTTGAACATATTTCTCTCCCCCCCCCCAAAAAAAATAAGTGAACTTCTAGTTTTTCTGTGGTTTTTTTTCCAGACTGTGAGGTTGTGTAAACTCTTCCAGAACACGGCCTCACAACCCAGAAAAAAACCATGGAAAACCTATGGATGCCAGCCGTGAAAGCCTTCAACTTCACATTCAACTTCTAGTTGTTTCCATTTTGGAGTGGGGGAATACTCCCCTCCCCATTTTCCCTTGTAGGCCATAGTTATCTTGGTCCAGGTAGGTATAGAGCACCATTCGATGGACTATCTCAGAAAGGAAAATATCTCAAGTTGGCCCACCTTCAAGTGACTAAGAGCCCTTGATTTTACTTTAACTAATATGACCACATCCTGTGGAATCCTGAGGAATTCTGAGAGTTCAAAATGCCTCTCCCTAAACTGCAAATCCCAGGTTTCCATAGGATGGAATCATGGTTGTTAAAATGGAATCATAGTGCTATAACTGTGTAATGTGAAAGCACCTTTGGCGGAATGGCTATTAGTGTGGGGCAGTTCTGGGAGCAGACTGTATGCCAGTGGAGTGGTTGGAGTTGTTATTACTGTCTCAGCTCACCCTCAGATGCAATTAGGTGGAAAGTTGCTTTTGGAAACCATTCGGAGACATCAATTCTGCATGCAGTGATTCAGCTATTGTGCATATATGTGTGAACTGACTTGGAACTTGCACAACAAAACATCTAGGATGCCTTGGCCAGGTTGATGCAGAAGGACTGAATCACAAGTTTGGCTCGAGTTATCGAAATCTTAGATTAAATTTGTAAAGGAGGAACACATTCCTCATTGTTTGACTTCTGACACATGCATGCACAGAGACAGACTTCACGGTTTGACCAACACTCAACAAATTCATTTTGTTCAGATCAAAGCTGCATTCATTTGCAACACCTAGGGAGAAATGGGGGAAGAGGGAAAGATACCTATTTTCTATCAGAGCAGCAAGAAGCGACAAAGGTGCAGGTTTTATAGAAGTTTATTGGCATCAGTAAGACAGGGGGCATGTTTTAGAGATCTTCAGTGGCATCAGTGAGACAGCTGGGGCTGAGAGCAAAGGGAGAGACTAGAGCAGACAAGGAGGAGGAGGCAACCTTTACATAACTGTACAGAGATCTGTCTTCATTCACACTCTTGGAGCAAGCCATCTGCCAAAGGAAATGACAGCCTGAATCTATTCCATTTTGCATGGCAGCTTTCCCCAAAGTTCGGAAAGCCATGCTTTTCTTTTCTTATAGCATCCTGAATTCCAGAATTTCTTCTGACCTTCACATTCCTGGCTTACCACGACATTGCTGTAGACAGTTGTGAAAATGTATGTGTTGGGGTGGGAATTGAGTAGGAGTGCAGTGTGTATGTGTGCCTGCATACACACACTCAAGTTGTCTGTTGACTTATGGCAACCCCATGAATGCCATAGGGTTTTCTTAGGCAAGGAAGACTCAGAAGTGGTTTTACCAGTTCCTTCCTCTGAAATATATCCTACAGCACCTGGTAATCATTGTTGGTCTCCCATCCAAGTGCTAACTAGGGCTCACACTAATTAGCTTCCAAGACCAGACAGAATCTGGTGCCTTTAGGGTATTTAGGCCCTACCAGTAGCAAAACATGGCCTCATTATTCATCAGTCAGAAACTTTCTAAGCTAAAAGCTAATCATGTCATGAAACTGTTCCATCCTGAACCATTGTAGTAACAGTTGTAGATGTCATTTTCATTAATAAAACTTAAGAGCAATGACATTATAATATTTCATTAGGTCAGATTGAACTGTAACAAAGCAAAGGTTTCCATTCTCCAGCATTTGTCCAGCTAACCTGTTGCTATATTTAAGGCAGAGAGAAAGATCAGACCATAGCTGCAAATACATATTGCTATCATATTGGAAACTAGAAAACAAAGCTGCTCATTGCATCTTGGATCAATGAAGATTTGTTCAGAGACTTGACTGTGGTGAAAACAGGAATGGGGAAATCTGTCCACTTTGCTTTCTTCTGAATAGGATTAAAAAAACCCAAAACACCAAACCGTCAAGTTCTTTTCACTCCACATATGATGACATTTGTAAATGTGGGCAAATTCTTCCAAAGAAAACAAAAACAAAATTCTCTCCTTGCAGCACCCTGGTCATGTTTAGTAGGTATAATCATTTCCAGTATGGAGAAGACCACATTCTATCTTCTTGCCAGATAGGAGTTAAAATGAGGAGCCTCTCATAAAAGCCATGGATGTCCTAATTCAGTGATATCATGGTTGGCCACCCAGGAATTCAAACTCAATTTTTTAAGAGTTAATTGGATGGATGAATCTGTCCATTTTGTTTTCTCCCACATTTGAATTTTTAAAACTTCAAGTTCATTCCATTCCAAATCTGAAGATAGCTACAAATGTGGCTGAATTCTTATTGGAAAATGAACTGAAACAGAATTGTTACACATCTCTGCCTTAAAACAGCATGGCCTTTGAGTTTTCCAGCTCTTCATGGCACTGCATTCTTCCTCAATTGTCAAACTGGCCATTATATAACCTGTATATTCATCCTGTAGAAAAAGGCAATGATATGGGAAGGATTCTTAGAATTTCTTCATTCTGTCTTCTACTTGGTAATCAGAGCACAGTAAAATTAAAACATCATATGATGTCAATGAAAAGTATCTTTGTGTGATTGTATAAGAAGTAGATGGGGAGAAAAAATAAAGAAAAGAGTTGTGACATCTTTAAGACTAGCAAACTTATTTTAGCATCATCTTCTGTGGACCACAACTCACTTGTTCAGATGTATTGGCAGAGGACAATATAGGTACATATACACACAGTTACTTAGATTTGGATAGGATTGGAATGAAATGAGGTACAGAAAAAAACCACTGCAGCTAATACCCTAAAGGTGTCAGATCCTGTCTGATGCTGAAAGCTAAGCTGGGTCAGACCTAGTTAGTACTTGGATGGGAGACTGCCAGTGAATACCAGGTGCTGTAGGCTATGTTTCAGAGGAAGGAAATGGCTAAACCACCTATGAGTATTCCTTGCCTAAGAAAACCCTGTGAAATTCATGAGGTCACCATAAGTCAACAGATGAATTGAAGGCACATAACAGAAACACAACATGGGTCATAAACCTTCAAATGACTGGTTTAGTTAGCATAAACATTCTGGTATCTATAATCTAATATACTAGTCTGCTTGGTTTTTAATTATCTCTTGAGTGTGAAAACAATACATTCTGCATTGAGGAAAATAGATTTGCAGAATGCAGAATCCACAGTATGGGATAAAAAATTCCTACCCAGCCCTGAAGCGACCACCAAGTCACACTGTGTCAGCAGTGGGAGAGTGGGTTGAGCAAAAAGGCAAGGAGGAAGAGACAGGGGCAGCACGGCCTTACATAGCCTCTGGCCCCATCCCCAAGCTCTTGTCCATGGCGTAGGTACCACTGCATCATCAAAGCTGGCCTCCAGTTCCTGGTCTGCCATCAAATGTGCTCCCTCTTTGCACAGTTTTACCAGATGAGGAGGATCTGTATTAATTGAACTGCATCAATTAATCCATTACATAAGTTGTTGGTTTTCAGGGCAAACAAGGGGATTTACAAATAATGTGTGTGACCCACAGAAGACATGGGTAAAAGAAAAGCAGAAAGAGGGGTGGGGAGTGAGAGAAGAGAGAGGGGAAAAACAGCATAGGAGGAAAATGGGGAGTAGGTTCAAGGAAAACATTTCTCTGTAAGTGCTGTATATTCCAGCGTATAAGATGACGTTTTCAGCCTGTAAAATCAGCTGAAAAGTGAGGGGCCATCTTTGTATGCTGGATACAAGCCGAGATGGGGCTGTGCCAGCCCCATCTTGGAACGATGGAGGTGGCTGGTGGTGGTGGGGAAGCTGGCGGGGGGGGAGCTTGCTAGCCAACTTATCCCTCCCGCCCAGTGCAGCTGCATGGGGGGAGCCTTGTTGGGTGGGAGGGGGTCTTCTCCATGACTGTGAGTCACAGAGAGGATCCCCTCCCAGCCAGGAGGCTGCACGGGGTGGGGGAAGCCTTGCTGGGTGGGAGGGACTGAGCTCTGTGATTCCCCAACTCGCAAAGAGTCTGGCAAGCCTCCTCATGGGTTGGGGAATCGTGGGAGGAGGTTGAATCTCTCCCCAGCTGGCTAGCCATCCCCTGTGATTCCCCAACTCATGAGGAGTCTAGCCAGCCTCCTCGTGGGCTGGGGAATTGCAGGAGGAGATTGAACATCTCCCCAGCTGGCTAGCCATCCCCCATGATTCCCCAACTCACAAGGAGGCTGGCCAGTCTCCTTGTGGGTTGGGGAATCACGGGAGGTAGCTGAGCCTCTCCTCAGCCAGGCAGCCATCCCCCGCGATTCCTCAGCCAGCTTCAGGAAGGCTTCAGGAAGGGTGGCTGGCTGGAGAGGGGGAAGCTTTCCAGCCACCATCTGCCCTCCCCGAAGCCACAAAGGGGAGCACGATCGTGGCTTCGGGGAGGGCAGGTGATGGGGGGGGTGTCTTATATGGTGAGTGTACCCTAAAATCTATATTTTGACTTAAAAATTGGGGGGTTGTCTTATATGCCCAGTCGTCTTATACACTGGAATATACGGTATCCAAGTGTCCAGCACTGTGTGAGCAAGAAACACACTAAAGGACAACTAACAAAGGCATTAAATGCAACTCCCCTGAAATAATAATATACAGCAGAAATTTCCTGACCTGGAATCTTAAGCAAGGCACCCAGCCTTTTTTTAAAAAATAACTGAGCCTTGTATCTTCTGTCTAATTCCCTGGACTCTCCAGATCTTAGGAGCTAAAGATCTTTTGATCCTGGTAGCTATCAAATGCTTCTGAACCTATTGGCAAGGTGCTGAGCATTAAAATACAAATCCATGCCCTAGAAGTCTATGAAGTTAGAATGTTTTGCATTATAAAGTCTTAAAAGCTTTGCCATTTGACCTGCTGTGTTAACGGCTTCCTTTAGTACTGGAGATGCCATGTGAAAATCATGATGTGAAGCGAACTTTTAGATGCTGGTCGTACTGTTACATTGAATTCTTATTTGCATTCTGCAGTTGAAAAGAACTACCCTGTTGTTGCTCAGATTCAACAAAAAGCAAACTCTTTTAATATGTTCTGTACTCATTTCCTATTACAGTGACATGTCAAAAAACACAATAGCTGAAAGGAGGCTGCCTCTTAATTTTTATCCCTACTATATAACATTTGCCATTACTGTTGGATCAATGAATGCATTTCTTGATTTATCTAGCATCCAACAACTGCAAGCTCTACTTTAATGGTTTCCAAATGTAACTTTTTTGAAAAACATCAGAACTTCAGCATAGTTCCATCTTTAGCATGATGTTACTATATCAATTTTACAAGGATATTCCTAAAAATATATGGCCATAAATGTTGTTAAGGGATTTTAATTTGAGGTTAGATGCTCAGCTACTTGGATTCCATACTTTTGTCTCCTCTCCAGTATTTATGTATGTGCCATCAAGTTACCTGTTGACTTATGGCGACCCTGTGAATTAACAGGGTTTTCTTAGGCAAGGAATACTCAGAGGTGGTTTTCCAGTTCCTTCCTCTGAAATGTAGCCTACAGCACCTGGTATTCATTGGTAGTTTCCCATCCAAATACTAACCAGGGCTGACCCTGCTTAGCTTCCAAGACAGACAGGGTCAGGTGCCTTTAGAGTATTTAACCCCCCCCACTTTAGAGTATTTAAGCCCCCCCCCACTTTAGAGTAGTTAAGTCCTGCAAAGCTTAAATTAAATGTTTTTTCCTACCTAGAGCAGACCCATTGAATCAATGGCATTTAAATATGTGTTGACAGTGTGGCACCCATTTATCTCACCTGTTAATAAGGGGCATTCTATATGGACATCTCTGTTGCAAACATCTCAATTTTTTTTTTGAAAGTTGTTTTTTTTTTTATGACCCTTGGAGCATGGTGGGGTCTCCTTCCTTGGAGGTCTTTAAACAGAGGCTGGATGGCCATCTGTCGGGGATGCTTTGATCATGATTTCCTGCATGGCAGGGGGTTGGACTGGATGGCCCTCGTGGTCTCTTCGAACTCTACAATTCTATGATTCTATGTGCTCCACATGCTATTTGTTAATCTTTTCAGTATAATTAGAAGAGGTCTTATCAAGAGTGATCTCCTACACAAAGTTGTAAATACGTTCATACTGCCTTATATGTTCAACAAGTTTAATAAAACTTTTTTAAAAAGATTGACTCAACAACTGTCTTTCTTTATGTATCGTCTGTAACCACAGAGGATGTCACTTGCCTTCCCGCTTTATTAAGACTGTATTAGAACCTAAGCCAATATTTTGATCTCTTTGTTTCCTTGAATACACTTCTGTTTTCATTTGTATATGTTAAGAAGCTTAACTTTTTGTGATGTAAAACATTGTGTTTTGATTTGGGAGTTATTTTAATTAATGTTAATCCTTCGAAGGATAGAGAGCCTGTGCAGTCTAGTGGTTTGAGCGTTGGACTATGACTCTGGAAGACCAGGGTTTGAATCCCCAGTCATCCATGGAAAAACCTTGATTGACCTTGAAAAAGTCATACTCGTGACAAAGTTCCTCTAAGAGGTTGTCTAGACAGTGAAAATAATCCTAATAGAATTTTCAGGGAATACTTTTTGTTCCAATGAGATCCTGTGGTGATTCACTTTATTCAGAAGGAGGGGAGCAATCCCCTAAAAAAACTATGGGGGGAAAGTGTTTGCGGCTTTTCTGGAGGTTTTTAAAATAATCTATTGAAATGCACATTCCTGCTTGTTTGGACAACCAGTTCACAAAGCAGCACATTCTCAGCAAGGGTGGAAGTGGAAAGCTGATTGGTGAGACATGTGCGACGGGCTGACTTGCTGGCATCCAAGTTGCCAGAAGCACCATTTTGGAGTTTTGTGTTGCCAATCATGCACTTTTTTGCTGTTCTGAGGTGACCAAACCACTTTTTAAAAGCAGAAGGTCACACTTGTGCACCTTTGATTTGCAGTTTAAAAAAATACTGTGTAGTGACAACAATTTGTAGAGAATAATAATGCAAGTAATTCACTCTCGGCCACCATGTTGATTTGCAGGCATGGCTGCCTGAGAACTTCAAACATGGATAGCTTCACATACCAGTGGTTTTGCCAAAGGACTGTGGAGACAAAAGAACACTGCTGCGATTTTGCATTAATGCATAGCAATCAGCATTGTATCTTCTCATCTACACAACCCCTAAGAGGAAGGTCATGGCAAACCTCCTCTAAATAAACCTTGGCAAGAAAACCCTAGGATAGGGTCACCATATGTAAGAGTCAACTTGAAGGCACATAAGAACAAATGGATAGAGAAACTAGCAGACTTTTGTCCCCACACCCCAATTCCTTCTGGGGTTACTTTGTGCGCCATAATACACAAGAGTCCTATTGTCCTTTAAGCTTGTTGGGCCTATTGATTCTTGGGTATCTTAAAGGGCAATTAGCTTTAGTGGAAGAAATAAATACCCACCTGAGTTGATTATACATTTCCCCCCACCAACAGTGTCAAATGTTATGTCATAGAATCGTAAGAGACCACAAGGGGCATCCAGTCCAACACCCTGACCTGCAGGAATACACAATCAAAGCACTCCTGACAGATGGCCATCCAGGCTCTGTTTAAAAACCTCCAAAGAAGAAGACTCCACCACAGTCCCAGGCAGTGCATTCCACAGTGGAACAGCTCTTACTTTCAGGAACTTCTTCCTAATGTTTAGGTGGAATCTCTTTTCCTGTAGTTTGAGTCCATTGTTCCATGTTCTATTCTCTGGAGCTGCAGAAAACAAGTTTGCTCCATCCTCAGTATGACATCCCTTCAAATATTTAAACATGGCTATCATGTCATTTCTTAACCTTCTCTTCTCCAGGCTAAACATACCCAGCTTCCTAAGCTGCTCCTCACAGGGCATGGCTTCTAGAACTCCCACCATTTTGGTTGCCCTCCTCTGGACACATTCCATGTCAATGGGTATGAAGATTTGAAGTGCTCCAGCAAATTTGTAACCTGTTTCAAAAATTCCCCGCCCCATATTTTCTTCCTTCTTAGCACTGGCAGGGAGAACAAATGTTCCGTTTCAGTCCTAGAAAAAATATCAGCATTGCTTCTTCAACAGCAGCAGGTTTTTGGAGAGTGCTGGTACTTAAAAGTCATCTTAAGCTTACCTAGAATGCCATTTGAGTCACTAAGGTATTGTGTACAATATCGATTTCACAAGAAGTACTTTTTATTTGCAGCCAGCACCAGCCATGCATTTGCAGCTCACTGTAGGTTTGGAAAAGTGCTTATGTTCCAACCCTCAACAGAAAGAACTACAATGAACTGACTTGACATTTCATACTGTGATCTCAGCAAAATCTGCATGCTAAGCAGGGTCAGCTGCAGTCACAACCTTGAGTGAAAGATTGTCAGAGATTTATTATGAGAAGCTGGGCAGATGATACGTGAATGATCAGCACTGAAGTAGTGCCAGTTGGATGCACCAATTTGGAACCAGGAAAGACACTCCGATTTCTAACATCCTTTAGTGGCAAAATTATGTAGATTTGGCTTTCGCAGATTTGGCTGCTTGATCCAACAATTTTTCAGCAAAATAGCTATTGACTATACAGCCCAGAGTGGCGTAGTGGTTTGAGCATTGGACTATGACACTGGAGAACAGGTTTTGAATCCCTGCTCGGCCCTGGAAACCCACTGAGTAATCTTGGGCAAGTCACACTCTCTCAGCTTCAGAGGAAGGCAAAGGCAATCCCCCCCCCCGAACAAAGCTTGCCAACAAAGCCCTGTGATAGGTTCACCTTAAGGCCGCCATAAGTTGGAAATGACTTGAATGAAAACAACAACAACACAGCCGTAGTCAATCTCCAGCTTGAGCTGGAACTCATAAGACTAGAGTCCAACTTCATCCACTGAAGCTGAATGGTGGGATATTAAGGAGGAAGTTTATTTCTTCATACAACACATGGTTAAATTGTAGAATCCACAACCACAACTTTGAAATCTTTAAAAAGGGATAAATTCATGGAAGATAAGACTATCAATGGGTGCTAACTCCAATAGCTGTATATTACCTCCAATACCAGAGGCAGTATGCCTCTAAAAAAATCACTTACTGGGGGACAAGAATGGGAGAATGTTGTTTTATTCATGTCCCACTTGTGGGTTTCCCATAAGCATCTTGTTGGCCACTTTGTAAACAGATCCCTGAACTAAATGGGCCTTCAGTATTGATCTAGCATGTCATCTTTTTATGTTATATGCAGTTTTGCCACACACACACCAAAGAAACCAGTGTATTTGAGTGTATTTGCTCAGGGCTGTATGGAGTTCTTTTTTCCCTTTCTTTCTTTGTTTTTTGGTTAGTTTTTGTTTTGTTTTGTTGCAATTCCCTGCATGTGAAATTTATATGTTTAATTTTGAGCACAGAATTCAACATCCCGGGAGTCTCGGCTTTGCATTTCTGTTTAAAGAACAAGTTATTAATTGTTAAGGTTTGTGAAAACAATTGCGAACATGGCTGAATTTAGACTGAATAGATTTATTAATCCAGGTTTTGTTTAGTTTTTTTTTTTTAAATTAGGAACTGCCTTATAGAGAAATAGACCACTGCTTCATTTAATCTCATATTGTCTATCACACTGACTGGCATCAGGTATCTCAGGTTTTAGGGAGTTTTTCCAGCTCCCTTTGGGGATGCTGGAAATGGAACCTGATGTTTGAACTGGAAATGCTTGTGACTGAACCTGATACTGAGCAAGAGGCCTTGTTTTGTCTGATAAGACCATTCTGCTACATATTCTATTCCCCTCCCCCCCAGACTGGTCCCACTATCAGTGGTACAGTGAATTTACTTCAAGGTTCTGCACCCTAATCCCTCAATAACTTTGACACCTTAGTCAGTTTCTTTGAAGTCTGGATCAAAACCTAGAGCAGATTCCCCTTCCCACTTACATTGGAGCCATCAGATATATCACTGCCTTGAATAATGACAGTTTGCTTTGTTAGTAGAGCCAGCATGTTGTAGTGGTTGAGTGTTGACCTGGGACTTCAGGTGGCCATATTTTGAATCCCTGCTCAGTCGTGGAAACCTACAGAGGGGTAGTCCATGAAATAAATCTTCATGGAATCCCATGTGTTCAAATGGGATCCCACATTGTTCCATCCTTTTCAGAGGGAGGGGGAGCAAAAGTTGGGAAAGTCTGTGGCAAAACCTCTAGGACTTTCCCTGAGTTTTTTGACAATTGCGAAGGAAATGCACACTCCTGCATGTTAGGACAACTAAATTGCATTGGAGCACATTGGTGAACAGGATAGCTGATTGGTCAGATGTGTGCAGGGGGAGGAGCTCCCCAAATGCCAGATCATGGATCCACCATGTTGGATTGTCACCATAGTGATCATGCACTCAGGTGATGAAAAAGCCTTTCCTTTCCTTCTTTTTTTCATTATTTAAGCAGAAGATCCTTGGAATTATGTTTGGTGGGGGCAATCTGGGGAGTAAAAAACCGTAATTCACTCATGACCACCATCTTGATTCACTGGCATGCCTCTGTGTGAACAGGAAACACAGAGAGCTTCACACACCAGCGATTTTGCAAAAAAAGTCATTGGGACAGATGACAGCTCCTCCGAATTGGCGTTTCTGTACACTAATTCACATTTTATTCCCTCGTCTAGACCAGCCCTGAGTTGTGCTAAGCAAGTCACACTCTTTCAGCCTAAAAGAAAGGCAATGGCAATTCTCCTCTGAATAAATCTTTCCACAAAAACCCTATGATGGGGTTGCTGCAAGTTACAATTGAACTGAAGGCACACAACAGCAGGAATGGAAAGTATCTTTGAAAATATATTTTTTTTAAAAATGGTCCAAAAGCATTTTTCTTGAGTGTCAGGAAGCCCTGATGAGGAGAATCCTGGACTGACCAGAATCTTCACAGTTAGGGACTTGTTCACAGATGAGAGTTTTGTGCAGAAAACATTTTCTATGCTGGAAACAGATTTTTTTGCATAAAAATTAATATTTAATTATACTTTCTATGCAGAAAGTGTTTTCTGCACAAAACACACACACATCCATCTTGTACAGAATAAGTCCAGTTGCTACAAATAGTCTTCAGAAACTGTGCAGGTCTTGAAGACTTTCTCACAGTGGAAAGAAAATTGCTGAAATCACTCATTGCTTCTTTCTAGAATGATATTAATGAAGGATCCCTAATGAATTCCATTCCTGCAAATCAAAGACAACAAAGCTGTGCTTGTAACATTGCAGGGGAAAAAATAATTAAGAGTTTTGTGACACTCTAAGGCTAGCACATTTGTTTTGGTGTATGCTGTTCTTCCATAAATGCAATGCATGAGGTATTATCTTTTGTTGCAGGCTTGTATATATGTAGGTGGATGGTGTAGGTTGGGATATGGAACACAAAATAGGGCTCCCCCCCCCATGTTAACAGAGAGATAATGGGATTTCCCCTCCCGAAAGAGGATAGATGAATTCCAACCCTGATGGCTTTTAAGCAAGGTAGTAGAAAGATTTTTTCTTCTTCTTCCTGCAAATGGGGAAAACTAAACTAGCTTCATCCATCCATTAGCCAGAGAAGGAACATCTTCACTTCTTCTTGTGGCTGGTGGTGGCATAGGGTTGCCATAATTCTCTTCCACAAAACCAGGACAAAAGTATACAGGACTGGATTGGGCAGATTATTGACCAATCACCCCCCCCCCCCACAAACCACATTTTGACATTTAACCTTGTTTTATTGCACAGATATTTCAGTAGTAGTAGTAGTAGTAGTTATCATCATCATTGATTTATTTAGCACCATCAGTTTACATGGTACTTGTTCTCTGGTTGCAAGGCTGCTTGGAAGTGAAGTTCTACATTCAGCACTGTCACACTCACCATGCAACATGAGGCCTCCTGGGCTTGGCGTCTCCACTCACCTCCTTTCCTTTCCTACCTTCTGGGCTCTTCTCTTGCACTCAGCACTCCTGTCTTCTCTGGCTCTGGCATGCCTGCGCAGTACTACCCAGAGCGGAGGAACTCCCAGTAATGAGGAACCTGGGATCTGCTGCTTCAACTGGTCCAGCCAGCCAGGACGTTTTTTTAGTCCCTTCAATCCTGGATTTTCCTGGTTTTCCTGGACAAATAGCAACCCTATGGTGATGGGGAAATGGGATTCCTACATGCTTCTTACTAATAACTACCTTTTGAGTTGGCTTCTTCCCTTTTCCCTCCCAATGCCATTTCCTTTGGTATCATCTCTTTTAGAATGTGAGCTTGAGAACAAGGGCTGTCATGTTTTTGATCTTCTGAAGACACTCTGGAAACTTCTTCTTCTTCTTCTTCTTTTTTGGCTGAAAAACTGGGTAAAATGTTTTTAATAAGGATAAGAAGCTGCTGCCATCTGGCCTTCAGTCACAGTGCTTAATTATGATAGCTAAGGTTTAACTAGATAGTTTCTGGATCTTTGTCTTTTGGTTATGATTAACAGTTTTTGTAATTTTTATTGGAAATGATTGCACTATAAAACTACCTTAAGTATTTCTGCTGAGGAAATGGGGGAGGTCTGAAACATGGGACAGAAATGATTTTATAAATACAGTGGCTTGTAACCTTTTCTTTAATCTTTTCTTTAATCTGGCACAGTGGTTTTTAACCTTTTCTTTATCAGGGAGGGGGAGAGAAGACTTTTCTCCTGCTTTTGCCTGCAAGTTTGTGACTGGAGCAGATTAAATGGCAATGTGTAGGCCAAGCCAGCTTTGCCTTGCTCCTGTCAGATGGCCGCTCCACTGTAGGGAGAAGGTGGGTCAAGCAGCCTTCAAACCTTCATGGACCCCCTGTGAGGATATCACGGACCCCTGGGGGGTCCCTGAACCACAGGTTAAGAACCACTGCAGTAGCAGAAATACCCACCTTCGTGTGGCTTAGAAACCCCTGCATCCTGTTCCCACTACAGAATTATGGAGAGCCTTATCACACGCCAAGGAAAAGTTACAAAGCAGCAAAAACATTCTGTCTTTCCTGCTACCTTCCTGCATGACTGACTCCTGCATGACTTCCTGCATGCGTCCTTTCATTCCAGTCCTTTTGGGGACCAAGCTAAAACTGTGCCTTTTTGCAAACAGATTTATCTGGTCAGCAAAAAGGCACAGTTTTACTGCAATCCCCTAGGGGACTGGAATGAAAAATGATGCCATAAGAGAAAACTCTTAGGAGATTTTCAGATGCCTCTTGCCACCTTCGAAGCAGTAACGAGGCTGCTGTGCAGCAAGAGGTCCATTTTGGATTATGCTTTTTCTCTCTTGGCATCGTCCATGACTGTTGCGGCTAGCATTGAAGGCGGCTGCGCTGCTTTTTTACTCACGGACAACTTCCGTGAGTGAAAAACAGTGTGGCTGCCTCTAATGCTAGCTGCAACAGTCACGGACGACACCGAGAGAGAAACGGCGCCATCCAAAATGGACACCTTGCCGCGCAGCAGCCTCGTTACTGCTCCGGAGGCTGCTTGTGCGGCAAGAGGCGTCTGAAAATCTCCTTAGTCAATTTTAACTGCCATGGTTCTTCTGCCCTATGGAATCTTGGGGCTGGCAGTTTAGGGAGGAACATCTAGAAATCTCAGCCAGAGCACTCCAGTGCCTGACGAAACCACAAATCCCAGGATTCCATAGGATGGAATGATGGCAGCTATAGTGAAATAATAGCACTATAATTGTGTAGTGTGAATGGGCCCCTGGTGTTTTTTCCTTCCCACCCACCTAAATGTCTTTCTTCATCCACCCATCCACCTTTCCCAGCATCCTTTCTTTTTCATCGCCCACCCACCCAAGGGATATTTATCTCTTTCACCACATTTCTGTTGTCCTTTTCCTCTGGTCTTTCTGTGGACTTCTACTTATCCACGACTATAGCACCAAATGCAGGGACTCCTGCTTGTCCCACCTCCTGCCAACGCCACTTGTGGGGACCTTGCAGATGTCTTTGTGGTTCCTTCTTTCATCCTATAATCCCACAACTAGATACCAACACCCTTTATTCCACTGCTGCTGCCAAAGACACCTTGTTTGTGAATTAAACCAGTAGCACTATTGTATTTTATTATTTATTTTATTTATTTTTATTCCAACTTCCTCCCAATATAGTTTTCCCAGAGGCATAGGTGTATAATACAAAAAATAAAATAAAATAAACAGGTGTGCAAGATTACTTATTTAGCACAGCTAAATCCTAACAGACTCTACTATCTCTTTTCCTATCTCTTCATAATCCTATTAGAACCTAACTAACTGCCCTGTATCTAACAAGCTCCCTGTCTGTCCCACAACTAACTCTAACTATGAACCTGTAAGGGTGAGAAGATCTGCAGGGGAAGGCTTTCTCTTGGTCCCACCACATCACAGGCTTGCTTGGTGAGGACATGAAGAGAACCTGCTCCCACCCTTTGGAACTCCCTCCCATGGGGGACTAGGCTGCAACCCTTCCTGCTTTCATTTCGCCAGCAGGCAAAAACATTCTCGTTTAAGCCTTTAACATATAATTGTGGCTTTTATCATGGTATGTTTTTATGTTGTTGTTATCATTTTTTTCCCTTTGTATCTTTTAATTGGTTTTAATTGTGTTTTTAATCAGTCTGTGAGCTGCCTTGGGTCCCACTTTGGGAGAAAGGTAGCATAGAAATGGCATAAATAAATAAATAAATAAATAAATAAATAACTCATTACTAAATTTGAAAGACACATCTCTCTCCCCTTGACATTTGATGACTATCATGCACACTTACCTTTTGAACATCTCTTCCGATCATCAGCCAATCACTAGGCACTCCCAACATTTCATATACTAACCCTCTGTCAAAAGATCCGTGCCTTATAGCATGTACTATACATCACATCCATAACCATACTTTCCCTTAATTTCTCTAATAAACAAAATATTTTTTAATCAATGTCCATTTTATCACAATGCTCTTTCTTTCCCTCAGTGTGCATTCAGCCTTTTCTTCTGCTCACTCTTCTGCCTTCCTTATCAGGCAGTAGCTCCCATGCTCCCCTTTTATTTTTAATGATTGAAATATTTTTCAGGAGCTCCGGCAGAAGGAAGCAGCAGTTGCACCCAACGTGTTGTTTTTCTCTACTGTGGTTTGTCCCAAGTGGAGCTGCCTAGAGGCCTTCTGAGGAAATTAATATTCTAGGTCTGACTGAAGTTTCCTTTCTGTCCATTTAATATTAACTACTTAGAAATTTTATTGTGGCAAGCCATACAGAAATACTAATGAATGAATGAATGAATGAATCCACCTAGTGATTGAAAATGGCACTGCAGGCTACAGGAAGAATTAAATTAAAACTACAGTTGTCCCTTCATATTTGCTGGGGTTTGGTTCTAGGACCCCCCGTGGATACCAAAATCCATGAATACGCAAGTCCCATGATATGCAATGGCATAGCAAAATGGTGTTCCTTATATAAGATGGCAAAATCAAGGTTTGCTTTTTGGATTATTATTTTTTAAAAAATATTTTCAAGCCATGCATACTTAAATCCATGGATACCATATCTGTGGATACAGAGAGACAACTGTAATTCTTTTCAGACTGAGAGGTGGAAAAAATAAACCTCCAGGTAGGCTGGCATTCTGTAGGTTAATCCCAACTAGAGTAGACCAGCTCAATCAGTTGTTGAAAAGTGAGTCGACACATAGATAAATCCTATTGAATGCTAGGATTAGCAGCTGGATTAACAGGCCCAAGGGTCATTTTAACATATATGCCACATTTTGTAAATCAAGGCTTTATTGTATTAGAGCTATAGTAGAGACAGACATATGCATTAAGATGGACACACACACACAAACCTATTAATTATATACAAACAGTGATCTCAGAAGGGAAGATGACTTGTCTTCACATTCAGCCTGAAAACTGATGTAAAGTGAATTCTGATTAATTTAACCACACACACAAATCAGACTTTTTACACTTCATTCATTTTGAAATTGATCAGTCTCTTGATTCAAGCCTAAGAAGCTTGGATTCAAGCTTGGAAATGGATCTTTGGCAAGAATTTACCTCAACAAGTGAACTTGATGCTCCTTCATCCAGGCTTGATCCAGTTTGTGCACTTAAATATTGGCTTAGCCTTGCCTATGAACCAGGCCTTATGAACCAGATCATTTTTTCCTTAAAATAAAAATAAAAATACAATTTTTAGCATTTTACCACGGTAACATTTTAAAGTACAATCCTAAGCTTATCCTTTGCTATGCCACAAACTATATATATATATATATATATATATATATATATATATAAGCAATGGGAGTTATTGCTTCTTGAGTCTCCTTACAAGGTGTGTGTATTTGCCCCACACCCTGGAGGAGGGAGATAAGCCAAAGGAAAAGGTCAGCCTGGATGAGGAGCTATGCCTTCCTAACCTCTCAGAAGCTAAAGAGAAGACTGCAGTGGTTAAGGGAAGGCTTTGGTCTCTCACTCTTTACAACTACCAAATAGTTGATAGAAGCAGAACAAAGTATTCCAATTTTTGTTCTCTTGAAGCGAATAAATGAAAGCTACCCCTACTCCCTTATACATTCAGGGTATTTTTTTCCTCCCGCCCAGCATGTGTAACAATCAATAGGAGCTCAGATAAGCAGCTGAAAATATTATGTTTTCCCCCACAGTCTATATGCTAAGCTGTCTAGTTTGATCATTTTTCCTGAATTCTGCAACATGTCAAAAACCATTTGAAATTACCAATTCCTGGAACTTCTGGGTCTCTGTGAAAGCAAAGTTCTCTGTCATTCACCTTGCGCTCACAATATCCCTGTGTTGCAAGCAGCAAGCTCTCCTGCCCCAGTCGTTTTGGCTTGTCTGCTGTCTCCTCCCCCTATATTTTCTTTGTGACATTCTAATTGTCTTGAACCAGGACCGGCGAACATTTCTATATGGGATTGGCATTGTAATATTTTGGATGCATGCTTCTTTTTTATATCATAGCTCTATTTGCAGGCAGCTTTCTGGGGTGCGGTTATGGAGTGAACAGCTAAGAATTCGTGGGAAGACTCAAATGGCACTTAAATTATATTTGTTGTTTGATTGCAAAGACATTTAGTACAGTGGAACAGAAATGGAATGCAATTTCACTTGGCAAAGTTGAGGAGGCTGCTGCCGCTGTCTTGAAAATGGTGACATGTCTGCACTGCAGATGGGGGAACATCTTAAGTGAAAAGAAAACAGTAGAATTACGCATTCTACCTAGAAAATTGAAAATGAAAGAAATTGGGGTGTTGTGTTTATCCAAGCCTTAGATTTCTAAGAGACGTGTGAAAATTGTCCTGTTTCCCCTTCCTAAATATTTCTGCCTTCTTGTATGCTGGTATTGCACATATGAGACTATTATCTGCAAAAGAAAATATATGACTTCATAAATTGAATGAGGATTGTTGATGAACCTCACACAGGCATTTTGTTCTCCACAACTGTACTCAGGTTTCCCATGAAAAAAACAGTACGTACAGTGGTATAGACAAAAGTTGTTGCTGTATATGCCATGCATGATCAGCTCAATTCTTCTCAATGCATAGTTGGCTTATGGTGATTCGTGCACATAGCTTAAATTAACAAATTAATGGAAGAGAGATATATACATGAGAGCTGGTGTAGTGCATTGAGTATTAGACTAGGACTCCGGGAGACCAAGGTTTGAATCCCTACTTAGGCCTAGTCTAGATAGGCTATTTACTCCATCTGACCCCATCTTAGAGCCCTGCCTTCCTAACAACACAGGGCTTTTGCATCGTTTTGCCCCCAGGCATTCCTCATGATACCCATGGCAAAGACAAGGTTAAAATGGGACTAAGACAGGTAAAACCTGGTCAACCATTCCATTAAAATATCTGTGGGGTGGAACTATTTCTCTTTGGAAGAAACAAATTGGGCCCCACGGGACTGCAGGACTGTCCCTACCGTCAGCTGGCCCATCACTGCAGCTTCCGTCTGCATCACACTCTCCAGATCCAGGAAGCAAGCCTGCAACATGTGACCAGTCTGGTTACATGCAATGGACCTTGCTTACATGCTGCGGGCTAGCTTCCTGGTTTTGGAGAATAGGACATGGGTGACAGCAGTGGCTGCAGGAATGGGTTGGCATGGTGGTGTGGACTCCATCCTGTTTCATGCCAGTAATGGGGAAAGGAACAGGCCAGATCCACAGCCAGAATATGCTGGCAGGGAGCTGATGTATTCTGGCCCATGTAGACGAGCCCTTAGCGACCAGAGACACACTTGGGTGAGCTTGGGCAACTCATACTCTCTTAGCCTAAGTGGAAGGCAATAGCTAATTTCCTCTGAATAAATCTTGCCAAGAAAACTCTATGATAGGCTCACCATAAGTTGGAGTCAACTGGAAAGCACATGGTAAATACGAGAACACCAGTCCATAATACTTATTGCTTCTTGTTGTGAAACTGTACAGTGGGTCCTCTGTACCCTCAAGTGTTTGGTTCCAGAATGCCCTCCTGATAGCAAAAACCATGGATGGTTGAGTCCAGTATTATTCAATGGGTGACACCATTTTAGGTATGCAGCAGCACCACTTTAGGTATGCAGTATGAAAATCTGCAGATGCTCAAATCTGCAGATACCAAGGGCCCACTATAGTTTCATATTCAGAGGCAGTATATCTTTGATTACCAGATGGTAGAAGCACATAATAAAATGGGAAAGTGTTGATTGCCTCCATGTCCTTCTTGGGGACACACTAGAGGTATCTGGTTTCTGATTGTTGAGAACAGGATCTGAAGCTAATGGACCACTGCTGGGATTTAGGATGGGAAGCCTCTTAGGACATTATCAGATGAATGCCTGAAAATATTGTAATTCCATGAGTGAGGATAGCAGAAACATTGTGGCATTATTATTCTTACTATCTTACGTGGCTGTACGCACATGATACAGCTGCCGCAGAATTCTCACAGAACCACCACTAGCACTTTAATAATGGGATTTTACTTCCAGGATTTAGCATGGGCAAGATTTCAGCAGTTCTCGTGAGAAGACGTGAATGTGCTTAAAACTCAAAAAAAAAAAAAACAAAAAAAAAACTTAACGCAGTAAATGAACACACAAGCTCTGAAACAAACCTAAAAATGTGCAAACTTAACAGGACAGTTCATAAAAAGAGCATCCTGTGCTTCATTTTCATGTTCTCACCCAGAAGTTTTCTTGCTGAGGACTGCCCATCCATGCTGTAATCTTGTGATTACAATGGGACGTGGTTTCGCATGCCATCAATGCTGGGGAAAAAAAAAATATTGAAGATCTATTGGTGGCTTGTCCAATTAATTAGAAGCAATGACTTTTTCGTGGCTGGAGCACAGAGTAACCACGTGAAGATGATAACATCATGCAATAATGGAGCCCGTTTGCGCTTCCATGATGTTGTAATAGTGCCATTTTTACCATGTCTGATAATGTCCTTCTTCCCCTAATGCTTTTAATTCTCTCTATGAAAGCCAAAATGTCCTGTTTCTCTTCAGTGTGGAATCTCAGGCCCTGGAGCCAAATTCAGACTTCCAGGGGTTCAAATCTGGCCCTATGTGCTTCCTCAGAAGGCCACACATCTTTTCCATGATGCCACCTTTGGGTGATTAACCAGATTTTTATATGAGTTTATCCTCCATTCCAGAGACTGAAGTGCCTCTTCTATGGCTTAGTGACTGGCTTAAAGCTAAAAGATTCTGGTATTTTTGGTACCTCTTTTTTTTGCCTCCCCCCACCACAACCACTGGAAAGGTAAATGACTCTGAACATCTCTGGAAATGAATTCAGTTTATGGGCTCAAAGAGGGTCTTTACCCTTGGCTTAAGCCCCACCCCATCCCTTGACTTTCCTTCATCTTTTCCATATGAAACTCCCTCACTGCCTGCTTCATCCCCATCATTGTCAGCCAAAACCAGGTGTGGGGCAGGAGAGAGATTAAGGTTACTTACTCTCTCTCTCTCTCTCTGGCTTTTCTTCGCAAATGAAGATTCAGGAAGGACTCATCCCACACTTTCTGCAAGCACGCTGATGACTAAAAAGGCCAATCCGAGATAAACGGTTGCAGAAAGTACAGCAGAAGGTCTCCTTGGGTGATGTTTCCGGGTTGTGATTCTTTCTGCATTGTTGTTTCTCTTCAAGACTTGTTCGGCGTGAGTTCTCAAATAAGGCTGCAGCATTGTGGATAGTGCGTCTCCATGCCTCCCGATGTGAGGCCAGGGTGGACCATTGTTGGTGATCAATTTGGCCTAGCCTGAGATGTTGCTTCAGGGAGTCCTTGTATCGCTTTTTTGGAGTGCCCCTCTTACGCTGACCCATGGCAAGTTCACTGTAGAGTACTATTTTTGGGAGGCGGTGGTCCTCCATCCTAGAAATGTGCCCTGTCCAGCACAGCTGTGTTCTCCATATCATGGCCTCAATGCTGGTGATCCCTGCTTGCTCAAGGACAGCAACATTTGTCACATAGTCAGTCCAGTGTATATTTAGGATTGTGAGTATACAGCACTGAGGAAAGCGTTCGAGGAGTCACAAGTGTTGGCGATAGGTGACCCATGTTTCAGGCCCATAAAGGAGAATAGACAGTACAATGGTTCTATACACACTGATTTTTTCGCTTCACCTCAGGTGTTTATTACTCCAGACTTTTGTACACTCATCTGTTAAATGACATGTCTCTCAGTTTGCAAGCTCTTTGGAATAGGGACCAATCTTTTCTTCATTTTACTTTGTAAAGTACCCCGAAGTCTCTATATGAATACATGAATAGTAATATCACACCATAATATCTCAGGTAAGCTTCCCTTCCAAGTAAAAGGAACACAGGTTTGGGTTCATGTCATGATTTCTGTACGCATTCCTCAGAGTCAGGTGGGGAGAGGCCATTTGTTCATTTAATTTAATGGACTAGTGAGTGGCATAGCTCTTTGCAGCACATAGACTATATTATAGCAATATGTCTGATTTTTTCTTTTGGGTAAGTACAAAATATTTGGTGGGAAATGCTCCTTCATAATAACTTGTCTGTTTCTATAAGTGCCTTAATCTAGTGAGTAAATATTACTGCTTTTGTGCTCTAATCCTCAAACTGGCATATCTCTCCTTTTCCTGGTGATTTACTTTTGTGTTGATTTATGGCTAATAGACTGCCATTAAACCTCCATGTGGGTTCCCCCACCCTGCTCCCTCCCTAAGTGCACTATTTGTTTTGTTAGGCTACATTTCTGCTCTTCTTTAAAGTCATGTTTGAATTGTGCTGCATTCAAATGCAGTCACATACATCCACTAATGCCAAACACAGTCTTGAGATAACGGCATCGCTTTCCTCTTAATTCCTTTGGTGCTGCTCAGTGAGCAGATATGCTCACACATTTCCTTGCCTTGGCAGCTGATGTTGCTGAGCCTCATACAGATGGGGATTTACTCATTACCTCCCTCCTGTGCACGCTTGTCATCTCAAGTTGCCACCTGACCACTTCTATATTGCCCATCCTGGTCTTGACAGACATCCTCATTCATACACGTGTGTGCACTTTCATGCATGTAGCCAACAAATCTAGAAATATAGTGTGCCTTTGTGGATGTATGGCAGGTACCCAACAGATCATGCACTGCATTTCAACCAAACAGGGAAATTAGATCATGAGGAAATGACACAGCTTGTTTTTACCTTGAATGTTTACCATAAGAAGGAGGTCAGATTAGTATACTAACCCCCATAGTACAGGGGTTGGCAAAATTCACAGAATCATAGATTTGGAAGGGATCCCCAGGATCATCTAGTCTAATGGCAAATAGAATGTGGCCCATGAGCTGCATGCATCTCCTGGACTCCACTTTTGTGGCCTTTGGGAAGCCCCCATCAATCCCTTCAATTCCCACAAACCTCTCCCTATATTTGAATGTTTTTTTGCCATGATTTGGGGGTGGTTTTTGTCTGAAAGTCCCCCAAACCCATGAAAACAGTCCACACGATCCCTCAGAACCATCATGACTCCTCAATACTTTCTTTTCCTTTATAGTCCTTCTCAAAATGGTGACAGGAAGTGACCCAGCATCACTTCTGGTCAAGATTTTGAAGAAAATAGGGCTATTTGGATTTGTTATGGGGAATGCAGTTGCCACCCCTGCTCTAGTCTAAACAGTGCAGGAATTCTCAAGTAAAGCATCCCTGTTAGGTGGCCATCTAACCTCTGTTTGAAAACCTCCAGTGAAGCTAAGTCCACTACTACTGAACAGTGCTTAACACCAAGATGTCGATCCTAATGTTTAGTTGGAATCTCCTCTGTTCTAATTTGAATCTAATGATTTGGATCCTGCCCTCTGAAGCAGCAAAATACATGCTCATTCTATCTTCCATGTCACACCCTTCAGTTATTTGAAGATGGCTATTATTCCTAACTCTCTGTCTTGTCTTCTGTGGCCTAAATATACCTAAATCCCTTAACTGTTCGTCACACACTTTAGCTTCCAGGTGCTTTACCATCTTGGTTGTTCTTCTCTGGAGATGTTCCATCTTGTTCATATCCCTCTTACGTTTGTATCCCAGTCTTCTCACAAAAATGGGTCTCATTCTGAAAGATGGCATACACATGCAACAAACAAAGAAACAAGGAAGGCACTCAATGCCATAATTAACCATTCAGTCCCAACTTCATGTGAAATCCAGAGCTGAACATCTCCACTATTACCAAGTATAGCCTCAGAGCATGTGAATGAATTCATTCATGTTCTGAGGACACATGTATCTTGTGACTTGGCAATAGTACCTTTTGGGCAAAGTGGACCCCGAAACCCACATTCACAGAAAGCTCTTTAAAAGGGGGACTTTATTGATACAGCAATCGAGGTTGCACTTGTGAATAGCAAATACTAAACAGTAGGTGCAAAACAGAACATAGTTGCTTCAGGATGGGGACATGCTATCTCAAAATGAGCTAACTTGCAAGGTTGTGAGGGTTTGGAGTTAAGCGGTTTGAAGCTGTAGGGGTTGCTAAGAGGAGGGAGAGATGAGAGAAAGAGAGAGGTTCAAAAGTAAGGACAATATAATACTTTCCCTAATCCACACACATGCATGCTAGAGAAAGAGGGGGAAGTTTGGGGGCCCTGTAATGTGCAAGGAAAGGATTTCCCAAAAGATAAATTTTAGAGAAGTCAGAAGTTACCTCTCCTTGTTCCCATTGGATTTATGAGAAGCTCGGGAACACTCTTGGCTGGAACATTGCAATGACCAGATGGACAATCTACCAAAGATCCTCTGTGCCGGAACAAGGATTTTGAAAAAGAGACTGAGCTAACAAGATTCTCTAGCCCAAATCCCGGATTCTTGGGTTGTAGAAGAGTGATTTCAGCTAAAAGGAGTGAAGCTTAGTTTGGGCAGTGATTTCAGCTGAAGAGGGTCAAAACTAAGCTGGCAATTTAAGTGAGAGGCCTCCAGCAGGAGAAGGCAGGCAGCCCAAGCTTTGAGCTAAAGCTCAAATTCAAGTAGACCCCACCCCCAGAATGACTACCTTTGAATTTGCATTCCTTTTTAAAGCATCTCAGGTGGGAAAACTTAAGCGTGACATCAGAATTTCTCTAAATCAAAGGGACTTCTTAAATAAAAGATGTTCCCCTCGAGTTCCTGAGAGGCATCACTGGATACTTTGTTTAACAAAAGATGGTAATATTTCAGGTCAGCACCCACTTCAGAAAGGCATCACAGAAGCATTAAATCAATCCCCCTTATCCCAAATGTGACATTTCCTATCAATGTCATTTCCTATCTGTAATGCATAGGATGCATGCTGGGAGACATAGAACCCTGTCTGGGGGGTGGGGGGTGATGCGACCACCACGTTATATGTGTATCACAAGGTCGAGGTAGTCAAGGGCAAACTCAAACACACCAGCCCACTTTACCTCACTGCTCAGCCTTGCTGCCTTCACCCTCTGTTCCTTCCACCTCCCCTTTGTAATTTCCCTCAGTTCCTTTTATCTAAACCAGGGATGAACTTAGTTAACCAAATGTGTGGGTGTGTGCTGTTTTCCTGGTAAGCGTGCCTTTACTGTATATATGCTGAATGAATCACCAAGAATCTGGAGTTGAACAAACAATAAAGGATTGATTTATTAAAGGGATAAAGATGTAACATTAACTTTGGCAATCTTGTGCTTATAACATTTCACTATATGGTCAGACTGTCACTTTACAGCAATCAATCTTAATAGTAACCAAACCTAAATAGCAAAGCAGAGATTGTTCTATGGATGTTCTAATATCTTCCCCTATAATACAGACTCATTCACTCTCTTTGTCCATTCAGCCTCCACGTTCAGACTTCACACCTCTGCACACTATATTATTGAATTCAAACCTCACTCATACAGTGAACACACTCTGAGCCTTCTGCCCCATTCAACTGACATCAACTGAACCCACACACTCACTCACTGTCCAGCCTTGCTTCAAATACATAGAAACCCCTCCTATTACATTCCCCTGCTATGGGATTGCCTCCTTTCAAGCTCTCATCCCATCCACTCACCTTCCTGTCCATCATGGGGTGGGGGGACAATATTCAGTATTCCAATAATTTAGTGAGGAAACTTAGCAAACTTGATGATAGAGGTCGATCCCTTTATCCATCAATTTAGTATCCATGGTTTCACATATCCACATCTCAAAAAAAATTCTCTCTAGGCATTTCTAGGTCCTCCAATGAGATTCTAGGGTCAATTTCCAGCACTGAAAATAATAGGGTTCCCTATTGTCCACAGTTTCAGGTATCCACAGGGGGTCTTGGAATGTATCCCCTGCAGATACAGGGGTCGACCTGTAGATAATGGAGTTCATCAGAGGTGCTGGATCTTAGACTGGAGAGGCTTTCCAGCTAATGGCTGCTCTGCTAAGGCAGAGAGGTTCCATGTACATCTTGGCAGGGGTGTTGTAGAAATCTGGCCATATTGGGCTACAGAAGTCTGTTCAACCTTTTCCCCCAAATACCTCCAGTGAGGAGGAACCCCTCCACCGGGTAAGTGGTTCCATTGCCAAACTGCTCTTACCATCAACATTTTTGTGTCACTGTTCAACCCAACCTACGCTCCTGCAACTTTATGCCCATTTCATCTAGCCCCACCCTCTGGGTCAGCAGAGAACAAGTCTCTTCCCTCTTATTTCCCATTTCTGTGTGTCAAGTTGAAGGCAGAGGAATATATGTTTGTGTACACACACACACACACACACACACAAAGAGTTTCCTACAGTTCTATGTGCAATGACAGGCAGTCTTACAATATAAGAGATGGCTTGTCAGAAGTGAGGAATTTTGACAGTCTGTAAGGGGGAAAATTTCCTGCTGACACCTCGGCTATTATCGAGCCTCTTCTTCTGTGGGTGGAAAGAAGACTCCATTCTTAGTAGTGGTTAGCCTCTTTTCTGCCTCTCATAACCTTGCTTCAATTTACTATCTCCCACCTCCCCTTCTTTCTCATTTTTGGCTGAGGAAAGCTGTTCCCTCAGCCTTTTTGCAGCCATAAAATGGGCAAGAAAGGTGGAACGAGTGGGATATAATCTGTGAATAATCTATCTGCTGATTGAGAAACACAATGAATAATTTATTTGGCTGAGTATTTCTCAGCCACAGATAAAACGCGCTATGTAATGGAGAGAGGAAAGGCATATGCTGAACCATGGGGCATTTTCATCAGAGGAGCTAGAAGAAGACATCCATGCACGTACAGCTAAGACAGTGGGAAGGTGTGGACAATGTTTGATTTGAATGAAGGAAGCCTGAGGCAATAAGGGTTGTGAGATTGTTGTTTTTTAAATGGCCCTGATTCTATACTTTTAAAGGAAGCCTGAAAAGCATATGGCATTTAGCTTTCTAACAGAGGCATCACTTAGTGCCCACGGTGCCCAGGGACAAGAAGTAAGCAATGAGGGAAAGCCAGATGGCAAGTGATGGCATTCTTCATTCTCAGGATGCAGGCTTACATGCTGGCAGCACTGCTTATGAACCAGAATCTTCCCTTTCATCCCAGCAGATGCTGTGGGATGTTCAGGCACCATGAGAGTCAGGCTGAAGTGGTAGGCAAACCCAATTATGTGGCAGCCCTAAAACAGTGCCCTTCCCTGTCCTGTGGTAGGTTTGTCAGTGATTTTGAGGAGGAAAGGTGAAGAGGGAGGGGAGCAAATAAAATAAAGAGAAGCCAGCCCAATATATAAATGTGTTGAGTAGGAGAGATGGATGTATCCTCGGGAAAGTCATGGTCTTTTGGCCTGAGCAGGACTATTCTTGCAATTTGATATTGCATCTTCCACCTTCTAATTATTTAAATTCTAACGTGAAACACAGAAGGCAGAAATTCAGAGGTGCTGTGTTATGACCCACACCAATGGCACTACCCTTCCATGAAATTGCATGCTCCTGGTTTTTGCTGAGCAGCCAGAATAAATGGAAAGCCAGTGTGGTGCAGTGGTTTGAGTGTTGGACTAGGACACTGAAAGACCAGGGTTTGAATCCCCACTCAGCCAGCCATGGAAACCCACTTGGTCAAGTCACACTCACTCAGCCTCAGAGGAAGGCAAGGGCAAACTCCATCTGAACAAATTCTTGTCATGAAAACCCTGTGATAGGTTTGTCTTAGGGTTGCCATAAGTCAGAAATGACTTGAAAGCACACAGCAGTAGCAGCAGCAGCAGACTGAATGTGCCATCACAGTAATGGGTGTGTGTGTGATATGACGAAGGATGCTTCAGAGACAATAGCAGTGGCACCATAGCTAACACTTGTTAGTACTGCACAGAGCAAGGCATGGTAAACCCTTCTTTTGAATATCTTTTCCACACAAAAAACCAAACAAACCTATGATGAGACAACCCAAAATGAAACAAGACATAATGCCAGAAGATGAAACTCCCAGAATGAATGGCACTCAATGAGCTACTGGGGTACAGGAGAGGGCAACTACAAGTAATGCTGTGGCTAATAACATAACTGGATTCAAGCTGAAATGGTGTTTACCTGTTGATATGCTCAAAGGTGAAAGAAAAGTCCAAAGCTGCACAACGCATATTATAAGAACATGGAATGTGAGAAGCATGAATCAGGGGAAGCTAGACATTGTAAGAAAAGAAATGGAAGCTATTCTTGGAGTGATTGAGCAAAAGTGGACAGGAATGGGACAATGTGAGTCAGATAATTCCACAGTATTGTACTCAGGAAATAAAAATCTAAGAAAAATTTGTGGTGGCATTAATAGTGAGGAGAGATGTAACAAAAGCAGTCAAAGGATACAATGCAAAGTCTGACTGAATCATATCAGCAGTTCTTCAGGGACAACCCATCAATATAACCACAATCCAAGTTTATGCCCCAGCTACAGAGGCAGAAGAAGAAGAAATCAAAAGATTCTATGTTGGTATCCAGGAGGAAATTGCAGGAAGTTGACCATAGAGTCACACTGAAGGATTTCCAAGTGCCTATAGAGGGGTTCTCTCTAGGCATTTTTTAGGTCTTCCAGTGAGATTCTATGGTATTCTATGGCAATTCACTATAATCCATGGTTTCACTTATAAATGGGAACCATGGGAACATATCCCCATGATACAGGGGGCAACCCGTACCTTGACTTTTATACAGGATTGGGACTCAAGGCAGATTATACATTGTCAAAACACATTCATCCTTGCCCTCTCCACTCCTCCTCCTTGTAAACTCTGTACTGCCTTATTAGACAGTAAGGGCTTTGCGGGGAGGTGGCAGAGGGGAAGCAGAAAATTATCAACACTTTCCTAAAACACTTCTTCAGAAGCTGGTGAAGGATGGAATAGGGCAATGTACACGAGCAACTACGTTCAGCAGCCTGCAACAACTGTGGAAAAGAAGGAAGGGAGCTGAAGAGTGGAGTTCACTAAGACTCAGGGTGCTAAATTGACTCAAGAATATGGCTGTGTTTTATGTGTGAAATGTTGGAGGGTACAGCCCACTTCCCTCCTTCTGTTTCAGAATGGCAGCTGAAGATCCTTCTGCCAAAACGTTTGCTGTAAACCATACAAGTTTTTCAGAACTTGCTGTCAAAATTGCCAGGAAGTCTCAACAGGGGGTGGGGGGGGGATAAGTCACTTCTGCTTTGACAATCTCTGCCTCCATTTTTGGCTCCCTCATCACTGTATGTGTAAAAAAGATGATCCATAAATGTTTTATTTAGTACAACCAGGGAAGTGGTGATAGGCAGGGTGCTGGAAGCAGGGCAGAAGGAGAAGGAGCTCCAGGAACAGAGGCTGAAGTTGGGAGAAAGCACTGTGTAAAAGATGTAAATAATTGAGAAGTTTCCGCAGTCACCTCTCAGTTTGGGCATTCTCCGGGGAGCTCCCCCGGCCTAGTACTGGTGCCTTGCTGTGAAACCGAAGCAACTGTTCAATACCTGGAGTGAGAGACTGTGTAAGGCAGGTTCAGGAAGGGGGTCAGATCGAAGAATCCAAGCAACAGTGGAGAATGCTTGCTGAGTTCCTATATATAAGCTGTGAAGACAGGACTTGGTGCCAGGCTCATCCCCCCCCTCCCTTATTTATAGCAGGATCAAAAAGGACTTTGGCTAAATGACCTAGGAAGTTGATGCCTCCTTTTCACCCTCTTTGCTGCAGTTGCCTTTTTAAAAAAAATAGTAAAAGCATCTAGTTGTTTTGGACATTTAAAGACATTTATTTTAGTGTGGCTTTAGGACCTTGATTAGGTTTTAGGGGCATTGATTATGTGATAGTTTATTATCAGGTTAGGAATCTGTATCCTAAACCCACATTGTTTTCCCTCATTCTCCTTTCTTTTCTTTCCACAAGTTTCTGGTCCTTAAGGATACAATGAGATGCTTAAATATGGGGGGAAAAAAAAACCTGGGGAGATACAGAAGCTAGAGAAGGGAGAGGGACAGAAGCAAGATTCCTAGTGCTTAGAGCATGGAGTTTCATTGCTTTACATAGGTTATCCTCCCCCTTCCCATAACTAACAAAATAGATTACACAACATACTGTAAGCAATTAGTTTAAATAATTTATGCAGGTCAGAACTCCAGGCAGCCTCTTTTAAAACCACTGGTTGCACGCAAATTGTTCAGTTCCCCTCATAAACAGAAAGGGGTGACATACCTGTTTCATGTTAGTGAAGTTTCACGAGAGCAGGTCACAACTAGAAACATAGCTGCTTAACAAGTGCACACTTTTTTTAATTATGAATGCAAACTGAGCTGGACAGATTATGAGAGGTTTTGCATGTATTCCAACATCTTTTTGCATTTGAGGAATTTCAGTGAACAATTTCAATGGTACAAACAGCATTGCGAAAACATTGTTTTCCACAAAATGAAATATTTTGGCTCAAAGAAAACCAATGGCAAGGGGAAAGTGGGGGGTAGGGAAGTGCTCCCCCTCTACCCCCTTCTTGTTGATCACATGGTGTGTCCCCATGTTCTTACTGCAACACCACCAATGGTGATGGATAGGCTCTGCGAAGAGCTTGACCAGTGGGTGGGGCAACTGCAGAGGTGGAAGCAAGATGTGTAGATGTGTGGACAGCTAGGTCAGTCATGATCGAGCTGTCCACATGTCCAAAATACCAGGCTACTCCAGAGTTTGCTGGAAACGCCAGAGCAACTTGCAGTTTCTGTTAAACTGGATTAACAGAGAAAGAGAGAGGATTTGCTCCATGCATCACATGAACAGATCACCCCCAATCCAGTGTGATTACAGATTTTATCCTTGGTGTAGAGAAGCCCATAGTTGTGGGTTTCTCTCTCTTTCTTTCAAAAGTGCATTTAAAATACATTGTGCTATTTATACAACCAGTTGAGTTTCCAAGATGTGTTGTGATGATGGCCTATACAGCAGGGGATGGGATGGGATGAGAGGAGAGAAGAGAAGAGAAGAGAAGAGAAGAGAAGAGAAGAGAAGAGAAGAAATGTTATGAAAAAAATGTGCTGCCTTTAAATAGCATGCTGCTTTTATAACACACCATTGTAATTCTTCGTGCAAAGTTGGATAAAGGAAGGATTTTTAATTGCATCCTTCTATTTTGAGTGATGGCTACTTTCTCTATGTGTGAGTGCAAGGGTAGCTACTTTGCCAGTAAATCCCAGAGGTACCGTGTTCAAAAATCTCCCCAAGGTCCTTGTATGTGTTGGAAGCAAAGAGGCATCAATGCTTGTCTAAAGTGATTAGTGAGAGGGAATTCTAGAGAGCATGCCTGCCTTTTTGTTTCACCTCTCTGTTCCTTTCTTTGATCTCTGTACTTAAGTCTTTTTGCTTCCTTTCTGCCTGCATAGATCACTCCCCCTTTCTTTCAAAGGTTAGTCCTTTGTCTCCCTTCGTCTGGGAAGGGAGCTGCATGTGTGGCTTACATCCACACTAGACAGCCAGCTTTTAGGAGCTTTTCTACTGAAATTTAGGCAATCTTTTCCCTGTCTCCTTTCCTATCCCAAGATGGATTTTCTGAAAAAATAAATGTAAGTTTTCATTTGTTAACCTTATAAGAAATCCTAGTATTTTCTCCTGTTTTCTAGCACAAACTCATATTGCACTTGGCTACACTGCACTCTACTTGAATAGATACCAAATATTCCTACAGTATGTACACCTCACCTAGCTCTGGTGCCCAGCTTTGAGAGTGTGCCTGTATCTGCAGATCTCACTTATCAGTAAAGTAAATGGGGGAAGAGAAGAAAATTTCTTTCCTTGCTGTTTCAAATAAGTCCCCTGTATACTGATAAGGTTAATTGATTTCCTTTTCCTTCATTAACAAAATCCAATTTTCACCTAATGAGAGAGAGCTTTGGTGTGACATGTTCAAATGGCAAAGTGACAAGTGCTGGGAGTTGATTAAAAAAAAAGGAAGAGGAAAAAGAAAATGAGCAGGAAAGGATATGAGGGAGGAAGAGAAAGATAATCCCAAAACCATCCCCTCTCTTCTTTGTGAAGTGCATTAAGGGCATTTTGCTTAAAGTCTTGAGGACTCAGAAACTTGAAACATGCCAAAAATCTGAGAGGGGTGGACACACTTTTGGTATTGCTCGAACTCTCAAAAGAGCTACTGAAGTGTTGAAGCAGTTATGTGAACCCCCCCCCCCGCCTACTTTCTTATGGCTCTTGACATCACCCAAATCTTTAGATGCTATGATCTCACCTTTGATTTTTAGGCCAACCCTTCAAGCATAGCCACCTCATGTGCGTGCATGTGTGGGCCCATCTACACAAGGGGAAAAAATAGAGTACCTCATAGTAATGACATTTCCCAGCAGCAGTGACATGTCTCAACCATGTTTTTGGCCTCAGAAGCCCCCTAAGCTTTGCATGCCAAATGGCAGCCATGAGTTATTTACTCATGTTAGTTCTTTGCTGCCGCCAAACATTTCTTTTTAAAAAAAAAAAAAAAAAACCTTGTCTAAGGTGCGCTGGAGTGATATAGCAATTTTTGATTTAATAGGAAAGCAAGACACCCCCCCCGCCATTTTATCGCCTTAATGACTGCTCACTAAGGTGAAAATCCAACATAGCAGCAATGGACCTTGTCTTGATAGCAAGCCCCAATCAGCTTTGCACTTCCCTTCAAATTGCTTGTCCTAACAAGCAGGAATGCACACTCCCGTCGCTGTTTTTTTTTTAAATTATGCAAAAAGCCATGAAGGCTTTTCCTGAATTGTTTTTGCCATTTTGGGCTCCCCTCCTTCAGAATAGTTTGGATTGGTGCAGGATCCCATTTAGATAGGTAGGATTCCGTGCACATTCCATGAGAGTGATTTTGACCATTTAGACAACCTGTGTGTGTGTGTGTGTGTGAGAGAGAGAGAGAGAGAGAGAGAAACAACCAGTGAGTGCAGGGGAGTATAAGAGGTAGAAAAGTGATGGGGTGGCACAGAGAGAAAAGGCTATGCAATATTGCATGCTCCACCACTTCTGGCTGTAGTTCTACTGGGAAATATGAGAGATTTAGTGGATCTCTCTAGCAGAGCATCTGATACCATAGGTAGAAGTTAGAGCAGCTCACCAGCCTAACACCCACACACACTTTATCTTGTAGAGAAAGAATTCAAACTTAGGACTTTTTCAGATGCTGAAAAATAACGCAAGCAGCCTCGTCAGCTTGTGAGGCTGCTGCGCTGCAAAGCGTCTGTTTCGTATGACGCTCGCCCCTGCCGGTACTGTTGAGGTACCGCGGGGAGAGTTGAGCGTCATATTTTGTTGATTTTTACTCACAATCAACTTTCATGAGTAAAAAATCAATGAAATATGACGCTCAACTCTCCCTGCGGTATCGCAACAGTACCGGCAGGGGTGAGCATCATACGAAATGGACGCTTTGCAGCACAGCAGCCTCGCAAGCTGACAAGGCTGCTTGAGTTATTTTTCAGCGTCCGAAAAAGTCCTTAGTCTCCTTTATAAAGTATATAACAGTAGCTCTACTTCATAATACTTGTGCATAATCAGCACAGGTTCATCTTCTTGAGAAAGGAAAAAACAGGTAGTTCAACATAGAATCAGAAAGTAAGAGTGTCTCATGCAGAGAAGCTCTCATCCACACATACTTCATGGAGGGCAGCCAGGGAGGGAAAGAGTAAGCGAGCACATTGACCCCAGAGAACAAAAGGAATGCCTATGTGACCCAGGAAGAGAGTGGGTATGAACAAAGAAACAAACAGGAAATTACCATAAACATGCTCTGTGCCTAAAAACCTAGAGAGATGCATGCAGTCCAACTACCAGTGAGTACAGCATGCAAAGTTTGCATACTCCAACACGTTCTTCCCATTTTAGGTGCGGACCCTACCTGCTTTAAGCTCTGGTTTTGCCCACCATTGACTTAAGAACTGTAGCTGATTTTAATGTGGATCAATGGGGATTTATGGGGAGGGGGATTTGTCCACTCCTTATGCACAGCACAGACCTGAGAACCTGCTGTGAATTGGCATTACTGTGCACCAATCCACATTTTATTGCTTCATATAGACAACCCCATGGTGACTACAACCCCATGGTGAGTCCATCTTAGCCAAGATAACCCTTACCACCACTTCTTATTTGTGCGGCTTTTGCTCAGAATCAGTGTGTGTGCGAGTGTGTGTGTGTGTGTGTGTGTGTAGAAAGATGGCTTGGTAAGTAAGAGAGCAAGTCACTTCTCATCCATGTGATCAATCTCTCCACTGTCGAAGGCATTGAATGAGCTGGATGTGTTTTTCTCTGCTACTGAATTCGATCACATTCCACTTTCAGCATACAGAACAGGCAGCTGTATCAAGCTCTTGTAGTGCATGAAAATGACTTGCCAGAATGTTGTGTTTTAAATGAATGTAGTGTTAGGGTTATGGTGATTGTCACTTTGCTGGTGTCTTCTGCCTTTACCAATGTAGCACTGTCCTCTATTGTGTAAAATGTATTCTCCCCTGTTTCATTTCTATGGGTTATGTTACTGATAATGCAGCTGGATAGGCTGTTATGATGTTCTTTGTCCCAAGCCCACTTGGAATAATATAATAACACTTGGGAGTAAGAGAACTGACTTGGTAGCTTTAGATTAGGAATCCATTGTAAAAATGTTGCCCTTGTGAGTTAAAAGGTAAACAGAAAGGATACTGGTAAATACAATGAGACACACACCTGCTCGTGAAATTGATTTGCAGTAGTAGAGTACCAAAGTGCAGGTATAAGCAGACTCTAGAACCATCAGTTTGCCTGATGTTTTTGCATATGTTTTCTCTCCTGGCCATTGAACTCTGGAGATGGCAACACCTGGGATTGACATCCCTGGCAGGTGCTCCATGTTTCCAGTGTTGGCCAAGGTGCAAAACAGGTTGCAGCTGTAGCCAGAGGGATGGGTAAGCAGTGAGGAGGAGAAATGTGGGAGATTGAAAATGGCATAGGGGAAAACAGAGAAGGGTGGGATGCAGAAGGAAAGAGCAGGAGGAAGAGGTGAAAACAGGCATACGGAGAAGATCAGTTGGGGAGAAAGGAGGTGGCAGCAGCAAAGGCTGAGGACTGAGATTGATCAGTCCAGGGAAGAGGGAAGTCACCACAATGGAGGTGAGAGGAGGGAAGAAGACGGTGGTAGCAACCCCTGTGGTGGTTTTGGGAAGGAGACTGTTGGCAGTCAAGAAGGTGGAAGCATTAAGAGAAATAGAAGATGCCCCTCTGGAGGATTGATTAAGAGGAAAAGGATCAAGCTCCTCACTTGACTGTGTGCCAGGTTTGCTTCCCCATGCTCTAGGGCAGTGGTTCTCAACCTGTGGGTCCCCAGATGTTGTTGGACTACAGTTCCCAGGAGCCCTGTGATGTCTCATCTTGACAGCCAGGTGGTCCTCCCAGTCATTAGTGAGGCTGTAGGATTGAACTCACAGCCTCACTAATGACTGGGAGGACCACCTGGCTGTCAAGGTGAGACCTCAGAGGGCTCCTGGGAACTGTTGGCCAACAACATCTGGGGACCCACAGGTTGAGAACCACCAATCTAGGGGCTCTTCTTGAGGCACTGGCCACAACACTTCTGGAAGGAGAGGAAGCTGTCCTCTTCAGCCTGGTTCATACCAAGGATACTGCTGGGCACGAGGAGGACTAGAGTGGAAAAGTGTGGTGCAAGTTAACTGAGACAGGGGCTGCTGATACACTGCAAAAATAATGCAGTTTGACACTGCTTTGACTGCCATGGCTCAATGCTGTGGAACTCTGGGATGTGTAGTTTTGTGAGGCATTTCACCTTCTCTGTCAGAGAGCTCTGGTGCTATGACAAACTACAGATCCCAGGATTCCATAGGATTGAGCCATGACAGTTAAAATGGTGTAAAACTGCATTATTTCTATAGTATGGCAGCAGCCTTGAGCCACACTGTAGAGAAGCGTCTGAGCCTACATGGAACAAGAATGAATATTAGGTACCTACTTATGTGAAGGTCTATGAGCCACAATGAAAGGTTAGAGCCAACATAACAGGGATACTTCCTTCTATGAAAAGTAAAGATATGATCCTCTGAAGAGAACAGGACTACAGGTGTAAAGTGAAGGCATAAAGCCTGTGTCAGTAATGTGGCAATGAAAAAACTATCTAAATATTATAAAACTATCAAAATATTAAAACAAGTTAAAAACATAAACCATTTTTTTTTAAAAAAACCAACAAATACAAATCTTTACAAATCTTGTTTTCCCTGGGAAAAAAAATCAATTTGCAAAGGCCTGCCAGAATAAAAGGATCTTCAGCTCTCTGTGGAAAGGTAATAAGGAAGACACAAGTCTTATCTCATTGGGAAGGGAATTTCAGAACCTGGGGGGCACCATTGAGAAGTCCATCTCCCATATTCCTGCCAGGTGTGCCAGTGATGGTGGAGGGACAGAAAGAAGAGTCTCCCCAGAAGATCTCAAAATATGGGGCAGGTTTGTATGGGAGAATTTGGTCCTTCAGATAATTGGGACCTGAATTAAACATGTTCTTTCTTTCTTCAAATTCTGATTACAGGTATTTAAACAGAGTCTAGACAGTTATGGCCTGAATCCTATTGTTAGTCTTGACAAGAGTAAACCTATTGAATTAAGGATCTTATGCTATATGTTTACTTACTATTCAACAGCTGAATCAATGGATCTACTCCAATTGGATCTAACCAATAGCATTCAGGTCTGTAGTTGCATTCCCTATTGCAGAACCTGCACTGAACAGAAGGTTGCATTAGATAACTTCCAAAATCCCTTCCAGCTCTATGATTCTGTAATAGAGTTCATTTCAAGAGTCCTGTACATAATTTGTCCCAGTAAACTTCACAACAAGTGAACTAGAATATTTTCCCTATATATTGGAGATGAAAGGGCAGAGATCAGGGTGGAGCTCCTGGGGCCCTGGAGGCCAAATCTGGATCATCTGGGATCTCAGTCCGGCCCTTTGAGCTTCCTTAGCTGGTTTACACGGCAGGTTTTATTGCGTTAAGTTGCGCTTTAGCACTTTCCCGCATCAGTGGTGGGTAGTTTACACAGTATATGTTTACACAGCTATATTTTGTGGCTCTTTGATTTTTTCCGCTTTGAGGTTCACACAGCCAAAAGTGCTGGGGGCATGGCCAAGCATTGGAGAAGGAAAGGAATGCCATAGGAATGTCTTCCCTGGCCCGAACTCCGTGCTGAACAGCTTAGAGGCAGTTCCCCCCCACTCCCTTCCCATAAATAAAAGGGAAGGTTTTCCTCCTTGCTTAACAGCATTTGCTCCCAAATAGAGGAAAGCCAGAGAGAGAGGGGGGGAGGGAAAATGACAGCTTGGGTCTGATGCAGCCCTTCGTGAAATGGTTTCTCTCCCTCCCCCATGCACAGGATCACAGCTGACGAAAATGAGCTATTACATACTTGCAAAACAGCAGAGAGGATGAGAAGGAATGCTCCCTGAATGAAAATTGTTGGGAATCCTTTTTGTTTGCAAACTGGCTTGCAAAATAGCAGAGAGGATTTTTCAAAGTTTCCTCTAATCGCTACTGTCTTTCCCTCCCTCCCTGCCCCTCTTTTAAGCCCACCCCTGCATCATCAACCAATCACAATGCAGCTCTGTTGTAGCTCTTAGCGGAATGGTTGTTTACACTGCCAATAATGTGCTACATTGCAAATATACCGGCAAAAGTAGCGACATCCCTTGCTACGCTATATTTGGTTGTTTTACCTTCCCCGCTTCTGAATGAGGTGATGCTGTGCTGCGATCCGTGGGAACTATGAGCTATCTTAGCGATATATTTAGAGGAATATTTGCCCGTGTAAACGACTCCTGGGTTTTGTTTGGAATGTTCCCACTCTAAAGGTTGGAATGCCTTTCCTAAGGTTTTATTAGTGGCAAGAACTTTAGGGCAACATATGGTGTGCCTGTTCTAAAAGCACCAGGTCCCATCTGATATTGGAAGCTAAGTAGGATCAGTCCTGGTTAGTAGGATGGGAGACTGCCAACGAATACCAGGTACTGTAGGCTATATTTCACAGGAGCTGGCAAACTACCTCTGAGTATTCTTTGACTAAGAAATTCCTATGAAATTCATGGAGTCGGCATAAGTAAACAGGCAACTTGAATGCTTGCTCTCTCTCTCTCTCTCTCTCTCTCTCTCTCTCTCTCTCTCACACACACACACACACTGTTACGTATGGTCTAGCTTTTTCCCTTTGGGACTTTTCTGGATCAATTATGAATCAGTGTGGCCTCTGTGTCCAGTCAAACCCTCACCCCCACACCAATGTAAAACAGTCTTTCCTACCATATGCTTCAACTACTACTACTATTATTATTATTATTTCTTAACTGCCTCTCCCTATGGATCAGTAAATTAATAAATCAATAAATTAAACACATAACACAGTTAAAAGGATATATAAAACTGTTGAAAAAGAATATTGATACATATTGAAAACAATCAATATAAACTTTAATATAATTTAAAAATCATCTTGATAAGTCTGAGAGAAGAAACTGGTATTTAGTGCTGTTTTAAAGTCAGATAGCATATCGAGGTGCTGAATCTCTTCCGGCAAGTCAATCCACAGTCTGGGGGCAGCTGAAGAAAACATACTCTGGTAACAGTGACCAGCCTAGTCCTGATTTTTGCACTACTTACTGGGGTGGTGGTGATTTGTTGACTTTGTCTAGCTGAGTGAAATCCCAGGGCACAGGAGCCAACGAAGCTGCTTTATGAAGTCCGCTGGAACAACCCAACTGAATAGTCTCTACACCAAGGGTGGGCAAACTGAGGTCCTTGGTCAGCTTGTAGCCCCTTAGGCTGATTTTGTAGCCCTTGCCCTCTCCATATCATACCTACCAACATTTTACAGATGAAAACTGGGACACTTGTGGCCAGGAAATATCAGAATGTGGTCAAGATGGCAAACTTTATTAATGAAGAATGGACATAACAAGCTAGGAGAGACTGTAGCAGTTTGCTTTTGCATGAGCCTACTGGGAAGGACAATATTCCATCCCTCATCTCCTTTCCTCCCTGCTGAGTTAATTGAGCACAAACTGCCAGTCTGTTTCCTTGGCACTGTTCAAAGTGCCAGTTATGACCTTTAAAGCCCTTCATGGCTCAGGTCCAGGTTATTTGAAGGATAGTATGCTCCCTTATGAACCAGCCCGGGCTCTTCAATCTGCTGGGGGGGGGATTTCTCTTTGTCCCAGCTCCCTCACAGGTACATCTGGTGGGAACTCGGGAGAGAAAAGGCCTTCTCAGTGGCTGCCCCCAGGCTCTGGAACTCCCTGCCCAGAGAAGTCAGATTGGCACCCTCCCTCTCTTCCTTCTGGAGCCAAGCAAAAACTTTTTTCAGCAGGTGTTTATCAGTCTCTGCTGATGGCTGTGCTTGTGTGTGTGGAGATTTTCACATGGGGGAAATAACCCCCATGGAGATCGGGAGAGAAACAGGGCTGTTCCGCTGCCAGCGCTCTGTTTCGCATACCCCTCTCCTTCTCCCAATCTCCAATTGTTCTCCCTCCATCCTGCTTTCATTTTCCTTCCGATATTTTCCACTATTTTTTACTAACAAAGAACTTTTGTTAGTAAAAAATATCAGAAGGAAAATGGAAGCAGGATAGAGGGAGAGCAAAGGGATATCGGGAGAAGAAAGGGGGCATGCGAAATGGAGCGCTGGTAGCGGAACAGCCCCATTTCTCTCCCGATCTCTGCAGGGGTTATTTTCCCCATGTGAAAATCTCCTCTGTGTGTGCATATGTGTGTGTTTTAAAAAATCTAGCTGTTTTTTACTTTTTCATTGTTTATTTGTGTTTTGACTTTTGTACTTTCCTGATTTTAACAATGCCTTTTTATCGTACACCGGTTTGAGTCCCAAATTGGGGGAAAAGTAGTATAGAAATAAAGATGATTATAGAATCATAGAATCATAGAATCATAGAATTGTAGAGTTGGAAGAGACCACGAGGGCCATCCAGTCCAACCCCCCTGCCATGCAGGAAATCTTGATTAAAGCATCCCCGACAGATGGCCATCCAGCCTCTGTTTAAAGACCTCCAAGGAAGGAGACCCCACCACGCTCCGAGGGAGTGTGTTCCACTGCCGAACAGCTCTTACTGCCAGAAAGTTCCTCCTCATGTTGAGGTGGAATCTCTGCTCCTGGAGCTTGCATCCATTGTTCCGTGTTCTAGTCTTGAGCAGCAGAAAACAAGTCTGCTCCATCCTCAGTGTGACATCCCTTCAAATACTTAAACAGGGCTATCATATCGCCTCTTAACCATCTTTTTTCCAGGCTAAACATACCCAGCTCCCTAAGTCTCTTCTCATAAGGCATCGTTTCCAGACCTTTCACCATTTTAGTTGCCCTTCTCTGGACACGCTCCAATTTGTCAATATCCTTTCTGAATTGTGGTGCCCAGAACTGGACACAGTATTCTAAGTGAGGTCTGACCAAGGCAGAATAGAGTGGCACTATTACTTCCCTTGATCTAGACACTATACTTCTATTGATACAGCCCAAAATCGCATTGGCCTTTTTAGCTGCCGCATCACACTGTTGGCTCATGTTCAACTTGTGGTCTACTAGGACTCCTAGATCCCTTTCGCACGTAGTCTCATTCAGCCAGGTCTCTCCCATCCTATATTTATGCATTTCATTTTTCTGCCCTAAGTGCAGTACTTTACATTTCTCCGTATTGAATTTCATTTTGTTCGCTTTGGCCCAGCTCTCCAGTCTATCCAGGTCATTCTGAATTTTGATCCTGTCCTCTAGGGTATTAGCTACTCCTCCCAATTTGGTGTCATCTGCAAATTTGATAAGTATGCCCCTAATTCCCTCATCCAAGTCATTGATAAAGATGTTGAATAGCACTGGGCCCAGGACAGAACCTTGTGGCACCCCACTGGTCACATCTTTCCAAGACGAAGAGGAGCCACTGCTGAGCACCCTTTGGGTTCGGCCGGTCAACCAATTACAAATGATGATGATGATACAAACAAACTGTTTTACTCACTTTGAACTCAGTTTGCAGCAACTGAACTTAGCTGAGAACAAAGTGGGAAAGTGGAAACAGGAGAGGGAACCTGGGACATTTTAAAAGCAGCTGAAAGAATGGGGTGACAGAGGACTAATTGGGATTGTCCCTGCCAAATAGGAACAGTTCACAGGTATTCTTTCTCTTTTTGTTTCCAAGAAAAAAAGTGAATTGCTCTTCCTAAAAAGTTTCTAGGGTTAGAAAGTCCCTTTTAAATATACTGCTGGTTCTCCTGTACTGTTTATTATTCAAAACCAGAAATGGGCTTCCAGCCACTACTATTTTTTTTTAAATTTTGGCAGTCTATGTGTCCTCTGGAGAGTCCCAGAGGCAGAAAATTGGCCCAAACAGTTGCTCATCCCTGCTCTTTGCTGACTGACAGCAGGTCTCCAGCATACTTGCATGTTTTTAAAACCCTCAAAGATAAAGATAAAAATAAGTCAAGCACAAAATCCCCCTGTTCAACCCGCAATAACTTTTTTTCTTTTTCTTTTTCTCTTTCTTTTTGATACAATGACATGTTTGCAAACTAGTCCCAAACTGGGGAGAGGGCACTGAAAAGTGCAGAACACTTTTATAATTTCACCCAGGTGAAAGAAAACATTTGACATTCTTCAAAGGATGATGAGGATGAAAGAAGTGAAAACTTACAGGGTGTTTCAGGTTTCCTGGAGATGTCTGGTGATGTGATGGACTGAATTTAGGATATTTTGCATGCAAATTAAATACTCTAAGTCTGGGTTTTGGCTCCACCTCTGAAGTGACAAACAGACTAATTGTTAGATACCTGGTGGATTTTAAGCAGAGAAGCACATACAGCAGCTGGCTAGGATGCCATCTGGAGGCCTCCATGTCTGCAGTGGTTCTTTTTAGGTTTTCTGCTTGGAATTCTCATCTGGGCCTTCTACTCTGCTCTTTGAAAGGGAAGTGGGAAAATGCGTATATTTCCTAATATATGACACTTGGATGAACCTTTCTACAGTTCTCAGTTGACTCCAAGAGAGCTGACATACCAACTTGTCTTCTGGAAGCTTCCAAAGGAGGCAAGTCATAGTTTGAACAAGTCCTTTCCATAGACTCTCCATGTTGCTAAGCTATGATGTGGGGTCAAATCCAGTTCTCCTGTATCCCAATCCAATTTTCTGGATTTTACCAAATGATCACACTCCCTTCCTCTTGATGTCTCTGTTTGGTGGTTTCCCAGCTTTTATATACAGTCAGACCTCCATATCCATGGAACCATTATCTTTGGTTTCAGTTATCCATGGGGCACAAAATAAGGGACATATACCATAGGGTCATGCTGAAAAATGCCTAGAGAGGTGTCTTCTCTAGCCATCTTCTAAGTCTTCCAGTGCAGTGCTATGGTATGTTTTTACTTTATTTTTAATAGGGTTTGCTGTTATCCGCAGTTTCCGGTATCCACAGTAAGTCTGTGAACCAAATCCCCACAGATATGGGGGTCTGACTGTATTTCCCCCCCACTTTGAAAAAAAAATGAATTCTTGTGCATTAGTTATTTAAAGGAAGAGCTTTATTCTAAAATATGCTTGTGTATTAAGTCCTACCCTTTTGCCCTTGTGTCAGTCTAAATCACTGTTAGTTATAAGACAGAGAATTTCAATCGGTCAGATGGATATTAGTTTGTTTGCTTCTTTTGATGGGGAGGGTTTGTAAGAAGTTTCCAGAATGTATAAATTTCTTCAGAAATTGCATGGAATCACTGTGTGTGTGTGCACGCACATGTGCACAAGCACATGATAGTGATTGGGGGCTTGTCTATACAAGGCAATTAAATGTGGATTCATGCACAGTAACATCAATTCACAGCAGATTTCATTTGTCTCCACAGGTTTTTTTTTTTTGAAGGTCGCAGGCATGCAAAGCTATACACATTTGTTGGTCTAACAGGCATGCTTGTGAGTCAAGATGACAGGTGCAAGTGAATTACTAAAGTTTTTGTTGTCACCAGTTTCCACAACCAAACTGTGTTTTTTTTAAAAAAAAAGCAAATCCAAGGTGCAGAAGTGCAACCTTCTGCTTAAATAAACAGAAAAAAAGAAAATAAAAATGGCTGTTTCAGGTGCTGCCTTGATGGCAAGTTCAATCACCTGCACACATCTGACCAACCAGGTTTCCATTTCCACTCTTATCGGGGAAACTGCAGCAAAGCTAATTGGTTGTCCCAATGAGCGGGAATGCCCATTTCATTCAGAGGTTTTTTGTTTTTTGTGTTTTTTTTAGTTGGGAAAAGCTGCAAAGGCTTTCCCCATGGAGTATTTGGAGTTTCCCCCCATCTCCTTCTGAATACAATGAAACGATGTGGGATCCCATTGGGACAAAATCGATTCTCCTCAAATTCCATGAGGATTATTCTCGCCATATAGACAAGCCCTAAGAATCAGAGCTTATTAAATGGATGAGCAAAATGTTTTTGAGCAGTGGAAGAAGGTAGAAACCAGATTGGTTCTTTGATTAAGTTCTGTTTCTTAATCACTCTAACAGATATAGATTTATACATAGCTATAGCTATATATCTGTATCTAGAGCTCTAGATACAGATAAATAGATAGTGATTAACTGCATCCTTCTGGGTTACAGAAAGGCCAGAGAAAATAGTGAATGAATTCCTAAATAAAAATAAATTATTGACAATTACAGAAGAGCAAAAGGAAAAACTAAATAAGCCAATAACAAGAGAAGAAATTGCAGTGGTTACAAAATGAACTTGTGTGAAGTGCTGTTTGTTTTCAAATCAGATAAATAAGTATAGAGACAGACAGACAGTTATAGAATGTAGGAAAATGCAGAATGTGGCCAGCCTTAATATCCTTGTAAGAGGCTTCTGGGTGACAGTTTTTCCTGCCTAGTCCTTTCCTGACAAGGCTATGTTGGGGTCCAGGGTACACAAGTTTGGAATGGGAGAATCCCAGGCAGAAAAAGCATTTCCCTCTACTGATCCCTCAGGAGAAGAGGGAGAAACCAGGCCTGTTGCTGCAATTTATTGTTGCAGAGGAAACAAGCCATGACAGCTGATGCTTAAACTGGGCCTGAATTTCCTTCCATCCCCACTTCTTGGATTGTCTCCTGGCCTGTCTTGCAGCTTTAAAGCAATGACTTGCTGCCTTATCTGACCCAGAAGGGAGGCCAGCTGTCAGCACACAAACATGGCCTTTGTTTGTTCTTAAATGAAAGCTCAGTTAATTAAAACCAGAGATCGCTTTTCTTTATCTGCAGCCGCTGGCCTATACAGTTTTGTGCTGAGTCCCACACTAAGCTCCACTGAGCAGGATGCAATTGCTGTGATACCAACTTTGCCTTAAGCAGTGAGTTTCCAGCTTCCAATCTGGAGGGGATATTTCTTCCATAATGAATTCTCTATAAGAAGCCCTTACAGATTACATGGTATTTTGGTGCATTGTTCATGTTGCATGACATAATTCAACATAAACTGAGAGTATGCTAAATTTTTGGAAGACACTGTTGGGAACATTATTCTGGGCAGAAGAAACTTTTGTATCTGCACCAACAAGGATACTTTTTAATGTCATATTTAGCCTCCATATACCATTAAAAAAGAACGTAACCCCTACTGCTTGCATTTTTTTCCAGCAAAAGTGTAATGTGCCAGCCTTGGAGAAAAGAGACAGTTTATCACATTAGCATGGCGGGTGGTAGGCACAGCTAATAAATATGAACTTTTCAACTCCCTCTTCCTTGCCGGGGGCATGGGCCAGCTGGCATTGACTGCCAGTGCTCTGGGTGGTTGGTACAGAGACCTTCTTTCAGACAAAGACAGCCTGTCATTGGTGATATGCCAATCCTGCCGCTTAAGTATCACCTCTGAGATGAATTAAGTGCTTGAAGACCTGTGAAATTGCAGCATTTGCAGGCTGTCATTGAAACAGTTTCATTCTGTGGGAGAAAACAAACTCTCCCAGGTCACTGCCAGGCAAACTTTTGTTGCTGCTAACTGCTGATGCAGGAGCAACAAACAAACTGTATCCCCTGGCAGCCAGATAATTCAGATACTCACACAAAACTACACATAATATCTGGTTTAGCTCTCTTTTTTCCAACCTTAAAACAAATTTGGAGGTTTAGTTTGGAGAAACATCGGATAAAATTAAAGCATCTAAGCCCATAAGAAAGAGACGGGTAAAGCAATCCACTATGGTCCAAAGGAGGAGCAGAGGGTTCCATTGCCATAATCCCAACTGTGCCAGCTTGCATCAGACAGGGCAAAAGGTGAAGACACATTTCCTTTATAGGTGTTGAGGGATTTTTTGTGCCATGCCAATTCCAAGTTGGTGTAGCTGATGGGCCCAACTCATCTCAGGGCCCTAAAGCTGGTTCTTCCCAGGCTCTGCCAACCTAGGGCTTATATTTTTCTGCATTTTACCACCACCTGGTTGCTGCAGAGTCCTCTGGCATAGAGGAGCATCCACCACTATTAGTAGGGATGTAATTATTCATTAATTATTTTCTAGAAAGAAACAATGAGTCATGTCATTTTTTTTCTCCCTGCAAGAAAGTACTGTACTCAAACATTGTGTCATTTTTGAAGGCTATTTGCAGTTTGAGACTTGTTCAGCACAAAATTAATGTGAGGCATATTTGTACAAGAGGCAGACTTTTCTGCACAGAAAATTCCACTTCTGCATAGAAATATTGCTTTCTGAACAGGAAATGCTGTTTCCTTGGGAGTAAATGCTGTTTTCTGCGCAAAACAACTGCAAATGAATTTTGTACAGAATGAGTCCCAAATACCGAAATTCTCATCAGTTCTTTTCATTAGGGTTCCTCAACACCCAAAAACATGGGGTTTTTTCTCAATTTTTTTTGGGGGGGGCTATTTCATAGTATTCCTCCCATCCTTAACTACCAGTGGTATGTGCTATTTTATATACATTTCTTAACCAGCATCACAACAGGTGAAGTAATATTGAAACAAGAGGTATAACTGTTTTGGTTTGCACTTTGGTTGGGAAGGGTAAATTTGGTTGGTTCATATTGAAATGCAAACCAAATATATTACACACTGATGTCTGCTTTTATGTTAGCTTTGTTCCTCCATCTGTGTTGCCCTTGCAAGTTAAACAGCCTGGGGAGGTGGAGTGGGGTGGGTAGGGGGAACAGAAGAAATGAAATGGCTCACAGACTCAGCTCCCATAATGAAGTAGCAATTTGTCTTGTGCTCTAGATCTAGGTGTATTTGAGCTAACAAGCTGCCTGGCCTTGAGTACTGGAGAATGTTAAGTACCCTCAGGTGGAGAGAATCCCTGGGTAGTTGAGAGTGAAAGAGGAGGGAGTTCTGGCAGAGATGGGAAAGGAAGGAGAGAGGGAGAGAGAGAGATAAAAGCTGAGTGAAATCAGCAATGCTAGACTGGGTGAATCCTGCTGTGAGATAGCTATCTTCTACACCACAGAATCTACAAGGCAAGCTAAGTGCTTGGGTGAGACTTGAATACAGATCAAACCCAGTTTTGGGTCAATTGCAGCTCCCAGCTGTGTCTTGGGTGTGTGTGTGGGGGTAAGTGAAAGTTCTGTGTCTGATTATTCTTTTTCAAGATGATGGGGAAGAAATGAATCAAACCTAAAAACTCCGACTTCACTGTCTTTTCATCTGACCTGAGCACATACATTTCAGCTAAAGGTGATTAACCCTTACAAAGCCCTCTTTGCAGAAAAGGGATAGCTCAGGTGGCTAACAATGAAATGTGAAAGTAGAAACATGTTGCATAGATACAGTGCTCCCAAACATTGGCCACTATCATAACTGGAAAGAAACCTTCTTCCAAGAATCAAGAATGGTAACATGGAATAGGAGACAGCATTGGCATCTCCCTATTAGCATAACTCAGTGTGTTTCCACAAAAGGCTTGAGAATTGGCAGTGAGTATCCATTTAAAGTATGCTGGCTACTAACCCATGCCACTAGGTTTAATTCTGAGCAGGGTAGTGCTGAACCAGCCCTGAGTTGGAGGGTAGGTACATGTACTTCCCTCTGGCAGGTATATACACAAGGACATGTAAAATAGGAACCTGGGGGTACATGCACAGACCTCTTTTGTTTGTTCACTTGATTGAGAAGAATTACACAATTTGATCTGACAAATGTATGACTGTATTTGCACATCTCTTGTATAATACACAGTATCTTGTGCATATAGTACAGTGTTCCATCACCATGCAGATAGGGCAGGTATATCAGACAGTTAGAGCTATGCATCAACCAGTCAGTTTTGTGCCAGAATCTACCAAAAAAAAAAAAAGTTTGTAGAACATGCAAGCTCTGCTATGGCAGGACTTGTGACCAAGAAATATTTTCAGGGCAGCACCATCTGTGAGAACTAGGGTCCCTGCAACTCAATACAAAGGCTGTTCATACGACTGCTGCAATTTGCTGGTGTCATGGTAGCTGATGACTCAGGAAACAGACACCCACAATTGTGCAAAACGGATGTTGCACAGTTCATCGTGCCAAATTTATAGGCAATTGGACACTTTATAGACATTTCTCACACAGAGAGAACCTGAGAGTGCCCTTGCATTATCCCGAGGCAGTCAGGTAGGCTGCTAGCCCATTACCTTAAAAGCCGGTCTGTGCATCATGAGCTGAAGAATTGTCTTTCCTGCTTCATCATAGAATATCCACTGTTATCTTGGTGGGACTACAAGAATCATTGAAGGAATTGCACACTTAATTATCTCCTTCCCAGTTCCGCCCGCCTGTCTGCCTGCTTCCTCTGTACAAAATCTTTCTCACAGTTTTGAGTTTCTCAAGAGCTCCCAGAGAGCCCTCCTGTTAATGAAATTGGTCCCCTCCCCAACATTCCAATCCCAACTGGCATCAAGGTGAACAGGAGAAGAAAGATCTGTTAAGTTAGTCATGCTCTTTTTTTTTTTTTTTAAAGGAAGTTAAGGAAAGAACAAGGTCTTATTTCCTTATTGGGAATGAAATAATCTTTCAATTAAAAGGAGGACTGAAAAAGGAGGCAGGAGTAACAGGGTCACAAAAGGGAAGGCAGCCTTGCTTTGAAAGTGGGATAACGTGCAGGTGAATAGGTAGAAAAAGGTGAGAAAGGAAGCAGATGGTTTCTTTGTGGTCTTTTTTTAGTGAGAAGATAGATTTGATTATAAGCATAGCACGAGAAAGAGAGAAGGGAGAGAAGAGGATTCTGTTTCCATCTAAAGCAGCCCAGGGATGATGACAATTGCATTCAATTTTTGAGAGACGCAGAAAGAGATGAGTGTGAAATGAGGCCTAATTTTAATGAAGGCAAATTCTCTGCTAAGTAAGAGAATAGTTGAAGGGGTGGGAAAGACAGTGTGTTTGAAAATGAGAGGAATCTGGCATGCTATTGTACCAGAGAGGATTCATATTCCACCCTGTGGCTGGTTGAAAGAGAGGGAGTGGGGGGTGGGAAGGAAGCCAAAGTTGAAGAGGAGGTGAGTATTTTTTTTTTAATGGCAACTATGTGGAAAAAGCAGTAATTGGGGAAGTGGAGCTTCATGGCTGAGAGAACAGACATGGAAAACAGAAGGTGTTGGATTCATTTTGAGACTCTGCTTGTATCTACACAACACAGTTGTAGCAGCTTGATTCCATTTTAACTACCATGTCTCTAGCTTAAGGAATCCTGGGATCTGTAGTTTGGTCATGTGCTCTTGTGCTCCAGAGCCCTATTGCAAAGGTTCAGGGGAGTGCATTACATTCCTCTAACACAGTGATCCCGAACTTTAGTCCTCCAGGTATTTTGCACTTCAGTTCCCAGAAACCCTAGCTGACTTAGTCAACAGTTAGGAATTATGGGAGCTGAAGTCTAAGACAGCTGGAGAACCAAAGTTTGGGAACCAATGTTGTAGCAGATGGAATTCTAAGTACCTCATCAAATGAAAAATCCCTGGATTCTATAGGGTGGAGCCATGGCAGTTAAAGTGGTAACAGACTTCTCCAAATCCTTTAAACTGCTATAGCTGTGCATTTTTTTTTCATACTCAGCCTTCATTTTATATTGAGTCAATTATTCTAACTCTTAAGGCATGGTACATTTCTTGCTAAAATAGTGGTATTTAAAAGCTACTCTCCCAGGCAAGGGCATGTGTGTATCAATGCCTGATCCAATTCTTTCCTCCTCGCCATAACCAGCACAAGCAGAAAGAGGCGTGTAACATAAGCAGATTTGCATAAACCTGCGTAATTTATGCAAGTTGCAGAATTTTGGATTCAGCTTTGGCACAGAATTTGGGCAGGATTTTGATCCCCACCCACTCTTTCAATCTGCCTATTTTTTTTTTCTCATGGTGTGATCTTATAAGCTTCTTCATGTGTACTGTCAAAACATGAGGGAATGAGTGAAGTGTGATCATATCCATTGCCCTCCTGCATCTGTGTTTTTGACAAATGGAACAGAGCATTTCATATACAGTGGGCCCTTTTTATCTGCTGGGGTTTTGTTCCAGGACCCCCGCCCCCCATGGATACCAAATCCATGGATGCTTAAGTCCCATTTTATACAATGGCATAGTAAAATAGTGTCCCTTATATAAAATGGTGAACAGCATGGTTTGCTTTTTGGATCCCGCCCCCCGCCAAAATATTTTTTTTCCTTCAATATTTTTATTGTTGTTTTGATTACATATGATATTCCATAAAATTAAATACATGTAATTAAGATATATCTAAATATAAAAATGCACATAATCATAATATTAAACACATACAGAAAAGATTAGATTGATTATACAATTTTTTTTGTTAAATTTCAACTTTAACATCAATTATCTATACATCGTCCTTTCCAATCTTTGTTCCTTCAGAACTTATTTCCTTCTTTTCTTCTGAATAACAGTAAATGACAATTAACAACAACTGTATTTCTTTATAATACACTTCTTTGTTCCTTGTTTCTTTTTCCTCTTGTGTTTGGATATCATTAACCATACCATAACTGGCCTCTGTTTCTTCCTTTTTCTTTTAGCCTAATTTTTGTTCTTCTTTTACTTATATGTTTAAATCCTCATCATGTTAATTATTAACTAACACGTCTGGATAGCTTTTCTTATTTCACCCCTTACTTATTATACATTCTACATTTAATTCTTCAAAAGCTTATTATTGCTTCTTTTCCCCATCTCTCCTTACCCACCAAAATATTTTCAAGCCGTGGTTGGTTGAATCCATGGATGCAGAATCTGTGGATACAGAGGGCTGACTGTAATGTTCTCTCTGTTTGATCAGGTACCCTGTTTTCTCATAGCATTGTTTGATTGACTGAATTTATAACCCACCTTTCTACCAAGATGGGATCCAAGGCAGCTTACAATAATTTAATACAGGTTCCTGATCAAATGAGGAGAACCACAAGCCCATATGCTTATACATATCTCTATATATAATTCTCTTGGGTATGCTGCTGTTTTCGGTGTGCTGACTGGCTGCTTAGGTGTCAGGATCTGCCTCTTCTTGCAGGACTAGGCCACTGACTGCTGCAGCTGGTACAGCCTCTTTGCAGACTCAGGCCCTGGCTGTGGGAGTCTGGGAAGAACCAGGGCCAATCTATCAGACGCTGCTGGCCACAATCATGCAACACACCTGAAGCAGCCAGAGGAAGAGCTATTTAAGAACGACATTTGGCCCCCAGTCTTGGCTACAAGAATGTGGTCTTTTGTGTTGTTGTAGCTGTTCCTTGTTTTGGGCTTTAGGGTCTTGCTTGCCTCTTGGACCTGCCTCTGGCTCCTGGATATCTGGTACATGCTTTGATCTTGGACTGTTTTTGGACTGTGGCTTGCTTGACCTTTAGTTTGTGTTCCTGACCTGGCACTCCTTTCCTAGGCCTTGCCTTTGTACACCTTAGTATGTGCTCTGACCCTGGACTGTTTTCAATTTTGGCCTATCTTTGACCCTGCCTGGACTTTGGACTCTGTCTCTTGTGTTCCTGACCCAGCCTTTGCACCTCTGCTCCTAGACTGAGTGGCCAACACCCTGGACACTGACAGTAGGAAACTTCCCAACCCATAAAAGCTTCCTGTTGGGCAGCCACTCAGCACACTAGGGGTGGAAACATGTGGAAAGCTTCAAGTCCTTTCTAAACATGGTGGTAGCGGAGGAGCTCTCACGTCCTGGTGTGTGTGAGATGTGTGTGAGATGTGTGTGAGATGTGTGTGAGATGTGGGTGTTTGTGTGTGGGTGTTTGTGTGTGGGTGTTTGTGTGTGGGTGTTTGTGTGTGGGTGTTTGTGTGTGGGTGTTTGTGTGTGCTTGTACAATTGCATGATGGCAGCAGAGGGGCTCTCATGTTCTGGTGTGCATGGTGTGTATGTGCAACATGGTATGTGCATGCAGTATGGTGTGTTTTTATGTGTGATTGCATGGCAGTGGTGGAGGGGCTCTCATGTTCTGGTGTGCAGTGTGTGTGTCTGTGTGTAATGTGCTCTGTGTGTACATGTGGTTGCATGGCGGTGGCAGAGGGGTGATCACATCCTGCTGCATGTGGTGTGTGTGTGTGTAGCGTGGTTTGTCTGTGTTTATACAAGGTTCAATGGTGGCAGAGGGGCTCTCGCATCCTGGCATGCATGGTGTGTGTAGCATGGTATGTGTGTTTGTGTCATTGCATGGCAGCAGTGGAGGGGCTGTCACATCCTGTCGCATGTGGTGTGTGTGTAGCTTGGTGTGTGTGTGGTGTGGTGTGTGTGTGTGTACATGTGGTTCCATGGCAGCAGAGGGGCTCCCGCATCCTGACATGTGTGGTGTGTTTGTGTGTACGCATGGTTGCATGGTGGCGGTGGCGGAGGGGCTCTTGGCATGAAACCAGCAGTACCTGGCATAACATATGCCATTATACTTGATTTGAAAGGTTATATATTAATGTGCTAAATGATTGTACTCTTGACATGTTTCCTAAGCAGCCAATCAGCAGAGTGGGAACGGAAACTTACCAACCCATTATATATATATATATATATATATATATATATATATAAAATGGTGTATGTTACGCCAGATGCAGCTAGTGTAGTCTTATTTCAGTTTTCAAACAAACACATGGAGGGCACAAATAATATTGAGAGATGGTCTCAATGAACAGCAGTGGAGGGGTATCAGCGTCTTTGAGTGCTGGCTTATGCTAAATCTCATGCTGCTGACTTCTGCTCTCTTGTGGTTGTTGACATGATGAAGAGGTGGGTTATGAGTGGAATACAGCATTCAAATATTTTCAAGTAAATGAAGTAATAAGGTACTACTTTCTTTAAAAATAATAATAATGTAACTGTAGTGGTAACTAAGGGGCATTCGATTCTGCAAGGACCATGGCTGATTGAGGGCTAGCCGAGTCTTCGAAATAAAACAAAAGTAAATTACTTTTTAAAAGGTTACTTTCTAAGCTCTGGGCCGGACACATTATGCCACTCCTCCATCCCCCATTTATGTATGCATTGGCAGAAACTGCCAATATAAACAAAGCAAAACAGAATGACTTATGAGACAACCAAGTCAACTACATGATGAGGCTGAAGACCAGGGGTGCATCTACACTGTAGAAATAATGCAGTTTGACACTACTTTAACTGCCATGGCTCCATCCTACAGAATCCTGGGAATTGTAGTTTTGTTTAGCACCAGCACTCTTTAGCAGAGAAGGCTAAAGATACGTAACTGATATATATTTTAACTGACATCAAGTGTTGTGTGTTAATCTGTTGTTCTCTGCTTCGATCCATGGGGTTAGGTGGGTAAGAAATAACAAGAGCAGCAGCAACAGGCCTTGTAAAACTACAAATGCCGGGATTCCACAAGCACTTAAAGTCGTGTCAAACTGCATTATTTCTACAGTGTAGATGTACCCCAAGTTAGCTCAGTTAGCAGTATATCCTAATTGGCACATTGAAGAAAAAGCAATAAAACCCCTAACAGTTAGAAAGGCGAACAGCAAGGAAACACTATCCATACCAGCATTGGCACCATCTAAAATTGACCTAGCTCTAAATGAAGTTCTTATCCACCGGGGGAATCCAATTCAAATACCCCCTGGAAGTATATTAATAAACCACAAGAGTACCCAGTCAATTGCTCGGTCAGCTAATGACAAAAATGTATTTACCTGTAAAAAAAACCCCTAGATTCTGAATTGTCAGAATGGCTAGAATCAGCTGGTGACAGTTTATTATCCTCATTTGCTTGTCTCCCCTTAGGAACAACTGGAAATGAAAGTTAGACTGACCAGGTTACAGGAAAAATTGGGCCATACAGTCCAGAATAGTCATCTTGATTATAAAGGAATAGGTAAAAATCAACCCAGTGGAAAAGAAGTTATATCCAAATGTATAGTTAAAACAAAAGCCAACACAGGAAGGTTTAAATGTGTAGATGCAGATTTGCAAATCCACCCTCCTGAAGTATATGGATTATTAAACATAACCATAAATTGGCCAGTTTAACAATGGGCAATTGGTTCGATTACTGGCTGGGAATCACAGGTTGTCTCCTCAATTTCTACGATAAAAGGAGTTTATCGGAATGACACACAGGCTATGTCACGAGTATGTGCATGCTTGGGTTTTGTTAACCACACATCGCATTTCTCTGGGAACTGGCACTGACTGGATCAGCAACCCTGTCCTACCTTTTTGTCTGGCTAAGCCACATGGGTGGCAAAGACACACTTAGTTAATAATTTCAGTCCCCCTCCGTTGTGATTCCTTTCTGTCTTTTGCCTCTGCACCTTTGCTTTTGGGCAGGAAGCATCAGGGTTGCAGTCTCCCCCACATAAATTTTTTAGACAAAACACTTGATAGCCCACTTACAAGATCTCAGCAGCTCAAAGAAGCATCCTTTAGGTACATTTTCCATACCTGCCTACACAAACCTCACTATTTACTAAAAGGCGTGAGGTTTGTTTCATTCCTCCCTCCCCAGTAGCATGGTGTTGGCATGTCTGTTTTTATGAATATATCTTTAAGTAGTTTTTTTAAAAATAAAAGTGTTTATGCAAAGCATGCTGTAGCAGGAGACATATAAGTGCCAATTTCTCTGCCTTTGCCGATTTGCAATCAACAAGTAAACAAGAATCTTGAATGTTTCAGGGAATGGCTAGTATGGTGTAGAGGTTGGGGAGGGATGGCAGACGTGGGTAACAACTTGATTTGAGCCATTCAAATATAGTGTTTTTGCTGCCAATATACCCCTTTTTCGGAGCAGTGTGAAGTTCAGCATAACATTTTACAGCTCTGATCAGCAACTAGGCCGTCTGAAGGACTATTTTGCAAAGGGAGGTTGTCCAGGGATTAAATTTCAAGGTGGCACAGGCAACATCATTCCCCTCTTCCTATCTGTGATGCTTCCCTATTTTTAGAAGATGCAGGAAAGGCAGATGTGTAGGTATGGGATGTGTGCAAGATGAGAGTAGTCCCCCCCCCAAAAAAAAAAGAATTCTGCCCCTCAATGAAATTTTCTTTCAGGCTCCAAATTCCTACCCTTGGAGAGAGTGAATCATTAAAAATCATTACCACTTTGAACTCTTACATTTGCTGTGTTCACATTCCCTTGGCAACTTTGCTGGCCCCTTTTCTTTGGTTGGCAAAATTCTGTTTCTAAATGTGCAACTCAAGTTTTAAATTACTGCAATGGTAGTAATTCGCGGAATGAAGGAACATTTAACAGAGGCAGAATTCTTATTCTTATTTTTATTTTTTGTGGGGAAACACTCTAATCCTGACGGTATACCACCGAGGATCTAATAAATAACAACAACAACAACAACATTAATTTATATCCTGCCCCTCTACGAAATGCAATCAGGATGGCTTACAACATTTAAAATATATACCTAAATCCCTCAATCCCCCCCCCTTAAAATACAATTAAATAGTTCAGGAATTAAAATATACTTTAAAAATACAGAAAAAAAATAAAGAATAGACAGTGGCCATAGCAAGGTTGGGACAAACTAGGTTTTCTTTTTTGATGGCCGGGTATCTATTCAGGAAAGGCCTGCCAGAAGAGCTCCATCTTAAGAGCTTTTTAAAGGCTATTTAGGGTGGTGATATGACGGATCTCATCTGGCAGGCCATTCCATAATCTGGGAGCCATAGCTGAAAAGGTCCTCTGGGAGGTTGAAAAAACCCTAGTTTTTAAAGGGTGTAACAAATTCCTCCCAGAGGACCTGATTGTATGGGGAGGATTATATGGAAGGAGGCAGTCCTGAAGATAGGTTGGAGCCAAGCCATTTAGGGCTTTAAAGGTGATAACCAACACCTTGTACTGGCCCAGAAACGAATGGGCAGCCAGTGAAGTGATCTTAAGATTGGTGTTATATGGTCTCTTCTGTATGTACCTGAGACCAATTTGGCTGAGAGAAGTCAAAGATGAAACTTTCTTGTTCATAATTTCAGCACTGAGCTAGGAACTAAGTCCTACTGTCTAGATGCACCCTGATAAGCGCTACTGCTGTAGCTGCATCTTCTCCTTGCCCTTCCTTACTGATAGTTTAAAGAATCTGGTATCACCTCTTGAGAGGCTCAGTTTAGCCTATGTTTCACATTTCCTGGACCTTGCTTTAACTTGGAGCAATATTTAATAATATGATCATAGAATTGTAGAATAGAATCATAGAGTTGGAAGGGGCCTCGTGGACCATTGAGTCCAACACCCTCCTCAGTGCAGGATCTCCAGATGAAGCACCTCCAGCAGGTAGTTCTGTCCAGCCTCTTTCTGAAGATATCTGGAGAAGGAGACCCCATCACCTCCCTAGACTATTGGTTCCATTGCTAAACTATTCTCCAAGAATTCTTTGCAATGTTCAATAGAAATCAACCCTCCTGTAACTTAAAACCGTAATACCCTCTGGGGCAGCAGAGAACAAACCTCCCCCTCCTCATTGTGTATGTGTTGTGCAGGCATTGCAGGTGCATGTGATGGAGGGCTCTTGCAACATACCCTGACACAGACATGATGGTTCCAGTTCAAGGAAGAAGATAATCTGTACCTGGAATGGGGTCTTCAGAGGTTCAGGATGTTGCAGGGAAAGAATACTATAGACTGCCAAGGCAAGGTGAAGCCCATGCAGAAAACAAAATAAAGCAAAAACAGGAAGAGGAAGGAAGGAAGGGTTACCTGAAATGCTTGGGGTCTGTTGGGATTCTATAAAACAGTAATATTAAGATGGGAAAATAATATACTTGACTTGGCAATGTGAGAAGTGGATAACAGCAGGACCTTTAGACCTGTGTATACCAATACTCAGGAGGAGACTTTAACCAAAAGGGACAGTTAAATAATCTTTATTGAGAATATAACAATAACAACATTCACACACACATATAAGCATCAAGCACTCATGCAAGGATATTGAAATAAGTAGGAAGTGTTTGGATAGAGGAATAGAGTGAAAGGAGTTTGTTGGGTGATACTGTACCAATCAGAGGAGTTGTGATCATGAGGAAGACCAGCAGAGTAGGGGTCTGGAAGTGGAATGGTGACACAGCTGATGTGGAATCAAGAAGCAGGGGAACTGTGCACACTTGAGTGGAGTTTTGAAGGGATTTTATACCTACATTTCCCTTCAGGGGATGGGATTTAGAGTGGGGTGCAATGCTTCTTAGAGTCTGTCAGTCTAAAACAATGCATGCTCTGGAATTTGAAATTAAATGAAGCAAGCAACCTTCCTTGTCTGAGGTAGAGGAGAGCAGAAAATAGCTCTTTTACAAACCTTGAGTACTCAGCTACACTTGATTGGATTAGCCAGATGTTCAGGTAAGAAGTTGCCTTTCACGTTACCTTTCTTGCAAATTTGGAATGTCCCCTCCCTACGGTATGTGTGTCTTAGGACTTTATCAGATACACTAAATATGGCATCATAATGACGCCACATAAACATGAAAGGGCACATAGATCAGACGACATAGCCCTTTCGTGTTTATGTATAGTCAAAATCCTGTACCTTTTAATTGACAGCTTAAGCCATCAATAGATCCCTCTGCTGCTTTTTTGCTGTCATTGCCAGGTGCAAAGCCCCAGGCCATTTAATGCTCGCCAATGCAGAGTCAATGGCCCAACCGGGCAAGACACTTCCAGGTGAGATTGTGACATCCAGGTAAAGGACGAGGTTTTTTTTTTAACCCTCCCTGGGTTACTTGGAGGGTTTTTTTTTAAGTGCATGTATGTGCTTGGTGTGACTTTTAGATGCTTATTTCTTTTTTATTTTAGAATTTCCTGCACAATGAAATTGTGCGGGATTTATTGCAGGAGCTGCCTTTGTCAGGAGAGGAAGTAAGGGGGGGCATTTTTTTTTGCCAGCATAAAAATTGATTTTTTTTATGCTGCTAAAAGAACATTTTAAAGGGAACATCTGATAAAGTCCTTAGTCTCAGCTCTAGTCCTTAGGAGTCCCTGGTTTCTGGAGGCCCTGGTTTACTTGCCACTCTCATGGAAGGCCAGAGTTAGCCAGATTATTAAATATTGCCAATTATTATATGGAAAATGGGCTGGAAGCTATCAGAGCTGGTAACAGAAGGGAGGGAGGGAGGGAGGGAAAGCAGGCAGGTAATGCAGGAATAGGGAGAACCAAGTAAGAAAGAGGACAGGTTTTATCTTCAATTCTAATGAGGAAAAATAGATCCAAAAATCTTCATTATTAAAATAAAATCTTTCTTGTTGTGATCTGCTAGAATTGGATAGGCAAAACAGAGTTGCTAAGCTGACAGTGGGCCTATGTATTTAATTACTTCCCGCTTGACTGTGCTGTTAAAAATATAAAAGTAAAAAACACTCATTTGGGAGCCCCTACAGTGGCAAGACAAGAGGAGCAAATAGAGTGAAGCTGTAGTTACAGTTGAATGTGCTAAATGGGTTATGTGGTCCCTAAGCAAATGTTTTTGCTAACATGTCTGCTTTTTTTGCTTCTCTGTGTCTGTGGGAAACGAAACACTTAGATCGTATTTATGAATCAGCGATCTCCAAGGCTGTTGACTCAGAACCTTTGTGTTGCAGCATCATCTGTGTCACAACTGGTTATTTCTACAGCAAAAACAGATTCCCAATCCTAGGGATTGTTCTTCAACTAGGGAAGACATTCTGTATGGAATAATAGGTTTGGGAGAAGGGCTAGTTAAAATCTGGGGACAGTCAAAATTGTCTCCAAATTTCACCTTCCACTATAGCTGTGTTTGGCTGAACCTAGCTGCATTCAGTGCCTGTATTCAGAAATATCATAATAAAAATAATAACATTGTGTGTTCTTACCAGCAAGCCAGAGGCCCTCCAGCCTGCAGCAGCCTTTTACCCCATTCCACTGGGCCAGGAGGCTGTAGTGGGGCCCCGAGGACTTCTTGGCAGCGAGGCAGCAGCAAGAGGGGGTGTGGCCAGGAGTGTCTGGTGTCTTAAGCCACTCCCACCCCCTCAGGAACACCAGCCAGCAAGCCAGAGGTTCTCCAGCCTGCAGCAGCCTTTTACCTCATTCCACCGGGCCAGGAGGCTGTAGTGGAGCCCTGAGGACTTCTTGGCAGTGAGGCAGCAGCGGGAGGGGGCGTGGCCAGGAGTGGCTAGCATCTTAAGCCACTCCCACCCCCTCAGGAACACCAGCCAGTAGCCAGAAGGACTCGAAGCCAGCAACTGGAGTCAGCTGAGGCCGGGAATGGAGTGGGGGCGAAAATTGGAGTTGTGCTGGGGAAAGGGAGGTATGGTCGGAACAGAGTGAACAGATGTTACGAAAGAAGGCAGGATCACTGTTTGTTAGCTATCCCACCTTCAGTTCACCCTGTTTCCCGGAATGGATTGGAGAGTGTACCAACCATTCCACAGAACCTTACTTTGCTCCTCTGCAATGCCAGGTCGGTTAAGAATAAAACTCATATTATTTACGATCTATTCTTGGATGAGGATGCCAACCTGGCTTGCTTCACAGAAGCCTGGATGGGAGAGGATAGCTCTGTCACATGGGCGCAGGCCCTCCCAGCTGGGTATTCTGTCAGTGAGCGGGTGAGGGCGAGTGGCTCTGGTTTATAAGAACAATCTGACCTTGACCAGGATACCTGTCCGAAACACAGTCCACTTTGAGTGTATGTACCTTAGCCTAAGGACCAGGGATAGTTTGGGGATTCTGCTAGTATACCGACCACCCCGTTGTCTAGCAGACTCCCTAACTGAGCTGACACAGCTGGTCTCAGAGTTGCTGTTGGAGTCGCCCAGACTTTTAGTTCTGAGCAACTTTAACATTCCACTCGAGACCAGCTTGACAAATCTGACTGGTGCAGCTCGGGAGTTCATGGAAACCATGACAAATATGGGCCTACCCCAATTGGTAATTGGGCCCACACATTGTGCGGGTCATACTCTCGATGCGGTCTTTAGTATGGAACAGGAATATCCGTGGGCGGCGGTTATTAAAACCACCACATTGTCATGGACGGATCATTTCCTGGTCAAGACTGAACTAAGAGTCTCTTCCCGCCCCACCGGGGGTGGTGGACCCATTAGAATGGTCCGCCCCCAAAGGCTAATGGAACCAATAGGATTCCAGAAAGCCTTGGAGGGTTTAATGGTTGGTAACGCCGGTGACCCTGTCGAAGCTTTGGTTAATACTTGGAACACTGATCTTACGAAGGCTATTGAAACGATCGCTCCCAAGCGTCCTTTCCAACCCGCCTCTAACCGTAAGCCATGGTATACTTCAGAGCTTAGGAAAATGAAGTGGGTTGGACAACGGCTAGAGCGCAACTGGCGGAAAACTCGACTCTTATCCGACAGGACTCAACATAGGAATTTTCTTCGGTCCTATCGAGAGGCAATACGTGCAGCGCAGAGATCCTTCTCCTCTGCACGTATTGCATCTGCAGAGTCCCGTCCAGCAGAGCTGTTTAGGGTGGTAAGGGAGATGACGCAGGTTATACCTACGCAGAACCCATTGCTTAACCCAACAACGGCCTGCTGTGATGCATTTAACAACTACTTTGCAGATAAAATCTCTTGGATAAGAGCCGACTTAGATGCCAGCATTTTGACAGAAACAATCGACGAGGTGTCCAGCAACTCCGTTGATGTAAGTTTACTGGATCAATTTCAATCCGTGAGTACCGAGGACGTGGACAAGCCACTTGGTAGAGTGAGGAAGACGACCTGCCCTCTTGATCCTTGCCCTTCATGGCTGGCCATCCAGGGGGGGACTGTCTTGATGGTGTTCCTTAAGGACATCATCAATGTATCCCTCAGGGAAGGGTGTGTTCCATCTTGTTTAAAGGAAGCGGCGGTTAGGCCGCTCCTGAAAAAACCTTCCCTAGACCCCCTGGACATGAACAACTATAGGCCGGTTTCTATGTTACCATTCTTGAGCAAAGTGATCGAGAGGGCAGTTGCTCTTCAACTCCAAGTGGTCTTGGATGAAACTGATTATCTAGACCCATTTCAAACTGGCTTCAGGACGGGATTTGGAGTTGAAACTGCCATGGTGGCCTTGACCGATGATCTGCATCTAAGCATCGACAGGGGTAATGTGTCTCTGTTGGTGCTTCTGGACCTCTCATTGGCTTTCGATACGATAGATCATGGCATTCTCCTGGATCGCCTGAGTGGGTTAGGAATTGGAGGCACTGCGCTCCAGTTGTTCCGGTCCTTCCTCTTGGGCAGGTCCCAGAGTGTGCGGCTTGGGGACAGCTGCTCCAGCAGAAAGGAGCTTACTTGTGGTGTTCCGCAGGGCGCCATCCTGTCCCCGATGCTGTTTAACATCTATATGAAGCCGCTGGGTGAGATTATTCGGGGTTATGGGGCTGGGTGATATCAGTACGCTGATGACACCCAGATCTATTTCTCCTTGTCCCGATCATCGGCCTTGAATTCCAATGGCATCTCTCCTCTTAATGACTGTCTTAAAGCTGTAATGGGCTGGATGAGGAAAAACAGATTGAGATTAAATCCAGACAAAACGGAGGTGCTCAAGGTAGCGGCCCCGAAACCAGGAGTTGGGTTGCAACCGCCAGTCCTGGATGGGGTCACACTCTCCAGTAAGGACTGTGTTTGCAGTCTGGGGGTGCTCCTTGATTCATCACTTCAGATGACGAGTCAAGTGAATGTGATGGTCAGGAGCGCTTGTTATCAGCTTCGGCTGATACGCCAGCTGTGCCCTTTCCTGGAAGTAAGGGACCTCGAGACTGTGGTGCACGCGCTGGTAACCTCTCGTCTAGATTTCTGCAATGTGCTCTACATGGGGCTACCCTCGTGCCTGGTCCGGAAACTTCAGTTGGTACAAAATATGGCAGCCAGAGTGGTCTCAGGAACATCTCAGAGAGATCATACAACTCCAATATTAAAATCTCTCCACTGGCTACCTATCAGTTTCCGGGCCCAGTATAAGGTGTTGGTTATTACCTTTAAAGCCCTAAATGGCTTGGGTCCAACTTAACTCTGGAACCGCCTCCTCCCATACAATCCTCCCCGCGTACTCCGGTCCTCTGGGAGGAATCTGCTTCAGCCACAAAAATCTAGGCTGTCTGCAACCTCCCAGAGGGCCCTTTCAGTAATCGCCCCCAAATTGTGGAATGGCCTGCCGAATGAGATCCGTCAGCTGACGAGCCTGAGTAGCTTTTAAAAAGCACTAAAGACGGATCTCTTTCGGCAGGCCTTTCCTGATTAGTTCCTGATTAGATCCCGGCCTCAGGAACTCAGTCTCCTGGCTTTTTAAAAATTATGTATATATTTGTTTTTAATGTGTTTTTTAGTTAGAAGGTTTTAATCTTATTGTGTTTAATGTCTTTTTATGGGGGAGGGTGGGGGTGGGTGGGGGTGGGTGGTGTTTTTAATCATTATTATAATGTTTTAATTGTTGGAAGCCGCCCCGATTGTTTTTAGCAGAGGGGCGGGGTATAAATAAATTTTATTATTATTATATTATTATCACAATATGATAAAACATTAACAAGTAATCACCCATGAACAGAACCCTCCCAGAACAGCCACATCTCAATCAAGGAATTCACTGTGATGGGGATGGTGGTATCTCATGGCTGCCAGGTCAGTGTGACCCATCATGCCCTGCTTCCAGAATTTGAAAATGGACTCTGACTCAGAGACAGAAGCAGTGGACATGCCAGGACCTGCTGAACCAGAGCAGGAGGATGTTCCAGAGCCACAGGCCTCAGAGACAGAAATTAGTGTGGGTTTATCAGTACCAGCTCTGGCAAAGGATCTTGCCCACTCAGCTACAGAGGACAATTTACCTGTCCCTACCTTCATAGCACATAGACCAAAAAAAAGGAGGACTTGAGGCAGTCTCAGTGTACTTATATGAAGCAGCAATTAGTTAAGCAGAAGCTGCATTAGCTGCTGAGCTATAAATACAAAGCACTGCCCTCCGGGGGTTGTCGGAGATTATCTGACCTACCTGATTACTCATCGTGTTCCTGATCTCTGTGTTGGACCTGGACCATGTTTGTTTATTCTGGACTCTGTTTGCCTGACCTGGATTCTGCTGGACTGACCTAGACTCTGTTTGCTGGACTTGAACCTTGTTTATTGGACTTTGCTTCTGGACTTGTGTTTTTGCTTGCTAGTAAAGTAAGTGACTGACTTAACACTGCATTGATTGCTTTGCCTGGTAATTAGTTGGACCGTGCTGTGCCATTGCTTATCAGTTGTGTATAATAAGCATTTGGCTGATTGCCCAGACATTGTTTGGGCAGAAGTGAATCCACTCCAGATTTTACTTAAGATTTTAAAGGAGTAGTTCAAGGTGCTAAACCCTAACTCCAAAATGTATTCAGTACCATGGACAACACCTTTAAAGTTTAATGAAACTATGCCACTACTAGATAGGGCTTGGCGGACAAGAGAAAGCATTCATAAATAGGGTCATAAATCTTCCCTTTTCTTTTCCCACATGTAAGAATGATAGATAGATAGATATGTTCTTCCTTTGGAGAATTTAAAAGTCATTGTGCATTCTTTCAATGATTTTTTTTTCAAATTTCAGAAGTTTATGCAAACATTTTGCAAAAGTTTTTTTCATCCCAAAACCACTGTTGCACAAAATGCAACATCTTTTTGCAGAAAAAAGCACCTTCATCCAATTGTATGTGAGCATACAAAAACCAATATTGTTTTATATTGTCATTGTTATGTGCTGTTCTTAATTCTGACAAGGAAAGAAAAGCCCAAGGGTTTTTGTTTTTGTTTTACTTTTGAGTGGGGGTGAAAAACCCCACGTCATGGGATTTCAACAGGGTATCATCAATGGAGTGTCTTCCATTTGTGTTCTTCCATTTTCTTTCCATCTCAATTTTCAGTTTTCTGGAGGATGAGAAAAATTGTAACTATTCCTGACACAGGCTCTCTCGAATGGTCACATACTAAGGCTTCACTTGTGGTGTTGTGGACAGAAAAGAAGAAGGAGCTCTGACTTATTCATTTATTTATTTAATTCATACTCCATCTTTCTTCCAACAGGGGACTCAAAACAGCTTACAAAAGTTTAAAATAAAATAAAACTAAAAACCTCATTTGTTTTTTAAAGTTTTTTTAAAAAAACAAGCAATTCTTTTTTTAAAGAGTGCATCATTAAAACAGTTGAAAACATATTTAAAATATATTACAAAGATAAAAGCACAGCATACCACATTAAAAACACCATGCTGCCACATAATTCAACTGAATTTAATTTAAGCACCAAAGACCTGCCTAAATAAAAATGGCATTTGCCTGCCAGTAGAAAGAGAGCAGAAAGGTGAGTGAGAGAATATCCCATGGAAGCGAGTTCCATAGCCTAAAAACAGCTACCAAGAAAGCTCTGTCCTATGTCCTCACAATATGTTTCAGTGATGGTGGGACTGAGAGAAGCCTCCCCAAAAAGATTTTAAAATTCAGGGCATCTCATGTAGGGAAATGGAGTCTGCTGACCTGAACTGTCAGCCTATAGGTATATGTGCAGCTCATAGACTGAGCAGAGCAGCCCCCCCCCTTAGCATTTTAAGGTGGGGACTTCCTCCCACCCTCTATAGAGGAGACAATAATTTGATCTCCAGGCCACCAATTGCCTACCATGCCCACAAGACTATACTACAATTAAATGCTCATTAATCAATTTCCATCAGCATCTGATAACATCTTTATGGAAGCTGAGTTCTACCACTCCCCCTCTTTTCCTTCTATTTTATGTTCTCAAAATGTATATTGCAAACCCTGCGGAGTTGAATGAAATCAACAAAATTCCCTGAGGGCAGTGATTCGTTGCTTGTAATTATATTTTTTGTTACTTGCAAATGAAATGAGGGGGGGGGGAACCCACCCAAACCCCTATTACTAGAAACAGATTGGCGTAGCCAAGGGGATGAGATAGCAACTATGTATGTGTGTATTCACCGAGGGCCAGTTCTGAAAGATCCTGAGGAGTTTCCCTCTGCACTGCGAAACATGCCATTTCAGAATACTTTGCATCTTACAGAAGGCACTCAGGGTCAAACAGGATGCAGCTTTAATTTGTAAATCGTCAAAGCCATCATTCTGCCAATCCGTCAATTATCAACGCTTAGTCTTGCCACTGGGTAAATGAAAATAGGGGCTGTGTATCAATTAATATCATTAGAATCCCTGAAATTAGAAGCAACATGGCTGATTTCTTCAGACATGACGAAGGTTTTTCCACTCCTTGGTAAAATACTGCACAATGGAGTTGTGCAGGAATCTGTCAAACTATAAATCACCAAAGTCCTCATTTTACCAATGCCAAGCTAGTTCCATCCAGGTTCCATGACAGCTTAGGTTGTTGTTTTCGTTCCCCATCCAGACATCCATATATAGTTTTCCAAGTATACTGTATTTTGCACACATGGACCAAGAGACTGAGGGGGCATTTACACGGGGCGGGGTGGAGGGAATGAAAAATCCAGATGAAATTTAGACTACAGTTGTCCCTTCATATTCACTGGGGTTTGGTTCCAGGACCTCCTGTGGATACCAAAGTCTGTGAATACTCAAGTCCCATTATATGCAATGGCATAGCAAAATGGTGTCCCTTATATAAGATGGCAAAATCAAGGTTTGCTTTTTGGATTATTAATTTTTAAGAATATTTTCAAGCCATGAATACTTACATCCATGGATACCAAATCCATGGATACGGAGGGACAACTGTATTTTGGCCCAGAGCTGTGGTGCATTTAAGTGCTACCACTCTGCATTCAGATTTTTATTTGCTGTCAGTGGCTTCAGGGAGAGCAGCTACTGCTGGGACTTTGCTTTTCAGGGAGCTCAGGGAGGCAATTGTGTACCAGAAAAGCAAAGCCCAAATGGGAGCCCCTCCCATTGAAGCCAAAACAGGCTCCTAGCCTCGTGATGAGGTGGGGTGTGTGGTGCCACCCACTCTTTCTTCAGAGAGTGCAACTACTGCTGAGGCTACTGCCGTACTGCAAAAATAATGCAGTCTGACACTGCTTTAAATATCATGGCTGCATCCTATGGAAACTTGGGATTTGTACTTTGTTGTGGCACCAGAGCTTTCTGACAGAAAAGGCTAAACATCACACAAAGCTACAAATCTCAGAATTCTCTAGCATTCAGCCATGGCAGTTAAAGCGGGGTCGACCTGCATTCTTTCTGCAGTGTGGAAGCAGCCTCAGGCTTTGCTTTCACAGAGGGCAATTGAGCTTCATGAAGCGAGAATGGGCAGCAGCGCGCACGCACACCCTTGTGAGGCTAACCACCTGTTCTGGCTTCAGAGAGAGCAGCTACCACTGGGGCTCTGCTTTCATATAGCTCAAGCAGGTGATTGTGTGCCAGAAAAGCAAAAATCCCAGCAGTAGCCGTGCTCTCTGAAGCCAGAATGGGTGGCTAGCCTCGCATTGGTGGGGCTCTGTGTGTCCTGGCTTCAGCAAGGGTGGCTATCACTGGACCCCTGATTTTGGAATAAGAAGTGGCACTGAGGAGGGGAGAAATGGTGGCACCTCAGGTAGCACTTGTCATTTCTCTTGTCATTCCTCTCCTCCCCATGCCCCCCAAATCCAGAGTGGATGGATTAAGCACGTGGCAGTTTTCTCTGGAGTTTCAGGCAAACTCTACAGAAAACCACAGTTTTCTAAAACCCAGATTAAGGGGGGTGGGCTACTCCCAAAGTCTGGCGAGAATAGGGCTGTACGTAATGTGCTCTATTCACACCAGATTTGGGGGAAAGGTTGCACACTGTGTGGCTTTATCAGGCCAGATTCAGGGGGAATTCAAGTTTGTTTTTTTCCATAATGTAAATGCCCCTAAGGCAATATGGGGGCAGGTTTTAGAATCATATACAGTTTTCTTTGCACAGGTCTCAAATTCTGTCAAAAAGCTATTTGTTGTGTGTGTGCATGTATTTGAAACATAATCCAAGCTCCAATATGTATGGATTTTGGATCATTTTGGAGCAGGCCTGACTCTGACCTCACTTGACTTAATGTTCAATGTTCTCCCTGGCTACACCTGAGACAGCTGTCAGGGTAGCATGGACCAATATCCATTTGGCTTCTGCCATCATCAAACCATTCAAACTGGCTGCCTTTGTCGGAGAAAGGAGAGTGGCATTTGGCTTCTCCTCTCCCAGGAATACTTCCAGTCACAGCCATTCCATTTTATTGCATCGTCTAAGATGTAGGAGAGCAAAGCTCTTTCTCCTAACCTGGCTGGGCCAGGGCTCACCTTGCCGATTAGGTAGAGGTGGCTGCCTCCCAAAGCAGTCTTGAGTGTTGTGGAAGGGTGGTCAATGCTTCTTTGATTAACTTTTTATTGCTTTGTTTATTTATTAGACTACCAGAGTTGGAGACAAATGCTTGTGGGATTTTTGTTCTCATATGCTATAACAATATGTTTGGCATTGGGTACTGTTATTGCTGGGAAAAGGGGGAACTGCCACCAGATCTCTGCGATGCAGTCATCATCACCCTATACAAGAAAAAAGGAGCAAAATCCGATTGCTCAAACTATAGAGGCATAGTACTGCTCTCTATTGCTAGAAAAATCCTTGCAAGGATACTCCTGAACAGATTAGTTCCTGCCATTGCAGAAGAACTTCTTCCTGAAAGCCAATGTGGCTTCAGAGCCAATAGGAGTACTAGAGATATGGTATTTGCCCTTAGACAACTGCAAGAGAAATGTAGAGAGCAGAACAAGGGTCTCTATGTCACATTTGTTGACCACACCAAAGCCTTCGACATCGTGAGTAGGAAAGGTGTGTGGCAGATGCTGGAAAGACTAGGATGTCCCCCCAAATTCCTTAAAATGATTATCTTGCTACACGAGGGCCAGCGCAGTCAAGTCAGATATGGCAATGTTCTTTCAGAGCCCTTTCTAATAACTAATGGAGTGAAGGTTGTGTTCTTGCGCCAACTTTATTTACAATCTTCTTTAGCATGATGCTCCAAAGGTCTACGGCAGAGCTTGAAGAAGAAGACGGCATCTATATACATTACCGTACTGATGGTAGCTTGTTTAACTTAAGCTGTCTGAGGGCTCACACTAAGACTCTAAACTATCTAGTCCGTAAGCTGCTCTTTGCTGATGATGCTGCCCTTGTTGCCCACACAGAAGCAGCTCTGCAGCGCCTAACATCCTGCTTCACAACAGCTGCAGAGCTGTTTGGGCTGGAAGTCAACCTGAAGAAAATGGAAGTTCTTTACCAGCCTGCACCACAGGACGAACACCACCATCCCCACATTTGCCGTCGGCAACTCTGTGCTTATGTCCGTTCAGCAGTTCACGTACCTGGGAAGAATCATCTCCTCAGATGCCAAGATTGACAAAGAGATCGATCACAGATTAGCAAAGTCATATAGCACATTTGGAAGACTTCACAAAAGAGTCTGGAGTAATAAACACCTGAGGCAAAACACAAAAATCAGTGTGTATAGAGCCATTGTACTGTCTATTCTCCTTTATGGGTCTGAAACATGGATCACCTATCGCCACCACTTACAACTCCTCGAACGCATCCATCAGTGCTGTTTACGCACAATCCTAAATATACACTGGACTGACTATGTGACGAATGTTGCTGTCCTTGAGCAAGCAGGGATCAGCAGCATTGAGACCATGATATTGAGAACACAGCTGCACTGGGCAGGGCACATTTCTAGGATGGAAGAACATCGCCTTCCAAAAATACTACTCTACGGTGAACTCACCACGGGTCAGCATAAGAGGGGAGCTCCAAAAAAGCGATACAAGGACTCCCTGAAACAACATCTCAGGCTTGGCCAAATTGACCACCAACAATGGTCCGCCCTGGCCTCACATTGAGAGGCATGGAGACACACTATCCACAATGCTGCAGCCTTATTTGAGAACTCATGCCAAACAAGTCTTGAAGAGAAACGACAACGCAGAAAGAATCACAACCCAGAAACATCACCCAAGGAAACCTTCTGCTGTGCTTTCTGCAACCGGACTTGTCTATCTCGGATTGGCCTTTTTAGTCATCAGCATGCTTGCAGAAAGTGCAGGATGAGTCCTTCCTGAATCTTCGTTTGCGAAGAAAAGCCAGAGACTGTTAAAAGAGGGGGTACATGTTTGTTCTCTGCTGTAGGACCGGGTCTAACCATTTTAATTTACAGAGAGTAGATTTCAGTTGAACATTGGAAGGAACTTCTTGATGGTTAGAGGAGTTTGGCAATGGAACCAATTATCTAGAGGGGTGGCGGGGTCTCTGTCTCTGGGTGTCTTCAAAAGAGGCCAGACAGCTATCTGCTGGGGATATTCTAGCTGTAGTTTCTGCACTGAGTGGAGGATTAGATTCAGTGGACTGTGGACCCCCTTCCAATGCTGATTTTATATCATAGAGTTTTCTTGGCAGGATTTGTTCAGAAGGTGTGTGCCATTGATTTCCTCCAAGGCTGAGAGGGTGTGACTTACCCAAGGTCATCCAGTGGATTTCATGGTCAGGCAGGATTTTGAACCCTGGTCTCTCAGAGTCCTAGGCTGCTAACACACTGCAGAAATAATGCAATTTGACACTGCTTTAATTATCATGGCCTCCGTCCTATGGAATCCTGGGTTTTGTTGTGGCACCAGAGCTCTCTGACAGGGAAAGCTAAATATCTCACAAAACTACAAATCCTGGAATTCAGTAGCATTGAGTCATGGCAGTTAAAGTGGTGTCCAACTGGATTATTTCTGCAGTGTGCCCTAGTCCAACACTCAACCCACTACACCAAGCTGGTGCTATGCAACTTAATAGTGCCTTGCATGTATGGTAGGCACTATTTACTTCTCTGGTTTGGACAACAAAATGTGTTGCGATGGCCTTGAGTTGGGGTGAATTGCTCCTTGGAAAATTTAATTTGCATCTATCTTTTTAAAAAACCTCTTGCATTTGTATAGGTGGATGGCCCTGTCTGCAGCATTTGGTTTTCCTGAACTACCAGGGAAAGTGGAATGAACACCCCCAAATAAGCAGCGAAGCTAGGAAGTGGCAGCCAAAGTTGGTTATCTCCTGACCTTTCTGCTGAATTTGGCAATACAAAGTTCATGGGTATGGCAGAAACAAGAGTGGAGAGAAGCAGCTTTCTCTTTTCATAGGAGAAAGCACTTAACAGCACAGTTGGCATCCAAGTGCTTCCTTGCCTGAGTAGACAAGGCAAGGAGACATTGTACAATAGACTTAAACATTCCTGGCATGAGATATATTTAAAGTGCATTCATACAGTACTTTCCATAACAGCTGCCACCACAGTGCACCTGAGGGCTAAAACCTGATCCTTATCACAAGTGCTTAGTACTTGATACATATGTTTATTATTATATCTGTCAACTAAATTGGAGTCAATAGGCAATTTGCATAAACATAAAATGTGCAAACAAAAAAATTGACTATTTACTATGCAGGAGCCCAGAGGAGACAGAGAAATTTTAGATTTCTGCTCCCGATGTAATTGGTATGAAAATATAATACTTGCCCTGCAAAGAGAGGCTCACACGCTGTGAAAATGCCTTTTCTGGCCAAGCAGGGGCTAAATAATAGCAAATTATGAGTGTAGAAAATATTTAGAACAAAACAGAAAAGAGAGAAAGGAATAGCAAAAAAGTATGTGAGAGAACAAGATTTTTGCTTTATCAGAACAGATCCACAGCTTGCAATCTTGCACAATTTGTCTTTTTGAGCAGACCACATGAGCTGGCTATGAATAAAATCAGTCAATTTAACCCCCAAATCAATGCTCTTTTGTAGAACTGCTTAAAATCTAAGTAGAAGAGAAGGCTTTGAAGCTGCTTTCTGCTGGTAAATGAACCACTTACAGGCTTTTTGATTTCAATGAAAGTCCTCCCAGTTTTCTTGATGCCCAGTGTTGGATGATTAATTAGCAAGTTGGGTGAAAATAATAAAAAAGAAGGTTTTATTTTATTTTAATTATTAGTTCTTGCTGTTATAGCATCTAACAGCTATTTTCAGCTATGGACTTTTTGATTCATAACACACAACTACCCCCATTCCCTCCATCATTTCATAGAAGAAAACCAGGACATATGTGGCCAAGCAACATCAGCATGTGATCAAGATGCCATAAGTTATGAATAGGGAAGAACATACAAGCTAGAAGAGGCTGTAGCAGTTTCCTTTTACCTGTCTACTGGGAAGGGCAAGGTTATATACCCCATCTTCTCCTCTCCTCAGGTAAATTGAATGCAAACTGGTTTTGCACTCAGATTGTAGCAATTGAAGCAAACTGAGAACAAAGAGGGAAAGTGGTGGGGGGGAGAGAGAAACTGGGACATTTTAAAAGCAGCTGAAAAAAAATGAGACAACAGAGGATTAACTGGATTGCCACTGCCAAATCGGGACAGCTAAAGATATGTTTTGTTCTTGCTCAACAGTAAGCATATGGGACCAGATCAAGGTAGGAATTCTAGTGGAAGGATAGAATTCTAGAGTTTGGATAGTCCCCCCCCCCAAAAAAAAGGTAGTTTGCTGAATAATTCATTATAAGGGAAATTCCCTTCCATTGTTTCTCATCATCATTACTTTGCAGTACTGTATCTTTTTTTTTTTTTTTGCAATGTTCATTGCTTTTCTGTTTCTTTAAAAAAAAAACAAAACTAACAGGCACCATATTACATATCCAGGGGTAGCCATGTTGGCCAGGCAGCAAAATCCAATAACATCCAAAATCCAGAAAACAAGGTATCATTGTTTTGTGGATTTTGGATGTAACCATCAGATTAATAAGAGAATGGCATTATACCAGGAATGGACTGTCCATTAAGTAGAGAGGGGGGGGTGCCACAGTGGTGCACTGTTAGTAAGGTGGATTGTACAATTCTCTGTCATTTGGAGGAAACAAGCCCCCTCACCTTACTTCCCTATCTTCCATCTCCTGAGGTGTCTCACCTTGCCCTACCACCTCCCTATCCTTGTCTAAAGTGGTACTAGCCTTCTGAATTGTGTAGCATTGCTTTACACAGAGTTAGCAGGGCCTTCAAATACCCAGCTCCAAGGGGATTGCCTTCCTGTATGGACACAGTGGGAGCGTCCAGCCTACCAAGCATAACATTCAACATACCAGGTTTAAAAGTAACGAGAAAAAATTACCACCACCACTCCGCAAAGTTATATAAAAAAGAAAGCAATGTGTTACAATGCAGTAATTTTTCAAAATACAAATCATTACATCATCATCATCATCATCATCTATTGATCTAGTGCCATTACTGTACATACTGGTTTACAACAAAAAGGAGAAAAATCAAAAACAGTTCCCTACCCCCAATCTTACAATCTAAAAAAGATACGGCACTTCTTCTACCCTTCTAAGGCCAGGGGCAGTGGCGGTTGGGATGATGGAGGGCCTTTCATCTGCTTCTGGGCCAAGGCATGATGGAGCTGTGACTGCCTCTTCTTTTCTCCCTTCACTATTGAAAAAAAAAAGTTGCAGGCAATTACTTAATTTGTAATGTATTATGTCTAAGTTCTATGAGTTGTACAGGGAGGAGAAGTTCCCACTGCAACACATGTAGCTCTTTCACCTCTGGAAATAACAGGCACTCCTGCTGGTGGTGGTCAGGGTTCCAGAGCAGCATTACAGAAGGGATCAAAGGCTGCAATCTCCCCCATCCTCATTTTCAAAACTTCCACATTTTTGTGTTAGAGAAAAAGACTTATGGTTTATTAAAAGGAACACTTACCTTAACTGTGCTCTAATAGCTATAACATCATCATGTGGCAATGCATTCTGTATGTTAGCTATGCCTGACGTGAAGAAGCTTTCCTGAGTCTAATTCCAGTCATATTCATCAGGTAGAATAATCGAATCTTAGCATTGGAAGGGATCACAAGAGCCATCTAGTCCAACCCTCTGCCATGCAGGAATATATGAATAAAACATTCCTGAAAGACACCCACCCAACCTGTTTAAAAACCTCAAAAGATGGAGGGTCCACCACCTTCCAAGGCAGTCCATTCCACTGCCAAACAGCAGTTACAGTAAAAAAAAAAAAGTTCTTCCTAGCGTTTTGGTGGAATCTCTTGTCTTTTAATTTGCATCCACTGGTTCATGTTCCAGTTTCTGGGGCAGCAGAAAAAAAATTTGCTCCATCTTCTACATGAGATAATGTCAAATAATTTAAAGACAGCTATTACGTTACTGCTCAGTCTTCTCATCTCCAAGCTTAATATACCGAACTCCCTCAGTCATTCCTCATAAGGCTTGGTTTCCCAATCTCATCTTGGTCTCCCTTCTCTGGACATGTTCCAGCTTGTCAGTATCCTTCTTAGGTGATCCAAAATTGCAGTGTGTTAAGACTGGGAGGGAAAAAAATGATTTCCTCAGGTGTGGAAAAATCTCTTCTATTGGCCCTGGATACTTTGAGGCAAACAAGGCAAACAACATGCTGCATCTAAAGGCATAGGACATTGCAATGGGTAGTTTTTAGATTAAGCATTGGCCATATGGAAGTATTTTTTACATGGTGTATATGCCATTTTATGTGTGCTTAACTTTTTTCTTCCAACCTCCCTTGGAGGTAAAAGCACATGTTTACCCTCACAAACACCCAACTGTAACCACACGGGGAGAGGAAGATGATTGATTGAAGGATGGGATTGCAGCAAGAAAATTGCCTAGGAGGAAAAGTTAAAATACTCTACTTTCCTGAGCAGTAGAAGGAACAGCAGCAACAGTAACAAACTCTATCAAATATTGAGGATACTATGTTGGCTTGAATTGCATCATAACTGTTGCACTGCACTTCCTTGATTGTGCAGTAACAACACTGCAAGGAGAGGTGGTGGTTTGAAGGCCTCCATCAGAACTCCTGCACTTGGCATGTGACAGAGGAGGAGACAAAGGTTATTTAATTCTGTGCTCCCCTTCATGTGTCCTCTTTGGTCTTCTTGCTGCAATGCACCCACCCATCCTCAGCGCAATGTGAGCTAAGCTCATTGCTTCTGGGCTGGGTAGGAACTTTTCCTTCTTTACTTTTTTTTCCCCTACCCCATACTGTATCTGATGGAACTTGGAGAATTGACTATGGATAGTGTCTAAAATAGGTTCTCACTTGGCAGGTTACCGGGGGGGGGAGAGAATTTATTAGGTCCGTGTACATCTTAGCACCCTTTGGGTGAAGGATTGGGCTCTGGAACCACCTCTGTGGGTCATGGGACCTGGGGGGATGGAGAAGGAGTCTGCCCTTGGGGCTGACCTGGGGGTTTACTCTCTCTTATAAAGTCTTGTGACTTGAAAGTGGATACCCTAGGTTTGCCTTCTAGTAAATGACTGTCCGGGCAGCAACCAATGGTTTTTAGATTGCCTGCAGGGTCTTCCCAAGGGAAGGCTGGGGAGGCTGGTTGCAGGGTGATGTCTGGGCCTTAGCTGGACCTGCATCAGGTTGCTCCCCCTCTGCTTTGCTTATCCCCAGGCCAAAATTCAGTTAAGTAGGGCATAGATCAATAAAGTGGCCCATATTCAACCCATTTATTTGTGTCTGGTCTCACTATTTCATGGTTGGTCATCAATTAGGTTTCATCTGTATGGGATGGTGTGGTGTGGAATGGTGTGTGTCTATATATGTGAATTACATGGAATTTTGCCTGGCTTCTGGGGGCAATTAGCTAATACACATTGGAAGCTGCTTCTTGCAGGTAGATGTGTAAATTGCTATTGCTTAAAACAATTTGTAAGCCGCTCTGATAGCCTTGTGGCTGAAGAGCAGGATATAAATAACCAACTAAATAAAAATAAAATAAAATAAATAATAAAATGCTCACCTGGGAACCATCTGGATGTTCTTTAGAACTAATCCGCCTCCCATCATTTTGTGCAAACTGTGCTGGACTTCTTCAAATCACACACACACACACATTTATGTGTGACAGGAGGGAGTCATGTGACCCACAGGATGTATTCAGCTCTCTGCAGTGCTCAGGGCAGTTGTGCCTCCACAGATGGTCTCTGAGCCCATTTGCTCTTTGTTTTTTCCAGCTAAAAAACTCTTCTTTCAGCTGAAAACTGACTCCAATATGCTGTTTCATGGTAGCATACACACACACATGTGTGTGTGTGTGCCAGCAGTATTTGTAAAGCCAGGGAATCATTGATGGGTTTATTTTATATTTTGAAGAAAGGAGAGATGATCTGTTTATGTTAATAGACAAAGAAGCCTTATAATTAGCCCATTCATCAGAAAATACACACTACACTACTGTAGATCAAAATTAATGCAGAATAGTGAAGCTTTAAAATACAGTTTGGCTGAAACTATGGAAGGATTGAAATGTCTTTTTGTTTTCAACTTGACTTTAGAAATGCATATTTTCAGAATATACTGAACCCCCCAGCCCTTATTTATTTCTGTCTCTCAATTCAGACTTGCTTTTTGTTCCAGGAGGCAACATCAGTGCATCTCTAAAAACAAGCAAATAAGCATAATTAAATTAATTTAAAAGTAGAACAATAAAACATTGCTAAAGTCGAAAACATTAAGGGTACAAGATTTCTGTAATCCAATAAAAATGTCTGATTTATACAAATCCTATATCAGATCTCTCAAAACTGAGTGAATGGCTACAAAATGGCAAACACCATTCATTGTAAGAGAAATGTAATGTGATCCACACTGAGCACATGCTCACACCACCTTAAGATTCATGTGATGGGGTCCGAATTAGCAAGGGCTTCCCAGGAAACAGATTCTATAGTCATGGTGGGTAGCTTAGTGAAAATCATCACCAGCATGTATTATGCACTGAACACATAATTCATTTATAAAATCTAGGCCGTGAGATGTATTGATAAACACTAGTTTAGGTGGCATCCAAAAGAGGCATAGATGATGGAGAATGGAGATAGTGGAGTTGATGGAGGAAAGCCTCTGGATGTCTCTTAGTCATGGTAACTATTTGTAGAGCCTTTTTGTTACAAGACAATTTGAAGCAGTATGACAGTTGTGTTGGGGAAAAACAATGGGTAAGGGCCATCATGCCTTACCTAAGGGCTTCCAGAGACATCTGTAGGAATGGGTTGGGTAGCCATCTCCCAGGTGTGCTTTAGTTGTGGATTCTTGCATGGCGGGGGGTTGGATTAGATCACCCTTGCTGTTCCATCCAATTCTATGACCATAGGATGCTGGATTAGATTAATTTTGGTGTAATCCAGTAGGATTCTTGTTATATTCAGAGCATCATTTTACCATATGATCAAAATATAGCAGTGAATGTGTGAGACGAAGTCCTATATTCTGATATTGCTCAACAGATCTACCTAGAAGAGGGTGTACAACCTGTGACCCATGGTCCCTAAACATTTTTCTTGACAGCCCACTCGATCCATTGTTAGAGGTTCTGGAATTCAGATTGGGGATTGGGACTGAATTAAAAGAAACTCCGCTGCTAAGCAAAGAAACCATTCTTATCTCTGATCAAAGACTGGATATGTTTAAAGTTTAAATAAATTTAAATGGCTTTTATCTCCAGTCTTTAAATACCTTTAAGCTGTGTTTCATATGCATGAAAGCTCTTCCACTGTGGCTATAGTGGACATGCTTACAGTGGAAATCTTCAGTGTGAAAATGTCAACTTTTGTTACAAGTATATGAACGTAAGAATAAAAAGGTGAAGCTTTCAGATGTTTTTATTTATTTAATTGAGAACAAAAATATGGATCCTGTTTTCCCACCCTTACATATTTAAGGCTGTTTACAGTTTAGTTAGAACAATATAAACAAATCTAGAATTCATAACTATTCAAAATAATAACCATTAACACCCCGTTCAAAGTAAAGAGCAGCTACATAGCAAGGAAGTTAATAACAATGTATTCCTTCCATGCAGTTGCATGAAAACAAAACACTCTTAACCTGTCATCTGAAAGTGAGGGGGGGGGGATGGAGATATCGTCTGAAAGCCTTTGGGTAGAATGTTCAATACTTAAGAAATAACTACAAAAGAGACCTTTTAACTGGAAACCACCCACCTAATCTCAGATAGCAGGGGCCACCTGAAGCAGAGTTTCCAGTGAAGATAACAGTGTGGGAGAAGTTTGCCTAAATTTCCTATCTTGGATTCCTCAGAAGTTGGCAGGTGTGCCAACATGTGTCACCAAGATCAGTCATTTGCCTGAGGCTACCAGAGCAATGATTTGCTGGAAGCTAGTGAATATATTAATATCAGTTCTGGAAACTGTACCTAGGTTCTTTACACAAATTTACTACCTAGATATCTTTTTCAGTTTCTCTCTTTCATAAATTAAGTCATTGTTTTTACTATTATTTCAGTCCCATAATTAAGAGAAGCAGTGATCCATATCCTTCCTTCTCCTCTAGCCTATTCATAGCTAGAAAAGTGGAAGAGCCAACATGATCTTGGGTGTTGGACTAAGACTCTGGCAAACTAGGGTTCAAATCCCTGTTCAGCCATGGAAACCCACTAGGTGAACCTGGACAAGTCACATACTTTCGGCCTCAGAGGAAGGCAATGGCAAACCCCTTCTGAACAAACCTTGCCAAGAAAACCATGTGACCGGTACAGTTTAGGGTCACCATAAGTCAGAAATGAATAGAAGGTAAACAACAATTGCTGACTAACCATGGAAATAAAGAGACCAGGCAGGAGCTCTTTGAAAAGAATATTACAACAGAAACACTGAAGGGTCAGTTCCCTAGCCAGCCTTATAACCCTGGAAGACTGGGATGACAAGGAGTTAAGGACCTGCACCGTGGCCATATTGTCCCACCAGAAGTGTATGGAAGAGTTAGCTAACTCCTCCACCCATGTCCTGATGCCAACCAGGAACAGGAAAAAATGTTTAAAATGTAAGGTGTGATGTAATGCCAGCCTCAATCCAATGGCCAGGCTAAACATGGGCATACCAATGTCCTCTAAAATACACTCCAAAACTCATGGACCCTGCTGTGTCTGAAAAAAACAATAGTGCATCCTGAGCTTCAGTTCCTCCCACCAGAGAGAGATCCCATTAAAATCAATGAGAAATTCCTCCCACACTCCAAGTCCTCCTGAACCCCCTGTGTGATCCTAATCCTATGGTGCAACTTACTAATGCCACAAATAGCATCACAAAAACACCCGTGAATGGCTCTACCAGGTGCAACTGCCCCGACATGTGAAATTTAGATGCCCAAGGAGCTTCTGAAATTTCAAGTGTAGCTTTCTAATGTATAAGAAAACTAGTAACACTCCATCATACCCTGTACTTTCTATAAGGGTAGCCTACAAACTAATTAACTCTATTGATTGTAATACTTTAAAATACCAACTTGTGTGAGAGCCCTTCAGTCTTTTCTAGGGCCAGTGGAACTCCTGGTTCCTGTGCCAAAGAACTAAACACAGAGAGAAGGAAAGCACATTGTCCACTACCAAACCTTCCAAGAAAGAGAAAATCATCTAAGTAATGGATCATCCCTCTTGGCCTCATCCTCAATCTAACTGTCCAATCTAGGATGGTACTGAACTTCTCAAATACAGCACATGATGCTAAGCATTCCATAGGAAGGGCCAGATCCATGTAAAAATACTGTCAAATGAGAATCCCAGCAGCTCAAAGTCACCCAAGTGAACTAATAGGAAATGAAATGCTGACTTGATGTCACATTTTGCTAATTCTTCCCCAAAACCCTGCCTGCAGACATCTCTAACATCTGTGTCAAATTAAGTGTACCAAATGGTACAGAATTCTGTGTGAATGACATCATTGACTGGCTTACTTTTGGGATAGGACTAATGGTGAATCATAGAATCATAGAATTGCAGAGTTGGAAGAGACCACAAGGGCCATCCAGTCCAACCCCCTGCCACGCAGGAAACCACAATCAAAGCATCCCCGACAGATGGCCAAGGAAGGAGACCCCACCACTGCCGAGGGAGTGTGTTCCACTGCCGAACATCTCTTACTGTCAAAAAGTTCCTCCTAATGTTGAGGTGGAATCTCTGTTCCTGGAGCTTGCATCCATTGCTCCATGTCCCAATCTCTGGAGCAGCAGAAAACAAGCCTGCTCCATCCTCAGCGTGACATCCCTTCAAATACTTATACAGGGCTATCATATCACCTCTTAACCATCTTTTTTCCAGGCTAAACATACCCAGCTCCCTAAGTCTCTCCTCATAAGGCATTGTTTCCAGACCTTTCACCATTTTAGTCACCCTTCTTTGGACATGCTCCGATTTGTTCATATCCTTTTTGAATTGTGGTGCCCAGAACTGGACACAGTATTCTAGGTGAGGTCTGACCAAGGCAGAATAGAGTGGCACTATTACTTCTGGTATTCACCTGGAGCTTTCTTTGGCATTATGCCTAAAGGAGAAACCCTTAAATTGAGAACAGGGGTGAAGAGAGGGGACCAGTCACCCTCCCTTCTGAAACCTCCTTCTGAATCCTTTCCCTAACTATATGCTCCAAACCTATTACTATACTCAAATTCTTGGCCATATAAGGGCAATTGCTTTCTTGAAGAGGAATACTAAAATCAAATTTGAACCCCTTCCATCAAATAATGCACTGCTACCTGATCAGGGTATAATTTCAGCAAAACAAACAGTCTCTGAAAATTACTGGGGCTGAGCCCCTTTCAAAGGTGTGGAGGGTATCCCCCCCACAATTTACCTGCTTGTTGATCTCTGTTGCCTCCTGGCTGACCCCCTCTTCTTTGGAAAAACTCCAAAAGGAATGGTGGCCTCTGCAGACTCAGCATTCATACTTGTACTTAGAGGAGCAATGTGCACATTCACCCTGAACCCCAAATTCCCAACAAAGCAACTTCTGCTGCTGCCCCTGGGTACCTTGTTACTGAACTGTAACATTCCCTTGGAGCCAAGCAGGTCCTGAACAATTGACATAGGTCCCATAGATGATGTCCATGTATTAAGGAAAAAGCCCATAAAGGCTGTGCCCTAGCAAATACCTCCTGCATATAAGAAAAGCCAGGCAATCAGTTTGCCCAAGCCTTGTCCACCCTACACTTTGTCAGCTTCACTTTCTCCTTCTCATCCAGTTCCTCCTTGTCCTTGTTCTTTAGCTCCTGGTAAATCAGGGTGAAAACATCAACATAATCACCCTGCAGTATCTTATCCCTAGTGGACTGTAGCAAGTGATCACCTAATGGGAGTATCTGCTTTCCATAAGGGATGGCTGAAGAGGGAATAGGGAGTGAGCTGGATCATGCAGGAGTGAGGCCCAAAATTCTTCGCTGCAATGTGACCAGGTTCACTTGCTTGTCACTGCTCTAGACACTGCTGTTGATCCCTCACCACTGAGGATCCACTGATCCAATGAGGTTGACGAAGTCCAAGAAAAAGGGGAGGGGTTGACCGTGCCTTTTAAGCCTTCCAACTCTGTCTCCATGCTCTCCATCACAGTGCACAGTGCCATGATGATGATTAAATGGAGGCCAAAAAACACACCTCCCCCCAGCAACACTGCTTGACATGAGGAGGGAAGAGAGCTGAATAGGTTGGCTAGCATAGAATCCACAAAGCAATAAGCCTCATGGTGATTTGGACAGCTGACTATTGTGGTTATTAAACTCTGCCTATGATAGGTAGGGATGGAACGAATATTTGAAAATATTGAAGAAACCCTGATGAGAAGAATGCTGGACTGATGAGAATCTTTGCAAAATTATTCTGTGCAAAATTTGCAAGTGGTTGATTGGTGCAGAAACCAGCATTTATTTTATTTGTATTTTTTTGCAGAAAACAGTATGTTCTGATTATAAAATAATATTTCAATGTAGAAATGCACAGAAGATGCTGCTTTTTGCACAGAAAATGCTGTCATAGGGGATTTATTCTGTGTAAAATTTGCACATGGTTGTTTTGCATAGAAAACAGCATTTTCTATGCAGGAATGAATATTTATGCATTGAAACAATCATTCTATGCAGAAAATCCTGTGTTATGCACAAAGATGCTGGTTTCTGCACAAAACCATGTGCAAATTTTGTGCAGAATACGTCCTGAATTGTGAGTAGCCTGTGAAGAATGGAAAAAGAAATTAATGGATATGATAGAATGAGATGATTTGACAAACAGATTAAGAAACAATTCATGTAGTAAATTGCAGAAGGATTGGTTACCATTAATAAAGCATTGGGAAACATAGATGATAATATAAGGATATAAAAAGGTAGACCTAGATATATTGACATATTGACATATTGATATATTGATATGTGATATATATATATATATATATATATATATATATATAAATAAAATGATATATATTGTTATATGAAAAGAGACTGTTAACCATAAGCGTATGAGAGAAATATTACATAGTAAACGAGATGGAGTGATAGTTGGATAAGAAAGCATATGTTTGTATCTCGATTTATTTGTAAACTATTTTTATTATGTTGTAACAGAAGATGATTAAGTTCTTGTTTAAAGCAGAAAACATAGTCCTAAGATACGTTAAAGGAAGTTTTGATAAGCAGATCTTGTAAAATATATACTATGGAAAAAGAATGTTACATTTAAATATTAACAAAAATAAAGTTAAAAAAAAATGAATTGTGAGTAGCCTTCAAAAACTGTGGAGAGTCCACCTCCCTCTAAGGCAGTCTATTCCACTGTTGAACAGCAACTACATTTTTTTAAAAAAAGTTCTTCCTAATTTTTAGGTGGAATCTCTTTTCCTGTAATGAGAATCCATATGAATTTTAAGTACTTTCTAGGAAGGGTGATTGCTTTTACAGTGATACTGTGTTTAATTTATTCGTTAAATTTATACCCCACTTTTCTCGTTAGATGAGATCAAAGGTAGATGAGATCCAATGTGGATGGAATCCAAGCACCCAAAGGAAACATAGAATCATAGAATCATAGAATTGCAGAGTTGGAAGAGACGACGAGGGCCATCCAGTCCAACCCCCTGCCACGCAGGAAATCACGATCAAAGCATCCCTGATAGATGAGGCTGAACTCTTCTTCCTGTACAGGGCATAAAGGGGTGTGTGGAAAATACAACTTTTTTTTAATAGCAATAGTAGGAGCAACACTCTTCCTGCTTCTTGAGGAATCTGATTCTCATTTGCTACAGTCTGCAATGCTGCCATTCACAATACACACATGCTGAGGTGTGGTTTCAAGGTCTTCGTGTGTTTAGCAAATATTTCAGATGAAACGGTCTGTTCAGCTGTTACCCTGATTGCCAAGATTACAGCATGACAACAAACATTATTTGGGGGATTGGAGATGAAATTACAGCCCACTCGCTCCGGCGTCTGCAGTGAGAAGCAGATGCAGTGTTAATTTTCAAGCTGCAATGTCCATTACGCCAAGCTGTGGAATCACGGCGCATTAGCATTGCAGCCAGCTGCCGCTGATGGCTCTATGTTGGAGGTAATAATAAACTCCATTCCTTGCTGGAGAGAAAAACTGTCTAATAGCAAGAAAAGGATAGGGGGGAATTATTATTTTTTCCTAGGAAAAGCTACTTAGAATGAATGTGGTTCAGGTGAAAGAAATGAAACTTGTACCATGTGATAGTCTACCATGTGCATGCCAGACATCAAGGGCCAGAGGAAAGAAATGTGTAGCTAGGAAGAGATTCATCTTCAATGAGTGATAATAACTATGAGGAGCAGTGGTATTTCCTCATTCCTTCTTGAAAACTCTTCTCCAACATTCCATATGAGTGACAAAAGACTTTGAAATCATTCCAACTTTAAAATCATTATTTGCCTAAATGGGTTGACTTAACACAATCTCTTGAATTAGATTTGGTAAGAGTCAGAACTGTACAGCAGTTGGAACAGATTGCTTTGGAAAGGTGGTGGACTTGCCTTCATTGGAGGTATTGAAGTAGAGGCTTGAAAGGGCATCTGTTGAGGATGCTGTACTTTCATCTTGCTTTACGTATCCTGCATTGAACAGAGGGTCGGGGTAGACGATGTTCTAATATTCTAACACTCTGAGCTTGTCTAGATGATGAAAATGCTCCCCATAGAATCAAGGAGAATACCTTTTGTCCCAATGGGATCCCACAGTGATTCGCCTTATTTGGAAGGAGGGGGTGGAAAACTCAATTTACTGCATGGGAAAAACCTTCATGCCTTTCTCTGAATTTTTAAAAATAATGTGAGGAAATGCACATAAAAATAATGTGAGGAAATGATAAGCAGATGTGAACAATTTGTTGTATGTTTTTATTGGAACACCTATGGAACATTTATTTCAAAATGAAGTTAATATCAAGTGCTTTTGTTTTGTTTTGTTAATATGAAATCTCCAAATTCCTGTCCGCTGAGTACACATCTCTCCCCCAACCTCAAAGGAACAGTAGATAATTTGTAAAGGCATTCCTTCATTTGGCCCAGTACCCAAACACCAGCCTCTTGACTTCAGTCTCTTATTTAAGTCTCTTTCTCTCTCCTCTGACTTGCTTATTTAATAAATGCCTCCATTGGAAGAACAGTAGAGAGTCTGAGAGGATGATCAAAGGGAAAACTCAGAATGAATTGAGATCAAATACCTAACTTCTGTGTGTTTCCCCATTAAGTGACAGAGGCAGGAGAAAGAATGAGGATTATCTATTGAATTCTCTGAAATGGGCTTTTCAAGAGGGCCTGCATCTTCTAAGTTCCATGATGTAAAAATAAAGCTGAAGAGAAAGTGTGGTTGCGGTGGGGGGAGAGAAGAGGAGGAAGGGGGAACCAAACAGCGAGGGAAAATCATCAAAACTTCGCAGCTCCATAAATGACACATCCCCAATGTTGGATTTGTTTCACTACCTTTTTATAGTGGCTGCTCCTGCTTCTTTAGTGAAGTTAATGAGTATCCAGTTTTCACTGCCTGCTGTGTAATGTCAGGTCTTAAAATACAGTGACAACTGTTTGATGCTGCAGCCACCCAAGGGACCAAGTTTTTTTTTTTTAAAAAAAGAAGTTACTTCTCTTCTGAACTAGCCATTTAATAAAGATGGATACAAAAATTAGATGTCACTCAGTCAGAAGTAATCTTACTCAATTAATCATCTGAATTTTAGTAACTGGTTGATTAAATTTAGGTAATCATAAAAAACACCTTTTCTAACATGTCCTATTTTAGTATAAACAGCCATCATTCCAGCACCTGTGATTCAGAGGTATACACAGCTATTGAACATGGAGGTTCCATACCTATCATGACTCAGTGCAAGGTCCTTTGAAGACATCTGAGTTCAAATCAGCATGAGTTCTGATCAGGATTTTTACTCATCGTCTTCCTCCATGTATATGGACAAGCATTTAGCATTGCTAGAGGTGGAGGGAAATCTGAGAAGTCTCATGTTGCTATGGGTAGGAAAGCAATCCAAGGCAGTTAGGGTGCAATGGAAATTATTTTCATCATTTACTAGGCATTCTCAGATTCATTTGTAATGAATGATCAGTGTATTCAGTTAATCTGGAGTCAGTCTTGGAAGTTTCTCCACCTGTTCATTTATAAAACGTGACCTTAGACGTGTACCTCACATTGCTTGTGGCAGGCCGAAAGCCATTTTACTCTTCAGTGTGGATTGATAAAAACAGGGGAAGTGGCCAATTAATTCTGAAGTCATTTCAGGTTAGTTAAACAACTTCAGGTTAGTAAAACCAGCTACATGGAGCACACAGCTCCCTTGCTCAACAGCTCCATTGGCTGCTGGTTTGTTTCTGGGCACAATTCAAAGAGCTGGTTGTGATCTATGAAGCCCTATACAGCTTGGGTCCAGGTTATCTGAAGAACTGTATCTCCCTTTATGAGCCCAGTAGAACTCTAAGATCATCGGCAGAGGTTCTTCTCACTCTCTCACCACCCTCTCAGGCTCATTTGGTGGGAACAAGGGAGGGAAGAGGGCCTTCTTGGTGGCTGCTCCCAGACTTTGAAACTCCCTCCCTAGAGAGGCTAGGATGGCTCTATCTCTTTGTATTTTTATTTATTTATTTATTTATTTATTTATACCCCGCTCTTCAGCCACAAGGCTATCAGAGCGGCTTACAAATTGTTTTAAGCAACAGCTATTTACACATCTACACTGTGTTAAACAGTTTCCAATGTGTGTTAGCTAATTGCCCCCACAAGCTGGGTACTCAATTTACCGACCTACGAAAGGATGGAAGGCTGAGTGAACCTTGGAGCCCGCTGGAATTGAACTTGCAACGTGGTGGCTTGCAGTACTGGCATTTAAGCACTGCGCCAGCAGGGCTCTGCTCTCCTTTTGTTGGCAGGTAAAAACCTTTTTGTGCCATTAGACATTTATAATCTGATAAGGGTTGGGTTTTTAAAAGCTGTGTGATTTGTATTTTAAGATTCTTGTATAGTTTTTAATATATTTTAATATTTTTAATGCTTGTTGTTTTTATCTGCACAAATTGTTTAATTGGTGGGGGGTTACATTTTAGATTTATACTTTTAATGTTTTTGGATTGTTCTTATTTTGTATTGTTTTAAATTCATTGTTAGCTCCCTTGAGTTCCCCACATTGGGAGAAATGTGGGATATAAATAAAGCAAGCAAGCAAACAAATAAATAAAACCTGAAGCAGTAGCAGAGGCAGGGCTTTCACACCAGGCGGGTGTTGAATCGACTCTTGACTTTAGTTTGAAAATTAAAGGGATGATCTAATGTGCCAGATGTATTTTGTAGCTAGAGTAAAACCCAGAAAGCATACAGCATCTCACTTTCCTGGCTCAGCTAGCACACACTTGCAGACTGAGCACAGGAGGAAACAATTAGCTCAGAGTTCTGAGATAGCTCTGCAAGGGCAGTAAATCAGCAGGGCTCAGAAAGGATCCTTGCCTTAAGGGAGTCTGTTTGGCAAAAACATAGTCAAGGCTGATCTGAGTTCAGGGAAACAAGTAGAGTCCTCAGGCAGTCCAGGGTCAAAGAATCCAGCAAGAGTCATCAGGCAGTCCAGGGGTCACAGTCACAGAAGTCGCGAACAAGAATGCCAGCCAGAAAGCAGACAAGTTGCTTCCAGCAACCAACCCTAGCCAGAGTTGGCACTTAAATGTGATGGCACTACCTGGCTCCAATCAGGATCTCTTCCCTTGATACTTGGCAGTGAACCTCATTGAGCATCGCTGCTCTTCTCTCTGCTCCACACACCAGGTCTGTGGACTTAGAGTTAGTACTGTCTCCCCAGTTGCATTCTTTGCCAGTTCAGCTGCAGGTAAGTCCTGGCTCTGTTCCTCCTCAGGCTGAGGCTGCTCTTCAACCAGGAGAGCTGTATGAGCCTCTTCTTCACCTGGGAGAGTTGTGTGAATCCTGGCCCATGACATACACTGACATGGAAACCACCAGCTACTGCTTGTACTGTGTAGATATATCCCAAAGCAACAAGACAATCCAGTGGGCATTAAAACAGAATAAAAAAATAGGTGTGTTTGGATTTTATACTAGATCAATAGTCCACAATCAAGGCATGATTCCTTTGAGAAAATTGGCCATTGGCTGATACCAGCAAGTTCAGGTCGGAATTGGTTGATCCAGAGTAAATGCATTCAAAACAGAGAAGCTCAAATCAGCCTTGAACCCAAGATACTAAAATTACTCCTCTAGTCATGAGTGGCCCATAACTCTTGACAACTCTCCAAAATACTGACCCTCTACCATATCAAGGGAAAATGTTTGGCCCAGCAAATGAAATGAGTTTGTCATGGATTGCATTAGAGATGCTTATGAACAAATATTTCTGCTGTCTCTTGGGCAGCTTGTCAGTGGTAATTAATGTGTTATGCTAATATTCCTTGGCCTCTTCTTAGAATTTCCATAACTTAATGAATGACATTTAGTGGAACAGTCTTTAGTCCACAATAATTTGGATTTCTGATCCATGGGAGTTAAGAAGTAATCAACATCCAAGCTGTCTCTGTAGTCAGGAATTCATGGGGGGGGGGGAATTGTTTTCTAACAGTAGATGCAATATATATGCCAAATGTTTCCACTTTCTTTTGAAATATTCTGCTTAAAAAAACACACCACTTTATCCTTTCTCCAGCAAAATTGCTTACAAGGGTGCTGTAACTGGCCCTGGCCATTTAGACTAACATGTCCAGTCATTTTCATTCCTTCACTCATCTGGGATCAACATCACTAGTCCTTTGATTCTTACCTATCAGCATAGAGGTGGACAGATCAGCCTATTTGGGCTCCCTGCCAATTTTGCATGTGTTCAATCGGAAGCTCATTCATCCTGTTTTCTGCATATATTTTTTGATATGGTAAAATATTCATATTTAAATTGAATGCATTTCACCCAAAATAATAATTTTGTATACATTTTACCGTAAGATATATATTTGAGCCAGGGACTACCTCACAAAATTCAGAAAAGTGAGGTGTCTGAAGAGCAAGCATGGGTTCTGAGCTGTATATTAATCCAGGAAGTTTAAATTGGGTCAGTTCAGGTAAAAATACAGAACTAAATTAAATTTTGGAGCATCCCAACATTGTTGTCCGAAACAGACCCCCTGCCGCGCAGTAGCTTCATTGCTGTTATGGAGGCTTCTTGCGCAGTAAGGGGCGTCTGAAAAGTCTTGACTCTTGGGTCTTAAATCTTAATCTGAGGATTTTAAGACAGTGAGTGTGAGTGTGTATGGTGGTTCTGGTCCCATCAACTACTGGCAGTGGATCCCAATATATTTCCTCTGAAGGAATATGGACTTATTAGAGAGAAAGCTTGGGCACTCATGTTTTCTATCCAGCACTCTTTCCCTAAGCAGTAGTGCTTGTTGGTTTCCAGGTGGAGGTCCACACTGGTGGAGGTAAATCTATTCCAGGTTTTCAGTACAGACTTTAAATGAGCTATCTGGAGTGCTGAATCTACTCAGAGAATAGGGTTCAGCACCCTGAATATCTCCTTTAAAGTTCAGCCAAACCCCAGAGTGATTCAGCCACTTTACTAACACGAAAGCCATGGCCTGCCACTGCTTTTGTATTCCAATGCTTTTACCCCACTAGGGCTGAAGTTGGGGCTTTTTGTATGTAAAACATGTGCAGTTCATAGATCTTCCCTAAAAGGAATAGCAGAACACCCTATTGTTCAGCCCATTATTCCCTGCTTAGAAGTTTTAACAGAGGTTATGCAAAACTGCTTTCTGGTTCATTGTGGTTAGGAGTCTGCCTTTCCATTAAGAGCCTGGCTGATTTATCTATAGTTACATTCTTAACCGAGAGCTTGGCGGTGTATTTTACATTGATAAACTGCTGATGAAGTGATTCTCCCACCCACAGCACTAACTTGCTGTGGTGGTGGGATTGCATAGTCCTGTGAGGCAAGAGGTTACATTGCTGGTAGCACTGCTGCTGGTAGGGTCTCCCGTGCCCAATAGACCTTTGCTGAGCTACCAGGCTAGATGTGCAAAACACAGCAGCAGTAATGAGTGGAGGGGTGGGGTGGGGGTGACACTGGAGGAAGATACCTCATAGACAACATCAGTGGCACTTCAGTTTACTCTATAGGAGTTAGCATTGCAAAGAAGGAAGTATTGTTAAACCACTTCTAAAAAGTCCTTTTCCACGGAAACCCTATTATGAGACAGTCCAAACTGAAGCAAGCTATAGTGCCAGAAGATGAGACTCCCAGGCCAGAACGCACTCAAGCAGATACTTGGGACAAATGCAAGTAGCTTTGTGTCTAATGATGCAACTGGACTGAAGCCAAAAGGATGTTCATCTGCTGACATTCACAGAGGTAAAAGGGAAGTCCTATGCTGTGCACACATATAGAGGAACATGGAATGTGAGAAGCATGCATTTGAGGAAACAAGACATTTTGCAACAAGAAATTGAATGTATCAACTGCAATTCATGTGAGGAACAGCTAAAGTGGGCATGAATTGAACATTTTCTATCAGATAATTATACAGTATGCTACTCATGAAATGAAAATCTAAGAAGAAATGGGGTTGCATTAATAGCTTACAGAGATGTAGTAAAAGCAGTCCAGGCATACAATGCAAAGTCTGATTGAATAATATCACTATGACTTCAGGAAAAACCTATCATTATAACAATAAGCCAAGTTTATGGTCCAACTAAAGAAACAGAAAGGGAAGAAACTGAAATATTCTGTGCTAGAGTCCAGAAGGAAATTTATCACACTCCAAAACTGATAATCATAGGTGTTTGGAATGCAAAAGCTGAAAAACAGAGCAGATCCAAACACTGAGGGAGAATTTGACCTCAAGAAATGAAGCATGAGGGTGACTTAATGAATTTTGTAAGACCAATAATTTGTTCACTGCAAACATATTCTTCAGGCAACCAAAGAGAAGACTGTATATGTGGACATCACCTGATGGCCAATATAGAAATCAAATAGAGTACATGTTTGGAAGCAGAAGATGAAGAAGCTCCATTCTCTCTGCTAAAACAAATAAGCAGAAGAATGTGGCACAAACCATGAACTTCTGATATCAAAAATTAGAGTATAGCTAAAGAAATACACTAAATCAACCATCATGTCAAAATACAATCTCCCTGTAGAATTTAAAGAATGTGTAAGAATAGGTTTGTAGTATTAAGCTTAAATGACCAGAAGCTAGAACTCTGGACCAAAACCAGGGACATTGTCACAGAAGAAAGAAAAAAAAATATCCTGTCTTCACTTTAAAAGAAAGAAAAGCCTCAATGAATGGCGGATGAAACTCTTCAAACAGTTAAGGACAGGTGACAACCAAAAGTAAAATGTGACACAAATAGGGTCAGAGTTCTGAATACAACCATTCAAAGATGTGTGTAGACACAAAGAAAACTATTTAAATAATAAATGCAAACAAGTAGAAGAAGACACCAAAAATGCAGAACAAGAGATCTCTTTTTCAAGATCTGATAAATAAAAGGAAATTTTAAACCAAGAGTGAGGATGCAATATGACCCACATAGGAACTCACTATACAAACAAGGTAAAAAAGATGATTGAAGCAACATACTGGGAAACTCTATTTAAAGACAGATCCATTCAAGGAAGAGTCTTTTGTTGAAGAGCCCACAATTTTAGAAAAGGAAATGGAAGCTGAGCTGAAAGAGGAGGCACACATTACAGGTGGATAGATTCAATCAAGGAAGCTGCAGCCCTGAGCTGTAACCCTAAGGCCATAACAGAGGGTTAATAACAAGGTGTCTTGGAGGTCTTTCATGCATAGGGTCAGAGACAGGGGGGGTTATAAGTCCACTCTATGCCAGGCTCTTTATGACTTGTGTTTGGCCCATGGGTGGTGGAGATATTTTTCTTTGCTCTATACTGCTGCCCTCAAAGTCCAAGGGATATTGACCAGGATAGTGCATTAAACAATAATTTGGCCACATTAGCTGGACAATGCATAAATTGAGAGATAGAAGGGATAATGGTGGACACCCATTAGAAACCTTTTGGTTCACAGGGAATACCATGACTTGCCTCTTGGGTTGGGTGAGGCCATGGTACCAGAAAGGCCATGGTACATTTGGGTCTGGCCCAGGTTGGCCTTTCTTCTAAGTCATGGAGTATAGGGGGGGATGAATCCAGTCAAATATGGCTGGTTGGCCAAGGCCAATCTCGACAATCACAGGCTGGCATTGGGGCCTGGGCACATGCCTATTAAAGGAAAGATGGAAATCAAGGTTGACCCCCCTGCCTTGGCCAGGTTCTGCACTGGGGAGGTTTTATTGCAGAAATGCAGAATTTCTTCATAAATAAATAGGGCCCTAGTATATCCCATCATCTGTGTCTCACCTCTTTATTTCTAAGTTGTGGTGCAAATTTATTATAATAAAGTTCCAGGTACAGAGAGATCCCATTTCTGGAACCCACCCCATTTTGCAGTTCTTCAAAGCAAGGCTGGCTTTGATTTTGGGGTAACTAGATGTATACCGACTTCCTCCACAGACAGTCATAGCCAAGATATTTCTCTTTTGAACTGGAATTACTGCAGTCAGAACCATGGACAGCTGCCTTGTGTTTTCACATCCCAAGTAGCCAACAGTTCATAAATTGCTGTTGCAAGATACATGCTGCACTAGCAAGGTAAGCAAACTAAGAGTGAATTCAACTGGAAAATGCTTTTGCAAATGCTCCAGTAAAGCAAAAATATGTTGCATATACTGCAGTGGTGGGGTAGCACTTAGAGTCATTCCAATGGGACCTGTGCCATTGAACCTCTCAGTGGATTGTGTCCCTGGTGGCGTTGAAAAGTGGGATGTTTTGAAGGGCTACCACTGTCACATCTGCTTGAAAAACCTAGTCTGCCATTCCAAGAAAGATAATTCAGAAGCAGCTGGAAGATGTGATCATCCTCATTGGATCGTTGTCGAAGGTAGTCAAGGAAACCAAATTTAGCAAAGTCAAATAACTAGTGAGTTATTTGCCATGTTATACTGCAATTTCTCCCTCCACATGCTGTTGATAATTCTGACTCTAACTCAACTTGTCATGTGGTCTTTGCTCTTGCTACTCTCGTTCCAAAATTATCCCACTTCTGACAATGGGAAAGGAACTGCTGTCAAACACTTTTTAAAGTGCAGGACTGATAATGTGTGCAGCTCATCTCTCACAGATATACGTGGCGTGAGAAGAGCAATGCACAAGACTGTATACATCCAGGAAGAGAAGGGAGGAAGTCTTGCAAGTCTGTCTTAGAAAACAAGAATGGCAAATTCTAAAATGTGTGATATAATGAGCTGTGAGATAAATACAAGACAACCCCCCTACAAGTTTTCTTTCTAAGGATGGATCCTGTAGCTTCCTATATTCATTTGTGCTCAGTGATTTTCACAGAACATTTGTGCTGATTGCTGGTTTAAAAGATGTCAGTTTTCTCTCCTCCACCCTATCCATTTCACAGCAGCCAGAGCTCCAAAATCAAGCTTCATTCTCTTGGCTTCTTACCTTGTTTCTAATAATAAAGATTTTGCAATCAGCCTGGAGCTGACAGTTGTGTTGAGGGACAGACAGCTTGGATTCCCAGCACTGTGCACGTGACAGCTGTTCATGCCAAACAATAATTCATTGTACTTACATAACACCTTTCATCCAGAATACTTTTAAAGCATCAGTCAGTCATTAAGCTTCTCAATAGCCCTGTTAGGTAGCTGGCATGCTATGCGCTTTACAGCTGGGAAAACACAGGCAGAGAAAAGAAAGGGGAAGTGACATGGATAGGTGATGCATCATGTGGAGAGCATTGTGGAAAAGCTATTGAGCTGGTACTGAGGAGAGTGTTGGTTGCTTGGTTCATAACTGGAATTCAGTATCGGCTTTGAAGGGCAAGAATTGTTCCTCTCCATGAATATAATTTCCCCAGCTGAAAATGGGATGGGGCACTGATTATGGGACCTTAACTGGTTTCAGAGCACGCTCTACAAACCTAAGAGACTACCCCTGGAGAGATTATCCTCCAGGTTATTTTGCACCATGTTTTGGGACAAGTGTAGCAAGAGGGTGTGTAATAAACTAACAAGTCCCTGGTTCAAATCTTGCTTCGCCTACTAAATAGTATTAAGAATGTGACTATTGTTAATCTTTACCTTGCACCTTTAATCATAAGAATGATCTTGACTCATCTTGCAAGAAAGTTGTAGTGAATAATACTGATGAATCACTATTTACATCAGAGATGGTAAACATGTGACCCTCCAGATTCTATTCCTTGCATTTCCCAGCAGCCTTATTCAGCATAACCAAAGGTAAACTGGGAGTTATGGTCTAATAACATCTAGAGGGCTGCATGAATTCCATCCTTGATTTAAATGCTAATAAATAAATATTGTGTTACTGCAGCAAGAAATTTTAAGTGGTTACCACACAGCCTGGAAGAACACTTGCTTAAAGGCCTAGCATAGGTTTATTTCAGAAGTTGTGTTAAGACTGTTTGTGTTTGAGCTGATGTTTTGTGCCAAAGGTTCAGCTTTTATGAATGTGATTTTGTGTGTGTGTGTGTGAGAGAGAGAGAGAGAGAGAGAGAGAGAGAGAGAACACATGTGTATCTTTCAAAACTGGTACATAGAACAGTAAAGCTCAAATATTTAGCATGGTATATCTCCAAAACTTTGATTGACAAAGATTCTGTATTATATAATGTCCCCCAAATGCATACCTCCTTAACAGCTTATAATTATAACACGTCTTTTAATTAGGCTGAATCACTATTTAAATGCAGTAGACAATAACACTAGAAATTTAAACCGATGTTTTGGATTCACTTAGGGAAAGTTACAGTTCCCACATAAAATGTCTCAGCTGAGGTGTATGTTTTTTTAAAAAATTAATAACCCCAAAACCTGAAGGCATGAGTGTTTTGGCATGCTCAGTACTTTGCATTTCTGGGTGGTTAGCAAATAACAGAAATTGTATTAAGCCTCTTACAGTTTGTGGTACATGGTGGGTGAGTTGCACATACCTTGGCCATCTTACAACAGAACACCTCAGTTGCAAGAACATAGGTGAGTTGTGCTCACCTTTGCTTTGCTGCAGAATAGCCAAGCTAAAAAGTATATTTTGAAATGATATGTCCATGAGGCTCTTTTATTAACACTTTGTAATGACCTCACCAGGGCATAGCTGACTGCCTTCTCATCACTCCCTATCTTATTAGAACTGTCTGCGCCATTCAACGCATTAGAGTATGAACAGTACTTTATCTTGTCTGCCATCTAAGTTTGGGGCAGTGTGTATTTCCTCTGTCTTTTACAATGTTCTGCTGTCTTCTGGGCTAGTTGTAACCTTCATCTATCTTTTGATTTATCAGTGAGCCAGCAGTCAGCAGCGTTCTATATGAAGCTATCTTTCTTCAACCCCTTCCTTTTTTCTCTGTCTCCACGTATGCTACAAATCAAGAGATTTCTTATATATAAATGTTAAAAGAACACTTTTTAATATATACAGTTAGCCCAATATATATATGTGTGCCTTCAAGTCACCTGTCAACTTACAGCAACCCCATGAATTTCATAAGGTTTTCTTAGGCAAGAAATACTCAGAGGTGTTTTTACCCCAGTTCCTTCCTCTGAAATATAGCAGACAGCACCTGGTATTCATTGGTGGTCTCCCATTCAAGTACTAACCACAATTGATCCTGCTTAGCTACCAAGATTAGAGAGGATCTGGTGCTTTTAGGATATTTAGGCCCTAAGTTAACCCTATAGGGGGTGTAAATCTTTTCTTATTTTATATCTGCAAACAAGAACAAAGAATTCAATTCTTCCCCCAACCAACATGCACGAGTGTTCTTTTTAAAAATGTGTTTCATAATTCAGGTCTTTTTAATGAAAAAAAGGTTTCCATATTTTGCACAAAAGAACATTGTTTTTACATAAAAATATTTGCACATAAATCAAAAGGCATTGTTTTATGCACAAAACCACTGGTCCACATTACTTCCCAAAGCCTAGGAGAGTTACTTTTTGGGACTGCAACTACCAGAGTTCCCTAGCCAGCATGGCCAATTTCTTCCTAATAATATATTCCAAGGGAATGACAGGCACCTTCTCTATTTCTTCTTTAATGTTTTGCAAAAAGCTTTGTTTCTTATAAGTTGACCGCCTTCCCAATAAATCTAGGTCTCAAGCCACTCAGACTTTTCAAGCTTTGAAATCCCAATAAGACATTTTTAAGCAAACAAAACAACAACGAAACAAAACCCCACTTGCTTTTGTCTGTTCCTGAAATAGCAACATTCTGTATCCTAGGTAAGGTTAGAACCAACCTGCAATTTAACATTTATGTTTTCTGGGAAAGAAATCCCCAGCTGAGACCCCAAATATTCTGAAAGGTGGTTATGATGGATTCCTAGTAGGGGAGGATACTGCAGAATCCCATTAATTACAAGGGTTTTATTTGTTTGTTTGTTTTTGCAACAACAAGCAGAATGGATGTCAGGACTTAGGATCACCACAGAAATACCTTGGCGCCTTGATGTGAAGCATCAGCAGTGGCAAACTAATGCTTGTGGACACTTTAAAATGTAATGCAGTTGTTCCTAAAAGAACAGAGCTTACTGTTTAGCAACTGCTTACAAATGCTTGCTTATGTTTCTGTCAGTCCCTAATTGCCAGACAATTAAAACACCTGTTGTTCTTTCTCTTGACTGTCAGCGAAGGGCCGTAGTTGACTCCTGGTAGAACTCAAACTGCAGTGATAATGTCAGAATGGTGTCAGGCATGGTTGCAAACCTGAATCTCTGCTGAGCATTCCAGCAAGAGACTGCTTCGAAAGGTATGGGGGTAAAGAAGCTGACAGACTAGGGCGAGAAGTTGATAGAGTTGACAGATAGGAATTAGAACAAATCCAGAGAGCACTGCAAGCTCTAAGAGACAGATGAATGTAGTGGTTAGAGCAGCCTTCTCCAACTAGATGAATGTAGTGCCCTCTAGATGTTTTGGAGTACAAGTTCCATCACATTCAGGATACATGATGGGAACAAGAACCTTATTGCACTACATTGTTAGTCCTATGATTCCACTTTAATTGCTCTGGAAGCCTCCTGCGGAATCCTGGGATTTGTAGTTTAGCAAGGCCAAAGAGCTCTCTGGCTGAGAATGCTAAATGCCCCTCCCTAAACTGCAAATCCCAGGATTCCTCAGGAGGCATCCATAGCAGTTAAAGTGGAATAATAGTGCTGTAACAGTGTAGTGTGATAAGGCCCCAAGTCCAACATATTGAGAGGGCAGCAGGTTGGAGCCATCTGGGTTAGGCCAAGGACTTTATCAGACACATCAGATATGGTGCTATAACGACGCCACATAATCACAAAAGGGCGCACATATCAGACGATGTCACCCTTTCATGGTTATGTCCCTGCCAAAACCTGTACTTTTTAATTGATGGCTTAAGACATCAGTTGATCCCCCCTGCTGTTTTTTTGCCGGCAAAGCCAACGTGTGAAACCTCGCATCCTTTCTCCCCTCCCCCCTTACTTACCCCATCAGTGGCCGGTCCGGCATGAACACTACTGGGTGAAACTGTGACATCTAGGTAAATAACACACTTTTTATGACCCTCCCTTATGACCTTATTACTTGTCAGTTTTTAAGTGTGTTTTTGTGCTTTTAAAAACTTTTTAGTGTTATTTTTTGTTTGTTTTTTGAACTTCCCATGCAATGAAGTCCCACGATATTTCACAGGATTTCAATGGAGGAAGTGAAGGGAGCTCACTTCCTCTTTCATTGCCGGAGCTGCCTTTGCCAGGATTAGAGGTAAGTGTGTGTGTGTGTGGGGGGGGGAGCATTCTTTTGCTGGCATAAAAATGGGGAAAAAATTATGCCAGCAAAAGAATGCTTTAAAGGGAGCATCTGATAAAGTCCTAGGCTAGGGAGGTCTTAGAGACAGCATGGTGTAGTGGTTTGAGCTTTGGACTATGACTCTGGAATCCAGGGTTCGAATCCCCACTCAGCCATGGAAACCCACTGGGTGACGTTGGGCAAGTCAAACTGTCTCAGCCTCAGAGGAAGACAAAGACAAATCCCCTCTGAACCAATCTTGCCAAAAATGTCCCATGATAGGTTTGCCTTAGGGTCAGCATAAGTGGGAAATGACGTGAAGGCACACAACAGGGAGGTCTTGGTTCAAATCCCCACTTAATCATGTTCCATATGAAATATAAGTCATGTGTGGTATTGGCACATGGTGGTCTTGGACTAATCTTTTTCTATAAGGACAAAATTGGCAGGGGAACCATGTCTGCTATTCTCAAACCCTTGAAGGAAGATGAGGATGTAAAAAAATACAACAAACATCTTGGTCAAGCAAAGATCCAAGTCTTCTCTCAAAGTCTTAATAGTAAGGCTATTTGGGACGGGTGGAATACACTTTGATTAATTACAGGTTTTAGTCAGTTATCATTGAATTAATTGTCTGCATCTGCATACTACATGTGCATTTTGCACTTGTAATATGTATATCTTGTATTTCATGCACATGAAAAATCATTTTTTCTGCTACATGCATTTGCATATGGATAGATCTATTTTTCTGAAAGGGAAAAATCCCTTATATGTTGATGTCATCTTAAAAGAGGCTTTCCCCTTCCTCTTGCACTGAGATGAGACTCTTCCTTTTTAGATTGCACCTATACTTTTTTTAAGTGGAGGTCTGTCTTAGGTGGTATGTTAGGTCCTGTCCTAGGTCATGTTTGGTAACATGCCCTGGTTGTCCTTCTCTTCTAGAGCCTCAAGTGGCTCATCACAAAAAGAATCCATGCAGCGTTCAGGAACTTTTCTGGATTTAGACCCTGTGACCAAAGAATTCACTCCTCCACGTTTCCATCTGGCCCAAATTCTACAGTTTGTAAAAGCTAGGCCATCTCATTACTACTCATTTTGTCACTTATGTAGATTGTACAGTTTTGTTTTGCTGTGGTTTAAAACCTTTTTCAGATTATTGAGGAGATACAATATTGAACGGCTTAAATTGAATGGAGTGGGGAAAAAATCTCCAGTGTGCAAAGGTGGGCAGTTGCTAAGCTTAGTCAAATGCACAGTCCAAAAGGTAGACGGTGGCCAAAGTTACAGGAAGCATCCCATGAAAGCAAAGCAAGTAGATGGGACAGATGGATACCATGCAACACATGCAGGCTAGAATGAACAGCCTTGCCCTCTGAGATAAATGCATTTGTTCAGTCTTCAGAGCAGAAGTGTCTTCTGAGGCTTAGAGCAGAGTTGAATTGAGAATTCTGTCAAAGAGTCCTTTTAGCTTTTTGAAGGGTGCTGGCAGGGAAATGTGTTGACAAATGGTGCCCTTCCACTCCCCTGCTACACTGGTACCTGTTTTTATGATCTTGGCACCACTCATTTTGCTGCTGGATTATTTATTTATTTATTTATTTAAAGCCTCTTCCTACTGCACACTGTCAGAATAAGGGAAGGAATTGTTGCTTTCCATTCTCACTTTGAATTGGTTTCAGTACAGAGTGTGGGCTGAAGTAGGGAGCAGTCCTTCACCTCTCTCTAGATATAGGTGGGCGGAACTTTGAAGAAAAAGGAAACAGCATTCTGCAACAATTCACATTTGCTCACATTCCCTAAACCACCTAAATGTTTGTCCTCTAATTATTGTTATTTGCTATCAAGTTGGTTTTGACTTTATGGCAACCCTGTGAATGAGGCCTTGTCTACAATGGCCAAATAAAACAACCTCACCTCCTTATATCTGCAAGCTGTTCAGATGATGTATGACTTGAATCAGGGGCATTCAAGCATTTCAGAGCCTTAATCCACATCAAAAAAGCAAGGATTTACTCTGGAGTCTAGCAGAAAATCCAGATATTCACATGTGTGTGTGGACTGTGCTCTATTGCAAATTTGGTGTGGGGCCAAGGTGGGGGAAAGGTTTTTGGGAAAGGTTGGGGAGAGGTACTCTGAGTCAGGCCTTCCTACTCTTCCAATTTTACTTTTCAGCAACCCCCCCTCTTTTTGCACAGTTGTTTGGAGAAGCTCATACCAGCATACCCATATTGTTAACTGTACATACCTCCATGTAATAGGATGTCCAAAGCCCCTCCAAGCCATGAGAAAAGAAAAGCCATGAGGGGGGAGGCAGGGGAAAAACTGGAGCAGGCATGGGTCTTTGCCCATGCATACTGTGATTGACTGGACCAGGGCAAGTTTGAAAGGGGGCAACTGTGTGTGGATAGTGCCCTCAAACTCACCTTGGTTTGTGTGGTGATTGTGTAGGCAAGCCCTTGGTCACTGCGGACCCGAGAAACTAGAAGGTAAGATGGGTTTTCCTGTTGGTGTAGATGAGCCCTGAGAGCCATCCAAAAATCTCCCAGTTATCAACAGCCCTGCCAAGGTTTTGCAAACTCAGGACTTTGGCTTCTTTAATTGAGTAAATCACCTGGCTGCAATATAGTCTCTCCCCACCCCCTGCAAAGCATTCAGGTTTACTGAGGAGTCTTGTCTTTTCCAATGAGTCATGCCATTTCAGATATGCCAGAAGTATGATGGCTTCAGTGTAGCCATTTTAGGTTCTAGTGAGAGTTCAGCTTAATTTGCTCTCAGGTCTGTTTATTTTCCTTTTTGGCAGGCCGTGGTATCCATAGAACTCTTCTCCATCACCTCTTCTACTTGCAATCTATTAATGAGGTAGGAAAGAGGTTTTGTGTTTCAAAATGGGGGAGAAGTCATTTCAGCCCAGCTGTAAGGAATGTTGTAATTATATCCTGTATTATGGGTACCGTGTTAGATTAAGGAGATTATCAGTCATGGCAAAAACTGCATCAAAAGATCTCTAGAAAAACAGGAAGGGGCAAGATTATCAGATGACAACATCATCCAGCGTTCTGGGGGTGTAACACAGCCATGAGTAAAGTATCCCTTTCTATTAGTGGCTTGTCCCTGTCAATAGAAGAGTGAAGCCTCATCTGCGGCAATGCTATGCCCCCAGAACGGCAGAAAGTCACAGGCGTCTGGTAAAGTCGTACTTTCTGTTCTTCTAGTGATCTTCTGGTGTGGTTGCAAACACAATTTTTTCACACATTCCCTCACATCTGATAATCTCCTAAATGACCTGGAACCATGCCCTATGAGGAACAGCATAGGGAGGGAGCTGGGTTTGTTTAGCCTGGAGAAGAGACGGTTAAGAGGTGAAATGATAGCCATGTTTAAATACTTAAAAGAATGTCCTATTGAAGAGGGAGCAAGCTTAGTTTCTGCTGCTCCAGTGACTAGGACATGGAGCAATAGACTCAAACTACAGGAAAAGAGAGTCCACTTGAGCATTAGGAAGAACTTCCTGATGGTAAGAGCTGTTCGACAGTGGAACTGCCTCAGAGTGTGGTGGAGTCAACTTCTTTGGAGGTTTTTAAACAGAGGCTGGATGGCCATCTGTTGGGAGTGCTTAGATTATGTATTCCTTCAGGCTAGCGGGTTGGACTGGATGGCCCTTGTGGTCCATTCCTATTCTATGATTTTATGAGCTCCAAGGTATCTTCTAGTTCTAGAAGTCTATGGTTCTGATGGGTGAAGTGAGAGAGAAGTCTGTTTTGGTAGTTCTGCAATTATTCTCTCATGCACTGTAGTAATCCTTGACCTTCAAACAAACAATGGCAGTGAAGGCAGTTCACAACAAGGAAAGGAACAATGCAATGATGTTTACCCTGCTTTCGTTTGGCAGACATGTGTAGCCATTTTGAAAACATGCAACTGGGAGGCATTAGGTCTTAAGGAAAACTCAGCAAACTAACAGACTGGTGATTTTTTTTTATTTCTATGAACTGAGAATGTTTATTTCTAGTTTTAATGATTAAAGCAACAGCAAACTATTCCTGCTGAAAAGTAATAGTGATATGAGGGAATACGCATTTGGCTATGCCTCCTAAAAATAATGTTTAAATGGCAAACTGTTACATCTGGGGAGTGTTTTTTGAGGTGAAATCAGTGCTAATCCCATTCTCTTGTACAATTTTTATTTCAAACACCAACATTCTATTGTTTTTGATCTTCAGCTCCCATGTAAAACATGGATGTAATCACACCTAGAGAAACTTCATCAAAACGCAGCCTCATCAATTAAATACACATACACACATATATATGTTGACCCCCGTATCCACATATTCGGTTCACAGTTTCACTTATCCACACCCAAACAAATATGTTCTTTTTAGGCATTTCTAGGTCCTCCAATGCAATTCTATGGTCAACTTCTGGCATTCATCTCATTGAAAATAATAGGGTTCCCTATTATCCACGGTTTCAGATATCTATGGGTGGTCTTGGGATGTATGCCTTATGGATATGGGGGTCAACCTGTGTGTGGGTGCATTTGCATATATATACACACACACCAGCTAAGCCTGAAGAATGAACCAGTAGGCATTTCAGGACAGAATCAAGGTTGACTAAAGTTGCATGAGCTCACCACACCATCCCATTTGCTTCCAGTTTCAATTCCACCATGGCTGTTTGCAGCCAACATTATCACCATCATTTTCCTCTGCAGAGCACAGAGCTGGAAGAGCAAACAGGAACAAGCCACCACATGGCTCTGCAGTGTTGCATGGGGAAACTAGGAAGGCATCCCTGAGTTGCCTAGGCAACCAGGTGACCCTCTTCTATTTTCTCTTCTGGGGCTATACTTGGTTGTTGTGAACAGTTGTGTCTGTGTGAGGGGGGAGGGTGTAAATTTGTATCTACATCAACAAGGTGTTAAATATGGGTAACAGGTGAACTTTGCAACCCACCCAAAGCATGGAGAGTGGGGACAAAAGTAGACAGCCTATGAAGAAGACTGAAATATTTATAAGGAAGGTTTGGTGCAGCTCTAATATGCCTCTTCTTAAACTGGCATAGATTTTTAGTCCTTTCACATAAGGCATGGATGGGAAAAGCACAATGACAGAGACTTAAAAAAAAGAAAAGAAGAAGAACTATGCTCCAAGCAGCCAAGGGGCTCACTGATGAAAAGAAATGGTATCCTTAACAGCGGGTCATTGACAAAAATATCACTTAAGGGAGGCAAATCCCTCTAAAATACAGCTTGCCTGGCACATCCAGTCCTCTCCCACAATGAAACGCAACAAAATCCAATGTAGGAGAAAGCAAAATGGACAGATTCTCCCTTTCCTAAAGGAGAAATAAACGCCAACCTAAACATTAGGAGGAACATCTTTTCTGTAAGAGCTCTTCAAAAGTGGAATAGACTTTCTCTGGTCTCCCTGATGGCATCTCCTGCCTTGAGAGCTGGACTGTTTTCCCTGTTATCTGCAGAAAATGGGCCAAAGTCCACATAGGATGCCAGCCCATTGCTGAAGCTACTGTCGCTGCCATTTTCTCAGTAATGTGGAAGCCTGACAGGGATCCCATGACATGTGACTGCAGGCCCCCTGCATGTGACCAGCCTTGGTCATATGCTGTGCTGCCTGGCTTCCGGGAGAGTTAGACAGCTGGTGGTAGTAGTGGGGAGTGGCATTCTAGGACACGCTGCCATGGAGACATGCGGACCTATATAGCCAAAATGGAATAAACTGGGTATTATCTTAAAATGCAGTAAAAGGCCCTATCCCAGCAGCCCCGTATCTGCCCTGGGGGTTGTTTGGGCTGCCCAGGGGCAGGTTGGAGTAAATACCCTGAGTCGTTTGGACTGCAGGATTCTGGAATGGGGGCAAGCTGGGGTAATTGGTCAGTGCAGACAAGCCCTCAGAGGATGATGGACTCTCCTTCTTTGGAGGTCTTGGAAAACAGAGGTTGGATGGACATCTTTCAGGAGTGCTTTAGTTGTATATTCCTGCATGGCAGTGGGTTGGACTGGATAGCCCTTGTATCTCCTTCAATCTCTCAAGATTCTATGAGTCTATAGATGAAACTGCTAGAGACCCATCCTTATTCTGGAGTCCATTCCCATTTTGTGTGCACGGTAAGTCCCTTAGACTCCAGCAGTCAGCACTTTGGGCCATCTTCCCCACCTTTACCAAGACTTGTGGAGATGCTCCTTGCAGCAAATATGAATAAGGAATGGGAACATGTGTCATAGCCTTAGGCCATGGCACACGGCTTATTCCATCCTGTTCTGTCCTATTTCATTGCTTTTGCAACTCCCCTGGAGACATCAACTTCTAGATTTGCTTTAAAGAGGGATAATAAAGCTCTATATATCAACCAAACTGACAAACTCCCAGCAAATAAAATGTTGGGGGAAAAGAGCTGGGGTTCACACTCTCAGAACTGCCTGGGAAAAAAGCCAAGATGTCATTAGAAGCACTCAGGTTATTGCTGAGTGTGAAAGCACGTCTTGTCTTATACACAAATATTGAGGAGGGAAGGCCAAGAATTAGTCATTTTAACAAGGCTAGGGGGATTAAAATCCCAGCAGCAAATACTCTTCATGTTGGAGTGTATTTTTCCCCTCTAGAAGGATGAAGAAATCCAAAAGGTTTTGTGCAGTTCCAACCGATAACGTCTATGCACCATTGAGGAGTATCAGCCACATTCTCTGCAGAGACAATCACTTTTTCTCCCCTTTACTCTGTGCCAAATGAGCTTTCTTGCCTTCAAATATTTCTTAATCATGGCTTCTTAGAGGATTACGAGGAAGCTAGTGAGGATTTTATTTTCCATTTTGTTAAAGTTCATCACAAGTCTTTTCTTGGGTATTTGCTAAGACTAGAGGGTTGGGGTCGTCGGGAAGGAACACGCAAAGGCATTCATAGCTAGTTTAGTTTGCTAGCACCTCATTATACAGTGAATGGAAAGTGGCTGCTTTGAAAGGGCTGCTTACACATTCCTTTAAAGAAGATGTTGGGGTAAATGCAGCATCTAAATGGAAGTGGGCTTCCTTCTTTAAAATTAATTAATTAATGTCCTGCCCTTCTCCTACTGTGGGACCAAAAGAGGCTTAGAATAGAAGTTAAAACAATTTCATCTAATCTTAATCCATTTCATCATCCATTACTTTCCTAACTCTTTTTTGGTCCAAATTCCAATAAGATGTAACTGGTGCCCAGTCTCTTTCTATTTGCTCCCCAACCAGTTAAAGGCTAAAGGCCTATTTAAATAAGGTCTTTGCCTGCTGGCAAAAAGACAGCAGAAAAGGGGCCAAGTAAGTTCTCACCCTGCCCTGGCTTCACTTTTACAACATTTCCTTAAAACACAGTTAAAAACACATGAAATACTTACTATTTATATATTATCTAATACAGTGGCTCTACTCCTTTTCTTTACCAGGGACCCCCATTACATATCTTTTGTTGCCATGACCCCCAAGACTAAATAATAAGAACAATAATACCTGATACTAATAATCATAATACAATTACACTATCCATTAAACCTTCCCTCAGAGGCACTGGAGGGAGAGGGAAGACTTTTCTCCTGCTTCTTCCTGCAGGTTTGTGGCTGGAGTGGATTGAATTGCAGTGTGCAGGCCAAGTCAGACACCCATCCTTTGCCTTTGCTCCTGTCATGTGGCTGATCCATTGTGGGGAGGAGGTGGGCCAAGCAGCCTTCAAGCCTTTGCAGACCCTCTGTGAGGACATTGCAGCCCCCTGGGGGTCCCTGGGTCACAGGTTAAGAACCACCGATCTAATATGTTGAGAGAGGGGAACTGAAAATTCTCAGCCAAACTGCTCTAGTATAGTTCACCGACCTACAAACAGCAGGATTCCATAGGATATAGCCACGGCAGTTGCAGTGGAATCCTATCTTAGTGGTATAAATGGGTAATGTGAAAAGGTCTCTAGGGACACATTGACAGAGTTACATATTTCTCCATATGCAACACATTGGGTTGGGAGAAACACAGAATGTTGTGTGACAACAGGACACTATGGGTGAAGAGGGGGAGTAAAGGTGAGGTTTCCTCCCTCCCCCCTGTGTGTGTGTGTGTTTGTGTGTGTGTGTGTGTGAGTGTGAGTGAGTGAGTGTGTGTGTTTGTGAGAGAAAGAGAGATGCAGCCCAGCTGAACACAATGTGTAGTTTGGAGCAAAGAACTTCAGACAAGAATAGTTGTTCAAAGTTCTGCCTCTGCTAAAAGGGGGTGGTGGGAAGGAGGGATGCAGCGAAATGAGCCCTTGTGAAATAAATAAGCAAACAAACTGCATGCAGGATGGCCTTTGCAAGAATATATGCCATTCACATTGACCTTTACTGATGTATATTTAAAACTCTGGCTTCTCTTTGTGCTTCCTCAAACCTGGAAATGCATTAAAGTCCTGTTGCTTTAAAAATGTGCTTCCTGCTGGTGTGTAAAAACTCAGTGAACTTTTCCTTTTAATTTTCTTTCTTTTCATCCTTTCTTCTCTCTCTGTTTTCGCAGGTAAGTGGCATTTGCTTATTGTTGAACTTCACAAAAAGTCAAGATGTAGGGATGTAAAGCATCCCCCACTTCAACCCTGTTGGCAGTTTCTTGGCAGGTAAACCAAAATTTCAGTTCTCTTTGTTCCTGGGTAAAACTATTTTCTTTTGTTCTACCTTCCCAACCCCCACCCCAGTTTGTGGAGAGTGAGCAAGGAGGTTGCACAGGGCTTCATTCACAGTTCACTGGCTTGAAGACTGGGCTTGCATTGTGGATTGGCATAGCTGTCTCTCATCTCTGTTTTAGGCAGGCTGTTGCTCCTTGGGATTTGGAGAGGTTCAGGACCCTGGAATTTCAGCCCATGAATATGGGTTGCATTATAGACAGCTGCCTGAAGTGTACATGGCAAATTTTCCCCCACTAACCATTGTTCGGTGGTGCAGACACTTTGCTCAGGATAGACAATATCATGGGATGGAGGAAGAAAGATTTCGTAGATAATGAATTAAACTCTAGGGAAGAAATGTCTTACAGCCTAGTGCTAAAACGTATTTGCTTGGAAGTAAGTTCTGCAGAGTTTATTGGAGCTCACTCCCTAGCTTTTAATATTGCAGGTTTTAGATCAAACACATGGCTAACTGCTAGCCCTTGGGCTAAATCTTGACATTGATGTCATTTTCTCATCTCTGATGCCTAGACGAAAAAGTTTTCAGGTTGTAAGAACCAGAATTTCAACACACAGCAGTGCTGCATTTCTTTTTCAAACTGGATGCTGCTGTGTACCTTTTTATGCATGGGTGTTCTGTCTAATGGCTAGATAACTTTCTTATGAAGCTGTCTTCTCATGGCCCATGGGACATTGTCTGGTAAACAGAACAGTCCCTGACACCATAGAAGCCTTAGGTTATGTTCACCTTAGAACAATATAATTCAAGGTACTCATTTATTAGCAACAAAACTGGTATATGTCTACTCTGTTGCAGGGGCAGCACATGCTCCAAGTAAGGGGGTGATCTCACCCTGAAATGCCAAGCTGAGGTACTCTCCTCCTTAGACTATGAGCAGTCAGATTTATGTCCCACTGTATTCAAGGGGGGGGGGTATTCCCACATAATTAGGTATAAAATTACAGCCTTAATGGCTTAATAACAATGGTACAGTTCTTCAGCTTATCTTGGTCTTATTTAATATCTGAGAATGGAAATGAGAAAGTCTCAGTGTAAAGAAGTTTGTCTTGCAGTGATCAAACAGACAAAAAAAAAGGAGATGAATCCTTTGTTACATAAGGAGAGAGGGAGAGGAAGGGAAATAACTTTCACAAACTTACTGCCTGCTTTGGCAGGAAATACTGCTTTGTTTTTGTGTTTATGATGGTCTAACTATTGAGAAGGCTGCAGAGAAAGTTAAGTTTTTGAAGTGCACTGTTAAGCTTTTAGATCCCATAGATGGCTCTTATTTCCAGTTTTTTAAATTTTAATTAGTTAATAGGGTATTTATACCCCACTCTTCAGCCACAAAGGCTATCAAAGCAGCTTACAATTTGTTTTTAAGCAATAGCAATTTACACATCTACACTGCATTAAGCAGTTTCCAATGTGTATTAGCTAATTGCTCCCATAAGCCAGGTACTCATTTTACCGACCTAGAAAGGATGGAAGGCAGTATCAACCTTGGAGCCCTCTGGAATTGAACTTGCAGTGTGGTGACTTGCAATTCTGGCATTTAACCACTGCACCACCAGGGCTCAATGATTGTGATCCAGTGCTTATTTGCCTGAGACTAAACCGCATTGTCCCAAGGGGCTTACTTTGGAGTAGGTGTGTGTAAGATCCTCCTGTAAATTCCTCTTTTGTTTGTTCTGGAGTGTGCCCCATCTGAGGCCTCATCCATATCACAAGGTAATTTGCTTTTGTGTGGTATTGGTTTGTGTAGATTCCTGCTGTCTCCAGCATTCTCAAAATGGAGCCTCATCCTGTGTTTGTATGTGTTTGATAAAGCTAGAGCAATTCGATGGTCCCAGAGGTGCATTTTAAGAACACCATGACTCTGTGTTTCAGATTGTGTGAGATTATTCCTTAGGAACAGCTATATCTCTGTTTGGCAATCTAATTCTATATACTGAGCTTCTGTTATAAACCTTTTAATGGGTCTGTGTACTAACTGTGCATGCCAGAGGCAAACATGAACGGTGAGGGAGCAAAGAAAGTGAGAGAAGAAACTTTCACATTAAAATTGAAAAGGGTAACTTTTTAATCAGTACTGATCATACAGGCATAATCGTTGTCTGGTACAGAAAAGTAACCACCATAGTCAAACCCAAAACATATTGAGATTCCTTTTGCAATCTAATTTTGAATAGATCAGGAAGTATGCCTTTAAACCTTGCTTTGAATCCCCCAAGCTTGAGATGGCTTTGTTGGATGGCTGCAAGGTACTAGGATTCTGGAGGGAGAGAAAGCAGCTCTCCTACCTCTCAGATGGAACTCTGCTTCTTTGGGAACATTCACCCAGAAGTGCCAGGGATTATACCTGATGCCTCATGTAATCAAAGTGTATATTCAGTCATTGGATGGTGGCCTTCCCCTCATCTCTTTACCAGGTGATTTCACTCTACAGAGGACTGGTTATGTGTATGGCTGTGCTGCTGTATCCATTGCTACAATTGTGCAGGCAACCACAATGATCATGTATACTGGTTTATACATCCTTCTTCAGGCAATGCTTATACATCCTTCTTCAGACAATGAGAGGTGGAAACTGAGTGGAGCTGGGTAGCTTTGGGTGATGCATAGTAGAGATTATTTGCGTCTTGGCACCCTTTGAGATGCAAAAGTTCTAAATTTGCACCTCTGCATTGGACCAAACAGTGGAAATGCTGGAGGAATCAACTTGTCTTGGGCCAGGCCTGGATTGCTGGGACTTGGATGTCATGCCATTGCTGAGAATCCAAAATCTGTGAGATGGATTTGTTTCTATAAGTTAACACTGTAATGTTTTTCTCACTCAAGCAAGGGTACAACTGATAGGAGAATCAATGGCTATATCCTGTTTACCCACCTATTGTTAGTTGTTCTTCTCAACTTTTTAAAAATGCTGTTGCTTTTTTCCAGCTATTATACACATATGCACACACAGTTAGATAGTATCTTCTCTTTGGTTTATTTGCCCCAGAGTTTGCAATTCTGTAAGGTGGGGGGAAAGCCCTTTATTAATATCATTCTTTAAACAGCCATCACATAGGATGCCAGAGTGAAAACTGCCCATGGCTTCTGTATCGTTAATGGTTATGTAGAAGAGGGAAATTCAACAGGCATTGCTTGCCAGGAGCACACTCAAGTTTTCAAGGTTGAGCCACTCCTCTGATGATTTTTGTTCAGGGTCCCATCTTCCCAGAACTTAGGAACATTACTTTTTGGACTAAAACTCCTGTAATGCTCAGGATTTACTTGTAGAATTCTGGGAATTGTAGTAGTAAAGAAGTAACATTTCCAAACTGTACGCCTACTCCACAACTGCAATTATACAATGAAGGAGAAGCTCCCAAGAGAAATCCTAGACCTCATCTTCTTCTTTCAGGGAGGCAAGAGGAACAGTCAGATGAAGCAAATCTGTTTATTTAGGAATTCACTCTCCCACTGTGTACACCCAACTAATAATTTGGGGCCAGAGAGGAACCCTGACTTGGCAGAAGAAGCAGTGTATATAGAAGAATCTCAAAATTCTTGGATAACAGAATTGAAAATATGCATGCCACAATCTCTGAAACATGTTCTCAAAGCATCTATATTGATGTATAGAGGGCTCATCCAGAAGGGAAATAATCTCTGGACATCTCAGAAGTATCCAGTTCTTTTTCTTTACTTGCCTATTCCCAGGTTTACATCCAAACTCTTTCTTGAAATATTGCAGGTTTCTCTCACGTCCCTTGTGTTCTTCTCCACCCCACCACCCACTGATCAAATGTCATGTCTAGACTCACCCAACATTTCAGAAATTCATTTTCACCAATTTTCACTGAGCCTTCTATATTATTATTCAGAAGTTACAATTAGGGTGCTAAAGTGCTTTAGCAATATTTGATGAGTTACACATCAGGATCATTTTGTTTTGGTGCAAACATTCCTCTTCCCCTGGCTTGATCTCTGTTGGGTCTGTGTGCTGGAAGCAATAACTGTGTTTACTGGTGGTGACCATCTTAGCTAGTTCTGGGATAGTACAAACAGACTGCAAAATAGAGATATATTCCATTTTGGAAAATGCTGGATTAATTTAAATTTACCTGGGAAGTTGGAATGAAAAGTCCTTGGTAATGCTGGGAGTTCCGAGGAGATACTTTAGGATGAAGAAGATCAGGTCACTGACTGAGCTTGGGATCCTTACAAGCCCCATCAGCAAATCCCGAAGCAAAGAGATTTCCTTTTGCCTCTGTATGCCCTCAATATCTGCTCCCAAAGACTTCAAAATCTGTCAGAGCAGAGTTTTGAGTAGTGCTGGGGAGAGAGAATGGGATCCTCTCATCCTGGGTGTCTGGAGGCAGTAGAGAGGGAGCAAAATTGCCTCCTCTGAGATAGGTGACAGGATTCTTCTGTCTGCATGAGGCCCCAGTTGGCATTTCTTTCCCACCAATGGAATTTCCCTCTAGTCCCCTCATTTCTAACATTTCTAGAGCAAGTAATTGAAAATAAAAGCATAAATCATGCACATCTAGAACCATTTGCTGTGTTCACATTCCCTTGGTCTGCTTGCCTTCCCCTTTTCTTTATATGCTCAAATTATATTTCTAAATCCTCAACTGAAGTTTGCAGTTAATGCTATGCTAGAAATTTGGGGACTGAAGGGAAATATCATTTGGGAGGCAGAATTCTTATTTGTGGGGCAATGCCTTATCCTCCTTCCCCATGGTTACACACCCTGACATTTGGCTCAGCCTAATAGGTTCCCCTTAGGATCGCCATAAGTCAGAAGGGACTTGAAGGCACATAACAACAACAATAAATCCTCCCAACCCCTTGCTTAACTGCTGTGTTGTTTGTGACTCATTTCCCCCCCCCTGCCGGCTCTGCCTGGAAACAAATGAACATCAGCCCCACTCCCCCACCCACCCATACTTCTGACTCACTTGTCCATTAAGTCTCACCTGCTTCTTCAATTCAGTAGTCCCTCTGCTTTCCAGCTGTCTCTGAAATAAGTGTTAACAGGTACCTAACACTAGGGTGTGTCCAACTGCTACTTTTGTCCCATGGCTAAAATATTTTCTGCTGTGTTACTTGGTTCTAGGGTGGGAATGAGAAGAAACAGTTGGCCAGGTGGCCACTGAGCCAGATAGTGCCTTTCTATAACTCTCTGCAGCTCGTTCAGGGGATGTCATTTTTTTTTTCTTTGAACAACACATTATCTTGCAAAGGCAGATGCACTGAGGTAGAAAAGCAGGGCAATGCATGAGGCAGTATATTAAGGCATGTTTTAGAGCCGGTTCAAGGGAGCGTGGTATGGCAGCGTTAATCAATGTAACCAACAATGTATTGAACTGCCATCTGCTTACCATGGGGAATGAGGGAGGACAACATGCTCTGTCAGAGATATTATGTCTCAGCAACCTCAACCAATATTTGACAGAGTAAAATGGAAAATGGAGAGCAAGCAATGGGGGAAGGCTAAACATCTCACAAAATTACAAATCCCAGAATTCCATGGCATTGAGCCATGGCAGTTAAAGCGGTGTCAGACTGCATTATTTCTGCAGTGTGGCAGCAGCTTTGGATTGCAAGGAGCGAAACTGGAAGATTAGTTTACCACCAGTAAGAAAAGTCCATTGCATGTGCATCTGTAGGTGTACCTGCCCTTTTGTCTATCTAATTATCTATCTATCACGATATACATAGCCACCTATCACCTCTCTGTTTTATATCACACATCTTTTAGCATTTCAGAGATGAAGACTGTGATGCATGTGGCCAAGCCACATCAGACAAAAGCTATTAATGAGGAAGAACACACAAGCTAGGAGAGATTGCTACAGTTGCTTTTCCCTAAATCTGTGGGGAGTGGCAAGAAGGGGCAATCCTTTCCTACCAAATTAATTGAGTGCACAATATTTTTGCACTGTGGACTCAGTTTGCAGCAACTGAAATAAACTGAGGACAAAGGGGAAAAGCAGGTAGAGGAGAGAGAAACTGGGACATTTTAAAAGCAGCTGAAAAACTGGGATGAGGATCGATTGGGAGTGTCCCTGCCAAACTGAGACAGTTGGTGGATATGGTATCAAGTCATAAAGCCTAGTACTGTCTACTGTTTCTGTTAGAGATCTCCCCCTCACCCCCAGTCCTTGCAGTGTAGTCATAGGTATGCAGTTCAAATGTGGCACTGTGTTAGATTCAGAGTACATGAGATAAGCCTTGGTCCCATGAAATCACTGGAGAAAAAGTTACTCAAGGTTTAAGCCTCATTAATTTAAATGGGTTCAACTGACATAGGACATTATCAGTGAGGAATGCAAAAAGCATTCCTGTCCCACAATCTCCACTGCCACCCCTGTCCCGGCACAATCACCCACCCCACCTCACTTACCTTCTCTCTCATCAACAGGACAGCCCAGAAGTGAACAGAGCTCTAATGGAGCTCTGTTCACTTCCTGGAGTGAAATCCCTCCCATTATCACGAGGAGATGTGAGTGCAGGCAATTCAAAATTAAAAAGAAGAATAAAACAGTAAAAGTGACACCAAGCACAAAAGCACACTTTAAAATTTGCAAGTAACCCAGGGAGGGTCATAAAAAAGGGTAGCTTACCTGGAAGTCCCAATCTCATCCAGAAGTGTTCTGTCAGGGACCGCTCATTGATGCTGGGATCTCGCCAGCAACATGGGGCACCTTCTTGCACACATGGAAATCCAGGACAGAAACAGATCAGGAGATCTATGGACAGTTTCTCTCCATTAATAAAAAATAGTGCTCGCAAAATGGCAGCAGAACCAGTGAATAATGATCGGGGATGGCATAGTCTGGTAAGGAAACCCTTTTGTGATCTCCTGGTGTTGTAATACCACTTTGATGCACCTGATAATCTCCTTAGTCTGGATCTATCCCCACAATGTTTAGTTCCAGAAAAGGATTAGGTAAAATAAGATTGCAAGCTCATTAGTTTTCTGAGACCCTCAGAATCAAACCCAGGAACTTTAGGTGAAGCCTGTACTTTCACTTTGGGTTATGAGGCCCATCTCGCCATTCGTCATCCAAGATTTATAGATGTATTCAGAAGAATTGGTGAAGAGTAAATAGACAAAAAGAAAAGAATCCATGCCCACTGTAAATTAAAATTGTAAATCTTACAATTTAATCTCACAGGGATGGTTGGGCATATCAAAAGCTGAACTGAAAGAGGGAAAGGTAAGAGAAGAGTGGAAATTGGTGCAGTTATCTGCATTTAGGCTTAGTTTAGGGCTGGTAATAAAAGCCTTTTTTTGACCTGGTGTCTATTGAATCACAACTCCTATCATCAACAGCTAATATCAACCAAGAAAATGATGGAAGTTGGAACCCATCTGGAGGCATCAGGCTCAGGAAGGTTAAATGAAGTCAAGATATTTCCAGGAAAAGGTAAAAGCTGAGAGACATGGTACCATACATGGTTTAGGTGTGCTGGGAGAGAGCTCCAGACACAGCAGAAAGCATAAAAGCACAAGAGGAGGCGAGTGGCATATAAAGGAATGGAAAACATTTATCATAGATGCAAGTGATAAATTAGGAGGGCTGAGTATCACATCATAAAGTTAAAATCCACATAAAATGAGATTACTGAAGCATCACAGTAAAATAACAGCAGCAAGAACAACAACACAGAGAGAGACAGAGACAGACTGTCACAGATAAAATGGCAGCAGATTCCAAAACCTACTGCACAGTATTTGCTTCTGAATGACTTCTTCAAAAGATGGGATTCTGAGGCGGTTGTGAAAGTAGTACGTTTCCATCAGGAGTTAATTCCACAGCCTTGGGGAAGCAGCTAAAAAGACCCCGCAGCTCTACACACCCATTGGATATCTCAGACGAACAATGTATAGGAAAACCTTATAGCCCCTGGGGTTAAATCAATGACAGCACAGTGTTAGGTCAAATTCCTTAGAGCTGCCATTACTTTGAGTTCTCCTCAATTTTCCTTTGGAATGCTATGAATGAACCCCCCCCCCCAAAAAAAAACCCATAAAACCTCCCAAACCACAATGCATGAGTATTTAAAGGTTTGTCTTAGAAGACTGAGAGAGTCTTTAAGATGTCAAGGATCAATCCCCATTACAGGCAGTGCTGGGGCTCTCCATTTGGTTTTATTATGGCACTTGTTCTTGAATGGATGGTATTTTTATAGCCTGTGCTTTGCTTTACTGATGGCTGTATTGATGTAGCTCACCAGGATGAGGCTAATAAATGGTTTATAAAACTATAGGTTCATTCTCCCCAGCTGTGTCTGAGTAGTCTGAAAATCATATAGCCTGTGACTTTGGTGTTTTGTAGACCCAAAAGGCACAGATATTGGGGAGGTGGGGGAGAGGTATTGCTGTTCCCACCCTCTCTCCAGCTGAACGTTCCTATTGCAACTCCTCTTTATGAGAGTACTGGAGAATTAGCATGGCTTCACCCATATTCTCAACAGCCAATGTTGCATTAATTGCTGGAGCTGAAAGTGGTTGCTTTGAAGGTTGCTTGAGGCAGGCCTCAGCATCTCTCTGTAGCCTTTAAAATGTATATAGTAAAATAAACACCCCAACCCTAAATGCTTCCTGGTGGCATCTCTAGCAACTGACAATATTTAACAGGGGGTCACAAGAACTGTGGAGAGTTTTTTTGAGCCAACTTTATTATTTGTCTTGCAGCAAATGTTTCTGAAGAGACTTAGAATCTTGTCAAAATTTTCTGACAACAATTTAAAAAAACAAACACAAAATGTATTGATGATTTGTCATTTGGTCAATTTGGAAATAGCATCCGTTTAAAGCTGCAGTTCCTACTTTGGTGTGCACTGTCATGCTGAGGTATACAACAGACTCATATTTATTTTGTTCCCACAAACCAAGTATTTTATTTTTTAAAAAGAATCTCACACACACACACACACACACACACAAACAATGCGGGTCAGTACAAAGGGCCCTCCGTATCCATAGGTTCAATATCCACAGATTTGAGCATCTGTGGATTGTCACTGCATACCTAAATGGTGATGTCCATACCTAAAACGGTGCTGCAACATACCTAAAATGGCACTGTTGCATACCTAAAATGGGAGTGCCATTGATTCAAATAGGACTCTACCATCCATGTTTTTTGCTAGCCATTGGAGGGTTTCAGAACTAAACCCCTGTGGATACAGAGGGCCCACTGCACACAACAGATATGGCTGGTCTCCTGTTGCACTAAGCTGGTGTAAGAGTCCATGGTGTAGTGTACATTTTTAAGGATTGTGCAGTGACAGCAGACATGAAGGCAGAGAAAGTGAACCTAACATTTTAAATGCAATGGATAGGATTTTAAAGTTCATAGTTTTGAAAACAAAAAACAAACAAACAAACAAAAACCTAATTTAAAACACATTTAAAACTATCCTGAAGGCACTATTTCCCATCTGATCTTGGAAGCTAAGCAGGGTGAGTAACTGGTAATTAGTAACTGGATGGGGGACCACCAAGAAATACCAAGTAATGTAGACTATATTTCAGAGGAAGGCAATGACAAACTACCTCTGAATATTCCTTGCTTAGGAAAACTCTATCAAAGACACAGACACAAGGAAAAAGTACATGCAGAAGATATCCCATTAGAGAGCCATCTTTAAAATGCAGCTGACTAGGAGCCTTACCGCACTCTGAAGAAAAGCAGCAAGGGAGCAGGAACATTTCATTTTATGCTCTGCCTTACCACATGATGTTGTCATTCTTCCACCATTCTTTCATTCCAGTCCTGTGTGGGACCAAGTTAAAACCTGCTAACGGGTTTTTCTCGTTAGCAAAAATATGTGGTTCTACCTCAGTCCCACATGGGACCGGAATGAAAAAAAATGATGGTGTCATGCAGCAAAGCAGCATGGAAAAGAGAACATTCCTGCTCCCTTTCCACTTTTCTTTGGAGTGTGGTAAGTCCCTAGGTTTAGTGTCGCTGCCAGGCCAGGAGGAGGTCTGGGGGATAAAGCAGCTCTGAACACCCCCTCCCCACCAGCTTTGTCCCACACACCACAACTGAGGCTAGACTAAGGGAGTGATCCTAATGTGCCACCCCCCTTCACCCCCCTCATAGCTGGGAAATGGGGCTTGGATGGATAGTAAATAGGTAGAACTCCCATGTCATGCATGAGGGGAGGACAGACTTGCTCTCTTTTCCTTCTGTGTGATGGAGTAGATTGAGGGAAGGTGGGGGATTGACGTATCCCCAACCCTGATGAAAAATGCATTGCTCATTCTTTGAAGAATGCTGCACTAGAGCCATTTTGGATACTATCTAGCCTGTAGTTTTTAGCCTTATAGTCCCTTTCTGGGCATCCTTCTTTCAGTTCCATGCTTACCCAAGAGCAACAGTTGCTGGTTCACCCTTGTCAGCTGTCAGTCCACCATTAGGCCTGTCATCTCCTAGCAGCGTGTCTGTAGAACTGTGTTATTGCCATTGCTATTCTTCCATTGCTGTGGCAACTGGATTTCCACGCTACACACACTAACAGTGTAATAAAACATTTCCGCTTCTGAGGGCAACTTTTTCTCCTGACGATTGGCAGGTATGTTTTGCTGTTTGTTTCCTCAGGCTTGTTATTAATACATTGTTAGCTCTTTCCATCCAACCTCACCCCTGCTGTGCTAGCTGTGTGCTGTTGTGTGTGTGTGTGTGAGAGAGAGAGAGAGAGAGAGATTACATTGGCACAGTGGGTGGTCTAGTATGGTGGAAGGAGGAAAGAGGTCAGTAGCTCAGAATGAGTAATCCTCAGTGAACTAACAGGCACAAAAAACTTGCTACCTGCTGGTGCTCACTCCTAGTTAGTACTTTGTCTACATGTTGGTGAGACTAAATAGGGCTTTGCTTCACTTTGTTCAAGCAGAAATCTGTTAATTTTCAGCATGACATTTTAAATATCTTGGCCCTGATTCTATATTGCGGCCATCTATATTTCTGTCTCTGTCTCTATCTGTCTGTCCATCTCTATATTGCATAACTTTCCCTTACTGTGTAGCTTTACTCTTACTGCTACTGTATAGCAGAGGTACTAAAGAACCCTCCTAGTGAATTGTGAATACAGTTGTCTCTTCCTGTTCACTGGGGGTTGGTTCCAGGACCCCCCGTGGATACCAAAATCCGTGAATACTCAAGTCCCATATATGCAATGGCATAGCAAAATGGTGTCCCTTATATAAGATGGCAAAATCAAGGTTTTCTTTTTGGATTATTATTTTTTAAAGAATGTTTTCAAGCTGTGAATACTTAAATCCATGGATATGGAGGGACAACTGTATGCGTATCCAGGCAATGGCAAAAGAGCCCATATGGGGCTCTACTGATATGCATAATCCTTAGCTACTGTCCTATGGACATTGGTTCTCCCTAGCTGGTGTTACAATGCACACCAGGAGTGTCCATTGCTCCTAATGCACAACAGTCATTTCACTGGCTCTCCTATAGAGATGTTACACGGACCCTTGCTGAATGTTCCAAAACTGCTCAGTTCTATTTCCTGCAGACCTAAGTCCACTTCCATAGATGTAGTTCCCATACTGAATTCCAGCCATGGTTTACATGCAACTATGTATTGAACATCCCATGACTTTCATATTGAGGTTATTGTTGTTGTCATTGTTGTGTGCATTCAAGTCATTGTCAACTTATGGTGACCCCAAGGTGATCCTATCACAGGGTTTTCTGGGACAGATTAATTCATAGGAAGTTTGTCATTGCCTTTCTCTGGGGCTGAGAGAGTGTGATTTGCCAAAGGTTACCCAGTGCGATTCCATGGCTGAGCAGGGATTCAGACCCTGGTCTCCTAGAGTCCTAGTCCAACACTCAAACCACTACACTGCATTGACTTTTTATACAGGTGTATCTGGTATCTACTTTACAATTCTTTTGGTCCTAAGTTAACATTTTCAAAAAAATGCTCATCATCTCAATGTGAGTAATCTTAAAACAACTGCTATCTGTTACATGGTTATCAGTTTTTCTGGGTTGAATCCAGGCTTAAGCATGCTTAAAATATGCCCACTGAAATCAATGATTTAAGGTAGTCATGGGTTATTTGCCCCGTTAATTGTATTAATTCACTGGGTTTGTTGTACACATGGCTATGCCTGATCCCATTCATGGCAACATGGGGGACAGAGGTTCTGAATTACCTTGTGGCCCAGAAAGACCTGCCTCCCAAGATAATTTACAATCTAAAAACCTAAAATAATTTGGAAACTTAAAATATCACATACAGCCTATCACAGACCCTGAGTTCCTTTTTGTAAGAATGTGTGTGATGAAAAGATCTCTAGATATTGAAAGCTTAGCTTCATAATGGAATAGCACTAATACTGATTTTGGGAAAGGATCGCCTATAATGGTGTGATTTCTTTTCTTTATTGTCCATTCTTATCTTCCCATGACTCCATTTCATCAGCCACTTTGAAACTCTGAAAGTGTTACCTGAATTGTGTGGGGTCTGTGAGAATCCCACTAGTGTCCCAATCTTAATATGGGGAATATTTAATTACCTCAAAATGACAGCAAGAGGCCAGGTAATGGCAGGCTCTTTTGACATATGTAGTAACTGAGGAGACTCTAAGCTAGAAGGTACAATTAAATTATCTTTATTGGACATTAATATTAACAGCATTCACACAAACACTCAGGCTTCAGACAATCACACAAGGCTATTGAAGATAGTAGGAAGTACTTGGGTAGAGGAATAGAGTGAGGGGGTTGTGGGGTATACTATACCAATCCTGTAGAGCTGATATTACAAAGTAAACTGGTAAAGGAGAGGTCCAGAAGGCAGAATGGCTACACAGTTTGACATGGAGTTGAGAGAAAGTGGATCTGTGTGCACTTTGGTGGTGTTTTGGGGTGATATTTATATGTGATTTCCCTGAAGGGATGGGATTTAGTGTGAAATACAATGACTCTTGGAGATTCCCAAGACTAAACAAAGGGTGCTCTGGAAGAGTTAATGATCATTAATAGGTGATGTATTTGGCATTGAATAGGATCAGGCAACTTCTATTGTTGGAGGAGAAGGAAAGAGGAAAAACCCATTTTGTAAGCATCGAGATTTCTGCTATTGTTGAGTGGATTAGAGGATGACTCATCTCCAGGTGTCAACCCTGATCTGAGTATTATTTGTTTGGGGAATTTCCAAAGGCCCCTCCCTTGGTTATACATGACTCCAGCCTTGATATCTGGGGGTCCTTGGGTTACCTACTAACCATGTGGAAGGTCATATCAAGCCAAATTATTAAATATTGCCAATTATGTGATATTCCAAGATAGGGACTGTCAGGAAGGTAACAAAAGAGAGTAATTTCACTCAGCAGGAGCTGTATTATTATTATTATTATTATTATTATTATTTGCAGAATGAGGGGCCATGCTGGTTGGGGAATTCTGGGAGGAGTAGCCCCCTCCAAAAAGTAACTTTCCTGAGTTCCCACTGACTGTTTGATGCTATGATCATGCCTGGTGTGAAACCTCTTACTATGATGCTTCTGGTTTGTTCCATCATAATATATGGGTCAATGGCTGGCATTTGTTCTTGTTGCTGTTGTTATTCTGAATAATCTATTTATAGTGTAAACTTTATAGCCTATCTTTTCTCCATGATGGCTGGGCAGTTGGCAACTATAACTCAGAATAAATACAATTATCTCCAATAAAACAGTTTAACACACTCTATAAATCCAAATGTAAATGCACTAAAATACTGTTCTGGTCTTCTATTAGCTCATAAAAATTGCCTTTTGGAATGAAAACATTTTATGGCCTCTTCTCTTCTGCATCCAGTTGAAGAGCTGCTGTTACTGGAGGGCGGCCATCTTGCCCAGGAGAGACTAGAAAAGCAAATTTGTAGGAGGATGAGTCACACCCATAGGTGTTGCACCTGCAAGTAGAATTCCCATCTGACCAATTTAAAATCCTATACATCTTTAGCAGAGTAGTTTGGAAAGTTACTTTTGCAGATTAATTAGCTGCTCTTACAGTTCAATTCTACTCCACTCCACTGAACCCTGATGTAGATGGCAATCATTATAGTAACCATGTTTAAAAGTTGCCTTTCCTTGTCCAGTCTCAAACTAAATAGGGTGTGTGTGTGTGTGTGTTTTTACTTAGAAAGCATATCTAAACTTCAGCAACACAGAGCACAGAATGAGCTAGCATGTAACCATGTGATATTCCTCCTCCACTATTTAGTGAGGCCAGCCAAATAATTATAAAGGCAAATAAAAATTTGCAAGCTGCAGCGTGAAAGGAAATGGGACAATGAAGTTACTCTTTATTAAATTAGATTCACAATGTCACTTAGTTATATTTTTATTCTTGGGAGTCCTGATAATAGTAATCCATGATTTGTGACTAGCTACTTCCAAACTCTGATATCTATTCAAAAGTGAGTCCCATTGGTTTCAATTGAGCTTACTCCCATGTGAGTGAGTATAGGATGGCAGCTTAATTTCTCTCCTCCCTCCAGCCCCCAAATGGCTTTTAAAATGAATGTTTGTGGTTGTTTTTAAGACAACAACTTTTTAAAAAACTGGGAGTCCCAAGACCCAAGTCAAATTTATATAATTAAGCTTTTCTTGATAACAGTGAAGTGATAACAGTGGTATCATTTCCACTGCTCTCTTTTATCTCCACATGTTGTGATGTTAGTGGATCTAGGGGCAGGAATCGAAGAACTGAACTACATGATCGATGGAACTCTGTGGTAAGCTTTGGGGTACAGGCTTTACTGAACTGTGGAGCACTTGTGTCCTGACCTTCTTAATCTGTGATACATGGACAACCTACAAGAGCCAGTGTGGTGCAGTTGTTTGAGCATTGGACTATGACACTGGAGACCAGGGTTTGAATCCTTGCTTGGCTGTGGAAACCTTTGAGCAAGTCGCACTCATTCAGCCTCAGAGGAAGGCAAAGGCAAACCTTCTCTGAATACATCTTGCCAAGAAAACCCAGTGATAGGTTCATCTTAAAGGTTGCCATAAGTTGGGAACAACTTGAAAGCACACAACAAAAAGCAAAATGTGGATACCCTAAAAGGAGGGGGGATTTCAAGAAGCAGAAAAATTGATTGGTTTTCTTTGCTGTCCTTCATTTAGTTTAGAAACTGTTTAAATGCATTTTCCCCTAGCAAGGGGGTTCCATAGGTTTCATTTGAATCTCAGAAGGGGCTGTGACCAAAAAAGGGTTAAGAATCACCAGAGTAGAAGAAAGACCACATAGTGATTACGTAGCATTATATATGAAACAAATGAAGAGCTAGCTTGTCATGGACAAGACTAGGTTAGACCTCTTGTTCTTTTGCAATGGAAAGGGAAAGGAGCAGAAGAGAAATGTTTCAGTATCCTGGAGGAAAACAACTGCAGTGTTTGGAAGGAGAGGAATGAAAAAATGTCACTGCACTACTCTAGTGAATATTATAGTGGTATGTGATAGCCACCTTCACCAACCTTTGCATTCTGGCTAGGAAAAGCAATGAGATGCTAAATGGAATTAAGTTTCATTCACAGAGAACACCAGTATCCTGATGGAACTGCCTGGCCAAGTATTGGATGACCAGCATTGGCCCTTTCTCCCTGAAGTGTCAATCTCTGCCACCTTCTCTATTCAGTCTCTGAATAGAGTTCAGCTTACCTTCTGAGAAGGCTAGCCTTGCTCCCACTTGTGACTTGAAATGACACAATTTCTAAAACACTGTACTTCATGGCCCTGCCCATCATGTAGCTCTGTTATCACCAGAAGACCTGCAAGTGGCAGATTGCACAACTACAAGCTATGGAAGCCATTCCATTAACCATTCCATTCCAATATGGTTCATTCCATATTGCTAAGAAGACAGTGGTATCTTCAGAATGTCTTGCATTGGAAGGTTACAGATGAGTAGTTTATGAAGCTATGACTTCCTGGTCTCATGGAAAAATATCCTATGACCTACTTTTGCTGTTTCAGTCTCCAGGACCAATTTATCAATAAACCTCTGAAAGGAAACACATAAAAGTGGGATTTTCTTAAAAACTCAACCTCTGGGGCTCTGAAAGCAATATCTCATACCTACCCAACCTTTTTCTCCTTCCCCCAATATTTACCCCAAATTGATAAACAAAAACAGTGAATTCTTTTTGAAGTGCTGGCTTAAATATCCCATTCAACATAAACACAACTATTGGTTTCAGTGGTATCACAGTTAAGCCAAGACTAACTTTTTGGAATATCCATCCTTCCAAATATCAGTCTGAGCATGTTAGAACCCCTCTAAAATGTATCCTGTATGCATTGGGATGTCCAAACTCATCTGCACAGCATCATTCTATGACCACATAGGCATTTTTCTGCTTTACATTTTAGCTGTGTCTGTCTCCATAAAAATGCATGCAGCGATCAACTGAGATACAGCTACGCACCCATCAAAGATAAGAAATGCAAACTGCACACATTTTTCTGTCATTTGAGGGAGTGTTCTGTATTGCTGTTCAAAACTGGATGTGATCAGTCTTTATTAAGGCCCTCAAATCTTTCTCACTTTTTGATGTGCCTCTAATTAGCCAGGGCCATGTTGTGGTAATGTTCAGCTTGCTGCTGTGAAGATGTGGTGGATGATTTCAAACAGTAAAACCAAAAAAAGAAAAAGAGTCACCTGGAGCTGCTGTAAGTAATGTGACCTCTGCTGAGGGTAAATGTTGAAACTTCAATACATTGCTGTTAGCGTCTGACCTTCTTCACCTTATCTAAGTATCTTCCTCCTTCTCTTGCCCCCTTGTGGGTCTCGATCTGTTTTGAGTACATTGCCATGGTGATCTGCAGTTTCCCTTTCAGATAATGCCCTTACCTAAGTTGGAATCTTTGCAAAAGCAAAGACTAGGAGCTCATCTAGAGGAGGCAACATAATGTGGATTGCTGCACATTAACATAAAATCTCAGCGGCGTCCATTTGTCTCCACAGGTGTTTTTTTTTTTTTTTTGCAAGATTGCTAGTATGCAGAATTATCCATGTTTGAAGTTCACAAGGAGGCATGCCTGCAAATCAAGATGGTGGCTGCGAATGAATTACTCATGTTTTTATTCTCCACAAGTTACCACCACTGCACATTTTTTAAAACTTTAAATCTAAGATGCACAAGTATGTGACCTTCTGCTTTAAAAAAAGCTGTTTGGTCACCTTGCCATGATCGCTACTGCAAGACTCAAAAATGGCATTTCCAGCAACTTTGTTGCCGGCAAGCCCACCCCCCCACACACACCTCCGACCAATCAGCTTTAGACTTCCAGAATGTGCAGCAATGGGAGTTGGTTGTCCTAAAAAGCATGAAAGTGTTCCCATGCATTGTTTTTTTTAAAAAAGGGGGGAGCTGTGAAGACTTTTCCTGTGTAGTTTTTGCCGGTTTTGCCCACCCTCCTTCTGAAAATGGCAAATAACTGTGGGGTCTCATTGGAGCAAAGGTATTTTCTTCACATTCTATGAGGAGCTTTTCCATCATCTAGACAACACTTAGGCTGTTTGACTAAAACCAGGGTTGAGTATGGTGTTTGGTTCAGGAGCATTTACACCCAAAACCCACTGCTTACAGTGTCGGGGTTAACACTGTCTATAAAAGATTACTTCCAGAAAAAATATCAACAATCTAATATTTATATATGTTATTTGCATGTGTCTTCAACTTTATAATTGTTGCATTTTTTTTAATGGATGTAAAATGGAGTATATGCCATAAGATATATTTAATGCTGTGGCTCAGAAGCAAAATATTACATCTAGTGTCACAGTAAAAGGCTGGAGTTTGAGAGAGATGGCACCTCATACATGTTCAGTGTGTAAGATCAGGAAAAATGGATGTAAATTGCCCTAACAATACCGAAAGGGTAGAAACACACATGTATTAAATAGATTGTTGCCTGCCAGGGACAGGGAACTGGTTTATCCTCCTGGTATTGTTGGATGTCAGTTTCTACAAGCTGCCATGAGTAATGGATGATTGAAATTGGTGTCCAAATGCATCTGGAAGGCCACATGCACCCCACCCCTCTTTTGTGCTAAAGCTCCTCCAAAACAATGAACATTGTTGAAACCTCAATGCCAAAGCAGATCAAAACAGCAAAACAACATGTACAGGAGGAAAATAAAAATGTATTAATGGTGTTTGCACAAATCCCAGTGAGGTTTGAACAAATAGGACTTTGTTGAAGACTGGTTCTATTGCAATTTCTTAAAAGACTTGCTACAAATGGAGGAAGAAACAGAAACTGTTCCTTGATGAAGAGACATTTGCTGGAAACCTATTGGAATTTAGACACCTGATATCAATACATTTGTCTCCTTTTTTTCATTTATGTACCTGCTTACTGAGACATTGGGGCATGTCAACACCTTACAGAGTCGCATAAGAAATACAGGCAGGACCATGCTCCCAAGGAAAGAAGGAAGGAGAGGAGAGGGATGGAAAGACAAGGCTAGGGGAAATGCGTATATGCCATTAGATATATTTAAAGCTGGGATGAGAAGCAAAAGAGTACATCAAGAGTCAAAATAAAAGGATGGAGTTTGAGAGAGATGGCACCTCATATATGTTCAGTGCATAAACTCAGGAGATTAGGAAGAATCCTTTTAGAAAGCGGGAGAAATTGGATTGTCCAAGAGTAAAATACTTGGAGCAGTGGGAGAGGTCACAAACAGGAATACAGTAGGAAACAAGGACCAGAGAACAGTAGGGTACAAGGCCGTGGGTAGGTTTAGAGGAAAAACAAGATGTTTGTTTTTCCTACAACTGTTGGGAGTCCTGGATTTCCCCACTCCCATTCTGCATGGTGGTAGTGGTGGCAATTTGTTGTCATTCCAAAGCAAAACAGATGCACATGGGTAGATATGGTACTTAGATGCCTTTTCTCCTTTGTCCCCTCCACCTGCTATGCAGGAAAACTAAGCTACTTTTCAGATTTCTACCCACAAGAGTATTGTAACAGTATTTAGCAGATAACTCAGTAAGAAGTAACTTCTGCACTTATGGCTGCATGTTGTAATGTCTGGTTGACACAAAGTGGAAGCGGGTGGAGAGTCTTAATGAGAAATTTGCAATTCAGGTAGATCAGATGAAGTTAGGCTGAAACTACCATAATCCCTAGATAGAATCCCTAAAGGTGAGGGATGATGGACATTGCAATCTAGCAACATCTGGAAGGAAGCACATTTCCCCTCCCATGCATAATTATTCAAGGCCAACTGCTCTACGGTCATTGCATGCCCTCCAACATTTCACAGATGAAAACTGGGACAAGCAGCACCATAATGTGGCCAAAATGGCAGAAGTTATTCATCAGGAAGAACACACAAATTATTGCACATTGCCTGAGCCTAATGGGAAAGGCAGGATTCTACTCTCTCCTCTTCTCTCCACCCTGCTGATTTAACTGAGTGCAGACTGTTGTACTTTGAACTTAGCTGGCAGTAGTAAGCTAAGGAAAAAGGAGAAAGTAGGAGGAAGGGGACAAAAACTGGGACTTTTTAAAAGCAGCTGAAAAAAATGGAGTGGGAGAGGATTAATTGGGACTGTCCCTGACACAGTGAGACAGCTGGAGGACATGGAATGGTACGGGTCGAGTATCCCTTATCTGGAATGCTTAGGACCAGAAGTGTTCTGTATTTTAGATTTATTTATTTAGGAATACTTGTATATTCAATATGAACCCTGTATCTGGGGGGGGGTACATTTCCAGATTTATTGTGGATATTGGAAACTGCAGATAATAGGGAACCTATTAAAACGAATGATTTTTGGCTCAAGTGTACTGTAGAGTCATGCTGGAGGACCTAGAACATGCATAGAGAGGACACCTTTCTAGGCATCTTCTAGGTCCTCCAGCACAACTCTATAGCCAGCTGAAGCATACCATAGAGTTGGGCTGGAGGACCTTGAAGATGCCTAGAAAGACCATATTATTTTGGACATGGATAAATTAATCCACAGATATGGGTCATGTGGATATGGGGGTTGCACTGTAAATAATGATATCTCTTGGAGATGGGACCCAAAATTAAACATGGAATTCATGTATGGTTCACATATACCTTATACACATAGCCTGAAGATACATTTATACACAATATTTTAATAATTTTGTGTATGAAACAATGTTTGTGTACATTTGAAAGCAATGGTGTCACTATCTCAGACACCCATATGGATAATTTTGGATTTTGGAGGATTTTGGTTTTCAGAATTGCATATAAGGGATACCCAAGCTGTAATTCAACCTACCAGACTATCAGCAGTGGGGATTTTGATATAATTATACACGTATGCCTCTATACTTCTAAGGAAAAGAGGTCCCGGAGAAGCATGTGCTCTTGAAATGGTGGTAATTCCTCCCCACTCAAAAACCTCACTTGAATGCAAAATGTAGTCTGCATAAGGTGTGAGCTAGCAATTTGCATTGATTTCATGTCTCCTTGCATGTGTCTGAACAGTCTTTATGCAAATGTGTGCAAAACCAGACTAAAGAAATCAATTGACACAACATATGTAATGTAGCTATTTACTAGCGGCTAGAAATGTGTTTGGATCTGACATTAAACATGAGTTTATACACTGCTTCCTCCACTGAGATTGACAGGGCTGTGTAAATGACATGTCCTCCTTGCTTGTGGCTGGGAAACATTTACCCATCTGAGGAACATGTGTACTTTATTGCATTGCAGTGTAGTGATTGTTTTGTTTTTGCTGGAGAGCAGGACCTTTTCATGCACTTCTTTCCTGGTGCTCACAACAAACTTGTTGTTGTTATATGCCTTCAAGTAGTTTTCATCTTATGGCAACCCAAAGGTGAACCTATCACAGGGTTGTCCTGTCAGGATTTCTTCAGAGGAGATTTGCCATTGCCTTCCACTGAGCTTGAGAGAGGGTGATTCACTCAAGGTCACCAGTTGATTTCCATGGCTGAGTGGGAATTTGAATCTTAAGATTTTATCAGATCACCTACCCCCCATTAATGTTGTTTTGCCAGCATATTTTGTGGCATTTTTATGCCAGTAAAAGACACCCCCCCAGACCTACCTTGAGTAGTGGCAATGAGGCCTCCCCAGCATAAACAGAGTGCAAACAGAGCTCTGTTTGCTTCTGGGGTTGAAATCTTGTCGATTCTCACAAGAAGATCCAAGCGTGGCAAATTTTAAAAATTAAGTAAAATAAATACATAAAATGTACACCAAAGCACAAAAACACTTTAAAAATCCCAAGTGAGTCAGGGGTCATAAAAAGAGCAACCCCTACTTGGCTGTCATGATCTTACCCAGAAGTGTTCTGCCAATTGACGCTGTATTCACTGAGCACAATGGTGCAAAGTTTCAAATGCCAGCAAAAAAGCAACCCAGGAGATCAATTGACAGCTGAACCCATCAATAAAAAGGGATGGATTTTGGACTATATGGTCATGAAAGGATGATGATGTCTGGTACGCGTCCCTTTTGTGATCATTAGGCGTCATTATGATGCCATATTTGCTTCATCTGATAAATTCCTTGGTCTTTTGGAGTCCTAGTCCAGCTTTCAAACAATTCTAGTTTTCATAGCAAATGCACATATCTTTTTGTTTTGTATGATGAAATGGCTAGGACAGCAAGCCATAACTCAGCACATAAGGCACGTACTTTGCCTTCAGTACATCCCAGCTTTCATCCGCTAAAAGGATCTTTGGTGGAAGATGATGGGAATGACCTCCGCTTCATATATCTTATGGCAGAACCAGCCATACCATTAGGAAGAGTGAGGAAGCCACCCCAGCAGGCAGGTGTTGTGGGATGCATGGTGGTGAAGTGGACAGAGGATATTGCTGTGTATATCAGAGGGCTTAAGCTTCATCCCCTAAGCTGCCTTTTTGTCCTCAGATGTAGCAAAGAATGCTGAATTATCACCAATGCTGAGGTAAGAGTCAGCCGCCATTTCATTTCAATACAAAAAAACTGGGGGTGTTGCTCGTGTTGGACAATTTGTTGGCCCCGTCTTACAGGCCACTAGAATAGACAGTGCTAGGATGGAAGGACAAAGAAGAGGTTAGGCTATGTTAAGCTCAGTTTCATTTAAGCTTACTTTTATAAAAAAAGCTACATTGTCAAATAAGTGGTGCCATGTAGCCAAATGTGTGAGCTAAGAAGTCCCCATATTGCACCTGCATACCATTCAACATTTCATAGATGAAAACCAGGACATGTGTGGCCAAGCAAGATCAGAGAATGGTCAAGGTGTCAAAAGTTATTAACAAGGAAGGACCCACAAGGTAGGAGAGAGTGCAGCAGTTTGCTTTGGCCTAAGCCTAACGGGAAGGGCAAGATTTTAAAGAGGAAAAACGAGGAATTTTTAAAAAGCAGCTGAAAAAAGTTGGATGGCAGACTATTAATTGGGACTGCCCCTGCCAAATTGGGACATTTGGAATATATACAGTGGGCACTCTGTATCTGAGGGTTCAATATCCGTGGATTTGAGCACCCACGGATCATCACTGCATACCTAAAATGGTGACGTCCATACTTAAAATGGTGGCGTCCACAGCTAAAATGGCAACACCCATAGCTAAAATGGCAGCACCCATACCTAAAATGGTGGCACCCATTGATTGATATGGGACACAACCACCTGTGGTTTCTGTTATTTGCAGGAGGTTCCCGAACCAAACCCCTGTAGATATGGGGGGGGGCACTCTAATTTTATAGACAGTTTAACTACATTTTAAACTTTTCTATTTGGTATATTTTAAGCTATGTCTCTTTTAACTGTTGTAAGTCACCTTGAATCATAAACTGGGGGGGGGGAAGGTGGGACGTAACCCATCATCATCACCATCACTATCATTATAATCATCATCATCACCACCACTCACATTCAGAGTAAGGCACTTCCTGTTCATGCCCATTTGTATGTGCTAAAATCCTTTTTACACAGAGACTCATACAGAAAATGCTTTCCCCACTAATGGTGTGCCTGCAAACTGCTGCTGTTTTCTCAAAGCAAGACATAGACACTTTGATTTCTCCCCCCCCCCTTTCCTCCTCCTTTCTCTTCCCTACCCTTTATCACATTGGAGTAAAAGCTCTGATGAAACTTGTGCTCAGAAGCTGCTTTTGTAGCTGTAAGGAGAGAGCCAATTGCTCAGGCCCATGGGGACTGATTTCTCTTCCAACCAAGTCTACCCATCAGAGAGGCAGGCCAGACTGAATCCAATAAGCACCATCTGAGATTAAATTCTGAGCACTTGAGCAATCTAAAGCCAGCAAGGAGTCCTCATCTCAGCAGTCAGTCGAGTGGCCTTGGATCTCATCTTATTAGTGGGAGGTAGAAGTTCGAGTTTAACCAAAGACCCTTAATTTTCAGGCAAGGAACTGAACCAATAATGCCTCCTGCCTCCCACTGACCCTGTGGGAATTTTGTGGAAGCTTTGGCTTCTGAAGTGTTCTCCTGCTTTGCTTATTTGATATATGTGTGTGTGTTTTGGATCCCTCCAGCTTCTGAGTGGATCCACAAAAAAAGATGTTAATGAATTTAAATTTAACCAGCATATGAGTAGTGTACATCTAAAGAAGGAGGACTATAGCAATGGGGTATGTGTGTGTGTGTGTGATTCGGTAGAACAGAACAACTAATGTGACACCCTCCTACAGTTATAACATTTTATTAATGTTCAGTAAAAGCCCCTTCCCACCAGAATAAGTAGCTTCAGTGTTTGGCATGTTTGCTTTGTATTGCTTTTTGACCCCCCCACCACACCCCTTTACTGTAGAGAATGCTGGATGTCATTTGTGGTGGACCTTCTCACCTTTGGGAACAAAACATTTTAAATATTGTGGTGTGTTGGCAAGTACAGATGTGGGTTTCTGGCTGCAGGGTCATAGTTTAGTTCCAGGGGGTGGGCTCCAGGGACAGAGAAGTATAAATAAACCAGCAAAGCAATGGTAGTAGTAAAGAAAGGTCAGGTGGAATTGTTGGCATACTGGATGAAGTAGTGGCAGTCCTGCTCACACTTGTATATCTTCCAACTGTCCCAGTTTGGCAGGGATAGGTTCAATTCATCTGTTGTCCCAGCTTTCATCAGCTTTTAAAATATCCCAGTTTCTTTCTTATACTCCCACTTTCTCTCTTTGTTTTCTGCACATGTCAGTAGGTGCAAACTGAATTTAAAGTGCAAAAGAAAATTATGTTCAGTTAACAGGTCAGTGGGAGAGGATGGAATCTTGCTCTTCCCAATAGACTCAGGCAAAAAAATCTGCTTCAGCCTCTCCTAGTTTGGGAGTTCTCCCTCATTAATCACTTTTTTCCATCTTGAACACACTCTGATGTTGTTTTCATCTGTGAAATGTTGGAAGGTAAGCACATAACAACCAGGCTTCCCCCCACCCCATTTCATCCCAGTAGATAGGCTGGATGGGAGGGTAAAGCAGACAATGGGGTTGGGGGTGGCAGTGTCAGGTAGCCCCTATTGTCTGGCCACCCAGGGATAGTGCATCTCTCAGTTCAGTGATATCTATGCCAGTGATAAGCTGGAGAAGAGCTGTCTGAAAGCCTGAACAGACGCACTTGCTTCAAGGCAGAACGTAATTCAGAATGTTTTATTGCAGACGCCTCTTCTTAAACATTATTCACAGTATTCACATCGGCATCTCAAATAGTTGCTATTTACAGCATCCCTGTTTATTTATTTATTGCATTTATGTCCCATCTTTCTTTCATCATGAAAACTGAAAACACAAGGCTCCTAGAGTCTCTTTCATACAAGGGCTGTTCACATCCAGATCTGTTTAGTTTGGACAAGTTTGCTACATTAGGTGCCTTCTGCCTTTGCTCAAGAAACCATTTCAGATTGGAAGATGGGTTCCAGTGTGTGTGGTTTGACAGAGGAAGCCAAGCTTATTATTTTGCCTATTCACCAGCCCTGCCTTGGAGGTCTTGACCTTCCCAGTATCTACTTTTATTTATATTCCTTTTTAATCCACTTCAGAATTAAGAAATGAAAAGGCTGTACCCCCACCTTTTTTCATTCCCTCCATCATATTAAAGAGCCAAAGGATCACACCTACTCAAAGAACCAGCTGATATAGCCCCATAGTTGTTTGAACTTAATTAAAAGCTTAAATACATCATTAGCCTTTAACTGTGTTCCATTCAGGTTGTGATAAAGGTTCTTTTGGCTGGGAGAGAGGCCTTTGTAATTTCCCCCCTCCCATTTCCAAAAATGGGGGAGGGAGGCCTTTCTTTAACCTTGCAGATTTCATTTTTTCCCCTCTTTAATTATTACCCTGGCATAGAGAAGCCATGACTTTCTGAATGTGAAAACTGGCCATATGCACACCTTTCTTGTCCCCCCTGCTCCATGATCCTGTTCTTTCTTTTGCCAGTTCAGTTCCCAGTTTCAGATTTAGAACAGGATACTCTGAAGTAGATTTTACAGACATCCACACACGTGTGTGTGTGTGTGTGTGTGTGTGTGTTGGGGAAGAGAGGCTAACACAAGAGTATGTTAGGAAATGTGGGAGATAGCAGTGGATCTCTCAAAGAAGGATGTAATCTTCCCTAAGTTTGTTCTTGAAGACAGCAATGAGTAATTTCAGCAATTTTCTTTTGCTGTGAGATGGTCTTCAAATACTAGGCATTTTTTGAAGGCTATTCTTAATTCAGGACTTCTGCAAAAGAAAAAAATGCACATGGTTATTTTATGTTAGGAGCTCCTAACTGATGCTGCTCGCTAGGAAGGGTTTTTAATAACAATTGTATTATATGCTGATTTTAATTTGTATTGATTTAATAATGTTTTAAGGGGGGGAAGGGATTTTGAGTTGTTTTATACTATGTACTATTTTACTGTTGTAAGCCGCCCCGGTTGTTCACAGAGGGGCGGGATATAAATAAATATGATGGTGATGATGATGATGATGATGCAGGAAACAGCATCTTCTGCATAGAAAATAATATTTCAACACAGAAATATTCATTCCAGCACAGGAAATATTCTGCATTGAAATATTATTTTCCACACAGAAAATGCTCTTTCCTGCACAGAAAAATGCTGTTTTTGCAACAAAACAACCACATGTGAATTTTGTGCAGAATAAGTCCTGAACTATGAAGATTCTTGTCAGTCTAGGATTATTTTCATCAAGGTTTCTTGATACTTGAAAAACCTGTTTTTCAGCCATTTTTTAATATTTTCAAAAATGAATATCCCTTGAAGGCAAGGCAGAAGCTGAACAATAGCCAGTCCAAGTTCACCCCCATACACAGGACCCAAGAAAGAAAGAAAGAAAGAAAGAAATCGAGCCTTCTTTGTAAAAACATGTTAAATAGGTTTACTTACAAATTACTTGTTCATAATCTAATGGAGGGAGAGAGAGAGAGAGAGAGAGAAAATGACAGAAGGTCAGAGTGATGGTGGAAGAGATTGGGGATGGTAAAGCAAACTAAGAGGAAGTCATCACAATATAAACCAACAATTATTGAGTACAAGCCTGCCAATGTTGCTAACTCTTAACAATGTATATATTGTCAGGTCCCAGGCAGCATAAAATAGACAGCAGAGTGTTGTTCCTTCAGGCATCAGAATACAGGCACAGACATATAGCTGTGTGTCTAAAATAAACTGCTTCTCTTTATTTGGGCATAATGAAAAGTATTTACGGATATATACAGCATACAAGAGAATAACATCTTCACTCTGTGAAATGCAACACAGAATTGCTCAGTTCACCTCTGTAGAACAAACTAAATACCCAGCTTTCCCAAAGTCAGCTGTGCACCAGCTCAGCTCCTGGGCTGTGAGCTACTCAGTGTTGATATATTTTCCCAGCTAGCTAGCTCTGCAACTCTGTTTCCTCCATTTCAGCTCTTTACCGAATAAATCTACTTACTGTACGCCCCAATATCCTGACAGATATTTGTTAAAGAGCTCTGCTGTTGCCTTCTCCATGTAAATTTTCAAGGAAGGTGGCTCACTGGGTTTGCAAAGTCCTTCTCCTGTAGAGCCAGAGTGGGCAAATTGTGGCCCTCTAAATATTGCTGGTCTGCAGCTCCCCAGTATTACCCATCATGAGCTGCATTGACTAAGGCTGCTAAGTGTTGTAGTACATCTTCAGGAGTGCAGTTTGCCCACACCTGTCATAGCATACACCACAACATTTAGCATACACCACAACTTTTTGCAAATGAAAATGAGGACAGTTGTATCCAAGTGAAACCAAAGTGTGGTCAAGATGGCAGGAGTTATTAATGAGGAAGAACACACAAGCTAGGAGAGGCTGCAGTAGTTTGCTTTTGGCAGAATATACTGGGAAAGGCAAGATTCTACCTCTTCTTCCTCTGGTGAGTTAATTAGAAACTAGTTTTGCACTTTGATCTTCATTTAGAATCATAGAATCATAGAATTGCAGAGTTGGAAGAGACCACGAGGGCCATCCAGTCCAACCCCCTGCCATGCATTTGTAGCAAGTGAAGCAAGCTGAGTACAAAAGGGGGTATTGGGAGAAAGAAAGAATAGCTGGGACATTTTTAAAACAGCTGAAAAAAAATGGGGTGACAGAGGATAGATTAATCAGTGACTTTATCACACTACACTGTTATAGAGCTATTATTCCACTTTAGCTGCCTCATGTGGAATTCTGGGGTTTGTAGTTTAGTGAGGCCTAAGTGGTCTCTGGCTGAGAATTCTAAGGGCCCCTCCCTAAATTGCAAATCCCAGGATCCCACAGGAGGCAGCCAGAGCACTTAAAGTGGAATAATAGTACTATAACAGTATAGTGTGATTTTTTTTTGCATTTATACCCAGCTCTTCAGCCACAAAGGCTATCAGAGCGGCTTACAAATAGTTAAGCAATAGCAACTTACACATCTACACTGCATTAAGCAGCTTCCAATGTGTGTTAGTTAATTGCCCCCACAAGCCGGGTACTCATTTTACCAACCTATGAAAGGATGAAAGGCTGAGTAAACCTTGGAGCCCTCTGGGATCGAACTTGCAACGTGGTGGTTTGCAGTGCTGGCATTTAACCACTGCGCCACCAGGGCTCAGTGTGTGACAAGTGTGATATACTCTCCCTGCCAAGCAGAGACAGTTGGAGAGGGGGTATGTAGCCTGGCAGCAACCCTCTTATCCTTTTGAAACCAAAGATGAAAAAATGGCTTATTTGGTCAGGTGTTTTAACTGAACACATTAATTTTAACTAAGCAGGTTCCAGTGTCTTTTTATAAAAGTACTATCTGCTTGTTTTGATTTGTATTGTAAATGGCCTGCTGCATCGTGTCCTAACACACCCCTGGAGTTCTAGATGTCATTTTTCACAGTTCCAAACAGAACAGGCACTCAAGTGAAGAGTGTGAATTAGATTCACTTATTCTGTCTGTCCCTTTCTTTTCCTGACTCCCCCCTCTTCCCATGTTCTTTTACCTCAAGGCTTCTCCCACATCTCATCTCTGCAGTCCTCCTCAGATAGGCCTACCTAAAGCCTTGCCTCCCTCGAAGTTATTCTTCTCTCATTTATTCTTTTCATTTTCACCCCAGCCCCCTCATTATGGCACCCCAGCTATGTGCATCTTCGCTTTCCATACAGCACTCTTCACTGTAACAAATGACCTAGATACTTCTTTGTTCCTGAACAAAAAGAGAGAGGGAGAGAGTGTAAATAATGCCAACATTTTTTTTTTTAACGTGGAGAATTTGCTTCTGCTGTTGTATAATGTGTGCAGCTGCTAGGATCGTTGCTGCCATGTCAGCTATGAGTGACTTTGGAGATTATCAGACAGGAATGCAAAAAGTGTTCCTGTCCCACAATCTCCACTCCCACCCCTGTTCCAAAACAATCACCCTCCCCACTGCACTTACCTTCTCTTGCCTCCAAAACGCAGCCCAGATCGCCTTCCGTTCACATCTTGTTAGGCTCAGGGCCCATCTACACGGTAAAAAAATACATACGGTGTTTGGAAGATCAATCATCCATATACATGGCCATTCGGATGCATACATGTCATTCAGAAGGGAGGCTAATGAATCCCCCGTAAACTCTGGGGATTCAGCATTCAGGAGGATTAGCAAATCTTGACCTAAAATCCGTACAGCTGTTTGTATTGTTGATGGTTTGTACACCCTATTCGAACACATACAAACAGGCAGTATAATCTTATTGGCTGGCTGAGCACAGGGGGCGGGGCTAGCAAAGAGGGGAATTGGGAGTGGCTGCAATGTTGGAGTCCCGGCTAACTGAGAGTCTGGTAAGTCCATGAATTTTTCATTTATTCCTATTTATTTTATATTGTATATGTGGAAAACTGACTGTCCGCAAAATAGGCACCTTCTAAAATAAAATAAAATAAAGTGGCAGGAGATTTAAAACCGCCACCTGGATCGCTCGCTCCAGCCAGCTAGGCAAGGGAGGGGGTCATACGGAGTTTAGGGAGGGTAAAAAATTGTGTAGGCAGATCGTATGCATACGAACGGCTGCCTTTTCAGATTTTTTTACCCTCCAAACTGATTTTTTTTTTTAAATCATGTAGATGGGGCCTAAATTTCACCATATAGACAAGCCCTATGACTCCACTTTAACTGCCATGGATCTATCCTATGGAACCCTGGGACTGGCAATTTATTGAAGGCATTTGTAATTCTCAGCTAGAAAGCCGCCATGCCTCACCACACTACTCCCTCTTGATTCAGTAGGTTGGAACCATGGCAGTTAAGGTGGAACAACAGTGTTATGATTGTGTAGTGTGACTGAGCCCCCAGAGGTCTGATAAAATGCAGTGAAATGCTCACAGGTGGTTAAATTTTGAACATCCCTACTGACTTCAAGAGAAGCAAAGAATTGATTACCAACCTCTGGGAGATCCTGACAATCCACTTTTAAACCTAATTCATCAAAGACTTTGTAAATTCTGTTGGTGGTAATAGAAGGGGAAACGCCTCTCAACAATGGCTGAATGGTGCATTTCTCATGTAAAGTACCATGGCTGTCTCAAAGTGTACTTCGTCCATCATCTTGGGACCTAATCCTTCTCTGTTCCAAACATTCTAGGCAGAATCATAGAATCATAGAGTTGGAAGAGACTTCAAGGGCCATCTAGTCCAATCCCATTCTGCCATGCAGGAATACACAATCAAAGGATTCCCGACAGATGGCCATCCACCCTCTCTTTAAAAACCTCCAAAGAAGGAGACTCCACCACACTCCAAGGCAGTATATTCCACTTCCAAACAGCTCTTACTGTCAGGAAGTTCTTCCTAATGTTTAGGTGGAAATCTTACTGTCAGGAAGTTCTTCCTAATGTTTAGGGTTCAAACTTTTCCTATAGTTTGAACCCATTGCTCTGTGTCCCAGTCTCTGGAGCAGCAGAAAACAAGCTCATTACATCATCAGTATGACATTCCTTCAAATATTTAAACATGGCTATCATGTCATCTCTTACCCTTCTCCAGGCTAAACATGCCCAGCTCCCTAAGCCGCTCCTCATAGGGCATGGCTTCCAGACCTCCCACCATTTTGGTCGCCCTCCTCTGGAACATTCCAGTTTGTCCATATCCTTCTGGAACTGTGGTGCCCAGAACTGGACACAGTACTCCAGGTGAGGTCTGACCAAAGCTTACCTCCCTTGACCTAGACACTATACTCCTATTAATGCAGCCTAGAATCACATTGGCTTTTTTAGCTGCTGCATCACACTGCTGACTGCATTTTAGCAACCTACCCTCTGAAGACACAGTGACTCCATCATCTCATTTACTCGTTTCCTCTCACATTGGTCTCATTCATGTGGATGTTCTCTCCATTTTCTACTACATTTAAGGGAGGTAATTTACTGTAGCACTCAACATCTTTTATCTCCATTTATACTTGGTTAATGTAGTAAGGGAAATCCTCAAATTCCTCATTATGCTGTTTTGAATGTAACCTACTAAACCTTAATCATAATTCTGGGAATAGTAATTCTGCTCACAATGCCCTTTCTTTCCTGTCTTCCACCCTCCACCCCCATACCCACTGAGTTTTCATTTCCAGAAAAAGAAAGGGGAAAAAATGCCATTAATCCATGTTTCTGAGATGGCCCCGTCAATCTATAATTGAATCATTTTAGGACTTGATTTTACATCCTTTACAAGAGAGAATACAGCAGTCCCTAATGCCTGTGGATTTCTGAGGATTCATCTGTAGATACTCATGTTTCATTTTTATATTTTAAAACAACCCATATCTTGCGTGTTGTTATCTAAATTAATTGTGAACCTTTAATGTTCCATGATCTAAACTGATTGGTTATCTTTACAATACATGAGGCTTTAACAGCTGCATGGGCTCATTTTCCCTTTAGAATTTCTTCTAATAGATTATATTCTTGGTGTGTTGGGAAGAGCCTTTTACAGGCATCTTCCATAGTAGTTAACTTAATTATGTGCATAAAGTATGTAGTAGACTGGATTGGGCATAATAAATTGAAACTTAATACCAAAGCAATGGAGGTGGTTGTGAGAGGTGGTGCACCACTGGACTGCCTCTTCTAAAAGGTCTATGTGGTTTTTAACCCCAACTTTACTTTGGGTCAGACTAGATGATATGTTTAGCACTATATTTTTGAAGAAATTCTCGCCTAAATGGTGAAATATGTCTTTGGCATACCACATTATTTTTCTTGCCTACTTATTTTTTATTTTATTATGCTTCATGTTGTGGTTAATCACTGGAAGGTTTACAGGGATTTAATTTGCAAATCTGATTGCTGACACACCTACCTCTGAGGAAAGCCCATCATGGGAGGGGAAATGAGTTAATCATAAGGGACATGCATTCCCCTTAAAATTTAGTCTTTCCCTTAGACACATACAAATAGCATCCCTGGCTTGTGCATGTTTTACTGACTCCAGTTGTTGGGTCAGCTCTACTTGCTCTACTTGAAAAGACATGATATGTCTGCAATTGCCAGTGTTTTCAGAACGGTCAGGTTTGATTACAGATTAGAGGTGTAAGTCCTCAGTTATTTTGTCTTTTCATTCAAGAGAAAATCACTTCAGTAGTTCAGTATTGCAATGGGATAATACATTTTTTTTATTTTATTTTTATTTAGTTAGTTATTTATACCCTGCTCTTCAGCCACAAGGCTATCAGAGTGGCTTACAAATTGTTTTAAGCAATAGCTATTTACAGCTCTATACTGCATTAAACAGTTTCCCATGTGTGTTAGCTAATTGCCCCCACAAGCTGGGTGCTCATTTTACTGACCTACGAAAGGATGGAAGGCTGAGTGAACCTTGGAGCCCGCTGGAATCGAACTTGCAACGTGGTGACTTGCAGTACTGGCATTGGAGTACTTGCAGTACTGGCACTGAGCCACCAGGGCTCCCTTTTTCACAACATTCTCCCTGTATTTGAGCATCCCAAAATGTTCCAGATTTTTAAACAGAAAAACACATTTTTGAGTGTTCAAAAACCCACATTTCCTATGGAAAAAACATGTATCATCTGTACAATGCACTGTTTTCTGAGGCTGGAATTTTGTCAGGGACATCCAGATGTGTATGTTTACCTTACATGCATGGATGTCCTTTTCTGAGTGCTGGGGGTGGGGATTTGGTATTCCCTTACATAGCCATTCTGTGTAGCTTAGTGACCAGACAAGCTTGGAGAAGCATCTGTTCATATCCCCCAAAGCCAGATGTGAAATGATGACATCAGCACTGAAATCCTCTGGGGTTCTACAGGGATTTCAGCACTGCTGTAAATGATGTTGCGTCTGGCTATGAGGATGCAGCCAGATGCTTTTGAGAGCCTCCCTGCTCACCGCAAAGCACAGAATGGGCATGCTGGGTGGTATCAGCTGCTTATTGATAAGTTGGGGGTTATACAGCTCAGCATATTGTAGGTCCCCATGCAGATATTTACACCAGGCTGAGAGGATGTTGGATTGAGGCCAGAAATTATTTTCTGTGCAGAGAAGGCATCTTTATGTGCAAAAATTCCATGTATTTTTCTTCGTGGAATAATTATACCACAACATTTAGGGATGTTTGAATGTAGGGAGAATACTGTGGAGGAATATCTGTGTTCTCCCACAGTGATGAGAAAACTACCATAATTATTCATCATCACATGCATGAACAAAATCATCAAGGCTTTACATTCTTCACAGTAAGCTGCCTTACAAGGGTCCAGGCCATTAGTCCATCCAACTTGATTATTGTCTATAATCTAGACTCTGTGTTGGACTTTCTGGGGTTTCAGGCATTGTTTTTTTCTTGGACTTTCCTGGAGATGCCAGTGACTGGGAATCCAATCCAAGGACAGATTAAAATATCCTGATTTTTTAGGATAGTGCAGGTTTAAAAGGCCACACAATATTGGCAGATTTGGGGAGGGGGGGAGTGAATGGTGTAAATCTTGGAATGTAGTCATTTATATGTTTTGGTATTGTACTGAGACTTTTTTTGCACTGAGAATTTTTTAAAATCATTTCCCCATAATTATAGAATCGTAGCAAAAATCAAAATCAAAAGGCATGCATGCACTGAGTGGGGCATACATAGGTAGGAAGGTGGGGTTACAGAGCCAGTGTGGCAGGGACATGGATTGCCAAAGCAGCACATTTGCAGAGAAGTGTGATACTGAATGTTTTCAAACCAGTAGGTTCCCATTTTCTTCACCAACACTGACACTGTGAGAAAACAGGCTGATGTAATAAAGTCCTTAGACAGATTGGACAAACGGTCCCTATTTTATAAAAGGGGGAATAAAAGGTGGCATCCCCTTAAATTCCTCATGGCTCAGGTTAAATCATTCTCACCATGTCTTGGGAATTTCAAAGCACTTCATGATCCCCTCCTCCCTACAGAATGTTCCCTGAATAGAACAATTTGCATGGATTTGCTAGGTGATGCAATGCAGTGTCTCTTGACAGTTTTAGGAATGCCTCCTGTGAGAAATGAGATGAATCATTTGTTTCTGATAGAAACAAATGATGGTATGTCTGTCTGATTCTGTTCCCATTCATTTTATTTTCCCATTTGCTTTTAGAATTAGTGCATTTTCCTCATTCCCAGGGCTATTACATCCTCCAAAATTTCACAGATGATTATCAGAAATTGTGTGGCCACACAACATCAGAGTGTAGTCAAGATGGCAAAAGTTATTAATTAGGAAGAACGTACAAGCTAAGAGAGGCTCCAGGGTCTAGGATGTTTCAGTGCAGCCAGTTCAGAGTGGCTGTTTCAGTGTGGCTCAGTTCTGCCTGCATATCAATTGGTAATTGATAATAATCCTAACCCTAACCCTTACTTTAATCCTAAACAGAAAGGTAGAAATGGTTTGGATTGCATTTTCTTGAAAAATTATCAATTATCAATTGAAATCTAAGTAGAACTACACCACACTGAAATGCTCCATTCCAAGGCTCCACCAGTCTGCTTTTGCCTGACTCTACTAGGAAGGACAAAATTCCATCCCCTCACTGAGTTAATTGAACATAAACTACTTTTGCACTTTGAATTCAGTTTGTAGCAACTGAAGTACCAGTAAGCTGAAGAGGAAGGGGGAAGTTGGGAGGAAGGGAGAAAAACTGGGACATTTTAAAAGTAGCTGAAAAAAGTGGGATGACAGAGGATTAATTCGGACTGTCTTTGCCAAATTTGCCCAGTTGGAGCATATGAGCTACTGGGGCTACAGTACTGGGTAGACACTTGTTGGGAGTTTATCACACTACACAGTTATAGTGCTATTATTCCACTTTAACTGCTCTGGTTACCTCCTGTGGAATTCTGGGGTTTGTAGTTTAGTGAGGCCTAAGGGCTCTCTGGCTGAGAGTTTTAAATGCCTCCTCCCTAAACTGCAAATCCCAGGATTCCCCAGAAGGGACCCAGAGCAGTTAAAGTGGAATGATAGTGTTATAACAGTGTAGTGTGATAGTCTCCTTGGTCTGAATCAGCAAACCAATACTTACCTGAAACATCACAGTGGTTTTCAGGATTTGTAGATTTGTAGGCAATGATCTCCAGACCCGAAAACAACAACAACAAACAAACAAAAAATAGGCAACAAACTGATGTGGACTATGAATCAGGGAGGACTGTTTGGGAGGCTGATGCAGAATGAATTTGCAGTATTTTAGTGGAGAGGCAGAGACTGCAAAGTAGCATTGTCTCCCACAAGAATAAAGTGGGATCCTAAATCCCTTCTTTGCTACCTAGGAGATTATCAGATGTGGGGAAACATGGCAAAAAACCACATCCCAAGCCATGTCAGAAGAATGCAATGATAACAGAAAGGGCACCATTATTACGGTTCTCCCAGCAGGCGCGCAGCCTCCTGTGGGGAAGGCTATTTGTGAACAGGGAGGAGGGAGAGACTGCTTCATCCTCATCACAGGCAAGCACCAGCGATGTGTGGAGAGGGGTGGGGCCGAAAGGCATAAAGGCCAGCTGCCCCTCTCCTCAGCCTCCTTTCCTTTCTGGCGAGCGAGTGAGCTGGTCTATCTGGCAAGCAAATACTGGGATATTGTGGAGACGCATTCATTCTGAATACTTCAAGCCTGTGTTGGGGACGCAGCCAGCGCAGGTGGGAGGAAGTGGACGAGAGTGGATCAGCCCGCAACTTGGCCTTCAGGCCGGGCACTTCAGGTCCCCAGGAAGGGGCAGGTGGGCCAGGGCAGATTGCCCCTGGAGGTGGACAGGTGGGGGGTATCCCCCTCAGCAAATTAAGCCTCCCGGCTTTTCAGGTGGCACGCACAACGACTGTTCGGCCCTGGGCGCTGAAAGCCCTGAATCAGGGTAGTCGGGGCACAGACACAGGGTGGCTACCAGGCGCCCAGTGCAGGCAGTGGTAGGCTGAGACCTGGTGCCGCCATCTTGGGAGATTTGGGCTGCCCTCGGGTCCTCAGTGAGAGGGTGGGCTCGGGCAGATCGCCCGTGGCAGCCGACAGGGGGTATTTCCCCTTAGCATTTTAGCCTCCCCGCTTTTCGGGTGGCACGGCCGGTGAGTTTGGCACCAGTGCGGGCATAAGCCCTGAATTAGTAGTAATTGGGGCACGTGACACATGACGGCTACCAGGAGCCCAGTGCGGGTGGGGGTAGACTAAGGCTTGGTGCTGCCGGTATCGTCCCTCCGGGTGTTCTTTAAGCGGGCTTCCTGAGAGGATTTGGGCCTGTGGAGGGCTGAGAATTAGTGGGCCTCATGGAGTGTTCACCAGGAGGGGAATAAAAGGGGCGTGACTACCAGGTCCATTATGCAACGGGGTTTCCCAGCCCTGCTGATTGCCTCCTAAAGGGATCCAATTTGAAATGCAACTGGGGGCGGAGCTTCGGGAGTGAGGAGGCCTGGAAGTCCTGCAGAGTGAGGCCTGGAGGCTGGGAAGGCCTGTAGGCTGGAGAGAGGCCTCATAGGCCTGGTTTAGTCCTAATAATAAATACACGTGCATTTGTGTCCATGTATATATACATATATATATGTATGTAGGTGTATATATGTGTGGGTGTGAATGCATGTGCATTGATTTATGCTTAAAATAAGATTCTTTTAGAATTCAAAGGAGAGAGATTATTAAAAGAGAGGGGGGGGAGAGAGGGAGAGAATTGGGCTTACATAGCCTGCTTGCTTCTAAGTATTGCATGATGGCTCCCAAAAAGGGAAAAGTGGGAGGCAAAGGGAAGGCCCCTGCACCAAAACGACCGGCACTTCCTGCCCCTCCTATCTCATCCAGTGATGAGCAGGAGGACATTCCATGGAAGGCTATCCTGGAGAGGATTCAGCACCTGGAACGATTGCAAGGGGTTGAGGGGGCGGGAGCAATGCCTAAACGAAAAACGTCAAAGGGTACAGGTAAATTGGCTAATCAAATCCTTACCCGTTTAGATGCTCTTGAGAGGAATATCCAGGAAGGAAATGCATCAGGATCCAGGGTAGCGGATGACATTGCAGAACAACCACCCAATCCTGATGCAGTTCCTGTAGCACCTGTACCAGAAGTGATTCCGAATCCTGCAGGTGAGTCCCCTTCTGAGTCACTCCCCCTGCAGGGTATTCATGGCCGTGGGGTGTGTGGTCACCAGTCACATCTAGTGCTTCCACACAAGGGATAGGAATGCAAGCAGCATACCACAGTTGGCCCATGAGCCAACAGCCTCTTAATTGGTCACTGCCTCAGTGGTCACTTTGGGGTCCGTACACCTTTGGTGGGACAGCCGGACCCATCACAGGTGATCCCACCCTGCCTGGGCGGGCACAGACCCCAGGTTATGATGCCATTGCATTTTCTGCTATCCCCTTCGGGGAAATGTCACTTCCATTTGGGGGACTATTTGTTGCCGGTGACTAGGGATAAAATATTGAAAGGAGAGTATGTCGATGTGTTTTCCCTCCTATATCGCGAAGTAGAAAAGAAAGACAAAGATGAACTTGATGAAAAAGAGAGGGAAAAAATTAAGAAGAGAAGGGTAGAGCGGAATTGGTCAAACTGGTTGTCTGGGTTTTTAGTTATGGCTGGGGTTATTGCCAAAGATCATCCACAACGTGCGGCCCCTCTTTTTCAGTATATAGATATCATACATAGGGCATATGTTGATTTTGCTGCCCCAGCATGGCTTCTGTATGACGAAGCCTTCCGCATGCATGCTGCAATATACCCAGTGTTACGCTGGGATATGATGCACCCACAGTTGTGGATGCAATTGATGACACCAGCTAGACCAGTTCAGGGCAAGCATACACACAGTGGTCATTTGATCTGGTCAACGGCCATGGGAACACCCAAGAACACTTAGTGGATCTAACACAGGGCAAAAGCTGTTGTGCTGGGAATTCAGTTCGCACAGGTCTTGTTCCCGGAAGCCCTGCAGGTTCAGCCATGAGTGCTCTATTTGTGGGGCTTCTCATTCCTTTCAGAACTGCCCAAGGGGGAAAGGTAAGTTTCGGGGGTCCAGAGCAGGGCAGGCAGGGGGCAGAGGAGCTTCCCCTTTGGGCCAGCCTCAAAAAGGGCCCCAGCCCAATTAAGTTAGATGTTTTGGATTTGTGGCTGCGATTATACCCAGATAGACAGGCAGCCACATACATATCTCAAGGGTTTAAGTTTGGTTTTCAGATCCCATTTCAGGGGATATGATGCCCCTTTGGGGCTAGAAATTTGTTATCCATTAAAGGTATGGAACCTGTAGTTAGGAAGAAGATTAATAAGGAAGTGGAAGAGGGTAGAGTTGTCGGCCCCTTTCGTTGCCCCCTGGTCCCCAACCTTTAGGTTTCACCCTTGGGGAATAATCCCGAAGGAAGCCCCAGGAGAGTTTAGGTTAATTCACCATCTATCCTATCCAAAAGGGGAGTCAGTAAATGACTTTATTCCTCCTGAGGTATGCACTGTTAGATATACTTCATTTGACACTGCCATAAGGGAGGTACGATGATATGGATTGGGAGCGGAAATGGCGAAATGCAACATTAAGTCAGCATTTCGCCTTCTTCCCATCTACCCTGATGATTTCAAACTTTTGGGATTTCAATTTGAAGGGTATTATTACATGGACCGGGCTTTGCCCATGGGTTGCTCTGTCTCTTGTAAGGCGTTCGAGACATTTAGTACCTTTTTGGAATGGGCATTAAAAGCCAGAACTGGATTGAGGGGGGTTGTCCATTACTTAGATGGTTTTTTGCTTATTGGTCAACCCGGTTCAGCTGCTTGCAACTACCTGCTTCAGCAGTTTGAACAACTTACTAAGGAATTAGGAGTACCATTACCCCCCGAAAAAACTGAGGGTCCAGTGCAACAGTTAACCTCTTTAGGCATTGAGATTGACTCTGTCAATCAACAATGCCGGTTGGCAGCATCAAAAGTAGCGGACTTACGGGAGTGTGTCAGGGAGCATTGCAGATAGCTTCTGACGCAGCGGGGGCTATTGGGTTTGGGGCCTATTTCAGTGGTCGCTGGTGCACAAGCACGTGGCTGCCGGATTGGATAGGGACAGACGTAACTAGGAACTTGACTTTCCTTGAGTTCTTTCCAATCTTGGTTGCCACCACCATTTGGGCCAAGGAACTATCCAATTCGTCGGTCCATTTTTGGTGTGACAATCTGGCAATGGTACAAGTCATAAATACCCTCACATCTAGATCACCCAGGGTGATGCGCCTGGTGAGGGCATTCACTTTGCAATGCCTCCGCCACAACATTTTGTTCATCTCGTGGCATGTTACTGGCGTGCAGAATGAGCTGGCTGACGTTCTTTCTCGTATGCAGATGGAGCGCTTCAGAGAGCTGGCTCCAGAGGCAGAACCCAAGGGCGACAGGATGCTGACAGGCCTATGGTTGCTTGGGAGGCCGAAATTTGGAGGGCCATAGGTATGTCAGTGGCACCCAGTACTAGAAGAGGGTATGTCCGGGCAGTGGGTGAGTTCCACCAGTTTAGAGCAGTTGAAGGGTTGGGACAGGGGATGGACGTCCCTGTCACGCATCTCATGCAATATTGTGTTTTTCTGCATCAGAGGGGCCTCTCCCCACAGTCTATTCGGGGCAGGCTGTCAGCATTAGTGTTCTGGCTTAAGGCTTTAGGCACTGTTGACAATACAGGAAATTTTCAAATTCAGAAGGCATTGGAGGGATGGGCCAGGGAGAAAGGCAGGAAGAGTGACTCAAGGTCACCTTTGTCTCCTGACATTTTGATTGGTTTACATCGACTGTGGGCAGGCTTATGCTCATCCCCATATGAGGTGCTGCTCTTTCACGCGGCAGCCTTAGTGGCATTTTTTGCTGCGCTGCGAGTTAATGAGCTCATCAGGGCAACAAAAACTGACAAGTCCAGTAGAGCTTTAGAGTTGAGGGATGTGCAAGTTAATGGCCAAGAGGTCATACTTAAACTTCGTTTTTCCAAGACTGAACAAGTGGGCAGGGGGAAAACGATTAACCTGTTTCGATGTGATAATCCTGAGCTTTGCCCTGTCAGGGCTCTGTTAGCTTTTTTGCAGGTGCGAGGAAACAGACAGGGCCCTTTAGTTGTGCACAGCAATTTCCCCCCTCTGACTAGGTACCAGTTTTGGGCGGTGACTGCGAAGGCGTTGAAGTGGCTGGGGCTCACCGGAGCCAGATTCGGTACCCACTCCTTTTGGATAGGGGTTGCATTGACTGCAGCAGCCATGGGCATGAACCCCTCGGCGATCCAGTGTATTGGTCGCTGGAGATCCTCCTCTTACAGGAGGTATATTCGTCCATTTTTTCACTAACTTCTCCTTTTCATTTTGTCTTCCAGGTACTAGACTTCTGATGGTGAGATGCTAGGTGCTGATTTGTGGCCACAATATGGTTTACTGGGCAGCCCAACAGGCCTAGCTTGGCCATTTCGGGCCTCACCTCAGCCTGGGAGACAGGGTGACCATTGAATGGTTAGGGAAGAGAGGCCTTCGATGGCATGGTCTAATGTCAGTATTGTTTGGGGAGAGACGGGGCCTCTGCCAGACGTACCCATCCTCCATTTAGGAGGTAATGACTTGAGCCTCCTGAAGGGTAAGACTTTAATCATACGGGTGACACAAGACATGATGGAGATCGGGTCATTGTGGCCTACGGTTACCATCATGTGGTTGGCCATCTTGCCCAGACAGCTGTGGCGTGGGGAGGGGAACCCCCGTTTAATCGATAAGGCTCACAGGACAGTAAATAGGAAGGTTCATAAGTTCCTTATGGAGGGTTGGGGGCAGTACTTGCCACACCCAAACATTGTGTTTGAGAGGCCCGAGCTATACAGGGCTGACGGGGTACACCTCTCGGACAAAGGGAATGAAATTTTTCTGACTGATCTTCAGCAGGGGTTGAGGGACTTTTTGGACGAGCTGGCGGGGGAGTAAGGGACTACACGGATGCTTGTCCCTTATCTATGGTGGGAGGCGGAGGCGTAGATTACGGTGGGCACCTATGGCACCGTTTTCAGTGAAGAAATGGTCTCCAGTTGCGTCTCCTTAGGCCATACGACCTGGGAGAACAGAAGGAGACCTACCTTGGGGTTGGCCTGAAGGCTACCCCCCTCACCTGAATACGTATGCATTGGGTGAGGGGCTTTCGGGTTGATCTTCCAGACACGAGCTGGTTTGAGAGCAACCCCAATCACTGGTGGTGCTCAAAAGGGCTCAGGTGTTCACCCGGGGAAGCTGGGAGCATAAGTCCAAGAGCGACGATCTGCCCCAGCTGCTCCCATACTAGGTTGCCTCCCCCTGCTGAAGATTTAAAGGGAATTCAATAGGTAGGGTTAACAAATAAATGTCATTTTATTTCACCCCATATCTGTGTGTGGTATCATTATTTCTCCGACTCTGTTCACAACACGACTCGCCCAGCAGGTGCGCAGCCTCCTGTGGGGAAGGCTATTTGTGAACAGGGAGGAGGGAGAGACCGCTTCATCCTCATCACCAGCAAGTGCCAGTGACATGGGGAGAGGGGCAGGGCCAAAAGGCATGAAGGCCAACTGACCCTCTCCTCAGCCTCCTTTCCTTTCTGGCGACCCACCCTCCCACCGCTGGAATAGTGTGATAATGGTTGCCTCAGAGCCGGGTAGGAATTCCCCCCCCCCCTTTCCTCGGGGGTGTTTTCGCCTACCCCATACTAGGAAAGTGGCATATGGGAAGATTGGCTAGGGTGGCACCTAATTAGGTAAATTATCCCCACTACAGTGGGGGGAGGGGGAGGCGTAGATTACGGTGGGCACCTATGGCACTGATTTCGGTGAAGGAATGGTCTCCGGTTGGGTCTCCTTAGGCCGTATGACCTGGGAGAACAGAAGGAGACCTACCTTGGGGTTGGCCTGAAGGATACCCCCCTCACCTGAATACGTATGCATTGGGTGAGGGGCTTTCGGGTTGATCTTCCAGACATGAGCTGGCTTGAGAGCAACCCCAATCACTGGTGTTGCTCAAAAGGGCTCTGGTGTTCACCCGGGGTAACTAGGGGCATAAGTCCAAGAGGGACGATCTGCCCCAGCTGCTCCCACATTAGGTTGCCTCCCCCTGCTGAAGATTTAAAGGGAATTAAATAGGTAGGGTTAACAAATAAATGTCATTTTATTTCACCCCATATCTGTGTGTGGTCTCGTTATTTCTCCGACTCTGTTCACGAACCACATCCCAAGCCATGTCAGAAGGATGCAATGATAACAGAAAGGGCACCATTATTAGATGCCCCTGCCCTCAGCCGTTCCCAGGGCATAGTGCTGGCATGGATGAGGCTTCCGTTTTTTATTGATGGGGTTAAAGTGCAAATGAAAAGAAACATCTTATTCATGCCCATGCTGTGCCCTTAGAATGCTGAAGGATGACATCGTCTGTAATGTTGCCTGTTTCTGTTTTTGCCACATTGTTCTGACGTGGTTTTTGCCATGTCTGATACTCTCCCTAGACTCTTGCGGTGAAGACTTCCTTCCTTCCTTCCGTTTTTAGTATACTGTTGCACAAGTGGCACTCATTCAACCTAATATTGGAAATGGGGAAAATGAACAAACCCCAATTAGACAGTTCTGTTCATCTCTACTGTATATCTTTTCCATACTGGCTAAAGGCAAGAGCTCTCCCTTTCTTGTTTGGGAAAGCATTCCTTGCAATTGTTGCTCTACCTGTTCCTGTGTCAAATGGCTTAGTGCACTACTCTTATGTAGTCTGCCTTCATGCACAAAGAAGGCTGGTATGAGTAGGTAAAGAGAAACAGTAGAGAATTACAGAACAGGGTGGACCAATAATGTGTGGCATGGGTTGGACGTATTGGTAGTCTCTGAAATAAGAACTAGAATTTAATACCAAAAAGAGAAGAAAAAAGTTTGTTTCCTAGTCTTAGCCTTCAAGGAGAACGTATAGATGAATTTAATTACCGAAGCAGACATTTCTCCAGGTCTTCTGTGATGTGTTACTGGTTAGGTAAGGACCTTTTGGTCTTCAGTAGCACAATCCCAGAAAACAAAACTGTTGCTTCTGTGGCCTGAAAACAGATATATGCTTCTTTTGTTACTCTTCCCCAGTCGCCTCTTGTGAGTTTGCCTACTGAGTTCCTGATAGATTATCCTGTTTGCAAAGACTGGAGAATGAATAAAATGCCTGCCCCAGGGCATTCTATTCTGCTGCAGTCAATTCCTTAAAGGTCCAATATACACTTAGCAAATGTGTGGCCTTCAACATTTGACAGATGAAAATAGGGACACTTGAATGTATTTGCAACACCCATATGGTTGCAAAGCTTTCAACTGCCTGCTGTACGATGGATTCATTTAGTCTACAATAACCTGTCCTGCACTGATTTAGAAGCAAAGAGGGTGTGTTTGTTGATCTGAATACAGATATAGCAGTGGAAAATGTTGCTTGCCTTATCACCTTACAGCTTACTGTTTTCTGATTGCTGGTACTTTTGCTTATTTAGCCAAAATGTCATCACCTTTATTCAAGAGAAAGCTATCAACAGGCTTGGAGGAATGGGCAATTTGCAAATGTACAAAAAGAGCGGGGGGGGGATACTTTAATAAAGGAGACACCAAAGCAGCGCAGTGAAGACTGAGGATGCTAAAGATTGACAGAAATCTGACTCATGTTTGGAAAGGTTGAGGGTATGGAAAACCTGTGCAAGGGAGGGAGTAGTGTGGAAATATGGGGATCCTCAACAGCAGTAAGGCATGCCGCAACATTCTGTTGCACAGCTCACTTGTATGTTTGTAGTCATTCTAATATGAACATCATTATCTGCAATGAGGGAAAGGGCAAATCTCTCTGTTTCATTTTATCATTCAGTTAATCCCCACCCTATGTTTCTTTTGTTGCAAGCATGGGGGGAAATTTTGGTACATACAGGTCAACCTCCATAGCCATATGGGAAACAGTCCAAGACATACCCACCCACCCATGGATACCTGTATTATTTTCAGTGGGTTGAATGCTGGATGTTGACCATAGAATCATATCGGAGGACCTAGAAATGCCAAGAGATAACCTGTTTTTTTCAGACATGGATAAGTGAAACCATGGATACAAAATCCATTTGATATGGGGGTTGTTCTGTATGTATTTTTGCACAGAAAATTCTGCTTCCAGCACATAACATGCTGTTTCCTCCATATGTGAATTTTGCACATTTTATGTTCCCAGCTGTGAATGATTCCTTCAAGAACATGGGTGTTGGGTGATCCAAGTGTTTCAGAAATTAAGTGATGCAGTAAATCTGATGAACACTGACATTCATGCACAAATCAGACCTTGCACCTTAAATTTTCCTCTTGGCTTTCCTTTTATCCAGATAGATTTCTGATGGCTTGTATTTAATGTTTAAGCAGAATGTGAAAATCCATGCTGGAAACAAGCATAGATGTTTAAAGTCTTCTATATGAATCTTCGGCCTGTGTTTCCCAGTGTCCGTATGGGATGATGGATGACTGCTGAACAGCTGAAGGTCTTTGAAATATTCTGCTAGCTGTCAAGCCTTGTCTTTGTCCCTGTCTTTTCTCTAACACACAAATAATTGTGAACTGCTATCCCTTTGTTTTCAAATTTCACTGACTTTTATTGAAGAGAAGGAAGTGAATATGGTTGTTCCACCAATTTAGAGGAGACATATAGAAGGCTTAGCCTCTAGAGAAGCTATAGTATGCCTGACTGGTCCTCAAATTTCTCCCTTTTTGGAAGAAAGGCAGGGTCAAAATCAAATACGTCCATAATATTGCTCAGCAATAGTCCACAGGTAGTATAAAATTTAAACCTGGTTCTCCTGGCTTCTGTGTAAAAAAAGTAATCTTGCTTCTATTTTTATGTCTTTGTAACAGAGATGGGGAAACTTTGGGAAGGACAAATATTCCACACCATTACTTTACAGGGATGAAAAGAATATTCACAACCATACATTCACAAAATGCTCAAATACTTGCACTGCATAAAATTGACACATAGTAGCTTCTTTATAGAAAGCCATATTTTATGCATAGAAAATATTTCTATGCAGATATATTGTTTCTTGCGCAGAAAACCCTTTTTTTCTGCAGAGAAAATGCTGTAGCAGAGGATTTATTCTGCACAAAATTCACACATGGTTTATTTTAATAGAAAACAACATTTTATGAAGAGAAAAGAACATTTCCTGCACTGGCAATAACATTTCTACATAGAAACACTATTTTCTCATAGAAAATGCTATTTTCCACAGAAGAGAACCACATGTGAATTTTGCACAAAATATGTCCCAAATTGCGAATACGCTTTACAAACAAAGACTTTCATCTGGAGGTTTCTAAACAGATTTGATGGCCATCTTTCAGGACTGCTTTAGTTGTGTATTCCACTATTCCTGCATGGCAGTGAGTTGGACTAGATGGTCCTTGTGGCCTCTTCCAGTCGTTTGATTCTACCTTTTCGTCAATCTGTGATCAAGGAACTTTCTGCCTAGGACTTTATCAGAGAGGGCAAATAGTGGGGGGAAACTGTGTCATTTAGGACATGATGATAGCAGAAAAGACAAAATTATCAGACATTCTCATTGCTTATGTCATCTGATAATTTCTACCATTTGTGCTATCATCGCATCCTAATGGCATGGGTTTTCATCTGATAATTTCTACCATTTGTGCTATCATCGCATCCTAATGGCATGGGTTTTGCCACATCTGATTAAGTTCCTAGACATGTATTTCCAGTTGTTGAATATATTAAACACCAGAATAAGGTGGGTATATTATGCTAGGTTGACACCTTTTCCAAGGCCACATAGCTATGCCAGGGAAAGGCAGACAACATCTGCCAGCTCTGAGCACCCTCTTTTTCTAACACCTTACGTTCTTCATGGCTATTGTGTCTGTGGCCTTTTTGTCATCAGCTGCCACTAATTTTGTTGGTGCAATTATTCCAGCTTACTGTACCATCAGGATTCTAACTCCTTGACTACTTTTGACATGTTAGAAATACCACCCGAAACGACCAAAGTTACAAAATACGTTATTCATCGTCACTGTTGGATTTTTAGGCCAGGCATTTTGGAAATAACCCGGCAAAACATCTCCATGCTGCTGGCTCTTTTTGTCATTTGCTTGTCACTGCTAGCTATCAGTGTGTGACAGCATCTTTTGGGTGATGGCTTCATCTGGAGGGATGCAGTGCCAACAGAGACACAATGTACCATGTCATGTAAGGGAACAGCATTCTCTGTCTCCATGGCACCCAGTGCCTCAAGGCACTCAGCTGGCCCCTAATTAGTTACGAGCCAAATCAAATGGGGATGTTAATATTAAATATCTTGAACAATGTACTAGCAATAACTCCCAGACCTCTGGGTGTTTTATTTTAATTACATTTTCTCCTTCTTCTTTTCTTTTCTTTTTAAAATTATTGTCATGTGCTTAAAATGAGGCAAGTTATGTAAGGGTAATAGATGCTACATCTGGCTTAACTCTGGTTAGATTTGTTCAGTAACATTGCACAAAGTTGGTACGAAATTTTGGTATGAAGTCTGTAAGCAGACAGATGGTGGGTCAAATGTGTTAGGAGTTTGCAACAGTTGTTGCTGTGTTTGTTGGTTTTTTGAGGGGTGGGGGTTAAAGCATTTAAGTGACATTTTTGTTTTTCTGGGCTATTCTGTAGCAGTTTTTGGCACTAGCTGCATCATGTTATTCCCATGCTCAAGTGGGTTTCTTTAAAAAAAAAAACAACTTCAAGACATATCAGATAATAAAGTACCATTCACAACATCTCTTTCTCTTTTTTGCAGAGAGGAGAGCTATAATGCATCAGTGCACTAATGGATTAGTGAAATGGCAGTTTTCCACTATGCCACTATAACTCTGAAAAGTCTAATAAAACCAGAGAGGAGAAAAATTGCCTTTCAAACCAAAGTATCACATCAGCAAACTATGCCCCAGTTTAAACAAAACAAAACTTTGGAAGAGCTGTAGTCTAGATCTCAGTCCCCAAAAGAATGGAACAAGTGGAGGCACATGCAACAATAATTGGAAAAGCCTAGGAAGCTAAATCTCAACTTACTGAGACTTACTTAGAGTTATCCAGAAGAACATAAGAACAGCTATGCTGGATCAGATCAAGGGCTTATTTGCCCAGTCGTCCCTGTTCTAAGAACTTTAGCAGATGTGGCAAATATGGAATCATAATGATGCCCAATGAACATGAAAGGGTTCCCATTTCTCATGACATTGTGCTTTCACGATTTTGTGTTTTAAATAAGGTGTTCTTTTTTTATTGATGGGCTAAGCCATCAATTGATTGGTTGTGGCTTTTTTTTTAGTGTGATTGAGAGCATCTGAAACCATGCCTCATTCTGCTGGTGCAATTCTAGCATTAATGGGCAGTCCCTGCCAGAATATTTCTGGGAGACAACACAAAAACTAGGTTTGGGATGCTCTTTTTATGTACCTCCCCAGTTTGCAGCCAAGGTTTTTTTTAGTGTGTTTCAATGCTTGTGTGTGTGTGTGTGTTTTAATTTAGCTGTTTTTAGAATTTTCAGCATGCTCACATGTTCTCATGAGAACCACTGAGATCATGCACACCTGCCAGTGTGGAAGTATGGGGATGCTTTTTCACACTATTATGGCAACATTTGATATAAAGGGGTTATTTTGCCAACACACTCATGGTTTAAAATATGGTGGGGGGAAACTGTTTTTAGAGGCTTGTCTGATAAAGTCCTAAGACATCCAAGTTGGTAGCCATCACTATATTCTGTGGCAGTGAATTCCGCAGTTCCATTTGTTGCATGAAGAAGTGCTTCCGTTTATGTATTCTGACTCTCCCACCATTCAGTTGCAGTTGATAACTCCAGGTTCTAGTATTATGAAATTGGGAGAAGCCATTCTGCCTTTCTTATAATACTAGAACCCAAGTTCCTTCACTGAAGCTGAATAGTGGGAGATCCAGTTTCTTCAAACCATGCATCATTTTATACACTTCTTTCATCCGTCTGTCCTGTACCATTTCATGTCTCCCAGTACCAAAATAGCCTTTAAAAAAAGCTGTAAGTCTGGGGAAAGTCAGGGGATCCTGGCCTCTTCTAGGCTGCTGGCCATTTATTATATTTATTGTATTTATAGTTTTAAAAGTGATTTTAGATTAGTTGTTTTAATTTATATTTGTTTAATGTTTTTTTAATGGGGGAGGGTGGGAGTGGGGGTGTTTAGGGATTTTATTTGTATTGTATTTTAAATTTTGTAAGCCGCCCCGATTGTTTTTACAGAGGGGCGGGGTATAAATAAATTTTTTTATTATTATTATTATTAAATAATATGGAACTATTCTCAAAGGCCTTGGTCTTTAGAAGGAGCATGCCAAAAGGTTCTTGGTGTTTTTTGTTTTTTTGTTTTGTTTTTAGGAAAGAGTGTGCTAGAAATTGGAAAAGCTTTGGTTTCTGGGAAACCTGGCCCAGGAAAGAGAACATTATGCTCCATAGAATAGCATGAAGGGAAGGCCTTTATGATATAGGAGAATATTTTCCTCTTTCTGGAAGCAGCTTCCTGCAATAATTTTTTCCTCTACGATACCCTGCTCTGCTTTAAGATCTGCATCCACCTGGAGCTCTTGCTGCTTCTCTTCTCTCTATCTTTTTCTTTCTCTCTCCCTCCCCTTCTGCCTCCTGCCTCCCACCAGCCTCTGTAAAAGGAAGGAGAAACTGGCTACTGATGTCTTGTTCAATAGCTCCATTTAGAGCCCCTTGGATGTGCTGGATCCATTTGTGTTTTGAGCTCTTTTCTTTACCTCACCCTGCCATGACTGTCCCTGTTGTGAATGCTCCTCCTGCTTCTCTGAGCAGTGGGAAGGTCCAGTGGCTGTACTATCTGCATGTGGTTTCCTTTCACTGAGAAAGAGCAGGAGACTCCTGCTTTCTTTGTAGGCTATGGCTTTATTTATACAAACATGCAAGCAGAGTATAAATGGAGGCAAACAGCAGGCCATTCTTCCATGAAAGCAGATCTTGTAGCTCACCTCAGAGTACCAGAAATATGTGGGGGAAATTTGAGCAAATTGGAGCATGTCCAGAGAAGGGCAACTAAAATGGTGAAAGGTCTGGAAACCATGCCTTATGAGGAGAGACTTAGGGAGCTGGGTATGTTTAGCCTGAAAAAAAAGATGGTTAAGAGGCGATATGATAGCCCTGTTTAAGTATTTGAAGGGATGTCACGCTGAGGATGGAGCAGGCTTGTTTTCTGCTGCTCCAGAGACTGGAACAAGGAGCAATGGATGCAAGCTCCAGGAACAGAGATTCCACCTCAACATTAGGAGGAACTTTTTGACAGTAAGAGCTGTTCGGCAGTGGAACACAGTCCCTCGGAGCGTGGTGGGGTCTCCTTCCTTGGAGGTCTTTAAACAGAGGCTGGATGGCCATCTGTCGGGGATGCTTTGATTGTGATTTCCTGCGTGGCAGGGGGTTGGACTGGATGGCCCTCGTGGTCTCTTTCAACTCTGCAATTCTATGATTCTATGATTCTATGAAATGTATATTTTGTGTGTGTGTGTGTGTGAGAGAGAGAGAGAGAGAGAGAGAGAGAGAGAGAGTCAGCCAGTCAGTCCATCCATCTGTCTGTCCATCTGTCCTGTATGCCAGCTGCTTGTAGTTGTCACACAATTATGAAATCTTTCTTTTTATACCCACATGATTCAAACTCCAAGCAGTTGTGCCTTCTAACATGCACACACAAGTGCACTTACATCCATTTTACATCAGTTCCATTCCCTTTTATGGCAATGAGGGATTAGATTCCATGTTCTCTGGACTCTGATTATAGAAAGGTTATGGAGAGATTAATAACCATCATTAACTGTCATTACTAAGACATTGTCCAATGTCCAATTGTCTATATAAACTAGCAATTCACCTAATGAACTGAATAGTCAGCCAGCAGGTATCATCTACTATGAATCACCATCTGTCCAATCACTTTCCTGTTCCTGGCTGGAATTTCCCCTTGAACCCTTGAGATGTGCTACATATACCTCAGTTGCTTGCTGAGATCTCATTGCACTGATGCATTGATTCATTCAGCCTAGTGTGGCTCTTTGGAACATCTTTCATCCACTTCCATTTGGTCACACACCACAACCTTCCAGGAATGTCCACCTCAATCCTGTTCATTACCTCCTGGGAAGAGCTGATAAAAAAAAGCTAAAAAGAACAGATCATAGTTTCCTGATCACAGCAAACAGACTGTAGGAAAGTGATCCCAATAGAATGCTATGCTTTATCCTGGTCTGCATTGTCTTGGTCTAAAATGATGGACAAGATGCTTCCATGGCTTATATTGCTGCTTCCTGTTCCTCTTGGGAAGTGTTTCAGCTTGGGTGTACAGTATGGGTAATGTTTCTTTTTGTTGAATGTCCTCTTCTCTTTTTCTTGAATCAACAGCATTGCTTATACACCACAACTGTCTCTTGATGTGTCTATGCTGCTTTACAATGGTGCATAAATGAAAGAACCAAGAAGGATAATGTGGAAGTTATTCCCCACCCATTAGCATCCTGCAAATTCCACTTTATAAGAGGCAGTCCATTACATTTCTTCCTCATCCTCATTTGGGAATGATGCCTGTCCCCAGTGGAAATACAGTGTCTCTTTCTACCCGAACTTCCTTCACCCTAATGTTCTCCCTCTCATAGATGATCAGAGTTGAAATCTCTGGAAAGTCACTCATCTCTGACTGTCCTTGTAAATCAGCAGCCACCTTACAAAACTCACCACCTTAAATGTATCAATATTTTTATCAAAATCTTCCAGGACACTGCCTACATCCCACCAAGTACATGAAAAAAATTCCTCTCTTTTTCTGAATTGTATTGGATTTTAACTCTGCAAGAATCTTAATTGCTTGTCAGTAAACTAATATTCCTCTAGATGCACCTGAAATTAAGCTGTCCTTCCATTTTGCCTAAAGGCATTTTAAAAATGCATGAATATTTATATAATACAGCACATGCAAACAAGCTATGGCAATTCCCTCCTTTTTCCTAGCATACTAGTTAAGACAGTAATATGAGCAATAGCTAATAACATCCCTGATTCAAAATCTCAGATGCAACTTTGGCTGGTTAAGAGAGTTGCTCATTTTGAAATACCATATGCAAGGGTTGTTGTATTCCCACCCATCGTTGTTCATTGAAAATGAAGTCAAGTGCATCATGCAGGGTACCTTGTCCTGGGGTTCTTTCAGTCTTTTCAAATTTTGTCTGAAATTGAAACTTGAGGGGAACTAGGAAGGTTCTCCTCAGCACACGTGAAGAGTGCTTGGTGGGTAAATGGAGACTCTGATAAATTAAGAGTAATTTCATGGCAGTGTCACACAACTTTAAGCTACTACTGCGTGTCTCCTAAAACAGAAATCAATGCAACTTTGGAAATTCTAATGTCACACAACCCTAGCCTACTGCTGGGTGACTCCTGAAACAGAATTCAATGTGACTTTGGAAATTCTAGGCAAGGCAAGAGGAACTTGATGGGTAGTTGAAAAAGTCACAATCATATTGATGAAATCCCTTGGTCTGGGTGTGGACGAGGGACTGAACACATATCTGGGCTGTAATCCAATTTTAAATAGACTGGCTGGGATTCTGTATCAGCTAGTTAATTAAGTATACTTACCTAAGTAACTTCTCCAGGCCAAACCCCCTCAAACCTGATGGAAACAAACCTGATGGAAACAAACCTGATATGCTCCAATCACTGACAGAAAGGACCTCCTTCTTCCCATGCAGCCGATGCCTGATACAGAGGTTGCACAGGTGCGGGAGAGTTATGATCAAGGCAATAGTGTCCCAATTGTGACTAAGTAGTGTTCATGAATTACAGGGCATTTACCTAGATTTACCCACCCACTGTTTTGTATTCAGAATTGCTACTTACACAAGATTTTGACACTATTGGCACAACTCTGACTCCTCAACCTATTTTACCAGGCATCAGTGGCATGGGAAGATGGAGGTCCATTCTGCTGGGGATTGGAGCACAGTTGAATGATGCTTCCATCAGGTTTGAGGTAGTCCGGCCAGGAGAAGATACAGGACTCCAGCCAATAAAATGAAGGACAACCTTCAAATATTTTCTTACGGCAAAACATCTGAAAAATTCTGAAGTCAACATTGATTTTTAAAAACTTCCACAAGGAGGTACAATAGAACCCCCATATCTGCTGGGGATTGGTTTGGGGGGGGGGCATCGATACCGAAAACCATGGATAATAGCGAACGCCATTGAAAAAAATGGGACTTTTGGTGTAAAATACCATTGAGTTGCACTGGGGGATCTAGAAAATGGCTAGAGAGGACACATTTTCTAGGAAGACTCTATGGTAGGTGTGCTGTTTTGTGTACCATGTATAATTGAATCAGTGGATAATGAATCAGTGGATACAGAGGTCCTACTGTACACGTAATATATATTCTCAATTTTACCATACATCTATGCCTATATGTTTTTGAATGAAAGGTTTGTGGGAAGTAGAACATAGAAAGTTTTCTTTTTTGGAAGACAAGTCCCAGACTCCCTCAGCCAACAACACCAGCAGAAGTTTTAATTTGGTTTTAATGTTGACTTTTTCTGACTTATTGTATGCTTTTAATTGTCATCTTTTTAGTGTGTGGGCTGCCTTGAGTCCCAGTCTTGAGGGAAAGACAGGCTATAAATAAAGATGATGATGATCTAAGAAAGAAAGAAAGAAAGAACTCTTCAGTATGGGCGGGGGAATTCTGAGAGTGGTCCAAATAGTAACTTTTCCAAGCTCTTTCCTGAGATATGTGGTAGGTCAGACTTGCAAAAATAATACTATGTACAAGATCATTTTGTCCTGGTGGACTCTGTTTCCCCCCTCCCCAAATAGCCATCTCTATGAACTTTCCCTCAGGCTATTCCTAACTATGTAAATAAGATCTCACTTTCATGAGTTTCTCTCACATTTTTTTTTAACTCAGGTCAGAATTCTTTATCAACTGTTGCCTTCTCTGTATGTGTTTAGCTAACTGTCCTAGTAGATGCCATCCTTTTTAATTGACACGATCCTCTGTACTGACAGATGCTGTACAATCTACTCGGGGAATATGCATTTTCCTTTCCCTTTTTGTAGTTAGCTTGTAATTGGCTTTAAACTCCAAACAGTCCATTGCTAATGATATTCGGTTCATTTTAATTAAACGGCCACTGTCAAGTACTTCCTTTATATTTCCCCTCCTTTTTTGTATGCACTCTCTGTTGTAATACACATTTTTGTAAGCTTGAAGGTAATAATTAAAGTAATTCTCTGCTGATTTTGTCCTCTTCTGTTTGGCAAACTTTGATCCATTATTTTTATTTAAATGGAGCAGAAATCAACATGGATGCTTTTGTTCCAAAACATCCCCCCACCCCTGTTTAGCTGAATACAAAGCCTTTTTCTACTGAAATTTCTCATTCTACAGTCCTTCACTCATTCTGGTCAATGCATTATGTGTGAGTTCTACAGACAAAACTGTGAGAGGCTCATTATGAAACCAGCTAATTTGATTTGGAAGGAGGCAGGGGTTGCCAAGATTGGAAGTCAGTGTGGTATAGTGGTTAGAGTGTCAAACAAGGACTATGGAGATCAGGGTTTAAATTCCACTTTCCCATGAAGCCCACTTGTGTGGCCTTGGCGCAGTCCCTCTCTCTCCCTCTCTGGCCTAACTTGTGAGGGTAAATTATGTGAGTGGGAGAGAATCTTAGAATCATGGAGTTGGAAGAGACCACAAGGGCCATCTAGTCCAATGCCCTGCCCTGCAGGAATACATAATCAAAGCACTCTCGACAGATGGCCATCCAGCCTCTGTTTAAAAACCTCCAAAGAAGGAGACTTCACCACACTCTGAGACAGTGTATTCCACTTCCAAACAGCTCTTACTATCAGGAAGTTCTTCCTAATGTTTAGGTGGAATCTCTTTTCCTGTAATTTAAACCCATTGCTCTGTATCCTAATCTCTGGAGCAGCAGAAAACAAGCTTGCTCCATCCTCAGTATGACATCCCTTCAAATATTTAAACATGGCTATCATGTCACTTCTCCAGGAACTCCCTCTTTAGATCCTGCAACTAGGTGGGTGAGGAAAGAGACTTTATTTGGGGCTGGCCTCAGGACTAAACCCGCACTTCAAGTCCTGTGATTTGTGCGAGGGAACCCTGGGTTGGCCTTCTAGTTGTGGGCCAGATGAGAAGCAACCTACTTTTCTGGGTTCTTCTTGGGGATCAGGGGTTTTACTCAGGGGAAGCTGAAGAGGAGGCCTGGGGGAAGATCACCTGCCTTAGCTGCTCCCACACTAGGTTGCTCCCCCACTACAGGAAATCTCTTTTCCTGTAGTTTGAATCCATTGCTCCGTGTCCTAGTCTCTGGAGCCGCAGAAAACAAGCTTGCTCCATCCTCTGTATGACATCCTTTCAAATATTTAAACATGGCTAGCATGTCCCCTCTCAACCTTCTCTTCTCCAGACTAAATCTTCCCCTGGATTCTATTCTGTTCTATTCAGGAGTGGAATCAAAAGGATGTACATAAGTGTTTATTCATCAGGCAGAAACTGATAAATTGGGTCTACTTAAATTGGGATTATCAAGAAGATTTAAGCCCTTGAATGAAGCTTGTAGATCTTTGGAGTAAAGGTAGAATGACCAATAACTGAATTCATCCATTTGCTTTCTGGTAATTTCAAAGGGTTCTAGAACTGTCACACTACATAATTATACCACTGTCATTCCAGTTTAATGGCCATGGTTCATTGCTATGGAATTCTGGGATATTAGTTTAGAGAGGGGCATTTAGAATCCTCAGCCAAAGAGCTCTAGTGCCTCACCAGACTACAAATTCCAGAATTCCATAGGATGCAGCCATGCCAGTTAAAGTGGAATCATAGTGCTGCAATTGTATAGTGTGAAAAGTCCCATAGTGAGATGGCTTAGCCTTTCAGCACTGAATAACCAGATGCACCCCAACCTCTTAATGGTGATAAATGTTGAAGCAGCCTTGCTTAACGTTTTTTTTTTTAAATCACAAGGCGAGGACAATATGAATGTGAAGATATTTGCACAGTGGGTGAACATTTTAGACAATGCAAGTGTTTCCACATGACAGCTTCTGCTAATAATTGCTTCTAATTATTTTCCCATCCTTATCACATATGCCCTCAGCCTGGGCCATTCAAGCTGTCCTCTGACCATTCAGTTCAGCTTCACATTGCCTTCTTTGCTGAGCTGGAAAATGTTTTCACAGAGGCTCCTTGTCTTAGAAGGACTTTAAATTGTGTGATGGTGCCCAGAAGCATAAAAGGTCTTGACTTCTTGTCTTTTGAAATCAAATGATTTGAAAGCTGTTCATTGCAGCAAATGTAGCTTTTGGAGGTTGAGGTTGAGGTGCAACCAAGTGAAGACCCGCAAGAGAATATTGCTTGTGTCTTATAGTTTTGATGGGACACTCTGTGTCAGCATACTTAAGGACTCTCCCAACATCATCTGGAATATCATTAAGTACAAAACTGAAGGAGAGATGAGGAGATGTGGGCAGTGGTGGCACTAGGGGGGTGCAGAGAGGCCAAACCACACCAGGTGTCACCACTGTGGGGGGAGGGAGTGACACCAGCCTTAGTGACGCCACAGGATGGGGGATTGCAGACACCTATATTGATTCAATGATCGGATTAACCCCTGCATTTACATCTCAGCAAAATAAACTAGTTGCCTTACAGGCTTTGTTTGTATGATTGTTTTAAAATATTATCACTATTCTGCAGCTTGGTTTGTTTGTGTGAGTCATCTGCAGAATCCGGTTTGCCTGCTCTTAGCATTGTTTGTTGAATTTGCTGGTTGACGTCAGTCATTGAGCTGGATTTCTTGTGCTCCTACCACAGTTTGAGAAGTGCAACGAGTTATCTAATTATTTCTCTCAGAACATTATCAGACTGCCATCTTAAAATTCTGTAATAATGCAAGTAAGAAAGGCAGAAACATTGTGGCATCATAACTGAAATTATCAGACAACCACCACTTGTGTTTTAAGAATAGGATTAAAGGTCCCATGACAGTAACACTTGTCTTCATATTAGCTTTCATTAACAAAATATTACAGCTTTTAGCTGGTTGTTCATGCTCCTTTAAGAGAAATGTCCACTTACTTCCGTGTTAGCTGGGGTGCAAGATTGAGGTGGTTCTTGCAAGAAGATGTGAGTCCACGTAAAAACACTGAAAACACTTTAAAAAAACCAAATTAATTACACAGATAAGCCCTGAAACATACATAAAAGCTTGTCAGCAATACAGAACAGTTCATAAAAAGAGTGTCCTGTTGATGGTTTTCACGTTGTCATGCAGAAGTTTTCTTGGTAGCAATAGGAATAGGGGAAAAAGGACTGCCAATTCACACTGTATTCTTGTGACTACAGTGGGACTTGGTTGCACACCCTCCTCAATACCGTGAAAATAACGACGGGTACTTAGAGTGCTCAGCCCACAATTGCTAGTGCCTCAACAAGTTACAGATCCCAGGATTCCATAGGACAGAGCCATGGAAATTAACGTGGAATAATAATGCTATAACTGCGTAGTCTGTAAGGGCACATTCTTTTGAGCTTTCCCCTCTTCACAAATGTAAAATATGACCCAGCATGTCTGAATCTAATCTGCTTTAGATTTGTCCATGGATGGTTCATTGAATTCTCCTTCACATTGATGAGGAAACTTACAGATATCACTGCCATGGCACGGCAGTGTGAACCAGATTATATCAGTAAAACATCATATCCACTGATGAAAGCCTGAAGCCTTTTAATTAAGCAGTTCTTATCATCATGATACAGCAGGTATACATTTTTGAGGAGAGGGGGGTCATACCCTCCATTCCTTTGCACTTTCCTCTGCCTAACACTGCATAATTCAGCAATTTTGGTAGTCAGTGATTTAATGTTTACAAGATGGGGAGTGACAGATTTTATTCCCTGTAAGCGGCAATGTTTGTCAGTTCTTGTCTTTCTATGTCTGGGCGAGAGAGCAATTCCAATGACGCACTGAAGTAGTAAAGAATCCATCATCAAAATCTCACCAACTACATCTACAGGAGCTTTCATTAGCAGATGGGAAGAGGGAGGATTCTTCTCTCCCTTTGGTATCAATTTCCCCTTGTTGTTAGAACCTTGGGGGCAACTTCCTTTGTAACTCTTTCTCACTGTGCTGACGGGAAAAGAGAAACACTCAATATGGAAAGGTATTCTTAGTTTGTTATCAACTAAGGGTGTTGCATGCTGTCATAACTGAAACTTTCATTAGAACGTTGTGTGTGTTGAGATCTACTTCTCTTGGATAATGCCAACCTTTTCTGCCTTTCTTGTTCCTTTGGTATATTTCAGCACTCCTGCAAAATCTGTATAAAAATAAAATTAAGTTTCTGTATGTTTGTTGTAGAGAGACAGTGTGGTGTATTGGTTTGAATGTCGGACTAGGACTCCTGGGGACCAGGGGGCTGTCTAAATGGGGAAAGTACTCCTCATGGAATGTGAGGAGAATCCTACCTGTGTTAATGGGATCCCACATCGTATCTCTGTATTTGGAAGGAGGGAGACCAAAAATGTCAAAAACTTTGTGGCTTTTCCCAGAGGTTTTTTTAAAAACAAACAGCAAGGGGATGTGCATACCTGCTCATTGGGACAAGTGATTTGATATGAATTGCTTTCCCATAGGAGACAAAGTGCAAAGCTGATTGGCCAGGTGAGCACGAGGGGCTGGGCTTGCTAACAAGGCAAGTGTTTGCTGCTGCCATGTTGGATTTTCGACTTAGCGAGTGAAGGCTAAGTTAAGGAAATGAGGTGCAGTTTTTTGTTTCTCTGTTAAATTGAAAAATCGCTCTATCACACCTTGGACATTTTTTTAAAAAAAGTTTGGTGGTGGCAAACTGAGGTAAGTACAAATGTGAGTAAATCATTCTCGGCTGCCATCCTGCATGTGAAGGGACAAATAACATCATTAACACAAGTCGCAGCTGTTGCAAAATGCCATTACTGTGAGGCACTCATTTTTGTTTGTTTGTTTGTTTTGGCTTGTATAGACAAGCCCCAGGATTCAAATCCATGCTTGGCCATGGAAACCCAATGGGGACCTTTTAAAACTCACACACACACACACAGAGCCTCAGAGGAAACCAATTGCAGACCCCTTCTGAACAAATCTCGCCAAGAAAACCTCGTGGTCACCAAAAAATATTGTAATGACTTGAAGAGACATAGCAATATTTGTTACATTAAAATAGTTGGGCAGTTGTTCACCAAATGTGGAGGATATGCCTGGGATGGTCTGACAAATAAATATAGGTTATGTGGCACACATGAAAGTCATTTATGTGTGTGTGTTAGCTAATTACCCTCACAAGCCGGGTACTCATTTTACTGACCTATGAAAGGTTGAAAGGTTGCATCGGGGACAGAATGGCACCCTGAGGGATGCCACAATTGAGCTCAATTCTGGAGGAGCAGCTGTCCCTGAGCCTCACCCTCTGGGATCTGCCCGAGAGAAAGGAATGGAACCATCGCAGAGCAGTGCCTCCAATTCCTAACTCTCTCAGGCAATCCAAGAGGATGGAATGATCTATAGTGTCAAAGGCTGCTGAGAGGTCCAAGAGCACCAGCAGGGTCACATTACCCCTGTCGATGTTCAGGTGGAGGTCATCGGTTAGAGCGACCATGGCAGTCTCAACTCCATATCCTGTCCTGAAGCCAGTTTGAAATGGATCAAGATAATCAGATTCATCCAAGATGGCTTGGAGTTGGGAAGCAACTGCCCTCTCGATCACCTTGCTTAAAAAAGGTAGCAAGGACACTGGTCTGTAATTGTTCTTGTCCAGGGGGTCCAGGGAGAGTTTTTTCAGGAGTGGCTTAACCACCGCCTCCTTTAAACAATATGGTACAATACCTTCCCTGAAGGATGCATTGATTGTGTCCTGTAGGAATACTCTCAATGCGTCCCCCCCCCCTGGATGACCAGCCAAGATGGACAGGGATCAAGAGGGCAAGTCATCTTCCTCACTCTTCCAAGGAGCTTGTCCACATCATCTGTACTCACCGATTGAAACTGATCCAGTAAAGTGCCATCAGTGGAGTTGTCGGATGCCTCATCTATGGATTCTGTCAGAACATTGGCATCCAAGTCGGCTCTTATCCGAGAGATTTTATCTGCAAAGTGGATATTAAATGCATCACAGCATGCTGTTGTTGGGTTAAGTAGGGGATTTGGCGCAGGAGGAACCTGTGTCAGCTCCCCCACCACCTTAAACAACTCTGCTGGACGGGACTCTGCAGATGCAATACGTGAAGAGCAGAAGGATCTCTGTGCTGCACGTATTGCCTCCCGATAGGAATCAAGATGCTTCCTATGGCGAGTTCTGTCGGATAAGAGTCGAGTCTTCAGCCACTCTAGCCATTGTCCAGTTTGCTTCATCCTCTTAAGCTCCTCTGTGTACCAGGGCTTACGATTAGAGGTGGGCTGGAAAGGACGCTTGGGAGCGATTGTGTCGATAGCCTTGGTAAGATCAGTGTTCCAGATGCTGACCAAAGCCTCTACAGAGTCACCGGCATTACCAACCATTAAACCCTCTAGGGCTTTCTGGAAGCCAATTGGTTCCATTAGCCTTCGAGGGTGGACCGTTCTAATGGGTCCACCACCCCCAGAGGGGCAGACAATGGCTCTTAGTTCCATCTAAGATTTGCTCTAAGACCCACTAATTTGTCCTTTTTAGCAGTCCACAGTTTCCATAGAACTATTTTCCAGGGGAATAGGTACATGTAACACTGGATCCAATATTTTCTATACAGGATAGGGATACTAGATTGCCTTGATCTGGTAGAAACAGTGGTTTCAGCACAATCAATGAAGTAAAATGCCCTACTTGCTGCACTCCAGATTGTAGACTTTGACTTGGAGAACAATAACATCATGTTTAGGATTGTGCAACTAGTCATACCCCTGTCTTCTATCCCATTCTTCCCATCCCTTGTCCTTGTCAAACACTTGGAGCCCTGTGGAATTCATCTTTGGGTGTTGTAGGGAAAGGATGGACAAAATGTGGCCCGTGGACCATATGTGGTCCTTGGGACCTCTAAGTGCAGCTCCTGAGTAATATGTTTTTTTTAAAAAAATCAGAATGATTTTCAGATGGGGGGGGCAAAAATCACCCAAAATGTGCCCATAGCACAGCAGTTTGTTTCCCATGACTCTACAAAATCCCCTCCCAAACCTTCCGAAAACACTATTTTTTAAAAAAATGGCTAAAATGGCAGCCAGATGTGGTGTTACATTACTTCAGGTGTACTAAAATGTGCCAGTGTGGCCTGCTGGAAGACTGTCCCCTATCCCTTGCACACCTGCCCACCCCTGTTGTAGGGGATAACCAATGCCTTATATCATTTGGAGCCTAAATGGCTTATATATGTATAAGCAGCCAGATTAATCTCCTTGACAGATGTAGCAATGAACTGAATTGACTGGAAAATAAAAATGTTTCATGTCTACAGTAAAATTACTTTGCTGTTTCTCTTTATGTTATCAGTATGTGGCAATGAATAATGTGTCATAACTAATGATTTTAAATAGTCTGCAACAGATAACCTGAGACACTTCATTCTCTCTCCTTTCCTTCCCTACCATAGTCAGTGTATATTTCTTCTTTTAAAAAATAATAATAATTTCTTGTGGAAGGTATCCACCAGGTAATTGCTATGGAAAAAATGGATTACAATGTGTGAAAAATGGGTTACTTGAAGATGGTCTTTCCTATTTTCAGACTAGATTGGTTTTATTTTTTAAAAAAATCATGTGATATTTCCTCACTCTCTTATTGGACACATACTACACTTATTAAAGACCTGTTTCTTAGCATCCTTTATCAGATAACTACAGGTTTTTCATATAGAACTATTGGTACAGGTATTCATTATTGTGAGAGTGGCATGTGGTAGGAGTAGCACAGCACCGATTGGCCTGTACCAGAGATTACCTTATGGTCATGGAAGGGCAGCAAAGAGGCAGATGTGATCCAGTAACTGCCCTGGTATTAAGAAAGCTTAGAAAAGTAACTTTTCTGGACTATAAATATGTCAGTCCTTAAACCAGCATGAGCAGTAGCCATGTAGGATGGAGGATTCTAGAAGATGTGGTTCAAAATGTAATTTTCTAAGTCCTTGATAATAAGGCAGAAGAGTCTAACAGGTGAAATAAACATTAGAAAGATGAAAGTATGCACATACCAAGGAACTTCAGCAGCAAGACTGGAAATAGATTTGTACAGAGCTTCAAGGGTCATAATCTCCTGGCTCTCAGTTTGGTCCTGAAACAGAAACTTGGATTGGGGTGATGGTGGTAATTGCCTTTGATGTACCGGTACATGGCAATTTAAAGAGCAGCAAACATACCACCAGAAACAGAAAGACAGATCACTACCCTATGCAAGTGTAAATTTCCAACATGGGAAGACTAGGGAGTGATGGGGAAAGAAGGGCAAGACGAGGAGAATGTGAGAAAAATGCTCATATGTGTCATATTTCCAGATGGACAGCTCCCAGTATTACTAATAAAAAGTCATTGTGTAGCTGTTCTGTCCTTCCCTGTTCAATGTATTTTTCTTTTCTGGTAAGATGGAGGAGTGAGAAAACATGGGAGGGTTATATGGGGAAGACTGTATCATTTGTAAACCTGTAAAATTCCACAACTGGGGTAGGTGATTCTTCAACAGAAGCCTGATCTGGAACCACCCCTGGACTCCATTTCTTCTTAAGGTGACGATGGACAGGGAAAGTAAAAGGCATTAAGGAATTCTTATTGCAGTGCTCTCGGAGGACATATGCCTGGCTTTTCATCATGACACACTTGTTAATGTCTTATTCAAGGGTTTGCATTGTCCCTTAGCCAGAAAGCATGACTTGCTTGCCTGCAGACTCTAATGGATTTTGCCATTCAATGCCTAGACAATATAAACAGTCCTTAAGTGCCAGCTGCTAGAGAGAGCAGCAGGCATCACAAATCTAGGGGTTCCATTAATGGAGAATGGAGATAGCTCAAGAGAATTGCATCAATGACGTTTGCTTGTTAAGACTACTTTGTTCTCCATTAATTCTCTCAGCTCCTTGAAAATAAGGGCAGTGATGAGTGCCATGTCCACACTGGGCTCTTCCGCGCTCTCCAAGTTGCAGCGTGGGAATGTCCTGCAATTTCCACCAGATGCGCTGGGCTGAGGTTGCCAGCTGGTTGCATTAGAGGGAGTACAGTCTGAGGTGCCAAGCTGGATTTGGCAGGTTTAGTTCAATGTGTGCTCATGTAGGCATGAATACCACACTGGGTGCTCCAAAAATGGCCCTGGACAGCAATGATGGCAATAGAGAATTGAACGCCACTATTGTTTAGCTTCATTCAAACTACCCCCTTGGTGTTAAACCATCTACAAAGGCACTATATCCTAATTAACTTTAAATGTCTCACTCATAAAGCTGTCAGTGTCTAGCTCTAATGTCTGTAGTTTTAATGATGCATTTGATTAGAAGGTAATTTTATTCACTCAACAGCAGCCGGGCCCATTTGGAGAAGGATCAGACTGGGTTGTTGACTTTTTAAAAAATCATTGCTGGTATTTGTAGCTTTGGTTGTCATTAAGAATATCCACAAGAGCACTTAACTTAGATTTGTTAACTCTTTTAAGATTAAAATCAACCTTTTGTTCATATACAGAGGATGCGGAGGGTGGTGTTTAAGGAAATTATTACCCCCCCCCAAAAAAGCCCATTCTTTTGCTGACATAACTTTTCCATGCTGCACTTACCTTGCCTCCCATCCAGAGGCTTCCCAGCATTGAAAGAGGAAGTGAATGGAGCTCCGTTCACGTCTTTGTTCAAAATCCCATGGATTCTCGTGAAAAGATGTTCGCATGGAAAATTAAAAAACAAAACAAAAACAACATAAAAAGGTTTTTAAAAGCACACACACACACTAAAAAACTTACAAGTAACCTGGGGAGGGTCACAAAAAGTGTGTCACTTACCTGGATGCCACAATGTCACCCAGAAGTGTTTGCGCTGGACCATCCATTCACACTGCATTCATGTCAGTACAATGGTGAGAGGTTTTCAATGCCGGCACTAAAGCACAACAGGGGGATCAATTGAAAGCTTCAGCCATCAATTAAAAAAGTATGGGTTTTGGCCAGTACGTAAATGTGAAAGAGCGACACAATCTGATATGTGTACCCTTTTGCATTTATGTGGTGTCTTTATGATGCTATATTTAGTGCATTGATAAAGTCCTAAATGATAAGCCAAGTTAACCAGTATTCCATGTGATGGAAAACTGAGCATTGCAAATCTTATTGTCTTTACAGAATTCACTGCCCATTTCTCACACATGCCTGGAAACTTATGGGGAGGCTGTGGGTGGCTCTTGCCTACTATCTTTTCAGTCTTCCTACACAGTCCAGAGATACTGGGGGTAGAAAAATGTGGGACCAAGTTCCTAGGAAAGCTATACAGCATGGATTGAAACATTTACCAACCCATTTAGTATTGCATCAGGTTCTACAGGGGCTGGCTTCCACCCAACACAAAATGGACCTGTGGGATTTAACCCCAAATCCATATACTGTCCTATTGCAGAATATACCTGAAGTATGAATTGTAAACACACATGCACAAACCACTTTTGGAAAAGGCTTGCTATGTCCATGATTGCTACTGCTTTCTGTGGTGATTCCAGCTACTGTAAACCCTTCAGCAGGCTATTTCTTGATATGAATATTTCCCTTACCTTTCCTCCATAGGGACTGAGATACAGCAGTGATGATTGCTAGATGAGTTATTTTCCTATCCCTAGTGGTAGCTGTTACCAGATGTTTGCATGTTTTCAAATGTCAAATGTAGGTCTCCAAATCATTCCATTCCATTTTTTTTAAAATGTGTCATTTCGTAAGTAATGTTTTTATTGACAGGGTGGAAAGATGCATTTTCTGTCTTGATGTTTTAACCTCTTCCCCACTGCATGTATCTGTGAACAGCAGTGGCCTTTTTTACTGACGAACTGTTAAAGATTTGCCAGGTGTATCATTCCTGCTTTCTTTTTGGCCACCCACATGTTCTTTTAGCACCATAACATGAAGATGTAGATAAAAAATTGACGGTTGAATATGTGAGCAATATGAGATTCCATTTTCCTTCAATGACTTGCTGATCGGATCTGTTCAGTCATAGGGTGATTGTGTCCTGACAACTCCAGGTACACTCCACTACACTTGTGGACTGTTTCAGACAAGACAAATGTGTTAGGACCATGCTAGAGGTGTAGTATTGTTGCTGTAATTCTCAGATTTAAAAATAATAATACTCAAATGGGACTTTTGGGGGGCCAGCTGCAACATTTTATTCTTACCTCTAAGTGGGTTTCTTTGTAATTCCTGGCCATATCAAAACAAAAATGTCTCCTCTGCTCTTTTTTTCTTTCCTTCCTTTCTTCCTGTTCTTCTTTCTTTCTATCTTTTTAAAATAGAGCTATTGTGTATCAGTGCATCAGTATATAAAGGAAAAGGCACTTTGGCACTATAACACTGTAAGAACTTTTGTGAATAATTTAGAAAGGACAAAAATTACCCTTCAAACACCATAGGGCCACCATGGCTAACCAGGCCCCAATTTTTGGAAGAGCCCTAGTGGATAACCAATAAACCACTACAAAGAGTCCACCCCAAATAATGGAACAAGTAGCTATGGAGGCAGCAGCAATCAGTAAAACACAATGTATACTATGGGAACCCATGCTTCTTTAAAACAATCTGGCAGACCTGGGGTCGTGTTTTCCTGTGTACCCCTTCCCCATCTGATCAGTGGGTTGGTTCACTCAAGCTGGCTGCCCCAAAGATGTCTCAGAAGCTGTGGTTTCACCAAGGCTGGTGTCACCCCTTTCCACCGATGGTGTCACCTGAGAACTCCCAGGCAGCATGGCAGCAGATATACTGGCTGAGGGAAGTCTGGCTTGACATTTTCCAATTTTTCCAAGCTCTGCATAGGTCTAACTACAAGAAAATATCTATGCAGCCACATTCTGTCCTTTAGTCCATATATGCTGCTGAGACACAGATGTCAAACTGCATATTCCTGTGTTGCTGCTTAGAACTGCGCTGCCATATTACATTCTGTATGCTGTCATGTGTGGTTTCATTACCCATTAAGTCATCACATTGGGAGTGTCCTTGAATGCTCCACATTGTTGGTTATTGGTGGGGAATCAGGTGTAATGACATAGACAAGGAAGCTACCCTTTGTGGGGAGATGGCAAGGGAGAATGCTACACAGCATAGTCTGTTTGTTATAATAGTCTCATATCTGCTGTAAATATGCAGATTGACCCATTAAATCAGGAGTGGGCAGGGCCCCACTTGTTCAGCCCTTAAAGTTCCCACTAGTCCCCTCAGCCCCCCAAGTTTTTTTTAAAAAAAACCCAGCACAACTTTTCAGCAATTATTTGCCCCCAAACCATGCAGAAAGTCCCCCAAAGCATAGAACACATAATAATATCCCTAGCCTATGCCCACAAGCACCCCAGACTACATCTAAACACTTCTGGTTTCCTCTGCAGTCCTTCTCAAAATGGCAACAAGGCCCTGCCATTTTGAGAGGAACTTCAGTGGAAAACTGAGGTATTTTGACTCACTGTGGGGGGGTGGGACTGGGGGAAAAATTGGCCCCTGATCCACATGAAGTTGCTTGTCCCTGCTTCAGATGCTAGAAAAATGGAGCAAGAAGTCAACTTAATGGAGGACACCTCTCTGCAGCTTGGGTGACTGATTAGCATATTAAATACTTGAGCTCAAAAAAGCATTGTTTCAGCATCAAGTCACAAATCTTAGAAATCCAAAGGCTGAAAAGAATTCCTTTAGTGGTTTAAAATAGAGGCAGCTGAGTACATCACCTTGAGTTGCTTTGCATTGTGTCATACTCCATGGTATTCTTTTGCACTCCATGCTGACAGGCTGACACATCAAGTCAGACAGCCTCTTATTATTAAATCTGTTTGCAAATGCACTGAGATTGCCTTTCCCATCTGCCCTTAGTTATGAGTGGTGGCAGACTGTGGCTGTGAATCACAGCCCTCATATAAATATGTTCTCTAATGTCCTTCCTTGTTCCTTTTTCTTAACTATGATTGTCATTCGCAGGGGACTTTTGTGAAGAAGCACACTAGTTAAAGGCTGTGTTCGCCTGCCTGTTTACTTGCTTGCTAGATGATATATATCAAAACCAACATCTTGAAATTTTTATAGGGCATTGCAAGAACCCAGTGTTTGAAAAATAAATAAATAAAGCAAAGCATGAAAGATGAGAGGTAGGGTATTCTGCACTGCAGAAATAATTTAAAATAAACAAGCCAATGTCTTGCTTGCTCTGAGAACTAATCCAAAATTGGATTGGATCAAGTCTGGATCAGGACCTGCGTCCCTGGTGTGCATCCCTGGTGAAATGATGATGATAATGACAGCATCAACATCATTGGGTCTGCCAGAACCTGGAGTCCTTTCATGGGAGCTAAGGACATCAGTGGGTACCAGTCTGGATGGCTATAGATCAACTCCAATATCAGAGGAAGCAGGCCTCTGTATATCAGCAGGTGGGGAATGCAAGACAAAAGTGGTTGGTCACCATAGGCAACTGGTTGGTCACCATCCAAACAGAAGATTAAACTTGATAGGCTGTGGTTGTTCACTATGTGAACAGAAGATTGGACCAGATAGATCCTTGGTTTGATCCAGTGTTCCTCTTAAGGTCACCTCTGGTTAGTACTTGGATGGGAGACCACCAAGGAATACCAGGGGCTATAGGCTATATTTAAGAGGAAAGAAATAGCAAAACCAACTCTTGAGTATTCTTGGCCTAAGAAAACCCTAAGAAATCCATGAGGTCACCAGAAGTCGACAGATGACTTGAAGGCACATACACATATGTGTTCTTAACAAAGACTTCATGCTGTTTCCCACAACAGCCAACCAGATGCCTAGGAGAAGCCCACAAACAGGAAATGAACACAAAGAACCATCCCACTGTTTTCCCTTAGCAACACCAATTTGCAGAAAGACTCTTCACCCATGAAGCTGCATTCAAATATGCAACATTCATAACTGGGCTGGACTTGTTGATACTTACTAGATGTGTTGATATACAGACCCTACTGCCTCCAGTCAGGATGGCAGTCCTTTATATCAGTATGTTTGAGTTTGTGATTGTGTGTGTATAGTTTGTTTATATGTGTGTAATTGGTTTATGTATGGTGCACTTTCCACAAATCCATTATGCTGAAAGCAAATCAAAAATAAAGTGATGATAATCTGAATACACTACTGTCAGTACTCACAATAGCCTCAGTACAATAATATAAACATAATAGTGTTACATGCTAACAATGATCTTTCAGTCAATCATTAGAAATTCACTTAAAGCATATCCCCCACCCACAAAAAACATAAATATATTAATATATCAATTAACAACATTTAAGCAGGACTAGCATTTCCAATTATAGCAAACCTTTGACTGTGTAGATCATGAAAAACTATGGCTTTCTCTTAAAGAAATGATTGTCCTGAAGCATAACCTGTACACTCAGGACAAGAGGCTACTGTTAGGACAGAATATGGAGAAACAGAATGATTTCCAATTGGCAAATGGGTCAGGCAAGTCATTTTATCACCCTATCTGTTTAACTTGTACATTGAACATATCATATGTAAAGCAGGAGTAGACTTGGAGGAAGGAGGCATAAAAAATGGAGGAAGGAACCCTAACAATTTAAGATATGCAGATGACACCATATTACAAGCAGAAGATAGCACAGACTTGGAACAATTACAGAAGAAAGTCATGAAACAAAGTGCAAAGGCAGGTTAATAGTTGAACATTAAGAAAAAAAAATGGCCACAGATAATTTACATAACTTTAAAGTAGTCAGTGAAGACATTGAAATAGTTCAAGATTTTCTACACTTTGGCTTAGTCATTAATCAGAATGGACACTGCAGTCAAGAAATCAGAAAAAGATTAGGACTTGGAAGGGCAGCTATAAAGGAATGAGACAAGATCCTGAAGTTTAAAATTATGTATTATTGAATACTAAAATTAGGATTGTCCACGCTATCATATTTCCAATTTCTATGGATGATTGTGAAAGCTGGACAGTGAAGAAAGCTGATAGGAAGAAAATCAACTCCCTTGAAATGTGGTGCTGGAGAATAGTTCTATGGATACCATGGACAAATAAAATAAAAATAAATGGGCCATAGAGCAAATCAAGCCTGACCTCTCCTTAAAGTCAAGATGACTACACTGAGACTGGACATATCATGAGAAGACAGAATTCCCTAGAAAATACAATAATGCTTGGTAAGGTAGAAGGCAGTAGGAAAAGAGGAAGACCACATTCCAGATGGAGATGTCAGGGGATGATAGGACACTCAATCCCTGGCAGAAACCAAAACTATCTCAGCAGACTTAGTAGCAACCCGTTCCCAAGAATACTCACACACAGAGTGTTTGATGTCCAAATAATCAGGAGGCCCTTTTATCTTCAAACTCAAAACAGTTGCAATATATATACAAATATTTACAATTGAAGGAGAAACTGCTTCACCAGGCATCAGCATTCACAAGAAGAGAGTGAGCTCTGTTCTGAGCTCTCATATATATATATGTGTGTGTGTGTGTGTGAATGACATTGCCCTCTAGTGGCCTGACTAGGCATGACTTGGTAGTTCACGGAGTCAGCCATTATGACTTAGTATGGTTCTGCAGTTGTTTGGCCATTTTATAATGGAGTTCAGTCACTAACTCCTGACAGGAGAGACTCAATTAAGGAAGCCATGGCCCTGAGTCTGCAAGACCTGAGCAGGGCTGTTGAAGATACGGTGACTTGGAGGTTTCTCATTCATAGGGTCTCCATGACTCAAAGTTGACCTGATGGCAATTAGCAACAAATGGAAAGGTAGTTTATTTTTAGTATGAAAAACCATGGGGAGGGGTGTACATCAATGGTGGCTTTATGAGTTGGAGTAGGGGCGGAACAGGCTGAAGCACCTGTGCGTGCCTTCAAGTTGCCTGTTGACTTATGGTGACCCCATGAATTTCATAGGTTTTTCTTAGTCACGGAGGTACTCAGAGATAGCTTTGCAAGTTCCTTCCTCCACTGTTAAACAAATAGCTACCACATTAACTAGCAAAAGAATAGCAGACTGCTTCCTTATTGCTAGCACAATGGTTTCTTTAAAAAAAAGGGGGGAAAAGATAAAAAAAGGAGATTTTGAAGGAGAAAGAGAATATGAAAACCAGAAGTACAACTGGAAACAAAATTGGAATCAGGAAGGGTGAAGGCACCATGAATGCAATCAATATCCAAAAATATTTAAAATTATGGAAAAAATAATGTTTCTTGAGTGTTGGGAAACCCAGATGAGTATCATCCTGGACAGATGAGAATCATTTACCCTTTGGAACTTATTCTGTGAAAAAAAATTTGTGCACAAACTGCACTTTCTGCACATGAGGCAGATTTTTTTCCCACAGAAAATCATGCTCCTTGAAGAAAACTCTCTTCCCTGTGCAGAGAATGTTGCTTTTTGCACAAAAGGTGAATTTTGTAGATAATAAGTCCCCAATTATAACATTTTCTGTGCAGAAAACAGCATTTTCTGTTGGGGAAAAATGCTGTTTTCTGTGCTGAAAAGCTGTTTTCTGTGTGCCCACCATGAATATTTTGTGCAATCCCAAAACTGTGCAGTAAAGACTTTCTCACAGTGAGAAGAAAATGCTGAAAGTACTTGTTGCTTCATTCAGGAACAGAATGAGCAAAGAAGTACATATCTAGAGCTAATTAGACACACCCACAGCTCACATCACTAGCATATGTCCAGAAATGAACCAAAACAAGGTGGCTTTATGAACCACACCAGGTATCTGTGTGCAGAAAATGCCAGGTTTTTTAAAAGGTGCAAATAGAATTGGAAAGAAGTGGGAAATGCGAAGAAAAGCTCAGAAATGAGCAGAACATTTGGAAGGTGGGGGCAGGGAGCAATACAAAAAGGGAGATAAAAAGGAAACTTTTGGATTTCAGGTTAAAAAACAGCACAGAAAATCATCACTAGAACAGCTTTTTTTGTGTCCCAATGCACATCTACTTTTTAAAAACTAGCTATCAAGATGCAGACAGTTTTTTTCTCTCACAAAGCCATGAGCCTCAGTGACAGCTAGATGTTAATTGTTGGGTATATGCTGATTAAACTAGAATCATGGATGCTGTTTCTCCTAGTGTACATCTCACTTGTATTTATCTGACCATAAACTTCATCTGCTCATAGAGGCTGCAGTTATTTTGAATTCCTCCACAGTCCTTCTAGCTCTTGACTATGGGAAATTAATGTGGCATCATTCACAGATTTAAAATCAGCTGGATTTAGAATGTTTCAATGATGTATTCTAGAGGCTAACTTTGAAAAATGGCACGCCCAGCATTCTAGCAAGAAATTGGGACCAAAAGAACCAACTTTTATGATTCCAGTGACTTAGTTACTGCTCTTATTTGTAGTTCTACCAAGCTTTTTACTGTTCATAGAACAACAGCCCTTTGTTTAGTCATACCTGTTCAATTTAAACTGAATATGGCCAAATCCCTTCCCCCAGCATCTATGCCCCTCCCTTGTTTTAAACCTTTAGCATTAGGACACATAGGCAGGTTCCATTTAACATAGTTTAATGTTGTGAAATCACTTCACTTGTCAATGTTATCATGATTGACCACCTGTATTCTTCCCCTGAGCACAGGATAATTTGCTAAACTGATATTTATGATGACACAATTATACTTTCCCAGTACTTTTATCAGGAGGAACTAGGCTGCCAATTTTACTTTCCTGGCAGGTCCCTCTACTGCATTTTGGCTCTTTGTGTTCACAGAGGAAGGTGTGTGTATGTCATTTTTTTTTCATAGGAAGATCTGTTGGGATCATTGCACAGTATACTTTTTGGTTTTGTACCTCTGTGCCAGTTGACATGGACCAACAAGTTTATCAATGCACTTTTTGAGTATACAGAACACTTGAGATATATTGTTCCAAATACTCCTAGATGCCATAATTATGGACGGGGAGAGCTGTTAGTGTCACTTTCTCCCACATTCAAATGTTTGCAATCCTTAGTTATTTCTGTCTCAAACATTAAGAAGTGTGAAAATGCTGGTAAAAATTTAGCTGTTGTCAAGGAAGCAGACATATCAAAGTGGCACAGAATACTATGAAATATGGTGCGGCCAGGAAAGAGACACACCTTAAGCAGAGGACAGCAAACCCTCCTAATGGTCTGATTTGGCATAGACAGTCCTGATTAATCCTTCATTTTCTCACTTTTTCATCTGCTTTTAAAATATCCCAGTTTCTTTCTTCTAAACCAACTCCCCCCTTTGTCCTCAACTTACTTCAATAGCTGTAAACTGAGTTCAAAGTGGAAAAAATAGTTTGCATTCAGTCAACTCAGCATGGGGGGGGAGGGGTGTAATCTTCCTCTTTCCACTAGACTCAAGCAAAAGCAAACTATTGCAGCCACTCCCAGATTATGTGCTCCTCTTCTTTATTAACTTTTGCCATCTTAACCACATTCTGATGTTGCTTGGCCATGACTGTCTTAGTTTTCATCTGTGGTCTGTTGGAGGGTATAGGACAGTGGTCTGTGTTTCACCGTTGTCTTTCCATTTCACAGCTGAACTTCTCAGCACCTACACCACACCAGCATCTTGAGTTCTTTTGCTACAGCTTCTGGTTTATCTCTCTCTCTGGCTTTTCTTTGCAAACGAAGATTCAAGAAGGACACATCCCGCGCTTTCTGCAAGCGCGCTGATGACTGAAAAGGCCAATCCAAGATAAACAAGTCTGGTTGCAGAAAGCACAGCAGAAGGTCTCCTTGGGTGATGTTTTTGGGTTGTGATCCTTTCTGCGTTGTCGTTTCTCTTCAAGACTTGTTCGGCGTGAGTTCTCAAATAAGGCTGCAGCATTGTGGATAGTGCATCTCCATGCCTCCCGATGTGAGGCCAGGGTGGACCACTGTTGGTGATCAATTTGGCCGAGCCTGAGATGTTGTTTCAGGGAGTCTTTGTATCGCTTTTTTGGAGCGCCCCTCTTACGCTGACCCGTGGCAAGTTCACCGTAGAGTAGTATTTTTGGGAGGCGATAGTCCTCCATCCTAGAAATGTGCCCTGCCCAGCGCAGCTGCATTCTCAATATCATGGCCTCAATACTGGTGATCCCTGCTTGCTCAAGGACAGCAACATTCATCACATAGTCAGTCCAGTGTATATTTAGGATTGTGCGTAGACAGGTTTATGACTCCTGAGTAATCCACACTTTGAAAAGGATCAAGAACAATCTTTGCACATCAGCCATGATCATACAGGCCTGAATCCTATTGGCAGTCCCAACTAGAGTAGATCCATTGAATCTAGAAATGTACATAAATCCCATTGATTCAAAGGGTTTACTTTGAAAGTTGAAAGTACTAATAAGATTGAGTACAAAGTGTAGTCACTGTATGAAGAAACAGCAGAGTTTCACTAGGGATAGTTACTATTAATCGGGAGAGGCAGGGATGCAATGTGTGTTCATGGATACCTGAGCTAATCCAGATTGTCTCTATTAAAATCCAGTTTGTGAACAATTTCAGAAAAAGACATCAAAATGTTTAGCTCAGCCAAAACAACCATGATGACAGTATTCCATGTGAAAATGCATCTTTGGTGAAGAATCTTCCCCGGGTCACATAAATCAAAAGTTCATTTTGGGGAGGGTTTCATTTCTATTTTTATGGTTCTATTTACATTTTATGAAACCAACTGGTCCTTCTATTATACTTTTTTTTTTTTTTTTTTTTTTTGTAATTTAGCTTTCTTTGTGTGGGAGTTGGCAAGCAACTGGGAGAGAGCAAGTATTGAGAAGGCACCAGGTTTTTGTTTTTGTTTTTTTGGACAGTGGGAGGAAGCATATTGGTTTGAAATGTAACACACATACTGTAGGTCTCTGGGCAAGGAGCTATAATAGTCAGGTTGAGAGGAGCAAAAGCTCCTGAATGTGTTGGTTGGCTACCCTTAGTCTCAGTTTAGTGCATCCCCCTGCAGGCCATTTGTATTGGTTTATCAGTAATGCTCAAGCCCAGCAATTTTCCTCTGGCGCCTTCACCTTTGGGATTGTCCAAAGTCCAGGGAGGGCCCAGTAAGCCATTACAGAGTCAGCAGTGACAGTTTGAAAAATGGCTAAACAAGAGAACAAATGCCCTTCATGGCAGGCAATGTAATGAGTTGCTCCAGGACATTATTGTCTGCAGCCAATCCCATATGCAGCCGTATCCCAGAGAGTCGTAGGCATTAGGTGGCCTGTATTAGCCCGCATATTCTCCCTACTTTATTCTCCTGCTCCTTTCCTGCCACCACCACTATTTTCCACCCCCTGAAGTAGCTGTTTTCCAGCTGCTTCAAAGCCCAGATGAATTTGCTTCCATTAACACAGGCCAGGGGGGTGTGATATTTGGAACTGGGTAACTGCTGCATGTTTGGATGGAGACTCTAATACTAAATTCCAGCCAGTAGAACTGACTAACTCAGAGCAGCTGCAAGGTTATCAAAAGCTGGACCTTTCCCATTTTAATTTCAGCTTTTTGAAGTGGAAGGCAAAAGGAGAGGGCTGGGGGTGGGGATTGCAAAAGGGTTGCCTACTGTTTTTCCTGACTCTTTCCCACTCCAGGGTTACTGGCATGGAAAACTGGGGCTGTTTGTTGACAAAATTACGGTATCTCTGACTTGATAACATGAGCATCTCCCCCCACCCCAAATTAAGAGTTTCTAGCAGACTCTTAATACTGAGCTCAGTGCTGTTTTATTTGGCTTTGCAAGATAGCCATCATCAGTCTCGGTGACTTGGCATGACAAAAGTTACCATGCAGCTCTTGGGCTTCTGTGTTTTCCAATACAGCAGGGAAAAAGAAGAAATCTCCCCCACCTCCCTCTGCATGTTTGGGTGTATGTATTTTGTCTGTTTTCCTGGGAGCCTCAGGTGTCTTAATAATCAGCCAACTGAAACATCTTTCCTGCAGCAGACAAAACTAGTTCCTCATAACTGGTCCCAACAATTCCCTACCGAATTGAAGAATACAAAGCTGAACCTTTATTGATTTTGCTTGAAAATAACACTTCTGCTTCCCACTATGAAATGTCTCCAATGCACAGTATACCCTTCTCTCTCCTTAGCATCCCCATAGTCCACGACACAGATATACTCTCATCTTCTGTTAGGCTAAATGTATTTCTTTCTCTGTCTCAGGAAGAGATGTTAATGAATACCTGCATAGTGCTTTAAGATCCAAGAGGAAGCCATTGTGGCCATACCAGAGAATATGGCAGTCTTCTTTGAATGTTTCCAGGGCTTGGTGACTTCCATGATAATGCCAGTGAATTGTGAGCATGCTGTGGAATTCCTGTGAAATTTCACATGTGATGAGGGACAGACCACCATGCAACGGAACTGGAATTCTTGCCAATGTACAGTTAGCCCTCCACATTTGCAGATTTAACCATCATAGATTTAATATTCATGGATTATACCCACCTTCCTTTGTAAGTCAAAAGTGGCTGGCTGGTGGACTTGCCTCCGCTGCCCCACATAATTTTTAATAGGGACTTCACAAGCCTTGCCTCATGTTCCCAATCTTGTGAGGCTTTGCAGAGAGACTGAGAGTGCAATGCACAACTTATAAATCCCTATTAAAAATGGCATAGGGCAACAGCGGAGGTGGTATCGTCCTTCCGGGACCCTTCGCTTATAACAAATTTTGCTTATAATCACAAATGTCTGTCTTTCTTTCTTCCTTTCTCTAAGAGAACATTTCTCTAGGCATTTCTAGGTCCTCCAGTGTGATTCTATTGTCAACATACAGCAGAAGTTGACCATAGAATCACACTGGAGGAAGTAGAAATACTTAGAGAGAACATATATTTTCAGTCATGTATAACTAAAACTGCATTGAATGAACTCACATTAAATGGGGCCCTGTATGGGTTTTTTGTTTGTTTGTTTGTTTTGCAGGACTTAAAATATTCACTTTTTTTCACTTTTGTGGGGATCCAGCACCCCTAACCCATGTGGAAGTTGAGGACTGCCTGTATAATTGGAACCACACAGCAACAAAGAAAAGCTAGATAATTTCTAAGCAAAACCTAAAGCTTGTTAAGTTATGTTTTTGAAGTAATTAGTTACAGTTGGTATTCTGAACTACAAATATAATTAATTTCTGTTATAGTCATACAATTTTTTAAAGTTCAACATGTTGCTTTATCATTATCAAAACTTGCTTTCTCATTTTCAAAAAGGAGCTAAATAATTTTTGTAGCTATGTTTTAGATACATTTAGTATGGGGGGGGGGACTGGAATGTTATAGGGACCTCCTCTTTGATATGAAGCACAGATATGTACTGAAACCACACAAAACATGTAACTATAAAAATAACTAAAATAGCTATATACAACAAAATCCAAAAAAGTGCAGAACAGTGACACCTTTGTTGGCTATCCCAATACCAAATATCACTGTTTTGTGGATTTTGGATTTTGTTGAATAGTGAAACCCATAGACTTGCTCTGGAGGATGTAGGAAATGCCTAGAGATGCCTAGGCATCTCCAGCACAACTCTATGGTAACTTTTGGTAGAAGTTACCATAGAGTCATGTTGGATGAACTAGGAAATACCTAGAGAGGAGTACACTCCAGGCAGCTCCAGATTGACTCTGTGGTAACTTCTGCTGGAAGTTACCATAGAGCTGTGCTGGAGGACCTAGGAAATGCTTAGCAAGACCATATTTTTCAGAGGACGGATAATGGAAACCACAGCTACCAGTACTACACATATGGAGGAGGGATCAATCTGTACTTAGAAATAACTCATTATTTATAATTGTTCTTCCAGGCTCTAGCCTACAGTGGTATACAAAGGATATATTTATATTATTTATTTCATCCTTTTGTCCACAAATTCCCTAATAATGGAATCTTTGGGACATTGTTCAAGAACTGAGATAGATGGTTAGGGAGGATGCCAGGAAAGAGTCACCAGGCATCTGTTAACATTACTTTTAGGGTGGAATTTTGCAGAATGTGTGCAGATAGCCCACAAGGTCCTTTCAACTCTTTGGATTCTACATATATATGGGGAGCCCTGCCCTCAGCTAGGAAAAGTCTTCTAAATTGGATTCCACAATATGGCCCTTGAGGAAAGGTCAAGTTGTCAACTGCTGGCGTAGACTTTTGAGAGTTTCCCCATTATTTCTGCTGTCACATCACCATAGCATTATTAAGATAGCCACAGCCTTCATGCTATCACTGAAGTTTGAACAAGTCAGTAGCTCTGTTTTGCAACAATGCTGCAGCAACAGAATGGCTGAATCTTGCATTGTGTTCATTACTAAGAACCAGGCTCATGCTGCCTCTCCTGTCCACAGGGCAGCATGATTCATATGAGAAATAAAAGGGAGCTTCTTTAGGCAAAGACCAGCAGGAGGTTTGTAGAGTACATCTCAGCTGGGGTTCACTTTCTGCATATCATAGATGAGAACTAATTAATGAATTGTTTGAAATAACTGACCGAAATAACAAGACAGGAATCCTACCCAAATATTTCCAGAAGCAGATCTGTAGTTGAATACCAAGCAGCAATAGCATGGTGCTCGAAGCCTTGCCAGCCAAGGAGCCATCGGCTACATGATAGCATCCCAGTAGCAGTGTCTTTTTATGCATGAGCTTGTATCCACATGGAAATCTTTTGCTAGGAAAAAAATATGAGGAAATGCATCACTAAAAAAAAAGAAAGGATAGCAGACAATTTGCATAAAATGTGCATATGCCCATTTACTGGTATAGATACATATTTGTAAATCATCTCACCACAGTGGGGAAGAGTAGCTGTTCAAACTGCTGGGGGAAGAGGGGGATCACCATTGATTGGCACCTTCAAGGCTCTCATGGTTCCTTGAACTGGACGACCACAAAAGATAGCTTTAAACAGAGGACTGCTGTCTGTCAAACAAGACACATGGCTGGTGGTAGCTGGTGGCTTCCATGCCAGTGATTATTACTCCATTTCAGGTATTAATCCAAAGTTTAAAGTTGCTAGCCAAGGCGCTAAACCCTGTTCCCCAAATAGATTTCCTATGGATATCTCCTTTAGCATTTGGACAAAATCTAGAGCTAATGCACAGCCCCATTGATAAGGAAGTCAGCAGCAGCTTCCACTTTATCTGGCCACCTAGTGTTTAACTCACAATGTTTATCACCAAGTAGTTAGGGCTTGGGGTGTCTAGGACCCATAACATTGAAAAAGATTGCATAAAAGGAAGGGTTAAGGTTTTAGATTTTTGGTGTGCAACCTGTGGCTTAAAGACTGAACATAGCCAACTACACATTTTAAATCCCCACTTACTCCCCACAGTAGATCACTGATTTTCAAGGAAATCATAGTTCTTCCTGATCTTAATCCATTGTTTGGAGGGAACTTTCATGGGAACTTCATACTGTATTTAATGTGTATTAACTTTTGTAAAACAAAAGCTTGGGAGCGTACTCTAAGAGTACTGGCTAGAGTAATGAAGTAACCCCCATCAAAGCTATTCTGAGCTCTTTGAGAGTAAGAATGGATTGCAAATAAATAAATAAATAAATAAATAAGGCATATATCTTTCTGTCCTGGGACATATGATGGGGGATAAAGCAGATGGTGGGAACATTTGCTTATTTCACATCTTTCAAGCAACCACTGAGAACTTAATAGATTTGACATATCTTTACTAACTTTTCATAAATGATCTGATCAACAACATCTGAAATCACTGGGAGCTATAACACATACTGCAAACTGTTTTTGAAGGCTCACATTTGCAAACACCAGGCTATTGGAAAGACAGTGAAATCATCACAGTATGATTTGAATGACGACAAATTCTCCCTGATGAGCTGTCATTTTGCAGATTGTGTTTGATTAATAGGCTGGTTTATTAATCCCAATATTTCTTCCTGACACTTTAGGTTGCTTCCCCGCCCTCGCAGCTCAGCCCTACTATGTTCTTTAAAGAGTTAGCAAAGAGTCCCCCCCCCGCACACTAACAAACTGCTGATGTAAACATTACAGATAAATTATGCTGAATAATGGATGGAAATGACTACATAATTTATTGTGCTGTAGGCTGAATCAAAGATGCATGCCTTTTCTTCAGCTCCTGACCTCAGGTCAGCTGCTGGTCTTTGTCCATACTGAGCCAAAATGCTTGGAGTAATTGATATCCAGTGGACAGAATGGGCAATTGATGGATGAGAAGAGAGTTCCTTTCCTCGTGCCTTACGTACAGGATTCCAGCTCAGACAAAACACAAAACCTATAATGCAGTGCAAGTGAAGGTAAAACATGCTTGCACAAAGCCAGCCAGGGTCTACTAATTCTAAATATGGGTACTCTGTTCAATTCTGTTGGCAGATGGGTTCCCCTGAAACTAATGGTGTCTCTGATGCTGGGAATGGATGTTAAGGATGAGTCAGGGGTTTTATGTAGTGATGCCAATAAAGTCTGTAATAATTACCTGGTTCAGAATAGAAATTTGCCTAATATAAAGTTCTTGGATACACTACCAATCAAATGCCATATCACTCAAAAGTTTTTTTTTCCAGGTTTGGACTGGAAAAATAGATTTTGACTCTCCTGCTCCCACCCCTCCTATTTTGCGTAAACTCAGGCCCTGTCTACACAAGAAGAAAAAACCTCTTACCTGTGCTCTGTTCCAAATTCACCACAGAACCAATGTGTGCCCATGATTTTTTGGACCTTGACACATCCATGAACCAAGATGGTGGCCGTGTCTTTTTTTGCATGTGGAGGGGGGAGATCAGGGAGATCGGCAGAGACACTGCTCGAAAGTGAGTACCCGGCATCGCCCAGAGACAGTGTGGAGGATGGCCATAGTGAGGAAGAGAAGGAGAGAGCTGCCAACCCTTCACCCATCCCAGTGACTGCCTTCCATGTTGTCTCCGGGCAATGATATCTATTTAAAAAAAAATAAAAAGCACATGGTCACTGGTGCTTATGGGTGCTTGATGGAAAGCCCGCACCTGCACACATTCAACCAATCAGGTGGTCAGCTCCACCCTCCCCTGACAGCAGGACAATTTGTGCGATTGTCCCAATGAGCACATATGTGTATTTCCTGTGAGGCTTTTAAAAAGATTCAGGGAAAGCCATTAAGGTTTTGGTGTCTTTTGCCCCCCCTCCTTCCCAGATGTTGACTCACCATGGGATCCCATTGGAACAGAATGTATTCCTCTTGCATTCCATGAGGGTTTTTTTCATCATATAGACAGCCCTTCAGATCAGATAAACTTGGAGGCTGCACTTCTTCTCCCCTTCACCTGCCCAAAAGTATGAATGGGTTTGACTACTGAAGCCATAAAAACCCACTGGAGGTGTTTGCTTAGCTTTGTTTAAGCTGGGACTAGTGCCAGGGACATGACAAATCAGTTTACTGTCAAGACAGATCTTTTCCGGCAGGCCTTTCCAGAATAACTATCCTGGCCCAAGACTTGGCTGTCCTTTCTGAGCTGCAATCAGATTTTTTAACTATTGTATGTTTTAATTTTTTTCTTTCTAATTTATATATTTTAATTACTGTATGTTTTAATCTTTTATAATTTAATATTATTTTAAGGGGTGGGTGGGCTAGGGCACTGTGTCTGTGGAGTTTTTATATTATAAGCCGCCCCAATTGCGTTGCAGAGGGGCGGGATAGAAATAAAATTTTATTTATTATTATTATTATTATTATTATTACTTATTACTTATTTGTAGGGGGCAGGGGACAGACATTTGCTCTCTTTAAATGACTCATAAATTGTGATCCATTTTGCCTATCTCAACATTGCTGGTATCCTCACTCCTTTTTCCTATGGTGTTTGGGGACAAAGTAGTCAGAAAAACAACCTGTGCTTCCTTCTAAATGAAACAAGTGAGGTTAGGAAATGACTCCTCAAAGACACACTACAGTTCCTACTCATCACCGCAGTCAACTACTAGCTCTATTTCTACACTGTCAAGCAGAGAAAGGAGGATGTTTCTGCCTAGGCCATAGGATTGTTAGGTCAGCAGCATCCCAGTCAATGAGATTTCTGTCCCAAAAGCTGAAACTGGAGAGGTGGGTGCTTCTCATGTTGCAGAGAAGGGGCTGACAAAGCTTGGCAGGTGGTACAAAATTGCTATTTGGGTTAGCTGATGATGAAAATAAGCATGAAAGCAGTCCAAATAAACTAGCCCAGAATTTGGATAAAATGCCGCTAACCAGGGATATTGGGAGTTTAGAGCTGGCAGGAAAGGGATGTATTTATCAGTGGCAGGCAGCAAACTACACCCAGCAATTGCAGCATTTGCTGCCATTTCTGCCAGGACATCCATTCCATGTAGCCTTTTCTACAGCTCATATAACATAGTTTTTTTCTATGGCTTGTGGTGTCGCTGGCCTGTGAAAGGTATCCTACTCCCCCCATCCCAGCAAGCTTTTCTTCTTCTTCTCTAGACCCCACCCTGCTCCTGCAATGGTTTGAAGATGGCTCACACGTTGAGATGATGATACATCACTCCTTACTTTGCTTTTAATGGCACAGTCAGTCCTAGTGTATGCATCTGCTGTCTCTTTCTCCAGTCCTTTCCTCTTACTCATGGCTTTTTAGTGCACTGTCATTGCGGAGCCCACATAAAAGCACCTTTGCACTGATCCAGAGAGCCCTGACACCAACTGGGTGAGAATAGGAGCCCAAGTTTTTGAATGAAACATCTCCTCCAGTCTGCTGTGCCCCACCTGAAGACCAAGGACTTTATTAGACATGGTAAAAATTGCACAATTACAACATCATCATAGTGTGAACGGGTCTTGCTATCATACAACATTGTCATCCTTGCATGGTCAGTCTGTGCTCCAGCTGCGAATAAGGCATCACTTTTCATTGATAGGGACAAGCCATCAATAGCTCTCAGTATCACTTTTTTCACAGTATTGAAGAACATGTGAAACCATGTCCCACTTTAATCATGAGATTACAGCGTGAATGAATGGCGGTCCTCTTCCCCCCATTCACATTCCCAGCCAGAAAACCTCCAGGTGAGAAAATGAAAACTATGCATAGGATGCTCTTTTTATGAACTGTCCCATTTTGTTTGAAAGTTTTTAGGTTTGTTAAAGTGTTTGTGTGTTCATTTACTTTGTAAATTCAGGGGTTTGAGGAGTTTTTAAGTGCACTCGTGTCTTCTCACGAGAACCACTGAAATCTTGCCCATGCTAAACCACAGAAGTAAGATCCCATTCTTAAAGTGCTAGTGGTGGTTGTGTGATAATCCCATGACAGTGGAATCATGTGATTACAGCGATGTGCAATAATAAGTGTAATAATGCCACTATGTTTCTGCTTTCCTCAATAGTGGAATTACAGCATTTTTAGCCACTAGTCTGATAAAGTCCCAAGAAAAGCAGAGCAGTTCCCTGAGACTTTACTTGGAATCCCTGACCCCTGGGAATCCAGATGGTGAATGTTGTTTCAAACTGCCACGAGTTATCTGCTCCTATGTTGAGTTGTCCCTAGCCTTTAGGTGGTAGCCTTTTCACCATGCTAGTTACCCTGCGGGTTCCATAACTCAATCTTTCTTCTCATTTAGTGTGTAAAATCCTTCAAGGTTGGGGGAAGGGGTGTCCTCAGGCTCTAAACAGAAGCTTTTCTTTCATCCTGCTGTTTCTGTCTTTCCCACTACCAATGCCTGTCCATCCCCCTGGCTGTCAAAGAGCCTCAGTGCATTGGAAAGTAAAATTCAATGGTAAACTTTCCACAGCTGCAAAGGTCCAACTGGGATGCTATTGGAAATGCAAGATACTTGCATGGCACCCATGAAATTCAGTCTGTGCCTGCTGGGGGAAAGCTAAGGGGGTTTAATTAGAACTTCTGAAGCATTGCCCTCCCTCCTGCTGAGAGAAGGTGGGGCAGTTTGCCAGAAAGATTTAATACTTGCTCTTCTGCTGGATGTCTTCTGGACTTCAATCACCACTTTCATCCAGGGAGCCCAATGTGCCTTGCAAACATTAACTCACATTGCATCTCTTTGCCACGCACCGTACGGCAGATGACACCCTGAAACACAGTTCGTTTTTAATCCTTTGAGAATTACTCTGATTAGCCTTCTTATCCCCATTCAGTTTCTTTGCTTGTTTTATCTGCTCATATCTTACAGCTGGTCACATGGAGTCTATTTGATAAAGCAGGGAGACCCAGCATGGAGCCTGAAGGGGGATTACCTCCCCCAGAAATTCCAGGAGGAATTAGAAGGCCATGCTTGTGCTTTATGGATCCAGCTTTATTGAAAGAAATGCATTTCTTCGCAAAGGAAGATTACCAGGCTGGCTCTCCCCAGTGGAAGCTTTTTTTGGTAGATGGGGAACAACAGGAGGAGTAAATAAGTGGATGAGATATGTAGATTTACTCAAAAAGAATGAACAAGCGGTAGAAATTAAAACAAAAGATGAGTTAAAAGAAGATGGCTGGGAAATAAACTGGTTGACATACCAACAGATAAATAACAGATACAAGCAGGATAAAGAGAATTTTGGTTTTTTGGAGGAACAGACGGAAGTTGACAAAATTATATGGGGAGAAGGAAAAAAGAAAGTAGCCAAACTGTATAATTTGCTATTATCTAGACAACTGGAAACCGAGACGGTGAGGGAGGCAATGACCAAATGGGCTAACGATGTGCGGGAGATAATTACCATGGATGAGTGGGAGAAGGCGTGGAGACAGACTACAAAGTTCACAGCCTGTCAGGCTCTGAAGGAGAACTATCTTAAGATGAGTAATAGATGGTATTTAACACCGGCAAAGCTGAATAAAATATTCGGAGTCAAGGAAAAAATGTGTTGGAAATGTGAGAAAGTGACGGGCACACTAATGCATATGTGGTGGTACTGTCGGGATATGCGTAAATATTGGTCAAAGATACATACAATAATACAGAAGATATTCGACATACAATTTGATCTTAATCCAAAATTTTATCTATTGAACATTACATCAATGATAGAGAGGGAAGCAGAGAGGAAATATTGGAGAATACTGCTGTACCTATGCACGGCGGCACGTATAACGGCCGCCACAAGATGGAAGAGTAAAGAAGCACCGAAAATAGATGATTGGTTGGAAAAGGTTATAGAAATGAGAGATAATGATAAATTAACTCATATATTAAATAAAAGAACAACAGAGAAATTAGAAATGGAGTGGGCCCCAGTATCTAGCTATAGTAAAAAAAGGTGGAATATGGTTATATGTGTGTAAAAGTAGGAGAGAAGATCGTAATATGGTCTACGAGAAAGCATAGGTGACAATAAGGATGAAAGGAAAGTAAAGCGAATTATATTGGAGTTTGTATAATAAAATAGGAGTACAATTTTTTTTCTTCTTCTGAGAAAGAACGGAAGTTACAATAAGATAACCGTAAGGAAAAACCCCTTGAGTTATTTTTACAGGGGAAGTCGATTATTTTAATTCATTGTATATATTCATTGTATATAGGAGATGTGTGAATTATGTGACTGTATATAAATGTTGGATAATGGATAATAATTGTAATAAAAATTATTTGATTAAAAAAAAAAAAAAAAGAAAGAAATGCATTTCTGTCCTGCACTCTGACAGACCAGAATCTGAACAGAATTGGGGCCCTGAGCTCAGCACTCATGCATTCTAATATAGACCGGGCCTGGTAACTTTACATTGCACATGTGCTGGAGTAATTTGCTATCCAACTAAAACTCTTAAGAAGATGGCTACATTATCTCCTCAGGTGGGGTGCCAGACTCCTTCCTGACTCCCTGCCATTGGAAAGTGTTTAACCATTACACAGAAGTGGGAAAGAGGCATGCTGAGTGTGTAACTGGCTGTATCAGCATGGCTTTCTGGAGGAAAGCCCCTGAAACCAAGGGGTTGTCTAGACTGTGAAAATACTCCTCATAGAATTTGAGGAGAATACCTTTTGTCCCAATGAGATCCCGTGCTGATTCACAGTATTCAGAAGTAGGGGGGGACTCCAAATATTCAGCAGAAAAGCCTTTTTAGCTTTTTCCAACTTTTAAAAAAACTCTAAAGGAAATGAGCATTCCCACTCGTTGAGACAACCAATTCGCTTTGCTGCACTTTCCCAATAAGAGCAGAAATGGAAAGCTGATTGGTTGGATGTGTGCAGGGGGAGGAGCTTGCTCTGGCACCAGAGCTCACTGACAGGGAAGGTTAAATATCTCACAAAACTACAAATCCTATAATTCCATAGCATTGAGCCATGGCAGTTAAAAGTGGTGTCAAACTGCACTATTTCTGCAATGTGGCAGCAGCCTCAGTTTGGGAGAAATAGTAGAGGAGGAGACAGGCAATGTGGCAGTCCCCAATACCCTTGCACACTGCTTTAGACTATTAGTTTTAAGTTGCTAGCCTAGGAATAATTATAGGGGAGTGATGATGGGCTAGTACAGACTCTACCCTTGCAGTTGAGCAAACCAGTGATGGATTTCTGAATTTGAGCTGTATCTGTAAATGTTGGTGTAATCCTTTCAAACAAGGGACTCAAAACTGAACCAGGTTACAAAATCCCCCAGTTAAGGAAGTAAATGTGTTCCTGGGCACTACATCTTTAACAAAAAAATAAAAATAAAAAATAAAAAAAAAATTGGTACCAAAGGCAGAAATAACATGGAAATAATAGGGCTAGTTTTCCATACCACAAAAAATGAATTGCAGTACAACATGTTGCAGTAAGCTTTTATATTCAAAGCTAACAATGTGCACATGTAAGATGAAACAACCAGGTCAGGTGTGGCATGCATAAGTAAGAAAAAAACATTTTAAACCTTCTAGAGACCACTTAAATGATTCCAAACTGCATCGAGGGATTACTTTTTCTTACATGAGCCTCCACTTTTCTTACATTTTCCATTTTGGTACTAGACTTATAGATCTATGCTTCTTTAACATGGGGGGTGTGTGGTTAGGTAGGCTTATCTGCTTTCCCCTGCTTTCTCTGTTTTGCTCTTCACATATGCTCAGTAAGGGATTCTAGAAGCAGCTGCTGTGTACCTTGTCTGTTGTAGGCAGGAACACATGGTGACAGTAAGATGAACTAGAGTGGAATCATGCTGTTTCCCAACTCAAGCTTTATTGCATCATTTACTGAAAACAAACTGCTGCGACCCAGCGCTGAAAGCCCTCCTTCACCATCCTCCCAATGCTGATGGTGCTAAAAAAAAACTTTCAGCTAGACAGAGAACAAGAAGGAAAAGGGGTAACCAGGCATAAACAAACTGTAAAAAGGAGTACCTTTTCAGAAGCTTAGCTAACTGAGGTGTCCTTATAATATTCAGCTGAGTTCATCTATAGCCAATAAATGCTAGCCTAATTTGAAAAATGGGTGGGCTATTCTGTAATTTTTATGATAGTTATGGTGGCTAGAGGATTCTGGTCACCATAATCGAAAACAACAGGGAAGACAAATCATCCTCTTTTATTTCTTAAGCCTATTGTTAATTCCAGCTAAAATGGATCCATTGAATCAATGGCAGGTGTGTTAAGTTTTGACACACCATTCCAGAATTGCTTGAACAAAGAGCCCTGGTGGTGCAGTGGTTAAATGCCAGTACTGCAGCCACAATGTTTCATGTTCTATCCTATTGGGCTCCAGATTGACTCAGCGTTCCATCCTTCCATAGGTCGGTAAAATGGGTACTCAGCTTGTTGGGGACAATTAACTAACATGTAAACTGCTTATGGAGTGCTTCACACTGATAAGCGGTATAGAAATAGAAGTACTATTGCTATTGATAAGTCTACTGCAGTTGGGACTACCAACAGGACTTACTCAGTCCATTTTAAAGTCCTTTGTGTAGTACCATGTCACACTTTTCCCTAGAATGAATTTCTGGATGATTGCATTCCGAAAGAAGTTAAGCTCTGGTCTTCAGCCTGTTGCTGCACCAAAGGCTACTATGGGACATCTCAGTATTAATGGACTGTTTCAAGATCAGACACCACCTATTGTTTGTCACTGTACCCCATGCCTTGCAACCTTGGGAGGATGATCAGTTGCAACTTTCTGTCAGGAGTGTGTAATGGGAAAAAAAGGAAGCAAGATGGAAGCAGGGTGTGGAGAGACAGATATGGAGACAGACATTGGTTTTTCTCCATCTGAGTTTATTATCCCATCCATTTGGTTTCATTTTTTTCTGATGCCTTGTCCGTCAGCTACTAAAAAAACTAATTCTGTACGAAATAAATACAACTTGAGTAAATTAAGTGAAAAGGCTTCAGAGAACCCAATTACTCTCTGTCTCCAGGATGCTTGGGAATGGAGTTCATTTCCTCGTAATGAACACAACGGTGAGTGACAGCTTGGCAAAATGAGCCGTGGCTTCATCTGCGGCATGAACATGGAGAGGGAGGGAGGGAGAGGGGGAGATAGAAGAACTGGGAATATTTATGGAAAGATGCATGTGCGTGTATAATCTTGCGCGTCTGCATGTGCAAGGTATTGCACATTACATATATTTTATATATGGCAAGGAGCTTTTTTTCCTACCCTTGGGAGACGCACATTTATGGCAATTCATCTTGGCCTGTGGTACCTCATCTGCAAACTCCTGAGAGAAATCATGTTTATTATGGAAGCCATTTGTTAATAAAAATTGGAGCAGCAGCTCATTTACAAACCGTGACAGCTCTAGTTAAAGCCGCCCAAGCGTTTCCATTCAGAATCCTCCCCCCCAACCGGTTTCATTTGCTTCACATTCTTAACTTCCAGGCTATTTCCACACCCTCTCTAAGCATGATCCCAGCAGGGCAGCTTTTTAAAAATTTATTTGGAGTAAAAAATTGCCTGGCCCATTGTTATACTTTCATGAAACCAATAAAACACAAGTGGAATATAGGCTTCTGCCCATTACATTTTTAGAGGTACACCAAAAGATGAACTGTGTGCTCACCATAGACAATTTGGATGTTCACTGATGCCATCTATGGTGGTGTTTCTATTCCTCATCCAACGTTGCTGTCGCTACTGATGACAACATTATTGTTTGATTGTCACCAACCTGGTCCAATTACTTCCTAGGTGATCATAATCACCATGTGGGTTACTCAGTTCAGTTTTGAGGTGCCTGCTTTATTTTGTTTTTATTTTCAATAATGCAGGAATAGGAATCTTATGGCCCTCCAGATGTTAGATTATAACTCCAACATCTCTCACTATTACCTATGCTGGCCAGGGCTGATGGTAGTTGCAGCAAATACATCTGGCAAGCTATAAGTTGCCCACTGTTTCCATAGTGCAATGTGATGGAGTATCACAGGTTGCATTACAACCATCAGGTGGTATGCAGTACTGCATATGGGAAACATGAAGATGGCAACTTCCACGCTCACCACTACAGCTGTTGCTGGGCTGTGGAGTGGGGTCTACTTGGTAGTAGCCTTATGGCAGCCGTAACAGCTTCATGAACATGCCAATTGCTGATGTCTGCCTTGTTGTGCCTTCTTTCAGTCAGAGGGCCCCGTTGTGTGCATTTGTGCAAGTATTTTCATTTTTACTGAATGTATTAATTCCATATCTATAGAATGGAGAACAGATGTCCCCTCTAGCCTGCACTGTTGAGGAATAAAAGAAGTACAGTCGAAGCCCTGTGGCTGTGGTTGTTTGGTTCCCAGACTTACCACAGATAATAGCAAACCCTATTAAAATAAAGGGCTTCCAGTACAAAGATACCATGGAATTGCCCGGGAGGACCTAGAAGATGCCTAGAGAGGATACCACTCTGGGCTTTTTCCAGTGTGACTCTATTGTATGTGTCCCTATGTTTTCAGCCACAGATAACTGAAACCATGGATATTGGTTCTGCAAATACAGGGGTCTGACTGTATCATCTTTCTTTCTTTTATTCAAAATGTACACTGAATTTCATTCTGTGGCGTACTTCAGTTTAGGCCTAAGCCATGCCAAGTAAATCAATAATTTTACCTCTTGTGCCTTCAGTACAATTAGTTCCTTGTGACAGAACTCACATTGCATTTTCTTTCTTTATCTTCTTTCTTTGTAGCCAGGGTCAACAGCTCTCAAGATACCTGGCAGGTTTCTGGGCGTCTTATATGCTTTAAAGTTTTTAAGACTCGTGGACCAGTGAAGATATTAGATGAAGGAAATGGGAAAGGAGTGACACAAACAACTTGTGCTTTCTCTGGAAGGGTGGGCCAGTTGCATGGGCAAAATGTTCCATTGCATCCTGGCAGAGAAGCTCTCTTTCTGCAAAAGTGTACCGACCACATAACGTCCAGTCTGGTGGAAACCAGATCCAAATGCATTTGCCCTGCCATTCTTCTGACACTCAGACCAAACAGCACACATGAATAATGTAGAATAAATCTCTTGTTTGAGAGAACACAACAGGTTTTGTTTTTTTACAAGGGGCCCAAAAGCTGAAGCTCCTTTTCCTACCTCTCCCTGTAGGTTCCTCTCCAAGAAGCTCCATTCATATTCCCCTTAACTGCTATGGTTTCACTTTTATTTCATCCCATCTCTCCACCCCACTTATGTCAACTTTTGTGAAAAGCTTATTTTATACTTGGGGAGGTGCGGGAGAGAATATAACGTAAGCTACATTTGTTTTGTCTATGCACATTCTGTTTTATGTAACCTGTTCCAAAACAATGGCAGGGTTTTCAATGCATAAATCTCCAGACTCTTATTTGATTGTAGCATTTTCTTGAAGCTGCAGATGAAATATGTGGTTACTAGTCCAGTGTTTGCATTGACAGCCCACCAGCTTGGCCTTATTAACTCATACATGTTCCTTTCAAACATGAATGCAAATAAATGCCCATGTTGGTATGAAAAGAAGGGTTCAGCCAACTGAGCTTGTTCTACAGAAACCACTGTAGAGTGAGAGTAATGACCATGTGAGGAAAATGAACCTTGCAAGCCTTTTTATGCAGGATTTCCAGGCAGCAGAGGACAGCTGCTGGCTGCTGTATAATGTCCTATTTTCTTATAATCAAAGGCTGTGGGAGGAGGAACCACTGGGCAAACTGTTTTCTATTAGGGCCACTTAGGTCTTGGTAGAGATGACAAAATGTCATTAAGTCTCACACCAGCTGCAGACGTATGGTGACAACCAAGGTGCTGTATGTTGAGGTGGGATTAGGTCAGGTACAGATGTTGTTAAATTGGGAAACATGGCTCAGATGATTGAAGATTTACAAAGCAACAATGAGAAGATAGGTTATCTTTTTTTAAAAAAATGCTAACTGTGCTTTCAGCCAGTGTGGTGTAGTGGTTTGAGTGTTGGACTAGAACTCCAGCAGATCAGGGTTCAAAGCTCAGAGCAGCCATGGAAACCTACTGGGTGACTTTCAGCAAATCACACATCCTCAGCCTAAGATGTCCTCTGAATAAATCTTGCCAAGGAAACTCTGGAATAGGGTTACCATAAATTGGAGTCAACTTGAAGGCCCATACTAATTATGGTTATTTTATATGATAGTTGACACACCACATCTTAGGTTTATTGGTCTGTTTAGATGTGATATGATGTGATAACTGCCATATAGTTATGGCCCCAGATACCATCTGATTTTGGAAGCTAAGCAGGGTTAGCCTTAATTAGTACTTAGATGGGAGACCACCAAGCAATACTAGGTGCTCTAGCCTAAATTTCAGAGGAAGGCAATAGCAAATCACCTTTGAGAATTCCTTGCTTAAGAAAATCCCTGTGAAATGGATACATCTGTCTGTGACACTTTATACAGCAATCTTATTTTCTTTTAAAGTAAAAGTTCATTCTGTCTGACTTCTGTAACCTCTTGAAATTCTTTTTTAACTTAAAAGAATACCTTTTTACTAAACATTTTAACTAAAGTTCATATGCATTTTTGTGGAGAGTTTGTAGACATAAAACTGTATACTTTTTATGTAGATATTTGCAAGCACTTGTCCCTAATTTATGCCCTTTTGATACTATTGCCCGTAATATTTTCATTTTTAGATGACATTTCCTCTCATATACTCATTACTATATTAAATGTTTTGATCACAGAACTTCATCACAGAATTCAGACAAATACAGAATCCAAATACTGTTTTCATACCAGTTCATGCATTAATATGGGAACTGGTAATCATGCCATCTCATAGTAAAATGAAAACTAATCACATTTCTCCTCACTCTCATTGTCCCGGACTCCAGATCTTAAACTTCATCTGTGGCCTAAATTCTGTTGGCAGTCCTAACTAGAGCAGAGCCATTGAATCAATGGAATTTACTTATGTGTTGATTCACTATCCAGTAATTGATTGAATGATCTACTAGAGTTGGGGATAAACATCAACCTGGGCTATGTTTATGTCCTAGAGTTGTCTTTAGAGTTGTCTAAATGTGTAACCCAGCCTCCTACAATGGGCAGGCAACAGGAAGCCCTGATATTAGCTGTGCTTGGCATAAATGGTGGGAGACTTTCCTTCTGCCTTTGTTTTAATGGACTAGGACTTTCTCCTCGCTGCAGTTCAAGGTCCAGCTCAAGGTCTCATTTAGCTATAACTCCCACTCAAAATTCAATGGTACTTAACTGGAGAGTATAGCTTCTGAATCTTGATTTAGAGGTAGAGGTTGACCCTCGTATCTGTGAGGATACATTTCAAGACCCCCCCATGAATTCCTGAAACCAATGGTTAATAGGGAACCCTATTCATTTCAATGAGACAAACAATGGAAGTTGACCATAGAGTCCCATTGGAGGACCTAGAAATGCCTAGAGAGAACATAGAGATCAGATGTAGATAAGTGAAACCGTGGATACCTAATCCATAAATAAGGGGGTTGACCTGTAATCAGCTGTGTCAGCCTGGTATGAGTGCCTAACACAGTTGGTTCAATTGTGCAACTGCTTCAATATCCAGTCATCATTTCTTATGCATGAATCCAATGATAACATCTTCATACACGTTGCCCATTTGGGGCACTTACTCTCAAGAGCACATATGCAGTTTCCACAGTGGGATCATAAAATCATAAATAATTACACTACCCCTGTGTAGGTGTGTTCTTTATAGCAATAGTGCTCAAAGTAGTGGTCCATGGACTGGTGCTGGTCCATAAGCCATTACCTGCAGGAAAGAAAGAAGCTACAGGGCACATATACAGTACCAGTCTGTGACTTGGGGTGGGTAGGGGGGAGAGAAGAACATTAATTGCTGGTTCTCCCGCATCAGATAGTTTGCACTGCTTTATAGGGTTTGGTTAGTAGGGTCACAAAGAATAAATGAAACATCAACTTCCAGCTTCTGTTGACATTATATAGAACTCTCGCTCCCTCTCTCTGTACCAGGAATAAAAAGTGACCTTTATTTGATTCACATTTCAGCTCTCTCCCTTTTCTCCATAAGTTTTCCTGCATTTTGCCAAGTGATCATTGAAGTCAATCAGATACCTGTGTTTGTTTAACAAAGGTTGGGAGCAGCTTTCAGGGCTGAATGCTTTCATTAGGTCAATACAAGCTGCTGCAGAGTATGTACGGATTCCTATGATCCATTGGCAGAAGTAACTTCATTTGTAAACTCTGTAGTGGGAAGTCTGATTTGCTGTGCTTATTAAACACATACCAAAATTCCTTATCAGGGAAATCATTTCTTATTGGGCACTCTATTGAGATATTTTTATACTTCAGGAAACACCAGCAAAGGAATAATGGTTGCTGATCCAATCAATTAACTTGAACTATCTGCCAAGGCAGAGTAGTTGTGTGTGTGTGTGTGTGTGTGTGTGTTGAGGGTGTGGGATTTCTCCAATTAGCCAACTGTAGAAGGAAGCCAAATATTCCTACTCATCTCTGTGTGGTGATTGGTTGCAGAAGTCAGTTGTAAGTTCAGGCTGCCATCACATCAAGTATTAGGGCATTGCTCCTTGTATGGCAGAGCCAACCACCACCACCACATTGATGCTTGCACTACATAAAGCAGCATGGACAATGCATATGTGTGCCATTCTCCATCTAAGGCATGGAGGCTAAATCACACACACATACACAATGTTGGGCAATGAGAGATGCTAATTTGGGCAATGAGAGATGCTTTAGCACTCCTTTCCCCCTTTCCTCCTCCCCCTCCCCCCCCTTAATTCCTAACAGTAGCAAAGTAAATCTCTGAAGCTGCTAGCTGTTCCCCATTCACACATTTCCCTGAAATAATGCTTACCACATTGCATTATTACAAACAGAGCTGTGAGAAAAATAACAGCAATATCTGGCCAGCACTGAAAAATGGTAGGTTTTATTAAGAGTTGTCTTAAAAAGCAACAACAACAACAAACACAACGCCTTTAGAACTGCAGCACACAAAGATATAACCTTACTCTAGGAATATTTTTTAATGTGGCAGTTGTAGAATGAGTACCAGCAGCTGGTGGCCATCAGACAGGGATGTCCTGTGGTGAGATATGAAGGAGCTACTAGGGGATGAGACAGCCTTTCTGCTCTGGCCATAGGCCACCATTGTCATTAAGATAGTGCTTCTGCCTCATCATCAAATCCTCCAGTTTCTTTATTAGACCCCATAGCCAGTGTGGCATACTGCTTTGAGTATTGGACTATGACTCTAGAGAACAAGATTGAAATCCCCGCTTGGCCATGAAAACCCACAGGGTGACCTTGGGCAACTCATACACTCTAAGCCCCAAAAAAGCCTGTGATAGGTTTGCCTTAGGGTTGCCATAAGTTGTAAAACTTGAAGGCACACAATAAAAAGAGCAGACCCTGTTTCCTACCATTTTTTGGACAGTCCTTAAAGGTATCTCCCAAGTAGGAACATCCAAATTGTAAAACTCATTGTCCACATAGAGATATGCCAAGAACCCTCACTCCAAGAAATTTCTCAAAAGTTTTTGTCATATACCTTTTTATCTCTTCAACAGTCTGCAGATGTTTCCCCTGAACAGGAACCTTCTAAAATTACTTTAGGTGAAATTCTGTCAAGTATGAGAAAATCCAGGAGGGTGATCTTTGTCTTCCCTTGGCTATAATGATGCATGTCAAAGGCATAAATCTAGGGCCTTTCTCATAGTGTTTCTTATGAATATTCTACACACACACACACACACACACACACACGCTTATTCAGTCTGTTGGCCTCCCTCCCCCATGAGTTTGTATCCTTCACAGATGATGCTGGCAGATACAATAAGTGAACTGGAGATAACATCATACTAAAAAATAAATAAATAAAAAAGATGGAGCAAGTACCATCTGATGCTTTCTGTCATCTTGCTCTTTTCTCCTCCATGGGGAAATTCTAGGCATGTTGGAATGATGGCTCTCTGCAAATTCCCAGCAGACAAGATGCATGTTTGGACTGACTGTCTGGGTTGGAATTCATTAGGAACCTTTGTCTTTGCAGCTGTCTCTTGGATTATATCTTTATTGATCCTGCCTGCCCATGACCAATGGGAAATATGTGGAAAATGATGAAGCTTCTTCAGAAGAGGGAGTTCATAATCTTGTTCTAACAAAGCCAAGGCCCTTGGGGTGGATGAACAGCCTGTGTGTAGAGCCTATTTCAAGATGATATGGCTATCACATCTTGTTCCCCTTTGTTTTACCAGGATAACATTCAATTACCCTCTCAGCAACAGCTTCTCTTAAGGGTGATTGAGGCAGCTATTCACTCACCCCTGTTAGTCAGAGACTAAAATAACAAGCCAGGCTATTAGAGGCCACCTGGAACAATAAGCAAAGCTAACTGCATCTAGGTAACAGGAAATGGAGGGTGGGAAAGGTACACAGAGATCTGTCTACCATGTAGGTAATTTCTGATTGTTATTCTGCACATTGGTTCTGCACATTGTCCCAAGTGGAGTCTTATACCCTGGCTATATTCTATACTGTGTGATGGATAACCCCTTTGGGAGTATGACAATTGCAAAGTTTTCAGAATGCGACTTTCAAATCTCATTGCGGAGAGATTGGGACGGGGAACCAGCATCATTGTTGCACCATCACCATCACCCCAAATTTTGCAACCAATGTAGGACAGTGAGTTTGGGATTATTTGGCCTCTATAGTCTTCATTGCTTCTTCAACCCAGGTAAAGCACTCACAGTCCTGATCACTGGAAATCCCTCCAAGTTTCCCCTTCCACACATTTTCCCTGCCCTTGCTTACAGCCTTCAGAGGATATCTTCCCAAATATGAGGCCTAGAAAGTTAATTTATGAGACAAAACAATCCCTTTCTAATTCTCCTAATGTCAAGAGGGTGGTAAAGGAGAAAGTCCAAGTGTAGTGAATACTGATGTTGTTGTGTTTCCAACTTATGGTGACCCCAAGGGAAATCTATCATGGGGGTTTCTTGGAAAGATTTGTTGGGGGGGGCTGCCTTTGCCATTCTCTGGGGCTGAGAGAATGTGACTTGGCCAAGGTCACCTAGTGTGTTCCCATGAGGATTCAAACCCTGGTCTCCACAGTCCTACACTCCAACCACTATACCATGCTGCCTCTCACTGCACTGCATACTCGAGATTAAAAGTCATAATATTTAGCATTTATAGCTTCATCCCCTCAGAAATGGCAATGCTAACCTACAAATTTCATCCAGTTCTTCCAAGAAGTACAAACTCTGGCATGCAAACCCAGGCTTTGAACCTGACTAGCACAAAAAGCAAAAGAAACCTTTGGTTTGTCTGGCACATGGCAGTCTTTATCCAGTCAGAAGGTGATAGCCTGCTTGCAATTTTAATTATTCCTATAAAATATTTTTAAAAGTTGCAGCAATTTGTTTATTTCTCCCATCTGGCGGCGGGGAGGCTAGAAAGCCTTAAATTTCCAAGGAGAAGTAATCTGTGTCCAGATAGGTCTGAGGTGAAGAAACCTGCTTTCTGAAACATCCAAGTGGCATCCAAACCAAATCTTGTTCTTTGGGGCACATTCGAAGCAGACTCCAATTTCAAATACCAGGCACAACCTGTGAAACAGCAACAGCTACACTTAACCCATGCCAAATCTGAGCTCTGAAGCTTTCCCCGATGTATTGAGATAAACATGCTGTCTTTGCCATGTCTGCCTTGGAGAACCTCACTAATCCTTTCAGAAAAGTCCCCCAGGGAATCCAAAGCTGCTTTTCATTAGCCCGACAAGCCCAACAAGCTCCCTAGCAGCTCAGACGTGGTGATAGAAAGCTGGTGCCTGCCTTCACATGGGAAACGAGAGAGAGATGCAGAGGGGAATATATGCAGAGGGAATGGGAATGATATTAAATCTTTCACTTCTCATTGCATGTGCTGGAATCACTGAGACAAGCTTTGAGGAAGGCGCAGAGAGGAGACAGGTAGCAGGGACTACTGTGTAGGATGGCTGTAATTATTCAGGGTTTCTCCCTGTGTCAAAGGAGACAAGGAGGGCCCAGAATTGCTTGATGGAGTTCATAGTTGCATGGTGCTAATCTAGTAGAGGCAGAAAGAGCTGAAGTGGGGAGGGGAGATGAACGCCTGAACCCCACCTCAATTCAAGAGATCCTACTCATCAGCTTTGGTTTTCACCCCTCTCTAGAAGAACTCTTTAATTCATTGTTCCTTTTTTGTCTCCTGCATCAGACAGATAAGACTCCATGACTTTGGGGACTCTGCAGCAATTGTGCTTTCCTTTTTGAAAATACAGAGAGCTCGTCTTCTTATGAAGTTGTCCTGTGGTGAAAATGCAGAATTGGCCTGATTCAGTGAGGCAAAGAATAAAGAGTCGAGAGATAGAGAGAGCGCACACTTACACACACTGTAAGATTTCCTTTTTAATTTTTTTATTGATTTTAATCCAAACAATTTACTTCACAATAAACATAGAAGACATTGAAAGAAAGAAAAAAGAAATAGAAGAAAAATGGGAAAAGGAAAAAGAAATATAAAGATATACATATGGGCCCTTGGTATCCACTGGGGTTTGGTTCCAGGACCCCCTGTGGATATCAAAACCCATGGATGCTCAAGTCCCATTATGTACAATGGCATAGTAACATGGTGTTACTTATATAAAGTGAAAAATTTAAGGTTTGCTCTTTGGAATTCTTTTTTGGGGAAATATTTTCAAGCTGTGGGTGGTGAAATCTGTGGATACAGAATCCGTGGACACAGTGGGCAAACTGTACAAATACATATGTATATGTAAAACTAAAGTTGAACCAAACTAAAATTAAAACACCATACTAAACACTATACTAAAACAATAAAGACAAACTGACTAATGCCCTAAACACTGGCACAATAGAACTAAAACACAAAAGAACTATGATCCCCATTCCAAAGTCTAATGAAGTAACAAAATCTTTTAAAAAATTGTTCTACTATAACATATCCAGCTAAATAAACTTACTAAAGTTACAAGTAAGCATAACCACAAATTATTACATCAGTAAGATTCCTGTTGCTGGAAAAAGTCCATATATGTTTTCCAATCTTCCAAAGAATTTTCAGTTGATTTATTATATTTTAAAACCCAGGTTAATTTGGCAATTTTGGCTAATTCAGCAACCCTGACAGCCCATTCTTCTGTGGTTGGTACTTTGGTCCATTTCCATGTTTGAGCATACAGTATTCTTGCCACTGTTATCATATAACTAAGAAGTAGTCCATCCAAGTATTTACCCATAATACCCAACAAAACATTTCTGGTGTCGTTGCAAAACATAGCTTTATTTTTTTAAAAAATTAACACATACATCTCAGATCAATAAGATGTTTTTGCTTTCTTACATGTCTACCACATATGAAAAATGTGCCCTCCTTATCTTGGCAACCCCAACATTGATTTGAAATGTTCGTAGAGATTTTCAGCAACTTATTTGGAGTTAGGTACCATTTATACATCATCTTATACATATTTTCTTTTAAACTACCACACAAAGTAAATTTTATATCTTTGATCCACATTTCTTTTGCATACCTCCACTTGAACATTGGGCCCAAAATGTTGGGCCCACTTTATCATATTGATTTTTTTACTGGATCATCTTCTCTAATTTCAAAAGGTATTTAGAGGCTTTTTAAATTAGATAATCACCATCTTTACATAATTCTGAGTAAAATTAATTTTCTCCAACCTCTATAGAGTTGGAAGAGACAACATGGGCCATCCAGTCTAACCCCCGCCATGCAGAACTATACAATCAAAGCACTCCCAACAGATGGCCATCCAGCCTCTGTTTAAAAGCTTCCTAAGAAGGAGACTCCACCACACTCTGAGGCAATGTATTCCACTTCTGAACAGCTCTTACTGTCAGGAAGTTCCTCCTAATGTTTAGGTGGAATCTTTTTTCCTATAGTTTGAATCCATCGCTCCATGCCCTAGTTTCTGGAGCAGATGAAAACAAGCTTGCTCCATCTTCACCATCCTTTCAAATATTGAAGCATGGCTATCATGTCACCTAAACATACCTTCTCTTCCCCAGGCTAAACATATGCAACTTCCTAAGTCACTCCTCATAGGGCATGGCTTCCAGATCTGTCCCCCTTTCTTCTGCCTACACATGAAACAGAGATATTACCTATAGTGATATTTACAGTGGCATAGGAGATTGTCCAAGCCACCCTTTCTCATGCAGCCATGATTTCTTCCATTGCCAACATCAGGCATTTGAGAAACAGGTGGCACACAGTCAGAGGCCTTCTCTGCCTTATTCTTGTACTTCCAGTAGTGTAGTTACCCTTGGCAAAGTCAATAGCATTCCAGTCTCTTGTCAGTTTTCTATGTCATTGTTGATAAATCCCTTATGTCTCATTTTTGCATTAATCTGTGATTTTTAAAATCCATATGAAAAATTGCATTTCAATATGTATTTAGATCCTTAATGTTAATGGTTTTCTTACAAATTACCCATTTTCAAATATATTTTCTCTCAAAATGCACATATACTTCAAAGTATGCATTCTAAATGCTTTTTTAATGCTAAAAATTATGTCACAACATCCAGAGAACTGTAAAACTAAATGGACATTTATGTCCAGATTTGCATATTAGTCCTGTGAGGTGTGGACTAAATCAGTCAGTATAAGAGTCCACAAAAATAAAATTTTTGAAGCTTCACTACATACCTAGTTAGTGAATATTCCAGGCCTCGGGAGTGTTGTACCAACTTTTGCTGTGTCTTTTGAGGCACTGAGTGTGAAGCATGACCAGACCTGGTGGGTCCTCATGTATAAAATTCATCTGTAAAACTATATTGTCCAAGCTAGTATGTGGCTTACACATATATGAGTCAAATTCAAATTTGGTTGTCTGTCATTTGTCCTCATCTTCCAGTCCCAACACTTTAGAATGGGGGGAAGCGTTCCTTCACACTATAGAATTATAGCACAATTATTCCATTTAACTTCCATAATAACATCCTATGGAGTCCTAGGATTTGCAGTTTAGAGAGGGGTATTTAGACATGTCAGCCAGAGAGCTCTTATTGTTAACTGCCTTTGACTCAACTTTAACTCATGGTGACCCCATGAATGAATGAGACATCTCTCAAACCCCCGTGTCTTCTACTGCCCTGCTTAGGTCTTGCAGGTTCCGGCCCATGTCCTCTCTGATTGAGTCTATCTATCTGGTGTGCAATCTTCCTTTCTTTTCCCCTCCACCTTTCCTAGCATTATTGACTTTTCCAGTGATCCATGTCTTCTCATGATGCGACTGAAGTACGACAGTCTCAATTTAGTCATCTTGGCTTCTAGTGAGTGTTCTGGCTTGAACTGTTCTAAGACCCATTTGTTTGTCTTTTAGGCCATCCACGGTATCCTCAGCACTCTCCTCCAGCACCACATTTCAAAAGAGTTGATTCTCTTTCTATCAGCTTTCTTCACTGTCCAGCTCTTACATCCATACATGGTGATGGGAAAGACAATGGCTTGAACAAGCCTGACTTTAGTGCTCAGTGTTATATCTTTGCATCTTTTATGCCTCCCCAAAATACAATCCACAAGAGTTCATAAGATACAGCCATAGACTGTAAAGTAGAGTCATAGTGCTATGTCTACATAATGTACAAGGGCCAAGGAACAGGGAACATGTGTCCTCCAGATGTTCTTGGGTTGAAACTCCCCCGTTCTTGACCATTCTGGCTAGGGCAGATGGGATTTTCAGTACAACAACAATGTCTGGAGCACTATACCTCTCCTTGCTTTAAAACAGGATTTTCAATAGATGTCAAATTCAGTTGCAGGGTAAAGTTAAGAGTCTTTAAAAGAATCTGACTCCTGCTTCAGTGGTGGAAACTCAGATGTTGGGTCATGGGAACACAGTAAGCAGATGGGGACCTGGCATGGTGCACTGCAGGCAATATGTGTGTACATTAGTGTTCTGCAGTTCTCATCTGTTGGGGCGATATTATCTGTGCCTCCACTAAGTAGCCTGCAGGTGGTCAGAGAGGCAGAGCTGTTAAACTACATTTCCACACTGCCTGCCTTGCTGGTGTATCATCTTCTGCAGACAGCATCCTTTCAGATGGCTCCAGGAGAGAGGAAATGAAAATGCAGGCTTTTCTCATTCCCTTTCTGTGATTCCTCCTCCAGATTGTGCTCCCCACACACAATGAACGACTAATTTCTTTCATTTTCCTCCTGTTGGTAAGAGAACATTTTAGTTCTCCTATTGTGAGCCCTATTACTGAGGGCTTTATTCCTGCACCCGCCATTGGCTGATTTCTGTGGGGGCTTGACAAGGCCTCCCACCGACACTGTCGAATGAAGTCAGTAGAGCTGTATTAATTCAGATGGCTTTTCACTCCATTCCGTGGCTGTGATTATGGCAGCATTGGTTTTGGTAATGAAAGACCTTTTAGGGAGGGGGAAATCAGATAATCTTCTGCAAACACAAGTGTGTCTGGACTATGATTATCCTAATGTAATTGGTGGAATGAACTCTGATTATGGGTGTCTTTTTTCTATGTGTGTGTCGTTTCTTAAGACGCTTATATGCTAATCCATTGATTGATAGATTGACACTTACACGCCTTTGTGGTGTATAGATTACACTTCATTAGCATCCCAGAATTTAGACAGCTCAGACTGGACTGGTCCTTTTTGTCTTGCAAGATGATTTGGGAAGAGCTGAAACATCAGAAAGTGATGTGTCTGCAGAGTCTCTGAATTTTTCCATTTAAATGAATAGTAGAGATAAACAATAAAGAGCTAAACATGTGCAACCAAAGTTTGTATTCTCCAATATTCAATGGGTTTGGCTTTGGTCAAGGGAAGTTCCAGTATGCATAAGCTCTGTTGGAAGTAAAGAATCATCAACACTTGTTTAGGGTAGCTGGGGACAGAGGGAAAGTTGCATGTCTATCCTTTTGATTCAGCTTTGTGCTTCATTGATCTCTGTACTCAATGTTTTTACTAAACTGCACTTGATTTTAGCCAAATTTTTCCTACTTGTATATAGAGGTCACTTTCCCCCATTCTTCCAAGAAGTTTTAGTGCTTTACAACTCTTTATCTGAAAAGCCAGCCAACACAAGGCTGATCCAGCCTCAAGATGCCTGAGAGTCAGCTTTTAGGGACTCTTGTACCCAAGTTAGATAATACTTTTATCTGTTTTCCTATCTGAGATGTATTCTCTGCCACAATAAACGTAAGTTTTGCTTTTTAACCTCACTAGAGCATCCTGCATATTTCTATCCTGTTTTATACCACAAGCTCATATTGCACTGGGGATACACTTCACTCTGTTTAATATAAATACCAGTAATTTCCTACAAGCTCCGCTATGAGACAAACACGGTGAATATGAGAGGAAGTGACAGTATCAGGTACATACAAACATACAAAATTCAGAATCCACAAAAATAGTGATACCTTTAATGGCCAACCAAAATGTGAAACAGATGATGCAAGCTTTCGAAGCTCTACTGGCTTCTTCATCAGACAAAAAGATGTTAAAAAGAAAAAGAAAACATATAATGAGAAATAGGAGTAGAGATGGTGAATACACTAGTGGCACACAGTGGAGGGTTGAAATGAGATAATTTCTTGTACAAATGCAGGCAAAGACAATTACTATAATTTTCCAAACTTTGTATTTAATTGAACTTCTGCTGTATTGTCAACTATGATATACATTACATTCATATGTTAAATTCCATGGCGGGGTAGCTATAGGAAGGGGGCAAAATAAGAACATTGTTCCCCAATAAGAATTCTGTCCCCCATGAAATTTTCCTTCACTCCTCACGTTTCTAGCATTGCAGTAATTTAAAACTTGGGTTGAACATGTAGAAATGGCATTTAGACATCCAAAGGCAGGTGGCGGGGGAGGCAGGAAAATTTACCAAGAGAATGCAAAGACACAACACATATGGAAGTTCTAGGTGTGACAAACGTTTGGTGTCTCCCGCAGAACTTTGAAGACTGAAGGAAAATTTCATTGGGAAGTAGAATTCTTCTCCTCCTTCATGCCCCTTGTATAGACACCCTAGCCATTCCAGAACAGGAAGTGTGGGTCAATCATATTTTCTCTCTTGCTTTTCTGGGTTGCTCTGAGAGAACAGGAAAAAGTGATTGTTGTGACCTATACATTATAGCACTGGAAAATATAGTGACAACTCCACCATAAATGGGAGTGACTCTAGTAGGCCGACAGAGCCAGGTCTTCAGTTTCTGTAACATTGATGAAGCAACACAAAATATGTAAGTCATCTTGACAATCCAGTCTAGCTGATTTGTTGTTGTTAACTGCTGTCAAGTCAACTTCTATCTTCAGCAACCCTGTGAATGAGAGACCTCCAAGTCACCCTATCATCAACAGCCCTGCCAACCCTACCTTGAAGACTCAGGGAGATGGCTTGTGGTTCATAGTTGTCCTCTGCTGTACCCTAGTAGCTTGTTGAGTGCCATCTGACCTGGAAGTTTCATTTCTTGGCACCTCCTCTTGTTTCATTTTGGATTGTCTCATCATAGGGTTTTTTAATTGTGGATTTAACTAAGTATTTCAAACATGGATTGGTTGTTTTAATGAATATTTCTCTTATTTGTTCTTTTAAATTGATGTTGTGTGTTTTTAACTGATGTTGCATGTTGGTCTGTTGTTGTTCCCCACATCCACATTGATCCATGGGGAGAAATGGGTAACAACAACAACAACAACAATAATAATAATGATAGACATTCAAAAGCAGTTTTACCATGCCTCCTTCTGTGCAGTACTAGCAAGTCTTGGCCATGGCGCCACCGTCAATGTCTCCGAGATATCTTCCAACAGTGTCGTCACCCCATGACTACTGCTGCCCACTGATTTACACTGATGATCAATCCTGTTCATAAACTTTATGACCTGAAGTATAATCTTGATTTAAAAGGAGCTCTGTTTCAAGCACAGATGAGCTTTAGTGAAATTGCCTCTCCCTGGAAACCTCAGTTCTACCATACCAGTGATGGTGTGGATATATACCACCTGTTGTGTGCTTTCAAGTCATTTCCAGCTTAAGGTGACTTTAAGGTGAACCTGTCATGGGGTTTTCTTGGCAAAATTTATTCAGAGGTGGTTTGCCTTGACTTCCCTTTGAGGCTGAGAGAATGTAACTTGTGCAAGGTCACACAGTGGGTTTTCGTGGCTGAGCAGGGATTTCAACCCTGGTCTCCCAGAGTCCTAGTCCAATGCTGAAACTACTACACCATGCTGGCTGTCATACATAACTCTAATTTAGTGTTAACATCTTAATATCTGACTTGGATGCCTATACTTTCTTCCTTTGGAGAGACTAAAGTATAAACTTAGAATGAAAATGGAGACAATGCAGTAACCGTTTCACACACTCACACAAAAAAAGTTAATTACAGCTTATTTTGGAGCTTATGTCTTATTTTGATCCTAAACAGCCCCATTAATGTTGATGGCAATAGTATAATAGTGAAATGCTAGACAATATGTTACTAAGGGTGCGGCTATACGATCATAAAAAAAATCCATATGGGGAGCAAAAAATACGAACAGCCTGTCGTTCATATGCATACAAACCGGCTATACGATTTTTAACCCCCCTAAACTCCGTATGGCTCCCTCTTTCTGAAGCTGGCTGGAGCGAGCAAGCCAAGTGGCAGTTTTAAATCTCCCCCCCTCCCGCTTTTTTTTTTTTTAAAGGTTCCTGGTTTGTGGACAGTCGGTTTTCCGTATTTACAATATAAAATAAAAAATAAATAAACATATAAATTCAAGGACTTACTGGACGCTCGCTAGCCGGGAAACCAACATGGGAGCCACTCCCAATTCCCCTCCATGCTAGCCCCGCCCCCTCTACTCGGCCAGCCAATCAGATTACCCTGCCTGTTCGTATGTGTGCAAATGGACCGTACAGACCCGTCAGCCATCCGAACAGCGTACGGATTTCTCTTCACGATCCACTTTCCCTCCCGAATGCCGCGTCTGCGTATTTCAGGGTGGAAAACCGAGCCCCCCCTCTTTTGCATTTGTGTGCATCCGAACAGCTGTTTGTACCGAAGCACAAACTTCCGCACGCCGTACGTATTATTTAAATTGTGTAGACGGGACCTAAGAGAGGGAGCCCTGTGGGCGCAGTGGTTAAATGCCTTTACTGCACCCACAATGTTGTGAGTTCAATCTTGCAGGGCTCCAGGTTGACTCATCCTTCCAGCCTCCCGTAGGTCGGCAAAATGAGTACCCAGTTTGTGGGGGCAATTAGCTAAAAAATCATTGTAAATGGCTTAAAGAGTGCATTGTGCTATAAAGCGGTGTAGATGTGTAAGTGCTATTACTAAACAATTTGTAAGCTGCTCTGAGACCCTTTGTGGCTGAAGAGCAAGGTATGAATATTCTAATAAATAAAATAAAATAAAATAAAATAAATAACCTATGTATTACATGGAGCTCCAGGGATTCAGTAACACATCTTGGCCTTCTACATACAAAGCAATATTTCAGTCTTTGCAGCCTCCTTGTCAGTGGGACCAGACTGCAGAGCCTTAGGAGATTATCAGACAGGAACAAAAAAAAGTTCCTGTCCCACAATCTCTACTCCTGCCCCTGTCCTTTCCCTGTTCCAGACCAATCACCCTCCCCATCACACTACCTCCTCTCCTGTCATTCTGGCAGCCCAGGAGTGAACGGAGCTCTAATGGAGCTCCCTTCACTACCTGGATCGAAATCCCACAGATTCTCACGAGAAGACATGAGTGCAGGACATTCAAAAATAAAAATAAACACAAAAAAGGGACACCAAGCACCTAAACACACTAAAAACAGTACAGATAACCCGGGGAGGGTACAAAAAAGAGGGTAGCTTACCTGGATATCCCAATCTCACCTGGAAGTGTTCTGGCAGGGATCTCCCATTGATGCTGGGATCTTGCCAGCATAATAGGGCCCCTTTTCACTCAGAGGAACATCCATGACAGGAACGGAACAGGGGATCTATTGATGGCTTCATCCATCAATAAAAAACAGTGTTGGTGGGGGGACTTCTGGTATCAGCTTGAGCATGCAAGGACAGCTGGAGCAATCTCTCTTGCTCCAATCCATAGCAGGAGCAGCCAAAACAAGCAACTGACATCTCTGACTCATAAAATTCAAGCCCCCAGGAACTAGGGGACTTGAGGATCCTCTCACTGGCCATAAAATTGTGATGGGATGAAGACATTCTAATATCTCCATTCACTTCTGCAAACATTGGTATAAAGCCACCAGTCATGTCTTAATGCTTGAACCCCAAAGCAAGGTGGAACTTTTTTTACACACTCACTGGAAAGCCACTGTGGTGTAATTGTTAAGAGTGTTGGATTATGACTTGGGAGATCTAGATTCAGACCACCAGTGGGCCACGAGAGTTACTGGATGACCTTGAGCTAGTCACATTCTCTCAATGTGACTTACCTCACAGGCTTGTTATGAAGATAAAGTAAGGAGGAGGAGGGCCAGTCATTTTTTTTTCTCATTGGAGGAAAGGTGGGATGACAATGTAATAGACACTACCAGTTATGTCTTCAAGTTTTTTACGCCAAGTCTCAAGTCAAGTCTCAAGTCTCTATCTTCAAGTCTCAAGTCAAGTCTCAAGCTCTGGCAAGATACTTTCAAGTCAAGTCTCAAGTCATGTCAACTTTATCAGGAAAAATGGTGGTGGTGGTGTATGTGTAGAGAGTGGAGTTTTAATAACTAGAAAATCAAGAAGATGGGCATAAAGTTAGGTAAAAAAAATTAAATGATCAGCAAATGCATTAAGCAATGGGCTTGAGGTGGGGGTTGAGGTCTACCTAGCATCCTGTCCCTGGGGCACAGTGGAGGAGCCTTTTAAAGCTTTTGAAAAGCTTTAGGCAGATCCTCCTACCTCAAACCCATTGCCTAACACATTTGTAATTACTGCTTCCATCACATGGCCAGTAGGCAAAAAGCATGGAGGTCATGGATGCTGTTATTCAAAGGAGGAAAACTGTTTTCCTTTCTGTAACATTTCTGGATGAATGTGTTATGTTACTGAATCAAGGCCAGCAGGTCAGTTTCTAAAAATATACAAGTTGCAAAGTTGAGAGGAGTCAGTGCATCATTTATTGTGGAGTCAAGTCCAAGTTGATTAATTGAAGCCACTTGAGTCTGACTTGAGTCTGAGTCAATCCACTCAAGCCTACATCACCGGATACTACTACTACTCTTCTAAAAGATACAAAATTAATTCAAAAATACAAGGTGGCCTTGGTATTATGAATCACTTTGGTTTGCATTGTGGAGACCAGGCTTCAGTCCTGCAGTTTTGACTGTTGTGAATTTTGCTGCCTGCTATGGGGGAGGGAAAGGGGAATAGATTAATCCTTACTGCATGCTGAAAGCAATCATTTCATTCCCAAGTCTTTTAGAGACTATCTGACGGGAGTCATGACCTTGTGTATGCATCAGTGACTCTCCAGTTTCTTAAACTCTGGCCTGGTGATTTATTTAAAGCCTCATTTTAGAAAATGCCCCATAAACCAAGCCCAAAATGGCTTCTGAAATGCGCCAAACTGAATTAAACATTTGATGGCATTTCGTGTGGACCCTTATTAAATTTAGTATAACTTGGAAAAGGAGAGTGCATGTGGAGAAGTATCTCAAATCAGTCCAGATGGCCCAAGTGTCGATATTGCATGTAAGTGATTTTCAATGTTTAATATAGATCTTTGATGTGCATTGGGTTTTTTTTTTTTAAATGAGCTGAGGTTGGGGAGTCAGACTGAGAGCTGATTGGAGAACATAAAGCAATGCATTTAGCAAACTCTCTCTCTCTTGAGATTTCTGTTAATCTACTGCACTGCTCACTGTCTTGATTAGGTTCTAGTTATTGGGTGATTCAGCAGGGAAGAGTTAGCGTGGGATGTTTCTCCCCTCTACCATTTTAATTTAGCTAAGTAATTTACAGTATGTCCACAGGATAACTAGACTCAGAAAAGAAGCACATAGCTTTTCAATGAGTGCTTCTTTTAGTGTTATTTTAAATATTGTAACAGGCATTCTGTTTTCCTGCTGCATTGATCAGAACCATAAAAATATAGACAGTAACAGCCCATAGCTTGAAGTCACTAGCAAATCGATCCTCCTTGGTGTATCACAGTGCAGCCTGAAACAGGGCATTAAGAATTCCCAGATTATGGATTTACATAGCTATCAAGTTGTTGTCCATGGGATTCCTCCTTTTTTCCACCCCAAATCCAGACTGTGCCAACTCCCATCCAGTTGTTATTTTTTTTTTACAAACTGAAATGTGTTTTTTCTTCTTTCTCTGTGTGTATTTGTGTGTGTTTACATGTGCAAATTTTTCAAGTTCATACTTTTTCATATACTTTTTGTATACTTTTTCAAAAGTTCTTTGTATAAAGAAACACACTCATTTCAAATGTGCATAGAAGCACAGCTGACATACCGTTTAGTCAGTAGATAGTAGGAGGAACTACTAGAGAGTAAAGCTGTTTGACAATGAAATAGACTAACTCAGAAAGTAGTGGAGTTTCCTTGGTTGGTTTTTAAAAAACAAACAAACAAAAAACAGAGGTTGGATGGATATTTCTGGGCTGCTTTCATTGTGGAATTCTTCACTGGCAAGGGTTTGGATTAGCTGGGACTTGGTGCCACTTCCAACTCTATGATTCTATGAGTTTTTGAAACTCCAAGATTCCTTCCAGTTGCTAAAATGAGTGCTGATGAAAGGAAGGAGGTGTGGAATGGTTCCCTAGGAGTGTTCTAGGTGTTAGGGAGGTAAGAAGATGTCTCCCTCCCACTTCCTTGCTAGAATCATCGTAGTGCAGATAGTTGGGTATGCTTGTTTGTTTAGAAAAACACTTATAAACTTGCTTTCAGTGTGCATGTCTATGGCTGTGTCGGGATGTGGGAATATGTGTTTGAATGGTGTATGTCGGTCTCTCTTCAAATGGTGTGTCTGCGAATGGTGCATTCAGTTCCCTCACTGCTGGTATGCAGCTCCCAGGGTCTTGGCCAGGCCCAATTAGTTCCACACCTGCGCCATGACAAGCTCTCAGGTGCTGCTGATTCTTGGAAAGAGCTCTTTCTTATATGTTCCCGCCAATCAGATAATAGAACATTGACTCAAAAGGACCACCAACCTGCCTTAGCATAAGGCAGTTTGCCTCCTGCTCCCCCCTCTCCTCCTTACCATTACTAGTATACCTCAAATCTCCTTCCTCTTACATACACATTCCCATATCCACCCAGCATACGCAAAATCTGGGTTCCTTGCAACATCAGCTATAACTCAACAATTACCCACTCAAAAAGGAGAAGCATAGGTTGACATTAATAAATAATAACTATTATTATTGTTTATTAGGTTGGCATCCTCTTACTCAATTATGATAGCAAAAGTCCAATTTAAGCTATTGTGACTCACTTTTTTGGTCACTGCAGAGGTCAGAATTCTTTGCCCACCATGCAACAACCCACCCCCACCCCACAAGTGATTGAGTCGCATGACCATTTCTGTATCACTGGAGAGTGGCAGGGGGGCAACAAAAATGTGTCCAGCTATTTCACTTTAGCTGCATGTGCTTGAAGGATATTATTTGCAGGAAACTCTCAATGACTACCAGGGATTCCATATCCAGCTACAGGAAAATAGCTAGATGTACCCCACTGATTTTCCTACTCTCCAAGGGCACAGAAAGGCTACTGGGAGGTAGCATTGCTTAAATGGGGGGTAGGGTGGGGTGAGGGAGAGTAGCACTGAGGAACATAGCAATGGAGATGTAGCTATGTGCCTGATGTACATGTACTGACACAGGATCTCAAACATTATTCAATTTCTCTATCAGTTTTAAGCCTTCTTGGTCTGGGTTGGAAGTTTAATGTGAAAAATAAGGGGAATGATGACAGACAGTGCTGACTGAGTTGAAAATGGCAACATAAATTAAGCAAATTGGGCACCTTGCAAGATTGAATTAGGTTCTGATTTATAACTGAAACACTTGCTGCCATGATATTACTGCCTTGTACTGATCCCTCTCTTACTGATTTATAGAACATTTGACATGTTTGGGCTGTCATGGGGTCTCGTCTAGATGGATAGATGGGGTCACAATTACAACTAATAGCACATTTCCTACCAGCCTCCCCATTTGATTCATGGGGATTCATTTCAGATTCTCAGTTTCATTTGGATCCCAAACCTTGACCCTTCTTCTGTGGATGGGGATCTCATCACCATCCTCTCTGCCCTAATAAAATCTTTCTGTTCAGCCAAGACTTGTGAACCATTTAAGTGGATTCCACTGCTTGGATTTCCCAAGTCAGATGTAGTCCTACTCATGTACTATGCCTAAACTAGAAATTGTCAATTCATGTAGCAGTTGTGGAATAACATGCACCAGTCCTATCATCAATATATCCTCACAAACATCATCCTCATCCTCTGTGCTCTTGACTTCTCACATTGAGATGGAAGGTCTAAAGCAACCTTCTAGGTGCATTTAGGTGAACATACAGAATGTCATGGCAAGAGCCTATGGGATCCAGGGATCTGAAATTTAATGTGGGGTGTTTAGAATAACAAAATTGTAGTGCATTCCCATTTGTGGTGCTAGAATTTTCCCACCTGTGAATCCTTGTTAGTTCTCTTCCCTCCAACCCACTTTTGAGACTCTTCATGATTTACCAACTCCCATTTTGTGGAGGTCTCATCATATTTTCTATGTCTTCAGGACAAGTGTGTGTGTATGAGGGGTGGGGAGACAACAAGGACAACTTTCCAGTAGCTGGAAAGCAATAGCCCAGAACTTACTGCATTGATAATCCCTGGGTACCTGATGCCATAGGAAAATAATGGGAAGAGATGTTCCACCTTCCTCTGGAGTATTGATTTCTTTCCCCTTTTGCTCTTCACCACAGACTTTTACTCATCCTTTTCAAGAGCTGTCAGCTGAATGAAATATAAGGTTTGCAAATCTGAAAATGCAGAAAGTGACAGCTCTATTCCTCCAGGTGATTGGAAGGGAAACATGACCTGGACAGACAGATAACACATCCCAAATGCTGATAGAGGCAAGCAAATATAACTTCTTCCCTTTCTTTCTCTTAGCAAAATCACAACTTTAATTTTACTGTTTATTTTCTTTTTATTTAGTTTGCCCTGTTGTTTCTTTCTCCTTTCTTCATTATTGGATTCTTAGCCACCTTGAGTGGCATTTGACCAAAGGACAGGAAGATGCAAATGTGATGAATAAATAAATAGCAAATACATGAATAGGGGTACTGGAAGGAAGTATTTATTTCTTTATCGGCTGTATTTATAATCCACCAATTAGCCAGAAAGGTTCACAGAGCTGTTTAAAAGTAATATGACCTCTGCCCACAGGTTTACACTTTTAATTTAAGACATGATACACAAGGAATAAGTAGACTGACCCTTTGAGGTAGATCACTGGATAATTAATAAGCATTTCTGACTATAGCTCTTTAACATGAGGGTGGGAATCATGTGGTGCTGTAGATGTTGTTGGACTACATCTCCCAGCAGTGCTAGCCAATGTGGCCAAACAGAGGAAAGGTGGAAGTTGCAGTCCAACAACATCTGGAGGGCTATAGAATTCTCACCCCCATTTTAACAGCATCATCAGTATAAAAGGGTATCTTCTCCTTTCTTCTTTCTAGTTGTTGTAACCTAATCTACATTAACATGTATGCAGGTCATCCCAATGGATGGCCTGTGAAATACAATGGGTAGCTTGCCCTGCTCAGAGCCCCCAATTAGCAACTAGTTAGACTCTCTGAGCCACAGTTTTGTGGCTGAGTCTGACTATATATACATCTGTTTGGGGATTTCTCATTGCACAATTTCAGTTGTGTGGGGTAGAATGCAAGAGCCATGCATACTGGCTGTGTCCCCTCTCTCTTGTCCCTGTCAGGTTTCAGCATTCCCAGACTCAATAAGCACCAGTTTCAGCATTCATCAGAAAACTTTTATTGCCAGAAATCCAGGAAACATACAATACAATGTCATTGCTGAGAATGAGAGCCTAATGGATACAATCTAAGTTAATAGTATTTTACAATCAACAACATCTGCATGATCATTGGTCATCCATTATCTGCTGACACAAGCATTCCTTAAATCGGAACTACCATCTTCCCAGGTTTTGAAAACCATTAATTGCAGCTGTATCATTATTTCTTTATTTACCAAGTGAAACCCAAACAATTACACACACACACACACACACACACACACAAACTGCTAAGCACACTCTACACCAAGGCCACAGGAAAATGAATGAAAATGAAAAATGAACAGGAGTCTAGGCGTCTGATCCTGGAAGTCCCCTTTTTTATTTTGTATATGATGTTGCAGAATTTCTGCAGTAGGAACTGTGTTCCACGCACAGAGTCTCCCATTATGATGTGGAGTCTTGATATTCCTGGGTTTTAGAATGTGTAGCAAGACTACTTGAGTACAGCAATCTCTATGCTATGGAAGTTTCCTCTGCTGAATAGGACTTATTTTGCACTCGGCTGCTGGAGCTTGTGGCTCTAGCATAGAACAAGTACAAGCCTGAAATCTGTGCATATCTGGCCCAGACCAGGGACTTCTTCAAAACAGTGTCAGAAGAGTGAGGTTCTTTCCTCAGATGGCTGCCCACTGTCATCTCCCCCGAAAAAACAAGGCCTGCCACCTCAAAATCTCTAACACAGTAAGAACGTATGTGGCATGGTAACTAGGCATCAAAGAATCTGTTTATCTTTCTATGATATGCTCATGTTTCCAACCCTAAATTCATTCTGTTACGTTTCCGTATCAGTTCATTTTTTTTATAGGATATTATCAGATGCGGCTAATGTGGCACCAGCATAATGCCAGCAGAACGACATCCATTTGCATTCCTGTGGCGTTCTGCTGGCGTTTCTTCTTATTGATGTCTGAAACCATAAATAGATCCCCCAGTTCTGTTTTGGTGCCGGCATTGCCAGTATGCAAAACTTCGGGCCATTAAAATCCTGTCACTGCAGCGAAATGGCCAGTCCAGCACGAACATTTCTGGGTGAGATCAGGACATCTAGGTAAGTTTCTCTCTTTTTATGACCCTCCTCAGGTCACTTGGGACTTTTTAAGTGTGTCTAGGTGTTTGGTGTCACTTTTTAGGCTTTACTTTTTGTTTTTATTTTTGAAATTCCCATGCGATGAAGTCTCACGGGATTTCAAAGGAGAAATCATTGCTGGGGCTGCCTTTGCCAGGAAAGAAAGGTAAGTGCGGTGGGGAGTGTTCTATATTTTTTTTATGCCAGCAAAATAATGTTTTAAAGGGATCGTTTGATAATCTCCGTAGTCTCCACAAAAATCTATATGTGTCTTTACATGGAATCTCTCCTGATGCATTCATTATTCAATCACTTTTCTCTCATACATGCTTTTTTGTATGCAATTTTCTTTACTGTAAACATTTTTTTAAAAAACACACACCATAGAATTGTATTTCAAAAGTATAGCAATGAAGGCATATTCACATGTGTGTGTTGATTTTTGGAGGTATGAATTATACCATCCCATATTAAAATGTGAAGGAAAGGCTTCCCCCCATCACCACTATTTAGCCCTAATGATGAGTTCAACCTTGGTGCTGTTGAGATTCATCTCATCCTGTTCAGATGTGAGGCAGGAAAATACATTTCTATGGTTGTAGATAAAAGTCAGTGCAGGAGGCCTTTAAATTCCACCCCCCCTGAACTGACGGGTTTTATTGTGAGGTTGTTTGGAGACAAATTTCTTGAAATAATCAAGGATTACATTTGATGGTATTTGCCAGGTCTTCCTCAGAATTCAAGTAGTGTGAATCATAATTTACCAGAAGAAAAGTTCAGTGCTGTTTAGTTGAACTTATTGTCAGGGGAGAATGTAAAGTAGAGCGGAAGAAAAATTCAATTTGCTTTTGGGAGAAATTATAAAACACAATTTATCATTTTAAATTGACATTTAGAACCTATACTGTCCCTTCATTTCATCCCATCCCCTCTCTTCCCCCCTCCTTTTCTTCCATTTCAAAGAAACCCCAATGAAATGACATGTTTTGGGTTTTATTGCAATTTGAATCTGTCCCCTATTGTTGTGATGGTGATGGGTTTGGCTTGACATTTTCAGGAAAAGAATGTTTAGTTTCATAGCACTCCATGACATTTTGTTCAGAACCCAATTGCAAACTGATTTTGAAATGTTGATATATTCCCAAAGGCATGATTTCTCTGTTTGAAGAGCTTCAGGACTCATTTAAGATCTTCTTCTTTTTTAAGGGAGGGGGTAAAGAAGAAAATTTGGATGATAAAACACCTCTGTTTTAAGCTGTTTTTTTTAAAAAAAAAGCATTCAGGAGAAGCAGCACATAAGGAAAACATTTTTATGCTCTGCCTTTATTGATGTACCATATGTTGGCAGTACTGGTTCCTGTACATACTTCAATGATAGAACACATAATAGCTCTGTCTGTGGTATAGGCTAAAGAGTTGTTGAGTTTCTTCCCTTTGTGTGTTCTCCCTCCCCCTTTCATGTCTATTACTATTACTATTGTTATATTTATTTGAATCCTGCCTTTTTAGACATTTAAGAAAATAAGTTTTAGAAATATTTGCACTCCACATAATAGCGACAGCTGGTAGCTTCCAAGCTCTGCTCTGGCTTGTAATCTGAACTTCACAGGAGATCTACAAGGTGCTGAAGCAATTTTGAGAATGAAGCTCAGTACCTTGCATAGTATTTTTAAAGCCTGGACTGAAACCCAGAATGGATTCACTGTCCCACCGATAAGTCACTAGTCACCATTGCAGGGAGGGTTGGATGGAGCACCTGTCTGAAACCTTAGGGAGCCACTTCTGTTTAGGGTGGATAGAGCCAAATGGGCTAATTTGTTTTAAGAGAGATATCTATGTTTTTAATGGTTACAGAAGGTTAGTAGCTCAGTGGCAGAACACTTGCAAAAGGTTTCATGTTCATTCCCTCCAAATTCTTGATTTAGAAGTGGAAAAGACTCCTGTCCCAGAGAAAGCTACCAGTCAGTGTAGACAGTACTAAGACAGATGTACCGTCTGCCTCAATACTACTCCATTTCCTATTCTAATCAAGATGGATTTGAATACAATTGTGTGTGTGTGAATAAAATACAGTTGTCCCTCCATATCTACGGATTTGGTATCCACAGATTTAAGTATTCACAGCTTGAAAATATTATTTAAAAAATAATAATCCAAAAAGCAAACCTTGATTTTGCCATCCTATATAAGAGACACCATTTTCCTATGCCATTGCATATAATGGGACTTGAGTATTCACAGATGTTGGTATCCACGGGTGGGGCTCCTGGAACCAATCCCCAGCGAATATGAAGGGACAACTGTATAATACTCCAGTTAAAGTGGTAGACCAGCCACAAGAGGGCAGTGGCCTCTTAATCTCACAGCATCTGAATAGCTACAGAAACATGTGATGAAAAACTCAATTAGGATCTTAGTTTACGCCAGAGTGAATTCAGGTTAAATGCATTTACTAGCTTTTCAACACAACGTAATAAAGAAAAAAGACATCCATTTTGTTTTTTTCAAGCAGAAAAATGAGCATTCTCTAGCTTGGGAACAGCATGCAGGATTGCTTTTCTAAGCTATCCAACACTTTACCGGTAGCTGTAAGATCTCTAACTAGCTTTCTAAAAAAGGTAGCTTTCCATCTCAGCCGAACAACTCTGATGTTATTTTCTGAATCTTCTGAGGGAAAGCATCTGCTATCCAACTCCCCACTAGAGATGTAAATCCTTATAATCTCTGGCACTAGAACTAGGTGTTGCAAACTTTTTACCTTTTTTTGTAAGACGGGGGCTGCTGACGCACTGCAGAAATAATCAGTTTGACATTGCTTTAACTGCCATGGTTCCATCCTATGGGATCCTGGGATTTGTAGTTTGTTGTGGCACCAGAGCTTCTCTGACAGAGAAGGCTAAATGTCTCACAAAACTACAAATCCAAACATTCCATACCATTGAGCCATGGAACGAGACTCGTGGTCTCTTCCAACTCTACTATTCTATGATTCTATGATTTATTTCTGCAGTGTGCTAGTAGCCAGGGAGATACTTTCTGCTTGTACCAAAAGAGACTTCTCTCATTTTGCAAGAACAATGGTTGTGCAAATGGCACAAATTACAGAATTTGCTCAAAAGCTGCTGCCTTTTGAAGCTCAGAAGCATTAGACAGGTTGTTTGTATCTTTTTGTCAATGTGCTAGTTCTTCCATGTTTACTCTATTTGTGTGTGTGTTATGTGTCCCTTCCTTCACAAAAGGTAAAGATGCTAGTTTTGCACACAGACATTTTGCACAAATGGCAGAAATTTCAATTAAAAAAATAAAAATAAAACCACCCTCCTTGTCTTGTTCTTGCAATGGCTCTCACAGGGATTAACAATTTCTCAACAGGTTTTCTGATTGTGTTGAGATAACCTATGTCATTCACAATAAGCAATTTTGTGTTGTTGTTGTTTAAAAAATTGCATCCTTAACTCTGATCCATGGAGGCATTCTATTTCACAGTTCCATTTGTCCAGACCTGGGGAAGGATATATCTATTTTACAAATTTATAACCACCTTTCATCAATACATATATTTCAAGGATGGCTAAGAACGAGTGCTATGTAATCAAAAGGATAATGCAAAAACAATCCAAAAAGCAGCCAACCAAATCAAAACACAGCAATGACAAAGAAAACACTAGATCATCTACAGATAAAATCAGTACCATAAAATCCAAAATTCACCTGGTGCCTAAAGTGTGAAAGTGCAGGCCCCAGACATGACTTTTTTTTCCCCCAGAGGAGAGGGTCTTATTGTCACCTGGTTTTAAGTGGAACATGAGAAGTTCATAACCTTGCATCAGTTCTTCACCTGACTCACCACAGACAGCAGGATCACTTGGGACTTTATCAGACCACCCTCCTTTTCTGTTCTTTGTGTCATTTTTATGCTGGCAAAGGAACCCCCTTTACCACACTTACCTTCCATCCCGTCCAAAGGAAGCCCTGGCAATGATGGAGGAATGAATGGAGCTCCGTTCACTTCCTGGAATGAAATCTCACAGATTTTCGCGAGAAGACGCTAGTGCAGGAAATTCAAAATGAAAGCAAAAATAACACCAAAAAAGTTAACAAAAGCACAGAAACACACTGTAAAAGTCCCAAGTAAACAAGGGAGGTTCATAAAGAGAGCATCACCTGCCTGGATGTCACAATCTCACTTGGAAGTGTTCTGGCCGGATAGTCCATTGATGCTGTAATAATGCAGGGAAGACACCTTTCCAGGCTTCAGAGTTCTTTCCTACTCTGGCATTGAAGTCACCAAGGATAATAAGGGAAAGCACAAAAATCAGTGTGTATAGAGCCATTGTACTGTCTATCCTCCTTTATGGATCTGAAATATGGGTCACCTATTACCATCACCTATGACTCCTCGAGCGCTTTCATCAGCGCTGTCTACGCACAATCCTAAATATACACTGGACTGACTATGTGACGAATGTTGCTGTCCTTGAGCAAGCAGGGATCACCAGCATTGAGGCCATGATATTGAGAATGCAGCTGCGCTGGGCATGGCACGTTTCTAGGATGGAGGACCATCGCCTCCCAAAAATAGTACTCTACGGTGAACTTGCCACGGTTCAGCGTAAGAGGAGCGCTCCAAAAAAAGCAATACAAAGACTCCCTGAAACAACATCTCAGGCTCTGCCAAATTGATCACCAACAATGGTCCGCCCTGGCCTCACATCGGGAGGCATGGAGACGCACTATCCACAATGCTGCAGCCTTATTTGAGAACTCATGCCAAACAAGTCTTGAAGAGAAATGGCAGTGCAGAAAGAATCACAACCTAAAAATATCACCCAAGGAGACCTTCTGCTCTGCTTTCTGCAACCGGACTTGTTTATCTCAGATTGGCCTTTTTAGTCATCAGCGCGGTTGCAGAAAGTGTGGGATGAGTCCTTCCTGAATCTTCGTTTGTGAAGAAAAGCCAGAGGGAGAGAGGAGAATGCAGGGAAAAAGACTTGAGGTTTCAAATGCTGGCAATGTCAGCAAAAAAGCACCACAGCCAATCTATTGATGGGTTGTCCCATCAATAAAATAGAATGGCTTTTTGACAATACATAAACACAAAAGGACGTTGTTGTCTGGTATGCACACCCTTTCCCATTTATGTGGCATAGGTATGATGTGGTATTTGATGTGTCGGATAAAGTCCTTGGAAATGGACTTCTGCAGATAGGAATGTAGGAAGCTTTCGTAGATCTGGGCAGGCTATTCCACAGCATTAAAAGGTTATGGCTATTGTTTTTCTTTTTTGGTCCCATAATCTCCAAGCATCTGGGGCTTGTGTTTCAGAAAAGCAATTTTCCCAGGCTTTGGATGTAATCTAGTGGGGTTTACTCAGATTGCCAAAGTCTCTTCAGGATCTCTGGAACACGTTTCCCACCTTCTCAGCTGCCCAATATCCTTTCAGCTGGAGAGGCTAGGGAATGAATCTGAGACTTTCATGCAAAGGATACCCTTTTGCCATTAAACCTTCGTTGTTATTGGAGTTGTCACTCTTGTTGTATGCCTTCAAGTATTTTCCAACTTATGGCAACCCTAAGGAGAACCTATAGTGGGGTTTTCTTGGCAAGATTTGTTCAGAGGGGATTTGTCATTGTCTCCTCTGAGGCTGAGACAGTTTGACTTACTGCATTTAGGGCGGAAAAATGAAATGCATAGATATAGGATGGGAGAGACCTGGCTGAACGAGACTACGTGCAAAAGGGATCTAGGAGTCCTAGTAGACCACAAGTTGAACATGAGTCAACAGTGCGATGCAGCAGCTAAAAAGGCCAGTGCGATTTTGGGCTGTATCAATAGAAGTATAGTGTCTAGATCAAGGGAAGTAATAGTGCCGCTCTATTCTGCCTTGGTCAGACCTCGCCTAGAATACTGTGTCCAGTTCTGGGCACCACAATTCAAAAAGGATATTGCCAAATTGGAGCACATCCAGAGAAGGGCAACTAAAATGGTGAAAGGTCTGGAAACCTTGCCTTATGAGGAGAGATTTAGGGAGCTGGGTATGTTTAGCCTGGAAAAAAGACGGTTAAGAGGCGATATGATAGCCCTGTTTAAGTATTTGAAGGGGTGTCACGTTGAAGATGGAGCAGGCTTGTTTTCTGCTGCTCCACAGACTGGAACACGGAGCAATGGATGCAAGCTCCAGGAACAGAGATTCCACCTCAGCATTAGGAGGAACTTTTTGACAGTAAGAGCTGTTTGGCAGTGGAACACACTCCCTCGGAGCGTGGTGGGGTCTCCTTCCTTGGAGGTCTTTAAACAGAGGCTGGATTGCCATCTGTCGGAGATGCTTTGATCATGATTTCCTGCGTGGCAGGGGGTTGGACTGGATGGCCCTCGTGGTCTTTTCCAACTCTGCAAATCTATGATTCAATGATTCTATGATTCTAAGGTTGCCCAGTGGGTTTTCATGGCTGAGCGGGGATTTTAACCCTGGTCTCCAGGGCCATCGTTCAATGCTTGAACCATTACACCACACCAGCTCTCAAGCCTTCATTATTATGATGTTTATACAAGTAGTAGTCTGATGTCAAAGTAGGCAGTGCTGAAGGCCAGTAGCTCTGCAAACAGTGAGACTGTGGGCAGTCTGTCCTGGCTTTTAGTCCAGATTTTATAGGAGCTATCCATTGTGCTGCATCCTGCCCTCCCAATAGGTCCAGCACCTTAGATATTTCTTTAACCCTGGAACAGATTCACCATCCCATTGACAATGGAGCCACCAGCCTCCAGTAGTAGGCAGTCTTTCAAGTTCTTAAATCTTAAGTCATATCAAACATTGAATTGTTACCCTGGATGCTCAGAACAGGAGTCAGTGTCATTATTTAAGCACTGGTAATAGCAAGCAACTGTTCCCATCTTAATTTTGGTGAATTGCTCTTTCATTGCCATTTCTGCAACCTTGTGAGCCATCCCTTTGCATGTTGATTTGCTTTCTATTGAATGAGTGCTCTTGCAACTGCACCACACCATGGGCTTTGTAGTTTCAAGGCTGTTGCATAGATATAGTCATTATTGACTCATGAGAACAAATAGTTTGGCACCAGCTTGGTTTGATTCTGTGTATTGGTCTAGGGTTTGCAAGAAGGAATATAATTTAATGTTTGCACACACACACACCTTATAAAAGAGTTGACATACAGGCTGTATTAGAAACATGTAGCTATTGTGAGAATAAAGATTGTTTGTTCAAGTGAACATGATTATTTTTATGGTAATTCAGAGAGAGTATAATGGATTTTGAAATGACCACAGGAATTTTCAGGTCAGAATCTGTAGTAGACACAATAAGAACCCCCTTCTCATCTATCTATCTATCTATCTATCTATCCATCTATCTATCTTTTATTTGAAAATGCTGATGTCATATATAATCTTTGTGCTGGGACTTTCCCTGTGCATTCTGCCAAATTAAAGATTCTTGTATAATAGCTTTCATGTGGAAAATTCAATAATTGGTAGTTTTAAAGAGTTTTCTTTGATATGCTATCTTTTCAGTTTTCCATCTTGGGTGCCAAGCTCAATCTAGCCAGAGCTGATCCCTGTATATCTTTGTAATGCTAGGGCTCTTACATATAATACACAACCAATAGCAAAAAGGAAACTGCCTGTGAGCTTGAACAAAGCACATTTTTGGCACCATTAAGCAATTGCAGCCTGCTTCCATCATTTAGTGGACAGTGGCCTAAATCCTCTGGTTAGTCCTGACTAGAGAAGAACCATTGAATCAATCAGATTTACTTATATGGGTCTACTTTAGTTGGGAGTAACCAACAAGATTTCAGCCAATGATTGCAACACTTCTCCTCCACCTGTATCTTGTGCAACATGTGCTAAAATATGTCTTTTGTTGTTGTTGTTGCAAATCCAGACTTGTAGAATTCATATGACATTCGTGTAACAATCTTCACAGCATCCCTGAACCCATTGCTAAATTAGTGTGGGATGCAAGTACGAATCAAGCCTGAACAAAACATCTCTCCTGCCCCCCTCCTCCCAAAACAAGATAAAAAAACCCCACCCCTATATGAAGTTTTCAGATCAGCTTCTCCCCTTCCCTGGGAGCAGGCTGGCTTGGGATATAGCTTTCTGTCAGCAGAATGAAGGCAAGAGACAAAATGAAATTGCTTGTGGAGTACCCGCGACTGTCGGACTCAATTACACGTAATGGGCTTTGCAACCCAGTGATTAATTTGGTAATCAAAGCAGATATTACAGTAATGGCTGGCAATGAAAAAAAATAACGTAAAATAGATATAAAACATTTTTCTCCTCAAAATTGGCAGCTGATATCTTTCCATTTGATGAGAAGTGGCAAGGAGGTGAGAGAGAATGGAAGAGGTGCCTGTGACAGCAAAGAGAAAGGGGGGAAAGGTCCCTACACACCTCACCCAGGCTTGCAAAATGTTTGATGTTTTTAGTGCAGGCAGGATGTGCTTTTTCCTGCTTGGAGCTTACAGGGTTTGCACTAGGGAGGGAAATTAAGACTCCTCCAAACATAACACTCACTTGGCTCGACTTGCATATGGATATCACATTTTATTTTGCATTCATGGGATGCTGTGTATTTGCTTCTAAATCTGAATCAGAATGACAATGTTTTAATGTTATTGTACACTTTGCTAGATTTCTGATATTCCATTAACCCTCACACCAACACATGAAAGCAAGAGTGAGGAACTGGCAACCTATAAAGCAACCCTAGCTGGCCCACACACCTCCTCCTCATCCGATGAAAGTAAAACCAATGGAAGCTTCCTTCTCCATTTCCAATTATAACTTTGAGTGACAAATGGTGTGGTGTGTATGGGAAGACTGATTTACCGTTCCTGTGTAATCCGATTTTCTTTGGAAATGGTCCTTCCTGTAGCAACAGGACTAGATAAAAGTCTCCCACTGGAGCCAACGGGAGCCTTATTCCTGTACCAGTGTGTCTCTGTGTATTGAGTTATATTGCTGTGTCTGTGTTGTGTTTGTACACGTTGTACTGCATTTAGACTAGGGAGACAATCTTCTTACTAGGAGGTAGCCAGATTCAGGCATCTAACGGGCAACACAACAAACATGGCAAGGAATCAGAAGTCTAGATTTGAACCACATACAAACCAGCAGGATAATTTAACAGAATCCATCTTGGGTCCTATGCCAGGAGAAAAATGGAATACAAAGTCTGAAGAAGTAGATTGAAAATTCCAAAAGCTCATGCTGAAATATATCAGTTAATCTTAAGGTTACTGCAAGATTCCTTCTCCTCATGCCCTTTCCGGCTCATGCAGAAACAGACTAATACTCAGGAGTGTAGCAATGTGTGTGTGTGGGGGAGGACATGCACATCTCCCTAAATAAGAATTCTGTCCCCCCACCCCACATGAAAATTTCAATTACTGCAATGTTAGAAGTTTGGGAGTTTCATGACTTCCTTAAATATCTAGCATTGCAGCAATTTAAAACTTCAGTAGAACACTTAGAAATACAGTTTAGACATCCAAAGAAAAGGAGCAGACAAAGTTACCAAGATAATGTGAACATAGCAAATAGAAGAACTCTAGGTGTGAAGGATTTTCAATGTCTTACACTCTGCAGTGCTGGAAATTTGTGGAGGAAATAGAAGGAAAATGTCATTGATCCCGGAATTCTTATTGAGGAACGAAATCCTCCTTGTGTACCCCTGCCATAGCCACACTCCTGCTAATACAGTGGGCCCTTGGGACCCACTGGAGTTTGGTTCCAGGACCCCTCCCCCCATATGGATACCCAAATAATTGGATGCTCAAGGCCCATTATATACTGTGGCATAGTAAAATGGCACCCCTTATATAAAATGGCAAACAGCAAAGTTTGCTTTTTGGAAATTTGGGGGGAGGGGGATATTTTCAAGCTGTGGATGGTGGGATCTGTGGATATAGAATCCATTGATATGGAGGGATGAATCTTTGAAAGCTACCCATGAAAACGACAGCAAAAGGCAGTAAATGGCCATGAATGGGGAAAACAAAAAGAAATGTTGGCAAATGAGTTGTGAGATGTGTGTGTGTTTGTGTGTGTGTGTGTGTAAAAGTAACAGGAAAATTGTCTTTGGTGCCGTTTACATGATGAAAATGTAGTGGGAAGAATTCGTGTCGAACCCTGGTTGTTTATGCGTATATCGGGTTGGGCATGTGATTTTTGGAAGGGGGGCACCTTCTATCCCACAACCTGTGGGACTTCCAGTCCCGTGGTTTGTGGTGTTTATTTAAAAAGTCACTGGAGGATTCGGAAAATTGGAAATGTAAACAGCCTGGGACAAGCTATATCGGTACTAGGTAATGACCGGAAATGGTGACCGGGGGCAGGCTCAGAAAGCAGTCACCAGAAAAGGAGGGGTCAGTCACCCGTTCAACAGATTCAGCCTCACCAGCTGAAAACAAAGGCATCCCTTCCAGCTGCACAAAGGTTTGTGTGTGTGTGTGTGTGTGTACTAAATTACCCTGTTCAATGGATTTCTACACTGCAAACCCTTCAGCTTTAACCTGTTCCTCTACTGCATGCTGGGTTTAAATTTTAAAGAGAGAGTAAATTATAAAGAGATCGTGGGTGGAGGATCGCCCATTCATTCCCTGCCTGCATCCCCTCCCTGGGTCTGAACGGATAATCAAACATTTATCCACCCCCCCCCAAAGGCACAGTAAAAAATGCCAGCGTCTGGGTCTTTCAAAATGCCTTGTGTGTCCTCCCCTTCTGATCCTTGCACTGATTTGAAACCTTCCCTCCATAGCTGCCTCTGCTTAAAGGGTTAACATTTTAAAGAGACAGGACAACCACAAGCCTCTGGCCCTCTGCACTCAGCTTCCTGGCTGAAAGCGTACTGGCTTGGGCTTGTGTGTATGTGTGCATGCCGGGGCTCCAGTCTGCTCTGCTTTTGATCTCTCTCTCACTCCCCAGCACCAACTGATCGCTCATTCCTCCCCAGTTTAGCTGGCTTTAAATGGTGTTCTTTCATTTCTAAAGGAAAGCACAGTGTTTAGCCACTGATCGCTCCTTGCTCCCCCAAATTCCTCCCCTCATCCCCTCAGCACCTCATCCCCAATGCAACACTCATTCATCCCCTCATCCCCAACCAGAAGCCTGAACAAACATTTGAGCCAGCTAATAGCATCACTCGTGACGTGGAACTCTAAGGGAAGTACGTCACTGAGGTTGTGAAAAAACGAGTAATCGCATCCTTGATTGACAGCTAAAAAAAAAAAAAAAATCCCGGGACCGTAAACTCATGTAAACAAAAAAATCCCAGTGTAGTATATAGTGGGAGAAGGTACATATCACGGGATGGGATGCCATGTAAACAATGATCCCGTTATCTCCTGGGATATCCAGTTCAAAGACAAAAATCATGTAAACAGGGAGGGACGAATATGGGATCAGGAAGTCCCGGTACGCCTCACGACAAAAACTGCCGTGTAACTGTCACCTTTAAGAATTTTGTACTTTGCTAGCAAACATTCACTAGAACAACTACTAACCATGTAAGTGTCTCAATGTAAAATCTGAAGAGGAAGAAAAGCCCGGTGGTACCCTATGTTCTCCATTTCCAGATTTTGCCTCCTATTGAATAGTCCAACCACTAGTGATTAAAATGTGGCCATCTGTCAGAACAGTGTGGAGGAAACATTCATAGCTATTTGCCCTGTAGGGTATCCATTGAGAATGCTTTTGCATAATTATGTCCATCCATCTTGCATCCCTTGAGTTTTGCTTCTGGTCTCAATGGGATATTGAAGCCTAATAGCTGGGAGCATTTATATTTTCACATCAACCACTGGAAATAAAAGATGAAAGGGGAAAGGTAAGGATGTATGTTCCCTGAATCATGCACTGCCTTAGCTAAAAGTGGAGGTGGTGGAGTAACATAGCTCTTTATGGGGAAGTATAATTCAGAGAACTTGCACAAATGACCCTTAAGTCACTCACATTTTATCTAACTCATGCCTGGACCTTGAATGGAAAACAATGGTTGCTTTTTAAATTTAAAAAGTTTATTGACACCTCATGAAAAAAAAAGAGAGATTTGATTTAATATTTGGAATGAAGAACCCAATGCCCAGTTAGGAAGGCAAAAGGATTCTGTCATTGAGAATGGATTTGATGCATTTTCTGGAAGCCTCCATGGGATTCATTCATGTTGTTTACAGTGGAGAAGGATGGAGACACATAGATGAATGAATCCAAATGGAATAAAAGTTTTCTTCCCCAGCACATCACTGATGTGGATGCTGCTTCATGGCAGCAATCTGCATGTTCATAGAATCATATTGCTGGAAGAGACCACAAGGTTCGTCCAGTCCATCTTCCATTCTTACTGCCACTCTCACCTCTAAACTGGCACTGGAAAGCAGTGTTTGTGCCTATGGATGCATGGTAATGGGCCTAAGCATAGTTATGCTTATTATTGACTCATTGTGATCAGCAGGGCTTATTTTTCTCATGGTTTCAATAGGTTCAGGTGTAAGAACTGCGTGGCTTTCCAGATATTGCCAATCTGCCGTTCCCACTATGTCTCACCCTTGGCTGTGCTGCCTAGGGCTACTGGGACTTATATATGGAGGGTCACATGATTCATGCTGCTGGCCTGCTTCACACATGGCCCAGTGGATCTGATGCTAGTCCTGCATCTTTGAACCTGGCTTTGCTACAACTTTGTAACTTCTGAACTATGGGTGTGCAAAATTTTCTTGATGTCTCTAGTCTAACCAAGCATGTTAGTAAACAGGTGACTGACTCACATATATGGGTCCCTTCTTTTGCACATGCTTATTATGGAACAGTTGATGCTTCACCTTTAACACTTATGACTTATTTCAAGTCGGTTTTTGATGAATGCACTGAAATTCATAAACTGCTTATTTTGGAAACAAAGATTTGGGGGGGGGGGACACATTGCAGGACCAAGTGAAACGAAGAGATTTTTCCCACTGCTAGTCATCAGTCATCCTTGCTAGTTCTACAGAAATGGAAAACTTCTAGTCTGTCTCCCAACAGGAAGGGAGCTGCCTATTATCTATTTCCCAAAAGTAACCAACTTTTTTTTAAAAGTTAGAGAGGAAGGGGACTGAAATAGAAGGGCTAGTGGTAGATCTGCATTGTGAACCCCATTTCAGATCAGTAAGAATGTGAATATATATCAGTTTTGTCCTCACATGTGAGAGACAACAATTTTGACAGTTTTCTCCTTGTGGGAGAAAGGAAATACGTTTTCACATTTTAACCCAGCATTAGCACCGTTGAAAGAGTTTTTAGGACTTATTCAGTGCAGAAATACATGTGTGAAAACTGATAGGGTTTGTGCATATACAGGAAGGGTCTTTCCTTCCAGAAACACACTTAGTATGTGTGCAGGAGAGATCTCTTTTTTGCATAAAACATCCATTTTGCACAGCACCCCATGTGTTTATGGAGACAAAATACCATGCATGGTTCTGCAAACAGTTTTTTTTTTAGTATAAATATTTATTGATATTACAAATTCATATTCTTCATAAACTAAGGGTACAGAAATAAAGGGGATAATCACATCCCTCTCCCCCCCTTTCTTATTCCCTAATCCTAACAAGCAGCTTTAAGTTAAAAAGGATAAAAACTGTGACTTCCTTCGTAGAAAATATCTCAAAGAATTTGTTTTTCTTCATTGTTGTCATCCTCCTTACTACTCAGTACTTATCATCTTTTACTTGTTAATTTCAAAAACTATATATTCTCATTAAACTTCTTCCCAACCCTTATTTTTTGGTATCTAGCATCTCCTCTTTATCTCTCTTCTTTTCATTAGTTCTTTTCTCCAGATTCACCGTATCTGTTAGCTTATGTAGCTTTATCGTGATTATTTCTCTTCTTAAATTTCTATATCTCCCGATATATTCCATCTTTTTCTATAGTACTTAAGTACTGGTAGCCACTCTGCTTCTATTTTCTGTACTGATTTTTGATTTATTATACCTGATAGTTTATCATTATCTTTCATTTCTTTTATCTTATTAAACCAGTCTTCTATTCTTGGTTCCTCTGCACTCTTCCATATAGCAGCAATGAGTAAACGTGCTGCTGTGCAGAGATACAACAGAATTCTGCCGTATTCTTTTCTGACTTCATTTGTTAGCATTGTTGTAATGTTTAAAAGATATAATTTCTGGTTTAAATCAAATTCTATATTGAACATTTTTTTGAATAATATTATGTATCTTAATCCAACATTTGTGTACCCTCGGGCAAGTCCACCACATATGTATTGATGTTCCAATTACTTTTCCGCATTTCCAGCAATGCGTGACTTTTACTCCAAACATTTTATTCAACCTTGATGGGGTTAAGTACCACCTATTGCTTATTTTGAAGTGGTTTTCTTTTAAAGTTTGGCATGCAGTAATTTTTTTGGTTTTAGTCCAAGCATCTTGCCATTCTTCTAGTTTGATTACCTCTCCTATATCTCTCACCTATTTAATCATTGTATCTCTATCAGTCTCATCTTCTAATTGTCTTAAATTAAGAATTTTATACAGTCTTCCAATTTTCTTTTTCTTATCATCCCATATTATTTTTTCTATCTCTGTTTTGTCATCCAAGAAACCTACTTCTTCTTTATCCTTACTGAATCTACTGTAAATTTGTTGATAGGAGAACCAATTAAAATTCTACCCTTCACCTTCCAGCTCTTCTTTTGATTTTAGTACCATCTTCCTGTCCCCCTTCTTTTTACACAGATCCTTATATGTAGCCCATCTATCAGGTTTACCCAGATATCCCCATCTTGCACTGAATGCCTCTACCGGGGATATCCATTTTGGAAGTTTCCCAAACTGTTGTTTCTGTATTTTTTTTCCCCAAATCTGAAGTAATGCTTTTCTTATGATATGGTAATTAAAGTCTTCATGTATTGTACTTTTGTCGTACCCTAAGTATACGTGCCATCCAAATCTCAGTCCTATTCCTTCTAGCAGCAACAACTTTTGATCTTGGAGTTTGAACCATTCTCCTAACCATATTAAACTGTACGCTCGGTAGTAATTTTGGAGATCCGGTAAATCTAATCCTCCCCTTTCTGATCGTTCAATTAGAGTTCGCTATTTTATTCTTGCCTTCCTTCCATTCCATATAAAATTGCTGAGATCTTTTTTCCAAGTTTTAAAAGGTTTGTCATTTGTAATAATCGGTAGGTTTTGGAACAAAAACATCATTTTTGAGAGGACATACATCTTGATGGCTGCAGCTTTTCCTGAGATTGAAAGATTCAATTTTAACCAAGCACTTAAGTCATTTTTTTATTATCTCCCATGTTTTCTTATAATTATTATTGTACAAGTCCAGATTTCTATTTGTAAGCCAGATACCTAAGTATCTGACTTTACTTTCCAGTTTACATTCAGATTTGTCTTTTAATATACCTTGATCTTTTCTTGATATATTTTTAGTTAGAATTATAGTTTTTTCTTTATTTATCTTGAATCCAACGTATTTTCCATACTCTGCAATTGTTTCCATAAGGTAGCATATGTTCTCTATGGGATCCTCTAACACTTTGGTTTTTTGCATGAAAGAATAGTGTTTTTTAACATAAAACCATGCTTTTCACAGAAAAAAAAACCCACACCTGTTTCCAGAATGACAATTTTTCATCCAAAATTTCTGGAAAAGAGCCCACCCACCAAATATATAATATTCTTAAAAAAACACATCAAATAAACACCCACACACATTTATTTCTGTGTAAAACAGTTTTCCCAAATACTGTGGAATGTGAGAATATGAGATGAAAATATACTGTTATGTCTGTGTTATTCTTTCCAACTGGATTTCCTGCATCTCAAGAAAATCATTTTTTCCCCCAGCTAGGAAACAACAATGGAATATTCATTCCATTCCTACAAATCAGTCTCACCTCCAATAGGACTGAATCTGATTCAGAAGTGTGTGTGCATACATGTATATGTGTAGGAATGGTTCATTTTGAAGGACTTTACATCAGTATTATAGTCCCACGTGTTTTTTGCACCGTCTAAACCTGATTTGAGAAAAAAAAAAAGACCCACTGTATTTACTACCCCATTTGCAGGTGGTGAATGGAGGGGCATTTTAATGACTTTTGATATGGAGAAAAGCAGCTTGTCTTGTCATGAGCAATGTGGTTGAGAAGATTTAGGGAAAAGTGGTGCTAGGGTCTGCCCTTTAAAAAAAATAGATTTAAAATGCTGCTTGTAATGGTTGCCATTTCCCTCTAAGTACTTCTAGGAATGATGCTAGCAGTGTGGTGCTAATGTCACCATTTGAGATGGGTGGGAAACTGTGGATCTGATGAGCAAGATTTTTCCAATGATTTGGAAAGGGGAAGAGCAATACCTCTATCCAAATGCCCTAAGAACTCAAAACAGACCTCCTCAAAAAAACTAGCACTTGGGCAAAATAAAATTATTTTGAGTGTATTGGGGGCGGGGGAGGTCACCCCAGCCCCAATCCCTATTTATTATGCATTTGGAGTTCTACTTCTGGTTTCAGACATTTTATTTGCTTTGTATTTTATTCTCAGGCATCATCTTCATCTCTTGCAAGTCTCCTTAGAGATTGTTTGATCGAAAGCAGAGGCATAAATCTTTAAAAGAGAATAAATACAATTATTTCCCATCCCCTTTCAGTCAGAATGCCTTTGAGGCTTCTTCCAAGCAGGAACCTCTATATTTGCTTCAAAATTTTTGCCTTAAGCAGAATCCAATGGCAAGAAAATGGATACAGAGAAGCTCTTCTCCTCTGCTCATAATACCAGCATTTGAGGTCATCCAATAAGATGGCAGGGAGGATGTTCAAGACAGACAAAAGAAAATGCATCTCCATAAAATGCTTGCAATTAATGAGCTGGATGAAGACCAATAAACATACTCATTTCTGGGATTTGGATATGTAGGCTGTTCTAGACAGACTTACATTCCCTTGGAAAGACAGTGTGTAGCTAAGGATGCTTCTGAATCCAGCTTTGACAGCCTGAGTCTTTGGTGAACCCAGTTTTGGCTTGCTCACCAGTGACAGGTGCTTCTGGACATAGATGGACTGGCCATAGTGGTATTTATGCTATTTACTGATGGACAGAATATCCACAATGATTCAATTCCAGGTTAAAATAAAACAGGTTTCCTCATAGTTAAGAACCCCTCCCAGGAAGAATAATAGACCAGTGAGAATTTTGAGCACCTTCTTCCAGGTATTCAATGTCCCACAGTATTGTGCAAGAGTTATTGTGCAGACATTTTTTTCCAAGAACAAACCATGTTTTCTGCAGAGAAATTCTTAAATCATGGTTAGAGCTCCATACCAGGTATTCAGTATTTGCATAGGTGTATGGAGAGATAAGAATTCTTTCATATTTCAACTATGACATCTGCCCTTTCCATTGCCAGTAATATAGAAACAGCACTTGGAGACAGCAGTACGGTTGAGGAGAGAATGTGCTGGGCTACAATAGATCTCCTGTGTCTCAGTCCAGCATTCTAACCACTACATCTCAGTTGTTCTCATGCCTGAGTTCCTGCATTGGGAAACATATGTCTGGCATGTAGCTACATCATGGCCCCTGAGGGTCTGGGATTAGGACCCCCCCCCCCTGCAACATGATATTATTGTAAGTATTTATTATTTAAATCCTTTAGTTTTTTTCAAAAAATAAATATAAATATTACTTTGGTGTCATAATTTAAACTGACTTATTTTAATTTTTATCCTAAATACTGTAGAGCATCTTGCTACCCTTAACCTTAGCAGTAGGTAGGGGGACCACCAAAGATCCTGGCCTGGGGGCCTGCTTTAGGATGTGGGGGTCATGAGCTACATCTCTTTAGCTATATCTTCTGGTGTTACCTCATCCCCAATCCACCTTTTAAGCAACACACCACCTCTACCGATGTGACTATTTCCCTGTCATTGGGGTGTGTGTGTGTGTGTGTGTGTGTTGGGGGTGTTGTCAGTAGATTCTATGCAACAGTCATCTGCAGAGATGTCCAGGGTTCCTTGGGAGGTTGCTACAGGTCAAGAACTTGCAGTATGTCTAGCTACAAAATACTGCCTCCCCGTGTGCCAGCAAAATCAATATGGCTGTGTTGGGGGGAGGATGTGTTGCTTAAAAGCTGGACTTGGGGGAGAGCTGGTCATTTTACTTCCCACCTCCAGTTACCAAAAAATGTAGGTTACAATAGCATAAGTTGCACATATGCTATACATGGCCAAAAAGGGATGTGACTGTTACATTCCTTAAACTTCCTTCTACCACCATTTTAAACTTAGCTTTAACATCTCAAGAAAGATGCAGCTCTGTGAGCCTCCATTATCACTTTTCTTCCCCCAAATGACTTTTAACATCTCTAACTGATGAAGAAGCTGTCAGTTCTGAAAGCCTGCATGTACGTTGCACCCTTTGGGTGGCCTAAGAAATGTATCACCACAATGTGTTTTTGGGAGTTTGCTGTATTTTGCTATATGGCCAGCACAGCTCCCCTGGATATATAACATATGCTATCATAACTCACTAACAGGATGCCAAACTGAATTTGATTTCAACTGTAATTTCAGAATTTCTAATATCCTTTTCTCTGCCTTGTGACGTGTCATAGCAAATTATAAGGTATTGGAGTCCTGCAGCCCAAGCCCTTTGTGGAACCTACATGAATTTTAAGGCTAATTGTCACCTATGGTTGCTTCTTCTATCTTTCCCCTTCCTTTGGCTCCATATCACCTTTGGCTAACAGATATGGAACAATGAACTAAAGCTTTTTTTATTATCTTCTAAAGATCATATATATATAATCATAGAGTTGGAAGAGACCACAAGGGCCATCTAGTCTAACCTCCTGCCTTGCAGGAGTACACAATCAAAGATTCCCAACAGATGGCTGTACAGCCCCTGTTTAAAAACCTCCAAAGAAGGAGACTCCATGACACTCCCAGGCAGTGCATTCCACTGCCAAACAGCTCTTACTGTGAGGAAGTTCTTCCTAATGTTTAGGTGGAATCTCTTTTCCTGTAGTTTGAACCCAGTGCTCCATGTCCTAGTCTCTGGAGCAGTAGAAAACAAGCTTGCTTCATCCTCAGTATAACACCCCTTCAAATATTTAAACACAGCTATCATGTCACCTCTTAACCTTCTCTTCTCCAGACTAAACATGCCCAGCTCCCTAAGCCACTTCCTCATGGGGCATGGCCTCTGGACCTCTCACCATCCTGGTCGCCCTCCTCTGGACATGTTCCAGCTTCTCCATAGCCTTCCTGAATTGTGGTGCCCAGAATTGGACACAGTCTTCCAGGTGAGGTCTGACCAAAGCACAATAGAGTGGCACTATGACTTCCCTTGATCTAGACACTATATTCCTATTAATGCAGCCTAGAATCGCATTGGCTTTTTTAGCTGCCACATCACACCGCTGACTCATGTTCAGTTTGTGGTCCACTAAGACTCCTAGATCCCTTTCACATGTACTGCCATTAAGCCAAGTGTCACCCATCCTATATCTGTGCATTTCATTTTTACTGCCCAAGTGTAGTACTCTACATTTCTCCCTGTTGAAATTCATTTGGTTAGTTTTGGCCCAGCTTTTTAATCTGTTAAGGTCATTTTGAACTCTGATCCTATCCTCTGGGGTATTAGCTACTCCTCCTAATTTGGTGTCATCTACAGACTTGATAAGCATGCCATCTATTCCCTCATCCAAGTCATTAATAAAGATGTTGAATAGCACTGGGCCCAGGACAGAAACCTGTGATCCCCTCTTCAATAGATAGATTTAGTGACAGTATCCAAACAGAAACATTTCAAGAAAGTCTGTATCCACACTAGACATTCATAGCAGTTTGATCCCACTTAACTCCCATGGCTCTGTTCAGTGGCATCTTGGGATTTGTAGTTTGATGTGGGCATGAGAGAGAGAAAATCAAATTAACCGAATTTGAATAATAAGGAAAGATCTAACCTAATGTTGACCTCTTTCTATTATGCCTTCACAAGAGTAGACACCAGGACTGCATCCCAGAGCTTCTGCTTGGCTTACTGAGAAGAACTTTAACTTTTCACTTTCAAATTAACCTGTCACATCACATATTTATAGAGAAATGAAGGCAAGCGGATGAGGATTCCAGATATTCCCACGCATCAATTAAAGGGAAATTAATTAGGATTTTTTCCAGTCTTAGCATATTAACAACCACTCAGCTACAGAGGTGATGTAATGGATTAGCCAAGGGAGGAGGTGATGAGGATGGACATTAGTGGGCTTGAATTTTTTTTAATGACCCTCAAATGCAGGCTTGTTTGTTTAGAACTAGTTGCTACCAGTTTTTTTTATGTCGATTGAATTTATTTCTGCTACCGAGTTTTCAGGAGCTAGGTGACCCCACCCAAATAAACCTCCTGTGTTAGAGTGAGACAGTAGGAAACTTTTGTTTGAGAGCCAGAAAATGAGACCCAGGGATACAAATTCAAGTAAAGACACAACAGTATTATAATCCCATTTTGACCCAACAGTCTCTATTTGGCCTTCTAGGTCATTAGGAGTCAGTGGGCATCCAGAATAAATGGAATCACAAAGCCCAGGGAACGCTGTGACACGTAGCTTCAGTGACTCGACACATAGCTACAGTGACTCAACACACCCAGAACAGTTGACACACACAGACTCTGGTCATTTGAATGAGTGGCTCTCTATCTACCCCCAAGGCTATCTAGTCCTCATTCTAGGGCCCTCCTGCTATTTTGAACTTCATCTGCAATTCTATTATTCTATGAATCCTTCAAACCCTGACTATTGGTTATGCAAGTGGGGGCTTCCAGAAGTTGAAGTCCAAAACATCTGGAGGACCAAAGGTTGACAAGCATTGTCTAGGGAGTGTCTTAGGGGAGTGCAGACTGGAACCTAGGGACTGTCCCATCCTACTGCAGTACATTAACCAGTACACCAAGCTTGCTGTTTTACTGGTAGTATACATAATTTTGTGCACCTGTAGCTTTCCTTCCACATTTCCCCCTGCATTTTTCTTTTCCAGATATAGTTACTGGGACAACTTCCAAGGTACGACACAGAGATTACAATCTCAAATGTGTGATGGGATGACACTGTTAGTGAGTGGGTAAATGCATAATGTTTTGCCATTCTTCTTCCTCCTCATTATTGTGTCCTTTATATGTCACTGTTTCATTATAAGCCTCTCCGCCTAAGAGCAGTGAACTCCAAAAAACAAAAAACAAAAAACAAAAAACAAACAAACAAAAAAACAGCATATAAATCTGTGGTACTTCAAACCATAAAGACTAAATTCCATTTCATAATAATACAGTACCCTCCTCTCCCTGAATAAAAGGAGAAAAAGATTGCAATTTGAATATCTTAATAGGGAGATCATTTGTGGACATCACAGACATTCTATAAACTGGAGCAACTACTGTGAAGACCCTGCTGCTATTACCCCCAGGGACACTTGCCTCAGCAAACAATATACAACTGGAATACTCTCTGTTGTGTGATATGTTACAGTGTAAAATATGTTCTGTTTAGAATCAATATCTGTTACGCATAAGAGACAGCAGAGCAGAGTGGTTTAAGTGTTGGACTAGGACTCTGATAACCAGGATTCAAACCCTGCTCAGCCATGGAAACCCATTGGATTACCTTGGGCAAGTCACACTCTCTCAGCCTCAGAGAAGGGCAAAGGCAACCCCCCTCTGAACAAATCTTGGCAAGAAAACCCCATGATAGGGTCACCTCACAGTTGCCAAAAAGTCAGAAATGACTTCAAGACATACAACAACATCTCATAGGGAAACTGCACCAGTTTGTTTGTTTTTTAGCTCTTCACAATGCTAGTTTCTTTCCTTACTCTCTCTCTCTTTGTGTGTGTGTGAAAGGAGGAGTTCAGAGACTTTTCTGTGTACACAATGTGCTTAGGAAAGATGCTTGCTTATGTACCTGGGCTGAGAATTGCACTTTTCCACTGAATTCAACATTTTGTGGTAACTGAATGAAGGAAGGAGGAAAGGGCAAACCCTTTTGACTGAACTTTTCCAATTCTGCCTTCCAAATGTGGCCATGAGTGTGGGGACACCTCCAGTGATGCAGTGGGTCTTTGATATATCCAGGTAAGCATGCCAAATGTTTTTTTTTTCCTAAAGAAAGGTTTGTTTTCTGTTTCAGCTACCTTTTCCAATAACACCTGAACTGCTCCCGACTTCCCAAGGAAGCCAAGTGAACCCCCTGGTTAACTTGTGCTGCCAAGCCTGGGAAGGGGTCCAGGTTGTCGGATATCAGGTCTGGCCAAGGCAATGCATCTATTCTGCCTTGGGATAATGTAGTGATGAGGACAGAGCAATTGAGAGTGGCCGGTGAATCCAGCCTTACCTTACCAAGGACATTCCACGAGCAGTACACTTGGGGGGTCATGTTTGAGCCTATTCTAACTTGTGAACACAGCATTGTTAAAGGATATTCACAGACACTTGGAGAATGATTTTTCTTCTTCTTTTTGGCATCCAACATGGCCAAAGCATGGATGAAATTTAACTTGGGAGCTCACACTCATTACAACAGACCCCAGCTCTCCTTGGATCATTGCCCTGAGGTAAAATGGCTAAGGACATCTCCCCCTGCATTCGGCTGGCTGGAACAAGGAAATTTATGCTGAGATGAAGCCTGCATATTTGGCAATGAGGATTGGATTTTCAGCATTCCTCACCAATGTAGAATTGGTGGGGAACATAGCCAACTCTTGAATACAAAGAGGTCTCTCTCCCCTTCAGCACAGGGTGGTGGGATATGCAGCCTTAGAGAAGTGGACTGCAACTCCCATCATCCCTTTTCACTGGCTTTGTTGGTGAGCAGAAATAGGAGGTGCAGCTCAGCAACCATCTGGAGGGCTACAACTTTCCCTCCCTTGCTTTAGACTGTCTTTTGGGCAGCCCCTTAGTTATGCTTTCCTGTTCAGTGCACTGAGAAGCACAAATTAGATGCTAACTTAATCAATGGTGGTGGAGGAGAAGTCAGAAATGTCTCAGGAAGATTCAGGGCTCATAACTGCCCATGCACCATTCCCCAACCATCGCCACCACCAAAAAATGAAATAAAATACAGCAAGCTGTGCAAGCCACAGTACTTGCAGATTTTGGGTGAGATGCTACGTCATTTCAATGTAACATAAATATCCACTGGTGGAGTTACATTATGCAACTCCCAATACTTAATACCAGTGTAGCACAACATATGCAGATCAATGGTCAGTGCCCATGGCTAACACCCATTGTGTAACTGCAATTCACAATGCACAAATGCAATGCGTAGAGGCAATACACATTCACGCACTACTTTGTATCCTTTAACGTATAACCACATACACCTGTAACTCCAGTTACACTCTTGTCATCTGCACATGGCATGTAATGTAAGCTAATAACAGTGCTATCTGTAATTCCCCATCACCATCATGAACCCTTGCTTGGTAATTGGGGGAGGGATATTCTGCTCCACTTCCTAAGCAATCTCTAATGGTACCGCTGCTTTCAGGGCAGCCACTCCCATGTTTTCTCCCTGCCTGACTCATATCAGATAGCTGTGCCTTCATCTCCTCAGATAATCCTGCTCTCAGTGCTTTGCCCAGGATGCCAAATTGAATGCCTGCTCTTCAGAAAAAAAGATTAGTGTGTTGATGGGATGAGTTACACATGGCCACAAAGGTCATCCTTGAAGGCTGAGATGCCTGGAGCCTGTGTGAGTCCATGAGAGAGGGGAAAGGAGGGATATAATAAAAAGAAGAGCCAGACAGCAATATCTGCCTGGAACCAAGGTGGAATTTCTTTCGTAACAGGTGGCATTCTAAACCATGGCTGATTTAGGGTGTGGGATCCCCAGCGGATAAGTTGGAATTACTTTCCCCTGCTGTGGTCAGTGCTACCTGAATGCAAAGCTGGGGAAAGTGGCTGTTCAGAAAGGGGATTCTGGGAGTTTTGGTTCCAAGCAATAACTTTTCCAAGATCTCTCTCTCCCAATCTGCATAACTGTCATCTCTGGCTTTCATTAAAAAGGAAGAAAATGAACCATGCAAAGGCCAGCATTGGCCAGAGATAAACATTCAAGCTGGTACAAGGAACAGGTCTGGGCTCAAAATGGATCACTCAGTACACAGTACTGGCTGAAGTAGACCAATGACCTGATGCTGTATTAAATGATTTTCATATACATTAGTGTCATCATCATAATCTTCATCATCCTAGAACTCAAGCTGACTTACAAAATGAAAACAAATACAGATAAAAGTTCATATCATATCAAGGTTAAAATACAGTTCATACTAGCAATAGTATTAAAAGCTATTTAAAATTCTAACCATTAAAAAGGAATACACACACACACACGTGTGTGTGTGTGTGTATCACAAGAGTAGAGCACATTATTAAAAGCCCTTTCCCCATGAGCAATCCCATGAGCAATCTTTTTTCAAAGGCCATTTAAAAAAAAACAGTTTTCACCTATCTATGGAAGGAAAGCAAGGAAGGCACCAGTCTAACCTCTCTAGGAAATGGGTTTCAGAGCCTTGGAGCAACCACCAAGAAGGCCCTCTTGTGGAGCAGCCACCACTTGAAAGATGCACTTGAAGTAGTGGAAGGGTAGAAAGAAGAGCCTGCTTGAAGATCTCAAAACCCAGGCAGGCTCATAGGAGAGATGCACTTAAGTATAGTTTCCACTTGCTTATATCAAAACCAGAGGCAGCTGGCAGCTTCCCTATCAGCAGAGAAATGAGTCTGTTCTGGGTTGTAGCCAGTACTTTAAAGACACTACCCAAAGTGCTGAACCATATACCCAAATAGATTGAGCACCTTGCTTCACTCATTCAGAATTTGCCCTAAAGTCAGGAGCAGTTCCAAGGTCCCCTGGGACATGGGAACCGCTAGCTGCCGTAGACTGCTCCTTCCCTCCTCTACTGTTCTGAAGTAGCATCCATTCATAGTTCAACAATGGGGAACATGATAAAAAGAACGCAGCAGTATTCATCTATTGATTGTTTGTGTGCTTTTATTGTACTGTATTTTATCGAATTGCCTTTTGTTATTTTAGCTTTCTGTTATCTGCCACAGAACCTTTGTTATTGAATAGATTAAAATGTAATTCTAAATTTGTAAATAAATCATCCTGCCCAGTCATATGGAGATTCTTTGGGGGGACGGCACATCAGAAGCAGATGTATAGTAGCATGTATAATAAAATGTTTATCCATTTCTACCCAAGTGACATTTTGTTTCAATATTAAAGCAGCAGCGTACCAAGGAAACAAATCTTACTCTTTTATGTTTCCTCAGCTGGTTCATCATCATCATTTATTTTTATTATTTTCAGATGAAAGCAGCTGGGATTTCAGACAATTACAAAAATATCATTGAAGTCTTTTAGTCTAGCAGTCAAGTCTGCGATTGTCCCCTGATGTAGCAGAGGTTTGGAGGGGGGGGGGTAAAGACTCATCACCCCTCCTTCCATTGGCGTGTTTACCCTTCTTTTCCCAAATGTGGCACTACTGCAGCCCAGTTCAGTTTCTGAGTTTTTTACAATGCAAACCTAAGTATATTTGCCCATACATAACTTCCACTGAAGTCAAGGAGACTTACTCCTTGATAAGTACATAAGGAATGCAGCCTCAGATGCTTAACCTGATTGCCCAATTGTAAATTGCAAAACTATCAATTGCAAAGAAACTCATACCTTTGCAATTCCTCAAGGGATTGTGAATTATTCACAGCCACTTACAGTTCAGTAGCAATCTTTGGGAGGGAGTTACAGGCAGAGCCTGTATTTGAGCAAGTATCTCATTAATATTATTGTTTCCTACACGGTACCGTAGTTCTGTATTAACACTACACTCATTAATATTATTGTTTCCTACACGGTAGTTCTGTATTAACACTACAGCACTATGTTTTTTGGGGGGTGGGTTTAAAGGGTTGGGACTCCTGCCTAACGACCCCACCCTGGAACCTGATCTTCCTTTTTATCTTTATAAACTGGGGCAGGGAACTGTGGAGGGAAAGGGAACTATTTTCCCTCCCCCCCCCCCCACCGCCACCATGCCTGCTTGGAGGGCTACAGTGGTGAATTTCAGGAACACCAGAAATGATACAATGTCACTTCTGGCCACCATTTTGGTTGTTTTTCAGGTTGATAAATATGTAGCGGTTAACAGGAATTTGTAATCAAGGCAAGAGCTGGTTTTTGTTTTTGTTTTGCAAAATGATGAAATACAACATTGGTTCAAAAGAAGTAGTCATCTTGTTTATTTTTTTTTAAAAAAAAAGACTATGAAAGGGATCTGTATTCCTGGGGTGGTGATTTGCAAAATTATAGCTGACAGGTAGGAAGATCATGCTATGGTCCAGAAAAATAGCAGCTGAATTATGTGGGTGAAATTAATGCATTGTGTATTGGGAGTGCATATATTTATTTTCATGAACAGGCAAGACTGGACAAGCACTAAGGAACTGGGGACTAAGGAGGGAATTCCAGACTCGCTGACTGTCATCAAAGTTTGTGATTAGCTTCAAAAAGGTTGAAGAGGATATCCTAGTCTGGTGGAATGGTAGATGTCAGTGAAGGCTTGGAAGGTTTTGCAACAATACTTGAATGGTGCGGCTGTCATTTGAAGGTTTAGGAGAAGAACTGGAAAAGTTTGGGACAAGTGCCAATCTTTCATCTAGCAATGTATGGAGGATTCAGGGAAATGGTAATCCAAAAAAAGAATTCTTCCAAGTTCTGGTTTAGGAACATAGAATATTGCCTTATACAAGTGCTATCTAGTCCAATATTGTCTGCCCTGAGTTGTTGCAGCTCTCTTGCATCACAGGAAGGGAGAGTTATTTCCCATTAACTGCTTACTGTCTGAAACAAGTCATTTTGTAGACTGCATACTTGAATCCTCTGGGTTTAGGTAGATTGGACTCAGACACAGGTAAAACCTAATGGCCTGGATTGTATCAGTTGATTGGAAAAAATACAGCAGGCATGAATGGATCTTAAGAGATTGTGGTAGGGACATAAAATAGATGGCTGCCAATTTTATCCTTCTGTTAGCATCTATTACTGTGAGAACTACAAAAATCCCCTCTGTCTGATGTAGCTGTTCAGCAGGGGAGGCACATTTGCCAGCCTCAAGGGATATGAGGCCAGTTTAAAATATAGGTGTGTTGTGCTGTTATGGAGAGCCGAGGAGGGAGCAAAGACCTCACCATCCTCTTCTCTTCCTATTTGCTTTTCTTGTGTCAACCCAGCCTCCTCTGCTTCTGCCACGGTGTGAGCTCACTACAGGGCTGGGGAGAATTGTTTTTCCCCTTTTCCATGGTTTTTTTTTGGGGGGAGCTACCCCACACTGTTGCTTGGGAACTTTGACAATTGGCTTAGGGTGGTGTCTCAAATAGAAGGTCACTTGGCAGGTAGTGGGGGGAGATGCAGGATTTTGGTGAACACCTATGGCATCCCCTTTTGGTGAAGAAGAATCATAGAGTTGGAAGAGACCACAAGGGCCATCCAGTCCAACCCCTTTCTGCCCTGCAGGAATACACAATCAAATCATTCTCGACAGATGGCCATCCAGCCTCTGCTTAAAAACCTTCAAAGAAGGAAACTCTACCACACTCCGAGGCAGTGTACAGTTGTCCCTCCATATCCATGGATTTGGTATCCATGGATGTAAGCATTCATGGCTTGAAAATATTCTTTAAAAAATAATAATTGAAAAAGCAAAGCTTGATTTTGCCATCTTATATAAGGGACACCATTTTGCCATGCCATTGCATATAATGGGAGTTGCGTATTCACAGATTTTGGTATACATGGGGGGTCCTGGAACCAAACCCCAGTGAATACGAAGGGACAACTGTATTTCACTTCTGAACAGCTCTTACTGTCAGGAAGTTTTTCCTAATGTTTAGGTGGAATCTCTTTTCCTGTAATTTGAACCCATTGCTCCGAATCCTAGTCTCTGGAGCAGCAGAAAACAAGCTTGCTCCATCCTCAGTATGACATCCCTTCAAATATTTAAACATGGCTATCATGTCACTTCCCCAGGAACTCCCTCTTTAGGTGGGTGGGGAAAGAGACTTTATTTGGGGCTGGCCTCAGGACTAAACCCGCACTTCAAGTCCGGTGATTTGTGCGAGGGAACCCTGGGTTGGCCTTCTAGTTGTGGGCCAGATGAGAAGCAACCTACTTTTATGGGTTCTTCTTGGGGCTCAGGTGTTTCACTCAGGGGAAGCTGAAGAGGAGGCCTGGGGGAAGATCACCTGCCTTAGCTGCTCCCACACTAGGTTGCTCCCCCCAGTTTTGCAACCCTCAAGAGGTAAACAATAAATAGGGTAGATTTAAATAAAGTGGCCCATTTTACAACCCAGTTTACTGAGTCTGGTCTCATTATTTTCCAAAGTTGGTTAGCAATCAAGTAGATAGTACTCAACTAGATGGAGAAAGTCCTTTGTTGTTGTTGTTTTCAAATTGTACCTCCATTGCATCACAATCATTATTGGGAAAAAGACCTAATTAGAAAGAACTGTGTTGCTTTAACCTGTTGCTTCCTATCTCTGGGTTCAGATTCTAGTACATTATCTTCAATCATCCCCAGTCATCCATGTTGGAGGATTACCTGAACAAGGCAATTCCATTATGCTTAACAAGTACTTCCAGGTCTAAGCTGCTAAGTATGTGAAGATCACATGCCACTACCCATTTTAAGATGGCAGCATGTGAATGTATTAACAGCAGTCGATTTCATTGGGGCTGTGCAACCAATTCAGCAAAGTCCTAAACTGAATTGGGTTTTTTCAAACCAATTTAGATCAGGTCCAGATTAAATCAGATTGGCCCAGATCATCACTAGAGTAGATTAGGGGTGAGCTGAAGACGGTCACACTGCTCTGGAGAGTTGGATATTAAAAAAAGGAGGGTAAAACCAAGCAGTGTCTCTGCAGCATGGCCATATAAGAAGCTGGTATTATTTGGAAGGAGAGGAAGGGTTGGCAGAAGAGAGCGAGATTCTCACCAGAATGCTTCAGTCATAGTGTTTATGGAAAGGGACTGTTTGTAATCTCTGAAGTTAATGTCTCAATTTGAATAGTAATCTGTTGTGTGTAAATCTCCATGTGATTTGTGTAGTGAAACTTACTCTTTTCCACACCACCAGCTTTTGTCAGGTGTCTGTTTTGCTTTTTCTCAATGAGATTCTTTTTTTTTTTTAACAAAAATGAAAATTCTTTCTCTAGTTTTTTCTCAGAACTATGTCTCTATGTACACATTTAATTGTGCCAATATGCACATTAATTTTATTTGCACAGATGTTATTATATTGCACATTTAATTCATATTTTGAAGCAAAACAAACTCTATTATTTTATTGCCCATTTCATTCATGGAATGAATATAGTTGGGTAAGCTAGCTATTAAATATAATTTCGATTGCAGACTCATTAAACTTAAATATCATTTGCAGTTTAAATTATTATTACCATTGTTAGTTTAACTTAATCATGAAGCATCTTCATAGCAGTAATACATATATACATGGTAACCCTTGGGATGAATAGAAGCAGACTGGTTTCTTTTCACACTCCATAAAAAATAGTAAGGGGTTGTAGTATTGTTGGTAGTGGGATCATGGCCCATTGAGAGTTTTAAGTGTTTAGGGTGGTGGGTGAAAGCCTGCTTCTACTGTCAGAAGGGCTCTGTCTGAGCCTGAAGAGGAGGGTAGAAAAGGAGAGCAACAGAGGCATCAATATGACAGAAACAACTCCTGAGACAGAAGGCTGGCAGTCTGGATCAACACAGAAAAGGCAGAATGTTATCTGGGATCGCTTTGAGTGGGAACGTATGCCAGGGTGGATATTTGCCTTCATTTTAGGCAAGAAACATGCAGGGTTCAATTTCCAGGACATTTCTATACTAACAGCCGGCTCCAACAGTGCTCCAGGTGGAGACAGAAAAACCTATGTAGTCAGGCAGCAGAGGATATACCCCTGGGGCAAGAACAAAGAGAACCAGCAGCTCAAAATCTCAGGTGAGTCTGAGATAGGCAGCCATGGAGGCAGAGGTACCACTAGGGGGTACAGAGCATCCAAACTGCAGTAGGTGACACCATCAGAGGGCTTTGGGTCTCCAGCATTGTGTTGGCAAGTTAGGCAAGTTGTGCCTTGCCCTGATTTACCTGCCTGCTGCCCTGCCCTGCCTATTAATTGTCCTCCTTGCCCAACTTTTCCATGCACTGCTGCCTGCTTGGCCATCGCTCACTGTGCTGTCTTTCAGTACAATACTTTAATCCTCCCCAACATTTGGGTTTTTTTTAAAAAAATTAACTCTTCCTTGGTGCAAATCTTCACCCATAAAATTTGGGGATGCTTTAAGGCAGGGGTGGGCAATAGCACTGGGTCTGAGTGCCATTATTTTCCCCTTGAAGCCCTATAAAGGCCACTTGGAATACCAAATGCCCCCTCCCCGCAAGCCAAATCAGAAGTGGCTTTCTGGATTTGGAAAAAAAAAATTGGATAATTCCTGATGTTAAACAATTCAGGAGGCTCCAAGAGTCTCTCTTTGGGGGTAGGAATATGGCGGGGGGGGGGATGGTCCAGAGAGTCTGAAGATGTTTAGGTCCACACAAACAGCTTTTCCGAGGGGGACAATGTAATCACAGGACAATACTTTTTTCTAGAGCTCTAGGAAGGCATGCCGTCCAACATTTTTCAGATGAAAACTGGGATACATGTGGCCAAACAACAGGGTGTAATCAAGATGGCAAAAGTTATTAATGAAGAAGAACACACATTCTAGGAGACTCTGCAGCTGTTTGCTTTTGACTGAGCCTACTAGAAAAGGCAAGATTCTGTCCCCATTCTCCCCTCTCTCCCTTGCTAAGTCAATTGAGTGCAAATGATGTTGGCACTTTGAATTCAGTCTGCAGCATCTGAAGTAAACTGAGGACAAAATGGGAGAGTGTGAGGAAGAGATAGAAACTGGGACATTTTAAATGCAGTTGAAAAACGTAGAATGTGAAAGGATTGTTGGACTGTCCCTGCCAAATTGGGACAGAAGGAGTGAATGGGAAGGTGACCCCAATACTATGGAAACAGTGGCAAGACAAAAGGGCTTTGGATTTTAGAGAATGGGAAGTCTGCTGTGTGTACACGTATACACTTTCAAAAATTGGGTGGATCCCTCCTGTGGGTCTCCCCCCCCATAAGTAAAAAATTAAAGTTACCCAGTATGAAACCTCCAGAAGGTATACAGTTGAAAAACCCCTGGCAATTTATCACCATTAGTCTCCTCTTCAAGAGCTGTCATGTCTTCAAATTTCTTGCAGGTGTGTGTGTGGGAGGGAATTACATCCATTTTGGTTTACAAAGCTATGACAGTGGGAAGACTGTTGATCCAGATGTCTGAGTCTCATTTAAAAAATAAATAAATCAGTGCCTGGATCAAATCAGATCAGATCTAGTCAAAATCCATCTGGATTGAGTTGGGGCTGGATCCAAATCACTAAACCAAACTCTGTACCAAATACAGTAGTGGCAGTGGGGGTCTTGCACAGCCTATGTACCACAATCAAAGTACATACACAAACCTAGACTGCTATCTAAGCATTGAAATGTATAAAGAATAACATTTCCTAGTGGAGAAGGGCAAAATACAGAGCTACATTTGACCTTTCTTCAGACTTCTGTAGAAAGGTGGTCATTTGTTGCTGTAGCTTTAATATAGCTCTGCACTCCAACCCTTTTTTCCTCCCTCCCATTTTTTTTGGGGGGGGAAGCCACTGCCCTTTGGTCCTTTCCTGCCATCTCCCTACTTCACCTTGACACTCCAAATTAACTAGGTGTGCTACCCTTCCTCACTTGATGAAGAGGGACTTTTCTATCTGAGAGAAAGAAAGCTCTTGCAGAATAACTTGCTCTCCTCCCCCCACTATGTGCATCTGTGCATCTGTGATTCATGGCAGAAATCCAGCTTGCTTAATTACATTCTGCTTACCTGAATCCTTCCATCTCCTCTGAGTGGCTAACGTATTCTTCAGGGGCGGTCCTGAAGTAAACTTCATTGTCTTTTCAGTTTTTCCTAGCTGGCACTGATGAGCAGAAGCAACAGCCATTCCCCACCTTCCCCAAGTGCCTGCTGTTAAAGTGATATAGTGTTTATTTTTTTGTAGGGTGGGGGGAGATTAAAACAACATAAAGCACGAGACAAAGGCAACAGGACCTTCAAAATAATGGAGATCAGTGGCAAAGAGAAAAGGAAAAGGGAAGCCGTTTGCAGTATATTGGGCCATTCTTCTGCATGCTAATAAGAGAAGTTATTAATATTATGTGGTGCCTCTCATCCCAGAGGATTCCAAAGCACTTCACAAATTACCACTCTAAATCACTTTGGCCAAGCACTGAACACGACCACCTCTGGGGTGCCATATAACAACAGTTTAACAGTGTGGCTGCAGTAGGATGGGTATTACTTTTGAGGGGAATGAATGGTGTGGGTGGGTTCCACCAAGGTGGGGTGGAATGCTATAAACTTAGGTTATGGCAGTCTGGAGTTTGTGTAATCTAGGATATGAAAAGCTGGTGTTGGGGTGGTGAATTGGTTGTTACATTATTAACACAAACACCAGTTGCAACAATTGCTTGCGCTTCTGCTTCCCGGCCTAATGACCTGATTTGATGTAAGCAGCTGAACAAGTGGGAATGAAGAAGAAGGTTGCTCTTCTAGTAGAATGTGTTGTACCACTTCCTAGGGCAAGTGAGATAATCACATTTCTGAATGCTTTCCTCATGTGTGTGTGTGTTAAAGTGGAATGTTAGCCTAAGTTGTGCAATAGCTTTATTTGCTCCATGAGTCCATTCAAGTAAACAGAAAAAAAAAATAGGGAGATACATCCACCATTCTGCCCCTGACAGGCCTCCAGCACTGTGACAATAGTGAGGCTGAAATTAACCACAGTTGATGTATATCTTCAAGCCATTTTTGAGTTATGACAGCCCTAAGACAAACCTATCATGGGGTGTTCTTGCAATATTTTTTTTTTGGGGGGAGGGGGAATTGCCATGGCCTTCCTCTGAGGCTGAGAGAGTATGACTTGCTCATGGTCACACAGTAGGTTTCCAGGATTAAGCGGGGATTCGAACCCTGGTCTGTAGAGTTGTAGACCAATGCTCAAACCGCTACACCACACTGGCTTCACTATCCACAGCATGAGATACCATAGTATATCCATATTGCCTAAATGCCATGCTTATTAAGGATGTGGCCATTCCCTGGAATTTGCAGCTTGTGTTAACACAATACAGCGGGCCCACCATATTCACAGGCTCAGGATCTGTGGAGTCAGCCAACTGTGGACTAAAACTACAGTACACAACAATAAGTCACTGTATAAAATGGCATAGGGCAGCAGCAGAGGTGGCGGCAAGCCCTGGATGATAGGCATGCATTCTTGATGCTCCCCAACCTTGGGGAGTCCACCAGCTGCCTACTTCTGCCATGCAAGCAAATGAGCAAAAGTGCTGCAGCAGCCACCTCAAAGGCAGAAGCGAGTGGCTGGTGTGGTCCCCAGAGGTGGGGGTGCCCAAAGAATGTGTGTATGGCGCTATCTCCACTGCTATCTCCACTGCTGCCCTACACCATTTCATTAATAGGACTTGATCATCCGCATTTTTTTGCTATTCACATAGGGTCCTGGAACCAACCAACCAACACACACAGACACACCCATGGATACGGCAGACCCATTCTATGATAAACAAAGGATTATTGTTGTACTTGTTGTTGCTAATAATAATAATAATAATAATAATAATAATTTATTTCTATCCCGCCCCTCTGCAACACAATCGGGGCGGCTTACAATATAAAAACTCCATAGTCAAAGTGCCCTAGCCCACCCACCCCTTAAAATAATATTAAATTATAAAAGATTAAAAACATACAATAATTAAAAATATAAATTAGAAAAAAATTAAAACATACAATAGTTTTTAAAAAAAATCCGATTGCAGCTCAGAAAGGACAGCCGAGTCTTGGGCCGGGATAGTTATTCAGGAAAGGCCCGCCGGAAAAGATCTGTCTTGACAGCTTTTTTTAAAGCTGTCTAAGGTGGTAATAAGATGGATCTCGTCCGGCAGGCCATTCATAATCTGGGAGCGGCAGCAGAGAAGGCCCTCTGGGAGGTCACTGACAGCCTTGTTTTCATAGGCTGTAACAGATTCCTCCCAGAGGACCAAAGTGTGCGGGGAGGGTCGTACAGAAGGAGGCGGTCACGGAGATAAGTTGGACCCAAGCCATGTAGGGCTTTAAAGGTTATAACCAACACCTTGTGCTGTGCCCGGAAACTAATAGGCAGCCAGTGGAGAGCTTTTAGCACAGGTGTTATATGCTCTCTTCTGGAAACACCAGAAATCAACCTGGCTGTCATGTTCTGAACTAGTTGAAGTTTCCAAGTCAAGCATAAGGGTAGCCCCATGTAGAGCGCATTACAGAAATCCAGACGGGAGGTTACCAGTGCATGTACCACAGTTAATTGAATTAATACATAAGAATATATGAAGAACTCTGCTGGATAAGATGAACATTCTATTTCCAATCACCTGGTTGTAGGAAGCCAAGAAACTGGACATGAGTGAAATAGCACTTTCTGATTCATAATCTCCAGCAACGGGTATTCAGAATCCCATGAGCTCTGATAACTAGAGATAATAAAATAGCCACCATAACTAGTAACTGTTAATAGCTTTACCCTTTCTGCAGTCATCTAATCTTCCATTAATGCTACCCAAGTTGGTGGTCATCACTACACCCTGTGGAAGTGAATTCCAGAGTTATTTAACTATAAAATTTAATGCGCCTCTCATGTTTGTATATGCCAAGTGTAAAATAATCCCCTAAAATCCATGAAGGGACAGGTCTTTCAAGAAAAGTCATAGCAGATGGCAGCTGCAGAGAAAGAAAAAGGGGAATAATAGGGCTATTGTAAGAAGTGAATGAATAGATTTTGGATTCTTTCCAGTAGGTAAGCATACAAAATAATGTGGTGTCTCTTTTTTCTTTTCTTCTTCTTTTTTTTCCTCCCCCAAATAGTGGTCCATTGGATGAGTTATTAATGCACATGCTTTCAAACCATAATGGGCAATTTGCATGGATACAATACACTGAATCTTTCATCATGTGGTGGACTGCTGCCTCCAGCAAGGGTGGCTGAAAAATGTTCAGGGTTGATCTCCTTCACTATTGATTACACTTCACAACTGGCTAGTCAGGTTCTTTGTCCTGGATCATCTTGGAAACTCTCTTGCGAATCATTAGCAAGAAGAACAGCTTCACATATATATATCTGAGAGTTATCATCCTTTTTCTCTCTCTTTGGTTGTCTGGAATTATTATTTTTTAAAACAAACTACTCTAAAACTTCTCTCTATGTTCAAAGCTTTGATAGAGGCCACCAAAGCTGCCCTTGTTATTTGACAGAAAGAGATATTTGCATCAGGCATCAAATGGTGGGGAATGGGGGCAAAGTATGAGTGCCATATGCCCTGTGGAAGTTACGCTTGTCTGCTACCTTCACATGTGGTGTGACATGCTGCCCTATTGAAGTAAGGTTTACTTCCAAGTCAAGTTGGCTTCTCTAAATTCAATGTAGGAACTTAAAAAATATTTTTAAATATTCAAAAAATGGTTGGAAAACATGTTTTTTGAATGTCGAGAACCCCTGACAAGAAGAATCCTGAACTGATGAGAATCTTCCCAGTTCAGGACTTAATCTGCACAAAATTTGTATGTGGCTGTTTTCCAGGGGTGGGGGGTATTTTCTGTGCAGAAACCTATATTTCTAATATTATTTTCAAGACTAACCATGAATACTAGAAACCACAGATAACAGTGAACCCTATTCAACTTTGGGTAGAAACATACCACAGAGTTGTGTTGGAGGACCTAGAAGTGCCTAGAGAGGATGCCTTTGTAGGCATTTTTCAGGGCAGCTCTATGGTATGTGTCCCTTATTTTGTGTCCTGCAGATAACCGAAACTGTGGATGTTGGTTCTGTGGATTCAAAAATGAGGGGTTTAAAAGTTTTCTCCCCACTGGGGAAAATAGTATGTTAGTTGCAATTTTTTATTTTTTTCCCACATTTGGGGATTATTATTATTATTTTATTTTATTTTTTGTAAACATCCAGAAAAAAGTTTGCCTACACATGTACACACATACATAAAAACACATAACTTTATTCGCAATGGAGCTTGCTTGTAAAAGACACTGTTTTCTGGGCACAAATGTTGTATCTGATACAACCCCCAACATTTTTATGCAAATGAGTTTTTCACCAAAAAAGGAAAAATGTGAATGTGAAAATTCTAATGGTAGATGACAATTTTCTCTATGGAGTGCCTCATTGTGAGAAGACACTTTTTTGTGGGGGAGGATGAGAAAGTTTGTGAGTATCCTTAGCAGGGTCTTACTAAATGGTGGAAGAGGAATACTACGTGGTTCAAATGCTAGTTCATGTTTCTCTGGAGGTTGCCCACCCTACCTCTTCTATATACAGTGAGTCTCTTGGTGTTACTGGATGGTTCATGTCTGTACAGCCTTGCTCCTTTCCTTCCCAGTGAGGATGACTGAGCTCCCAGTGACATGATCTAGAATGGATGTCCATCTCTCAGGAGTGATGTATGTTCCTAAATATTCCTAAATTCCTAAATCATTGTGGGGGGGGGGGCAGAAATCTGTTCTCCCTCATTTGGTAGGGCCCTCAAAAGCATCTCCACTTTCACACACCTGAATCATAGAGAAATATGAGAGAAGAATACTCAAACAGAGCTATAGTTCTTACATTTTCTGGATCCAACAGATGATGGCATACTTGCTAATGGTATCAATGCTGGGAAGAGCTGGGAATTCCACTTCTTGTGCTTCCCATCACCATCTCGGAGCAGTGTCCGGAGCTTAAGCCCAAAGCCTACACTTCCATAACTATCATCCCTTTCACAATATTTCTTTGGGGGAAAGGATAATCACAGAGGGATGGTTGCATGGGAAATTGTGAAGGGTGCTCCTGCAGAAGTGGATGTCTTTTGAACAACACCTGAACTTTGATAGACATGGATCTAATTTCAAAAGGAGTTCCAGCTGCCAATATATTGAGTCATTCCTTTCCTCACAGACACGTCCAAACTCCCTTGTCAGGAGACATGCTATCAATGAAACCTGTGCTTCTTTTGCCATGATTGTGGGATTTGATGCATTAAATGAACATTTAATGTGCTTGAATTTGTGTCTCTCTGTCCCTCCTGAGAAGGAAATAAGTAAATACAATTTAGTGCTTGCTAGGTGATGGATCCCTCTATCCTTCAACATACAGACTGCTGTCTGTGTTGGCCTTGACAGTTCTCCAAGCTGGATAGCTGTTTGGCCCATGCCAGCTGCTAAGCCTGGATGTGCCTTTTCAAAGAATTATCAAAGAATCCTTCCATCTGGGCAACTATGCTGTGGCATGAATCATCTGAAGCTGACCAGATGGTCCACAATAAAACAACCTTGGCCAAGGGAGAAAAGGAAGCTTCTCCAAAGGAGAATGTGATTACAAGAGATACCTTTCTTTTGGCTTGGTGGATGCCAAGCCAGGTGTATTCAGGTCTTTAGTGCTGATGGTGAAAGAGTCCTTTCCAGAAATTGTAACTGTGAATGGTCCTGGGGGAGAGAGTGGTTAGTGTACTCTCACACATACATGGCATGTACACTGGGCAGTGATATTTCATTTAGCAAGTTGGGTTGGATATATTCCCTTCTCTTTTCTCAAATGGTTATTCTCTGGGTCTGTGAAGATATATATCACTTTGCAATTTATATTAAAAGGTTTTTGCAAGGAGTAAAAGAACATTTGACTCTGAACATTTCAAAATGGGTATGGTTTATTGGCTGAGAGAAGATGATAGGTGTCTGCAAGTTCTCCAAATAATCATCGCTGAGAATTCTGCAAGGTATATTTTCACTAGGTTAAAATTAACAACTTACCATAAATCCCAACACTGAAAGGAGGGAGGCTGGAATACTATTTATAAGAAGTCATTCATCCATTGTTCATAATAACTTTGAATGACTTAATGCTATATCACTAGTGCTTCCCTTTGTAATTTTAACCAATTCTTTTCAGCTATACAGTTTTCCCTCTGTATCCATGGATTTGGCATCCACGGATTTAAGTACCGTATTCACACTTGAAAATATTCTTTAAAAAATAATAATCCAAAAAGCAAACCTTGATTTGGCCATCTTATATAGGGGACACCATTTTGCTATGCCATTGTGTATCACAGGACTTGGGTATCTACAGGGAGTCCTGGAACCAAACTCCAGCGAACATGAAGGGACAACTGTATTATGTGAAAAGTGTGTGTGGTGTGTGTGTGTGTGTGTTACATGGCTTTGTGATTTTTCTGTCTACTTTTTTTAAAGCTTCATGACGTGATTGACTGTCAACAATTCTTATTTGCTTTGGTAAGTGTTTCATTTGAAAAGTTTGGATTGACAATCCCATAAGAAACCAGGTGGCTTTCTATTTGTTCTCCCAAACTTATCATTTCCAAGAAGATCCCTCACACATACAAGATATCCACCTTTAATTTGTATGCCTCACTCACTAATCTTACTCACCCACAAGCTTTTATGTAGGGCCATGAGGTAATAAACCCAACAGCTCAGTAAATGCTTTCACACACATATGGAAAAGTCAAGATAGGAGATCAAAGGGGGAGGGGAGATCTAAGCTCTTTTGTTTGTAATCTTTTTTTAAAAATGGACTTTTCAGTAGAAATCATCCACCCACTTTGTTTCTGCTTTCAACAGCGCAAGGAGAGTTCAGGGCTCTGGCCAACAGAGGTTACGATAGAATTAAATTAAAAATGCCACTCAAAAACCAACAGGGATGTTGTGTCTTTGTTGGCTGCGGCTGTTCCTTCTGTTGTGTGTAGACTCACTGATTCCAACACGACAAAGAGGGTTCTTGCTGTACACTCCTTTATGCCTGCACAAATGATCACAATGCAGTAGCATATGGCAGGGCATAACATCACTCAGTTGTGTGGTATTTTCTGGGTGCATTTCTACAGCTGGCATAGTCAAGCATTTCTCCTGTTGCACCTTTCCCTTCCTTGGGCTGTGCTGTATGCCTGCTTATTCTTGGCCATGTTGCAACTGTGAGAAGAGGGAGGGGGAATCCCATTCCGGCTTGTTTCTCTGGCAACAGAAGCAGAAGAAACAAAACCTCCCCACTTGCTACCCCCTCCCAAGTAGTCAGCTCTGCTTGGCTGCCTTCTTCACTGGGGGGGGGGGACTTCCAAGATTTCCAAGCTTTGTTTATTTTTGATGAATAGCAACATTCTGTCTTCTTAACGAAAATCTCAGGATACGTTCATGTCGTCCATGTTCTGTGTGGTGTGGTTGCCATTTTTGCATGGTCAGGTTTCTTGTTGCATCCATAGTTTCTGAGCAGTGTTCACACATACCTGTCACTCACTGATGTTGCAGCAAGAGAAACATACTAATACACACTGAGCTAATACTGGGCTGCCAAACTAGGCTGAGGGCTCATCCAGAAAGGGGGAGGGGGAAGTCTCTAGAAAGTGTAGAGAGTTTCTAGTTCTTTTTGTTTTGAATTTATCTTCATATTCCCAGGTTTGCATCCAAATTCTTCCATGAAATATTCTCTGTTTCCCTCCCTCCCTTCTCCCTTGTGTTCTTCTTCCTTTCTTTCCCTTCACGCTGATCAAGTATCACATCTAGATTCATGCAACATTTCAGAAATTGATTTTCACCAATTTCCCCAAAGTGCTTGTCTAGACGGGCAGTATATCCCATCTTGTCCCCATCTCAGAGCCCTGCAGTCCTGACCATGCAGGGTATTTGGCTTGTTCTGCCCCCAGGCAGTCCTCCCCACCCCTGGGGCAGATACAGGGCTGAGATGGGGGGGGAGGTGGGGTAGGGCCCTATACATCCTTATAAGTTTCTGCCAGGAGGAAATGGATCAGGCCTTGTGTGTCCCCAACAGCCCATCCCAGCAGGCTAGCCCTCGCTGCTGCTGCCACCATCTCCCTGGCTCTCCCAGAAGGTAGGAAGCAGGCCCGCAGCATGTGACCAAGGCTGGTCATATGCAGGAGGACTCAGTCACATGTTGTTGCCCCCCTTGTTGCCTTCTTAGACAGTGAGGGAAATTGTGGTGGCAGTGGCTGCAGTGACAGACCAGTGTGCCTGTCAGAATCTCCTCCTCTTTCATTATGGGAATGGGGGAACAACTGGCCTCAACCCCAGCCAGGATATGCCAGCAGGGAGCTGGCATAACTTGGTTCATGTAGATGAGCCCTGAGTCTTCTTTATTATTATTCAGGAGTTATAGTCAATGTGCTAAAGTGCTCTAGCAATATTAGACTAGCTAAACATTAGAATCATTCTGTTTTGGTGCAAACATTCCTTTTTCCCTCACTTGATCTCTGTTGAATCTGTGTCCTCTAAACAATTGTGCTTACTGGTGGTGGCCATCTTAGCTAGTTCCAGGATAATACAAGCAAACAGCCAAGTAGAGATACATTTCATTTTGGAAAATACTGAGTTAATTTAAATTGATGTGGGAAGCAGGAATGAAAAGTCCTAGGTAATGCTGCGAGTTTCCAGGAAATACTTTGGGATGAAGAAAACATATGTGGATCTTCTTGTACAAGAATGAAACAGGACTTCCAGAGACTTTTTTTTCTCATTTGAAGGGGCTCTGAGTCAACACTGTGTGTTCATTTAGCCCAGTATTGTTGACAAGGACTGGCAACAGCTACCAATTGGCAATGGGTTTCAGGCAAGACTTTTCCTGCCTTATCTGGCGATGCCAGGACTGGACCCAGGACCTTCTACTCTGCCACTGAATTACAGACACTGTGTATGGCCACCATGTGAAGAATACACCTGTGCTGTTTGACCCTAGGGATTACTTAAGCAGCTTTCTTCTATCCAGCCAGAAGTTGCAGTGTCACCCACTGTTTAAAAAGAATTGTATAAGAAGATATATATGTGTTTAGTGACATTATTGCACAGATTATTATGCTGGTCACTCAAGATGCCTTGAGCCCCATCTCATGAGAAAGGCAGGACATAAATTAACGGGGGGGGGGGAGGAGAGCCATCAAGTTTATGCTTAGTTTGATGGTGTGAAATGACTTGTCAATCAGAAATGGAATGTAAGAGTCCTGAATTCTTCCAGGCTATCTGAAGAATGACAGCATAGCTTGGAAATGTTACTTATTTGAATGCACATGCTGTAACTGCTAGGCCTGCCTGGTCACTGGCCATCCTGCCTGGGTTTTTTTTTTTTTTTTTGTAATCTTCTGGTTTAGCTCAGTGTTAGAACAAATCTGCTACATATATAGGTCCAAGATTTAGTCTGTGGCACTGGCAGTGCAGTAGTGGTGCCCGCCCATACCTGCATTGGCAGGCTATATCGGGCTAAGTGATGGCAGCCCATATTTCAGAAGCAGAGCATGTGCTTTCCATGGGGTGGCTCCAGGTTCAGTCCTTGGTGTCTCCACTGTTGAAGGGTCTCAGGTAACATTGTCACAGTGGACAAAATTGGGCTAGAAGGAACTGGGTTAGAAGGAAGAACAATCTGACCACATTATAAAACCTGATCCGTATCTTCATACTGTCTACGTTATTTTCAGAATTAGGATTACAGTTTCAGCACAAGCCCAACAAAATAAACTGTCCCCTGAGTCAGGTCTCAGGAGAAGGGTATACTCCTGAACATGTGCATCACAATGTTCTTTCTTTCCTAGCTGTGGAATTTCAACCTCTCCCTGTCCATTTGACAACTTGGTTTGTGGGATTTTGTATAACAATTATTATATTACAATATTACAAAAATTGGAACCTTTGGCAGGAGTCTTCCCAGACAGCTCCCCTTTTAGAAACTGTCCATTTATCAGTATGGATGTGTGTATACTACTTATGTCTTATCACTTGATTTGCATAACATCCAGTGACTCATAATTTGCTAGAGACATCATGCAGAAGATGGAACAAGCTTGTTTTCTGCTTCTCCAGAGACTAGAACATGAACCAATGGATTAAAATTACATGATAAGAGATTCTACGTAAACATTGAGAAGAAAATCTTTAAGAACTGTCCAACAGTGGAATAGACTATCTAGGAGGAGGCTGAACTCTCCTTCTTTGGAGGTTTTTCAGCAGGGGTTGGATGGGCATCTTTCAGGAGTGCTGTACTTTTATATTCCTGCATGGCAGAGGATTGGACTAGATTGTCCATGTGGCCCTTTCCTGTCCTATGATTCTGTAATTCATCTGGGAAGCATTGTGCCTGAGGTAGCATCCAGTTCTATGATATGGTGATATCTATTTCAAGTGATGGATCATTCATATATGCAAATCACCACCTGATGCTGCAGTCATCAAATGATAGAATATGTGGATGCAAATTGTCTCTGAAAGTGGGTATGGGTGTGTAAGACAGAAGGGTCCCATTCTTTATGTGAAGGAGGGGAGGTCACAATTTTTCAGGACCAGCTTTTACTATGAAGCAGAGTGAGGCAACTTTCTTAGATGCCTTGAAAGAACAGCAGAATCTAGATCAAGTTATAGTAATTTCTGCTACCAGGTATAGAGAAAGATATAGAACCAGCATGGTGTAGTGGTTTGAGTGCTGGACTAGGACTTTGAAAGACCAGGGTTCAAATCCCCTCTTAGCCCTTCAGTGACCATGGCCAAATCATACTCTCTCAGCCTAAGATGGAGGCAATGGCAAACCTCCTGTGAAGAAATCCTGCCATGATAGGTTCACCTTTGGGTCACCATAAGTTGGAGTCAACTTGAAGGCATGTAACAACAAATGGAAAGAAGCTGTTCAGGGATTTTCTGCCTTGTGTGTCAAACAGCATCTGGCATTAGGTACCTCACAGCTTGATTTTTTTTAAAATGAGGCAATATGTGCCATTTTCCTTCAGGCAGTAAAATGTTGTGGGCCTGTCTTGTCCTTAGGTATATTGGTGGAATGTAGACAGTTGGAGAAAAGTGTGCTAAGTTTGCTTTTTGACACAATGAAAACCCACTGATGTTTGCCTGGTAGCTTTCAGATGCACCCCCAGATATTTAGGGCACTGAAAATCATGTGTTTTTGATGTTCAGCATTTGAGAATTGTTCCAGGAGGAGGGGGGTGAAGAGATATGCCATTCATCTCCCGCCTCATCTCCTTCTTCCAAGAGAAACAGGTCAGTTGCTCGCTTGCTCACTATACCACAGTACAAGACGCTTGTTGTACATCAAGACAAGCCTGCCTGTTTTCATCTGTCATAGTTTTACCCTCTAGGATCTGATGTTTCCTTATCCAAGGGCTAACCCTTTGCTTGAGCTGCACGATCTGACAAGTTGCCAGCCCTAGCTGGTAAGGTTGTGACTTAGTCTGAATTTATTGTGGCAATTAGTCATGGAGCCTCAGCATCTTGCAATATTTATATGTGCGGTTGGCCTGTAAAGTAGTGATTATCGAAGAGGAATAATTGTTTGTGGTTGCACATTGAATTCTTACCTTCCTTTGGCTTCTGAGACTAACTCTGTGCTAATCACTGTCAAACATGCTGCTTTTAAAAACATTTATTTTTAAACCAGCCATTATCTCAGCAGGGCTCCTTCGAGCATTTGGATGGCGCTGAAACGGCTTTGTCCAAAATGGGGACTTAAATACATATCTCTGTATAGCTTTTCATCCTCTGCTAGAACTCACTTTGGAGGAAAGGTGAAGAGCAACCAATTGTTCAAATGTCATCAGGGAATTTCCAATGACTGCTGTGGAAAACTTTCCAGTTGGGTTCAGATGAGGTGCCCGTCTTTGATACAGAAAAAGGAATCTGTAGCATGATAAGGAGGCATGTTGCCAAGAGAGGTGACCATGAAAAGAGTCTCCAAGGATCCTGCCTTGCATCTAAAGTCCCTACCATCTTTCAACCACCCACTCTTTGTGACTGAAGAGGTCTTTCCCTATGTAGCTCCTTTGCCCTTGTCAGAGAGAAGGGTTTTCTTATGGTAAAATGATTGAAGTGTCTTTTCTTTTTCCTGGTCCCCTCTGGAGTGCTGATATATATATATATATATATATATATATATATATATATATATGTGTGTTACTTTCTTCCAAAAGGAAGAGTGGGGCATTTGGGAAACATCCATGGTACGTATGGGGCAAATTATACATGATGGAAAACATAAGAATATGAGAGAAGCCCTGCTGGAGCACTCTAAAAACCTATCTAATTAGAGAATCACCTTTTCCACCATCAGCCTACCCAGGTGTTGAGATCACCTAGATAAGCTGTTTCTGGTGCACCAGAGTAGTATGATCAACCCCCCATATCAGAGATTTCTCAGTGGTGGCACCCCAGCTGAGGAACTCCTTTCCATTAGAGAGCCACTTCTCTCTGCACACTTGATTTTCAAGCATCAGTTTAAAAACCTATCTATTCATGCAGGTTTTCAGGAAATGAGCAAGTGTTTGATTTGCCTTTTACTGCTGCCTGTTTTGGGTGTGTTTTGGCAGTCATTCACCCTTTTTATCTTAGAGATTTGTACTTTGTAATCTTAACTGTATTAAGACTGGTTTATGTACATTGTTAGCTATCTTAGAAGAAAGGATGGAGTATAAATGAAATACATCCTCCCCACTCCAACATTCTGTCCCCACAGAGACTAAACAGGTAATTATGTGGAAGCCCATGATCAAGACAGGAAGACAGTAGCCATGCTGTTCTCCCCTAGTGACTGATATTCAGGCATTCTACCTCTAGTGAAAGATACCTCCGACTGGTGTATGAATGGTGCAGCAAGATTTTTTTTTTTATACTGACACTGGGAGAAACAGTCCACTCAGTCCCTGTCCAAGAAAGAATCATAGAACCATAGAATTGTAGAGTTGGAAGAGACCACAAGGGCCATCCAGTCCAACCCCCTGCCACGCATTCCAGAGGCACAGTTAGGGATGCAGTAACATCAAGAACCAAGCTGAACCAGAAAGCAAATCTATGCAAAGCAGAGGGCTCCACAGCCAAGGTCAAAACAGTCTGCAGACAGAATGCTAGGAGAGCAATAGCAGTACAAGAATAATCCCACAGCAATTGATATACAGTCCAAAATAATTCCAGTAAGAATCAGAAACGCTTGATTGAATCCAAGTAGGGGAGACATTATCTTCTGGGGGTCTCTCTCACATGGAACTTTTGTAGCTGAACTGATCCGGACTCCACCCTGGCTCAGACCTAGGGTATTAAAGAAAAGGTGGAAGAAGGATCTCTAATGAAATGCACAGACATAGGATGGGTGACACTTGGTTTGATGGCAGTACATGCAAAAGGGATCTAGGAGTCTTAGTGGACCACAAGCTGGACATGAGTCAGCAGTGTGATGCAGTAGCTAAAAAAAGCCAATGTTATTCTAGGCTGCATTAATAGGAGTATAGTGTCTAGAGCAAGAGAAGTAATAGTGCTACTCTATTCTGCTTTGGTCAGACCTCACCTGGAATACTGTGTCCAGTTCTGGGCACCACAATTCAGGAAGGATACTGAGAAGCTGGAATGCATCCAGAGGAGGGCGACCAAAATGGTGGGAGGTCTGGAGGCCATTATGCCCTGTGAAGAGTGGCTTAGGGAGCTGGATATGTTTAGTCTGGAGAAGAGAAGGTTAAGAGGTGACATGATAACCATGTTTAAATATTTGAAGGGATGTCATACTGAGGATGGATTGAGCTTATTTTCTGCTGCTCCAGAGACTAGGACACGAAGCAATGGGTTCAAACTACAGGAAAGGAGATCCCACCTAAACATTAGGAGGAACTTCCTGACAGTAAGGGCTGTTTGGAAGTGGAATACACTGCCTTGTAGTGTGGTGGAATCTCCTTCTTTGGAGGTTTTTAAACAGAGGATGGATGGCCATCTGTCGGGAATGCTTTGATTGTGTATTCCTGCATCTCAGGGGGTTGGACTGGATGCCCCTTGTGGTCTCTTCCAACATTATGATTCTAGGAAAATGCAGTCATTTCATGCAGTGGGCACATTGTTAATTTTCCTCCAGCTTTGCTTTTGCTTTCATTCTTAGGCTGGGAAAAGACTCTGCTTTAGACTCCAGGCCTGTATTTTGCCACCCAATCCCTTGAGGGCTGTTGGTCCTCAGGGCCACTCTGCTCTTCCATACCATTTGGCTCCAGAGGATTTGGATTCCCTCTAGCAGGGGCATGGCAGGAGATGCATTTGGGCTCTCTTTGGAGAGTCAAATGTCTAGGGCTGACACTGAAACTCTGCTTAAGCTTTTGTCTTTTGTCAAAAAGCTTCCACCATTCCCAAATCCCTTAGCACATTAGCATACATAAATTGCTGCATGAGAATGGAAAGTGCCAAACAGAACACCCTCTCTTGTCTGTTCTCTCTGCTCTTCTCTTCTCCGGTCTTTCCATAACATGGATGCCGCAGAGAAAGAAGTTAATGTGGCAAAATGTCACTCAGGGCAGGGAACAGGGCAGATTCTTGTGGAAGATAAGAGCTTGTTGCTTTGCCCTAAAGCAAGTGGCCTTATCAAAAGTCATGGATAATTCATTTAGTTTTATGTCAATGATGGCGGAATGCAATCTCCCGCCTGCAGCTAGACGAAAGAAAAGGATAAGAACTTTGATAACTACTACAAAGACTTTCTAAAGGTGTGTTCTAGAGAGTGATTGGATGATACCTTTTTAAAAGGCTCCCTTTGATTTCAGCTGCCCACTGTTTTCCTCTTCCTTTATGTTCTGCTTCTTGAAGTTCTTATGTGAATGTTATTGTTGTTTTAATTTTTTTTTAAGAATTATTTTTGAAAACTGAAAGCTACAAAATCCTTTATATAAATGCAGGATGTGGCATCAGGTAGACATTGGCCGCTCTTATTTATTTAATTAGGCACACCAATTTAGTGCCCATAGAATCTTAGCGTTGGAATCGATTGCAAGGGCCATCTAGTCCAACCCCCTGAAATGCAGGAGTACACAACTAAAGCACTCCTGAAAGATGCCTGTCCAACCTCTGTTTAAAGGCCTCCAAAGAAGAAGAGACCATGCCCACCCCTCTGTCCTGCCTAATGCAGTCATCAATGAGATGAGTTGTGTGTGGATATAGTTTGAATGTTTAAAATAATTTAAGTGTTTTAGCTGACTTATAGTGGCATATTGCTGGTTTGTTACTGAGTATAATGCTGCTTCCAGTTGCAGTTCTACTATGTAATAATGGGCTGGGTTCATAATTAGTCATACAAAGGAAAGGCCTACTGAAGCCAGTAGGGTTGTTTTACAAAATCTCACTAAATTGCTTGTTGTTGTTGTTGTTGTTTTAAAAAAACCTTTTAGTGAAAGTAATATAACTTTACAACATTCACTAACTAGTAAGAATTTATTGGATGCATTACTCATTCTTGATGACAAAGGCTATCTTAGAGCATCAAGGCAGCCTGTTGGGAGTTTGTTGACCTAAGTGAGATTGCTCTCCACCAGCACAAGAATGAAGTAAGTGAGCTTTTTTTTTTTTTTTGCCAAGAGTTCTGCAATTTGTGCAAAATAGTCTTGCACAAAACTAGTGTTGTTACCTTCAAAGTACATGCAGAGAGCAATCGCAGAAGTGACTGATCAAAAAGGTGCAAACTACCCATTGGAAGCATGTAGTTTTGAAAACTCCATCTGACAAAGCAGCAGCTTGTTTAAGTTATGCAATCTGTGCAATTTGTAAAACATATTTAAAAAAAAACAAAACTAACAAATTTGAAAATTATCTCAAGACTGACCAAAAATATCTTGATGTCTTATAATGAGGAAGAAACATTTTCAATTTCTCATTCTTCTTCATGAGAACCGGACAAGTGAGAATTTATATCACTAGTCCTAAATAAGTTGTGAGTAAAGGCTCCACTGCAGAAATGCAACATTTTGACACCACTATGGAATCCTGGTATCTGTAGTTTTATGAGCTATTTAGCCTTTTCTGTCAGAGAACTCTGGTGCTTCACCAAACTACAAATACAAGGATTCCATAGGTTAGAACTATGGTAGATAAAGTGGTGTCAAACTGCTGTATATCCACAGTGTTGACAGGCCATCTGACCTTTTGATGTCTTATCCTTTCTTTGATCAGAAATTTTTTTGGAATGTAAGGGGAGGGGGGGAAGGAAGGACATTGCCTCACAATAAGAATTCACCCCTTCATGGAATTTCAAGCATTGAAGTAACTTAAAATTTCAGTTGAGCCTTTAGAAATACTGTTTCGGCTTCCAAGAAAATGGGCAGGCAGTGACCAAGGGAATATGAACACAGCAAATAGAAGAATTCTTGGTGTGAATGGTCTTCTGTCTCATTCGATGCAATGCTAAAAATTGTGGAGTGAAGGAGGGGGCAAAATTTTTATTTGGCGGGGAGCAATGCTCTCATTCCAGTTCCATAGCTACACCCTTGGTCTGCCTCCTACTGGCAAAGTGGTGACTTTATATATGCAATAACCTTCCTGATAGACTCTTTGACAGTGCTTCACCTGTCAGAATTTGATGTTATCATGGTTAAGCCATCCAGAGGTGAAAAAATCCTGATTTGCTTTCTTTATTTATTTTGCTCTATTTTGGTAAATAGTAGCTGGAGATTATAAAACAGGATAAGAGCAGCTTGGGCAGGAACCTATGCAGAAAGGCCTATGTTATGAACAGTTTCCTAAAGGACCGCTGATCAAAACAGATGCCATGAGATCTTTGGAGGTGATGCAAAGAGTGGCAGTTCATTTCTTTCCAAGGCTGATGTAATTAAAGAGCTCCAGTATATAATGTCCTTTAACTCACTTGCCCTTGGCATTATGGTATGCTCAATTCTTTTTCTTTCTTTCAAAAGGAACCTCCAAGTGCATAATGTGCTTTATACAGTGAGGCTGGAAGTGAAGTTCACATTCACAAACAGAGAAGATTAGTCTATTCTCCCTCAAACGGCGCTGTATCCATTTTCACTGTATGGATTGCTCTGTGGCTAGCCATGAGGTTAAGTCTCCCTGCCCCTCCAGTCTGTCAATTAAGATTGCAGACTCTTGGGGAGAGGGCAGTTTATTTCCATACAAGCAAACTGCCAGTCATTATGATGGACTGGATGTATATAGAGCCAGAATTTGTTTCTTTTAGGGTTTATCTGGTGATGTCATGAGTCTTTATGCCCAGAGATATACGGCATCATCTCCTAGTAGGCTGGAGACTAGGCCACCCAGTTTCAGGAATGTGGTGCAAATTCATTCTCTCACCCCCTCTTCCATGCCCATGCAGGCACACACACACACATTTATACAGAGAGAGCAAGCAATATGTGTGCCCAGGTTCAGTGGTCTTTGTCCCCCCTCCCTGCTTTTGACCTTGTGAATGAATAGAAACCATTCAAACAAAATATATAGGGACAATCAGAAACGCTGCAACTTTTCCTTGCTCTTGGCATGCTCAGTGGTTAGGGCAAGAGACTAATTTTGTCTCTCTCCCCCCCCCCATCATATTCCAAAACCGATGATTCCCCCTTCCTCCTCTTTAGTCTTCTAATTGAAATGACCTACATGGTCCCACATCTGCATAGTTTTACTCTGGCTTCATTTCTTCGCCATCCTATATTGGAGCTTTTGGGCTGGGTGTCAAGATAGTGTCTGCTCTCTGCCTACTGGTAGTTACCTATGCCAGCTTGCTGAAGGGACTGTTGGATTGGTGCTTTGATAAAAGGGGGGAAGCAACAGGTTGACACTTACTGAGTCAAGGTGTTGAACGTGGTGCTCAATTTGGGTCCCAATTGAGCCCTTTGGATTTCCTCTTTTCTCCAAAACTAAGTGGTGGGCTCCCAGCTTTTGTAAGGGTTTTTCCCCATTCTGAAAGGTTGACATGACCCCCCGAGGCTCAATTACTGTCTTTGAGAACTTGCAGCTAAACTGTGCTAGTAGTTTTGTCCCTGCCACCATCATCACCCCTGAGAACTTCTAAAACATTGAATCCAGCTTAGATTTATTTATTATGAATCCTACTTTGGGAGAAAGGCAGGATATAAAGGCAATCAATCAATCAACCAATCAATCAATTGTTTGCTGCGGTTCTACTGGAGAAAATGGTGAGTTCCATTGCTGCAACAGGGAGGGGGGTTGTCTGCACACACGGCTCACATGGGTGCCCAGCACAGCCCTTTCCCAGCTGGGGCACATGCATTATGTCTGCAGAGGTCACTGTGAGGTGCCCAGCCATGTGACCATGGCAGGGCACCACACTCCTGGCCTCGGATGATGTGACCAATATGGGGAACAGAAGTGCCAGTTCACACATGGGCTGGGGGTATATGGACAGCCCTCTATTGCCACAACAGAAGAGCAGGCAAAGGAGGAAATCACCATGGACCTACTGGAATACTCTGGAATACTCTGGTTTATAAGCCCTATGTCTTTCCCATTGTTTTTGATAGGAAAGGGAGAACATACTTTTAGGTAACGGTTTCATGATGACCATGCATATTGTTAACCCGTTCTGCAGATTAATGGTAGATGTCAGTTACTATAAGAGGAGATAAGCAAATATATTTGTATAATCTTTGTAGTTCAGAAATATTTGGGGGGCATACCTGCCTCCACCCCCACTTCAAACAAATGGATTCATCAAACACCATAAAAGTCACTATGTTCCAAGGCGGGTGGTACTACATAAGATCCAGGTGCACATCTGATGGAAAGAAATAAGTAGAAAATGTATTGGCATGAAATTTATCCCTCCAAGATGTTGAACATTACATTTATAGGGGCTAGTCAGCTGTTGGAGCCTATTGGAATAATTGGGGTACCACAGCATGAAAAGGTACACCTTAAACAATGGCTGAAAAGGTTAACAGAGGTCAAAGAAGAGTACAGAGGAGCATCCTGGAAAGATGGGGGTGCACCAGACACAATCTATTATCTTGGGCACAAGGAGGAGACATGGTGGAGTCTCATGCCACACTTGTCATCTTTTGAGCATAGGTATGAGCATTAAGAATGATTGAATTGCCTTTCAGCTAATGTGAAAGAGTTCTCATAAAGCAGGGCATTTCTACTTGTGTAATACCCACAAAATCTTTTAATCTTGCTTTAGATTTGGGATAATATTAACTTTGTTCCCCGCTGAGAATATGAGCAGTACTTGGAGAAAGTATCTGGTTTAAATATCTGAGAGGGTGTGCAAAGTATGCAGAATTATCTATTTGCATGATGATGGTGATGGTGATGATGATGATGATGATTGGTTTATCCTAATACTTGATTCCCACACCAGAATAGCGTATGCTTCTTCCTGTAAGGTAGGCATATGTTCATATATATGTAAGGGGAGAAATAGGATTGTGGAGGAAAGGAGAAGAGCTTGCAGTGTTACCTTTAAAAAGTAATCCATTATGTAACTCATAGGAAAGCCTCAATTTAGTTACATGTACCCCAAGAGTTACTTGTTGAATTACTTATTTGAACTACCTTTTAAAAGCCCCGAGGGTGTGAGTGGCATAAAACTTGAAAAATCTTATTCTAAATATGCCTGATGCCCTAAAAGGGTAACTAAAAAACTCAAGTAAAATGTTACTCATTGCACCAATAGGTAGTCATTTGCTGCACCCCAAACAGGTAAGGTTGTTCCAGCTCATGACATTACCTTTGAAATTTAACTTGGCTAGGCTTGCATTCGGAGTGACTGCTATGTTGTTAATAGCTTCTTACTGCCAAGCATTAAAAAAACGATGATGGCGTAGAAGTGGATAAATGAAAACTGTGAATAAGGACAAGAAGCCATGCATAGCTCAAACGCTCATCTACCTTAGGTTTGTAGGATTTGAACTTTTATTATAGAGCTTACTGTATTAAAGGAACTGATGGGTGCTTCTTGGACTGTGGAAACTTAAGTATCCACTAGAATAGGGGTGAGCAAGTTACAGCCCATGGGCTGTATGTAGCCCTTGGTCCCAATGGTCGACTCCCAAAGCCACCCCAAAGCCCTCAAACCACCATTTTTTAATTTTCAGGTGGGTTTTTTTGTGCCCAAAAGCCAGTCAAATAAATGCACCCCAAACTGTGAATGTGCTTTACTCCACCCATTCCCTAGAGACTTCCAACCACCACCACCCAAAACCAAAACAAAACAAAAAGATGCAGCTGAAAAACATTCAAGATGGTGCCCAGAAGTGATGTGATGTCAGTTCCAGCATGTTGAAATGTGATGGTGTGAACCTCCAGGATGGTACATCAGGGAAAGGCCTCTGCCCTCTCCACCATTTCCTGTTGTGCACTAGATTTTGCACATGTCAAAACATTGTGACACAGTTATTGCAGTATAATCTAGAGCTTTGGGCAAATGGTCCCTCAAAAGCTCCACACTATGGGGAGCACAAAAATTGTGATAATGGAGGAGATTTCTCTGAAATTCTCCATGAAGGGAAAATAATAATAATAAATAATAATAATAATAATAAAAATAGTCACCATACATTTTCTGAAGGATAGCATTCACCATTAGCCACAGCAATAGTAGATAATCTTTCTTCCTTCATAAAGTTGTTTGCCACTTGTTGGTTTTTTGTTTGTTTGTTTGTTTTTTTGTGTCGAAAACCTGGCCCCTATTTTGAATCCTCCACAGTCACTCTGACCAAGCATCATTCTAGGGCATTGGAGAGAAAGAATGATTATCATTATTATTTTTTTAATGATGGAAAATATTTGCAGAACTTCTGAAAAGCTGTCTTCTTTTTCCAGGGATGAAAGAAAGAAAGGAAAAGAAAAGAAAGACTTAGCTGTAGCCTGAGAAAGAAACTTGTTTTAAATACATGCCGAGTGTTTTAAATACATGCCGAGAACAGTGTTATGGATACAAATGAGTGAAACTAATAAAGACTGGAAAGAGATTCACTTATGATTTTTTTTGCAATTTTTTTGGCATTGTCTTTAAGTGGTATTAGTTAAATATTTCGTGAGAGAGATTTAGTGCAAACATGCAGAGTACAAATATATGGGTCTGGAATGAACATTCTAGATGCAGGTCCCTAACTTTAACAGATGCTAATGAGTGTTAATGTGTTTGCTGCTCATAACAACACCTTGTTACAGAGCTTTGTCTCATGAAAGCTATGGATGGACCATCATGGAATTCTTGAGATAGCCTGATTTGTTGGAGGTTGAGTGCAACCATGTTTACATTATGGACAATGTACCTACAGAAACAAAGAAGTAAAGAAAGATAGCTGGAGTTAGCTGGAGTGTTGTCCTCTTTGTCCTATCTAATCTCTCTCTTCCTTGCCTACAGACTAATATTATCAGGCTCAGTAATATACTTAAGTGTTGGGTCTTCATTTAATGGATTTGTAGGTCTATTGTATTTGGGACTACCAATACTCCTCAGGGTGACTTAACTATTTTCCAGTTTCAGTTTTTTTCTTACTCTCTCTTCATATAGTTAGAATAGCAATAGCATTTATATCTCTACACTGCTTACCAGTGCAAAGCACTCCCTAAGAGGTTTACAATGTGTTAGCTAATTTCCCCCAACAAGCTGGGTACTCATTTTACCAACCTATGGAAAGATGGAAGGTTGAGTTAACCTTGGAGCCCTGTAGGATTGAATTTAAAATGTGGCTGCAATACTGGCATTTAACCACTGCACCAACAGGTTCCTCTAAAAGTATCCTAACATTATTTTTCTATCTCTAGATGAAGTTTATGTAATAAATATTCTTTTCTTCATACAATAAATAGCCTCTTCTGCTTATTCTATGCATCAGCTTCCATGCATATTCGACAGGTTATGGGCCCAGAATGCTTCTTCTCTCAACATATGATTGCTATAGAGGCTGGACAGGAGGAAAACAAAACAAAACAAAACTTCTGTACATCTCAGTGGAACTAGCCAAAGAACAGAAATCCTATCTGCCAGGTGCATCAAAGAGAAAATACAATAAACAGTTGCCTTATTGTTCTGTTTGCCTAAAATTTTGCTTGAAGTATTTTACTTGGGCAACATGTAGGTGACTGGAAAACATGTAGGTTTCTCAAATCATAGCTTTAAGAGTATGCTTAAAACGGCATTGTGGCTGAGCAAACTGGTAGCAGGGGGTAAAGGCTGCCGCCCCAACGGGTAGCTTTATTATGAAGTACTATATTCTGAATTACAAAAGAAGTTGCACTTGTTGGCTTAACATAACTACTGAAAAGCTTTTCTCCAGGTACTAAGAAATCCACAGCAAAACACCATTTGGCCATGTCAGATTTAAGGTAATATCCTCTCATCAGAAAATTCTTCAACTTCACCCAGCTGTAAAGATTAGCTTAATCCTTGGTTTTATTGTTTTATATATTTTCCGAATGTCCTTGTTCAGTATTTTTATACATGGGGGATTTCATTTGCTATTTTAAATTTTTTTATTTTTATGGTCCCTGAACTACGTATTTATGGAAGGTCAAGCCAAAATATGTTTTAATCAAGAAAGAATAAGGACCATTGACCACTATGCGACTTACTCTGGAGTAAACATACATAGGCTTGTATTTCATGTAACCTACCCTTTTTTCTTTTTCTTTTTGTCTATGTGTGCCTTTTGTCTTCTCTAGCCCTTACCTGCATAAGAACCATGTCTGACAACACCAACAATACAACATTTCCTGTTGGCTCCTACTTGGGCTTATGTTCCCACTGAGTCAGATTCATGTGAACCTGAGCATTTTGGATCCCTGATAGCTCTTTTGCTTCCAGACCTCACTGTTGGATGCCTCCTGATCTCATTCTGAAGTGTGTGCCTCCTGTCATAAATGAGTCAGTCTGTCACAGAGTATGTGCCACTCAGCTTAGAATCCCATTTTGTTTATTAACTGCCACAATGAGCTTGTGCATACTGATGCCTGCACTAAGTAGCCCAAGAAGGCAGCCAACCCAACCCACACCATCTGCGGCTTAAGTTAGACATCTTTTTATGTTGTTGGTATCTTTCTCTCTTTACCATTTCTCTCTCTCTTGGCTTAGCATTTTACAATGAAAATAAATATCATAAAAAGAGAATTGAGACAAGTAGGCAAACATTAAATGAGCTTCAGCAGAGTGTCTGCAATGATTTTCATCTTCAATATCAGGGCCACGTCATTCCATTCTGATGGCATTTTTTCACAGGAGTGCTTTGTCATGGTCATAAATAAACACAACCGGCTGAAAAGGGTGATAACAAAGGAAATGTGAAACTGAGGCCCCTATCGTCTTTATTGTGGCTTAGACAAACCTGCTGTGCCTATTAAAGAGGAGATTGTAGGAGGGCAATAAAAAGCCCACCAAGCTATTGTGTGGCTGTCTTGTTCATGTCAGCACGAGATCTGGCTGCAGTTGGCTGACAGGTTGTCTGGATAAATAGATTTGGGGGCAAAACAGATATTTTGTGATGAGAATGTCCAGTGCTGCAGCCAGGCTCAGGAGCTGAGAGGTATTGTCAAGGACAGATGAGGCTCTATAAATCAGGACAGGTTTGTTTTGTTTTTGGCATGTGGGGTTCTTTTTTTTTTTTTTTCTAAAAAGTCTTATCTCCTAGTTGGTCCAGGCAATTTTTGAGGTCTCTCCAGTGCTTTTCCTCCCCCTTATCATAGCTGCACAGCTTTAAAGGCAGTCAGATACCCTCTAATGGAAGCAAGAGCAGGAATATCACCTCCTCCCTTGTAACTGCCAGCTCATAATTTAGTTGCATGCCCCTTGGCATCAACACATCTATCAGTATGTTGGTAATGTTAGTGTTGTTGTTGTTGTTTTTTTTTTTAATGAAAGGCTGCAATGTGTCTGTGTCCCATTTACTATATGCCATTGTTGTTGTGTGCCTTCAAGTTGTTCCAACTTATGGTGACCTGGAGGCAAATCTATCATGGGATTTTCATGGCAAGATTTGTTCAGAAGAGGTTTGCCTTTGCCTTCCTCAGAGACTGAGAGAGTATGACTTGCCCAAGGTCACCCAGTGGGTTTCCATACCTGGGTGGAGGATTCACACTCTGGTTTCCAGAGTAATAGTCCAATACTCAAACCACTACACCACACTGGCACTTTTTTCTGTTCTTTTTTGGGGGAATATTTTTGGGGAGGGAGTCTTTTGCTGGGATATTGTTGGACTATATGAGAACTACACTCTTGAATTAGATCACTGGTTTGCATGGAGAATATTGTATTTATAGCCCAGTAACAATCAAGTGTATCATCAGAACTTTTATGATACCTTGATGATTTTACATGCCTCTGGACATTGTAGATGAGGTGTATTAATGTCTCATCAACAACCACATTGCCTCCATTCCTTCAGAGGGAGGTTTTCCTATTGAATATCAAATCTTTGTTTCTAAAAAGTATGTGTCCAGATTCTATGTATTCCCAGTCAGGATGACTGGGAAATAAAAGCACCAGAATTATTTCTGGAACTGATGATCTGCAGTGTATGTAGTTTTCTGTAGCAACCATACTGGAATGAAGAATTTGTTGATACATGCAGCAAAATGGCATGTAAACACCTGGACAGGAGAGCTGATAAAGATGTCTTTGAGTTTGTGCTTGAAAAAGATAATGACACTGACTTATGATCTGTCAACATAGCTGAGCCCTTTTGAAGTCATTTTCAGGTGGTGCTAGGATGTGTGTCTGATAGAATGTGTGTATGTGTCCAGGAAAGCTGCTAGATGCTGGCAAAAATATAAACACCTTTAGAAGTGGAACCTGATAATGTAAACCATCTGGTAAAGTGGCCAACTCCTAGTGATAAGGAGGTAAACACACAGTGGAGCCAGCTGAAGTTCATAACAAGCAGTATAAAACACACATAGAATCGTCCAGAATACAGTCCAAGGGTCAAGGCTTACAGAAGGCAACATGGTTGAGAAGCATGTCCATAGTCAACAGGATAAGCAGGCAGTATGGTCACAAGGAGGTCAGAGGTCAAGCAGGCTCCAAGGCAACAAACACAAGGAGTCGCAGATAACAGCCACAAAGCATTCACCAGGGTGGTCAGTTAATCTCTGACAAAGTTTCCAGAGCTCCCCCAGGGTGTATATATAGTAATCACAGCTGTCCTGGGTGCTCCTTAATGGCCTGTTATTCGAGATAAAGTCTCAGTGATCTTCTCCTGGCTTCCTTTTGGGATCTCTGTTGGCTGAAGGATGGTATGGGTAAGTCTGTTTCCTCTTCCTCCTCCTTATCTGACTTGGCAGAGCAAACTGCTGCGACTGGTGCCAATCCACTAGGAACAGGCTATTCTTCTGCTTGGGACTCCAGGTTGGCAGAGTTCCCTGCTGGCACAGGTGTAGATAAACTTCTGCCAGGGTCCATAGGCCTATCCTCTGCCATGTCCTCCTCCTTTGACTCCATACCTTCATTAGACTCACAGGGCATTGACAGCATGGGTGCACATACAATATATGTGAATTATGCTATCAGTTGCATCCAAAATACCCTGAAGGCACCAGATCTCATCTAATCGTGGAAACTAAGCAAGGTCAGGCCTGGATAGTACTTGGATGTAGGACTACCAAGGAATAGCAGGTGCTGTAGGCTATATTAAAGAGAAAGGCAATGCCAAACCACCTCTGAGTATTCCTTGCCTAAGAAAAGCCTATGAAATTCATGGTGTTGCCATAAGGCAACAGGTGACTTGAAGGCACATACACACACCCATGCCTCTAAGATGGCCCTTTCCACTTTGGAACATTGTGAATATGGTATCTTTGGAGGTGACATGCCCTGAAGGTCATCATGAGCCAAGGAGCTGTCTGGCTCCCTTTTTCATTTGGCTTGCCTGATTAAGTTTACTCATCAGTGTGCATTGGTACCTCTCTCTCATCATCTAGTCTAATCAGCAGTAACTCTTCAGCACCTTGGACAGTTCCTGCCGTCTGGCTGCCACCATCCAGCTTCATCAACAGATGGTTAATTTCGCTTCGCCTCCTGCCACTGGCTAGCATTTGTGCCTCCTGGCCAGAATGGTGTGTTTCATTGGCCTGCGAATGTCTCTCACCTGTGAAACATGCAAAGCAGGTTTAATAGCCTTCTTCTCTTTGCCCCACTGGGCTGTGACTGAAAGAGAAGAGGAATCTGTATGAGCTGTTAATTGCTTTGGCCTGTAATTCCCAAATGACAAAAAAGATTAAAAGGGAAGGAAAACAGCTATTATATCTCTTTCTTGGAAAAAAAAAAAAAGCTCATGGTAGTGCATGGCTCATTAACACCATTAGTGTTTCATTAACCTCTAGCTAGACAAATAAGCTGGAAGTAATTTAACAGTATAGGGAGGGGCAGGGTGGGAGGGAAGAAAGGAAATTAGACATTACCCTGGTGTAGGTGCCATTTTCGGTCTTCTGCATACTTAGATTGGATGGGAGCATCTACTGCCTTCATGGCAGGCTTAACCCCTGGAGAGGTGCCAAGCATTCTGATAGCTGTTGAAAGGTGGTGATGAGCAGGGAAAAGCCCATTGATTGTGATAAAATGAAATTCACTTTTAACACAACAACATCTGAAATCTTGAAAAGGAAACACGCTGCCACGCAACACTGCCTTGCAAAGAAAGCATTGCCTGCTCCAAAATGACTTTCTTTGTTAGAGTTATTTTTTTTTTAAAAAAAAAAGAAGCTTTCTTCCTTCATGTATGGATTTTTTTGGTTTCTTCTTTATGTGATTTTTATCTCCCCCCCCAAAAAACAAAACACTTTTTGTGCACCTTCTTGCCCTTCCTTCTACCTTTAAACCTGGCACACAATATCTCTTACAGCACGACAAATTGTCAAGCACAACTCAGCATTCAATTGCCTTCTTTTTTGCCTTAACAAGACCCTTTTCCACATGAAAAGAGACTTTGTCGCCAAAGTTTCATCTCTAGAATGAGAAGTTTTATGAATGCAGTGTAAGGAGGAGATGGGAAGTCACGTATAATGGATCAAAATGACTATGATTTTTATTATTGTAGACTATCAAAGCCTTGTTCAGCCAACAATAAACAGTGAGAAGTTTAGCTGCTCGCTTACTTGCTTGCCAGTCATTGGTAGAACTGATAAAAGTCTAACAGAGCTTGTATTATGCCTGTAGAGAACCACTGAAGTCTTTCAGTGGGACATTGTTTTTGTACCTTGGATTCCTTGTTTCAAAGGCTGCAATTCTAGTAATACTTTCTTGGGAGCAAGCCCAATTGAACTCAGTAGGGCATATTTCTGATTGAACACATGTACAATTACAAATGATATCTACACAATCTGAACACATGACATAGCCACTGAGCTCAATCTAAGTAGATCTTGATGTATGTATGTATATATGTATGCATGCATGTATGTATTTAATATGCTGCCTTTCTCCTGGCATAAGACCTAAGGTGGGGTCTGATCAGTACCTGAATGGGATCTAATTGATCTGATCCATGCCTAAATAAGATATCTCCTGGGAAAACCATGTATCCCATGGAATTTAAATTTAAACAAAGTATGTACGAGGAACCAACTTATCCTGAATCACTCACAGGTTCACCTACCATTGGTAATGAATCTATAGAATAAGGGTAGGCCACTTGATACACTCCAGATGTTTAGGTCTACAACTTCTATAATCTTTGACCATTGACCATGATTGCTGGGGCTTATGGGAATTGTAGTACAAAGTACCATGAAGGTGCATGTTTCCTACCTTTGGTGTAGGGACCAAAGTTGTTGTCTTCCCAAGGACATTCAGTTCCAGGCAGTGATCTCAGACAGATGGGAGCTGAGCCACAGGAAGAGGCATTTATTTAGTTCTGGCAAAATGTAGCAAGGCAAATTCAAATCAGCTCCAGTCCCAGTTCCAATTAAGCAATGTCATGCAAGACAAGATTCAGGTTCTGATGAGACAGACAAAACAGAGGATGGGCTCTGATAAGGCCAAGTCCCAAACAATTTGAGGTAGCACCTTGGACAGATCATAAGCTAAAGAGTCAGACAAGTAGGTTTCAAATGTTGCTTCAGCAGAAAAAGAAAGCTAGGAGGAGCCTTCAGCAGAGCTATAGCTGTATCTAAGTGAGTAGATGTACATTCATTGAGCAAAACCTCCACAGGTAAAATGGCCTGGCCTGTTTTAGTACCTTTAACTCAGGCTGCACCTGAACTCCAATTTGACACCACTTTAACTGCCATGGCTCCATGCTATGGAATCCTGGAGTTTGTAGTTTGTTGTGGCACCAGATCTCCAAGAAATAACAGTCGGGTCAACTCAAACCAAAATGTGAACAAAATATGAATCTCTCCATCTCTACTTCTAAGTAGGCTGAGCGTGTTCCTCCTCTACTTTTCCCCCAATGTTACATGGGCTCAACCCTCTTGAATCAAAGTTAAGTACAACCTATCATCTGATTACGGTGTAAGGAAAGACTAGAAAGAACTTCAGAAATATCTGAAAATGGTTAGAAAATGTAAATTTTCTTCCCAGGAAGAAAATGCCGTTTCTTGTGCAAAAATACTACTTGCTAATTTTTATCAGAATAATTCTCCAACAGCAGTGATTTTTAGCACAAGAAATGACACTCTTTGTGAAGGAAATAAAATTTGTGTCCAGAAAAATTAATTCCTGTGCATAAATGCTATGTTCTGAGTAAAAATATCATGTGCAAATTTTGTTCGGGATAAATCCCAAATTGTGAGCAGTCTTTACAACTGTGCAATTTTTGAAGACTTTTTGGAGGGTGGTAAAAACACTAAAACGATTTGCTGCTTCTTTAGAGAACAGTTAGCAAAGAATTATAGCCCTAGTAACAGTTAATATCTCTTTTAAATAATTGCTTTAGTTCTATGTTGTTCCAATTGAATTGCTTGTTCTAAAGGGTGTGTTCCTTGATTCAACTCTGAGCTCTCCAGGCTCAGGATTCAAAGACGGCCCTGAGCTCTGAATGCATTTGCATAGTTAAAGCTTGTGCACCAGCTGTACCCATTCCAAGAGACATCAGATCTGCCAGAGTGACAAATGTCTTTGTTATGTTCCGTTGGGATTACTAGAATGTGCTCTACCTGGAACTGCCTTTGAAGGGTATTCAGAAACTTCAGCTAATCCAAAGAGTTGAAGCCAGATTGTTAACTGGGGCTAGCTATGTGTGTGTACGTGCCTTCAGGTTGCCTGTCTTATGGTGACACCATTAATTTCATAGGATTTTCTTAAGTGAGGAATACTCAGAGGTGGTTTTTGCAGTTCCTTCCTCTGAAATATAATCTACCTATATTCATTGGCAGTCTCCCATCCAAGTACTAATCAGAGCTGACCCTGCTTAGCTTCCAAGATCAGATGGGATCTGGTGCCTTTAGGGTATTTAGGTGATAGAAAGCACAAAATTCCATTGTTGCAATAGCTCCACTGGCAGCTGGGCGGTTTCTGGGCACAATTCAAGGTGCTTGCTATGGCCCACAAAACCCTATATGGCTCAGGTCCATGCTATTTGAAGGACCATGTTCTCTTACATAAACCTACCCATATTTTGAGATCTTCTGGGGATGCCCTTCTCTCTGTCCCACCAACCAATGCAATGGTGGTGGTAGCAATGAAGAAATATTTCTTCTCTGGCACCATTGTGTCTGCACAGTGTTGTCCAGAAGAGCTGTCTCAAGTGGTCAGGGGCCTTCTCTTTTCTGTCCCACAAGAGCAACATGTAGACCACATGTAGGCCTGCTGTGAAGAATTTGTACAAGATTTTGTGGATATAATTCCTTGGATCTTCTCTGACTTGGATACTGTTGTTGATACAGGTCTAGCGGATATAAACTTGGCTCCTGCTCTTCCTCTGTTAATGGATATGTCTCAGTTTGTGCAGCCTGAGGATGTGGACGGGCTACTTGGAGATATGAGAAGCTTCCTGTGTGTATTGGACCCATGTTTCCTGGCTCTTAAAAACACCCAAAGGGGAACTGGACAAGAGGTTAAGGGGAGTAGTGAATGCCTTACTGCAGCAAGGCAGGTTACTTTCCTGCCCCAAAGAAGCTGGGGTAAATCTGTTGTTGGGGGGGGGACCCTCCCTGAACAGCACCATACTGCAGAATTATCACCCAATTTCCAATATCCCTTTCTTTGGCAAAGTTCTAGAGTATGTGGTGGTATCCCAGCTCCATGGGTTCCTGAATATGACTAGTTAACTGGGACCATTTGAATGTGGCTTCAGGTCTGGTAATGGAGACAGCTTTGGTTGCCTTGGTCGCTACTGCTGTAATATACATTGAATGCTCTTTTCATTGGTCACACACTGGTGCATGCACTTCCCTTTCAGCAAGAATTAGGAGTGGGAGATGTGGATTGGGTTAGTTTCCATCAGAACTTTGAAAGCATTGACTTCTGCAAGCATTTGTACTTCCTGTTGCCACATTGCCAGTCCCCCACCAAACTAGAGTCCTATAAACTGGGAATGAGAGGAACACCACCACATCCAGAGTCAGGCAGGAATCATGGCATCAGATAGTATACTCCATTCCATTGCAAATGTTGCATTTGTGTGTGTGTTGTGTTTCAGGCTTTTCTTTTGTTGGAAACATTTTTTGGATAACATTTGTGTAAGGTGAAATAACTATTAGACCATGCCAAAGCCCTACAACACAGACAAACCTTCACCCTGCTCCCCACAGCAGCAAAAACCCTTCACGAGTAACTTAGAAAGAAATACCAGCAACCGGGCTGAACGAAGAGAAATGTCTCTGAAACCCAAATGCTTTTAGAAGCCAGAATGTTGGTTTGCTACAGACACACAGCTTGCAAATAGCTTTCAGTGTTTGACTGATTGCTTTGTGGGGAGAATGTGTTACCGACAGAAATCATGCAGGTGTAAGACAGCCTCTCCCGCTTTGACACGCCTGACTGGAGATGTGATAATTGGTGCTATGACTTACAGAATCTGCTCTGCTTCAGCTCTGGGTTCTGCCTTGGCTTGAATATGCAAAGAATCATGGAGTCAGGGGCAATCAATGCTAGAGACTCAAGAAGACTGAAGCTATTTCACACACACACACCAAACTATTTTTTCCTATCCTTCATGGGGAGCCTCCCCCAGTGAATCTGGATGTTCTGTTGTGACTACATAATATACATGTTTGCAAACACATATTAGCCACATGTATATTTTACACGCTTAAGTGTGTACTTTAGGACAGAGGTTCTTAACCTGTGGTCTGCAGACCCTCAGGGGTCTGCAATGTCCTCACAGGAGGTTCACGAAGGCTTGAAGGCTGCTTGGCCCACCTCCTCCAAGCAGTGGAGTGGCCACATGACAGGAGCCAAGGCAAAGGCTGACTGGCTGGCTTGGCCTGTGCATTGTCTTTCAATCTGCTCCAGCCACAAACTTGGAGGAAGAAGAAGAAAAGTCTTCCCCCTCTTGAGTTCCTCTGAGGGTTTAATGAATGGTGTAATTGCATTATTATTATTGTTATTTTTATTATTTTAAATCTTGAGTTAAGTCTTGGGGTCCACAGTGAAAAAAGGTACGTATTTAAAGGGGGTCCTTGGTAACAAAATGATTAAGAGCCACTGGCTTGTCCCCCTTGGTGGATGGAGAAAATGGGCAAGAGTCCATACCGGATGCCGGCCCATCACTTGAAGCTGCCGCCACTGCTGCCATTTACTAATGCAGATGCCAGAAAGGGAGCCTGCAACATGCAACTGCAGGCCCCTGCATGTGACTAGCTTCGACTAGCCCCTGCCTGGCTTCTGGGAGAGCGAGGGAGCTGGACAGTGAGAGGGCAATGAAGAGTGGAGTGCCAGACAGGCTATTGTGGACATGCAGGGCCCAGTCTGGTTTTTCCTTGGTAAACCAGGTTGAATGTTGTTGTTTTTTCCAAAATGCTTTATCAGTCCCTATCCCGGCTTGCCCCTGTTCCAGCATTGTATCTTCCCCAAGGATTGTTTGGACTGCCTGGAGGCAAGCCAGGCTAAATTGCTCATGTAGATAAGCTCCCTCTCTCTTTTTCTCTCTTTGTGTGTGTGTGTATGTGCGTGCGTGCTAAAACTTTACTTCCATGTCAGTAATCCTTCCTTGGAAGCTGCCAAATAGGAGCCACTCTTATATATTTCCGGAATGTCCCAAATGAAGTATTGCTCCAGGAGATTCTGAGAAAAAAATGGTGGCCACCTTGGGAAAGAAAGTTAAGACTGCTATTAATTTCTCCCTATGTATAAAAGCTTGTCCAAACCTTTTTTCAGTCCCCCCAACACAGCATCAAAACCCCAAAGCCAACTCCCCATGTGCAAAAGAGAAGGCAAGTGTGGGAGGTGACAGTTGTCATGAGCACCAGTTTTAGAACTATCACCCTTTGTGCACTACAGAATTTATAGTATTGTTTTTGTATCCTTTCGAGTCATTTATGACTTATAGTGACACTAAGGTGAAACTATCACAGGCTTTGTTCAGAGATAGGTTTGCCATTGCCTTCCTCTGAGGTTGTGAGAGTGAGACTTGCCCAGCGTCACCCAGTGGGTTTTCATGGCTAAGTGAGGATTTGAACCCTTGTCTCAAGTCTACCTCTCTTTTATATTTGCAGTAAAAAAGATAATCTTACTGAGGTTAAATTGCCTAGTAGTGGCCAAAATTAAACAACTGACCTGCTTTTCCCCCCCTCTCTCCTTAATTTTGAAAAATACTTAGAAGTCTAATTTGAATTGTTGGGGGAATACAGTTTTGCTTTACAGTTGAGAAGGTCATTTTTTGGGGGAAAAACAGAACTAAAGTCTAAGTTTACAACTGGGAGCTTGTAGCATTCATCTGCAAAAGGAGTTATTTATTTTTAGAAAGTGTAGGATTTGCCAAAAGCTCAGTTTTGCTTTCCTATTTACATCTTAGGACAACTGTATAACTTTCCCCATCCAAAATATTGATGATTGTGTGACTCTGTGTCTTCTGTACCATGACTATACCCTGTGTTTTCAGTTCACTATTAGTGATATTGGTGAAATATGTGCTTTCTGATATAGGGAAACTGCAAACTCTTGTCAGGACCAGTTTAAGGAATGGAGGGGCTGCAATGCTTTATTGGGGGGGGGCATATGTGTATCTCAGGTCAATGTAACCTAACCTAAGCTATTCACACTACAGGATATTTAGATTATTACTAATAATGTTTTTGCAGGAGGAGAGTTACTACGGGAGCCCCCACAATGACGCGCCCCCTGTGGCTGCAGGTGCTGCAGGGCCCTTAAACTGGCCCTGACTCTTGTGATTTGTACTTGGCTTGTGTGGCCAGAGCCCCTTTGCAAAATATTTTGAATGTTTGCTATTGTGGCTGTTTTGCCTTCTGGCAGTGACTTTTGCATGTTGCATTGTGAATTACATTTTGATAAACTTGGCTCAATATCTGAAACAACTTTCAAAGCAAAACACTACTTCTTCCATTTTTAAAACTTATCAGGTCTTCAGTGACTTTGAAACCTGTTGCTTTATTCAGAACATTTATCTGTAGCAATAAGTGCATGGTTTTCACTTTAGGAATGAGAGAGAGAGAGAGAGAGAGAGAGTGAGAGAGAGAGAGAGAGAGAGATTCATGGCATCTCTCTTCTCGATAAATTTGTGTTCTCTGTTGGTGACAAGCAATGACCTGGCCTATGTATGTTAATCAGAAAGGGAGCGGATTTAGCTGAGTTGACTGGTCTTCTTGCCTGTTCTGTTTTTATGATTCAGAAAGTTAGTTTCAAAACATTTTATAAAAGGATGCTTCAGTGGAAAAATAGATTTGGAAGGTGCATAGCTCCCTCTGGTGGCTTGTTTGGGATGGCACATGCTTGACACAAACTTGTCACTGAGTTCTTAAGCTTGGCAGTTTTGATAGCAGTGACTTGACTTGATATTGATGCCATTTTATTATTTATTTTTGTGATAAATAAAATGTTTTGATTTATCTGTCATTGTGGTTAGTAATAAGTGTGTGTGTGCAGGGGGCAGGGTTATCATCATTCTTTGTTCTGAAATTCTTTAAGACTTACGTATGCAGAAAAAAGTAAAACAAAGCAAGTGATAGTAACTTGCATCACTCCCCTGTTGAACCCTGGATTTCCTCCTTATATTCTATCTCTTTAGGAGTCTAAGGTGCCTTCCAGCTCTTTTGGACTATGAATCCCATAAGTCCCAGCCAAAATGGAAAATGGGTAGGGATTATGGGAATCATAGTCCAAAACACGGGGGGCACCAGATTGTCTGCCTGCCTGCCTTAGAATGTGGATTCAAGTCTACATTTGTATTGGGGACCAACAGTCTTTCTCTACAGCACAGAAATTAAAAAAAATCAGTCATGAGCTTCAGAAGGATAAAGAAACAGTGTGTTTAATGGGTGGGATCATGAGCCAAAATCATAGCCTCCAGAACAACATAGAAAGGCCATCTTCTGGTCTTTATTGCTGGATTGGTTATAGCTAGACATCATCAGCCATTGGCCAAGATTAGAGCAGGAATCCCTCTTCCTTGCTATTGTTACCAGTGCTAAGATTGTAAACCATGACCTGGTTTGTCCTCTCATGCTAAACAAGGAAATTTATACGTACATATATTCATACAGGCATATACAACATTTTGGGGGATAATTTTTGGATATTTTAAAAACTGATGTTTATGCTTCTTTGCAAGTGCCCAAACATTAAAACATTCAAAAGTTTTAATGGTTGCATACAGTATTAAAAAGTTGCAACACTGGGTGGATAGTTTGCACATTCCTTGATCCATCTGCCTGTGTTTTTGTGCTTGCTTCATGGGTGTGAGTGTTTAGCCACAAAGAGTAGAGCTCCCAGAATCAGGGCCTGGCCTTGAGTCTCAGAGCCTGGACACTCCTCTATGGTCCTCAGGGCAAGGAGTAGGGATGTCAGGGTGAGAGTACAGCCTTGAAAAGTTTGTGTATTATTTTTTTTCATCATTTGTTAATCTTGGTCTTTTTTAATTGAATGATATACTCTGTGTAGCTGTGACTGGTGCATAATAAATCATGCTTACTAAGCTCTCCAAGGGCTTCTCCCTCTAACACCACATTTCTAATACTATCAGGTCCTGTAACATGAGCACTCCCTAGGAGCTTGTCTACACTGGCCAGAATACTCTAAATTCTAGCTAGAGTATTCCAGCCCCAGGCCCATGGTGCTCCACTACCCCGCTACCTGCCCTTCCATTGTAGCAATGGAAGGGTGTCCACACACCCATGGCCCACATGCAAACCAGCGCTTCTCTTCCCCATGCCAGTCATGTCTTCCAAGGCCAGAAACGAGACACCTGGGCATAGTCACATGGCTGGGTGCCTTGTGGTGATCTCAGTGGATGTGGCATACATGACCTGGCCAGGAAATGGCTGCACCAGGCTCCATGTGGGCCATGGGTGTGGACACACACACCCATTCTGGCAATGGAACTCACAGATTTCTCTGGAAGAACCACAGCAAATGGTGAGGTTTTTAAACCATGTGTCTGCTCTGTTTTGAGGTGCATTAGCACCCCCACATCTGCTGATTTGCCACCCATGGATTCAATTATCCGCAGATGGTGACAGTGTGATGGTGGTGGATGGGGTAAGAGGATAGATCTTTCCTCCTTTTGCCCCTGGGGTCACTTCCAGGCTGAAATGGCAATGCGGGGGTGAAGGGGGGGGAGAGATCTGCCTCCTTCCTCCCTTTGCTTCTAGGATCACTGCAGGATCACTCCCAGGCCCGAAATAGTGATATGGGGGTAAAGGGAGGGGAGGAGAGATCTCCTTCCCTTCTCCCGTTGCCCCTGGGATTGCTGCCCAGGATTGCTCTGGAGCAGAAATGGCATCGGAGGGCATTCATTATTATCTGTGGATTTCATTATCCATGAGGCCCCCTGGAACCAATCTCCTGCAGATACAGGGGTCCTACCATATTTGCCCCAGATACTTGTTGGAGCTGCTTGGACATTGTCTGGACAGTTCAGACTAGGACAGGGGCAAAAACTTTGCATCATCCAGACTGCTGTGCGCGGGAACTGGGGTAGGCTGTTTCATTTGCCCTGTGTTGACAAGATTGTAGCTACCCTACTTTTCAGAGTGTGCTGTTTTGGGTCAGAGTCCTCAGAAACTTGTCTGGACTCATGCGGGGGGGGGGGGGAGGGGGAGAAAAGATAGCAGATGTGAGGAATATAGCAGTCAGTGGCAGGAGTTAGCTGAGCCTGGGAGAAATCAGTGTGGAAGGAGAAAGCAGAATACACTCTCAAATCAGACAGAAAGGTTTAACCAGGTAAAGAATGATGCCAAGGAAAACTTAAGTCATACAGTTTGTTCTAATTATCTCCACATCTTACTTCTGGCCTTACTTCTTGGACCGAATGGACCTTGGTTAGATTACTGTACAATCTGTGGGTTTAACAGAGGTTAAAAGAACTTTAAAAGAACTTTAAAAGAACTATTCTCTGCCTTAGAGCTTTATACACCAAGACACTCTGCTTCTTTCAAAATAATATGTTGCTACTACTAGGGTTTAAAAATCATTGGCAGAAAACAAACATGATCAGTGACCAAAGGTACACTAACTGCATCACTAAAACGAGGTTTATTTATTTCAAATCTTTTCTATACTGCTTCCCATTCTAAAAAAAGAAAAAAAATTGAAAGCGGTTGACAATAAAAACAATAAAGCAACTAAAAGCACAACGTGGTAAAACCATAGAGTCCATTAAAAACAGTTCATTAAAAATAATTGATAGCTTTCATAATTAGGAAAACAATGATGGGAATACCTGGGTAAATGTAGGGATATTAGTCTTGATTATTTAAGTCTCTCATGCAAAGAAGGAAAGATTTTGAGATTATGAGAGATTTGTATATCTTTCAGTTATTTTTCACATTTTATTTGCAAAAAAAGAGTTTTTGCACAAAGACTATTCCTTTTTTTTCTAGAAAAGGACAGTGCATTTTGTGCAAGGTGTGTAAAATATTGTCCTGGAGAGGCTTTTTTTTTTTTGGCACAAAAACCTTGCTTTTTTCTGCAAATATTATTATTGCAAAGAAATCCTGAAATGAGAGAAAATCTCAAAATGGCCGACTTTTTATGCTGTGCTGACTCAATATGTCAAGATGGCCTTTCTCATCAAGACTGTGAAAATGTATGAGTATTCATGACACCCCTTAGATAAACAGATGGATCTTCAGTTGGCAATGGAAGTATCCAAAACTGGCAGCTTGCCTGATTGCAAGAGGAAGAACATTCCATATGGTGGGAGCTACATAAGTGCTAGAATACAAAAGCTAACTTGGCCATGGATACTGAAGAAAAGACTTATGGGAGAATAAGGCCCATCACTGAAGATATCTGCGGTAGAAACATTATTGGTCTGAACCTGGTGTACTCAAACAAGGGTGGGGAGACTGTGACCTCAGGGATCCAGTTTTGATTCCTTCAAGCCACCCAAAACTCCTAGACTCCAAAATATTTTTTAAATGGCTCAGATTGCCATCAAAAATTATGGTTGTGCCCCAAGGTCTTCTTCTAGGCACCAGTCCTCCCACCTACCCCCAAAATGGCTGAAAGGTGGCAAAAAAACAAAACTGAAAGTGATGAAAGTTGTTTGACAGTGGAATATTGTTTGACAGTGGAATATGCTACCTTGGAGTGTGGTGGAGTCTCCTTCTTTGAAGGTTTTTAAACAGAGGCTGTATGGCCATCTGTCATTGGGAGTGCTTTGGGAAGATGCAGGGCCAAATCCACCATATACTGCATTGGTAAAACCTTTGTGACTTTTCCCGAAGTTTTTTAAAAACAGTGGGGGTGGGGATGCACATTCCTGCCCCTTGGGACAAGCAACTTGATTTGATTTGATTTCCCTATACGAGCGGAAGTTGAAAGCTGATTTGTCAAACGTGCACAGGGTGTGTGTGGTAGAGCTTGCTAAAAAGGCAAACGCCTGGAGCCACCATGTTGGCTTTTCAACTTAGTGAGTGAGTGCCAAGGCAATAAAATGGGGGGTGGGTGGGTGTTTGCTTTTTTGTTAAAGCAAAAGGTTGCTCTTTCGCACCCTGGATATGTTTTTTTTTTAATAAATACTGTCTGGCAGCAGCAAACTGAGGTAAGTAAAACCACATGTAATTTACTCATGCGCACCATCTTGATCGGCAGGCATGCCCGTTTGCACAGCTTAACAATTTGTAAGCCACTCTTAAGGGCCTTTGTGGCTGAAGAGCAGGGTATAAATACCTAAATAAATAAATAAACAACATTTTCTGCACAGGAAATTATATTTCTTTGCACAGAATATCCAGGAAAATATTATTTTCTGCACAGAAAATGCTGTTTTCTACACAAATCAGCCATATGCAAGTTTTGCACAGAATAAGCCCCAAACTGAAAAGATCCTCATCGATACAGGACTCTTCTTGTCAAGGTTTCTCAAAGCTTGGAAAACTATGTTTTCAACCATTTTTAAAAAATATTTTCTAATATTCTTTCCATCCCTAATGTCAGGCCTCCTCAAAGTACTTTGCACTGCAGCAGACACCAACTTATAACAGTATACTTTTACTGTTATAGTGTGAGGGCTCCAGCTAGGTTTCAGAAGGATGCATGTTGGACTACAACTCTGGAAACCAGGGTTCAAATCCCTGCTTAGCCATGAAAACCTACCGGGTGACCTTGGGCAAGTCACACACTCTCAGACCACAGAAAACCCTGTGATGGTTTCACCTTAAGGCTGCCATAAGTTGGAAATGACTTGAAGGCAAACAGCAGCAGCAGCAGCAGCAGCAACAACAACAGGGAAGTTTAGTGGTGGAGATGACCAAAGATGTAGCCCCCCCCCCCTGCTGACTAAGAAAGTCTAGGCTTTGCAACTAAAATCTGTAGTTGCATTTGTAAGTTATATTTCAGAGGAAGGAACTGGCCAAACTACCTCTATATGAGGGAATAAAACATGGATTGATGCATGGTAACACCAATTTGTAGCAACTTTCATTTGTCTCTATGATTTTTCTCCCAGATAACAGGTGTGAGAAGCGATCCATGTTTGCTGTTCAAACAGGCACACCAGAGAATCAAGATGGTGGACACGAGTGAATTACTCATTGTTTTATCTTCCCCAAGTTGCCACCACCAAACCCTATTTTAAAAAAAACTAAATCCAAGGTACAGAAGAGCGATCTTCCACTCTGCTTAAAAAAACAAAAGAAAAGAAAAACTGTTTCATTGCCTCAGCTCATGATAGCTATGGTGAAAATCCAACATGGTGATTCAGGGCACTGCCTTGTTAGCAAGCTCCGCCCCCACACACATCTGACCAATCAGCTATCTGCTTTGGGAATGCACCGTGGTGCAATTTCGTTGTCTTAATGAATGGGAGTGCACGTTTCCTTTGCAGTTTTTTTAAAAAACTCAGGTAAACTCCCAAAGCCTGGAACCATATAGTTTTTGCAGTTTTTTACCCCCTCCTTCCAAATACCATGATTCAATGTGGGATCTCATTAAGACAGATGGAATTCCCCACAAATTCCACCGTCTAGACAACCCATATGAAAACTCTCCAAAATCATAGAATTGCCTTAAGTCAACAGGTGATTTGAAGGCAGATACACCCACAACCAAATAGCTAGGTCAAGGGCATTTAAACAGAACCATGTGCAGCTGAGTGTATCTATTTCTTTCCTTTCCCTCCCCTCCCATCTTCCTATTGCTTTTGCCTTTGTTGTTGTTGTTTTAGGCTGACCCCAATGTTTTATGACTTACTGGCTGAGTGATGTGCCTGGTGCATGCAACCAAGCTAACAGGTTTTACACATGTAACAATTAACATTTCACACCAGCAGGCCCAAGTTCTCCTCTAAAAGCCACTCAATGTGAGAAGCAGGAGGAATACTGGTTATAATTTAACCTGCTTTTCCAGAGAGACTCTGACATCAGCTATAGTTTATTATTTTAGTTCAGCAGTCTCTTTTTTATATTGTTCTTCTTTTCCCCATTTTATTCAAGCAGACATTTGGGAATGGTGATGCCAGCTAGCGCTACCTTTGGCGACCCAAAGAAGGAGGCAGGTCAGAATATAGCATAAGCCTATGCTTTAGGTGGCTGCTAATTTGTGAAGAACTTCATTTCATTTCTTCACCTGCCTTTTGAAATGATTTCAGACAACAGTCCACAATTCAAGTTTCAGACCTACTTGGCCACATCCTGGGAGTCATATTGTCAGTGTGGAATTGGAAGGGGATAGTGGTGCTGGGTGCATGGGAATACCATGAATCTTGAAAACATACCCTCCATCTGTCCCAATTTGGCAAGGATAGTCCTAATTAATCCTCTGTCACCCCACTTTTCAGTTGGTTATAAAATGTCCCTGTTTCTCTCTCTTCCTCCAACTTTCCCCCTTTCTCCTGAGCTCACTTGAACTCCTGCAACTGAGTTCAAAGTGCGAAAGTATGGTACTCATTCACATTACTCAGTGGGGAGGGATAGGAAGGAGAAAATCTTGACCTTCCCAGTAGGCTCAGGCAAAAGCAGTTTGCAAAAGTAAATTGCTACAGCCTCTCCTAGCTTGGGTGTTTTGCCATTTTGATTCTGAGGATGCTTGGACACATGTATCCCTGTTTTGTTTGTTTGTTTGTTTGTTTGTTTTTTCCTGTGACATGGTGGAGGCTATATGAAATTCATTCTATAGCTACTGCTTCTGGCAAGCCTCAGGCAATAGCATAGTTTCAGTCTCTTGGAGGGGTTAAACATTTCTTGCCATATCCAATAAGAGTTCCCCATCTTCCCTTTCTGGACCTCAATTGCCCTTCCTTTGGCTGGTTCCTTAACTGGCAAATGAGAAGCTATGTGCCTGCAAGTTTGCAGAATTCTGAGTGTCTGGATAGGGGCTGGAAGGTTCTTGTCTTACAGTTTCAGGATGAAGGTAATATGACATAACTCTGATGCAGTCCCTGCAGAAGGACATATGTGGACACATGCCCAGTTTCCAGCAGAAGGGCATATGTATGTTTTCATGCTCAGTATTTAGAGACTGGATAAGTGCAGATGAATCCCATTATAATATACAGTTAGACTCCTGTATCTGCAGAACCAATATTCGTGGTTTCTCCGCAGGACACAAAACAGAACACATACTATAGAGTCTTCCTAGAAAATGCCTAGAGAGGTGTCCTCTCTAGACATTTTCTAGGTCCTCCAAAGCAACTCTATGGTATTTTAAACTGGAAGTCCCATTTTTTTCAATGGCATTGGCTGTTATCCATGGTTTCTGATATCTGCAGTAAGTCCGGGAACCGAATGGAACATGCCCCCTCTGCACACATTGTTAGAGGCTGGATTGTGCTTATATACTTTTAGTCTCTTGTCCAGTTCAGCCTCAACCTTTGATCTCTCAGTGCCGCTGACTCTCACTTGATCTCTGCCAGATCTCTACCTAGAAAAATCAAGCAGTAGTTGGAGAAGAGGGGACAATCAGGACAGCAACACAAATTGACATTGAAAGTTGGCTTTTGAAAGGCACAACAGCCTTTGCTTGATGCAGAGATAATTATTATGCAAATTCATGCTAATAAACTCTGCCTTGCATGTTGCTGAGAAGCTGCCTTTCCCGTTAACATGCCAGTAATGAGAGGTAGATTTGTAATTCAGATGCTGGCAGTAATATCCTAAATTACTCTGCACTATAACGGACCTTATTCATCCCCAAGCATTCTCCCCCCCCCCAATTCCACCTAAAAATGTCGATGCAAATTGGCTGCAGCTTTGCATATTTATTTGAAGATGTTATCTATTGTTGATAACACAATGAGGATAAGCAGCCATACATTCAACATCCCAACCCTATTTGGAGTTGTATGCGAGGTGGGCTTCTCATTCTAGAGTAGATTATGGTGTTTGCTCTTGGCTAGTCTCTGGTACTGTCATTTTTTTCCCAGATGCAGCTGGGGTTATTCAAACATCCTGTATCTTCCACTCCCTCTGAGTGGAAAGTCAAATTAGGTTTGGAAACAAGAGCTTTCTGATGATGGTAATTATTATCACCAAGTATTGCAAAGAATTAATCATCTCTTTCACCATTGCCCATATAACACCCAATTTCAGCTCAGAGGGAGGATAACTCAAGATGTACAAAAATGTGTCCTTTTGTTTTTGTGTTCTTGGGAGAATATTCCCTGATGCTGAAGAATATCCAAAGATCAACTGTTATCAAAAGAGCAACTCAGATTGCTCCATGCAGATCTAAATACCTAGTGCCCAGTGAAAGTGAAGGCAGTGGAACACACTCCCTCAGAGCGTGGTGGGGTCTCCTTCCTTGGAGGTCTTTAAACAGAGGCTGGATGGCCATCTGTCGGGGATGCTTTGATTGTGATTTCCTGCGTGGCAGGGGGGTTGGACTGGATGGCCCTCGTGGTCTCTTCCAACTCTGCAATTCTATGATTCTATGATTCTATGAAGGAAAGTGATAAAGTTACATAATGAAAAGAAGGGACAGGGGGCAAAACATAGAACAAATCAACAAGAACTAGAACATTGAGGAAGGTATACACATGCTTTCTACTGTAATCTAACTGCTCCTGGAATCAGCAATGGCTTTTCCAAATTGTTTCCTTTCCCACTTAACTTACATGTGAGTGAGGGTCTAAATGAAACATTATGAGCTGTAATGCATCTGGAACAGTTCTCTGTAAGAGAAGATTTGCTGCTTTGGGAATTAAAAGGTAGCCTTTTTGTAAATTTAACCCAGACTCAAATCCAGCTGTAGGGTCACAAGCCCCAAGATAAAAACACTCCATCCAATACTTCTGCTTAAAAAAAAAAATCCATGTAACAAAGTAGCAACGATGGTAGTAACGAAACAGTTTGCACAAAACTTGCTCAGGCATTTTGAACAGATAAAGTCTTGTGGATGTGAAAAATCTTCTAAAATGTGTTAGAACTGTAATTGTTACTTTCAGCAGGAAGACTTTTCTTAGATTTTCCATCCTCAAATGTGAGAACACGATAAACAAAGACTTCGGGGGGGTGGGGAGACAATATTAGTCTGCCTTTCAGTAAAAACAAAAATAAAAACAAAACCCAGTTTGAATTGTGTGTCCACTCTTCAGCTCATGCACATGTCAAATCCCTGAAAAGCTAAAGGTTAAAATCCTTCTTGATGGACACTGCAAATGGACAGTATGAATGTGCATGCATTATCATGTAAATAAGGACATTTATTATGTGGCAGGATAATACTTGGACATTTTACACATGCAGCTGTGGGTCTGGTGGAAGGGCATATTTGACAGTAGTTCACTTCCCCATTTTCAATTGAGAAGCAGTGCCTTAGCCCCAAAAGTGTTCTTTCAACAGAGGATTTTTATCATCACAGTCACCAGATGGTGCTGTTACTCGCCTCTCTTTCCCATTCTCTCTCTCATTCTCTTTCTCTCTTGTCCTTTCCATTTGCAGTTCATTTAGTCTGCAGAGATGCTCCGTTGTTCTTAGATTGGTGGTGAAACAAAGCAACATGGTTACAGAACGAGTGAGGCGGGAGGTGGACTTTCAGCTTTGCTCTATTACTTGCTAGGGGCTTGTCTACACAGGCTAAATAGCCTATCTTTCCCCTGTCTCAGAGCCCTACAGTCCATATGATGCAGGGAATTTACCCTGTTCTGTCTCTTGGCATTCCTCACCATCGCCAGGGAAGATACAGGGCTGAGTTGACGGGAAGGGCCTGATAAACTGGCAGCAAAAAATGGATTGGGCTCCATGTGTCTTCAGGAGCCTATCCAGCATGCCAGCCCTTTTTGTCAGGTAGGGCCTGATAAACTGTAGGGCCTGATAAACAGTTTATCAGGTAGGGCCTGATAAACTGGCAGCAAAAAATGGATTGGGCTCCATGTGTCTTCAGGAGCCTATCCAGCATGCCAGCCCTTTCTGTCACCGGCATCTCCTTGGCTCTCCTGGAAGCCAGGAAGGAGTCCCTCAGCATGCGACCAAGGCTGGTCACATGCAGCGGACCTTCAGCCACATGTCGGGGACCTCCTTCCTGCCTTCTGAGTCAGCAAAGAAAATGGTAGTGGCAGTGGCTGCAGGGACAGACCAGCATGCCTGTTTGGAGTCTGGCTGATTTTGTCGAGGTAACGGGGGAAGAACCGGCCAGCTCTGCAGTCAGGATATACCTATGGGGACCTGGTGTATCCTGGCTTGTGTAGATGAGCCCTAGGAGTGACAAATGTTGCCAGCTTCAGTTCTTAACTCTTCAGAGGACAGTTTCATCTGCTGGTGGAATAGATGTAGCCCTGGATTGATTCCCCCCCCCTTTTTATTGGGGGGGAAACAGTATTCACTCCCTATATCTGATACAAATGGAGTTTTATCTTTCTTTCAGGGCTTACAGTCTGGAAGCAATTTTCACTAGATTATGCAGATGTTTCTATTAGGTAAAAGTTTTCACATTTCCCAATACTGCACATGTTATAGAAACATGTACAAAACACTCATGGAAATGCATGGATTTTCCAACACTGTCCAACCAACCAATTACCTGCCACCTAAAAAAAAAATCCCTTGATGTTTTCACCCATAATGAAACTCTTCCCATAATAGGAGGAGGAAAACAAATACATGCTTTCTATTTACAGCATAAAGATGAATCAAATCAGGATTGACACCCCTACTTTTAATGTTATGTGCATTCTGGTTTTGGCTTCTTACATCCATCTTGGCTTCTGTGGGTGACCATGAAAGAGCACTCTCTCTCTCTCTCCTTTTCTGTTTGTGTTAAGCTAGAAGCATGGGGTCCCTTGTCCTGAAAAGGCCTCAGGTGGGGTATCCCTTTAGTTCTAGCACTTTCTGGCAGTTTTTTATTATCTTTCCCAACAAGACAGGATGTCAACCACTTCTGCTTCTGGGCTCATTCTGACACCATTATGCTATCTTAAAGCGATACTTAGATGCCCAGAATATAAAAAACATTGCAGGAAGCCTACTTCCTCTTCTTGACAGAATTTGTTGAGTGGCTTTGCCCTTGCCTTCCTCAGAGGCTGAGAGAATGTGACATGTCCAACATCATCCATTGGGTTCTCATGGCTGAGCACGGATTTGAACCTTGGTCACCAGTCTCCCCATCCAACACTCAAACCACTACACTCTCCTCTCTAGCTTTACCAGCTTTGAACTGTAACACTCCCAGCCACATAGGATTTTGTACATGAGAAGGTGCACAGGCTCAGCACAATGGCTGATCTTACTACACTGAGGGGGAGGCCTTCTAGGGGAAAAGAAGAGGAAGAGCTTCCCCAGTCAGATAGGGAACCTCCTTGTTCCAAATTAAGCTCAGGGGCTGAAGGTTCACCTCCTTGTTTTAATCCATCCACCCCTCAGTCACAACTCAAAAACACATGTCTCTCTTTCCGACTGCATAAGAGCATTGCAAACCACGAACTGCATGTTCATTATCAATGTGATGAAGTTTTCTGTGAGCCTGGCTCATTGAAAAGTTACAAGAGATAATTCCAAAAATTCATTCTGCCATATATATACATATATGCACATACATATATCACGAGTCACTAATAAGAATAAAAAGCAAATAAAGAGGAAGAGGGTTGCTTTACTTGTTCAGGCAGGGTGAAATGTGTTTTGGTTAAGTGAGGGTCAAGAGAATAAATCAAGGAATTAAATCAGGTTTCTTCCTTCTGAGATTTCAAGAAACAAGTTAGAGGAAGAAAACATGCAGCTTTGTCACTTAACCACTGGGTGGTGCTGCCAGAACTCTGTGCCATGTCCAAATGAGTATCAGATGCTTCACTGTCTTGTTTCGGCCATTTCTTCAGTGAGCTTGTCACTTTGCCAATGACACTGAAACTCTTTCCTCTTCTTGTACGAGACAATTTACCCTCCCTGTAAGAGATGAAACATTTCCCTTTTCCAGGGCCCATCTAAACAGTGAAAATACTTCTCATGGATAGATTTTCCTTGGGTTTTTTCCGGGCTGTGAGGCCGTGATCTGGAATAGTTTCTTTCTATTTCTATTTCTATTCTATTTCTATTTCTTTCACACTTGAGAATAGAAAGAAACTATTCCAGAACATGGCCTCACAGCCCAGAAAAAAAACAAGAAAAATCTGTGAAATCCTTCGACTTCACATCTCTCATGGAATTTGCTGGGGATCCTTACAGTCTAAATGGGATCCAGCGCCAATCCACACTATTCAGAAGGAGAGGGGACCAAAATGGCAAAAACAACAGGGTAAAGGCCTTTGCAGATTTCCCCGTACTTTTTCACAAACTGCAAAGTGGGTGCAGATTTTTGCTTGTTTGGACTATAGAACAATAAAAAGCTGGAAGAGAAGCACAGAGCTGATTAGCTGGGTGAGAGTGGGAGCGGGACTTGCTAGGAGGGCAAGTGCCCACTGCCACCATGTTGGATTTGCGCCTTAGCAATTGCTCACTAAGGTGATAAAAAGGATCAACATTTTCTGTTTTGCTTTGGAGAATCACTCTATCATATCAGCCCAGCTTGGGATGACTAAAAAACAAACAAACCTGGCAGCAGTGAAGAACTAACACAAGTAAATCACTTGTGGCTGTCATCAGGAATGTGAGGCTTATGGGAGCTTCTGAGTTCAGAAAAACCATTTTGACATGTCACTGCTGCTGCGAGATGTCAATAGGAGGTATTGGGGATTCCCCCCCCCCTCGTGTAGATGGGCCACCGGTGTTGCTCAGTTCTGCCCACACAATGTATTGTTATGTAAGAAGAGGGATGGGGAGACTTGAAATCCTCTAAATGTTTCTGCACTTACCGCTCCCATCATTCATCCCTGCTTGGGGCTGATGAAAGTTTTAGTCCAATAACATTTGGTGGGCCACATATTTCTAATCCTTGCAGTAGACCCTTTCCTTGTTTGGATGAGGAAATGCTGATTCTCTCAATGGCTGAGACACCACATTGGAGTGTAGACTGTGAAGTTGTGTATCCTTCCCCATCCTGCTGCTGCTTACCAGTGGAGAGGGGAAGGAGTGTGTGTGTGTGTGTGGGGGGGGTGATTCAGACCATGAAGTAGCAGCTGGACTCAGTTTGGGAGCAGGAAAAATGAGGGTGTGCTCAAGGATGGAGTACACCCCTGTTTTCCTTTCATGAGGAGCCCAGGGCAGCTATATCTTTATGGTCTGAATTGCCTTCCCTCTCCCATTCGTACCAGTAAGAAACAGCAGGAGGAGCAGCCACCCTTCCTAATGTTTGATAGCTGCCTAGGGGAAGAGGTTTGGGGATGGAACACAAGAGCAAGAGAATTGCCTCCAAAAAGGAACATATGTGTGCGTGAACCACATTTGTGCATTTACATGTTACTAACAGGATTCCAGCCAATACATGCTGAAGTATATAAATATTTACACCCTATGGTCTTCTGAGTAAGCACTTACAATGGCTTACAGCCAAATAATAATGGCATTAAAGACATAAATTAGTCAAGGAACATTGAAACAGAAGCAGCAGTAAACATAGCAAAGACAAGTCTACAGAAGAGAAACATGGTGGCCCAGAGAGCACCAAATGCTCTCTGAAATGAGATTATCCTTATTTACTCCCAGAAGGAAGCAGTTTAGAAGCAGATTGATGTACATTCCCCACAGAAAATAGCTGAAGTTCTTTGGTACTACTGTAAAACAGATCCTGTCCTGAATAAATGATCATAGTATCAAAACTTAGCATGGGAAGCATAGGTAGGGAAAGATTATAGCTCAGTGGTACAGCACATGTTTTGGGTACAGAAGGTCTGTGGTTCAGTCCTAGGGCTGAAACCCTGGACAACCACTATCAGTCAAACTGAGCAAGATGAGAAAGATAGATACTCTGAGTTAAGATGAGGGAGCTTTTTATGTGCCATACCGTACCTTGCATATAGTGTTGGCTGCTGGGTTCCTTATCAGTGGGGTGATCAATCAAGGCTTTAGTGCAGATATTGAAGGTCCTGGAGTCCATCTCCAAAATAGACATAAACCCAGAATAGATTCACCAATGTGCTAACATGGAAGCCACCAGCAACTACTATGCAACATACACCATCCAGGGACAATGCATTTTCCCTATATTTGCTGTATTTTGTTCATATTTGGGAATAGGAAGGGTCAACTGTAAGTCATTAGAGGTGACCATTTCTGGTGTTCAGCCACTTACTCAGAGATAAACCTCTGGAGGTGATGCCCTTTCTCTCTGCTACACCAACATGTAAATGTCTGCCATAGACATGAAGGTTGCAATCCTGTGAGCTTAATAGGACAGACCTCTCTAAGCAGACTGAGCTGTAAAGCACCAGACAGTGCACAGCCTGCCTTCCATTTCACACATCTGTTAAAGTTTGTATTCAACAACCGGGTGGTATGATAGTACATCATAGGGAAATTAAGTTTTCCTAATATATCTAATTATCTTTCTCTTGTCTATTATCGGCCAAAAGTGCAACATAGTCTATGCTTCTAAAATTCCCCAAACAGAAAATTAAGGTTATTTGAAGAATCCCTATTGCTTACAATTAAAGGATAAAACAGTTTCACCTTGCTGTTTCCCCAGTTCTGCCCCTTGCCAATGACATAATGGAGTTACCATTTTATCTTCAGTGTCCATTCAGAGAGAGTGAATATTTAATAGCTGGTATGAGTCTGATGGAGATTTGAAGACCAGCCATTATAGACAGTTATATTGTGTTTTATTGGAAAATGTAATAGAAGATTGTGAACTTCTCTTTCTTCTATATAGTCTAAATGGCTTGCCTAGTTTTAGCATGGAAAATGGAAGTGCTTGTAGGCCATTTGAATTATTAAGCCCATGGTAATTGAGGTGGGGGGGAGGATTAACTTGTAACACTCTTCTGCAGATTAGTTCTACTGTTGTGGTATTCTCTTTTCTACAACTTCCAGAACTACTCATAGGTAACATCCTTACCTTCCAGCCCTAACACCCCTTTATTGTTGTTAATTGCCACCAAGCTGACATCAGCTTGTAGCAACCCCATGAAAGAGAAATTTGCAAGACACCCTCTTATTGGCAGCCCGGCTAAGATCTTGCAAACTCAGGGCTGTGGTTTTCTTAAGTATGTTGATTCATCTGTAATGTGGCCTTCCTCTTTTTCTACTGCCTTTCACTTTGGCAAGCATTATTGTCTTTTCTAATGAATCATGTTGTCTCATGATATGTTCAAAGTACAATAGCCTCAGTTAAGTCAATTTGGCATCTAAGGAGAGCTTAATGATTTACTTTGGGACAATTTATTTAGGGGGGAGTCTATGGTATTTGTAGATTTCTCTTCCAGAACTAAATTTCAAATGATTTGATTTTCTTCATGTTATCTTTCTTCACTCTCAGGTTTTCAAAATCATACATAGAAATTGGAAATATATGGCAGGGATGATGCTGAGTGTGGTATTCAATGATAGATCTTTACACTGGAGGATTTTTTCTACTTCCTTCATAGCTGTGCTTCCTAGTCTTCTGGTTTCTTGAACATAGCCTTCCAGTCATTCTCCTCAGCCCTTACTAAGTTATCATGTTTTCTAAATTTACAAGTTGTGGGTGGAAGGGGAGAACAGAACAAAGGAAAACAGCAGTCAAGAAGGCTGCAGTATATGAGGAGCTCTCAGTAGATTATAGTTGTTTATTCCTCTGGGTAAATGAATGAGCCAGGAGGAAGCAAGATCAGCAATGTAGGCCCAAAGCATGGTTGGAAGTCTTTCTCACAGTGTGAGGAACTGCATACAAAGAAAGAAGGAACATTTTAACTTGACTCATAGAAATGTAGTCTTTATAGAGAGACAGCATGGCGTAGTGGTTTGAGCATTGGACTATGACTCTGGAGAACAGGGTTACAATCCCCCTCAGACATGGAAACCCATGGGGTGACACTAAGCAAGTCATCCTCTCAGCCACAGAGAGTAGCAAAGGCAAAGCTAAACAAATCATGCCAAGGAAATTGTGGGGGGAAAGGGGCAAGGAGACAAGACCAATTTGCTCCTCCTCCCCCTACGCCCCCACTATGGCCCCGCCACAGCGGTGATTGCAGGGCAAAGGGGGAAGGGGACAAGGCCAGTTCACCCCTCCCCTCCCTTCACCCCCACGATTGCTGTGTGGCGATAGGAGCCCTCCCAGGGGAAGGGATGTGGAGGTAAGATCCCTTCTCCCCCCTCCCTCCCCCACCATGGATAATTGAATCCATGGTTGGCGAATCAGTGGATACAAGGGTGCTACTGTAATCTGCTTCTTCTGATCTCAGTCTTTCAAAGCGAAAGGTATGTTGGGAAGATGGGGGACTAGAGATAAGGTGAAGGAAAGGGGAGAGAGTATGTATGTTAAGAAAAAGTTGAATAGGGTTTGGGGCCAGGTGGGAAGAGGTTGGTAGCATAGTGAGCTGAGAGATCTCAAGAAAAGGTGATAGCATGAGACATGTGTAGGAGCCAGTGTGGTGTAGTGGCTTGAGTGTTGGAGTATGACTCTGGAGACCAGGGTTTGAATCACTGCTCAACCCACTGGATGACTTTGGGGAAGTCACACACTCTCAGCCTCAAGAAAACCCTGAGGTTTCCCTTAGGGTCACCATAAGCTGGAAGTGACTTGAAGGCACACAACAACAAAGATACAAGTGAATCTGAGAGAAAGGTGAAGTAAAACCAACACGGAAATGTCACATGCTTGGTAGAAGTCTTGTAATAACATTTCTCTTCCTTTTCTGTGTTAACCCACTGTGTGAAATTCTTCCTTACCAGAGACTTAACAGGTTCTGACTACACATGTACAGAAGCATGGGGACAAACATTGCCTATTTATATTTATGAAGTCACCTTATTGGACAACTTGGGAGTGAGTTTGAAGCAGGACAAGTCACTCAGGTATAACAAAGAAACTATCTGGGGCCTTGGCAAGGCAAATGAGAGTGAAATCTGCTAAGGACAATGTAAGTGAATAGGCAAACATGACCCCCCCCCCTTTACATTTCTGAAAATGCTAGCAAAATTACTTGCCTTGTTTTGCCTGAGCCCTAATTTTTGTGTTTGCTAGGAAGAAGCAGGGGACTCTATGTGCCGTGCATGTATTTTAACCATAGTGCATTAAAATAATTTATGGAAGGTTTCTCTGTCTCTCTCGGCTGAGGAGGTGGTCAGACGAGAGGATAAATCTTTAAAAGAATAATGTTTTCAAAATCAGGCTCCTTGTCCTCGAACTCTTTGATGTATGAGAGCAATCGTAGGTAGGACACATAGTGAAATATACATGAGATCTCCCCAGAAGAGAATAGCAGACTGGAGAAAATATTAGTGTTTACATCAAAACTCAATTGGAGCACTCGTTTCAAGATGATAGTTTATTATGTTGAATGCAATTTAGTCCCGCAAGGATATTTCCTCCATCTGTGACAGACACTCACACATGCACACACAAAGTACTTTCTTTCTCTCTCCTGCTCCCCTCTCTCTCCCCCCCCATTCTACCTCGAAGTTGACATATCTACTGTATAATTCATCCTCCTCCCTTTCCCTGAAATCTTTTGAAGGTTTCGAAACAGGGGGAAGGAATAACCAGGTTTAGACAAGTTCACAGTTTCTTAGAGACCACAGGCTTGATCTTCAGTTGGCGTAAGTTGACGTCGTTCTGCTGGCCTTGATGAGATGAGATTGCATTTACATCAGCTGAAGAATCTGTCTTTATGTCAGACAATTCTGCCTCAGGGAGTGACGGAGAGAGAATGCGAGAGAGGCGTGCTGTGTGGAATTAAAGATAGAGGAAATATGTGCATGATGGAATGAAGAGCTGGTGTCTGATCAGCCAATCCCACATTATACCCTCTGGGTTTAAACCGAGCCAGTGTTCAGCAATAGAACTGGTTTGTGTGGGGTTTTTTTAATTCTAAAGCCAATGGTGTGAACTGTGGGGCTGGGGGTGGGGAAGGAGATGAGCACAATATCAAATGGTACATATTTTTTTATCAGGGCGGGATAACATGTAGTTCTGAGGCCATACGACACCCTCAATTTTTATTTTTATTTTATTTTTATTTTTTTTGCCCTTACTTCCTCTGCGCTCCCTTTACCACCCTTTTTCTGTCCAAAAAGGGACAAATTTTAAACATTCCTGAAAGCAATTTGCCTCTTTTTAGGTTGCAGCCGAAACCAGAACAATTTTTTATATATATCAGAAGGGGTTTACCGCATACCATGCAGCTGTGGACAAGTTTACATAGGGACCACTAAACACAGTGTGCAAACACGAATCAAGGAACATGAGAGACACTGCAGACTGGGCCAGCCAGAAAAATCAACAGTAGCAGAACATGTGATACACCAACCTGGGCACAACATGCTATTTAAAAACACAGAAATTCTGGAGCAGGTCAAGAATTATTATGTCAGAATGCACAGAGAAGTTACTGAAATCCACAAACACCTGGACAACTTCAACAGGAAAAAAGAAACCCTAACAGCAAACAAAATCTGGCTTCCAGTTTTGAAAAAACAATAGAATCAAAACTCAAAACTTACAAAGGAATTTCACCCGGGAAAAGGGGGATTTCCAGCAGATAATGACCCATCAACCAACCATTAGCCAAACAGACACTAATCAGCCTTGCATTTCTACACCCAGAAACTAACCATTCAAATACACAAATTTACATATACTCCCCAACAGGGGCTCACAGTATATAAACTCCACACATACTCCTACCCAACCATTCTCTGAAGATGCCAGCCACAGATGCAGGTGAAACATCAGAAAGAAACTCTTCCAGAACACGGCCTCATAGCCCAGAAAAAAAGCCAAGGAAAATAAAGTGGAAGGGGAATTCCAGCCTCTTTATATTGGGGGTGAAGGGCATTGTTGGCCACCCAAAGGGTCACAGGTGCAGAAACCTGGTTCTTGGACCATCTGCATTTGTCCACTGCAGTTCTAAGTTGTTGCTGCAAAGTATGTTCAAAGAATTCATCATGAAAATGTTGCTGTCTATGGCATCTTTATGACAGCTATAATATGTACCTAATCTATACAGGCTCCAGAACACAAACCAATTCATTCAAAGTTGAAGGGGGAAAAATCCTTGTACATATGAGGCAGAGCTTCCTGATGGTAAGAGCTGTTTGACAGTGGAATTGGCAACCTCAGAGTGTGGTTGACACTCCTTCTTTGGACGGCTTTAAACGGCAATTTGATGGCCATCTTTAAAGAGTGCATTAGTTGCTTATTCCTGCATAGCCATGCATTGGATTTGCTGGCCTTTGTGGTCCCATCCAACTCTGTGGTTCTCTAATTCTATGAGTCTATGTACCCTGACTTTTACACTCCACTAGGAATGTATTTTTTAAAACAGACGAAAAGCATACCACTTTCACACATTTTTAAACACCTTGGTTGCAAGCACTAAAAGATAGTTGTACAGCAGAGCAGGGCAAGTGTATAGTGGCCAGGATCCAATCTTCCACACCCCCAAACTTCCTGTAGGATACATACCCCCCCAACCTAACCAAAATACCTTCTTTTTCTTCCATTTCTCCTTCAAAATGGAGATCGGAAGTGATGTAACATCATCTCTGGTTGCCATTTTTAAGGCAAAATGAAGGGACAAAAGGTGGGTATTTTTTGTGGGTTGGATAGTTGGGGAGGAGAGTCATGCTTTCATGCACTTAGGAAAGCTTTTGATGTGATTTTCAGGCAATTTTTACCTAAAAGTTGTGCCATTTTTTCCCAAAATGATGATGATGATGATGATGATGATGAACTTTGAGACACGGTTGGGGGAGGGATTCAGTGGAGTCCTGGGGCTGCATGCAGCTTGTGGGCTGCACTGTCACCATCCCTGTTGTATAGTTATCTAAATAAAGTGCTATGTGCCAAAATGTAGTGATGCCTAGATTCTAAGTAGAGGAGAACTGCCTGGGCAATGGAGGCACTGGTGCTTCATTTGACCACTGAAATACTGGGGGGAAAGGAGCAGTCATTAACACCAAAGGTAACATTTTCTATTTAGACTTGATCAATATGTGCCAAAGCATCATGAGATATAGCTGTTTTAGGATCTACCACTTCAGAGTGCAGGTGAGATTTCAGATTACGGTATATTACAGTGGGCCCTCCTGCTCTATAGGCTCTGGATCCACAATTTTGAGTGACTGCAGATTGTCATGTCCTATACATAAAGTGTTGGTGTGTGTCCGTATGCATGCTGCCGCCATTTAATAAGATGGGATGCGATCACCCACATTTTTTGTTATCTCCAGGGGCTCCCAGAACTGAATCTCCATGGACCTGGAGGGCCCGCTATAGGGAACTATGAGGGTGGGGACTATGAGGGTTGGGGAAAGGCCCACTATAGGGGACTATGATGGTGGGGGAGAGAACATATCTCTTGCACTTACAAAACTAGCATATTATGAGACCAGGTTGTAGATTAGCTAACACATATTGGAAACTGCTTAATGTGGTATAGATGTGTAAAGTGCTATTGCTTGACAATTTGTAAGCTGCTCTGAGAGCCTTTGTGGCTGAAGAGAGGGGTATAAATACATAAATAAATAAATTAGCCTGAGTACTCCCTGACATTCTAGCTTTCTGTGAGCGGGGAAGGTCCTGCCTCAACCACAATCAAGCATTTAGGGCCTTATTGCACTACATTGTTATAGCAGTATTATTCCACTTTAACTGCTATGGCTGCCTCTTGTGGAATCCTGTGATTTGCAGTTTAGGGAGGGGCATTTAGCATTCTTGCCAGGGAGCTCTTAGCCTTCACTAAACTACAAACTCCAGAATTCCACAGGACGCAGCCACAGCAGTTAAAGTGGAATAACTGTGCTATAATAGCATAGTGCGATAAGGCAGTTAAATTCAGTCCAAAGCAAAATAGGATGGAGGATTTTCATGAACAAGTCCTTCTACTTGCAAAATGTATCCTCCATTATGGCATTGTAAAGGATAATGCCGAAAGGGATAAGTAAGTTCAAAGCATGGCCATGAGCACCACACAACTGACACAGATGTGTAATTCTCTCTCTAAACCATATATACAGTGCTCATGAACTCTATTGTCTTCTAGTTTTCTTTCTTTTTTCTTTCCTTTTTTAAAAATTAGTTATTTATACCCTGCTCTTCAGCCACAAGGCTATCAGAGCAGCTTACAAACTGTTGTAAGCAATAGCAATTTACACATCTACACTGGATGTGTGTTAGCTAATTTTCCCCACACCAGCTATCTTTCTCCTATGAACAGGGATATCGCCACACAGTAAATTCTCTTTTGTTGTGTAATGACTTCATGGAGGCTAAATGAAGCTAATGCAGAGTGAGGGCAGATATGACGAGAAATGGCGGCCAACTAGTGGGAGGTGAAGTAGGCAGCACTAGGCCAATGCATGCATCACTGCTCCTGATGTATAGTCAATTGCCTGTTGTCTGCTGCTTTGTGCTTCTTCCACATGTGCACAGATTATGACAAAGTTTTGGTGTAACTGGCCCATAAACTGAATTAATTTCCCCACTCTCTTTAATATAGGTACTTAAAAAAATAAAATAAAATATGAAGCAATTTTAAAAATAGATGAGCCTTTTAAAAAAGCAGCAGATTTGAAAACTGTGAACAAAACCAGTGAACAACCCATGCCGATTGAAACTATAAACACTCTTTTTTTTCTTCATGCTATGCTCATTTGAAATGCTGGTCTAACAACGCTAGGTATCCCTTAAAATATGAAACAGCTGGTATTTCTAATTTGAACAATGCGATGTAATTAAGCAATGAAATGTGCAGCAAACTCTTTAGATTTAATAAACTTAGGAGGATCATGTTCTAACCTTGATTGCTTTGTGTGTGTGACATTCATGTTAAACGTACTGGGGGCAATCAACCCAAAAATTAAGCTCCATAATTTGGCAATGTGCTTTGGCAAGTTTGGGCCCATGTGCACACCTAAAAGTCCAGGGGAAAGCTGGTACATGAGCAAATCAATAGCTGGATCAAGGATAGAAAGAATATATTTGGAAAAGATCAAGGAAAATAAGGCAAAGAAAGGTAAGCTAAGAAATTGTGTAAAGTAGCTAGTCAGGAAAGGTAAGAGTAGGATAAAGGGAAAATTCCTTACCTACTCCATGTGTCAGTATATGGGTATCATATTTGAACGATATAGTAGGTGGAGAGAGCAAGGTGGAGAAAGAGAGGCAAAGCTGGTGCCAACATCAGACATGCTTGGGCAGTAGCCACTAGAGAAGTAATTCTTCTCTAATTCTCTTCTTGAAAGAAGGAATATGTAATCTGAGCAATTTTCTTCTTGCTGTGAGAAAGTCTTAGCAAACTGCAAAGTTTTTGAAGACTACTCACACTTTGTGACTTCTGCACAAAATTCACACGTGGTATCTTTGGACACAAAACAGAATTTTTTATGCAGGAATCAGTGTTTTCTGTGCAGAAAATAATATTTCTGTGTAGAAAGATTGTTTTCTGGATAAAAAAAAATTACTGTCGCCTGGGTGGAAAATGTTGTTGTTGTCTGACTATGTACATGAAGAGGCATCTGGATCTGTAATAAAAATGTGAAAATTTCTCCATTTTTGTCTTCAGTTTGTTACATTTTTATGAAACCACTTTTTTTCTTTTTTTGTTTAATTGCTCAGTATCAGGTTGCAAGATTTGATTTTCTTTTTCTCACATTGAAATCTGGAAGCATTTTTACATATATATTTTTCCTTACATGCATATTTATTTATACTTCTTTTGAGAAACGTGCATTGACTATAAGTTTATTAGTGTATCTTTATAAAAACTGTGCAGATTTTTCACATTTATTCATGCATTTAAACTATTTTCATCCACTATCTATCCCCAGCTAACCTACTTTTATAGGGAACAAAAGGGGTTTTTTGCATGTGCAGAAACAGTGGTAACTCAATGTGAACTTTTAGTAAGAAAGGCCCCAGATAGGTGCACAAGGCAGCCCAGAAAATAAAGAATGGCAGACAAGAAGGGAGGTGTCTGTGTGGTCTATCATAGCATTCTTGCAGCTTAATTGCCTTTGAAACTGGCCATCAGTCATCTCTGCAGCCTGACAAAGTCAACGTGCCTACTCAATCTTGATCTGCAAAGCAAATCTCACACATAGTTTTTCATTTCTCACTTGGGGGTGACATGAAGGGCTTTAGTGGAAAGAGCATGGTGAGGAAAACACCCTAGATTTGAGTGGTACATTTTCCAGCATGATTTGCATGCATTGTTTGATTCCTCAATGGGTTATTTGAACTTGGCTTCACTGCATTTTGTTTAAAAAAAAAAAAAACCTGCCTCCATATACATGAATTGTTATGCATCAGAAGGAACAGAAGCTGGGGATTCTGGCTGTGGGAACTGGATTCCTAAATAAGAAAACTATGCACTCAGGAAGCAAACAGCTAGTCTGTTCTTGCCAGCAGAGGATGGAAAATTGTAACTTTGGGGGCTACAGTTCCCAGAAGGGCATACCCAACATGTCTACCAAGCATGTTGAGTGGGGGTTCTGGGAGCCACACTCCAAAAAATTCACTTTTTCAACCTCTGATCATCAGCACCTCTAGTGCCGATGGCCAGAGTGCAATATTACAGCTATTGGTGCGGGGTGTCTGAAAGTCTCCAAAGATCTACAAATATACCTTGTGTGTTTGACATCAGTCTGACAACCTTTTCCTGGAGTGACTAGTCTAGGTATGTGAACACTGTTTGGCTCCAGACTTCCTGGCCCTGACATGAATCTATGGACTTTTTTGGATGACAATTTGTAATGCAAACAGCCTCGTACCCGTTGCGAGGCTGCTGCGCTGCAGGGGAAGCATTTCGGATGATGCTGTGCCTGTGCCGATACTGTTGCAGAAGAGCTGGGAGGCTGCAGCACCATATTTGGTGATTTCCTAATCACGGTCAACTTTCATGATTAGGAAATTGCCAAAGATGGCGCTGCAGCCTCCTAGCTCTTCCGCAACAATATCGGCAGGCACAGCGTCATCCGAAATGCCCCCCCTGTAGTGCAGCAGCCTCGCAACGGGGACAAGGCTGCTTGCGTTACAAATTGCCATCCAAAAAAGTCCTACGTAGCAAAATTAAAAAAATATATATATTATTCCCCCTTCTAAGCAAAGAAATTCTGAACCCAGGCATACTTCATGTGAGCACATTGGAGCCTGGGCATAATTATATGGATTTTCCTCTTCTAATGGAGAGATGTGGGGGGGGGGGAGCTCACAAAAACATGCAACACAATATAATAACCAGTCAATTACAATACAATAGCTTTTTGTTGTTTTTATAGGCCCTTTATTTACAGCCAGTAATTGCTGTAAATGAATAAATACATTTCGGCCAGAACTGAATAACGTACTTCTGCTGGATTCCATTGCTTCTGCCAGAACTGGCATTTATTGTCATCTTCTTGCAATCCTTATTAACCCAAAAGCCCTGCTCTACATGTCTGGGAAAACCTCTGGAGCAGGTCTTTGGAACTACAGTGGTCTGCAGTGGAGGAAGTAGGGAGGAAAGTCCCAGTTCCTTTCACACTAGAAGCCAGAGTGAGAGATGGAAAGAGTATTCAAAAGTATTCCCAAAATGGTGGAAAATATATGTGTGTGTGTTTTAGTATCAAGAAACCCTGCTGAGAAAAATCTTGGACTGATGAGAAGCATTGCAGTTTTGGAATTATTCACTACAAAATTTACACATGGTTGTTTTCTATAGAAAATGTCCTTTTCGGCACAGGAAGTACTATTTCTGTTCAGAAATCATATTTTCTGCACGGAATAGTCTGTTTCTTTTGCCAAAAGAGAGAGAGGAGGGATGCTTTCTGTGCAAATCATGTGCAAATTTTGTGCAGAATAAGTCCCAAATTGCACATTGGCTTTAGACACTGTGTGGTTTTCAAAGACTTTCTCAGAGTGGGAAGAAAATGGCTAAAAATGACTTACCAGTATTGTTTCTTTTGAGGGGGGAAAATAGTGAAGAATTACACCACTCACTAAAATACACCACTGAATCTTTGCCTCATTTGGTCATATATTTATGATTTTTTAAAAGATTTGGATCATGTACCATCCTAAAAGTTTGGAAAGGAAAAATATGCAAACTGCAGTATATCAAAGGCTCCTTCTCTCAGCCGTTGTACTATGCGTTTCCTTGTGAAGCACATACACACACACACAATAAGAGAGAGAGAGAGAATGTACATAATCATTAGAATTAAGAAGGAAAGCTTTTCCTTGACTTCATTATTTCCTTCATTCCCAAAGGTTTCCTTGACTGCACTCCAGGGAACTAGTGATGGGTGGGCTTGATTTTACTCAATGCAAAATGCAGTGGCCAGATGCAAAAGAGAAAAGGATTCATGCAACATTGACAGTAGGGTAGAAGAGGGAATCACTACAGGCAAGGGTTGTCTACAGTGGCCATGTATCCAAGTATACAGAAGATGACAACCCTTTGTTTCATGAGCAGAGCACTTACAGGCCGGGGTATACATGATGAATTTTCCATTAGGCTTGCTACATTCTGGGCTGCTCTTACCTCCAATCAGTGATTGCAGATAACATACCCTCCAGCTCTCCCAATCTGGCAGGGACAATCCCAGTTACTTCTCTCTTGACCCACTTTTTATCCTAGTTTCTCTCTCCTTCCCACACTTTGTCCTAAGCTTACTCCCATTGGTGCAACCTGAATTCAAGGTATAAAAATGGTTTGCACTCAATAGCTCAATGAGGAGGTGGGAATGAGGATGAAATCTTGCCCTTCCCTCTAGACTTGGACAAAAGCAAACTAACTGCAACCTCTCCTAGCTTGTCTGTTCTTTCTCATGAATAACTACACTCTGATGTTGGTTGGCCACATGTATTCCGATTTCCATCCATGAAGTGTTGAGATGAAGGGTTCTTCCTTCTTCCTCCCATGCTGCAATGAGGATTAAAGAAAGCTTCAGTTTATCTTTTTGAAAACTTGATTGCAGTGCATACAAACAGTGATGTGGCCCCTTCTATACTGGTATAAGGATTAAAAAGTTTCTTCCAGCTTCTATATTTGAAGGGATGGCATAGGACCCTCCTCCATTTGAAGATATTATAAATTTCAAGGACTGTCCAGGCCAAGTCTGGTTTAAGGATAAAACCACATAAATGGGAGGGGGTGAGTTCCCTGTAGCTTCCCATCTGCAGTTGGCAGCTTGAGAAGAAGTAGTATACAAATCACCTAATCACTGCCTTCCTTGTTGAGATGCATTGCATTTTAATTTAAATTATAGTAATTGTGGCCAACTTTCCATGTACAGAAAGCCCCCACCTTTCGATGGCTTGTTATCTGATGACTTGCTCTTTTGATGCTTACAAATTAAGGACAAGTTCCATTCATTCGACAAGGAATGTACTCTGTGACAATCAGAAGCAGAGTCCCTGGGGTTGTCTATACAGCAAAAATACTCCTCATCGAATTTGAGAAGAATACGATTTGTCTTAGTGAGAATCTGCCTCAATCCACTGTATTCAGAAGGAGGGGGGCCAGAAATGCCAAATACTCTATAGGAAAAGCCTTCAGAGCTTTTCAAGTATTTAAAAAAAAAAAAAAACTGCAGAAGGAAATGAGCATTCTCACTGGTTGGGACAAAGGATTCCCTTTGCTGCACTTTCCCAATAAGAGCAGAAGTGGAAAGCTGATTGGTCAGGCGTGTGCAGGGGGTGAAGCTTTTTGACGAGGCAAGTGCACTGAACTGCCATGTTGGATTTTGCCTGTAGCAATTGAGATGACAAAACAGCCTTTCCCCCCTATCTTTCTATTTATTTAAGCAAGAGATTGCACTTCCGCACCTTGGATATGCATCTGTCTGTCTGTCTGTCTGCCTGTCTGTCTGTCTCTCTATTACTGTTCGGTGGTGGCAACTGGTGGGAATAAAAATGAGAATAATTCACCTGTGCTCACCATCTTGATTCACAGACATGCCCATTTGAACAACCAACATGGATAGCTTTGTATGTCTGTGATCCTGCCAAAAAATTATCAAGCCAAACGAAAGCTGTTGCGAATTGGAATTAATGCACATCAATCCACAATTTATAGCCTCATATAGAGAAGCCCCCTGTTGCAATTTCTCCTCGTACCAGAGATCCCTAGCAGGGGAAGGGTGGAAATGCCACTATGCTGTGCCCTGACTTATAGGGGAACAATCCTCCATCACTCACAGCAGCTGCTGCACAGAGAAGCAGGACTGAGGGCCTTTTATGATTGTGGCAATAGTGTCATAATCGTGAATATTTAGGGACTGTAAATACAAATCAGTTATGGATGCATAACTCTAGGTTACTGACTCATAACTGTGATAGTGAATTCCAGCCAGTGTCTTCTGAAGCTACAGATACCTTGTAGTTGGATCTTTGAGTGGTTCAAGGGTGATTTTTTTTAAAGCTGTATGGTCACTTTGCAGTGTTTTCCTAACCTTGCTTCCCAGATTTCTTGCAAAACAGTTATAGCCTCCAGTTCTTCTGGCTTTAGAAACATTTCCAGTTGAATCTCTTTCATGGCAAGTTGCCTTCCTCTTCTTGAGATAGCCAGGAGAGATCGGGAAGTTGTTTTGCTGCAGAGGTTATTGTGAATTCCTTGTGCATTGCAGCTGAGATGGGCACTTGGTCATCAGCTGCATTAAACATCGGGTCAGTCCTCTTCGTGCCTTCATCCTTTGTCTGTAATTCTGTATCTAATGGTGGTGATTAGTCAGTGTCCAGAGAGGGGATGAGTAGACTCCTGACTCAGCCCTCGCTGTCTGAATGATGTGCTCCACCACAGGGTTAGGGAAAGTCATTAGGTGCAAGGCTTGCTATTGATCAGTGGCAAAGAGAAAAGAGGGTACAGAAGGTGGATTCTAGCACCTGTCATTAAATGATAATGCCAAGAGAAGGAAGAGGAAAAATAATCTCACAGTAGCCTCAGAAAATCCAGAACAACTGCTGGGCCAAGTAAATATGAAGCTCTATGGTTAACTGAACAGAAATTCTACTACTTCATCCCTGCGGAGGAGTAAAAGGAAGCAGATATGACTGGGCAGTCCAGTCGAGTCTAGGCAGCCATGTTTTAATTTTTCTATGCTGAGAAACAAGTAAGCAGCAAGCAACAAGCAGTAGTGAGTTATTTTTCTGCTGCCTGCTGCTGTTACAGCGGAAATAATACAGTATCTCCATAACAGAAGTAGGAACAGTGATGTCCTCCAGATATTGTCTCTCAGCATTCTTTGCCTTTGGCTATACCAGCTAGGACTGCTAGGAGATGTAGTTCAACAACAACAATCCATAACCCTACTCTGTAAATGGGAGTCACTGTGGTTGCCGCCAAATTTTAGGCAGAGGAAGGAGCAATGGCTGCATGACCTAATCAACACTAAACAAATAGTCCAGTTTGAAAATGGATTATTTGCCATGGCTCCTTCCTGTGGAATCCTGGGATCTGTAGTTTTACAAAGTCTTTAGCCTTTTCTGCCCAAGAGTGCTGGTGCCTCACCAAATTACAAATCCCAGGACTCCACAGGAATGGGCCATGACAAATTATCCAGTTTCAGAGTGGATTATTTGTGTAGTGTGGATGTGCCCATGATGGTGTGGTCCCTGCTAGATAGTGGAGGAAGAGTGGTGCTATACCAGGGAAGTTGCACCTTAGAGATGTAATTCTTTACGGATTTTCTTCCTGAAGGAAGCAACAAACAACTTTTGAAATTTTCTTCCTTGCAAGAAAGTCTTTGAGAGCTGTTCAGTTTTTGAAGGCTCGTAAAAGTTTGGAACTTTATTCTGTGCAAACAAATTGCACATGGCATTTTAAAAAATCAAAACAGCATGTTCTACACAGAAAATAATATATCTATATGGAAATATTACTTTTTGCACAGAAGATGCTATTTCCTGCACAGAAAATGCTGTTTCTGTGAAAACCAATCATGTGCGAATTTTACGTAGAATATATCCTGAACTATGAAGATTCCTGACCATCCAGGATTCTTCTCATCAGGGTTTCTTGACACTAAAACAACACTTGTTTCAAACATTTTTTTAAAAAATATCCTTTTCATTCCTACTGCACATCCCTGCAGTAGACCAATATAATACCCTCCACTTTGCATTGTTGCATCATTTTGGCTCTATATTGTAGTCCAGAGAACAAAGCTTGTTCAAGGTATTTTGTACCCAGAGGAGAGCACGAATGCCACAGCTCCACCCTGCTAAGACCCATAATCTTGATATACCAGATGCCAGTTCCTTTCTGCATCAATTCCACCCTATGCCTATGGGTCCCACCTGAAGTAGGCCACTTCAACTTGCTTCAGGGCAGAGCGAAGCCTACTGAAGAAGCAAATTTACAATGGCTTTTATTAACCAGTATCTTCTAGAAGGAACTCTGTTCTGCACAAAATGCAGTCTTGTATATGATGAATGAGTGCAACATGTCCACGCTCTTCTCATTGCTCTCCCCTCCCCGTGCTACTAAGTGACCAATCTTAGGCATGCTGTGCCTACTTGGGGTGGGGGAAGGCGACCAGGTGCTTTACATAGCTCCTTTCAAGAGAGGAGGAATGGGAGTCACCTAGAAACAGGTTCAATTACTTGCTCAGCTCTTCCTTGGCATTGAGTTTAATTAAGTTGTGCAGCAGATAAATTACAGCCTTTAGAAAGTTTATCTGCCAAGGATGGAGGCAGGAGGGAGACAGAAAAAGAGACTTTAGGTGGGGGGAGAGGGAGAACTAGGATAAAAGGGAGCCAAAGGGGAGGAAACCAGGCAAATACACTGGCTATTAAAGGCAGGAGAGAGGAAGGGAAGCCTTTGCTTTGGCCAAGATGAAAGAAAGGCCCTGTGATCTGATGGCCCATCCAGTTGTGAGGAGTCTCTCTCTTTCTCTTTCCCACCTCCACTGAGGAATAGGTTCTTCCTCCTGTCCATAGCATCTCTCAGCTTATTAAATGCCTTCTGATTGGGTATTCCATCAAGGCAATGTCAGGAAGAAGGATGATATTATCGATTGTGTCATCCAAGCTGATAAATAGCTGCTTCTGGAATCTAGATCCTCTGTACACATGCAGCTTGCTGCTGAAAGTATGATGCAAACCCAGTGTTGGAAGCACTGGGCATGTTGTTTGTCCAGGGAGGCAGGGGTGTTCCCATTCCTTGGAGATCTACATATTCTGAAGCCCCCCTGCCCCACCCCGACCAATGTGATGCTTCTGGGAGCACGGTATTAATAGAGAGTTTAAATGCCTTCTGTGCAGGCAAGCCCAATTCTTTTCTTAAATAGGAGCACAAGGATCTTCTCATAGGAATTCATATTCTTGGACTTGGCAGGAAGCCACTGGAGAGTTCCAGCTTAATATTTCATGACAGAGAAACACAGGCATTCAGCATCTGAATATATATGGGCCTAAATACCCTAAAAGCACCAGATCCCATCTGATCTTGGAAGCTAAAGCAGGGTCAGTTCTGATTAATACATGGATGGGACACAGAGGAAGGCAATGGTAAACCACCTCTGAGTATTTCTTGCCTAAGAAAACCCTATGAAATTCATGGGGTCGCCATAAGTCAACTTGAAGGCACACACACTGTTTGTGTATGTGTGTGTGTATACCCTTTATAGTGAACTGAAGGATAGATACGTCAAACCTGGGCAACCAAATGAAGCTGGATGAGCTTTTAAAGAATACGTTCTTTTGTAGTTTTTGCATCTTCTTTTGCCATTTCCTTAGAATGTTTTTTCTTTAAATTTCAGCTGCTTTGAGATCTGGAAGCACCCACGTAGCATAGCCCATGAATTTTGCCTAAAGCAAAATTTCCAGCTGAATCCAGAGGACCTTACACAGGCAAAAACTCCAACAAATTTCAAAGGAGACTCCAAAATCTAAATTAAAAAAAAAATGAATCAACAAAGCAGGCTAGCAATATTTCTCACAGAGGATTCATCACTTCCAAATCCCAACCTGTTCTGCAAGTCAGGTTCCTTTTATCCCATTATCTAGTGTGAGCAATTGCTTTGGGTGTTGCTAAATCAGAATTTCAACAGTAAAGGACATTTTGGAGCCATGCTGCCTGAAATAATAATAAAAAAAATGCAATACATTCTGTGAGGCTTTGATGTCCCAAAATAAAGGACAGCCCTTTTAAAAAATAAGGGATATTTCTTTAAAAGACTCAGATTCAGAAGCTGCTTTCATGATGGGCGTTTGAAGTAGAAATGAGAGGATTGGAAGCTGGATCAATCATTGTGGCCAGCTCTGTTTGAGGGGAATTTCCCTACTGAGGGATGAAGCCTCAGTCCAGTTCAAATGATCTGCACAGAGGTCACTCAACAGTAGGAGAGCAGACATCATATCCATCCTCCCTATTGGTTATGCATTTCCCTACTCCCGGCCCATTTTACACATCAGACACAATATTTGCAATGGGCTTGCAGTGCAAGCCTTCTACACTGAATGTCCATTCTGAGACAGGGATGAGCTCAGGGTGTGATCCGCTCAGGTACCAGTCAAACCAGATTTGAGGATTTGCCCATTTTTTTTTTTAAAAAAAAAAATAGGCACTGTAGTATGACAGTTTATGGTATATACACAAATGATCAATGGATACAGAAATAAAAGATAAAAGCAAAGGTCTCACATGTCCCTTCAGCTGGTATAAGCAGACATGGATGAATGTATGCGTGATTCCTGGCACATACTCAACATACTGTACTACCTTCAAGTTCTTCTACAGTCTAGATTCTAGACTGTCAGCAACTTTTATCTTTCTTCTAGAGCCAAGACAGAAGAATTTACACTGAGTGCATAGGTTTATATCCCCAGTCATCATCCATACTGCAGAAGTTGTTGGAAAGCATATAGACTGAGAGGGTAATAAATCAACCCCTTCTGTAAGGCAAGGCCTTAGCTATCCAGGAAGAAGGGAGTATATGGGAAGGATGTTCCCAGCCATTCTTTAAGACAATGAGAAAAATCCCTTCAGAGAAAAATCCATTTTGATTTGAAGGGGATTTGCAGTATTCAGTGGGAGGGGGCTACTCCACAAGCTGTGCAGTAAAAGGATTTTTTGTTTTCCCCAAGGCTTCCTGGGAAATGCATGTAGATGCACATTTTCAGACATGTGGCCATCCAAATTCACATCGCTGCACATTTTTGCTCAATTGCCCTTTATGAGCATGTGTGCCCACTTAATTTGTATGAATGCAAATGGATGTGAATAGGTGCGGAAATGGTGAAGACAAATGAACTTCGCTGTGAATGAATGATGGCAGTAAACCATTGTGTCTAGATGAGCCCTGAGAGGGGCCGTATTAGGGTAAGCTATATGTGATCTGTTACTACTACACTAATTTGCTACATTTTGTTGCATTTCAGATATTCTATCGGAAAGAGTGTAAGAGCTTAAATTAAGTCCCCACCATTTTTCTGGTATCAACCCCTAGGTAGTTTCCAAGGCATTTAAGCCTCATATCAGGATCAATTGTTGGATGAATGAATAGCTTGGGTGGTGGTGGTGGTATCTGTATGTCTTTGCAAGGCTAATTCAAACATTGCATTCAAAATGTGTCTAAAGCTGTTTTCAGGGCTATGACCTCCCTTAATGAAGACCAGAAGATGTGAAAAACATGATACAAATCACTCAATTAACTTGGGGGGAGGAGAGGGGGCAGAAACGTATGCAGCCTCATTAATTTTTTCTCCCCATCTTGACCACACTCTGATGTCCCAGTTTTCTTCTTGTGAAATGTTGGAGGGTATGGGGTGAGAATGAGAGCCAGCTTGGTGTAGCAGTTTGTGTATTGGACTATGTCTGTGGAGACCAGGGTTTGAATCCCCCGCTTAGCAATGACAACCTACTGGGTGACCTTGGGCAAGTCACACACTCTCAGCCTCAGAGGAAGGCACACACACACCCTGAACAAATCTTGCCAAGAAAACTCAGTGATAGGTTCATTTTAGGGTAACTAAAGGCATACAACAACAGTGAGGGATAAGAATATGATATTTAGGGAAAGCTGTTGTTGTTGCTTTTTTGTCATTGTTACAATGGAAGCTAAGCAGGTTCAACCCTGGTTAGTACTTGGATGAGAGACTACCAATGAATACCAGATGCTGTAGGGTGTATTTCAGAAGGGATTGGCAAAACCACCACTGAGCATTCCTTGCCTAAGAAAACCCTGTGAAATTCCTGGGGTCACCATAAGTTTACAGGTGACTGGAAAGCAGGTGTGTGTGTGTGTGTGTGTGTGTGTAGCTTCAAGTTGCCTGTCAATTTATGACGACTCCTTGAACTTCCTTGGCTTTTCTTAGGCAAGTAATACTCAGAGGTGGTTTTGCCAGTTCCTCCCTCTGAAAGATACCTACAGAACCTGGTATTCATTAGTGATTCCCCATCCAAGTATTAACAAGAACTAACCCTGCTTAGCTCCCAAGAGGAGATGGGATCTGGTGCCCCACCCCCCACATGCTCTGGCTTTTCTTCGCAAAAGAAGATTCAGGAAGGACTTATCCCACGCTTTCTGCAAGCATGCTGATGACTAAAAAGGCCTCTCTGAGATAAGCATGTCCGGTTGCAGAAAGCACAGCAGAAGGTCTCCTTGGGTGATGTTTCCAGGTTGTGATTCTTTCTGTGTTGTCATTTCTCTTCAAGACTTGTTCGGCATGAGTTCTCAAATAAGGCTGCAACATTGTGGATAGCGCGTCTCCATGCCTCCTGATGTGAGGCCAGGGCGGACCATTGTTGGTGATCAATTTGGCCGAGCCTGAGATGTTGTTTCAGGGAGTCCTTGTATCACTTTTTTGGAGCACCCCTCTTACGCTGACCCATGGTGAGTTCACCGTAGAGTACTATTTTTGGGAGGCGATGGTCCTCCATCCTAGAAACGTGCCTTGCCCAGCGCAGCTGTGTTCTCAATATCATGGCCTCAATGCTGGTGATCCTATATTAACAAGAACTAACCCTGCTTAGCTTTCAAGAGGAGATGGGATCTGGTGCCCACACACACATTATAAACCTAGCAGTCGGTTTTGTCATGCTGGGAGGAAAAGCTTTTTTCTAAGCATGTGCAGAGTGCAGTCTTCACAGAGCTGAAACTGTAGACAGCCACCCTTAAGAAGGCAGGAATTGAAAAATAAATAAATCAAGGGCATAGCCTGCAGGCAGGACTAAAACTTAGTTCCTAAGTTCACTGTTCTTTCTCCTTTGTAGCTGTGTTCTCCTTCTCTTGGCTGTAAAAATGATGACACCATCCCCTCCCCAGCAATTATCCCCCTACTTTGAATGACCTTCGGAGCCAGATGGATAGCACTGCAGGTGTGAGAAAGGAAAGCACCCAGAGCATTGTTTTCACTAAGCTTTTCGCCCTCTTGATTTATAAAGAGCAGAGAGCAGTGGTGATGCTCAGGACCCCCGCTCGTAGATTATCTTCATTCCAGCAGCAGTCAACCAGACAGCAGAGGTAAACGGAGAGCTCTCTGGTACCCTATCTGTCACCTTCCCTCTGGCAGTTGTGGCAGAACACAAAACAGTCTCTTCTCGGAAAAAGTTCCTCACTGCATCAAACATATGGCTGAAAGTCATCTTCTGCAAACAAGCACATGAGTCTCTGGAATGCATCCTTTCCCATGGGTGGCACAGAGTAATGAATAAGGGCCGAGACGCATGTTGCAACTGGGCCCTTATTTAGGGCATGATTCAGCTCTGGTTAGATTGCACCCATGAAACCAATCAGATGATCTGAACAGGAGACAAAATAGACAGAGTACAATCCAGCTACGGTTCAAAATTCTTAAAAGCAGTGGCATCAAGGGCAGGTCCAGTGTGTGATTAAATTTCTACCACTGGAATCAGTGGGATTAGAAAGTTATTAAAACTGACTGCATTATCAAGCATTATGTGGCATACAGATTGGCCAAGCCTGAAATAATTCATTATCAAGAGCCAGGCCTGTATTTCTGCCCAGTGAACAGGAATAGTATCTTCTAACCATTGGACACCAGTCTTTAGCAGAAAACAGAAGCTTCCACAGATATTGATTTATTTACGGGGAATCCACATGACACAAATGATCCAGTCTGAAGCTGGAGTATTTTCATAGCTCCTTCCTATGGAATTCTGGGATTTGTAGTTTTACAAGGTCTTTAGCTTTCTTCTTCAAAGAGTGCTGGTGCCACACCAAACTACAAATCCCACTATTCCGTAGGATTGAAACCATGCAAACAATCCAGTTTCAACCTGGATTCTTTCTCTAGTGTGGATGCCCCCTGAGGGGTCAGTCCTTAGAGGTTGAGGGGAAAAATTTTTTTTGATCTACAAATCCCAGAATCACCAAGCCAGTGTGGGCACTCTTTGCAAACTCTGGGGATCCATGATGAACTGTTAATAAGCATGCATATTAACAAAAGAATTATGGGCTCTTGATCCTTCCAGCATAAGACTTTGAATGGCAGCAGAGAGCTCGGGGAAATAAGCAATCCTCAGGGGAAGGCTCTCTCTTCGTCCCATCACCATCACAGGTCCATTTGGCATAGATATGGGAGAGGACTTTCTCAGTGGCTGCTTCCACCTTCTGAAATGCTTTTCCATGGGAGGCTAGGCTGGCCCCTTCAGGGTTCTCCTTTTGCTGGTAGGCAAAGACCTCCTTGGTCAAGCAAGCTTTGAATGAATAATTGCTTGAAGGGAGCTTTCTTATGTGAGTGGGTACTCTAGTTTTAAAATCATAAATTATCTATGGTGATCCTTTTAATTTTGTTTTAAATTTAATATGTTTTAGCTGATTTTATTTTATTATTTATGAGCTGCCTTGAATCCCACACTAGAAGAAAGGTGGCATATAAATACAATGAATACAAATAACATACATAAATTCTGATTTAAAAATAATTTTAAACAGTTTTTAAAGCATTAGAGCTGTTCGGCAGTGGAATGCACTGCCTCCAAGTGTGGTGGTGTCTCCTTCTTTGGAGGTTTTTAAACAGAAGCTGGATAGCCATCTTTCGGGAATGATTTGATTGTGTAATCCTGCATGACAAGGGGTTGGACTTGTGGTCTCTTCCAACTCTATGATGGCCCTTGTGGTCTCTTCCAACTCTATGATTCTATAATGAAGATAAAAGCACAGCATCACCATTAAAGATTTGTATGCATCAATCAGTTGATAGCCAAAGGTCTGCCTCTCCTGATTTGGTACGGGCAGTCCCGATTAATCCTCTGTCCCATTTCCCAGCTATTATTCAAATGTCCCACTTTCTCTCTCTTCCATCCCCCTTCCCCCTTGTCCTCAGCTTCTTCAGTTGCTGCAAAGTGAGTCCAAAGTACAGAGGTAGCTTGCATTTATTTAATTCACCAGAGGGGAGCCTGCTGGAGCCTTTCCTAGCTTATTTGGTCTTTCATTAATAGCTTTTGGGATCGTGACCATACTCTGATGGTACTTGGCCACATGTGTCTATGTTTTTCATCTGTACAATTTTGAAGGGCATGCTTTCGAAACAAAATGTATCTATGTCTTTATTTACCTTTTTGGATGACATCTCCCAGAATCCCTCAGCCAGAGTGCATTCTGAGTATTTTGATGCAAAATCATAACTAAATAAGCAAGTAAATAAATAAAGCCTTTCATGCTCTAGTAATCCATAATAATTTTGTATGTAATATAATGATTTCTCAGGTCAAGAAGACTAGGAGCTTCTGTAATAAACTTTCTGGTATGCCAACCTTTGTTTACTGCTTATAATATAGGGAATCCTATACTGGTTATAGTATAGAGTTTTGTCTACATAGGCCAAAATTGATGTATTCATCCCGATTCTGGTGCAAACAGTCCAAATGATGTACAGCTACTTCTGGGGAGGCTTTGCAGTTTTTGGTCCTTAACCCCACTTTACCATGCATTAAACAATGTTGGGGGAAGTCTGCTGTTTTCTGGAAATCTCAGAGTGCCTTCTGGTTCTTTTGGCATGTGGACAGCTGCATCAGTTGGCCAATTCAGTTGTCCACACAGCAAAAGCAGCACCATCCCTCTTACCCTGCATTGAGAAGGGTAGGGAAGGGGATGGATCCCCATTGGAGTGGTGGCAGCCCTAAGGACCTCTGTGGAAAGCCAGCACTGCGCACTGTTGTTTCTGCTGAGGTCAGAAAAGGGTACCTGTGTGATCAGCGAGGAAGGGGTAGAGAGGAACCCCCTCCTTGTTGATCACATGTCTGGGTGTCCTGGCACTGGATTCAGACCAGTTAAGCAGCCAGTGCAGATGAGCCCTAGGATATACTATAGTATATGTGGATATAGTGTGTTGTCATCCTTTGGCTTCTAGTGCAGCCTGAAAGCCTCAACTGTAGGACTCTTGGCTTCAGCCCTGATACAAGTTTTGGCCTGACAAAGCTTTCATTGCTGGCTTTATTTATTTATTTGGAAAATGTGTAGCCTTCCATTCAGTATTATAACCCTCCAGGCAGCAAACATGCCCAACAGAGTAGATAAAACAATAAAACCACATATATATAATAGAAACTGTGGAGCAGTAAAAGCATATGATCACAGCAGCATATTTCTTTCTTTTTTTAAAAAAGAAAATCAACTGGAATTTCAAGAAGCCCAGGAAAATACAGGAAAAGAGTGTTTCCCTGACAGAAGAATGGTATGACTGCCAAGTATCAGGACAGCTTCTTTTTGGAAAATGCTCCAAAGGAAGGTCTTCACAACCGGCCGGAGGGGTGGGGAGAGAAAAAAACCATCTCACTGGTAGCTATCTGCCCAACCTCAAAGGAACATTTAAAGAAGGGCATCCAAAGAGGACAGAGTCATGGCAGACCTGCGTACAGGGCTAATTTAAGGGCCCTGCAGCACCTGCAGCTGCAGGGGGGGCCATCATAGTGGGGGGTCCATTGTAATCTTCCTCCTACAAAAACATTATAATCTGAATATCCTATACCATGAAAAGGTGAGGTTAGGTTAGGTTACATTGACCTGAGATAAATATATGCCCCCCCAATAAAGTGTTGAAGCCTCCCCCCCCAATTCCTTAAACTGGCCCTGCCTACATAGAACAGAACAAACAAAGCCAGAAGAGTGAGGTACAGCATAATTGCATCATACTGAAGTCTCCATTAAGTTTATTTTAAAACTAAACAGGCACTGCTACTGTCTCATTCAAGAGCAACTTTTCCCCGCCTCCATCTTGGTCTTCTTTTTTCTCTCCCATGGTGTTAGACATCACCCACCGACCCCCAATCTGTCAGTGTTGTTGGCCAACAGCCACAACTATGACCCATTCGAAGCATCTTTGTACAGGGGAAACATAATATGGCACTTTTCTTGGGAGCGTCCAATGCTGGGATGGGCAGAAGAAACCCCACCCACTACCAGCTTGAGCCACTGAGATGCAAGCTACCTATCCTTACTTTATAATGCATAGAGTTGAAAGTGTACAGTCTTGAAAGTTGAAGCTTTTTTTTTTTTTGGCATACATCCACATACTGCTTGGAGAAGTACTGAACCATACCACTCTGCAAGTCTCATATATTGTTGGCCTTTACTGCTTCCCAGACCTGGTTAGCAATCAGTAGGCATTCCTGTTGTACAGTATTATCTGCTCTGAAGTATTTAGGAGAAATGTGACCTTTTACCAAAGTACTGTGAATATTCATGTCTCTTTTCTCACCTTCTGAATTATGCTAATGTCTTTTCTAAAATGATTTTTAACGACATGCAGATAATTTGGCTAGTGTAGCTCCATGTAGCTAATACCCTAGCCTCTGGATCCAATTTCTTTTGCTCTTTTGAGCCTGTTTTCCATAACCTTAGTAAATATATTTAATAATCAATCGCTGTATTATTAACGCACAGTAATGGCCCCTACTAAATCCAAGTTCAATCTTTATTTGAGACACTTACAGTAAATATTGATGGTTGCACAGAATTATGGCAAGGCCTTGAGCAGTCTGTTCCATGGAGCTCTAATTCCATTTTTTAAAATGCCACATATTGGTTTTCAACTAGCAGACTGCCTCCAGATGTCAGTAGTTTCTTCTTCTCCTTTGAACCTGGCAAGATATGAAAAGTCATGGACAATGTTGGCTGGTAGATTTCCAATTTGCTTGTCAATAGTGTGTTTTCTAAGGAGAAAGAGAAACTCCTTTAATATCTCCAGCTATCTCTAATGGTTCACAAGTTCCTAGAGCAGTGGCTCTTAACCTTTTCTTTACCAAGGACCCCCTTTAAATATATTTTTTTGCCATGGACTCCCAAGACTTAACTCAAGATTCAAAACAACAACAACAACAACAACAACAACAATAATAATACAATTACACCATCCATTAAACCTTCCCTCGGAGGCACTGGAGGGGGAGGGAAGACTTTTCTCCTACTTCTTCCTGCAAGTTTGTGGCTGGAGCAGATTGAATGGCAATGTGCAGGCCAAGCCAGCCAGCCTTTGCCTTGACTCCTGTCATGTGGCTGCTCCACTGCAGGGAGGAGGTGGGTTAAGCAGCCTTCAAGCGTTCATGGACCTCCTATGAGAACATCACAGACCCTTGGGGTGTCTTTGGACCACAGGTTAAGAACCACTCTCCTAGAGCACAAACTTCTTTCCTTTTCCATTGAAATATAAATCCATATATTTTGTTGTGTTTCTATATGCCTGTCAAGAGAGGTCATTCAGAGGACTGTGTTGTAGGGTAGTACAGACATGATCTATATCCCATATACAGCTTGATCCACTCTTTTTCTGGTAAAGGAATCCCATAGAATTTTATAGAAGATTGGGGTACTGGAGAGCCCACCTATGTAGAAACCTAAATCCTTCAGACTATCTCTCCAAATTGAACTGTTAGTTCATAGGATCGACTTCCTCCAGGGATAACTCATAATGATGATCACATATCATAAATAACTGTTATCTTTACTTTCTAATAACCAACATGAATAATAACTGCCACACTTCCAAAGGGAAATGGATCATAAGAAAACAGGACATGCCTGAGAAGAAGGGGCCAGGAATTATGATGGCAAAGGAAATAGAAAACAAGAGGAAGTTGAGTTGGTTCAGAAGAGATGGGCACAATAGACCAATCAGGGGATATTAAAATGCTTATGATGAACCATGGGAAACAAAGAGACCATAGAGGCCACAGCTGAGAGACTATTCCTTGGCCAATGAGAAAGCAAGTCCTTACTGGAAGCAATTTGTATACGTTGTGCAAAGGAATATGATAACATGATACTATACTTCCCAGGAGCTGGCATGCTTAGAAAACAGAAGGGTGGGACATCTTGCATCATATGTAATGCCTTTAATACACGTACTATGTCTTTGAGCAGTGGGGTGCTGATTTCATATCCCAGAACTAACTTTAACCCAGTTGCACAGTAGCTGCTTTCAGCAAAGCTCATTTTCTGTATAAACTTTTCTGTATAGAAAAGTTGAAGAGTTCTTTCTGGAAAACTTGAAAGCTTGCACACTTCTGGAACTGTCATTGATTCTAAATAAAGGTATTGCCTGCTGGTGCATTTTGTGTGTGTGTGTGTATTCTTATGAATGAAGACTTTCCGTTAAAGAAAACAAAGCTTTTTGTGTGGTTTGAGTGACATTGAAAGGGCAACTGTCTTGATTGTGAGGTTGGTTAAATGATATAAGGGATAAATAATGCACACTGAATGACTGTTGAGAATGATCCCAGAGAAGGCCCTCCTGTTGATTCTTAGAAATGATGCCCCCAGGCTGTCTTTGGTTGTTTAAGTTTGATCTGCACATTTTGAAAGAAAATGTTAACTCAAAGTCATGTGTGCTTGGAACATGCTTTCAACATGGAAGCAGAGATGTCCTGCATCGTGCTAGACTTTATTCTTCAAGGGCATGCGGCCATGTGTTGAACATATCCAATTTGCCTGATGTCTTTTTCAAAGTCTAGCAAGGATAACAATGCAGGGGAACAGCCAAGCTGTAACAATGACAAGGTTTTGTGGGGGTTTTTTTGGGGGGGGGGTGCATTTTTTCCTGTGGTACTACTTGCACTGGAAGCTGTTTGTGAGATAAAAAGGTAGGAACAACTGTTTTCGTAAACTGGAACCACTTCATCAGTTTAACAACAAACCAGGAACTGCATCAAGATACTGCTGAGAAATAACTCAAATGGTTTTGCATTTACTGTGCTATGTGAGGAAGAGGCAGGAACAGACCTCAGAGATGTCCTTGTAAAGCACATCTTAAAAGGTTGCATGGTGAGCCCAGGTACCCCACAACTCTATGTAGCAGCTTGTTTATATGGTGAAAATACTCCTCATAGAATTTGAGGCAAATATGATTTGTCTAAATGGGATCCCACATCAATCCACTGTATTCGGAAGGAGGGGGGGCAGTGTGACATGACTTGACTTGTCATGTCTCTGTACCATGTACTCCTGGGATTTGTAGTTTTGGGTAGTACTTAGATTTCTCTCCTAGTGAGCTTCCCTGAATTGTAGCATTAAAGCTCTGAAAAAGAATCTTACAAAATTACAAATCCCAGGATTCCGCAGAATGGAGCCCTGACAATTGAAATGGTATCAGACTGCAATGAATGTGTTGTGTAGATCAGTAATTCTCAATCTTCAGTTGCCAAGATTTGGACTTCAGCTCCCAGAATCCCTGACCATCTGCCATGGTATCTAGAACTCCTGGGAACTGATGTTCAAAACTTATGGGGAACCAAAGGTTGAGAGCCACTGATTTAGATAGATTGTTGTTGTGTGCCTTCAAGTTTTTTCTGACTTATGGTGACCTTAAGGCGAACCTATCTTGGGGTTTTCTGAGGCTGACAGTGTGTGACTTGCCCAAGGGAGATTTTCAGACAGCGTTTAACAGTGCCTACCGCAGGATTAGGTCCCGGGAGAAGAACGGCGCTCTTGCGTGTCAGGGGGTCATTTTCGGACACCACCGTCCCTCTTCCGGGATCCTTCGTGGCACGTCCATGAAGCTTTGGAAGCGGCCGTGCCATATTTTAAGCACAGGCAACTTCCGTGCTTAAAGTATGGTGCGGCCACTTCCAAAGTTTCACGAACGTGCCATGAAGGATCCCGGGAGAGGAACGGCACTCTTGCATGGCAGGGGGTCATTTTCAGACACCGCCGTCCCTCTTCCAGGATCCTTCGTGGCACGTCCATGAAGCTTTGGAAGCGGCCGCACCATATTTTAAGTGCGGGCAACTTCCGTGCTTAAAATATGGCACAGCCGCTTCCAAAGCTTCACGGATGTGCCACGAAGGATCCCGGAAGAGGGACGGTGGTGTCCGAAAATGACCCCCTGCCGCACAAGAGCGCCGTTCCTCTCCCAGGACCTAATCCCACGGTAGGCACTGTTAAACGCTGTCTGAAAATCTCCAAGGTCACCCAGTGAGTTTCCATGGCTGAGTGGGGATTTGAATCAGGGTGTCCAGAGTCATAGTCCAGTGCTCAGACCACTAGATAGATACACTTTTATTTATTCCCAGTTGCATCTCTCTATCAGACTTCACCATTATAGTGCTGTTATTCCACTTTAACTTGCTATGGCTGCCTCCTGTGGAATCCTGGGATTTGCAGTTTAAGGAGGGGTGTTTAGAACTCTCAGCCAGAGAGTTCTTAGACCTCACTAAACTACAAAGTCCAGAATTCCATAGAAGGCAATCATAGCAATAAAAGTGGAATAATAGCACTATAACAGTACAGTGTGATAAAGTCTGTAAGAAATCAGTGTCTTTTTTCTTTCCTTTAGAGATGAAAGATTTTACTTTTTTTTCCAGCCTCTACTATTTTCCTCCCTTGGTATAATTTAAGAGGGTTTCCCCCCAGTCTCAGAGACAATCTGTGCATTTCCAAGACAGATTTTTTCTCAAAATTTAAAACTGCAGTAATTGTTTGTTGTTGTTGTTGTTGCATGGACTAATTAAAAATATAATTATTAGATGAGTTGTTTGTGGCTTTGTGAGCTATCAGTCTCTGCCTTTTGACTTGTGTGCATGCTTGTATTCACAAATGAAACAGACACCAGAGGCTTTTTTGCACAAGTTGCACAAAGCACTGTGTGCTTGTGTGTGTGTAACATATGCTTGCTCTTGCAATGGGAACAGCCAGCATCTCAGGGCTTGGAGAATCCTGGCATGCCATCTTGTTGTGTTGAAACAGCTTGTCTTGACCATAAAAGAAAAACTGGAGAAACCTCTTCCCTGCCTCCCTGCCTCTTTCTTTCTTTCTTTCTTTCTTTCTTTCTTTCTTTCTTTCTTTCTTTCCTTGATCTTTGTCTTTTTATTGAAGCACATATCCAGTCTGTGTCAGCTGGCACCTCCTGAGTTTTAATCTGAACTTTACAGGAGCAGTCCAAGATGTGAACTTATTTTGGAGACAGAATAAAAACACCCCACTGATAGGGAAACCACAAAGTCAACCAGTAACCTTAATATTGAAATCAAGTACTTTTTTTCCCTTTAGGGAACATGTCCAGAGAGAGGCCAAGTTAAATTTGACACCCTGGAGTTTTATTCAAGCCCCTAATTTGCATTTATAGGCACATGTGTCAATGGGTACAAGAATGCCGCAGAGACAGCTGTATTTTGTTAACTGTAACAGCTGAATAATAAAAATAAATGTTTAGTAGGGGACACCACCACTGTCTTCAGGTCTCAGAATGTCCCCTGTGGCTGCAGCTATGAATACATGTCAGCCTCTGTCACATTGTGCAGGTCACTTTTACAACCATTACTATGGTCTCTGTATCCATTTGTGTGTGTGTGAGAGAGGGGGGGCAGTATTAAAAAATAAACCTCCCTCCTCTTTCCCCCCATCCCTCATTAATCTGGGGATGCAGCTGCCTGCTAAAGAGACACCAGCTTAATTTTTTCGCCTAATTGCTGTTAAGAAAGCAGTGGGGTGGAGGGAGGTTTGCTTAGTCTCAAGAGAAAGAGGGTTGCCACTTCTTATTTTCCTGCTGTCCTGTGACTTGTCTAGGGGAGGCCTGATTGGAAATGACATTCACTTATCTCCCTCAGCTGCTGGATGGTACACCCTGGTCTCTAGCCAGGATTGACTAATCTCCCAGTGTCACCCAGGTGACATCGTCACCACTCTGTGGCTACCAGCCCCTTGACTTTCTACAAAGATTGAGGCGTACAGGGGAAGGGAGGAGGATTGTCCCCAAGCAAAAGTGTCTCTCCTGTGTCTGTCTTTATCTTTTTCTCATTCTATGGCAGAGAGAAAGGAAGTCCTTTAATTACAGTCTTCCATGGGAGGACATACTGTATATTTTGCATGCTAATTTATCTCACTTTCTTCACAAAATTACACACACCAGTCTTCCAGTTAGACCAAATCACTGTCAGTTCAAGTTTTTATGGCAGCTGGCCAAGAAACCACCAAGAACATGGGTTTCTGAGCGAAATAATTTAGCGTGGATCACTTTGCCTTGAAGATCCCTGAGTTAGTTTCAGTACCGTACTTTGTCAAGAGAAAAAGGGCTTTGCCTATGATATGCTGGCTGGCTGCACTTTGGTTTAATCTTGCCAACTAGGTGTCCCTATGGAAGAGAGAGATATTTAGGTCTACATTGGAGGGGGGGGTGGAGATTCATGGTTTGCAGTAAAAAGGCCAGTGGGGTCAGGCAAAATGCTAAGCTCATGCCAATGAAAGAGCCCACTAACAGCCAGAGCTGTTGCTTTGGTTTTTATTTCGCACATAGCCTAGCCAGTCTGCTTTCGACTTTGCTGGCTCTTCTCCAAGTCACAGTGCCTTCTAGAGTTTGCTTGTACTGTCACTGGAGATGCAAAGATTCAAAGTTGGCCAGGAATTAGGACCCCTTCCCCTGCCTCATATTCAGAGAGTCCTGTGGAAACGTGCACCTTGTTTCCATCCCCACATTTAAGTAGTTTCTACCTAAACCTAATCTCCCAAAAACTCCTCAGATCCTGGTAGCAGAAGATTGTATAAATCACCAAGAATATCAGAAAACCCAGAGCTTCATGTTTATATCTGCCAAGTGTTCCCATATGTCAGGGGGCTTATCTACATGGGTGATTTACCCCATCTTGCCCTTTTTCAAAGCCCTTGCAGTCCAAACAACTCAGGGCATTTTCACCAATCTGTGCTCAGGCAGTTCAAATGACCCCAGGGAAGTTGCAAGGCTGGAACAGGGCCAAGCTGGGATAGGGCCTGATAAATCATTCTAATATAATACTTGGTTTACCCAGCAAAAACCAGATCAGACCCTGCATGTCCACAGGAGCCTGTTCAGCACACTGCTCTTCACTGCCTCCCCCAGCTCCCTGGCTGTCCTGGAAACCTGGCAGGGTCCTTCAGCATGTGACTGAGGCTGGACACATGCAGGGGATCTGCAGTCACATGTTGCAGGATTCCTGCCTGGCTTCCACGTTAGTGGGATAAATAATACCAGCGGTGGTGGCTTCAGCAACAAGCCAGCATCCTGTTTAGACTCCAGCCCATTTTCTCCAGGTAATGGTGGCGGGGGAGCCAGCTTTCTAGCTAGGATACACTGGGGGGAGCCAGCATATCTTGGCTAGTGTAGATGAGTCCAGGGACAGAGCAATTAACCCTATGTCATCCCACTTTTTCTTCTGCTTTAAAATATCCCAGTTTCTCTCCTCCTCCTCTTCCTGACATTTCCCTCCTTTCTCCTCAGCTTAATTCATTTGGTGCAAAGTGCCAAAGTAATTTGAACTCAAATAGTTCAGCAAGGAGAGGAGAGGATGCGGAGGAGTCTTGCCCTTCCCTGTAGGCTCAGTTAAAAGCAATCTGTTGTGCCCTCTCCTACCTTGTCTAGTCTTCCTCATTAAACATGTTTTCAATCTTGTCTGGGATCTGATTTTGCTTGGCCACAAGTGCCCTGATTTTTATTTGTGAAACTACAGACTCCAGGCAGATTTCAATACACACAAAATATAGGTTGCTATAACATAAAAAGGAAAGAGGAGGGAGGAAGATCATCTTTGTTTAGGGTCTGTGCAGTCTGGTACATGAAAGGGATTCTCCCAGCAGGATTTCTTTCTTTCTTTCTTTCTTGTGAAGCACCAGTCCTAAAACTTTCAATTAATATATATGCCCAGGTTCCAAAACCTGAGCCTTTCAAACATGAAAAATGTGTAGCAAAGTTTTGCACTGTTTTATCTTTTTTAAAAAGTTATTCTAATATATCTTTTAAAAATTGTCTTATTCATGTTGTAGCTAGAGAGCCAACATAGTGATTTGACTAGGAGTCCATTCACACTACATAATTGTGGTGCTCTTATTTCACTTTAACCATTGTTCTTATTTCACTTTAACCATTGTTCACTTTAGTCATTGTTCCAGCCTATGGAATCCTGAGGTTTGTAGTTTGGTCAGACAGAAGAGCTCTTTGGGACAAAATTCTAAATGCCTTTCTTTGAACAGCAAATCCCACGAGGCCATAGGATGTAAGCATGGCAGTTAAAGTGGAATAATCATGCTATAATTCTGCAGTGTGAATCCAGTCTGGGATTCAGGGAGTCAGTTTAAACAGGAACAATTTTGTATTTGTTTTAAGTTGTAAGTAGCAACGGGCTCAGTTTTGGAGAAAAGGTAGGATATTAAAAAGGGGAGTCCTCCTCCTCATCAACATCATCATCAATGATATCATCATGGTGTTTCTGTTGTTATATTCTGGTCTCAAGATGGCATGAAATAATTTCTTTTTAGTTTGACAGGTGAATGCAGAATGTGGAAATCAATTTGAAGTATGGTTGCTCTCCCCTTTTTACCCCCTGACAGGACTGCTGTGCTTTTAGCAAATTCATTTTTGGCAGGAATTCATCTTCCAGTAGTCTGAAACCAGTACCTACTGTGTTCAATGGAGGCTACCCCTAGGTCGGTGTATACAAAATTGCAATGCTTGATACAAATTTGATTTTCAGTTCCAACTCGCATAGACCTACTGAATCAATGGGAAGTTTCCAAGTTGACCCTTGGGTAAGTTCCATTGCTTCCACAGGTCTTCTCTACTTAGAACTAATAGAACTAATAATAAAACTAAACAAAATGAATAACACAATTAATGTAGAAGGTTGGAGATGCAAATCAAATCCTGGAACTTACATACGTATGTGGTGGAAATCCAGGAAAATACAGGAATTCTGGCAGAAAGTTCATAAAGAAATCAAGCAAATATTGCATGTTGAATATGAATGAAGCCAGAGATTTATTTGCTAAACATGTTAGATGCATTAGGCTGGGAAACAGAGCAAAAACATTGGAAACTTTTGTTGTACATGATAGTAGTAGCCAGGTTGATAATAGCCAGAAAATGGAAATCTTTAGACACACTAAGTGAATGGAAAGATAAATTACTAGAGATGATAGAAATGGATAATTTGACAAATAGGATTAAAAATAAATCAAGCAAAAAACTAACAGATGACTGGGCAGCTGTGATAAAGGATTGGGAAAAAATGGATATATATTTGACAAACAAATAATGCTATTATAAGAAATTAGTAAAGCTAGAATAGAAGAAATAGAAAGAAAAAAGAATACAGATTATAAGGATGGAGTGACGAGTCAAGAAACTGTGCTATCCAAACACGTTATGATTTCATGTAAAACCCGGTAACCGGAGGTGACGCTGAGGAAGTGGTTTTTGTTCGTATTTGTGGTGTGTAACTTGTTTTTTTCTCTCTGTTATTATGTTATTATGTACCTGTATATAAGGTAACAAGCCAAACAATAAGGAATTATAACACATGGATATAGAGATTATACATGGATATTAGTTGGAAGTATGGAAGTATGGAATGTTAAAAAGTACGAAATATATAGATATAAAAGTAGAAATGTAGAAATGTAGAAAAGCAGAGATGTGGAAATGTAATAACAAACGAAAATTTTGGAAAATAAATTATTTATTGTTACCTAATAAAAATTATATTAAAAAAACACTAATAGTTGAAATTAGGCTTTAGAGTTATGTCAGTTGGCATTTATGCAGTACTTTGAAGTGTGCATGAGAAGCACTTTGCATATGTTATCTATCTACGGTCTTTCAGTGATCCTGAAAGTCAATGCCTTTCTCTCCCCCTCCTTCTCCTTGTTTTTATTGCCAGATTGCAAACAATGGACTGATCCTTAGAGATAGTTGGTCACCTGAGGCAATCAGGCGAGTGCATGGCCAAAGCAGGGAATACTCACATAAGGGATTTCGGATCCAAGCTATTATCTGATTATTTGAGAGTCAGTCAAACCACCATATACAGGTTGACCGCCGTATCCATGAGGGATCCATTTCAAGACACTCCCCTGATACCTGAAACTGTGAATAATAGGGAACCCTATTATTTTCAATGGGACAAGCACCAGAAATTGACCATAAAATTGCACTGGGGGACCTAGAAATGCCTAGAGAGCACACATTTTTTCAGATGTGGATAAGTGAAATGGTGGATACTGAATCCATAGATAGGGGGTTGACACACACACACATTTAAAACCCCGAAGGACCCAGGGGACTCCCAAACTAGCCCACTGAGGACTATGCCTGCCCAAATGGGCATGGTTACACTGACTGACAATGTTGTGGAGGGGAGGTGGGAAGGAACAAAGCACAGTGTACAGAATCCTGGAAAGGATGCACTTTGCACTGCAACATTTTGTTGCAGATACCAAATATATATATATAGTTTTAATTTCAAAATGAATGTGAACATCTTCCTGGGTGGCACTTCTTCACATATCACTTTTCCAGTAAGTGTCTCAGAACTAGTTCCAGGACCTCGGGCTTTTCTCCTCCCCTCTGGCTCACAGTAAACATGGATCCCTCCTTGATCTGGGGTGTTCACTGGTCTGACTGACTGTCTATGTATGTTTATGTAGAATGCTCCTGTATCCCTGGAAGGTGCTGTTTCTTGTTATTTTGACTGATTATGGGAAAGTGACTTCCCCACAGTGTTGGCGGCTCCTCATTAGTGTCAGCAGAGCGAGGGAGAAGACTCATCAGCTTGTTCGGACTGTATCCACCCCTGGAGGTGAATATTCAACAGGAATTGATTCTGGGTCATGAGAACATAGGCCACTGTGATTAGCACTGTTAGAATTTCAAATAGTTAATTATTAGAAAAAGAGCTGAGGAGGGCTGTGCTTGCATGGAGTGTTGGTGGCTATGGCAGGAAGCCCATCAGGTGGGCCCAATTGCCTTGTGCAAATGTTTTAAAGTTGTGTTTGCTCACAACCTTACTGCTCCCCGAGCTCAGCAGGTATACATGTATCTTGGCAGGGCTCAAGTTGTCCTTTACTTTTTAAAAACAGGAAACCATAACTTTTAAGAAGGAGCAAATGACCGAATGTCACATTATGACTGCACACGTCCCTTTATGGTCATTGTGGAAGAAGATATCCAGCACCTCCATCTGCAATGACTTTCTGCCCCTGCTCACCTACCTCACTGCTGCAAGGTCACCCCCCTCCCACATTGGCCATATTGGTGGCAGGGGGAGAGCAAGGTTCATGGTCCAACAGGGTCTGGTTATGTTTCTTCAACCAGAGACATGAAGAATCAGTTGTTAAAGTGATTACAAAGCATGTGTTGCTGTTGCTCTGCAGGAAACTCAGTTTCTTCTGTTAGAAAAAGAGTAATCTTTTAAGCTATTCTGGGGGAGGGCACCCAGAGGGCTTCTATGGCTGAGCAGGGATTTAAACCCTGGTCTCCCTCAGTCCTAGTTCCAAGATTCCCAGAGTCCTAGTCCAAAACTCAAACCGCTACATAATGCTTGCTTTGTATCAATTTGCCGAAGGTCCCAGATGTATCTAAGATGCTTAACCTATTACGAATATAGAGCTCAGCAGCTAAGAAAGCTTTTTAAAAGTTCACACTAGAACCAAGATTTGGAAGTCACCAAGCCCCACTGTCTCCAGACAGTAGACAGCTCTGCTTGGAGACATTGGTGCTCAGTGAACTTCCATGTCTTGCTTGTAGTGTGAACTTTTAAGAAGCATTCTCAGGTGCTGAGCTCCATATCCATAATAGGTTGAGCATCTTAGATAATCCTTTTAAAGTTCAGACTGAAACCCTGAGTGGACTCACCACCTGGCTGGACTGGGCTCCCTTTTAGAGTTCCTCCTCTGAGTTGCATTAAAAATCTATTTGGATCTGGCAAGCAAAGGAAAGCATTGAGGCGGCAATGGCTTCCTTTGCCAGGCAGCTCTCTCTCAAAGCTGCTTTGGGAATATTTGTCAGTTTGCTTTTAGGATTACCACCTCCCCCGTGCTGGCCATGTTCTTGGCTACATTGTTACCATCACCATCTTGCTGGGCTTGGTATGTCGCCATGTAGGACAAAAGCCAGGGGTAGAGAAGGTGCCTGAAGGGGTATGATGAATACAGCCAGAATCACAAGTTAACAAAATCATTCCACCTGAACTGTTCCCCATCCATTTGCATTAAGAAATCTCCTCCTCCTCATCCCTCCATACTATTATCCTTCCTTCTATGCTCTATTCCTGATGTTTAGCAGCAAATGCTATTGCTTATAAGGGCAAAACTGCACTATTCACACACAAGGGGGTGGTAGTAGTGGGCTTCAGGAAATCCTAAATGCAAACATTAAAAAATATATATTTGGAAGTGGGGAAAAGTAGGGAGAGATGCCCAAATCAACCCAGTAAGGACTGAATATGCTCAGTAGTTAAAGAATACAGAGTAGCCAGTGGGGATGGGTGGAATGGAATCAGCAAACCAAAGGCCCATTCACACAATTATAGCATCTTATGGAGTCCATCTTATAGAATCTATCTTGTGGAATCCTAGGGCTTGTAGTTTGGTGAGGCACTGGAGCGTTCTGGCTGGGAAATCTAAAAGCCCCTCCCTAAATTGCCAATCCCAGGATTCCATAGGGCAGAACCATGTCAGTTAGAGTGAAACCAGACCACTATAATTGTGTAGTGTCAATAGACCTCAGGTAGGAGGAGGAATGAAATAGAGCATTGGAGAGGGGAGAACATGGCCAACTGACTGGAACACTGAAGAGGGATATTCCATGCTGCAATATATTGCTGGAGCTCCTGCTTATGGACTTTATTGGGATTGGATAAATGCATGGGAGCAGAGCCATCCTGTGATAATAGTCTTACCCTTCCTTCACACACTATCAAGAATGGGGTGAACTACTTCAACAATTCCAGTTCAAAGAAGTGAGTAGTGGAGGTTAATTAGAAAGATGAGCCGTGTTCCATTCTGCCCATTTCTTGAATAGCAGGAATTTGAAGAAAACCTTGTTTCATTGTTAATGTGACTTCTAGTCAACTCCAGCTGACGGTGACCCTCTCATAGAGTTTTCATAGCAAAGTTTATTTGAGGAGGTTTACCATTGCCTTCCTCTTAGGCTGAGAGAGTGTGACTTGCCCAAAGTCACCCAGTGGGTTTCCATGGCTGAGCACAAATTCAGAGTCTAGTCTTCTAAAGTCTTGGTCCAGCATTGAAACCAACACATCATCCTGGCTTTACATACTTGGAATTACTGGTATAGGAGAATGAGCCAGTAGAAACCTGACTGACAATGTCGAATCGGTTGTATTAAAATTAACTGGCTGCGTGTGTATATACAAGAGAGTATGCTCCCGTTTTCTCTCTTATATCAAGATATCTTTGTAGGTAAAAACAGTAGGAAAATATAAAGAGGTAAAAGGTTGAAATCTTGGCTCCACTTTGCAGAGTTTCAAAAATATAGGGGAAGCATTCAAAACTGATGGCTTGCAGTTTGAAATGATACAATCCATGCTGTCACCTCAGCACTCTAGCACCTCATTCTGCTGCCTTCGCAAACTAGGCTTTAATTTACTTGCCAAGAGAGAATACTCGAGAATCATGACACCTTTTATAGCAAATTGGTTGCTTGTGTACAGAAACACTAGCTTCTGAGTGACATCTAGCCAGTTACCCTACTTCTCCAACCTGATGTCTTGCAGATGCATTCAACTTCAGCTCCTGCATGCCCACCATTTGCCACGTTGGCTCAGATGGGAGTTTGGGTCAACATTTCTGGGAAACCTCATATGGGGAAAAGTTGCCCATGTCATGGTGTCATTCTAACAATAACTTTCTTTCTTTCTTTTTAGTTACTACATGCTCTAAATGCATTACCTTCCTCCCATGTTTTGCAAAAGTTGTGTCTTTCACTCCCCTGCACCATAGAGATTGGACCTAATGCATATTTAAAGTGGCTTTGAATAGTGACCAGCCACCAAAGGAAATGAAGGATGACCTTGTTTATTTAATAATTGATTGGAAATGCTATATGTCCCATCTTTCTCCCAATATGGGACTCAAAGAGGCATTAAGTGTTTGCTTCCATCAATTGCTTCAGTATACAAATCTTCATGTTTCTATCTTTTGCAGTTAATTTTGGGTATTATCCAAAAAGGACAGATCCATGTGCACACACACACTCTCTTTCACACACACACACAGAATAAAAATCAGTAATTATGTTAGCTTCTTCCCAATATATCTTTTAAAATTTAACTTGCATTTATTCACAGAGGCAATATATTTCTCATTTCATGCATTTACAGGCATAATTATTATATTTGATTACACGAATTTAACATTTATTATTACTGCACATATACAATTAAATGAGACTAGAAATATATTTTGAATGAATGTCATTGAAAGGGAATTTGGAATGATACTACTGCAAATTCATTGTTAGTGCTGGTGTAGAAAACAATGAACAGAAGATGCATTTGTGAAGCACAGTTCATTCACAATGATGGGGTCTGCACAGGGGAACTTCTCAGAGGATTGGGTCCATTTAATTCAAGATGAACAAACAATGCTATCTACTCCAGCCCCAGGACATGTTGGCTAGGGGATGCTAGAACTTAGAATCATGGAATTATAGAGCTGGAAGAGACCACAGGGGCCATCTAGTCCAACCACCTTACACAGTTGAATCACTCCTGACAGATAGCAATGTTTAAAAACCTTTAAAGAAGGAGACTCCACTACACTCCCAGGCAGTGCATTCCATTGTCAAACAGGTCTTACCATCAGGACATTCTTCCTAATGTATAGATGGAATATCTCTTTTCCTGTAGTCATAGTCCAACAAGTAACTTTTCTGAGACGTGCTGTATTCTGACTATAGTGAATTGCTTGTCTCACACAGTAGCTCTCTCATGGTTCTTCCATGGAAGTCTTTCCCAATACCTGCTACCTGATTCCTTTCAGTTGGCCAACACCGGGGATTGAGGTTTGGACTGTCTCCATGCCAGCCATATGTTTTAGCACTGAACCATGGGCCTTCTTTGGTATATTTAGCCACTCTAAGTTGTATCCCAGATGAAGACCATTTGAGATCTTGGAGCACGTACAGTTTAATCCTTAAGTTGTTCAATAAATATTCATCTTAGCAACTGCGGCCTTTTCTCTTTTCTCACAGCCACAATTAATTAACCTTTAGTCTCAAATATCAAACTGCATCTGGATAAGAAAGTACAAGAGCAGGAGAGAGTAAGTGAGCACTTGCATTTTCCACAAAGAGGTCTCCAAGCTCTAGGAATGCATCCAGACCCACACTGTCCTCTGGACGTTCCCTTTCAATTCTGTTTGTCTGCTGCTCTGGTATTAATAACAATCTTCTCTTAACTAGACCACAATTGGGAATGGCAACAAAATGTTGCAGTATAGGATTCTCCTGTTCAAGGTACCAACCAGCCATGCCCTTTTCCAGGGTATTCCATTACTCTCCTTCCCAACAATCAGTCAGAGGATCATTCCCCCTGCCCATGTTTGATCATCATTGGGATGGTTTAGCTTTTGTTTTCTTTTGACAATGAGTGAGTGTGAAAGAAACGGGTGACAGATTCAGAGGTAATCTATCATCTATCTTAAACAGACACCAATATGAATACATTATTATCATTAATCATCATCATCTTCATTATCATGTATTTATATTGCACCATCACTATACATGGCTCATTCATTAATGCATTCAGTTTATTAGTTACCCTACACCAAAATGTTGTTGAGGCATGGGTACTAAGACACAAATAGAGTCCTAGAACCCACATGTGTGTGTGTGTATGTGTGTGTAGCAGCACAATATTATAAAATCACTTATTTAAGCAAATGAAGAAGTTCAAACATAATAGGTATCGGAGTACAGTGATCATAAAAAAACACCACCCAGTTAAATCTACTTTAAAACAAAACATGGCAACACAAATATTATTTGTTCCTAACTGCTTTCAAGTTGACTTCAACTTATGGTGACCCTATGAATGAGAGACCTCCAAGTCATCCTATCATCACCTTGCTCAGGTCTTACAACTCAGGGCTATGGCTTCCCTGATTGAGTCTCTCCACCTGTAATGTGGCCTTCCTTTTTTCCTTCTGCCTTCTACCTTGCCAAGCATTATTGTCTTTTCTAGTGTGTCATGACTTCTCATGACATGGCCAAAGTATGACAGCCTTGGTTTATTCATTTTGGCTTCTAGGAAGAGTTCAGGCTAGATTTCCTCTAGGACCCATTTATTTGTCTTTGGGGCAGTCCATGGTATCCACAGAACTCTTCTCCAGCACCATATTTAAAATGGGTTGATTTTCTTCCTGTCAGCTTTCTTTGCTGTCCAGCTTTTACAACCATACAGAGAAATCAGAAATAAAATAGCATGGACAATCCTGACTTTTGTATTCAATTATATATCTTTACACTTAAGGATCTTGTCTAGTTTTTTTATAGCAGCACTTCTGATTTCTTGACTGCAGTCTCCATTTTGATTGATGACTGAGCCAAAGTATAGAAAATCTTTCACAATTTCAATGTTTTAATTGAAAGGTATGCAAATCATCTGTGGTCATTATTTTTGTTTTCTTAATGTTCAGCTGAAAACTTACCTTTGCACTTTCTTTCTTGACTTTCTTCAGTAATCGTTCCAAGTCTTTGCTATTTTCTGCTAGTAGTATTATCCTAAATGGTTGAAGTTCCTTCCCCCAATTTTCATGCTGCTACCTTCAGAGTCTAATCTAGCTTTGCATATGATAGATTCAGCATACAAGTTAAACAGATAGGGAGACACCCCCCCCTTGCCAATTGGAAACCATTCTGTTTCTCCATATTCTGTCCTGAAGGTGGCCTCTTTGTATAACACAAATAGAGAAAGATTTTAAAAGCCTTCAAGAACAAAAATGGTTTTTGTTTGATGTTATGTACTTTTCAATATAACTGTATTGAAGATTACTTCAAAACTGTATTGAAGATACAAGATTACTATATTCTCTCTCTCTTCCCCCTTGTACTAGGAGAAACTGCTGAAGGCTTGGGGTAAAAACATTTCCAGGGAGCTGTTTATGAAAGTAGTTTAATAAATGTGTTGTGTTATCAGCACTGGAAGATAACCTGAGTCAGAGTCAAGGTTCAAGAGACCATGCACCTTTGGATGAACAAAGCTGACTGATACTCCTTAGAGAATTAATGAACAACAACAACAAAAATCCCTAACACCATTCTAATTAATGATTTCATATCCTCCAAAATTTTGCAGATGAAAACCAGGACACACTGTGGAGATTTTCAGACAGGAATGAAAAAAAGTATTCCTGTCCCACAATCTCCACTCCCGCCCCTGTCCTGTCCCTGTCATGCCACAATAACCCTCCCCAACACACTTACTTCCTCTCCCATCATTCTGGCAGCCCAGGAGCGAATGGAACTCTAACCCTAATGGAGCTCCCTTCACTTCCTAGATCAATATCCCACAGATTCTCACGAGAAGATGCGAGCATGGGAAATTCAAAAATAAAAATAAAAAGAACGAGGGAGAAAAATGACAGCAAGCACCTAAACACACTTAAAAAGTCCCAAATAATCTGGGGACGGTCATAAAAAGGGTGTCACTTACCTGAATGTCCCCATCTCACCCGGGAGTGTTCAGGCAGGGAGCTCCCATTGACGCTGGGACCTCTCTAGAGAAACAGGCACCTTGTCGCGCACAAGGAAATCCGTGACAGAAACGGAACAGGGGGATCTATTGATGGCTTCTCCCATCAATAAAAAGCAGTGCCCATGGAACGGCAGCAGAACAGGTGCATAACAAGGGGGAACAGCATTGTCTGAAAAGGGAGCCCTTTTGTGATCTCCTGATGTTTGTGTAATGCCACTTTTAATGCGTCTGATAATCTCCATACTGGATGTGGCCAGGGAACATCAGAATGTGGTCAAGATGGCAAAAGTGATTAATGGGGAAGAATGCACAAGATAAGAGAGGCTGTAGCAGTTTAATTTTGCCTGAGTCTACAGGGAAGGGCAAGATTTTGCCCCTCCTCTCCTCTCCCCCCCTACTGAGTTACTCAGGATTGTCTAAATGGCAAAAATACTCCTCATGGAATGCAAGGAGAATACAGGCTGTCTTAATGGCATCCCACAAATCATATTGCCATATTCAGAAGGAGGGGGGATAAATACAACATATATTCCATGGGATAAGCTTTCACAGCTTTTCCCAGATTTTTTTTAAAAAAACAGTGGGGGAATGAACATTCCTGCTCATTGGGACAAGCACCATGAAATGAGTCACTTTCCCAAAGGACTAGAAGCTGAAAGATGATTGGCTGGACAAGCACAGGCTTCTTGCTAACAAGGGAGGAACCTGGAACCACCATGTTTTTTTCAGCTTTAATGAGCGAGCACTAATGCAGTAAAATGGGTTTTTGTTTGTTTGTTTATTTTTCTGTTAAGGTGAAATATTGCTCCATCGCACCTTGGAAATAGTTTTTTTTTTAAAAAAAAAAAATACTGTTTGGCTGCAGCAAATTGGTAAGTAATAAGAGCAATTCACTCATGGCCACCATCTTGACTCGCAGGCATACCCATTTGCACAGCAAACACAGATAGCTTTGCATGCCTGCGATCAACCTGCCCCCCTCCCTCCCCCAAAAAATATTAAGACAAATTGCAGCTGCTGTGAGTTGCCTTTACTGAGGAGCAATCTGCTTTTTTTTTTTTTTTTTTGCAGATTTTTTTTCAATCAAAGTAAGCTCAGGACAAAGGCGGGGGGAGTGGAAGGAAGAGAGAGAAACGGGGACCTTTTAAAAGCACCTGAAAAAGTGGGACAACAGAGGGTTAACCAGGACTGTCCCTACCAAATTGGGGTGGTTGGAGGCTTTGCAATATGCCTTTCCCCTGATAGAAACGGTTGTATTTAAGAGATAATGCAAACCAGTTCAAAATCTGGTGTGGGGAGAGTGCCCCAAAAAGCTGATTTTGGGGGAGTGGAGAGCTGGTGGAATTCTTAGGAAAATATTGGAGAATTATCTCTTAGCCAGCAGCAGAAATTCTGGTCCTTTCTAATTTCCTTTTTTCTTGACATAGAGAATGATTTGCTTTTTTAATTTTATTTTTATTTTTTACTTTCCCAAGAAGCCATTACATGCTTTGAAGATGGACAAAGAAATATAATCTATGTAACACAGAGACTCACCCACACACCCCTGATGAGTTGCTAGTTTAGCTCTGCTGGTGTTTTTCTCTGTTTGTTCTACAGCTTGAGCCACAGGAACATCTGAATATATCTGGGCATGATCTTCGGTGTTCCACAGCAATTAACATTTTTCCACGGGGAGTTCTGAATACGCCTGACTTCGTGTCCCATATTTCTGGCTTCTCATCTTCCTTCGCTATGGCTCTTTATCCATCATCTCCCTGTGTCTTGATGCTTTTAGGAGTGTGTGTGTGGTCTTCTGATGAGATGTTAGACTTTCTGTATGCATGGGGCATCAGACTTAACTGATGGAGACTGCCAGGGCATTCAGTTGTGTCTTGTCTTTCACCATTCAGGTTTGTGTACTGCCCTGACAGCAGGGGCTTGTAGGCTCACACAGTAAACAAAGCTGCATGTGGGTGTGATGGCAGCTTGCTTTTGTCTATAATATATTCATCCCCCAGAGTGCACTGGGGTTATGCATCTAATTTTCTGGGCAAGTGACAGCTTCAGGCATTCCGCTAATCCACCCCACTCTCCCCATAAATACACTGAAAAGGAAGCATTTAAAAGTCTGGATGAATTAAGAAGCCAGAGATAGAAAATTGTTCTCACCATGACTTTGAAATGCAGGACCTTTGCACCAAGGGAGTTATTTTTCTCATGCAACTAGTTTTTTCCCCCCATTCTGCTATTTCAGGAGCAAAAACACAATTAGACTTTTGCCATGTTATCTCTTTCACCCCATAGAATTCTTGAGTATGGCTTTAATAAGTCTTTCTGAGTCTAGACTGTCAGGGGGAGATACTTTTGCTGTAATTTCTGATTGTTAACACAGGGGCGGGGGAAAACCAACATATTTGTCTACTTCTTCATGAAACAAAAATGAACACACCAATACTGGGAAAATATTCACACAACTATATTGGCAGTTAAAAACAAACAAACCTGGAAACTGTTTCTTCTCCATCTCTCCCTCTCATTTTTTTTTTTTTTTTTTAGGAATGAAATTGTTGTCGTAATTCAGCAGAAGCTAAAAATGACACAATGTGTGGGGTTTTTTTAAAAAAAATACTATCAGCATTAGAAAACTATAACAAACGTGAACATGTAACAATTTGCTCTTTGATAGAAATGGGATATATATTTCCCACCTCTCTCCATCTATATCGGAATGTATACCTATACAAGAATTCCCTGAGGTTGTCTATATGGCAAAAATACTCCTCATAGAATTCAAGGAGAATACGATTTGTCTTAATTTGTCCTACATCAATCCACCATATTCGGAAGAAGGGGGGGGTCAAAACCTCCCAAAACTACTCAGGAAAAGCCTTAGTGGCTTTTCCCAAAGTTTTAAAAAAGCTCCATGGTGAATGCACATTCCCGCTCTTTGGGGCGACCAATTTGCTTCGCTGCGCATTCCTGATAAGAGCAGAAGTGGAAAGCTGATTGCTAGGATATGTGTAGGGGGCAGAGCTTGCTGGCAAGGCAAGTGTCCCGAACTATCATGTTGGATTTTTGTCATAGTGACAGTGTGCTGAGGCAAAAATACCGCCTCCCCCCTTTTTTCTACCTATTTAAGCAGAATATCGCATGTCCACACCTTGGATATGCTTTTTTATTTTTTAAAAAATACTGTTTGGTGGTGGCAACTGGTGACAATAAAAATGCGAGTAATTCATTTGTGCCCACCATCTTGATTTGGAGGCATGCCCATTTGAACAACAAATGCAATAGCTTTGCATGCCTGCGTTCTGGCCAAAAAAATGTTGAGACAAATGAAAGCTGCTACAAATTGGCATTAGTCCACATCAACCCATATTTTATAGCCTTGTATAGACAACACCCCCACCCCCCGCTCATCCGGCTGGTTTACTGCAGCAGTGTCAGAAGCCAGAATGGGTCAAAAAGCAGAACCCATGTAGGGTACATGAGGGAATTGTGGTGGCTCATTTGGGGATGCCTGTGCACACCCGTTGGTGCTTGTGCCCACCCACTGTGTGCTGCTTACAAAGTTTCTCAGCCGGCTTGGTAAATTTCTCCCTTCTCAGCTTGCTTTGCAAGAAGCGCATACATGCACAGTCTGTCCCAAGCAATCCTCTGCAGGCAAGGACTGTTGAAAGAGTGGATTCCTCATTGAATAAATGGAATTTGTCCTTAATTTGCAAACATCGAAAGAGTGAGTCATCAGGTAACAAGCCAGCAGAAGGCAGCAGCTTCCAATATTGAGATATCTATCTATCTATCTATCTATCTATCTGGGTTGAATGTATGTGGGATCTATGTACATAGATACACACCAAAAAATTATGTACACAAAATTTTATGTACACAAAATTAGAAAGGAGAAGTATAAACAATAGCAGTGCATACCATTGCTTTGAATCCTGGGGAAAGAATTCAAATGCATGAGATATAAATTAGGCATTCCACTGTTATTTCCCACCTTCTGAAAACTTATGGATTCTGGAATATACCTGCAACTAACAACTTCAATAGTTCATCAACTTGGCTGAGATCCAGCAAAGAAAAGATTAAACAATAAAGGGTCAATTGGGAAGGGCAAACTAAAAGAATTGGAAAAAAATCAGGTAGAGATGTTTCAAATACAATAACTATATAAATAATAATTAAGTAGAGAAGGAAAGTTGGAATCGTGAATACATAAAATCTTTAAGTTAGTAATACGTAGGAAGGTAAGGAGGAATAAAAAGAAAGAATGTTTAACGTTGTTATGATTTTGCTTGTGATTGGTCTGTTATGTTTGGAATAATAATTGACTCATCAGACAACAATTCTTTATAGCAATTTTTTTTATTTCTGTGACGGACATGTTATGTGATTTATGTTATGTAAATTTAATAAAATCAATCAATAAATAATGGGAAATAGTTCATCAACTTGTTAGTTCTCACGGTTGGGGAAAAATGTGTGCCTTGCTCCACATGACACCGAGTACTGCAATTACAGTTGCCTGTATTCATGTGATTCTTATTTAGCAAGGGCTTCTCTTTTCTTCTGTTCACCCACACCCACACCTGCATGACCCAGTCGTGATTCTGTTACAGAAGGCCTTATAAAGCCAGGTGTCTTGGGCCACTAGAAAGACTCTATCCCTTTGCCTGCCTTCCAAAAAAAAGAGCAGCAAATCTATCTGGCAGACAGGTTCATTAACAAATTAATAGAATAATCAGCAGGGCTTTGTGTGCATTTTGTAGATAAAAAACTGGTAACAGCATTCTTTGACTCTTTAATAGGCTGATAAGAGCCAAGTATCTGCACTGTGGCTGGGCTAATGGGGAGATAAGGGAGGTTAAATCAATCCTGCAGCTCAAACTAGGCCCTTCACAGAGTGGCGGGAGCTGTTTCCGGAGGGGAGATGGAGACCCGCCACTTTCTCACACCTGGATCAAAGCAAGAGCAAGAGGTGGGAGCAACAGGAAGAGAGGAAGAACCCAGGCAACTTTTTTAACTACTAAAACCAAGAGACACTTGGTCTGTGAGCTGCACCATCCAGATGTTTGATGTATATGGGAGAAATGCTGTCATGGTTACAGGGCTCTATGTACAGTTGTCCCTCCATATTCACTGGGGTTTGGTTCCAGGACCCACCATTGATATCAAAATCCATGAATACTCAAGTCCCATTATATGCAATGGCATGGCAAAATGGTCCCTTATATAAGACAGCAAAATCAAACGTTGCTTTTTGGATTATTATTTTTTAAAGAATATTTTCAAGCTGTGAATACTTAAATCCAGGGATATCAAATCCGTGGATACGAAGGGACAACTGTATATTGTTTGCAGTTTGGTCTAGCACAGGAGGGCAGGGCCAGCCTTACTATGAAATAGTACAAAGCATTCAACAGGCAGCACGTGCAAAGGGGCAGAGGAGTGAATTTGCATGCTAAGCAGCAGGATTACTCTGAACTGCATCCATTCACTAGTGGATGAGTGCATGCACTATACAGCAGGGGAGGGAAAGGCACAAATGACCCAGGAAGGAGTGGGAAAAGACTGGGGAATTTAAATGTATCTTGGTTAAGAGGTGATAACTGTCTCCATATATTCAAGTGCTCATTGGACATATTTTGCAACAGTAAATGTACTGTGTAGCAATTAATATACAAACAAAGGTTGGGCACAAAGAGACTGAGGCTTTTTAGTTATTGTGAAGTTGGTTGTTCAGGATGCTGCCGAACAAGACTGTCATCTCCCGGGTCAGCCTTGAGTGACCAAAGTCCTGAACCGCCTGCATGCAGGGTTGGGTCTGCGGCTTCCAGTGCATCTTTACACCTGCTGTTTCGTTCCTCACCTATTGCTACAGGTCTTCTTTTTTTTTGAATTGGATTTGTCCTTCGAGCCTGTGCAATGGATTTTTTCTGGTGGAGTGCAGCGTGCACAGAACTGGCCTCACCATTTAAACCAAAGGTTCATCTGCTGGCCTTGCAAGCATGGACGGTAGCAGCGAGGTCCTCGGGTCGTAGGTTTGGTTAGAGTTTCCTTCTCTTAGATGGTTGACCTTACAGGATTGGACGAGCACCATCTGCCCAGGTTTGGGATTAGAGTTTTCCTTCTCCTAGGACAGTTGCCATAAGGCTAGAGAGCCCATCCTGCCCTTTGACAAAAGCCCATCCCTATTGTGAAGTAGGGACATGAAATTCTGTCAATGTCAGCTTCAACCAATTTCTCATTTTTCCAGTCTGAAGTTCATTTAATCTCCTTTTGCACTTTTTGTTTTGCAAATAAAATCTATATGAAAATTCATAGGCATTTCCTGTTCATTTTTAAAATACAGTCAGACCCCTGTATCTGTGGAACCAATATCCAAGGTTTCAGTTATTCGCAACTGAAAAAATAGGGACACATTCCATAGAGTTGCACTGGAAAATACCTAGAGAGATATCCTCTCAAGGAATTGCTGGGTCTTCCAGCACAACTCTATGGTATGTTTGTATTAGAAGTCCTTTATTTTAACAGGGTTTACTATTATCCATGGTCTCCGGTATTCACAAGTAAGTCTGGGAACTGAATTTCCATGGTTACAGGAATCCAACTGTACACATATTTATAAACAACATTATGCCTCCTAATGTGCATTAAAGTCTTAAAATCTTTGTTAGAGGGCTTTCTCTCAGGACTTTATCAGATGCGGGGGAACATGTCACGAAACTGCATCCCCAACCACATCAGAATGTTACAAGAACAGAAAAGCTGACATTACCAGATGCCTGTATCCTTCAGCTGCTCCGGGGGCATAGCATAGACATTAATAAAGTGTCCTTTTTTTATTGGCTGGCTAAGCCATCAATAAAAAGGGATGCGTTATTCACACCTACACTATGCCCCTGGAACAGCTGAAGGACGTCATCATCTGGTAATGTCATCCATTTTTATTCTTGTAGCATTCTTATAGCATGGTTTTTGCCATGCCTGATAAAGTCCTCAGTCCTGTCACTGTCCCATTTCCATGTGGCGAGGGCTTGTTAGAGAGTCATTTTGGCAGCTGCTCCTAGGCTGTGGACTTTTCTTCCCTAGGAAGTGAGGATGGCCCTCTGTCTCCTCTCCTCTTGCCAGTAGGCAATGACCTTGCTATTCCAAGAGGCATTTAATGAGTAACTGGTTATACACTGGACTGACTATGTGACGAATGTTGCTGTCCTTGAACAAGCAGGGATCACCAGTATTGAGGCCATGATATTGAGAACACAGCTGCGCTGGGCAGGGCACATTTCTAGGGTGGAGGACCATCGCCTCCCCAAAATAGTACTCTACGGTGAACTCGCCACGGGTCAGCGTAAGAGGGGCGCTCCAAAAAAGCGATACAAAGACTCCCTGAAACAACATCTCAGGCTTGGCCAAATTGATCACCAACAGTGATCCGCCCTGGCCTCACATCGGGAGGCATGGAGATGCACTATCCACAATGCTGCAGCCTTATTTGAGAACTCACGCCGAACAAGTCTTGAAGAGAAACGACAACGCAGAAAGAATCACAACCCAAAAACATCACCCAAGGAGATCTTCTGCTGTGCTTTTTGCAACCGGACTTGTTTATCTCGGATTGGCCTTTTTAGTCATCAGCGCGCTTGCAGAAAGCGTGGGATGAGTCCTTTCTGAATCTTCGTTTGCGAAGAAAAGCCAGAGAGAGAGGTTATAGGGAGTCATTTTTATGGCATGCATGTGATGTTGTCTTTTTAACTTTATTCCACTTTTAAATAATTTTATATTTTCTGATTTAACATTTACACTGTGTTTAACATTTTATTAAAGGTTTTAGCTTTTTTAAAAAAATGTGTAAGCTGCCTTGAGTCCTATTCTGAGAGGAAGGCGGGGTATCAATAAAATAAAATAATAAACTAAACAATCTATACCTAGCATAACATACACAATATATAAAATGCTTCAGTGTGTTTCTGTTCCCACTCTGATGATTGGCCACTTAGGAAACATGTGAAGAGTATGATCATTTGATGCATTAATATATAACCTTTCAAATCAACTATAATGTCTAGTTTCATGTTGAGAGCCCCTCCAACACCACCATGCAACTGCATGTACACATAGACACAGAGAATGCTAGACACACCCACACAGCATGCATGCCAGGACATGAGAGCCCCTCCACCATCATGGAAATGCATGTACACTCCCACACCCCATGCTATGCTCCGTGCTACACCCCACATGCTACACACACACGCCGCACATATACACCCCCCCACACACACCACACATGCCAGGATGCAAGGCCCCTCCACCACCATGTTTAGAAAGTACTTGAAGCTTTCCACATGTTTCTGGCCCAAGGCCAAGGAACATCTACAGACAGCACAGAAGATGTGAGGCCCAGCTACAGACAGCACAGGGTCATTTTAAGGCAAGGAATACACAGAGGTGGGTTTTCCAGTTCCTTCCTCTGAAATGTAGCTTACAGCAGCTAGTATTCCTTGATGGTCTCCCATCCAAGTATTAACCAGGGCTGACACTGCTTAGCTTCCAAGATCAGATGGGATCTGGTGCCTTTAGTTTAGGGTATTTGACATCACTAAAAAAAAAAAAAAGTTCTATTCTTACGTTCCCCCATTTCATTTTTCTTGACATTAACTTCCTAGAGATTGAAGCAAATAAGATGGCCTGGAAAGACACTGTTTGGTGGATAATTCCACCTTCTCTTAGGAATTGTGCACCACACAGTTTTCTGGAGTGCATATGCCCACAAATAAAATAGTTCACTTTTGCTTTGTTGTATCACTTTTGAGAACTGGAGGATGAGGAAACAGGGGATAGAATTAATATGGCAAAGGACTCTGTATTTTTTCACTCTCTCCCTTAGGAGCTATTTAATTGATACAATATTTACTTTATTAAAGGAAGGACACTGTCAGCGGGCTTTTCAAATGGTGTGTGAAAGTGACTCTAATGAGGTGTTTAGGGGAAGCCTGCTTCCAACTCTCTAGATTTTCTTTCAAAACAGAATCAGCAACCTTGAGCCTCCTCCTGTAAATGTATTTATTTTTCTTGGTATTATTAGCTTCCTAGGGGTTGAAGCAAAGAAGATGCAGAGTGCTTGGAAAGACATAGGACTTTATCAGACACTGCTTGGAAAGACATAGGACTTTATCAGACACTGTCCTTTAAATATTCTTTTGCTGGCATTAAAAAAAAAATTATGCCGGCAAAAGGACGTCCCCCCTCCCCGCATTTACCTTCTCCCAGCAAAGGCAGCCCTGGCAATAAAGAGGAAGTGAACGGAGCCCCACTCACGCCCTCACTTGAAATCCTGCAAGACTTCATTGCACAGGAAACTTAAAAATAAAAACAAAAACAACACATTTAAAGTTACACCAAACACCTTAGCATACTTTAAAGGTCCCAAGTAACCCAGGGAGGGTAATTAAAAGAATGAAACTTAGCTGGATGTCCCGATCTGACCCAAAAGTATTCTGGCTGGTTCAGCCATTGTCAGGGTATATATGAGATTTAAATGGCCTGATATTTCATATGCCGGCAACATCGGCACAAAAGCATCGTAGTGGATCTATTGATGGCTTCAGCCGACAATTAAAAACTACGTGATTTTTCACTATATGTAAACACGAAAGGGCAACGTTGTCTGATCTGCACGCCCTTTCGCGTTTATGTGGCGTCGTTATAACACCATACATAGTCCATCTGATAAAGCCATAGATGGACAGATACTTTGCTTGAGCCTTGGTTCTCTTAGGAATTCATAAGCAAGGCTTATGTATATAATGTGTATACTCTTCAGCTGTCCCGATTTGGCAGGGACACTCCTGAATAATCCTCTCTCGTCCTATTCTTTCTGCTGCTTTTAAAATGTCACAGTCTCTTGCTCCTCCTTCTGTGTCCCTCCCCCACTTCATCCTCAGTTTATTTCAGTTGGTGCAAACTGAGTTCAAAAAGCCAAAGTAGTTTTTCAGTGAATTAATTCAGCAAGAGGAAAAGTAAACATGGCGGCAGAGTCTTGCCCTTCTCAGTAGGTTCAGGCAAAAGCAAACTGCTGCAGCCTCTCTTGTGTATGCTTCCTCATTAATAACTTTTGCCATCTTCTCCACACTCCAATGTTGCTTGGCCACACAAGGTCCGGTTTTGATCTCTGGAACCTTGCAGGATATGGAAGTGATGGTTCTGAGGAACTATAGGAAGTAACAACATGAGCACCTTCAGAGAGTTCAGAAACAACCTGACCCTCTGTCAGAATCACCTGCTTGTTCACCTCCTCATTTTCTTTTTGGGTTGTATTTGGAGCAGCAGAGGAGATTGCAGGAAGTACTGTTAGAGGTCAGATGCTGTGAAAGAGTGAGTGAGTAGCTAGGAGTGCATCCAAAGTGGTCTTTGCAGAGTGTTGGAAACAGTGGCTGCACAGGTGGCTGCAAAGCTTTTGGAACTAGTAGGTACTACAGACACCTGGAAGCTTGTCTTGGCTGCTCTTGACTGCTGACAAAACCCTCTATCCTGCCCATTGGCCTTTCTTCCTGAAAAAAAGTTAAGGTGTCAAGTGCCCAGATCTCATTTTCCTTCCTTTCCAGGAAGATTCAATCAGATAGGGGAAAACTGCCAGTGCAGCATCCAATCGGCAGTGCCAAGAAGTTTTCTCGACAGTGCTGTTATCAGAGGGTAGGAGATAAGGATATATATCTTCATTTACCTTGTTCTTACAAGAGCAAACACAAAAACATGCCATTTTTCTCTTCACCAGGTGAGATGGTAAGAGGTTTTTGCCGGTTTTTTACTTTTTAAAGAAGTATTTGCATTTGGAAAACCATGTTGGTGCACATTGTACATTTATTTATTTATTTATTTATTTATTTACAGAGATTGACACATTGGGCAAACTAATGCACTTATACAGGACCTCTGTTTCACAACTTCCTTCCCCAATGTGCTTCTTCAGTTGTTCGCCTTTCCATCTCTAATGTTTTACAGCTGAATCAAGGAAGACTGTCTGACTTTCTGCAATAGTTGCTGTTCTGAACTGTGCTGATCCTACCAAGACTCCATTTGGACTGGCTATGATCAGCACAGAACCCATGTGAGTTGCAGGTGGCAGATGCAATGCATCAGCACACCTGTCACATGTGAAAAACAACAGCAACAACTCTTTAGTCTGAAGCAATCTGGACTGCGTAGACCTTGACTGGCTGCCCAAGGTCAGTGCCAGAGTTGGGAAGTTAGCCCAGGAGCAATATTCTCTTCTCCATTTTTTCTTCCTCTTTCTCTCTTTCCCACCTGTTAATAACTTCCACATTTTGATCCCCTTCCCTCTGCACTGCTCCTTTCCTAGTTCTATGCTGTCAATCCCACATAACAGGCAGGACAGGCTCTGTCTCGAAAAAAAGAGAACAGGGCTATTAATAAAACATCACAAACATTAAACACAACCGGGAGATTAAAGGAGATTATAGATTCTGGTTCCCTTCAGTACCTCCAAAAGGAGGGGGCAGAAGAGAAGATATTTGCATCTTTGGAGAGAATTAAGACTGGGAGGAGGAGATAGAAGCTATGGATGCAACTTTTTGGAAGTCCGTTTCAGGAGGAAAATCACCAAAACTAATTAGTAAAGGCACTAATATGAAGAGACGTCTTTATCAAATATAGAATATGCCCTGGAGAATATATTCCAATACCAGATTCTTCTTTTTCCTGTCAAAAGATATGGGAATTCTTCCAGCAACAGTGAAGCAAAAATAATAAAAATTATAGAATCATCTAGCTGCTGTGTGTGCATGCATATGTGGGGTTTGTGGGCCATATTGTAAAAACTTCCCCTCATCAGTGGAGGAAATTCACAGCGGTCCAGTAGGGTTGCCCAAGTGAAATGAGAAAAGATGGAATTTAGCAGTTGGAGTTTGTGTGATAAGTCTCACCTGCTGAAATCCCCTTTTCTGCACAACTAATAAAGGTACAGAAGTCCTGTCCTGTATTAAACCTGGCAACTGTACTGTCCAGTCTCTTGAAGACCTCTAGTGAGGCAGTGTGGACCTACTCTAAGGAGATTATCAGATGCATGCAAAAAGCCTGCAAAAAGCCCACAAGGATGATGTCAACGTACCATACTGTTTTGCATGTGTCGTCATCCTCAGGTGCTGCCTCTGTGCAGACTCGGTGTTGCAGCAAAGAGTAAACCGTCACTTTTCATTGGCAGAAACTTCCGTCAATGAAAAGTGATGGCTTATTCTCCACTGCACAGTCTGCACGGTGGCAGCATGTGAAGATGACAACATATTCAAAACCATGCAGTGTGGTGACACCATCTTCGCGGGCTTTTTGCGGACTTTTTGAAGCATCTGATAATCTTCTAAGTGATTCATTGCACTCTCAGACTGGTTTTAAAATTAAAACATTTCTTTTAATATTCAACTGAAACTTTCCATTCTGGAACTGAAACCCTAGTCTAAACCTTGTCCTGATTATAGGGGCAGCAGCAGAGAATTTGGCTCTGCCAACTATTTATACCTAACTGCAAAACCCATGTGATAATGCTGCCTTTGAGCATTAAAATCTGACAGATTTCACTGGTCTAGATAAAAATAAATAAAATAAAAATAAGCAAAAATAAAAATCTCTTATGCACATACACATTAAAAACACAGCTTTCATTTAAATTTTTTCTTAACATGAAAGCATCTCCTAAAAGGGAGTCTGTCGTACAATATGGTAATATCTGAGAGTATTGTCATAATGTGCCATGAGAATCTCTTGGAGAGATTTATTTCCCCCATAACTTTAATTAATTAATATTTATTAAACCACTTTGCACATCTAAAGAATCTTGATTATGACAATAGATAATCATCAGGTAGATGCCAGCGTGTATTTCGTTCATTTTAGAGATACACTCTGCATTTGGCTTCCATTGTTGGCTTCATACCACTTGTGCTTAGTCTGTATTCCTGAATTCCATCACTGTGTGAGAGCCGAGAATGAGTCCCGTGGGACTATTCTGTTAAAATAAAACAACCTGAAAATGTTATCTCACCAGGGGAGGAGGAGAAACCCTTGTGACTTTGCAAGTGATCAAACAAAAGAAGAAACTCCAAAAAGCTAAGATAATGTATTGAGAAAAAATGCGCTTAGTTCATTTCCCTGACAAGTATAATTTAGTTTTAATTATTTATGACACTTCATAGCCTGCTAGTAAATGTGCTGTAGTATATTTTGTAAAACTAATGAAGTCTTAGTAATATGAGACCTAAATAAAGACCTGTGGTAAGCTGCAGGAAGAGATGGAATTTATTTTCCTTTTTGATGGTATGCAATAGAAAGACACTAAACAAATCTTTTATGCTATCTGAGACAATACCCAAGGAGAAGTAGCACTGTTTTTCATCTGAGGTTGCAATAGCATGTTCTAAGAATGTGAAGTGTGAGGCATTTAGACAGGTAGGATTCCCAGCAAATTCCATGAGGGGTATTTTCACTGGATGAGCGGGGGGGGGGGCAGATGAGCAAGGGGGGCTTGCTAACAGGGCAAGCATCCGCTGCCACCATGTTGGATTTTCACCTTAGCGAGCATTCGCTAATGCAATAACATGTCAATTTGTATTATCTTTTTCTCTCTTTTTTTTATAAACATGAAATATCACTTGTGCACACCATGGTAAAATGTTGCTTTAAAAAGTGGGATGACAGAAGATTAATTGGAACTGTTTCCAACAGTTTGCTTTTGCCTGAACCTACTGGGATGGGCAAGGCTCTGCATCCTCTTCTCCTCTACCCTACTCCTTGCTAATTGAGTGCAAACTCCTTTTTGCACTTTGAATTCTGTTGGTAGCAGTTAAAAAAGTCATCCCAAGGTGCACTGGTGCGATAGAGCAATTTTCCAAGCAAAAGAGAAAATATTCATCCCATTTTATCACTTTAGTGAGCGATTGCTAAGGCGAAAATCCAATATGGCAGCAGTGGGCACTTGTCCTGCTAGCAAGCCCCACCCCCACTCTCACCCGGCCAATCAGTTTTGTGCTTCCCTTTGAATTTGTTGTTGTTCGATAGTCCAAATGCACAGGAATGTGCACCCCCTTGCGGTTTTTGGAAAAGTACAGGAAAATCTGCAACACCTTTTACCCCGTTGTTTTTGCCATTTTGGCCCCTCTCCTTCTGAATAGTGTGGCTTGGTGCTGGATCCCACTTAGGTTGGATTCCCAGCAAATTCCATGAGGTGTATTTTCACCATTTAGATGGGCCCCAGGTATGGAAGGCTTGTTTTCCCACAACCTCTCTGTGAACTCTCAGTCCTGCTATCCCTCCTTTACCACCACAAAAATCCTTTGATACACTGCAGGATGGATTCTGCGACCTTCCTCTGAGAAAAAGATTCACCAAAGTGAAGGCTTTGCATGGCAGCCACCTTAGCATCAGTGTGATATTCCCCTCTCCTGCCTTCCTAATGGCTCTGAGGGTTCCATTGTGTGAAACTGCTCATATCAGTGAGGAGTATCATGCAGAAGCCTAAATTTAAATGTTAGAAATCTTTTGTTCATTACCAGTGGCATTCCTTCTCTTCCCCCCCCCCACTCCCATTTGTCACTCGGAGCAGAGCTGTGACTCCTTTAATATCAAACAAATAATAAGCTCCCTCTAAAGTGATTTTTCTGACAAGGAGCTCAATATATTAAACTTTATCTATATTTTAATAGCCAATTTCACACCAAACTGCCTTCTTAATAATGTATTTACCACCTGGGGATATTATTCCAACCCATCTGGAAAGAACTGGAAATTAACTGTCCCTAAACTGAGTCAGTGTGCACTTTAGATGCAGCAGAGATAACGGCAGCTTCTCTCCTTGGGGGGGGGGGAAGCATGGGGAGAGGGGAGGGGGGAAGATGCCCAGCAAGGTGCAAGGAGGGAAATATTAGTCGCAAAAGGCAGTTGCTGGTGGGGAACATGATGCTCTTTCTCTTAGCCATTCAAAACCAAGTTCCCGGTATGTTCTTTGACCTTCAGTGTGGCAGCAAAGGACCTGCAGACCTTTCACAATAAAGAATTATAACGCTATAATTCCACTTCAACTATCATGGCTGAACCCTATGGAATCCTGGGGTATGGTGAGGAGACACTAGCGCTCTCCAGTTGAGGATCCTAAATACTCCTCCCTACACTGCATGTCCCAGAATTCCATAGGTCAGAACCATGGCAGTCAAAGTGGAATCAGAGCACTAGAACTGTGGGATGTGAAAGGGCAGATGGCGGCTGGACAAAGCATCAAGCCGTCTCCTTTCCATAGAATCATAGAAGCATGGAGTTGGAAGAGACCACAAGGGCCATCTTGTCCAACCCCCTGATCTGCAGGAATATACAATCAAATCATTCCCGACAGATGGCCATCCAGCTTCTGTTTAAGATCCTCCAAAGAAGAAGACTCCACCACACTCCCAGGAAGCACATTCCACTGTCCAAACTTTAAAAGGAGCTATCCAAGTTGCTGGATCCTAGCTCCAAACCAGGTCCAGCACCTTCTAAGTTCCCTTATAGTTTGCACTAAAACTCTGAGCAGATTCACTGCCCCAATGATATAGAAGACACCAGCTGCCACCGATTAAGGACAATAATTTCACATGCCAAAGATCCAGGGCAAGCAGATTTCTGGGTAGGGTGGGGTGTCAAGGTTCTCAGAAAACTTTAAAGGTCTGTGATATATTCAGGATTGCACCAGGCTTCTGACTGCTGGATGAGCCCACTGTGCACTGTTTCATTGCTGATGAGGGTAGGAAGCTCATGGACAGGGTGCCTGAACATCCTAGGAATAGAACAGTTGAATCCTCTCTTAGACAACAACTCAGTTCATGAAGAGCTGCTTGGCCATGGAATGCACTGCCTCGGAGTGTGGTGGAATCTCCTTCTTTGGAGGTTTTAAAACAGAGGCTGGATGGCCACTTGTTGGAAATGCCTTGATTGGGTATTCCTGCAGGGCAGGGGTTTGGACTAGATGGCCCTTGTGATCTCTATGATTCTATGATTACACCTATCAGAAGAGCTGATGTAGAATGACACAACAATGCATAGCACTCAAAACAGAAGATTTTATTTAAAAATTACTTTTTTATATAAAGTGTATTGCTCATGCTCATCACATGCAGTCTTTGGGGTGGGTGCAAAAATCAATAAGCAACAGGTAGAGTTTTTTTTTTTTTTTAAAAAAAACACCCAAATGGAAATGTGCAGTTATTATAGTCAAAGAAGCAATGCTCATATAATGTGCATAAAGGCTGAGAAACTTTTTTGTAGGTATGTGGGAGGGGCATTTAATAACTAGGGTGCTGCTAGCAAGAAGGTCCTCTAATGATTTGTAAGTCTTTCCCAGTGATGGCATCCTTAGAAGCCGCCCCTCCATCTGAGCTCAAAGTGCAACCAGGGTTCAAGGTCACCTGGTCACGGTCATTCCCTGCTACAGTAAAGCAAGCTATATTGCTATTTCAAGTCAATGGATTAGATCAAAGTTTCCATCTACCTTTGTATATTAGCATGTGTAAACTGAATGCAAATCTATGATTACTTTTTAAAAAAAAATGGTAAATCATTACCTCTTTTTTTGGCAGTGCATAAGTGGTCACTCTATAAAATGGCCTTTCATTTTGTCCCTTGTGGCATTATAGAATCATTTATATATCATCAGTTATGACTCTCTAATACTTATGGGAGAGGGGAAAGAATACCAATCTGTGGCATCCTTTGACACAATTTCATTCCATCATGCAAGGCGGCTGGTGTAAAAGAAGGAGTGCATGAAAAGAGAGTGGTGTAAAAGAAAGAGTTATTAAACCTCTAGGTGGATGTGTTTCGCTCTAACATGGAATTGCCTCCCACAGGCAATTACATTTCCAAGCAGTGGGGAAACACACTTGAAGCAAATCACCGTGTCTCCCTGTTCCTTGACTTTCTGCCTTTGAAGAGCCTTCTCCAAGCTAAATTTGCTAGATCCCCATGGGAGTCACACAGTGTTATGTCTTTCTTCCTGTATTAATCTGATAATGCATTGTCTCATCTAAAGTGCACTTTCTAATTTAATCTCTCTTGTCTCAGTCTATTATAATCTGAATACACCTAAGATTCTAACCCACTCTGCCTCCACTTGTATCAGGGAGATTATTTTATACAAGTGGAGCCTACAACAAAATGCTACCATGTATGGTGCTCCTCTTTGTCTTCTGAAAAGCTAGCCATGGTGTCTTCCAGGATACACCATACCATTCTTGTTCCCCAATCCAGTTTAATTCCCCTCTTCTGATTGCAAGGGCATATCTGTACCACATAGCTATAGCTGCTTGATACCACTTTAACTGTCATACCACTTAATGCCAGTTTGATACCACTTTAACTATGGTGGTATCCTATGGAATCCTGAGATCTGTAGGTTGGTCAGATACTTTGAATCCTACGGTAGGCCTAAACTACAGCACTAGAGCTCTCCAGCAGACAATTCTAACAAACTACAAAACACAGGATTCTGTAGGATAAAGCCATAACATTTAGGGGTATCCAATTTGTTGTACTATGCAGCATAGATACAATCTAATTTAGCATTCTGTGGCCTAAGGAAGCTGTGTGTGTGTGTGTGTTCACCATTTTTCTTCTTTACTCTCTTAACCCTTAAAGATTTTTCTGTATTTCTGCAAATCCTGGAGTTTCTTAAAGCCTGCTGAATCCATTTTAAATCCATTCAGAGGCTGAGTTCACCATGCTGATATACAGGATAAGATGGATTCACATCTTTATTCTGATTTCTGATGTATACATGCACGTACAAACTAGGGTTTGTTTTCTTAGCTATTTTGGGGTATCTCCACACTTTCCTTCCTTCTCTATAAGCAACAGCTGATTTTTTGGGTGGGTGGGGTACATGTGTGTGTCTGTATGCCTTATTTAGTCTCTCTCTCTCTCTCTTTCTCTGCATTCAAATTCGTACTATATTTTACAAAAACCACTACTTCCACTCATGGTGATCTTACTGCTGCACAGTCCAAGCCTAACTGAGAGATGTGCCAGTTAGAGTATAGGCACAAGCTGACAGAAATGCCCTCCTGCCAGCAGTGCACTCTTCTGCTGGGTGCTCTCAGAGGTTTGCTAACAGAGCAATCTGTCAGCAGAACCACTCTGCTGGCTAAATTTTGAAGCAGAAAAGGAGCAGAGTAAGAGGGGAGACAACCTACAACAGATCCAAACCTCCTTCAGCTCATGGATACAAGCACAATGTTGCTAAAGAAAGGCTGGGACCAGGATACACCTAAATAAGTTCCTGCCTCACTAATTTGTGTGTGGTTTGAACCCAGCATAACATAAACTCTCCTAGTGACTGCTGAGCTGGCCCTTGGGCATCTGTATCAGTTACAACTGCACCATCAGTTCTTAGTCTCAATCTTCTCTGAACCTACATAACTGGTAACCAACCAAACAGAATACAGTCTGCCACCCTTTGTGGTGTAAGAGTTTAAGTGTTGGACTACAACTCTGGAGACCAGGCTTTGAATCCCCACTCAGCCATGGAATCCCACTGGGTGACCGTGGGCAAGTCATACTCTCTCAGCCTCAGAGGAAGGCAAAAGCAAACCTCATCTGAACAAATCTTCCCAAGAAAACCCCATGGTAGCTTTGTCTTAGAGACGCCATAAGTTGGAAATGACTTGAAGGCACACAACAAAACCCACAACCCATATACCAGTGGGGGTGTGCATATTTTGCATACAAAAAAGTGTCAGTTTCTGTCCCAGGCATCTCCATTTGAGACGAAACATGTGGAAGATAATGTGGAAAATCTCTCCCTGAGACTCTGAAACAGACAATATATCTCTAAATGGGCAAGTAGCTCCCAGTGAACTCCCTGATGATGTAGTCCCTGGCAGGTAGGAAATCCAAGAAACTCATTCTTTCTCCAAGACAATGCTGATGGCTTTGACTTGGATTGGTGGCTTACAGGTTGTGCAGGTGACATCTCCCCTTAATTCCTGACCAGCAAACCAGCAGTTTTATAGTGGGACTGCTGTTTTCACCTTTTCCCCTGTTCTCAGAGAAGAGTACAATGTTCCAGAATCAAGGCTGTTCTGTTTGTGAAGCTTGCGAACATCCCTCCCACTTCCTGATGTAGGAATTTGTCTCCTTTGTGTCGGAAGAAAGGAGGGAGTGATAACTATCTCAACAGAACCTGGGGAGTCAAAGTCCCCAATTAATCAGCTAAGCAAGGAGAGTAAATGTGACAGGTAGGTCAAAGAGGAGAGGTGTAAAAAGGCTGCTTCCATCTTGCAGTGGGAGGCTATGAATGCTGACAGTTACCTGGGGACCTGGAGATACCAGAATCCCTAACTTAATCAAAGAGATAACAGGAAATACTGTAGCTGAGGCAGTGGCAGGAAATGCCGAACAATAGGAGCTAGCCCCGGTGGGTCCTGGTGCTGTGGTGGAGATAATAAACTATATAAAAATCTGTCACAGTGTGATAAGTGATGAATTAGAATCAATTATACCTTTAAAATAATAGACATTCCCTGGTGGTACCCGTCCTGAAGTGCAATGGCGTCTGATCAGACCTGGCTGCATTGACAGAGGGCTTTGCTTGCATCAAAATGGAGCCTGGACCAGTGAGGGCTACAGAGACAAGTTCACAAAGAGCAAAGAAATGGTCTGTTTTGTGAAGAGCAGGAAGCCCAAATGGAAACTGGAGAAAGATCAGTTCTATCACCTTTCATTCCAGTTCCTAAAACCTCAATTCTACATGCATGATTTGATTTAAAAAGATGGTATGGGTATGGAGCCAAAACCATGGAAAAATAAGTTTCCAAAGTGCCTATATAAATTTGAACACTAGGTTTATTTAGGCAATTTAGTGGGAGGGGACAGAATTGCCCAGTCAAGCATGGCACTGCATTGGCAAGACTGAATTCCCCTTAGTATTATCATTATCACCACCACCACCACCAATTTATATAGCACCATCAGTGTTTGTGGAGCTTTACACATAAAAGACCAACCCAAAAAACCCCTAGTCCTCTTCCCTCAGGCTTACAATCTAATTCAGACATGACACAAAAGGAAAGGGGGATGGCAGTGTGGAAGGAGATTAAGGACTTTATCAAACTGCCCCCCAACCCCCGTTCTTTTGCCGGCATAACTTTGCCATTTTATGCCGGCAAAAGAACGTCCCATGCCACACTTACCTTGCCTGCTGTCCAAAGGTTTCCCCGGCAATGACAGAGGAGTGAACGGAGCTCTGTTCACTTCCTCGTTTGAAATCCCACGTATGCTACTGAGAATACATAGCATAGGAAATTTTTAAAAGATGAAAAATAACAATCAAAAAGTTAACTAAGCACATAAACACATTTAAAAGCTTACAAGTAAACTGCGGTGAGTCATAAAAAGATTGTCACCTACCTGGATGTCACAATCCCACCTGGAAGTGTTCTGGCCAGACTGGCCATTGATGCTGCATTCACATCATTACAATGGCACATGTATTCAAATGCTGGCAATGGTGGCACAAAAGTGCTAGGGGAGATCTATTGATAGCTTAAGCTGTCAATAAAATATGATGGGATTTTGACAAGACAAACGCAAAAGGGCGATGTCATCTGGTATGCATGACCTTTTGTGTTTATGTGGCGTCATATGATGCCATATTTGATTTGTCTGATGATGTCCTCTGCCCAGCAGATACTGCCTCTTCTAGTAGGTAGCATCTGCCCACTAGAAAGTCTGACCCTATCATTAGGCAGAGTGGAAGAGCAGCCTGAGGTGGCAGACAGTGGGTGGTTTGCAGAAAGGAGGAGTTGCAGCTCCTGGTCTGTTTCCTTCTGTTGAAGATCAGACCTACCTAAAATAGCTTGGATCTCTTCAGCCACCCTGCTACCCTCCGGCAAAGAAATGGCTCTGCTACCAATGCTGGGATGTGGTTCAACTGTCAATCTGTAGCCAGGGGTGCCATCCTTCCTTTGCCCCAGGCATCAAAAAGTCCTCATCCAGCCCTGCACAGTAGCTATGACAATAAAACCAGAGTTTGTGCATCTTACTTTTTTGGACTACAATTCCCAGAATCCTCCAACCAGCTGGGTAATCTTGGGCACTGTAGTTCAAAGAAGAAACTTTTCCCTGGATCTGGAAAAAAGCAGTGGGGAGCTCTATTGGACATTTCCAAAATCCTGCCCAATGCTCCACCCTTGACAATTACTTTTTGGTTGGAAATAGCAGCTAAAAATAACCCACTGAACACACCAGGGGAGTTGCTTGTAAGGAGGAACTTTCCAATATGAATCCTTAAAATAAAGTTTCAATCATGTAGCATCTGAATTTTAAACAATAAACTGTCCAAAAATAATCTTTCCTTAGCCATATAGTCAGAAAAGGGTTAGAAAATGGATGTTTGCATCTAAAAAAAAATCTGATTCTCTTTTATTTACTATATAAACCCTTTTTTGTTTTCTCAGAATATGGTAATGTGTGCAATCATCACACAGGTGATCAGGTCCCCCCATTCAAATGTGTGCTAGGATCACTAAAAGGTGCTAGTATTCTATTCTGGATTCCTTCATATAACAGAAATCTTCTTGCTTTCCTGAAGTCAGAGTCCCATGAAGTCCTGAAAGTCTGAACCCATCCCTACCCATTAAGAACTAATTCATTTCCTGCAAAACTCCCAGCCATTTGGATGATACTTCTCTGCTGTTGAGCAGTAGTTTGTGCCTTTAGGTTGCAAGCCTCTAACCTCTAGAAACCCTGCTGGAACTGAATGAACTAAGTGCAGCTTGAGGATTGCATCTGTTGGGTACTGAGCAAAAGCCCTTAAAAAATCAGGCTCCTAAGTGCCAGTGTTATGTTTGAAAATTGGATCAAGATTCTTGAATTGCTTTAGGGAGAGGGGGAAAAAAAGATTACCACCTCCAGCACTGCATTGGAAACTGGCATCCCACAATGTAGTCAGCACCCACTAGTTGCTGATAATAAACACAGCAGGAAGCTGAGCACTTTCTAAAGCCTAGCCATTAGTTGTTCTTTGCATCACTTCGCTGCAGGAAATGGAAACTAAAAATAGTCCACCCCAAACTTTCTTTGGTGTCTGTGTCTGAGAGAGAGAGAGTCTTAAAGCAGTAAATATCTTGGGAAAATGCTCAGATTCTATGGTAACGGAGCCACATAAATGAATAGATGGAACTAGCACCAATTTTGTTACAGATAATAATGTTTCTTCTCTAAAGAGGGCGCTCTGTAGTAAATTACCAGCAAGTCCATTAGGGTAATGCATGTAAAATTGATATTCCGGGGGCGGTGGGGGGATAGGGGAGAGAGGCTTAAACACCCCTCTACACACTTACTTTTTTGGTTTGCTTCTTGGTTTGATTCCAATACAGCTTCCTTAAGAATCTGTCTTGACGGTGTGCATCACAATCTGTTGAGAATGCTGAGTAACTCTTACTCTTTCCATCAGGGTGGTATTATTGTTGTTGTTGTTGTTGTTGTTGTTGTTGTCATCCCACCTTTCTCCCAATATAGGAACTCAAGGTGGCTAACAATGAATTTAACAATACAAAATATTAAAAGTTTAAAAACATATAAAACAATTTACACAGTTAAAACCATAAACATTAATATACTAATATATATATATATATATATATATATATATGCACACACACACATATACATACATACATACACACACACACACACACTTTAAAATCCAAGTCATACATCATTTAAAAGCTTAACACATGTCAAATTGCAAATACCTGACAGCACTGAAAATTTTTTAAGCTGTCAACAAAAAGAGAGGAGAGATGGGTCCATCCTGGCCTCTCTGGAGAAGGGGTTCCACAGCCACCCAGAAGGCCCTCTCTCTTGTTCCCATCAAGCGAGCCTGAGGTGGTGGTGGGATAGAGAGAAGGCCTTCTCCAGATGATCTTGGGCTGCTAGCAGGGCTGAGCCCTGAAATGTAGAGCTGAATGCCACTGAGGTTGTGCAAAGTTACTTTATGGAGCATCTGGAGTGTGCGTGGAATTCCTTTCTTCTTCATGCCCAATGGTTTTTAAGCCTCCATTTCTTTTCATACTGAACATAAAGAATTTTTTTAAATTCTCGGTAATTTTTTATCAAAAATGAACTGGAACAAAATTCTCTCAGTTGAACCAACCAACCCAATTCAGTGTCTAGAGCTGTTCTCATCATGGAGAAGACCATGCTGAGAATCAGCTAAAAGAAGAAAAATGTCTTAGAAAAAAAGTAATAATAATAATAATAATAAAATTTATTTATACCCCGCCCCTCTGTTAAAACAATCGGGGCGGCTTACAGAATTTAAAATACAATACAAATAAAATCCCTAAACACCCCCACTCCCACCCTCCCCCATAAAAAAACATTAAACAAATATAAATTAAAAACAACTAATCTAAAATCACATTTAAAACTATAAATACAATAAAATATAATAAATGGCCAGCAGCCTAGAAGAGGCCAGGATCCCCTGAGGCCGGGATCTAATTAGGAAAGGCCTGCCGAAAGAGATACGTCTTTAGTGCTTTTTTAAAGCCACTCAGGCTCGTTATCTGACGGATCTCATTCGGCAGGTCATTCCACAATTTGGGGGCGACTACCGAAAAGGCCCTCTGGGAGGTTGCAGACAGCCTAGATTTTTGTGGCTGAAGCAAATTCCTCCCAGAGGACCCGAGTGTGCGGGGAGGATTGTATGGGAGGAGGCGGTTCCGGAGATAAGTTGGACCCAAGCCATTTAGGGCTTTAAAGGTAATAACCAACACCTTATACTGGGCCCGGAAACTGATTGGCAGCCAGTGAAGAGATTTTAGTACTGGAGTTATATGGTCTCTCCGAGATGTAGAGATGACAACTACTTTAGCACATTTATGGTTAAAGGCATAGGGATTCAGACTCATTTTTAAGAGTTAAACACAAAGCTCTATGCCTGGAAAGACCCAAATCTTTCAGTTGTTTTAACTTTTTTTTTGTTAAAGAAAACATTCGAAGTGTTAAAATCTCAAATTCTTTGCATCCTAAAGATGAAGAAATTTGTGAAAGAAATGTTTTTACTGAAAAGTCATCCTTTTTTCACATTTTTGGTAAAGTGTTTTTACTTATCCTAGGTGAAAGTTAATTAGAGCTTTCTTCTAATCTAGACATACAATATGAGCCAGCAATTAATCCATGTTGCCAATCTCTCATCATCCTCCCATTTGAATCCTATCCTTTCATTTTATAAGTTAGGCCAAAGACAGAGTAATGCATTTTAAGAAGGGACTAAACCATCAAGATATGTCAGTGCTGCTTTTCTAGAAGGTCCATTTGTTCCAGCAATTGCTGTCCATTAATACTGTAATTAATGCATTGAGGCCATGATATTGAGAACACAGCTGCACTGGGCAGGGCACGTTTCTAGGATGGAGGACCATCGCCTCCCAAAAATACTACTCTACGGTGAACTCGCCACGGGTCAGCGTAAGAGGGGCGCTCCAAAAAAGCGATACAAAGACTCCCTGAAACAACATCTCAGGCTTGGCCAAATTGATCACCAACAGTGGTCCGCCCTGGCCTCACATCGGGAGGCATGGAGACGCACTATCCACAATGCTGCAGCCTTATTTGAGAACTCACGGCGAACAAGTCTTGAAGAGAAACGACAACGCAGAAAGAATCACAACCCAAAAACATCACCCAAGGAGACCTTCTGCTGTGCTTTTTGCAACCGGACTTGTTTATCTCGGATTGGCCTTTTTAGTCATCAGCGCGCTTGCAGAAAGCGCGGGATGAGTCCTTCCTGAATCTTCGTATGCGAAGAAAAGCCAGCCAAACCATCAAGATATGTCAGTGCTGCTTTTCTAGAAGGTCCATTTGTTCCAGCAATTGCTGTCCATTAATACTGTAATAAGAATAAGAATTATTATTTATATATCCTGCCTTTCCCCCCAGTTTTGGGATTCAGAGCGGCTTGTATGTGTATGTGCCTTTAAGTTGACTGTCAACTTATGGCTACTCCATGAATTTCATAGGGTTTTCTTAGGCAAGGAATACTCAGTGGTGTTTTGCCAATGCCTTCTTTTGAAAAATAGCCTACAGCACCTGGTATTAGTTGGAGGTCTCCCATCCAAGTACTAACCAGGGCTCACCCTGCTTGGCTTCCATGCTCAGAGAGGATATGATGCCTTGGGGATATTTAGGCTTGCACATGTGTAAAAATGTTCCTTTAAAAATGTAGCATTAGATGCTGACTAGTTGACAAATGGAGAAGAATGAAAACTGTATGCATTTACTTCAGGCTTTCTCCTCAACCCTAGGTAGAAACTACAAACTGTCTATCCCAAACTTTCTTGAAGGGAGTATTCCAAGATGATTCCTGTTAAGCAGATTATCAGTGAAACATCCTAGCACATTTTGTGACAGAATCAGGAGGGGGGAGAGCATGGAATAGGATCACTTGACACTATTTGACTGGTAAATTGACTGGCTTCCCATCTCCTAGCTTTGCCGAACTTGAAGCAGTCCATAAATTGAGTACGGTATCTCTGAATATTGTCTGCAAGGTGCCCCCTTACATCTTGGGTTCAGGTCTTCCATGTCTGCTATTTGTATATTTCAAGGAGTCCTGTAGTCTGTTGGAAGGAAGGAATGATTAACCACTGGTAATTCATCTTCTGTCCCTCTCTGCCCTTGATCTTTGTGAATTCTGGGATGAGAGTCTGTTCTACCCAGAGTTTCTCTTGTGAATTTTCAGCATCCAGCTTCTCGGGGCTCAACCTTGTCAGTATGATAACTGGACACTGATCCTCTCAGGTTTTGGAAATCACTGCAGTGTGTCTTAACAATCTTTTTTTTCCCTAATAGAAAGTGAATTACATCTTTCTTCTAATGCAGATATGCAATACTGGCTAGCCATTAATCCCTGTTACCATTCACTCATCATCCTGCCATTTAAATCCGATCCTTTAGTGTCACCAGCTATGCCAAAGATAGATTAATGCATTTTAAGAAGGGGGCCAAACCGACAAGATCTGTCAATGCTGCTTGTCAGGAATGTCTATTTATTTCAGCAAGTCCTGCCTGTAAAGAACCTGGGAAAAATCTATTCTGCTCTCTAGTTCTAACCTCTTCCTGCACTTCCTACCATAACACTTCCCTGTGTTAGGTATGTATTGGGATGAATGCTAATAAAATCCTAGCAGTGGTTCACCAGCCAGAAGGGCATCCTGGGAATTCCTTGCCTGAATCTTATTTACATTTCAGCTAACAATAGCTCCTGAGCTCAACTATAAATAATTTCTCGGGAAGAGTTGTCTAATTAAACGTGTAGCGGCAAGGAAAGTACTTTAAGTAAGGCTGGTGTCCTAATGAAGGTAATCACTGGATGGGGACAGCTTAGAAAAGAGACTCAAAGTTTCCCCTTGGAGGCAGAGATATGGAGGGGAAAATCTACTTGGGAAACATTTCCAATCAATATTTAATTGTGCGGCATATTAAAGTCATTAGTGTGCTTTTAACAACCAGAAAAGAGATTTGGGGTGGGGTGGAGGAGGGAAAGGGAGGGGTTTGGGTGAATCCTGAATTAAAGCAGCCTTTGATAGGAATGTGGTACAAGTAGCCACAGAAGTACAGATATGTTTCTGATCAAAATTCACAATGACTGGTCACCGCCCCGCACCCCCATATCAGAGGAGCCAATAGCTGCAGTTTCAGTTATCTAAGTCTGAAAAAATAGGGACACATACCATAGAGTCATGCTGGAAAATGCCTAGAGAGGTGTCCTCTCTAGGAATCACTAGGTCCTCCAACACAACTCTACGGTATATCTGGACCAGAAGTCCTTTATTTTGATAGGGTTCTCTATTAGATGCAGTTTCTGGTATCAGCAGTAAGTCTGGAAACCAAACCCCTGCAGATACAGGTGTGTGTTTGTGTGATTTGTACACACCTGTTGCTATGCATGTGGAGATGAGGATTGAGCAGAAGGTAGATCTGGATTTACCAGTAGATCTCTGGGTGATTTGTGATAGATTGGCAAGTGTTTCTCATTAGCACCTATTCAACAGTAGCATGAATGCACACATGCATGCACACACTCACGCACACTTGTTGTGTTCTTACTCCACTTAAAACTTCAAAATAAACTACTGAAATGAAGAAACTAACCAGGAGTAGATTTTTGTGTGGGAGGACTGTGAGTGTTTTTCCGTTCTGATGCTGAAACAAATTCTTTTGGTTCATAATCTGTTAAGGCTAAGCATGATGTCGGTGGATCTCAGGATTCCTGTAACAACAACAACAACAACAACAACAGACAACCTGCAAGCAAACATTGTCTTCCTATATATATATCCAGGGACACCCCACCAGAGCATGTTAGAGATGCATCTTTTCCTTGTTGGCTTCATTGGATGGGTCTTGAGTTTCAGGAGACGGGGAAGGATCCTTCAACAGTTTATCCCACTGTAGAGTGAATGCACATTTGGGAAGTGACTCCAACCCCCCATTTGGTACACTTGCTTTTCTCAGGGTTTCCAATCATGGAGAGAGAGAGAGAGAGAGAGAGAGAGAGAGACTTAGCATGTGTGGCTTGTACATATGCACTATTTTTATTACTGTATTGTTCCTGGCACAAATTCCATTTAAATCTAAGCTCCATTCTCACCGTTGAACATGTAGAGGAGGTGAAGGCAGAATTTGGAAAGTTACTTTTTGAACCTAATTCATTACAGATCCCCAAAAGTGTTTTACTATGGTTAACAGTGCAAAACATTGCATTACTTGTTACTTTTGTGAAACTTTTACACTTTAAAAGAAATACTTTAAAACTGAGAGGAGAAGGACAACTTAGAAAAAAATTCTGATTTAAAAAAAAGTTGAAAAATGTAACTGGAAAATGCTCTTGTGTCAATAGCTATACAGTTGTTCCATTCACAGGGCTTGCAAATAACTTCTCTTAACCCCTTGTTTGCCTGTTCCTGATGATCAGAGAATTGCTGATTGCAGATAATGGGAAATGTAGTTCTTGGACATGATGGGAGTTGCACCACCCTGCAGGCAGGAGGATGGAACTCCATCATGACAGGGCTGTTTCAACCAAACCTTGGTTACACGCTAGTTACATACCACCACCACTGTATCACATTACAGATAATTGTGCTGTTTGTATTTCATTATTTACAAGCTCTGAGATGGGCACAGGCTCATGTCTGCTAACTTCACCCCAGACTCCTATGAATTCAAAACAAGTTGCCCATGGAATTCTATTTGCATACGGTTGTAGGTGCAATTGGCACCTCACTTTGTGCAGGGTTATTGATCACCTGGAAGAGTCTGCACACATAGAAGCTATCTTCACAGTGCATTTTCCAGCAAACTCCATCAAACACAGTTCTCTCTCTCTCTTTCTCTCTCTGTGTCTTCAAGCTGTCTGTCAACTTTACAGTAACCCCATGAATTTCATAGGATTTTCTTAGGCAAGAAATACTCAGAGGTGGTTTTGCCAGTCCCTTCCTCTCAAATATAGCCCACAGCATCTGATATTCCTTGGTGGTCTCCCATCCAACTGCTAACCAGAGCAGACTCTGCTTAGCATTTAGGATCCTCTATGATCTGTTGCCTTTAGGATATTTAGGCCCCACAATTCTACCCCTTTTCACACATACACACACACATAATATCTCACCTTCCTCCCAGGATGGGTTCCAAGATGGTGTACAATATTTTACAAGCACAATACAATACAATTAAAAATCTCCTAGTACATAGGTAGGACTTCTACCAACTTTCCCAGGTCATCTGCAAAACAGAACTTTCCCAGGTCATCTGCAAAACAAAATAGCAGTAGCTAGACCTTGCCCAGTGAACTGCATCAAAACTGAAAAATCACAGGCTAGAGATTTTAGCACAGAAGTAGAGCATCCCTGACATGACAGATTAAAAAAAAAAATACAGAGAAGAGCTAGCTTATAACTATTGGCTTAGTTATAATTGCTCCTCTCAAATAGCTTGCAAATAGCATTTTGACAACTAAATTAAGAGTATTTGACATAACACCACAGGTACCTATCCTAGTTCCTCTCAGTACACGCCAGTATTCTATCTGATGAAAGAACACAATACTCCACCACTATAGATTACAGTATATGCATTATGCTGGATAGGAGAAGCATGCAATGCTAGCAGACACTCCTGTGTGCTCATGCTTCACAGTACCAGTTCAGCACTGATACCACTTCGAAAGGCAAAGGACTGGTTGTATATTCTGCTGCAGTCTCCAGAGGGAGAATAAAAGCAATATGAACACCTGTGATTAATCTCCTTGGCCACTGGATGTCATTGTTGCTTCAGCCAAGAATATATATATTTCACAGGAGGTGCGGGGGAGGGGGAAGGGAGACTTGTGTATCCTATGAATGGAAGGGAAAGAAATGTTCCCTCTTGGAATGAACAAATGAATATATATGTATCTACTGTATATCTATATCCGTATACATTTACATGTACACCCATATACATTGTTACTAAGAAACCGTGGACTTGAGCTGCTGGCTGCAGAAAGAAGTGGCATACCCATGCATGTCTGTTGTAAAGAAAGTATAATCCAAAAGCTCAGTTTGAGGGGTCTCTAATATGGGCAAGAGGACTCTAAATGGCACGAACCCTGCTTCATGGAGGAAGAACAGAGTCAGATCTTAAGTCTGTTTCGTGCTGTGTGGTGTTGCCCCCATGTTTTCAAAATGGGGAAGTCAGAGAGTAGGAACTGATCCAGCTCTTGTCTGCAGAGCTTCAATGAGGCACTGTGTTTTTATGTGAACTCAAACCACACTGTTCCCAACAACTGAGAATTTTATGCTCAGCTCTGACTTGTATAGCTCATGCACATTTTATTTTGCTTAATGCATTGCAATATTGCTGATCATGGGAGTGGGGTCATGCAGTTTTATAGGACACTAAAGCATTGAACATGAGTCAACAGTGTGATGCGGCAGCTAAAAAGGCCATTGCAATTTTGGGCTGTATCAATAGAAGTATAGTATCTAGATCAAGGAAAGTAATAGTGCCGCTCTATTCTGCCTTGGTCAGACCTCACCTAGAATACTGTGTCCAGTTCTGGGCACCACAATTCATAAAGGATATTGACAAATTGGAGCGTGTCCAGAGAAGGCTGACTAAAATGGTGAAAGGTCTGGAAACCATGCCATATGAGGAGAGACTTAGGGAGCTGGGTATGTTTAGCCTGGAAAAAAGATGGTTAAGAGGCGATATGATAGCCCTGTTTAAGTATTTGAAGGGATGTCACACTGAGGATGGAGCAAGCTTGTTTTCTGTTGCTCCAGAGACTGGAACACAGGGCAATGGATGTAAGCTCCAGGAACAGAGATCCCACCTCAGCATTAGGAGGAACTTTTTGACAGTAAGAGCTGTTCGGCAGTGGAACACACTCCCTCAGAGCGTGGTGGGGTCTCTTTCCTTGGAGATCTTTAAACAGAGGCTGGATGGCCATCTGTCGGGGATGCTTTGATCAAGATTTCCTGCATGGCAGGGGATTGGACTGGATAATAATAATAATAATAATAATAATATTTATCTATACCCCGTCCCTCTGTCAAAACAATTGGGTTGGCTTACAAAAATTAAAATACAATACAGATAAAATCCCCAAACACCCCCCACCCCCACCCTCCCCCATAAAAAATTATTAAACAATTATAAATTAAAAACAACTGATCTAAAATCACATTTAAAAACAATAAATACAATAAAATACAATAAATGGCCAGCGGACTAAAAAGAGGCCAGGATTCCCTGAGGCCGGGATCTAATTAGGAAAGGCCTGCCGAAAGAGATCCGTCTTCAGTGCTTTTTTAAAGCTATTCAGGCTTGTTATCTGACGGATCTCATTCGGCAGGTCATTCCACAATTTGGGGGCGATTACCGAAAAGGCCCTCTGGGAGGTTGCAGACAGCCTAGATTTTTGTGGCTGAAGCAAATTCCTCCCAGAGGACCCGAGTGCGCGGGGAGGATTATATGGGAGGAGGCGGTTCCGGAGATAAGTTGGACCCAAGCCATTTAGGGCTTTAAAGGTAATAACCAACACCTTATACTGGGCCCGGAAACTGATAGGCAGCCAGTGAAGAGATCTTAATACTGGAGTTATATGGTCTATCCGAGATGTTCCCGAGACCACTCTGGCTGCCATTGGCCTTCGTGGTCTCTTCCAACTCTACAATTCTATGATTCTATGATTAGCCTCAATGGTTGGAAGCCATATTTGGGAACCTCCCTCATTTCTGAGGCTCCAGCAGACATTGCCTGATCTACTCAACTGAAATTCCCCAGGAGCATTTGAGTTCTGGAGCCAGTGTGATGTCAAATACTTTGCATGCGCTCAGCACAATCATGGCACAAGCGCGGCCTTCAGAAAGGAATGTAAAGCTTTGCTCATTTCATGGGAGAATCAGTAATCTCAGCAATTTCTTCCCTGTTGCCCAGGAATACTGAGTATTTTGTACAGTTTTTGACAATTATTCTCTGTTTGGGACATCCTTCAAGGAACGTAGTCTGCATGGAATTGCACCTGTTGTCATTGTGCAGAAAATGTGTTTTCTGTGCCTCAAACAATATTTTGTTTATCTATACAGGAAACAATCAGTCCTGCACAGACACGGGTATGTTTGTGGAGATACATTTGTGCAGATGAACCTATCTCTAGATTACAGCTACCTTCAGATTCAGTGGTGGACTGAAGGACTCTTCAGATATTCCAATGAAATCATGTAGAAAGTGGAGTAGAATTGTGCTTGCTGCACTCAATTTTGTCTTCTGCATATCTTCTTTATGGGCTTGTCTAAATGAGTCAGAATACTCCACCTTCCAGCCAGAGTATCCTGGCCTTGGAACTGGCCCGGATCCCTCTTGTTACCATGACAAAATGGGCAGAAGTCCACACGCACACACCAGCCTGTATCAGTGGGTTCTTCCGCTGTTGTCCACATCACACTCTCTGAAACTGGGAAGGAGGCACTCAGCATGTGATCAAGGCTGGTGACATGCACAGAGTCTTGGCCACATGCTGGGGGCCTCGTACCTGGCTTCAGAGCAACACCAGCAGTGACGGAGGCATCTGGCGATACAGGCCAGTGTGCAGGTATGGATTCCTGTGTTACTGTGCTAGACCCAACTGGGTTTTCCCACATGATGCAGGTTTCCCTGGGGGATATTTTCAAACTTTTAAAAAGGATTTACCCTAGCTTCCTCCCAGCTTCGCCTCGGATACTGTCAGGAGTGTCCAGAGATGAATCAGGGCAGAAGCCCTGCATCTTTTGGACTGCAGGGCTCCAACACAGTGGGAAGCTGGGGTAAACTGCCCATCTAGACAAGCCCTATAATTTTAAAAAGAGATTGAGAGGGTGTTGCCGGATATGCAGGGGCATGGCTTCTTCAAGAGGAACATGGCCTGGGCAGGAGAGGTGGGAAGGGTGTGTTCAGGGGGCGTGGCCAGGGGAGGCTTTTCGCAGAGGAAGGGGGTGTGGCTAAGGATGGTGGCAGGTATGGGGGGAATGAGGGTGAGATGGTGTTTAACAGGTGAAACAAGGGACAGTGCTCCTGTTCCTTTAATATTTGTGTAGAACAGTGGTTCTTAACCTGTGGTCCAGGGACCCCAGAGGCCTACAGTGTCCTCACAGGAGGCCTTCAAAGGCTGTTTGGCTCCTTCCTGCAGTGGCCATGACCATGTGATAGGAGCCAAGACAAAGGCTGGCTGGCTGGGCTTGCACATTGCCATTCAGTCCACTCCAGCCACAAACTTGCAGCAAGAAGCAGAAGAAAAGACATCCCTCCCCCTCCAGTGCCTCTGAGGGAAGGTTTAATGGATAGTATACTTGTATTATTGTTGTTGTTATTGTTATTATTAAGGTTTTAAATCTTGAGTTAAGCCTTGGAGGACCATGGCAACAAAAGATAATTAAACAGAGTTCCTGGTAAAGAAAAGATTACGAGCAACAGGCATAGAAGAAGGATTTTCAGCATGTGTTGCTTGACAAGCAAGCAGGTAACAAACAACACCTGCTGAAACTCCTGCTTCCTCACAGCCTTAAGAAGACAGGATCCCTGTTCCTTATTTCACCTGGTAACCCTAGGTGAGACATAAGGTACTATTACATTATGTGTTGTGGAAGGGAGTCTGTTTTTTAAGGGTTGGAGAGGGATCATTATTTTCCAGTGCCCTGTGGATATTTTGGGATATAGCCCCATTATTTGTTTTAGTGTTTTGTTTTGTTTTGTTTTTTCAGTTTTAAGAACAGAGGAGTCCACAAGCAGCTTGGAGACTAACGGGTAAAGAGAAATTTCTAGCATAGGCATTCATGGACTTCAATCTACATCATCAGAGGCACAGAGGCTTCACTCCATGCATCTGGTGAGGTGGAATGTAGTCTTTGAGGGCTTATGCTAGAAATTTCATTTTCTAGTTACTGTCAAAGGTGCCACTAGACTCCATTATGTTGTTTTATGCTGAAACAGAATAGCTTTGCTATTTCATTGATTTGTTCAGCTTAGTTACATTTATATCCTGCCTGTCCTTGAGAGAAGTGCTTCTGGGGGGGACTGGCAGAGTGGTTCCCCCCCCCCAATATGTCAGGGACTGGCACTATATTTGTGCCCATTTGTTTAACTGATTTTCCCATAAACTCCCCAGGAACTGGCAGCCAATAAATAGCTCACATTCTGGCACCCACTCCACAGACCACCACTTTGAGTAGCACTGCTTTACTGAGTTCAGGGTCATATACTGTACGTGGCTCTCTCCCTTCTTCTTTCTCATAGCAACCCCTTTGAGGTAGGTGTGGGTGACTATCCCAAGATCACACTGTGCATTTGAATTACAGGGGTTATCAGGATTTAGAGCTTGGATCCCAGTGCTCCAACCACTACATTGGTTTGGCTATGTTGTTTTGGGATTATGGAGGTTATAGTCCAAAACATATGGAGAGCACTAGGCTGAGGAAGAGATGCTTGAAAAGGATAGACCCAGCCATACTGAAAGAGAGAGAGCAGATGTTGTACCCAACTGAAAGTAACATTAAATCAGCATGAATACTTGGGAAAGCATTATAAGAATGAGGAATACAGTTGGACCCCTGTATCCATAGGGGCTCTGTTCCCAGACTTGCCATGGATACTAGAAACCACAGATAATAGCAAACCCTATTAAAATAAAGGACTTCTGGTACTAACATACCATAGAGTTGCATTGGAAGACCTAGCAATTCCTAGAGAGGACTCCTATCTAGGCATTTTCCACCACCACTCTGTGGTATTTGTCCCTATATTTTTCAGCTGCATATATTGGTTTCAAGGATATGGGGGTCCAGCTGTATATTACTTAGTAAACATTAGGAAGAACCTCTTGACTGTAAGAGCTGTTCAGCAGTGGAATATACTGCCTTGGAGTGTGGTGGAGTCTCCTTCTTCAGAGGTTTTTAAACAGAGGCTGGATAGCCATTTGTTGGGAATCCTTTGATTGTTTATTCCTGCATGGCAGGGAGTTGCCCTTGTGATCTCTTCCATCTCTATGATTCTATGATTCTAAGTCACATGAGAAGAGCCTATATAACCAAAATATAGTTTGTATATGAATAGCTTCTTCCAGAAGTTATGTTGGATTTACATGGAGGTAGAAGCAGGGATACTAGGAGCTGCAGGATCAAGGGAAGAGTTCTTCGGGAGTTTTTGTTTAAGTCCTTTGCCTGTTCTAGACTTACATTGAAGAACTAGTTAAATATTGTGCTCCCTTATCTATCAGCCTTCATAAGAACATTGGAAGCTTCCTTCTGTTGATTCTGATCATTGGTTAATCAAGTTCAGTATTTTCTATATAACTAGTGACAACTTTCCAGAGTTCTAAATAGGAATGTTTCTCAGCCCTTTCTGAAGATACCAGGGGTTGAATCTAGAACCTGTTGCATGCAAAACATGTGGTCTGCTGCTGAGTTATTGACCCCTCCTCACAGTTCTCCAGTTCATAGTAATTAATATGTGAAGAGCCCTTGGAATGTATTCCTATGCCAGCTTCATTCAGGAGTCTTCAGTTTTTGCACTCTGTAATAACGAGACTAAGTCTTCCTAAAGACCATGTGTTCTGCTGCATTTTCAAGAGTGTGAGAAAGATTTACTCAGCCTACAAAATACCATATCTGAAAAAAATATTCCAGGTTGGTTGTACCCAAAAGATTAGAAGAAGGAAGGTGGGGGAATGGCTTTGGAGAAAGGAGAAAACATGGGAGAATGCATGTGTTACATTAATTGTTTCTTTATCATCATCATTTCTTCATATCCCTCATTTCTCCCCCCCCCCCAAAGAAGCCCAAAGCAGCTATCAGATAAACAAATGCACTGGACTGATAGTAAAGAGAAACAACGGATGGCAGTTTTTAATAGTTCCTTGAACTATACCCATGTGAGTGAGCATTTGTGTCATTGCAGGCTGAGCGAATGCAAGTAGCTTATATCACCTGCTCACTGGCCTGGGGGGTTGGGGAGACTGGATGGTTATTTTGTGTAACTTTTGGAAAACATAAATTTGTGTGCCCCTTCTCACCCCAGCCTTCATGTTCCTGAAAAGTTGACCAAGCTAGGACAGGTCAGGTACTCGGCAGAAATTATGCTGGTTGCCGATTCCAGTATACTGCAGGCTGACCAGGACATTACTAGTGAAAGGATGGTGTGGCCAAGAATCATTAATGTGAAGGGGAGGGGAATAAATAGCTTGAGTTCAGTCTCAAGAGAGGCTTCAAACCAGCCAAGGAGAAGGTTAGCAAGAAACATGGATGCCACAGGTGGCAGAGGCTGCTAGCAGAGAAAAAGCTGTTAACCCTTTATGGTCTTAGACCAAATCAAGCCCGAACTCTTAGAAATGGAGATAAGCTAAACTGATGCCGTTGTACCTTGAACAAACTCTCAGATGATGTGACTCATTGGAAATGGCTTGGTAAAAGTCTAATGCTTGATTAAAGTGAAAGGCAGTAGGAAAAGAGGGAGAGCGTCCTACAAGTGGATTGATTGATTCAATCAAGAAAGCTAGAGCCCTGATTTTGCAAAACCTGAGCAAGACAGTTGATGACTGGGGTTCTTGGAGATCTCTCATTCATAAGGGTTGCCAATACTCAAAGTCAACTTGATGGCATGTGTTCCATGAATAACAGGAACAACAAAGTGGGGCGTTTGCTTGACCCAGTTTAGGGGAACCTGTGGAAACAAAAGGTCAGCCCTCCTTTTACATAAGTGAAGCACTTCTACCATCTCACAGAGATGATACTGGTAATACTACCATTTCCATTGTCTTCTTCACATGTTCCCATGACAGATAGACCAAGGACAAGTAGATGATTGTGCCTGAACTTGTACTTCCCTTTGGAGGTTGTTCCCTCCAAATTATGACTGATAGAGAGGAAAACTAGCTGCCCTCATTTTGTCTCCTCTGTGAATGCTTAGAGGATTTCTATCCCTTGAGCCATCAATCCAAAGCGTCTCAGCAGCACTACAAAGGGAAGAAAATGGATCTGTGGTTTCATCCCTTTGGAATTATGTAGCCTCCCCTTGCCGGTTTTACCCTTTTCTGCTTGTTAATATCTTGAATTTAATGATAAGCCTAACAGAATTTCATTTTATAAGATAAATAAGATGTTATTAGCACTTTACTGGCAAAAATGTGCAAGGACATGCGGCTAATCTAAGGTGAAAAACGCCTTATTGAGCAGAATTTAATTAGCAGATTGTGTTCTATTAGTGACTTCCACATTGAGTAGAATGAATACAAATATGAACTTCGGCAAGGGAGAGAGCAAGAAAGAGCTCTGATAAAACTAATCACTCTCAATTTCTTTCCAGAACCACTTTTATATCTGATGAAGCAAAGAAAAAATATTCACTCCAGCAAAAGACAAGGATTCTGTATGGCCAGTCAGTTTGACAACCAATCAGTCAATCAATCTGGTCAAATTTCTCACTGTCAGTGGGTCCCGTGTTGCAATCTGTTCCTTGATAGTCACAAGCTGGATAACTAAAACAATGCTTCTTAGTTGATTCTGAGTTGAATGCAGTTAAGCATGAAAGATTGCAGTGCCCTTGGAACTGCAGAATCTTTGGCCAGGGATGGAGAAAGGTATGAATCCATTTTGTTACAATTTCTTGCTTGCACACAACTTTCCTAATGTCATACATCTTTCCAATAATGTGCACTTTTTGTGCGCTTTCCCATAATATGCACATTTTGTATGCCTTTCTAGACAGGAAAACTTAATGGAAAATGTGGAAAAGTGCAAGCTTGAAGGTTGATTGTGTTTTAAAACACGATGTGGGATGCCATTAAGACAGCTTGTATTCTCTTTGCATTCCATGAGGAGTATTTTCACCATTTAGACAACCCCTAGACTCCTGGGCAATGCTGATAAGAATTGAATTTAGGTTATATCCTAAGGTGGGGTGGGCAAGGGCTGAAGAGATGATGGCCAGCATCTTAGCAACATATGCAAGTGTAATTCGACCTTACACTTCCCTGTGTATTGCAAAGGGATCTTGTAGAGACTAATTGAGAGAAAGAATCATAGAATCATAGAGTTGAAAGAGACCACAAAGGCCATCCAGTCCAACCCCCTGCCATGCAGGAATACAATCAAAGCACACACAACAGATGGCCATCCAGCCTCTTTAAAAACCTCTGAAGAACTCCACCACACTCCAAGGCAGCGTCTTCCACTGTCAGACAGCTCTTACCATCAGGAAGTTCTAGCATAAGCTTCGTTCCATGTGTGTGGGGAAGTAGACCAAGTCTACAAAAGCTTATGTTACAACGTCTATCTCTCAGTCAGTCTCAAAGGTGCTACAAGATCCCTTTTGTGAATGATATTCCAGATGAGGGAGATTTTCACATGGGGCCAACATGCCCCATTACTGCCCTGCCACCTCCTCTCCTGTTCCTGCCATGGAATAAGGTAAATCTTTCATACATTTACCTTAATTCTGTGGCAGGAACAGGCTCCCCATCCCCTTGCTAGCTGGCCATAAATGCAGCCGTGTAAGGCTGCATTTACGACCGGCTGGCTGAAATCCCAGCTATTCTCGCAAGAGAACAGCCGGGTGGTAAATTCAAAAATACCCCCCCCCAAAAAAACCCCATAAAACTAGTTCATCAAGCACAAAAACACACTTTAAAGTACACAGTCAAAACAGGGAGGGTAAAATAAAGGGTGCCACTTACCTGGATGTCCAGATTGTTCCCGGAAGTGCTCGGCACAGACCTTCCCCCCCCACACACACAGCTATCATTTCGGAACTGGAATGGGGATTCCTGTTTGCACACCCATGATTCCATGACAGACACAGAACAGTTGGTCTATTCATGATGAAACATCATGAATACATTATTCCAGAAGAGGCACGGGAGCAGGACAGATGCAGGACAGAATGGGGTCAACGTAGACTGAAAGGGAAAACCTTTCCCAACCCTGTTCTCTTCCTGCCATGGGATATATAGCCCGTGTGAAAATCTCCTAACACAGCGATGCCTGTGGATTCTACTTGCATATGTATTGTTTTGGTTATTGTGGAGGGTGGTATTCTCTTCCTCCCTCCACAACATCCAAAGCACCACCTCTCCCCAACTCATTGTTGCACTGCAATAGTCCCCCCATTTCCATTCTATTGCTGGTAGAGAAGATCAGAGAAGCATCTGATCATGTTCCCATAGCCAGACACAGAACAAGGATATCATTTGCTGAGACCTCTAGAGGATCCCAGAACATCTCAGCAATTGATGTTCTCATCCTGTGTCTGGCTATGGGGGCATCATCAGATTCTTCTCTGATCTTCTCATGCTCTCCAACAGCAACAGAATGGCTGTTGTGGGGGCCGGGGGACAGCTATTGTGGCATATTGTTGAGCCCTGGATTGGTGGCAGGTGAGCCGTAACAGCGTTTTTCATGAAGAAATCTTATGCTCTGCTGAACCATCTGGGAGCTTGTCCAATATGTTCATTCCACAGTTGATGGAGTAATTCAAATTTTGAGCCTTATTGCTCAGTGTAAGCAAACCCTGTGGTCAAAATAAAGAACAGAGTCCTCATGAAAATGCTATATTTCAGAAATGGCTGCTTCCTTCATCCCTCTTTTCTAACTTTGTAGGCCTTTATAGTCAGACGCACCCCTTCCTATAGGCTGCTGCTTGTTTTGTTTCTTGCAGATTCCCCTCATCAGAACCTCTTCATTCTCTTTCCCTTCCTATGGGATGAAACTCCCATTTCCTTTCCTCTCCTTTTCCTCCACCAGCATCTTGTTCTGTGACTAAGTTGATCCTTGTAGCTTCTTCCTTCTCTTAGTTTAAGCAATAGCTATTCTCCAAACTTTCAGCTGCAGGGGGAAATGGATTAGCTCCAAGACTGCTATAAATCTTTTACATCCATATGATTCTTTTCCAAGTGACAGAGGGCACAGCAATTACCACCAAAGCCTTTCATCTCCAGTCTAGAGTCTGCAGGCTGGGTTGTATTTAACCCATTGGCTAAGTATGTTACAGAAAGGAGCTACCCAGGGAGTCTGGGTAGATAGCATTTGGGAGTTTCCCAGGCAGTCTGGAGTCAGGTGGGCTAGAGGATTCTAGGAGTTGTAGTCCAATAAAAATGTCCTGCCCCAAGCTTTGGGGACCCACACTGATGGAGCCATGTCCAAAGGCCTCCAAATTCCTGGATCCAATACTGGAAGAAGTTGTAGCATGGACTCCTCCAGTGTTCCTTCAGTTTGTTTTGTCTTGTCAAAGTAGCCTCAAAGAAGCCAGAAGGAGCTGATTTGCAGTAATAAACCTACCACTAAAAGTAAAGGAACCCTGAGTGATCTTCCTTCTGTTCCCCATCCAGAGCCAGAAGTGGATGTGGCAGCAGCAGTGATAGGGAGCCATGCAAGTTCTTCACTTCTTTTCCAACTTATTTTCCTGTCTAAGAGACCCAACAGTGAAGCAAGCACACGGGGAGTCATTATTCATGCAGATGATCCTTGCAATTCAATATAGCTAATTAGTAAAATGATGGAGGAAATTAGCAGTTGCTTCAGGTTTATTAATATTAATAAAACAACTCTGTAGCTTTATAAAGAAATGAGTGCATCTGCCCAAGACAGCAAATGTGAGCATATCACAGAGTCTGTTCACACAACCATCTGGGCACGTATTTATTCTCATTCATTCTTTAAGCAATTCAGGGGACTGAATAGGGCAGGCAAAGAAATAAAAAGGAAATGTACATGTATTAACAGGAGCTGAGTACTTAAAATAACCAATGCTTTAGGCTATAAAATGGATGCCTGAAGGGGACAGAGCAGTTTTATTCTCGTTTCTGTTGCACCATTATGTTCAGTGTTTCTATTCTTACTGTCAGAAAACCTCAGACTTCATAACCAGAATAACCAAAGTTTAGGTTGCTAATAGGAATCAGGGGCTCTCACGTTCTCTCAAGACCTTTTTCCCAGGTGGCATTAAGAGTGTCATTAACTTTGAAATGTGTCAATTGTGAGTGTTGTTGCTTCCAAGCGGTAAATGGAAGTGAGATGTTTTAAATTGGAACACACATTGTTCCTGATCAATGGGATTTCCCCCCTACTTGGCTTAGGGCCAAATTAGAGGCTAGGAGGGGGCACATGGCTGCCAGTAAAAGATACTTCCGACACAATGCCACTGAGCTGAGTGATTTTCAGTCCTGTTCCGAATCACTGCCTTCACTCTTGGGGAGTGGGCAAATGGGGGCTATGATGGTGTCACATCACACATTTCTTTTGTAAGACACCGGCATTGAGATATGAGTCAGTGTCAAACACACAGGCCTGGTAACGTCTAGCTAAGACCTCACAGGCATGGAGAAATGCTAAACATTGGCTTAATCTTGTGGAAATGTTCTTAGCAATCTGGCAATTCACAAGCTGTGGAACTCCATTTTAAGGCAGCCTTGGGGTTAGACTCTTCCCTGTTGTCCAGAAGGCAAAGTCCTGCTTATTCAGATGGGCTTTTGGCTATTGACTGGCTGCAGAGGAAGGTGGGTTTTTTTGTGTGTTAAGTCGAAGGCTTTCATGGCCGGCATCCATAGATTTTCCTTGTTTTTTGGGGGGCTGTGAGACTGTGTTCTGGAATAGTTTCTTTCTGACGTTTCACCTGCATCTGTGGCTGGCATCAAAGAATGGTTGTGTAGGTGTGTGTGTGGAGTTTATATGCTGTGAACCCCAGTTGGGGAGGATATGTAAATTTGTGTAATTGAACGGTTAATTCCTGGGTATAGAAATGCAAGGCTCATTAGTGTCTGTTTGGCTAATGCTTGGTTGATGGGCCATTATCTGCTGGGAATCCCCCTGTCCCTGGGTGGAATTCTTTTGTAAGTGTTGAGTTTTGATTCTATTGTGTTTCAATATCCTCCCCAACAGGGGTTCACAGCATACAAACTCCACACACACACCTATACAACTGTTCTCTGAGGATGCCAGCCACAGATGCAGGTGAAATGTCAGAAAGAAACTGTTCCAGAACACAGCCTCACAGTCTGGAAAAAAACCAAGGAAAATCTATGTTGTTGGGGTTTTTTTTTTTCTTTTTTGGGTAGTGGTTTGTTTTCATCCTTTCTAAAAGGATGGTTTTTAAAAAGAAAAGAAATAATTTTGATGTTCTAACTTGTTTCTGTTTTAAAATTACATTTTTTTCTCCTTTCATTTCTATTTGTTTAAAACTTAGAGTGTATCTACAGGCCAATCCCCCTTACCCACGGGGGATATATTCCAAGACCCACTCCCCCATGGATACCTGAAACCATGTAACCCTATTATTTTCAATAAACTGAACACCAAAAGTTGACCATAAACTCACATTGGAGGACCTAGAAATGCCTAGAGAGCACATATTTTTTCAGATGTGGATAAATGGATCAGATGTGGATAACTGGATCTGTGGATTTGGGGGCTGACCTGTACATTGTTAATGCTGTTAATTAACAGCCTGCCTTTTCTCCAGTTTGGGATTCAAGCAGGCTTACAACAGTTAAAACAAACTTAGTTAAAAAGCAACAGCATGCAAAAGTTTAAAAAAAAACCCACACAATTAAACCATCATAAAATTTGAAATCAGCTAAACCAAATTAAAACAACAAATAAGAGCTCCGTATTTATAGCAGTTTGAAACTTGGCATAGCTCCATCCTATGGAGGTTTGGGCTCTGCAGTGTGGTGAAGTGCTTAGACTTTTCTTTGCTAGAGACTTGCAATCGCACTACACTGTTATAGCGCTATTATTCCACTTTAACTGCTATAACTGCTTCCTGTAGAATCCTGGGATTTGCAGTTTAGGGAGGAGTACTTAGCATTCTCAGCCAGAGAGCTCTTAGGTTCCATTAAACTACAAAGCTCAGAATTCCACAGGAGGCAGCCATAGCATTTAAAGTGGAATAATAGTGTTATAACACAGCATAGTGCAACAAGGCCCCAAGCCCAAGAGCCAACAGCCAGCTTTTACCTGGACTGCTCACCAGTTCTCTCTCTTACATTTGCCTGTCTCTTGTCCAGCTGCAGCCTCCCTCTGGGTCTCCTAGTTGCCACCTGCTCTTTACACTAAACAAAGACTATCTGGGGGTAAATCAGCTCTATTGCTTCTAGCTGCTCCCAGAAAGGCTGCCAGGTGAAAGGCAAGGCAGGGCTTCCATGCCTATAATAATTGTAAGGGGATTTCAGCAGGTGTTGCTTGTTCAAGCTCTACCTACTGAAATTTCCTCTTCCACACAACCATTAAAGGAGCCTTGTCATGTTTTTTTTTTAAATATTAACCTGGCAGCCCCATCTGCAGTCAGCATAGGCTAGGGATGAGGAATGTGAGCCCTTTACTGTGTTTTGGAGCTACAACTCCCATCATCCCTTGCAGGCAAGGGCTAACAGGAGTTGGAGTGCTGTATGCTGCTACACATTCCCCAATGGTGATGTATATAGTGAGTGAGATAATAGACAGACATGGTATGAGGCAGACTCCTTTGTTTTGTTCACCTGACGTCAGTTGGCATGAAGTAATGGACATCCTCAGAGGAATTCATTCTTGCTTCTCGAGAAATAGGCGAGTATCATGGATTTTTCCTGTAGATAACAATGGAAGAACATGAGCTCAGTGTCACTGTCAACCTGTACTGCTAGTCCACCAAGCACCTAACATTTGCACATTCCGATGCTCAGTTGAAACTGGGTCTCAGTTAAAAGCAGAAAGAATAATTTAGGGACCCCTGCTAAAAAATGAATATTGTGAGCTCTCATTCCATAGCTGAGTGGCAGATCTTTCCCAGGCATTTGTTCAAGCAATTTCTCTGCCCAGCCTAGCTATGGAAATAATTTTGAATGGGAGAGAGATTTTTTTAAAAGCATGCATGTGCACATACACACACAGAGAAGCAAATGTCTCCATTTTGGTAAGTCATATTTCTCAACGGTTTTCTCTTTGTTGCCAAAGCTGCTTAACATGACAAATGGTGACTTTAATAAAACGGTGCGTGAAGAGATGGAGCGAGCCTGTAAAAGGAATAATGGAGCTCTCCAACCTGACATGTTTTCTGACATGTTCGCTGAGCAATGAATAGCTGCAGGCTCTGTGAAAGAGTTTGCTTGCGTCTCTTATAAACACCTCACAGTGTTGGGGTAGATCATCCTGTGAACTGGATTCTTCTCTCCTTCAAAGATAGACAACTGAAAAATGAATTTTGGCTGGGGGGGGGGATTAAAGAGGTCTACTCTAATTTCTGCCAAGAACCAGATTCCAACAGTGACTAGTGATACTAGCAACTTTCTGGTGGAGGCATTTTTGAGAGCTGTAGTTTTCCCAGGAATTAATTCTAGAAATGGGTGGCCTGCCTTCTCTTGTTAGTCCCAACTTGAATACACCCATTTAATCAATGGGATTAACCTACATGTTGACTTACCATTCAACAATTGATTCAGTGGGACAACTGTATTTGGGACTAACCGATAGGATTCAGGCTAGATGTCAGGCAAAAGCGAGATGTTTGTCAGTCAAATTCTTCTCAGTGAAATTGCCCAGGGACCCCTTCAAGTGAAGATCTTGGAAAAGTCACTGTTTTGGTAATAGTAGTGGTGACTGATGGCTTCCCTGCCAGTAGAGTGGTGAATCCATGTTGGCTTTTTGTCTGAAATTAAAGGATTGATCCAAGGTGCTAAACCCAAGATGGATTCTGCACCTTGTACAGGACCTGAACAGGTCATACTAACACCTAAGTAGATTTGCTGCCTGGCTGACATGGAAGTCACCAGCCACCCACTGACACACAGAATTCTACAGCCAGCACAGCTACTAATCATGTTGTCTGGGGGATTCTGGGAGTTGTAGTCCAAAAATCTACTTTTCCAAGCTCTGTAAAACATAGTAAGATATGTGGGTGTATATCAGCAGAGAGTGTAGACCTATGTAGGTGTCCAATCTCCTCATGTGAGGGTTAAACGTAGGGAAGGCACATAAGTATAGAGAAAGCTCTGTCACCCTAGTGTCCTCATCCCCACCCTGACATTTATGTATTGTGAAAGTAAAGATCAGAAGGAGTCTTCTACTCGTATTTCTTTGAATAAGGGCAGAAGGCTCTTCTATGTTTTGCTAAAGTTTCCTATTGCACTGAGCTGTGTGCTCGTATTCAAACAAAATCCCCTTTCAGACAGCTCTGCTGAAGGGAAGAAGGTCAGAAACAGGAAGGTTTGGATGGAGAACTTGGAGGATAGAGCTTCCCCTCCTCACTTTTTAGCTCTCATGTGAGCAAGCTGATTGTCTGCCTCCAAAGCTTATGAGACCTTTTGAAGGACAATTTGGGTATCAACATAGTGATGACCATCTCAGTAAAGTGGTGAATCCTCTCTGTGCTTTAGCCTGAACTTTAAAAAGAGCTATCCAAGGTACTGAACATATTTTAGTGATAGGGTTTAGCATTTTGAAAGCCCCATTAAAGTTCAGACAAAGATCCCAGAATGGATTTAACTAGTATGAAAGCCAGCAGTCATTTGTGTTGTTGTGTGCTTTTAAGACATTTCCGACTTATGGCGACCCTATCACAGAGTTTTCTTGGCAAGATTTTTTTCAGGGAAGGTTTACTATTGCCTTCCTCTGTGGCTGAAATAGTGTGACTTGCCCAAGGTCACCCAATGGGTTTTCAAGCCTGTGCAAGGATTCAGAGTCATAGTCCAATGCTCAAACAACTACACCACACAGTTAGTGCTAGGTGTCTCTCTCTCTCTGGCTTTTCTTCGCAAACGAAGATTCAGGAAGGACTCATCCCGCGCTTTCTGCAAACGCGCTGCTAGGTGTAAAATACTAGAAAACTGGTGTTCTGCCTCTGTCTGGTCAATAGAAAAGCACCCTCTTCTACTGCCTTCTCCATATAAAGCCAGTGGTAGCTAGTGGACCAAACAGGGGAATGCTTCATCTCCAAATGATGGGGCGGTGGTGGTGCTCCCCTTGCTTCATCCACACACCTCCCATATTTAAAACCACAGGAACCATGAGATGCAGAACTCTCCTTCTAGGATGGGTAAGGCCTTCATGGCCTGTCCTGGTTACACAGAATATAAGCAGAATAGCCAAATTACCTCCTCCAGCACTCAGCTCAGTCCCCATCTGATTCTCTCCTCTTTGCAAGCTCTTTCCCATTTCTCTCATTTGAGCCTTATGGCAGAGTTGAGAAATCCTGCATGCAGGCTGTCATCTGGCCTTGTGACATGCTGAAGGGTCCATTCTCCCTTAAGGCAATGCCAGGTCTTTTAAAAAGAATGAAATGTGTCTGTTAACAGATTTGAGCTCGTAATAACACATTTCCATTCCAGTGCTACAGGCTATGAGCTAGTTGCCCACAGGGGCTAAGAAGGTATTCTCTGCTTTGTATACCACTGTGCAATTAGCTGGCTTATAAAATGTTGATTGTGCCTCCTATGTTTCTCAACTCTGTAGAGCACCAGCCCCAGGCCACCATACAAGGCCAGGTGGAACCAAGGTCTGATCAAATATGGATTATTATATATTCTCACCCTTTTTGTGGCTTATGTAATGGACAGGACAAGAGACCTTTTATTGAAGCTAAAATGGCATGATACTGAACAAGATTCCTTTTATGAAATGAGAGGCTTTCCCCATGTTATTTGCATGTTTTTGTAACAGATTCAGGAAACAGGCTTAGAGTACAGTAGGTATGGCCCCAAAGAGTCCACCTAAATACCCTAAAGGCATCAGATCCTGTCTGATCTTGGAAGCTAAGCAGAGTCAGCTCTGGTTAGTACTTGGATGGGAGATCACCAATGAATACCAGGTGCTGTAGGCTGTTTCAGAGGAATGAACTGGCAAAATCACCTCTGAGTATTTCTTGAGGAAGAGAAGTTTAAGAGGTGACATGATAGCCATGGTGACATGACAGCCATGTTTAAATATTTGAAGGGATGTCATACTGAGGATGGAGCAAGTTTGTTTTCTCCTGCTCCAGAGACTAGAACACAGAACAATGGTCTCAAACTACAGGAAAAGAGATTCCACCTAAACTTTAGGAAAAACTTTGGGACAGTAAGAGCTGTTCGGAAATGGAATACGCTGCTTCAGAGTGTATTGGAGTGTCCTTTGGAGGTTTTTAAACAAAGGCTGGATGGCCATCTGTCGGGAATGCTTTGATTGGGCATTCCTGCATGGTAGGGGGGTTGGACTAGATGTCCCTTGTGGTCTCTTCCAACTCTGATTCTATGAAAACCCTATGAAATTCACAGGGTTGCCATAAGTTGACAGGTGACTTAAAGGCATGTACACATATGGGTCTAACCAGTGTTGCCACTGTTTGATGCCAGAGCACACAGTACAAAATTGATTGGAAACTGTCCTTGAAGGACGACTTGCCTTAACTGTGACTGTAATATGTAGAGCCAGCTATCAGTGGGAGGTGGCATGGACTTTCCATAGCTGCCTGATCAGAAAAGAGTGGTGGCCACCAGTGGCATTGAAAAGGTTGAAGTGTGTGAATTGAAAAATGTTTTTTCTTCCTTTGCATTTTGTGTTTGAATTTCGCAGTACAATTCTCAGTTCAAAAATGGTACCAAAATGGAAATAAATACTATTTTTATAGTTAAATACATTTATAAAATTATATTTGGAGATAAAATCCATTTAGCAATGCACATGTGGTAAGATAATACATTCAAAATACATTTTTCAATGCACATTCTGTGTATGTGTGTGTGTTTTATTAAATCACAGATGCCAATGGAATATCTTTGGGATATTCCAATGCATTTCTTCCCAAGTCTGTCTGACACAGAAAGTGTGAGTGCCATAGCTGAGCTAAGTAAGGACAAAAGATGTTGTAAAAGATACCTGGCAGATACTGGCAAATACTTGGGAACAGAGCACAGGTGAATAATCTGTTAATTCACAACCTGGTCTCAGCTAGAATGGAACATTTGATCCCTGCCATCTGAAGTTAAAGATGGAAAGAATATTCTATTTTATTCATTTCCTGGTGGAAAAATGTATTTCCTAACAGTTAGGAATCCCTGCCAAGAAGACTAATAGAACAGTGAGACTTTTCAAATCTTTCAAAATGTTCAAATATGGATAAAATGTGTTTTCTGCCCAGGAAAAAAGTGTTTTATACTCAAGAAACACATTCCTTAGGCCTTCTTCTCGATGGGCTACTTATCCCATCTTGGTCCTGTTTTGGACCCCTCCCATCCAGATGATGCAGGGCATTTGCCCTGTTTTGCCCCTGGGCAGTCTGCACCACCCCCGGCCAAGACGGAGTAATGCTCATTACACTGCTTTTGAAATATACCTGGGAAAACCCACTTCAGCCAGCAAAAAATTGGATCAGGCCCCACATGACCACAGAAGCCCACACAACCATGCTGGCCTGTTACTGCAGCTACCATCAGCCATTGTCTCTTCCGAAGCCATGAAGGAGGCCCGCAGCATGTGGCCAAGGTGGTCACATGCAAGGGGCCTTGCTCATGTGCTGCAGACCAGCTTTCTGGCTTTTGAGAGTGGGATGCAGGCAGCAGCAGTGGCCTCTGCAGTTATAAGGGTTGGCATGGCAGTCTGGACTCCATCACTTTTCATGTCAGTAATGGGGGAGGAACAGTCCTGATCTGTGGGCAGAATATACTGGTGTATTTTGGCCCATGTAGGTGAGACCTTAGTGCCCAAACCCGATGTGTTGTTCTGCACAAAAAAGAAAATAAAATCTTCCAGAACATTTTGAGATGTTCAAATATGGGAAGAATACTGTGGGTGGGTGGGTGGGGAACCCATTTTCTCCCATAGTAGGGAGAAAAGAACAGTAATAGTTCATCCTCAAATGTGAGGATAAAAGAACCAAGAGCCTGAATCCTGTTGTTTAGTTCTAACTAGAGCAGATATTGAATGACTGCTAACTCAACACATGGGTAAATCCTATTGGTTCAAGGGGTCTCCTCTGGTCAGAAGTAACAAGAGGATTCAGGCTAAGGTTTACATAGCTATCTGGAGTATAGATCAATAGGCAGCTCAGTAAGGTGCCTGCTTGACTGCTCTACCTAGATTTCTTAGTTTATGTTCTCTCCTTTTTGGAAAAGTGGGAAGGGAAGAACTACCGGTAACTGGGAAAGCTGGTGATAGTCTCTCTGGAAATTTAGGTCCTTTCTACCAAACTTTGAGCATTTACTTTTACTCATTTCTACAGTTGTAAATCCAGATGTCTTTTCTGAGGTCACAGGAGAGCAGCATAATTTTTCCTAAGTGCTTATATGATTTACCAGTTTATTCTTGTATCCTAGTAATTAACACCTTAAGACATCAATTCCCTAACAAGGACCGAGGCCAAATTACAGCCAACACCTAGGTTTTTCTGGCCAAGTTCCTTCCTGCCATCCATCCATCCTTTTATTTATATCCTGCCTTTCTCCCATGTTGGGACCCAAGGTGGCTCACAAAAAGACAGAATACAACAAAAATACATATAGTTAAAAACACACAAAATCAAGATTAAAACAGTATTTAATAACAATAAAATTAAAACTAATTCAACCCTTACTTTAAAACAGATTAAAAACAGCATAGCACCACCAAAGCCGTTTCTGTTAATACTATTTTCCAAAAGTTTGCTGTAAAAGAAAAGCCTTGACCTATGGCTGAAAGGGGGAAAAAAAAAAGGAGCCATCCTAACTTCCCTGGGGAGGGTGGAAAAAGTGTGGGGGCAGCCACAGAGAAGGCCTTCTCCAATGTTCCCACCAGCCATGCCTGTGAAGATGGTAGAACAGAGAGAGGTGCCTGCCCTACAGATTTTAGAGGTCAGTGCTCAGATATCTTGATCTTGATCTTATAAACAATGGTTTGTTATATTAAAGATGAACTTTCTAAGCATGACATTTTATGCTCTCTTTCTTCATCCGCCAACTTTCCCTTGGGCATCTAGCTTTGGCACTTTTACCATTGTTTATGAAAGCATTATGACATAAGAACCAAGAAGGGGTGGTTTGCAACACAGACCTATACATGTTAGAAGCGCTTTCTACTGAATATAAGGGGACTAATTCATTCCCAGACAACCTTCATTTAACTGGAAGTAATCTACCTGAAAATAACTCCCATTTCAAGCAGATAATCTTAGGTTAGTTGATAAACCAGGATGGGAAACCAGAATGTGAGACTGTTTTGTACTTTCAGGGGGGTCTTTTATTCCCCTCCTAAGCAGTTACCCCCCACACACACATAGAACTAAAGAACACACAAAAAAATTAATCAACTTTCTTTGACAAAGAAATAGAGGAGTATGGGATATTTTGAAAGGTGGATCCCATTGGGAACTACCAATCTGTGTAGCTGTCTGCAGCTGTCTTTTGAGTTGCTGCTCTTGAATTCTTTCCCCTTCCTCCATTTCAAGCCAAATAAAATTCTGAGAAGAACTTTCATTTGAGCCCTCATTTTTTATTATATTAAGGACCAGGCCTCAGTGCCTTACTACAAAACGCTTCTGCTCAAGTCAGCAGTGAACACGATCCTAATGTGAATTTGGAGGCCAAGTGAACATTTTCCAAGATGAGGGAATTTCAAAGGAAGGAGAAAGGAACTTAGAGGTTTCCTAAAAGGTTTATCTCTGGCTGGAGTTTCTTTCTCTCCTCCTCCATGCACACTATCTGTAAGAATTCCAGTCCAGAAAAGGGGAGGCAAGAAGCCGCACACTATAAAAGCCCTAGATCAGTTTGGAGCACTGCCAGATGATGTTGTGATCTCTTGTCTCTCTCAGCAGAGCTGCTGAAGGTTAGTGGATCCTCCCCAACTATCTTTTCTGGTTTCTAGAAATAACAGAATTTCTGCCACCCCTGCCATGCACTCTGCTGGGCTGATGCTGCCTTTTCAATAGCAGCAGGACCCTCCTATAGGAGTGAGACGGTGCATAACTCACTTGGCTGTCTCCTGGGAGTAACAAAGCAGTGGGATTTCAAATGCTCATATCCTGTTTACAAGAGCTCATCAGGCCGACTGTGCCATAACCTACTTTCCTCCCGCTAAACTGTCTCTAATGGGAAGACTCTTTGTGCTGTTGTGCAGCCTGCTGGTCCCTTTGCAACTTTCTCTGCACCAAACATAGTATCTGGTGAGAAGGAGAGGCTAAAAAAAAAAAAAAAAAAAACACTTAAAAGTTTCCCTTAGCTTTGTGTTATATTCCAGGTTGCTCCATTGTGCCATTGCCAGTTTTTCTTTGCTGAATCTTTTAAAACAAGTGGTGCAACTCTTCATACATGGAGGTTTTCTCATTGCCAGATGGAAGAAATAGTTGTGGCCATGCAGCAGGGTATTTAAAAGAAAAAAGAAAAGACAACAACACAACCATCATCACCACCTTAGCAGCCTTGCAAATGAAAAAAAAGTTGGCAACCCTAAGTTTGAACAGCTCTCTAAAGACCCATTTAAACCACAGATATGAAAAGGCTAAAGAGTCATTCTGTCTTGCTAAGAAAGAAAGAGGAGGAACTGCTGTTCTGTGAAAAAGGCTCTGGTCACTAATAGATAATTCTCAGCATCCCACAGAACTACCCAAGACACAATTATGTGTCCTAGGAATCTTGCCAGGGTGGCAGCGAGGTGGAGGAGGACAGGACAATTAAACTGGTATAAAAGTAATATAAGTGATTTGCAGTGCAAGTGTGGGGACCAGATGCATACATTATGCATAACCCAACTATTTCTATCACCACCCACCATTTGCCAGGCTAGCCAGAACTGATGGGAACATGGAGTTCAACAATGTCTGGAGGGCCACTGATTCTTAGTCCTGTAATGGATGGAAAGATACCTGTTAGGCCCAGCAGTGCTACACAGTCTGGTTGGGTGAAAGTTGGCATTTGACATAGAATCATAGAATCATAGAATTGCAGAGTTGGAAGAGACCACGAGGGCCATCCAGTCCAACCCCCCTGCCACGCAGGAAATCACAATCAAAGCATCCCCGACAGATGGCCATCCAGCCTCTGTTTAAAGACCTCCAAGGAAGGAGACCCCACCATGCTCCGAGGGAGTGTGTTCCACTGCCGAACAGCTCTTACTGTCAAAAAGTTCCTCCTCATGTTGAGGTGGAATCTCTGTTCCTGGAGCTTGCACCCATTGCTCCGTGTTCCAGTCTCTGGAGCAGCAGAAAACAAGCCTGCTCCATCCTCAGCGTGACATCCCTTCAAATACTTAAACAGGGCTATCATATCGCCTCTAAACCGTCTTTTTTCCAGGCTAAACATACCCAGCTCCCTAAGTCTCTCCTCATAAGGCATTGTTTCCAGACCTTTCACCATTTTAGTTGCCCTTCTCTGGACACGCTCCAATTTGTCAATATCCTTTCTGCATTGTGGTGCCCAGAACTGGACACAGTATTCTAAGTGAGGTCTGACCAAGGCAGAATAGAGTGGCACTATTACTTCCCTTGATCTAGACACTATACTTCTATTGATACAGCCCAAAATTGCATTGGCCTTTTTAGCTGCCACATCACACTGTTGGCTCATGTTCAACTTGTGGTCTACTAGGACTCCTAGATCCCTTTCGCACGTAGTCTCATTCAGCCAGGTCTCTCCCATCCTATATTTATGCATTTCATTTTTCCGCCCTAAATGCAGTACATTTGGTGGGCACTGCTTCCAGAATTGCCTCCCCTTCTGTGGTTCAGTTGTGTCTGCCTTCTTTATTTTCCCAAAATGCAGTGCCCCCAAGAAGAAGGACTCTAGGATGACACCTTGCCAAGAGATTTTCAAACTCTGACTTCTAGCTGGCAGGAAATACCTGCCCATTCCTAGCTGCACTGTTCTTGAATACCTGTAGCAAGTAACCTTAATTTGGAGTGGATGTCACCTCAAGCTAGGAGTGTGCCCAACCTGTTGTTTCTCTTATATGCTTGTTTGGAAGTAAAATAAATAATTGTGCCTATGTCAATTTTAATGTCTTCTTCTCCTTTCTCCTCCTCTATTACTAATTTTCTCCATCTACTTGACTTGATGTCCAGTGCCCCTCCGGTTTTTATTGCTTCATGTCTCATAGTTTCTATCAATCTATTTTGAGATTTGCATTGACTCTGACATTTCTTTCCATTGCCTCCTACACACACCTATAGCAAACTCCAGTCCCACTTTGCAATAAATATTACCTGGCCAAATGAACAAGTGAGCACAGTTCTGGCTCCCTAGAGCATGATTTCCCCTACTCTTCACTCCCCTTCCATTATTATTTTTAATTAGCTTCTATCTGTAATTGCCGGCCATTTAGGAAACATTCACTGAAAGTAATGTGTAACCTAAATTATAAAGAAGAGTCCCTGCCCCCACAGCCTTTGTGGCATGATGCCAAGATCTCATCTTCTCCAGATGTATTGAGATGATCATAATTCTGGGCATTTTCCAATTTTGCAAAACCAAGTTGGACATCTCCTGGAAACCAACAGTGTGCAATAAAAACCATAGTCCCTGATGAAATGTGCATTTATGTGCTAGCTCGCCTGCACATGGAGCAATGGAGCTCAACAGTAATGTGCATATATGAATAGCATAAACAATAAAAAAAGGAAATGAGAAAGAAGTCTTTGCAGTTTAGATTTCTGAACATCTGTCCTTCAGTGATTGGCCATACCACTAAGTCATCACTACCTCAAACAGCAAAGGTGGTGCTTGAGTTTGCTGTAAAACATAGAAGACATTTTCCCTTGCAAGTATTCATCAGGGCCTACTAGTGAGACACAGAACCTTCCACAAGGGTTGTGTGGCCAGTGGCAGCTAGTAATTATATGACTCCTTTCTGTCAACATGGTGCCCAAGGTGAACTGCAAAGGCTAAAAACTAAATTAGCTTTTTAAAACAGCTCTTGATAATAAAAAAGTTAAAGGACAATCAAATAACATGTTAAAATACCATTAAATTTTTAAATGTACAACATTGTTTAAAAACCATAACAATAAAATAAAGCATATGCACCCCATAAAAGGCACCCTGCCACCAATTAATCATTAAAAACTTGTTGGAATAAAAAGGTCTTTTTTCTGCTGGCAAAAAGAGAACAGAGAGGGAGACAGCCAGGCCTCCCATGGAAGAGAATCCCAGAGGGTGGGAGCAGCCACTGAGAAGGCTCTCTCCCATGTCCTCACCAAGGGGCCTGTGATGGTATGGGACTGAGGGAAAAGATTTTAAGATCCTGGCAAGTTCATATAGGGAGATAGTATTGTTCAGTTAGCCTGCACCTAAGCTCCATACAGCTATATAAATCATAACCAGCACTTTGAGTTGTGCCAAGAATTGGACTGGCACCCAGTGGACTGGTGAATCCTTTCTGAGTTTTAATCAGAACTTCAAAGGAACTTTCCACAGTGCTGAACTCCATTCCCAAACTAACTTTGGCACCTTAGATGCCTCCTTTAATGTTTTTGATGAAAATACAAAGGGGATTCATTACCTCATTTACATGGGAGCCACCAACCACTTGTTAGATGTGGCACCTTTAAGACTAAGGGCTCATCTACATGAGCCAAGATATGCTGTCTCCCTACAGATCTGGCCTGGTCTTCCCCCATTCCCTCCAAGGAAGTGGGGAGGAGTCCTGATAGACATACCAGCCCATCGCTGCAGACACCATCACTTTCCTCATTGACCCAGAAGGCAGGAAGGGAGCCTGCAATATGTGACCAAGGCTCACTGCATATGACCAGCCTTAGTCACATGCTGTAGGACTCCTTTTTGCCTTCCAGGAGAGGCAGGGAGACCACAGCAACAGAAGGGTGTCAGGATCTGGGGCGTGGGTGGTAGAGTCTTGGAGTGGAGACACCGGAGCCAGGGCAGGCAGGGAGATGAAGAATCCGAACCCAAGGGTCAGAGGCAAGGCAGGGGCCAGGTCAGGGGCATAGAAAACAGAGTCCAAAGTCTAGGTAGGATCAAAGGCAAGCCAAAGTCCAAAAACAAGCAGAGGTCAAACACATATTAGGAGTCCAGAGGGCCAGAGGCAGAAGCAGGTCCAGGAAGGAAGTGCCAGGTCAGGTACATAAGAGACAGAGTCGAAAGAAGCCAGAATCCAAATACAAACCAAGGCCAAACAAGTAGCAGGTATCCAGGGCCAGAGGCAGGTCCAAGAAGCAAGTGAAGGTCCAAACACAATGAAGCAGTAGCAGGTCAATGCAAGGGATTAAGGTCCAAGCAGGGCCGGCTTAACCATACTGCCAAATCAGCATCTGCGGGGGGGCCCACCTGGAGCTAACCCTCCTCCTGGAAAACCCCCCTGCTGGCTTTTAAAAACAACAAGGAGTGTCTCCCAAACTAGAAAAGCAAAAGCGAAAGAGAAAAACGGAGCTTTCTTTGGGTGTCTGATCCTGGAGGGAGTTTGTTGTTCCCTCCCCCCTCCTCCCAGGATCATCGTCAAAGACAAGTTGGAGAGGGGTGTGTATGCGTGTGTGTGTGTGAGTGAGAGAGGTGGCGGAGGGGGTCATCTCTTGTTCTCCCCTGCTCTATCTTCAGAAAGGGCTTCTTTCTTTCTTTCTTTCTTTCTTTCTTTCTTTCTTTCTTTCTTTCTATCCACCCTCTCTTTCTGTCTTGCCTTTCCTAACTTCCACATAAATCGCCTCCAATCTTTCCAGCTGCTCTTAACCTGCCCTTCTCTCCCCTTCCTCCCTCCCTTCATCCCTTGGTCTTCTTCAGCTTCCTCTCCTTGCTGCCAACTGAGTTCAACCTGCAAAAGGAAATTGTGTGTTTGCCTATGCACCTTCAAGTCATTTCTGGCTAAGGCAAACTTATCGTGGGGTTTTCTAGGCAAGGTTTGTTCAAAGGGGGTCTGCCTTTGACTTCATTTGAAGCTGAGAGAGTGTGACTTGCCCAAGGTCAGCCACTGGGTATTCATGGCTGAGTAAGGATTCAAACCCTGGTCTCCACAGTCATAGGGCAATGCTGAAGCTTCTACAACACTCTGGTTCTTTTAACAAAAGAATATAAAGAATATAAATAAAAATTTGGAGTAATATTACTAGGAAAAATGGTTTTATTGTTGTCACTAAAACACCAGTATCCCATTAGTGCTATGTGAGAGCCATTGGGCTAAGCAGTGGTTCTTAACTTTTTCTTTACCAGGGACCCCCTAAATATCTTTTGTTGCCCCAAGACTTAATTCAAGATTTAAAGCCCTAATAATAATAGCTAACAACAAAAACAATACAATTACACCATCCATTAACCTTTTCCCTCAGAGGCACTCTTGCTTCTTCCTGCATGTTTGTGGCTGGAGTGGGTTGAATGGCAATATACAGGCCAAGCCAGCCAGCCTTTGCCTTGGTTCCTGTCACATGGCTGTTCCACTACAGGGAGGATGTGGGCCAAACAGCCATCAAGCCTTTGTGGACCCCCTGTGAGGATATCATAGAATCATAGAATTTTAGAGTTGGAAGAGACCACAAGGGCTATCCAGTCCAACCCCCTGCCATGCAGGAAATCATGATCAAAGCATCCCTGACAGATGGCCATCCAGCCTCTGTTTAAAGACCACTGGGCTAGAGAATGCTGGAAAAGGAACAATGCAACCAGACCTTGAGAAGGGTGCTGTCAGGGGGATTCTGAGAGGTGTAATCCAAAAGTAACTTTCCCAGGCTCTGAATGCAGCCTAGAATCATAGAATCATAAGGCTGGAAGGGACCCCAACAGCCACCCCATCCAATCGGCGTCTGCCCTGCAGGAACACACAATCAAAGCCCTCACGACAGATGGCCATCCAGTCTCTCTTAAAAACCTCTGAAGAAGGACACCCTACCACACTCCCAGGCAGCGTATCCGACTATAGAAACAGCTCTTACCATCAGGAACTTCTTCCTAATGTTTAGGTGGAATCTCTTTTCCTGTAGTTTGAACCCTTTGCTCCATGTCCTAGTCTCTGGAGCAGCAGAAAACAAGCTTGCTCTATCCTCAGTATGACATCCCTTCAAATATTTAAACATGGCTCTCATGTCACCTCTCAACCTTCTCTTCTCCAGACTAAACATACCCAGTTCCCTAAGTTGCTCCTCATAGGACATAATGGCTTCCAGACCTCCCACCATTTTGGTTGCCCTCCTCTGGACACATTCCAGCTTTTCAATACCCTTCTGAATTGTGGTGCCCAGAACTATTACTTCCCTTGATCTAGACACTATACTCCTATTAATGCAGCCTAGAATCGCATTGGCATTTTTTGCTACTTCATCATACTGCTAACTCATGTTTAGCTTGTAGTCTACTTTCTTTTTTTTTAAAGGAAATCTACACCATTATGTTAATTGCTAATTAACAAAAATATTTTGTTAGTGCCTATAATATAGTTTTTAAACTAAATTATTGGTGGCAAATTATGTAATACAGTAGCCCCCCCCCCTTATCCACTGGGGATTGGTTCTGTGCGGGCATGGATTCTGAAAACTGTGGGTAATAGTGAACACCACTGAAAATAATGGGACTTCTAGTTTAAAATACCATAGAGTTGCCTTGGAGGGCCTAGAAAAATGGCTAGGGAGGACACATTTTCTAGGAAGACTCTATGGTAGGTGTGCTGTTTTGTGTCCCATGGATAATGAATCCATGGATACAGGGGTCCTCTGTAATCTGAACATCCTGTACTGTGAATAGGTTAGGTTACATTGACCTGAAATAAGCATATGGGGCCCCCAAAATAAAGCATTGCAGGGGGGCCCAAAATTCCTTAACCAGCCATGGGTACAAGGAGCAGCTACAAACAGCACAGAAGACCACGTTGCTGTGATAAAAGCTGAGGGGAGAATGTTGCTCTTAAATAGCAGTTTAAGTTGTCCGTGAGTAAAAAAAGCACGGCCGCCTCCAATGCTGGCCGCAACAGTCACGGACGATGCCAAGAGAGAAACGGCGTTGTCCAAAATGGACCCTTGCCGCGCAGCAGCCTCGATACTGTTCTGGAGGCTGCTTGCACGGCAACAAGGTAATTTTACATGTCTGAAAATGTCCCTTGACACCTTGGCCCTGGTTCCTTCAAGACGTCCACAACCAGGGCCTAGTCCTGCAGGGAGAGGCAGATCTTGACAAAGAGCCAGCCAGCAGAAATGGGCTCCTGTGGACATGAGGGCCCAATATGTTGTTTGCCAGCGGTAATGGATAAACCTGATATTTTTATAACAGTCCATAGGGCCCTACCCCGCCTTCTTCACGTTTCTGCCCTGGGGATGTTATGGACTACAGGGCTCTGAGACAGAGGCAACATGGGGTATTTAGCCCATGTAGACAAGCCCTAAGAAATTCATCATAGCACAAGCTTTCTTGTGTGTTACAATCTACTTTTCTTGAAAGACTGGAGTAACATATTAAGAGGTTCAGGTATACGCTTACAGTTCTTGCTGTAATAAATCCTTTCATCCTAAGTGTGCCACATGGTCCTTACTAGTTTTGCAGGAACAGAATAATGTGGCTTTGAAACTGCCCATATTTCTCTTGCCGCAGGTGGTAGGTTTTCATACTAAACAGTCCTGCTCCTGTTGTAAGAAAATTCTGGAATTCATTTCTTACTGATTCCATTTAATCTTATGGAATTTATTTCTAGATAAGAATGTGTAGGGTCGAGATAGATGTGTGCAACAATGCTCTTCAGATTTATTTAGCATCATTTCTGTCCAGCCTTTCAAAAAAACAAACAAACAAACAAACAAAACCCTGCTCACCATACCTCCACTTTCCTCATTTCTTTATTTCTCTGTGTTTGCTTTAGCTTGTAAGCCCTTTTGGGTAAGAGCCTGTCATGCCTGTTCTCTATGAAGTACCAGGTAAATAGATGCTAGGAAGAGGAGGAGGAGGAGGAGAAAGGTGGAAGACACTTTACGCTAAGAAATATGTGCCTACGTGGAGAAAATGTTGGTGGAGACATATAGGACCACCAGGCTGTTCCTCTCTTCATCTTGTTTCTTCCTTGCCCAGACTGATAATTTCAGAGATGATTTCCTCCCTTCTCAAAGTCCCCCTCACCTCTCTCCAAAACAGGCACCTAGCCAGCATCTTCTGAACTTTATCTTTCTATCTGTACATGAAATTATTATAACAAAGAAACTTGAAATGAAGTTTCTTCCCCTTCCTTTCATTCCCCCTCTAAATGGTCTTGGCTGCTTAACAAAACATCTGCTGTCCATGCATATCTCCAGCAATTACAACCCCAGCCATTCCTAAGCAATGTCTGTTCTGGCTGGGAATCATGGGAATTTCAACCCCTTTTCCTTACTAGCAGTACCCATTGTAGATTCCATCCCTTCCTTCCCTCGCTCCCTCCCTCTCTGTGTATACACATATACCCTGATAGCTAGATAGTAAAATATATTAAAAGCTGAGATAGAGAAAACTACAAATAGACTTTGGATGCTCTGTGCTCCTGATTTAGTGCAATCATAAAAGAAGATGAAGGTGTTTAGAAGAATGTAAGAGTAGTCAGGAAAAGTCCATTTGATAGATCTGTGTGAGGGGCTTAGTTTTCCAAAGAGCTAGTGGAGGAATAACTGGAGGTGAGCATTTCTTTTCTTTCTAAATGGAGCGAGCCTTTAATGTGGAATATGGTGGACAGCAATAAATCCAACTAAATGCAAGCAGCTTTAGAGAGCCACTTTCCTTGGAAAGGACATTGAGATGGGGAGAAAATGTACTTGGCTGGCATTATTTTTTTCCAGCACTTTCCATGAGTCTTAAAGGTGTGTATGTGTTTTAATCAAAGCACTTCCTCCAGCCCAGCTCAGCTCATCTGAGTCATCCAACTGAGTGTGGTGGAGGTTTATACCCACATTCCTGTATTTATGTTGTCATGATTGTGTTTAGCAAATGTGTTGTTACTTTTCCAGGAGGTTATATCAAATAATTTTATGGGTTATGGCAGCAACAGTGGTGATGGCGATAATGATTATATCAGGGATTTTTAATTTATTTATTTTCAAAGGCCAGGTTGTCTGGGTGTCTAGAAATACCTTTGCTCAGCCTTGGCTGGTGCACCCAGCTGTGTCCTTTCCAAGGGAAGGCAGATCTGGACACAACAGTTTATGACTGAGTTTCCTCCTGATTTGACTCCTGTAATGTGCCCTATTTGGGGCCGCCCTTGAAAACTTTAAAAGTTCCAGCTAGTGCAAAATAAAGAAGTTGTGCATTTTAGAGCCCATATTATGCCAGTCTTACAAGAGCTGCACTGGTTTCTAATTTGCTTCTGAGCTCAGCTCAAGGTACTGGTTCTGATTTGTAAGGCCCTAAATGGTTTGGGGCTGGGATATCTGGAAGACCGCCTCCTCCCCTCATATCAGCCTGCCTGAAATTCAAGATCTTCAGTGAAGGATTTGTTGCATTTCCCAACACCTTCTGGTCTCTGGTCAGTGTCAAAGCCTCATGTTTGAATAGGTGAGAATTTTGGGAAGCAAGAATTTTTGGAATTTTAAAAAGCAAGACCTTTCCAAAAATTACAAATGTCTTCACCGATTCACTAAAAAGAATTTGAGTTAAAAAAAATGAATTTGAAAGAAAGTGAAATGGACACTAGGTTTAAATCCCTGTGTATTCAACCATGTTTGTGGTGCTGAATTAGGGTTGTGATTCCTTTTTCTTTTTCTTTTTCTTTTTCTTTTTTTCTTGGAAAGCTCTTCTTTAATGACAGCTACATAAAACTACGGTCAGAATCCTGGGGCCCTTTCACACTGCACAATCAGAGCACTTTGATTCCACTTTAACTGCCATGGCTACATCCTATGGAAATCTGGGGTTTGTAATCTGGGGAGGGACTAGAGCTCTCTGGAAGAGAATTCTAATTGCCCTTCCCTAAACTGCAGATCCCAGGATTCCATAGGATGTTGCCATGGCAGTTAAAGTGGGAACATAACACCATAATTGTGTATCAGGAAATGATCCCTGTTGTTCTGTTAACACATGCAAAACCCGAGGTTATGGGTCCCGTCTGTATTGTTTGGGGGCTATTCACAAGGGGGTGGCAAGGCTAACAAACAGAGAGAAAAAGACACAAAGACATTGGAAGCCATGACATAGTTTGTACAATTTCTTGAAATTCAACAAAAACACAATTACCAGAAAAATAATGAAATTTTCTAATGCATTACTTTCATTTTTGAAAGAAGATCAGTTGGTTAGGAAATCCAGATGGTTTTAAAAGTGTCCCTAGTGAGGAGACCCACACTGTGAAAGAAAGCTACCGTACTCTGCAAATGTTTAGGGATGGTTCTCTTTTTTAAAAAGATCCTTGCTCTCACTCTTTACACTGAAGACATATCCTGGAGCTGAACCCTTCCTAAAATTAAGCTTGATTGAGCATGGGACTGTGATTCTTGGCTGAAATCTAACAGAAGCATGGGATGCTGTCTTGACCCTTTGCAATCTATATCATTCCCTGTAGTGTAAGACTTTCATTACTCTAATTATAGTCCTGGCTGGCATTTGGGAACATGTTATTAATTGGTCACCAGAGTCTCCAGCTGCCAGTGCCCAGTATCTGCTGAAGCCCCTTTTTAATAGCAGTGAAGCTCATCACATTGGGAAACTGGGGGACAAGGAAGAATAGTTATTGGCAAGCACAGAGAAAGAAAGTTTAACAAACAGCATGAGTGGGAGTGTTGGAATTAATTTGCACATGCTCATACACACACACACACAGAATTAGCAACCAGAAATATGTGAGAGATGTGGAAATGGGGGTTGGGATGAAAGAAGGGAGAAAGGAGACAAATGGATGGGGAGGGGCAAATGAAGAAGAAAGACAACTGTAGAGAAGCAAAAGAGTTTAATTGATTCCAACCTCCTTTCACACAGTTGCTATCTGTCTGTCTGTCAATCTATCAACCAATCAATCATCAAAATCTTTTCCAAAGAGGTAGACATGTTACCCTGTTTCAGCCTAAAATAGAGAAGGGGGGGTTAGAATATAGCAGCACCCTTGAAACGGAACTGGTTTATTTTAGCATGAGCTTTCACAGACATCATCAATTCACTTCTTCAGATGGACTCATATCCAGCACATTAGAAGAAGTGAATAAACAGGAGTGTTGCTATGCAAAGGGGCAGGTGAAAAATGAAGACATTGCCTCTCAATAAGACTTCTAGTCCCCCCATGGTTTTTTCTTTCAGTCCCCAAATTTCAAACATTGCAGTGACTTAAAATTTAAAACTTCAGTGGAACATTTAGGCATCCAAAGAAAAGGGACAGGCAAAGATACCTAGGGACGCAAACACAGCAAATCTAAAAGGCTTATTAAACAAGGAAGTAAAACAGCAATGCAGTTGGACTGTTTCACCTTCCATTCTGCCTTACCACATGACGTCAGCATTCTCTAGCTGTTCTTCTGTTCTGGTCCCATGGGAGATGGTGGTAAATGTGAGTCCTTTTTCTAACCGGTTTTTCCAGTTAGAAAAAATACTTGTGTTTACCACCATATCCCATGGGAGGAGAATGGAAGAACAGCTGAAGAACATTGACATCATGTGGTAAGGCAGAATGGAAGGCGAAATGTTTCAGCTTCACTCCTGTTTTACTTCCTTATGCAATAAGCCTCTAAGAGTTCTAGGTGTGAACAATTTCCAGTGTCTCCATGTATGCAATGCTAGAAATTTGGGAATGAAAGAAGATTTCATTGGAGGGGGGGTGGAATTCTTCTTTGAGGGGGTAACGTCCACATTTTACCCCCTCACCCATAGTGACACCCCTTTGGATAGATGTCGATACAAGCTCATGCTAAAAATAAACCAGTTAATTTCAAAGGTGCTGCAGGGTTCCTTAATTTCCTCCCTTCCATGTTGTCATCAAAATGTAACCACAACTAATATGTTTAGTGTGTGCAGGTGCGTGATTTAAGAAATATCTATTGCAAAACCAAGTTGGTAGTAACACAATATGCTTGGGGAATTGTTCAGGGGTAGCCATTTTGGCCATGCAGCAAAATACAACAAAATCCCAAATCTGCAAAACAGCAATACTGTTATTGACCAACCAAAATGCAGAAAATACATCTTGCACGCTTTTGAAGCTTCGCTGGCTTCTTCATCAGGCAAAGATGTTAGCTAAGAGAAGAAAAGTGACTGGTAGAGTCACAGGTCTACATTTTGTCTCAGACATTATTTCTGTTGTCAGTTGAGGTGGTCTAGAGGGATGTCAATGCAGGCAGAGGCCACACCCCTTTTTGGCCATATGGGGACTGGGAACAAAGGGCAATAACACACAGGTACTGTAGTAAAATTCCAACACTATTAGCAACAGAAAAGTATCTTCCTTTGATATCCATGCTGCTCCTGTCCTGTGTGAAGCTTACTGTCCCTTTCTTAGGCAGAAAACATTGAATTTCTCAATAAGTCCCTGCACTGTTACATCTGGAAAAACTTTGAGGTGCTATATAGGTAAAACTTGCCAATTACAGTTCGAATGAAAGAATTTTACCTTTGTTGTTATTTGCTGTCAAGTAAACTTTGACTTATGTTGACCCTGTGAACAAGAGACCTCAATGACCCTTGGTCATCAGTTGCCTAGCTTAGCTCCTGCAGTCTGTGTGCCATGGCTTCCTTGTTTGAATCAGTCTACCTGTAGTGTAGATTTTCCTACTGCCTTCCACTTTACCAAGTTCTATTATCTTTTCCAATGAGTCACATCATCTCATGATATGTTCAAAGTATGGCACCCTCAAGTTTAGTAATTTTTGCTTCTAGCTGGAGTTCAGGCTTGATTTACTCTCATTCACTTGTCTTTTTAGCAGTCCATGGTATCCATAGAACTTTTCTCCAGCACCACCTTTCAAATGATTTTATTTTCTTCCTGTCTGTTTCTTCACCATTCAGCTTTTACAACCATACATGTAAATCAGAAATACTATGGCCTGGGTGATTCTGACTTGATATTTAATGATATCTCTGTGCACTTGAGGATCTTATCTAGTTAGTTCCTTCATGGGTGCCTTTTCAAGTGCTAGTCATTTTTCTGGTTTCTTGACTGCAGTGTCTATTTTGATTAATGACTGATCCAAAGTATAAGAAATCTTGAACTATTGCAATGTCCTCCTTGCCCACTTTAAAGTTATGTAAATCACCTGCAGTCAGCCGAAGAAACTAGCTGTGATAATTGAATCAAACTTCTGTGTTTAAAGGCAGTGTCTATCGTGATATTAGATGCTGAAACTAAACACAAAGGGAGAGTCCCCTTTTTCAACCCCTGCTTTTGATCTGGAATGGCCTGGCTGTTCCATCCCATGTTGGGTGGAAAAGACCAGACTAAGAGTAAACTCATTTCCTCAGTGTGGGTATTTATGTAGTCAAAACAGCATTATCTTTTCAGAAGAAGGTGTTATCAGCAAAGGGAATCTGAACAAAATAATATGGAGGGCCTTATTCAATGGCCGTTACTTTGAGTGTTAACTGTGACTGAGGAGAGGTAAATGGAAACTGGAGAGAGAAGGCTGAAGAATGGAATGGGATATTCTGGAAAAGAGCATGCCTGGCTGGAAACGTGGACAGGAACATTCCACACAGCAACATTATTTTTGTAGGTTCTACTTGCTTCCTATTACATTCAGCTTTGCACTCTCCAGATAGAGGTTATATATATATAAAATATTACTCCAGGAACGGGGATCATGTGACCCTCCAGATGTTGATGAACTGCAGCAATCAGTTCTTTCCGTTGTAGTTCAGTTGGTTTAGAGGGATCTCAGTGCAGGCAGTGGCCAGTCCCCTATTTGGCCATGTGGAGACTGAGACAAAGGAGAGTAAAGTGTAAACTCAATTAACAGCAGTAAAGAGGATTTTGGATACTGTTGTACTTTGCTGCATGGCCACCATGGCTACCCCGAATATGTTTCTAAGAGTAAGCCGGAAACTATGGGCAGGAGAGTTATTAAGAACACCAGCATCTAACATAAGAACTTTAAATTTTGCCAAGATAATGTGGATTCAACTGATGAAATCAGTAATAATAGGACAAGCAATGAGGAGCAGGTTAAAAAGGGTTGCAAGGATGATTACTTTGCTGGGGCCAAAGGGAGGTTGATTGGTACAGAAGGTGCATAGCATTAATGGAGAGAAGGAAGACACAGCTGAATCCTAAGCAGAGCGGAATGGTGAATCAGGGGTTGCTTGTCCATCCCCAAACATTTCTCTCTTCCCTTTCTTTAGACATCTGGATGTTGTCTGTCATTCAGTTTGCCTGGTTGGTGGCGATGTAAACTTTGGCTTATTTATTTATCTCGTGAAGTGATTTTAGAAGTTTCCTCTTGGCTGGATGAGATTGCAAGTTTTTGTACTTTTTTTAAAATGATTTTTCACTTTTCAGGACTTTTAGGTGAAAATATTGTAAAGAGGTTTTTATCACCACAAACATCATCATCATCATCATCATCATCCACATTATCTTGGCAAAATGTACAGTTATCCTGTCATGAGAAAACATGTTTGTATATATAACATTTTGTACAGAAGTGCTTTGTGGGAAGGGTTCCTGCAAAAACAGCAATCATTTCTTTTTTAAAAGGTCCAGATATGCAAAATACATGCATACACACACAACTGTAAATATATTGTTAATCTTACAGCATTTGACCTCCCACCCCCCGCCCCATGGGGTTTCTCGGTCTTTTGAGATACCCTTTCTCATTGAGGAGAAGAAAAAAATGACTACAAATATTCTTTACCTTGCTGCTATAAGGGCATATGCAGCTTCATCCCCCAAGTATTTGCAGCTTTGTATATCCTTGTCTCTGGTGGCTGGCTTGTCATCTCTGTACCAAGCCTAACATGCACCCAGGCAGCCTCTGTTTGTGTGTAAATCTCACTTTTATGCATCACACACTGGTTTTTTCCAGCAGTCTTTCTGAAACAGGCTCTATGTGTCAACAGCTTCTTATCCCGAGGGGTAAACACCGATTTACCCAGCAGACCAGAAAATTCCCGAAGCAGCCACTAAAGCCTGCCTACTTTTTTCCTGCATGTGTGTGTGTGTGTGTGGGGGGGTTGGTCCTCTTTGTATCACTCTGGGTTACAGTCTGTTTGGGTAGAATGGTAATCTCTAGTTCTTCCCAGTCCTCAAAAATGACCCTTGGTCCTTAAAAATAACTACAAAAGCTACTGAGCTTGCTGCTTCTGCTGGTGGTGTCACAGCTGTGGCCCACCTTTGCTCAATGTGTGTTTTACTAGTTGAAGGGGTTGGGTACTACCTCCCCTTTAGTAGCCTTGGTGAAAGGTAAACCTTAGTAAAACAATGGGGAGAGCAGGACCAAGCCAAGCATTAGGTAAAGGAAGCCAACTGCCTCAGGGAAGAGATTTAGAGGTCATACCCTCCAGTATTTCACTGATGAAAACTAAAACACATATGGCCCAGCAACATCAGAGTGTGGTCAAGGTGGCAAAGGATATTAATGGGGAAGAACATTCAAGCTAGGAGAGGCTCCAACAGTTTGCTTTTCCCTGATTCTACTGGGAAGGGCAGGGTTCCTCCCCCTCCTCTCCTCTCTCCATTGCTAAGTTAATTGGGTGCAAACTACTTTTGGACTTTGAATTCATTTGCAGGAGTTGAAGAAAGCTGAGGGGAAGTGTGAGGAGGAAAAAAACAGGGCATTTTAAAATCAGAAAAAGTAGGACAATAAAGGATTAACTGGGACTGTTTTGGACAAAGCAGGGCAGTTGGAGGGTAGAAGGCAGTCCAAGAAGACCTGCAGCCATTTCCCCAAGCCTCCCAATCATTACCTTCTCTTGGAGGACAATGTTGTATGGGGCACATAGCCTGTTCTATACCTTCTAATTTATCCTGCCAACCTCAGGTATGGTAGAGGATGCTGTTCTGCTACCAGTGGCTGAACTACTAGTCCACTGAGCATGTGTATGGTGTGAGCCACTTTGGGTCCCATTGGGGAAAAAAGCAGGATATAAATTAAACAAATAGATAAATAAATGTGCAGATACATGTCATAATGCCATTAGTCTCAGGCAGCCGAATGTCTTGGGCTGGCCCTGGTGGGGAGAGTGGGTTTGTCCACCATCATTAAATTAGCTAACCTAGTGTGAGTTCTTCCCCATTTTGTTTGTATCCTGATCTTCTTCCAAATACACTAGGCAGAATACATGGAGATTATTCCAATCTGAGGTAGCCCAGGCCCTTGTGACTGGTGAATTCCATGTCAATGGGGCGGTGAGTGTGTTCCAGATTTGAGTCCAAACTTTAAAGGTCCTGTCCAAGTTGTGGAAGTCTATCCCCCAAATAACTTCCTTCAAGTTCAGAATAAAGCCCAGTGTGGGTTCATGATTCTGCTGACAGGAAAACCACCAGCCACCGCTGAGTTTAAGTGAAGTTTAATTTAGTTTGATATAACCAAGACCACAAAATGTGCTTTCAGCCCAAGCAGACATGAAGTCTCCCCAGTCTTGTGGCATGAGGTTATGCATGTTTACTCAGAAGTAATAGCAATAGCATTGATATTTATATATCACTTATCAGTGCCAAAGCACTCCCTAAGCAGTTTTACAGCATGTTAGCTAATTACGCCCAACAAGCTGGGTACTCATTTTACTGACCTATGGAAGGATGGGAGGCTGAGTCAATCTTTGAGCCCTGCAGGATAGAACTCATAATGTTGTGGCTGCAGTACTGGCATTTAATCACTGCACCACCAGGGCTCCTTAGCAAGCCTGTTTATGCTCACTGGCATGTGTTTCCAGGGGTGTCTGCATAAGATTGAAGCCAGGGGATGCAATCCTAGGCTTCTTCACTCAGAAATCCTAGCAAATTTAAAGGATTTAATGTTAAGTGATGTCCATAGGACTGCAGCATTGGTCTATCACTACAGCTGCTGTATTAGAGTGTCTTGACTTGAGGGTCAGACAGCTCCCACCACCACCACCTTTGATTAAACAGTCTGCTGGAAAGTTCACGTTCCTCATCTGGGAGCATTTGTATTAAGATTGCAGGATAGGAGTTATTTGCCCCTTCGGTCCCTCTGTACACCTCAGATGTATAAAAGCATGGATCATCATCTTGTATTTACTTTCCCAAAGAGCATGTAAAGGATGATTCTAATCTGTGCTGTTGATTGAGAGTGAGCTCCAGGTTAATTAACCCAGCATTTTTTAAACAAGAAAATCTGAACAGATTAGAATAGGTTTGAGCATGGTTCTGTAAATCTTTATTAAAGTACACCTTTTAGCTAGGGCCAGCCCATCCATTAGGCAGTTGAATGTGAGACATTAGCACTGGATTTGTGTCAAGGGTTCCCAGGATGTGAGGACAGTGTAAAGCAAAGTGTGAGAACCAGTACATTGAAGTGATTTTACCAGGAAGTCTTAAATTCTGAGCCTGATTTGCTGTGAAATGTAGTGGCTTTGTGGTAGTTACTCTTCTCCAATCTAACCTACCTCACAAGATTGCTGTGTTGAGAAACTGAAAACAAAGACACCACCGATGGACCAGAGATACAAGAATCTCCCAGCAAGCTTGTCTCCTGAGAGCTGTAGTCCAAAAAGTAACTTTCTTTAAAACAAAACAAAACAAAACAAAAACAAAAAAAGCACACCAAAATTCATTAGTTTTCAAAAGGTAAAGACAAAAAAAAAAAAACCCAAAAAGATTAAAATGTAATAGAAAAGAAAATATATACAGTAGGACCCCCATATCCACAGGGTTTTGGTTCCCGGACTACTGCAGATACCGGAAACCGCGGATAACAGCAAACACCATTGAAAATAATCGGACTTCCAATTTAAATTACCATAGAGTTGTGTTGGAGGACCTAGAAAATGAGTAGAGAGGGCACATTTTCTAGGAAGACTCCGGTATGCGTTCTGTTTTGTGTCCCATGGATAACTGAAACCATGGATATTGGTTCTGTAGATATGGGGGTCCTACTGTACTATATAAAGTTGAAATCTAATTATTATAAATGCTAATCTGTTTAAAGGCAAAAGCCAGTGTGGAATACTTCTTTCAGTTTTGGTCTAGGACTCTAGAGGCCAGAGTTCAGTTTCCTGCTCAGCCATGGAAACCCACCGGTTGATCTTAGGTGAGTCACACGCTCTCACTCTCAGAGGGAAGCAAAGGCAAACCCCCTCTGAACAAATCTTGCCAAGCAAACCTTGTGATGACACTGTAGGGTCAGCATAAGTTGGAAACAACTTGAAGGGACACAACAACAATGAAATCTGTTTAATACCACTTCCTTTTTATTTGATTGATATCCTGCCTTTCTCCAATATGGGACCCAAAGTGGCTTATGATTACAATTATAATGTACAACTGTACATGTAATTTGCAATTACATATATTAAATAACTGTGTTTGAAGCAACTTTTCCAAGTTCTGACACTGCCCTGAGTTTCTTGGAAGAACACATTTTAAAAATGTCAACACCATTGAACCCTGCACAGAGCCATCTCTTCTAAGGCAGGGTGGGAAGACTTTGGCCCTTCATGTGTTAGTAAACTATTGGTCCGATCAAATCTGACTATTGACCAGGCTGATTAGGGCTGTTGAGAATTGAAGTTGAGCAACATCTGGGAAGTGATAGATTTACCAGCCATGTTCTAGGCTCATGGCCTGGCTCTTTCTGAACCTCAGGCTACCTCACTTTTAGGGTAATGAGCTGGGGGGAAAAAGGGGGGGGGAGTTTGATGTCATTGGCTGTTTGTCATGAAGATGGGGGGGGGTTGCTGTAAGTTGAAATATGAGGAAAGTTGTATCTGATGAAATTCCTATAAGAATCTGCCTTACACTGAGCTATTATTGTTCCATAGAGATCAGTCTTCTCTAAACCAACTCACAACAGTTTTTAAAATGAGCCTGGAGTGGGAAAAGTGGGCTACATGTGGCCCCCAGGTCCCCCCAGAAGGGTCATTTTTTTGGGGGGGGGAGTGCTCCAAAATGAACTTCAGGGTGTATGCGGGACATTTCCACCATGTCTGGAGAGCCTCCTGGAAAATCAAACAATTTGTTTTCAAAAATTTTTGCAAATACCTTTGTTTGTGTCCCAAAATGCCTCCTACGGGGTGTGGAGGCCATTTTCACCACATTTCAGGCCCACTCTTGGCCCATTTAGGTCCAACGGAAGCTTTTTAAGAATCAAGAAGTGAACAGGAAATGACTTCCACTCACTTCCTGTTGTTAAAAGAAGCCTCTCTGGGGTCTTAAATGCCCCCCAAACCATGGTGAAAATGATCCCTTGCCCTCTAGAGAGTATTTGGAGCCAAAAACTGATTCTATTGTGGGGGTGGATGCAGTTGGGCCACAGCTTTCCAAGGTTTCCAGAGGGGGGTTAATGCAACCCCCTAGCCTTCCACAGTTGCCCACCTGGTTTCATACAGTCCCCACCTCCTTTCTCCTAGCCCTTCTCATAGATGCCTGGGAATGGACTGGGGTCTCTGAATGCAAAATCTGTACTATATGATGAAGCTATGCTAGAAAAAGAGAGATGGCTCTCCTCATTGCTGGCAGAAGAGGTTTTTCTGGAATTGAAATACTTTGCTGCAAGGTGAAAAGGGGTGGAGAAAAGTCACATAGCTACCACTTCCCTCCCTTGGCCATTTTTTGCTTCTTCTTTATCTCTTTTGTCTTTCACATCTTCTCACAAATTGGGTCTCTAAGGACTTTTCCATTTTTAATGCTCTAAAGCCTCTAGCTGTGTCAGGAAGTTGTGGTAGCTGCATTTATTTTTATTTGTTTATACTGCAACAGCAGGCTGTCTTGGTGAGCCCTATTGGTGAACAGTCTGAGACCTTGCTGTACTGAATAGGTGCAGAGCAAAGAAACACAATGTGAACTGGTCAGCCTCCTTAACTGAAGGAAGCCTGGTTTTGCAAACCATTGGTATGTATTTTTAAAATCCATGTTTGAGCTTGGTAATCCCAAAGAAGCTTTAGAAAAATGTGCTTCAAAATATATACCCTCTCTCTCTTTATTGCATTTCAATGTGGGTTAATCCAATAAGGAGTTTCTTGCTAACCTTGCTGAGAATATTCCCCTATATCACCCTCATTCCTCTGCAGAACATTTTCTACACCTAACCCTAACAAGTAAGTCCATACTTTTTCTTTTTAAGGCCCTGAGAAAACGGGGGGGGGGGGTTAGAATGTTAATTTGAGCCTGATGCTTCCTTCTTAGCTTGTAAAAGCTGAAATCTCCCCATCAGCATAGGGACCATAACAACTACAGTAGCACCCCCACATCCACTGATTCACCAACCATTGATTCGATTATCCGCAGTTGGCGATGGCAGGGGAAGGGAGGGGAAGGGATCCCGTTGCCGTGGCAGCGATTGCTGGGGCAAAGGAGGAAGAAGGCAGAGAAGTGATCTGCCCCCCACCTTCCCCCTTTGTGCCCACCATGCCCCCACCATGGCAGTGATTGCCAGGGTGAAGGGGGAAGTGAGGGGGAGGAGCTAAGTCAACCCCCTTTCCTGGGATGGCCTCCTGGGATGGTGTTCATTATTATCTGCAGAGTTCACTATCTGTGGGAGGCCCCAGAACCAAACCCCCATGGATCCGGGGGTTCTACTATTCTTATTTTTCCACACCCCCTTGTCTAAGCCCCCAGAATGTCTGAATGCCAGTGGGACTTAGTTCTGAGCATATTCATGTGATATATTTGCAATGAGGAGGAGGCTGGATTAGATGAATTCCAAGTTATCTCCCAAGCCCCCCAAGATATCTTCCAAGTGACTTTCCAACTCTACAGGTGTCCGTTAAAGCTCTGATCATCTGCACACTTTCTTGGAACAGGTTTAATATTCCAGGTAAGGGGACAAGTGTTTCAGCATGGTTTTGCTTGTTCTTCAGCCAGCTTAGCCTATGAAACCCTCTACCATTTGGGGAAAGGTGTGGGGAGGGAGGTTGGGGCTCAGCCAGCAGCTGCAGACACCATCTATCGGTGGCCAGCTTTGTGCTTTGCTTTCTCCCCATGATTGGGAGAGCAGGGCACAGAGGCATTCTCCCCAGTGCTAGCTGGTGGATTCCATGTCAGTGGAATAGTGAATCTCCTCTGCATTCTAGTCTGTCTTTTAGGGAACTGTCCACAGTGCTGAAACCTGGCCCCAAATAGATTCAGCACATTGAATAGCTCCTTTAAATTTGGATTCACTGGCATGAGAGCCACCACTGAGATTCCTCTCTCTTATCATGGATTGGAGCCAATGGTAGGGATTCCTCTCTCACCATCCTTGTAACCTATAGGAATCAGGGCTTGGAGGAAGGACCAAGATGATCCAGGCTTCCCCATTAACCAGAATAGGACGGCAAGTTGGAACATCTCTCCACACCTTAGCAAAGACATGGGGATTTTGTGGTCCCCCAGATGTTGTTAGATGACAACTGTCCAAAGCTGTAGCCACCACAGACAGTGGTGAAGAATGCTGGGAGTTAGAGTTCAGCAACATCTGGAATGGACACATAATTTCCACCCTGCCTTGGCAGAATGTCTATTTGTTGCTATGACATTGTTAGTGAGTTGAAAGAAGGTTTTCTTTGTGTGTGGCAGGGTAGATGCCCCAAAGTGATGGGCAAATTTAACATTTGTGACAAGCAGTTGTGGTACAGTGGTTGGAGCAATTAAGGTCTGTCCTCAGACATGAATTCAAATGGTTGTTCAGCTTTGCAGTTCATTGAGTGGCACAGGGCCGGTGTCTCTCTGCTGAGCCCAGTTGCAGCTGGTAGTTTTCATGTCAGTGGAGCCATGAATGTGCTCAGGCTTGTTGTCTGAACTTTAAAGGAGCTATTGAACATGCTGAGCTTTTTGTTTGTTTGTTTTGCTTTGTCAACAACTATTCATTTGCATTAAATACTTCAGTCTTGAGAAACATAGTGAGAGTTCAAGCTGGAACTGCTTTGAACAATAGATTAACTGTGGACTTCATAGCCATAAAGAATTGGTAAGCAAATCCACAGTGCTCACACTAAATGCTGAGATACATTCCTAAGTACTAAGCTTATTTTGAAGAGAATACTCAACACTTTGGATAGCTTTTTTTTCAAAGTTCAGGCTAAAACCTGGAACAGAGTCATCAATCCACAGACATTTGGAAGCCACTATATACCATTGGCTTCACTACCTTGGAGGGCTGTTGTGATGATAAAATTCTGGGTGGGAAGGCAAGAACCTAGAACTGTGTGTGATGTCCTGAGTAGCTTAGAAGGGGAAGTTCCAAATGCAGTAACAAAATAAATAGCACACCGCAGGATGTCTCTATGCAACCCATATCCCAGAAATGAACAAGCTGCATGGAGTTGGAGAGCAGAGATGCCAAGATAACAAAAGTAAATCAAAGAACTGGTGCCTTGTGTTTCTGGAGAGACCTAGTAGAAATTGCATTTCCTTTCTGATTTTCCTAGTCTGGAGAGTTTCTATCACCATTCCATACATAACTTTAGCTGCCTTGAAAAATGAGGGCTGCGAGATGACATTTGGATTATGTGATCTGCCAATTATTCAGCCGGGGAGCTTCAACTCCAGTCTTCAAAGATAGACATGAGAAGGGGGGGGGCGGGTGGAGAAAGCGAAAGCATCTCCTTATACTCATACAATGCAACATTGATCCTCCCTCCCCCACATCTCATTTTGATTTGTGCACTGAACAGTTGATGCCTGAGGCAGAGCTCTGTGTGACCCAGAAGCTTGCATCCTGCATTAAAAAAATTATCAGAAACCAACAACACAAGAACCACACCAAGCACTCTAGCCAATCCCAACCGTGGCTAGCTTGCTCTGTGTTTTCCATTTGGCTGCCAAGATTCTGACTCCCAGGAGTGCCTCTGTGTGTGTGTGCGTGTGTGTAAGAGAGAGAAAGAGAACCCTGGTGATACAGTGGTTAAATGCCGGTACTGCAGCCACAATGTTGTGAGTTCGATCCTACAGGGCTCTAGGTTGACTAGGGCTTCCATCCTTCCATAGGCTGATAAATTGAGTACCCAGTTTGTTGGGCGCAATGAGCTAACATGCTGTAAAACTGCTTGGGGAGTGCTTTGATATTGATGAGCAGCATAGAAATAGTAGTGATATTACTAGTGTGTGTGTGTGTGTTTTCCCCTTGCTCCATGTCCCAGCCGGGGGTTGCTGCTGCAGCCATCAGCGGTGGGCTGGCAACACAGCCATGGAGGGGGGACCCACTGCCCCTTCTTGGGCTTCTCCTCCCTAGGGATCTGAGCCCCATGTTGCACCCCCCAACGCACCCCCCACCTCTCCCATCCCGGGGCTTGTGGGGGGGGAGATTAAAAGTGGAGGGAGGTGGAGAGATTGAGAGTGAGAGCCTCCCCTTCCCTCTACTCTCCCCCTAAGGGGTGGGGGGGCGCAGCGCCTCCTGGGGGGCGGGAGGAAGGAGCGCGAGGTGCGGGCGCCCGGTGCGCGGTGGCGGAGCCGGGGAGCCCGAGCGGCCGGCCGGGGATGATGGAGTGGCTGCCATGACAACCCCGGGATGTCGGCGCGCGCGAGCCAGAGGGCTGCTGCTGCTGCTGCTTTGCAAGAGGAGGCGGAGGAGGAGGCGGAGGAGAGGCGCCGGGCAAGGAGCAGGCAGAGCGCAGCCGGGATGCTGAGGCGGGCGGACAGGGCAGCGGCGGCGGAGGCACCATCACCACTACCAGCATCAGCAACAAGGGCGCTCCTCCGCTCCTCCGGCCAGCCAGCCTCCCTTCTCCCCTGGAGGGACATCTGAGAGCCCCTCGCCTCCCGGCTTCCTGGGCTTTGGGGGAGAAAGAAGCCAGCCAGCCAGCAAGCAAAGCCAGACCGCCGCTGGACACTTTGCGGAGCCAGCCGGGGCAGCCAGAAGCTAGCTGGTTCCCCTCTTCTTCCCATCCCTTCTTCCCCCCTTTTTCACTTTCCTTGGATTGGAAACTGCGGCTCACACACACACACACACACACACGCAGAAGTTCCTGCCCTGGGGCTGGTGCCGGGGACGTTCGGGGAGTGGGTGTGCTGCGCGCACGCAGGGTTGCTCCTCTCTCTATTTTTTGGAAAGCGCACCGACACAACAACTATTAGTATTTTTGGGGTGGTGATGGGGGGTCTTTGCTGAAGCGCCCTCCTTGTTCGCCTCCGCCTCTCCTCCCTTCTTTATTGCCTGCCAGAGAGAGGGAAAGGGGGAGAGGGAGCGAGACTGGCGCGTCCTCCTCTTCCTTGGGTTATAAACTTTTGATGCCCGCAGCTCGGCGCCGCGCCTGCCCGGCCGAATCCGGAGAGGGGCGTCGGGGAAACCGCAGCCGCGGGAGCGCCTGGACCTGCCTCCCTCGCGCATCTTCCTCCGGCCTCGCTATCCGCGTTGCCTCCTTGGCCTCACGCCTCCTCCTCCTCCGCTCGCCTTCTGCTGCCCGGCCCCCGCGGATTCTGGGGGCGTCCTTCTTCTTCTCGACGCTGTCGGGGAGCCTCCTTGGGTCTCCACGGCTGGATTTCCTTAGAGGACTCTGCTAACCCGCCTCCTTCTTTCTCTCCCCCCCCCAAACCACAACCACAACCCCAACAACACATCCCCCTGGCCACCCCAACCCCTCTCCCCACCGCCTCGCTTTGCCTCGTGGAGGAGCCCCCTTGGCGAGGCGAGGATGGGTGCCGCGGGGTGGGTGGCGTCGTGCCGGCGCGGGCTGGTGGCGCTGGCTCTGAGGCTGCTCTTCCTTGTGCCCGCAGGAGTGCCCGTCCGCAGCGGAGACTCGGCCGCCGCCTTCCCCAAGGCCATGGACAACGTCACCGTCCGGCAAGGCGAGAGCGCCACCCTCAGGTAGGAGCAGAGGCTTTCCTTTGGTCGGGGCTCGGGACACGGGAGGGGGGGGTGCATGTGTGGCTGGGGGTGAACCGGGTTCGTGGAGGACGGTTGGGTGTTGCATCCTGGGTGTTGGATCCTGGACGGTTGGGTGTTGCATCCTGGATGGTTGGGTGTTGCATCCTGGATGGTTGGGGGTTGCATCCTGGACCAGGCCTGCTTCCACGCAGGTTCCAGAGCCGCTCCCAGGCGCTTTGCTGGCACACACCAAGGCGAGGGCACCTCGCCTTGGTGTGTGCCAGCAAAGCGCCTGGGAGCGGCTCTGGAACCTGCGTGGAAGCAGGCCTGGTCCAGGATGCTTGGCATGTAGGTCCCAAGGCGCTCCATGCCTGGTCAAACCCACTGACTCTTGCTTGGCAGGTGGTCTCTGACAGCTATGAGCCCCGAGACAAGTGATGTGTGGTTCAGGGTGTCTTCTGGGGGCTCTTTGAGGTGTGTGTGGGGGTGCCTGGAGGGATGGCCGGGATTTGAGAAAGGGGAAAGAGCACCCATGCATGATGCCAGGGGTGGTGGTGAGGAGGGTGATGGCGGCTTGAGGTTGGTGCTGGCCATTTCTTGAGGAAAGGTTGTTGTGAGGTGGTGTGATGCTGGGCATGAACTCCCCAAGCTCCCTGTTTCCCTCACATGGGAAAGAGGCACACCAGAAAATTGGTGCTGATGTGACGGGAGGAAAGAGCCCTTCCAGGGCTGTGCTTAGATTGCAAGATCTGCAGAGGGATGCTGGTGGACACCTTCAGCCACCACCAGTGGTGTAAGGTGGGTTGTTGGCAAGCATGGGGCAGAAGAGGAAGTGGGGGAGGGAGGGGGAGCCCTGAGGAAGCCCCCACCTGGTCTTAAAAGGACTTCAGTGCCAGTCCCTTGGCTTGCCAGGTTTGCATCTGTGCCAAGGAGTTTGTTAGCTGGAGAATGCAGGTGTGAGACTGTTGGGGAGGGAGTTGGGGGGTGGGAGTTAAGAGGCAGGCAGGAATGAGCTTTGCACTCCTCTAAGGTGCCAGCTTTGCTTTGAAAGTGGTTTAAAGAAAGGAAAAGGTGCAGCCAGAAGCCATGTGCTGTGCACCTAGGTTAAAGAGGGGGCTCAGAGTGGAAGTCTGCATTCTGTGCCATCTACTCCCACCCAAATCTCCCCCACCCCTCACTTTGCTTGCCTGTGGTTTTTGCCCATTTCCAGAGCTCTGATATCTTCCAGAGATCTGTAGCTTTCTCTCCCCCCACCCTGCAAATGGTTTTATAGTCTCCGCACGAATCTGTTAATATCAAATCAATCATTTACTCCTGGGGCACCTCTTGTGAATTCTGATGGACTTTTTTTTTTTTTTTTTACCTTGTGCTGTTTTGCTGTGAGAGAAGGAAAAAATATATATGCAGGTGGCTTATATACAGATAGGCTACTTTACTGCTAGACAGTAGAGCTGACCTCTCTTTTCATGTTCTGAATGAGTTGACAGGCACAGGCGGCATGATTTGTGCAGGTGAATGAGGTGAAATATTGAATGTGTGACCCACCATGGAGGGGCAGGTGGGTTTGTGTGGAAGATGCCCTCATCCCACTGTTTTTTTAGCGAAGGGATTAAGGGCAGAGTCCCATCATTACTGCATTACTGAAATGCAGACAACCAAGAGTCTTGTAGCACCTTGAAGACTAACTCATTTATTATGGCACAAGTGTTCACAGAGTGAAGCCCACTTCATTGGATGCACTAAGTGTTACTTTGTACAAATAAGTGTGTGTGTAGTTTAAGGGCGGTTGGATACATGACTGTATTGCTACCATAAAGAAATTACCAGAAGTGTTTACCTTGGCTGCATGAGTTTAAATGTTGGCTAATCCAGTTGGACAGCACATCTAGCCACAACCAGGAATGCAGAATTGGGCTAAACTGAAGGTTTTCTAAGGACGTGTTGTTGGGCTACTGATTTGCTTCAATCACTGATTCTTGTTTTAATAACCCAGTGCTTGTATTGTGAAAACAACCCCCCTGTTCAACCCAGGGTCCTTCTTGTGACAAGCTATGGTTAATCACGAAAACAACAGAGAGGAGACACATTTCAAGAATGGATGGCTCACCCTCTACTGAGCAGTATTTTCATTTCTCCATAGAAGAAATAGAGAAAAAAAAATGTCCATTTCTCTTCCTAGAAGTCAAGCCCTTATTGTTCGTCACGTAATTAAGCAATGTGGTTCCATCAATGGGCCATGTTTTGGGGTTTTTTTTTTATAGTGCAAGAAAATGTGGAAGTCCCTTCCACCCATCATCTGGAAACATGCTTCCTGCTCGTCATGAATCCATGGTTACGCATTTGTCCTCAGTACATGCTCTAGTGCTGCTTTTGTCCTTGTTTCAGGACAGGTACCAGTCTTAGCTTTAACTGCAGGTTCCAGGATCAGGTCCAGGAAGTATGACCTTATTCTGTGATCCTTCTCTCTGCTTTCCAAATAGATACAGTCTCTTTTGCACACTGGAATAATGGGATACAGTAGGACCCACATATCCACTGATTCAATATCCACTAATTCAGTTATCCACTGGACACAAAACAGCACACCTACCATAGAGTCTTCCTAGAAAATGTGTCCTCTCGAGCCATTTTCTAGGTCTTCCAAGGCAACTCTATAGTCTTCCAAGGCAACTATTTTAAACTGAAGTCCCATTATTTTTAATGGTGCTTGCTATTATCCATGTTTTACGGTATCCACAGGCCTCCGCAGAACCAATCCCCAGTGGATAATGGGGTCCTACTGTATCAGGAATGTTCCTTCTAGACAAACTAGACCAAAGAGTTGTAGCAACATGTTACCCATTCAGATCAGACAGCCCTCCCCAGCGCCTCAGCATCTGTCTGGACTGCCAGTTATAACAAATGCATCCTTATATGATCTGCTGACTGAAGTTACATCATCTCACACTCAGGAGGATGGCCAATTCTCACTTATCATCTTCAGCTGCAATTCTGTTGTCCTTTACTCAGGTTTAAGCCTCATGAAGCTCAGCTGGGTTTACTTCTGTGTAGATACATAGACGATAGTGTTGTAATGGGAACTCCACATACTGCCTTAATTTGTTTTAAGAAGGTTTCTTTCTCCACAAGAAACATTGGACACAGTGGTCATTCAATGACAAGAGCTGTTGGCTGATAACAAAATTCTTGTTAGTAGCCACGGGTTGGCCCCACCATTAGGCAGCTGTGCGATGTGTGATGGGAGGTGATCAAGGAATGACGGCAAGGTGGTGGAGTTGTGTATTTCCATGTGGCCAGTCTTTAACCTCCTAAGCTAACCTTGCTATCTTCAGCAGCACTGGAGGGCACGGTTCCACCACCAGGTCACTTGGTCATCTTACTGTTTACCCCAAACAGAAAAAGGGTCAAGATTCTGGAAATTATTGTTAAAACCAAGACACCCAGACTGGAAATTCATGAAGTAAAGAAGACTGTCACAAAGCATGCACAGAGTGCATGTTACACTGTGGATTCACAAGTGACAGAAGCCACATATGCAGAATTTGTGTGCTTCCAAGTCTCTTTGTAGTCTGTATTCCATGCTCCTCTACAGTAGTCTGCTAGTCTGCAAAGCATCATGGCCCACTGATGTCACTAAATTAATTCTTTCATTAATGAGTAATATTAATAGATTGGAGGACTTGACTTCTATAAAGATTTGAACCTGGGCACCTTTCTTTCTTTCTTTTTAAAAAGGAGTGAAACACCATGTTCAGTGGAGGTTCTGTGGGTCAGAGGACTCTTAGAGGAACCACAGTGATAAAACTGGCATAAAACCCATGCAAGTCGGTAGAGCAGAGGGGGTCTAAGGAGATTCTCCTGCTGCAGATGATGCACAATTTGGAGAAGGCCATTTCAGGTTCCCGTATGAATGTAAAGACTAGAGCGTAGGATGATAGCTAGGCTCTGCCTCTGAGGGGAAAGGATGTGTGCGAGGCCTCATTCTTTGTCAATGGGCCATTTGTTGGCCCTCCCAGCTGCTTGCTAGTCATTTATCTCCCCATTTTGCTGGGACAGAGCGAGACTCATTGGGTCAGGCAGACAAATCACACATAGCCATTCATGTAAGAGCTATCTTATCCTCTACCCTTTCTAAACATGTGGGGCTAAGTATTCCCTAAGCTAGCTAGCAGTTTGGGGGAAGATAATGAAACTGAATCTGGAGCAGAGACAGACAAACAGGCAGACATGCAAGCAGACAGACATGCAGGGAGGGAGGGATGCTGGCTGGCAGGTAATGGCAGGGAGGCAGAAAGGCCATACACCTTAGTCTCAATATGGATGATGAGGATTTTAGAGCTGAAACTTGAACACGTACTCCTGGTTCTGAAATAACAGTTTTGTTCATTGATTTTGCTGTTGTGCAGAAAGCAGCCATTAACAAGCTTTGCGCTTAGGCTGGAGACAGATGAGAAGGTGTTTGTTGCTGGAACTTTTCCCCACCTTTTGTGGTGGCTGTTTTGCAAGAGAGAAAGGTAGTTTGAGAGAGGAACACTGTTGACAATGTCTCCTCCTTCCCTTTCCCACTTCTACCAAACAGGTTTTGCAGAGTTTTGTACTGTTTCATAAGCCTGCAGAAGCTGTCTGACCCGAGGAGATAATGAGATGAAAAGAAAGATGTGTGAGCTGTTATGTACACACTTGTTGGCAACAAAGCTTTTTTTAAAAAACCTTCAAAAACTGTAGACCAGCCTTCTTCAGTCTTGTGCCCTCCAGATCTGTTGGATCACAAATCCTATTATGACCAGGGAGTGGCTGGGCTCATGAGAGACACATTCCAACATTTCCAGTGGACTCCATGCTGGGGAAAGTTGCTGCAGACTGTCTTCAGTTTGACTCAGCTTCTTATTGCATTTGGTCTAGTTAGGATATACCCATACTTCACAATTACAGTGCTTTGATACCACTTTGCCTGCCACGGCTCCATCCTATGGAATAGTTTGGTGAGGAACTCAGGAGTCTCTAGTGCACTTTCCTGAACTATATCAAGACAGATGCCTGGCAAAGAATCCTCGGCCCCTTGCAAAACTACCAATCCCAGGATTCCATAGGATGGAGCCATGGCAGGAGTGGTATCGAAGTGCTGTCATTCTGTAGTGAGAATATGCCATTAGACTGCCTGACTTGTACCTACTTCTTTTCCCCGGTTCCTACTGTTGGCAACATCCATGATTTCAACCCACATTTCATTACCTCTATGTATTTCTAAACAAAACAAACAAACAAAAAATCACTCAGAATCACAAGAGTGATAGTTTTAATTTGTGAATTAACAGTGGTTTATACAACATAACTAGAATATACCCATTCTCTGGACATGGGTTAGACACGAGAGCCTCGTTTAAAGGACCTGATTCCAAATGCTTAATAGCACCATTACAGCTTTCCTCCCCCTCTTAAAGTGACTAACAAAATAGAAATATTAAAATAGTATGATTCAGCTCATCTCAGAGAAGGTGGAGAAACTGAAATATCTCACTAGAGTATTTAAATATTTTTGTTAGTCACTCTAGGAAATGTATGTTCTAAGTGACAAACTGTATCCTTCTGGGTTCCAGAACAGATTTGTCTGAAGTGCTATGTTTTGCTTTTAAAATGTGGGTGTGAATTCACTGGGATGCATATCCTGGAGAGTTCAGGACTGGGCAAGAGAAAGGAGTGTGAAGGAAATCAGGGCTGGGGTGGGAGGATAGGCACCACTGCTTGAGACATGAGTGCCACAGGTTGGGACAGGAGTGCCATCATGGCTGAACTTTGGGGTGGGGGGACACAGGGACTGAGCAAGTTCTGATTTACCATATTTAGAAGATAATTGAAATAATACACATTCCCATCCAAGTCCCAGAAAGACCATTGCCCCAGATCTAATATTATTGGGGAGCTGGGATGCCTGTTCTCTGATCAGCTCTCAGTTTTTTCAGCTGAAGCAATCATAGGGTCAATTCCTATGGGATGAATAAGTACAAATGTAAATGTAAAGACCCTTTAATATCAGTTATTGAATGGTGAGTCAACATGTAGGTAAATACAACTGAGTCGCTGGAGCTATTCTAATCAGGACTCTTATCACACTACATTGTTATAGCACTATTATTTCACTTTAGCTGCTCTGGCTGCCATCTGTGGCATCCTGGGATTTGCAGTTTAAGGAGGGTCATTTAGCATTCTCAGCCAGAGAGCTCTTAGGCTCCACTATACTACAAACCCCAGAATTTCACAGGAGGCAGCCATAGCAGTTAAAGTGGAATAATAGTGTTATAACACAGTGTAGTGCAATAAGGCCCCACGTCCAAGAGCTACGGCACTTCTTTGCATGCAGCTGACTAATTTCCCTGCCATGGTAGGGCACTCAAAGCTTCGAGGTCAGAGTAGGAGGTTGTCAAGGCAACAACAAGCTTTTACCTGGACTGTGAAGTCGAAGGCTTTCATGGCCGGCATCCATAGATTTTCCTTGGTTTTTTTTCCAGACTGTGAGACTGTTTCTTCCTGACGTTTCACCTGCATCTGTGGCTGGCATCCTCCGAGAATGGTTGGGTAGGAGTGTGTGTGGAGTATATCCTGTGAACCCCTGTGGGGGAGTATACGTAAATTTGTGTAATTGAATGGTTAGTTTCTGCGTATAGAAATGCAAGGTTCATTAGTGTCTGTTTGGCTAATGGTTGGTTAGTGGGCCATTATCTCCTGAAAATCCCCCTTTTCCTGGGTGGAATTCCTTTGTAAGTGTTGAGTTTTGATTCTATCGTTTTTCAAAACTGGAAGCCAGATTTTGTTTACTTTTAGGGTTTCTTCTTTCCTGTTGAAGTTGTCCAGGTGTTTGTGGATTTCAATAACTTCTCTGTGCATTCTGACATGATAGTTGTTGGCCTGGTCCAGAATTTCTGTGTTTTTAAATACCATTTTGTGTATAGGTTGGTTTATAACATGTTGTGCTACTGCTGATTTTTATGGCTGGCCCAGTCTGCAGTGTCTCTCAGAGAACTCTCATGTTCAAAAACATGAGAGACACTGCAGACTGGGCCAGCCAGAAAAATCCAGCATTTCAGACTACCGGCTATGCTGGCTAGGGCTGTTGGGAGTTGCATTCCAACAACCTCTGGAGGATTGCATTTTGTGTGGAAGAAAGACACAGTGTGTGTGGTGGTGGAGAGGTAACATCATAGAGGCAACCTCCATCCCAACCCTACAAATGTATTGTGAGCATTTTGAAAAAATAGAGTTGATATAATTCATGAATGTAAAGAACGCTACAGTAAGACTAAGGAGTAAAATGATAGAAATAAAAAGACTAAAGGAAAACAATGTAAAGCATCCTGTATCTAATTCCAAATCCACACTACACAAATAATCTAGTTTAAAATTGGATTATTTGCCATGGCTCCTTCCTATGGAATCCTGGGATTTGTAGTTTGGTGAGGCACCAGCATTCTTTGGCAGAGAAGGATAAAGACCTTGTAAAACTACAAACCCCAGGAATATGTAGGAAGGATCCATGGCAAATAATCCAGTTTCAAACTGGATTATTTGTGTAGTATGGATTTGGCCTAATATTGGTATGAAGTCAAAAGGCTCCTCTGCAAATTGAACCCCAAATGCCTTCTCAGGTTGTTCAGTGAATCTGAGTTCTTGGGTTTCTTCCTTTCTTCTTTATCATCACAAAGTGAGTTTCTGTGTGTACCATGAGCACATAATATATCTGCTGGAACAAAAATTCACCAGTTGAGGCAGAAGCTGCCATTGCAATGTTAACACACACATCCCTGGTACAAGCTAAGTTCTTCACAGGTGCAGAAGAGAGTGGGGCTTCTGTCCTAACCAATTGTAACAAAAGCTTGAACTACTGTATTTGGAAGAGATCCCAACTTTCCTGGACAAAGTGAAGTGCCACCTGGGAACCCAGAGCAGCCAGTCACAGAAAGGAATCTCTTTGCATGACCATCAGTAGCAAGCAAACAGAAGACAGGCTAAATCACCCATCTGGATTCACCTTGAGATTTCTCAGGCTAATCAGAGATTCCTGCCCACTTTGAACAAGAAGCAAAAGCAAACTGACTGGCATCTAGGTTACTAGAGGAACTTGAAGGTCACTCTCAGGTATAATGCTAAGAACATATTTGTGCACTGAAGGTATGTTTTTAGGCTACATCTGCACTGCAGGAATAATCCAGTTTGACACTGTTTTAACTGCCATGGCTCAATGTTATGGAATCCTGGGATCTGTAGTGTGTTGTGGCACCAGAACACTCTAACAGAGAAGGCTAACTATCTCACAAAACTACAAATTCCAGAATTCAATAGAATGAGCCATATCAGTGAAAGCAATCTCAAACTGGGTTATTTCTGCAGTGTAGATGCAGCCTTAAGCTTAGAAAGAGTACTTTTAAACTGCAACTTCTAGAATCCTCCATCCAGCAAATCCACTGACCATGCAGGCTGGGGAATTCTGGAACTTCTTGTAGGCAGCAAGTAGCTTCTCTAAGCTCTGGCTGTTTGGGGGTTCTCAGGTATTAGGAAGAGTCCCACTTTAAGGCAGGGAATACCCATTTGCTATTTTAACATACATCAGGACAGAAACACATTTCTTAACTTAAGAGAAGGAAGTGAGTAGCCTTTCAAATATACAATAAAATGTAACATTGTTTTAAAGCTGGAAGTCCATGGAATGCTGGGGCATTGCTATGGAGGAGACTTTTTTAAATGACTAGGTGCATCTCTTCTCTGCATTTGGATTAGTACACTAGGGGATGAATCAGCCTCTGACATATTAACAGACAAATTTTTAATGATGTCATACAATGGAATCTGCAGGAACAGGAAAGAAACGTGTACCTCAATGCTAGCTATTCTTTCTTCTTCCTTCATACGCTTGGGGTTGCAATCTCAGATTTTTGCCAGCAGATGGCCAACTCTGATTTATTTATTTATTTATCACAGGCTGCCTAGACCACATCCTTCAATTCTGATGTTCAGTAGCTAGACGTGAAAATGTGCATACCTCAGGAGCAAAGGGAAATGAATTGTGCCTTTCTTGTCACATACTTTCCTTTTGTAGTCTTCCCATAAAAAGTGCCAAGTGGAATGGCTTCATGACTGTTGCCGTTAAATACTTCTGGAATGCTTACATGTCTGGTTCTCTTACTTAAGCCATCCCTCTGTGTCTCCCTCCATCAGTTATATTCCTGCTTTCTTGCATTTTTCACTGTGTTTTACCCACATTGGAAATATGGAAGTAATAGTGCCACTCTATTCTGCCTTGGTCAGACCTCACCTAGAATACTGTGTCCAGTTCTGGGCGCCACAATTCAAAAAGGATATTGACAAATTGGAGCGTGTCCAGAGAAGGGCAACTAAAATGGTGAAAGGTCTGGAAACGATGCCTTATGAGGAGAGACTTAGGGAGCTGGGTATGTTTAGCCTGGAAAAAAGACGGTTAAGAGGCGATATGATAGCCCTGTTTAAGTATTTGAAGGGATGTCACGCTGAGGATGGAGCAAGCTTGTTTTCTGTTGCTCCAGACACTGGAACACAGAGCAATGGGTGCAAGCTCCAGGAACAGAGATTCCACCTCAACATGAGGAGGAACTTTTTGACAGTAAGAGCTGTTCGGCAGTGGAACACACTCCCTCGGAGCGTGGTGGGCTCTCCTTCCTTGGAGGTCTTTAAACAGAGGCTGGATTGCCATCTGTCAGGGAGGCTTTGATCAAGATTTCCTGCGTGGCAGGTGGGTTGGACTGGATGGCCCTCGTGGTCTCTTCCAACTCTGCAATTCTATGATTCTATGATTCTTTCTGCTTTCTGATATTGCCTTTGTAGTATCCTCTATTCCCCCTACTTTGCAATGCTATCACTGTGTGCTCAGCCACTACATCTTTGCCCAGCTCTCTTAATGCCTTTCTGTGATAACTTGCTGCCAAATTCTGATGGACTTTCCAGGCCATATCACTGCCAAATTCACACCTTGACCCAATACACTGGCCAACTTACAATTAGAGGAATCCTGGTTGCTTATGGGGAGGAGCACAGTAAAGTAAATCATTACTGAAATATACAGCTCAATACACTTAATACAGAGGCTGAAGGAAGTAGGCATGGCAGAATCTTATGGACCAGAAAAAGCCTCTTGATAATACAAAATACAGAATATGGTACAACTTGGTGTCTATGGATTTTTCATACTGCTTCCATCCAACAAACCCTAGGTCCTTGAAAGAAGATGGTGTTGCTAGCCAGACAAGTTAAATACGGATTGGTTGTCAGGTCTGCCTCCTAAATCATGGCTGGGGAACTATGGGACATCTGGGGTCCAATTTTATGCTATTGGGACCCTCTAGATGCCATGAATTGCTAAAAATTTCAACCAAATCAAACCTAAACTGGATGTGGCTAGATGTCCTAGAGGCTTCCAGGAAATATTTCTTTCTCTCTCTCCCTTCTCATCTCTCATGTCAGAAAAAGTGCAGTCTAGGGAGAGTTGAGAGTAGGGTTGAGAGAGAGAAAAGAGAAAACAAAACAACAGCATTATCAAGAACAAAAAAAAAAAAAGATCAGCCTTGGGGACTGTATATGACCCCTGTCCTAGATACTCTCTAGAAGGCTCTTGCATTAGATACAAACCATAGGTGTCGATAGTAGTGGATGAGATGATCCTTTTGGATGGGGGGGGGCGGGGAAACAGTGGAGCCAGTCCTGAGATTTTCTGCTAGGAGTTCTCAACTCTGTATGCCTTTCTTCTTTCAATCTGCCATTTCCCTTTTTCCTAAAAGGATCAATGTGCCTCCTACGTTGAGAAAACACTGTAATCAGAATAATCAGTGGGGATGTTAAGTACCACAGCTAGCACCAACCTGGTCTCTTTTCTCCCTGCAGTTGAGTTACATTGCACAGTTGGCAGAACAGCAATTCTAAAGGGTACCTCTTCTTGTGGAAACCAGCTGTTTGTAGCCAAGACCAGATGTTTCTGCATGCCGTCTGATACTTGTTGTTTCCTTAGATGTTGTGTCTTCCCCTCACTTGCCTCCTGCTTCTTGTTCTAAAAATGGCCTAGACACCCATGTAGCAGGCTGCATGGACAGGGGAACATCATGACAGCAGTGCAAGTGTGGCCCATGATCATACTATGTGTGACACCGTTCATGAGACATGTGGATCATGAGCCATTGGTGCTGTACTGGATGCCCACAGAAAATGCAACAGCTGATGTGCATTTGAGACAGTGTGTTTGTGTGTGTGTGTGTGTGGGGGGGTGATATCAGGCAGCTGCTATGGTGAATTCTATGGAGGATGTCTAGCCCTGTGTAACATGCATTGCATTGCATTATGAAACAACATTGTACATTGTGCTGCTGTACCGATCACTTTGACAAAAAGTGGCAAACCTGCCTTATGGAAAACTGTGCACCAGCAGATATACTTAGGAAAATAACCTGTTTAAAGAATTGTAGAGGAGAGAAGAGGTCCCTGGGCAATATCATGATAGGACAGAGAAAGGCCTAGCCTTCGCTCTTCTCACACTGAAGATTGTTAAGGCTTATTCAGTAAAAGATAGCTTCTTATTATGCCAGCAATGCATTAAATTTTTAAGTGTTTCAGATAAAGGCAAAAAAAGAAAAAAAAAGGGGGGGGGTGTCCACAATTGTCCTTAGTTTGAGATTTAAGTGGCATGTTTTTTTGTTTTAGGTATTCCATCAGTTTTATCATCTGGCTTCCCTGGAAACTCCTCCACTCCATGCCTTAACTTGGAAACTCTACAGTTTTGAATGTTGCTTTAGGTGAAATCATTTGACAACCAGGGGAAGTGTGGAATCCTCTTGAGAAATTTCATCAAACTTATTGCTGCTTCTGCTGCTGATGATGATGATTTTAGCTATTCCCTAAGACTACTCATACATTCACCTGAGAAGGACAGATGTAGCCATTCACATAGAATTTAGCACCAAGTGCTATTGGTGTATTCTGTAGTGAGCAAGAATACAACTTAGTAACCTTAAACTGAATCTCACATAGGGGTACAATTTTTCCTAAGTTTCCTCTTGGTATGGGGAAGGGGTTGTACCTGTAGTGGTGATAATACACTCACCCTGCTTTGTTGGGGGAGGGGAGGGAGCTGCCAAAGTCAGAGCCGAACCAAGGAGGGGGCAAAAAATATCAAATGAGCAGCTGGATAAGGCTGAAACCATGATACCTTGGTGAGAGCAAAAAATCAGAAATAAGAATGAGGGGAAGTGGTACACTATGTGGCCATGTGTGATGCTGCCAACAGACCAACAGTTTATTATCAGCAGTGTACATAAAGGCATATAAAACAACAGCTGCTGAGACTGTCAAAGATTTATGCCTTTATTTAAGAAATAAATAGATCACTTTGAAGGGTCCAGAAGCGGGTTTCCGTGAACAAGCATAAATGTCTCATAATGGGAATGCTAGGGACTTACTGCTGGCTGGCTTCGCTGATGGCTGGTTTTGTGATCCTGGAAAAGTCTGCTTGTCTTTGTGTTGAAACAATTCTCAGGCAACAAAGTGGCGCCAATGCAAACAAATCCAATTAGGAACATTTAAAGGAAACAACACCACACGTGGTTGAAATGTCATTCTCTCCCTTCTACTTTAGCAGTGAGTGGTTTAATTATAATTGCATGCTCTCCAACATTTCACAGGAATGTAGGGACACACGTTGAAGCAACACACCCACTCTCATGCCAAGGATCACTGCCAGAGCCCAGTCATTATACTGTTCCAGAATCAATGCAGTATGCAGACTTTATTTACTTTGCAATACTGTGGAATAGCCCTTTTGTTCATAAACAAACCCCCCACCAAAGAGATTTCTCTTCTTTCTATAAAAAGCTAGGCAAAAGTAGTGAACAACCCCCAGCCTGTTGTTTCCCACTGATAACTAGCCTCACTAGTGCATCAAACAGTAAGCTGGGTGGTACATGGGTCATTAACGTTTACACATGTGTATTTAAAGACATGTGCACTGAAGGATAAGTCTGCTTCCCATCCACTACCTCAGTAGAGATTAAACTTCCAGAGAATCAGGACCTGCCTTTCCATTAGGCAGAGTGAGGCAGTGTCAGGATCTGTCCCTTTTGCTCCTGCTCCTGCCATATTCATTCCTTTCCCTGGGGCTTTGATGTAGAGTACACATAGCAGTTTGTGTAGGGGTGAGATGATATATGTGTAATTGTTTGGGCTTTGCTTAGGAGACTAGGTAACAGGGCACTGCAATTAACAGTTCTAACCTCAAGGTTAGTAACTCTGGGAAAATGTTAAATTTTGTTTTAAGGAACGCTTGTGTCAGTGGATTATAGACAACCAATATGAAGTCGAAAGCTTTCACGGCTGGTATCCATAGATTTTCCTTGGGTTTTTACTGGGCTGTGAGGTCATGTTCTGGAAGAGTTTACTTCTGATGTTTCACCTGCATCTGTGGCTGGCATCATCAAAGAATGGTTGGGTAGGAGTGTGTGTGGAGTCACAGACAGAATAGGGAAACTGATGAGGAAACACAGCCACCAAACAATCTACAGACCAACCAAGAAAATTCATGAAATGCTACACTCAGTGAAGGACAAAAGAGACCTCACAGCTGCAGGAGTTTACTGTGTACCATGCAGCTGTGGATAAGTTTACATTGGGACCACTAAACGCATTGTCAAACACGAATCAGGAGAGAGACACTGCAGACTGGGCCAGCCAGAAAAATCAGCAGTAGCATAACATGTTATAAACCAACCTGGACACAAAATGCTATTTAAAAACACAGACATTCTGGGCCAGGCCAACAACTATCATGTCAGAATGCACAGGGAAGCTATTGAAATCCACAAACACCTGGACAACTTCAACAGGAAAGAAGAAACCCTAAAAATAAACAAAATCTAGCTGCCAGTTCTGAAAAACAATAGAATCAAAACTCAACACTTACAAAGGAATTCCACCCAGGAAAAGAAGGATTTCCAGCAGATAATGGGCCATCAACCAACCATTAGCCAAACAGACATTAATCCTCCTTGCATTTCTATATTCAGAAACTAACCATTCAAATACACAAATGTACATATACTCCTCCACAGGGGTTCACAGGATATAAACTCCACACACACTGCTATCCAACCATTCTCTGAAGATGCCAGCCACAGGCGAAATGTCAGAAGTAAACTCTTCCAGAACATGGCCTCACAGCCCAGAAAAAAACCAAGGAACAACCAACAGTTATGCAGCCAACCAGATTTTGTTGATTTTAAAATGATTTTAACTTAGAGTGTAACCTTTAGGTTCTGTCTCAGCAATGACTTTGTATTGTATGCTTCCTTGATTTCTAGCAATAAAGCTTCCTGATGCAACCTGAAGCTTGGGTTCTATGAGTCTGGGAATGCTGGTACCTGACAGGCAACCCATCTTAGGTGGCAGATGCTAGGGGCAGTGATAGAAGCTCCCACCTAACCGTTCCTCTCTCTTAGAAGGCACAACTGTGTGTACCACACAACCTGTCCTACACTATCTAAAACTGCCTGCTGTCTTCAGGTGTGTTGGAGAACTTTATCTTGTTGGTGATGCTGAAGGAAGGTTAAACTGCCAGTCTAGTCATCTTCTGTATATAGAATAGCAAGATGTCATCTTGTCCTTTGCCTTGTGCAGCGAAATGGCTTGGGCCAGCTGTGCAGAGAACCTGGGAAGAGAGCTGAATGCTGGAAAATGACCTCTTTAGCAACTCATGCTAACAGTTTTAGCGAGGTATCCACAAAAGGCAAAAATAGAGGATATGATTTACTGTGGATGCTTATCAGAAAATAGGCTCTGCCTTTGGCTAATAGGGACAGCTGGGGCTTACAAAATTCGATGGGAAGTGACCTCCCCACCAAAATATTTTTTAAGTTGCTATTGCAAGCCTGTCCATTGAAAATCACCAGAAGTTTTGCATGAGAAAGATGTAGAAAGATGTGTTTCAGATTTCACTTAAGGCAAAATTGTGATGACCGTGCCATACAGTGCTGGGCAGTGAGGTGTGGGTGTTTTTTTTTTTTTTTTTTGTATGATTTCTTGCAACCATAGCTACCCAGTAATTTTCTCTCCCACAAAAGTTTACCTTTTGCCTTAACTGACCTAGTACAGAAACTTTCATCATACCTTCCATCTGTTCCAATTTGACAGGGACAGTCCAGATTAATCATCCAACATTTTCAGTTGCTTTTAAAATGTACCAGTTTCTCTCCCCTCTTCCCATTTTACCCATTTTTTCTCCAGCTTATTTCAATGGCTGCAGGCTAGGTCCACAAAGAAAAAGTGCATTTACTGTAAGTAAGACACCAAGAGTATTCCAGCCTGTATTATTTGGTTCTGGGATGTGCAAATGAGATAATCTCACACTAAAATTGACATCAAACACATTTTGTACACATATTCAAGAGAAAATTTAGAGGTGATATTTGAAAGGATATCATATAGAAAATACAGCAAGCTTGTTTTCTGTTCCCAAGACTAGGGGCTTGTTTAGATGGACAATTTACTGTGTCTTGCCCCCAACTTAGAGCTCTGAATCCAAGTGACACAGGGCTTTTGACCCATTTTGCCACCACCACCCCGCCCACCGGAGCAGTCCTCATGACCCCCAGGGAAAAGCTAGGATTAAGATATGGAGAAGATGTGGTAAGCCCATTACACTATTTTAAAAAAATGCATGGTAAAATCTGCTCCAGACAAAAGAAAATGGATTTGGCCCACATGACTATAGGAGCCCAGACCTCCACTCCAGCTGATTACTGCAGCTGCCATCTGCCTTGCTCTTCTGTAGTCAGGAGGAAGTTCCATAGCTTACCAAGGCTGGTCATATGCAGGGGGCCTTGCTCGTGTGCTGCAGGTTTCAGAGAGTGGGATGCAGGCAGTGGTGGCGGTGGTGGCGGCTGCAGAGATTGACCAGTATGCTGGTCTGGACTCCATCCCATTCCATGCAGATAACAGGGGAGTAACAGGCCAGATACACCAGTGGGGAGCCAGCGTATTCTGCCCATGTAGATAAGCCCTAGGATATGAACCAATGGATTCAAATTATCAGAATTTATAAATTATAAATTTAAAAGGAATTTACTAATGGTAAAAGTTTTTTTGAGCATGGTATTGGCTGCATGAAAGCATGGTGGACTCTCCTTCTTTGGAGGTCCTTAAACAGAGGTTGGATGGACATCTCTGAGGGTTGCTTTAGTTGCGTGTTTCTGTGTGATGAAGGTTGGACTAGATGGCTCTTGTGATCCTTCCAACTCTGTAACACTATCCCCATGTGTGTCATCTTGAAGATTAACAAATGTATTACAGCATGCTGAGTCTTGGACTTGAGTGATGAATTGGACTCAACCATTGCTACTCAAAGTGGTGTTCTGTGCTGATCCCTGAGTCATTGACTGCCAGGCCCTGGTGAGTTTCCAGGAAAGAAAGAAACAATTGTAGCCAATGGGCACAAAAATGGTGCCAGTCTCTGGCACATTAGGGGGCAGGGAATTGCCAGTTCATCCACATCAGAGCACTGCTCTAGGCCAGAAAAGTCTGGGTTACTACAACAACAATTCTGCCTTGTAGGACTCATTGGTACCAATATGAATTCTGGAGCATCACTTTTTCATATTAGGTGGGAGTTAATGGAACAACTCTCTCCTCTCTGGCTTTTCTTCGCAAATGAAGATTCAGGAAGGACTCATCCTGCAGTTTCTTCAAGCGCACTGATGACTAAAAAGGCCAATCTGAGATAAACCAGTCCGGTTGCAGAAAGCACAGCAGAAGGTCTCCTTGGGTGATGTTTTTGGGTTGTGATTCTTTCTGCATTGTCATTTCTCTTCAAGACTTGTTCAGCGTGAGTTCTCAAATAAGGCTGCAGCATTGTGGATAGTGCGTCTCCATGCCTCCCAATGTGAGGCCAGGGTGGACCATTGTTGGTGATCAGTTTGGCCGAGCCTAAGATGTTGTTTCAGGGAGTCTTTGTATCATTTTTTTGGAGCACACCTCTTAACGCTGACCTGTGGCAAGTTCACTGTAGAGTACTATTTTTGGGAGGTGATGGTCCTCCATCCTAGAAACATGTCCTGCCCAACACAGCTGTGCTTTCAATATCATGGCCTCAATGCTGGTGATCCCTGTTTGCTCAAAAGGGTCAGAAATAATAAAGGTGACATATACAACTTAATAACTTTGATGAATTCTGCAAACGGGCAAGGTTTGTCATTGTGATTGTGAAATAGATGAGTTTGATGAGTAATGAGCAACATTTATGGTAGAGAGGTACAAATCCAGCAGAAAAGAGGGGGGAACGAATAGAAAAGTGTTGATTGGAGAGGAGAGGCACGACAGCAGCTAGAAAAGTACAATAAAAATATTAAAATTCTGACTACACCAATCTCTGGGAGATTTCCACTTTTTTAAAGACTTGCAGATTTTTATACAATAGAACACATACACATACATGGGTAAAAGATCACAGAAAGAAACAGTGTGGTCTTCCTCTTAGTAATAATGTTCAGATGGAGGTGGTGGGAAAAGTTCAGTTGGATAAAATATAGTAGGACCCCTGTATATGCTGGGGATTTGTTCTGGGCAGCCCCGTAGATACTGAAAACCATGGATAATAGCGAATACCATTGAAAATAATGGGACTTCCAGTTTAAAATACCATAGAGTTGCCTTGGCGAACCTAGAAAATGGCTAAAGAGGACACATTTTCTAGGAAGACTTTATGATAGGTGTGCTGTTTTGTGTCCTGTGGATAGTTGAATCAGCGGATAATGAATCAGTGGATACGGAGGTCCTACTGTACAAGGCTCAGATTTCAGCCTCTTTAACTTTCCTTACCAAAAAAACAAACAAACAAACAAACAAAAAACCAAAAAAACCTTGTCCAGATGAAATCACTTTGATTTACTAAGGTATCATTTGGATAATTAAAAAAAAAAAAGCAAAGCAGTAAAACTTTGCTAACACAGGAGAATTCTTCCACTTCTGAATTTTGCCAATTAGTGGGTATGTGAACAAATCCAATTAGGACTTTTCTCCCCCCTTCACACAACAAAAAAGGGATTCTTAGAATGTCATCCCCTTATATAGAGTTTTGCAGATGTACATTTAATTATGGTGATACTTGGTTCTGTTTTGTATTTCTTAAGTGTGATCTATTGCAATTATTCTTTTTACAGTTTTACCAGACAATTAAAATAACCCTTATATAGATATATATGCATGACATTTGTGTTATCTTCAGTTCTGCACCAATAGCAACATATGTTATATCCAGAGATTGGAAATATTCTTTCTTGGGGATGCCTATTATAGTATTTTATAAACTACTTAGTATTGGAGGGGAGATCAGTCTAAATTCATGAATCGGGGAGGTGGGGTCTTGTTATAACTGGCTCTATGCCTACTCTTGCACACTCCATTTACACTTACACCATACACACCTTCAGTGGTGGAAAACAGAGGTGGAGAACCTTTCCCCCTTGTCAAGGGCCACACTCTCTCTGGGTTATTCTGTTGAGGGAGGCACTTACAAGTTATGAGTGGGGCCAGATCTCAAAACAGCCAGGGCTGTTTGGAGCAGATCCATTCCTCAGCCAGGCCAAATTCATTTGACCGTCATGAAATTAAGTAAAGATAATCCACCCCCGGTTTTCCACTGAGGTTCTGTGATGGCTAGAGCAGTTGACATATGGCTTTAGGCAGGGAAGGAACTAAAGAACAACAACACTGGCATCTTTCAGTATCTGAGAAGACTACATTCTTACTCTAAGAACTCTAGACCTCTAAACCCAACAAATGACACTTCTTTTCTGTCTTTCTGCCACCTCCTTTTCTCCCTTTCCCTCTGGCACTTTCCTCTGTCTTTCTCACCCTTTTCCTCCATGCTCAGCAGGCTGCCGACAAAGTGACTGGTCTTGCTAGAATTTTGAAATCATTGTCAAGAGCTTTTGGAATTAGGTTTATAGTACCATGAAATTAGGTCAACAGCTAACAGGTTGCCCACCCCTGGTGTAAGAACTAACCTCAATAGTAGATTCCCCATCTTTGCCTGCATTGTTCCTCTACCAGCCATGAACTCTGGTCTATGTACCTCTCTAAGTATGCTGGGGTGGTAGTGTGTTATTTCTTTTGTTGTTGCTGTTAACTTTCTGAACAGGTGAGGGGACTATAAATGCTCTGTACTGCCTCTGCAGCTGTTGAGCCAATGGTTAGGGTTTCTCGTTTCAATATATTGAAGCCAGACCTATAATGTACTGTAGTGTCAACGTCTGTATTTACTTCAGTATTGATTGGCAGAACTCTCTGTTTTTTCTCCCACATATTCTGCATGCTACAAGAATGGAGAGCCCCTGCATTTTAGAAAGAATTGTGGGATGGATGGGGAAAGAGCATATGTCCAAAGTTACATAACATTTCTTCTTTTGCTTGTGAATGGTCAGTTTGCAACAGGGCCAAGGGCACCGGCGTAGACATCTTCAAAAGGATAGATTTGTTCCAGAACCTTCTGTTTTCTCATCCTTTTGATTGACAGCTGTGCTGATGAAAAGTAGCACAGACACAGAGCTGACCACCGAAAATCCAGGATCCTTATATATTGAGGGTGATATTATAACTCTAGCCAAGCCATTACCTTCTCCTTGGGGCCTCAGTTGCCCAGTCTAAGAAGAGAGTATAATAATATCTCCTTACCCATTGAGTTCTTTGACTGTGACGTGCTCAGCAGAGCTAACGTGTTATTACTGCTGCAATTTTTTGTGCCATTAAATCTTTGCTGATAACTGGTATAGTGGGCGGATGTGGGGGGAGAGCAAAGCTCCTTCCTATTGTATGTGAATGCTAAAAGTCCAGGGATTAGCAAAGGACACATTAACGTCAAGCCCTGCTCTCAGGGCCACTATCATGCTTCAGCCCCCTGAAACATTTCTCAGAGCAGCTAAATATATACTTGCCATTCTCAAGGTACATCTCTTTTTTTCTCTCTCTGTTGGAGGTGTAATTGGAGAGTCAGTGAAATTACAGCTGTAGGTACTGGTATTTTGGATCTTCTTGGCTGGCATAATAGTATTTTTTCCCCCAACGAGATTATATTTAACTTGTCTTGCCAGCTCCTGATAGTTATAATTACGGGCCCACTAATTTTACTACAATTGCTGAAACATTGGCCATTTCTGGATTAGGACCCAGATTGTGGGAGTGCTCCCCACATCAGGCCAGTTTCTACTGATCAAGTAAGGTTTTACATATCTCAAACTTCTGGTGTAGCATCTCTAGAAGAGGACTCTGGTACCTGGGAAGCAAAGAAAAATCTAAATTATATGCTAATACCTTTATTCTTGGACCAACTCCTCCCAATTGTGAAAAAATGTGTGCAACTTCTCACAATCTTCATCAAGCACACTGTCACAAAGAGCCAGGGGAAGAGAATGTGAGAAAGACATGGTCTTTGAATCTTTGACCAGATATTTGCTTGTCTTGGGGCTTATCTACCTTGGCTGTTTGCCGTATCTTGTCCTCATCTTAGAGGCCTGCAGTCCTGATGATGCATAGCTTTTGCTCTGTTCTGCTTTGACCCCTGGGGCAAAGATGAAGCTACTATGGGGGGTAAGGTGAGGTAGGGCCGGTTAAAGTGTTCTGAAATAATTCCTGCTTTATTCTGCTGCCACTGGGAGGAAATGGATTGGGGCCTGCGTGACTTCAGATGCCCCCTGGCATTGCTCTTCTGCAGCAGGAAGCAGGCCTGCAGCATGTGACCAAGGCTGGTCTTACGCAGGGGGCCTTGGGCACACATTGCAGGGTGGCTTCCTGTCCTCAGAGAGGGCAAGAGAGGTGGCAGCAGCTGCAGTGATGGGCCAGCATGCCCCTCTTGACTCCAGCCCATTCTTTCCAGGTAACTGGGGTGGAATGGGCCTGGTCCATGGCCAGGATATGCCATTGGGAGCCAGCATATCCTGGCTCGTGTAGATGAGCCCTTGGCTTGAACTCTAGGGAGGGTCAGAAGAGTCTCAGATGGGACCAGGGACCCCAGGGCTGTTTTTAAGGTGTTGGGGGTGGGGGCTCAACACTGACAGGAAGGTTGTTATCAATTTTACCTACTTGCAGTGGAAAGTCAAAATGCTTTCCCCATCCTTTATTATTGAAACATTACTTAAATGTTAAGAGTCTTGCAAACATAGTTTGTTCTTAGACGTTCCCTCCATGTGTTCAGCATAGCTTACTCCAAAGTAAGTGTGCATAGGATAGATTGCAGCCAGGCTTATTATTTGTGGAAAAGTTCAATGCCATTTATCTTAACATTTCTTAGTGCTTGATCACTGAGTAGGCTTCTGATTGATAATTCTCGAGGGGGCTCAGCTACGTGGGTGTCTTCATGGTCTCATTTTGCCAAATCATTTCAAGGGGGAACTCCCTAGTCTGGGAGGAATGCGCTGCCATCCCAAGGTCCATCAGATAACACGTTGGTATTAGATTTTACCCAGAGCAGCTGTTAGGACTTTTGAGATCAGGAAAAGCAATAGCGCTTGAGTCTCCATTTTTAACAGACCCCTTCCGCACCAGTTAAATTTAGAATTGTCTCAATGTTAGAAGTATTTCCATATAAGGTAATCCCTACATTAATGCCACAGGTCTCTCAAAGCAAACATCCTATTAAGAAACTGATTTCACCCACTGCTGTTAGGGCCAAGGTCTTGGCAAGGCTGGACTTTTCTCGGTGAAGTACATAGAGAGTACAGAAGCTAACTGAGCAAGAAGATGAACTCATATGTCAGAGAGGTGAGCTGTAGTACAGCAGGGAACAAAGAAAGTAGCAGGGTCTAGTGCAAATGAGAATCCATGGAAAGCATGTTGGGGCAGCTGATAAAGCAGAGCTTGAGAAAGTTGTTATTTGAGCTAATACTTCCAGGTCTCTCACACCAGCATTGAAGGAGGAACAGGCAAAGCAAGGGAGACATTCTGCAGTCTACTCATAACAGATATTTTCTAGGCTCTTCCTATGTTCAGATCTATCAGCATAGGTATTGTCCATTATTTATGCCTACCTGGATGTTTTTAGGGGGACAGGAAAGAGTGACGACTAATTACAGCTGAAAGGGATGGAGCAAAATAATGAGTCCATAGAACTACTTGGATCCCAGGGATCATTTGATTTTTTTTATTTTTTTTTTGCAAGGTTAACAAATTGACAGCGATGTGTAGTGGTTTGAATCTTTAGACTGTGACTCGAGAGACCAGGGTTCGAATCCCTGCTTGTTCATGGAAACACACTGGGTGACCTTGGGCAAGTCACACACTTTCAGCTTCAGAGAAGCGCAAAGGCAAACACCCCTCTGAACAAATCTTGCCAGGAAAACCCCATGATAAGTTCATCTTAGGGCCATCATAACTTGGAAACAACTTGAAGGCACACAACAACAATAAAATGCCTTATATGCCTTACATTTTGCCATTTCGTAGGTAGCACTGGGATTGTCTAAATGGAGAAAATACTCCTAATGGAATGCGAGGAGAATATGACCTGTCTTAATGGCATCCTGCATTGTATCGCTGTATTCAGAACGAGGGGACTAAATACAGCATATACTCCGCTGGAAAAGCCTTCATGGTTTTTCCCAGAGTTTTTTATAAAACAGCAGGGGGAATGTGCATTCCTGCTTGTTGGGACAATCAATTCAGTTTGATTTACTTTCCCAAAGAGAAGAAGCTGAAAGCTGATTGGCTGGATGAGTGTGGGGGTGGGGGCTTGCTACCAAGGCAAGCACCTGGAAACACTATGTTTTTCCACCCTAGTGAGCAAGCACCAATGCAATAAAATGGGGTTTGGGGGTTATTTGCTTTTCTGTTAAGGAAAACTATCACATGTTTGTACCTTAGATATGCTTTTTTAAAAAATACTGTTCAGCAGTGGCAACCCGTGGGAATAAAAATGCAAGCAATTCACTCGCAGCTTCCATCTTGATTCACAGGCATGCCAGTTTGCACAGCAAACATGGATAACTTCACATGCCTGCAATCTACATAACTCCTCTCCTCCAAATAAATAAATAAATAAGATAAAATGCTGTTGCAAGTAGCCTTTACTGCGGAGCAATCCACTTCTTTTTACCTTGTGTAGATGACCATATTGTCTGGTCTCCCTGGAAGTAGTTCTGCGGCCAAAGGTTTTTTTGCCCATGATCTGTTATCTCATTTTTGGAAGAGGAGATGCCAAGGGCTGAGGCTGGACTTGGTGCGCAAACTCCTTATGCTGTCAGTCTGTTCCCTGAAGGTCACACACACATCCAATCCAGTTTCCATGAAGCCTTCAGATGAAGTCTCCATGTAGTGTTGTTGTTGCTGCTGTTGTTGTTGGGAAGGAGGAGGAGGAAATAAAGAGATGGAAAGGAAGAAAATAGAAGAGAAAGGACAGAAGGAACATGGAAAAGTGGTGGGGGTTTAGCATGGGTTGATTAGGTGAGTCCAAAAATGAGTAGCTTGTAAAAAACAAAAACAGCACCCTTAGAAATAAGAGTTCTTAAATCAGGCCCAAGTAATCAACAACCACAACAAGCCTGAGGAAACAGAGGAATGTGGTGAGTGCACAGAGGTGATTTATGGGGTTCCACCTGAAACTATTTCCCAAGGTCTATGGTATCTCATAGCAGGGCCAAGCTTACTTTCTCCCCCCCACCCAACTCAACTATTTCCTCATTTATTTATTAGTGCCTTCCTCCCACCCCAGATCTAGCAAATTTCTAACCTATATAAATCCAATTATCCATGTTTTGCCTTCAGGGAGTGAGGGAGATTAATGCAAGTATTTTGGCAGGAATATAAAAGGAAAGAAGTGGTAATAACAATAAAGGCTCATAAAGAGGAACCGATCGCCAAGCTTCTGCCTTGGAGCCAAGCTGTAATTCTCACAGCACTTTCTTGCCAATGCCAGTCAAGGACCTTTCAGAAAAAGGCACGATGAAGGAATGGAACTGAAGTCCTTCTTGCACTCTGAACAGTTTCACCAAGCACAGTGGGATCATATGTGGCATGGATGGGCAAATCAGTTTGTTTCTAATCTATATCACATCCTCCTGTATTATCCCTAGGTCAGTTCCACCTAGGAATATGTAAAGAATATTATAAAATTTTCCTGTCTTCAGAAAGGGAATCTCAACATGCCAAGATAGCCATGTGAAAAAATTGACAACCACTGCATATGTGCACATAAAATCTGTTGTTTTTCCCACCAAGAAAAAGTAGGAAAATGTATTTTTATTTATGTATTTATTATTGTTGTTGTTGTTGTTATTGCATGTGAGAGAATAAGGCAGGTGAGGCTATAGCTCTCTGATACGTTTTCTTGCACAAAGCAAATTTTAAAACTTGTCACAATATGGTGCGTGTGTGCCTGAGTGTGTATACCTTCATGCACGCACATTTTTGAGCCAAGTACTGAACAGGAACATTTGGCAAGTGTGAATTGCCATACATCTATTTATTTAAAGCACTTTTATCCCATCCCACTGCCAAAAAAAGACTTGTGGAATGACTTAAATGCAATCAATAAAGGACAGTTCCTACCCACAAGCTCATCATTTAGAAAGATATGACACAAAAAGAAAAAGAAGTGGGTAAGGATGGGGAGAAAAGTGTGTGGAAGAGCAAGTGGCCTTCCATTAGGGTTGGTGGAAGGCCTATGCTTCTCTCGTCATCTCCTTTTACTGCAGCGTGCTGAAATGGCTTGTAGTGCTGATGACATCTGTGGGCGGTTTTAGCTGGGAGGTGTAAGCTAGTTCAGTGCTTCTCAAGCTATCTGTTGGTGGGGCAAGAGACTGCAAGCATTTATTTTTTTCTTCTCATGTGCCAAGTATTACCCAAAATGCTGGAGGTCCATGGAGACCCTCTAATATCCTAATATTAATATGAGGAATTAATGCACTTGACTTGGCAATGCAAGAGGCAGGTAATGAGGAGGATCTTGGAGACTAAGGACTTTTTCGGACGTCTCAAATACACCGCAAGCAGCCTCCTCGCATTGTGAGGCTGCTGCACTGCAGGGCATCGCTTTCGGATGACGCTCTCCCCTGCCGATACTGTTGCGGTACCGCTGGGACATTTGAGCGTTATATTTCGCTGGTTTTTAATAACGATCAACTTTCGTGCTTAAAAACCGGCGAAATATAACGCTTAAATGTCCCTGCGGTACTGCAACAGTATCGGCAGGGGAGAGCATCATCCGAAAGCGACGCCCTGCAGCTCAGCAGCCTCGCAACACGAGGAGGTTGCTTGTGGTATATTTGAGACATCCGAAAAAGTCCTAAGGAGGAGACTTCAAGCTAGATTGTACAAATAAATGCTCTTTATTGGAAAGTAATATCAACAGCAGTCACTCAAACACTCAGGCTTCAAGCACTCACACAAGGCTATTGAATGTAGTAGGAACTATTTGGATACAGAAATACAGTAAGAGGGTTGCGGATTATACTGTACCGATCCTACAGAGCAGAGATCGTGAAGTAAACTGATAGCGAGGAGGTCCTGATGACAGACTGGGTGACATGAACTGACGTGAAGTTGGAAAGCAGGGGATTCATGCACACTTGGGTGGCATTTTAGAGTGATATTTATATGAAATAACTCCCCTGAAGAGATAGGTGTTTTGAGTGAAATACAGTGGTTCTCGGAGGTTTCCAGGCCAAGACAAAGGGTACTCCAGAAGAGTTAATGATCATTAATGGTCAATGCTTTTAGAATTAGACAGGAAACAGGCAAGGTCTTTTTTTGGAGGGGAGCAGGAAAGGAAGGACCCACTTTACAAGCAATAAGGTCTCATGCTATCATTGAGTGGACTAGTGATTGACTCACCTCCAGGTGTTGAGATTCTTACTTGAGTATCTGTTTGGGGGAATTTCCAAAGGCCCTTCCTTTGGTCTTGCATGAATCCCATCTTGGTATTAGGGGATCCCTGTTTACCTGTAACCACATGGATGGCCATACTGAGCCAATTATTTGGTATTCCAAGATGGGAGGTATCAGGGTGTGTAACACAAGGACTAGTGCAATATTGGAATCCATTGGCTACAACTGTTTCTCTCTTTCCTGGAAACACAGTTGATGATTTATAGACCGACCCTGGCCCAGTGACCACCACTTCGAATATCATGGGGCTACTTCATATCAGAATTCACAGTGAATGAATTCCTCAAACATCCTTTTTGTATGGCAATACCAGAGTCAACCCTGAATGGTCTTTCCCTGAGCATAGGAAATGCATGTGAAAAGCTCGACTCAAAACAGTTGTTGTCCACACTTTAGGGTGCTGTCTAGGATACAAGTGATTCATCAGCCTCCTCTTGAATTGAGGAGAATGACCACTTCAGAGGCCATCTTCCAGCACGACAACAGATGACTGTGTAAGACTATAATGGTTTCAAGGATATATATCTGTGGCACAAGTACTCTCCCTGGAAAAGGGTAAGGCGAGCTTGAGAAGGCCTGTAGCTTAGTGTTTAAAGCATGAGCTTTTCTATAAAAGATCTTGGAGTTGATTCCTGCTTTGCTGCTTTGTTTTTAAATTTGCACATAGAATACAAATAGAGCTATGGGAAATCTCCCATAGCCTCCCTTCCTTTTACATCAGGGATCAAGACAAAAATGGCATCTCCTTACCTGAAATGGTACAACCCACCTGGAATTTGGTCAATTCTTGCTTCTGTATGTACATGCAGATTAGCTCAAATTCAGCAGATTTTAATGGCCATTTACCCTGTGGTCAGTTTCCAGTGGGGTTTGCAGCCACCATCTATGGTTTGAAGTTCTTTCCCTAGCATCATGCCTCAGGAAACAACTCTGAGATAATGCCTCTTAACAACCTCCAGCTCTCCTGTCACACTGTGCCAATCTCATCTCTCTCCCTTTATTACCATACCTCGTTTTATAACCTGCTTTATCAGTGACATAAACGGAAGGGGAGGGGAGAGAATAGCAACATAGTCTGTAATCAAGTCGTCATATTGTAAATAGGAAGCAGACTGTTAGTAAAAATGGAAGGAAGGAAACATTTACACCTTAAATGAAGAGACTTCTTTATGTTGCAGTCACATTTAATTCAATCAGAGAAGCTGTTAAATCTCAGACTGAAAAGTCATTGTGCTACCGGTGCTTTTCTCTTCCATCGTAGGAGGTGAAGGAGAAAAATGGAAAACCTTTTGCAAAAGCCTTGAAAGTCCTTCTTAAAAGCAATTAGGCCTTAGGGTTACTCCATGTTGGAGCTGCTTGTGGAAACAATCACACTTTCCCCCTATTTTTGTTTTCCTCCTTCTTCCTAAATATTCTATTAAGTGAAACTGGTTAGATTGGCTTTCCAGTTTTGGGGCTTTGTATTTTTGTATTCTTTTTTAATTATTACCTGCAACTGTAAATTGTGTTACTTACTGTCTGAGCTTAGATATTGCTTTTTTGGGGGGCAGAATCCAAGCTCTCTCACAGCAGTCAGAACAACTTCAGGGCTTCATTAGACCAAAAGAGGTGATCTACATGTCAGCAGACTCATTGCTTGCCCTTTGGAGGCCAAGTATGAACATACAGCAGTCACAATTGTTTGTGAGATATCACAGCTGGATTATGCATTGAGCATTCTAAACCCAAAAGAGATTATTATCTACTTTGATCAGCCATTCTTATACCATCAAGCTCTTAAGCTATGAGAAAGGATACCGTCATTGATCCTGTGTAAATATCAAGTAGTTTCCAAAACGATGATGAAATTAACATGGGAAAAGGCCAAAGAGCCAGAGATTTCTTAGAAGCTTCTGCTGCAGGCTGAAGAGGCAAGCTCTTCTTCAGTGTAAATGTCAAGACTGTAAACATTTTTTTTTTTAAAAAAAGCCCTCTGCCTCTTCAGCAAAGCAAATGGCCTTAGTGGAAAGAACAAGAGAGTCATGAAAAAAACAAGATCCACAAATCAGGTCCCTAGGAGGAAATAAGTCCCTTTCAAGAAATCTATGTGAGAACTCCACCGTTGTTGGAAAGGATGGGGATATGCTTTATGATGAATAGAATTACAGACAATTCAGGATTGATACAGTATTTCCAAAATTCTCTCCTTCTCATAGAATTATAGAATTGGAAAGGGTCTCATGGGCCATCAAGTCCAACTCCCTCCTCTCTGAAGGATCTCCATTAAAGCATCACCAGCTGTTAGTTGTCCAGTCTCCGAAGATGTCCACAAGACGTCTACCACCTCTTTAGGCCATTGGTTCCATTGCTGAACTGCTCTTACTGTCAAGAAGTTCCTTCTAATGTTCAATTGAAATCTACTGTCCTGTAACATAAAGCCACTACCCTGGTCCTACCCTCTTGAGCCGCAGAGAACAGGCCTACCCCCCTCTTCTCTGTGACAGCCCTTGAGGTATTTAAGAAGGCAATCATGGTACTTCTCAGTCTTCTCCTTCCTTGGAGGTCTTTAAACAGAGGCTGGATGGCCATCTGTCAGGGATGCTTTGATCAAGATTTCCTGTGTGGCAGGGGGGTTGGACTGGATGGCCCTTGTGGTCTCTTCCAACTCTGCAATTCTATGATTCTATGATTCTCTTCACCAAACTGAATATGCCCAGCTCCTTCAACCACTGCTCATACGTTTTGTTCTCTATATCTCTTATCATCCTCCTTGTTCTTCTCTGAACCTGCTCCAACTCATCTATATCCTTCTTAAAATGAGATGCCCAGAACTGAATGCAGCACTCCAGGTGAGGCCTGACCAGTGCAGAATATAGTGCAACTGTTACTTCCCTCAACTTGGAAACTATGCTTAGATTAATGCATATTTAATCTAAAACAGCATTCATCTTCTTTGCTGCAGCATAAAACTGCTGGCTCATGTCCAGTTTATGATCAACAATAATCTGAAGGTCCTTTCCATGGGTAGTACTGCTGAGCCATGTATTCCCCCATCCTAAACCTGTATATTTGGTTTTTGTGGCCTAAATGTAGAATTTTGCATTTGTCTCTATTGAATTTCATTTAATTAATCCCTGCCCTATGTTTTAGTTTATCTTGGTCCTTTTGAATGCTGTTCCTATCTTCCAATGTGTTAGCCACCCCAACCAATTTTGTGTAATCTGCAAACTTGTTAAAGATTCTCTCTATCCTGTCATCTAAATAATTGATAAAAATGTTGAAAAGTAATAGCCCTAGGACAGAACCCTGAGGCACTCTGCTTGAGACCTCATTCCAGTTTGAAGTGCATCCATTGATGATGACTCTTTCAGCATGGTTTTCCAACCAGTTATGGATCCATCTGATAGTGTTACCTATCCGGGCTGAGCAATGGTGTGAACTGAGTCAGCAACTATGGATCTAACCAATAGTCAGGACCATAGGGCAACCAAAGGAGACAAGGCATATTTATTGCTCAGGAAGACCTTGAGCCCTTTCACACTATACAACTACAGAGCTATAATTCCACTTTAACTGCCATGGTTTCACCCTCTGGAATCCTAGGGCTTATAGTTTTGTCATGTGCTGGAATGCTCAGGCTGAGAATTCTAAATGGCCTCTGTTAGGCCCTGCATGCATGGCCTAGCAGATTGGTTCAGGCTGCATTTGACATGTTAGGCCCTGTTTACCTTTAGTAGAATGGCTCAAGAAGACGTTTCTCTCCACAGCTGGAGGAAGTGGGAGAGGATGACAATGTCATCCTATGGCCAAGGAGATAAAGATGCTTCAGTACATCCTGGCACCTGGTACAATAATTGGCATGAGAAAAATTCTTTTTTTCAGTTGGCTTGGGAAAGTTTTCCTTTCTCTCCACCATGTTTTTGAAGATTCAGTAAGAGGGACACATATAAGGTGAGGGTATGCTAAAGGGCTTTGCAATAGCATGCAACTCTGCATAGCAGGTTCGTGTAGGTATCTTTTTGCTTTTTATGTCTATTTGATTGATGAGAGTATGCCTATTTGCTTTTGTATCTGCTGTCATTAATAAAATAGCTTTCTTTTTCAACACCCTCCTAAACTGCAAATCCTAGGATTCCATAGGATGGAACCATGTCAGTTAAAGTGGAATAATAGCAGTATCATCCTATAATATGAATGGGCCCCAGGCCCCTCAAGCAAGGCTTCACTGAATAGAAGATCCACTTATACCCTGAGTTTTAGCCAGGGTATGGGACAGAGGCAGTCTTGGTGAAGGTAGGGTTGCAAAAGCTATGTGTCATTATATATTGGGATGGAGAGGTAAGCACTGCAAGGCCATGGAGGGCTTTTATGATGGTGCGGGATGTGGGAGCAGGCAGCATAGCAATGAAAGGATTTAGAATGGTTGTTAAAATGTTGAATTTCATCAAGGCAGACAAGACTTGAAATTACCAGTCAGCCAAGGACTCATTGGTTCTCTGTGTGTGAGTTTCTGTCTCTTAGCCTTGGTTTCTAATCTAGTTTGTAACACTGCACTTCATAATGGCCTGGCTTGCAGAGTTTTTGTGCAGATGAATGAGGGGTGACTCGCAAAGCTCTTTGCATGTTGTCCTAGATGTGTATTAATGATCAATAGAATTCTGCTCCATTAAACTCTCCACTTCTGGTGACAGAGAGAGTACCATCTTTTAGGAAGACATTGGATATTGATTTGGGGATTGGAAGTGATGAAGGGATCATGGCATTCCTTTGTAAGTTGTTCCATTGATTCACTCATCCAGGTCTATTTTGTGCCTAGTTCAATTTTCATCTCCAGCTGCCAGAGTCTGTCACCCTTTTGTCTGTGAGACTGAAAAGAGAGCATCTACCTATATAAGGATTTTCACTTTTATTTTTCTGGTCAATTGGCAACCTCGCCAAGGATATTATTGCAATGAGGGTAGACATCATGACCTTGATCATCAGTCACATTCCTAACATAGAAGAGGAGGAGGAGTTGGAATTGGATTAGAAAGACCAACAGTTGTAGGTTTTGTTGATGAAGTCAGACATGAAGCATGAACTGGAGTGTGTCAGCCAGAAACCACATTATCCAAAGATCCTCTGTCCAATGGAGAGACTCTCACCTACCTGCAGCCAAAAACTCCAACCCAGATTGTTCTAAGAAACTGGTTTTTTTCTATACCAGGGACCTCAATACATCTGCTCATCAATACTACAGGCTGCACCCAAAGTGGAAGCTAATTGGGAAGCAAAAGATTGCTAGGATTCAGGCCAGGAGATTTTTCCTTTAAGGTTCTCTTTACCAGGAAATGGGTGGTATGACCCTGTCCATCAGCTAGTTCAGGAGACTTTCCCTTTAAGGTGCTTCACTCCTAATGAAGTGAGAAGACCCTGGGAGACAAATATTTTCAGGAAGAATTTTTTTCCCAGTTTCATTTGACCTCCAACAATATCTGCTTGGAGCTATCCATGGTACTAAGACACCAGCCTGACCTTAGCTGCCATCTGAATGACTGAGTTACCGTCTGGCATCCATTATGCTTCATGGCTACCTGCTTTGTCAGAACAGGTCCATAAAAACATGCCCTCCAACTTTTATCCAGATTTGCCTGAGCCTAACAGATGAAGATCCTACAAACTGCCATTATCTCTACATTTTGAGATGTGATGTTATCCGCAGTACAAAACCATACCACACCCATCTTCTCTCACATACACATGGAACATATAACATACATGATAATGCTTAGTGGTTTGCTAATATTGTTACAGATATGAGGAGTAGCATGGATGAGAAGAATGCATAGAAGGGAAGAAAGGAGTTGCTCACACCACTACTAGACAATCTTTTTGGAAGGCTTGGGAATACATGTTGTCCTGGAAGCACTAGTGTTCACCAGGATGTACTGAGAACCAACTCCCCATTATGGAGTCAGTGAATAACAAAGCAGCAACTCCTGCTGGACTGATGGTCAAGCTACATTTCACATCCAACTGTAATTTTTGTTTGATTTTTTAAAAATTGAAGTAGCTACAGGAGAATGCAATCAGAAACAAAGGAAGCATGGTGGTAGCACACGACCCTTTCCATGATGATCATTTCTCCCTCTTTCAACCCCTGCCTCCCAGATGGTTACCCTACCAGTGAGGAAATTTATGAGGAAAGAGTTAAGTGGTCCCTCCATGCATGTTCTTTTTCGATCCTTCATTATGACTTCCCTCAATGGCTGCTTTTGTTTTTTTGACAACAAGTTGGGGACAACTTGTATAAGATTGTGTGGAATATTCAGATTAGCCTAAAACAGTTGGCATGGAGTAGTGTGAGAACCTGGGGTAATTTTCTGCTGACAGTGCACTTTGTTTGAAATTCTGGCATCTTTGATGCCATGACTGATCTGATAGCTGGATGGGGAAGGGATATCACAAAGCTGAGCTAATGATGCTAAAGAACAGACTATGTATTTGATCTGATAGTTCATGTCCTACTATCTAGGTCATGTATATTTTTAGATCCCCCTAACATACTTTCGTTATTCATACCTTAAAAAAGAGTAAGATGGACAGCTGATTAGAGACTGAGACAATAGCATAGATAATGTTTCAACACTGACTGAAAGAAAAGAAAAGGGGAACAGAATGAGATGTGAATCCAGAGAGTCATTTTCTATTGCTCGTTTCAGCAATTCCTGTTTTTTCAGGCTGTTCTGCCGCCAAGGTTGCAATGCAGCCCGAATACTAGAGTCTTAAAAGGCCCCAGGAGCTGTCTGAGAAGTTATCCTGACACCAAGTGACAAACTCCCAATTGATATTCTCTGGAGGCCGTAAATGTAGTTCTGCAAGGTTTCTAGAGCAAGTTTCATCTCCTACCTGGAGAATCTGTTATCTGTTATGACACCTCCCTTGGCTTGCTACTCCTCATGTTTCTCTTTGTTTCCTGCTACAGCAGGCGAGTAAATGCTTTGAAAAACTCGTCCACACATTATGTTTTTGCCATATGTACCTGCAGGTAATTGTCATCTGGAAACTGGAATAGTGCAGTGTTAGCTCTAAGCCCAATCCAAATATATCCTAAACTCCTTAGACAACCCTAGGCAAACCATTATAGCTGAGCCTTGGCATGTCTCTATGCAGTGCGGGATAATGCTGACCTGACTTATAGGAATGTAGTGAAAATTACTGAGATAATGTCAGGAAAAAGAATCTTTATAAATGTCAGATAAGGTGCTCTTCATCCTTTAGACCTTCTAGCAGCTGAGAGATAGAATCCTAACTTTTCTAAGACACCATGATAATTGTTTACTGCTGTGCAGTTAAAAAAAAAATGTTAAACACAATAAAAGTAAATACTTGTGGGGTTGGCTATGCCAACAGGACAGTAGTGACACCTATTGATAGGTTCTAAGTATTACAGCATAGCATGATTAAGATACCAGATAGGAGAAGGAGAATACTAGTGTCTCACAGTCCTGAGAAGAATATATTTAAAAAGAATCCCTTACACAGGGCGTAATACCACAGTGTCATATATGAGTTTTGCAAATTCATCCTTGGGCTACAATTAGGAATGTATCTTGTACTTGTTGTGTCACATAATTTGTTTACTTGGTGAAAACTATGGTTAAATGTGAGTGTTTTTTCAAACAATGGAACACATGCAGGCTTTCTCTTGGGAAACATGTTAAACATGTGGTGTTGCCTGTTGACTTACAGTGACCCTGTGAAATCATAGTGATGAATACTTAGAGGTGGTTTTGCCAGTTCCTTCCTCTGAATATAGCCTACAGCACCTGGTATTCATTGGTGGTCTCCCATCTAAGTACTAACCAAGGCTGATCCTGCTTAGCTTCCAAGATCTGACAGGATCTGGTGCCTATAGGGTATATGGATGTAACATGTGTAACAGGAATTTAATTCCACATGCTGCTGAATACAGACAAATACTCAAAAGGAGAAACTAGCAGTGGAGACCTGACCTGAGAATACCTTTACTGGTATTAGGCTGACAAGGTCCTGTTGGCTTTCCTAACATTATTTGGCATTTATTGATTTCTTTTGTGTATTATGTAGCAGCAAATTACTTCAGACTTGAGCTCATGCATGTCTTTTCTGATCAGCCTGGTTGCCGTAAAGATGTTCTGAAGCTTCCCCAGAAGCCCCCTAGAGAACTGGAGGAAAGACTGGGCATTCTCTGATAACTGAATGCTTGAGCATCTGAAGGAGCCATGCATAGACCTCTGTTGGCTTGGCCTGGTGGATTTGGTGCTGGACAAAAAGGAAGCCTTGGTTTCAGATGTAAGTTCATATATGTAAAGTTAAAAAGAAAGAGAAGGGGAGAGAGAGAGAGGGAGATCAGCTTGGGAAACTCAAACAGACCATGGGATGTGGCAGCAGAGATCTTGAGGGAGGGTCAGGTCAAGGAATGAGAAGTGTCCTTGCCAGTATTAGTAGTCTTCACTTCTGAATATGAATTTCATAGGTATCATGTTTTAGTCATCAAATTGTCTGGATTTTATGATTTTGCAAAGGAAAGGCTCCAGGTGATTGGGTTCTAAGGCTGGGAGTAGAGCTCACTACTACCATTTTCCACATACGCCAGAAGCAGATGGATGGCTCTAGACTAGGATGGCAGAGAACGTTAGCCCCTGTTATTGAATCTAGCTCTCCTGGATGGCTCTACCATCCAGAAATGACATGTCTCTTGAAATTATGGTGGTTGTGCTACAGCTGCCTATGGTGGCAACCTAGATACATTTTTTTTAAAAAAAAAAGAGTGGCCCAATCGTTACAAAGGACATAAATACTAAGTAAAAACACAGACCACTCTATGATGTGAAATCACCTTTTTTCCCCCTTTGGTCTCTGGTGTTGGGACCTTAATCCTCAATCTTGTAACCTATTGTCTCAGTGCAGTCACTCATTGGACTTGATCTGCTAAATGCTTTTGAAGAAATTAATAGTTGTTTGTGTTTAAGCCTTTGCAAAATGGGGGCCTTAACTTATATCAGGCATGGGCAAAGTGCAGCCCATGGGTCACATTAGGTCCCAGGCCCACTAAGGGTCAGGGATTTTTCTCTCCAAAATGCCCCAAATGCCTTATAGGCCATGTGGAGGTGGGGACATTTTCACCACTCCACTCAGGCCATTTTAGATTATTTAAAAGGAAGTGAACAGGTAGTGACCTCTATGCACTTCCTCTTGTTAAAAAAGGCCTGTCCTTGGTCTAAAATGGCCCAGTGGGATCTGAGAACATGGTGAAAATGCTCTCCTTCTTGAGGGCATTTGGGGGGTGTTGGGGGACAGTTTTTTTTTTTGTCAGGGGGATGCAGTGGGGGGTATGGTCCTCCAAGGTGACCTGGGGGAATAATGCACCCCCTAGCCTGCCACAGTTGCCCACCCCTGATTTCTATGAATGGGCTCAACACAGGCTAAATATCTGTTCAATTGAAATGGAGTATTTGCAAGGAGAGAGGAGGGGGGTTGTGTTTGTTAAATGCTGATGGAAGAAGTAATAGAAAAAGTAGGGGGGGCTGTTTGGCACTTATTATAGTTTAACAACTCTGTATCTGTTACACAGTTGTTAGCACTATATAAGCCTTAAATAATCAATTGGTATTTAATTAGCATACAGTACAATTACTGCTTTCCTAAATCTATAATGATAAACCAAAGTTGCAAGTTATTGGATGCTAATTACTAGCTGATGATTAGAAACAGCTAAAGAAATTTGCCAGCCTCATTCGAGATATAATATGGCATGTCCATTGCATATTGCTGAGCAGAAAAGCATGGCTCCCCCCCCCACACCCACACTCTGCTCCCCTTCCATGCCTTACAAATCAATGGCTGCTTAATGTACAATATTTGTCTAATTAGCTCTAAATTATATTCTCATTGACAACATTTCGGGGTAAGGGATCTGCATCGTGTATGATGGATTAGACACAGAAGGCCTGTTTCACTCAGTAGAATTCATGCTTGCCATTTTGTTGTGCCTGTGATGAGGGACACTGATTCTGCCACCCTCCCCAAAACAATCTTCCTCTCCCCAGTTTTCAGCTTCTGATTTTTTAAAAAATACACCTATTCAGTAAATGGAGAAGCTTAATGTAAACTCTGATTAGTGTGTTATTGGTGTTAATGGGGAGGCTGTGAGTTTCCAGTGGGCAACAAGATAAAACTGGCAGAATCCACACTTGCCATTTTGTTGTTTTTGTTGTGTTGATTTTTTGTTGTTATTTTGTTTTGTTGTTGTCATTTTGTTGTTGTTTTGTTGTGTCAATGCATAACCTGCAACCATCCCACCATCCCTAAAAGCATCCTAACCATGCAAGTGTTCACCTCCTGGTTTGTTTTTTTAAAATATTTATGTATATGAGTTTATTAATACAATATATTACCTTATAATTCATCTGATTATACATTACCTTTTTATAATTAGAACAATAATAAAAATAAAAATAAAAATATTAAGGGAAAAAACCTTAGAAAAAGCCACAAAGGATTTTCCTGTGGAGTTTTTGTTTGTTTGTTTGTTTGTTTTGTGGTTTGGACCCTCCCACCCCTTTTGAATACAGCAGATTGATTTGGGATGGCATTTAGACAAATTCTATGAGGAGTATTTTTACCATTGAGACAACCCCTAAGTGTATGGGGCATGACTTGCCACATCATAGTGAAGAAGTGCTATGGGGAAAAACAAAACAAAACAATTAGCAGGAACCAGTGTTATTATTTAGGTTTGGGGTGTTGTTGTTTTTTTGGGGTTTTTTTTTTTTTTTGGACTTCTGCTGGTAGAAAAAAATGGAATCCAGTTTAACTGGTAATGGGACAATTTTTCTGCCCCATTGCAATCCCCTAAGCACATCCAAAACCTGGTCCAGAGCCCATTTTTAAGCAGCTCTGGAGGAGGCAGGGGATGTTTTGTTGAACTGGCACTGCAGTGCCAATATGACATTGCTTTAAGCCAAGAAGACCTTCATTCATATATGCTTTAAAAAATGATTAAGGATGCAATATTTGTACATTAACCAGGGATTAAGGCCCCCTGAACTCAGTGGGATTTGCTACAATAAGACTGAAATCCTGTAAATATTTACCTATGAAGAAATTCTGCTAAATACGGTAGGGGTTTCATCGGAGTTTTGCATAGGATTGCATTATACAATAATTCAGAAAAACACCCAATTAAAAAACCGGGGCAAGGTGAATTAAATACATGTGGTAGGGAGTGTGTGCATAAAATGGTCATCATGGTCAACATCTTTGTGCCTAAGCTAACCTACCTCATAAGGCTATTGTGAACTTCATTGGATAATCCAAGGAAATTTTCTGAAGGATCACAATGTAGGTCTGTTCTTCAGGTTGATCAGGGCAAACTGCCTGCAATAGGAGACCATCCATAAGCCAGAAATAGCTTCCTCTAATCTCTTAGAGAAAGAGTTATGAAATCTCCTTGAAGGAAGGGCTGTTTAAAGTTACAACACATGCATAAATAATGCTGAGTTGGTTCCTTGTTGAGCAAAATTTGCAAATCCTGGTGCTGATAAGATCTGGGAGCTGGAGCAGAAGTCCAGGTACTGAAGCACTAAGTACAAAAAACCAAGACCTGTTGCAGGGACTGGCACTAGTAGTGTCTGTTGGCTCCACTGTCCAGTGGGATGGCGATTCCACCATAGATTTAAATCTGAACACCAAAGGAGTTGTCCAAGGTGCTCAACACTATCCTCAAAATAGCTTCAGCACCTTATATAGCCCCCTGAAATTTCAAACTACAGTTGTTCCTCCTCATTTGTGGGTTAAGCATTCATGGATTTGGTTAATTGATGATTACTATATTTGCTACCACCTCCACTGCTGCCCTATATGTGACCAAAAATATGTTCTCTCTAGAAATTTCTAGGTCCGCCAGTGTGATTCTATGGTCAGCTTCCAGCAGACATAGAAATCACTATATGCAAAGGATCCCAGAACAGATCTTTCACATAATATGTCAGCTTCTATTCATGGTTTTTCCACTTTCATGGGGATCCTGCACCCCTAACCACTGCAAAAGTTGAAAGCTGACAGTAAAAGCCATTCCACTGGAACCACCAACTATTATTGACTAGCACTATTCCTAATCCTGGTTTGCCTGCTTCCCAGTGTGAGAGCATGATGCATCTTATAAAGGGAAAAATGTGTCAGCTGTGTACCATGTAGCATGAGTGACAGATTTGGATGTGATGCCTGCTGGCCCTATGTGAGGATCAGCTTGTCCTTCACACTCTGAATGGATGTTAATAACTGCACCGAATGGATATTAGGGCAGAAAATGCCAGAAAATGAGTCAGCAGGATTCTGAAGGAGAAGGTGCAGGAGAGAGGCAGTCAACTCTACCAAGCACCTTGCCACATTGGACAAAAGTGTCCATGAATGCATATGTGTCCCACGTTCAGACAGCAAGCAAGATGGAGTTGGAGATATTGTAAGAAAAACAAAATGCAGATACATATGGCTCAGGGCTGAAGATGCAAAGTATTGTGTCTGCAACAGAGACAGAGATGCATTAGGTGCTACTCAGAATTTCCTCTCTGGTACTGTGTTATTAAGGCATGGGAATTGGGCTTTGTTTTATTTGCTGCTAAGCAGGACGTATGGTGGTTTTGCTGATGGATGTGTTTATGCTGGATGTTGTTTGTGTGACCTGATTTTTTTAAACTGCTGCTGTTGTATAACTCTTAGCAGCATCAATTTAACAAAAAAGACTCCCTGCTCATTCTAAGTGGGATACAGGAGGAGATGCAGGCAGCCTTTATCTCAGCATCTCTAAAGCTGAAGACCATAGATGGAGGGTCTTAACCTCTCATTTTCTGAAGAGGCTTGTTAATTCTAGGCACTTGGGGGAGCTGTCCTCCATTGAAGCCCAAACCTGAAATGGTTAAGGGTCAAGTTAGACTTGGTGTTGATTATGTGAATGCAATCAATGCAAATATTTATTTTTGTTATATAAATATTAGCCTGGTGATGGTAGGCAGTTGCGAAAGGGGATATATTTATTTTTTCTCTGTCTGCCATGCATTCCTCTCCCTATGATTTCCACTCTGGATATGCTGTCTGCAATGCAAGGGAAGCTTTTATTGGGCAAGTACTGTCTTTCCTTCAAACCCCAAATAAATTTTGTAGAGAGATTTTTTCCCCTGAGGCTGTGGATAAGGATGCCTTTCTTTGCTAATTCCATTCTCAAAGGAAGCGATTTATAATTTTGAGAATTTTCTTCCCTCTATAAGAAAGTTTTTGGGCTCAGTTACATGACAGTTTTTATCATGGGGAGAAGCGAGATTTCCTCATCCCGAGTTCGTCCCTTGCTGTTTACATGATTTGTCATAGGATGAACAATATCCTGGGATTGTTGTTTACATGGCAACCTTTTCCATGATAAAAGCAAAATCCTGAGACATTGTGTTGTTGTTTTTTGTTTACATGGGAAAAGGTTCCGGGATATATATATATATATATATATATATATATATTTAGCTGTCAGTCAAGGATGCAATTACTCATTTTTTCACAACCTTGGTGATATATTTCCTGTGGAGTTTCCCACCATGAGCAATGCTATTGGCTGCCACAAATATTTGCTCAAGTTTCTGCAATGGTCAGAGAAGGAAGGCTAAAGCAACCCCCTCTGCACAATTCCTTAAAAAAAATCCTCTGATGGTCTTGCCACAGAAGTTTATGCCAAATAAATGTAAAAATCCATTTAAAGGGAGATTGATGGGACAGACACGAGCCTTTAAAACACATAGCCCTCTGTGCATGAGATTGGGGGGATGGAAGGAAAAGGGAGAGGCGATCTGGGAGCTGAGGGGTTTGCAATGTAAAAATCCATTGAACAGGGTGACGTATGGCACAGGCACACACAAACCTTCTTACAGCCAGGAAGGAAGCCTTTGCTTTCAGCCAGTGAGGCTGAATCTATTGAACGGGTGACTGAGCCCTCCTTCTCTGAACTCTGAGCCCACCCCTGCCCACCTCAATTTCCAACCATCACCTACTCTCAAGATATTTTGTCCCGACCTGTTCACATATCTGATTTTCCGCAGCCTCCCGAGACGTTTTTAAAAACACGGGACAAACTGAAGGATGGAAAGTCATGCTCCTTGGAGGATATATGGTGGCCCCCCTTCTGAAAAGCTCAAGATTGTCACGATGAATATGTGAACAACCAGGGTTCATCACAAGTTCATCTCACGACATTTTCATCATGTAAACAGCCCCTTTGAAGACAATTTGCAGTTTGGGATTTATTTATTTATTTGCAAAATTCACACAGGAATTTCCTGATCAGGGAACAGAGTTTTCTGCACAGCATTATTTTCTCTGCTGAATGCACGTGTAAAATCTCATATAGACAAGCCCCAAGTAAACATTAGCCATGGTCTTGTTCAGGCTGCACAATTATCCTGTTGATACCAGTTAAACTGCCATGGATTCATCCAATAGAATCCTGGGATTTGTATTTTCATAAGGAATTTAGAATTCTCTGCCAGAGAGCTCTAATGCCTCACCAGACTACAAATCCTAGGATTCTGCAGGATGCAGCTATGGCAACCAAAGTGGTATCAAAGTACTATAATTTTGTAGTGTGAAGGAGCCCTGGTGGCACAGTGGTTAAATGCTAGTACTGCAGCCACAATGTTGCAAGTTGTGTCCCAAGGACTCCAAGGTTCACTCAGCCTTCCATCTTTTCGTAGGTCTGTAAAATGAGTACCTGGCTTGTGATGGCAAACAGCTAACACACAGTGGAGACCACTTAGTGCCTAGCACACTATAAAGTGGTGTAGATGTGTAAGTGCTATCGCTTAACAAATTGTCAGCCTCTCTGCCAGCCTTAGTAGCTGAAGAGTGGGGTATAAACACCTAAATAAATAATAAATAAATAAAATTATGCATACTCTTCCCTGTTTCTCCCTTCTCTCTGCCTCCCATTTCTGTTGTCACCACAACACTGCTGTCACATTATGGAGAGTGGCATGTTGTCTCCTTTTGCATTCTCAGTGCAGAGGCGTCTTTTCACTTGCAATGTGTGCTGATGTTGCTGCATGACTAATGATGATATAATGCTAATGTGAACTCGGCCTTGGTAAGTTTAAAGCCCCCCTTTTAATGTGGTTAAAGTCACACTTGCATTCCTCTTTTTCGCATGTTTAATTCAATGGGACTTAACAGAGCTCAGCTCTGACCATATTGTAAGCCTTCTTGGCTTCTTTGTTAGCCTAACCTTTCCACATCTAGTGTGCTGGTCCTCTTTTATCACTGAGATCTGATAAAACCCAACATTGCACTGACTCAGACTGAGAAAGGAGATAAAAATTGAGGTGGAAATGGGGAGGAATCTTCTAATAAGCAATTACTGCCAGCCTTACAAGAGTTTGCATTTCTTGTAAGGGTTGTGTAGTAACTGATGGCAATTTCTACTAATTAAACACAAATTAATTTCCATAACTGGGGAGAGAAGTATATTTATAGTATTGTATTTATTAGTGCTCTTTTATTTGAAAATGCCATCCTTGTTTTTGTTAATTACAGTTTCCTATATAATTTCTCTCATGTAGGTAGGAATTTTAAATAGCAAAGATATTGTTATATCACAGAGACCAAGTATGGGGAGGAGGAAAGAATGCCGGAAATTGCCTGGCTAGGGAATATTTTTTAAGTTTCAGGTTTAATTTTTTTTTTAAAGCTGCTGAAGCGTAATTGATTTCACAGCAGGTGTAAAATTTGGAAAGAATGAGAAATTGTAAGTGCCCATGCCCATTGGGCCAATTGCAAATGCCCAAGCGAGTGCCCAAGACCTTGCTAAGAATCATCTTGCCTATCATTTAGTAGAGGGTCCAGACAGGTTAAAGGCCTGTCATGACCTCTAGTCTTTTCAGTATATGTGCTATATATAAATACACCCCATAGTCCCCATGTGCCATCACAGGAGGATCTGATGGTGTTGTCCACTGTACATCCATCCTCTTCTTTTATGTCTGTGGCTACACAAGATACTACCTAATGACAGTTAAAGGGGACATCTAGAATGAGCTTTCTGAAGCCATATGGATGGTTCTCGAAGCTATTCAAGTCTTGTTGACTAGCTTATTAGTTGCATTTGTCACCCTGATAACCAGTGCATATTAGTGGATACGACATTGGGCTTGGTGTGAGAAGACCACTCTTCTAGGGATGTAATTCTTCACTAATTTCATTCTCAAAGGAAACAATAAGTAATTTTTAGGAGTTTTCTTCCTGTTGTGAGAAAGAACTATTTATTTATTTATTTATTTGAGTAATTGATTGATGTCCTGCTTTCCTCCCAAATGGGATTCGAGATTGGTATCCTTTAGAACTTCTAACTTCTAAATTCTTAGCTAAGGCTATGCAAATTTCACTCTACATAGTCTAAGATGGGTTTGGGAAATGTCCCTACCCATGAAGTGTAATGGTTTCTATTTTAAGTTGTTCTCACTGGTTTTGTTTTGTTTTATATTTGTGTAGACTGGCTGCTTGCTTGAAACACAATAAACTGACTGGTATGCAGTGGGTAGTGAATCATCTGACGGCTTTAGCTTGAACTTTAAAGGACGCATCCAAAACTTTGATGCACCTATAGCAGGTTAACCACCTCCTTGATACAAAGGGCACCACTGCAACTAAATGCATGTTGTCTGACAACATTCAGGGTTAAGGGCCTGGAGGAAACCTGTCTTGTACCCCTTTCCCAAAGCTCAGATCCCATAACCAGTTCCATCCTTCAACTCTAGTTCCACCTCTAAGTCCTGGTATAATTTTAGTTTACTGCTCATCCTCAACCTTGCTCAGTTTCCCCCGCAGCCTCTCTGGATTTCAAAAGGAACCAGCTACTGAATAAGCATTCTACATGTGCTGGCCATTGGAAAACATCAATTAGCTCTCCAGCAATTATTATTATTTTTGAAATGCCATTTTATGGGCGCAATAACACAACACAATAATCCAGAACAATTTAGCCAAGTGTATTTACTGTGCAAAGAGTCATTTATTCCACAAGCCATGCAGCTGAGGCAAGCGTCTTTAACGTGAAATGGCAAGTGAGGCAGAAGTGAAATGCCATTTCCCCCGCATATATTAGTGGCGTGTCGGCAGGAAGCACCTTTCTTTGCTGAATGCCATTTGCCTGGCATTTTCTCATGCTCACAGAGTCCTCATAGGCAGGAATAGCTGTCACCACTGACAGGGGCAATGGCACTGTGGGCACTGCCTGGGCACTTCATGAACATCAGCCAGGAGCAGAAGACTGTGCAACATGCATATTTTAGTGTGGGTAAGAAAGCAGAGGAAGATAGCCCAGCCAACCTTTTGAGCTACAACCCTGTCATGCTTCAGAAAACTCAGATATGATGCCAGTTCTTGATTCAGATGATAGCTGCTGAAAACTCCCCTCACCCCCAAAAGCTCCATCAGCCATCAACTAATGGTCTTTGTCATTCTTTAAAACATAACTGGAAACAGCAGCTGGCTGCTTAGTCAGTGTCATATAATCATATCTGGTAATACACAGAGTTAATTTACTTTTAAGAGTAAAAGAATGTAAAACAAAAATAGATATGCCAGATCAGAGCAAAGTCCTATCTAGTCTAATGAGATGCCAATGGGAAGCCCACAAGCTGGACACGAGTACAAGAGTATTCACCAGCTCATGTCCTCCAGCAAGGGAGAACCAAGAAGCATATTGCTCTGAAACAAGAGATATTAATAGCCACTGATAAGCCATATCCTCATAGCCTACTGTTCTTTCTGAGGATAAAGTAGGCAGCTTGATGCTTATACCAAGATCACAACCTTAGACTGCCAGGCAATACCAATTTTTAGCCAGAATCCCTGCATATGGAATGGTTTCTTATAGGCAGCACCCAGGTGAGACATCCACACCACAGCCAGTCCTCCTCCTGATCAGGGATGTCAAGTGACACCTGAAGGCCAATCTAGTGACCGACATAACAAAGCATTGCCATTCCTTGGCTCAGAATACAAACCTCAAGGGGGAAAGCAGAAAACTGTGTTCTCTTGAGTTCCTCTATGAGCATATGGCCTGGAATGTTATTCTCTATTCTAATTCAGAGAAGAAACTAGGGTTCAACATGAGCCAGGATATGCTGGCTCCCCACCGATGTATCCTGGCTGTGGATCAGACCCATGTCTCCCCTGGTATCTTGATGAAATGGGCTGGAGTTCAGACAGGAATGCTAGGGTGCCACTGCAGCCACGGCAGCCATTTTCCTTGCCCTCCTGGCATCAAGGAAGCCAAAGTGACCAAAGCCCCCCTGTATGTGACCAGCTGTCATATCTGCCAGTCTTCCATTGTCAGGCAACATAGTGTAGAGCTGGCTGAAGGCAGACAAACTGAAACAGTTTCACAGTCCCAAGAAGCTTGCCTGTCTTGGGGGTTGTACACAGTCAAAAAGTCAGTCCAAGAGTTGGGAATCTGGTGAACAGCAAGGTCAGGCAGTCGTGTATGTGTTTGTGTGTGTCAAGGAATCCAAGCAGACAATAATGCAGGAGGTCTGAGGTGTAGATCACAAAGGTAAGGGCTGACAAAACACCCAAGTCATTTCTGGCAGCAGACAACCTCCATCTGCCCTCCTTAAAAAGGCTGGAGCCAGCTGTCTCTCATTCAAGCTTTCTGCCCTCATGGCCTGACTAGCTACTGATGTGATTGTGTTTGCTTGTCCTACTTTGAAGCTGCTGCTTACCTAAAGAAGCTGACTCCTGGCCCTTCCGTCTTATCACTACTCTTGACAGTTTCAAGAAAGCGCTAAAGACGGGTCTCTTCTGGCAGGCCTTCCTGGAATAACTTCCCAGCTCAAGTGGAGCTGATTGCTTAGCCACCCCCTTGCCCCCGACGCCTTTATTTATTTATTTATTGTATTTTATCTTTGTTTTAATTCTCTATTGGTTTAATTTAGTTTTAAGGGGTGGGAGGGTTAGGATTGTGAAGGATTGTTTTAACTTGCTGTTGTTCTAATCTTGCTGTTTGCCGCCCTGGTTGCTGAGCAGAGAGGCGGGTTAAAAATAAAAAAAATATTATTATTGTTATTATTATTATTATTATTATTATTCCTGGACCTGGAAGGGTAAGGGTGACTGGCAGCTTGAGTGACAGACTGGCTTACTGGGACGGGCTCCTGCAGACACGTGGGGCCTGCTCCATTTTTTTTTTTCTTAGCTCTCTCTCTCTGGCTTTTCTTTGCAAACGAAGATTCAGGAAGGACTCATCCCACGCTTTCTGCAAGTCTGCTGATGACTAAAAAGGCCAATCCGAGATAAACAAGTCCGGTTGCAAAAAGCACAGCAGAAGATCTCCTTGGGTGATGTTTTTGGGTTGTGATTCTTTCTGCGTTGTCGTTTCTCTTCAAGACTTGTTCGGCGTGAGTTCTCAAATAAGGCTGCAGCATTGTGAATAGTGCGTCTCCATGCCTCCTGATGTGAGGCCAGGGCGGACCACTGTTGGTGATCAATTTGGCCAAGCCTGAGATGTTGTTTCAGGGAGTCTTTGTATCGCTCTTTTGGAGCGCCCCTCTTACGCTGACACCATAGCAGCAGTGGAGTAAACAGGGTATTTTCATAAAATGCTATATTGGGCAATACTCTGGCTTGCCCCATCTGAGCCCTGTTTCTACTCCGGGGGTTATAAGGACAGCCTGGGGAAGATTGGAGCAAATGCCCTGCATTGTATGGACTGCAGGGCTCTCAGACGGGGGCAAATTGAGGTAAATTGCCCATGTAGATAAGTTCCTAGTTCTCTTTGCCACACAGCCCCATATCTCCCATCCACCCTTACCTCCACTGCATTCCCATTAATTCAACAAGCATTATCTCTGTGATTGAATTGCCAATAGATGCACATACTGGTTCTTCTTTCTTTGTATCTTCTTTTTATTGATAAAGTGACCTGTGAAAATTTTCTTCACTTGAATGCATCTCTGATAAACTTAAATATCTTTGAAATGCAAGGGCGTTATGGCATCAAATTTCTGATTTCTATGACCAATTCCACACTACACAAATCATCCAGTTTGAAACTGGATTATTTGCCATGGCTCCTTCCTATGGAATACTGAGGTTTATAGCTTGGTGAGGCACCAGCGCTCTTTGGCTATGAAGGCTAAAGACCTTGTAAATCTACAAATCCCAGGATTCAATAGGAAGGAATCATGGCAAATTGTCCAGTTTCAAACTGGATGATTTGTATAGTGTGGATTTGGCCTAAGTCTTCTTCTCACTTGGGTTAAATCCAGTTTTAGTCTCCAAATCAAGTTAGGCCACTGAAATCAGTGGGAGTTTTGTAACTTTATTCTTAGCTTAACAAACCATTTTATATCCTCCTGTGCCCTGAACATAGTATCATATTATGGCCATACAGGGATGAAATGGAGGTGGTTGGGTGTGCACAAATGTACAAGTGGAGAATGGACAGATTCTTGCAAAATTGCCTTCTTTTTTTGGGGGGGGAGGTAGATGAGAAGAAGGAAAGTGTCCCCAAATTTCCCAGCAAAATGCCTTTGTCTCTGCTCCAGTCTTAATTCCAGTGATGGGCAACCTTTTGAGCTTGGTGTGTCAAACTTTGCCAAAAAACTGAGCATAACTCGGGTGGTGTGTCACTTTGAGGAAAAGACTTTAGGGAGGCAGGGGTGGGTGGGCGGAGGAAAGTGGCGACCGGGGCTTCGAAGCCCTGATCGCCACTTTAGGGAGGGTGGGAGGGGGAAGGAAAGTGGCGACCAGGGCTTTGAAGCCCCAATCACCACTTTAGGGAGGGTGGGGTGTGTGAAACATCCTTCTCGACATGCGGCCGCGTGTCATCAGAAATGGCTACACGTGTCAGTGCTGACACGCGTGTCATAGGTTCGCCATCACTGCTTAATTCAATCACAATTGGATAATAGTATCACCCCCATACGTTTTGAGTTCTACCTCCTGATAGACTCCTGGTAGAAGGGGGGTGGTGGCTTTTCTGTAACAGCTGGATTTCCAAAGCATTTCTTGACACAGCTGCTGAGCCATGGGCAACAGGAAGGCTGTGTGTCTGTAATTAGTGTACCGCTTGGAACTTGGGAACATTCTTGCTTTTTAAAGAAATATCTCTTTGCAAGCTCAAGAAGAGCCAGCAATGCTGCTGGCCTCCTCTGTGTCTGCTATTTCTGTGAAAAGCCCAGAGCTTGCTTTAGGGCTGACCTGATTACCTAGCGTGAATGCATATTGTGTGTGTATCTTGCGGCTGGTGTTATTAGTTAGGTATATCCATTAGATTAGCAGAGCTAAAGAAAACATCCACTTTTTCCCCTCAGGGAAGAAGGGTGGGGGAATGTTTCATGAAGAGCTTTTCACTGTAAAAGGATTTGCTTTAAATATTGCAGAAAAGGTTATTCAACCTCATAAATTGGGTGAGGTGGCTCTGACATAATGGGGTGGATCCAGACATACTCATATTTAGTACAGACCTATTGGAATCAACAGCATGGAAGTTAGCCGCTACTAACTTAAGTCCCATCAGTTTCAGTGCATCTGCTTGAAGTATAGCTATATCTGTATCCTGTCCAGTGCTGTCAAAAGTACCCCAGACCAAACCTAGAACAATAATACAGTGTTGATACCTGACACTAACAGTAGCAGTATACACTGATAAGTCTATATACCCATCTTTTTAAAGGCTATAGTCTTATGCATATTTACCTTGGAGTAAGTAGTCAACCATAGTGAGAATGATATCTGAGAGAGATGCTTAGGTCTGGAACACATATCTGCATGTCCTTTCTGTCTTCATATCCTGTTTATCCAGCCTGCTGACCTTCTTTATCTACCTAACATTTTGCTTATCAACTGGAATATTTGTGTGTGGGAAAGATGGCAAAAATGAAGCAAGAAATCCAGAGGCAGGATCAAGAGATGAAGCACACTTATTAACTGATTCTATTATATGCTCATCTACTCTCTCTCTCTCTCTCTCTCTCTATATATATATATATATATATGTATATATGTTTTATTTTCTCCCCAAATGATGTCTTTACAAAAATTAATACACCCATAGCTTCTTGAAATTTCTCACCATATTTATAGGCAGAGAAACTGGAGCATAGTATATATATATATATAAAAAAAACTCTTGGGTATGTTTCTTTTCCCAGTGTGCTGATTGGGTACTTGGGAAACATTGTCCCTCCCTCCTCTCCCTCCCTCAGCCAATCACCACCCACATGCAAATTCCCTCTCCACCTCACAATCCACTCCTGCCACTCAATCTGCATTTACACCCCCAGCCTCACAAGGGCCCCATTGCCGGCCACTCACCTGAGTGCGCAGTGGTGAAGGGGAGGAGCTGCCACCACCACCCATGAGGCAGCCTCCACTCCTATGATCCTGGACTGGGTGGTGGTGGCGGCGGCAAGGGTAGCTGACCCAGAATCCATGGCAAGGATTCCAGAAGCCTAAACAACTCCCCCTTCCACCTCCACTATATGCATCTTCAAATCTACTGTAACGGCATATGTTACAGTGGGTACAGCTAGTTTGAGTGAATTTCTCGAGGGGCAGGAAATATTCACATATGATGCCATCATTTGTTAATATCTCTGCTGCCTCCTCACATGGTAGTAGCAGCAACTATGGCTGCATCTGCACTGCAGGAATAATCCAGTTTGACACCGTTTTAACTGCCATAGCTAAATGCTGTGGAATCCTGGGATTTGCAGTTTGTTGTGGCATCAGAGCTCTCTGGCATAAAAGGCTAACTATCTCACAAAACTATAGATCCCAGAATTCCATAGCATTGATCCATGGCAGTTAAAGTGGTGTCACACTGGATTATTTATGTAGTGCAGATGTAGCCATGGTTAGCAGCTTCATCACCATTTAGTATTTTTCACAGTGAAAGGAATCAGCACTATTTTAGAGTGTTCTAGGAGAGATATGGAAGGAAGGCAATGGTGAATAACATCTGGAGAAAATTCATCGAAGTGTGTGGCTTTTTTTAAAAAGAAGACTGTGCCGTAAGAATATGTTTTACAAATTAGAAATCTTTCCAGAAAACACATCGTCTGAGGATTACTGATGTCTTGTCCCTTCCCTGTCTGAACAAGAATGAATGCAGAAGTAGCTGGTGGCTTCCTTCTCAGTTTCATAGAACTATAGACCCCATCACCTCTCTAGGTAATTGATTCCCTTGCCAAAACACTTTTACAGTCAAGAATTTCCTTCTAATGTTCAATGGAACATTACCTTCCTGTCACTTAAAACCATTAGACCTGGTCCTACCCCTTAGTCCTTTAGATATTAAAAGAATGAAGTCATGTCACCCCCTCAGTCTTCTCTTTACCAGCGTCTCTTCTCTCCATCTTGTTCACTATATTATTTCTTGGTAATTGTATTGTATATGCAATTTCATATGAGGTGTGCATGTGCAGGGGCGCATGTGCAGTATTTCTTCAGTATTGATGCATATTCATTGTTCCCCTTCCTTTTGTTTTAGCAGCCCCTGCAGAAGGTCATAGAGATTGGCTAACTAGAGGTTAAAGGGTAACTGAAAATTGCTGCAAAACTTCTGGAACTCCTTGTCCACAAGTTCGCCAATCAGCCCAGAAATGTTCCAAGACAATATTTTAAAATCCAAATGTATTTCCCTTATTCTATCAGTACTCAGTCAACAGTTAGAGAGACAGCCAGGAGGGTTGAATCTCCCCATGCTACACTTGCTTAAGGAGTTATTTCCCTTACCTACTTCTTTAAAAGGATTTGTCCCATTAATAGTATAACCAAACCTCTCTGCAATCTTATATCTCCCTTTACTTGATCAGACCATCCCTGTAAACCCATTCTTTTGCTGGCATAACATCTGCCATTTTTATGCCAGCAAAAGAACTCTCCATGCCACACTTACCTCCTATCTGTATGAAAAGGCTTCCCTGGCAATGAATAAGGAGTGAACGGAGCTCCTGTGGATTTTCATGAAAATACATAGTGTGTGAAATTCAAAAATAAAAACAAAAATAACAAAGAAAAAGTTTGCAAAAACACATAAACACACTATAAAAGTCCCACATAAACTGGGGAGGGTCATAAAAAGTGTATCACCTACCTGGATGTTGCACTCGCACCCAGAAATGTTCTGGCCAGACCAGACATTGATGCTGCATTCACGCACGGATTCAAATGCCAGTAATGCTGGCACAAAAGCGCCATGGGAGAAATCAATTGACAACTTGGGCCATCAATAAAATAGGACAGGTTTTGGACTGGACCTGATCATGAAAGAGTGACGTCATCTGGTATGTGTGCTCTTTCATGATCATTAGATGTCCTTATGACGCCGTATTTGCACGGTCTGATAAAGCCTTAGATGGCAAAAAGTCAAGATGTGTTTTCAGAAACAACTGGAGTTAGTCCTAGATTATCCTGTTGCCCTTTCCCCCATTGTCTACCTGACAGAAGTCTTTGTACCACAAGAAGACAGCAATTGAAAATTGACCCCATTCTGTCTGCACATTTCCTTATTTTCCTCAACCTGCTAAGAGTTTGGTTTCTGGGAGTGTTACAAAGAGACAGAGAGAAACAGCTGACATCCCTCTCTGTGATTCTACACACCATAAAGTTAGGCCTCTTTGGTGAAGAATTCCCAGTTCTATAGATTTTCCTTGTTTTTTTGCCAGGCTGTGAGGCCGTGTTCTGGAATAGTTTCTTTCTGACATTTTGCCTGCATCTGTGGCTGATGCTAGCTAGCAAATTTATTTGTTTGTTTGTTTGCAATTTCATCCTTCCTTAGTTTTCAGGAAACACAGCGGCACAATAGTTCTGTTTTAAAGATGAATTTAAGAGGCCTTTACAGAATGAGGATTTTCATACATTTTTTAATATTGATTGATATTATTATAAAAGATTCAGCCCAGGTTGTTCTTGTCTAGGTCTTTGCATCAACACACAGATGCCATGCTCATTTGTGAAACATGTGACTTAGGGCTTGTCTTCATGAACAATACACCCCATCTTGCCTTCACCTTAGAGCCATGAAGTCCTAATGATGCAGGACTTTTGTCCCCTTCTGTCCCCCAGCAGTCCTCATAACCCCCAGGGCAAATACAGGGCTAAGATGGGGGGGGGGTAGATGGGATAGGGCCTGTTAGAACATTCTAAAATATTACCTGGCTTAATCCATTCCTGCTGCAAAGAAACAGATCAGGCCCCATGAGACCGCAGGAGCGCATCCCAGCAGGCTGGCTTGTCACTTCAGCTGCTGGTTTGCCTTGCTCTCTCCAAAGCAGGAAGGAGTCCCACAGCATGTGACCAAGGCTAGTCACATGCAGTGGGCTTTGGTAACATGTTGTGGGCCAGCTTCCTAGCTTCCGGGAAGGCGAGGGAGATGGTGGTGTCAGCTTCAGTAAGTGGCTGACGTTCCCATCTGGATTTCTTCCCATTTGGAGGTGGTAATGGGGGAGGAACAGGCGGAGTGCTAGCGTATTGTGGTTCATGTAGATGATCCTTTATTTATTTATCATCTCTGTGGCTCCAATGACATTTATGGGAAGACCTCTTTCTAAACAGATATATTAAATTGTCCCACACAACCAAGTGGGGGCACAGGAGAACCAAAGCAAGAGAGCATCAAGATCATTTGAGAGAAAGGTGGAGGTATACATCAATCAAATAAATAAATGCCTAAGATCATGTACTTCAATTGCTTTTTAAAAGTAACTTGCCCAGTTCCATTCCCAACTGATTTCTTATTCTTTTCCTACATTTGATTTTAACAAAATGGAAAAGAATTGCCCATCCATTTTAGTATTACTTGCAGATAATTTGATGGCCAAGGGTTGCTTCCCCCCAAATATTAAAAAAAAAGAAAAGAAAAAAAGAAAGAAAGGTGTAATCTAGGTTTTGTTCCAAGTGGCAGCAAAGAGTATCTACAGCCCTCCTGTCAAAGCACACTTGGAAGATGAGACCCACAAATTCCCATCTCACATTTTGGAAGTGCACCTCAGCAACTGGCCTCCCAAGTGGTCTTTGCTGCCTATTGAAATAGCACACAGCTTACTCATGTGAGAACCCGGGACTACCTTAAAACTGTCTAACAGAATTTGAAAGTACTGTGCTACTTCGTGGGTAGAAGCCAGTTACTTTTTGCTATGTCAAGTTAGAATGATTTTACTTTTTTGGCTGTAACTGCCAAAACACACACACACACACGTATTAATGTATGCTTGTCCCTCCATATCCACAGATTCTACATGCATGGATTCAACCAACATCAGCTTGATATTATTTGGTGAGAAACATTCCAAAAAGCAAACCTGACTGTTCACCATTTTATATAAGGTACACTATATTACTATATATAATGTGGCTTGAGCATCCATGGATTTTGGTATCCATGAGGGGTCCAAGAACCAAACCCTAGCGGATATCAAGGCCCACTGAATATAAAAAAACACATTATTAAAATACAGTTGAAAGATTTCATGGACTTGGCTCCTGCTCTTTCCAGATGTTCCCTTCTCTATTGGTTTTGTCATTCATTGGTATGAACTACCAATAGATTTTTCATCTGGTTTCAAATAATGTAAAATTTCTCAGAAGAGAGTTTTCTGAGAAATTTCTCCCTTTCACCAAAGTGTTGAATCTGCTTTGCCATGCTCTACCCATCTTGTACTTTTTGTTCCATCTTTGTCAGATCAATGATGGGTTCAGAGGTTGAGAAATTACTTTGAAAAGTAATTCAATGCAATTATAGTTCTATGATCCAAAGTAGTTAGTTACCATTACCAATGCATTTTTTTTATTCCTGCTTCTCAAAAGTAACTAAAATACTCTTTAGTTGATTAAAAATCTACAAATCACTTGCCTGTGATACAAAACAGTTCTTCCTATGGTCTACCGTGTCATCCAATAGCCACAACTTCCACTACAGAACATGAGATACACACTACGAGCTAGCATGTCATTTGTGGGGTGCAGTGTGATTTGAACCCTGACCAATAACCATGGAGGTAACTAGAAGTTAGACTACAAAGGAAATGTAGTTATTTCTTATTAAATGGCAGTCACTGGAGGAACAAATTAATTACATGCATTTACACTTAACTTCCAGAGCCTGGACAAGTTTATCCCTAGAAATGATTGATTCCAGCTTCCATCTCACTTGACCAGCATTTTTGTCACCTCTGGCTCTTTACAAACAGATTCTGATTTCTTCTCATTTAATTAATTATATTTCATTCCGACCGTTGACATGAGGAGAATATTATTCTGACTCTAATGCCTTGATGGAGCTGATAGATGCCCCCCCCCCCATTTACAATCTAAACCAGACAAAGCAACTTCAGCTGCTTCGGCACAAAGCCTCTGGAGAAGCTTGCAGTTTGCTGCCAAAGCAAAAAATTCTCAAATTGCATTTCTTTTTTTGTGGGCATCATGAATGGGGAAAAGAAACAGGAGCTGTATTCTGTTAGATAATTTGGTCAAAATAGATCTGTCAGGATAACATTCCTGTGAGGGAATCGAATGGAACAGGGGGAAAATGAATGTTGCCGGTATTAAATGTGATTATTTATTAAAATTAATTTCTTTTCCTTCTTTGTTTCCTTCTTTTTAAAAATGCTGTGCTGTGCTACACTGCTAGGAGAGATTGCTAGACTATTTGTGCATAGATCAGCCTTTGGATTTTGATGTCTTTTCCTTAGCCTTGAGTGGATTGTTTTGTTCATAGATGGCATGAGGGAATTCTGATCCAGTCCCCAAAGTGGTTGCCAACATTTTAAGGGCCTTCTGTTACTGTGCATTTAACAATGTTATTCTGTATTCATATTGATTAATGGCTGTATAAGTTGAATCATTTATTTATTTCAATGTATACCCCACCTTTCTCCCATGATGGGACCCAAGGCCTTACAAAATTTAAAGTACAAGTGACTAAACTGTACTTTCCAAAAGTGGTTTTTTAAAATTAAAGAACAGTACTTGGGCATGTCACATTTTCTGAGAAGTAAAAGGCAAATTCCCTCTGAAAACAACTTGCCAAGAAAACCCTGTGATAGGGCCTTAGGGTCACCATAAGTTAGAAGCGACTTGAAACATGCAACAACAGCAAACTATTAAAAATACATAGTTAAAAACAGTTAAAATATATTTAGAACATAATTAAAACACAAACAGGACAAAATACATCACAACACTATCAACACTATTATCCTGTATGGTTTATTATTAGATTTATATATTCATTTATTTATTAAAATATTAAAATAGTTTTATGCTGCCCTCTGTCAAAAGATCTCAGAGCAGCGTACAGATAACATTAAAACAAGTTCAATGGTTTAAAACAATAAAAATACAGTTGTTCCTTCATATGTGCTGGGGTTTGGTTCCAGGACCCCCCGTGGATACCAAAATCTGTGAATACTCAAGTCTCATTATATGCCATGGCGTAGCAAAATGGTGTCATTTATATAAGATGGCAAAATCAAGCTTTGCTTTTTGGATTATTATTTCTTTAAGAATATTTTCAAGCCGTGAATACTTAAATCCATGGATACCAAAACCGTGGATACGGAGGGACAACTAAGAGCTGTTCGGCAGTGGAACGCACTCCCTCAGAGCGTGGTGGGGTCTCCTTCCTTGGAAGTCTTTAAACAGAAGCTGGATGGCCATCAGTCAGGGATGCTTTGATTGTGCATTCCTGCATGGCAGCGGGTTGGACTGGATGGCCCTCGTGGTCTCTTCCAACTCTACAATTCTATGATTCTATGATTCTATAACAATGAATTAGAAGTGGTTTAGAAGATTTTAAAAGTTTTTAAAATTATGTACATCAGTATTTGAGATGAGGCCTAAAGGCTGTGATGAACAGCCAAATTTTCCCTAGGTACCAAAGTATTGGTGCCAATCGGGCCTCCAAGGGGAGAGCATTCCACAATTGGGGTGTCAATGCTGAGAAAGCCATCTCCCATGTTCCAGGGTATTGATCTCACTGGTGTGACACAGAGGAGGGCCTCCCCAGCAGGCCTCAGGCAGGCACATATAGGGAGGGGGTGCACCCTCAACTATGAAAGTCCCAAGCTGTTCAAGGCTTAAATCTCACCAGCAGCACCTTCAATTCAAACTGGGAATGTATTGACAACCAGTGCAATTTGTTTAACACTGATATTATAAGCTTGGCTATATGGCATTTTACTACACAGTCAAGATGTTGTATTTTGCATGAGCTGCAGTTTCCGAGTTTTCTTCAAGGGCAGCCCCACATAGAGTGCATTACAGTAATCTAATTGGGAGGTTACCAGTGCTTGGACTGCTGCAGTTATGTTATCTCTGTAAAGGAAAGGTCATATCTTGTGGCCCAGTCAAAGCTGGCACCAAGTATTCCAAACCACAGAGTTCACTTGGGACTCCAATGACAAGGAGTTGAAAAATCAGTCAAAAGCCTCTCTCTCTCTCTCTCTCTCTCTCTCTCTCTCTCTGGCTTTTCTTTGCAAATGAAGATTCAGGAAGGACTCATCCCGCGCTTTCTGCAAGCACGCTGATGACTAAAAAGGCCAATCTGCGATAAACAAGTCCAGTTGCAGAAAGCACAGCAGAAGGTCTCCTTGGGTGATGTGCCTGGGTTGTGATTTTTTCTGTGTTGTCGTTTCTATTCAAGACTTGTTCAGCGTGAGTGCTCAAATAATGCTGCAGCATTGTGGATAGTGTGTCTCCATGCCTCCTGATGTGAGGCCAGGGTTAAATGTATCCATTTATTATAGTTTTGAACCTTACTCCAAGATGCTTAAGGTAAGGTACAGCATCATTATGCATGAACGTACATATGTGTGTGCACAAACATACAAACAGAAATGGTGTTCTTCTTCCTCCAAGGCTGTGTGATGGTTGACTGGCCCCCAAAGACCCAGTATCCATTGAATCATGCTCTGGTCCTAGTCTGATATGCCAATTGTTGCAAAACACTGACTTTCAATGTTAGAAGGACAGGGCAATGTGATTCACACACTCCCATGCTTTTATATCTTTTCTGGATAACTGTTGGCATGAAATACTTAGTCAGATTAAATAGCATTTTCTAAATTGTTTTGGAGCAAATTTCCATGCTTTATCACACAGTTCCTGCCATCTTTAAATTCCTGGTAGATCAAATGGCAGAGATTTCACAGGGCTGAGGTACTGAGAAACACTGCAGACATCAAAACAGGACTGTCTGTGCTTGGAAGGGTGATGGGAGCAGGTTTCATTGATCTTTCCACTGCCTACCTGCACTTGACATCTGCATGCTCAGGCAAGTGTCTCTGCATGTATTTGCATTGGGAAACCTTTTTTTAAAAAAATGCTACATACAAAAACAGAGCCCAGGAATTATTGCAGCAACACAGTAATTTCCTGACCAGTTGTCTTCACCATGTTGTGCTTGACTTATTCTCTTTATGAACTAGAGCAGCAGATTCACTCTTTAGAGCATTCCCCACACACACAAACTCCATTTCCTCGGCTGTTGCTGCTGCCTGCAGCTGTATCACTTCATCATGTCTTTCTCTGTCTCTTCACATCTTGCCCAGCCAAATAGGCTCTTTTTTTGTGGATCAGTGTCTGGTTGAAAGAAGTTGGTTGCTCTGGGAATGATATTGAGGGCAAATGCCTCCTAGAAAGGGGCTGGAATTGCATTAGCTTAAGTGGGCTTTGAGAATAAGAAAGAATTAGACAAATCCATGGAAGATGGAAGTATTAACCATTCGTTGACGTTGTAAACACATGGATACAGAAGGTTTTCTGAATGTTCTGATGTGTTTTTAGAGCAGGCAAACCTGTTGAAGCCTTGATTAATTTGTGGAATGAGGAGAAGACTAGAGTGACTGTCAGAGTAGCTTCCAGTTGTCCACTGTTTAGTCTCTGTTTTCTGAAAATCCAAATATCTATATCAATATTCTGTGGCATTACTAAGGCTGGTGTCACTTCTGCCCCAGACAGTGTCACCTGGTGAGGTTTGGCCTCTTCATTCACCCCTAGTGCTGCCACTGTCTATGTCTATATCTATATCTACATCTACAGCTACAGCTACATCTACATCTATATCTATATCTATATCTATATCTGTATCTATATGTATTGATCAATCTATATCATCTATGTATCTCGAGTGACAGCTATGTTGGCCAAAGAGCAAAACAGAACAAAATCCATAACACACATTATGGTGATACCTTTATTAGGCCAACCAAATAGTACAAAATACATTGTTCAAACTTCCAAAAATCCCATGTTTTTTCATCAAGCAGACATGTTAAAAATCATTTTTAGGGAAAAATGTGATGAGGAGAAATCACAGATATATCTCAAATGTTAAATGTGTTGTTTAAGATGGTCTTGGAGAGAGTGTTGATGCAGATAGAGGCCAAACCCCTTGCTGTCCTTGAGGTGGCTAGGGACACAACATTCCAATGCAGTGGGGGTATGAAGGAGGGTTTGCTTTTTCCCCCCTGTCCTGGCATGGAATATATATAGGTGGCTCATCATCTGAAGAACCTCTCTTTCAATGTTTGCAATTCAGGACAAGTTCCACTCATTTGAACTCATTCCAACAGTTCTTGCCTACAGAGTCTTGCTGGGACTGACTGTGAATGTGCACACTGCTTGCAAAGTGAGATGAGAGAGGGAAAAAACTCACCAAACTGACTAAGAGCTTTTGCAAGTAGTGGGCGGGTGGGCAGGTGAAGGTGTCCATGGGCATACATGGACAGTCCCAAGCAAACCACTGTAATTCCTTCATGTTGCCTACATGGGTTCTGCTTTTTGACCAATCCAAGTTTCTGACACTACTGAAGTCCCCAACCTGTCAGATAATTGAGGACTTGGTATAGGCCACTGTGGTGGAGTAGGCCAATGTTTGATCAGAATCACTCCAAGTTTTTCTCCGCCATTTCTCAAATCATCTGTCCAGGTCCTTCATTGTCATAAGCCCCTCAGAATATGGAGGAAAATATAAGAAGACTGTAAGTCACTTCATAGCTAGAATACTATGAGTCTCTCAACAAGCTATCGTACTGAAACATTTGGAGACACGTTTAGGTGATGTAAAAGTTAAACAGGCCAATTATCATGAAATGCATTTTCATGCATTTTTGTTTTTTGTTTTACCTTTGTTGGAGGGTGAAAATCTCAAGCCAATTCCTTTAGTTCAGGAATGAATAAAGATACAGAATTATCTATGGCAATTGCATCCTAGAATTCTTTCATAGCTGCTGGGGTGGGGTCTAGAAATTCCATGTGTCCATCCATAACTGGATTTCCTGGACTTCTCTGAATTACTTGAGTGAAGAGGCTAGCTTTTCCTCCCTGGGTTGGGCAGTTTTTGGAAAAGATCCAGTAATTTCCCATTCCTAAGACTCTTTAAATGTAAAGGGACTTGTGCAGACTGTGCAGAGTATTAGTTAACCACCATATCCTTGATGGAAAAAAGAAAGGTGCCCCAATACTTGAGACACCCTGCTGAGGAAAAAGAGAACAGCTGTAAGATGCTTTGTACTTTCATGCAAAAAACAGTGTATGTTGTGCAGATTGTGTAGATTTGTGCAAATTTGACAGAAAACTTGGTATGGGAAAAATAAAATAGGTTCTCTGTGAAGAAAGCAATATTCTTGTGCAGGAATCAGAATATTTTGAATGAAAAACACACTCTTTGCAAAAAAATAAATAAATATGGCTTTCTGTGCAGCAAAAACATTGCCTGTCCCGAAACACATTTTCTGAACAGAAAAATGGAGTAGTTTTATGCACAATGATTCCCCCCTGAATTAGGTTCTGAAGTCCAAATAATGCTTGAAAAATTCACAGAAATCTGTGTACGCTAGCGAACAAGGAAGAAAAATCACTGAATTTGTTTATTATTTCATGCACCAACGAAATAAGCAAAATGTTCATCCTTAGAGGCTATGAGGGAAGAGCCTGGGAAAAGGAAAGAGTTAAAGGAGTAAAGGCTGAGGAGCCTATTGATTAGCTTTTGGCAGTGTTCATTGTCTCCCTTTCTTCCCATTTTCCCCCTCAAGCACGTTCAGTGCCAAAGAGGATAAAGCCAATTCACTTGGCTTCTTTCTCTGTTACTCATCAACTCCTATGTCCTCCCATTGCTGTGGAGACCGCAAAGTTCATCCCCACAAAAGGATTATAAGGAACAAACATCCTGAGCATTTAGAAAGGTCAGGTCCCTAGCGTGCCCAAGTGGCAGTACGGCAGCCCAGCTAGCACATTTAGCCTGGCATATCCTCCCCCCCCCCCAAATCACAGAGAGAAAAACTGATGTTACTGATTGACTTCCCCTCCTATCTTTTTTAGGGGTATTGCAAATAGTTACCATTTTCACTTCCAAATACAGAAATTGCATGTTTGCTATTGAAGATTGATGTTCCAGATGCCCAACAAGTTTGAAAATATTATCACTGGATGCATGGGAGACGATAAGAAAGGAACAGTGGCTGAATGTACAACCGGTTGCGTTCAACCAACTGTGTATCCTATATGTAGCGATGTACCTTTATTCATATAGGAACAAGGTAGTAACTGGTGTGTCTGTTCTTTTGAACAGGGAGGTTGATGTATATAACAGGCAACCACAATTAAGAGGTGATATACAGCAGAGATATAGATCTATGTGATGATTATCACATATCTACTTTTGTAGACAAGTGTTCCAAAAATTCTGTGCTGATACACAGGAAGGGTCAGCATGCGACATGTGCCAGGCAGCATCAGAGTTTACTCAAGATAGCAAATGTTATTAATGAGGAAGATCACACATTCTAGGATCGGCTTCATCAGTTTGCTTTTGCCTATTGGGAAGAGCAGGAGTCTCCCCCCTCCTCTACTATTACCTCTGTTGAGTTAATGGAGTGCAAACTACTTTTGCCCTTTGAACTTTGGTTGCATCAATTGAAGTAAGTGGAGGGCAAAGAAAAAATTGGGAGGAAGAGAGAGAAACTGGGACGTTTTAAAAGTAGCTGAAAACAGTACGATGATAGAAGATTAACTGGGGCGGTCCCTGCCAGACTGAGACAGTTGGAGGGTATGGGTAAGATTTGGGATATGCCAACTAGGCTTTTTATTTGTTTGTTTGTCTGTTTGTTTTGTACAGTATTATCCCCGTTTCCACAGGGGTTCAGTTCCTGGACTTACCACAGATACCGGAAACTGCAGATAACAGCGAACACCATTGAAAATAATGGGACTCCTGGTTTAAAATACCATCGAGTTGCCTTGGAGGACTTAGAAAATGTCCAGAGAGGATGCCTCCCTAGGCATTTTCTAGGAAGACTCTATGTGTTCTTCTTTTTGTGTCCTGCGGATGGCTGAAACCATGGGTATTAGTTCCATGGATATGGGGGTCCTACTGTATTTCTTTTTAGTTTCCTGGTTGCTAAATGATCCAAGTCAGAAAAAAAAACTCTAGTGTTCAGGACCTGGGGTCCTCCTGAGGGAATTCTCCAATTGGCTGTGGCCCATTTCTCACCACCGTTTAGTAGTTTTCCAGCCTTTCCATGTCCCCCCCCCCACTCTAAAATGTTAACATGCCTTTACTTAAGTTTAGTTAATGGTAGTAAAAAACTTTTTTAAAAAAATACTTGCATTTTCACTCTCACCTTTTTATTTGGGGACTCACTAAGGTTGCCTGGATGAAATAAAGGACAGGAATCTATATCAAACAAGGAATTTTAGCTATATCAAACAAGCTATATCAAACAAGGAATTTTGTTATATCAAAAAAGCTATATCAAACAAGGAATTTTAGCAGGTGTTTTTGCAAGCAACACTTGCTGAATTTCCTCCTCAACACAATTTTTAAAAGGATAGGAGCCCTGCCCCCTATTTTACCTGGTAACACTAGACTTCATCCACCACTGCAATGCATCCCCCCTCAGAATTTCTCTAAAACTGAACTTTTTCCTTGGATTGGCAGAGTTTTTCACCCTTCCTCTAGGAAGAAGTTGGATTTTCAGGCAGAAGAGTCTAGATTTGTCACTGAATTTCACCTAAAATAAAAACTTGCAGAGAATTCATGGGGCCAAGCATCAAACAAAGAGGGTCCTTGTTGGGCTGAGTGGGCTTTTAGAAGCTGGCATCTTGTTCTAGTACACATGGTGTGTGGGTGTGGGTGTATGTGGACAGTGTGCAATGGCCATATCCAGCTGATGTGGGCGTAGATAGAATTGTACATGTGGGACCTTTGCGGATGCCATAGTGCATTAAAGTACCCAAAGTGGCACGTGAATGTGCATTGCTTTTATGCATTGCCTTTTAGCAATGCATAGAAACATTGTGCAATGTGTTGCACATTATGGTGCCATCCATGCACATTAAGCATTGATCCACATATGTTGTGCTACATTGGTATTGACTATAGTAGTTGTGTAACATAGCTCAGCAGGCAGGTATGGTTGCCATGCTGTATCAGTGTAGAATCCTGGCCATAGTGTGCTGTCCCTTGAGTCACAACATGATACAACAAAACACAACATGAATCTGGAAACTGCAGCTTTGCCTTCCCTTCCTTTACAGTCACAACAACAAGGCCCCAACTGCCTGCTCATACCAAATGGGCTCAAAATGGAAGAGTCCACCTCGAGTTGCTTTGTTTTCCAGGTTTTAATGTGAATGAGCTTGGGCCATTTGTTGTCTCACAGTCTACTTATATGTTGTTACTGATGTTCATAAAGTTTTGCGACAACTCTACTTGGATCTGGGCTGTGCAGAAAAATGTGAACCAATGTTTAAAGTCTCCCTGCACTCCTTAGCATGTGTCACCTGCCTCTGCCCTTTATATCTAAGCATTAGTAGAGTTATTTGCTCTCCCTGTCTTGTACCTTCTTTCATGCTTGGGTGATGGGAAGCATTCATCAGCAAGCAGTTTCCTGCCGTCACATGCTCCATGAAACTCTTGCCAATCTTTCATCCATAGAAATGAAGTAGGGGGTGATTTGTAAGGGTCTTAAAAGACTAATTCTACCGCCACCTCCCTTTTCCTTGCCACTTTTAAAGAAACTGATTTAGACATAATTCAGCAGCACAAAACTTGTTAAAGGTGGTGTGCCCCTTTTTGTGTATGTGTGTGTATGAAGATTTGCACATTACAGTACAATTGATGAATAATTTACCAAGCCCCTGAAAGTAGCAAGCAAATGCTAAATTATTCAAATACACTTTGGTCTCAAAAAAGAGGCATTTTGAGATGTTTGGCTTGGCCTGCTCCACTGCCCGAGAGGAGCAACAATGGCAGCACCAGGGAGCATGGCAATGCCAGCTTGGGAAATAGATCCTAAATGCTGCCATGTGGTATCTGGCTAAGGTATCAGCTGGCAGAGTGGGAGTTAAAAGAAATCAATTACATAAATAAAGGCAAGGAAGCAAAAGGACAATACCAAGACAGCTTTCATTATTGAAACCGGAGATGCTTTTCCCAGAGGAAAAGAAACCCGAACGACCTTTTGTGGCCTTTCCAAAGAAATGACATTTTTTATCTTACACATCAGTCCAACAACAAGAGCACAATCACTAAAAAAAAGTGAGTCTGGGCATCTTCTAGAAATTTCCTGAGAAACCTTACTAGTCTAATCTCTCAATTCCCCCCCCCCTCACTGTTTTAGGAGACCAACAACCTCAGAGTTTGGAAACACCTAGTTACATACCTGTGCTAGTTACATACATACATAATTAGCATCTTCCCCACAAAATGGCTTAATAAGTTAATTTGTTGATTAATGGGACTAACCTTATGCATTCCTTGGAATGACACTTTTTAGCCATACCTGAGAGGCAACAACCAAGGTATGATGGAAGATTTCAGACAGTAACATCATATACTGATATAAGGCTATATTGCAACTTCTTGCCCTTTTCACTCATAATATTGATGTTTCTACATGTGCAATTGCAACTTTGGATGACAGTGAGCTACAGCTACTGATAATGGAGATTATCAGATGAGTGCCTAAAATGTTATTATGGCACTATACAGTATTTTACAGTGTTCGTGTCCTGGCACAATGACAGATGTTTTTGCACACTACGAGGAGAATGATACAAAATCTCCCCAAGAATCCAGCAGTACGAGCACTCATACCACATACTTCCATTTTTCTCCGTGAACAAGATTTTGGCACATCTCGGAAGAAGATGTGAACATGCTAAAAAGCCACAAAACACCAAAATTAAAAAATAAAATGTTCAGAAAAGCACAGATACACATTTTAAAACTTACAAGCAAGATGGGGAGGTTCATAAAAAGAGTGTACAGTATGTAGCTTTCCCATTCACACCCTCAAGTGTTCTGGCAGGACCGCCCATTGACGCTGGAATCACGCCATCAGAATGGGGCACCTTCTCACACACATGAAAATCCGGAACACAAACGCTACGGGAGATCAATTTTCAACTTCTCCCCAACACTAAAAAAAGAACTCCCTTGTAATGGCAACAGAATGCTTGCATAACGCTGGGGCACAATGAAGTCTGATAAGGAAGCCCCTTTGCAATTTCATGGCATCGTTATAACACCGTTTTTGACATGTCTGATAATCTCCAATGTGACCTCTGCTTTAGCATCCTACCTATTTATTAACAAATGTCTAAGATATGAAAGTTAAATTTTCAGAATAAATTTCAGCGTTCTCTCTCTCTCTCTCTCTCTTTTTCTAGTAGTCCATGGATTGCTAAGTGTAGCTAAGTGCCTGGAGCATCTCTAGCTGTTTAGTTGACTTATTTCCCAAAGAGATGCTTTCAAACAGGAAGCACCGGAAGCAATTCCAATCAACTATGTGTAATTATACACTGATGTAGTACACAGGGGTACGATGGAAAAGCAAGTATGCAAGGCTGCTATTGCAGCCTCCATCCGCTGAATATCCTGATTGGTTCATAACTATCTTGGAGGACTATCTCTGGATTTATAGTCTCACTTTCCCGTTCCATGACTGGCTTTTATTTTTCTCTTCTGAATTGCCTCTCCTTCATTGATATCATTTTAGTGCGGAAGTGGCAAGGCCTCAGGATAGCACTAAACCAGTAAGTTATATCTGGAATGAGATTTCCCTGCCCCCACCCACAAATTTAAAAGGATATTGAGAACTGATGTATATGAGCAGGACATCCAGACAATAAATGGAAGATAGCCTCTGGTCTTAGACAGACATGGAAAGAAAAGGTTTTTAAAGAACCACACTAGCCTAATGTTATTGGGTAGAATTTTGTACAGATTAGAGTTGTGAGCAAATTTCAAATTCTCTTTTTAAATTTTTAATTACATTTTTTCCTGCTGTGTTCCCATTAAAAAAAATTGTGCTGATTAAAAACTAATTTAAAAACAGGGATACAGTGAGATTTTAGTCAAGAGAAGTTATCTAAACATGGGGAGACAGCCTGCTAAGGGTTTTGTTAAAGTTGTAAGCAGTCTCACTTCCAGCATGGGATAGAGACACCAACCACTCCCCCTCCCCCAAAGTGTTTCCTACAATTTGCACAAAAATGCCTTTCCACAAAACTAGGGTCTTCTCTCTTTGTTAAGCCAAGCACACACACAATGTGCACAAAAGGGTCAGTTGATTTATCATGATAATACAAATAGTCCAACCAATGATAATAGGTTATACTAGATTGTGCAACAAGGCAACAGTTCTTGTAGTTTTTTATGTGCTCTGGCTGAGAATTCTAAATGCCCCTCTCTAAATTGTAAATCCCAGAATTCCAGAGGAAGTTGCCATGACAATTAAGGTGGAATCATAGCACTATAATTCTATGGTGTGAATAGGCCACAGGTCAGGATTTACATCCCTACTTAAAAAAAAAATAGATTAAATAAAAAAATAAACTAAGCAATGACAACATTGAAGTCATCACAGTAATCTATAAAAATTCGCAGGAAGAAAAATTAGGAGAATCAATTCACCATATGCTATCTTACATTTCCAGTGCTTTGCTGGAACTTTGGGAGGCAAAGTCAGGTTTCTTCTCCCTGCAAAACAGGGCCAGATACTCCCTGGGTACTTCCTTCCCTAGACAAGTAAGTGGCCATGGCAGTAGCCTCCAGTTCATGAAAGCTGCCTTGGGGCAGGGGGTGGATGCTGTACAAGAAGGTAGTGAATATCTCCTTCTGCAATTCTAAAAAAAAAAAAAGAGAGAGAGAGAGACTTGGGGCTCCCCGCCGGCATATCCTGGCCATGGATCAGGTCTGTTCCTCCCCCATTACCTGCACAAAATGGGAGGAGGTCATGACGGGAACGCCGGCCCTGTCACTGGAGTCGCTGCAGCTGCTGCCACCGCCATCTTCCATGCTCTCCCAGAATCGAGGAAGTTGGCTGCAAGATGTGCCCAAGGCCCCCTGTTGGTCACATGCTGTAGGACTCCTGCCTGGAGCCGGCACAGCAGCTGGAACAATGGGCAACCCTGCTGTGATGGGCTCCTGCAGACACGCTGGGCCTTATGCATTGTTTACCAGGTTTAATGGAGTTAAGCAGCTATTTTTTAAAAAAAAAATTGGTTTGTTGGGCCCTATCCTGTCTTTCCTCCATCTGAGACCCATATCTGCCCTGGCGGTGTTGAGGACTGCTCAGGGGCAGAACAGGGCAAAAACCCTGCTTCGTCAGCACTCCTCTAAATGCCAACTTCTTTTCCTGAACTCATCAGTTAACAGATTTTCCTAGAGGCCTCTTTCCTTGATGCTTAGAACTCTATAGCACTAGAATCCTAGGCCCCAAGGTGCCTGGGAAATGTATTTCTCTATAAAGATTTTGAGACTATATTATAGAGAACTAGAATTAAACTTTGGATGTAACCCTTGCAGTATCAAAGGGAGAAAAGCCTTTGAAGTTTCCAGAAAAAATACCATTACTAGATTCCCTACCCTCACCTCCTGCCATGAACAGAAGATGAATTGAAGCATATCCTCCAACATTTCACAGATGAAAATCATGATACATGAGGCCAAGCAACATCAGAGTGTGGTCAAGATGTCAAAAGTTATTAATGAGGAAAAACACACAAGCTGAGGACAAAGGGGGAAGGTTTAGGGGGAGGAGAGAGAAAGTGGGATATTTGAAAAGAAGCTGAAAACTTGGGATGGCAGGGGATTAATTGAGACTGTCCCTGCCAAATTGGGACAGTTGGAGGGTATGGAAATCCTATATTAGCAGAAGTCCTTTTCATCGTTGTTGCTGAAAAAGTGGGAGGTCAAGTAGAATGTGAACAATATTGATACATGCAGAAACATTGCGGTAGAGTTAGCACACTACTGTCCACTATATGGGTTGATATTTCTGATGCAAGGGTTTCTATCTCCCAGTCTCATGCTACTTCATTAATTGGTACTCTTTTGTTGCTGCTTTACAAGCGAATACAGTACATACCCATTTAAGGCAATTTAATCCATATTTGTCCAAAAAAATAATAATAATTGGCATTGATTGTGTGGCTCTTTTATTGAACACCACAGTTGTGCAAAACAGAAAGATAATAAATACCTTACCATCACTCAGAACCTTATCTCCTTCTCTTGTTCAAGCATTTATGCCATATTTACATTAGTCTGTATTGCTGTATTTTAACTGTTGTAAGCCACCCCAATTGTTTTTAATAGAGGGGCAGGGTAAAAATAAATTTTATTATTCTTATTATATGGATATGTAATTTTAGATGGAAAATGCTGCTTGGTGAAAAATAAAAACAATTGTCAATATGGAGCCCCCAAATAGCCTTGCAAGTGACCAATAGCACATAGGGCTTGTCTACATGGGCAATATACCCCATCTTGCCCCCATCTTAGAGCCCTGCAGGCCTGCCAATACAGGGCTTTTGCCCTGTTCTACCCTCAGGCTTTCCTCATGAGTCCCAGGGCAAAGACAGGGTAAGCTGGAGAGGGGGAGAGGGTAGGGCCCAATAAACTGTTATGTTAAAATGCCTGTTTTAATCTGTTCCCACCAGGATGAAACGGATCAGGCCCCATGAGAGCTCAGGAACCTGTCCCAGCAGGCTAGCCCATCACTGCAGCTGCCGGTGTGCCTCGCTCTCTCCAAAGCAGGAAGGCATCCTGTAGCATGTGACCAAGGCTGGTCACATGCAGGGGGCCTTGGTCAGATGTTGTGGGCCAGCTTCCTAGCTTCTGGGAGGGTGAGGGAGGTGGCAGCAGTGGCAACTGCAGCAACAGGCAGGGGTGCCTGTCTGGACTTCCTCCTGATCTGTGGCCAGGGTATGCTGGTGGGAAGCTGGCATATCCTGACTCATGTAGATGAACCCATAATAGGGAATTTCTCTTATTTAGCAGTCATGTTGTGTACATCAGTCCTCAAGGTGTCACTGAAACATGAGACTCTTGCTCACTTCCAACAGAGTTTCTCCTTAGGAAAATACAGAAAATTGTTTAAGGACAGATATGTTCTTCCCTAAGTCTGACCTGTCTTAAGGAACAAGGACCAAAGCCATATTCAAGCATGCATAATTTCAGTAGACTTGGTGCATAAAAACAGAGTGGAATGAGTGTGCTGGCATCCTCCTCCTCTGTTACCTTCTTCCTTGCCTTTTCTGTGTTGAGGCTGGCCTCCATATGCCCTTCCAATCTCAAAACTACACTGGAATGTTGTCAGTCTCTGTGGATGCTTTTGGCACAATTTAGATCTGCAGAAAATATGCTTTCTCAATCAGGAGAAGAAACCATCCAAGTATAAATGCTGACCAATCCAAAAGGCACCTGTCCAGTTTGTGGAGGATCTTGGTGGGGGGAGGGTCAAGGGGATGCAGAGTTAGCCTATGAGGAAGCCATGTCTGATGACATCAAAAGCTGCCAGTAGGTCAAGGAGAATCAGCACAGTTGCATTCTCCTGGTCTTTCCCCCAAGAAACATCATCCATCAAGGTGACCAAAGCTAATTATATACCCAGACCAGGTCTGAAGTCAGAGTGGGAGAGTTCTAAACAAACTGCCTTCTCAAAGAGTGATTTGGAAGATTAGCACTTGCCACTCATCCTGAATAAGAACTTGTAGAAAGGCATCTCTTTTAAGAGGTATCTCTTAAAAATACATGGACCAAAATGTTCAACAGAAGAAAACACGTTATTCACTTCCAAAGGACCTTGGTGATGACCATTAGCTTAGTTGGATTATACATGTTTTTAAAGGACATTCCTGCCAACTGTTATTAACTGAATGAAACCACTCCCTCCTTCCTCAGAGGTCCCCTTGTTAACAATCTGCTTTGATTATTGTTGAGTCTCATTAAAGTCACAAATCACACGTCTTTTGAAAGCATGAAGGGATCCAACATTCATGTTAGATGGCGATGAGGAAAAGGCACAGGCCTTTCTTAGCCTTTCCAACTATCCCACTGTCGGCACATTGGTATTAGATATTGATTTCTGTTTAATAGAATAAGCTGCAAGAGATCACGCTCTTTGTTGGCATTGAAAGGATAAACCATAAAAAGCCATTAAGAAATATTGTAAGTCTTGAGATGATTAATGGGGTCCTAAGGTTCTTTCTCCTGACGGTTTCCAGATAATGCCTTCAAAAGATCCCATTGCTCCTGGCTGCAGTTCAAACCTATTTATTTACAAGGTGAAACAAGCTGAGTAACAGGGCTCTTGGACCAGACTCCCTGACTGCCAGTATTCATTTCTTTATTTGTTTTTAAACAAGAAGTTAGTCTGGATGCCTCTAAAGTTAGGATGTGCTGGGAAAGGTTTAATTTTTTAAAAAAATAAGCTCATGAAGTTGTCGAGGTACTTCTGAGGTCAACTCACGAAAGACGATACATGTACCCTTCTTGTCTGTTTTTCCCCAAAGGGTAGGCAGAGTTTCAGATGTAGGGGAAGAAGGTCCTTGTCAAGAATTATTGATTCATTCTGCTAGAGAAGCACTGTATCTTTCTCCTCTCTGCAAAACAGTGATATGCTGGACACTGGTGATCAAGGTTACCTCCCTGTAGTGCCATCTTGAATTCTGAAGCAGCCAGGCTTCTAACAGAGTACAGATTTGCTATTTGTGCATGTGTATGTGTGTGTTCCTATGGTAGCATCACATCTGTATCACACTACCATCTTCCAAGTGCCCTTGAAGGGTAATTGTGGCAGGGAAGCAGTTGGGGTATGATAAAATAGCTCAGTTAAAGTTTTGACTAAGGGTGTGACTGCTGTTAAATAAAAATTAAAAATAAAAATTTGAATTCTATATGGGGCATAATTTTAAAGTGAATTGAAAATGAGACTGACAACTTCATATTGCCCTTAGGGAAAACCATAGTTTCTGATTCCCTGATTCATATGTGAATGAGAACACGGTCATCTTTTGTAATGTGCACTTTTCCAAATTTGGTGCATGGAGTTCTCAAAATTGGATACACAAATGTGTCTATTAGTGGAAAATGCTGTCCCCCGTGCCCCCCCCCAAAAAAGAGGGAAAAAATGAACAAGTATGGGGAAATTGTGATGAAGTTACTGTATATGTTACAGAAATGCAACACAAACATGAATTTTCATGCATTTGTTTTCAAAATCACATTCTAAAATTGGATGGAATAGATATACAATCTAATACACATCAAAATGATAGAGACCAGACAAAGCCTTATGTGACGGTGCCTAAGCAGGCTACCTAATTCCTTTTTAAAATAAAGCTATATTAATGCCTGCCCTTTAGCTCAGAAATTCAAATACGGTATTCTACATCTTTTTCTTCTAACTACAAGGCATCCTCAGGCCATGTCCAAAGGCGTGCTTCTATCCCAGCTGTACTGGCACTAAGGGATGTAATCTTCATGTCAGTTGTGCTTTATTTTTTTTAAAGGGGGGAAATCACTAGAGATGTCACCAGTGAAGGCAGCAGTGCTACAGACATAAATAACAGCCTGCCATCTGTTAGCACTGTCAGTTGAAGAGCGGTGCTGTACTTTGCTACATGCATTTAATGGGGCATCCTCTGTAAACTCTACTATTCTGATATACTTTTTTTTTTTAAAGAAGAGTTTTCACAGACAGATTTTTTAAAAAAAAATTAGCACCCCATTATTGAATAGATAGAACACAATTAACATTATGCTAAGAATTTACAATGAAGAATTCCAAGTATATTAGACTTCCATGTTGATATTCAGTTCTTATGGGTCCTCTTGCTGAGAGCTTTGTCTCTGTATACCAGAGGTAGGGATGGAAAGCTCTTTTAATTGGGTATGTTACTATGTTTGAATGTGTTTAAAACTGTTATAGTTTACTGTTTTGAACAGAATGGTTTATTTCTTTATTTTTTCTTTAAAATTTTTGTATCAAATAGGTTTTAGCTACACTTTGTTTTAGTTGGTTGCAAGCCACCCTGAGACCCATCCTGGGAAAACACAGGATATAAATTAAACAAACAAGTAAATAAATAAATAAATATGTTATTGTTGTTGTTGTTGTTGTGTGTCTTCTACAACTTGTCTAGACAGGCAAAATACCCCAACTTGACCCTGTCTCAGAGCCTTGCAGTCCTGATGATGCAGGGCATTTCCCCCATTCGCCCCTGAGGCTGAGATGGGGGGAAGAAGTGGTAGGGCCTGATAGAACATTTAAAAATGTGCCAAAAATGCTGCTTCCTGTGGAGAAAATTCTATGCAAAAGCCCATGTGCAAATTTAGCACAGAATAAGCCCCACACTATGAATAGTATTCAAAACAAATGGCATATTTCTTGAAGACTTTCTTGCATCTGGAAGAAAATGCCTAAAACTACTTATTGCATGCCATGAAAACGGCATTGACAAACAATCATATCCATAAAATTCAGGGCTGGGCAATTACATTAAGGTGGGGGACATGTTTGCCTTGTATATTGCCCTGCCCCAAGACTTTCACCAGTTATGTCAGAATAGCCCTCTGGTAGAAGGTGTCTGCTGTTTGAAGAGCTGTCCAGTACAAATCTGATTTTGGATAAAGAACCTTTAAGGAGGGTGGTCAGGAACTTGAAACTGTTAATTCATAGTTATCAGCACTTGGGGTAGTAGAAAGTGGCTAAGATCTTGCCTGGTTGAGTGGAGCGTGAGAGTTTCGCACACAGAACTCTACTACAGCCCCCCTGCTATTACCCCCTGGATTCACTATTTAAGTGCAGTGCCCCCCCCCGGCCATTCTGTTGCTTGTGAAGTGTGTGGGGATTGGAGAAGTCACTGTGATAGCATCCCCAAGAGCCATTCCATGGCTGAGGAAGAGTAGAAGAAATCGGAGAAGCATTTGGCTATGTTTCCAGATGCAGACCGATGTCTTCATCTGCACAATCTGCTGGAGTCTTCCGGGGGTCTCAGTGGATGATATCAGTCTATGTCCGGCTATGGGAACATAGACTGAAGCTTCTCAGATTCCCTCTGCTCTCCACCAGCAATGGAATGGCCACGGGGTGGGGTGCTATTGTAGTGCAGCTGTGAGTTCTAGTGATGCTTTGGACATTGTGGAGGGAGGAAGAAAATACCAACCTCTGCAATGACCCAAAACAAAACCCCCAAATGTGCGCACACTTAAGATGGACTTATGCTTGCATAGGTCACTCACAGGATGCTGGACACAAACCTCACCTCGTCACAATCTTCCCCACTCAGGTGAGATGTACTTTAATTTTGTTTAATTTTTAAAAACTGTTTCCAACTTTTCCTTTGTGCGTATAAGTAAACATATGAAATTTTAAGTGTCTTCTTTTGGCCCTTTGGTGTGCATGCCCTGGGGTGATGTGTAAAAGTCCAGCCAATGAGAAACACCCTCTACACTCATCTCTGGTTTTGCTTTAGGCAAAATCCCAGTGACGGTGGCTTTTAAAATTCAACAGAAAGCTTGAAATTATTTCTTAGGCTTTGAACTGCTGGAGTCTGACCACAGAGAGGTGACTTTTTGTTGGCTGAATGTGTTGCTCTCCATCTCTCCGGTGCGTCCAATTCCCGCTTGGAAGCAAAGACATTGAAGACCTAACAGCAGCAGCAACAGCAGCTGTGATGCACTAAGATGTGCCAGTAGCTTCTGACATAGTATGCTTGAGCACATTTTAGATCTTTCAAAAAAGAAAAGAAGAAACCCAAGCTTCTTATATAGAAGGGTGGGACAAAGTGGATCCACTTCTGCAATGCATCTCTTTATATGTACCTGCATTCCAGAGTGTTCCTACCTTCTTATCACACTGCAGCAGTCAGAATTGTGGCATTGAAAGGGCAGAGATGTTTTCTATCCAGGGAGTATTAGCTGCAATGCTTTGGCACCAAGAATAATAATAACTAGCAAACAATGATTGGTGCAGCTTTGCTAAGGGAGGAAGAATGATGGAAACCTTCTTGAGACAAATGGGCTGTCCCAAAAAGACAAGGTACCACATTCAATTAGGGAAGGGCTAAAATAATTACTTTTTTATGCCAACGTACTGAATGCTCACTCCCTAAAATGATGCATGAACCAAAATTTGGAATGTGCATAGGATCCCCAATTCAGTTTGGAGTCTGACTCCGCAGTTTTAGATCTGGGTCTGCTTTAGTTGGTATTCCAGAATTAAACTATTCCAATCCAAACCCACAATCCAAACTGAGGTCTGGAAATCCAGGTTGCTATTTTCTCCCCATTGTTTTGCCTAGGGAAACCAAGGGTAGCTACCATGCCTTTTTTCTTCACACACCTACATAACGTCTTGGGACATAGTAGACTCTAAAGAAGGGATTAACCCAACCCAATATCAGACAGATAACTCTTCTTGTAGTAGTAGATTTTTGGGTGTTCTAGGCACCTATAAAATTTGTGTGTGTGTTTTAAAATGTGAGGGGTTTTTTTTCATAAAAAACATCCTCCTACACACTCAAAAAGGGGGTGGTGGTATCCTGTAAGTAGTTTTAACAGATGCACATTTCCCCTACAGAAACAGTTGGGTATTTTTATCAGATGCTGAAGTCTGTATTCAGTTGAAGTTTACACAAGCAGAGCTACACCACACACAGATACACCATTTGTTTGCACATTCATTTGTGCTGTGTTGCAATTCAATAATGCACAATTGTCCAATAACCCCATGAGGATCATATTATCCTCCTTCTCCTCCTTGATGTGGGATCTCAGCCAAGAAGTTTAAAAAACCCAACAACTGGTGAGATCTAATGACACTGGAGATTATCAGATGCTACCAATGTGGCGCCAGAATGACAGCAGAACGTAAAAGGATGCCAATATCACACAACATCATCCTTTTGCATTCCTCTGTCATTACTCTGGTGTCTCTTTTTATTGATGGGCCAAGCCGTCAATAGATCATCCATCCCATTTTGGTGCAGCATTGTCGGCATCTAAAACCTCGCACCATTGTCCTGCCGTGAAATACAGTGTCAATAGGCAGTCCTGCCAGAACACTTCCTAGTGGGGTTGTGAAAACAAGGTAGGCTATTGTCTTTTTATGAACCTCCCCAAGATACTTGTTATTTATTTTAGTGTGTTTATGTGCTTTTAAAAACTTTTTTGTGTATTTTTACTTTTTAATTTCCCACTCTCACATCTTCTCACAAGATCAGGTAGGATTTCAGTCCAGGAAGTGAACTGATCTTCATTAGAGCTCTGTTCATTCCTGGGCTGCCTTTTAACAGAAGATAAGGTAAGTCTGATGCGGTGGGCTATTGTGTGGGGACAGGGACAGTTCTGGAGGTTGTTGTCAACTCCGGTCCTCCAAGAGTGGCATGATAGCTCTCCAAGGGGCAGGAAATGGTTACATTGGAGGCAGCGGTTGAAGCGAGGAAAAAAGTGGGTTGGGGGAAGATTTTGGTCATTGAGCATTTGATACCAAATTCTGTGGTGACCCAAAAAGTGAGTTATGATAGCATAAGTTGGGGTAAATGTGTTAAAATAGCAAAAGTTGGACTTATGCCATTAGAAATCACTAACACAATGCCAACCATTATTTTAGGGACTCAGGGCTTGTCTACATGGGCAACGTACCCTGTCTTGCCCCTGTCTTAAAGCCCTAAAGTCCTGATAACACAAGGCTCTTGCTCCATTCTGCCCCCAGACAGTCCTCACCACTCACAGGGCAGATAGAGAGCTCAGACAGGGCAAAGATAGGGTAAAGCCTGATACAAAATTGTAAAACAACACCTCTTTTAAGCTATTCCTGCCAGGAAGGATCAGATTGGGCCCCACGAGACCACAGGAGCCAAAACCAGCAGGCTGGCCTTGCTGCTGCTGTCAGTCCACCTCCCTCTCCCAGAAGGCTGGAAGGAATCCTGCAGTATGTGACCAAGGCCTTGGTCATATGTTACGGGCTGCTTCCTGTATTTTGAGAAAGCGAGGGAGACAGGAGTTGCTGCAATGGCAGGGCAGCATGCCCTTCTGTACTCCAGCCCATTTGGAGGTGGAAAACAAGCCTGATCCACAGCCAGGATATCCCAGCATATCCTGGCTCATGTGGATGACTCATCAAATGGCTTGCCTTCCAATTTAACTGCTAACAACACAACAACAGCTAGGGACACTGGGGCAATGGGGGGAGATTAGTTAAAACTTATGCTGAGTCATTTAGTTAGTTAAAACCTATTAGTTAGTTAAAACCTATGCTGACTCATTTAACAGGAAAATTAAGAAGAAGGGCAAGCAGAAGATTAAGCTAAGCTATTCAACGGTGACAAAGGGATTTTTTTTTAAAAAAAAGAAAGTCTCAGCAAGACCAGTGCAGATGACAATCAGTATGTGCCCACGATCAATATGTACTCACCCTTCCCCATAGCTATTCTGCTCCTCTCTCCATAATATGCATTAAACCTGGAGGAGATAATATAACTCTAATGGCTTCAATTAGTCGCTCTCCATAAACTGTGTGGTTGGACAGTACTGGTGATATATGTGTGTGTGTGTGTGTATTTTACCCCAGATTGCACTATACAGTTATCAGCGAGCAGAGTCCAGCTCCCATTATTTTCCTCTGCCACACACCACCTAAGCATCTTTCCAACATTGTCATTTTGGAGACATGCTATCTGGCTCTCCCACTGACTATTTTGAACCTCCAGATCTCTTACCTTAGGACTGTGGTGTTCTGTTCTGGCATCCAGTTAGCCCATTATGTTCAAATTTGGAACAGGTACTGACTGATGTTAAACTACCAGATTTTCTTTGTTATTGAGAACTGGGCCAAATTAGAGGCATAGCCCTAACTGGAACACCCGATATTTGATCTCTTTTCCCCAAAAAATTTTGTGATGCAAAACAACATGAATGGTGTATTTTGGTATTCAATGTCAATGGAACAGGAAGTTTCTTTTTCCACCTCCCTTCATGACCAGCTCTTCTCCACACATCAACATGCAGATGCCTACATTCTTCTGATGGTGGCAGTGCCTGCTATGATTTATTTAATTCTTTGGCTGTATTGGTCACTTCAGTCTAAGAGGGGATATTGCTGTGACATTTGGTTCCCCCATACACTACTCCTTGGATGTGACAAGCCATTTAGAATTTTTAAAAAATCTGGAGGATATAGAAGTCTAAGCTTTCTCTAGTCTCTAGGGAAGACTTGCTCAATATTTTTAAGGTGATGCTGTTGCTAGAATTGATGTATCAACAGAGATTAATCAAAAAGGGGTGCTTGTTCATATAAATGGATCCCACCTATGTGCTTGGTAGCAATCCTCTGTACCTTGTACCTTGGAGGCATGGGTGTGGTTGATGCTCTACATCTAAAATTTCTTCCCCTCCCTCTCTCTACCCTCCTCCTCCTCCTCCATTGCTGCTTCTTCCCTCTCTCCTTTCACACCTGTCTCAGTTTTACTCCTTCCTTTTCCCTATTGCACCAACTTTTGCCATCTCCACAGCCTGAATTTTAATCAACAGGCCTCTTCTGCTAACAAACCCATGCAGGAGAAGAAGGCATTAATTGCAACGGAGCAATCTGTCTTGTTAGCCATTGCTGGGACTGATTTATTGCTCTTCCTGGCTTGCCTGAAGAAATCCATTGATGTCTTTGGCTTCTATGAGATGCTGCTGGCAGCCCAGAGGATAGAAACACTGTATCAGCGAACCTGAGAGACAGGCTTGCACTAGGAAATCTTGGTGTCCATGTCCAGTTGCTGCTGTTGTTATTTAAAAAGGAAGGGGGGTGTTTAAATATAAGACAGAACAGTTTAAAATTATTCAAATATTTGGTATGAGAACTTATTTATGATGACAAGGAGGGACACAGCCAAGGAGATCCAGCTTTACCAGTGTTGTGAAGATGATGGGGGACAAAGTACTTTGATTCCCACAGCTTGTAAGAGCTGTTCTTTGGCCAAAATAGATCAGAATGGCCACAGTAAAAGCTGTGTACTAGGCCACAAGACAGAAACTGTGTACTAGGCCCTGTCAGCAGCTATAATGGTTTCTACCACTTAGACAAAGATCCCTATTTGGGAACTGACGGAGGGCTTATCTACACTAGCCAGGATATGCTGGCTCCCCTCCAGTGTATCCCAGATCTGGATTCGGCCCATCCTGTCCCCTGTAGAAAATGGCCCGGTGTCCAAACAGAACGCTGGCTATCACTGCAGCCACCACCACTATTTTCTCCACTGATGCAGAAGCCAGGAAGGGGGCCTCTGTTGATACATCTGTGACTGCAGGCCCCCTACATGTGACCAGCCTTGATCATATTTGAGGGATCCCTGCCTGGCTTCTGGGAGAGTTAGGGAGCTGACAGCAGCAACAAGGGACAGCATGCCAGGATGGGCTCCCATGGACACATGGGGCCTGATCCATTCTGTCCCAGCAGTAACAGTTTAAACTAGGTATTTCCTTATATCACTGTAAAGGGACCTACCCCAGCTTCCCCCTATCCCAGCCCCATATCTGTCCCAGGGGTCATAAGGACTGCCCGGGGGAAGATTGGGGTAAATGTCTGCATCACATGGACTGCTGGGCTCTGGAACAGGGACAAGCCATGGTATTTTGCCCATGCAGATAAGCCTTGAGTCTGTAGTGGTTTCAGGTAGGTGATTCAGTCAGTTCCCAGGTATATCCCAAAGAATTCTTTTTGGCTCAGTGTCCTACCTGGCATGCAAATATATTTTATTTATTTGTGGTATACAGGGACATTCAGGAAGAGGGAGAATGGAACTTTAGTCCTCTCTCTCCTGGTCTCATGCCCTAGCTAGAGAAGACCTCCTCAGACAAGGACAAAGAAGAGGAGAAACATGATGGATCCAATCAGAGCAAGAGATGGCTGCCAGCCCTGTACTAGAGTGATTTGAAATGGAATCCAGACCATCCCATGTAGCTCTTGAAGACCAAGAGGCAGATACTGAGCCACTTGCTCCCTCTGAGTGCCATAGCCTAAAACGCCAGCTGCAGAAGAGCAGGAAAATCCTTGGCCACCTTGAAAGAAAGGAATATGCTGTGTTAATTTACAGCTAGCTATACATTAGCACAGCAAGACCATTCCTTTGTTGCAAACAAGTGCTCAAAAATCTGTGTGCTATCACTCGATTTTCCCTGTTTACTCACTTCATGGACTTCAGTTTGTTCTATGGATTATTCTCTTTGATTACCCCCTGACTGGCATTGGACTTTGGTTACTCTCAGAATGCCTGTTGTGCTTTGAACTCAGATAGTTTTGACCACACTTCTGCTCTTGTGGACACTCTATGTATGATTCTGGACCTACTTGACTTTTCATCTACTGCTCTCTTGAACTATAGACATTTGAAGGCTTTAAATAGGACATCTGCCTTTTCATAAGCTTGTGGAGTGCTGCTACAACAGTGGTAGTAGTAGCCCTGAGGAATGTGATTTTCCCTGGTTTCCTGTGAAGTTCAAACTGGGAGGGCTTAGGAAGCTTGTGGTGAGATGGGAAGGAAGTGAATTCTTTTCCTGCTCAGATTAAAATCTGAGCTGGAGAAGAACTCAGGGGAAACAACTCTAGTATTTCTGGCAGACAGTGGAGTTACAATTTCCCATTCCAACCCAAGGATATCCATTATTCAGCAAAATATTTAATTTGGCTTACTGAGTCATAGAGGCTTATGGCTGTGAGTTAAAAGATGGAATGGGTTTCCTGGTTCAACTAAACCAGCAATCAAGACCTGTACAGAAGTCTATACACCTGTGCCCTTCCTAATTTCATTTCATTTCATTTCACTTCATTTCATTTCATTTTTTCTTTTCTTTTTTTTATTTTTTGCTTTCAGTGTAAACAAGTAGAGGAGTAAAAGGGTTGTTTCTTAAATTCTGGACTTTATCAGACCATGCAAATATGGCATCATAAGGACGCCTAATGATTGCGAAAGGGCACGCATACCAGATGACATTGCCCTTTCATGATCATGTCCAGTCCAAAACCTGCCCAAGCCATCAACTGATGCCCCGTGGTGCTTTTGTGCCAACATTGCTGGCTGGATCAGCCAGAACACTTCCAGGTGAGATCGTGATGCCCAGGTAGGTGACACACTTTTTACGACCCTCCCCTGTTTACTTTGAAGTTTTAAAGTGTGTTTATCTGCTTAGTGTAATTCTGTGTGTGTTATTTTTGATTTTATTTTTGAGTTTCCTGCGCTAGGTATTTTCACGAGAGTCTGTGGGTTTTCAGACAAGGAAGTGAACAGAGCTCCGTTCACTCCTCTGTCATTGCTGGGGAAGCCTTTGCCACGATGCAAGGTAAGCATGGCATGGGGAGTTCTTTTGACGGCATAAAAATGGCAGAAGTTATGCTGGCAAAAGAATGGGTTTAGGGGGATGGTCTGATCAAGTCCTCAGAACAGCTGTAGGAATTTGGCTGCAATTTCTTTCACTAAAAGCAGAATATCTACTCTTAATCTGCCAAGGCACATTGTGTCTCATCCACATTTCCTCCTGACTGACTACCTTGGGATGGGCTACTTTGCCTCGGTCTGAAGCACCATGGGTAGCAAGCGTGAGAAGACAGGGAGTAACTCAGCCTCACTCTTCCCTGCCAAGAGAAAAGCAAGCTGGATATGAATGCAATCAATGTTTTATGTTTCATTTTTTTTCCTTGCACACAGGGGTTAATTGTCTTGTGCCTCTGCCAACTGCAGGGTTTCCCAGCCAGCGCAGCTCTTCCAGGAACCAGGAGCATTGGGTTTCTAACACTTAGTCATAAATCAAGCCTAAATAATGTTGGGGAGAAAATAAAAATGGCCCCATCTGTGAACTTCAGAGAGGTCTTGGGCTGCCCAATAGATCAATGCAGCTTAAAGGGGGAAAAAAAGAGGACTGCATTGGTTTCCTTTGGAGATGGTAGAAAGGAAATAGAGATGATGAATAGACAGGAGTGGAATGTTAGAGGGGAGGGAGGGCTGGAGCAAGAGCCACAGCCCTTACTTTTGATCAGTATCCCCAGGTTTTATCAGTTTTATGTTCTTTTATATTTTTGTTCTCACACACCATCTGGTAGTGAAATATGTGTGAAAACCACCATTCTAATGGGTAAGAGCACCAGATTTAGAACTTGTCCAGGCATATCAGGTCCTGGTGATTTGCAGAGGAAGGACTGAGCAGGCAGAAAGGCTTCAGGTCACCTGAAACACAGGGGGCAGCCGGGCAGGCCATAGCCTAAGAAGGGAAGCCAATCTGTAATTTTAGGTAGACGGTTTCTCATGCTAGCAACAAGAATCTATTCCATCTTTTTTATCATATGCGGTTTTACCTGTTTCTTTCTTCTTTTTTTAAAAAATGATGGAATAAATTGAGGCAGGGTCTATTAGTGGGGGACATAGAATCATAGAATCATAGAATTGCAGAGTTGGAAGAGACCACGAGGGCCATCCAGTCCAACCCCCCTGCCACGCAGGAAATCTTGATCAAAGCATCCCCGACAGATGGCCAATAGAATCATAGAATTGCAGAGTTGGAAGAGTGAAGCCTTCCCATAAAATCATGTGAAGCCCCCCCATAAAAATCAGTGAATGAGATAGAGTGATGGTGATGGCACTAAAGGTATCAAGATATTGCCCTGCATTGTTTGTCAACTGTCTCTTGATGACACTGTCATGTACTGCATTGTGATGTTTGACAAAAGTCAGAAATGTAATGGGTAGCAAAGTTCCAATCAGCACAATAGTCTCAGTAGATAATTTCTTATTGGAATTTGGCTAGATAAAAAATTTCAAGCATTCCTTCTATCGGTGCCTGCATTTTCTTCCTCTGACCAGCCTGCAGGGTCTATGCAAGTGCTACATTAGTATACCCATCAGATCATATTATTTTACCATGCCTCTTTCTAGTGATAGACCTTGATTTAGCACAGCCCATAACTTTTTGCATTACCACATTGAATTCCTATTTAATTCAAAGAGCTTAAAAGCATACTTAAAATTAAGCATGCACTGCAGTGCAGTTGCTCGCTAGCTTCAGGCTCACGTGAATGCACATATATTTCTGCTATCAAGATGAATTCCTTTATCCTTTAATCTGACTTTGTAAAACCATTTTGGTCTTCTCGGTGTCAAGCTGTGTGCTACAATGGAGATGTATGGATGGATCCCAAGTTGGCTCATAGCAGATTCCACCCAACCGTACCCACTCACCAGCTGCTAGTTGCTTCAACAGCTAAAAATATGGGTACCTGGCTAGCTACTGTTAGAAACATAGCTAGACTAGGATCATGGGTTTCCAGTGGGTGGGGTGTAACCAACAAGCCTCTCATGATGTTTATCATCAACTTGTTCTTGTTTGGGTGGTGGCTATGAAAAAAACATAGAATGAGAAAGAGAGGGGAAGGAAGAAGGCAATGGGAAAGGTCAAAGGTTGACCACAAGAGCAAAGTAAGATAGCCCCATGCTAAAGAACAAGTATTCTGAATCTAAAGAAATCTCAAGAAAAAGCAGATTAAGCATTAATAGAACATTCTGACCCTATCTTTCACTACCTGGCATGTTCTACTAGCAACAAAAACAATCTGAAATGTAAGGAAAAGGTTCATCATGGATAGTTTTTATTTAGTGTTTGGTTGATAACTTTTGATTTTGGCTTAATGACTGCTGTTTCATATTTGGCAAACGTATCTCCAGTAGCCTCCTATGAGTTGCTTGCTATATGTCTTTGCATTCTAATGCTAGGTAGATTTTCTAAAACTGCTGTTACTGGTAAATTGCATATGTATTTCCTTCAGTACTGGATTGCTCTGGTTGAATAATGACATCTGGACCAACATTGTGTCATTAAATAAATAATTGTATTCAATTTACTTGCTGTCATTCTTGAACCCAACACTGAGCAAAGGACCAGATGCCATGGGAGCTTCTTTACTTTCAGATTTGGGTAGAAATGGGAGTATCATAGGGCACCTTTTGAATGTCAGTCTGAGCCCAGCTACCCTCCCTCCTTTTTGTGGCATCCCTTCGCAGGGGTAGGGAAAGAAACTTAGGCTGCCATCCTGTTAGTGACATATGGAGGCACTATTACACCTGCATGTGTACTTTCTTTCTTTCTTTCTTTCCTTTTCTGTCTTGGTGGATGTTGGAACTCAGTGCTTCCAATTCCCATTTACTTACCTGTTGCCTGGGTGTCTCCCCACAGCCATTCAGTACAGTAGCCAGGGAGGACAGATGTTAGAATGGGGGAGTGGGGCAGCCAGGTAGTTTCATCAACCACCTGTGTTTCATCAACCAAGGAACAGGGATCCTCCTGATCTTCCCAGGGATCCTTCAGAGGTCCAGAAATGCAAGTGGTGCCTGTAGCTGTGTAGCTCTAAAAGGTGGGGCATCCATCCTGCAGAGAGGTAGGTTGGGCATGTGGGTATGGGGACACTTAGCTTCACCTGAGCTTTACACTCCACCAGTGTAATCCTAGATATGAACCTTATAAGCTCAAATAATCAAAATGGATTCATATGTTGCAACTTATAGGTGAGCAATAAATCCTGACTTTTTTATGTAGGTGAAGAGTGCTGGACTAGATGGACATTAATTCTCATCTAGATAAGCAGTCTCAGTAAGCCTGTGTGTGTGTGTGTGTCTTCCTGACTCATACTGTATATAGAGTAGTGGTGGTAAATGACTTGCTACATGTGCCTGAGATTCAGCAACCAAAGTACCCTTTTGTTTTCCTTTTCCTCCACAAACACATCCCATTTCCCTCTGTGAGATTCTTTCCCAGCATTGCCTAGCCCTTCTTAAAACTGGGCGAGCACATGATAGCCCCCAGAAGGCCTGATCCGGGGGTTATTCTAGTTGTGGGGGCCATTATCTCCCTTGATTTTTAATTGCAATGATCCACAAGGGCATCATTACATTTGTTAATGTACCACAGCGGCCCATGACATTGCTTGCTGCTGCTTTGGCTGAACAGCTTCCCTTGGGGATAGAGTGTATCAAAGGGCTCTCTGACATCGAAGCAAGCAACACACATTGTTTTCTTTTCCTCTGCCTTTCTTGCTCCCCTCCCCCTCCCCAATTAAATTAAATTTGAATCATGAGACGTAGGACAATATTTTAGAGTCTCAAGCCTTTCTCTCCATTTCACCCCTCAACAAGAGATTCTCTTCTTCTCCTCTCTAATAATAATGCACCAGTTGTATTCTTTAAAGCCGGGGTGGACAAGTATCAGCATTGAGAAGTCACTTTGACTCCCGAGGCAACGATGGGGGGCATTATCCTGCCAAACACCTATCCTTGGGAAATCGATTATTGTTTTTCCCTTCCAACCCTCCCCATGCTTTCTAAAGTTAGTAGTGTTTTGCATGTTTCTGGTCATTTCTGTGACATTATTGGCCTGGGAGAGGCTTCTTTAACAATAAAAAGTGACCCCAAATTCACTTTTCCTCCAATGTTATAAGTAGCATTATCTTCAGTGCATTTTGAGAGGAGTGACACCAGATCCAGATTCTAGAAGCTAAGCAAGGTCAGCCATGGTTAGTACTTGGATGGGAGACTGCTAAGAAATACCTGGTGCTATGGGCTACATTTCAAAGGATGGCCATGGCAAACCAACTCTGAGTGTATATATATTGACTAAGAAAACCCCTGTAAAATTCTTGGGTCACCATAAGTCAACAGGCAAGTTAAAGCCATATATATGCACATAGAGATGAGATGTCCAACACCATTACTTTTAAAAATATTTTTAGCTAACATGAATGTTTAGAATGTAGTGTAAGGCCTAGTAGTACCATTACGGTTTGAGTGTAATGAATAATGGTTACTTGTTATTCTTAAAACATGTGTTTGGGGTGAAAGATTTTTAGAGAATTTGGAAGCATTTTTGTCTTTTCTAAATGTATTTTGAAAGAAAAATTGATTAGCTAAAAAGCAACTCACTAGCAACGAGTGTCATAACTAGTTACTTATAATAAGTATGTGAAGATATGCATCTGGTATCACTGTGGGGTGCACCAGTTTTTCCTTTAAAATCTGGAGCAAATGGTGACTTTTCTTATTCCATTTTAAGGGTGGTTTAACACATGCTCAGTGCTGAATTGGCTGGACGTCATGAAGACAGTTCTCACCAGAATCAGGAATTTGGCTCTGTGTCATTTGGACTGATCACCGTGGGAATGGGGGGGGGGCATTTTATTTAGCTGGTGTAGACAAAGCCTTAGTGGTTTTTATGATTGTGGATGATTTTGAATTGCGTCTTTCTGGCTCAAACTATTAGCCAGCACAAGATTATGTCCCCTGACTCCTTCCTTCCTTCCTTCCTTCCTTCCTTCCTTCCTTCCTTCCTTCCTTCCTGATGTTCCATGTATTTGGGTATGTGAGCACACAACTGTACACAAAAGTACAGTTTATGAATGCACATCAGTGTAAGGCACCTAAAGCTTATTTTGGCCTATAGAGAGTTCAACAGCCATGTATTTTCTCACAACTTCAGTATTGTAGCAACAAAAGTAGCACTTTCTTGACTTCTCCCTGGTACACTGCTGCTAGGAGTCCTCTCTGGGTCAGAAGCTGACGGCCCCAGCAAAATGCAATCTGCTTGCAACCAGCTGAGGCAGACGGTCTGAAAAAAATGAACAGATGTGTCCTAAGGCAGCGAAGCGGGAAAGACAGAGTATTATATCTAGCTTTTGTGTTAACAATAAAAGTTATCCTAATCACTACTGACTGGAGAGTTCTTAAGAACAGAATATTCCAGGAGGTACTACTTCTGTTTATGGTATAAGTGGGCAACATGTGGGCGACAGGCCACATGGAGCTCTCAAAGGCTCTGAAACAGTTACCCCAAGCTTCTGTCACCCCACTGCCAAATTCACTCCTTTGTTCAGTGTCTTCCTGCCTCCCCTGCCCCATGTGGATAATTGGAATTGGAGAGACAATGGCAGGGAGGAGATATTTGCTTCCTGAACTCTGTACACTGAGATGGGAGAATCTGTGGTGTGTCAGTTTGTGTGGCACCAACCACACCCAAGAAGGAAATGTTAACAGACTTGCAGAACTCCAAGGTATGGAGACATTTTTTTTTAAAAAATGAGGGAATAAGCCCTAGCTGGTGGAGGGAATGGACCACCACCAACCCGATAAGAGGTGAAGATGTTTAGTGGGTATGTAAGATGTTTAGTGGGTATGTTAGAGTGTATCTATACTACAAGGTTAAAACAATTAAATTTAAGGTGTCCATACTACAAAATCCTGGGATTTGTATTTTAGAGACGTACTTAAAATGCTGTGCTGGAGAGCAATAGTGCACTACACATTCCAGGATACCATAGAATGAAGCCATGGTACTTAAAGCAGAACCTAGCTTCCATAAACAAACAAACTCTGTGATATAAATGAATTGTAAGGGGATGATAGGATGTTCAATCCCCAGAAGAAGCCAAAAACTATCTCAGCAGACTTAGTAGCAACCTGTTCCCAAGAATACTCACACACAGAGTGTTTGTCATCCAAATAAGCAGGAGGCACTTTCATCTTCAAAATCAAAGAGTTGCAATATATCCACAAATATTTACAATTGAAGGAGAAACTACTTCACCAGGCATCAGCATTCACAAGAAGAGAGTGAGCTTTGGATTAGCTCTCTCTCTCTCTCTCTCTCTCTCTCTCTCTCTGTCACACACACACACACACACACACATATATATATATATATGGCATTGCTCTCTAGTGGCCTGACTAGGCATGACTTGGTAGTTCATGCAGTCTACCATTATGACTCAGCATGATTCTGCAGTTGTTCAGCCATTTTATAATGGAGTTCAGTCTCTAATTCCTGACATGAATTACAGAGTTTTGAAGGAAAAGGAATCCCCCCACCTCCAAGGGATGTCTAAACTGCCAAGATTGCTGATGGATTTTGCCTAAGTTACATTCAAAACAAATTTGGAGCTACAACTTTTTTTAAAGAACCCAACAAGTTGCCTTTCACCAAGTTAGGCTAATAGTACATCTAGCTTTCTATCATCTATACTGACTGGCCATGCATCTTCAGGGTTCCAGCTAGTAGTCTTTCCTCGCTCTTACAGGAGATTGCTGGGATTGAATCTGGGACTTTCTGCATGCAAAGCCTATGTGTGTGTTTTCCCCCCCACTGAGCCTGACAATAGCAGAATTTTGAAGCTTAAGATTCAGCAAAAATAAGAAAATTTCTCAGGTAGACTTTTCTGCATTCCTAGTACTAGTCAAGCCAGGAATTGCCCAGGGAGATGGAGAGTACTTAGGATCTGTTTCCTGGCCTTCGTTTATCTCCCTCCTTGCCTTGTAAACATTCTGTGTGAGCCAGATTGGCCCATTTATTTTTATTCTGCCTTGCCATTTCCTCCTGTTGTTGTGTTCCCACCTAGGGTGATGACATTGCAGGTGACTGCCTCTTCGTGTACTGTCTTCCTTTGGCATTTGGAAGAAGAGGCCAAGCAGACCTGCAGACAATATAGGCATCCGGTAACATTTCAAGACACAAGGCTTTGTTAGAGTGCTTCCAACATGCAAAAGTCTCATTAAATAAAAGAAAAATTGTCGGCTGGTAAACAGATACAGGCCACAATTCTGCATGCTTCAGTGTAATGTAGTTGTTCTGCATGCAGAACTACACAATTTCATGTTATTTACTGCCCACCAGACCTATTGGAGTGGTGCTGAAGCCATTCTGTGTGTGATAGATGGGGATCACAAAACTGCCTGGCTATGTCCCTGTAGCCAGACACAAAACAGTTGCATCATCTACTGAAGTCTTCTGGGATCCTTGGGAGGTGTTCGTTGATGGTGCAATCATTTCACATCTGGCTACAGAGACATAGCCAAATACTTTCATAGTCTTACCTACTCTCCAACAGGCATGGAATGGCCATGGGAGGCAGGTTTCAGTGACTTTGTGGTAGGTCTGGGGTGGAGCTTTGTTTCCTGCAGAGGGAGGAAGGGAATGCCAATCTCAGTTGTGACCAAAAGTAGACATATCTAGGTACCTGGTTAACTTACACCAGCATATGCCACTAAGAAGAGGTCTTTATTCCTTATCACTTGATAACTCTCATTTAAATATATATGAACTGACTCCATAGGAAAGGCATTGTTTATCTGTTCTCATGTCTCAAGGATGAAGAGAAATGTGGAGACAGGCTCAGCCAAATGTGTGAACTGACCCCCCTCTTCAAAGCCATGCCCAAGGCAATGTGAGGCCATATGAAAGTTCTACAACAAAGGTGGGGAAAACTGTGGGTCTCCAGATGTTGGATTGCAGCTCCAAGTGGCCTTAGTTAGCATGGCCAGTGGTGGGGAATTCCAAGAATTGCCATCCAACAATATCACAAGGTCACACTTTGGCTACTCCTGATTTATGTGTTGGGTTTGCTGTGTCAATCAGACACCCAAGTTCTCACTTGAGTCTCCAGCCATCAAGTAGTCAATGTGCATATGAGAACAGATCAGGTGTTATCCTATCTGTGTCATTATGCATAGCATGGTGAAAGCAAATAGCGCTTTTACTTTTTTTGGGGGGGGGGAATCAGTACCAATGACAATAAAAAAGGGTTAGTAATTGGTGGGTTAAAAAGAAAGGCTTTAAGAGTTTTAATTCTATACGAAGAATGGATTTGTAGAGAATCGGGCCAGGGATTTAACTAGCTGTGCTGACAAATCTCAGCACTTCTGATTTTACAAAACCTTTTATTAGGGGTTTTCGTTTATTCATTAACAAAGAGGCTTTGAAATAAAGAGAGATTGATTCCCTTGGAAGAAATAAAGGCTTAGAAATTACAGAGACCTAAACAAACTGGCTCTTGAAAAAGAAATCTATAAAGATTTTTAAAATGCAAAGGAAAAGATTAGACCTTTTAGGATGCAGTCCTCTACTGAAGTACAGCTGAAGAAGGAGCTATAGAACTCAGCAGAAGCTCTATACCTCCTCACTTGTGTGTAGGGACAGGAAACAATTGTGTTCATATTGACATTGTCAAGAAAATTATCCATTTTGCACCTTACCTTGATAACTGCGCCTTACCTTCAGAATGCACATATAGTATATGATTGGGTTGTGCTGCATTTCAGAAAAGTAACTTCTGCACAAACTCATATATCCCTTTTTAAAAACATGAGTGGCTCAATATGTGGTGAATTGAGGGGGAAAATGTACAAGCACACTTTTGTCCATGGGGAAAATTTATACAGAACATAATACTAATGGGGTAATGCTTATAGAAAAATAGATACTTTAGGGAGAAAGATACCTATGGGGAAGCTGTGTGATTTTTCGAAGCAGGAAGTTTGGATGGGGGACTCTTGCAACCTGACATGGACAAAGAGTGGAATGCAGGTGGGATTTGGAAAAATACAATGGAATTGAAACTGAAATTTTTTATTTGTTTGTTTGTTTGCATTGATCCTTCAGTGTATTTCCCCTCCACCTTTAGTGTGAGCATTCTTCAGATATGGCAGCTGTGCTTCTAGTATTGTGGTGGTATGTCTTGTGCACTAGCACAGTATAACAATAGGATTACTCTTCCCCACATTGATCCATCAATTGTCTTTATTTGCAGTCAATAGACTATAAAATCCTCAAATTGAAGACACATTTGATTTTTTAAAGCATAATAAATATTAAAACAATGATTCGGTTTGCATCAAATGTAGTTAATACTGTTGGCTAAAGTGGAATCCACATAACACAAATAATCCAGGTTGAAACTGGATTATTTGCATGGCTCCTTCCTATGGAATCCTGGCGTTTGTACTTTTACAAGATCTTTAGACTTCTCTGACAAAGAGTGATGGTGCCTTACCAAACTACAAATCCCAGGATTCCATAGGAAGTAGCCATGCAAATAACCCAGTTTCAACCTGGATTATTTCTCTAGTGTAGATGCCCCCTAAGATTCTAGATCAGCTACTTAGTTACATAACTACCTTAGTTGTGTAGCTAAGTAGCATCTCCTGGCCTTACCCCCAATCCTAACGTTTCAGGGAGCAGACACCACTGTGAGCAACGGGATGCAGTAGAATTATGTTTCCTCCACCACCCTCCTGTGAGTGGTCTCTGGTGTGACAGTCAGAAGCAGGAACCCAGTCATAACCCTCCCATAGACTGGGAGACTTTCACCATCCCCACATACTCCTTACACTATTGAATATGTAGACATCATGGATATGTATGTTACAGATGTATAACTCTAGGTTGCACATTCATAACTGTGACATTTATTGCATGAAGAGGTTAAAATGGCAGTGCAGCCTGAACGTTTCTCCTTCCATTCTACCTTACCACACAATGTCAGTATTCTTCAGCTCTTCTTCCATTCTGGTCCCATGGGAGATGGTGGTAAACACAAGTCTTTTTTCTACACCCCCCCCTTAATGGACTAGAATGGAAGAACAGCTGAAGAACACCTACATCATGCAGTAAGACAGAATGGATAGCAAAATATTCTACCACTGCCACTTTGCTTCCTCATGCAATAAGCTGCTAAGGTTGTGAATTGCAGCCTTTTTATCATAATTGATCTAGCAAAAACTGTCTGACTTTAAAACTTAGCTTAGATGATAAAGCAGAGAAAGCTTTAACATAAACTAAAAATACTTTTAAATAAGAGTATTCCCCAACCAATATAGAAGATTTTCAGGAAGCCAGAGGGGCTACTACTGGTATGATAAGGTAGCAAAACTCCTCTTCAGCGAACTCACTTGCGCTTGTCTCAGGAGATTTTCGGACCGCGTTTTAGAGTGCCTAGGGCGGGAGGAGCTTTCTGGAGAGGGACAGCGATTTTGCGCAGCAGGGGGGCGTTTTCGGACGCCGTTGTCCCTCTCCTGAAACCATCCATGTCACTTCCGTGAAGCTTCGGAAGCCGCAGAGCCATATTTTAATCACGGAGGTTGCCCGTGATTAAAATATGGCGCTGAGGCTTCCAAAGCTTCACAGAAGTGACACGGATGGTTTCGGGAGAGGGACAACGGCGTCCGAAAACGCCCCCCTGCTGCGCAAGATCGCCGTCCCTCTCCCGAAAGCTCCTTCCGCCCTAGGCACTCTAAAACGCGGTCCGAAAATCTCCTCAGTCTGGATCCATTCCTGTAGTTTTTGTGGTCACTACTTGCAAGAAGTCTTGCTCTTTCAAGAGATAGCCTTTTTCTTCTTTAAACTCCCAAAAGGATTCAGCCTCAGCTGTCCACTTGATCCTTTAAGTCATTTGTATGGACATGCAAAGTTTTGGCAGGGAAAAAATGTTTTATCCCTCTTTTAAGAAGAAAAATAAACAGTTTCTTTTATACAGTTTCCAGAAGTAAAGAGGTGGCAGAGGGGGAATCATATTTGCTGTTGACAAAGCTTTAACAAAAAAAAAAAGGGGGGGGAGTCCATGAGCAACAAGATACTGAACCTTTCTCAAAACAAACTGCATTTGATATTTACGAAATGTGTAATTTACTCCTTATTGGATTTTGTATGAAGTCATATTTAATGCTGCTCTCCTCTTGCTGAGAGATTTGCTTCCCCAAGGGATGCTCAGCTAAATCCTAGGGAAAACAGTGAGCTTAGTTGTGGCAAGAAAACTCTCTCTGTGTGTGCACCTGTGTGCACGTACGTGTAGGTAAGTTTGGGTAGTTTGTCAAGCTTGCATTACATAACTGATGTAAAATCAGTCAAGGTAAAATTTATTTTTGTATTATCCTCCTTGTATGGGTGGTTAATTTCAGGGGGTAAGATTTTATGCAGCCAAAGGCCACTGAAACAATGCAAGAAATCAAAGTTAATCTCAAAAGTAGAATAGTAGAGATTTTTTTTAAAAAAAACCCTGAAACTCTTTTTTAAAAATTAGAAATGATGAAAAGCATGATAACCAATGCATTGGTGAGTTTATCAGATCATGTGACTTTAACATTCTGATAGATAACTGCTTGTTATAAAACTATTATTACTTGAGTTTTCCAGGCATAAAAAGAACATTTGAACAGTGGCTGCAATTCAGATAGGTATAGATATACACACACACAGTAGGACCCCCCATATCCACTGGGGATTGGTTCTGGGGGGAACATGGATACAGAAAACCATAGATAATAGTGAGCACCATTGAAAATAATGGGACTTCTGGTTTAAAATACCATAGAGTTGCCTTGGAGGACCTAGAAAATGGCTAGAGAGGACACATTTTCTAGGAAGACTCTATGGTAGGTATGCTGTTTTGTGTCCTGTGGATAATTGAATCAGTGGGTAATGAATCAGTGGATACGGGGGTCCTACTGTACTCATAAGTGTCCCTTACATACATGGACATCTTTTTGTGGGCCCTGCAGGGGTTGGTATTCCCTCCCCCCACCCCATGCATAGCACTGAAAGATCCCCTCCAACTTACTGTAAAACTCCTGAAGCCACCCAACACAACCATTCCATGTGTGATCCAGCATCACGCCATGCTTCACTGCAAGCAGGCAGGATCAGAAAAGCATCTGGCTACATGCCCGTAGCCAGACACAAAATGATGACATCAGCACTGTTATCTGCTGGGGTCCTCCTGGGGTCTCAGTGCTGCTGTAATCATTGTGTGTCTGGCTATGGGGACATAGCCATCTGTCTGGCACCATGATAATAATAACCACAGGAATACTAGTAATGCTATGAGGGATGGGGGAGTTAGAAAGCACTGAAGAACTGCTTCTTTGAAAAAATTCCACACATATTTCCAAAGCATGACTACTGCTTGAATTTTGCTTTGGAAATGCATGCAGTCTATTAAAGGTTTTTATTTAACCTTTTGTCTACTCTCAAAGGGCTGCATTAGTCTATGCATGCAGGTGGAAAATTGAATGGGGTCCTTTCTATCCGTTCTATCTAACATGATGACTCAGGAACCCCTTAAAGAGCCTGTTCTGGGCTAGATTTCCCTTACAAAGCATTGGGTGGCAAGAGACGACACAAGGCCATAATTGGAAAAGTAGCCAGGTTTGAGATTAAAATTGTTCCTTCAGCTGAAACGTTTTACACAAAGCCTCCCTCTGAGGTGATTTGCATAATGCTCTTTAGTGTTGGTGGGGGGAAGAAGCAGATTTGGGAATCCCATAATGCAAATAACTCTCTAGCTTTTATAATCAAATGCCTTCACCCGATCTAAAAGATGAGTGCAAGGAAGAAATTTACCACATGTTTTACCCGGCTTAGCCTCGTCTCCTTTGCAGGCGGAATTGCTAACAATATTCCGACCTGGTGGAGCACAACGTTGAAACATATAGAAACAAGACCTGCAGCCACTTTCTGCAATTCAATCTTGTTTTTATTGCAGCAATAGAGGTGCAAAGCATATTAGCAAGTGCTTTTCCTGCCTGCCCACCCTGCAACTAACCTTTCCAGGGTCCCATTTCCTAATTCTGGGTCTATCAAGAATGACTTTCTTCAGAGTTTTGTTCTGCTGATTTTTGAAGGTGACCAGCTCTTTAACTTAAGTGGAGAATGAGTGGGCTACAAATCTCATATGCAAGGGCTGTGATGCTACAAAGACCTGGGCATCTTGTTTTTCTGTGAAGAGACTCTGGAAACTCACTTGATCCAGACAGGGACCTAGTTAGTGCTTACATATGGGAGCATATTGTGTGTGCCTTTAAGTTGCCTGTTGACCCCATGAATTTCACAGGGTTTACTTAGGCAAGGAACATTCGGTGATGGTTTGCCATTGTCCTCTGAAATATAGCCTACAGTATCTGTTATTGTTTGGCGATCTCCCATCCAAGCATTTAACACTCATCTTAAATCTGCAGTCCATTTCTGAGCACCACACTCAAGTAAGGATGGAAATAATACAAATATTCAGAAAATGTTCAAAGATGTGTTTCTTGAGTGTTGGGAGACCCTGATAAAGCTAATCCTAAATGGATGAGGACCTTCACAGTTCTGGAATTAGTCTGTGCAAAAAAAAAAAAAAAAAAAAAAGCACATGGTGCTTGTTTTGCACAGAGAAAAAAGTTAAGCACAGAAAACCACATTTCTGTACAGAAAATACTGTTTTCTCTAAGTTATTTTCTCTGCATGGAATTTTATTTTAGTTCAGAAAGTGCTGTTTTCTACAGTAAAAAAACCACACACACATACATGCATTTTTTATAAGTTTCAGACTGTGCAGTTTTCATCTACTTTCTTGTAACAAAGACAAAATTTAATAATTCTCCATTATTGCCTGTGTTAATGAGATTCATGAAGATTACATCTGTACTCTAAAGCTTTAAATGTCTTGGGGACTGGGCCATCACCTCCCAGACCTCTTTGGAAGTAAATTAGTACCCATACACATTTAAAATCTCTTCTTTCCAGGCTCTCCATAAGGGCAGCCCCAATTTTATTTTGTAGTCCCACTGAGAAACAGAAGGGACATGACAAGGTGTGATTGCAACTGGAAAGTGGGCAGTGAAGGTATTAAATGGGGCTGATTTAAAAATAAAGAAGAATTCCTGGATGTCCAGGTTAGAGCAGGTGCTACATTTGGGACTTCTGGTTTACCCTTCTTTGAACTCCAATTTGCATTTTGGTTTTCTTGTTGATTTGAAGGAGGTAAGTCTTCTTTGTGCAACCACATTTATCTCTCAGTGATGTCTTGCAAATAACTTCTTGCACATGTGAATGAGCCACCCCAGGACTTCTCTTATCATTTCCAGTCACCCCAAACTCAAAGTTTTGCACTCATTTCCAAGACATTTAGTATTGGAGATATGTGGGCAGGTGAAATGCCCCTATAGGTTTTACCTGAAGATGTTCAGGAATGGAGACATGAAATCTTATTCTCTAAAGAAACAAAACAATACTTAGGCAGACCTCAGTTGCTTCATTTTGTGTTTGTTTGTTAAAATATTTATTTATACTACTGGATCTCAGCCATAACTCCCAAGGAAGTTTGAAGCAACACAAATAATAACACAGCAGGTAATAAGCAAAACAAACAGTCTCAAATAAATTAAATTGGGGAGAGGGGAATAGATTAAATGTAAAACAAACAAATGCATTCGTATTAGCAGGAGAATACAATGGAGATGCATTCAATCTGCAGAAATACTGCCATGTCTTCAACTAGTTTGATGCTGAACACTGAAAAGAAGTTGCCAAATGAATGAACAGCATAAAATGGTTATTCAGAAGAGGGGCCAAAACCCTAAAACCATCATAAACAGTCTCAGAACAAGACAGTAACAGAGGTGAAGGAAATGGGGGAGCACTGTCCCAATAGTACCATCCTTACTAAACTCCAGCATTCCTTACCACTCATTATTCTAGCTTCAGCGGCTGGCAGCTCAAGCCCAACAAAGTCTGGAAAGCCACAGGATTTCCATCCCTATTCTATAACAAAGCCACAGACAGAACCAGTAAAACAGAGCAAGAATTCCAAAAAGTAAACAGAACCATGGACAGCTCCAAACTGAGTGGGATAGAATTCAACCTGGCTGTATGCAAGCATCCCAAAGCAGCAGACTATGATTTTGCTGCTGTTGCCTCTTCGTAAAAATTTGTATTACAAAAACAAACAAACAAACATATATATATATATATATATATATATATATATATATATATATATAATTCATAGGCATGATTAAAAATCCAAGTGAATTCATCAACAAATTCCACATATTGGTTCCATTAGCTCAAATAGCTTCCCTGCTGTAGAATAAACAAAGTTTAAACCACTAAAGAGCAATTTCCTTCCCTCTCCTTAGCACCCCTTTTGTTCCTTGCAGAGCTACTTGTATATATTGGAGGATATCTTCAAAAATGATAATCTGTTCTAGAAAGATTTGCAGGTAGACAAGAGAATGAACCCAAATTGTTGCCTGCATTTCATGAAAAAAGAACACCAATAGTGTTCTACCCAACTTTCTGAAAATATCCATCCAAAACGCTTGTTCATATATGAATTTGCTTCTTAAACAGATAACATACTGGGCAGTATTTCTATCTCTGTCCCCAAGGAAGAAACAATCAGTGCTTGAAGGGACTGTGCATTCTTGATTCTTTAGGCACTGCTCCATTGAAGCTGGACAACAGGTCTGAGTGTGTATATGTGCACAAAACAGCAACCAAAAATAATGAAAGGACTGCAGCAATTGTCCTATGAAGAAATCTTTGGATTTATTTTACAAAAATCAGTAATGATAGAGCTCTCTAAAATTAAACATGTTGTGGAAAAATTGGATGAGGCATTTTTTTTATCATCTCATAACAATAGAAGCTGAGGTTTTCTACTAAAATTTGACTCTAGGTGTATAAATAATATTCACATTTTTTCTTGTCTTCAGTGAGACACCCCACTGAAAATACTGTCAACCATGACAAGATTTTTCATCCCCATATGAGAGCAAAAGAACCTGGTTGAGATTCCCATTGGAGTCTTATGCTCTGGTTAGTTCCCTCTTGGAAGTGGTTGACATTTTTGTCTGATCCACAACATCAGTATTCAATTTAAGGTCATGGATGCTGCACCATTGTACATGTGCATGTAAATTCCAATTTCCAATTCTGTTATGATTAGGCATAATCATAATTATGATTAGGCAACCAACTTTAGGTTACAGCCAAAAGAAAAATCAATACTAATCAAACAGTACAGTAAAGGATTAAAATAGAAGATTTAAAATATGATAGCTGAATGTATAAAATGATCAAGAATACATCAAACAAATACAAAACTTACAAATACATTTTCTTCATCCACATTTCTTATGGGACATAATCTCAATTATTCTCATAGGCAACTAAGAGCTGGGCTGCTTTCATTGCAAATCTAGATACATTAACCAGGACTGATTTAATTGAACTAGGGCTTGTCTAGATGGGCAATTTACCTCATCTTGTCTCCATCTTAGAGAGCTGTTGTCCTGGTGATGGAAGGCTTTTGTCCCATTCTGCCCCTGGGGCAAAGATGGGGCTAAGACAGGCTAGGGCCCGATAAACCATTATATTACAATACCCACTTTAATCCATTCCCAATAGAAAGAAATGGATGAGGCCCTGCCAAACCATGGCAGGCCAGCCCATCACTGTAGCTGCTGGTCTGCCTTGTACTCTCTGAAGCAGAAAGGAGTCCCGCAGCATGGAAACAAGGCTGATCACATGCAGGAGGCCTTGGCCACATATTTGGGCCAGCCTCCTAGCTTCTGGGAGGGTGAGGGAGATGATGGCAGCTGCCTTAATGCACTGCCATGCCTGTCTGGACTTCGTATTGTTTGGAGGGGGTAACAGGGGAGGAATGGGCCAAATCAGCAGCCAGGATATGGTTGTAGGGAGCCAGCATATCCTGGCTCATGTAGATGAGCCCCTAGACAGCAAGTATATAGTTTTATCCTGATCATTCAGGACATGTACAGGCTCTAAATATCACAACAAATATTTATTTCTGGTTATAGTTTGTGTCCTCAGCCACTTGTTTCCCACAAATGCAGAACCATTGCTCTCTGGGGATGTTCTTATATCTACCTTCCATAAAGTTAGACTTCATAGTCTGAAAACTATGAAGGCTGTAAATGTCTTGCAAAAGAAGAATAGGATGATCTTAATTAAATATTTCTCTTCCCCATTGCATGTCTTTAAGAAATGGAAAAGAATCTAGGTACTCTAATTGCTTTGATGTCCATCCTGGCTTCATATTTGTACAACTGTCCTTTCACAGATTTACATATTTTTTCCCCTATATGTCACTGGATGCCTAATCTACAGGGTCCAAGCTGAACTTCACCAAATGTTTTTCACATCTTGCTCCCTTTTGACAGCAGGACATCTTAGCTCTCCTACATATTGTGTTACTAATTCATTTACTGAGTGATGCACTTTAAGGAGGTATAAGAAAATGGCATGCAAAAGAGAATGCATTCTTGGTATAACTCCAAATTCTTCCCTTGTGTAGCAGGCAGGTGTATCTGGTGGGAGAACCAGAAGCATTCTTTAAGAAATAGTTCTGTGTTGACTCCAGTGAGTATTTTCCTAAGAAGCCTTATATCTCAGCCCCATATGTAATCTGTGGAATAACTTTTGCAAAGACTCTTTCACATCTAAATAGTGTCTGCCTAGATTTTTGAGCTTTCAGTTTAATAGCTGGTAAATGCCTAATCCAAAATCCATTCAAGGAAGAGCAAACTTCACAATAATTAAACTGGTTGGTGTGATCGAATTGGTGCCCGTTCAATGTCCATTTATGCTTCAAAGGGGGGATGCCATAAAACATAACTTTAGTAATTCTTCATGCATATTCAGTTGTGCACTCAGTTGCCCATTTGCACATTCCATTCAACAACATTGCCATTCAACACAAAGGCTGTATAAGACAATCAGGGGTGTACCTCTGCATGGAGTAATTCATGCTACACAACCCTGATGTAAGATCTCATCCCAAGGCTATTTGTTTATGTTGTGTGTTTTGCACACACACACAAAAATGTATTTTGCACATAAAGTCTGCCATTTTGCACCAAAACAGACTTGCATCTCACACAAAAACATCATGACATTTTGCAAAATAGTCCCAAGTGAAATAGATAAATAAAAATGAGTGAAAACTCCTGTAATCCTCATCAGCAGGGAGAAAGATTTTGAAGGGTTTCATGCTCACATGTGAAAATGAAATAAGCAAAGAATTACATCCCTTATTCAGTACAGATAAAAAGAAGCACTTCTTCATACAACAGCTGTGCAATTTGCTTACCATAAGAAGAGGTATTCTCTGGTAATTTGGACAGATTTGAATGGCAATTGGGTAACTTTATGGAAGGTGGAACTATCACTGGCTACCAGTCACGATACATGTGCATATATCCCCTCCAGTACCAGGTATGCCTCTGTACATGAGTTGTCGAGGAGCACAAGGAAGAGGATGCTTTTGCACTCCTGTCCTGATCACCAGCTTCCCAAAGGTACATGACTGGCAACTGTGTATGCTCTGAGTGGACTAGGTAGACTTTTGGTCTAATCCAGCGTGGTGTTTCTTCTCTTCTTATGACCTCCACAGGCACTGTTGGTGAGGATGTGCTAACCCCTGGGCTTCCCTTGTGGAAGTATTTGGCAGAACGGCACTCCCCAGGTTCATTCTGGTGGTGATTCCTGATCCTACCTTCCCTCTTCTTCTGCAGATCTTTATGTTAACTATAGTGGGGCCAAACCCTGGGTCATGAGACTTACTAGTTTATTGGTAAGACCCCCCAACCTCAGACCTTGAGGCTCAAGCCCTAGAGTCCCTGACTGAAAAGAAGAATGAGGGGAGAGTAAAGAAATGTCATGTGTGGGTAGTTAGTCAGCCTTGTCAGGTACATTGTTGCTATGGTGATGGAGCCATCCACGTACCTGCAATGAACTGAATTCAGCACGTGCATACTCTATGGGAGCCATGTTCATTCATACCAGATGTGGAAACGCTCCTTGGATGCTTATGCTACCAAGGAAGGAACAATGAAAACTGTGCCTTGTCGATACTTTGCTCTTTCATTCACTGGGTTGAATTATGCAAGAATGCACACTTGAATAGCTTTAAATCTAAATGAAAATATAAAGGGGCCTTCTTTGCCCCAGAACAGAGTTGCTACAATGTTTCAAATTGTTGTTTAACTCACCCACACACTGGGCCCTAATTGATTCTTCGAACCCAACTGCAATTTCAAGCATGTCCCAGTCGGAGAAATCTATCAGCACTAATTCAATATGGTGAGTGCTTATATGGCATTTAATGTGTGAACAAGATCAATTTCCCTTTCCCAGTTAGATCATGAGTTTAAATGTAACCCTGGCTGGGGATGATTAGGTAGCAGGAATGAGACCAACGAGTTGTAAATACAATGAGAATGAGGTCAGATGTTTTCTCTACACATTTGAAAACCAACCTACCTATCCCCCCTTCTCTTTCTCTCTCTGGCTTTCCACCCCCATCTATCTCACCCATAATCATCCAATGTAGGAGAGAGGAAGAATGGCTTGTATCCTGCTAGACATATTCATTCGTAACTGCTGAGTGTTCATGTTTATGATTGTGGACATGATTGCAAATCCCCACCACCAAATAAACTCTATCTTAACAGCCAGCAGACTCATCGAGTCTGTTATTGCTGGTGATCAATAACAATAGCAATAGCAATAGCACTTCTATTTCTATAGTGCTTATCAGTGCAAAGCACCCCCTAAGCAGTTTACAATGTGTTAGCTAATTGCCCCTAACGAACAGGGTATTCATTTTACAGACCTACGGAAGGCTGGGAGGCTGAGTCAACCTTGGAGCCCTCTGGGATTGAACTCATAATGTTGTGGCTGCAGTACTGGCATTTAACCACTGTGCCACCAGGGCTCCTATATGATCAGAGCACAGCAGGATGATGTTTTCATCCCCTCCCAACAGTGAGTTTTAGTGTGACAGAAGCAGGACTCCTTGACACAACTCCTCATTACACCACAGACCAGTAATGGGAGTGGACTGGAAACATCATCCTGCAATGTCCTGATTACTGGCAGAACAGGCGTCCATCATTTGGTGTGGCTCCTGGCTGTTAAGGTAGGTTTGGGGAGTTGGCTCAGGAGACATGGCATAGTTATGCATTTGTAACTACATCAATGATGTGGCATCTCAGCCATCATTCTTTGGGATTTCCCATGAGAAATGAGCTTTTATGTCTGCAGCCTGCAGGCATGGAATGGCCACACTCAGACCTCAATCATTTCCCTCTCAGACAGGACTGCAGAAAGTCAATAGCTAAATCCAGGTCAAGAGCCAGCAACAGTAACCGCTAGGGCTTGAAGCTGTACTACAATAGGAAGAATGTAAAAATGATGTGCATATTTATACCAGGCCTGGCCAATCCAGAGGCGTAATTATTTCTGCCAGTCACAAGGGGCCTTTCAATCCCTGAAGAGCACACTATGAGTCTTCAGTGGGTATTGTCTAGGCTAGATTCAAGCTTCAGACTTCTAAGGCTAATGAGTCAAGCTGTGATCGCTGTATCATCTGCCCATAGGCTCCTTTGTTGAGGGCAAAGATTTACCAGAGAATACAGCAAACTTTGTTTTCTGGTTTAGGATAAGTTTGACTGTTGTCTAAAACAAATGTTTTCATAAAAAGAAGAAAAAGTTGGTATAATAAGGAAACATTAGTAAGAGGAATTTGGAGTGTTAAAACAAGCCCAGCAAAAAAGATAGATTACAAGTTAATCAGAATTGTTTATCAGACTATCTGTTAAAGAATTTAGGATGGGGCAAGAGACAGAAAAGTGAAAAATATCTGGCCTAATGTAGCCATTGGATCTGTAGAAGAGATGTAAATCTTAATTTATTTCATTCTTGCATACAAGAACAACTGATTTTTTTAAAAAATGCCCCATTGAATGAGATTATGGCTGAAATTCATGACTGCAGTTATGAATGTGCAGCCTAGAGTTACACATACATGCCTGGTTTATACTCACAATCCCTACACATGCAATATAGCTTTTTGCTTTAAAAATATAATCTTGTGAATATTCTTCATTTTGTCTCTTCTTATTTACAGAAAAAGGCAACTCAACAAGACTTTGATTTCACTGCCTTTCAGAGGATCTCTTTTCAATTGTAAATTAGGTAGTTCAAATGTTATTAAGGAAGTGAGGGGTTTCTCAAGTCCATTGTTCAGTAAAGGCTCGCTTAGGCAGTTTGAGTCTGAAGTTAATCCCAAGACCCCCAGCCCAATCAATCTGCTTTCCTATTGCTGAATTTTCTGTGGTTTCCTAACAAGGAGCAGCATTTTGGAGCAGTTGGACCTTGCCTCCTAGCTGATTATTTTGCCACTTAAGCTTTCCATGGAGCTCATGCAGGGCCTTCAACCCACCATCAGTTCTCACCAAGAAGGCACAGGGATCCTGCTTCTGATGGTCATATGGAATATCACTTGTGGAAGGGTGGTAACAGCAGACTGCTGTCACTCATAGCAGCTGCTGTTAAATCAGGACTGGGGGTTCAGGCTGGGAGACACTACATAGCTATGTAATTTAAGGCTAATATAGCTAAGTGTAGCTGATCTAGAAATGCAGACTACACTTTAGAACATTTCTTGGCAAAAAATAAGTCATTTTTCTTGTGGGGGAACTTTGTTGTAATGACGTTTCTGTTACTCAAAATATACTGTTCTCTGAGCAAAATTACTGTGGGTTTTGCAACAAGACAAAAGTATTTGAGCATTTTTTTTTGCAAAAAAAAAAAGAGTTCACAAGCCTTTTTAAAAAACACACACACATCTCATAAGCACTCACCATTTTCTCAGTGAATTGTCTTGATGTTTCAAGGCACCCATTCTCTTCAAGGATGCAAAAATCTGCAAATTTTCTTTACTAATCCTTCCTAATCTGTAATTAGATTTAAATCTCAAAATTGAGATTTCAAACTAGATGAATCAGCTTTCTAGAGAGACATAAAAGCAGTGACCTTTTCCCATCTCTATAGATAAAATGCTCACAGGCAAGCAGCAATTAGTTGAAATGTACTGGCTCCTTTGTCATCTTGGAGCAGAAGCACAGAGTAACCTGGCCATTTTCAGAGCAGTAAAGCTGGACAATAAATTTAAGTAGTATATCAAGAGGGGGAAAAGTCAGTTGAAGCCAAATTATGGGCAAGATCCTACATCAAGTAGATGGGCTGTAACTCGACACTCAGAATTAACATGAGGATTGTGCATCAGTCAATTGCAACACTGCACAACTGAATGAGCAAGCAAGTGTGAAATGCCCGATTGCAGTGTGAAATCCACCTCTGCGTGTGCAACGTGCAATGACTTTGCATGCACAACTCTGCTTCTGCAACTTTCAACTGTAATGTTCTGCATTGGACAAAAATGTCCAACCACTTCTGCAGGGGAATTTATAGATGCGTAAGTCACTAACAGGATGCTAGTCTATGCATAGTGGCTGGACAAGTTTGATGATTACCCTAGTTAAATGCACCTTTTTTTTCCCTGTTGGATAGTGGTGGGGATAATGTGCTTCTGTTAGGGACATCACAACAATATGGCAAAATTGTTGGTTCCAATTTGATGCTAGGGTGACATATTTAGGGCCTACATTGTGTCTTGGTGCAGAACCAGAGAAGTGTATTACAGAAACATTTTTACAAGCGTCCTTGCAATATATAGCACCTCCATTTACCTCCTGCCTGTCTCATTGAAGGGTGCTTCAATATCATTATTTAATCCCAATTTTCTGCCTTTCTGATGACTTCTCCTTTAGTCTCAGTATGCACTTCCCTGCCTGGAGGCTGCAAATGCTTCTGTTGCTTCTACTGCTGCTTCTTAAGCCCCGTTGTGTTATTAATATTTTCCCCACCTACCCCCACTCCCCAAAAGTAGAATGCTTCCTTTTTTTCTACCAGGAACTAAGTTTGTTTAGCCCTAAAGCTACTGTGAATACTGAGAGAGTGAGAAAAAGTGTAGCAATTTACTGATGATTTTGCTATGTTACATCCCCCTCTCCACACAGAGGAACATACACACACACGCGGATACAGATATCATTTTATGAGTGTGATGCCCAGCTTAAAAAAGAAAAAAAGAAAAAGAAAGAAAACCCTCTGGCAAGGAATAACAAGGGAGAGCAATTTGTCAAATGAAAACTTTGTGTATGCATGGTGGTAAGAGGGGAGAGCTGGATTCAGTGAGAGGTTATAGTTTACCCCATGGTATGAGCAGAAAGCAAATGATACATGAAAAGGGTCCCTTTTTTTCATAGGGGTGAGATTATCGCCTTAGAGATGGTCAAATGAATATGTGTGCAGCATCTCAGTGGCACATTCTGCCCGCAGCTGGTACCACACATGTTCAGAGGAGACCCCACCTTTTCACATGAGTGTGCATCCTCTTTGTGTATCTTCAAAACAGTTTGTATAAGTTGGGACCAAAGCTTATGCCCTGATCCTATTTTTTATACAGTCTTCTCCAGCCTGGTACCATCCAGAAGGATTGGACTGTAACCCCCCCCATCATCCCCAGCCAGAAAGTTATCAGCCACTGGGATGATGGGAGCTGTCACCCCAAAAAATTCCTTACTTTTCAATATCCCCAATTGCACCACACATTGATTGCATTGTACCCAATGCATCTTACCTAAGGCTCTCCACATAAGCTTAATGAGCATGGAAACAAGACTGCAATCCTAAACAGAGTTACATGGGAGTACAGATGGGAAGAATACTTAAAAGATGTGAAAAATGGTGGCAAAGTATGCTTTTCAATGGTCAAGAAACCATGACAAGAAGAATTCTGGACTGACAACAATCTTCATAGCTTGGGACGTGTTCTGCACAAAATTCTCTCATGATTGTTTTGTGACAAAACAAACAGACAAACAAACAGACAAACACCCACAACATTTTATGTCCAGGAAAAAGTATTTTCTGCACAGAAACTAGTATGTCTGATTTTTTTTTTAATGCAGACAATGCTATTTCCTGCTCATCAAACTCTATAATTGGGGAGTTACTTTGCACAAAATTTGCACATGGTGGATTTGCCTGGAAAACACCATTTTCTGTATAGGAAACATCTTTTTCTGTGTACAAAATATTTCAGCATGGGAATATTTTTTGCACACGTTGATTCCTGTGCAGGAAAATGCTGTTTTCTGTCCAAAACATGCCGATACAAATTTTGCACAAACTAATCCCACATTGCAAATAAAACTTGGTGGTTTCTGAAGACTTTCTTGCAGCAGGAAGAAAATTGCTAAATTTGCTTGTTGCTTCCTTCAGGAAGAAAATTGTTGAAATACATCCCTACTGGGGGTAGGTCTCATTGAAACAGGGAATGTGCCTCTGTTTAAACAAACATGGATTTGTGCTTACATCTGGATTTCCCATTCTAAGCCTATCTTTCCATTACAGCTCTATCAGTTATATCTGCAACTTCTCTTTCTCTTGTTCTTTTGATGTCACATCCTTGGCTTTTTATCATTTCTTCGGATTCACAGGCCGGATTCTCTCAGTGACATACAGATAACATACACTGTAGATGTCTTTCAGTGACATTGTAAGAGGATTTACCCAGCACCTCTTTTTCCCAATGGCCTCCTAGATACATCACCTACTTTTCTGCCTCCAAGGCATTTCCTTCTACATAGGTATGGAAACAATATTCACAATTACCTCATTCCAAGTCAGAACAAATATTCCCAACAGTCAGGACACTTCATCAGGATTCATAATAGAGTATTGAGACTTTTGCACAGTTTTCTTCTAGTATTAAAATGTTCCAAAGTGTTCTGCAGGTGTTACGCTGTAGAGAAGTATACACAATATTTTTGTGCAAAAAGAAAAACTCACCATGTTTTCTGTGTAAAAAATATTTTGTGTGTGTGGAAAAAGAAAAAGAAAAAGAAAGAAAGAAAGAAAGAAAGAAAGAGCCACATGCATTTGTCCACAAAATATTTTTTTCCCCAGAACACATCAGGACATTTAAATACAGGGAAAATATAGCAGAGAAATATTTGTTTTATTACCATAGGCAAAACTGTGAAAATTATTCATCCTAGCATGCAGTAATGGAGGATTTACATCCCTACTCCCAAAAGCCATTTAGTGGCCAAGGGAAGATGGGGGGAAGGTGACCAGGCATTGGCCAGCTCTGTTGCTGCAGCTAGATGCATGAAGATAACATTCTCCGCCTGGACTTCTGGAGGTCTAGGTGGATGTTTTCTTCAAGTGTCCAGCTGCAGAAACACAGAAACTCAGGGTCTAGCCAGCTTTCATCTACTGCCTGCTATAAAATGAATATAGGCTACAGCGTCACTAAGGCTATTGTCACCCCTCCTCCTGGTGTCACTTAGTGCAGTTCAGGATCTCTGCACACCCCTAGTGCTGCCACTGGCTATCAGGAGTGCCCCAATAACAGAATCATAGGTTTCAATATGAAGGGGAGAAGCAGAGTTATGGCTGGATGAAGTTTATGCCCTGCGTGTACTATGCAGAATCTTGGCCACAGTTGTGAAGTGTTGCTGGTGGCGCTTGATGTGGTCCATGCCACATGAGTGCTTACCCAGCCACAGAGAAGAAACTGGTGGTATTATAGAGAAGCTTGCACCAAAAAGGCCAGGACAAGACAAGGCTTTGTTGAATCAAAGAATCAAAGAATGGACACACTGTACAAAAGCCAGTTACTGCTGTGAAACTGCTGCGTCTAAAAGATGGAAAGATCATAACTGTTGCAGAGCACAGAGGAAACAGGGAGAAGGAAGTAAGAGAAGAGGGGTTGCCAGAAAGACTTTGACCAGAACAATTGTGATATGAAGGAAAGCTGCATACAAAAGCATTGTCCTGAACTGTTCTCTTGTTCAGGCTTGTTCTCTACTGCCCCAGAGAGTAGAACCACAACTAGTGGGTTTAAATCACAAGAGGGTACATTTCGATGGAACATTAGAAAGAACTTCTTGAGAGTAAGAGTAGTGTGGCAGTAGAACCAATTGCCAAAAGTGATGGTGGGATCTTCTTCTCTAGGTGTCTTCAAAAAGAGGCTGGATACCTACCTGCCGGGGATGCTTTAGTTGGAGGTACTGTATTAAGTGGAGTGGGGGTTGGATTCAGTCCATAGGACCCCTTACAGTTCTATGCTTCTATGGGTGAAGAGGGTCATGCTGCTTTAGGTGTGTATATAAGTATATCCATGTATAAAAGGGATTACGTATTTGCAATTCTCTCTTTTGATTATTTCCTTTACCTGCCCCTAGTCCTTCCTCCTTCCTTCTCCTTTCTGCAGTTACATTTACACCCTCCTTCTCTCCTTTTTCCCTCATCCTAATTTTGGCGTCAAGAACTCTGTTGGCATGACAAGATCTACAAGAGCACCTGGAGTTAATGCAGTCTCAAGTGCTAGTGTCTGGGATAGTTTCACAGCAGTAACTGGCTTTTGTACAGTGTGTCCATTCTTTGATTTTGGTGTGCTCAGATGAATGTCATTTCTGTTATCTTTCTACCACAGTATTTCTGTTTCTTAACTTCTTACTCATGGAGGAAGCAGGATGCTGAATTCTCTTTCACTGTTTTTGCATGCTAAAAGAATGAGCAAAACACCGATGGACACTACTCTCAGTCTTAGACTGATTGTATGGTATTTCCTCCATAGGTGTTTCTTTGGCAATCTGACCTTGTCCAGACATACATTGTGGGCCTACCAGCCCTCATTCCCCCTTGCACATCACATGCCTATCAAAGTTCTCATTTCATGATTGGGGTAGTTATTTGCCTGTAAAATGTGAAACAGGTGAAATATCTCCTCAAGTGAAATATCTGACTACATTCCAGGGAAAGCCAAACATATTCTGAAAAGGCTACAGAGACTTCTTAGGCTGTAGGGAGTGTCATTATGCACATTCCTTGGATGTCATCAGATCTGCCTTAACCAAATGCAGGTATCTGTGAAGGAGAGCCTGACACAGATAGGGAACTCATCAGCCAAATTTTAAAAAGAGCTTGGGAAAAAAAAAAAACCTCTTGCAGTATTTTGTTATTGTTCTGCGTCTTCGGTCATTTCTGACTTATGGTGACCCTAAGGAGAGCCTATCATGGGGTTTTCTTGGAAAGATTTTTTCCGAAGGGATTTTATTTTTGCCTTCATCTGAGGCTGAGAGAGTGTGACTTGCCCAACATCACATAGTGGGTTTCAATGGCTGAGTATAGATTTGCACCCTGGTCTCCTGAATCATATTTTGATGTTTAAACCACTGGACCATGATGGCTCTCTTGACAGTATTAGCACTCAGAAAATGTATAGTTAGATTACAGTCTGAGGACCTCAGATAGAATGGAATACCCAAGTGAGACTTTATCCTCAACCCACATACTAGGCTCTGTCCCTTCTGGAATGACTAATACCAGAATCTTGCATTTAGTCTATACTTGGTTACATAAGGCAGGATGCCCAATGATCTTTGCAATGTGGCATGAAGACTGTATGTCCTTTCAGACAAGAGTAGTGGTCTCTTGATGACGTTTGGTCCAGTAGTCTTGGGGATGGGGTGTCTCTCAGAAACAAGGCTCATGCATCCATAGCTCATGCCACAAGATACCAGGGTTCCTCTGGACTTTCAGACACCACACTGTGATACCATCTTTAGAGTTTTCCTCAAAGCAAGTATGGAGGTTCAAGGAGGATTATGGCTCAGTGTCCAAGCATGTGCTTTTCATGTAGTAGGGGCCACTTTCAATCCCTAGTCTCTCAAGGTGTGGCTGAAACTCTGGGGAGTGGTTGCCAGCCAGTGTAGATTAGGATCATGTGGATGTTGTTGCAGAGCAACTTCCATGAGGTTACCACTGTAACTAGCTGTGAGAAATGATGGGGACTACAGTTCAGCATGTGGAGGGCTGCTGGATTCCCATCCTTCATATTAATAATACCAAGCCGAATGGACCAACAGGGTGGTTGGTTTGCAACCACAGATGCCAGCAACTTGTGTCTGGTTCAAAACGTCCCTCTACTTACTGTTTGCATAGCCTATATAGACTTTGATCTGAAGCAGGCATTCTGTCTTTGGCATAATTTGCCAAACAGTTCATAGATTCGTTCCCCAAAGAGAGACCAAGTTAAGGCAGCATTTCGCTCCTTTCCTCTTTCATGCCTCTCTTCCATACTTGGCAGCTCCTCTTTTGCATGTTATTAATTTCAGTTCAGAGTGATAGCCATTACATAAAAACGTGTCATTTGTGGTTCCTTTTGTTTCCCCATTTTAAATTAAAAAACCCATGCTCCTGCTTTCTTTCAGTGGTAGCTGGTGGCTTCCATGCTAGTGGGGTGGTGAAGCTGTTCTAGAAAATCTGTTTGAGAAGAGGATCCAGAATCATGGACAGTTCTTCTAAAGTTCGTCCAAAAACCTGGAGAGGACTCAAGGCCCCAGTGACATGGAAGACACAGGCCACCTCTATTTATGTAGCATTTTTGCTTAGAGCTCAGATGCTATATATTTGTTGCTAAAAGTGTAAAATTCTCTACAGTCCTTAAGACTTAATATAAACTATGCCCACTACAGAGAAACAGCATGGCATAGTGGTTTGAGTGTTAGACTATGACTCTGGAGACTAGGGTGTGAATCCCTGCTCACCCATGGAACTGCACTGGGTGACCTTGAGCAATTCACACCATTGTAGGCCTTGTCTAGATGGGCTATTTACTGCTGTTCTGGCCTTGTTTTGGAGCCCCGAAGTCCAAATGACACAGTTCTGATGACGCTCAGGGCCACAACAGGGCTACGATGGGGGTAAGATGAGGTAAAGCCCATTACACCATTGTATTATAACACCCTCAAAAAACTGTTCCAGCCAGGGAAAACCCGATCGGGCCCTATGGGACCTCAGGAGCCCATACTAGCACTCCAGCCCATTACAGCAGCTGCCATCCACGTTGCTCTCTCCAAAGCTAAGAAGGAATCCCACAGCATGTAACCAGGGTTGGTCACATGCAAGGGGCCTTGGTTACCTGCTGCAGACTGGCTTCCTGGCTTTGGAAAGGCTTAAGGCCTGTGGAGAATCTTATACTTTTAACAAAAAATATACAGCATCTGAGTTCTGTGGGCAGAAGTGGCAGTGGCTGCAGGGCCAGGCCAGCATAGTGGTCTGAACTCCTTCCCATTTTGTGCCAGTAATAGAAAAGGAATGGTAGAGATCCACAGCGAGAATATGCCAACAGGGAGCAGGCGTATTCTGGCCCATGTAGTTGATCACTCATCCTCAGATCAAGGTAAAAGCAAAAGTAGAAAAACATTTTGCCAAGAAAAGCCCATGATATTTTTGCCTTAGGGTCACCATAAGTTGGAAATGGCTTGAAGGTACACAACAACAACATCATCCACCAGGAACAAGGTAGGCTAGTTTTGTTATGCATGTTTTACCAATGGAAGAGCTGTGACTGAAAGGCTGTAGTTTGACTACACTAGCTAGTGAGTTCAAGGCCATGGTGAAATGGGTACTGAGAACATCAGAGTTCATATTGGTTCCCAATTCAGCATATCACAGCATAATCTTGTGCTATATTCAGGGAATCTGTATGGTGCCCCACATTGTTCAATTAGATTTAACCAGTCCTACTGAGTCATAAAATTTATTGTGTAACCTTGAACTTTCCACTGTCTATCAACCTAACCTACCTCAGAGAACTGTTGTGAGTATACAAGTGTGTGTGTGTGTGTCCCTGAATTCTTTGAGGAAAATGCGGGATAAAGGATTGTGATGATCACATTAGATAGGGGAGTTAGCACAAGTGTATAAACCGTTCATAGATATCCTGGTACCTTTCTAGCAGTAAGGGTTATATTACTGCTTGTAGAATAGTCAGAGTTGAACTCTTCACCCTCCAGCTAAACATTCAAGAGAGAAGATGAGTTCTTGGCAAAAGGGTACCTCCCCCCTCCCAAGTTGTGAGAAAATGAGTAGATGTTTCACTAGGGCTTCTCTGCTTAAAGTTGCCAGCTTTGTCAAATTGATTTTCCCCCAGGGCAAAGATTTTCCCAGGTCCCAACACACCTGGGACAAAGAGGCTTCTGGCGACCAGAAAAGCCCTGGCACAGATCACACAATGATAAGTGTTCTCTGATGCAGTAGAGCATCAGTATCCATTAAGCATATTCAATTTTAAAAATGTCTATTGCACCTATGGTTTGTTATCGTCTTGGCTATTTGTGAATTTATTTGAGTGAGCCCTGAATGGATCAATCCTCAGATAAAGTATAAAAATAAAATAAAATAAAACAATGAACCAAACTTTCTTCCTTCCCCCTCCCCCCTGCCTATTCTCCTCTTCTGTGTCCCCTGCTATTCTTTCTGCCTTTAACTCTTCTTTCTTCTTCCCAGCATCTCCCACATACCTCAGTTGTATGGAATACATCTCAACCTCATTCAAAATGCCCCCAGGAATTTTCTTGCAATGGTAGAGAGTACTATTGCATACCGTTTGTAAAAACAGAGGAACAAACGGGATTGAAGTACTGCTGTTAACATAGGAAGGAGGCAAAGATCTCCTTAGCTCTGGGAAGTGATGAAAGGAGATGGGCCTGGAAATGATTTTATTTCAATTAGATTTTAATTATCTCCCATCTCCCATCTCCCATCTATTGGCTCAGTTGCTGAATAATTGAAATGCAACGTTGTGTGTATGCTGTGCTGCTCAGCTGAAAAATACCACCTTCAAATCTTTGAGGTGGGGCAGAGAGGTGTATTCTTATGGGGTTGTTGAAAAAAATTCTCATTGGAAGATCAACAGCAGCATGTTTCTTGCAACTCACTTGCCATTGCACTTGCCATTGCTTTGCACTAATTTTACAGTAAATTAATGCCAAGCCGGCATTTGCATGGATTTAATTAGCAGGCAACACAAACTTTTATAAACCCTTTGCAATGGCAATTTAAACCTGATTGCAAAGTTATTAAAGGCAGACGTAGCAGGCGGCTTCTATTAGTCTACTGGGAACAAGCCATGATGGCCTTCTCCCTCTTCTTCTTCCTCTTCTTTGGCTACAAAAGTCCTCTACTGTAGGACAAATCCAGACCTGGAGTAAGTATATACAAATATCCCTCTTTGCATCTGTGTTGGGCCATTTTAAGATGGAGCCTGGATTTTTGCAGTCTTTTTATTGTTCTCCTTCAAAAAACTGCTCTTGCTGTGCTGCAGTTTTAAGGATTTGGCTCTGAGAATGGCACGAGTTTTAATATCTGTGTTCGCTCTCCTCCATTTGTAAGGGGACTCATTCAGTGGTCTTAATGGAGCCTCTCCATCTATAAATTATATGATCTGTGAAACATGGCCCACTCTATCCTTGAACAGCAATTCCTTGGCTGAGAAAATAGCCAGTTTTGCAACTGAGCTGCTCCTGTCACTCTGAGTAAATACGTATCCCAAGGAAATCGTAGGTGGCTACCGACATGGCTATATGATAACAGCCTGAATGAGTATGCAAATATATATTTTTTGACTTTGCTGGAGGGTTGCAAAGAACGTCCCCTTCATTCCAGGGCTTGTGGATGGCTAAACTTGCTTCAGAGGTAGTGGTAATAATAGTGGTAGCAGCATGGGTAATAATAATAATAATAATAATGCCGTTATATGCATTATTTCTGTGACCCTGCATTCTATAAAATAATAAACATGGCAATTTTTTGATTATGATAATGGTTGTAGTAAAGCCTGCAAGAGGGAAGACATCCATTGCTGAGAGAGAAGAAATGTACAGGTCAGCCTGCTTATCCATGTGGGTTATGTTCGAAGACACACAACCCCCCATGGATACCTAAAACCATGGATAATAGGGATCCCTATTATTTTGAATGAGATGAATGCTGGAAGTAGCTTGAAGAGCAGGAGGAGGAGGACAAGTTGAACATGGCCAGAAACTACAGAGGTGAAGAGAGCCGGGCATCAGTGCAGTGTAGTGGCTAGAGTATAACAGAGCTTACAGATTTATAGATAAGTAATACAATGTATTCCTGGAAACATATTCAGGGTAGCCATGTTGCCCATGCAGCAAAATACAATAAAAGTCAAAATCTACAAAACAGTGATACTTTTATTGTGCAAACTAAAAAAGCAGAAAAGAATACATCATTCAAGCTTGTGAAGCCTCATTGGCGTTTTCATCAGGCAATGCTAAAATCATACAGAAGAAGAAAAAAATAACAATGTTAGTCACAGGCCTACATTTTTGTCTTAGGATGTTACTTCTGTTGTCAGTTAGGATGGTCTAGAGCAGTGATTCCCAAACTTTGGTTTTCCAGGTGTTTTGGACATCATCTCCCAGAAGACCTAGCCACCTTGGCCAACAATCAAGAATTCTGGGAGATGATGTCCAACACATCTGGAGGACCAAAGTTTGGGAATCACTGGTCTAGAAGGATATCAATGCAGGCAGGGAACACTCCCCTTTTTTTGGCCATGTGAGGACAGGGAAACAAAGAGCAGCAAAATGCAGGTAATCACAATTTCAAGTGTTTGAAAATCATTACCGTGTTGAAAACATAACTTGCTAAAATGCTTGTTATGCTCCTTTGTACTTTTCCATTGTTTTCTTTTGCTTTTCTGAGGAAAACAAACTCGGGATTGATATGAGAATGGCATAAAAGTTGGGGGAAAAAATCATGTTTTTCAGTGCTTCTAGAAATGTCCTTTAAACGTCAACATCTGAAAGTAACTAGACATTGTCAGTGGTTGCACCAGTAATGTAACTTTATGCTGGCTTTATTACATTACATTTTGAATGTAACCTCATTGCTCTCTCTCTTAACCCCCCCCCCAAAAAAAACAGTTGCCAAATAACTGGATTACATGTGTCTAGCTAATTCAAACTCCAGAGTGTAGGCTTAAACCCCAGGAGATCTGAGTTCAAATCCTCACTCAAACAATAAGACCAACAGGAGATTTTGGAATGGGTAGTTGCTATCTCTCAGCCTAGCTTTAAAAAGTGTTTGTGAAGATAAAAAGGAGAACCAGATTTGCCATTTTGAATTACACAGAAGAATGCTATGTTCTTGTACGTTAAGAATACAGATTTGTTTTGTAACAGCCAGCAAAAATCCTGCCATTTTCAGTTATTTTTATATAACCTTGATACTCAGTGTGTTTTGTTTTTCTGGTACTCACTAGTGAGTGTTTTTTGCCAACTGTGGAGGGAAATGGTAACAATTTTGACTGGTTTGGGGGAAAAAAGATAAGACTGCAGCTACAAAAGCAGCCTGGGAATGGGAGGCTGGAAAGTGTGGGGGAATGTCATGTCAGGGGATGATAGTTAGCCCCACCATTTTTATTTATTTTTTTTGGACCCCACCAGATTTCACACATTGTAATATGCTTTTAATATTGTGTGTAGCCTTTGAGTTTCAAGTCTCAGCAACAACCTTGTATGGGATGGTGTTTGGATTTCTGTGCCAGTAAGGTTTTCTGATAACTCTGAAACTGTTGGTCACTATGTTTGGGAATGCAAGTACATGGCAGTGACAAGCAACGCCTGCTGAAATTTCATCTTCAACACAAGGAGCTCTCTCCATTTTTCACTCTGGCAACACTAGATGGGAGTGTTGAGGCAAGGCCACCAACTCTTGAAATCAGATATAACAGTGATGGCAAACCTATGACACGTGTGTCAGCACTGACATGCGTAGCTGTTTCTGATGACACGCGGGCGTAGGCCTCCCCCCTCACCACCCTCCATAAAGTGGCAATTGGGGCTTCCAAAGCCTCGGTCTCCACTTTCCTCCACTCCCCACCCTCCTAAAGTGGCGGTCGGGGCTTCGAAGCCCTGGTCTCCACTTTCCTCCACCCCCCCACCTCCCTAAAGTGGCTATTGGGGCTTCGAAGCCCCATCCCACTTTCCTCCCCCCTCCCCAAAGCGGGAATCCACGAATACGCAGAACCACGAATGTGAAACCAGCGAGTGTGGAGGGACAACTGTAGTCGCAAATGTTTCATCCTCCCCTATTAGACACTCTGTGCCCAAGGTCTGTAGGCCAAAACAACAGAAGTTCGACACAGAGCATCTAGTTGTGGGACTTCTGGTTAAGCCGGGATCTTTGCCCTCACTTCCACCGGCAGAGATAATGTTTTTTCCTCAAAGTGACATGCCACCCGAGTTATGCTCAGTTTTTTGGCAAAGTTTGACACACCAAGCTCAAAAGGTTGCCTGTCACTGAGATATAATGATGGGTTGGGGGGAAGGTTGTGGAAGTACAGCCCCCAAAGAAGCAAGGGTTAGAGGAAGGAGTGGAAACCAGCAATGTTGTTGTGGGCCCAGGGTATGGACCCAATTTCTAGGCCAGTGACAGTGTCTTAGCATACTGAGAACAGGGAAGATTTGGTTTATAGGTGGCTTTGAGAACACATGCTTTTTAATAATATTAAATTGATACATATTCCCCACTGCAAAAATAAAATGTGGTTCATTGCCAAATGGATCTAACTGAAAAGCTGGCTTTTGTTGGAAGTAAAGGTAATAGCTTTTAATTACAGATGGCAGGGCCATCTATAGAAGCTGAAGGGCTCATCCAGTCCCCAATAGGCAGCCCATCCTCACTGCCTTTTGTCATGTTGTTGTTTAATGAGAGAAAAAACAAGTAATGAAATAAAATTTCAGAAAATATGTAATGGTGACATTTGTTTTTGCAAAGCCAGCAAGGGAATAAAACATTTGTTCTTTTGATTTCGGCCACTAAAACAGTGAAACAGTCAATTAGAAAATATGAAATGGGAGAGGAGGTAGTTGGAGGGAGGAGGTATAACTCTGTGCCTTCCATGTTACAGTAAGACCCCCATATCCACTGATTCATTATCCACTGATTCAGTATCTACGGGACACAAAACAGCACACATACCACAGAGTCTTCCTAGAAAATATGTCCCCTCTAGCCATTTTCTAGGTCCTCCAAAGCAACTTGATGGTATTTTAAACTGGAAGTCACATTATTTTCAATGGTGTTTGCTATTATCCACAGTTTTCATTATCCACGGGCCCCCTAGAGCCAATCCCCAGTGGATATGGCAGTCCTACTGTATTTGACTTTATTTAATTGTTGCAAATAATATTCTGGATCCAGTTTTACTTGTCAAAACCCAACATCTCTGGATATGAAAAGAGTTAGTAACCATCTTCTTAGGAGGAAAGACTGTAGTTCAGTAGCAGAGCATGTGTGTTGCATGAAAAAGATCCCAAATTTGATCTATGGTATCTAGAATGACTCCTGCCTGAAGTCTTGATGTCTTATGTTAGGTCAGTGTCAACAATAGCTCAGGGGTGTGGATCGTGCAGTCCTGCAGACATTATTGAACCACTGTTCCCAGTATTCCTCACTACAGGGTTTGTGAGTAAGCCTGATGGGAGTTGCAGCTGAAAAATGTTTGGAGGACCACATAGTTCCCTCCTCTGTTCTAAATAGGGCAATGATTTGACCCAGTGTAAGAGGGCCTCCAGTGTTCATTTGTTCTCAATACAATACATGCTTTGCCATTGCAAAAAAACAGATATGCATTTAGTACCCACAGTACTTATCTATGAAAAGGCTCAGAAAGAAAACAGCAAGCAAACAAGTAGGTGTCAGACCACTTCTAAAATAAACTCATAATTTCAGCAGGGTATGTGGGTTACTGAGGCTAGAGTTTGTCTATTTGGTTTTTATTGAAAAAATCTCTTTTCTTTTCTTTCACAAGAAAACTCAGGTTGCAAAACTGTAAAACAATTTTAACAGAATAAGATTAATGTCTGCTAGTACAGATTGCACACACACAGTTAATGCAGGATTGGTACCCGTGGTTTCACCTAACCATCTTAATCATATGCTGATATTGCTTGGCCACATGCATCCCAGTTTTCATCTGTGAAATGTTGAAGGGTATGCACCACCATCAAAAACCTGCTAGAATGTCTCAGTCAACTTGTGGAATGTGAAGAGTGACAGAGTCAGTTGGGTATCCTAGGGAAAGCATCAGCCCTGTAATTCAGCCATTACTGCTGAGGTCCTGTTGCTCATAATTGCCTCAGCTTGAGCAATCAGATGAATATAGCACCCTGACTCTAGCAGCAGATGGATGAAATTCCTCCATGTTTCTAGGAGCTCTAGCTCACTAGAATCTGGAACAATTCCAACCCATAATTGATTTAGGACTTGAACTCTCTCTTCTCCACACAGGCTAGACCTACACAGGCAGTCATGCAAGATTTAAGTACTTCTTTGATATTAAAGTTGTACTAAAACTGCACTCTACTTAGACTGCTTCTCTGTATTTTCTTGGGTACAATTCCCAGCTTCCCAGCATTGGACAAAGAGAGGGTCCAACCTTACAGCCCATAAAAGGGCACCAAAATGATGTCTAATGTTTTGGCTCAGTCCTTTTTAAAAGGTACTTTATGGTTTGGTCCAGTTGTTTGGGAAAGGTGGAAGTGTTCCAAAGGGCGAAAAAAAAGGTGAAGATTGGAAAAGGGAGGAGGAAAGCAAGATACAAAGAGAAACCAAAGATACCAACAATTGCTTTGGGGGGACTTCAGCTCTCAGAAATAATTCTAGCCATGTTAACTGGGAGATACAGAGAGTTGTAGTCCCCCCAAATGGTAACAGGACTAGGACACGGAGCAATGGCCTCAAACTACAGGAAGAGAGATTCCACCTAAACATTAGGAAGAACTTCCTGACCATACGAGCTGTTCAGTAGTGGAATGAACTGCCGTGGAGTATGGTGGAGTTTCCCTTTGGGACTTTTTAAACAGAGGCTGGATGGCTATCTGTCAGGAGTGCTTTGATTGTGTATTCATTCTGCATGGCAGGGGGTTGGACTGGATGGCCTTTATGGTGTCTTCCAACTCCATGATTCTGTGATTCTATGATTTTCAAGTTCTGGCCAATATTCCTATTGCCCAACCCTTTTCTACAACCCCCTTTCCAATTGGGTGTTCTCCATTTTTTTCCCTTGGTTGATTCTTTCATCTTGGAGCTTGGAAACCTTACTTTGTTGGGACTACAGCTCCCAGAATAACACTGGCTGGGGGAATTCTGGGAGTTGTGGCTGAAAAAGTAACTTTTCCTAGCTTTGCAAGGAATGGGCTAACGTGACAGACTAAGCAATTCTGGAAAAGGTTTGCTCAGGACAGGGAATGATGAAGTGAACAGGATGCCTATTTATGCCACACAAGTCAAATGAATCTGCACACCAGAGAGGATAACATTGCCAAGGTTGTTGATGGGTCTGATGGAAGAAAACTGCTTCACAGAGAGACTGACACTGGTGTGTTAATGTGACCGAAAATAGTTGAACTTGTCTGTCAATGACTGAAGATGCAACAGAGGGGTAACTTGTCACCTGTGGGTTTATAAATGCAGACGCTTCCCTTTTTGACTACTGATCATTTTCTACCTGGATTCCCAGATGTGCTGTAAATACTTAATTTCTGTTACTGTTTTTTTTATTTAAAAAGGAATACTGCTTCTGCTGGATTGTTGCCCCCCCCCCAGCTGCAGTCCATAGTGAGCCCCATTAACTTCTGGCCTTTTTAATTTCCCACTCACATTTCCCCCATTTTTTTCTGTTTTGCAAAGATGAAGAATAGAAATGGGGGAAAAAAGGTGGGGGGGGAGTGAAAGGCAGCAATGCCAAGCATAATTGCAGTTATTTGCCCAATCGCTCTCATATGCATGTAGCCAGACAGCTTTATGGCACTGGAGACATGCATGAAACACTGAGCAAAATTAAGGTTTCATTATCCGAGACGATGTCTGCAGCTTTAGTAAGGAAACAGGGAGAAAGCAACCACAGGTGGGCTCTGTGAACTTCCGATGCCCCCACCACAGTCAAGCAAAAGTGTAATAATAACCCAGGCAAGGCCAGACTCCTACTGCTCTAAATGATATTGTGGGTTTCTCAGCAGTTTCTGCTTGGCTTATTTGGAACTTGCCCAACATCACTGGGTATAAATAGCAGCTGCCAACAATGTTGTTGGGTCTTGTTTTGACATCACAGTCACCTGCCACAGTGGCTATGAAGTCTGATGACACCAAAACAGAATCTTGAGGGAAATGGCTAAATGGATTATCTCTTGCTCCCACCCCCTCCCTTTTGGTAGGGGGAGAAAGCATTTCTGTTTTAGCTAAATAATTGATGCTAGGGATGGAGAAGTAAGTTGCCAGATTTGGGAATCTGAGTGAAAGTAGCCTTTTTGCATCTAGCGAGAGTCATAAGAAGAAACATACCATTTTGCAAGTCTTAGGGAAATCTCTCTCTGGCTTTTCTTCGCAAACGAAGATTCAGGAAGGACTCATCCTGCGCCTTCTGCAAGCGCGCTGATGACTAAAAAGGCCAATCCGAGATAGACAAGCCCGGTTGCAAAAAGCACAGCAGAAGGTCTCCTTGGGTGATGTTTTTGGGTTGTGATTCTTTCTGCGTTGTCGTTTCTCTTCAAGACTTGTTCGTCGTGAGTTCTCAAATAAGGCTGCAGCATTGTGGATAGTGCGTCTCCATGCCTCCCGATGTGTGGCCAGGGCGGACCATTGTTGGTGATCAATTTGGCTGAGCCTGAGATGTTGTTTCAGGGAGTCTTTGTATCGCTTTTTTGGAGCACCCCTCTTACGCTGACCCGTGGCGAGTTCACCGTAGAGTAGTATTTTTGGGAGGCGATGTTCCTCCATCCTAGAAACGTGCCCTGCCCAGCGCAGCTGTGTTCTCAATATCATGGCCTCAATGCTGGTGATCCCTGTTTGCTCAAGGACAGCAACATTCATCACATAGTCAGTCCAGTATATATTTAGGATTGTGCATAGACAGCGCTGATGAAAGCGCTCGAGGAGTCGTAGGTGGTGGCGATAGGTGACCCATGTTTCAGATCCATAAAGGAGGATAGACAGTACGATGGCTCTATACACACTGATTTTTGTGCTTTGCCTCAGGTGTTTATTGCTCCAGACTCTTTTGTGAAGTCTTCCAAATGCACTATATGCCTTTGCTAATCTGTGATCGATCTCTTTGTCAATCTTGGCATCTGAGGAGATGATGCTTCCCAGGTAGGTGACCTGCTGAACGGACTTGAGCACAGATTTGCTGACGGCAATGTGGGGATGGTGGTGTTCATCCTGTGGTGCAGGCTGGTAAAGAACTTCTGTTTTCTTCAGGTTGACTTCTAGCCCAAACAGCTCTGCAGCTGTTGCAGAGTATAATAAAATACAAAATAAAAATACAAAATAAAGTGCCTATAAAACAACACACACCCTTTAAAAGGCAAATGACGAATATTCATATTGTTGGGGACGATGTACAGTATTAACTTGCTCTAGTCAATGGGGGAAAATTATGGTTTTTGTTGTGTGCCTTCAAGTCATTTTCAACATACATTGACCCTAAGGCGAAACTATCATAGGGCTTTCTTGGCAATATTTCTTTAATGGGAGGTTGGCATTGCCTATCTCTGAGGCTAACAGAATGTGCTGTGCCTAAGGTCACCTAATATGTTTCCATGGCCATAAGAGGATTTGAACCTGGGTTTCCCAGAGTCACAATCCAGCATTCAAACTACAACACCATACTGACTACTCAGAAAATGCATATGTAACGTAAAACACATGCCGGAATGCTTTGTTCATTGTTAATTGTCTTCAAGGTGGCTTCAGCTTATGGTGAACCTATGAATGAAAACTCTCCAAGAGCCTCAGTTATCACCTGCCCTGCTCAGGTCTTACAAACTCAGGGCTATGGCTCCCTTGATTAAATGAATCCACCTGTGATGCAATAGTCCTCTTTTCCTACTGCTTTCAACTTTGCAGTCTCTTCTAATGAATCACCTTGTCTCATGAGCTGCCCCAAGTACAATAGCCTCAGTTTACTCATTTTGGCTTCTAGTGAGAGCTTGACTTGACTTCCATGAATGTGCACATTATGGAAAATGTGTTTAACAACATGTTGAAATTTAATTCTAGGGGGGAAAAGAGCCCTATTAGGAGAACCCATATTAGGAGAAAGGGAGGATATAAAACTAATTAAGTAAGCAAATTTAATTTATTGGCCATGGGGTGTGTCAGGAAGCAACTGGGCACCACAATTCAAGAAGGATATGGACAAGCTGGAACATGTCCAGAGGACAGCAACCAAAATCGTGGGAGGTCCGGAAGCCATTACACCCTATGAGGAGCAGCTTAGGGAGCTGGGCATGGTTAGTCTGGAGAAGAGAAGGTTGAGAGGGGACATGATAGCCATATTTAAATGTTTGAAGGGATGCCATACTGAGGATGGAGCAAGCTTGTTTTCTGCTGCTCCAGAGACTAGGACACGGAGCAATGGACTCCAACTACAGGAAAAGAGATTCCACCTAAACTTTAGGAGCAACTTCCTGCCGGTAAAAGCTGTTCAGAAGTGGAATGCACTGCCTGGGAGAGTGGTGGAGTCTCCTTCCTTAGAGGTCTTTAAACAGAGGCTGGATGGCCATCTGTCGGGAATGATTTGATTGTGTATTCCTGCATGGCAGGGGGTTGGACTGGATGGCCCTCGTGGTCTCTTCCTACTCTATGATTCTATGAACTCTCACAGCATTGCTGGACTGGTCACCATCCTTCCTCTCCAGCACCTGCACTTCATATAAGTACACTGATAGAACTTTACCTTCACCAGTTTCAAACAGGAATTTGGTCTTTTGTGTCACTTAAAATGTGTACATGAGTATATGTGTGCGCATTCACATGCATACGTTTTTATTTTGCTGTACATACAAAGAGTGAAAATGTCTAAGATTAGCATTATACCATTCCCCCCTCCTGATGGGTTCATAGACAAACGCAAAATTGTTATCACAGGAAGATCCCTGAAGGATGCTGACCTGGTTACATCCCTGTCCCTAGTTTGTTGTTGTTGTTGTTTTCCTTTTTAATCAAATCTCTTCTCTCACAAGTGGGAGCTTGCAGAGGGTCCCTTAAGTGTTCCCAGAAATGTTCTGTCTTTCCTTGTGATGCTTGGAGAACTATATGGATGCTTTTCTCTATGGTCTTTTGCTTAGTAAGATGCTAATTCTCTACAGTAATAACACACACACACAGAGAGAGAGAGAGAGAGAGAGAGAGAGAGAGAGAGGGGATAAAATGTGCAACTGGGAAGAGAAAGAACCTAATGGGCAGGTAATTAAGGAACATGCCAAGGGGATACATAAATAGATGGATGCATAGAGAGAAGTGGGGGCTGGAATAGCAGCATTGATACATATGCAGGGAGGAGCAGGGATGGAAAATGAAATTGTAAATGTTACAGAGTGTTATTTAAAACTGGAATGTCTGAGTGTGCCTGAAGAGCCTCCAGACTGTCAATGGCAGCATTTGAAATTTAAGATGGAAAGGTTATACAGACTTGAAGGGAACTGGGGTGGGAGGGGGGAGCGAAGATCAGAGATTTGAGGTGTAAAAGGGAGGGAAAGGCTGCTTGCTAACGCAATTGGGACAATTGATTCAAAGGGATAAAAAGGGAGGTGTGGAGATGTGACCCTGTGCCTAAATGCAAGCAAAGGGTAAATTCCAGGATAGAGTATGTTGCTGCTGCTACTATTATTATTACTGGTAATAGTAACTCCCTCAACATTCTGTCACAGTCTGGTGAAAACAAGAGGTAAGAAAGGAACTGGGCAAAAGACAGAATTAAACTATGAGGAAGGTAGACACAATTGGGGAGGGGGAGTGTTAAATGAAATGGTGACACCCCTGCCTCATTCAGTTAGTAACCTAGTGCAAAATGCTAACTTTAGTTGACTGTGATGGGAAAGGGGGGGTGTTGTATTTTTCTGAAGAAATGAAATCCTTTGTAGACATGCTGACTTACATTTATTTACTAACAAAAATACTAGTTAGAAACACTAACCATGTTTCTAACTGGCAGAAAACTGCTCAAAGTATGCATGTTTTTTGCTCTTTATCAAGGTAACTTTCTGTTGACTGAGCTATAAAGAGATTTGCCATTCTTAAAATCACTGGTTACACTAGTGATATTTTCTATTATTCTGGATGTTCTTTAAGTTGAAAAACAAATGTAAGCAAATGCTTTTATTAAAGAAAAAAAAAGCTAATTGTCTGCAACACTAGAGGAAGCAAACAGTAATGTTTTCTGTGAAATGAGGGGAGTTAAGTTTTCCCATATATATTTGAGACATTCTGTGGTTTTAAATCTTGAGTCTTGGAGGGCCATGGCAACAAAGGATATTTAGAAGGGGCCCCTGGTAAAGAAAGGGTTAAGAACCACTGCTCTAACCTCTTGCACTCCAGCCCTAAATCACTATTGCCAGGCAATTGCTCTGTGGGATTGGCCATACAGCAGAGGCAGAGGAAGGGGGCTGACTGGACAAGAGGGACTGCTTCTCATCCCACTGCAGTTCACTAGAAAGAGTCTGAGGAACAATGACTTTGTTCCTTTTGCTCTGGGGTTGTCGTAATGGCGGAAAAACTCCTCATGGAATGTGAGGTGAACCCTACCTGTCTAAATGCCAATCTGAATTGTTTCGCCATTTTATGATGGAGGGGGGGGAACAAAAATGTAAAAAACAATATGGGAAAAGCTTTCACAGCTTTTCCTGGAGTTTTTAAAAAAACTGCAGGGGGGATGCACATTCCTCCTTGTTGAGACAAGTGGTTCGATATGAATCACTTTCCTATAGGAGATGAAACACAAAACTGATTGGCTGGATGAGCAACAGGACAAGTGGCTGGCATCACCATGATGATTTTTTCACCTTAGCGAGTGAGCGCTAAAGCAAGAAAACTAGGGGCTCGTTTACACGGGCAAATATTCCTCTAAATATACCGCTAAGATAGCTCATAGTTCACACAGATCGCAGCACAGCATCGCCTCATTCAGAAGGGGGGAAGGTAAAACACCCAAATATAGCGTGGCAAGGGATGTTGCTACTTTTGCCGGTATATTTGCAATGTAGCGCTTTATTGGCAGTGTAAACTACCATTTCATTAAGGGCTGCAGCAGATCTGCATTGTGATTGGTTGCTCTGATGCAAGGGGAGGGCTTAAAAGAGGGGGACTGAGTTCAGTAGCGTTCAGGAAACTTTGAAAAATTCTCTCTGCTATTTTGCAAGTCTGCCAAGAAAAAGGATTCCCAAGACCTTTCAGTCATAAAGTTCCCATCTGTCAGCTCTGCTTGGGGGAGGGAGAGAGCGAGAGCGAGAGAGAGGGGTAGGTGGGAGGGGGACCAGGGAGGGAGAGTCAAAAATCCTCTGCTATTTTGCAAGTCTGTGAACCCTGACTAAACAAATCGTGCTGAAAAAACTTGTGATAGGTTCACCTTAGGATCCTCGGAATGGCAGCAAAGTCTTTCAGTAGAGAGGTTGCTGTCCCTCTGCTTCAGAGAGTGACTGAGTTCATTTACAGGCAGATTTAGAGAGAGAGAGAGAGCCACTTCTTTGATCTTCCCCCCTGCTATTTTGGCAGTCTGTGAGTCTTTCTTTAGCTCGAAAATGCAGGGCTTCAAAGGAAGGTCTATGCCCTTCCCCATAAAGCCTGCCTCTGCTTGGGAGGCCACACCCCCCACACTTTTTCAAGTCTGAACAAAAAAGCGGCATAATTAGGAAAAAAAAAACCTGACTGGCACAGCTGCGGAAAAGAATTAAAGTGCAAGTTGCCGCAATAAATCAGCCGTGTAAACCAGCCCAGGGTGTTTTTTTTTTTTTTTTTCCCTTTTTGTCTGTTTCTGTTTTGGAAAGGCAAAATATCACTCCAGCACACAGTTGAAACTGTTGTGTTTGTTTGTTTGTTTGTTTTTTAAGTTTGGCAGCAGCAGATTATGGTAAGTAAAAATGCAAGTAATTCAGTTGTGGTTACCATCTTGACTGGCAGGCATGAGAAGCTTTTGGGGGCCAAAAAACCATTAAGACAAGTCATAGCTCTTGCAAAATACAATTACTGCAGGACACTCCAGTTTTGGGGGGGCTCACATAGACTGGCCCTGTCTCTGAAGACTGCAGCAGGGATGAGACCCAGTTCCTACTGTCCAGTCAACTGCCTCCCTCTCTCTCCAGAGTCATTTAACAGCCATAGTCATGGCCTCACAGAGCTTGGGCAGCTGCCTGGGAAAATGTCAGAATTGGTCCCAGACATGACCTGTTCCTGCCAATTTCAGTGTTTCCATATAACCTTGCTGTGAAATGTATTTCCATTTTTCTATGCTTGTTAATGAGTGTTCTTTGCCAATTGGTGGAAGGGAGTAATAACGGTTGCCATGAGAATGGAGAGATAAGCTTGCAGCTGTATACTGGGCTTGAGAAAAATGGGTTGGATGGTTGTTCAGGAGGAGGAGGTCAGGGGAGACTAGGTAATCAATGGTATTGAAGCTTGCCAGATTTCAAATATAGCAATATGTTTTTATTATACTGTCTTCCTTTTAAGTTTCAATTCTGAGCAACAGCCTTGTGCGATATGCTTTCTGGATTACTGCGTCAATAAAGTTTTCTATTTAACTCTGAAACTGCTGGTCACTGTGTCTGGGAATGCAAGTATATGACAGAAATGAAGGAACAGAGCTTTGAGTGCAAAGCAAATACTCTCCAACCATCCCATCTAGGGCCTTGATTAATGTGTTCATGTGTGTACAGGAATGGGTGCTACAGCTAAGCTGTATCCACTCACCACACTGATGTTTACCTTCTAGAGATTCAAAGAAAGGAGCTAAAACCTGGGGGAAATGGCAAACACAGCCAATCAGACTAACAGCTTTTAGAGATATAACTGAGACCACTATTAACCAGAGAGGGCCAGGTAGTAGAAAATCAGGACAGGTCCCAGTGGAGAAGGACAGTCAAAGTATATTTAAATGATGGCTGCAACAGTCAGCAACTCACACCTCTATACACACACACACACACACACACCTTCCTGTAACCAAAAAGGTACTGCAAAAAAGAAAATTTCAGTCCTGTGTTTGCTTATCTGGGAATGAGCTGCACGTAGTGGGACATACCTTTGAGGGAACATTCATAGTCTTGTTCTCAAGCATTCTGGTGGCTCGCCTGCAGCAGACGTGGCCATATCCATCTATTAATATCCCAAATTGGGCAAGCCCATTTGAGAAGGAGAAAGAGGATTCCTAAATTGACACCTGTCTGTGCCACGTTGGCTCTACCAGACAGTCTTCTGGAGCCCTGTCTATACCCCCATGCTGGTTCTTACTAGAAACAGCAGGTCTCTGCTGGGGAAAAAAGCATTAGAAAGAGGTGTCAAGGGCAAACAAAGTATCTTGCCTTGTTTATTCTCTGCTTTTTATAATTGGCTGATTAAGTTTCCTTTTTATTTGGTTTTTACTGGCAATCAGATTGAGAGCTGTAATATCCACTCGCACCTTGTAATTACCATTAATTTCTTCCCCTCCACTCTGTGTGAGTTTGGCTGAGGTTGGCAGAGGAAGACTGGGGGAAGGGGGGGCTGGTGGGGGCAGAGCATGTAGGAATTCAAAATGGATCACAATCCATATTCATAAAGCAAAAGTCTGGCACAGAGGGTGGGGAGCTGGAGGCAGGGGGGTGAGCTGCAAGGGCTGGGTCTTCAGTAGAGAGCCAGCAGCCAGGGAATAGAAAAGGGGAGAGAGAAGGAAAAAATATCCACCTTAAATCCAATACAAAGGCAAGTAGTTCAGGAAAGTGTCAGTGTCAGCACAACAGCCTTTCGAGCCTAATTACCATAATGATGTGAAATAGTCCAATCAGCAATCTGGGGCTAATCTTTCATGTATTACAGGTCTCTCTTTTGTAGGGCTCCAGAACTAAATGCATTTTTAATGAAGATATTCCTAGACGTGCAGATAATTTCCCTCTTTTGAATGGGGAGGGTATCAGAGCTCTGGTTAAGTGGGTCTTTACTCTTTGTTAAACCTCCTGCAAGACAGCTGACATTCTGCACCTTGAGGGCAGATCCTGAATAATTGCTGGGGACACTGGGACAAATGCCACCCACCCACCCACCCCTGCCGGCAATGTCCCAGCCCAGCTATTGCTGTTCTCTGAAACTGCTCTCACCTCATCCCATTATTCCATTCTCTTGGATTTGTTTAGGCCTCATATCTGGGGACCTGCCTCCTAGTTATTAGAAGTGCAAGTTTATTTTAAGGTATTCTGTTTCTGGAGTCAGGAGATGACCATTGGTGGCACTAGGGGGGTGCAGAGAGGCCAAACCACACCAGGTGACACCGTTAGGGGAAGGGGTGACACCAGTCTTGGTGACGCCACAGGATATGAGCAACTATATTCAGCCCTTTTCTCAGTCAGAATCAAGGGATATGTTTATTGTATGCCTTCATTTTGTCTCCAGCTTATGGTGTTCCTAAAGAGAACCTACCATGGGTTTACCAGGCAAGATTTGTTCAGATAGTTTTTACCATTGACTTCTTCTAAGGCTGAGAGAGTGTGACTTGTCCAAGGTCACCCAGGGGAGTGGGGATTCTAACTGTGGTCTTTTAGAGTCCTAGTTCAATGTTCAAACTATACCATGTCATATCTCAATATGTATCATGCTGGGATACATATCCAGGGATATGTATTTCAGAATTACCACCTGTTGGCAGCTATACGGTGCTGCAGCTTCATGGCAGGGGATTGGACTAAATGGTCCTTGAAATCCCTTCCAGCTATACGATTGTATGGTTCTTCAATTCTGTTATCCTCAAGGACCTCTGGGGACCTCCAGGAGGTCCAAAAGGATGCAGTTTTCTTACTGTGCAGGAATGGAGCCAGCTCTCTGTCTGTCTCTGTCTGTCCCCAAACCTTCTCGCATCATTCTCTCACCATTGAATGACTGTGGGGTGCACCTCACCAAAACAACAACAACTGGTGGGTGGCTCAGGAAGGGAGTCACAGTGGATGGATGTGCTAAATTCCTATCACTGGTCATCACTAACAAAGCCACATATTCAGGTATAACATTCAGTTCAGTTCAGAAATATTATTTTCTGTGCAGAAAAATCTACTTTCAGTGCAAAAAGCAAATGAGAATTTTGCACAGAGTAAAAGGATATTGACAAATTGGAGTGTGTCCAGAGGAGGGTGACTAAAATAGTGAAAGGTCTGGAAACCATGCCTTATGAGGAAAGACTTAGGGAGCTGGGCATGTTTAGCTTGGAAAAAAGATGGTTAAGGGGTGATATGATAGCCCTGTCTAAGTATCTGAAGTGGTGTCACATTGAAAATGGAGCAAGCTTGTTTTCTGCTGCTCCAGAGACTAGAACACGGAACAATGGATGCAAGCTCCAGGAACAGAGATTCCACCTCAACATTAGGAGGAACTTTTTGACAGTAAGATCTGTTGGGCAGTGGAACACACTCCCTCGGAGCGTGGTGGGGTCTCCTTCCTTGGAGATCTTTAAACAGAGGCTGGATGGCCATCTGTCAGGGATGCTTTGATCGTGATTTCCTGCATGGCAGGGGGTTGGACTGGATGGCCCTCGTGGTCTCTTCCAACTCTACAATTCTATGATTCTAAGTCCCCAACTACAGCATCATTATTATTATGCACAGGAAACATCAAAATATTGTTTTATATGCATACAAACACACACACAAATCACAGGCAGATTTTGTGCAGAATAAGTCCCCAACTACAATTTGTTCTGAGCAAAAAAGAGAATTTTTAGCACATTCTGTTTCCTGGGTGGAAAATGTGATTTATGAACAAAAACTGTGAGTTTTATGCAAACTAATTCCCAAAGTGCAAAGATTCTTGTCAGTGTCACGTTCTTCTCATTGGATGTTCCCACACTTGAGGAACATGTTTTTGACCATCTTTCAAATATGTTTGTACAGTATAAGCTTTCCATCCATAAACTGAACTGTGTATCCCCACACACACAATTATGCAGATATGCTCCAATAACTGAGCTGAGACACTTGTTGGTGCCTTTGAGGGGTGGGGTGGGGTCTGTGGGCACCTGTTCCCCAGTTCTCAGTTCATTTCTCTGCTCTAACCATTCAGTAGATACCGTAATCCCTTCCCCTGTACCCGGACATTAGCCACTTTGCTCATGACAGAGGCAACTTTCACTCCCTCTAGACTTCTAATAGCAGGTTGACCTCTACTACATTTCTCCCTCTTTCCCAATCTACCCTTCACCACCAGATGAGAGCTGTGTGCTTCATCTGCTCTGGAACTAGCCCTGTGTGCTCTCAGCTGAGGTGAAGTGCAATGAGGCAGGCTCACCTTTTCATGCACCCATTACTGTCAAGCAGCCCAGTGGTTCAGGGAAAAGCGACAAAATGCCTTGTCAGTCAGCAGGTCAACAGGGTGGATCTGCCCTCCCTCCCTGCTTTGCTGGGCTTGCAACAGAAAGGTTTAGCAGGGGCTAAGGGTGAGGGCAGAAACTCCACAGTGCACGGGGCCCGTGGAATTTGCAGCAGGTGTAATTATTAGATTTGCCTTTTACTGCTGCTGAGAGACCTTAATTGTATTTATTATTACTGTGATTATGATACACTTCCCCCGAAAGAGCTCTCGGCAAAAATCTTTCTCTGAATGTTAAAGGAGAATTTAAGCCTGATGTTCTGTATTACATACCCCATCCTCCGCTGCCCTTGGTGATCATCCCACCAGGATCTCCAAAGAGTCTTTGGAGAGATTTGGGGAGATGGAACACGTGAGGGTTTGGGCAGCAGAGCAGATGGCTGTTTCCTCAAAAGGGTACGATTTGGTGGGCAAGAATGTTCCAAACGATTACTGCCAATACAAGATGCTCATTAATAGTGAGACCAGACTCACTCCCCAAAGTGTTTCTTGCTCATAAATCAAACTAAAATATAAGATGCACCACAGAGCCAAACAACAACAAAATCCCATTCTACTATTTTGCTTAAGGAAGACTGAAGTCAGGCTGATGATAACGATCTCTGTGTCAAGAGATGGTTGCTGAGCAGTGGAGAGGCCATAAATTTAAATCTGTCAGCACATCCAGCTCCAGCCAGGAATTGTCCTGAATTCCATCTGGTTGAAATTTAAAACCCAAAAGATCTCCGGATACCCAGGTTGAAGGCCTGTCTTGTCAACTGCCCTGTAAGCATGAGGAAGTAGGTGGCCAGAACTCCTTGCAGTCTCTTCTGCCTGGGACCCCCAAATAAAGAGGGGGAAACAGCCACTGGATGTTCACGTCTTTGTGGAATTAAACCAATCATAAGCTGAAATAAAGCATACCTAGAACTTGGATTTGCACTATACTCTGTCAGGTAGGGTGTGATAACGGGCTCTGCCAGTATCTAGACAACACAGCTGAAAGATGTGGATTCTCCTCCAGGTAAACAAAGAGTTACCGTAAGAACTTAATGGGGTAGGAGACATATTTGGGAGTGGGGCATGTTGGCCTTCCAACAAAATACAACAAAATCCACAATCCACAGAACAGTGATTGGGCCTCCTGAAATGCATAAAATACATCATGCAAGCTTTTGAAGCTCCACTGACTTCTTCATCAGGCAAAGATGTGAAAAACCCTACAGATGAAGAAAAGTGAGATGTTCTAGTCACAGGCCTACATTTTGTCTCAGATATTACTTCTGTTGTCAGTTAAGATGGTCTGGATGGATGTCAATGCAGACAGATTTGAATATACCACATTTTGCTGCAACAGGTGTAACTTTAACAAGAGGGAGATAATGGACTGGGATTTAGCTCCTTGATGTTTCTACCTCCAACAAAAGTAAAACTCTTTCATTTGGACTACAATTGACAAGTTTTACCTATACAGCACTTAAATGTTTTTCCAGATGTAACAGTACAGAGATTTTTTGAGAAATTCAGTGCTCCCTGCCTAAGAAAGGGGCAGTTAGCTTTGCACAGGACAAGGACACCTGGATTGCAAGGGAAGTTACTTTTCTGTTGCTAATGGAGCTGAAATGATATTACCTGTCTTTTATTGTCCTTTGTCCCTATTCCTCACATGGCCAAGAAGGGGAGTGATATTCTATGTGATCAAAACATGCAGTTGAGATAACTGCATGACATTCACGCACTGTGAAAATAGGAACGGGAGGTTGGTACATTGTGAAAGTTACATATCAATATTTGCAAGTGAACACACCAAGCATGGGATGGCAGTGAGTGAAAAATAAAAGCAGAAATAATTTCAGAAGTAAAGAAATAGGGCACAGGTTTGTTTTGGGAATAGTAGAGGAGATGGATTTTGCTTCCCTGAGCTGTGGTGAGGAAGGGTGGGATATAAATATAAAGAACTGGGTTTTTTGGTTTTTTTTTTTTTGTTATAAATAAAATAATATTACTGTTTATCAACTGACTTCTTACTGTGCAACTGGATTTTCACCCATTCTGAAGGTAACATTTGGCTAGCAATGCTATCCACAGTTTCTCGGGGTACTTATTCTAACAAATTTATTTTGTCACAGACTTATTTCAAGATTTTTTTTTAAAGGATCAATAACTATCTCCTGGACATAAGGATGGGAATCATGTAGCCCTCCAGAGGTTGTTGGACTGCGAGTCCCAGCAAGGCTGCCAGACAATCTTTAGCAATGCTGGGAGTCGCAGTTCAACAATGTCTGAAAAGCCCCAGGATTCTCATTCCTGCTATGTGCATCTTCTCCCACAGGAAGCTAGGCTGCCCCCCCCCAAATTTGTTTTTTCTGGCAGGCAAAGACCTTTTGTTTGTTTGTTTGTTTAAGCAGGGTTTTAATATGTAATCACTCACAGAGAGATTTCTTATGGGGGGGGTGCTTTATTGTTTTTTTAAAAAATCTTTTAACATGTTTTTAATTAATTTTATACTGTTTTAAATGTGATTTTTTTTAATTGTTTTCAAAATGGTATTGCTGGGTCTTAGCTGATTTCTTTTGTGTGCTGCCTTGGGTCCCACTCTGAGAGAAAGGCAGCATAGAAATGGAATGAATACACTCTGTACAGATAAAGAATGAGAATCTTTTATCTTAGGAGATTTTCAGACCGCGTTTCAGTGTGCCTAGGGCGGGAGGAGCTTTCGGGAGAGGGATGGCGGTCTTGCACGGCAGGGGGGCGTTTTCGGATGCTGTTGTCCCTCTCCCGAAACCAACCGTAACCAACCGGAGGTTGCCCGTGATTAAAATATGGTGCTGAGGCTTCCAAAGCTTCATGGAAGTGACACGGTTGGTTTCGGGAGAGGGACAACGGCGTCCAAAAATGCCCCCCTGCTGCGCAAGATTGCCGTCCCTCTCCCAAAAGTTCCTCCCACCCTAGGCACACTGAAACACGGTCTGAAAATCTCCTTAGTCAGCTCTGTCCTTTGTTTTTTCTTAGCCATGACTAGAGTCACATTTCCCTAAAAAATATTCTACTTCTAAGTCTAGCAGCATAACTGAACTCATCTTGCCTCAGTAATCCATACATTCCCAAAGCCTGCAGGATATTTCAGAGATGAGAATACACACAGATACACACACACACACCAAAATCATGTTTTAAAGATTCATGAGGGAAAAAAATGTGTACAGTTATGGGGGGGGGTGGATAAAGGCTTTATCCCCCATAAGAACCCAGCCCTCCCAATGAAATATTCTGATAATTCTCAAATCTCTTAACATTGCAGCAACCTCAACTGAAGTTTTAATGTTATTATGATGTTAGAAATGTGGGAACCATCGGACTATTTCATTGCACTTAGAAATACAGTTTAAGCATCGAAAGAAAGGTGGCATGCAAAATTGTTAAGGGAATGCAAACAGAACAAATAGAAGAGTTCTAGATGCAAATGATTTTTAGTTTCTCTGAAGTGCTAGAAATTTGAGGATGAGTCTTTTAATTTGCTTCCCATCCATTAAAAGATATTCTCAAGCCCTGTGGCTTCTTATCATGATGGCTTAAAACCTGATATGATATGATTCCAGTGCCTTCTCTGTTTAAAAAGCTATAGCCAGCCCTGACCTTTCAAGTCTCCCCATGATTAAAACTCTTATTAATTTCCCGTAGGCTGCAGACATTGTAGAGCAGCAAGGTGCTGGGAATTCATTAACATGTGGGCCTTTAATTAGTCAGCAAGGAATCCATCTCTGTCCTCATTTCACCTAAAAGAGGAAAGTGCCAGCAGAACACTGCTAAAAGAGAAGTGAATTGGAGAAAATTGACCTTGTAAAAGGAATTTCTCATATTGATATCTTCATAGCTGTCATGATGGAGTTCCATCCTCCTGCCTGCAGGGTTGTGCAACTCCCATCATGTGCAAGAACATTTCCCATTATTTGCAATCAGCAATTCCCTGGAACAGGTAAACAAGGGATTAAGAGAAGTGGGAGGTGGGGCTCATCTCCTGGGATGACATCATCATGACATCACATCAGAAGACTGAACTGGCCAATCATATTTGGGCAGTGGCAATTTGAACAGTTTGTAGGCTTTTGTTCTCAGCATATGGCTGGAGACTGACCATGAGGATGGACAAAGGAGCTCTCTGAGAAGAGATGTATAGCAGAGGGCCATGCTGGGCCTGGCTTAATGTTGAGCATGTGGCTTAGCAACCCTTGGACACCAAATCTATTCCTTATAGACTTCCAGAATGAAAGTAGACTTTCTTTTGTGTAGGGACAGGTTTTTTAGCTAGATCGAATCAGGGACATTTTCATTTGTTTTTTTCTCCTTGACTGGATGTAATTCTGTACTTTTACTGTATCTCTGTAACTTTAAGCTGAACCTGGAGAAAAAGAGTGTTTTTCTTCATGAAATGATTACCCTTTAAATGTGTTTGCTTGCTTGAATAAAATAAGCCTTTTTCCCCCTATCTATGCCAAGCTTCATTGCGTCTGTTGCTTTCGGTCATGCTACACTGATATTCTCCTCTGTTTCTGAAGAGAAGGGAAGGGGGTTGGTAAAATCTCAGCTGGGGCTGGAAGGGCCCTAGGTTCCCCAAGGTTTCCTCTTGATCCATTAAAAAGGGTTCTCTTAAAATCAAGTGGTGGTGATGGTAAGAGAGACATAGTTCTGGGATTTCTAGGCTAGAGGAATCCCTGGGAGTGTGTCTAGAGGGATCCAGCTTGAGGGTTCTCCAGAAGGAGGTCACCTGACTGGATCACAAAAAATAATGTGGCTTCTAAGGTATGAATGTGGTGTGTGCATGCGCACACAGAGGCCGGGGCAACTTTACAATAGCATTACCCAAAACTGGGATGGATGGTTCTGTCTGTTACCCTTCCATGTCATTTTCACATGATTTATTGATCAGTCCTTCCTGGTTCCACGTGAATCTGTGATTAAAAAAATAATTATACAAATTCATGTTTAGATGCAAGCTAATTTTTCCATGAAATAAGCATTTTTGTACACAATTTATAAAATACATTTTTATTTGCATGTTATCGTGAAAGACATATTGCAGTCTGATGCTTTTTTGAGGAGTGAAATGTATCATAAAATTTAATGCACAAAGTGAAATACAAATGTGTTCAGGATGCAGGAAGCAGAAATCACTTTAAAATGTGGAGTTAAATTCTCAAGCATCCTGAATCCAGAGATGCCTGATGCTTCTCCATTAGGGATGAAATTCTTTGCTGATTTTATTTTCAAAGGAAGCAACACGTAAGCTGAGAAGGCTACCCCCCCCCCGGCTCGGATATAGTCTTTAAAAACTGTGGAGTTTTCAAATACTATTCACAGCCCAGGATTTATTCTGTGCCAAGTTCATATGTGGGTTTTTTTGTGCAGAGAGAAGCATTTTCTGCACAGGAAACATACTTTTCTACACTGGACTTTCTGTGCAAATTTGGTGCAAAATAAGTTTCAAGAGTCTCATCAGCACCAGATTTTCTCAGCAGGGGTTCCTAAAAATAAACTCACATATTTTCTTACTTTTTTAAAAAAAACAACAACATATTTTTGAATATTCTTTCAATCCTTATTCTCCTGCTCATCTATCCTCCTTCAAGAGATGTAAAAAGTATTTGTAATTTTTCTCATCTTTGATGAGAAAAAATGTCTTGCCTGTCAAGATACCTTGTCAAAAAGAAAGAAAGAAAGAAAGAAGGAAGGAAAGAGGGTGTCAACTGCCACAAAATTGTTTTCAGTTTGGATGCTATATTGCCTTCTCCCCCCCACCACCACCACACAAAAAAAATGTGATGGAATTTTTATGCAAAACCCCTGGTTTTGGCACACACACAAAAAAACACCCTTTCCTATTATTATTATTATTTTTGCAAAAAAAGGCCCCATATGCTGACAAATATCCAAAATACATGTAAAAGTTATTATAATCTTGATTTCCACCTAGTGGGAAGAAATCTTTTGATTCCCCCCTCCCATGCTTAATAGGTTTTCTCCTACTCTGAGCTCTTTGGTAAGGGAGGGAGACCTAGGAACCCCCAATTTTCACCCACACATACATTTGTGTCTTTGTTGCTGCCACCACCACTTCCTTTTTGAACAGTTCATCATCAGTAGGCAGAATAGGATACCTATTGTGGTTTGCTTTCATCCCTCCCACCCTTTTCCTCTGAGAAAAGGGAGTATTAAATACATCTGAAGTGAACTAGCTCAATCCAAAGCATTCCCTGCCTCTCTTTACAGTACCCTGCTGCAAACCCAAGCAGATGAAGTATCAGTGAGGATTAACAACGTATAGAAAAGAAGTTTGTATTCTTAATGGGATGGGGGACTTACGTATAAAAAATAAGTTTCTATTCTTAATGGGATGGGAGATTTACATCAAACCCATAAGGCATCATACAGAATAATCTTAGTTTTAAGCTAACTAGACAGGAAATGGATTTAAACTAACACACCTGAATACTCTTAAGGCACCAGATTATGTCTGATCTTAAAACCTAAGCAGGGTCGGACCTGGCTAGTAATTGGATGGAAGGCCACCAATGAATACCAGGTGCTGTAGGGTATGTTTCAGAGGAAGGAACTGGCAAAACCACCTCTGAGTCTTCCTTGCCTAACTAAAACCCTAGGAAATTCATGGGGTTGCCATAAATTGACAGGCAACTTGAAGGCATATGCACTGCCCACAACGCACCTAACTAAACAGTCTGTAGAGATTATCAGACATGTAAAATATCCCAGGACAGGGATGACAGGAGATCTCTCTCTCTCTCTCTCTCTCTCTCTCTCTCTCTCTCTCTCTCTCTCTCTCTCCTCTTCACAAACGAAGATTCAGGAAGGACACATCCCGCGCTTTCTGCAAGCGCGCTGATGACTGAAAAGGCCAATCCAAGATAGACAAGTCTGGTTGCAGAAAGCACAGCAGAAGGTTTCCTTGGGTGATGTTTCCAGGTTGTGATTCTTTCTGTGCTGTCATTTCTCTTCAAGACTTGTTCGGCGTGAGTTCTCAAATAAGGCTGCAGCATTGTGGATGGTGTGTCTCCATGCCTCCCGATGTGAGGCCAGGGTGGACCATTGTTGGTGATCAATTTGGCCGAGCCTGAGGTGTTGTTTCAGGGAGTCCTTGCATTGCTTTTTTGGAGCACACCTCTTACGCTGACCTGTGGCGAGTTCACAGTAGAATACTATTTTGGGGAGGCGATGGTCCTCCATCCTAGAAACATGCCCTGCCCAGCGCAGCTGTGTTCTCAATATCATTGCCTCAATGCTGGTGATTCCAGCTTGCTCAAGGACAACATTCGTCACATAGTCAATCTAGTGTATATTTAGGATTGTGTGTAAACAGCGCTGATGGAAGCGTTCGAGCAGTAAAAGGCTTACCTTTTAGACAACATCACCCCTGTCCTGGGATGTTCCCATTCTGCTTCTGTTCCTCCCCCCGTTTCCTCTTATAATGGAATGATGGGTGAGTGAACAGGAGCCCCGTTGTGCTCCTGGGATGACAACTGGATGTGACGTCACCAGGAGGTCCCTGCCAGAAACTTCCAGGTGTGATAGGGACAAAAAGTTAAAAAAAAAAAAATCCCATCCCCAGGTTGCTTTTTCTTCTTTAAATGTGTTTTGGTACTTGCTTTTTTTTTTTTTTTTTTTTTTTTTTTTTTGACAGCTGGGAAGGTATGTCTTTTTAAATTTCTGTCCTGGCAAGAATGGCCAGGATTTGAGTTGCAATGGTTGCATTTATTGTTGGGCAGCAAAGGGAGGGGGAGCCCGTTGGAATAAAGGTAGGTTTATGAAACATTTTCATTTATTCCATGGCAGGAATGGGAGAGGGGTGGGGGGGTAGCAGGACAGAAACGGACCCGAAGGGTCCATCTGATAATCTCCTATCTCTACTCACTGAGGAGGCTGTTTTGGTTCTGGCTGGTGCACCATTCTCAGAAAAACGGGCGAGTCTCAGTGGGCACAGAGACTTTAATGATCTCCAAAGTAGGAACCAGTGGGTGCTGCCAGCTCTTGCTCTGCCAGTTCCCACATGCACGCTTATGGGTTACTCCTTTTAAAACATTTCTTCAAACGTCCCAGACTCTGCTCAACTGCCTGATGAGATCCCAGAGGGAAAATCTCCTTTGGTGAGCCTAACACATGCTGCCTTCTGACTCTTTGCATTAGCCTTTCACTAACTTGGCACTGAGACACAGATACAAATGGGTGTCACCAGTCACTTTGCAAGGTTGATGTACACATTAGAGAACAGACTAAGATTAAAGATAATGGCAGGGGTGCTATTGTTGCCTATGTAAGAATGGACTAAGGGGAAGATTTACATCTGCACCTCCTTTCCTCTCCTTCAATCAATGGCTAAGCCTGCCTTTGATGTTTGTTTCAAGGTATGTAACACGGCAAGGCCACCTGGAATGCTGTGCCCTGGCTGATGAAAGCAAGACGATGCGTTAGGACTAGAGATGAGGAGAGTGTTCCATGCTTGTTTGCTTGCTTTTTAAATAGGATTTTTCTTCCAAAATTCACATTTCCCTCCATATAGAGAATGGAAGGAACTTGAAAGTTCTTGAGTTTACTTTGGAAAAATTGAAATTCCCCAATCCATTCATTCAGGACCAGGACTCAAAGTGCTTTACTCTTCATAGTTTAGGCTTGAATCCCTATGTATTCAACCAAGTTTAGTGCAGACTTAAGGTTGCCACCTTTTTCTCCCCCCCCCCACAGGCTTTTCATCATTTACAGCAGAGGTGGGCAACTGTGAAGGCAATGGGGACCATTTTTAACCCCTGCCCACCCCCCACGCCCTGTGGCACACCCAACATGATCTGATGTGATATCATCCAGTTTTCATTTTCAGCTGAATATTTGTATATATATTTAAAAGGTTTTGGGGAGGTTGATTTGTGAGGGCTATGTTTTACAGGGTTTCGACCCAATCTGAGTGGGTTGTGGGGTGAGAAATTACCCTTGCCATTTTTAGTTGGGTCTGAAGGGTTCGGGGGGGGGGGCTTCAGGGGACACACATGGGGTTCCAGAAGGCTGTGTGGGGTCAGCAGGCCACACGTTGTTAGCTCAGGTTTAAAGCCACATGGTAGGCAGGTATAACATGGTTCTCTTCATGCCAGGAATCACTGTTATCTACTGAATCTGGCCCATACAGATGGGTAAAATATTTTCTTTCTGGTGACTTTGATGTCGGGGGAATATCAAAATTCAGAAATCTCACACTTGTGACAAGAAGTACTTGAAGGTCTTCTCCCTCCCCCCTTTTTTAAAAATAATGAATAGGAAAGAAAGTTAAACTGACCCTAATAAGGGCCTAAATCTAATTGCTAGCTCCAACAAAAGATGACTCACTGAATCAATTGCTCAATAGGCCAACACGTATGTAACTTTAATAGGTTTAGGAGATTATCAGACATGGGGAAACGTGCCAAACATCTGCTTCCAAAACCACATCAGAAGAATGTGATGAGAACAGAAAGGATGACATTATCAGATGCGTACATCCTCAGCTGTTCCTGGGGCATAGCGGTGCTGCGGATGAGGCTTCACTTTTTTATTGATTGGGCTAAGCCACCAATAAAAAGGGACACCTTACTCATTTCCATGCTACGCCACTGGAACGCTGAAGGACAATGTTGTCTGATAATGTCACCCATTTCTGTTCTCATTGTGTTCTTCTGACGTGGCTTTTGCCAAATCTGATAATCTCCTTAGTTAAAATGAGTAGATATATTTGAGCAATGCTACCTGTAGATCTTCCCATTGGAACATCAGAACTACCTCTTTGAACATTCTGAGGCAATGAAACAACAATGCTATGATTACCAGAATTTGGGAAAGCTGCTGTTTTGCACTACAATAATATGCTGCTGGAATGTGTACTTAAAAAGAAGATGAATCCAAACTTGGCAGATTCTGAGTACTGCATGAACAAAATAATGCATGCACATTCTATGTGTTAATGTATTATAAAAGCCTAATTCCAGTTGCTAGTTTCAACGGGAGTAAACCCACTGTGTCAATGAAATCTATGAGGCTTGACTCATCATTCAGCAGTTGTCTGGTTTTTCTTCGCAAACGATTGAGTTTGCTTTTGCCTGAGCCTTCTGGGAAGGGCAAGATTTCTTCCTTCTCCTCTCCCACCTGCTGAATTAATGGAGTACAAATGCTTTTGCACTTTGAACTCAGTTTGCAACAGCAGAAGCAAGTGCAGGGAAAAGGAAGGAAGTGGGAAGAGGGGAGAGAAACTGGGACATTTGAAAAGCAGCTAAAAATGGGATGACATAGAATTAATCAGGACTGACGCTGCTAAATTGGGACAGTTGGAGGCACACCACTAGTTGGGACAAACAACTGGATTGAGAACAGAGTGTCTAAAAAACCCTGTTAGAGGGGAGTCAGTTTTCCACATTTTGAATTTTTGTATCTATTTTTTTGGAACTTTAACCATTTCCAGGGAATTTCCTCCCCATCATATTATAAATGAGTGGCATTTCTGTAGGATTTCCACATCCCCACAAACACTTGCTTTGAAATATAGGTTTTTATTCAGGGTGATTTTTTTATTGCATTAGAATGCATATAACTAAGGAGGGGAGATAAAAACTACTTCTGAGTGCTTCCCTCTAGTCCTTAACAGCAAGTACAGATCAGAGGGAGTTGATGTGCAGAGAAAAAAAAATGAGTCCAACAAGATACACACCTTGGTGTATGCATATCAGCCACATCAGTTCCATTTCCATTAATGCAGTCTGGGTGTGGAACAATGCCACAAAGGCCACAGGCAGGTTTGCTTTTATCTGTTGAAACCTCCTTGCAAAATCATCTGTGTTAGATCGTGCATTTGATCTATTTGTGACAAGTGTTGAAACACATGCACATTGATTTCTTAGAGCAACACATTTCTAAGAGTAATGTAATCATGGTATTGAGCCTAGACTTTTTTTTTTTTTTACAAACCAGGGAGAAGAAAGTAGGGAAGAGGGATAGGTGGGGAAAGGGAGAAAACAGAAGAGAAAGAGAATTAGATGAAGAGAAAAGCACTAATGGTGTTTTTGTAATGCAATTGCTTAGGTCAGTGAAAAGCTATCACAATTTAATGCACTCGGTTGTCAAGGATGTTATCACATACCGGATTAAACTATTCCAAAACATGAAAACAAGAGCAGTGTATTACTGAGTAAGCTGTTAAATAGGTTCTGTAGTTTGGTTATGATTATTTTTAAGAAGGAAGCAGAATTCCAAAGGGATTCCAAAGACTTGATCTCCTGGGAATTATGAAACCACCTTGATGGATTTCTCAGAGCTTTCCCCCTGGTATAACTGGATTGTTTGTTTTCATCAGTTACAAGGGGCAAGGAGACATGAGTGCCAACACAGTGTTGTTCAGTGGTTCTTGAGTTAGAACAAGATACCCCTGAATCTGAACATCACTTCCACCAGGGACTTGGCATGTGGAAATAACTAATTAATTATTAGAAAGCTATTAATTAGTCATTTTATAAAACGTGTTGTCCATCTGGAAAACAGGAATGATGTGCTCTTATTTTGCAGTGGCACAGCGATGTGGCAAATAGTTTTGGAGTGTGTTGCACACCTGTAAAATGAGAATAATCTGCTGTTGTAGGTCTTGTGATGAAGGAGACCACCTACAGATGCCAGAGAAAATTCTAGTCTTGTCAAAATGGTTCTGGTCTCCCATGAATTCTTTCCTTTATTGATTTATTACTTAAAGAGAGAACATTAACTTTGGTTTTTTTCCCCTTTGTAGTAACTTCAAGAATACACCACAGGGAATAAGATCCCAACTTGATGTGACTCAGCTAAATCCTGTTGTTCCTCCTGACTAGAAAAGACCTATTGAATCAGTGGGATTTGCCTATGAGTTAACTCAGCATCCAGCAATTGATTAAAGGAGTCAGTTTTAGCAGGGAGTAACCAACAGCTAGAATCCTAACTAATCTTTCACCAACTAACTAACTATAGGATTGAAGCAGGTTGAGCACTACCACTAATGGGGAGTAAGATGTCTGCCTCAGGCTGCAGATTCTGGGGTGTGGAGAAGGGTGACAGTATATTGGAGGTAAAGGTTGTTTGTGCCAAATGGACTGCTCTGTGTCTCTTCTGTCAGCCTGCTGACCTCATGTTATGATGAATGATCACCAACTGAAATAACATTCAAGTGTGGGCCTGATCACATTCTAGATATGGCATGGAAGAACGGATCCATTTTAGCCTCTTGCTCAGGCAGCAAACTGTCTTGTCTTGTGCCACCCCTGATTTCTGGATCAAAGGAAGTAAACTGTTGATAAAGTACAATGTAATTTGCACAAGTTTAGCCCCATTTCCTAGGAAGGGAGTGGCTAGCACCAGGAGTATTATGATCTCTTGGGTTTTATTGCCAATTCTGCCACTCTACTGGTGTCAGATCAATTCAGATAAATTCCTCCATCACTTCCTTGATTGAACCACTTGAAAAAAATGATAGTATAAAACTTGTCTGCTTAATACACCTTGCTGCTTAATTGCTAGAAGTAATTAATCTTTATTGCTGCTGTTTAATATTAGCAAAAAAAAAAAAAAGTTTGGTGATCATAAAGAAGGGCACAGGACTATTCACCAGAAAAGAAGTCATGTGGCTGGACATTTACCCCCCCATTCCTTCATGTTCTGATCCTACCTGAGTAGGGGCTGAAAGGCTAACATTTACTGGGCTTCAAGTCCTTGACTGCTCCTACACACACTGCAGCTGTGCACAAGACTTCCCCCTATCTTGGCAATCTAAATTCACAGCACCTGTTTTGTGTAAATGGTGCTTTATCCTCCGGAAATGTGCCTCCTGTCACCAGGGCTGGCTCCGTCATGCTTATCAGAAACACATTATCGGGTGGGGGATTAACCGGTACCCAGAGCTGGTAGCTCTGTCCATGCCATACAAATAATGAATAATGAAAATTCCAGGGAGCATAGACAAATAGAATTGACAGGCAAGGAAGCACCCCATGGCTGCCATTCATTCACTGTCATTAAAGTGACAAGCCTGGATGCTTCGGAAGGCTTTGTACTTTCACTCTGTACGTCGCATTAGCTGCATTTTTTTTTATTAAAAAAAATCTGTCTCTCACTGTCTTTGCCTCTCTCGCTGACACCTTTTTCTCATCTCTTTATGCTCCAGGCCAAGTATACCTCAAGCAGCATGTAAAATAGAAAACCTACCTGGGTAGAGGGGGACATCTGACACAGCCCTGATGGCCTTTCCTCCCTCTGAGAGAGGAGCAATGTGGCCCATTTGGGGGTCCTTCCTGCCTTCTTCGAAACTTAGAAGTTTCTGTACTCTCATTTATAGGTTTACAGCCAACAGTTGGGAGAATTAGACCAGGAGCAGAAAGTGGTGGAGTAAAATGTGTCACATAGATTTTTGCCAGTTGGTGCTTGGTGTAAAATTAAGGCCTATGACAAGGAAGGGGATCTCTTTCCTAGAGTTAGGAAGTAACTCTTTACAAATAACCCAATACTTGTCAGTAGTTCATTTTCCCAATAACCAAGTTAGAGGTGAGCAAATTTTGCCCCCAAGGCCACGAGGAAGGGTTAATTTTTAATTTAATGCTTTTCAAAATGTAAATTAAATGTTAATGCTATTTAATGTTTTTTAAAAAATGTTTTATAGATTGTATTAGCTATTTTGTTTTAATATACAAAAGCCACTTTGGGTCTCATACGAGATAAAAGTGAGATATACACACTAAAATAGATTCCCTAGACCATAGGCTGGCAACTGCATGGGGCTCAGGAGCTAATTCCCTTCAACCCTCCCCCCCATGGTCCCCCTCCTATCCATAGCAATCCTTAATATCTCAGGTTTTTTTCTGTTGCCATTTTGAGACAGACTGCAGAAAAAAACTGAGGCATTCAGGTATAGCACAGGGGTCTGTGATGCTTGTGAGGGTAAGATGGTATTTTCTCATGTTTTCATGCATTTTGGGGGCTCTCTGTGTGTTTCTGGGGGAGGGAATGCTCCAAAATATGCTGCTTCTTTTAAAATGGGGTTTTAGGGGCTTTGAGGAACTGGTGGAAGGCTTTGGGGATTGCAAAAATGGGGTCCAGGGGCTGCCTGTGGCCCATGAGCCACACTACGCTGACCCCTGCCCTAGACTACAGCTGGAATCTTCTTGGTTAGATCCAATGAGAGGAGGCCTGTTGAATCCACTATTAACTGATGAGGCAACATTTGGGTAAGTCTGAGTCAATGGTTCTACTCTAATCAGGGCTAACAGTAGGAATTAGGCCTCCCTTTTTTCTCCACAGGAGGCAAAGAAAACAAGCCTCCAGAAGAAGCAATTCACCTGTAAAAGAAAATTACATCTAGAGCTGCTTCTTGTGTCTTTTTGTGATTTCTTGACTGCAGTCTCCGTTTTGATTAATGACTGAGCCAAGGTTTGGAAAATCTTGAACCATTTCAAAGTCTTCGTCATTTACTTTAAAGTTGTGTAAATCATGTGTGGCCCTTATTTTTTTGTTTCCTTAATGTTCTGCTGTAAACCTGCCTCTGCACTTTCTGCCTTGACTTTTTTCAGTTATCATTCCACGCCTTTGCTATTTTCTGCCAATAATATGGTGCCATCTGCATATCTTAAATGTTGATGTTCTTTCCTCCAATGTTCATGCCTCCTTTTTCAGTCTCATCCTGCTTTATGTATAGTATGTTCAACATACAAGTTGAACAGATCGGGTGAGAAAATGCAGCTTTGCCTGACCCCTTTGCCAATTGGAAACCATTCTGTTTCTCCATATTCCGTCTTAACAGTAGCCTCTTGTACTGAGTACAGGTTACCCATCAGGACAATCAAATGTTGTGGCACACCCATTTTTTTAAGAGTGATCAGTAGTTTTTAATTATTTACACAACCAAAGGCTTTGATATAATCTATAAAACACAGACTGATTTTCTTTTGAAATTCTTTGGTGTGTTCCATTATCCAACATATGTTTGCAATATGATCCCTAGTGCCTCTTCCTTTCCTGAACCTAGCTTGGACATCTAGCATTTCTCGCTCCATATATGATAGAAGTCTTTGTTGTAGAATGTTGAGCATCACTTTGCTCATGTTTAACTTGTGTAAATAAATATTTGTTCTTGTTTTTATTCACATTGGGCCTCCGGAAATGTTATCTGAGAGCTTGGTTTCAGACAAAATGTCTGTGGTGACAGCATTAAATATAAAGTGGTGGTATCTATTGAGGATAAAAGTTGCATAAATCCTCATATATACCTTGAGGGCATTTAGGCAGTCCCCAAAGTTTGTGTCACAGAGGTGTGGATCAGGGAAAGCCATTACTCTTGCTAATTGCAGTGAGCACCATGGAACCATTCACAGTTGGTAGATTAAAGGGTAGAAACTTCACATTTGGCTACAGGGGTAGGATTGCCTGAGAGGCACCATCACTGTTGGTGCATCGGTGGGATTGCCCAACTGTAAACCCCACAGTTGGTGTGGTAAAGGTTGGAAAACCCTCACATAATGCAATAAAGTACACAGAGCAGCATGCAAATGTGCATTGCTTCTGTGCATTGCCTTTGTCCACTGTGTGGTGCACTCACACAATGGGTAGTCAGCCAATGGCACTGACCATTGCTCCACATATGTTGCACTATGTTGGTATTCAGTATGGGGTTGTGTAATGCAACTTCTCTGGTGATTGTTTACACTTCTCTGAAGCAATGTAGGATCTCAGATGGAGCCTGGAACCTTTTTTTTTTAATACCCCCCCCCCCTCCAATAGCTGTTAAAGTTTTTCATTTTAAAAAATACAGAGCAGAAATCAAGACCATATACAATGCGGCATAGTAGAGGGGGAGCAACAGAAGCACAGCAGAACATTAAAACCCAATTGGAAGTAGTATACAGCTAAAAGTTGGCAGTCAGGCAGCAGGAAGAACAGCTGCCGGAAACATACAGCCTTTGCCAGGTGCCTAAAAGTCAACAGGGAGTACAGTGTGTAACAATGTTTTGCAACAACTTTCTCAAATAAGATTATATGAGTCTACATAACCAATCAAATACTATGTAACAGACTGATTAACATTATGTTGGGATGCATACCATGATGGTATCACTGAACTAGAGAATCCCCATCATTAATAGTCAAAGTGGCTTAAAATATTCAAGTACATCAGCCTGAATTCAGTTGCTAGTCCTACTTAAAGTTGACCCATTGAATCAATGGGATTTACCTATGTGTAGATGTGCCATTTCACAGTTCATTGAACTGAGTCTATTCCATTTGGAACTAACCAATTGCATTCTAGCCATCAGTCCTATTGGGTATGTTGAGTTACATGATTTCTAAGTGGAATATAAGTACTACCGGGTGTTCAGGATTTCTGTGATTTCTAAATGGAAAACCTGTGGAATGGAAACCCAATAGGACAGATACTGTATACTTAAAGATTATAAGCTGCTTTGGCCATTAATGATGTGAAAGCAAGACAGAAATGTTTTACTATAGAGAAAGGGTAAAGATAATGTGGAACTAATAATGTGTACAGACTTCCACATCTGGACTTACAGTGGATACTGGAAACCATGGATAACAGTGAACCCTATTAAAATAAAGGACATCCAGTTAAAAAATACCATAGAGTTTCATTGGAGGATCTAGAAGATGCCTAGAGAGGATGCCTCTCTAGGCATCTTCCAGAATGCCTCTATGGTATGTTTCCCCTTTTTTGTGTCCCATTGATAACTGAAACCACAGATATGGGTTCTGCACATATGGGGGTTCGACTGTACTTTTACAGTGACAAACATTGCCAGAACTCCACAGTCCAGCAGTGACCTGGATATGGTTAATTCATTGATCAGTGAATTATAATTTAAAACCCAAAATAAAAACATACTGACAAGAATTGTGATTATGTTATTCAAGATCACAGCAGTGCCATATAAAAGAAATAAGCATCTCTTTCTCTCCAACCAAATAAGGATTTTTACTTTATTTTTTATTTTTTTGTTCAATGTAAAGAAAACTACCAAGTAGAATGTGAAAAAAAAAACCTGCGTAATTTCCATGTGGCCATAATTCTGCATTTTTAAACAATGCTATAGGCCTTTGCAAAGTCAACTCCTTTGAGGTTTTGTACTCTGTATTTATATCAGGATAAGTGACTTCAGAGACTGGAGCAATGCCCTGTTTCCAAGTGCTACCAAATACATTTCTAATGCACACATGTGAACAGATCTTTAGAAACTTCTCTTCAAGAGGTGGTTATCTGAGGCATTGGCACAAATATCTTCCCATGAAGGAGATAATATGTATTATTTGCCAAAGTAAATTTGACATTAATTAGCAGGATTCTCACTGGCAAAGACTCCGACTGGGAAGCAGATGTGGCACTGTCTCTCAGCTACTTCTTTTCCTGCTGTGAAAGATCCAAGAAGAGCTGGACGTTCTAAGACTGTGTCTCACCCCCATCATGATTGTGTGAAAACTGACTTATCGTTCACTGTTAGAAGTAGCTTGAGGGTTGCCATCCACACCATGGGGCTGATTTAAAAAGAAACAATGCAGTTCCTGATACTAAATATGGGGTCACTTTGTGAGGATGCTTGGAGGCATTGCTGTTTTCCATGCAATTCTATCTAACTCATTCTGACAACGGACAGTGCCAAGAGCTGTGATGCTTCATCCTGGAAGTTTGGTGTGTTTTCAGACTTCATGGACCTCTTTAGCAGCAAGTAGAAACAGGAAGAGAGCCAGCATGGTGTAATGGTTTCAGCACTGGATTATGACTTTGGTGGCCAGGGCTTGAATCCCCTACTGGGTGACTTTGGGCCTTCTGCATTTTTAAATGATGCTATAGGCCTTTGCACCCTCTCTCAGCTTCAGAGGAAGACAAAGGCAACCGCCCTCTGAACATAGATTTTCCTTGGGTTTTTTCCGGGCTGTGAGGCCGTGTTCTAGAATAGTTTCTTTCTGACGTTTCGCCTGCATCTGTGGCTAGCATCTTCAGAGAACAAATCTCGTCTCTGAACCTCTGAATAAATCTTGTCAAGAAAGTCCTGTGATAGGTTCACTTTAAGGTTTCCGTAAGCAAGAAATGACTTGCAGGCACACAATAAGAAGAAATAGGAAATGTGCAACACTCGAACCGGTAGCTGGCAGGTGCTGTGTAGATATCGGGATTGGTGCATCCATACACATATCAAGAACCTGTTCTCCTACCTTTAACTAGTCAAAATAATTTTCAGTTGCCTTTTAATGTACACCACTGCAGTGGAACTGGTGTGGAACAGGAATGTAAAAGATATTTGAGTATTTTTCTCATTCTCACTGAGAAAGATAGATTATTGATTGTCACCCACTTTAAGGCTTTATACCTCGAATTGAGAGCAAATATACCAAAGCTGCTGCTGCTGCTACTTCCTTTGTTTTTATAAAAAAGCAGTAGGAATAAGAAAAAACACACAAACAACTTTTATACAAAAACATTATATTTTTGTTTTGTTGTACAAAACCTTCACCAATTTTCTGCAAGACAGCCTGTGTGAGATTTTCACTAAAAAAAAAGTCTCAGAAATGGGAAATATATATATCATAGTCTCACCCAGTGAGGTTGTTCATTGTTTCACATGTGAACAAAACGAACAAAGATTTTCCTCCCTAGTGTGGAAAATGAGTAGGAATGCCTTAGCTTCCCTTGTTACAGGAGGTCACTTTCTTCTCTCTGGCTTTGCTACACAAAGTCATGCCTGGAAAAGATCTGAGCCTGGAAAATTGCTTTGGAAAAAATGGCTACTGTTATAGTAACAGCAGCTAGAATCCTGTTGAGAACTTGTGTCTTCATAAGTGGACTTACGTCTGCAGGAATTAGAATTTGTCAGTTCCATGATGTCCGCTTCACGTAAAGGGCTGCTGTTACATTAATGCATAGGGGAGTCAGGGAAGTGACCAATTCACAATGTATCAGTCCCCTTGTGTCTTGGTCATGTTGTACATTGCAACATGGGCTAGGGAGTACCTATGGACATCAAGACACCCTTGCCAGTGTCCTGTTACACATCTTTGCAATTTACTAACAGGGTTTCTGAACACCTCTGCTATGTAGCTAAGTACACTTAAAGTTACGTCAATGTACACTGTGCTAGAAAAATCCAGACATTTTTTTTTAAATCCATGTCTAAATGATCCTCCACTCTGAGCAATTCAACCAGTGGCACTGAATACCTACCCATGTATCCTCTGCTCCTTGTTGTTGTTCTGTACCTTCATGTTGACTCTGACCCACCTTTTCCCCACTCATGGGACTCAAGGTGGCTTACATGTTAAAAGCAATAGACATTAAATATATACAAAGAAATCAATAAAAAGTATAAATATAGAAGTTACTTCAAATACAATTAAACCATTTGTAAAGTTAAAACCATTAAAATTCATTAAAAGAGCATATGCAAACTGCAAACAGCACAACACACCATTAAAAGCCCACCCCAGGCCGTTTATAAACACCTGTCAGCTAGGAGGGTGCCATCCAAGACTTCCCAGGGAGGGAGTTCTTAAACCTGGGAGCAGCCACTGAGAAGACCCTTTCCTAAGGGTTTCTTTCCAAGAGGTATTCACAAGAGGCTTAGCAGTTACTTCCTTTCAGAGTGACAGAATCTGTGAATACTCCAGAAATGTTGTGGCTAGAATAAAAGATCAGGTGGAAATGAACTAAGACATGCTGAGACCCCCAGCAATGTCAATTTTGGGAGACTGTATAGCATTTACGCTCTCCTAAATTGGGGGTGGGTGGGTGGCAAAATGAGATTTTTAAAAATATATATATTATTTTGTATTTTAAAGTTCTTAATAACAGGAGAGGCCCTAAATCCTCTGGAGGCACCAGATCCTGTCTGATCTCCAAAGCTAAGCAGGGTCAGGCCTGGTTAGCAGTTGGATGGGGGACTACCAACAAATACCAGGTGCTGTAAGTTACATTCCAGAGGAAGGCAATGAGTATTCTTTTCCAAAGAAAACCCTGTGAAATTCATGGGGTTACCATAATTCAACAGACAGCCTGAAGGCACATTGTTGCTACTGGTGTTGTGTGCCTTCAGGTTGTTTCTGACTTACAGGAACCGTAAGGCAAACCTATCATGTTGTTTTTTTTCTTGGCAAGGTTTGTTCAAAGTCAATTTGCCATTGCCTTCCTCTGAGGCTGAGAGAGGGTGAGTTGTTCAAGATCACCCAGTGGGTTTCCATGACTGAGCAGGGATTTGAACCATAGTCTCCTGGAATCCTAATCCAGTACTGGACCATATTGGCTGCCTCTAGTAGACACTCTATTGACCTAAATGGATCCTACTCATAGTCTTTTGCTTGAGTTGAAACAAAGCGCTCACTGTATTATATCACAGTAAAATAACCGGCAGAAGGCATACAAAGCCATAAAGAGCAAGTGTTTTGTGATATTTTGCCTGTTTAGTTAATGGAAATCATGTGGGTAGATTTCAGTTTTGATTACCACTTTTAAGTTGTCTCTTTTTTTAAAAAAATGTTCTCTTTTGACTTTCTGGGGCTTCTAGCAGCATCATTTGGGGAAAAAATATTGCTATGTATTGCAGTAATTTGTAAACTTTTTATTAACACCTTTATTGGTGCCAGCATGTGAATCATTGTCTATAAGATAGCAAAATGGAGGGGTTTTTTTTGTGAGAAATCAGTCCAGAATTCAGAATTACTGGCTTTAAGAGCCTGACCTTCATCCTATTTCTCCATTTGTTACCAAGAACTGTTGAATAAGGTATCTGTATTTTATGATTTATAAAGTGTTCAGCTGCAAAGTAATTAATGTTGCCTAAAACGCTTTCAATTTCCAGGTATTGTGCCTTCCCTTTCTTTTACATTATTTTTTCCAGGCTGAAGATCTTTTAATTCCACTGTTATTGTTGTTTTCATGTCTAACTTTCATGTTATCACTTTAATTATGCAGTCTTTGGAGCTTTTAGTATGGTTAATGAACGTTATTTACTTTCATTAATGAAAATTTCTGCTTATTCCTCCATTCTTCAGACAGATACCACATTGTGGAGGTTTGGAAGATGGGATGGGAATCCAGAGAAAGAGATTTTATTCAGAGTTTCAGAATGAAGGAAAGTGGGGATAAGGTGTTCAAGACCAAATAGACATCCTGTTGGATGGAAAATACTGTTGCCACCAAATTGTATAGAATCATAATGTTGAAAGGGGCTCCATGGGCCATTAAGTCCAACCTCCTGCTCAGTGCAGGATCTCCAGCTGAAGCATCTCCATCAGGTAGCTGCCCAACCTCTTTTTGATGATGGCCAGAGAAAGAGACCCCACCACCTCTCAAGGCTATTGGTTCCATTGCCAAACCACTCTTATTTTCAAGAGGTCCCTTCTAAGTGTTACCCACATTTGTGGGGGATCTGTGGGGGACCCACTTGTGACACTAAAATTACAATATTAATCGGGGGAATTATAATAGCTCAAATGAATGGCTGCAAGAGGTCAGGTAATTTGCAGGACCTTTGCACATGTAGATACCAGTTATAATTTCATATCCTGAAGGGGTGTTTGGGTGTAAAACAATGTCTTGATGGGTTTCCCACAGTTAAACAAAGGAAACTGGGACTTTGTTAATTGTTGCTAATAGCTGATATATTAGAGCTGATGGAGTTATGACAACCTCCTTATTGTGGTGTGGGAAAGGTGTGAGGAAAGCCATTTCTGGAGATAATGGGGGTTCCGGTCACTGTTTGTTGATGATAGATGACTTATTACCAATATTTCTAAGAGGAGATTAGCACATACCTCAGTTATGGCTTTGTTTAATAGGGGGTTTCACATAGTCCTATCTTCAGTATGGATGCCAGTACTTTTCCACAACCTTCTTTTTAGTCCCAATGACCTCCATTTGGCCTCACTTATGGTCCTCCCCAATCTAAAGCCAGGAAACATATTCAGGGGTCACTGTGTTGGCCATGCAGCAAAATATAACAAAATCTAATACCTTTATTGGCCAACCCAAATGCACAAAATACATCGTACAAGCTTCAGTTAGTCTGGAGGAATCTTAATGCAGGCAGAAGCCACTTACCCCTTCTTGGCCACATGGGGACTGAGGCAAAGGACAAACTGAGCTTAAATTTTACTGTTTTTTGGCTCAGTCCCTACATGGCCAAGAAGGAGAGTGGCCTCTGCATGGGCTGAAATTCTTCCAAACCAACTTAAGTACAACAGAAGCAACCTCTGATACAAGATGTTGGTCTGTGACTCTCCCATCACCTCTTCTCCTGTGTTATTTTTTCCACGTCTTTTGCCTGATGAAGAAGCCAGTGGGGCTTTGAAAGTTTGCATGATGTATATTGTGCCTTTCGGTTGGCCAATAAAAGTATCACTCTTTTGTGGAATATATAAAGCTAGCTTTATTGCTTGTTCAGGGTGGAATCCTGGGCTACCATTCAGTATTCCACCCAGCACTGTGATATCAAATGATCTGTTGACTCCATTTACAAACCTTAAAGAGTTTAAAGAAATTCCTTCCATGATGCTTGAATCAAACATTTCTGCTTCCACTTTCTTTGTTAATGTCTGCTGGAATGAAAGTCACAAGCAGCCACTGGGCTGTCACAAAATTCCCAGGATCTGAGCATGGCGTTTGCAAGAAGCTGATAGAAACAAGAGTGGTACTATCTTCTAGATTAGGACCATAACATGCCAAGATATGGAGTCTGCAAATCCAAAAGTTCTCTAGTTCTTTAAAGCATTGTTGGATTGGAGGTTTTTTGCTATAGGAAGTATTGACAGGTTAGAAAGGCAATAAAAATGCATGGCAATATTTCCTATAGCGAAATCTTCCGATCCAACAGTGTTTGGAAAAGGTGAGAACTTTTCTTCCAGCTGAAAAAAGTGGAAGCCAAAACATCAGATTTGTGATTCATACGGTATATACTCCTGTTATCAATTGTTTCATTAAATGCTTAATCAAGTATAATGTGATGGTTTTTAATTGTATTTTTTTTAAAAAAAAATACTGTTAGGTTTTTTAGCAGATTCTTTTTAGGTTTTTTTAGCTGATTCTTTTTGTAAGCTACCTTGGGTCCTACCTCCAGGAGAAAGGTGGCATATAAATGAAATCTAGGGGATAAAATGATTGTATCCTCCTGGGACCCACGTTCTCATTATTTACAGTGCTGTTGAGTTGCTTTATTCACCTATATATCTCTATCTTTCTCTTTACCTATCTATAATAGCATCACCCTAGTAAGCTGTCTCTTTCTATATATTACACAAAGCATCTGGGAACTGTTGCCTTGAAAGGGGGAATTCTGAGAGATTAGTTTTAGAGGAGGACATGAATGAACCAGCTAAGTCTTTTAAACTTTGCTGTCAATATTTTTCACTCATAATAGAGACAGGGTGGGAGAGGGAAGACCAAGAGTCAGAACCGCAGCTTTGTGTAAGTGATATCCCATCAAGAGAAAATTAAATGCCTCTTAGTCTTTATCAGCCTGCCTGTATAACAAGTTGGAGAGCTTCCTTGCTGCTGATGATCACTATTCTGTCCTGCTGAGTCTTCATTTTTCAAAGGCTGAGCTGTGTAACTGGGAATCAAGAACATGACCGCTCAGAATGTTTGACTGCAGAATCTTCTATTTGTTAGCATAATGGATACTCATGGGTCAGTCGTACCTCCTGGCTTTCACTTCATTAATTCATGCATAACCCCTTTATTTTTTTGGAGGGGGGGTCATTAAGGCTGCAGTCCTTTACACACTTAATCTAAAAATAAGTCTTTGCAATTCTCTGAATTTTGCAACAGAGTTCTCTGTGTAAAAAAAAAAAAAAAGAAGGTACTAAAATGTGTATCTATAAAAATAAATCAGTTTTTGAAAGGAAATATGTACAAAAATGTATGTGTGCAAAAACCAAAAGTTATAATGAAATACATACCAAATATGTATTTCAAAGTAAATTGCAAACAAAATAATGTGAATGTTCATGTGATTTTAATAACATTTACAGATTGAAATGGAGATGGAACAAGCTCTGAATTAACATACTGAAAGTGACATGGACCAGAAGTGGATGGATAGGTGGCAACTGCTTACAGAAGTTACTTTTGGATGATAACTCTCAGATTTCCCCAGCCAGCATGGCAACTGGGGGGGGGGGAGGTTAGGGAGTTTTAGTCCAAAAAGTAACAATCCCAACTTTCACAACTCAGGATGTGGCAAATGTTCCTCTTTTTGTTTCTTTGTGCCTGTAAGCCTCCTGCCAACTTATGGGAACTCCATGAAGTTCATAGCTTTTTCTTAGGCAAGGAATACTCAGAGGTAGTTTTGCCAATTCCTTCCTCTGAAAGATAGAGCACCTGATATTCATTGGTGAGTTCCCATCCAAGTACTAACCAGGGTTGACCCTGCTTAGCTTCCAAGATCAAATGGGATCTCATACCTTTACAATCATAAATTTGCAGTAAAATTGCCATGGAACTTCTGTTTACAATGAAATGTCAAATGAGTTTGGAATGTACACCCCCCCCCCCGTATCCACATGTTCTGTATCCATTGATTCAACCAACTATGGCTCGAAAATATTTAAAAAAAAAAATCCAAAAAGCAAACCTTTCTGTTCACCATTTTTTAAAAAATAAGGATGACATTTTACTATGCTATTGTATATAATGGGACTTGAGCAGCTATGGATTTTGGTATCTATGGGGAGGGGGATCATGGAACGAAACCCCAGCAGATACCGAGGGCCCACTGTAGTTCTTTCTCTCAAGCTAAACAGCTAATGAATGGTGAGGAAACCCTAAGAGCTGAAAAGAATAAGGAAATTCCTGGGGCGGGGGTGTCAGAAGAGAAGTCTGCCAGCTCTTGCTTCATTGCCAAATGTTATTTGCAGTGAAATTTCAAAGTAAATTTGAAATCCTGCTTGGAAAAAACTTCTAAGCATTTTTTTTTCTTTCCTGATTTCTCAGACCAGCTTCCCTTCCTGAAGAGACAAGCAATGTTCATTTTAAGAAGAGACTTGTCTCTTCAGATGTGGAAAGTACTGCACCAGATCCCCCCAAAAAAACCCAACACCCTTTCTCTGCCCCCCACACCATTATTCTGAGTGAGTGCAAATTTTGTGTTTTTTTTTGTTATTTTAATTGTTGCAAACAATACTGGGATCATTTGAGGGAGGTGCAGCATATAGACGTTTCTTAAAATAATAGGTTGCACAGGATCACTCTGTTCCCTATGGGCCAGTTTTACAATGTCACACCTGGATCTTGAAAGTCACCACTCAGCAACCCAAAAAGAGTCAATCTCTGACATCTCTCAGAAGACTAAGCATGCCTGATGCCCTCTGGTGGTGTGCTAGAAAGAGAACACCATAGCTAGCTTTAAAAAGCATCTTGCTGCTGCTGGGGTTGTGCGGCAGCCTTCAAATCGACAGCAGCTTTCTGCTCATTAGCTCATAAATAATTTGGCCCAATGGTGTTGGGGCTAATTAATTTTGTGAACTCAACCAGGTGAATGGGGTAATTGCCCGTGCTGTGCAGGTGAGTTCTCTCTCGCACACACAACCCCCTTTTCTTCGTTTACTCTCTTCCCCCTGCTTATTGTAAGCATTCAGACAACTTTGCACATAAAGAGGAAAAGGAGAGAAGCAAAAGGTACAATTTGGCAAAGGTAGGAAGCAACAGGCATGGAATATCAGCAGGCACAGAATATTAAATCAAAACACATCCTTGCTCACAGACAGGAGGGGGAGAAAAAGCACTAGGCGGGAAAGGTTAAGAGCGAACTAGATTCTCAGAGCAAGCTTTATCTATTTGCAATGCATTAATCAGACCATTAAGCAAATCTTTTAATCTAAAGTCTCCCTTTCATTTCAATACTTTGTGAAACAAAGTAACTGGAGTGTTGATGAAAGACTTTGTCATTGCTTTGCTTTATTTGGATTAGAGAGACTTCAGAAAGAATCCTCTTCCTTCCCACAGCAATTCTATTCACCCTAGCTTTAAAAAAAGCACTAAAGACGAATCTCTTTCGGCAGGCCTTTCCTAATTAGATCCCGGCCTCAGGGGATCCTGGCCTCTTTTAGTCTGCTGGCCATTTATTGTATTTTATTGTATTTATTGTTTTTAAATGTGATTTTAGATCAGTTGGTTTTAATTTATAATTGTTTAATATTTTTTTATGGGGGAGGGTGGGGGTGGGGGGTGTTTGGGGATTTTATCTGTATTGTATTTTAATTTTTGTAAGCTGCCCCGGTTGTTTTGACAGAGGGGTGAGGTATAAATAATAATAATAATAATAATAATCATTATTATTATTATTATTAGCTGTTTATTGCTGCTTTGCTACTTGATCTGCTATATGGGCAGTGCTGTTTGCTACTGCAAGGTGGGTTCCACTGGTGCTATACTGGAATTAGATTACTACTTGAAGACTTAGCAAGAGATTCAAATATCCCCACAGGGAATGCCAATAAAGAGTTGGGGTTTATGGTTTCAGAGTAACTGATCCTGGGTAGAAAGAAAAGAGGGGTGGGCAGAATTCCCCAGAAAGCAGTTAGCAAGTCTTAATCAAAAGCAGGGCTGTCATCTGATGTAAGAAGCCTTAGCTGATAACTGAGTTTTAGGTGACTCATAAATTGATTAACCCAAGGCTGCGGACAAGATAAGATTGAAATTAGGAATAGGAAGGTCTCTTAGTTTTGTTTTCTCTTCTTTCAATTTTGTTATTTTTGGTAGATTCTGTGTTTCAAAAATGGGAATTAAATTCTCACCCACCTCTGCCTGGAATCAACTGCTAGGTCTTTTTTGTGACTTTAGACAGATCAGGAAGGATTTAATTTGAGATGTTTAACAACAGAAGTGACTAAAAGTCTCCCTTCATCTGTCCCATCCCACCTCATTGCTGAAGAAGGAAAACCGAGGGGATTATATAGGCATGTGTGTGTTTGAACATCAAACAGCTCAGCTCTGGCAATGAAGAGCATATCCTCCAATAGTTCTGATTTGGCAGGAAGAGTCCCAATTTAACCCTCTGTCATCCCACTATTTCAGCTGCTTTTACAAGGTCCTGGTTTCTGTCTCTTCCTCCTACCTTCTCCTTTTGTCCTCAACTTACTTCAGCTGCTGAGGAATTTTACTAACCTCACTAAATGTGCATACACATGCATGCATGCACACATCTGTTAGTTTCCTTTGATCTTTCTGAAATATATTTGCCTGGGTTTGGCTCTCCCAAATCTTTTTAACTGATTCAGGAGGATATGGGCACCACCACTATTGTCTGACCATCCTCACAAAGCTGGAAAGAACAGCAACAGTATCTTAATCAACACCGAGGGCTGCAGGAAGCCTCACTCAGCAGGGAGGTTGAAGTACAGCTTTCAGCTTCAAAGCAAAATGGAAGCAGAGGGCTGCACGTTTTTTTCTATCTGCCACATCGTCATTTCAGCATGGCAAGCTGTCCCCACATCCATCTGAGGCTTAAAGCAATAGATTCTGCCTAATTGAGGTTGTACCCTAGATTTCATAGAAAACCCCAGTTATGACCAAGTGCATATTGAGTAGAATGGGCGCCTTTCCTTTGATTCACTATCCATAGTTATAGATTTGAGTTGCTGTGTATGTTTTGACTTGAAATGGCACCCTATTATTTTATTGTTACAAATATCTTGTCAGCTGTTGGGAATGATTTGATTGTGTATTCCTGCATAGCAATGGATTGGACTGGATGGCCCTTGTGGTCTCTTCTAACTCTATGATTCTATGATTCCCCCCACCACATTGGCAAGAGTGACAGGCAGTTAGCTGAAGACTAGGATGACCATTGGCTTTCCTAGACCTGACAGAATATGCCACATTCTGGCCAGGATATTCTGGCCCTGGAGCTGGCATGTTCCCCGTCCCCCTGTTACTGAGATGAAATAGGGAGGAGTCTGCATGCACATGCCAGACGTCGCATGCATGCACGAACACCCACACAAATACCAGCCAGCAGTAGCGGGTGTCTCCCCCATTGTCAAGCATCACATTCTCTGAAGCCAGGAAGGAAGACTGGTCATGTGCAGAGGGCCTTGATCATGTGCTGGGGGCCTATGTCTTGGCTGCAGAGCAAGCACACTGGTGGCAACAGCAGCGTCCAGCTATACAAACCAGTATGCAGATATAGACCCTGTGTTCCTGTGCTGGACCTCTCCAGGATTTCCTGTATAATTCAGGTTTCCCCACTTTTTAAAAAACCATTTCAAAGGGCTTTACCCTGGCTTTTGCATCTGGCATTGTCAGGACTGCCCAGAGGCAAAATGGGACAAGAACCCTGCATCCTTTGGGCTGCAGGGCTCCAAGATGGGGGGAATTCAATGTTAAATAGCCTGTCTAAACAATCCCCTAGTCCTACTTTAAAGAGGACTGTTCTCAGTGTGAAGGAGTCATCTGTTCGAAGAGCTGTCTGGTCCAGGCCTGTTTTAAAGTTAACCATCAGAAGGGAGAGCAACAGCTTTAAAGTCACCCATTAACAATTAACACTTGACCGAGCTGCCACACTGGTCCCCTGAGCTTAAATGCAAATGTTAGTCCCAACTAGAGTCAATTACCTGCTCAATCAGGTCAAAACTTGATTTGGTGAATCATTCTCATTGTAAATAATTACTTATAGGCCTTAGTCATCATCTCCCTCATTGTTGTGAGATAAATTTCTTTTTAAATTATAGCAGTTATTTCTAAATTTGCCTCTACACATATGTAGTATCTCAAAGTTATATCCTCTTCTTTAGCAATCAGTTTCCTATTTTTTGTCAGAAAAAAAAATGTTTTTACATGCCTTGACTTTACATGCCTTGCCTTGAGCAAAATTCATAATTTTCACCCCCAAACCTGCCCTCGACTTATATACATGAGGTTGACTTATACACAAGTGTATACAGTATGTCTGTATTCATTACTGTTGCTATAGATGACTTCTTGTTATGAATGGAGTCAGAGAAATAATGAGACCAGACACAGAAATGGGGTGAAATAAAATGTCATTTATTTATTAACCCTATTTAATTCCCTTTAAATCTTCAGCAGGGGGAGGCAATCTAGTGTGGGAGCAACTGGGGCAGATCGTCCCTTTTGGACTTATGCCCCCAGCTTCCCCGGGCAAACACCTGAGCCCTTTTGAGTAACCCCAATGCTTGGGGTTGCTCTAAAGCTAGCTCATGTGTGGAAGATCAACCCGAAAGCCCCTCACCCAATGCATACGTATTAAGTTGAGGGGGGCATCCTTCAGGCCAACCCCAAGGTATGTCTCCTTCTGTTCTCCCAGGTTGTACGGCCTAAGGAGACCCAACCAGAGACCATCCCTTCACTGAAATTGGTGCCATAGGTGCCCACCATAATCTCTGCCTCCCCCTTCCCGCCATAGATAAGGGGCAAGCATCCGCTTAGTCCCTTACTCCCCCACTAAATCAACTAAACCGTCCCTCAACCCCTGATGAAGATCCATCAAGAAAATCGCATTCCCCATGTCTGAGACATGTACCCCATCAGCCCTGTAGAGCTCAGGCCTCTCAAACACAATTTTTGGATGTGGCAAATACCGCCCGTAGCCCTTAAGAAGGAATTTATGTATTTGCCTGTTAACTGTCCTACGAGCCTTATCTATCAAGCGGGGGTTCCCCTCCCCTCGCCACAGCTGTCTGGGCAGGATGGCCGACCACATGATGGTAACCGCGGGACACCGTGACCCGATTTCCATCATGTCTTGTGTCACCTGTATGATCAAGGCCTTACCTTTCAGAAGGCCCAAATCATTACCTCCCAAATGGAGGATGAGTATGTCTTGTGGAGGCCCCCATCTCTCTCCAAACAATACATGCATAAGGCCATGCCAACGAAGGCCCCACCCATTCAATGGTCACCCTGTCTTCCATGCAGAGATGAGGCCCGAAATGGCTGAGCTGGGCCTGTCGGGCTGCCCAGTAAACCATACTGTGGCCACAAATCAGCACCCGGCGTCTCACCATCAAAGGTCTAGTACCTGGAAGACAAAGGGGGAAGACAAAGTTAGCAATATAGTGGTCGAATGTACCTCTTGTATGAGGAGGATCTCCAGCAACCAATTCCTTGAATCACTGCGGGGGTCATGCCCATGGCTGCTGCAGTGGATGCGGCCCCTATCCGAAAGGAGTGTGTACCAAAGCGGGCTCCGATTAGCCCCAATTGCTCCAAGGCCTTTGCGGTAACAGCCCAAAACTGGTACCTGGTCAAAGGGGAAAAAATCACTGTGTACAAATAAAGGACCACGTTCATGTCCCTGGACCTGTAAGAAATTGTTCAATGCTCTGACCGGGCAAAGCTCAGGGTTAATGCACCTGAATAATTTAATTATTTTCCCCCTACCTACTTGGTCAGTCTTGGAGAGTCGTAGCTTAATTGTGACTTCCTGCTCACTGACCTGAACATCCCTCAATTCCAATGCTCTCCCAGATTCATCAAATTTTGTTGCTCTAACAAGCTCGTTAACCCGAAAGGTGCCAAAAAACACCACCAAGGCTGCCACATGAAATAGCAGAGCCTCATATGGGGAAGAGCACAAGTTAGCCCACAGTCTATGCAGCCCATCTGCATATGGGAAAGAGCATCAGCTAACTCATTTTGAATGCTGGCCACATGCCGCGCGATGAACAAAATATTATGCCGGAGGCATTGCAAGATAAATGCCCAAACCAGTCGCATCACCCTAGGAGATTTTGAGGTAAGGGTATTTACAACCTGAACGGTTGCCAAGTTATCACACCAAAAATGGACTGCTGAATTGGATAATTCCGCTGCCCAAATGGTGGTGGCAACCAGGATTGGAAAAAACTCCAAAAAGGTTAAGTCCCTGGTTATTTCTGTCCCTATCCAGTCGGCTGGCCACCTGCTTTCACACCAGCGACCGGTGAAATAAACCCCAAATCCAATGGTTCCCGCCGCATCCGAAGGTATTTGAAATGTGCCCTGCAACTTCCTTTCCTCTCGCCAAAATGAAATGCCATTGAAGGATTCCAAGAAGTCCTGCCAAATCCACAGGTCCTCCCTGACTTCTGTCGAGATCCAAATCCGATGATGAGGATGCTGCAAACCTGCAATGGCATCACATAGACGGTGGAGAAAGGCCCTTCCTGGTGCCACCACCTTGCAGGTGAAATTGAGGTGCCCAATGAGCACCTGGAACTCTCTAAGGGTGGCCTTACTTTTCCCTATAAAGGCTCTAACTCTATTGTGCAGCTCAGCTATCTTAGGAGATAACAACTGACATTGCTGATTGACAGAATTAATCTCAATGCCCAAAAAGGTTAACTGTTGTGCAGGACCCCTCAGTCTTTTCGGGTGCCAGGGGCACACCTAATTCCCCAGTGATCTGTTCAAATTGTTGTAATAAATGGCTACAGGCTCCGGAACCATCTTGCCCTATCAACAAAAAATCATCCAAGTAAGGAACAACCCCTTTCATGCCTGTCCTAGCTTTTAATACCCATTCCAAAAAGGTGCTGAATGTCTCAAAAGCTTTACAGGAAACAGAACAGCCTATGGGTAAAGCACAGTCCATATAAAATTGCCCCTCAAACTGAAATCCTAAAAGCTCAAAATCCTCAGGGTGGACTGGGAGAAGACGAAATGCTGATTTAATGTCACACTTTGCCATCTCTGCCCCAACCCGTGCCGCCGTACCTCACGTATGGCGGAGTCAAAGGAAGTATAACCGTGCATAACTCGGCAGTAAAGTCGTTTACTGACTCCCCTTTTGGGTAAGATAAGTGGTGGATCAACCTAAACTCTCCTGGGGCCTTCTTGGGGGACTATACCTAATGGCAAAACCCGAAGGTTGGGGACCGGAGGGTGAGTGAAAGGACCAACCACTCTACCCTTCCTGACTTTTTAATTTATTTTTCCCTCACTATAGACTCCTTGCCCTTAACTGATAAAAGGTTCCTAGCCCAAAAGGTGTGTATTGTCTCTTGAAATGGGATACGAAAACCAAACTTAAACCCTTGAAATATATATGAGGCTGCTTGTCTATCCAGATAAAATTGCAGCCACATCTCTAGCACTGCCAGCTTAATTGGGCTGGGACCCTTTCTGAGGCTGTCCCAAAGTGCCAGGTCCTCTGTTTCCTCCTTGCCTTCCTCTGGACCCCCTAAACTGGCCTTTCCCCCTGGGGCAGTTCCGAAAGGAACGAGAAGCCCTGCAAATGGAGCACTCATGGCTGAACTTGCAGGGCTTCCTTGAACAAGACCCATGTGAACTGAACTCCCAGAACAACAGTTTTTGCCCTACACTAGGCCCACTGGGGTATTTGGCTATCCCCGTGGCCGATGACCTAATCAAGTGTCCACTGTGAGAGCGCTCACCCTGAATTGGCCGAGCTGGCATCATTAGTTGCATCCACAACTGTGGGTGCATCATATCCCAGCATAGAGCCGGGTATATTGCTGCCCGCATGTGAAAGGCTTCATCATATAAAAGCCATGCTGGGCCAGCAAAATCCACGTACACCCTGGGTATAATATCTATATATTGGAAAAGCGGGGTTGCACGCTGCGGATGAGCCTTAGCGATAACACCGGCCATAATTAAGAACCCAGACAACCAGTTCGACCAATTCCGTTCTACTTTTCTTTTCCTAATGTTTTCCTTCTCTTTCTCATCAAGTTCATCTTTGTCCTTCTTTTCCAACTCACGATAAAGCAGTGAAAACACTCCCATGTATTCCCCCTTTAATATCTTCTCCCTGGTTGCCTGCAATAAGTGATCCCCTAGGGGAAATGACATTTCCCCAAAGGGGATGGCTGAATATGCTATGGAATCAAAACCCGGCACCCCTGGTACTGGTGCAGACCTAGGCAGGGTGGGATCACCCACCCTGGGCCCCGATGTCCCACTAAAAGTATAAGGTCCCCAAGGAGACCACTGAGGAGGCGACCAGTTGAGAGACTGTTGCGCCATAGGCCAACCTTGGTAGGTTGCTTGCGATCCGGTCCCTTGTGTTAAGCTAGTAGCTGTAACCAGGGACCACACCACCCATGGCCAGGAATAACTCATAAGAGGATTGACCATGTCAGAAGGACACTCACCAGCAGGATTCGGGGCCACATCAGGCACAGGGGCCAGCTCAGGATTGGATGGTTGCTCAGGAACATCCTCCACCACCTTGGATCCAGACGCACTGCTTTCCTGGATGTTCCTTTCAAGGGCATCTAAACGGACAAGTATCTAGTCAGCCAGTTTACCTTTAGCCTTTGAAGATTGTTGTTTGGGCCTGGCTCCCACACCCTCTACCCCTTGTAATCTTTCCAGATGTTGAATCCTCTCAAGGATGGCCTTCCATGGGACACCCTCATCCTCCTCATCGCTTGATGAGAGGGGAGGGGGGAAGTGCCGGGCATTTTGGCGCAGGGGACTTCCCCTTGCTTCCACCTTTTCGCTTCTTAGGCGCCATTATCCTGACTACCAAGCCCAATAAGGTGTACCCACCACACATGTCCCCTCTATGCTTGTACAGTTGGTATCCCTCTACTTATCCCTGTAAGGAGAATACTGAGCAGGAATAATCAGATTCAAATATTATTGCTATTATTAGTAGTAGTAGTAGTATTAATGTACTAAATTATCTTGTAAATATGCCAGAAGACCCTCCTACCAAGCAATGGCCCAATGGGCCCTGCCCTGGCTAGGCCAGGCCCCCAGTAGACCTGCAAGCCACCACCAGCAATTATGAATTACAATAATATTACCTTCAATATTATTATTATTATTATTACTATTATTATTATTATTCCTGCTATTATTGGTGTATTTGTGAGTACCAAGGACTCAGGGTTCAACACGGGCCCAATCCAAGCCAGCAAGGCCTCAAGCGCGGCCTACCAGGCCTCACATGTGGCCTATAGGCCTCACTCGCAGCCTGGCTAGGTCCTCCCAGCCATCGGATGTGTTTAAATGAAAGCAGGTGGTCCTTACATGGCCTGGTCTCAAGCTATAACACCCTTGTAAACATGAAATGCCCTAAAGACATGAAATCTGGTCTGATCTTTTAAACTAAGTAGGGTCAGACCTGGTTAGCACTTAGATGGGAGTCTGCCAATGAATCCCAGATGCTGAAGGCTATATTTCAGGGGAAGGAACTGGCAAAACCACCTCTGAGTATTCCTTGCCTTAGAAAACCCTATAAAATTCATGGAGTCACCATAACTCAACAGGTGACTTGAAGACATACAGACATACATACACACAAACATGTCTCCTCGAAATTACTACCTTTCAAGGCAAACCACAGCAAGGAGTTGTTGTTGTTGTTACTATTACTTCATTATTATAGTGACACTAGAAGTAATTTAAAACATGCAATTATAAATTGTAATGAATGAATTATAATTATAAATAAATGACAAAAAGTCATTCATGAACAATACAGTGAAAACAATGCATCTTCTCAATAGTTTTTTTTTTTCTCTTTCCAACCTTCAATCCTCAAGACTGCCAGTGGAAGAAGAGATACACACACCCTGTCCCCAGAGGTCCAGAGCCCAGGGAAAGATATCAGTAAGGCCCTATCTCGTGCCCCTACCAGCTGCACCTGTCAGGGATGTATATATTTCTTCAGTAATGGTCTTCTCAAAGGAAGTAATGAGTAGATGTAGATGTCACACTAGCTTTACATGGGCAAAACCTGACTACCACAGAAATCTCAGCCTCTGGGCTCAAAGTTAAGCCCACAATTATACCCAAACTGTGAACTTGTGTCTTCAAGAGGACTGTAACACCATTCATTATCACCTGATCTACCTTTCAACTGATCATGAAGACCTATGTGTTAAGCTTTAATTTGTTGGTCTAAACCATTACCAATGCTAGACTCTAGAAATGAAACAGCCCCCTTGGGGTTTGGTGAAAAGAAGAAATTGAGTTGGGTGTCATCTGCACCCCAAACCACTGGATAATCTGTTTCAGTGGTTTCAGATAGATGCTGAAGAGCAGAATGCTGAGACTGCTGGACTCCATAGTCCATTAGTTGAGGAGTCAAATAGGAATCCCCTAGTACTGCCTTCTAGGCTCACCCCCTACAGGAAAGAACACAACCACTGTAAAACAGTGTCTCCAAGTCCACCTCCAGCAAGTCAGACAAGAAGGATACCATGATCAATGGTATCAAAAGCACATAAGAGGTCTAGCACAACTCATAGGGACACACACACCCTGTCCAGTTTCCAGCAAAGTTCACCCACCAAGGTGACCGAAGTCATGCGTGTCCTACAACCAGACCTGAAACCAGATTGAAATCAAACAAAACAATCAGTTTCATCCAAGAACTCCTGGAGCTGTGAGGCCACCACAACTTCTAATACCTTGCTTAGAAATGGACAGTGGCTAACAATTGTTCATTACAAAGGGATTCAGGGAAGGCTTTATTCACAGAGGCATTGCAACTGCCTACTTTAGGCCTGCCTTGTAGTAAAGGGGCATTGACTGTTCCCTCCAGTGATTTCAGCCAGTTCTCCTCTGGCCATTTTAATGAATCAAGAAGGGCAAGGGTTTAGGATGTATATGGCATCCCTCACTTCTCCAAACGATCTTGCAAACGTCTTCAGATAGCACAAATGGAAAAGAATCCATTAGTATTGGACAAGAATGGGCCAAAGGTATATCTACTGGGACTGCATCAACTATAGTGTCCAAGCTAGAGTGGATTTGAGTGATTTTATCTGCAAAACATCATGCGGCTTCTTCATAGTGAACTGCTGAGTAGCCTATATACTCTTCTCACCAGCCAGAAGGTAAAAAACCTTTGACCACTTGAAACAACTTCAATGAACAGCTTCTTGCAGATGCAGAGATGGCAGAAAATTATTATTTCTTTGCTGCTCACACTACCATGGAGTAAGCCTTCCAAGAGGCTGCTGCCCATGTTTGGTCAAAACCTGCTTCAAGTTGCTTGCTGTCATTGCTCTAGTCTCTATCTCAAGCATTTTCATTCCTGCTAGATTCCTGAAAAATTAGGAAACTGGATTGGCTCCACTCCATATGAGGGCAATGCTCAGAAGCAATCAACATGTAGAGAAAAAGTGTGCTTACCCACCTACATGGATTTCCTAGTCACTGCTAGCTGGAGCTTGAATAAAAGCTGAAAACAGGTTCAGTTCTGAAGAACTCTGTTTAAATTGTGTAGGAGTTCTGGCTGTTAAGAATCTTTTAATCTAATTTGGGAATGATTGATATGCAGTGGTGGCTGATGGCACCCATGTCACTGGGAGAGATTAATCCACTCTGGGTATTAATCTGAATTCTAAAGAAGCTATCCAAGGTGCTGAACTTTTTTTAGAGAATAGGGTTCAACACCTTGAAAGAACAGATTTCTTCCCCACTGGCATAGGTGCTACTGACCACCACTGTATATGGAAAGCACAGTTCTAAGTTTCATTTGAAATATAAGGGGAAAGAGACATAAAGAAATTAACAAGCTGAGTCTCCTGGCTACCATCAACCACATAATTTATTGTATGTAATATGGGACCCAATTATCAATTATTCCAACTATAATAGCAGACAGTATTGTCCACCTGTTTCACATAATAATTTATGGACATACTACTTGTTGCTTTTGTTGGTGGTGTGTGCCTTCTAGTCCTTTCTGAGTTGTGACAGCCCCAAGGGCAAAGCTATCACATGTGTTTTCTTGATGATATTTGTTCACGGGAGATTTGTCATTGCCTCCCTTGAGGTTGAGAGAGTGCAACTTGCCCAAGGTCATCCAGTGGGTCTCCGTAGCTGAATGGGGATTTGAACCCATGTCTCCTGGAGTCCTAGTCCAACACTCTAGCCACTACACTACACTGGCTCTTGCACATCCTATAGACTTCCATAAATATTGCTGGGGGAGTCACATCAAGCAAGGGAACTGAAATACTCTGCCTACCACCACCACTTAGTAATTCAAACAATAGCTTGAATCTTGAGACTTCATTGTTTCATTACTCTCTGCAGCTACACACCTACAGACCACTAGCAGATTCTGCCTCAAGTTCCACTTGGTGTGAAAAAGCTTCAGAGTTAAAGGGAGAAAGTATGTGCATGAGGTAGGGGAGTGATAAATGCAAATGAACATGGACAAATTTCCTTCCCCCCCCCCTTTCCAAAAGCCAAATGCACCCTGTGGGTTTTGGGGTGGGTTTTTTTTTTTAAGTAAGAAAAGAAAAGGAAGGGGGAAAATACACTTCTGAAAGCTGGTTAAGATTAAGTGTGTAATTTATCTTTGCAAAAGTTTGCATTTTAAAAAGAACAGCCAACTGTGTGATCGTGTTATTAATATTTATACCTCGTCACAGAATGTTGACAGATTAATTATGCAACATGGTATGAAAATCAGCAGGCAGCGTGGGAGGGTGGTGGCAAAGTTCATGTATTAATAACTCTGCGGGATGGCTTGCCTGCTCCTAGGGTGGCTCTTTGCTATCAGATACTACATCCCCCAGTTTACCTAAGGTGCCTCCAGCTTGGTTTATCTCTACCTCTTTGCTTCATTATGAGGAAAGATAAAATGCCTGAGGGGTTTGGCTGGAAACTCTTTGTTTCTTATTTACTGACATTCGTGCCCTCTGAACATGAAGTCAGTGTGAGCTAATGTGTAAATTGAGGCCTCCTGCTCAAAATAATGGGTCGGATCCAGGATTTAACTTCTATGGATGGAAAGCCTCCACACACAAATGGCCCTTCTGCCTATCGAGTGGGAAAGGGACCATTCATGATACACCCCACTCTATTCAACAGTATCCCCCAGCTCTTTGTAGCATTTTTAGGAGGGTGTCATAGGTAGGAAAGAATTGTGAGACCATGTCCACCCACCCAAATGGTTGTGTCCAGATCTGGATCTAGTGTGAAAAGAAGGGGCTGTTCTAATTGAGACTGCAGACCAGGTGGTTGTCTAAACAGTCAAAATAATCCTCATGGAATTATCTGGGAATATGATCTGTTCTAATGGCATTCCACATCAGATCACAGTATTCTAAAGGAGGGGGGGGGCAAATCCACCATAAACTCAGTGGGGAAGCCTTCACAGCTTTTCCTGAATTTTTTAAAATGCTCCCTAGAGAATGTGCATTGTCACTCATTGATACAACTGATTTGCATCAATTTGTATTCCCCATGAGAATAGAAGTAGAAAGGTGATAGGTTGGATACGGGCAAGGGGTGGAGCTTCCTAACAAGGCAACTGCCTGGAACCACCATCTTGTATTTTCACCTTAGCAATCATGTGCTGAGGTGACAAAACAGCCTTTTTTTCTTTTAATCATTTTATTTAGGCAGAATATCGCACTTAGTACCTTAGATATGCTTTTTAAAATAAATAAATAAATAATGTTTGGTGGCAACAACTGGTGAAAATAAAAAATAAATAAAAATGTGAGTAATTCACTCACAGCTGCCATCTTGATTCACAGGCATGCCCGTTGGGACAGCAAAAGTGGATAGCTTTGCATGCCTGTGATTTTGCAAAAATCAACAACACACATTAAGATAAATTGATGCTGCTGCAAATTGGTGTTAGTGCGCATCAATCCACATTTCATTGCCTCGTATAGACAAGCCCTAGGATTGTCCAGGGTGATTTTAGACTCTACTAATATTTTGTTATACACTAGCACTGAATCAAAATTGCTTAAGATGTCAGGTGTTAATTCCAATTCTAATCACCAAGGAGATCTGGAGGGGTAAATTCTGTACTTTCTGGAGAATCCGTGTGCAGAGATTAGCAAGAAAGCTGTCTGTCTGTACACTTAGGTTTGAAGCTAAAGCATAATAATAATAATATTAATCTAAGTAATTTGCCAGAAAGCCTGATTACTACTCAGCAGGCAGTCTAGAAAACCTTGCAGGCAGGGGAGTAGCAAAGAAAGGTAGCTGACTGGTGAAGCACATGCTTTCCATGCTACATTGAGCATTTCCAGATGGCAGGCTCCTCATGCTAGTAACCAGAAAGCACTATGCAGCCATTTCACTTTCCCCCTCCTTAACAGAAATCTCCTGCAGTAAGGAAATAGACTGAAGAAGTGGTGGAGAAGCAACGGAGGATTGAATGTGGAGGGCATCATCATTGGAGGCCCCCATAAAATTCAATGAGAGACAAGACAATGGGTGAGAAAGGCCTAATTCAAGAGCATTTATGCTCAGTTTAAGTTTCTGGCATCATGAGTAAAGAAACAACATTCACACAGAGAACATAATAATCCATACTTAATAACCAGAGTTGTGCAGCTTTGATCCTGAAACCTACAGAAGTTCTTCTACATTCCCTACAAATTCCTAACCTTAAGTCACCTGCACATGGCCATGCAAATTAACCTAGAACTTCTGACAAAATCCAGTCATGACTAAGATCTAGTCACTGTATTTTTCATGGAGCTCAACTCTGCTTGCAATGAACACTATAGTTCTCATAGAAACATGGAACTGTAGAGTTGGAAGAGACCACAAGGACCATCCAGTCCAACCTCCTGCCATGCAGGAAATCACGATCAAAGCATCCCTGACAGATGGCCATCCAGACTCTGTTTAAAGACCTCCAAGGAAGGAGACCCCACCACACTCTAAGGGAGTGTGTTCCACTGCTGAACAGCTCTTACTGTCAGAAAGTTCCTCCTAATGTTGAGGTGGAATCTCTGTTCCTGGAGCTTGCATCCATTGCTCTGTGTTCTAATCTCTGGAGCAGCAGAAAACAAGCTTGCTCCATCCTCAATGTGACACCCCTTCAAATACTTAAACAGGGCTATCATATCGCCCCTTAACCATCTTTTTTCCAGGCTAAACATACCCAGTTCCCTGAGTCTTTCCTCATAAGGCATGGTTTCCAGACCTTTCACTATTTTAGTTGCCCTCTTCTGGACACGCTCCAATTTTTCAATTCTTTGTGCTGGGAGGAGGCAGCAGCATCAGATACACTTTTAGATCAGTACCTTAGATCAGTAGAGGGAAGGAGGAGGTGGCTGTGTTTCTCATTCCATCCACTGCTATGGCTGGCATATCTAGAATCATGGAGTCGTAACTGCTTCATATTCAATTATACCACCTATTCACAATCATAGCACTATTGCCATGATTGTAAAGCCCCCCTGAATCCCACCTTAAGCTCCAGGGAGCCACTCTGGGGGATGGAGGTTTGTTCTGTTGGTGATGAGGGCACAACAGGATGACATTTCAGCCCCCTCCTTCCAGCGAGTGAAGCTGTGACAATCAGAAGCAGAACTCCTGTTACAGCTTCTAGATTGCTGTTGGGAGGAGCTGGAAATGTCATCCTTCTGCACCCCAGTCACCAAAAGAACAGACCTCCACCACTCAGAGCAGCTGCTGACTATTAAGGTAGGTTTGGGGGTTCAGGCCAGGAGACTATGTTTAATATGCATTCATAACTAAGTCAGCAATGTAGGATCTCAGCCTATGTCTGTTTGCATTTTTTCATTCCTCCTTAAACTTTGAGGGGAAATTAGCTGTTAAAAAGAAGTTCCTTGGCCAAGGATGAGTCAAAGTGTATCTGCATTACAGTTATAGCAGTTTGATAGCACTTAAACTAGCATGCCTGCCTCCTGCAGAATCCTGTGATTATTATTTTCATGATGTACTTAGAGTACTTTGCTAAGGAGCTTGAGTATATTCCAGGATTATAGCTACAAGTGCAGGTGGGGGTACAAAATGAGGACATTCCCCTACAAAATGCCCCCATCCCCTTCTTTTTTGGTCTTTAAAGCAATGCCTAGTACTGCAGAAACTTAAAACTTCAGTTGAACATTTAGAAATACAGATTAGGCATCCAAAGAAAAGGAGTAGGCAGAGTGATGTACAACCATATGTAAAGCAGGATTGGACTCAGAGGAAGGAGGCCTGAAAATTGGAGGGAGGAAGATGAATACTTTAAGATATGCAGATGACACCATACTACTACCAGAAAATAGCAAAGACTGGGAACAATTTCTGAAGAAAGTCAAGGAAGAATGTGCAACAGCAGGTTTACAGTACAACATTAAGAAAACAAAAATAATAAGCACAGATTGCTTGCATAACTTTAAAGTAGACGATGAAGACACTGACATAGATAAAGATTTTTCATACCTTGGCTCAGACATTAATTAGAATGGAGACTGCAGTCAAGAAATCAGAAGAAGGCTAGGACATGGGAGTGCAGTTATGAAGGAACGAGACAAGAAAGAAACTTTCTTTCTGGGCCTCACAGCCCAGAAAGAACCCAAGCTAAATCTATGAATGAGACAAGATCCAAAAGGGTGAAGCTATATCATTGAATATTAAATTAAGATTGTCAATGTCATCATAGTTCCAATTTCTATGTATGGTTGTGAAAGCTGGATAGTGAAGAAAGCTGATAGGAAGAAAATCAACTTATTTGAAATGTAGTGCTGGAGAAGAGTTCTATGGATACCATGGACTGCTAAAAAGACAAATAAAAGGGCCCTAGAGCAAGTCAAGTCTGAGCTCTTCCTAGAAGCCAAGATGACTAAACTGAGACTATTGTACTTTGGACATATCTTGAGAAGGCATGACTCATTAGAAAAGACAATCATGCTTGGTACGGTAGAAGGCAATAGGAAAAGAGGGAGACCACATTCCAGATGGAGAGGCTCAATCAAGGAAGCCATGGTTCTGAGTCTGCAAGATCTGAGCAGGGCTGCTGAAGACAAGGTGACTCGGAGGTCTCTCATTCATAGGGTCACCCAAAGTCAAAGTCAACCTGACAGCAGTTAACAACAACAAAGTGACCAAGGCAAATATAAAAGTTCTAGCAAATTAATTCACATCACTTGTCCCAACAAGAGGGAATATGCATCCCCACTCCCACTGCTTTTTTTTTTTTAAACTCTGAGAAAAGCCACAAAGGTTTTTTCTTTGGAGTTTTTGGCATTTTGGGCCCTACTCTTTCACAATACAGTACGGCAAAACGATGTGGGATGCCATTAAGACAGGTTGTTTTCTCCTTGTAATCCATGAGGAGTATTTTTGCCATTTAGACAACCTCATTGTCCCCTTACAAATTGTCTATAGATTTGCACCAGCACTTGTGTACAGCAATAAAACACTGTGCAAAAAATCATTGGTAGCTTGTGTGCATCAGTAGGGGTGAAGCAGAACAGTGCAACAATGAACAGGAAGGAGAGAAAGCTGTTATGACCTACACGTTCCAGTTTTTAGAAGCAATGTTAGAAATTCTCTGTATTAAACTGGAAGAAGGACAAAGGAAAAAAATTCTGGACTGAGCAAAATCTGTGGGACAATAGCAGAACAGAACTAGAGGGAATTCCATTCATACCTAAGGAAGCACTTCACTGTTTTTTTATCAGAGCTTTTCATATGAGTAATATAACATAGCATACTGGTTGCATTTTGCTGGCTCTCTTCTTCTGTTACATTTCCCAGTTTTGATGGTCACCTGTTGCCTATAGGTTTGTGTCTTCTTTTTTATGCTGTCATATTGTGTTTTAGCTTCTTATCTTAGCTGCTCTGAGTGGTTCAAAATATAAAGCAGAAAGGCAGATACAAGCATCTCAACAACAGCAGCATATGAAAGGGAATTAGACAAATAGAGAACAAAAGTGTCAATAACTCCAAGTTGCTCAAAATACCCTAAAGGCACCAGATACTGTCTGACCTTGGAAGTTAAGCTGGGTCAGCCCTAGTTAGTACTTGTATGGGCAATCACCAAGGAATACTGAGGTCATAGGCTATATTTCAAAAGAAGGAAGTGGTGAAATCAACTTCTGAGTCTTCCTTGCCTAAGAAAACCCTATGAAATTCATGGGGTAGTCATAAATCAACAGGCAACTTGAAAGCACACACACAGCATTGATAATGGCTACATAACTTCCAGAACCAAAAGTAGTATGGCTCTCGGTACCAGTTACTGAGCCAGCACGTTGTAGTGGTTTGAGTGTTGAAATAGGACTCTGGAATAACAGAATTTGAATCCCTATACTTGGCCACTGAAACCCTCTGGGTGATCTTGGGCAAGTCACACTCTCTCAGCCTCAGAGGAAAGCAATGGAAAACCACCTCTGAACATATCTTGCCAAGAAAACCCCATAATAGGTCTGCCTTAGGATCACTATAAGCTGAAAATAACTTCAAAGCATACAGCAGCAACAACAAACCAGTTACCGAGGAACATGAGTGGGACTTGCACTCAGGACTTGGATGTACATCTCAGAAACATCAGATTAGCTACTGTGGGACTAGATTGTTTTTTTGTCTAATCCAGCAGAATTCTTTCTATATGCACATATAACCTCAGTCTTGTATGTATCCACTGGCATGGACAGAGCCTCCTCCAAGAAATGGGGAATGTCTCAGTAACATTCTCATACCAGTTTAGATGTCATGACTCCATTTTATAGAATCTTAAGATTTGTAGTTTGGTATGATACAGCTAGAGAGCTCTAGGGTTGTTGCTCAGGAAAGAGGACTGCAGCTTTTTTAGCAGAGGATTCTACGTACCTCACCAAACTGCAAATCACAGGATACCACAAAATAGAGCTGAAATTTACTTTTCTGCTGGTGATAGGACAATGCCCCCCTTCTCTTTTAGGCAGCGGACAAGTAGAGCAGTTGAAGAACCAGGTTATGTGGCACGCACATCTCTCTCCTCTAACACGGGAATGGCTGAAGGTCTCAGGAAGAGTCACCAGGGGCTGCTGCCTCACATATTTACTGTCTAACTGTACTCTTTATGCTAAGACCTTTGTGCCTAAAGCAACACCTTTATGCTTAGAGACAGACGTAGTTGCCACTCTGTTGGTTGTCCAGATTTCCACCTGTAACCATTTTTGTCTGTTTCATCCTTCAGAAGGTAATCACATTCTTTTCTTTCTTTATTTATGGTGTGAACTTGTATCACTGAAGATTCTTTATCCCAGAACATTAGACTGGAATGAATGACAGTTCAGCTTGATAAGAAATAAATAGCACTTTTTACACAGCACAACCGTACCAAATCTAAAAGAAGAGAGTACACTGGACTGCATTGTTTTCTCCACTCCAATCAACTGTAGAAAATCAAGAATAATGCCACTGGAAAACAATGGTGCACAACCATGTATCACAACATGATCCAGAGGCAAATAAGAAACATTGATTTCTCACTGTGGAATAGGTGTGGAGGTGTTGATTGTTGTCAAACAGCAAATTCAGGGATACATTATTTATCTCAAGGCAGCATTGTTGGCTGAGCCTTACATTCCCCTGCATGCGCGCGCGCACACACACACAGACCACTTTTTCTATGATTGCTCACAAGGACCAGATCAGATAACAAAAAGCACTGTTATGATTGCAAGGCATCAAATCAATTCAGCAGACACTACACCTTATAATCATGCAATGCAAATAATGAAACCCAATAACCACATAGAAGTGGAATGTCATCAAGCTGTTCTCTCAAGCCACATCTCCACTGATGGCCTCCAATCATGCCTCTAACTAACTGTTCTGCTTCTGGATGAAGTGAGAGCATTTGGCGGTGGCTGCTGTCTTGTCCTGCCTGAGGTGGCTGGCAATAATTAGAAGGGTTTGCGTTGGACACTTCACCTGATTTGAATGAGATCATTGCTACTCTCAGAGGAGGCTGATCATATGTAGCACCCCTTTCTAGGCCAATTATACTTATCCTCTTTGGTGTTTTTCAGACGGCCCACGGGGAGGATATCAAGGGAGGATAAGTGCAATGGTACTTCTCAGGCCTCCTTTTCATGAAGGGTGCCTTTTCCTCCTCCCCCACTGCACACTTCAAATCAAAGTTCTTGTGATCTTCCAGGCTGTATTTAAACTGAAGAGGAAGATGGAGCATTACCAAGGTACTGGAGACTCGACACTTACTGTAACTCAATTGCTTTCTTGTATATTTGCTCTGATTCTTTAAGACCTTTATTATCATAGAATCATAGAGTTGGAAGAAAGCACAAGAGCTTTCCAGTCCACCCCCCTCCTATGAACAAAACACACAATCCCGTAGCGCTCCTGACAGATGGCTATCCAGCAGCATATTCCACCATTGAGCAGTTCCTATTGTCAGAAAGTTCTTCCTAATGTTTAGGTGGAATTTCTTTTCCTGTAGTTTGAGTCCTTTGCTCCGTGTCCTCATCTCTGGAGCAGCAGAAAACACCATCTTCAATATGACATCCTTTCATATATTTAAATATGGCTATCATGTCCTCTCCATTGACACCCCCTTGTCGTGGGAGAGAGGCTTGCATACCCTAATGATGTTTTGAGCTATGCTGGCGGTGGCATAGTAGCCACCAGTAGGGTCTCCCATGCCAGACAGGTCAAAACCAAAGGGTCTGACAAAGAGCGTCAAAGGGCAGGATGGGCTCTCTAGACTTATGGCAACCGTCCTAGGAGAAGGAAAACTCTAATTCAAACCCAGACAGATGGTGCTCATCTAACCCTGTAAGGTCAACCATCTAAGAGAAGGAAACTCTAACCAAACCTATGACCTGAAGACCTTGCTGCTACGTCCATGCTTGCAAGGCCACAGCAGATGAACCTTTGGTTTAAAGGGTGAGGCCAGTTCTGTGCATGCTGTGCTCCACCAGAAAAATCCATTGCACAGGCTCGAAGGACAAATCCAATTACAAAAAAGCCCTTCAGCAATAGGCAAAGGACGAAACAGCAGGTGTAAAGATGCTGTGGAAGCTGCAGACCCAACCCTGCATGCAGGCGGTTCAGGACTTTGGTCGCTCAAGGCTGACCCGGGAGATGACAGTCTTGTTTGGCAGCATCCTGAATGACCAAGCAGCCTTCTTTACTGAGAGCACTGCTTGCTCCATATGGAGAGGGGCCTAGAAAAGGTGGCCTAATGAAAGCTCATCCCCATCTACAGGCATCTTCTGGTGTGGTCAAACCAAGGCAAAGAAACAAAGGCACACACTGGCCTCCAAAGGTGTAAATAAACTGACACTTGCATGCTGGAACATCAGAACCATGTGAGACTCTGCAGATTGTGGATGGCCTGAGCGTCATTTTGCCCTAATAGCCCATGAACTATCACGACTTAATATTGACATCACTGCTCTTAGTGAAGTTCGCTTCCATGAGGAAGGCAGCCTTAAAGAACCTGGTGCTGGCTACACACTTGACTGGTCTGGCAAACCCAAAACCAAAAAACATCTTTCAGGAGTAGGCTTTATGATTAAAAACTCCATTGCCTCCAAACTTGAAACTTTGCCAACAGGACACTCTGATTGCATTATTTCCTTACGCCTCCCACACTCTCTTTAGTATATATGCCCCAACTATGCAAGCCTACCCTGTAGAGAAAGACAAATTCTACATAGACCTATGCCAACTCATACAAAAAGTCCCTGTAGAAGATAAAAATATTATCCTTGGTGACTTCAATGCCAGAGTAGGAAAGAATTTCAAAGCCTGGAAAGGTGTCTTAGGCAAGCATGGTGTTGGAAATTGCAATGATAACGGACGCCTCCTGCTAGAGTTCTGTGCAGAACAACAGCTGACTATCACAAACACTATCTTTCAGCAGAAAGATAGCTTGAAGACAACCTGGATGCATCCCCGATCCAAACATTGGCACCTCCTTAACTATGTTCTAGTTTGCCAGAGAAACATTCATGATGTCTGTCATACCCGAGTGATGCCCAGTGCAGAATGCCAAACAGATCATCACCTCGTCAGATGTAAACTAAATCTTCATCTTAAGTTCAAACCTAAGAGGGGTGGCATCTTAAAGAAGAGACTCCAAGTCAACAATCTTCAACAAGCTACCATGAGAGACAACTTCCAGGCAAATCTGCAAACAAAACTTGAAGACCATCTTACAGATCCTTCTCCCACAGTGCTTTTGCAACATATCAAAAACAGTATCCTCCAGTCTGCAGAAGAATCCCTCGGGTTCTCCCACAAGAAAAATCAAGACTGGTTTGATGAAAACAACCAAGAGATCCAGGAGGTGTTAGGAAAGAAGAGAACTGCTCACTAGGCATACCTCGCCCAGCCAACTTGTCATGTAAGAAAAGCAGCTTTCTGCCTCACATGTAGTAAACTTCAACAAAAACTCCGAGACATGCAGAACAAGTGGTGGATCAATATAGCAGAAAAGACACAATGCTGTGTAGATCTGGGTGATCATAGAGGATATTATGAAGCTCTTAAAGCAGTGTTTGGACCTACTTATAAGGTCCAAAGCTCCTTATACAGTACAGATGGCCAAACATTAATTACTGATAAAGCCTCCATCCTGAATCGATGGGCTGAACATTTTCAAAGTCTCTTTAGTGCCAATCGAGTAGTCCAAGGTTCAGCTATCCAACATATGATACAAAAACTGATGAAAAATGAATTGGACATAGCTCCCACTTTGGAAGAGACCCTTAAGGCCATACAGCAGATGAAAAACGACAAGGCAGCTGGGATTGATGGAATCCCACCTGAAGTTTGGAAACACGGAGGTCATGCACTCCACGAAAAATTCCACAAACTTTTTGTGAATTGCTGGGGAAAAGGGGAATTGCCATCAGATCTCCGAGATGCAGTCATCATCACCCTGTACAAGAAAAAAGGAGCAAAATCCGATTGCTCAAACTATCGAGGCATAACACTGCTCTCTATTGCTGGAAAAATCCTTGCAAGGATACTCCTGAACAGATTAGTTCCTGGTGTTGCAGAATAACTTCTTCCTGAAAGCCAATGTGGCTTCAGAGCCAATAGGAGTACTACAGATATAGTATTTGCCCTTAGACAACTGCAAGAACAATGTAGGGAGCAGAACAAGGGTCTCTATGTAACATTTGTCGACCTCACTAAAGCCTTCGACACTGTGAGTAGAAAAGGTCTGTGGCAGATCCTGGAAAGACTAGGATGTCCCCCCAAATTCCTTAAAATGTTTATCTTGCTACACGAGGGCCAGCGCGGTCAAGTCAGATATGGCGATGCTTTTTCAGAGCCCTTTCTAATAACTAATGGAGTGAAGCAAAGTTGTGTTCTTGCGCCAACTTTATTTACAATCTTCTTCATCATGATGCTCCAAAGGGCTACGGCAGAGCTTGAAGAAGACAATGGCATCTATATACGTTACCGTACTGATGGTAGCTTGTTTAACTTAAGCCGTCTGAGGGCTCACACTAAGATTCTAAACTATCTAGTCTGTGAGCTGCTCTTCGCTGATGATGCTGCCCTTGTTGCCCACACAGAAGCAGCTCTGCAGTGCCTAACATCCTGCTTTGCAACAGCTGCAGAGCTGTTTGGGCTGGAAGTCAACCTGAAGAAAACAGAAGTTTTTTACCAGCCTGCACCACAGGACGAACACCATCATCCCCACATTGCAGTCAGCAAATCTGTGCTCAAGTCTGTTCAGCAGTTCACCTACCTGAGAAGCATCATCTCTTCAGATGCCAAGATTGACAAAGAGATCGATCACAGATTAGCAAAGGCATATAGTGCATTTGGAAGACTTCACAAAAGAGTCTGGAGTAATAAACACCTGAGGCGAAGCACAAAAATCAGTGTGTATAGAGCCATTGTACTGTCTATTCTCCTTTATGGATCTGAAACATGGGTCACCTATTGCCACCACCTACGACTCCTCGAATGCTTTCATCAGCACTGTATACGCACAATCCTAAATATACACTAGACTGACTATGTGACAAATGTTGCTGTCCTTGAGCAAGCAGGGATCACCAGCATTGAGGCCATGATAATAAGAACACAGCTGCGCTGGGCAGGGCACGTTTCTAGGATGGAGGACCATCACCTCCCCAAAATAGTACTCTACGGTGAACTCGCCATGGGTCAGCGTAAGAGGGGCGCTCCAAAAAATGATACAAGGACTCCCTGAAGCAACATGTCAGGCTCGGCCAAATTGATCAACAACAATGGTCCGCCCTGACCTCACATCGGGAGGCATGGAGACACACTATCCACAATGCTGCAGCCTTATTTGAGAACTCACACCAAACAAGTCTTGAAGAGAAACGACAATGCAGAAAGAATCACAATCCAGAAACATCACACAAGGAGACCTTCTGCTTTGCTTTCTGCAACTGGCTTGTTTATCTTGGATTGGCCTTTTCAGTCATCAGCGCACTTGCAGGAAGAGCGGGATGAGTCCTTCCTGAATCTTCGTTTGCGAAGAAAAGCCAGAAAGAGAGAGATATCATGTCACCTCTTAACCTCCTCTTCTTCAGGCTAAACAACCCCAGAAGCATAATGGCTTCCAGACCTTTTAGTATTTTGATTGCCCTCCTCTGGACATGTTTCAGACTGTCAATATCATTCTTGAATTGTAGTGCCCAGAACTGGACATAACATTCCAGGTGAAGTCTGAACAATGCAGAATACAGCGGCACTATTATTTCCCTCTATCTAGAAACTATACTCCTATTGATACAACCTAGAATGAAATTGGCATTTTTAGTTGCCAGATCACACTGCTGACTCATGTTCTGCTTGTGGTCTACTAAGTCTCCTGGATACATGTAAAATAGGGGGAAAGCCATGAAGGCTTTTCTCATAGAATATTTGGAATTTTTGCCTCTGCCCTGTTCCAAATATGGCAGATTAATGTGGGATCCCATTTAGACAAATCGAATTCTTCTTGAATTCTATGAGGAGTATTTTCACCATGTAGACAATCTTTGTTTGAAAGACACATTTAGCTAAATTTCTATAGTGATATGAGCAAAGCAGGGAAGAATCTGGTGATCATTACTGAGTGATCTCAACTTTTGGTGATGACTGTCATTGTGTTTAGACTTGATGATTTATGATCTCATAGTATGGCTCTTCTTAGCTCACAGAGAGGATGGGGAGAATCGACTGAAATATAATTTGCCTTACAAAAACAGTGCCTCTTCAGAGGAAGCATTGATTTTTTTTTCATAGAGCTTAGAAAAGTTACTTTTATGAAGTGCAGCTTCTGGAAAAGCTGGGGGATTTTTGGAGTTCTACTCCAAAAAACAAAAACCCAAGCTTTCCCACTCAATGTGTTTTAAAAGCTATTTAATAATACAAAAAAGACTTCAATTTGGACGCTGTTCCTAAAACTACCCCACATTTCAGCAGTGTCTATTGTTCTTCAGTATACATATTATAAATATTTTGGTACATTTTCTGAAGTAAAAGCTGCATTTTAAATTTTAAAAAATGCAAAATCAAAAATTAACTGTAGTCCAAGCTACACATTAGTCGAGTAAGGACAAAGTGATCACTTTGTACTAGAACTCAAAAAGAACAAATTTTCCAAGCAGTATTCATGGCTCCAGTAAGAACAATACTGCCACCACATTTTCTCTTGACCTAAGAAAGAACCTGTTGCAGACCTGTATTAAGAGCCCTGCCAGGGAGCTGCCCTGTACCATCTGACATTTCTCGGATGAAAACTGAGACATGTGTGGCGAAGGAACATTGGAGTGTGGTGAGATGGAAATGGTATTCATGAGAAAGAATACATAAGCTAGAAGAGGCTGTGGCACTTTGGTTTCGCCTGAGCCTACTAATAAGGTTGAGATTCTGCTCCATCCTCTCCTCTCATCCCTGCTGAGCTGACTGAGTGCAAACTACTTTTGCACTTTGATCTCAGGATGTATCCACACTGCAGAGTTACAGCATTTTGAAACCACTTCAAGTGTCATAGGCCCAGCCCATGGGATCCTGGGATCTATAATTTTACAAGGTCTTTGGCCTTCTCTGCCAAAGAGGGTTGGTGTCTCACCAAACTACATATCCCGGAATTCTGTAAGATGGAGCTACAACAGTTAGAGTGTTGTCAAACTGCATTGTTTCTACGGTGTACATGCATCATGAGACATTTTAAAAGCAGCTGAAAAAGTGGAACTATAGAGATTCATTAGGACTCTCCTTGCTAAATCAGGACAGTTAGAGGGAATACTGTTCAGAACCCTGTTATTAAAAGTTACATTATCAGCAAAACTGTGGAGCCCAAATTTGAGAGTTATTTGAGAGTTACAGACAATTCATGTTACTGTGTAAGGGGCTTATCACATTCTGAAGTAAAATGGCAGTGCAGCAGGAAGGTTCTGTCTTCCATGCTGCATTGCTGCATGAAGTCGTCATTCTTTCTTTCTTTTTTTCTGATTCCATGGAGACCACGGTAAAACCACATCTTTTTGCTAACCAGAAAAACCCATTAGCAAAAAGACAGTTTTACCTCTGCCTCTCATGGGACCAGAATGGCAGAAGATTGAAAGAATGATGACATCATATGGTAAGGCAGCACAGAATATGGAACCTTCCTGCTGCACTTCCACTTTACTCCGAGTGAGGTAAGCCCCTAAGAGATCTCTGTGCCCCTCACAGTGGAGTTTGTTACTAATCAAAAGTTAGGAAAGCCTATGAGCTCCTTCTCTAGACTTGCTGAACTACACTTTGCAGAGGAGTGTTGCTGGCAAAGGGAACACTTAGCACAGAATCATAGAATCTTAGAGTTGGGAGGGACCACACAAGGGCCATCTAGTCCAACCCCCACCATGCAGGAATACACAACTAAAGCACTCCTGAAAGATGTCCATACAACCTTCAAAGTTGGAGAGTCCACTGCTGTCCTAAGAGGTGAGGGGGTACGGTAGGGTCAAACCCATTAAAGGAGATGCCAAAATCTCCTTTAATATTTGGAGGACTTATTAGCTCCGGTAGGAGGCCTGCAAAAGGAGAGCAACATTGGGTATATTTTCACCTATGTATACCAATACTAACTGTAGATGAAGCTCCAGTTAAAGTAAAATAAAGTATTTTATTAGAATAGTACAGAAAGTAAACTAACATGCACAACATACTTTCTTAGAAACCATACAAGACTATAGCAGAGTAAGTCAGAAAAGTTGGATAGAAAGAGAGAGAGATCCAGGAAGATAGGGTTAACAGTCTTGAAGAGGAGAGAGTTCCATGCAGCAAAGATACTCAGACAGCCACTAAGGGTGGCACAGCAAAGAAGAGAATGACAAGGTCCAGCTGTATCACACCCAAGCTGTGACACACTTAGCTATATTTATACTCTATTCCATGCCTTGTAGGGGCAAGTTAATAATAACATAGCTTGGATAGCTTTCCCAAGGAATAGACAAAAAACAAAACAAAACAAAATCCTGAAACCCAACTAATTGCTTTAATTGCAGAGAGATAGCAATAGCAATAGCATTGATATTTCTGTACCACTTACCAGTGCCAAAGCTTCCTAAGTGGTTTTACAATGTTTTAGCTAATTGCCCCCAACAAGCTGGGTACTCATTTTACCAACCTATGGAAGGATGGAAGGCTGAGTCAACCTTGGAGCCCTCTGATATTGAACTTATAATATTGTGGCTTGTAGTACTGGCACTTAACCACTGTGCCACCAGGGCTCCTTTAGAACATTGGTAGAACATTGAGGGGCTTGTGACAACCTAGTAAGGTTGTTCAGGAGGGGGTGTGAGGAGAGATTTCTGTAGGTTGTGGGATGAGGAATGGTCACTTGATTGCTTGATTGAATTATTGGTTGAAGCAGCCGGGACTGGAAGAAAGGATTAGCACATACCCCTTAAGGACTGGGTTTTTAGCATACGTAAACCCATTACCCATAATGGGTAATTCCCAATTTATGCTGTCCGCATAAAACTAACTTGGCCTTTCCCACCGTTACATTTCTAGACATGTCTCAGGTCATGGTGATCTTCGACTGGCCTCTAGTCTCCCTAAGCCAATGTGACCCTGAAAAGTGTCCAATATGTCCAGTTATGGAAACATGTGGGGAGGGGTAGTAGGGCTTGGTAACACTACCACCTTCTGAAGCAGCCCATCCCACTATCAACAGTGGTAGCACAAATGTGTAGCTGGCTAATTCAGTGGTGCATATAAAATACTTTGGTCTGTTGCTAACACATAGGTTGAAAAGTTGTTGCCTGTTCCTTCTTTCCATCTTCTTAAGAGTTTAATACTGTACATCCCAAACTGCAGACACACATGCATGAGCAGCCACACACCAGGAGATATTATTTTCTGCTACGCTACCTTTATCTCATGGTTCATTTCCCTCTTTATTATGGGGTTCCATTACTTCCATGACACTGTATAACGAAGTTTTTAACAGCAGAAAGAACATTTTGAAAAATCAGCACACTTCCTTAAAAGTTTTTTTAAAAGCCCACAAATGATTAATTTTGTAGGGAGGTGAAGAGAAGCTGGGATGTATTCATTTCAGTGAGCTACATTCTAGGAAGATTTAAAGAGAGTTAAACTCAGCCTGCGGACAAGGCCTTGGTTAAAAGGTTGCATTAAAATCTAGCGAGGATGCGATTTGTGTGAAAGAGCCTGGATGAAAGAGAAAAAGGTCTGCATGGCTTGGAATAAATCCTTCCACCTGAACGTCATGGCATTTAACAGCAGGAGAGCAGCGTGGTTAAAGCTGCGCTCCACCAGCCCTGCTCTGTAGGATGAAAGCATCTCATCCCCAAGTTCTTTCAAGGCCAGCCTCCACTCCCTTGAACTCCCCTTCGCTCCCTCTTAGAAAAGCTTCTGCCTTTCAGAGATACATATAATTCTGTCTCAAATGAAAGCTTCATATGCAGTGGTCTCTCTGATAAGGATCTTAGGTGCAGAAAAGAAACAGGTAATGAGGAAAGGCTAACAAGAGGTGAATGAGGGGCAGACACTAAGTGGTACTCAGTTCCCTTTTTGTAAAATGGGAATGGCAGTGACCATATTGTTATAGGGATTAGCAAGTTGAGAAATGAAGCCCCAAGTGTGTGTGTGTGTGTGTGTGTGTGTGTGTGTAGTGTGATACTGCTTTAACTATCATGGCTCCATCTTATGGAATCCTGGGATTTGTAGTTTGTTGTGGCACCAAAGCTCTGAAAGAGAAGGCTAAATATCTCACTAGACTACAAATCCCAGGATTCCATAAGATGGAGCCATGATAGTTAAAGCAGTGTCAAACTGCATTATTTCTGCAGTGTGGCAGCAGCCTTAGAAAGGACTGTTTCCCTCTAATTTATTTTCCCCTTTAACAAACCTTTCCCCCTTTTGCAAAAGACGATTTTCCATGCAAAGCTCGTAGCTTGTTTACCAAGGTGAAGGTTAATTGCATGGCGTGAAAATGCCACTGCAATACGGAGCCTGTCTCTCCCCTCCACCCCTCCCAGAACCACTCTTTTGTCTAAGCCACCCGGATCTGGGGAGTGCAAAACCAGCCCTTTTGATAGCCACCTCAGCAGGGCAAGATCTCAGGCTGTGAGCAAGACAGGTTAACACGTCGCTGCCAGCTCTGTAGAGTGAAGCAATCAGAATCTCGGCTTGAGAGAAATCAAATGAATAGAGGAATGTTTTTTGGGGGAAAGCGACAGCTAAATCCTAGGGCTGCCAGCTCAATTATCAGAGGCAAACTCCTTCTCCAGTGGGAAAGCTGGAGTTTTGAGGGATGCTGAAAGGGTGCCTGTGATGCAGAGATTAATCCCAATTTTCCTTCTATATTCCCCCCTCCCAGCATTTTCTCAGAGGATGCTGTTGGGTAGGAGCATTTCATCTGGTGACTCTTTCTATTTTGAACCAACTGTCAACCTTTGCAAATCAGAGTTTTCTGTCTCACTATTATCTCTGCCTAGCGTCTGCTGTCAGTTTAACTAGTGTCAGCCCAGACTGATATATGGGTGTTTTTCCACAATAGCTACTTCTGTAAATGAGATCAAAATATAGGCTTCTGCCAGTAGCTTTTTCCTCTCCCTTCCTTTCCCTCCTCCTTTTTTTCTTCTTCCATGACTATTCATTTATTGATCTGCTTATCTTTCTGATGATATATCTCGCTTAGGGACAGCCAACCTTTCAGCACTAGGGCTTTTGGATATGTAATAGCTGAACAGACGTGGGCAGTTTTGGAAGAAGTAGCTTACCATATGACAGTGTTTCAGAAGTTCAAAAAGCTACACCCTGGCCTGCCAAAACTCTCTTCTCTTAATAGTTCTTAAAAGCATGGAAAACCTGATGTTCAATGGATTGCCATCTTTGTCTGGCTATCTATCCAGTGCTATATGTACGGCTTAATATTCATCAAGAAGATAGCTTAAGCACTGCCATCCATACTTTATTAATGGCAAGACTGAATCACTAGAGTCCATTGGTTCCCACCATCAGACCTCAAGATGTTGTTGGACTATGACTCCCACCATCCCTATTAGTTATAATACCTGGCGATTATTAGAGTGGTAGTCCAGCAACATCTGGGGACCTTTGCTGGGAACTAGTTCCCTAATGCACTCCATATTTATCTGCCTGAAATGTTCAGAAAATTCAGTTGGTTCAGGGTTCAATTGCAAATATTAACTGAGACATAAGGTGTGGTCAGGACTGGTCCAAGACATTTCCTCTGCCAGAGGTGAAGGGTAAGATGGCATTCTCCTACCCCAACTTCAGGAAAATCTTATTTTTGATATTAGTAAGGAGACAGTACCCACCAGAAAGCCAAGAGCTTGTAAGGAGAATCACCTAAAATTTCCCTGTCCTGGATCCTACATCTACTGTCCAAAGCATTCACTTCATTAGCCTAATGACAGCACTGGCCCTGAATGATGCTATGACCCTGCACTATCCCAGTTCCAAGCACTGCCTTTGTTAATCTTTTAAGGTCCTGGATATCTTTAGGACCATCTCCACTCATATGAAAAGTATCAGAAAACTTAGCTGGATATTAAAGACCCATCTCCTTGTTCTTCTGCTAGCTGTGGTGCTGAGATCTTGGGTGGATTGATGGACAGTACATGCTTTGCTCACAGAAGGTCCCAGGTCTAATCTGTCATCTCAAAAGACTCTTCCCCAAAAATCTGCTGCGAATCAGAGAAGAGAATGCAGAGGAAGGTGAACCAATGCTCTGATTTAACACAGTGCAGCTTTCTATATTTTCTCTGTCCTCTCAAGGGAGATCCACCTAGTCTCAAACTTTCTGGCCTTCATAGTAAAGAGATGGCTCATATATGACCTTGGAACACTGGCAGTGATAGATGTGTGTTCTGAATTAACTGTGAGGTCCATCCTTTCCCCACAATCTTAGCTGAATGTTATTGTAGCTTTGGCACTCCCCTCCAAGGATTCAGTATTCTGAAGGCCAATTTGCAACTGCCTTAATTTATTTTCCTTGCTGTTTTCCATGTATGGAATTCTCTTGGCTGGCTCTGTGCTATCGATTCCCACTGTGGTAAGTCCAGGTAAGTTGGCAGGAAACAGATGCAACTCCCTCCTGTAGACGCCATGCATCAGTGCCTAAACATCTTTCCCTATGGAGGCTGATTGCTCCAGAGCAGACCCTGGTGTTTTTAGCTGAGCATTTGTCATTCTCCCCCTCCCTTCTCTCTCTCTCTCTCTCTCTCTCTCAATCTCTCTCTTGGAAAAAATCACCCTGGGAAGTGAGATTCTGCAAGTTCAAACTTTTTTTTTTAAATATCCCTCAAGGTTAACGTTGGATACTGTTTCCAGATGGTCTCCATCTGATACTTTTCATTATTGAGGTCAAACATCCCTGCAAACTGGAGCTCCCAGTGCCAAGAATAACAAGCTGATGGTGGAGATCACTGATGATAAAAAGGCACAAGAAGCCATAAAGGTCAAAAGGAGTAGCATATGGCCTTTTGCGTCCAACTAGCAACAGCAAGCACTAAGACATTTTCAGTAAGAATAGAACTTCCCTAGCATTCTCTCTCTCTCACACACAAAATCTCTCTCCTCTTGATTTTCAGCTCTTTTTTTGTGGTCTAGGCTATTGACAACTGTTATGGTACATTTTAAACATGCAATACCATGAGGCATGTTGACACTATTCCCATTTCATGGATGAATCTGAAATGTGGAGATTTAGGACTTTATCAGATGTGGCAAAAAATAGTGGAATAATGATGTCATGGTAGTGCAAATGGGCCCTGCTACCCCATAACATCTTGGTTATCCCTCTCCCCAGCTGTGAAAAACCTGTAACTTTTAATTGATGGGTTAAACCAGCAATAGATTGGCAATAATGCTGTTTTTACAGTATTAAAAGTATGCAGAACCTTACCCCATTGTAATGACGAGATTAAACTGTGAATGGGTGGTCATCAGCAAGAAAATGTCCAGGTGAGAATAGGAAAACAAAACACATGACACTCTTTTAATGCACTGCCCTGTCTTGCTGGCAAGTTCTTAGGTTTATTTCTGTGCTTGTGTGTTCATTTATTTCTTAAATCAAGGGTTGTTGTTTTTTAAACTTTTAAGCATGCTCACATCTTCTCATGAGAACTGCCAAGATCTCAGCCATGCAGAATCATGGAATAAACTCCCATTCTTAAAGTGCTAGTGGTCATCGTACAATGATTCTGTGGTGGTTCTTTAATGATTAACACATCAAATAATGAGACAAGACACATAAGCTGGGTTAAAATATGGGCAACTTTATTTAATATATAATTGATTGATTGATTGAAGGTATCCAAATGCTGGGGGAGACCCAGTGTGGGACAAGCTGGAGTCGATGGTCCCTCCAGATACATCTCCCAGCTCCCCTGGTGAAACACCTGAGCCCCAAGGGGGATCCCAAGAAACAGGGGATGTTCCGCCCCTGCCTCATCCCCACCATTGCGTGCCATGCCATGGCAAATCAGGTCTCGCCCTCATGTGTGGTCATTAAAACACCTCTCCTGCTGCAACCTTGCATGCTTCTCAGGGTGGGGGGAGGTTGTTCTCACAATTGCAGTGACATGTGATAATAAGTTAATAATGCCACAATGTTTCCGCTGTCCACATTTGCAGAATTACAGCAGGTTTGGATGCTCATCTGATAAAGTCCTAAGCCACAAACTGCAAAAAAATGTGACGAAGATGGGGATCAAACCTTATTTGATCTGATTCAAGTCTCTCTACACAGTGCTGCTTTAGTTATTCTGGATTTGTAGCTGTTCTACATTCCATCAATTTCTCATGGTATTTTTGTTATCTTTTTATATACAGGTGCCCCTCCCCCTGCCTGGTATGCTCAGGGGATACATGTCCAGACTTAACAGCAAATGCTTGAAACTGGGTAATAGCGAACCCCATGGAATTGCACTGGAGGGCCTAGATAGAAAATGTCTAGAGAGGCCACATCTCTAGGCATCTTCAGTGTGACTCTATGGTAACTTCTGGTAGAGGTCACCATAGAGTTGTGCTGGAGGACCTGGGAAATGCCTAGAGATACCATTTTTTCAGGAGACATATAACTGAAACCATGTGTACCAGTACGGCACATATGGGGGATGACCAGCACTTTGAAGCAAGTTTCTTGTCCATGTTTTATGGAGACAGATCCAAAAAATTGCATACACCATATATAAAGATTCCATTATTTATGGTGTCCATTCTGTATCAGTAACACTTCCCTTGCACTTTCCTTACTTCAGATTTCTTCTTTTACCTACAAAATTACAACTTCTGAGATGAACTCTTATTTTTAAAGCCTTGCTTACTGGTATTAGTATTGATCGTTTCATCTTTTAGGCAGTTCTGTCTGTTTCCACTCTGTTTTACAATCTATATAGGTCATATATATGGCTGATTTTCTACTAGAATTCATATGGTCTTAGACCTCCAGGTAATTTTGGATTTGGTGCTGGCTGCATCTTTCTTTCTTCTTTCTAACAATTTAAGATTTGATGGAGGGAAGACTCCAGAAATGCCACTCACAATCAAATCTTCCATCCTCCTTCTATTTTGTACTGAGGCAAAGGGGAGCTTTGAGCAAAAGCATGCTCACCTGAATGTTATACTAGATTTCAGAAGTGCATTTCTTACTATTTTGCACTAATCTGCAAAAGTAAGTAACTTCCATAAGCACCACTGTATTCAAATATATTTATTTATTTATACCCCGCTCTTCAGCCACAAGGCTATCAGAGCTGCTGACAGATTGGTTTTAAGCAATAGCTATTTACACATCTACACTGCATTAAACAGTTTCCAATGTGTGTTAGCTAATTGCCCCCACAAGCTGGGTACTCATTTTACCAATCTACGAAAGGATGGAAACCTGAGTGAACCTTGGAGCCCACTGGAATTGAACTTGCAACATGGTGACTTGCCGTACTGGCATTTAACCACTGCGCCACCAGGGAATTAACTATGAATTACTCCACGAAGAATAACACTCTACCACTACTACCTTTAGTCTTGAAAAAAGCTCTTGCAGGCCTGCTTTAAGAGGCCTGCCAAAAAACTGTTTAAAACCCTGTTATTAAAAATTACCTTAGCAGCAAAACTGTGGCATCTGAATCCCACAATCTTGGTTCAACAGACAATACACAGTACTGTGGAAGAGATTTCTATGCCCCTCATAGTGGAGTTTCTTACTAAACAAAGGTCAGGAAGGCCTAACAGCTCCTTCTCCAGGCTTGTCGCACTGCACTTTGCCAAGGAGTCTTGTTGCCAGAGGGAACGCTTAGAATTTTGACCTTAAAGAGCAGTTTCATGCAAGTACAGAGTTGCTCAATTGTTCATAAACCTGACATTTATGTCTAACAGACTCTCTCACTGCAGGATGTGTAGCTCTTTACAATTCTCTATGATGGAATGAAGTGCCCCTTTGCTAACTGTCTTGCCTCCCATTCTGTGCCACACATCTCTGCAGTCAGTTCAGCTCACTTGGAGAGCTGCAAAGCAAGGCAATCTGGCCATTGTCTTAGGAATTTAGTCAGTTGCCTCTTAGGGGGCCTGACCATAGTTCAGTCTAGCTCACAATTGTCTTCTCTGACTGGCAGTGGCTCCCCAGGCTTTCAGACAGAAGTCTTTTCCAGCCCAACCTAGGCTGCATCTGCATTGCAGAAATAATCCAATTTGACATCATTTTAACTGCCATGGCTCAATGTTATGGATCCTGGGACCTGTACTTTTATGAGATATTTAGCCTTCCATAGCATTTAGCCATGACAGTTAAAGCAGTGTCAAACTGGATTGTTTCTGGAGTGCAGATACCGCCCTAGAGATGCTCTGGCTTGAAGCTAAGATGTATCTACATGCAAAACATGTCTACTGCAATGGGCCAGAATTCTTTTCTGTCTTGTGCTGAAGTTCCACATTGACAAGAGAGCATTTGGGTGAGCACTGCATAAGTCCCACATGAGACGTCTTGCTGCCCCCAGTGTCTACACTGGAAATCTGAGAGGTGCATTCCAAGACTCCTTGAAAATTTGCAGATGATACTTGACAGCATCTCCATACCCTCCAACTGTCCTGCTTTCCCAGGGACAGTCTCATTAATCATAGAATTGCAGAGTTGGAAGAGACCACGAGGGCCATCCAGTCCAACCCCCCTGCCACGCATGAAATCTTGATCAAAGCATCCCCGACAGATGGCAATCCAGCCTCTGTTTAAAAGACCTCCAAGGAAGGAGACCCCACCACGCTCCGAGGGAGTGTGTTCCACTGCCGAACAGCTCTGACTGTCAAAAAGTTCCTCCTAATGTTGAGGTGGAATCTCTGTTCCTGGAGCTTGCACCCATTGCTCCGTGTTCCAGTCTCTGGAGCAGCAGAAAACAAGCCTGCTCCATCCTCAGCGTGACATCCCTTCAAATACTTAAACAGGGCTATCATATCGCCTCTTAACCGTCTTTTTTCCAGGCTAAACATACCCAGCTCCCTAAGTCTCTCCTCATAAGGTATCATTTCCAGACCTTTCACCATTTTAGTTGCCCTTCTCTGGACACGCTCCAATTTGTCAATATCCTTTTTGAATTGTGGTGCCCAGAACTGGACATTAATTGCACTTTTTTCAGCAAGTGTTAAAATGTACCAGTTTATCTTTCTTCCTCACACTTCCCCCCTTTGTTCTCCACTTACTTCAGTTGCTGCAAATTGAGTTCAAATTGAAAAAGTAGTTTCCACTCAATTAAGTCAGATTCTATTAATCTTGCCCTTCCCAGTAGGTTCAGGTCAAAACAAGCTGCTGCAGCCTCTCCTAGCTTGTCTGCCCTTTCTCATTAATAACATTTATCATCTTGACCACACTCTGATATTCCTTGGCCACATGTGTCCATGAGCTTCATCCAAGAAATGTTGGAGGGTATGCAGTTCTAGGCTGCTATGACCACACAATGTTTGAGAGCTTCATTCCAGCATTTTCTTTGGCAATGTAAGAGATCCTAGGGTGCAAGGAAAGAAAGGCCAAGCTGCCACAATGTCAAAATCTAGCAGAAAGACTGCCTCTGACTACAGTAGACAAACAACTGATGGTCACACCTATTTGTGGAACTCTTTATCTCAAGTCATTAGGGTGGTGCCCTCCTGGATTGGATTTTGGCATATGTCAAAGACCTTCCTACTTGCTTCATCAATGTTTTGTTTTAAGAGTTTTAATTTTTCATTGGCTGTGCATGTCTGTTTTATTTCCAAAATGAAGGATACCTAATTTATCTATTGTTCCACTTTCAAAACAAGATGAGGCAATTTGGAATGTCCAGAGGAGGGCGACCAGGATAGTGGGAGGTCTGGAAGCCATTATGCCCTATGAGGAGCGACTTAGGGAGCTGGGTATGTTTAGCCTGGAGAAGAGAAGGTTAAGAGGTGATATGATAGCCATGTTTAAATATTTGAAGGGATGTCATACAGAGGATGGAGCAAACTTGTTTTCTGCTGCTCCGGAGACTAGGACACATTTTTTTAAAAAATCACAGATCACTGCAAATATTTGACAGAATGGACATATGGCTAAACACATTCCCTAACAAGAACAACCACAACAATAATGCAACTGGGCCAAAGCATTCAGCCCAGCTTTTTCAATGAGGGAAGATCCTTGAATAAATAATGAATATGTCAAGGAAAACCAAAGGAAAACACTCATACGCGTACACAGAGAGAATTTACTGAACATAAAAGGAACAACAAAATGCCTATGGAAAGAAAACCTTATAAAAGATTACCTTGAAGCCTGACAGAAAACCCACTATATGATTACTATATTAAGAGCATAGAAGAAAAATATTGAGAAGGGGGACATTTCAAAATGGTTGCAGAACAGGACACTGAAAAAATAAACTGAAGGACTAATAATTGCAGTTCAAGAACAGGCACTTCAAACAAATAGCATTACAGCAAATATTGAAAATAATAAATAAGGATAGTAAGTGTTCTCTATGTAAAGAAAAAGATGAGACTGTTGATCACCTTATTAATTCATGTAGCAAGATTGCACAGACTGAATATAAGAAATGCCATGCTGAAGTGGTTGCAACAGTACATTGAGATCTATGAACAAAGTATATTTTACCATCTGGTGGAAACATAAGCCTAGAAAAAATGTAGAAAATGGTAAAGTAGTTTTTTATAGGATATTAAGATTCAAACTGATAACCAATTAGAATATAATATGGCAGACTTAACCAGGGTTAAGTAAAGAAAAGTTTGGATTGTGTATGTGGCAACCTTTGGATATAACAGAATTGGAGAGAAAGAAAGAGAAAAAGTACAAAATATGAAGACCTACAAAAACATCTGAAGTAATTGCTATAGGTAGGATCACAATAGCACAATTGCAAAAAGTGGAACATGCCACATTATCTGACAATACCTTACTGATTCCTATATCCTTGGATGGAATGTGAATTGTTGATGATCCAAAATTATAGTCAACAACATCTAGTAGAGTGTGAAACTAAGAATGAGAGGAGGAGGAGGAGAGGCTACAATGGTGGTGTCGGCAGAAGCAGCGATGGAGCAAACCATTCAGCCCAGTTTTTTTTCAGTGATTAATTGAAGGGGGAATGGCATAATTGAAGCACAGCTTTTTGTGATGGAAGTAAATTTTATACCTTTACAGGAACATGGAGCCTACCTATATGATATGAAATAGCAATTGGTTGCCTTACACTTTTATTGCTTTCAACCAACAACAGTCTGAATTCATAGCAGAACTACAGTCTTCAACCCAGACCTTATCTACATGGACTAAATACCCCAGCTTGCCCCTATCTCAGAGCCCTTCAGTCCATATGACATAGGGCATTTGCTCTGTTCTACCCCTGGGCAGTCCTTACCCCTGGTGGCAAGCCAGGATAGGGCCTGATAAACCATTATAATATAATACATAGTTTAATCTGGTACCAGCAGCCAAAAACTGGATTGGGCCCTGGGTGTCTGCGGGACCCTGTCCTGGCAGGTTGGCCCTTGCTGCTGCTGTTCCCAGTTGCCCTTACTCTTCTGGGTCTGGGTAGCAATCCCACAGCATGTGACCAAAGCTGGTCACATAGTTTGGCTGGCTACCCCGGACCCAGCAGATTGCAGAAAATGGCAGCAGCAGCAGCGATGGCCAGCATTCTGTTTGGGCTCTGGACCATTTCCTACATTTTGGGTTTAATTTCTGGGCTGAAACTGTTTAGTGCGATTGAGCTCTATGGACTTTTTTTTTCCCTCTTCAGAGATGCCCGCTTTCCCAAATTTCAGAATGAATGTAGAAGCATGATAACAAGGATATTATTCAAAATCAATCTGTTCATCATTTTTTTTAAAGCAAAGCTATTTCAACCTTTCTGTGTACTGCCATCATACATTCAGGACACTTATCCAGAAAAGTGGATACAAGTGGGTCTGTGTCATTATCTGTTGCTCCTAATTGGAAGAATATTAGTAACTGCAGTAGGCTTAATTATGTATCATAGTCTCTGTTAAAAAGCACAGGCGGTATAGGATGATGCACCTCTGAATCATCCTTTTACATTACACACAGAATTGCCTTAATTCCAGCCAGAATTGCCTTCACCATATGTCATTTTTTTTTACTTTTTAAAAACCTTGCCAGCCATATACGTACTACAGTGAATAATGGAGCGAGCACAGGGAGCTGTCTTAGATCTTAACCATTAGGCAGAGTGAGGCAACCAGCTCAGGCATCGGGTGCTAAGGGGGGGCAACAATGTGCTGGCCCTCCAGAGCTGGTCCTTCTGAACCCCCCTCCCCTCAAGCATTCCCCTCTGTGGGAGGGCTGGACTTTGTATGTCCTGCAGCCAGGTATGTAGCTACGAGGGGTGGTGGCAAAATGAAGGCTTTGCCACCTCCAAATAAGAATCCTGCCCTCTCAGATGAAATGTCCCTTCAGTCTCCCAATTGGTTTAACTTAAAATTTCAGTTGCATAGATTTTCCTTGGATTTTTTCCAGGCGGTGAGGCCATGTTCTGGAAGAGCCTGGAAAAAAAACCAAGGAAAATTTATGGATGCCGGCCATGAAAGCCTTTGACTTCAGAATTTCAATTGCCTTTTTAGTTGAGGCTCCAAAGAAAAGGGGCAGGCAAAGTTAACAATGGAATGTGAACACTGCAGCTTATACGGTACTTGTTCTACTTGTGAATTATTTTCAATATCTCACTCTTTGCAGTGGTAGAAATCTGGACACTGAAGGAACATTTCACAGGGGGAACAGAATTCTTATTTGTGGGGGCATAACTTCACATGCACCCCAATAGCTATACCTTTGCCTATAGATTATCTTGTTCTTCTAGATTAGCCTGCTGCCATCAGATACAGTGAAGGAAACTATTCCTCTGCCTGGTATTTTGATGTAAGTTTCAACTGCCAGTGAAATTTGTCTTCACACAGAATTGGGAGCAGGGACGGGTGTGCGGGACCATTCCATCCTTTGCCTCAAGACCCATATATATATATATATATATATATATATATATATATATAGTGCTCTAGCTGCAGTCAGAATCTCATCCAAGACCTATCTTGTTCATTATTGTGGTCTTCTCCAGTTCAGTTTCAGAAAGAGCTACTCTATGTCATCTGCTTCTTGGTAAATTAAAGGGGGAAAGGGGGTTGGAGGGGTGGAAAACCCTAAAAATGCCAGTGATTAAACCTGGATTTTCAGAATGCAAAGCATGTATTCTTCCACTAAGCTATAGCCACTTTCTATTTGCATTTATCAATTGCACAGTTGTCTAACTGAACAAAAGCATGAACAATTCACCTGCTATTTACAAATGCTGAAGTGTTGTGTTCCTTCTTTGGTGGAATATCCAAGAGTTCACATGACCTGAGAACAGAACAAGAACACCATTAAACTAAAGCATGCCTGTGAACTTGGGCACCCTAACCTTACGTGCTTCAGAGAGAGAAAAAAGAGGGAGGGAGGGAGAAAGAGAGAGAGATAATGTTTTGTCAATATCAATGAGTGGATTGTGAATCTGGGGGATGGTGGAATCAGAAATAAGGGTAAAAATAAAATTGCTAGGTGGGAACACAAAAAAATAAACAAACAGCTGGCTGGCAGGCAGTTTTATTCTCTGTTGGCCAAAATCACATGTTCCATTTGTCTTCTCTCTTGATCATACCATATTCTACTCTTGGATGGTCCCTGAACATGTCTTTCTTTTCTTTCTTTCTTTCTTTCTTTCTTTCTTTCTTTCTTTCTTTCTTTCTTTCTTTCTTCTTTTTTTTTTTTGGTAGTTCTTTTGCATTCTGAGCAATAGTTTTCCAGTTATGAGCCTCAGAACAAGGGTCTGTGGGGATAATTTAAATGAATGCTAATGACTTTCTTTCCTAAACTCAGAAGAAGAAAAAGAAGGTGCAAGCAGAACTATAAGAAGGCAGCTTAGACACACACACGAACATGCATACAGGCGCGCACATACTTTTCTACCCAAGCTCAGTAGCAATGAATTGCTTATTTCTCTGAGGCTTTTCAACAAATAATTTACAGTGTAAATATATTTGTTGGCATGCAAATCACTGCACATTATGAGTGTTGATTAATATTATAATGTGTTGATGAATGCTAGTAAGTGGCTCTTGGAACCAGGGATCCGGATTGCCTCTTCTGAGTGCCATGCATCTACTGAGTATTAGATTAGATGTGGGTGTTATTTCGGTAATGTTTGTGTTATTCTTTTCTCCTTTAGGGGGGAGGACTTTATATATGAAAGACTGCAACTAGTCTGGCAATAACACAGTCCACTGACTAATTAATGAAATCAAAATCCTTTCTTCAGATCACAATGTTAGTTGTCCCATTTACACATTGTGGCTGAGATCCTGCATTGCTTAGCATAGCATAAATATCCACCAGCAGAGTTACATTGTGCAACTCCTCAACTGGATACCAATACAGTGCAACATATGTGGATCGATGGTCAAAGTCCATGACTGACAACCCCTTGGACAATAAACAAAGGCAATGTATAGAAGCAATGCACATTCACATGTTGTGTGTACTTTAATGAACTGCTGTATGCACACATGTACAACTCCACTTACTCTGCCATCAACTGGATATGATCATTGTGCATTGTCAAAAAGATATCACTCCATATACATACTGCAATTTATAGTGTATGTCACTAACATGGGCCGAAATACCCTAAAGGCACCATATCCTGTCTGATCTTAGAATCTAAGTAGGGTCAGCACTGGTTAGTACTTGGATGGGAGACTGCTATCAGTATCATTTCTGTTTAACACCTAAATGAAGACACTAGGAGAGATCACCTAGAGGCATGGGGCAGGGTGCTATTGTCAATATGTTGAAGACACCAAACATATTTCTCTATGCCTTCAATAATAGCATCAGCTAAGGACAGTGGAGATTATCAGACAACCCAAAAAATCCATTACAGGAACAACAAGAGATCACTATAGGGCCTGAATATCACACGACATTGCCCCTATCCACTTATGCCCCCATGTTGCTCCCGTTCTGTCCACAGTCCTTTTTATTGATGGCTTAAGCCATCAATAGAACACAGTTCCATTTCTGAAACAGAATCACGGGCAAGCAATAAGTTACCCCATTCTGCTGGCATGATGCCACCTGTGGTGGTGGTGGTCCCTGCTGAACACTTGCAGGTGTGATTGGGACATCCAGGTAAGAGTCACACTTCCTCCCCCCACCCCTGGGTTACTTGGTTTTTTAAAATGTGTGTATGTTCTTGGTGAAATTTTTAACCTTTTATTTTGAGTTTTCGTTTTGAATTTCCCACAAAAACGACCAGGATTTGCTTTCCAGGAAGTGAATTCAGCTCGACGAAGGCTGTATTCACTCCTGGGCTGCTGGAGGGGAGGGGAGCACTCTGTATGGAGCAATTAAAGATAGGTCTGAAATTTTTTAATGTTAAAGTGCTACAGGGATGGGAGCGGGGTGGGAAATAGCTGGCGAGACAGAGATGCTATATTTTGTCCCTGTCTGATAAACTCCAGGGTGTCTCCTCTGAATGGATGCCTGGAGGAAGTAATGGGGTGCATGAGGGAAAACAAACTGAAATTGAATCCAGAGAAGACAGAGATGCTTACTGTCAAAGGTCCTAACCTGCATTCAGAGGTGTGTCAGACTGTCCTGGATGGGGTTACACTTCCCTTGAAAGATTGTGTTTGCAGCTTAGGGGTGCTCCTGGATCCATCCATCCAAATGTCAGCTCAGATAGATGTGGCAGTCAGGAGCACCTATTATCAGCTTTGGCTGTTAACGCCAGCTTTGCTTCTTCCTAGAACTGGAGAAACTAAAGAAGGTAGTGCACACACCAGTAACCTCAAGGCTGGACTTCTGTAATGTGCTATACACTGGGCTACCAAGTTCAGAAACTTCAATTAGTTCAAAACATGGCAGCCAGATAAGTTACTGGTACATTTAGGAGTGACCATATTACATCAAATTAAAATTACTGCACTAATTAAAATTAGTTTTTGGGCAAAGTACAAAGTGTTGATGATTATCTTTAAAGCCCTACATGGATTGGTTACCTACAGGATTGCCTTCTCCTATATAATCTGCCCCATACACTCAGGTCCTCTGGGAGACATCCACTTTAGTCATCCAAAACTAGGCTGACTATTACTCAGAGGACATTATTCTTCAGCCACCCCAGACTGTGGACTGATCTGCCAGAAGAGATTTGTTAGCTCAAGATGCTGTCTGAGTTTAAATCAGCAGTAAAGACCAGCCTCTTCCAGCAGGCCTATCCAGATTATTTTTAAATTATGGTTTTAAAAGTATTTATTAATCAAATTTTATATGTATTCATTTTATATGCTCTTTTAACTGATGTTATGTGTTGTGTTGTTTGTTGTTGTTTCCTGTCTTGATCCACAGGGAGAGGCGGGTAAGAAAACAACAACAACATCAACCAGGCTATATTTCAGAGGAAGGAATGAGCAAAACCACCTCTGAATATTCCTTTCCTAAGGAAACCCTACAGTATGTAAAGCTCATGGGGTCAACGGGCAATGTGAAGGCACACACATACATGTCACTAAAAGGAAGCCCCCCTATAGGTGAAACCCACTTCTGATAATCTGTGCCTCTGCAAACTCTTTCACTTTACCCAATACTTCTACCCTACATGTATTCAAATGCATCACATTTGTGAGGCGTTGACTTATTTTCTAGGCAATGGTCTGAGGAACCAGAAATATATTTCATTCTTAGATCCAGGAAGTATCACATTAATAAAATAACTAGTTGGAATCCTCAGATACTAGAGGCAAGCCACTGGGGTAGGCCATCTCCCTTACACTCCTTCTCTCACTTAGCTGAGGCCATTTAATACTTGATAAATCATTGCCAATTGGTGGTTGTCTACCCTCTTCCTAAAGACCTTTCAGTGAGTAAAAGCCAACTTTCTGGCCTCATCCAGCATAACTGGGTCAATTTTTGAATGGTTATTATTGTTGAGACATTTCTCCTATGGTAATTTTCTATCAAAATATATCCTTCTTTCACTTATGCATATTAGCTACAATCCTGCTGCCTCAAAGGTCACAGAGAATGGGAGTCAAACTAGGTAGCAATCACCTTTTAGTTTTTATAGTAGTACTCCCTTGGCTACTGAAAGACGTCTGTCTGTCAAAGCATGTGATTTTCCTTACTTACATATTTTGCTTTTAGCATGGTTTGTTTTGTGATCAAGCGGAAGGTAAATATGGATTTAATTCCGAAGTCTGGTTGCTGATTTGTGCATCTCTAGGGCAATCCTGTTGTGTGTGTGTGGGGGGGGAATAGAGATTACTTTTCAATAATATCCTTTCCTTTTAATAGTTAATTTAACCCCAGCACGATCATACCCCCCACCATTCAGTTTTCTTTTTCCCCAGGAAAACCCTACCAGTCCTTTCATGGTACCCAGATGAATAAAAAAAGGATGGGAATTTAGGCAGTTGTAATTAGTAGTGTCATGGTGCTTCAGGAACAGAAACAATGGAATTAAAAAATTCCTTCTTGTTCTCCCTCTTGTAATTTCCACCTTGGAGCCGCCCAGGTTTTCTTGATTTTATTGTGACAAATCCTGATCACTGTACTTTGACCTTTTCAGTTTGTCCATTCACCTCCTGAAATAAACCGTAGCCACAATAAGGGCTTAGACTCATCCAGTGTCCCTGTGCCTTTTAATTCTTCTTGTTCTGCAAAGTAAATTTTGCTCCAGGAGAAATGAGCTGTTCCTGACAATAACTCTCTCATCTGTGACTCCAGCAGAGAGACTAAAGCAATTCTCTACCCAATCGTGGCGTAGTTGTTATGGACAATGAGTGGCTCCCACAGCTGTATTTCCAATGCTTTTAGAGGAGCAGGACAGGATGAATAAGCAGCAGAGACATGACATATTGTTTCTGTTCTTGGTGCTTTCTGTTGCTCTTTAAAAATACTGTATGTATGGGGCTATAGCTCAAGGACAGAGTCCATGCTTTGCATACAATGATCCCAGGTTTAGACTATGGCATCTACAGGTAGGGAAAGTCCTCTGTCAGAGACAAACTGGAGGCTTACCACACACCCTGAAGTAAAACAGGAGGGCAGCTGGAAGGTTCCACTCTCCGTGCTGCCTTAACACATGATGTCATCATTCTTCTGGTGTTCTGCCATTCCAGTCCCATGGGAGACCAAAATAGAACTGTATCTTTTTGCTAACAGGTTTTTCCAGTTAGCAACCCCCCCCCACAGTTTGACCTTGGTATCCCATAGGACTGAAATGGAAGAACGCCAACATTGTGTAAGAAGGCAGCATGGAAGAAGGAACCTTCCTGCTGCACTGCTGCTTTACTTTGGCATGTGGTAAGCTCCTGGACAGTGGCTGAAAGTTACTGTAGATAATACCACAGTAGACAGATCACCAATGGTGGTCCGCCCTGGCCTCACATCGGGAGGCATGGAGACGCACTATCCACAATGCTGCAGCCTTATTTGAGAACTCACGACAAACAAGTCTTGAAGAGAAACGACAACGCAGAAAGAATCACAACCCAAAAACATCACCCAAGGAGACCTTCTGCTGCACTTTTTGCAACCGGACTTGTTTATCTCGGATTGGCCTTTTTAGTCATCAGCGCGCTTGCAGAAGGCGCGGGATGAGTCCTTCCTGAATCTTCGTTTGCGAAGAAAAGCCAGAGAGAGAGAGACATATCAATGGTCTGACTTGCCATTCAATGGGTTCCTCTACCATTGAGAGCTGACCTTCAAATTTGGCTGCATAGGTAGCAGCCCCCAAACTCTCTTGCTTTATGCCTCCTGAAGTGGATGGGTGGAGTAACGTTGGCAGAAGATGTTGGGGCAAAATGGGCAGTAGGCCAGGCTGGGTTAGAGAAAAACTAGAGGGAATGCTCTTTTTTAAAAAACTGGCCTCGGGAGAACTTTTAATGACAGCCTCAAGTTCTGACCTTTGTTAACTGCTGTTTTTCTCAAAGAATGACAGAGAGTTCTGTAAATACCAAGTTCTTGGCATGTAATGTTCCACAGATTGGCACAACGCTGGGCAGTTTGAACAAGTGTTGGCTGGCTGTTAATATGCTAAAAGCCTGAAACAGTAACTGGTCAGGAGAGACAGCCATCAGGACTGGGAAAGGCTGAAGATGTTCAGACATCTTTGGTATCTGCAAAGCACTCCCAGTCAAAGTTGCACAGCTTAAACTATGTCCACTGATTAAAGACTCAGCATCTGTCCTTTGAATCACAGTCACAAATGGGCAAATGAGCTTGAGCTTGACATTCCAGTTCTTATAATGTTCCCCCTTGCTAAATTGCTGAATGTACATTTTCTATGCATGTTTTCCACTGCTAAAATATACATTGATGGCAGTGATTTCCCAGTTATAGAATGCATAATGATGTAATGTTTCTAATCACACACACACACACACACACACACATATATATAAAGAGAATGCCTTTTCTGATAGTGTAGAATTTTTGTATGCATTTTTGGCTGAGGTATTCTGTTGCAAAATTTGGGAAAGTGCATTTCAGTTCAAGGGTCAAATTGGGTGAGTCCACGTGCAGATTTTGGATTGCAGAAATTTCTGCTCCCTGTCTATTTGAAATCTTAATTCATTAATGAAGTTTCCTGGGAAACATGAGGCCAGTCACTCTCTTTGAACCTGAAAGGACAGATAGAGTTATTATCTGGTAGGGAAGGTAGGGACCACATGGCTTTGTCTGAACTCTTTGGAGTAAGGATGGGATTGGCAAAGTAATAAATTAAATAAAGTGATTATTTCAGTGTGAAGTTGAAGGCTTTCATGGCTAGCATCCATAGGTTTTCCTTAGGATTTTTCCTGGCTGTGAGGCCAAGTTCTGGAAAAGTTTATTCCTGATGTTTTGCCTGCATCTGTGGCTGGCATCTTCAAAGAATGGTTGGGTAGGAGTGTATGGGGGGGGGTTATATTCTGTGAACCCCTGTTGGATAGGATATGTAAATTTTTGTATTTGAATGGTTAGTTCCTGGGAGGGGGGAGATATGCAAGGAGAATTAGTGTCTGTTTGGCTAATGGTCCATTATCTGCTGGGAATCCCCCTGTCCCTGGGTGGAATTCCTTTGTAAGTGTTGAATTTTGATTCTATTGTATTTCAAAACCGGGAGCCAGATTTTGTTTACTTTTAGGGTTTCTTCTTTCCTGTTGAAGTTGTCCAGGTGTTTGGGGATTTCCATAGCTTCTCTGTGCATCCTGACATGATAGTTGTTGGCCTGGTCCAGAATTTTGGTGTTTTTAAATAGCATTTTGTGTCCAGGTTGGTTTATAACATGTTCTGCTACTGCTGATTTTTCTGGCTGGCCCAGTCTGCAATGTCTCTCATGTTCCTTAATTTGTGTTTGCACACTGTGTTTTGTGGTCCCTATGCAAACTTATCCAGAGCTGCATGGTATGTGATAAACTCCTGCAGCTGTGAGAGCATCTCTTTTGTCCTTCACTGAGCTTAGCATTTCTTGGATTTTCTTAGCCATGCTTTTGACACTATTGCCACAATCATAATGCCCCCTCACCTACTTTACCAGGCATCAGCTCCATGGGGATTAGGAAATCTATTCTGCTGGTGACTGGAACATGGTTGAATGACATTTTCATCAGGTTTGTGTAGGTCAGGCCAGGAGGAGAAGTTACTTAGCTAAGTATACTTAACTAAGTAGCTGATACAGGAATGCAGCCAATATATTTTACACAAAGTACGTATATTGATCAATGTGCAAAAAAACTGCCTAAATGGAAAACAGATGGAGAAATTAGCTTTGTCTCTGGGAGCTGCCTTGGGTCTCATTCTGAGAAAAAAGCAGCATACAAATGCAATAAATGAATAACAAATAAAGAACACAAGGTTTTTGTGGAAAAAGGGACCTTTTCTGCAGAAAGCAGCTCACGTTTTCTCTTAAATATATATTTTTAAAAAAACATCCTGATGTATGAAGAATATTCCATCTTTCCCTCTTTTTTTGCTTGGTTTGTCTTGATGTTTTGGGGCGCTTCTTTTTTTGGTCAATAATGAGAACATTTACGAGTATTCTTTATATCCTTATTTCACAGCCAGGAATCAAAATCCTGCCACAGATCTCTTTCTGAAGGTCTTTTTTTATGGGAAAGGGCTGCAGCTTACTGATGGAGAACATGTTTATATCCAAAAGGTTCCTGGCAGGACTGATATAAAGACCCTTGGCTGAAGCCCTGGAAAGCAAGTACCTAACAGTGCTGACAGTCGTGAGCTAGATGTACCAATAGTATGGCTTCATGTATAGCAGTTTCTTATATTATTCCTATGCAGTTTCCAGTAAGTCAAAAAGGCCTGTGTAGGAATAACCCACATGCACACACATAAAACAGGCCCTCCTCTTCAACTCAGGTCCCTTACCTGTCTGACCAGAGGTACTAGGTTTAGTACTTTTTCCTCCTGACATTGCGTTTTGAAGCTGCATTCTCCTGCTCCCTCCCTCTCCTTCTCTTTCTCTCTTCTGTGCAATATTGCATTCTTTCAGTAGTCCTCACACCCTTAACTCAATGAACCTGCCATCTCACATCCCGGCAACACCCATGTAATTACCCCCTTAATTCTCTGTGCACTCAAGGTGAGATTTTACAGGCTCTAAAGCACTTGGAACTGGCCTGGAGCTTGCAAGATGGGAAGGCACCTGTAGAAGAAAGAGACCTAGAGTGACCTTCTTGAAAGGGCACAGTGCCAATCTCTTTCTCTCTCTTCCCCCCCCCCACTCTGTATTTTTAAAAAAGAGAGGCAGCTGTGCTTTTTTTCTTTTTTGCAACAGGACTTTTAAATGGTTGCCAGGGAAACTGAGCAATGGAGAGTGGAAAGGTTAGATGGATATTGGATGAGACTAAGGCACTTGTTTCAAACAAGAATTGACAGGCGCTTAGGATGCTGGAGGTCCAGATGAGTTCTTATTTTTCATGTGGCTCCTTCCCAGATCCTCAAGTACTGGCAAAGTGCAGCTAATTGCCTTTTAATCACTTATCAATTATAATTTATCTCCATCAGGGGAGTTTTAAATGCCTGAGTTTATAGCATGAGCCCTCTTACTTCCAGCACTTTGGGGTCATTTGGAGAGGAACATCCGATCCGCTGATGCCCTCTGGGATGGAAGGGCTGAGCAGAAAGGGGGTCATTAGAGTTGCTACAAGGAAGATGGGCTCCAGGAAATTTCACTTCTGGGATTAACCAGCTTCAACATGTTCTGACAGTGTTTGCTCTGGCAAGTGGAAGGTGCTACAGATAAAACCCTCAGAGGTTTTGTGTGACTCATAGGCAAAGGATGCCTGTCTGCTTGCTCTAAAGGACCAACAGGAAGCCAGTCAAAATGGAGGATGGCCAGTTGTTGTCTCTACAATTGGGTTCTCATCTTCCCTTCCCTTGCTTTTTGGGAAAAAAATGGGGAGGGAGATATTTTAATGCCATGGATGGTGGAATCTGTGGATGTAGAATCTGTGGATATGGAGGGCCAACTTTAGCAGCTTTTTTCATACTCACTGCCCATACACACTATTCATGTTGGGACTTTTTGGAGACTCTCCACTGGTGGTGTTGCAAAGAAAAAAGCATGCATACATATTTGCCCATAAAAATATGCACAGATTCAATCCTCACTTTCCATTTTTGGCATTCCCATACTTGGCATTCAGTCAGTAGTTCTTTCCACCACAAGTCTCATCATAGCTCCAATCAGCTACAGAGCTGGCCAGTTTTTTCTTCTTTCAAATCAACTTTCTTCCTAGTAAGAATGATGTCACTGTCTTCACCAATCAGCTTTGGCTAATGTCCCCGAGAGCAAACAGAGCTTGATTGGAATGAAGGTAACACTTCCTGAATGAGAATATGTAGGCAAAATTAGACACCCACTTGGATAAGTATTTATCAAGTTAAAATGAACTATACAACTAGATGTCAGATATCTTTCACTGCCTCTCTGTGGGTCTTTCTGTGAAAGAGAAACTGCTTATTTTCTTATAAACCTGGTGATCCATGAGCAGAAAAGCCCAGGGGCCCATCCCCTGCCCACTGCTGGCATACACTGTGTCTGTTGTTTGCAGAACAACATGAGCAATAAATATCTACAGTGTCATAATATGAATGTCTGGGCTCTGGAGGGATGTGAATAGTTTGTTTCAGCTCATTTCTTTCTTTCTTGTAATCTTTTTTTTTTCATGAAGATTGTTCCTGAAAATAGAAACTAATAAGAAGTTGCGTGGTGGAGATGTTAGGATTCATCTCCAACCGTGGCTTGCCATGCTGCTGTAACTTGCTATGCACGGCTTGTGTCTATTGATCTCCTTAAAGCATTGGCATGCTCAACTATACTGCCTTCCTCTTCCCAAGCACATGCTACCCAGTATGAAGGGGAAAGGAGGGGAAGGAGGAGGAGACCATTATAAGTCCTGCCATAGCAAACATACAGGGGAGAATTTCAAGTGGAGTTCATGAACTATGAGTTGAAAGAAAAGATATCTAGCCAGCATCTTTGACTCCAAAGCTTTTAAAAATCTTATTCACTGGCTAGAAAGGCAATATCTATGTCAACTGGCACATGGCAGATTTTTTAAAAAAATCAAGCTCGCTTATGGTAGGTGGGGGGAGTAGGTTACTATTACTACATCATGGGAGTAGTTGTGTAAGTTCATCTTGAAATCCTTTTCCACCACCTTCTCCTCCTCCTTTCCTCTTTTTGAGATGTATATTAGTGGAGAGAGAGGTCAGGTGAACAGATGCAAGCAGAGCAGGGAATAATTCTGGCACCTTTGTTAAATGCAAAGCAAGGGGAAGAGCAGCAGTTGGGTCTTTTTTTTCATGGTGCACCTACCAAGGTTGTAATATTGCTGTCACCAAGCAATGAAGGGCAGCTATGGCATTCATCTCCAGAATGGGATTTATGGGACAAGTACATCTGTCCATGATATTAAGGCCCATTATCAGTTTAGATTACAATCGAGAGCCAGTGGACTTCCATTTGTTGCTGGCACCAACTCCAATGAGCCCTAACCAGTATGGCCAGTGATCTGAATAGTGGGAATTGTAACAATGTAGGAAGATTCACAAGTTCCTCACTCCTGATTTAGGAAAAAGGAGAAAAAGTGGAGCCAAAAAATGAGAATGGAAAATAGAGTAGTCAAAGAAACACCTCCTTTCCTTTTTAATTTTTAAAATTAGATATTAAAAAATATAATTGCAAAAAAGGGGGACAAATAAAGAGGAAGAAGAAAGGAAAAGGACAGATACATAGGATTCCAGTTGCAAATACGAGGTGTCTGGTGAGTCAGGGTGAGAGCTTATCTCAGGGAAACCTCCAATCATGGCAATTTTGGAGATCTAGTCTTGATTCCAAGATGTTCTCACCTGGGGAAGGTGAGGAAGGAAAGACCCCTTTTTGCAGCATTTCATTTTGGTATGTTGAGATATAGGGTGGGGTGAGTTTCCTCTGGGAGACACTGGAGTAAGATGCTCATGCAGAGGAGGGTTGGTCACATTACAGAATGGTAACTCCAAGGCTTTCAGCTCTACAAAGTTTGCTCTGTCTTTGTTCTCTCACACCTCCTGCCCACAAAAACAGCAGCTGTGACAAAGAAGGCACTCTGTTTGTGGTCACTGACAAAGACTCCCTTTTTTTTTTTAACCCCCCTTCTCAAACTTGTTTCCTGAGCCTGCCGCCTGCCCATCAAACCAAGTGTCCGGATGGCATTGAGATGTTCGCTCCTTGTGCCCCCCCCTTCATTATGACATCTCAGGTGTCAAGGCTGAGGATCTGACAGGCTCATGAGTGGAAGGAAAGGGTGACTTCCTGGTTGCTGACTGAATTGCCTTTATCCTCCAGATGGATGTGGGCTGCAAAGTTCTTTTCTCTCTCTCTTTTATTCCTGTATAAATCATTTTCTCTCTCTCTCTCTTTCTCTCTCTCTCTCTCTCTGCTCACACTGTTGAAAAAGGAAACACCAGCATTTTTGAGACCCATCTTTCATAGAATCACAGAATTGTAGAGTTGGAAGAGACCATGAGGGCCATCCAGTCCAACCCCCTGCCATGCAGGAAATCACGATCAAAGCATCCCCGACAGATGGCCATCCAGCCTCCGTTTAAAGACCTCCAAGGAAGGAGACCCCACCACGCTCCGAGGGAGTGTGTTCCACTGCTGAACAGCTCTTACTGTCAAAAAGTTCCTCCTAATGTTGAGCTGGAATCTCTGTTCCTGGAGCTTGCATCCATTGCTCCGTGTTCCAGTCTGTGGAGCAGCAGAAAACAAGCCTGCTCCATCTTCAACGTAACACCCCTTCAAATACTTAAACAGGGCTATCATATCGCCTCTTAAACGTCTTTTTTCCAGGCTAAACATACCCAGCTCCCTAAGCCTCTCCTCATAAGGCATGGTTTCCATACCTTTCACCATTTTAGTCAGCCTTCTCTGGACACGCTCCAATTTGTCAATATCCATTTTGAATTGTGGTGCCCGCTCAGTATTCTAGGTGAGGCCTGACCAAGGCAGAATAGAGCGGCACTATGACTTCCCTTGATCTAGACACTATACTTCTATTGATGCAGCCCAAAATCGCATTGGCCTTTTTAGCTGCCGCATCACACTGTTGACTCATGTTCAACTTGTGGTCTACTAGGACTCCTAGATCCCTTTCACACGTAGTCTTGTTCAGCCAGGTCTCCCCCATCCTATATCTATGCATTTCATTTTTCTGTCCTAAGTGCAGTACCTTACATTTCTCCGTACTGGATTTCATTTTGTTAGCTTTGGCCCAGCTCTCCAGTCTATCCAGGTCATTTTGAATTTTGATCCTGTCCTCTAGGGTATTAGCTTCTCCTCCTAATTTGGTGTCATCTGCAAATTTGATAAGTATGCCCCTAATTCCCTCATCCAAGTCATTGATAAAGATGTTGAATAGCACTGGGCCCAGGACAGAACCCTGTGGCACCCCACTGGTCACATCTTTCCAAGATGAAGAGGAGCCACTGCAGAGCACCCTTTGGGTTTGGCCGGTCAACCAGTTACAAATCTATTGAACAGTTAACTTGTCTAGCCCACATTTTACAAGCTTGTTTGCTAGAATGTCACGGGGAACCTTGTCAAAGGCCTTACTGAAATCAAGGTATGTGATATCCACAGCATTCCATTCATCTACCAAACTGGTAACTTTATAAAAAAAAAGAGATCATATTAGTCTGGCATGACTTGTTTCTCTGAAACCTGTGTTGACTTTTTGTGATTATGGCATTGCCTTCTAAATGTTCACAGACTCTCTGTTTAATGATCTGCTCTAGAATCTTCCCTGGTATTGATGTCAGACTAACTGGACGATAATTGTTGGGATTGTCTTTTTTTTCCTTTTTGAAGATGGGGACAATGTTTGCCCTCCTCCAGTCTGCTGGGACTTCTCCTGTTCTCCAGGAGTTCTCAAATATTATTGCCAATGGCTCTGAGATTACATTTGCCAGCTCTTTTAATACTCTTGGATGTAGTTCATCTGGTCCTGGAAATTTAAATTCATTTAGATTAAGAAGGTATGCCTGTACTACCTCTTTGCTTATTCTGTGCTGGATTTCTCCTATTGTGTCCTCTGTTCCTTTATCCTCAGGTTGGTCACCATTTTCCTTTTCTGAAAACACTGAGGCAAAGAAGGTGTTGAATAATTCTGCCTTTTCTCTGTCCCCTGTTAGCATTTTGCCATCTTCTCCATGTAGTGGCCCTACCAGTTCCAGTGAACTATAAGTCCAAGAGATTTTACAGATTTTGAGCCAGCCCCACCCTGGCTCATTTAAATATTGCAGCAGGTGCGCTAAAAATGGGATGTTTCATCCCATAAACTGTACATTCCTGGCAGTTTCTCTTCAGCCTGTGCATGAGAGTGCTAATTAGTGAAATAAAAAAAGAGGTTACCACCAAGGCAAATTAAGAAGTGATGTGGAAAATTATCTTCTGTAGTCTCTCAACTAAAATAGCAGGTGGTTTTTTTTTTTTTAAATAAACAATACACTGCTTGAGGGTTTGGCCCTAGAGTTGAATACAACCCTCCCCAAGGCTTTTTTTTTTGGGGGGGGGTAGCCTGCCAACCTTCCAGACTCCCCAAACCATCACCACCCCCTTCCTGACAAAAAGAAATGACGTGCTCCTCTTGGAGTTGTCCAAGAGCAGCAATTCACATTTTAAATACATAGCAGGTGTGAGGGTGCTGCACTGTATAAAACAATTTTTAAGATGCCTGTTTTTCAAAAGTTGAAGTAGACTTCTGGGGCCTTTTCATACTCCACTCCATGCTATATGAATCCTGGGATTTGCAGTTTAGGGAGTGGAATTTAGAATTCTCAGCCAGAGAGCGCTAGTGCCTTACCAACCTACAAGGCCCATGATTCCATAGGATGCAGCCATGGCAGTTGAAGTGGAATCATGGTGCTATAAGTGTGGTGGTAAAGGATATCTGGCCACTTCTTTTCCCCCTCCACTCCCCCCCACTGTTGGCAGTATATGCAGCATCCAAAAGACCCTGTGAGCAGAAAATCAGTCCCGAGTCAAAACTGACTTCAAAGCCCTACACCCCAGCTTAAGATTTCCCAACGTGTGTGCCAGTTCATTACAGAAAACAGGCAGAGGAACTGTCTATCAGTGTCAGCAGGCAGAGTGCTTGCCACTAAGCAGATAAGTTGTCCAAAAAGCGGCAATGCGAAGAGTTGCCAAGTGTCTGAGGGCTGTCATACTAGCAGCTTCCAGATCATAACTGCAGGTTTACGCTTGTTTGTCTCACATTTCCTGGTAGGTAGTAGTATTTGTTTGCTATCCTTAAGAGCATACTTTGCCCTCCTTGGAGAACTCTGAAATAGGAATTATCATGCAGCTGGTAATTGATATTACTCTCCTCAAGGACCAAGGAATATTTGGGAGAAGTCTAGAGTTCAGGAGTGAGCCCAGCTGGGACATATTGAAATAACAAATTCTGAACGTTCCCAGGCTACGGTGTTGCCCTGGGGTGTGGTCCCCAAAAACTATGGGAAAGCATAGACTCTGGAGCTGATGTGGCCTCCCGAATTCATTTTTGAGCCCCCATCAGCATCCTCATTTTGATCTTTTTTTAAAAAAATGTCTTAGCATATATCTCCCTCTGCATTCCCTGATGGCATTGAGCAATTTCTCAACATCCTTCTATATGCCATTTTAGGTCCAGGAGAGGACTTTAGGAGATTATCAGATGCATCCAAAAACAGAAGAGGAGCACACATTGATGACGTTACTGTCCTGCGAATGGGTCGCAGATTCAGATGTTATCATCCTCACATGCTGACTCCATAATGCAGCTGCGAATAAGGTGTCACTTTTCATTGATGGGGAGGTCCCATCAATGAAAAGTGATGCCTTACTCACAGTTGCAGCACAGAGTCAGCACACAAGGATGGCAATGTCATCTGAGACTGGGACCTGTTCACAGGACAGTAACATTGTCCTCACGTGCTCCTCTTGTGATTTTTGCTGCGTCTGATAATTTCCTTAGAAAAAAGAAATGGGAAGTGAACCAGAAGTTGACTACTACTTCACTTCCATCTCCAAAAGATGACAGGTACTGACAAAATGACACTTTGTTGTATTTTTAAAATCACTTTTAGGTGCATATTTTAAATAGTTTTAATTCTGTGAATAGTTTGGTTCTATTTTAAAGCTGTTTTTATATGCTTTTAGCTACGCAGTGGGCCCTTCTAATCCATGGGCTCCCAATCCATGGTTTCAACCATTCATGATTGCTGCATCCCATACCTAAAATGGCTGCAATGTGCATGCAGACATACTGACACATCCACACACACATTGCCACTATTTAATAATATGGGATGGAACCATACACATTTTTTGCCATCCATGGAGGGGGATCCTGTAACTAAACCCCCATCGGTCTGGAGGATCCTCTGTATTTGTTGTAAATTGTGGCTGCCTTGTGTCCCTGTTTTGGGGAAAACATGGGATATAAAGAGATATAACAACTAAAATAACTACTACCACTAGAAGTATAACTCCCAATAACAACAGCAACCTGCCACCTTGGGTAAGGATCAATTTTCATTGCAAATGGTGCTTTTTAGCACACACTGAAAACTCAGATCCTTTGCATGGCAGTCAGTGTTCATTACTGGCTTGTAGGAGGTTGAGAGTCAGTGTGGGCAGGCATTTTAGAAAGCCACAATGTGCTATCTAGCAATGCTACTGAATTTCGCCTGAGGCCAAATTCAAGGCAAATTGGAAAGGTATAAGAGGCTGCATAGACGTTAAACAAAGTTTGATATGATCAGCAAAATTTCTCAGGAAAGTTTTGCAGAGGTCTTTAAGTTGCTAACCAATTTTGCCTAAAGCAAAATCGGACATGAATTTGGTGGGTGTTGCTCACATCCATAGGAATGTCAACAGAAAGTGAGAGAATGTTAATAAGCATAAATACTTAGAATCTAATTCTAGGTATATTGACTAAAAAATAAGTGTCATTAATTTCACTGAGGCTGAATCCCTAGTTAAATGAGTAGAGGATTGAAGCCTTAATCCTCTTTATCCCCAGTCCAATTTATTTATCAAATAAATCCTAGGTATATGTAACACATTGCCCATATTCAGATCTAACAACAAACTTGACTCAGATGCTGCTTCTAGATCCTGGCATGCTACCAATCAGTGATTTGAACAAACCACCATTTTCTACATTTAAACACAATAACAAACCAGGGAACCTAAGCAAGGAAAACAGCTTTAAATCTCATCTCTTCATACATGCAGGGGAGTGAGGATGCACAAATGGCATGCTAAAGCCATTTTTGTGCCCATACTTAGAAATCATAGTTTCTTGTTGTGTTTGAACATGGGGCTTGTTGATACAAAGCAATAAAATATGGATTGGTGTGCTGTAATGCCAAATCGCAGCAGCTTCTATTTCTCTCAACATTATTTTTTAAAGATTGCAGGCATGCAAAACTATTGGATTCCACTGTTCCAACGGGCATGCCTGCGAATCAAGATGGAATTACTCATGTTTTTATTTGCCTCAAGTTGCCACCGCCAAACAGTTACGGTAATAAAAAAACTAAATCCAAGGTGCAGAAGTGTGATCTTCCACTTTCACAAAGAAGCAAAAATAGAGAGGCTATTTTCTCACTGTAGCACACAATCGCTACGCTGAAAATCCAAAATGGTGGTTATGGGTGTTTGCCTTGCCAGCAAGCTCTGCCCCCCATGCACGTCTGACCAATCATCTTCCCACTTTTGCTCATATTGGGAAAGCACATCAATTCACATCGTTTGTCCCAACGAGCAGGAGTGCACATTTCACACACTGTTTTTTAAAAAACTTCAGGGAAAGTCACAAAGGCTTTCCCCACAGAGTATATGGAGTATTTTCCCCCCTCCTTTCAAATGTGGCAAAATGATGCGAGATCCCATTGGGACAAAAAGTATTTTTTCTTGAATGCTATGAGGACTATTTTCACCATTTAGACAACCTCTCAGTTACCGCCACCCTTTGCCACTTAAACCTTTCCCATTCATCCACATAACTATTGTATGTAACCCTTACCACCACCATCTGCCCCCAGCTCTCTTATGGCTCATTCATTCAGTACGGAAACAGATTATAACCTCCTACAAGCAGATATCTGCCTTTTGTTTTATTTGCTTATATTTTATTTTGTTGGTCCTTTTGTACACCGATGGTGTTCCACAGATGACAAATAAGGTCAGCAAAGTCTATCAGAGAGAAAGTGTTTCACATCTCTTCTATGTCCAAAAGTGCTTGTAAGAATATATCATCATTTTTACAAGCACTAACACCGAGGGAGGGACTAAATTTTGTTCTCTCCATTATATTTAAATGAAGAACACACTTATTTAAAAATGCAGCCCTTGCCAAATTCTTACAAAAAAACAAACAAACAAAAAACATCCTGAACAAAATTCTTACCCAGCTGCACTGATCAAATTCTTTTAATTTATTTTTAAATGAAAATTAAACCAGCACTGACCAAATTTAACAGGCAGAACTATTGCCAGCGTTCATAACAGTTGTGATGTAGTGGTTGGATCATTGGACGATGACTCTAGAGACCAGGGTTCGAATCCCCACTCAGCTATGGAAACCCAGTGGGTGAGCTTGAGCAAGTCACACTCTCTCAACCTCAGGGGAAGGCAAGGGCAAACCCCCTTTGCACAAATCTTGCCAAGAAAACCCCATGATAGGTTTGACTTAGGGTCTCCATAAGTTGGAAATGACTTGAAGGCACACAACAACAATATGAACAACAACAATTGTGAAAGAGCTTTCTATTCACTTTCACCACATCATACACAATACACAACAGCAACAATGATTTTCCAAGGCTAGCCATGAATCAGATGGTTGAGTAACCTTCCTTGCCTTTTCAATAATAACAGTTATTAGCATTCCATCCTACAGGGTAACTCATAATCAGAAGGGCCTGTCAGAAATAAAAGATGTGTCACCCCTAATTCAACCACCAACATGGCTGAATACACAGGGATTCAAAACCAGACCGTTAAGAGCTAAGCACTCCATGTCTTTTGCCTAATGGGCAACTCTGTCAGATAGTTTTTCTTCCACTTTAAAAATCTCCAATTATTTCCCTCCGGTTTGTGAAGTTACTAGCACATGTACACAGTTTCACATAGGTTAGAAAAGTACTTAGTTTCTCTCTCTCTGGCTTTTCTTCGCAAACGAAGATTCAGGAAGGACTCATTCCACACTTTCTGCAAGCGCACTGATGACTAAAAAGGCCAATCCGAGATAAACAAGTCCTGTTGCAGAAAGCACAGCAGAAGGTCTCCTTGGGCGATGTTTCTGGGTTGTGATTCTTTCTGCGTTGTTGTTTCTCTTCAAGACTTGTTTGGCATGACCTCTCAAATAAAGCTGCAGCATTGTGGATAGTGCATCTCCATGCCTCCCGATGTGAGGCCAGGGCAGACCATTGTTGGTGATCAATTTGGCCAAGCCTGAGATGTTGTTTCAGGGAATCCTTGTATCACTTTTTTGGAGCTCCCCTCTTACGCTAACTCGTGGCGAGTTCACCATAGAGTACTATTTTTGGGAGGCGATGGTCCTCCATTCTGCCCTGCCCAGCGCAGCTGTTCTCAATACCATGGCCTCAATGCTGGTGATCACTGCTTGCTCAAGGACAGCAACATTCGCCACATAGTTTAAGCCTTTGACTATATCCACACCAGTTTCAGAGTTAGACACATTGTGCTTATACTATCCTCACTGGAACCTTTAGGCATGCTGAAGGTCACATCTAGCAGAGGGAGGGGCCTGCCCACCTTCTGGCCATGAGGGAGGGAGCTTCTTCACAGAAGTGGAGAGAAGGCAATCTTATAACTCCATCCTTTGGACTATTTCCTCCTGTTCTCAAACTTAATAGACCACAAATCTGTGTGTTCTTTGGGAGTTCTGCCACCTAGTGACTGAAGGTGGCAATGGAACCTTCGGATAAAGAAACATGTTTAAATGAATTACAATTAATTCATGTGCAAACCCAGGTGCACACCTTGTTGGTATGCACACCACGTGTCAGGTATCTGGATTTCATGGTCTTGGAAGCTATGGTTGTGACAGACAGGTGGGGTGGGGAAGCACTTCTTTTATGAATACAGATTGGTGGATTTGAGTGAATTCTCATCTGTCCCAAAATGGAGCCCAGGAGTCCTGCTCAGTTTGTTTTCAGGTTTAGCAGGTTTAATTTAGAACTGAGGCCTTTATCAGACAAGGCAAAAAAACACATCACTATGACACGATAATAACATAACGGGCTGAAATTATCAGACAACGTCATCCTCCTCCAGTGGCCAGTGTGTGCGCCAGTCACGAATAAAGCATTACTTTTTATTCATGGGCTAAGCCATGAATAGCTCCTCAATATCATTATTTTCACAGTATTGAGGAGTGCGTGAAACCAAGTGCTGCTGTAATCATGAGAATACAGTATGAATGGGCAGTCCTCTTTCCCCTGTTCCTGTTGCAACGAAGTAAACATCCAGGTGATAATGATCAACAAGACACTCTTTTTATAAACTGTCCTGCATTGCTGGCAAGTATATATATATATATATATATATATATATATATATATTTCAGGACTTATCTGTGCGCTTAATTTGTTTTTTAAAAGTGTTTTTGGTATTTTTATGTGGAATAAAGTCTTCTCGCGAGAACTGCTGAGATCTTGTGCCCCAGCTAACATGGAAGTAAGTGGACATTTTTCTTAAAGGAGCATGTGTGGGTCAGTTAAAAGCATCAATATATTGTTAAAGAAAAGTAATGCAAAGACAGTGTTACTGTCATGGGACCTTTAATCCCATTCTTAAAACACAAGTGATAGTTGTCTGATAATTTCAGTTATGATGTCATGATGTTTCTGCCTTCCTTACTCACATTATTACAGTGTTTTAAGACTCTGGTCTGATAATGTCCTGAATGTTTGTGTAGCAGAAAGGGGATTTAAAGCATTTCATCACTAAGAAAATGAAAGGCCCTCTTTACGGATCAGCTGCTTTCAGAGCTCAGTTTCTAATGCCTGTTTTAATGATCACCTCCTTCAGTTGGTCCAGCCCCCTTCCCAGGACCCTCGCCACACCTTTCATCTTTCACGCCTCTCGCTTCTCCCCTTCCTCATCTCTATTCTGCACACCCTCAAGTGTGATCATCTAAGTGCAAGGCACCAACCTCCCCTGTGAGCTGACATTATCTTGCCTGAAAGAGAAATCAAGCATAGGAAAAAAGAATGATTTATGAGGCATCAGTTGTTCAAGCAGGACATTCTCAGCATATTCCAAAATAATTTAACATCATCTGTTCCTTCTGCAGTGAACATTTGTTAAGAAAAAGAAAAGATTAAAAATAAAACCCTATTGCTACTGGCTGGATACAGCCTGAATTTCAGATTCTTGTAAGGTCAACATTCTCTTCTTTTGTGTACATTTGAGCTTTGGTGTTTGCACTGAATCCAGGCTGGTTTATTTCAACAGGGATGCAACTTCCTAACACACGGGGCTGGTCCAAATGGTGAAATACATCCTCATGGAATCCCATGTGTCCAAATGGGATCCCATAGTGTACGGTACCATCATTTTCAGAGAGAGGTGGACCAAAATTCAGGAAAACTACAGGGGAAAAGCCTTCAGGGCTTTTTCTGAGTTTTTTTTTTAAAAAAAACTGTGAGGAAACGTACACTTCCACTCATTAGGACAACCCAATTGTAGCACAGCACATTCCTGAAGTGGATAGCTGATTGGTCGGATGTGCGCAGGGGGCAGAGCTTGCTAATAAGGAAGTGCCTAGAATTGCCATGTTGGATTGTCACCATACCAATTGTGTGCTGAAGCAACAAAACATCCTTTCTTTTCTTTTTTGTTATTTAAGTGGAAGATCGCTCTTCTGCACCTTGGATTTAATTTTTGTTTTTAATACTTTTTGGCAAGGGCAAGTTGGGGAGTTATAGAACCAGGGGTAATTCACTCACGCCCACCATCTTGATTCACTGGCATGCCTCCATGTGAACAGCAAACACAGATAGCTTCGCAAACCAGTGACTTTGCAAGAAGATTGTTGAGACAGATGAAAGCTGCTGCGAATTGACATAGGATCACACCAATCCACAATTTATTCCCTTGTTTAGATCGGCCCACGGTCTCAATGGGGCCTGTCTTTTCTTCCAAGTAATTTCTGCTAAGGAATCGACAGTAGAGATGTGAAAGCATAGACGATTCTCCTGATTTGGACTGGTGAGCTGGGAAGCCCCCTTGTCTCAGCAATAGGGATAAGCTATGCTATGCTTGTTCTTTTTGTTCGGTTCCCATTTCGATGCAAACTTAAATTTGTATTTTGTGACCACAGACCAGGTTGTAGTAGCTTTGTTGCTGAAATACTGTAAAGTGATTAGACAGAAGAAGACCTCTCGCTCTTTCCTCCCTTTATTATCCTCCGCCCTCATCCCCTTAGCTGCAGACATTGATTCTTACCTCTCCCCCTAAGCTAGAAATGTTCAATAAAGCATTACAGGAAGCTGTTTCCTGAATGATGCAGTTGTATCCCATAATTCTGCCCAATTCCTGTAGTGGAGGGTGGAGGAAGAGTCCCCATTCCTCAGCACATGAATCTACATGCCTACTCATCTTCCTTTTTAATATCCCTCATCTCTTTTAGTCAAAGGCATCTCATGCTTTGCTCATCATCATAGGTTGTTCTCTGTGCTAATAGCCCCTCTATAAATAAGCTCCAGGAACATGGCTAGAGAACAATCGTAAAAGGCGAGGGCATAAATTAAAGTTGATGTTATAATAAACCAGACAAGCCCTTCATTGAGGGGATTTTATGTTTCTCCTTGAGTCGGCAGCTTTGCAGGAGAAAATGACTGCTTCCTTTTGCTCCCCCCTCCTCTTCAAAAATATATTTTGATTTTAATTAGGATAGTCCCTCCCTGCCTCCAATCTCCTAGCTTCGGCACTGCATTTACCAGTAGATGAAATCAGGCCAGACAGCAGTTCCTGGAAGCTCTCTCCCTCTCCCCTTAGTTTCCCCACAAAGTACTTAAAGACGACACTGCAAATTAACTGGCCTATGTGTGGCTTTGGTTCCCTAAGTTTAACATAATTGAAAAGCATTCAAAAGTTATTACAGGTCTAGGATCTGCTTTATGCTTTGGAGCCTTCCTTCTACATTCAGTTCATTTCAGACAAGCCTCATCTCTGTGACACAGAGAGGAAAATAAAACCATTTCCAAGTTTAGTGCAGGGGAAACATAGGAGATTTTCAGATCACGTTTTAGAGTGCCTAGAGTGGGAGGAGCTTTTGGGAGAGGGACGGCAATCTTGCGCAGCAGGGGGGCATTTTTGGACGCCGTTGTCCCTCTCCCAAAACCATTCGTGTCACTTCCGTGAAGCTTCGGAAGCCGCAGAGCCATATTTTAATCACGGGCAACCTCCGTGATTAAAATATGGCTCTGCAGCTTCCGAAGCTTCACGGAAGTGACACGGATGGTTTTGGGAGAGGGACAACGGCGTCCGAAAACGCCCCCCTGCTGCGCAAGATCGCCGTCCCTCTCCCGAAAGCTCCTCCCGCCCTAGGCACTCTAAAATGCGGTCCAAAAATCTCCATTGTCTGTGAAAAATCAATTCCATTGTTCTGCAACATTCTGTAACAGAGAATTCTGGGGGAAAATGCAGTAAGGAATTGGAGTAACAATTTTAGGAGGTAACCTTTTCCAGAGTGATGGGGTTATTATTTAAATGATTTTATTGCCTGCCTTTCTTCCAGTGCAGGGCTAAAGGCAGCTTATGACATGAGTTTAAACAGTGTATATCTAAAAGAAAGCCAGTGTGGTGCAATGCTTTGAGTGTTGGACTAGAATTTCAGGAGACCAGGGGTTGAATCTCTGCCCAGCCATGGAACTCCACTAGGGGACCTTGGGCAAGTCACATTGTCTCAGCCTCAGAGAAAGGTAAAGGTAACCCATCTCTGAATAAATCTTGCCAAGAAAACCTCATGATAGATTCACCTTAGGGTTGCTATAAGTCAGAAACAACTAGAAGACACATAGCACCATGGCTAAAGGTTATAGGATGCTTCAGAGTGGCCATTTCAGCGTGGCACTGTTCTGCTTGCGTATCAATTGATAATCGATCATTTTGTCAAGAAAATGCAATCAAAACCATTTCTGTTTGGTTGGGATTGTCTTGCAAAACCACTTGGGTAAGGCATAGGGTTATAATTGATAATAACCCTAACCCTTACCATAATGAGGAAAGTGGTATGTCAATTAAGACGGTTACATTAAACATTATTATGATTACAAATTATAAAATAGTATTGATGTTCTGAGCATATGTGGTGACAATGACTACCTTGCATGTACTCAGAAATAAATCCTATAGAGTTCAGTTAGACAGAGTATAAGAAAAGAGATTCCACATAATCAGTAGGAAGAACCTCTTGAAAGTAGCAGTGGTTTGACAGTGGGATAGACTACCTTGGAGGGTGGTGTTTGGAGGCCTTTAAACAGAGGTTGAATGGGCATCTTTCAAGAGTGCTGTACTTGTGTACTCCTAGATAGCAGAGGGTTGGACTAGATAGCCCTTGTGGCCCCTTTCAGTTCTAACCTTCTGTGATTCTACAATTCTATGAAGTGTACTTAGGGCTGCATCTCACAAGATCATGAAGAACAGATATCATGAAAAAGATTTATTCAGCGTTTTGTAGCTATGCCAATGATACAGATAACCCAAAGAAGATAATGTGATACATTGTTGTTGATTCTGCTCTTTTAAAAAAAGATATGTTTATCTATGTTGTGTCTTCTTTATCTATCTCATTTATCTGTTTTGATGCCTTCCTGTGCCATGGAACAGTAATACATGGCTGCACAATCCATTTTGGTCCAGAAGAGGACACTGGTGAGCATGTAGATCCCTGAAACAAATGACTGCATCTGGAATTACATAGATGCTACCTGCATATCAAACTATTTAGAATTCCATAAGTTCAACAGATATGCATTAAAAAGAAAAATGAATATTTTGCTATTATATAACCTTAATTATGTGTTCAAATAAAGGGAAAGCTAACCAGTGTGCTGTAATAGTCTGAGTGTTGGACTATGACTCTGGAGGCCAGGATTTGTATCCCCACTTGGTCATGGAAACCCACCGGTGACTTTGGGGAAGTCACACTGTCTCAGCTTCAGAGGAAGCAAAGGCAAATCCCCTCTGAGGAAATCTTGCCAAGAAAACCCCATGATAGGTTTGCCCTAGAGTTGCCATAAGTCAGGAATTATTTGAAGGCACACAACAACATTAACCACAACAGTTGTGAGATAGCTCTCTATCCACTTTCACCACATTGTACACAATTCTATAGATCTTTTTTACACCCCCTTTCCCACCCCTTTTCTTAAAACACACAGAGCGTAACTTTTCCTCACAGGAATGGTGCTGCACCCTCTGGCTAATGTATGCTAGATACTTAATCTTGTTTCAGACCAGAGATCCTTACCTATGTCATATAAGTACAGCTGCCTTGGTGGAAAGCCATGACAATTAATCAGTTTTCACACTGCTAAATCTACATAGTATGGACATGACTTCAGAGACTTCTGCTCCATTACATCTCTTGCTGGTTGGTTAGGGGGAAAAAAACAAGGTAAAAGATGTGACTTTCAGGGTTATGGTTGTCTCTGGAATGACTATTCCTGTAATGCCAACCATTGTCAGCAATTAAAAGAAAAGATACAGACATTGTCATCTCCTGCTGAGGACTGTACTTAATTATTTTGCAAACTCTGTTCTACCCCTTAGTCCTGGTCATTGGAAACTGAGCTTATTGTTGCCTTCTCATCTCTATAACCCACAGTCCCCCCCCCCTTCCTACTATATACTTTATCAGGTTGTTTTCTGCTCCATTTCCTTTCTGAAGCCCATGGAACACCCAAGAGCTCTCCAGCATCTTTGCTGTCATCCTGGCGATAATAAAATATGACCACAACAGAGAGGCACAGAACTCAATGCTCCCCTCAGGGACTATTTCCCTACATCACCTGTCGGCTTGAGAGTCCACACGTCCTTGGAAAAATATGTATTTCAGGCCGCCGGGATGCTAATTTGCAAGGCCCATTACTCAAGCGAAACATTAAAATGGCTGCCCACAAGCAAGATCCTTTATCCCAGCCTCCCAATCTGACTGAACTCCTCTTGCTAGGTATAGGTTTCCTGTCAAGTTTAGGAACCAAAGGCAAAGATTTATCGATAGATGCCTTGACTCCAACTTGCATTTTAATTATGTTGCCATCTGAATGTGCTGGGAATAAACGCTGCACCTGTTTATTATCTGTACTCTGTCTTGCTAGGTAGAGTCATGATGAGAGATGCTGATGCAGTGTTGGATAGAGCCTCTACCACCTCTCTGCTGTGCCTCCTTCATTTTCAGGGGCCCCTGCTTTCTATACTACCATCTTGTACCTAGAAGTGTTTCTTTTTCTTTAAGAGCTTGGGCAAAGAGTGAAAAGGTCTGCAGATGTAGATTCTTCATCAGTGTCAAAAGAGAGTGACAACGTACCTCCTGCTTCAGAGCTGTTAAAGATAACCCTGCTCAGAATTTGGAAATGCCACTTTTTAGGGGACCCCTAACTCCTAGAATCATAGCACTGGGAGAGACTGCAAAGGCCACCTAGTCCATCCCATTGCCACATAGGAATACAAAACTAAAGCATTCTTAGAAGATGGACATCCAACATTTGCTTAAAAGACCTTCAAAGAAGGAGTGTCCACCCTTTAAGGCAGTCTGTTCCTCTCTCAAACAGCTCTTACAATCAAGAAGGTCTTCCTAATGTCTAGATGGAATCTCTTTTCTTGTCATTTCAATCCATTGATCCATATTCTAGTCTCCAGAACAGCAGAAAACAATCTTGCTCCATCTTCTACATGGCATCCCTTCAGATATTTAAATATGGATGTCACATCACTTCTCTTCTCCAAGCTAAATGTACCCAGCTCCTTAAGCCATTCTTCATAGGCCTTGGTTTTTAGACATTTTATCATCTTGGTCAACCTCCCCTGAACATGTTCCAGCTTGTCAACATCCTTCTTGATCTGTGGTGCCCAGAACTGTATGCAGTATTCCAGGTGAGATCTGACAGAAGCAGAACAGAATGCTACTATGACTACCTTCACTCTGGGCGCTATACTCCTGTTAATGCAGCCTAGACTTGCATTGGCTTTTTGGCCAGCACATCTCACTGTTGACTCATGTTTAACTTGTAGAATCCTCCATTTATTGTCCAAAAGGTCATTTTTACAAACTCTGTACTAGTATGGGTGAAAGCAGGACATTCCATGTCATTATTGTACATTGACAGCAAGGTGAGGAGCTAGTGGTAAGCCACATGCTTTGCTGCTGACTCTTAAAGAAAAGTCAGATATTTCAGGTGGGAAAGATTCTCTGCCTTGGTAGACTCTTGGAAGGCAGAATTAAGCACTCTAAGGGGTTCTCTAAAAGGTGAAAATACTCCTCACGGAATGCAAGGCGAATACTACCTGACTTAATGGGATCCCACACTGTTTCACCATATTCAGAAGGAGGGAGGGGCAGAAACATCAAAAACTCCAAAGGAAAAGCCGTTGTGGCTTTTCCCGGAGGTTTTAAAAACAGTGAGGGGAATGCACGTTCCTGCTCGTTGGGACAAGCAATTTGCTTTCATAGAATCATAGAATCATAGAATTGCAGAGTTGGAAGAGACCAAAAGGGCCATCCAGTCCAACCCCCTTCCATGCAGGAAATCATGATCAAAGCATCCCCGACAGATGGCCATCCAGCCTCTGTTTAAAGACCTCCAAGGAAGGAGACTCCACCACACTCCGAGGCAGTGTGTTCCACTGCCGAACAGCTCTTACTATCAGAAAATTCCTCCTAATGTTGAGGTGGAATCTCTGTTCCTGGAGCTTGCATCCATTGCTCTGTGTTCTAGTCTCTGGAGCAGCAGAAAACAAACTTGCTCCATCCTCAATGTGACACCCCTTCAAATACGTAAACAGGGCTATCCTATCGCCCCTTAACCGTCTTTTTTCCAGGCTAAACATACCCAGCTCTCTAAGTCTTTCCTCATAAGGCATGATTTCCAGAACTTTCACCATTTTAGTCACTCTCATCTAGACACGCTCCAATTTGTCAATATCTTTTTTGAATTGTGGTGCCCAGAGCTGGACACAATATTTTAGGTGAGGCCTGACCAAGGCAGAATAGAGTGGCACTATTACTTCCCTTGATCTAGACACTATACTTCTATTGATGCAACCCAAAATCACATTGGCCTTTTTAGCTGCTGCATCACACTGTTGACTCATGTTCAACTTCTGGTCATGAGTCAACAGTGTGATGCGGCAGCTAAAAAGGCCAATGCGATTTTGGGCTGCATCAATAAAAGTATAGTGTCTAGATCAAGGGAAGTAATAGTGCCACTCTATTCTGCCTTGGTCAGGCCTTACCTAGAATACTGTGTCCAGTTCTGGGCAAAATGGTCACATGTGTTAAATGGTGCCCAGTCTGTCTTGGGAGGAAGTCACTTACTGAAGGCAGCCTAGCCTGGAAATCCCAATTAGAGAAAGTCATGTTCTTGGTAACTCCTCCCAGGGTATGGAAGTCTGTTCAGAGGGAGGTTAAGCTCATCTCCTCCCTGTTGGCCTTCCTCTAGCAGCCAATGATGTTTCTGTTCAGACAGGTTTTTGGCAACTAACTGGCTGCTGAGGAAGGGGAGCTGCCATACTGGTGTGCTTTTAAAACTGCTTGTAATTCAGTTGTGTTTTTGTATTATAGTTATTTAATTGTGTTTTAAAATTACAATTGATTGTGTGTGGGAGAGGGAGACTTTTTTAGTTACAAAGCGTGTCCCAGTATGGGGAGAAATACTAGGGATTAATGAAATGAGTTATAAAAAACTGAACCATGTTTGGTGGTTATGGCCACTAGTGTAGACAGTTTAAGAAGCAATCAGATTAATTAAGTCTATCAGTGGCTATTAGTCATAATAATATAGCCTCCTTATTCAGACACAGTCTACCTCTGATTGCCAGTTCTATGGGAAAGAATGGTTGTTCTTAGGCCACATCAGTGGGTTTTCCAGAGGCTTTTGGTTGGGCAGCAGGATATTGGATGTGATGGCCCTTGAGACTGACAGCAGGGAATCTGTAGGACTCCAGCACTCCATCTCCCATCATCCCTGCTCAATTGGCCATGCTGGCTGGGGCTACTGAGAGCTAGAGTTTAATAACCTATGGCAGGTTCCTCATGTGCTTGTTGTAGTCTGATCCAGGCAGGCTCTGCTTATGTTCCTATCTACTCTCTGGCCCAGCTCAATAAATGTCAGCACTGGCATTTCGTGTGAACTTGGGCAAGTCACACTCAGCCTCAGAGGAAGGCAATGGTAAGCCTCCTCTGAACAAACCTTGCCAGGGAAACCCTGTGATAGTTTCACTTTAGGGTTGCTGAAAGTTGGAAATGTTTTGAAGGCACCCCACAACAATGATGCTACACGGCTAGCCATGAATCAGTCTGTTAGCCATGAATCAGTAACCTTCCTTGTCATTTTGTTAGTGCTGCTAAGAGAGGGTTCTCAGAAAGGATGAAGGCAAATAGAGAACAAAAAGAAGAGTGAGAATGAAAACAGGATTTTAAAAAAAAACTGTGAAAGGATGGCAGGGAGAGTGAAACTCCTTGGAAGTGATGGTGTAGAGCCGATCTGAACTTTTGTTGAAATGTTACGCACTGTCAGGGGCCGATGAGTATCTCATTCGGTGATAATAAATAGCAGATGTGGTAAGAGCTGATTTGGCTGAGTGAGGATTCACGGGCTGTGCACTATTTTCCCCACCGTGTCTCTCAGCCAACAGGCCTCCCAGTTTTCGCTTCACATCAAAACTGGGAAGAACCACGAGGTGCCCGAGTTGAAATTGCTTTTCGGCGGTCCAGATTTCATGCTGTGAGGGAAGCGGCAGCTCAGAGATGAATTGGAAAGCCACGCTTGTCAGGGATGAAATGTGATGAACTTCAGAAATGTGCGTCTGTGTTTTTTATTGGCACGCAAGAACCAACATTGGCTCCCCCCCCCACTTTCATATATATATTACTCTGTTCTTGTGAAGGAGAAGGTTTGACCTGACACATTCTTTCTGGTGAGAATGATACATATTTATACAACCAGGGTGAGGGAAAGGGAATAATAACCCTGTTGGTGTGTGAGACACTGTCTCAGCAAAAAAGGAAAGATGTGTTTTAATCATAAGCAAAGGCCAAAATACTTTCTTTGTGACTGTTTTCACAATGCTAATTTTATTAAGGTGTGACCCTTGTATTCTAAGGGACATGATAAAATATCCTCAACACTTCTTTCCATTCTTTTAAAAATAATAATCCTAATCTTACAAATTTCTGACATGAGAAAGGGAATGTTGGTTAGAAGACCACAGCTGCCACACAGCTGCTCCTGTAGGCCTTGATCCAATATTCACTGTATGACACTAGTAGACAACTAGTAACCCTAGAAGGAGAGGTACAGTCACATTCTGCCTGAGAAGACTGATCTAATTCGTTGAGTGGATCCCAGATGTACTTATTTATTTATCATTTTTATATTATAAATACCAAAGTCAGACACATTTGTGCCATAGTATTTCCAGCATCTATGTACGATTGTGAAAGCTTGACAATGAAGAAAGCCGACAGGAGGACAATCAACTCATTTGAAAAATTGTGTTGGAGGAGAGTTCTATGAGTGCCACGTACTACTAAAAAGACAAATGACTGGATCTTAGAACAAATTGGGCCTGGACTCTCATTAGAAGCCAAGATGACTTAACTGAGGCTGTGGTACTTTGAACATATCATGAGACAGTATGACTCACTAGAAAAGACAGTAATGTTTGGTGAAGTGGAAGGCAATAGGAAAAGAGAAAGCTCACACTACGGGTGGACTGATCCAACCAAGAAAGCCCCAGTCCTGAGTATGCAAGACTTGAGCAGGGAAGTTAATGACCAGGACTCTTAGAGGTCTCTCATTCATGGAGGTGACTTGAAATTAACTTGATGACAAATAACAAAATCACAACAATTTTTGTGTTCCTTCCTTCAGATGAGCCCCAAGGCTGTCCTGATAGGGTCTGCTCTGGACTTCATGAGCACCATGACAACCATGGGGCTATCTCAGGATATCATTGGCCCAATATATGTGACATACCTTAGACTTGGTTTTTCCTATTGGAAAATGGACAAATGGAGAATAATATGGGGGTTTTTGGGGAGGGGGGTTCACAGCAACCCCATTGCTATGATCAGATGACTTCCTTGTGAAATTTGGTATGATGGTTGAGGATCCTCCCTGTAGGGGTGGGGTTAACATGGTCTGTCCCTGGAAAGCTATGGAATCTGAAGGATTCCTGAATGCTCTGGGGGGAATTTCTAGCTGACAGTTTGGCTGAGCCCTTGGTCTCACCATGGAATGATAAGACAGAATGGGCCATTGATGCAATCATTCCTAAACATCTAGTCCAGTGCTGTGGAGCCTGTAATTTACCTGGTTTACAGAAGATCTTCAGGGAATGAAACAGGCTGGATGAAGGCTAGAGTGTAGGTGGCATAGGTCACAGAGTGAATGTGACTAAAAGTTGGCAAAGACCTTCCATTGTATCTACTAATGTGGCAATAAAGTTGGCAGAAAGATCTTTATGTGATTTTAGTTTAGGTGGATTTTAATTTAATACTAGTTTAATATCTTTTTATGGGGTAGGGTGGGGTGGGTGGGGCTTAGGGATTTTTGTCAGTATTGTTGTATTTTAACTGTTGTAAGCCACCATGATTGTTTTTAACTGTTGTAAGCCACCATGATTATTTTATTATTGTTCTTGTTGTTGTTGTTGTTTCACTATTCTGTCTTGAGCATCTAGCAGAGATGTTCTGATTGGTGAGGAGCCTATTTGGATCAGGCTCAGAGAGACAAGGACTGCCTGCTTGCTGTGACTGCCTGCTGTGATACATTTGCTAGGCACTTTGAGGAGAAAGTCACCTTGTATGTACTCAGTTCTTGGTGTCTCCATTATCCCAGAGTCAAGGCAAGTGTACAGTGTACCACCTGGTCAGTTTTCTTGGGATCAGTTTCAGCTGTTGCAGTCTGATGGTGTGGACAAGACCTTGAATTGGTCCGTCCACTGCATGTAATCTTGAACTTTGCCCACCTTGGCTGTTAAGATCTAGCAGACTTGGATTGATTGGGTGGGTCTGAGGGGTGGTACATATCTCACTATCTCAGAGCTTGTCTACACCAGTGAAACCGCCCCAAAACCCCTCCCCATATCTGGCCCAATAATGCCACATGACATGTGGCCTTTTCCCATAATCTGCTGCAATAGGGACACATGGTGTATGGCCCTATTCACAACAAACTTAATCTGGGTTTCAGAAAACTCAGGTTTTTTCCCAGAGTTTGCTTGAAACTCCAGAATAAAAGGCCTGCATGAACAATCCATTCATACTGGATTCAGTGCGGGGGGGGGGGGGAGAGAGGAAGGACAAGTGCTGCCTGAACTGCTGCCATTTTCCCCCTCCTCAGTGCCACTTCTCATTCCAAAGGCAAGACCCCAGCAGTAGTCAATCTCTGAGGTCAGAATGCTTGGAAAGCCCTGCCATCACAAGGCTAGCTACCTGCAAGGCTAGCCAGGTAGTTCTACATCATAATGCTGGCAAGGCTATTTCTGGCTTCACAGAGAGAGTCTACCACTGGGGTTTGGCTTTTCTGGTGCAAAATTGCCCCTCTTACTCCAGGAAAAGTCAAACCCCAGTGGTAGCCACTCTCTCTGAAGCCAGAACAGGCAGCCTGCCCTGCCATCATGAGGGTAGTATACACATGGTACCACAATATACCAACATAGAATCATAGAATCATAAAATCATAGAATAGTAGAGTTGGAAGAGACCATGAGGGCCATCCAGTCCAACCCCCTGCCATGCAGGAAATCAATATCAAAGCATCCCCAACAGATGGCCTGGAACAATGCTTCCTTAACTTCTGCAACCAGAAACCTCTCTTCTGCCTGAGATACATTGATGATATCTTCATAATTTGGACTCATATAGAGGACTCACTCAAGACATTTCACCAGAATGTCAACAACATCCACCCTACCATCTATCTCAACCTGAAACTATCAACAGAACAAGTTCATTTTCTGGATACCACTTTATAGCTACATAACATACATCTAAGCACCACAACATATCACAACTCACTGACCTCTACACACACTTACAAGCCTCCAGTTTTCATCCTGAACATGCTACCAAATCCATAGTTTACAACCAAGCCCTCCAATACAATCTCATCTGCTCAGATCCACAAGACAGGGACACCAAACCCATGGAATTACAACAAGGAATCCTCAAGCTACAGTATCCACTATATGAAGAAGAAGAAAACCCAACAAGGCAAGACTTGTACTCAAGACTAATCTATTACAGAACAGACTAAAGACAGGAAATGGCAGAACCCACAAGTGGTCACATATAACTCCCAACTGAGACCGTTCAGAAATATCAACAATGATCTATAATGTTTTCCCCTCAAGGGCTTTGGGTGGCTTACCTACAGACAATCTCCCAATCTCAAAAAGTTATTACTTACAGGAGGATACACAATATGTATGGGGAGATGGGTACAAGACCTTGCCACAAACCCTGGTGTCAACTCTGCCCACACATCTACTCAGGAAATGTCATCACATGACCTAATCACATCACCTAAAATATTAGAGGTACTTCCACTTGCTCATCATCCTCTAATGTGATATATGCTATCCTCTGTCAACAATGCCCTTCAAGCACTCTACATTGGGCAAACAGGCCAGTCTGTAGACCAGAGGATAAATGGACATAAACCAGACATTAAGAATGGGAGTGCACAAGCAATAGTTGCAGAACACTCCAATCTTCCCGGACATTCCATCTCTGACCTCAGAACAGCAGTCCTTTGAACAACAACATCATCATTATCAACAACAACAAAACTACAAAGAAAGATTGGAAAGAGAAACAGCAGAATTGGAAAGTTCCATAAACTCCAATCTATCAACAGTGGGTTGAACAGAGACAACAGTTTTCTGGCACACTACAGATATTATAGCACTAGTTAAAACCCAGCCTCTTGAAGGCTCTCTTGCCCAGTTTATAACATCTCCTGGTTCCCTGGGTCATACTAGATTCCAATAACTTACTCCACCATTCATATGGTTATCTACTTACTTTGGCTTTAGGCACTATCTTTCCTCCTGCCTTTGTCCCACAATGACCATTATTAATATGCACCCTGTCACCTCATCACCATACCTAGAAACTTTGCATTTCTATTGCTATTCAAACCTACAAATTGCTCATTCTAGCTATAGAGGTCTGTTCCTAGGCACTTCATTCTATGCATCTAATGAAGTAGACTGGGTCTACAAAAGCTTACACTACCAACTCTTTGTCTTAGTCTCAAAGGTGCTACAAGATCCCTTTGTATACTGATCCAGACTATCATGGCTATGTCTTTGAATTCTCCCACTCCTGCTCTGCATACATTTGAGCTAAGTCCATTGGAGAAAGATATTGTGCTTGAACTGATTCAAGGTGGCAGAAGTTCTTTCACATTGATGGTACATTCAAGTGGCCCTTGGGCATTGCAATCATCAAATGTTGAACAACTGTTTTCAATCTTGCCTCATATCTTACACATCAGTGGAAGAAAAGCACAGGTTTTAAATGCTTTAACAAAGCAAATTTTAAGCATGCTTGTTGTCAACAGCAAAATGGTTTATAGTGCTTACTTCTGAGTAAAGCCAGATTGTGCATGAGGGCAGTTGGGTCATTTCATACATTCTGCAGAAGCAGTGTCAGGTTTTTCACAAATTGGCCGTGAGGGAGATATAGCAATGGCAATTCTCTTGGGATGTACTTGTATGATAATGAATGTCCATTGTATTCATACATTACATGTTGCTTAAAATATCTTTGTTATAAATCTGTACTTTTTAAAAATAATGTGTGAAGCACCAGGTTGGCATCCCAACCTTGGTTGTTCTGAGTGTGTATATGGCAGATAATCAACATGACACCTTTAATTATGTTAATTAAATTCCTTTCTTGCACTGATGGCTGGAAAAGCTTTTTCCAAAAAAAGGAATATGCCTTCCCAAATCAAAAAAGGGATTTTTTTTTTTAAAAAAGCATTGATTAAAAATCTTCCTTACTATTCAGCCAATCATATTTTTCCACAATTTTGAGCACTTGTATGAGGTGGTGGGAGGGGAGTTCTTGCATTTATTAATGGACATAAAGTGCTTTTTATATCCTCAGACAGAAGTGCCAAGTGATATTACGACATTACTGTAGCTCAGTTGACTTCCCTTTCTTTCTCATATTGCTTTTACCTGTGGAAACAGCTATCTGGCCATATTTTATCATCTGAATATTTCAATTCAATTAGATTTTTTTTAATAAAAAGCATACAGTGAGGTTCAAAATGATCACTATATCACTCCAACTTTCTTCCATTCCCAGAAGGTTAATTGAAAGGCGGCCATCTTGGTGACGTTTAGACAAATGAGGATAATTATGTGTTCTCTGGCTCTTTGAGAGGTTAATTGCTTAGATGTACGAAGTCTTGAAGAACAAAGAAAGAATAAATCAGAAGCAGGACTATGATCTGATAATGTAATTTAGTATATTCATGTACAACTCAAACAAATAAACCTCCTAATTAGATTAACTTGTTCATTTGCATGGACACACATCTAGTTGGCCCATTGCTACACACTCAGAAAATTCATAGATTTGATTTGCAAGTTAAATGAATAATTCCTGAAGTACATTATGGAGAGATAAGTACTAATTTCAGGTGGGGGTGGGGTATACCAGTTTTTTTTTTAAAAAAAGGCTAACAAAGAATGGGAATGAGCAAAAGCAACCTCACACATCTCATCATCATAACTTAACTTGTGCCTGAGTTTGTAGAGTTACTTTTTGTGGGATGCAATTCCTAGAACACCCCAACCAGCATAGCACATAGTCTCAAAAAGGAATGTTCTGACTATGGTTCTTAAAGTTTTAGATAGGCCACAAGTAGAAGGCAATAAAGAGACTAGAAAGGTCCAAGGTAGAGCTGATATTCCTGAGAATATATTTTTCTGAGAATATTGGGAAAAAAAATCTGAGGTATTTCTGTTTCTCACCATTACCTCTTACCCTAAAAACTGGGTAACTTTGCAGAAATTTATTTAATTATTATCACCATCATAATCATCATCATCGTTGCATTGGTAAGAAACCAGATCATTGCTGGTCAAGAACTCCAGTTGGTAATACCTGGTAGAGTGTGCAATTGATGATGATAATGTTCATCATCACCACCATCACCATCAATGATTTTGATTCTATCCAAGAATCTGTGAATCAATGAGGTATTGTCAGATAATGTGGAATATTCCAAGTACTGTCAGCTTTTGTAACTGCTACTCTGAGCCTATCTATAGTGATTTCATTCAAATATTTTGTCAATCCATTTGGAATTGCCTCAGAGCACCTGTCACTACTGGAACTACAGTCAGTCTAAGAGACGGTGAAAATGCTCTTAAGAGAATTCTCAGAGAATACTTTTGTCCCAATGAGATCCAACCAAGAGTCACAGTTTTCAGAAGGAGGGGAGGCAAAAACTCTGTTTACTGTATGGGAAAAATCTTGATGGCTTTTCCTGAGGGTTTTTTTTTTTTGAATAATGTGTGGAAATGTACATTACCACTCATTTGGACATCTGATTCTTATGGCAGCGCATTTTCAGCGAAGGCAAAAGTGGAAAGCTGATTGGTGGGGGTGGGCTTGCTAGGAATGAAGTGTCCAGAACTGCTATTTTGGAGTTTCACTGTATCAATCTTGCACTTTTTTTTTTCTGCACTGATGTGACCAAACAGCTTTTTGAAGTGGAAGGTCTCACTTGTGCACTTTAAATTTACAGTTAAAAACAAAATACTGTGCAGCAGCGACAACTTGTGGAGAATAATATTGCAAGTAATTCACTTCCAGCCACCATCTTGATTCGCAGGCATGGCTGCATGTGAATTTCAAACATGGATAGCTTCACATACCAGCGATGTTGCCAAAGGACTGTGGAGAGAAATGAACACTGTTGCAAATTTGAATTAATGCATAACAATCCACATTATATCTTTTCTCATCTAGACAAACCCATAGTCCAGCACTCAACCACCACGCTACACTGGCTCTTAATCACAGACTAGCCATCCTTTTTTTAAAAAAACAAAAAAACAAAAACAGTTTCTTCATCCATTCCTCTCCTTGTCCTACTTTGGGACTCAAATTAGCATTCTACCCAGCATGTGAGTAAAGAAGGTGATGAATGAATCAGTGAAAGCAAAGGGCAGTAGAAACAGAGGCTGCATATTTTCCAACTCCCATTGCTTCAACTCTTCAGTTGGGACCTATAGATATTTTGTTACATTCTTAAAAAAAATGTGCTGAGGTGGCTGCTACTACTACTTTGACCGTGCCTTGTGAATGAAAAGAATCCCTTTAATTGCATAAAGACAAATAAAATATGTGTGCTGAAATCTCAGCAAGTTGAGGGAGGTGCTGAAGTGTCAGGCATTAAATTTCCTCTGGTGGGTTATTTTATTTTGCTTAATTGTTGGTGAAATTTTTGCAAATTGGCAATTATAATCTTGGGCTGATTGCTTACCCAGGTAATTTACAGATTTCTCATTTGGCAGGGATGCTTCATAACGCTTCCCATAAAATATGGTTTCATCATCCTGCTACAGAGTTCCCTTCTTCTTTATAGGTTATTGCCTCTGCCTGCGGGAAGCTTGGATGCTAATTCCATAGCACTGCCTTCTTAAGGAAATTGAATTGAGTGCCTCTTTACTCCCGTCGATCTGAATGACATGTTTATCCCCATTTTCAGTGAATGTAGGGACTTTCTTTGATAGTCTTGTCCATAACCAAAATGGGAACTGCTAAGAACAGATTTTTTTTTATCAATCTTTGCCATCACCTCTGATATCTAAAGCAGGGCTGGCTACTTTCTGCAATATTATGGAGCACTATATTTCTTCATACTTCAGCCCAAAGATAGGAAATGAATATTGCTGGGTACTATTTCATGCCCAAATGTAACACCTTTACTAAAGGCTGTATGCTGCCTGGTTTTTTGCTACTCCATCAGATTCAAGGTTTAGGGACCAGAATGCAAAGCCACAAATTTTGGACTGGGATACCTGAGAATACACCATATCCTTTCCCATCCTGACCAGACACTGAGTCCTTCTGAAGAGGTGCTCCTAGTGGTTCCATATGGGTCAGGGATCTGCTTGGAATATGTCAAGAGTAGGTCCATTAGCAGATCAACTGATATCCTACAGAATGCCCTTCCAACTGTGGTTAGGCATGTATCTACACTTCTCCGTTTTCAGTCTCTACTGAGGACTTTTCTTTTCAAACAATCATTTCCTGACTAATAAATGTCGCTATTTTTAAAATGCATTTATTTTATTATAACTTTTTAATTTGCTTGCTTTAACCCACTGGGCAATGCTCTAAAAACTTTAATCACTGATTAATTTATGTGTTTAATAGCTAGCTAGCTAGGTAGGTACAGGATGGAAGCGGAATAGCTCCATTTGTTCTACCTTGAAAATGTTCTACCACCACCCCAACCATCTTAACATACTTTGACTACAGCTTGGTAGTGTTACCAAGGGCCAGATAAAATTTTGTTGTTGTTACAATTTATATGCCCCTTTATCCCAGAGCAGGATCCAAGACAGCTCACAAAACAATTAAAATCACAGTTAAAAGCAATTAGAACCATACAAAGTAAAAACAAACAAACAGATAAGAACAACATAAAAAACACACCCTGATAAAAGCCACACAGGCACAGTTATACACCAAAAGTCTGCTTGAACAAAAACATTTTTGCCTGCTAGTGAAACAAAAATGGAGGGGGCCAGCCTAGCATCATAGAGGAAGGAGGTCCAAAGGGTGGGAGCAGCCACTTAGATGGCACTCTCTTGGTGTCCTCACCAAGCGAGCCTGTGATGGTGGTGGGATCAAGAGAAAGCCTTCCCCTGTAGATTTTAAAGCGTTTGCAGGTTCATAGAGGGAGATATGATCTTTAACATGGTTCACCTTTTTTTGTCCAGAGACCACCACCTTGCCATTTACAACCAAAATTGTGGGTAGGTACTCTGATGCCCATCATAAATTCTTAACCACCCCTCCTTTAACACCCACCACTGAAATTTGTACTAGGCATGTTGGCTAGGGCATTTGATAGCTGTTGTCCATCTCAGGGGTGCCAGACCAGTCAGCATCACAGTAATCCAGAAGCAGTATAAGCCAGGGGCAGCGTAATGTGCATTGGCTGCAATTACTGGTGTAAAGATATGCTGTGAAATTCCATTCTTTATATGATATTCAACCCCACTAGAGTTTCCTGAAACTACCCTGTTTGGGGTCTTGCCATTGTCTGAACAGAAGATTGTTTGGTAATCCTCTGTATCTTAGAAAGAAGCCACCTCTGGGTTTATTTAGCTTGAGAATGTCTACATTGTTTGGTTGTGGTTCTTCAGAGGTTTATTTAGGGGTCTTCCACATCACTTGATTCTTTTACTGGAGATGTGAAGGAAAGGACTCGAGACCTTTGGAATTCTGATACTAAGCTACAGACATTTACCCCTTTCTGTAAAATCCAACATGAAAAGTAAGCAGGACATACAGGTACTGTGTTATGGGAATGGGAGCATCCTTCTCCTGGCTTTTTTCCCCTCCTAGCTTCTCTTGTCCTCTAACAAACATATGTCTCATGACAAACAGAGCTCAAAAGCATTTCCGTTAACCAGCTTTAATTAAAAACTCAAACTCTGCTCTACACAAACCTGCAAATCTTCCAGATGAGCTGGGGAGGGGGTGAGGTAAACATTTGCCTTCTGCTGTTTTGTCATCACATCACCTGGCATAGTGTTGCATGTTTCAGAAGCACAAATTGATGAACAATAGAGATGCCTTTGGAGTGAGGCAGGATGGCAGTATTGGGCAATGGCAATGATTAGATTCTGGCAACAGAAGTTATAATCTAGGTATTCTATAATGTGAATACAGTTCCTTACCTCTTTTCTGTTCACTCGCGGTTCCTTTTTGTGTGGCTTAATAAATATGATTCCTAACTGAGGATGGAAAGAATATCTGCAAATATGAGGTGACAACTTGTCAAAAAACATGTTTCTCAAGTGTCAAGAAACCTGGATGAGACAAATGTTAGGCTGATGAAAATCTTCACAGTTTGGAATCTATTCTGTGCAAAACTCACAGCGTTTTCTGCACAGGAAGCAGTGTTTTCCATACAGAAAATAATATTTCTATGCAGAAATATTATTCCTTGCATAGGAAAAAAAAACCAGCTAGTTCACATGAAATGCTGTTTTCTGTGCAAAACAACATGCATCTTCTGTGCAAAATAAGTCCTGAATTGTGAATAGTCTTCAAAAGCTGTGTGGTTTTCAAAGGCTTTTTCAAAATGGGAAGAAAATTGCTAAAATTACTCACTTGAGAAGCAGAATTACATCTCTATTCCTTACTTTACTTATCATAGGAAAAACAAACAAACAAACCAAGAATCACAGAATCATAGAACTGGAAGAGACCACAAGGGCCATCTAGTCCAAACCCCAGCCGTGCAGGAATACCCAATCAAAGCATTCCTGACAGATGGCCATCCAGCCTCTGCTTAAAAACCTCCAAAGAAGGAGAGACCACCACACTACAAGGAAGTGCATTCCGGTGCTGAACAGCTCTTACTGTGGAGAAGCCTGCCTACCCTAGAGATAGCCACAGCTTGGAGAGACTAGCTAGAGCCTTCCTTCTTCTCCAGTCTTCTCTACAAAACTATCTTGTTTTCCCCCTTTCTCCCAAAAGGAGAGCAGAAAACTATTGCCTTCGTGTCCAATATGTGGGTTTCACATCATTGTCTGATTGATTACTGTGTGGGGAAAGGATGCTGGTCTACACAGGCCTTTACTCTGCTCTAAGATAGCTTTGCCTTATGTTTTAAAGAAAAGGCAAAAATCTCAGGATGGAAGAGGAAAAAAATCCTATATGAAATTTCAGCTTTATTGCACAGATTCGTGTATTTAAAAGGGGCAAGGTATCCAAAAAGGGAAAGAGCTCACTTTTTACAAGTATGGGTTTTTGCTTGTGTGGTGCAAAGGGAAAAGTTCAAAGAGGAAAGGTGTAATTTGCAGTTTTAGAGAGTTTTCTGTGGTTCTAGAGGTGGAATCAGGACAGTTAATGCTCCCAGCTACTCCCAAGTTTAAAGCTTAGGAAAACTTCTATCTAAGCTTTCCACTTCTCCCTATCTGCCCAGACAATCTACTATTGCAGTTTAATTCTCCATGGCTGTTCTTGCATCGTGTATTAAGATACAGAGAGTTTATCCAACTAGTCCAGCTGTTTGGGAGATAATTACAACAGAACCCAACCTGCTGTATAATAATCCTTCTGGGCAAGCAGCCAAGACCCTGAGACTTATTCCCTTGATGACTGAAACTTCTCCATTTCATTTAAGAGTTAGAGAGATTGGAACTTGGGATCCTAGCATGAAATGCATCTTTGGCAATAATTGGAGATGGATAGGAATGGGACGTTTGAGCTGAACCCTATTAAGGGCCAAAGTACATATTGCATACAAATGTGTTGTGCACAAATTTTATGATCTTCTATATTATTTCTGGACAGAGAAAATAGCAACCCAGGGAGTGGAGGGGAATTAATAGCATTTTTCCCAGGATAGCAGAAATCTTCCAACTTTCTTTGGTGTGTATGTGTCAATGCTTAGTATTAGCCGTGGTACTAGCATCATAACTTCTTCCTTCATTCCCAATATCCCCCCACTCTTTTTAAGTGTGGTAGAGTATGTTAGAAATAGCAACATTAACAGTGCATCCTTCCACACTACACAATTATAGGACTATGATTCCACTTCAGCTACCATGGTTCCATCCTATGGGCTTCTGGAATTTGCAGTTTAGAGAAGGGCATTTAGAATTCTCAGCTACAGAGTTCTGTGTGCTTCACCAAACTACAAACCCCAGGATTCCATAGCATTCAGCCATGGCAGTTAAAGTGGAATCATGGTACTATAACTGCACAGTGTGGAAGGGCCCGATGTTGTTAGCTCAGTCACTTTTTTTTTTTTGCATCTTCTATGATATCTTGAGTATAGCATCATTCCTATCTGTGGTGTGGGACAAGAATGAGAGCTAACACATCCTGAGAGGCAATGGTGAAAGTTTGGGATCAAATTCTACAAACTGACTTCTTGTTCTGGAGGGTGGGGGCTTTGAGAAAAAAAAATGAAATCTCAGAAATTTTCTCTAAGGGGTTGTCTGAACAGTGAAAATATTCCTCATAGAATTCGAGGAGAATTCATTTTGTCCAAATGGGATCCCGCATCAATCTGTCATATTTGGAAGGAGGGCACAAAAACCTCCAAATACTCTGTGGGAAAAGCCTTTGAGGCTTTTACAATATTTTTTTTTAAAAAAAAAAAAACTCCGAAGGAAATGCACATTCCTACTCATTGGGACAACTGATTTGCTTTGCTGCACATTCCTGATAACAGTGGAAATGGAAAGCTGATTGGTTGGCAAAGCAAGCACCCGCAACTGTCATGTTTGATTTTCACAGTAGGGATTGAGTAATGAGGTGACAAAATTGCTTTCCCCTCTTTTTTCCTGTTTATTTAAGCAGAAGATCACACTTCTGCACCTTGGATTTGCTTTTTTTAAAAAATATATATTGTTCATCGTCGGCAACTGGTGACAATAAAAATGCAAGTAATTCGCTCGCATTACCATCTTGATTTGCAGGAATGCCCATTTAAACAACAAATGCATGTGGCTTTGCATGCCTGCAGTCTTGAAGAAAAACTGTGCAGACAATTGAAAGCTGCTGTGAATTGGCATTAGTGTGCATCAATCCACATTTTATTACCTCCTATAGATGAGCCCTAAGTCTTTTCGAGTACAGTTGTCCCTCTGTATCCACGGATTTGGTATCCATGGATTTAAGTATTCACAGCTTTAAAATATTCTTAAAGAAATAATAATCTAGAAAGCAAACCTTGATTTTGCCATTTTATATAAGGGACACCATTTTGCTATGCCATTGCATATAACGGGACTTGACTATTCATGGATTTTGGTATCCACAAAGGGTCCTGGAACCAAACCCCAGCAAATATGAAAGGACAACTGTAGTCCTTACAGTGTAACCCTGTACATCAGCCTTTTCTGACACAGCACCTACCAGATATGTTGGACCACACCTCTCCTCATCTACAGTAAGCATGGCCAGGCTGGATGCTTAACCCTTTACCCATATTTTTTTTTCAATCTAAGTTTTCATTAAAAAAAAATTGCTGCAAAAACAAAACCTATGGGCAAGGATCATAGATTTTGCAGTGTGTCATCTACTTTGATCCATAGAGCTTATTTGACATGGCATGAAAGCTTTGGTACAGCTGGCCAAGTTCTCCAGATTTCAGAATACTATTGGATACATTTTCCCAGTGCTTTTGCCTGCCCCTCTTTTAAGACAGGTGGAATTATTGTGAGTGTGATGTATTGTACCTCTTTGCAGTTTCCATCTGTGAAGGACTCGTCCAGCCTTTTCGCCTAAACTAGGAAGGAAGATACATTCTGAGGCAAGATGCTTGATTCATAGTGGCCATAGCCTGGTATTAACACTTGTTAATTACTGGCGCTTAATTACAGAGCTAGCTGCCATTGCGCTGAATCTTTTTCTCTGTGTTCTTTTTATTTCTCTCTCTCCCCTCCTCCTTCACAGATTGAAGACAATTTACAAAAAAACAAAGACCAGAGGGCCTCAGGTTCTTGAATTTTCAAGTCTGCTAACACTGCTGGCAATAAACTCTTTCCTCCCCCCCTCCCTTCCATCCTTTTGATTGAAGAACACTAGAAATCAGTCAGGGAGCAGGTGGTGTATTGTGTTAGATTAGCACTGATTGAATTCTTACACAGCCAGCTGATTGAGGCTGCTGTTCAGCAAGTGCAGGATTCTGCAAACAGTGGGCAGCAATGAAGAAGGCATTTTGCTGGATCATGTCCCTTAATCAGCCTCCTTAATTCTGTCCGTGGGTGTCTTTTACTTGCTACTTCACCTATTCCTTTGCCTGGGCCATAGAATGCAGCTTTACCCTCTATCTAGCCAACTACTTATTTTTAGTGAGTTGAAAGGAAGCAGCCAAATTCTTTGGTAAGACAAATGCATTGTACAAACTTGCAATATTCTCCCCCCCCCAGCCCTGCTTTTCCCTGTAGCTAAAACAAAAAAGGAAATGGGCACAATCCCAGTCCAGATTCAAAGCAATGGATGCTAAAAATCAGAAATATGGGCCACAGGTTTTAATTATGCACTCGTTTTATTTAATTGAATGAAATATCTCCTTTAAGATCAGGTCTGAGCCACCTTAACTTTTGTGGCTGATGCATCATGTGTAAAATGAAAGGATGGAGAACTTTGCAAGTCAAACTCTTTGACTTTTACTTTGGGTTGAACCTTGAGAAGTAGATTGCAGTGTTGGCAACTGATAGCTGTATTAGCAAGGTTATATGCATCTCTCTAGAAGAGCTATATACACAGGCCTGCATCTGGGTTTGTCCTAGATCAGGGGAAAAGGGACTGGGGAGTGGTGGGGTGTGGGCGAAAGAGGATCTGGATTGGATTTAAAAGAATAATGCAGTTAATTCAATGTGTCCAAATACAGCCTAGAGGAGCCCATATTTCAATGTCAGAAGCATGTAATGGCTTATTGTGTGGTTAATCAGTGGTGAAGGAAAGGCATTCCATGAATAATAAGAGATAACTCTCATTTTTAAAAAATGCTTGAAATATTCACCAGTTGAATCCTGTCATCAATAAGTGGTTTCAAGAGTTAAGGCCAGACTTGTCTTTCCTGAAATTAAGTCTTGGTTACACTTTCCTTGCAAGGAAGCCATGGAAACTGTAGTTTTGTCATGAGGTTTTACATCAAGTATTTCTCACACCCAGGTACTATTCAAAGTCCCATAAAGCCGGATACAGCTTAGATCCACACTATCTGACAAACCGAATCTCCCCATGAGCCTTTCCAGACCCTGATTTCTACTGGAGGTTCCTTCTTTTAGTCCCAACACACAGGTGCATTTTGTGGGAACATGAGACAGAGCTTTTTTGGTAGTTGCCCCTAGATTTTGGAACATCTCTCCAAGAAGCTTAGAATGGCTTCATCCTTCCTGTACAGTCGTCCCTTCACATTCGCGGGGGTTAGGTTCCCCAGACCTCCGTGAATGTGAAAAATCCACGAATAATGATTGCCCTCCCCCTCCCCCGCCAAAGCAGCCATGGGGCCTCTGGAGGCTCCATAGTCACTTTCTCTGGACTCCCCAGTCCCTTCCTAGGCCTTCACGGGGCCTCAGGAGACCCTCCCGAGGCCCCGTGGATGCCTACATGGCCCTCCCTCTCCCACCCAGCGCCTTCACGGAGCCTCCGGAAGCTCTGTGAAGGCCTACTCGGCCCTCCCCCCTCCCATCCAGGGCCTTCATGTGGCCTCCGGAGGGTCTCCGAAGGCCCCGTGGAGGCCTCCCCGCTCTCTCCCAGGGCCTTCATAGGGCCTCCGGAGGGTCTCCGAAGGCCCTGTGGAGGCCTCCCCGGCTCTCCCCCCTCCCTCCCCATGTCGTGGTTTAGGGAGGGCGGGGGGCCCTCCCAAAACTGCGAATATCCAAAACCGCAAATGCTGAGTTCATGAATGTGGAGGGGCAACTGTACTTCTATTGGCAGATGAAGACATTTTTTAAAAAACATTATTCAGACAGGGTATTAGAATGGAAGGTTTTGAAGGAAAAGGCTTGTTAGAGTGCTGTATTGTTTTATACTGTATTGTACTGTTTTAGCTGGCTTTTATCTATTTAAAGTTATGTTTTGTTGTAATCTTGTGAGATGTTTAATGTTGTCTTATAGCATTTTTTAAAACAATTTTGTGATCATTTTAATTTTTAAGCCACTTTGAGCCCCAAGCTTAGTAAAAAACGTAGAGTATAAATATTAGCCTAGGGAGATGATCAGATACGGCAAAAAACACATCACAAGATCGCTAGGAGAACAGGGGACAGTGATATTATCAGATGATGATGTCCTCCAGCATCCCAGGGGTGTAGTACATGTATGAGTGAGGTGACCCTTTTATTGGCAGCTTGTCCCCCATCAATGAAGAAGGGAACCCTTGTTGGTGGTAGTGCTATACCCTGGGAACAGCTAAGGACGAGGGCATCTGGTAATGTCTCCCTTTCTGTTCTCTTAGCAATCATCTGAAGTGGTTGGGAATACATTATTTTGGTGTGCTCCCCTGCATCTGATAATCTCCTAAAACCCATTGCTATTGGCATTTAAGGTAGACATTTAAGAACTTGGTGACAGAGACTGACAGAGTGACAGGAAAAAGAGAAGCTGTGCACACTTTGCAGTTGTTTGGGGGTAATATTTATTCTCTATATAATCCCCCTGAAGGGGTGCTTTGAGTGGAATACAATGTCTGCTAGAGTTTCCCAGGGTTAATGGATTCTCTGGATGTGTTAATGATTGCTAATGGCTGAAATATTAAAACTGATGGGCCTCAGGCAACTCTCTATTGTTTGGGGAATGGTGTGAGGAAAAACCAGTTTTGCAAGGCAATGAGTGTCCACCTACCTTTACTGAATTAATGAATGACTCACTTCTATGTATGTCCAGGAGGAATAGCCTATTTCCACCCTAACTTGCCAGTCCAAGGGGGGGGGTCACTTAATCTCTACCTGGGCATGTCTTTTAGGAACTTTGGCTGGCTACTTCCTTAGGCTTTCTTAGTAAACCTTGAGTCCTTGTATTTGGGAACTCCTTGTCTACTACCAACCACGCAGAGTGCCAACAATAAGCCATTTTATGGAATATAGCCAATTGATGAATTATTGAAAGAGTGGGAGGTATCAGGGCAGCTAGGGATAGACTGAAAATAAGGCATCCAGTTAATGTCCAGCTTTATCTTCAGTTCCATCTCCTATTATTTCTCTCCTTACACCAAGTTTTCCGGATGGACTTCTTCAAAACTTGTGTGCCTGATCTGCCTTTTGCTTCTGAATTTTTCAGCCTTCTAGATGGGTTTACTTATTGGATTCTGCCTTTTTTTTTTTAAATCATCTTAAGGACAGAGAGCTTCCTGAGATTTTCTGCTATAGCTAGCTACCCAGAAAAGTTTGGTCAACCTCCAATATTTTACATGGTTGGAATAAATGATGTTCTTGCTCTACTTAAAGCATCGGGCCTTTACACAGCTGATAAGAGAAGTGACAGCAAGTTAGAGAAAGAGAACTTGAAAGGACACTTGCCAAGAAATGGACAGAGAGACTCAAGGCTATGTTAGCAGCAGTGGTTGCCAACAGACGGGATTGGGAGTTAAAGCTAAGAGCCTGCTGTCCTCATCACCATGAATAAATATCAATGGTGACAAAAGGCGGAAGCTTGACAGACACCATCCTTCCCTCTAGGACCTATTGTATTAAACCTGATGTTACATGCCACAGATGTCATTGTACTAGAAGCTAATTTGACGGTTTATGTTGTTGAGAAAGGATTAGTGGGACCTCATGTTCTGATGGCCTGTTCCTCATTTGCATCTTTAACGAACTGGGAGCATAGCCAGGTTCTGTTCTTTTCTGTTTACTTCTGAGGAGCTGTGTTTATTTCTGAAGATTACAAATAAATCTTCTTTTCCTCCCTCCCCCTTCCTCCCATCCCAAACTTCTGGAATGAAATTTCATTGGAGTCGGTTAATAGCTGTGTAACTAGAGTGACTACAAGAAGTAAAGGAGCTGCCCAAATAATTAAACAAAGCAATTACTTCCCTTCTCAAAGAAGTTAATGTCTACTACACTCATTCTGATAGACCCAAAGATAACTGGAAACAATCTACAGGTGAACTGATGAGTCCTGGTAATTGTTTTTGGCAGGAACATTCTGGGGATATGGACAATCTATCTGTATATAAAACTCTTAGGTATGAGGTCTGTCTATTAAATAATGAGACTGATACAATAACCCATCTTTATTCATATGTATTACAATTCTAATGCTTGTCCCCTTCAATATACTCCCCATTCATACTCACACACCAATGCAGTCTTGTTTTCCACTGGTTGAAGGCATGGGCAAGATCAGTTTCTGACAGCTGTTTCAACACATCTGCCATTTTCTTTGTACTACATCAATTGACTCAAAATGTGTTCTTTTAAGCACTGATTTCACTTTAGGGAAAAGAAAAAAGTCATATGGTGCCAAATCTGGTGAATATGGAGGATGTTCAAGTGTAGTAATGTGTTTATCAGCCAAAAACTGCTTCACAGAAAGTGCTCTGTGAGCAGGCGCATTGTCTTGATGAAGAATGAAACCATTTTCCCACAGTTCTGGCCTTTTTTTCTGACTCTTTCTCTCAGCTTTGTCAAAAACTTCCTTATAATAATGCTGGTTCACTATTCTGCCTTCTGGAACCCATTCTGCCAAAATTACATCCTTGATGTTGAAACAAAACATTGAACATGGCTTTGAATGTGGACTTGCTTTGACGTGCTTTTTTTCTTGGTGATGATGGTGTTTTCCAGTGCATTGACTGTCGTTCTGTCTCAGGGTCATACTGGAAGATCCAGGTTTCATCACAAGTGATGACTTTTTGGAAAAGATTTGGGTCCACCTCAAGTTGCTGCAGAATGTCATGTTGGTCGACTTTTAAACTTAGCATTTTTCTGGCACACAACAGACAACACAGCTGCTTTAAACAATGAGGGACAATTAATTGAATGTCTGAGAGTGTTGATGTTTGTCCTGCAGGTTCAGACATGTTCAAGGTCACCACTCAAGCATTCACAATCATTTCTCCCTGATTTGTCTGAAAGGTAGAAACACAGCTTGTTATTTAATAGACAGACTGTGTATGTTGCAGTTCCCAGTGTGCTGATTGGACACTTAGGAAGCTTCCCAACCAATCAAAGCTTTCTGTTGGCCAGCCAATCAGCACATTGGGAGTGGAAACATGTGGAACACTTCCACTAGTTGCAGGTTCCAAATGTGCCACCAGGCAGGTTCATGAGGATTTACTTGCAAGTAAAGGGTTTCTTTCCCCCCTCTGGCCTGTTTAGCTGAACCCTACACACACCGCCAGAGCCAGGTTTCTTGCAGCTGCCTCGGGGGCTCATGCTGCAATCCCAGGTGAGTTTACTCAGGAGTAAATCCCGACTCAGCTTCCTTTCCCATGGAAGTGGCAGAACTTGGTCTATGCACCCCACCCCCCACCATGAAGCGTGTTGGAGGAATGGGATAAGAATGGCATATGTCATGTTGGAAGAGCTAGTTTTAGATACAACTCTCCTAGAGCCTAGATTAACTGTTCTGTTCTGTTCAAGTAAGCTGTAGAGAAGAACAGCCACCAACACTGGAGCTCTATTGTGACATCTCCAGTTGGTTGCTGACTGCCGTGGGCTACAGAGACCATATTATGCCTATCTTACATGGGTATCACTGGCCTTTCCTGCTGTTGTTGTTGCTGCATAACTTCCAACGTTTCACAGTGTGGTCAAGCAACATCAGAGTGTGATCAAGATGGCACAAGTCACAAAAACTAAGAGAGGCTGCAGCAGTTTGTTTTTGTCTGAGCCTACCGGAAAGGACAAGATTCTGCTCCCCCTCTCCTCTCCAACCCATGAGTTAAATGAGCACAAACTACTTTTATACTCTGCACTCAGTTTACAGTAATTGAAGTAAGCAGAAGACAAAGAAGGAAAGAGAGAAGAGGCAAGAGAAACCAGGACAGCTGAACAAGTGGGATGACAGAGGGTTAATCAGGCCAAATCAGGACTGTTGGAAGATATGCTGTTGTTATTTCTAACTCCTTCTTCCAATGAGATCAGACTGGTGTGCATGGTCATCCATGTTTTATTATCTATTAACTATTTTTGTACCCTGGCTTCCTTTCAGTATGAAACTCAAGGTCGCATACGTGAAGTTTCTAGGACACCTCCAACCAAGGCAGTGAGGCAACTCATACGTGCTAAGCAAGACTCATGTATGCTGAGCTTGTATAGCCTCAAACCATACTAAGAAAAGGGATTTTATCCTTGCAACAGCTCTATAAGGAGGTTTAGTAGCACCTAATGACTATCCCAGATTTCTGAATGTCATTAATAGCACAATCCTAACTCAAAGTTGTGTTTCCATAACAGATGTGGGGATTATTAACTCAAAAAGAGGACTGCAAGAGGAGGGTAACTTTGGAGATCTTTTTATCTGTGTATACCAGTACTAACTGTAGAGAGCACTCAAGTTAAAGTCAAACCAAGTATTTTATTGGATTTAACACAGGGGATAGGTTAACATACAAGAAGATACACTCTTAAAAACCATACAAGGCTCTTGGAAAGTAAGGAGTGAAGGGTTGGATAGAGAAAAGTCAGGGGTGGAAGGATGATAGTTATGAGTCTTGGAGTAAGAGGTCTGCACAGCAGAGAGACTCAGACAGTGTCAGAGGGTGGCACAGAGGAGTCCAGAAGAATGGAGGGGTCTGTAAGTCTGTGGCACACTTTTCTGGGGTTGGAGATATTCTATTTATAACCTATTTCATGCCTTGTATGAAACAAAGCCTGAATGGCTCTTCCAGGGGAGAAACAAAGAAACCCAAACTCAATTGATCACTTTAATTAAAATATTGACGGGCTTGTGACAACCTAGTAAGTTTTGGGTAGGAAGGGGGTGTGAGGAGAGATTTCCATAGGATAAAGATTAAGGAATAGTCTCTTAATTGCTTGATTGAATTACTGCTGGGAACACCAAGGCTGAAAGAAAGGTTTAGTACATACCCCTATAATGACTGGGTTGTTAGCATAAACCCATTACAGGGGCTTCCTGCTCAATCCTAATATGGGCTTTTTCACTATTATAGCTCTAGACATGTCTCAGGTCATTGTGGCCTCCAACTGACCTCTGGTCTGCCTCAGCCAACCTGCTCCCCAAAAGTGTCTAATATTTCCAGTTATATGTGGGGAGCAGGGTAGTAGGGCATACTAATAGTTATACTGGCTGAAGGAGTTGAGATTAGGCAGAAACATCTTCTGTGATCTGCTAGCAGAACTGCTCTGCTGTCTAAAAGAGCCTCCCCCCCAAAAGAAAGGATGTAAGGGCAAGTGTGGAGCAAGTCATGCTAGATCCTAATCTCCTCTGACCCAGGGACATATCCAAATTAAATGAGAGAGCCTCAAAACTTACAGTCTTTCCCACATGCACATGTACATGTTACTGACTTGCACAGTCCAGGGGGAATGGTTTCACCGTGCAATCTGCTGCTTATTCCTCTATATCAGTGGCTTTCGAGCTTTAGAGCTTCTGATATTTTCAATTCTCAAAGGTTACAGTGTGGAAGACCAATGGCAAGGGATTCTTGAAGCTCAAGTGTGAAACATGTAGAGGGCCAAAGGTTGAGAATCACTATTCTGGGTTATCACTTTGAAGGGGGAACTTGAGTAAATGGCCAATAGTATTCTATAAAGTGTTAAATTTCTCACAACCAGGAGTGAGTGGCTTTTGTACAAGGTTTCCCCTAATCTATATGTTATTATCATTATAATGATGATTATTTTGCAAGCACTTCCCCCTACTATATGCTCTACTGTATGCTGTTTTCTATAATGCACACATTTTGGTACAAATTTTAAAATGTGATAACTGCATTGCATAATTCAGTAAAGTGCAAAAATGGAAGGATAATCATGTTCCAGTTTATATATTAAGTTTGGGAAGTATGAATTAAGTCCGTTCTTATTAAAAGTCAAACTGAATTAATTTTTCCCCTTACTTATTATTTGTGCCCATTCTCTATAATCCTTTTTCTTCCATGATTCAAAGTGACTTGCATACTGACCACAACCAATGGTCAGCTTCATTTCAGAAACATGGCTTCTGTATGTGCCTTCAAGCCTTGATGGATCTCAGTCCTTCAGGACATTGTGAATTTTAATAAGGCATTGTAATTGAGACTCTTTCTTCCATTTGGATCTGCTTTGCAGAAGACATGTTTTTAGGGGATTTTTTAAATATAAAAAGATATTTTACTGTCCACACACAAAAATACTATACGCACAAACACAGCCTTTTCCATTCCTTCCGGAATGTTGTAGCTTTATGTCTCTTCTCCTTGTCTATTTTACAGTAGCATGATTACTTTGGAGATGGATTGGGAGCTCTAGGAGAATGTTAATGTGAATTTGCTTTTGCTCTGAGTTTGATCCCTCCTAGGAGAAACCTCCTGGCTTGGTTTATTATCCAGCTTTGTCACAGCATGTCTGCATTATCTAAATAATTTGGAGATGTCTCGTTACCTCTTTGCTTGCTAGAGACTTTATCGTAGTCCTGTTCAATTCAGAATATACACACACACAGACATAGACAGATAGGTAAGTAGAGGTGTCACTGCATTGAATGAGGAAATGTCACAATCTTAAGCACTTAATGGACAGTGGTTTCTGAGCAAATAATAATAATAATAATAAAAATATGCAAGTACTTCACAGAGTTCTTTAGCCTATAAGCCTTGGCATTTTACAGTGGGCCTTCTGAAGCTGTGGGGGTTCCATTCTGAGACCCCCCATGGATGCAAAAAAAAATGTGGATGGTTAAGCCCCATAGGTTTTTTAAAAAATATCTTTATAATTTTTATACATCAGCTATACATACTACAGACTCTAACATACAGCATATATATACACAAACATATAGTATATACTTTATGTACTCATACAAACTAGATAATGTACAAATCACACTTCAGTGTGTCCACGTGCACATCACTGCCATTGAATAAAATGGATCATGGTGATCTGTGGACCATACAATCTGCGGATTGGGAGACTGCCATTATGGAGGCCCCACTGCATTTGGATTTGTGAAACCCCATTATGAACACACTTTTGATTTTAAAATAAGAGCACTTAGGTGTAGATGCAGAAGTTGAGAAAGTCCCCCTCCCCCCGCCCTGTCATGCAAAAATCTCATAATTCCCCATCCAATATGACCATGAACTTACTGGCTGGGTACATCTGGGAGATGTAGGTACCTTTCCAAGGTACCTTTAAACAGGTAACCTTCATCTTTAAACAGGTAACCTTTCCAAGTTCTATAAAAAAGAAAAGGAAAAATCAAACAAAGGCTTCTGTCCATTTGCCCTTAATTCTGCACACGTGCAATTCTTGTTCAAATACAATATATAGCATTACCAACTTGACTCCCTATAATCTTGAATCTTCAATTTGGTTCTGCTCTGAGAAGTTTTACTGAGTACTGTATAGGATGAATTCATTTCATTCTGCCCAAACTCTGCCCAAAAAAGATTTGTATGGAAAATGGAATTAGTAGTATTGTGACAACATCAGTACATGAAGCTGATAATGGATTTTATTTTACCAGTGTGAACTTAGTGTGAACTAAGACCCAAACACGTTTAAACACTAAAAGTTAATGTGTGTCTTAAGTCTGATTTCCCCGCAATTTTAATGATGTAAGGCACAGCTCACAGTTTGCCCCATCTCATTTCATAATACTTTTCAAAGAATTTCAACACAATGGCTGACATCCTACACATTATTTTCTGCACAGAAAATAATGTTCCTTCATAGAAATATTATTCTCAGTGCAGAAAATGCTATTTCCTCTGCAGAAAATTCTGTTGTCTGTGCAAAACAACCATATGCAAATTTTGTGCAGAACAATTCCTGAACTGTGAAGAATCTCATCAGTCCAGGATTCTTCTCATCAAAGTTTCTTAACACTCAACAGACAAACAAACAAACATGTTTTGCAACAATTTTACAAATACTGTATGTTCAAATATTTTTTTCAATTCCTACTGTCTTGTGATGAGGACTCTCTGACTAATTTATATAGAACACTAATCATTGTGGGCTTAATTAACCTTTAAAACAGGGGGAAACCCTATGGAAATATGTTGTCTGTAAACAAATAACAGAATCTGTTGGGAGGTTTCATACTTTGGATTGGTTAGAAGAAGAGTTTTTATTTTATTTATTAGTGCAAGATGCACACTGGGCAATCTACACTGGCTTAACATTCGCTGCATAAATACTAAAGTTGCAGTCTTAGAAAGGTGGGGGGCATCTGGCCTCCACCAATGCAGAATTTACACATCAGAGTTGTTTCTTTTTTTCCCACTGTACCAAGCCAGCATGAAGGAATTGTGATTGTCTCTTCAAACCCTGATCCTTGTGCTTCATCTTTAATGAGGAGATTGCCAAGTTCCTTGAAGACCTTTATGCTAGATATTTATATGAACACAGACATGCAAGTTGTCTGTTTTACATATTACTGTCCTGATTTCCCCCTCCCCCAGTCCATGCAATGAATAATTTACCCAAAACGTATGTAAGTATCTCTTTATTATTCATTATAATGAACTGAGATGGAAGTAATAGTCCATTGGACTGCAATCCCCCTAGGGCTCAACTTAACTAGGCTGTGCCTTAGCTCTCCCACAGTTAATTTGAATAAAGGAAGGGTTTGCATGTTAGAACATCGGGCTGCTACCATTGCAACCCAGGATTGAGATGAATAGGAAGTGAGCTGCTTGGAGGAGGAGAAATGCAGTTGAATGAAAGGGAAATGTTATTCTCTGAAAGAAGGGCTGAATTGATGAGAGGGAAACAAGGTTGAAGAGTGAAGCAATGGCAAGGTGTGAGGTTTCCTGTGCAGGGTGAAAGTGGAAGCCTGCAGGGTGTAATCCTGTGGAAGGTACAGAAGAGGTAGATGTTCCAGAGCATATCTCATTATGTCATTCAGGACTTCCTGCAGCTCATGGGTACAGGTTACCTGCTTGTATCTATGGTAACAGTGATGTCAGCCCAAAACAGGAATCAAAATTCACCTGTGAATTATTTCCTTACTACTGGATAAGGCTGAACTGTTAATCCCATTGTGTGACACCATATCCAGCAGAGAACAGATCCAGTCCCAAGCCAAATTGAATTTGCTCAAGTGAGGTAGAGAACTAGAGTGCAAGGAGAATGTGAAATGCTTTTAGGGGGTTTTCCTGGCATTTCTACTACCACTTACATTTGCTTGTCTGCTGATCTTCCTTTCTATGTGGATTCAGACAGCTGCTAATCATGCAGTAGCTAATTACATGGTAAAAAGTTTCACTCATTTTGTTTTTGCAACCAAGAGGGAAGAAAATACCCAATGTTTTCTCTCCACTGGTCAAGATAGCAATTTGCACATTTTGCCAATGATTTTCCAGACTTTATGTGAAAATTTTACAATTGTGTGTGTGTGTGTGTGTGTGTGTGTAAAAAATCTTTCTCTGCCAAATACAGTACAACCCCCGTATCAGCAGGGCATATGTTCCTAGAATTACCGTGGAAATGTGAAACCGTGGATAATAGGATCCCACCCCCCGCCCAAAAGACAATAATGGACAGTACCATAACCTCAGGCTATTTCCTAGCTTGGGCTAGGGGGTGCTGTATTGTTTTAAACTGTACTGTTTTACTCTTTGAATTATATATTTATTTATTCTTTGAACTATACATTTGAAGTGTTTTAATATTGTTTTAATTCTATTACAATGTTCACATTTTGTATGTTTTTAACTATATTGCTCTTTTAAAATGGTAAGCCACCTTGAATCCCAATCCTGGGAGGAAGGCAGGATATGGATTACTACTACTACTACTACTAGAATAATAGTTACCACTCTCTTTTCTGTTCCTCCCCTTTTAGGTGTACTGTGGATGACAGGGTCACACGAGTAGCTTGGCTCAACCGTAGCACGATTCTCTATGCCGGAAATGATAAGTGGTCAATAGATGACCGAGTGGTTATCCTCACAAACACGAAAACCCAGTACAGCATCAGGATCCATAATGTGGACATATATGATGAAGGCCCTTACACCTGCTCTGTACAAACAGACAATCATCCAAAGACATCGCGAGTCCATCTTATAGTGCAAGGTAAGACTCAGTGGAGGCCACTGAGGAAAAGAAAAGAAAACCAAAATATCGTTCATTGTTTTGAGTTCCCTGGGGCTTTGAATAGATGGACTTGATGGCCGGTGCTCAGAACCTTATGAATCAAATGGTTTCTGCTTATTGTCCTGTTGCTTAATAGCAGGACCTTTAGATTCCACCTTCTACTCATGTACTGTCTAGACATGCGTGGTGTCCACTGTCTTGGCAGGAGAGTACAAAAGAGCTTGATAGCTAATCACAGGTTTCTGTCTGTGTCGTTTGATTGAAAGAACCAAGCTGTGTCATTTGTGGCCCAGTTCTAAGCAGGTCCTTTGGCGTAGCAACATTTGAGTCACAGTTCTCTATTTCAGTATAACACCATGGATTTGTAACTTGTTCTCCCATTGCAGTCGGGGCAGATGTGTGACAGCCATTTAATAATTTTTCCCTGAAGACCAGGATTTGAAATCTGTTGTATGTTTCTGAGAGTTGCAAGTGCTGAGGGGTTAGTAGGTTACAATGGGGATGAAGGTGCTTTCCCACTTTTTTATATCTTTGTTCTCAAAAACCCATGGTATTACTCCAAGTGGGAGCAGAGTTGTTGGGAACTCCTCTGCCACTGAGCCATGCTTTGAAAAGGTGGCTAGAAGTGCCCCCGGGACAATGACAAAGTTGTTATGGTAGCATCATCCAAAGGGGTCATTTCTGGATCCACTTTTAACACATGTGTAGGTGGTAGTGGGTATGTTAAGCACATTCTGCTGCTCCTTGTCTTTGCTTTGTTAAGGAAGGAAACAACCTGTAAAGAATTAACCACCACATCTCATCTGAACTTCACGCCCCTGCTGACCTTCACAAGGGATAATCACTCACACCCCCACCAAAAAAATACCAAAAAAACACCTCTGATGTTCAGCTGGGGCAAACTATCAACCCAATTGTCACTCCAGCAATAACAGAAAGAATTCCAAAGTTCCCTCTTCATGGATTCAGAAAGTTGCTCTCTCCAGTGTGAGCTGAGTATATAGCGATATCTGTGTTTTGCAAGCTGCATTTGCTGGTGTCTATGTATATTTTATTGTATGAGAATACAGAGACAAATATTTTCCTCCTGCCTCTTTCTCCTGACTGATATACTCATAGATCTTTTAATTCTGTCTGGCCACCACTTCCTTCTTCCTTAGAGAATGTATTTGGGGCTGCTCTGTGACAGATAAAACTTGACATAATACACATATGCTTAAGCAAATTAGTTGAAGATATGTCCCTCTCTCTCTCTTGTGCTCTCTCATTATGTTTCCAAAGTGTCCTTCTGTGGTGAGACATTACCCGCCTCTGCCTTAAAACTTTGATGGAATGAGACAGCAGGGATTACCTGGGGCACATTTTGAAAATATTTGGGGTCCCAGAAGGGTAAAATCCAGTCTGTGTCGGTTCTCTCTTTCCTGCCTAGCATAAGAGTCGAAGTTCCACTGGAACAGAGAGATTTCTAAATATGGAAAGCAACGCCTCAGTGGCACCTTAGTGGCCTTGACAGCAGAATTATCTTCTTTGGGGGAAAATACAGTGCCAAAATAAAAGGACTGTCAGGTGCTGTAGAGGAAGAGACTCAAACAGAACAAGGCTATCACTTTCCAGAGTTGAGAGAGAAAGAGAGAGAAGACAGATTGTGTAAGTATGTCAAAGTCATTGCAGGCCATAAAGGGCTTCTGGCACAGAGCTTCAAGGGATAATACTGCAAGAGAGCTGCCTTATCCTAACACAAGCTGTTGGGGAAAAAAGGAGGGAGTATCTGAGTTTTTTTCTGAGAGAAACATCTCAGAGTTTCCACCTCAGGAGGGGGGGAGCCTGGAGCATCTCCCCTTTCAAAGGAGATCAAGTTTCTACCCCTTCTCACCAATGAGTGAGGCTGTGATGGGAGTCTTGCTTCTGATTGGCTCTTAAATTGGGCTGTGGATGGCATTTACATACATTTACAATAAGACTACATAGTTTTGCTGAATACAGACCAGTCACAGATCCATAACTGTAGTTTATGAATCTGTAATTGCAATATTGAATCCAGCCATTATTTCTAAGTAACAATTATGATTTCTACATTTCTGTCCATGCATATAAATTATCATATGCACATTCTGCTTTTCATTTCTCTCTCCCTCACCTCACTTTTATTTTGGCAACGCAGCAGTGGGCACTTTGCTCATTTGGTTCCCCCGCCCCCAGAAGGAAACAGAAATTCTGTACCCAGTTGCCTTTGGCTTTCATGTGAACATGACTTTTCTAGGAGACAAGAGTTATATAGCCACTTTGGAGGGTGCTATTGGTTAGACTAGCCTGAGCTTCCCCCATCATTGGAGCTGCATAAATGATTAGCGGCATGGGAGTGGAGGGTGAACTTTTCCCCCCTTCACAAATAAATGATTCATAGAGGTAAAAAATATGCCCTAAGCCGGGTGGATAAATTATTCACAAGGAATAATGTGACCAGTTCAGCCCATGAGGGTTTTTTGTTTCTTTTCCTCCCCACTCCCCCAAAGCCCCCTGCCCCACACAGTCTCCCAGTGCTAAAGAGATATGGGCTTTCTCTGCTCCCACCCTCTTCAATTAGAAAGCAACTCTAGTGGGCCAGCTTCTTAGCAACAGCTATCGAGTTTTGTCGGGACTATAGATTAATTTTTCAGAGTTAGTGTTAGTTCAGGTTAGATAAAGATAATGAAAGTTTTCCTAATCCTCTTAAAGAAGATTTATCTGGCTAAGTAGAAAGCTCTTGCAATACAATAAGGCATGTATAAAACTGAGGCCTAACCTCTCCTTTAATTTCAAACAGCTGATGGATATTGATTTTGCAATGAGTAAATCTCGGGGGGGGGGGAAGAGAAGAGGGATTGAAATCTTTGCTTTGACACTTTTTCCTTTTTAGGGAAAAATTGCAAAAAGAAACATTAAAATAATTTGTTCTCTTTATCTGCACTCTTTGTAGATAAGCCTAGAGTGGGTAGGGGGTTTTGTTGTTGTTTGTTTGAGGTTTTTTTTTTTTTTTTTTTTTTTACTTGGCAGGAATCAACTGTTGTTATCAAAGAGAAAAAACGCTTCCATAACTGTTATTTATCTAGTTAATTGAGTGTAGATCTAGGGGAAGGTGCCAGTGTGTATTTATTAAAAGAACTTGTGAGGATCTTTAAAAATATGATACTCGGGCAATTTGCTTGTCCAGAGAACACACTGGATCAGTTATCACTAGGCCCAGACCATGAGCTTTACAAGGTGAGACACCCATTCACTCCCAGCCAGCCAAACCTGGCCATTGCAGGCCATGCCATTACCTTGTCCTTCCAACTCCAAGCTAGGAAGCTTATGAGCTCGCATTCAAGCTTAAGAAAGCTATATCCATGTATAATTGGAACAGGAGAGATACATTGAATGGGCACGTCAACTCCATAACACACACATTGAAGAACAGATCTCCCAACTGGCCAAGCTGACTGGGGAAGCTGGGGGGGGGGGTTGAGTCCAAAAAGTAAATTTCCAAGCCCTTGTTCTAATCCATCCCAATGTGTTTCACAACACAGGGATGACATAGCATGCAACCATTTTTGCTTGAGGGTGGTACAATTCTACCAGTAAATGACTGCGAATGAGAGGAAAAAATGTTGCTACTATGCTGATTTTGTAGTCTTTTTAACCTCAGATGGCTGATCATTTGGAATTACCTCTTAGGTTTTGTCAAGTCAATGACCAATAACAGAAAGACAATCTCTCTCTCTCTCTCTCTCTCTCTCTCTCTCTCTCTCCCTCTCTCTTTTTTCCCCCCTTCTTATATGTATTTCTTTCATTCTGGCTTGAAATCTGTCTCCTATCAACAGCAGTAGTTCTCCTGAGAGTTTATGTGTGCATTGGAACCATCTGCTTGGAGAATCTTGATATTATTATCTCTTCTCTGCTAGCAGGTCTTCCCCACCCCCCCACCATGCTTTGAATTAATATTTCTGTTAAGCACTCCCACCTCCCAATTAGGACTTACCTGGCAAAAACCTGGAGGCTACAAGTTTCCACCAAAAGTCAAACCAGATTGTATGATTGTAGGGTGGACAATTTGCAAAACAAAAACAGAAACAAAAACCTTTTCTATATTGTGCTTAGCATCTTTATCCACTCGTATGACAACAATACAAAAGCATTCTAATTTCATTGGGGTGATTTTCTTCTTTTTTTTCTCTCCATGAAAGATGTTTAAATGGAATTCTGCTAGACTTTGTAGAAAGTCTTTGCTTCTCTGTAATGGTCAAGCTAAAGATGCTCAAGGAACTAGATCAGTGATGGTGAACCTATGACACGCGTGTCAGCACTGACACGCGTAGCCATTTGGACTGACACGCGGCCGTATGCCTCCTTCCCCCCTGCCTGCAACCTCACGACCCTCCCTAAAGTGGCGATCGGTCACCACTTTAGGGAGGGTGGAGGAAAGTGGTGGGCGGGGCTATGAAGCCTCAATCGCCACTTTAGGGAGGCAGGGGGATGGAGCCCCCCCCACATGGCTGACCCCCCCTGAGGCCTACTGTGCTTCCCGGGTAAGGCCAGGTAAGGCAGCGGGTGGGCGGGAGTCTGCCCGGCCTCTCCCTGGCCTTCCCAAGGGGGCTCCAGGGCTTTGAAGCCCCGGAGCCACTCGGAGAGGCTGGGGAAGGGAGTGGGAGGGAGGGAGAGAGAGGCGGGGTCTGGCCGGCCCCTCCCCAGGCTTCCCAAAGGGGCTCTGGGGATTGAGAGCCCCATAAAGCCTCTTTGGGAAGGTTGGGAGGGAATGCGGTGTAGACGCTTTTCAGCCACCCCCACCCTCCCAAAGCCGCAACAAGGCTTAGAAAGCTCAATAGCGGCTTTGAGAAAGGCGGGAGGGGCTAAAAAGTGCCTTTCCTGCCAACTCCCTGCACTCCTGGGGATTGGCTCCCCCCCCCCAAATGGAGCCAAACCCCAGGAGAGTGGGGAGTTGAGCACCTGGCTTGCTCAGCAAGCACTCTCTTTAAATCAGCTCCTCTCCCATGAGTGGGAAGGAGAGAAGCCGATTTAAATGGGGTGCTTGCTGAGCAAACCGCGAATAATCAAAACCACAAGAGTGAAAGCTGCGAATGTGGAGGGCAACTGTATACATTTATGTTATTTAAACAATAAATATCATGAAATAATGTTTTTCCTCAAAGTGCCACACCACCCGAGTTATGCTCAGTTTTTTTGGCAAAGTTTGACACACCAAGCTCAAAAGGTTGCCCATCACTGAACTAGATCTTTGTACATTCCCAAATGAAGTTATCTTATCCACATCTCTTGCATTGTGCACTTTGATTTTTGCATGATAGCCTTACCCCCACCCCCTCTCCTCTGGCATGTCAAAAACATAGTGGCTTGGAAGCAGTATACTCACTGTAGAGACCCAAATCCAAGCGGAGTATATAAATTCTCCTAATGAATATTGATATTTAGAGGGTCCTTAAAACCCCCTAATATTTAGGGTAACACATTCAAATTTCCAGGTCTCCCCAATGGCCCTGCTTACCTATCCCCTTCACACCTCCAATATCACTCCAGTTCATGTTTAACTTCCTTCCTTTGTTCTTCCAATGTGTCCTTTCATTTCCATGCAGCTTACCTTTTGGCACCTGCTTGTGCCAGAAAACAGTAAAGAGAAAACCAGAATTATATATATATATATATATATATATATATATATATACATATACACACACACATATATATGAATGAGAGGGGAATAATCTGATCAAGTTCTATTTGATTGCATGATTGATCCTCTTCAAGGTGATAGTCATTTTGACTCACTGCCAGACAGAGAGGTCATAGGAAGGAGAACAATTTTGGAGAGAGAGTTTATAGGTGAATGTCAGCCCACTTTCCTTGTAACTGAGGCCAAACTGGACTCCTGAAAAAAAAAAATCCTCCCTCCCTCTGCAGTGCAGAGCTTGGCAAAAGAGTGTGCATTAAGTGTGAGAGTTCATTTTCCCCTGTTACAGTCTCCGTCCATTGCACTGTAAAGAGAGCAAAACATTCCTATTTCATGCTTCTCTGTTCCTACCATATTTAAATGTTTGGACCTTCATTGTTCACCAGGAGTGGCATAAGACCAAATGTGTATTATGAGTGGGTACACTGCATCTTTATGTGACAATCTTGGGAAGCTGCCACTGTTGGGTCAAGCTGTCAGGGGAAGTGGAAGAAATACCCAAGGCAAAACAGCAAATCCTGCTTCACAAGATGACACTCTCTTTCCGTCTCCCTCCCCCACTCTCTCTCTGTCCATCTATCTACATAGATAGATATAGATAGAGATATATTTCATAATAAGAACATGGTAGAATAATGATTGGTCAGATCAAAGGCCCATCTAGTCCAGCATTGTGTTCACAGTGGCCAAACATATTCAAATATTTATATTTCACCTTCCCTCATGAGATCTCAGGGTATCATTCAATTAAAACTATATGACCATTTAAAAACAATTCCAGATAAAGAAAAACAATAAAATAAGTTAAATGAGATAAAAGTATATTAAACAGATCACCAAGTCAAAAAAGCAGAAAGGCTAAAACAGTTAAAACCATGTGCACACTAAAGGGGTGTGTGTTCCAAAGAGAGTGGCATGAATACTCTGAAGCAGTGTTCTCAATCTGTGGGTACCCAGATGTTGTTGGACTACAGTTCCCAGGAGTCCTCTGAGGTCTCACCTTGACAGCCAGGTAGTCCTTCCAGTCATTAGTGAGGCTGTAGAATTGAACTCACAGCCTCAGTAATGAGTGGCAGGACCACCTGGCTGTCAAGGTGAGACCTCAGAGGGCTCCTGGGAACTGTAGTCCAACAACATCTGGGGACCCACAGGTTGAGAACCACTGCTCTAAAGGCACCAGATCTCAGCTTAAGTAGGGTGATCCCCAGTCTGTACTTGGATGCGAGACCACCAATGATCACTAGGTGCTGTGTAGGCTATATTTCAGAGGAAGGAAGTAGGGGGGAAAACTCCCCTATTCCTTGACTAAGAAAACCCTATGAAATGCATGAAGTCACCATAAAAAAACCATACAATTTCCTCCCAAAACACATTTGGTCCAAAATGTCCCCAAATGCCCTCTAGAGGGTATGAAGGCATTTTCACCAGACTCTGCCCCCTCAGGCTGATTTAGGCTCAGGAAGTGAAACAGGAAATGAAAAGGAAGTGACTGCCATTTACTTCCTGTTGTTTAAAAGACCTTTCCTTGGCCTAAAATCCCCCCCCCCAGGGTGTGGGCTAAAAACATGATGTTTTCACCAGAGGGTCTTTGGAAGTATATTTTTGTTGGAGGAGGTACAGCCTTCCAAGGTCTCCTGGGGACTAATGTGGGTCCCTAGCCTTTCACAGTTGCCCACCTATACTTTAATGCAATCATTGTTTTAATATTTTAATACATTTAATGTTGTAGGTTGTTTGGATGGTGTTCGTTTGTTAACCACTTTGAATTTTTTATGTTAAAAACTGAACTTGCTTCCCCTCCCCTTTAAACCAAATGGATAAAAGGTTTGAGGCAAATTTCAATATAAGAGAAAAACTATCCACATAGTATACTGAGAAAAAGCACCTTGGCCTCCTAAATTGGTACAGTGGGAAGTTGTGATGACCAGAATGTATGTTTGTGAGATTTCATCCTCCTTCCTTAAATCTCCAAGATAGAAAATGTTGTCCAGTATCTGCAGCTCCAAGAGGTGCTGGAAGCTTTGATGGAAATACCAACAAACACAAATTGGAGCTCTACTTACCAGTAGCTTAGGCTAATCAACCTAATGGGATGCATTTTGTGCTTCCATTTGCTAGCAAGTAAGGCATTAATGACCTGTTAGCAGCTGTGTTCATGTCAATTAATTTATATTTGTATTTTGCAAAACTTAAAAGTTGCCCGGTTAGATTATTGATTCTTTGTCCCTGTATTCAATTTGTTTTTAATTGCACCACTGCAGGGGCCAGCCTTCTCCAGTAGAAACCCTGTGATAAATCTGCCACAGACTGAACAATCAACAATAAATGTGTCTCTTCATGTCATTATTAATATGTCTCCTGGATTGGTTCATTACAGCAGTTAACAACGGTTTATAAAAGCTGGGGTGGCAGAATGCCAAGTGGAAGGGGCTTTTTTTTATCCATCAGCTATTTTGCCATGATAGGATTGATGGGCTCTGTGTGTGTGTGTGTGTGTGTGTGTGTGTGTTGGGGGGTTGGGAATGGAAAGCAATGAAGATATTCAGTTTAATATAAGGAGAACATAAGTCACCTAATCCTCCTCTCTTTCATATTTTTATACATAATGATGATCATGGCATTATTAGGCCTAGGATTCTTGGCTGTCTCCTCTCACCTCCCTTCCTCTCGTCTCTCGCCCATCTGAACTTCTAGTCCCTAGAGAAATTAAAATGGAACAGCTCCTGCAGAACCAGTAAAGGTGAGAATACAGGACGAAGTCACTTCAGTGGCTCTAATAATTCCAAACAAACTATAATTGCTTAATCTTCCCAATTAGAAAGAAACAGGCCTTTTGTCTGCAAGAGGGTGCTGATTTTGCATGTTAAAAACAGCACAATGTTGAGTGGGTTAGATCCAGAGTTAGTTATGCTTAGAGCAGACTCATTAAAATCAACAGGGCTTAAGTTAATCATGACAATCTTGCTTCGCTGATTTCTGTGGAACCTCTCTCTCTCTGTCTCTCTGTCTATCTGATTGTGTGTGTGTGTGTGTGTGTGTGTGTGTGTGTGTCCTATGCTCCAGTCAGCAAGTACTTGTTAGAATACAAGAGCTGTTAAGTAGTTAATTCAGTCCAGGTCAGTCACAAGGTAACCTGCAGGATGAAGGGAGAAGCAAGAGCATGGTCATCAGCCAACCCAGGAGTCAGTTCAGCAAGTCAGTAGTCCAGATAAACAAAGCCAGAAAAATGTAAAACAGAGTCATAAATTGTAGCCAGGCCAGGGCCAGAAGTTGTCAAGAAGGAACGAAAGCATCTAAATTGCCAGGGAGTGGCTGGGAGATTTATAAACAGCTGTCTCCAAAACACCAGGTGCCTAATCAGGTCAGTATCTCTTACTTAATAACTGTTAGGAGCAACACAATCTCTCTTTGTCTCTTTATTGTCCCATGAATAAAGGAAATGGGTCTTCAGCATCTGCAACCTCCTGCTGGGGAACAGGAGCCCCCCCCCCTCTGTCTTAGCCTCTGGTTCCTCAGACTCAGAGACCATCAATACCAGAAGCTACAGATTCCTGGCAATCTGTCTCCTCTCTGTCTGAATCTTCCAACTCCAGAAATTGAGGTATGACAGTTTGACTTCAAATCACATGTCAACTTTGGGTGACCCCATGGATTTCATAGGGTTTTCTTAGGCAAGGAATACTCAGAGATTGTTTTTCCAGTTCCTTCCAATTCTTGGTATTTGTTGGTGGTCTCCCACCCAATTAATAAACAGAGCTGACTCTGATTACCTTCCAAGATCCGATAAGATCTGGTGCCTTCAGTGTACTTAGACCAAAATATAGCTGTAGGCTATCTTTCAGAGGAAGGAACTGGAAAAACCACTTCTGAATATTCCTTGCCTAAGAAAGGAATATTGGCAATTGCAGTGGGTCTGGAGTCCAATTTTCTGCCTCTGCAAGCCCACTTTGGTCACACAGATTACCAACATTGGCAGAATGAAAGCAAAGAAAGCAAGAAAACCAGAAAAGGTGAAAAGCTTCTCCTTGAAGCTTTCAGGAGAAACAGTTCATCTGATGGAGACAGGAAAAAGGTAGTGAAGGGAGTCCAGAAGACTGAAGGGCTATAAAAAATAATCTGGGTACTGCATATGCCCCAAGGACTTCAGGGCTACACTTTGCTCATTCCTGTGCTATAGGCCCCTCTAAGTGTGCATGCAACTCAATGGATGTAAAGTGAAATTCTGATTTCAGGAGGAAGTATGGAGTCAGAAAGCAGTGAATCTTATATTTAGCCAAAACTATGACTGCCATCTTTTGATTTGACTGGCACTTTGTTTGGAAGCATTCACATAAGCACAGTACTCACTTTCACTTGCTTATCATCCCGCTACCAATATTTAGTAGAAGCTGGTCCAATTTTATTCTCGTTCCTCCTCTTGGGGTGATGTCGATTGCAGCTGCTTACCATTTTTCTAGTGACCACTCACTTGTATTCTATAGATTTCATGCACCCCCTACAGATATAGTTGCCAGGTTAGTACTATCCCACGCCGTTAGGTTTTCAGGCCAAAATCTAAGGCCTAAGGCCTCTGCTGATGTCATTAAGCAAGATACATTAAGCATCAACCACAATTGCTCAGAGTGGGTCATTCAAATTTAAACAAACACAAGAGAACACACACACACATGCATACACTTTTCAAAGTAGTGAGCTCACCCTGAGATTCCTTCCCCTTAACCTGAGAATTGGAGAAGTGGGTCCAGGCCCTGAGACTCAAGGCTGGGTTCTGAGCTTTGGGGGACCTACTTACAAGTTTGTAGAAGTTAAAATGAGGAGTAAGAAAGGTAGGCTACTACACTGAGAGTTACTGAAAATTCTGGAATTGGGAGTTAGGGCTGAGCCAAAGTGGGGATCAGTTTGGATCATCTAGGATGCAAATTCCCATCCCAAAGCTTCCTCGAAATTTTTCCAGTTCTTCTTGTGTGGATGCTGTTTTCTCTCAAGTACTGTACCACATTCCAAAGCATAGTTCTGGAAAATCAGGAAGTATCCAAAAAAGACCAGAAAGGTAAAGGGGTGTGTTGCAAGGGACAAACATTACAAACATTACCACTTGTGAAGCTGAGTTACAATGCAGGAGGGATGCAATTTCACAGCTGGAGAACCAGACTGCAACATTAGAAATGTAGTTTTGGCCCTTATATGTCCAAGAATGCAGGATGCCACTCTAGTTCTTCCTTTCCATTTTCCCAATCAGTGCATGTCTAGGTAGTAAATGTTTCTGGTTGTATTTGTGATGCATTTATTCTATAATAAGCACAAAGAGATGTGTGGTTGAATTAAACATTCTATGGAAATTAAATTGTTGCTGTTTTCAAGTAAGCGGTTATGGTCAGTTTATTAACGCTCTGCTTACAAAGCCAACATGGGAAAAGCTATTGCGAAGTAAATTATTGCAATAGGAGAAGGGGAAGTGTTCAGATTTCAGAGACAGAGCACATGCTTTGCATGATGAAAATCCTGCTATTTGTAGGAATTATTCCTATCTGAAACCCCAGACAGTTGCTAGGAGTCATTGTAAGCTGAGGTTGAGGAACAGTGACCCTTGAGGTTAGGGATGTAAAGAATACTTGCCAGCTTTCACATCCTCAACATACTGAGATACCCTATCAAGAAGATGGCTACCATGGCATGATTTTTCACTTTTGAGGAGGATGTTATTGTGAAAAATTTGCTTCCACAGGGGGATTTGATTTTGCACCAAAAATTGCAGTTTTACACAGAAAACTTTATCGTTCACTGAGCACATGGGTTGTCTGCACAAAATGTTGATTTTTATCTGGTTAATGATAATATATATTCACATTGGTTTGATCCATTCTGTGCTTGCAGGGATTTTAGCAACAAAACTCATCTCTTTATAGATGTGACAGCAAATTCAGCCAGCCTCCATCCATGTTACATAAAAAATATCTTTGCATGTTTTTGTACTTTTATTTAGCTGTTTCTACTATTTTTTTTCATTTAATACAAATGAATGGAGTCTGAGATTCTCTAATTTGCTTATCCTGTACTGAAACTGTTGTAGTTAGAAAGATGACTGGCATTTACATAGTACTTCAGGGGGGGTTAAAGTGGTTCTCACACACTATATCAGTAATCCTTACAATGAGTACAGGGAAAGTGTTGCATTCAACATGTTGGACTGCAACATCCAACATTTCTCACTCTTGACTATGCTATACCGGGCCAGAACTGATAGAAGTTGCAACCCAAGGACAACTGGATGACTGTACTTTGACACTCCTGTCGTACCACAAATTTGCAGTGAAGATCAATACTGCACTACAGGTCATTCCCTGTATCCATGGAGGGAACTTGCCATTTATAAGTGAAACTGGGATAAAAGCACATCCTATTAACATAAAGGACTTCCTGTACAAACATACCATATTGTTACATTGGAGGACCTAGTTATCCTAGAGATGATGCCTCTCTAGGCATTTTCCAGTGTGACTCTATGGTATGTGTCCCTGTTTTTTTCAGCTGTGGATAACTGAAACCGCAGATATTGGTCCTGCAGATACAGGGGGTGACCTGTATTGCCATATTGCAGGCCTGAAGCTTATGACCATTCAACTCTAGTTTTCATTAGCCCTACACAGTCTGGCCACTGGTGAGGGATCATGGGAGTGGTAGTTCATCAATATCTGAAGGTCTAGAGCACTGCTTAACAGCATTGGCTGGTCACTTCCAAAACAGGGGTACAAGGAGTCTGCCCTGGATTTTATTCCAGACTTTAAAGGAGTTATTCAAGGTGCTGAAGATCACCAACCAAAATACTCTGGAATGAAACCCATAGCAGATTCACTGCACCACAGACATGGAAGCAACTTGCTGCACCTGATGCTTTAGGCAGTGTTCAGTGAAAATTCTTCCTGCAGTAAATTAGCATTTAGGAATACCTATGCTAAGAATGGTTCCAAGCTAGACTGATCTTGAAGAAGCAAGCCAATGCAGCAGACAATAGTGAAGGAAGCTAGGTGGAAGGGGGAGTCACAAGTCTTTTTAGAAGGAGGGGAAAAAATCCTTTCCCTGGCAGTAAATAAAGTACAAAACACACAATGTCACTTGCCTTTTAAAAAGCAATGTTTTAAAAATCTACTTCTCCTTAAATGTCTGTGGAGGTGGTAGCAGGAGGGAAATGGGTCCAGCCAGCATCAGAATGTTTTATTAAACTGCACTCTGACTGCTGTGCAACTCGCAAGGGGAGGGAAAGAAAGAATTAAAAATAAACAGTGAAAATCAATTAAAGTTGGCACCATTAAAATGAAGCCTGAGGAAGTGATGCAGGGACTTTTAAAAGGAGAAAAGATCTTCAGAAAATTACCTCCTATGATAGCAAAAGAGTCTGGTGATTAGATTGGCTCTGAAAATCAGCTCTGACCAAGCAAAAACAAAACAAAACAAAAAAACACAACAACTAAGGATGGAGAAAGGTTGACATAGAATATTATGCCTCATTTCTTCACTTATTTGCATTTTTTAAAAAAATCATGTGAAATATGTCTTTAAAGAAATATTTTAAAACATATTGCTGTCAAAAAAAACCCCCACAAAACCAAGCAATCCACACAGTTGACAATTGAGTTGAGAACTACACTGGGATATTTGGGAAGTGTTAAATTGGACAGCAAAGTTCTGATTTGCATAGAAGGCTTGGTGGTGTGGATCAGGCCATTTCAGGTTGGAATATGTGCAAGCTGAATTCCTCCAACTGTCCTGTCACTCATTCTTTTAAGTAAAGTTGGGCAGAACAACTCTAAATATATGTGTGGAGTGGAGAGTGAAGTAGCAGATTGTCTACCAGTACTAAAGCCCTGTCTCCCCATTTTGGCCAAAGTAGAGGGTGAGGGTGGTTTTAAAGATTAACAGATCTTTACTGTTTATGAAACCCCCATTGAAACCAAAAGCCGGTGGATTAACTATACCAGTTCCAGACTAACAGATTTGGAGTTAGCATAGCAATGGTTTTAATTAATCCATTTAATGGTTCAATATGAATAAAACAAGGAAGTGAAAACTGCTCTGACTTGGATGCTGTAACTTATACAGATATCGTGGATATCATTTGTTCTCTGCTTGACTTTGTTGTGGTTAATTGCCCTCAAGTTGACTTTGATTTATGGTGACTCCATGAATCAGAGACCTCCATATCACCCTATCATCAACAGGTCTTGCAGATTCAGGGCCATGGCTTCCTTGACTGAGTCTATCCATCTGAAATATGGTCTTCTTCTTTTCCTTCTGCCTTCTATCTTACCAAGCATTACAGTAGGACCCCCGTATCTGATGGGGATTGGTTCTGGGAGGGCCCGTGGATACAAAAAAAACATGGATAATAGCAAACACCATTGAAAATAAGGGGACTTCCTGTTTAAAATACCAGAGTTGCCTTGGAGGACCTAGAAAATGGCTCGAGAGGACACATTTTCTAGGAAGACTCTATGGTAGGTGTGCTGTTTTGTGTCCTTTGGATAATTGAATCAGTGGATAATGAAACAGTGGATGCGGGGGTCCTGCTGTATTGTCTTTTCTAGTGAGTCATGTCTTCTCATGATATGCACAAAGTACAACAGTCTCAGTTTAGTCATCTTGGCTTGTAGGGAGAGTTCAGGCTTGATTTGCTCTAGGAACCATTTATTTGTCATTTTAGCAGTCCATGATATCTGTAGAACTCTTCTCCAGCACCACATTCTAAAGGAGTTGATTTTCTTCCTATCAGCTTTATTCACTGTCCAGCATTCCCATCCATACATAGAAATGGGAAATATGTTTGCATGGACAAACCTAACCTTTATATTCAATTATATATCTTGACACTTCAGGATCTTGTCTAGTTCCTTCATAGCTGCCCTTCCAACTCCTAGTATTCTTCTGATTTCTTGACTGCAGAATATGGAGAAATTGTTCCATTTCTCCATATTCTGTCCTGACAGTAGCCTGTTGTCCTGAGTACAGGTTACACAGCAGGGTAATCAAATGTTGTTGCACACCCATTTCTTTAAGAGTGGTCCATAGTTTTTTGTGATCTACATAATAAAAGGCTTTGTTATCATCTGTAAAGCACACACTGATTTTCTTTTAAAATTCTTTGGTGTGCTCCATTATCCAACGTATGTTTGCAATATGATCCCTAGTGCCTCTTCCTTTCCAATGTTCATTTGGCATTTTTCTTTCCCTAGTGCCTCTTCCTTTCCTTAGACATCTGGCATTTCTTGTTCTGTATATGGTCAAAATCTTGCCTAGTGATAATGAATACTTTTTAATTCATGCAATCTGAGAATGTGAGCAGGATGCTTAAAGAGGTGAAAGCTGCCACCACATGTGTTTTAGATCCTCACCCTTCCTGGCTCTTTAAAAAAAAAATAGTCAGAGGGGGACTGGTCAAGTGGGTAGAGGGACTGGTCAATGTGTCACAAAAACAAGACAGAGTTCCAGCATGGCTCAAAAAAGGCAGAGATAAAACCATAGCTAAGAAAGCCCTCCCTGGGTACCTCCATTGGATAACTACTGTCTAGTCACCAAAATGCTATGTGTGGTACAGGTATTAGAGCAAGTGTTGGACCAGCTCTAGAGGGTGGTGATTTGTTTTGTTTGGATGAGACAGATTATTTAGATGCATTTCAATTTGGTTTCATGCCTGGTTATGGTTATGGGACAGAGACAGCTTTGTCCCCTGTAAGGAGGTAATTCTTCACTAGTTTCTTCTCTGAGGTCGGAATGAGTAATTTCAATAAATTTCTTCCCACTGAGGACTTTATCAGATGTGGAAAAAATCACCCAACTACAACATCATGGTAGCGTGAGTGCTTCCTGCCATTGCACAATGTTGTCATGTTTGTGTGGTCAAACTGTAGTCCAGCTGAAAATAAGGCATTGCTTTTCATTGATGGTTCAAGCCATAAATAGCTCTATCACTTTTTTCATGGTATTGAAGAACGTGTGAAAACATGTCCTGCTGCAATTGCGAGATTACAGCCTGAATGGGCAGTCCTCTTTCCACATTCCCCATTTCCGGTGAGAAAACATCTGGGTGAGAATGTGAAAAGTATCCACAGGACACTCTTTTTATCAACTGTCCTGGTTTGTTTGCATGTTTTTAAGTTTAAGTGTTTGTGTGTTTGTTTACTTTGCAAATTAAGGGGAGTGTTTTTAAGTGCGCTTGTGTCTTCTCATGAGAACCACTGAAATCTAGCCCATGTTAAATCACGGATGGAAAGTCCTACTCTTAAAGTGCTAGTGGTGGTCATGTGATAATTCCATGGCAGTTCTTTCACGCTATTACAGTGACATGTGATAATAAGTGGAATAATGCCACTATGCTTTTGCTTTCCTCATATGCAGAATTACACTGTTTTTAGATGCTAGTCTGATAAAATCCTGAGAGAAAGGCTTTGAAAACCATGTGATTTTTGAATGCTATTCACAATTTGGGACTTATTTTACACAAAATTTGCATGTGGTTGTTTTGCCACAGAAAACAGCATTTTCTTTGGCAGGAAACAAATACCACAGCTAGATAAACAGCATTTTTAGGCAGTCTGGCATATTCCCATGTAAACTGTTTTCTGTATTCTGTTTGGCAGAAGGTTTCAATGAGGTGTCCTTCCTAGGACTCTTCCCTCAGATCCTTCATGCAGAGATACCATGAATGGAATGCAGGCTAAGGATGTGATGAGATTGTGTTGCAGTGCCTGTTCTCAACAAGACAAGCTATTGCAGCATATCCAAACAAAATTTAGAGAGCTAATAAACTCTACCCCACAAGATTTCTCATATCCGTTATAAGAATTTGTCAATCTTTTTTTCCTGTATGAGTTCCACAGTTTGTGCAACATGTCTCTGCACAAAACTATGCCATGTTTATCCCTTTATGAAATGAAGGATGCACACAGAGCAAACACAGAAGGACTGACTGTTTGATCAGAGACACACCAAAACATTTTAAAATCTGATGCAACTATTTTTATTTTTTAAAAAATCTATGCAGCAAGGCAGCAGTTTTGGTAGTTTTGCTATGCAATTTATGCAATTTCCACACACAAAGAAATTGTTCTGGCAGATATGAAAGTTTTCAGGAAACCAATAGAAAGTATCTCTCAGTATCTTCCAAAAACAAGGAAGAACAGAAAAAAAAAAGAATGCAATTTCTTGGACTATCATATGAGAAAGAATTAAGCAAGCATTGACACCTGTTCTCATCTACATGCAAATCATGTGCTGCACCACCATGTTATGGCCCCTCCTCTTGTCTGAATGCAGAAAAAGGATACAGAGAAGTCCTTGGACTAGTAATGAAGCTCATCCTTTAGCAGAAGTGCCAGGGGCTCCTGGTTTGCAACAGAAGGCCCTTGCTGTACCTGTGAAACACCAGCGGCCATAGAGTCGCATTCTGCTTTTTGATGCAACATCCAGAACTGTCAGTCACACTTTTGTTAGAAGGCAACCAGCTTCCATAGAATATTGTTTATCTGTTGTGTTTTGAGGGTGTCATAAATTTAAGGAAGAAGAGCAGGAGAGAGAACCCCAACATACCTGATTAATTACTACAAACACTATATTAAATAAAAAAGGAAGGGAGCGGGAAGAAGAGAGTTGTTTTCCCATTATATTTTCAAACAAAATGAGCATTTTATAGCACATGCAAATCACTCCCTAGGAAGTACTTTCACTTCCTTAATTGTTCATAAATTTAGTGACAGGTGGTTACACAGTAGGTGCAACACCATTATTTTCATTTTTATTGCACGCCTTCACTTAACGAGAAAATCTGGCACAAAAGGGGGTCTTCTGGGTTGTTGTGTCATACTGACCTGCGGGAAGGCTGGGTCAAAAATTGAAGTTGGCTCTTCAAAACTGTCTTTGCCCTCAGATACTCCATGGTGACATCTGACAGGCTGGATAAATTGTCAGATTCATGGGTAAGAAACAGTGCATGGATCACACACTTTTTGATTTTCAGGTCAAATACAAGAAACTGTACAAATTTAAACATGTGAAAGTATATCCCAAAGCTGTAGCCCTATAGACTACACAGGTTATCACAGGGCATATTCAAGTGCATTTCTCTTAAGCCAAGGGATGAAAGAGAGATTTGTTGAGTCCCCATTTTAATGCAAACTTACCAAAATGCACTTTTGAACCCGTATGTTAACAGAAATGCAGAGAGCCTTTGAAATTTGTTCTCTCCACACTATTGCAATGCACTTCTCTAGTCAAATATGCATACAAATATCTGTATATGTTCAGGGAAAGTGTGCACAAAAATGTATACATTAGCAAAAATAATACAAAAATGTATTATATCAGGAAACTTTGTTTTCAAAAATGTGAGTATTGAGCAAAAGAGTGATCAAAAATGTAGATTATGAGAAGAGTACTAAAATGCATTAAAATTGTACAATTTTTTTTTAAAAAATCTCACAATAGTATGGAAATGAAACAAATTAACTATCACTGTTTTTTTTTAATGTTCCTCTTCAGTCTTAATTTTACTGCTCACTGACAGTCACTTACTCTGTACGTAAGGTAAGGCTACTTAATGGACTTAATCTTTGCAAATTCCAGTAAAATTTACCAGAACATTCATCTTTATTTATTTATTTATTTATTTATTTTATTTATATCCCGCTCTTCAGCCACAAGGCTATCAGAGCGGCTTACAAATTGTTTTAAGCAATAGCTATTTACACATCTAACTGCATTAAACAGCATCCAATGTGTGTTAGCTAATTGCCCCCACAAGCTGGGTACTCATTTTACCGACCTATGAAAGGATGGAAGGCTGAGTGAACCTTGGAGCCGGCTGGAAGCGAACTTGCGACGTGGTGGCTTGCAGTACTGGCATTTAACCACTGCGCCACCAGTTCTTGAACTCTTGAACTAATGCACAAATGAAATCCTAGTTATCCACCAGCTTTTAACTTTCCAAATGTTTGGGCACAGTTCTAATCTTTTTAAAAGGCATTAAAATGTTCTTGAGTAAAAAATAGTACGGCCACCTCCAGTGCTGGCCGCAACAGTCATGGACGCCGCCGAGAGAGAAACGGCGTTGTCCAAAATGGACCCTTGCCACGCAGCAGCCTCAATACTGTTCCGGAGGCTGCTTGCGCGGCAAGAAGCTGATTTTCCATGTCTGAAAATGTCCTTAGTGTCAGCTCCATCCCTATGCTTAGGTCCTTGCCTGGTTGTTGTGTAATAGAGGGCTTGTCCACCACCATCCCAGCTCTCTATAAGTCTCATTCTGCTTGAGGCTTCTTTGGAGACATACTCCACACACTGTCATATGGAAGGCTTCAGGTCAGCTGCTCCACAACTTCAGGCTAAGAACTTTCCATATCTCTCCAAGTCAGGTCCAGAAGTGAGGTCTGTGCACCACACTCTGCCTTGGTTCTGTACTGTTCCCACCTCTGCCTTCCAGATCTTCTCTTTAAAGACAACCTGTGGTCACCCTCCCAGCTCCCCTCTCCCCCATGATTTTAACAGACAATCAGCAGGTGGTCATTCACTACTGAGGTGAGTTCTATTCTTCCATATCATTCCTGTCCACCTCTTCTGTAGAGATGCTATTTCTAGAGCTCAGTATATAAAGTTCCTTTTTGGATTGCTGGCATAGGCACTGGGGACTTTGGGAAATGTAGTCCAAAAACTAATTTTACCAAACTCTGGATAACTCATTAAGCTCCCAAACATAGAAATACTTTTAGATGTTGAAGCTGATAATTAGACTCTGACAGACCGACACATGTTTACAATCTTGATTTCTAGTGAGATAAAGATGTTCAGTTAAAATAATGTCTGAGCACATTACGCTATCGAAAAGAAGCAGCCTTTTGAACATATATATACTTTACATGCTTTGGTGAATCTGATATCTCAGGTATTTGTAATTTGTAACTGTGATACAGAAACATATTCAAAAATCATTGTGGAAAATGAAATTTTCTTTATTAGTTTCACTCTTTGCTTGCCATGTGTGAAGCTGTGATTGAAAGATCACATGATAGTCAAGGCATTATGCAGTTCAGAAATGCTTTACAGAATAGCTCCATCACTGCTGTTTTGAAGGCTCCTCTAAAATGTTGAAATATTGTGTATTGTGAAGATACTTGCTTTTATGATTTAAGAAAAACATTTTTCTTGCTGCTGCTATTGCTATTTCTGCTGCATAACAACAAAAATAAAACTAAAGACAATATTTTCCCTGACTCAGAACTGGGTTGGGTTTCTAAATTTATACTATATATTTTTAAAGCAGTGTAAAAGCAATCAACCATAAAAAAAATAACAAAAGGCCCAGTAACTATCTTCCTAAAATAAACCCTAAAAATCCAGAGTGGAAGTCTTCACTGTGGCTTTTGTAATGTTCCAATCATCTCTATTTTCAGGGAATTCATGCTCCCTCCCGATGCTGCGCCATGGGAGGGGGGAAGATGTTTTTGATGGCCTCCAATGATAGGAGGCCACAAAGTAATCTGTTATGGCACTATGCACCATGACACAGACGAGATGGGGTGGAGTTAGAGCATTTATATGCCTGGGCCACCCCTCCTCTTCCGCTCTGGACCCTCTCACCTTTGACACAGTCTAAGCTTGCTGGTCACTTTGGGGATGGGTAGGATTTTTTACCCTTTTCCACAGGTTTTTTTTGCCTACCCTACACATTGAAGGGGATTTGGTAATTTGGCCAGGAGTAGTGCCTTAAATAGGTGGTCACTTGGCAGGTAGTGGGGGAAGAAAGTAGGAGTTCAGTGAGCATCTATGGCACCCCCTCTGGGTGAAGGTTTTCTCTGGAGCTGCCAATACATGTCATGTGATCTGGGGGTGGGGAAGGAGGCTGTTCTTAGGGCTGGCCTAAGAGTTTAGCCCTTACTAGAGTTCATGCAACTTGAGGGTTTGATCCATGGGGTGGCCTTCCAGCAGATGGCTGGCCAGGGAGCAACCCACCTTTTGGGTTCTCCCTGGGACTCAGTTTTTTTCACCCAAGGGAATCTTGGGAGGAGGTTTGGGAGAAACCATTGCCCCAGCTGCTCCCACACTAGGTTGATTTCCTGTTTTTGCATTTCTTTGAGAATAATACAAAATAAGCGATAGTTAAATAAAGTGGCCCATATTTTCAACCCAAGCTCTGGTCTTATTATTTCCTGGTTGGTTAGCAAACCAGTTTAGGACATATGGTGAAGAGGGGTCTCCCTGGATATTTGAAACGCTGAACAAAGGTGACAACATCAGAAAACATGCTGGAACAGCTCATCAGCCAGCCCAGCTATAAACACAGGAGATTATCAGACGGGCCTCTAAAAACATTCCTGTCCCATTATATTTTAAAGTGTAAGGGGATTTTCACATGGGCTATATATTCCGTGTCTGGAACGGAACAGGTTCGGGAAAGGTTTACCCTTTCGGACGATGCCCACCCTGTTCCGTTCCTACATTATGCCTGTTCTATTTTCTCCCTGTGATATAGTAATCACGGGGAGAAGTTGTTAATAGGCACCCAGTACCGTTTCTTTTACAGAATCATGGGTGTGTGAATCAGATCCCGTCTCTGTTCTGGAATGACAGGGATGGGGAAGGAGCTCTGTGGCAGGCACTTCCTGCCACAATCTGGACAGCCAGGTAAGTGCCACCCTTCCCACCCCCCTTCCCGGGTTACTAGTATTTTTATTTTTTTTTTAAAAAAATGATTTTTATTATTTTGTTTGACAGCTGGGTTTTTTTTTTAATTTGCATTTCCCTCCCATTCGTTCTCTCGCGAGAATGAGTGGGAGTTTCCCCAGCCGGTCGTAAAAGCGGCTTTACGACAGTTGCATTTATGGCCCACCGGGCAAGGAGGGAGGCGGACTGTTCCTGTTCCGGAATGGAGGTAAGTGTGCAAACATTTACCTCCATTCCATTGCAGGAACGGGAGAGGAGTTGGCGGGACAGAATCCGGGCTTTTAGTCCCCGTGTGAAAATCTCCTAAGTGTCCTGGCACAATAGCCCTTTTTATCACCTGTCACTGCAATAATGAGAAAGAGCAGCCCCAGCATTATCGGAGCACGATTGCCAGCACTGTTTACTTCTGCGTTCACCAGGGAACATGAACTCAGCGGTTCTTGCAAGAAGATGTGAGCATGCTTAAAAGTCTAAAAACAGCTAAATTAATAAACAAAACAAACACACAAGCACTGAAACACACTTAAAAACTTGCCAGCAAAATGGGGAGGTTCATAAAAAGAGCGTCCCTTACCTAATTTTCACATTCTCACCCAGAGGTGTTCTGGCGGGGACTGCCCATTGACGCTGTATTCACGAGAGCAGAACAGTGTGTAGTTTCAGATGCTGCCAATTCCATGACAAAGATGCCACAGCAGATCAATTTACTTTCAAAGACTTTCAGCAGGAAGAAAAATGAGTTTTGCTCAAAAGGAATTGCTAAGAGTGCTGAAATTACTCATTGCTTCACTGAAGAAAGAAAAATACAACAAATTCCAAAATAAAATACTTTTATTTGGCCAACTCCAAAGCAATAAATGCAACATTCATGCAAGGTTTTTGAGCTTCATTAGCTTCTTCATCAGACAAAGATGTTAGAAACCATACACAAGAAAAATGGTGATGATGTTAGAGTCCCACAGCTATATTCTGTCTGAGATGTTGTCAGTTAAGATGGTATTGAGGGATGTCTATGCAGGCTAAGGCCTTTCCCCTTATTGGCCATGTGAGGACTAGGAACAAAGAGTAATAAAAGTCAAGTAATGAAATTTCAACATCTTTAGCAGCAGAAAAGTAACTTATCTTACTTTTACTAGATCCAGCTTTCTCTGTCCTGTGCAAAGCTCACTGCTCCTTTCTTAGGCAGAGAACATTGAATTTTTCAAGGAGTCTTTGTACTGTTTAATCTTGAAATTAGGTGCTGTATAGGTGAAACTTGCCAAATTGTAGTCCAATGAAAGAATTTTACCTTCATTCGCGATAGAAAATCACAAAGAGGTAAGTTCCAGTTCTTTGGTTTGCAAGTGTTTAGCAAAGTCCCAAAGAATTGGGACTTACATCTTTGTGGTTTTCTATCTCCATTAAGGTAAAATTCTTTCATCGGATCTCACAGCTCCTCTGGTCAGTCACATTAGAAACAAAGGAAGAGGAGTTCCCTTTGGCCACCTCTGGCACCTATACTGGGGCAACTGTGTTGAACATCATTTATTTGACCTGGATCACACAGGTGAGCAGGCAGAAAAGTGTAGTATTCCAGTTCATTATTCCTCAGGTGTAACATTCCTGTCTTCTTGACAAGGAGTAAGAGAAGCCTTAATGCCTTGCCTTAAGAAGAAAGTGCCTTGGGTTGGCTGCCCCATGCTATAGTCTCTCAGAAAATAGGAATTTGTTGAAATAGCATCTTCCATGATATAATCTCTTGTGATACAATCTCTCAGCAAATAGGAAGTTATTGCTTCCTGAAATAGTACCTTCCATAGAAATGAGGGAAAATGGGTGCTTCAGCATATTACTTCAAGGGGAGGCAAGGACAGGCTACCAAACAACCAAACCAAACCAAACAAAAAACACCAAAAAACCAGGAAGGAAAAAAAAACACACCACATCCTCTGAAATTAAACCAAAACCAAAATGTTGGGACTAATGATGGCCTGATGAGCTGCTTGGTTGGTTGAGAAATTTGACAACAATCTTTTGTTGACCAAACTCTGGTTGTCAGATGTATTTAATCTATTATCTTGATAAAATCAGCTCTGACTACGCTCTTAGATTGTGCTGTCACCAAAACTGATTTTATCAAATGAGATAATCTTTGCTGTCAGCTAGCAGCACTTGGTTAAAGCTCTTAATTTTTTCTAACATCTATTTGTTTCATAAGCTAAAACACTGCATGAGATGCTAAGGTTCAGTCCTGCAACTGGAATCCTCCTATTTTTCCATCTTTCTCTGAAATCCAAGGCCTTGTCTAGATGAGAAGATATAATGCTGATTGCTATGCATTAATGCAGAATCACAGCAGTGTTCTTTTGTCTCCACAGTCCTTTGGCAAAATCAATGGTATGCAGAGCTTTCCATGTTTGAAATTCACACACAGCCATGCCTGTGAATCAACATGGTGGGCGAGAGTGAATTACAGTACTTGCATTATTATTCTCAACAAGTTGTCATTGCTGCACACCAAATCAAAGGTGCACAAGTGTGACCTTCCACTTTAAAAAGCTGTTTGGTTGCTTTAGCACAGCGAAAAAGTGCACTATCGGCAATGTGTAACTCCAAAATGGTGCTTCTGGCCACTTCATGGCTGACAAGCCTGCCCCATGTGCACGTCTGACCAATCAGCTTTCCACTTCCGACCTTCACGGTGATGCAGAGTGGTACACTGCACCTCACAACTCACCCTTATTTGGCTATTCCATTGCTCATTCCATGCACCAAATCACTGATGCCCAAGCCAAACAGCTCTGATCTTCGGGGCTCCATGGTAGATTTCACTTTTTATAACCCTTTGTTATGAGAACTATCCATTTCTTCCTATTTTCTTGTTTGTTTTCTGCTGCTCCAGAGACTAGAACATGAAGCAATGGATGCAAGCTCCAGGAACAGATTCCACCTCAACATGAGGAGGAACTTTCTGACAGTAAGAGCTGTTCGGCAGTGGAACACACTCCCTTGGAGCATGGTGGGGTCTCCTTCCTTGGAGGTCTTTAAACAGAGGCTAGATGGCCATCTGTCAGGATTGCTTTGATCATGATTCCTGCGTGGCAGCGGGTTGGACTGGATGGCCTTGTGGTCTCTTCCAACTCTACAATTCTATGATTCTATGATTCTATGACCTTTGCCTGAACCATAAGTAGTCCTTATAGGGATCCTTAAAGAAAGCTCATGTTCTTGTGTGTGTTGCTGGGGGGGAGGAGGGTAAGAGAAATTAAATTAATAGGAAGCTTTGGAAGCCAAACAAAAGGGCTCTGACAGTGCAGTACCTGAAACCTGAAGAGGAATGAGTGTTGTTTTGAGGGATGTTTGGAATCCAGTAGTAGCTGGTGGCTACTACTGGAAACCAGTAGTAGCTGGTGGCTACTACTTGAAAACAATAGCCTGAGTTTTGTGCAAGAAGGGGGAACCCATCATGAGAACCAAAAACTCAAGGGGACACCTTGAGATGTCTAAGAGTCTCTAAGTGAAGATAAGAGGAGCTATAAACCCACACTGTCACCTCTCCCCTCTGCCTAAATAATGTCTCCATAGTGAGTAGGGTGAATTAATGAACTGAGCACATAGGAAGTATGGCTTTTTAAACACACACACATAGATATAGCACTAATGATAAAAGACATTCTTATCCCACACCTAATAACATTCTTGATGGACTCAACCAGCTTGAACAACCAGCTTGAACAACAAGACTGATGGTAGACTCATGGCCATCCTTTGTATTTGAGAAATAATTAAACATTTGTAAAATGACAGTTTTCAAATGGAATGTCTGACTGGAGCCTCTTCCAGAAATAATGATGCAGTTGTTTTAGCAGCTCCCAGAGACAAACACTTCTTTAAAAATAATAATAAAAAAGTAAAAAAAGAGTGAGGAAAGGAAAGAAAACACAAAGTTTGGGGCTGTGTATTGTGAGTTGCTGAGTCCATGTCAGGCTCATCCCTGAATTCTGGGCATTGGAGTGGAATTCATGGAGGCCCTGACATGTAGCTAGTATTTTCTCAGGATTTTGGAATGCCTGAGAAGTGAGCCAGGCCTCCTGGTTGGCATGGTAACGCAAGTCCTACCGGGAACTCAAGGCCACGCTCCCCAGCTACTTTTGCTCCCCCGTGTCTGTTCTCACGCTTGATGCCTTATTATCTCTGGATAGTTTACATTTACTTCAGTAGCAGCTTTGCAATGGTTCCTTACACAAGCTACTCTTCCAATAAAGAGTTTTATTGAAGAACCCTGAGTTTGTGTTCTGAGTACATCACAGAAAGCTGCTACTCTCTTACTTTTAATTTTTTTTTCCTCTGTCCTGAAACTGTGGAGCCTTTGCCTGCAATGTCTGACGACGCAGAGACTGGCACACAGACGGACCAAGATCGGATTGCAGCCAGCGCCAGAGAAGCCGAGGCCTCGAAGCAGGAGGCCGGGGCAGAGGGGGGTGCTGTAGCTGCCGCAGCTGAAGGCACCAGCCGGGACCGAGACCGCCGGAGGGCTGCAGTATTTCGACCCTCCACTGAGCCCTGGGAGCTGGGGATGGAGCTGGCTCCAGGGAGGGGCAGCCTGCCAAGCTTCGGCACTCCAGTGCGAGAGGTTTTAGGCCCTGCCTGGCCATGGGCAGGGGCCGGACGCCGAGAAGACCGCCGGTCCCGGTGGGACAGACCCCAGGGTGAGGGGCCTAGAGAGCCAGAAGCGAAGTTTTCCTTGGCAGAAGTTGGAACCGAGGTTCTTCAACTGAAACAGCAAATGGGTGAGATACGGGAGGTGCTCCTAGAACTCCTGCACAGAACCCCTCCAGCTCCACCAGCACCCGGAGGGGCCCAGCCTCCCCCAGCGCCACCTGCGGCTGCCCAGGCACCCGGGGATGGAGTCCCCGCTCAGCCCCCAGCAGTACCTGGCCTGCCGGCTCCTGGACCGGCTCCCCCGGTGGGGGCTGGCCCGGTTGAGCCGCAGGAGCGACCCCGGGGCTGGAAACACCGGCACCTGAAGGCGAAGTTCGATGGGGATCCAGCAAAACTACCCTACTTCATGACTCAAGTGGTGAGTTACATGACCCAGTGGGAAGGGGAGTTCCAGTCTGAGGCTGAGAAAGTGCAGTATGTGTCCAACCAACTGGAGGGAGAGGCGGCTCAGTGGTTGGTGGGTCTGTATGATATGGGAGCCCCTGAACTGGGTAATTACCAAGAGTTCCTGATGGCTCTCAGGGCCCAGTTTGACGATCCCTTAAGAGGGAAGCGGGCTCGAAGCAAGCTTAGGAGCCTGAAGCAAGGCACGATGCCCGTGGCCGAGTACGCAGCTGAGTTCCGCCGCCTAGCCAGCCAAGTACCGGAGTGGCCAGAGGAGGTCAAGGTGCAGTTTTTCCAGGAGGGCCTGAACCCTGACATTCTAGAGTGGGCCAAGTTCCAGGGAGACCCCGAAACCCTCATGGGGTGGATACGGCTGGCTGGGGAAGTGGAGTCGGTGAAGGCCAGCATTAAGATGTTGCGCCGCCAGGCTGGGACGGAGGGGAAATCCGCTGGGGCCCCCGGGAAGAAGACCAAGACGGCACGCTCGGGGGGAGGCACCACCGGAGAGACCGAACGTGAGCGAAGGATGAGAAAGGGTCTGTGCCTGCATTGTGGGAGGAGCGGACACCGCATAGCGGAGTGCCCAGAGAGGAGCCCACGGGAGCAACCCGCCGCCGCCAAGCCAGCGCGGAGCGAGGGGAGATCCGGGTCCTCCAAGACGCCCTCCAAACCCAAGACCAGGGCGACGGCCAGGGCCCTGGCAGCGGGCCAGGCGGCAGGGGAGTCCTCAGATGATCCCGAGGATAGTGGGTCCTACTCCTCCGACGCTGAGCCGGCGGGAAACGGGCCCAGCCCGCCCTACTGAGCGCCCGAGGGCGGGCTAATCCGGAAGGGCGCCCGGATGCCGTGGTGAGTGGAGTGAAGGGCCCGTTCTTTATCAAAGCTCGAGTGGGGGTTGGAGGGGAGGGCCCCACCCGCAAAGTTATGTTAATGATTGACTCTGGTTGTACCCAAGTACTTATTCATCCCTCCTTAGTCAGTGAACTAAACGTTGATACTGTTAAGCTGGACAAGCCCGTGTGGCTGTCTCAGATGGATGGGGGGATGATGAAGGGGGGCCCCGCCCGGCGCATAACTGGTCCCATGCACATGAGGATGGGCAACCACCAGGAGGAACTGCAGTTTGTGATTGCTCCAGGATTAGTCCCTGCGGCAGTTGTGGGTCTGAACTGGCTAAAGTACCACAACCCCTCCATAGACTGGATAAAAGAAACACTGACTTTTGCAGACCCGTTGTGTATCAAGGAGCACGGGGCGGGGGGAGGATCTCCAGGGGACGGGGGCCCCCTGGTGGATAAGCCGCAGAATTACACAACTGCCTTAGTAAAAGGGGAGCTGAAAGGGTTGCCAGTGGAGTACAAGGCGTGGCAATATGTGTTTGAGGAGAAGGAATGTGACATTTTGCCACCCCACCGGCCTTTTGACTGTGCCATTGAGATACTCTCGGAGTCCAGCCTGCCCAAACCTCGCATTTATTCTATGACACCAGCTGAAATGGAGGCGCTCCGAGAGTTCATAGATAAGAACTTAGCCCGAGGGTTCATTAGGCCCTCAACCTCGCCTGTGGGGGCCCCGGTGATGTTTAGGCGCAAGGCTGATGGCGGGCTTCGTTTGATTCAGGATTACAGAGGGCTAAACGCTATTAGTGTCTCCAACCAGTACCCCCTGCCCTTGATGAAGGACATATTAGCCCATCTCTCCAAAGGGAAGATTTTCACGAAGCTGGATCTACGAGAGGCCTACTACAGAGTACGGATTCGGGAGGGGGACGAGTGGAAGACTGCATTTAATTGCCCCCTAGGGGCTTTTGAGTTCCTCGTCATGCCTTTCGGCCTCAAAGGGGCCCCTGGCATTTTTCAGAACTTGATTAATGATGTGTTACGTGAATTTTTGTACAAAGGGGTGTTGGTGTACCTTGATGATGTGTTGATTTATTCGGAGGACTACACGTCCCATGTGAAACTGGTGAAAAAGGTGCTTACCAGGTTGGGGGAAAATCATCTGTATGCGAAAATGTCCAAGTGTGAGTTCCACCAAAGCCGTCTAGATTATCTAGGGTACCGCATCTCAAACAAAGGGATTGAAATGGACCCAGAAAAGGTTAAGGGGGTCTTGGCATGGGAAGCCCCTAGAACCAGGAAACAGTTGCAGAGCTTCCTGGGGTTTGCTAATTTTTATCGGTCCTTCATCCCTGACTTTGCGTCGGTAGCCCTCCCCCTGACAGATTTGTTAAAAACCAAAGAAGGGAAAACCAAAGGTTCCAAGCACGGTAAAGGGAACAAACCTCCCCAAAAAATTGTGTGGTCACCACAGTGCCAACAAGCATTTGACAAATTGAAATCCCTTTTCACTTCTGAACCTATTCTCAAACACCCCGACCCCTCCCAACCTTTCGTGGTCCAAGTGGACGCATCTGATGTGGCTATGGGTGGGGTGTTGTTGCAAAAGGGGGAGGACGGGGATTTGAGGCCATGTGCCTATTTGTCCAGAAAGTTCAATGACACGGAACGAAATTGGCCAGTGTGGGAGAAAGAGGCAGGTGCTATCAAGTTGGCACTAGAGACATGGCGCCACCTACTGGAGGGCTCACCCAAACCGTTTGAAGTTTGGACTGATCATAAAAATTTGGAAGTATTGGCTACCCCTAGGCGTTTGAGCCCCAAGCAGGTCAGGTGGGCCAGTTTCTTTTACCGATTTAATTTCACCTTGAAATTTATCCCGGGGAAAAGGAATTTTCTGGCTGACGCTTTGTCCAGGCTACCACAGCATGAGAGTAAGCGCAAGGAGGTCATTGATACCGTTTTTTCTCCTTCCCACTTGGGACTAGCCGTCCTCACTCGGAGCAAAGCCAAAGAACAGAAATCCACTGATAGCCCTGCTCAGGTGCCGGGTCCTACTGAAGGTGGCGGTGATTCACCCTTGGCGCAGGGACCGGTGCCACAGCCCTTGAACCCCGACCCGCCTTCCCCCGATCCGGGGACCCAGGTGGTGACCCCTACGGCAGATGGCTCTGCCACGCCCACTGTTTCTCAAGGGGAGGAAGGAGGGTGGCATGCTCAATTGGCCTCGGAACTGCCCCGGGACCAGTGGTTCCTGGCTCACCCCAATGAGGTAACTGTGAAGGAGGGGGTGGCCTGGAAAGGGGATCGCCTGTATGTTCCTGAGGTCTTGAGAGCGAGTATTCTCAAACAGTGCCATGATGTCAAGAGTGCGGGACATTTTGGGTATCTCAAAACTTTACATTTGGCCCGCAGACAATTTTGGTGGCCCCGCATGAGGAAGGAGGTGGAGGATTATGTAAAGGGGTGTACCACTTGTGCAGTGTCAAAAGGGGGGTCAGGGAAGCCCAAAGGTTTGCTCCACCCTCTACCTACCCCAAACAAGCCCTGGGAGGTCATTAGCATGGATTTTATTGTGGATTTGCCAGAGAGTAGGAAAAAGACGGTTATTTGGGTTGTGACTGATTTGTTTTCCAAGCAAGCGCATTTTGTGGCCTGTAAGAAGCTCCCCACAGCCTCCCAACTAGCCAAATTGTTCATTCAGCATATTTATCGGATTCATGGCATTCCGGCCAAGATTGTGTCGGATCGGGGGGCACAATTTACTTCGCAGTTTTGGAAGGCTTTCACAAACCTTCTAGGGGTGGAGCTTGGTCTCAGCAGCTCCCATCATCCCCAATCGGATGGACAATCGGAACGAACGAACCAGACTCTGGAACAATACCTAAGGTGCTATGTGAATTTCCAACAATCTGATTGGGTTGATCTTCTACCTTTTGCTGAAGTGGCCTACAATAATGCCACTCACCAGAGCACTGGGCTCTCGCCGTTCAAGGTTGTGTCTGGGCATGATTTCGGTCCCCTCCCCTTGTTGGAGGGGTCTCCCAACTCTGACCCCGTTTCGGTCTCCCAGTGGAGTCAAAAGGTCAGGGATGCGTGGCCTCATGTAATCTCGGCCTTGGACTTTGCCAAAGCACGCTACAAACATTATGCTGATCAGAAACGGGACCCTTCCCCCAGATATGCAGTGGGAGATATGGTTTATTTGTCCACCAAATTCCTTAAGTGTCCCCAACCCTCAAAAAAGTTGGGAGCCAAATACATCGGACCTTTTCGTGTTGTTAGGATGATAAATCCTGTGGCTTTTGAACTGTCTTTGCCTAAGTTGTACCGTCATGTACATCCTGTGTTTCATTCCAGCCTGCTCAAGCCCGTGAGCCCTCCGGACAAACACCACCCGGCTCCAGAACCTGCTCCTCAGCCGATCCTGGTGGATCAAGACCAACATTTTGAAATTTCTGAGATTCTGGACTCTAGACTTCACCGGGGAGGGTTACAGTATTTGGTAAAGTGGAAACACCTGCCTTTGGGCCATGCAGAGTGGGTTGCTTCTGAGCATGTCAATGCCAAACGCTTATTGCGAAAGTTTCATGCCCGCTTTCCCGATAAGCCGGGCTGAGAAAGGGGGAGGGTTGGTCTTCAGGGGGGCAGTATGTCAGGCTCATCCCTGAATTCTGGGCATTGGAGTGGAATTCATGGAGGCCCTGACATGTAGCTAGTATTTTCTCAGGATTTTGGAATGCCTGAGAAGTGAGCCAGGCCTCCTGGTTGGCATGGTAACGCAAGTCCTACCGGGAACTCAAGGCCACGCTCCCCAGCTACTTTTGCTCCCCCGTGTCTGTTCTCACGCTTGATGCCTTATTATCTCTGGATAGTTTACATTTACTTCAGTAGCAGCTTTGCAATGGTTCCTTACACAAGCTACTCTTCCAATAAAGAGTTTTATTGAAGAACCCTGAGTTTGTGTTCTGAGTACATCACAGTCCAGCACACTCGCAGTAAGTGACAATTAATGTCTCCCCTGCTTCTATGTGTTTTTCCACTGATGTATAGTCATTTTTTCGCTCATGAAAAGCACTAATAGAATACTGGTCATGAAAGACCAACAACACTTATTGCTGTTATCCTGACTTTGACTTCCTTGCTGCATTATTATTGATGGGAACTTCAATAAAGCCCGGGATAGAAAACAAAGAGTCGGATGCATCAGGCCTAGCAGGGAGCAAACTAACAGTATTTTATTTGCAGCCCCTTCATTCTATTCTTCTGATGAAATAAAAGACTCCAAGACCAGTTGTTTTAGTACAAATGGTTCATTCCCTGATGCTTGTCTGAAGAAAACATATTGAAAGCTTCGGCTAATGCAGTAGGAAGTAGGGACCTCGTGATTTAAAACTGGAACATATTGCAGCAAATTGTTCTCCCAGAGTTGGCTCTATTCTGAGTCTGGGTGAGGTAGTTGCCTCAGGGGCAGCAAATTCACTGCCCCCTGCCCCACCCTGAAAGGTCTCTTCCTGTTCTGAGGAGCTGCTGCTGTTCCACATAGGTTCATGAACTGGGCTCTCCAACAGCCCTGAAGGAAGGAGAAGAAGGAGGAGGAGAATAAGGAAGAAGAGGCAGTGGCAGAGGTGGGTTACAGTCTCAGCTCCCCAACTTCCTCTGGCCTGTCAATCTTGCTGTTTCCTGAATGCACAGAAAAATGTCTTTGCCAATCTCTTTCAAATTATAAATGCACAAGACTTAACATCCCCATCTTTGAACAATATGCACAAATAGCCTTTAGTCAATGGTGGTGGTGGTGGGGAGAATAGGGAAAGGAATACATTAGGAGAAGTTTGGTAGCAAAATATTTGATCATTTTCATGTGAGAAGACAATGAAAGATCCCAGAACCCAAGATGAAACAAAGATGAGAAGAAAATGCAAGTGAGATTTGGAGAAACAGCAAAATTGAGAATGGAAGATTTCCCCCTCCCTCATCATTGCTCTGGCCTCAAGGTCAGGGTCAGATGACAAGGAGCTGTCCAAAACTAAGGCGTTTGGCTGCTGAGGCTCAAAATCTGGACCAGGCCTCAGAAACTAAGGAGATTGTCAGATGTGGCAAATGTGGTGTGATAATGACAACAGGATACCACAAAAGGTCTTCCCTATCACATAACACCATCCCCCTGTGTTCTCCAAGCATTCCACTGCTGTGAATAAGGTGTTCTTTTTTATTAATGGGCCAAGCTGTCAATTGAGTGCCGATGACACTTTTTCATGGTATTGCCAGTATCTGAAACCACGTCCCATTATGGTCTCATGAATACAGCATCAATGGGCGGTCCCCGCCAGAACACTTCCAAGTGAGAACGCAAAAACTAGGCACAGGATGCTCTTTTTATGAACCTCCCCATTTTTCTGGGAAATTGTTTCAGTGCTTGTATGTTCGTCTTCTTAGTTCGTTTTGGTCGGGGGGGGGTTGTTTTGTTTTGTTTTGTTTTGTTTTTTTTACTTTTAAGCTTGCTTGCATCTTCTCACAAGAACCACCGAGATCACATGCCCCGGTGAGCATGGAAGTAAACAGCACTGGCGATCATACATTGATAATGCTGGGGATGCTCTTTCTCGTTATTACAGCAACATGTGATAAAAAGGTTATTGTGCCCTTTACGCTTGTGCTTTTTAAATATAGTGGGACAAGAACGTTTTAAGTCAGAGCCTGCAGAGCAGGAGCTCACCAAACCAGAGCCAAAACCCTCTCAACCTCCTAACTTTGAGCCCCAAGGAGCCAGGTACAGGAGGATGTTGAGCAAATGAAAATATCTGTTTGCAAACCCAAGATTCTGTTGGAGGTGGTGTTTCTGTCTACCAAAGAAGACACAAGCCTATATAGGAGAGATGGACTGGAGGTGGAAATTCTGAATGCTCATTATCTCCAGCTTTCCTTGAAGCAAGTGGGTCACTTGGAGCTAGCCTTGGTGCTGTGTTCACTGGTCTACCTTGCTGCCTTGTTTCATACTGTTTTGTAAGCTCCTATCGTGACCAGGGGTTCGTTTACACGGGCAAATATTCTTCTAAATATACTGCAAAGAGAGCTCATTGTTCCCACCGATCGCACTACAGCATTGCCTCATTCAGAAGGGGGGAAGGTAAAACACCCAAATATAGCGTGGCAAGGGATGTCGCCACTAAGGGCTGCAGCAGAGCTGCACTGTGATTGGTTGCTATGATGAAGGGGTAGGCTTCAAAGAGGGGGACTGAAGGAATGGGGAAGAACAACAGCTCTTGCCTTTCTCCACCCAACCCATCTTTCCGCCTGTAACACCCGCCAATAGAGGAGCCGCTCTGAGGAGGCCCAAGGGGCACCTGCCAAAGGGACCTCCCCGGCTGGTCCCCCGCCTTCCCAGCACCCATCCTGCTGCTGTCACGAGCCACCCAAACTCCCCGCGCTTTTCTCTCAGCTGTGCCAGGAAGTGTGCCTCCATGTGTGCTTGCATGTCTGTGTACGCGTGTGCGCCTGCCTGTGTGTTTGTGTTACGAGAGAAGGACTGCCGAGAGGAGGCGGAGAGCGGCCACAGAACAGCTGGAGGCGGCGAGAGGAGTCGCCCAGGCAAGCGGCTGAGGGGAGTGGAGTTGGTGGTGAGCTGCCTGGCTAGGCTGTCCGCGGAGACCCTTTGCTGGGGGTTGTGTTGGAGGGGGAGCTGGTGGGGGTGGTCCCTGCACCTCCCATCACCTGAGAGAGTGAGAGACAGAAGCCCACGCCCCCAGCAAGTGGCCCATCCGCTGCTCAGAGGAGGAGCTGCCCTGCCAGCCTCAGCCCATTCCCCTTGGCAATCTGGTGTGAGTCTTTCTTTAGCTACCCCCCCTGCTCTTTTTGATGTGTGAACAAAAAAGTGGCATAATTTTTTTAAAAAACTGACTGGCACAGCTGCGGAAAAAAATTAAACCACAATTTGCCACAATAAATCTGCCGTGTAAATGAGCCATAACAAGCTTGGTTCAGTGGGGTACATTCTTCATTGGGGACTTTGTCACTTGACTGGAATTCATGTAATTATAAGAGCGTTTAAGCAAAAAGAGGAGTTGCCAAATGACAGATTTATCCCTGGGATTGTTATCTTTATTGGGCATGCATCATTCCCCACCCTTGCATTTGGAAAGGAACTAAAGACAACAGAACTGAGTTGTCATTCCCTAGTTTGCTCTCACCCACCTGGTTCTTTATATAGGTGCCTTCATTTTCCTTGCAAAGTTTAAATCCAGTAGTTATATATGTATTTCTTGTTCCTCTTTCTGACTTTGTGTAGAGTCCTCTAATTAGTTCCTGGATGGTGACATCTTTGACAGCTCCATCCTTCCACCTTCAGCAAGAGGAGAAATGGTTTGAGATCCTCACAGGGATATAAATGGCTTGTAGCTATCTGTCTATCTATCTGTGTGTAGAAATGGAGGATGTAGGAGAGGAGCAGTTGATAGAGATGGTCTTGGACCAACCTTTGTTAGGGGTCACAGTTGAGTTTCCTGCCAGTGACAGCTGCACCAGATGAAGGGCACAGCTGCATGTCGGGGGCAGCAAATTATAAGAACAATAGCTGACAATTCATTTATCAGACACGAAGAGCCTAAGAGAAGGAGAAGGAACAATTGGGCAGGGGGGCAGTCTGAGCGAGCAGAAAGATTCAGAGAGTCCCTGAGAAAAGTAGTCAGACTCTAAAGAAACCTGAAGTTCATCTACATAATGAAATCCTAGTTATACATCCAATGAGTAGGAGGCTCTTCCACGATGTGTGGGTATGCACACTTGCATGTGACTTTACATACATACACTAGCAACTGCTTCTAATATATTTTCAGAATCAGATTATCTGAAATGCTAGTTACATCCAAATGTACTCAAATGAACCCTTGAGGGTCAAACTAGAAGTTTTTGTTTTGTTTTGCAGTTAGTGTATACATTTCAACACTGACAATAACTACCACTGTAATGATCAAGACTGTATTAGACAGGGAACGGGAAGTGTAATCCTTTGTTTTAGTCCTGACAAAAATAACATCTTCAAAGCTGTAGCTTCCTTTGGGAGGATAGCCCATTGGAACCATCATGGGACTTCATGCAAATAACAGCCTTGGAGGAGCAGTTTAAGTTTCCACTTGCCACTTGTTTTAATCCTAATAATTACCACATGTGCATACCCATACAACCAAGCACTGTTTGATTCTATACTCTACCCTTTGATCTCTATTAATTAAACTTGGACTGGGGAGTAGAAGGCATAGAACCTTTTCAAAGCTGGCTCCATGAAGGCTTTTCTCTTTCTGTTTTGAAGCAAAGCTCTGTATGACCTTATGCTGGCTCCTGTAAAAATTATTACACTGGTGCTTTTTTGTTTGTTTTATCTGACTGTGGTTTGTCTTGTGTCTTTTAGCAGGTAAGCTTTGGGAGGATAGCTCCCATTGGAACTAGTGGTGGGTTTCAACCCAATTCCCCCTTTGCAGCTAAATCCAGTATCTTCAAATCAAGAAATAAATATTCAGAGCTTTACTGTCCTTTGTCTAGGTCCCCGCATGGCCAAGAAAGGGAGTGACCTCTGCCTGCACTGAGATCCCTCCATACCAAGTGAAGTACAAGAGAGGCAATTTCTGATACAAGATATAGGCCTGTGTTTCGAACACCATCATCTTTCTTTCTTTCTCCTGTATGATTTTTTAAACATTTTTTTGCCTGATGGAGAAAGTCAGTGGAGCTTTGAAACCTTGCATTGTCTGTTTGGTGCATCTCAGGTGGCCAATAAAGGTATCACTCTTTTGTGGATTGTTTTATCCTTGGTGCCTAGGTAGTCCCATCCTGTTCATGCCCAGTCCAAAGACAACTTAAGTTCAGCAAAGGGAAGCCCCTGAATCATCTTGGGAACTAAACAAATCCTGTTACTTTTGCTGCATTCAGTGGAAAACATTGTCTTTCTCTAACTCTCTTAAGTTTCCCTAGGTACAATCATGAGGAAAGAAGTAGTGTGCAATCCTGTCTCTTACAGCTTATTGTATTCTATGGCCCATAAAATTCAGTCTCTCCTTTGGTCTTAATTTCTGTGAGTGTCCATCAGCCAAGCAAAAGGTTTTGCAATACCCTTCTTCAGATGCATCCCAACCACTTTGGTTGGCCTATCCTAACTATGGGACAGAAGAAAAGCAATCTTGAGATAGCACACTTATGAAGCTGGTGTGCGGTAGCTCCATTGGCAGCCTTCGCCAAGAAGAATCCAAAGTGTATGCTAAATTGTTCATGCATTTGAGCAGATTATGGTTTTTTAATGACAGAAGCAATTGCCTCCCTGAGTAGATTGGATGGGCACTATTGGATGGTAAAGTTGCATAGTATGTCTCAATAACCTGTGCACTATGCCTAAACATTATCCAAAAAATGGCTGACATATAGAAAGCATCAGATAGCTCCATTCATCAATTCATTATCCCCTCTTTCAAGATTCTCTTTAGCTAATCTCCCATACTCCTACATCTCTCCACCCTCCTGCTTTGTTGGGAGCATCAACAAAAGCATAGTATGAAAGCATTTTTAAAAAATAAAAAATAAAAATACACACAAGGGCACCAACCAGAACCTGTTAGTGGGAAAGTGAGGGTGTGTGTCTGTGCTTTGCAGTACTCATTGAGTCCTTTCCACTTTGTGGGATGCTAATGGTTTCTGCTAAATTTAGTTCATTGCATTATAACTGTGAGCTCCCATCACCACAGGTTTCTGCAAAGGAAAAAAAAACACACCCACAAATAAACAGCAACCAAACAAGTATGTGGGAAATCGTGATGGCAGGATGAGTCAGCCTTTCTGTCCCTCATGTGTTTCAACTTTGCATTCAGTAAATAATTGGGATGTAATGACTAAAGGGCTGTTGTTCACATAAAAGGCATGGGTGACAGCTGCGAAAAGAGCTGTCAATCAGAGCAAAATCAACTCAGAAGTTCTCCTTGGAGTAGGACACATTCCTGCAAGAGAGAACTCATCAATAGTAATGTTGCTAGGTTTTTTCAAAAATGTTAATTTAATTTGACATGTGTTTTCTGAGTTCCTCAACTGCTGTGCAAACTATACATGCATCTATTACTATAAACCATACATCTATCTATCACCTCTTTAACACAGGGAGGAACAGCCTTCAGTTTTGTGCAGTCAGTTATTATTATTGTCACAGTGGTCCACCTACACATTTTATATTTAGTGTGCTGAACATCTCAGTACCACTTAAGAATCTGATTCTTTTTCTTCCTCTTGGGATGAAATGGGCAGGTTTCTCCCACATTCATGTTTTTAAAGGAAAACTCACTTTTTTTTTTTTTACATTCCCCTTATGATGAAATGTGCAAATTTTGGTAAGTTCTTATTAGAAACAATAAACAAAATCTTTAACATCTACACTGGCCAAATTCAACAGGTACAGTTATCCTCAGAATGGTGAGTACCTTACCATCTTGAATGTGTTTGTTATGTAGATGGTAAATGTGAAAAACCATTGGGGGGGGGGAGGTGACACCCTTAATTCATAATCACATGATGGCTGGATTCCAAGCCAGACTTTTAAGAGGTAAGCATTTAAAGCCCTCTTCCTCAATGGAAAATCTCTTAGTTTTGCTTTCTCCCACATGCAGCAGGATATAATAAACAAAGTTGAACTGTTTGTTAATTTATTTAACTCAGACTCTGAATGGCCTTATTCACCCTAAAGCTAGGGGGTGGTCATGATTACCATTGAATAAATCTTTTTTTTTAAAAAAAAATGTCCAGTTCAAGATCACCTGGAGGCTCAGTGAACAAAATCTAGCAAGGGGATTCAGAAGGGGGACCTCAGGGCAGGCTAAGAGTGGCAGGCATTCAAAGCTAGGAACGTCACAGGCTGCTGTTACAGTACTACAGAGGGGAAAGCCAGCAAAGTAATCAAGGCTCACTGGGGCAGACACACAACAGGATCAATGTGCATTGGGACCAGTGCGCATTGTTCCCTTTGTTCTTTGGGACACAGGCTAGGGAGTGCTAATGTGCATTAGAGCACTCTTCTTGGTGTCCTCTTCTGCACCTTGGCGATTCACTGACAGGGTTTCTTAGCACCTCTGCTACATAGCTAAGTATATGTAAAGTAATGTAACATACACCATGATAGAAGATTCTGGCTGATATTTTTAGTGGAACAATGTGACAATGGCCTCACCAGGCTGGCCCTGCAGTTCCTAGTTGTGATTGCCTATCACTCTCACCTTGCTCTATGGTCCCCCTTTATATCCCTTTCTGGATTTTGGGTCCTGGGCCTCTAGGTGACCTTATTGTGGACAAGTCTAGATAAAAGTGGTTTCTGTGATGGTAATCCTGACCATCACTTATTCCAGGGTGAATAAAGCCAGTCTGAGTCAGCATTAACATAGTAACCAACAAGTTACGGTTATTCATTATAACCAAGCTTTAACAAATTCCATTATTTGGTGTTAACTGTATAATATTATTCCAACCAAATGGTGTCAGACCTTACCGTGACTCCATTCATACACCCAGTACTGACTCTCACAACTCTCTCAACAGTCAGCTCTCAAGGTCATTCTCAACTAACATTCTCACAGACTCTCTCACTTACAGAGGTCCCTCCATACCTTCACAACATTCTGTGCTGAGATTGGCTGCCTTCTGTCATTCTAAGCATTGCATCACACCCATTCATCCAAGCACAACTCAGCAACGTAATTGCAAGGTGGTTCATCACAAGCAGGAAGTGCATTGGGAAAGATTGATCCTCTAAGCTCTCCAGAGGCTGGAGGCAGTATGACTCCCTAACCTGCTACAGTTGCTCATCCCTGTGTGTGTGAGAGAGCCAAAACCTATATACTTTCTTCACACAATAGAACATTTCATAAATCTATTTTTGGAACCTTCCCTCATTCCTCCTATTAATAGTTAAGGTATAACAAAATGAGTTAAATAGGCCTGAGTAGGCTATCTTTCTTATGAACATTAAAGGGGCTTACTATATCAGATAAAGGTCTGTTTTAAGAGGTTCAAAGCCCAGCTTCATCAATTACCATACCAGCAAATAAGCACATTGGCCTAAATCCAATAGCTAGTCCCAGCTAGAATAGATCCACTGAATCAATGGGAATTTGATAAATCAACAATTATGTTGTGTTGATTTAATGGGTCTACTCTCCTTGGGATGAACAATTGGATTTAAGTCATTAAATTCACATGGAAAGGTTGTCAGAGTGGTGAAATGTCACAATAAGATTGAGAATTAAGCATGGGTGGACTCTCATCACCAACTTTTGCTAGACTCACCAAAACCCTTCCTGGCTTCCCTAGAAATTCCACATCTTTTATATGGGGAGAAATTCCCTCAAGTTTGCCTTGGATTTTTGCATTAAGCAAAATTTGGGGAGCAACTCTATCAAGGCTTGCAGGACAGTGCCACATCCTCTGTTGATGGTGCCGTGGAAATCGCAGTCATCCCTGGCTTCCAGCTACACTGTAGACATCCCATGCAAAGAAGTTGTAGAAATATATTTGAACCGGTCGAAACTATTTTTCTCCCTTACCTTTTCTGGCATGACAGAACTCATCAGCAGAAACATTTGTTTTTCATTTAGTGGCTTGTAGGCAGGGATGGAAAATCTGTCAGTTTGATTTCTACCCATGCTTGTTTAAAAATGGGCTAATTTCAACTAAAACAGACTCTTTGGACAGCATCCTGTTAGTAACATACAAAAGGTAAGGTTATTCCACTGTACACTTGCATATGTATGTTTTTAATCACTGCGGAAGTGGTATTCCCTTCCTCCTTCCACAATGACCAACATGCTGCCCCCACAGCCATCACTGATAGAGAGTGGTGTCTCTCATAGCCAGGCACAAACAGACAACATCATCAGCTGAGACCTCCAGAGGAGCCTAGTGGATCCTGGTGGAAGATATCCTCAGTCTGCATCCAGCTATGAGAGATCTTCCACTCCCTCAGCCACAGAATGGCTGGTGGAAGGAAGCTATTGCAGCAACATGTTGAGACCTCTGGCAGAAGACAGTGGAGCCATAGCAGAACTCTTATGCTAATTGCAGGCATCTCAGATCTCAGCCATTGAATCAATTGCTGAATGGTATGCCAACATTTATGCAAACTCCACTGATGCAGGGATCTACTCTAGTTGGGACTAGCAATTGGATTTAACACAAGTTGGTGTTTTGTTTTTCATTCTGAATATAAAGTTGGTAACTGGTAAATTCTTTGAAAAAGATTTTTGAAAGCAAAAGGGTGTGTGTGTAAGCACAGATATAGATATAAATATAGATGAAGATTTTAAAGGAATGGTGCATTGACATGTTATTTACCATACAGACCTATTAACTCACTTATAGACCCTGGAAGCCACTCAGTATGTGGAATTGGAATGTAGAATATGTAACCCTTCAGATGTCACTGGACTGCATCTCCCTTTAGCCCTTACTTTTCCCTAGGGTAGCTAGGGCTGATGGGTGTTGCAGTCTATTAACATCTAGAGGGGCTGCATAGTCCCCATTCCTGCTATACAACCAATGGGCTGAAGAGGTCTTTAAGTATTGGTTGTGCCCTGTGCCCTCTCCATAGAGAGTTGGACATCAAAACTCTCAGTCTCCACAGTTTATCAATGAGGCACAGCCAAGAATTTAATTGGCCCCAAACCATTGCATAGCTTTAAAAGTCCAGCCTTCCTACCCTTTCATTCATTTGTAGACTCAGGTTAGTGATGAGGCCTTCCAGACTTTCCTCCTGCAGACCTAGGAGTCTTTCATTCATTCTCTTTATTACGATCAACAAATCAGATAAAAGGGATCTTTAGGTTGTGACAGGATCATCTGCCAGGAAGAGAGTAAGCTAGGGCAGGATCAGATTCCCCACATGGCCAAGCCTATGAAGGAGGGCGAGTCTGCGCAGAATCAGACCCTAGAGAACCACTCACTCCAAATCCATGAGCCCAGCAGAGCCCTCTAGACTGCAGTCTTTACAAATATGGCAGGCAGGTCCCTTTCTAGTACAGAGTAGAGGCTCCCTGGCTCTTTAGAACTTCTATGCAAGCAGAAGGAAAGTGGAGGCTTGTGAGGGCTAAGGACAGAAGTCCCTGCTAAAAGAGGTCTTCTTCTACCTCCACCCCTGTCCTGAGAAAGCCTTTGACTTCCTGGGTTAATTGTTGGCTCTTCCATATTCCTCTGCCCTTGTCTAATTTGCCTGCAGTCTTCCAAGACTGGGACAAATCAATACACTCTCCACACACAGAGACTGCTTCATCTTTTATACCCATGTTGCCCACATCATACTCACTTTGTGAGTCTTCAGCATTTCTCTGCAGTAAGGTGACTGATCAACTCCACACAGCTGCCATCACTGGCCAGCCCAACAGCCAACAGTCTCCCCAGTTGGACAGAAGCTGCAGGAAAGGAGGCTAGTAGGATGGGCTGACCCTGGTACCCCATCCCCACTCCTGGAAAATAAAGTAGTCTGAAACAATGGGGAGCCACTGGTCCCTATTTTGAATGGCATCAATGCTGAAGGAGCTGCAGAACAAATACACCTACAGATTCAGTACAAATTTCTGGCTGAATGAAAAATCAGAACACAAAGTTACTGTGCCTTGGATTAAGTGTGATTAGAACTTAGTTGCTGAGTATTATTATTATTATTATTATTATTATTATTAGGTTATCCTTTTGATGTTTTGAGACTCCCCTCCCCAAAATAAATAAATGACATGCTACATTGCTTATCCTTGTCTGATTAAAAGGTAGCTGGTCTTCAAAGGACTACTGCCATTGCACAGGCATGAAGCAGGAATGTGAAAAACCTGCTGATTGTGTGTGTGTGTGAGAGAGACATTATTATTTCTCGTGGGAACTTTAGTCTCTGCATTATCCTGAACAAAATTGGAGCAATTCTTTGTTTGTTTTAAAACCCACCAAGTATTCGTGGGAAATGTGGCAAGGCCAGTGTGTGCCAAGTTACTGGTGCAAAAAGTATTAATTAGAATGTCAGGTGAATTGGCTTTAAAGCTGCTGAAGAAAGAGATAAATCAGGGCTTTATTGTTATTGAATTTGGTGGCATCATTTTCACATTCAATTTCACCATGTGGCTTTTTGAACAAACAAGGAATTACAGTGCAAATGTGTCCCCCCCCCTTTTGGCCCAACAAGCATCCTGTATTAGCTTATCCTTGATTAATAATACACTAAGATGATGGAATCCTCTGAGGACTGCTTGGCATTGAAATGAGATTGTTAACCAACGGAATCTGTTGCTACTTGTTTCCTGTGCTTTTTTTCCCCATTTGTATTCCATTTAGTTTTAATGGAAGTACCTTAAATGGAAACAAGTCTATTAATAAAATGAAAAGAAAACTGAAGCAGTAATCATATCCCTCAGCTCTTATATGAAGCTTTTCACCCATAAATCTAAGAGCTTCTCAGGGATGGTGCTATGTTGATATTATCCTTTTCTTTTACAAGGAGGAAAATGACACACAAAAAAGGGGTAAAGAAATCAGAATGTATTGTGGGAAGGAGTGTCTAGAAAGGTCTTCTACATGCAGTGAATCTAAGGTGGCCAGATAAACGTTTCCAAAGAGACAAAGGTTTCCCAAAATTTTCTACATGTTGATTTATAATGTATAGAAGCAAATTTAGAAACTGCTGATGTGATTGAAATGGGAGTTCAGTATATCTCCCCAGAGTGGGAAATACTGTGACCAGTACCACCTTTCAGGAGCTAGCCTGCCAGAGCTTGAAATGACTGACAATTAATTATTTTTTGCAGTAATTAAGACATAATTAACTTACACTACAATTGGAGCTCAATGAGACATAATTGTAATCCTTTGGTAATGCAATGGGGACTTTTAGTTACTTTTATAGTCATGAGGGTGAGGCCTCACTAAACAATGGTTCACATGGACCAAGTGTTCACTTATGCTGTATCCCAGTGGTTCTTAACCTGTGGTCCAAAGACCCTCAGGGGCCCATAATATCCTCATGGGGGGGGGTCTGTGAAGGCTTGAAGGCTGCTCAGCCCACATGACAGGAGCCAAGACAAAGGCTGACTGGCTTGGCATGCACATTGCCATTCAATCCACTCCAGCTACAAACTTGCAGGAAGAAGCATGAGAAAAGTCTTCCCTCCCCTTCAGTGTCTTTGAGGGAAGGGTTAATGGTTGTTGTTGTTGTTAGGTATTAATATTATTATTGTTAGGATTTAAAATCTTGAGTTAAGGCTTGGGGGTCCATGGCAACAAAATATATTTAAAGGGGGTCCCTGGTAAAGAAAGGGTAAAGAGCCACTACTGTGTTCCATGCCGATGCCTTGTGCTCTGTTGTGGGTGTTGAGGTAACTGTGAGGTGGATGGTTAGGGTCACCAGGCCAGCAGCATCCTATTCTCTGAGATTTCAAGGGCAAAAGCTGAGACCGAGGAGTGAGTCTTCCTTGTGATATCACAGAAGGGGGGCAGGCAAGGGTTGGCAGGTAGGCCAGAACTACTTCAGTGTCGGCTGATCATAAAAATGGGTGTAAGGACAATTTTTAACATGCTTGGTTCTCAATAAAACCCAGATAATGTATTAACTATGGCAATCCAGAGCCAAGAAAAAAGAAGCAGCAACATTTTGTGGTAGCTGGATAGTAGCTCCAGCAGTTGCGGTCATGCTCACTAGGTTTTGCATCCAAGGTGGCCTTGTTTCCCCCCATACTCTACATTTGTGCTGAGGCATATGGAAGGCTCACAACCAGTGCCCAGGGAGGATAATTTTATTTTATTTGTGTATCAGATCCTGTAGAAAGTAACCGTAATCATTTAGTTACTTTTGAGAAATGGAACTAGAACACTAACTACTTGGGGTGGTACTATAATTGTAACTAATTCCTTTTTGGAAGTAACTTTTCAAGGTCTGTAACCCAGATGCTACATGTTGACAGGAAAGTTCTCAAGGGCTCTGATGGCTCTTTCACATGGTTGGGTAGGGCAGCCTTTTAAATAGAGTTTTGTTGGCCAGCCCTTTAATTAGAACACCTTTAAAATAAGGATATCTTCTGTAAAGCAAGGTATGCGACCACTCTAAGTAGTTGCATGAGCAGTCAAGCATGAGGAGCCAATGGTCTGCATGGAGGAAGAGTTTCCCCATTCCATCCCTCTGCTGGGATAAGTTGCACCCCTCTGCTTAGACCACAGGCTATCTGTGTAATCCATGGCTCAAATTGTGTGAACAATCCTCATTCACTGACACACACACACACATCCTGCCACCATCACAACTGCCTAAAAGCTTTGTAAAACTAACAGCTAAGAGGCCTATCACAAAAGATAAGTGGGCAAGATTTCTTTGCTAGTAGTAGTTCAAGTCCCAGGAAAAGAGAGCCATCTTTCATGCCACCTACTCACTATCTGATCCTTTTAACTGAAGAAACCACAACCCTGAGGCTTTCTGCATTGAACTCATGATCTAAACTATAGCCCTCTCAGCTAAATGGAACCTCAGGCTCCTTTTTTTTTTCCTTTTTTTTTTTTTTTTTGGTGCATTCCCATGCATAAGCGCTTACCAGAAGAACATATGTCTGAGAAGACTCTGAGTTATGGTGAACCCTAGTGCTGTTTGAAGCTTGCTTCAGAGGAGGGGGGAGGAAAATGCAGGAGGTGGGGAATGGGTGGGCACTTTTGTCTCTAATGGCCCTGTTGCCATAGTCAGCCTTTGTCATTGTGCCATGATTGACTGTGGTGCTTTTATCTAAGGATCCCTTGACGGTGTCATCTCAGAATGCCATGTTTCCTGTGAAACAATGAAGGGGTGTGGAGCCCATTTTCTTAAATATTATATTGTTCGACATGTTATGAAGTGCATTAGGAAAAGCAACTCATGCACTGACGAGGCTGTGGCAAGCTGTTATAAAGTGTATTATGCCTCAGAGGAGATGTTAACACAATGAAAAGGATAGCAGGTAATAGTACTATATTTTTCTCTTTAAGCAGCGCTCTTTTATTCTCCCTCTTCTACCTCACTATTGAATGTTAACAAATGTGCTCAATGATCACTCCCTCTGTTCTATATTTAGCAAGGAAGGCAGCCCGTCATAAATATTGAATATTGTCTTCCCACTGAGTGTGTGGATCTTTTCTCTTGCTTCCCTTCCTCTTTTTTAAACTATCTTTTTAAAACTATCACTATGAAAAGAAAATACAGGTAGTCCAAACTGACTACTTGACACTTACAGGATTGGAAATACATGGCTAACACAGGCAGCTGCATTCTCCAGGCTCATTCTTATATAGTATCAGTCCTCATGGTTCAACAAACTTTATACCAGTCTGTGAGATTAACCTCACCTTCATGTCTGTAGCTTGTGGTGGTGACACTGTTGAGGAGAACATTTGCTCCCATGTGATTACCTCCTCCTGAGCTAGAGTAAATCTGTCTTTTGTTCATTTTTGAGAAAGTATAATAATGTCAACATTATTTCAACATTAATTTTAGCATTATTTAGATCTTTATCCAACATCCACCCAACTTGCCTCTTTTATCTTTCATTATGTCCCTAGCTTATTCGCCTGTGTCTCTGTGTGTATATATGTGCCTACATGGGATAAATACCCCAGCTTGCCCCTATTCCAGAGTCCTTCAATCCATATGACACAGAGCTTTTGCCCCATTCTGCCCCTGGGCAGTCCTCACCACCCCCAGGGCAGATATGGGGCTGAGACAAGGCAAGCTGGAGTAGGGCCGGATAAAGGGATCAGATTGTGAGCATTCCTCAAAATTACTCAAAACAACATGGAGGATATTTCGAGTATTCCCACTAACATTCACAAAGCACTGATGCCTTCTTGGTCCCTTTTCCACTGCCCTCACCAGTAAAACACATGCTCTTACTTGTTCCAGAGGTGGGCAAACTGCATCCATCAGATCACATGTGGCTTTCCAAGCTGTTTTTGTGTGGCCTTTTGAGCTATCTGGACTCCTTGAACCACCATTTTGCTGTTGCTTCCAGAAAGGTGAATTACTTCTCCCATTTCCAACACACACACACACACACACACTTTTTCAGAACTTCTGCCACTTTCTGCTTTGAATGTTTTGTTTTCTGACTGTTTTGGCAGTCTAGACAGCCTTCAGAAGCTTCCAAGGGCAGAAAATTGACCCCTGAAAGACACACAGTTGTCCGCCCCTCTCTCCCCTTCAGATGTTAACTAGGGATAGAAAGAATATTTGGGGGAAGGGGGGGGGATTGATTGAAAAATGTGTTTCTTGAGTGTTGAGAAACACTGATGAGAAGGATCCAGGATTGAGCAATTTGAGACATATTCTATGCAAAATTTCACATGGCTGTTTTTCAGAGGAAACAACATGTGCTGCACAGGAAACAACATTTTCTCTATAGACACTACTGTTTATGCATACAAATATCATTTCTTCTACAGAAACTCTTGTTTTCTGTGCAAAAATATCACATGTGAATTTTGTGAAGAATAAGTTCTGAACTGTGAAAAATCTTTGCAAACTGTGCAGTTTGGAAATAACTTTGCTAAGGAAGTGATGAGAAATTACACTATTTTTTGCTCTGTGTGTGTGTTTTTTAATTATCCAAACAGTGTTTCTGTGCCCTGGATTATTTCCTGGCAAATCCCAGTACCACCTACAACATTATATTCCCCTTCCCTGTGGTTTCTTTTTAATCCACTTGTTCTGCTATATCAGAACAAAATGTCTATGCGTCTCCTTTCTCTCCTTTCAATTTTTTGTAGTATTAAAGTGCATTAGTGCATCAGCACAATGTCACTTTGGTACTATAACAATATAACCCTAAGAATTAAAAACAAAAAACAGAGGGCAAATTTTTCCCTTCAAACCACAGAAGCATCTCAGATTCTTTTTAAAAGAACACCTCTGGATGAATCCTAGTGCTGATCCAAGTAATTATTTCAAACAGCTTTTGAAAGGCATGGAATGAGTGGATGTCTCTCTCTCTCTCTCTCTGGCTTTTCTTCGCAAACGAAGATTCAGGAAGGACTCATCCCGCGCTTTCTGCAAGCGCGCTGATGACTAAAAAGGCCAATCTGAGATAAACAAGTCCGGTTGCAAAAAGCACAGCAGAAGATCTCCTTGGGTGATGTTTTTGGGTTGTGATTCTTTCTGCGTTGCCGTTTCTCTTCAAAACTTGTTCGGCATGAGTTTTCAAATAAGGCTGCAGCATTGTGGATAGTGTGTCTCCATGCCTCCCGATGTGAGGCCAGGGCGGACCATTGTTGGTGATCAATTTGGCCAAGCCTGAGATGTTGTTTCAGGGAGTCCTTGTCTCGCTTTTTTGGAGCGCCCCTCTTACGCTGACCCGTGGCGAGTTCACCATAGAGTACTATTTTGGAGAGGCGATGGTCCTCCATCCTAGACACATGCCCTGCCCAGCGCAGCTGTGTTCTCAATATCATGGCCTCAATGCTATTGAGTGGTTGTAGAGGTTGATGAGTGGATGTAGAGGTGGCATAACCAACAACACTTGGCAAAACCCTGGGAGCTATATTTGATTCTTTAGATCAGTCTGGAAGAGCCCTTAACACTAAAAGGACTTGGATATGGAAGAGAAAGTGGCCAACTTCCTCTGAGTGCCTATAAAAGTCTGGCTTTGAATTCTTGCACACTGAGCCATGTTTTTGATGATCAATTAGGATTACAACTCTAATTTCTTAACAGGATTCTTATGTTTTATGGGCTACACTAAAGACATGTTCAACCCAGTCCTCTTCATGCTGGGAATAAATCTAGCTACTCAGTTTGACCAATATAGATGGCTGGGATCTTTGTTTGTTTGATTCTTTTATTATATGAATTTAGCTCAATTAGCAGATTTCTTCATAAAGTGAATGGAAAAACTGTGATACTGGAACAACAAAAATCAGATCAAGTGAAATGGCCAGATACAGAATGGGTGACACCTGGCTTGACAACAGTACCTGAAAGTACATGTGAAAGGGAGTCCTAGTAGACCGCAAGCTGAACACAAATGGGCAGTGTGATGTGGTAGCTTAGAAAAGCTAATGTGATTCTAGGCTGCATCAATAGGAATATGGTATCTAGATTGAGGGATGTAATAGTGCCACTTTATTCTCCTTTGGTCAGACCTCACCTGGAATCCTGTGTCCAGTTCTGGGTACCACAATTCAGGAACGATATTGAGAAGCTGGGATGTGTCCAGAGGAGGGCGGCCAGGATGGTAGGAGATTTGGAAGCCATGTCCTATGAGGAGCGGCTTTGGGGTCTGGGTATGTTTAGTCTGGAGAAGAGAAGGTTGAGAGGTGACATGATAGCCATGTTTAAATATTTAAAGGGCTGTCATACTGAAGATGGAACAGGCTTGTTTTCTGCTGCTCTGGAAACTAGGACATGGAGCAATGAGTTCAAACTACAGGAAAAGAGAATCCACCTAAGCATTAGGAAAAACTTCCTGATAGTAAGAGCTGTTCGACAGTGGAATACGCTGCCTTGGAGTGTGGTGGAGTCTCCTTCTTTGGGAGTTTTTAAACAGATACTGGATGACCATCTTCTGGGAGTGTTTTGATTGTGTATTCCTGCAAAGAAGGGGGTTGGACTAGATTGCCCTCGTGGTCTCTTCCAACTCTATGACATGTGGGAGAAAGAGAAATTGACAGACTCATCCATCTCTGGATGTGATTTCCTTGAGGAATTTCCACACAATCCTTCCCTGATCCTACACATGAGAATAACAATCCTTTTTCAAGCATTTGCCACGACTGTGTGAAATGACATTTCAATACCAGCCCTTGTGGTTCATTAGCCTTCCTGCACCCCGATATATAGCACGTTCTTCCTTCTTATTGCTTAATAAGCCTTTAAAATCACTTGTATTCAAGATGGTAAATGTCACAGGACATGATTTTCATTCAGCCTGCCATGCTCAGAACTTTAACAAAGAGAGGGAAGAGAGAGAAGAGTGCAATTTTTGGTAGTGACTCTGAAGTATACCTGTTGAATGTGCAAAATGTTTCCATCTCCTCCTTCCAGAAAAGTCAGGGTGACAGAAGGATCAGGTTGTATAGACGTCAGATGCTTTCATTAATAGAAACCATATGATAGGGGGTGGGGAGTACTGCTGCAGCAATGCTAGTTGTTAGTGGGACCACCTGCTGGGGAGGAATTTGCCCCTGAATTTTCCCACCTCAAAATGAAGGCCTATTCAATGTGTGGTATAGTTGCACCTCTTTCATTTCCTACAGTGATAATAAATTCAGGATTATTTTTACCACCCAAAAATACAAAATCTCTCTCCTTCTGGTCTCTTTTTAACAAGTGCCTGCGAATCTCCTCCTCCTGATGCTGTTCGCAGAAGGAATCTGGCATGCCATTTTTGTCCTCAAAAAGACAAAATCCACAGATTTGACATGAATAAAACCAATCAAGGATATTTTTTTAAAAAAATATCTAATCACATTCTTGGGCTGGGCTGGAGAATCTAAAAATACGGGAAGTTTTTGTCACTGCCACTGTTTGCTACACAAAGCAGGCTGTCAAGTTTTATATCAGGCAGCTTTTGTTAAGCAATGTACTAAAAATGCCCATTTTTAAAAAATGGAAGAGAGTTTTCCCACCTAATTAACACATTATGACTATTTCAAGAATGATGTTATAAGGAGCTAAGAAGTCATCAATGTGTTTCTGGATTCAATTGTTTCAGACTGTGACTGAAGCTTGCTGCTGCTTCCTTTAAAAAAATGTATTAAGAAAACTAGCATAGCTGGGAAACAAGGAGGTTAGAACTGTCCTGAGTGATTTGCTATTTTTATGCATGCAAGAGGCTTTTCAGGTTAAGTAATGTGATGACTAAGGACTTTATCAGATGTGGCTGATATAGCATCATAACGACACCTAATGATCACAAAAGGGCACACATATCAAATGATGTCATCCTTTCACAATCACGTCAATAAGGCGTATTTTTAATTGACGTGCCAAGCCATCAGTTGATCTCCCGTGGTGCTTTGTTGCTGGCATTGTCAGTGTTTGAACCCTCAAACCATTGCACTCAGTGAATACAGTGTCAATTGTCAGAACACATCTGGGTGAGATCGGGACAGCCAGGTAGGGGATGCTCTTTTTACAAACCTCCCTGGTTTACTTGTAATTTTTAAAGTGCTTTTATGTGCTTGTGTGTACGTTTTGTGTTTCTTTATCTTTTGAAATTGTCATGCTCCTGTCTTCTTGTGAGAATCAGCAATATCTGAAACCAGAAAGTGAACGGAGTTCCGTTCACTCTCCATTAGTGCTTGGGCATCCTCTTTAGCATGAATAAGGTGGTGGGCTGGGGTCTTTTGCCAGCATAAAAACACCACAAAATAGGCCAGCAAAAGAACATTAATGGAAGGTGGTCTGATAAAGTCCTAAGAGAGGGATGGGAAGACTGGTCATCACCTCCCAAGACTGGAACTTCCTCTCTGTCTTTGGAAGGTAAGATCTAAAACACCCTGCAACTCCTGAAATAGTCTTGCAGGTGATCACAGGGTTGCCTAAATTTTCTAGACCTAGAATGCATTTAACAGAGCTGGGCCTAAAGCAGAAACGGCTGTTCATAACCCATCCCCCTGTGGGTTGTTGAACTTTTCCCCTTTCTCTCTGTCTTTTCCTTTTTCTTTTTGCAAAGGGAAGGGGAGATAGCTAATAAGCTATATTTTGAAGTTATTTCAGATATGGGGTTCCTTATAGCATTGCTTCCTTATCATAAAAGCTTGACAAAGGATGTAGGCCCCTTTCTTGGCTGTTAATGATCCCAAAGCACTTCATACCTATCCCGAGCATTGTAAAGTACTTTGAGATGAAAGGTGATATAAATATTAGAGCTATACGCATGATTCACTCTGAATAATTTACTAGGCTAATTTAGCCTTTTCTTCTGCTTACGGAATACGTGCCAGGAGATTTCAATTTCCTTGATTTTATTTGATGGATTTTATTGTTCCCAACCCTCCAAACCTTTTATTCTATTTTACTTTTTAGTTTTCAGATGGAACATGACTGGCAGTAAGTGCTCTTGAGAGACACCATTCTAGAACCTCAGCATTACAGAGAGATAGGCTTTCAGGTACATTTAGTCCCTGCTTTTGTGACAAAAGTGCTTACTTAACTCCAATTGCCAGGGATTGTTTTACTTCTTGATAGACATAAGGAAGTGGCTGGGTCACAGTTTGCCATATATTTCAGTTCTTGCTCAAACCTAGGATCAGAAATTGTGTTTTGGAATAAAATCACTGGAATCCCCCAGCCAGTGGCCATGAGGTTGTGGGGTGGTGGAAGTTACAGCCATCTTGGTTTGTTGTTGTTGTTTTAAGCAATTCTATAAAGCACTAGTTCTGGAGCAACCAAACCCTTTATAAATCTACTGCATTTCTTCAGTGGGACTTACTTTTCTAAGTATGCATGCTTAGGATCTCAAGAAGTCTCAAGGATGCATAACTCAGCACAGCTGAGTACCTTCTTCTATACTTTAGAGCAGTGGCTCTTAACGTTTTCTCTACCAAGGATCCCCTTTAAATATATTTCATTGTTGTGGACCCCCAAGACTTAACTCAAGATTTAAAATAATAATAATAATGCCTGATAATAATAACAATATAATTACACCATCCATTAAACCTTCCCTCAGAGGGGAAAGGAAGACTTTTCTCCTGCTTCTTCCTGCAAGTTTGTGGCTTGAGCAGATTGATTGGCAATGCACAGACCAAGCCAGCCAGCCAGCCTTTGCCTCAGCTCCTGTCATGTGGCCATTCCACTGTAGGTGGAAGGTGGGCTGAAAAGTCTTCAGGCCTTTGCGGACCCCCTGTGAGGGCATTGTGGGCCCCTAGGTGTCCCTGGACCACTGGTTAAGACCACTGCTTTAGAATGTTCCTTAAGTTATATGAGAATGCTAGGTGCTGGAATAATTTTTTTAAAAAGAAAAATAAGAAGAAAGAGGGATAGTTTCATCTGTGGCAGGGATGGACATGAAAATGAGACATATGCTTGATCAGAACAAAGACTGATCTAGCCTAGCATTCTGTTCCTGCTTGATGCCTACAGGGAACCCACTACAGGACTTGAAGTTGACGGAGGGATGGAAAGAGTTTTCTCAATTATTCATTTCCAGGTGTATGTCTTCTTAAAATGGGTTTTCCCATTTGGGAAACCCTGTTGGGATGTGAAACAGGAAAAAAGAACTTCAGACAAAGGTATGACTTCAAGTCACAATTAGGCTTGGCAATATCAAAGTTCATTAAAATCCATGGGAGGGCTGGTCATGAAAGAAAAATAGAAAATCCCAGAAAGGCTATGTAGCACAGAAGAACTGATATTGTTGAGGTTCCTGTAAGGATTAAGGACTATTTACTATACTCGAACTTGAAATTGCATCTATTACTCAGCAATTATTGTCGAGTGTTGTGTTAGAATATGCTATATCTCCATAAGTTAATATGTATTCTATTACTGTATTGTCTACAGGTTATCACTGTATATTTTCTTAAGGGTCCCCCCCTTCTTACTAGTATACATTGGTTTATTTATATTTTGCTGACTCTAGTTTTCTGGGATTCTTTTTGGACATTTTTGACATATCTTTCAGGTTGGGAGACCCTTCTTTGTTTCTTGTGTGGAAAAAACAATAGACTTATGGAGAACTTTGCACAATTTTCTCCTGGTATTGGAATGTCCTAAAGTGTTGCTGAGTAATTATTCTGTTCAGAAAATATATATATTATTTTTGCACAAAACCCCCATGATTTTCTAATCAGAATGTTGGGTTTCTGTGCAGAAAACACCATTTCCTGACAGAAAACAGAGGGAAGGGATTTGCACAAAAACAAAGTGTTTTTTCCCTCTCCAGAGAATACTTCCTCCACAAAACTTCAGGGCATTTGAATATGAGGAAAATACTGTGGAAGAATATTCACTTCCTCCTGCAGTGGGGAATATTAATATAGGGAATTATAATTAGCTCAATATGGCAGCAAGAGGCCAGGTAACTGCAGGATCTTTTGACGTGTGTATACCGGTACTAACTGATGAGACTCATAGCCAGGAAATAAAATATTTTTTTTAATTGAAAAATAGTCTTGGCAGCATGCACACCAACAGTCAGGCTTCCAGCAATCACACAAGGCTACTGAAGAATAGGAGAAAACATTGGGATAAAGGAATAGAGTTTGGGATGATGGGCTTTATTATACCTGTCCAACAAGCGGAGATTCATGTAGAGAAGAAGTACAGCCATGTACACCAGGTGAGACAGCAAACCAATAGAGTGACACCCTCAGGGAAACTGAATAAATATTCGCTATCCCCCCTGAAGGGGTGTCATGAGTGGAATACAAAGCTTGCTGGAGTTTTCCATAGTTAGAAACATTAAGGCTGATGGGTTTCAGGCAACCTTCTATTGTTCTAGGAGAGGTGTGAGGGAAAACCAGTTTTGCAAGGCAAAGAGTGTCCGGTCACTTTGATTGAATTAGTGAATGACTCACTTCTAGATACGTCCAGGAGAATTAGCACCTTTCTATCCTAACTCACCAGTCCAAACAGGGGTGGTGGTCTGCATAATTACTACCTGGGAATGTCATTTGGGATTTGGGATGGCCTCTTCTTTAGGTTTTCTGAGCACACCTTGAGTCCTTGCATTTGGGAGGCACTGGTCTACTACCAACCACATGGCAAGCCAATAAATAAGCCAATTTCTGAAATATAGCCAATTGATTAATTATTGGAAGGGTGGGGGTATCAGGGTAGGTAACAGGATTTACAACTCTAGGTTGGCTTAACAGGTGGTATGTAGTAGCTCTCTTTAAAAAGTTCTCCTGGGCTCCCTTTCCTCCTACGCAGTTCCTGTTTCTCAGACATTTGTTGCACTTTTCAGTAGTCCTACACTTGGAGACTGCCACATTCTTCCAAAGCTAATTAGAGCTTAATTGGAACATAGGAGAGTGTTTGTTGTAACATTAGTATTTTAATATGATTACCAGGGTAGATTTTGAAATTAAATATCTAATGAAAGCAGTAAAGCTGGAACAGAGAAAAGGGGGAGGATGGGGAAACAGAGAAAGAAAAGTTAGAGAGAGCCTTTCATGTCCCTTTGTCCAAATAAATATCTGTACAATTTTCTTACACAATGACTTCAGTATGCTCATCTACCCTTGGTGGTTGAGGGAGGGGGGAGTTGTCTATTAACTCTCTGAAAAAGCTGATCATGTTTGAACAACACTCTGCCCTTGTCTCCATAGTTTACTGACTGAATGGGCTTTTAGTTACTCTGAAGTATAGAACAGGGGATTACAAGAGACACTAGGCAGGGGTGGGTTAACAAAAGGAAAAAGAGAAAGGAGAGAGACTCTGCCTCTATGAATTTTGAAACTGATTTTGTTTCCTCCTTCTATCTAGCATGGTGTGTGCACTCTCCTCTTCTTCCCCTTCTTTCTTCATTATTAAGGACCCTTCCTGGAAAAGCTGAAATCTCAGCTCATCTTGCAGACCCTGTCTTCCCCACACCCTCAGCATGGTCGCATCGACCACCGTTATGTATCACAATTGGTTGCTATGGAAATGATTCTGGTATTACAAATAAAAGATTATATGATTTCCCAGGTGGAAAAGAAATGGTGGAAGGTGTATGTATGTGGTGATTGTGGTTGTTGGGGAGGATAGTTGCCTGTTTTTGTAAAGATCCTCCATCCTCAAGCATCTGCAACAACAAACAGGAAAGAAACAGGAGCAACAGATTTAACATGAAATCTATGCTTTAAAAGAAAAGCCAAAAATATTATCAAAAAGCATAGAAAGGAAGCCAGAGTACTTAAAAATGAGGTCTTATTTTATATTTGTACAGATTCAAAAACATAATGAACAAAAAGGTGGCTTCATTCAGGATCTGCCCTTTGTTGGTAGAATGTTTGCACTCACAAAAAGTACTTCCACCTAATTTTTAGAGATCCCTCCACTATAGCTCACTTTCATTCCGCAGGGGTTAAGAGGAGCTTGGCAAACAGAAGTCCAGTTCAGCTATGCAAGTTGTACTTGTTTCACCCGATTAAGTCAAAGCTGGACTGTGTAGATAGTAGATGCTCATAATTTTGCTGTCATGGGATGCACCCAGGGCTGGTTTAAGGGCCCTGCGGCACCTGCAGCTGCCATTGTGGGGGGACATTGTAACCTTCCTGCAAAAACATTATTAATAAAAATCTGAATATCCTGTACTGTGAATAGGTTAGGTTAGGATAAGTTACATTGACCTGAGATAAACGTATGGGCCCCCCAAAATAAGCATTACAGGAGGCCCCAAAATTCCTGAAACCAGTTCTGGATGCACCGTTTTGAACCACAGACCAATTTGTTAATGCTTCTAGTCCCTATTATATAGAATTCATTGGTCTTTCTGATCTTCTAATGTTGTGTCTGGATTGATACGATTCTCCCACAGATACACAAACAAACAAGTATGACTGTATGTACAAGCCTTATTGAGGTGATTGGTTACTCTACGCAGTTAGAATCACAGGAAGAAAGGAACTGGCCATTCAGAGTCTCTGCAGTTAGATGAAGGGGGATGAATGAATGAATGGGACTACAGTTATGTCAAGACATTTTTTACATCCTTGAAAATGTGTAAGAACGTATCTGCCCATCCATAAAACACTGCTGTCCTGAACTCACAGTACCAAGTGTCTGAGGAGCAACAGGGGAAGGGATGCAGTTCAAGCCTGTTGCCAATTGTCCACAAGAGAAGCAAGAGGAGTCAAGAGCCAGTCCAGAAGTCAGTCACCAATAGTCCATACAAGATGCAAGAGTAGTCAAAAGCCAGCCCAGAGTTCAATTACCAAGTGTCCATGCCAGATGCCAGGGAAACCAATAGCCAGTCCAGAGTTCCATAGAGTCAGGTCTGAGGTCCAATACTGGGGTCAGCAATGAATGACTGCAACAGTCCATAAGTCTGTCCAAACTTAAGACAAGCAAGAATCCAGGAGGAGTGCAACAGCTCAAAATAAGCAGTTGGCAGCCCTGGGATTCAAGGGGAAACATCTGCCAGATTTATAACTGGCGTTCCAAGGTCAGGTGGAACTAATTAGCGAGGAAGCAGGTCAGTGTTTGGTATTTAAATGATGCTGAGCATGGTGTTTCTCCCTCTTGGGATCAGAGAAGGAAGGCAGCCTGTTGCCTTGATCATCTATCACTAGATGACTGACTGTTTGTTCTGCAGAGTGAAGTATGTTTTCTTTCTCTGGTTTGGCTGCCCTCTTGGAGGGAGCCAGAGAAGTCTCTTCTTCTTCAAACTTGGCTATCCCTCTCTGCTTCATCTGAGTTCTCTGCTTCCTCCTCCTCCTCATCCAGGGGTCCATGACAACTGCACACATTTCTTTAAAAAAAAAAAACATTTTGTAAGCATATATAAGCAATATCTTTATTGCTTTTTGGTCATGTTCTTTCAGTGTATCTGTACCTTGGTGATACCACTGATGGCTAGGCTGGACAGGTCAGAACTATTCCAGACTCTGAGCTTTCAACCCTAAAACTGAGGAATGTCATGGGGGAGGGTCCTGGTGACAATGCAAGAGTGATATTGGATAGGGCAGCCTCTGTTCATAGCATGGCACATTAAGGATGAAGCTCAGTGGCACAGAGGATGCCATTCAATTAAAAACAATCTAACAAATAAGGAAACCAGGCAGACATACACACACACAGACACACAGACACACACACACACTTTTTTAAAGGCAGCACTCCTGCCCTGAAATTCCTCCACCTTGCCCTTAGTACTGGAGAGGAGGGTCAGAGACCTGAAACTCCTATTGGTGTCTTGTGGTCCAAGAGGGAGATATGCTTCACCTCCTCATTTTGGAGTGGATACCCCTCTCCCCCCCAGTTGGACCACAGACTGCCCCGAAGTGACAGTGAAGGGTACAGAATGAAGATGAGCGAAAGGAATGGACAAGCTCCAATAACTGAGCTGCAAAATTAATTGTAGACATGTTCCTAGATCATACACAATTAAAGAGTGGTATTCAGTGTACAGCAACTGGAGAAGTAAGAAAGCAAGAAGATAATCTTCTCCCCTGCAATGTTTATGCACTGTAACGCCATATTCTTGGCAAAAGCTTTCACAGGGATGGACAATAATTTCATTGGATTTAACAATGAAACGTCTTCAATCTCCTGCTTGAGAAAAGTGGCATTTTCACATCTCCTGAGACTTGTTGTAAGAAAATACTCACATTAAATTGCGCTTCTGCATATTTGTGAGGATTATAGGATGTTTCCGAAACATAAAATACATGCCAAAGAATGTATGTTTTAGAATGAAAATTGCTGAAATCTGCATAATTTAAAAAATACTCAGAAACATACTTTAGTCAATGGGGAAAAGTTCTGTAAGTTAGATAAATTGAGCAAATAAATGTACAAATTAAGAAATTAGGGAAATGTATAAATTTCAATGTAGGAAGGAAACATCAAGTTCCATGAAAGAAGAGTGGGAAGAATGTGCAATTGGAGAAACTCGGTGAACTTAAGATTGGGAAATGTTCACAATAGGATGAGTGTGCTTGGCAGAGAAGGCAGTGAAATGTGATTGTCCCAAGATGTTCCATTAACTCTATTTTCCAGTAGTTGCCATTTTTGGATTGTTGTGGATCCCCCTCCACTTTATGGACTAAAAGAATCTCCCTTTGATATAACAGACTCTACTTCTATATTAATGTGTCGAGTTACTGTGAAATTTACTGCCTCACTGGGCCCATTAGATTGTTGATATTCAGCTCAGTTCCAGTTCATCTCAGCCTATCAGAACTCCATCATCAATCCTACAGCAGCCTGTAACTGTATATGCTAGTGTACCAAAGAGGAAGGTTTGAGGGAAAGATGGTGAAGTGTTCCTAAAACATATTTCTAATTATCAAATGCTTTCCGGTAGGAACACAAAACAAGGATATCTTGCAAGAACTGATTCTTTAGACTTTATCAGATGGGTGTCTAAAATTGCTATAATTCTGCTATTGAAGAAAGCATAAACATAGTGGCACGATCACAGTAATTATTACATGTTGCTGTAATCATGTGATACTACCACCATAGAATTATCACACAACCACCACTAGCAATTTAAAAATGGGATTTCAGCCCATGGTATAGTAACAGTTCTCTTTGCATTGCCTTATAATGACAGAGTATTTAATGCTTCATGACGGCCAGTGCATGCACCTTTAAGAAAAAAATTCTATTATGTACTGGATTTTGCATGTGTGAGATTTCAGCTGTTTTCACAAGAAGGCATGACTTCACTTAACCCTCTCCCCCCAAAATAACACTTAAAAAAAAAAAAGGTACCAAGAAAAGATGACAGTTGATTAAAAGAGAATCCTCTAGATCCGCTTCACATTCTCCCCTGGAAGTTTAAGTATGTGTTCTCATCGGGAAAAGGGATAGAAAAGGAAAGAACCACACATTCACACTGTAATTGCATGATTACAGCAGAACTTGATTTCACATGCTTGTCAATATTGTGAAAAGAGCATTATTGAGGGCTATTGATAGATTTTGGCAATCAATGAAAAGTTACACCTAATTAATGGGTGGAGCACACACAGACCACAGGAGGACAACACTGTGTGATAACATGAATTTGTTTGTGATACTATTGTGTTGTAATCACACAATTTCAGCCTTGTGTGATAGATAAGCTCTTTTCTTCTTCCTTCCTTTCTTTCTTCATAGTCAAAATATCCACAGACAAATTTTACTTAATTCCTACAAGATGTTACTTTTTACCAAATAAATAAATAAATAAATTGTAATGTATGTTACGTAGGCATGGTTGAGGAATTTGATTTTTGCGAATTCTTAAAGGAGCTAACATGATTCACTGAGACATAAGATGCAAATCAAAACCTTGGTTTTCATAGTTCTGGAAGGTTCTGATGCAGTAGTTACTTCAAAAAATATAAATAAAATAAATCCAGGTGCATTAAAATGAATATGCTATCGAGAGGAGAAAATATATTTTCGACAGTGTATTCTTGTGTCAGTTTTCATGCAGATTTAATGAAATGTCCAGATGAAATAGCAAAGACATTTGAATAGATTGGAAACAGACTGACCTGTCCATCTTTAATGCTTTCCATCCCTTACAGCCAATTTAAATAGTGCATATGAAGAAATGTTAGGACTGTACCAGTTTCATTTACAGGTGGTGAATCCTTCCATAAAGTAAGAGAGTAGATCAGCTATGAAGTCTTAAGTAGCATTTTCTGAATTGTAAATTGATTGAATGAAGTTGTTGATGATGTTAAATACACAGATGATATTTGCACAGCATACAGTCTGATTTGTCACAGTCCTGAATTCTACCACCTCTCTCAGACACCTGGCTCCAGCAAACATTGGTTGCTAACTTCAAAACCCTAATGAGGGACGCATATAACTTTCATATACCCATTGCTCTTTCATGGTGAGAGGTCTGGAAGTCATGCCCTATGAGGAGCAGCTTAGGCAGCTGGGCATGTTTAGCCTGGAGAAGAGAAGGTGAAGAGGTGATATGATAGATAGCTGTGTTTAAATATTTGAAGGAATGTCAAATTGAGGATGGAGCAAGCTTGTTTTCTACTGCTCCGGAGACTAGGACACGGAGCAATGGACTCAAAGTACAGGAAAAGAGATTCCACCTAAACATTAGGAAGAACTTCCTGACAGTAACAGCTATTCAGAAGTGGAATACATTGCCTCAGAGTGTGGTGGAGTCTCCTTCTTTGGAGGTTTTTAAACAGAGGCTGGATGGCCATCTGTTGAGAATGCTTTGATTGGGTATTCTTACATGGCAGGGGGTTGGACTAGATGGCCCTTGTGATCTCTTCCAACTCTATGATTCTATGATTCTTCTTGCATTCTGGTACTACACATTTAGGGATGCTAAGGCATTAAAGCAGTCCTATGGCTTTTAGAATGAGGAGCCAAATCCTTGTTGTTCATCCCATGTATATTATTTTCCAGAATGGGTTTAACTGCAGATCACACTCCTTATTCAAAAGTATAGACATCTCTCAAAGTGGTATAAATGCAAGTCTGAATCATTGTGCACTGCATGCAAAGCTGGCTTAATTGTACATCGTTTTGCACATCACCATTTTGCTCTCATCAATTCAGGACTAATATTATCAGCCCTGTTGCCTGTTTAAACTGCTTCTTTGCAACAGAGGATATCTGCACTTTGTTTCTTTAGCAAGGATGGAAAGAATATTCATAATTATTCATTCCCAGATTGAAAAATGGGATAGTTGAGAAACTCCATTGGGAAGAATAACAGAGCAGTGAGAAGGCAAGAAATTGCAGGAGATGTTTGGGACCCATTTTCTGTCCTGAAACTCCCTGGAGGACACACAGATTTCCAAACTGAACAAAGAAAGGAAAGCAGGAAGAGGCTGGACATCCACTTCTGGTTTAAAAATATAGATATTTGTGGTTTCAGTATGGGTGGTCCTGAAACCTTTTGAAAAAGTAACTTGCTGCTACTGACAGTTTTCTAGAGAAGCAATTCGTCCTCTTTTTTTGAGTGAAGAAGGTGGTCTAGGTACTGGTAGTCTGAAGGGGCTGAGGGTTACAAAAAGCAATATTGGGGCAGGGCTATAATTCTTTGCTAATCTTTCTGAAGAAAGCAATGACTAATTTTAGCAATTGTCTTCTTGCTGTGAGAAAGTGTTTAAAAACAACAACAGTGTTCAAAGCAAATTTGCAATTTGGGACTTATTTTGTACAAAATTCAGAAGGCATTGTTTTGCACAGGAAACAAGATTTTCTGAGCAGGAAACAGCATTTTCTGCACTGTTTCTGGTGCAGAAACCATGCGTGAATTTTGTACAGGATAAATTGCTAATTCCAGAATTTCCTGCATATGGAAGAGCTTTTTTTCCCCTATACATAAAATTCTGTCTTGCGTGCAAAGCAACCGCATGTGAATTTTCCATGGAATAAGTTCCAAAGATTCTTGTCAGTTCAAGGTTGTTTTTTTTTAAAAAAAAAAATCAGGATTTCTTGACACATGGAAAAAATCCATGTTTTTTGGCCATTTTAAGAATATTTTTGAATATTGTTTCTGCTCCTAGTTGGATACTTTATGTAGCCTCAGGACCTACTTTGCCTGCCCCTGATGTCTTGATTTGAAATACCGAGCCTAATCTTCTACTTCTGGTGTACTGTAAATCGAAATTAATCTTGTATGTTTGTATTTTTGTTCTTTTAAATGTAGACATTTCTTGTACAAACAAAGGCTCTTCCACTTCCTGAGAACCATAATTGTGTTTTAAATGTAATAATCCAGTTTATGGTTGTGAGACGTTACTGCTGATGTCTGGATGTGAGTGTATATTATCTCCATTTGTTATTTTTGGAAACACATCTTTTCATGGCAGAGATTAATGTTTCTGTCTTCTGGTCAAGGATTGTTCCACTTCTCCTTATTGGCTGAGTTTCCAGAGCAGGTCATGTGGGCAACTGCATTAAACTCTGCAGATTAAGTTGAAGGTTGACTTGGGTCATTTGGCTGAGTAAAGGCCTCTGTCATACATGTAGTGCCTGGTCTGGTGTATGGTAATGGAAGTGCAATGGTAATCATGCAGCCTAATGGGAACTCCTGGGGGCAGTCGGTCTATTACGGTGCCGTCTATGACATTTGGTGGCATTACAATTTCCAGCGGAGGCAATCGTTCTCTTCATTCCCAAGCCAAGCCTGTCTGCAGCCACGGCTGGTGCAATTTTATTTTTTAAGATTCTCAGACTGCTGTAAACCTAGTGAACTGTTTAATACATTACGTTCAACAAGCCTGGCTTATTCAGTGCTGAGGCTTTGAAACTGTCATTCCTTAAAATGAATACAAGTCATGAACGGGGGGGGGGCTTTTTGTTCTAATGTTCCGTAAATGTAGAATCAGTTACCATTACAACTTAGGGATGACTGGAAGGCTGTAACTGCTGCCAGCTTTGCTTTCTTCTTTCATCTTCAACCTCCTCATTCCTTTAGGAGGAAAGTGAGAAGAGCTCCTTCACCCTGCAGGGGCAAAGAAGGAGGAGGTGGAAATTACAGGGCTGCTTTCACTAACAGCTATCAATGATAGAGGGTTATAGTTCAGATCTATTCTGTATCATCTTAAGGAGTTAGTTTGGAGAAAGCATCTTTAATACATAATTGCACATTTTCAGTCAAGCCTGGTGGCTCTGGTGTCAGTGGGATGGTGAATCTGCTCCTTTAAAGGAATTAACCAAGGTACTGAACTTGTTTTGAGGCTGAAGTTTAGCACCTTAGATAGCTCCTTTTAATGTTTCAGATTCAAACTCACATTGGATTCATCATCCCACTGAGATCAGAGTCCCAGCCTCCACTTGTGAGAGCCAGGAGTATGGCAACAGGATGAAGGAAATGAAGACATTGGCCCCCTAAATAAAAATTCTGCCCCCAACCAAATTTTCCTTCAGACCCACCCCAATTTCTAGCATTGCGGTAACTTAAAACTTCAGTTCTGCATCCAAGCAAATACAGTTTAGGCATCCAAAGAAAAGGGACAGACAAAGTGACTAAGGGAATGCGAACACAGCAATTATAAGACTTTTCTAGGTGTGAATGATTTTTAGTGTCTCACTCTCTGCAATGCTAGATATTTGGAAATATTGAAAAAATCATGGGAGGGGGCATAATTCTTATTTTGAGAACTGTATTCTTATTTTGTCCACACTGTAGCTGTTCTCCTGGTGAAGGCTAATTGAGCTGAAACTCCAAATGGCTAAATTTTGCTTCAAAATAAAAAAGACATGTCTTTCAAGTATGTGGCAGTGGCTGATCATGCAACATGTCACTCCCAATTTTTGTATTTTTCTGCCTTCTTTTGGAACATAGAGTGAAAGACATCTTTCACCTCCCTCCCTCCCTTCTTATTTTATGTCCTGGCTTTCTCCCAGGAAGCTAAGATCCTTTCCAATATATTGTTTAAAACAAACCAATAGAAGTACAATAAATATATACACTAAAATGTATTCAAACTGAACATTATGATAGTTTAAGAGAGCCTCCATAACAATAATTAAAATTAAAATGTTTAGAACTCCAGCATATCCATTTATAACCCTTGTTCATATCAGGCATATCACTGTCCAAAGTTCTCCTGTATAGCTTCCCTTTAAAGGAAGTTTCACAACCTAGGAGCAGCCACCAAGAAGGCCCTGTCTTACCTGCTCCTCAGATGTGCTTATTGGGGTGATTGGACTGGCAGAATGGACTCTCCTGCAAATCTCCAAGAACAAGCCAGCTAGTATGAGAGCTCTTATGCACGGTTGTAATGTATGGCCTCCATTACATGGGCCTGGGTGAAATTAGGCAGTGATTGTTCTTAAGTCTCACAGATCCCTCAATAATTTTGCCTTTGCTTGAAGATCACAATTTCCTCCACAAGCCATTCATAGGGTAGGTGAGGGGTGGGGAATTGGCTATGGTTCATCTAGCCCTTACATCTAGTTCATATGTGGGAAGCCCTCTAGATTTTATCAGACAACTGCTATCATGCCTTCATCATGCTGGCCTGGGATGATTGGAGATGGGAGACCAGTAACATCTGGAAGGCCACTTGTTTTTCATCCTTAACCCAGCTTGATACTGAGTCAAAAGGTGATCATCCACTTGTCCCCAATAAGGTGACATGCTTTTGTTTCTTAAATACAGATAAACACGTGTCTTAGCTAGTGCTCAACTTCCTGTGTTATGGAAAGAATTCCACCAATTTGAATGTAACATACATTTCTTTTGCTCATCGGGCACATAATAGCTACGATGCTATGAGGATGTTCACATTTATTATAACATTATTTGAATAACTGCTCTGTGATCCTTGATAGTCCAACAGCCTCAGACCCAAATAGGGCCACCCTTGACCAACAGCAGCAACCCATAGTACTAATGAATCCTGCTTTTTCAGCTAGGAATATGAATCATGCATGTTGGCAAAGCCTACAAATTTCTGAGATCTAAAGCATCATATAGAAGCCAAAAATATGTCAAGACAGCACAGTACAACACAACAGCAAATTCTGCCAGAAGAAGCAGACGTGAACGATCCTCTTGGGTAACCATCGTCCATCGATGTAGCAAGAAAGCTCCTCTAATAAGGCGGGAGACCAACTGATGTCTCTGCCATAGCTCACTTAGGGAAATCTACTGTGTAAAAAGCCTGACACATACATTAGAGAAAATCCGAGGCTGATGATGAACAACATTGGCAGTCAATTCCCAACAACTCTGTTTATGCCGTTTTAAGACACAGAGCTGGTTTCCAGAAGTGTATGATGGTCTGAATTTATCAGAAGTGAGTATACACAACGCATGAGAAGGGTCAAAGTAGAGGCAGTGTTATGTCTCTTGTTACATTCCCTTGCTTAGTCCTTTTTCATTTCATCTTTTTTCATTTCAGAAGGCAACTATAGGACAGGGTGGCTATCTGGACTGGGACTGCAGAGCAGTTACACCATCTTCTTGCTGAACGCTGCTTACAAACCATCTATTTGCCTCAGTTTTGAAAGAAGTACATTTCTGTAGGGGGAAAAACAGCAACTTCAAGGCAAATCGGGTTGGAATGGCAGAAGGCTAAGCCTCCCAACTCATGCTGCCTTCCTAATCTGTGTGAGGAGATCCCCACAGCTACTGTTTTGGAAACCTCAAACTTTGGGATTTTAAAATTTACTTATCCTCACAGTTGGTTCTGCCCTGAAAATAAAATCAAACTTCAAAGAGAAGAAATAGTGGAGTAAGGGTTGTTGTTGTTCTGTGCCTTCAAGTCATAAGTAGACCCACAAGTCATTTCCAACTTCTGGTGACCCTAAGGAGAACCTATTCTCCTTATTCTTGGCAATATTTGTTCAGAGGAGGTTTGCCATTGCCTTCCTCTGAGGCTGAGAGAATGTGACTTGCCCAAGGTCACTAGTGGGTTTCATGTCTGAACAGGGATTTGAACCCTGCTCTCCAGAGTCCTAATCCAGTGTTCAAACTACTACCACATGTAGTATTTGACCCCTGGGATAAGGATAATGAAAATAATTTCTTCTGTTTAAGGTTGTCCCAATATCTATCCGACAGGGTTTTAGGGATAGAGCCAGTGTGGTGTAGTGGTTTGAGCACTCGACTATGACTCTGGAGACCAGGGTTCAAATCCCTGCTCTGGGCAAGTCACACTCCCTCAGCCTCAGAGGAAAGAAATGGCAAACCTCCTTTGAGCAAATCATGCCAAGAAAACCCTGGGGAGATTTGCTTTAGGGTTGCCATATGACTTGAAAGCACACAACAACAATCAGGAGCACACTCTCTGAGGACTTGTGCCAGTCGTGACATTTCCCTGATGCCTCACTGGAAAAGAAGCCTCAAACGTTCTTTATCATTAGGATCAAATGAAATGTCAGATGCATATCTATAGTATGTAGGAAGCTGTATATTGTCCTTTTCTCCCAGTACATTAAGAGAGTCCAACATCCAGATATACTGTTACCTGAATTTCAGGGGGTCTGTGAAGAACCTACTCATTTCCAAATATTAACAGGTGGAATTTTAATTATCTCAATATGGCAGCTAGAGGCTGGGTAACTGCAGGATCTTTTGACTTTTGTACACAAGTATTTAAACTGATGAGATTCACAGCTGGAAAATAAAATAAAAAATTTTTTTTATTGAAAAATAACCTCAGAAGCATTCACACCAACACTCAGGCTTCAAGCACTCATATGAGGATTTCAAAGAAAGTAAGAAGTATTTGAATAGAGGAATAGAGTTGGGATGATGGACTATACTGTACCTATCCAAAGGGCAGAGATTAATGCAGCAGCAGATACTCAGATGGCATTCTGGGGGTCACACAGCAGAAGGATAGAGTAACAAGAGGAATAAAGGCTATGCACATGGTGACACAGGCTGACAGAGTGATGAAATGAAGGAATATGTGCTCACTTTGACTGTGTTCTGGGTTGATATTTATACTCACTATTCTCCCTGAAGGGTTGTTTTGAGTGGAATACAATGTTTGCTAGACTTTCCCATAGTTAGGCAATGGAAGCTCTGGTTGTGTTAATGGCTGAGAAATTAAGACTGATGAGTGTCAGGCAAGCTTCTATTGCTTTGAGGAAAGGTATGAAGGAAAATCAGTTTTGCAGAGCAAAGAGTGTCCAGCCACTTAGACCGAATTAGAGAATGACTCACTTCCATGTATATCCAGGAGAATTAGCCCATTTTCACCCTGACTCACCAGTCCGGAGGTGTTCACATAATTACTACCTGGGCACGTCTTTTAGGAAGTTGTGATGGCTTCTTCCTTAGGTTTTCTGAGCACACCTTGAGTTCTTACATTTGGGAGGCCTTGGTCTATCACCAACCACATGGAAGGCTAATAAATAAGCCAGTTTATGAAATATAGCCAATTGATGAATTAGTGGAAGGGAGGGATCATCAGGGCAAGTAACAATTCAGTTTGGTCACATTCCTACAAACAGAGGCAAAATGTGCCAAGTATTTGCAGGGAGGTTCTGGTTATTTATTTATTGGTTGAATTTATATCCCACCTTTCTCCCAAGATGGGATTCAAGGCAGCCATGCTTTTGGAGACTGCATGCTTTACTTTCTGTGCTGTACTTCATCTTTGATCCTTTATTTGTTTCCTGTAAAGAGTAGTAACTATTTTGACTCACAGCACATGAGTATTACCAGAGCCTTCCTCTGTTTCTTTTTTTCCAATAGCAGTGGTGTGGTGGTATATGTTTCCGTGCTGTTTCAACCATCCTGCTAGCCAAACCCCCAAGGGAGTCCATTATCAACAAACTAGCTTTAGACATTTTCATCTCCCCCAGGAACAGGTCTTTTGCAAATCCTATGGCTCTAAGTCCCCATTTAGAAGAACACCTGTGTCAAAATCTTCTGACATGTGAAAAAAGCATATCTTTGGGAGGATTTCTCTTGATCCACAAGCTTTCCTTATTGCAGGAAGCTCTGCTGTGTAGATATTTTTGTCTTTTGTTTTTAACAAAGAGCCTTTCCATGCATTTGAATGTTACACTGTGATGAGAAGGCCATGTTACCAACACACCCGGACATTCTGTTCAGCTGTTTTGAGCAACCTGGCATTGAGTTTGTTTGATTTCTTAAATGAAAATGAAATCTGTCTAAAACCTTTCTCTTTGTCCCCCAGTTAAGTTGCTGTATAAAGCCCCTTTACAAATAAGCAGACAGGTGCAATTTTCCATTCCCCTCCTTTTATTAATTTGTTGTTGTAATTTCTCAGGTGAGCTTGGGAAGACAAAGAAGAATGTCAATTGCCCACCCAGCTGGGTGCTTTTGGGAAATCTAAAGGTTACAAATAATGGATTAGCTTTTTACCTATTGCCATGGTAACTGCTCTCTTGCTCTTAAATGCTGCTATAAAAGCTTCCCACAAATGTGTCTTCTGACCCTGAAAACTTTTTTTCCCATCTCTCCCTCCTGACTTGTTTCATTTTGTTTTTCAAGCACAACTTATTTGCCATAGTCTGCATTCTCAAAATACTGAAGAGGCACACTCAGAGGAGAATGAGAAGGTTCTAGCAGATCAGGAATTCTGTCCCTTCACATTCCCCTTTCTTAACCACCAAGAATGGCCAGGCTGTGGATGAATTATGTTTCTCTGGCAACCAGCTTTGCAACCAAACCAGATATTCTTATTGATGCAAGCCAAATAGTCATATCACAGAATACCCGCCTCCCCTTTCTTTCTTTCTCAATCTATTCCTTCAAATCCTTCCTCGGAATCTCTGTTTTATGTGCAATGTTTTCCATGATTTGTTAGTTCTGAGCTGGTTAGAATGGGGGGGGGGAAGCATTTGTCACTGAAATGTGTATATTTTCTGCTGCTCCTTATGTCCACTTCTATCTCTTTCCACTCCCTCTACTATACCAGTTCTGGAGGAACGATAGCTCAGTCAGTGAGGCCAGGAATGTGAAAATCACTTACTTTTGGTTTCATTGAGTGTTTCCAAATATCACACATAATTTCTTCTTGCCCTCATTTTGCATCAGTTTGTAAGACTTTGTGCTTTCTTCTTCAAGATTTGGAATTCACTAGAAGATCCCCCCCCCCAAAATAAATATTTTTCCAAACAATTTACCAACATTACTTTAGTTTATATAGCAAAACATAATTGTATGTGTATTACTAGTATATTCAATTTGGGTTGAAAATGTCACCTACAATGATTTGGCGGGTGGGTGTGAATGTGTGCCTGAGTATGTGAAGGAGGCCTGGAGGAAGGATCTATTGTAACCTGTCTGAAATATTCTTGTGCAACTGTGTTCCTGCAGAACTGTGGATATGCCTCCCTCCAGTGTTGCCAAGGCCATATGAAGGAGCTATTGAGGACCAGGAAGGGAACAGGGCCCTCTTAGACCTCACAGAGACAGGAGAACTTTGGCCAGAAAGGCCAGGTTTTCTGAGATCTAAGATGAAAAGATAGGACCCCACCACACTACAGAATTATTGTGCTGTCATTCTACTTTAGCTGCCATGGTTCCATCCTGTGGAATAAAGGGCTTGTGGTTTGTGGGGGGGCACTAGAACACTTGGGCTGAGAATCCTAAATGCCTCACCCTAAATTATCAATCCCAAGATTACATAGGATGGAATCATGGTAGTTAAAATGGAATCATAGCACAATAATTATGTTGTGTGAATGGGCCCCTAGGCTCTGTGATGCTTGGAATGATAAAAAGCAATAGGGTCTAGAGAAAGGCTATTGCCACCTTTGCGAGAGTGTCACAAGGATCAGAGTGGATATGGAAAACATCACTAAAAGGGTGAAGCAGGAAGATTCCTGAGAAGTTCGTCTCAAATGAGAGGGGGAATAGTAGGGCTGTTAAAAGTTTGGTACAGTTTAAAAGTCTGGTTACTGCCCACAGTTGAGGAAACATAATACAACCAGTGGGGAATACACATCTGAATTAGCCCTCTACACTAGACAAATCAGTCTGGTAACTGTGAATCATTATGGCTACCTGCCCATGCTAGTCTCCCTAAGCAACTTTAGGGTGAGGCTCTATAGGCCTAAATGCCATAAAAACACCAAAATCCTGTCAGATCTTGGAAGCCAAGCAGGGACACCCCTGCATAGTACCATATATTCCGGCGTATAAGACGACTTTTGAGCACTCAAAAGTGCCCTCCAAAATTGACAGTCGTCTTATAGGCCGGATACACTTTACTTCACCTGCCTGCCTATCTCCTGCCTCTTCGCAAACGGAGCGAAGAGGCAGGAGATCGGGCAGGGGGTGAAGCAAAGTGCTCCTCCCTGCCACCCGCCCACACCCCGCGCTTCCACCCCCCCTCCCGAAAGGCGCGGAACCGCGGCTTTGGGGGGGGTGGCTAGGAAGCCCCCTCCTCCCTTCCCCCACCCACTCCCCGTGCATCAAACCCCCTCCCTGAAAGCAGCGGAACCGCGGCTTTCAGGGAGGGAGGGTGGCGGAGAAGCCCCCTCCTCCCTTCCCCCCGCCCACCCCCCCGCTCGCCCAACCCCCTCCCTGAAAGCAGCGGAACCGCGGCTTTCAGGGAGGGAGGGTGGCGGAGAAGCCCCCTCCTCCCTTCCCCCCGCCCACCCCCCCGCTCGCCCAACCCCCTCCCTGAAAGCAGCGGAACCGCGGCTTTCAGGGAGGGAGGGTGGCGGAGAAGCCCCCTCCGTCCCTTCCCCCCGCCCACCCCCCGCTTGTCCACCCCCCTCCCTGAAAGCAGCGGAATCGCTGCTTTCAGGGAGGGGGGGCGGAGAAGCCCCCTCCGTCCCTTCCCCCCGCCCACCACCCCGCTCGCCCACCCCCCTCCCTGAAAGCAGCGGAATCGCTGCTTTCAGGGAGGGGGGGCGGAGAAGCCCCCTCCGTCCCTTCCCCCCGCCCACCCCCCGCTCTTCCACCCCCCTCCCTGAAAGCAGCGGAACCGCTGCTTTCAGGGAGGGGTGGCGGAGAAGCCCCCTCCGTCCCTTCCCCCCGCCCACCCCCCCGGTCGCCCACCACCTCCCTGAAAACAGCGGAATCGCTGCTTTCAGGGAGGGGGGGCGGAGAAGCCCCCTCCGTCCCTTCCCCCCGCCCACCCCCCGCTCTTCCACCCCCCTCCCTGAAAGCAGAGGAACCGCTGCTTTCAGGGAGGGGGGGCGGAGAAGCCCCCTCCGTCCCTTCCCCCCGCCCACCCCCCCGGTCGCCCACCACCTCCCTGAAAACAGCGGAATCGCTGCTTTCAGGGAGGGGGGGCGGAGAAGCCCCCTCCGTCCCTTCCCCCCGCCCACCCCCCGCTCGTCCACCCCCCTCCGTCCCTTCCCCCGCCCACCCCCCCCCGCTCGCCCACCCCCCTCCCTGAAAGCAGCGGAATCGCTGCTTTCAGGGAGGGGGGCGGAGAAGCCCCCTCCCTCCCTTCCCCCCGCCCACCCCCCGCTCTTCCACCCCCCTCCCTGAAAGCAGCGGAACCGCTGCTTTCAGGGAGGGGGGGGCGGAGAAGCCCCTCTCATTTCCCCCCCGCTCATCTTCCCCCCTCCCTCCCTTCCCCCCGCCCACCCCCCCCGCTCATCCCCCCCTTCCCTGAAAGCAGCGGAACCGCTGCTTTCAGGAAGGGGGGGTGGAGAAGCCCCCTCCCTCCCTTCCCCCACCCACCCCCCCCGCTCGTCCACCCCCCTCATTTCCCCCGCTCATCTTCCCCCCTCCCTCCCTTCCCCCCACCCCCCCCCGCTCATCCCCCCATCCCTGAAAGCAGCGGAACCGCTGCTTTCAGGGAGGGGGGGCGGAGAAGCCCCCTCCTCCCTTCCCCCGCCCACCCACCCCCGCTCATCCACCCCCCTCCCCGAAAGCAGCGGAACCGCTGCTTTCAGGGAGGGGGGGTGGCGGAGAAGCCCCCTCCTCCCTTCCCCCTGCCCACTCCCCATGCATCCACCCCCCTCCCTGAAAGCAGCGGAACCGCTGCTTTCAGGGAGGGGGGGTGGCGGAGAAGCCCCCTCCTCCCTTCCCCCTGCCCACTCCCCATGCATCCACCCCCCTCCCTGAAAGCCGTGGAAACGCGCTTTCAGGGAGGGGGGGTGGCGGAGAAGCCCCCTCCTCCCTTCCCCTCACCCACCCCCCGCGCATCCCCCCCTCCCAAAAAGGAGGGGGGCTGGGAAGCCCCCTACTCCCTGCCCCCCTCCCACCCTCTGCCCAGCCACCCCCCTTCCCCAAAGGCTCGCTTTGGAGAGGGGGGTGGCTGCGAAGCCCCCTCCCCCCCTGCCACCCTCCGCGCAGCCTCCCCCCTTCCCCAAAGCCCCATTTGGCCGTACAGCCTGCGGATCCCCCTCCTGCGCTCCCTCCTGGGTGCGCAGGAGGGGCATGCAGAGGCTGCGCGGCCAAACCGCGATTCGCCCCTTCTCCCCACCTTCCTGGAAGGTGGGGAGAAGGGGCGAACGTGCCCGGTTTGGCCGTACAGCCTCCGGATCCCCCTCCTGTGCTCCGTCCTGGAAGGGAGCTCAGGAGGGGCATGCAGAGGCTGCGCGGCCAAACCCGCGATTCGCCCCTTCTCCCCACCTTCCTGGAAGGTGGGGAGAAGGGGCGAACGTACCCCTTTTGGGCGCACAGCCTCCGCATCCTCCTCCTGCGCTCCCTCCTGGAAGGGAGCGCAGGAGGGGCATGCGGGGGCTATGCGTTGGAAGAGGGGGGTCGTCTTATAGGGCGAATATATCACAAACTCTGCATTTCCCCTTAAAAATTGGGGGGGTCGTCTTATACGCCGGGTCGTCTTATACGCCGGAATATACGGTACTTGGATGTGAGTCTGCCAATGAATACCAGGTGATGGAGACTATGTTTCAGTGGAAGGAACTGGCAAAACCACCTCTGAGTATTCCTTGACTAAGAAAATGCTATAAAATTCATGAGGTCACCCTAAGTTGACAAAAAACTTGAGGGCACATAAACTCACAGATTGTAGCTAATGCCTATAGTAGTATGATTAAGGAAATCTGTCAATTTAATCTTCATTGATTTTCTCAGAATCCCACCAGCATTCTCAAATTTGCAAAATGCATTTCTTTTCCACAAAGATTCATGCATAACTTGGTATGTTATGCAGTCTTCCTAATGTCTGTGTTTTACACAACACTCCCATTAACTAAAGCATACTTGGTGCCTGTTTCAAGTATATACATTTTTTTGTCATGCAACTCTACTTATGTGGAATTTAAAAAAAAAGTATGTGAGGTGGGATCTGACATATGTTGTTGCCACCTGATAAGAAACCAAAAGATACACAACATTTTTACTTAATTGTCTGACAAACCACAAATTGAATATATTTTGGGTTGTGTGTGTGTGTGTGTGTTTTTTTTAATGGTTTATGTGTATTTCTTTTCTCCCTCTAGTTCCTCTAATTCTTTCAACTCCATGGCCAACTGTTAACTTCCAGCTATGGTTGTCTGCATTTTGCTTCTTCTCTCACCCACAACTATATCACCTTGTTAAGGAAAGTTACCGAACTCTTTCACACAGTTCATGAACAATCTGTCTCTATTGGATGCATGGAGATACCTATATGGTAATGAAAAAGAATACACATACTTTTCAGAATACCACAAATCATATTCACGTATTGATATGTTTATGATCTCGAAGAACATAGCAACAAAATTAAAGAGTATAGAGGTACAACCTAGAGTAATATCGGATCATAACTTGATATTGTTAAGGATTGAAACTAATAGCAGAGAGTACAGCTGGAGATTTGATGATAAACTCTTGAATAACAGCAAATCAAAAGAAAGAATAAAGCAGGTAATTGAACACTACTTTAAGGAGAATAGAGAAGAGGAAACATCTATATCGACAATATGGGATGCTAGTAAAGCGGTTATCAGAGGAATAGCAATGCAAATAAAGTGGGAAAACAACAAAATGAAGAAGGAAAAAATGAGGAGACTACAACAAGCATTAATACAAAAAGAGAAGCAGCATAAGAGTGATCCGTTAAACAAAGAGCTAAAAAATGAATTAGAGACAATACAGGAACAAATGAAGATAGAAATGGTAGAAGAGATAGAAAGAAAGATGAGATATGTTAAGCAGAACTACTATGAACATGGCAACAAGATTGGAAAGTGGTTAGCTTACAAATTAAGAAAGGAACAAGAAAAAAGACAAATTTTGAAAATTAAGGAGAAAGGGACTGTGCAAACAAGACAAGAAAAAATAAAAAGTGCTTTTCAAGGATACTTTAGAGAGTTATATAAGGCGCCTCAGAGAGAAGAAAGAAATCAATCTATGATAAACGAGTATTTGACTCAACAAAACATTACTAAGATGACGGAGACTCAAAGAGGAGATTTAAACAGATTGATTACAGTAGCAGAAGTGGAGAATGCTATTAAGTCGTTAAAGATAAACAAGACTCCAGGTCCGGATGGTTTTACTTCAAACTTTTATAAGACCTTTGTGGAGACGTTGAAGATCCCACTAACTAAAACTTTGAATAATATATTGATGGGTGGTGAAATGCCATTATCGTGGCAACACGCCAACATTGCATTAATATTAAAGGAAAACAAAGATCCGGAGGATATGAGAAATTATAGACCGATTGCACTTTTGAACACTGACTACAAAATCTTCACAAATATCCTGGCCGAAAGATTAAAGAAGGTACTAATTGATTGGATTGACAAAGACCAGACGGGTTTTCTCCCAAATAGACATATAAGTAATAACATCAGGAGGATATTAAATCTTATTGAATACTTCGATAAGCATCCAGATAAAAAATTCAGTATGATAGCATTAGATGCAGAAAGGGCCTTCGATAGCGTTAATTGGAACTTCATGTTTCAACTGTTAGAGAAAGTAGAAATAGGAGAACAGTATTTAAATGCAATTAAAACTATATACAAGAAACAGACAGCACAAATTATAATTAATGGTCAAAAAACAAAGCCCATAAGCTTGGAGAAGGGGGTAAGACAAGGTTGCCCTCTCTCCCCTCTGCTTTTCATTATGGTTTTGGAAGTGCTATGTAACAAGCTTAGAAAAGAAACAGAGGTCCAAGGAGTTAGAATTAAAAACCAAACATATAAAATCAGCGCTTATGCAGATGATCTGGCAATTTACTTAGAGAATCCACTGAAATCCATATTACCATTACAGAGAATATTAGAAGATTTTGGAAGACTGTCAGGTATTAGGATAAATAAAGAGAAAACTGCATTACTGACTAAGAATATAGATAAAGAAGAAGAAGATATACTCAAAGTGTTGACGGGCTTTAAAGTAGAGAAGAAAATCAGATATTTGGGAGTTATAATCACAAAAAACAACATGGATCTTGTTGATAACAATTACAAAAAGAAATGGTCAGAGATTAAAAAAGATATGGAAAATTGGAAATACTTAAATCTATCTCTTTTAGGAAGAATAGATGCGGTGAAAATGACTGTATTGCCAAAGATGATTTACTTATTCCAAAATCTCCCCATAGTATTAAATGACAATATCTTTAAAGCTTGGAACAAAGATATAACAAAATTTATATGGCAAGGCAAAAAACCGAGAATAAGATATAAAACACTACAAGATGAAAAGGGGAGAGGTGGGCTGGGACTACCAAATCTAAAGTTATATCATCAAGCAAGTGCTATCGGTTGGTTATACGAGTGGTTTACATTGAAAGACAATAAGCTATTGACGCTGGAAGGCGTGGGTATGAAATTTGGATTTCATGCATACCTATGGTATGAAAAAGAGAAAACGGATAGGAACTTTAATGACCATTTTATTAGAAAGTCTCTCCTTAGGATTTGGAAAAAAATCAAGGCACAGATTTACATGAAGCTTCCTTTGTGGGTGTCCCCACAGGAGGCATTTAGGAGAACGGAAATGATTCATAAAGGAAATTGGTGGACATATAATGAATTGTTACTGGCTCAACAAACGGGGTGGAGACTTAAAACCAAGGAAGAACTAGAACAAGATCAGATAAAATGTACTTGGTTTCAATATCGTCAACTTCTAGAGAGGTTTAAAATAGACAATAAAAAGGCAGGGGTGGAAAATCTAAAAACTGAACTAGACCTTCTATTTGCTGACTATAAGGGGATTAAGATATCAGGGGCTTATAAATTGCTGTTGAAATTGGAAACAGAACAGGAAACAGTGAAGGAATATATGATAAAATGGTCTAGAAATGTGGGGCGAAGCATTTCAATGGAGGAGTGGGAGACCCTGTGGAAAAAGAATATGAGTCTCTTTACCAGTATGGAATTAAGAGAGAACTGTTACAAAATGCAACATCGCTGGTACTTAACCCCAATGATATTGGCAAAAATGTATAAGCAGGTAAAAGTAAACTGTTGGAAATGTGGGGAGGTAAATAGTTCATTCTTCCACATGTGGTGGACATGTAAGTCGGCTAAACAATTTTGGAATAATATACATGAAGAGATTAGGGGAATTCTCAGGGAAGATTTCAAACTAAAACCAGAGCTTTACTTATTAAACATCTTTGATGAGAATTTCCCTTTAAAATTCAAAAAAATTATGTTGTACATGACCACCACGGCCAGAATAGTTTACGCGAGATATTGGAGGCAGGATAAGATTCCTGTTAGGGAAGAATGGCAGAGGAAAATGGGAGAAGTGATTCAAATGGAATACTTAACATGCTGGATTAAATATAAATCTGTGGAAGATTTCAGAAAGGAATGGGAAAGGGTAATTGAGTTTTGGAAGGAAAAACGGAATGGATATATGACTTTTTGGATTACAGATTAGAATAGAGTAATGAATACCCCAATAACACTTCCCTGATACAGATAGGATCTCTAACAGATGCTGGAAATCTTGAAATTTTACTCCTCCGGGGTGAGTCAAGAATTATAGCATCAATGTATTAGATTCTTTTTTCTTTTGAAGGTATTAAGCTGAAGCCAAAGTAGATATTGTAAACTGACCCAAACACTGCGGAGTTGGAAGTTTTTGTTTTTATATTATTAATGTAAAATGGTTGTGTTTAGTTTTGTGTATATTTTGTATATTTTGTGTATATATTTGTGTGTAGATTGTAATTCTGTGGAAAATCGTAATAAAAAGATAAAAAAAAAACAAAAAACTATATCACCTTGTTACAGAATATATTGAAAGAGCAGCTGATTCTCGTAGGAGGGTTAATACTGTGTTTTGCTCATATTGCATCTTTTGCCTATAAGGGTTAATGCAGTACTGAACTATGCATGTGTCTGAATAGGAAGTACAACAAGGTATTCTCATTCAGAGAGAGTCAGTAATTAAAAACAGACACTACAGCATTCAGCTTGCAAACTGATCTAACCCAACGCAAGATAAACCGTGCATGTTGGCTGTGGAAGCTTGCCCTTGGCCAGCCTTATAGGACTACCAAATCCCTTTGACATTGATAGGAATCCAGTTATTTAAGTGGGATTTGTCTGATCCAGTAGTATTTAATTTGTAACACAAGAAGTGCCAGACCTTCGGGCAGCTTGCATAGATCATGCCTTCTACCTCAAAGGTCTTCTTTTTAATCCCAGGAGGTTTGGCTATACCTACTCAGCAGCAATAATGTATTTTTCAGAACCCCCAGAAGCATGTTCTTCTTTACTATTATTTTGAATATTCAAAAACAGAACTCTGGCACCTGAAACAAGTTTTGGAGATAAAGCTGCCCAAGCCCTGCCCCCATTTCAGCCTTAACCAAACTCTGGGAAATAACATGTTACAAGGAGGATAGTCACCTGCTACAAGTTACCAAGTGTTGTAATTAACTGGGAGAGGAAAGAAGGTGTGGGTCATTCACAGGCCAGAGATCAAGAAGCCAAGGGATCACTCAGCAGCCAGGAAAACCAAGGTAGGCTGAGGGATGCACCAAAGAGTAGTCAGGGTCCTGTCCTCAGGATCCAGAAAGCAGGGCAAAGTCGCCAAGGTGTCTTTTGAGAGTGGGTGGTAGACATTGCTTCTAGCAGCCAGGAAGCTTTTGTTGCCTGCCTTAGCTAGGCAGGCTGATTGTTCAGTGAAAACAGCTGAGGCAACAACCATCTAAACTGCAGGTGTGTTGAGCCCTTCCCCAAACACTCTTGTATTGCTGCTGTGTCAGAGGGAGGCATGACACTGTGGGAGCATAAAGAATTTGTATTTCAAAAATCACCAAGCACAAAGGAAACTGCCCTATCCGTATTACCTGTGGCATTTTCCCATTATTGTTAACATTACTTTCCAAAGAGCATTTTTGTGGCATTTGAACAGGAATTGCAAGTTACATGCCATTTTCTTACTAGTCTCCACCACCACCACTCTGCAAAGTAATGAAAAGTAATGAAATCATTATAACAAATGCAGCAGGCAAGGCAACAAGTAACTTTTCTTATTGTAATGAATAAGAGATATGGATTTTTTTGTTTAAAAAGACAAACACCATAAGACATAATGGGCACATTCAAAGACATAGTCGTGTTAGGCTGGAATATCAGTAAGCAAGGGGGTGGGTGTAGCAGCTGTGAGTCTAACTGAGAGAAAGAAATTGCAGCATAAGCTTTCATAGACTGCATGCATCTGAGGAAGGAGACTTAGGAGATTTTCAGGCACAGCTAATGTGGCACCAAAATGATGCCAGTGAAATGCAAAAGGACACCAATATCACACAACATCCTTTTGCGTTCCACTGTTGTTATTGTGGCATTTCTTTTTATTGGTGGGCAGAGCTGTCAATGGATCACCCATCCCATTTTGGTGCTGGCATTGCCGGCGTCTGAAACCTCGTGCCGTTTTTGACTCGTGAATACAGCATCAATGGGCGGTCCTGCCAGAACAGTTACCAGTGGGATTGCAAGAACCAGGTAGGCTACCCTCTTTTTTGTACCCTCCCCACGTTACTTGTCACTTTTTAGTGTGTGTATGTGCTTTTTTGAACTTTTTTGTGTGTATTCTTTTTTTTTTTTTTTGAATTTCCTGTGCTTGCGTCTTCTTGCAAGAATGGGCAGGATTTCACTAGGAAGTGAATGGAGATCCTTTAGCGCTCCATTCATTCCTGGGCTGCCTTTGGATGCAAGAGAAGGTAAGTCTGATGGGGAAGGTTATTGTGTTGGGACACAGACAGGTCTGGAGATTGTGGGTTTTTGCATTCCTGTCTGCTAATCTCCCAAGTCTATGAAAGCTTATGCTACAATATCTTTCTCTCAGTCTCAAAGGTGCTATAAGATCCCCTTGCTTACTGAACATGAGCACATATTACTTTTAAAAAGTAACTTTCAAGGTTTTGACCAAACCCTACACAGTATGATTTAGCCACCTTATTAGAAGCTTATAGTCATAGGATCTTCTCTCTCATAAACTTCCCAGAGTAACTTTCTCCTTTTGCCCAATTAGGCTGTGTTTCCATAGCTGCAACTCGCTTACCATAGCTATAAATGTCTCTTAAGACTTACTGGAGAACAGTTCTTCACAGACTTCCACATGACATTTTCTTAAGCAGCTGAAGGACATTATCTGTGCCCCTGCCCCTTAATCTTGATTTGTCTAGGCCAAATTGTCCAGACCCTTCTGTCCCTTGATGTGTGCTCTCCTCCTCTATTGTAGTGGCCATCATCTTCTCTCCTGTCACCTCTAGAAATACATGGGACAGCCTTGACAATTGCATGCATGCACACACACGCACACACTGTGTCACTTGTTTCTTGGTAAAAAAAATTTGCATATGTCACAACATGTTGTTCAAAAACTAGAAATTTCATGACTGAATATGAAATATTCAAGTAGAGAAAATAGCCTTGAGGTGTTGGGCTGATTTCATACTGTTGCTATGGAGACGGTTTATAAGTATAGTTTCAAGTTTCTCACCCTTGTTTCTCACCCATCCCTGGGTGTTAGGCATATATAGTCTAAAATGATAAAGTGTAGGATATAATTTGACCCAGGAATCACCAGAGTACCGTAGCTTGTGCCTACCAAACTATTGCAACATTAGCACAAGTGAAACATTTTCTTCCTGTATTTGCAAGGTGACTGTCAAAGTTGAGCTCCAGAACCTCTTTTTTCATATATGCAGCTGAGAGAGTTCATGTATTCAATGTGATTGAGTGATTATTAGAACTGGGGTAGCTCTTTGAAGCTCACTTTGGATCAATTGGAAAATTACCTTCAATCTCCCCTCTGCCAAAATGGGGAAAAAATGGAATGGCTCAGAAATGTAGTTTTCTTCTGTTACTCTGCATGGAGGGGAATCTACAGGGTAACATCAATAGGTGGAGGAACTGGTGCCCATAGATTGGTCGTTAGCAATGGGAAATTCTTCCTACTCTTAAATTCTTCCATATGCAAGCTAATGGAGGAAAGCTACAACATTCAGTTGCAAAAGGACTGGAGTGGGGTAGGGTTGAATTGAAAGAAATAACAGTGCAAGGCCAAGCCTTGACTGCTTTTAAGCAGGAATTGGGCTGGGGACTTCTGGATGAGGACTGATGGTGGTTTGAAGTCCTTGCATGAGCTCCATGGCAGGGAAAGCTTAGGTGGAAAATCCAGCTGGCTAAAACATTCTCTGGAAAGAAGAGAATGTAGGATCACTAACACCAAGACACACTCTGAGGACTTTTTCGGATGTTTAAAAAGCAATGCAAGCAGACTCATCAGCTTGCGAGGCTGCTGCACTGCAAAGTGTCAGTTTCGGATGATGCTGCCCTCTAGCGGTACTGTTGCAGTACCGCGGGGGAGTTGAGTGTCATATTTGCTTGTAAATATGACACTCAACTCTCCCCGCGGTACCTCAACAGTACCGCTAGAGGGCATCATCATCTGAAACTGACACGTTGCAGCGCAGCAGCCTCACAAGCTGACGAATCTGCTTGCATTGCTTTTTAAACGCCCGAAAAAGTCCTGAGACACTGCTCCTCACTAGGAGACTGTGTGGAAACTTCAGTGGTCAGAAAGTGGACTGAGTGACTGTGTGGTGGGTGGGCTTGGGATTAACATCAGGCTTACACTGCCTAAGTAAGCTTTAATGGACACTGGACCTGTAAAGACCCTCATTTTCTTAACTACATTTTAATTACCTAATTTACAACAACAACAACAACAAAGCCTTTATTGCAGTAAACATACCAACACATCAACACATCAGATACATATTATACATATAAAACAAGGCAGTAAAAATGTTTGTATTAAATATAAATGCTATAAAAATAATTAAATATGATATAAAATGCTATATATTAAATATTTAAGATCTACAAAGGCAACCTAAAGGATTATGTTACAAACTATAAGTCTGATCCAAATATTATTGATAGGTCTGCAGTATAATCTTACGAGTTTCATAGCAGAAGAAAAAAAACTTTGCAACCACTTCTGTTATACGTTTTTCATTATTTCCAAGCAAATATGTCAGGTACCAGTCCAGAAATCTTCTTGGAAACTTGTTTAAAAGTGGTGTGATTAGTCTTAACCTCTCATCTTTGTAAATGGTACAAGAAAAGAGGGCATGAGCTATAGACTCTACCAAACCCTCTCCACAAGGGCCCTGAAATGGGCCCTCTACTAGAGCATATGGGATTACATTAAATTTGACTTTGGTGAATGCGATGTGATATTTGGGGACTGTCAAATTTTCTAAATAAGTTGCCTCTCTCAAGACTAAACAGCAATCCTAAACTAATGGGAGAACAAGTTGTCCATGCAGCAGATACCGAATATTGTATATTGATATATTTAACCCAGTGCATCAGGATCAGCTTGGCCCTCACCAAATCTTGTGGAGAGAGAAAGCTGTTGGAGAAACCCAATCTTTGCAGTTTGTCTCTAATGGCTTTAGATCAATGACAGATGTACCTAATTTACAGTTGAAAAGAGATCTTCCAAAAGATGTTGAAATCAAAGCCTTGGTGAGTTGCCTTCTTTTTGCAAACAAGAAATGACAAAATAAAGATTATTCACAAGATTTTAGTTTTAAAGCAAAAAGCTTAGCAAGAGTGTGGCTCAACAAAATTACAAACAGAGAAAGGGAGCAGTGTTTTTTTAAAAAACAGAAGGCTTCTTTTTTTTTCTTTTTGGCGAATGTGCTTTGTGAATATTGAAGCTGATTAGGCAAAGAGAACAGACCTCTGTGGAATGTGGATTGTTTACTTTAAAAGAAGATAAGACTGAGAATAGCCAAATGGTGCTATAGGAGCTACAGAGAATGCATTGGGACTAAATGGTTAACTTTAAAAAACAAGAGGCTTGCTTTTTTTTATTTTTAACCCTGTAATTGCTGGAATTTTAATTTGGATTTACTTGATGTGACACCCACCAGAAAAATGACAAAAGTGACTGAATCAGGAATTCTAGAACTTGTTTGAAGGAATCAGGCCTGCGAAATGACATGGTAAAAATTAAAGATTTGGAAAAGGTGAAGGAGGAGTTGAAGAAAGATATATATATAAAAATGAGGTTAAACAAATTGGAGAAGCACCAGGGTATCTGGTTGAAGATGTGAAACAGGTTGATGGACTGGGGATTTTGGAGAGTGAAACTGCAGTCATACATAAAGAGATGGAAAGATCTGGACCATTTGCCATTGCTGGAATTGAGAACAGGATAAATTTGTCTAGGATTCAGAGTGGTTTTGGAGGAACCTGGTAATGGTATTAGACAAAAGATTGGAGATGAAGATGCTATAGATATAGAAGATCAAGTTGAGTAAATTAATTTTAAAATTCTAAAGGAAGTTAAATATTTAAAGAAGGATATGTTAAGATGGGAGAAACTAAATTTGTTACTGTTGGGGAGAATTCCAGTGACAAAAATGACTGTCTGGCTTAGATTAATGCTTTTATTTCAGACAATAGCTGTTTTGACAACTGATGTAAGATTTGAGCAATGGTGAAAAGCTATGTTTAAATTTGTATGGCAAAGCAAAAAATAAAAAAAATAAAAATGAGTTAAAACAAAGCACTGCAAGATGTAAAGGAAAGAGGAGGATTGGGCTCATGTAAAGTCTGCTGTTTGGTCTGGATCTTAAAGAAAGATGGTTAAGGTACAATATTAAGACCTCTTGTAGATTTATCATAGGGAATATAAAATTAAATCAAGAGAGTAGTTAGTAATAAAGGGATATGGTTTTCAACTTATTTATTTTTTTGCTTATAGTTATTGGAAAGATTTCAAATGGGTAAGAAGATTTATGGGTGGGAGTAAAACAAGTCAGAATTGGAGACATAATTGTGTGCAGATGAACAGGTAATTGCTAAAATGTATAAACCTTCATTGAAATTTGAAATAGAAGAAAAACAGGTTAAGGAAAATATGTGATTTATGGGGTTGATATTTATAAAATGGAAGAATTTAACATTACCTCCCATGGAGGAATGGATGTTGGAACTGATAGGTAATTAGTGATATTTCTCAAAAGACTAGAAATACTTTATAGACTTTTTGCAAAAAAAAAAAAGACTTGGTAATAAGTTTGGGTTTAGATGATTAGAAAGAATACATCATTAAAAAACGAGAATATGCTGTAATTTGTTAGCGAATGAGGTATGAATAACTACATTGGGCCCTTGGTATCTGCTGGGGTTTGGTTCCAGGGCGGCCTATGGATACCAAAATTTGTGGATCCTCAAGTTCCATTATATACAATGGCATAGTAAAATGGTGCCCCTTATATAAAATGGCAAAATCATGGTTTGCTTCTTGGAATTTATATATTTTTTTCTTGTTGGAATATTTTAAAGCCATGGAGGGTGGAATCCATGGATGCCAAATCCGTGTCTACAGAGGGCTGACTGTATATGTATATATAACCACCAAAAGGAAGATTCGTGGTCACTTTTTCCTTCTTCTTTTCCTTCTTTTTTCCTTTCCTTCCTTTATTTCTTTTCTTTTCTTAATCTCTATTCCTTCTTTTATTTCTTTTCTTTTCTTAATTTCTTTGATTTTTAATGCTCAGGCCCCCACCCCCCATATCTGTGGAACCAATATCTGTGGTTTCAGTTATCAACAGCTTAAATAATAGGGGCACATACCATAGAGTTGCACTGGAAAATTCCTAGGGAGGCATCTTCTCTAGGAATCACTAGGTCATCCAACAGAACTCTATGATATCTTTGTATAGGAAGTCCTTTATTTTAATAGGGTTTGCTGTTATCCATATTAGCCAAATGGCTACTACAGTTTCACTTATAAATAGTAAGTCCAGGAATGTAGCCCCTGCAGATGCAGAGGGTGATCTGTACTTTCCAATAAAACTATCCCCCCCCCCCAAAAAAAGCAGGAATAAGCTAGGTGTATGTTGTGTCACTCCAAGTGTCTACCCATTTGCAAGATGCTTGAAGACTGTGTCTTGCATCCCAACGCATACTTTAAGAAACCTATTAGTAATAGCCAAAAATTCTCACCTTCTGCATGGAATAGGACCAGTGCAGTTCAATTTCCTTTGATAGTATTTATTTACTTTTAAAAAGCGAAGGGCATTATGGATTTTTGTGTAGTTTGTTGAGACATCAGAAGGTGCTGTCACAACAATGAGAGCAAGAAAGAGAGTATTAATTCATATACTGATCTGAATAGGAGTGAAACAGGTGCTTCAGTTTGAAAGAACATTGAAAATTGTAATTCAGTTCTCATTTGGCATTTTAGTAGAAGTAATCTATGGCTTTCTTCTTCCCCATGGGGGTTTAATCACAAGTCACGTTTGTGGGTGGGGTTTATCTTGTTTGCTTGAACATCTGTATGATGGTAAATCTCCCACAGACTGAGTCAGGGGGTGAGCCACACATGACCCATGGATGACACATGGGTCCCAAGTGTTTTTCTCAACATTTTCCAAGGGTTTAGGATGCTGGAGAATGATGACAACACAAGAGGTTTATGCAGATGCTGTTACCGCTGTATTTACACACAAGTTTCACCACTATGTAAAGTTGACATTTGCATTTATATGCTGTTTTTTGACATGCGGAGGCATTCAGGGGTCCAGCTCTCCTGACATTTTGCAGTAGCTAGTATGGTCCCAGGAAGGACTGTGCTACCGAAAAGACAGGATCCTTGGAAGGCTCTTTGCTGTACCATCATATTAGTGGCATTAAAATGTGCACTTCTCTGTTGGGAATCCATCACAGCTATAAAGGTAAAACCGATGATAAAGTTTCTAGCTAGTAGCACAATAATTTCCTGAGGCCTCTCTGGATTACAACCCTGGATTAAGTCACCACACTCTTCCATTCCCCCCACCACCACTATCCTTCCCTATCCACTCCACCCACCCCAATACAATATAAGTATCCTATACTTGGCTTGAAACTGAACCTTATTAACCTGAAATATATTCTGGACTGGCAACCTGGGAGCCTTTAATAACATTTTAGTCTGCTGTCTCAGTGCTGAACGCTGCGGCATTTTAAACATTTTTTGGGGAGGGACTGTTTCCCGGAGTGCTTTTTAACAATATTTTAGCAGCCTAAGCTGTCTCAGGCGGCCAAAGAACACTTGTTGCTGGAAATAATGTTTTCCTTGGTAACATCTCTGCATCATTGTGACATGTTTAATGCTTAAAAATTGTTTTGTATGTGGCTTGTTTTTAAATTGGAGCCAGAACATAAATTCCAGATATGGGGGCGGGCTGGAACCAGCTTCTTCTCTCCCCCCTCCCTCTGGTTGCATCCCAGAGTAAGTAGTGTGAAATAATCCAAGCAAAGCAGCCAATGACACTGCAGGGTGAAGTGTTGGGAAGCAGCTTTTTTTTTAACGTGCTTTAATTGCTTTTTGCCTGGGCCTGGGATATTTATGGGTTAGGAGATTGCCAAGTTATTTATTAGATGGAGGATCTGGGGATAGACTAATATAAATCACTTAGGCTGGTATTGAATATACCAGACACTCAGTAATTTAAAAAGCTTTAATAAAAATGCTAAAATATGAGACTTGTCTTTGGCTGTAATGAGACTCAGTTATCATGTTTTTATCAGCGATTTTTAGGCTGTTTTATTTTATATTTTGAACAAAGCAAGAAAATCAGGGAAGGGTTTCCCAAAACACAGACCTTCCTCTCTCCACACACACACACACACACACACACACACAATTTTGATACTTCAGGTGCAAAGTAGACCATGACTTCTCTAGTTGTGGGTAGTCAGAATTTTTAACAAATCCTGCCTGCCTAGATTTGCCAGTTCAGGCTCATCCCAGGTCCAGTCAAAAGCTAAGAACTAGTGGCAGTCCCTGGTGATCCCAGTAAGCATGATGTATTTAGTTACAACTACACAAACATTTATTTTCCTGTTTGTAAATTAAGAGATAAATCTTAGCAAAAGGGGGTGTCCACAGATCCAGGTGAAATGTGGACCCCTCCTCACTTAGGCCTTGTCTACATGGGCCAAATGAAACTGACTCCCCCTGTTACCATGTGCAGCAGTCTGGATGATGCAGGGGCTTTGCCCCAATCCTAGTCTGAACTGTCCAGATGACATCTGGAGCAGACACATCATTTAAAAACCCTCACTATTTGCTGTGTTTCCCCCCCGAGAAAATGGTGAGTTGAGTTGTGGCCTGCACAGAGCCAACCACAGCCATTTCCTGACCGGGTTGGGCTAAGGTCACTCCTAGGGGCCCAGCCATGTGACCACAGCTGGGTGCCTCATAGAATCATATAGTTGGAAGAGACCACAAGGGCCAGCTAGTCCAACCCCATTCTGCCATGCAGGAACACACAATCAAACCATTCCCGACAGGTGGCCATCCGGCCGCTGTTTAAAGGACTCCAAAGAAGGAGACTCCACCACACCCCCAGGCAGTGCATTCCATTGCCAAACAGCTCTTACTGTCAGGAAGTTCTTCCTAATGTTTAGGTATAATCTCTTTTCCTGTAGTTTGAACCCATTGCTCCTTGTCAGAACTCATCCCAAAAGATGAAAAGAAGGAAGGGCAGAGATTAACCAGGAGTAAAGGACCAGAGGATATAGATGATAGCTGGCAAACAGAGACAGTTGGAACATCAGCTAGCTGCATCTGCCACTATACCCGTTTCTGTCCAAGAAATGGTGGTGCCAGTTCCTCCCTCACATCTGGCCATCCTAACTGCATGGCATGAAGTCAGGATGTAAATCTTTGCTAAGTTTGTTCTCACATGTGTAGAAATAACTAAGCGTTTCAAAAGCCTTCCCCCCGTCAATGAGTCAGATTACAAGAGTTTTGTGCATTTCCTATTTTGGGGGTGGGGGGGTGGGATTGAACAAAAACAAAAAAAAAAATCACATACAGTTGTATTTTGTGCAAAATGCATTGTGTTTTTATGCAAAAAATAAATAAATAAAAAGTTTGGAGGTCTTCCACTCCCCAAATTCCTGAAATCTGAAAATAGCTGTTAACTGATTTTTAGAATGTCTTGATATGTCTAGACACCTTTTCTTGTTACTGACAAGAAAAATTGTCAATTTTTTTAACATACCTAGTTAAAGCAATTTTTTCCAGTCCGATGTTCTCCCCACATGGTGGACTACAATTCACATCATTAATAGTCATCCTGGCCAGGAAAGATAAGTGCTGTTGTTTCCCATATGGAGGATGGCAGGCTGTGGAATATTGGGATACAGTAATGATACCAATCAATGCCCCAGAAAATTTAATACATACTAAAGATGCATTGGTACAGTTCAAAATTACCAAAGTTCAGATAGCTACTTTTAAGTAATTAATTACAGCTGCAAGGCTCTTTAAAGTAGTTAGTTGTCTTTTTCCCCATTTTTTTTTAAAAAAAACACTTCAGCTTCTCTTTATTCAAAAGTAACTCTTTTTTTTTACCTGTTCACTTTTAAAAGCTCATCAGAATACTACAAGGTGCTGGATTGTGGTACTCCTAAGTAATCCTGTAATCAATTAAGTAGAACGGAGGTACATGTATGCTGTTGTTGTTTTGTGCTTTCAAATTGTTTCAGACTTATGGAGACCCTAAGATTAACCTATTATGGGGTTTTCTTGGCAAGATTTGTTCAAAGTGATGTTGCCTTTCTCTGGGGCTGAGAGAGTGTAACTTGCCCAAGGTCCCCTAGTGGAGCTCCATGGCTGAGCAGAGATTTGAACCCAGGTCTTCCAGAGTTCAAGTCCAATACTCAAACCACTACACATCACTGTCTCTTATAGTTACACTACCCCCCCAAAAAAATGATGTCATCCTCCATTATGTTACAGTTATACAGTAGGACCCCCATATCCGTGGGGCTTTGGTCCCGCCCTCTCCCGCAGATACTGAAAACCATGGATAACAGTGAACGCCATTGAAAATAATAGAACTTCTAGTTTAAAATAGCATAGGGTTGCCTTGGAGGACCTAGAAACGTCTAAAGAAGATGCCTCTCTAGGCATTTTCTAGGAAGACTCTATGGAAAGTGTGCTGTTTTGTGTCCCGTGAATAACTGAAACCACAGATATTGGTTCCTTGGATACAGGGATCCGACTGCAAAGTCCTTTAGCAGTGCCTTCCTTATTGCAAAAAAAGAAAGAATCGATTTCAAGTCATTCATTGTTTATAATGAGTTACTGTCCAATTCTGAAATGTACACAATAAAATTCGGCAACAGTTATTTTTCCTTCCTGCTATCTTTTCAGAAGTCTTCAGCCATCATGCCTATTATGCAAGAAAAAAAAATGCAACATATCTCAAAGGGTTGGGAAAGAAAAGCTAGCATAAAACTAGTAGAGCAAGTTAAATTCTTCTCAAACATGCTGGTACACCCACAGATGACACCCACGGCTTCTCTCCATCTCTCCTCTACCTATGTCTCATTCATCCCAGGAGGCCCTATTTTAAGAACGAGCTGGAGTGGGTGAGAGAAACAAGAGGGTGTGCATGGGTGATTGCTAGGCAACAACCCATATCTATTCCCCCCTCATTGATTCCTTACCTTCTTCGCCTTGCTGAGGTGGCTGTAGTTGTATCTGGATTGTGTACGGGACTGGGATAACTGGATCCAAAGGAGACTGGGCCTTGGGCCTTTGAAAGAGCAAACCTGAGCAGGTCTGGGCAGCAATGAGAAAGGAGTCAGTGGTGAATGTATACCTATTTCCAGCCAAGGCAACCCCCTTTCTGAATGCAGGCTGTTGATAGGGGGGGGGGAAGGAGCATGATAGACCAATCCCTGCATGACTGAGTTCATGTCATTTAGAACCTCAGACTCTAGGGAAAGATCCAAAGAATTTCATAAGCCCCCCTAAGCAAAACATGTGTACGTCATGAACACTGGGGATGGGGAAAGCAGTGAATAAGGCTATAAATACACATGCTGAGAGATGCTCTGGAAACAATTGTTATAAACCACCAAAGCACAGCTTGAGTGGCTTGTGATGTCACTAGAATCATGGTGTGTATTTATATCCTAGCAATTCATAATAATTTGTGCTCATTCCCTATCATCTCTCTTCACAAAATACAACGTAGGGGAGAAAAGCAATCATAAATAGAATGGGATCAGATCTGACATGACATGATATAATGCATTATCTAAGTGGGGGCATTCAGGAGGGGGTATTTCAGGAGCTGAAGCCCAAAAATCCAAGAGGAGCTTGATTCACTATGGATACAAATGCATTGCCAGCATTTCAATTTCCAGAGATTTTCCTTCTGTAGGACTTCATTTTGCTTGTTATAAAGATCCATATTTAGACTCATGCCAAGATTGCAGTGAACAAGGGCTGCTTAATTGTGCCAGACCAATGCTCCAGGGGTGTAGCTACTGGCAGGAGCAAAATGAGGATGCCTACCCACCCTCACCTCCAATGAAGGAACATTTCACTGGGTGCACAAAATATTTATTTGAAGGGCAATGCTATCATTGTGCCTCTAGCATTGCTACATCCTTGTCAATGTTACATCATCATCATCATCATCATCATAGAATCATACAGTTGGAAAAGACCACAAGAGCCATCCCCTCCAAATCTAACCCACCAATCCTGCCTTTTGGTTGGGGTCAATATCAGGTGATACAAAGGCTCTCATACAATAATAATAAAACAATACAAATAACACATACACTTTTATCCATGGGAGATACATTCCCAGTCTTACCATGGTTACGTGAAAGCTTGGATAATAGCAAGTCCTATTGAAATACCATAAATGGCTTTGGGCCCAACTTCTGGTGGAAACATACCATAGAATCATGCTGGATGCCCTAGAAAATGCCTAGAGAGGACATATTTTTTTCAGACAGGGATAAGTGAAACCATGGATACCGGTCCTGTGGATATTACCAGAGTCAACCTGTAATATAAAGGATATAATACAAAACATCTTACTTTGATGTTCCTCATATCATTTTTACCAAAGGCTAAACAATGCATTTGATTGATTTGATTGGAGGGAGGGGATAATACACAATAGCTCAGGTTAGCCTCAGAAGCATGTCCTGGCATTCAGTTCCAGTCTTCAACAGGGCTAAGTTGTGTGCACTTCTAATCTCCTGGGGTGAGCTCTAAGTTCAGATTTCTCTGTGTGGTAGTGTGTGATGAATCATGCAATTTCATATCAAGTTGTGAGTAAAATGTAGCAGGGGAAGGAATCAGAACACACTTCTTTCTGGGGGGAAAAAAGAAAAATGTGTAGTGCCAAATTCCAGGTAACAGTTCTTGCTCTGCTATGTAAAATTCCTAAAGCAGATTAGAATCCTTATTTTATTGATATACGTGGAATGATATTTGGGTTTCGAATGAAAATGGCAGCCCCAAATTTGGAGGTGGAAATGGAAAATGGGAAGGAGAAATATAGAAATCTACCTTATAGTGAATCAAATCATTAGTCCCTCTATCCAAGTACTGTCAACACCGATTGGCAGAAGCTATCCAGAATTTCAAGTCAGGTGCTATCGTGATCCTACCTGGAGATCCATGGTACTACCTGGTGTCTTCTACCTCACCCTACTTGGCTTCCAAATTCAGAAATGCTATATGTTTAGGGTGATTTGTTGGCATGGTTTTTCCAACATGAGGTTAGCGGGTGAAACCCCCCCAAAACCTTGAAATGAACTTCAGAAGGTATCCTCTGTGAAATTCTAGCTAAGTTGATATTGGATGAAACAGTTTGTCAGTTCAAGCTGGAGAAAGAAGGAAATAATGGGCTAAGAGTAAGGATGGAAAGAATAGTCAAAAATATTTTTAAAAAATGGTTCAAGAAACTCTGATTAGAACCCTTGATTGATGGGGGCAAGATGGGATATACTGCCCATGTAGATAAGCCCTTAGTCTGCACAAATTGTTGCTCATGGAAACAGCCTTTACTGCACATAAATAGTATTTTCTGCCCAGAAAAGGCTGTACTCAGTCCAGAACAATCATGTGTGAATTTTTAGCAGAATAAGCCCCGAATTGCAAATAGGCTGCAAAAACTGTGTAGTTTTCAAAGACTTTCTCACAGCGTGAATAAAACTAATAAAATTATTTCTTGTTTCCCTCGAGAAAATTACTGAAGAAACATATACCCAGCTAAGAGAAGAAAACTGGACGGAGCGGGAAGAGGTTGCAAACATTACCTTTTTGGACTACAACTCCCAGAATCTCCAAGTGTTCATACTGTCTGGAGATTCTGGGTGTTACAATCCAAAAAAGAGCATTTACAAGATCTAGAGCAAGGGGCCAAGCCCATGGTTTCCTTAAACCAGGGCTGGACAACTGTGTAAGCATGTGGGCAGAGGGTAACATCCCCACAACCTTCCCACAAGCTTTACCTATGTGGTACAGGTGCAAAAGGTGTCACTTTCAATCCATGTCTTCTCCCCCACACACAAATATTTGGCAGGAAATTAGGGGTTTCTAGGAAGGGGGCAATTTAAACTGGCACATTTCCAGGCATGTTGGTAAATTCTGGGACATTTGCGGACAATCAAATCACCTTAAATTGGGGGAGCTGGGGGTTTCACCTGGCTTTGTAGGCAGCAGAAGTGGGGCTCAAATGTTGCATGTGGCTGGAGGTTGCACGTTCCCTACCTCATCTTAAACCATATTAAAATGTATTTAGCTGGTTCACAGTTGTGTCCAAGATCCACTATCTAAGTTGGAGTTGGAATTGGTTAGATGGGAGCATTTCACTAAATATTCTCAGGGAAGGGGGCTAAAATGATTCAACTGTTGGGGTAGGCAAAAGTAAGACCACCAGAAAAATAGTTTCTGACAAATTTTAGCCAGTTGTAGAGGCGGGGTGGGGGGGATTTCATTTTCTACAATCCTCATCTTCAGTAAAAGTAATGATGTGAAAGATTATTGGTTGTGCACTAGACTTTTGTTATAGTTTGCAGAAATCACCTTTTTGGACTACAGCTCCCATGGCCATGTTTAATGGGCCTCAGAGAGTATGGGTTTACAGTCCAACTAAAGTAACTTTTCCAACCTGTGCTAGGCACAGGGTTGAAAGCTGGTTGCTCTTTCTTAGCAGGGGAAAAGGTGTCTTTTGAAAACTACTCAGAGCTCCCCCTTTTCCCTGTTTGCCTTTCTTTCTTAACAATCGGGTAGAGGATCCAAAACTGTGAGCAGACCTTCTGCAAAGCATAGGACACCCCAAAGAGGAGATAGGGAATTCCAAGGAGGGAGGGACAGGATCTTGCAGGAGAGGGAGGCATATCCTCCAAGGCTCTTTGGCTTTCCAGATTCATATGCTAAAAGGCAGGGACTGTGAAAGAGACCTTCTAGCCTCCGAGGTCCCCTCTCCCTCTTTGGCTGGCTGCTTTAAGTGCCACTGGTCTGTTTTGTGGAGGGGCCATTCTCTGAACTTATTGGGGGCACTCTTTACTCTCCCTATGGAGAGATGAGCCTCTCTACTAAAGTACAGTTCTTTACCCTGTGTCCCTTTAAAAGAGGGTCACACCTGAGAGCCATGTCTAATCCTCCTCATCAGGAGGTGGTGACTAGTATTGAGTCTGTTTTTGTCTTACATTCCCTGTTAGAGCTGGCTAGCAGTTCACCTTGCCTGTGGTGATGGCAGACTTTATCTTCCATGTCTGCTCTTGTAATCCTGGATAATCTCCTTCATTTGAATATACACAGGGAAAAAAGCTCCTTTGCTCTTGTGGAGTTCTTGATGCAGTTCCATGGATGGACCTTAATCTGAGCCTAGAAGGGGACCCACCTTCTCCTTGAACCAGATTCTTATTTCTTTTATGGCTGTTGCGATGCGAAAGTGAGATACCAAGGACATAATAACTTCCATAGCAACCAACTGTGAAGGCACAAACAAGAGATTATGATTCAGGTGGGGAATAAACAGTGGAGACGCAAATGAATCCTTCAAGAACATGTTTTCCTGCCAGTGTCCTTTGTAATAAAAAAACCAGTGTACAGAAATATAGGGGAAATGTAGATTCAAAAAGGCTGAATCATTCCTCTCCATAGGTTGTTTTTCATCTTTCCGCAAGGCGTCAGCTGTCCTTTAAATCTGCTCTGCATTATATTGCCAGGAGCAGAGTAATAGATTGAAAACTAAAATATTTTTTTCTCCCTTTCTACCTTTTTCTCAGAGCTTTTAAGCTATTTTGAAACAATCCCTCCCTCCCTCCCTACAAAGGATGTATCATTGGGGTGGAGTGAATGAGGAGGAAAAGGGACAGGAAAGAGACAAATGGAACCAAAGTTTTACATTGACAGCTATGTGTTATTTTCCAAAATTGTATCACAGAATCTATATAATGTAGATCAGCCTGGTTCCCTCCAGATGTATTTAACTATATTCTCTCCTCATCATCTTGGCAAGCCAAGACCTTTCTATTTAAAAAAGGCATTCAGTTACAAATATAACTATGAAGGCATTCAGTTTCTAACTGGTTGGGGTAGTGCAATGGGTAGGTTTTAATGTGCTTTTGATTTTTTAAAACTAATGTTTGTAAGTGGTTTGTATTTAATGCTTTTTTTTAAAAAAAAGTTTGTATTTCAGAATATTTTTAGCTGTATTGTTTTAATGTAGGAAGTGAACTAGTTTCGGTTCCTTATGGGAACAAAACAGGATATAAAATAAATAAATATCCACCAGCATGATCAATGTTGGCTGTAGTTCACCGTGAGGGCACCAGATTGGCAAAGGTCAGGGGTGGGGAAAATGTAGCCCACAAGCTGCATGTGCCCCATATACTATAGACTCCCTCCAACCCTTGATCACTGCGGGGTGGGATCCCTCAAATGACAGATCATGTTCCCAGGAGTCTTGGGGGGGTTATAATTTGCCATTTTGGAATCATTCCCCCCCCCCATGTATGACTTTTGGAAGGGTTGTGTGACCCACAAAGGTCCAGGGGAGATATGGAATTACTCTTGGCTCTAGATCAGTGGTGCATAATCTGTGGTCCTCCAGGTGTTTTGGTCTCCAACTCCTAGAAACCCAAACCAGCTGGTCCAATGATCAGAAATTTTGGGAGTTGGAGACCAAAACACCTGGAGGGCCACAGATTGTGCACCACTGCTCTAGACAGACATGGCCCCAACCTTCTGTCACCCTCTGTCCTGGGGTGGGAATCATGTAGCTTGCCAAATGTTATTGGAAGGGAGTCCTGGTGGCACAGTGGTTAAATGCCAGTACTGCAAGCCACAAGATTATGAGTTCTATTGCAGAGGGCTCCAATATTGACCCATCCTTCCATCCTTCCGTAGGTCAGTAAAATGAGTACCCAGCTTGTTGAGGGCAATTAGCTAAAAAAAAAATCATTGTAAACTGCTTAGGGAGTTCTTCAGCGCTGATAAGCGGTCGGTATATCAGGGGCGGCTTAAGGAATTTGGGGGGCCCATACAATGCTTTATTTTTTGGGGGGGGCATATGTTTCTCTCAGGTCAATGTAACCTAACCTAACCCTACCTATTCACAGTACAAGATACTCAGATTATTACTAATAATGTTTTTGCAGGAGGAGGTTTATGACAGGACCGCCACAATGACGGCTGCAGGTGCTGCAGGGCCCTTAAACTGGCCCTGTGGTGTGTGTGTGTGTGTGTGTGTATCAATGCTAATGCTATTGCTGTTATATGATGCACAGCATTCTTCCCATTGGCTGTTCTGACTAGGGCTGCTGGGAGCTGCAAGCCAATAGCATCTGGAAGGCTCTAATTCCCATGCATACTCTTGCATAACTAAAAAACAAACAACAACCCATGGTGGGGCTATAGAGATGGAAAGGTGGGGCTATGCAGGTAACAATTCTTATGGCTGATTTATAAACTGTTATGGCACTTGAGTATGATAACATATGTGAAAAGTGAATGAGTGGCATGTAAAACATGTGGCCCTTTTTCCTTTTAAATACACAGACACATGCTGTCTATTTCATGTTCATATATATTTCATACAATATATGCATTCATTTATGATATGCTACTGTTTTCCTCTTTGTCATGAATTCAAGTGCGCATATTCTTGAATGCTTTCTAGCAGATTTTATAAATAACTTTCATTTGTTAGGGCCACAGTGTGTACATATGGTGCTATCTAGTTTTAACTGTTCATTTTAATCTTATTGTCATTCTTCACTGCTTTATTGTGTGTTTTGATTTTAAGTATTGTTGTACACTGACTTCAGAGAGCATACTCCAAAGATGGCTTATAAATCTTTTAAATAAGCAAGCAAGCAAATAAAATATTTACATTTTAGTAGGTCTTCTTGATTTTGATGAGATGAGAAAGGACACTTAAATTTGCACCTTCTAGTTTTTATGGAAAAGAGGTTCCCCCACCCCCTCCCCCCAAAAAATTCCACAGGGACAGAATTCCCATGGGAGGATAGATTTGGGGAGGATTTTATCCTTTCTCCTTCTGCTCATTTGGTACCACTTGGCAACCTTGAGTGAACTAGCCCTGATATCTGTACCTAGTCTTTGGCCATTTGCAACAGCCTTGTCCGCTCCTCCCCAACATTTCCCCTTCTTATATGATCTCCAGGAAGTGGTAAATAACCCTATTATATGAAACTGGCTGCTCCCAGAAATGAAACGAGTAGACCTAAACCTGAAAAAAGTGGGAAGAGTGTTCACCATTTGATCAACCATGGACTGTAGTAGTTCCAGAAATTTCATATATCTGTGTCTAATACTTTGCAGCACACATTTTCAGAATAGAATGTTCCATCACTAGCTAGATTTTGGGCAGAATTTTAAACCGAGAAGGAGGGTTGAGCATCAGCAGCATGGAGTTTCTGCTGCCCCGTTATCCATTGAGGATTAGACCCCCTCTGGATTCTCAGCCCCAATGGAAGTGAATGTGATTGTGCTGTGTCAGTTGAAGTATGGCCATGATGGTCCATCCCCACTGTCCCATCTCAATATGTCAGGGAAAAGATGTCTATATGTGCACATCTGGGGCATAGCTATGGATAGGAAGGGGCAAAATCAGGCAGGGTATTACTGCCCAAAATGAATGCTGCCTTCCTAATGATTTTTTTCTTCAGTCTCCAAATTTCTAGCATTGCAGGGAGTGAAACATTAAAATCATTCATATCTAGAGCTCTTATATTTCCTATGTTCACATTCCCCTGGTAATTTTGCCTGCTCCATTTGTTTGGGCACCTAAGCTCTGTTTTCAAATGCTCAATAGAAATGTTAACTTAGAGTAATGATAGAAAATTGGGGGCTGAAGGAAAATTCTACTTGGGATTACACAGTTCTTAGGGATGGGGGAAATGGCCTCATTTGTGTGTGTGGGGGGGAGCATGGTATCTACAACCCTAGAGCACATGCATATGAGCATACTTCTCCCCAACCTTTCTGCGTAGAGGGCTAACATCAGATGCTGAAAAATAGACTTGCACTGTCCTGGATCCAATTAGACACCCAGACTATCTAGTGGCTGTAGTGTTTTTGATGTTCCAGATTTCTTAAAGTGAGCAGACAGGGAAGGGCTGGCCCATCATCAGCATCAACAAGAGGGCTGACCTTGTACTGACTTCCTCCTATGTTTCTTGTTGCAGTTCCTCCCCAGATTATCAACATCACATCAGACATTACTGTTAATGAAGGCAGCAGTGTAACCCTCTTGTGCTTGGCCTTTGGAAGACCAGAACCAACAGTCACATGGAAGCATCTGTCCGGCAAAGGTAAGATATTTCTCCAAAGTTTGGAGATGGGGAGTCCATGCACAAGCAATCAGGAGTGAGGGACAAGAATACTGTTGCATTGCATAGGAAGAAAAAAACAAAACTTCTGTTGCATTGTATACCACTGTGTGAACATACTAAGGGGTGTGACATTTTTGGAAGTAGAAACATTTCCAGAATTAGAAAGAGAGGGACAGAAAATTATTGAAGTACGAAGTGGTTTCCTCAACTGGACATTGGCAGATTCTTTTGGAGTGTGGTCATCTCAGTGTTTGTGTCTGTGTGAGAGTGCTGATAAGGCCTGAGATGAAATTGTCCGTGTATGATGAAAAATGTATAGACTAAGGATTGCTGTGTGAATGACCATCATTTATTGGATAGATCTTTTTTCAGCACAGCCACAAGTTGCTGATAGGAGTGTCTTGTGACAGCATGATAGCACCTGCAGAGCAGAGTCCATCTCATACGTCAGCTTGATGCACGTGAACAACTCACTGTTGTCCACCCTGACAATTCACTTAAATTAATTCACTTTAAATGGCAACTATTTTGTGTAAATTGGGCCTTAATTTTAATGCTCTGAAACAATGTTGCATTCTATCCTGGAGTGTTTTGCTTTCTAGATTCATGATATGGCAGCTGATTGGCCATAATGTGAAGCTGGAGGAGGAACCAGGGAATGTTCTGATGGGTCAGGGAAAGTTCTTGAACAATCTGCAACTGGTGAATTGTGGGGAGATCCTGGTAGGATACACATTTTCAGACTACTGTGATGTGATTAACCATGTTTCTAGAATCCTCCCTGGATTTTGGCATTCTGAATCACTCAGTTTCCTTTATAAATTGGAAAAGAGGCATTATGAATTTACCATTGTCCTCTGGATCTTGTACAGAATACTACACATTCTGCTTACCATAGCTCTTGGCTCATTCAGCTCATCTGCATCCATCTTCCCTTCCCTTCTGCTTGTAGAATTACCAATGCACACGTCCAAGGAAAAGAAAACAAAACAAAAAGCAAAAAACAAAATAAAGCAAAATCCCCAAAGCCATATTGATGGAACTGTGTGGATTCTTTGTGTGTGCTTGATGCACAGGAGCACATGCAAGCACTAGTGAAATACAGCAGAAAAGAGTGAAGGAAAAATCTCAGTTTAACTGAGCAGAGGCTTGCCTCTGTTTTTTAAAGCTTTATCTCTCCCCCACCCTTCCATCAATACTTACATTCACAATGGCAATGTAGATGGGAGGGGGGAACACAAAATGAACTGTGTGTGTGGGGGGGGAGAATGAATGCTGAAGCAAGTGAGCATGCTCCAATTTTATCATCCTTTTTTTAAATAGAAATTCTCCTGGAATCCAGGAGGGAATACAGAGTAGACTGAACCAGAAAAACCAAGTAACAGGGTGAATAAAACTGTTTTGTAATGTTGGAACCATATTTTACTGGTCAAATTAGTCATGTAGTGCTGTCCATCAGTTCTAATTTAATAGAGATTATTTGGCACTATGGAAAGTTTAGGGACAGGCAGAGTGTGGCTTGTAATGCACCATATAAAAGATCTGGATCCCAGTTTTGTGGCCTCTGAAGCCCCACAACATCATCCCCAAAGTCTTCCATCCCTAATGTATTTTTCAGTGTGATTTTCAAATGATTTTTGCCTGAAAACCTGGCAGAAAATCCTCCCAACACATAAAAGCATACAAAAACACTTCTGTCCTATCCACACAAACCCCTCAGAACCCCCTACTACCCCCAAATACCTCTGTTTTCCTCTGTAGCCTGTCTCAAAATGGGAACACAATATTACTTCCTGTTGCCACAGTGGGTCCTGTTGCACAAAGGAAGGGGAGCAGAAGTGAAGCCCGAGAGTAGCACACCCCACCTTGCCTTATCACATGATGTTGGTGTGTTTCAACTGTTCTCCTGTTCTGGTCCCATGGGAGTAAAGGCGGGTCTTTTTGCTAAGAGGGGCAGAGCTAATAAGATTCACTTCCACTTCCTTCCCTTGTGTGATAAGCCCCTTTGAGATGAGCTACACAGGAAAATGGAGATATTTGGGCTTGCTGTAGGAGGCAGTGGCCTGCAGCATGATCAGGAGGAGGAAATTGACCCTTCCCTCCTGTGCAGTTGTCACCCCTAGTTTACATGATGCATCAGCCAGGAAGCTAGATCAGAAATTTCCTGACAAAACAACAGAAAAACAAGAAGTCCTTGAACCCTCCCACCCCTGGCACTGATACAGTTAAAACTACTGCCACCTCATGACAACTACCCACATATTTAGCAACCATAGTGACTTTAACAGCTATCTGTCGGGAATACTTTGATTGTGTATTCGTGCAGGGCAGGGGGTTGGACTAGATGGCCCTTGTAGTTTCTTCCAGCTCTATGATTCTCTGATTCCCCAAACTTAACTATACCATAGTAAAAAAAAATCCTGCTTGATCGCTGTGGTTACTTGGTGACATCATACTACCCCCCAGTTTTTCAGGAATGGGAAATCCAAAAAAGGGAACAAGCAAACACAGAAAAAGGAGACATTTCCTGGGGCCTGCATCTCAATCTGACAATTTTCCAAAAGGGTTTGAAAAGGAGTGCATTGTCCACGCGCTGAAAGTCACTGTCTGTTTCGGCTCCAGTACTTCCTCGGCTTCCCAGGGATATTGTTCGGAGTCGTGTTTGTAAAGCAGCTTTTCAGGGTCTTTGCATAAAAAGTGCTTAAGTAAACAAAAGCGACAGCTACCTTGAAAAAGAAAAGCGCTTTCAGGAAGGAGCTCCTCATTTCTTCGATAGCCAAAGAAAGGAATGGATTATCTTTGAAAACATGCTCAAAGCAAGGAGCTGGCTTTTATAACAACAACAATGCATCATGTCTGTGTCTCAGGCACCTTCTGTCCCAAGGCACTTGGTGGAGAGACACTGAAGATTAGAAACTCTTAGCCTTCTGCAAATTGGGTCAGTAGCAGCCACCCCACCCCTCTCCTATAAATGCAGAATTGCAATGTTTTCACAATCTCTTTGGGTTCTAATGTTTTGGAACAAAATCCTACTTGACACATTAAGCCCTTTGCACCCAGGCTCCAGCAGTGATGAAATGAGACACACATGTTTCTTGGTTTCCAAAGGTGCAACCACTTTTATTAAACCTATGAGGACTTGTAGCAGGATCACTCCTGAACCCCCTCCCTCCTTATAAACCTGGTGTTTTACAATATTTGTATATATTCCACTTCATAACTCAGATTTATAGGTGGGCTCTCTATGCTTGGGTCCCAGAGTAGTTGTCATCTTGCTTCTAGCACTTTCTAGCTGGTCCTTTACCATGCCAAGGGATTTTCACCTGGTTTGCACACACCCGAGCCTTGTGACATGGAGTAGATGTGTCATTACGTCCACCAGTGAGCTCTGATCCCCAGTAGGTCTGAGAATATCTCTGCCATTGCCTAAAGGTGCCAGGAGATGATCTCCAATTTTCTTTCTTTCTCCTCTTTCCACATAACCCTGAAAGGGCGACGTCGTCTAATCTGTGTGCCCTGTCACGGTTATGTGGCGTCATTATGGCAGCGTATTTGATGCATCTGATAAAGTCCTGTATGGTTTTTAAACACCTCTTACTTGCTGAAGAAGCCAGTGGAGCTTCAAAAGCTTGCATTATATGTTTTGTGCATTTTGGTAGGCCAATAAAGGTATTGTTCCTTTCAGGATTTAGGGGTTTGCTTTCTTTTGCTGAATGGCCAACACAGCTACCCTGAAAATATATATATTTCTGTATGGGTATATGATAGCATTACAAGTGGGTTAGGAATTTGTTTTGTTCATTTGTTCTAATGTGAGATTACCCTGAACACACTGCTTGGAACCTCATGCAGAGCTGAACACTATTGGATATCAGAAAGCCAGAAAGCAATTTGTAATCTGATTTGCAATCCCGAACTCAGAGAAAAATTGTTTGAAAAAATACACACATTTGAAAATGATGCACAGGAAAATGTGTGTGTCTGTGTTTTAAATCTATGCAAACATACTTTTGTTCTCAGCCTTTGGTCCTCTAGAAACTTTCCCAGAAATTACCAGATGCTCTAGCCAGTATGGCTAATTACAAGAGATTCTGGAAACTGAAGCCCGAAGCATATCTGGGAAACCAAAGGTTGAGAACTACTGTTGTAGGAAAGAGCAGCGGTTGTCCCAAAAGTAGATAAAGATTGATCTTTTAAGTCCTACTTTGTTATAACGAACAATATCTTTGTTAAATATTGATCATAAGTTTCCCATCTATTTTCACATTACATTTAAATGATTTCATGCATCATTGTGTGTGACATGCATTGTGTGTGTCTCAGATCATTGTGATCTGAGACCAAGCCGCTGCAATAATCTCCAGTTACGTCTGTGTAAGTATTTTTGAGAGAGGTGGTAAAAGGAGGTATCATCTACCTTCTTGTTCAACACCTCCCCAGGTATGCAACAGTCAGCTGCAAGGCTATTTCAGCTACCCTCACACACCCAGAGAAGAAGGAGCAGCCTTGTGCTGGGAGAAAGAGCTGCTCCTCATTGCCTGTGAGTCTGTAAGGGCAACTACAATCCCTGCACCTGACTGGTAGCCCAAGAGATGGAGCTGTGCTTGTGAGTCTCCCCTCACACCTAGTACTGTGGATCCCGGGAGAAACTGAAAAAGGAGCCACCTCCACCTTCCCCACCCCCTCCACATACACCCACTTGCAAACAATGTTATAAGTAAGCCAGTGGAGATATGCACTCCACAGCATGCTTCTTGGATTACGGCCATTGAGGGTTTTCTTCAAACAGCTGTCCAAGAGCCAAAAATATAACTTGCTTCACAAAGTGAGTAATGGATTGCATACTAAAATAAATTTGCCCTGTCTAGCACAAGGAGTGGGGAACCTTTTTTTTTTTTGTTTTGTTTTGTTTTTGTTATGGTCCACATTCTGTCAGGAGCGGCATGCTGGCCGTGGGCACATCAGATGCATGTAGTAAACAAGATCAACTTCACCCTCTGCATCTTTTCTCTTAATCTTTCTCTTTCTCCCCTCTCCCCTCTCTCTTTTTGATACATCCCCCCTCCCTCTCCCTTCCCTCTTGCTGGGGGGGAAAGCATAGGTTTCTTTTGACAGTGTCAGTCCTGCTCACTTGCTGGAAGCCAGAAAAATTAGGAAGGAGGAAGGAGGGATATAGTTCTTCATTAATTTCATTTTTGAAGGAAGAAAATGCAGTTTCCTTTGCAGAAAATGCTGTAGTTTGGGGCTTACTCAGAGCAAAAAAAAAAAAAAAACAATTGCATTAAAAAAGCAATTTCTGTGCAGGAAGCAACATTTGCTATGCAAAACAAAACAAAACAAAACAAAAAGACACCTTAGTGATAATTTTGTACAGGATGAGTCTCCCAAACTAAAAATATTCTTATCCGTCCAGGATTCTTCTCATCAGGGTTTCCTGATACCCGAGAAACATGGTTTTAAAACATATTTTAGAATATTATTCTCATTCCTGATGGAAAGGGAGATCAAATACTTTTTGGGGGGGGTAGAGTGCTTGCATGGAAAAGTGTGTCATTTTGTGTGTACATTATTCCTGTAAAACACCTTTTTAAGACTCACAGAGGTACATATTCTCAAGAAAAGACAGGGTTTTTTTCCTTGCAACATGTCTTGGAAGTTGAGAAAATACCACTTTAATTGAGATGATAATATCCAAAGAATTTTTTTTCTATCCATAACTGGCATGTAGAGGCAAATGACATAAGATCAAGTGCTTCAGGCAGTCCATTATGACTGTAGCAGGACCTCCTAGGTATGGAATGTATGTTCCCAAGTGTACCATTTCCATACAAATTTGAACACTTAAATATTAAAAGGAAACATGTAACATTTAAAATGCCAAATATTGTGTCTAGTTAAGGTTGTTTATGTACCTCTTTTCTGCAATTACTGCACTCAAAAGGCATTTGCAACGGGTATAAATACGACATTCCATACCAATCAGACTCATTTTAAAAAATCCCCAATAACCAACCAGATCAAACAATCACAGACCAAACAATGCCAGGCATAAATATAACACTCAGTTTCTAACCATTTGATATGCAAAAAATAAGCTGCACCAATATAAGGACCGCATTAAATATGGTCATAACCCATTTATCCAACAGAACTCAGAAATGACAAGAAATTATTCCAGTTCTCTCCCTCCCTCCCTCTCTCTCTATGAGTCAATGAGCAAATGTTTTCCCATACCCTGATTAAAATTTGATTGGGCCACCAAGAGATAGATCAAGTTGCCCTTTGGGCAAATTTTGTCCCCAGGTTGCAACTTAGGTGATCCCTGGCTTTTATGGTAAAAGCACATAGCACATATGTTATTGTTTTGTGACTTAGAAGCAACAGCACATGAGTCAAAGCACAATGCATCAGAAACATGTAGCAGCATCCCCCCTTTTTCATCTGCAGCCACTGAAGCAAGACATCTTTTAGATGCTAAAAATCCTTTGCATGTATTTAGTTGATCCTAAATACATATTTATATAAGCCTGGAGAGATTTCCAAAGGCATTGTGGCTTCTGGTAAATTCTTTAAGGTATATACTATAGACATGCAAGCAGACACACAGACACGAACCTTTATATGGATATTTTATTCTCCCCTTAAACAAGAAACAGAAGCATTTGATGTTGTTGGCCTTATACTTGTCGCACAGAGAGACAGACAGACAGACAGAGAGCACTGTTCAAACCCCTATTTTCCCCCAGCTTCTTCCTTAACTCTATCTATTCTTTAATCAATTAACTGTACCTTAATATCTTGTACATGTGCCCCCTTCTTTCATATTATTTCTTTAATTTTTTTAAAAAAACCTCTACAGTATGGCTGGGGAATGTGTGTCCCTTGAGATACTGTTGGACTACAATTCCTGTCATCCTCATGAATGTTGGCAAGGGTCAATAAAATTTGCAGTCCAACACCTTCTGAGGATCACACACACCCCACTTCTGCTCTGCAGTGCCCTGACCAGTTTTCCTGTAAACTTAAGTGATTCCTGCAGTGTATCATGAAAGAGGCTGCATTTTGAAAAATTAAGCCTGCTGTGTCGCAGAAATCTTTAGGACAGTGTTGTGTATCCCCAGTCAGCCATGAATTTAATAAAGTGAACCTCATCTGGACATTATAGGGCTTTTCCAGACTGGTCTAAAGAACTGTGAGTTCTCACAATATAGCTCCTCAGTTTTTCAATGTTTTGCTGGCTGTTGTCACTTATGCATCCATTGGTTCCATTCATTTTCCTGGACAAGGAACAATATCTTTTGCAAACCCATTTTTCTGTGCAGAAAACAAGTTTTGGATGCAAAAAAGTGAACTGTTTTCCTCCACAGAATAATTGCTCCAAAACACTTAAGGGTAGTCAAATACCAGGAGAGAACATTGAAAAATTCCAATTGGTTTCCTAAATGGTTATCTTCTTCTTGGCAGGGTTTCCTTGCTGTCTAGAAACCTGTGTGGTCCCCCCCCCTTTTTTTTAAAAAAAAAACCTGTGAATGAATAATTACAAATGTTGGCTGGGATCCTCTTGGGCAGTTCTGATTGAGTAACCTAGAATTACAAACTCATGACTGTTTTGTAATCACAATCGCTATGTACCCTCACATTTATGGGATATATAGGGACTGTAAAAGTCCCCTAGCCCCCACTTACTGAGCAGCAGCCACTGTGATCAACAGAGGCATTTTTCCTCTGTTGACTGGGAAGCAGTTGGCCAATGGTCCCACCCACCCCTCACATGAGCAATGCATGGCACAAGAGGGAATTAAGACAGGGGTGCTGCTTCTGGCTGTCGCTCTGGAGAGCATTCACAGGAAGGAGTTGAAACATCAGTTAGCTGTTCTCCAAGAGGGGAACAGACCCTGCCTGGTAAGTGGGGATTGGATGGAATCAGTATGGGATTCAGTACGTAGCACCATAACTATGGTGCTTACAGATTCATAACCAATTGAGAGGTGACATGATAGCCATGTTCAAATATTTGAAGGGCTATCATACTGAGGATGGGGTAAGCTTGTTTTCAGAGACTGGGACATGGAGCAGTGGGTTCAAACTACAGGAAAAGAGATTCTACCTTTAGGAAGAACCTCCTGACAGTAAGAGCAGTTTGGAAATGGAATGCACTGCCTCAGAGTGTGGTGGAGTCTCCTTCTTTGGAGGTTTTTAAACAGAGGCTGGATGGCCATATGTTGGGAATGATTTGATTGTGTCTTCCTGCAAGGCAGGGGTTGGACTGGATGGCCCATGTGGTTTCTTCCAACTCTGTGATTCTACGAACTCTCCAAAAGGATTCTGGCCATTCTTTCAATCTCTTGGTGCTTATCTACATGGTCTAAATATCCCAGCTTGCCCCTGTTCCAGATGATGCAGGGCTTTTGCCCCTATCTTCCCCCATACCACCACCCCTGTGGCAGATACAGGGCTGGAACAGGGGCAAGCCAGGATAGGGCCCTTTAATGCATTTTAAGAAAATACCCAGTTTCATCCTCTACTGTTGGGATGGGACAGACCCGAATGTCTGTAGGAGCCCGGACTGACAGGACAGTTCTTGCTGCTGCTGCTGCTGCTGCTACTGCTGCTGCTGCTGCTGCTGATCGCCCTTGCTCTGCCGGGTCTGGGCAGCAGACCTGCAGTGTGTGACCAGTGTCAGTCACATGCAGGGGGCTTGTCACATGGTGCAGCCAGCTGCCTAGACCAAGCAGAGTAGAGAAAATGGTGGCGGCAGCTGCAGCGGTGGGACAGTGTTCCTATATGGACTCTTGTCCATTTTCCTCAGGTAATAGGGGATGAACAGGCCACCTCCACAGCCAGGATATACCAGCAGGGAGCCAGCATACCCTGGCTAGTGTAGATAAGCCCTAAGAAGGAGAATTATGTACACCTAGGCTGAATCCACACTAAACAAATATTCCAGTTTGAAACTGGGCTATTTGCCATGGCTCCTTCCTATGGAATCCGGTGATCTGTAGTTTGGTGAGGCACCTGCATTCATTGGCAGGGATGGCTAAAGACCTTGTAAAACTACAGATCCCAGGATTCCATAGGATGGGGCCATGGCAAATAATCTCATTTCCAACTTGATTATTTGAGTAGTGTGGATTCAGCCTGAGAATAAGGAACCTTTTTATAGAAAGGTTCTTAGGGCTGCCTTCCAGTGGTGGGTGGGAAATTCCAGGATATATTAGCTTAAAGTGCTAGCTATCAGCAATTAAACCTTAGGAGAGGTATTTCAGTCTTTTAGAATGTGGGGGGCGGAGGCAGCAGAAAAGCTAGAAAACTACTAAAAATGGTACTATAACAAAGGGGATATGGCCATCTGAGGAACCCCAGAGGGATATATAAAGCTGTGAATCTGAGGTTCCTTATTGCAATACACTCCACCCCAAGTTCTTTGGACGAGTAAGAATGGGAAATGGCTAATTAGTAACAATCCTTTTGATGTGATTTGGGGGAGGGTGTAGGTAGAAGAGTAGAATACTCCATTCATGTTTCCTCTTCTTCCTCCCTCCTTCCTTCTTCCCTCTCTCTCTTTTCTTTCTTGCTTGCATTTCTACTTTGGCTCCCTGCTGGGACTGGAAATTGCAGAAACACTCGAAAAGGATACTTTATTGAATCTTAATAAACCCGAGTCATCTTGACAAACATTAGCAAATTCAACTTTGCAGCCTCTCCAGGGAGGTAGGAAAATATTATTGTCTACATTTAGCAGATAAAGAAACAAGCCTCTTTGGAAGGAAGTGACTAATTTGAACACACTGAGCAAGCAGCTGGTAGGGAATGAAAGCATTGAGATATATTCCTGCTAGAATGACAGCTTTCCTATAAACTAAAGCATAGGCATGCCCTTCCTCCACATATCTAGGGTTAAACAGCACAACGTCAGGGGAACAGAAAGAGAGTCAGAGTGCGGAAGTAACTTCTGATAAATAAATATTTACTAGCTGGACCCAATGTACCACACGCCGTTAAAAAACTCCCCCCAAAATGCCCAGGAGACCTCATGACAACCCTTTGAGGTAGGCTGGTGGGTTTAAGTCACACCACCACTCATCCTGCCCCCCAAGGCCGAGGCTCATCCTGCCCCAATGCCACTCGTCCTTCCCCCCAAGGCCACTTCTCCTGCCCCCCCAAAGCCACCACTTGTCTTGCCCCCAAAGGCCACTTGTCCTCCCCCCCCACTGCTGCTGCTCATCCTACCCCCCCCAAGGCCACCACTTGTCTTGCCCCTGAAGGCCACTTGTCCTGCCCCCCCTGCCACTTGTCCTCCCGCCACTGCCACTGCTCATCCTGCCCCCCAAGGCCACCACTTGTCCTGCCCCCCAAGGCCGCCACTTGTCCTGCCTCCCCAAGGCCACTCGTCCTGTGCCCCCCACTGCCGCTGCTCATCCTGCCTCCACAAGGCTGCTCATCCAGCCCCCCACTGCTGCTGCTTGTCCTGCCCCCCAAGGCCACCCCTCATCTTGCCCCCCAACACCGAACTACCCCCCACCCCCTGCACTCCAGCACACACCACATCCACCCCATGCTACTCACTCTCACTCTCCAGCTGCAATGTTTGAAAAGTACATGGTCCCGCCCCCAGTGTGCTGATTGGCTGCCTAACAGACCTGTGATTGGTTGGTCAGTTCCCTAAGCAGCCAATCAGCACACTGAAAATGGTAACATACCCAAGAGAATTTTTTATATATAGGTAATTAATTTCACACCATAACTATGAGTGCCTCAACGCTACAGAGTTACAGCAGTTTGATATGACTATGGACTTTATCATAGTTGTGGAAAATATGGCGCATAAGGATGCCTAAAGATCACCAAAGGGCATGCATACCAGACATCATCCTTTCGTGATCGTGTAAAGTCTAAAAAATGTTCCTTTTTATTGCTGGCCCAAGCCATCAATAGATCTGCCACGGTGCTTTGTTGCTGGCATTGCTGGCATTGGAATCCTTGCGCCATGGTACTCATGTGAATGATGCATCAATGACAGAACACTTTTGGGTGAGATCACAATAGCCAGGTAGGGGACATCTCCCCCTATGACCTCCCCCACCATGTACCTGGGAGTTTTAAAGTGTATTTTTATGCTTTGCTGTACTTTTTATGTCTTTATTTTACTTTCATTTTTGAATTTGCCACCTTCTTGTGAGAATCTGTGAGATTTGGAACCTGGAAGTAAATGGAGCTCTGTTCATGTTCCATTACTGCTGGAGAAGCCTTATTGACACTGCTAAAGGTAGGTCTGGTGTATGTGGGGGGCTCTTTTGCCGGCATAAAAACATTTTAAAATCTGCCGGCGAAAGAACATCAGTCTGCTAAAGTCCTTTAACTGTGATTTGTAGCTCTGTAATTCCCTATTTGTAATGTTGTAGTTCAGGGCAGTGCAAATAATTCTTTAGGAATAATTTGAAGTACCTTGTTGTTGTGTGCCTTTAAGTCATTTCCAACTTATGATGGCCCTAAGGAAAAATGTATCACAGGTTTTCCTTGACAAGATTTTTTCAAAGGAGGTCTGCTATTGCTTTCCCGAGGCTGCTGCCACACTGCAAAAATAATGCAGTTTGACACTGCTTTAACTAGCATGGCTCCATCCTATGGAATCCTAGGTTTCATAGTTTTCTTCACAGTAATGGTAACATTTAAAGTTACTTTTATAGTTATACTTTTTTATAGCACTGTATTAAAAATCAGTGTGTATAGAGCCATTGTACTGTCTATCCTCCTTTATGGATCTGAAACATGGGTCACCTATCGCCACCACCTACGACTCCTCGAGCGCTTTCATCAGCGCTGTCTACGCACAATCCTAAATATACACTGGACTATGTGACGAATCTTGCTGTCCTTGAGCAAGCAGGGATCACCAGTATTGAGGCCATAATATTGAGAACGCCGCTGCGCTGGGCAGGGCACATTTCTAGGATGGAGGACCATCACCTCCCAAAAATACTACTCTATGGTGAACTCGCCACGGGTCAGCGTAAGAGGGGCGCTCCAAAAAAGTGATACAAAGACTCCCTGAAACAACATCTCAGGCTCGGCCAAATTGATCACCAACAATGGTCCGCCCTGCCCTCACATCGGGAGGCATGGAGATGCACTATCCACAATGCTGCAGCCTTATTTGAGAACTCACGCCGAACAAGTCTTGTAGAGAAACGACAACGCAGAAAGAATCACAACCCAAAAACATCACCCAAGGAGACCTTCTGCTGTGCTTTTTGCAACCGGACTTGTTTATCTCAGATTGGCCTTTTTAGTCATTAGCGCGCTTGCAGAAAGCGCAGGATGAGTCCTTCCTGAATCTTCGTTTGCGAAGAAAAGCCAGAGAGAGATAAGTCATAGTCTGAAACATACAAAATGTGGGAAAAGGTGGGTGAGATGGACAAATGGGCTAATGTGATATAAGCCAAGTACCTATGATGACCAAACCCAGGAAAACCAGGGATGTAATGTAAATCCTCCATACTCACAAGTAAGGATGAATAGGATCTTGTGTGTGTAATTTTCCCCCTGCTGTAGGAGAAAACAATTATTTCTCTGTAATATTCTCCCTGCATTTGAGTGCCCCAAAGTGTTCAAGGGGGATAATTTAGGGAGAAATATATTTTGGGGCAAAACAAAAAAAATGTTTTCTATGAATCAAATGAGTTAATTTCGCGGCAGGAACGGGTTCCCCTCACTGGCCGGCCGTAAATGCAACCGTTGTAAGGCAGCTTTTACGACTGGCCATCTGAAACGTTATCACGTTATCGCATGATAACGGCCAGGTGATAAATTTAAAAAATAAAACTCCCCCAAACATAAAATCAGTTCACCAAGCAAAAAAACACACTTTAAATCATACAATCAAAACAGGGAGGGTAAAATAAAGGGTGCCACTTACCTGGATGTCCAGATTGTACCAGGAAGTGCTTGGAACAGAGCTCCCCTCCGCAGCTGTCATTTTGGAACAGGAACAGGGCTCCTGTTCGCACACCCATGATTGCGTGATAGCGATGGAACAGGAGGGCTACTCACAATGAAAAATCGTGATTACATTGTTCCAGAACAGTCATGGGACCAGGATGGATGCAGGACAGAACAGGGTCAACGTCGTCAAAAAAGGAAAACCTTTCCCGACCCTGTTCTGTTCCTACCACGGGATATATAGCCCGTGTGAAAATCTCCTAAGTGTTGGGTTTCTTTGACTTATAGCTGTAACTAATAGCATGTAAAACTAGTTACTTTCCAAGTTCTCTACCTGAGAGCAACTTGTAAACATTTTCTATTGGGCGTCACATGAGTATTCCCTTCCTCTTTCTCCAAAAGAGACTCAGTCTGAAAATCAGTCTACAGTCTCTCCTTATTGTATAATCCCAAAACCACAATGTGGGTAGCATATGTTGAGTGTGCTTAGCAAGAATTTTGATTCAGGTTTAAGACCAAATCCAAGGGTTTGTCCAAATGGCGAAAATACTCCTCACGGCATGCGAGGAGAATACAACCTGTCTTAATGACATCTCACATCGTATCACCATATTCAGAAGGAGGGGGGCTAAATGCACCCTATACTCTGCAGGAAAAGCTTCTGTGGCTTTTCCTAGAATTTTTTTTTAAAAAAACAGCAGGGGGATGGACATTTCTGCTCATTGGGAGAAGTGATGCAAATTAATTTGCTTTCCCAAAAGAGCAGAAGCTAAAAGCTGATTGGCCGAATGAGCATGGGTGTGTGTGGTTGTGACGAACAAATATTTGATGAACTAATAGTTTGACCTGGTAGAATGCAAAATCCTTTGTTCCCATGATGGGCAAATGGAAGGCCATGTAATAGTATTCAAGGGTTATAATGTGTCTAAGGGTCCACTAGTTGCTAACCCTTTAATTAAGCACTGGCAGTGCTTAATCTAAGAATGATAATTCAAGTTCAGCCCAACTAGACAGAGAAAGTTCCTGTCTTTTTCTCCCTTCCCCCCAGGTTGTCTTCATTAGCCTTCTCTAAGAGATATTTTGGGTTGCACAGCTGCTTCACACCTTCTCCAATTTATTCTCTGCCATGTCTCTCCCTGAATTCATAATGTTCTGAAAAAGGCTCTGAGATATCCTCCCACTGTTCATTACTAAAAAGTTGGGGGAGCCTGAAGAAATTATTTTCCCCCCAGCAGCTTCTGAAGGTAGCAGATGCACTGAGAAAGCTCTTCAGTCCTACAATGTATGCTTGAAAGCAGGGATCGTAAAGTACCATTGGGAGAACAACTTCCTCCAATGCATCACATGTCTGTTATTTTTTTAATCTCTGAATTCTGATTACTTATGCATTTAATTTCATTTAATGTGACAATTAGTCCTTATCAATTAAACCCTAAGATGGTGAAGCCACCCTTGCATGCTCAGCTCTTCCGTTCATCCCTGTTGCTTGACCTTGCCACCCTTCTACTGAGATTTAATAATCTAGACTATTCACATTTTCCCAAGAATGTAATAAATATCTCATACCCTTCAACTGTCTTGATTTGGCATGGATGGTCCTGATTCATCCCTGATTAAATGCACCATTTCTGTCTTTAAAACCCACTTATTTTAGTGCAGCAGCATCTCCAAAACCAATCTGGAATGTGTGAAGACCAGGAGAAAACTGCACATAATTTTCACTTCTGTTTTACTCTTCCTGAGCAGGTTTCCAGAAACAAAGCAAAATGACCATATGCAATTTTTGAGCAGAGTAAGCCCCAAACTGCAATGATTTTTGTTTGTCCAGGGGTCTCATCCTCAGGGTTTTTCAATATTCAAAAAGCAAGTTTTCCATCATTTTTTTTTGGATTTTTTTTTCAATAGGATCTCCATCCTTATTCCAGAATGTTGCCAATCCCATTTTTCAGCTGGAAAATAAAGAATGGTAAACTTTATTTCCTTCCCCTGTGTGTTGCCTGATGACTTATGCTGGCCCCATGAATTTAACAGGGTTTTATTAGGCAAGGAATACTCAGAGGTAATTTTGCCAGTTCCTTCATCTGAAATATAGTCTACAGAATCTGGTATTCATTGGTAGTCTCTCATCCAAATACTTATCTATTGAATTTGTTAGCAATCTAGTGTGTTCTGCTGGTCTGAAAGTTGAACAGGGACTCCAAAGACCAGGTTTGGAATCCCTGCCCACCCGTGGAAACCTACTGGATAACCTTGGTCAATTAACATTCTCTCTACCTTTGAGGAAGGTGATGGCAAACCTCCTTTGAATAAAATCTTGCCAGGAAAACCCTAGGCCATAAGTTGGAGTTGATTTCAAGGCACCTAACTGTAACAAATTGAATTGGGCCAGCATAAATAGTTGGATTTTTTATTTAAGTTTCGGAGGGCATTGAAAAAAAAGAACTACCGGTACCCAAGTTTTCACATTATATGTCAGGACAGAAACAACTTGCAATTTAAAGAAGCCAAATTGGTGAGAAAGCAAAACTGACAGATTTTCTCATCCTTAATTTTCTGCTTCACCTTGGAGCATTCATGGAAGAAATGGGGTGCTCTTTCAGCTGCTTTTCTGCTTGTCACTTCTCTCCTAATCAGCTAGCATTGGGAATGACCCGTCACTAGTGTACTAAGCCCAGAAGAAATCGCAACAAGCCAAGTGACTAACAAGAGACACCTAATATAGTGACCTGTCATGTCACCTAGATTTTTTGTCACTGCCTCTCAGTGTGCTTTTTTTTTTTTTTTTAAATCTCTCTTAGGCAACTAGTTTCTCTGTTTCTTGTCTGAAGACCTGTTTACGGGCTAATTAAATCCTCTGAGAACAAGACTGAGGTGGCAGAGATGAGAAATCAAGGTTATTCATCTCTTGCTTGGAAAAACAATTGTGGACAAGCAAGCTGTTCCTTGCAGGTTTTGGTGGGGGAGAGGGGTGTTGAAAAAAATAATAATATACTCACTAATACTGCTGTTGCTGCTTCCTGCAAACCTGAAGTATAGTGAAGGTCTAGCATTGTGCTTTGCACCAGATGGGCGCCCATATGTTTCGCCTCTCTCCATGCATCCGTTTTAGCTTTGGCAGGCACATATGCCTGGATTTCTCTTTCCCTTTGTATGTGTCGGGGAATTTTACACCGTTTAACAATATTAAAACTAATTTGATTTGCACTCCTTTTGAGGCTGCTTGACTGAGCTCTAAACTCTTTGGAAAACATTTCTTAGGAGTCTGCTTTCGAGATCCAAGAAGACGTCTATAGGTGCTTGCTTTGTGTCCCTCTAATGGTTTCTTGCAATGCATTGAGGTGTGGTGGTTTGAGCATTGGATTACAGCTCTGTAGACCACAGGGTTTGAATACCCTCTCAGCCATGAGAACCCACTTGGTGACCTTGGGCAAGTCACACTCTCTCAGCCTCAGAGGAAGGCAAAGGCAAAAAAAAAAAAACACCTTTGAACAAGTCTTGCCAAGAAAACCCTGTGATAGCTTCACCGTAACTCAGCATAAATTGGAAATGACTTGAAGGCACATGACAACAAAGAATGATTCCCCACTTTTTCTGTTCAGAGAATAATCCCAAATACCTAGTCTTGAGTATCCCAAGCACAGTAATCAGCTGAAGTTGTTGATGGGTGAAGCTCTGAAGCTTGAAATTGTTGATGAGTGAATTCCTTTCTGCTTAACCTGGGCATTCTGAGTACTATCATATTGGAAAACATGGAAGGAGGAGGAAGACCCTTTGCACACCATCAGAGTACTATGCTGACTCATAATACTGGTTATTTTTCTATCCTAATGGTCCTGAAAGTTGCTGGTCTGTACCATATTTGCTCATTTTACCTGCAAATCTGTTTCACCTGATTTTTACTTTAATTTGCACATCTCTGCCCCCCCCCATTCTCTCAGTTGATTTTAATTTAAAATATCTCTTTCTATAGCAAAAAAGTTGTTCATTTCCAAGTGCCTGTGTTACAGCAGGGATGCAGAAAGAAACTCCATTCTATTCCCATACTTCAGATGGTGCCTTGATTTAAGTGAACACAAGTCCAGTGTATCCAGTGTATTTTTACCATATTTTAAAACAAGCCTCTCCTGGGTGTAAATTGGTTGAGGGGTCAGCAAGATGTGGTGGAATTGCACCCCATGATGGTAGATATTTTGGAGCATTTAAGGGCAAAATATTTTTTTATTTTTTTTCTGCAAAAAAAAACAATATTTAACCTTGTGGTGGCCCCAGGGGTCCTCCAAAGGTGGTAGAAATGTTCTCTACATGATTTAGTGCATTTGGGGGCATTCTGGAGCAAAAGAAATCCCCTGGGGGATCATGGGGGCCACAATGGCCTTGGAAGCCACATGCATACTTTGTCCACCCCGATCTACAGTGACCTTGCTGCACTACCATTCACTGGAGTTTTTTTCCTTTTTACTATGATTCCTAGAATCACCCAACTGTTGACTCGTGGGAGCTGGAATAAGAAGAATAAGATCCAAATTGTGAATAGCCCTCAAACACTGTGCAGTTTTCAAATACTTCCTTATAGTAGGAAAAAAATGACTGGATTTACTCTTTGCTACCTTTGAGAAGCAAACTTAGTGAAGAATTACAGCCCTAGTCTGGACCCCATTCATGATGATGCAGCCTAGCATTGCATTGGCATTTTTGACCACTGCATCCCATCCCACTGATGACTCATGTTTAGCTTGTGGTTTACTAAGACCTTTAGATCCTTCTCACATGTACTATTATCAAGCCAGATGTCACCCATCCTAGGTCTGTGCATTTTGCTTTTCCCGCCTTCCATTATCCTGGTTGAAATCCATCTTGTTATGTGGTCAATCCTTAACCACCACTCAGCCAGAATTACACCTGGATACAGGCCAGAGGGATAAGAAGCTACAAAGAGAGACTCTTAATGTGTCCTCAAGAGCATCCATTTTTTAAGTCTACTTGGACATCTTGTTGTAAGACAGCTTTCCCATCTTTCCATAGTTACCACACATTTGGGTCTCTCTCTCACACACACACACACACACACAGAGAGAATTACTGGCATGGAAGATGTCCCTCCTGGTGTAGAGCATATCCCCTTCCCAGTGGCAGCTCTTCAGTAATACCAGGCTAATTGGATGCTTTCTTCTCCTGCTGAGCTGCAAGCCAAGAGGAGATATGGATGGGAAGTGATGGATGAGAAAATAAAAAGGCAGCCCTTAGTGGAAAAGATTTTAATTGGAGTGGTACACTCATCTTGGCTAATTGTACATTGCAGAGTCTGAAGAGTGTGCTCCAATTTGGGATCAAGGCTGCTAGAGGTGGGGGTTGGAGGAAGAACAATTTTATTAAATGGAGGAGTCTTGATAGTGCTTTTGTTTCCTAGCCCTTGCAGCTGGAGGCACTTATTGGGGGGTCTTGCATACAAAAGCAAAAGCAGGTGGGTGGGTGGATCGCTGTTGGATAGATTTATTCTCCTGAATCCAGTCCAGGCAGCAGCCTGAAGGTCCCTTCTTGGTGCTTGCGATTTGCTCCTTGCTAGCCAAGGGGCTGTCATTAGTCAAATGAAGAATGATTATTAAGGATTCTTTTACGCTTGTAGGTGGCAGAAGCCCAGCTCCACAATGACTTATTAGCGAATGGCATACCTCCTGCAGGGCTTGGACGGCTGAGTGTTTCTTTTAATGAATCTCTGGGTTGTTTTGCTTCTTAAGTGAAGCGTTTGGATAATGAAATAGCCAATATCTGCTCAATCCATCTCCCACTTATACCGCTCTCCTGCCTTGGCCCTGCTCCTTTTCAGTGGTGATTTTGTGCGAGGCCAGTGCTCCCTCCCCTCCTGCGGCGAGCGTATTTTGTAAGCATAGTCAGGCACTTGTTTATCACCAAGTTAAGATGTGGCTCAGGTAGATGACAGTGACTGCCACTAAAATTGACCTTTTGTCTGCATGGCTTGGTTAGAAGGTTCTGTATAATATTGTTAAGTTATATTGCTTTTTCTCAGGTAAGGAAACCAGCTCCTTAAAAGCCTCTGTCAAAAGCGCTGCCTCCATTTGATGTGATCCATTTCTTGGTGTAGATTTTACCCTTAACAATCGAGAGAAAAATATTTCAGATTGCTAAGCAATAAGACCTGTCTTTGTGAGTTGGGCTGTGATAATTAGGCAGCAGAAAGTCCCAGCAGTCCCAGAGTAGGAGGAAATTAAGCACCCAGGCAACCTAGCACTTGGGGGTTTTTTGAGCCTTGGTCAGCAATGTGTGTGCTATAGAAGCATAGCACCTTCATAAAGCTAAAGAGATGGATTGCCTCATAACATCCTTTCCCATCAGCACTGTCTGCCCAAGGATACCGACTGCTACACCACATAAATCTGCAGAATGTGCTGGCTGGGGGATTCTGGGAGTTGCAGTCCCCAAAATTAACATATCCAGCACCTATAAATCAGGCCTGTTATGGCACTTGTTTCATTTAATTGTGAATCCTAAGATCCTCCCCACCCCTATCGTGCAGTTCCATTTCTCCTGCAAATTTCTGGTGTGGGCAGTTTGGACACTTTTTGACAAGGGGGTTGCATTTATTTATTTGTCATTGAGGGGGTGTAAGAGAGCAACATAAGACTTGCAGTGGAGTTTTCAGACAAGAACTTTAAGAAACAGTGGAACAGTATTTTTATCAGCGTGTCTTCCTTTCTGTTTTCTGAATAATTACTACAGGAGAACAATTGTGCTTCATGGGTGGGTAATTGCAACCCATTAACTTTACAGAAGACCTGGCTGGTGGACATGAAAACTCTTTGAACTTGTTTGTTGATATCGATTAACATAGCTCCTTGAATTTGGTCCAGGGTGTAGCTACAGGAAGCAATAAAATGGGGATCCTACCCCCCAATAAGAATTCACCCCCCATGAACATTTCCTTTAGGACTTTATCAGATGCGACAAATCTGGCATCACAACGATGCCTAATAATTGCAAACAAACACACATACCATACAATGTCCTTTTGCAATCATGTACTGTCAAAAATCTGTTCCTTTTTATTGACGGCCCAAGCCGTCAAAAGATCTGCTTTGTTGTTGGCATTGCCGGCGTTTGAATCCTCGCACCATTGTGCTCAGTGAATACAGCATCAATTGTCAGAACACTTTTGGGTGAGATTGGGACAGCCAGGTACGGGACACACTTTTTTTTTTTAACCTGCCTGGTTTACTTGCAATTTTTAGTGTGTTTCTGTGCTTGTGCATATGTTTTATGTCTTTGTCTTGCTTAATTTTTTGAATTTGCTGCGCTTGCTTTTTCTACAAGAACTGGCAAGATCTCAGCCCCGGAAGTAAATGGATGTCTGTTTGTGCTCCGTAACTGCCGGGCATGCCTCACTGGTGCTGCTCAAGGTAGGTCTGGTAGGGGAGTTCTTTTGCCAGCATAAAAACACCATAAAATATGCCACCAAAAGAACATTAAGGGGGAGTAATCTGATGAAGTCCTTAGTCTGCCTCTGTCCCCACTTCTCCTCAGCCCCAGGAAGAGAGTTCTCCATATACTGTACTTAATTAACTTCCCATGTATTTCCAAAGTGTGATTGGTCCATTCGAACGGCAAGTTTGTGTGCAGGGAGGTGCATTTTGCTGCTCCAGTTCTCCTTCTCAGATGCATGAACCTTCCTCCACACTGAAATAAAAAGTTTTCCTTTGCTTAGCTAGGGGAATGGCTTAATATCTGGTCATTAACTGAAAGCTACTCAGTTCTGAGATCTAATCAATGTAGCCTCTGTGTTTATCCCCTCTTGTCTGTTTGTCCCCATTCATGCCTCCCTGCCCACCCCAACGTCCTTTTAAAAAATACTACCAACGTGATTGGAATGGTTTTCCCATTCTGTTATTAGTTCTGCATAGGGAATGTGAGAGTGGACAAAAACTCTCCCAGTGTGGAGTGTGCAAGGAAAAAGAAAAGAAAGGAAAAATACCAATGAAGCAGCATATTTTTCCATGATATTTTTCCACCTATGGAATAAAGGAAATAAAGCCTTCTACCTTGGAGTGCCCAAACTGTGGACCCCAAAAGTTGATGTCATTAAAAAAACAACAACACACTAATGGTTCCCATGAGTCCAGGTTACTCACCCCAAAGAGAGGTTGCCCTCTGTCTCTCTGCATGACTACCTTCTTTCTTCCAATTGGCTAAACTGTGAGCCGATAACTGCCTGTCTCTGTTGGGTGTAATTGAAGTATTTCACCTCTCCTGGTAGAGCAGTGCTGCCTTGTCACTAGTTTTATCTCAGGGAATCTACTCATGGCATCTCTGCGAGAGTCTGTGTTCTAGAACTCCCCCTCTTCAGCCAGATTGGGATGTGCTTAATGTGCTGCATCTCTCCATCAGGAAGAATGGGATCATTCAGCCACTTCTCATGAAGGCAGAGTATAAGTGTCAACTTTCGAAGCAGTCTGTCTTTGTGTCCTTGCAATAATTATATCTTTATCCACAGTGGTGATTATTTTAAAATGATAAACGGGCACCCTGAAATGAGCTTAGGAGCAAAGTGGAAGCTAGCGCAGTTGGTGCAAGATCAGCACTGTGTGATCTCTAAGCACACTCAAGATAATATTCTAGCTGCTACATTTGGCACTCGCTGTCATTCCCGAACACTTCAAGGGCAGGCCCAGACATAGCACAGCACAATAATCTAATCAGGAAGTAATTAAGGCATGAGTCACTGTGGCCAAATCTGTTTTCCCTATGAAGGGGCACAGCTGGCACACCAACCAAAACTTGGGAAAGGCCCTCAATATAAGACCCATCTTGCATGGTTTTAAGGATGTGTAGAACAGCTCTGAGAAAGGACACTGGTCATATCACAACCATGTGGGGTTTGCTTTGAGAATTCAGGGATGTTCCCCAGTGTAGGAACTTCTAAACCTGATTTGAATTATGTGGTAGACCAGAAGTTACAGTCCCCACTCTTTCAAAAAAAAAAAAAAGTGATGGCTGGTATCTTCTCAGTGACATACATCTGGAATAGTTCAAGGTTATCCATACCTTGGTCATTAATCAGAATAGAGACTGCAATCAAGAAATCAGAAGAAGAGGACTTGGAAGGGCAGCTATTAATGAACTAGACAAGATCCTGAAGTGTCAAGCGATATCACTTAATGCTAATATTAGGACTGTCCATGTCATCGTATTTCCCATTTCTATGTATGGTTGTGAAAGCTGGACAGTGAAGAAAAATGATAGGAAGAAAACCAACTCATTTGAAATGTAGTACTAGAGAAGGGTTCTACAGATACCACGGACTGCTAAAAAGACAAATAAATGGGTCCTAGAACAAATCAAGCCTGAAATTTCCCTAGAAGCCAAGATGACTAAACTGAGACTGTTGTTCTTTGGATGTACAATGAGAAGACATGACTCATTAGAAAAGACAATGATGCTTGGTAAGGTAGAAGGCAGTAGGAAAAGAGGAAGACTGCATTCCAGATGGATAGATTTAATCAAGGAAGCCATGGTCCCGAGTCTGCAAAATTTGAGCAGGGCTGTTGATGATAGGGTGACTTGGAGGTCTCTCATTCATGGGGTCACCATAAGTCGAAGTCAACTTGACAGCAGTTAACAACAAATACACCTTTTTAGTCATGGCAGTTGGAGCAATTCAGCACCATCCACTATGACTCACTTGCTGAGCTACCAACCTATTTTCTGCCTGGGTGGCCTACCCCAAAGTCATTCAGTACCCTGGGGGAGAATGGGAGCAGCCAAACAGTTGCATTCTTGCAGCCACTTATAGGGAAAAAAAAGGCCTCCTCCTGGACCTCCTAGGGGATCTCCAGATGTCCAGGAGCATGATAGCATCTTCATCAGCCAGCTGCTTCTACGGCATCCTATTTCATCCTGTCCAGCCATTGAATGGTTATGGGGAGGGTGACTAGCCTGTAGGAACTCAGCCAACATTTCCAAGTATTGTTGTTGTTGTTGTTGCTGCTGCTGGCAGCACCGAATTGTTACATACCCTCCAACTGTCCTGATATGGCATGGCTAGTTGCGAGTAATCCTCTGCTGTATCACTTTTTTCAGCTGCTTTCACAACATCCCAATTTCTCTGTCCTCATGCCACGTTCCTCCTTTATAATCATTTCAATTGCTGCAAAAATGAATTCAAACTGCAAAGATAGTTTGTAACAGTTAACTCAGAAGAGGAGAGTGTAAAGGAGGGAGGGTGAAGTCTTGCCCTTCCCAGGAGGCACATGCAAAAGCAAACTCTTCCAGCCTCTTCTAGCTTCTCTGTTCTTCCACATTAATAACATTTCCCATCTTCACCATACTCCAATGTCGCTTGGTCACAGAAATCCTTGTTTTCATCTGTGGAATGTTGAAGAATATGCTATTGCCATCAATGAGGTTTTCCTAAAGCAAAGATTTTAGATGCATTTGGAGGTTCTTGCTCTGAGGAATCTTGAGGGAGATTAGGTAGATGACAGAGGGGGTAGAGGTAGAGGAGTTAAAATAAGAATAGATACATTTTTCTGAGGGGGTCTGCACAGTCTTCGTTCAAACTTCCTTGTGGCTATGAGCAATGTATGTTTGTGACACATGCTGCATTAGTCTTTCTGTGGCTGCACTATTCCACAAAGAGATCTTTTGCAGTTTCGTACAATAAAAAGCAAACATTGGCTAGGAAAGGGAGCAAGAAAAATGAATGATGCAGTTACATCTAGCTACAGGCTTCCTTGTTACCCAGCATGTACCTCTTTCCTGGGTACCATCTACCCCATCCTCCACTCCCTCCCTTTTGTCAACCAACTCTCTCTCTCTCTCTCTCTCTCTCTCTCTCTCTCTCTCTCTCTCTCTCTCTCTCTCTGGCCTTCGTGTAATGCATCTGTGTTTGAAGCATCTCTGCTCCTGCTGTTTGGGTGGGTTTATTTCTACTTAGATGTGCCCTGCAGCTGCCCACATGTTTCAGCTTCAAAGGGAATCTTCAGAAAGGTTTTGTTAACTTCAGGAGCCTTCACAATAACAAGATATTTTTCACCTTGTTAGATCTTCCTTGGTACAATGGAGGTGGAATTAATTAAAACTGTCCACCTATAGTTTTATTCTCTCCTCCACCCCTCCAGATGAAGAGGACCAAATCTGTAATCTCATATTTATAGAGGGAGCCAACTATTTGCAAAAAGAAATAATCCACAATGAGGAATTTATTGTAAGGCACTACATGGGAGAGTAATAGACCTCCCCCTGCCGCAGCAGCATTGTTTTGAAGGATGCTGAATGTTTGAAAAGACATGTATTCTATTTCTGGATTTGGACCAGAAAACAAAAGCAGACTCGGGGCCGTGGCTTCCTTGACTGAGTCTATCCATCTGGAATGCAGTCTTCCTCTTCTCTTACTGCCCTTTACCTTACCAAGCATGACTGTCTTTTTCTAGTAAGTCATGCCTTCTCTTGATATGTCCAAAGTATGACAGTCTCAGTTTAGTCATTTTGGCTTCTAGGGAGAGTTCAGGTTTGATTTGCTCTAGGACCCATTTATTTGTCTTTTCAGCAGTCCACAGTATTCATAGCACTCTTCGCTAGTACATTTCAAAGGAGTTGATTTTCTTCCTATCAGCTTTCTTCACTAGCCAGCTTTCACAACCATACAAAGAAATGGAAAATACAATGGCACGGACAATCCTAACTTTAGTATTTAATGATTTGTCTTGACACTTCAGGATCTTATCTTGTTCTGTCATAGCTGCCCTTCCAAGTCCTAGTCTTCTGATTTCTTGACTGCAGCCTCCATTCTGATTTATGACTGAGTCAAGGTATGGAAAATCATGAACTGTTTCAAAGTTTTCATCATCTATTTTAAAGTTATGTAAGTCATCTGGGGTCATTATTTTTGTTTTCTTAACATTCAGCTGTAAATCTGCCTTTGCACTTTCTTTAGTAATCGTTCCAAGTCTTTGATATCTTCTGATAGTAGTCTGGTATCTTAGTATGCATTTTGTAACTTGTTGATGTTCCTTCATCCAATTATGCACTATTTGCACTACAAATATGCACTATTTGCATGGCATGATGTAGGACAAAGATGGAATCAGAACACTAGAAAATGAGAAAGCAGCAAGAAGGAGGTTGGCAGATCTATATATCCTTAGCTGAAGTAGATGCTCTTCTTTTTAAAACAAACAAAACAAAACAAAACAAAACCCTCAGCAATGTTTAATTCCCAGCAAAGGTTACTACTGTTGAAGATGATAAGATGTTCAAACAGCATTTGTTTTTCAAGTATATATTGCTGGCAGAGATTCCTAGTCAGCAGTACTGAATAGTGAAAAATTGTCATTAAGATGTATGTCAAGGGAGTCTTTCCCCTACATTGTATATTCTCCTTTTAATTTGCCCGCAGCTGCAAAATGAGTCACACTGCATCACCCATCCTATATAGTTTGGCCTTGACAGTCTGAAACTATTTAAGCAAAACATGCAAGAAGAGTGGATGTTGGAGTTTAAAAATGTATGAGCCCACTTTGCATTGTTTGATGGTCACCGCTGAGGAGCAAGTTGCTTCCAGGAAAAGTGGTTTGGTGCCTGGGAGTTAAGTGGCAAGCATGCAACAGTTAAACAGCCAAAGAAGCTTGGATCTCATCTGATTGTGTACAAGTGAAGAATACTATACACGCACTGAAGAGTCAAGTGCTAAAGCTTTTTTCCTGGGTTGTACTATTGCAGGCTCCAGGTATGAATGGCAAGTAGTACCCAGTGATACAGTCAAGGTTGATCTTTGCAATGGAACATAATGGAGTACTAGAAAGTGTCTCAGTTGTGCAGGGCCACACCACTGATAATTTTAAAACTCATCATGATCTACTTATAATAATTGCTACTTTCCTGAGAGTATTAACACTGGGAATGGATTTCTTGCAACCAGGGTTATTGTTTTCACTGTGATTTTTTTATGATGAATCTAGCATTATTACCTCTGGGAGTTTCAGCAGCAATCTTATCCCAAAAGCATTTATTTTATTTTATTATTTTATTGTATTTATAGCCCACCTTTCTCCTGACATGAGACCCAAGGTGGCTTGCACCAAGATTAAAACAAGAAATGGGGGGAGGGGAGGACACAGTTAAACAAGCTGTCATGTTAAAACACCATTACTTTTTACAAAAGTATAGAATCATTTTAAAATCTTAACAATACTGTACAAGCAAAAATTCAGTGCTCTCTCTCTCTCTCTCTCTCTCTCTCTCACACACACACACACACACACACACGGAGTTTTCAGTTTTCTGCAATGAGTTAACCATCAAATTCCTGTTTATATGAAGAGGTCTCTCTCTGCTAGTGAAAGGAGAACAAAAAGAGGCCCAACCCAACCTATGAATTTTACAACCTGGGAGCAGCCACTGAGAATGCCTTCTCTCATATCTTCACCAGAAAGCCCAGAGAGATGATGACGGGACTAAAAGAAACCCCCTCCTCAAATACCTTAAGAATAGGTCCCTATTGGAAGATAGAGTCCTACAGATAGCTTGGATTGGAGCTGTATAAGGCCTCATAGGTCATAACCAACACTTCATTGTTCCCAGAAACAACCCGGTAGCTCATGGCCCCTTCCAACTCTATGATTCTATGATTCCATGAAGAGGAGGTGTCAGGACTCAAGATTTTAAACCTGCCTGAGTCACATACCTTCCCAAGGTACCCCACTTTGTGATCTAATCTGTAAATATAGGCTGAGATCCTTCATCACAGTCTATATTTTGTAACTTTATGAATCTATAGCTATATTGCAGAAACACAACAAAACTCTGTTAGTGAATTATGAAAATGCATATCTGGACACTGGAAAGTGTACTCCAATGGACATTTTGCATTTCTGATGCATATTGAACACTTCTGATGTCCATCCGGCATTTCTGATGCATACTGGACATTCCTGTAGAGCTCTGGCACTTCTTAGCTGCTATTTGGATGTACATCAGGGAGTTCCCTGGTGGGCATCAATGTCCATGGTGCATTGAGCCATGGTACATCAGTTGCTCCATTGGCTACCATTGCTCAGTGGTTGCCCATGCATTGCAATGTCACAGAAGCCAGTATATAAATATGGACATTGTGAAACTACTCAATTCAATTTTGCACACAAGTAAGGCTGTTTATGAGGATGTTACATCCCAAGCAGAATGTCAGGCACAATCTAATACAGTTGGCCCTCAAATTTCATGGTGATTAAGGTTGTAGCAGCCCCAGGAAAGTGAAAAAAACTGTGAATAGAGAGCCCTGGAGGCTCAGTGGTTAAATCCCAGTACTGCAAGCCATAAGGTTATGAGTTCGATCCCAGAGGGCTCCAACGTTGACTCAGCCTCCCAGCCTTCCATATGTCAGTAAAATGAGTACCCAGCTTGTTAAAAAAAAAAAGCTAGCTAAAAACAAAAAGAAACTGTAAACTGCTTAGGGAGTGCTTTGGCACTGATAAGTGGTATATAAATATCAATGCCATTGCTATTGCTATTGAATATTGGTTTTTTAAAAAAACAAACAAACCCTGAGAGAACACTTCTCTAAGCATCTGTAGGTCCTCCAGTTCTATGAAGGGGGCACATCTGGAGTATCAGCTGAAGCTGATAATAAGCACTCCTTGCTGTTGTATATATCTAGGCTGTCATTTGGAGGGACAGATCCCGGTGGAGTGTAACCCCATCCAGGACTGAATGACCCACCTCCAACCCCAGGTTAGGCCCCCTAACATTAAGCACCCCTATCTTGTCTAGATTCAGTTTCAGCTTGTTTTTATTCATCCCTTTACCTCCCGCAGGCAGTCATTCAGAGGAAGCACATTATCCTTAGTTGATGCTATTTTGGAAGGCATGGAATAGAGTATTTGTGTGTCATTGGCATACTGATAGCACCATGCCCCGGATGATCTCTCCCAGTGAAACACGTAGATGTTAAACTACGTGTAAAATGTTAAATAGCATTGGGGATTTGGGGATAGAATGGCACCTTGTGGTATGCCATATAACTGCTCTTTTTTTTTTTTAAGAGCAGCTATCCCCCAAGCACCACCATCTGGAACCTACCAGAAAAATAGGACCAGAACCATTGAAGCATATTGCTCTCAATTCCCAAACCCCTTAGGCATCCCAGAAGGATACCATGATCAATTGTATTGAACGTTGCTGAGAGAAGGTCCAGTAGGGGTGTCATGCTTCACTAAGTTTCTTCTCAAAGGTAGCAATGAGTAATTTCAGTAATGTTCTTTGTGCTATGAAAAAGTCTTTGAAAACCATACAATTTTTGAAGCTACTTGGAATTCAAGACTTATTATACACATGGTTGTTTTGTGCAGAAAGGATGAATATTTCTGCATTGAAATATTATTTTCCATGCATAAAAAGCCACTTTCTGTGCAGAAAAAGATGTTTTCTGTGCAAAACAACCATGTGCAATAGATTTTCCGTGCGGGTTTTCCGGGCTATGAGCCGTGTTCTGGAATAGTTTCTTTCTGACATTTCTCCTACATCTGTGGATGGCATCCTCATAGATTCTCTGAGGATGTCAGCTACAGTTGCAGGCAAAACATCAGAAAGAAACTATTCCAGAACACGGCCTCACAGCCTGGAAAAAAAACAAGGAAAATCTATGGATACCGGCTGTGAAAGCCTTCAACTTCACAACCATGCACAAATTTTGCACAGAACAAACTCTGAACTGTGAAGGTTCTTATCAGTCCAGGAGTCTTCTTGTCAGGGTTTCTCAACACTTGAAATACATGTTTTTGACCATTTTTTCAAATATTTCTGAATATTCTTTCAACTCCTACCCAGGAGGGGCTCCTGCTGCTTTCATGTGCTGGGGAGGGGGGTGATTCAGACCATAGAGAAACTGCTGGTCTTAGCTTGATCAGGGGCAAAGCAATGAGGGTGCACTATCAAATTGAGTGTATCCACCTTATTCTTCCCTCAGGAGACCAGAACAGTTGGATTTCCATCATCTGAATCACCTCTGTCCCCTTATCTTTGGTAAGAAGGAACAACAGAGGCCCCTCTTGAGGCTTGACAGTTACTGGGTACAGGAGGGTTTTAGACAAAGTGCAAGAATGAGGAAATAACCTTCTGTGCCCCATCCAAAATTGAACATATGATTTCATAAGCTGCACTTAACACATGTGTAAGTCACTAACAGGATACCAGCCTATAAGTCCCAGAACGTTTCAATACTTTTAAGTTCAGGGGTTCCTTACTTATTTTACTGTATGGGTATTTTTAAGCTTAAACTACCCCAAGTGTATTTTAACAAGAACCTCCAACAATCTGAGGGAGGAGTCTTTCTGCCACTGCCACGTATGCCTAAGAGTATTTGTGGAAGTATTACATCAAAGTGTGGAAGAATTATATCAAAAATGGAATGGGTTGCACCAGGATCGGAACATATCAGGAGAAACAAAGCAAAATAGAAAAACTAGGAGTAGGGACAATTCAAGAGAGCCATGGATGCAGGCGCTACAGAAGTAGGATGCTGACTCTGAAATTATTGTTTGGTTTGACCCTGATTTTTAAGCAACCAAAGTCTTATGCTGCATGAATAGCTATTGATAAGACATGACCCTTTGTGCTCCATCTTGGATCTCCTCTGCACACAGTGAAATGAAACCAAAGCACTCTTTGCTGAGGTGGGAATTAGCTTGCTCTGAGCTTGGTGGCAGTTTAGTCTGCAGACGACAGGCTGCCTTCAGTTGCTCTCACACCAATTAACAGCTCCGATTTGACATCATACCAAGAACAGTTTGGAGCAACTTAGCTTCACTCTAGTTTCTTGGTAACCTTCCTCTACTCCCCACAGATTTGGCATATTCCATCTTCAGCAGGGTAGGAAGCATTTCTCACAACAACAACAACATCTGTAGGAACAGCAGTATTTGGCATTCCTAGGCAGGGCCCCTGCTTGGATGGCAATATTCCCAAGCAGTGGAGCTGACTCTCTTGTGTAATGAAGTTGTTTGTCTGAAAAGAGGAGAATGGAAAGAGAACAGGATTTGGGTGGGGGGTGACCATCCCTTGCTGGCAGCAGAATGCAGTCACTAGATTGTCCGTTCATTTCTATGGCAAATTGAATCTTATAGGAATTTTGTGGACTCTGTCATCACACAGTCACTGGAAAATTGCTGTAAGGGCTTGACAGAGGCTGCTGTACTGTTTGCAACCCCACAGTGTCCAAATACTGGGACCAAACACTGTTTCCTGTTGCGTACTGTTGCTGGTGCTAAATTAACAAGGGCACATATTTATGAGCCACCTTCCTACACAATCGTTCAAGGGTTTCAGTGAATTGTGTTCAGTCTAGTTAAGCCTACATGTCATATGGTATGGAAACGGGAGATGAGACTGGAGGGAACAAGGAAAATGAACAAATTCTGGTAGGTAATATTTTGTGCCCTTATTTATAGAAGTTATATAGTGATCTGATGGGATGGCCATATCAGGATTTGAAGAAGAGGATTCAAATGGCAAAGAGGGTCCTTGTTGTGTCAGTTTACAGACTTGTGTAGCCAGGTAGCATGGAAGTTGTTTGTGATATATTAAAATAAATTAAATAAAATTGTGTGCATGTGCACGTAGATTTGGAATCCCTGAACCTGTCTGATTTTGACTAGGAATGAACTGCTCTACCTTTATGTTAAATGGAATTAAATTTGGGGGTAAAACATCCAGACTCAGCTCTGCACTTTTTCAAGGCTGTCCTTCTCTCTCATTCCAAGCCTATATGTTCTTTATTTCTTTAGCTTGTTAAGATTGCCCAAGATAATTGACCAGAGCTTAGAAGTAACAAGTTGCAGATAACATTGTTACCTCTATTTACTTTTTCATTTTGGTAATGATGGCATAATAAACCTACATTTTAAAGGTGATATAACAAGTAAAGTTACTTTACTGGTGTAATGAGTAACAGTTTCTAGTTATTTTCAAAAGTTACCATTAAGGTCATTCTAAGGTACATCTTAACTGGAAGTTTTCAAATGTTATTCATTTCTTTTTATCAATCTTAAAAGTCTTTCTTAATAGGAGTGATGGGAAAGTATCAGGCAGTTCAACAAATAATGTAATGAGTTAGTAGCTTTTTTTATCATAATAAGTAACAGGAACAGGAATACTGCAATAAATAATGGGGAAACTACTTTTGAAAATTAACTTTACAAGCTCCATGCATGACCACCCAATCAAAGAGACAAATACAATGAAGATACTTTAAATACCCTTTGTTATAATGCTGAAAGAGACTATGAAAGAATAAACCAGTGCTGGCTGGGAGATTCTGTGAGTTGTAGTCTCAAAACCAACTTTTCCAAGCTGAGTTTCTGACAATGGTGGACAGAGTACAACCCTAAAGTAGGTGGCATTTATGGCATCAGAGGATTGTTCAGATTGCCCCCTGTATCCGCAGGGGTTACATTCAAAGACCCCCCCATGGATACCTGGGTCCATGGATAATAAGGAACCCTATTATTTTCATTGAGACGAATGCTGGAAGTTGACCACAGAATCACATTGGAGGACCTATACATGCCTAGAGAGAACATATTTAACAGACATGGATACTTAATCCATGGATACAGGGGATGACTTGTATAGCATTCTTTCTCTGTTCCATCCCATCCCTTTCTAACTTCTCACACACATTTTTTTCCCCATATAGAGAGGGTGGGTGGGAGGGAGAGGGCAGAAGACAAATAAGTTCCCAGGGCACTATCCAGAGAGAACAGGAGTGGATCTGCAACATCTGGTTAGTGGATGCTGAAGGAGACAGGATGAGAGCTTGAGCAAGTGCCTTAAGCACCCCCTGATCTGCCGGATCTTCTTCCCAAGTGTAAGTCCTGGCCCACACACTTTCCTCTTTAGAATGAAGTTGCCGAGTGACAGCGAAATAACAACACAAATATGGGCCTCTCTCTAAATAGCATGTGTGGAGCTATTTTAGCAGTGGTAATTGTTCCATCCTCATTTATTATTAGCAGTGGCAGATTTGAAGGCAGTATGATTCATGACAGTACAGGGTGTGCGAAATATTAGCTTGTAACCTGGCATTTTTCTTCCCTTGCCTCCAGCTAATTATTGATAAGGACAGGCAGCTGATTAGGACTAGAACCAGATAGCAGCTGAGATGCTTAGGCCCTAATTGGCAGTGGCAAGGTGTTGCTCCCTCCACTGGAGCCATAGTGGGTGCTGACAGGCCACCGCTGAGAGGTCTCTTGCTTGGTAGAAGCTGTTGCAACAGAAGGAGAAGAAGGTAGGGAGGACTTGCTGAAGTGTTGTGGTACATGAGATGGAAAAGACATTCAAATTAACTAAACTTTTCAACAAAGGTATCCAATTTGGAATCTGCATGAGCCTCAGGGAAAATCTGTAGATATCATTTGGATTCCCATCATTGGGTAGAACCCACAAGTTTTTGTGTCCCCACACCCCATTCTTTTTCTTTCTTAGGCCAGTAAAACCCCACGGAAGTCATGGGGTCACTCATAAGCTGAGTTGAAGGCATGCTACTAAATAGGCTCAACTCAAAATGCACACCTTGGAAAAATATGCACAGACATGGGGAAAACATCTGTAGAGAAATTAAATGCATTAAAATATGGATGGATTAGGAAAAGTGTGCGTCAGCTATGAAGATGGGCAGGTACCTGCCTGCTGAGTGACATGCATTCTCTTCCCTTTTGCCTCAGGTTCCCTTATCCTTTTGGAAAGTAAGTTAAGGGCTTTTCATTTTCCCTCACTCAGTGGGACATTTTCTTTCTTTCTTTTTTGACTCCAACTCACAGAATCCCCCATCCATTGGCCATGCTGGCTAGGGAACTGTGGGAGTTGTAGGCAAAGTAGTAACTTTTCTGTAGTTTGTGAAATGGGGGGAGGGAAGATGGTATGCTACCATTCACACACATACACGTTGCTTGTTTGTTCAGAGAATTTATTATTAAATTGCACTCTTATCTGAATATGCCATATTCAATGTAGTCTAGCATCCTGTCAGTCATGCATGAAAGTGTCAATCCAACTTACACTTGTGTAAGTTTCTTTTTGTATGTTGTGGACGTCAAAATTCCCTACTGACTGTGCAACAACCAGCTCCCTATAAACTCATCTTTTAAGCTGCTGCATCTCCCCCAAGCAAAACCATTTCTTGGTTGGTGGATGAGTGTTTGACTGTGTTGCTATAGTGGGATGCACAGCAATGACATCATCATCTGTGATCTCTGAAGGACCCCGAGAAAGTCCTGGAGGATACCTGTTCCTGTGCATATAGCTGGAGGAATATAGCTTGATAGTGCTCTGTGGCCCCTCTGCTATCCATCGGACAGTGAATGGCTACGTGTTCAGGGCCGGTTTAAGGAATTTTGGGGGCCCCTGCAATGCTTTATTTTGCCCCCCCCCATATGTTTATTTCAGGTCAATGTAACCTAACCTATTCACAGTATAGGATATTCAGATTATAGTAGGACCCCGTATCCATGGATTCATTATCCATGGGACACAAAACAGCACACCTACCATAGAGTCTTCCTAGAAAATGTGTCCTCCCTAGCCATTTTCTAGGCCCTCCAAGGCAACTCTATGGTATTTTAAACTAGAAGTCCCATTATTTTCAGTGGTGTTCACTATTACCCACAGTTTTCAGAATCCATGCCCGCACAGAACCAATCCCCAGCGGATAAGGAGGGGCCTACTGTATTAAATAATTTGCCACCAATAATTTAGTTTAAAAACTATATTATCGGCACTAACAAAATATTTTTGTTAATTAGCAATTAATGTAATAGTGTAGATTTCCTTAAAAAAAAAGTGAAAGTAGACTACAAGCTAAACATGAGTTAGCAGTATGATGAAGTAGCAAAAAATGCCAATGCGATTCTAGGCTGCATTAATAGGAGTATAGTGTCTAGATCAAGGGAAGTAATAGTACTGGGCACCACAATTCGGAAGGGTATTGAAAAGCTGGAATGTGTCCAGAGGAGGGCAACCAAAATGGTGGGAGGTCTGGAAGCCATTATGCCCTATGAGGAGCAACTTAGGGAACTGGGTATGTTTAGTCTGGAGAAGAGAAGGTTGAGAGGTGACATGAGAGCCATGTTTAAATATTTGAAGGGATGTCATACTGAGGATGGAGCAAGCTTGTTTTCTGCTGCTCCAGAGACTAGGACATGGAGCAAAGGGTTCAAACTACAGGAAAAGAGATTCCACCTAAACATTAGGAAGAAGTTCCTGATGGTAAGAGCTGTTTCTATAGTGGGATACGCTGCCTGGGAGTGTGGTAGGGTCTCCTTCTTCAGAGGTTTTTAAGAGAGACTGGATGGCCATCTGTCGTGAAGGCTTTGATTGTGTGTTCCTGCAGGGCAGAAGCCGATCGGATGGGATGGCTGTTGGGGTCCCTTCCAGCCCTATGATTCTATGATTCTAGGCTGCATTCAGAGCCTGGGAAAGTTACTTTTGGATTACACCTCTCAGAATCCCCCTGACAGCACCCTTCTCAAGGTCTGGTTGCATTGTTCCTTTTCCAGCATTCTCTAGCCCAGTGGTCTTTAAACAGAGGCTGGATGGCCATCTGTCAGGGATGCTTTGATCGTGATTTCCTGCATGGCAGAATGGGGTTGGACTGGATGGCCCTTGTGGTCTCTTCCAACTCTACAATTCTATGATTCTATGATCTCCTCACAGGGGGTCCACAAAGGTTTGAAGACTGTTTGGCCCACCTCCTTCCTATAGTGGAACAGTCATGTGACATGAACCAAGGCAAAGGCTGGATGGCTTGGCCTGCATATTGCCATTCAATCCACTCCAGCCACAAACATGCAGGAAGAAGCAAGAGTGCCTCTGAGGGAAAAGGTTAATGGATGGTGTAATTGTATTGTTTTTGTTGTTAGCTATTATTATTAGGGTTTTAAATCTTGAGTTAAGTCTTGGGGCAACAAAAGATATTTAAAGAGGGTCCCTGGTAAAGAAAAAGTTAAGAACCACTGCTTAGCCCAATGGCTCTCAAATAGCACTAATGGGATACTGGTGTTTTAGTGACAACGATAAAACCATTTTTCCTAGTAATATTACTCTAAATTATTATTTATATTCTTTATATTCTTGTTGTAGAAGCTTCAGCATTGCCCTATGAGTGTGGAGACCAGGGTTTGAATCCTTACTCAGCCATGAATACCCACAGGCTGACCTTGGGCAAGTCACACTCTCTCAGCCTCAAATGAAGTCAAATGCAGACCCCCTTTGAACAAACCTTGCCTAGAAAACCCCATGATAAGCTTGCCTTAGTCAGAAATGATTCAAGGCACATGGGCAAACACAGACAGTTTCCTTTTGCAGGTTGAACTCAGTTGGCAGCAAGGGGAGGAAGCTGAAGAAGACCAAGGGGTGAAGGGAGGGAGGAAGGGGAGAGAAGGGCAGGTTAAGAGCAGCTGGAAAGATGGGCTGGAGGGAATCTGTGTGGAAGTTCGGAAAGGGAAGAAAGAAGGAAGGAAGGAAGGAAGGAAGGAAGGAAGGAAGGAAGGAAGGGAAGGAGGGAGGGAGGGAGGGAGAGAGAGGGGGAAAGAAAGAAAGAAAGAAAGAAGCCTTTTCTGAAGATAGAGCAGGGGAGAACAAGAGATGACCCCCCCTTCCCTCCCTCCCCTCTCTCTCTCACTCACTCACTCACACACACACACACACACCTCTCTGACTTGCCTTTGACAATGATCCTGGAAGGAGGGGGGAGGGAGCAACAAACTCCCTCCAGGATCAGCCACCCAAAGAAAGCCCAGTTTTTCTCTTTCTCTTTCGCGTTTGCTTTCTAGTTTGGGAGGCACTCCTTGTTGTTTTTTAAAGCAGGCAGGGTTTTTTTCCAGAAAGAAGGTGAGGTCCAGATGGGGCCCCCTGCCGGTGTGGGGCCCCCGCAGATGCTGATTTGGTGGAATGGTTAAGCCGGCCCTGTGCATGTGAGAGGGGAGCTGCAGGAGCTTAAAGGTGGGTTTGGGGGGATTGAGAAGGAGAAATGTCATAGTTCCAACTGTGTGGAACTTTATGATACAGCTCCGAATCCAGAATCTTAGCTAGGGAGAGATTTTAAAAAATGATCCAATCAACTACATATACAATACCGTAAATTCCTGGGAAAATACAAAGATTTTAGCCTGAGGCTGAAAGGAATACAGTGCTGGACATTTCTCCTTTGAAAGGAATTCTGACACCAAGGTGCAATCACAGAAAAAGCCCACTGTTTAGTACATACATAATGCACCTTTGGACATGTTGCTAGGACCTGACTCTAGTCAGAGGTCATGCTGGTTGGGAGATTCTGGAAGTAGTTGACAATTGTAACTTTTCCACGCTTGAATAATGTATAATCTCCTGTTTATTGGCTGTAGAGCAGGGCATCCTCTGATTATCATTATACATCGGAATGCTTCCAAAAGCCTTTGAGGTTTGGCAAATGGTCAGAGGAGGGATTTTTTCCCCATCTGCATTATGGAACAATTTCTTTCCTGATTTTAATACTGTATATAAAGAAGCATGAGGTTCTTAATGGAAATGTAGTTGTTGCTCTTTTATAAAAGCTGTTCTAGAATTCATTTTTAAAAAAGAAGGATGCAAACCTGGCAAATTAATCATCAATAAATGTTAATCATCTTTGGAAAATCACCCATAGTTTAAAACTCAATAATACCTCAGCTGACCGTGCCTAACTGCCTGATGACATCTCTTAATCACTGTTGGTGAATCACTGTTGGTGAATATACAAGCTGTATATGTAAAAGTCGTCTCATTTTTATTATCCTTTAATTACTGGTGCAAAATAGGATGGACAGAAGGAATGAAGGGAAAAGACTGGTGGATTTGGTGAATGACTTGTAACTTGTTCCCTTCCTTCCTTCCCTTTAAAAATGGCAAAATAATATGAAGGAGATGTAGGTTTTATATACAGAGTCCTGTGCATACAGGGATCATGTCTGGTAACACTGTCTTGTCTACACCAGTGGTTCTTAACCTTTTCTTTAACAGGGACCCCCTTTAAATATATTTTGTTTCTACAGGCCCCCCCCCAAGGCTTAACTCAAGATTTAAAACCCCAACCCCAACAACAATTAACAATTACACCATCCATTAAACCTTCCCTTTGAGTCACCAGAGGGAAAAGGAAGATTTTTCTCCTGCTTCTTCCTGCTTGTTTGGTGGCTGCAGTGGATTGAACAGCAATGCACAGGCCAAGCTAGCCAGACAGCCTTTGCCTTGGCTCCTGTCATATGGCTGCTCCACTGTGGGAAGGAGGTGGGTTGAGCAGCCTTCAAGCCTTTGCAGATCCCCTGTGAGGACATCATGGCCCCCTGGGAGTCCATGGACCACAGGTTAAGAACCACTGATCTACACAATCACCAGACACACCAAGGCGAGTTCGGGAGCACTGTCCACATAGTTCTCTCTTCCAAACTCACCCAAGTCTAATAAATAGCAGTATACATGGCCACATTACTGTGGCCATGCTGTTTTCCCCCCTTCTCCCATGCATTAAAATGTGCATATATATTTTCCTATGAATCAGAGGGGCTTTGGACATCATTTTAAGTGGAGGTACACGCAGCTAATGATATGGGTATGCTAGTGTGTGCTTTGCTGAAGAACTGCCATACATGCAAAATAAATAGCAATGAAGGAACCATTAAACATTGAAATTGAAAGAGGGAAAGAGGGATTTCCTGGCAGGAAAGGTCAGGTGATCCCCTGACTCAGGGAGCCTCCTCCCAATCTCTTCCACCCACCAACCTAAACTCCTCTTCCTGATCCCACATCAACATTGCTATGGAGCATAGTCTGCATGCACACACACATGAATATCCAGATTTTCTGCTCAAATCCAAAGTAAACCCCAACTCTTTTTGGTCTGGATTAAAGCCCTGAGGTGCTGAAAAGGCCCAGATTCAAGCTGTGTGGACAGCTCACTGTGAGAATGAGGTGAGATTATTTTATTTGGCCAATGTAGACAAGCCCCTACACTGGTTATTAGGAATCAAACAGCTTTTTTCAAACTGTTCAATGACTTGTTCTAGAAACTCTCCTTGTACCACTGTCAAGCTGATAGGTTAATAGTTCCCTGGACCCTCTTCTCCCCACCCACCCCTTTTTTTAAAAAAAATAGAGACAATATTTGTCCAACTCCACCTTTCAGAGACCCCTGTTCTTCCAGGTTTTGTAAATATTGTAGGCAAAGTATCTGAGGTTACACCCACAAGTGCCATTAGGGTCCTAGGATACAGCTCATCTGATCCTTGGAGATCTCATTTGATATTCATTTGAGCAGCTAGGTGTTCCTGTATCACCTCTTTGCCAGTGGCCATGTTGAATGGGAAATTCTGTGAACTGTTTTTGTTGTAATTTTTAAGAGTAATTTTTCCAATCACCGACTGAACGTATCCCTAGAGATTCATTTTGGAAGTTTAAATGCATTTTGATCACCCTCCTTTTTTGTGGAAGCTGGTAGCTACATCACAAAATTAAGAGAAGGTTGAAATCCAAAGCATAATTATGTTCTGAGACATCCTTAAGCCCAAGAGGTGAGGATAAGGTCAGTTCACATCAGAACAGACAAAGGTTTAATTCCTAAAGCACCTACAGGAGGTACACAATATGTATCAGCTGTCATCTAGTTCAAGCCCAAATCTCCTCACCACAACGGCTTTGCAGCTCCATCCTAAAACATCTTGCTCAGAACTCCTCAGCTGGATTTTTTCCCCTCACATCCATGAAATCTGTTCCTTTTGCCCCACCACTCTTACTAACCAGTCTAGGAAAGATGGAAGAGCATCTTTTGCCCCCCCCCCTTTGGACAAAGACATACTAGAATCACTGAATGGTTTTTGGTGTTTTGAGTACCTGCTGGGTTTGTCTGTCCTGCCCTTGACTCTTCTTTAAGGGAGTACAAAGACCCCCTGATGTGTTGTGAGAACAAGTCAGTATCAAGAGATGAAATGGATGAGTAGTGATTCAGTCTGCTTGAAAAGAAGAGCTTGAATAATCTGGGTCAAAGGAGGATGGGCCTGAACAATTTAGAGGTCAGGAAAAACAGACATGGCCAAATAGTGTGGTGTGTGTGTGTGTGTGTGTGTGTGTGTGTTTAATTCCTCCTTTCACATTTGAGAGGGAAAGCACTCTTTTTAGCTTGCCTTTTTGCAAAAGAGCTACTGAGTTTTTATAAATTCCCAGTGCAAGGGTCAATAGAGTGAGCATGTATATAAATACAGATGTACTTTAATAGCAGTTCTTCTGTGATGTATAGGCTGCATAGCTTATAGACTGAATCTTCAGATTCTTCAAGACCAATTTCAGAAATGCCTGCTCTGTATACATTAGGAACACAGGAAGCTCTCTTATATCAGGTTAGGCTATATTTGTCTGTCTAGTCCAGTATTGTCTGCTTTAAGTGCCAGGGGCTCAGAGAGTAAGCATGTTTGGAATTATTTTAAGAGAAAGCACACACAAATACACATTTGAAGTCTGGTGATATTCAGCATTACCGCTCTTTTTCATGTGGATCCAAGATGTCTGTGAAAATGTCCTGCTATTATATGGAGACAGTAAGGAAATGGATGTGAACAAACTGACAGGCAGCCTAGCTCAGCCCAGATGAAAGTCATGTTGAACAGGAGATAATAGAGCCAAGGTTAGGGCACAACCTTCTTGAATGCTTGGTAAAGTGAAAGGAAGTACAGAAAAAAGGAAGACCACATTACATCTTTGTTTTTGATCAGGTCACTAGTTTAATAGATGGTGGGAGTGCTGTGGATGTCATTTATCTAGATTTCAGCAAAGCATTTGATAAGGTCCTTCATAACATTTGGACGAGGGACTTTATCAGACGAGGCAGAAACCGTGGCATTAGAACGTGATGATAGCAGAAAGGGCTGAAATTATCAGACAACATTGTTGCTTATCTGTTCCCATTATGTCGCATTGGCGTGAATGAGGTGTCACTTTTTATTGATGGCTTAGCCTGTCAATAAAAAGTGACACCTCAGTCACACCAGCGTGATGCAGCAAGAATGGGTAAGTGATGAGGACATCTGATAATTTTGCCTTTAGTGTTATTGTTGCATCCTAGATGATGAAGGTTGGTTGGTTTTGCTTTGTTTTTGGCAAGATTTGGCTTGTCAGATAAAGTTCCAGGTCTAACAGTTTGAATTTACAGGAGGTTAGATCTTGACTAGAAGGAACCTTTTGACAGTAAGTGTGGTTCAGCAATGGAACCTATTATCTGGAAAGGTGGTGTGGTCACCTTCTCTGGATGTCTTCAAAAATTGGGTAGACAGCTACATGCTGGGGATGATCTAGCTGGAGATTTTGCACTGAGCAAGGAGTTGGATTTGATGGCCCATGAGGGCCCTTCCAAGTATATGATGCTGTAATTTTGTGATTCTTATATGTATTATGCTCACTTTCCAGTGGTCACTTAACCTGTCCCTTTTCTTAGATTCTAAACTTCATCTAAGTGTTTTAAGTTAATGCAATGCTAGAAACTTGGGGACTGAAGTAAAATTTTGTTTGCAAGGCCAGAATTCGTATTGGGGGCAATGCCCTCATTTTACTACCCGCACATAACTATACCCCTGATTTTTGTCCCATCTGTTCTTTGTAAACCCCTTCCTCCATGGAAATTTGTATATATTTTCCATAAGGTGTGCACTTATTAGCACACTTTTCCTAATAATCTGTACACATTTTCCCCATCACTTGAAGCATGTTTGTGCATATATATTTCCAATTGCATCTTTAGCCATTTGCATCTTTAAAATGTATGCATGACTTTATGCATAGGAAACATGCACCAAGCCTAATGCATGTTCTGAGGCAAGATCTGTGTTGTCTCACAATGTGTTTGGGGAGGTATGGAACAGATAATGTCATCTGGCATCTGAAAACTGCCGAAAATGTTTTCCATCCCTGCTCTTGTAGCATCAGTCCTCCTGACAAATGCAGGCCAAGTAGATTCTCTCCACCAGGTGTCCTCCCAGACCTCAAGCTTAACTGTCTCGCTCCATCCCTTTCCCCTTGTTTTTAGCCCAGGTATAATTTCTATAGCTCTTTTTTTCTCCCCCAGAATCCCATTGTGAGAGCAGCAAAGGAACCTCACTAATTAATCGACTCCTGAATGCCAGACAGCACTCCCGGCATCTCCTAAAAGAGGCTGGGTATTGTGTGATATCTCCCTTGCAACAAGCACTTCACAGGGCTGTTTTCTCAACCTAGTTACAGTTAGATGAATTCTCTCCCCCTTTAGTAACAAGCAGCTCTTGATCCATTACCGGCGTCTCGTGGGTTCTGTATCCACAAGACATATCCTTGTAAGACCAGCTCTTCTTTCTGTTGCCTTGGCTTTGTGCTTCCTCCCCACCACCACCTACCACTCCATTCTTGTTCTTTGGGTTTTGCTTTATGCAACTGTTTTCTTTCATCTGATGTCTCTTCTGCCTCCCTGCTGTACAATTTGAAATGAAAGGTGTTTTTTTTCTTTTTCTTTAAATAGTATTAGTGCTTTACCATAGAGTCTGAGAGCAGTTACTAAAAATCTGTGAAAACTCAGTGGTGAATCTCTGATTGGAAGGTACAGAACCTGAGCCCATTAAAGAAGGGGGAGGCTGTGGGTAAGCACCCCTAGAATCATACCTATGACTGAATTTACATTCCTTCTCTAACAATGCATTACAATTTCCAGATGTTGTCATCTTGCAGTTTTAAAGTATACTATTTGCTGTGCTATATTCAGGCACAGGGAATTAAGACTGCCATCCCTCTAAACCCAATCCATCCTTGCCTCTAACCTTTCATTGCAGAAATCCTGGTGAAAACCTATGGTGTAAACTCTTGCCAGGGGGGCTGTATGCTGCAAAGGCAGATCGGAGCCAATCTAGGGAGGATTAAGCCCATGAGCTAATAGCCAACTGAGGCATCTCTTCCACGGCCTGCTCTGTCCCCTGTCTCTACCATGGGAAGAGGAAGAGAGGAAGGTGAAAAACATGATTGTGGCACCAGCTCCTCCTCATCCATGCTCCTGGGATAGGAATCAGGAGTTGTGTGAGCCTGGATGTTGTTTTGGAAGCTTTCTGGAGCAGCTCAGGGGATTTCCTTCCTTCTCACAGTCACTTACCTCCAACAGTGAGCAATATGTTTTCAAGAAATAAAGAGCACCAATAATAATGATCCTTCTCCTCCTCTTCCTTCCTTTTTAAAAATATTTTTAACCATGGAATGATGATGATGATGATGATGATTGGTGCTCTTTTTTCCTCGAAAACATATTGTTCACCCCACAATTATATGTGCACTCAAGCCGAGCCGTGCCTTTGCTTATAACAGGTCTCAGGAAGTAAGAAAATACTGCTTTTGAAAACAATTTAGGGTCCAACTCCCCAACAATTTTGCTTTGTTTTTGTTTTTGTTTTTTGTGCACCTGCAAATCTTGTGCTTCCTTCAAGTCTCTTCATATCTTCCCCTTTTGTGTCAGTGATACTGGTTTGGGTAGTTAATTATCTACTTAATTTGATAAATTCCATTTGTGATACGTGCTGTGGTTTTACTTGCTGCCTTATAAGTTGTTCTAATGTTTAGACTGGTATAAAATTTTATTGTTTTAAATAGTATTGTTAAGCTGCCTCTGGGACCAATTGTTGGTTGAAAGTAGGGATGTAAATCCTGGCTTCTTTTGTCCCTGAACAGTAAACGAGATAAACATGTTTTTAAAAAATCTTGATGCAAATTGTTGCAAGACAGTAAGGTTTGCTTTGTTTTTGTTTTTCCTTGGAGAAAAGCAGTCCATTTTTGTGGGTGGTTTTTGTGCATTTCTGTGAAATGTTCCGTATTAGAAAATGTGATAATGGTTACCTTGGCATAAAAGTAGTAACATTGGATAGGTTGTTTGTGTCTTTGTCCTCAACCAGCCTGTCCTGTTGTGCTTTTTCTGTGTGTATGCTTATCTTCACAAAGGGAAAAATACACCAGTTTTGTTCAAACACAGGGGATTTGTATCAAGTAGATTTTGTACAAATCTCAGAAATTGTGACCACAAAGGAGTAAACAACCATTGGGGATCTTGAGCTCATACCAAAGCCCAGATCTCTTCAGTGGGTGCTGTCACGCTATTTTGAAATGGCCAGTCTCTAGTGGAATCCTGCTAATAAGGAGGGTTTTTTTATACTGATAGTTGAAAGGTAGAGTATACAGTGGGCCCTCCATATCCATGGGTTCAATATCCATGGATTTGAGCAACCACAGATTGTAACTGCATACCTAAAATCATGGCACCCATACCAAAAATGACCTCACCACATACCTAATATGGTGCCACCCATACCTAAAATGGTGCCACCATGTGCCTAAAATGGCTCCCATTGATTAATATGGGGTTCTATCATCCATGGGTTTTGCTATCCATGGGGTGGGGTGTCAGAACCAACCCCCCACAGATATGGAGGGCCCAGTGTATTTTGTTTTAAATAAATACATCTCTCTAAACTGCCAAATAAATTTACCCAACCAGAAATGTAATCCAAAAAAGAGGGGGTACTTTTTTTTATTTAAAGATGATATTAATGGCTAACCACATCAGTCTGCTGGTTCTATTCATCATCTCCCTAGATAGTTCTTCAGTCTCTTTGGTCTGTTTGTGTACCTCCTACAATTCTTCAAAGGCAAAAGGATCTTACAACTCACTTTTTCAATAAATAAATAAATTCTTTAAGGCCACAGTCCTGTACGCACTTACCTGAAAGTAAGTCGCAGAGAACCCGATAGTGCTCCTGCTTTCCTCTGATTAGACATGCATAAGATTTCACAGTTGTAAATGAATTGGAAGACTATGAGAACTTTTGCTGCCACTAAAGCAGGCAGCATGCCAAAATGCATTTCAGACATCATTCCACATAATAAATATTATTCAAACATAATTTTGAGCCTACACCCCCCTACACACACTTTTTATATAGTGTATTATCCTTTTGATACTATCCATTACTTCCATGTAGGCTTACTATGGGGATGGGGAAAATATTCTGAATGATTCATTTCTTATTTCAAAAAATGGGATTCCTGACACTTGGGAAACCCTGAGAGAGAATAATAATAATGAAGTCATACTTTTGCACAGGTTTCCCCTAGTATTAGCATGCCTTGCAGTATTCTGGAGGCATTATTATGCAGAGAAATGCATATTAGGAAGGGGGATTGCACAAAAATATATATTCTGCACAAGAAATTATGTTCTTCTGCACAGAAAATATTTATTGCTAAAGAAACAATGTTTTGTATACAGAAAAAAGAAAGAAAATCTATGCAGAAAACTCATTTCATTCATAGAAAACTTTTTTTTTTTTTGCCCCAAAATATATTTCTCCCTAAATTATCCCCCTTGAACACTTTGGGGCACTCAAATACAGGGAGAATATTACAGAGAAATAATTGTTTTCTCCTACAGCAGGGGGAAAATTACACACACAAGATCCTATTCATCCTTACTTGTGAGTATGGAGGATTTATAGTACATCCCTGGTTTTCCTGGGTTTGGTCATCATAGGTACTTGGCTTATATCACATTAGCCCATTTGTCCATCTCACCCACCTTTTCCCACATTTTGTATGTTTCAGACTATGACTTATCTCTCTCTGGCTTTTCTTCGCAAACGAAGATTCAGGAAGGACTCATCCTGCGCTTTCTGCAAGCGCGCTAATGACTAAAAAGGCCAATCCGAGATAAACAAGTCCGGTTGCAGAAAGCACAGCAGAAGGTCTCCTTGGGTGATGTTTTTGGGTTGTGATTCTTTCTGCGTTGTCATTTCTCTTAAAGACTTGTTCGGCGTGAGTTCTCAAATAAGACTGCAGCATTGTGGATAGTGCATCTCCATGCCTCCCGATGTGAGGCCAGGGCAGACCACTGTTGGTGATCAATTTGGCTGAGCCTGAGATGTTGTTTCAGGGAGTCTTTGTATCGCTTTTTTGGAGCACCCCTCTTACGCTGACCCGTGGCGAGTTCACCATAGAGTAGTATTTTTGGGAAGCGATGGTCCTCCATCCTAGAAATGTGCCCTGCCCAGCACAGCTGTGTTCTCAATATCATGGCCTCAATGCTGGTGATCCCTGCTTGCTCAAGGACAGCAACATTCGTCACATAGTCAGTCCAGTATATATTTAGGATTGTGCGTAGACAGCGCTGATGAAAGCATTCGAGGAGTCGTAAGTGGTGGCGATAGGTGACCCATGTTTCAGATCCATAAAGGAGGATAGACAGTACAATGGCTGTATACACACTGATTTTTGTGCTTTGCCTCAGGTGTTTATTGCTCCAGACTCTTTTGTGAAGTCTTCCAAATGCACTATATGCCTTTGCTAATCTGTGATCGATCTCTTTGTCAATCTTGGCATCTGAGGAGATGATGCTTCCCAGGTAGGTGAACTGCTTTATGGACTTGAGCACAGATTTGCCGACGGCAATGTGGGGATGATGGTGTTCGTCCTGTGGTGCAGGCTGGTAAAGAACTTCTGTTTAATTCAGGTTGACTTCTAGCCCAAACAGCTCTGCAGCTGTTGCAAAGCAGGATGTTAGGCGCTGCAGAGCTGCTTCTGTGTGGGCAACAAGGGCAGCATCATCGGCGAAGAGCAGCTCACGGACTAGATAGTTTAGAGTCTTAGTGTGAGCCCTCAGACAGCTTAAGTTAAACAAGCTACCATCAGTACGGCAACGTATATAGATGCCGTCGTCTTCTTCAAGCTCTGCCATAGCCCTTTGGAACATCACTCTATAGAAGATTGTAAATAAAGTTGGCACAAGAACACAACCTTGCTTCACTCCCTTAGTTATTAGAAAGGGCTCTGAAAGAGCATCGCCATATCTGACTTGACCACACTGGCCCTTGTGTAGCAAGATAATCATTTTAAGAAATTTGGGGGGACATCCTAATCTTTCCAGGATCTGCCACAGACCTTTTCAACTCACAGTGTCGAAGGCTTTGTTGAGGTCGACAAATGTTACATAGAGACCCTTGTTCTGCTCCCTACATTTTTCTTGCAGTTGTCTCAGGGCAAATACCATCTCTGTAGTACTCCTATTGGCTCTGAAGCTACATTGGCTTTCAGGGAGAAGTTCTTCTGCAATAGCAGGAACTAATCTGTTCAGGAGTATCCTTGCAAGGATTTTTCCAGCAATAGAGAGCAGTGTTATGCCTCGATAGTTTGAGCAGTCGGATTTTGCTCCTTTTTTCTTGTACAGGGTGATGATGACTGCATCTCGGAGGTCTGATGGCAGTTCCCCCTTTTCCCAGCAATTCACAAGGAATTCGTGGAATTTATCATGGAGTGCATGACCTCCGTGTTTCCATACTTCAGGTGGGATTCCATCAATCCCAGCTGCCTTGCCGTTTTTCATCTGCTGTATCGCCTTAAGGGTCTCTTCCAAAGTGGGAGCTATGTCCAATTCATTTTTCATTGGTTTTTGTATCATATGTTGGATAGCTGAGCCTTGGACTACTCGGTTGGCACTAAAAAGACATTGAAAATGTTCAGCCCATCGATTCAGGATGGAGGCTTTATCAGTAATTAATGTTTGACCATCTGTAGTGTATAAGGAGCTTTGGACCTGATAAGTAGGTCCAAACACTGCTTTAAGAGCTTCATAAAATCCTCTATGGTCACCCAGATCTGCACAGCTTTGTGTCTTTTCTGCTATATTGATCCACCACTTGTTCTGCATGTCTCAGAGTTTTTGTTGTAGTTTACTACATGTGAGGCGGAAAGCTGCTTTTTTTACATGGCAGGTTGGCTGGGCGAGGTATGCCTGGTGAGCAGCTCTCTTCTTTGCCAACAGCTCCTGGATCTCTTGGTTGTTTTCATCAAACCAGTCTTGATTTTTCTTGTGGAAGAACCCGAGGGATTCTTCTGCAGACTGGAGGATACTGTTTTTGATATGTTGCCAAAGCACTGTAGGAGAAGGACCTGTAGGATGGTCTTCAAGTTTTGTTTGTAGATTTGCCTGGAAGTTGTCTCTCATGGTAGATTGTTGAAGATTGTTGACTTGGAATCTCTTCTTTAAGATGCCACCCCTCTTAGGTTTGAACTTAAGATGAAGATTTAGTTTACATCTGACAAGGCGATGATCTGTTTGGCATTCTGCACTGGGCATCACTCGGGTATGACGGACATCACAAATGTCTCTCTGCGGACTAGAACATAGTCAATGAGGTGCCAATGTTTGGATCGGGGATGCATCCAGGTTGTCTTCAAGCTATCTTTCTGCTGAAAGATTGTGTTTGTAATAGTCAGCTGTTGTTCTGCACAGAACTCTAGCAGGAGGCATCCATTATCATTGCAATTTCCAACACCATGCTTGCCTAAGACACCTTTCCAGGCTTTGGAGTTCTTTCCTACTCTGGCATTGAAGTCACCAAGGATAATAATTTTATCTTCTACAGGGACTTTTTGTATGAGTTGGCGTAGTTCTGTGTAGAATTTGTGTTTCTCTACGGGGTCGGCTTGCATAGTTGGGGCATATATACTAAAGAGAACAACATGTGGGAGGTGTAAGGAAATAATGCGATCAGAGTGTCCTGTTGGCAAGGTTTCGAGTTTGGAGGCAATGGAGTTTTTAATCATAAAGCCTACTCCTGAAAGATGTTTTTCGGTTTTGGGTTTGCCAGACCAGTAAAGTGTTTAGCCGGCGCCATGTTCTTTAAGGCTGCCTTCCTCATGGAAGTGAACTTCACTAAGAGCGGCGATGTCAATGTTAAGTCGTGATAGTTCATGGGCTATTAGGGCAGAACGACGCTCAGGCCATCCACTATCATCAGAGTCTCGCATGATTCTGATGTTCCAGTATGTAAGTGTCAGTTTATTTACACTTTTGGAGGCCAGTGTGTGCCTTTGTTTCTTTGCCTTGGTTTGACCGCATCAGAAGATGCCCGTTGGCCATGGCTAGCCAACCAGGTAGTTGGGGATGAGCTTTCGTTAGGCCACCTTTTCTAGGCCCCTCTCCATATGGAGCAAGCAGTGCTCTCCTTAAAAAAGGCTGCTTGGTCATTCAGGATGCTGCCAAACAAGACTGTCATCTCCCAAGTCAGCTTTGAGCGACCAATGTCCTGAACCGCCTGCATGCAGGATTGGGTCTGCGGCTTCTAGTGCATCTTTACACTGGCCGTTTCATCCCTCGCCTATCACTACAGGGCTTTTTTGGAACTGGATTTGTCCTTTGAGCCTGTGCAATGGATTTTTATGGTGGGGTGCAGCGTGCACAGAACTGGTCTCACCCTTTAAACCAAAGGTTCATCTGCCGTGGCCTTGCAAGCATAGACGTAGCAGCGAGGTCCTCAGGTTGTAGGTTTGATTAGAGTTTCCTTCTCTTAAATGGTTGGACGAGCACCATCTTTCTGGGTTTGGGGTTAGAGTTTTCCTTCTCCTAGGATGGTTGCCACAAGGCTAGAGAGCCCATCCTGCCCTTTGATGCTCTTTTTCAGACCCTTTCGTTTTGACCTGTCTGGCATGGGAGACCCTACCGGTGGCTTTATGTCACCGCCAGCATAGCTCAAAACATCTCGCCCACAACAAGGGGGTGTCAACCTTCACTGTTCACCATACTAGCAGAGATTGATAGAAGTTGTAGTTCAAAATATCTGGAAGCCACCTTTTTAAAGGAATATAAGTTAATTTTGTGGTGGGGGGGTTTGGACTAACACCCTGTATCCCTGTCTGTTGGTCATATCAGTTGGGCTTCCAGGAATCAAACTGCAAAATATTTGAAAGGTGAAAGGTTGAAAACCAATGCTCAAGTCTATTTGTTATCTATCCTGACATTAGTGGCTGCTCCAGAACTCAGGCAGATAGATGTCTTTCTACCTGATCTTTCAACTTGAGATGCAAAGGTGCTCTGCCACTGAGCTATGAATCCCTCCTTGTAAGCAGCATTGGAACGAATACAGGCATTTGCAATTTCAGTGAGTATCTCCAAGATGTTTCAGCTAGGAACACACCATTAAAAATTCACAGCAATGTCTCCTTAGCTGCATCTGGACTGTGGAAATAATCCAGTTTGACACTGCTTTAACTGCCAGGGATCAATGCTATAGGATCCTGGGATTTGTAGTTTGTTGTGGTATCAGAGCTCTCTGACAGAGAAGGGTAAATACCTCACAGAACTACAAATCCCAGAATTACATAGCATTGAGCCATGGCAGTTAAGTGGTGTCAAGCTGGATTATTTCTGTAGTGCTGATGCAGCCATGCTTAGTCTACCTAGGTGGTCTGGCAGGACATAGGGAAAGATATTTTTCCTACTCCCAAATCCCTTTTCCCAGGGGAATGCAATATTATTATTTTTTTCTCTAAGTGTTGGCAATATTATTTCCATACACGGCTAAATTGCTCCCTGCACACGTGCTGAGCTAACTGCAGTTCGTCTTTGGCAGCCATGGAACCCTGTGTGGGATCCTCATGGGTGAGTGGAACAATATAAAAGCAGGTTGTTTTTAAACTATGTGACAGAAAGAGGAATGCCAGACATGATTATGGTAGCTAGCATGCCAAAGCAAGGACACATTGTGGGAAACTGAAGCTGGATAGCTTCCATTTCCTAGACCCATCTGTTTCTTCTATTCCTTGGTGGAAGAAAGTTTTTTTTTTTCCCCTGGCGGTATGTTCCTCCTCTATCTTCCCTTTTGGATGTTTCATCTGAAATTTAGGTGCATCTGAAATCATCTAAATTGGCAATTCATTTCTTATATCTGTGGCAAGATCTCCTTGTACCATGTTCCATCTGTTTAGGTGGAATCTCTTTTCCTGTAGTTTGAGTCCATTGCTCTATGTTATAATCTCTGGAACAGCAGAAAACAAGCTTGCTCCCCGTCTAAATATGACATCCTTTCAAGAATTTAAACATGGCTATCCTGTCACCTCTTAACCTTCTCTTCTTTGGGCTATACATACCAATCTCCCTAAGCTGCTCCTCATAGGACATGGCTTCCCATTCTTTCACTATTTTGTTCGCCCTCCTCTGGACACGATCCAGCTTGTCAATATCCTTCTTGAATTGTGGTGCCCAGAACTGGACACAGTAGTCCATGTGAAGTCTGACCAAAGCAGAATAAAGTGGTATGCTTACACCCTTTGATCTAGATGCTATACTCCTATTAGTCACCCAGTGGGTTTCCATGGCTGAGTGGGAATTCGAACCCTGGTCTGCAGATTTATAGGACTTTATCAGACAAGTGTTATTTTGCTGGCATAAAAAAGCCATTTTTATGCCAGCAAAAGAATGCCCTCCACTACACTTCTAATCCTGGCAAAGGCTTCTTCGGCAATGAAAGAGGAAGTGAATGGAGCACCATTCACTTCCTCATTCAAAATCCCATGTATATACATGAGAATACATAGCATGGGAAATTCAAAAATTAAAAAAAAAACCACTAAAATATTACACCAACCACCTGAACACACTAAAAAAACTTCCAAGTAACCCTGGGAGGTTCATAAAAAGTGTGTCACTTACCTGGCTGACTTGATTTCACCCAGAAGTGTTCGCGCCGGACCAGCCATTGACACTGCATTGACATGAGTACAATGGTGCAAGGTTTCACACACTGGCAATGCCAGCACAAAAGCGCCACAGGGATCTATTGATGGCTTCAGCCATCAATAAAAAACTACAGGTTTTGCCCAGGGCATAACTGTGAAAGGGTGACATCATCTGATATGCACACCCTTTTGCAGTTTTATGGCATCATTATGACACCATATTTTATGCATCTGATGAAGACCATTGTCCAATGCTCAAACTGCTACACCGTGCTATCTTGAAGTAGCTACAGTGCTAGAAATATGGTGATTGGAGGAAATTTCCTTTGGGTGCAGTATTCTTATTTGGGGAATCAATGTCCTCATCAGCTTCATAGCTACACCACTGGTAGACAGGTATGGGCACTATGGAAAAAGAAGCATATTATAGATAGGGATAGGTGTGAAAATTGTTTGTTTGCACTTTACTAAAAACTGACCTAAACAGAACTGTCCGAACTAATACGTAAAGCAGTGTGCAATTATCCTTCCCATTTGTTACCACTTTTTAATTTTGCAATGCAGTTCTCTGATCCAAAAAAGCTTCCAAAAAACCCCCAACACAACTGTACGAAAATCATACATTGAGGGAAATGGCACACAAAAATGTGTACCTGACAGAAAATTGCATAGATAAGACATATATTAAAGTGTGTGTGGGTTTGGGGAGAAACTGTATCCAAAAATATGTATCATTTCTCATCGTAGGTCTTTAAAAATGCAATCATATATTGAAACAGGCTGGGACAAACATGATGTGAACATAATAGAGAACAAAAGAAAGCAAATATATTCATCTGTGGGCCAAGGACCCAGGGGAAAGTTTCCAAAGTAAGGTGACTCTTGGCTAGGGTTGGAAAGACAATTCTAAATTCTTGAAAAATAGTTGTAAACAATATTTTTTTGAGTGTCAAGAAACCCTGATGGAAAGAATCCTGGACTGATGAGAAAGTGCACAGTTTGGGACTTGTTCTGTCCTGAATTCTGCAGAAGATAGCATTTTCTGCAAAGGAAGCATCCATTTCTATGCATAAAGTAATATTTTTCCACTTTTTTCTATTTCATTTCTTATTCTTTATTTCATAGGCGTCTGTGAAATGTTTTCCATTTCAGAGTTTCTAGTTCATTACCATATCAATGCACACACTATGAGCTGCATTTGTTAACACAGTCCTAGAAGTATTCACAGAAAACCTACCATTCTCAAAGTGTCCTAAAGTATATGCTGCATATTAATGTGCACACAAAACAATGTAGATAGTTTCAGAATAATGTAGTGGAAAACAGCTACTTAAAACAGAGAGCTATGTTAAATGTCCTACATCATTTTTTAAAAAATATTTTTATTATATTCAAATAAAATAAGACTAAAACCCCCCAAAAAATTTCATTCAAGTACTGTTATCAATACATTGTATTCTTAGTGTCATGTTTTACATAAGCAACTCATAAAAAACTGTTTCCTGTGTAGAAAATGCTTTAATAGGCGATTTATTCCACACAAAATTTGCATATGTTTGATTAGCTTATAAAACAGCATTGTCTGTACAGGAAATGGCTTTTTCTGCATGGAAAATAATATTTCTTCACTGTTTTCTATGCAAAACAACATTGCACAAATTTTGCACAGAATAAAAACTAAATTGTGAATAGGCTTCCAAAGCTGTCTGGTGTTCAAGGAAGAAAATTGCTAAAATTGTCTTTTGCTTCCATCAAGAAGAAAATTATTGAAGAACTACCTGATCTTCTTTTTGCTGAGACCAATTATGCTCAAAGGAAAGTCTATACAGGTTTAGGAGGGAACAGTGCTCCTGGACACTGGGCGAACGTGGGGCAAAGCACAAAAGCCGGAGAGCATTCTTGAACCCAAAGAAGCCTGTGCTTTTCTGAAGAGCTGGAATGGCTCAATCAGTTGCACTTCAACTCCTCGAAGGGGGATGACATCTGAGTTCAGCTGTGGTGTGGACAGTGATGAACGTAAACAGTTGATCCTGCTTATCTGTCTCTGTGACTTCTTCCTAGGAATAAGTGTCCAAACAGCACTGGTTTACTTCTGCTGGTCTGAAGCAATTGTTCCCGTCCTGTTTATTTTCTTCTCCTCCTTTTCTTTGCTTGTTTTATTGTTTGCTTTATTGATCATTTTTGTTTATGATGATACTTTTATTGATATTTTATTGGGAGGCCTTTTGAATGAATGAATGGTTCCAAGAGTGTAATCATTGCACATTAAAGTAAATAAAAAGTGAGAATTATATTGGGGGCAGATATTGGGATTCCATCTTCATCTCACCATTATCCTTGTTACTTACAATTCAATGAAGTACTGTCCAGAGAATAAAAGAGAAAGGGCTCTAGTTGGATGCTTTGCTGCCATAGACAGAATACAAAGGGAAGAAGGCATAATGAGAAAAAGAATCTAAGGACTTTTTCGGACGGGGTTTTGCAACGCTAGCAGCCTCGTCCCCATTGCGAGGCTGCTGCACTGCAGGGCGCCCCTTTTGGATGACGCTCCCCCCTGCTGATCCTCTGCCGATACTATTGCGTAACGGCTGGGATGCTGCAGCACCATATTTGGTGCTTTTCTAATCACAATCAACTTTCGTGATTAGAAAACCGCCAAATATAACGCTGCAGTGTCTCAGCAGTTACACAACAGTATCAGCAGGGGAGAGAGTCATCTGAAAGGGACGCCCTGCAGCACAGCAGCCTCACAACGGGGACGAGGCTGCTAGCGTTGCAAAACCCCATCCAAAAAAGTCCTAAGTGAATTAACTGAATCCCTTTACACTTTGTATCAGAGCTCAGAAATAACAAGTTACCTGAAGTGAGTTATTTTTTAATGTACTGGTTTTCTGGGAATGAGGATATAGCAAAACTGTACTTCAGTATGAGCAGGAATGGAGTTGCTTTCTTAGTGTAAGCAATAATGCTTTCTAGTTACATGTACAACTTCAGGTATTTTAGGGCCATATTGACAGGAACTGTTCAAGTTTCAGTTCATTCTTTTATCAATTCTAGGGAGGTGCTTTTTAAAATTATTATTATTATTATTATTCAATAAAAGAAAGTAATGGAAAAGTCATTCAACAGGTCACTTCAATAATAGAAAGTAATGCAACAAGTCATTCAACAGGTTACTTCTTCAAACACTCTAATGAAATAGGGATGAATTACTTTTAACTTTCCCAGCTCTTTTTCAATATAATCAGGCACACTGTCTAAAGTATCCAGTTCTGGGTGCCATAATTTAAGAACAATATTGAAGAACTGGAGTGTGTTGAGAGAATGAAAACTAAGGTGATGGAGTGTCCAGGAACAAAGTCCCATGATCTCTCTCTCTGGCTTTTCTTCACAAACGAAGATTTAGGAAGGACTCATCCCGCGCTTTCTGCAAGCGCGCTGGTGACTAAAAAGGCCAATCTGAGATGAACAAGTCTGGTTGCAAAAAGCACAGCAGAAGGTCTCCTTGGGTGATGTTTTTGGGTTGTGATTCTTTCTGCGTTGCCAACTCATACAAAAAGTCCCTGTAGAAGATAAAATTATTATCCTTGGTGACTTCAATGCCAGAGTAGGAAAGAACTCCAAAGCCTGGAAAGGTGTCTTAGGCAAGCATGGTGTTGGAAATTGCAATGATAATGGATGCCTCCTGCTAGAGTTCTGTGCAGAACAACAGCTGACTATTACAAACACAATCTTTCAGCAGAAAGATAGCTTGAAGACAACCTGGATGCATCCCCGATCCAAACATTGGCACCTCATTGACTATGTTCTAGTCCGTCAGAGAGACATTTGTGATGTCCGTCATACCCGAATGATGCCCAGTGCAGAATGCCAAACAGATCATCGCCTCGTCAGATCTAAACTAAATCTTCATCTTAAGTTCAAACCTAAGAGGGGTGGCATCTTAAAGAAGAGACTCCACGTCAACAATCTTCAACAAGCTACCATTGAGAGACAACTTCCAGGCAAATCTACAAACGAAACTTGAAGACCATCCTACAGGTCCTTCTCCTACAGTGCTTTGGCAACATATCAAAAACAGTATCCTCCAGTCTGCAGAAGAATCCCTCGGGTTCTTCCACAAGAAAAATCAAGACTGGTTTGATGAAAACAACCAAGAGATCCAGGAGCTGTTGGCAAAGAAGAGAGCTGCTCAGCAGGCATACCTCGTCCCATGATACATGGTTGAGGAACCTGGGCATGTTTAGCTTGGAGAGGAAAAGTGTGAGAAGTCATAGGATTCAACAAAATTATTCTCCGGGGCCCCTTGGGGGTCTTCCAGAGGCCCTGAAAGATGTTGTTGTTGTTGTTGTTGTTCTGTCCATCTATAGGGACATAGCCAGATGTTCCTCCACTGAATCAGCTCTCCACAAGCCACTAAATGGCCATGTCAGGAGCCCCTGGGAAAAAAAAAACTTCCATGTTGACTTCTTTCCTCTGCAATGACAATAAAAGACCCACACTAGTATTCTGCTGGCATATGTCACTAACAGCTCTTATATAGTTATGCTTGTAGAGGCCTCCATTTGAAGCCCAGATGCTTGTTAGACAGAAAAGACAGTGCTCTTGTAGTAGAGCCAGAGAGCCGGTGATGGCAGCAAGAGCCAGCATGCCAGACAGGCACTTGTGGACATGTGGCCCCTGATTTGCCCTGGTGGTGGTAAGGACTGCCCAGGGGAAGAATGGGCCAAATGCCCTGTGTCGTTTGGAGTCCCAAGTCTACTAAAGCTTATGCTACAACTTTCTTCTCTCAATTATTCTGAAAAGTGCTACAAGAGCCCTTTGCATATTTATTGTCATAATTTGACTAAGAACTGCATGAAGAGAAAATTCATTTTTCTGTCCTGTAGAGGATGGCTCTGTGTTTTAGTACTACAAAAGAGTGTCATGCCTTATTTAGAGGAATCCTCCTTCTCATGGGAGGAGATCCAGGATGATAGGCCCAACAGGAGGAATATGAGGAGGAACTGTAGACCCCAGCTGGCAGATCTTACTTGGGGCCATTAAAGGGCTGAAACCATGTCTGGGCTTTCCAAAGACCTATCTTTCTCACAGTACCAGGGAGCTGGCACAGACTTCAAGGGAGACATATCCCCAAGCTCCCAGAAGAGATGTTGGTGAAAGAGACATCATGAAAGAATGCAACTGGGCCAAAGCTTGATAATTCAGCAAGACTTCACTTAGCAGGATCTGTGGGGCAGCTGTATATAAAGACACTCCTGAGATGACAAGTTGCTGACATCGATGTCTGTCTTTATTGTGCATGCTCTCTATTTCCAACATTTCTGACCTCCTATTATTGTACACCTTGATTTCTCTAACTTTGGCATGTTTCCTGTACTTCTCTTTCCTCCTCCTCCTTTGTATTACAAACCAGGAGGATGCTTTTCTGTCTATCTGGATTTGGCCACTTTTCTTTCTATCTGGATTTGGCTCTTTTGCCTACCTTGTCAGCCCCCTGAGCCTATTTGCAAAGTGAACTTTGGACCTATTGGGCTCATGCAGCTACAGAACAGGAAAGAGAGGGAGAGAAACTCCTTTTCTATTATTTTCACTCCATATATCTTTTTAAAAAATATTATGTTATGCTTTATATTCACTGGTATTCAGTATTGCAGTTATGGATTCATAACCTAGAGCTACAGATCTGTAACTTCTCTGCATTCGCTAATCCTATGTAGTCACAGTCCATCTTAATAGCCAGCAACTCCCAGTCTGCCTTAAGAACCAGCCACTGGATTGTGCAAAGCAGGTCTGTTTGGCTGACAGTTGGGGAGCAAGGAGGATGACATTTCTCCTACCAATGAACAAATGTGCAACAGGGAATTGTGGCAGGGATCCTACTTCTGATGGTTGCAGACTCATGAGCTGGTGGGAGGAAGCTAAAAATGTAATCCGGCTTGCTCCTTGATCACCACCTGAACACCTCCTTCACTCAGTCCTGCAGCTGGCTCTTAAGGTGGACTGGGGAGTTGGGCCAAGAGATGTTACTTAGTTACACCTCCTTAACTATGTAGCTGATCTAGGATTCCATTGGAAATATAATTTTTGTACCTCTTGCATGTCTCCCCTTGCTTACTTTTGTCTGTACAAAACAGTTCAAGTGCATACTTTCTAAGTGAGGAGTTGAACTCCTTGATCTTTTTGTTTGTTTGTTTGTTTTGGGAAATGTGGAGACCAGAACATTATGTTCTTAAATATACTTTCTCCTTTTGTAATGAAGCCAAGCAGTTTCACGGCGCCCTGGACATGTCCTTCTCCCATTTAAAATAGCGGTCAGCATATTGAAGTCAGGGTAATTCTGTTGGGGTAAGTCCAAAGTTGCTCTAGAGTCTGCTAAATTCAAGGTTGTTATCCTGAATGCTTTGACCTAGTTTCCATGGAAGACTTGTAAATGCTTGGCTTCCTTTTTCCTCCCCTGCTTTTGTACACAGTCTTGCTGAATTACAGCACAGGATGCCTTTGTTGCTGGGATACATAAATATCACTCATTTTCTGCAGATTGTGGTTATTATTACCAAAGGGGATGCAAGAGGGCTTCATTACTGAATGTTGCCCCTCTTAACGAGTCCTTGGAAGTCCTTTAAAAGAAAGGGATGGGAATGAATCACTCAAGTAGCTGATGAGCTTTCTTAACTGTTTAAAATATGAAGTACTTTTCAAAACAAAATATAACTGGCACTGGCTTCAGATCTTCTCTGTCTTGTTGTATTTATTTGTCCATATTTTTTGCGTTGTATCTAAATATTTTTCAGGCTTTATCCCTTCAAAAGTCCCAGTACCTATCTCTGTGTGTCTGAAGCTGAGATTGCTTTCATTCTGTTTCCATGTACCCACGCTTTCTGCAAGAGGAATTCCAAGGGTGCATTGCATGGCTCTACTCATGTCTCCATCACCTGCCCCTACTTACTTCCACACATCATACAGAGAAGGTTTGCATGATCAGAGTTTTAAAATGTGCAGGGAGCTCCCATGCATAGAACCAGTTCCATGCTCATGATCTACAGGCCCCCAGTGCATAGAAGCAAGTGATATGGTTACAACAGTCATGTCCGGGCATAGAATCATGTGGCCATGCTCTCCCGCTTATGTTTTAGGCAGTGAAAACCTCTGTAAGGGTGTCTAGGGTTGAGAGGAAAAAAGATTGACAACAGCCAGGGGGACTCACGTCTCAGCTAAGGCGGTGCTGGTAGAGACTGGGCTGAGGAACCCAGGCTCCCAGCTCCCATAAACATCCAGAGACTCAGAATGGCCTCTCCTCGTGAGTAGAAGAGGGAAACGTCTAGCTTAGTGCATTAGGGAAATTGTGTTTGATTTTAAACTTGGTTGGAATGACTTAAATTGCTCTGTAACTTTACAGTTCTTAAGTGAGCTTGAAGGGAAGGTGCCTTTCATGTAAAAGATATGAACCTGAAAGTGTTCCAAGATCTTTAGGGGAAGGCTTTTTCTCAGTCCCGCCACCATCACAGGCTTCCTTGGTGAGGACATGAGAGAGAGCCTTCTCAGCAGCTTCCATGGGAGGCTAGGCTGGCCCCTTTCCTACTTTCCTTTCGCCAGCAGGCAAAAGCCTTTTTATATAAACAGGCTTTTAATATGCAGCTGTGCCCACAAAAGCTTTTTATTGGTTTGATTTTGTTTTTAACTTTTATGTTTTAAGTCATTTTAGTTTTTTTTAATTGTGATGATTTCAATCTTTTTAAATTGTATCGATGTATTTTAATTGATATCTTTTGTGAACCACCTTGGGAGAATATATAAAACAAACAAACAAACAAACAAATAAATAAAATAAGATATACTTTGCTGTGTAGGTTCCTGCTTAAAATGTATTTTCCTTTTAAAGTTCCCCTGTCTTCCACATGCTTTCATGTGCCTTGCTTGGTCTCATTCCTCACAAGGATTAGGGGGACGAAATCTCTGCAGCAGCAGAGTAGAAAGTTTTTCCAAGTAACCTCCCATTGGTTGTAAAATCAATGGGTGGTGGCAGTTCAGATAGATAGTCTCTAGGGGTCCCAAGCTATGCAGGCAGAAGCAGGAGCAGACCCTAGAAACCTTTAGAGCCTTAATCGGGCTGCCATCTCCAGCAAATAAAATTTTTCAATGTGGGGAATTTTTTTGTCTCATATGAAGAAGCTCCGAGTGGCCGTAAAAACTGTGTTCCAGTGTTTGACAGAAGCCAAGTGACTAAATGGAATCTCTAAGTGGGAAATGTTTGTGCCCTGGTACTTCAAGTGCTATTTCTGCCTCTTTATCAATAAGCCTTCCGGCCAGTGGATGAAATTGTTATCAACCTGTGGCAGGCTGAGAAATAATCTCCCACCTGTAGCAACAATAGGTGCTGTATCTCAAGCTGGCTAATAGGAGAGTCTTTAAAGTGTGTCTGCTCAATTTTTATTATCCCTTAGTTTTACAATTGCCTGGTAAAAATATTCTTATCACTCCTTCTCCTATTGTGACTTCTTTGCTCCCTCTTCTCCTTCCACAAAGAAAAGCCGTTAATTGACATTTTTTTTTTAAAAAAATGCAAGATTTCCCCCCCTAGTTTTTTATATTTATAATCCAAATATTACTTATTCAAATGAAGGTGCATATAAACACACACAAAAGGGGGCAAGATAACATAGTACTGTATTATATGGAAGCCTGGGCCAATATATACTTGCATTATTTTACACAGAAGTGTGTGCAGGAGTGCAATGATGGTCATACTAAATTCATTGTTTGCTTCTGTTTTATGTATTTGGGACTAACTCATTATCAATAACATCTTGTTTGTAATTTCATTTTCTCAATAGCAAGGGTATGGCTAAGTTTTGATACCTAAGTTGCTGAGGCATCTTGTCAGGGAACAGGTTTACTCCTTTTTGCAGTGTAACTATTGACTGAGCTCCTGCATCAGAGGCTATAATGCATAACTTTATTATGATGCAGCTACATGCTTGTGAATTATGATGATGCATAATGGGGCACTGTGCAAGATTTCCCCTTTCACAACAGGGGCTCCCATTATGCAACCAGACCTGTTGTACATCAGGATAGGTTATGCATTAGGACAAATTGCGCATCAGGACCATTGTGCTATAGCCATGCTGCTGGCTTGACTTGTGGAATGGTCCCAATGGCATAGCTGCTTGTCCATTCCCCTCCTACGAATACAAATGTTGTGCAATGGCGTAATTCAACTTGACAATATAATCTGTTTATGTTGATGCAACTTCCCAACACAATGGTAGCTGTAGGTTTAAGTTTACAGAGTCATGATCTCCCTAAACGGTGGAGCGATATGTGCTCTATTGTGGGTTTTTGAAGTGATGACATCACAAATAGTGAGAGTGTATACGTCTTGTGTCTCAGATCAATCTCTTAAACTACTCAGTTATTTATTAAATGACCAAACGTAACTATTTTTGTTCAAGATCTCAGAGCATCATAGCTCACTATGTTTGCTTGCCCATCAATCCGTTTGGAGCATCCTCCTATACTTCCTCAAGTTAGAGTTCCGATGTAGTCAGTCTCACTGCATTTTCATGTCTCTCCCTCTTTTTTTTGGGGGGGGGGACTTAAGAATTGTGCATAACACATACACAGAAACAGATGTATATGCACATAGTGTGTCACTTTTTTTCTCTTAAAAAAAGATGCAACAGAAATTTCAGAATACCATGACTGACTGCAATTTTCCACTCCTGAACTGGAAAAACTACATATGTGCTGTTGCAGTTAAGTGTCCCAAACAGGCAGCAGGTTTGAGAATATTCTCATTGGATCTGCAAACAAAGCAATGTCCTAATTATGCAAGCTGCTGTGCAATTAAGGCATTTGCTTTTGCAGTGGCGATTCAGCTCTGACTTAATTTATATGGTTTTCTATGCTTTTGAATAGGGAACATGAAGTGCAATTAAACCAATTGCACATGTAATGTTCAGCAATGATTCTGATCTCTACTGCTTGCTGTGCTTTAGCAGCACACAGGAGCATAACAGAGAGATTCCAGTGTGCTTGATGAGAATAGCACATTCACCTTTGCATACCAGTCTCCTAAGGATGAGCCACCTGCATGCAGAAAGGTGGAATAATACTTGCAGAAATAAAGAGGATGGGTTTTCTTCCCCTTCCCATGGTCTCCGGGGATTCATAGAGCTGAATAAAAGTAAGGAATGTATGTTTGCATTCTTGAAAAGGGAAAGCATCAGCTCTTCAAATGTTAATGCTTGCAATTTCTTCTATTAGAAATATTTTTGTCCATAACTATGAAAATAAATCATTTGCAGCACTCACTTAAGAGCAGTTTCCTCATGTTAATTGAGATGCATCTGGGAAGCTTTTTGCTATCCATTTGTTTTCAAAGTGTTTTTTCTCTTTTGACCTGGGTTGCGAGGTGGGGATGGGGGGGCGGGCTGACATTGGTCTTGCTTGATGAGATTTTGTTCCAATCCTTTGAGGGTGATTTTGGCCTTTCCCTGTCCACCAGTTACTCCTTTTATTCTTTGTTTGATAAATGCAGTTTAAAAGGCATTGTAAAGTCTTGTAAACCCTTGAGATAATGATTAGGGAATGGGACAAGTGTTCACAAGATCAACATCCCCATGTCAGATCCTATTTTTCACAACCCTTTTAAACTATCACCCAAATTAATTCTCCCTTAGTGAGAGCTCCACTGAAATGGAGATGGCAAGGAAAGCTAAGCAATGAAAACAGGATTCCTAACTCTCGGGGCCTTGTCCCTGTTCTCAAGGCCTCAGGATAGGGGGAGGAATCCTATCCCATATTGATTACTGTAACATGAACTGTGTGGTGCTGCCTTTGAACAGTCTTCAGAAACTGGCTGGTTCAAAGAGCTGCAGCAAGATGGTTAACCATGGCTGGATAAGGGAGCACAGAAATCCTTTGTTGTCACAGCTCCACTGCCTGCCAATCTGCTCCAAACACAATTCAAAATGCTGATTATGACATATAAAGTCCTATATGGCTGAGGTCCAGGTTATCTGAAGGACTCTGTTCTTTCAGATGAGCCTGCCTGTGTTTTGAGATCTTCTGGTAAAGCCCTTCTGTCTGCCCCACCATCCTCACAGATATATCTAGTGGGAATATGGAAGAGAGCCTTCTTAGTGACTGCTCCCAGGCCCTGAAACTTCCTGCCTAGAGATGTCAGTCTGGTTACTAGCCTTCCATGGGCAAGCAGGTTGAGGGCTGATTGCTTGGGGAAAGGCCTTTGGATAGGCCAGAATTCTTTTAGTGACACATGTACACTTAAGTGTCCCTTATGTCTGCAGACATGATTTTGTGGGTGCTGCAGGGGTTGGCATTCCCTTATTTCCTCCATGGTGCCCAGAGCCACTCTCTCGCTTCTTGTGAAGCTTCTGAAGGTGCCACACATAGACATGCAGTGCTTTGTGGCAAGCAGGCCACATCAGAGAAGCATCTACTTGCATCCCCACAGTCAGACTTGAAATAATAACATCAGTGTTGAGATCTGTCCTCCACAGGTCTCAGCACTGCTATACTCATTGTGAGTCTGTCTATGGGGACATGGCGAAATGGTTCTCTGATCTTGTCTGCTTGCTGAAAAACATGGAATGGCCATGGTGGGTGGCTTCAAGGAGGAAGGGTATATGTCATGGCATAGCATACATCTGTGAGTAGATATTTACACTAAACTGAGGGGATATTTGCACTATGCTTGAGGCCTTAAAATTCACTGGCCAAGATCCTATATTACCCAGTATAGCATAAGAGTTCCACAGGCAAAACTCCACTACAGCGCCTTACTCCCAGATTCATGTTTTTGCTATGATCCCCCCCCCCCGAATGTCCATTCTGTGGCTGAATGAGAGCAGAGATGATCAGACAAGCATTTGGTTATCCCCATAGATAGATACAAAGCAATCACATCTTCTGCCAGTTTTACAGATGACAATATCAGTCTGTGTCCAGTGGTTATGCATAGCCAGATATTTCTCTGATCCTCTGTAATAGCAATTTAGGGTTGTGGTGGTGGTCGGGGGGGGGGAGCTGTCAAGCAAAAACTTGAGTTCTGTGCATGCTTTGGCTATTGTAGAGGGTGTAAGAGAATGCCACTCTTCACAGTGACAAAAATAAAGGACTTGCAAAAGTGTAATATGCTTGCATATTTCACTAATAGGATGCCAGCCACTTGTATGAGTATGTGCAGTAGTGGTTGTTCAAGGAATGTGCTGGTGCACGGCAGCCTCCCATCCATGCTCCCAGTCCTGATAAGAAGATTCCTCTACTCACTAACCCGAACAGAAAAGAATGCTGTGAAACTGCAGTTTTGAACAATAGAAAACTGCTCTGGAAATGGAACTGATTGTGAGCCATTTACTGGATCATTGCCAGGCTCTTGAGGGGTTGGTGAGACAGTGACTGAGTATCTTGCACTGAAGCTGGAGTTACAGAGCACATTATTCATGGTATCAGCAGACTAGTTTACTTAATGTGTTGGCCTTTTCTGCATTACTTGGGGCCAATTTCATTGCACTCATTTGCTGGTGCTCCACATGTCCACTCTCAACCTCAGTTGCAAGCAGCTATTATAAGAACATTCTGTTGCATTGGCAGATTCTACATGTAGACTTGCTTGGAGAAATGGGCAAGTCTCGCTATTTTGCTTTCTACAGCTTTCACTTTTTTTTAAAAAAAAAAGGCACATATTCATCCATTCTTATTTCTGTTATTTGTTTGTGAATTGCTTTGCAGGAAATTCTACACCAGTTTGTTTGTTTGTTTGTTTGTTTGATCTGAAAATATAGGTCGGGATCCTGTTGGTGTCTTTTACATGTGCCTCTGGATATGATTGGACAGCTTTTGCCTGATAAGGACCATTTGCATTTAGTTTGATTTTGTGGAAGTGGATTTGCTTATGTGGTGTCCTTGTACATGCAGATGCACATTTGGCTGGGCATTCAGTTTTGCAACTTTGCCATTCAACAAAAGCAATGTGTAATGCAATCAAGGCATAACTGAACCTCTGGAAAATGATCCTCTACAACCCTTTTGTAGGAGCTGATCCATACATTTTTGTATGTGTTTTTACCATACATATACCCTCATTTTTCAAAAAAAACCTCTCCTACATATTATTTCTTATATTCAGGGTTCCCCCCTCCCCAAAAAAATGGAGTTGGGTATTTTTATGGATTTCATTCTAATGTGTGTATGCTTATATGGAATTTATTATTGTTGTAGTTGGTATTGTTGTTACTGGAGAACTTTCAAAACAAAGAGAAGAACAAAGGATAATTTCATTCTGATTTATGTATTAACATGAGAAGTGCAAATTAATCAGGCCATACTAAAAAGGAGAGCTAGTGTGATGTAGCAGTTTGGATGTTGGACTATGACTCTGGAAACCAGGGTTTGTATCCCTGTTTGGCCATGGAAATATGCTCGGTGAGTATGGACTAGTCTCACTCTTTCATCCTCAGAGAAAGACCTTGGCAAACCCCCTCTGAGTAATACTTGCCAAGAAAACCCCATGATCGGTTTGCCTTAGTGTCACCATAAGTCAGAAATGACTTAAAGGCACAACAACAGCAGCATACAAAAAGGTGAGCCAAATGAATTTCTCCCTCATTGTTGCTGGCCTGAAAATCTTTCTTATGGTTTCCATAGATGGAGCACTCTAGAGATGATGCATCATTCCCCAAAGTTACATCTTTGGCAACAAGAGCCAGGGTACTCAGAGAACATGCTATTTGAAGGCTCCAAGCTGTCTGGTCCATGATATCTGAAGGACCATAAATGTTAGGTTGCTACATAGGGAAGCAGCAAAGTGACCAATACACAAGGGGACCAATGTGCATCAGGACCAATGTGCATCAGTCCTGTTGTGCATCAGGACACTGGCTAGAGAGTGCTGATGCACAGGGAACCCCGGTGGTGCAGTGGTTAAATGCCAGTACTGCAAGCCACCAGGTTGCAAGTTTGATTCCAGAGGGCTCCAAGGTTCACTTAGCTTTCCATCCTTTCGTAGGTCAGTAAAATGAGTACCCGGTTTCTCAAGGCAATTAGCTAACACACATTGGAAACTGCTTAATGTGCTGTAGATGTGTAAATTGCTTTTGCTTAAACAATTTGTATGCTGCTCTGGGAGCCTTTGTGGCTGAAGAGCAGGGTATAAATACCTCAAATAAATAAATAAATAAACAAACAAACAAAAATTGGCTTAGCCTGGCACACATCAGGACACTCTTGCCAGTGTCTGGTTATGCATCTTCACAATTCACTAACAGGGTTTCTTTATGCCTCTGTTACATAGCTAAGAAAATATAAAGTTAGGGAACAGTTACCATGATAAAGGATTCCAGCCTATATACTTTTAATGAATAGACTTCTTGTGTGTTTTGCTAATTTGTGTTTTTAATATTTATCTTTTTTTTATTTTTTGTAAACTTTCTTGAGTCCCTGTTCGGCGGGGCGGGGGGAGCAGTGACTGAACAAATGAATGAATGAAACAAAACATGCAGACCCTAACACAGCTTCAAATACACACAAGTTGGTAAACACCATCTGAAACAGTGACTTGCATGTAAAATTAGAGTCATCACACATCAACACTGTGACCAAGTTTGAAATTTGCTGCCCTGTTCTCTTTGTTTTAATGTTTTGTTGTAATGGCTTAAGAAGTGGTCACAGTGGCAAGCCAGCATGGCTCTCAGATGTGACTTTTTGAACTCTAGGTTCTTGTGGATACTAAGAAGTCACTGTAAACACTTCATTAACAAGTCACAATGGAGTTGGCCATTCCTTCTTCAGCAGGAGGCACTGCACAGTCGCTAGCTAGCTATATGTTAGGCACTGAAGTCAGCCCCAGCTAATTAAGATATATTGTTCTCATTCACTGTGGGAGCAGAGAGATTGTCTAAAAGGTTATGATGCATGGTAAATGAAATCTCAGTATGGAGAGATTCCCACTTTCAGCTCACAAAGATACAACCCTGGAACCGAATGGTGTGAGAGACACAGAGAGGCCACTGGAACACCAGCTTCATATCTTCTTCTCTCCCATCAAGGGAAACAACAAACAGTAGCAAGTGAAATGGAAGAGTTATAAAGTGTTACCGTCACACCCATTTGGGGGAGAGCCCATACTTCAATGTCATAGCTCATGCTTAAGTATGAAAATTGCCCCCAAAAGATAAGTTTTAAAAAATATGATTCTTCAGTGTACGAAACTTTGACAAGATGAATCCTGGACAGTTGAGAATCTTCACAGTTCAGACTTAGCAGAATTCTGCAATCAATCAATCAATCAGTCAATAATGCACATGGATATTTTCCCCACAGAAAACAGTGGCTGGCATTCTGCTTGGGATGCACATCTTCATAAATGGGCTTACTGTGTGCATAAAATTGAACGGAGTAGTTTTGCGACATCCATATTCACTGAGGGGCTGCTATGATGTTACAATATACTGACATCAGTTGCACAAAGGTGTAGTGACTGGAGCACCAGGGGCCAATGGATAGAAATGTGCATCAAGGCACCCCCTGGTGCACATCTGAATACCAGCTAGGAAGTGCCGGGGCACAACATGAGTACCTGGCATGCCTCAGAAGTGCCCGATGCACATCGGAGGACTCTTGCTACTGCCTAGATGCCCAACTTCACAAAACTGGGTTTGTTTATGTTTCTGCAAAGTAGCTATGGATTTGTAGAGTTAGGAAATGTAGATTGTGATGTAGGATCTCAGCCGGTTTTCTATGCAAGAAACAGACATTTCTGCAAGGAAAATGGTAATTCTGAGCACAAAATATTGTTCTCTGTACAGAAAATTCAGTTTCCTGCATAGAAAATGCTGTTTTCTGTGCAGAAAACCCACATGCAAAATTTGTGCTGAAGAAATCCTGAATGGTCAATAGTCTTCAAAGCTCTTGTCTTTGAAAACTGAGTGGTTTTTAAAGACATTCTCATGCCAAGAAGAAAATTGCTAAAATTCCTGATTCCTTCCTTTGAGAATGAAATTATCTTTTTAGATATATAATTCTTTTTATTAACAATTAATAATAACAGTGCATATATTCATCCGTGTGTGTGTGTGTGTGTGTGTGTGTGTGTGTAGGGTGGAGGAGACTAATCAGATATTTTCATTCTTTTTTTAATGAAATAGGCAAAAAAAGAATGAAATTATCTGATTAGTCTCCTCCACCCTACACATACATATATATTTACACACACACACACTCAAAACTAAGTGAGAGAGAACTGTTTGCATGCTTGCAAAATGATTGGCTACACTGGAGATTGCACTAATACAACTTCTAAACTAGCATAGTTCTTCAGTAGGATTCTGGACAATACCTGCTAGTTTGATTTGAGCAGAAGTGTTCTAAATCTTTTTTTTTTAAAAAAAAGCAGAAAATTCAGCCAAAATTAAATATCAGTTTAGACTGATGATCCCTCTATGCCATTAGAGACATCACAGTGCTTGATCTGACTTGTTTTTGTTTCTGTAATAGTCTCTACAGTTAGTTACTCATCTCAGCTTGACTATTTTTTCCTTTGCAAATGACAGTTCACAATTTGTATGCATGGTTGAATCTCTTATACAAGAGGTACACGAGTCAATCTCTGTTTATTTGAGCAATTATAGAAGACATGGGTTTCTGAGGGCTGAGTTCATATTTCCATTGTGGTGGTTCATGTTTTTGTGCTGTGATGTCAGTGGCAGAGTTTTGAGATTTGACAAGTAACTTTTCAGGTATTTTGGTGTAATTATATGAGCTAGGGCTGCAGCAATTAATTTTCTGAAATAAGGTATATGCTTGATTTGACTTCAAACTTTTAAAAAATGTCTCAGTGTTCGTGCAAACTGTGTAGAAGTGGACAATTTAAAATTATTGTAACAACAAATCTCATATTTGGATGGTGAACCAGTTTTGCTTGTTGAACTTTTTGACAAAAATATTGGTTTACTGGCAATTTTAAGAACAAAAGAAGCAAAACATAATAAGAAATCCCTTTCTGTGTTGGAAAGGAAAATGCCTTATAACCTAATCAGAACAGTGATTCATGTAGCTTACTGCCATCTGCATTGACTAGCCATGACTCACTAAGATTTCAGTGGGGTTTCTCTCAGACCCAGTCATGGATTGTGATGGGTTGGACATGAGGCCTTCTGCATCCAACACACATGCTCTAGCACTGAATAGTGACTCTTCCTCCTCAAAATCCCATCAAGATGACTACAGAGAACTGATCTCCCCACCACACTGGAAGTTCAACCATTGACAGAAAGGGAAAGATAGTGAGATTCACATTGATCTTCAGCTTGGGGACAACAGCCCCAAACACCATTCCTCTTTTAATATGGTCATCTGCATTTTTATGCAACAATCTGCATGGAATCATAGAGTTGGAAGAGACCACAAAGGCCATCTAGTCCAACCCCATTCTGCCCTGCAGGAATACCCAATCAAATCATTCCTGACAGATGGCCATCCAGCCTCTGTTGAAAAACCTCCAAAGAAGGAGACTCCGCCACACTCCCAGGCAGCAGCGGATTGCACTTCCGAACAGTTCTTACTGTCAGGAAGTTCTTCCTAATGTTTAGGTGGAATCTCTTTTCCTGTAATTTGAACCCATTGCTCCATGTCCTAGTCTCTGGAGCAGCAGAAAATAAGCTCGCTTGATCCTCAGTATGATATCTTCAATATTTAAACATGGCTATCATGTCACACCTTAACCTTCTCTTCTCCAGGCTAAACTTATCCAGCTCCGCAAGACACTCCTCATAAGACATGGCTTCCAGATCAACCACCATTTTGGTTGCCCTCCTCTGGACATGTTCCAGATTCTCAATATCCTTCTTGAATTATGGTACCCAGAACTGGACAGTACTCCAGGTGAGGTCTCACTAAAGCAGAACAGAGTGGCACTATTACTGTACTTCCCTTGATCTAGACACTATACTCCTTTTGATGCAGCCTAGAATTGCATTGGCTTTTTTAGCTGCCGCATCACACTGCTTACTCATGTTGAGCTTGTGGTCCACTAAGACTCATAGATCCCTTATGCATCACACTGCTGACTCATGTTGAGCTTGTGGTCCACTAAGACTCATAGATCCCTTATGCTTGACCTAGCCGTCAAGCTAGGTATCACCCATCCTATATCTATGCATTTCATTTTTACTGCCCAAGTTTAGTATACTATATTTCTCCCTGTAGAACTTCATTTTGTTGGTTTTGGACCAGCTTTCTAATCTGTTATGGTCATGGAGAACTATGGAAAGCTATTAGTGGTTAGAAGCAAATGGAAACAGCAAGATGCTAGTGGGAATGGAATTGTTGTAGAGGGGAGGGACCATGCTAATCAAATCTAGTATGTAAGTGCCCAACTTCAAAAGAGATGGTGTGACTGTGATTTTCTGCAGCTGACATGGTTAAAAGTTTCCATGGCAAATGAGATATAAACAATAAAGGCATATGAGATGAAGCAGAGAGAATTAATAGATAGTGGGCAAAGAAGAGTGGATAGAGAGGGAGATACATCTCTAGCAGAATCCTGAGAATGGATGTTTCCTCATTTCCCTTCCTAGGTTGTATTTGCTTATTTTTCTTGGCTCCCATTGCTTTCCATTTTCTGATTTCTTTTCCTCACCGAGGTCTTCCATTCGCCTATATCATCATGATATAAGCCCATTCTCTGTCATCTGCATAGACATCACAATGGCACAGGGCTGGAGTTGCTGATGAACAATCCATCTTCAGAGTCACTTCAGGTGTTTCTGGTGGGATATCAATCTTAGTGGCTCAGCAAGGAATCACTGGTGCATCTCATTGGCTTGGCAGAAAGCCTTGGCTGCTGATAATGATTTGCTCGATGAATTGTGATGAGAGATGAGGCCAGCCTGAGACATTCAACTGAGAGAGACACTGCTTGCCTTTCAATGGGCTCTTTTAAACTTCCCTGTAAGACCGAAGTGACTAATGACTTGAAACTCATGCTCACCTTCCTAGGAGCCATAGGAAAAGTGTGAAGGAACTTCTCAATCTATTGCTCATATTAACATTCACATCAAAATTAGCTTCACGCCAATAAAAAGTATTGTGACATTTCTGGAAATGTTGGAAGGGTTACTGAGCAGCACATCTATGGTAAGAGTGTTCAAAAATTAAGGTCTTCTACTAGAGAGATGTTGTCAGGTTCATTAAACATATAATTCCATTAAAATGAGAGGTGCTACTAGTAGGCTATATTAAAGATTCAGGCTGAAATCCTGTTTCTGCGCTACATCAGCTTAACTGTTGGTGCACTTCAGCGGTGGCTGCAAAGGAAATAAGGCATTTGAGAAACAGGCTCTTCAGAGCTGGGAAATTTGGAGCAGAATCTTGTTGGTGACTGAGGAAACTATCACACTACATTGTTATAGCACTATTATGTTCCTGATATGTGCATTCTGTATTGTCTGAAATAATTACTGCCTATGTCACCAACAGGATTATGCCTGTGTATGGACTATCACACTACACTGTGTTATAGCACTATTATTCCACTTTAACTGCTATGGCTGCCTCCTGTGGAATTTTGGGGTTTGTAGTTTAGTGAAGCCTAAGAGCTATCTGGCTGAGAATGCTAAATACTCCTGCCTAAACTGCAAATCCCAGGATTCCACAGGAGGCAGTCATAGCAGATAATAATAGCTCTATAACAGTGTAGTGCAATAGGCCATACACAGGCACAATCCTATTGGTAACTTAGGCAGTAACTATTTTGGAAAATATAGCGGCATTTAATATAAGGACTGTGTAGTATACATGACTCATTAAAAAAGACAATAGTGCTTGGTAAGGTAGAAGTCAGTAGGAAAAGAATGACTTGGAGGTCTCTCATTCATAGGGTCACCATAGGTCAAAGTTGACTTGATGACAGTTAACAACAACAAAGTTCCAGAAAAGCATGACTCCTTGGATGGATATTGAAGCTATGGTGAGGTGATGTAGGATCTCAGCCTTTGCATTCACTCCCCACCACTTAATGGCCCTGGGAAAAAGTGCAGTGATATAGTGTACAAGAAGGATTCTTGCTTCAAGTTGCAATACTGTATAACTTACCTGGAAGTAAGTCCCATGGAACTCAGTGGGTCTTCCATCTTACCTGACATATATAGGATTCTACTGCATTTTAACTGGAATAATCATCAATTAATAGAGGAAAGTGCTTACCACAGTGAAAGAAGCTTGTTGCTGTTAAATAGAATTTTGACAACTTTATGTCGATTGTAGAATATGACAATAAATTATGGCAAGCCAGTCAAATTAGTAAAATCAACAAATTATAAAGAAAACAGCCAAAAATCCATTAAAGTGCAGTTTTGATTGAAGCTTAGTATGACTAAATGAAGCATGCCCACACAAACACACACATCAGAGCTTTCTCTTAAATAATGAGGGGAGGGGAACAATTTTTGTGCATGCAGAAATTATCAGGACTTCAGGATGGTACTAATATTTGCATATCATAGTACAAGGCTGTCTGTGGGGCTTTCTTCCTTCTCTTCCTATTTTTTGCTTGTACTTTTAGAAGCCACTGTTCAGCACCCAGCAATGCAAAGAGTGTTTTGTGGGAGAAGGCAAGATGGCTGGCCTTGGAAGAACAGACATAAGAATAGACATAATATGTGTAACATTTCCTGGCCTGACCCTCCCCAAACCCACCTTAACAGCCAATTGGGGTGCAAAGACAATGAAGTTGTGTACATGAGAGAGGCTGTAATGAGGAACTGCAACAGAGATTCTGCTTCCAGTTGTTGCAGACCTCCTCCTTGCATCCTGATTGGGAGCTGGACAGACCTCCTTTGCCTAATGCAGCTGCTCACTGTTAAGGTGGGTTTGGGAGGGCATTTATGTAGTCTTGCTGAATATGGAGCAGTTACAAATCCATAACGGCAATACAGAATGCCAGCCGATGATATTATATAGCTTCTTCCAAGGGGCATTAGCAGCCACCCATTGCTATATTCAAAACACAGACCATCTGCTTGTGAGTGTTGAATGAAACTGCAGCTTAACTTTTTTAAAATGGAAAGGGAGGTATTTTGGGAAGCCACTCCTGCTATGGTAGACAAGTGCTGCTTCCTCTCATCCTTCTGTGCTAGGAGTGAAAATAATACAGGGCACCCCCTGTATCTGCGGAAACCAATATCTGCAGTTTCAGTTACCCATGGCTGAAAATATAGGGACACATGTCATAGAGTCACACTGGAAAATGCCTAGAGAGGTGTACTCTCTAGGAGTCGCTAGGTCCTTAACCACAACTATATTGTATATTTATACCAGAAGTCCTTTATTTGCTATTATCCACACATAACCCAGGGGTGTATCCCCCATGAATATAGGGTGGGTGGGTGGTGACCTGTATTCACAGATTTTCTCATCTTCATTGGGAAAAGTTGCCATATGTCAAGACATCCCTTAAAAATAACCATACACACAGAGAGAGAGAAATGAATAGATTTCCCCCGCACTTGGAGAGTATGTTTGGGATGGTCTGACTTAAATTATAGGCTATGTGGTGGTCTACACAAAACTCAGGAGATTATCACACTACACGGTTATAGGGCTATTATTTCACTTTAACTGCTATGGCTGCCTCCTGTGGAATCCTGGGATTTGAAGTTTAGGGAGGGGCATCAAGAACTCTCAGCCAGAGAGCTCTTAGGCCCCACTAAACTACAAACCCCAGAATTCCACAGGAGGCATCCACAGCAGTTAAGTGGAATAATATACCAGCATAGTGTGATAAAGTCCTTCATTTGGGCCAATCCTGTGTGACATCCAAATTATTATTATTATTATTATTATTATTATTATTATTATTCAGATTAATGGCTTTGGTGGCGGGGTAGGAAGAGCCTTTGGTGGCGGGGTAGGAAGAGCCGTGCTCTCTCAAGGGCAACTGAGATTGATGTGGAGTATGAAAAATGTTTGAGATGCCAACAAAATAGACTCTCATCTCTCCAGAGCAACTGAAACTAAGCAGTCATTAAGAAAGGCTAATGACTATCCAGACTAATATTGGATACTACAGCTAGTTCCTCACAAGACAGTTGCCCAGATTTTTCAGTGGATATGCCACACACTGAGTTAATGACCAGGTCAACTTGGCTTTAAGTGACTCCTTTCATTCTAAAGATGCTGTGCAATGCGTGCATCCGAGGCAACAATCACTTGTCTTCCCCCTTTTTCAGCAGGTCACTACTAATACTATTGGATTTATGCAGAAAAGGATTGTTGTTTGCTTTTCTTGTTTGTCTCAGTGAGTGGGTAACAAGCTATTTCCCTCCAAAGTGAAAGCATTCCTGCAAGAAGCTGAGTGTCCCCTCCTCCCTTTTAATTCTGGCCCAAGAGACCTCTCATTGTCCTATCACTGAAGTGCTTGCCATGCCTAATTTCGCTTTTCTGTAATTAGTACAAGTACATCTTTCTCTCTTTCCGTTTACCACCCCCCTCACTTCCCCCTCCTATTCCCCCTACTTTCTTTTCACAATGTCATTTGTAATTTCAAGAAGTTAATACCTGATTAGTAAATATGATGATGAAAGAGTTCTGGCTGCATGGAGGCCTCCATTTACAATCCGGCTGTGATTGAAAAATTACGTTCAGTTCAGTAATAATTGATGAAAATGGGCTCCTTTCTTTCTGCAGCTGATTTGCTTTGTAATTGTGATTTAATAATGTAAATATCACTTGTTTTCTCCAGGAGATGAATTGCCTTCTGATTTGTTAAGCACATAGGGTCTAGGCCCTTCTCGCATGTTCCTTACTATTTGCTCATCTGAAAAGGATTCTGGGAGAAGATCACCATGTGCTGAACCCTTGGGGAATAGCATCAACGTTGGGACATGTTGTAGCTGGATATAGTCCAGGATGAGATACTACAGAGAAGCGATGTGATCCTAGTATCAGAGCGTGAAACAAATTAGTTACAAATAATGAATTACTTGTAATTTATTCCCTTTTCTGTAAGCATAACATAAACAAGCTACATTATAGTTGTACCATCATTTTTGTGACATATTAACTGGCATCCTTTTAGTCAGTTATAGGACTTTAACAGACTCAACAAATATGCTATCATAAAAATGCCACATAAACATGAAAGGGCTCCCATTTTGCATGATGTCATTCTTTCGTGATTATGTGATGTTAATAAGGCATTCTTTTTTATTGATGGGCCAAGCCATCAATAGATAGGTCAGCACATTTTTCTGATGGAATTGCCTGCATGTAAAACCGTGTCCTGTTCTGCTGGCGCAATCTAGCATCAATGGGTGGTCCCTGCCAGAACACTTCTGGGAGAAAATGTGAAAAGTAGGTATGGGAAGCCTTTTTTTTTATGAACCTCCCTGGTTTACTTGGAAGTTTTAAAGTGTGTTTCAGTGCTTGTGTGTTCATTTTGGTTTTTTATTTTAGCTGGGTTTTTTTTTTTTACTTTTAAATGCACTCGTGTCTTCTCACAAGAGCCATCGACATCATGCGCCCTGGTGAACGCGGAAGTACTGGGCGACTTTTTCACGCTATTACACTGACGTCTGATAAAAAGGGTTCATTTGCTGACACACTAACAGTTTAAAATATGCTGGCAAAGAAACCTTTTTATAGACTCATCTGATAAAGTCCACAATGTTGTAAGTTAGACTTACAACTGTGTAACTGTCTCCCAGTCATGTGTAAAATCATGGTACCCTCACCATGAGCTGCCCCGAAAACCCACCTTAAGATCTGGCCACCTGCCCTGAAGCTTGAGGTTCTGTGGCATTGCTAAGTGGGGAACTTGAAGGATGGCACCTGCAACCCCCTCCTGCCAGTGAGCAGTGGAGTGATGTGAGATGAAGAGGCCCCTGCAGGGTCATGTCACAACTCCTCAATGCACTGCTAAGAAGGCAGGATGTGTCTTCCTCCAACTCACCAGCCCCACAAAACCTTGTTGTGACTGCCTGGATTTTAAAGTGGGTTTTGCAGGTCAAATGGGGAGACAGAACATGGCCATGGCAGCTCATAGCATTCTGACTTTTTCCCCAAGAAAAAAGAATTTGTCTTGGAATACTAAGAAACTAAAGACTATATTTTGGAGGAAGGAATTGGCAAAACAACCTCTGAGTATTCCTTGCCTAAGAAAACCCTATGAAATTCATGGGATTGCTGTAAGTTGACAGGCAACTTGAAGGCACACAGGCACACACACACACACACAACACACACACACACACACACACAGAGAGAGAGAATAGCTATTTAAAAACTGAAGCTACTTTCTGGGCCTTGGAACTGGAACTACAACTAATTACTTTTAGCAAGTAACTTTCTGCCCAGTTCATTGGGCTTAGGGGAAAGGCATTGTTTCTTAGTGAGCTGTTCAGCAGTAGATAAGTAAAGCTAGCAGTGAAGAGTGTGAGATTCTGGTTCAACTTTTGCTGCTGCTCTTAACTCAGTCCTTCAGCAAATAAAGTAGGGATGAAATAATTCTCACTGTTATTCATTTCCCAGTGTTGTTGTTTATTAAATGGGTTTCCTGATTCTTAGGAAATCCAGTGAGGAAGAAAAATAACACACAGTTTTACCTACTATTTCCACATCCTGAAGTGTTTCAGGATGTAATTCTGTGCAAAAATACACAGGAAGAGATTTTTTTGCACAAAACGGTGGAGGTTTTGTACAAAACCACATTTTGTCCCCCAAACCCCATATCATTTCCAGAAACACTAATTCTGTATGAAAACATGGTCTTCTTTAAAGAAGAGGACACCCCCCCCGCACGCACACACATATATATATTCATTTTTTTCTGTGCAGCATAATTTCCCCCAAATATTTGAGATGTGTGAATACCAGCAAAAACTGTGTGTAAATATTATTTTCCTCCTGCACTGGCAAGAAAATTATGTAAATTATTTGTCCTTGTATGTGAGGATGAACTAATCAAAGATTTGCATTCCCCACATCTCTGTCAAGAGCAGCCAGACCCAGAACCAGGAACCCTTGTCCCTGTGTGCAGTTACTCCTGGAAGTGAGCAATCACAATTACGATTCACAGCACCTGCCTTTTAGAGAAGTATGTTGAACTCTGAATGGGCCCTACCTATCCAGGCTTTCCCAGTGACTCTTCTTAAACAGGAAAGACTACAGAAGGCTCTGTCTTTGGGTTTTGACCATACATCCAGGTAGTGGTTATTATGTTTAGGTGTTTGTACATGGCTGCCTTTGCTGTACTCTGTGTTTGCTCAGCAGCATAAGGGATTCCCATCTCTGGTACAGTGGGGTGTGATGCTACAAATTTTGCTGAACTATCATTCCCACTATCCCTGATCTTTGCTTATGCTGGCTGGATCTGATAGAAATAGGACTCCCAACAGCATCCTGGGAGCCACAGGTTCTAATCCCTCCAATCAAAGTTTTGCCTCTGCTGGCACTCATGTTCTAGAATTTTCCGTTATAGGAGATCTGTGTGTCCCTTCCTCCTTTTTGCCATTAATTCAAAGATTTCTGTATTTTTATTAGTTTTATTGTGTTTTTTTTTTGTTTGTTTGTTGCTTGTTCCTCTCCACCACCACCATCACCAGGCAATGCAATGGTAAGCACTGAGGCTAAGGTAGGCCAATGAGCCAGTGGTTTCTGAAGAGGAAGACAGGAGATATTTCCTAGGGCTACACACAAAACAGAACTTGATAGATTTTGGTCTTTACTATATTGTATGTACATGTGGTGTACAAGAGCAATTCCTAGAGTAGGAGGGACTTCAAAAAAGCAAGACTGATTTAGGGTATAAAGTCAGAGAGGATACAGCAGTCAACCTAGAACTATGGTGACAAAAGGTCATGCAAGAGGTGAGGATGACGTATTATTGGCAAGCTCCTTTGGGAGATGTGCTTTGCACTTCCCTGCCCTGCTGCCAGCCCTATTGATCCAACCCTTATGAGCACAATGCCCAAGAGGATTCATTCATTACTTGAACACTATGTTGGGGCAGCTCTATCTTCTTCAACAGAATTTCTTCCAGGAAACCACCTTCTGGACTTTATAGGATTATTTCCAATTATTAAAATTCTATATAGCTGGTGTAGACTCTCTTGAAAGTCTATAGGAGCAAAAACTATTAAGGAGATGGAAGACAGTGGAGGTTTTTATTTTATCCCAGTTACCAACACTTTGAAGTAATGATTATTCTTATTCACTCCTTTTTAAGATTGTAGTTTCTTGCTACAGTTTCTAGACAGATGATAATAATAATAATAATAAAATTTATTTATACCCCGCCCCTCTGTTAAAAATATCGGGGCGGCTTACAAAATTTAAAATACAATACAAATAAAATCCCTAAACACCCCCACTCCCACCCTCCCCCATAAAAACACATTAAACAAATATAAATTAAAGACAACTAATCTAAAATCACATTTAAAACTATAAATACAATAAAATATAATAAATGGCCAGCAGGCTAGAAGAGGCCAGGATCCCCTGAGGCCGGGATCTAATTAGGAAAGGCCTGCCGAAAGAGATCCGTCTTTAGTGCTTTTTAAAAGCCACTCAGGCTTGTTATCTGACGGATCTCATTCGGCAGGTCATTCCACAATTTGGGGGCGATTACCGAAAAGGCCCTCTGGGAGGTTGCAGACAGCCTAGATTTTTGTGGCTGAAGCAAATTCCTCCCAGAGGACCAGAGTGCACGGGGAGGATTGTATGGGAGGAGGCGGTTCCGGAGATAAGTTGGACCCAAGCCATTTAGGGCTTTAAAGGTAATAACCAACACTGTATACTGGGCCCGGAAACTGATTGGCAGCCAGTGGAGAGATTTTAGTACTGGAGTTATATGGTCTCTCCGAGATGTTCCTGAGACCACTCTGGCTGCCATATTTTGTACCAACTGAAGTTTCCGGACCAAGCATGAGGGCAGCCCCATGTAGAGCGCATTGCAGAAATCTAGACGGGAGGTTACCAGCGCGTGCACCACAGTCTCGAGGTCCCTTACTTCCAGGAAATGGCGCAGCTGGCGTATCAGCCGAAGCTGGTAACAGGCGCTCCTGACTGTCGCATTCACTTGACTCGTCATCTGAAGCGATGAATCAAGGAGCACCCCCAGACTGCGAACACAGTCCTTAACGGAGAGCGTGACCCCGTCCAGGACTGGAGGTTGCAACCCAACTCCTGATGCTGGCAGGAGAAGAACCTATAATTTAGAATGGGAAAGATGTTTATTTGGTTCATATTTTAATGTAAATGTGTATGATGTGCACTTCCCAAAGAAATATCTGAACAGAAATCCAAACTTGAATATTCACATTTTTTTCAATTGCTGCACTACAGTTCTCTGCTTTCTTAAAAAAATGCATACAAAATGTGTCTATTAGGGGAAAGAGTGAATAAAAATATCTTTACTGGTCAAAATAACATTAAAAGGCATCATGTTAGGAAAAAGTTTCTTGCAAAGATATGTATTAGGTAAAAGTACATCCCAAACTGCATGTATAAGGAGAAATGTGCTCAAATATTTCTACCAAATTTCATGCAGTCTTTGGGGGGAGTAATATACAGGTGATGCAGTTATGGGGTGAAAGTTTGGAAAAATGAGAAAGTGAACACAGTTGTGTTTGGCATGTTGGTCCATTTCTATCACAGCATGGGCTCCTTCCGTGCAACTCAGCCTCTTTTCTTAAGCAAAGTAGATAGGAGGAGCACATTATATGAGTTCTTCCAAACCAATGGAGGTAATAGTCAAAGGAACACAGATTAAGTTAACACCTGTTATTGTACACAGTACACAGCCATCTTCAGTCATCATATCAAGTTAACGTTCGCAGCAAACTCAGAGCAGGAAGGTCCAAGGTGTGTATAGCTCTTCAGAACTGCCTGCAACAAATGCACCAAAAGTAGACAAAGGGAACATATCCTCCCAATTTCTTCATGCTCACCCCTTTTTTGTTGAAGAAGAGTTCTTATGCAGGACACCCAACAGACAGCAGGCCTGGTACTTTTGAGATTCTCTTGTAATTTAGGGACAGAATCACTCTGGAGCGTTCTAATGAAGTGTGAAATGAACATAATGTCAGTCGCCAATGCAAATGGGTCCATACCACTGCTGTTGCTACAGGGTTGTTTTGCCTGGGAGCTAACACAGGTAATTTAAAGATATTAACGAACACTGTTAATTAGCATCATTATGATACTGCTGCGTTGCTAGGCCTAATGCACAGTCAGATAAATAATCCTGCTGTGTCAAAGTTTCTCCCATGGAACCTGCAGGATTAGGGGGGAAGGGATTGGCATGCTCAGCACGGCAGGGCATGCCGCAATGTTCTTTCTGGAAAGGGAATGTCCTTGCGGCACTCTTCATCTCCTGTGGAGGATGAAGCTTCATGTGCTAAAAGGATAGGGGAAGGACTCTCACCCATCTGGCCTCCCAGTCTCTTCATCCACAAATCCCAAAACCTATTCATGGCTATCTCTAGACAGTTTCACCCACCACATGCACAGCCCAATCTACCAGGAGATTCTCTAGTGCACATTTCATTGCACTGAGCAAGGGGTGCATGGGAACACCATTGTGCTTGTACAGAGATCCCTTTGGTTGCATTGGAGTTCACAAATGAGAAGGATGTATTCATAAGAGAGATGGGAATCCTTGACCATTTCATCCTTGCATGTAAGAACAAATTATGGAGAAGGATTCTGTCTCAGCTTAACTATGTACCGTAACCTCTTCTGACCTGACTCCTCCCCAAACCTGATAGAAACATCATCCACCCATGCTCTGATCACCAGCAGAAAGGACATCTTTCTCTCCATGCAGCTGATGCCCAGTAAAGTAGGTTGGGGCAGGTGTGACAATTGTGTCACAATCGTGACTGAGTAGCAATTGTTAGTATGAGAGTGCTACAGATGAGTAAATCTAGGTAACAGTTCTGTATTCACAATCATTACTTAGTCACATTTATGACACTGTTGCCACAATCATAACTCAACCCTCCCTGCCTCCAACCTACTTTATCGGGCATTGGCTGCATGAGGAGAAAGAGGTCCATTCTGCTGGTGATTGGAGCACAAGTGGTGGTGGGGATACTTAACTATGTAGCTGATAAAGAATACTAGCCATAGTAGCTTTCCTGACATTGCAGGAGAAAACAAATATTCATCTGTAGTTTCTTGCCCACATTTAGATGTCCCAGTGTCATGGAAAAACTGCTCCAAACAGGAAAATACTTTTTTTCTACAAAAGAAAACTGTTTTCTGTGTAGAAAACAGGTTTCCTGCACAGGAAATGGGAAACAGTGTTTGGTGCACAGGAAACCCATATTGTGCTTGTTGACTTCAAATTGGCCAGTATATAGCCAATGTAGGAGCAGAACACTGCATTAAATAAGCCTTTGGACTCATCCAGTATGGCTCTTCTTATGTGCCACATGTGACATAACCTTCATGTGGCAGATGTTACAGATCCATTCTGCCATCTTGAATCCCATTTTGGGGAGAAAGAAAGGACATAAATTTAACAAATAGATAAATAAATTCAAAATACCTTGGTTTGACTGCCACACTGCTGAGGGAATATGTCTGAATACCACAACCAGGATACCAGAAGGGGGAAATTGCATTAGTTTTTCCTATGTATTCTGGACCAGTTGTTGTTATTGTGCCTTCATGTCATTTCTGACTTAAGAGACCCTAAGGAGAACCCGTGAGGGGGTTTTCTTGGCAAGACTTGTCCAGAGAGGGTGTGCCATTGCCTTCCTCTGGGACTGAGAGTGTTTGACTTGCCCAGGGTCACCCAGTGGGTTTGCATGGCTGAGTGAGGATTTGAATGCTGGTCTCCCAGAGTCCTGGTCCAACATCAAAACACCATGGGAAGCAAGTGTGTGATCAGGAGGAAAAGGCAGATACATTTTTTTTTTAATGTCGGGCTATCTATACCACTAATGGCAGTGCTGTCTGGCTGTGTCTCAACTGAAGCGGGTAAAAAAAAGATTCCTAGGACATTGTATAAATCATATGTTGTACCACTGTCCCATGGCCTCATATCACATAACTGCTCTATACAAAACACAGCAACCTGGGATATTACACGGTGGGAAAGCAGCTTCCATGCAGAAGTGGAGAGAAAGGAGTGACTTCAGAGCTGAGGACTATGCATACATGGGGTATTGCCTTATACAACCAGTAAGGTGCAATATCACTATAAAAAAAACCCAGTCTTTTCAATTTTATTTTTCTGTATTCTATTTTCTGAATGTGCTGGTTGTAGATTAAACATGAACCAGGACTTTGAGTGGCTTCCAGCCTGGTACATAGATAGCACTGTGGTGAGATGCGCCCCCTTGCCCTCAATAAAGCTACCAGGTGTGAGACTGAATTTCAGTGTAATGACTCCAAAGAATATGGTGAAGCTTCAACAGTCTTGCTCTGTAACTTCAAAAAACAATTTTAAAAATAAATAAAAAGTCAGCTGGCTGACCTTCTGTCTCCACAAGGATATCACACCATCTGGGCATAGTTGCTAGGAAGTTCCACCATCTCAGTGTCGCCTTCTCCTTCATCTTGCTGTGTTAATTCAGAGGTTGTAAAATTGTTGACTTCATGCTGTTTTCTGTGTGGCTGGAATGAAAGGACATACAAATGTGATTGATTTGCTGTGCTGCAGCAGCATTGCAAATGCACTAGAAGAATGTCACTGTTACAACCTGCCTGCTTCCTTTGGGTACCCCTGAGTACTTTTGCAGAAGGTTTGCCACCTCCTTAATATTAACTATGCCAGGCATGAGAGCCAATATATGCATCATGATAAACCATTGCATACAGCCAGGCTCCTTTTGGGGCCTGCCAACTGGAATCCACCATTTTCCTTTTCATGAGATTTCACAAGTATAGCATTGTTCTGAGAGCCAGTGTGGTGTGGTGGTTTGAGTGTTAGATTCAACAAAAAGAAGGAAATATGGGTCTGGAGTACTAAAAAAAAATGGCTTAAGAAATTCTGTAAGTTTTGCAGGACCACCCTTCCTGCAAAATGACCCAAAGGCCTAAGAATAAGAAAGGGGGTGTACTCAGGGCAGACATCATGTTGTGCTTTCCACCACCACTCACCAGGGAACCACTCCTTGCTCCCAAGAGTTGCTGTAAGAATGAATAATAGAATCATGGAATCTTAAGAGATGGAAGTGTCCACAAGGGCTATCTAGTTAAAACTCTGGCCATGCAGGAATACACAGCTAAAGCACTCCTGAAAGATACCCATCCAACCTCTGTTTAAAGGCCTCTGAAGAAAGAGAAAATGTTATGGACTATAGCTGCAGCTATGGGCCCATTTACAATGGCTGATATAACCTGAGGGCAGCCTGGAGTATTCTGGCCCCTGAGTTCCCCTGAATCCCCCCCCCATTACCAGAACACTACCCACTAAGAATGAGCAGCTGTCTTCACAGGCATCCCACTGCTGCTGCCACTGCTGCTGGCACATATTGTGTTCTCTGAGACCAGAAATGAGGTGCCCAGCATTTATTGTATGCTGGGGGACTCATTGTGACCTCAGAGGACATGATGGGTGCTACCAATGGCATTGATGCTGGGGAATACTATGGGGCGCCTGTGAAGGCAGATGCCCGTTCTTGGCATGGAGTGTTCTGGATATTCCTATAAGATCTGGACTAAATAGGGAGGATTTTTAAAAGTATTTTTTTCAGGGGGGCGGGGGTACACCATGTTGGGGACTGAACTGGCTGAAAATAGTGAAGACAGTTCAGTCCAGATTCAGGGTTTGGGTCCAGCATCCTCTAAACAGACTACCCCCAGGAGGGCCCTAGAATGGTTTATTTGGCTCATATAGACAAGCCCTACCTCTTACCATTGGTTATGCTGCATAACGTTTATGAGGATGTAGGGAGAGGGCTGGCAATGACATGTCTGGGGTAAATTGTCTGCACCTGGGCCCCTCTAGGGACCAAAGAGGCTGCCAGACAATGCCAAAACAAAAACCTGGAAGTAGACAGCAGTCCACGTCTAGCTTTCAGCAACAGGTTTCCACATATATTAAATGGCACAGGAGATCTGCTGTATCTGTTTAATAGGTGAATTGGTGTTCCTGGAGGCTTCCAGGAGGGGCAGTTTGTGTGCCTGTCCACTTATAAAGACGTAAGCCCTCCAACCGGATTCTGGTCTATAATGCTAACTAACTACTTGTGGAATGCTTCTCGAATTAATTACTTTCAAATGTTAAATTTCCAACCTCTGCACCTTGTAAGGAGTAAATGTATTGTTGTCCTTGATTGTATCCTGGCCATTAAAGAATGGGATGAGATATACACCAGCCCTCTCTGAGCCACTTTGTGCATGAGGCTTTCCCGTTCAGTCTGAGCGGAAAATAAAGACCCATTTTATTGTAAGTGTGAGTAGTGACCCCAGGGCGCTTTTTCCAAATCAGAATGACTTCAGCACAACCCAATTGCCTGCATTAATTACGACAAAATGAAACAGGAGGTTTATCACACTTTTCATTAACTCCAGTGCTGCATATCTCAGGCTGTCGCTGTCAACAATGGTGGTGAAGATGCACTGCAGTGCTCTTTGCTAAAAGTCAAAATTAATTTTTTGGGTGCTGCAGGCAGTCTACACCTCTCTTTCACAAGTTATAAGGGGCCTCTGCATGGGTTCACACATGTGTACAATGGTTTCTCATCCTGAACTTTACTACAAAATGGTATATCTGAACAGATCAGTCATTTCATACTTAAAGTAATATATTTGGTTGATATTGAGCAGGAAGCCAGTTAGGTGTGCAGTTATCAATTTGTTGTCACTCATTCGATATCTCAATTTAGCAGGAACAGTCCAGATTAATCATCTCTCAATCCACTTTTATCCTCTGCTTTTAAAATAACCCAGTTTCTTTCTTCTCTTGCTTTTCCCCTTTGTCCTCAGCTTCCTTCGATTGCTGCAAACTGAGTTTGAGGTGCAAAAGTAGTTGGCACTCAATTAATTCAGCAGGGGGGAGAGGAAAGAAGTGGTGGAATCTTATCCTTCCCAGTAAAATCAGGCAAAAGCAAACTTCTACAACCTCTCCTAGGGCTCATCTACATGAGCCAGGATACACTGGATCCCTGCCAGCATATCCTGGCTGTGGAGATGGCCTTTTCCTCCCTTGTTACTTGTGCAGAATGGGATGGAGTACAAACAGGCACGGCAGTTAACTAATTAGTTGATAACTAACTTAATTAAGTAACTTCTTATGGCCTGACCCCACCACTCAAAGCCTGATGGAAACATCATTCATCTGTATTCTTATCACTTGCAGAACAGGCCTCCTTCTCCCCATGCAGCTGATGCCTGGTAATGTAGGTTGAGCTTAGTTATGGTCATGCCAAGGTATTTGTTTCACATTCATGATCTCTATCTATTTAATCACAATTTTGACACCATTGCCATGATGATAACTCCTCCCTAGCTTATTTTACTTGGCCTCATTTGCATGGGGAGAAGGAGGTCAGTTTTGCTGGTGATAGGAGAATGGTTGAATGACATTTCAGTCAGCGTTGAGAGGGTCGGGCCAGGAGAAGTTACTTAGTTAAGTACACTATATGTAACTACGTAAGTGATACCTGAAAGACCCAAGCCACCCCCTTGGGAAATGCAAGAGTATAGTAATTGCTGTCTGAAGGATGAATACTCTGAGGAGAAGGCATGGCAAACAATCCGGTGCAGTGCCGTCCATGCAGGTGACACTGTCTTGCCCCGATGCTGCCGCTGATCCATGCTCTGACACCATTCCAGCCTCCTATGATTGATGGTACTGTGTCTGTCATGCAGCCTCCTTCTGAGAGTGCCCATTTGTATCCCTGTAGATCCTTATCTCACTAATGTAGCAAGCTTGGCTTATCTCTTCCCGAGGCCTCTTCTGCACCGAAAAGAAATCACCTCCGTTATTTATGTATTTCTGTCTCCAGCTCGTTGAATCTATTTTCTTACACTTCCAATTATCTTTTATAGAGATCAACTGGAGGATAGGCCGGGCCCATAATGACCTCAGGATTATTGGATCATTACAAGGAAGGTTCGCTAGCAAAGTGAGCCTGGCATTCATCCTCTCCATATTTTTTCCTCTCCTTATTATTTTCCCATCTTTACAGTCTTGTATGAGGGCTCTGTTCCCCTCTCACCCTGTATTCTCGTGGTTTTATCATCTCTGTCCTGTTGCTTATTTCTTCGAAGCAGAAGAAGGCTTTTGCAGTTAATGTGATCATTTCCTCACTGCCTGGAAATATTTGGCATTTCCAGAACAAGAAGGAGTGCTTATGATGCCCAAGAAACAACAGCCCAGCACGTGGATTACTCGAGCGGCATGGTCGCTACCTCTAAACAGTCCTAGTCCATGCCATTCTGTTAATATTACATTAAAACAGCCAGGAAGGGTGTGTGATGTGGCTTCTCTGCAATGCTTTCAGTCACAATAGCCTTGCTGCACTTATCCATAGTCTGACGACCTCTCCCTTGGATGACTGGAATGTGTTATACATGTGGTATCACCAACAATGGTCCGCCCTGGCCTCACATCGGGAGGCATGGAGACACACTATCCACAATGCTGCACCCTTATTTGAGAACTCACGCCGAATAAGTCTTGAAGAGAAACAACAACGCAGAAAGAATCACAACCCGGAAACATCACCCAAGGAGATCTTCTGCTGTGCTTTCTGCAACTGGACTTGTTTATCTCGGATTGGCCTTTTTAGTCATCAGCACACTTGCAGAAAGCGCGGGACGAGTCCTTCCTGAATCTTCATTTGCGAAGAGAAGCCAGAGAGAGAGATACCTTTCAAATAGTGCAGAATGAGGCCAAAGCCCTGTTGGTGACTTAGGACATTATCAGACATGGCAAAAATTGTGGGATTGCAATAGCAGGTTAGCATGAACAAGCTCCACTATCTCACAACATCATTGTCTTTGGTGCTTACACCATTCTCCAGCTGTGAAAAAGGCATTATTTCCAATTCACAGGAAAAGCTCTCAATAGATCATCAATAGTGCTTTTTTTTTTTGCGCTATTGATGGTGTGCAAAACCACATCCCATTACATGTGAATGGCAATAGCAATAGCATTGATATTTATATACCTCTTATCAGTGCCAAAGCACTCCCTAAGCGGTTTACAATGATTTTTAGCTTATTGCCCCAACAAGTTGGTAGTCATTTTACTGACCTACGGAAGGATGGAAGGCTGAATCAGCCTTGGGGCCCTCTGGGATCAAACTCACAACATTGTGGCTTGCAATACTGGCATTTAACCACTGCACCACCAGGGATCCCTGGGCAGTCCTCTCCCCCCCCCTTGCCATTCCCAGCAAGAAAACTTCTGGGTGAGAACATGAAAACAAAGCACAGGATGCTCTTTTTATGAACTATCCTGTTTAGTTTGTATGTTTTTAGGTTTGTTTCAGTGCTTGTGTGTTCATTTACTTTGTTAATTAAGGGGTTTTTGGAGTTTTAAGCATGCTCACATCTTCTTGTGAGAATTGCCAAAATCTTGCCCATTCCAAATTGTGGACGCAAACTCCCATTTTTAAGGTGCTAGTGGTCATCGTGCGATAATTCCATGGTGTTTCTTTCACATGATTACAGCTAATAAGTGTGATAATACGTGTTATAATGCCATGATGTTCCTGCTATCTTCATTCATGGAATTACAGCATTTTTAGATGCTAGTCTGATAATGTCCTTACATTTGTATAACCCTCAGCCAGAGTGCCAGAGGTTATGGTCAAATAGATAAAACTATGGGAGGCTGGGATTGTGTTGAAAGTGTCTATGTGGCATCTGTGCAGAATGAATGTTGTTACTTACAGACTAGAAACCTTGCATTATTGACAACGCTTTGTCAGATGCTACATTGTCTGTGAACCAGCAGAAATGGAGTGTCTTGGGACAGAAACATGTAACCTTAGTGTGTCTGGAACAGCAAGTGGTATTTCACTTCCACTATGTAGCCTTTCTGAAGAAGAATAGGCAAGTCTTTTTGTGTATATATCCACTGTTCCCTCCTGTTTGAGAACTGGAAAGTGATGGTTAATCCATGCTGCTGCAGTTTGAGTATCCACAGATATTTTGTCTCAAATATACTATTGTGTCCTGCTCAGTGGTTAGCACATGAAGAGAAACCATGATAGGAAGGTCTTGGATGCCTTCGTTTAGCCATTCTGAGATTACTCCTATGTCAAGCTTATGTGTTACAGGACTACGCCAGCACTTTAAATTGATTCTATGATGCTTCTAGATGTTAGGGTTACTAAATTTTTGAAAAGCATGTTTAAATCAAGTCAAGAACAATCCCAAAAGTGAGACTCCAGACCAAAGAGTACTCTCAACAAGCATTTTGCAAGAAGTGGAGCATGGCTGTGTGATTTGCCAAATAGTCCCAACTTGATTTTGACAAATAATATGAAATGGCTATTTAGACCAGTGTTCTGCATTCCTGTAGTGACCAACCAGACACCCATCTGGTATTTCTGCAGAGTTTGGGGAAAGAGTTTTCCCCAGAGTTGGCTGGAGACTGAGTGCTAACACCTTCTACTTGGAAGCAAACCTATGAACCTGCTCCAAAGGATTGAAATGGGAAGAATGTTTCACCTAGAGCAAGCCTGCTATATTCTGCCCATGCCTTGGGGCAAATTCTCCTTCATGGGAGGAAGAAAAAACAAACTAGGCATGATAACTGAAGAGTCACAGGGTGCTTCATCACTCTAGTTCCAGTGTGGTGTATTTCTGTGCTGGCCATGGAAGAAGAGAGCCTCTTTTTCTGTGATGAACAAGCAGGATGCAAGGAAAGGATGGAGCACTGGGGCTAGACTGCCTTAAGGGCTACTGCAAATGTTCAGGACAGGGAAGCTATAGTCAACTGGGTAAATGCTGCCTTTCGTAGGTCAGGCAGGACCTGGCTCAACCATCCCTAGTTGGAGAAATATAATGAATGGTTGGTATGTGTGTGTTTGGAGAGTTAAAGAGATTATTTCTTTCTGAAGCATCAAAGAGCACTTCAGAGTTTAGACTAGTCTGTTTGGGATCCCAGAAGGATGTAGTTCAACATCTAGAACTCTATTTATTAGAGTGATCAACAAACCAGAAATATTAAAGTACTGTAGCAAGACGTTTCAGCCTCTGCTTTCTTCACCTGCTCTGAATCAAATAATATGTAAGAGGATTTGTGAGTCTGTGCCTATGCATATAGACACAGAGGGATGTGTTTGTGTGTGTGGTGCATGTGTGCATGCACACGTGCATGAATGCATGTATACATACACAAGGAAAGATCCTAGGTCACACTTGCAGAATATAAAGCTCCACCAGACATAACACCAATCCCTCCCTTTCCCCATGCCCTTCACTTGCTGTTCTGTGGCTAGGTGGCCCCATAGCTACCACAACCATTTCGTGGAAGAGCCCCTGCAGTCAGACTCACAAGGATCATCTCCTTCTCCTGGATGGTCCTCCTGGGAGGTCCAAGAGGATGCCTGTTTCTTTGTGCATCCAGCTTCAGGACCACTGAAGCACTGCTTGGCTGCTGCCTCCATTATTGTCTGGCCATGTGGGAGGGGAGGAGGGAAACATCCTGGCTGCAGAACGGTATATGTGAAGAGCAGAGGGGGCATTGTGATTGGGGGTGATGAATGCCTTCATCTACAGCAAATAAAAAGGACACATGCAGGCATAATTTGCAGTCGTTAGTGGCATACATAGGCATAACTGTGAATTACCCTAAAGGCACCAGATCCCATTGGATCTTGGAAGCTAAAACAGGGTCAGCTCTGATTAGTACTTGGATGGGAGACCACCAATGAATACCAGGTGTGGTAGGCTATGGACTTTATCAGATGATTCCCCTGAAAATGTTCTTTTGCCAGCATTAAAAAATCCATTTTTATGCCGGCAAAAAAGCGGCAAGGGAATCTATTGACGGCTTAAACCATCAATTAAAAGGTATGGGATTTTGATTATACATAAATGAAAAAGGGCAACATTGTCTGATCTGCACGTCCTTTCTCGTTTATGTGGCATCATTATGACACCATATTTAGTGTGTCTGATAAAGTCCTATATTTCAGAGGAAGGAACTGACAAAGCCACCTCTGAGTATTCCTTGCCTAAATAAACCCTATGAAATGCATGGAGTTGCCAAAAGTCGACAGGCGACTTGAGGGCACCGAGATGCCACTAATAGGATTCTGGCCACTCTGGTACCCCCCTTGCTATCCTTCCATAGGCAGGTGAAGACCTTTTCTTTTCTTTTCTTTTCTTTTCTTTTCTTTTCTTTTGGCAGACTTTTGAAGACTGGCTGCTCAAATGGGAAGGGCTTTTAATAATGTGTTGCATTCTCTATATTTGTTTTGTTAATTATTTTTATTATGACATTAATGGGCGTGTTTTAACTGCTTTTAATTCTGTTCATAGTTTAATTATATTTTAATTTTGGGGAGGATGTGCATTTTCAACTATCTCTATTTTAGCTTTTGCAAGCCTTGAGTCTCAGGGCTAGGAGAAAGTTGGGGTATAAAGGATGCTTCTCCATGGTCTACATTGCCTCCCTCTTCCACCTGTAAGCAATAGCAGCAGAGGCTCCTTATGGGACTTGACAGCTGCCAGGCAGTGGAAGGACATGGAACTCCACATGTGGAGCTACACACAAAAAAGCATGCAGGACCTCACCCTAAAATTGGCAGAGTGTTCAATTTGAAATGCAGATGATTAATTGGTGGGCCAGTTTTGAAATCACTGGGGATAGTTTTAACCAGCTGAACAGAAACCTAAGGTCACATTTCTTTATTTTTGGAGCTGATGTTTTGGTGTCTCAGGGAAAGTAAAAGAAAACAGTAAAACACAGCCTTTTCTTCTAACAAAAGGTAGCAGCTTTTGCTTTATTGTTATATCATGTCACCTCTTAACTTCCTTGAAGATTTTTTTTTAAAAAAAGGTCAATATGTTATTGAAAACATGCAAAAGTTATTTACATTTGATAAACTGGTCAATTGATTAAAGGGGAGATGATTAATTAGTCGGAACCTAGAGCTTGAAGTTTTATTGGGGACAAAGATGTACTCACAGCATTGCTCAGCAAAGTGTTTGAAGACTTTCAGGCTCCCACCAGCATGGTGTCTCAACAGATCCATCTGTGTCTACAACACTTCCTGGGGCTGAGACATTGTTCAGTCCTGGCAAAGCTCTGCTGGTGCACTTCCATCAATATTCCTCTTTCCTCTGCATTCAGGCTCAGCTTGCAGTGCTAGGGCACACCATCACAGCCTGTTAGTGGCCGGCACTTAGGAGGGGTGGGCTCCAAGGTACCATCCAGCTACAATTTTGTAGCAGGGGAAATGGAAGAGCTGTCCACTTCCTGGCTGTCCAGCAAGTTCCAGGAGAGCAACTGCTATTCCTTTTTCCAGGCAACTGGAACTGTGCCCAGGAGTTCCCTGATCTATGATGGGCCATGGGAGTGTGTATGCTAATCCTTTAAGATGAGGTTGTACTTAGAGGAGGGAGGTCATTGCACAAGGCAGTATTGGATACCTCCCTCTGCAATGATCAAAGAAGTGCAAACACTGGTGCAACATTTGTACAAACAAGATTTGGGCCTAGAACTACATGACTCTTAACTGAAGTCAGCAAGTGTTTTATATTGTGCATTCTTCTTCTCTTGTAGGCCAGGGATTTATAAGTGATGATGAATACTTAGAAATCACAGGGATCACCCGAGACCAGTCTGGGGAGTATGAATGCGCTGCTGTTAATGATGTTGCAGCACCTGACATCCGGAGAGTAAAGGTCACTGTAAACTGTAAGTACTCTGTCAACTGTATCTATCCACCTCAGATATGATTAACAACACTCTATAAGCATTTATGGAATGTTCCTCAACACACTTACCATAAAGTAATTTTAAAAACAACCCTGCAATGCAGGCCACTACTGTCATCTGCATATTGTAGAAGGGAATTTGAACAAATGTAGCTTGCTTGAGGCTGCCTTTTAAATTCTCAACTAGGGCACTGGCTGCACTGGCTGCCTAATCCAGGGACCCAGATGGACCACAATGGTGTCCACATGCACCAGTGTGAGAATGTGTTGTTGTTCGCACAGGCCTGTCAGGACTACATAGCATCAGCTATGTCACTGGCCCATCGCCCTTTGTGCCACCACTGCTGCTTCTGCTTCCTTACCCGCCAACAGCTCTGTTGGAGAGCCTGGCATCTACCATTACTACTGGTGAGGCAAGGAGAAGATACCCATGTGATCAATGAGGAGTGAGAGAGCAACCCTCTCCTTGTTGAGCATGAGGCATGATGAGTAAAGTAGTGGCACTAGCAGTGGTGGCACTGAGGGCAATGGGCCAGCAGGGCCGATGCACTGGGTGGGTGGGTGTGTGGACAGCGATGCACTGGGTGGGGGGCAGTGTGGACAACTGGGTTGCTCCGGCCCAGTCCAGCTGTTTGCACACCAACAAGCTCCAGAGATGCTCCGGGGTTTCCAGCAAACACTGGACTTTTCTCCGACTTTGCACAGTGTGGGGGAAATGGTCTATGGGGGAGATGGATGTCAGGATCATCTATAAAAATTACCATTTACTGCCATTATTTCTGTAGGCTGGTATGCTTGCATGCTTTCAGACAACTGCTTGATGTTTGCATTCCTTTGAACTGGAAGAACAAATGGTTTGGATAGGTACTGTATGTTGATTTGGGAAAAAGAGTGAGGAGATGGGATGACCAATGAACGAACTTGCTCACCAGACTTGACTGGTGGTAAATACTTTTTTTATTTTTCTGCTTTCCTTTCCTGCTTCATTCAAAGCAACAATGTTAGATAGTGAACTCTTTAGACTTTCTGTCCAGCAGTAAAACTTAATGTTTAACTCTGATGTTGCTGCTTACTTAGTTTAAAGATGGCTGCACATGACACTAAGGCAAGATTTAAGTTGTATTCCTAAGCACACGTTCCTTGGAATAAGCTTAAATTATTACAGTGGGTCTTACTTTCAAAAAATAAAAACCATGTCAAGGTTTACCCTGTTAATTGTGGCTTTCCTTGATCTTAACACTTTTACTGTTCCCTTACAATTAAAAAAAAAATCACAGCAAGTTGAATACTACTACAGGAGGATGAATGTTGGACTAGAATAGAGCTGGCTCTCCTATGGTGATTTTGGACTGCAATTCACTATTGATTATGTTGGCTAGGCCTCCTGGGAATGGAAAGCCAAAACTTTCTGGAAGACCACAGCTGTCTAATCTTGGGCTAGAACATTTTTTCACCACTGGAGAACATTTAAAAATCCTGTCCTGGACTGAAAATTTGAAGGGGTTACAATCCCCTCTAGGAATGTAGGCATCTGCCTTACACAAGGTCAGGCTCTTTGTTCATCTAATCCTAGATTTACTGTCCCTGATAGGAGCTCTGAAAATGTGAAGGCAGAACAACAGATGCTAGGGATTGAAAAGGCACTACTGTGGTCATGCCCTGCTTGTAGACTTCACATAAATAACTGATTGGCCACTATGTGAACAGAATGCTGGACTAAATAGGCCTTTGATGTGATCCAGCAAATGCTGTTCTTAAATTAGGATTAAGGGTTTATTGACATGGGCTACACTGGCTTGTCCCCATCTGTGAGCCCTGCAGCCCAAATGTTGTAGGACATTTACCCTGTTCTGCCCTTGGGCAGTCCTTACCACACCAGGGGCAGAATCAGGGCTGGGGGGTCATGCTGTAGCAGGGCCCTTTACCATGGTTTAAAATAATATCTCCTTAAAATGCTTTCCACTAGGATGGAATGGATCAAACCCCACAAGTCCACAGGAGCCCATCCCGGCAGGCCGGCCCTTGCTGCTGTTGGTCAACCTTACTCTTCTGGGTCTGGACAGCAGTCCCTCAGCATGTGACCAAATCTGGTCACGTGCAGGGGGCTTGTCACATGATGTGGCCGGCTTCCCCTGGACCTAGCAGAGTGTGGAAAATGGCAGCTGTGGTGGCTGTAGTGATGGGCCAGTGTTCTATTTGGACTCTGGCCCATTTCCTGCATGTAATGGGGGATGAATGGGCCACCTCAGCAGCCAGGCTATGTTGGTGGGGAGCCAGCATATTTTGGTTGGTGTAGATAAGCCCTTAGTGTGTGCAGATATGTGTTCTGCTTCTGAGCTATGGTTCTTCCATATTTTTCCATTCTATTAAATGTGTATCCCAAATATGGACACACAATATATGAGTGTATCCATACAATTTTATGACTATATATGTAATGGCTAGAAGTATACATAAGAAAAGTAGATAAAACATCAGTGTTTTAAAGTTTATTTTTAACTAGGGAATAAATAATAATCACCTGTTCTTCTCTCTCTCTTTTCCCATCCTCCTGAGCAGTAATTCTTTTTTCTTTTTTTTAAGAGAGATGGTTAACCTTGACACACAGCATATTAAGAAATCCTTCGCTTTCAGACGAAGCATGCAGAAGTCTTATATATTAATTGGCTAAGTTGATATGAGAAAATCACATCTTTGCATTTCATTTATTCTTCAAACCTTTGCTCCTCTGGACAATTTAGAGACTTGTCTTGAAATGGAGAGCCCAGGTACTCTGAGCTCTTAAAACAGGCACCTCTCCAAAAGCCTCTTGGCATTTTAAAAGTGACCAGAGGAGTATTTTTTTTTTTAAGGTATAAAGGAGAATTCTGATTTCACTGAAATACCATTATTAGGTCTATGTTAGTATTCCCGTCCTTTTGGATAAGGTGATAGAGAATTATGAAGTACACCACCCAAGTAGCAAGTTGTGCTTAGAGTAGACCTGTGCAATATGAGCCTATTGTAGGCTTATTATAGCCTCCTTCCTGTATATTAGTGTTCTTGGAAAGAGGCGGGGATGGTGGTGGTTTCCAAATATATTTTGCTTTTTTGAAAAATTATTGATTAAATCTTTAATTTAATTATTAATGTTCAGCATTAATAATATAAGGCCAAGGTCTAGACCTTGGGAAATATAGCTACAAATGGCGTAGCTACAATCCCTCTCCCAACCTGACCCCCTGCCAAATACCACCTTAAAAGCCAGGCAGCTGCACCAACTGAAATAGTTCTATGGCACAGGTGAATGAGGCACTAAAGGATGATGCAACCAGCCCCCTTCTGCCAGTGAGCTACCATGCAACAAGCAGTTATGGCAGGACTTTGCTGAGATCGTCAGGGAAATTGTGATTGTGGTAATGGTGCCACAATTGTAAATGTAAATAGCAAAATTTATAAGGTTTTAAGTATAGCTTTATATTGAGAACACAGCTGCGCTGGGCAGGGCACGTTTCTAGGATGAAGGAACATTGCCTCCCAAAAATAGTACTCTACAGTGAACTCACCATGGGTCAGCGTAAGAGGGGCGCTCCAAAAAAGCAATACAAGGACTCCCTGAAACAACATCTCAGGCTTGGCCAAATTGATCACCAAAAAATGGATTATATAAACCACGAGGCTTCTGTGATAACAGGTGGCACATGATTCTGTTTTGTTGTCACACAGACCCCCTCCTTTTGAAATTTCTGTAATTTGCATGGAAACCTGACTTGTTGAAAGATGCTTGAATGATCTCCCTTTCCTCTGCAGATCCTCCATCCATCTCCAACCCCAAGAACACTGGTGTCTCAGTTGGACAGAAGGGGATTCTGCGTTGTGAAGCCTCTGCTGTCCCTGTAGCAGAGTTTCAGTGGTTTAAAGAAGAAACCAGGTAGGCAGGTTTCAGAGTCTGCCAAACTAGCTTGAGAAGGGAAGATTTACATTCTTGGCAGGGAGTGATTTCTTTGAGCCCAAAGGAGTCAATTTACCAGATCAGCAGGAGTTACCTTGAACAACAGCATAGCCCTAGAAATCCTTTAATTTTCAAGGACAGCCCTGGTGCAGACATGCAACACAGTAGGAGTTCCTTCAAGCATGACAGATTGAACACTGAATGTTGAATAATCATATACACCCTGATATATCTTTATCACTAGGAGCTTGTCTACACCAGCCAAATACCCCAACTTGCCCCTGTCCTAGAGCCTTGCAGTCCAAATGACACAGGGTGTTTCCCCCAATCTGCTCCAAGGAAGTCCAAATGACCTCTAGAACAGGGGCAAGCTGAGATAAGACCCTTGACCACATTTTGAGAAAATATCCAATTTAATACATCATTGCTGTTCCTCCCTGTTGCAGCCAGTAATGGTCACATGCAAGGGGCCTGCAGTCACATGTTGGGGGACCCCTGCTTGGCTTCTGTGTTAGTGAGAAAAATGGCAGCAGTAGCGCCGGTGGCTTCAGTGATTGGCTACTGTCCTGTTTGGACTCCGGCCCATTTTCTGCTGATAACAGGGAGAGGGGGGAAGATGGGTGAGCTCTGGAGGCAAGATATGCCAATGGGGAGCCCGGTGTAGATAAGTCCTGGTGTAGATAAAAACAGGTCTTCAATATATCATAAGATTTTAATTTCACACTGGCTTTAAGTCCAGTCTGACAGTCCACATAAAACCCTACCATAGTTTCAAGCTCAGATAGAAATTTAACACCAGGGTATGATAATGAGACACTCCCTTCCCATCTACTCCCTCACCATCCCATAACTTTCCCTTCCCTCATTACAGCTCCTGCTCTAATTGAACACTCTCAATGGGGGATGTAAGAAATACTCACACTGTTTCTTGTTTTCAAGGATGTCTCGACAAAGTGCAACACCCCAATGAAAGAAATGGTCAATCACCACAATATTTTTTTCATATTTTGGGACCATTTCCCCCCAAATTGTTCATGTGTACTAAAAACATTCCCCCCCTCAAAAACAATATTTTTCAGAGAAAATATTGATAAGGAAAGTATATCCCTTTCAGATTATATGAATTAATATAGGCTCATGTTTTCCCCTCCTCACAGATTAGCCAATGGGCTGGATGGAGTGAGAATTGAGAACAAAGGCCGGATGTCCACACTAACCTTCTTCAATGTCTCAGAGAAGGATTATGGCAATTACACCTGTGTGGCCATCAACAAACTGGGGAACACCAATGCCAGTATAATCCTGTATGGTAGGTACATAGATAGTTGAACACACGAAGTTTGCACACTATATACTGTACTTCTGCTTGTGCTGCTGATGGACACATTAGATTAGCAGCCAAGAAGTCTTGGTACAAAGAGTTTTAGACAGAGGAACATGCCTGTGCAGCTCAAACCAGCCTGTGACTTCCACCATTAAAATACTTTGTAGTGAGGCAAAGGGTACAAGTATTGTGTCAGTGCACCATACCGTTTTACTTAGGCTGAGATCTTCATGATGGATCAAAGTTACAACACTTACATATTAAAGTTGGCTGGAGAACTGAACATTTCCATTTTGCCAGGACTAAAACACTTACCCTTTTAATTTTTCATCTTACAGGATACTGATTCTAGGGAGTGGGGGGGGGGAGTATTGATAGAAACAACATTTAAACAGATGGGTATGGTAACAGCTCTTATTTTCAGAGTTTTTCAAGCAGCTTGAAGGGAACTGAGTTTGTATTATCATTGTGTTCTGTTGTTGCACACTCCCATCTATCAGGCCATCTTTGAAGATAGGATTTGGGGTTTGATGGCTAGCCCAAAAGTGCAAGTGTCTCATGTTAGTCCAGGCATTTGCAAACCACAGAGGCCAACCAGTGTGCCAACTGGAGCCTTAGCAATCCCAAGGCATTTTCTAATATCCTATTGTCAAAGCAGAGGCAAGTAGTTTCTTGTGGATGCTGTCAGTTCTTTAATTATTAAACCCCTGTAACTCTGTTATATGTTGTCATGCCTGCCACATCCATATAATCATTGCTGTGATCTCTGTTTACATAAAATAGGTCAACTTTCTAATAATCCATCTGTTCTTTCATTCATTCATTCACTCACTCACTCAGCTGTCTGAAAATATGAACTACATTTTTTCCCTTTTCCTCCCCTTTCCTGTTTTCTCTCCTCTCCCTATGTGCCCATTGTGTCTTCTGTTTTAGAAATAAGTGAACCTCCAGCACTGGCAGGTTGGTACAAGCATGGTTCCTTCCTTCTTTTGCTTGCAACATACCAAATGCCGCTTTGCCATAAAAGAAAAGGGCTGCTTCCCACACAAGCATCAGTGCATAGGGACTTCTGGCTGATATGTTCTTGGAAGGAAGGAACTAAGGCAGTGCTTTTAAAGATGTAGCTTCATGGGGCATCTTTCAGGGGCAGGTTACCATAAAAAGCAGCTGGACATGCAATCAGGCCTCTTTACTGTTGTACTATTGGACTGGGAGGGTTACTTCCCATAGGCCACCAGCTAAAAGGGGTCACCCACAACTTCCACTCCCAGCCCACTTCTCTGTCCTACCCTCTTGCCCCTTCTGCTGGAATGAGAAGAAAGATCCAGCCTGTGTGCCACACAAGCACAGTGAAACCTGCCATTTGAACCTGTATGCCAAGCAGCAGCCCCAACTCCCTTCTCCCAGCCCAACCACCTTCTGGGAGGAAAGAGAAGACCCTGCATGCCAAGTTGAACAATCCCACATGACCTCTCCTGGCTACCCCACTGCTCATGCTGTTCCTGCTACACAAGGAGTCAATTTGTATTATTTGTCAGGGGTTTTCCAGGCTCTCTGTTATTCCCCTGACCTACTTCCTAACAGGAATACTCCTATTCAGGATGGGGAACCTGATTTTAGTGTGAGGTTTGACAGGCTTGCCATGGTCTGTACTACCTGGACTATTTGCATGGCAGCCTCAGTTCACAGTCTAGAGTCTTAACATTGCTGGCCAGCTGCAGGCATAATAATATGGGGCAGGGGATATGCACATTTCAAGTGCACACAAAACTCTGCTTAAAATGGCAGAATGTGTTTAAGCAAATCAGACAGTTTAGCATGCACACAAAAACATGCATACCTTTAAAAAAAAGGATAAAGAAGGGGCTTTAATAATAGCTTTCATAGAAAACTTAGCTGATGTAGAGAAGAAGTAGGTGACTGGCATAGATGATCATATTCCAGAAGCCCGTAAAGAAACAACACACACACACACACACACACAATATTGGGGAGGAAGAGAAGTGAATGAATGTTGAAACAAAAAGAAGATGACCTCAAATTAGCTTCAAACTGTGCATGAGACCAAGTGGAATGGTCTCCAATATTAACATGTTAATCTGGAAAGATAGGAAGTGGAGCTAGAAGGCTCTGTGTGTGTGTGTGTGTGTGTGTGTGTGTGTGTGTTAAAACCAACTCCTGTATCTTGACTCAAAAGAACAGTGAGAAAGAACAAAACCACACTTTCACTTAAATTAAATACAAAAGAGCCATTCTCTCTAATCCACTGTGATTCGCTGTATTCAGAAGGAGGAGCCCCTAAAACTTGAAAAACTAAGTGGAAAAAGCCTTTACAGCTTTTCCCAAAGTTTTTTTTAAAAAATGAGTGGAAAAGTACAAAGCCACTTCTTTGGACAACTGATTCGCATCACTGTGCAGGATGGAAGTGGAATGCTGATTGGTTGGACATGTGCGGGGGGTGGGCTTGCCAGCAATGAAGTAGCTGAAAGTGTCATTTTGGAGTTTCACGGTAGCAATTGTGCACTTTTTCACTGTGCTGAGGCAACCAAACAGCATTTTTTTAGCAAAAGTTCGCACTTGCACACCTCAGATTTACATTTTTTAAAAAAACCCTGTGCAATGGCAACAACTTGTGGGGAATAATAACATGAGCAATTCATTCCCGGCCACCATCTTGATTAGCAGGCATGGCTGCATGTGAACTTCAAACATGGATAGCTTCGCATACCAGTGATCTTGCCAAGAGACCGTGGAGACAAAAGAATGCTGCTGCAATTTTGTGTTAATGCACAGCAATCAGCATTATATCATCTCGTGTAGACCAACACCTTGGTTTGCTGGTCATCTGAGGGGTTATAGGAAGAGTCAGTACCAAGCCTGGCAACCCTTCGCTCCTTGGGCCACAGCTTCAGGGAGTAAATGAAGCATTTCTGCGAGGAGGCTTTCTCCCACTTTTTAGATAACCTGACTCAGGGCTTCCCCACAATAGCCTTGAATTCCAAAATCCCAACTCTTTCAAATCCAGAAATGCCTAAGCCATGAAAATATGCTCAGTTCTCAGAAGCTGATGTATATATTTGCCTATTCCATTTTTTTCAGCTAATAAAAAGGGCTTTCAATTTCTCCTTAAATAAGGGTTTCATCTCCCCCCACCCCCAGTTTCGTTATGGAGGAAAGAATTGAATCACAGATCTGTTTTCTTTTGGCTGACAGCAGCACCAATGGGTTCTGTTACATTTCTCACAAACTGAAAAAATGTCAACCCATTAGAAAAATATGCAGACATTTCACATTTTATTTCTGATGAGTTTTCTCTCCTCCCCTCCCCTACCCCCAAATCACTGGCATCTGGTTATTAGTCGTTGCATTCCTAGTTCTTCTGACACAGTCAGTTCAGTGTTTGTTAAAGTCAATGGAGATGCAGAGATGTCTGTGTGTGTGTGTGTGTATGTGTGTTCCCCATTTCTTTATAACTTGGTGCCATCTTTGACTTCACACTTGAATTACCTTTCTAACCCCAAAGGAGGAGGGACTCTTCAAAACGCCTGTGATCTAAGCACTAAATGTGCATTAACTGTCCTTGAATTCCAATCTCCCCCTCTATATATATTTAAAGAACACTCCACCCCCAACTCCCTTCTCCTAGCAAAATTCATTTGAATCTCTCTACAAAGATTGTCTGGGTAGATGCTTGGGAAGACAATGCTGCATTCTGTGGTAATTAAGCAAAATAAAAGTTCTGTTTGCAATGAAACAATTTGGCTAAGCTGGTTTTTCATTGCAGAGAATGGTTTTGTAGCTCTCCACTTATTCAGGAACACATGAGCTAATTAGATTCCCTCCTGCCATTATTTTTAATTTTTTGCCATTACAATAGTTGTTATCCCTTTGTCTTAAAATTAATGAGGTTAGAAAGCTCACATCATGTTTCTTTTTAAGTTCAGATTACGGTTGAGTGTTTAGAATTTCACTCGAGGTATAATTATGCACTAATGATTTTTCTTCCCCTTCTCCCTTTTTTCTTATTTCTTAAAGTACCCTTTGCCTCTTGCTATATAGTTGTGGGTTTTTTTTAAAAAAAATATCCTGGTTTAATTTCTTTAACTAAACAGTGAGGTGTTAGAGGTAGTGCCATCCCCTTCTGAGTGGATTCCCTAGCATCAAATTTCTCTCTTTCTCTCTCTCTTTTTGTGTGCATATTGAGTGGTTTAGAAAAGTTTGTTCCTTGCCCTAGGCCTGACATTTTTGTATCTGCAGATGTTAGCTACATTTATGGGTCTTGGATGGCATCCTCTATTGCAGTTATGGATTCATAACCTAGAGTTATGGATCCATAAAGGCTATGTATTCACAATTGTGACACTATTCCCACAATTGCTAATCCCCCCCCCAACTTACCTTCACAGCCAGCAGCCACACTGAGCAATGGAGGTCTGTTCTGCTTGTAAGCGAGGCTGCAACAAGAAATTGTGACTGGGTCCTGTTTCAGATTGGTACAGTGTCATTTGCAGGTGGGAGCAAGATGGAATCATTCTGCTGCACCTCAATCACTAGCAGAACAGACCTCCTCACTCAGTGTGGCTGCTGGCTATTAGGGTAGGGTTTTTTTGGGGGGGGTAGGCTAGGAGATGTTAAGAGATGGGCCCATGTTAGGAAGAATGGAAAGCAAACAAGCAAGCAAGCAAGTTAGTTTAAAACCCTGCTGCCAAAGTTTCTGTGGCTGCTAACAAAATAGCAATCACAAGATTAAGGAAAAGTTTCATGGTGGAAGAATATCTGGGAAATAGCATGTCTCAGCATTCACACACACACACCCTCCAATCCAAGTGTAAATGCAACTTCAGTGAAGAAGTCTAGAACTGGGACCAAATGGCCTCTGGAAGTTGTCCACTATTTTTGTGGTCAGATAAATATGGGACGTTTCGCCTAAAGTTATTTAGGTAGAGTTTAAGGAAGAGGAAATCCTCCAACAGGTTCTGAGGGAGAGGGATCACTGGTAGCAGTGGCTGTAGAAAAGAGCGTGCGCATGTATTTGTTGGACTGCAAATGTGGAAAACATGTGATCATGCAGAAGGAAGCATCCTTAGTTGGAGAGTGCACCTTCTGGGCCATTCAGTGGTTGGGAGTGGGTAGGGGGTACCTACACAGCAGCTAGCTGCAGTTTTGCAGGTAGGCAATTAGAAGAGATGCTGCTTTCTTGGATCTTGGTGGAATTAAAAGCAGACCATCTTGGCTGCAGGTGCAGCTAAAGAGGAAGAGAAGCAAGGTCATTTCTCCCATCATGGAGGTCAACCTTGTTTCACTTGCTCTCTGACTACACTTAACAGCAGTAGCATCACACACACACATTCACAGCTGCTGAGCGGTGAGCGGTGGAGCTGCAAACGTAAAGCTTTATACTCTGTACACAACAATGTGGGATATAAAGACCCATTTTGTTTTTTAAAAGTGTTGCAGAGTGTTAGGAGAACATTTTGCTTAGTAGCACCCCTTTTTAGTGGAAGACGAGACAAGGGAAAAGGAAATCTCTGAAATTTGCTGAAAACATGTATTTGGAAAATTATTTAAGCTTAGCTCTGGAGAGAAATGAGGGATCCAGAGCAAAAGGGGAAACATTCTATTGGCAAGCTTGCTTAGTAAAATTAGAATCACTGATCCATGATAACCTTCATCCTTTTGTTGCAGTCAGAGGGGAGACATGTTCTGATGTTTTGTTTAGATGGAAAGTAAACAAGAATAAGCAAATTTCCCATTAGTTTATCCAGGACGATATAACACAGGCAAACATTTGGCCATCATTCTTTATAGTTTAGGCTATAGAACAGCTTCTGAAATACCAGAGAGGGCCACTAAAGGTGGCAGCTGTGACTCTCTCTGTGTTTCTGGCCCATTCCTTTCCCTATATAGCACACCTAGGTTGTGTGCCTCCCAATCCACAATTCAAGCCACTAATGCAAACTTACAGTAATGGAAGGTACCTTTTTACAGGATGCTATTTCTCTCTGTAGCCCAAGGTTACATCTTGTGGGTCTGGTACATGATACAACAGGCCTAAATACTTTGAAAGTGCCAGGTCTCATTGGATATTAGAAGCTAAGAGGGTCAGCCCTGGTTATTACTTTGAAGGGAGACCTTCAGGGAATATTGTGTGCTGTAGGCTACATTTCAGAGGAAGACAATGGCAAGCCATCTCCAAGTATTGCTTGCCTACAAAAAACATATAATATTCAATTTTCAAAACCTGTGTAATGTGGACTCCAGCCCTTTCTAGTAGAAGGTTACATATTTATGTATAGCAGGGTTTCTCAACCAGGGTTCCCTGGAACCCTGGGGTTCCATAAGCGGTTGCTAGGGGTTCTATGAGATATTGAGACTGGAAAAAAAATAAACTTTTTGTTTTAAGCTATAGATATAATACTTTTTAGGCAGGGGTTCCCTGAGACCTGAAAATTGTTTCAAGTGTTCCGCCAGGGTAAAAAGGCTGAGAAAGGCTGAATATAGTATGTGATCACCATACAGGGAACTATGTGCACTCCTATGAGCATTAAAAGTCTGTATGCATAACTCAGAAGAGAGAGGTCAGAATATCTGTGACCAAAAACTGGCTTCATGTAAAAACCTTAGACTTCTGCTGAATCAAAAGAGGGAGTCTATTACCTTTGCCAACATTCTGCCTCGTACAATTACCAACCAGCTGGTTTTGGGGAGCCCACATGCAGGTACAAAGAAAACAGCTCACCATTGCTCCCAATTAAGTGTACATTGCCTTTGATTTAAGATGGCCATTTATACATTCCCAAAAAGAAAACCAAAGAAACACATCAAGCCCTCCCCACAATGACACACACCTGCATGAAGTAGGGTAATTCTTCACTAAGTTGCTTCTTGAAGAAAGCAGTGAGTAATATAAACAATTTTCTTCCCACTCAGAGAAAATATTTGAAAACCATACAGTTACCAAAGACTATTCACTCTTTGGGACTTACTTTGCACAGACAACAGTATTTTCTGTATAAGAAACAGCATTTTCTGCTTAGAAAATAATATTTCTAAGAAGAAAACACATAAGTCCCCAATCACAGCATTTTCTGGACAGAAAATAACATTTCTGCATAGAAATACATTATTATTATTTGGTCAGAAAATGATTTTGTTCTGTGCAGAAAAAAAAGCTGTTTTCTGCACAAAACAAGCATGTGCAAATTTTATGCAGAATAACTCTTCAAGTGCAAAGTTTCCTATCAGTCCAGGATTCTTCTTGTCAGGGTTTCTGAATGCTTTTTAAAGAAACTGTTTTCTGAATATTTTGAATATTCTTCCATCCATAATTCAACCAGTACATATGTTAATCTGCATTGCATAAATGCAAATATAGAAATCAATGCTGTTATTGAAGAAAGAATAAAATCCCTTCAATCATAATGCACAAAGGTGATTCTGTGCACCTGCTGTTCTGTATGCTATCAAGGTCCTAACTGTTGCTGGACAACTTTGTGGGCTCCTGATCTTCCTTCCCATGGTTCTTTCCTTTTTCAACAGGACTTAGGATATCATCTAACAGCCCTTCAGATGGAGGGGTGTCCTCTGTAAAATCACCTACTTTAAATACCAAGGTTCCACACAGCCATCATGATTAATAGTTGGTTAGAGACCTAGACCAGTGGCTCTTAACCTTTTCTTTACCAGAGAACCCCTTTAAATATATTTTGTTGCCACAGACCCCCAAGACTCAAGATTCAAAACCACCACCACCACAACAACAAATGGTGATGATGATGATGATGATGATGATGATGATACAATTGCACCATCCATTAACCTTTCCCTCAGAGGCACTGGAGGGGAGGGAAGAATTTTCTCCTGCTGCTTCCTGCAAATTTGTGGCTGGAGAGGACTGAGCAGCAATGCACAGGCCAAGCCAGCCAGCCTTTGCCTTGGCTCCTGTCACATGGGCTGAGCAGCCTTCAAGCCTTTGCAGATTCCCTATGAGGACATTGTGGCCCCCTGGGGGTCCTCGGACCACAGGTTAAGAACCACTGACCCAGACTTTATGAATTTGTCTAATTTCCTTCAAACTGATCATTTAAACTGCTGGCTATTGCTACAGCCTCTATTCGTTGGGGAAGGGGGAATAGGGAAATTGTTTGGGGTTGCAAAATAGATGCACCCATCCCCATATGTCAGCTTTGAAATTTTCTGGATTGAGAAGAGCAAGTGGTAGGACCATCCCAGGTAACATGAAGCCTATAAAACCTCTGTGTGGGACACACAATAACCTGAACCTTTAAAGAAAACACCAAAGCATAACCCAAGCCCTACTCAATGCAAGGAGCTCCCCTCCCAAGGAAGCACCAAATTCTTTTCTTAAAACAAACAAGCAAACAAGTAACTTGAATTCTTGGGCTTTTTTGCTTTCATGCAAGTAAGAGTCAAGGTCAGCTGCTGCCAAGAAGAGCTATGTGCTTGGCTCACCAGCCAGTTATCAAGTTCACCCTTCACTAGGGACTCTGTTAGATTTCACTCAGATTGTCACAGACTAATAAAATCCTTTAGCAGGTTTGCCTTCCAGCTTGTGGAAGGTGGCATTGAAACAAAGCCACTTTGTTAAGCAGTTCTGAGGCTTCTGTACTAACCAAAAGGGAAAGGGAAAAGAAGAACAAGAAAAAGAAAAAGAGAGAAAACTGTTCCTGCTCAATAATCATACCCCTTGCTCCCTGCATGTCCACAGATGTTTGTTACAGAGTCCCAAAGAGATGTAGATGCCATTTTCAAGGGCTTGATTCTGCATGGCATCTGTTTAATTTTCATTTTGTTTGCTCTCTACCACAGCTTCCTCATTCTGCTTTATTTTGGTTACCTATGTCTTCTGTCACTCTGTTCTTCTCTGTGCCTCACGCCCATGGGTTTGCATGAGGCCTTCAGCCAACTGATTGTGAACATATATGCTGTTTTAAACTGTTGTTCTTCTTGCCCTGGGTTTGTAATTTTGTGTGTCACTCTGTTGCCATCAATTCATTTGAAAACTACTGTGACAATTGTCATAGAAGGCCAGTGTTGGAAAAAAAAAACTACAGGAAAGGATATATCTCAGTGTTAGGAATTTATGTACAGAAATGCTATAGTTGAGGATGTTGTTAAAATATTCTCCAAAAAATCAGTACAGGATGCTCCAACCACAGAGGATGAGGCAAAAATAATTTTCTTTTTCAATAAAGTTTGGTTCAATGAATACCAGATGAAACAATGGACTTTATCAGACGTAGCAGAAACCACAGCATTAGGATGCAACGATAGCAGAAAGTGCAGAAATTATCAGACAACGTTGCTTACCCATTCCCACTGCGTCACGTTGGCATGAATGAGGTGTCACTTTTTATTGACTTAGCCCATCAGTAAAAAGTGACACCTTATTTGCGCCAGTGTGACCCAGTGGGAATGGGAAAGTGAGGACATCTGATAAGTTTGTCTTTTGTGCTATCATCACATCCTAAACAACACTTTTTTGCCATTATTTGCCTTGTCTGATAAAGTCCAGTATTAGATCATCATTGTTTTTTTGTTTTTTTTCATGCTTAAGGCTAGTTTTATTGACTGGCACCCTACATTGCAGTTATGGATTTATAACCCAGAGTAATTGATCCATAACTGCTCCGTATTCAACCATGTTCTGTATTTATGATTATGGCACTATTACCATGATAGTAAATGCCCCACCCCAACCTACCTTAAGAGCCAGCAGCCACATCAAGTGATGGCAAGTGATGGAAGTCTCTTCTGCTGGCAACCAGGGTGCAACAGTATGGTGTTTCCATCTCCCTCCCACCAGTGATCTCTAGTGTGACAATCAGAAGCAACTCCTTGTCACACCAGAGATCGCCGGTGGGAGAAGGTAGAAAACATCACCCTGCAGTATCCCAGTCACCAGAAGGGCAGACCTCCATCGCTCAATTGGCTGCTGGCTCTTAAGGTAGGTTTGGGGGTCAGGTTGGGAGATAAGATCTAGTCCTGTATTTGTGACTACATCTATGATATAGTAGCTTAATAATCCTCCTTATGAAAAAAATGTGTTTTAATTGATGGGTCTGTTTTTATTTTTTGCTCCATATTCCCTGGCAAACCCTGATTATTAAACAGTAGCTCAATCAGGAGTGGGGATCATGTGGCTTTTCTAATATTTTTGGCTGGAATTCCCATCATTCCACACCATTGGCTGTGGTGGCTGCAACTACTAGAACTTTCAGACCACCAGCTTCTGGAGGGTTACATAATTTTCACCCATGTTATCAATAATGGGTAAATATCTCAAATTCTATTGGATGAAGAAAGCAATGGGTGAGAAAGGAAGACTATATGTAGTAAGAGCCATTTCTTTCTTTAATGATTTTAACATAGATTGGGTTGAATCCATTAAGGGTGAAGGAATTCAGTGAACATTATCTGGGTGGAATGTTTTTTTTAAAAAAAAATTGGGAGCCCCCCCCCCAAAAAAAATTATCTTAGAGAATTATTTTTTATACATTTCAGACAGGCTTGGAATGCCCTCTTTGTTCTGTCTTCCACTGAAGCCAGAGACAGTGCTCTCCATTTGGGTAGATGGATCACAATATCCTATATTCCTACACTGGCCAGAACATGCCAGCAGCACTGGCCAGAATACGCCAGCTCTCTGCTGGCATGTTCTGGTCACATTCAAGCCTGTTTCCCCTCCGTTACCTGCACAAAATGGAATGGAATCCACATGGATGCACCAGCCCATCTCTGCAGCTGCTACCACTGCTGTCCATGCCACATGCTCTGAAGCCATGCAGGTGGTCCGTAGCACATGATCAAGGCCCCTTGCGTGTGACTAGCCTCGGTCACATGCTGTGGGCCTCCTTCCTGGCTTTGGAGAGTGTGATGTAGATAGCAGCTGCAGAGACAGATTGGCATGCTGGTATGTTTTTTCCTACATGAGGCAGTTTTCCCCAGGTATTTTGAAGACGACGTTTAACAGGCTTTACTATGTCTTCCCTCCATCTGCCCCCAATGTCATCAGGACTGCTGAGGGCAGAACAGGGCAAGAGCCCTATGTTGTTGAACTGCAAGGCTCCAAGACAGGGGCAAGAGGGGTAAACAGCTTGTCTAGACAAGCCCTTAGATCTTGCAAGGACACGTAACAAACTAGATGTCACTGGTTCTGCATTTGGTGCCCCCCTGGCTTCAATGGTGATGACCTTACCCTCTATGCCACTCAACCCTGTGGGCATTGGTTGCAGCTCTTCCCAGAGTGACTGCTGCAATGCGCTCCCAGGAACTGTAGGATGAGAGCCCTATTTCTTTGTTCCCTTGCCTCATGCTCCTATGGCTCGCTGTGTAGGAATGTCAGACTTTGTAATGTTGCTTTTAACAGGTTCAGAGCAAACAAAATGAGAAGGACAAGAATTAGTTGTTCATGACCTCCCTGTTAGAAATCCAGCCTTGAAAGGGGAAGCAATACAAATCAAAGCCTCATTACTGGATTTTTAAAAAAGCAGTACAGTTATCAGGGCCTGCATAGTATTTGTCGCTGTTTGCAGTCTGCCCATGTGTTGCAGTCATTATCAATTTTTAATTAGACTAGTGACATTCAGCTAGTTAAATAACAAGTGAAAGCAGTTCTTTACATGTACTGAAATGGCCAGGAGGGAAGGGAAGGGAAAGGCAAGGCAAGACTTGGGAACAGTGGTGGTGGAAAGAGACCCTCAACAGAGAACAAAACTCCAAGAGTGTAAAACATTTAAGAGCAATTACTATATAAAGAGTTCCAGATGGGAGGAGTTCAGCACAGATGTGTTCTATTTCTAGGACTCCAGTCAATCAGCATTGCTATAAAATTGCAAATTAATGAATTAAACAGCACCAGGGTTTTGCCATTTCTTTGGTTGCTGGCAGTTGCTGTGGGGATTGGAAGTGAGAGGATAGCTTGGGGGCTGTGCTATTTAGCTTATTCTGAGCTATTCAGATCTCTCCTAAACATTTAAAGAGTGTCTTTAAAAATATGGAAATAGGACTCTTATCTTCCTCTCCCCCTAGAAGCCCTGTCTTTGATTGTATCTCCAATATGGGAGAGGAGGGTTGATGTGAGAGACATAAAGGAAGGGGAAGATGGTTCTTCCTATATAAACCTGGTCTGTCTCTTACCATCACCCTAAGAGGTCTTGCCATCTGTGCCATAATCTTAGATTTTTCACACAAGTGAGCATGACACACACTTTTAGTGGTGGTACCAAACCTCTGAAAGATCTTTGTGTACATCGGTCAGACAGTATTTTGGAGAGACTGCCCACCTTGAGGTCAGTAATTTTTGTCAGTAATTTGTTGTGTAAAATATTACTATTGCCAGGTTTTTATAACTCTATTTTAGATTGCTGTTTTTATATGCATTTTAAGGTACACTTATATACGTATTTTAATGGGCAAACACATACCAGTCTAAATCCTGTTGTTAGACCTCACCAAAGCAAACCTCACTGAATAAATGGTCAACCAGTCCATTACCAGTCAACCACTGATTGAATAGGTCTACCCTAGTTGGGAATAACCCAGAGGATTCCAGCCACTGTGTTTCTTATGCTGTATAGCACTTCTGAGTGCCCTATGGATGGAATACAGTAGTAGGATAGATTAATATATTTACATGTGAGTGAGATAATTTATTTATATCTTACTCTTCTGCTCGGAGGGGTTACATGAATGAGCAATAAGGTTTGAGCACATATCATAGAATCACAGATTCATCAGCTAGATTCTGTGATATGAACTTGAACCTTATTATTGCTTATTCATGTAAATCCACACACCCTCCCTTATCCCCATCCCCACATAAGCTGTTGCCACGCTGTAGAAATAATGTGGTTTGACACCACTTTAACTGCCATGGCTCAATGCTAAGGGATTTGTAGTTTCTGTGGGATTTGTAGTTTCATGAGATATTTAGCTTTATCTGTCAGAGAGCTCTGGTGCCACAACAAACTCCAAATCCCAGGATTCCATAGGATGGAGCCATGATAGTTAAAATGTTGTCAAATTGCATTATTTCTGCACTGCGTCAGAGAAGAGTGTAATGGTTTGAAATGGAGTTTCTTGTGAGTTCTGAACTGAGGACTCTACTTAGTACAAACTATGGTTTCCTGAAACAAGCCCACCATTGTTTGTCCTTACTTGTTTCAACAGAGTATAATTTAAGCTAACCATCATGAGAATAAGCTGTGGTTAATTAAAACCAGGAAACAAATGTTTTCCATTCTCTTTCTTTTTAGCCATGTTAGAAAAGGAAATTGCCTTTCTCAGAGGAGGGATGGTCTGCATTTTTCCTATCATTACCTCCCATATCTGACTGATGTAAATGTATGAACAAAAATGCACAAGCCTGAGGCTAAGTTTACATAGAGCTCAGCTCTGGTTTAGCATCACATTTAAACTGGATCTATATGAAAACTAAGGTCATTTCAGGCATTCCTGAAGTGTATTATGTAAGCGAGGGAGGAGCAGAGTGCCACATTCTTAGTTGTCACTACACTTGCATGAACTGGATGTGTCTGAACAGGAGAGTCCCTTTCATCCAAGGAAGCTTTCCATATGAGCAAGGTCAAAGAGGCTCCTCTCTTCATACAGTATAAGTCAAGCTTGCACAAGCAAAGTAACACCTGAGGAGGGCAGGGCTCAAAAATTCTCCTCTTTGCATGATTAAGCAGCACAATCCAGGAGCACCTTAATAGGATGTTCAATAGCTTACCTGCAGCAATTTTTTAGGATCCTACCACCAAGGCATTTGGAAGGAGAAAATAGGGGGTTGACTAAATGGCAAAAATACTTCGCATAGCATTTGAGGATAATTTGTTTTGTCCAAATGGGATCCCACATCAATCTACCATCTTTGGAAGGAGAGGGGCAAAAATGTCCAAATACTCTGTGGAAAAAGCCTTTGTGCCTTTTCCAGACTTTAAAAAACACTGAAGGAAATGTGCACTCCCACTTGTTGGGACAATTGATTTCCTTTGCTATGCATTCCCAATAAGAGCGGAAGTGGAAAATTGATTGGTCAGACGTGTGCAGGGAATGGTGCTTGCTGGCAAAGCAAGCATCCAGAATTGCCATGGTGAATTTTTGCCATAGTAATCGTGCAATGAGGTAACATAACAGCCTTCTCCCCCTTTTTTCTGTTTAAGTGGAAGATCACACTTCTACACCTTGGATTTGCCTTTTTTTAAAAAAACTGTTCAGTGGCAGCAACTGTTGACAATAAAAGCAAGAGCAATTCTCTTGCATCCGCTGTCTTGATTTGCAGGCATGCCCATATGAACAACAAGCGTATATGGCTTTGCTTGCCTGCGATCTTGAAACAAATATGGAGACAAATGAAAGCTGCTGTGGATTGGCGTTACTGCTATCAGTCCACATTTTATTGTGGTGTATAGGTTAGCCCTAAGTCTTCAATGAAAACAGGAAAGGGAGAGTTTCCATTTCTTCTAAGATGCTACCCATATTTCGTTAAAATAAAGACTTGGATGAACAGAAAATTTGGGCTTAGGTTAGGTTCCTATAAGCTGTTAAGGGTGTTTGATAAGACTAGAGAAATCACTCAGCAGGGCTTTACTCCCCGGTTTGGTAGGATCTTTGGTCCATCTGTCTTCACAAAGTTCTTTTCCCCAAGCTTGCCACCAGAACCTCTTTAACTGGAGTTGCCTGGTCTGGGACCCTTCAAAAGCAAAGTGTGTGCTCTACTATTACAGACCATCCTACAGGTCTAATGATGTGGGTCCAAAGATATTTGTTCTCACCTCACCAAACATTGCATAAAAGACTTAGGATACTTTCTTTGCACATTGTATTTCATGTATACTTTGGTTTGTTTTAGTAACTTGCTTATTTAAATCAAAATGAAATTGCCCCTCTTAAAATTTACAGCCCCACTACCAAAGATTTTGCTTGGATAATCACTGAAAAGAAACACCATTGAAGTGAAATCATGCAAAATCTCATGTACCCATTTCTCTGGTGGCTTAACCCTAACTTTTCCCAACTCCTGGGAAAGTCAGCGTTGCATTACTGGGTGCTGGCCAAGGACTGCAGATTTGCAGAAGCACACACACACACACACACACACACTGCTGCCCCAGAGCTTCCTGCTTCCTTTGTTCTTGCCACCTGTCCACCTGCTATCTCAGCATGCAAACCATGACAAAAGTGAGGATACGAAGCAGTGGTCACTGCTTACCTTGTAGTCTTCTTCAGGGAGCAGGGGTGGATTGGGCCTAAAGAGAGAAGGAGGGAAAACATGTAGGCAGTAGCGGCACTGGTAAGATTTTGAACCAAATTAGAGAGTGGGACCCAAGATGTCTTTCCTCAGATCTGGTGCTCTATCCCACACTTTTATTCTGCACTGAAAAGTTATGTTAAGTCCTCTTAATGTTCCATTAAAAAAACAAGTAGATTATCTATTAATAATCCTATTAATAATAGTAGTTTTAGTAGTAGTAGAAGTTTTGGCTAAAATCCTGTATCAGCTTCTATTTAACTAAGTACTTAAGAAGTAACTTCTCCTGACCCAACCCCTCCAAACCTGACAGACATATCATCAACCATGTTCTTTCTCCCCATGCAAAATTGTGATGAAGTCGTGATTGTGAATACAAAATAGTTATGGTTAAGTAACTGCTTTGTATTCACAATCACTACTGAGTCACAATTTTGACACTATTGCCATGTTTGTAACTTCCCTCCCCTGCATCCTAATTCACTGGGCATCAGCTGCATGGGGAGTAGATGGGGCATTCTGCTGATGTTCAGAACATGGTTTAATGATGTTTTTGTGTCAGGTTTGGAGGGACTGCACCGGGAGAAGTTACATAGAGGCTTACTGCATGCCAAATTAAAGCCACAGGGCATCTGGAAGGTTCTGCTTTCCATGCCGCCTTACTGCATGATGGCGTCGTTCTTCTGGTGTTATGCCATTCCAGTCCCATGGGAAACTGAGGCAAAATCATGTCTTTTTGTTAGCAGGTTTTTCCGGTTAGCAAAAAGACTTTATTTTACTTCAGTCTCCCACAGCACTGGAATGGAAGAATGATGATGTCGTGCAGTAAGGCAGCATGGAAGTCGGAACCTTCCTGCTGCACTGCCAGTTTACTCAGGTGTGCAGTATGTCTCATAGTTAAGTATTTGGTTAAGCACAAGCTAATACATGATTCCAGCCAGTGGTTGTAGAAGTGATGATGATGATGATAACCACTATCTTCCCTATTTTCCTCTTTTTGTTATTGTTTCATTCAGGCCCAGGAGCAGTACACGATGGCAACAGTGCAGCTTCCAGAGCGATGGCTTGCCTCTGGCTATCAGGCACCCTCTTTGTTTATTTCCTCCTCAAGTTTTGATACGAAAAGTGAGGGTCCTTGCAGATGACGCTTGGCTTCTCCTGCACCACAGACTTTTAACCATCCATACTGCTGGGGAGGGGAGGGGGTAAATAAGCAAACAAACAAACAGTCTGCAGCTTGAATCTACTGCCGGGAGGGCAACGGGAGGGGGAGGGGAGCTGGGTCCCAAGTCAACTACCCATTAGGGACTGGTCAATCATGGGCATTTCCCAAAGCAGAATTAGTTTTAATTTCCTTCCTTGGCCCCGTACCTCAAAGATACCCTATTTATAAATGTCAACCTCTCATTTTTACTGTCAACAGTTTCTGAAATGAGCCCACCAAAATGCCCCAGGAGGAGGATACATCTTAGTCTGGGAGACAATGCACAACAAGAATTCAAAAGCAAGTCAAAAAAGGTGTCCTCCTACCTCTGGTGTCTCTTAAGCAAAAGGATTGTTCTTTCTACTTGTAACACTGTACATATCTGTTCATGTTTCACTCCAAATGTCCGATTATGCTCTGGTATCACCTTGCTTCCGCCTGGGTGGTTGTCTTAATAAATTTGTAGCCTGGCCATCAGTTCAGTCCTCTGCCTCCTCCCCAGCATATGTGTTAGATCAGAAGACTGAAGGCTAGGAGTGATGTTGGACCAGGTCACACATTTAGAGGCAGACTGTGAGTTTGCCAAGTGCTGAGAGGGGAGGGAAGAAAGACCAGGGCACACACCTACTCCTTCTACTGCAGATGCTGGCTATTATACATCTCCCTTTTTTTTCCCCAGAATAATCATGCTACCATTCTGCCCATGCAGCTGCCTGCCTTTTCCATCAATAGGCATATTCATCAACATATCAGTGTAATGATCTGGCAAAGCCCCCTCCCCCCAACTGAATCTCTCTTCTGCCATTCCTCACCCATTTGTTCACCCATCCATCAGCATAATCACCTCTGTTGAGTCCCACCTCCATCTAGACAACTTTTTAATTCTTCATTATTGAACCCATTATTATTTCAAAGTTCCACTTCAGGTTTTCAGTCTCTCTGTGGCACAGTGAAGAAAGGGGAGGCATGTACATAGCAACTAGTGAGAATTTGTGACACCAGTATACAAAAAGGTGCACCAAAAATCAAGTGGGCCAAAGACAAAAATGCAACCTACAGTACAACTCCAACATAAATGCATCTGTTGAAATTGTTACATTTCTGGCCTCTCATATTTTTGCCCCAAGAAAGCCTGAGCCTATCCCATCTCTAGCTAAACGAAAATCTCATTCCCAGCATTGCCTTAAAAATAATTCATATAACATGTTTTATTTTTATTTGGTGCTCTACCCTTGATTCCACTGTCCCAGAGTACTATTGCACATAGACATTCAGCAAGAAGCACCCCTTCTTTCACTCTGGAACATCCAGGGAGAGCAATGCTATTGATGTTCCTACAGCTGAAGTCTGACTTGCTTTCCCCTCCTCACCCAACCTGTCCTGTTGTAGTCTTAGAAGTCCATCCACTGCAGCTGATGGAGGTAGTGAGTTTGACACTTTCATCTTGTGGGAGGGAGACTTTTTTTGGAGTGGTGCAATTGGAATGCCAACATAATTTAAGTGTGGGAGCCAGATGGAAAGGGGGAAAGTAAAACAGATTCATGTGATTACTTATCTCTTGGAGGCTTTCATTCAAGCCCTTCGAAACAAAAGAGGAAACTTACAGGTCACTGTTTTCAAGTGGAGCAAAGGCATCAAGCTGTCTACATTTCATTTCAGTTTCAGGATTCAGTTTTCCAAAAGTTCTGGCACAGCCCACCTCTTGTTTGAATGATGCAGGATACAAGCTTCTTTCATCCATGAACAACACAGAAATAGGAGTTTGTTGTAGGGAATGAACTCTGGTCCCTACAATGAAAAAAGAGATCCATTTTCTAAGAAGCTACCAGTCCTGTGTGCCTTGACTAACAGAACTATGAACAGGTTGGCACTCCTAAATTTAACAGAGCTCTATATAGTGTGTCTCCACATCATGTCCCAGGACAAGTTGGACAGATGGGATCATTAGATCAGTCATGTGGGGAGACCTATCAGTTCTGCATCTGATTTATGCCATTTCTTCTGTTATATGTAGAGGCTGTTTCCTAGGTGGGACCAAGATGGAAAATAAATAAAGGATCCCAATACTACTTTTTCACCCTCTTTGGAAATGTTCTCCATAGGAGGATGGCATGAAAACCATCCTGTACAAACAAGACTGAGAGGCCCAACAGTACCCTGAAAAGCAGTAAGGAAGTATTATGCCCACTGTACTGAGCTGCTATCAGCTATGTCCTGGGAACACTAAAATGACCTTGTGGATGGCAAGTGACTGGTGCCAATTCCCAAAGGGTCTATGTGGATTATCAAAAAGTTGTGCTATTCAAGTGTTTCGATTATCCACAAATGTAAAACACGGATAATTACAGAGTCTGATATTTACTTATACAAGACTAAACATTTGGGTGGTATATTCATATTGAAAAAAGTTGGAATGGGCAGGGCTTTGTGTTTAGAGGAATGATGAAAGCAAATCCACCACAACCACATTATTATTGAATGTACAGAGTTTGCTTCCCATAACTTAATTTACAGCCCCAAATGACATGTTTCCCTTCAGATATCAAGAAAAGAAGCTGCAAAACCCTTTAAGGGGAGAAAACAGAGTAAAAGAGAGAGCAAGTGGGGAATATGGTTTCCAAAAATGTTTATTGCCCTGCAAACATTACCCTACACTTTCTTTTCCAAACTGGGACAACAGGCAACAAATCTCAGCAACGGGGAGGGAAAACCTTAATTCAAAGTGACTCAGAAAATGAAGTGAGTTGCAGTCAATAAAACTTTATGCCACAATAAATTGGTTAGCTTTTAAGGTGACCCTAAGACCCTTTGTTGTTTCCACCATGAAGAGATCCAACATCATGAAGCCTTTTGGATGTCAACGCAGTCTCTACAAGAAATTTGCGGCAGTGTGCTTTAATGCAAAATTGCTTTGAGTTCCTTCAGGAATTGCTTTGCTGGATCAAGCCAAAGCTGGTATTACATTCTATTAAACAGCTGCCAACTAGATGCTTCCAAGTTATGGCTTCTCCTTTTGACCTTGAAGAGTACAGAAGGGATGCATTTGGTGTTTAGTTCGTCCAGATTGCAGCAAGAGGTTATTGGCTTATTTTTTTAAAGTGTTCTAATTAAATATAAGGTACACGTATACATACTTCAGCTATGTTTCTAGTTGACTTAGATCTTCACCTGGTTTGATCTAACTTTAGGTTTGACCTCGAAGTCACTGGATAAAATTCAAGGGTCTAGTGTTCACAGGATTGCTACTGGGCTTGCTTTAATTCGAAAACTGATTTAGTCTGAAAGGTATGTGATTGTAAAATAAGTGTGTAGAAGAAGCATTTTAATTCTCAAAAACAAATTGGCAAAAGAAAGAATTTAAGATGTTCAAAATCATGATGGAATACTCTGACAAGGATTAAAATATAGACATTTGACTGAACAATCAGTTCTAGCAACCTAAATCTAGGGAATTCTATTCCACAAGCAGTAGATTGTTCCTGCCTGCCTAGGACCTGGAAACTAGTCTTAAAAGTTGAACAAGCAAGCCCTGTGAAGAAGGGCTATATCAAGTGGAAGGAAAGAGAAGAACCCCTAGTTTTCGAAAAAGAAAAAAGCACGAAGAAGTTCCATTGGAGGTTTTCTGTGAAAAATGGGGATAATTCCTCCCAGAATAATGTGCACTGAAGTGCTGGTGACACACCATGTACTACATTTTCTTGATAGTGGTTAACGTACTAAGTGCCTAATGTGTGGTGTTTGCAAATATTTTCCAGATGCATTTGGGTGACATGCATGAGAAATATTGTACATTTTGATGGTGGGAAAACTCCATGCACTGCCCCTCTAATATGAAGATTTGTGGTGTCTGGGAGTAACACAGTAAACATAGGCCTCCCTCCATTCATTTCTGTGAGAGCTTGCAACAAGCTCCCATTCTGGCTCCACTGAAATGAATGAAAATGTGTGCAGCAATGCCAATTAGTAAGTTACACCATTTAGTTATGAATGGACATCAGTACAATTATACAACCTAACACCCACTGACTTCAGTGAAACTATGCACAAGCAAAGTGGACACAAACAAGATTGCAGCTATTGATCCCAGCCAAAAAAAAGTTGCATAGATTTCATTGAAATTAATGGGAGTTAGCCATGACCTATACAAGTGTTAGCTATTTTTCTTTTCTGGAGTGAGGCCCTTAAGATTAAGGTCTTGGTTATGTTTCATAGACAGGGCACCTTTGTTTTTTCAGGAACACAGGAAGCTTCCTCATAACAAGTCATATCACTGGTTCAACTAAATCACTATGGTCCAAATTGACTGGCAGTGGCTCTTCACGGTTTCAAAGACTCCTTGAAAATGCTAGGGTTCAAACTGTGTACCTGCTCAATGCATACTATGTGCTCTGTCACACAACAATAACCACTCTCCCAATTGCTTTACAATGGGAAAGTAAAACCTATATTGACTGAAATGCTTATTTGCATGGGGATTTTATGCCCCTAGATATTTATTTGGAAAAGAAAAGGGAAGTTTTCTTTCTGCAAACTGGAGAAGATTTGTACTTCGCACATACAAACACTCACAACCCTCTCCTTTAAGAAGGAAGTAAAAACTGTGTGCAGGCATGTGTCTCTCTGTGTGTATGCATGCATTCACACATGCAGACCCTTCACATAGCTGGAAGTGTATTATCTGGACAAGCAAGTGGTAAGAAGGAAGCCTAATAATATTTTTACAGCTTAGATAGCAGTCAAAAGAATTTAGCATTAAAAAAAAACTTAGTTGGGGGAGCCCAGTTTTACTTGCTAAGAAAATCATCAGATGTGGTTTCTTTCTGCCGATAAACAAAGATGGCAAATTCTGAAAATAAACCAAGATTATAGCTGAAACCGATATCTATCTATCTATCTATCTATATCTATATCTATATATATAATTTTAATACACATGGGAATTGATAGGGAGGGTTCACAACTAATGCTAAACCCTGTTTGGTGCTCTGTGCTCAAGAAGAAAGAAGACCAAGCAAAGGCTAGGACTCATAAGTTTTCTCTTATTGGAAGGAGGATTGAACAAGGCTTATGTTTCACTTTCTCCACTTGCTGAATTATCCTGCTGTGTGAACCAGAAGCTGTGTTTTAGAATCAATTCTAATTGATTGCTAAACAATCCAGCCTTAAAGAACTGCAATTTTGAAGCTAGCTCATAGAACAGACTAACAGCAATATCAAGAATACTCACAATTTTTCCCCCACTGTCAGTGGTGTCACAGCCATTGAGACATCCCACCAAAAAAACTGGTCAACCTCTGTAAAATGTATCAATTTTTTTGTATTTCAGCACCTTCTTGTGAAAAATTCATCTCTGCAAAGAAAAAAAAAATGTTTTCCAGAAAAGACACTGTTTTCTGTGCAATAGTTTTTCTTTGTGCATTCACCAATGCTTTTGTGCATTTTTTTTTTTGAGAAAAGTTCCAAAATGGCAGGGGGCATCATCAAAATTGTGCAGAATTTTTCATAATCCCACTCAGCAGAGAGGAAACTTCTGCAATCATCTTGTTCTTGCCTGCCAGAATGCAATAAGTGAAGATTTGCACCCCTGCAAGGTAGACACTGTCTTAAATCAGGATTCTTAGTTTGTGCATATTGTGTAATGCAAGCCAGGAATCAGCTATAGTGAAATGCGGTCCTTGTTTATTCCCCCTTCTTGGCTGCACAGAAGGAGAGGGGAGTGGAGCGCCATAGCACAGTGATTCATGAAGGCTCTTATGTGTGAATGCAGAGATAATGCAAACAGACAACAGCCATGCTCTCGACATCATGCAATTGGTGAGAGTTCCTGATTAAACTGTGGTGTTGAACAATTCTTCTTCTAAAAAAAATGAAAGCATTCTTCTGCTGCTTAGATATTATGTGGAATATCTCTGATTAGCATTCTTGAACACCTGTGGATCCAACAGTCAAATGACACAGAAAAGAAATGAATGCCTACCTAGAGGCCTGTCAACGAGGTGGTCTAGATGATGAAAATACTCATAGAATTCGAGTAGGGTGTTGTCTATACGATTAAAAAAATATGAACAGCATGCAAATGTATGGTGATCTGTTCAAATGTCCATTCACACAAATACATGTCATTTGGAAGGGGGCAGCAAAATCCACTGCAAAGTCTGTGTGCACCACATCCGGGGCTTCATACAGATTTTTTAAAAAGCTCCATATGACATGCAAATGTGTGATCATTTGAACACTCACATTCACTCTTTGATACTCTTTTTTTTAATTTTTTTTGATACTCTTTTTTAGTTCTTTGTTTGTAAATATGAAATGTTGCTTGTGCACACCCTGGGAAACTGTTTTTGTTTGTTTGTTTGTTTGTTTTTTATGGTGGCGGCAGATTTAAAATCATGAGTAAATCACTCATGGCAGCCTGCTGGCTAGGGGGGTCATGTGGAGTTTGGGGAGGGTTCTTTTGGTTGTGTAGGCAGTTCGTATCGTTGCAAATGCCTGCCTTTCTGAACATGTTCATATTTCCCCCCACGTATAGACAAAACCTAGAATACCTTTTGTCCCAACATACTGCAAATGAGATTTGTGGTATTCAGAAGAAGAGGGGCCAAAAACTCCATTTACTACAAGGGAAAAGGCTTCGTGAATTTCCCTGAGGTTTTTGGAATTATGCACAGGCTTGCAAATTATTGCATGTCTGGACATCCAATTCATGACACTGCACATCCTTGGTGAGGATGGAAGTGGAGAGCAGATTGGTCGGCCGTGCGAGTGGTGAGCGGGCTTGTTGGCAAGGAAGAGGCTGGAAGCCCTATTTTCATGTTTCATGTTATTGAGTGTGCACTTTTTTGCTGCGCTGAGGCGACCAAAGAGATTTTTATAAGTGGAAGGTCACATTTGTGCACCTTTGATTTATAAGTTTAAAAAAATACTGTGCAGTGGCAACAACACATGTGGAGAATAACAATGTGCTGTACCCTCAGCCAACATCTTGATTTGCAGGCATGGCTGTGTGTGCACTTCAAACACAGATAGCTTCGCATACAATAGATTTTGCCCAATGACCGTGGAGACGAATGAGCACTGCTGTGAATTTTCAATAACGTGCACCAATTTGCATTATATCTTCTCAACTAGAAACCCCTACACTGCAGAAATCCAGCAGTTTAATACCACTTTATCCACCGTAGCTCTATCCTATGGAATCCTGTTATCCATAGTTTTGTGAAGTATTTAGTTTTTTTCTATTAGAGAATTCTGGTGCGTCACCAAACTACAAATGCCAGAATTCCATAGGATAGAACTATGGAGGATAAAGTCATGTCAAACTGCTGTATTTCTGCAGTGCAGACAGGCTCTAAGAGTCTTGGCCTCCCATCTGAGAAAATCTGGTCTCAAAAGATTGGAGTATAGAACAAAGATTTCTTGCTGAATAGAGATGTTGAGTGATTTTGTTCTCAAAGGAAGCAATGAATTCTTTTTTTCGCAATTTACTTCCTGCTGCAAACAAGTTTTCAAAACCTCTACAGATTTCAAAGACTATTTGCAGTTCAATCTGCAATTTTTCTGCAGAAAGTAACATTTACTGCACAGGAGGCCACATTTTCTGCACAGACAATAATATTTCTGCATGGAAATATTATTTTGTGCATTGTAAATGCTGTTCCCTCAACACCCCCTCACACACACACGCAAACCCTGCAAATTTTGTGCAGAACAAATCCTGAACTGTTAATATTATCATCAGTCCAGGATTCCCCTCATTAGGGTTTCCCAACAACCAAGATACAATTTTTTCAACTATTTTTTAAAAATTAAAATATACTTTGCATCCTTAATGCTAAGGTAACTTCTGACCTATTTGCTTATGACCACTGACAACTAGGGTTTTTAACATTGGGACATTCCTAGATTTGGGGAACAAAAGGAAAACCTAAGTGCATTTCCCCCAAAGTTGTTCTTCAAATAGCTTTTATATTTACATGTTATACAGATGTGTTATAATTACATGCATCTTGGACCATAGCACAAGAGAACAAATGCTACCTGCAGTTTTTAAAACATATGAGAAAAAAATAAGAGAAATATGCACTTGTGATCTACTTGCCTCTTCATTAAATCTGCAATATAAATTTTCACAGAATTTGTACACATGATGTTCCACGCAAGCTAATATAGAATTCTTTGAAAACCTCAGAGCCACTGCATGCAAACTGGACCAGAGTAAAATCAACCCTTCTAGATAAAAGGCTTGGTCATATTGTTTAGGAAGCATACCTTCATTCTTGCCTAGAAATCATGTGTTTTCATAGGTCCACAGAGGTCTCGTGCATATGAGTCTCCCTATCGAATACATAAGTGCTCCTTCTATGTACTCAGACATTCTTGTGGGTCAGCTCCCTCTACCAAAATGAACAGGGAATCCCTACGTATGCCTTGGAGTCTCTGTGGCTAGGATAGACTGTTGAACAAAGAGAGAGTCAGGTTTTGTTTGACATCACTTACGAGGATTAGACAGAATACTAAATTCAAGGCCAAGCCAATTCAACTAGACAAAGAAATAACATCTATGCCTTGACGTCTGCATGAATTCAAGGGGAGTGCATCAACTATGGCTTCCTGCTATACAGGGCTTCAAGATGGAAACTCTCTCTAGTTGTTAATCAATAAGACACATCACTTACTCTTTCAGTTGAGCAAACAAATGAAAAAGAAACACAATATAGAATAATAACCTGTTATTCCAGCTATTGGGGAGCATTAAAAAAAATAATTCAAGTTACTTGTGCAATGTATAAGTGCAATTGTGAGGAAACATGTTGGGTGTATGACTCCGTTACCTGTCCATTTCAGAGTCCTTATCTTTGGTAGACTTACAAGTTCTTCTGTGATTTATCAATGGTGCAATTCTAGCTGTGTCAAAGCTATGGGCGTGCACATTGTTTTCACACAATTTATCCTTTAAAAAAGAAACAAAAAAAATAGTAAATAAATTTTCAGTGTTCAGATGCTTTAATGAGAAAAAAAGTTATATCAAACAAAAGTTTTCAAAGCATTTTTTCTTTTTTTCTGTCAGCCTTCTAGAGATACTTTCTAAATTTTATTTTTATCTCTTAAAAGCAAAGTCAAGTCTTTCTTTTTTTTTCCTTTTTCCTGTCAATAATCGTATTAAAAGGGTGAATATACTACCTGAAATTTTGTGCATGTTACATTGTAGTTGTAACCTTTTCTAATTCAGAAAGAATAAGAGATGGTTGTGATTGTGCAGTGTATCAATAAAGTTTGAAGAAATTTGTACCTTTGGGGAAATTTTATCCGAAGCACCATTTTATTCCCTGGCTCCATACTCTTCAGCACCTAAACCTCTTGGTCAACAGCTCCTCTTCCATAGATGTTGTGTTTATTCTAAAAAGGGCCCATGGAATCCATCGAGGCAGCATGCATCCAAAACATTTAAGAACAATTCAACATAGTGGCTAAATATACAAACACAGAGAGACTAGTCGGGCTAGCGATAGCAACTGAGTCGGGGCAAAATGCATGCTCGGGTTGTGATATTTTTATCAATGAACAGCACAGATGGTGAGGGAAGGTCTTTTAGCTGAGATTCTGCCGATCACTAGCCATGGCTGGAAAGGACTCATCTCTAGCAATCAGTGCCACAATTCATATGTCAATGGAACATAGCACAAGGCCTCAGATCTTAGAACACAGGCAAGTTCATATGGGTGGGAACAATTCTTCTGATCCTATAGCCTCGTGCCTTTTAGAACTGCAAAAAGTCAGCATCAACACATTAGAACTGAGCAATCATTCATTAGGGATTTTCATTCTAGCCACTGTCATGTGCCTGTATCTGTGACAAAATGTGCAGGAATAACCCACTCTTTACTAATAGGCAGGATCAATCAAAATGCGACAGTGAACCTCCATTCCATGGCTGCATAAGCTTTTCCCTTCCATACAAATGCAAAAAAATAGGACAACAAATAATAACTCATTGTTTTCTTTATGTAGATTACTTAAATTAAATTTCTATTTCTATAAATTATATATATTGTTGTTGCTGTGTGCCTTCAAGTTGCTTCTGACCTATGGCGACCCTAAGGCAAACCTATCACAGGGTTTTCTCAGGCTGAGAGTGTGTGACTTGCCCAAAGTCACCCAATTGGTTTCCATGGCTGAGCAGAGATTCAAACTATGATCTCCAGAGTCATAGTCCAACATTCAAACCACGTTAAAAATGACACCTTCAGCTGTCAAGTGGCCTCATTTAATAATACAGTGGGATTTATGTATTTTTGTAAATAACATGAAGCTATATGAGGAAGTCTTTAGGATAATTCTCAGAGCTTTCTCCACAGTGCTGCTATCTTCTGTCACCCTCCTGTAATTTTTTTTTTTTTAATGTAAGCTTTTGTTAAGCTCTGTTCTCACCAGGAGCAGCCCTTAACTCCCTCCTAACAGGCCTAACACTGGACTCTACACACACAAACACACACACACACACACACACAGTTTATTGATTTTCATGAATAACCTTACAATGTAAGTTACATGCTGTAGAACTTCCTATTGCATAATTATATAAAGTTATATATCATAATGCATTATAACAGACAGCATAATATGAACCAAAAATAGTTTTAAAAAGTTATCAAAGAAAAAGTATGGCTAGCAGATAGGCCTAGTGCTGGGGCCTGTCTACTATGGCCAGAATATACCGTCTTCCAGCTGGAGTATTCTAGCCCTGGTGTTGGCCTGGGTTCCCCCCCCCCCATTATCACAACAAAACAGACAGAAATCTGCATGCACACGGCAGCTGGTATCAACAGGTACCTCCACCATTGTTGCATGTCACACTCTCTGAAGCCAGGAAGGAGGTCCTCAGCTTGTGATCAAGGCTGGCCACATGCAGGGGGCCTTGATCACATGCTGGGGGTCTCCTTTCTGGCTTCAGGCTGACACCAGCAGGAGTGGTGTCCACTGACGCAGCCTGGCATGCAGGTACGGATTCCTGCATTCCCACACCAGACCCGTCTGGGTTTTCCCACATGATGGGTTTTTGCAGGGGTTATTTGGAAACATTTAAACAGGGTTTCCCCTGGCTTCCCCCCACCCTTGCCTTGGATGTCATCAGGACTGTCCAGAAGTGAATTGGGGCAAAAGCCCTGTGTTGTTTGGACTGAACAGCTCCAACATGGGGGAAAGCTGGGGTAAATTGCTTGTTTAGACAAGCCCCTGGAGAAGGGATGAGGCAATTGACAAGCCCTCTATTGGGAACACACAGGTATGACCTTATAGTGTACTTCATTTACATCTGACTCTTAATACTGGCTTAAATGACAGGTATAGGTTACATAAGGACCTGTTTAAACAAGTGCGAACAAACAGCCTTTGGCTCTTAGATAAACAATGATGCAAGTCAAGGGCAAGATTAAATTGATTCACTTTTTAATATAAACCAACAAACATTCTGTTCTTGAATTAATATGCAAACCAAAATACAACCACATTTTGGGTTTAACGTTTTTTCAAAATTTGCACTGCAGTACTTCATTTTTAAAAAATTGCATAAGGGGTTTAATACAAAATGCATTTTAATTAGTGCATAACAGGTTGTGTACAAAAATGCAAACATCAAAGTAAATTGCATACAGAAGTTCAGCTATTGGGGAATATACACAGTTGCAATGTGTGCATATGAAGGAAATCACATACAAGAAAAACATAGGAATTTATATGGGATGGAATAAACTCATGCTTGGGAGAAAATGTGAATATGAAAGAAAGTAAAACAGCTTCATCAATAGATCCCTTGCCTTGAGAAAAGACTAGAGAACATAGGACAAGAAACTCTTCATCTACCCCAGTGTGAAGCGTGGCAAAGACTTTGACTCTTAGGACTTTATCAGATACATAAAATATGACATCATAAAGATTCCATATAACTGCGAAAGGGCATGCAGATCAGACAACGTCACCCTTTCGCAGTTATATTCTGCCCCAAACCTGTACTTTTTAATTGATGACTTAAGCCATTAATTGATCCCCCATGGCATGTTTGTGCTTGCACTTTTGGTGTGCGAAACCTTGGGCCATTTAACTCATGAGAATGCCTCATCAATGGCTTGTCCAGCTTAAACACTTCCTGGTGAGATTGGGACATCCAGATAAGTTTCACCCAGGTTAAAGGGACTTTTAAAGTGTGTTTATGTGCTTGGTGTACATTTTTATGCTTTATTTTTTGTTTTATTTTAAAATTTCCTATGCAACAAAGTCTCACAGAATTTCGAACGAGGAAGTGAATGGGGCTCCATTCACTTCTTCTTCATTGCCAAGGAAACCTTCTGCTAGGAGGGAAGGTAAGTGCAATGGGGCGTGTTCTTTTGCCAGCAAAAAAATTGATTTTTTTATGCCGGCAAAATATGTTTAAAGGGGCTAGTCTGAGACAACCACAACATAGCTCCATATCACCATTGTGCAAAAAACTGAGCAGAATCTTTAACACCACAAATTATAGCATACACATTGGCTGCCATGGCTCCATCCTATGGAATCCAGGGATTTGGAGTTTAGGGAGGGGTACTTAAAATTCCTGAAAGCCTAAAGGCACCAGATGCTGTCTGTAGTGTGGGAAGGGGGGCTGAAGTTTCCTAGAAAAGATCCTTAGCTTAGAAAATTTGAAAACATTGTTCTTCCCTGAAAGGAGGGGATCATTGTCTTTTTTTACTCTAATGCCTCGGAACAATGCTAGGTCTTCAGAACTGTGTAGGATGCAAAATGGTGGCTCACCTGCCAACAATTATTCCTGGTGGCTCACTGTGGCAGCAAAAGGAAAACATCTATGGGTGGAAAGTATATTGCATTTTGCTGCCTATTAATAGGGCAGGGAATTTGGGGTTGCCATTCTCACTGAAGAGAAGTGAAACCACCAACACATGTCCAAAGAGAGAGGGGGGAGAGGGGAGGGGGGAGAGAGTCTCTTAGCATTCTTCTTATATGCACACAATCTTTGTATTTCTTCTCATTGCAGAGTGACATTATCCCCAGAACATAATGTATAGTACAAAGGAGTATAGCTTTTGGGGGTGGGAAGCAAATGAAGACCATTGCCCCCAAATAGGAATTCTGCCTCTCGTGAAATTTTCCTTCAATCCCCAAATTTCTAGCATTCTAAAGAGCGAGACATTGAAAACCATCCACACCTCTTCCTACTATTGCTCTATTCCTACTTCCTCTATTTCTAAATACTGACGTTTTGCATTGCTGCAATGCTAGAAATTTGGGGACTGATGGAAAAAATCTTATTTAGGGGGGTACAAGGCCCTCATTTTACCCCATAGCCACACCCCTGCAGTGCAGTATGACTGAGATAAAGAAAAAGAAAGGGAAGATAATGGCTGCAGTATTGTGCATGTTAGAATGATACAATAAGCTGCATGCATAGAAACCAATAGGTATCACTGATTTTCCCTATTATCCAAATAAAGAAAATAGAATATGAAATGTGTGTGTCGGGAGGGGTGTTTTTAGTTAAATGCACTTTACCTGTAAGCTTGGCATGTTCCCCCAGGGGGGATATACTCTAATGGTGGAGAATCACCAATCTACAGTCACAGAGCAAAGGCCCCAAACATTTTTCACAGCCTTGTTTTGTCAACCTGCCCTTGTCTGCATCTGTTTCCTGTGTAAAACTATTTTCCTATCTGCTTTCCACACCAGCCAGACACATATAGATATAGACGCATACTATACTTCCCCATTCCCATTTCTCACCCGCCCCCACCTACTTACTCCCGGCAATATGTCCATCTATCAATCTGCCCTTCCATATGCAGCCAGCTGCATTGACATATCCTTCCATCTATTGTGCCAATCCATCCAGCCATCACCTATCAATCCATCCACCCGTCTCACTTTAAAACTCAACTTGTACCTTTCTCCAGAAACACGTCAGCATAATGAAATCTTTCCTCTTATCTCTCCTTCAGCATTCAGCAGGAGAAGCTCAATGTAGCTAGTCTATAATATGCCAGTTAAAGGGAGCTGATAAAGAAAATGTATCTTGTCCAGAAAAGCCAAACAGACTATGTGTGTATGTGCTTTTTCTTAAATAGTGTCCTTGTTAAAAAAAAAGAAAAGAAAAGAAAAAAAAGAAATGCTTTTCACAAGATGAGACATAATAGTATTAAAGATGTCTTTGTCATTATCAAGAGATATCAAAGAAACAGCTAGTTCCAGTGGGTGAGGAGGGAATTAAGGGAGATCAAAAAAAGGACTTGTGCTTAAAACTCTTTCCCCCCTGGCTGCCATTAGAAGTTATTTGGATGCTCAAAACCAGCAACAATTACAGCACAGCATTTGGTCTTAGTTGGAGGCAGCTGGTCTCTCACTTCAATTTAAATTATATGGCAAAAGACAGAGGAAAGAAGACAACATAATGCAGGGCCCATATCTGCAAGATAACTCCATCCTTTCTGAGGACATTTTTTTGGATCATTTTTTTCTGGATTTTATGCACACTTGTCTGGGAATAAGCATCACAGAACTCCTTGACACTTATATGTAGACATGCAAACAATTGTACTGTAAGTCTGGTAACCAACTACACTCAATAGGAGGAGGTAAGGCCATGTCTCACTCAATGGGTCCTGCTTCTGGGGTTTTGTTTTGTTTTGTTTGGAGGGGTGTTTTAAAATTATCAGGGATACAACATCTTTTCAGGTTCATCTTCCAGAACCTTAAGGTCAATGTCATAGATGTATTAGGGAGAAAATAGCTGCCTTGAGTCCCAGTTTGGGAAAAAGGTGATATATAAATAAAGTGATGGATGGATGGATTGGTTTTTTATAGAGAGAGTGGGGAAAGCTAGATTTGAGGGTGCCAGAAAACATTCCCTTCCTTGACGATTTCTGGAAATGTAGGTTTGATGCTCTGAAACTTGTCATCTGCTTTGCATGGGTTCATAATGCAAATGAAAAACCTGCCATCACTTGCATTATAATTGCTTCTCCTTTGCCTTCTTGTTCAGGAACAATCAGATCCTAAGGCAAACAGGTTCACTGGAGAAGCTCAAATGGAATTCGCTCATATTCACTCCTTGCTACCCGCACATCTTTTGCATTTTAGACTGCATGCTCCTTGAGTTGGGAACCTGTGACTCTCCAGATGAGGAGGGACTCCAACATCCATCAGCCACAGCTGGCACAAGATTGATTGGGATTTGTAGTCAAATGTCTGGAGTGCTAATTGGTGCCCTATCCTTGCTTTTGAAGAAAAGGGTCCTATTTCCCCTCCCCCCAATGATAATAATAATAGTGATTTAGCCCTGTTGCATGGAGATGTTCTGAAAAAGTTAATGGCAAAGGGGAGATAATAGGAGCTAAGCAGGGAGTTGCCAGGAGACAGAAATTGCAGGGGAGTCATCCCATACCCCTCTGTCCTTGCTACCTTCTTCAAGTAGGGAACAAGATAAGGGCCAATTACGATAAGGTAGCTGTTTTAAGTTGAAGGGAGGCAAGACATTGTGAAGTTTCTCAGTAATCAAGACAGACAATGTAAGCTTTTTTTTCTCTCTGAATGTGAATACAGCAAGGCACCTGAATGCTGATTTTAGACATTTATCATCCCTATAGACAGATTCACATTAAAAAGGGTTGCACAAAAAGGCTTAGAAATGTCTTTGGCCTTAAAAGGAGAGGCCATTCCAATTCAGGATGTTTCCTTCCACAAACCATGGTTCCATTGGTTTCTACGTTCTACATCAGCATTGGCGTTCTTAGAGTTAAGAAGATGTCACTCATCACTCAGTTTGCAAACAGACATTAATAGCAGAAGAAAATGTATGAAGTTGGGGGATGGAAACTGAGACAAAATTCATGCTTTGGTTTGGTCATGGGCTCTGCTCTAGACCCCCTTTAAATATATTTTGTTGCTGCAAATCCCCAAGACTTAACTCAAGAAATACTACTACTACTACTACTCTGGCTTTTCTTAGCAAACAAAGATTCAGGAAGGACTCATCCCACACTTTCTGCAAGCATGCTGATGACTAAAAAGGTCAATCCAAAATAAACAAGTCCGGTTGCAGAAAGCACAGCAGAAGGTCTCCTTGGGTGATGTTTCCAGGTTCTGATTTTTTTCTGTGTTGTCATTTCTCTTCAAGACTTGTTCGGCGTGAGTTCTCAAATAAGGCTGCAGCATTGTAGATACTGCATCTCCATGCCTCCCGATGTGAGGCCAGGGTGGACCATTGTTGGTGATCAATTTGGCCAAGCCTGAGATGTTGTTTCAGGGAGTCCTTGTATCGCTTTTTTGGAACGCCCCTTATGCTGACCCATGGTAAGTTCACCGTAGAGTACTATTTTTGGGAAGCGATGGTCCTCCCTCCTAGAAACGTGCCCTGCCCAATGCAGCTGTGTTCTCAATATCATGGCCTCGAAGCTGGTGATCCCTGCTTGCTCAAGGACAGCAACAATCGTCACATAGTCAGTCCAGTGTATATTTAGGATTTTGTGTATACAGCGCTGATGAAAGCGTCTGAGGAGTCGTAAGTGGTGGTGATAGGTGACCATGTTTCAGACCCATAAAGGGGAATAGACAGTACAATGGCTCTATACACACTGATTTTTGTGCTTCGCCTCAGGTGTTTATTACTCCAGACTCTTTTATAAAGTCTTCCAAATGCGCTATATGCCTTTGCTATATGTCTCTTTGCCTTGGTTTGACCACATCAGAAGACCAACCAGGTAGATGGGGATGAACTTTCATTTGGCCACCTCTTCTAGGCCCCTCTCCATATGAAGCAAGCAGTGCTCTCCTTAAAAAATGCTGCTTGGTCATTCAGGATGCTGCCGAATAAGACTGTTATCTCCCGGGTCAGTCTCAAGCAACCAAAGTCCTGAAACGCCTGCATGCAGGGTTGGGTCTGCAGCTTCCAGTGCATCTTTACACCTGCCATTTCGTCCCTCGCCTATCACTACAGGGCTTTTTTGGAACTGGATGTGTCCTTCGAGCCTGTGCAATGGGTTTTTCTGGTGAAGCTCAGCATGCACAGAACTGGCCTCACCCTTTAAACCAAAGGTTCATCTGCTGTGGCCTTGCAAGCATTGACGCCCCCTTGTCGTGGGAGAGAGACTTGCGTACCCTAATGATGTTTTGAGCTATGCTGATGGTGACATAATAGCCACCGGTAGGGTCTCCCATGCCAGACAGGTCAAAAACGGAGGGTCTGACAAAGAATGTCAAAGGGCAGGATGGGCTCTCTAGCCTTATGGCAACCATCCTAGGAGAAGGAAAACTCTAATCCCAAACCCGGGCAGATGGTGTTCGTCCAACCATGTAAGGTCAGCCATCTAAGAGAGGGAAACTCTAATCAAACCTATGACCCGAGGACCTTGGTGCTACTAATAATAATAATAATAATAATAATAATAACAACAACAATAATGCAATTACACCACCCATTAAACCTTCTCTCAAAGGCACTGGAGGGGGAGGGAAGAATTTTCTCCTGCTTCTTCCTTCAAGTTGTGGCTGGAGCAGATTGAATGGCAATGAGTAGGCCAAGCCAGCCACCCCAGCCTTTCCCTTGGCTCCTGCCTTCCAGCCAGAATATTCTCACCCAGAGTTGTCCCGGATCCCCCCTATTACCATGACAAAACAGACAAGTCTGCATGCACTCACCAGCTGGTATCAGCAGACTCTCTGAAGCCAGGGAGGAGGCCCTCAACATGTGATCAAAACTAGTCCCATGCAGGGGCCTTGATCATATGCTGGGGGCCTCCTTCCTGGCTTCAGAGCAACACCGGTGGCAAAGGTAACCAGTGATTCAGCCTGGCATGCAGGTATGGACCCTGCATTCCCGCACCAGATCCATCTGGGCTTTCCTGTATGATGCAGGTTTTCCTGGGGGTTAATTTGAAATGTTTTTAAAAACGTTACCACCCCGGCTTTGCCTTAGACATAGTCAGGACTGTCCAGAGGTGAATCAGGGCTAGAGCCCAGCATTGTTTGGACTACAGGGCTCCAACATGGGGGGTAGGGGAGCCGGGGTAAATTGCCCATTTAGACAAGCCCTAAGGCTCTTGCACAAGAAGCAAATGCTGTCAGGAAATTGTGGCATTTGTTGCCATATATGCTGTGGAAGGGATGTTTTGCAAAACACACAACATTTTGGTCTCTTTCACCTCCTTCTCCAGAGCATTCTAAAGTATACTATTCCTACCCTCAAAGGAAGAGGTGTTTTTTTTTTAAAGCACTATGAATTTAGTTGTCAGCTGCTCTTCCCTATTTTTCCATTATCTCCCTTCTCCAGGGTCTTCATTTAATGTTTTAAAACTTTTGCTAGAGCCATAGTGATAAAACAGTAGATTCTCATGCTTTGGAAGGTCAAACCCCCCCCCCCAATACACATGCTAGTCAATTTCAGCTTGGATTGAAACTGCAAGACTGGGAAAGGTGGAGGGGTGGGACATCAGTGGAACCATTCCTGAGGTTAACTGGCGGGGTGGGTGGGTGGTGGCCTTTTACTGCTTTCATGCTAAGGTGATAGTTTTTAAAAAAGAAAAAAGAAAAATCTGGTAAACTGTAATGGTGCTATGTTTGTGTTCTTTGAAGCAAGATTACAGCCCCCTCCATCCTCAGCAAAAGCACCACCACACTTTCCAGGTGGAATCCTCTACTGCAGTATATCTTATGAATACTTAGCTATGTAGCAGAGGCTTTAAGAAACCCTGTTAGTGAATTGCCTGCATTAACAGGACGCCAAGAATGTCCTGATGCAAAGCAGCTTCTACCAATGTACACTGACTCTCCCTAGCCAGTGTCTCAATGCTCAATGGTACCAAATCATATTGGTCCCAATGTGTGTCAGTCCCGTTGTGCACCAATCACTTCATTGGCTCCCCATGTAGTAGCATAACATCATCCCTTTACTGGATGTGGATATTATGGAACTGCCCAATTCTAATTCCCACAGATTAAGGAGATTTTCACACGCCGAAAATATCGCCGCCAGAAACCGGGACAGAAATATTTCTGTCCCGGAAGCAGCGCTGCGGTTCGCACGCTCACCTCCCTCTCCCGTTGTTCCGTCGTCCTCGCTTTGGGTTTTTCCCTCCCTCTTCTGGAATATTTTACTAACGGGAGTTTGCCGTTAATAAAATATTCCGGAAGAGAGAGGAAAAAACCCAAAGCGAGGACGACGGAACAACGGGAGAGGGAGGTGAGCGTGCGAACCGCGGCGCTGCTTCTGGGACAGAAATATTTCTGTCCCGGTTTCTGGCAGCGATATTTTCGGCGTGTGAAAATCTCCTAAGTCCACTTACAAAGACATAATTCCCCAATAAGATTCTGGTCTCCTACTTTTGCACTATACTACTAACAAATACATATAAACATCATCAATACAAAATGTAGGCACTGCGGAAGAAACAGGTGGAGATTCTCTGAGTACTGTAACAATCTGGAAACATAACTGGGAAGGTATGAAGAGGCTGGGAAAAACCGACATCTCCCAACACAATCTAAATCACAAGCAAGAGATCTAAAAAGGAACTGAGATGTGCTGCCTTTCTATTACATATTTTTAAAAAAAAAAATCCTGAGAACTTGGAGAAGCAGCAAGGAGCAATGAGAAGCAACTGTAAATGGTGTGATATAAATCAGTCCAAGTCATGAGTTGGGATGAACCCTAAGTGTTGTGTAATGACTTCCTTTTGTCTTGCTGAAATTTTCTTCCCTCAGGTTCATTGGATGTTGTTGTTGTTATTGTTGTGTGCCTTCAAGTCAAGTCTGACTTAACCTTATCACAGGGTTTTCTTGGCAAGGTGTTTTCATGGGACATTTGCCATTGCCTTGTACTAAGGGTAAAAGAAAGCCCTGGGTCACCACCCAGTGGATTTCTATGGCTGAGCAAGGATTTGAACCCTGTTTTCCCAGGGTCCTATTGCACTACTCAAACCATTACACCATGCAGCATGGATGACTCTACTCTTTTTTAAACTTCAACCTGGTGCTCACTTTTTATTATACATGACATTCTGTTTTTCTCCCACTCTCATAATGTCAGAAGCTGGAAGATTTCATGTACAGTAAAAACTGAGTTTCCAGGTTGAAGTTAAAAGATGGATTCCAGTTCTGAAAAGACTGAAAATTATAGTCTTGATGTCTCTAAGCATATGTGAAGTAAAATTAAGAAATGAGGGAACTCCTTCTAAGGAAATTTGGTAGGGCTCCAGTCTAGATCTGAGCCTTCAGACTTCTCTTTTTTACATAAATTAAAGCAAAGGAGTTGCCATCTCCTTTGACAGTATTCTGCAAACCCAGTCATTAAAAAGCTGGTGGTACCCACTATCATTGTTAAATCTTATGCCTGGACTCCACAACTCACAGCACTCCCTCACTTTCACTACAGCTTCTATCCCCACCAAGATTCCCAATTTCATGCTACTGACTTTCATAGCTGTAGGAAAGGACTTGTTCTCCCCTTGAGCAGGCCTGGCTATCGCGGCAGCTCCAGCGGGATGAGACACGCACAGTTGCAGCAATCAAGGAGATGGGATGTGACATTTCCGCTGTCTAACACAAAGGGTCAGGCCATTAATCAGAGGGTGATGTGGGAATAACAGGGGACAGGAGGAGGCCGGAGTGTAATTCGCTGCCATTTACCTGTTAGTCTTCCAGCAGGGTCCCTAGCTTGCCACAGGTAATAACCAGCTGCCTATTAGCTTTCCACACACACTGGTTACCAGGAGGCCAAGGTGGTCCCTAGTGTCATGTCCCAGCTTGCAGCTTAATACCACTCGACACTAGTGATGGTGGCAAAGCTTTCTTTCAGGCCCTGTTTTTAAAAGGTGGCGGGCGGGGTGATGTTTCTGGTTGGACCACAGCAAGGCACAAACTGCATTGCATCGAAGGAGTTCTATAATACATCAAACAGGAGGGATGAAGCACAGCACCCTGAAAACCTTTTTTATAATGACACAATTCTCTATGGAGATGCTCATTCCAAGTTTGTACCCAAAGTTACCTGTGTCTTTAAAATGCTCTTAATAAAAATGGTTTGATCAGAAAATAAGACACTAACACACACACACACACATGCTTGCTGCCACTGCAAAGCAAAGGGTGGCACGCTTGGTGACAGCAACCATATACAATTAACAAGTGTAGTGGGATGTGAGAAGCAAGTCTGTCTGAGACAAACACTTGAAAAATTTTGCTCATCGTATCAAAGACTTTTGCTTCGGATTTTCACCTTAGGTGAAATTTGGCATCTTCTCTGGTTTAGAAAGTTTGAAGCCACTTAACTTTCAGCATTCACTGGAATGAATCTGTCAAAAACAGCCGTAGGGAGGAGAGTGTCCAGATGCATCCTGCTTTCTATTGTGAAAACAGTGAAATGCATGGAAAACAAGGTGGTGGTGGAATCAAAGGTGTTGAAAACTGTGCACTGCCTCTCTCAGTTGTCTGGACATATTTGGAGCTACATCAAACCTCCACATACAGTAGGTGAGCAATCTAAATAGCATGGGTTTTTTCCCCTTTCCTTGTATACCTTTAATAAAATGTTTGCTTTTTATAATAAGTCAGCTTATTGCCAAATAAATGAATTCAGCATACAGCTGGGAGGAGGGGGGGGCTTTGGAATTGTTTGATGGTATTAACGGGGGGGGGTCATCAGGAAGTGATTATTAGTGTGAAAATAGGAGAATTATGGGTACACAAGAGTGACCCAATTGTGATCAGCAAAAACAAAAGCCAGACTCCCGGCACATACACCAGGGAGATTTTCAGACAGCATTTTAGAGAGCCTACCACGGGATGAGGTCTTCCGCGGGATGAGACTTCCGCGGGATGAGACTTCCATGCTTAAAATATGGCCCGGCCGCTTCCGAAGCTTCACGAAATTGACACTGATGATTTCGGGAGAGGGACGGCAGCGTCCAAAAACGACCCCCTGCCGTGCAAGACTACTGTTCCTCTCCCGGGACCTCATCCCGTGGTAGGCTCTCTAAAATGCTGTCTGAAAATCTCCCAGAAGTTAAAATTATTTGGACAACCTGCCCATGATGATCCAGGGTTTATTTACCCAGGCCAAATACCCCACCTTTCCCTGGTTTCAGAGCCCTGCAGTCCATATGATGCAGGACTATTTCCCCATTCTACCCCTGGCCAGTCTTCACCAGCCCCAGGAAAGATACAGGGCTGAAATGGGGGCAAGCTGGGGAAAGGCCCAATCTCTCTCTCTCTCTGGCTTTTCTTCACAAACGAAGATTCAGGAAGGACTCATCCAGCCCTTCCTGCAAGCGTGCTGATGATTAAAAAGGCCAATCCAAGATAAACAAGTCTGGTTGCAGAAAGCACAGCAGAAGGTCTCCTTGGGTGATGTTTCTGGGTTGTGATTCTTTCTGCGTTGTTGTTTCTCTTCAAGACTTGTTTGGCGTGAGTTCTCAAATAAGGATGCAGCATTGTGGATAGTGTGTCTCCATGCCTCCCGATGTGAGGCCAGGGCGGACCATTGTTGGTGATCAATTTGGCCGAGCCTGAGATGTTGTTTCAGGGAATCCTTGTATCGCTTTTTTGGAACGCCCCTTATGCTGACCCATGGCGAGTTCACCATAGAGTACTATTTTGGGAGGCGATGATCCTCCATCCTAGAAACGCGCCCTGCCCAGCGCAGCTGTGTTCTCAATATCATGGCCTCAATGCTGATGATCCCTGCTTGCTCAAGGACAGCAACATTCGTCACATAGTCAGTCCAGTGTATATTTAGAACTGTGCATATACAGCACTGATGAAAGCGAGGAGTCATAAGTGGTAGTGATAGGTGACCCATGTTTCAGACCCGTAAAGGAGAATAGACAGTACAATGGCTGTATACACTCTGATTTTTGTGCTTCGCCTCAGGTGTTTTTTACTCCAGACTCTTTTGTAAAGTCTTCCAAATGTGCTATATGCCTTTGCTAATCTGTGATCGATCTCTTTGTCAATCTTGGCATCTGAGGAGATGATGCTTCTCAGGTAGGTGAACTGCTGAACAGACTTAAGCACCTGGCGGCCAAAAACAGATTGATCCCCCTGTGTCTGTGGGAACATGTTCGAGCAGGCCACTCTCTCGCTGCCACCTCCATCTCCCTGGCTCTCCCAGAAGCCATACAGGGGTCCCTCAGCATGTAACCAAGGCTGATCACATGACTGGGGCCTTCAGTCACAGTCCCCTTTCCTGACTTTTGCATCAGCAGAGAAAATGCTGCAGTGATGGGCCAGCATTCTCTCTGGACTCTGGCCTGCTTTGTTGAGCTAACAGGGCAGAACAGGCCAGATGCTGCTGGGGAGCCAGCATATCCTGGCTAGTGTAGATAAACCCCCAGTTATCTCACCTGATGGAATCAGAGGCATAAAAAGAGTATGTATAAAAGGAGATTATAGTGGAGTCAGGGAGGACTTCCTGCCATGCAGCCAAATGAGCTTTCCCTTGCATGGGGAAGTCCCAGGCATGATGCCCTGAAAATTTACCTCTCTTCTGAAGTCCAAACAGAGACTAAAAACATACCGTTGGCACTATTGATTTTCCGTCCTCCAAACACATGCGCCACCTTAATTGTGATTTGTGTGATAGTTCAGGGGCTGAAAGCTTTCGTTTATCTCAACCTGGTTAAACAACTTTAAATAATAACAGGTCAATATATCTGTCCATTGGCCAGGCTTAACTGCCCTTCCAACTTCAGTGGAGGAAAGATGTTAATCTCCCATGGTTTAAGTGTTACTTACAGGGAAGTCACAAGTGAGCAACTGTAAGCCTTGGAGGTTACATCCTTTTGTTGGGGGGGGGGGTTTGCAGGGAGAGAGTAGTGCAATCTCTTAAAGAGATATTACACCATAGTTGGGACTCTCTGAACAGATCAATTTCCTAACAGGCTGCTTGTACCAAATGGGCAAAGATGAAACATCACACATACACACACACACACACACACAAACAAATACTCCCAATTCCCTTGGGCTTGTGTAGGAGCTAATGCAGTGGATTGTAATATCCAACTTTACCACAAGTATTGTAAATGCAAATCCATCTAAAGTGCTAATCAAAGCAATGGTATAGTCACTGGTACAGAGGTAATTATGGGCTTTCATGGTAGTAACCCTACTATAACACAGTATTAGAAGAAAAGTACAAGTATTTGTGCTTTCCTCAGAAAAGAGAAATTCAGAACAACAACAGCACCTCCCTCCCCCCTCAACTCAATGACCTGGCATGATTTTGACAGCGGGAACTATTATTTCTATTTTATTTTTATTGCATCTTATTATTTTATTTTACAGTTCTCAAAATGTTGCATAGCCTCTTGACTGCAACCTATTTAATAGCAACTACTTCATCCAGCATGGTGTATTGCTGGAAGCAATCTGCACATTTACTTATATCTAGAGGTAGGAAAGAATGTCAGTGGCTTTAAGATACTTAGCAAAAAAAAAAAATTACCCATTCTGCACCTTCTGAGACATGTTGTGAAACAAAGCACATCTTGCCTTGGAAATTCACTCATTTGCAAGGCTTACAGTTTCATTTGGAGAAACAGAATACACCCAAAATGTGCATACAAGACTGTGTTTCTACCTTTCAGACAAATCAGGGAGAACTGATTGTGAACACTTGAGTGGTGACTTTGAACATTTCTGAATCTGCATGACAAACGTCAACACTCTCAGCCGTTCAGTTAATTCTCAGTTGTCGTTTAAAGCAGTTGTCTGTTGTATGCTGGAAAAATGCTAAGTTTAAAAGTCGACCAATGTGTCACTTTGAAATTTTTAGTAAAATTGAACAAAACATCAATGGGATCTTTTCAAATGCTTACTGAGGCCTACATGGAAGACTGCACATCTCATGTATGTGTGTTTGTGTGGCACAAAAAATTCAGAGAAGGATGTGAGAATGTGGAAGACGATGGATGCCCTTGATGATCTTCCACTTCAAGAACTGAAGAAATTGTGGAAAAAATTAGCCAAATTGTTTGAGGAGACTGCTGACTCAGTGTCTGAATGATAGCTGAAGCTGTGAACATTGACAAAGACACTGAGTGGAAAATATTGCATGAGGATCTCAAAATGTGACAGGTTTGTGCCAAGATGGTTCCTAGGGTTCTCACACCAGAGAAAAAGAATGCCGCAAGCAAATTTGTGCTGACATTCTGCAGCAACTTAGGCAGACCCAAACCTTTAAAAAAAATCACTTGTGATGAAACCTGGATCTTCCAGTATGATCCTGAGACAAAACGACAGTCAATGCACTGGAAAACACCATAATCGCCAAGAATGAAAAAAAAGCATGTCAAAGCAAGTCCACATGCTCATTGAGTATTTTTATTTATTTATTTTTACATTTTGGCAGGATGGGTTCCAGAAGGCAGAACAGTGAACCAACAGGAAGAGCGGGGGGGGGGGAGGCCAGAACTGTGGAAAAATGGTTTCATTGTCTTGATGAGAGATCAAGACAATGCGTCTGCTCACACAGCACTTTCTATGAAGCAGCTTTTGGCTGATGAACACATTACTACACTTGAACATCCTCCAGCCTTAGAGGAAGGAAATGGTTAATCTACTCTGATTAAATCTTGCCAAGACATCCCCATGGTAGGTTAACCTTGGAGTTGCCCTAAGTTGGAAATGACATAAGAATAAAAACAACAAAAATAGCTAAAACATTTTTACTTGTCTGGTGAAAAGCAATGGTTTCTTTGGGCAGGTCCCCTCACAGCTTCCTAATCCCTCTAGATTGCTCCCAGATTGCCTTTACCACTTATTCACCAAACTTCTAATTTGGGTGGGAGGAAGGAGTAGGCTCAGCAACTCATGCAGTTTTGGTACCTGCTCAATTTTGCACTAAGTAGGGGATTTTGACACTCTCATCTTGTTACTGAACTTCATCAAGGGGTTGTTCATTTTCAGTTCTATTCTATTGCTCCTTTCACCAATCAATAGTGATTTCATTAGCATGCAATCATTGTTTAATTAACTCTATATTCAATCACCACCACTAAGTGGTGTGGTAAGGAGCATAAGAGCCTATGCCAACTTCAGATGGTTTTTTTGGGAGGGGGGAATGGAGGGGAAGAAAAAGATAATATCCAAGAACATAAAATGAGCTTACAGGGCACAATTATTTGATTCATGAGATGGGAGCAACTCCACCTTGGCCAGGCTCCCAAGGCCAGGGAAGCAAAAGGAGATGGTAGTCAGGGGGTAAGCAACACTGATTCTCCAGTTGGCTAATTTCATTGCGGTAGAACAGGGGTGAGAATCCCAGCAACCCTAGCCCACATTGCCAAGAGTAAGGAATGCTTAGGGTTGCAGTCCAAGAACATCTAGAGGCTCACTCCTGAGGGCTTGTCTAGATGGGCAATTCATGCCAGCTTCTCCCCGACTTGCAGCCCTGCAGTCCAAATGACACAGGAATCTTGCCCCATTTCACCTCCGGGCAGTCCTGATGATATCTGAGGCAAAGCAGGGGGGGAGCCTTTTATAATGTTTTTCAAAACACCTGGTGTGGGAACACAGGAGTCCCTACCTGCACATCAGGTTGCATCTCTGTTCAACACTGCTGCACCTGCTGGTGTCACTCTCAAGCTGGGAAGCAGGCCCCCAGCACATTATCAAGGCCCCCTGAATGTGACCAACCTTGATCACATGCTGAGGGCCTCCTTCCCAGCTTCAGAGAATGTGATGCGGACAGCAGTGAAGGAACCCACTGATATGGTCCAGCACGTGTGTGCTGGCTTCCTCCTGCTTCGTCATGTTAATGTGGGGGTGAGGAACAGGCCAGCTCTAAGGTTAGAATACCCTGGCTGGAAGGTGGTGTATTCTGGCCAGTGTGGACAACTGAGTTGGAGTGTACCTTCCTTATGAACAATAACCTGCTTGGAACAAAAGCCTACTGACAAGCAATGCAAGAGAAGCAAGAAGGTGGCATTACTAGAAAGTCAGGAGCAGGATGTCTCTGTATGTCTCCCCCAGTTAGGTTGCTATAGGAGAAAAGGAAATTGTGAGAATAACCTCCTTCTGGCTGACTGTGGCCAAAGGGAACCCAAACCATGTCCTTCTCCCACATGACCTTTTAAGTTCACTAAAGGTAGTGGCCACAAGATGTGTTCCTTCATCATTACACTCTTTGGCCTCTGTCATATTACTGCTCCCTTTCTCACAAAACCAGACTAATCCAAAGCAGAATCCAGAAACTATTCTTGATTTGAAATCACTACTTGTCTACTGAATTCATTGAGTTAAATCTTGATTTCCAATGCATCCCTCTCTTGTTCTACAGCCCCAAACATATGAGTGTTGGGCCTGAAGGAAATGTGGGAAGGTGGAGATTGCAAAGGGGATCAAAATGGTCTGAAACTGCTCTCCAGGTCATGTCTCAGCATGTTTCAACAAAGTTTCAGTCCTTTTGTCCCTTCCTAAGATCACTAAAATGATACCCCCAGTAGTCTAAGAATTTTAGGGCTCATGGGCCAATTTCAGTTGGAGTGGCTTCTCTAATCTGGAGGAAGTAGGACATGAAAACCAAAAATGGTCTTAGGGCCTGTCATGATGACCTGCCACGAAAGGGTTAACAAACTCAGTGAGTGGTGGTGGCATTACCTTAGAAAGGGATTTCTAGACTAGAGAACCCTTGAGAATGTGTTTTCAGGTTGTACAAATAAGGTGGAAGCCTTCCCATCCTGCTGAAAGAGAAGGGCCAGCTTATGACATGGTGGCACGGTTTTGCTCCATGTTAGTGGAGTGGAACCCATGCTTGGAGCTGCCCTGACAAATATCGTATCTTGCCACACACTGGAAATGGTTTGGATGAACCTTAGCTTCATTAACTATAAATAGTAAAAACTGATGAAAGAATGGGACTTTTAATCTCAGCTCTAGACTCAAGGTACACATGGCATACATTCCCTACAAACTAAAGCTAGAGCACAGGGACTCTTTTAGGAAACAGCAAGTCAATCAACCTACCAGTCCAATCTACCTGCCCAGGCTAGGGATGCTATTCACCACTATTTTTCTTCTCAAAGAAAGCAGTGAATAATTTTAGCAATTTTCTTCTGTCTGAGAGAAAGTCTTCCAAAACTGCACAGCATAATAAACTGTTCAAGGCTTATATGCACAAAATTCACACATGGGTGTTTTGCACTGCACATAGAATTTTCTGCACAGAAAATAATATTTTTGTACAAAACAACCACATATGAATAAGTGCTGAACTACAAAGATTCTCATCAAGCTTGGATTCTTCTCATCAGAGTTTCTCAATACTTGAGAAATATGAGGGGGTTTTTGGACAATTTTTCAGCTAATCAGGAATACTCTTCCCATCCCTAGTCTGGACTGGCTACATGATTCTGAAAGCTGTAATCCAAAAATGTAACATTTCCAAGTGCTGATGTGAAACAGTGGGAAGGGAAAGAAACATAGATGTCTTTAAAAGGAGCATAGGGCTCATCTACCTGAGTCAGGATATTTGGGCTCCCTGCTGGCATATCCTGGCTATGGAGCTGGCCTCTTTCTTCCCCCGTTACCAGTATGGAATGCCCTGGAGTCCAAACAGCCACACTGGCCTGGCATTTTCTTTGCTGAATCGGAAGATAGGAAAGGGGCCCAAAACTTGTGACTGAAGGTGTCAGGAGTTAGAGACTGAACTCCATTATAAAATGGCCAAACAACTGCAAAAATCATGCTGAGTCATGATGGCTGACTCCATAAACTGCCAAGTCATGCCTAGTCATGCCATAGCTGCAGAAGGAGGGTTACTAGAGGGCAAGCTATGTAGTACAAGATCTGATGCAATGTACCCATGTGGTTAAGTAAGCCAATGCTCTGCTGATATGTATATAAGTGAGCAAGACCAGTGCTCATTCTCTTCTTGTGATTTATGAGTGCCTGGTGTAGCAGTTTGACTGACGAGATTGTAAATATTTGTGAATATCTGCAACTACTTGAAGATTAAAGTACCTCCTGTTTCCTGGACATCAAAACACTCTGTGTGTGAGTATTCTTGGGAACGGGTTGCTACTGAGTCTTCTGAGACAGTTTTTTGGCTTCTGCTGGGGATTGAATGTCCTGTCATCCCCTGACAGAAGGCCCCCCTGCATGTGACCAGCATTGGTCACATGCTGTGGGACTCCTTCCTGGCTTCCGGAAGAGCCAGGGAGATGGTGACAGTAGTGAGGGCTGGCATGCCAGATAGGCTCCTGCAGACACATGGGGCAGGGTCATCTTCCTGATAAATACCTCGTTTACTGCATTATATTTGTCATCTATAATGGAGTAAACAAGGTATTTATTGGGAAGATGACCCTACCCCATCTTCTCCCTGTCTCAGCCCCATATCTGCCCTGGGAGTGGTGAACTGTCCAGGGATAAAACAGAGCAAGTGCCATGCACTGTATGGACTGCAGGACTATGAGACAGGGGCAAGATGGGGTATTTAGCCCATGTAGACAAACCCTTAGACAAGTTAAAGGAGAATAGCCAGGGTAGCCCATCAGCAGTTATTAGTAATAATAATTAATCTGAACCTCCGTAAGTGGAGGCTTTATACCACCAAAGTGGTTTTTTTTTAAAAAAAATAGCCAATTTAAACATAGCACCACCTCCATATTATAGATGCCCAGAGAAGCTACCAACCAGTCAGTGATGGAAATAGTATGTTGAATTAACTGGGCTTTTGAGTCAATGCCACAAAGTCTTCTTATGTTTTTAACTGTACAGAAGCAGCCAAAAGCAGATTTATATTACTAGTACAGGCAGCTGGCCTGGAATTCTGAAATAATTTTCTTCTGTACCGCCCTAGTGTTGTTGAAAGGAGTACTTGGTAGCAGGCAGCTCAACCTTGTAGCCATCAGTCCCAGCTTATCTACAGCGCCTTGCCATGAACTCAATTGATCATAAATTTCAGTTTTATTTTCTCAACATAATAGTCCAGAAGCAGAAGACAGGGGAAAAATCTCTCTCTCTGTCTCTCTCTCTCTCTCTTTCTCTCTCTCTCACACACACACACACACACAGACATACATTCAAAATGGTCTAAGTGATATGTTCACAAGACATTTGAGAAAAGCTCATTCCCTACTATCAATTGCTGTATCTATACAGCTTTGAATTTTAGTTCAATTTCACAGCACAATATTAAGCCTGAAAACTGAGTGGATGCTGAGGAACAATGTATATAAGGGGTGGGAAATGTATGGCCTTCCCAGCGTTATTGGACTATACCTCCCACTGGTCTAGACATTGACCAGGATGGCTGGGGTTGATATGGCTTGGATTCAACAACATCTGGAGGTCCACAAATCCCTACCTGATGTAATGGATGCTGCTCCAACTTGCACACTTGCGTGCCATTACTGCTTATCCACAATAAACTGTATAGCCTCTGCCAGAGACATATATGTATCACCCAGAGTACAGTCTGTCATTTATTGTTGTTTCAACTTCTTGGGGCTTATCCACATGAGCACCCTGCCTAGTAGCCATCACAAGGGGGGCAATAAGCTAGCCCACATAGACTTTTAATCACATCAGCTTATGCTGACATGATCATGCACATTCCAGTAGCATGAACAAAGCTCTTTTGGATACATGCTGCCAAATGTAGTCTCTTTCATCTCAACATCCGTAACCATGGATTCATAGCCCCCTCTACCTCTGGTCAACCATTCCAATACACCTCTTTATATAAATTGCTGGGGGAAGAGAAGATAGATACAAAAAAAGTCCTATCATCTTTGATGGCTGATTTTTAAAAAATAATTTCCTTCCTACTTCCCCGCCATGCATGACTAATTTCATGTCTATGAACACTCATCTTCTTTACCCAGAAAAAGAAATATTAGTATGAAGTGCCTTCTATTTTAGTGTTAGATGACTAAGATGAAGCTCAGTAGGTGCAGAAGGAAGAAACCCTAGTCGGCTATTAGGGTTATCAATTTCACACCAAAGTTCAGACACGGATTTTATTCTGACAAAGCAATATTGAAAACCTTCATTGAACTGGCCCCCTTTTATTTATTTATTTTTGCAAATTCCACACCACACAGTTCTCTGCTCCTCATACCATTGTCACACAACAATTCTCCCCCTACATTCTCGGGACTTAGCAATGGACACTGCAGTGGAGCTGTACCCTAGTCAGATCCTGCCCCCAGGTATTACATTCTGGACATCTTCAGATCTTGCAATGTTCATCTGATCAGGGCTTGCCCAAGGCATTTTGCAACTTGGGGCAAAGGCCAAGGTTTCTCCCCATCTTGGCCTGGGAGCAAAGAGGGGGAGATTTGCCAGATGTGAATCCAGAGAGGCAGCATGATCAACTGTGTTTGGAAATTAGTTCTGTGCACAGTCAGGTGGGACAAGAGTTAGGTGGGACATAACAAGTCATACCTTGAGGCTTACATTTGGAATGCATCTGCTGAAATGTACCAAGAGAGTGAGAAATCTCTCATTGCAGCAGCCTGGCTGAGCTGAAACCAGACTTACATTTGGACTTCTCTCTTTTTCTTTTCAACCAGTATTTAAATATTGCAAGAGAAGAGACTGGCCATGAGGCGGGAGACACCACCCAGAGACTACAGTGTTTGTGTCTCACTTGGCTTAGTGGTAGAACCCTCTGTCCCCCTATGATCGAAGCCCTGTTCCATGATCCACCACCACAGGACGCTAGGTTGGTGGGGACAGGATCCATAAGTGCCTTTCTGTTTTGCTCAGCACTCAGTGATAGTTAAAGAGAAGTCAATTGTTGATTCTGTTGGAGACACATGAAAGCTGGTATTAAATGTCAGAGACATTTTAGAGTAAAAGTGGCAGAGGAGAGTTTATTATAGGAAATCCATCTTCTGGGATAGAGTGATTATGCTGGAATTCTACACTGGCTATCTGTCTGGTAGAGGTAAAGATGAGAAACAAAAGATGAAATTAAGTCATCTTATCAGTCTATGGTCAAGGCAAAACAAAGAAGAAACCCTAGTTGTCTGTCTCTACTGGGCCTACATTCTGTCTGAGACCTTGTCAGTTACAATGGTACTGAGGGATTTCAATACAGGCAGAAGCCACCACCACCACCACCCCATTGGCCACTTGAAGACTGGAGACAAAGAGTAGTAAAATACAGGTAATAAAATTTAAACTCCCATTAGCAACAGAAAAGTAACTTCTCTTGAGTTCCAGATGTCCCTGTCCTATGCGAAGCTAACTACTCCTTCTTTATGCAGAGAACATTGAAGAACATCTGGAAAAACTTTTAGGTGCTATATATGTAAAACTTGCCAAATTGTAGCCCCAAATTATAGTTCAATGAAAGAGTAGAACCTCTCCCCCCCCCAGCCTTTTGTATTCCCTCTTGTTTAGGATTCCTCTGATGTGGTTTAATTTGATATTTTGAAACCCAAGAAAAATTATTCAGGGGTTGCTGTGTTCTAGTAGGTTCCACTCATGTATTTTGTGGCTCTGTTTTGTTTTTAAATTTTGATATTAACACTGCTTTACAACTTTATACTATATAGAGCTTACTGGCCACATAAAGGCAACATAAATGTATTTTCATTAATAATATACAAAATATGTCTAGGTAGCCTAAAGACTATGTAACCCATGATGGAGTGTAACTGACAGCAGATTCACACATTATTTTATCACTTTCGTCTGACTTCTACATTTGCTATGATAGTGTCTACATTTACATGGTAGAGATTTTACAACTACACCCCTCTGTACTACCAGCAAAACATGCAGTTTGAGGTAAGCACTTTAACATGGATGTTCAGTTTACCAGATCTTTCACACATAAACACAGATATGCCTCTGCCAGCCTATAAAAGGATAAGCCATCCAAGTGCCTATAGAATATATTAGTTAATTCAGCACTTAAAATGAATTGTAGTTGTATGTCTCTAAACTCATTCACTGAAAATGACTGTATTGGGGGCAATAGTCAAGTTCTTTATGCGTTGTTTTGCATGCATTGACTCATTCAGCCATGCAAGTTGTCACTGTGTTACTGTATTAATCAAGCCCAGAACTTACATGCATGAGCAAGCCCAATGGGCAGAACATTTGATTCTCTGAGAAAGAAATGTAGAACTGGGCATGGAATTCATCCTGTAGGTTTTTCACATCTCTGTGTAATATTCTTTTGCCACATGGGCTAAGACCCGATGATGCGGTAAAATTCTTACTTCTATAACTAGACAAAAGCACACAATATCTTGGTTTTCTCAAGATTCTGTAAACCCATGAGGTGGACTCCATAATCCATAGGGGTCTCCAACTTGTGGCTTTTACTTATAACTTAAAGATTAGGTTTATTAAAGAGCGATTTAGATTCTATAATATGTGTGTACTTTCCTGCAAGGCAAATCCACTACAGTACTCCCTGCCTTGTTGTAAGTCAAGCTAGTCCCTAAGCTACTTTTAAAAATGGGTCTTTATAGAAAAACACTCCCCAGGGAAGCAGTCCAGGGCTTACACTCCTTTAAGAAAATTGCATTCAGAACATGACAAAATGTAAGAAGGCCCTGTCCGCCTCTTCAAAAATTAATCTGGAAAATGGTTATTCTTATGAATCTCAGGTACCCATGTACATCATTACAAGCACAGAATCCACCAGGCAATAATATTCTAGGGATGTCCTTTTTAATACTCCAAAAGTTCCTGTTTGTGGTATAAGTTTTATCATCCTGTGTCTGCTGTATTCACATTCATATAGTGCACAAGAATAGGCTCACTTCTGATATTGTGAGGTGAAACCATCACAAACCAGAAACCATCACAAGATTTGCATGGGTTTGAGGGTTACTGCAAGATCTGAGATCTTCTGGGGGCATCTTGTGAGAACTGAAGCTGTCATATATAGTCCTGCCTTACATGCTAGCTTCTTTTAAATAGGGTTTGGTTACATTTTTCTAGGAGTGTGCCTATAGGCAGCTAGCAGCAGTAGGACAGATTTGCTACTGGCCTGGAACACTGACTTAACTGGGACAAATATTTAATTGAGGGCTTGTCTACATGTGGGGCAAAAACTCCCAATGGAGTTTTACCCACATGCCCCCTAAAGCCTGCACATTATTATTCTCCACAAGGATGTGGGGTACCTTGTTTTCACTGTCCCTGTGGAGTTTCGTCTGCCACTGCCACTGCTGCCACCACCTCCATCTCAACCATAATTTAAAGCTCTAGAGGCAGTTCCCAGCCAAAGGGAGAGGTTTTCTCCCTTCCCTGTCTCGGCAGCACTGCTTTTACCTGCTCTCCCACTCACCTGTTGAATGAACCAACAGAAGGACTTGAAGGAAGGACTGGGCGAGTAGGGAGCCAGTGGAGGCAGCACTGCTGACACAAAAGAAGGGATAAGACCTCTCTCTTTGGCTGGGCACTGCCTTTAGAGCTTTCAAATTGGTTGCAGTGGTGGCAGCAGTGGCAACTGCAGTGGCGGACAAAAATGCAGGGAAAACGCCAAATCCCACATACTCTGCATCTAGGTAAAATACCCCCAAATGCTCGGCCATGCAATGTGTGGTGGGTCACTCCCCCAATTTGGGGGAAAGGCCATGCCACATTTGGCCTGATGGCTGCAGATTTGGGGGCATTCACAGGGGGATTTGGGGTTTTTGACAGTGTAGCTAAGCCCTGAGAAAGGTTCTTCAGGAGGCTCAAATACCAGTGCAGACACATGAAATTATTCTTCCTGATGGGGTGTTCCCAACTGCTGGGAACTCATTTTTTCAACTAGGGACTGGATAAATGAAAATATTCTTTCCATTCGTAATAGTGCACAGTGAAAGCTTTAAACTAGTGTCACGGTAAATTCCAAAATGGAGAAGGGTTAGGTTTTAGACAATGGATTTTTTGGTAGCAGTATGATCCATTTTTAGACCATATCCCAGAATGCTTCAGCTTAGCCCAATCCCCAAGTGGGTCTGTAATAGCCCCAATCTTTGCCAATGACTTCCTAGATACCATTGTCCCCATGGGAAATGCAGCTCCCACGATTCCCTGCATTTTCCCTCTACAAACTCTTGTTCCTGCTATGCCCTGGCACTGCCTGAAGCCTTACTCGTTCTGATCTCTCACCTCCACTGTTGAACAGAGAAAAGGGTTCTTAGAACAGGGCTTGTATAGAGGCAATGAGGACAATCAAGTGTTCAACAGAGGGTTGGAAGGTGATCTGTTCTCAACCTTAATTGATGTTTTGGTCAGTTTTAGGAATAGATGAAATCTGTTAGTTTTGCTTTCTCCAACATTCCAGAAGTATAAATTTAAAATCCCTACCATCTTGTGTGTGAATAAATTTTCAATTTTAGAAAGATGCTGACAACCAATTATGTAAAATTCTTAACCAACTGCACTGGCCAAATCCAATAAGTATACCTATTCTAAGCATGGAGAGGACCATGTCGTATCAGATTGTATAGGTATGAAAGATATGGAGATATGGAGCTACTTAGAAAAAAGGGTTTGCAACTCCACTTCAGTACTGACATGGCTAGATGCACAGATCTAGAGTTCTAAATGCTCATTATGCAAAGCCCTCTTCCTGGATGGACAACTCTGTCAATTTTGATTTCTCATGTGTACGTACGTATGCACACACACACCACTCTCAAGTTCTTCCAGCAGTCTTTATGAAGAAATTTCCTAATAATTGGAAAATTCTTATCAGGGTATGGAACACTCCCAGAATTCCTGATGACCGGCCAAGATTATTTGAGGTTCTGGGAGCTGAAGCCCAAAACACATGCATAAGTCTCCTTCTTGTCTCCATGCAGTTGCCCCTCTCACATTATATTATACAGTGCTTAAAATACTCCTTGTTTTAGAAGTGATTTGCCTTGGAAGGGCTGTTTAAGGAAACAAAAATAGTCCAACTTCCCCTTGGGCATATAGTTCCTTGGACCTGATCCTTCATATGTCTCAACTCCATAGTAACTTTTCTTAACAGCTGAGCACTGGTGCTAGAAAGAAATATGCAAGATGTACTATTTAAGGCCAGCATGGGATACCTATGGACCTCCAGATGTTGGATTTCAAACCCCTACCAGACTTGGCTGGCATGGCTAATAGGAAAATATGATATGATGGAAGTTGGAGTACACACCAGCATCTGGAGAGCCCCTGTTTCTCAATTTCTTAACTGAGGTACTAGCATTTCCTAACTTCTCTCCAATTCCCCCCCCCAAAAAAGTCATCCTCACACCCTGAGAGTGGAATGATTTTAGAGAGAACAGAAGCTCAGAAAATTGTACAAGTAATGGTGGAGGTGGCATAGATTTCCTCTCCTAGAACACAAAATTAGAAGACCAGAGTGGCTGATAGCAGGGGCTGTTTCTCTCTCTTTCTCTCTCTGAAAGCACAAAGAGGACTTGTTGCCACTCCTTGCTTAATTGGTAACCACTTTGTTTAAAAAGCATGAAATCACCACTTTGCCTTTCCAAGGCACTATTTACCAGGGAGAAGATGATTATTATATCAGAAGCAATAGGACTCACATAAGACCAGAAGCTTCAGTCAGAAATTATCAGCCAGTTACCTCACCAGTTTCTTTGCATTTGTGAAATTTGCTTAGAAAGTATACCAACAATTCTTCCACCTTTCTTTCTGTACATTGCCAGGGGCAAATCCACACATTACTGGGGATAGGGGTAGAATCAGTTACATATACATATATATATATATATATACACATACATACACACATACACACACACACACATATATATATACACACATACACACACACACACACACACACACACACACACAGCATGCATCAAAACCAGAATGGTTGAATGAAGTAGAGCAGGATGTACAGTTGTCCTCTGTATCCATGGATTAAAATATTAATGGCTTGAAAATATTCTTTAAAAAATAATAATCCAAAAAACAAACCTTGATTTCCCCATCTTATACAAGGGACACCATTTTGCTATGCCATTGCATACAATGGGACAAGTATTAATGGCTTTGGTATCCGCGGGGGGTACTGGAACCAAATCCCAGTGAATATGAAGTGACAACTGTATTTGGAATCATGTAGAGCAGTGGTTCTTAACCTGTGGTCCAAGGGCCCCCGGGGGCCACAATGTCATTACAGGGGGTCCCTGAAGGCTTGAAGGCTGTTCAGCTCACATGACAGGAGCCAAGGCAAAGGCTGGCTGGCTGGTTTGGCCTGTGCATTGCCATTCAATCTGCTCCAGCCACAAACATACAGGAAGAAGCAGGAGAAAATTCTTCCCTCCCCCTCCAGTGCCTCTGAGGGAAGGTTTCATGGATGGCATAATTGTATTATTGTTGTTGTTGTTGTTGTTGTCGTTATTGCTTCTGTTGTTGTTGTTTTAAATCTTGAGTTAAGTCTTGGGGATCCACAGCAACAACAACAAAAACATTTAAAGGAGGGCCCTGGTAAAGAAAAGGTTTAGAGCAACTGATGTACAAGATAGGAGGCTTGCCTGAAACTCCTAATAACTGTCCAGGCAGAGACAAATCTGGATTTGCTGCCACATACTCTGTGGATTAAGAACCAGCATGGTGTAGTGGTTTGTACATTGGACTATGAGTCTGGAGACTAGGGTTTGAATTCCCGCTTCAGCAATGGAAACCTGCTGGGTGACCTTGGGCAAGTCAAACTCTCTCAGCTTCAGAGGAAAGCAAAAGCAACCCCCCTCTGAATAAATCTTGCCAAGAAGACCCCCCCGATAGGTTTGTCTTAATATTGCCAAAAGTCGGAAACAACCTGAAGACACACAACAACAAACTCTGTGGATTGGCCTTATTTTTGCCATTATGTGCAAACTTGGGACTGATTCATATGGGTATTATTCCTATATGCTGCTGGACACAGATTGTACAGTAGGAAAATAAAATGTGCAGGAGGAAATAGATTGCTGTGTATTTGGCTATATGGGCTTTAATTAGGAACACTTTCTTAAAACAAATAGAAGAGAAAAATAAGGACAATTAACCTTTGAGTCTTTATAATCTTTAATAATACTACATTATTGGGATCAGCAACCTGACTGCTCAATCTGGGGCCAAGGAAGATACATGGACGAAGATCTATCTAGCTGCTTTAGATCAAAGCACATTGCTGGACACATTGCCAACTGCATCCAACTTATACCATGAGCTTCACTGGCACTTAGAAAATCATCACCAGATTTTCATCATCACATAAACTTTACCAGTTCTGGTTCAGTCCACAGTGCCATCGCACCTCCCTCAGGAACAGTATTGATGTGTTGTCAGTTAATATCTCATTTTATATTTTTAGTTCTGCTTATTAAACACTTCAACACACACACACACACAATTATTAACTGCAGACTTCTTGATTCCAGGACAAACATGAGAGAGAAGTGCAGTTGGTTTGCCTTTTAATCACCTACCAGCTCTAACTTGCAAAGTGTCAAGATGAAAATGCATGTGTGAACTATCTTTAGAATTATATGGTAACTCAAGAGGATTGTCTGTGAAATAAAAATAAACATGATGGCATTTTCTATTTGGGCTTGGAAGTTATACCGTGATCATGACTGCCTTTGTGAGAAGCCAACATGGTTGAATTGACAGGATCACTTTTCTGATTCCTATAGCTTTAAGCCACACCAATGCTTTCCAATATGGCAGCTTCTATGCTAATTAATATGACAGAAGTATACCAACATTTACTTACACCTAATACCTAAAAAACTACAGAACAGGTACAAGACCCCCACCACTGCAGAACCGATATCCGCAGTTTCAGTTATCTGAGGGACACAAAATAAGGGACATATACCATAGATTTGCATTGGAAAATGCCTAGAGAGGTGTCTTCTCTAGGCATCTGCAAGGTCTTCCAACTTAATTACGTGGCATATTTATACAGTAAGTCCTTTATTTTAATAGGGTTTGCTTTTATCCACGGTTTTGCTTATACTTATGTCCAGGAACATATTCCCCTTGGATACTGTGGCGTGAGGGGGGAAACCTGTACACCTCCACATAGAATGTCATTTTCCAGACTTCACACACAACACACCATGTATATCAGCCTACTCTTCTCACAAGCCATGAGGTCTAGTAACTTATTTCTTGTTAAGAGTGAAATTTCACAAATGAGCAAACATCAAGAGATGTTTTATGTAAAGGAGAGGCAGGGAAACTGGATGTATTGGACTGCAGCACTCCAGCATGACCAATGGGCAGGGATTTATGGGAGCTGTAGTCCAAAAGATCCATAATATAGGGTGATTAGATTTAGGCATTTAGATCACTATTAACCCCCAATAATTTTGACACAGAGGCCATCTTCTCACCCCCAGCTTCTTTCCTACCCAGTTTTCTACAGCCCCTTTCCTCCCATGTCGCTCTCTCAGTTGCTTGCACAATCTGCACATGACCCATTAACTACAGTTTAGTTACTAAATGCTTGCATTTGTTCTCTGCACACGACAGGCTCTATAATTTATACCAGGGACCATATCATTGCTTACACCATGGCATAATTCTGCAAAGCATTCTAAAGATTGCAGGCTGTATGAAAGAGGCTATACAAAATAGACTTGTACTGTATCGATTGTGCTGTTAGCAAGCACTCTCCAGTGCAATAGCCATGCACAGACTGTTCAAAATGATCTCTCCAAATCAGGTCAGTGGAGAAGAAAAAGAAAACTATGAATGGACAAGTCATTATGAGCCTGTAACACCTAATTTAAAACATCTTCAGTGGTTATATCCTCCCATCCCCACGGCAAGTTACGGTGCCATTTAAAGATCTAAGAGCTGCGCTAGATAAAATTTCAATGTGTCCTTGAGTGTAACCAACACAATTTTAGAAGGATGCAAAATAGAAGTGTGCTCTGTGTGTGTGCTTGTGTCTGAGTGTGTGTTAATTTTCAGGATGGCAGTAGGCAGAGCAGCATGGAAGATTAACTCTTTGTTCCCTTGCTGGGGTCCTGAAATAACACCCCCCCCCAATGCTGCTATTAGATTGTGAAGAAAGATTTGTTCCAAGCAGATGACATCCTCAGAGGAACAGTTCATCAGGACCTGTGTGTGTGTGTTAATTATCCACACCCTACCAAGCATATGAAGATCCAGGAATACATGTAACATGATGTTTAGTTTGGTTCTAAAGGATCCTGTAAGCCAACATAAACCTTTCCCACACACACACACACATCCGCTTGATCTGCTGTCAAAGCCCTGTAGTTGCCAACATTACATGGTCTCAACAAAGAGACAGGGTTTTAGGTGGGTGACCACAGAATTATGAAAGCCTCTTCCACTGGTGCTTTAAAGGGTCTGTTCCCTCACTAGTACAAGTCACCCCCCATTTCAACAGAACAAATATCTGCAGTTTCAGTTATCCAAAGGACACAAAATAGGGGGCACATACCATAGAGTTGCACTGGAAAATGCCTAGAGAGGCACCCTCTCTAGGCATGTTCTAGGTCCTCCAATGCAACTCTATGGTATGTTTGTACAGAAAGTCCTTTATTTTAATAGGGTTTGCTATTATCTGCAGTTTCACTTATATATGGTAAGTCCAGGAATGTATCCTACATGGATATGGTATTGAGACCCATACTCACAGAACAGCAAGTAAATTCTAGTTTAGATGCACTTGCGGAGAACTGCTGAGGGTCCAATCTTTTATTTAGAATGCTAGCATCCCTTGTTGTTCTTTTCCCAAACACATTAAAGTCTTTGCAAATGTAGGAAGGACTAAAATGGGTATGCCTTGACACCATAATGTATATCCAGTCCCTTTCCCTATCCTCAGCCACAGATACATCTTGGAAGTAAAACTCAGACAAAGGTAAGGGGAAGCGGGCCTAGGAAAATCAAGTTTCCTTTTTTGAAAGAGGACAATTGCTCAAAATGGACTGCCCTTAATGGGAAAGGAGTAAGAAAGCTGGTATTTACTTCCTTAAGGACAGCTAGATTAAAAGGGCTTCAAGAAAATTAGACCTACAAGACCAATCAATGGCTATGGGTAGTTCAAAGTCCAGAGACAGAATACTTCCAAACACTTAATGCTAAAGATGGACAGTAGGAAAGTGCAACAATCCTTAGCACTGAAGAGTCCAGAATACCCTAGAGTGGGCAGTTTGCATTAGGATTAGCTTGTGTGACCCACTGTCCCCCCTTCTTGTCTACCTAACTTGCTCCCACTATGATGTAAACTGATATTCTTAGGGGTGTTTCTATCTCTCTTGGCTCTCCTTAGAGGTGTAGGATAGCTTAGGATAGCACCCTGAGTAACTTTCCTGTCTATATGGAGTTCCTACAATAAAGCCTTAGTTTGTTCCTTCAAAGCCATTTGTCTCTTTGCTCCTTAATTCAGGATCTCTAATTGACTGCTGAATGCATGCATTGTCTATCCAACATGACTAACTTCAAGCCCTTTATGCAAGCTTTCTAAGGGCCACCTGATGGTCCTTTGCTGGAAACAGATTCTTGGACTAAACAGAACATCCAGCATACACAAGAGGGCACTCATGATGCAGGTGTAAAACTTACCTAGCTTCGCTTCAATATTCTAGTCATCATTAAGAACAAGAACACTTGGAAAATACAGTGCCCAGGGTTCAGATGTTCTTCAGTGTCATATACACCGACTATCTTAACTGATCAGATCAAAACAAATTCAGTTTTCCCACATCCAACACCTTTCCTCGCTCACACATCTATTTTCTGACAATAAACACATGATTAGCTCCTGCATGCTTGGAAAAAGCTGGGTACATTACTATGTGAAAATGGCATAGGCTCATTCCTCCCTCCCCCCTTCATCCATTTGGAAGCTGCTGTTGTTCAATGAATTCCTTCCCTAGAAAGGCTGAGATTGATGGTGTGACCTCAACTGCCTTCGTGGTTCTGCATATAAAAAAGACAAGGAGGAAGGCACAAGAACTAGAATGACTTGGAAAAGAACTCTCAAGCAGTGGAAGTTAATACAGTTACATTCTCTGGGTCAGTGCAAATTATACCTCATTAGCTGCATCGTTCTTTTATATAAACATCTTCCACAGAAGAGCAAAACCTGGGCCAATCCTTAACAGGTGTAAACCATCAAGTTGTATGAAGAGTCAATGGGGTTATGATGATTTATACCACCAGAGGAGCTGGCCCAGTGTTTTCAATACCATATTTTAAATATTAGATTAATGGAGTTATGACCCTGGAAGGGAGCTCAAAGGAGCTGAAAGCCAACGGGAGTTTGCATGTCAATTTCAGTTTAATCAGGAATTTCTCTTCTAGTTTGCATTTCCTACCAAGAGATTCAAAAAACTGCCCTAGCAGAAATGATCCACTCCTTTTGTATGCATAAGGGACCTAGCATTGTTTTGACTTAATCAAATAGACCAAATATAATTTCAGGAAAGTGGGGTCACTTTCTGGTCGTGGACAGGGCCAGGAACACAAGTATTTGACCGAAAATGCCAGCATGTCTTAGCTTAAAGCTCATATGTTAACTAAGGACTTATCTAAATGAGCCAGGGTATGCCGGCTCCCTGCCAGCATATCCTGGCTGTGGATCTGGGCCATTGTTTCCTCGTTACCTGCACGGAACAGGCCAGAGTCAGGCAGGCTTGTCCATCCCTGCAGCAAGTGCCATCACTGCCGTTTTCCTTACTCTGCCAGATCTAGGAAGCCAGCCCTCACCATGTGACATTGACCTCTCAAGAGAGATTTGAGGGTCACTCCCTCATCACCCTTACCCCTTTTCTTACTTTCCCCCCAAATGCCTCCAGCTTCCCCTGTCAAGCAGTTTCATCATATTTTGAGATCTTTTCTGATACATTTTAGGCCCAGGGGAGCCCATTTTCCAGCAGATCTGATGTAGAAGTTGACTTCTAGGTCACTCCCTGTTGAAAAAAAGGCCTCTCCTGGGTCTAAAACAGCTAGGGGAACCTAGCAAAATTTTTCCCCAGTTCACCAGAGCACGTTGGACATTGTAGAGCAAAATTCTTTTTGAGAAAAACTAATATGGGGTCCTGCGGTCCACAGGTAGTCTAAAGGCCACACTCCCCCAAATTCTGTGTCTATTTGATGCATTACTTTGTTCTGAAATAGGTCATTCTATGTTATATGAACTTTTGTAGTAGGTCTAATTTGGGATGGAGCAAAATGCAAAAGTGGGGAAAATTTTATCAGGGGCAGATACTAAAAAATAGGGTCTACCCATGGTAGCTAGGGAAAGCAGGCATATACGAATAAGCAGAAGAACCCTGCAGCCTAGCCAAGGCACAAGAAAATCTTTGGCTGTCCAAATAAGTGTTTTGACTGTAAATCATCAACAGTTATTGTTGTGCAGTGTAAAATGGTCCAAAGGGAGAACAATAGCAGAATTTTCTTGAATGCCTTTTTATATCATAGTTGTTACAAGAATAAGGGAAGCTGGAGCAGAGAGCAACCACCCTGATGACATGGGGAATTTTGAAGCTTTGTTATTTCAAAAGGTTATAGAAAGAAGAGGAAGAGGAGGAAGAAGAGAAACATGACACTTTGCCATTGAAGGCAAAGGGTACTTGGCGGTAGAGCTGGGAGGGAACAGAAGCAGTAATAGATCACCTGGAGTTGATCTTCAGAGAAAGGCAGGATATAAATCAAATAAATAACTGTGTGTATATGACTTCAAGTGACCTGCCAGCTTATGGCAACCCCATGAAATTAATAGGATTTTCTAAGGCAAGGAATACTCAGAGGTGGTTTTGTCAGTTCTTTCCTCTGAAGTATACCCCACAGCCCCTGGGATCCATTGACAGTCCTTCTGGGCTTGGGGAAGGTTCTTCTTTTTGGGACTACCACTTCTAGAATCCTCCAACCAGCTATGCTGATGGGGGATTCTGTGAATGACAGTGCAAAAAGGCACCTTTTCACATGCTCTGGAAGTTCTTGCCTGCAGCATTTGGGGGGAAAGGACCATGGTCAGATCTTATGTGTGTATATGTGACTTCAAGTTGTCTGTTGACTTATGGCAATCCCATAAATTTCATAGGGTTTTTCTTAGGCAAGGAATCCTCACAGGTGGTTTTGCCAGTTCCTTCCTCTGATTTGCACCTGTCAAACTCAAAGGTGTCAATGAGGAAGAAAAAGCAGCTGTTGAGGAAGAACTAACCCAAAGAGAAAGTGAGGTGGAAGACATGAATGAAAAAGAGCTACTGATGCCTGCAACTGGCATCTAAGGACAATTCATGTATCAGATTATTATTTTATTTAAAAAAAAAACATCTGCTAAGACTGTACTGGGGTTGTCCATGTTAAATGCTATTGGAGCTGGCTGGATAAGAACTTGCCAGGGCTCAAAATTTCAGCACAAAGGCTTGAGCTCAGTTGAACTCTTGCTTTGCATGAAGGACATCCTTGGTTCAATCCTCCGACATCCCCAGATACATGTGTGTCTGGGACATAAGGTCAATAAGACGTTGAGAGCCACTCCTATTCAGTGTAAACAACACAGGGCACTCTTACATGTGGCTCTTGGGCATCTGTACTACAGCCTGCTGAGCATCTTATAGTTTATCCACACTGTAGAATTATTGCAGTTTGACACCACTTTAACTGCCATGGCTCCTTCCTACAGAATCCTGGGATTTGTAGTTTGTTGAGGCACCAGCACTCTTTGGCAAAGAAGGTTAAAGATCTTGTAAAACTTCAAATCCCAGGATTCAATGGGATGCAGCTATAGCACTTTAAGTGGTGTCAAACTGCTATAACTCTGCAGTGTGGCTACATCCCCAGTCTACCTTCTGCATTCCCTCTAGCAACACAAATGGCAAATACCATTGCTCCAGAAAAAAATGGGCACACTGTGAAGATGCTGGGGATGGTGGTAGGGAGAGAGGTTGTGGCAGCCATGTTCAGAAGGCCAACCAAGGATATGGCCATTGAAAGCATCCTTGTAGTGATCTCTCTAAAAACCCTCTGGTCAGGCTGCTACTGCTGACTCTGATGACATAACACCCATGGCTAGGAAGGAAAGCATAATTGAAGTGTAGATTTGGAAGAGACCACAAGGGCCATCCAGTCCAACCCCTTGTCTTTTGTGGTCTAATCTCCATGCTCCTGAGAGAAAGAGAGATGTTCTCTGGAGAAAGGTAGGAGCAGGCAGCAACAGAATAGCAAGGTAGAAGTTCCAGCTAGAGGCAGGCTGGCAGGTTTGTAGAAAGGGAGCCATGTTGTGTGCTAGTATGTCTGCATGCAATTCAAATAAACAATGAAAGATGAAGGTAAGGGGTATTTTTTAAAGGATTTGTACATGAGAGTGAAAGACGTGATGAATGTCTGAGACAGGCGGGGGGGGGGGAAGGTATGCCTTGCCTATGCTTACTTTACAAGAGAATGCACAGCTCAGCGCCAATAAATCTACCTTTCCCTCAAAGCTGGTTCAAAGCATTTTGCTGCCTGAGGCAGAGCAGAAAACAGGACACCCATTGCAATCCAGCCAATCTGAAGTGTATAGTATTCAGTGTTATAGTTTCCCACAATATAGTGACTACCAAATAAATATTTAACAAATCTGCTGGCCTTTCACCATCCCCAAACTGCTACTTGAAGTAGCTGTCTCACTCCTAATGAAAAGGGCTTTCTCATCTGTGTTGAGGTAGCCAGAGTGAAAACTGCAAAGGGTTCCTAAGCCTTTAAGTATTGTGTAGAAGAGAGATTTTCAGCAGTTATGCTTGTCCTTCAACCAGGTAACATGCAACACCTGCTGGAATTCTCTCTTCTATACACCCCTTAAAGATACAGGAAACCTCTCAAGTTTCCACTCTAGCACCCCTAAGCTGTGATGACCCAATTGTGAAATGCCCTCCCTTTAGAGGTCCAATAGGTGCCAACACTGGGTTCATTATGGAGCCCAGTCTTTAAACAAACATGGCTTTTTATTAAAACCTTTGGAGCCTAATTGATTTTATCCAGCTCTATACATACACAATGGTTTTAAACAGATCTAACCAGTTTTAATGGCCTTGTTTTCACTTGTTAAATGGTTTACTATGATATGTTTTTAGTCTGTTTAAATTATTTCCTACTGTTTTATGCTGTTTTATGCTGGTTAGATTAGTTAAACTGATTTTATTGCATGATATAGGATGGAGCATAGGGCTTGTTTCAGAAAATAGTAAGCTACACAGCTTATTAGTAAACATCCCTGTTTCAGAAAATAGTAAGCTACACAGATCAGCAATCTGGTCTGTTATTGAAATAACAATAACTGAGTTATTTCCATTTTCTGTGTTCTTAAAAGGAGATTCTCAAGGTTTTAGCATGATCCGCACAAAACTGGTGGAAAACAAAACAAAAGAGTCTTAAATCTATACAAGAGTGAACTGCCTGAAAGGGAAACAGAAGTAATGTACATATTAACAGACTTAAGACCATTGCAATAGGTGGTTGTTGTAGGTACATTTATAATATATATATCTCATAGCAAAACTAAAATGCATTGGCATTCCTAAAGCATAACTTTATGTAGACTGAATCCCCCATGAGGCTGCAGTTGTATTTTGCTCACAAAGGGTGCATCTACACTGGAGAAATAATGCAGTTTGATACCACTTTTGGCTCCATCCTACAGCATCCTGGGATTTATAGTTTTGTGAGACAGCAGCAGTCTTTAGAAGAGAAGGCTAAAGACTCTTGTAAAACTACAAATTGCAGGGTTCCATAGGATAGAGCTATAGCACTAAAAAGTGGTGTCAAACTGCATTATTTCTACAGTGTAGATGTACACAAACTCACCTGTCTTCATTGCTTCAGTATTTGTTGTTCAACAAGTCCCAGAAGCTACAGAAGATCAACAGATTCAGGAAAATGATGACAGAACAGGCTGCAGTACATTCAGCTGGGGTGTGCGTATTTCTGATGGAATACTTCTCTAAATGTATTATTTTTTTAAAAAAAATTACATCCTCTGCAAATCGAAAATTCCCAGAATAGGCAAAAAGGTTCCAGTGTAGCCTTGTGCCACCTGTGCTGCTTTCTACTTACAGCCAGTTGTCATCTGGTTTCAACACCTCAACGAATAGGTGAGAAGGATATCTCCCACTTGCAGTCTGACTTGGTTCAGTCCATTCTGCTACAGGTATAGACCTGGGCCTCAATTATCACCTGATTCAAGGCAGCTGCAGCTGTTTTATTTGGCTGGCAGCTGGTTTGCCTGAAAGGAGGTGTTGATTAAAGCACTGCATTAATGTCCAGCCAGATGTTCTTAAAGGGCTGGCTCTTTTTCTTTTTTTTCAAGCAGGGGTCAAGCAAGCAGGCAAAAAAAAAAAAAACAGGAGGAATTTTTTTTCTTTCTTTCAAAATTGGAATGAAGAAACAAAATTTAATTATCTGGTGTGTGTTCCTCCTTGTGGCTGTCATATCACTTCCCCACAAGTCAGGTCAGGACAATCCCAGGCCCTAAGATTTCAGGACCAAACCCTACTACTTAGGGCTGAACCTTGTGATATTCTAAGGGCAGCCTCATGTGACATCATTAAGCATGAGACATTCATTAAGGTTGCCAGGTTGGATCTGGGATGGGGCTCCTGCAGCTTTAATCCTTAACAGGTCTTGGGGTAGGATGAGGTACTATAAACTTCCATCAAGCAGGATAAATGTACCTGTCTCCTAGGTACAGAGTGAAAACTGGAGAGAGTTCCTGTACTTTTAACGGTTGTGTAGAAGAAGGTATTGCTTGTCATGCAACTTGATAACAAAATTCCCTCTTCTGCAGAACCATTAAAGATACAGAAGCCCTCTCCAGTTTTCACTCTGGCAACTCTACTGCCCTTCCTCACCTTCCTCCAGCTTTCAATGGCAGCCATCCCCTCCCAACACAGCTATTGTGCATCTGGCAACAGGAGCAAAGCTGAGTACTCTTCCATGCCTGCCCTCCACTCTCCACCAGTGAGGCAACAGATACATTGGGAGGGGGACTGAAAGCTGGGGTTTGGAAGATGAGAGAGGGCAGGTACATTTGACCCACTCGATCAAGCTTTATGGTGCCTCATCATGCTCCAGGATATGTTAAGGGTTAAAATTACAGAGGCCTGTGCCAGAACCAATCTGGTATCTGTATTAAGCAGCTACCACAGTTACAAATACTATGCATTCATATACATTCATATGAGAGGGTTTATATATATATTTCCCCCCCTCCAAAAAAAACAAAAAAACAAAACAAAAAACCTTAAAACCCACCAAGTCTTCTAGATGGTGGACTCACACTAAAATTCCTCCACTCAACCTGAAAAGTGGTGAGGAGAGGCCAGGCCCTGAGATCTGGCAAGCCTACCCCCATCTGCAAGAAAGCCTGCCAGAGCAGTGCTACACACCCTCGGGGGGGGGACATGAAGGGTGACATGCCTTCATGTTGGGCATGCTGAGGGGTGGCATGCTAGGATGTCTTTTCTTAGTCCCACCCTGAATTTATCCAGATGACTCCTATTAATGAGGCTGAAAAAAACAGGAGGAACATTTCAGGTCAGTCCCAGCTCTTTACCAAGCCTACAGTCCCACATCACTGATTGCCTTAAAGTCATTTAGGGCCAGCCCGACCATTTGGGTGGGGATTGTGCTGCCCTCTGGAAGATGTGGGAATAGAAGTCCCAGCAGCCCTAGAAAACATAGCTAATGTTGAGAAACATTGAGAGTTGCAGTTCAATGTGTAGCAGGCCACACAATTACCCACCCCAAAGCAGAGTGAGGCATTTGGTAGGGTTTAAGTATCATGAAAGCCCAGCAAATTGTGAAATATTTCAACTCTTTTATTTTTACCACCACAAATGGAGCTACATGTGGGATTCTGGTCCTTTAGATGTCATGCATCTTTATGGTGTATGTGTGTATATGTGTGCATGCATGCATGCACGCACACACACTTGTGTTCAACTTGGTGCTCTGCATCCGGTAGCAAAATGTCTTAGGCCACCCTTGCCTTTATGCAGCACTGAAATGTATAGTTCTCTGAAAAGAGATGCAGAGGTGGGTTGGTGCGTATGCAGAGGTAATCTCTGTTGCTATTCAATGTTGTAAAGAAGAGACTGGATCAGGCCCCTACAATCTTGACCTGCCCACATGATATATAATAGTTGCTGCTCTAGCTTTCTGTTTCTGATCCAGGTTTATTGGATAACTGTTTTCCAATACTCAACCAGAAATAAGATATCTTGGGCCCTAGTTCAGTTTATTGTCATTGCACTCGGGATCATCAGCAGAGAATTCTCAACACAGTTACCAAACTACAATTCCCAGGATATTTTCAAGTCTATGGAGATTATCAGCCGTGGCTAATGTGACACCAGAATAATGACAGCAGAATGCAAAAGGATGCCAATATCACATGACATCATCCTTTTGCATTACGCTGTCATTATTCTTGTTTTTCTTTTTATTGATGGGCTGGAGCTGTCAATGGACCATCCATCCCGTTTTGGTGTCAGCATTGCCGGTATCTGAAACCTCATGCTGTTTTTGACTCATGATTCCAGCATCAATGTGCGGTCCTGCCAGAACACTTCCCAGTGGGATTGTGAGACTACCCTTTTTAAAAACCCTCCCTGGGTTACTCATTATTTTTTTAGTATGTGTACATGCTTTTCTGAATGTTTTTGTGTGTATTTTTCTTTTTGAATTTCTCATGCTCACGTCTTATCACAAGAACGGGCAGGATTTAAGTCCAGGAAGTGAACAGTGCTCCATTAGAGCTCCATTCATGCCTGGGCTGCCTTTGGACAGAAGATAAGCCAAGTCTGATGGGAAGGGTTATTGTGCCGGGACAGGGATGGGATTGGCGATTGGGACAGGAACGCTTTTTGCATTCTTGTCTGATAATCTATATCTATGGAAGATCATGGGAGTTAAAATAGTGTAAAAGCAGTGCAGATGTAACTAAAGCCACTCTCACTGGGGCTTCCAAAAGGAAAAAAGTGCAGTAAAAACAAACAACGTGTGTTCCTCTTGTTGGTGGCAGCTGGTGGTGTTATCAGGACTATCCTTCTATTCCAGACTTTAGCCTGAACCTGAGAGGAGATAACCAAGGGGGCTGAACCCTCTCTCCAAAATAGGCTCAGCACCTTGATGAACTCCTTTCAAGACTGGGTTAAAACCTGGAGCAGAATAACCTCTCTGTTGATATGGAAGCCACTACCTCTTGTGGCTCTCTTTATACCATCCTTTTAAGGATCAACATTCCTGCCTGCAGTTACTAATGCTGGGGCAGTCAATTGTGTGAAGCTTCAGCTACAAAGCTAAATGTACTTACCTAGGAGTAAGGTCCATTGAAGTGGGTGGTGGATGGGTTGTTCCTAAATGAACACACACATGGAAAGTGCTATTAATCAGTCTTCTGGAGAGCTGGCAAGAACCTCTGTGGTGAAAGATGCAAGATTCCTACAGTAAGCATGCATGGGGGGCAGAGACAGAGTTGGCAGGATTTCATGGTTCTTTAACCACTTCTATCCTAGAAACACACACAGACTGAACTCTTATGCAGACATTACCCCCAAATTTAAGTAAGCAACAAATAAGCACCCATTGACAAAGGTGGCATGTTTTTCTCAACATTGGTTGAGGCAAGGGAAGCCCCAAATGTATTCACAGTGCTATTTGCTAGATACGAGGAGGCTGTGCAGGGCAACAATGCCTCCCCAAACCTTATACAGTTGTCCCTTCATATTCGCTGGGCTTTGGTTCCAGGGGCCCCCGTGGATACCAAAATCCATGAATACTCAAATCCCATTATATGCAATGGCATAGCAAAATGGTGTCCCTTATATAAGATAGCAAAATCAAGGTTTGCTTTTTGGATTATTATTTTTTAAAGAATATTTTCAAGCTGTGAATACTTAAATCTGTGGATACCAAATCCATGGATACAGAGGGACAACTGCATCTTCATACTCTCCCTAATTATCTAAGATGCAATTATAAGAGGAATGTCTATGTGTACGATACCCTTTCATCTCATTTTATACATGTGACTTCTCTTTCAGCATTCACAATGCAATCCTGTACATGTCTGCTCCGAGGTAAACTCCATTGTGGGTTCAGTGGAAATTACTATCAAGTATACAAATAAGACAGCGTTCAGCAATATTCTGCACACCAGAGGGCAACACTTGATCTCTCAAAGCCCAAAGTAGGATATGCTGCTGCTGTCTTTTGCAAACAACAGCCAGTGACATAGTTGCATACTTTCCAACTGTCACAATTTGGCCGGGACAGTCCCGATTAATCCTCTTGTCATCCCACTTTTTCATTTCCCTTCAAAATTTCCCATTTTCTCTCCCTTCCTTCCACTTTCCCCCTTTGTCCTCTGCTTACTTCAGATGCTGCAAACTGAGTTCAAAGTGTGAAAGTAGTTGGCACTGAATTAATTCAGCAGGCTGGGGGATAGGAGAGAAGGGAGCAGAAGCTTGCCTTTCTCAGTAGGCTCAGGCAAAAGCAAACTGCTGCAGGCTCTCCTAGCTTGTGTGATTTTCCTCACTAATAACTTTTGTTGTCTTGACCCACATGCTGATGTTGTCTGGCTACATGTGTCCTGGTTTTACATCTATGAAATATTGGAGGCTAGGCAGTTGCCAGTGTTTAGCAATATCTGTGGTGGCTCTCTATGATTCAGGAGGGCACCAAAGTGTCCTTTCAAAACTTAGGGCTTGGTTACATGATGAAAAAAAACCATGAAGAATTTGCCAAGATTCCTAATTGTTTACATGCATTGTGCCACAAAGTCACCTCTTTCAGAAGGAGAGGGGCACCCAAACCCATTAGTAATGCAAGAAATGTTCATCTTCCCTCCTGAGATCCCGTTCCTTTCCGTCTCTCCCTCCCGCCTTGGTATCTTCGTGCTTAGCTGCTGCAATCTGAAAAATTCCAAGCTAGCCTTTTCCAGTCTCTCTGTGTGTGAATGTTTGTCTCAGGCATTCCTGTGGTAATCAGAGGATGTGCTTGGGAGGCCATGCACCCGCCACAGTCTGTGTGTGAATATCAAAGTGGAAAACAGCTGAAAACTAAACCAATAGACCAATAAAGCAATAATTCATGTGAACGATGCAGTACTGGTGCAGAACAGCGATAAAGCACAAATCACCGCAATGAAAACTGTTGTGTAACTGAAGCCTAGAGTCCTCTTAGCCTGTAGGGAAGAGCATCTCATTTCCTTCTAGAGAGTCAGGAGGCTTCATCTAATTTCCTTCTAGAAGAGAAGGAAATACATACATACACACATACATGTTTATTTGCACGTTTCTGTGTTTTGTTTTGTTCTTTGAGAGTGCCATCACCAACAATTTTCAGCTGTTTCATTGTCAGCAGCTACAACTGTGTGGCTTTAGTAGTGGCAGCAATTGGGACAACAGAAGTTGCAAAAATGATGCTTGGTATATAGGATTGCAGGGTCTAAATACCTTAAAGGCACCAAATCCGATCTGATCTTGGAAGCTAGTTAGTACTTGAATGGGAGACCACCAACAAATACCAGGTGCTGTAGGTGATATTTCAGAGGAAGGAATTGGCAAACAAGCTCTGAGTATTCCTTGCTCAGAAAACCGTACGAAATCCATAGGGTTGCCATAAGTCAGCAGGCAACTTGAAGGTACACACAGACATAGGACTGCATGTTTCCAATGTTTGGTCACCTTTCATAAGCAGAACATGATGGAACAGACGCTCACTTCATCCTCAGCATTTGGATTCTTGGAGGTATGTTGACTCTGAAGATAGGAATTTCATTTAAATCAAAGCAAAACTGCTGTTGTATCATGGCTAACAGATATTGATAGAACTGTTGGGCAAACTTGTGAAGTTCATGTTTAAAGTCTATTCAGTTACTGGCAATCACAACATCTTCTGAAAACTGAATTTCAATCAGCAAAACAAACATCAATTACTGTGCCTGCCTGCAACCAGTGTTTATATTTTAACAGTTATTTTGGCATTGCATATCTGAAGGTGGAAATGAGGATGGCAAATAGAAGAAAGGAGAGGGATTATGACCTGAAACAAAGAAATATGTTATATGTTTGAAAGAGGTAAATTTTCTGGGTGCATGTGCAAATATTTGTTCAATCCACAGCTCTAAATTTTGGGACAAAATGATATTTCACTTTAACAGCAATGAGCAATATTATTGTACACAATTTAATTATTAAACATTCTCTAAATCCAATATAGCTTGGAGACTGTCTTCTGAGATCTACCAAGGTTGCTCTTAGAACCACACCATCTACATAAGATTCAGAAGAGTGTGAAAAAACATGTTGCCTCCCCACTTGCACCAAACTATTGAAGCCCTTCTCACTGCAGACTTACCTGAGTATCTTCTGAAGTTTTTGTAGAACCAAGGAAGTTGAAAAATGGTGGGAAATGTCAATAAACTGGATTAAAAATAATAATAATCAAAAGCATACCAATTTGAATGTGTTAACTGGCCTTCAGAAATTATTCCTTTGACCCTGGCTGGAGAACTTTCTTGTTGGCACTCACCTGCCCAGACACATCAGACAAAACAACCATGGTAACTGTAACAAGTAGAGCTATTCTGCCAACTACACTTGCCATGGAAATTCACACTTCTGTGGCTACTTTTCCAGCTCTTGTATTATTTCATATTTCTCTCAGTAGGGCTGCCATATTCCAGTCCCTCAAATCCGAGCATTTAATTTTCATATTATACACATTATTATAATTATAACAATAATGCAAATTATTATAATCGTGCGTATTATTATTTTGCATTCTACTTATGCAAATTTTAACACATTAACCACTGTATTTCAGCTTTAGTATCATTTTTACTGTAACTACCTTTGTGTTAGAACTAATGGAGTAATGATTATATTTGGGATTTGAAAGACAGGAACAAGCTAAAATCCTTGTGTGAAACCTACCTTGTGACCTCTGAGTATTCCTTGCTCAAGAAAACCATACAAAATTCCTATTACTACTTCTCAGCAACTCTACCTTATACAGGTTAACCCCCATATCCACAGATTCAGTATCCACAGTTCTGCTTATCCTCTCTAGGCATTTCTAGGTCCTCCAATGTGATTCTATGGTAAACTTCCAGCATTCGTCTCATTGAAAATAATAGGGTTCCCTATTATCCACAGGATCAGGTATCCATGGGGGGTGTCTTGGAATGCATCCCTTGTGGATATGGGAGTTAACCTTTATGTTGTGGGGATTAATTGTAGGACAGGAACCATGTAAAATGGTCACATATAATCCTAGTATGGTATTTACCAAAAACACCCTTTTTGTCTTGCACAGGGACTTTGAATGCTCCTGTATTGTCATCACATTACAAGGTTTGGTTTGGTTTTGGCCTTTGTTTTTCTTACGGATGGCAAAAAAGGTATAGATCATTGGGGTTGGACTTGATGGCCCTTGGGGTCTCTTCCAACTCTACAATTCTATGATTCTATGAAAGTGCCATATGGAGCCCCTGAAAGTAGTGACATTTTATTCCCAGGAACATATGCTGAGGAAAGTAATGAGAAGCTTCCAAAACACACACCTCCTTCCTTTGCACTTTGCCTCAGTGTGTACCTACTTCTCTTGTTCTTTGCATCTTCCCAGTGAACCTTTTCCCTGTCTTACTTTGTGACTTATTTCTGCCCCTGGAACCAACTTTTCTGTCAAAGATGTAACACCCAGAAACAAATCTGCTTTGATAACCAGAGTTTCCCTGGACTATCTCTGTTGTAGGTGTGAGCCTTCCTTCATTGCCTGGCTTAAAAGTACTCAAAGATGATGCAATTTTGTTTCTCTTAAAGTACCGAGCAGAGGAGTAGCTGTGCATTTTACCTTCTAACTCAACTTATACAAGGTCTAGAGACTTGCTTTTTTAAAAAAGAAAGAAAGAAAGAAAGAAAGAAAGAAAGAAAGAAAGAAAGAAAGAAAGAAACGGAAAGCTTGAAAACTGGGCCAGATAAGGATCCCAATGGCCACTGGGTGGCATGCCTAAAACCTGGATGAAATCCAGGGAAACCAGGGGAGGGTGGGGTTGGAAACCCTATCTCTTAGCAGAATTGGGAACATAAAATCAGGTTTCCCAGACTTACTGCATGGAAAATGTGACTGGGGGAAGTCATGAATGAGGCAACCCATAGTAATAAATAATGTTCTGAACTTAAGTAGTGAGTTATATTAATCAACATCCCGGGCAGAGAACTTGCTATGGGTCACCTTAATGAGTGTGACATACAAATTAGCTCATAGCTATCTTGCAGGAAAAGATTGATATCAACAAAACCTAGGTGATTTTTTTCTTTCCTTTTTTTAGGAGGGCACCTGCCCAATTCCTCCTGTGCAGAACAAAATCTCCACATATGAGGTGATGGAACTGGGGAAGCACAACTTTGCCAGTATTTAAGTGAAGTTGTCATTCTGACTGGACATGGAGTGGTTTATGACCTTTGTGTCTTCTCTGTTGCTCACCCATCATAGCTACAGGGAATGCCACAGCCACATACCAATAGAAAGTCTATGACCTGAAATCAAGGACAAGATCAGACAAGGAGGTTAACTGTCCCTTCCAGCACTATCATCTAAGCAACTATAAAGGGTGAGAAAAGTGACTGTAAAAATAAAAAAATAAAAAAATCCCACTTGTAACCTTTCTATCTCTATTTCCCAGACCTCATTACATGCAGCTCCGCTTCTTACATTCAGTGCTCCTCGTTGAGGACACACTGCTGCCCTATTAACCACTTCCTCACAACCATTTATGTGTGGAAAATTTCCTACAAAACATATGATCCTATACAACTTGTGACCCACCATAGGTCAATTGTGTAGTATATTACATATCAAATGCATGGCAATTCCAAGACTTGTTTTTTGTAATCTCAGGAAAGTTCCCAAGATAAGAGGTTGGTGAACTGATGTATATTACTGGTGAGATGTGTTCTTTGGAGAACACAACTTGTTCAGGGAACCAATAAGTGAATGGGGAGTCATTTGTCATATTTCAGCAGTCCCTAAAATGCACAAGGTTTACAGCAGTTGAATAACTCCAGAGTTACACTTTGTCCTTTATCGCACTACACTGTTATAGCACTACTATTCTACTTTAACTGCTATGGCTGCCTCCTGTGAAATTCTGGAGTTTGTAGTTTAGTGAGACCTAAGAGCTCTCTGGTTGAAAGTTCTAAATGCCTCCACCCTAAACTGCAAATCCCAGGATTCCACAGGAGGCAGCCAGAGCAGCTAAAGTGGAATAACAGTGCTATAACAGTGTAGTGTGATAACCTCCTTTGACTGAGATCCTACGTTGTCCAGCATAGGGTAGGAGTTCTGCAGGTGAAGCCCCACTATGGCTACCTGCTTACCACCCCCAGGACTTTTGGTTTTGCTGTGATCCCACCCCCCTGCAATACAGCCATTTTGTGACTGGTGGGGAGTGAGAGGAGGGGAATCAGTGAAGCATCCGGTCATGCCCCATAAATAGATACAGACTGATGGCATCTACTTCTGAGATCTGGAGCATCCTCCAGAAGTCTCGGTGGATGATGTAACTTTTCCATGTCTAGCAACAGGGGCATAGCCTGTTAGTTTTAACCTTTAAAGCCCTACATGACTTGGGTCCATCTTATCTCCGGGACCGCCTCATCCCATATGATCCCCCCCCCCGCACACTTCGGTCCTCTGGGAGGAACCTGCTGCAGCCTATGAAAACTAGGCTGTCGCAGACCTCCCAGAGGGCCTTCTCTTCTACAGCTCCCAGACTTTGGAATGGCCTGCCAGATGAGATCCGTCTTATCACTACTCTTAATAGTTTCAAGAAAGCGCTAAAGACGGATCTCTTCTGGCAGGCCTTCCCGGAATAACTTCCTGGCTCAAGTGGAGCTGATTGCTTACCCGCCCCCTTGCCACCATTGCCATTTTTATTTATTTATTTATTTATTTATTTATTTATTGTATTTTATCTTTGTTTTAATTCTCTATTAGTTTAATTTAGTTTTAAGGGGTGGGAGGGTTAGGATTGGAAAGGATTGTTTTAACTTGCTGTTGTAATAATCTTGCTGTACGCCACCCCAGTTGCCGATCAGAGGGGTGGGTTAAAAATAAAAAATTATTATTATTATTATTATTATTATTATTATATAGCCAGATGTTTCCCCGATCCCACACGCTTTCTTTCAGTCATAGAATAGCCATTCATAGGGGCTATCATAGCAAAACCCTGTGTCCTGGGGGAGTTTGGTCATTCCAGAGAGTGGAAGGGAGTATCAGCTTCTGCAATGACTAAAAAAAAAAGGGGGGGGGAAGAGGACATAATACAGATTACATTTATATATGTCACTAGTAGAATGCTGGTTGTAACGGTACCTCTCATTGGACCATGGTCTACTTGTAACAAGAACAGAACTGTTCAAATCTGCAGGTTTCTTATATGAAGGAAAACTATGAAATCCTTTAGAAGGTATTTATTTCTCTGGAAACTGGAGTTTTTTTTTTTTTTCAAAAGTGCTCCCTTGATAGCTAGCTGGGATATGAGTAGACATTGTATGATCAGGGTTAGAAAACTCAATGTGACCATGACATTGAAACCAATGGTGCTGGGAAATTGAATATCAAACTCAAGGCAGAGATGATAGCTCCTGAAACTAGAAGGTCAGCCCAATGACAGAAGAATTAGAAAGAAAATAGGGACAGTGGAGGGCAGGGATGCAAGGAAACGATGACAGGCAGGAGGGACAAGACATCCAGAATCTATCAAGAGCAAATAGGAAAAACATGGACAGGCTTAGTGAAAGAATGGCTGGGTTAGGTATTCAGTTTGTAAGTTCAATAAAATGTACCATTTTGCCTATACTAAACTTCTACTTTTGGTGGGAACCAAAAATTACACGCCAATCAAACTCGCACACACTTTTCTGGGATTTGTTGAATTTTGAAGCACCTTTTAACTCACCATCATACCTATTCATACTTAGCTCTATAAGAGTTGGGGATTTCTGATTTCCTCCTTGTCATGTTGCACTAATGTGACAATATCAACACAGTTCTCACTTACTTACCATTCAATTCAAAGATAGTTTGTGAAAGGACCTAACTAGGACTAATGGCCCAAACCTGCGTACAGTAGGAAGAAATTAATGGGGTTGAAGTAACAAGATATGACACATGCTGTGCTGGCTTTCCAGTTTGGTTCCTCAAATCAGAGCTCTCCTCCATCAAAGTTCAACATTTTATTGTAGATGGATGTTGGTGTATTAACTATAGATATAGTCGGCCCTCCGTATCCACGGATTCCCCATCCATGGCTTGAAAATCTTTTTAAAAAATCCAAAAAGCAAACCTTGATTTTGCCATTTTATATAAGGGACACCATTTTACTATGCCATTGTATATAATGGGACTTCAGCATCCATGGATTTTGGTATCTACAGGGGGTCCTGGAACGAAACCCAAGCAGATACCAACGGCCCACTGTACCTACCCCTTCCAGAACCAGCTTAAGAATCAGATATCACAACCAGTATGATGAGCAATGTGGATTTTTCTTTATAATTTCAAGTCAGAGGCAGCCTCTAGTATTGACCAACCGACAAACTAAGGACAAAAGAGGTCTCCAGTTTCTGAGATATTCCAAAACTTCCATTAATAAGGTGCCTTTCTCTAGGTCCATTGATATGCAGATAAGAGAACAAAACTGGTATGAGTTGATTTCTCACATAGCCAAAGGGCAGGGAAAGGTTTTCCTCCTCTCTCTCTTACAGAAAAGAGATAGGGACCAGGATCCTGTTGGGGATGTATGTCTTCATAAGTGGACTTAAGTCTTCAGAATTAGAATTAGGCAGTTCCATAACATCCCTATGTGTTGGGACTGGTGTGCACAGGGACCAATGTCCATCGGTCCCATTGTTCATATGGATCAGGACACTCTTACCGATGTCCCGTTACGCATCTTCACAATTTGCTAATGGGGCTGCTGCCACACTGCAGAAATAATCCAGTTTGACACTGCTTTAACTGTCATGGCTCCGTCCTATGGAATCCTAGGACTTCTGGTTTGTTGTGGCACCAGAGCTCTCTGAGAGAGAAGGCTAAATATCTCACAAAACTACAAATCCCAGAATTCCATAGCACTGAGGCATGGCAGTTAAAAAGGTGTGAAACTGCATTATTATTTTTTTTCATTGTGCCAGCAGCCAGGATTTCTTCATGCCTCTGCTACATAGCTCAAGTATACAAAAAATACATAATGTACATAATGTGAGAAAGGATTCTGGCCATTATTATTACTTGAAACTTCTTTTATTTCATTTTTGTGTCCTTGTCATGTTCCTATCTGAAGCTGTGTAGAGCAGGGAAAATGAAGGGTATGTACCGGTTTTAATCATCAGTCTGCCCCCCGCCCTCATATAAATCCAAATCTGGGAAAGAGACGCTACAGAATTATTATTTTTTTTCTTTTCTTTTCTCTTCTTTTTTATAAATGTCTTCAACATGTAAATAACCCACGGGAAGGCCAAGGGGAAAAAAAAGAGTCAGGAATTAATTACACAATTACCAATAAAACTCTACCCTTTTGTCTGAAAAGACCAATACACAGCTAACTCCATATACAGCATGCAGTAATGTCAGAAGAAGGACCCGGCTGAGAAATAATGTGCTAGAATGCTAACAAATAATAATAATATTATATATATATATATATATATATATATACTGTGTATATATATACATATATATACTGTGTATATATATATACATATGTATGTATATAGCTCATAAAAAAGAATAAGCATATCCATCTAACTCAACATACAGTGAGCATCAACCTTTATACTTCCAAACAGTATGAAAACAGCGGAAACCTTTCTTGAGTTTAACACCAGAACAACGAATGGAAACTTGATAACGCTGGTGGAGTCATTGCTTGTTCATCTTTGCATTCTCTTTCTTTTCGGGACATTTTCAATTCTCATCTAAACAGATCACACAAACAACTGGCGATAGTGATTGTTCACCCACTAGTTAAGAATCCCGCTAGTCAATTTGTTTTTAATACTTAATAAACTTCTTTTTTTCACCATTTTTTTTTTGTTTTTGTATTTTTTTTATGAACTAACAGTTCTAGGCTCATATCAGAAAATATAATTAATAAAATTAATAATGAATCAGAATCCCTTATTATCCATGATATCCATGTAGTACAATGAATTCATGTCTTAGCAATCAAGTGTTGTTGTTGTTGTTGTTGCTGTTTTTCCTTCCCCTTTGCTGTAGCTTGTGGTTACATTTTGCCAGAGTGGTTGCCATCTGTAGTTGTTGTGTTGGACTTTGTGATTAAAGAGATAACAGTGCAGTCTGTGAAGAGGAGGGGAACTGGAGGAGAAAAGCCAGGCCTGCCAGGCAGCTGACATTGTAATCCTCCATGGAGGAGAGTTGGGCAGGTTCAGGGAAAAACAAATACAGAGGGAGGGGAGGAAGGAAGGAAAGAAGGACTCAGCTGTCTTGCTAAGGTTTAATGGGGAAAAAAATGGGGAACAATGGTCACTCAGCCAAATGAACTGGTAGGTCCCCAACAGCTGTACACTTGTCCATGTCAGGAAAAATGGGGAAAAAAATAGAAATAAAACAGCACTCAGTTGTGTTGATACATCAGCAGAACAATATGGACTCTTCTTATGTTTTTCTCAAACTCCCTTTTTTTCTCCCCAAGATTTCCTCATAATATACTCTCTTTACTATTCTGATTATTTTTTTAAAATTTTAATATTCTTCTTTACTTTTTCTTCTTTTTTTTTCATCGCCACAATGGGCAGGGTCAAAACTTGAGCAGCAGGTGCAAGAGAAGGAAGGGAAGCAGCCAGACACTTCCAGCTCTTCTTGACCCACCACTGTTCCCATCATGCACTGCTCCAGGCCCTGCAGAAAGACAGGAGTCACCATGTCAGTAAATGAAATCATAGACAATTCGCTTAATAAGAAAATAGGCCCCAACCAATTACCCATCCTTGTAAAAACTATTGCAGTTTCCATGGTTGATCCCAGTCTCAACCACACCCATCCACCCATAGCACCAGATCCAAAGCAAAAGTGAAGTCCGTTTCCGCATTTCATGGTTGCCAACTAGAATTGCCATAAAATATTCACTATATAGTGGGCCCTCCTTATCCACAGGCTCTGTATCTGCAGATCCAAGTGACCATGGATCATTGCATCTCATAAGGTCAAGATCAAAAAGCCATCTACACCATCTCAGTGCTGCTTTCTTGTAAACATACTGTCCAGCAAGTTTCTCAATTCTGTTAGATGTAATTCAGATGCTTCCCCTCTAAGTAGACATGCTGATAATATTCACACGTTGTCCATATGCTATGAGTCTTTTTTCATCTAAGATTAATTGTCACCCTCAGAACAAGGAATCCTACAGACATTTTAAGAAGAATTTTGGAGCTGAGAGAGCAAACCATTTCACCATTGTACTGGGAGAAGAAGGTGAGTGGCAGACCTGCTGGTAGCAGAAGCAAGCCATCTCAGAGTAGCTCTGCACACCTTAATAGCCAAAAATTGGCTTGTTGGGTATGAAGCTGCCCATTACATAGGGGATTATTGCACATCAGCTTGTATAGCATCTGTAAAAGTACTTACACTGACATAGGTACTGGTTATGCCAACAGAAATCAGTGAGAGAATTTCAGCCAATATCTATGCACATTCCTAGTAATTAATATTCATTTAAAGGGTTTCCTTCACTACACAATTCAGCAAACAGGTCCATATCCTCCAGGAAAGTCCTGCTCTGAATTCCATCACTGTCCAAAGTGTTGTTTAGTAGGGATACAGTGCAGAGCCTTCTTACTCAAATAGCCAGAATGTAGAGCCCCTTCCTCAGAAAACAGATCTGTCTGTCTTCATTCTGCACATCTTTGGTACCTCCCTCCCTGTTGACCATGTTCTATCTACTGGTCAAAAACAGGTGATGTTGTTTTTCAAATGATGCCACTTTTAGTGTTGATCCTCTTTGTTTTGTTTTGGGATGGGAAGAAAACTTTTAAAATGTTTGGGAAATGATTTAAAAAGGAGTTTTTTCTTGAGCGGTGGGAAACCTTTATGTGGAGAATTATCTCTCATTGAGAATTATCACATTTGGAACTTATTCTGCATAAAATTCTCACCTTAAAAAAACCACCCAACATTTTCTTCCAAGGAAACCACATTTTCTGCACAGAAAATAATGTTTATATGCAAAAGTATTTTCTGCACATAAATGGTTGTTTCCCATGTACAAAAATATTGTTTTCTATGCAAATAAAAATGTGAATTTTGCATGGAATAAGTCCTAAACTGAGAGTAGTTTTCAAAGACTTTCTCACAGAAAGAAGAAATTTGCTAAAATTTCTTGTTGCTTCCTATGAGAATGAAATTAGAAAAGAATTAAACCCCTGTTGTTAACCTGTATGCTACTTCTGGAGCTCCTCCTTGATACTGCTTATACCTTTTATGTATAAAATAAATATAAACATTGGCACATTCACTAGAATGACGTGACTGGCTATACCTCTTTCCTATCCTAGGCCTATCTAGTCTAGTATCCTGTGTCCCATAGTGGCTAACCAGATGCCCCACAAGCATTGTTGAAAGCTGTACAATGGTTTGTGCAACGTGTGAAGCAATAGAAGAAATATCATTTCATACCCAGAATTTTTGCCAAGATCCCAACATGTCTGGATAGTAAAAAGTTGACTAGTTTATCTTGTCCTTCATCCCACAGAGATTACAACATCTATGATTTTTGTACAATTTATGGTTTCCTACAGTCAAATAAATCCCAACTTTCTAACTTTAAGAATCTGCTCTAGTGAGTAAAAATGAGGGTGTGAGCACTTTGTCTCTCTATTAAGTCTGCTGATGCTATGTTACTGCAGTTTTGGACCAGAAAGCCTGGAAGTTGGAAGCTACCAGATTTTTGAAAATAATTTCATCAAAAGTGTTGGAAAGAACCAAGCAGGGAGTTGCATGGAAGAAAATAGTGGGACATTTGCATCCAAAAGGGCCATCAGTCAAGAAATCAGAATATCCCTGTCTGGCTTCTCTCCAGGATTAATTTCTTCAAGATCATTTAGGAGGCAAGTAATGTTCCAAAGTGAACAACAATCAGGCCCAGTGGGTATCCCAGAGAAAAAGGATGTTAAGCACTAATTATCCATTGAGAGCATAAGAGAACAAAAAACCAAATAATCTGAGAATGATTGGCCTGGAATGCCCTGCTGAGTTTTCTATCCAGATGCCAAGTTTGGACCGCTAAGGTATGCCAAGAGCTGTTACTAGTTCTTGTCCTACACTGGTGGAACTCCTTTTCCCCACAGATTCCCCAAAGCTTATGGGAAAGCACCCATTGGTATAATTATAAGATTGGTTTATTTATAATTATATAAGGGCTAAGGTGAGTTGTCAATGAGAAATGCTTGTATTCTTAGAATTTTGCTTTTAAAAAGATGTCTCACCTCACCAAGATATCTTTCCCTTTTCGTTAAACACTATCCTTGCCCATGCCAAAATGTAGGTGGGAGTAGTGCTATATGCTCTTATAATTTGGATTTTGTGTTCAAAAAAACATATTTGGGAATAAGATTGCAAAATATAATTCATTAAGCAAATTGTAAAATGCTCTTTAAAGCATCCTCAACTAATTTCAAGAGAGGAAATTCTCTTCTAATTCTTCCTTTTATGTATTTTAGTTCCATTTAAAATCACTGCTAGATTTAGCTAAAGGCACATGGGTGGATCTTCTTTACTCGCATAATCCGACACCATGCCAGACTACCTAGTGACCTGGATTCTTTCTGTATTTTCCTCTTTCCCCTGAAACCCACAGTTTAGCATCCTTCTGGCAAACCTGTGTGTGCACCTGCTCTGTACCTGCAAAATTGTTGCCTGGATTGCATGGAACAAACTGAGTTGTGTTGATGGAATAATATAATATTGGGAGGAAGATTTGGGCTGTGTGTCTTTTTGGTTCATTTCTCCTCTATGGATTCACACTAAGCCGAGAGAAAACTGCTGAGATGAGAAAAGTTCACCCCAAAGTTGGTGTGTGTGTGTGTATGGGAAACTACCCACTCTTTTTATTAATAAGGGGCTGTGATTTTCAGCGAGGTTGAAATGCCTTAGAATGCCTTCAGAGCTCTGATTAATCATAGAATTGTAGAGTTGGAAGAGACCACGAGGGCCATCCAGTCCAACCCCCTGCCACACAGGAAATCTTGATCAAAGCATCCCCGACAGATGGCAATCCAGCCTCTGTTTAAAGACCTCCAAGGAAGGAGACCCCACCATGCTCCGAGAGAGTGTGTTCCACTGCCGAACAGCTCTTACTGTCAGAAAGTTCCTCCTAATGTTGAGGTGGAATCTCTGTTCCTGGAGCTTGCATCCATTGCTCGGTGTTCCAGTCTCTGGAGCAGCAGAAAACAAGCTTGCTCCATCCTCAACGTGACAGCCCTTCAAATACTTAAACAGGGCTATCATATCCCCTCTTAACCGTCTTTTTTTCCAGGCTAAACATACCCAGCTCCCTAAGTCTCTCCTCATAAGGCATGGTTTCCAGACCTTTCACCATTTTAGTTGCCCTTCTCTGGACATGCTCCAATTTGTCAATATCTTTTTTGAATTGTGGTGCCCAGAACTGGACACAGTATTCTAGGTGAGGTCTGACCAAGGCAGAACAGAGCGGCACTATTATTTCTCTTGATCTAGACACTATGCTTCTATTGATACAGCACAAAATCACATTGGCCTTTTTAGCTGCCGCATCACACTGTTGACTCATGTTCAACTTGTAGTCTACTAGGACTCCTAGATCCCTTTCGCTCGTAGTCTCATTCAGCCAGGTCTCTCCCATCCTATATCTATGCATTTCATTTTTTCGCCCTAAGTGCAGTACTTTACATTTCTCCGTATTGAATTTCATTTTGTTAACTTTGGCCCAGCTCTCCAGTCTATCCAGGTCATTTGATCCTGTCCTCTAGGGTATTAGCTACTCCTCCTAATTTGGTGTCATCTGCAAATTTGGTAAGTATGCCCCTAATTCCCTCATCCAAGTCATTGATAAAGATGTTGAATAGCACTGGGCCCAGGACAGAACCCTGTGGCACCCCACTGGTCACATCTTTCCAAGATGAAGAGGAGCCACTGCTGAGCATCCTTTGGGTTCGGCCGGTCAACCAATTACAAATCCATTTAACAGTTAACTTGTCTAGCCCACGTTTTACAAGCTTGTTTGCAAGAATGTCATGGGGAACCTTGCCAAAGGCCTTACTGAAATCAAGGTATGCGATGTCCACAGTGTTCCCTTCATCTACCAAGCTGGTAATTTTATAAAAAAAAAAGAGATCAGATTAGTCTGGCATGACTTGTTTCTCTGAAACCCATGTTGACTTTTTGTGACTATGGCATTGCCTTCTAAATGTTCACAGACTCTCTGTTTAATGATCTGCTCTAGAATCTTCCCTGGTATTGATGTCAGACTAACTGGACGATAATTGTTGGGATCCTCTTTTTCCCCCTTTTTGAAGATGGGGACAACGTTTGCCCTCCTCCAGTCTGCTGGGACTTCTCCTGTTCTCCAAGAGTTCTCAAAGATTATTGCCAATGGCTCTGAGATCACATTTGCCAGCTCTTTTAATACTCTTGGATGTAGTTCATCTGGTCCTGGAGATTTAAGTTCATTTAGTTTAAGAAGGTATTCCTGTACTACCTCTTTGCTTATTCTGTGCTGGATTTCCCCTATTGTGTCCTCTGTTCCATTATCCTCAAGTTGGTCACCCTTTTCCTTTTCTGAAAACACTGAGGCAAAGAAGGTGTTGAGTAATTCTGCCTTTTCTCTATCCCTTGTTAGCATTTTGCCATCTTCTACATGTAGTGGTCCCATCATTTCCTTCTTCCTCCTTTTGCTGCTGACATACCCCCCCAAAAAACCCTTTTTATTGTTCTTAACCTCCCTAGGAAGCCTGAGCTCATTCTGCGCTTTAGCTTTTCTGACTTTACGCCTACACATGTTTGCTATCTGTTTGAATTCTTCTTTGGTGATTTCCCCCTTTTTCCACCATCCCCACCACGAACTGAAAGTGTAGAAAAGTTCCTCTTTTTGGCGTACAGTCCTCAAAATCACTCAGCCATCATGATGGTCTGTGGTCATGCTAGCAAAAGAATTCTAGGAGTCGCAGTCTGAAAAAGTAAATATTCCCAGCTCTGGCCCCAAATTCTCCATTGTGAGGGGCATTTGAGATGGGGAGGAAAGAAGATGATGTATGCCAGCTAATTACAGATGAAAAGGAGCTGCACTGAACTCCTTCCAACCACAACGGTCCTGAGAGGCTCTTCTCAGTGGCTTCTCCCAAGCTTTGGAACTCCCTTCGTAGAGAGGTTAAACTGTAGCTGTCTTGCCTCAGGCTTTTGTATTGGCAGGCTGTTGAAGACTGGCAGCTCAAGGGGAATGGACCTTTCATAATGTCCTGTATTGTCCATTCATTGTTTTATTTTTAATGGCTATGTTTTCAATTGGTTTTAATTATATTGATAGTTCGATTATATTTTAAACTTTTGTATGAGGTAATTAAAAAAAATGTCTCTAAGTGTTGTAAGCTGCCTTGAGTCCCAGACCGGGAAAAGGTTGGATCTCTGGGATGATGATGATGATGACCATGACCATGACCACCACCACTGTCATAGAAAATATTTGAAATATCTCTGAGTTTCAAGCTTCCAAGTGCAGCCATGGGGGCAGGGGGCCAACCCTAGCATACATACAAATACAGTTGCTCCTTCATATTCTCTGGGGTTTGGTTCCAGGACCCACCATGGATACCAAAATCTGTGAATACTCAAGTCTCATTATATGCAATGTCATAGCAAAATGGTGTTCCTTATATGAGATGGCAAAATCAAGGCTTGCTTTTTGGATTATTATTTTTTAAAGAATATTTTCAAGCTGTGAATACAGTACTTAAATCCATGGATATCGAGGGACAACTGTACATTGCTTATGATTTATGTACATCTTTTTTTACTAATGAAAAAAGTACACAAAGGCCTACCCTTCAACATTTCACAGATGAAAACCTGGACAGATTTGGCCATGCAACAACAAAGTGTGGCCAAGATGGCATAAGTTATTAATGAGGAAGGACGCACAACCTAGGGGAGGCTGCAGCAGTTTGCTTTTGCCTCAGCTTCCTGGGAAAAGCAAAATTCCACACCTTCTCCTCTCTTCTTCTGCCTGTTGAGTTAACTGAGTACAAACTACCCTTGTACTTTGAACTCAGTTTGCAGCAACTGAAGTAAGAGGAGGATAAAGGGGGAAAGTGGCGGGGGGAGAGACACTGGGACATTTTAAAAGCAGATGGAAAAGTCAGATGATATGGGATTAATCCGAATTGTCCCTCCCAGATCAGGACAGTTGGAGAGCATGTAAAGGTGATGCAAGTTGTTTTAAATAAGACTGTAAAACATAAAAACAGAACAAAAAACAAACATGAATGAAGCCATTTAAATGTATAAGTAGTAATAACTTAAACAGCCCAGTTAAACAACCCTGCCTTTTGTTTTATTTTGTTTTGTAATTTATTGCCGTACACTTTTATAGCTGCCCCCAAATGTATAAAGGGTTACATCTGGAAAACACTGCATGAAGTACAGTTGTGCCTTCATATTTGCCGGGGTTTGGTTCCAGGACGCCCCATGAGTACCAAAATCCGTGAATACTCAAGTCCCATGATATGCAGTGGCATAGCAAAATGGTGTCCCTTATATAAGATAGCAAAATCAAAGTTTGTTTTTTGGATTATTATTTTTTTAAGAATATTTTCAAGCCGTGAATACTTAAATCCATGGGTACCAAATTCATGGATATGGAGGGACAACTGTATTGTGAGGCAACTAAGCATTCATATCTGTGGCACTGGGACTGTCCAGGCCCACCCACTCACAAATGCAATATAATTTGACATTGTAGCCACTAAATGCTTAAAATGTCTATGCGAAGTAGGCCTGAGATTCTGAATAAAGGGAAACTGGCAAGTTATTTTCACGTTTCGCCCATCATAGTTAAGTCATATAAAGAATGTTAAAAGGAGTTTGGGGGAAATGTCGAAGCAACAGCGGAGGGGGAGGCACACAGCAAACGAAAGCAGAAGCTGTGCAGAGATCTCTACTGTTACATTAAGGTGCGAGAAATGGGGACTAGCCACATTATTCTGTATTAAAGGTGGCTGGCAACAAGTGAAGTCTTAATATCAAGGTAGAGTCTTTAAAAGCAGGTTGCAGGAGGTTTTCGGGGAATTCAGCAAAGAAGAGGCAAGGGATTTCACAAGAAAGGCAAGAGGAGATCATTGCTACCAGTGAAGGACCAATTCCTTGATGTTAGCTTAGCTGCAAGGGAAAGATGCAGAGGGGTTTGCTAGGGTTCACAATCAGAATTTGGGGAAGCTTTAGCAGGTTTTTTTTTTTTTTTTTTACTGACCTTTCCAGGGTGTCTGGACAGCAGCTGTCTCTGCTATAAAATTAAAGAACAAGTTATCAATAAGGAAAAAAGACAGAGAGAAAGAAAGCCCTCTCGGCATTCTGACCTGCCCTCAGATACTTCATCCAGTCTTTCTGCAGAGTGGTTTGCAGCAGAAACCTTTGCTAGCCACATCTGCTTCTAGTTAGTGCTCTTATAGTTCTCCAGGCACAGGCATTTTAAATGGGGTTAATAAATGGCCAACAGCAGAGCCTACATACCGTTAAAGCACCAGATCCCATGGATTCTTAGAAGCCAAGCAAGGTCAGGCCTGGTTCATACTTGGATGGGAGGCCACCAAGGAACACTAGATGCTGTAGGCTATATTCAGAGGAAGGCAATGTCAAGCCACCTCTGGGTATTCCTTGCCTGAGAAAACTCTGTGAAAATCTGGTGCCTTTAGGGTATTTGGGTATATATACACTTAAAAATGGCCAATTAGTTCCTTGTGGCTTTCACGTGATAAACATGGTTTTGGTTTGTTAGTTCTTTTTTTAAAAAAAAAACTTTTGTGTTATTGTTTTAGTGATATTTAACGTATAAGCTGCATTAGGTACTATATTGGGAGAAAGGGCAGATATTTACTGATTAATAAGAATAAATGAATGAACAAGGTTGTTTATGAACTGGGCTAACAACAACAACAATTTAACTTGGCCTTTTAAAATTCATTTTAATCTGCGATCTTAGTGGTAGTGTAATTGCAGATACTTTGCCAAAGATTAGTAATTAATACCTAACCTTTTACTAGAAAAATGCATGAAAACCTGCTTTTTTTGTTTTTGTTTTTTGCAAATAAAGGTTTGTTAATCAGTCACAAACTATGGACAAAACTATTTAGTGAGGCCATCTGGGTGTAAATATTGTTTGCTCATAATTGGTTGATAAATGTGTATTCTACAGGAAATGGAAGGAAGGAAAGAAGGAAGGAAGGACGAATGGGGAGGGAAGAGTACAGAAAGGAAAATAAATCCAAAATGTTTATGAAATACTCAAAATGTTTGATAGATTGGGTCCAAAAACTTTCTTTGATCTTTGTTTTTGTCCTGTTATATAAACGAAGTTTTTGTAATTGTGATCAAGGAAGTGGATTTCTATCGCATAACGGGCACCTGCCCCAATTGTTTATAATGCAATTGCATTGTATTATTATTATTATTACTACTACTACTATTACAAACTATTCTGAGAACTTTCTTATTAGGAATGTATAAATATGTTATAAACAAACATCCATCTTAGAAAGGAGAGGGGGGACCGAAAGAAAAGAGAGAGAAGGTGAAAGGGAAAAAACAAGAGGAAAAGAGAGAAGGAGGAAAAGAAAGAGAGAAAGATTTGGGGCTGAATCCAATTGTTAGTCTCAACTAAAGCCAGACCCACTGAATCCATGGTACTTGTTAATTCAACACTTATGTAAATCTTACTGATCTGAAGGCTGTATCTCATAGAGACTAACAACTGGATTTAGCAGTCTGTGTATGTACATGCATGCATGTCTCTTTCAGATTCAAAGCTCCCCCCCAATAACTCCCCATAAGCCTTGAGGGGGGAACACTTGCCTTTGATAACTACTAATTGTCCTTCTGTGATGTTAAGAGTTTACCACACTTCTGTGTTTGCTAATAAATTGGTTTGATGATCATTGTGAAGCTTGCAGACAGTAATCAGGAAACAATTTTTCTTGAGTGCTGATGCCTTCATTAAAATGGTTTTAATGTTGGGAAGATGAAAGATGAGAGATCTCCATAGGGAATAAGGAAAGGCAGATCAACAGCCAGCGAGGATGCTCAGAAGGAGGAGACACAGAAACCCAGAGTCAAACTTCTGCTGGGATTCTTCATCTCTTGATGCAACATTTGTGTGTACTAATGACTTCACACATTTTCTGCAGTGTTATCGCTCCTTTTATTTATTGTATTTGCTGCTCTGCCCTAGGCAGAGTTCTCTTGGGCCTAGTAAACTGCAATAGATCTGCAAGTCTTTCTTTTTCTCAGTTCTTTAATGAAAAAAATACAGCAAAATAGCTCTCCCTCAGTCACTATATTGAAATGACGAATAGTCCGATGGAGTGGGGGGGGGCGGTGGATATATGTATGAAATATGTGCCAGTTCAGTTCTGATAGTGAAATCTCAGCTATGAGACACCCTGTTTCTTACTTGTGTAGATTGGCTGTAAGCCTCTGTTTTGCACCTGACTCCGGTTGGTGGGATTATTATATTCTAATCCACCTCCACCCAGTTGTTGCCAAACAAACAAACAAACAAACAAGGAGAAAATCATAGAGGCTTGAAGTCTTCCCACCCCTACCATACATGATGGAAGACTACATGTTCTTGCAGTAGGGCAGAATCTAGACATAAACACGAAAGATCAGATGACAATGAATTCCAAAAGATTGGTCTGCTATAAAGAAAACTGGTTCTACTACACTTAAAATTGTGTATCTTTCAGAAGTAAACAAACACAGTAGGTAGTACAAAGCCACACGATCTTTTGTTGGGACCATGGACAACCGAAGAAGAATGCTTATGCTAACAATTGCTGTGTCATATTTTCAATGCGCTTTCAACATGCCCCAACTCCTACTGACAGAAAATGCATTTCTATATTGTGCTAACATGTACTGATCTTCTCAGTTCAGTACTTAAGGAAGCACCTTGTGTTACAAGGCAAAACAGTGTTACAACTTGCAAAGCCAAAAAGATAAATAAAAGTAAATCAGTGTTTGCCCCTTGGAGAGAATCTAGGTAACTGCTGTAGAAATGTGGGTATCTAAGATTATATTTTAAAACAACAATGTACAAGTATCTAGCCTTTAGTGATAGCAGAAAGCTTCCTATATGTATGAAATGTACCACAACCACATATGTCTTTTTTGCCTGGCATGCTTGTTAAGATCAACAAAGGAAGTCAAAAGAAGTCACTAAACAAAGTGATAAAGAAACAAAGTGACAAAGAAACAAAGGAAGTCACTAAAGGCCCCCTCCAACTGCTATTCCATGCCACATAAGGAGCAGCCAGGATTGGAGAACCTTCTGGCTATGTTGCTGTAACCAGGTGCAAAATAATTACAGCAGCACTGAAAGCTCTGGAGGGCCCTAGAGGTTTTGTGCAAAGAACAACATTTTGGCTCAATGAAATCAATGAATTCTGCACAAAACACATTTCCTTTTCTGCTACAAAAAAAAAAAAAGGTTTTGCAGAAGCACATCCAATTTGTGCACAAATATATCTGCTGGTGTGTGTGTGGAATCCCAAAGCACAAAAAATTGTTGGAAGTGCACCAAATGAAAAATCCTTCCTGCATGCAAGAGTAAGATAAGTGAAGATCAACATGCCAAATCCCTCCTTGTGTCTAGTGACTGGTGAACCCAAATACATGTGGACATTCATTAAATTGCACTGAGGAAAGTAACCTTGAGGAGATCACTTAAAGAACCCTTAAACAGTCTGCTATTGCAGCCCATATGGCTGATCTGCATCACTGCATGAAAAGAGACAAATTTTCCAAAGTGGCAAACTGTACTTCAACAGCTGTTTGCGTAAAATCTATTTTTTTAAAAAAAATGCAGGTGTGGTCATTCTCATAGTTCCCAGAAATTGCTAACAATGTTGTGGTTGCTTGCCAACACAATAAAAAGTTCAAGAAATAAATCAAAAGAGAGGATTAAAGTAGCCTATGCTATTCACATTTGAAACACAAGTGCCTCTCCCAATAAAAATTAAATGGCTTATTCCAGTAAAGAATTGCACATTTCCCTCATTCCACTGCCCACCCACCATTAAGAAATTATCAGAAAACTTGTTGGCTAATACCATGCATTGAGAACCACTGTAGTCTACTAGACTGGAATGCAGACAGCAACTCAGTGTTGGAGTGACAGACAGGACTGAGGGCATGATGATAACCACCCCTTCCTGCTCCTATCCAGCTGTGTACCAACCAACCTCTGCTTAGAGCACTCACACCAAACGTTTGCTATTGATGATATATAGCACACATGTGGTGCTATGCTTCTCTGTTTATTGCTCCGTCCTGTAATTCCACCTCATTCTTCAAGTAAGTTCTAATCATGCATTCCTCCAAAAAAGGTGGGGAAAAAAACATGTTAAGAGGGGAGCGCATTAGCTCTCTTCCTCCATTTTTACTCTCTATGTGTAGTAAGTTACACTCTAAAGAGAACAGCATTCTCTACAAGCACAGACTTGCTACATGCTCAGGAACTCTGATTTTTCACTCATGAATGGAAAAGGTGGAGAAGTCCCAGTTCTTCCTTTATCATGCTACACACTTATAGTGCTATTATTCCACTTTAACTCCTGTGGATGCCTCCTGTGGAATTCTGGGCTTTGTAGTTTAGTAAGGCCTAAGAGCTCTCTGGCTGAGAGTTCTAAATGCCCCTCCCTAAAATACAAATCCCAGGAGTCCACAGGAGCAGCCATAGTAGTTAAAGTGGAATAATAGCATTATAACAATATAGTGTGATAATCTCCAAATTGCTCAGGTGTTGGGTTTAACTCTTTTGGATGAATGTAGAAACAGAACTTTTCTCCACTTTTTAATGTTTGCAGCATTCAATCAACTTCAACTTGGGATCCTCTGCTACATCAGTGAATTCCAAAGAGCATTGTTTTTGATGCTCCAGCAACTTACCTCCCTTCCCATCTCCCCACCCTCCAAAAGGTCTGCTGACCAACCCCTTAGCGCAGAAAAGACTTCTCAAGTACTACAGGTGGTATATAAGCTAGTGGTACTTACATGGCAGAATGTAGGGAGGCATGAGGAGGAGACACACAGGGAAGCCATGCAGGAGGAAAAAACAGAAAGAAAGAAAAAAAGAAAAAGAAAGAATAGATGAGTTAATAAATCAGTTCTATGTTGTTGTTGTTTTTGTTTTATTTAAATGAGGCAGCTGCATTTCAGTGCTGATTCTGCAAAGGGAAAGGGAACGCAGATTGACAGGGAGACAAACCACATACATTTCCTGAAATCAATGATGGAATCAGATGGAGGTCTGTGGAACAAGGCTATGTTAAGGTCCATTCCTACAGCCACGTTTCTTCAATGAAGATGGAAGGTATAGGTTGGAGAGTTGGCTGGGATTGCTAGAACTCTTCCTCACCTGCATTCCATTAACTTTCTGGCTTTCTTAAAAAATAATGAACCTGTTGAAACACCTGGTCTTGGCGCATGCTTCTTCCCCAAAACCATTCATCTCCATTTGCCAGATGATGCAACTTGGGGCCACTTCCTGCCAGTTCCACATCTCCTTCGACCAAACTTTGTTAACTATGCCACCAATTACTCTAGAACCTTTTTATGTGTTCTTGAATGGTTCCAAATGGAATTTGGTTTTGCCTCCAGAATGTACCTCTGATAATTTGAGCTGCCTAGTTGGTGCAAGAATGGCAATAACAGCATTCACAACACACTTTAAACAGCAAAGAACTACCCGGTACAAAGAGTTTAAGTAAATGAAGAAGAGAAGTGGCTCTCCTTCTGACTAGCTTGAAGCCACTTTTGAGCATTAACTGTCAAGACTGTCAACCTTACTCCAGTATAACTTGAGAAAGCAAACTGGACAACTAGCTAGCTGGGGCATTTTGGGAGCTGTGGCTTTCCTCTGACCCTGGAAGGAGATCAAGTGTTCTTTGGACAGGGGGAAAAAATCAAACAAGAAGAAGAGACTGGAAATCTCAGAAGGTTCCAACAATTCTAGTTCTATGTAGGCACATGTACTCTACAACTATATTGTTTTACGACTGTTTTCATGACACAGCTCCCCTCAAGAATATTTGGAACTGTAGCTTTATGGGATGATAAGAACTGTGCCCTTTACTGCTCTCTAGCATTGCTCTTATAATTAAACTTACTATCTCAATATTACTTAGTGCCACATGTATAACATAGGTTTCCTGTGTGAAATTCTCTCTCTGTATAAACCTAGATACCCTAAAGGCACCAGATCCTGTATGATCTTGGAAGCTAAGCAGGATCAGCTCTGGTTAGGTGGATGTCTTGGTGGATGGAAGACCACCAACACCTATCAGGTGCTGTAGGCTATATTTCCGAGGAAGGAAACTGGCAAAACCACTTCTGAGTATCCTTTGCCTTAAAAAAAAATCTATGACGTTCATGAGATTGCCAAAAGTCAACAGGTGACTTGAAGGTACACACACATATAAACCAGGGCTGAGTGAAAATGGCCACCTGAAAGTCATTGCCCTACTTTTGATGCCAAAATTTCACCCATGCAATGAGGGATTTAGCTGTGTATGCCTGAGAGGAAGGTCTAATTTTCTAACAGTTGTCTATTCTTAATGCTAACCCTGGGCAGCAAAACTGAGCAGTCCATTTTTCCCCAAATATTTTGTTCAAAAAGAATTAACCTTCTTCCAACAGTTCACTAGGAACTAAAGAGAAAAAGATAGAACCTCCAGAGAGTTTCATCATAGTTCTACGAGAAAGGAAATTTACAATAGAAATCATTGAAGGCATAGTTTTAAATTAGTTCAAGGGAACCTTGTGAATTGTAGTTTTGTGTGTGTGTTTCTGAGTTACATCTGCATGCTATAGTAATTCACAGGATTTTAGGTGCTAAAGGAAAGAGAGAGCCTTGATTGTAAAAAGCCAATAGAAGTGGTTCGTATAGATATACTCTTAAATACTTGGAAGCAATGCTACACCTAATGACCTGAATCCTATTGCTAGTGCCAACTAGAAGAAACCCATTGAATCAGTGGGATTTGCTTATGCATTAACTTACCATCCAAGAGTTAACTTACTATCCATTCAGTCAGCCTACTCTAGTTGAGAATAACACATAGGATTCAGGCCAATGTCTGGATCAACGAGGAGATTTGGAACTGGATATTATAGTTCTGAGCCAGTGGGTTGACATATCAGACATGACATGATGAGACTAATCAGAACCTGAACTCCCTTTGGTTGCCCAGCAGGAAGTGGTACCACCCTCCATGCAGATTGGACAAGGAAACAGGCAATGTGTAACAACAGGTGGTGGAGGAGACAGAGAGGTTGCAATAAAGGGAGGCAGAGAAGATGTGACATACAGCAAGAACAATACTGACCTTGGAACAAGGTTGAGCTTGTGGGCTCACTTATTTCTAAACCAGGTGAGGAAACAATGGAAGAGAAAAATGAAGATAAAATAAAAATAAATATATTGTTTCATAACTACTACTCCATGAACACAATGTGTGGTGCGGTTGGCTTGGAGTTGAAGTGAATGGGTGCATCAGAAAACAGCAGACACACTCCAAAAGTGAACAAAGGGAAGCGTGAATGGAAGGTGAGGAGGACGACTCCATGATGCCAGCCTCGCAAAAAAGTCCTCCCTTATCAGATGATTGCATCTAGAAGTGAAACATCATATAACCTGTTCCTTGGCTTGTACATCTTTGATTTTTGATATTATTATCACATATTGTTGGCTATTAAGAAGATCACCACAGAAGGCTTTAGGGGCATGGCTAATTCCATGTGATAACTAATCTTCAAGGGAATCATAACAAAGGGGCAAACTGATTTCTTTTTAAAGACAAGGAAAAGACAGGCAGGAGAGGAAATGTGCAGTTCTTTTCCATTCTACTGCTTCCCTCCTTCAGAGAGTTTTCCCCAGCCATTTCTCTGCCCTGTATTTCTGGCATAAAGGAAACCATGGCAGGAAGTAGGGAGTTTAAGAAAAGAAAAGGTAGCTAAGCATCGGTTGACCTTTGCCACTACTCTCTTGCCAATCACACCCTCCTCTCACCACTCTGTAGTGCTAACTTTGACATGGGGGAAAGTTTGGGTTCTACTTTGGAACCAAAAGTCAGATAACAATGTATATTATATATTGTTCTAAAACAGTACTATGAGAATATCTACTGTTTATATGGATATAAAATTGGATGTATCATGTTATATATAACATCTACCTACCTACCTACCTACCTATCTCTGGGACTCCCACAAATTAGTCTGCTGCTAATCACAAATTTCAAAAGCCAGAATATCATAACCAATTTTCTTCATTTCACAGTTCATATCTCACAACATCTTCTTTCTTGCTTTTTTATAATTAGCTGCCTATTCCAATTAACACCATGTTCCAATTAACAACATAAACATGCAAACCCCATGAACTTGCAGGCGAGACCTATCAATGGCAGTCATCTGAAGGAGAGACAATCTCCTCAACCCATTCTACATCTTGAAAATTATTCAATAAGGAAGACACACTACAAAGCCATTCCTTTCCCTGAGAACTGGTGTCAGTAACTACCATGAACCCACAGGGCCAAATTCAGGGAACAAGTAAACTCCTCACCTTCAGGAGATGAGACTGTGGCAGAGGTGTCCATATGGGAGAAGGAATCACTCAAAGCACAGAAAATTCCCTATTTCCTGGAAGTGCTAGTGTAAGAAGGAAATCATTTTGCTACAACCTTCCTAGTTCAAGGAAGCTGGTGTTCCCATCCTCTGTTTCTAAAAGACTCCAGCCTATACATTCCAACAGAAACGTGGCCTCCCCCCCCCCTGCTGCACCATATGACACAATGTCTGCTCAAGCAGAATAGGCCCCCCAAAATTTAAGATGTTTCCATTGCTGGAGGTAGATGGGACTGAAACACCTTTAAAGGCTCTGCTGGGTGGCTGTTTGTGCTGAAGCCACATTTGGTACAGAAATGAGAAGAAAAGCGGGGAAAATAAAATGTCTGCAAATGCATTTAATATAGAATTAGAACAAAGAAAACGAGGTGTCAGAGTAATTACAGCTCTTATTGAAGATATCTGATGCCTGGGTTTGCCTTTGCACCAGGGTTTTGGGTTTGTTCCTTGACCTTCCCTATTTGGTAATGCAATTTAAGGCTTCACAGCAGAACATTAAGGCTGCGTGCTGCCAGCCTTCTGGGAGTTTATTATAATTATGCCTATGCCATTTTGTGTGTAACTGCTGATGAAGACCATTTTGGTTGGAAACACTGATTTTAATTTAGCATATTATGTTTTGTATGCCACGCTATGGCATTTTTGTTACATTTGCCATTTTAGCTTCTTTGTTCTCTATTAACTATCGTAACTGTGGTCTTTCTTAACCCTCTCACTTCTCTGTCTTTGTGTTTAACATAAGTAGTGTCCTTTGCTTTTCATTCAGAAGCCACATACTAGCCTCATTCCTTTCAGTCTCAAACCTGATCTCCCTAGGTTGATCCTTGGGTTGCTGACCCATCCAGAACTCTTGTCGTGCCTTGCCGCAACTGGACTTTGCTCAGCCTTGCCTTGCCTCACTTGACTATGCACTGCCTTGCTAAAAACTGGACTTAGTCTGGCTTTTCTTTGCCTGATTCTAGTTTGTTGGACCCTGAAACCAGTGAAACCCTTGCTGAGGCCTAAACCTTCATAGTATTATGGCAATTTTGTTGAAACAATAGAAAACCCCTGCATATTTGCATCAGTGGAAGTTGGACTACCTGGAATGGGATGATAATTATGTTCCCTGCTTTTGTAGCACTTTCTGAATACTCAAACTATTTCATATAAATTTTCTCAATAATCCTTTAAACAGTCCTGTATAGTAGACTTTAAGTAGTAGACTACTTGATGTAGTCGTACTTTAAAGAAGACGGTGAAGACATTGAAATAGTTCAAGATTTTCCATGCCTTGGCTTGAACATTAATCAGAAGGGAGAGTGCAGTCAAGAAATCAGAAGAAAACTAGGATGGGGAAGGGCAGCTTTGAAAGAATGAGACAAGATCTTGAAATGTAAAGATATATCATTTAATACTAAAGTTAGTATTGTCCACACCATTGTATTTCCACTTCTATGTATGGTTGTGAAAGCTGGAAAGTAAAGAATGCTGATAGGAAGAAAATCAACACATTTGAGATGTGGTGCTCAAGAAGAGTTCTGTGAATACCAAGGATTGCTAAAAAGATGTATAAATGGGTTCTAGAGCAAATCAAACCTGAACTCTCCCTAGAAGCCAAGATGACTAAACTGAGGCTATTGTACTTTGGCCATATCATAAGAAGACAAGACTAACTAGAAAAGACAACAATGCTTGGTAAGGTAGAAGGCAATAGGAAAAGAGGGAGACCACATTCCAGATGGATAGACTCAGTTAAGGAAGCCACTGCCCTGAGTCTGCAAGACCTGAGCAAGGCGGTTGATGATAGGGTGACTTGTAGGTCTCTCATTCATGGGATCACCATAAATCAAAGTCAACTTGATGGCAGTTAAATCAACAACAGCAAATAGTAGTCCAGGGGGTTGTCTATACGATGCTATAAAATGTGGATTGATGCACACTAATGTCAATTCACAGCAGCTTTCATTTGTCTTAATGATTTTTTTGGCAAGATCGCAGGCACGCGAAGCTATATGTGTTCATTGTTCAAACAGGCATGCCTGAAACTCAAGATGGCAGGTGCGAGTGAATTACTCGTGTTTTTTTCCCACCAGATGCTGCTGCTGAACATTTTTTTAAAAAAGCATATCCAAGATGCAGAAGTGCAATATTCCACTTAAATAGAAAAAGAGGCTGTTTTATCACCTCAGCACATGATCTCTACAGTGAAAATGCAACATGGCTGTTTGGGGCACTTGCCTTGCCAGCAAGCTCTGCCCCCTGCACACATCCAACCAACCAGCTTTCCAGTTTTGCTCTTATGAGGAATGCACAGAAAAGCAAATTGGTTGTCCCATCGAGTGGGAATGTGCATTTCCTTCAGAGTTTTTTAAAAATATGGGAAGGCTTTTCCTGCAGCGTATTTTGCGTTTTTGACCTCCCTCCTTCCAAATACAGTGGATTGATGTGCAATCTCCTTAAGACAAACTGTATTCTCCTCAAATTCTATGAGGTGTTTTTTCACCATATAGACAACCCCCAAGGAATGAAGCTAAGATATTAGTGTCTTGCCTAAGACTGTCAAATAAACTCATGAATGAGGCAAGATTGGAATTAAGCCCTGGATAACTGACAGTTCAGTGTTATGGTAGTCTTAACACTTCTCACACTCACACCAGATCTGGTCATTGTTTTCTTTGCACTTCACACATGTGATATGCCGTATTCTGAGCTTAGTAAATTTACTTTTTGGACTATAATGCCTAGGCTTCTGCAGCCATCATGACCACTGACCATCCTACTTGGAGAATTCTGGAAGCTGTAGCTTAATAAAAAACCTTTTCCTATCACTGATTATATTGTTTCTGAAGGACTGCATTATCCACAACTGATGGCCATAGCTATTCCATCAATAAAGATTAATGAGAGAAACAGGATTCTGGTCTATGCTGGTCTATGCAGGCAAATATTCAGATCACCTTTGATGCCATGACACCTCGGTGACCTTGTCAAGCTCTTTTATATTGATTTGAGCATGGCATTCCTCCATATTTGAAATATGGAGTCTGCTGTTTCCCTTAACAATACTTGGGCTGAGAACTCAACAGGAGACCTCTTATGAAATTAGTTTCTTTCTATATTCAGGCACTATTATAGTCTGAGAGTGAAGTCCTGCAGAGTTTACAATGTAGCCAGACAAAAGGTGTTGTGGGAGGGTGGTAAAGAGAGGAAGAAAATGATTTGCTAGGCTGAGATTAGTACAGGATAGTATAGTGGGACCCTGCTGTAGTTTAATTATCTGACTATCCCTCTGTGAGCAATGTCCTTGCACTGGGTTGCTTTAAGACTCTCAACAGTTTACAAGATGGTGGTTGTGCCTTTATTGTACAATAAGGTGACTTCAGTTATGAACTCGGTGGTGGAGAGATTTAAACAAGAGCCTGCCCCAGATGACTAAAATAAGAATCGCAGCACTCTCTCTAAGCTGTTGATAAGTTCAAGAAAGAAATTTACTGAAATGGGAAAAGGTTCTTTGCTGTTGGCAAGACTGTTTGAGGAAGGGCAGAGACCACATACCACCACAGTGTCCCACAACCATCCATAGGATTCTAGGTCTGGTGCATACCTATGGCATCAGTAATGTCACCACTACCAAGCCCTACAAAGGCTTCCATGCCTGTTGCCACCTGCACAGTGTGTATTCAGAGAACATAAAAACAAGAGCACTGAAAGTCTCAGAGCCCATTCTATTTTCCACTACCATCACCTTATTATTTTGGGAAATGGCAACCTATCAGTGCAGGTGACAATTACTGATGTCAGTAAGTGGCATAAACCATAGCCTGTAGGCCTCTAAATAGTACTCATATGCTCTGACAGAATGTGGGATCTGAGACAGACAAGTGAAACCTGTTGCATGATGTACAAATGTTCTGACCTTAAAGTGCAGGTGTTTCTCTTCATCTAGAAACCCAAACCCACAATTGATGTCTAGATACCTCTAGAATTCAGCTCCTTCACCACCACTTTCAGCCCATCTAAAAGTTTATCATCATAATTATAATGTCACTGTTGTATAGAGCAAGGGTGGGGCTTATGCAGCCCTCCAGGACATCTGGTAGCATCATTTTTATCTTTTTGCAAGGCTGTATGATATAACAGTGTGATGGATGTAATGGGAAAGATGTCATCAGGAGTTTAACAAGTAGCACTATACATCATGTTAGGCCCCAGTGTGGACACGGACACCTGCTGCTACCCCACTGCTTTCATGGTAGCTTGCATGGAAACTCAGTGTGCTGAAGAGTCTGTTTCCTCCCTTATTCCACCCTCTTATTATTCACCATCAACCACAAGTATCTGTCTTGTGTTTATAGCTTGTTCATCATATGATGGTGCTAATGGGATACATCCCCAGTGACTGCCACACAGCTGCCTTCTAATAGTGACTCTCCGAAGCCCAAGCCCGGTCATTTCTGAGTGGTGTTGTAAGTCACAAATGAGCCGGTTTCAGTGTTGATACATACATCTGATGAGAGTAGCTATGTTGTATTATCTGCTGTATTATGGTGTTGTATTGTTATTCAGATACTTGCTTTCAAAGTCCTTTTGCTTATCATAAGCCTTTTGGATGATGTGACAAACAAGAATCAATTAGTCATTATTACATTCATTTGTGTATGAAAATATTCATTGCATTTATGAATATTGCAAAATATGCCTTGTAGTTATCCAATTTGTGTACAAGGGTATACTGAATGGTATACAGTACACACGGCTACATATTGGTGTGTATAGTTATGCAAAGAAATGCACAAATAATTAAAGAATAAGGACAATTTTTCCAGAGCTTGGAAATATTACCTTGCTGGAGTACAATTACCAGTAGCTATGATGTTTGGGGGATTGTGAAAGCTGCGTTCCTACAAAGTAACATTTCTAAGATCTGTATTTTTCATCATCCCAACTTGTGATGTACATGGAGTCAGGCAGCCTAAACCCAAAGCCAACAGAAGAGCATGTCTGTATCTTCCCCCACCAAACCTTTAATGAACCATAATAAAGATAACAATCTCTCCTCCGACCTCCACTTTAAACTCAATGATTTAACAAGAAACAATCTTCCATATATGGGACCAGTAAACTGGCACACACAAAAAAGATGATCCTAAAGATCAAGCAAGTTGTCATAAGAGAAATGCATGCAAGAGTCTCCCAATATGTAGGTATTTTAAATGAAAAGCAACTGTGGAGACGACATTAACAGCAGAAGAGTCTGGTAAACAATATTACAGTCTGCCATTTTCCTAATAAAGACTGTCTTGCCCCAGCAAGGAGGAAAAGGTATGGATAGGAGCAATTTTGAGCATGAAAACATCCAGGGCCCTTCTTTCAGCCACTACCCCATTCATGCTGTTACCCACAGAAGCATAACCCAGTCAGTAGACTGCTATATCACCTGCCATACAACTTCTACTCTGGCCCAGATGTGATCTGAAATGTTGATGCAATTCTCCATATGGCACCCCTGCTGGGTATTTGAAAAGACTACAAAGTACACATCTAGACCCAATAAAATTGCAGGGGTTGAGACAAAGGAAGAAGTGATCATCAACATCTAAATCTCCAGCATTCCAGTCCAGTGACCATTTACCATGGGGGAGGGGAAGGAGTCATAGAAACCTTTGCCCATTTTGAAAGGCACATCACATACAAATAGACACACAGACATAAATACTGCCTTGAGTTGATGACCATGCCAGGAGATACAGGGCACTCTTTGTGTTCTTGGAAGTAAAGCTCATGAGCCCCTGTTCTATTGCATAACATACCATGTTCAGGACCCAGGTTCAATTTTATGGCCCTTTTTGCTTTCTCTTGTACTTGATCTATGTCTCCTTATCTTCATTTCATATAGTCTCTCCTTCTTAATTGTAAGCCCAGGTTACCCTAAAAAGAGTGGTGCCATCTTTGCTTTAGGACAGCTATCAGTGCTGTGCGGGGTCAGTTGATCATAGAATCATAGACTCATAGAGTTGGAAGAGGCCACAAGGGCCATCCAGCCCAACCCCATTCTGCCATGCAAAAATAAACAATCGAAGCATTCCCGGCAGGTGTCCATCCAGCCTCTGTTTAAAAACCTCCAAAGAAGGAGACTCCACATACCCTGTGAAGCCTGCATCTCAGTAGTCATTCTGAATTATTCTCCTTGAGTGAGGTGGTTCTTCCTATCAATCTATGATGCTGGTTTTGGAATGGCATGAAAGCTATAGAAAGTGGGGCACTGCAGGTTTTGCTCCTCACCTCAATTCCCAGTTGGCACCAAAGGCAAGCAATGGTGCTGCCTGCTATAACGTGGAAAAGCGTGACAAATAAGCCAAGCAATTACAGCTGTCCCTTGCTGTGAGTGGTGTCAGATGGATCCATCACTCTAATCAGAGCTCTGGCATGTGGAGAAAATAGCTTCCAGATAAGGCTACAGAGCTCTCCCCGCCTTCCTTTGCTAAAGTCAATTTTTTATTTTATGTTGCAGTAATAGAAAATGCGACTTGGAAGCAAACCTGCGATTGCCGGGCCGCTTGGGTTGTTTATTCTCAAAAGCCTCACCTAACAGACTGCACTCGAGGGTGGTGATGTCAGAGAAAGCTCTTTGAGATTTCTGTTGTATTGTTTGCACATGGATATTTTTATTGCCCACAGTTGCCTCTGCTTCGTTTCCTGAAGGGCAATATCCTAGGGAAGGAATGTCTCAGGACATACATCTAGCATGTGTCAGAAAATGTGTCATGGAAGCAGGATGGCCAGATCAACGCTTGGAAAAAAAAGAAGGAAAGAGGGACATTGTGCATCTGTCCTAAAGACTATAGTGTTGTGATGATGGTAGGACAGACTTTTCAGGTGCTCCACGTCTTTGTGTTGGTTCTTAAAAAATAGAGTACTCAAGAATAGAGGAAACAATGTTGTGGCATCTCATTTGCATTTAACTCAAACTTGATTTTTTAGGCTAAAAAGGGATCAGGAAAACAGAAGCATGAAACAAAGAGATGACATAAAATAAGCTTTTGCACAAACCCTACCATTAGGCCTAGTGAAGCAGCTGCTTCAGGTGGCAGCTGTTGGGAGGTAGAAACAAACTGCTGGACAGTTATGTTCTATCTGGAGTGGCCTTGACCCCTGAAAGTTGTCTTCAGGTGCAGGGAAGAAAACTGTTCCACCACTGGTGTTAAAGAAAAATTCAACTGCCAGTCCAGTCAGCTTTTGGACATGAAATGGTAAGCGAGTGTCATCTTGTCTTTTACTACAGGCATCAAAATACCTTGCACTGGCCCTGCCTTTCCTTCTAGACTCTTAAGCTTACTTTGATTTGCCAGATATTTCCTGAAGCCTTTCAAAAACCCTTTTGATACTGCCTGCTTATCATAGACACAAATATTGAATTTGAGAATCCCTCTCCTAGAGGAAAAAAAAAAACCCAAGAAATTTCCAGAAAATGCTGAAAACATTCAGATAAGATGGGTCAAATTCATCAGGGTGGGCATTTTGCACATCTCTAATTAAAGTATCATGCCCACAGCAATACTAATTAGAAATGTCCACATGATCCCAAAGCTGGAAATAAGCTCTATCAGAAGAGAACTTTTTCCATCATCAGAGCCAAATGTTACTAATTCAGAACAGCTGAAGACAACTCGTTGTGTTTGGGAGTTTCCAGGATTCACTCCAGCTGAAGTTTTCAGGTGAAAACAGAACAGAAAAGCAGAGGTCCCAACAAAAACTAAATACCAAGAACTGAGAAAGCCAACCAAGAGATAAAAAGATGAGTAGACTTTTAAAAGGTGTGTACCAGTATATTGCTAGTATATTCTCTGAGTCAATTGAACTAATTCAATGTATGCCCATGGTACATATGAGGCTTGGGGTACAAGTTAATTTTAATATCATCTTCTTTTGACTAATAATAAAATGATAGAAAATTAAAGACAGACCATGCCTTTTTCTCTGCTATATAAGTACCCATTGTCCAGACCATGTGAACTTCGCTGGAGCAAAAGGAGAAATCATATCATAAGCTTGAATCTCCACCTCCAACCCATGATACTTAGGTCTTGGTTATATGATAGATAACTAAACAAAATCTCCAAATTTTGACTTCTGAGTACCAAGACTTGAGTACAAGTTCCTTGTTGAGGGTAAAGAACAGCGATGGTCATTCAATTGCCACTGGTGGAAAACCAATTCTATGGCAGAACAAATGTTTCCCCCATTTAGAGCAAAAAGATATTGAGTTCTAGGTGACAATAGTTCTGGAATTTTACAAGATGCTAAGAGTAAATGAAAAGGGGAGAGACTTCAGAATACTGAATGAATAAGTTTGCTGGAAGACCAATGTTGAGACTTGAGGTAGGCATCTTCTAAAATCCAGTTTGTAGTCCTACTACAGTAGAATGACTTAATGAATTGCTAAGTGGACAGTCAACATTTATTTGAATCCCATTGTTTCAAGGCTCATATTCTAACTGTGGGTGCATCTACAATGTAGAAATAATGCCGTTTGACACCACTTTAACTGTCATGGCTCCATTCTGTGGAATCCTGGGATTTGTAGTTTTCTGAGGCATGAGTACTCTTTGGCAGAGGGTGGTGTTCTGTCAATTAAAGTGGAACAGCCAAGCCATTTCACAATATGGTTGAAGAGCATCGGTGATACCATGGGAGAAACAGAATGGAAAAAGAAAGTTTAGTCTCTGGTCTGACTTTATTCCATCTAGAAGCTGTTTCTTTCCCCTTAAGTTGCCACCCAGCTAGTGAATTAGTCTACCTCAGTGGTTCTTAACTGGTGGTCCTTGGATCCCCAGGGGGCTGCAATGTTCTTACAGGGAATCCTTGAAGGCTTGAAGGCTACATGGCCCACCTCTTCTCTTCAGTGGAGCAACTATGTGACAGGAGCCAAGGCAAAGGCTGGCTTGGCCTGCACATTAGCATTCAATCCACTCCAGCCACAAACATACAGGAAGAAACAGGAGAAAGGTCTTCTCTCCCCCTCCAGTGAATCTGAGGGAAGGTATAATGGAAGGTGTATTATTATTATTATTATTATTATTATTATTATTATTATGGTTTTAAATCTTGAGTTAAGTCTTGGGGGTCCATGGCAACAAAATATATTTAAAAGGGGTCCCTCGTAAAGAAAAAGTTAAGAACCACTGGTCTACGTTATTTTTCGTCGCTTTGACATCTGTGAATAGCACAACATGATGAATGTTGCTGAATCTTCAAGGTACAATCCCATGATATCTTTCTTTAGGAGTGTGAATGAATGGCAGAACTGAGATGCCCTACCCAGGGCCACTCAAGGGTAGGATACTGAGATTCCCTAGTCTCCCATTAGTGACACTACGTTTATTGCCACTGATTTAGCATTTCTTCAGTTTTTATCAGCAGGGCTTTCATATGTTTCCATTTCTCGTAGCTTTCTAAATAGATTCTACTTTGACTCTCCTCCCATACACACACCCTTCCCCAGACTCCCAGAATGCCATTTCCAAGTCAGTGCATAATTCCATGCCTTACTTACCGTACAGAATAATGCTGGCGTTAGTGTTTCCTAACTGGTTGTAGGCCACACAAGTATAATTTCCATAGTCTTGCTCAGAGACATTGAAGAAAGTCAAGCGAGAGAGGAAGGCCTTGTTTTCAACTTTCAACCCTTTCTGTCCTTCAGTGAGCCTGAATTACAGGAGACATTTTATAAATGAGAGAAAGGAAAAGAATGGTCACAGGTTCAAAATGAAAGATAAAGTAGTTATCAAGGACTGGCTCAGTCTTCTATAAATTGCATTGCTGCCTATAATTTACTACATTTGATCAACCTAACGACATTTGAGCTCCCGCTTGGGGACAAATCTGATGTAATTTGCTGTGTCCACAGGATCACTTTATGAAGAGATTTCACTGGAAACATATCCTGGAAGTGGTTATGCAGGTCATTTATCTGGAGCTGGTCTCAGGAGAGGCATTTTTGCTATTTGTGCTTGCTGGGTTCAAAATGCTTTCTTTCTCCATCTTACAGCATGTGCCAAAATAAACCACTCAAGGCAGAAGATTCCTTGGCCAACAGTGTTTAAGAAATATCATTGATCTGCCCACTGAATTGATAAATGGTTCAGAAACAATGGTCGCAGGTGCCTGAGGTCATGGAATTATCAAGAAACCATGAGGTGACCACCAGAGCCTCGCTGGACAGGACTTTCAAATACAGAGAAAATGGAGAGGGGGAAGGAGGGAGGGAAGAAAAGAGTGAATTTGAGAGTTTGAGAAAGACAGGTTGTGAAAGATCACTTGCCAAAATGCAAGAACTCATAACCAACTGCTGCCCAGGGATAAGGACATGAGAAGAGCACTGATTGTCTATGTAGTCCAATGACTTGTTTCCTACAGTGCCCACCCAAGTGCCTCAGGAAAGCCCATGAGCCAAACTTGAATGCTACAGTTGTGATTCCTACAAAGTAGTATTTATAGGCATGTTGGCCTTGAACATGTCACACGCAAGCACAATGACTGTTGGAGAGTGTGCATCCCAGGCTGGCTACCTCACCACCTGACTGCCTGGTCAGGGCATTGGCATTCACAAAAAGTAACATTTCCAAGCTCTGCCTGAGGGCACAGCCTGTGATGCATTGAAAGAAAGTGACTATGTGAATCAGGCAGCAAGCTAATCCAGGCCATGAAGCTGCAAGCATAGATGCTGCAAAGATAGCTGCTCAGGAACATAGCAACAGTCGGGAGAGTTGCCACCAACACTCATATCATCTGCTGTTACCTCACTCTGCCTAATGGTAGGCCCAGCTTTGTGACTGGAGGCAAAGGAATGATTCCATGGTTTGGTTTTGTTCTTTCAGGAAAGCATAGTCAGGTGTTCTCCTCAGACATAAGCTTTAAACATGAGGAGAGCAAGGCTGTGTGAACCAGCTACCTCCATTCCCTTACCATTCTCAGGACCTCCACATGTGAATGGTGACTGTCTGTAAATCACAGCCTCTTTCATCCACTGAGGTTGTTCTCCAGATTTTAAAATCCTGTTTAGAATTTAGGTTCTAAAATAACAGTGGGAATTATGTGGTCCTAGATATGGACAGGATATTTTTTTGGTGGCGGGGTGGGGGGGCACAATTTTTTTGGAAGTATTGAGAAACCTTAACGAGAAGAATCATAGACTGATAAGAATCTTTGCAGTTCAGGACTTATTGTGCACAAAATTTGCACATGGTGGTTTTGCACATAAAGCAGCATTTCCTGCATAGGAAACAGCTTTTTATTTGCAGAACAGGCTGTTTCCTGTACAGAAAATGCTGCAGTTGGGACCTTCCATGAAAAATGCACATGCACATGATTATTCTGCAAAGAAAATAGCTTTTTCTAAGTAAAAAAGTTTTTTTTCCTGCACAGCCAATAATATTTCTATGTAGAAATTCTGTACAGAAAAATCCATTTTCTATGCAAAACAGCCACATGCAAAGTTTGCAAAGAAAAATCCTAAATTGGGAATAGGCTTCAAAAACTATGTTTTCTTGCAGTGGGAAGAAGATTGTTGGACTTACTTGTTTTTTCCTTTGAGAAAAAAAATTAGTGAGGCATTACATCCCTATGAGGCCCTCCAGATGTTGTTGGTCTACAAAGCTCCAGTGGCCTTAGCCAGCATCATCAACTGTAAGTAATGAAGGAAGCTGCAGTCTGATTACATATGGTTGGCTGAATGATTCTTATCTCTCATTTAAACCCTCAGGGAGAGTCTCCACCAATAGAAGATGCTGTCTTCTGCAGATAACTGCCCTAATCACACAGTAAGGTAACATGAGAATAGATAGCTTGCTTATCCTTGCTTCCCTCCTCATGAGTAGTGCTTATATATATGGTGAATGTCCCCACTTTGATAAATAATGTCTTGGAAGAATTGTTACAGGGAAGTTTAGGTGTGTTAATAAACTTTGGCAATGGGAATTGCTGTAATATTTGAAAACTGTGTGTAGAGGAGTATCTCAGGATAAAGGTTTTGGAACCTCTCCGTTGCAATACTCTTATTAGCAATGCAGGTGCTACCAATCTGTTTTACATGGGGGAAAGGCCCCCTTTTAAGTAGCTTAAAATCTAGGGATGGAAAGAATATTTGATAATATTCAAAAAATGATAGAAAAACATGTTTTTCTGAATGTGAGGAAACCCTGATGAGAATCCTTCACAGTTTGGCACTTATTCTTCACAAAATTTGCAGATATTACTTTCAGTGCACGAAATGCTGTTATCTGCACAGAAAATGCTATGTTTTCTGTACAAAAACCCATGTGCAAATTTGGCCTGGAATAAGTCCTCAACTACAGCATTTTCTGCTATAGTTCGGCAGAAATATTTCCTGTGCATAAAATGCTATTTCATATGCAAAAAATTGCACAAAAATACCAAATGTAAATTTTGTGTAGAATAAGTCTCAAAATCTGAGTAGTCCTTGAAAACTGTGTAATTTTTAAGACTTTCTCATAGTAGGAAGAACATTGTTTCAAGTAGTCATTGCATCCTTCAAGAACAAAATGTGCAAAGAATTACATCCCCATTGCAATTTAAATATTGTCAGTGGCAGGCAATGGCAGAGCAAGAAATAGGATAGACGGAGAACATATAGCACTTGAGAGAATGCAGATGGTATAACAGAAAAAGCAAGGGGTGAATATAAGGACAATGTAAGGTGAACATTTGCAAATAATAGCCTCTCCTATCTGTGGAAGCTCTCGCTGAGAACCCTGGGAAAGCAGGATTCTAAAATCTTGAGGAAAGCTTCCATAGATAAAAGAAGCTCTTCTTTGCAGACAGTTACAAGCTGGGAAATTGATCCCTCTGCGTCTGCATTTTAAATCACACCCAAGAATCAGCTCTTTGTATCCCTTTCTTCATCCATACTCAGTCACTGAGAAATGTACTCCTCTAATCCCATTCCAATATTCCAGTTCTGTGTGTGGCAGAATGATAGCAATGTGTGTGTGTGTGTGTGTGTTTTTAAGGGATGCAAAGATTCTGGCTAAGAGGTTGTGTACGAAAAGTAGATTCCTAATGCCGGGCACAATTATGCCACATACCTTTTGTCATCTTTGTACCACTGGAACTCTGCTGATGGAACTGCAGATGCCTCACATTGGAGGATGCCCTTCTGTCCTACTGGCACCCCAGTGTTCTTAGTATCTGAGATGTATGGTGGATCTGTAAAGAAGCAAACAGTTGCAGGTTGCTCTCTGTGGACTTAGGAAATTCCTTTCCTGTGCAGTTGTTTCAACATTTTTTTTCTGTGTGCCAAAACAGAATGCTCTAAGTAGAAGCTTCTGCTTTCAACTTTTAAAGCAGAACAAGAAAGCCAGAAAACCAATACCCAGATTCTGATAATTGGACAAATATGACAACACACATTTGAAAGGGACCTCTTACACTTCCTGAACCTTGTTGACTTGACCAATGTAGGCTCCCAAAAGGCCAGGTTCTTTTTGTACCTTTGGTGTCATTACCAGAGAATCTGTGATCTGAGTATGTTTAAGGATGTAAAAGTACAATGATGTCCATAAAGAAACGTGACAACAAACGCACAAAGTAATATGGGTCAGATGTACACCCAACTGAAGGTAAGCTTACTTTTGTGAAGGGATACACTCACTGTGTACATATTCTGGAATGTAAGTCTGTGGCTGGATGAGTATGTGCGCATGTATGGGCACATGACCTAAGCATGGGTTCTGCAGAAAGTTTGGCATATTATTGCTCAGTGCTGTCTTTTTGAGGTTTTAACATGGCACTATACATGTGTACTGGGAAAGGCCATAGATCCATAGTAAAGTACATACTTTAAACCCAGAAAGTCACTGTTCAAACTCTGGCATGGCCAGTTAAAATGGGCTTAGTTAGAAGGGCTGGAAAAGGTTGTTGCCAGTCAAAACCAACAATATTCACGTAAGTGGATCAACAGTCTGAAAATATGACAGCTTCATGAGTTAATGTTCACCACTTGTCTTGAAGTTGTTAAATCCACTAGTGGCTGATGGCTCCCATGTCAGTGGGATGGTGAGTCTACCCAGGATTTTAGTCCAAACTTTAAAAGGACTATGCAAGGTACTGAGAGAGCCACTGTGGTATAGTGCTTTTGAGTGTTGGACTAGGATTCTGGGAGACTAGCTTTCAAATCCCCACTTGGCCATGGGAACTCACTGGGTGAGTGTGGAAAAGTCATACTGTCTCAGCCTCAGAGGACAGCAACAGCAAACCCCCTCTGGACAAATCTTGCCATGACAGGTTTGCCTTAGGCTTGCCATAAGGCAGAAATGACTTGAAGGCACACAGCTCTCAAACAAGTTGCTGAAGCTAGTTTGCAGATACGGTCCAGCACCCTGGACAGTTCATCTAAAGTTCAGACCAAAACTCAGAACAGATCAATAGCCTTCCCTGATATGACACCATCCACCACTGGTTGAAAGCACCACAAAGTAAAGTTGTGCTCTCACTAGCCGTGCCACCCACCAATACTGCAGCACAAAAGAAAAGAATCAGAAACAGAAAAAAAATGTGATTACTCACAGTTCACAGTAACTTTTACTCTCCGCACAACAGGAGTTGCAACATCATTGGATGCACTGCACTCGTATTCTCCTGATTGTTCCCGGGTGATGCCTGTGATCTCCAGGTATTCATCTTCACTCAAGAATCCCACAGCTTCCAGGGGCCAAAAAAGGAAGAGGAAAAGAAACAATAAACCTAAACCTTGTGGCAGTACACTGAAGTTGTGGGTTACAACTAAACCGTGCTTCATGTTCACCACTGGGCATGCATCTTTCACCCGCCAGTGATGCTGATGGGATTTCCAGATACAGCTCTTAAAACAATCTCTTCCATTTGTCTGTCAGAGTATCTTGATGCGGAGGAAAGAAACATTATTTATAAATGAGGTGGTAGGCAGCCAAGCTTGGCAGCCTGTCATTGATAATCTATGTTTGGAAGGCACAAAACCTGTTGGCTCCTTCAAAACTGTTGTGCGTTTTGAATGGGGAATTCTCCTTTTCTTTGTGGAGAGCAAACCCTTGTTCTGTGGCTTTCAAACAGACTCAGAGTATACATACTTAAGATCATTTAACTTACCCCAATGACCTCTCCTAAACATACTCCAGCCAGGCTTTTGTTTACACACAATCCAAAGAATGAATAGGTGTTTCCTACTGGGGTGAGGGTAGCTGCACCTCTGATATTTCTTCCTATTCTGTGGCTCTTAAAACAAGACAGGCTACATAAGTGTTGGTACAAATGGAATACCAACACTTCACTACACTCAAAAACAAGCTGGTTTCATATCATTTCAGCTGTAGATCTGGAAAATGGTGGCAGCTGGGTTTGTTTGTTTTTAATGTAGCCAATCTGTGGTCTGCAAGACTATTGGGAGGGGGGATTTGGAATATATTTTTTTAAAGACTATTAATGGTAGTATGTACATGTATTTCAATTTCTCATCATCAGGAAAAATCTGCAAAGTGGCAGACTCTCTCCTTCCTATTCCCCCTTTTCAGATTATATACAACTTAATGCACACAACTCATAAGGCTTGTCTTTGAAAAATACAGACAAACATGCATTAGTCAATAGACAAAAAATGCATAGAAAAGTGTGCCTATCAAAATGAGTATAGATTTTCACCCAAGAAGGGAAAATGCATTTTTACAACATGTTATGAAACTCAAATGGGAAGAAAATGCAGATGGGATTTTGAGAAACACAACAAAATTCAGAGGGAAATATTTTCACATCCCTATTTAATTGTCATGGTTTCCATTCACAACTAAATAATCCTCAAAACTGCAGTGCTGTGAAGGGTATCAGTAAAAGAAATGTTAGCATCCCCCTACAATAGCACTTCTCAAGGATAAAACACTGGTGCAAGTTAATCATACTTCCAACCTTGGTTACTGGTGTTTTTAATGTAGTCATGCTTTCAAAGTGCAAAACAGCCAGACTATATTACTATTAAACTATCTTTTGGATATAATGGGTATGTTTTATAGTACACGTGAAAAATTCTGGGGGCCTCTGTGGACCACTTTAAAAACTTTTCCTTGTTCTTCTGCAAATCAAATAACCCACATTTTAATATCACTCCCACCTTTCTGTCACAATGGATGTGCTTCTTTCTGTGAGCACAACTCTGAGAAGCAGAGAATAAATCCCAGCCCCTGCCCTAGGTTTTGTCAGCCTGTCTGGCACTCTGGCTAGCACTTGAAAAAGTTACCTTCTTAGACTACAGGTTCCCATATCCCCATTCTGGCCATCATAGCTGGGGGATTCTTGGACTGGTAGTCCAAAAAGGTAATTTTTTCCCCAAGCTGTAAACCTGGCCCAAGTCAAAATGGGGTTCAGCTTCTGATTTCAAGTCAAGTTTATTACGCTTAAATCAACCTGAAAATACAACCAGAAAAACAAAACAAACTCTGATTCAAATACAATTAGGACGAAATAGTTGAACTGGTGATAAAAACATACAAAATAGGTCTGAGATTATATCTTGTCACCAGAAAGATTAGGAGCTTCTCTCTTTATCAGGACTTGGTGTACACTACTTGGTGGCTGGATAGGACATATAATAGTTCCTGCTAATAAAGATGTTAGGTTTTTTTGTGGTTTTTTTTTTAAGAATTACTATGAACAATAAGAACAAGATTCCTTAAATCTAAAGAGAAAAAGCATTTGGGGTGGGGGGAGAGTCATAAACTCTCCATCTTTCTGCAGCCATTTGGGTGCTATATTGGGTAGACCATCATAGCACCCTTTCACTTTCATTGGATGCAAAGCTTTCAGTCAGAAAAAAGTCAAATGCAAAGTATTCTGTCAGACATCAGAAAAAATAAATCAAAATTAAGGCCAAGTATGTGGTCTCTCCAGTGGTCTACAACCTTTTGCAGACTTCCTGAATTAGGAAGTCCACAAAGTATAATTTGAGAACCTCTGGCATTTTTTTTGGAAATTAGAAACTTCACACTTGATCATGAAGTGTGAAAGAAACTGGAATGATCCCTTTAAAGTATGGCAAGAGGTAAGGAGAAAGGGAAACACAGATAGAGCTGTCTTATTTATTTCCCCTAAATCACTTGATCTCCTTTTATAAAATCTTTTGCAGCCAAGGTACTGTAATTACTGAGCAAAGCATCTCCGAGACCAGTGTCACACTTAATATTCCTATTAATTTTAAATGGTAGTCCTTGGTACATATGTGTGGCAATTGGTGTCATATTTTAATTAGGTTTGCCCTACACCATCTGAAATTAATAATAGCTTGAATTACCAGTGTAATTTATAAATTAACATTGCTGCAGCATTAGGAAATAAATTTGCTCTGGACAGCTGGTTCTGGTGCTGAATGACAACAGTAGAGAGAATGTTTATGGACACCCCCCCCCATTGTATATACACCACAATCCCTGGGGAATGAGACAGTAACACTGGAGAACAAAATGCCCTACAACATGTGCTCGGAGGAATGCAGTACCTCGCAGTGTTAGCTTCACTTCTGATGTTCCCCTGTAACTGACAGTATTCTCATGGCACATAAATATCATTTGAAGCATATTCATGGGAGGAAACAACTGTGTGGATGGCCAACACACAAACAAAGGGGTGGATGAGGGAACCAGCCCTTTTGTATGACTGCCTAATGCCTCCTATATTTGTTATCTTTCCTCACTATAATATTTATCCAATGCCTCTAGGGAGGGGTGCCTTTTTCAGCATGATGCCAAGCAGTGCTCCTTTGGGTTGCTCTCTCCCACAGCGTGAGATCCATAATCTGGCCATACACAGCACATAACAGCACTATTATAAGCTGCCTTGTTAAACTAATGAAGAATTTCAATGGGATTGTCATATTGGCCTTCCTTTCGAACAACACAATCTACCTGCTAATTTATGGGTTGTGTTTACTTGGCTTTATAATCTATATGCTTTACTCCCCTTTTCTCAAGGCTGCAAATCCAAGGCAATGATTTCTTAAAACAACGTCCACTATAAGCCCAGGCAATGTAAGCATTATTTCTGAACAGGCAGTCAGCACTTACTAAATCCCCAAATTTCCAATACTATTATTTGCTTCATACATTGTGGAGAGAGAGAGGATTATGAGCCCTTGTGGCAGAAACTCCATTTGTGTCTGGAGAATTGTTTTAAAATAAGACACACAGTTAACTTCTCGGCTTCTTCTTTCACAAGAAAATAATAAAACAGAAGAATAAATAAACGTGTAAGATTTACTTAGCTACTGCCCCCTGCACATGACTTCAATGTGGTTCAACATTAACCAAGGAAAGATGCCCAACTAGTCCGTTGTCGTTGCTGTTGTCGTTGTTGTTGTTGTGTGCCTTCCAGTCATTTCTGACTTATGGCAACCCTATCATAGGGGTTTCTTGGTAAGATTTATACAGTGGGGTTTGCCTTTGCTTTCCTCTGAGGCTGACAGAGTGTGACTTGCCCAAGGTCACCAAGTGAATCTCCATGGCTGAGCCGGGAGTCAAACCCTAAGCCTCCTCCGGAGTTATAGTTCAAAGCTCAAATTACTACCTAGTTCTAAAGTTGCATCTCCCTCCACCAACTTACGGGTGTGTGTGTGTGTGGCCCTTGTGTTGTAGTCTTGGGCAGCTGCAATGGGAAATCTGAAGCTGCCAGAAAAAAAAAATCACTGGACAAAATGGCTGCATCAGCTGTCACCTTCTCAGTTTACCCAGAATGCCCCCTGAATTTTGGCATAAGGTCCAAAAGAATTATGGGAAAACTTGGATGGTTCGATTATATCCCTTTTACTCAACGTTTTGCTTAAGAGGTCTGGGCTCTAAATCAATGTGTTTTTAAAGTTATTTTTTAATGGTTGCCAGTCTTAGCTCTAATTATTCCGGGGCAGGGACAAGAATCCCAAAATTTGACTCACCATGCTGAATGGGGACATTGGACCTCCCCTACTTTTCTGTCCCCCCCCCCTCCATCCACATCTGTTTTTCCTTGTCTGTGCCAAGGTTTCCATCAATTTTTGCCTACCGATAGGTTTTCAGACATCTCTTTGGCTGACACAGCACAGACATTTCAAGAGAAATAAAGTAACACTATGATATAGTGAATGGCCTTTCTCTGGGGTGGCAGTGGGGGGGGGCACACCCCTAGATCACTATGGAGTTTTACCTAAAATAGAGCTGTTGTAATTCCTTCTCAGGAGACACAATTTCAATGGAGCCAAAGCATGAAAGAAAAACAATTAATAAGACAAAGGGGATGGATTTGGGGGGGGGGTTCTCACACATTGCTAATCTCTGGGGTCCGTGGCCTATTGGTAGTCCCAACTAGAGCAGACCCAGTTAATCAACTATTGGATAGCAAGTCAACACATAGATAAATCCCATTGATTGAATGATTGGATGTAACAGTAGGATTGAGGCCCGTTTCTCCTCAAAAGTGCATACCTCTTTCTCAAAAATTGTCAGAGAGGAGATGTTTCAGTTTGCTATGGGGGGGGGGATGAAGAGTCCCAAAACTACTTCAAGAATAAATAAACATGGCATCCTCCACAGAGCTATTCCCGCATTCATGAGCAATGCAAGTCTGTAGAGAAGGAACATATTAGTGACCTCCCATCCTTGTGTGTTTCCATTACCCTCTACATTATGTGGAGGCTTCCCAAAAAGGAGAGTGTCATGGATCTCAAAATTATAAGGAGAGCTTCCATAAATACAGGAGATCCTCCTCTTCAGAAGGCAATGCTCCAGATGTAGAGAGGGAAAGAAATGATGATAGGGGGGGGCAGAGCTAGTGAACTCCTTTTTATACAAAGTTTCAGAACATCTAAATAAGACCAACAGACTGCCTTTCATATTCTTGCACTCTCTGTTTAAAGTATGCAGACACAGCCTTCTCTCCATATGCACAGCCATAGCCACCCAAGAGCTCAGAAAATGTACTTTGTGGACTACAGAATCCCCCATCCCCTATTCTCAGTGGCCCTTCTAGATGGGGGATTCTGGGAGCTGTAGTCTGAAAACAACACTTTTTAACAACACTGATACTATCACCTCACCAACACAGAATTTAGACCGTTTCTCTTCTAGATGTCTGAAAGGAACTGAGCGGTACCGATGTGTTATTATGCAATCTGCATCTTCTCCAGCACTGTGATGAATTGTTAATATCCAGGGGCCTTTGAGTTCCAGTTCTGGAATTCCCTTTGTAGAATCTCACAATGTGTGTGTGTGTGGGGGGGAGTGTTGAGCTCATCACTACCTAGCACAACTGACCAGCAATTTGTGAAGATATTACCCCAAAATCAATATCCATTGGAGATAGATAGAGATAGAGAGAGAGAGAGAGAGAGAAGGAAGGAAGGAAGGAGATTGCCATTTTATATTCTGCAAGCTGCCCTGAATATAGCAGAAGAGGCGAAAAATGGGGGAAGGATCCATTTATGACTGACCTAGAATCTACTTCCCGGCAGCAGTGTGAATTCTGCTGATCAAGTATATATGTAGCCAACAGCCTCAGGACAGACCATGCAAAAACAAAACAAAACAAAACAAAACAAAACAACACTTCTATTTATGGTGGTGGGAAAAGCAACAGCCCACTCACTTCCTACTTAATAAAGGACTTTTTTTCCCAACCAGAAGGATAGGGGCCATTTAGTACATATGCCCTTCCCTGAATGTCACATCAAAAACTGGAGGTGCAGGGAGCATAGAGTTTCTTCTTGTAGTATCAAGGAGAGGCATTGGACTTCGTTAACAAGGCACATACTTTATTTAAAACAAAACACCTTGCCCCACTAACTTAGTGTCCTCCAAATGTATCTCTCTTATCAGTCCCAGCCAGCATGGCTAAAGGCCACTGGGCCTATCTGAAGACATTCTGCTACCTGAGGCAAAGGACAAAATGTACAGAAGCCAACTGGACTGGCAGCTGAAACTTCCTTTCATACTGGCAATGGGAAACAACAAACTGGTACAGAGAGTGGAGAAGAGACGATGTGGCACACATAGCTCTTCCCACCAAAAGAAGGAAATGTTCAGGAGATGGCAGATAGGGGTGCCAGATCTCAGGGCGTGACCCTGAGTCTCCAGTTTCTATGGGCCAAGAGACTATAGTGACAATTCTTCCGTTCTAAGGTTCTGGTGGGCTCATCTCCAGGCAAGAAAGAAGGGCTCTGTGCAAATCTCCAGCTCACCTAGTAGAGCAGCAGCGTTGCTACAGCTTGCCAGCAGCCTTCATTGATTTGTTTCAACAACTTGCAAAGACTCCCCAGGGGGGTCTATGTATTTACTTACTTCGCTTCCTCTTTCCCTCCCAGTCATTGTAGCTCCAGAGCTCACCTTCTGGCTAGAATCAAGCAGACTAGATTAAATGTTCTTACTGCCCAAAGTAGGTGAGAAGCAATAATCCCCGCATTTTACCATGCTTTGGGGCAGCCTCTTAGGTAAAAATTCTGTCTTAATTTCCTAACAGGAAAATATGTTTTGTGTGTGTGTGTGTGTGTTTAAAGGACAAGTGGTGAGCAACTGTGGTTGACACTTAATCCATAACTCTTCATGGCATCACCCAGGTCTCAGGGTTTGGTCCAAAAATGTCAGAGCCTGAGAGAATTCTGAACTGGCAAACTTAGTGCCAGAGGAATGGCTGGGGAGTTGGCACTGCTGCCTTTAACATCTGGCATTTGAGGTGCCTCTGATGGCCATGCTTCCAGGAGACAGGGGTATTGGTACTGTTGAAGTGGGAGTGGCATTGTCTCTAGGCCTCCAGCAAAAGGGAACAGTCCATGGCCTGACAGACAAGATGGTGCTGTCAGCTGTACTCTTTCTTGCCCCATGCACTTGGGCATTAATCTGTGTCCCTTCCTGCGGTCTAATAACCTGCAGCAAACCCAATTGGGGAAGGCTGTGGCAAAGTAACATTGTGGATAAGAATGAGTGAATTGCCTTATTTTCACTCCATGTCATTTCTGCATAAGACAGTTAGATCCCATTTCTGCATTTGCTGATAGACGCAGGAATAAGGAGATCAGACACAATAAAGAGACCACACATATATAGCTGGGTTATAAAGGGCCCCTTTATTAAGCTATGACCTATTTAACCCCTTTCTGGGAGATCCACAATGGGGGGAGCAACCTAGTGTGGGAATAGCTGGGGCCAGGAGGTCAACACCAAAATCCCCTCCCCAACCTCTCTTGGATGAAAACACCTGAACCCCAGGGAGAACCCATAAGCTGGGTTGCTCTCTAGTCAGGCATTAGGAAGGCCAACCCAAAAGTCCCTCCCCCAGTTTGCAGAAATTAAAGGGAGAATTTATCCCTTAGGCCAGCCTCAAAGGAGGTCACTTCCCCACCCCCAAAGTTCGCAGGACCTAAAGGGGCAGTTCCAGATCCCCCCTTCACTTCCAAAAAGAGGGAGGTGACATAGGTGCACAACAAACTACCAAATTTCCCCTCTATCTTCCATAAAAAAGAAGCAAGTGTCTGCTTAGCCCAAATGATGAAAATGAGGAGGTGGAGGGCGTCTGGGCAGGGCTGGTTTAAGACACCAGTGGCGTCAGCATCCGCAGGGGGAGGCCATCTTTGTGGAGGCCCCCTGTAGTAACCCTCCTCCTGCAAAAACATTATTAGTAATAATCAGAATATCCTATACTATGAATAGCTTAGGTTGAGTTAGGTTACATTGACCTGAGATAAACATATGGGTCCCCCCAAACAAAGCATTGCAGGGCCCCCCAAAATTCCTTAAACCAGTCCTGCGCCTGGCTTTAAATACCCTTTGGCCCCACCCACCCCCTGCTCTCCAAGCAATGGCGCAGGCACCGACCAAGGCCACGTTAAAGGCCTCCATCCTGTGCTTCATCAAAATGGGGTTCCTCCAGTGCAGTTGTGAACCCTGGGAACTCTATTATCTCTACTTTTAAGAAGCACTGTAATTTGCTTTTCAATATACACCTTTAAAATAGATTGTCTTTCAAAATTCTCATTTCTATAGATACTTTTAAATTTTTTGAACGGAGAATTATTATGCCAGAGCATTCAAGGAAGTGTGAAAACAGGTAAATAACTAAGTTCCAATCTGTGCATTAGTTCATGAGATGTGAATCAGGGCCTTTTAAAACTAGACAGTTATAGTCCTATGATTCCACTTTAATTGTCATGGTTCCATCCTATGGAATCCTAGGATTTGCAGTTGAGTGAGGGGCATTTAGCCCCTCAGCTAGAGTGCTCCAATACCTCACCAAACTACAAGTCCCAAGATTCCACAGGGTGCAGCCATGGTAGTTAAAGTGGAAAACATGACAAACAAATGGAAAGAGTTAGGATATGGAATGTGTATGTGTGTAAAAAACATATAACAAATATAATAAATCTTTAAAATAATAAATAATTCAGATTTAAACTACGTGGTCCAAACTATAAACAGCAGTATGGGAGATGGTTCATAAGGCATAAATCATTTGAGGAAGGAAAATAGATGCCCCAAGGTCTCATCAGCTTCATATAAACAGAAGCCAGATGCCTTTTGACTCGCAGGACTTTTTCAGATGCGAAGAAAGTAACGCAAGCAGCCTCGTCAGCTTGTGAGGCTGCTGCACTGCAAAGCGTCCCTTTCGTATGACGCTCGCCCCTGCTGGTACTGTTGCAGTACTACAGGGAGAGTTGAGCATCATATTTCGTTGTTTTTTACTAACGATCAACTTTCGTGAGTAAAAAACGACAAAATATGACGCTCAACTCTCCCCGCGGTACCGCAACAGTACTGGTAGGGGCGAACATCATACGAAAGGGACGCTTTGCAGTGCAGCAGCCTCGCAAGCTGACGAGGCTGCTTGCATTATTTTTCAGCATCTGAAAAAGTCCATAGTCTTAAAGTGGAATAATAGTGGTATAATTGTGTAGTGTGAACGGGTCCCTGGACTATTCACATAAAAAAATTGCAAAGATTTTACTTATGTGTATGTCTGCCAGGAAAGTTCAATAATAAATGCTTCCTGTCACTTTTTGTTCTTACAAGATTGGGCAACCCAAAATAAATGATGGTCTAAGCAAGGAGCGCTAAAGGCATATCTTCAAGGTCGCTTCTCATGGATTTGTTACCCTTCATACCCTTTTAATGAATGAAACTAATGCATGTGGTGTGCTGTGGTTTTATCTTTTTATCTTCTAATGGTGTCTTAATATATTCTCGAGGCTATGTTTTTTTAACAGAATTCTTTAATTGTTTCTTTTCTAACTTTTGTAAATATAAAGCTGGACTATGATTTAATTTTTTGGTAAGCCACTTTGAGAACCTTCTCAGGAGAAAGGTGGGGTATAAATTTAAATAAAATTAAATAAAAACAAACAAACATTAATCACTCTCCTGTGCTCAGAATTTGGCAGTCTATCCACACTGCAGAATTACAGCAGCTTGATACCACTTTATCTTCCATGGCTCCATCCTACAGAATCCTGGGATCTGTCGTTTGGTGATCCACCAGAGCTCTCTGAGAGAGATGACTAAATTCTGCATAAAACTTACAAATTCTAGGATTTCACAGGACTGAGCCATAGCAGTCAAAGTTGTTTGACTGCTATGCTAAGCTAAACAGTCCAAACATAACCTTTTCTCATAGGGAACTTGCTCCACTCCCTTTGTTTTTTTTTTTACTGTATTATTCTTTTTTTGCAAAGGTCACCTCCATCGGCCTGGCTGAACTTAGCCTTCATTGTCTGAGCCTTTCCTTTCAAGACTCCCCCCCCCCCAAATTTATTAAGGTAGGAAACAGCCAATAGGAGATGGCGTAGTGGTTCGAGTCTTGGACTACGACTCTGGAGAGCAGGGTTTGAACCCCAATTAGCCATGAAAACCCACTGGCTGTCTTTGGGCAAGTCACACTCTCTCAGCCTCAGAGGAAGGCAAAAGCAACTCTCCACCCCCAAACAAATCTTGCCAAGAATACCCTGTGATAGGTTCATCTTACGGTCACCATAAATCAGAAATGACTTGGAGGCACACAGCAGCAGCAACAAGGAACCACAGAAGAAGCCTTTAGATTCACTTTCCTCTGTCTGTGGAAGGCCTCACCAAGGATGTTTGTTAAGTGCCAGCTCTTTTTGGTGCCAGGAAAAAATATGTTCATTTACCTAAGCCTTTCAGCACAGATTGCAAACTGGGCAATAATGTTTTATCTACTCTGCTGTACTGCTGGTGTTGATTCTTCCTTCCTTCCGTCCTTCCTTCCTTCCCTTCTTTCCTTTCCATTATGTTATTCCTCTGCTTTATTCTATTTGGTAGCAATTTCACACTGATTTCTCTTTTTGTAAGCTAAAAAATCAAATCAGTCTTTATTACACTCATGCTATCCATTCAAGCTGAAATACAGAAAACAACAGAGCACACTCCGGTAAACAAATCAAAAGAAGATGGGTTATACAACATCCACGGGCTGTGTACACTGCAGAAACACAGCAGTTCAACACCACTTTATCCACCCTAGTTCTATCCTATGGAATCCTGGTATTTGTAGTTTTGGTGGGGCACCAGAGTTCTCTGACAGAAAAGGCTAAACACCTCACAAAACTACAAATACCAGAATTCCATAGGATAGAACTACAGAAGATAAAATGGTACCAAATTGTTGTATTTCTGCAATGTAGGCAGGCCCTAAGTTATTTTCCAAGTATAAGCCAAGGAGATGTGTTATTCAGGTTGTGATACAACAACAACAACAATAATTTCTTATCCCACCCCTCTGCAATGCAATCAGGGCGGCTTACAGCATAAAAACTCCATCATTACATCAGTACCCTAACCCACCCACCCCTTAAAACAACATTAAATTAGAAAGAATTAAAAACATACAATAATTAAAAGGAGAGGGGGGGGGGAAACGGAAAGTACATGTTAGGGACCCTTGTCTTACATGCACAGGATCTATGCTGATCGAATTCTTCAAGCATTTGTGTGTGTGTGATAGTTTTATTGCAGAGGAGTTCAATTAAACAATAAATAAAGCAACTGACCTCTTCAGAGACTGACCTCTTTTAAAATGCTATGCCAACATTGTCTCGATTTTTAACCAAAATAAGTATTTATTTATACACATATTTATACCTGTATATTACATGCAAATATACACATAATGCCTCACAGTTTCCTGACAAAGGTCTTCTGGAATTGTAAGAGGATGGACTCCATGATGTACAAAGGCAGTAATAAAGGTTCACAGAAAAACTCTACCAAAGCACACAGCCAATACATTAAACTTGTTTCTTTCCTTGTTAGCACTGTTCTTCAGTGAAAATCCACAAGAAGGTTTGAGGGAGCTGTGGCATGGGAAAGAATTTCCTTATGTGGGCTTTGATGTTACCGTATTTTGGTTCTTTAAACCTTTAAACTAAAGCCATATTTTGATGGACACGAGAGCGGTAAATAAAATCGGAAGCCATAAAGCTTTTAGAATCCCAATCCAGCAGAGAGACCATTTAAGAGCACCGGGTACCAAAATAAAACAAGAATTTGGTTCCAAGCAGAACGTTTATTTGCCAGCTTTCAGCCTCTGGAATATATTATTATCTTTCCCAACACCTCTTTGCCCCTATAAAATGAGATTTAATATAGTATCTTCAGCAACATCCCCTGCTGGATGCTACCAGCCATTTTATCTGTCCACAGAGGAAGGCATAGATTGAGAATAATTACTTGAAACACTGAGTTTCACGGCCTCTTCCTTTCCCCTCCTCTCCTCCCTATTTATAATGGGAAGCCTTGCTGAGCGACTTGGAGAAAAATTCCATGCATTAGTTACCGATGGAAAAAAGGAAACCAATAGACTGGACCTAGGGAACAGAGCAGGGGTTAAATAAATGCAATCTGTAAACACAGCCTATGCTCCCGGCAAAAAGGAATGGGAAGCACTGGAGGCTACAGTTGCTGGGGTCTCCCAGGGCAGTTTGAGGAGGTAAGAGACATTTATTTACCTATAGGATACAAACGAAAGTTTGGAAAGTGTCATGAGGGCATCTTGGTACACAAGAACACAGTGTCACCGTTGCATCCATTTTAATTGGGTTGTTCTTGCAGTTATTTATTATGACTGGATTTGGGGGTCTGTATGGAATTCCCTTCTCTAGCCTTTGTCTTCAAAGACTTTTAAGATTGCCTGTATAAGCATTTGTCTGTTAAGAAACTCTCCAGCAAAGAAGCTCCTTTTTAGAAAGCCTTTTTTGTTATTGTTGACCTAGCCCCCTCTTTTCCTCCTTGTCTTCTCTTTACCATTTATTTATTTATTTATTACATAGTTAGCATTAGGAGGAAGATGAAGGAGGGCTGGAGAAGCATAAGCTTTTAGTGTTGAGTTCCAGCAGCATGTCTGTAGTAAACAATGCAAAAAAGTTTGAGCTGGGAAGGAATCTACCCTCCCAACCCTGTCCCAGCACAGTAACAAAGAGTTTCAGACCTACCTTTAATTGCACGCCTCCCCTCCCCCTTGGCAGCCACGGAGTGAATGCAGATTGCACGGAGCTGCATTCACTTCCTGGTTGAAATCACGGGCCATTCTCATGAGAGGACAAGCGCACAGGAAATTCAAAAAGAACAAGAAAAATAAAGGTTTTAAAAAATGATAGCAGGCATAAGAACACACTTTAAAAATACCAAGTATTTGGGGAGGGTACAAAAAGGGGTGTCACTTACCTCAATGTCCCAATTACACACGGAAGTGTTCTGGCACGGACCTCCCACTGCAGCTGGCATCGCGCCAGCATAACACAGCACCTTTTCACTCTCCTGTCATTCCGTTACAGAAACGGAATGGACAATCTATTCATGGCTTAAGCCATGAATAAAAAGGAGCACCGTGGGAACAGGAGCAGCACAGGACCATAATGTGACAGCGACGACAATGTCTAATAGTCAAGCCCTTTCCCAATCTCCTGGCGTCCTTGCAACACCATATTTAGGGCATCTGATAATCTCCTAACCCAATCGACATAGTGGTGAGGAATAAAATTATTTAGGTCAGATCAAGCAACTGACACTTTTTAAAAAGTCTGTTCATTTTTTTTCTAATGGCACAAAGAGAGAGAGCTAAATTGACTTCTTGATGTAAAGAACTCAGCAGTTCTCACTCTGCTACTAAGGATGGGAAAAGCGCAGAGAATGTAATACTTCACTAATTTTCTGTTTGAAAGAAGGAATGAGTAATTTTAGCAATTTTCTTCCCACTGTGAGAAATTTTTCAAAAACCATGAAGTTTTGAAAACCTATTCACAATACAGTGCTCAGTCTGTGCAAAATTTACACGTGGTTGTTTTGCACAGAAACCAGCATTTTCTGCACTGGAAACCACATGTCCTGGTGTTGTTTTCTGTGCAGAAAATGCTGGTTTCTGTACAAAATAGCCAAGTGCAAAAGTCACCAATCACAGCTTTTTCTATGAAAATGTGTGTTTTCCAAACAAAATAATTATGTGAGAATTTTGTTCAGACTGAGTCCCGAATTGTGAATATTGTTGTCAGTCTAGGATTCTTCTTGTCACAGTTTCTCAACACTTTAAAAACATGGTTTTGACCATTTGGGGAAAAATATTTTCCAATATTCTTTCCAGCCCTAGGAAAGTGCATCCCTAGGAAAGACTGAAAGTGGCTCCCATGGGCCATTTTGGAAGCCCCAAGCACCCAATAGCGATGTTCCCCCCTAAAAACAGGGCCCCAAATGCTTGCCCATGTTCTCTAAGGGGCAATGGGGCCAATTCACCCAGTTTTGTTGTCCCGTGCTGTCTTTTTAAAAGACTACGCAACAAGGCTTACATTATCATAATTTAGCAAAGCAATTTGTGCAATTTATTGAAGAATTATTCATGCAATCATGAAAACCATCTAAAAGCTGAGAGAAAATGCTTTGTAGGTAAGGATTTTTGGGGAGAACGGCTGTTTCTTCTTCTTCCTCCTCCTGATGATTAAGGACTTTGTCAGGCATGGCAAATATGGTATCATAACAACGCCTAATGAACATAAAAGGGCACCAGTACAGCATTGTTATTTCACCATTTTGTGTGGTCAATAAGGCATTCTTTTTTATTGTCAGGCCAAGCCATCAATACATTGGCTGTGGCTTTCCCCCCCCCCCCTGTGATTACGAGAGTGTGAAACTGTGCCCCATTCTGCTGACACGATTCCAGCATCAATGGGAAGTCGCTGCCAGAACACTTCTGGGTGGAAACATGAAAACTAGCCATGGGATAATCTTTATGAACCTCCCTGTATTGCAGGTAAGTTTTTAAGTGTGTTTCAGCGCTTGTGTGTTCATTTTGATTTTTAGTTTAGCTGTTTTTAGACTTTTAAGTGTGTTCATGCCTTCTAGTGAGAACTGCCAATATCACGCTCGCCCATGAAAGTGGAAGTATGAGGCTGCTTTTTTGCGCAATCATGGCTGTGTTTGATATAAAGGGTTATTTTGCTGGCACAAAAATGGTGTAAAATATGGTAGCAAAAGAACAATTTTATAGGCTTGTCTGATAAAGTCTTAAGACAGAAACAAGGATTTTATATCCCAAATACACAGGCAGGGCAAGTGCAGCCTGTTGAGATCAATGGCCAGCCCACCCCTTCTCCTGAATGGGAGGTTAAATACATGCTTGAAATGCCTGGCCACCATGCCACCAGCATGCCCTGTAATGTCCGCAAACCACTTGGAATTTTATAAGCAATAGCCAGCCTGTTTAATTGGCCCTGGAAACAAGCTGGAGCACATGCAGCTAAAACAACACTTGGATAAATATAGATGCCACTAAATTGTCCCAAGACAGCTGCTATACTGTTAAATGCTTCAATATATCAAGGGGGGCTATGAGTCTTGTGTTACCTGCCCTGTGCTTGCAGTCCTCTTTCATTCTCCTGTGTGTAGCAGGCCAATAATTTTACCACACAGCAGACAAAAGGAACATGAGAAGTAGGGCTGAAACTGGAGACTCAAACAGTTCCAGCCTTGTTCAATATTTTGGGGTCTATGTGTAAAGGGAATGTGGCACAGCAACACTACTGCTCATTTCCTCCTTGAGGCATTTTGGCAATGTAAAATGTGCATGTGATGCTCTCTCTTTATCCCTGAATATAGCAAACCAGTATTACCCATTCCCAAAGATGACTCTCTTATCACCAGAGGCAAAGCATCCTGTTAGAGACTTTAATAGCTGCTCCTTGCTAGAGTCTCCTGGGAGCTCCCTGCTGTCACGATCAGGCCTTGTTCAATTTCTCCTTGTTGAAACAGCTTTTGTGAACTTTTAAAAGGATACCTCTATAAGGGCACAATTAGGGGCTGAAATACAGCAGGAATTAATATTAAGCTCACTCATTCCTCTGGGCTGCCTGACCCAGTGCCGGCGGCTGAGGATATTATTACTATTAATAATAATAGTAATATAACACAGGCTGGAAAATTAAACAGACAAGAGCCAGGTTTCATCAAATATACATTCCCCATTCATAGGGTAATTGAACAAAAGGACCACGGATTTCACCTACACAAATGAGTTTCTACTTCTACTCTACTGCAGCTGATTTGGGTGGGTGGATGGGTGTATAACCTGCACCGATTCAATGAAGAGAGGGAAAAAATACAAGGGATTTTGCTCTCACACAATGGTGATTTTGCACAGCCATAAAAGCAAAACATGCTTAGACTGGTCATATGCTACATTCTGCACCATTTGAGAATGCCAGTTTGAGTATCACATGTAGTTTGTGTCTCCTGCGCATGCACACATGCCCTGCACATACAAGCCCAGTATGTTTTATTCCAGAAAGAGGTATATTACAAAAGGAAACAAGAGGGACAATATCTGTCAGCCACCTCATCTCTTACTTTATTGGTACATTTAAAAGCAAAATCTTTCTCTCCATGGTGGAGCCTGGCAAGCTTATTCTAGAAAACTTGCATTTTGAAACTATAACTCCTGAAACCCTTAGCAAGCACAGACAATGGGTGAGGGCTTCTAGGAGCTGTGGTCCACAAAAGGAAATTTTCTAAGCTCCGGGATATGAGGACTGTCCCCTTGAATCTTGTCAAAATAGTATGGGATGTGTCCCATTTTGGGGAGGCATGTTATTGTTGTTAACTGCCCTTCCGTTGACTTCAACTCATGGCAACCCTATGAATGAGACATCTCCAAGACCCCCTATGTACTCAACCACTCTGCTTAGGTCCTGCAGGCTGAGAGCCATGGCCTCCCTGATTGAGTCCATCCATCTAGTATATGGCTTTCCTCATTTCCTACTGCCTTCTACTTTACCCAGTATTATTGCTTTTTTGAGTGAGTCAGTCTTCTGACAATATGGCCAAAGTCTTAGTTTAGTCATCTTGGCATCTAGGGATAGCTCAGGTTTTATTTGTTCTAGGACCCATTTATTAGTCTTTTTGGCAGTCCACAGTATTTGTAGCACTCTTCTCCAGCACCATTAGCTCAAATGAGTTGATTTTATTTCTATCAGCTTTCTTCACTGTCCAGCTCTCACTTTCTTATATGGTGATGGGAAATACAACGGCTTGGATAATCCTAACTTCAGTGTTCAGTTTTATATCTTTGCATTTTAGGATTTTGTCTAGTTCTTTCATAGCTGCCCTTCCCATTCCTACTCTTTGTCTGATTTCTCCATTCTAGTCAGTGCTTGATCCCAGATATGGAAAATCTTTATTTCAATTTCCTCATCATCTATACTGAATGTATGTAGATCCTCTGTGGTCGTTATTTTTGTTTTCTTAATGTTCAACAGTAAGCCTGCCTTAGCACTTTCTTCTTTGGCTATGTTTAGCAATTTTTTTCCAAGTCATTCTTGTTTTCTGCTAGTAGTATGGTGTTGTCTGCATACCTTCCAACATTTTTCAGATGAAAACCAGGAGACATGGCCAAGCAACATCAGAACATGGTCAAGATGGCAAAAAGTATTCATGATGAACGCACAAGCTAGGTGAGGCTGCAGCAGTTTGCTTTTGCCTGATTCTACAGGGAAGGGAAAACTCCACCTACTTCTCTCTGCTCCTTCCTGCTGAGTTTACTGAGTGCAAACTACTTTTGCACTTTGAACTCTGTTTGAAGCCATTGCAGTAAGCCAAGGATGAGAGGAAATTGGGAGGAGAAGAAAGACACATGGACATATAAAAGTTGCGGAAAGAGTGTGACAATAGAAGGTTAATTGGGACTGTTCCTGAAAAACTGGGACAGTTGGAAGGTATTAGAAAGGTAGGATATAAACCAAATATGTATATGGGGTAGGATGCCCCCCCAGTTCACTTCAAATGGACACTGCCTGAGCCTGACCTAATCACCCAGTTTCCTATTTCCTCTCATTTTAAAACCATCTCACTTCCTTCAAATCAACCCCACTTCCACTCCCCCACACATACTCCAAGCCCTGATTTATAAGAAAATGTCCAGCATTCATTCAACAGCCAAGTTATGTTAAAACGAATACAGTATGACCTCCCCTACCCCATATGTCCACAGGGGAGACATTCCTGGACTTACTGTGGAAACATGCAACCATGGATAATAGTGAACCCTACTGAAATAAGTGACCTCTGGCCCCAGCATACCATAGTCACACTGACGAACCTAGAGATTCCTAGAGAGAACATCTCTAGACATTTTCTAGGTCCTTCAAGGTAACTCTATGGTAATTATAACCAGAAGTCCCATTATTTCAATGGTGTTCACTGTTATCCGTGGTTTCGGGTATCTGCAGTAAGTCTGGGAGCTGAACCCCCGTGTATACAGGGGTCCAACTGTATTTAAAAAGGGTTCCTTCTGAAGATTTTGCTAACATTCTCAAAATCCAATATCTTGAGAGTACTATAACTCTGTGGATTCTTCTAAACAAGTGGTGACTAATTGCAGAGGATGCAGGAAACAATTTTTCTCTTAAAGTGGACCATGCCCTAAAACTAAAGTAGAAGTAACTTCTGGTTTTGATTTGCAGCTCTTTTAAGCTGGTTTACTTCATTTGCAGGGTACGGGGGGGGGGGAGGTAACATGTCTCCACCACTCCTGTAAGGAAACTGATCAATTTTGTGCATTTTTCACACACACAACAATCAGGATGCATTGGAATTCAGAAGCCTGGAAGGATATTTTGGCGGGGGGATGAGGGACATATATGGCCCACAGATTGACGTTTATCTGCCCATAATATAGCATGCATTATCTCAAGTACTGTGTTTCAATTTGGATTTGCATTATATCTGGGTAAAAAGCACTAGTCAAGCATTCATTTATCTCCAATTATTAATTAATTATCTGCAACTGTTACCATTGAAATGAAATGTGCAGCATTATTGTAACAGTATGAAATAGAATTCTTGGACATTTCCTGGAAGTATATTTTTTTAATGATGATTGTTCTTGTTAAAGAGTCTTCTTTCAGAAATTATAGCTCTCAGAAATTAATTCTGAAGTGGCTTTTGGTTTTGAAGTTTCAAAATTAATCCACAGAATGTGAGACAGTTGAGATTAAAATAGTTTTTGTATATCTTTTAAAGCAACCACTATGCATATCTTGCTTTGTTCCATTTTTATTACAAAAGAAAACCAGTAGTAACACTCTCTGGCATGGTCCACTTTATTTGTGTTGAAAGGGACTACAGGTTCATGATTCTGAAATCATGATGGCGGGTACAGCATCGGACGTAGGCACATGGTGTCAGGGAGATGGATAAAGGTGTTACCATGTAGCCTTTTACGTTCTTCACACTTTCATATATGTAAAATATTGAAATTTGACAGATGTTTCTGTACATCCTGAAAGATCTTAATAGAACTGGATGGGGATGTCTTTTTTAGCTGTTATACGAAATTCAGTGTGACATCTGGTGGTTTCCATGGCAGTGGGTGGTAAATCTGCACTGAGATTTAGTCTAAATTTTAACTATTGCCCCAAGTAGGTTCGGTACCTTGGATAGCTCCACTAATGGTTGGATGAAAACTTGGATTCACCACCCCACAGACACAGAAGCTACCAGTCCCAAACACACACACACACACACACACACACACACGGAAAACAGCCATTACTGTATTATCTCCCATAATACAAAACTGTAATTCATCACATTACATGGCACTAATGCTATACATTTAATTACTGACTAGTTAATACTCTTTGCACTGATATAATGCTCTTTTCACTGGTTTAAAGGAAATGCAAATTGGAGCTATAAAACCAGATATATAGCATTATTTATAACTTTTCTCCACAAGTCATAGTTTCACTCAGGATTCTGAATGTTGAGGATATTACTGAGATAGGGAGGCACTAATGCAATCTTCACAGGGTACACTTTTTAGATACCACACTATTCCTTACAATACTAACCTTTACATATACTATCATTTGCATGCCAACTCATAGGTGTAGCTACTAGGATGATTAGGATTTTTTCCCCCTCCCATGAAAATTTCCCTCACTCTCCAAATTTATAGCATTCTTCAGCTGAGTATTTATAAATACAGTTTAGGCATCCAAAGGAAAAGGACAGGCAAAGGGAATGAGAACACAGCAAACATAAGAATTATAGATGTAAACATTATTCAGGTCTCATTCTTTGTAATCCTAGAAATTTGTAGAATGAAGGAAAATTTCATTTGGGGGGACAGAATTCCTTGCGGGGGTGTCACAGTCCTCATGTTGCCCCCCTCCCCATAGCTATACCCCTGTGTCTGTTCAGACATAAACCCTATTTGGCTTAATTTGGCTTTCTTCCTGGCAGGCAGGCATAATATTACATTTCTAAACAGATAATGAATCAATTAATCAACAATTCATTTTATTAACTGACTGAGATACTGTTCACTAGATGACCTGACAGTCCTGTGAATTAACTTTGCAAGAATGCTTTAAATCGTGTGTGTGCAAGGCTGAAACACTCCCCCCCCCCCGCAACAAACCTGAAAGTCCTCTGGGGGGGGGGGAGACATTAACACCTCTATTAATCACCTTTGGCTTCTTACTAAACCTGCATGCTCCCATCTTCAGGAATAATGAAATGTGCTCCTTGGTTGCACTTTAAATACGTTTCCCAGAGAAGACTTTCCATTTTTTCCCCACATACTCCCTAGAGGCAATGCCTGGTTCTCCATGGGGATTAATTCTGTAAATCACTCAGACCTTACCTAATTAAAAGCAGCTTCTCTGAGCCACAAACAAAAGCACTTGTTAGCAGAGACAATAGAGTGGGTGTAAGGTTAATGAGCTGGTTTACTCAGCTGTGCTAATTTGCCATGCTCCTGGCCTACAGCTAGGGGTGGACAGATTGTTTTATTTCTGGTCATAAGCTTCTTCCTTTTGCACATCAATCTATTTAAAAAAAGAAGAAAAGAAAATTCACATTGTTTACCATGGAAAAATACACCTTTACATGCATTTTGACCCCAACCAAAACTATTTAGTCCAGTTCCTATAAAAGAGGCATGCTATCTTTAGTTACAGTGTCTGTTCAAGAATCCTATCACAAAATATGGTGAAGCAGGTAAGGAATCACATGGGGCAGGGCAAGCTAAGGAAGATTAAGGGAGACTCATGGTCACCCAATGAACTTCATGACCGTAGTAGAATGGCATTTTTGTGATGCTAGCCCAACACTACAACTACTACACTATAGCTTTTGTCAGTCTGATGCATTTATTTATGTATTCAAACATTCAATCACTATGTATTCAATTACCATCCTGCCAAATAAAGGCTCCCTGCACTCAGGCTTATAATCTAAAAAGACATGACATGCAAAGAAAAAGGGGTGGCAGTGAGAAGAGGGATTAAGCCCAGCAGATGCCCACTGCTCTTCTCTCCCTCAAAGCAGTTGGAATGGAAGGAGGACTTATCATCAGATGCTGGGACCAAGGCACAATGGAGCTGTGCCCGGCTGCTGTTCTCTCCTTCAGAAGCCACAACACTGGCAATTTACCTACTTCCCAGGAGAATGGGAAGAGGGAAAGCCATGAGTGTTGCATTGAACTGACTTGAGGAAAAGTGGGATATAAATACAGTTGTCCCTTCACATTTGCTGGGGTTTGGTTCCAGGACCCCTGTGAATACCCAAAGCCGTGAATACTCAAGTCCCATCATATGCAATGGTATAGCAAAATGGTGTGCCTTATATAAGATGGCAAAATCAAGGTTTGCTTTTTGGATTTTTTTTTAAAGAATATTTTCAAGTAGTGAATACTTAAAACTGTGAATGCCAAATCCGTGAATGTGGAGGGACAACTGTAGAATTAATAGATAAATAACATGACAATAGGAAATTTTTCCTCTTTGAGTCAAGAACTGCATCACAACATTCAGGAAACAGGAAAGGGGACTTTTCGCACTATAGAACTGTAGCACTTAGCCACCTGGGCACAATGTCCTACAGAATCCTGGGATTTGCAGTTTGGAATTCTTAGCCAGAGAGCTCTAGTGCTTCACCAAACTATAAACCCCAGGATTTTGTGGGATGTTGCCATGGCCATTAAAGGGGACTCACAGTGCTATAATTGTACAATGTGAAAAGGCCCTGGTGAATAGTAGTGGACTCAGCAGGGAGGAATCTTATCCCAAAATGCATCAAGCAGAGGCTTCTTCCCTGTTTGATCCATGAGCCAACCATGCTTTTAGAGACCTGATTTCTGAGCTAATGGTCTTACAGCTGCTGTTCAGGTTGGTTATTAGAAGCATTTACAAAGACTGAATTTTTCAAGCATCCCTAATGGTGAAGGGTAGATTTAACACACACACACACAGAGAGAGATTCTTTCTATCTTCTTAAGGGAAAAAAATACAAAATTTGGAAAGTTTTTCTCAATAAGCAAAGCTAGTTGTTAAAGTTGAGTAGCCTACTAGGGGAAAAAGTGGTGGCAATCCTGAATTAGCACTAAGATGGTTCAATATACTAGGATCCAAACTTAGACTTTTAAGTACCAAGCACTTCAAGCACTGTGCCTGAAGAGATGAACCACTTAGCTTTGCTTTCTCATTCCTTTATTTTGGGAAAAATCTCAGGTTCCTTAAACACCATACATAAAGAAATGTGCAGATTTTGGTACATTTTTCTAAAAAGAAAATTGAACCAAATGAAATTGTCAACCATCATTATTCCTAACTCTTAGATTCACACAGAGCAGCAGTGTGGCCCAACAGCACTCCTCTTTTTCAATTGTGTATGTGTCAGAGAGTTCTCTCGCACAATAATCCTGAACCTGTAGCTACTGTTGGATCATAGGTTTGTGAATATGCTCTGGGTTTTAGTCTAGAGTTTATAGGACCTATCCAAGGTGCACAGCCTCATCCACAAAACAGGTCCAGTAGCTTAGGTAGGTCCTATAAAGTTCTGAGTAAAAGCCAGAGTGGATTCCCCACTCCATTGACTTGGGAGCTACTACTGTTGCCAGTGTCAAGAGCTCATGTAGCAGATGTACCGAGGGTTCTTCAGCAGACAAGTCAACGTGGAAAGCCTCCCCTTAAGGGCAGAGAGCTTTAAAAATGTTGGTTCAAACAAAGAGAACACATCTGACACCAACCATATGCCCTGAGACTTGGTCTGACAAGCAGTTGTGCAATATGCAAAAAAATAAAAAAAAACCAAACAACTTTAGCATAACACAGCAAAATGAAGTGTACGCATGGCTGAAGAATCAGCTCCCCCCCCTTCCCTACCATCTCATCCCCCTGGTTCTGGAAAGACATGTGCATTCAGTCAGTGTGTTAAATATTACCAACTATTTCTCCCCCTTCCCTGTTTTGCATCCCAGCCGCTCCATCTATTGACCCTGGATACTTTTGTTTCCTTCTGTATATATATTTTTTAATGATCTGTGCTGGGATGGAAAAAACTGAGAAAGTCTAGAAGATGTCTGCTTCAATGCATTCTGGGAGAAGAGTAGCTGTAATCTGGCAAAGCCCCATCAACAGCTGGTGAGAGTAGTCCAGTCTCTAAGAGAACAGATGATAACTTGTGCTGTCAGATGGAGAAGCCAAGCGAACAACAGTGGTTGCAGCAGAGCAATTAGCAAACAACTTAAGTAAATCAGCAAAAAGATTGCTGCTGCCTCCCTACACCCCCTCTGATCCCAGTCCTTTTGACAGAAAATGCACTCATCACCAAATTCTTTTCATTTATATGCATGGAAAAACACTGGCATTTAGTCCCTCTTTGGCCTGCTGGCACAGGGCTGTCCAGCTGAAACAACAAAGACTTTGCACACAGGGTACTGAGTTCATATTGCTGGATATGACTATGCTCACAAGCTTTTTAGACAAAGAATTTCATTTTCCATTGCCCAGCCACATTAAGAGAAGCCACACTTTGGAAAACCTGCTAATTTGATCTTTAGCTATGTAGCACAGGGATACAATTCTTTGTTAATTTTGTTCTTGGAGGAAGCAATGAGTAATTTCAGCAATTTTTCCCACTGTGAGAAAATCTTCAAAAACTGCAGTTTTAAAAGACTATTCATAATCATAGAAGCATTGAACTGTAGAGTTGGAAGAGACCACAAGGGCCATCCAGTCCAACCCCAATATGGGACATATTTTGTGCAAAATGTATGTGTGTGTGTATGTATTGCAGAGAAAGCATTTCTGCACAGAAAATACTATTTCTGCACAGAATAAGCTGTGTGCTAAACAGAAAATGCTATATAGTTCAGCAGTTCTTCTCCACAAAATTCACACACACATACACATGTAGCAAACAGCATTTTCTGTGCAAGAAATATAATACTTGACACAGTTAATAATATTTAAGTGCAGAAAATGCTGTTTCTTGTTTAGAAAATGCTCTTTTCAGAGCAAAAAAGAAGTGCAAATTTTGTATAGGCTAAGTTCCAAATTGCAAAGATTCTTATCAGGTTTCTCTTTGTCAGGGTTGAGAAACTTGAGACACTTGAGAAATGTTTTTTTCAGCCACTTACTGAATATTCTCAAATATTCTTTCCATCTGTAATGTAGCACCAACAGAGCTTTTGGAAGGAAGGCTGGAGAAAATGATGTGAAATGCCAGAGAATTAAACAATTAAAAAAAAAAAGTCTGCAAGAGTAATTTTGTGGCTAACCTTCACAGAACTTCACTCTTAGTATCAGCTGCAACACCATGAGGCAGAGGAGACAAGAGTATTCATTCACCCAGCCTAGCTATGAAAACTTTGGGCCCTCTACTGGCTAAAGGGCGCTTTGGGAGGAACAGGTGGCCAACAGTGCAATACCTATTGGTTTGATATTTCAGAGATTTGCATGGGCTAAAGCCATTCTCTTGCTTCAACTAAACCTGAGTCCTACCTCAATGGGTACCCAGACTCATAGAGGCATCATTGGGCCTACCAGCCAAATTTCTGTCCTGTGTTCATGGTCTGCACTGTCAATTTGTTTCAGATTCTGCAAGGCTTCTCCCTGACCCATAAGATTTTTTCCAGTCTGAGCTTAGGAAAGCTACTTTTTGACTACAGCTTCCTGAACCTCCTGTTGTAGTCCAAAAGGTTATTTTCCCAAGCTTTGATCCTGGTCCACAAGATATCCTAATGGATTATTCCAGGCTCTGCTCCTATCTGCCAGACTCTACCTTGCCTCCACCTCCCTGGCCTTGGATAACATTATGACAGAGTTTGGAAAAGTTACTTTTTAAAATTACAACTCCCAGCCTCATCAGCCAAAATGGCCATATACCATGTCAGATGGTGAATTCTTGAGGTTTTGTCCAAGGAATAACTGTTTCAAGATCTGATTTATGAAATCAAAAGCTAACAACCACAGGGAACAGATTTTATCCTGAAGTTATTTCACCTGCCCACACTAAACTGATTGCTGATGCAGTCACCTGTGTTTATGAAACCTTTTTTTCCTACTGAAAGGAACAAGATACAGAAAAAAGGCAAGGGAAAATGAGAGGAAAGAAAAGAAATGGCAGAATGAAGGATCATTTTGTTAAGTCTGCATTTTTACATGAACTGACCTAATTAGCTCTTTGTGGACTAATATGCAGATTGGAACACAGTATTATGTTGTACCCAGCTATAATTTTCAAAATTTTGTAATGTGGTCCTCAGCTCAGAAATGCATGCATTAGGGAAAATGGTGTACAAAGTGTGAAGAGATAGCATCCAAAAATACATTGCATCCAAAAATATGTATGTGTGTGTATCTATGAAATCTCATGCTGATGTGAAAACTGGATGGAATGGACCGATGAATTAATACATGTTAAATTAACATTAATTGCGAACAGATTGTCTGTCTCAAGTGGAGGTGCTTTGTAAGGCACAGCAGAATAAGTGAAGGTTTCATATATAAAATTAGTGTAGAATTATGAAGAATCAAAGGAAATGTTCTACATGTGTTTATCTTCTTTTCTTTCTTACCAGTTGCTTGGGGGAAAGCTTCTTAGTTTATTACTAAACTCTACGTACACAACTTCACACCTATTGTTGTTGTTCTGTGCCTTTGACCCATTTCTGACTTACGCAAATCCTAAGGTGAACCTCTCATAAGGTTTGGTGGCAAGATTTATTCAGAAGGGTTTCCCCCCTTGCTTTCCTCTGAGGCTGAGAGAGTGTAATTTCCCCAAAGTCAGCATGGATTTCCATGAGTTAGCAAGGATTCGAACCCTGGTCTCCGGAGTTTTGGTCTAGTACTCAAACCACTACACCATACTGGTTCTACACCATGCATGTGGGATGCACATACACACTTAAATTCCTTCTGCATAGTTTCCACCACACCAGAAACAGGATCCATCTATAGCAAGGGTGGACAACTGCAAACAGGGCAGGGCATTTTTCCTTCCTGCACCTGCCTGGCAACCTACAGCAATGAGTTTCCATGCACTTGAAGTGCTGTGATGTCACTCCTGGCCACCATTTTGGTCAATTTGGGGCTGATTTCTTTTTGTCTGGTTTTTTGGGGTAGAGGGGATACTATTGCCATTTTAGGTGGTTTGGGGAGAATTGGTTCAGGAGGTAAAAAAAATCAGCCCAAAATCAGTCCACAAATTTTGAAAAAAAATGGAGTGGGGAACCTGGGAGTTTTGAGGGCTTCTGAAGGGTCCCATGGGCCATACTTAGGGGCCCCAAGGGCCACATGTGGCCCACAGACAACACTTTGCCCACCTCAGGTCTATAGGAAGTTGCCTTCAGTAGATTCAAATCATTAAGTCCAATCATTGGCTTATCTAACCCAGTATTTTCAGCACTGACTGGCAGCAACAATCTGGGGTACTGCTTCAGTCAGCCCTACCTGAGCACTGAATCTGGGACCCTTGGCTTGCAAAACATCTGCTCTGCCATTGAGCCACAGCTGCAGTTGGCTTGTACATTGAGCAGAGAGGGCTGTCTCTCCCCCAGCTTGCTCAGCTCATAAGCCAAGTAGATTTTTAAGAAAGTTTTCCATGAACCATTTGTAAGCCACTGTTGAGTTCTTTGGAAGAAAAGCAGAATATATTTAGGATGTAATACTTTGAATACCTACCTTGAAATCAGTTTCACTGAATTAAAAAATGATTCACTTCTGAGAAGGCATGTACAGCATTGTACTGGACAACTCCGCCTAGGAGAGCTTTGAACCTAACCACCAGTTGTTCTTTTCTTTTTAAAGTGTCTTTCATATATACAGAAATATACTCTGTGTGTGTGTGTGTAGAGAGAGAGAGGGAGGGAGAGTAAAAATCCATGCAATAATGTGGACTAATGTGGACAACTTTGACTTCAGTTGTTCCTGTTTTATATTGTGCCTGTTCTCTCTGTAGGTGTTTAAATATAAACCTTAAATAACATGTCTCATACACAAGACCTTGACCCTTTGCTACAGCTGAGGGTTCTATACCTTCTGGATGAGTCTGCTACAACTCAGTCTGCAGCACAATGGACATTTTGCATGTAGAAATCCCCAGGTTCCACCCCCAGCATCTCCAGTTAAAGAATCCCAGGGGTGCCAGAATCAAGAAAAGATAACGAGGCAGGCATGAGCCTGATAATACCAAAACCACTCAAAAGAACCCAGCAGGGTTTGCTAATAGCAATGACATGTCATTCAGGGCTTTGTGTGCTCTTTGGTGGCATGCAAGAGGCAGCACTGGGACCAGAAGAGAAAAAAAATATAAATAACAAAGTGAGGTGTGGAGCAGTGGAGATGATTTAGAATGGGTACATTAATGAGATTTCCATCTGTAAGCCGGATGACATTGTTCTGATATGCAAGGTCCCCCTGGCTGATGAAAATTCATCTGTCAGATGTGGGAATTGTTAGCAGTCCAGTAGGTCTTCCAAAAGTTCTAAATATTGGAAGATAGAGTATGGGAAGACTGGGATGTGCACAAAGGGAGAAAGGAGAAGAATTAGGTCTCACCATAAACTTGCTACAAAGCAGAGGTTGAATGACTTGGGGACATGACTATGGCTTAGTGTGAGAGCACACACCTTAGATGCAGAAGGTTCCAGATTCAATTTCTGGCCTGTCCAAGGAGGGCTGGAAAAGAATATTATCTGAAACCATGAAATGTGGCTGTCAGCCAGAATAAAGTCCCAGAAGTCATCAACCCTTTTCATCCCCATCCTATATAGCAGAAACATACACTTAAGAAACCCCTTCATAAATCCTCCCACGATATTTATATGAGGGTAGTGTCACTATTTCTGACCCACCGGATGAAGAGTAGGAAGACATTTTCCTGTTGAATGCAGCCAGTCTCCAGCTTGAATGAATAGCTTTGAAAACCCTGCCCTGTGTGGGGAAAGTAGTATATAGCCATGGTGGCTCACCATATGACACACACATACAAAGAACTAGCAGTCTAAATTCTAGTCCTAGTGAAAACGTATTAGTATATGCCCATCAAATACAGAACAACCACCTCATAGTTGCTTTGAGAGCAGCTGACATGACCTGTGACTCTGTGGTCTTGTAGCAGAAAGGTTTGAGATGTCATTGAAATCCTCCTTTCTACCATCCTGACTGAAAGATACACTTCTACATCCATCCACAGACTTGAAGGATGGTGTCCCAGCCATACAGCTATACCCTCAGCTTTGCAGAAGTTTAAGAATGCAAAATCAGTCAAGGGATCTCTAAGGAGTAGAGTAGCATAAGCTTTATCAACCTTCATAAGGCCTCTGATAGCTCCGATTCCCTCTTGCAGTAGCACTTCCCTGTGTTTTCCAATCAGAGAAGAAACTCCAGGAGATACAGACAGATAGCATAACTCCCCATGGTGCTCATATAGTCATCTGAATGTGGAAGCATTGTGATTATCCTTGATGTGACATTTCCTATTGAGATTGAAATGGGAAACCTTTAACCCTCTTTTGGACAATGAGTCCCACAGTCTCACTACTGGCCATGCTCAGTGGGGCTCACAAAAATTGCAGGCCAAAACTCTGGAAGGGCCAAAGATTCCCAACTAATGTTCTATGAGTATAGCAAGAACATACCATGACCCTGTCTGATACCAGTGGTGGGTAAATGCTAAAGGTTCTGAGGCTGCTCCCTCCCCATTTTCCCTTCCTCTGGACCACTGCAGGCCTTGCCCATCTCTTTTCTACCCAACTGGAAGTGATCGTTGTTGTTGGTGGTGGTTTAAAAAAAATCTGGCTGGCATCCTGTTGAGCACTTACAAATGCACAAGCTAGACTTAGCATTTGTAACTGCTCCATATTCATGATCCCTATGCAGTCACAATCGTGGCATAATTGCCACAGTTGGAACTGCCCTCCTAACCCTTGTTTATCAGGCAGCAGCTGCTCTGAGAAAAGTGGGTCCATTCTGTTGGCAATCAGGGGTGGGTGGATGACGTTTACACTCCTCTCCTTCCAGCTGGTGAGGCTATGATGATCAGAAGCAGGACTACAGTCCCAATTCATTGTCACAACCTAGTTGGCTGGTGGGAGGGGTGGAAACATAATCTGCCTACGCCCTTATCACCCTGAACAGCCCCCTTTCTCTCTGTGCAGCTGATACCCGGTAAAGTAGAGAAGTTGGGTGTTGGGCCAGAAGATGCTATGCAACCAAGGTAGTCACATTAGTAAATACCCATGTAGAATTCTGGCTACTGGTTTCAATCCCCAAAAGTGCATTTTTAACACAGCAGGGAAATAAGGGAGTCCCAATTTCTGCAGCCTTTTTTTGGGGGGGGGGAGTATTCTCCAATTTTGGCAGCTAGGGATTCTTGGTTCCTCAGAGGGGGCTTGGAATGCAACATGGAGCCTGCAGGCCACACAATTTCCACTTCTGATTTATATTTACTGTAGGGTGACCAGGTAAAATAAGGGAGAAGGCTCCTCTCCCTTTAATGGACGGATGCAAGACGGAATTAGAACAGGTGTTGCTTGTCATGCAAGCAACAACTGCTAAAACTTTCCCTTCTACACAACTTTTAAAGATGCAGGAGCATACTCCCTTATTTTACCTGGTTACCCTAATTTACTGTAACTATAACTTGCAGCAATTATACTTATTGAGGCTTCCCTACAGTGACACCAGCCTATGAGCCTTCTCTGAAGCAACCTCACATACGGCAGGATTCTGGCCAGTACACAGTAGGTATCCTATGTGAGTTGATACTCTAGTTTAGCTGTGGGGTTGCTTCAGATGTAGAATATTTTATGGAGATAATTTTATTAAAATGTTTACAACAATACAGCCATTGGCATTCAGCTTTAATCAATAGCACAATTTATCGTCCTTCAAGGTGAACATTAAGGCAGGCTTCCCAATGGTCAATACTTACCCCAAAGGTCTATAAATCTTTACACTACTTCAGCTGAGGCTGACAGCAGCTGATTTGAGATAAGTAAAAGTAAGGGCATGAAAGATTGCTTCTTTTTTGGAGGTGAAAGACTAACTATTTAATTACAATCCCTACAGCTATTCAAAGCCAATTTACAGCTGCCTCCTGGTAATAAAAATTAACACTGCAAGAACTTGTTGCTTTGAGGGACATCCTAAAATGAAGGGTCATTCGTTTCACATGGCACTCTGCTCCTGCCCTCCATCTAAATGTGAATCGTAAATATGGACATTAAACAACACTAATAAAGGAGGGATTGTAAACACAAAGTGGGGAGGGGGGCAGGCAGTTGAAATGCTCACTGAACAGTCTCTGGTGACTCATATTGTGATTGTCATTGTTGACATAGCACTGTTAGTAATTTAGGGCAACTGTAACATGGTTCCACATAGAGCACCCCAGAAACAATGGGCATCACAGAGTGCATGAGATTTGACACAACTAAAGGATGACACTTTTTTTTTTTTGCCAAGGTACTGAGATTGTAATGGAAGGTGCAATCATGTAATGATGAAATAGGGAAGGACAAGGGTGGGCAATTGTGGAGGAAGTGGAACCAATTTTTGCCCCTGTGTCCCCCTGCTGTGAGTAGCAGGTGATTTATTGCCTCCCCTGGGATCCTCATCACCACCACTGGGTCAAAACCACTACAACATGAAGTGGTTTTGCTCCCCACCCTCAGGGGAAAGCAAGCTGAAAGAGAATCAGGAAGGGAGTGATGCTACTTCTAGTTTCTATTTTAGCCACTTTTTACTATTTTTCTTTTTCTGGAGAGTGTTTCAAGGTATGTGGGGGTTTGGGGAGCTGTGTTTTACATCAGTTTTGAGCCATTGGTGGGATTGGGTAACAATTTTGAACTAGCAGGGGTCTTGGTCTTTTGGGGAGGGGACTCCAGGGGCCAGGTTGGGGTCCCCAAGGGCCACATGCCATTCCTGGGCTGCACTTTCTCCAACCCCTGCTGTAGGGACCTGGTGCCATTCTTCAGTGACTACTACTGTCACAATAAACTACTCAACAGTCCCTTCTGTGCCATGTAGATGGAGGGTTGGAACCAAAGGAACAAACTGGTTGAAAAAGATGCAAGTTTAAAGGTTTCTGTAGGGGTGCCAAAAATGCCACTAGATGCATTGCTGAGCTTTTCTGAGAAGCTCCTCTTTCACACCCCCACACACATCCCAATGTGAGTTTCTAGCCCTTTTGGCTGAGAAGATGAGTTTCTTCCCCTCATGGCTTGTCATGCTAAATTGGAAATTCTGGAGGGTGTAGTCCCAAAAGGTAACTTTCTCAAGTTCTGACTCAACGTTTGTAGGCAATGTAGCTGGTGTACCTGCTAAAATCTCAGGTACCAAGAGCTCGCTGAATGTGTGTGTGAGAGGGGGGGAGGGAGGGGGGGAAGGAGAGAATATGAGTTATGTACAGTTCTGTACCCATTCCGTTGAAAAGTATCCAATACATATTGGATACTGGTCACAGAATGCAGCTTTTTGTAGCTCAGGATGTGGGTTACACATTTGTTTTGCTTTAACAAAGAATATTGCATATACCCTAAGCAAAAGTTTAAAGCAAGCTGCATAGATAACTACTATGTGGCTATTACCAGTTGATGCCCCACACTTGTGGCTGCCACAGGCTATGTGAAATGTTATATACTCCACTTCCATGTGGCTATGGGGCATTCTCTACTATAAAATTATAATCTATGCCTTGCGAGATACATGAAGGCCATTACCTTAAAACCAGCCACAAAATGAATTATGATTTTATTCCTGTGACTGCCACATTACATTTGTGATTATTATGTTTGATTTATACATCTCCAGCTGGGTACATGACACTTAACAGAAAACAAACAAACCATTTTAAAAAACCTGTCTTGAGGATCTTACCATCTAAACTGTAAGCCATGGGGTCCAGAAAGCCAACAGAGTGTACTAAAGTGATGCAGACATTGAATGGGGTTATATCCTTGGAAACACTGTTGTTGTTGTTTTTGCGGGGGGCTGGGGGAGCCCAGCTCTCAAAATACCACAGTCAAAATGGTTATCTAAAAAGGGAACATTTTCATGATTTGATCTTCCCACTTGGCCTCCGTCTGTTGTAGCACATTCCGTCTGTTTCTGATGTCCATATGGTGAGGGCTGTTGCTTAGGCAGCCAAGATCACATCACTAGCACACAGAAGAGAGGGCACAAGCAGATTTGGGGGGTAATCCTCAGGTTTGCAAAAATGCCATTTTTTGGGGGGGGGACAGGGGGCATGGAATACTGACTGCTCCGGGTGAATGGGGATAGAAAAATAGGAAACTAGTTAGGTGTTATGCAAAACACTTGTGCTTGTGGAAAATCCACTCATGAAAATGATCTTATGAAGGGGAATTAATAGCAACTCAAATGGCAAACGAGAGTTGCATAATTTATGTGATCTTTACCCTATGTATACAGGTGGAGCCAGGAAAAGACACACAGTCAGATGTCCAACAATAACTGATGGAACTTTATTGACCTAAGTAAAGCATTCACACATTACACACATTCATTAAACAAGCAAGCAAGACTGCCAGAGTAAGGCAAGAAATAGTTAGAAAAGGGACTTAGGTTAAGTCTTCTTAGGTAATACTGCATCTGCTCCTGCAACTGGGTCTCCTCAGGAGAAGCAGTGATACTCTTGAATAGCAGCAATGGAAGGTGGAGGAACTTAGGAAGGGAAGTTGGGATTATGGAAGTAGGGAGGATGTGCCCAAGGTTGGTTGGAAACTGGCCAGAGGTCCGGGAGGTGTTAGTGGGAATTCTGAAGGATGGAGAGCAGGGGGGCTATCAAGGAATGGAGTGACATGGATTCAGAAGGAAGGGGGCTTTGACCCAAAGAACCCAGGTTTTCCAGGGGGAATTCTTTTGAAGGTACACTCTGGATCAAAGGCACATTTGTCTTCAGATAACTCTCATTGCATGAACAAAAGATTTCCAAACCAGTCAAGAACTGGGAAATGGGGGCGATCTGGTATCAAGTTATTGACAGGCACTTTTCCTTTGACTAGGGAATGGGGAGATGGGTCTCTGATTTGCAAAGCAATGAAATCAATGCAATGTGGCAATTAGCTGTCAGTCAAGTTCTGCATGTTACAGGAAGAGTCCCCTTGTTTCATAAAGGAATACAGAATGGTTATCTTAAAGGTGAAAATGTTTGGATAATTTTGCTGGCCCACTCCCTTGGCAGAGTATGTGCATGAGCTCTCTTTGTCTTTTGTTTTCCCGACAGTCCTTGGGTGGCCTGGTTCACTGGCCAAATTAATATTAAGCCAATTAAGCACTGATCCCAGATTAGGATAATGGGACATACAGTGGTTGCAATCTCAGTTTCAGAATAATGAGACATGCTGTGATGGTTACAATTAACTAGGAAAAACTAGGAACTAGGAAAAGTGGATGGAATGGAGTGACAGGGCTCTATATGCCAATATTCTGCTGCACATTCCCAGTTGTGGCTCCCATATCAGTGGGGTGATAAATCCACTCTGGGTTTTACTCCAAACTTTAAAAGAGCTGTTAAAGTTGCTGAAACCTATCCCTAAAGTAGGTTTATCACCATGGAAAGGTCCCTTAAAAAGTTTGGACTAAAACCCAGGGCATATTCATCACACCACCTACATGGGAGTCACCAGCTGTCACTGAAAGTTCTAATAGTTAGACTCTGAGGTATACATCAGGAACCATTTGTTTTCATAGAATCATAGACTTAAAGGGACCACAATGGCCATCTAGTCCAACCCCATACCATGCAGCAATAACAACAAAACTATTTTTGAAAGATGGCCTTCTAACCTTTGTTTACAGGCCTCCAAAGCAGGAGGGATTACTTGAATCTTGCCTCTGCCATGAATGCCCTCAGTGGCTTTATGGAGTTCATTCTCCCTAAACATCCCACAATCTCTTCAGGCAATGATACAATAGACCTACCTCACCAGGTTGTTATGAGGATGGGGAAATGTTTATATATTTGAAGTGCTCTGGATATTAGAAATGCTGCATAAATGCTACATAATTTTATTATACCATATTACTGCAGCTATTTATTTATAAGGTCTGTTATAAATGCTACATAATGTTGTTACACTATATTACTGGAGCTACAGTATTTATTTATGAGGTCTGTCTATTAAATAATGAGACTGATAGAACAATCCATCTTTATTCATATGTATTACAATTCTAATGCTTGTCCCTTTCAAAATACTCCCTATTCACACACCAACGCAGTCTTGTTTTCCACTGGTCGAAGGCATGGAGCAGATCAGTTTCTGCCAGCTGTGTCAACACATCTGCCGTTTTCTTCTTTACTGCATCAGCTGACTCAAACATGCTCCTTTAAGCACAGATTTCACTTTAGGGAGCAGAAAAAAGTTGCATGGTGTCAAACCTGGTGAATATGGAGGATGTTCAAGTGTAGTAATGTGATTGTCGGCCAAAAACTGCTTCACAGAAAGGTGCTGTGTGAGCAGGTGCATTGTCTTGATGAAGAATGAAACCATTTCCCCACAGTTCGGGCCTTTTTTTTTCTGACTCCTTTTCTCAGCTTTGTCAAAATTTCCTTATAACAATGCTGGTTCACTGTTCTGCCTTCTGGAACCCATTCTGCCAAAATCACGTCCTTGATGTCAAAACAAAACATTGACCACGGCTTTGAATATGGACTTGCTTTGATGTGCTTTTTTTCATTCTTGGTGATGATGGTGTTTTCCAGTGCATTGACTGTCGTTTTGTCTCAGGATCATACTGGAAGATCCAGGTTTCATCACAAGTGATGATTTTTTGAAAAAGGTTTGGGTCTGCCTCACGTTGCTGCAGAATGTCACGTTGCTCGACTTTTAAACTTAGCATTTTTACAGCACACAACAGAAAATACAGCTGCTTTAAACAATGACTGACTATTAACTGAACAGCTGAAAGTGTTGATTTTTGTCCTGCAGGTTCAGACATGTTCAAGGTTACCACTCAAGCATTCACAATCAGTTCTCCCTGATTTGTCTGAAAGGAAGAAACACAGTCTTGTTATTTAATAGACAGACCGTGTACTTGTGTTCACTGGTCACTGCACAAACAAACAAACAAAAACCCCATTTTAAAACAACAACAACAACAACAACAAACAACAACAACAACAGGGAAACTGTGACTGTTATAGCTTCCAGTGCAAGAAAACATATTCAGCAAGAATTAAAATGAAACAGAAAAGGAGCTATAAAGTGTACAAACAAAAACAGATAATTAATAGTCAAACAGTGAGAGCCAGGGTGGTTTGTAACACACACACCCCAACACCTGTCAACATTTGGACAGCAAATTTGTTTCTTATATCTTGGACTAGCTGTGCAAAGGAAGTTTCATTATGAATCTCCTTTTTGACCCTATCAGTAAGGGATAACATATTCCCAACATCCTCCCTAGCCTTAGGCACTCCGTCTAAACCTCTGCAGAAATGTGTTTCTAGGAAAGTCTGCAATCAGACATATAATGGATAAGAACCTACACCTCCTGAAGGCCATAAATATCCACAGAGGTCTTTGCATAACTTCCCTCCAGATAAGCAGTTGCCATTGACTGAAAGCAGAGAGTAACAAATGCTCTCCTGGAAGGAAAACTGGTCAGTTCAAATGGATAGGTTGCAATAACACAGCCTGATTGTGGAAGGTAATGCTGTTGAGAGAATCTCCTATTATTGATATTATCTTGATCTTTCTGGGCAGCTGGCTCTTTAATCCTGGATTTAATTTGCCTCTTTGCAATAAGGAACTTGGCATCCTTCAATGTATCCAAGGTTAACCCTACATTAAAAAGGTTGCACACCACATATTACAGCAGCTCCTACAATATGTCAAGGATAAGAATGCCTGGTTAAATGCCTGGTGGCACAGTGGTTAAATGCCAGTACTGCAAGTCACCACGTTGCAAGTTCGATTCCAGCCAGCTCCAAGGTTCACTCAGCCTTCCATCCTTTCGTAGGTCGGTAAAATGAGTACCCAGCTTGTGGGGGCAATTAGCTAACACACATTGGAAACTGTTTAATGCAGTGTAGATGTGTAAATAGCTATTGCTTAAAACAATTTGTAAGCTGCTCTGGTAGCCTTGTGGCTGAAGAGCGGGGTATAAATAACTAAATAATAAAAATAATAATAAATAAGAAGGAACCACAGGAGACACTTTGTAAGAAGCAGTCCCATGATTGCTGACTGTCAGTCCATCAATGACCCAGATTTAGAGAACTGTGGCCTCTCTCTTTATCTACGCTGATGGGATTTGAGCATGTTATAGGATGATAGGATGACCTGCAGTCTTGCTGGATTCCAAAGAATGGGTGCTTCAGAAAAGTTCTGCTCTAACCCTACCTGTAAAGGAAGGTGACCCATCTAACCAGAGACACCAAGCAATATGTCCTGCCTCAACTGAGGAAATGTTCTTTGGAGGACAATCTGCAGATGCTCAGGTTAAGATGGCATGGAAGAACATGCCAAACTGAGTAACCTCCAGATCGCTCCAAAATACCTGCGGCCCTCATGGAATTTGTGAATGCCCTCCTCTGATATATGAGGAGTTTGGATTGAGAGTGGAGGACAGGACTGATTGCACTTCCCATCCCTGGAGGGCACCACTATCTAAAGTTACTCATTACTAGCTTGATGGTCATGCAAAAGAGTGCGCAATTACAGAGTAAGGACTTTATCAGATGTTGCAAATATGGCATCATAATGATGCCTAATGAACGCGAAAGGGCGCGCATATCAGATGACATCGTCCTTTCGCAATTTTGTCCTGTCAAAAAGCTGTACTATGTTATTGATGGGCCAAGCTGTCAATAGATCTCCCATGGCACTTTTTTGCTGGTATTGCCAGTATTTGAAACCTTGTGCCATTGTGCTCACGTGAATACAGCGTTAGTAGGCAGAACACTCCCAGGTGAGATGGCAAAACCCAGGTAGTGGACCCTCTTTTTATGAACCTCCCTGGTTCACTTTTAAGTTGTAAAGTGTGTTTTTGTGCTTTTGTGTATTTTTTGTTTCTTTGTTTTTCTGTATTTTTAAAATTTACCATACTTGTGTCATCTCACAAGAATCAGTGAGATCACGAGCATGGAAGTGAATGGAGCTCCGTTTAAGCTCCATCAATGCTGGGGATGCCTTTTATCACTATTAAAGGTAAGGTCTGATAGGAAGGGTTCTTTCACCAGCAGAAAAATGGTTTAAAATTTGCCAGCAAAAGAATGTTTATAGAGGCTTTTCTGATAAAGTCCTATGTTTCCCTTGTGTTAAGTCTCTTTGTGAGCAAGGCCTCTTAGTAAGTTTGTAACACTTGCAGCTAAGCCCTGAGTCAGGTATAAGCCACAGTCTGGGCCAGAGAGAGTTCTTGAACTCCATCAGACCTAGACCATGCTTGCTCATTCCCCGACAACTCTAATGACATTCTTCACTGGGCCTTCTTTTGCTAGATTCTGGATTAGGATATGATTCTGCTTTTGGAATTGCCCTTTCCTGGGTACCTGCTCCCTGTCTGGACACTTCCTTGGCTTTGCTTCCAGAACCTGCTCAGTTTTGGCCCTTCCTGGAACCAGGGCCGGTTTAAGGAATTTTGGGGGCCCCTGCAATGCTTTACTTTGGGGCCCCCATATGTTTATCTCAGATCAATGTAACCTAACCTATTCACCGTACAGGATGTTCAGATTATAGTAGGACCCCCGTATCGATGGATTCATTATCCATGGAACACAAAACAGCACACCTACCATAGAGTCTTCCTAGAAAATGTGTCTTCCCTAGCCCTTTTCTAGGCCCTCCAAGGCAACTCTATGGTATTTTAAACCAGAAGTCCCATTATTTTCAAAGGCGTTCACTATTATTCATGGTTTTCAGAATCCACGCCCCCCCCCCGAACCAATCCCCAGTGGATAAGAGGGGCCTACTATATTACATAATTTGCCACCAATAATTTAGTTTAAAAACTATATTGTAGGCACTAACATAATAATTTTTGTTTATTAGCAATTAATGTAATGGTGTAGATTTCCTCAAAGAAAATAAAGAGTAGACTACAAGCTAAACATGAGTTAACACTGTGATGCAGCAGCAAAAAATGCCAATGCGATTCTAGGCTGCATTAATAGGACACTAATGGCAAGCCTACATTCGCATCTCTCTCCAGCCTAACAAAGACTGTACAGATATGGACTACACAACTCTACAATTCTGTGAGTAGTGTCTAGATCAAGGGAAGTAATAGTATCACTCCATTCTGCTTTGGTCAGACCTCACCTGGAATACCGTTTCCAATTCTGGGCACAAGAAAGATACTGAGAGGGATGGCGCGAGGTCTGGAAGCCATTACGCCCTATGAGGAATGGCTTAGGGAGCTGGGCATGCTTAGCCTGGAGAAGAGAAGGTTGAGAGGTGACATGATAGCCATGTTTAAATATTTGAAGGGATGTCATATTGAGGAAGGAGCAAGCTTGTTTTCTGCTGCTCCAGAGACTAGGACACGGAGCCATGGGTTCAAACTACAGGAAAAGAGATTCCACTTGAATATTGGGAAGAACCTCCTGACAGTAAGAGCTGTTTGGAAGTGGAATACACTGCCTTGGAGTGTGGTGGAGTCTCCTTCTTTGGGTTTTTTTAAACATAGGTTGGATGGCTGAAGAAGACCAAGGGGGAAAGGGCGGGGAGAGGAACCAAGACATGTTAAAAGCAGCTGGAAAGATGGGCTGGAGGGGATCTATGTGCAAGGAAGGAAAGGGAAGAAAGAAAGAAAGAAAGAAAGAAAGAAAGAAAGAAAGAAAGAAAGAAGCAAGGAAGCCCTTTCTGAGGGAGACAACCCTCAAATTCCCTGTCTCTCTCTCTCTCACACACACTCACCCTCTCAGACATGCCTCTCCCTCCAGCTTCTGCCATGGAGGGCTGCTGTTTCTTTCTCTTTCACTTTCTATTTAGTTTTGGAGAGGCTGTTTTGTTTTTTGTTTTTTAAAAGCCAGCAGGAGGTTTTTGGAGGAGGAGGGTAAGAGGGGACTCCTCCTGGCTGTCTCCTGGCTGTCTCCTTCGTCAGATTAAGGAGGCCAACACGGGGCCCTCTCTTGACCTCGGGGCCCCCTCTTGACCTCGGAGCCCCCTGCCAATGCTGATTTGGCAGACAGGTTAAACCGGCCCTGCCTGGAACAGGACACTTTGGATCTGAAACCTTTGCCTAAATGCTGTCTTCTCTCTCTCTCTCTCTCTCTCTCTCTCTCTCTCTCTCTCTCTCTCTGGCTTTTCTTTGCAAACGAAGATTCAGGAAGGACTCATCCCGCGCTTTCTGCAAGCGCGCTGATGACTAAAAAGGCCAATCCGAGATAAACAAGTCCGGTTGCAGAAAGCACAGCAGAAGGTCTCCTTGGGTGATGTTTCTGGGTTGTGATTCTTTCTGTGTTGTCATTTCTCTTCAAGACTTGTTTGGCGTGAGTTCTCAAATAAGGCTGCAGCATTGTGGATAGTGCGTCTCCAAGCCTCCCGATGTGAGGCCAGGGTGGACCATTGTTGGTGATCAATTTGGCCAAGCCTGAGTTCCAGGACAATTATTCATTCATCTAGTTCAGTACTGTGTGCTCTAACTTGCTTTGGCTCTCCAAAGCTGCTGACACACTGCAGAAATAATGCAATTTGACACTGCTCTAACTGCCACGGCTCAATGTGATGGAATTCTGGGATTTGTAGTTTTGTGAGATATTTAGGGTGTGTCCACACTACACACATAATCCAGGTTGGAACGGGAGTATTTGCCATGGCTCCTTCCTATGGAGTCCTGGGATTTGCAGTTTGGCAAAGCACCATCAATCTGTTTGGTAGAGAAGGCTAAAGAACTTGTGAAATTACAAATCCCAGGATTCCATAGGAAGGAGACACAGCAAATAATCCAGTTTCAAACTGGATTATTTGTGTAGTGTGGATTAGACTTTAGCCTTCTGTATTAGAGAGCTCTGGCACCACAACAAACTACAAATCCCAGGATTCCATAGAATGGAGCCATGATAGTTAAAGCAGTGTTAAACTGCATTATTTCTGCAGGGTGTCACCAGCAAAACGTCTCAGCATCATCATATATCAGATCCTTTAATTTGGATGTCAGGAACTGGATCTTGAATCTTCTACTGGCAAAGTATGTGCTGTACTGAACTTTGGGCCCCCTTGTGGCATAAACTAAGAAAAAATATCTAGTGCTTCAGTCTCATTTCTTTCCCACTCCTTATGTCTAGCCATCACCCAGATTCCTGCGGTAACTGAGAAATGGACCAGAACTTGAAAAAGTTACCTTTTGGACTACAAGGGTCAAAAAACCCCAACCAACATGGCCAATTCAGAGAGTTGCAGCCCCAAAAGTAAGGTTTCCAAGCTGTGGGATGGATGCTGGCAAAATCTCCCGGCCACCATGGACCAATTCTGACAATTCCAGCTTAATAAGTAACGCTTCCATGATGGTTACTGACAAAAACAACAATGAATCAGTATGGTTAAAGGATAGATTAAAGTTCTTGCTATTTTAAGCTAGATCTGGTGAGTAAGTTAGCAGTAGACCATTTCCAAATTCTGCCTCTTATTCTCATCCACTGGAGAAATATTTAAACATCTGAGTTTAAGGATAGGGAGAAAGATTAGCTTTCCAGAGCACAGGGCATTTGATATTCACTACTTATCCCAAATTCTTCTCTGCTGTGCCTGCCAATCATGGCTTTTCACTTGGCTGATGGCAAACAATGCTTTACGTCCCCCTTCTCTCCCACAATTGCCAGAGCACAGTCACTCATTCAGTTCATTAAATTGGCTGCAGCAGAACTTTTCCACTGAATTTTGCCTCTCACCCTTTTCAATGTCACTTTTAGATACTGGAGTTTTGGAGATGCAAGCTGTAGATTTTAGCATGGAGAACATTCAGTCATATATCAGCGACACTTATTAAGAGACAGACCCTTGAAGCATGCCATGCGCAGTACGCTGTTGCTCACAGTGGGTTTCTGCTCTGAAAAATCATGATGTTTTTCTTCTTTCTGGGTAGGTGAAACAGTCTTACATATTTGCAGCACTCAATGTCATGAATTCACTCATTGCTGATTAAAATAATAGCTATATAAAGAAGAGGATATGCAGCACAACCATGTGTACATTAACTCAAAAAGAGAGTCTTATTGTACACAGTAATTCTTATTGCCTTGTAAATATTGCTTCCTATGGTTGCAATATCAAATTGCTACATACTAGGGATGTCAGGACTCTGTCTAGAAGTGGGTTGAAAGGCTCTCCTAATGCAGTACCTTATCTGCAGGTGACTATGTGCAGGTGCTTATTTGCAAATGCCATCTTTGTTTCAGGGTTGCAGTTTAAAACTCAACATGGTTTGGGGTAATAATCTCTCTCTCTCTGCATTGTTTCGAGGCATTATGATGACACAGCAGCAGATGAGTGCTCTATAGGGATGGAAAGAATATTTTAAAATATTTGAAAAAAATGGTTGAAAAACATTTTGTGTGTGTGTCAAAAAACCCTGATGAGAAGAATCTTAGATTTTCACAGTTCAAGATTTATTCTGCACAGAATTCACACAGGGTTCTTTTTGAGTAGAAAACAGCATTTTCTGTGCAGAAAATAATACTTCCACGTAATAGCTCTCTGCATAGAAATACTATTTCCTGCATAGAAAAACCTGTTTCCTGCACAGAAAATGCTGTCATTGAGGATATATTCTGCAGAAACATTGCACAGAGTTGATTTGCATAGAAAACAGCATTTTCTGCACAGGAAGCAGTTTTTTTCTGCTATGAAAATAACATTTCTGCACACAAATTTCTGCATACAAATATTGTTTTCTGAAGAGAAAAGGCTGTTTCATGCACAGAAAATGTCTTTTTCTGCACAAAACGACCACGTGCAAATTTTGCACATAATCAGTCCTGAATTGCAAATAGACTTTGACCACTGTGTAATTTTTCAGTCTTTCATGTAATGGGAAGAAAATGGATAAAGGTACATGTTGCTTCCTTTGAGAAGAAAAGTAGTGAAGAATTACATTGCTAGTGTTCTGGCCACTGCTCACACCACTGTCACTCTTCTTTCCCAGAAGCAGTCCCCCTCCCACATTGATTTACTTGGAGGTCCCACCCAAATACCCCACCCTAATTCAGTCCAAATTGCAAAGCAAAGTGAGCCTAATGCTCCCCTGTATAACAAATGTGCTTAATTGTGCAAAAATTCAATGCACATTTCTGATAAGGAAGTCCTACTATTTCTTAATTCCAGGTAAATGGGTATAGGATTCCAGCATAAAAGTAGATTTTCTTGATCAAATACCAGGGCCGGTTTAACCTGTCTGCCAAATCAGCATTGGCAGGGGGCCCCGAGGTCAAGAGGGGGCCCCGAGGTCAAGAGAGGGCCCCGTGTTGGCCTCCTTAATATGAAAATAATGGGATTTCTGGTTTAAAATACCATAGAGTTGCCTTGGAAGGCCTAGAAAAGGGCTAGGGAAGACACATTTTCTAGGAAGACTCTATGGTAGGTGTGCTGTTTTGTGTCCCATGGATAATGAATCCAGGGATACGGGGGTCCTACTATAATCTGAACATCCTGTACGGTGAATAGGTTAGGTTACATTGATCTGAGATAAACATATGGGGGCCCCAAAGTAAAGCATTGCAGGGGGCCCCAAAATTCCTTAAACCGGTCCTGTCAAATACCATGTTGTTTTGCTCTATATAATGTCTTAATTTATGTGGACCTTTCAGAATGTCTGCAAGTCTGAAAGGCAGCAAGGTAAATCACCCTTTATGATTTGATGGTGAGGAGGTTGAGTCCCCCCCCCTTTCTTTTTTCAACTTCAAAGTCCTTGGAAGTTTCCCGCTGTGACTAGTCAAACATGGTATTTCTTTGCTTTGCATCTCTTTTGAGCTAAGAAATATTTATGCTCATTTCTTTTATTGAAATCCATCTGCTGCTTGTTGTATTAGAACTGACTGATTGGCAGCTCTGTTCCTGCAACATCCTGTAGCTCTTCTATTCTCCAAACAATAAAGATCGGGTTTGCTTTCTTTCAATGTCCTTCCCCAATCTTTGGCTCTCAAATCTTCAATCACATCAGACAGAAGCCTCAATCTGCAAGCTAATCCTGACTTTTCGCCACCAGCTGCCATTTGTCATCTCAGGAGGTCTTATTCTTCTTTTGCCCAGAGAGCTTTAACCCTGTGCGCCTCTTTCTGTACACCTCAGCTCTAGAATCATAGAATCATAGAATTGCAGAGTTGGAAGAGACCATGAGGGCCATCCAGTCCAACCCCCCTGCCACGCAGGAAATCTTAATCAAAGCATCCCCGACAGATGGCAATCCAGCCTCTGTTTAAAGACCTCCAAGGAAGGAGACCCCACCACGCTCTGAGGGAGCGTGTTCCACTGCCGAACAGCTCTTACTGTCAAAAAGGTTCTCCTCATGTTGAGGTGGAATCTCTGTTCCTGGAGCTTACACCCATTGCTCCGTGTTCCAGTCTCTGGAGCAGCAGAAAACAAGCCTGCTCCATCCTCAGCGTGACATCCCCTCAAATACTTAAACAGGGCTATCATATTGCCTCTAGAACTCTCAAATACGAATCTCCTCACCCCTTCTATCAAATGTAATGCTAGAGGTTCCCATGTCGCTAGGGCAGTCAATCTGCTCTGATTCCTAATCTCAACCCACATCCTAAACTTTTTTTCTCAATATTTATTTTACCAGTTGCAAATGTTATCTGCACATTTTTAGTTCGTTCTCTCTCTCTCTCTCTCTGGCCTTTCTTCACAAGCGAAACAAATATAAAATATCTGGAGCTCAGGTTTTGAGAAAGTATAGAAATATATAAACCATCTTATTACATTTCTAAATAACACACCTCATAACCATTACTCCTTGACTTCCCCTGTTTTACTAAGCCAAAGGATTTTTCAAGCTGGTATTTAAGTTTCATCTTCAGATGAATTTACACATTAATTTCAGATATAATTTTTCTATTAAAAATGCTCAACAAACACATTTCACCTTTAATTGGCATTTTTTTTTCACCTGCTATTATATCTACTATTCTTAAATATAGACCTCCTAAACTTTAAGGAACCTATTTCATGAACCTAACTGGCTTGCAATTCAAGAAATGACTCCTTTATTAACAGGCTGTTTTACATTTGCTTCTTACATTAATAAAAACAGAGATACATGTATTTTTCTAGCCTTCAGGTTAAGGTATTGTACCAAAGACTGGAACAATACCTTAACCTGAAGGCTAGAAAAACACATGTATGTATAGATGTGTATTTTATATTTTATTAAGGAATGCAGTCAGGTAGTAAATTTTATTTTAGTCTGTTGAATTTGTACAGTTATATTACTTTCAATAAAAGTTTTTCATATATATAAAGAAGCTAACCAACCAAGGTGCAGAGCCCTATTCCCAAATTATGTTCATCCCCTCAAATAACTCCTTTAATGTTCAGAATAAAACCCAGAACAAATTTGCCATCCCACTAAAGTGGAAATCACCAGCACAACAGTTTTTTGAGGTAGGTAAGGCAGGGATGAATAAGGATGTATGTTCTCCCTGGCCAAGGTTCTCCCTGAACTCCATGAATGGGTGGAGATTTGAACATTGGTCTCTCTGACCTCTGTCCACCATTCTAACCACCAAACAACACTGGTTTGTCTTCTCTTACTAATCTTCTCTCTAGATAACCCTAAAAGAGTTCCCAAGAAACCCAATATTTCTTAGGGCATCTTGAATACAGTTGCTTTAAAATGGGAGCGGGGGAGACTTCTGGACTTCAAAATGTTATTGGATTACAGTTCTCACCAGTACCTACCAGCATGCTGAATAGCCAGTGATGATGAAAACTGAAGTCCAGCAAAATTTGGCGGGCTACAGGTTACTGATTTTTATTCTACGAGATGGAACAGAGGAAACTCAACAGAGAAGTGGGAATGAAAAGGCGTGTTGGCTCTCCTGAAGGCCTTCAATGTCTGGTTTATGTATTTATTATAGGAATTTCTATTGCACTTTCTAATCCAGATACACCACACTAGCCAGCTTAAAATAATTAAAACCACAATAATGTGGCAGCAATTAAACATAAAATAGCCATGGCATGTAAAATACAATCTTTAGCAAGAGTAGAAAAAAATTTAAAAGCCAGCCAAAATAAAAGCCAATGGAAGACAATTAGTAAGGAAGTGAAATGAATGACATGGAATGAGTTGTTCCACAATACTGGTACAACTTCTCAGAACCCTCTATCACTGTTCCCAACCAACTTTGCTTTCATGGGTAAATTACTTAATGCACAGCTGAGTGTAGGAGCGAACCTAAGTCTTACTTGTAAATTAGAATGAAGTAAGAGAAGAGGCTGTGTTGCCAGAATCTTTCAGGACATAGACCTATATGTCAGTCCAATGCCTTGGACACCTACCCACAGAGAAGTGCTTAGAATGATCCCTTTTTAAAAAAATCAATTCTTTTCCGTTACAGTTTACAAGCCCTAAAGTAATTAGAGCAACTATTTGTGAAAATTAACTCTTGTCTGTTTCTGAAAGGTGTCCCCCCCCCCCGCGCTCAAATATATTTTATTTGTTCATTTCTTGCACTTGCAGTACTCTTCAATGACATCTTTAGCCTGAGATTCTTTGCCATAGTCTTTCACAACCACACAACTGCAGCCCACAACTTTGCGGGGTTTTCCTTCTCTGTTGATCTTGCAGAGACCTACCCAATTGCCCAGTTTCTTGTTGTCATCAACTTTTAACAGGTTGACTTGATGTTCAGCACAAAGGGCTTCAACCAGTTTGACGTACATGTGCTCATCACAATTGGATTTTTCAAAGGTATTTTTTTAACTTCACGAGGTGTTGGCACATGCAACAGGGCCTCCTCTGAAGCTCTCAAATGTCTGACAAGCTGGTATGGGAAGAGACAGTTTTTCAGATATCTTGGGCCCAAGTCATTTAGGGCTTTGTTGGCCAATACCAGCACCTTTATTTGCACTTGGAAGGAAATACAGTCCTTCCAAGACTTGTGTAGTACAGTATCTAAAATGCACACCTGACACCAGTATGGCTGCTGCATTTTGCACTAGCTGCGGCTTCCAATACATTTCAAGGGCAGCCCCACTTAGAGTGCATTACAGTAGTCTAACCAGGAGGTAACTAAGTCACCGCTGTGGCCAGATCTGCCTTCCCCAAGAAAGGGTGCAACTGGCGCACTAGCCGAAGCTGGTCAAAGGCACTTCTGGCTTCTTTATGCCCACCTCATCCTCCCCTTGGCACCCACAACAAGGCAGCTGCACAAAATAGCATTTGAACCAGTGGATAGTCTTCTTCCACCATTTTGTGAGGCTACCATCCTATAACTACAAAGGTGATTGAAATGTTTAGTTACAGCAATGTTATCCTTCATTAAATTAGATAACTTAGTTAGGCCTGAGATATTGCCAAAAGAAAACCCCAAAACATTTAATTACTAATAGTGAGTTACTCTCAAGCTGTGCTACAGAATATTGAAAAGTTGAAGAATTCTGCCTCCCATGCTTGCTCCATTCCTTATTTTGGGATACTGTTCTGCCACAATTAACTGCACCAGCATCAGTATCATTGCATGAGTATCACTGATGTAAAGCAACTGAACTAAAAGCCTTAGTCCTATTCTTAGACCTAACCAGAGTGAACCCACTGAATTAATAAGATTTACCTGTGTTGATTCACCTTTCAACACTTGATTCAATGGGCCTGCTCTAGCTGGGGCCAACTAATAGGATCCAGGCCTTTAAATACTTTGGTTATTCTAATTCCTGATTACAGGAGAAGCTGCCCTCTTGGTTCTCACCCCTATCCACGCCCACCCCCCATCAAATAAGATTTTCAAAAAGCCTTTGCTAAAGTGTCTTTACACTTTCCAAAGTGGCACACAGAGCTGGTTTCTGGAGACAGAAACATGAAAGCACAGCTTATTAATGGAAAGATGTGCAAAAGAATGCAACTTGTTAGAGTATGGTATTTCTAATCCATTTGTTAACACTCCCCTCCCCAACACTTAGATACAAAAAAAGAATGTTCAGTGCCAAAATTTGAGGGCTGAAAATGCAGCTCATGTGGGCAAACCTCCTTTGAGTGAGCCCCTTTAACTTCTAAGCAAACTAATTGAATCAATGCTGATTTTCTTTTCTCCCCCGCTGCCCCAAGTGTGGGTTAGAGAGTAGAAGGATTAAGCAAAGAGGCAGCTCAGAGAGCTAGTATTATACTTTTCAGACTGTAGTGCATTGGGGAAAGGAAAGGAAAAGACACAGCAAAGGGCAACATCAATTCAGCATCCAGAAAACAAATGAGATTGATCTCTGGTCTCCAGGGAAAGATCTAGGCAGCCTTTCTCTTGATCCCACTATGTAGCAGATCTATGAAATGCAGACATGAGCTATACTGCAGGAGCAAAGGAAAGCCAGCCCTTGATTAGAAGAGATCTCACTTAGAAAAAGGGAGTGGAGTCTAAGGATATTATCAGACACGTTAAAAGTGGCATTACATGAATACCAGGAGATGGCAAAAGGGCTCCCTTTTCAGATGACATTGTTCCCCCCTCGTTATACAGCTGTTCTGCTGCTGTTCCACCAGCGCTGCTTTTTATTGATAGGAGAAGCTGTCAGTAGATCCCCCATTCCATTCCTGTCACAGATTTTCCTGTGTGTGACAAGGTGCCCCATTTGCTGGCGAGATCCCAGCGTCAATGGGAGGTCCCTGCCAGAACACTTCTAGATGAGATCGGGACATCAAAGTAAGTGACACACTTTTTATGATCCGCCCCAGGTTAATTGTATCTTATAAAGTATGCTTTTGTGCTTGCTGTCACTTTTTTGGTGTTCTTTTTCTTTTTGAATTTCCCATGCTTGCGTCTTCTCACGAGAATCCACCGGATTTCGATCCAGGAAGTGAAGGGAGCTCCATTAGAGCTCCGTTCACTCCTGGGCTGCTGGAATGATTGGAGAGGAGGCAAGTGTGGTGGGAGGGTGATTGTGGTGTGACAGGGACAGGACAGGGGTGAGAGTGGAGATTTTGGACTGGAATGCTTTTTTTCGTTCCTGTCTGAAAATCTCCTAAAGAGTGAGAGATCATCAAGCAAGAAAGGTTTGTTCTGTAAGTATGGCTGGCCTAATTAAACTCAATGGGTCAGGAGGATGAAACTGAGCTCAAGCTATATGAGCAAAAGATAGGACATGAAGTGAAAAGAGTACTGCTGTCAGGATGCAGGATAACATTTCAAGATGAATTATGAAGGCTGTCTTTTCCCATATATACCCATGTTGAAAAAATGGTCAAGATCAGTAAGGTTTCTTTGGAGGGGAACAGTTTGAATTGGTCAATAGGAGCATACAGTCGGATCCCCATATCCACAGAGGTTTGGTTCCCAGACTTACCATGGATACTGGAAACCACAGATGACAGACAACCCTATTAAAATAAAGTACCTCCGGTAAAAACATACCATAGACTTGCGTTGGAGGACCAAGAAGATGCCTAAAGAGGACACCTTTCTAGGCATTTCCCAGCATAACTCTGTGGCATGTGTCCCCTATTTTGTGTCCCATGGATAACTCAAACCACGGATATTGGTTCCACGGATATGGTGGTCTGACCATACCAAGAAAAGCCGGGGGGGGGGTATACAGAATATGGCTGTGCTGGTTAGAGATTATTAAATTTCCTGTCCAGAAGGTCTAGAGGATTCACTAGTCTAAATCTTTTTCAAACTGTCTCTTCTACCTGCCTGTGTGAAGAGCTTTCCTACAAGGATATGTGAGAAATTCAGAGGTTTACACAGTCTGAACCCCTAGAATGCAGACCTGGAGAAAATCAGCAGTCAGAAATTCATGCATCTATGGGCTTGTAAGTTTGAGTACTTGCATGAAACAAAACGGGAAAGAAAAAGATAAACTGGGACAAGATCAGAAAAGTTGAATATTACACTGCACATCTACACTGGATGAACCAGTGTGTGTTTCCAACTAAAGACTGGGTCTTTTTAGAGTGGTCCATTTCATCAATGCCTGACTTTTGGGAGTCCTACCAGTTTGAAAACTTGCCTGTGCCTCAACAGGCAATTCTCCAAACCTCATCTCCTATAAGTACTTTGGCACAAAGGACACCTGCAAGCCAGGAAGTGACAAAATAGGCCACTCTAGAGAGAGTCATTCTCTAGCTGGGCACATGCACTGGGCAGCCACTTCATCCTCTGGTGGTTGCTACTTCTGTTCTGCTTAAAAAAGAAAGAAAGTACTGGCCACCTCTCTGCATGAGAAGTCACACAATCAAACAACTGATGGAATGATCTGTCCCATAAGCTGTTTGATTCTGTAGGGACCTGGCCATGCTTTGCCAACATGAATGTTTTTCTAAAATGTACACAAACACCACTTGGCCAATGAGTGCATGCATCCATGAATACTTACAAGTGATCTTTATGGAAGGAAGGAAGGAAGGAAGGAAGGAAGGAAGGAAGGAAGGAAGGAAATGGGTACCAAAATGTATACATTTTTTTCTGCAGCCAGAGGGAGGGGGGGGGAGAAATTCATAGCACCAGATCAGAATAACCTTCATATAAAAAAGTATCACAAAAAATGCATCACAAAATTGTATCTCCCCCTGCACCCAAAGACCCAGGAATGGCCTTTTTATAATAGCCCATACTTACTTAATAGGAATAAGCTGAACAGAAAGACATATTTACAGAGAGCTGGAAAGTGATTATAGTGATTTCCATGTATTATTTATATTAAAAAAATCTTGAGCCTCATTTCTGCAATAAACTACTCAATGCAACATACAGAACAGTAATAAATCCTCATTAGGCACCATGTAAATGCCCTTTATTGCTTTAGCATTTGGCTTGTTACTGAAGTAAAACCCCAGGAAAGACAGGTTTGAACTCTACTCTGAACAAAGATGAGGAAGGACTACATTTTGTGAAGGTTACTGCTTGCACAGTCCATCCTTAATGCCAGCTTTGTCGTTAAAATTGTTCTAACTCCCATTTAATGATGCCCGTGTATTTTTAACAGCATCCCTTTAGCGTTCTTTTTTACCTCTTGCCCTGCCATGATGACTCCCAGCTCTCAAGACTTTTGCCAGGGATCAAATATTGTGTGTTAATAAATTATGTTGGATGGGTCACAGCAGTAGGTCAACTTCAGGCCATACTGATCTTCGTATCAAGAACAGTCAATGTTCCCCCGGAAAGTCACAATGTAGAGTTCGATGGCACCACACATTCTTCATTAGGTTCAGGCAGGGATCAGCAGTCACCATTTAATTTCCCATATAGCTCCTCTGGTTTATTAGTACCTGATGCTTGAAAGGACAGGAACTTTTATTGGTTACAAAGATAGAAAGTTTGCAAAAGGTTCAGTTGTGCTAAGATGGGTTTCTTTGGGATGTAAGGATTTTGCCTTCAGAATCAAGCTTTAACCAAGGACTGCATACTGAACATTTCAATGAAAATTCAGCACCAATGACACCAACCTTCTGTGTGAATAGAATCTGAGTTCTGAGAAACAGTTAAATAAGTGTATGTACAGTAGCACCCCACCATCCATTGATTCACCATGTGCTGATTCAGTTATCTGCGGATGGCAACAGCGGGGTGGGTGGGGGTGGACTGGAGGGAGGGGATGGCAGGAGGCAGAGACAACCTGATGGCAGTTGTGGGGTGTGTGGAGGCAGTGGCACCGAAGGCCTGAGAGGCCGTGGTGACCTGATGGCAATTGTGGGGTACGCAGAGGTGGTGGCCTGGGAGAGCACAACAGCAGCAGGGGTGATGACGATGGAGGAGACGGAGGCCGGGCAGCAGTGAGAGTGATGGCGGCAGTGGAGCAGGAAGCCAGGCAGGGGGTGATGACGGGGATGGTGGTGATGGCGGCAGCAGCGGTGGAGGCCGGGTGGCGGTGGCGGTGGTGACAGTGATGGCGGCAGAGGAAGAGGCAGTTGGGCAGCTGTGGGGATGATGGCAGTGGTGGGATTCACTATTAACTATTATCCGCAGGTTTCACCATACACGGGGGGGGGTACCAATCCCCCATGGATGGCAGGGTGCTACTTTATGCTCATCTGCAATTTGTTGTTCTAGTTCTCATAGGTATGGAGAATGATGGAGTGAAGGAACGATGGCACAGAGGAACCTGATGCTCTGCCGTGAGCATGAGAAAACATTTTTGTGCTACATTTCTGTCTTCTGGGGGTAATTAGACATGCTCTTCTGGGGGTAATTAGACAACTCCAAAGCTCTGTGGTTCTATGTTCTATTTATTTATTTCTCCTCCACTTGAGGAAGGGGATCATACATCATGCACATGCACATGCACTGAATTTAGTGAACAAATCCATCTATTTCACCAGTAAGTTCATTAATTCCTGATTTTGTTTTTGTTTTTAAACTACATGCAAAAATGCAATAAGACACATATCACTAAAAGATTTGCTTTCACAATATATCTTTAAGATGCACTTGATGCAGCCCCCCTTTTGAGTCAACAATCACATTGAAATGATAAGTAAGTACAAAACTGGTGGATAACTTTCTGATCTCCATGACTCTGGGAAGTGCGGATTAGATCAGCTGGTATTGGAATTCACCAGAACAAGTACTTTAAGCATCCACTATTGACCTACATGCCATACTGTGAAGCGTGATAGGTGGACTGCCTGTAGCTCAGTGGCAGAAAACACACATTGAATGCAGAAAGTCCCATTTTAAGACTCTGGTAATGAAGCAAGGTGGGCAACTTTGATCCTCTGATATTGTTGGACTGCAGTTCCCATCAGCACTAACCAGCATAGCTGATGATATGCAGTGCAGGGAGTTGAAATCCAGCAACACTTGGGAGGCCACAGGTTGCCTACTTTTATTATAAAGGGTTAGGTAACAAGTGTTTTATAAGACCCCGGAAGAGACTGAGATGCTGATGAGGTGCTACAAGTCAGAGCAGACAACAATGGGCTAGATCCAGGCGTAGTCTGATCTGATATAAGGCAGCTTTCTAGAGACCAATGTAACTTTTCCCTCGGATGTTTGATAGATCTGCTGCTTTCTTCAGAAAGTGGCAGTGAGGTGTATAATCTGATCCATAATTAAAACTATCAGCCATGCAAAACAATTGAAATTTTGTGCTATTTATTCTGCATTCCTGAATGGAAAACATGATGCATACATTTTAAGCCCAGTACAGTCAATAAAATGCATGTGCAATATACAGCAGTGTTCCACACCTAAATTGCAAGAAGTAGTTGTCTCCTTCTTTCAGATAAGTCTTTTGTACACACAATGCTTACAGCCAAGAAGGCACAGAAACCATAGGAAATCCAAGAAGGAGATTTCACACGCACTTCCCCTGTGGAGTTTCCATGCTTGTGGCGGCTGGGTGTCATTTTCCCTGCTTCCCTTTACTATTTCTCTGCTTATATCACATTGTAATCTAATTCAAGAAAGGTGTTGTTGTTGTTGTTGTTTTCCCTTTGCAAAGTTTGGGAATGTGCAAGTCTGCATACTGCAAGTAACAGTTTGCTTCTCTTTCATCAGATACACAACTTAATTTATTTTTAAAGCCACTCCTCTTTGGTCTCCCCTGCCTCTGTCTCCCCTTGGCTGCCTTTTCAACCATGCTTTCAGTGCTTCCTTCCCTTGCCCGTGCTGCAGGGATGCAGGCGAATCAAGCCAAATCCAAGCTAGACTTCTACCAATGTGGAGACCTTGTGCTTGTTTGCTTTCCCCCTCTTTATTGCTTTGTCTCTCCACCTTCCGATTCACAAGGTGAGAGAGGACAGCATCGCCAGAATGAAAGATTCCTTTCTATGCCCTCTCCCAGCAGCAGCTCTAATTCATTTTTCATGGCCCCTTGCAGTGACAAAAACTGCTGCCTCTCTCTTGTAAGCATGCACCATGCAATAAGTCAAAGCTGATGTGCATTTTCCCTCTGGGTGCTGGAGCTGCACTTTGATTTAATCTGTCCTGTTGTTTGGTTTGTGGACTTCACAGGGGACTATTCTTCACCGAGCCCATGGATGCAGGGGTCTGGGATGGTGAAAGAAAAAGGTGGGGAGGCTTGGCTGATAGATGGGGTTCTGGGCATGATGTAAATGTGAAGATGTTTGAGAATGACAGATGAGCCTATGGAAAATTACTCAGTCTCACAAACCAGTTTGCAGGAGGCTCTAGTCCAAAAGCACAACCTCTTGCCATTTTGGCTTCTTTTAAAACCCCTTTCTCTCTCTCTTAAAAATGTCCTCTTATAGATGTATGGCTAGAAGAGAGGAGGTAAAGATACTCTGATGGACATCCATTATCTCTGCCGGAAAAGGAGCCAACTGAGGCTCAGCTGTTCTGTGGGGTAATACAATTAGTTTGAATGTTCTCTATCATTGTTTGCTGGACATGCTGCAAAAACAAACAACCCCCATTCCATGACTTGTTAAGGGCACAGCAGAACCCTTTCTAAGCTCTGTCAAAAAGTAGCACAATGTGGCAGATGTGGAATTTCGAAATGTATTATTTGGGTGAACTGCAACTCCCAGAAGCAACATGGAGGATTCTAGAACTTGTAGTTCCAAAAATGAACTATTCCAAGAGCTAAGAAAGTATCAGGTCCAGATTGAAAGCAAACACAAATTGAGGCCTGCAGGATGTGTTTTCTAGTGGAAGGTCACTTGCTGCAGCTGGGAAGCCAAACAGTAGTTATTTAGAAAATAAGGTACTAGGTGGTGGGTGTGGATCAGATACAGGGGGGCCATTCATACCATACTATAGTGTATGCCATAATGTACATTCCTTTTTAAATGCCATGACACCATCCCATGGAATACTGGGATTTGCATTTAGGGAGGGGCATTTTGACTTCTCAGCCAGAGCACTCTAGTGCCTCACCAAACTACAAATCCCAGGATTCTATAGGATGGAAGCATGGCAGTTAAAGTAGAATTATAGTGCTATGACTGTGTAAGGAGTCCATAGTTAGGTATGCTGTTTACCTGCTTTCATCAAAATCTTTGTTTGTCCATCTGTCTGTCTGTCTTTATGTCTCATTATTCCATAACACTGTTAACTTTCTAAAAATTAAAATGACATTGAATCAGCACTTAAAGTGGAATAATAGTGCTATAATGGTGGAGTGTGAAAGGGCCCACGTTGTTGCTGCATTGACCAGGAAAGGTCAGGGTCTTAGATTTTCATACTTTCCAATATTTCACAGTTGTATACATTGACATGTGGGTCTAAATACCCTAAAGGCACCAGACCCTCTTCCATCTTTGAAGCTAAGCAGGGTCAGCCATGGTCAGTACTTGGATGGGAGACAATCAGTGAATATCACGTGCTGCAGGCTATATTTCAGAGAAAGGGTTTGGCAAAACAAACTGTGAGGATTCCTTGCCTAAGAAAACCCTATGAAATTAATGGGGTTGCCTGTAGGTGACAGGCGACTTGAAGGCAGGCGCATGCACACACACACACACACACACGAGCCCTGGTGGTGCAGTGGTTAAATGCTGGTACTGCAGCCACAACGTTGTCAGTGTGATCAGCACTATAAAAATGGTATAGAAATGTAAGTGCTATTGCTATCGCATATACTGACATAGCTGTTATGAGTATCTCAGTGGAGGAAAACCCAGGGATTGAAAGTGTGGCAAGGAAAAGTATGGGCTCCAGCGGTCTTATCTAAGCACCATGAGACTGCATGATTTGCTTCTCTTTCTTCCGATACACAACTTACAAATACAGACACATACATTGGCATACTATTATGAGTATCTCCGTGAAGGAAACCCCAGGGATTCAAAGGGTGGGGAGGAAAACTATGGGCTCCAGTGGTCTTATCTGAGCACCATGAGAGTGCCTCTTGGGGCAACAGAAATTATTAGGGTTGTGTGCGCTGTGCTGTCATCAAGGGCCAGGATCCTACAGAAGTCCTATGCCAGTACAATTACTGTTGATGAGCTTGCATAAGAGGATACCCAACATTTCCAAATAGAAGCGTTTCAATCATGCTGCAGAAGCCCATGGTGTTCCTGGCACAGGTCTCCATCCTTCTAGAATGGCTAACTCCATCCTCACCTGGAATACTATGTCCAGTTCAGGGTACCACAGTTCAAGAAGGATATCAGCAAGCAGGAACATGTCCATCAAAGAGTTTGTGTAGATGGTGAAAGGGGGGTCATTTTGCACCCCCTATCACCATTGCCATCAGTGGGAGCCATCCCCGGTGGGGGGGGAAGGGAGATGAGAACTCTCTTCCCCTCCCTTCATGCCCCCTCAGTCACCATTGCCATCTGTGGGAGCCATCCCTGGGGGTGAAGGGAGGCGAGAACTCTCCTCCCTTCCCTTCATGCCCCCCCCCCGTCACCATTGCCATCAATGGGAGCCATCCCAGGGGGGCAAAGGGAGAAGGGAGGCGAGAACTCTCCTTCCCTTCCTTTGCCCTCCCGTCACTATTGCCATCAATGGGAGCCATCCCGGGGGTGGGGCGAAGGGAGAAGGTAAGTGAGACTTCCTCCCTCCCCCATCGGCATTGCAGCCACCAGAGCCATCTGGAAACCTCCTCTCCTCCCTCTCCTTTCCACCCCTTTGCTGTTGCCAACCACAGATAATTGAATCAGCAGTTGATGAATCAGCAGATATGGTGGTTCTACTGTAATTCACTCATGCCCACCATCTTGATTCATAAGCATGCCTGTTTGAACAACAAACACAGATAGTTTTGCATGGCTGTGATCTTGCCAAAAAATTGTGGAGACACATGAAAATTGCTGCAAATTGGTGTTACTGCACATCAATCCACATTTTATTTCTTCATATAGATGAGCCCAAAGAGTGACCAGGATGTTCAAAGGTCTGGAAACCAAGCCTTATGAGGAACAACTTAGGGAACTTGGTGTGTTTAGCTGAGAGGTAACATGATAGCTATCTTTAAATATCTGAAGGGATGTCATGTAGAAGACAGACCAAACGTGTTTTCTGCTTCTCCAGAGACTAGAACATGAACCAATGGATTCAAATTACAAAAAGAGATTCAACCTAAACATTAGGAAGATTTTATTTACTGTATGAGCTGTTCAACAGTGGAATAGACTGCTTAGGAGGATGGTGGACTCTCCAACTCTGGAGGTCTTTAAATGGAGGTTGGATGGACATCTTTAAGACATGCTTTAGTTGTGTATTCCCGCATGGCAGGGGTTGGCCTTGATGGCCCTTCTTAACTCCTGTGGTTCTATCTGCAAAGGCCTTCTGCTCCACTGGATCTCAACAGGATTATGCCTTTGGTGGCTATGTGAAATGCTGGAGGGCATGAAATGGAGAGGTTCAAGAAGGAAAGAATACAGAGCTTGCAGCAAGAGGAAAACACCAGGCTGCTTGAGAACCATGGAGAGTGAGAAAGAAGATATCAATTCATAGCTGGAAGCTGAGTGAGCAGCACATGGTGTCTTTCAGACTTACTTAGCGCAGGGAGTATGGAGCTTGTCAGCTTTATTTAGCAGTCTTGCTTGGCTAGTTGTTTGCCAAGCAGACTCCGTCTGTCTGGTGGAAGAGTGAGAGGCGAAAGATGTGAACCTGAGAAAGCAGCTATCTCCGTCTCTGTGAGTTTAGGAATAGGAGTAGGAGAGGATTAGAGACAGGAGTCAGAAGAGGGCTAGTGTTTTTCTAAGGGGTGTTCTAGGGCTCCAGATTTCATAATCCCCCCTGGGGAAAATAAAACACCATTGGGGGCAGACTATGGTTTATCTGGGCCCAGCGATATGCCAATACAAAGTATTTCTAGTGCAAGAAGTAATATGCTCAAATACCTACTGTGTGCAGTCTCAAAGAGAAGAGGATTAGCCAAGGATTAGCATTGCTGGACCTCTGTCAAGGCCCACCTCCACCCTTCCAGGACCGGACCCCTGCTGATGCTCAGAGCGCAGGCCCAGCCCTACCATTAGGCAGAGTGATGTTATTGCCTCAGATAGCTGATGTTGGGAGGTGGCAGAAAGGCATTAGATCTGTGTGCCACCAGCCTTCCCTACACCCATAAATCCTCTTGCCTTCTAGAACTAGTGGAGGGTGGTCTGCAGTTGCTAATGCTGAAGTTCAACCACTTGTCCAATTCTCTTTTGTACATGGAACAGGAGAAAGTGTCATGTTGTTATTTGCCTCAGGCAGCAAATGTCTTAGGATTTTATCAGACACAAAACACACTAACATACCTGTCCCACTATTAACAAACTTGTTCCTGTCCTGGCACAATAACCCAAGATATTAGACTTACCTTCAGCAGTGTTAAAAAGCAGCCCAGGCATGAACGGAGGTCCATCCACTTCCTAGTTAGAGATCTTGCCGATTCTCGCAAGAAGATGCGAGTGTGGCAAATTTAAAAAATAAAGAAAAATAAAAACAGAAAAGGTTTACATAAGCACAGGAACACACCTTTAAAAGTACATGTAACTCAGGGAGGTTAATAAAAAGAGTGTCACCTACCTGGTTTTCATGATCTCACCTGGAAGTGTTCTGGCTTGACCAGCTATTGATGCTGCCTTCACATGAGTACAGCAATGCCGGCACTGAAACGCCACAGGGGATCAATTGATGGCTTGAGACATCAATAAAAAAGTATGGGTTTTGGCCAGTACATAAATGCAAAAGAGCTATGTCATCTGGTATGCATGCCCTTTTGCGTTTACGTGGTGGTGTTATGATGCTGTATTTGGTGCGTCTGATAATGTCCTTAGTCTGGATCTGCCAGAGTGTGTTCCCATCAATGTGATTTTGACCATTTAGACAAAGTGATTCCTGATCCCTACCCTGTATCCCCTCTTCTTCTTGCCTCCCTCTTCCACACTTTGGGGAAATGCCCAGAGATGGGGATCTGCTGTATATTCCTAGAACCCCCTCCATGATTTTGCTCTTTCTTTCCCTTCTCCCTTTTTTTGACCAGTGAGCATTTTTGCCTCAAGGGAATTGGAGGAATACAGAATGAGTGAGTAAATGGTAGCAGCACATCTTTCCTCTTGTATTTGTTGCTTTGCTCACCCTTTGCTCCCTCCCCCCACTGCTACTTCTTTTCTGCCTTCAGGATATATCTAGCTCATCAAATTAGGAATTTGCTACATGATGCCTGTCAAAAATAAATGAGAAGAAATGAAGGAATAGGGTGGGGAGCGGGCAGCTGGCAGGGAGGCAAGCGGAGGACTGATTATAGATAAATTTCCAATTTTTTCATAAGACAAGGAACAAATGTTGGAATGAAATGAGACAGAGAAAGCCCCAACAAAGAGGACTGGTGGAGTCTTCTCTATTGATTCAAGAAGGTCAGGGAGGGGTGACACATTGGAGTCTTCTTCGGGCCTCTGTCCTGGCCTTACCACTGAGGGCAAATATTACCCCTTCTACACACACACCTTTACCTTCATCCCTGATGAGCCAATAGAAGAGATCTGCTACCCTCCCACAAAAGGAAATCTGTAATCTAGGGCAGTGTTACTCAAAGTGGTGGTCTCTGGACTGGTGCCAGTCCACAATCCATTGGTTGCCAGTTTCTGGCAAGTTTCCAGGAAACAAAAAAGCTTTTGGAGCCAAAGGGCAAAAATATGGTGCTACTTCTCGGCACAATGGCCCCCACATCAGGTAGCCTGAGAAACTTTGATCTAGGGGGTTAGCCAGATAAGAGCGGCATTATCCATTATGAAAGTTGTGGTATGGTTACCTTCTTTTCTCCAATTTTAAACATCCAAGATTGCCAGATGAAAAAGAGGACAGGGCTCCTGTCCCTTTCATAATTGAGCAGAAGAGGAAATTCCAGCAGATGTTACTTGTCTTGCAAGTTCTGCCTATTGAAATCTTCTCTTCTGCACAACCATGAAAGGTACAGAGGCCCCAGCCTTTTTCTTTCTTTCTTTTTTCTTTTTGGCTTGGTAGCCTTACTCCTATCAGCTGTTCCCAAGGCTGAGAGTGTGTGACTTGTCCAAGGTCACCCAGTAGATTTTGATAACCAAGAGTGAATTCAAACCCTGGTCTCCAGAGTCATAGAACTTTATTAGACATGAGGGAACATGGCAGAAAACCACATCCCAAACCATGTCAGAAGAATGCTACAAGAACAGAAAGGGAGACATTATCAGACGCCCACATCCTTGGCGGTTCCGGGGATATAGCACGGGTGTGACTAAAGTGTCGCTTTTTTATTGATGGGCTAAACTGTCAATAAAAAGGGACACATTCAGCAATCAGAATGGCTGAAGGACAATGCCATCTGGTAATGTTGCCCATTTTTGTTCTTGTAGCATTCTTCTGATGAAGTTTTTGCCACATCTGATAAAGTCCAAAGTCCAACACTCAAATCACAATGACATGCCACCCTTAGAATTAACAGGAATGTGTTAAGTCAACACATATGTAACCTTGAATTATTCAATGGGTCTGCTCTGATTAGGACGAACAACTGGACTCAGGCCTTAGGCACTGGTTCAGACTTCTTGAATTGACTAGCTGGACCGGAGAGCTGTCCAAGGAGAGGAGGAGCCAAGCATTGCTGGTCTCAGCTGAGCCAATGGACTGGCCTTGTTTCCCTTCTGTTCTTCCCTCTACTATAGCCTTATGGACTGGCTGCTACCAATGTGACAATTAGCCAAAGCCTGTTGGATCTGCCTGCAGAACGGCTCTGTGTTGCTTGGCTCCCTGCGCTGCAGCCTGCGGTAATGCCTATAAGAGGGCAAGTGAATAATCTAAATTCAGGCAAGGCTAACAGTGATTATCACTGCCATTTCTCCTTCATCTTCATCTCATCTGCTACCCTCCCTTCAGACATACTATTTTCCAGCCCAGCGGCCTTGCTCTGCCTCTTATGTTTTATGGCACTGATATCTCAATTTTTAGGGGTAACATTTAGAATATTGCTTTGTGCATATGGATAAAAGCTTGGTGAATGGAGAAGGGCAGACAGCTGTATACTCAGTCACTGAGGCAACTCTCTCTCCCCTACACCCATACCCACATACAAGGGTTGTCTAAATGATGAAAATAATCCTTGTAGAATTAGAGGAAGACACATGTTGTCTTAATAGCAACCCACAGCAAGTTGCCGAACTCAGAAGGAGGGGGGCAAAAACTGCCATATACTGTGTGCTAGGAGACTTTGCGGTTTTCTGCATAATTTTCAAGTACTGCATGGGGAATGTGCATTCCTGCTTGTTGTGACAAGCGATTTCCTTTCAATTACTTTCCCATAGAAGAGGAAGTGCAAAGCTGATTGGCAGGACAAGGAGGAGGGGCTTGCTAACAGGGCAAGTGCCTCCTGCCACCATGTTGAATTTTTGCCTTAGCAAACGAGCGCTAAAGCAAGAAAATGAAGTGTTGTTTATTTTCCTTTATTCACAAAGGCAAAATATCACTCCAGCACATAGTGGAAATAGTTTGTTTTTTAAAGTTTAGTGGCAGCAAATTACAGTAGTAAAAACGTGAGTAATTCACTAATGGCCACCATCTTGACTGGCGGGCATGTGAAGTTTTTTGGGGGAACACTTTAAGACATGTTGCAGCTGCTGAAAATTGCCATTACTGTGGGGCACTCCGTTCCCCCCCCCATCGTTTAGACAATAAGATACACACGTACACACACACACTTTTGCAAATGTTCCATAACCACATATCCTCTGACATTTCACAGATAAAAACTGAGACACTTGTGGCCAAGTACCTCGGAGTGTGATCAAGATGACAAGAGTTATTCATAAGGAAAAACACACAAGCTAGGAGAGGCTGCAGCAGTTTGCTTCTGCCTAAGACAACTGGGAAGGAAGATCCTTCCCCTTCTGTCCTCTCCCCCAAGTTGAGTTAACCGAGTGCAAATTAATTTTGCACTTTGAACTCTGTTTGCATTCATGTACTAAGTGAAACATCATGTGTGGCTGTGGCTGCTGATGCGTTTCCAGGGTCTTAAGCAGAGATCTTTTCCATCAGTTGTTCTCAGGTCCTTTTAGTTAAGGTGCTAAGGCTACAAGTAAAGCACGTACTCTGCCATGGAGCTATGAGTCCTCCCCAAGGAGATTCAGGGCCATGTGTACAGGACAGCTCTGATAGCTCTTGGTTTCTGGGCTCTTGCCTTCCTCTACTGTAGTGGGCCACTCCTCTATAAGAGCCACTCCAAAATCAAAGTGCCCTGCAGCAAAGAAAAGTTGTAGCAAGTGGGACTTATCTTAATAGTTTTACAGCCCCCATAACTTTGATTGCCTTCTAGCCACAAGATGGTGGAGTGAAAAATAAAAAGACACCTCCATTTTATTGCCTTAGCAATTGCTGGAGGGGGGAAGCCTTCCTTCCTTACCTATTCCCTGGACTAGATGACAGTGGCACAGTGGGGGGGGGGGGACCAGGTAAAGGTCTCATCTGTCGTGAAGCCAACTCAATAGCTGATAAGGAGCCCGGCTCGGCAACAACCCAGTTGAAAAGCACAGTACCTGGTGTTGTCAGTAGCAGTCCTACAGGGTCAGAAGTACACAGAGAGAGAGAGTGCAGAATGAAGAGGCAGTCCAAGGTCAAAAGGGTTCTGGCAAGTGGGTCAACAAAGGCAGTCCAAGGTCAAGATATCCAAAGTCTCAAAATAGCAAGGTTCCAGAAGAGTCACAGGCAGAGGCTTCCTCCAGGTAACACAGACTGCTTGAAACAAGGAACTCAGCCTCCCCCAGCTGCTTATGTTGGCCCACTCCCACTCCCAGCTGCGGGGTGATTGATGAGATTCTGTCTCTTAATCTCTGAAAACAACGAAGCCACGCCTTCTCTGCTCTCCTTTGGCTAAAGGTAGGTACCTGCTCTTCTACCTCTTGCTCTTGCTCTACTATGTCTCCCAGGCTTGGACCCTGAGCTGGAGGAGGGCTAGGCTGCTGAGCCCTGGGTTCTTCAGGGCTAGACTCAGACTCAGCCAGCTCTTCTGCTACTGGCTCAGCCTCCTCGCCTTCTGAGTCCTCAGAGTCCTGACTGACCATGACATCCTCCTCCTCTCCCTTCCTGGTTCTGGCAGCGGTGGCAGTGGCAACAGAAGCAAGGGGAGGTTGGGTAAGGGAGGAGGGCTCTCTTGGCCTCCTTTCTCTCCTCCCTTACCTGATCCCCACAGCGATGACAAAGACAGTGTCACGGTGTGTGTGTGTGTGGGGGGGGTTCAGGTAAGGAAGGAGGGCTGTCTCGTCCTTTTCTCCCTTCCTGGTTCTGGCAGAGGTGGCAGTGGTAGCAGCAGCAAAAGAAGCACAGGGGGGATTTCTTGTCCTCCTCTCCCTCCTGCCTTACCTGGTCCCCACAGCAACAACAAAGACAGTGGCACAGGGGGGTACCAGGTAAGGGAGGAGGGCTGTCTTGTCTTCTTCTCCCTTCCTGGTTCTGGCAGCGGTGGCAGCAGCACAGAGGGAGGGGAACCAGGGAAGGGAGAAGAGGATGAGACAGCCCTCCTCCCTTACCTGATCCCCGGTGGAAAAAAATGGTGGCTGAGGGTGCTTGGTCATCTAGGTAATCAGCTTGCGCTGCCTCAGCGCAGCAACACAAATGCAACTGTCCAAACAACCGGACATTCACATCACCTACGGAGCTTTTTAAAAACTCCGGGAAAAGCTCAGAAGCTTTATGGAACTTTATGGTGGATTTGCCTTCCCCTCTTCTGAATAAGATGCATGGATGCAAATGTCCGTTTAGACCGATCACCTTCCATGCGATTTCTATGAGGATTATTTTCACTGTTCAGACAGGACCTTAATATCAGCTCTGTACCCACTATTGTTCTCTCCCTTTCTCTGTGCTCATGACCACCTTCCACATGCACCTCAGGGTCTCAGCCTGCTCAGCTCCTTATGGACTCCCCTGGCATTTGAAATCTTCATGGCCTGGACAGGATGGGGCTGGCAGCACAGGTTAACTAACATTCATCTGTGACTAGAGCAAAAGGACTCAAGCAGGTTCTCTTTCTCTTTTTCTCCTTTCAAGGAAGCCAAAACCCTCTGGGGCATCAGACATGAAAGAAGGAGGGGGGGAATGAGAGAGAGAGAAGGGGGACAATAAAACAAACTAGAAGCTGCTGCCCAGCTGTGGAGATAATTCCCCTGCTTACTAGCTTTGAAGTTCTTTTCCCTTCCTCTCTCCCACCTCCCTTTCTCTCTCCCTTTCTCTCCACTGCCAGGTTTTGCTGAAATGGATTCTGCCAATGTCCCACACATAGGTAAAGACAGGGGGGGAAAATCCCATTCTTTTCATGTCTTGTCACCATCGAGTGGAGATAATAATAGTCTTTTTCTGATCCCCTGAACTTTCCCATCTGCTTGGTAAAACAATGGCAATTCTTTTTCCTGCTCTCATTCTCCCTCTCTCCCCCCTCCATCCTCTCTTTTATTTTCATCCTCCTACTCTGTAATTTAAAGCCATGGCAATGCAGTCGCCCCTGGGTCCCTTTCCTTTTCTCTCCCCCCCCCCGCCTTCCCGTCTGCAACCTCCTTAATACACTGCAGTTATTTCAAATGGCCTTTCCTCTCAGACTTTTTTCCGCCACCCTTGGTGATGGAGAACGAGTTTCTCCCTATGAGGCTCTGGTCTAGACAGCCGAGGGATCTGCCCAGTGGGCTTGGGGTGCCTTGGCTTGAGAGTCTCCTGCTTAATGCATTTTGTGCAAGTACATCTCCACAGGAGAATGGCAGAGGAATGAACACTACTGTATTTTCCTCCTGCCTTGCCATTATCCTTCTCCAGGTACTGCTCAGGTGAAATCAGCCTGCCTGTCACAGCAACGACAACAGCAACAATACAGAATACTCAGAATCTCCATCTCCTGGTTAAAATAATTCTTAGCTGATTAGTGGTATGATCTTTTTTTTAAAAATCAAGCAAATGTATTTGCATATGCTTCTTTTTAAAAAAGCAATAGTTCTCAGGAAGAAGAATACTTCCTTTGTTTTTAGGAGGTGCAAACATACACAGTGCCACCATTTTAGAAGAGGTGTTCCTTTCTGGTACTGTCTTCAAAGAGGTATTTTTGTGTCTGTATTATTCTTCCTGGCCTGACTACCCTAAAGCAGTGGCTCTTAACCTTTTCTTTACCAGGGACCCCCTTTAAGTTATTTTGTTGCTGTGGACCCCCAAGACTTAACTCAAGATTTTAAGCCATAACAAGAATAACACATAACAACAACAACAACACAGTTACACCATCCATTAAACCTTACCTCAGAGGCACTGGAAGGGGGGGGGGAGATTTTTCTTCTGCTTCTTCCTGCAAGTTTGTGGCTGGAACAGATTGGCAATGTGCAGGCCAAGCCAGCCAGCCAGCCTTTGGCTCCTGTCATGTGGCCACTCCATTGCAGGGAGGAGGTGGGTCAAGCAGCCTTCAAGACTTGGTGGACCTTCTGTGAAGACATCGCGGCTCACTGAAGGTCCGCGGACCATAGGTTAAGAACCATTGCCCTAAAGGCAACAGATCCTACCTTGGAAGCTAAGCAGGGTGAGCCCGGGTTAGTACTTGGATGGGAGATTGCCAATGAATACCTTGTACTGTAAGCTATATTTCAGAGGAAGGAACTGGCAAAACTACCTCTGAGCATTCCTTGTCTAAGAAAAAGCAATAAAATTTATGAGGTCACCATAAGTAGATAGACAACTTAAAGGCACATGCACACACAAAGTATTCCACCTCTCTTCTCCCTATATGGGCTAAATCCAATTATAGGTGAAACTAGAGCAGAAGCAGTGAAATGAATAGGAATTATTTGTCACACCTAACATACATTTGACTAGTTACAATGGTTCTATTATAGTTGGTCCAAGTTTATGTTCCAGCTACAGAGTAAGAAGAAAGAGAAATTAAAATGCTGGAGTCCTGGTGGAAACTGATTTAGAACTTTATAAATCAATTTATTTATAAAATAAATTTAAAACTGTATACATAGTCATCTGTATTTACCAAGAAAGACCTTTCCTTATAACAGGCCAAAAAACTTTAGAATAGGTTTTTGTTGAGCTCTAATTCCTTGACCTTGGGGATATTTAATTTTATTGTATTTGGAGAGGGGATCTATTGCTCCTCCTGTATGCTTTTCTTTCGGAAGGAGGAAGCAGGTGGGCTCTTCCAGCTCTCAGGCACATGCACCCACAAGTGTGCATACTCACACACTCACACAAAACCTCTTGTGTTGAAGGCATAGCCCAAGATGAAACTTTAGAGTGGTTCCATGACCCCGAGAATTTCTAAGCCCCTAGGACTTTACAGTGTGAGAGGGATAAATGGGATTTGCATGAGAGCAGCTGTGCATTAAGGGCCTGATCCTAAGCCCACTGAAGTCAATAGAAAGACTCACATTGTCCTCGAGGGGCTTTGGTTCAGGACCTAAGCAAGGAGATGAACCAAAGAGGAAACATTTACAGTGGCCAATGTCCACCTTCTGTTTTTCACACCTGCTCTTCTGCATGCAGAACTGAACGTTATAAGCCAAAGTGTTTGAGCAATTAAAATGACTGTAATCTATTTGTCTTCATCCAAGAAATGAGGGATTTCCCTTTTGTCTTCTACTCTTTGATATAGATTGCACATAGCTCTGCTGACAAGGTCCCCACCTCCATAAGAATATCTCTGTACTCTTGGAGATGCCATATCACTGAATTCCTGTCATAAATGTCATGGAAGAAGTCCTGGGCCCATTCAAAGACCCCCAACTTATAGCTCCTCCACATGCCAGCATCCCCATGATGTAGAGGGTATTTTTGGCATGAGGAGGAACAAGAGCTGCTTTATACTAAATCATACCATGGCCCAAGACCTATTGGTTAGTCCCAATTAAAATGGTGAGTGCAATGAATCAATGGAATTGGAATCAATTTAAATGGAATCCATGGAATTTAGCTACATATTGACATACCATTCAATGGTTGATTCAGCAAGTTTACTTTAGCTGGGACTAAGTGGTAGGATTCAGGCCTATATGTCCATCTAGTTCTATATAATCTATTTTGAGTGGTTGTGATGCTCCAGGGTCTTTGGTCTTTGTTGAGCTCAAGCTCCTTGAACTTGAGGAAGGGTTTCCTTGTGTGTTACCACCTCAAATATTTTAACTAAAGATGGCAAGGACTGATCCAACCTTCTGGCTATCCTTTGACTTAAGTTATATTTTGTTTTAAGTCATGCTCTTGGAGATCAGAGGGCACACTTAGTCTTGGTGATCAGACCATCAGTTTGTCTAATCCAGACTTCTGTTCCTCTAATGGACAATCAGATGCTTCTGGGAAGACCACAGCTGCCGAGGGATGCAATAGCATTGACTTGCTCATGCTCTCCAGCAGTTGGTACAGAGCAGGATGCTGCCTTAAACACGGAATATATATATATTCCGTGTTTAATGGGTATATATACTGTACCCATTGTAACATACACCATTATAGTAGATCTGAAAGGTTCACACGGTTCAGCTACATGTTATTACTGTTGGGAGAAATACCACCAAAATCTGTACAACCACTGAGGTGGATGGGCGCTCCATTTAGGCTCCTGGAATCCTTGCCATGGCTTCTGGGTTGGCCGCCCTTGCTGCCACCCCACCCCTCGGGCTAGGATCATGGTGGCTCCTGCCGCCTCACACTTCTTCTCTTTGCCACTGCATGCTCAGGTGAGTGGCTGCAGGTGTAGGTGCAGATTGACTGGCAGGAGTGGATTGTGAGGTGGTGAGGGAATTTGCACATGGATGGTGACTGGCTGAGGGAGTGAGAGGAGGGAGGGGCAATGTTTCCTAAGTGGCCAATCAACACACTGGGAAAGGGAACATACCCATGAGTATATGTAAGTGTGCCCTCTGATCTCCAAGAGCATGACTTAAAACAAAATATAACTTAAGACAAAGGATATATATAGTTGTCCCTTCATATTTGCTGGGGTTTGGTTCCAGGACCCCCTGTGGATACCAAAATGTGTGATACTCATCCCATTATATGCAATGGCATAGCAAAATGATGTCCCTTATATAAGATGGGAAAATCAAGATTTGCTTTTTGGATTTTTTAAAAAAGAATATTTTCAAGCTGTAAATATTTAAATCTGTGGATACCAAATCCGTGGATACGAAGGGACAACTATGTGTGTGTGTGTGTGTGTGTGTGTGTGTGTGTGTGTTCATCATGACTGGGCCTTTCCTGCGATGGATTTTTCCAATCCCCTTTTAAAAAGGGGCCATCATTTCACTGTCTGGCAGCAAATGCCATAGTTCAACTATGTAATGGGTGAAGAAGTACTACCTTTTATCTGTCCTGACCTCTCACACCTCCTTCATGCACATTCACAATATTTTGCTGGCAAAATCCCCCAGCTTTCAGATATTTAGATGTGTCTGTGACCCTGTGCCTTGAACTTCTTTCCCCAGCTTTCTAACCCACCATGGTGTCCAAATTGATCTTGAAGAGCTTCTTCAACTAATTCTGCCATAGGCTGCAATTCTATGATGCTTTTCAACTGGGAAAATCCCAAGTTGCCAAATAAATTAACCACACACAGAGCAAGTCCAAAGACCTGCCTTTGAAAGTCAACCCCCTCCACACATCTCACAGCAATCCCACACAAGAATGGGGTGGTGGTGGAGAAACAGCTTTGCATCCAACTGTGTGATAGTCAGAGGTGAATGCATGCAGGGCTGAAATAATGTCAGGCTATTCAAGTAACCTCCATGCTTCTATAAATGTTTTAGGATTAACACCTTGGTTTCAAAGCTTCCATTTCTGAAAGTAAAACAGACACTCGACACTCAGAATGTGCTAACAAAAATAGCTTGTGGGTCTATTGAGCGATGTAGCCTTTGTATTGTTGTAATTGTGTCTCTTCATGTTGTAAATGGTCATGTTTGTCTATCTGTGTAAAAGGACAATAAAATATCTATTTAAAAATAGCTATGTCAAGGTATTCATTATATATACCAATGGTCGGCTCAATTCTCCAAGTATGGATCTTTTTGTAACCAAAACAGCACCACCATCCTCCAGAAAAGTAGGCTTTCGGCAATATAAAAGTTGTAAAATTCTTCCCCTTCCCCTCAAGAAAACCTTGGTACTAATAAAACCTTAAAAGTAAGTGGGGAGGAACGCAGTGACTGGAACCATGAACAGAAGCAGAACCACGTTGCAATATGGCTCTATGTGATAATGGGCAGACATTTGCATGCACAGTGACCGGAGTTTGACACTGCACAATAAACCAAGGGATGTGTGCTTAAAATATTTCAAAGTCTTCCCAACAGACAGATGAGATACATGGGGGAAAAAAGGAGGTTAATGGGGCTGCTGGTTTTTGAAAGAACGCTATACTGTAAGCACCGTAAGCATAACTGTAAAACATGCCTCACAGGAAACCAAATGGACACACAGGGATCTTTTTTAATGATCTGAAAACAAAACTGGAAACTTTATAGGGTTGAAAGAAGCAATGGGTTTTTAAGCTTGAGGAAGGCAGATTTAGGTTAAGCACCAGAAAGATCTCAAACTGAGCACCTTAGCAATGGAATAATCAGGCTAGAGCTAGATAATCTCTGGAGATGCTGGGAAACTTCTTCAGCCCTATGTATCTGAGCTTAACTATATCTGTATAAGAGGTGGGCATTAGGAACCCTTTAAATTATGAAATGAGCTGGACACAGATTCCTGGCTTACTGATGGCCTTTGGACTTTATCAGACACAGCAAATAGGGTGTCATAACAATGCCTAATTAATGTGAAAGGGCACACATATTAGATGATGTCATCCCTTTGCAATTTTGTATTGTCAAAAAGCTGTTCTATTTTATTGACGGGCCAAGCTGTCAATAGATCTCCAGTGGTGCTTTTTTCCTGGTATTGTCAGTGTTTGAAACCTTGTGCCATTGTGCTCACGTGAATAGAGCATCAATGCCCAGAACACTTCTGGGTAAGATCGCAAAAACCAGGTAGAGGATGCTCTTTTTATGAATCTCCCCGGTTCACTTGTAAGTTTTAAAGTGTGTTTCTGTGCTTGTGTGTACGTTTTCTGTCTTTGTCTTGTTGTAGTTTTAAAATTTACTGCACTCGCGTCTTCTCATGAGAACAGGAGTGAACGGAGCTCCATTTGTGCTCCGATAATGCCGGGGATGCCTTTTAACGCTGCTGGAGATAGGTTTGATCAAGGGGGTTATTGTGCCGGCAGAAAACCACAGCAAAAAATATGGTGGGAAAGGAATGATTCCAGAGGTTCATCTGATAAAGTCTTTCTTCCCACCCAACTTGTTCTGGATCCCCCAATCCAATTCTTTCTTGGGTGGCCAAGGATAGAAGCAGTGGAGGCACCCTTACTTATGGAAGGGGGACGCTCCTTGCTACCCTCTTTAGTGCCTGATGAAGTGCATAGTAGCACCCCCAGCAGAGCCTGGAAAGTTATATTTGGACTATAATTCCTAGAATCCCCTGGCTAGCATGACCTGTAGTCATTCTTGAAAGGGCTAGTCCAACAAGTAGTCATTCTGGCTTTAGAATTCTGGGAAAGGTAGTCCATAAAAAGGACCTTTGCCCAAGTTTTGCACCTCAGGACAAAAGACCCTCTTACCACAGACAAATTTAATTTTGCTTAGGACAAATTGTCAGTAACTCTTGGGAATATTAGATTTTTCAAGGCTCTCCTGAGATTTCCCCTGCTCCTGGTATAAGTTTACCTGTGTCCTACAGATGGCAGTCAGAAACCCAAATCCAGACCTTCTCTGAAGACACAATTTCATTTATTTCTATACTAATTTGGCATGAGGTTTTTTGGTGGGGGGTGTTGGAGGGGGGTTTGTATCTCAGCTATTATTTCTTTCTTGGATGTTTTCAGTATAAGCCTGGGCAGACATCTGTAGCTGTTATGCTTCAGTATATCGTGCCTGACACCAGGATTTGGCACTGAAATTTATCTCAAAGCAACTCTCAGAGCACACTTGGGATCTCCTCTTCTGGTAAAACATCTGAGATATTTTTTGAAGGAAGCCAGAATTTCATGTCCAGCGCACTGTTATTGAGCGGCTGTTAAAGAAATGTTCAAAATTACCATGTCTACAGCTGGGATGGGCAGCAATAAAATCCCCATATATTCATATAGCAGCAGAGGAGCTTGCATTTCCCAGCTTCATTAATTTATCTCATATACTTGCAGTGTCACAAACGGTATTTCAAGAAACTTTAAGCACATTCTTATTATATTGTTGCGTGCCTTCAAATCATTTCTGATGTATTAAGTCAAACCTCTTACAGGGTTTTCTTGGCAGAACTTGTTCAGAGTGGGTTTACCTTCACCTTACTCTGAAGCTAAGAGAGTATGACTTGCCCAAGGTCATCCAGTGGTGTTACATGGCTGAATGGGGATTTGAACCCTGGTCTCCCAGTGTCCTAGTCTATCACAAGATGCTAAAGAAACCCATTCAATGTTTCCTTCTGGGGGGGGGGGACAAAGAGAGAGAAACAGGCATACCACAAGATACTTTCTTTAAGACAGACAACTTTCTCAGAGTATACTTTTCTCAGAAAAGTATTTTATGGACTACAACTCACGACCAGCATGGCCACTGTATTTGGATCCAGTCAATGTTAATTGAAGATGGTGTCACTTTTCAGTCCAAATATCAGAGGAATGCCTTTGGGGAACCATAAGAATTTCAGTGGCCAATTTTACAAAAGGTTACATGTATCTCTGCTTATACACTGTGTTTATGAGCTGGGCTGTGGGGACATTGCCAGCTCTGGCCTAAATCAATTGTTAGTCCTATGGACAGCCAGAATGTAGACCCAGTGTTGTGTGTAGAGCCAACACGGTGTAGTGTTTTGAGTGTTAGACTAGGACTCTGAGAAATCAGGTTTCGAATCTCTGCTCAGCCATGGTAATCCACTGGTTGACCTTGGGCAAGTCATATCCTCTCAGCCTCAGAGGAAAGTCATGGTGAACCTTGTCAGGATAACTCTTTCCACGAAAACCCTATAAGAGAGTTGTCATAAATCAGAGTTGACTTGAAGGCATATAACAATTCCCAACAGCAATTCCTGTTGCTGAATCAACAGGAACTTGAAAAGTTAACACTTACAACATGCATTCCATTGATTCAATGAGTTTATTCTCATTGGGACCAGCATTTAGATTGAAGCTTGTTATTCCCTGTGGGTAGAAACAAGGATTACTAATTGAGGATAGTAAACCTGAGAATAAATAACTGATGAAATCACTGCTGGTCTACCAGAATCATAGAATCATAGAGTTGGAAGAGACCTCAAGGGCCATCCAGTCCAATCAAGGGCCATCCAGATTATGCATCCAGATTATACAAGCCAGGCTTCTGTGGCCAAGGGCCTGACCAAGACTTAACTCTGCTTAGCTAATGAAGTTTGACTTGCTTTCATAGCCCTATGGAGACTCCCACTGTTCTAGCTGACATTCAAATCTCACTGTGTTCTGTAGCATCTGGCTAGAATGAATAGTATGGCAACAAGTTAGGTCAATGTGCAGAATGTTGAAAATTAATATGCACTGTGTCAGAGCATGAGAGAAAGGAGATATTCATTGTCTCACCAACTGGTCCTGTTGGCTTTCACAATTCTTAATAAAGAAAAATAGCAAGAAATGCCCCCGCTTTCAACAAATCTTTCCCTGTCAGCTGCAAGAAACCCCACAAGCAGATTGCAATTTGCTCTAAATTAATTTCATCTAAAATGTTTGACAAATCTTGTTGTGCATACAATGGCACCTACAGGAAATTGATTCCCCAGGAGCTGTTCATTAGGCTGGTGAAACTGTTTGCCAACAGATGGATCATATGGCAGAGTCTTTGCTCCCTGGCTGGATGGACCACACATGGTAGCTTCAAATGCTTCCACTTGAGAGCTTACAAAAGTTGTTTTTTTTCTTTCCAGGCAAGAGCTCCCTGAATCCCAGCATGATGAACAGAGTTCAGAAGTAAATTGGAAGCCACTAAATTGGGTAAGGACCAGAGATATGTGATCTCTAAAATGCACACCAGATACAATCAGGTTACTGCATTTTTCACTAACTGCAGCTGCTGAACATTCAAGGGCAGCCACACACTGAATATTCCACATAACCTTCTATTCTCTCAGCTTCTTTTTCTGTTTGTTTATTCCCTGTCATCATTGGATTTCAACTCCTCCTTCTCCCTCACCACATCCACTTCTTTTCTCTTCCTCCTGACCAGCTTTGCTTTTCACATGTTATCAACTACATCTTCAGGACTGTTAATCTTTTCCCATTCTTCCTTCCTCTGTAGCTCTAAGCTCCTATCACTTGTCTTACACTCATCCCATCAACTTCCACTCACATTCCAAACATGGCTGGGATACCTCCCAGGTTAATCCAGCAGCAACGGATCCTCACACACTTAATATTCACGGCAGCTAGAACATTTCACGGCGAATTGGATGCACATTCAAGTGGAAATGGAAATTTTATGACTGTTCGCACTCTGAGCTGCAGATTACACCAGCTGAGAAAACATGGAAGCAAATGAACAACCTGTGAACTGTAAAGTATATTAATAATGAAACCACAGCCCAAGAAATGAAGGCTTTATTCTGTTTATATTCTGCTCCATTAAGAGAAAGCACCCTTAGCTGGCTCCACCCCATTAGCCAACAATCTGTGCGATGAGGAGGCACACAAATGTTATGGTCTGAACAAGATGAACATGGGAGGAGCCACAGCCTAGAGCTCCTTCTTAGACCTAGAGGCACAAGGGTAAGGTGGGCTGAGGGCTTCCCTAGAGAAGAGGTGGGGGCTCAGTCAGATTGGAGAATTAATTGCAGAAAATAGTGCATTACCTCACTATCGCAGCAATGTTCATTTGTCCCCACGATTCATTCACAAGATTGCTGGCATGGAAAGCTATTCAAGTTTGCAGTTCATACGGAGCATGTCCATGAGAAAAGATGGTGGCTTGCCATCTGTGAATTACCTGCCTTATTATCTCCTGAAAAGCTCCCTCAGTTCCCCCCTTTCTTTGCCTTATTAAATGAGAGATGCAAAAAAGTGATCTTTGCTTAAAAACATTTGTTTTTGCTCTGCCACTCAAAAATAGTGCATGATCACATCCCTGAAAAACAAAAATGGTGGCTCTGGCCACTACGTTGGAGGCAAGCCCACCTCCACACACATCTGACCTATTGTGTTTTGACTTCCTGGATGAGCTGTTCAGATGGGGTGTTATGTGCATTTTGTATAGTTTTTTTTTAAAAAAAAAGATTATGAGAAACAGCAAAAGCTGTAATCATGAACTTCTTGGAGTTTTCAGCCCTCTTCCTTCCCAATATGGCAAATCCCAGCAGGAGCTCATCTGGACAAAAGGTATTCTGCCCTCATTCTTTGAGGATTTTTTCATCATCGAAACAACCCTGTGGTTTCCTTAAGCTTCCCTCCCGCTCTTGCAGTACCCAAACTCAGAGGCACCCAGTGACATTGACTGGCAGAAGATGCAGGAGTGACAAAAGAAAAGACTTCTTCACACAAACATGTAATGAACATATAGATTTTGCTTCCACACAATGTGGTGATGGCCATTAGCTGAGACAGCTTTTGATAAAAGAAACAGACACAGTTCTGGAGCCTGGAGAATACATTTCTCAACATGATCGTTCTATGGAATCTAAATTTAAAGACAGCATGGAGCAACATCTTTGCTTGTCGGCTATCTGTAGATTTTGTATTAGCCTTTGTGAGAAATATGATACTGAAAGTGTTGGTCCAGTCCATGAAGCAGATGAGTGTTGGGCCTGGCCCAGCAGTGCTCTTCTTATAGTCTTACAATATGATGAAAATTTCTGAGATTGTCCATAATTTGCCATGTGCCATGTGCCCAACACATTTAGAAGACAGAATCATAGAATCATAGAGTTAGAAGAGACCACAAGGGTCATCTAGTCTATGCAATCAAAGCATTCCTGACAGATGGCCATCCAGCCTCTGTTAAATAACCTCCAAAGAAGGAGACTCTACCACACTCCGAGGCTGCTCATTCCACTGCTGAACAGGTCTTGATAAAGAAATTTCCACCAGTCACATACTAAAAATGTATCCATCCAATTCATGGTTTGAAAGACTATTAAAAACAAGTACACATTTTCCAGTGACCCAACGTATCAGAATACATACATATATATATATATATATATATATATGCCCTTTTCCTCCCTTTTTGAAATATGTGGGGAAATTTGCATGACTAATACCTTTGAAACCTTTGAAAAATGTGCAGGAACAGGCTTTAGCTAATGGGGAAATGAATTAAAGTTCACATATTAAGACAAATGCATAAAACATGTATACCAAAATATGCACAATGATCCAAAACAATGTCAGGAAGAACATACAGATGGGATTTGGATAAGTACAAAATACTGTCTGAGAGATTTTCACACTTCTCGGCACTTCATGCATTAGGCAATGATACCTTGCTCTCTGAGCCAATAGGACTTAAGTATGTGCAGTTCAAACCCAAATACTTTTGTCCTAGACCAGCATCCTGCCAGACTTGGAACTCAGGTGAGTTGGAGAACCAATCCCAAGCCATTGCTTGATATAAAAGTTCCAAATTTTGCTGTATTCACTCACTGTGAGCCCCCACAAATGGCTCTCCCCATCCTTTCTTCATCTTTCTCTTTGTAGTCAGATTGCTCTTGACACTGTAGATGGAAAGGCTGATCTTTGCCAGTGCTCAGACCAACGTTTGTTAATCTTCATGGAAGAAGTCAAGCACTCAAATTCTATACCAAGAAAAGCAGAGGAGACCAGAAGCAAAGAACTTGCAGATAGTGTTTCTCTAGTTTTTAAACAATCTCAGGTAACAAGGCTGGGATAGCCTACTGCCTGAGGCCTTGGAGTATTACTGTCAGTCAAAATATAATAGAGAATGAAGAGTTATATGAGCCAATGGACTGAGTCACTATACGAAGGTTCACATGCTCACTGAATTCTGTAAGCTATATCAGTTATGAAAAAAATTAGGTAATGTATAAATGTCCTTATCCAGCATAAGGCATTTGGTACATGTTATTCATGGCAGGGAATAATAAACTATGCAGAGCTCTGGGTTTCATTTTCTCCCAGACTCCAAAACTAATGCACTATCTATGTGACAAGGCTAGGAGGCACTAGCTCACACTTTCACTGGACTTCTGTTGTTCTCACTGACATCATCACACAGCAAAAAATGATTAGCCATGAAGTACCATGTTGTTATCAGATGTAGAACTGGCAGAAATTGATTGTCTAGAATTACAGACTGAAGAAATTCAAATGGGGTGTGTGTCTGTCGATTTTGCTGTAAGAGCAGCAAGTGAGAGGAGATTCCCAAACAGGTAGCTTTGGCAAAGCTTTCACACTCTTTCAAGCACTGGTTTTGGTTTGGGTGGGACATTTATTGCACTCCTCAAGCCTACCTTTGCATCTCTATTGGACAGGACTGTGCTCAGAAAAAAAAGGGGGGAGAATGTCGCTGTGAAGAGAGTAGCAGAGCAAGCCTGGTTAGAGCCAGGGAATGCTGTCTAGGGAGGGCTATGGAAGAAAAAGGATGCAACTAAAGGCTTGTATGCTAGTCAGATAGGCGTTAGATAAGGAAAAAATTGAAATAGAGTTAGGGCAGTCAGAGACAGGGTGAAGATCTAAATAGGGTTTGGGGGGCTGTGCTTGAGGAAACCATTCATGGATTTCTTGCTTAACTTATTTGTTACAGAATAAACCTTTACTGGTTTTATTTTCTACACCTGTGTCCGACTGTTCCATTTAAGAAATGGTAGAGAGACTGGTCATGCTTACCACCATGGACCCACTGATCCACACAGCCACTTGTCCATAACAGAGATCACTTTGAGGCCTGACTACCAGATCCAAAGAGGGACGTTGAGGGGAACAGGGCAAGGTGAATGACAGGAATCCAAGGGCTGGAACTGCTTTCTTAAAATGTTGGTGGCTGGTGCCTATCGAGGGCTCCTCAGATTAAAAGTGGTGAAGTTCTAAATGTCAGAAAAATGGAAGTTGTCTTAAGACCTCCAACATGATATAACATAGATGCAACAAACTCTTAGCCAAGGAGAAAAAGAGAAAACATGGCCTTCCAGTGGCTGGTGTCTATTGAAAGTTTCTCAGATTTAAAAAACTGGAGAAGTTTTAAACATCAGAAAAATGAAAAATGTCACAAAAAATGCCAAGATGTTATAATACTGATGCAAGAAACCCTCAGCAAAGAAGAGCAGAATATTTCTTTCCCCTGCAGTTCAACGCACCAAATGGAAAGCAAATTTCTGAATAACTTGTTGCCAGTACACACCTTATGCAAACACCATTTCTGTCTTTGAGCTATTCAATCACATTATTTGCTTTATTAGGGCACAGATGCCATTCAGCATCAGCAGAAGCAACAATGAATCTGAGGAATGTTGCGCTTGCTGACTTTCAAAACACGGCAATAGCATCTGACAACATGTTGTCACTAACTATTTCTGGAGCATTTCAGGGAAAGGCTTAAGTGCCCTCGGCATTCCTTCTGTAAGAGTTAGAGAGATTTAGCAGAGGCAACACCATCATGAAACAGCATTGCTAGTGCCACTTAGCAAATACAGTCAAGTCAAATACAGTCAATTGCTTGTCTTCTGTTCCTGATCATTTGCTAACAGTTAGCTGGAGATTCTAAAATGAGCCTTGAAAATTAAAAGCTTTTATCACACCATCTAGTCTGGCTGGAGGCTATGACCACTGTCCTGCCAACAGTTTTGTGGTATAGAACTTACTGTGCTTGGAATAATAACAATAGCAATAATAGGCTACAGCTTTCAGAATCCCTTAACAAGCATAGCCAATGGCTTTGTTTGCGGGCGGGGTGGGGTGGGCTTCTGAGAGTTGTGGTCTAAATAAGAAACTTTAGCAAACTCTAATTAGAAAGACATGCAAAGCAGATAGGAAGAGAAACAGGGTTTCTGGAGATGGTTGGAAGAAGAGCCATACAAATACTCTTAGGTTCTGAGGAACTGATGCCAAATCACAAAACTATCAGAATCACTGTATCTTTTCTGGGACTGAATGCAATTTGTGGAAGTCTGGGTGAAATTACAGATAGTAGCAGCTGCCAGTGGTACAATGAACCTGCTCCAAGTCATAGTCTGAAAAGTGCTGAGCCCCATCCCTAATATCAGTTCAGCAACTTGGATATCTCCTTTAAAGTTTGGACCACTGACCCACCAACATCAGAGCCACCAGCCTCCACTGATTATAAACTACAACTTCTTATAACTCAAGAAGTGAGGAAGTGACAGGAGCATAAATATTGTTGAATATATCATGTTAGTCTGATTACTGTATAGACATGAAGCAGATATAGGACAGGCTACAGGAGGAAACAAGGGAGATAAGAAATTAATGGTATTGATTTTATATTTGAATGTAAATGAATATTAGCATTCAAATTGGTAAAATAATAAGACTAATAAGCTTTAATTGGAAAGCAATAAGCACATAGGATGAGATAATAGGACTTTCTGAATAATGAAACTAATAGGAGAGTAGGAGAAGAAGGATCTGAGATCCTGGCAAAAAGAAAAATGAGAAAGAGTGAAAAATGTCTTCTCCTTTAGCCACTTTTCCTAATCATCTTCTAATTCTCTGATCTCATTGATGCTAGCAGACAGCTTTCAATCTGGTTGGTTTTTTAAAAAAATCCACCTCTGAGAAGACTAGAAACTTACCTTTTTCTTAAAATGAAGGGGACATTCTCACCGATCTGCCAGATGCAATGGGGAGCGTGCTAAAAGCCAAACTCTAATAATATACAACATAATCAGAGACAGGTAGTAAACAACCATTTGTGTAGGATCTCTATTGCATTCGAGCTACCTGTCCCCTGAAACAGCCTCTTTTTTTCATGGAGCTGCAAACCTGGGCTGGTCTATCCAACAGTGACACGGCACCAGTCTGTGAAGGGGGAAAAAACTGCCTCCGGGATGAGGAGCCGACAAATTGTTTAAAGCACCATGCTGTCCCTCCACAACATGGCAGGGGTCCTCCCATGTCTTCTGTCATTCTCTCGCCTGCAATGATTTACAGACCTGCAGTGTAATTAGTGACAATTGGAAAGAATGCCAGTTTCAGAGAAGCCAATCGTAAGAGCCCATGAGACGGGATGCCAGATGGCAAGGATGAAAATGAAACACAAGGCCCTCTGGTAAGGGATGATCTTGCTTGCTGATGCTTCTCTCTATGAACTCAAAACTTTCCCAACTCTTGGCTTCTATGCAGATATGTGCTCAAGGAAAATAAAGGACATGCTCTCCCACTGGAAACAGGTGGGGAAACAGGTATAGGAGGAAAAGAGAAGATTACACAAAGGCTTAAACCAATAATTGGTTATACATGTGGAACCAGCTTCTGAAGTGAGTCTAACTACCTCCCTACAACCCCATGTTGTATCTTCTTTAGACAAAATTGTAGCCTTTATTCCGGGGGGAAATTCAACAGCAGTAATATTCATATTTCGCTTTAAACATTTAATGGCCTATGGACTTTAACAGACAAGCCCTTTAAATATTCTTTTGCCGGCATAAAAAAAAAATCAATTCTTATGCCGGCAAAAGAACATCCCCCACTGCACTTATCTTATCTCCCGGCAGAAGGCTTCCCCGGCAATGAAGAAGTGAATGAAGCCCTGTTCACTTCCTCGCTCAAAATCCCATGAGACTTCAACATGTGGGAAATTTAAAAATAAAACAAAAAATAAAGCATAAAAGTTACACAAGCACCTAAACACATGTTAAAAGTTCCAAGTAACCCAGGGAGTCTCATAAAAATAGCAAAACTTACCTGGATATCTTGATCTCACCCAGAAGTGTTTGCACCAGACCGGCTATTGACACTACATTCGCATGAGTTAAATCGCCTGAGATTTCACATGCCGGCAATGCCAGCACAAAAGTGCCATGGGGGATCAGTTGATGGCTTAAGCCGTCAATTAAAAAGTAGCTTAAGCTGTCAGTTAAAAAGTATGGGTTTAGGGCAGAATATAACCACAAAAAGGCGACTGACCTGTGTGCCCTTTCATGTTTATGTGGCATCATTATGATGCTGTATTTTATCCATCTGATAAAGTCCTATATCCTATTGCTTGTCCTAACTAGGGTAAACCCATAGTTTCAGTTAGATTTACCTATGTGTTGACTCACTGTTCAACAATTGATTCAACATATCTACTCTAGACAGGACTAACCAACAGAATCCCAGCCAATTTTAAAAAGGCTTCTTTAACACAACCAAGTTACTCTCTCTCTGTCTCTCTCTCTCTCCACTTGTGTATTTATCTATTAATGAAGTCCACCCGTGTATTGAATAAATGACTGAAACAAAGCAAAAAGCAAGCAATGTATGTTTTACACACTGATGTATATAGCTGTTCCTATTCTCCATCTGTGTCAGTGTTTCAAAATAAATACATGTATCTTCACTCATATGCATATTCATCCATATTTTCACACATCCTTCCTCATTTTTTTCTTACTATTTTATCAAATGCTGTGCGCTAACTGTACTTTGAGATAATCTTATGAACCCTCTGCACGCCATACCCTAGCATAATCTTATGAACCGTCCGTGTCAGCAAAATATTCCATAGGAAAATATAAGTCTTAGATAGGACAGAAAGGAATCTTTGGAACCATGGCTAGCATATTATCTTTGAAGCATAATGATAATATAGCTAATGAGTTTAGGCAATAGAGGAAAGAAAGGCTGAAATCCTGTTAGTATGCTATGCATGTGTAACTACGCTGGTGTAGGTGAAGGCATCAAGAAGAAAAAAGACCATAAGGTCTGTGGCTTCGAAGGAAATAAGGCACTGCAGAAATAGACTATTCAGAATCAGCAGATTTTGTCTGTCTTCCATTGCCACCATTATATAAGCCGGGGAAAAGTGCAAGCATTAGCACACTGCACTAACAGGATTCTGGTTTAAGTAACTTTTAGGCCAACGATCCTCAATCTTTAGTCCTCCAGATGTCTTGACCAACCCCCAGAATCCCTAACCATTGGCCAGGCCAGCCTGGGACTTCTGGGAGTCAAAGTCAAAACATCTGGGAGATGAAAGTTTGTGAACCACTGATGTACTGTATTATCCACTGTCTGTCAAAAGGGTGGAACAAAACTAGGATGAGTTTTGATGATAAATGGCAGTCTGCTACTACAAGCACACACTTGGCTGGCTAGAGCAGCAGGGATGGGCAGACTTTGTTTTCTTTTTCAGACTAATGAAGAGGTCCATCAACAAGAGACAACAGCAAAATAGCAACTGAGTAGGACAGAGACAGGTGCAAAATGGCGGCTCAGGGGCGGAAACAATTTTGTCCTGCACCTTCTCCTCATAAACAATTGCCTTCTTTCTTACTTGACATTTTACTTGAACTTTTTGAACAGCTGGGAGTCAAGTAATTGGGGATCTTCAGCAAACAGAATGGCTAACAATCACATTTCAGATTGCTTTCTAATGAGAATTTACCAAAATTTGCAGATTTGTTCATATTCAGGACAAAAAGCATTTGATTTTAAAAAAAAAATATGACAGGGGGAGCAAAACTGGTAAATGTACCTATCCAACCCCAGGGCTTTCAGTGCATAAAAGCCTGGCCTTAATTCTCCCATGTATTCCACCATGATTATGGCACTGAATTACAGATGACACCTCTATGTTTCTGACAAGTTCATTTTTAAAACAGCTATATGACAGTCAGGTATTTTGTGCTCCTTTCCATGCCAGCAATAGTTGAATCTGGATAAAAGACACTAGGATCGGGGGGGGGGAGGGGGAGACAGACAAGGCTGGCACAAGAGATTTTACTGTCTCAGGCAATGAACAAGACTGTGCCACCTCCCACTGCATGTACAACAGCTGACTGGACTGTCAATTACATAAACACTAGTGTTGATGCCGTGTCCTCATCCACCCTACCGGAAGGCAGCAGCCTAACCAAGATGGTGCAAGTTGGGCTACGAGGCCCTCATTTCTGTCCTCCAAGACTCTGCTGCCTTCTCTCAGCATCAGCTCCCTGAGAAAACTGCCTCAATCAGTCCTGTGTCCCAGAGTATCTACCGGTAGCTAGCTGCACAGAATATTTGGTTAGAAGGACTGTGATGTGATCCAGAAAGATTGCCCTTATATTCTTCCTTAAATGGAATGAGGGCAAACACTGTGATTGCAGGAACTGTGCAATTATCAAAGGTTCCAGAGCCAACACAAATTGCTGGGCTGGAAGAACAAAAGACCAGTACAGTAGATCAATGACATCTACTACCAATTGTACCTGCAGCTGAACTCCAGCTCCTTTTAAAGTTTGCTATGCCTTTGGCTCAGATGCAAAGAAAACCTGTGCCACCTGCCACAGTTGTGTCCTCCCCGACTTCCTCTCCCAACCTGAAATACTACTACGAGAGTTTATGCAAAAATCCTAAAACATCACAGAAGCTAAAATGAGCTAGAGCACAGTTTTCTGCAGCTGAAGCATCCTAGTGTTGACAGAATGGGGACGCGCTTCCATGGCTCAGAATTTTATAATAATACCTCGGGGGAGTCGCCAGCAAAGTTTGGCCAAAATATAATTAGTTTGCACAGCTATTAGAGCCCGATAAAAGGTTTTAATTTGTGTGGAGATCTCCTGAATTTCAGATTCTCTTCTCTCCAGCCTTTCCCACGCTGCCCAGAGCTGAGCAAGCCAGGCAGAGGTGCTACAGCTTCTGTATTTACAGAAGAAATAAGATTATTATCCTGAAGGCATCTTTATTGCTTAAAAAGGGGGAAAGGGGGGATATGACAATCTGGAAGGACCAGGTGACTCCTAATTCTTCTCTCTCTCTCCTCTAAAAATACACAAACTCACATGCACAAAATTCACCCAAGGCTTCATTCATGCCAGGAAATATAACACGGTTGATTACAAGAGAACCTGCCTTTGGAGACTAGATTAACCTCTCAAGCATGCTACCTAAGCAAGGGGGCTTTGAGCAGAGCAACCTGGTAGAAAACATGGGAGATGGAATCCATTGCTTACTTTGCTCAAGGCTGGTACAAGCCTTCTTCAGTTGTGTCTGTGTGTCAGGGTGCATGATTATCTCAAAAACCTGCCAGCCCAAGGCAAACAAAGCCACAGTCATTCCCAGCTTCACCCAGAAGCACACAGCACATGAAAGAGACAGTTCTTGCTTCAAAGACTGCATGATCTGAGTTATCTAGGCATTGTAGATATTCAAATACTCCATCTTGTTGTGAGCTTGAATGCCAGGTAGCGAATTCAGAAAAGCCAGAGCACATAAGCTTGTGTCAAGTCAAGTCATTTATTTGAGGGACTGTATTCTCCCACATGAACTTGGCCATGTTCTGAGATCTTCTGGTGAGGGCCTTCTCTCTGTCCCTTTACCCTCACAGGTACACCTGATGGAAACATAGGAGAGGGCCTTCTCCATGGCTGCTCCCAGATTGAGACTGCCTTAACAGCGAGGTTAAACTGACACCCTCTTTACTATCTTTCCACTGGCAGGTGAAGACCTCCTTATTCCAGTAGATCTTTGCAAAATGAGTTTTCAGGGGGAGACTGGCCTTATATAACATGCTGGGTTTTTAAATTTATTGTTTTCTAATGGTTTCTGGGTTTTGTTTTTAATCTTTTGACAGTTTAATTACTTTTAACTATTGCATACTGTACATTTTTTTATCAATGTTTGTTTTTACTTGCTTGAAAGTTGTCTTGCAAAACAAATCTTAAAGGACAGTGAGGGCCGTCTGATTGGCGTACAAATTAATCTTCAAAATGAAAAAAATATATATAATTGCCGTCTATGGCCCGTTTGAAAAAAAAGAAAGCTTTTTCAAGAATTTGTACCTGGAGATGACAAAACTGGAAAAGGGGACAATAATACTTACAGGAGACTTCAATGGAGTACTGGACGGAAAGAGAGATAGATCTGGAGATACAAAAGAGAGCCAGGTTAGACTTCCGAAAATCTGTTGGGATCTTATGGATGAGCTTCATTTGAAAGACCTTTGGACAGTAAAATACGGAGACAAGAGAGGATACACTTTTTATTCCGAGGTCCATAAGACAATGTCCAGAATAGATATGTTCTGGGCATCAGCAGCTTTAGTCCCAAGAATAAAGGAGATAGAGATAATGCCGAAAATCATTTCTGATCATAATCCCATCAAGATGAAATTGAAACTTCCCAGAAGAGAATACACTTGGAGAATGAGAGAGCATTTACTAAGGGAAGAATGTTTTGTACAAAAACTTAAAGGAAGAATTGGTCAGTATTTTAAGGAAAATAAAAAGGGGGATACGAAAATGAGGATAGTCTGGGATGCATTCAAAGCTACAATGAGAGGTCTGTTCCTACAAAAAGGAGCAGAGAATGCAAAAAAAAAAAAGAGAGAGAGAGAGAGAGAGAGAGAGAGATAAGAATCAGGCCACGATGCAAAAACTAAAAGAAAAAGAAGAAAAATTAAGACAGCAACCGCACAATAAAGTTATAATTAAAGAACTAGAATTGCTACGGAAATTGATAAATGCTACAGCGGTTGAAGAGATAGGGGAGAAACTGAAAAAATTAAAACAAAGAACTTTTGAACAAGCAAATAAAACAGGCAGATGGCTCTCTTACAGACTAAAAAACCAAAAAGAGAAAAGGATGATAATGGAAATTAAAGCGTATGGAAAACTTTATTAAGCGACAGGAAGAAATAGAAAAAGAATTTATGGATTATTATTTGACTAGAATGGGGAACTAGTATGAATAACTATGTTAAAGAAAACAAATTTGTGTGTGTGTCAGAAGACCAAAGGATGGAATTGTCCAAAGCTTTCACTATAGAAGAATTGGAGAAGTCGATACAAAGCCTAAAAAAAAGGCAAAGCACCTGGTCCAGATGGCTACACGGATGTCTTCTACAAAACTTTTGAGAAAGAAATCTCAAAACCATTGCTAGAGGTGATTAATTTAATTCATATAGAGGGCATATCAGACACATGGAAAACAGTGAACATTACGATGATATGGAAGGAAGGCAAGGAAAGAACAGACATTAAGAATTATCGCCCGATTTCCCTCCTCAACATAGACTATAAGATCTACACAACCATGATGGCAGCTCGCTTAAAGGAGATATTAAAGGAAATAATAAACAACGAGCAGAGTGGCTTTTTACCAGGAAGGTCACAAACAACCAATATTAGAAATATTGTTGATGCTTTAGAATATCTGGAGAAACATAACGAACGCAAAGTAGCTATAGTGTTTGCAGATGCAGAAAAAACGTTTGACAATATAAGCTGGTGTTGTTTGATAAGGACGATGGAAGAACTAGGATTTGGTAAATTTATGATAGCAAATATCACAGAAATCTACACAGAACAAAGAGCTTCTATAATTATAAATGGCGAAAGATCTCAGGAATTCGTAATCCAGAAAGGCACAAGGCAAGGTTGCCCCTTATCGCCCCTACTATTTATAATGGTTATGGAAATCTTAATGAATAAGTTAAGAAAGGATGAAAGGATAGCAGGTCTGAAAATTAAGAACCAAGAACATAAGGTCTGAGCATTTGCAGACGATCTCGTCATAATATTAGAAGATCCTATAGAAAACGTCAACTACTTAATGGGAACTATTGAAGAATTCGGAAACTATGCTGGTTTTAAAATCAATAAAGATAAAACTATAATCCTGACCAAGAACTTACCTAAAAAAGAACAAGAGATATTGAAAGAAAGATCAGGTTGCAAATTGGACAAAAAAGTGAAATATCTAGGGATCTGGCTCTCTACCAGAAATCTGGATTTATATGACAATAATTATAAAAAAACTTGGGAGGTTATATGAGAAAAACTAAAGATCTGGAAAAAATTGAACTTATCATTAATGGGTAAAGTGGTGGCTATTAAGATGACTGTTCTTCCAAAATTGATGTTTTTATTTCAGAATTTGCCGATTATCACAAATAACAGACCATTTAAAATGTGGAAGAAGGACTTAAGTGATTTTATATGGAACGGAAGAAAAGCAAGAGTGAAATGGTTAACTTTAACCGAGAAATCAGAAAGGGGAGGGCTGGATGTGCCGAACTTGCAGAATTATCACAAAGCATGCAGCCTACTTTGGTTGGGAGAATGGTTTAAATTAGAAGACCAACAGCTGCTACAGTTAGAAGGAGAGGGATTGAGGTTTGGGTGGCATGCATATCTAAGCTACGACAAGGTTGCAGTTCACAAGGAATTTAATAATCATATTATAAGAAGAGCCCTCCTGCAGACCTGGAAAGAAATACAGATGCAATATTTCAGGAAAATTCCACTGAAAATTCGGTTGAAGCATTTATCGGAAGATGGGGATATGTAGGCAAACCTGATAAGTGGATTACCTATAGAGAACTGTGTATAAAGCGAGACAATCAGATGGTCTTAAAAACAAAAGAGAGGCTTGACAAAGAAGGATGGAAATTCAATTGGTTTGCTTACCAACAGATACACAGTAGATATAAGAAAGACATTGTGGATTATGGTTTATGGGAAGAGGAGACATAAATAGAAAAAATTATATGGGACAACAAAAAGAAGAAAGTGGGGAGACTATACCAAATTCTCCAATCAAGACAACTTGAAACTGAAACAATCAGAGATGCAATGATCAAGTGGGCAAGGGATATTGGAGAGGTGATTGAATTAGAAGAGTGGGAGGATGCTTGGAAAAAAACAAAAAAGTTCACTGCCTGCCAGCTCCTAAAAGAGAACTTTTTCAAGATTTCTAATAGGTGGTATATGACTCCATCAAGGTTAAACAAAATATTCGGCACTAAAGAGATACACTGTTGGAGATGCGAAAAGGGTTTAGGAACATTAAATCATATGTGGTGGACCTGCCCGAAGGTAAAGAAATTTTGGTTAAAGATACACAAGATTATCCAAAAGGTATTTAACACAGTGTACTAACTGAGTCCAAAATTATATCTTTTAAATATCACCACAATGCTGCCAAAAGAGATGGAAAGAAAATATTGGCGAATTTTGCTATATCTCTGTACAGCGGCCCGTTTGGTAATAGCCGCAAAATGGAAAAGCAATGAGGAGCCAAGTATAGATGATTGGCTCGACAAAATACAAGAAATGAAAGAGAATGATAAACTAACACATTTATTAAATCAAAAAGCAGTACAAAGAGTAGAAAATGAGTGATTCCCAGTAACAAGTTATTGTAGGAAAAGGTGGTGCATAGCAGAAAACATAGAAATATGAGGAGGAGTGAGAGGACAATAATAATAAACATACTAAGGTTAAGAAGTAAGAGGAAAGGAAGCATGGAAAAAATGAAGGTAATAGAGGTGAGAAAGAATATAGGAACAACACATTAAGAAAACTATAATAAAGAAATGTAATGATATGAGGATATGGGGAGGAGAAATATTAGATATAAGAGAGAATAAAAACTTTGGGCTATTTTGCATGAAGGAAGTCATATATGATTTTATTTGTTTAACTGAACTTATGTAACTTAAAGGATGGGGTATGGATAAAACGGGCACTTGTGTTTCCGGCCTATCCATGTCCCAGTATGAGCTGTATATGCAACAAAAAACATATTTTATTAAAAGAAAGAAAGAAAGAAAGAAAGAAAGAAAGAAAGAAAGAAAGAAAGAAAGAAAGAAAGTTGCCTTGATTCCTAAACTGGGGAAAAGGCAATATCACCACCACCACCTCCACCACCCATCATCCCAGTGCCTCCTCACCCTGAAAGCAGTTCATAACTACATCTGGACTTGGCCCACTAAGGCTGCTGCCACACTGCAGGGATAATGCAGTTCACCACCACTTTAACTGCCATGGCTCAATGCTATGAATGCTAGGATTTATAGTTTTGTGAGATATTTAGCCTTCTCTGTCAGAGAGCTCTGATGCTACAACAAACTACAAATCCCAGCATTCCATAGGATGGAACCATGATAGTCATTTTGGACTTCATCTCCCAGGATTCCTGACTGTTGGCTAAGCTGGCTGCGGCTTTTGGGAGCTGAAGTCCAAAACAACTGGAGGAACAAAGTTTGGGAACCACTGCCCTAGCATCTAAGAGACTAAGCTCCCTACTCAGAGGTGGGGATGATATGGCTCTCCAAATGTTGTTGCATTGCAACCGCCAGCATTCCTCACCATTTGCTATGCTTCTGTTGGGAGTTGCACGCCAAGAACATAAGGAGGGCCACACAATCCCTATTCTTGTTCTTTTCATTGGTTTCATGATAGATCTCTGTGGGTCTTATACACTGCTGAGTATCTTGACATCCACAAGTGAGAGAAAATGTCTCTAGTGTTGCAGGCAGACTATATATATTTTTAAACAAAGGAGCAGGATACCCTCCAATATTTCACAGATGAAAAACGTGTGTGTGTGTGTGGCCAATCGATATCACAGTGTAGTCAAGATGGCAAAAGTTCTTAAAGAGAAAGAGCACACAAGCTAGAAGCATTTGCAGGAGTTTGATTTTGCCCAAGCCTACAGGGAAGGGCAAGATTCTTCCTCCTCCTTTCTGTCCAACTGAGTTAATTCAGTAAAAACTACTTTTGCACTTTGAACTCAGTTTGCAACAACTGAAATAAGCCAAGGACAAAGAGGCAATTCTCCTGAAGCTACCATATTAACACTAGCCTACCTGAGAGTAGATCCAACTGAATGCACTCAAACTTAGTTCTAAACCGGCATGTGTAGGCTTGCATCACAAGGGACATACCACTCTGATCAGATTAGCCAATGGTATAAGTAACTTAACTTATAAAATACATTGACTGTATCTTTTTTAAAAACCACATTGCAGTTATATTTTTCTATGTTGTCCTTGTACGTTCCTATGAAAATTATGTGAAATGTTTGCCTTTTCAATAAAAAAGTGGTTCCATAAAACAAAATATTGAGAATTGCTTGAGAGAAACTTTTGCTTCCATCTCTCTTTCTTCTGTCCCACTTGTTACATTACATTTTTGCTTCATATTTCCCACTCAATGCAATGCAACAATACTGGTGAGCTGAAAGCTCTTGATAAGGGATGCTATTATGGAGCAGTGTGGGAAGCAAGCTCGGCATAGAGAACGCCCTTGACATTGTTTGCGGGCCTCTTGCCATGGCTGCTACCTTGGAGACTTAAGAGCCACAGTCAAAATGACCTTTCGCATTCTCTTTCTACCACTAAGATTCCCTCTTGCCCTCCCTGATTAAGCGCACATCAGAAACCATGGCAGATTTACAGGTTAAGGCATGATTTAGTGGAGTGCGCTGCAGCCAAATTAATGCTGGCTATAATATAGTTTACCTCATTAAACAGTGCACACCAAGATCCCGTCTGCTGTAAAACAATTGGTCTCCGAAGTCTAGTGTTCATCTTCCAGGGTTGCTGGGAGATAATAAATGGGTAATATCCCAGCGATAATGGTAATGGAGTCACGGCTCAGAGCTAATATTATGGCAAAGCTGTAATTATTTCAACAGTAAACAAGGCGACGGTTGAGTTGCCGACAGGATTTGAGCCTGTTGAAATGCTTCAGTTAATTTAGCTGGATCCCAGGATGGTGGCTTGGCTCTTAGAAGGAAGATGAAGTTCTCATCTGCTGAACAGATGAGCCAAGCCTCTCTCTCATACGTTGACTTCTGCAAAGCTAAAGTCCCCTTTGCCACCCAAAATGTAATAAAACACCTCGGCATTGATGAGGGGTGTCACATGTGGTGCGAAAATGGAGGAAGAGACATCCACAAAGAGACAAGAATGTCACCCAGATTGAAATGACATCACAGAAGCCAAGCGAGATTAAACTGAGGAAAAGAAATAAAATGCACACATAAATAGATGAAGAGTGATGGGAAGGTGTGGGTAACAGTATTGTAAGTACAACTTTCACTTTAAAATCCAGGTTCAGAGGGACCAATGGAATTTCAGAGGCAGAAAGCATAATTTTGATACTGTTGGTGACACTGCCCAGTGGTGTGGAGTAGCAATGCATGGCCTTAACCATATCTCATGGAGAAATGTGTGTTACACGCAGGTGGCATGACTCCATGTATATAATGCAATCATACACATATTTACTCAAAAGTAAATGCCAATTCAATGAGACTTCCTTCTAGGTAAATGTGGACAGGACTGTAGCACTTTAACAGGCCATTGGAATATATGTGTTTCTTTATAACAAGGGGGCTTACTGGCTCAGCTGGTGGGCCATTTGCGGCCTGGCTGGTGCCCCCTGGCATCCCACTCTCAGTGGCCCCCGCAGCCACATGGTCAGGCATGGGGGCCGCCATGAAAGGTTTCTTCTTCCCAATGTGTGGGAAAGTGGCTTCCAATCGCGTCAAGCCTCCCTCACTGTGATTGGTTGTCTGCTGAATGGAAGCGGGACTTCCGGCCGCACTTCTAGCGCAGATGGATGATGCGTAGCCCGCGCTGGGATCAGGTCGGTAACGACCGACAATGGACCATTGGGCAACACAGGGTTGGGCAATGAAGGGATCCGGACCCATGCAATAGTGCCAACCAATTTTTTGCAGCCATCGGCAAATTGCGGCCTTTATTGCCAACATTCTTATACTAACCTATACTTAATCTCTTACGTTTATTTTGTGCTCAATACAACTGTTAACACAGCTTGTCATTGTATGTGTTTTCATTTGGGAAAGGGAGCGGGGGTGTAAAGCCTGGGTCCGCAATTATGATTGTTACTGTTGTTATTTTCAATTATACTTTTCTTAACTATTTATATTCCATTTATCTCCTGGAGCTAAAAGAAGTGTGCAGTATTTTCCCAACCCCATTTGTATTCTAAGAACAACCCTGAGAAGTTGATGAGACTGAGAAGATAGAATTGGCTCAAGTTGTCCACATTAGTGTTATATTTATAGGGACGCTGGGATATAACCTCATATATAATGTTCATTGGGCAGAGAGATGGGTATGAACACAATTTTCACACAGTGGAGAACACTGTGTGAACATGAAAGAGAAAGTTTTAATTTTGAGCAAGTCTGAAAAAGGCATTTTGATTTTAGAACAAAATATTATATAGTATCTTTATTGTTAATCATGCTATGTATATGGATGCAGACACACCAAATATTGTACAGTTGACCCTCTGGATCTGCAGGGGTTCAGTTCTGGAACCCCACACAAATGGCCAAAAAAGTGGATGGTTGCATCCCATATTATTAAATGGCAGTGATGTGCACGGGACGCATCGGCACATCTATGTGCACATCACCACCATTTTAGGTATGTGACACAATGATCCACGGGAGGTTAAAACCACAGATCAGGAGTCTGCAAATTGGGAGGGTCTACTGCACTGTTTGATCTCTCCCCACAACCATCACCAAACTTTCATAAACTCAGTACACAAATGTCAGAGTTTCTCCACTTCAGATAGTAGTTTTGTTTGCTCTTCTTCACTAATAACGTTTGCCTCTTTTGCCTGGCCACACCTTTGACCATCCTCTGATGTTTCTTGGCCACACCTGTCTCAGTTTTGATCTGTGAAATGCTGGAGGCTATGCATAGGAGCCACATTAGTTCACTTGATTAGTTTCTTCTTCAGAAAGCCTGATTCAAGCGAATCCCTCCATATCAGGTGATGCCTTTCAGAATCAAGAAAGGGTCTTTCTGGTGGTGGCACTCTTGCTACGGAAAAGCCTTCCAAGAGAAGCTTATTTGGGTTTTATAGGGGTGTGGTTTTTTTCCCCCCGTGCCAAGTGAAGACCTTTTTGATTGATTCAGGTCTTTTAAATTATTTGTGTCTCTTAGCTGGGGATCTCTCATTTTATAATCCATATTTTAACTGTGGTTTATTTTTAATAGTTTTATGTTTAATTGTTCCATTCTGCATTTAAATGTTACCTATGTTTGGGCCAGCCTGAGACCTTATGTTACAGGTAAACTGCAGAAATAAAGGAAACCAATTAAAAAAAAATAATCAGAAATTTAAATATTCATATTTTGGGATGATAAAATCTGATAGCTAGTTTTTGAAATCTCACTCATACCCTCCAACTGTCCTGATTTGGCAGGGACAGCCCCAGCTAACCCTCTGCCATCCCATTTTTTCCCAGCTGCTTTTAAAACATCCCTGTTTCGTTTCCCTCCTCCTGCTTTCTCCCTTGGTCCTCGGTTTACTTCAATTGTTGGAAATTGAGTTCAAAGTGCAAAAGTAGTTTGCACATTACTTCAGCACTGGAAGGAGAGAGTGTAGAATCTTGTTCTTCCTAGCCAATTTAGGCAAAAGCAATAGGCTACAGCCTCTCCTAGTATGTGTCTTCTGAAGCCATTATGACCTATGAGAAGTGGCTTAGGGAGCAGGGTATGTTTAGCCTAGAGAAGAGACGGTGAAGAGGGGAAATGATAGCCATGCTTAAATATCAGAAGGAATGTCATACTGAGGATGGAAGAAGCTTGTTTTCTGATGCTCCAGAGACTAGGACATGGAGCAAAGGGTTCAAACTACAAGAAAAGAGATTCTACCTAAACATTAGGAAGAACTTCCTGACAGTCAGAGCTGTTTGGAAGTGGAATACACTGCCTCATAGTGTGGTGGAGTCTCCTTCTTTGGATGTTTTTAAACAGAGGTGGGATGGCCATCTGTTGAGAATGCTTTGATTGTATATTCCTGCAGGGCAGGGAGTTGGGCTGGATGGCCCTTGGGGGTCTTTTCCAACTCTATGATTCTAAGTTTCACAGTCTTGATAACACTGTGAAGTTGTTTGGCCACATGTGTCCTGGTTTTCATCTGTGAAATGTTGTGGGGGAGGGTATGCCAAAATACTTCTCCTCTATTTCAATGTGGTGCATATAAAACAGGCACAGACCTAACAAGAGCCATGCCCACAAGTTATTAATGTCACTGGAATGTTCTTCTTTACATTAGGCAATTACACAAGTTTCCCTTTTCACTGCCAACATATTGTGGTGCCTGGCCTACCATAACTCTCAGTTGCTCCAACCCCACTACCCCAAATATAAATAATGAAATAATCTCTATGCATTACTTTGCCTGTCAATAATCAGATTCATCTGCAGACAATTCAATCCAGTCTTCTGCTGTCTATTTCTATGGCTGTCTCAGCAAAGCTCGTCATGCAGAGCACAATCATTGAAGGTACTTAGTGTGACAGGGAGAAGGAGAACTGCTGAAGATCATGATTTTCAACACCTGGAAATGGATTTTTCTGCAGAACAATCCTGTTGCAATAAAGCACATTTTGAAGCCTGCAACAAACTAGGATTTGTTTGGCAAGTAAGATCCAGGAGAGTGGGGCAGAAAGGGGATATTCTGTGGCTTTCTTCCCACCTCCCAGTAATACATGGACTATCTTTATATTGATCCCATTTTCTCCAGAATCTTGCAAAGTAATAGAAAAGTATGTGTGTCTGCTGTCACAGCTGTAACTTCAAGAGCATGCAACCTAGACTTCTGAAATGTGGGATGCATATTTAATGACAATCTTCCTAGGGTATGGGAGTTGATAGAGTTCAAGGCCAAGAAGGATGTCTAAGGAGGGATTCTTTTTTTTAAATGGTTGAAAAATGTGTTTCTTGAGCAATGGAAAAACTCAATGATGAAAATAATGGACAGGGGAGAATCTCTGCAGTTTGGGACTTATCCTGTGCAAAATTTGTATTAATTTGGCACAGGAAACAACATTTCCTCCATAGAAAACAATATTTTCTGTGCAGAAAATAGTATTTATAGGCATAAAATGCTGTACAAGATCCAAGACTTCAAAGAATTGCTACCTGTCAAATGAGGGAGGAACCCAAACTATTAGGCACAGGGCCCTTTCTGTCACCTCCTGTCCTGACCCTTTAAAGGTCACGCTAATGTCATTTTCAGTCAGCAAAAGTAGCATTTTCAGCAACCATAAGTCACTTCTTGTTATCTTTAACAGGGATTTCTAACCTTTACAGGTTAATGGGGTGCAGCATTTAGAGCCAAAACTGCATCCTTGAAAGCATTTTTGGCTATTGGGATGGCGTCTATTTATGCACATGCTTATAATTTCCTCAAAAATGTCTACTGCCATACCTTGAGTTTCCAGAATATGCACAGAAACCAAGCATAAGAAGAAGTACTCCTGCACATTATCCTTTACAAGCAGCTTGTGCTGACTGTCTTAAGAACCAGCCTGTGCTTATCTACTACATCAGCCCAATAGATGGGAAGCAAACTTGAAAAGAGAAATCAGAATAGATGTAGAAAACTCTGTGTAGAAATGGATTAAATATCTGTGGCCAATGCTTAGAAATTGCTGCAAAGAAAAGGAGCTAACACAGCAGAATTTGCACCTCAAAGGGGAGTCAAATGAGTACAGTTAAAAGATTTTTTGGGAGGGTCATAACCTACACAAAGTCATCTTGAGAAGCCTTAATTAGTATAAAATATTGTTTGATTACAGTTATGGCCTTTTGACAATTAAACGTCATGATCTAACCCTCCCTAGTGTTTTAAAAACAGCAAGGTCAAAAATCAGCTGAGCTGACAATGCCACTAATTACTTAATAATAACAAGATCCGTCAGATAACAACCCTGAGTAGCTTTAAAAAAGCACTAAAGACGGATCTCTTTCGGCAGGCCTTTCCTAATTAGATCCTGGCCTCAGGGGATCCTGGCTTCTTTTAGTACGCTGGCCATTTATAGTATTTTATAGTATTTATTGTTTTTAATTGTGATTTTATATCAGTTGGTTTTAATTTATAATTGTTTAATATTTTTTTATGGGGGAGGGTGGGGTGGGGGGTGTTTGGGGATTTTATCTGTATTGTATTTTAATTTTTGTAAGCTGCCCCGATTGTTTTAACAGAGGGGCGGGGTATAAATTATTATTATTATTATTATTATTATTATTATTATAAATTTTATTTCTTATCCACTTCTCCTCAAGGCTCAAGACAGAGTACAATATGAATTAAAATATATAATATAAAATCATTAAACAACACAGATAAAAATACATAGGAGCCTGCTCTGAAGTCAATTTGAAATGGGTCAAGGAAGTGTGTGTCATCCAAGATGGTCTGGAGTTGGAAGGCAACTGCCTTCTTTACCACCTTGCCCAAAAAAGGAAGATTAGCTTATAATTATTAAGGTCCAGGGGATCTAAGGGAGGGCTTTTCAGAAGCAGACTAACCACTGCTACTTTTAAAGAAGATAGAAAGTTCCCCTCCCTGAGACATGCATTAATAATATGTTGCATTTGAAATTTAATTGCATCTCCTCCTTGGATGACCAGCCAAGGACAAGAATTGAGAAAACAGGTTGTCCTCCATACTTGCCCCAGCAGCTTGTCCACATTAGTAATACTCACCAATTGAAAATGATCCAATGTAATCCCACTCACAGAGTTGTGGGACACGCCATTATCAACTTCTGCTCCAATGGCATCTAAGTCAGCTCTTATGGGAGAGATTTTAACTGCCTACTTTGTGTTCTCTGGTAAATCATTGGTCTAAAACCAGTGCCTAATGGATTAGACCCAGTGGCTAACTGACTACTGTATATGCACTGAATAAATGAGGTTTACAGAAGTGCTGACATACCATTCAACAATTTATTCCGTGGGTCTCCTCTGGTTGAGATTTATGCCACTGAGTCCAAAGGAGGGCACAGTCTACTTAAACACATTCCATTAAAAGCATGCTTGGCTGTATTAGCAATCTTAACTTTTGTCCTAGTACTAGTAGCTCAGACCTGTTCTGTTTATCCAATGAGTCTCCATTCAAAATCGTCTCCAGGCAACATCTGGAGAGAATCATTAGAAATAGTAACCCTTCCCACCCCACTTCCATATTGGAATTTATGGTCACTTTATGAAATGGACAGGGTTGAGCCCCATGGCAACAAACTAGTAAGCCCCATCTCTTCTCAAACCTCCTCCATTTCTTTTTGTTTACATCCAACAAAGACGATCACCCAGTTCATGTACATGTTGCTCTAACAACTCTATTCCACCATATCTTCCTCCACCTGGAGGTCATACCACCTGGAGTCAGATGATTCAGATGGAGAGGAGGAAGCAGATTGCCATGAATCTGTCACTTCTGATAATGAGGATCCTTCTGAGTTCACAGAGCTGGGGGTTGAGGTAGAGGGGGATATACTCACCAGCAAGAGGATGCAGATGCTGAAGACCCATTGCCACAAGTCATGGAGCAATTAAGAGACAAAGAGAGATTGCATCATTCCCAGAGTTTGTTAAGTACAGGACCCTGACTTAATTAGGCACTTGGTGTTTTGGAGACGCCCATAAATCTCCCAGCAGCTTCCCAGCATCTCTGTTGCTCACAATGGTCTTATCTGGGTGACTGACAGTACTCATGGGCATTTGTATTTTCTTGATCTTGGACTGGCTGTACTTTGATGATTCCATTATTCTTTGCTTGCTTCTTGTATCTGGACTGTTGACTGATTATTACAACTCCTGGGTCAGCTGATGACCACTTTCTTGTTCTGCTCTTCATCCTGTTGGATAACTTGTGACTGACCTGGATTTAATTAACTACTTGACAGCTGTTGCATTCTAACCACTTGATTCCTGGAACACTTGCTGACTGGAGCACAGGACACCTCCATCCAAATTATACACTTTCCAAACGATGCAATCAATATAAGCCATGAGCTATATCGGTTGCATCATTTCATGCATTAAAGTGGCTTTTCTCAATTACACAGCCCCGGGTATTTGTAATGCACTGTTAATTCACAATGTCATATTTCACATTAAGGGGGTGGGATGGAAGGCTACATATCGAAAAAATACTTAACATGGATAGGAACACCAAAAACAAGTCAAATTGCTGAGAGAATGAGGGGGACGACTAAATTATCCCAGAAGCTCTAATGACTTGGGCATCAATGGTTCTAGGGGTCTTGGGCCTGTGAACCAAAGGAGCTGGATACGAGAGGTCACCCTAGCAACTCTACATATCCTGCCTCTGTAGTGTGATGAACTTTTTGAACATCTGACCTCATTAAAAGACTCAACGGTCTGGAGCTGAAACCAAGTAATTATAGAGTAACACCAGATCTATTCAACAGGCGCTGCGGCAACAGTGGCTAGAGGTTTGTGTGTATGTGCACACGTGAGCCTGTGTTAATTCACAATGTCTTCATGTGTATGTGTAGAGGAATGGGGAAAGGTCTGCTCTCTGTGAAAAGAAAATCTGTGACTGCCACCCACACTCCATTCTATTTTGTGACCTTCGCTATTTTACTCACCTTCTTTCTGCTCACCTTGTCACTGCAAAGGAAGGCATCTTTGGCCTGTCATTCAAACTATGTCAGCTCATCACAGGACTCCCACACCAATAATATCAACTAGCACTCACATGCTGGGTTGAATCTGCCCCTGTCGGGTGCCAACACAGACCATCCTGACACACACTCTGTGCTTCATAGCATTTGATGTCATGACATCTTCCAGCTCTGGATGAACACATGCTGTCAATTAGAGCTTTCCAGACCCAAGCTAATGAAGAAAAGAGAAGCTGCTTCTCAACCATTGAAGCAACTCAAGAGACAGGTCAAAATACCAGAGGCACCTGCAGACTCTTGCACTGAGAGATGAAGTTGGCACGTACTGGCCCTTTTTCTGACTGCACTGAGAACTATACTTTGTGCTATCATTCATATAGTATATAGTAGTAGCAAGCAATGGCCTGCCAACGGCTGAACAGAATACAGAAAACACAATGTTTACTGTCTACAGTGGGTGTAAACTACAGGGGAAGGGAAGTAACACAGGGAATCTATACCTGTGTTTCTTCATAACTGCTAATTATAATTCAATTATATTCTCTTCCATTTGCTTTTCTCCCCCTCCAAACACTAGAAATTAAGGAGGGGACACATTGAAAAGAAGTGATCAACAGCAGGTGTAGAATAGATAAAAGGACATACTTCTTTGTGTGATATGTAATTAATCTAGAAAATTGATTGCAACAGGACGCTGCCACAGCCACTAGCTTAAAAGGCACAGCAGCCACAATTGATGTAGAGATTATAAGTTTATCAGTTCCAATGGAGGGACAGATGTGGGGGGGACTATTTAACTCTTTCAATTCTGTCCTTTTGTGCTCCCCCCCCCCGCAACTGTTTTTCACCTTGTGAAATAAAATACAGAGGTATCCAAATCTATTCCTCTTGGAGAAAAAACAGTCTAGAGTCAGATTCTGAGTGGGGAAATGCACAGGAGGGATGAGGTTAAACATCCCTTTCATCACATCTGTTGCTTTGAAATTTATAGCCTTAGGGCTGCATTTCCTAAAAGTGAAAAATGAGGAGAAAATAACAGCTGCATGTAACATGTGGTTTGGCCTTGATCCAGACCATTTGTCCAGGTAGCACCAGCTCTTGAACAGTTCAGATAGATAATCTTTCCTACTACTTGAGGTCCTTCTGCCTAGAGATGCTACATTAGTAGGAAGATTACTAATACTTGCAAGTGTTCTTGTCCCAATAAGAAAGGGGACAAGATAGTAATGCATTAAGACAAACCATCGAAAAAATGGTGAACCATCACAAGATCTTTCACATGTGGTAACTCCTCTACCAAAAAGGAGGTTTTTTATTTGTTTTTATGGGGAAAAAATTTTTTGTGTGCAGAAAACAGTGCAGTTCTGCACAAAACCTAGTTTGAAGGAGGGGTTTGTGCAAAAATATATATATTTTTCATACACAAAAAGATGAAAAATAATTGAACCATGCACAAAACTCTTATAAACACACACACACACACACACACACACTGCTACCTTCTGCTCATTTTGATTCTATTTTAGTTGTCAGCTAGAGGGGTTTGGAAAAGAAGCCATCCTTGAATGAAGACATACGCAAAGGCACAGCAGGGTCTTCAGGCCCTAAGGGTCTTGAGCATTCAGAGAGATCGCTGCAGACTGCCACAGCACTGTGGTGAAGACAGCATCTGGTAGAAGTTTATCTTCAAAACAGTAAGCAGAGCAATTCAAGTGGTGGGATTTAGGGCTGCTACAAATTCCTGTGATTTTACAGTTCTAACATATGAACACCATCTTTGCTCTTTGCGGCTGAAGAGGCCAATCAGATAACATGTTTGACAGGGATACAGGAAGGCTGGATGTGCATAATGTTAAGCAATTTAGCCCCATTCAGATAATAATATACATATCATATTTGACCAAGAATGGATGCGATAGACTATTTCTTTTCCATATCATTTTCTGATGTGTTTAGTCATAAGCCCTCCATTTCAATTGTACACATTTCCCCCTAAAGTAAACAATTTTGTATTTATTTTCCTTTACTGTACACATTTTCTGTATGGATCTTTGAGTGAAGAATTACAACATAAAATTCAGAGACATGATAAATTTAAGGACACCTGAATTCCAATCTGTATATTTGTGTGAGAAGTACAAGTTAAACTTTTTTTCTAATATCCCTCTCTTCAGCAATGATTCAAATCTGCAGTGCATCACTTAGAGTGATGTACTTTTGAAAGACAACCACTACATACATTTCATGCAGCAAATGTTGTGTACAGAATGCACAAAGATGACTTGGAGTTACATAGTAGAAAACTGGACATCTAGTTTGTCTGCGTAAGAATCCCAAATCTGAAAGGCAGCCAGCATGGTGCTGTGCTTTGACCATTGGACTATGACTCTGGAGATCAGGGTTTCATTCCCTGCTTGACCATGAAAACCCTCTGGGTGACCTTGGGCAAGTCACATTCTCTCAGCATCAGAGGAAGACAAAGGCAATCCCCCTCTGAACAAATCTTTCCAAGAAAACCCTGTGATTCATTCACTTTAGGGTCACCATAAATTGGAAACATGCTAACAATAATAAACACATATCTTGTTAATTTAGAATAAGAAACACAATATATACGCCGTAAATTCTTCTTTATTGGGCCAGGGATATAGAATTGCTAGATCTCAGGCCTTGGCCCTGAGTCTCCAGTTTTTGTAAGTCATCTCCACACAAGAGATGAGGGTGCAAATTATCCAGTTATGGTGAGATACAGTTTGTGAGGCTTTATTTATGTATTTATTTATTGCTGCATCTTGTTGAAAGGACTCTCTGGAAGTGTACAGATTTACTTAGTTAGTTTGTTCTTTCCCTTCCAGTAGTTGTGGCATCAGGACTCAACCTCCACCGTGCCCTGCATTCAACTTCTGTCAGGATGCAAGTAAGGCAGATTAAAGGTTTCTTACTCCATGTCCCAAAGTAAGTGAGAAAGAATGATCCCCTCATTTCACCTTCATAGAATCACAGAATCATAGAATTGTAGAGTTGGAAGAGACCACAAGGGCCATCCAGTCCAACCCCCTGCCATTCAGGAAACCACGATCAAAGCATCCCCGACAGATGGCCATCCAGCCTCTGTTTAAAGACCTCCAAGGAATGAGACCCCACCACGCTCTGAGGGAGTGTGTTCCACTGCCAAACAGTTCTTACTGTCAAAAAGTTCCTCCTAACATTGAGGTGGAATCTCTGTTCCTGGAGCTTGCATCCATTGCTCCATGTTCTAGTCTCTGGAGCAGCAGAAAACAAGCTTGCTCAATTCTCAATGTGACACCCCTTCAAATACTTAAACAGGGCTATCATATTGCCCCTTAACCATCTTTTTTCCAGGCTAAACATACCCAGCTCCCTAAGTCTTTCCTCATAAGGCATAGTTTCCAGACCTTTCACCATTTTAGTTGCCCTCCTCTGGACATGCTCCAATTTGTCAATATCCTTTTGGAATTGTGGTGCCCTGAACTGGACACAATGTTCTAGGTGAGGCCTGACCAAGGCAGAATACAGTGGCACTATTACCTTGATGTGGGAACATTCTCTTTAGCTAAATCTTAATTTCCAAACAGGAAAATATGGTGTGTTTGCATACATGCTTGAATGACAAGCTGTGAGCAACTGTGGTTGGTACTTAATGCAGAATGCTTAATGGCATCACCACAGGCCATCCCTATGTCTCAGTTTACTGTCCAGGAACCTCAGGGCCTAGGGTGACTCTGAACTGCCAGTCCTAGTCAGGGAAGAGGTTAATTAGGAAGACAGACTGTGTCATGGGACTATAGTTTTGGGGAACTGAAACAACAATTGTACTGAATCACATCACAATGATCTTGGGAGGATTTCTGTAATGAAGGGGAATTTTGAAGTTATGCCAGATGCCACCTCTGGATTGGGCAGGCAAAAGAGGCCCTGTGATCTTTAAGGATGATCTTTAAGGGTGACGGAGCTGCTAATACAGACTATGTAATCTGGACTGGAATTCTGGCAAAAGCTGCTCCAGTAAATTATCTAACTCTGCAGGAAATTTCTGATTAGCTTGCTCTTCTCCCCTTGGTGCTTCAGCTGTTTCCATAGCAGCTAAATCCTAAGTAAAATGGAGACATCTGGTTCAAATGCAGGTAAGGCTCCCTTGGGGGAATGAAACTGGCTGGATGACAGAAGAGAAAGCAAACATCTTTGCACAAAGTGAGCAACAGCAGTAACACCTGAAAGTGTCACATACCAGCTGGAGCAAAAACCCATGAGTGGTAGTCAAGGCCTTGAATGGTCAGTTAGGGAGGAAGCGGCAGCAGGAAACAGGCAAAGAACCAGAATGAAGCTAGGTAAATTGACACACAAAAAAAAAAGAACATAGGCACTGAAGGCAAAAGGACTCTGAAAAAGTCCAACCATGTAATCAAAATTATTTTGTTTTGTTTCAAAATCCCTCAGCTATTTCAAGCATGGCTCTCCAAATCCACTTTAAAATTTCAAATAAATTCAGCAACAACTCTGATTACTACTAAAAACTATCTTTGGATCATGCTGTTTTGCATTAACCTGGCTATTTGGGTTTCCATGGTGGTTCGAACCCTGGTCTCCAGAGTCGTAGTCCAACACTCAAACAACTTCACTGCTCTGGCTAAGATTTGGGCTAGACTATGCTATTTCTCCCACATATTTGAACCAAACACATTGATTCATTGCAGGGTATGAACGAGTCTTTTGCACATTGGTCAGCCCATAGAAAGGAGTGAATGAATGGCTATAGAATCCTGCTACATATATGAAGACAGAGTGTGACAATGTCCAAAGCCCAGGAATGTGTTCAAAAGAATGCATAGGCATACAATGTACAGAAAAAATCTAGAAAATGGACAACTATGTACACAGAGGACTTCCAAATTAGAACAACAGATACAACAGATCCTTGCCTCCATTACCATCAAAACACAGTAATATTCTGAGCACAGTGGATTGGTTCTCAATGCACGTGACACAACCATCCTGCTGAAGGTAAGCAAGTTGAAATCTAGACAATGTGTGGGTTTGATACCACTTGGAAACAACGTGGATTGGTTCTCAAAGTACATGACACAACCATACTGCTGAAGGTAAGCAAGTAAAAATCTAGACAATGGAAATTTTCAGACTGCACTGTTATAGTGTTACTATTCCACTTTAACTGCTCTGGCTTCGTGCTGTGGAATTCTGGGGTTTGTAGTTTAGACAGTGTTGATTTGACACCACTTGGAAACGACATACATGGTGCTTGGAATCCCATGTGGAAGAGTGGTGGAATAAATATTTGAAAACATTAATACAATTGCCACCAAGATTTTCCAAGTCTAATAGGAAGTAATTCCACCATATAGAAGAAAGATACTCCTGTACCATAATGCATTTTTCCCCACATACAGAGCAACTTACCTTTCGGTGAGATGTGTCTCCAAGTGATTGTAGGGTCTGGTCTACCTGTAGCAATGCAGGTGAGACTGACATTACCACCTTCATTGATGGAAATGTCTGATGAGATCTCAACAATCTTGGGAGGTACTGCAACAACATAAAAGAGAAGATGACCATTAGCTAGTTACGTTGGAGATGACCTCAATATTCCTGTTTCTGAAACCAATTAATAGATATTTCACTATGGGTTTTCCAAGCAACAACAAAACCAAAAGAAAGCCAACAGATGGTTAGTGGACTTGATCCAGTCCCCATAGCAATTTTACCAACACTTTTAGGAGTCATAAAATTTGAGGCAAGTTTCAGTAGCACCTCTCTCCCAGTTCACCCATAATTCTCTGCAACAATGTTTGAAGAGGAAGAGGTATCCCACACTTCAACATTTTCACTTGCTTTCAAGTTTATGTTATTACCTAGCCATGCCAAATCATGTGTGGTCCATATCACTGCGAAGCCCGTTGGGCTTGGGGAACTGACGTTATTATGCAACTGAATCAGCCACAAAGGGATTTGGGTGATACAGCAAGATACTCCTCCACCCCATCCCCAAACCAATATCTACAGAAAGTAATTACCCCTGATGTTGCTTCAAGTTGAGTCCAACTTATGATGACCCTATCATAAAGTTTTCTTGGTAAAATTTAGTTAGAGGAGGTTTACTATTTCCTTTGTCTAAGGCTCAGAGAGTGTCACTTTATGCTATTAGAGCTATATGGTAGTTGCTCAACTTGCCTCATAAGTCAGTGTTACCCAACTAAATGCACATGTACATCTGCATTTGCAATCCACACAGCTACACATCTATGAATGTCCCTGCACAGCACACAACACAAGCATGCACAGTGGCACCGCCTGAGCAGCTCTGATTCTGCAACTTTGAACATTCTGCAGCAGACAAAAACATCAAACTGCTGCTCTAGGTGAGTTTGGGCATGTCTAAGACATCACCAGCAGGATTCCAGTTGGTATTTTTCTCCATTCTTTTGCAAGGAAGGAAAAGGCATTTTGAATAAATCCCTGAAGACAGAAAAGAGCCAAAGGCCTTGGAACACCAATCTTGGCAGAGCAAGGATTCCTTTGCCATGACTGTCCTGTCTGCCCCTCCTTTGCTAGATTACTCCCCAACTTGCCCCCCCCCCCAAGTGTCAGCTGCTGGTGGAAACGTGAATTGCTCCAAGGGAGCAGGCTGAGTACAAAGCAACTGCATTGGCCTTGCATACAGTGCTTCTGACGTGCAGATAAGTAATTTATTGATCTGTAAAGCACTCTGAGACGCTCAGGAAGGGATTATGTCATGCCAACGCTGTGCAATAAAATAAAAAATGATGGACTTTTTGTGAACATGAGGGTGATTTAGGGTTTGTAGCTGGAAGTGTAGTTAAAGTACATTTTAAGTGGAAATCAAGGTAGGTAATGAATTACTCCATGTCCAGAAGGACTGCTGGGAGTTTCAGGGTTTTTTTTCTCCTGGCTTCTGACTCAAGAGCTAATATTCAAATTGTACACTAGAGGACAACAGAGGATCAAGCTCAAAGTAACAGATCGGGACTTTGGGGCTCAGTGGGAGATACAGTACCAAAGTACATCCTGCATATAGTTGTCCCTATGCAGTTTTAGTCAGTGCAGGGTACTGAAGGAGGAGCAATATATGACATTATTGCCTCAGCAAAGTATGTAGAAACTGCCTGTGCTTGTAAAGATGCCACCTAAGAATACATGTGCTTCTTATCTCATAAGATTCATCAGGTGAAAAATCTGCAGACAGAAATTTGGGGTGTAGTTTAGGGCAAACACAAGAGACTACAGCTTGAGGGCTAAAGCAGTGGAGGCCGACTGTCAGAGCGAACTTGACGGATCCTTTTTGCTCTAGCAAGTGAATGAGGTGATAACAAGGCATTCAAGTTTTACTAAAGTTGGAGATGAATCAGCCTAGAGGAAGTCAGAGAATGATAAGACATAAGTAAGTAGAAACAGATTATTCCTTTCTTCGCCTTGCCTTGCCTTGGTTTCCTATTGATCTTAGTTTAAGTGGAATGGTAGCATATTTGCAATACTGAATTGCTAACTACAGTTAAACCCCTGTATCCACAGGGGGTTGAATCCTATTAAAATAAATTACTTCCTGTAAAAAAAAATACCATAGAGTTGTGTTGGCAGACCTAGAAGATGTCTAGAGAGGATGCCTCTCTAAGCATTTACCAGCATGACTCTATGGTATGTATCCCCTATTTTGTGTCCTGTGGATAACTGAATTTTCAGATATTGGTTCTGCAGATACAGGGGTCCAACTGTCAAAGCAAAAGCTTGCATTTCAGATTGCTGATTTTTATTTATTTATTTATTTATTTTGTTCTTGTTAAATAAAGCTCAGTGTCTTTTACAAATGGATCTTGTGGCGTTACTGAGTTCAATGGAACTTGTACTAGGATTGCAACTGTGCTGGTCCTTATAAACTTGCTATCATGTTACATATTGCAGCTCTTCAGTTCATACGTGTCTGTGATTCTGTCACTGTGGAATGGAAGTCCTAGCTATAACTTCACAACTGTGAGGACAAAATATGATGTGGATAGTACAGAAAATACAATGCTATGGGATTTTCAGTGTTCCCTTTCTTTTCATTATGATAAAGGGAAAGCGCAAAGGAAATCTCAATCCAAATTGTAAAAATCAGAGGAAACACTAATCCAAAAATCACAAATTCAAAATTCTCCACTTGAAAAATTGAGCAAGAGAATTCGGAGGGATCTGGTGTCTTTAGGGTAGTTAGGCCCAGTGAATGGATGCAGACACATATGCTAGATACATTTAAAGGGAATATCTAGTACCTAGTACCCTGGGTATTTGCTCTCTCTGACTATTCTGTTATATATAACCAGGTGTTTTGCTGTTTTCATCTGGTCAAGACTGTACACTGGAGATCAAGGGAATGCTAAGGATTTCTGCCCTTAGCGGTAACATCCCATATGTTGTGGCATTTTTTTTGGGGGGGGGAGTCAGTTTTGTTGGGTTCTGGGTGACTAGGTCCAGAGGTTCAGTGTCTCTTGCCTCCATAGTTTGCATCATCAGAACCCAAGGTTTTCAGATGCCTTCTTCTTCTGAATCAGTGTCATTGTTATTGCTTGTGACCAAGGTCATGATTTGCTTTATCAAAAAGGTTCTTATATTGAAGTTTTGATGATATTCCAATATCATGCCCTTTGACTTTTCACAGATTAAAAAAAGACAAGTGTGGCCAAGCAACATCAGAGTGTGGTCAAGGTGGCAAAAGTTACTATTCATAAAGAAAAAAGAAGCTGTCAGAGGCTGTGGCAGTTTGCTGTTGCCCGACCTACTGGAAAAGCCAAGATTCTTCTCTTCCTCTGCTTAGTTAACTGAGTGCAAACTTTTGCATTTTGAATTCAGTTTGCAGAAGTTGAAACTAAACAGGGCTAGTCCTGGTTAGCATTTGGATGAAATACCAGGTGTCGTTGGCTATATTTCAGAGGAAGAAACTGGCAAAACCACTTCTGAGTCGCCCTTGCCTGAGAAAACCCCATGAAATTCATGGGGTCACCATAAGTTGACAGGTGACTTGAAGGCACATGCACACATACACCTATCCACAAGGTAGCAAAGACTTGGCCAGGCCAGGAGAGGTAACCCTGGAGCTATTTGAGACCTAGATGTTCCAGTCTGACCTCAATTGACTGATGGACATGTGCTGTACTCCTGACTATCCCCTGGAAAAGAAATGGGGAATGTGTGGACCTCCAGATGTTCTATTGTATCTCTCAGCATTTCTCACCATTGGCTATACAGGATAGGGTTGGTGGGAGTTTTAGGCCAACATCTGGAGGTCCCCATGTCTCCCACCCTGCCCCCAAAGCTCCTACTTGCTGTCAAGATCTCTCTCTGGCTTTTCTTCTCAAACAAACACACTGGCTTATTTTTTTAAGACTGATGTGGGTTTAGTAATAGGAAATGAAGGACAGAAGGTGGCCTTTCTAGCAAATTTATTGTTTTATTTAATTTGTATCCCACTTTTCTCCATGCGTGGAACCCAAGGTGGCTTACGTCAAGTTAAAACAAGTTATAAAGAAGTTAAAAATAATAATTAAACATTTTTGTTAAAAACACAGAGTTGAAACAGTTTAAAACACATTTAAAGCATAAAAAGAGAGAAGCAAGGTCCCATTTAAAAGCCTGTTCTGTCACATGAACTACGACGCATGTTGTTCTCTTTAGTATATATGCCCCAACTATGCAAGCCGACCCTGTCAAGATAAGACAAAGGAAATAAAAGCTGAAATATAGAGCTGATAACTTAATAAAAATTACTATGATTTATTGAATAAAAATTGGTAACTTCCACACATGTATAGGTGACTTTACAAGTGCAAATACTGCTTGCTTCATCTGTGAGGTGTTAAGTGTACTACAGTACATCTCTATTTTAATATTTAGTATTTGTTATATTTTGTTTACTATGATTAATTTCTACACCAGTGAGCCTCCTCGGAGGCTGGAATACTCCATCTATGACCTTTGGATAATTATGTAAAGTGTTATTTTCATCTAACTACTGATGAAGATTCATTGAAATGGTTCCACATTTCCAGGCATAGTCCTATAACACAGCTCTTCATTACAGCCTGTACAACTCTTCATCATATTTCGCCAATGCTACATGGCTTCTGGAGTGTATATAGTTGGCCTTTATGTTTGCAAGCATAGAATAGACTGTAATGTGTTTGTGACTTCTTTGTTTATCATGGACTTCCACATTTAGTTTTTTTTTTTTTAATATACTTCTGCCCTTGCTATACAGTATGTTATTAAGCTACCATATATTTCATTGCCTATAGGATTTAGCTGGTCTGTGTTCCTTGTGTTACATTGTCCTTCTCTCATGTGTGTGTGTTGCTTACTTATAGGGTATTATTCTGATTTGTATTATTATAAAACCTGTTACTGTTTGTATTATTCTATATTAAATTATATGGTTGGTTATTGGTCATATCTAATTGCCTCGAGGCTTTGGTTATTCTGTGTTCTGTATATTTTTCATATTATTTATTATCATATTCACTTGTTTGGTTGTTTGGATTCCTTCCCCCTATCCTTTTGTTTCCTAGTTGGTGTTTTGCTTGTTTTGAGACCCTCCTAAGTTGTGAATTATTGTTAACCTGCCCCAATTTTAAGATCTTTGGGGCAAGGCTTTCTCTCAGTCCAACCACAGTCACAGATACATCTGGGGAGGACAGGGGAAACAGTTTTCTCAGTAGCTGCTCCCACGCTCTGGAATGCCCTCCCATGAGAAACTTGGTTGGCCTCTTCTCTGCTTTTTTCTTTTCTTTTTGACCAGTAAGCAAATAACCTTTAAAAAAATTAGGCTGGCCATTGCATCGTAGTTCATGTGACAGAACAGGCTTTTAAATGGGACCTTGCTTCTCTCTTTTTATGCTTTAAATGTGTTTTAAACTGTTTCAACTTTGTGTTTTTAACAAAAATGTTTAATTATTATTTTTAACTTCTTTATAACTTGTTTTAACTGGATGTAAGCCACCTTGGGTTCCACGCATGGAGAAAGGTGGGATACAAATTAAATAAATCAATAAATTTGTTAGAAAGGCCACCTTCTGTCCTTCATTTCCTAATACTAAACCCACATCAGTCTTAAAAAATAAGCCAGTGTGTTCTGAACTCTCAGCCCTACTGATTAAAATTTGCTCCCCTATCTTCCCATAATTAATCAACTAAATTTCCAAAATGAACCAATTCAAGGTTGCAGCATTAATTGCTACAATTTGCATCTGAGGCAAAATAGATGCTGGGGAAATGTGCTTAAAAGGCCTTATCATAGAGATGTTCATATATGGATTAAAACAAAAAAATAAGAGCAGCCCACAGGTCCTCCAGCATTGTGGAAATCAACTTACTTTTCAAATGTGCAAGTGGGGCCTTGGAGGGAGAGAGGAGCAGCCAGGCACAGCTCCATTGTACCTAGGCCTAGCACAATGAGGAGAGGGGCTTCCTTCATTGCAACTGCCATTGCTGTGGTGTCCAAACAATGCCTGGAAAACCAGCTGAAGGCTGATTACTACACAGCTGATAGCAGAGGCACAGCACAGTCAAGCTAATTACAGGCAAAGGACTCAAGGCAGCATGAAGTCACACACTTACTTTACTAGCAAACAAAACACAAATCCACAAGCGAAGTCCAATATACAAGGTCAAGGTCCAGCAAAGAGAGTTCAGGGTAGTCCTGCAGAATACAGGTCAGGCAAACAGTGTCCAGAGTGAACAAACACAGTCCAGATCTAACACAGTGAGCAGAAACAAAACGGGTACTCAGGTAAGTCAGATAGATATCCAACAACCCCTGGAGGGCAGTGCTGCATATTTATAGAGCAGCAGCTAATTCAGTTGCTGCTTAACTAATTGCTGCTTACTATAAATACACTGAGACCACCCCAAGCCCTCCTTTTGTTGACTCTGTGCTGTGAATGTGGGTATAGGTAAGTTGTCCTCTGTATCTGAAGGGGCAGGACCCTCTGTCAGAGCTGATACTGCACTGTTGTCTGTCTCTGAGGCCTATGGCTCTGTGATAACCTCCTGCTCCGGTTCAGCAGGTCCTGGCATGGCGACTGCTTCAGTCACTGAGTTAGAGTCCATTTCCAAGTTGTGGAAGCAGGGCATGACATGTGGCCTCAGAGGGAAAGAAGAACAGGCAAGCAAAGCTCCATCATGTTAAGCCCAGCAGCTGAGGAAATGCCCTCTTTCCATCCCAACTGCCACTGCTCTGGCTTCTGATGGAAAGAAGAGCAGCCAACATCTCCTGGATTTAATCCCCTGCCCCACTGCCATCCTTCCTTTTCTTTTCTTTTCTTTTTTTAAATTGTATCTTTTTAGATTGTAAGCCTTGGGACAGGGAACTGTCAAATTAACAACTGTAAAGTGCCATGCATACCAATGGCGCTAAATAAATAAATAAATAAATAAAGCATCCTAAGCTATTTAGCACCCACTTCCTCAATAAAGCCACCCATAATCTCAAAAGAATGCCTCGTTTATTGTACATCCATGGGGGGGTGGGAGCATCCTCTGAAAATTCAAAACTCCAGCTTGAATGATGTGCAATTTCTCAACTGACACAGACTATGAAACCATTGGAAGGGCAGACTCATGAGAGAGACAGAGCTGAGGTTTCAGCTCTAGCTTTCATGACAAATGTAGTTAAGTTCTCCTTTTCTCCTGTCTCCCAATCTTGGCTTGAAAAGTTGCTTTAGAAATGTCAGCTGTGATAATCAATTAATTATGATGAACTGGCCATCAGTGGGTTCCTAGTTGCACCTATCTGAGATGGGAAACTTGAAAAGGTTTGCATCAATCAGCGTCAGGTACAGAGAAGGAACAATGACATCAGGCCAAAACCAGAAGGAAGCGAAGATGACAGAGGCAAAGTCTGCCATTAGTTACCCTTTTAATTTAAACCCACACAGCTAGAATTTAACACGACAGTTATTATATGCTAATTATGTGTTTGAATAATTAATCAAATGAATTATTTAAAGTGCCTTTCCTGTAATGTAACAGGTACAAGAGGAGTTGTATTTTACTACACAAGGGAGTGAAAGATTTGATAAATAAGAGATAATAAATATATACTAGATATTATTTAGAGTTCAGCTGTGATCTTGTCCTGCTGCATCAAAATCTTATTATTAAGATGTTATCATTTCTGGATCAGAATAAAAAAAAATAAGCAGGTGGGTGGTGGCAATGGTTGCTCTGTAGCTGAAAAGGAAAGTGTGGATGGAGTCCCTCCTCAACTGAGGGGGGAGCGAGGGCAAGAGAGATAAAATAAATCCGGACTCCCTGCTCTGGGAATTCCCATCTGCATTACGATCCTTGTTCTTGCCACATTTCTTTCGCTTGGAGATGATTAAACATGGCAGCACTGTTGCCGGCTCTCCACTGACAAAAGTAGAGATTTCCCCAGAGCAGGACCTGTTCATTTGCAGATCTCATTTACTTTGCCATGAAGATTATAAGAGAAAGAAAGAAAGAAAGAAAGAAAGAAAGAAAGAAAGAAAGAAAGAGTTCTTACATGTACAGGACTGATTTATTCCTTTATGTGAGCTTAAGAGAATGCAGAACTACCATTGCCTTGCATCATTCTGTTCTATGGAATCAACCTGAAACATGAGAAATGAGAGCCAATGTTGTGCAGTGGTCTGAGTGTTGGACTAGGACTCTGAAATAGAATCATAAAATCATTGAGTTGAAAGAGACCACAGGGGCCATCCAGCCCAACCCCCTGCCATGCAGGAAGACACAATCAAATCATTACCAACAGACAGCCATCCAGCCTCTGTTTAGAAACCTCCAAAGAAGGAGGCTCCACCACACTCTGAGACAGTGCATTCCATTGCCGAGCAGCTTTTACTAACCCATATTCCCAGTCAGTCATGGAAACCCACTAGATGACTTTGGGCAATTCAAACTATTTCAGCCTCAGAGGAAGGCAATCACAAACACACACACACACACACACACACACACACACAAACCCTGTGATAGGTTTGCCTTATGGTCACCATAGGTTAGAATTGACTGGAAGGCACACAACAGCCACAGTCCCCAGACTTAGTCCACAATATCTCCAGTTAAAAGGTATGGCTAACAGAAGATTGGAGCATAGGATTGCCTAAGACTTTGGACACATTCTGCCAGCTTCGGCTGACAATCCTGACCTAAAGGGACCTGCGATCAGTAATGTAGTCAGGGCTCAGAGCAGTGACACAATGACACATTTTGATTGGCAGAGATGAGGGTACCATCTTCCACCACACCCACCACCACCACCCCTGCTTTCCATTTTGCTCAGCTGCAATCTTCACAGGAGTTGGGAAGGATGGAAATTCTACAAGAAACAACAGAGTTGCCCTCCTTTGTGTAGCCACTTGCCTCATTTCATGTTATGTGGACATCATAGTTTGAGAGCTTCAAAGTATGAACTTGGTGTCTGGGGAGAGCCTGCAAAAGTTACCTTTGGACTATAAGAATCTCCAGGCTGTTGGCTGGGGAATTCTGGAAAGTGTAGTCTATAAAGTTTTCAAAGCTGAGTATGTAGATCAACATTAGGTACTTCCTTCCAGTGTTTTCATCCCTATCTGAATAGTTGCTCAACTGGCTCACTGGCATAATACCTTGCACCTCTGATAGCTGGTTTGATGGATTGCTTGTTTGTTTTCCCACAAATCCAGTGCTAATATCCAAGAGCATGGCCCCCACATCCTGAAGTGGGCCCCCAGGCCAGGAACTTTGATGGCCCCCCCTACCTACTGCTAAGGTTAAGGGCAGCAAGATGCTCTACAGGATTTAGGACAAAAATTAAAATCAGTTTAAATGATGACACCAAAGAAATATTTATATTCATTTTTTTTAAAAAAACTAAACTAATTTACATAATAAAAATGTACAATGATATCACGCTGGCCCCCTCCTAATCCCAGGCCCCCGGGCCCCTAGGCTAGATCCCTGTCAGCCCTCCCCACCTTGGGAGGCCATGTCCAAGAGCCTATGGTCAGTTTGGGATATGTATCCAAAAAGATAGAATATGCAGGATTTGAACCAGGATCCCCCCCCAAAATACACACGCGTGCGCATGCACACACACACACACACACACCACGGAAGAACAGTGCAATGATCATTCATACTTATTACTGACTAGTGGAGACTGAATGCTGATTCAGCCTGGTGCTACTTTGTCAAGAAGGTTGATAAGAGCATCCTCATGGGATGGGGACTGCCGCAAAAGAAATGGTGTGGTAGTGGTGGGAAGGTGGCGGCTGCAAATCAATAACTTAGGAAGCACCACGCCATGGTAACGAACAACCTTAATGAAAGAACGGTGCAATATCCTGCAGCAAGAGCCTATTAAATTGCTACTCAGACAGTACAGTGCTAGACTGTCACTAGAGAATACCACTGGGATGTTTTCTACACAAAAACAGCATAGAGCATGCATATATCTGCCGAGAAGACGCCTGTGTCAGATTAAGGAAAACAACAAATATAAAGCCCCTGAAGAGAAATAGGGAGAAGTGTGGTATAATGTTTTGCATCTTATTTTGAACCATTGCTTGGCAGTTTTCCAGTAGTGTGTGAGTTTTGACATGTGTTGTTGACTGTGGCTTTTCTACCCCCAAAGAAAGGTCAGGGGTTCTTCTTTTTCCAGTCAATAGATGAAATAACAAGGCCTTCATGAACAGAGGCAAATTTGTGTGCAACTATGCTGCTGGATGAACAGGAACTAAAAATAGGTCTACCATGTCAAAAGCCATGCTTGTGTTTATTGAATTGTTTGCTTACTAATGCCTCATTCTTACTTTCAGAAGTTCAGAGTACTTCGTTGCTTAAGATCACTAACCAAATACTGAACACAATCACAGTCACCTCAATTTCAACTGTGCATCAGGTACTCCAAAACCATTCACTGGGCCTCAATTCCAGCCCAAGAACTAGAGAAACAAAAACAAAGCTATTCCCATACAAATCCATACACGCTAAAGAATTTCAGAAGCCCATAATTATGGAGGTCTGAGAATCCTGTTTTCACTTTGCATCAGAACACTGTTTGTGCATTATGTTTCTTTGTGTTTCTAGGGAAAGTACAATGCACGGTGTGATATGGCAATGAAGAAGACAGACAAAACATGACCGATTGGCAATCATACAGTATAACTTACAGATTTGAAGAGTTCTCATAAAATCACTCATTCTCATGAAGAGAGATTACCTGGATGTGCTAAGGCAACCTGTTGACATGTCACTGAACCCATGAGATTTCTCGCCTCCAAGGTAAGAACAGTTTCATCCCATTGAGGTTTCCATAATTTGCACAAAATGTCTCTGTGCAGAACTACAGTGTCTTTTCCATTTGTGCAGCAAAGTACACATAGAGCAAGCATCTGTGATTTATCAAAAAGATGTAAAAATATGAAGTTGGAGGCTTTCACGGCCGGCATCCATAGATTTTCCTTGGTTTTTTCCAGGCTATGAGGCATGTGCGCTGGAATAGTTTCTTTCTGACGTTTCGCCTGCATCTGTGGCTGGCATCCTCAGAGATTAGAGGTGATTTCTCTGAGGATGCCAGCCACAGATGCAGGCAAAATGTCAGTAGGGAACTATTCCAGTTTCTTTCCACAGCCTGGAAAAAACCCAAGGAAAATCTATAGATGCAAAAATAGTTATCTTGTCAGGTACACCCTAGGCTCTGAGATTTTAAGGCCCAGACTCTGAGACCTAGGGATGGTTCCTAGTGGTTTATATCCTCCAACATTTCTCAGAGGAAAACTTGGACACATGTGGCCAAGCACCAACAGAGCTTGGTGAAGACAGCAGATGTTATTAATGGGGAAGAACTAACAAGCTAGGAGCTGCTGGATTGATTTGCTTTGCCTGAGTCTATCTGGAAAGGCCCACTTCTCTCCTGCCACTGAGTTAATTGAGTGCAAATTACTTTTGCACATTGAAATCAGTTTGCAGCAACTGAAGTAAGCTGAGGACAAGGGAGGGATGCAGGAGGAGGAGAGAGAAGCTGTGATGTTTTAAAAGCAGTTGAGAAAGTGGGGTGAGAAAGGATTAACCATGCTGTCCAAGCCAAATTGAAATAATTGGAGGGTTAGATGTTTGAGAAGGAGAGGAGGGAGGGGAGAAATGAGCCAGGTAGATTCCCTGGACAGTTTCCAACACCCATTCCAAAATAGGGCCAGCAACACACAGTCATATGTACAGACATGCGTGCACACACAGTTTTCATGGCATTGCTCTTGCCTGGAGACACCTGACCCTTTCCCTGAGGACTGGAGAAGAGGGGCCAAGCCCCAAAATCTAGGAACCCTATAAAGAACCCATCAGATGTTTCCAGGTTGTAAACATCATGTCTCATTCTTATGCAAGAAATGGGAATCAATCAATCAATCAACCTTGCTTGCAAGATTGTAAGCCATTTTCTGCTGTCTTATTTTTTTTCCCAGGATGATTTTTGTGCATATCACATACATTGCAAAAATTGTACAAAACTATGATGACTGCTTTCTTGTTTCATATTATGTGACTTCCACCCACAATTTTATTTAACTGTATTAAACCTCAAGTCATTTCCATCATGCACACATGATCTCAAACAATGGGTAAATCCTTTTTTAAAAATGAAGTAGCATACAATTCTCACCAATCTGTACACTGGCTACATTTCTCAACCTTATCTTTAACAGCAATATAAGAAATGCATAGGGGAGGAAGTGGCAACAGCAATTCAAGATTCAACTGAAGAAGAGGGGACATAATAGAGGTTTATAAAAAATTATGCATGATATGGAGAAGGTGGACTGAGGCGGGGATAACTTCCTTTTTGTACTCCTGAAACACAGGGTAATCCAATAAAGCTAAATGATAGGAGAACATATTCCAACATACATATTTAGATCTGTTTTTCTGGTGGGTTAATGGAAGAGACATTAATGTTTAAATGGGAAAGAAGAGATGTATAGAGTAAAAGTGACAAAGATTGGAGACAGACTGATTTGCAGTCTAGAAACTGGGTGATCCATGCATCCCTGTTCTGTACAACACTACAAGTTGCATTTTTAAAAAGAAAAGTATGCTATGAAAACTGGCTCTCTACTTCTCGCCAGTTTAAAAAAAAAACTTTACAAAAATTAAAATATAACATTTGACTTCCTTATCATCTGGATTTGAACTTACTTTTTGTCTATTACATGGTCTTTCTTTATACACAATTTTTTTTTACCAATATTCTCTTTATATACACTAATATATTTCATTCACTGATTCATTACTACACAACATATGTGTAAATACAGCGCATTTTATATATTTACATGCTCAAAAGCAAACTTATTTTCCTGTATCCCTAATCAGAAGATTCACATCTGAGTTATTTTTCCCCCCTCAATCCATAAACCAGTTTTTTTAATGATGAAAAAAAAAATCATTGGATTTGACAGCCTTGACAAAAAGCCTTGCCTTTTAACACCTCTGGAGACTTATTGCAAGAAGAAATGTATCTCTACCTCAAGAAGTCTCACAATTGTGTGGCTTATGGGGCATTTTCAAGGAATGTTCAAAAAACAATTCACAGATTTCAAAATGTGAACAGCTAAAATGTACACAGTTTTTAAAGAATATATGTGCAAACATGCTTCAAGTCCATGATGGGGGAAATGCATGAATTAGGCAAAATTTGTTAGATTACAGATCAAGTACAAATGAAAATTAGTAAGGACTATTAGCTGTGTCTTCTACATGCCAGGGAAGTTGTTGGCTGTTTTTTTTTTTAAAAAAAATAGGTCCCATAATTCCTCTACTAATTATTCTGAAGGGTTAGAAGCCACTCTGCCTGATCTGACAAATACACTAGGAACTTTGAGGAGAAAGTGTTTTATATTCACTCAGAGTTCAATGCAACAGTAACCACAGAGTTCAGAGGAAGTGTCCAATGTTCCATATGTTCAGTTTCATTTTTTCCGGCCTGATGATGTGGTGAAGATTCTTGAATCAGATCATCCCACCATGTGTAAGCTTGGCTCTTTCCCATCTTGGCTTACAAGATGTAACAGAAGATGTTACAGAGGTGGACTGAACAGGTGAGTCCAGGGTGGTGGTAAATGAATATATCAACAGGAGATGTTTGCTGCCTTGAAGGAGCCTGTAGCATGCCCTCTCCTGAAGAGGACATCTTTCAGCCTACACATATGTGATAAAACTCACCCTATCACTAAAAATGCCTTTGGGGGCAAAGTGCTTGAACCTATAGTGGAGGGACAGCTTCAGATGCTCTTGGCGGAAACAGATTTTTCTAGACTGATTTCAGTTTAGTTTCAGGCCAGGATATGGCACACAAACAACCCTAGTTACCCTAATTGATGACCTATTCCAGGTGAAAAATGGGGGAGTTCTACTCTTTTCATCTTCCTGGATCGCTCAGCAGCTTTTAATACCATTGATCATGGCATCCTTTTTGGACAAAATCTGTCAAATGGGAAGAGGAGGTAGAGTGTTATGGTGATTCTTTTACCCTCTGTGCTTGGGGGTCTTACAGACCGTCAAAACAGCAACGTTAATTTGAGGAATTAATGTACTCAGCTTGGCTATGTGAGAGGGGGCAACAGAGTAGAATCTTTTGACCTATGTTTACTGGTACTAAGGAGGAGACATTAATCTAGATCAGTGATTCCAAAACTTTGGTCCTTCAGATGTGTTGGGCTTCATCTCCCAGAATTCCGGATTGTTAGCCAAGGTGGCTAGGGCTTCGGGGAGATGAAGTACAAAACACCTGGTGAACAAAAGTTTGGGAATCACTGATCTAGATAGTACAATGATTGATCTGTATTTAAGAAAAACAATAATAACAACATTCATGTACGTATTCAGGCTTCAAGCATTTACGTGAGACTAGCAAATGTGGTAGGAAGTATGGAGATAGAGGAATAGAGAAGGGAGTTAACGGGAGGTACAACACCTGTCCTGTAGAGATGAAGTTGGAGAAAAAACCAGCAGAGTGGGGGCCCGAAGCCGGAACAGCAACATAGTCTGACATGGAGTAGGTAGGAGGGTGAACTGTGAGCGCTTGAGTGGAGTTTGAGTGGAAAAGAAAATGCTTCTCTGAGTTTCTCAAGGTGAGACAAAGGCACTCTGGATATGTTAATGGCATCTTAATGAGCACATACTTTGTGATTGAAAAGAGGAAGCAACTTCCTTTGTGTGGGAAGGGTGAAGGAACGAGGATCGTTTACAGGTTTCAGTCTCCCAGCTTTAGCTGATAGGATTAGCCAGGTGTTCGGACCTTCAGTTTGCTTTGCAAATTAACATTTCTTTAGAATTTGGATGGCCCTCCTTATGTGAATACCTGACTGAGTCTGAACACTAGTCTTTGGAAGTTCTTGGAATTTTCCAGTTTTAATGGCTGCACCATGTGGAAGGCCACATTTGACCTAATTATTAAACTTTGCAATTTTCAAAATAGACATGCAGTTGGGGGTGGCAGGGTAGGTAACAATTCCACTCCTGTCTTTGAGGCTGATTCCAAAGAGTGGCACTGTGATATGCAAACTAGTAACTACTGAGCACAGACATGCTAAGGCTACTACCTCTAATTGCTTTCCTGGAAACTTTCAGGAGTGACAATTTACCTTTTAATTAGCTTATAAGATCCCCCTAAACTGTTTAACAATTTTTTAAAAATCATTTTTCAAACTTGGACCTGCTGAAGTTTCCCATCCAATTAAACTGAATAACACTCTGGCCTTGTCTAGATGGGCTATCTACCCCCATCTTGAAACCCTGAAGTCCAGACGATGCAGGGCCTTTGCCCTATTTTGCCCCCAGGTAGTCCTAGAACTAAGATGGGGTTAACACAGGGGGAAGGCGGGGCAATGCCCATTAGAACATTTCAGCAAAACACCTGGGAAAACCTGCTTCTTTTTGGAAAAAATGGATTGGGCCCCATAGGGTCCATAGGAGGCCATACAGCCACACCAGCCTGTCACTGCAGCTGCTGCTGCTTCCGTCCACATTGCATACTCTGAAGCCAGGAAGCAGGCCGGCAGCGTGTGACCAAGGCTGATCACATGTAGGGGGCATTGATCATGTGCTGTAGGCCTTCCTGGGTTCTGAGAGTCTAATGTGGATGGAAGCAGACGTAACTGCAGAGATGGACTGGAGTGTCCATGAGGACTCCTGCCCACTTCATGCAGGTAACAGGGGAGCAATGGGCCTGATCCAGGGCCAGAAAATGCTGGTGGGAAGCTGGCCTATTCTGGCCCATGTAGATGAGTCCTCTGTTAGAACTTGAGTCTTCTCTAATTGCACTTTTGCCTTGAAATGTAATGGGGGGTGAGTAAATCGGGGTTAGTAAGATTTATATCAAAACAGCCCCACTGCCATCCCACCAAGCTTTGTAAAAAGCATTAGACCTGGGCACACTGTGTGGAATTCTGAGCTGATCAGCAGAAGCAGCTTGTGAATCCTGGAAATGAATGGGACAAATGTTTCAGCCTTAATAGGCAATTAATAAATAACTAATAGAAATTGCTCTCCCTAAAATGAGGCCTAATGAATTGTGTCATATGTTGCAGAGATGTGTCTAAATGATTTTTCAAAACAAATAGCCTCTCTTGTTGCGGCAACAGAATTTCCTCTCTGTGCTGGAGGACATGAAATTATTTACATGCACCTCAACGGCATGTTATATGATAAAGCATCATTGTAATTCATTGCTGCATGAGGGAGGAGGGGAGAGGAGGGGAGATTTTTTAATCATGTATTAGTAAAGTATTTGTAATGTAGCACTACATCACAGAGTGTAACTGGCACTCTAGGCAATGCTTTAACAAAGCCCCAAGCTGGGAGCTAGCGCTGATCTCTCTTACACCAGGTACTTTGATTGACGTCACAATGTTCATTACTAACCCTGGAACACTTCAGGCTTTCAAACCTTAAAATAAATTGGATGGTGCTGTATAAATCAAACAAGAAAAGAGTTTGTTTTAAATCCTTGTTTTAGACACTTGCAGGAATGTTTATGTGCATAATGAACTATGTTATTTTTTTTTTAATATCTAAACCTCCGCAAGATACCTTGGATGTTGCATGGCAGATGCTCTATGAATAACTTAGTCACCTGTTTGGGGAAATTACTTCCTCCTCTAGTATCTCCAGAGGAGTCTACTAAGCTTGATATTATTTTTTCCTCAGAGTAGTTATGGTTCAAATTCAATTGGAACCTCTCACTTCAAGCCCCAGAGACTTTATGGAACTGATTTAGGAGTGTGCATCGAATGAGATGACAACACAGAACATATGCAGCCAGTCAGATTTCGCTAAGTGATGACATCAGTGAAGGCAAGTGAAGGCAACTAGAAATTAGGACAATGTAAAGCATGTCTAAATATTTTTACATGGCATACTGAAAAACCACTGAGAGTGGACGGACTTTTTGGTACTGCCATAATCTTTCACAAACAACTGAGTGCAGTTTTTGATGAATCATTGGATACCAAATCACTTTTACTCATTAAGATGGCAAGAAAGCAGAGAAAGACGATAAAAAAACAAAGGAAAAAGGGGAAATGTAAGTATGAAAAAAGCAAGATGGATTGTAAAGAGATAAGGAAGTAACGTGGTATGAGTGAGAATTAGAGAGGACGAAAAGAGAAAAGAGGAATATGAGAGATAGAATGAATATGGTTATGGGGGATAAGGGGATTCACCAGTATGCTTGTTCCTCTATTGGATGTATGAGATGTATGAGTTCTGTTTTATTGTAGGTTTTTTGAAATGTTGAATAAAAATATATTTTTAAAAAAGATGGCAAGAGAGATACTATATTCTGTTATACTGTTGCTATCATCATACAAGATCTTAAAAGTACCCTTAAGACATGTAGACAGGGTTCATGACTCTGCTACGTCTGGACCAGACACTGAAAATAATTCAGAGCCCTTTGAATAAACTCTGCCTCAAAACAGTCCTCACCAGTGGGAGCCATGGATACACCAGTAGGTTATTCTGCATTTCAACCTTCCAATAAATGTTACTTGGATCCACCACCTTGACTCCTTGATCAATGTTGTTGCAAACCCACCGCTTGGCATTTCAATTCAAGTTCTTCCTGGTCTCACTGCCAACAGGACAACATCACTGCAGAAAGCAGGTTGCTTCAAAGAGTTGGTTCTTTGGATACCATTAGACAGCTGTAGCAGCATTCTGCACTTAAAGAATATGTCTGTGAACATGCTTGGGATACTTCTCATGAACCTTGCATATTTGAATCTTTAGATGAGTCCAAGATTATGAGCATGAGCTCTTGACCCACACTCTTATATACCATCCCCATCATGAATCCTGTTGGTTAGGCCCAAATAAAATAGGTTCATTTAATTTATTGTTGGATGGTGAGCCAACATGCAGGTAAACCTCACTGATTCAGTGGTCCTAATTCTAGCTGTGATTAACAATGGGATTTTGGTCCTTGTTCTCTTAGCCCAGTGGTTCCCAGACCTTGCTCCTCCAGAAGTTCTGGACTTCAGCTCCCAGAATTCCTGATGATTGGCCAAGTTGAAGAAGTTCTAGAAGTTTAAGTCCAAAACACCTGGAGGACCAAAGGTTGGGAACCACTGTCTTCGCCCATCCAAATTGAAGGAAGTCCTTTTCACGTTTATTTAACTCACATAAAAAAAATTATAAGCTGTAATGTTATACTATGTCAGACCATTGGTACATCTAACGCAACATGCCCATACTGACCTACAGTGGCTCATTGGGGTTTCAAACAGGTGTTTTCCCCCCAGACCTACTTGAGATATGAGGGGTTGAACCAAGAACCTTCTGCATTGAAAACATTAGTAAGCAATGGTCCTTCCCTCAATCCAGTAAGTGTTTTCTTCATGGAAGGGATGGGTAAAGTGAGCCCTCCAGATGCTATTGAATTGCAACTCCCACCAACCATGGCCAGAATAGGGAATGGAGGGGAATTGTAGTCCCACAACTTTGGGAGTACTACACTTTGCCCAACCCTGCATTACCTGTCAGGTACTACTATTAAACAGCACAGAACTAACCAGGTGATTTTTGTTCATACAGTCATACTTTAAATAACAATCATTACTTATTGGCAGGAGAATAAGTATTTACATACCATAATAATATAATGATTATCAGTTTTCTGCAGCTCTGGGAAACCATTTTTTAAAAACATTTAATCATTAAGCAGGCTTAATAGACAGCACTTTGGCAAAGAAATGACTGTGGAGGTTCCCCAGCCAGCCCTTTCATTTTAAACATCCCAGAAAGAAAATAATCTGACTGCCAATAATTTGTGATTTTTAAGATTCTCAGCCGCTTGAGAGAAGTGAGGGTTCATTACATGAGAGCTGCATGTGTAATATTCAGTGGAAATTCCATCTGGAATACTGGGAAGTCTGTGAGGAGCAAGTAGGCAGGTGTTTTCATAGATCTGAGAAGATACCACTCTCATCAAGGCCTGAGTCCAATACTCACAAATATTAATATCACTTTGCAAATAACCATCAATAGTAAGCAATTCCTTCCACTCTGTCAAAAAAGAAATCGCCTCAAATAATTTGATGTTGTTCTGCATCCTTTTTATTGATTTATTATTTATTTATTTATTTATTTGTGTGTTTAAAATACTTATGACTAGCCCTATATCACTGGATCTCAGGGTAGTATACAAATAAAATAAATTTAAACAATTTAAAGCAATCGAGAATAATTTGAGCAAACTAAGACATTAAACAAATTAACAATTTGTATTTTTATTTGAAAGAAAAACAGTTCAAACCCAAGCAAACATACAGATCTGGAAGAAATCTTTAGGCACCGAAGGGTTTAATAAAAAGAAAGCCATGATTTCACTTGGTGCCAGAATTAAGCCAGCATAAGCACCAATCTGGCCTCCAAAGGGAAGGGCATTCCACCACCAAGGCGTCACAGGAGAAAAGGCCCTGTTTCTCTGTCTTTCCACAGTATCTCCCCATAGTTCTTGTTCTTGCTATTATGGTGTACCATGATTGGTCCCTTTCCATTGTTACTGATGTCTGTTTTACTGTACTCTTATATAAATTATTCTACAACCCACCTTTAGAAGGTGAAGGGGATTAAGGTTTTATTAGCAGATATTTTGTGTGTGTCTGTGTGTCTCTGAGTAATGTTTCTTGTATTAATACTTCTTTGCAATCATGACCTGAGGTCAACCTTGCTCAGTTCTTGAACTTCAAATAATGAGCAAACAGAATAGACACCCTGCTATTCAACAGACTCTTTCACCCACCATTACCCTGAGCATCCTTCAGGCACAGAAATGATCGGTTCAGGAATGGGTTTCCCTACACCAGTAGACTGGGGTCCTAGCCAGCCCCCCCATCCCTCCAGGAAGAGAAAAGACAAATACTTGGGAAGAAGAGGAGCACTTGCTTACATCAGGATGCATCTGGGAACTAGGCAGGGGAAGAGTCTCCCCCACATATATCGGTCGTCTGTCTAAACAGAATGGCTACTGAAGCAACACCTCTCCTAGAGTTCCAAACTTCGGTGCAAAAGTTAGGGAAATGGATGTTCACATTTTTTGTCTCATTTGTTTACAGGACTATCTGATCAGCTACAGCAACCCCTACCAAATTTGTTTGTGAATACCCATCACATCATCGCTGAAGTTATGGCATGACCCCATTTACAGAAGTATGTGTGCTGCCAATGTCAGAGGTGTACCTATGGCTGATGTGGGGAGTGTTGCGGGGGGGGGAGGAAGGCATTGACCAAGAATAAGAATTTTGTTCCAATGAAATTTTCCTTCAGTCTTCAAATGTTTAGTACTGCAGCAACTTTGGTTGACCACTCAGAAATACAGCTTAAACATTCTATGGAAGAGGCAAGCAAAGTTACCAAGGGAATGCAGACATAGCAAATATAAGAGTTTTAGTTGTGAATGGTTTTCACTGTCTTAGTCTCTGCAATGCTATACATTTGAGAACAGGAGAAAAAAAATCATTTTATTGGTAGGAGGTAGGATTCTTATTTGGGGGACAATGCCTTCATTTTGCCCACCCCTTATAGCTATACCCCTGGCTGCCATAGGTGATACATTTATACAATGTGTAGGGCAAGTGTCAGTGAGCGCAAAGAAGAAGAAAAACTGATAAGATGAATGATATCAAGACTACGGGAACATATCTGCACCAAGGGCTGGAGACTGCTAAAAATGGGAGGTGCTTTTCAACACTCTTGAAAGTGAGGTATTGAAAATGAAGTGAGAAATTTCCAGTCGGCCTGACTTATCATCCTTCCATCCAACTTTTGTTCTGCTCTTCACTATGGAACTGAAATACTGTTGACAGCTGCTCAGAGTTATGCGCAAGGCAGCTCTGCTGGCATTCAAAGAGATAACAACTCCCACCCAACCCTGCTTCTGTATCACAAGGGTGTGGTACTTCCCGTCTGTGTCTGTTTTATCCTACCAGTCCTTGGAGCTGACAGTGGCTCTGTTAATCCCCTTATGAAATGTCACTGTGTGGGAACGAGCTGAGAGGGGTGAGAGAGAAAAGGGAGAAAGTTTGAACATGACTTCTTGTTAATACAAAGCTTGTCAAACCCATCACCTAGAAATGCTGAATGTCTTTATTAGATTCCTTTATCTCCCCCCGAGATTGGAGGGACAAGACTGGCTGATTCTCTATGGAGATGTCATCATCCAGAAACTAATTAAGGGCTGAGGAGGAAGTGGGGCATTGCACACTCTGGAGAACAAAATGTATTAGCAACCGAAGTCAACTAAGATATTACAAGTGAACTTCAGATCGGAAAGGGCAAGCTGGGAATTTGACAATAACTCTCTGCTCACCCACCCCTCCTGTCTACTCCCCACCCTCCCACTCCCCTTGGATGCCTTGTTTTGCCTGAGGGGTAAGCAAGTCCATGGGGATTTTGACAATTTTTCAAGCATTTCAGCAAACAGCTTGCAATCTGTTTGCAGGAAGAAAGAACAAAGAAACATTTGACCATCACTTTCTTAAAACCAAACCACATGACAAACGGATCATACGGCACAGGTCTTGCTAGACTGCACCATTCCAGAATGCAGGTAGGGGGGGAATATATATTAGCATACGGCTCTGTGTGTGCGTGTGTGAGAATACTTCCTATACCATGTCAGCGAGACGTCTTGCCCACAACTCGTCTGCCTGACATGATGGTTTTTAATGTGCAGTGAGCAATCTCCTGTCTAAAGCCTGAAGCAATTAAGAGCTGGATCACATCATCTGCTGATGTGTCCAGAAGAACAATTAGTACAGGTCCAATGCAAGATTTGAGTATCTTGATATGCCCTCCTTCTCTCAGGGAGTCAAACCCATCCACCAGTTTGTTTGGGCCACAGAGGGTGGTGAGTAACAAACTTAACATCTACTTGATACAAGAACTATGTGTAACTGACATCCCACTACCACCACCCTGAACATGCTCAGTCTCTTCTGATTTTGGAAGCTAAACAGGGTTGTACCTGTATGGGAATTGGATGAGATGCCACCAAAGTATACCAGGCAACTCCATGTAGAACTAGGGAAGAATCCTACCTGGAGGTACTATTTAACTACTGTTAAAGAGTTTTCAGTTCTGTGCCACATGGAGCAAGGATCTGACTCAATATAACACAGCTTCCAATATTCCTATCTTCAACTTTCATTCCTGAAACTGTCACCTTTCAGTAGATATACATGGAGGGCTTCTGAATCTTTCATGGTTTCTCCCAGGAAAACTATAGGACTTCTGGCTGGGTTAAGTACTCCCAATCTGAGGAGGTGTCCAGTTGTTTTTTCTATCTCTTTCCTACTTCTTAAATGGTTTTTAAAAAGGTAAGTTGCTTGCCATTTTCTTTAAAAGATATCACAGGAATCTCAGAGGAAGTGTCACTAAACAGCACGTAGCATGGCTTACAATGGCACCATACTTTTTAAAAAAGATGGCTGCTGATATGAGATCAATATCTTTTTTATTTTTATTCTTTTCCTGCTGAGAACCACATTACATCATCCCATGGTAATATTTCCAGTGCTACTTCTCAAATATTCTTAAAGGGATCAGTAGCAAATTGCTGACTGCAGTGGATTGCTGTTCTTTAATTTTTTTAAAAGAATAAAAATAAAAATAGGGTGGGTGACAGAAATGTCACCCAGGGATTTCCCCTGTTTCTTCAGCCTCTACCAATGAGGGTTTTTTGAGGGGTTCCAGTATTCTGACCCCCCTCCACTCTACAACTCCAAACCCTGGGCTGGTCCAAACATCAGAGCAGCCCTACCTGACCAGTATCTTCTCTCAAGTTTTAGGTGTAACAATCAGCCAGTGGGTATCCATACATTGATTATTATCATGGCTCTCAACCACAGATCCCAGTATTTCAATATCTGATTCTGCCCAGAAAGAGGCAGATTGCTAAGGAACCACCTTGGTACAGCTTGGACATAAACGGGGTTCATTCAGAATTTGGATCCCCCCAACACCGCATAGCATCAAGGAGTGGGGGACATGTTTGCTGGCCTCCAATGAATGGAGGCCACAAGATAAAATGCCATGGTACTGTGTGCCATGATATTGAGAGCAGGAGATGGAGACAGAGCCTTTATAAGCCCTTGTTGCTCCCTGCTCTTACTCTTTTGGCAATTATCATCAGCCCACCCTCCCACCTCTGATACAGTGTAAGCTTGCTGGTCACTTCAGGCCCCATATTATTTTTTCCCCTTTTACTTGTGTGTGTGTGTGTGTGTGTGTGTGTGTGTTTTGGCCTACCCTACACTGTTGAAAGAGGCTTAGTAATCTGGCTCAGAGTGGTGCCTTAAATAGGCGGTCACTTGGCAGGTAGTGGAGGGAGAAAGTAGGGGTTTGGTAAGTACCCATGGGACCCTTTTGGAGAAGGTTAAGTCTCTGGAGCTGCTTCCACAGGTCATGTGACTCGAGGGGTGGGAAAGGAGGCTGTCCTTAGGGATGGACTGAGGGTTTAGCCCTCACTAGAGGACATGGGACTTGAGGGTTGTATCCTCTGGTTGGCCTTCCACCAGATGGCTGGCCAAGGAGCAACCTGGCTTTTGGATTCTCCCTGGGGCTCAGGTGTTTTCATCCAGACAAAGCTGGGGAGGAGGTCTGGGAGAGACCACTGCTCCAGCTGCCCCCACACTAGGTTGTTCCCCACTTTTGCACTTCACAAGGTATAATCTTAAACCACACTATGTGTGTGGTCTCATTATTTCATAGGTCAGTCAACAAAGCAGCTTTCTCATGAAGGCAATGACACATCCAGCTAAGATTTCTTCTGGATAGTTATCTGTTGGTGGGAAGTGAGACACTTATTTTATTAGTTGTTTCCATTTCTTTTCTGGTTCCACTTTAATTTATCAGTTTTTTTTTTAAATGCTGCCTCAAAATTGTATACACTTTTTGGTATGCATTTCTCCTAAGATGATCATTTTTGTATACATTTTTACAAATGCTAAATATAATGTACTTTTATACATTCTCATTACTGTGTCTATGTTTCTCAACAGACTGGTGCCTTGCCCATATAAATGCAACATTAGAAAATGGTATTCAAGAACAAAGTTTATGAAACAGAGTTATAATCAAGATTAACAACAACAATAATAAATTAGAGAAAGCATCTGAGTTACAAATGTCTAGATAAGGGATGTGCATGCCTTTATCATGTAAGAACTGGGTGTGGGGAAGTCTAAATTGAAGTTTCCTGAGAAGAATCATGTCAGTCCAGACAGGCCCTGTTAATGGTATACTTTGTATCACTGTAGCTGTAGGAGTACATGAATTTATCTGGAGATGGGGAATATCAGTGAAGAAGAAATTATAAGAGATTGTGTTTTTCACCCCAGTAGACCAAAACTTTGGTGCTAGTTTCCACCAACTTTAGTCACCTGTGCATGCAGCTTTCTCTGTGCTTGATCACTGCTATCAAAAGGGCCTGAAGACATATAATATCAGCTGCTTCTCAGCTGCTTGTGTATCTGTTGATGTCTTATTTACAGCATAGCCAGAGAGCATGGAGGTCATTCTGGACAGTCTTGAGAAATGCTTCCCTGAATGCTTCTTAATGAAGGATGCCCTTCTCTCCTCCCCTCCATCTTTTCCTTGTTCATCCTCTCCCCGCTTCTGTAGAAGAGCAGCACTGCAGAGTCCCAGCTGAATGGCTTATTATGGATAGACGCAGCAGAGGAAAACCAGTGTCTGGCCAGCATAATGAGTCCTTTGATGGACAGGGAATAAATTGATTAATCTGAGGCCATTACACTCTTTTCATCACTAGTCTTCAAATATGCAGCCACATTCTTTTATAGAAGAGGAGCAGATATGATATAATAGCATTGGTGATCACTAGGTTTAGGTGGAGAAAAGGAACTACCACAGATATAGTAAAGGAGACATAAATAGGAATATATATTTAATGTCTTATACAGGAATATATAAGCCTTGAGTCCCACTCTTGGGGAAAAGGTAGGAATTAATAAAGTGATTGATTGATTGATTGATTCAATATACGTCTCTTACATTGAGTCACACCATTGATTCATCTTAGTATTGTTGGCAGTGATTGGCAATGGCCCTTCAAGGTTTCAAACATCCTACATGGAGATGCCAAAGCCTGAACCTTGGGACTTTTGCATGGAAAGCATGTGCTAAAGTACTGAACCCTTCCCTTGAGCAATTCCAGCAAGTCTTCAGATTAGGTGTTTTGTTCAGTCTACAGATTAGAGTTGAAAACAGGTAGGTTTTTGTTTTGTTTTAGCTAATGCTTATCATTCATTGTTTATACAAAAGGTGGCTGTGTTTCATGCCAGACATTTCTGAATGTGATGTCATTGGTTCAGTTTTCAAGTATGAAATTAGAAGTGACAAAGTGTGTTTCTGGAGATGGTTGTCAGACAAATGAGATCATCTTAACTTATGCTCATTAAGGCTTATCAATGAAAATGTTTGCCTAAAATGTCCATGTCAGTCTGACAGCAGTATAATGCTACCATTTAGAGCATCTGGGTTGTTGTGGCATAGAATAGATTAGTTAGGGATCATGGAAACACTGGAAGTTTCCTTGGAAAGCAAGGATGCATCTCCGTCAGAGGAAGAGAGGAAACGGAAGGGACCAACCCATTATTATAGCTTGTGAGATGGATCTTCTCATATCTGTTTCACTGCTGAAATTTGATGTTTCACACTTTTTTTATTGCAAACTTTTTGATTAAAATATTAGTATCAGTCAGTCAGTCAGTCAGTCTTTATTATGCTGTCATAGGTCTGAGCAAAATGTTAGCGGAAAGTCTAGTAAAAAGTGTCATTCCTAATAAACAGACTGAGTATATAAATGCATTTTATTTGGCCATTTGAGTGTTCTTGTTTTTTAGAGGGTTAAGCCCTATCAGCCATGGCATCTTCTTTTTGATTGTTCCTAGTTATTTCGGAGATGATGATGATGATGATTCTGGCCTCCTCTTTACTATTGATCCTTAGATTGATTGTTCAACTTGAGTTTACTTGCATTTACTTTTGTTTTAGTCTCATGTTTTAAAGAGAGAAAGGAAGAAAAGAAAAGAAAAAGAAAAGGCATTTATAAATCATTATTGTTTAACCATCTTCACTGTACTTTTAATTAAGTTACTTTCCATTATTATTTTTATCTAGTTCATTTGTCTCTGCTCCTCTTATCCATCCATTCTTTCCTCCCTCTCCATTTTCTGTTTTTTCCTCCTTTTCTCCCCAAGGCGGGCTTGAGTGTGAAATTATACATTTCCATCCAGCTAACGATCACTTTGAATTTTTAAATGTTATTAAATTGGATCACACTGTGGTCACTAGACTATAGTCATCTTGCTGAGATATTTACTTGCAGTATTGAAAATGAAATTGGATTGAAGGCTGGGTGATGAGGGAGGGAGGTCAGGAAAAGAGGCGGTGTTGGCCATGGTGCTGAAACTAAAGAGACTCCCTCGAGATTTTATAGTGAGCAAGTTCAAAGGAACATCTTATGTCAAACATGCACGTATTGTAATGTCTTTAATAAATCAATTACTTTTTGGCAGGGGAGTGTCACAGCATTTCAAATCCTTGTAATCAGTTTGCTGTTGTGTTTTAAATGGGCAAAACCAGTAAAGCAGTCGGGGAAGAAAGAGGCTGGCAGAAAATAAAAGGACAATGATAAACAAGGATATACAATCACCTTTTCTTAGGGGTAGAATTGCATCTTTATCCTGACCAAATCCACCAGTAACCAGGGATCTAGAGCCATCTCCAGTCCAGCTTATTTTTCTCATTTACTTTTGAATGGGAGAAGGTGATGTCAGAATGCAAGGGGTTTTCCTATTTGCATTAAACATAGAATATGCTACTCAGAAAAGGTTCCAGTTTACACCACAGCTTGCTCATACTTTCAAGGATAGCTGCTGCTGCTATTTCCCCAAAATCAGCTTAAGACAGCTTGTTTCAGCACCAGAGTATGTTCTATGGCACATGTGCCTCTAACAGTATACCAAAGACCTCACCACCGATTGCACACCAAATGTTATGGCAGCCCTTAATATTTGATGGCAGAATACTAGAAATGCTTGCCCAGAATGAATGTGAAGCTTGTCTTCGCTGGCAAGAGGTTAAGGAAGTGAAAAATATTCACAGAATATATCATTCTTGACAAAATGAGACAGCCCTGATATGTTGAGAGTGTGGAAAGAAATCACCAGGTTCCAAAAGGATTCTCACTTCAAGCAGAAGAATGAGGCAAAGAGCACTTTGCTTTTCATTGGAGTTTTGTTGAGGTTTTCATAGTCTGTGCCAAAATATATCTGGGCAAAGTTACTATCTTTTCCCTTTGTGAAGCAAACCGTACATAGCAAGCGCAGAAGGACCAGCTGGTACCTCTTCTGACATCAAACATCATATTATAGCATGTTTTTCAGCTATTTCACCATCGTCTCCTAAAACTTATTTCATTGTCTCCTAAAACTTAACATGGCAAAGATAGGACTACTTATTTTTCCTCCAAAACTTTCTTTACAATGTGCATTTTCCATCCCTGGTAATAATGCCCCCCTTTATCCTGTGAATGAAGCATGTAGTCTTGGCTTTGTTTTGGACTCTTCTTTGGCTTTTGTTGCTCTCATTGAGACTGTAGCAAAGTCATGTTGATTTTTTCTTTATAACATTGCCAAAATTAACCTTCTCTTTCTGCTTCCTCTGCTAAGGCCTTAGTTCATACCTTGTTCATTTCCCACTTTGATTATTGCAATCTTCTTTCAACCAGGTTTCCACTATCTCACTTTAGTCGTCTGGTTTCCACTCAACATTCTGCTGCTAAGATGATATTTTTGGCCTTCCATTTTGATCATGTTATCCCACTTTTGATATCTCTTCATTGGTTACCCATTCCTTCTGGGATCCAGTACATGCTTCTTGTTTTAACATTTAAAACCTTACACAACTTAGCTCCCCCACCCGGTCTTTCAGCCCTTATTTCATTTACCACCCTGCTCGAGATCTGTGTTCCATGAATTCTAGGCTTCTCACCCAACCAAGCATTTGCTCTTCCTTGGCTTGGCTTTCTCCTTTTACACTTGCTGCTCCATACTCATGGAATTGCATCCCTGAAAAATTGCAGACTGATCCTTCCCTTGTTGTTTTTTAAATCTGAATTTAAAACTTCATTGTTTCATAAAGCTTTTGGAATTTTAGTTTAACATTGTTTTATAAACTTGTGTATTTTGATTACATGTATTAATCAGTTTGCTTTATATTACCATATATTCTGGTGCATAAGACAACTTTTTCAGCCTGTAAAATCAGCTGAAAAGTCAGAGGCTGTCTTACACGCTGGATACAAGTCCCATCTCGGACTTGGAAGGAAGGAGGTGGCTGGCTGGGGGGGGGGAAGCTTGCTAGCCACATCCTCCCCTCCCAGTGCAGCTCCACAGGGGGAGCCTTGCTGGGTGGGAGGAGCTGAGCCTCACCCCAGCTGGCTAGCCATCCCCCGCAATTCCCCAACTCACGAGGAGGCTGGCCAGCTCCTCGTGGGCTGGAGAATCATGGGAGGAGGTTGAACCTCTCCCCAGCTGGCTAGCCATCCCCTGCAATTCCCCAACTTGCGAGGAGGCTGCCAGCCTCTTCGTGGGTTGGGGAATCGCAGGAGGAGGTTGAACCTCTCCCCAGCCGGCTAGCCATCCCTTGCAATTCCCCAACTCGCGAGGAGGCTGCCAGTGTCTTTGTGGGTTGGGGAATCACAGGAGGAGGTTGAACCTCTCCCCAGCCGGCTAGCCATCCCCTGAAATTCCCCAACTCATGAGGAGGCTGCCAGCCTCTTTGTGGGTTGGGGAATCGCGGGAGGAGGTTGAACCTCTCCCCTGCCACCTAGACATCCCCCGCGATTCCTGAGCCAGCTTCGGAAAGGCTTCAGGAAGGGTGGCTGGCTGGAGGGGGGAAGCTTTCCAGCCACCATCCGCCCTCCCCGAAGCCACGAAGGGGAGCCCTATAACAGCTTTGGGGATGGCAGGTGATGGGAGGGTCGTCCTATATGGCGAGTATACCCTAAAGTCTATTTTTTTGTTTTGCTTAAAAATTGGGGGATTCGTCTTATGCACCCAGTCATCTTATACGCAGGAATATATGGTATATTGTATGTTTTTGTATTTTATCAGGATAATTTGTTTTCTAATTGTACTGTATAATTTTATATTTTATTATTCCTGCCTTCCCTCTGAGGGTGTATGCCTGTACATATATATTTTAGATTGTACACCTTTGGCAGGACCCACTGGTTTTGGTTGTTTTACTTGTAAAGTGCCATGTAAATTGATGATGCTTTTAAAATAAAAGATAAGCTATGTAAATAAAAATAATAAAAAAGATGCAAGTAACCCATCTGATGCATCTTACTTTTTTAAGAGTAAGAGAAAATGCCTCATGCATCCCTGGGGGAAAGATAATAACCCATGTTTCAAAGATGGTTCCTCATTTCTGCATACTAGTATAAGAAAATGAGGATTTATATCCTTGCATGAGTTTGATTTCCCTCCACAGAAATCTTTTCATTACTCCTCTCCTTGTGGAAATTTCCTATGTCTAAATTATTTTATTGCTTAAACAGTTTATTCAAGATCCAATGGTGTTCTGCAGCACCCAATACTCAGAGACACTGGATTTTCCTTTCCTCTTTCCACTGCAGCCCTCTACTGTATTGAAAAAACAGCTCCAGTGGGTTTCCCAGTTCTTAGCAGCTGAGTTTTGTTTTGTACAAAAGGATGCAGGAGGGATATAGGAACACTGATTCTGACAGAAGCTGTGGGATTCAACAGACATACAACATTGGATTCTTGCCCTTGGTTCATAATCATAACAAATGAAAACAATGCTAGCCAAATTGGACTTTTGCAATGTTATAATTAACTTCTTCAGGTGGCTCTCCATGGGATACACACACTCACACATTTTTTATTATTATTATTTTCAAAGGGATGTGGTGGCAAATAGCAGAGAAATTATCTTAGTTTGTGTTCAAGTGAAATATCCAAGTTCCCAACATACACAAAGGCTTTTTTGCACTGCAACATTTCTTTCCAAGAGAACAAACTTGAGTTAACAGAGGGCCCTGGACAAGTTCAGCTCAGGCTCTTATCTTCCCGCTTTCTCTGCACCTGACAATAGCCTCCATTCTCCACAACAGTCATAATTTGAACACTAACAGGCATGAAGCTTTTCAAAAAGTAATGAACTCTGTGCTGGAGCCACAACAAGGGAGGCTTTAATGCTAGGCTCTGGGACTCTGGCAAGGCCATCAATTACACAGCCTTGCAGCTGAAGGAGCAAATAAAAAAATATATAATATTTTGGACAGGTTCTGCCAAAGGTAGAAGAAAAATACCACAATAACAAACTAAATTGAACAGTGCTAATGTACCTGCAAGCAAAGAATAAGCAAAAGAGGAGCAAAACCTAAGGTCCAATCACCTCAATACAATTAGAGAAAGGGAGATGGGTAGGTTGGCCAACAGTCCTGAAAATTTAGGAGCCTTGCCAAGCATAGAAAGGGGGCACCATTGGACTCTCAAACTGCCAGGCATATTTCCTTTGTGCCTTAGATAACCATTACAACAGACTTTTCTTAAGACAGGTATGTTGAAGGAAAATATGAGGGGTGGGCAAAGTGTGGGCCCTGGGTGGAATGTGGCCCTAGGACCCCACTTTTGTGGCTTCTGAAACATCCCACTAGACCTCAACAGCCCCCAAACCTGCACAATATTTTTTTAAAGTGATGCAATTAGGGTAATTTGTGCCCTAAAATCACTCAAAAAGCCCTCAAAAGCACAACATGCAAAAATACCCCCACTCTGCCTCACAAGCACCCCAGAACCCCATGCTACTTCCAAATACTTTAGTCTTCTTCTGCAGTCATTCTCAAAGAAGAGGTGCACCTTTACTTCCTGCCATCATTTTGAGAAGATCTGCAGAAGAAGATGGAGGCTTCTAGCATTCTGGATAAGTGTGGCCTGTTGGGAGGGGAATGGCCCCTGGCCCCATGCAGTTGTCCAGCCCTTGGGCTACATCCCAACAGCTATAAGTAATAAATATTTCCCACAGGTGATTAGTTAGTCCTCAGCAACTCTAGTTCAGGGCTCTTTAGCAATAGTATGTCAGAGATTTAGGAATGAGTAGGTTCCCCTGTGTTCTTCTCATTCATTGTTCTGCAGGCTTGTTTTTGCCACCCATTACACTACTCCTGAATTCCACTGCAACACACATTTTTCAAGAGCTTTGTCAGAGATCTTGAAAATCTATTGTTACTCATGGTAGCAAATGGAAAATTATGTGGGCCATTGGCTTTGTTTAGTGTGAGGCAGCCCTTTAATGCCAGATTTCAGATCCAATTAATTGGGATGGGGAAAGTTTTGAGAGCTTTTGTGTGTGTGTGTGTGTGTGTGTGTGTGTTATTGTTCAAATTACCCATTCAGCCCCTCCTAAGACTGATTGTCGGGGGTGAGGGGAGCATGTTGCCTTAGGAATCTGCGTATCTTTAGAAGCTTCTGGTATGTTATGTACACACAACATCATGTGTACATTTTTGAAAATGCAAATGGATAAAAATGTATACAGCTAAAAATATGCACAAACACACTAGTGAAAAATGTGAACAGAAATGTGTACCTTAGGAGAAGAGTATAAATAAATGTGCACATTATACAAAATGTATATAGAAAATTAAGATGAATTCCTATAACAGAAGAAGAATTGACTTTTACAAACCTCTATAAATAAAGGCTAAGACTAGAACGAAGGTGGGATTTGGAGAAACAAAATGCAACTGGGCATCTGAGATTTTCAAATCCACAACAAGGAGTACAATCCAGTTGTTTTCTGCTGCTGTGCTTACTGATTTGAGGTGGAAACACAGCCTGAAATTAACTACTTCATTAACCCACTGAATTCTTAACTCAGCAAGTTTTCTAATGATTTTCCACAACTTACTAAATTCTACAATTAACATTGATATTGAAAATATGCTTTAGTAATTATGTTGTTAGACTTCTTAAAATTAGTTGAAGATGATGCCTTTTCTTCTGCCAGTTCCCATAAAAAAGAAAGGCTTGCTGCCTCGTTAGAAGGATTAGGATTGGAGGACATGCATCACACAGCTGTGATATTGAGAGGTTTAGAAAGAGAACTTTCTAGACCCAGGTTCAGAGCAGAAGAAGAAGCAATCAGAGAATGGAACAGAATAAAAAAAATGTGAACCTTCGAATAGGATGGGGATGGGAATTGATTTACTAGGACACCAAGGCACTCCAATAGTCAAGGCCCTTCCATACTATCAGGCCTTTGGGGCCAAAAAAGGCAGGTGTGCCAACTCACATATGCCTCTTTGGAAAGAAAATATTTCAAGTTTTTCTGGGTGGCAGGATTGCATGCTAACTCTCTTCAGTAACTTCTCCTTTTCTATCCATTATATACTGGACTGGTGTCCAGTATAATACCTTACAATTTACAGTCTAAACTTATTTGGGATGAACTGCAATGAATACCTTTATAATCTTATTTTGCTCATGCAGTGCTATGGAGTTGTATCAGTAAGTGAAAACTTTTCCTCAGTCCCACCCATTTCCCTCTGTCATAGCTTCTCTTTTTTCCCTGCCCCTCCCATTCTGCTTTTTAAATTCCTTCCCCCTTCTCCTCTTCCTTTCCCATCTCCTTTTAAGTATATAATTATGGCATGACGGGTGCAGAAAATAATGGGCTTTTTAAGGTACCTGATAAATTAAACTGGTGATGCCACATGCAAAATATGTATTCTTCCACTGATCTTTGAAGACAAAACTTTTTGATAAGGAGTAGGGAGGAAGGTAGGATACAGTCATTCAGTTGTGTACAAGAGAAATGCTCAGTATGTGCTCAGCAGCTTTCAAAATACTTCTGCTTAAGAATTCTCCACCCTTGATTCACTGACTGAACTCTGTTCAGAAGTGTATTGCTGCACTTATGGAGGATCAGTGTTCTCTAACCAAAAGACACAATTCCTCATTACTCTTTTACAAAGAGGGCATGTGAAGAGTAAGTGAAGTGTATGTGTTGGTGGGAGTGAAAGAAAAGAGATGTAGATTTGTTGCCTACCCTGACACCCCCAGCCACATATCTATGTTCATAATTGGCAATATTTGATAATTAGGTCAAATATGGCCTTCCACACAGTGTGGCCATTAATCGTGGAAAATTCCAACAAACTGCAAAGACTCAGCATTCTGACTCAGTCGGGTATGCACTCAAGGAGGGCTCACCTAAATTCTAAAGAAGTGCTAATTTGCAAGGCAGCTGAAGGTGCATACACCTGGCTAATCTCATCAGCCAAGGCTGGAAGGCTCAACCTTGTAAATGACCCTCATTCCTTCACCCCTCCCTAAACAAAAGAAATTGCTTCCTCCCTTTAAATTGCAAAGTATTCACACATTAAGACACCATTAACATTATCTGGAGTGCCTTTGTCTCAACTCGGGTAACTCCGATGAACATTGTCTTCTACTCTAAATCCCATTCCCAGAAGGCAAATGTTGACTATAAATACCCTTCCAAAACCCCACTCAAGCACTCACGGTTCATCTTTTCTACCTACTCCATGTCAGACTCTGCAGCCAGGCACATGGATCCCCTTCCTGAGGACTCTACATCCGTCTGTGCAGCAGTTCCTATTCCGGACCCCTGTTTGCTGGTTTCTTCCACAATCTCATCTCCGCAGGACAGGTGTCGTATCACCCACAAACAACCTTCTTTATCCCTCTATCTTAATATCTCCCCACTTTATTCATTAGTCTTGCATGAATGCTTGAAGCCTAAATGTGTGTGTGAATGTTGGTACTATTGTTTTTCCTAAATAAAGATCAATTTGTTGTACTACCTAGATTAACATCTCCTCCTGATTACTGGTATACAAAGGTTACAAGAGCCACTGTCTATTCCCCCCTCTTTGCATAGCCAAGCCAAGTATATTAATTCCCAAAATTAATGTCAATATTTTGAGCATCTCCATGACCTCGAAGTGGATGAGTGGCAAAATTAATTGAAGAGGTTGTTACAAGCAAATATGTTCCCTCGTAACACCAAGTTCTCCCTGGTTCAGGATGCAATCCTAAACATACCTCTTTAGGGCAAAGCTCCACTGATCTCAATGGGATTCATTTGGAGTGGTGGTGCGTGAGGTGGACAGGATGCAAAGGCTGGACATCTCTAATTCAGAGGACAGTTGGGCGTGGTGTAAAGTCCAGGCAACTCAAAGCCTATCATTTTGTCTGCCTTCCAAAGGCAGCCTGCAAACTCCACAAACTCTCCTTCTATGAGCATTCCCATACTGCTTCTTTTTTTAAAAGACATTAATCACTGGCCATGTTTTCATCTTGGCTCTGGAAGCATGTTCAGGCACCTGGCTCTTGGCAGTGCCAGTCCTTGGTGCAGGGAGCCCATATGCAGCTTTCAGATAGGAAAGGGAGAGTGATCACAGCCCAGTCAGGAGAGGTCAGCTCAATCCACCTTGACTATCATCCGCTTGCCAGTGTCCATTTGTTCAAACTCTCTTCTTTTCCAGCCAACTGTGGGCAGAGATCCAGCAGCCAGTGACTTCTTGCAGCTTCCCCCATGCCCACCCTCCACTCTTTTCTTTTTTTCTGGCAACAACTGAGTCCTTGCCTAGAGGGAGGGTTTTTATTTATAAGTGTCTCTTGAGTCTCCTGCAGCCCAAGAACAGCATTTAAGAGAAAACATCAAAGGCTCCTTCTTGTGCTTTCTGGACTCAAAACAATTCCCCCATTCCATCATGCCATCCACAATATTTTTGAAAATGAAGGAAGAAAGGCAAACTTTAGGACCCAGCTGCATATTACATATTTCAGCCTGTGTGGTGTTAGCACAATAGCCAGGGCTGGCCCTGCTATTAGGTAAACTGAGGCAACCAACCTCATGAGGCAACCACCTCCCTCTCACATTCTGTCATATACGATCTACTGCTTTTGGTGTGCTGGAAGATCCTGGAGCCTTTTTCTTATAGAATCACAGAACTGGAAGGCACCACAAGGGCCCTCTAGTCCAACCCTTTGCCATAGAGGAATACATACTTGAAGCATTTCCAAAAGATGGCCATCCAACCTCTAAAGAAGAAGAGTCCACCATGCTCCAAGACAGTCTATTGCACTGTTGGACAGCTCTCAACATGGAATCTCTTTTCTTGTAGTTTGAATCCATTGGTTTATGTTCTAGGGGCTGTCTAAACAGTGAAAATATTTCTCATAGAATGTGAGGAGAATCCCACCTGTCTTAAAGGGATCCTGCTTTGTTACACCATATTCAGAAGGAGCGGGGCCAGAAACATCAAAAATTCCAAAAGAAAAGCTTTTGCTGCTTTTCTCAGAGTTTTTATAAAACAGCGAGGGAAATGCACATTGCTTGTTGGGACAAGCAATTTGCTTTGAATCATTTTCCTATAAGTGCAGAAGCACAAAGCTGATTGGCTGGATGAGCACGGGGCCAGGGCTTGCTAACAAGGCAAGCATCTGGAGCCACCATGTTGCATTTTCACCTTAGTGAACGAGCACTAAGGCAATAAAATGAGGTGTTGTTCTTTTCTTTTTAGTAAAGGTGAAATAACGCTCTATTGCACATAGGATTTTATTTTTTATTTTTAAGTTTGGTGGTGGTAAATTCAGGTAAGTTAAAAGTGAGTAATTCACTCATCTTGACTGGCGGGCATGTGAAGCTTTGGGGGGGCCACCCCCCCCAAAAAAAACATTAAGACAAATCACAGCTTCTGCAATTTGCCATTACTGTGGAGCAATCCATGGGGGGGGGGAGTTTGCCTCATATAGATGGGTCCCTAGTCTCTGAAACAGCAGAAAACCAAATTACTGTATCTTCTACATGGCATCGCTTCAGATATTTAAACTTGGCTATATCACCTCTCAGTCTTCTTTTCTTCAAGCTAAACATACACAGCTCCATAAGCTATTTCTTATAGGGAAGCTTATGGGTTTCAGACTTTTTTTTCTCATCTTAGTTGTCCTCCTCTGAACACGTTCTAGCTTGTCCATATTCTTCTTGAACTGTGGTGCCCAGAACTGGACACTGTATTCCAGGTGAGGTCTGACCAAAGCAGAATAGAGTGGCACTATGACTTCCCTGTCTGGACACCATAGTGCTGTTGACATAGCCTCACCCGAGTCACCACCCCCTTATTCTCAGAAGGTGGTACACCTGGAGTAAACCCCCCAAAGGAAGATCTCAACATTTGGGACAGGTTCATGAAACTTCAGATACTCATGCTCCATGTTGTGAATGTCTTTAAAGATAAAAAACAACAATGGTATGAACTGTCCTTGAAAACACCATATTCATAATGTTTTAGGAAGTGGTGAGATATGTTTCATTTAGGTTGTCCCAACCAACTATCTAGCAGGAGCTGTATTTTGGACTATTTATAGATCCCAAGTGGTCTTCAAAGAAAACCTCACATATAGCATTTTGCAGTAGTAGTCAAATACTCCTAGGAAGTCGTGGGTTTAGGGACACCAGGAATTAGTAAAGCATGCATTGGGTAAAAACATGAAATTTCAGATGAAAAGTGACTAACAGCAGGCCTCATTCTTTGCCCCCTAAATGTCCTCTTCAAGAGACTCAACAACAGGATGGACTTATACCATGAAAACAATGTTGACTGTGCTTTCAGTGTTAGGGTTTAGTGTAGGCTTAGGTTGGCCAGGAAATAATATCTCCCCTGCATACTCCCTACTGCCATTATAAGTAATGATGTAGCCAGGATATACAAAAGCAGGAATTCAGTGGCTGAAACTTCTTTGAGCAAGAGAAACTTTCCCTAACCTGAAAAATCCAGCCTAGGAAGGTGGAGGGGGAGACAGATCTAAGAAGGACAAGAAGGATGGGGGGGGGGAGATAGAGAAGTGCTGGATTAAAATAAAAGATCAGAATTTATGCTCAAGACTTAAGGTTTAATAATGCAACAGAAAATCAATATTTAATAAAGCAAATGATGGAGAAAAACACTGAACGGCAGATGAGGCTGCTGTAATGTTTTCAAACACGTAACTCCCAGAGGAGGATGAGTTGGCAGCATAGATCCAATACCAGACGGTCATGAAGAGCTGGCACACAGGAGGAATTTGGGTCTCATTGATTCCAATTTGTGGTATCCAGAGCTTTTTTCTTCTTTTTTAAATTAAAGAACAAGCAAAGAATTACAAAAGTGTAAAGTATCCAAGCACAGTGTTAAGTTAAGGAGTGATTAAAAATTGTGGTCCTGTCAGGACTTTATCAGACTTGCCAAATATAGTGTCATAACAACACCTAATGAACACAAAAGGGCACGTGTACCAAACAATGTTGTGCTTTTGCAATTAAGTCTTGAAAATAAGGCTTTCTTTTTTATTGACAGGCCAAGCCATCAACAGATTGACCATGGCATTTTTTTTTTCTGGTATCAAGAACGTTTGAAACCTCGCACCATTTTGATCTCATGAATACTTTCCCCCCTTTTTTTTTCTGTCCAGAGCAAAGTCAGTGCAGGAAAGTGTGTGTTTAGACCTGTGAAGTAGAAAAAAGAAAACCTACAAAAACTGTCCATTCCTTCTGTCTGCCATCCCAGTCACATTTCATCTCTCTATCCTCCAACTTGTAGAGTGAACCTGAGCAGATTGACTCTCCCTGGTATATGTCAGGACTGACCTTGAATAAGGAAAGGATGAGAACAGAGCCTAGAAAAGTTGCTTTTGGGGAATTGCACCTCTTAATCATCATACCAGGTAGAGTTTCTGGGACCTCTGTAGTTTTAAAAACAATGCACAACTCCAAAACTTTTCCAGTCTCTGAATAAGAAGCTATGTAAGGTTCCAAACTTTTACCCGGAGGCACTGGAAACTGTTCTCAGCCACTCATCTGGCCTCTGCTATGTCAGTTGATTGATCCATTTAGCCCAGAACCATCTGCTGTAACTAGCAATATCTTTCCAGCATTTCCAGCAAAGTGCTCTTTCCGAACTCTGCCTACTTAAGAATCATTCTTAAAATGAAAATGCCTTGTGCATACTCATCATCCATTTGTTTTATCACTAAGCCGTGGGCCTTTGCTGGGTTGCCCTGGTACAGTGGCACTTAATGAAACAAAAAGCAGCAAAACCTGACCAATAAACGTTTAATTGTTGGAAAGAGTAATATAAAGCTCAGACACCAGTAAGGAAATAGCAGCAGCAACAACTCCCTCCCCTGGAAGTTGTAACAAACTGCATTTGACAAGAATGGCTCCTACTCAGAACTGGCAGCTGTTCCATTATTTCCTACTGGCAAAGTCTCCTCACTCCCATGGACTTGTTAATGTGGGACAAAGTGTATCATACAAATGCAAGGTGAAAATTCTGCAGTCTGTTATTAAGAGAGTCTCCCTCTCTCTTTCTCTCTCTCTTGCACAGCTTTAGCAAAACAGGAGCTTACAGTTAGGTGGAATAAATCATTACTGACTTTGTGAAACAAATCATTCTGCAAGTTTCCTTCTTGTTCTCCTCTTGTTGCTCCTACCTTGTACTCTTATTGACTGTCATTACTCAAGTTGCATTGATAGAACAAAATGAGAAACTGGTTCACACATGGAGATTCATCATTGGATGACTGGAATGTCCAGGGATGAGACCTGCATGTGGGAATGGTCCATCACTAATAGAATGTCACAACTGGTAGAATTATTGTACAGTCGGCTCTCTGTATCCACAGATTTGGCATCCACAGATTCCACTGTCCACAGCTTGAAAATATTCCAAAAAATAAGTAAATTCCAAGAAGCAAACCTTGCTTTTGCCATTGTATACAAGGGACACCATTTCACTATGCCATCATATATAATGGGACTCAAGCATCCACAGATTTTGGTATCCATGGGAGGTCCTGGAACCGAACCCCAGCAGATACCAAGGGCCACTGTATCACCCTGATCTTCAATGGTATTAATTCACACATTCATTTGTTCATTATCAAGCATGGGGTGGGGGGAGAGATCAAATCATTTATATCCCGGGAACACTGAGAGGAAGAGACCAACCTCAACCCAAGGAATGGTCAGAGAGGGAAAAGCTTCAAGCAAGCTGCTTCTCTCCTCCTTGTCTCACTGCTGGGAGACCACTGAGGTGCAAGATCATCACACTACCACTGCTCAGTTATGGATGGCTTCAGCAAATCATTACATTCATTCTTCTTAAAACGAACTTATCACAATTTGACTGGAAAAGAGCATGACTGAGATGAAAGGAGGCTAAGAGAAAGGACATAAATTGGAAACAAAAGGCGGCTGAGTTTGGATACTCCTTTTTGTTTCTCATCATAGCCACCTCTTATTAGCAGTCAGTGGTCAAAGAAACCTCACAGTAATGACATCAAGAAATATCCTGGGCCAGAAATGCCATTGGATGGGCACTGCCATATCAGCATTTCATTCTCTTTCTCCTCCCTCCTCAACCTCAGGCAAGGTAATGGCTAATTAATAATAACACTTAGCACATTCCATTTTCAAAGCACTTTGCAGATATTAGATAATTAATCCTCTCAGCCCCGCTGTGAGCTGGGCCAAGATTATTATCACCACTGCACAGATGTTGATTGCCAGAGTGCAACAGTGACTTGGCTGGGGGGTCAAATGAAAGGTCAGTGTTGATGGGAGCCAGAGGTGCCTAGTCGCCCAGTGCTGGGCTGATGCCATTCTACTTAGCTGAAACTTGGCAAAGCTAGGAAGTGCATTATAATTGCAAACTCACACTGCCACTCCCTAGCGTAGTTCTCCTGCTGGCCAATTTTCTCACTCGTGACTAGCAGCCATTCCTCGGATTGCAGCAGGATGAGATGGGAAGCTGGGACATGCTATTTGCATGCTGGAAAGATGCTTCTCTGAAGGCTCCTCTCTCAGCTCCCATTCTGCCTACCACAATGCTATTATTGGCTTTTTCTTCCTCTTGCTTCGCCATTCCTCTTTCCTTCTATGTCAGGTCTATAACCTTGGGGAAAGCAACTGTGTTATAGGGTGGTGCACAATGAAGGGAGTTATACATCCACTTTTATCTGTGACTAACATTTTCAGTGTGCTGCAAAGATAAGCCAGAGGCAGGCCCCTGAGGCTGCTTTGTAGTTCTCAAGCCCTCTGGACATCATGAACTTCCCGGCCCCCCAAAGTGGGGAATGAATGGCCTCTCTTGGAAGCCTCCATGAATGGTAATTCACTTTGTAAATAGGTTGCAGCCCCCTTTCTTCATGGTTTAGCATCCAAAAATACCTGGTTTTTTTTTAAAAAAAATAGTCTGTTTCTAGAGTGAGCAGTGAAGGCTTTTTACACTGGTTTGTTCAATGAATGGAAATATTTTCCCCTCTTCTGTCAGAGTCATGTGGAGACAGAGAGGGTACAAAGAATAGCAGGAGTGCTAGCAGAAGGTCATAGTCAGCAAATGGCAGGGAGCCAGAAATTATTTAGTTTAAGTTGAGAATAGAGGAGACAATGGGGAAGGGGGGAGGGAATGCCACCACTCAAGATGGCTGCATCTGTGGGATGCCATTCAGAAAAGTGACATAGGTGACTGATTCCTTGGCTCTAGTGAGAGGTGTAAACAAAAGTCAGATGGGGGCATTTGGCTTTCTAAGCTTGATGTCAAACAAGGAGAGGGAAATAAGTGGGAGCAAGGTGTAAATCAGCAGCAGCAACAACAAAAAACAATCCTAATGCATAGGGTTGCCACTGCAAAATTATAGGCCAATTAAGAGTTTTCTGCTTTGGGAAAACAGGCAAGTAATTTTGAAAGAAGCCCAATAAACTGGCAAGGGCAATGAAATTTTAGTGCCCTTGTGGAGTGCATAACCCTTATCCAGGCCATTTCTATAACTTTTTATATTTCAGAATAGCTTTTTCTAAAATACCAGTATCTTAAGAAACATTAAAACTATACTGATAAGAGACAGACAATACCTTCAACCCTTTCACCCTGCACAGTTTTAGCAATAGCAATAGCATTGATATTTATATACCACTTATCAGTGCCGAAGCACTCCCTGAGTGGTTTACAATGATTTTTTTAGCCCCCAACAAGTTGGGTACCCATTTTGCTGACCTATGGAAGGATGGAAGGCTGTGGCCCCATCTACAAGATGAAAAAAATCCATTTTGGGGGTAAAAAAATTAGAAAAGGCAGCCGTTCAAATACATATGATCTGCCTACACGATTTTTTAAAACCACCCCCCCAAACTCCGTATGAACCTCCTTGCCCAGCTGGCCAGAGCGAGCAACCCAAGTGGTGGTTTTAAATTTCCTGACGCATTTTTTTTTTAATTTAAAAAGCTGCCTATGATGCGGACAATCGTTCTTCCATAGTTACAACATGAAATAAAAATGAATAAATGTAAACATCTCCGTTTCATGGACTTACCGGCCTCTCGCTTAGCCGGGAATCCAACATGGTGGCCGCTCCCAATTCTCCTCTTTGCTAGCCCTGCCCCCTCTGCTCGGCCAGCCAATCAGATTACACTGCTTGTTCGTATGTATGCGAACGGGGGTGTACAAACAATCACAAATTCGAGCGCTTGTATGGATTTTTGGCCGAGATCTGCTATTACTCCCAAACTCCGAATTCATGGACTTTATGGGGGATTTGCTGATCCCCCTTCCAAAAGACACAAATGTACCTGAACGGCCATATGTACACATTATCGATCTTTCAAATGCCGTATGGATTTTTTCATCATGTAGATGGGGCCTGAGTCAACCTCGGAGCCCTCTGGGATTGAACTCATAATGTTGTGGCTTGCAGTACTGGCATTTAACCACTGTGCCACAGGGCTCTCTTTTCAGTATTATTTTCCACTTTAACTGCTATAGCTACTTCTAATGAAATCCTGGAGTTTGTAGTTTGGTGAGACACTAGAACTCTCTGACTATGAATTCTCCCTATACAACAAGTCCCAAGATTCCATCGGATAGAACCATGGCAGCAAAAGTGGAACCACAGCACTATATCTGTGTGGTGTAGAAGGGCCCCATATGGGACCACTTCAAACAAACAGATTATATTCCCCCATGGAATATTCCCTCATCCACAGCCAATATTAGTTAGCAAACCAGGGCATCAAATCACAGAAAGCATACAGTTGTGTTAAATTACCCTGAATTCTGCTTTGTTGAATGGGTTTTTGAAGATTAGAAGCAACAGGGACTGAAGGGAGATTGTGTGTTTTAATAAAGAAGTAGCCAGACATTCTGTGCTTGCTTGTGTATACAAGTACTTTGCTTCTCTTGGCTTCCTTCTCAAAGGGAGAAGGATGGTATTTTTCTGTAGAGTTTGCACACATTATGAAGACCTTGATGGGGGAAAAATAGCACTCCTTGTCTAGCTGTCACCAGAAGGAAACAAATTTCAAGTATTCCCTTACTGAGGATCCCCATCAACCTGAGAGAGACCAGATGGAACAAGAATAAGAAATTTAGTCAATATTCTTTACATCCTTAACTGATGGTGACCTATTGTGGCTGCTGGCTCCCATGTCAATCAGCTGGTGAATCTGCTCCAAGTTTTCACATGAATTTCCAAGGAGCTATCCAAGATGCCAAATCCATTTTGGAGGGGGGGGGGAGATAGGGTTTAGCACCTTGACTAGCTCCTTTAAAATCTAGATTAAATCCTAGAGTAGAGCGATTGCCCTGATGACATGGAAGCCAGAGACATTGCTGATGCTGGCATGCCAGGGTCTCCAGCGAAAGCCTTTCCCAAGCATCTGCCACCTGATTTTTGTTCCTGGAGGTATAGGGAATTTAACCCCAAATCTTCTGCATGCAGAGGTTTAGTTTCACCACGAGATGGGTCTTGCCACGTCCTACCAGGGTAGGCCTCCCCTGATGGGGCAGGGGGAGAGCCCATATAACAGGTGGCTGGCAGCCCTACCTTGGAAGAGAGCTGGCAGCCCTGCCCTGGAAGCAAAGATTGCTCTATCCCATATAGACCCTGATAAGCAGGTATCAGAGCCACAGCAGAAGGAACAAGAGAGCAGAGAACCCCTTGGCATGCTTTCATAAGGAAAGACTGAGGTGATTAGACCAGCTTTGTTGCTTTACAGGTAACTATAAATTAGCACAACCATGGTCATCTCTTTGCTACAAGTCAACAGCTCCATTAGCATTGTTCAGCATAGTAAACCTCCCCTGCTCTCTCATTTCCTTAACATCAGCTTGCTCCTTGGATTATTCTCTTCGATGACTCCCTGACTGGCTTTAGATGCTTCTCAGACTGTTTTTCATGATCAGAATCTGGACTGCACTGACTGATCACACTCCTCTCATGGACGCTCTGTTTATGAACCTGGACTGTCTTGAGTTATCCATTTCTTGTGCTCTTGAACCATAGATGCACTTTCCTCAGCACTCATCTCCTTGGAATAGGGCAGGTCTATCCTATGATAATCTCATATAAGGTAAGCATAAGAAAGAGAAAGTCCATTTAAAAAAAAAAATGACTCACCATATACAGAAAACAGGCTCTGCTATCTACAAGAACACCCTTATCTGGTAACTCCTCAGGCATAGGCAACTGTGCCCTTCATCACCACCCTCTGGACAATGGATGCAGGATGGAGCCTCCCTCCTTCTTTTCTCTGCATCATCCATATTTCAACAGGCAGGTAGGAGAGTAGAGCTGCCTCTCTTCACCTGAGCAGCACCCTCACCATACTACAGCAGACAGGTAATTAACTATCAAACAATGGCCAGGATTTAGAGATTAACTCCATGCACAGAAGAAGTGGGAAAACTCATTTGAACCAAACAAAAGGGGTGGGGGCGATTAGTTGTTTCAGACACAAAAGAAAGAGCCAGATAGGGCCTGGGAAAGTGATAAGAAGACAGAAAGCACAAATATCCCTCAGATCCTTTAAAAAAAAAAGAAAACCAAAGAAAACACAGAAAGCTCCCCTCCCCCTTTGCTGCATCTCCCGCTTGAATTTGCACTGATCATGCAAATTCTTGTGTCTAAGTGAGATTAAACTCTAGCAGGCACACAGTCCTTCACAAAGTCCATTTCCAACCCTGAGATAAGGCAAACTTTCCTTAATGCATCCTGCAAGTCACTGAGAATGTTTCAGACTGCATGACAAATACAAATATAATTTAGCCTCCTCTCTCTCTTTTTTTTAAACCCCCCCCCCCTCCTTCTAATCCATTGGCTGAAGGAATGGCCATCCTTGCACAACTCAAATGGCCTGAGCATTCTGCAGGTAGAGAAGTTATCTGAAAGAGCAAAGAATCCAGATGGAGCCTGCTTTTTGAGTTTATAATCCAGTGGCTTTGGTGCAGCTTTTTTGGCTCTGAATTTTGTTTAATCCTTGCTCACTGGGCAATGGAAAGGAAAGAAGTAGGTATAAGGACAGGAACACAAACAAGATGCCTTTTTTTTTTAATCCCCTAAGAATCTATTTTGTTCTGAGGCTGGATGTTGCCAGCCTCAGGGTAAAAAAAAAAAAAATTAAAAATTGTAACCATCCAAATCAAGTAACCAGTTAACAAGAACAACAAAAATCTAATGTTGAATGGTCCTTGACAAACTTCCACTGCTCTAAACTTACTTGACTACAGAGGTTACCTCATTGCCTTAATCTTGATGCAGCAGTATGGGACATTTTAGTTCCCCAAATTCACCTGTTGCAGCAGAATATACACAGAACTAGACCTACAGTGTGGCAGTGGTGTTTCCATCAGAGCCATTGTAAACAATTTTTCTAAACTTCAGAAGCTTGTCATACTCGTATATTTTTAACATAGAAAGAGCCAAGACAAAGAGTGATAACCCTCCCATTCACCCACCCACCACCACACAAATAAATTGCTTTATGGCACTGGGGCAGTCTTAATCCCAGCCAGTGTAACAGAGGTTAGGGGCAGAGAGCCAAGAAGAACATGCAGAAATGCTGCTTTATCCTGCCTGCTTCTGCTGAGGTCACTATCTCACCACCCATTCACACAGCCTGCCACTGCTGCACCATGGACATTTTTTTTTTGGTCACTCCCCACACAGTGCCATTGTTTTATCAGGCATTCACAATAACTAGTTGTACTCGGCATAACATACACCATTTTAAAAACTCCCCAAATAATGCCCAGTAGACTTCATGAAGACTCTGAAGATAGTGGACGGCCTGAGCGTCGTTCTGCCCTAATAGCCCTTGAACTATCACGGCTTAATATTGACATCGCTGCTCTTAGTGAAGTTCGCTTTCATGAGGAAGGCAGCCTTAAAAAACATGGCGCCGGCTACACACTTTACTGGTCTGGCAAACCCAAAACCGAAAAACATCTTTCAGGAGTAGGCTTTATGATTAAAAACTCCATTGCTTCCAAACTCGAAACCTTGCCAACAGGACACTCTGATCGCATTATTTCCTTACGCCTCCCACATGTTGTTCTCTTTAGTATATATGCCCCAACTATGCAAGCCGACCCTGTAGAGAAAGACAAATTCTACACAGACCTACGCCAACTCATACAAAAAGTCCCTGTAGAAGATAAAATTATTATCCTTGGTGACTTCAATGCCAGAGTAGGAAAGAACTCTGAAGCCTGGAAAGGTGTCTTAGGCAAGCATGGTGTTGGAAATTGCAATGATAACGGACGCCTCCTGCTAGAGTTCTGTGCAGAACAACAGCTGACTATTACAAACACAATCTTTCAGCAGAAAGATAGCTTGAAGACAACCTGGATGCATCCCCGATCCAAACATTGGCACCTCATTGACTACGTTCTAGTCCGTCAGAGAGACATTCGTGATGTCCGTCATACACGAGTGATGCCCAGTGCAGAATGCCAAACAGATCATCGCCTCGTCAGATGTAAACTAAATCTTCATCTTAAGTTCAAACCTAAGAGGGGTGTCATCTTAAAGAAGAGACTCCAAGTCAACAATCTTCAACAAGCTACCATGAGAGACAACTTCCAGGCAAATCTACAATCGAAACTTGAAGACCATCCTACAGATCCTTCTCCTACAGTGCTTTGGCAACATATCAAAAACAGTATCCTCCAGTCTGCAGAAGAATCCCTCGGGTTCTCCCACAAGAAAAAATCAAGACTGGTTTGATGAAAGCAACCAAGAGATCCAGGAGCTGTTGGCAAGGAAGAGAGCTGCTCACCAGGCATACCTCGCCCAGCCAACCTGTCATGTAAGAAAAGCAGCTTTCCGCCTCACATGTAGCAAACTACAACAAAAACTCCGAGACATGCAGAACAAGTGGTGGATCAATTTAGCAGAAAAGACACAACGCTGTGCAGATCTGGGTGATCATAGAGGATTTTATGAAGCTCTTAAAGCAGTGTTTGGACCTACTTATCAGGTCCAAAGCTCCTTATACAGTACAGATGGTCAAACATTAATTACTGATAAAGCCTCCATCCTAAATCGTTGGGCTGAACATTTTCAAAGTCTCTTTAGCGCCAACCGAGTAGTCCAAGCCTCAGCTATCCAATATATGATACAAAAACCAATGAAAAATGAATTGGACATAGCTCCCACTTTGGAAGAGACCCTTAAGGCCATACAGCAGATGAAAAACGGCAAGGCAGCTGGGATTGATGGAATCCCACCTGAAGTTTGGAAACACGGAGGTCATGCACTCCACGATAAATTCCACGAATTCCTTGTGAATTGCTGGGAAAAAGGGGAACTGCCATCAGACCTCTGAGATGCAGTCATCATCACCCTGTACAAGAAAAAAGGAGCAAAATCTGATTGCTCAAACTATCGAGGCATAACACTGCTCTCTATTGCTGGAAAAATCCTTGCAAGGATACTCCTGAACAGACTAGTTCCTGCTATTGCAGAAGAACTTCTCCCTGAAAGCCAATGTGGCTTCAGAGCCAATAGGAGTACTACAGACATGGTATTTGCCCTTAGGCAACTGCAAGAAAAATGTAGAGAGCAGAACAAGGGTCTCTATGTAACATTTGTCGACCTCACCAAAGCCTTTGACACTGTAAGTAGAAAAGGTCTGTGGCAGATCCTGAAAAGACTAGGATGTCCCCCCAAATTCCTTAAAATGATTATCTTGCTACACGAGGGACAGCGTGGTCAAGTCAGATATGGCGATGCTCTTTCAGAGCCCTTTCTAATAACTAATGGAGTGAAGCAAGGTTGTGTTCATGCACCAACTTTATTTACAATCTTCTTTAGCACGATGCTTCAAAGGGCTATGGCAGAGCTTGAAGAAGACGACGGCATCTATATACGCTACCGTACTGATGGTAGCTTGTTTAACTTAAGCCGTCTGAGGGCTCACACTAAGACTCTAAACTATCTAGTCCGTGAGCTGCTCTTCGCCGATGATGCTGCCCTTGTTGCCCACACAGAAGCAGCTCTGCAGCGCCTAACATCCTGCTTTGCAACAGCTGCAGAGCTGTTTGGGCTAGAAGTCAACCTGAAGAAAACAGAAGTTCTTTACCAGCCTGCACCACAGGACGAACACCACCATCCCCACATTGCCGTCGGCAAATCTGTGCTCAAGTCCGTTCAGCAGTTCACCTACCTGGGAAGCATCATCTCCTCAGATGCCAAGATTGACAAAGAGATCGATCACAGATTAGCAAAGGCATATAGTGCATTTGGAAGACTTCACAAAAGAGTCTGGAGCAATAAACACCTGAGGCAAAGCACAAAAATCAGTGTGTATAGAGCCATCGTACTGTCTATCCTCCTTTATGGATCTGAAACATGGGTCACCTATCGCCACCACCTATGACTCCTCGAGCGCTTTCATCAGCGCTGCCTACGCACAATCCTAAATATACACTGGACTGACTATGTGACGAATGTTGCTGTCCTTGAGCAAGCAGGGATCACCAGCATTGAGGCCATGATATTGAGAACACAGCTGCGCTGGGCAGGGCACGTTTCTAGGATGGAGGACCATCGCCTCCCAAAAGTACTACTCTACGGTGAACTCGCCACGGGTCAGCGTAAGAGGGGCGCTCCAAAAAAGCGATACAAAGACTCCCTGAAACAACATCTCAGGCTTGGCCAAATTGATCACCAACAGTGGTCCGCCCTGGCCTCACATCGGGAGGCATGGAGACGCACTATCCACAATGCTGCAGCCTTATTTGAGAACTCACGACGAACAAGTCTTGAGGAGAAACGACAACGCAGAAAGAGTCACAACCCAGGAACATCGCCCAGGGAGACCTTCTGCTGTGCTTTTTGCAACCGGATTTGTTTGTCTCGGATTGGCCTTTTTAGTCATCAGCGCGCTTGCAGAAAGCGCGGGATGAGTCCTTCCTGAATATTCGTTTGCGAAGAAAAGCTAGAGAGAGAGAGAGAGAGAGAGAGGCTGGTGGATTTTTAAATTCCTCCTCCCCCTTCTCAGCGTTTCACATTTTCCTGGAATTGCTGAGGGTGACTTGCTCTGTTTCCCTGCTGCCACCGTGGCCGCTGCCAGTTGATTGCCTGGGTCCCATAACAGGTGACCCGCCACTGCCTCCAGTTGACTGTCTGGGTCCCCATCTGCGCCACAGACTGAGTGGCAAGAGTGGATTGTGAAGTGGAGAGGGAATTTGCATGTGGGTGGTGATTGGTTGGATGTATTCCTGAGCAGCCAGTCAGCACACTGGGAAAGGCAACATACCCAAGAGAATTTTATATAGATAGATAGATAGAGATAGATAGCCAGGCTTGCATCATCCCTAACTCCTTCCCTCCCAGCAGAATGTGAGAGCTACTACCACTAGAGGAGGAGGAAGAGAAGGGGAAGGAGGATCCGCTGCTGCTGCTGTGTTCCATAATCTCTCAACTTTCTCATTACATTCTAGAATCTGGGTGGGTGGGTGAGGCAGGTGTCTACCAGCAACCGGCTGGCTGTTCCCAGACTGGCCTATTTCTGAACTGGCATTGTAGTATATTGAGACAATAGCAATGTCCCATGTTCTTTTGTTGGAGGAATAGCAGGATGAAACAATTTAGTAACAGTAACAGTGCCCCTCTATTCTCCTTTGGTCAGACCTCATCTGAAACACTATATCCAGTTCTGGGCATCACAGTTCAAGAAGGATGTTGGTAAGCTGGAATGTGTCCAGAGGAGGGTGACCAAAATGGTAAAAGGTCTGGAACCATGTCCTATGAGGAACAGCTTAAGGAGCCAGACATGTTTAGCCTCAGGAAGAGAAGGTTACAAAGTGACATGATAGCCATGTTTAAATAATTAAAGGATGTCATATTGAAGATGAAAAAAGCTTGGACACATTGATTCTCTGGCTTTTCTTTGCAAACGAAGATTCAGGAAGGACTCATCCCGCATTTTCTGCAAGCACGCTGATGACTAAAAAGGCCAATCCGAGATAGACAAGTCCGGTTGCAGAAAGCACAGCAGAAGGTCTCCTTGGGTGATGTTTCCGGGTTGTGATTCTTTCTGCGTTGTCGTTTCTCTTCAAGACTTGTTCGGCGTGGGTTCTCAAATAAGGCTGCAGCATTGCGGATAGTGTGTCTCCATGCCTCCCGATGTGAGGCCAGGGTGGACCATTGTTCAAGCTACAGGAAAAGAGATTCCACCTAAACATTTGGAAGAACTTCCTGACAGTAAGAGCTGTTTGGCAGTGGGACGTGCTGCCTCGGAGTGTGGTGGAGTCTCCTTCTTTGGAGGTTTTTAAAGAGAGGCTGGATGGCCATCTGTCTGGAGTGCTTTGAATGTGCATTCCTGATGGCCTTTTTGGTCTCTTCCAACTCATAGAATCATAGAGCTGGAAGAGACCACAAGGGCCATCTAGTCCAACCCCATTCTGCCATGCAGGAATACACAATCAATGCTTCTATGATCTATCTCATCTATGCGAAAGATGTCCATATTGTAGAAAATTCAGACCATGATTACCACATTTGATTTCATTTACAGTGAAACTCTATACATTTCTATTCAGAAGTAAGTCCTATTGAGAGTAAAAGGGATAATTCCAAGGCATATGGATCTAAGATTAGTGTTTTAGTGTCCTAGGCAGGCTGAAATAAATGGGAAAATTCATACAATATATGAAGAGCTTTGCACTCTGTGTTTCAAGGCCTTCAAACAGGTTCATCCATCAATGTGGTTCAAAGGAACATAGGAAGGAAGCTGGCACAAGGGAGCGATCTCAATGCCCCTGGAGGCTGAACTCTACAGAGGATGTTGCCAGCCCCAGGGCAGAATTTAATTGCTTGTCAAATGTCCCCATCATTATCTCACTTGGAGAATTTTGCCTTTTCCTATCATTAACAGAAGGATGTTGAAAGCTCTGTTGAATGTGTCCTATTACCTTCTGAACTCTTGCTTTAGCTGTGGCTAGCTGGACTTATCATATGCCTTCCATGGCCCTACATAACACAATGAAAGTAAATCCCATGCGGACAGGTGGTTAACTGCTGCAATGGAACACTTTGCTTATACAGCAAAACAAAAGCAACAAAAACAGACCCAATGCTGGTATAAAAGTGTTTCACTTGTGAAAATGAGCTTCCAAGAGGAGAACCACACAAATTGAAAGGCAGACACATTTAAAAAAAAAAGAAAAAAAAGCAGAAACAGAAATGGGAACGTTTAAGGTAGGCTACATCTGCACTGTAGAAATTATGCAATTTCAGACCACTTTAAGTGCCATGGCTCCATCTTATGGAATCCTGGGATTTTTAGTTTGTTGTGGCACCTGAGTTCTCTGACAGAGAGAGAGAGTTAAATATCTCACAAAACTACAAATCCCAGAATAAAACTACAAATCCCAGAATTCTATAGCATTGAGCCATGGCAGCTAAAGCAGTGTCAAACTGGATTATTTCTGAAGTGCAGATGCAGCTGTAGTCAGCTGACTAGGTAGGACAATATACTGCAGTATGTTCCCATTTCCCTGAATGGTGAGAATTTCCTGTGGTAGTACTAGTTGGTTTCACTTAAGAATTCACTGGAATTTCTTTTTTTAAATGCCTAAACATCCTAAAGGCACCAGGTCCTCTCTGATTTTGGAAGCTAAGCAAGGTAAGCTCAGGTTAGTACATGGATGGGAGACTGCCGATGAATACCAAGTGCTGGAGGATATATTTCATAGGAAATAACTGGCAAAACCACCTCAGGAGATACCTTGACTACGACAACCTTAAGAAATTTGTGCGTTGGCGTAAGTCAACAGGTGACTTCAAGGTGCACACATGCATGCACGCATGCACGCACACTTTTATTTAGAAATTAAACAGCTTTGCCTTGCCTCATTCTGCAGCTCCATCAGTCTGTCCCAGAGATGGCTACAAGTTATCAGCAAACAACATACACATACACACAATTTCCAAGATCCAACACTGTTCTGAACACTCCCAGTTCCAATTAATTTCAAAGGCTGTTAAGAGAGACTTCCATCTTGGATGACAGGGTAGCTTGCCCCTTAAAGAACAAGATCCTGTAAAGCTTTCTCTGACAGAATGCATTGCTCTCTTGTGGAAACAGATATCTTCCTTAACACAGTGCATGAAGAAAAGAGGAAATGGGGGAAAAGCAAATTGGTAGGATTGATTTTTTTAAATACCAGAAGATATAAAAAAATTGGGTCAGGACACATGGCACCAGCAGGAGGAAGGATCCAATGTAATTATGCTTCTTCAGTTTTTCTGATTGCAGCTTCCACATTTCCCCCAACATGTGATTGGTTTTGATTTACGAGAAGCAGACAGGTAATAAAAGATAAATAGAAAATGCCCAGGCTAGTAATGCACCCATCACCACTCCCTATTTCACTGTTTTTGTCAAAGTTGTTTCACAGGCAATGGTGATGGCAAAAAAGACGGAATTTTGTTCTATTCATTTTTCTTAGTTGGTTTAAAAAGGAAAAAAGAAGGGGGGGAGGACCCTGACTGTTTGTTTGTTTGTTTGTTTGTTTGTTTGTTTGTTTTTGGCATCCTATTCATTATTCTGTCAATAATGCTCTACCCCAGACTATTGACAACGGATTGGCTCAGGTCAACTTGGTGTACAAGACCAATGCCTTTCTTAGCCCAGCTTGTTTCCAAATCAATACGTCCATCAGCATTTGAAAATTAGCCCTAGATGAGATTCCAATACTCAAGCTGGTGTGTCATGCTAAGAAGGCTCCCTGCCAACTCCTACAGAAATGGCTGGTGGAAAGGGGACAAGAATTCCCCCATCCCTATTAATACTTGCTCAAAAGCCTAGTGCAGCTCTAGAACTTCAGGCGTTTTGCAAACATCACACTTTCTGCATTCCCCCATCCCATAAGCTTGCCTCTTCACAAACACTCTTGCAGGCTCTCTCGACAGAAACGTTCAGAGATAGTATGTTCACCTAATCAGAAACTTTTCACTTCACATCACAAACTTAAGACCAACTTAACTAAGGGAGAAAACAAAACCCTAAGTGTATATGTATATGTGTATGTGTATGCATAAGAGCAAGAGAGAGAGAAAGAGATGGGGGTGTATGAAAGACAAAATTAGTGATGGGGGTGTTAACTAAATTTGAAGGTTAATTTGAGCTTCTTTTTGTTCTGTTGTTTATGGATAGTTTATTTGGTTTTATTGCCCCAATTTCAGGTGAATTTGAATAAATGTGAGGACTAGAAATAGTACTGGAGTATTTTAGCCCATATTATATTGTGCTTGGGGTGACGAAACATCTGACACTGAATAGCTGAGGTAGCGTGTTGGCAAGGAATACTCATTTATTTTGGGTACTGCAGTTTGCATTACAGATTCTGAAAGAGAACTGACAATTCCCCTTGTCAGGTGGGTGAAATTAAAATCTCAGGCAGGAATAGGCTGAATATTACGATGAATATTAGGATACAGAAAGAAAGAAAAAAAGAAGGAGCCCAGATAAAAAGAAGCTGGTGGAAGTGCACAGACTAGGGACATCAAATCACTAAAACACACTTTCAAAGTCCCAAGTACATGAGGGGGGGGGTCACAAAAAGAGTGTTCCCTACCTGGCTGTTGTGATCTCACCTGGAAGTGTTTGCACACTTACGTTGTATTCATGTGAGTACAAACACTGGCAATGTCAGCAACAAATCACGATGGGAGATCAGTTGATGGCTTGGGCCATCAATACAAAAAAAATGGTTTTTTTCACTATACATGATCGTGCAAGGATGATGTCGTCTGGTATGCGTGCCCTTTTGTGATCATTAGGCATCCTTATGAAGCCCTATTTGCCTGGTCTGATAAAGTCCTAGGAGTTTCTGAGAAAGAGGAACGGGAAGGAAAAGAAGTCTGGTTTGAAGAAAATGCACTGCCAGATGTAATAGGTATAAGTGTTCCACTCATAATGCTGACCATGTTATACCTGCCTGCCACATCAGTAGTAAGTTTGGCAAGCTTTTCAAAGATCAACACAAATGTGGCTAATTGCACAGTTATTCACAGTTATATTTTTAAGAGTTAAGCATGCAAAGCCCTGGATTTCAGAATCTCTCAATTTATTTTCTTTCTAAACTCATGTTCTTTCCATCCCAAGTATGAAGAAATTTGCAAGAATTTCTCAAAAATGATGTGAAATTATATTTTCACCCTTATTCTCTCCCACTACGCCAGGGTAAAGTATATCTGGGCCTATGCACTATTGTACAGAATTAGGTGGGTGACTAAAGAAAGAGTAGGTTACATGTGCTGACTTGAACTAATCAGTCAATAGGGATGGAAAGTATATTCAAAAATATTTGACTAATAGATGAAAAATGGATTTCCCAAGTGCCAGGGAACTATGATGAGGAGAAACCTGGACAGACAAGAAGATTCTTTACAGATTGGGATTTACTCTGTGCAAACACACACACATACACACACACACACACAGGATTTCTGTTTGTGAAAAAACCTAGCATTTTCACTACAGAAAGCAATTCTAGAGCACTCACAGTGGTGCCTTCCATTTCACTGGGGTGAGGAATCTGCTCCAGGTACTGATTTGTACTTTCTTTATCTGTCGGATAAAGTGTGGTGGAATTTCCCTCTTTGGAGGTTTTTAAACAGAGGCTGGATGACAATTTATCGGGAATGATTTGATTGTGTATTCCTGCATGGCAGAATGGGGTTGGACTAGATGGCCCTTGTGGTCTCTTCCAGCTCTATGATTCTTCTATGATTCCATGATCTATGTCATGTTTCTCTCAAATGGGATTCAAAGTGGCTTACAATGTTAGTTTAAAATAAAACAAAAATAGCTAAAACAGCAGAAAAGTTTTTAAAAGCATTAAACCATTAATCCAATTAAAACTCTACTCTTAAAGCATTTTTTTAAAAAAAAAAAAATTAAAAACATATGAACACACACAGAGAGTGGGTCCTTTGTATCCATGGGGATTGGTTTCAGGACCCTGCATGGATACCAAAAACCACAGTTGCTCTAGTCCCTTATATAAAGGAACTTTACTGTATATAAAAGACCAAGGTTTTGGCAGTGGCCACAAGTCAGTGGCTTTGGCAGTGGCACAGTCAAGGCTAGCACACCAGCTGCACCCATTCCTGGAGGTGTCAGATCTCCTGTCCCTTCCTAGTCCCTTCCACGCCACCACCCCTGCATGCACCCCAAAGAAACATACTGCCATGCACATGAGTCCAAGCCTCCCCTTCCCACCCCAACACTCACTTCCTTATCTTCTTCTCTTACTCTCTGTCCCATGTGCACGCTGAAGGCAACCATTGCCACCACAACACATGAGCCCCAGCTTCACCTCCCTGATACTCACTTCCCTCTCTTCCTGTCCTGCTCTCTGCCCTGTGGCGATGGCTGTCTTTGGTGTGCGCATGGGGCAGAGAGTGAGAGAGGAAGAGAAGGAAGTGAGTGGGGAGGGGACGCTGGGGCTCACATGCTGATGGCTGTCCCAACCTTCCCTTCTCTCCCCCACCTCACCTCAGCAACTATTTCACCCTTAGTAGGGGAGCACCATTGAACAGCTTCCACCACAGTCCTCTCACAAGACCACTGGGTGGGGCAGAAAGAGATGAGATGCCCCACACTGCTTTTTGTGAGTATTATTTTGGATCCAGTATTTATTTATTTATTTTTTAAAACATTGACTTAAAAAAAAATATAGTTTTGGTTGGTTGAATTTCAGGTCCAGAGCCTGCAGATAGGGAGGGCCCACTGTAAATCATTTTTTTTAAAAAAAAACAACACACCCAATTGCATATTCCCCTACCCCTGTCAGTTAAAGCTGAAGGCCTGTTTAAACAGGAAGTTCTTTGTCTGCCAACAAAAAGAGAGCAAAAGAGGGCAAACTGAACTACCTTAGGAGGAAGTTCCATAGTCCAGGAGCAACCACCAAGGAGACTCTCTCCTGTGTCCTCAGCAGGCAAGCCTGGGAGGGTGGTGGGATGGAGTGAAAGCTCTCCCTGAAAGACCATAAAACTTGGATAGGCTCATATGGGGAGATCAAGGCTTTCAGACAGTCTGGACTAAAGGCTAAAGCTATATAGTGTTTTATAGGTCAAAATCATCACTTTGAATTGTGCCCAGAAATGGACCAGCAGCCAGTGAAGCTGTTTCAGTAAGGGAATTATGTGTTCCCTAACACTACAACTGCAACATCTTGGACCTGCTGAAGTTTCTGAATAATTTCCAAAGGTAGTCCGACATAGAGAATGTTGCGGTAATCCAACTGTGATGTAATCAAGGCCTCGTGTCACTGTGGCCAGATCTGACATCTCCAGGAATGGGTGCAGCTGGTGTGCTAGCCTTAACTGTGCAAATGACTTGTGGCCACTGCCAAAACCTTGGTCTCCAGGTTCAGGGATGAATTCAATAGTATGCTGAATCTACAAACCTAAGATTTCAGGGGGAATGTAACCCCATCCAGCAGTAGGGTTGCCAGCTCAGGATTGTCTGAGGCCCTGGGGTTTCAAGGCTAAGACCTAGAGGCAGCCCCTGGTGATGTTACCCTCACCACACATACACACAGAGAGAGACAGACAGAGAAACAGAGACAGACAGACAGATGTTTTCCTGTTTCAAAATTAAGACAGAGATCTTAGATGAAGTGGATGTTCCCAGATCAAGGTGAAATGCGAAGACTTATTCCTTCTCACTTACTTAGGGAGACATGATAAGGAACCAAGTAAATACATAGACACCCCCCCCACCTCCTGGATAGTCTTTCTAAGTTACAGCAACAGATCAATTAAGGCTTGAAAATTGTAGCAAGCTGCTGCCCTCCTAGCTGAAGCTAGAGATTTACACACAGTTTCCATCAACATTGGAGAATTTGCACCTTCCTTCCTCACCTGGAGATGACCCATGAAAACAGGCGACTTAGGGCCAGACCCTGAGATGTTGAATCCCCATTCCTTGATCGGCCTTTCACCTGACATGGAGCACCACTGTCTTGTCCAGTCCATTACGGACAGCAGCCACCGGTTTAATTTCACAGAGTTATCCCCCAAAACAGATTCAGCAGATCTCCAGACTAAAACCCACACCGGCTTCACCATGCCAGCCACTGACATGGAAGCCACCAAATGCCACTGGTTTTAGAGTACACTACAGCCAGAGTGGGCTTCTCCAAGACCTTACCTTGTACAATGAGATGGACCCGTGATGTCTTTGGATGATTGTCCGTCTGCACAGAGCAGGTATAGGGCCCCTCATCATACACATCCACATCATTTATCCGGATGGCATAGTGAGTTTTAGTGTTGGCAATAAGCTCCACTCGGGGGTCCAAACACCACTTGTCATTGCCAGCATAGAGGATACTGCTCCGGTTGAGCCAGGCTACCCTGGTCACTCGGTTATCCACAATGCACCTGTGGATTGAAAAAGAGAAAAGGAGCTTTCAAGAAGTGATTTTATATTCATTCTAAATCATCTTGTCTCTTCACTCTCACCTTTCTTTTAGTTTTGCTGTGAGCAGCAGTTTCTAGAAGCCAGCACCTCAGTTCTCCCAAGAGGAAAATGTCAGCACTTTACCTGGATCCAAGGGCTATGCTTCAGGCATCTTGCTCCATCTAAAATTTTAACCTTAACCCTCAGATCCTTTCTGGAGATTTTCCAAAGGCAAGAATATCAATTATTTCCGAGTTACACAGCTTCAATCTTGTTAAGATGGCCCTTTGGTACCCAAATACCATTTTCATCCCTGGTCATCTCAAAACCTCCATTCCCTTAAAATTCCTCAGGCACAGCCATTGATAGCATCCAGTCTTAGCATCCAGTCGTAACTTCATTGCAAATTCATGCAACTTTCTTCTGGCTTTCTCACTTTCTTTGCCTTACAATGAGAAGTTTATAAAGCTACAGAGGAGCCACAAAAACATATGTGAGCTACAGTCTATTGATGTCATCCCAGCATGAGTTTGGACCTGCCGAGGCTAGTGTAGCCCACAGTTCGATTGTAGTAGCCCTACACAGGCGTGACACTTTCCTATTCTTGGGTAAACTTGTACTGTAAGGCCCCAGTCAAATTCACATTTACCAGGAAGAAATTCCACTTAAGTTTGTGGGACACAACAGTACACTGAACCCTCATCTCCATTTTGCTGGGATAAACTCCCCAATATGGATGTTTTGCACCAGCAGAAACCATCAGGGGATGTGAACCATTTTGAGGATATCTCTCCCCGCAGACCTTGTAAAGGCCTAAAAGAGTTGCCTCCCTCAGAAACAGGATCATCTCATCACTTCCAGTTTTGGAAAAAAAATGGGCAGGGATCCTAAAGGTTGAAAATGGGCAGATTGCAGCCCCAGGCCCCCTATGGGTACACCACCACTTCATAAACTCTTGTTGAAGATCACTGAAAATGTAAAATCACTCATCATTACTTCATATTATGCCCCCTTTCTCAGGCACAAGACCCAAAGTAATTATGTATAAAATCTAAACACACATATATAATTTCCCTTTCATTTAATTTTAAATTAATATACCAGTTCAGAGAACATTGTCATCTCACTTAATTCTTTATTTCATTTGACACCAGAAAGCACTCAAATCTGAATTTCAAATTAAGAGTTTCATATTTGTGGTGAAATTATAAAATTCTGCAAATCCCAGCTACCTGCAAATATACATCTTTAATGCTCAACCATTTCCAGCACCTTTTCCTCTTACTTTTTTGCCTTCCATATCAACCACTCCGGAACCTCGTTTCATGCACAGTTTATCTGACGTTTCAAATTTCCCACATGTCCTTGATCCCAAATCTTGAATGGCACTGTTAAACGGAGCCATCGTCTGCTGCCAAGGCATCTCATTTTGATGGCAAAACCTCCCAGAAAATAAGCTGGCCAAGACAGGGCTCATTTTAAAGTGTGCTTCATATTTAACAACCCTTATAACTCAACCGAAGAGCTATGTTAAAAGGCCAATGATGGGGGATAATGTCCAAGCATAAAAACTGCTCAGGCTAAAGACACACTATTTTATATTCTATTCACAGCTTACTCCATTCCATCCCATTCTTACTTCCTTTTGTTTTTGGGTACAGTGGTGGTGGTATAAACTGATTCCTGAGCTACCAATTGATAGATCACCAAATATTACATAGATGTCACCAGACAAAAGAGAGTTAATGGACCGCATGTCAGATTGCTAAAGTCAATGAACCAAGGTCTGTTCCTGCATATAGGAAAGGGACACACTAGACTTTCCAGGATGCTACAAGGCTGAGTTTAATAGCAGCACTTAATTGTGGCTCCAGATTGCAACACTCCCATTCCTTTGAAAGGAGTTTATGGAAGACAGTTTTCTGCTGGATTGTGCCCTGTTGGCAGCAGAAGTGCATGTGTGTGTGAACGCATGCACATACATAGAATATAAATCTTTTGCTTAGTTTATTCTGACATACTAGGTTTTAAAAAAATCAAAAGTTTTCTCACATTTTACATACACACACTTTTGGTATTGGTGCTTTCAATGGAGGAAACATCTTTTTTTTCCCCTCTCTCTCATGAAAGAGTGAAAAATTGTGTTTCAGTAAGGCCTTTTTCATCAAGGATGCAAAAATGTGTAAATATACTTTACATTTCTGACTGACACACACACCCATAAAAGTGATTAGTCTTTTCTAAGAATCAGTATAAAAAGAAGGAGAAAAGAAAGGTGTTCAGATGATCTGCTACCATAAAAAATATGAAGGATATGGAGTGACTTTCTTCAGCATGATGCTCCAAAGGGCTATGGCAGAGCTTGAAGAAGACGACGGCATCTATATACGTTACCGTATTGATGGTAGCTTGCTTAACTTAAGCTGTCTGAGGGCTCACACTAAGACTCTAAACTATCTAGTCCGTGAGCTGCTCTTCGCTGATGATGCTGCCCTTGTTGCCCACACAGAAGCAGCTCTGCAGGGATTCCCAATTCATGGTAAACAGCCAACATTACAGTTATACCCAAAGAAGGAAAGGACAAGAAAGATCCCAAGAATTACAGACCAATTTCTCTATTAAATATAGACTATAAGATCTCCGTGTCTATATTAGCAGAAAGACTAAAGACCATCCTAAATCAGATAATAGAAGATGATCAGAATGGCTTTCTACCAAAAAGGTACATAAGAAACAACATAAGAACAGTAGTGGATCTTCTGGAATATTATGAAAAACATAACGGGAAAAAAAAGAGCGGTAATGTGCTTTTTAGATGTGGAGAAGGCTTTCAACAATGTAAGGTGGTCATTTATAAAAAAAAGTCCTTGAGAGAATGAATGTAGGAAACAAATTCAGGCTATGGATAGATAAGATATATGAAGAACAATACATTCAGGTGATAATTAATGGTGAAAAGATAGGAAACATAAAAATTAACAAAGGGACGAGGCAAGGATGTCCATTGTCACCTCTGCTATTCCTGACAACAATAGAGATTCTAATCAATAACATTAGAACAAATAGAAAAATCCAAGGAGCAATAATCAAAGGTAACGAATTCAAAATTAAAGCCCTTGCTGATGATTTGGTCGTCATTCTTGAAGAGCCTAGGGGGCAGCTCAAAGAACTCAAACAAGTACTAGAAAGTTTTGCAACAGTTTCCAGCTTCCGAATTAACAACGAAAAAATGTTTATGCTTACGAAGAACATCAAGAGAGAGGAAGAAGATTTAATAAAAAAGATAACAGGATTTAAGATAGAGAAGAAAATTAAATATTTGGGGATCTGGTTAACTAAAAGAAATGTAGATCTCTTTGAAAACAACTATAAAACAATGTGGAAAGAGTTAGCGAAAGATCTGATTTGATGGTCCAAATTGAACTTATCAATTTTAGGGAAAATAGCTGTCGTAAAAATTATGACAAGTGGCTAAAGTACCAAAATATCTGTATATATTCAACAACAAACCAGGTAAAAATAAAATCAAGAGAAGACATACAAGGGGAAGGATATAAGGTTACATGGTTCCTGTATAAACAATTATACGAGAGGTTTAAAATGGATTTAAAACTTGAGGATTTTCAAATATAACAAAATGAATTAGACAAAGTAATATTTGAGAATAAGAAACATCAGATCGCAAAATACTACAACATTCTACAAGATAGAGAATTGGAAGATGAACTAACAAAGGACACAATGATAAAATGGGCTAAGGGGGTAGGCCATATAATAGAATTAGATAGATGGGAGAGATCGTGACAAATTACGCAAAAATTTACTCTATCTCAGAAAATGAAAGAAGACTATTATAAGATGTTATACCAATAGTATCTAACCCCTGTTAAACTTGATATTATGTATATGACTGGTAAAAGGGAATGCTGGAAATGCAGGAAAGTGGAAGGTTCATTCTACCATACCTGGTGGAATTGCTCACGGGCAAGGTCCTACTGGAAAAACACACATGATAAAATAAGAGAGATTATAGGTTTAAATTACGCCATGGAACCTGAAATATACCTATTGAATATGTTGGACAAAACTGGTATTAGTACAATGAAGGGGAAAGAAAGACTTCTTTTATATATGATAACAGTGGTGAGAATCCAATACGCCAAATATTGGAAAGATACAAGAACTCCCTCTGTGGGAGAATGGCTCGTGAAACTTTACGATGCCATGGACATGGACAAATTAACTGCGAGATTAAAGGGTAAGACATTGGAAAAAATAGAAGCAGAATGGGAGCCTATTAAAAATTTCCGGAATGAAACTGGGAAGATAGATCTTTAACTACTATTTAAAGGTTATCTAAGATGGAGGAATAACTTTCCTTTGCTAAAATCAAGAAGTTTTTATGGATTTTTCTTTTGGTACGTTTGAATTAAGACCAGAAGTAACATATTTGAGATAATTACTACCGTAAGCAGAATTAAGTAAGACTACATAGATATTATTTTTTCTCCAAGGAAAACTAAGAAAACGAACTTATATATATGTTTGTTTGTTTATTGTTTGTTTATCTGTTTTAATAGAATATAAAAACAAAGTTACAGTGTATAATCAGAAGTGATGGATGCAATATATATATATATATATATATATATATATATATATATAGAATGTATGATGGTAACTTGTTAAAAAATAAAGGAAAAAAAATCAGTGTGTATAGAGCCATTGTACTGTCTATTCTCCTTTATGGATCTGAAACATGGGTCACCTATCGCCACCACCTACAACTCCTCAAATGCTTTCAACAGCGCTGTCTACGCACAATCCTAAATATACACTGGACTGACTATGTGACAAATGTTGCTGTCCTTGAGCAAGCAGGGATCACCAGCATTGAGGCCATGATATTGAGAACACAGCTGCGCTGGGCAGGGCACGTTTCTAGGATGGAGGACCATCGTCTCCCAAAAATACTACTCTACGATGAACTCGCCGTGGGTCAGCGTAAGAGGGGCGCTCCAAAAAAGTGATACAAAGACTCCCTGAAGCAACATCTCAGGCTCGGCCAAATTGATCACCAACAGTGGTCCGCCCTGGCCTCACATCGGGAGGCATGGAGACGCACTATCCACAATGCTGCATCCTTATTTCAGAACTTACGCTGAACAAGTCTTGAAGAGAAACGACAACGCAGAAAGAATCACAACCCAGAAACATCACCCAAGGAGACCTTCTGCTGTGCTTTCTGCAACCGGACTTGTTTATCCTGGATTGGCCTTTTTAGTCATCAGCGCGCTTGCAGAAAGTGTGGGATGAGTCCTTCCTGAATCTTCGTTTGCAAAAAAAAAAAAAAAAAAAAAAAAAAAGCAAGCCAGAGAGAGAGACCAGTTTTTCTCAACCAGGGTTCCCTGGAACCCTGGGGTTCCCCAAGAAGTTGCTAGGGGTTCCTCAAGCAATTGTGATTGTGAGGGGAAAGCAATAGCAGTATATAGAATAATGTTTATGTAGGGGTTCCCTGAGACTTGGACATTATTTCAAGGGTTCCTCCAGGATAAAAAAGGTTGAGAAAGGCTGGACTAGACAAACAGAGGGTAGATTTATCAATGGTATTAGTCATGCTAACTCAATGGAGCTTCCATATCCAAAGCTAGTGTGTGTGTGGATCCCAGCTGTTGGAGTGCTATCTATGGGAGAGAGCTCTTAATTCCATGTCTTGCTTATGGACTTCCTATAAGAATCTGGTTGACCACCATGGGAAAATTTTATGAGAGACCTTTGGCTTTTCTTTATGGCTATTTCTGTTAGGCTTGTCATCACCCCAAGGGAGAGCCAACATGGTGCAGTGGTTTCAGCATTAGACTATGACTCTGGAGACCACTGTTTGAATCCCCGCTCAGCCATGGAAACCCACTGGGTTACCTTGGACAAGTCACATTCCTTCAGCCTCAGAGGAAGGCAAAGGCAAACCCCCTTCTAAACAAATATTATCAAGAAAACCCCATCATAGGGTTTCCTTAGTGTCACCACAACTTGGAAATGACTTGAAGGCACACAACAACAAATCACCACAAGGCAGCTTCAGGCAGATGCAGGCTCTCTAGTCAAATCCAGATTTATGCACAAGCCAAGTAAGCAACAGCTGGGGCCACAGAATGGCCCTTAATTACCACAACAACCACAACCATCTCCAAATACAAGACAAACACTACATTTCAAGTTTTACATGGTACATATTGCCATATTATTACCAAACAATGTTAAACTTGGCATAGCTAAGGGCCTCAAGCATATCTTAATCTAGTCTTGGCTTTAGTTCCTACTGTCTGCCCTGGTACCCCACCTCAGGAAATTTGCTGTTCCAGAACATGCTAGAAAATGAATGTGGTGGCTCCCAGCTCAGGATTTGACATCACAGGGGCAAATGGGCACTTGATTTTTCACCTTTCCTCATGATTGGGCCATAGAGTTGCCAGGACAGGCCCTGAAATTTTCATGAGACCTAGGGATGATCTCTTGGGTGTCACAGAGGGCCCAAGGATGATGTTAAAAGGGGCAGCCCCTGGTGATGTCATTTAGCATGACAAATTAAGCAGCAGCCACAGCTACACAGAGTACACCATGCAATTTTTTAAAAATCCCATCTAAGGAATCTCTAAGTACATTGGACCCTTGTTTTCTGCTGGGGTTTGGTTCCAAGACCACCTGTGGATACCAAAATCCGTGGCTGCTCAAGCCCCATTATGAGCAATGGCATAGTAAAATAGTGTCCCTTATATAGAATGGCAAAATCAAGGTTTGCCTTTGGGATTTTTTTTTCTGGAATATTTTCAAGCCTTGGATGGTTGAATTTGTGGATACAGAATCCATGAATACAGAATCTGTAGATACAGAGGGTCCACTGTAATAAGAAAAATATATACAAACTTTTCAAGATGGTGCTCTTGCCTCAGATTCCTCTCCCTCCCCTGAGAATGAAAGAAGGGGGTCTAGGCCAAGAGAACTGGGAACTCTATCCATCATTTGCTGCATTAAGAAATGTCTTGTATGTTTAACGCTTTACATAGCTACCACTGGAAACAGAGAGAGATACATAGTTGCCAGACATTTCCGATTGGCCTTCTATGGCTTGTTTCAATGTGAAGAGAGATGTTTCTCCGATCAGAGGGACTGAAAAAATTGCTTTTGAGTTCTCCTTCCTGTTCCTTCTTCTCAAACCTGACCTTTATGAAATACACTGGCCTGGGGACTCGTAGACAATAATGGAGCCAGACAGTGTCTAGTCCCAGCATTCCCTTTACCAACTGGCCATTTAGAAGCTTTTGAAAGGCAACGAGGATCAAGAAATGCATGAAGTTTTAGTGAAATAAATATTTTTCACCCTTCACAGCATCTGATCACACAATCTCTCCTTATCACTTGGACACACTTCTCAAAATACCCAAGATTCACAAACGCCAAGAGCACCTCCCCTCTTGCAATTGCTTCCTAAAATTCCAGATTCAAACACAAAATGTCAGAAGTAGCTTTTACCCCCTTGGAAGCACAATAGCCCAGTGTGTAGTCAGAGGCCACACTGGTGCTCAATTTCTGGCCAAAGAAATACTCAGGCTAAAATTTAACTGAGAATCTGGGCCATTGATGTTGTATGATACTTTTGGTGTTTATGTCTGTAATTGTTTGTTCTGCATGTTGTTTTAAATTTTTTTTAATGACTTTGAAATATTGGATTAAACAATGATTTAAGCAGAAAAAACCCATGATCTGATAGTCTCTCCTCTTAATAAGCGGGAACTCTCTGTAGCAGTGAAGAAAACGTATACATGCTCACAGAAATGTCACATGTTTTAATATTGCACCCTAATAATCAAAACAGTTTGCTCAGGTTAAGTCAGGGTGAGCCCTGGCACACCAACATGTGAAAAGCTGAGTTTGTAGAAGTTGCTTTTTTTTTTTTTTTTTTTTTTTGTAGACTACATCTCCCAGTATCTTCTCACCTCATCTAGTTGAAGTCAATTCAGGTATGCTATGCAACCCTATGTTCTTCCCTGAACCAATGAGTTATCCAGCTTGCTTCCCAGGATTCTAGCAGCCCTACAATTGTCGCACCCCCTGCATTCACAAGACACAGTCTTCATGGCACAAGCAGGCTTTCTGAATGTAGCCCTCACAACCTGTCAATTCTGGCCCTGGCAAAGAGGTCAGCATTTGAGTCAGCACGTAAAATAAAATACTGGCTGGTTGGCTTGCTGCTAAAACAACTAAAATATTGGAAGGGGGAAAAAACGGTACCCCTCTATGTATCATGACCTGTCTTTTTTACTTGAGAATTATTTATTGTGCATTATCACCGGAGCCTGCTCTTTGCACTTGCCAACTTTCTAGGAGATCAAGGGCAACTTCAACAATGATTAAAAATTACAAGTCAAGGAATCCATCTCTATTTCTCTCTCTCTTGCATTGTTGTTGTTGTGTTTCTGACTTGCAGCAGCCATAAGGTGAACCTGTCACAGGGGTTTTCTGAGGCTGAGAATGTGTGGCTTGTGCAAGGTTACCCAGTGGGGATTCAAACCCAAAGTAGTAGTCAAACAATTATTCCAAGCTGGCTTCCTGCTGGTTAAAAGCCCATTTCTGCCAACAGGGTTTAACTGTTGATTAACTGGGTACAGGATTGTGGCCTCCCTTAAAACAATTTAGGCATGGAAAAGATTTTTGCAAGCTCCATTAACATTCCTTCCAACACTCCAGTTTAAAGCTGCTGGTCTCCTCCTCCCTGCCTTTTCTGACAGGAGGAGCTTGAAACAACTCAGCAAGCACCTTGTTGATCAACTCCCTTTTTGGTCACCAAGACCTTGTTGCCTTTGGCAGCTGCTTTAGGGTAATGGTTCACTGGCAATAAGCTTAGAATTAGCCCTTGTTATCCTGAACTCAACTCACATCCCTTTCACACAATTTCACTTTCTTTCTCCATTTCTCTCTCTCTCTCTCTCTCATACACATACACACAGAGGTACGGGCATAACAAACAGTTCAGTTTGTGGTGCCATGGTAACAAGTGGAAATGAAGAAATGGAAAACAAGTGGTGTTTGGGGTTTGAAAATAAAAGGAGGAAAGTCCCTCAGAAGAGACACTGTGATGGAAAGAGAAAAGAAAACACACAAAACAGAGTCTTCAAGGGAAATGAATGTTTGGTCCCAACAGAGTTCATTGCTTTCTTCAGGCTCCTTTTGCATTCTACAGAAAAATTCCCTAACTGAATTATTTTAAAACACACACACACCACCACGACCACAACAGCAACAACTAGGCATATGGGCCTAATTGCAAAACACACAACTTGAGCCTAGTTTAGATATAAACTTGGGGAGTTCAAATTCACCCCACCCAACCATGCCTTGGAATTAAGCAAGCCTCCAAATGTTGTGGAGGATGGCTAGGCCCCATTGGCCAAGGATCAAGTGGCTACACCTGCATGATTCCATGCAGAGCAATACCTTCTAATGTGCATTATGGACAGCAGTGGAGGTGCAAATACTACACAGGACTGTTATGCCCTCTGCTCTCTCCATGAGGAGCTGGACATCCAAGCCTTCAGTCTCCATGTTTTACCAATGAGGTGATGTTTTACCAATATTTTACAGGGCATTCCATTCCACCTAATTTTGGCCCCAATCCATTCCAACAGCTCTAAAAGTCCAGCCTCCCAACCTCTTCCTTCCCTTACAAGGAGTCAAGAGAGTGATGAGACCTAACAAGCTCCCCCCCCCTCACTTGCTGGACTGCTAGGAGGAAGATAAGTCAGGGCAAGAGCAGGTTGTCCCCCATTCCTCAAGTCCCCCTGTGGTCAAACTTGTGGAGGAGAGTGAGGACACTTTCAGACACGTAAAAAGTGCTGCGGAGGGCTTGGGAGAGTTATGCGCTTCTTTCGCAGCAGGGGGCCAGTTTCTGACAACGCCGTCCCTCTCGCGTTACTCTCCGTGTTCCTTCTGTGTCACATGGAAGGAAAAGGCATCACTTTTTACTCACAGAAGTTCTTCGTGAATAAAAAGTGGCGCCTTTTCCTTCCATGCGACATAGAAGGAACACGGAGGGTAACACGAGAGGGACGGCGTCATCAGAAACTGGCCCTCTGCTGCGAAACAGGCGTGTACCTCTCCCGAGCCCTCCGCAGCACTTTTTATGCATCTAAAAATGTCCCTAGTCTACAGAGAGCCAAGCCCTAGAGAACCACTCACTGCAGTTGGAGCAGCCCAGCAGGGTTCTCTGGGCTGCAGAGTCATTACAGGTATGGCCGGAGGGTCCCTTCTAGTACAGAGGAAAGTGTCCCAACTTTTCAGGACTACTCGGTGGAAGGAGCTAGGAAAGCTGGAGCCTATGAGGGTAGAGGCCAACACCTGGGGAAGAGAGTGCTGAAACCTTAGCCTCCACTGCCTCTCTCAGCAACAGTCTCTGGCATCACCCATTCCTGCCATTTTCATTGCCTTTCCTGAAACCTTGCTGTTCATTGTGTTTTACTTGGTGTGTGCTGGTGAACGAGTGTTTTGGTTCTTGTGAAGTGGGAGTAATAACAGTAGCTACCGAAGTGCGAAGACAAGCCTCGCAACTGAGCGTTCCTTTATACAGGAGGAAATAATGCACATACTTGCGCATTTATTGGCAATTCACAGCAAGGTTCCTTTGTATCCTTTGTCTCCTCTGAAATGATCACATGGCCATGTCTCAAGATGGCAGCTCAGTCAGTTTTGTGCAGGGTGGGGTGGGGGAAGAAGGGGCTAGCATCCCCTTCCAGCCTCTGAGGCTGGAAAGGGACGTTAGTAGCTGCTTGGCCAGCTGCTCAGAAAAGGAGAAGGGGGAGAAATGCTCGCCCCACGCCCTCTCCAAGTGGCTATTCAGCCTAATGTCCATTCCCAGCCTCAGAGTCTGGAAAGGAATTAATAGCTGCTTGGCCAACCACTTCGGTGAGGAGGAGGGGGAGATCCCCCTACCTCCTTCTCCAAGCGGCTAGCCAGGCTAAGGCAAAAAACCAACATGGCAATGTTGGGCACTTGTCCTATTAGCAAATCCTGCCCCTGCGCTCATCTGGCCAATCAGCTTTGCACTTCCTCTCCCATTGGAAGTGATTCAAAGCAAATTGCTTGTCCCAATGAGTAGGAATGTGCATCCCCCTCGTTGTTTTATAAAAACTCTGGAAAAAGCCATAAAGGCTTTTCCTTCAGAGTTTTTAACGTTTTTGGCCCCCTCCTTCTGAATATGGTGATACAATACAGGATCCCAACAAGACAGGTTGGATTCTCCTTGAATTCCATGAAGAGTATTTTCACCATTTAGACAGCCAGTGAGGCTCAGAGCTTGGGGAAAATGGGTTGGACATTTCTATGGGAGGAGGAGATCTGGGGATTATAGTCAACCAATGATATTATAGTCCACCTGATTATAAGATTGTATTGTGTTTTTAATGTACTGTTTGTTGCTGAAGTTTCTATTCTGAGCAACCACCTTGTGTGGTTTGCTTTCTGGATGTCTGTGCCAATAAAGTTTTCTGTTTTAATTCTGAAACTGCTGGTCAGTGCATCTGGGAATGCCAGTACATGCAGGGCCGGTTTAACCTGTCTGCCAAATCAGCATTGGCAGGGGGCCCCGAGGTCAAGAGGGGGCCCCGAGGTCAAGAGAGGGCCCCGTGTTGGCCTCCTTAATATGAAAATAATGGGATTTCTGGTTTAAAATACCATAGAGTTGCCTTGGAAGGCCTAGAAAAGGGCTAGGGAAGACACATTTTCTAGGAAGACTCTATGGTAGGTGTGCTGTTTTGTGTCCCATGGATAATGAATCCAGGGATACGGGGGTCCTACTATAATCTGAACATCCTGTACGGTGAATAGGTTAGGTTACATTGATCTGAGATAAACATATGGGGGCCCCAAAGTAAAGCATTGCAGGGGGCCCCAAAATTCCTTAAACCGGTCCTGAGTACATGACAGCCTCTCTCTGGGAAAAAAACAAAACAAAACCCTCCTGGATGGGTTACTGGGTCTCCTTTGTTCCTCTGACCTTGCCTCCTTCTGCTGCCCTCTTCTAAGGCTGGGACAAATCCAACACCCTCTATATACTCTACGCACTCTGACTGCTCCTCCCCATCTACTGCCTCAGACTTCAGCATCTCCCTGCCACCAGGTGACTGATTAGCAACACAGGTGCCAATATTCTTTCCATCATAGGCCAGCACAGCAACTTCTCCAGCTTGGCAGAAGCATCAGGAGAGAAGGCAGGCAGGCAACTAGATAGGTTGGCAGTCCCTGATACCCCCTCACATGTACAATGTCATGCACTGATTTTTCCTTCTTCTCTTATGGAGGGTCCCGAGGGGAGAGAGAGCTTGTTTTCTGCTGCTCCAGAGACAAGGGCATGGAGCAATGGACTCAAGCTACAGGAGAAGAGATTCCACCTAAACAATAGGAAGAACTTCCTGACAATAAGAGCTGTTCAACAGTGGAATGCACTGTCTTGGAGTGTGGTGGAGTCTCCTTCTTTGGAGGTTTTTAAGCAGAAGCTGGATGGCCATCTGTTGGGAGTGCTTTGATTGTGTATTCCTGCATGGCAGAATGGGGTTGGACTAGATGGCCCTTGTGGTCTCTTCCAAGTCTATGATTCTGTGTATCAGTGATGGGGAACTTTTGGCTCTCAGATGTTTAGGATACCCCACCCATCATGGCCAATGATGTGGGAGTATGTGCACAACTTGGAAGTAACACACTGCAAGCCACATAGTTACCTGCAAAGAATTACCTGGGAGTGTAATTAAGTTACATTTCAAAAATAACATAGTGTGTGGAGAAAATGTAGTATCTTGATGAAACAAATAAAAATTTTAATTACTTTGTAAAAAAAAGGGTGGGTGGGTTTTTGGGGCACTCTGAGCTCAAATTTTAAAATTGTATGCCATTCCCTTGTGCCTGCATGTGTATTTTTGTTTTCCTTCAAGTTGCCTGCTGACTTATGGAAATCCCATGAATTTCCCAGGATTTTCTTAGTCAAGGAAGACTCAGAGCTGGTTTGTCATTCCATTCCTCTTAAATGTAGCTTATAGCAACCAGTATTCCTTGGTGGGCCCCCATTCAAGAACTAAAACAGTCCTGACCCTGCTTAGCTTCCAAGATGAGATATGATCTTGTGCCTTCAGGGTATTTTCTGTAGTCATTCCCTTATTAATCCTAAATGCCTCTCCCCAAAGTGTAACCAGAAGGAAGCAGAAAAAAAAAAAAAGAGCAATGCAGTTAGTTGCTAAAAAGCGATTGCAAAATGTTAATTAAAATTCATAACTTTGTAACTACAGTCAGCCCTCCGCACTTGTGAGTTTAACTTTTGTAGATTTGATTATTTGCGGATTATTTGCTACCACCTCCATTGCTACCCTTCACCATTTTTAATAGGGTCTGCAAATCTTGCGAGACAGAGAGATATTGCAAACACGCAGCAAGGCTTGTAAGTCTCTATTAAACATGGTGTAGGCAGCAGCAAAGGCAGCAGCAAGCCCCACCAGTCGCCTTACTAAGGAACCCTGCTGCCTCTAAGACATCCACAGTGGAATCTGCAGATCGTCCTTTGTGTGTGTGTTGAATATGTTTTTTGCAGGGGAAGTCCCTAGAGATATTCATGGGTTTTCCACTTTTGTAGGGATTGTTTGCCTCTAGCCCCAGCAAATGTGGAGGGCCAACTGTCATTCTAACAGGAACAATTTTGTTAAACAATTCATTTTCAACCATTGAGTTTCCAATGCCTGTAAGACACCAAGCCAAGACCCACCTACAAAACATGGAGCATCTGTATACAGAGCTACTGTATCATCAACTGACAGGCCATAATCCTTGCTGCTGTAGTGATAGCAAAAGGGAAAGACCACAGGTGCTGTGGCCATGAAGGAAGCCAGGCACTGAGGAAATAGGCTGCTTAGAGCCAGGCAATGTTGTCTGCCTTCCCTTGCCACCACTGCCCAAACATGGAAAAAGTGCAACCCCTGGCATACTGCACCAACAAGCATTCTGGCTAATGTTCCTGACACAGAGGTCCTGAACTGTCCTCCCCTCCAGCTGTATTCCTTAATCTATACGCAAAAGGGTGAAGGGAGGAGAGTTGGGAACTAGAGAGGGTAACTGTTTAATTATCCAGGTACAAGAAATGTTTTCCCCTGGGGTGTTGTTGGCTCTTATGCAAATCATCTGCACTCTGGAAACTTGGGCTGGGGAACATAAATTGTTTCAACCCAGTGGGACACAGAAGAAATGAATAATATTAATCAGGTTTGGGAAAAGAGTAGAACAAAATTAAGCTTCTGATTGCTGAACGTGAACTACTCTCATTGCAATTCAGGAGAGGGTCAAAAAAATCTATCTGAGAAAAGAAAGGAGGTCTTCTTCAAGTCATGGTAGACATTGCCACACCTTCTCCAAATACAGTAGACCCTTGGTATCCACTGGGGGTTGGTTTCAGGACCACACCACCACCCCGATACCAAAATCTGTGGATGTTCAAGTCCCATTATATACAATGGCATAGTAAAATAGTGTCCCTTATATAAAATCAAGGTTTGCTTTTTGAATTATTTTTTTTTCAGAGGGGGGAAGGGAGAATGTATTCACGCCATGGAATCCATGAATGCAGAATCTGAGGAAACAGAAGGCTGACTGGAAATGCAATGGATCTGGATAACAGACCACATGTGAAGTACAATGTTTTATCAGATTTGTGTTTTACTGCTTACATGCAAGCCATGTATTGCTCAATTAATACACAGTTGATCCAGCTATGGATAATAGAACACATTAAACCTGCAAAATTACTTTTCAACTATGGAATCTTAATAACATGTGATACCAAGTCTCAAGGAAAATGGGAACAGCCACAGAAATAAGGGGAAAGGTTTTCTACCTCCCTTGTCATTGAATGGAAAAGAAAGGACAGATCACATTGATTTCTGGGTCAAAAGTGCTACCAACAATATTTGAATCACAATCCCTGACTTGACAGACATCTTTGTTAGAGCAAGCGTCTCTGACAAGTCTCTCCTGACTTTGGTTAAGTCACCTCAGCTGCCTGTCACCTCATGCCAAAGACTTGAGCAACTGAATTGCCCCGTGGGTAGGGGGAGAAATGGAGTCACCTTACAGGGTGGAAGCAATCTTGACTTTGATTTTTGTGTGTTCTCTTGGTGAAAAGCTCAGGGGATCTCCAGTGCAGCTTCTTCTTCTCCCACTACTTGTCCTCTCCTATATTGTCAGACAAGTAAGCATTCGTCCTTGCTGTGGACACAAAAATTTCAATGAAGCTGTAAAACCCACTGACATCTCTGCTTTGGCAGAGGCACGTAGTACCCAAGCTGATGCCTGGGTGAGGTATCTGTTTGGCTGAAATGTCTGAGGAATTTTACATGGTGACAAAAGAGTCTATGAAACTAGGGACCCTTTCACATTACAAAATTATAGCAATAGTCTAACCCAGTGGTTCTTAACCTGTGGTCGGCAGACCCCCAGGGGGCTGTAATGTCCTCACAGGGGGTCTGCGAAGGCTTGAAGGCTTCTTGGCCCACCTCCTCCCCACAATGGATCAGCCACATGACAGGAGCCAAGGCAAAGGATGGGTGTCTGGCTTGGCCTGCACATTGCCACTCAATCCACTCCAGCCACAAACTTGCAGGAAGAAGCAGGAGAAAAGTCTTCCCTCCCCATAGATTTTCCTTGTTTTTTTTCCGGGCTGTGAGGCCGGGTTCTGGAAGAGTTTCTTTCTGATGTTTCACCTGCATCTGTGGCTGGCGTCCTCAGAGAATGGTTGGGTAGGAGTGTGTGTGGAGTTTACATACTGTGAGTCCCTGTTGGAGAGGATATGTAAATCTGTGTATTTGAATGGCTAGTTCAGATATTTGTATTTGAATGGAAGCCACCCAGAAACTAGCCATTCAAATACACAAATTTACATACACTCCCCAACAGGGGTTCACAGTATATAAACTCCATACACACTCCTACCCAACCATTCTCTGAAGATGCCAGCCACAGATGCAGGTGAAATGTCAGAAATAAACTCTTCCAAAACACAGCCTCACAGCCCAGAAAAAAACCACGGAAAGCCTATGGATGCCAGCCATGAAAGCCTTTGACTTCACATCTTCCCTCCCCCTCCAGTGCCTCTGAGGGAAGGTTTAATGGATGGTGTAATTGTATTATTATTATTATTATTATTATTATTACCATCACCACCACCACCATCTTCAGGTGTTGTAGTTATTTTAAATCTTGAGTTAAGTCTTGGGGGGTCATGACAACAAAATATATTTAAAGGGTTTAAAAATAAAAGGCTAAGAGCCACTGTCCTAACCCGCGTGTCAAGGGAATTGCTGGGCAAGTCTGATTGGTGCCACCCCATCACAGCTCAGGGAATGCTGTGAAGGGGGCCTATAGGGGAGAAATGATACAAAACTGGGGCTTGCCTCTGACAAAAGGTAGGTAGGAAAAAGGTGGCATAGAGATAGGGGGAAGATGGGCTAGGACAGGGAAAAGCTGTAATAGAGATAGGATGGTTAGCCAAGGGAAGAACTGAATAGGGTGTTGGGAGCTGTGGATGACTGAACAATTCAGGGGGTAATGTGTGGTCTATTGATAGACAATTAGACAAACTTCTACTTGTTTATTCTTATTATTATATATATAGCAGTTGAAGACATTTATTTAGGCAAGCATTTGAAACATACATTTGAATTGGTGTGCTGCCTTTATTGTTGTTCAGATAAAGGACTTTTTCGGACGAAGAAAAATAACACAAGCAGCCTCTCCAGCTTGCGAGGCTGCTGCGCTGCAAAGCGCCCCTTTCGTATGATGTTCGCCCCTGCCGGTACTGTTGCAGTACCGCAGGGAGAGTTGAGCGTCATATTTCATTGATTTTTACTCATGATCAACTTTCATGAGTAAAAAATCAATGAAATATGACGCTCAACTCTCCCTGCGGTACCGCAACAGTAGCGGCAGGGGCGAGCATCATACGAAAGGGGCGCTTTGCAGCGCAGCAGCCTCGCAAGCTGGAGAGGCTGCTTGCATTATTTTTCTTTGTCTGAAAAAGTCATTAGTCTTATGACTTTATGTTTTTAATTGATGTGTTTTAACCATATTTTAACAACGATAATTGAATTTTATTCTTTTTAAACTTTTGTAATTTCTGATGTTTTTAGCTGTATTTTTAATGACTGTAAGCTGCCTTGGATCCCATCATAGGAGAAATGTGGGATATAAATCAAAATAAATAAATAAATAAATACCCTCCAATGCTCCCAATTTGGCAAGGGCAGTCCTGATTACCCCCAGTTTTTCCTGCTGCTGTCAAATATCCCAGTTTCTCCCTCCACTTTCCACTTTCCACTTTCCCCCTTTTTCTTCAGCTTACTTCAGTTGTTGCAAACTCAGTTCAAAGTGCAAAAGTGGTTTGAAGCTCAGGCAAAAGCAAACTGCTGTAGCCTCTCCTAGCTTGTGTGTTCTTCCTCATTAATAACCTTTGTCATGTTAACTACACTTGAGGCTGCTTGGCCACATGTCTCCATGTTTAGATCTATGAAATGTTGGAAGTTATGCAAATGCCTCTACGTCTCTGATTTTGGTCCTGAAATCTCAGGGCCTAGGATGCTCTTCATCTAACAACCCTGTATAAGACACCTTCCTGTATATTCCTAGGATTGGTCAACACCACCACACAACAACCTCATTCCAACTTCATAAGAATATGATCTCTGGTTTCACTTCCCAACATGCAAATGTATCATTCTTAAACTTGCAAGGATATTCTGGCTGTAGGAATCAGAGCTAGCAATTGGGCCTTCCAATCTTTTCTGAAGCCCATTTTTTAAGAGCAGTGATTCCCCCTTTCTTCCTGGGAGGTATGAGGATAAATGAGGAAATTTTGAGTTCAGTGTACACGGATTAAGGCGAAGTAACTCTTGCTCATTTTGGTGCTGAATGAGCCAGTCAGCTATCATTCTGCCCCAAGTCCTCTGCAAAATGCATAAAGTGGAAAGAGGCAAAATTGCAGCCACAAAGGGCCTTGGGCAAGGGAATCTCAGGAACACCCACTCCTCATGCTTGTGTCTCCCTGACTGTGTGTCTGTGTGTTTATGTGTGTGTGTCACACTGTATTAGGAATTTAATTCTAGGCAGCTTCTTGACAGGCTCTGAAATTGAAGAGCTTCTGAGCAGTAGGAGATTAAGTCCTTTCAAAAGAAGCTCTGGTTAAGAAGCTCACATATTCTAAACCTTGATGGATGAGTCATGGGAATTGGTCTTGGGGAGTCAGTAAGAAGAGGGAGGGGGACAGGGAGACAGCATTGCTATAGTATGAGACAAACAGGCTCTGGGTAGTAAAGATCAACAATATTCAGAGAAGGAAGCCCTTTTCTTAGCAGACTCCCCCTGCTCTTTCTCATCACATCCCCCTATGTGTGTATGTGCTTCAAGTCGCCTGTCAACTTTATGGCAACTCTATAAATTCTGTAGGGTTTTCTTAAGCAAGGAATCTTCAGAGATGGTTTGCCAGTTCCTTCCTCTGAAAAATAGCCTACAGCACCTGGTATTTGTTGGCAGTCTCCCATCCAAGTACTAACTAGGCCAAACTTAGCTTCCAAAATCAGATGGGATCTGGTCCTTTTGGGTATTTAAGCTGTGGGTCAATACCAGAAGACAGGACTGTACTACTTGCAGTATCCTGATACATTCTTGTGGTAGTCATCACAAAAGTACATAGCTTCTTCCACACAGCAGATATAACAACAGGCAGACATAGCAGAATGTATAGACAAGTGCCTGCTAGTGTGAACTGCTACCTTTTTACCTTGTTCTTGAGCTAAGGTATGCTTCATCTTGTGAACTGAACTTTTCTCCTTCCCTCCCACTGAAGGAAGCTATTTTTCTTTGGTCTATGTTTTTTCCCTGTTGGCAGCTGCTGACAGCTTCTAGAACTTGAACAGAGAATCTTATAAATCTGGTATCATGCTAGTTTGCTGTTTCCTCTCTCTTGGGAAACAGAAATTGCACTACCCCATGCACCATGGAGAGATGTCTCACCATAAAGTGGGAGCCATTACAATAGGGGGATGTCTGTACACTTTATTTTGCTGTTATTGTTTATAAACTACACCCACTTCCCACCACTGCAATCTAAAAGCTTTGTATTATTCTTTCACCCAAGTGACCATATTGATTTTGGTTTATCCTCAAAACTAATCCGACAGAGCCCCTGGCATGAAACGGGACTCCAGAATTGATGTATCCCATCTCAATACTTCATTGTATAACCTGCAATCATGTGGGCATACACCTTTCTTTAGATCTTGTAGGAGAAGCTATTGAGTGCTTCCTTGTGCAATGTCCTCACCTACAGAAGGCAGCTTCCATGTGCTGGAGTAGGTTTCCATGGTCATTTGCTAGAAAGAGCTAGGCTAGGAGGGTTACTGGAAAGCCAGATGATCTATGACAGTTTACTTCTCCAAGAAACAGAGCTGTAGCTTGATGCTACCCAGTTACATTCTGCCTTCTCCTGGACAGTAAATGCATACGGCAGTATGCTTCAGTATTTAAAAGCTGTTTGTTCTGGGATTGGAGTACTGTAGATGGAAATGTATGGGCAGAGTACTACAATGGTAGTACTGCCCCGTGAGTCCATATACTTGGCAAGGGGCTAATAACTAAACCAAGTCTATAAACATTAGCAAAGGCAACTGGAGAAGTCATTTGGTCCAGGTGTGTGTGTGTGTGTGTGTGTGTGTGTGTGTGTTTTAAGCAGAATTTATCAAGGTTGTACCTCTCGGAAACAATAACCACTATGAGCTTGTGATCCAGTCTGCCTGCAATACATATGTGCATGGGGCAGGGGGGAGTGGGGAGAAGTACACGAAATAATACACAAATCTTCTAAAAGAAATGCACACAGACACATTTTAGTTAACAAGAGAAAAATGCAGGCACTGCAAAAGTATGTACTAAAAATGAATCCATTTTGAACAGTTCACATTGAAATATGTATACATTTTCATGCATGGGGAAAAAACAATCTTTGGATCTCCTGCACACCTGAGTTTGAATGCTTTTCATGCCACCTGCAAAATCGGGATGGGAGGTGGGGAAGGCATTTATCAGGTATTCTAATTCTTTTGAGTTTCCACAGAAATCAGTGCCACTCCCACTCTCCAAGTTTAAGACATGGATTACTCTACATAACTCAAAGGGGTAATTTAACCCCATTATTTCATTACACATATTGCTGTACACATTCCTGCTACAAAATTCTTGCTATACACCAACACCCATTAGCTCAACCTCTGACTTGTCAAGACTGTTGGCAATAAACACTCATGTTTCATTCCTCCTAGCGGGAGGCGGTAGCAGTTCTTACTTCCTGTTGCATTTATAGCCATGGATTTTTCAATGATGTCAAACTCCCTCAATTATGAGCCGTGCCCCCTAAATAAATTCCATTTGTGCATTGCACAGTTGACACTAATGGCGTGCAAATAAAGTCAACCCGTCTGTTTCAACATATGTGGCGGTGTGGGGAGAGGACTACTGCCAGTTACGCTGGGTCCAAAGCTAAGGAACTGCCGTGCTGAACAGCAATGACTGGGGAGAAGTGAGGCACTCAGACTTAAATATGTAATGAAAAATCATCACAGGTATGTCTTTTTTTTAAAAAAAAAATCCTACATGGATTTGGACAGAACCAGGATGGCAAGCAGTGCTATAGGTCAAGTTGGAGGAGCAATTTAAGAGCTGAGAAGAGGGTGGGAGGCTGCAGTGTCATTCAGAACAAGGAGTGCTAGCAGAGCTACTGAAGAAGCAACAGAAGGGACCAGCACCAAGATACCTTTGAAGACCTGATTCCTACCATAATACTGTAGCAACAATTCAGATTTTGGGGGGTGGGGGGAGCTATTGTATTCAGCACCAAGTAACACAGTGATATTGTTTATTCTCCATCTTGGCTACTGAAGCCTAGTTTTGAAAAGGGGAATGAAGCAGGATGGGGAAGAAAGAATAAATGTGACAGCAACTTTAAGACTAAGGACTTTATCAGACAAGTCTCTAAAAACATTCTTTCGCCTCTGTGTTTTACACCATTTTTCTGCTGGCAAAAGAACCGAAAAAATCAAACGTAGCCATAATTGCATGAAAACGCAGCCCAGTACTTCCGCGTTGACGGGCGAGTGAGATCTCGGTGGTTCTCGCAAGAAGATACGAGCACCCCTAAATGTTAAAAAAAACAACAGCTAAATTTTAAAAAAATGAACACACAAGCACTGAAACACACTTAAAAATGTGCCTGCAACACAGGGAGGTTCATAAAAAGAGCATCCCATGGCTAGTTTTTCTGTGCCCACCTGGATGTGTTTTGGCAGGGATAGGCCATTGACGCAGCAATCGCACCAGCAAAATGGGGTGTGGTTTCACACGCTTGCAATCATTTACAAAAAAAACACCACGGCCAATCTACTGATGGCTTTGCCTGTCAATAAAAAAGAACACTCTATTTTCAATACATGATCGCGAAAGCACAAAGTCACCTGGTACTGGCACCCTTTCACATTCATTAGGTGAGTTATGATGCCGTATTTGCCGTGTCTGATAAAGTCCTAACTTATAGGGTAAGGTAGGGCTGGAAAGAATATTTGTCATTATTTTTTTTCTGGCTGGGGACAAAAAGTGATTTTCTTGACACTTAGGAAACCCAGTCAGAAAGAAGAATAAGGGTGAGATTTTTCTGCAGTTCCTCTCTGGTATTCACACATCCTGAAGTGTTGTGTTGAGCAGTGTGTGTGCTGGGGGGGGGTTGTTTTGCACTTGTGTGAGAATTGTGAGGTTTGCACACACAAAAAACATTGCTTCTGGAGAGCCATGTGTATTTTTGTGTGTGCACATGTACAAACAAGATTGTTCTTCTCTTGCACAACCAAACTCTCCCACGTAGAAAAATCTGTGCAAAAAAAATTACAAAACATTTGCCACATGGTTTTGCTTTACAGGGCTGTCAGTTTTTTGTGTAGAAAACAGCAGTCTTACACACACACAAAACCCCATATGTGATTGTCTGGAAACAGTGCCAAGCCTCTCAATTCTTATATAAGAAGCCTATATATTTCTGTGCAGAACAATTTCCTGAAACACTTCAGGATGTGATAATACCAGGTGGGAACTGTGCAGAAAGATTAGTTTTTTTCACAGAGAAGAGAAGACTCTGGAAATTATTTTAGCCTCACTTGTGAGGATAAAATAATCAAATATTAACATTCCTAGTGCCTGGGTGGAGAGAGTAAAACTGAAAAGGAATCCCCGATTGGTTGCCTGGAGGTGATTCGTACTCACAACAGGTGACCAGGAGAATGATTACACTGAGAGTCAGTATGTTTAAAAAAATGATCTCACCATCAACAAGAAAGAGTATTCCGTGATATTAAGACACCTTATTGAGAGAATGGTCAACAAATATGATTTTTATTTTTATTTTATTTTTTTTGCATTTGGACATGTTTTTGCATTAAAAAATATCTGTACAAATAATAACTTTTTTTCTCCTCACAGAAGAGGAGAAAAAAAATACACTGTCTGGCATCCTGTTGGTGACATATGCTGGGACTATGGACTTTATCATTCATGGCAAGTCCCCCAAACTATAACTCTCTTTGTAGCTTCCATCACCTCTTGATTTTAAGATCCCCCTGTTTTCTGGACCAAGAGGAGACCACTTGAGTACCCAGGGCCTTTCCAGCCCTGGCTGAGATTTTACCAAACTCCTTCCTTTCTCTCCAGAAACAGAGGAGAATATCAATGTAGAATGACCCAAAAACAGGTGCGTGCAGCTTGGCTTAGGTTGGGAAAATAAAGGCTTATTTTATTCAAGCAAGTAAATCACATTTAAGAGGTAATCATTTCATGAAGAAAATGCCCATTTCTCCAGGTTCAACTTAAAGTTACAGAGATATAGTAAGAGTATGGAATTGCATCCAGTCAAAGAGAAGAACAAATGAAAATGTCCCTGATGTGATCTAGCTAAAACTGTCCCTACACAAAAGAAAGACTACTTGCATTCTGTAAGTCTATAAGGAGTAGATTTGATGTCCAAGAGTTGCTAAGCCACATGCTCATTATAAGCCAGGCTCAAGCAGGGTCCAAAGCTAAGGAGAGCTTCTTTTTCTCTTCTCTCAACATGTGCTCAGATCAAAGCATAAAAACCTGTTCAAATTGCCATTGACAAAATCTCATTGGCCAGTTCAATCTGGTGATGTGATGTCATGATGATGTCATCCCAGGAGATAAGCCCCACCTCCCACTTCTCTTAACCCCTTGTTTACCTGTTCATGATGATCAGAGAATTGCTGATTGCAGATAATGGGAAATGTTCTTGCACATGATGGGAGTTGCACCACCCTGCAGGCAAGAGGATGGAACTCCATCATGACTGCATCCCTTTTAGTTGATGGCTTAGCCCTCTTTCTTAGCCCTTATTCATGCCTGCACTACATCCCTGGAATGGCTGAGAATGTGGGTGTCTGATAATGTCACCATTTCTGTTATTGTCCCGTTCTTCTGATGCAATTTGGGATGCTTTTTTTCTTCTTCTGTGTTTCCCTGTGTCTGATAAAGCCCTTACTGTCAAGTCACCTTTCGCTTATGGTGACCCTATGACTTATGGTGACTCTCCAAGAGGTCATATACTTCACTGCTCTGTTCTTGCAAACTCAGGGCTGTAGATTCCTTGATTGAATTAATCCACCTGTAGAGGCATTCCCTCTTTTCCTACTGCCTTCCAAGTGGGAAAGCATTTCTGATAATGCCTTAGGAAGCACTGTTTCCAATGCATCATATCATATGTCTGAAGAACAGCAGCCTTAGTTTACTGAAAACCTGCAGCTGGCTGCTGCTCAGGCACTTTCTTGACCTCCCGCAACCACTACATGGGGGTGGGGCACACAGTCCCCGACTGGGGATGATGGCTTCCTTAGGGCTTCTGTATTTTCCTCATGTGGATGCCGGATCTCAGCATCTGTTTTCTGTGTGAAAATATTGGGTTTTGTGGAAAACGTACGAGCGGTTTTTTTTGTTTTTTGTTTTTTTGTACAAACAATTATTTTGGGGGAAAAAGTCTTCAAAATGCGCAAAAATCATGTTATCATCCCTATGCACATTCTTGCATGTGTGAGTGAAATATGTGGAACTTTATACCCCTGGTGCTGTGGTAGTTTCAGAGTTTGATTTAGACTAATGGACCCCAGACTCCCTTCTCTATAGCTATTTCAATTTTGCTGGGTGTTTCTCTCTGGCTGCTGTCTCTCAGCCTAACCTAACCTACCTCATAAGGTTATTGTGAGAATTTAAAAGGGGCAAGAATGATATGAAGTCGGGTCTCCTTGGTTCAAACCAAGTGTTTTAATCACTCATTGGATTGGGTGTCACCATAGTACAGTTGGGTCCCTGTATCCATGGGGGTTTGATTCCCGGACTTACCATGCATATCGGAAACCACAGATAACAGAGAATCCTATAAAAATAAAGGACTTCTAGTAAAAACATACAATAGAGTTGCCTTGGAGGCCTGAGAAGATGCTTAGAGATTATGCCTCTCTAGGCATTTTCCAGCACAACTCTATGGGTATGTGTCCCTATTTTGTGTCCTGCAGATAACTGAAACCATGGATATTGGTTCCATCTGTATTCTGCTGCAATTTATGTTGACCCTACAAGATGCTATAGATTTCGGGAGAATTAACACTTTACACATGCACAGAGGCAGGATCTCCTTTATGATCAGTCCATTTCAATAGTATATCTGTAGCATTTGACAAATGAGCGGGAGGAACTACACTTTTAAGATTAAAGCAGGGGGAGGGTCTTCTTCCTACAATATATAGCTGAGATAGCTGTCTAGCTTGGTTTCTTTATCAGACACAGCAAAAAAACGTGTCATAAGGATGTGATGATAGCACAAAAGGCTTAACTCAGGCGACAATGTTGTTCAGCCATTCTGGGGGTGTCACATGGGTGTGAATAAGGTGTCACTTTTTTACTGATGCCTCATCCATACCAGTGCTGTGCCCAAGGAACGGCTTAATGATGAGAATTTCACACTTTGTGTTATCCTCACGTCCTAAACGATGCTTTTTTTTTTTAACGGAATTACCTTCATCTGATAAAGTCCTAAGAGTACCAGTCTTTCCCCTTGCAATACAAAGAGTCTGGAAAAAATCTCAGCTTGCCATTTGTTTAAAATAATAAGAATCCACACCACCTGAGTCCTGTAGACATTCAGCCACCTCCCCAGCTGGCCCGTTGTTTGATTGACTTCACTTTTTAATCCACTTATTTCAGATTCATGGCCATGCAGCTCTCTAGGGACAGCGGGAAAACATCCCTGGTATCTTGCTTTCAAAAGTACATTCAGAGAGATCCACCAAGGGAGTGGCGTCCAAGTTACATGGCCCATTATCTCTTATCACACATGCAGCTGGAACTAGTCAACACATGCGCAGTGGGAGAACATCAGCATAAAGTGAGCAAACAAAGGAAGTTATTATAGAAACCAGAGGGGTCTACATTAATACCAATCTCTGGCATCCAGACGAGCTGAGGGACCCAGGGAGCTGAGATACAGTGGAGAGATCAGGTAGCATATGGCTGAATGCCAGGGACATCCATCCCCCTAGGTCCCTCCTGTTTGATTTCCAGTCCCGTGGCATCTGCCTGGGCATGTCCCATTAGCACTGATAATATTTATCCTGCATGTTCTACACCTGAGCCTCCTCCCCAGTCAGTGCTGATACATTTCTCTTTCCCTCTTGCCATCCTTCCAAATATTTGCAAACATCGGTTAATGTAATCTCACCTTGACCCCGCTGCAAGGATTATGTTCACCTGAGATGCAAAAAGGAATCGGTAGACGCTTAATGAGAATTGCCACTGTATTGTGCCTAACATGGAAATGTGGAAGCAAGTCTGGAGCTTCCTGCTGGGTGGGGTGGGATGTGGGCAGGGAAGAGAAACCCTCCATGGAAATGAAGACATAATGAGGAGAGTCTTTGCAAGCAGAGCATAAAATAAAATAATTCAGGGAGATGATTGCCTGGGTTCTATGGAAAACATGGAAAGTGCTACTCAAGCAGTTCAGAAGACCAGGGCTGGCAAACTCTCCCTGCAGTGAGCAAAACTGATAAGGTGAGACCATAAAGTGAACTCTCAAGCTCCTGACAAGACATTTTAACCAGGAAATGGAGGAGAATAAAATTACTGAGAGGATTCTGTACATTCCTAGTTCTTTGGGCTTCAGAGAACCCACCCATCTACTGCCCCTTTCCCAGTGCAATGTTAAGGATATCAGAGCAATGCTGGATCAGACAAAAGGCCTATCTAGTCCAATATCCTGTTCATACAGTGGCCAACCAACTGTCCTTGGGATGCTCAGAGTCAGGAGGCACCCCTTCCATCTCTCATTCTTCACAACCCGAAATTCAGAAGCATACTGCCTCTGACACTGGAAATGTCTTACAGACATCCTCACTCACACAGCTGTTGATGGCTCCACCAGCCATGAACTTATCCAATCCTCTTTTAAAGCCATCCATGTTGACAGCCATCACTACAATCTCATGGCAGGCAATGTCACACAGTTCAGCTATTTGCTGTGTGAAGTTCTTCCCCCTTTTAACCACCACCCTGAATCTCCCACCATTCAGCATCAGTGGAAGATGTTTTTGAGATGTCACTTAGATGTCTTTCCTGATGAAACATAATCATAGGTCACCGTAAATAAATAAACATATAAACAAACGGCAGCTCAAACAGAGCTGCTGACACCGAGTGCAGAGTTCCTGCTGCTTTCCTGTTCATGCTGCTGGAGTGTTACCACCAAGTAACCCTGTTATTGCCTACTAATGGAGTAAAGACCATGGCATTTAAATGGGCCTCACTGGCAAAATTCCATATCAACAGCTATTTTCAGCAAGGAGAGAATCATGTTGTACCTGCCTGTCATCTACCTTAAAAGTATAGGACACAGGGGTGGGGAGTGTTTGAAGCCTTCTTTCAGTACCACAAGCATGGTTAAATCAGGATTCAACGCCTGGTCCTTTAGAGGTAAGCTCTCAAAGCCCTTTGCCAGGATGGATAATCTGCCTGTTTCACTTTGCCCTGCACTCATGTGAAAGAAAAAAAGAAAGAAAGAGAATGAGAGAAAGAGAGAGCAATTGTTGGACGCTATTGGAAGTTTTTTGATCAAATTTATGAAGAAGTTTGCAAATTTTGGAAAGATTTTATCCAAAACAAAGCAAAACAAATTCTCACCCATCCCTACTTCTGTTCCATCAAAACTGGGAGTACCCCTGCTAGTTACATGGAGGATAAAGTGCAATATCTAGTTAGAGAAGACATTCCAACAAATATGCATCAAAGTCCAGCTCACAAAACTGGGTTGATGTTGAAACCAGTAAGAAACAGCAATTTGATCAAAAATGAATGAAATGGACACAATTTCATGAAACAAAAGAACAAATAGCCTTCATGGGACTTTGCAGGACAATAGGAACAACCATTTGAAAAGTCACTTTTAATTATGAATCTGTTACCGTTATTGTTCCACTCAGCTCCAGCCTCAGTTAATTCATGATATTGGTTGGAGTCCTTCAGGGGTCTACTCTAGTGTAAAATAGTTGTGCAAGCAGTTGCACTTTCTCAGAGGTTGAATAAGTCCAGTCCCTAGTGCAGCCAACCATTGGGCAAGCATACACACAATCCTTTCCCTTCTATTTTTTTTAATTCGATGTGTAGAGAGGTGAGCTCAAGACATGGTGCCCATTCCAAAATCAGTTGCACAACTGTGGAACCCATTAGATCTACTGTGGCATATATTTATGCTATGCTAACAGTATATAGAATCTTAGCTGTAGTTACAATTTTAAAGTAACTCTTTACTTTCCTATTACTCAAAAGTAGCAAAAGAGTTGCATTAAGTTACCAAAACAAAATTTAAATCCTACAAGTAGCTGACCTTTGGTACAAAACACATAAACACATTCTCATCCTATCTACTTCATTGTCATCTCAACACTCAGGATTTTCTCAAACACACAAAATATGGAATCATAATGATGCCACATAAACGCAAAAGGGCATGCATACCAGATGATGCCCTTTCAAATTTATGTCTTGTGAATAAGCCATTCTGTTTTATTGATGGGACAAGCCATTAATAGATTGGCTGTGGCAATTTTTTGCCAGCATTGCCCATTTTTGAAACCTTGTGTGTTCCTGCACCCCCACATGAATACAGTGTGAATGGCTGGACCATCCAGAACACTTCCGGGTGAGATTGCGGCATCCAGGTAGGTGATGCTCTTTTTATGACCCTCCCCGGTTTACTTGTAAGCTTTTAAGTGTGTTTCTGTGCTTTTAAAAACTTTTCGAATGTTCTTTTTGGTTGTTTGTTTTAAATTTCCTGTGGTAGCTATTCTTGCAAGAATCTGAGAGATTTCAGACAAGAAAGCGAACGGAGCTCCATTCATTCCTCATTCATTGCCAGGGAAGCTTTTTGCCAGCACACAAGGTACGTGAGGTATGGGGTGGCATAAAAATGGCACATAAAATGCTGGCAAAAGAATGTTTTTGGAGGGTAGTCTGATCAGGTCCTCACTCAACAACTGAGCATGCCCCAGCATTCAAACCATGTGATATTTCTCTTCCACTATTTGGTGAAGCCACACCCCAGATATATAACAGCAAAGATGGTACAGCCATACTACTACTACTACTACTAAAATTTATTTATACCCCGCCCCTCTGTTAAAACAATCGGGGTGGCTTACAAAGATTAAAATACAAATACAGATTAAAATCCCTAAACACCACCCACCCCCACCCTCCCCCATAAAAAGATATTAAACCAATATAAATTAAAAACAACTAATCTAAAATCACATTAAAAAAAAAAATAAATAGCCAGCAGGCTCTCTCTGGCTTTTCTTTGCAAACGAAGATTCAGGAAGGACTCATTCCACGCTTTCTGCAAGCGCGCTGATCACTAAAAAGGCCAATCCAAGATAAACAAGTCCGGCAGACTAAAAGACTCAATACAGACTTCTGTTTCCCTATATTTCCCCACTTATACTGTGAAATAAGTGAAGCTGCCTCTTGTCATATTACAGTTGCAATGAAACTTAGTTATGCTTTAATTATTGGGACAATGAAGTAACTACAAACAGCATTTTATTTGTAACTAGTTCCTTCTAAATTTTAAAGACCACTGGATGGCCAATGGGTACATAAGTACTGTAGCTGAGTCACCAGTCCACTGGGGAAACAGAAGTCTGTATTGAGTCAAAGTAAAGAGAACTGAGTAAATTGAAGAAGGGAGGAGAGACAAAAATGATGGGGTGTTAGTTACAGAATCTACATTCTGTACTAGGAGGAAAGGTAAGACTGAAGATGTACAGGATGCAGATATCAAAATTTTGCTGGAACCATTTTGGACTTCTTTTGAAAGTCTTCAGATGTTCCTTGTGAGGAGATGCAACCTCAATGAGCTGCACTTTCTGCTAAAACATTGGTAGTGAGTTTAAACAAAGCAGGGCTAAATGCGGGCAGGGATCCTCAGAGTGGTACTCCTTATCCATGGGACTTTGGGCTATATTTTTCCAGCTACCCCTTATTTAAAAATGAGTGCCAACAAAAGGCAAAGGAAGGGAGAGGAGGGGAAAGCTTCTATCCTCTGACATTGCTCCCTCCCTTTCATCCCTCTCTCTTTCTCCCCTTGAGGACATCATCCTTAAAATATATTTCATTTCACAGCTGCATTATGGTACCACAAAATCCTGTGAATCCAATTTAAGAACAGATTACCTCCTCACTTACTTCATTTGAAGCAATTACATGTTAATTTTCATTGAGACCAGCCTAATGCATACCAATCTGATGCTGCAATCTCATTTGAATACTTGAGGGAACCTTCCTTAGGCTTCAGGTTCCCAAGGCTCCTAGTTTAAAGGGCCACTTCACATTTCCTTTCCTTTCTTTTCTTCCTTCCTTTGCTTTCCTTCTTATTTATGTTCCTATCACCCCTTATGTTTCCCAGCAGGGGATTCTGTTCCTTTTTCCCCAGGAGCATTTCCAACCAGCTGGTACCACTCATGAGATAGAAACAAGAAGGGGGAGAGAGAGAAGCTTCAAAAGCTGAAGTACAGGCAACCCAATTAATAGAGTATGAAATCATCACAAACTTGGAGCTAGCAGAGCATCTTAGCAGCCTAGTCCTCCTTTGCAATAAAGGGCTTGGTGAATGTGGACCACAGCATCCTAGCTACACAGTGGAATAAGGAAGTGGCTCCTAGTCTTACTAGCCAGGATGGCCAAACAAGAGGGATTCTGTGAGGTTCAATCCAATAACATTTGGGTTCTAAATGACTGGATTAAGGTAGTGTTTTAGCAATGCCATATCCTCATCACTGGGTGGGGAATGGGGTTTATTCAGTCTAGGGGTGTAACAAATGCTCACATATTTTCCCATCCTCAATGAAAACAGGTTCTCCACCTAGGGGAAACCTCCAGCCACTATATTTTCTCATCAGTTCAGAATTTTTATGTGTGAAAAAATTGTTTTTGCAAAATCATGTTTTCACACAGTAATAGTATTCAAACACCTAGCCATACTAGTCTGTATCAGCATCAACTAAGGAATATTGCGGAACCTTTAAAGCTAACAGGGAGAAAGAAGCTTGCAGCATAAACTTTCTCCTAGTTAGTCTCAAAGGTGCTACAAGATTCCTTTGTTTTCACACAGAAGGTATATTTTATGCAAAATACATTTTTTTCTGTACAAAAAAAGTTTTTCTGAACAAGTTCCTAGTTTTTTTTTTGTAGAAATGTGTTTTTTGGCCAAAAAAAAAGTCCTAAAATGCCAAATAAATAAACAAACAAACAAACAAATAACCCTACACAAAAACTGTCATAATATCAACATCTGGGAGAAAACTGATTTAAAATTGAAAATTATTTATTTTTGCATGCAAGAATGAAATAAACAAGGATTTCATCCCTCATAGAGTTGTGCTGGAGCTACCTAGAGAGGCGTCATCGCCTGGTATTTCCTAGGCCCAGCATGTTGTAAGCCGCCCCGATTGCGTTTTGTAGAGATATAAATTATTATTATTATCATCATCATCATCATCATCATCAATGGCTTAACCTTACAAGAATGAGCAGGTACAAATTTGTGTTTCACCTGCTCCCTCCTTCCTGTCCCCTCCCACTTACTCACACACATGGCAAGTAGAAGCATTTACTACTAGCTTGTTGCAAATTGTATGTTGCTTCCCTGACACCTAGCAAACTATAGTTTGCCTGCAAATGAGGATTGCAAGCTAGGATCCTCCCACCCCCAGATTTGGGCAAATTACAAATATGGATTGAAAGATCTGTGTTGGGCAATCATTCAGTGGAGATACTGAAGCAGAGACTGGAAAGCCATCTGGACAGGGGGAACATTAGCTGCCACTTCCATTGCAGATTCAGAACTTATCATCAATTTGGACTAGATACCTGTTAAAGTCCCTGACTGCATGGTTTTGGTAAACACATCCCAGGTTGGACAGTTTAATTAAGACTCTGGAATTGATGGTGCCACCCCCCCCCCGGCAACAATTTTAGATAGTAATGAGTATAACTTCTTTATTACTTGAAATACTAATTTAAAATGTAAGCCTTCTGCTGTGTTTGGGGACCCTCTTGTTCATTCATCCACATGCATAACTGCAGGTTTTTGTTTTGTTCTGTTTCAGTTGGAATAATGTGCATTTGGGGGGAAAATGTATGCTTAAACAACATATAGATATGCATTGGAAAATGGGGGAGAAGTAACACATGGGCTAGAATCCTGTTGGTGACATATGCAGGTGGGATGTGACATTATGCCTGCATATGCCTTTTAATTGTCAATGCAGATGAAGGCATTCAGCACCTCCATCTTCAACAAACCCCATCTACACTACCATCCACTGTGCTTTCATCACTTAGTGGTTGTGGTAGTGGTGGTGGGGGCATCCAGGAAGATGGCATCGTGTATGAATTTATTTATTTATTTATTTATTTATTTATCTGATTTGATTTATTTCCTACTTCTCTCCCAAATGTGACTCAAAGCAGCTTACAATATAAATTAAAACATAACAGCTAAAATAATATGAGGTACAAAAGTTTGAAAAGGGTTAAACCATACATTCAATTTAAAAAATTAGCTGTTGGTGATATACACAGGATCTCCCAGATCTTGGGGGATACCTTTTTCTTCCCTTGAATGGATGCAGAAACACATCCAGTCATTGCCTGGCCACTCCCTGTCCTTGTCCTATGCCTATAGGAAGCAACTGCCCAGAGAGATAGTTATCATGGGTGAAGCAGCTACAGGTAAGTCATGTTGGAAAATTCCAGCATTCTCTTCCCCCACCCCTCCTCTTGCTCTTTTTAGATAGGACAGAATTTCCTGCATGTCAAATCCTTCTCTTTCTCTCATCTAAATCTTCCTTGTTCTATTTGTGAGATGCACGGTCATAACTACTTTGTAACCAAGCAATTAGACCATGTGACCCAGGACTCTTCCTTTGTTATTGGTCATATAAGATATATCCCTTCTCTGTAAACACTTAACACTTTTGTTCTTCTTTTCTCCTGCTCTCTAGCCATGTTTCCGTTCTCATCAAGATGGTGAGTTAGATGAAGCAACTACCTTTTACCCAATCTTTTCATTAGCTACTTAGAATGTAGGCTCTCCATGCATATGTAAATGTAAAACCATTAGTAAAGTCTTCTTAGTTTGTAACCTGAAACTGCCTGCCTTGTTTATTTTTGAGTCAGTTTCTCAGGGAAGCTTCATCAAATTGGGGCATGCTTTTATCTGCTACTCTGCTAAAAGGAAAGCTGATTCCTAGCAGTTTTAGCTTCCATGGAGTTTCCCCCAAAGGGCTACCTTTTGGGACACTCTAATTCCCAAAAAGTAAAGCCAGTCCAGGTCATGCACAGCTAACCCAGGAAGTGCATGCAAGCTGAAATGAAGCATAGTGGTAAGGTGTCAACTGGTCCAGAATTCATTAGAAAAAGCCAGTAATCTAGAGAAAGTTGAAAGTGTGAGACAAGGAGACCTTATATGTAGACAGTCCAGGGGTCAAGGATCCCGAATATATGAGCACAGAGAGCACCACCAGTCAGGGAGGCTATAGGAACTACCAATGCATAGAAGGTATGAACTACTGACTCAACTGATACAAAGTATAAATCAGGAGCAAAACACTCTTCATGATCAACTTTTCTTTTTTTATGTGCAGGGTGTCTGATGGGGCATCTGCACAGTCAGAAAACCCTGGACGTCTGCCATGAAGTCCCGTTCTGCATACACCACTGATTTTTACGATCTAGGAAAAGGATGAAAAAGCAATGTTTATAGTTCTACTTAAGGGGGAAATAGTTACTTTTGACTTCTTTTTTAAAAAAGAAAAGTAGAACACAAAAAAACTTCATAGTTAAAAGCAACAGCTTTTTTTTTTTTAAAAAAAAGCCATCTTGGGAACATATTTTCAAAGAGGAATGTGATACTTTGGTAGACTCATCTTCCACTAAATCAACTCAGTCCTCATGTATGTCTTTGAAAATGTATCCTTTATAATTAAGACTTTGAAGCTGAGTCTCCAAGATGATGTGGTGGTGGTACCTTTTCTTTCTCTTTCCTCCTTCATTGAAACAGGTGTCATACTTGGAACTCTGATGTTCTTGTTCATTAAAAAAAAAGAGAGAGAGAGAGAAAGAGATGTTTCAGTTACTCCATCATAGCATGTGAGGGGGAATTTCATCAAAAGCTTGGCCTGATCTAAAACCTTATCTGAGGATTACAGAGTAAAATTTGTTGTTTATCAAAGAAATTCACATACACTAAAGAAACCCCAATGATCAGAAACGTGTTAAGGAATGATGCAAAAGTGGTGGGAGAAACCAGGTGAAACTGAGTTGCCAAGAAAGACTTAGGAAGAAAATGGTGTCAGAACAAGATGAAACACAAATCCTACTACTTTCAAGGCTGTGCCATAGATAAGATATTTCGCCTTAAAAATCTGGCATCTGGATTCCAAAGAAGTTTTATTTACAGAAAGCATCAGGGGCTTAAAATTAAGCTACAGCTGATTATGACCAGCGAACATGCACCACGAAGAATTAAGAGGTTAGTGGCAGAAAACAGGCTTTGTGCATAGGTCCACAGTTCAGTCCAGGAAAATTACAGATAGGGCTGGGAAAGGATTCTATTTCAAACCACAGAGAACCACTGAACAGACCAATTACATTATGCACCATAAAGGAGCTTCCTATATCATAGTTGATGGATTGATTGGAGCAGAGGGTAGTTCAGTGTTGAAACACAAGTGTGCATACAGAATATTCATGGCTGTATTCCTGTCATCTCCAAGTATTCCTTGGGAAGATGCCTGCCTAAAGCACTCATGAAGAGATCCCAACTGCACTGCCCCCGATACTGGAGCCCTGCAGTCCAAACATCACAGGGCTCTTGCCCTGATTCGTCTCCGGACAGTCTTGATGATGTCCAAGGTGAAGCCAGTGGGAAACTGGGGTAAACCCTTTTAAAATGTTTCCAGATAACCTCTGGGAAAACCCATGTCATGAAGGAAAACCCGATGGAATGGCATAGGAATGCAGGAGTCCGTCCCTGTACACCAGGATGCATCAGTGGGTGCCTCCACTGCTGCCTCTGGTGTTTTCCTGGAGCCAGGAAGGAGGCCCCCAACATGTGATCAAGGCCCCCTACATGTGACCAGCCTTGATCACATGCTGATGGTCTCCTTCCTAGCTTCAGAGAGTACAATGCACAAAAGTAGAGGAGGCGCCTGTTGATACAGGCCAGTATGTGTGTGTGGACATCTGCCTGTTTTGTCATGATAATGGGAGGGGATGTGGGCCAGCTCCAGGGTCAGAATATGCCAGCCAGAAGGTGGTATATTTTGGCCAGTCAAAACAAGCCCCTAGTCAATGTAGGCAGTATTGACTTAGATGGACCAGTGACTTGGGAGATTATCAGATGCAGCTAATGTGGCACCATAATGATGCCAGAGGAACACAAAAGGACACCAATAACATCATCTTTTTGTGTTCTGCTGGCATCATTATGGCATTTCTTTTTATTGACGGTCTGAGCTGTCAATAGATCGCCCACCTCATTTTGGTGTCAGTATTGCCAGCGTGTGAAACCTCAGGCCATTTAACTCACGTGAACGCAGCATCAATGGGCGGTCCTGCCAGAACACTTCCAGGTGAGATTGCAACATCCAGGTAAGTGACACACTTTTTATGATCCTCCCTGGGTTACTTGTAAGTTTTAAAGTGTGTTTCTGTGCATGGTATAACTTTTGTGTGTGTATTTTACTTTTTATTTTTGAATTTCCCACACTCATATCTTCTCGTGAGAACAGGTGGGATTTTAGTCCAGGAAATGAATGGACCTCTGTTAGAGCTCCATTTGTTCCTGGGCTGCCTGTCGATAGGAGAGAAGGTAAGTGTGATGGGGAGGGTTATTGTGCCGGGACAGGGGCAAGATTGGAGATTGTGGGACAGGAACGCTTTTTGCTTTTTGTGTTCCTGTCTGATAATCTCCTTGGTGTAAGGCAGTTTCCTACCCTGAGAAATCAGGTTATCGGTAACATGTTTGGCAATTCACAATCTGTTTAGACTCCTTTATGCCATATATTAGATACCTTACAGCTACATAGTGACATTCTGCCTCTTGAAGCACAGAAATCAAGTTTGACCTTTAAAAACTTACAAGGTCCTGGTTTTATTTAGGTATGCAATTCTTTACCAATTTCATTCTTGAATGAAGCACTGAGTAATTTTAGCATTTTTTCCCCACTGTGAGAAAAAGTCCTTGAAAACTACTATGTTGTTGTTGTTGTTGTTGTTGTTGTTGTTTAAAGATTTTGCAGTTTGGGACTCGTTCTGTTAAAAAATTCCCACTTTTAGTGCAGAAAACAGCATTTTTTTGCAGGAAGCAGCATTTTCTGTACAGATGATTTTTTTTTCTACAGAGAAAGTGCTGTTTCATCCGCCAAGAAACATGTGCAAATTTTGTGCATAATACATCTCACAGAATCTTGGATCTGGAAGGAACCACGAGGACCATCTAGTCCAAGCCCCTGCCATGGAAGAATACCAAAAGTTCTCAAACTGAAAATATTCTTGTCCAGGTTTCTCCTCGTCAGGGTTTCATGACACTCAAGAAATACATTTCTGTACCGTTGTTTGCATATTATTGGATACTCTTTCCTTTCCTAATTTTATTTTAATGTTTTAAATATTGCTCAATATTGATGCCAATCAATGAATTAATATGATATCACAGAAATGTAGAGCATTTTCCAGAAAAATAAGCAGTGTCCTTGTTTCAAGCAATGATACGTGGGGAGCGGGGGTCCCTAATTAGAACATAAAAGGACTTGGGCCGGATCACATCAAAGATCTGTCTAGCCTAGTATTTTGTTCACACAAGGACAAAACAGCTGCCTCTGGGAAGCTCATAAGCAGGGCCTCATGAGAACACCATCTCCCCACTTGTATTCTCTAGCAACTGGTATTAAAGAGCATACTGAAAAGAATACGTAGCCATAATGACTGGTAGCCATGGGTAGCTCATACATTTGTCTAATCTCTTTATAAAACTGTCCAAGTTGATGGCCATCATGACATCTTGTGGTGCTGAATTCCACAGTTTATATGCTCTGTAAAGAAGTATTTCCTTTTATTTGTCCTAAAACTTCCACCATTGGCTTCACTGGATGATCCTGGGTCTAGTGTGAAGGGGAGATAAGCCTCTCTCCATCTGCTTTCTACAAAACAGATCTAACTTTATACATCTTTAGGAAAACTAGATGCTGCCTTATACTTACCGTAATCCTACTATTGGCCCATGTAGCCCAGTATTGTTGACACTGTCTTTGGTTGCTCACCAAGATATTGCCCAGGTTGTTCCAGAGTGCTAGCAGGAGATGTCAAGGACTGAATCTGGTATCCTTTTCATGAAAAAAAAATATGCTATAGCACTGATCTATGCACCCACACACACTCCTGCTTCTTCCTAAGCTAGAATTGTTTCTTAAGAAAGTTGTCCAAGCCTTTTGATATTTTTAGTTCTTCCTTTCTGTACTTTGTAAGAGTACTAAACCAGTAGTTCATAACCTGTGGTCTGGGGACCCAGAGGGAGCTGTGATGTCCTCACAGGGGATCTGCAAAGGCTTGAAGGCTGCTCAGCTCACATGACAGGAGCCAAGGGGAAGACTGTCTGTCTGGCTTGGCCTGTGCATTGCCATTCAATCTGCTCCAGACAGAAACTTGCAGGAAGCAGGAGAAAAGTCTTACCTTTCCTTCCAGTGCCCCTGAGGGAAGGTTTAATGTATGGTGTAATTGCATCATATCACCATCATTATTATTATTATCAGGTATCATTGTTGTTGTTATTATTATTAGGGTTTTAAATCTTGAGTTAAGTCTTGGGGGTCCACAGCAATGAAACATATTTAAAGGAGGTCCCTGGTAAAGAAAAGGTTAAGAGCCACTGTACTAAACCAGTCTGGATCATACAGTTACTGTACAATTTTTGCCCGTGAAGGCCTATGATTTCTTTGGTATGTATAGTCCCTCTGTAAACCAACTTTGATCACAACCATTTAACACCATCATTGTGTATATTGCTGGTGCAGCCATTTCATCACCTGGGGCCCATTCACACATGGTTCCATGCTATGCAATTCTAGGATTGGCAGTATAAAATTCTCATCCAGAATGCTTGAGTGCCTCACCAGACTACTAGTTCCAATATTCCACAGGATGGAACCATGGCAGTTGAAATAGGATAATGGCACCACGATTCTGCAATGTGAATGGGCCCCTAGCTGCCAGCTTTCCAGCAAGGAAGCTCTCCATTCTTAGGTAGGCAGGTTGTCAGACAACAGATATGCAGTCTGTCAGCAAGCTTATACTCAAAACTTTATCAGCTTGGTAGAACCTGCATTGTGCTAGGACAGGCTTCAAAAATCCAGGGTCAGTTCCATGCCACAATGAGGCAACAGAGGAAACCTTGTGGAAGCTGCCCTCTGGCAGCAAATAGAGTGGAAGGCTATCACAGGAGGAATATAGGACTAAATGAATTTGCTAGTCCAAACTAGAGTAGGCGTATTGAATCAATGGCATTTATTAATCTACTATTCAGCAAGAAATCCAGTGGGTATGCGACAGATGAAATGAGCAATTGGAATTAGGCAAAGTTGTTCAGATATAAATGTAAAGAAGCAATGTAGGATGAAAGTCAGGAAGAAAAGAAAAGAATCTATTTTCACTCCCTTTCTATTCTTCCTTTCTGAAAATAAAGTGAGGGAGCTATTAAGATACCAGATCCTCTTGTTTCTGGATGGTGAACCAGGTGGATTATCTCTGGAATCCTTTAAATAGGAAAACAGACTGGGGCATTTGTTTTCAGGCAAAGCCAGGAATGAGCAATTCTCAAGGCTCACTTCAGATTAGCAGCTCACTCCTCTGAAGTGACAGAAAACTTTGATCATTTCATGTGTATATGCCAAGATAGAGTGCAGAGGTCTCCAAACCCCAGTCAATGTTATTATGGCAGCATCATGTCCAGACCAAACCTTGCTCCTCTGGGGTTGAGACTAAACTCAACCTTGTCTCATGATTTTGCAGCAATAGCTCAGGGATGCCTTACATTACTTTCTGCAAGGCCAGTTGAAATTGGAGTTTGTTTGCCTTCTTGGTAAAACAACAACTATTACTGCACTCATTTCTCCATCTGTGTGTTTATGGGGTGGTGAGGAAGGGAATGCATAAACCTCTAGGGGGTTCTGTGTTGCCGAACGCTGGCTCCAGGATCTGGGGGCCTGACCCACAAGAGATCCATTCTTGGCTACCTCTGTTAAACTGGAAGAGGGAGGTCATGCAAGTGAAGAATTTCTTCATGGTATTTTTTATCTGATTGGTTGTTCAGTGTAAAACTAGAATGTTGGCACCCATCTAAACAAAACAAAAATGGAATGGAAGGGAGTGGGGGAGATTGACATAGAGTTTAAAGGGGTACAGAAAAATAAGGACTGGAACACCATCCCTAAGAGGAAAGATTTGCAAGCTGAATAAACTGGTCACTGGTAGGCACTGCATAGGGCCCTAAATATCCTAAAGGCACCAACCAGATCCTGTCTGATCTTGGAAGCTAAGCAGGGTCAGCCCTGCTTGGATGGGAGACTGCCAATGAAGAGCAGGTGCTATAGGCTATATTTCAGATAAAGGAACTGGCAAAACCAACTCTGAATATTCCTTGCTTGAGAACTCCCCATGAAATTCATGAGGCTGTCATAACTTGACAGGTGACTCAAAGGCACATACACCCACATAGGCACTGTATATATCAGGTTTCCCTAACACTGTATTCTAGGCCAGAGAACCCGTGGCAGAATTCCACATTTTAAAAGAGGAAGACCATCTGCAACTCAGATCTGTCTATAGCCTTGAGTAAGGCAGATAAATTTCAACAGAAGCCAGACTTTATATTTTCAGACATTGAAGTCTGTCCCATCTTCTCTGGCGCAGAATATATTTCCAGGTGTAATCTTGAGAGCCAACATGGTATAGTGGTTTGAGTGCTGGAGTAGGATTCTGCGAGACCCGCGTTTGAATTCTTGTTCAGTCATAGAAAGCCACTGAGTGATTTTTGGCAAGTCACACTCTCTCAGCCAAAGAGGAAAGCAATGGAAAACTTATTCTGAGTAAATCTTGGCAAGAAAACCCTGTGATCAGGTTGCCATAAACTGGAGTTCACTTGAAGGCACATAACCAGAAATAACTTGATACCTGCACTACCTACTAAGTGTCCATCTTCTATTCAGTCTGCAAATCCCCATTTTATGACATCATAATGAGTTCTGGAAAATCTGAGAGATTTACAGCATTCTGATTTGTTCTAATAAAGGCACAGACTAACAGCTATGTTTTTGTTGTATTTAACTATGTATGTTGTTTGATACTGTTCAAACGACTCCACTGTTTACAATACCCCTCTCAAGAAGATCAGCACTATTATTTCCATAGTCCAGATGGAGAGGTGAGGTTACGACATATTTGTTCACCTAAGATCACTAAACACGTTCATTCCAGAAGAAAATGATTTTGCATGGGGCGGGGAGGGGGGTTAACAGTTCTAACAAGTGACCAAAAGAACAAGAAGAAAGGCCAGCATGTAAACAACACCAAGGGACACAGCTGATGTAGTACTAGAGTGAATACCTTGACCTGCTGTTGCAATAAAGCCATCATAGAACTGGGTTATTTGATGGGAAAACAAAGAATAGTAAATCCTCTTCTCCCCTTCAAAATATTTCTACTAGGGACAGATGGGGTAGGCGGAGAAAGTTTCTATCCCTCTGCCATCAAACCCATTTAGTTTTGTGTCTTTAAAAAATTGCACATACACACACATTCTCTAAGAGATACACTATATAGAGGGAATAAAGAAAAGGAACATAGTGGCTCTCCTGCCTAGGGAAAGAAAAAGCTTGCTACTGCAGAAGATTACTGAGGCAACTAGCTTAGCAAATTTACAGGAGCGGAAGAAAAGGGGGGATTTGGCATTTGTCGGAATAAAAACAGCACCTGGAGTTATTCCGCCTACTATAAAACCTTATGGAAAGGCCGAGGGGATTTAGCAGGAGGTGATATCCTTTTACATAGAACTCTTCCATCCGAACCTCACTGCTGAATATTACAGGAGGAACAATATTCAAAAAAGAATTCAATAGGCATTAAACTGTGATTTCCATACACAGTGATTCCTAATTCTCTTTTTTGTGGGGGGGGGGAATAGAAGAAGGAATATGTAGGAAAGAAATATAGCTGTTCACTTAGACTTTTAGCAACCTTTGGTAGCTTGCAGGGAATCATGATGAGAGTATAATCTCTTCTAGTACTTCCTCTGAACATACCTAAGTGAAGATCAAAATCCACTGCTATATATTATTGTGTAATGATTCTGGATTCTCTCCCCTCTCCCGCTCCTTCTCAGTCCCCAAAATATTTTGGATAACTACAGGCTCAGAGATTTTCATAAGGGTTTTTGACCTCATCCATTGCTGTGCTGACTCCAGACAAGATGAATAGAAAGATTAGTGTCTAAATTCATGCAACTGATTCATCTGAATTCCAAATAATGAAACAAATTGGATTAATTCTCATGGATTGTACCAAATCCACACTGAATCTGATTGGCCCAATATGGTTTCAGAGTGGAACTGCACAGTCCAAACTGCTCTGGACTGATCTAGAGATCTGGACCTGTAACATGGCCATATAAGGAAAACACAACGTTGGTGTGATGCAGAGGGTAAGGAATGGAGTAAGGCTTTCCTTATTGCCAGCTGTGTTGGGACATCTGGGGGCAGATCTCACTAGAACTCCAATCTCAGTGCTTACAGGAAGGGATTATACAAAATCATTGGGACTGCACAGTCTTCTCCCCTGGCATCTCTTCATTTGGTTGCTAGATTTAGCTGTGTTAGTAGCAGATAATGAAAGAGCTGTAGTGAGGTAGCAATAGCAATAGCATTGATATTTCTGTACCGCTTACCAGTGCCAAAGCACTTCCTAAGCGGTTTTACAATGTTTTAGCTAATTGCCCCCAACAAGCTGGGTACTCATTTTACCAACCTATGGAAGGATGAAAGGTTGAGTCAACCTTGGAGCCCTCTGGGATTGAACTCATAACCTTGTGGCTTGCACTACTGGCATTTAACCACTGCGCCACCAGGGCTCCTTAGGTAACCACTCATTGATTAGTATCTGAGTTGGTCTTTCTGAGTCTTTCTCTATTTAATTTCCTATTGTCTTATTGAATAGTCTGTCATAATGTTCTGTTTGCCTTTCTCGGCAAACTGTTAATTTATTTGTAAGTCTATGTGTGTTTTTGTTGTCATGTGCCTTCATGTTGTTTCTGACTTATGGCAACCCTAAAGCAAATCTCTCATGGGGTTTTCCTGGCAAGTTTTTTTTTTTTTCCAGAGGGAGTTTTTCATTACCTTCCTCTGCAGCTGAGAGACTATGACTTGCCCAAGGTGCCCCAGTGGGTTTCCATGGCTGAACAGGGATTCAAACCCTGGCCTCTCAGAGCCCTAATCCACAGTAGTAGCAAAATTTATTATTTCTCTGTTGCAAATCAGTTGCCCATAGATTTTTTTGTTAGGTATTAGATGGAGAGTATGCAGTCTGAGTCACCTCAGAAAAGGCAGACAATAGTCTAGGACCACTTTGAAGAGGAAGCAGATCCCAGGATTGCTATCTGCCTTCACTATAGCCAGCAAACGAGGAAGGGTAGATTTGTGAAGTCAAAAGCTTTCACGGCCAGCATTGATAGATTTTCCTTGGTTTTTTTTCCGGACGGTGAGGCCGTGTTCCAGAACACAGCCTCACAGCCCAGAAAAAAACCAAGGAAAATCTATGAGGGGTAGATTGTTGGGGCATAAGGGCTGAGATCCTACATGATGCTGTTGATGTAGGTTGCTTCCTCCAAAGGTGCTTCCCTCTGAGTGTGACAACAGCTGAGGAGAGGGCTACTGGGTACAACTCCATCTCTTCAGCCACTGATTAGCTGTGTGTTTGGGGGGGGGTAGTTTCCAGCTCATGCCAGCTGCTCTTGAGCCCTGAGTGAAGAAGGAGCAATGGAGAAAAGAAGGAGAAGCTTTGTGGGGAGGCGGGGAAGAGCAGCTTCCATTCCCCCATGTAATGCTGCTCATTCCTCCCTTGGTGATCAAAAGTGGTTAAAATGAACCCAGGTGCATCCCTACAGATGGTTAGAGGCTGGGAAGATGGGGCTTTGCTGTGTAGCCCCACAGGTGTTGTTGCATGCCAGGGTGGGTTACTTGTGAAAGGAGGTACCCGATGCCTATTTTGTGAGATCCCAGGCATGTCTGTATATATCAACAATAAGATTGTGGTCTTCAGCACCAGCAGGCTGTTTAAATAACTTAATAAGCAGTTCCAAGTGTTCCACCCCTAGAATACACAGAGAGAAAATTTGTAGCATGCAAGCATCAGATGTCACATCTGAGAACCACAGGGCAAGAGGGGGGAGATTATAAACCCCCTGAAAGCAGCAGCCCTCACTCTACCCCCGCCACACACACAAACAAACATACCAGCACACTGAGACATGGGACTCTAGAAAAGATGGAGTAGAAAGAACGAGACTGTAAAAGATAAGTTTCCATCCCAAATCTCTAGGGCTGCTGACACACTGCAGAAATAATGCAGTTTGACACTGCTTTAACTGCCATGTCTCCATGCTATAGAATTCTGGGATTTGTAGTTTTGTGAGATATTTAGCCTTCGCTGTCAGAGGGCTCTGGTACCACAACAAATTCCAGATCCCAGGATTCCATAGGAGGAAGCCATGATAGTTAAAGTGGTGTCAAACTGCATTATTTCTGCAGTGTTTCAGCAGCCCAGGTCTAAGGAAGATCTTATCACTTAGTCTGCTGGTAACTCACCCCTGCTTCCAAATGCTGCAATACTGAATCTCATTGTTTGGACTGCTGGGAGAATAAAGCTAAGCAAAATCTCCACAAGTAAGTTGTCATTTCATTTTTATCATCATACCTGAACATTGCAGAACCTTAAAAGACTTAGCTGACAGATGCTCTAGGAGGGCAATGCCAGAAGAAAACCAGCATGAATTGTCAAGCTAGAGGTTGTAGGAACTGTTTTTTAAAACATCTTTTTTTGAAAAAAAATCATTTAACTTTAGAAGTGCCCATCTCAAAAAGGCACTAGTTACCTATCTGAAATTTGACAGGATTAAACCCCTTTGTAGGAGCTTCCATATCTCTAGCTTTAATATAGTTATCAGGGGGGAAGGGATTAAAAGCAATAGCCATTTTTGGTTTTCCAACGTAACCTAATGGTGGACTTTCAATCTAGATTCCTAAATCTCAGTTCTGATCCATGGACTGGATCAGATTCTATTGGATCCAGGATCAGATTTGAATTGCTAAATTGGGCTTTCAACAGAAGCAGGGGATTTATAGAATCATAGAATCATAGAATTGTAGTGTTGGAAGAGACCATGAGGGCCATCCAGTCCAACCCCCTGCCATGCAGGAAATCACAATCAAAGCATCCCCAACAGATGGCAATCCAGCCTCTGTTTAAAGACCTCCAAGGAAGGAGACCCCACCACGCTCCGAGGGAGTGCGTTCCACTGCCGAACAGCTCTTACTGTCAAAAAGTTCCTCCTCATGTTGAGGTGGAATCTCTGTTCCTGGAGCTTGCATCCATTGCTCCGTGTTCCAGTCTCTGGAGCAGCAGAAAACAAGCCTGCTCCATCCTCAGTATGACATCCCTTCAAATACTTAAACAGGGCTATCATATCGCCTCTTAACCATCTTTTTTCCAGGCTAAACATACCCAGCTTCCTAAGTCTCTTCTCAGAAGGCATGGTTTCCAGACCTTTCACCAGTTTAGTTGCCCTTCTCTGGACATGCTCCAATTTGTCAATATCCTTTTTGAATTGTGGTGCCCAGAACTAGACACAGTATTCTAGGTGAGGTCTGACCAAGGCAGAATTGAGTGGCACTATTACTTCCCTTGATCTAGACACTATACTTCTATTGATACAGCCCAAAATCGCATTGGCCTTTTTAGCTGCCGCATCACACTGTTGACTCATGTTCAACTTGTGGTCTACTAGGACTCCTAGATCCCTTTCACACATAGTCTCATTCAGCCAGGTCTCTCCCGTCCTATATCTATGCATTTCATGTTTCTGCCCTAAGTACAGTACTTTACATTTCTCCGTATTGAATTATGTGCAGCCCTAGTAGATTCCATATTATCTTCCCTAGCCAGAAGAAGGGAAAGTTTACTAGGAACATAAGAAGCTGCATTATAACCAGAGCAGACTGTTGTACATTTTGCTCAGTATTGTCTACTCTGGAACCTTCTGCATGCAAACTCTGCCACTGAGTTCTCACCGTTGACAAGAGATACAAGTTTATTCAACAATTTTGAGTTCCCACAAGATCGCACATATCTGGGATGGAGTGGGGTGGACAAATGTATCAGTTTCACTTATCCACACATGTCTATTTCTTTTTAAATGTCAAGTTATTTCCAACAAGTTTCACTAAGTCCTTATCCAAACTGTACAGCTGTTCCCAGTATGGAAAGGATTATGTTCTACCTGCCTTCCAAATAGCCTGGAGTGGGTAGGTTGGAGGTGATCAGAAGAATTCAAAACCACTGAAAAACAAACAAACAAAAAGCTATTAAGAGCTAAGTTCTCAAACTCTCTATCTGGATGGGGAAACCTGTCTATTTCTTTCTTTCTTTCTTGCATGTTTTTTTTTTTTTTGCATGATTGAAGTATAAAAAAAATACTTCTGTCAATTGTTTGGAGAAATTTGCAAACTTTGCAAAATTCTAATTACAAATTATTCGGACAAACTTCTCACCCAGCCTTAGTCATCAGTAATGCTTTAAGAAGTTGAGAACAGTATGGTGTATGTGTGTGCATGTGCTTGTCTCAGGAAACATGGATACATTAGGTAAAGCAACTACCCTGCTCAAGTTAGCATGCAAAGTAATACTAAATACTTTTTAGTATTTAGGGTTGATGCCAGGTTGAATGTGAGCAGAGACAAAGCTAGAGACAATGAGCAATTCAGTGCCAAGATCCCAGACCAACCTGGCTACCTGGCTTCTTTCAGGTACTTTTGTTTACTAATCTTCAGTTCCTTTGGTGCAGCCAAGCTGCCCAACCATAGCAAGCTATCAAACTACTGCCAACAGAGAGCTTAACCCTATTTATCCAGATGGCCAAAGCCTCCCAATTGCTGGGGCTCCTGACGGTTTCCAAAATAATGCCCAGCGGTCTCATTATAGCCAAACCTTCTCCTTTCAGCCACGCCAGCAAAATTTCCCTCCACTCTTTTCCCCTTTGGGTAGAAACAAAAGTAGAACAAAAGAGGGAGAGAAGGGAATTGGTTCTATTGTGATGTTAAAAGGAAAAAAAAAATCAACACACACACACACAACCTGGAATATGAATGTGTTTATTTATAAATCGAAATTCAAACTAATTATTAGCTAGAGGCTTTCAAGTAAAAATGTAGGTCATGCAATATTATGCGGGATAATGGCAATTGTTTCAAGCTTCAGGAAGCGCATAAGTAATGGGAAACCATTTGTTCTCTAGCTCAGCTTGACAAAAAAAAGTTCCCTTACTGTGAGGTTTGACTGTGGAAATGTGTGCATTTCCTAACCCAACCCATATCCTGTCATTGTATAAATTCTTACCTTTAAAGCAGTCTTCTTTAGAGAATCTATAATATTCTATGGCCATCACTATAGCCTGACATAAAGATTTTTCTTTTCGGACTAAAATTTAACATATAACATATGCACAGTTACTTTTTTAGACTACAGCTCCACAGATCTCCCAGTGGCCCTGTTAGCTGCATGATTCTGAGAGCTGCATTGTGAAAAGTAACTTTTCCAAGCACAAACATTGCCTAGGTTCATAGCACAGCTTTGTAAACTCTAATCTGATGTCTATATCATGACTCGAGATGCAGAGCTAGAAATAATCTGCATCAGATGAAGAGTTCCAGGGATGCTGATGCCCTTTGTGTGGACTGTCCCAGGAATAGGCTGGTGAGAAACACTTTTGTACAAGCATATCAGAAAGGAGGAAATATCCCCCACAGCAGTATTCTTGCTCCCAAGTTAACTCTGGGACTCAGTCTTTCCCTAGGGTGATCTACCCATGGTCCTGATGCTTTGCCTGATGTCCCATACTTATGGCAAATTCGGTGCTCACCACTTTTACATGCCTATTGATCCATGAGCCACAGTTTGAGTGGAACATGGGTAGCTGCAGTGGCAGGCTGCAGTGGCGGTCTGGACTCCTTCCCATTTCATGCCAGTAATGGGAGAGGAACAGGCCTGAACTACGGACAGAATACACTGGTTGGGAGACAGCATGTTCTGCCCCATCTAGATGAGCCCCAAGACAGAGAAACTCTTAAACTGGTTGGCAGCCAGGCTCTCCTCCCCATTTCTGCTTCTGCTATCTCAGTCCTAGCTCCAGTTTTGGGGCACCAGTTCCTCTTGGCATCCATCTGTAGCTCAAGCCAAGCAACATGATTCTCCTTTACCACATATGCAGTATAAAGACACAAGGAGTACAGATCTCTGGGTTAGGCTTTTACCATACCACCACCACCAACACATGCCTTTTCCCCAGTCCAGGACTTAAGGTGGCTTATAACAGCTAAAACAAACATAGGTAAAAAGTTTCCTCATACTAAAGTTTTTTTTAAAAAAAAAATGTAAGTAAACTAGCAATAAGATTAAAACTAATTTAAAAAATATCCGATATGATTGAGACTAACTCAGTTTCAGGTGGAAACAGAGAGAAACTCAGTGGGTCTTACGTAGGAGACATAGGTAAGCATGATATATAGTCTGGTGCCAAGGGCTGTTTTCGGAAAAACCTGGAAGGTGGGTTGGTGGGTGGATAGGTGGCTTGGTTTATTTAGAGCAGTGGATCTCAACCTGTGGGTCCCCAGATGTTGTTGGACTACAGTTCCCAGGAGCCCTTTGAGGTCTCACCTTGACACACAGGTAGTCCTCCCAGTCATTAGTGAGGCTGTAGGATTGAACTCATAGCCTCACTAATGACTGGGAGGACCACCTGGCTGTCAAGGTGAGACCTCAGAGGGCTTCTGGGAACTGTAGTCCAACAACATCTGGGGACCCGCAGGTTGAGAACCACTGATTTAGAGTATTTATATCCTGCCCTTCAGGCACAAAGACTCCCAAAGTGGCTTGCAAATTGTTATTTTGACAGTTCCCTGCCCTCGGGTTTACAATCTAAATAAGACATGACACACAAGGGAAATGGAATGGCATGAGGGATGGAGGGTGGGTTTAAAATCCAGCAGATGCTGGCTATACGTCTCTCCCTCAGAGGCCACACCAGTGGCAGTTGGGGTGGAGGGAGGGCCTTTCCTCAGCTGCTACACCTAGGCATGATGCAGCTCTGCCCACCTGTTCTCACAGCACACCTTACACCAGTTTCCTATGCTTAGCACTAAGGACCTCCAAAACTTAACACTCCTGCATACACAGGTCCCTCATGTCCAAATTCTCCAGGATTACAGCAGATATTGGTAGGCTCAACCATAGCTTAAGAAAATAAGCCTACATACTTTCTTCGTATCTGTAGTATGCACTGTGGCAAGCTCCATGGCCCTTACCAATATGACACTGAATTCTATGTGGAGAAGAATTTGATTGCCACAATAATTTGTTTCTAGAACCACTGATTCCAGTCAGTATAAAAGAAAGAGGCATTCTGCTGGGGAAAAGCAAGCTATATATCCACATACAATATCTATTCAACAGCTTGCAGTAGAACTATACCGTGCATAGCCCATAATCCACATTGCCTATACTTGCAAACACCACTTTTCCTGCAACATATGAGGATGCCAGTCTGTCTCAGTTTGCTGGAACAGCCACTGTGGATTTCTTATTCCTGTTAATCCCCGCAGGATATCCTTAAATAAAAATGACACTGGATGCTATGCTACACCTATGTCATAAACAGAAACTGCCTTTGCATCTACCATATGGAGTACATTAGGACACAAATCCTGGATCTTCAGGACTTATACTTCTAGCTGTAAAGAACCAACCACACTGTTGAGGTCCGTGGGAGGGTGAGTGGGTGGGAGGGCCTTCATGTATATATACTCACACACATTAGCTGGCATCTCTGCAGCCACAATTAGCTACCCTTGAAAAGGATGCAAAGGTGGTGACAGACTGTTCCTCCCAATCTGGGGAGGAACAGAAAGAGTGAAAACATAAGATACTCCGCTGGACCAAAGTTCTATCCCGACTAGCATTTGGTTTCCCTACTGGTCAGCAAGATGTCTGTGGGAAACCCTCATGTTTCCCAGCAACTAGAGCACAGAGGAAGACTGGCTCTCATTCTGGAACTGGTATGTAGTCATCAAGACTTGTAGTCATCGTTTATCCTCTGTGAGCCCTTCCAGCTAAAGCCTCATCATTCTTCAAGAATGAGTGGGTCTTGATATAAGCAAGAATGGGACCATCTCTACTCTTGACACGGTGCCCAGGCTTCCAGAAGGATATCTGTTTGGGCACATGTATTCCCAGTCCTCTTTTCAATAACTAGATTATCTGTTTGATTATGGGAAACACTAAGCATTGCTCCACAGTAACTCAGTCACACTGGAAAAGTGTCATTGCTTCTGATGGGATTCACCAGTTATATTGCAGTTAACATTAACTTCATCGGTTTATTCCAAAACAGATCTAGAAATTAAGCAATGGCAAAGGGACTTTCCCAATGGATTGGAAGAGTACCAAGGCCTACTTATGCATAATTTCCCCTTAAGTGGAAGCAGATAATGATTTTTAAGCTGAATGTGAAGGACAGAAACTGATGTGTGGGAATCAAAGTTTGTAATGATGTAAGTGCACCTGCAAGGCTATTTATGTCCCCTATGTTCCTGTATTTTTCCACTCCCCAGCCCCTTCTCCATTCCATTCTGTTCTGTTCCTACAAGTTTGGAAAGCCCCTCAATTTTCTGGAACACTCTTTGGTTATAATTTGTGAGATGAGCAGGGAAAGAAGACACACACAGAAAGAAGTCCAGGGGTGTAGTGATGGAGGGAGGGAATGAGGACCTTGTCCCTCAATAGGAATTCCACCTGCCATATGAATTTTTTCTTCTGTCCCCAAATCTATAGCACTGCAGAGAACGAGACACTGGCATTTGTTCACACCCAGAACTCTTCTATTTGCTTTGTCCACATTCCTTTGGTAACCTTGCTTCTTACCCTTTTCCTTGGATGGCTAAAAAGTATTTCTAAATACGGTATTGAAATTTAGGTTATGACAATGCTAGAAACTGAGGACTGAACAAAAATCTGAGGGGTAGAATTCCTATTTGGGAGGTGGGGTGATGGCCTCATTTGCTGCCACCCCCCAATAGTCACATTCCTGAAAAATTCCTTCTTTTTTTTTTGAGAAACTATTTATTACATTTATCAATCTAATTCATTTTCTAACTTGTCTTTCCTCTAGTGAACTCAAGGTGGCATGACATATATATTGCCCTCATAGCAATACCGTGAGTTAGGTCAGGCTAAAAGAGGATGACTGGCCCAAGATTACCCAGTGAGCTTCATAGTCAAGTAGGGATTTGAAGCCAGGTATTCTCAGTTCTAGTTCAATGTTCTCACCACTATACCCTACTGGATTTTTAAAACTGTAAGGACGACATAAGGAACAGCTTTCTTCGGGTACCTGGTAAACAACTGGCAAAGCTATCTAATGCTGGATTGAGGGTAAATTCCTGGGATGCTATCCCCTTTTCTGGGAAAGACGGAGACCAGTTAAACTAAGGCTGAGGATTCCTTGACCAAGAAAACCTTATGAATTTATGAAATTCATGGGGTTGCCATAAATTGACAGGGGACTTGAAGGCACACACTCTTTGGCAGAGTTCCCTAGTGAAAATGTGGAATCTCTAAGGTAGTGGTTCTTAACCTGTGGATCCCCAGATATTGTTGGACTACAGTTCCCAGGAGCCCTCTGAGGTCTCACCTTGACAGCCAGGTGGTCTTCCCAGTCATTAGTGAGGCTGTGAGTTCAATCCTACAGCCTCCTACAGCCTCACTAATGAGTGGGAAGACCACCTGGCTGTCAAGATGAGACTTCAAAGGGCTCCTGGGAATTGTAGTCCACCAACATCTGGGGACCCACAGGTTGAGAATCACTGCTCTAGGGGAATGTCTACACTGGTTGCTTAATCAAAGGCCAGTCCTGAGCATTCTGCCCTGTTCTGACTTTAGCAGAAGTGATGCTGCCAGCCAGGCTCTCACAAGGAGCTGCTTGGCCAGCAAGGAGGCAGCGGCAGCAGCCGCAACAGCCCTGCAGTACTCAGCACAGAGTAAGGTAGGTGCTGCATTTGCATGTGGACTACCAGTTTGGACCGAATCGTACCTGATCGAGCTGTTGAGACAGCAAAAGAACCCGCGGTCACTCCAGAGTTTCTGGGAAACCCCAGAGTTTTCCCTGACTTTGCTTAGTTCAAAGCAAAGTTAGGTTTGGGGCAAAAATATGTGGTTCCTCCCTAGAAGTAGCCTTATTTCTTCTGGACTGCAAGCGCTGGATTTGGAGTGAGTCCACATTTCTTTGCTGGTGTAGACAAGCCCTGAGCCTAGCTTTGGCAAAATAAAGCAAATAGGCAATATGCAAGTTACTTAACTAAAGAACTTTACTAATTACTTTAAAATGTACATGCAACACACACACACACACACACAAGCCCTGGCTAACTAAACGAGAGTTTCAAGTAAAGGGGTAGTTCAGCAGAGTTGGCACTCACTATCTTGATGGAGGAGGAAGAAAAAGAAAGAGAGAAAAGAAGTCTTTTATGTGGTTGCAGACACCTAGAAGGTTGTCTGGTCACATTGTGTGATTTTTTGGATACATTGATCACCATGAATTTACAACTGGATGATTGAGCAAATGGGGAAAGTTCCAGAGACAGATGTAGAGGGTAAAGGCATGCTGGAGCCTTACTGTTTAAAACCCCATTGCTGTACTGTAGTAACAAATGGGAGAAAGGGGATATAGAGAATGCTTCATTGAACAGGATTTTCCAACACTTATTGAGTCCTGCCATTAGGAAATAAACTTTCCAGGACCCATGGAAGAGGTAGAAGGGGTCACTAGACAGCAATTTGTCCAATGCTCTCTGAAATTTGAAACTAGAACTATAAAACTTTGTTTTATGTCTCTTTAATCTCCCTTTGGTCTCTGCTAACAAAAGCAGGTAAGAATTTTAAAATGTCCTATTCATCTCCAGTTTTGTTATCTTCATAGCAACCCACTAAGCAAGGTTAGGACGTGTACCTTGACCGAGGCTGCCCTCTGATTGTCATGTGGCCATGGGACTCATGCCTATTTTGAAGCTAACAGTAGTATCTACTGCTTTACATTGCTCCAGAACACTTACAAGGGAATTGAGAATCTCATGGTTCATTATTTTCAGGGTTGAGGAACAACCTTGCCCTTTCTTCCTATCAGGATGGAAGATTTCTGGTAACCAGATCTCAGCTCCAAGGAACTAATCAGGAACTTCATTATATGCACTCTTCTTCCCAGTCAAGCTGATGCTAGCATTGGCATGTGTCCTACTTTACAGAGGACAGTCCTCTGTGTGAAGGGCTGTTCAGTCCACATCCAATTTAAAGACTAAGAACCATAAAGAGGGAGAAGAGAGGCTTTGAATTTGTCCCTCAGTCAGCTGCCACCTGGACAGTGCAGGCACAGAATCAGGAGGTCCTAGTCTTGCCACTATGGTGCTATGAGACTGATCCCCAACTGACTGCCCATGACAAGAAACAGTAGAGACTTGAAACCTCCACCAGTCGAAGGCTAAGCAGCAGTATCTGTCAGATCTCATGGGGTATAGCTGCTGGTGACATATTCCACATACCTGTACACATGTTCTTCATGGTGATTTTGCTGGAATGACCACCACTCTGGGCCTTCAATTATCTGGACAATATGCATAGTGTGGGAATGGAGTACATGTAGTTGCCTAGCAACCTTCAGCAGCCAGCTTTTCAACCTCAGCAATCAACACGAGTAAAGGCAGGTGTGAACCTCTGATGTGTGTAGAAGCTTATTTGACTCGTGATCTAAATATTCCTGAAACCAGGCTTGGCCAGCACTGGAATAAGTGTTGTGCAACATCAGGATCTCAGGTCAGTTGAGAGTGTTATTGGGATAAAATGAATAAATGTGGATGTACATATAGTTAACTTCCCAGACACTATCATAATAACTCTAGGAGAAAGTGTGAGAGATTGATCTTCAACGGTGTGCATCTAAGTTATTATTCCAAATACATGTGTCAAAATGGTTCTTTCGTGGGGAAAGGGAACTGCCTGTAGAGAAGTAAGGTGATCCATATCCAAGATTCAAAGGAAATGTGGGAATAAAGAAATAGCATTTCTGCAAGGAACTTTCATAGATATTTCCTTCAGTGAAGGGGGGAAAAAGTTAGTCAATAATTTAACTCTGAAAGTAGTGAACAAATATCAATTTTCCTCTGTGCAGAGACGGTGCCAAATCCAGAGTCTGAATTCAATCATTAAAGTGTGAAGCTGGGGGATTTCAGCCCTGCTTTGAGCACAAATCTCAATAAAGCCTTAACTATGGAGCAGCTATCAGTGCCTTCAAAATAATTATCCATGTGAGGTTCAAGGTTAGCAGCTCTGCAGCCCAAGCCAGAGCAGAACTATCAATATGAAATACCACCATAGTAGCAGAGGGAGATTGGGCTGCTCCAAGAATAAGACACAGCCTGGATCTCAACTTTATTCCAAGATGCTTCAGACCCCATGGACTTGTGGAACACCAGCTCCAAACTAGCAATGAAAAAGTGCCAAAGCAAAACAGCCAGTCAAAGCCATTAGCTAGAGGGCTGAATCTGCCACTGGATAGCAGAAGGGGCAGCATCCAGCTTCACATATTTGGATGGCGTGGGGGGGGTCACCTAGAGAAGCATCTGTTGCCTCTGTGCTACCAGAAAAGGGGATTTTTTTAAAAAAAAAGATAATGATATGCAATAAACTCTGGCGCTCGTACTTCAGCCTATTCTTCTGTAAAGCCAATTTGCATTATATGTGCTGCAAGCTCCTGGGATCCAACAGGAATGTACAGCTTTCACTGTCCAAATTGGCAGTGTTGTGCTGAGAAGGATTGAGAGAAGCAGTATTTTAGTTTAATACACCACTATGCACAGACTGCATATCCAAGCACCTGTAACTTTGCTAGAGGGCCATTCTGCAAGGAACATTATGACTGGGGCCATTCCCTGCCAAATTAGATAGACCAGATCTGAAATGGGAGGTGGGTATATGCTAGTGCTGGGAAAGGAAGGGGGATAGCTCTTCTTTTCCTTGTCTGGATTGTGTAAATCTACTTACATAACTTGACCATGAATTGGTGAACAGAAAGGAGCCAACATCTATATATATAATTCTCTTGGGTATGTTGCCGTTTCCAGTGTGCTGACTGGTTGCTTAGGAAACTGACCAACCAATCAGCACACTGGGGGCAGGAACACATGGACCTTTAGGGTACAGGAGGTGTGAGTAGCAGGTGTGTATGTGTGTGTGCTTATGTGTGCATGCAGGGGGGAGGGTGGCATGGGGCACGGGGGTCGGCACAGGGAGGGCAGTGCATGAGCAGGGCAGCAGGGGTTCAGGGTGGTGGTGGTGTGGGTACGGGGGTAGTGTGGGGGTGGGAGAATTTAAGTAGGGTGGCATGGCTGTGGGGTGGTGGCGCAAAGGTAGCACAGGTTTTGGGAAGGTGCGGGGAATGCAGGGATGGCAGCGCAGGGACGGTGCCGTGGGCACAGGGGGTGGGCAGCAGGAGGGCAGCACGGGTGCGGGGGGACGCAGGGAGGGTGGCACAAGCAGGGTGGCACAGGCAGGGGCAGCACAGGCATGGGAAGGGTGTGGGGAATGCAGGGAGGGCTTCAGGGGAACACAGGGAGGGCGGAGCAGGGCAAGAGGGGGCTGTGCAGGTGAATGCGAGGAGGGAGTTGCAGGGAAGGCAACATGAGGGTGGTGTGGGTTTGGGGAGGGCATGGGGGAATGTGGGGAGGGTGGCGCGGGGAGGGTGGCATGGGCACGGGAAGTGGCGCAAGGGCAGCACGAGAGTGGAGAGGGTGCGGGGGAAAGAAGGGGGTGGCACAAGCACGGAGGGGTGGCACAGGGTCGGCGTGTGTACCACCGAGAGGGGGTGTAGCATGGGGGGTGGGGAGACAGTGTATGTTACACAAGGAATAGCTAGCAAGGATGTAATTCTGTACTGACTTTTTTCTCAAAGGAAGCAACAAATAATTTTAACAATTTCTTTTCACTGTGAGGAATTTTTTGAAAACTTCAGTTTTCAAAGCCTATTCCCAGTTTGAGACTCACTCTGCACAAAGTTTTCTCATGGTATTTTTGAACACAAAATGGCATTTTCTGTGCCGGAAACAGAGTTTGTGTGCAAAAAAATAATATTTCTAACAGAAATATTCTATTTTGTTCAGTATTTTTTTAAAAAAACAATGTACTAAATATACAGAAAATAACATTCTTGCACAGTAAAGGCTGTTTCTGTGCAGAAATACCATGGCAATTTTTGTTTGTGTAGAATAAGTCCTAAGCTGTTAGGGTTCTTATCAGTCCAGAATTCTTCTCATCAGGGTTGCTCAGCACTTTAAAAAAATATTTTATTTTTTATTTTTTTTTCATTCACTTTTTATTAACATTTTTCATTTAACGTAGGTATTAAGTCATATAAACACAAAACACAACAACAAAAATACTACAAAACAATCCTACAACATGTGTTTATGTTTTTCAACCATAATTCCAATATTTTCAAATATTCTTCTTATTCCTAACCTAATATGATACTTAGTCACAGAACTGAAGCTGGAAGCACAGGTCGGTAAATTGAGTACCCGGCTTGTGGGGGCAATTAGCTAACACACATTGGAAACTGTTTAATGCAGTGTAGATGTGTAAATAGGTATTGCTTAAAACAATTTGTAAGCCGCTCTGATAGCCTTGTGGCTAAAGAGTGGGGTATAAATAAATAAATAAATAAATAATACCTGCAAAGCCACAATGTGTGTGTGTATGTGCGTGCGTGCATGCGTACGTGTGCGTGCTGAGACATACATTTTGCTGCAATGAGGCAAAGGGCGGGAGTGGGAGCTTCACAACTTTCTTCCAGGGATAGCATTCAAGTTCCGCCTCTGTCTCTCCAGGAAACTGCAGTGGGTAACTTCAGTCTTCACTGTTCAGATGTCTCCCTCCCTCCCTCCCCCATAACAGTGGGCACAGAGGACTTGGTAGTTGCAGGGGGTCAGATTTTGGATGGGATGCATGGGCTATACCCTAGTCCCTTGCATCCCATTCCAACCAAGACATACTACACATGTGAAGTTTTGCAAAATTATCACAAAAAAATTGCCAAAATGCAGACAATATTGCCCCAGTTGACCATAAACACACAAACACATACACACACACCACTATTAACTTTGTGGTTGCCATTGTTGTTGAGACATCCTTTCTCACTGAAGGTAAGAAAAACAGGGAACCTATTCCATATACCGTAATCATCATCATCGTTTTTGTTGTTGTTGTTAGATTTATAGTCTACTTTTGGGGGAAGGGGAAATCCTCACCCCTTAATGAAAAGTAGCGAATACACATTTAAACCTTGAAATCCAAATATTCAACCCACAATTCACAAAACATACACACACACAGACAAACAAGAGGTAACAATTAAGATGAGCACAGATAACTTTTTAGTTAAAAGCACAGTCCACTAAATTTCAACAAACACATACTGGAATAAATTTATTTTTCATGGTGTAATAAAGGCTAGCTCAGTAAGGTGTTGTGGTGGAGCAGCATTTTTGGCTGTTAAGACCTAGTATTTGATAATTTATTACATTTTACTATTACTCTGTTGTAAGCTGCTCAGGGAGCCTCAGCTGAAGAATGACCAATAAACATTTTAAATCCATAGATAAAATTGTGCACTGAGAATCATGTCATTTGTTTTTAACTCTGGGATTTGGTAATACTAGAGAGAACTAGAAAATTAGCAAGTAAAATGGCCAAATGGATAAGCTGTTTGTAAGGTCTTCCATCCATTCCACTAACACCCAACTTTCCTTGCCTGAGCAACTTGTTACTCAGAATATCATTAAGATCATGGTGGCTGCCATCTAAATAAGTTCCTGATTGAGAAAGAACTGGAGGGAACTAGGGATATAAATTATGACTTTATCTGTCCTTGCACAATAACAAGAATGTGGAAGAGGCAAAGTCTCCTTGGTGTGAGCCACCTTTAGAGAATGGACTTTTTTGGCAGGTCTAGGACACGATTATGCATTTTGACAAGTGTGTGTAAGATAAGTAAGTAGGTTTATCTCTCTCCTTCTTTTTATCCATGGACCTTTATTGTTGTTGTGTGCTTCCCTATCATAGGATGTTCTTGACAGAATTTGTTCAGAGAGCGTTTACCCTTGCCTTCCTTTGAGGTTGATAAAGTGTGACTTGCCCAAGGTCACCCAGTGGGTTTCCATGGCTGAGCAGGGATTCGAACCCTGGTCTCCAGAATTGTAGTCTAACACTCAAACCACTAAATCATAGTTTCATCCATCATGTACTATTTTTAATAACTACTGAATCTGTCCTAGATGTATTAATATGCATTTTTAACTAAAATGTGATGTTTTAATATGATGTTTTAATGTCCTGTTGACTGCAAATGATGATAGTGGTAGTGGCGGCAATGATTCTTGTGAAATCTCTGTGAAACATGCTACATTGTAAAGTGGAATAAAAGCAATAGGTTTGGGAGGGTTGTTTGTGTCTTTGCGGTTAGCTGCTTCTGCTGTGCTTGCTGCTCCAGCTTTAGAAGAGGACAAAAAAAAAAAGCCCTCTTTCCACTTGTGCACAGAGACAGACGTTTTGTGCAAAGTATATTTTGTACAAATTGCAGAAGCCATATTGTTAAAAAAAGAACATTTGGAACTTCAGTCTCATGCTGAACCCTCAAAAGGGTGAGCAGTCCTCAAGATACTGTTTCATTGGGCATGTCTAAATGGTGAAATAATCCTTTTAGGATTTGCTTAGAATCCTACCTGTCTTAATGGGATCCTGCATAACTCTGCCGTATTCAGAAGGAGGGAATCTAAATCTACCATAAACCCCAAGGGAATAGCTCTTGGGGCTTTCCCCAGTGTTTTGGTTTTTTTAAACTTTGTGGAGAATGCACACTAGCGATCATTAGGACAGGAGATCACATTTACTCGCATACCCCAGAAAAGTGGACATAGAAAGCTGATTGGCTAGATGGGAGCAGGGGGTGGGGCTTGCTTAGAAGTCAAGCACCCCAGAACCACCACCTTGGATTTCTGCTTTAGCGAGGGAGTGATCATGCAACGAAACAGCCTTTTTCTTTATTTATTTAGGTGGAATATCGTACTGTTGCACTTCCACACCTTCGATATGCTTTTTTTAAAAAAGTGTGGCAGCAGCGACTGGTGAAAATGAAAACGTGAGTTGTGGCTGCCATCTTGAATTGAAGGCATGCCCTTTGGGGCAGCAAAAGCAGGTAGCCTTGCATGCCTGTGATTTTGCCAAACACCATTAGGAAAAGGCAACCCTGCTTTGAATTTGCATCCGTATGCAACAATTCACATCTTCCCCCTCGTATAGACAGGCCCGTTGTCTCAGTTAAAATCTCTGCAACAGGATTTTGTTCCAGATCCCTAATGAAAACAGAGGGAGACTAATTTCCCCCTTAGGGTTCCAGGTAATCAGAGGTGACGCACCAATTGGAAGGCAGTTACTTCATTGGGTAGTTCACACGCCGCTTCATATTCTAGCATAAATGTGCTTCATTCCTCTTCTGAAAAACCAGCTGGTTTTTCACTGCACAGGTCTGTCAAGCTGTTGAAGGAGGGGCTGATGAATACTGTTCTCCATTACACAAAATTGTCTTTACAGTAAAACATGTTACATATGTTTCCACTTCTTTTCTTTTCGTTCCCACACCACCCACAAATGTGCACTAATTGGCCTGAAGCCTGTCACTTTCATTTTCTCTGAAGCACTTAACCTAAATTTATGCAATATATGCTCCGAAATGAAAATCACAAATATCTGTTGCATCTCTATTTGAAGTGCACTTCCCTCATCCCCCTCCCTCGGCTTCCGCTGCTTTCCCAACCTCAGCGGCTCCAACAATGAAAAATAAGTGGAATAGCTACCACCACACTATTATTGAGGGTGGAGGGCGAGGGAAACCAACATCCATTTAAGAAGGCTTTTAAAAGAGATGATAGATGTAAATTATGGCTTTAAAAAGTCTGCCAGCGCAGAAACAAAACAAAACAGGATATCACATGCAACTGTTCTACAGTGAAAGGATAATTTTGTAAAATAAATAAATAAATAAATAAAATACATTGGATGCATATTAATGTTCCAGCTTCAAGATATGTGACTGACTCACTTCTTATGAGCTGCTGAGTGCTTTGAGAGATGAATGAGAAAAGGTTGTCATATTTTTATTCTCTGCTTGCTCTAAGTGACTCAGTATCTTTGGCTCAAAAAAAAAGAAAGAAAAAGAAAAAAGAAAAAAGGCTGCTTTGCAAACCTCCCTGCAGCAATAGTGCTCATTAAGTCTCAGTAGAAACCTGGATACCTCCAAACATCAACTTGCTAGAGCTAAGGAGAACAAATTCTTCTCTGCTTTTGGCAGCAGCAACAATAGGCTCGGGCCAAAATAAAATAGTACTGATACCCCATCCTCTCCCTCCGATAGCATCAGCGGCATTTCACAAATATCATTCTGACAATTAATTCCTTGTCTGGTTGTTTTTTAAAAAAAGTGATTAGACAGAATTGGACAAAAAGAACACCTTGGAAACCACCACAGGGTATGTGCGTATTTTGAAATTGTCCTCTTTTTTGGTACCGTGGTGGTAAAAGCTGAAGTGCTGATTTCATAGCTGAACAGTGTTAACCCAACAACCAAATCTCAGTTTATGAAGATTGTAAAAATAGCTTCATTACTCTGGGGACATCCTTACAGTGAGTGTAAACAAATCCCCAACTAGTTGTCATTAGGGATGTAAATTTTCACTTATTTATTCCTACATAGGAGAATGTAATACTTCAAAAGTTTTCTCCCTGCTGGGTGAGATCAGAGGTGTTATGCACATTTTTTCTATGCTGGATTCTGGGTTGGTGGGCCAAAAAAAAAAAAAAGATGTTTACAAGCTGTGGGCTTGAACTATTACGTAGGGACCAGGTTTGTTGTTGAGGCTGCTGGACAAAGTTGCCTGCTTGGAAGTTGACTTAGAAATTGTCTGCTTCAGAGTCGTCTATCTTACTTTTCTTGCCAGTTGCGCACCAGTTCAACCCCAGACTTCTAGCTTTGGGTTATTGAATCCTGTCTGTTTTTTGCTCTCACATAGCTCCACCCACTCCATGAGGGTTCTGCCTCGCCTCAGAGACATTGGACTTTATATCAGATGAGCATCTAAAAACACTGTAATTCCGCTATTGAGGAAAGTGGGAACACAGTGACATGATCACAGTAATTATCACATGTTGCTGTAATTGCATGATACTACTGCCACAGAATTATCAGACAACCACCACCACTAGTGGTTTAAAAACAAGATTTCAGCTCATCCTATAGTAACACTTCTCTTTGCATTGCCTTCTAATCACAGAACATACTGTGCTGGCCTGCACATGTATGTGTCTTTAAGAAAAAATGTCTCTTACTTCTGTGATTTTGCATGGGTGTGAAAAGATGCAACTTCTGTTACAAACACCAAAAACAAATACATAACAAATGAACTTCACAAATAAACATTTAAACATTAAAACGTACCAAGCAAAGGCAATAGTTCATTACAACAGCGCCCTGTTGGTCTTCTTCATGTTCTCCCCTGGAAGTTTAATTATGTATTCTCGTTGGGAAAGGGGAGGGGGGAAAGAGAACTGATTTCAGCAGGTCATGATTTCACACAGTCATCAATACCACAAAAAGAGCAATATTGAGGGCTATTGATGAGTTTTGCCTGTCAATGAAAAGTTATATGTAATTAATGGATGGTGCACACATGAACCACGGGAGGACATCAACGTCGTGTGATAACGGGAACCCATTCGTACTACTATCCCATCATAATTGTGTGATTTCAATCTCTTGTGATAAAGTCCTTTGACCAGCCATGACAGGATAAAGTATCCCCGGGAGTCTTCTAACAGCCTTCCGATGAGCTCACACTGGAAGAACTAGCAGGAGCTCAATATCTATTTTAGGACTCCTCTACCAATGCCCCTTTCCCACCCTAGCAACTCACAATAAGCATCTCTGTGCTATCTGGAATGATGGCGAGAGCCAGTCATGTTCACTTCTCTGCGGAGGTGGCAGTGCTTTGTTTCGGGTCTCGTAATTCCCTTCTCCCCCCTCCTTTTGTCTTTCTCTTATTTATTTATTTGTTTCAGGGTTTTATTTCTTCTTATCATTATCCTTTTCTTTTTGCAATGTCTGTACAATTTCAGCCTTGATAACATGTGAGTTAATTAAGCCGTGATCTCTTGGAGACAGGTTGGTACAAGGAGATAAGCAACAGCTTCTATTCCTTATAAACAGCTGTGGTCCTGACCAGCTTCTAGGGATTTGCTGCTTTTGTACAGGAGACAAAACAATCCTTAACAATTAAACTTAGACTTTTCTTCTTTTTTTTCCCCCTTCGTTTTTTTGCCACAGCCAGTGAGACTCCTTACGTCACTTGCTCTGCACACCTCTCTCAAAGAGATTTTAGGAATTTAACAATGCTTTGTGCAGCCCCTGGGAAGTTAAGACCTGAGTTTGTGGAACAGGCAGTTAGATAAAAGCATCTAGCTAATAATCACAGTGTTTTTGAAGTAGTGATGCAAAGGCCCACTTCAATGTGGTCACAAATTCTTCTGAGAAGTAAGGTAGCAATGGGGCTCTTCTCTTCTCTTTTCAACATTTAAGAGACACTTTGCAAGTGGGGGGGGGATTGTCTTCACTTCCAAGGTCCCTTTCATGCTACAGAACTATAGCACTCCAATATCACTTCAACTGATGTGGCTGCATCCTATGGAATCTCAGGGTTTTGTAGTTTGGTGACGCCCCAAAACTCTCTAGCTGAGAATTCTAAATATCCTTTCCTAAACTGCAAATAGAAAGCCAGTGTGGTGTAGTGGTTCAAATCCCCACTCAGCCATGGAAACCCACTGGGTGATCTTGGGCAACTCACAAACACTTAGCCTCAGAGGATGGCAAAGGCAAACTCCCTCTGAAGAAATCTTGCCAAGAAAACCCCATGATAGGTTCACCTTAAGATCACCATAAGTCGGAAACAACTTCATGGCACACAACAACAACGAATTGCAAATCCCAGGATTCCACAGGATGTTGCCATGGCAATTAAAGTGAAATCATAGTACTATACAGGTCAACCCCTTTATCCATGGATTTGGTTTCACTTATCCATGTCTGGAAAAAAATATATTACCTCTAGGCATTTCTAGGTCCTCCAATGTGATTCTATGATCAAATTCTGGTGTTTGTCTCATTGAAAATAATAGAGTTCCCTATTATTCATGGTTTCAGAACTCACGCCGAACAAGCCTTGAAGAGAAACGACAACGCAGAAAGAATCACAACCCGGAAACATCACCCAAGGAGACCTTCTGCTGTGCTTTCTGCAACCGGACTTGCTTATCTCGGATTGGCCTTTTTAGTCATCAGCGTGCTTGCAGAAAGCATGGGACGAGTCCTTCCTGAATCTTTGTTTGCAAAGAAAAACCAGAGAGAGGTATCTATGGGGAGGGGTTTTGGAGCGTATCTCCCATAGATATGGTGTTTGATCTGTAATTATGTGGTGTGAGAGAGCTCTTTGTCTACAACATGCTAATACTGGAGAACACAATGCAAAAGTGGGTGTGCTTCCAGTTCTGCATTCCATAATGTGAAACCCCCAGTGCTAAGTTGTTGGAAACTCCACAAAGGAGGGTGAGGAAGGCTTAATCTTTTTATTGGAAGCGACCCCACACAACACTTAAAGTTGTTTTTGGATGCTTGTGGTTTCATGGCTGCTGATCAGGTTGGAAATCTATCAGCATTGCAGGACCTGAGTTATGGATTCTGAAAAGACCCCTCATGGGAATGTATTGCTTCAAACACAATTACTGGAATATAATGAGCCATACAGTGGGAGATGCTCATTAAATGCCAGGTGAATCACTCAATTTTGGGGCCACTAGGAAAAAAGGGGGAAAAGAAGATGGGTGTCCATTTTTATTCTCCTCCCTGAGCGCAGCTTTAATGATTTTTAAATCCCTTCAACCCAATTATAGCCCCAGATACTGATTAGGGTCTCTAGGCTATTGTGTGCAGGAGCCATTATCCAGAGAACCATAGAAAAATTAGTACCTTGAGAGACTGCATCGGGAAATAAATCTTTCCCTGACATTTCACAACCAATTCTTGGCCAATTAGGGCAAACTCTGCTATGCTAGTAATGTGCTTCCAAAATGCTCTCCTTGCTGGAAAGGCCAAGCAGAGAACAAGTCATGGACAACATATATATATATATATATATATATGCATGTTGGCCAAGGAAAAAGGTTTCTTTCAGTAGTGTGTAGATTTATTTTAACATGTTATAATTGCTTTTCTTTCTTTTTCTTTTCTTTTCTTCCAGAAAACAAAATATTATCTGACTTGTAACTTTGAGAATAAGCAGGATTAAACTTATGGACAAACAAATATTGTCATCAGCGTTATCTCCTGCTACCTTTTTAGGATATTACTTCTGATTTTATATTTTCCCACTTCTCATTAGGGATAGTGTTCTGCAGACTGGTTAACTCGCTTTGCCCTTTTGTACTTGCTCATGCTGTGCCTGAAGCTTGGGTCCTACATATTTAGTAACATCTTCAAATTCCTTCTGAGCCAATTGTTCCATTGGTTCATTTTTCTTAAGTGAAGTCTTTTTGAGTGGTATTTTGTGACTTTCTCAAGTCCTTACTTTTGCTGTGTCACATCTATGTTGCTGAATTGTCCCATCCCACCTCTTAGACCATGTTCCCGACTATATTTCCATCCCATACTTTCTGTTCTTCCAATTTGTTCCATCTTCAATCAAGCAGAGGATTCCTGACTCCTCAAAGGACTTCCTGCAGGCTACCACACTCCCCTTGTGCAAATCTTCTTCCCTGAATATACATGTGGTGCCACTCAGTGGTGGGTGGTAGCTTTCATATCAGTGGGGCAAAAAGTCCTACAAGCTAGCCAAGGGGTTGAATGTCATCTTTATAGAGTCAGCACCTTGACTAGATCTTCTTAAAGTTCAGATTAAAACCCTGAGTAATCATCCCACTGACATCAGACACACTAACTTCACCTTCTGCCACATCTCTTCTTTCCTTCAAAGCCATCCTTAAAATCCATCTTTGGTCTCTGGCTTGTGGTTTCTCTCATCGCTCCTCATTCCCAATGGTGATCCAACTTTAATGCATGTGTGGCATTTTCCCATAGTCTTCTCTTACTTGTCTCTATCTCTCCTTCTGCTCCTTTCCCACTTCCCCCTTTAAACTGAAAGCTCATTGGTGGCATGACCTCTTTTGGCCTATGTAGCTTTACGGGGCACCATGATCAGTGCGGGCACTGGTGAAGTAATTATTAGAGGGAATCCACAGGAGAGATGGCCAATCAGCTCTCTTATGAAAACTGCTTAGAGGAAGAGGAATGCACAGCTAGAGAATACAAAACTGACAATATGAGCTGGAAAACCACTCATTCCAGTCTTATTTAGCAGGAAGTCTTTAGGCCAAAAGAAGCTGCCTTATGCCAAGAGCCAAGATACTCCCCTCCGGTGTATCCTAGCCATGAATCAGGCCCGTTCCTCCCCCATTACCTGGATGGAATGGGAGGAAGTCCAGATGGGCACACCAGCCCATCACTGGAGCTGCTGCTGCTACCACCACAGTCCCCCTCACTCTCTCTAAAGACAGGAAGCTGGCCTGTAACATGTGACCAAGGCACCCTGTAAGTAACCAGCCTTGGTTCCATGCTGTGGTCCAGCTTCCTGCTGTGGAAGAGGGAGGCAGAGGGCAGCTGAAGTGATGGGCCAGCATGCCAGAATGGGCTCCTATAATCACATGGGGCCCGAGCCATTTCTTTCCAGTGGGAACAAATTAAAGCAGATATTATTTTAGAACGCTTTAATGGGCCCCACTCCATCTCCCCACCCCATATCAGTCCCATATTTGCCCAGGTGTCATGAGGACTGTCTGGGGGCAGAATGGGGAAAAAATCCCTGTGTCATCAGGACTGCAGGACTCTAAGATGGGGGCAAGATAGTATATATTACCCATGTAGACAAGCCCTAAGTCAACCATTGGTCAATTTAGGCCAATATTGTCTTCACTGATAAGGAGTAGATCTCCAGAGTTCCAGAGTGGAATTTTGGAAATATTGGGGACTTTGCCTGGGACCAACTGCCTAAAAAGTATATGTTCTGCTGGTAAGCTTACCTATAGCTCTTTTCAATGCAAGCCACTATTCCAGGTGGATCTACCATTCAGGGCTGTTCTAAGTATCCCTATTGTGTGTATAGCAAATGTTTTTTTGTCTATAATGCAACAAAAACACATTATCAATATCAACAACAATGTTAAGATTTTATGCAGCTCAGTTAAATTTTGGAGCTGTTCCTAGTGGGCACAAAGTGTGCTACATCATCTTCCTGTCCTGTTCTTTGATTAATATGAGTTGGCTGTCAGGTTAATCACTCAAAGCTCCAGGTCCTAGACCCTGCTTTCCAAAAGTACCAAAGATGAAAATCCTACCCAATTTTCTTTGACCCAGCAAAAAAACAAAAAAATGGGGAAGCGGGGAGAGCGACCACAACCATTATGTTCAATAATCTTGAAGTAAAGGGGTAGTTGATGCAGCATCTATTTAAGCCACCCTGATGATTCCCTCTTCCCGTATTTCATAGTTTCCATAGCAACTTAGGGGGAGAGAACCATATTAAAGGAGAGGTTGGGAAGGGGAATGAGGAAGAAAACCAAACAACCATTTTGCTGCCAAAAGAGAGAGAGAGAGAGAGAGAGAGAGAGAAAATATAGATACCACATATGAACACCTGGCAACTAATAGCTCCAGCCTTCTCAGAATGGTTGCCTTTAATATGTGCTGGCCTTTAGTTTGCTCAGTAAGACAGACATTTCAATGTAGAAACAGTTTGCTAGAGAACTTGGAAGCCCATGTGTCTACAGTTATTGGGAAGGTAGGGAGACTACAATGAAAGCTAAACAAGGCTCATTTTTACATAGTAGGTTCACACACACACACACACACACACACACACAAAAACACAATCTCTGATACCCATCTGTGTGACCATCAATTTGTTGAACCCTAGTAGTGTAATGGTTAAAATATCAGTACAGTATAGTGACTGAAGTGTTGAATTATGACTAAGCAGACCCAGATTCAAATCTCCTATCAGCGATGAAGCTTTCTTGAAGACTCTCACTATGTCACTTAGCCTAACATACCTCATAGGGTTGTTGGGAGGATGAAATGGGGCAGGAGGAGAACGGCAAACACCATTTTGTGAGACTTTGAGGAAAGGTACAATACAAATGGGAATAAATAAATAATACTAAAAGAATAGTGACAAGTGAGAACCAAAGTGTTCCAGAAACAGCCAATAGGATCATATGTAACTGCTTTACACCATTTAAGACCATTGGTTCATCTAGCCCTCTATTGTTTATTATCCTGGCTGTGGTTGTCCAATTTTGCAGGCAGAGAAGGGTCCCTGAGACTCTTTTAATTTGCCCAGAATTGATTACTTTCTCTGTGCAAAGCAAAAGATCTAACAATGAGCCCAATGAGACCTCCATAGTTGCCTGAGAGTCTTAAGGACATCAAACAAGAAAGAGAAGAGCAGGTGTTTTAGACTGCTGTAAGAGTTACACAGGGTAAAGAAATATCTTGTCCCAGTCTGGATCCCATGGGATCATTCTGCCAGAGTCCATAGAGTCATTTCTATTCTAATGAGAGCTGCAATCCACAACATCTGAAAGGCCACATCTTCCTCATCCCTGGATTAGAGCCTTTCAGAAATATTCCCTGAAAGACGTGTTCCCTAAAAATATTGCCACAACGTTTCTCCTACAACTCATGTATAAGATTAATATGTTCCAGGCCATGAGAAACAACTAAGAGATATTTAACTGGGGTGGTGGAAAGGGGATTTTGGTTAATCTTTCACTAAGGATGTATTAAACGCTGATGTCTATTATGGCTCAAAAAGAAGAAGGTGGTGAGTCTGATCACCGCATGGTTAAGATTGCTACAGTCCTCTCCTAATTAATCCTACTAATTGTCAAGCAATAATTAAACCAGCATAACTGATGACACAGATTAATTAGAAGTACAAAATCTTGTTGTTCTTTAAATGGGAAGTGAAATAATGGCCTGGGGCTACAGAAGAAGAAAACCTGTAGGAGCACTACTGAGTAGGGATGGAGTCTTGAAATTCCTAGTCCTTCTCACCTTCCTACAGCCTCAGTTGCCTGAGACTGCTTGCTGAGATAACCATTCTCCTTGAAAGGGAGAAAGTCCTGCTAGTTCTTTCTTTTATTGTGACCCTGCTTTACCTGATGTGATTCCTTTCTATCTGGCATTAGTGAGTTGCATGGTATGCCAAAGACCAACCTGTTCCCACCTACCCCTTAGAACATCACTTCAACTCCTCAAAGCAAATGAAAATCCCCACATAAGCTTCTTCAGAGAATCAAGATTTCTAGGGGCTCTGGGAACCTGGGAGAAGAAGATCTTTGGAACAGCTATGCTTTATACAATGAAAATAACTGTAGGTGGTTCAACTATGTTGTCTGTCTTCAAATCAATTCTGACTTATGGCAACCCTAAAGGAAACCTACCATGGGCTATTCTTGCCAAGATTTGTTTAGAGGAGGTTTGCCATTGCCTTCCTCTGAGACTGAAAGAGTATGACTCTCATCCAGTGGGTTTCCATGCCCAAGTGGATTTGAACTGTGGTCTCCAGAGTCGTAATCCAACACCCAAAATGCTATGCCATACTGGCTCCATGGGGGTTTCAACAACAGGAGTGGCAAACAAGAAAAAATGGTCTGCAAAATATTTGTAGCATTGAGATACATCACACAACATGACAATACAAATCTGCCATTGCCCCAGATATCCTTTACCAATCTGCACCAACCACAAGGATCCAGATTATGTACAAAGTGCATTTAACTCATACTCTACTTCAGTAATTCTTGTTATCTATGTAGATATACAGAAGAACATAGTAAAACTTCTAGTTAATGTGCTATTCTGAAAATATCAAAGAAAACAGATTTGGAATCTTACTTACAATTTAGTTAAAAAACAAAAGACAATGGTGAAGGGGGTGTGGCTTATTTATATCAGTACTGCTGGCAGGGATATAAGAGAAATATAAGAGGGTTTCCTGTTCCAGTTGAGTCTTAAGTGAGCAACATGCTCTTCCTGAAGTCTGGTGTTTCTGTATCCTTGATCATTCCTTCCTCCTGACTTCTGGACTGTTGATTCACCCTACCTCCTGGTTTGCTCTGTCATTTTGACTTGCTCTATGGTCCAAATTGCTAGCTTCCCATGTCCCAGATTCAACATTATTTTTTTTAAAAAGTGGCGATGGCTTTAAAAAAGGGATTGAAGGAAAATCCCTGGAGGATAGTTATAAAAATGGAGCCTTTGTGGTATAGCTTACAGAAGAGCTGAGTTCTTCTGGGGGGGGGGAGGGATCTAGTTTGATCACTTGTCCCATCACTTGCACAGCTTACTCTAAAGCCATCAGCGTTTTTGTCATTCCTGACGTATCTGCCATCTATGCACAACACCTGCTGGCTCCCAAGTCACTCCAAAAATTATTGTACATCAGCTGTTGCTTCAGTTGCAAGATAAAGCAGTGTTGTGTTCCCTGCTGTCAACTCAGTAGTCCAGCTGTGCAAGGAATATAGGCATAGCTGGCTGAAGCATGTTGCGGTAAGTGCCCATCCAGTCATTCAGCAAATTAAAATTTGCCCTACATTGGCTTCAGTTTCCTCCTCTCTCCAGTCCAATGGTAGGGCTAACACGTGATGTGAAGCTTCCATTTCTATCAGAGGGAGAAGTCAAAGCAATCTGGAGTATAGCCACCTGCATAAAGGGGGAAAGTGATGGGCTAGAAAAGATGTAGCAAACTGAGAAGAAGATGAGCAGTGCTTCTAGACTCAGGACACAGCTTCTTTTCTATTTCTCAACTTTATTTCTAGTGCATGTCACCAAACAAAGCTCCTCATGCTCCTCTTTCTGTGCAAGACTTCCAGGTTTTAAGATCTTTGTGAAAGGCCCTGCTTTTGATCCCACCACCTTTGGTCTGTCTGTTGGGGATAAGAGAGACAGATTTCTTGGTGGCACCTACTACACTCTAGAATTTCCTGCTGAGGGAGGTGAGATTGGCTCCTATTTGGTTGTCCTTTTGCCAATGGATGAAACCCTCTGAATTCAGGCAGTTTTTGGTGTACAGACTGGTCTGCTCCATTCTACATAGGTTAAATTTACTGTGTATTTATACTGTAACATGAGCCTTGCATCTCAATACCACCCCAAGAAAGATACAGGAAAGAGAGAGAGGGAGTGAGCCACTTTGAGTGCTTTTTGTTTGGTTTTGAGGAAAGTGTATAAATAAATCCATCATATTGGGCTGATTTGGGGGTAAGAAGATGCAACTGCAGCCTGCTACATAGGTACAGGGATGAAAATTGCCCCCTTTCACTCCACAACTGCCTACACCTGTGATCAAGTCATCTCTCCAGTTGCCTCTATGCTGCAAAGAGTAAATTGTCCAGTCTAAATTGCCCCAGCCACGTGCTTTGTCTTTGCTGCTGACAGGTCATGCCTTCTCCCTGTCACTTGTGCTTTTTACCATTTGCCTTGCCCAGGAATTTCCCCATGCAAAGTAGGGAACCTGGTCTGACATCAGATAGTCAGGGTTCAACTGTCTAAGTAAGATCCAGTCTAAATTGTCCCCTTCGTGTGCTTTGCCTTTGCTGCTGACAGGTCATGTCCTGTCCTGGTCACTTGGGCTTCTATAACCTGTCTTGCCCAGGAATTTCCCTGTGCGAAGTCAGACACTTGGTTTGGCATCAGACAGTCAGGGCCCAACTGTACATGTTAAGGTGACACTTTGAGGGCCCACTCAAGCAAGCAAGGAGGCCACCACATTGTAGTATGTGGGGAAATAATCATTGTAATGTAAAAGCAATCTTGTGTACCTCATTCACATCCTAAGATAAGTCTAGGGTTTTTCCCTGCATGCCTTTGTTTATCCCAAGTTCCCTTTCTCTTATTTCACTGGGCAGTTCCAGCCACCTGGAGTGCTGGGTCATTCAACACATGACCTAATTTAAATTTTATTGCTTTTGTGTAACTTCTTTTAAGTTTGAGTCTCCATGAGGCTGGAGCCATATTTGCCATCTTAAGACATCTTCATCTTAAGCCATCTGTAACAATGCTATGATGTATCACCATGCAGCCTTCTACCGTTGTAGGCTGGTGAGTGAGTTTTTCCTACCCTGTTCCTTAGTTAGTTTAGGAACCCCTTTTTAAAGTTTGTTTTAGTATGTAGATTGAGACTGATATACCTTCAGTAAACTTTGATTTGCATTTTAAACTGACTCCTTTTGTTTCGTAATGAGTCTAATTTAACTGAGTGATCTTAGACCTCTTTGAATACACTTTTTAAATGTTAATAGAGCTTAAGTCTGCATTCCTAAATGCACTCTGCATGAAGCATGAACATGAAGTTAAAGTGAATGATTTTTAACTCTTTTTAAAGGAGATAATTCTTGTTGTTTTTAAAAGGACTAGATCCTAGAATTTGTTTAATACAATTTTATTTTTAGACTCATTACCTTCCCACAAAAAAGGTGACACTTTGAGTGCCCACTCAAGCAAGCAAGGAGACCACCACATTTTTGATTCTGGCCTTTGTGCTCAGCCCTCATTCTACTGGAGGCAGAAACAACACAGCTTTCATATCAGAGCTGACAGAAGTGAGGGCTTAGGGATGAATGATGGTTGCTGTTTGACAAACTTGCTGTGAAGAATCTAACATACATGCAGCATTTTCAACTATGGCAGCCCAAAGATAAGGCAGCTGGAATACCACGATGCTTGCTCAACCACCATTCTATGTATATAGCTTAAAGAAACATCAATGAAACCACACAAACTCATTGTGTTGAGGTGCCATAGTATTAAAGGGCGTTGAAATGCTATTTTATGCTTTCTGGTGTCTCTTTCATAATGCATAAACATTTGAGAATCAGAACTGGCATGCCTGTATGTCAAAACAGTGAAAAATAAAATGAACACATATTACAAACCCCTGTTGTGCCTGCTCGTCCTTAGAAATATGGGAACAATATCTGCAAAATCTGCTACAGGATTATAGGGGATATAAACATGCTGTAGGCAGGAGTGGTAATGGACAGAGAAGTAACAGCAGGAGAAAGTAGAAGGGTGGGTGGAAGATAGCACAAAAGAATGGGGATGGGAGGTTTTGTGGTCACAAGAAAAGAAATGCCTGACTCCCACGTCTTCCTTTGCTGGAGTTTTAAGACCTCTTGTGTTGTGCAAGATTTTTGTGCCCATGAGCCTGGAAAATGTGCTGCTCAGTATTTTAAACATGCTTTGGAAATACATGTGTTTTGGTGACAAAACAGGGCCAGAAAAAAAAAATCCTGCCATTATAATTTTTAAAAACTTGCATAAATCATGTTTTTTAAAAATAAAATCTGCTGGTTCCACTATTTTGTTTTGTCGACCACACTGGGATGATACATTAGACTACACAGAAAAAGCAAAGATCATGAATGACCAGTTTGTCTCAGTGGGAAAAATTAGATGCAACATTTCAGAATAAATGTTGTAGAGTAAAGGTGGATAAAGTTCAGGCTTATAGGATCAGGCCCAGGTGTAAAATAAACTGTAGGTCTGTGCACAATGTGTTGGAGTCTTATTATATACTAAAACCCACAAGCTGTCCATTTTATTTGTAGATGCAAGCCTTCCATCAAAGATCAAGGATGCTAACTCAAAATGCACAGAACAGTCAAGGAAGCCACAGAAATCATTGGTTAGTCAAGCAATTAAGTCTCACATTTTTCAGGTGAAAAACATGGAGGCCAAAAGACATGTGATTAACACAAGGTCAAATAAGGGAAACATTTTAATTTCAATGCTACTTGCCATGGTAAAACTACTGGGAGTCAGAATTCACTGCTGATCTATTACATATCAACCAGAGATTGACCAGTATGTCCTGATCTACCTGAGTTTCCATTCCTATTGTAGAGGGGAAATGACCCACTTGTTTACTCACACATTTCAACATTTTTCAACAGGTATTTTACTTGAGTGTGTGCATACACATGTGTGCATACACACTTGACTGTACTAAATATAGATGTCTGCAGGGAGGCAAATGTGTACTCCCTCCCCTTTGATTCTTAAATGCATTTCTTTATTTTATTGTGCATTGTACACAAACACACCAGCTAGTCAGCAAAAGAGTCAGAGTGATCTCTAAGGCTACTGCTATTGAGAATCCAGCATCCCTTTTATGTTACACCATTATAGCACTATCATCCCACTTCAATCGCCATGGGAACAGCCTATGGAATTCTGGGGTTTACAGTTTGGTGAGGCACTGGAGATCTCTGGCTGAGAATGCTAAATACCCCTCTCTAAGCTATGAATCCCAGGATTCCACAGGATAGAACCATGGCAGTTAAGGTGCAATCATAGTGCCATAATTGTGTAGTGTGATAGGGCCCCTGGTGACAGATATTACCAGTTTTAATGTTTGATTTGGTTGGATTGCATGCCTGAAGGCTGCACTGACATGTGAAATCAATCTTGTTTGCACTGAAATACCCACAAATCCAATGTACTGATATTCAAGGGTGTACAAAGATTGTCCATACACACAAGTGAGTTTATTTAGCAGTAGATAATGCCTTGTAAATGTCCTCGTATGTTTGTATTTAATAGTTTAAATGTGTTTATTCATTGAACATCTGGGGCTGTGGCAGGCTAAGAAGCATTAAATACCTGCTCTATAACAGGGGTGGGCAACTATGTGTGATCTGAGACCCATTTTTCTCCAGAGCCTGCCATGAGCCACATCACATGCCACAGCAAGCCCAAGTACTTCCATTTTTTTCTGCAGTCCCTTCCAAAATAGTAATAGGAAGTGACACAACACCACTTCTTGTTGCCATTTTGAGAAGGACTAAAGAGTAAAATGGAGGTACTTGGAGGTAACAGAGGGTTCTGGAGTGTTTTGGGGGGTGAGGTGTATTTTTGTATGTTTTCAAATGTTTGGGGGCTTTCTGTGTGGTTTTGGAGCAAAAATTGACTGATAATTGCACTGATTTTTTTATTTTTTTTGTAAATTGGGGGACTTTGGAGAACTGGTGGTGGGCTTCAGGTGCCACAAAAGTGGGCTCCATACAATATGCTCACCCTTACACTAGATAAATAAATAATTGGTACAACCTCTTCCAGGAGAAAGAATGTCCTTCTTCATTTAAAGCCATTGTTTTGTTCCTCCCAGGTAAGAAGTACTGCTGTCCCATTAAAATAAATGATCAGAAATGTAGTTTAATGTAGCTCTTTAATCAGAACTCTACGAGTTTAATGTAGACAGTACTGTATCTACTCATCCACCACCCTCCAAATGGTAGCAGCAAAGAGAGGAGTTCATGATCTTTCTAATTCAGGTGTTATTGAATAGTTCTCTCTGAAACTACAGTCATTTAAAAAATTACTTTGCCAATTCACGCAGATAAAATCCACCTTTAATATACCCATACTGTAGGAGTCAGGGCTGTAGCTGAGAAACTGAGGGTTGCTAGGTCTGCAAAATAGTGGAGGGTCATTATACCCATTTTTGCTGTGGAGAACACCTATTCCTGGCCAAGAAGATCTATTTGTCTGCCCAAGGCACTCCCTGTAGACTGCTATGCTACTTTCTCCAAACTATTCACCTATGTTTACAAGTTTAAGGACATCACTCTAGGCACTGAGAAATTCCCAATGTTCATGATAAGGGTGCTGATGCCAGTAAATACCCAAATCATCTATAACTATTGTGTTAGTTCATAGAGCAGGGGGCTGTTCCCATTCCTTAGTTACTTTTATATGGGGCATTTTAAAAATGTGTCTCACTCCATGTAACCTATCATTACAATTCATGATAGAATTTGTGTTCTTCATTAGTTCTACCAGTCTCTTAAGTCCTGAGGATTTTCCTCCCCTTGTTTACAGGCTTCTAAATGCCATTGGATTTGACAGTCAGAGCTGTAAGGCAGTGGAACACACTCCCTCAGAGCTTGGTGTGGTCTCCTTCCATGGAGGTCTTTAAACAGAGGCTGGATGGCCATCTGTCAGGGATGCTTTGATCAAGATTTCCTGCATGGCAGGGGGTTGGACTGGATGGCCCTCATGGTCTCTTCCAGGTCTGCAATTCTATGATTCTATGATTCTATAATGGCTGGCATTCTGTTCATCACATACACTGGTGTAAATCCAATTTCGGCTTGAGTATGTCTTTTTATGGTCATTGCAAAGAGAAGAATTCAGTATTTCCCTCACACAACAACCCCCACCCCATCGAGACTCATGTTCACCCTGCAGTCCTTTCTGCCACAGCTTGGGGTCCTCCAGAACACCCAGAGGAAGATGTCATTATGCATCTAATTTAGGAACATGGCCAGACATCTCTCCAATGCCCCCTCTGCCAGCCACTAAATGACCATAGGAGCCTGAAGGAGGAAGGTGAGTCCTGTGGGAGGAAAGAGGTGAGACATGACTAGGTGGGACTTTATGCTACATCACCTGATCCAGGATCTTAGCCTGAGGTTCAAAGTATGTGAGTACACCCACAAGGAAAAAGCAGAGGGGTGCTGTAGTGGTGCACACTCCAAGTGTGTAGTGAGCAAAATGAAGGCATTGCCCACCCAAAAAGAGTTATGCCCTACCATTTATAGTGAGAGACTGAAACCTGTAAACACCTCCTAGAGCTATTATACCTGCTGTGTTTACATTCCCTTGGTAACTCCTCCTGCCCATTTTCTCAGGATGCCTAAACTGTAATTTTAAATCCTCCACTTAATTTTGAGTTTACTGCAATGCTAGAAATTTGGAGACTGGAGGAAAATTTCATGGGGGGGGGAATTCTCATTCAGGGACAACACTCTCATCCCCCCCCCCCCGCACCCCTGGTAGCCACATCTCTGGAACACTCTGGACAAATTTTGCTCATATACCACCATGCAACTTTGTCTCTCCCTCAAAAAAAAAAATCCCTGTGGCCACCCTGACCTAAAATATATACAGTTGGCCCTTGTACCCACTGGGGTTTGGTTCCAGGACGCCCCATAGATATCAAAATCCGTGGATGCACAAGTCCCATTATATACAATAGCATAGTAAAATGGTGTTCCTTATATAAAATGGCAAAATCAAGGTTTGCTGTTTGCTGCTTTTTAAAAATATATATTTTGCAGCTGTGGATGGTGGAATCTGTGGGTGCAGAATCCGTGGATATGGAGGGCCAACTGTACTGTAGCTTTTCCCAAACACACAGTGCATTGGCCACTGCATTACTGCTCCAGCAATGAAGTGAACCTAGCTTTGTTAAAAAGGTTTTGAAATATTTTGTGGTTTTTGCGGTTCGTGGTTCAGTCAGTCCTAAGGACAATAATATCTTCCTGGAGGAAAATGTAGTGGTTCCAAAGGCGGGGGAAAGAAAACCAGGGAAACAAAATAAAGCATCTAGAGGAGTCAATTGATTGAAATGGATTGGTATGTGGAGGGGGTAAGGATGGGGAAAGAAAATGAAAAAGTGGCATTTAAAAAGCAGTGGTGTGTTTCTGAAACAAGATTAGAACAGCAACAGGTTTGCTCTCATGCCAGCTAGATCCCCATTAAATCAGATTAATGCAGAGGGTCTTTATGTAACTGACCAGGAAGATCAATACTGTTGTTGCGTTTGGAGAAAGGAGGGAAATCTTCTTTGAGAAAACAGCATGTCATCAATTGCCTCTGGCAACTAAAACAAGGCCTGGGTACCCCAGAATCATATACTGCAGAGATTCGTGACAGAAGCTGCCATGTCACAGCTACAGGTACCGTACTAGTTGCCCCTCACCTCAATGAAGAGAATCCAGTGCAGTATAGTGAGTTGAATGACGGATTAAGACTATGGAGATCATGGCTCGAATCCCCACTTGGTCGTGGAAATTACGCACTCTCCACCTCACAGGAAAGCAAAGGCAAACCTCCTCTGAAGAAATATTGCCATGAAAACCCTATGATAAGTTCATCATAGGGTCACCATAACAACTTGAAACAACTTGAAGGCACACAGCAACTACAACAAAAACAACAGTAGGTCACCCTCTTAAATGTATTTTCTCAAGAAGGAGGCAAGAGAAGGTTGTTTCCCATTTGTTTACATGCATTCGTTTCAGAGCCGTTACATATTTTTCTTGTGCATAATAATCCAGTGGCTTTTTCTTTGGAAAAAGAAGGTGGCAGTTGAAAGCAATTCAGAAAACAGTGCAAAACACAAATACCTCTTTGTAACATACATGAAAATGAATCACTCAATGTCACCTATGACTGTGCCAATGTGGTTATCCAAATCATCATGACTTACATGGCAGTAACGATTTTTCAAATGTTCTACATACATCATTCCAGAAATCCTGAGATGGATGTGTTCCCATGTTCTACAGAATATGTAATCTGTCCTTAGCAGAAGAAAGATTGAACCTCTGATGTTGGTGGAGATGGACTGTGGCACATGTTCATTGGAGGGAAAAAGGCCCAGTCTCATTTGTGTAGTCTATGTACTAAGGGTGTGGACTGTGTTGCTATTTCAACATATCAGTCCAAGGCTACAAAAGTACACCTCCAACGTGGTATTCTAGCCACCTGGATGATTGTGTTTGTGTTTGTGTTTGTGCTTGTGTTTCTGTTTCTCTCTCTCTCTCTCTCCCTGTCTCTCTCTCTCTCTCTCTGTTTATGCTATGAAGAATGAGATGAAGATACAAAACTCTGTCTCCTATGTAATGAGGTCTCTGAAGCTAAATGTTTCAGAAATAGGCTTCCACTCAATTGCAATCTTTCATGAACTTATAACAAGCTAGGCCCAAGCCCTGAACCAGATTTGATCTTGACTTGTAATGGATTCAACCCAGCAATGGCCATCCTCAATGCAGCCACCCACTTCCATTTTCAGTACAACTGTCAATAAGGCCTCATTGTGAGACTCCATTAGACTTTCTGAGATGTTAATCTACCAGTGCAAGGATCTACGGGAGATAGGAAAGCTATGTATGTAGCATACATGGATTCCAATATCTTGGTAAGATCACTGAAATCCAAGCATATTTCATTTCCTATGGATGGTCCAGGAATAGTCACCTACAACATCACCTAACCAGAGGTATAAGCACCCTGGAGACCTACTAGGACTCCAGAACCCATGGGAATGATATTTGCTATGGATCTGTACAACTGGAACACCGCTGTAATGGGTCCCGTCTACACGATTTAAATAATACATACAGCATGCGGAAGTTCGCGCTTCGGTACAAAGGGCTGTTCGGATGCTCACGAATGCAAAAGAGGGGGGGCGGTTTTCCACCCTGAAATACACACATGCGGCATTCGGGAGGGAAAGCGGATCGCGAAGAGAAATCCGTACGTCGTTCGGATGGCTGACGGGTCTGTACGGTCCGTTCGCACACATACGAACAGGCAGGACAATCTGATTGGCTGGCCGAGTAGAGGGTGTGGGGCTAGCGCAGAGGGGAATTGGGAGCGGCCGCCATGTTGGTTTCCCGGCTAGCGAGCGTCCGGTAAGTCCGTGAATTTATATGTTTATTTATTTTTATTTTATATTGTAAATACAGAAAACCGACTGTCCGCAAACCAGGAACCTTTAAAAAAAAAAAGTGGCGGGAGATTTAAAACTGCCGCTTGGCTTGCTCGCTCCAGCCAGCTTCGGGAAGAGGGAGTCATACGGAGCTTAGGGGGCTTAAAAATCGTATAGCCGGTTTGTATGCATATGAACGACAGGCTGTTTGTATTTTTTGCCCCCCATACGGATTTTTTTATGATCGTATAGCCGCACCCATGGTTTACAATGGAAATGCACTGCTTTTGAAGGGAGATATATTGTCTCTGCAGGTTACTTTTACTTGTGTTGTCTAGTAACCACAGTAGACAGATTTATGCTCAATGGGGGGAGGAAGGTATATAGTTTCTTTTTCACCTCAAAATGAGGAAAACATGAAAAGTTCTACTCAAAAAGCAGCACATAGCCACAATTCCAATTTGATCACTGGACTACTAGGAATGCTTTTTCACAAAGGATCAGAGAAAGCTGTTTAGACTACAACCTCATTCCAGCTTAACTGGGTGTAAGCCCCATTGCCTCCAATGGGGCTTCTTTCTGAACAGATTCTACTGTCAAGAGTCTTATTCCCTATATAGTATTTTAGCCTTCAAGACCTATACAGAACTCTACACAAAGGGAAGGAGAAAGTGAGGGGGGAGAGAGAAAAGTTGAAGATCTCCAGACAGCCTGGATTATTTCCCTCCATAAGCCATTATCCAGTGGCCCATACTAAAATTAGTACCTAGAGAAGTTGCTCAGAGATATAAATCTTCCAGTGACATTTCAGGATTGGTTCTTAGCCAATTAAAGCACACTTGGTTACACTGATAAAGCATATCCCTGTGTGACAAAGGCCAGGTCTAGTAGAAGTGGAGTCCATCTAATAAAATACACACCACACCACCATACACATACACACACACACCACTCCCTTCAGCACCACAGTCTTATAAAATAAAAAGGAAAGCAAGGCTGACATCTGCTGACAGCAATGCCAGACACAGCATCTGGGAATCTAGCCTGATAGGTTGGCTGGTTTGTTTAATGCATTTATATCTGCAAGCGCAGGAGAGAAAGAAAGAGAGAGAGAGAGATTTGAATATTAAAAATTTGTGTTATCTATATATTGATATAGATATAGCTCACAGTCAGCCAAGGAGACAAGTCTGGCAGTTAAAACTAAACCGGGGTGGGGGGCATCAGGCAAATAACAACAAAAGTCTTGCAGAATACAAGACAGTCTTCAGCAACCAGCAAGAAACAGTGAGCAAAGTGACCAGTGAGACAACTGACACATTTGTGTGTAATACAGTTCATCAGCTGGGTGCAGTCACTAAAAAGGCCCTCTGCCTTGACCCACTTAAGTGTGCTTCTACAGTACTTGATGGAACACAGCTACTCATTGGACTGTGGAAACTCAACTCCTTCAGCAGAGGCATGGAAACCAGTCTTGAATTTGTTGCCTTTCTCTCATCCCCACTATTCATATTTTTTTATTTATTTATTTTTTTAATTTTCATATCACTATTCATATCAAGTTGCAATACTTTCATTTTTCTCTCCCCACATTGAAATTCACATGCATTTTTATACCTTTCCCATAATATATCTGTGTATTTATTAATTTTACTCAGGGCTTGTCTACACAAAGGGCAAAAAATAAAAATAAAAATAAAAAATAAAAATAAAAACCCAAAAACATACTGCTCCACAGTAATAGCAAGTTGCAGCAGCTGCAACCTGTCTCAATGGTTTTATAGCCACCATAAACTTCACATGCTCAGAGGTTTATGGTGTGCAAAAGCAATATTCCACCTTTCCCAAAGAGAGAGAGAGAGAGAGCACAAACCTTCATTTTATCGCCTTAGTGATCACTTGCTAAAGAGAAAATCCAACATGGCAGCAGCAGACGCTTGTCCTGTAACCCAGCTCCGCCCCCTGCGCTCATCCAGCTAATCAGGTTTGCACTGTGTCCTGCATGGGGAAGTGATTCCTGTTGAATCACTTGTATTAACGAGCGAAAATGCGCATATCACTGGAGTTTTTTTAAAAAAAAGTCGGAAAAAGCTGCAAAGCCTTTTCTTGCATAGTTTTTCCTCTTTTTGGCCCCCTTCCTTCACAATACGACAAGACAATGTGGGACCCCCATTAAGACAGCTTGTTTTCTGAGTGAATTCTGTGAGGAGCATTTTCACCGTGTGGACAACCCATGAATTTGCATATTTTTCCATTGAGTAAAGCAAATTTTTGTGTTGCTGTTTTTAACTGTACACATTTCTAGCCACTTAGTTGTACACACTTTAAAATGTGTGTTGTTTTGTGCACTGCATTTCTCCACTGTGCCTAAGCCTATTGGGAAGGGAAATACTCTGCACCCTCCTCTCCTCTCTCCCTTGCTGAGTTGAGTGCAACTGCTTTTGCACTTTGAACTCAGTGTGCAGGAACTGAAGTAAGCTGAGAAAGTAGGGGGAAAGGGAGACATTTTAAAAGCAGCTGGAAAAGTGGGACCACAGAGGATGAATCATGACTGTCCCAGCAAATCGGTACAATTAGAGGGTGTGAGCTTCCTCCTACCACAACAAAAAAGGCCTCCGGGAGTAGACTCACCTCTCCAGCTATGGACCTCCCTCTCTGCCCACAGGCAGGGAAGTCTCCATGCCCTCCCCGAGACTGTAACATTTCACCCTTAGTAGCATGTGAAAATAGCTAGCAATTTTTTAATAGCCTTGCAGGTTAGAGAAATGTTAAAGGATGGATACCAGAAGCTGGGTAAATAATAAGCTCAAGAAAATTCACTGCATCCCCCTTTCCCGTTTGCAAAAGTACTTCTGAATGAGACACAGAATTCTCAAAATTTAATTTGTCACCTCCTGAGCCCTCTGGAAATGGCTTTTTCTTCTCCCCCTGACAGTTTTGTCCTCCCTCCTTTGGCTAACATTGACTGTTTCCTCCTGCGTTTTTAATAGAATATACAGATCCTGGGCTTCTAATTCTTTGCTTGCACTGAAGCAGTTCTAGCAGGGATTGAGTGAAGCAGGCGGGGTGGGCAGGAAAGGAGATGCAAATTGCCACCATGTGTCCAGAGGAAAGTGGGGCAGAGAGGGAGAAAAACAAGTGGGAAATTGCCACTGTGCACCCAGCAGGGGGTGCTGTGGAGCATCACACATGGCTCTCATTGTCTCTCCTTGCCAAGGGAGATTGCAAGACAACTGATTAAACTGTGCTTATTTCTCAGCTGTACAACGTCAGGTTGAAGTGAGAAAAGGCTTCACCCCTCTTTTCCCCTGCCACAAAACCCCACTAAGATGCTAGAATTATACTGGCATTACACACCCTCCCTATAATATTTAATAATTTGACAATATTGTGACACTTCACGGGGTCTAGTAGACCAAGTGGGCCCGAGTGAGGTCAAATGGAGCTCACCAGGACCTAAGCACAGATGTCATGGAAAACTACTGAGAGACATGCCCAAGATAGGATTAAGTGAAGCTCCTAGTCAACAATGCCATCACCGAGGTATGTACTAATCCCCTCTTGGATGCACTGGCAATGAGTCATCCATCACAAACAGAACAGTGACCAGGAAATGTATTATCCTCAGAAAAGCCTTTCCTCACACCTTTCCTATCCCCCAATATGGAAGTTGTCATAAACCCATCAATTCTGATATCTCAGCCGTTAACGACAATTAGCAAAGTTGTGGTTTCCTTTATTTAACAGTGGGAAATCCAACTAAGCTTTGTTCTACTCTTGAATCTTAGAGGTTCTATTTAGCTGCCATGACTAATGGCTACTGACAGACAGACAGAGCCACCTACCATGAATTTACTTAGTTTTCTTTGAGGCTTACCACACTCTGAATTAAAGCGGGAAATCCGCCAGAAAGTTCCATCTTCCATGCTGCCTTGCTTCATGGCATCATCATTCTTCCATGCCGGTCCCATGGGAGACCGAGATAAATCTGTGTCTTTTTGCAAACAGGAAAAATCTCCATTGGCAAAAATTGTGGTTTTACCTCAGTCTCCCATGGGACCTGAATGGCAAAAGACTGGAAGAAAGACGCCGTCATGTGGTAGGGCAACACGGAAAGCGAAACCTTCTGGCTGCCCTGCCACTTCAATTCAGTGTACAATAAGCCTTTTTGTGTGGCATCCTGTTACTGTCTTGTGCACTCCTAAGTGCAATTTATATGTGCATGTGTCTCTTTTTGGACAGGGTGCAGAAAACGATTCTCCAGCCCCTTGGCACTCCATCCAAAATCTCTCCCCCTCCCCTGGCAGTGGTCAAGCCCCCTAAGAGGCCATTGCTGCTGCTTACCAATGAGGAGGGGAAGGACTGAGGAACCAATTCAATGAAGATTCAGCTGACCTGGGCTCCCAGTGGATGGAAAAGGAGGGTTCCTGCCATCTCTGAGCACACCTTCATTTCTTCTTCCCTCCAAGCCATGACCAGATGCTTCTTCATTACCTGAATTGCTTCCTCCCTCCCCTCCTGTCCACTGGTAAGCAGCAACAACAATGTCACCTCCCAGGGTTTAACAGCTGCTAAGATGCGGGGAGGACCCAGAACTGCATATGTGGGGTAGGATCTTAGTCCTTTGTCATAGCATGACCATGAATTCCACATGTTACAGTGCAATCCAATTGATCTTTACTCAGAAGTAAGACCTGCTGTTTTCCATGGGGCTGAGGACTCCACCTTGAGTCATGTCTGTGTGAGGATGTCATTTTCTGTGTCCCAATTTAAAGCCAAAATCAGTTTTGTTGCATTGGTATGAATGAGGGTGAAATAGTGTAAGATGGGAGATCATATTTTTGATGTCAAGAAAGAATTGACCAGCACTGACAGGAACAGAGTTTCTATGTTATAAAACCTGTTCTCCATTTTCTTGTTTATTACACAGGGAAGGAAGAAACATGTCTGTATATTCAAGGGATGCTTTGCCAACAAGTGCCCACATTGACTCATTACTTTGGCCCCATGCTTTCAAATCAAGCTTGCAGGCACATATGCACAAATGCATGCATAGGACACCACACAGCAGAGAGATTTTCCATTTCTACAAGCTGTAGACTAGGCTTGAATGAAATGTGTAAGAAGAACAAGGACACACTGTTTGGCATCACTACTTATTAAACAATGCTAAATTTCAGGAAGAAGAAGAGCTATTGTAATAGCTTGTTTTCAAATGCTCCTTCTATGGAAAAAATGAATGCTGTACTGTACTGTTGGCCTCTGGATGCTGCTGGGCTGTATTATACTAGCCCCATCAAGCATGCAGGAAACAAAGGCTGGTGTATGCTGCCACACATGAAGGCTGGCAGAATCCTCTCCCTGCCTCTTTCCCTTTTATCATGCCACACGGCTCCCTCCTAACAACACATCAAAAGTGAATCTACAGGTTTACAAAGCCAAGAGGCACTCTTGTCTATTGGACCCCAAAGAACTGTCATGCCCCACTCTCCACTAGTCTCTGTTCTCAGTTCTAACAGGCATGGAGGGTCTCCAAAAGTTAGAGGTAGGGAACACATGGCCCTCCCTATGTTGATAGCTGTCCGTTTCCATCCTCATAGAACATGGTGAAGGAGAAAGTGCAATGCAGTCTAGTAACATGTGGGGTATTTTTCCCCCAAACTTCCCACCTCAACTGAGCTCAGAAAGGTTAATTTTTTTTCAGCTACTTTCCAGAATCCCACAGCCAGCATGGCCACTTGCCACACTTGCCAATTTACATGCAATTACATATCAGCGAGATTTAAAAGAAAAAGGAAACCCCCTTCTTTAACTGTGGCATTTTTGATGAAAGCCATGTATGTTTCAATGAGACAAGTAAAATTTCAGTTTAAGGGAGGATTATGGGGGAGTGTTAGCCCATGTCCATTTTTAATAAAGCTGACACTGATGCCTTGATTAAAATGCAGCTGTGGCCTCACTAAGGCTGGTGTCACCCCCCTCCCCAATGGTGTCACCTGGTGCAGTTTGGTTGTTCCAGACCTCCTAATGCCACCACTGAAATGTAGAATTTATATGTTCTTCCCTAGGCAAATCATAGAATCATAGAATTGTAGATGTATCCTTTACTTTTTGGAATCTGATGTGATCCAATCTGGACCTTGTGGATTAATGTATAGATTGGGATTCAGTTATTTGCTTTTTTTCACTTTTTCCAAGTTTTTTCCAATTCAGTTCTCAGGTCAAGGACATTTCAAGTGCATTTTAAGAATACCTAGTTTGAGAGTAGCTTTCGAGAGGGAATAAATTCAGAAATGTATATTTTTGAAGGGGGGGAGTATCTTTGTGTGAACGTTCACATTAAAGAAATGCTCACCAATGCAGAAATGGGATGGCAGGTAGTGGGTTACAAGTGAACATGAGAGAGGGATGCAGATGAGAAACTAGGGATGACAGTCTCTGCTGATTTCATTCTTGCATACAAGAATGCATACAGTCAGCCCTCCGCATTTATGGGCTTAACTTTTTTGCATGTGATAATTTGTGGATTTGCTCCTGCCTCTGCCCTATCCATTTTTAATAGGGACTACAAGTCTCTCAAGACTGAGGGCTTGTCTAGACAAGATATAATGTGGAATGCTGTGCTTACTGCAAATTTATAGCAGCATTAATTTTCTTCCATGGTCCTTTGGCAAAATCACTGGTATGCAAAGCTATCCATGTTTAAAGTTCACACGCAGCCATGCTTGCGAATCAAGATGGTGGCCAAGAATGAATTACTCATGTTATTATTCTCCACAAGTTGTCACCATTGCACAATAATTTTTTTAACTGCAAATCAAAGATTTGTAAGTGTGATGTTCCGCTTAAAAAAAGCTGTTTGGTCACCTCAGCGCAGCAAAAAAGCACATGATCAGCAACACAAAACTCCCAAATGGCACTTCCAGCTACTTTGTTGCCTGCAAGCTGGCTCTCCGTGCTCATCCGACCAATCAGCTTTCCACTTCCTCCCTCACTGAGAATACGCTATAATATGAATCATTTGTCCAAACGAGTGGTAACACACATTTCCACGTATTATTTAAAAAAACCTTGGGGAATGCCGCAAAGGCTTTCCCCCCATACTTTTTGGAGTTTTTGGCCCCCTCCTTTTGAATAAGGCTAATCACCATGGGCTCTCATTGGAACAAAAGGTATTCTCTGTGAATTCTGAGAGAGACTGCAAATACACAGTGAGGCTTGTAAGTGCCTATTAAAAATGACATACAGCAGCAGCAGTCAGCAGCAAGCCCTGACAGTCACCCACTCCTGCCTTGCAAAGGAACCCTGCTGCCTCAAAGGCATCCACAGTGGGTTGAATCTGTGGATACTGTCTTTTTGTGTGTGTGGGGGGGTGTTAAATATTGTTTGGAGGGGGGGTAGAGATATTTGCAGTTTTTCCACTTTGGTGGGGGTTCTGCATCCCTAGCCCCAACGAATGTGGAGACCCAATTGTAATCTCAAATATTTTCTTTCCACTGGGCAAGACTGAGAGTGGTTAGTACAAGTATTAGTAGTTATTGCTCTTGTTTATTTCCTGATTATTATTATTATTTAACTTCAGGACTGATGTGGGGGGTCATTTTCAAAATTAATCTTTGTGGGGGTGGGGGGAGGTTTTGGAAGCAATTTGTGCTTTTGTGCCAAAATAAGATTTTGCACAGAAAACAGTGTATTTTGAGCAAAATAGTTTTCTGCATGATATTTGTTTGGTTTGTTTTCTGAAAATTGTTAGCAAAAAAAAAAAAGTCCTCACTTATGAAAAATGTCTCATCAGTTGCCCATTTTTTCAGCATGGTGTCTCAATGTCTCAAGACTATGGTTAGTATGGATAGAAATAATATTTAAAAATATTTGAATGAGTGATGGAAAACTTTTTATTATTATTATTGTGGCAAACCAGATGAGAATAATACTGGACGGATGAGAATTGACACAATTTGGGACTTATATTTTATGAATAAAATGTGGAAGTCTTTGATACAAGATGGCATTTTCTGCATGGAAAACAAAGTTTCTGCAAAGAAAACATTGTGCAGAAATGTTATTTTCTGGGCCAGAAATGGCTGTTTTCTGTGCAAAAATGTCCCTTTGTTTGTTCGCACAGAACAAGCCCCAAACTGTGAATAGCCTTCAAAACTAATTTCTGAGCATCTTCTTGCTGTGAGGAGAAAAACAAAAGTAAAATTATGTGTTCCTACCTGTGAAAACAAAATTTACAAAGAAATTGACACGAAAGGGTTTTCCCAGTTAAGACTCCCCCCCCCCTTTTTGTTTTTGTTTGGGTCAAGGATGAGAAAATGTGTGAGTTTTCTTTACATGCCTAACAGACTTATTTGTCCATTCCTAGACAGAAAGCTATGTCTAGAACTCTTCCTCCTGACATGTTTATTTTTCCATGTGCTGGGGGCTTTCAAAAAGGGGGGGGGAGAGAAGCTTTCAAACCTGCTGAGAATCTGAAATGAAGGGAAGTCTGCATTTTGTCTGAACAATTGAGCTGGCTGTCAGTTGAATCAAATAGTTTTCAGGCCTCAGCTTAATCTCTTCCAAACCATACACCCTATAACCCTCATCCCCATCCAAACAACATGTCACAATCATGACAGATTCCCTTCCCTAAAGCTTAGATGCAGTTTGTACTCCCAGGCTTGAATGTGCTAAATGTAGTTGCAGCAAGGTTTGAAAGAACTACATTTCTCAAAGCCCACAAGGGCCCTCTCCTCTCCTGGAACGCAGTATCTGATAGGGAAAAGAGGGAGAGAACTCCATGTTCTCTAATATTTCACAAATGAAAACTGGGATACATGTGGCCAAGCAACATCTGAATGTGGTCAACATGGCAAAAGTTATTATTGACAAAGAATGCAAAAACTATTCCATTCTCTCCTCTCCCCACTGCTGAGTAAATTGAGTGCACACAGTTTTGCACTTTGGCCTTAGTTGCAGCAATTGGAGGAGGCTGAGGACAAAGCGGGAATGTAGGAGGAAGGGAGACAAACTGGGACATTTGAAAAGAAACTGATAAAGTGGATGACAGATGATTAAGCAGGGCTGTTGGAGAGTATCCAAATCAGGACAGTTGGAGAGTATCCAGCTTGGTCCTTCTCTCTCCCCACAATTGCCACCATTCTCAAAAGGTATTTTCAGACCAACTGGAAAAAGCCAGTGACTGGATATGAAAGAGGATGCACAATTTGATGTATTCCAGAGAGTGAGAACTCCTGTTTTGCAACTTCTACAAGCCAGCCTGCCAGGTTTGCTGGCGCAATGCTGCCCCTGCTGGCTTCTTGCCCATTTGTGATGATGGTGGTGGCAGCCATCGTGTTTGCTGAAGCTTTAAACTACATGCTCATGTTTTTTAGCAGGACACTGCTGTCTTAATTATGCTGACTGCCGATGTGTGAGATATCTTTAAAGGAACAGCAGTGCTCTTTTTTTTTAACCAGTGCCACCTGGGCTTTGCCTTTTATTGTGTGTTGGGGGCTCCATCTTGCATGTTACATTGAAATGGAGGAGGGAGGGGGACACAGAGTGAGAAGATGGTATCATCGGAGAGAATAAGTGAAGAAGATGAAGATGGCAAGGAAGAATAAAAAAAGAGGGAGAAAAGGAGGGGGAAAGTTTCTGGCTGGCCCATAACTGCACAATGAGTGAAGAGGTCTTCACAACAAAACATTCCCCCACCCTGGTGTATGAGATGATCAACAATGATTTAGATCAGCATTAAATTATTTAGAATGCAACCCCACAAGCACTTCTATGGAAATAAAAAGTCCACAAGCACTTATAAGGTAATAAAAAGTCCCATTCTATTCAGTAGGACTTCCTTCTAGGATGATAGGCATATGTTCAGTTTTAAGATAGTGTAACTAGTAACTAGAAACCTTTGGGAAAATGCAATATCTTGGGAGAAATGGCTTAACTCCTCCTCTGGCAGCCTAAAAGCCAAAACATTGTGGGAAAATGGACCTCTTCAACAGAAGATGTTATGAGTCAGTCACTTTGGGAGGTACCAAATTAAGGAGCTGATTCTTGACATCTCACTCCCTACTCATTAATGATGGACAATCATTAGTCAGCCAACCATAACTGTGGGGCTTACCGCACTCCAAAGAAAAGTGGCAAGGGAGCAGGAGCGTTCTGTTTTCTATGCTGCCTTACCACATGATGCCATCATCCTTCCGGCATTCTTTCATTCCAGTCCCATGGGGGACCAAGGTAAAACCATGTCTTTTTGCTAACGGGTTTTTCTGGTTAGCAAAAAGATGCGGTTTTACCTCAGACCCCCATGGAACCAGAATGAAAAAATGACAATATGTTAAGGCGGCAGGGAAGACAGAACATTCCTGCTCCCTTGCCACTTTTCTTCAGATGGCAGTAAGGCCAAGAGTCTCCTCATTTCTCATGGTTCGAGCCTTCAATTATTCTGTCCCATTTCTCCATCAATGTCTTATTTTTGTAAAAAAAAAATACCAAAAAACCCTCTAAATAAAATGTGTGTGTTTTTCATAATGTACGTATCTTGTGCTCATGTGTTCCTGTTTTAAAAAGCACTTTATTTTTTGGGCCTTTGTACTGTCTATTCTCCTTTATGGGTCTGAAACATGAGTCACCTATTGCCACCACTTACGACTCCTCGAATGCTTTCATCAGCGCTGTTTACGCACAATCCTAAATATACACTGGACTGACTATGTGACAAATGTTGCTGTCCTTGAGCAAGCAGGGATCACCAGCATTGAGGACATGATATTGAGAACACAGCTGTGCTGGGCAGGGCACGTTTCTAGGATGGAGGACCATTGCCTCCCCAAAATAGTACTCTATTGTGAACTCGCCACGGGTCAGCGTAAGAGGGGCACTCCAAAAAAGTGATACAAGGACTCCCTGAAACAACATCTCAGGCTCGGCCAAATTGATCACCAACAATGGTCCACCCTGGCCTCACATCGGGAAGCATGGAGACGCACTATCCACAATGCTGCAGCCTTATTTGAGAACTCACACTGAACAAGTCTTGAAGAGAAACGACAATGCAGAAAGAATCATAACCTGGAAACATCACCCAAGGAAACCTACTAATGTGCTTTCTGCAACCGGACTTTTCTATCTCAGATTGGCCTTTTTAATCATCAGTGCACTTGCAGTAAGCGCAGGAGGAGTCCTTCCTGAATCTTCGTTTGTGAAGAAAAGCCAGAGAGAGAGATTTTTTTTTTTGGGGGGGGGGGAACTTCATCACAAAATTCTGGGAAGTGCAAATACCAAAGGAAAGGTGTGTTCTGGTTCACATACTGATTTAAGAAGTGTGATTTCATATGTTCTTATCAAAATGCAAACTGAATAAAATTCTTCCCATCAGTGTGGTCTTCTAGGAAAATTAGTTGTGAATCAGGGTTTAGACAGATGCTTGTGGTCTTAGGACTTTTTGAAATGGTTGGGGGAAAAAAACCCAAAGGAGGGCAGGAGAAGAACAGGGCTGTCACACTTACTTAGCCCTGTTTCAGACGATGCACTCCTCCTTCGTCCTCCTCCTGACTTCCTCCTGACCTCCTCCTGACCTCCTCCTGACCTTCCCCTGTGCTGCTCATGCCACATTTTTATTGATGGAAAACCTCTATCAGTAAAAAGCGGCTGGAGCAGCACGGGGGAAGTTTGGGAGGAGGACGGAGGACTGTGTCATCTGAAACAGGGCTGTGTAAATGCGACAGCCCTGTTCTTCTTCAAATCTCCTCGGGGGTTGTTTCAACCATTTGAAAAAGTCCTTAGTGTGTAACATGACTATCCTAATTTGGCAGTGATTGTCCCAATTAATCCTGTCTTCCTACTTTTTCGGCTGCTTTTAAGATTTTCCAGTTTCTCAGCCCCATCTTTCCCCCTTTGTCTTCAGCTTATTTCATTTCAGCTGCAAACTGAGTTGAAAATGCATAAGTAGTTTGCACTCAATTAACTCAGCAGAGGGGAGAGGAGAAGAGTGGGTGGAATCTTGCCCTTCCCTGGGGCTCAGACAAAAGCAAACTGCTGCAGCCTCTCCTAGCCTGTGTATTCTTCCTCACTAATAACTTTTGCCATCTTTTCCACACTTGGAGGTTGTTTGGCTGCATGTGTGTCTGTTTCCATCTGTGAAATGTTGGAGAGTACGCGACTTCCAGAACCATCACCCACCCTTCCCATCCAGTCAGTATGACCACTGGCCTGAACTGAAAAACAGGAAGCGCCAACCAAGCAGTCCTGGTGGCCAGGATGGCTACAAGTAATAGTGCACTGTATTCTGCTTTGGTTAGACCTCACCTGGAATACTGTGTCAAGTTCTGGGCACAATTCAGGAAGGATATTGACAAGCTGGAGCATATCCAGAGGAGGGTGACCAGGATGGTGGGAGGTCTGGAAGCCTTTATGCCCTCTGAGGAGTGGCTTAGGGAGCTGGGCATGTTTAGTCTGGAGAAGAGAAGGTTGAGAGGGGACATGATAGCCATGTTTAAATATTTGAAGGGATACCATACTGAGGATGGGGCAAGCTTGTTTTCTGCTGCTCCAGAGACTAGGACATGGAGCAATGGGTTCAAACTATAGGGAAAGAGATTTCACCTAAACATTAGGAAGAACTTCCTGACAGTAAGAGCTCTTTGGCAGTGGAATGCACTACCTTGGAGTGTGGTGGAATCTCCTTCTTTGGAGGTTTTTAAACAGAGGCTGGATGGCCATCTGTCGGGAATGATTTGATTGCTTATCCCTGCATGGCAGGGGGTGGGACTGGATAGCCCTTGAGGTCTCTTCCAACTCTATGATTCTATGATTCTATGATTAATTATTGGAATTGTAACCCCCCCCCCAAAAAAAGTAATGTCTTTAAGCTCTCCTGACAATATCCCCATTTCTTTCAAATCACCCTTGTCATTTTTATAACTCTGCCTAGATTCATGCTCTTCCCTCCCTCCTTCCCAGTCAATTCTCAAAAGAGTACAAGGCATACAGATGCATGCTAAACGTAATACATTATAACATGGTAATTACTGTGTATACAGAAAAGGCTCAACTTGTATCGACTTAACAAGGCCGCACAGCCCCATGCAACCCAAACAAATCAATGGCATATTTTAGTCAAATAAATCCTCCTGGTGACTCTGGTGGTCTGATGACTCAGAGATTTTCTTGTGTTAACTGGAATTGTGATGGATTATTAAATCAGTGGTCGCCAACGGGTACTTGTAAGCTGCAGCCTTTGAAGATTTCTCTCTCTCTTTTTTTAAACTGTCGTATCAGCTTCTCTTTATGCCCAGTTGTTTACATACAGCCACCAAAATCATTTCCATGTTGCCCACGCGTAGTACAGATCCTCTCTTAATTTATTATTATTTATACCAGTATTTCTATAACATATTCTCTGCTGCCATAGCAGTCAGCACCTGAAGCGAGGTACAACAATTTAAAATACCAATAAAATCATAACAACAGGATGGCTGAATATGCTAACAACAGCAATCAAAACATAGTCATAATAACTTTGACAAAATCATCTGTAATAGCAGCAGAAAAAGGAAAAAGAAAGAAGCAAAATCCAATCTATTTCAACCAGTGTGTGGTACCTTCCTGAAGAGGCTTTTGTTAAACAGCCATCAAAAGATCCTGAAAGAGGTAGCCGTCTGAGCATCCAAAGCTAGTCTGTTCCACTCTCTGTATCCTACCATGGAAATGGCACCTGTTGTAGCTCTCACTTCTGTAAACCACAGATAAAACAGTAGTACTTCTCCCAAAGATTTAAGACTACTGTATATGGTTGTGGAGAGGGCAATCACCACCAGTTTGAACTGATTCCAGAAGCACATAGGTAACCAATGCAATTTTTCTGAAACAGGATGGAAATACAATCAACCCTTGATATCTGCTGGGGTTTGGTTCCAGCCCACCTCCCACGGATGCCAAAATCCATGGATGCTCAAGTCCCATTATATACAATGGCATAGTAAAATAGTGTCCCTTCTATAAAATGGCAAAATCGAGGCTTGCTTCTTGAAATTCCGCATTGTTCTGCCATATTGGGAAGGAGGGCAGCCCAAAACATCCAAAACTACACAAGAAAAGCCTTTGCAGCTTTTCTCTGAGTTTTTTTAAACACAGCATAAGGAATGCATATTTCCCCCCATTGAGACAAGCGATTCAATATGAATCGCTTTCCCATATGAGAGGAAGCGCAAAGCTGATTGGCTGGATGAGTGTGGGGGCAGGGCTTGCTAAGCGGGAAAGTGCCCACTGCCGCCATGTTGGATTTTCACCTTAGCTAACGAGTACTAAGGTGAGAAAATGGGTGTTTTCCCCCTTTTTTTTCTACAGGGAAAATATCTCTCTAACACACAATGGAAATAGTTTAAAAAAAAAAGTTAGGTGGTAGCCAATTAAAAATGCGAGTAAATCACTTGTGGCCACCATCTTGACCACTGGGTTCTGAAGCTTATGGGGGCAAAAAAAAACCCAAACATTAACACAAGTCGCAGCTGCTGTGATATACCATTACTGAGGGGCACTCCATTTTTTTGCCTCATATAGACAAGCCCTAAGAATATAGGAGTGTGAGATGTGCACTGATACTCTTAGGGGTCTTTACACCTCATCTCTTCCTTTCCCCTTATTCTCTTACTCCTACTAAAAGTGAAACTAGCTTAGATAGGTATTAGCTTAGTACCCTTAGAAAGTTTTCCTGTCTTTAGTGGTGTTTTGTTCCTTCATCAGTATTGCTACCTGTTGCACAAACACATGCACTCGCCATCATTCCAATGTTGTTCCCTGTCCAAACCTAAACACCCCACAAATCTCCACCTGTGGGTTCATCTATATGGGCTGGAATATGCCAGCTCCCCACTGGCATATTCTGCCCATGGACCGGGCCCGTTCTTTCCTTGTTACTGGCACAAAACGGGATGAAGTCCAGGCCACCCCACCTGGTCCATCACTGCACTCGCTGCCACCCACATCCCATTCTCCAAAGCCAGGAAGCTGACCTGCAGCAAGTGAGTAAGGCCTCCTGCATGTGACCAGCCTGTGAGCCTTCTTCCTGGATCCGGAAGAGCGATGGAAGATAGCAGCTGCAGTAATGGGCTGCTGTGCTGGACTGGGCTCCTGCAGCCAATGTGCTGGCTGGAGTTGATTTTAACATGTATTTTTTTAAAAAAAATGGTGCAATGGGCCTTACCCTGTCTTCTCCCCATCTTGGCCCCGGGGATTGTGAGGACTTCCCGTGGGCAAAACGGGGCAAAAGCCCTGTGACATCTGGACTGCAGGACTCCAAGGCAAGGGCAAAATGGGGTAGATAGCCCGTCTAGACAAGCCCTGTGTGGTTATGGCAGACAAAACCCTGGAGGAGATAAACTGAACATTGTCCTTGGACTTTTCTTTTCTGTTAATATCAGTAACTGATTGCCAATTCGTACAAAGGAAGTACTGCTGGATTCCTGTCCACTGAATTCAGAACCTATATGAGCCTGCCTGTGCTCTGAGATCTGTAGGACAAGGCTTTCTATTGGCACGTCTGGTGAGGATGCGAAAGGCAGCCTTCTCAGTGGCTGCTCCAAAGTTATGGAACTCCCTTCCCCAGGAGATCTGATTGGCTCCCTCCCTGCTGTCTTTCTGCTGACAGGTAAAGACTTTTTTTTATTCAAGGCATTTTTTTCATCTTTAATATGTTGCAGCAGATAATACCTTTAATGAGTGTGTTGTGTTTTTTATTGTATTACATTTTAAGCATCTTTTAATGCTGTCTTTAACTTGTTTTTAATGCTGTTTTTTAACTTGCTTTTAACTTGTGTTTTTAATATAAACTAAATTAATTTAAACTAAAAGAAATTAAGTTTAATTGTGTTTTAACATTTGTATTAAGTGGTCTGGTTTTGTTTTTGTTTTTTAATTGTACTGTGCATTTAAAACATTGTATGCCACCTTGGATCCCATGCTGGGAGAAAGGAAGGATTTAAATTAAACAAACAAACAAATAAGTGAGGTCTAATTGGGTGGAACACAACAAACACAACTGAAAGAAACAAGAGCCCATCCCAGTTCCTTTCTCTTCTTCCCCGCTCCTTTCCCCCATTGTTTTCAGCTTACTGCAGTCAGTGCAAACTGAGTTCAAAGTGCAAAAGTGCTGTGAACTCAACTCAGCAGGGGGGACAGAAGCTCAAGGGGTGGAACCTTGCCATTCCCTGTAGACTCAGGCAAAAACAAACTGCTGTAGTGTTTCCAGGCTGGCGTGTTTTTCCTCATTAATAACTTGCTATCTTGACCACACTCTTAATCTTGTTTAGCCAGATGTCTCCCAGTTTTTATCTGTTAAATGTTGGGACCAGCACTCTGAATTTCTGGTAACATCTAGTCCTTCCTTAGAAATCATTGCCCTGAATGACTCGTTCAGGGAAAGATTTAAACATTTTCACAGGCTTCTAAGGTGTTCAATTCAACTTATCCTAATTTGGAAGGCTAGCTTTTACAGTTGTCCCTTCATATTCGCTGGGGTTTGGTTCCAGGAACCCCCGTGGATACCAAAATCTGTGAATACTCAAAAGTCCCATTATATGCAATGGCATAGTAAAATGGTGTCCCTTATATATGGCAAAATCAAGGTTTGCTTTTTGGGTTATTATTTTTAAAATAATATTTTCAAGCCATGAATACTTAAATCCATGGATACCAAATCCATGGCTATGGAGGGACAACTGTATTTGCTTCTCATTTCTAAACTTGTACACATTGCCTTTTTTCTTTTCCTCTGTACTGCTGCAATTAATTACTAGACTATTTTGCCATGGTGTGATATCAAGCAAGTAGTGAAAAGGGTTGTGTCCAGATTTCTTTTCTGTCTTTTGAAACTACTATAGGGAGCTATTTGCAGTAAGCCAAGCGGAGGTAAAAATTGTTTTTGTGGCTTCTGCTGCTGTTTTTGTGGGCCTTAAAGTGGACTCTGATTGATGAGAACACTGGCTGCTGACACACTGCAGAAACAGTCCAGTTTGATACCACTTTAACTATCATGGCTCCATCCTATGAAATCCTGGGATTTGTAGTTTCTTATGGCACCAGAGCTCTCTGACAGAGAAGGCTAAATAGCTCACAAAACTACATATCCTAGAATTCCATAGCATTGTGCTATGGCAGTTAAAGCAGTGTCAAACTGGCTTATTTCTGCAATGTGTCAGTAAGCCCCTGTCGTATGGTTTTCTTGGCAAGATTTATTCAGAGGAGGTTTGCCATTGCCTTCCTCTGAGGCTGATAAAGTGTGACTTGCCCAATGTCATCCAGTGGGGTTTTGAACCAGGGTTCAAGCCCTGGTCTCCCGGAGTCTAATTACAACACTCAAACTACTACATCACAATTGACCTCTGGAGATAAAATACAGCAGTCGTAATAGCGAAATGTAGTGAGTGGGGCAGGAGAATATAGACAGGTATCACCCCTCTTCCCTTCTTTAGAAAAATACAAATTGCTTTACAAGAAAAGTTTAGAATCACTGTTTCAGGAAAAAAAGTGAGGGGAAAATCTGAAGGCTGGTGCCTTTTTTAAAGGACTGTCCGTTTCTCTCGCATACAGAGAAAATACCCCACGTTGCTTCTGGCAACCTTGTCCAAATTGCTTCAGACTTACCATAGAAACAGTTGAGAATCTTGCGGTGGGGTGGGGGAGAAAGAAAAGCCAATGGATAACTCATAACAAGTAGGGTAGCACTATAGCAATAGGATCATCTGCTATGTACACAAAAATGTGAGCAAGATTTTTTTTAAAGCACCATATATAGACACCCGCCGATATACAATGCATCATTGTGGCAGCCACTCAGCAGCTATTAACCACCTCCCTGTATTTGACAGATGGACCCTTGGGACTGCTGTCTGGTCTGTAGTTTCCATTAAAGTAAGCACTTATATATGGGCTTAAGAAGAATTTATCTGCTGCACAGTCTATGCATGCCTCAACATGGAGGCTATGGCATATGCTGTCTGATTGCAGAGATAATTGGAATTTTGCAGCAAATCTCCATTTCTGCCCATTAATAATAATAATAATAATAATAATAATTTGCATCCTGCCCTTCTACAAAATGCAATCGGGGCAGCTTACAACATTAAAATCTACATACAAACCCCTCCATCCCACCCACCCATTAAAATACAATTAAATAATTAAACATTTAAAACATACTTAATAAATACTAAAAATACTAAAAACAACACAATAAAAAGCATAGCATACAAACAAGACTCTGGTCAATCCTAGCAATTCTGAGGACCAGAAACTTCTTTAAAGATAGCAATCCTCTGCTAAACCACATACCCTTCAATGGTCCCAAGTGCTCATGGATAGTCCCAATTAATCCTATGTTGTCCCACTTTTTCAGCTGCTTTTAAAATGTCCCAGGTTTTTCCCCCTCTACCTCCACTTTCCTCTTTGTCCTCTGCCTGCTTCAACTTCTGTCAGCTGAGCTCAAAATACAACAGTAGTTTGCACTTGATTAACTCAGCAAGGGGAGAATAGAGAAGGGGGTGGGATCTTCTCCTTCCCAGTAGGTTCGGGCAAAACCTGCTACTGCCTCTGCTAGACCGTGTGTTCTTCCCCATGAATATCTTTTGCCACCTTGATCACACTCTGACGTTGTTTGACCACACACATGCTGGTCTTCATTTGTGGAATACCGGAGTGGATGGACTTAAATACAATTGTCCCTTCATATTCGCTGGGGTTTGGTTCCAGGACCCCCCATAGATACCAACATCCATGAATACTTAAGTCCCATTATATGCAATGGCATAGCAAAATGGTGTCCCTTATATAAGATGGCAAAATCAAGCTTTGCTTTTTGGATTATTATTTTTTTAAGAATATTTTCAAGCCGTGAATACTTAAATCCGTGAATACCAAATCCATGGATATGGAGGGACAACTGTGCAGTGGCCACTTATGCATAGCCCAAGAAAGAAGCAATGAAAGGGAAATTAAAGGAGTGGGCGGGGGGAGAACTGCACAACATTTGCTTGTGCTAATTCACATTCATAGATACAAATTTAGAAATCCTGTGATTTGATAATATTTAAGTAGAAAGGCGACACCTTTTGTCACTAGTTATAGCAATTTTATACCACCAGTTTTTGACCAGTTATAGCAATTTTATACCACCTACCTGGCATGGAGCCATCCTATGGAATCCTGTTTTTTTTTCCCCTCTACCTCTTCTGTGGCATTTTCAGCTACCATTCTCCTGAACTACATACAGCATCAGATCTCTCTAGCAGAGAAATCTAAGCACCTCACTGATGACAATGTTAAGGAAGCTCAGATTTCACTCAAAGACAAGACTGGGAATAGGTGATATACAGGCCAATGTATGTACTGGAGAACAAAAGGCTGCTCAGTGTGGGGTGGATGGTCTTTCGCTCCTCAAGCAAGTTCTAGCAACAAAATTAAACATGTCACAGACATCCGTACATCTTTCAAAGTTTCTTCCTCTAGGGCCTGAAGAACTCAACCATCTTAAGGCTTGAGGCCACAGTGCACAGCCACAGGGTATGATTATGGGTCTCTAAATCTCTCCAGGAGGAGTGAGTGGGTTCATTAGCAGCAACTTCTTGCTGAAGCTGTAGGCTGCCAGGAAAATCTGGTGCCATAGCAGCTTGCTCTCTGTGGGGGAGCACACAGCGTGTGGTCCTGTCCGTATGCAGCATGGTACAAGAGGGCAGAAGAACACACTGCACTTTGTAATGAGACTTCCTGCAAAAACAATGAATGAGTCTTGGCCTGCTGCTTAAGAATAAAACAAAAGCAATACAACGCAAGGAAAATGAGTGGGGAAGAGCAAGAGAAAGAAGTAACCAGTTGCAATGAAGAGGATGTGTAGTGGATGAGTAAACTAGAGAAAACACCATGTAGACTTTTCACGTGTATATATTTAAATAGGTGCTATATCAGAAACGTTGCCACATCATCTTCCTTCCTTCTAGCAAGGCCATATGACAGGGAAAAGCTCCAACTAGTAAAGCTCTATCACTTCTTAGGAAAATGCTACTCTACTGAACAGTGTTAGCTATTCAGGTGTCATGGATCTTGCTTGGGGTATGGGAGGTGGCAGCCTTAAACCGCGATGTTCTTATTGTTATATACCAAGTGTCAACATGCACATTTGTTCATTTATTTGTTTGTTTGTTTACAAGCTGAACGTATAAGACATCTGATAACTGACATTATATTTTGGGTGGCACACTTTTGGGAGACTGTTTTTAAGAAGACTGAGCATAGATTGAGAAAGCCTTCTTTCCCATGGGATACAGACATGTTGCTTTTCTTCCACTGTCTTCTTCTGACCAAACAGGTATGGTAGGTTTTTGATACAATGCAAAACTTGCTTTAAGAGATGGAGAAGTATGGTTGAGTGAGTATCCACTGCTAACGGTGAACAGCATCTTCCAACATCTGAAAAACAACAGTACCTCTTTTCTATCATAGGTCTTAACCTACTAAGTATCTTCCAAAACCAGAGAGAGAACCATGCAGCCTTCCAGATGTTGCTGGACTACAATTCCCAGCAGCCCCAGTCAGCACTGTCTACGGTAAGGGGTGCTATGAGTTATAGTTCAAAAACATGTGGAATCCCAACCCCTGTAAGAATTCAAAGAATATTTCAAAAATTATGAAAAATTGAAGAAAAACATGTGGTTTCTTTTTTCAGTGTTGAAAAACTGTGATGAGAAGAATCATGTACTGAGAGCCTTGTAGAACCTTTGAGACTAACTGAGAGAAATAAGTTGGTAACATAAGCTTTTGTAGATTTAAGTCTACTTCATCAGATGCATGGAGTAAAATGCCTAGGAACAGACCATTATAGGAGATTTTCAGACACGGAAAAATCGTCCCTTGCCGCGCGAGCAGCCTCCCGAAACTGCTGCGCGGCAAGGGTATTTTTCGGACGACGCTGTGCCTCTTGCGAAGCCGTCCGTGTCACTTCCGTGAAGCTTGGGACGGCTCCGCGCCATATTTCAAGCACGGGCAGCCTCCGTGATTGAAATATGGCGCGGAGCCGTCCCAAGCTTCACGGAAGTGACACGGACGGCTTCGCAAGAGGCACAGCGTCGTCCGAAAAATACCCTTGCCGCGCAGCAGTTTCGGGAGGCTGCTCGCGCAGCAAGGGACGATTTTTCCGTGTCTGAAAATCTCCATAGTCATGCATGCACAGAAGGTGTGTGTGGATAACATTAGAAATTCAAAACTTGGGGGTATGGTAATGAGGTGACAAGTTCAGTTATAACGATGGTCATAGGGGGTCAAAAGCAAGATAATTCTATGCAGAAATATTATTTTATGCATAGAGAAGGCTGTGTCCTGTGCAGAAACATGTTTCCTGTGCAGAAAATGCTGCAATTGGGGACATTCTGCATAAAATTCGCAGATGGGTGGTTTTCATAGAAAACTGCATTTTCTGTGCACTAAATACTATTTCTATCCAGGAATATCAGTTTCTGTGCAGAAAATGCTGTATTCCATGCAAAATAACCATGTACAAATTTTGCACTGAATAAGTCTTGAATTGTGAATACTTTGAAAACCATAGTTTTCTAAGATTTTCTTGCAGCAGGAAAAAAATGCTAAAACTACTCATTGTTTCCTTTAGAAAAAAACTTAGTAAAGGATCAAATCCCTGTTTCAGACACAGCTACTTCAGTGGCAGAATAACAAGAGAAACAATGCAGCCAATGTACACTCAGATCTGTTATTCTAGAAGTGGTTTACATGTCACAACAAAAAATACATTACCTTGGCAATCATGGTGAGCAGATTCCCTTCCTTCCTTTCTCCCTCCCTGCTCCTTTCACATTTCTCTTTCTGTCTGATTGCAATAGAATCAATTTTGGTTGTTTTTGCTATTGGGGCAATGGGGAAACAGTTTTGCCTCCCTGTCAAATGATGTACAAAACTCTTGGGAGGAGTGGAGTCAGCTGGAAACAACGTTCCTTCTAGTGTAAAATGAAACCAAGTGTGGAGGACAGGGTGAGATGTCATCTCATCTCTAGAGAAAGGAATTTGTTGGTCTGGGAGGAGTCATCACTTGAAAGGGACTATGTCCTTCAGAGAAAAGATCAACACATACTTCAAACAAGGCATGCCAAGGGAGCACTGGGCAGTTTTAACATAATGAAAACCTAACAAGTACAACATGGACGCTACTGGAGATAATTCTGTCCTGCCCTCAATGAAATTTCCCTTTAGTCCCCAAACATCTAGCATTGCAGAGAGAGAGAGAGAGAGAGAGAGAGAGAAAGAGAGGCTGAAGATTATTCACACCTAGAACTCTGATATGTGCTGTGTTCATGTTCTCTTGGTAACTTTGCACATTTTCTTTGGATGCCTAAAGTATATTTCCAAATGCCCAATTGAAATTTTAAATTCAGTTGGCCCTCTGTATTCACAGATTTCACTATCCATGGCTTGAAAATACCCCCCCCCATTTTTTCCCAAGAAACAAACCTTGATTTTTACAGTTTATATAAGGGACATCATTTAACTGTGCCATTGTATATAATAGGACTTAAGCATCTACAGATTTTGGGGAGTCCTGGAACCAAACCCCAGTGGATACCAAGGGCCCACTGTACTACAATTCTAGAAATTTGGAGACTGAAGGAAAGCTTCATGGGGGAATCCTTGTTTGGGGGCAACACCCTCATCCCCCCCCCATAGCTACACCCCCCCATATTAGGGATGGGGAAAATGTTTCATTCAGTTCATATTTTGTTATGAACTTACCCAATACTCATTCCCCATGTATACACATGGCAGAACACACTTGCATTCTGAAATCTGCTTTTTCCAAATGCTGCAATCAAAGTCAGCATGGGGTGTGGGAGTACACCAGACTGTTCATATTAAGGAAAAATGCACACAAAATCATTATACTCTGGGTGGGCAAAGCGAATAATGCAGTTTTGCATTTGGGTCAATTTGCATCCAGAAAATTCATACCTTATGAGAAATGTCCATTTTAGACGCATAAATTATTGTGTAGACATTTTAAAACAAAAATTGGCAAATTGATATGGAAATAGGACAGAATGATCTTTATGGTGGAAATCGGACACAGCGAACAAAAATGAATGTGACAGCTTTGTCCATCGCCATCTGGTCTGGCAGTAAATTGACAGCTATTGTGGCCCTGATTGGGATCACATTTTTCTTTCTAAGAATGCCCTCCAGCATGGTACATTTTCTTGGGGAGGGGGGGAAGAAGATGCCAACCAAAGAGAGCTCTGCTATATATACTTTTTTTTTAAAAAAATGAAGAAGTTGTACATCCACCCCCACCCCCAAATATCTGATATTTAACTGGGATTCTGACCCAGTCTTACTTCAGTTCGTCAAACAAGACAGCAACTCATTTGACTATGCATTAAATTAATCCTGAGATTGGATCTGGATAAGCATGCCCAACAAATTTCCTATTTGATTTTAAAAAATGCATTCTGACACTTAATGTATAACCTTCTCCACATGCACAGAGGGACAGGCAAACAAACCTCATATCCTACAAATTAAATATACACACAAAGCTGCTCTTTCTAATAAAGCTTTTACAGAAGGAAGAGGAGGAGAAAGAGGTGATGACCAAACTGGCTTACAAAATAAAGGAAGTACACACAACCCTGCCACCCCAAAAAGAGTACAGCCAGAAAAAATTACAGTACCTCATGTACCAAAGCTGGTTTAATTCTGAGAAAAGATGTGATGAAGGACGATGTGTGAATGGAGTTTGGGGAGAGGTGCCATTTAGATTTTGGAAAGGTGGATGTCAGGAACCAGGTGGGATCAAAGTGGGACATCCATTGTGATTCAGAGGTAGGGATGTAATTCTTTACTAATTTCAACAAGTAAGTTTAGCATGCAGTTTTCTTCTTGATATAAGAAAGTCTTTTAAAAAATTAGCAGTTCAGGACTTATTGTGTACAAAATTCCAATGTGCTTTTGGCCCAGGAAACAGCATTTTCTGACCAGAAAGCAATATAATTCTGTAGAGAAAATAATATTTCTGTCACAAAAATATTTCTGTTATTATTTTCTGCATAGAAACTGTTTGATTTCCTGTGCAAAAAGTTACAAATTTTATTCAAAAGAATTTCCAAAGTGGAAAGATTCCTGTCAGTCCAGAATCCTTCTCAACAAGGTTTCCTGACATCTGAGAAACAACTAAACTTATATCTTGGCTGTCCTCTCTCTATTATATGGGGAACTCTATAAGATTCCCTCATTGACATTGGCCAAATTTAACAGTAACAACTGTTCTCAGGTAGAGAGTCCCTGCCTGCCATGTAGATGTCAAAGACAAGAAGCCAGTCAGAGGGGAAGAAGCAGTGGAAATGCAAATGCTGCACTACAAATGACTGCATTAGCAGAGATTTGAATCCAAATATTTAAGGATTTATCATTCAACCCTCGGCCCATGTAAGTAGCCCTTCTCATTTTGTTTTGTCCCACATTCATTTAAAAACAACAACAACAACAACAACAACAACACAAATCAATTTATTTCCAGAGTCAATATGAAGAAATTACCTTGGAAGATTCTGAAACAAAATTGCCATCCAGCTTGGTTCTCTGTGAAATATTGTAACCCAAAGAAAATGAACTGGAAATTGCCTCCTAATGCAATAAATAAATAAATAAATATTAAAATAAAATAAAAAATGGAGATTTCCATACTGAATTTGAACGGGATGCAGAAATGACTGAGCAACATCTCAAGAAATTCTCATAGTAGATGCTGCTCTTTAATGCAGGGATGAGAGGTGACTATTCTCTTTTTCTATCTCTCTCTCACATACATACATCACCCACATTTTTAGCCTGCACATACTGGCTGTGCATCTGCCAGCCTCGCTTGACTCTGACCTTTAATTTACTCATTACACATCCTGATATAATTGACCGATAAAGCACTGTCTGGTTTTTAAAGCCAATTCCCATTCCATTTGCTTTTTAGTGGAGTTCTAAGCAGGCAACTTAAGTTCTTGTTCTGAAACGTTCCAGAGAAGCTCCTCCTACAGAACAAGGGCTTGCAAAGCTAGACTTCTTAACAATGCTCTATTGGAGGGGCATTCAACTTACAGCCCTCCAGTCAGTTGCAGTCAGTGGCTTCCATGCCAATGAGGGGACAAATCTCCTCTGAGTCTTCACCCAAAAATGAAAGGAGTGATTCAAGGTTGATATCTATTTTGGAAATAGGGCTTGGCACCTTGGATAGTTCCTTTAAGATTCAGACTAAAATCTGGAGCAGATTCACTGTTCTACTGATATGGGAGCCACTCATATCAATGTGTTGGACTGAAACTATCTTCGGCTCTGCCAGTGTAGCCAAAGGCAGGAAATGATGTGAACTGCAGTCTAGCACCTTCTGGAGCAGAGTGGGGGGGTGGGTGGAGAGGATTTGTAGTACAAAAAGTACATTGTCTGAGATCTGATTTGGAGGATCAGACATTTCTCATTCCAATGCACAGTTTATCTGCATCTCATAGTTGATCAATACTACTAGAGTTTAAACAAATTTATTCCCTTGAATTTTCTTTACATTGCAGATATTGACAACTGTTCTACATTTATGCTCTGAAACCCTGAGCATCTGCTGAATATGAGACATAAATATTTAAAATAATATAAACAGAAATATTTGATACCTGATTTTTTACATCCCAAATCAGGTGATTTCAATCTTCTCTGGCTGGCATAGAATATTGCCTTAGGATGTGAAAGTATGCATTGGCAATATGAACTTGCATTTAGCATCTGCAAGTCATCAGCTTGATCAGATGTTGTATCTTATACCTAGCAAATGAAGAAGAGTTTAAAATTTACCCAACACCATTTAATTTTAAGATAAAATGTTGAGGGGGAAATTCCAATTATTATAATAAATGTGGATTAGAGTTCTATCAGATGCCTTGCTTCAGTTCTGAAGCCCCTCTTTAAACTGATACAAAATTATGACGTGTGACTTTGAACTACTTTTTTTGTTTTTATATGTTTTAAAAAAACCCATTGTACATGGTAATTTGTTGGTCATGCTCCCACTAGGTGAATTCTCATTGGAGGATGACTTGGAGTTTCCTGAAGAAAACCATAGAGAAGCAGCCTGTATCATAGGAGGGTGAAGGAGATTAGGAGGATTAGGGGCCCTTAGGGAAGATAGCAGACAAGTCTTCCAGACAAAATGCACATAATCCATTCTCTGAACTGGAGGGCAATGCTGAGCAGGGAGTACAGGTGCCTATAGACTAAGACAGTTGAACCACGAGGCAGAGAAGTATCCATCCAATGAAAGTCTTTTTCTGAGTAAATGATTATTCATGAGTACAGCTTTCTTCAGGAGCAGAGCTCTTCTGTGGCTAACAGAGATGGCCCACAACTGCACTACAGGTAGGGTTCCAAAGGTTCAGGCACAAAGGTCTTTATATCACAGTACATTATTTTTTTCCCCATCAGGTTAGCCTGTCCTTTTGCCCATCCTAGATTGTCAGTACTTACATCTGTAAGAATGGTACTGGACTGCCAAGAGATCTTATTCCCATACCTGGGACTCTGTTTGGACACCTTTGAGACTTTGCTTCTCATGCTGAGCCTGTGCTTGAACCTTGGAGGAGCATTCAGGCTAATAATCTATTGTAGGCTCGTTGTACATTGTAGCAGCTCTATCACTGTGCTGCCTGAAGGAAGGCAACCATTTGGCAAGATGGTATAATAAGATGGCTGAGGGCTCACCTTTTGACTGTTTGGTCACATAGCGAGCTAATTTTTACTGTTTGCATTGACTGGCAGCAGCACTCCAGCATTCAGGCAGGTTGGTGATGATGATGATGATAATGATGATGATATTGTGCCTTTTCCCCAGTGTGGGACTCAAGGTGACTTACAAAAGTTAGAATTACAACTAAAAATTCACATCATACAAAAGTTAGAACTACCCACGAAATTAGAACCAGTTAAAAACATAACCATGCGCTGGAGTTTTTTTTTTTTTTTTTTTTTTAAACGAGTATGGATACAGAAGAGGGCAGGAGGTAGAAAGAATGGAGAAGGAGAATTAATTCTGCTAGATTGCAAACAAAATTTCCCCTCCTATCCTAAGAAACTTGGAGTGAATAAGCATTCGGCTTCTCCACTCAGAGCCTTAATTCTCATCCGTCAGCTTCACTGCATCTTCTCTCTTCCAAAATGTTATTATCTATCACCCTCCTGGCATGATGAAGACTGGGTGCTTCTCTCCGTCTCTCTCGTACCACTGATAAGCATGACAGGACATAGGAACGGAGGATGGGATTCACATTTCCAAGTGTATGAAATGCCATTTACATGTTGTAAGTGCTGTGAATTTTGATCAGCTCTGGCAGGGGTGGAGGTGGAGAGGGAAAGAAAAGAGGAATAGCTTATTAGCTTCACATATCTTAAACAAATCAAATCAAGGCCAAATTTTGTACCCTCCCCCTTCAAGAGCCGGCTGGGGAGAAACAAAAGAAGAAAAACAAAGATGATGTTACCGCATGGGTCCTGATTAGGACTCCCAATGCACCAGAGTGGGGGGAATCTCAGAACTCTGTAGTTTCAAAGAGGATCATGACATCCAATCCCATTTCTGGTTTGTAATGTTTTGAGGAAGGGATTAAAAGCAAATCTGACATTCTGTACATTCCCTTTTCTTTTCACTACACTTCTGTGCGATTGTTCAAGGGAGCATCTTTCAGCAAGATGGGTGTTCCTTTGAAGGAGTCGATGGCTTTTATATGGTTTTGTGCTTAGTCTATTTTCCATCTTCTTTGGGCAGGAATAACCATATTCTCAGACATGTTCCCACATGAAGGCCAGGAAGGGAATGATCCATACCACGAACATATAGAATCTCCTCAAGATCAATATCCAGAAAAGCTATTCTATCCTAAAGCGGCCTACATGGAAGCTGTGGGCACAGCTAAAGCCTAGTCTGCCCATCTCTACCATGCAAATATATTTAGTGATATACACAGGCTGGCATCTTGTTTGTGACTTAAGTAGGCGTTAAGTTCCCCAACACAAAGGGCTGGATATTTTTGTCCAGTGAGGAACAGTAATGTTCAGTATTCAGCTGAAAGTTGTGCATGCAGTGCACTTGTGCTTCTGTGCCTTTGTGTATTGTATGTGCAGATGTGCACTGCACACCAAAATCATGCATTTCACATTTGTTTGCAAATTCAGTTGCACAGTGTTGCAGGTCCCTAATGTACAATCACCACATAACTCTGTGAGTGCAAGTTACACTCTGTCACCTTGATGCAGGATCTTGACTATACAGGATTTTCCACACTCAAAGAAAAAATGGATATTTGCTATGGGAGATAAATATCCTCATCCAACAGCAGAGTTGCACTGTGTAAGAATGGAGTGGTCTGACATGGAAAATATTTCAAAATGAATTTGACAATTGCCTAGCTGGAAATTAGGATAGCACCCGGAGGTTTGGATAGCTTCTGATGGAAAGCCAGCATGGTAGAGTGTTGGATTAAGACATGGGAGGACCAGGGTTTTGTTCCCACTGAATCATGAAAGTCAACAGGGACCTTCAGTCACTGCCTCTCAGTCTGATTTCCCTTACAGGACATTTCAACCCAACCCAAACTCAAATCCTAGCCCTAGTCGTAACCCTAACCCTAACCCTAACTTTAACCCAATCCCTAACCCTAGCCTTAACCCTTGCACTAACCCTAACACTAACCCTAAAACTAACCCAAACCTTAACCTTAACCTTAACACTATCCCAAACCCTAACCCTAACCCCTAACCTTAGCCCTAACCCAAACCCAAACCCTAACCCTCTCAACCTCAGAAAACCTTGTTATAGGTTTGCTTTAGGGTCACCATTAGTCAGAAATGGCTTGAAGGCAAACAACAACAACAACAGGAAGCACCTTGAAGACAAACAAGTTTTACTTGGCACTAGCTGAAGTATATCCCATGCTGCCAGGTCTGTGCTTAATATTCCAAAGGGGGAGGGTGGCATGAGATCTCTTGTTTTCCTGCCTCCTCTTTCAACCTCAGGAATCATACCACCAATATATCAGAATCTTAGCAGCAGTGCACCAGAAAGGACTTGTTTGTTTTTTAACCCTTAAAAACCTTCTCATGAGTTGTTGCTGGCTCCCTTCTTAGAACTTATAAAGCCTCCTGTTTAGCATTTCTACTTGAAATTGGTTATTTGGACAACCAAAATACCAGTCTGACAATTTTAAGATGTGCACCATGATATCCTGCAGAGTTATAGCTGCTTCCTTTTTTGCGTCTAGCAAGCCCCCATTTGGAATTTAAGCCTTAATCACAGCACTGTCCCATAGACAACAACTAAAGACACTGTAAGGTTGAGTTACTCCTGATGAGTTATGGCAGCCACCTCCCTTTGCTTCTGGTGACACCCCTTCCCAATTTGAAAGTTTGACTTACAGCTCAGCACTGCAAGTTCAATGGCAATTAGAAATGCTATCTAGCATGATGGCCCAATGAGTTATGGCTGCCTCAGACATTTTCTTTGTCATTTTTCCTACCTCACAAGGCTGGCTATAACTGTTAATAATAACAACTGTGTAATGATGATCAATAGCCATCTCTGCATTAAAAAAAGGGAACAATGTGTCATAGCTTGGCCGTCCTTTTGAATAGGGAACAATGCAAAGTTTCTAACTGCCATGTTCAATAATACATAAGTAATAGCTATTTAAGAATTGAATTACTCCTATTGATGCAAAAATATTATATCTGCTTTTGGAGACCAGTGTCCCATGATGCCAGACAGTATTCAGGAATACAAACATGCCTTGAAATTCAATGGGAAGCATTTGCACCCCACATTCACCAGGCATCACAAGATAGCTTTGCATTTGATGGATATAGCTGTTCCAGCACTTAAATGAACTGTTGCCAGCCTATGGTCACACACCTTGTTTGGACCTCATTTTGGGCAAAACTAGAATGGCACTTTTTTTTTCCCTCTGAGAAGGGCTCTTGGGAGTTTTGTTCAAAATTATATTGCTAAGTTGCCTTTGGGGATGTGATTCCTTTGCAGAGAGGCCCATGTCCTGAGCTCATCAAGGCGCCTGCCAGGCATCACGTTATGTGAGCCTGTCTCTGCAAAACAGTCCGCATCCTGCCTCATCTCTGACAATGCAGGCTGAGGTGATTGACAGTGACAGCTTCCCTGGTGCACCATTAGCTGCAGCGCAGCCAGACAGGCTGTGCTCACCTGATCTCTACATTCACCATCCCTGCTGCATGGAACGCAGTGGATTTCTGAGAGGTGTTCATGCTGGGCACCAACTGTGGGCTAATTACTGGCAACTGGTTCACCAGGTGGGGTTTCAGGGCTCCCAAGGAATAGGGTTACAGTTGGGGCTAGGGAGGAAGTCTGCCAGAGTATTATGGGAACTGTTCTCAGAGGATGGAAAGCTACTTTTGTAAAGGAATTAGTTACCACTATAATTCAAAGGACACCTCCCCACATTAGCTAGTTGCCAATTGAAGGAGGAAGGTCAGAATGTGACCATAAGGCCAACATGAGGTAGGGCCATGTTGAAGAAAACAGTTTGCTTAGATACAGAAAATGTTGATGTTCCTAGAGGTTTCAAGGTAAACATGTGCAAAGCATTCTGGGCCATGTTCCAAAACGTCTTGACATAGGATAGGATAACTGCAGATAGGATAATACATAGAAATCTGAAAGAAGATAAAAAGAAAAAGTGTGATGTACAAGTTTGGAAACAGCCCTTATTCCTTACTGGCATGTTTGTATGTATGTCATAGCCTTTTCTTGCTCAGTTGCTGCCACTGCATGTTTTTGTAAGACTTCTATATAAAGTTACGGTAGTTTAATAGATTTTGAGGTACAGTCCTGGGCTACCAAGCCCACTCAGTAGCCTACCCACAGAATTTTGGACCTGCTGCAGTTTCTGAACATTTTCCAAAGTTAGCCTCAAGTAGAATATTTTAGAGTAATGCAAATGGGATGAAATCAAGACATGTGTCACCATGGCCACATCTGACATGTCAAGGAATGGGCACAGCTGGCAGACATCCATTCCTGGCCACCACTGAGACCCAGGCCTCCAAGCTCAGGGCTGAGTCCAATAGTCCAAGCTGCAAACCTGGTATTTCAAGGGGTGTATAACCCCATCCAGCAGAGGCTGAATCTTCATTCCTTCATTTGCCTTGTGACTGACCAGGAGCACCTCTATCTTGTCTGGATTAAGTTTCAATTTGTTCGCCCTCATCCAGTCCATTACTGAAAACAGACACTAGTTTAGTCCTGAAACAGCTTCCTTGAAGTTAGGTGGGAGGGAGAAATAGAGTTGGGTGTCATCAGCATACTGGTGACACCTAATCCCAAAACTCCAGATAACCTCTCCCACTGGTTTAATGTAGATGTTGAATAGCATGGTGAACAAAACCAAGACCTAGGGGTGCATGCAGATAAAGCTATGGGGTCAAACAGGAATCCTCTAGCCCCACCTTTTGTGTTTGCCTGTACAGGAAAGACCAGAAACTTCAGTAAAGCAATGTCCACAAGTCCAGTTACATGCACACCAAGAGGTCCAATAGAACCAATAGGAATGCATTTCTCTGTCCAGTTTCTGGCATAAGTCATCCATGAAAGTGCCCAAATCTGTCTGCATCCCATTACCAGGCCTGAAGCCAGATTGAAATGGATCGAGATAATCAAAGAACTCTGAAGCTGGGAAACCACCATGTGTTCTAGAAACCTGACCCCCAAAAAGGATATTGGAGAGTGGTTGATACTTGCATAGTGTGGTTTGGTTCAGGGAGGGTTTTTTTCAGTAAAGGCCTTACTACTGCCTCTTTTGAGGGTGGCACAATCCCATACATTCCAACATTTCACAGATGAAAACCAGGACATATGCAGCCAAGCAATACCAGAGTGTGGTCAAGATGGCAAAAGTTAGCAAGATAGAACAACACACAAGCTAGGAGAGGCCGCTCTGCTCCCCCGCCCCCTTGAGTTGAGTGCAAACTACTTTTGCACTTTGAACTCAATTGCACTTTGAACTCCATTTGCAGCACTTGAAGTAAGCTGAGAACAAATGGGGAAAATGGGAGTAAGAAAGAGAAAGTGGTACATTTTAAAATCAGCTGAAAAAGTGGGATGTCAGAAGATTAATCAAGACTGTCTCTGTCAAATCAGGACAGATGGAGTGTCATCCACAACCAGACCAGTCAGTTATGGGGTGCAGGGGGTGGAACGATCCACTTTTAGGCAGGATAGAACTCTGCCCAGTGGCAGTAAGGCATTCACCACTCCCTTTACCCAATCAGTCAATCACCTACTCCCAGCTCCTTTTATAAACCAGGAAGGGTACCAGTCCAATATACATGTGGTAGCTCTCACATCTCCAAGGATCCTGTCCATATCCTCTGACTGCACAAACTGAAATATATCTAAATAACGAGGGGCAAGCAACAGCCCAAATTACATCCACTAGATATGCATGAACCTTTGACTGTTATTATTGTTCCTACATCATCACATACAGGTAGGCCAAAATGGATGTGCATTATTTTCATACTTTTGACTATAGTTGTCCCTTCATATTCGCTGGGGTTTGGTTCCACGACCCCCCATGGATACCAAAATCCATGAATACTCAAGTCCCATTATATGCAATGGCATAGCAAAATGGTGCCCCTTATGTAAGATGGCAAAATCAAGGTTTGCTTTTTGGATTATTATTTTTTAAAGAATATTTTCAAGCCGTGGATATTTAAATCTGTGAGTACCAAACCCGTGGACACGGAGGGACAACTGTATAGCAGACTGTAATCTTCCATATTATTGATTTTAGTTACTTCAAATGTAAAGTGAAGAAAAATGGGTAGAGACAAAGACTAAGGAGTCAAGACTCTGTGGTGCTACAATATGCTGTTCTATGAAATAAATCAGGTTAACAGGGATGAATGGGATTACGGACGAGGAAAACATATCCCCACAGTAGTCAGATGGTAGAGCATGTCCCACCCTCCCATCCTCAATTCTTACTCTGTAAAACCTCTTCTACAACAAGTCCACCCCGCAACTAGACCAGTCAGTGATGGGGGGGGGTATCCATTTCAACGTATACAAAAAATTTCTAACTGAAGCACAAAGGAAGCTGTACATATCTCCTGTGGCACTGAGAGCTGTCAAGGTCATCAAATAAAGGGCACAAAACCCTCTAGGGATGGATCCAAGTTTTATGGAGTTGACAAACCCATTTTCTTTATTTCTGAACTGATTCATTTGTTAGAAACAGCCACTTCCACCAACCCGCCTCGTCTTCTTATCCCTGGTTTTACAGGAGTGTGTTCAAGCTAAAACTTCGAAGTTGGGCAAGTCTCGGCACAAGGAAAAACAAATTATACAACTAAATCTCTAAAGGGACAGACTATCTCGTAGCCTTGATGTAACTGTATGAGAGTAAGTGGAGAGATAAGGCTTGTCCTCTTTCCTTGTATGATTGCTCAGGGCATAGGGGAGGAGAGCAAGCTAACAGTGAAATACATTTACTATCCTGTCCATCCATCTCACAATCTCTCACTGTTGCTTCTGATGCTGGATGCCACATGAATGTTCAAAATAATATCGAATTTGTGGAGTCTGATCAGTTGTGGAAGCTCCGCTTCTTATGCTGAAGAGCAGTGTGACCCATAAGCCCACCACACGTGGCAAGACTTTCTCATAATTGAAGAACTTGCTTCCATGAAATCTTGGTTGACCTCTATACTTTAATGTTTCAGGTGCCAGTTAAAAACATATCCCCTTGTACAAGCTTTGGGAGGATCAGCAAGTGTTTAATTTGCTTATGAATGCTTTTGCAAGGGTATTTAATCAAATACTTGAAACTATTTTACATATCGGTAATTTCAAATGTGTAATTTATTATTTTATATTCAAAGATTTTAAGTACAGTTGGCCCTCTGTATCTGCAGATTCTGCATCCACAGAGTCAACCAACCATGGTAAATATTAAAAAAAAAATCCCAAAAGGAAAAGCTGATTTTGCCATTTTATATAAGGCATGCCATTTTACTACACCATTGTATATAATGGGACTTGTGCAACCACAAGTTTTGGTATCCACGGGGGGTCCTGGAACCAAATCCCAGTGGATACCAAGGGCCCACTGCATTTGTCACCTGTGATTTTTAATTGTGTTGTGTATTTTTAATGTAACCTTATTTGTTGCCGTGAAATCTTACAAGGAAGGGTGAGGTATAAATTAGATGAATAAATGAAGTCTATTATTGATTAGTATTCAGCGGTGTTCCCCCTTGCAGTGAAACCAGGCAGCCCCTGATTGTGGCCTGAAGCAATACAGACCCAGAGAAGATTTTCCATTTTTGACTTAGTTTCCAGCCAATGGGGGCTGACACCTTCCATCATGCCAGGGGGGCAGTGAATCTGGCCCAGGTTTTACTCTGGATCTGCCCTAATTTCTGAACCCTATCCTTTAAGGAGGTTCATCATGAAATCCCCTTATATGGAAGCCCCCAATCACTTTTGTCTGTTGCATGCTTTTAAGTCATTTCCAACATAGGAAACTAAGATGAACCTATCATAGAGCTTTCGGCAATATTTGTTCAGAGGGGTTTTGCCCTTGCCTTCCTCTGAGCCTGAGTGAGTGTGATTTGCCAAAAGTCACCCAGTTGGTTTCTAAAGCCTAGTGGGGATTCGAACCCAGGTCTCCAGGGTCCAAGTCCAACACTCAAACCACTACACCAAGCTGGCTCTACTATAACCCCAATTACTACTAGTTCCAAATCAACCCCCTGAAGTCTAGGTCAGAATGATATGACTTTACAATGGAACATTCAGAACTAGTTTGGGGTGGAATGAAGTTAGCAGGATGATAGAAGACGCAGCTTTCATGAGACAGGGAAGGACTATTGCACATGTGGTGTTCTAATAATCATACAGTAGTATGAGCCAATGTAGAGAAAGCAGACAGTGGAAACATTTCCCCTCTCTCATCATTCTAGAATAATTCTAGTGAAGCTGAATGGAAGGGCATTGAAACCAGACAAAACCAAACAGATGGGCATCCAGGGTATTTCTTCACTCATTAGTATATATGGTCTGGAAGCCATGCTCTATGAGGAGCTGGATATGTTTAGTCTGGAGAAGAGAAGGTTGAGAGGTGACATGATAGCCATGTTTAAAGATTTGAAGGGATGTCATAATGAGGGTGGGGTAAGCTTGTTTTCTGCAACTCCAGAGGCTAGGACACGGAACAATGGGTTCAAACTACAGGAAAAGAGATTCCACCTAAACTGTCAGGCTCATCCCTGAATTCTGGGAATTGGAGTGGAGTTCATGGAGGACCCTGGCATGAGGCTGCTTCCCTTGCCTAGCCCTCTGGAGTTTTGGAGAGAGGTCAGCCCGCCTTGTTGGCCTGGGAACACTTGAGCTCCACAGTGTCTCAAGGTCAAGTCGTCCAGGTGCAAGCTGCCCTGCGAGGGAGGCATCTTTCCTCCCTGAATGCCTTTCTCACGCTGGGGGGTTTATCTGGGGGTTTGTTCTAGCTGTATTCAGTTTTGGCTTTGTTCTATGTTCCTGAAACACAAATCCTTGCCAATAAAGAAATTTATTGATTGAATGTGAGCGTGTGTGCTTGGTACATCACAGTAAGCCAAAACTGAATTCAGCTAGAGCAAACCCCCAGATAAACCCCCCAGCGTGAGAAAGGCATTCAGGGAGGAAAAAGCGGATCTTACTCTTCCGATGCAGAGCCGGCAGGAAACAGCTCCAGCCCGCCCTATTAAGCACCCGAGGACAGGCTAACCCCAAAGGGCGCCCAGATGCTGTGGTGAGTGGGGTGAAAGGCCCTTTCTTCATAAAAGCCAAGTTAGAGGTTGGAAAAGGGGGGCCACCCGAAAAGTAATGTTAATGGTTGATTGCAGATGTACCCAAGTCCTAATGCATCCCTCCCTAGTCAGTGAACTGGACATTAGCACTATTAAGCTGGACAAGCCAGTGTGGCTGTCACAGATGGATGGGGGGATGATGAAGGGGGGCCCTGCTAGGCAAATGACTGGTCCAATATGCATGAGAATGGGGAATCATCAGGAGGAGCTTCAATTTGTGATAGCCCCAGGTTTAGTTCCCACTGCAGTGGTGGGATTAAACTGGCTAAAGTTCCACAACCCCATCATAGACTGGGTAAAAGAGACAACGACTTTTGCAGATCCTCATGTGTGCAGGAGCACGGGGTGGGGGAAGCTTCCCCAGGGAGAGGAGTCCCTCTAGAGGTCAATTCGTGGAACTGCACAACCGCTCTAGACCAAGGGGAGCTGAAAGGATTGCCGGTGTAATGCAAGGCATGGTAATATGGTTTTTGAGAAGAGGGAATGTGACATCTTGCCACCCCACAGACCCTTTGACTGTGCCATTGAGATACTTTCTGAGACTAAACTACCCAAACCCAGGATTTATTCCATGACGCTGGCTGAGATGGATGCCCTCCGGGAGTTCATAGACAAAAACTTGGCTCGGGGGTTCATCAGGCCCTCGACCGCACCTGTGGGGGGTCCCGGTGATGTTCAGGCATAAGTCAGATGGGGATCTTCATTTAATCCAAGACTACCGGGGGCTGAATGCAATCAGCATTTCAAATCAGTACCCTAACCCTAACCCTAACCCTGCCCTTGATGAAGGACATACTAGCCCATTTGTCCAAGGGGAAGATATTTACCAAACTGGACCTGAGGGAGGCTTATCACAGGGTACAAATCAAGGAGGGGGACAAATGGAAAACTGCTTTCAATTGCCCCCTGGGGGCCTTTGAATTCCTAGTAATGCCTTTTGGGTTAAGTGGAGCTCCAGGCATTTTTCAGAACTTGATCAATGATGTATTGAGAGAATTTCTGTACAAGGGGGTCTTGGTGTATTTGGGTGATGTATTGATTTATTCTGAGGACTATATGTCCCATGTGAAACTGGTGAAAAAGATGCTTGCTAGACTGGGGGAGAACCATCTGTATGCTAAGATATCAAAGTGTGAATTCCACCAAAGCCGCTTGGACTACTTGGGGTACCCATCTCAAATAAGGGGATAGAAATGGACCCGGAAAAAGTCAAAGGGGTATTGGCATGGGAGGCCCCTAGAACCAGAAAGCAGCTGCAGAGTGGAGGAATTTCCTGATGGTAAGAACTGTTTGGCAGTGGAATACGTTGCTGCCTGGGAGTGTGGTGGAGTCTCCTTATTTTGAGGTTTTTAAACAGAGGCTGGATGGCCATCTGTCGGGAATGCTTTGATTGTGTGTTCCTGCATGGCAGGGGGTTGGACTGGATGGCCCTTGTGGTCTCTTCCAACTCTATGATTCTATGAATCCAGTGCCACAAGGGCCCTTTAACACTACACAATTATAGTGCTATATTCCACTTTAACTGCCATAGCAATATCCCATGGAATCCTGGGATTTGCTGTTTAGGGCAGGTTATTCAGAATTCTCAGCCAAAGAGCTCTAGTGCCTTACCAGAGTACAAGACTCAGGATTCCAGAGGATGTTGCCACGGCAGTTAAAATGGAATATAGTGTTATAATTGTGTAGTGTGAAACAGCCCAAGATGTACTGGGGCATCAACGGATACCTTTCAAAGAGGATTAGATAAGCTCATGAAGGTCACCAATGGCTACTAAATGGTTATATATTATCTCCAGTGTTAAAGGCAATATGCCTGTATATACCAGTGGCTGTGGTGGAACATGATACACCACCAGTTACTGAGCTGCTGCATACAGAATCTGTTTATAGGCTTCTCAAAGGCATCTGGTTGGACAAGGTTGGAAACAGGATTCTAGAGTAGGCAGGCGCTTGATGTGACCCAGCAGGGCTCTGCTTATGTTCACATATTTTGAAGGATGGTAGGGCTGCTTTCCATTTCTGCTAAACTGGGTTGCAGAGAAAAAGCATTCAGAGATTGCTACCTCCCAAAATTTTGTGTATGGGTCAGTAAAACAACAACAGCAGCAACAACAAAAAGCAACAGCTCTTCTCAACACATGGCAACACTGTGTTTCAGGAGGATTCAGGAAGGAAGGGGAGAGAGAGATCAAGGTGACTGAAATGTACCCCATTCTCTATTCATTGATTCCCTCCACCCCACTGATTTTCTCCATTGGCTTTTTTCTTTCTGAAGGAGACGACAAGTCTTTTTATCTCATTTCCCTCATGTTTTACAACCCTAGCTCTCCTGCAATGAATCTTCTTTTGTTTCACCCAGGCAAATTTTATCGCAATAATACTTCACTCTATGCAAGAAAACTTCCTTTATTCACCCGGCAGTAATTTGTATGAATTAAACCTGCTGATTTCCTAGCAATGCCTTATACAGACAAACAGTAAAGTGTTTGGGACAGTTTCATTTATTGGGATAGAAGGAACCTGAGAGGAGAAATGAGTCAAAATGGCTGAAGTTTGCAAATAACTCCATGCAAATGAACGACTAACAAGTACATATCTGTTGAGAACATACATGTGAGTTACATGTGGCTCTCTGGAAGCCTGGGTGGAGGAATCAAACTGCTTGTCTAGACGAGAGGATGTAATGCTGATTCCTGTGCATTATAGCAAATTTGCAGCAGTACTCTTTTGTCTCCACAGGCTTTTGGCAAAAATGACAGTATGCAAAGCTATCCATGTTTAAAGTATACAGATTTTATTATTCTCCACACGTTGACGCTGCTGCACAGTATTTTTTTAACTTCAAAGCAAAGGTGCGGAAGTATGACCTTCTGATAAAAAAGATATTTGGGTACATCACTGCAGCAAAAAAGTACACAATTGCAAACATGAAAATCCAAAAGGGCATTTTCCTTCCTTGCCAGCAAGGCCGCCCTCTGCGCACGTCCAACCACTCCGCTCTCCAGTTCCACCCTCTCCAAGGATGTGCAGCAATAAATGTGTTTCTGCACATATTTTTTTTAAAAAAAAAATTCAGGAAAAGCCGCAAAGGCTTTCCCCTCATAGTATTTGGAGTTTTTGGCCTGCCTCCTTTTGAATAACACAAATCACTGTGGGATCTCATTGGGACAAAAGGTATTCTCCACATATTCTATGAGGAGTATTTTCACCATCTAATCCCAAAACAAAATTACTCCACATTTTCTATCCTGGTCACCCCAGAGGGTTGTTGTTTGAGACAGTCTGGAAGCAGCAATCTAGTATAATGGTTAGAGTGTTGGTGTTTATCTGCATTGCAAAATTATACTGGTTTGATACCATTTTAAGTGCCAAGGCTCCATCCTACAGAATCCTGGGATTTTTAGCTTCATAAGGGATTCAGACTCCTTTGTCAGAGAGCTTTAGTGCTATAACACTAGAGAATTCTAAACACCTCCCCAGACTACAAATCCCAAGTTTCTGTAGGATGGCTCTTGAAGTAGTATCAAACTCCTGCAATTGTGTGGTGTGGATGTAACCCTGGATGAGAATTAAAGACGCCTAGATTTACATCCCTACTTGGTTGTAAAGCTCGTGGAATTGGTCTTAGGTACATTCCTAGTCCTCAGACTACACAGGGTTGTCCTTAGGATAAAACAATATAGAGAAAAGGACCAAGTAAACTGCCTTGAGGTCCTCAGAGGAAAGATGAGACATAAATGTAACTAACAACAATAATTTGTTCTGTTGATGTAATCTGCCTTGGTGATTATTTTGGACCAGAAAGTAGCTTAGAAAGCAAATAAACTTCAACATGTTCTTTGGGGGGGGGAGGCGGCAAAGGCAAAGTTCCACAAAAGTAAAGACACTGCTGAGGACAAGGACATCTCTGGTCTCGTGGCAGAATTTGGGTGGCGTGCCCTCAATTCAGCCTGGACTATGGGCTGCCTATGGCTGGATTTTTAACCCCTTTCTTTGCTTGGTAGCTCCTACCATGTGCAACAACTCCATAGAATCATATTTGTGTAGGGGGAATCACTCACATTTTTGGCATCAGGGCTATTTGTGGGTTTGAGGGGGCCATAGGTAGACCAAAGCCAGAATCATCTACATATTTCTACATATGGTTGTGAAAGATAGGTAGTGAAGAAAGCTGACAGGAAGATAATCAGCTCATTTGACATATGTTACTGGAGAAGCATTCTATGGATACCATGTACTACGGACAAGACAAATGAATGGGTCTTAGAGCAAATCAAGCCTAGACCCTCACTAAATGCAAAGATGACTAAACTGGGGCTTTTGTATTTTGAGTTGGACTCAAAAGAGTATCTTTACCAAAGTCTGGACTCCCCTGTGGTCTGAGAGAGACTTAGGAATCAGAAGAGGAAGATAAAAAGAGGTTAAGATACCAAGGACTTGTTCTTAACCCCATTTTCTCATCACATAGCTTTTTCATTTTAGGTTCTCCCAAAATAATCTCACATAATCCGTCACATTGAAAACATTACACTCTCCCTTATTTTAACATTCTTCTCAACATCAACATCCACTGAAATGGAACTGAGTATGACTTCAAGAGACACCAAGATAAAATTGTACTGAACCATCCCCCAAAATATAATACATCTCTTTTAAGCATCATTATCTCCAAACTGCCTCATAAATAAGTAGGAAAGAATAATTTAATTTGTGCCAAAAATAGACACCTAAACACATCACTAATCTTATCCAACTCCTCAGGTTTCCAAGCAATTGTACAAGGTGATGAGGAGGATTCAAAGACAAGAATTGCATTATTAAAGATCATTTGTTAACCACGAGTGCTGCTTTGTTTGTGATATCTCTTAACACTCCCCATTGTCATTCAACAGGAATGTGCAAAGTCCCCCAGAGGAATGTGGTACTATTGAAAAACATTTGGCTTCCCTCCAAATGTCTCGGATGGTTCACCTGATGAGTCCCTGAATGCACTTTGAATATAGAACTAGGGAATATCTGGAAATGAGCCCTATTCAATCATTCTATCCACCCCTCCTGTTTGGAATCACATGAGGAAATGGCTCCAGCTTTTTTATCATGATCTTTTGACCCAGCTGGGAAGCCATGGATTGGAGAGGGGCAAAGACGGAAGCCTGTTTCATGCATGTCGACTCCTCACATGAATCAGAACAATGGCTCTCAACTATTGGCCCTCCAGAAGTTTTGGATTTAATTTTCCTGAAGTTCCAACCAGCATGGCCAATGACCACAGATGTGTGGATATAGAATACAAAACACTGGGGTGGCAAAAGGTTTAGAACTACTGAATCATAACCTTGATTGCACATGGTGTTAGATTGCACAGGTTAGATCCTACACACACACACACACACACACACACACACATCCACAGAGTTTCAGGCTTTTCCCTGTCCAAAGTGTGAAATACAGCAGGGCTGTGCAATAGGACTGTGATGGAAGAGCAAGATGCCAATTTCCCCATCATCATCATCATCATCATCATCAATTTATATCATGGCTTTATATCACCCTGTATTATATATTAGTTACTTAGTTAAGTATGCAGTCGGCCCTCTGTAGCCATGGATTTGACATCCACTGATTCCACCATCCATTTCTTGAAAATATTCCAAAATTAATTAATTAATTCCAAGAAGCAAACTTTGATTTTTCCATTTTATATAAGGGACATCATTTTAACTATGCCATTGTACATAACAGGAGTTGAGCATCCAAAGGTTTTGCTATCCACAGGGGGTCCTGGAACCAAACCCCAGCAGATACCAAGGGCCCACTATACTAAACAAATACCTCTCCTGGCCCAACCTTCCCCTATCGCAACCTATGCTCTGATCACTGGCAGAATGGACTTCCATCTCTCCATGCAGCTGATGCCTGGTAAAGTGCACTGGGAGTGGGGGAGAAAGGATTGTGGCAGTAGTGTCACAATTGTGACTAAGTAGCAACCGCGAGTATGGAACAGTGACCTTGATTTACTCATCTGCAACTGTTCTGGATTCATCATCATTAACTAAGTAGGTACTTAACTACTTAGCTTTGTAGCTGGTATAGAATACGCCCCCCCACACACACATACAATTAAACCATTTACAGAGTTAAAACCATTTAAAATTGGCTAAAAGATAATATTTTTAAAAATCAGCAAAACATCACATGAGTGTGCACCTGAATTGGACTTTAGTGACGTGAACCACTGTTAACAGTGGGAGGAGATCACTAGTCCTATACAAACTTTTGACTTCATCTCCATGTAGAATAAATGGGTGCACACTGTTTCTGTTCTTAACATAATGCGGGTTATGATTCCACTAGAGTAGATTGCAGCAATTGCAAAATTGGACCCAGAGATATGTGGTCTGGAGGAGCAGGAAGAAATTCTTTCCCAAATTCTCTCTCAGCTTCAACAGTCACTGAGCAAGAGCAAAGTTCACCCAACAAACATTTGACAGGGTGTGAAAGTATACATCATTCGCCATTATGGACTTTATCAGACACAGTCTTTAAAACGTTACTTTGATGACACAAAACTAACAAACCAATTTTGTGCAGGCAAAAGAACGGTCCCCCCCCCTTGCACTCACATCCTTTCCTGGCAATGGCTACTCCATGAATGAAGAGGACGGAGCCCCGTACATTTCCACGTTCAAAATCTCACACGATTTCATAATGCAGGAAATTCAAAATTAAAAACGGAAATAAAGCATTTAAAGTTTACACAAGCACCTATACATATATTTTTTAAAAAAAAAAACACAACAACAACCAAGTAACCCGGGGAGGGTAAAAAAAAGTTTGTCACTTTCCTGCATGTCCCAATCTGACCCTGAAGTGTTTGTGCTGGTCCGACCACTGACGGGGTAAGTACAAGATTTAAAAGGACAAAGATATTGCATGCTGGCAATGCTGGCAAAAAAGCAGCAGGGGGATCATTAAAAATGATGGGATTTTGTCTTTTTAGAACCGTGAAAGGGCAACGTTGTCTGATCCATGCGCTCTTTTGCAGTTAAGTGGCATCATGATGACACCATATTTTCCGTGTCTGATACAGTCCTGTATCTCAAGTTCTCTGGACATATAACAGAAAGGAATCTTAATAAGCTAGGGCAATTGCTACATAGTTTATGCTATGAGGTTATAGGGAAAACCTAATGGCTCTCAAGCTAGAAAAGAGAAAGAGTGTATAATGTTAATGAAGTTTTAACTAAAGCCTGATGCATCTCTTATGAGCGAAACACATGTTCTGAACAAGGACTTGCATAGATGGCCATGTAAGGTGAACAAGGGAGCCCTTCTGTTGGATCTACAGGACAGCTCAGCCATTCTTGACTTAATCAATAGGCAATGACTCCCACCACCACCAATTGAGCCAGCCTGATCATAGCTCTGAAATGCAACACTACCTCCTCTGTCTGCAGAGCAAAGGCCAGGGCAGAAGGTACTTCTATTCCTTTATAGAGGAACTGTTGTGCTAGGAAGTGTCAAAGAGCACATGAGGACAAGAAGCAGAGATTGCATGTATGAGACAAACCATTAACAAAGCTGGCTTTTGATGGAAGGGTGGGGGGTGTTGGAGGATAGCTTTGGGATGAAGAGGGAACATTCAGCAGAAGGAAAATCTGGGATCACTCACCATCCGAATTCTGATTTTCACTGGACTTGATCTTTTTTGGTGGGTGGTATGTTTCACACCACCCACCAAAAAGTTCAAGTACACTAAAAATGAGAATGTGGAAAAAATCATAAAAAGCTGGTTTGCTTTTTATCCTGAGGATGGAATTCTTGTTGGCCATTTCAGGAAACCTAATTTTTGACTAGGTAGATGCTGTGTATGATCCAGCAGGTTTTTCTGGTGGTCTTCTTAAGCCCTGAAATTCTTAAAATTTGGGAAGGAGTTCTGTTCCTACCAAAATGTGTTCAGTCGGCCCTCCACGTTTGCAAGTTTAACTTTTGCGGATTTGATTATTCATGGATTATTTGCTTCCACTGCAGGCCTATGCCATTTTTAATGGGGACTGACAGCTTCCTGAGACTGAAAAAGACTGCGAACATGTGGTGAGACTTGTAAGTCCCTAATTAAAATGGTGCAGGACAGCAGTGGAGGCAGCAGCAAGCCGTGCCGGCCAACCACTTCTGCCTTGCAAAGGAAACCCACCACCTTGAAGGTATCTGCGGTGGTTGAATCTGCTGATTGTACATTTTGAGTGTGTTAAATAGGGGGAGGGCTAGAGATATTTGCATTTTCCCACTTTCACAAGGGTCCTGTGCCCCAGAGAATGTAGAGGGCCAACTGTACTTTTCAACAGGTCTTGGGGCATTTTTGGAGTGGAACTTTGACTCAATGTAGGTTTTTTTTTCCCCTGATAGGTTCCAGTGCCACACCAAAGTAAAGGTATCTGGGGCAGGACCGGGAAAGATGCATTTTTGGTGGCTGTGCTGGCTGGGAAATTCACAAAAGCATCCCTTCCCCAGTCTGGTCTAGCACACAGCTTGCTTGTATCTTTTCTGATTCTTGGTCTGATGTCTTTCTGTGCTACTCCCTTCATCTTCAATGTTTTGTGGCATGCAGTAGTAGTCAGGGGTCAAGTGCACCCTTCTGGGTACATGAAATGCAGTAGATCTACTTGCATTCAAAAGCTTACCAACCCAGTAGCACTACATTCTCATCATCCTCTTCAGCAGAATAGAGCAAATTTGTGAAGAAATTTGTAACTGTATAGGCAAAAACTAAGGAAGGGTGTGGAATTCCCATTCCCTATGAGGAATGGGCTGACTCAACATTCATATATTTCCATTGGACATGCCACTAAACAATGTTGCTATATTGCATTCAGTGGGGGGGGGGAATAAGAGAACAAAGTTCCAACAATTCTTCCAGTTTGACCTTTAAAACAAATCCTCCCCAAAGTGGGGGGAGAAAGACTTGGGGGCTTATAAACACTGTCTCTATTTTGAGGTGGACTTTAACATCTATAGAACTTAAGTTGTTTCTACCACAACTCAGTTGGACCTGCCCTTCCCAAAGCATTATTTCTCAAAATCTATCCAATTGCATTGTTGAAAAATCAGCATGTACTCTTCATAAACACCAGTTTGCAAGCACTGTCATATACACTTGCTCAACTCCTATGTTCGTTACACTATGTCTTACCCAGCAGCTCCTACATCTGCATTCACTCTCAAGTGAGCATGCACATTCTCTGTACTATTGCATCCACTTTAAGTGAATTCTTGTTAGGCAAGATCTTGAGAACTTCCTTCCCCCTTTCAGCAATTCTACAAGGGGGTCACAAACAGTAGTACAATGGTCAATTTTGAAATAAAGGTGACTTATAACAGATCTCACAGCCACCTTTGTAAAATGCACACATATGTGAATGTGCAATATATGTGCAATTTATAAATATAATTTATACACACAGGTGCTCAAGATCTTCCATTAGTTTCTGCTCCTGGTGTCAGGGAAAAATACTGTGGCTGATATCTTGCATGGGAGGTGCAGAGCATTATTACTCCACATGCACAGTGCCCCCGCTCCCACAGAGGGCCAAACCTTGTGGAGCTACTGCTTCCTCCATCAAAGTGCTGTAAACAAATGGCAACACTGTTCTTTCTCCACCTCTCTTGCATGTAAACAGCAGGGGAATGGAAAGACCCTGCTGCACGGATGCCACTAACCGGATGCCAGCCAGAATTTCAAAGTAAAAATAAATAAATAGTTTGAACAGATCCTCTTCATTCCCTTGGAGAAGTCTGAAGGGGATGGCAGATGATATCATCACTCTCTCTAACCAAAATGGCTTGATGCTTCAACCCTGTGAGAGTCCTGGCTTCAATACACCACTGGTCATATGTGACCCACAGATAAGACTTTTAAATTTCCTTGCACCCATATTAGTGCCCCATATCCTCCAGCTGGCCAACATTTCATCTTTTTGCCCATGTGAAATTGGTTCTAGCAGCTGGAACTGTGCCAGTCATACAACATATGGTGATCTATGGGCTGATGTGCCCTTGCTCTGTAGAAATGAAACCCTTAGGGCAGCCCAAGTGGTTAAGGACAGAGAAGAACAATCTGTTTTGTGCAAAAACTCTTGATAGCAAGCAGCTACATCCTCAGGGGAAGAACACTTCTTGGCTATGCAAACTTACAGGGAAGGCTGGTGGCCTACATATTATTTTTCGGGTGGCAGCAGCAGCAGCAGTAGCTATGGTATTCCTTTGCATAAGCCATTCACACTGGGTCAAGGAAAGGCTTACCATTATTTAAAGTGGGTGGCCAAGTCATCACATGTAGAACAGAAGAAGCATAACGTGACACCACATCAAAATCAGCCAACTTGCAGAAAGATAAATATGGAAAGAAAATCATGCTGAATTTTCAGGTAGGTCTGCTGTGAAGCTGGGGAAGCCTGGGGAGAGCCTGCCAATCACATCTCATGAAATGCTGGTGGAGTAGCTATGGGGGAAGAAGAGGATTGTCTGTTAAACAGATAGATAGGGCCAGTTAGGAAGAGAGGAACACCTCCAATATCAATTGGGTTTTGGTTTCATGGGAGCTGAACATGTGGAAAGAGCACAGGGAGTGCATGTTTAACTTCCTTGTTATAGAATAAATTTTTACTGGTTTCATTTTCTACAACTCTATCTGAATGTGTTTGTTTAAGAATTGATAAACAGGATTTGGTCATGCATTAACACAATGAACCCACTGATCAACACAGCCACTGGTCCAGTTACCTTGAGCCCTGAGTACCATTTCAAGGGATCCTATGGGTAAAAGGGCAAGGTGAATGATTGGAACCCAAGAGTCAGGACTGCGACGGGCCCACCAGCTTAGGGATTTTATCACAGGTGGGTTCTGTTCAACAAGCATTTATGTACAATTTAATGTGTGGGACCATGAAAAATTATAGTGGGCCCTTCGTATCCCCTGGGGTTTGGTTCCAGGACCTGCCACGGATACTAAAATCCATGGCTGCTCAAGTCCCATTACATACACTGGCATAGTAAAATGGTGTCCCTTATATAAAATGGCAAAATCAAGGTTTGTTTTTTGGATTTTTTTTCTTAATATTTTCAAGCCATGGATGGTTCTGTGGATATGGAGGGCCGACTGTACCTGATGATAAATGTTTCTGTGCCCCTTAAATTTGAAAGATGTTTCTCCCAGGCAAAAATATTCAAATTATTGTTTGTGAAATTTAATGGCAGCTAATATTTAAGTCAGCCCTCACTCATCCTGATGCTATCCAGATGTTTTGGACTTCATCTCTCACCATTATTTTACCACTGGCCATGTTGGCTGGGGCCCAATGAATGGAAATCTCTGTCTGTCTGTCTGTCTGTCTCTCTCTCTCTCTCTCTCTTTAGCCTAGTGGCCCCAGACTTTGGAGATTATCACACTGCACTGATATAGCACTATTATTCCACTTTAACTGCTCTGGCTGCCTCCTGTAGATTCCTGGGATTTGCAGTTTAGGGAGGGGCATTTAGCATTCTCAGCCAGAGAGCTCTTAGGCCTCATTAAACTACAAAACCCAGAATTCCACAGGAGGCAACCATAGCAGTTAAAGTGGAATAAAATCATTATAACAAGGTAGTCTTTAGGCTGCGGACACACTGCAGAAATAATGCAGTTTGTCACCTTTTTAACTGTCATGGCTCAATGCTATGAAATTCTGGGATATGTAGTTTTGTGAGATATTTAGCCTTCTCTATCAGAGTGCTCTGGTGCCACAACAAACCGCCAATCCCAGGATTGCATAGGATGGAGCCATGATAATTAAAGTGGTGTCAAACTGCCTTATTTCTGCAGTGTGGCAGCAGCCTTAGGAAGGGTTATTACTTCATAAAGAAAAGAGTGCAGTGTCCATAGCATAATTCAATCCTCATTATTTTGGAAGGTCCCAGCTAGTCATATACATCCTGGCTCGCCATTTTTGCTGCTGATTTTTTTTAGCCCACATTCAAGGTCTAGAATTTTCCACCCCTCCATGTTTTGTTGTAACATTCTGCATTTCAGGCTCTTTGGCTGTTCCGAGCTTGTAGAACAACCTTTTAGACATTGAGTTTTCTTATTTTCCTACTTTGTGTGACAGGAGATGTTTGTACAAGAGGGAAACAAACAAACAAACCAGAAGTCAGTACATTAATGCCCAGAGATGAAATATAGCTATATCTAAATATGCTCACAGTAATTCAGAATGCATTTGAAGTGATTTTAGGTTCTAAAGCCTGCCTGGAGCAGCATTTTGGGAAATGTCTATCAAGTGGGTAATTTATTGCCCACTCTGCCTCCATTTTCTTTTTCCTTATTACTATTTCTAAGACTTTCCATCAGAATGAGAGAGGGAGGGGGAAACCAGAGTTGCACAAGAAGTCCAAAAAAGTCAATGCTGATGCTCAAAAGCGAAGATAGGATTCAATAACAGTTGGAAAACCTATGCTTTTTTTCTTGGTCAGATTCTAAACAAATTCCTCTAATCTGAGACAAACAAACATGATGGGTGTGTTTTGCTAAATCAAACTGAGGGGGCCGACAGCTGTCTGGTTCATGTGCCACATTATGTTCCACTATGGTCCTCTCTCCCTCTTTCTGGAAATACATACAGGACATATATGCATACATAAATGGTAAGGGACAAGCATCCAAAATATCCCATTTGTTTTTATCCATGGATGAGTCAGTGCCAGAGCCCATGATTTCATTCCATCAAATTCATGTGCTGCTACCATTCATTCTTATAACTGACAGCATTTGGCTTTGTAGTGGCTAGACTGTATGAGCACATGCTCAGGAGAATAAGCAAGATCATGCAGCTCTGTTTTGCACCACCACCATATTCAATGATAGATTTGAGAACTGATGTAAGGGAAGAAGGTCAGGGATAGGAGTGGGATGGAAGAAAGCAAACCCCATCTAGCAACTACTTCTTTGGCCAATTAACAGAACCAGGCTAGTTGTTCCCTGACACAATATCCTTGCTGGCAAACATGGAATGCAACCTCTACCATCCCTTAGTCACTGTTTAGTGGCAAAAGCCAGTGTGTGCTTTTCTACTTTGAAGAATCTGGAAACACAGTTTTGCTACCTACTCTAATTTTGGGGCAAGGCAGCCCTACATATGCAAATTTGCATGCAAGCAAATCACCTTGGTGCACCATTAACAAACCCTTTATAGGCACATCAAACAGGAAAACATATGTGCAAGCTTCTATACCATCACAAGCAATTTTCTATTAAGGCAGAAGAATTTGAGACTTTCCTAAAATTGCCTTTCCAAACTCTGTTATTAACTTTCATTCTCTACTGATACATCACAAAAGGAATGGATGCCTGAAAGATGACCAGTTCAAGCAAACCATCTATCCTGAAAATGAAAAAAAAAAAAAAAATCAAACAGACCTTTCAGTTAACATATCACATCCCAGCAGCTGAGCTGGGGGAGAGAGAGAAAACAAACTAAACAAAAGGAAAATAGAGTATAGAACCTATTTATCAGAGAAAAGGACATATGGATGGACTTGAAAAGAACCTCTACCCAACTTCTCCTCCTCACCACACCTATCCTCCTCATCCTCCCACTCCTACACACATTCAGCCATAGTCCCGCTGTTCTGCAGTTTGCTGTGCTCATAATGTATTTGTTTAAAGTTTACACATGATGTGGTTTAAGGACACAATGTTGCAGAGAGCATCCAGGAACCATAGAACAATGTGGATCTCCCTTTCCAGCCATGAAGGAGGAGCTTTGCAGGAACAGAAGGAGAGCCCCTGTGAACCTCCTTTGCTGGCATACAAACCCTCCGTGCCCTTGCTCAACCATCTGTGTTGAGACAGCAGTACCAGAAAAAAAGAGGTTGCCAGAATGGATCTAGGCCCCTTAGAATGGGAAATGGGAATGGGAAGATGATGATGATGATGATGATGATAGTGTTCTGGTGCTGGAGCTGCTATGTTTATTTCAGCCACTCTTTTTACCCACCTGGCAGGGTTTGGCATATGGCAGCTTCTCTGTCGTGGATCCTTCCTTTTCCGGCCCTCTTTGAATTGCATTGCTCATGGATTTATTTATTTATTTATTTAGATTTATTAAGCTAAGAGCACGAAGATGCATCTTAATTTTGATCTTAATCTTAATCTAACCTTGGCCAGGGCTGGTTTAAGGACCCTGCAGCACCTGCAGCTGCAGGGGGTCCCATCATTGTGGGAGGGCCTGTCATAACCCTCCTCCTGCAAAAACATTATTAGTAATAATCTGAATATCCTGTACTGTGAACAGGTTAGGTTACATTGACCTGAGATAAACATATGGGCCCCCCAAAATAAAGCACTGCAGGAGACCCCAAAATTCCTTAAACCAGTCCTGACCTTGGCAACAGAACAGCATCTTCCAGTGCACTTGAACATTTATGAGAAGGAACTTATGAGATGGGAAGGAACACTTATGAGACAATGAAATGGCTATATGGTACACACAGCTCTGTCTTCTCCCTGTCTCTTAGAATCCGTTGATTCATGTGATTGTATTCAGTGAGAATACAAATTCAACCCGATTTATTTATTTTTTTGCCACACAATGGTCTTCCCTGCCTCCAGCCAGTGCCCTCTCAAAATTTACTAGTTATTTTATATTCTGAAAAGATTGTCCTCACTACGATTTTACTTTGTTTGTCCTCAGCCAGTTGGATTGGCTCAAGAATAGAACATTATCGTATTCATTATGTGGCTCTTGTTTTTGCTGTCACCATCCATCTGAACAATGCAGTCAACAGAGAACCAGATGGAGGATAGAGGGTTCTGATGTGGCAGCAGCTAGGGAAAACTCACATCAGCCAATTGAACTTTCTGTGGTTCATTTGGGTGGTGAAGAAGAAACAAATTTCACTCTTCTATTTCTGAAACCATCTGGAACATTCTGCACAAGCAGTCAACATTGAGCACAGCTCTGTATCTTCATCTACAAGAAGAATGGGCAACTCCATGGGGTCAAGGGCTATTCCCCCCCCCATGGGCTACTCCCATTCACAGGAAGCACAAATACTTCCATTTTCCGCTGCAGTCCTTTCAAAATAGTGTCCGGAAGTGACAAGCAATCACTTCCTGTCACCATTGTGATAGGCAAAGTAGAGGAAAATTGAGACATTTGATGGTAGTACAGGGTTCGGAGGTGCATACATGGGTGGGTTTTCATGTTTTGGGTTGGGGTTCTTCCTGGTTTTCAGGCAAAATTGTATGAAAATATATCCCTTTTTTTAAAAAAGCCAGGTTGGGGGGAATTTGGGGACTGACAGGGACTTCAGGGGGCACACAATTGGGTCCAGGAGCTGCATGTGGCCCTCGAGTGTTACAGTTGTCCCTCTGTATCCATGGATTTGGTATCCATGGATTTAAATATTCATGGCTTGAAAATATTCTTTAAAAAATAATAATCCAAAAAACAAAGCTTGATTTTGCCATCTTATATAAGGGACACCATTTTGCTATGCCATTGCATATCATGGGACTTGAGTATTCATGGATTTTGGTATCCACGGGGGGTCGTGGAACCAAACCCCAGTGAATATGAAGGGACAACTGTACTTTGTTCACTCTTCATCTGCAGGATAGATCTATATGCCTGAAAACTATAGGAAAGAGATTCCACCTAAACATTAGGAAGAACTTCTGATAGTAAGAGCTGTTGGGAAGTGGAATAAGCTGCCTTGGAGTGTGGTGGAGTCTCCTTTTTTGGAGGTTTTTAAACAGAGGCTGGATGGCCATGTGTCGGGGGGTGCTTTGATTGTGTATTCCTGCATGGCAGAATGGGGTTGGACTAGATGGCCCTTTTGGTCTCTTCTAACTGTATGATTCTATGAAAAGGAACAGATAACTCCCATCTTGTCCAAAGCTTTACCCTGAGCAAGCTATGCCAAAGCCAAAGCTGACATCCTAAACCCATTAGATGACCTGATTTGTTTAACCTGGGGCAAAACACTTTGGATCAGATTCACTGAGATTTCTTACCAATAAAACTCGGCTGAACAAGTGTTGCCTTGGCAAATTAGGCAGGCCCTTGCAATGGGCTCCTAAAATGCAAGTTGTAAAAATGCACACAAAGAAATCTAATTTCTGGCTATATGGGTCCCATCTGTTTCTTTACCCAGTCTCTATTACATCAATTAACGTACCTTACTTAGACTCATTCTGCAAAGCCTTCCAAGCAGTGTCTATCCTCGAACACACAGACACACACACATTTATACACGATTCCATTCCCCATCTGTTTCCCCAAAACATCAATAATGGCTGTGCTATTCTTCTTAAAACTCGGAGTTCTTCTCAAATAAATGAAATCTGCTGCTGCGCTTCACGGACGTAATTAATAATCACAATAATAGCTGCACTTTCACCAAGCTTCTCCATCTGCGAACATTGTAAGTGCTTTATGGATATTTTCACAAAGATAAACTCTAGGCTAATTTGGGAGTCAATTGGTGTAAAAGAGTAAGCAGTGTTGAACCGTTGAGTCCTGATCCTTCCACTCCAGTATATGCAGCCCATTTCAGAGCCTGGCTGGAAGCAACAAGTCTTGAGCAATTAGGGAAGAAAGAGTATTCACAAATTTTCTTGTCCTCCTCTTTCCTTGTCTTGGAAAAGGACAGATCTTGGAAAAGTTACTTTCTGGACAATAGAATCCCCCATCTAGCGTGGACAACTTGTATGTTTTACTTGGACTAACTGAGTCTCTCTGGCTTTCTCTCTCTCTCAATTTTTCTTTAACGGAGGATTCAAAGGTTTGAAACTAGGATCCTCAAGAGTAGAAAACATGTGCTCCATTCCTGAGCAATGATTCTTCCCAGAGGATAAAATCTTCTAATGACTCAGTCCTACAGGATCCCAGTTCAATAAATTTCATCCTGGAGCAGATACACTTTGCATGTACCATAAGCACAATGATATTTAAATTAAAACAGGAAAAAATACCCCCAAAAAGTTTTGTCTTTTATAGTTGCTATGTATATTTTATTTCTTTAATTTCATTCTACTCAGAATTTGTAACTATGTTGGATTAGCTCTGGGGTTCCCAATAAAAGCCAAGTGCTATTTATTCTTCATGCATATTTTGGGTAGGATATTGTTAGCTATAAATAATATTTGATTATAATTGTTTAGAATTTAATGTCATTGTTTCATAGCAGTCAATTTGATTTTCCTTGTTTGGAAATTAGCACACATTTCTATTTATATTGAAGTTCATGTAAAATAATATTTAAAATATCTGTCATTATTTGATGGTTGGCCATTTATTTTTACTATCAAACTTAGCGGTACATCATTAAAAGAGAGAGAGAGAACAAACTAACACTAAACTTGACAGTGTTCCTTGCAAAACCCAAGAAATTCAATGAATCACTGGTACACAGCGGGCGACCAAGATATCCACTATAAGGAGAATAAGAAAGGGAGGAAGAGGGGTGTTTTTACCCTTTTCACAGTGAATTATTAGACCACTGAAATGCCGAACTAAGATTACAGCATTCCAATATCAGGCAAGGTAATTATGTCGGGATAAAGTCATTGCTATGAAAAATGTTCTGCCCAGAACATTGGAAGCATGTTTTTAACATGTTGGAGTCTGCTTTGTTGCTGCTGGAGGCCACGCCATGTCTATTAGCAGCACAGACTCATACAGACACACATGTGTATGCAGGAGACAGTTCTTGGGAACAGTATGACATTGTGCCATTTCAAATGAGGGTGTTGGAAAGGAAAATGGCAGGCTTGGGATAGGAAATTACAAATGCCATCCCCATTAGTAGAATGTCCCCCAACCAGGGAAAGAACTGATAAAGCAACCCCACCCACCCACATCAGCCATCTCTGAATGGGGAAGCAAGTTTGGAGATTTGGGAGATTATCAGATGAGCCTCTAAAACCGTTCTTGCCCCACTATATTTTAAAGTGTAAGTGTCCCAGCACAATAACCCTTTTTATCACACATTAGTGTAATAATGAGAAAGAGCAGCCCCAGCATTATTGGAGCACGATTGCCAGCACTGTTTACTTCTGCATTCACCAGGGAACATGATCTCGGCGGTTCTCACAAGAAGACGCAAGTGCACTTAAAAGTCTAAAAACAGCTAAATTTACAAAACAAACAAATGAACACACAAGCACTGAAACACACTTTAAAACTTGCTGGCAAAATGGGGAGGTTCATAAAAAGAGTGCCCCATACCTAGTTTTTGCATTCTCATGAGAAGTGTTCGGGGGGGGGGACCGCCCATTGATGCTGTATTCATGAGAACATAATGGGATGTGGTTTCAGATGCTGGCAATTCCATGACAAAAGCACCACAGCAGCTCAATTGATGGCTTTGAACCATCAATAAAAAAGAATGCCTTATTAACAACTGCATAACACCATAGCATTTGCTGTGTGATATAGGCGCCCTTTTGTGTTCTTTTGGCATTATTATCACACCATATTTGCTACGTCTGATAATCTCCGTAGTTTCAATTTCTACTGGAAATTTGATCTACATGGGAGAAATAAGGATATAAGGCAAAACTCAGTTGGGAAGACTTTAAGAAGGAAAGGGGAACAGAATGGTCAGCCCTACATAGCAAGGTGTTTCAGAAGCAAAAGAAGCTGAAGATCAAATATATCTTCTGGTAGCTATGGCATCTCACATTACTTCCAATGTTGCAGAAAGCGTGACTCGGGTTTGTTCTGCAGGCAACACAGCTTCACCACTAATGGCAGCAGAGTCAAGCCTTTCTCTCTCCTAACTAAACATATGTCATTGCAACAATGTGGTTCTTCATCAGGGGAAGAGGTAAAGAAGGGAGTTTTAGGGAGGAGGTATACCCTGATTTATCTGGACAACTCTCTGCAGTATGATGATCTCCTCCACACTATTAACACTTTCTATTTTCACCCAAATATGTTTGCAGTTATGAAGTTGTTTCCATTCTCAGCTCCCCGTCCTCCCACCCAGCTATAATATTTAGTCAGTGGCTTTGCTTATTTACATAGTTAATTTTGGTTCTGTTTGCAAATACAAATTAGTTTTGTGCAATTACTTTTTGCAGGGACATGGAGTTTATCCGCTTCGGTGGTTTTAATGGCACTGAAAGTGACTGCTGCCGACCATATGGCTTTCTACATATAATCACAATATTACCTGTTACATAAGAGTTACTTTATAATTAGACGGCTTGGAAAGGGAGTTCAAAGCAGGAGGGAGCAAAGAAACAAAGAAAGAATAACACATCAGAAAGGTATTAAGGTGATTCAAGTACATAACAAAATGAAATAATATACTTCTGTGTACCATGACAGAATCCCATGGCTGATAGCCACTGGATGACCTTTCAGCACTTCTAATTTGAACCCACTAAGGGCTTATCTAGACAGGATGGTATTCTGCGAATGGGTGCACATTTTTGTCCATTTGCAGCTACGGTGTTTTGTTTCCACTATTTTTTTACCAATTCCCATGTGTGCACATCTATTCAAATGAAGCACTCACATGCTCCGATAAAGGGCAATAGAGCAAAAATGCACATCACTGTGTATCTTAATGTCCACACATGCAAAAATATGCCTCTATGTGCATTTAAAAAAAAAAAAAACTTCAGGGAAAACCGCAAACCCTCTTGTTGCATTTTTGGGTGGAGTTTTTAGCCCCCTTCCATCTGAATCCTATGACTCTTGTTCGCAGTGTGTTGGAAAAGATCATATTCTCCTTGAATTCTATGAGGAGTATTTTCACCGGCTAGACAACCCCACAGACATGCACACCCAAATCCTCTGCACCAACTTGCAGACACACTTCAGCTTGGACAGATGGACTTCAGCTCCTAGAAGCTCCAGCCAACATGTTAGGGATTCTAGGAGATGCAGTCCAACAACATCTCTGGAGCTAAGGTTGGAAAGCATTGCCTTGTGATATTCTGGCAAACAGAAGCAACCAGTGTATCACACGGCTGAACCTCTAACCAATAACTTCTCAAGCTAACCGAGTTACCTATAGTTTCAGTGCATAACCAAGGAAACTGGCTATCTCCCATCTTTCCTTCCTCCCTTGTCCATGTTTAGCCTATTTGTGTGCACTAGGAGATTCTCCCTCACACCATCCACACCAACTCTGCTCCTGCAAGCATCCCATCATACACCCTTCTCCATTTTATGAATCTGGATTATAATATCTTCAATAGAAACAAGGAGTCTTGTGAAACCTTAAAGGCTAGCACAAGCTTTCATAGACACCAACCCATTACATCAATTCAGCATACCAGAGTCCACCAAATCTCATGTCAAATACAACCATCTCATCTTTAAGTTATGAAAGAGACCTTGTTGGTTTTGTTGCAGCAGTCTAACACATCTATCCCACTACTGAAACATTCCAAGTAACAAACCAGATGGAATGACAACTGGTCAGAAAAATTCCCCACTGTTGTAAATGTGGGTTTAGTGGTTTGAATCCTATTGTTATTGTAGGAGTAATGAGTCTAAAAATAAAAATGTATTTAAAAAATTCCAGGGATCTAGCCCTTTTAAAAAGAAATAAAAATATATTCTTTTAAAAAAGGAGTTAAAATCATTTACTTTCAAATTCATGCAGAGTGGCTTAAGAATGCAAACAAGCTCAATTAACATTTAAAAGTGTATTCTGAGGTCTGTGGTCTGAGATCACCCAGTTAAATTAGACTCATTACAAAAACGAAGGAGTCAGTTTAAAAATGCAAATCAAAAGTTTACTGAAGGTATATCAATCTCAATCTACATACTAAAACAAACTTTAAAAAGGGTTCCTAACTAACTAGGAGGAGTTAGGGTAGAAAGCCTCACCCAGCCTTTAGCGGTAGAAGGCTGCATGGTGAATATCATGGCATAGCATCATAGCAGCAGCATGGCATGCATGGCTAGATAAGATGGCTAGGACAAAGATGGCTACAGCCGCATGGTGACTGACTTAAAAGAGAACTTGCAAAGGGCAATAAAATTTAAATTAGGTCATGTGTCGAATGACCCATCACTCCAGTTGGCTAAAAGTGCCCAGTGAAATAAGAGAAAGGGAGTTTGGGAGAACAGAAGCATGCAGGGGAAAATTCCTAGACTTATCTTAGGATGTGAATGGGGTACACAAGATTGCTTTTACATTACAATAAGTATTTCCCCACATACTACAGTTATTCCCCATAGAAGCATAGAAATTACCAACTTGTTGACTCAGCTCAACAGCTGAATCAATGAGTCTACTTGTAGTTGGGGCTTACCAACATGATTTAAACTGAAACTCCTGGCAGCAAAAACTATGGCTATTTGTTGCATCCTTTTTTTCCCCTGACCCATACACACCCTGCACAGCAAGTACAGGTTAGGTAAACTCATTCATAGAGAGCAGAAAGGAATTATACACTTGAAAGCATCAGAATCTATCACTATAGGAAACACTTGGGGACTGTAAGTCAGCAGTAAAATATGTGCTCTGTATCAAGGTTCAGCCCTAGAATCTCCAGAGAGCAAGTCTTTGGAAAGAGCTCTAAGACCTTACAAATCCAAAGTCAGTCAACACTGTCAATACACTAGGCTAGGAGAGAGGGGAAAAGAATCTGATGTGGTCAAAGATAGTTTTCTGTGTTACACTGTCAGGACTAAACTAGACTTGCCATGCTTTTGCTAGTGGAGGCAGATGACTTTGCTGTCATATTTTTTTATTTTTATTTTTTAGTGTGGCATAGTGGTTTCAGTGCTGGGCTATGACTCTGGAGACCAGAATCCCTGCTCAACCATGGAAATCCACTGGGTGACTTTAGTCAAGTCACACTCTCCCTGCTTCAGAGTAAGGCAAGAGTGGCAACCCCCCTCTGAACAAATCTTGCCAAGAAACTCATAGAATCATAGAGTTGGAAGAGACCACAAGGGCCATCTAGTCCAACCCCCTGCCATGCAGGAATATCCAATCAAAGCATTCCTGACAGATGGCCATCCAGTCTCTGTTTAAAAACTTTCAAAGAAGGAGACTCCACCACACTCCAAGGCAGTGCATTCCACTTCCAAACAGCTCTTACTGGCAGGAAGTTCTTCCTAATGTTTAGGTGGAATCTCTTTTCCTGTAATTGGAGTCCATTGCTCCATGTCCTAGTCTCTGGAGCCACGGAAAATGAGCTCGCTCCATCCTCAGTATGACATCCCTTCAAATATTTAAACATGGCTATCATCATGTCACCTCTCAACCTTCTCTTTCCCAGGCTAAACATATCCAGCTTCTCATAGGGCATAATGGCTTCCAGACCTCCCACCATTTTGATTACCTTCCTCTTATAGGGTCGCCCTAGGGTCTTCATAAGCCGGAAAACACTTGAAGGCACTTGACAAGAAACAACTACCAAGCTAAAGGACATTGCTGCTGAAAAGAAAGAAAGCTTCGGACAAATGAAACAAACAAACAAGAACAACAACAAAGACACACATTAGTTTACCACTGCAGTAACACAAGGTGGTTGTTGTGACATCCGGATACAGTGGCACCAGCTTGAGGAAACTGTGAAAACAATCTCCCCCCACTGCTAGCAAGACAGTTTTTATTTTTATCGCACATTTTCACATGCAAGACTTCTCCTAGAGCTTCACACAAATATTAATTACAAAGCCATGGGTGGTAAATTATAAATATCAGTTCTTGCAGATTGAAAAAGGGTGAGAACCCAACAAGTAATCATTGGGAGGACGTCAATGTAGCAGACAAAGAGCTGAAGGAAAGACTACTCAATGGGCAAAACATTTAATAGCAACGGGCTCTGCAAAATGAATGCTAATACATGAATATTGGTGTTTATTAATAATTTATCCAACCTGTTTGACATTCCTTGTGTTTTACAATCTTACTATTATCATGGCAACTTGGGAATTTGTATCACTTCTACTTACTTTTTCTATATGGAGAAACTGAGGCTGGAAGAGGGCAACTTGCTCACATCCAACCAATAACTCCATAACAAAGCAGACATTTTTATACAAATTGTGTGTGACTGAATGAAATAATGTCTTTTTAACTTGCAAGTGATCTATAACAACTGCCCTTGAGCAAAGGGACCATCTAATCCAGCATTCCATTTACAAAGAGTGCAACTAACTGATCATGGAAAGCCACATGGAAAGCAGCACATGAGCTTAAGTGCCCCCTCCATTTTGCAAAGCCCATCAGCAGATACAGAGAGCCATACTGTCTCTAACACTGGAGGCACTTAGTGTTACAGTACACTGATTGCTGAGACTCTATGACACATGTATTGCTGTGTATTATTTGCTGACAGTATCCATTTTGTGGCCTTAATAATGACTTATATTGAATAATATCAATAAAAGTATATTTAAACAAAGGAAACACTGGAGGTGATAATATAATCACTCTTGACTACCAATCATTGATGTCCCTAACTTGGAGCCCTGGTGGCGCAGTGGTTAAATGCCAGTACTGCAGGCCACCACATTACAAGTTCAATTCCAGCGGGCTCCAAGGTTCACTCAGCCTTCCATCCTTTCGTAGGTCGGTAAATTGAGTACCCAGCTTGTGGGGCAGTTAGCTAACACGCATTGGAAACTGTTTAATGCAGTGTAGATGTGTAAATAGCTATTGCTTAAAACAATTTGTAAGCCGCTCTGATAGCCTTGTGGCTGAAGAGCGGGGTATAAATAACTAAATAAAAATAAAAAATAAATAAATAACTTCCATGAGTTTATCTGACCCCCTTTTCGAGCCATCCAAGTTCACAATCATCATCACTTCCTGTGGTAGTGAATGCCAGTTTATGCATTTTGCAAAGACTTCCCTTCCATTTTTCCATTTTACAGCTGGTACAAAATATGGCAGCCAGGCTAGTTTCTGGAACATCTAGGAGGGACCACATTACTCCGGTTCTGAGGTCCCTCCACTGGCTGCCTATCAGCTTCCGGGCCCAGTATAAGGTGTTGGTTATCACCTTTAAAGCCCTAAATGGCTTGGGCTCAAGCTATCTCAGGGACCCCCTTCTCCCTTATAATCCTCCCCATGCTCTCCGGTCCTCTGGGAGGAATTTGTTGCAGCCACAAAGACCTAGGCTTGCAACCACCTCCCAGAGGGCTTTCTCAGCTGTTGCCCCCAAATTGTGGAACGGCCTGCCAGATGAGATCCGCCTATTGACATCATTAGACAGCTTTAAAAAGGCTGCCAAGACAGATCTCTTCAGGCAGGCTTTTCCGTAATAGCTAACTCCGGCCTCAGGAACCCCCTCTGGAGGTTGATTCTGGAGCTCCTAACTGATGCTGCTCGCTAGGAAGGGTTTTTAATAACAATTGTATTATATGCTGATTTTAATTGTATTGATTTAATAATGTTTTAAGGGGAGGAAGTGATTTTGAGTTCTTTTATACTATGTACTATTTTACTGTTGTAAGCCGCCCCGATTGTTCACAGAGGGGCAGGATATAAATATTATTATTATTATTATTATTATTATTATTATTATTATTTCCTGTCCTTATAAGCTTCCAGTGTGTTTTAAAGGCTGGTTTAAGTAAATGCTCCAGCAGATCTTTTATGTATGAGCTGGCATGGTGTAGCAGTTTTTTAGTGTTGGGACTAGAACTCTGAGAGATGGTTGGAACCCCCACCCAGCCATGGAAGCCCACTGGGTGACCTTGGGCAAATGACACACTCTCAGCCTCAGAGGAAGGCAAAGGCAACCCCCGCCTTGAACAAATCTTGCCAAGAAATCCCCATGATCGATTCACCTTTGGGCCACCATATGTCAGAAATGACTTGAAGGCACACAACAATCACATGAGGGCTAGAACTACCATGAGACAGAGTGAAGCAAAGACCTCCAGAGGGAGATACTGGAGGTAGTGGTGCCCCTATTGCTGCTGTTTCTCCCAAGCCCTCATCATTCTCCTTTCTTAGAGGAAAGAACTGTGTGTGCAACTTTGCTCTCTCTGCACTCCTTAATTTTACCTGCTTCCCTTTGGTATAGGGGAGGATGCGATCTGCTCCGAGTGTAAAAGTAAGGTTCAACCACCAGTCCAATCCAGGAAGAGGTGATCTTAACCTTTGCCTGTGGCAGCAAAATATCCTGAGACAGGCCTTAGCAATACTGATCAAACAATGCTTTTAAAAAAAACACCGCAATAATTTTAGGCAAAGTTGAGCGACTCTGTTCATTAGCTCCATATGTGAAAGGAAGCACACAGCCAATGGGGAAAGCATTAAAAAAAATTGACAAAGACATTCTGGGCTTTAAATAGCCATTTAAAGCCTGGTAAAGCACAGTGTTAAACTCAATGCCATGAGTAACTATAAACCACTGGAAGTAATGACTTAAGTACCACCATGGTGGTGTGAGAAAGGAGGCCACTTGCAGCCCTTATGAACACTCTGCAAACCACAGAGGTGCTGAACGGCAAGGCCAGAACACAGGTGAATTGCAGCAATCAAAAGGCAGGCACTACAAAAGCCTGGATCGAAGGCTCCAGGCGTGCAGTTACTGAAAAGCGGATGCAATCCCCGCAATATTCTTTAGGTGATAAAAGGGGGCATTTTCTGACAGTTCTCCCTACTTTCTGCCAACGTATAACATATGGTGGGGGGAGTGGGAGGGTGGAAAGCACAGACAAAAGCTGTCCCCCTCTTTTGATGGTGAAGGCTCTGAAGTGCAGAACTTTAAGGGTTGTTTCTCCCCCTAATTCACTCTATCTTTTTTTTTTAAGGGAGCTGAGGAATTGTAGGAAAATGACTTCTCCGCTTCTAAAGATCACTCAGGATAATGTTTTGTATTTTTATGTACATTTAACTGAAGGGAATTAACCTGTGGGAGACTGCTTGGTATTGCTTATGATTACAAGGCCAGGTTCAAATCCACAGGCATGCTAAATACTGGAACTTCACTCCATAATTTCACAACAGTTACATATTTGAAAAACAGTCAGCAAATGATGCCAGAATAGTGTAGTGGTTTGAGCATTGGACTATGCCTCTGGAGACCAGGTTTCGAATCCCCACTCAGCTGTGGAAACTCACTGGGCGACCTTGGTCAAGTCACACTCTCTCAACCCCAGAGGAAGGCAAAGGTAAGCCCCCCTCGAACAAACCTTGCCAAGAAAACCTCGTGATAGGTTCAGCTTGGGGCCATCATAAGTGGGAAAGGACTTGAAGGTATACTACTACTACTACTACTACTACTACAATAGAATGCAAGTACTCCTCACAGGATGGTTGGCTCTAGTTGTCAGGGCAATGTCATGGATCTCTCATTCTTGGACAGTTCAACAGAGTGTGTGGTTCAAAGCAAGGGGGATCAACCTAGACTGGAGAGCTCCAAGCTGAGGCTTTGTAAAAGCTTGCCTACATAACATATGACGGAAGCATGGCATCAGACAAAGGCAGTTATCCAACAGCAATTATTTCAAATGGGCCAGCTCTTTACTGTAAAGCCTAAAACCCTTGTGACACCCCCCACACTCTGTTTACAAGTGGTGCTTAAATAAAATTTTGCAATTAGTGTTTGTGCTTACATTTCCCAACTTTGTTATGCAAATGTTATGAACACACTGGGGGTTAAAATGTATCTTCAGTTGCAGCCATTTAAATCAGCTCTTACTCTCTTTGTTATCCCATACTAACAATATTCATGTGTATAGACACATAAAGCCAGGGAGGCTCAAAGGTGTGATCAGTGCTGCTTGTGAAAACTCCTCAAGACCAGCAGGCTTGAGGTGTAGGAGGACTGGGTGCGGACCAGAATAGGTGTAGGAGGACTGGGTGCGGATTGTGCCTATGGGCTAATGCATCCAAAAGAAGAAGAAAAGACTGAAAGCTGCTTAACAGCTTGCTCTGAGCAGACTGGTTAACTTTATCAAGTCACTCACCTGCTTTCTAAGAAAGGGAGATAATGTAAATGGAAGAAAACAGTTTATGGAAATGAAGAAATGTGTAACCATGACCATGCGACCTGAAAAATGTTGAAATCAGTTGATGTTTTTAGTCAACAGTTGTTAGACATCTGAGCAATGCTGAAATCTGTCAACGGTCTTCAGTCAACTGAACAGTGTTGAAATGGTTTGTAGTCAACAACAATGTTGAAATCCGTCAACGGTTGTTAGACAGCTGAACAATGCTGAAATCTGACAATGGCCTTCAGTCAACTGAACAGTGTTGAAATTAGTCAATGTTTTGTAGTCAACTGAGCAATGTCAAAATCAGTCAGTGGTCTGTAATCAACTGAACAATGTTTAAATCAGTCAGTGGTTTGTAGTCAACTGAACAATGGTGAAATCAGTCAGTGGTTTATAGCCAGCCAAAAGGCTCTTACTTAGCTAAAAGGATACTGAGGGGAAAAAACTCTCCAAGATTCTAGTTAAGAGTCTTTCCCACCTCAGCATGGGATTGAATGTGGAACCTTCTACATGCAAATCATGTGCACCTATCACCAAGCTACTACAGCTGTGCACAGCTATGTTGCTTCCTATTTTATATTTTTGTTGTGTGCTGACTTGGGACCATTCACAACTGTGGTAGAATGTCAAATTCCCAAACAAGTCCAATGAAATGAAGTGTTGCATATAAAATTATAAATAAAATTTGAAGATAAAACGAAAGAAAACTCTATTCCCAGACAAGATTTCTGTCTTTTGTCTGAACCTTCAGCAGCAGTATCCACAGGAGAAATTCAACAAGAGTGATCAACATCTGGCAAAAGATGGAGCTACTTTGGTCAGTCATCTGTACCCTTCAGATATGCCTCTTTTTTTTCATACAGGGAACAACACAGAAATTACGACTTTTAAAAAAGTCTTTATCGATTGTCTTCTCAAAGGGAAGCATTAATACTTATAGCAATTTTCTTCCTGGTATGAGAAAGCCTTTGAAAACTATACAGTTTTCAAAGCCTATTCACAACCTGGGGCTTATTCTGTGTAAAATTCTAAAATGCTATTTCCTGCATAGCCAATGTTCTTTTCTGCACACACACCTATGTACGGATTTTGTTCAGAATAAGTGACAAACTGTGATGATTTTTATCAGTGCAAGATTTGTGTCATCATGGTTTCTTGACAATCAAAAAACATGGTTTTGACCATTTTTTTCAAAAGTTTGCAAATATTCTTTTCATCCAAATTTAAATTACAGAAGAATGCAAAACTGCTTTGGAAATCATGCATCCATTTCAAGTAGCTTATATGAGTCTCAACAGGAGTGAAGGGCAAAAAATGAATGAAAGCAGCCAGCTTTGTATCTATTGGTCCACAGAATGCAGATCACATCAAGGCAGAGGTTGGGTAACAAACTATTCTGGGCAGACAAAGAACTTGGGAGAAAAGATTTTTTAAAAAAGCCTGTACATTGTGAAAAATAATTATGGGTTATCAAAGGTCTTGATGGTTAATACCATCAATACACACAACTCTTAAAGACATTAAAGATGGAGAGAATTGAAGGGAAAAGAAATGGCAACCTGAAATCAAGCCAACAGTAGGGATGTCATGAAAAACCAAATAGAGCTGCTTATTTGAAGGAACCACATCTAGCTTGTATCTGGCTGCCTTTTCGGGCAGAGACTACTAAGAGTGTAGGCCGCTCCCAGATTATGGAATGTCCTGCCGGACGAGATCCATCTTATTACCACCTTAGCTTTAAAAAAGCTGTCAAGACGGATCTTTTCCGGCAGGCCTTTGCTGAATAACTATCCCGGCCCAAGACTCGGCTGTCCTTCTGAGCCGCAATTAGATTTTTTAACTATTGTATGTTTTAATTTTTTCCTTCTAATTTATATATTTTAATTACTGTATGTTTTTAATCTTTTATAATTTAATATTATTTTAAGGGGTGGGTGGGCTAGGGTACTGTGTTTATGGAGTTTTATATTGTAAGCCGCCCCGATTGCATTGCAGAGGGGTGGGATAGAAATAAAATTTTATTATATTATTATTATTATGTGTTCTGCTCACCTGCAAAAGCAGGTGGAAAACTACTATTGTGACTCCTGGGGAAGGAGAGAGGAGCAGAGATATAATGATATGTACTGTATTTATAATTGAAATCCTGGATAACATTCCATATACCTTATGAAGTGGGCTTATGAAGTACAGGAAAGGTTCTATTATAATGTGATTCTTACTCTTTAAGACACCACAGGACTCTTTGTTGTTCTCAATATACTGAAATATCCTGGAAAGTTTAACCCAGGTTAACTCTAGTTTGTATACAACTGGTTCTGGCAATCATCTTCTAAAAGCTTGCTAGCATCCATAACATCAGTAACAACTTATAAGATATCATCAGATTTCCATTCGGGTTGATTTCCAGTGGAGAGTAAATAATCCAAAACTAAACTGCATAATGAAATTCAAAGAGAAGCCCTAGTTGATCACCTGGGCACATTTAATGATAGGAGATTAAACTTCCACTACTTTTCAAAAGAGAGGTGAGTGTTTTCATTGTCTCAGGGCTAAAGACGAGTAGCCACCTGCCCAAATAAATAAATAAATAGAAGAGAAAGCAAAGCCTTTGCTGTAACATCAGAATAATTGTCACTTTTGCTACACCTCCAATGCTTTCTCATATTTATATTTTCACATCATTCAGGGGAAAGGTGTCAAATTCTGGGGTAGTGAAGAATGCTGTAATAGGATCAATGTCTCCTGCTATGAAAGTGACTACTTTGCTGGGTACTTATCAAGTATCTGGAAATCGTTATCCTCTGATTTCCTATTTACCATTGATGTTATCTCTTAGGCAAAGTAAGGCAACAGCCATTTGAATGCTACAGTGCTAACTGACATATCAAAACAAAGTGGATAACTCGTGGTGAGGCTGGGAAGGCTGCCACCATTGTATTTCAAGATACCATGCCCCTGAGGATGGTACATGCTCCCAACATCTGAAGAAACACCCATGTCATATGAAACCTTGATCAAGGGCTGTATTAAATATTTAAAAATTAAAGGACACCCCCACATTGAGTTCCCTGCTCCGTCACCAGAATGCTTAGTCTAACTTATCCTATAATCTTATGAATGAAATCTCTCTGCCCTACCCACTATTCCCTCCAGCCATTCTGCACTAAGAGATTATTTCTTTTCCAAAGGGCATGTGGAGAAAGTCATAAACTACTTAGGGTACAATTATGGATACCCAGATGATCCAGTACATTTCCCAACCTTTGGTCCTCCAAGTGTTCTGGACTTCAGTTCCCAGAAGTCCAAGCCAGCTTGACCAGTCATTATAAATTATTTGAGCTAAAGTCCAAAACTTCTGGAGGACCAAAGGTTGTGAACCACAGATCTAGTAGAACGAGCATGGTGTAGTGGTTTGAGTGTTGGAATAGGACACTGGGAGACCAGCGATTAAATCTTTGCTTGGTCATGGAAAACCTTGGGGTGACTATGGGCAAATCAAACTCTCTCAGCCTTAGAAGAAAGCAATGGCAAAGTAAACCACTTCTGAAGTCATATTTCCAAGAAACCCCCATGATAGGTTCACCTTTAGGTCACCATTAGTCGGAAATGACTTAAAAGTACACAAGACAATGATCTAGTGTGTGGAATGCTTGCTGAGTTCAGGGTACTGTACCAGTGAAGTATGGGCAATTATGGTTTGTGTGTGTGTATGGAGTATGTGGATAAATTGCATAAAAGTCATTCTATCTGGACATCTAGTGGAAGGTTGGAAAACAGAATATAACTCTTCTAGCTGGGCAAAGAATAACCCCAATTGCAATTCCATGGAAATCAGACTATACAAGAAGGTGGCATCCATGAGGCTGCTTCACATTCAAAGAAGTTGAGCAATTTTTCAGATGGTCAGAATTACTGAAAAAAACCCTTGTCCTTTATTCCCCTCCTACCACCAGCTTCCACTCATGCTGTCTAATCTTACTACACTGAGAGAAGTACAGTATGCCCAACTTAATTCAATGACACTTCCTCCCAAGTTTATGTGCAGAGGATCACACCTCCTGCATGCAAGTCTCCAGTCCCTGAAGATAAGAGGTAGAGAAAAGTTTTCCTGGACCCAAACCAAGGCACCATTTAAGAAGGACTAAGCTGCCAGTCTTGTTTATCCTCTTTTCCACCTCCTCCCTCTGCCCTCTTAAGATGAGGTGAGCAATGGCTAGTTGTAATTTTAGCTCCCTGTTGCTTCCCTTGGACTCTTTGGTCACTGTTTAAACCCCAGAGAGTTCAAGTTCATGTTCCGAGCTGTGGCTGGTGAGAACCTGTGGATCTTTTATTACTATTATTACTCTCTTGGTTGATGCTGGCAGGGTTCCCCCTTTTGTGTAGATCAAAGCAATCAGAGAAGAGCACAAAACCCTGACTTCCCAAAATGAAGGCAGGCAGGCAATCAAAGCTATTGGAAAGGACGCACCAGGAAGTCAATGAAGAATAGAAATAACATTTACAAAACTGGGTCTCAGCATGACAGGGGTGCTTTGGCTGCCATCCCTAGCAGCGGGTGCCATTCTCTTCTTGAAAGAACTTCCTTACAGCAAAGTAAACAGCTGGCCTGTAACTGAGGGGGTCTAATGATAATAATGCTGATGACGATGATGAGGATAATAACAATAACCATCTCACACATTTTATATAGTGCCTTTCATTCAGATGGCTTCCCAGGCACTTTTTTTTGCAAACTTTGCTAAACTGATGCCGGGGATGTGATTCTGCCTAATGCTAAGGGAAGATCTACAACACTAATGTATAGTGGCTTTATGTCTCTTTAATTGTCCTCTTTTCCCAAGTAGACTCTGGGAACTATAGCTGGCTGTGGATGCTGCTGAGTATTCTTTGATGAAGTAAGTCTAAGTAAGTCTTACTAGATCTGTTCCTCTGTATAGAATTAGTTCTCCAGGTTACCTTGTGGATGGTACGGGTCATTACTAAAATTGACCCCAAAAGGGTTCCCTATATTTAATTTACCATTCTTAGAGTTTGTTGGGCATTTTGGTGATGGGGTGATTTACCACTAGTGGCATCAGAAGGTGACTTTTTCTTTTTTAAATGTTAAAACTGATATATTAAAAGACGTACAGACCTAAATGCTATTCTTAGTCCTGATTAGAGCAGACCCATTGGAACAATGAGATTTACCCATATGTTGACTCACTATTCAACAATTCTTCTAGCAGGTTTACTCTTGCTGGGATTAACCAGTCCAGCTGTAGTGTGTTTTACTGATTAATTAAAATACATTAGAATCAGGAATTTGCATGAAGGCATCATGTAAATACACAACCCAAAAGTAGCTGGAAGACTGGGTTCTCATAGATTGTAGATAACACCTGAACAGTGTACCTAGTACTCCTGATTTTTATCGATACATAACTTGTGTCATTGGTATCTCTTGAAACCTTCTGAGAAATGTTTGCTATTCTTGTCTTTAAAATAATCTTTTTCATCTGATAGTCCTTGAATGTTTCTCCTGAGCAGGAACCGCTAGACTTGGCTTTAAGCAAAATTCAGCACCAGCTCTTGTTGAAAGTGAATATTAGTTGGAAATTCATTTCCTTCTCTTTCCTCTTCATTCTTAAACACAAGCAACCAGGGCCACTGACCACCTTCACTTGCTCAACCAGAATGTATTTAAGACATCCCTTCTGACATTTTGCCTAAAGCAAAATTGAAATGCATTTGAATATTCCTTTTCAGGAGAAATTTCTGAGGATTTTCAAGGGAAGCCAAAGGTCTCTACAAGACTTCTGGAAATCCTCTGGGACAACATCTTGGCAGAAATTCTCACACATCCTTGAGAGGGAAGCCTGTTTTATTTTATACTTCCATCATATCCAGGCATCTGGATGCATTTTTTTAAAAAAAAAAATCCAGGTGTTGGACACACATACAGTGGCTACTTACACATTTTTAGTTCCACCAGCTATAAAGTGGTACATGGCATTTTGAGGATTGTGGGTTTCCACAGTACATATACAGTATTCTGTATAGGGTGAAGTGCTGGGTAAGTGAATACAAATAGAAGATTATAACAGATCTGATTCCCCTCTAAAACCCTCCCTATCTTACCCATCGACCCCAGTTTGCTCTTTCAGTCCCAGCTGTGTCTGAGAGGTCCAATTTCACAGCTGCTCAGTTCCAAATTGTACTTGTGCTTCCCAGCTTTAGTCTGAATGGCCCGTGTTTGTTTGCTATCAGCTTTAATTAAGAGGGGTTTCATTAGTTGGCACACACACACACACCCCACTCTTGGCTCCCCTTTCTCTTCCCATTTTCAATCTGAAGGTGGCTTCTGCCAAGTGAGCAATGCTTGGAATCAGCAACACGCTTGAGTGCTCTCCTCTGCTACCTGTCACACCAGCACATCTCTTAGGTCCTAGCATTTTCAGGAAGAATCAGGAGGGCAACACACAGGGCTTCCATATATTAACGATTGTCCAAATGTTCTAAAGTAGCCTTTGAAGATCTGACATTCAATAAGGTTCCTTTACTGGTTGCCTTGTGTAACAGTCCCTCAAAACACTTCTATTTCCAGTTTCATGTGAATGCCAGAGTTCTTACTCAGAAGAAACTAACAAGGAATTATGATTATTCCTGGCTAGAAACATTTCTCAAAAATCTTGGGATGGGGGAGAGAGACTGTTATTCATTTGTCAGCAGCTCAGGCTACTATTCTATATCTATTTACTTGGGAGTAAACCCCATTGCACTGAGTAGGACTTTCTTCTGTGCCAACACATAGGGCGATCCAGCGCTTTTAAGAATTTGCACAATAGTAACTGGAGGGCTTGAGGGTGCAGCTCCATTTCCCCAGCTACTCAGTGGCTGTGTGTGTGTAACTGGTCAAGTCTCAATTGCCTTTGTACATCGGGAAAAGAGAACTTCTGTCTCCAGTGTAGGTTCCCCATGTGTTCAACACACCTGGGTACACCTCTTCAGCTGATCACTGGCAAACAGGATGGACTTCTACCCATCTGTTGCACACCTGTGGTGAGCAGCATTTCACAAGGACACCAACTGTCCAAAAGGAGCATACACAGGTAGATAATGTTACACCTGGGTGTGTCACTGAGAAAATTCTAGACCTTCTACTGCCCAGCTGCAATGCAACTTTGTTATTGCAAAAAGGAGGGAATTACAAATAACTCATTATATGTGTCCTGTTCCTTCCAAGCTCTGAAGACTACGCTATCAGAGAATAGAAACAGAGGAGAGGTGGAGAGAGTGATTCTCTGCTTGCCATTAGGGCTTGGCTGTTTCCACCTGCCTCCTTAGAAAAGCTCATGGGCAGGGCTGGCCCAAGACATTCTGTTGCCTGAGGCAGAGCTGCAAATCCCTCCAGTCGCCCATATCTGTCAGGTACCTAAAATCAGTCAAGTTTTATGTTATGTGATTCAGAAAATCCCACAGCTACCAGTGCCTTATCAGAAAACACACACATTAATATAGCTGACCGTTTGTTTCTCTTTCAGAACACCCCAAATCTAGTGTTTGAGGCAGATGGCTCATTTTGCCAAATGATAGGGCCAGGCCTGCTTGTGGGATGGTCAATAGGAACAAATGTCATCAGCCTTGAGATTAATTTTGTTAGATGAAGGATGTTGTGCTGCTTTTTGTACTATATTTATTAATGAATACCTCTGCCCAGGAAGTGGCTTTTTCTATTTTGTATCTTCTGGTAGTTTGCTACCCAAAGATAGCCAAAAAGAGACATGGCCTAACATACAGGGGTGACTTGTATGTCTTTACAAGGTGAATGGAACAACTTTAAAAAAAAAAAAAATGATACAAGATGCTACAAGATGGCAGGCTTTTTATCCCCCCACCCCCATGAGTCTCAAAGAAATTTCACATATTTTTTGCAAGCAGTTTTTGTGCATGTCCATAAAACATACACCACTGGAAAATGCAACAACATTTGCCTTGTAGTAAAGTAATTGCACTGGATGGATGGTTTTGAGTCTTTGTGATTAACCAGGCTGTCCTGTTGTATTTGCTGTGCTGCTGCATTTAGCTTCACAGAATGGAAAAGATACTGTACTAATTTTTTGCATGAGAAGGGTTTTATGAAAACAATGTTTTGCTCAAATCCATGGTGAAGGGGGGAAATGGCATCTTGCTCTCCTATTGGAGACAAACTCTCTCAAAGGGGTTGGAGAATCCTTGAGAGGCTACCTGTGCTGAGAAAGCAATTTTCAGCTGGAGGACTCATCCCCTCCAACATTTCACAGATAAAAACTGGGATACACCAGCATGTGGTTAAGATGACAAAAGTTATTAACGAAGAATAACAGACAAGCAAGGAGAGGCTGCAGCAGTTTGCTTTTACCTAAGCCTACCGGGAAGGGCAAGATTCTGCCTTCTCCTCTCCCCTCTGCTGAGTTAATTCAATAGATATTCCTTTTCCACTTAGTTTGTATCAAATGAAATAAGCTGAAGACAAAGGAGAAAAGTGGAAGGAGGGGGGAGAAGCTGGGGCATTTTAAAAACGGCTGAAAAAGTGGGATGACAGAGGATTTTCTGGGACCGTCCCTGCCAAATCAGCACAAGCTGAAAGGTATGAACTCTCAGCATTCACATCCCTGCATGATAGGCAACCTTTTATTGGCTCAGGACATTGGACTCTTATGGGAGGCAGGTTTTGCCTATTGCTTGAGGTGAGAAGTGCCTTGTAGTTTATCTTTTATTCTTTTGCTGCTACTCTATGAATGATTTTTTAAAGGTCCCTTAATTTCAATTGTTGAATGAATTGTTTAAAGTGGGTATAATGTTGACATTATTGTCACTGGATATAGTGAACTGACCTACTGGTATGTTTTATGCTCATTTAAATTCTTGATATGATTTAAATGAACTGTAACTGCTGAATTGTTAAATCCCTTATTGCAATGTATTAAAATAATCATGGCTATTGTATTAAAATTGTCTGTCTTGTGAACTACTTTGAGCCCAATGGTATTGGTGGGAAATGAGGTCTAAAAATAAATGGCCTATGGCCTATACTAGATTTTCTCAACATGGTGTTGCCCAGCTGTTTTGGGTTGCAACTCCCATCAGTTCCAGCCAGCATAGCCAGAGGGTTTGGATGATGGTAACTATAGTCCAAACATCTAGGAAGATGCCACATTGGGGGAAAGAACCATTGGGGACAGCAGGGATTCTTTTCTTTCTCTGTTATCTTTGGTTGAAGACAAATGCTATCTTTGTTGGGAAGAGTTCTCAGATGCCAAAGAAGTGTGCTTAGAGATTGGGATACAGAATTTTGTAAAGTTTTCACTTTGATCAGATCTTGTAAATCTTATGCTTCCTGAAACAATATAGGAACCAGAATTTCTATGAATCTTTCATACTACCTTAAGAGCAGAAAGATACCACAGTAATATTGGACCTGGTAATTCAGGGTGTGAAAAGAAAAACAAAAAACATGCAAGCTTTATTGCCATGGCTGCTTGTGCCTGCTCATATGCTGGTATCACATGATAAAGACAGTTATCTCCAAAAGCTGTGGTTGTTTGGAAAATGGATAGGAATCGCTGCTGCATATCACTTGTGTATTGTTGTCTGTAGTTATGCATCATGTTCTCTAGTCAAACGTACAAGCAGCACTATTGCTCAGCTCTGAGTCACTCTTGTATATCATGTGTAATTATGATTCAATACAATTGAGGCAACCACTTTTCCAGCACAGTTCTGTCTATAATATCCACAAATCTGCTTGTTTGTGATGTTTCCTAGCACTACATGTTTGTGACATTTATCATAACAAATAAATACACTGTTCCCAGCATATGTTTTCTGCATTTGGGGAGCAGCAAAGCAGTGCTGCCATATCCCTGCAGTCTAAAATTGCCAACTTTTTCTGATGAAGCACCAGAGGCATGATGAACAAAATCCTTGGACTTTTTGTACCGTACTGGCAAATTAAAGGAAATTTCTTTACTCAAGGACGCTCCCTACAGGCCAAAAAACACTGCCACCACCCACTGAAGATATATGACCAGCCGAGTGGGAGACTGGATAACCAGTGGGACTACCCACCACTGCAGAACTACCAACTCCTCCCTCCTATCCTCAGAGAGAGGAAATGTAGCATTGACCAAGAGATAATAGGCACATGGAGACATCAGTTATAGGAAAAATAGAAAACTTCTTTTATTCAAGCAGAGCTTAAGAGATAAATCATTTCATTAAGAAAGCACTTCTTCCTTCAGGTCACAGGCTTAGAGTTACAGAGTATTAAAGTCAAGCATTCAGTTATTTTAATCTACATTCAGCCAAAGTTTAAGAAAATGGCATAAAGTTCCCTAACACAGTTTTAAACAGATCTACTCACAATTTGTAGTCTTCTGTTGGATGCCGTTCATATCCATCTGGAATCAGGGGAGTTGTGAGTTAGGCCAGCTGGCCCTGCTCTAACAGTGATCCCTGGCCTCTCTTTGCTCGAAAACATGGTGTTCTGTCCAGAGTTTTGTCTTTTGTCTGGAGATTATCAGACGGGGAAAATCTCTCAGGACAGGGACAAGAGGAGATCGCTAAAAGGCTTACCTTTTAAACGATGTTGCCCCTGTCCTGGGATGCTCCGGTTCTGCTCCTGTTCCTCCCCTGTTTCTTCTTATTCATGGGAAAAGCCATGAATAAGAGGCCTGTTCCATTATTATAACAGAACGACGGGCGAGTGAACAGGAGCCCTGTTCTCATCCCGGGATCACAACAGATTGGATCATGACATCACAGGGAGGTCCGTGCCGGACATTTCTGGGTGAGATCTAGAGGACAAGGTAAGTAAAACCCTTTATTTCCCCCTCCCTGGATAGCTTTTTATTTTTTTAATGGGGTTTTCTACTTGGTCAACTGTTTTGACAGCTGGGGGGGGTAATTTGAATTTGCCACCCGGCCGTTCTCTCACAAGAATGGCCGGGATCTCAGTTCCCGGTCATAAAAGCAGCCTTACAACAGATGCATTTATGACCAGGAAGCAAAGGGAAGGGGAGCCCGTTCCTGTCACAGAATGAAGGTAGGTATCTGAAACCTTTTACCTTATCCTGCGGCAGGAATGAGAGTGGAGCAGGCGGGGGGGTAGCAGGACTGAAATGGGCTACAAAGGGCCATCTGATAATCTCCTCTGTCTCAAACCTCATGGTCTGACCCCAAGCCATGGGCTCACACAAAGCAGTTATACTTTATTTGAAATTCCCACTCTGACATTCTTGGTTGGTGAAGCCTGCCTCAGCTGATCTAATGTCATAGATGATCCTGAATCAGGAGATGCCCTTCACCTCCCACCTTCATTAACCCTTTCTTTACCTGATGCCATGCTGACAAGGCAATCCTGTTTGCAGATAATGGGAAATGTAGTCTTCGCAGAATGATGAGAGTACATCACCCTGCAGGCAGGATGTTGGGAACTCCATCATGACAGAGTGTTTCAGAGAAATTATTGCCATTCCACTTGTTTTTTAAAAAAGGCTACACACGTCGCTATTTTTTCTTTTTTGAAAAAATATAAAAATGAAAAGAAAAGCATTCAAGATCTGAGCAGTTGCTCTCAAATGCCTCTAAAATATCTAGAACATTCTCTTTAAAAAGTTACTAGAGAATGATTACTGATTATAAAAATGAAGTGGCTTCTCTCCTACTCATTCTATTGCTTTTGAAATGTAATGTCATTACTGCAGAATCTCGCATAACTTATTACAGGTAATTATATTGCTTGTAACTCATCACTTCAAAAGCTTTGATTATTTGCTTTTTGGGCACAGGGACTGAGCCAAGGAAGAAAGAAAGAAAAAGTTGGCAACACTAAGCAGCCAGCATGGAAATGCACAGCTAATGTATCCATTTCATCTTTCAAAATTTTTAACTCTACATTTCTCTACTAGTCTAGCTCCCACCGCCATGCCTGTCAGCAGCTCATAGATGCCCAAGAGCTGCCTAACAATGCATTAACACCAAACTACAGTACCAAACAGAGCTGAAGAAGTCAAAGGCAATTCCAATCTGATTATCCAACATAGCCTGACCACTTGAGACAGTGACATTTATCACATTAATGGGAATGATGGAAGAAAACTGGGATCCTCTCCAACTGGAGCACTTTTCTCCCATGTTGCACAGTCTTACAAATCCAATTAGCACAAGCTGAAGGTCTTAAGAGCATTTGAACTACAACTTCAAAAATCATGAAAGGCCTGTATCACACTCTCTCTGAATCCTGCTGGCATTGGTTTTAGGAAGGAGTGGAGATTTGCTAGTGCTTTTGATCAGTAGATGTTTAGAAGTGTCATAGCTGGGCTAGATCTGGATGTGACAACTGTAGAACAGGAAAACTAATACTTCAGAATGTGGGCTGCTGTAGAGTCATCAGACAATGCTAACATAAGGCTGCTAGCACTGTACTGAAAAGGCCCATTCTCCTCCAGGATAGAAGATGAAACATGGCAAATGTTGTGAAGCAAATCATTGGTGAAGCTGCACCTCAGAAACTCCCTTTTCCTTTGATTCTATTGCTGAATTGGGAAGTGAGGCAACCATTCCTTCTCCAGTCCATTTCAACTAATGCGGCTTCTCCCCAGCCTATTGACAAAGTTTTGAAAAGAGCCACATCTGTCAAACTTCTCCAGGGAGTATCAACCCTATTCTAAGCTGGACCTGTATGTATTTAAGCTTGGCAGAAGCTGCAATGAAAAAGAGAGGTAAATCATCCAGGATTCAATCACTTTAGCTATTCCCCTTTTAGTATAAGCAGAAGAGAACTTGTAAAAGTTATGTGTTCTGTGTGTGTTTTTGACTACAACTTCAAGAATTCCCAGAGAACTGGATCAGTATAGCCTTGAATGTTACATATTAATCAGCCTTCTGGGGTTTTTTTGTTTGTTTTAAAAGTAATCCCTTTTCAAATACAGGTATTTTTCTATGACTTCATTTTATGCTACTGTCATATACAGACTATTTTTTAAAAAAATAGTACTCTATGGTGAACTTGCCACAGGTCAGCATAAGAGGGGTGCTCCAAAAAAGTGATACAAGGACTCCGTGAAACAATGTCTCAGGCTCGGCCAAATTGATCACCAACAATGGTCCACCCTGGCCTCACATTGGGAGGCATGGAGACGCACTATCCACAATGCTGCAGCCTTTCTTATTTGAGAACTCACGCCGAACAAGTCTTGAAAAGAAACGACAACGCAGAAAGAATCACAACCCGCAAACATCACCCAAGGAGACTCTCTGCTGTGCTTTCTGCAACTGGACTTGTTTATCTCGGATTGGCCTTTTCAGTCATCAGCACACTTGCAGAAAGCGCGGGATGAATCCTTCCTGAATCTTCGTTTCCGAAGAAAAGGCAGAGAGAGAGAGAGAGAGAGAGAGATACAGACCCAGTGAACATGCTTCTAGAGTCACAGGTTCAGCCATGTATATGTGAGTGAGGTAGGAGTCACCTGGGTCCCTTTCTGTGCCATGGGTGAAATCCTCCCCAGTATTTGTAGGCAGAAAAACTTAAAAGACAAGATAGGGATTTAGCTGAATATGCTCTTGCAGTGAAGGTAAATGAAAGTCTTTAATGGTTTAAACAAGGAAATTGCTCAGAAAACTCTTCTCAATATGTGTTTGGCTCAGTTAATACCAAACAACAATTCATTCTGATGGGTGAAAGAAACCACAAGTGAAGAGAGAAGGCCCAGATGAAGTAGACAAGAAGACCAATTATTCCTTTAAAAATATTTAAAAATGGTAGGTTGAATCTACCATTGTGCCCCATATTGTCCACATACTATCACTGTGGATAGCTAAATATCATCCATAAGTGTAGCCTAAATTTTCCAACAGTTGGGGGGGGGTTAAATTTCATAACAAGCTATTTAACGTTATGAGGCTCAATGGATTGGACAAAAGTATCATTTTGGAGATTTTCAGACCGTGTTTCAGCGTGCCTAGCGTGGGAGGAGCTTCCGGGAGAGGGACGGCGGTTTTGCGCGGCAGGGGATCGTTTTTGGACGACGCAATCCCTCTCCCGAAACCATCCGTGTCATTTCCGTGAAGCTTCGGAAGCCGCAGAACCATATTTTAATCACGGAGGTTGCCCGTGATTAAAATATGGCGCTGAGGCTTCCGAAGCTTCACGGAAGTGACACAGATGGTTTTGGGAGAGGGATTGCGTCATCCGAAAACGACCCCCTGCCGCGCAAGACCGCCGTCCCTCTCCCGGAAGCTCCTCCCACGCTAGGCACGCTGAAACGCGGTCTGAAAATCTCCTTTCACACTTCCCAGAAGTTGCAGACTCTCCTACTGTCCCAATTTGGCAGTTCTGATTAATCCACTGCCACCACCACCCCCTTTTCAGCTGCTTTTAAAATGTTCCAGTTTCTCTCTCTCCTTCCCACTTTCCCCTTTGTCCTCAGCTTACACCAAAGGCTGCAAAGTGAGCTCAAAATGCAAAAGTAGTTTCCACTGTAATAACCTAGCAGGGAAGAGGCAAGAGGATGGGGATGAATCTTGCCTTTCCAAGTGGGCTGAGGCAAAAGCAGACTGCTGCAGCTGCTCCTAGCTTGTGTAGTGTTCTTCATTAATAAGTTTTGCCACTTTGACCACACTCTGATGTTGCTTAGCATATACATCCCAGTTTTCATCTGTGAAATGTTGGAGGGTATGGACTTGTGAGAAAAATGTGCACCTTGCTGTATACATGCACACATTTCTTATGGGATACACACCAAACTATGTGCAGTTTAAATGTGAATAGGTAAAATGTGCACAATTGTATGTGCGTGTAATAAATATGCAAAAACATTATTTCGTCACTGGAGAAAAAGTTGTGCAAATCAGGCTAATTGTGCAAGTAATTGTGGATGTTAGAAAAAGTGGGTTAAAATGGGTGCAGATACAATGTGTGTGTGAGGGGGGGGTGAAACATAAAGTCTTGCAAACTGATACACAGCAAGGATAGGAAGAAAATGCAGCTAGGATTTCCAGAAAGAAGAATGAGACTGGGAGATACTGACATCTCTACTCCCAGACAATATTTCCCCCCAAAATTATTTTCTTATTCATTTTGGCTGAATTCTAGTTGCTTCAGTGCAATTGTCACCAAGTTGTATAAAGCTCACCCGGATTGACTCCACGATCCTTTTTGCTTCTTCTTCTTCTTCTTCATTTTTTTTCATGGAGAAGAAGAAGGTGGGGGGACAACAACCAAGTTTCTGAATTTCTCTCTTCAATTTGCAGAGCCACCAACCTGGCAGAAAGGCCCTGGTGTGTCACTTTGAATCCTCAGGAAGATCAAGAGAACTCCACAACTGACAACTCAGCTGAGAAGAAATGGGACACCTGTCACTATCCGCCAGCAACCCCTGAAATTTTACAAGAGGCCCTAACAACACTGCTGATGGTTGTCACTCACTTCCTATTTCATTCCCATGGAAACAGGCAGCTTTAGAGAAACTCTGAGCTGGAGTGAGGAGTCATTGGAATTAAGGTTCTGATCTGAAACAGAGCTGTGAGCTTTATCACTGTCATAAGGTGGAAACTTAGCTGTTCCAGAAGAGCAAGCGGGGGGGGGGGGAGCTCAATATACAACAAATTGTTCTAGTATGAAATGCTCCTGTACCCTGTTTCAATCAGCCATGATCTCCTCCATGGTATCCCATGGTAGCACCATCATGCCTAGGCTCAGCAGCAGATGAAAGGCCCTCCATCCATCCCAACGGCCACTTCCCTGGCTGGGGAGGGAGCGAGCAAGAGACAGTATCTGTTGGACCTAATCCCTTCCCACATTGCCATCCCCTTTTCCTTTTGTATCATGTCTTGATGAAATTGTAAGCCTGAGGGTAGGAAACTAGGGGCCCATCTTATATGAGGGGGGAAATGTGAATTGATTCATACTCATGAAAATTCAAAGCAGGATTGCCTTGTCCTAATAGTGTTTGGCAAAACTGCAGGCATATGAGGCTATCTGCTTTTGCCATCCCAATGGGCATGCATTCAAGATGGCGGCTACGACTCACATTTTTATTTTCACCTGTCGCCACTGCCAAACAGTATTTTTTTTTAAAAAAAAAGGATATCTAAGATGTGAAAGTGCAATAGTACAATATTCTGCCTAAATATTTTTTTAAAAGGAAAGCAGAAGTCTGTTTCATCGCATGATTGCTCACTCGATAAGGCGAAAATCAAGATGGGGGTTCCAGGATGCTTCCCTTCTTAGGAAGTCCTGCCCCCTGCTTCCATCCAGCCAATCAGCTTTCTATTTCCACCATTCTGGGGTACACAAATAAATGCAACCACCTGTTCTAATAATGACAATGTGCATTCTCTATGGTGTTTTTATTCCCCCCCCCCCACAGATACTGAAATCTGCAGATAACAGCCAACGCTGGACTTCCCTTCCCATCCACCCCCTGTGAGCTCCACCGCACCGCTGGAACCCCCATGGGGAAGGGAGGCTTGCTTTCCTCCTCCCTCCCCTGTCCATCCTCCACCAGCTTCATGGCCGCCACCTGAAGCCCCACGGGGAAGGAAGAAGGGAGGCGAGTTCTCCTCCTCCCTTCTGTGTCCACCCCCTCTGCTGTCGGATAACTGAATCAGCAGATGGTGAATCAGTGGATACGGGAGTGCTACAGTAGGTATAAATCAGAGGCACTCCACTAAGGGGAATGAATGATCAACATGGTTTGGCTGTTTCTCTTTGATCTATATTTCCTTCTGGAAATTTCCTTTGTGCTGGGCAGGGCACGTTTCTAGAATGGAGGACTATCACCTCCCAAAAATAGTACTTTACGGTGAACTCGCCACGGGTCAGCGTAAGAGGGGCGCTCCAAAAAAACGATACAAGGACTCCTTGAAACAACATCTCAGGCTCGGCCAAATTGATCACCAACAATGGTCTGCCTTGGCCTCACATCGGGAGGCATGGAGATGCACTATCCACAATGCTGCAGCCTTATTTGAGAACCCACGCCGAACAAGTCTTGAAGAGAAACAACAACGCAGAAAGAATCACTATCCAAACACATCACCCAAGGAGACCCTCTGCTGTGCTTTCTGCAACCGGACTTGTTTATCTCGGATTGGCCTTTTTAGTCATCAGTGCGCTTGCAGAAAGCGCAGGATGAGTCCTTCCAGAATCTTTGTTTGCGAAGAAAAGCCAGATATTTCCTTCGTGCCTGAACTTTTCTGGCCAAACACCTTATGGCTTATGCCTAAATTTGTCTTGAAACAGTTTCCTCTTGGAACTTTCAGAATTTATCCCAATCCCAAAATTGGGTCTGTACCAGTTACAGATTAGTAGCAGTTACTTGCTAGTTATTGATTGTGCAAAAAGGGAGGGAGGGGAGGGTGGGAGGATGAGGTGTGTCTGGCAGTAGCATTAGCAGCATGGCAAAAAAGAATTATTCTTCTCTTTCCCCCTGCAGGGTGAATTAATGTCCTGAAGGATGAGATTATTAATGTATACCAGCTGAACAAGCAGAAATGCTAATGGTCACCAAATTAACAAGCTCCTTTTCAGAAGCTAGTCAGCTCTTCCAAGGGAATGAAGTCCTCCCCACACCCCCCAAAAAAAATCTTGCAAGAGGGCAATCACACTTTATGCTTCTGTCACCATTAACCTGTAATATGGAGTACTCCATCAGCAAAATATAGTATTATAGACTCATAGAATCATAGAGTTGGAAGAGACCACAAGGGACATCTAGTCCAACCTCCTGACCTACAGGAATACAAAAAACAAAGCATTCCTGACAGATGGCCACCCAGCCTCTGTTTAAAAACCTCCAAAGAAGGAGATACCACCACACTCCAAGGCAGTGTATTCCATTTCTGAACAGCTCTTACTGTCAGGAAGTTCTTCCTAATGTTTAGCTGGAATCTCTTTCCCTATAGTTTGAACCCATTGTTCTGTGTCCTAGTTTCTGGAGCAGCACAGTTGACCTGCTCTCCTTGTGTCCAGCAGCCACAACCCTCTGAGAAAAGTACAGACTGGCCTATCCTTATCCCAGCTAGACATCATGAGGAAAAAGGAAGCTTGCAAGCCGTCAGAGCATTTATATAGAAAACAAACTCCTATTAGGAAGCACCTGCAAGACTAGGCTGGGCCATAAATAACCCAGACCCTCTCCCGGAAGAGCATGGCTGATGACCATCCTTCTTGGTAGAAGCTACACTAGTGCCATGATAGTTTTCCTGTTGCTTTAGACTCGACCTTTGACTCTTGACCTTGCTTCTGGATTTCCCTTAGGACTGTTTGCCTGGACTGTTTGCCCACCTATACATGACTTTGGACAGGACAGGATTGCCTCTGCCTTTCATTTAGGTGAACTTAGCTGACTCCCTGCCTCTCCCTGGAACTTTGAGCTCTCTCACAGGGAGTCTAAAGAGATTATCAGACATGGCAAAAGCCATGTCAGAAGAACATGACAATAACAGAAATGAGCAACATTATCAAATGACGACGTCCTTCAGCATTCCAGGAGCGTAATGCGGGTGTGAATAAGGCATCCCTTTTTATTGACTTCTTAATCCTGTCAATAAAAAAAAGTGAAGCCTTGTCTGTACCAGCACTATACCCCAGGAACGGCTGAGGATACAGGTGTCTGATAATGTCGCCTTTCTGTTACCATCACGTTCTTCTGACATGGTTTGGGATCCAGTTTTTTGCCACATTTCCCTGTGTCTGGTAATCTCCTGAGCTGCTGCCAGGAGCAGAACAGGACATCAAATAAGTGATTTATTAAAATGTAAAAGTTCCTTCCAAAAACAGGCTAGAAGAAGATCTAACTGCTCTGATCCTACCGCACACAAAGCATTGGGACCCTTGGTTTCTCTAGTCTGAACGTTTGTCACAAGGAATTCAGAAGCACTGAAAATATTGCCTCTGAAGACACCAAGTAGTGCTAAATGTGATCACGTTTCATCCTCGTAGCCTTCACCAATCGCCGGCTAAGTGAAAATTCACAGGCATTTGAGCTTCAGAAGGTTTGAACTGCTGTGATCTCTCCATAGTCTCATTGATGTCCCTGCTGCTACAATACAATTTGCTATTGAACACCATCTTTCAGAAGAAAACAATCACTGAATGCCACCCAGCTGACTGACATCAATCGTGGCAAATGCACATGTAACAATAGCATGGGATTTTGTAACAATGGTAGCAAAGCAGGCATGAAGGGAGGACAAAGCAACCCAAGTGGGTTGCATTTCATTCCATCCTCACATTTCTCAAACTGATCATTATTGTGTGCTGCCTGTACATATCTTTTTCTTTTTTCCTCCCTGGACCTGTGATCTTAGGACTGAAGGACTTTGAAAGTGATTTATTTACAATGGTTCAGCAGAACACTTTTTTTATTCTTTATTTATATCAGAACTTTTTGGAACAGAACTCAAGGCGGCATATATCAGACTGGGCTATTCTTGCACTGACCACTAGGGATGGATGAATCCGTCAAACTTGATTTCACTCATTTTATCATTGTTTATGATACATCTCATCTGTCTTGTTTACAAATCTCTTTGCAACATTATGTATTTTTAAGTCTACACATTTCCCCCTATTTGTCTACATGTGTATGTGCATTCTCAAAATGTATGTATTAAAGCCAGCTATTTTCCATTAAAAAAAAAGTGTATTGGTGCATACCTTCAATGTGTTTTCAATGTCAGCAAACTTCAGAAAAGTGTTTTACAACACTCCAGATATCAGACTACAGCTCCCATCATTGCTCATTATTGGCTATTCTGGAAGTTTCACTCCCAACAACATTTGAGGGCCTGCATGACACCTAGCCCTGGTGCACACACAGCAGTGGTTCTCAACCTGTGGGTCCCCAGATGTTGTTGGACTACAGTTCCCAGGAGCCCTCTGAGGTCTCACCGTGACAGCCAGGTGGTCCTCCCACTCATTAGTGAGGCTGTGAGGTCAATCCTGCAGCCTTACTAATGACTGGGAGGACCACCTGGCTGTCAAGATGAGACCTCAGAGGGCTCTTGGGAACTGTAGTCCAACAACATCTGGGGACCCACAGGTTGAGAACCAGACATAGAGGTTTAGTAAGATGCTAGAAAAATCTGGACCCAACACATTTCTCATCCATCCCTATTAACAGGCTCCTGTGTTAGCATCATATACTTTCAAATTATGCACTGAGACACAGTAATGTAACCACAGAGAGAATTTGTATATACAAGCGGGTGCCAGAATCTCATGGCGTATCTACTATCAAGCCATATCCACTTGTCAGTACAGAAACTACACATTTGAATACTAATCCTGCAGCCAGACACTGTAGATTGTCTCTATGGGAAAGGAGGGAGGAAGGGAGAAGTGAGGCATGTTTCTTATACACCCAGTTCTCTGTGTATATCAGCATGCCAGAAATAGGGATGAAATTATTCACTATGTTTCTTCTCAAAGGAAGCAAACATGTAATTTAAATAACTTTCTTCCAGCATTGGGAAAGTCTTTGAAAACTACATACACATGCAAATTTTGCGCAAAATCAATACCCTCATTTACAGGAACAGCATTTTTTGCATAGGGGAAAGCATTTTCCATTGGAAAAAAGTATTTCTCCTAGAAATATTATTTTCTGCACAGAAAATCATTTTCTCTGAAAAAACAACCATGTGCAAATTTTGCACAGTATAAGTCCTAAACTGGGAAGATTCTCATCAGTCCAGGATTCTTCTTATCAGAGAGTCTCATACCTCAAAACACATACACACACACATACACAAAAGAACATGTCTTTCAACCATTTTTTAAATATTATCAAATAGTCTTTCCATCCCAAGTTAGACAGAATGGTTCTGTGTCAGTCTTTTAAACAAAGTGCTAGTTTAGAACATACAGTAAAGTTTCCCACCAGAAGGAGAGGCAAATTTAGAGCCCTGCTAGATGGCTGATGTTTTAACCCCACTTAAAATACACTACATATATAAAACCCTCTCACCACACTGTTGGCAAGATTGTGAGGCATGCAAGGATAACTTTATCATTTATCTAAAGATTAGCAGAATTACAAGACACCCTGTCTATCCTGCTCCAAGATTGTCCTTGACAGATTTGTTTCCTGATGAGCATACATACACACATACATATATATCACAGTGACTTAGAGCTATCATTTATTATCACAGCTCAACTAGAAATTGCCTGACAGTACAAACATCCAGTCCCATTTGGTTTAAATTCTTGGTACCAGCAAGTTTAGAAAATTGCTTCCATAGGGGGAAAAAAATAACTTTTCCATTAAAATTGACTAGCAATCTTACTAGATGAGATACATTTACAACAAAATGGTTCCCATTTATTGCTTACATAAATTAACACACAGCTGTCATAAAGCCTTATTTTCATGGTAAAGCTTTCTGTATGGTCATGATCACTGTAGAGTAGACAGATAGATCTCAGTACAATGGAAAGAACTTTATGCTCTCAAAATCTTTGGGATATTTTCTTCAAAGTTTTGCAAAATATATCCTCTCTCTCATTACTGTTTTTTCCTCCTCTTTTTGCCCTGTTTTATTTTCCCTAATTCAGTATTATTTTCCTCCAGAACCCTTGATGAAAACTTCCTTGTTTTAAAGGCCTGTACAACTTTAGAATCAGGAGATAGAAAAAGAGCAAAGCATAATGGAAATTGTAGTTAGTGGAAAACATTTAATGTGGTACTGCCAAGTGACCGCAGCAGAACTATCCAATTTTTGAATATTGGATATAATTTATGCAGAAAATGTTTCAGATTTTTTTTTAAAGCAAACAAAATGGAAATTACCATCTCCATCTCAGTCTGAATTGCTTATTGGCTCTCAAATGCTTGAGTCCATGTTGTCAGGTGCATGAAGTATAGCCGGTCCTTTGTATCCACAGATTCTTTATCTATAGATTCAACCAACCATAGCTTGAAAATATTCCTCCAAAAAAATTCCAAAAAGCAAACCTTGCTCTTCAGCATTTTATTTAAGGGACTCCAGTTTACTATGCCATTGTATATAATGGGACTTGAGCATCTACAGATTTTGGTATCCACAGGGGGATCCTGGAACAAAACCTGAGTGGATACCAAGGGCCCACTGTATTATCTAACACACTGTTCTACCCCCTCTAAGTCAGGCTCTGATGGAGAAGCCACTGAGGTAGCAGTGATTCGGCCAGAAGGAGCTGTATCCCCAGACAAAGATAGAGATATGATCATATCCCTCCATGCTTTAATACTCATGAAAGTACATTCACCACTATGAACATCAGGGATAAGATTCATACCACTTCTACCTCAGATCTTATTATTTACATTTATATCCTGTCTTTCCTCCAATGCATTCAAGGTGGCATACATGGCTTTCCTCCTTCCCACTTTTATTCTCATATACAATAACCCTGTAAATTAGAGAGGGAGGGAGGGCGGCCCAAAGTTACCAAGTTCAACCACAATAACACACTGGGTGGGAATGGAGGGACTCTAAAGACACTCAGCTCTGGCTAATCACAGTAAGACCATTTTTAAACAAGGCATCCCTCTAAAGAACCTACAGAGAGATTGAGAGAGTAAATAAAGAGCAAATAGGGGACAGCTTTTTCAAGGATCAGACAAGAGAAAGCAGGAATGGCTCCCAGTAAATAGGACAATGTGAAGTCTATATTACCCTGAGTTGGCAAGCCAATACACGAACGGTTGGAAAGTTTGTGCATGTATTACTTACATGGGGAGAAGACAACTTTCCTATTTTATTTGTCCCTTTCTGTGTCTTCCTCTGATGTACCAAGTTTGTTTGTTTGTTTTGTAAGCCTGCATATGTGGCTGAACAACACCATTTTCCAGGATCAATGCTTGTTTCTGATAGACAGGTAAGCTGCCAGTTTAAGTACTGAAGGTGTGGGTGGGCAGGTACTTTTAAAGAGTAATAAGTGTGCTGGAGATATTGATTCCTATTATTTGTCTGTATTGCTCTGTATATTTTGTACTCTCTAATTTAAAAAATCTTTCAATACATAAGAATGTAAGATGTTACTGTATTATGAATGAAGTTAGAAGGTTCATCCATGTGAGAGACTGATATGTCTAATTCACAGAGAGGCCAAATCTACTTCAGGTCCAAGGACCTGGGGTCCCAAATCACACTTAAGAGTTTCCTCAGATAGCCATGGTCCCTCTCCATTACACCATCATTTGTGTTTTCCAGCTTTTGCACCACACACACACCATTCTAAAATGGTGTAAGTCCTCTCCTAAGTCTTTGTTACTGGCACAAGGGACTTCAAGCTGAACTTTACTGGTATTTTTGGTTTCAGACTTTTGCCTTTGGCTCTGCCCACCACTGGAATGTGAGCCTCAAGTAATTCCTCTGAAATAGAATTCAGCCTTCGGGTTGAAAGAGATTTCTCATCCCGATCTAATTACAATGCTGTATCAAAAGCAAACAAAATTTGTAGCCACTCTACAGATTGGCTACAAAAAAATTAAACATTGGAAAGAAACATGGAATATTGACAAAACACTCTTCCAAGGACCAAATATATAAGACAGTACTGTTCATTACAGAACAGAGACAGATACACTTAATAATATAATGAAAATATTAATTGAATAAGCGGAGCATACATTTTAGAGTAAAAAGATTAAACCAGAAAACCATAGAAAGGGCTAGAAATCAACTTATGAGTCTGGACAATTGAAAGGGAGTTTTAGATATGAGAAAAATCTGTGAAATAATTATTTTAAGAAGAAGAGTATGTTAATTCAAAATGTAAATAATAACTGGAAAGGAACTGATACTAAAACTATACATGCAGATAAATTTTTGAAAGATTCTCTCCTTTCTATGATTAAAATGTTTTAAAAATGTAAAAAATCAAATAAAACTGAAAAGACCCAAGCAGAGTGGTGCTGCCTGCTCCAAACTGGGTACCTGTTCATAAAGCAAAATAAAACACAAGGGTCTGGAACACACCTCTGACCAAGAGACATTGTGGCCAAGCTCCAGATGTGTTAGAACTGCACCTCCTTATTAGGTGCTGAAGCATTCTGCTCATGCTCAGAGGTATTTGATTACTTTCCATCTGGTAAGGTTCAGCCCTGATACTGAAAAGAGAATGCAGAATTAAAGATTACTGAGTACCACTGACCCACATCCTGGAGTCAGGTGAGAAAGACAAAAAAATAAATCTTAGATCTTCTACTTCTCTCAGGCTATTGATTTAAGATGAACAAGCCAAGAAAGGAAAAGAAAGAAAGATTAAGCCAGATGGAGAAGCAGATAGACAGAGCACAAGAGATGTATCTACATGCCAGGTGCAACCAGTGGGGAGGAAAGGGGAAAATGAGAAGTCAAGCATGGACAATAAAAGAAAATGTAGTCAGGCAGAAAGGGAGGGGAAAACCCTTTCAAATTGATTGCAGGCAGTAACAAAAGCAAAGGAGAAATAGTTTTCTCTTTAACCAATGCTTTGATCGCTCCTAGTTGATATAATTCCCATATAAAGATACAGGTAGACAGAAATAGAGTAAATATGTCTTGTACACAGCAAAAAAAAAAAAACTCACAGTAGTTTCCTTTAAAAACAACAACAACAACAACCAAGTTGCCAACTGTGATAAGCTGTTTTAAAAAATCAAGGAGATGAAAGACTTATACAAGCTCTTCTCCCACCCCTCTCTTTCTGTCTGTTCAGCTGCAGGGCCATTAAAAAGAGAAGATGATCCCTTCGGTGGCAAGATGGCAACCACATTTCTCACAGTACAGTAGACTGCAGAAAGGCTCTCATGACCAACAAACATAATGCCATCGAAAAGAGATGACACATATGAGCAAAGGAAACTGCCTTATGCCAGGTCAGATTTTTCTTAATCTTTCCCATTATTATGATACACTTCGACTGACACCAGCCCTCGAACCGAACCTGGGACCTTCTATGTATGAATCATCAAGCTGTGCCACTAGGGTTGCTGGGCTGAATATGGGACAGGGCTCCTTTTGCTTTAATATTTAGCAGACCCTTGATCAGGATGACTTGACGTCAAGTTCCGTCAAGCCGAACTATGGCACCTCTTCTTTCTCCATCCAATCCCTCCGCATGGCTATTTAGGGAAGCAGGAGCAGGGGCTGGCAGTATTGTTGAACACACAGCAATAACATCAGCCTCTGGGAACCTCCTGAAGACCACCTGGGAGGTCATGGAAGATGTCTGTTGCTGTGCATCCAGCAACAAGAATGGAGTGGGCCACTTAACCACCACTACCCCTCCACCAGTCAGTAAATAGCTATACAGGGAAGGGGGTGCATCAGCTAAAAGGTGTTGGGGTGGCTGGCTGAAGGAGAACAAGTATCATAGTCCTTCTTGACTGGGGATCTGTGAAATATCCAAGCAACAGGAGCCCTGTCCCAGATTCAGCCTTAAAACCTTATCTGCCACTGAGCTACAAATTAATCCCAAATGGATATAGTGTCCAGTTCATAGCAAGAAGGACTGCAGGCTTTTTGAGAACAGAAAAGCATAAAAAGAGCTGTGCTGGATCAGACTGAAGGCCCATTTAGCCCTGTGTTCTCCTTACACAGTGGTCAACCAACTGGGAAGCCCATGACCTGAATGCAACCATAGTCTCATTCTTATGACCCTGTGCAACTGACATACAGAGATGTACTGCCTCTGGTAATGGAGGTGATCTATAGCCATCCTGATTATTAATCATCAAAGGTGAAAAGTTACCATGGGTGCAGCAAATCCATTTTTAATCTTATGGTCACTCCTCCTACAGATTATCAGAGCTGGACAGATGAAGTTCTTCCAACCTATCCCGACAGAGGGCTGGTGCCAGGCAAACTCCTGTACAACTTGGTAGAGCTATGGAAGGAAAAACCATAAAACTGGGAGTCAGTTTACTGTTATCCCCTTAGCAACTGATCCATTGGCCTCCCCAATGGTTGGTTATTAGTCAGATTATCTATATATTACCCCCAGTATCAGAAGCAGTATGACTCTGTATATCAGAGTTGCTCTGGGACATGAGATGGAGAGTCCTTGGTAGCCACTGATATCCCTAAACCCTATGAATATATTTCATCCTTTTTTCAAGTTGAGAGTCATCATACAGCTTGCAGCAGTCAAACTGGGCTGGACATTTCAATTGGATTGTCTGTTGCACACAAATCTTCAGCAGATCAAGAAAGCCCACCCTCACCCCCACCCCAGGAACAGGAACAGCTTCACTTACTTTGTTACTATAGGTTGGCCCACTGCTACCAGCACAAAAATAATGACAGGCCAAGAAAAGGAAAAGATGAATATGAAGTCTCTCTCTGGTTTTTCTTCGCAAACGAATATGAAGTACAGAGGTAGCTAACTGGCAGACCACAGTGTGGATTCAAGACAACTTTATTGGTCTCAGAAGCCTGAAAAAAGTTAGGACCAAGATATGGTTAAAAATATATGTTTTTAAAAATAGAAATTGCACTTCTAAGGAAAAGAAGCCGATAGTCACCATGCAATAAAACATATCTGTGGTTTCTAGACAAGTAAAATGCTTGTGCACCAATCTGCCTACTGAGATATATATGGAAGGACATTCATGACTCAGCCCTTTCCCCAGTGGATAGCATCAGGTTACTTTGGTTCTGTCTCTGAGAAACCTTTGCTGATATACAATGGCAGTGTTAGCATATATAGCCTGGCCAACTATGAGGGGCTTCTGGCTGCTCAGGTCTGGAAGAGACTAAAGAGCAGTCTGAGAATTGAAGTTCACATAATTTAGGGAAAGATTAATTGATCCATTAACAAGAAAATTTATCAATTATGTAGTTCACAAGAATTCTGTGAACTAGACCAAGGTGGGAATTGTGCAGTCCTCCAGATATTGTTGGACTGCAAATCATGCAGAAAACCTAGCCAGCCTAGCTAATTGGGAGGAATAATAGAAGCTGCAGTCCAACAACATCTTGAGGGTCAAGCGGGAGGAAGAAAGAAAAACTGGGACATTTTAATGGAAAAGTGGAACAGTAGTAAATGAACTGAGATTGCCCCAGCCAAATCAAGACAGCTGGAGGATTCAATGAAGGTGATCATCAATCCACAGTACTGACTACTCTGACAGGAAACTGTACAAAGTCTCAGCCAGGGAGGTGGGGGTTCTTTCCCTCAGTGATCAAACTAAACCTTTCCCAAACTGGTTAAATCAAGCGATACCGGAGATTCAACCTGGGTCATTCTGCATGCAAAACAAATGCTTCACCATTAAGCTATGGAACTAAGCTATGCTGGCAAACAGAACAATGAATGATCTTCCCCTGATTAAAGACTTCTTTTCTTCTGAGCTGAGCCTGGGCTTGCTCTGAGGTTTACCTGGAGGTGAGGTTATACATTCAACAGAGTCCTTCATGACTGTTAGAAAGAGGCTGCTACAAGGCTAGTTGCGAATCAGAACACAAGAGGGTGCTACAGGGGTGGAGCACAACCTCTTCCCTGCCACATGCAAAACTCTTGATATATCCGGACTGGAACAATTTGTCTTTGGTTGTAATTTTAACTACCTTCGCCCTGACAAGCCAATCAGGAGCCATGCCTTGCTGAGGTTTTTATGAGTTCCCATAAAAGCAGCAAAATGAAAACTCAGGGGCCCTTAAAATATACTCCATGGCTATGTGCAGTGCAATTGGAGGCTTTTATGACTCCTGTCAGGGCGTTTATGACACTGTAAAACTGTGCAGCAGCCTGGCCTGCAATGAAAGCAGGGGTGGGGGTGTAGCAGGAGAGTGTGGCCTAGTTCTTCTTAAAAGACTAAATGGTCTTGTACATTTACAAGGCCTAGCGTAACAATGTGGTCAACTGGCTCTCCCTCCTTTCCACCACCCATCCACAAGAGACTACTAATGCCATTCATCTTTATTGCTGCCGATCCATTGTTGGTGGGGGTGGTGGGGATACAAGATCAGTAGCCGGCACATGACAGGTGGGAAAGCGAGGGGATTTACGGGCACAGCATGTTTCTATAGTATTCTGACCCTGTGACATGAGGACAATTCTAATGTGCTTAAAAGTTAGAGGCAGATAGATGCCTTTATTCATCCATATTCTTTTAATCATTCACTAAATAAAAACTAAATGCTACCGCCTGCCGGTTGCTTTATAGCTCCCTTCTCTTGTGAGATGCAGGTTTTTTTTAAGACTGTGGAGAATGGAAAGAGGTAACATGAAGAGAAAAGAGAAAGGCAGGGTTCCTTTGGGTAGACTTTTTACACATATAATCAATGTTGCAATTGCAATAATCTGTGTGCAGGGGGAGTATAACCTGACCTGAAATCAAGGTATATATACATTTCTAAAGAACACTTTATTGTGTAGGATAGAACTTCTATTTTTTTAAATGAATTTCAATTTAAACATTTTTAAAAAAAAAAATTGGACTTTGGTTGAGTCCTTTATTTATTCATTCAATCATTTCCCTTCAGCCCAGCCCAAGAAACCATTGGGTAGATGGCCTCATAAAATCATGCATATCTTTTTAACATTTCAGTGACTAAAAATGCATACAATTGGGGAGGAAATGAGCACAAACATACTCTAGCCAATAGAGGAATTGTGTGCAGTGCTGCATACATTAGGAAAAAGTGTGTGCATGTATTTATAAAATGTGTACATTATATAAAATGTGTAAGGAAAATGCACACACATTTCCATGCAGGACAAAAAACAAACAAACAAACAAACAAACCAAAATCTTGCACCCTGGTACTAACAAAGGATGTGGCACAAATGTATGTGGGACTTGCAGAAATTCAGTGAAATCAAGAATAATAGTTTTTTCACATCTGTAGGCTTAGGTAATGTGTAATGGGTGGAAATATATGGCCTCCCAGATGTTATGGAACATCAGCTCCCATTGGCCCCCACCAGCATGGGCAGTGGTGAACCATGAAACAACATCTGGAAGACCACACATTGCCCATCCAACGAAGTCTGAGAGCCATGAAGATAATAGTCAGGATCTTCTCAAAGTAGAGAAAGCAGGGATTCAAACCCTGGTTTTCAGAGCTGTAGTCCAACACTCAAATCACTACGCCATGCTGGCTCCATTCTCCCTTACTAGAAGTCTTCAAATAAAGGCTGTATAACCATCTCCTGCTTTTGCTAGGGATGTTCTAAAATGGGACTTTTTATACTGGGGTGATGGGTGGATTCACTGGTCTACCAACCCCAACCTCCCAACTCTGTGACCCTGTGATTGTATGACTAACTGGATTACATCTAGGAATGTAGTAGAGGATACTTTTCCCAAACATGGGGAGGCAGTAGAAGAGGAAGCTTTATCTGTTGAATTTCTGGCTGTCACTCAATTGTTAATGCACAAGAGCCCTGCCTTCCAAAAATCAGGCATCTTTAATATGTAACACACAAACACTCAACCATGTCTCAGAACCAACCCATCCCATTATGAAAAGACTTATCAAGATTGCTGCTACTGTTAATCTTTGAATAGAGATTTGGCTGCTTTCCTCTCTCAGCCCAGACCTGGGTGAACAATATGGGGTGAGATGGGGGGGGGTGTTCAGAGAATATTTGTTTGCTCTTTTGAAACAAATTTGCATCCGCTGTTTTTCTGCTGCCATTTGTTGTTTACTTTCCATTAATATTTTAATGAATGAGTTTGTTGGCAGGAAATCGTTGTAGAAACAGCTAATTTTAGGCAAATACCACCAGAAACAATATTTTAAATTCAATGTCACCTATAACATCACCGGTAATATACAGTGCTTCAGAATTACACTACACCATTCCACAACAGAAAGACATTGTGTGATACAGAAATGGTACAAGGGAGGAAAGATTATGTGAAAAATATAATGGGCCATAACTTGTTGCGGGGGGGAGAGGTTGCAGGGAACAAGGAATATATGAAATAAAAAATTAATTTGGTCACTTGTTCTCTTTAGAGAGGTGAAAGCAAATAGCCTTTTATGATCTTATCATTATAAATTGCATTGGCCATTGTTATTCCTTGAGAGTACAGGACTTGATTGGAAGATCTTCATACAACACTGCCTCTAACAAATGGGTTCAGTTCTGCCTGTGGTGATTGTTCCTCAATGATCAACTGGTTCATGCAAATCTGGTTGGGAACCTTGTAACCAGGAGCTGATGTGAGCCACTCCTGTGAATCAACCCTAAGGGGATCATTAGTCACCATTCCCCTTCTTGAACCAGGAAACTGCTGCACAGGGCACTGGAGGATCTGATGGAATAAAATGATGGGCTTGGCTCCTGTCATGTGGGCTGAGCAGCCTGCACTCCTTTGTGGATCCTCTGTGAGGACATCGTGCCCCCCTGGGGGGGGGTGGATCACAAGTTTAGAACCACTGTTTTAGAGCAAAATACACAGGGGCCATAAAGCAGGGCTAGGGAAACTACAGCTCAGAGATTGCTGGAATGCATCTCCTGTCACCCATCACCCAAGGGTTGATCAGAATTGGAATTTCTTCACATCTAGAGGGGTCACAGGGTTTCCCCAGCCCTGCCTTGGAGTCCTTGTATGTTTTCCACATGGGTGGGAAAAGCAGCTTTGGGATATCATTTGAATTGGGAAAGTAGTGCGGCAGAGATTAACCTATGTCATAACTTACTCTCTGGAGTTGGAAGATTCAGACACAGAGGAGGAGGCAGATTGCCAGGAATCTACAGCTTCTGATGACTGTGGTCTCTCTGTGTCCAAGGAGCTGGGGGCTGACATAGAGAGGGACCCTACTCCCCAGCAGGTGATGACACATTACCATCCTTTACAGAGTGACAATGAGACAAGGAGAGATTATGCTGATCCAGTGGCTGCACCATGTGATCAACAAGGAGGAGGTTGCTCTACCCCCTCCTCATTAATCGCATGGGTACCCCATTCTGACCTCACCAGCAGTGACCTCAATGGCCAGGCTCTCAAAGAGAGCCGCTTGGCCGGTGGGCAAGGCAGCAGCAGTGGTGGCACCAAAAGGGATGGGCCAGTGGGGCCAATGTGGTGTCAGCCCAGCAGCCCATCTGGACTAGGGCTCCAGAACAAATCTGTGCCATTACATGTAACCAAAATCGTATTGATCCAGGGCAGCTCTGGAGCATAATGCTATGGACTGACCCTGGATTACGGCACCAGTGTAGATGCATCCTCAGTCCCAAGTATGGATTTTGATCCACCCCCCAAAAAAAGGTGAATTTCCTTTCCTAGATGCCTCCAGGAATGTTGTCCGGCTCACCTTTTGAATCAGTTGCAAGCCCTCATGCATTCTTCAAAACCGAAAGCACGTTTTTTTAAAAACAAAGGCAGACTTCTAGGGATGTCCAATTTTTTTGGCACTTTTGGCAGTTCCTGAAGTCCCCAGACGGTCCTGGGGCAGAAGGCGCCTCTCCCTTGAACTCCTGCAGTTGTCCACCCCTGCCTTACAGAAAATCAAGATAATGACACTTTCTACCACCTAAAACCTGGGCACCAGCAGCGTCTCTTATACCAACACATTTCACAAAATACAACCTCTCCCTCCCATCAGGCAAGTGACCCTGTTTCCAAAGCATTACCTGCTCCTTGAAAGGAAGTAATCAGTTACACCATTTTAAAAATGATTTTTCTTTTTTAAAATGAAACACAACAATTGTCTTTCTTTTCTGCCCCCCCCCCTGAACAGAGCATAGATGTGGAAAATAGCCTATTGAGCTCACTTCCCCGCCTCACAGGAGCTGCAAATGTGATCCTTTGCAAGCTCAGACAAAAATCTGTCATGCTACATTAGGCTTGATAGCAAATTCAGTACTAGCAAGCTTTTATCAAAACTGTATATCTAAAATCTTCATAACATGGAAGGGTGGAGAATTGTCCCCTGTTCTGCCCTCCATTCTCATTCTCTCCTTTTTTCCTTTTATCTGGACTTAAGAATTCTCACAATCAGTTCAAGGAATCAATTTCCTTTCCTAGGGAAATAGAAATCGTGTGGGTGTGTATGTGTAAAAAACAAACTCATTTCTTTGGTTAAGGCAAACAAACAGAACAAAACTAGGAAAAAACTATTTTGCATAGCCCTTAAATTTTGTTTGATGACTTAACATAACCTACAATATTTCAGAGATGAAATGTAGAACACCTGTGGCCAAGCAACATCACAGTGTGGTCAAGATGGCAAATGTTTTTAATGACGAAGAACACACAAGCTAGGAGAGGCTGTAGCATTTTGCTTTTGCCAGAGCATACAGGGAAGGGCAAGTTTCTGCCCATCCTCCCCTCTCCTGTCCCCTTGCTGGGTTCATTGAGGACAAACTACTGGTGCACTTTGACAAACTGTAAATAGAAGTAAGGTGAGGACAAACGCAGGAAGTGAAAGCAAGAGAGAAAGACTGGAATATTTTGAAAGCAGATGAAAAATGGGATGACAGAGAATTAATCAAGACTCTCCCTGCCAAATAGGGATAGTTGGAGGATATGACTTAATCATGTAGAGATTTATAAGACACTTGCAAGGACTGCTCTACATATTACAAAGCAGTGAATCAAGTTTGACCTAAGTAGTGAATTCTAGTCCTTTGAGATTGTGCCCATTTGATACTCTTGTTTATCACATACACATTGCATTTTTAAGACTAAAAAACCCCCAAAACTCTTATTGCTACAGCAACACAAAGGATTGAGAAATGTTCTAGACTCATCCAGGGCTGGTGATGGCTCCAACTCTATACTCACTTTGCAGCATGTCTCACTAAAGTGTGGGACTTACTTTCTAAGTAAAGATAAATAAGGTTGGCATAAAGTAGATTAGGACTGAGCCAGAAGAGGGATGTTCATGAAAACTAATCTTTTCACAGTTGTACAAACAAAAACAAAAAACCCTGCTTGGGTCAGACACCTGGCAGCCAAGTCCCAGGAACAGTACATGTGTGCATAATGAAGCATCTTTATGAAAGCAGCCCTTACTGACTATGGACTTTTTCAGATGCTCTAAAAAAAACGGTGGAGGTCAGGAGGAGGATGGCACTGTCCCTCTTCTGGTGATCAATTTCGCATGACGGCGTCCTCCTCCCATTCTTTGTTCGTGCTTCCTCCATGCTGGAGGGACGAAAAAGGTATTGCTTTTCATTGACAGAAACTTCTGTCAATGAAAAGCAGCATGTTTCTCGTCCCTCCAGCATGGAGGAAGCACGAATGGACAGGGCGTGCAAAATCGATTGCAGGAAGAGGGACAGCACTATCCTCCTCCCAACCTCGGTGGGGGGGTTAGGGTGTCTGACAATCTCCTGTCTCCCATGTCACCACACGGTAAGCATGCTATACTATTTGGAAGCATGTTAATTTTCAGAATATCAGGACAAGTTGGGAGGAAGGTGTGAAATGAACAGGTGAAAAATTAAAGCCTAGTGTGGAAAAAAATTAAAGGAAAAGGTCATGTTATGATTACTTTGCCCACCATCAAAAGATTATTTTTTTTTAAAGGGCATAGATTACATAGATATAGGGAAGGCGCAAATCTCAGTGGTAGAAAACCTGAGATTCCTAGCATTTCCAGTTTAATGACTACAGGTAATAGTTGGAAAGACTGCCAGTCCTATTTGAGAATACTAGGATAGATGGACAAATGATATCATTTGGTATGCGTAAAGCAATTTCATACCTTTAGAGGAATCATGCATTCCCCACTTTCGTGCATGGGTAACAGGTCCATGGTAGAGGAGAGAGATATTTTGAGAACAGCACTCTTATTTTCTCTCTCTTCCAAGATGCAAGGCCAGCCCTACCAACAGGCAGAGCGAGGTAGCTGCCTCAGGCAGCACATGCAGACAGGTGGCAGCACTGTGGCTCAAGCAGGGTGGCCACACATAAAAGAGGACAGGATTCCTGTACTTTTGGAAACTGTGTGGAAGATGAAAATGGTGCATGTGAATTTTCCATCGTTACCCCTATCCTGGTCTCACAGCCCACCTTGTGCTACTTCAGCTCACCCAGTGCATTACAAGTGTTCCGTACAGGACACTGTCCATCACCAGTATTAAAAGACAGTTTCCAGTCCAGCCAACCTTTTTTATGTGGAAGGAGGGAAATCATTTTTCTTTGTGTTTGGTAGTTCTGCAATCTCTGCCAAAAAATGGACCATAGAATCATAGAAACATAGAATTGTAGAGTTGGAAGAGAGCACAAGGACCATCCAGTCCAACCCCCTGCCATGCAGGAAATCACGTTCAAAGCATCCCTGACAGATGGCCATCCAGCCTCTGTTTAAAGACCTCCAAGGAAGGAGACCCCACCACGCTCCAAGGAAGCGTGTTCCACTGCCAAACAGCTCTTACTGACAGAAAGTTCCAGTATAACAATGGACCAGTATAACAATGAATCTTTATAATCATAAAAAAATATGATTATACTAGGGTGGGAGCCAGAATGGAGTGGTTTTAATGTTAAACTAGGTCTCCAGGAGACCAGGGGTCAAATCCCCACTCATCCATGGAAATCCACTGGTTGACCTTGGGCAAGTCACACTCTCTCACAGCCTTAGAGGAAGGCAATGATAAACCTGGATAAATCCTGCCAAGAAATCCCTAGGATGGGATCACCATATGTTGGAGTCCACATGAAGGTACACAGCAACAACAAAAATTAAAGGGTTGATTCACATCTGGATTCATATACTGTACTGTATAACTATGGATTCACACAGTCCTTTTATTGAAGATTTTTTAGGACTTGTCTATACAAGGCAATAAAATGTGGATTGATACACAGTAACGCCAATTCGCAGCAGCTTTCATTTGTCCCCATGGGTGTTTTTTTCAAGATTGTAGGCATGCGAAGCCATACACGTCTATTGTTCAAACAGGGATGCCTGCAAATCAAGATGGGAGGTGTGAGTGAATTACTCACATGTTTATTGTCGCCAGCTGCCATGCTGAACAGTATTTAACAAAAAAAAGCAAATCCAAGGTGCAGAAGGGTGATCTTCTGCTTAAATAAATAGGAAAAAAGAAAAAAAGAGGCTGTTTCATTGTCTCAGCACATGATCGCTATGTCAAAAATCCAACATGGTGGTTCCAGGCGCTGCCTTGCCACCAAGCTCCACCCCCTGCGCACATCCGAATAATCAGTTGGCCACTCTGAGAATGTACAGTGATGCGAATCAGTTGTCCTAACAAACGATAGTGCACATTCCCACTCATTTTAAAAAAAATACTACAGGAAAAGCCATGAAGGAGGGAGCCCTGGTGGCACAATGGTTAAATGCCAGTACTGCAAGCCACAACGTTAGTAGTTTGATCCCAGAGGGCTCCAAGATTGACTCAGCCTTCCATCCTTCCATAGGTCAGTAAAATGAATACCCAGCTTGTTGGGGGCAATTAGCTTTAAAAAACATTGTAAACCGCTTAGGGAGTGCTTTGGCACTGATAAGCGGTATATAAATATCTATGCTACTGCTATTGCCATTGCTTTTGTGGAGTATTTGGCATTTTTGTCCCCCCTCCTTCCACATATGGCAGATTGATGTGAGATCCCATTTATATTAAACGTATTCTCCTTGAATTTGATGAGGAGTATTTTCACCATATAGACAAGCCCTTAACAACAAGAACTGGCTCCCCACCCCTGTCATTCCAAACAGGATATGGACATTCATCCTGGTGCTATGAACAGGTCCATATTAAAAGACTACACCAATACCCAGCAAGAGCACCAAGGAAAGATCTGTGTGCTAGAATGCCATTTGCATAAAGCCTTATGCAAGCACTTTGTGTTACCCTTTGCAATGCTAAAAACTGTGTTACCAGCCCTCAAGTGTCATCTGCTGGCACCTTGTCCATTAAGCAAGTATTTGCACATTCACATACATAGAGCGATTATTTCCATAATAGCTGCAAGAGCCGCCTCAAATTGACAATATGATATGACATTATGGGTCTAATTCCAGGCAATTCCAGAAAGTGACTAGAAGCTAAAATGAAGCTGACAGAATCCTGCAATTAGTGAAACCAGGACCAGTGGATATGTACACCAACATAAACTATAGTGGGTGCAGGGGTTGATAATTTATTTCTACTGCCAAAGGGATGTGGGGGGGAGTCAAGGTCCCTCTTTTTGCCAAGGGCTATGTGAAACACTTGTCACAGCCTCTCAGATGTTCAAACTGCGGGCTGCAACCTAGCTCACTGCTCCTAGCAGGATGTTTGTTTATAAAGTAGATTGCTTGAAACCTTGACTTAAACACAGAACTTTTCTAGTGATGCTGATGGAATCCATGTTTGCTGGATTCCACCCTGGTTTATGAAATTCTCTTGAACAAAACAACAACAAAGGATATATATTTCCATCAAAAGAGACTGGACAAAAGAGATCTGTGATTTCTTTCTCAACTCAGCCCTGCTTAATTTGTGAAAATTAAAATTTAAAATGAAAATGGCTCCCCAAGTGTATTTCCCCACCCTTCCCCACTCCAGAAATTTACCAATTGATGTTGTATTCTGGCATGTAGATAGATTATTAGAAAGGCACCATGATGGCAACATTGGTCCCCTTAAAAAAGTAATTTTACAGCACATCATGTGCAAATGTGTTAAGTGTTACTGTTGATTGCTGTCAAGCCAGCTTTGACTTAGTGACCCTAAGAAAGAAACCTCTGAGACATGTTGTTATCAACAGCTCTGGTTACGTCTTCCAAACTCAGGGCCATGGTTTCCCTGATTGAGTCTACCTATCTGAAATGTGGTCTCCCTCTTTTCCTACTACCATCTTTACCAAGCAATATTGCCTTTTCTAATGAGCCATGTTTTCTCACATGATGTCCAAAGCACAATAGCCTCAGTTTAATTATTCTGGCTTTTAGGGAGAGTCAGTTGGCTCTTGGCCCATTTGTTTTTCTTTTTCTTTTTTTTTTGGGGGGGGGAGTCTGTGGTATCCGCAGAACTCTCCTCTAGTACCACACTTCGAACATGTGATATAAGAACATCATTTTCTTCTATAGCTCCATGTGGAAAATATTCACATGTTCATTTGTTTTGCTCTTACTTGCAGTCTCTTAGTTGATTTCATTTGTCTTCAGTGATCATATCACTGAGCTAGTAATGTCGTAATCCAAAGAAATATTTAATAGTATCATCATCTCATTAACTGAATGTTTTTGGATGGCTGTAATTACCCTTCCGATCAACTCAGGAAGCATTGCCCTCATTTTAAATTGCCTTTATTTGGCCTAGGTGACATCATTTTTTTAACAAATTTGTTTTAGTGACACACCTTTGTGACATCATCCCATTCATGACATTCTGCTTGAGGAACCATGTGGATCACACTTCTAACTAATCTAGGAAAAGGAGTCTTGCTTAAGGAAGGAGCAGTAAGAAGCAAAATGTTTATCAAAATGTAATTATGTTCAATATCAAAATGGGACTTTTTAACCCACAAATGTTATTTTCAGCATTAATAATAATAATAACAATAATAAAAAGGAATAGTCAGCACAACTTTACTGTCCGCTTCATTTCAGAATTAAAACTGTGTGAATACACTGCAGTGAGGGAAGGGGGACACAGTCACTAAATTATTACCAGTTCAGGGCTTCTTCTTGAAAGCCACCTGGCCTTGCTCCTGTTGAGGTGACACAAAATATCTCATATTGCCCACTTATTACAAGAATGCCAAATGATAAGAAATATGGTTGCAATGTATCATTAGTGAATTTCATCCAGAGTATTTGTGCCTGTGTCTCTTTCCTTCTCTCTCTCTCTCTCACTCTCTCTCTCACTCTCTCTCTCTGGACTTTATCAGACCAGCGTCTAAAAATGCTATAATTACATGATTAGGAAAACGGAAACATAGTGGCACGATTACAGTAATTATTTCACGTCGCTGTAATTGCACAATACTACCACCACAGAATTATCCCACACCACCACTAGTGGTTTAAAAATGGGATTTCATCTTGCACTATAGTAACGCTTCTCTTTGCATTGGCTTCTAATGACAGAGTATTAACACTTCATGCTGGCCCACACATGTGCCTTAAAGAGACATTTTTCTCTTACTTCCATGATTTTTCATGGGCGAGATTTCAGCTATTCTTGTGAGAACTCATGACTTCAATTAAAAACACCAAAACCAAATACATAACGAGATAACTTCACAGATAAACACTTAAACATAAAAACCTACCAAGCAAATGCTATAGTTCATTAAAACTGCATCCTGTTAGTTCTCTTCACGTTCTCCCCTGGAAGTTTAATTATATGTTCTCGTTGGGAATGGGGAGAGGAAAAAGAGGATTGCCCATTCATGCTCTGAAAAAAAAACCTATTACAGAGGGATGTGATTTCACATCCGTACCATAAAAAGAGCGACATTGAGGGCTACTGACAGGTTGTGCCCATCAATGAAAAGTTATGCATAATTAATAGATAGAGCACACATGGACCATGAGAGGATGACAGTGTTGTGCAATTCAATTCCAGCGGGCTCCAAGGTTCACTCAGCCTTCCAGCCTTTGGTAGGTCGGTAAAATGAGTACCCGGCTTGTGGGGGCAATTAGCTAACACACATTGGAAACTGCTTAATGCAGTGTAGATGTGTAAATTGCTATTGCTTAAAACAGTTTGTAAGCTGCTCTGATAGCCTTGTGGCTGAAGAGCAGGGTATAAATAAAAATACTAACAACAACAACAACAACAGGAACCCATTTGTACTACTAACCCATCATAATTGCACTATTTCATCCTCACGTGATAAAGTCCTTTCTCTCCCATTCACTGGGCTAACTTGGTCTGTTATGTTTATCTGCTGATCTACCCTTCTCTTCTTATCCCTTATTCCAGCAGTACAGTATTCCCTTGAGCAAACAGCAAGCACAACTCAGTGAAAGGAAAGGATCTGGCCCCTCCTTTGAGACAGGGGGCACTCCCTAATTAACTGGAAACAGTTCTGCAGAGTTACTTTCTGCAAATAAGCAATCAAAGCCATTTGATCCAGAGAATATACATCACTGAAAGGCAAGATCAACTTCTCTTCTTGTTCCAAGTCTTGTCTTGACTATTCCTCATCACTACTACACTCTACTGGCTCTTTATTTTCCCCCTCTCTCACTCTACAGCAAGACTCCATGAGTTTCCAAGCACAGTATTAACAGCAATAAAAGATTTAATAAAGTTCTAGATGTTACTGCTACTAACAAGGGGTGGGGGTGAGTTGAGTTATGGGTCATACTAGGGATGTAAATCCTTGATTATTTTGCCATCACACAGAAGGATGAATAATTAAATAATTCTCCCTTTGCAAGACTTAATAGACCAGTTTGGCTTCCCTCCCCCCTTGGCCATGTTTCATTTTGCTGGTATTCAAGTGAACATGTACAACTTCCATCATGTGTTCAGGATGCAATTGAGCACCTCATCACAAAAACAGAACAAATACCAAAACCACCCAGTGCATGTGCACTCTCACAGACACACCTACTAAACCAAAAGCCAGCGTGTGGAATGACATGCCTATAGTGAAGATTAGGGATGAAAGGCCTACCGGTATTTGTTACTCTTTGTTTCCCTGCAGAATAATGGGCTTCCTAATGCTTGAGAAAACCCTGTAAGAAGAATAAAGCAGTGCTGGGGTAGTGTGCAAACTCTTTCAGAGAATTAGTCTCTGCAAAACATACTAAACAAACATTATATTTTGTTTCTAAATAAATCATGCTTTTCGTCCACACACAAACACACACACACACAAAATTTGTTTTCTGTGCAGATGAAAGTGCATTTTGTGGAGAAAATACTGTTTCTTATGCAAAAAACAGGGGCGAGCTTTTTGTACTGGAAAAATAATGTGTATTTCTGTGTAAAATAGATGTCTCAAAATGCTAATATCAGGAGAATATTGTATTATCTTACAGAGGGGCGAATTCTATGGAAACTGTTCATCTTTCTTGTGAGGATGAGCTATGGAAACATCTACATCTTCACTGGAGGCATCACCTGACCAACTCGGAATGAACAAAATACTGGTGAACAGGGACTGTAAAAATTAGTGACCCACTTCCAAGAGACAGGTTAAACAAGTTAAGCTCTGCATTTCATCCTCCCCTCCAAAATATGTAATTTCCTTTACCATAGGACCTTTTCCCCTTCAAGAGTTATTATGGAGCATGCTGAATGATAGACATTGTGTAAATATTATTTTTATGATGCTGTTAATAATGGTGCTACATTGCTCTTCGAAAGCAGCTATTATCAGAGGATCATCAAGTGTTTCATAAACATTAATTAAAGGCTTGCAACATTCATTTCTGTAAGGTAAGCTTTCGTTAGTTCATGTCTACTACATATGAATTATACTCAAGGAAGCAGGAGGAATATAATTCATTCAGGTTTGCAGGAATAACTGCCCCAGCAGTAATCAAACTGACCCCTAGTTCTTTACTAGAGGGTTGGACAATGGACATCCAATTTAGGCCCTCAAAAAAGCCTTAACAACTCCAGTGGAACCCTACAAACTGTAATCAAAATTAGGGATGTAAGAGCCTCTCTCTCAATTTCACTGAGTTTCTCTGAGCACCACCTGCTTCCCCCCCCCCCACTCTTTTCATCCTGATATCAGGTTGCAAAACTTTGTGTTTTCTTCTCACATTGAAATTTATGCATTTTAACACGTTTTCCTAATGTCCACATCTATCTGCACAATTTAGCTAATTTACTCAGCTTTTCCCTATTGGTTTAAAGCACCTCTCTGCATATTTTTCAATAACGTGGGTGTTTATTTTTTTTTAGCTGTTTGCATTTTTAAAAATACACATATTGTTTTACGTCAACTTTACTTTATGGAAATGCCTTTTTGCTTTACAAATGTGCTAATACTCAAGCTGAGGTGCAAATTATCTCACAAAAAGTCTCAGGGGTGTGTGAAAATGCTACTTTCATTGGAAATGACAAGTCCAATGATTTTTTTTTTAACCTAATCAAAATATGTTACATAAATGGCTCCCTTGTTTTTGGTACAGATTTCTGACAAAGTGTCATCTTGGGGGTCTGGAGATGTAGGGAACAAAGGTCATCTTAGAAAGGCAATGGTAAATTAACTCTTTGCTTCTGTTTGTTATCTCTGACATTTTTCTCTCTATATAACTGAAGAGTGCATGAGAGAGGACTAGGAACCAGAATGGGACACATCTAGCTATCTCTTCTTTTCTTCCAGTAATAGACTGTAAATGTCAGGAGAAAATGCTTGTATACCATATGCATTGCCACACGTTATGTTAATTCACCCAGTGTTTTGATATTACCATCACTTTGCAATTGTAATAAATCAATATGCTCTTTGTATAATGGGAACAGAATCCCAGCAATGGGGTGGGGGAGAAACGTTGCTTGTCACCCTGTCTGTTTTTGTTTTTTTTGTTTTCGCATCCTTGACCGATTCACAATTTTTCCCTGTGGTGCATTGTTTGACAACAAATACTGTAATTGGAACATTGTTCTGACAAAGAAAGCATTAATTCCTGTTAAGGCTGTAACTAAAGTCATTGTCTACTTACATACTCCTTTTCATTCTTAAAAGGTCCCCAAGCATACTCTAAGCACTGGCACAAAGGAATGAAGAATGCAATTCTTCACTAAAGTTCTTCTCAAAAGAAATAAGGAGTAATTTTAACAGTTTTTCCCCATGGTGAAAATGTTACTTAAAACTGTGCAATCTTTGAACACTCTTTATTGGTTTGGGATTTAATCTATGCAAAACTTAGACATTATATTTTTGCTCAAACAGCATTCGGGGAAAAAAAAGTTTTATTTGGGGACTTACCAACCATTTGCACATGGTTGTTTTGTGCAGGAAATAGTAATATTCCAGCACAGATATATTGTTTTCTGCTCAGAAAGTGTTATTTCCTGCACAGAAAATGATTTTCTGCACAATCATACCAAAAATTTATATAGAAAAAGATGCTCATCAGTCCAAAATTCTTTCAGGTTTTCTCAACACTCAGGAAGCACATTTTTAACAATTTTTCAAATATTTTTGAATATCCTTTCCATATCTAAAAGATACTCTACAGAGAAAAAATGGGTGATGGAAAGATGCAGAAAATATGGAGTCATTGACCTGATAGAGCTTCAAGATACTACCACTACCCTCCATGCATACCTGAAACTGGGGATAATAGGAAGTGTGACCTTCTGATCAAACAAGCTTTTAAAAAACCTGTTTTGTCGCCTCAGTACATGATCACTACCGTGAACACTCAACATGGTGGTTCCATCCACATTGTGGCCATCAAGCTCTCCCCTCTGCACATGTCTGGCCAATCAACAATCCACTTCTGTCCTCACTGAGAATGCACTTCAATCTGAATCAGTTGTTCCAATGAGCAGGAATGTGCATTTTCCTCACAGTTTTTTTAAAACATCGGGAAAAGCCACAAAGGCTGTTCCCATGCAGTATATGTCGTTTCCCCCTCCTTCCATATACAGTGAATCATTGTGAGATCCCATTTAGATAAAAGGTATTCTCCTTGAATTCTATGAGGAGTATTTTCACTGTTTAGACAACCCCCTAATCTCTCTGGCTTTTCTTCACAAACGAAGATTCAGGAAGGACTCATCCCGCGCTTTCTGCAAGCGTGCTGATGACTAAAAAGGCCAATCCGAGATAAACAAGTCCGGTTGCAAAAAGCACAGCAGAAGGTCTCCTTGGGTGATGTTTCCGGGTTGTGATTCTTTCTGCGTTGTCGTTTCTCTTCAAGACTTGTTCGGCGTGAGTTCTCAAATAAGGCTGCAGCATTGTGGATAGTGCGTCTCCATGCCTACCGATGTAAGGCCAGGGCGGACCACTTTTGGTGATCAATTTGGCCGAGCCTGAGATGTTCTTTCAGGGAGTCTTTGTATCGCTTTTTTGGAGCGCCCCTCTTACGCTGACCCGTGGTGAGTTCACCGTAGAGTACTATTTTTGGGAGGCGATGGTCCTCCATCCTAGAAACGTGCCCTGGCCAGCGCAGCTGCGTTCTCAATATCATGGCCTCAATACTGGTGATCCCTGCTTGCAGATCTGTGCTCAAGTCCGTTCAGCAGTTCACCTACCTGGGAAGCATCATCTCCTCAAATGCCAAGATTGACAAAGAAATCGATCACAGATTAGCAAAGGCATATAGTGCATTTGGAAGACTTCACAAAAGAGTCTGGAGCAATAAACACCTGAGGCAAAGCACAAAAATCAGTGTGTATAGAGCCATTGTACTGTCTATCCTCCTTTATGGATCTGAAACATGGGTCACCTATCACCACCACCTATGACTCCTCGAACGCTTTCATAAGCGCTGTCTATGCACAATCCTAAATATACACTGGACTGACTATGTGACGAATGTTGCTGTCCTTGAGGAAGGAGGGATCACCAGTATTGAGGCAACCCCCTAATACCGAACATTGAAACCCAATGTAGTAGAGAAAAGGCTACATATATAAATAAATGAATGCACATATTTTCATCAAGCATGTAAACTTTCTCTGAGCGAAAGGTGGGAAAGCATTTCTTATATGATCTCCCTGCCTAAAGTGGAAGAGTCCAAGAAAGGCTGTTCCGTATTTTGGACAGGACGCAAAGCACTACTACAATTATAAAATGAATTTTTAGCATCCCCCCTTACCAGTGGATCAACCTTGGATCTTCACTCCAAATTTCTGAATGCATTGTCCAGTTCTGATTTTGGACAACCAACTGAAATCAGGAAGAACACCCAACCCAGTATGCTACAATTACTCGTCCTCAAACAGACACTAGTGAAATCCATTGCTGAGCAAAAAAAGAAAAAGAAAAGGGGGGAGTGATAGACTATCTTCTCAGATTGCTTTTGTGTCTCTTATGCCAAGTCAATACAGGTTAAAAGCAAAATTAAAAGGAATTCACTTAGAGTAAATCGAGTACTTTTTAAAAGGACAGAGTCATCTGTTTGATCAATGAATAGGTAATACTGAAGCTGGACTAGTTTCCCATCTTTGGAAGTGCCACCTTCAGGCCATGTTATTTCATTCTTTTGGAAGATGTGGGGGCTTTTCTTTTTTAACATTATCATTCTATGTTTGGCTTATTCATTCTCATCCATTTTCTGCTGCTTTTCTATTCCCCCCCCCCAACCAAACCAGCTTGCAATAAAAACAATTTATCACAAAAAAAGAGAGATAAAACATTTTTGGATAAGGGATACTCAACCTGTGGTTGCTTCTTGTTAGTCAATTGAGCATATCATTCATTTCAATTGTCCCTTATCACTGTTTTGAACACCTGGTTGCACTATTTACCATTCACAGTGTAAAACATTGCATGTGATTTCTTCCATCTGTTAGCAACAGAAACCACCATGTTAAATATATAATATATATTTTTGACAGGGAGAAAAAAATTGTGAAAGTAATCATTACAAACCTCTCTGTTAATTACAAACCTTCTTATTGTAAGGCATTCATATATGCACATCCTTCTTTTGCTGTTCTCACTCTCACTTACAATGAGTAGTTTTTAACTCTGTCTCCTAGAGGAATTTTGAAGTCAACATTACCAACAAGGGTAACTCTGGGTATAGCTTTCTGCTTAAGCGGATGACCTATTTCCACTTACCTCTTCACATTTTTCATGGCATTTTTAATTCAGCATCTTTTGTTACTACAGTGATTGAAAAATCAGTGGGTTTAAGGATGGATTAGCAAAGTCCAGGGCATCTCATGTGAACCATGTCCCATCCTAATGGCTTTACATGTCTTCCTATACTATTAAATAATTCAAATATCTTTTGCTGCTGAGTTCACAGCAAATAGAGACAAGACAGAGGGCATTAAGAGTCCAAAACCACTCAGAAGAACCAAGGTCTACCTAAGAAAAAATGACACATTTGTTATATGACTACCATCAACTCACTTGTGCTGAGAAATAAGGTTCAAATTCATCAGTGATACATCTTGACTAAGCTAATGGCTCATGGCTTGGTATGTTCTCTATCCATGTATATCCATGTTCCCACAAGTGGTGGAAACTCATCATACCCTAAACAAGAAAATAAGAAATAGCAATAGCAACAGCATTTATATTTCTATACCACTTATCAATGCAAAGCACTCCTCAAGTGGTTTAGAATAATAGAATTATAGAATTGTAGAGTTGGAAGAGACCACAAGGGCCATCCAGTCCAACCCCCTGACACGTAAGAAATCTTGATTAAAGCATCCCCAACAGATGGCAATCCAGCCTCTGTTTAAAGACCTCCAAGGAAGGAGACCCCACCATGTTCTGAGGGAGTGTGTTCCACTGCCGAACAGCTCTTACTGTCAAAAAGTTCCTCCTAATGTTGAGGTGGAATCTCTGTTCCTGGAGATTGCATCCATTGCTCCGTGTTCCAGTCTCTGGAGCAGCAGAAAACAAGCCTGCTCCATCCTCCGCGTGACATCCCTTCAAATACTTAAACAGGGCTATCATATAGCCTCTTAACCGTCTTTTTTCCAGGCTAAACATACCCAGCTCCCTAAGTCTCTCCTCATGAGGCATGGTTTCCAGACCTTTCACCATTTTAGTTGCCCTTCTCTGGACATGCTCCAATTTTGTCAATATCCTTTTGAATTGTGGTGCCCAGAACTGGACACAGTATTCTAGGTGATGTCTGACCAAGGCAGAATAGAGTGGCACTATTACTTCCCTTGATCTAGACACTATACTTCTATTGATACAGGCCAAAATTGCATTGGCCTTTTTAGCTGCCGCATCACACTGTTGACTCATGTTCAACTTGTGGTCTACTACGACTCCTAGATCCCTTTCGCACGTAGTCTCATTCAGCCAGGTCTCTCCCATCCTATATCTATGCATTTCATTTTTCCACCCTAAGTGCAGTACTTTACATTTCTCTGTATTGAATTTCATTTTGTTAGCTTTGGCCCAGCTCTCCAGTCTATCCAGGTCATTCTGAATTTTGATCCTGTCCTCTAGGATATTAGCTACTCCTCCTAATTTGGTGTCATCTGCAAATTTGATAAGTATGCCCCTAATTCCCTCATCCAAGTCATTGATAAAGATGTTGAATAGCACTGGGCCTAGGACAGAACCCTGTGGCACCCCACTGGTCACATCTTTCCAAGACAAAGAGGAGCCACTGCTGAGCACCCTTTGGGTTTGGCCGGTCAACCAATTACAAATCCATTGAACAGTTAACTTGTCTAGCCCACATTTTACAAGCTTGTTTGCAAGAATGGGGAACCTTGTCAAAGGCCTTACTGAAATCAAGGTATGCAATGTCCACAGCGTTCCCTTCATCTACCAAGCTGGAAACTTTATCAAAAAAAGAGATCAGATTAGTCTGGCATGACTTGTTTCTCTGGTTTACGTGTTAGCTAATTCTCTGTTTTACAACATGTTAGTTAATTGCTCCCAACAAGCTGGGTACTCATTTTACCAACCTACGGAAGGATGGAAGGCTGAGTCAACCTGGAGCCCTGAAGGACAGAACTCATAATGTTGTGGCTGCAGTACTGGCATTTAACCACAACATCACCAGGGCGCTGTGATGGATTACTAATAGGCCACTATATTTTTGTGTTGTTTGTTTGTTTGTTTGTTTGTTTCTTGGTTTGTTTGCTTTTAATGAAAGCTGGATAGTGAAGAAAGCTGACAGGAGAAAATCAACTCATTTTAAATGTGGTGCTTGTGAAGAGTTCTTTAGATGACAAATGAAAGAGTCTTAGAGAAACTCCACCCTGAACTCTTGCTAGAAACGAAGCCTAAACTGAGGCTGTTGTACTTTGGACACATCATGAGACAACGTGACTTACTGGAAAAGATTATTACGCTTGGCAAAATGGAAGACAATAGGCAAAAGAGGAAAAGCACACCACAGGTGGATGGATTCAATCAAGGAAGCCATGGTCTTGGATTTTCAAGATTTGTGCAGAGCAGTTGGTGCAAGAATCGGATGCCAGAAAATATGCTATTATTTTCTATAATGCTTTGCTAGGGGCTCTAAGGTAACAATCTGACCTATTGAGCTACAATGTATTGTACCGCTAAAGCTTCTGGACAGTAATAACATTGCACACAGCACATCATGACAATTTTTCCTTGGTGCTATGAAAATAAAACTGATGGGCACTCAGCCTGAATTAGAATTCCACACTGTATATTATATTCTCATCCCATATGATTTTCAGTATCTTAGCCTCTTTTCTTTAAATTTGTTTTGGATCAAGAGGCAAACATTCTGGGGAATGGAAAACATTTCATTCCATGGAGGTTTAGTCTGAGTTTGTCAAAATAAATTAAAACAGGAGTAACATGTAATTTATCTATCCCCTGAGCTGTTTCAGTAATGCCTTTGTTCTCCCCAACCTTTCAGCTACATTCAACCCAGACAACACTTACCATCAGGTATCCTTGTACTTCACTCCCACAATGTGCTTTGTCAGAAACTAAGGAGTGACATATTCACTCTGGACATGAAGCAAAACTTGCTCCCACCCCACAACAAAGAAGGTAGTGAAATCAGGTTGTTCTTGTTGCTGCTGCAGCTGTTGTTATTTTTACTTCCTGGATACTCCTTTAGTTAAGGTGAATTCTCCCTGAGGTCCCATGAAATACAGGGACCATTTTAAAAATCCTTCTGGGATTGTCATTTTTCAAAGGTGTGTCCCATGAGTTTACCTCCATGAAAAGATCAATGCCAGAGGAAAGTCTGCTTTGCCCTCCACGAGTCCCCTGTAATGTGTGGCTATTGCAATTTTATGCTGTATAATGCTCTCCATTGTACCACTGCCAAAATTACCGTAGCAAAGAAAACTAGGAGTGTAGTACTCCAAAACAGAAAAACTCTATGAATACTATGCTGTATGATGTTCAGGGAAAGGTACTATATACAGGGCCAATACACAAAAACAATTAAATGACACTAGCTTTTTCAAAAGCAAATTAGATTAGAGGTCCATTGAAAATATATTTTACAAAATTATAATGAAGTCTAAGGACTTGTCTATAAGAGGCAATAATATGTAGACTGATGCACACTAATGCCAATTTGGAGCAGTTTTCATTTGTCTCCACATTTTTTTCTCCACGACTGCAGGTATGCGAAGCCATATGTGTTTGTTGTTCAAACAGGCATGCCTGTGAATCAAGATGGCAAGCACAAGTGAATTACTAGCATTTTATTGTCACCAGTTGCTGCTGCTGAACAGTATTTTTTAAACAAGTAAATCCAAGGTGTGGAAGTGTAATCTTTAGTTTAAATAAACAGGAAAAGAAGAAGAAAAAGGCTGTTTCGTCACCTCAGCACATGATTGCTACGGTAAAAATCCAACATGGAGGTTCTGGGCACTTGCATTGCTGGCAAGCTATGCACATCCAACCAATCAGCTTTCTACTTCCACTCTTATCGGGAAAATGCAGCAAAGCTAATCGGTTGTCCCAATGAGTGGAAATGCGTATTTCCTTTGGAGTATTTTTTAAAAAAACATAGGAAAAGCAGAGAAGGCTTTTCCTGTGGAGTATTTGGAATTTTTTGCCCCCTCCTTCCAAGTCTAGCAGATTGATGCAGAATCCCATTTAGACAAAACTAATTCGCCTTGAATTCTATGAGGAGTAATTTCACCATTTAGACAACCCCCAATTGTTACTTATCTGAAGGGTCCCAAATTCCAGTGAAATCTTTACTAACAATATTTTCAAGCTGTGGATGGTGGAAATCCATGGATACCAAATCGGTGGATACAGAGGGCTGACTGTACTCTACTAGAGAGATCTATGACCATCACTCACATTTCTCAACAGTGACCCACTACAAATCAGATGTTCTCTTCTCCCATGATTCAGCAGAATAACTCAGCAGGATTTCCATACATTCTAGCTGCCCACATGAACTTGCAATCTGCTACAAGTGACATGGCTTTCTTGTCAGGAAATGACATGGATGTGACCACAAGATGGAGCTGTAAGCTTAGTAATGAAAGTAGTTAAGCTCCAGTGGCAGGTGTGTGTGTGAGTTAGTATTCGAGAGTATACACAGCTGAGATGCCTGATGTAACAGGTATTGTTTAACTGCCTATAAAAAGGAGATGGGAATTATTTCCAGTGTGGGTTTGTTGTGGATGGTGGTTGGCAAAGCAGTTTGTTGGTTTAAGAGAGATTGTCCTATACTCTGTATATTTATTGTAAATATACTGCAAACAAAGATTAAAGCCCTCAAGTTGAGTGAAGGCTGGCCTTGTTGCTGTCTTTATTTGGCAAGCCAGAGCTCAAGGCAGTGTGCTGGGGTGAAGGGATTTTTCCTTCTCAACCTGAAGTGTTTTGCAGAAGTCTCTCCAGAAACCTTCTCCTTGGCATCTTGTTGACGTGGAACAACTTTGCAGGTGGTCGTGGTGGACACAGTGCGTCTTTCTATACCCCAACATTTCTGACCTCTGCTCACAGCATTGACATCACATATCATAGCAGGAAGGCTAAAAAATGTTCTCCTGCTGTTTATTCACAAATGATCAATTTGTCACTCTGTGTTACTAGGGAAGCAGTTATGAAAAGCGAACAATGCTAAACATTTTCTAATACATGTTTCTTTTCTGCAGAACTAATTGGTTTTCCATCATGAGTGAATAAAGGCCGTGGGAGAGCTCAGGGTCAGGACTTAATTTATGAAATACAGCTTGAATAACCTCCTATGTTTACCTCCATTTTCTCAGTGTCTAGTCTCTCCTTCATCTTTCCTCCCCTGCAGAGATGCTCATTCCTTAACTATGCAAGTGGATTGAATCCAATTTAATTTCACGTGGTACTACAGGGAATTGAGTCTGATCCTCCTTCCATCTCTCTGTGTCCTTCCAGTGGGAACAGTTCAAGAAGCCATCTCTACATGACCCAACTTCCTTGGCTTCTCTGAAGAGTGCTAAATTGGGTCAGATACATTAGGAGGGGGGCTCATAAAATTTACTTGAGAGAGAAAGAGAGAAATCTCTGAACCATTAATGCTTCATAAAATTTTTACAAGGCTTCAGCTAAAAATGGGGGAAAACAAACAGAGAGATGGTGTCGGCATTCAGGCGTTTTTTAAACCAAACATTCCTTCTCTAATGCATCCCCCCCCCCTCATGGTAGCAATCAGGAAAGCAATCAAGCATGAAGCCTGCAGCTCCTCTGCTCTTCCATTTCTAATATCCTCCCCGTTCAAGATGTTCCCAGCCCGGCTAACTGAAAGTTAGTGATAAACTGCACTCACTTTACTGGAGTCCCACCCCAATAAACTCCTGGTAGGCTGCCAATCACTGGACATCTGCCCAGCTTGTAATTCCATGGCTCAGCTTCTAACTGGAGGCCAGTATCAAAACCATTGATAGTGGTCTTGTAAATACATTTCAGCTTTAGCCCTCACTTGATGGACATTGACCTTATTTCTATGCCTAGAAAACTGGCAGCCTTTCTATAAATATTGGCTCAAGCTCTCTGTCCACATGTGGCAGGAAATTCTTCCCAAGGTAGCATCTGCTGTAGGAGTAGAGCTGCCCAAAAGGACAGGCCACCACTATCGTTTTAGGGATTTTTTGATTATTCTTCCTCTGCTGGATTTTGCCCCTGATTCTCTTTATCAGATTACTTGATGGCACACCAGGTAAGGTACATTGATAGATAAATTTTACTTTATCTACAGCTCCCACCATCTCCACCACTGTTAATGATGGGATTTATAGTTCAATGCCAGAGAAAGAGCCACAGGTCCTTCACTCTTGCTTTACCAAGTGGGACTGAAAGAAATTTCTACTTCCATGACTTTAGTTTTTAAGAGATACAGGTGGTCACAACTCACTGGTACTCAAAAACACCCTGTAATTCTCAAATCTTCACACAATTCTGCATGTTTGAGCAACATGTCCTGATTTTGAAGACTGAGGCTGCTGCCACACTGCAGAAATAATGCAGTTTGACACTGCTTTAATTATCACAGCTCCATCCCATCCGGTGGAATCCTGGGATCTGTAGTTTGTTGTGGAACCAGAGCTCTTTGACAGAGAAGGCTAAATATCTCAAAAAACTAGATCTCAGAATTCCATAACACTGAGCCATTGCAGTTAAAGTTGTGTCGAACTGCATTATTTCAGCAGTGTAGTAACAGCCCTAGTTGCCAGTACTAACATGCCAGCACACCAGAGTCTCAGGTTACCCCTCATGCCAGTGGCCATTGTTGGCTTGGGTGTCAATAGAGGGATGAATCCACTCTGGATTTCAGTTGAAATGAGTTATCCTGGGTGGGGAACGCTATCTCCAAAACAGGTTCAGTATCCTGGGTGGCTCCTTTAAAATTCAAACCAAAACCAAGAATGGAGTGACATCAGAGCAACCAGCTTCTACTACACCATGCTTGCTCTACAGAATCATAGAGTCTTAGAGTTGGAGGGGTGATTCACCAATTGCAGATTCAATTATCTGTGGTTGGTGACGGTGGGGGAAGGGAGGGGGAGGAGGGATCTCACCTCCCCCATCCCTTCCCCTGGGAGGGCTCCTGTCGCCTTGGTGGCAATCGCAAGGGCCAAGGGCAGGAGGCAACATTCCCCCCCTTTCTCTTTCTACTCCGCCATGGCCCTGCCACAGCAGCAATCGCAGGGGGAAGGGGGAGCGATCTCGCCTCCTCCCCTCCCCACTTTGCCCCTGCAATCACCACTATGACAGGGCCATGGCAGGGGCAAAGGAGCAATCTCACCTCCTCCCCTTCCCCCTTCCCCCCCACGATCACTGCCATGGCAGGGGCAAAGGAGAGATCTTGCTTCCCCCTTCCCCTTTCCCCCCATGATTGCTGCCACAGCGGGGCCATGGAGGGGGTGAATAGGAAAGGGGGGAACAATCTTGCCTTTTCCTATTTCCCCAGGGTGATCCCCGGGATGGCATTTGCTATTATCTGTGGAATTCACCACCCACGGGGGAGGGGGGGGCTGGAACCAATCTCCCATGGATGGGGGGGTGATACTCTAAAGCACTCCCGAAGACCCCCATCCAGCTTCTGTTGAAAAACCTCCGAAGAAGGTGGTTTAACCCACTGCCAAACCATTCTTACAGTCAAGAAGTTCTTCCTAAAGTTTAGATGGAATCTCCTTTCTTGCTATTTGAATCCATTGGTTTGCATTCTAGTTTCTGAAGCACAAGAAAACAAACTGACTCCATTTTTCCCCTCACATCCCTTTAGATATTTAAAGATAGTCATCACAGCACCTCTCAGTCATCTTTTCTCCCAGCTAAACATACCCAGTTCCCTTCTCCATTCCTCATAAGACCAGGCTTCCAGACCTTTGATCATTTTGGTTGCCCATCTCTGGAAATATTCTGGCTTTTCAATATTCCTCTTAAACGGTGGTGCCCAGAAGTGGAAATAGTATTCCAGGTGAGGTCGGACCAAAGCAGAATACAACTTGTTTTGCCTCCTTTATACTATTCTCACCTCATTGCCTGCCTTGATTATATGATGAGTAGTTTTCAGAATGAACAATTTGCTCGTGTCTTCTCTTCTTGTCCAAATAACTGTGCAGTGTGGAATGTTACTCAGTACTTCCAAACAATGAGCAGTGTGCTGTTTCTTTTTCTCATAAGGAATCATGCCAGCTAGGATAGTAACCAAGAGTTTCCTTTAGTCAGATTTCTGTTTTTCTTTTTCTTTTTTTTTCTTTTTTTTTTTGTTTTCATTTAAACACACACACACATACATACATGCCCACCCTAATGGGGTCTGGGCCATTCCTACCATTGCATCTAATATAGATTATACATCAGAAAAATCTAAGAGTATTGTCCAAAACTTTCATGAGCCTCGGATAAAAAGTTACAAGATTGCATGGACAATGTGCCTAATGATTCAAATCTCAAACATCTACTTTACAACTTGAAGTAGAGGTCATGTCAGCCTATGCAGACCAACATGCTGAACTTGGTTGTATCCCAAGTGATTGTGGAAGGCTTCCAAGAAAAGTAATGAATGTATGCTGATGGAACAAATGTGTGCAACATTAGCGATCTAGCATGTAACCCAGACTTGTTAAAATTCCCTTCACTGGTTGCCAGTGGTAAGAATCAGCTCCAGCTGACCAGGCAGAAAGACGTTTCTGCATTGGAGCTTCCCCTCCCCGATTCCCTTTCAGATCAGCGCTATGCCACAAATGACTGGCACAGTTATTCAGAAGCAGTTAGAACAGTAAGCACTTTTTACAGGCTAGTAACTTGGGTGAACTAATTTGCTGTTCCTTTTGAGGTTGCTCATTTTTATCTAAGCCTGAGCCAGAATGGCCCTTTACTTAAGTTTACAGACACATTTCCAGGCTGTGAAATTAATAGGAGGTGTGTGTGTGTATGTGTTAAAGCACGGGAAAGCAGTTCTCCTTTACAGGGCACCTTTTCAGCTTTACAGTGTCCTTTTCAGCACACCTCTCAGAATGATGTTATGTCATCCCACAGCATCTTTCTGAGGGACCTTCAGGGGAAACATGGGACCAAAAAGACACCAGCACGAGTGTAGACACCGACAAGAGATCCACTTCAAACTGGGTGGCAGCAACAGAAGTTAACCTCAGAGCTGCATCACCCTGGGTGGGGTGACACTCCCCTGAAGATGCAGGTACACAGTTTGAGTGTACTCCTGGATTCAGGAGATTACCAGATGTGTCCAAGAAGTATCTTATCAGAATGCCAGGACAACATTTCTGTCCCACCAATGGGACCTGGTTTCACACATCCTTGTCCTGTTCTGCTCCTGTGCTGCAGCACAGCTCCCTTATATGAAAAGTGCTGCCTTACTAACTGCTGCAGCACAGGAGCAGAATGTGATGAAGATGACGTCATGTGAAACTGGGTCCCATTTGCAGGACAGAAACATTGTCCTGGCATTCTGATAAGGTACTTTTTCCTGCGTCCGATAATCTCCTCTGTCTTGAACCTGGAAGCCTGGGATTCTGTGGCGGTCAAGAGTGCTTTTGCATATTTAAAGCTACTATGCCCATTTCTGGAGCTGTCTAATCTGGCCACAGTGACATATGCCTTAGTTACATCCAATTTGGATTCCTATAATAAGCTCTACATGAAGCTGCCTTTGAAGACTGTTTAGAAACTTTGGTGTGTTCAAAGAGCTGCAGACAGAGTCATAAAGGTTGGTTACAGGAACCATACAACTCCCCTGCTACAACAGCTCCACTGGATGACAGTCTGTTCCAGGCACTGCTTGATGTGCTGGTTATGACCTATGAAGCCCTATACAGTTTACGTTCAGGGTTTCTGACAGTCCATATCTCCCTGTACAAGCCTACCCACCTGAAATCCTTATGTGGTGTTTACAGATGATGTTGGCTCTGATTGGTGACATAGAAGCTTATGCTATAGGAGCTTATGGGAAAGACTAGCCATAAATCCTCAGATTACTGTATATACAGAATTCACACACCCCCAGGGCATGGCAAAATTTTCTAATTAAAAAAATACACACAAACCCCAAGGGCATGGTAAAATTTATAATTAAAAAAAGGGAAAGGTACAAAAGGTCATGGTGGAAGCATGGTGGGGATCAGCCCTTTGAGATCTCATGGGGGGCAATGTGCTCTATCAATCCCCAACAGTTGTCCACCCCCATTCTATTGGCAGGGGCAGGCAAGTTGTACCATGCTGATGCTGCAACTGGGCATTATTCTGCCACACTCATCTGACACCCCTTCCAGAGTTTAGACACATGACTTTTTGTACTACAATTCTCAGAACCTCACAGACAGCTAGCTTGAGAATTCTGGGAATTGTAATCCAGAAAGTAAACATCTCCAAGTTCTTGGACCCTTCACATGAGTAATCTGTGAATGGGTTTATTGTGTGAGTGTCGTGCTGTGGCTGAGTAGAGATCTGAATCTTTGTCTTCCTAATCTACTACTTTAAATCAGGGGCTGGGAAACTTTGGCCCTCTGCATGTTTTGGATGTCAGCTCCCAGAAGTCTCAGCTAATATGGACAGCAGTAAGGGATTATGGGAGATGGAAACTAAAAGATTCCAAGGACCAAAGGGCTCTATGCACTATACCATATAGGGTTCTACATTATATCATTCTCAGGATAGACACAAAATCAACACACAGGTTGACTCTCCCTTATTCATAATGCTTGGGACCAGAGGTATTTTGGATTTTGGAATATTTGGGGTTTTGGAATACTTGCATATACATAACGAGATATCTTGGCAATGGGACCCAAGTCTAAACATGAAAATCATTTATGTTTCATATAAACCTTATACACATAGCCTGAAGGTAATCTTATACACAATATTTTAATAATTTTGTGCATGAAACTATGTTTGTGTACATTGAAACATCAGAAAGCAAAGGTATTGCTATCTTGGCCACTCATGTGGACAATTTTGATTTTGGAATATTTCAGAATTTTGTATAAGGGAGACTCAACCTGCAACATGAAATAATTTATTTAAAATCAAATCTTTTGAATGAATGTCCAATAAAAATCAAGAAAATACCCAACATGGATCAATGCGTCAGAAACAGAAAAAAGGGATGAATGCAAGGGAAAAGAAAAGGTAGATTAATATATGGTATTCAAAATATACCAATATACTGTACCACAAAAACAGCACATTGGACCAACAATTATTTATTAACCAAAAGCAAATCTGAGGCTGCAACTTGGCCTGCCAAATCTTGCCTCTTCCTGCTCCATTATGTTCCCTGTTGCCCTCCTGGAGGCGGGACAATAATATTTTGGACCTGTCTCTAGCAGTGGGATAGCAGAAGGGAGGTCAGATGGCTAAATCAGATCAGCAGGCCAGAATGGTGGGAAGGGGTTGGACTCCTTACAAGGCTGCCTCCTAGGGTACTTTGGCACAATGTTAGATGACAATAGTCCAGGCCATAGCAATCCAGACCCTTGTAGAGCTCAAAGCATCTGCCCTTGGCATTTTCTGCTCTCTGTCCACCTGCTTCAGTTCTTTCTGGACACTCATATGGATACAGTTGTGGGGGTTTTTTTTACATCTTAGAAGCATAAGCAGAGAAGAATGACAAGGAAAGCAAAGGAGCACTTTGGAGTTTCAGTCTGCTGAATCCATTATGTGCAGTACTGAAGTTTCAAAAGGATGCTATTCCCAGCGCGAAGTTCCAGCTTAACATTGCATATTAATCAGATGTGTCTTTCTGCATGCAATTCAAAAGCCTGGGTAAGACTGTAAAGCTCAACATCCTTTGGTCTCTGTATATCTCTAGGGCTTGGTTGATCTTCTCGATCTGATCTAGGGGTGGACTCTGATTTAGGCTGCTGACACACTGCAGAAATATTGCAGTTTGATACTGCTTTAAGTATCATGGCTCCATCCTATGCAATCTTGGGATTTGTAGTTTGTTGTATCACCAGAGCTCTGTAACAGAGAAGGCTAAATAGCTCACAAAACTACAAATCCCAGAGGTCCATGCTGTTGAGCCACAGCAGTTCAAGCAGTGTCAAACTGCATTATTTCTGCAGTGTGTCAGCAGCCTCTGACACAGAATTTGAGGTTCAGCCCTATAGGATATGTTTACCAAAGAAAAACTCAAAATGTCAGAATTCCTTATGGTTCCAAAAGAAGATTTATGGAATGGTGAAATCCAAATTAGGAAGAATTACTGCACACTTTTCTGATGCTCTAAAGTAACAGCAAAATACCCTCCCCCCAAAAAACAGAAGAAAATTTAAATAATTATTTTCCCAAAGGCACCTCAGTGTTTACAATATTTGTTTCTACTTGTTCAACTTTGCAATACTGTTTGCTTGTTTAAATTTCTTAGTATTCCCACATTTGCCTCCTCTCCTCTGTTGCTCTCATTATCTCTGTTATTCTTTCTCTCCCTCTCTCATCTTAGGCTCCATCTGCACTGCAGAAATAATCCAGTTTGACACCGCTTTAACTGACATGGCTCAATGCTATGGAATACTAGGATTTGTAGTTTGTCATATTACCAGAGCTCTCTGACAGAGAAGACTAAACATCTCACAAAATTACACATCCCAGAATTCTATAGCATTGAGCCATGGCAGTTAAAGTGGTGTCAAACTGGATCATTTCTGCAGTGCAGATGGAGCTTTATTTCTCTCTGTAATGCCTCCTTTCTATCTTACAAGGTCTCCACACTCACTCGTTTCTTTCTGCATCTTTGACTTCCTTTGGACCCACCTACTCTGGCCTAGTGCCACCCCAACACTTCCTTGCCTGCCTTTCACCAGGTCCTAGAGCTGGATTTACGGACAGGTGTGACATTTATGCTAAGCAAGCTACAATCTAAACTATAAGGTCTTAGACTATCTGGTCTCTGCTCAGCACACACAAACCCTTCATGTTTGAGTACGATAAGCCCTTCTCAATAGTATTATTAGGCCTAGTGTTATCTGCATGGGTAGATAATGTAAAGCTTGTTCAGGAACCATATTTGGCCCCCAAATGCGCTTTCGTGGCTCTCAACTGATCAAAATGCCCCAAATCTCTCTCTCTCTCTCTCTCTCTCTCTCTCTCTCTCTCTCACACACACACACACACACACACATATTTTCTGGCCAAAGCAAGGGTTGTAGGATCCCTTACACTGCTCAACATCCATTTCATACTCTTCAGTATTTTAAAGGTAAGAATTGCAACATGCGCGGTCAAGCGACATCAGAAATGTGATCAAGGTGACAAATGTGATTAATGAGAAAGAACATACAAGCTGAGAGAGGCTGCAGCAGTTTGCTTTTGCTGGAGTCTACAGGAAGGGGCAAGATTCTGCCGCTCATCCTCTGCGCCCCCTACTCAGTTAAGTGAGCCCAAACTACTTCTGCACTTCAAACTCATTTACAGCAACTGAAGTAAGCTGAGAACAAAGCAAAAAGTGGAAGGAGATGAGAGAAAGTGGGACATTTTAAAAGCAGCTGATATGTAGAATGACAGAGAATTAATCAGGACTGTCTCTGCTAAATCAGGACAGCTAGAGGGCACACCATTTCCCCCCCAAAATTAGAAATGCATATTTGGTGACTTGGGGGGGGTGTAGCAATCTGTGTGCCCCCCCCCCAAGGATCTGGGGGCAAAAAAGTGGCCCTTGGATCTGTCAAAGTTGCCCACTCCTGATTTCGAGGATCTGGTTGTTTTAACATGCACCTGCCTAGGTCTCATAAGCTTCCAAAAATATCCAAGACCCACAATTACCCATGTCTGTTGTCATCTGCAGGGAGGTTCATTTGCCACTCTAAATCCCAAATAGCTCACAAAGGTCTAAAACCAATTATAGCAAAGGTTCTTAATATACATGGATTTGGTGTTGCAATTTTATCTTGAGCATATCCAAGAGCAAGCTTTTTAATTTTGCCCATTCTTCTTCCAAACTAGAAATAGCATCATTCATGGTCAAGTTAACCAAACAGCAATAAGCCGCCTTCACTAGTTTATGGTCAAGCAAACACTTGATGCTGGAGCTGCTGTTTAAGCATCTCCAAATATTTATAGTCTACATACTTTCCTGTCACCATGGCAGCATTTCTTGCAAATCAAGGTGGCAGCAATAAGACTCCCCAAATGGAGAGGACAACACTTTTCTCTCCTTACTGTATACTTCCCTGGATCAGTCACTTGCCTTAGAAGTTTCTGGGTGTTTTTTTCCCTAACTAAACAAGGGCCTCTCAGATCACCAATAAATTGATGGTTACCATGCTGGGTATATAAATTTGCTTTATTTCTTTTCCCCTTCTTTCCATCACACACCACCTTTCTCTCCAAATTTGCCCAGCAGGTTTATGGAGTTTTGCCTCAAGAAAAGAAGACAAAGGAGGAAGAGGGGGGGGGGGAAGCAACAGAAACAGGGACTGCAAAATGTGCAATGAGTCTGTCTATGCCCTTCTTATTGGCTCCATAGAGGTTACAGTTGTTGGCTAATGTACCTCTGGAGTGTTTCCATTCCCAGAGAAATCAATGGTAAATGCTCAGATAGCAGGGGGATGGAGATAAGCCATAGATGCTACTTTCTTCCTCCTTTGTCCCCTGTTCTACAAGCTGTGCCAGGAGAAACATTTGCACTCACAACCATCTCTTGCATCTCCTAAATCATGCAGCCAAAAGTTTGAGAAGATGCAATGGACTGTGCATCACAATCTGGTTTTGCACATAGCTCAGCTCAGTGCAGAAAATAACAGAACAATCCTGATACATTTTCTCAGCCTAACATTGGCCTTCAAGCAGAACAAAGCCAGGCTTGATTTAATCTCATCAAGAACCAACTCCTGATGAGACTGCAGTTGGTGTCTATGGCTCTGATGTGCTTCTTCAATGCACTGCATGCCTATAAGCCAGAAGACACTCTAGAAGAAATCAAATTGTACACAAAAATACATAGGGCAGGCACTGAACAACACAGCCCTAGGAAAAGCTTTTCCTCTTGCCACCACAGCATGTCAAACAACCATTGGCACCATCAGAGGAAAACTTGGGGAAGGTGTACAAAGTCACACCAGTTAGGCCTACCAGAGACTGAGACATATAAAGTAACACACATTGATGCACAAAGAGAGGGTCCCTCACAAGACCATGAAGTCCAAACTGAATCAGTCCAAATTGACCAAGCTCTGCAGGGACAGTGAAGACAAGGTACTCCACATTCCTGTGGAGTATAATAATGCAGAGGGCTTCAGGGAGAATGTGGGGGCATGTAGGCAGAACTCCATTCAGAGTTTTTGCCCCACATGTAGAAAAGCCCCAAGTTATTTCTCTGTGCCTTTCCTCATCCCTGTTTCACATCACTGCCTGGCCCAATGATGTTAAGTAGGAAAAGTCACAGAGTAATAATGATGTTGGAAAAGAGGATAAGATCAGTTTATTTATTACATTTCTATCTGCCTTTCCTCCAAGGACTTCAGGGCAGCATAAATAGTTCTCACTCGCCCCATGTAATCCATATATCAGGCCTTGCAAATTGAAAGACAATGACTGCCCCATGGTTGTCCAGTGTGCTTCATGACTGAATGAGGATTTGAACACATGCCTAGTCCAACACTCTAAAGACTATACTGTACTAGCTTGTATTACACATTATGGAATGGGATAGCATGATAATCTATGGGAGTGGCTCCCAACCTCTGGATCCTCAGATGATGTTGTACTATAATTTCCAGAAACCCTCACCATTCAGTTTGCTGTCCTGGACTTCTGGGATGTGAAACCCAGCAATATTTAGAGCTCCAAAGGTGGGAACCACTGAGCTAGTTCTTCAGTGCACATGAGAGATAACGGAGATGCAGATGCTTCTGAAATTCTCATCCAAATTTCTCCTTAAATTTTGGAGCCCTAAATTTCCCGAAGGTGCTAGCATGACATAAGTGGTTTGAGTGTTGGACTACAACTCTGGAGAACAGGGTTCAAAGCCCTGCTTGGCCATGAAAAACCACTGGGTTACCCAAGACAAGTCACACACTCTCAGCCCTCAGAAAACCCTGTGATAGGTTTGTCTTAGGGTCGCCATAAGTCAGAAAAAAACATTAAGGCAAACAACAACAACATATTCCCTGATCATCTTCCTGAAGTTTCACTAGAAATTCTCCATTGTTCTGTTTCTATTTTATTTTAAAAAGCTGTTGTCATTTCTTACTTTTTGTAGAACGTATCATGTAAGTACAGTTGGCCCTGAGAGCTCTCAGTTCCTTAAAAACTTTTCTTCTTCTAAGACAGCAGTGCACTTTTGTGTATTGAGAACACACCCAAATAGATACAAAAACTTTAATGTACAAGATAGAGCTTAGGAAAGTTACCTTGCTGGGCTAAGGATGTAATCCTTTGATAATTTTCTTCTCAAAGGAAACAAGAAATACTTTTAGAAATGTTCTTCTTGCTAACGGCTTATATATACGAGGCAATAAAATGTGGACTGATGCACAGTAGTGCCAATTCGCAGCATTTTTCATTTGTCTTTATGATTTTTTAGCAAGGTCGCAGGCATGCGAAGCTATCCACCTTTGTTGTTCAAAGGGGCATGCCTGTGAATCAAGATGGCAGGTGCAAGTAAATTACTTGCATTTTTATTCCCACCAAACAGTATATTAAAAAAAAAAAAAGCAAATCCAAAGTGCATAAGTGTGATCTTCCTCTTAAATAATCATGGTGTGGGGGAGGCTGTTTCATTGCCTCAGCACAAAATCGTTATGGTGAAAATCTAACATGGCAATTCTGGGTGCTTGTATTGCCAGCAAGCTCCTCCCCCTGCACATGTCCAACCAATCAGTTGTCCACGCTGAGAATGCACAGTGATGTGAATTTGTTGTCATAACAAGCGACAATGTGCATTAAAAAAAAAATACAGAAAAAGTCTCAAAGGCTTTTCTCATGGAATATTTGGCATTTTTGCCCCCCCCCTTCCAAATATGGTGGATTGATATATGATCCCATTTAGACAAAACGTATTCTCCTCAAATTCTATGAGGAGTATTATCACCATATAGACAAGCCCTATGAGAAAGTCTTCAACAAGTGTGCAATTTTCAATGACTTTTTGCAGTTTGGGACTTATTCTGCATAAAATTCGAACATGGTTTTCTCTGCAGAAAATGCAGGTGTGAACTTTGTGTAGAAGTCATCCCAAACTGTGAAGATGGTGTCAGTCCAGAACTCTTCTCAACACTTGAGAAACATGGGGTGGGGTGGGGTTCAATCATTTTTGAACATTTTTGAATATTCTTTCTGTCCCTGTGCTGGACAACAACTCCAGGAGTTCCCTAGTGGCAAAAGCAAACCTGAAACAATACAGCCATAACCAGATTCTTCTGAGTAATGTGCAGGAGCTAGCCTGTTTCCCCAACTGAGGAAGCCTTCATACTGGAGCTTGGACCTGCAAGGCAGCTGATGCTACAAAAATGATGCACTTCAGGATTTATACAGTAGGTGGAGGCTCCATTGCATCCCTGTTCTCAGCCAGGCAACCTCTGGCATGAACTTGCTCTGTCTTCCAAATAGACAGGTATATGGATAGCTGATGGTCTCCTCTGTTCCTACAGTCCTGGTAATGATGGTTCATCTGAGAACCAGCCATTGACCTATACAACTGAAACGGAGACCTCTGACTGCTGGATCTGAAGACTCCTTGGGGTCTTGGAGGAATACAGAAGTCTGCTGGAGTGTGTGTCCCTATGCCATCTGCTCATTTTCCAAGAAGGGAAAAAACACCAACACCAGTTACGTTAAAAGCACCTCCAACACCAGTTACATTACTGCATGTGTATAGGAGTGCATATGTTCATTAGTAAAATGCTACTCAAAAAATAAATAAATCATAAAGAATGCACAGAATCACACTTCTGACTTTTGCAGAAGAAATGGTAGTTTATCAATGCATGACCCCTTTGGTAATGTTGAAAAGGGGAAATATGAAAATTAGCTGAAAGCTAATGGCACCTCCTCTAGTTCCAGGACTAAATTTAGAATTTTCTCACTTAAACTAGACCTGAGGAGGAGTGGGGGTCAGGACAAAATGAATAGGGGAGGGGAGAGGCAAAATAAAGAAATAAAGCAAGGGGTATGTTGTACTTGCTTAGAAAAGTCTGCTCCTCAGTACTTGTTAGATATTGTTGCTATCAAATGTGCACAAGCTGAATCTTGACTTCTGAGGCCAGAGGCTTGAGTTCATGCATCCATCTAATTTCAAAGGGCTACATCACAACTGAATTTTGCATTTCCAAGATGCTGAAAGTGTACACGTAAAAATACAATGTGTGAATGTGACAACATGTGTATCATACAGATATATATGCTAGGGAGATCAGATGATCTATTGTTCCATGCTGAGCATACCTATGTGAGCAAGTGGGGAAATTTTGTATGTATGCATGTATGAAACAGCTGTAGATGAAGCAAAATAAGGACTTTGCAGGTGGAGGGGTTGCTAATCACATCATGGAAAGACGAACATAAATAACTTTTTTGCTCCGTGCTGAGCTACAACACAGTCCCTTCCCACGATACCTCATGTCACTCAAAGTCTTCATCAAACTTCCCAGATCACTTCTAATGAGGAAGTCAAGCCATCCCAAGGACTTCTGGGACCTCAAATTTCCCCACTCACTCACCTGCCTGAAACACACTGGCACCATCTGTGCCTTAAAGAGGAATGCAAGGGTGGCCAGAAAGGAGCAGCCCTGATCCACAGCACTGTGAATGTGCTAAAACACCAATACTGTAGTAACGTACATAGCAGTGTCCTTTGCAGCTAGAATTGTCGTGGTCTTGAGAAAAGAAAACGAAGTGGCAACTTACAAACATAGGAAGCTGACCTGTAGCAACAGATCAGACTAATCAGACATTCATATCACCTGCCACTTTTTCCTTTCATAAAACTGGAGATGTTGGGGGTGGGGGGTGGGGTTGAACATGAGATTTTCTATATACAGTCGGCCCTCCATATCCACAGATTCTGCACCCACAGATTCAACCATCCATGGAAACACACACAAATCCAAAAAGCAAACCTTGATTTTACACATTTTGCTATGCCATTATATATAATGGGACTTGAGTATCCATGAATTTTGGTATCCATGGTGGTCCTGGAACCAAACCCCAGTAGATACCAAGGGCCCACTGTACAGAATTTAATGTTCTGCACCTGAACTGTGTTCTCTTCCTCTCTGAAATGGGAACAGCCTCCTTTGTACTGGAACAAGGATGGCTGAATTTGGAAGGTGGGGAGAAATGGTTAAGTCAATGCACAGAATAGGAGGTGGAGTCATGTACGTGTCTGCCAAGGGTCATCCAGCAGAACTGTTTCAAATGACAAGAGGTCTTTTACAAGCTGGCCCATGAGCTTGCTGGGAACAATTTGCCAAGTACTCTGCAGATAAATCACTTAGATCCATTCTGACTTGGACACTATAGATGGTGAATGTAATTTTGGCTCCTTCTTGTGCAGGGAAAATGGATACTTTCCAAATTGTACAACTTGAGGATGTGGACAGGAACTTTGGAGAAGTGAGAGACACCACATATGTGCTAGAACCTTGTCTCTGGTGCATTATATAGGCCAGGTGGGGACTGTGTAAGTAGGTGGAATGAGTGGTCACTGCCTCTCTACAGCAAGGCAGTGTCTCAACGTGCCTGAAGAAGGCAATTGTAAGATCTTTGCTTAAAAATTCTTCCCTAGCTCATTCCCATGGATTGACTAATTGCCAGCCAGTCTATAATATTGCTTTTGGGAAAGGTACTGAAATGTGTAGTCATATCTCAGCTCCAGAGATTTCTGGATGAGACAGATTGTCCAAATCTGTTTCAGGCTGGCCTTAGACCTGATTATGCAATGGGGATGGCTTTGATTGTGTTGGTAAATGACCAACACTAATAAATGGACAGAGAGAGTATGTCCCTGTTGGTTCTGCCGTACCTCTCAGTGATTTGTGATACCACTGACCATGGTATACACTCGGGCCACCTCCTATTCTTGGGACAGGTGAGACATTGTTTTACAGTGATTCCATTCCCTACTACAGAGAAGAGCCCAGTAGATAGCTCTAAGGAATTTGTCAACTAACTCCATGACTGTTGGTATATGCATTGGATGAGGGCAAACAAATGTAAAGATTAATCGAAAGAAGATAGAAGTACCCCTGGTCAGCTGAAAGGCAGAATAGAAAATAAAGATCAACTCTGTGCTGGATGGGGCTAAAGTCCTCCTGAAGACATAGGTTCACACTTTGGGTGTACTCCTGGATTCAACCCTTAGCCTGAATGCCAAGATTTCAGCAGTGGAATTATATGGCATGGTTATAGTGGTACATGCCTTAGTTATATCCTATGGAGTTGCTTTTGAAAAATGCTTGGAAACTTCAGTTGATCAAAGAGCTGCAGTCAGACTACTGACTAGGGCTGGTTACATGGAACAAACTATTATTATTGTTATCATCATCATCATCATCATCATCAAATAACTCTCTTGTTATACCTGATTACCATTCCTTTTGCCGGCACAATTCAAAATGGTGGTTATGCCATATAAAGCCCTATATGGTTCAGGTCTGGCTGAAGGACTTCATATTTCTATATAAGCTTACCAAAGCTTTGAGATTTTCTGAGGAGGCCTTCTCTTTGTTCCACCACCTTCAGAGGCATGTTTTGTGGAAACATGTAGGAGGAACTTCTCACTGGCTGCTCCCAGGTTTTGAAACTCCTTCCTTAAGGAGACTAGGAAGCTCCTTCCTTGTTGCTCTTCTATCAACAATGAACACTTTTCTATTACAAGAAGCTTTGGGGAATTGATTGCAAGGAGTTATAATTAGTGTGCCATTTTAATTATTTTTATCTTTTGCCTTTTAATGGATTTGTTTCAAATTTTAATTCTGTAGATTTTAATATATTTTTAATATAGGTCTATATAGATTTAATATAGGGTTTCATGTAAATTATGATATAGGTTGTAATCCTATGCATAGTTTAATTACATTTTAAACAAAAACTTTCTTCCTAGATTTATAATTGCACCTTTTTTTAAAAATAAATTGTATTTATCTGTATTTAACTTTTGGAAGCCACCTTGAGTCTGAGTTTTGGGAGGAAAATTGGGGTAAGTGAATAAATTTTCATCCTCATCACTATCCTTGAGATGTGGTCACAGCTGTGACCCTCTTGTCTACCTGACCTTCTTTCACATCTCCCCCTTTCTCTTCCCTCTGTCCCTATCTTTCTCTCTCAAAAGTAATGTTATTTCATTTGGTGGGTCAAGTACATGCCACTATAGCTACTGTGTGGCCAGCTGCTCTGTTTGCTGTCTACAAGACCAGTTTGGAATGTCACAGACATTGGTAAAGAAGTTCTGTGGAGAACAACTGCCCTTGCTCCTAAACTACTGACCCTCAGTAAATGCAAGTCGTCTTAGTGTCTTGTTGTATAAAATGACGCTAATGCTCCAAAGGCTTCCAACAATCATTCCTGTCTTACACACCAGCACAGGCAGTAGGGAAATAAAATAAAATAAATGGTATCCTCAGTCCTTATTTCAGACCAGAGAGATAGTCAAAGAGATGAAGGACACAGTTAGAGAAAACCACAGTGACCAAGACAGTATTTTCTGTTCCAGAAGTCACAAGTAGATCACCAAATAACTTAAAACTTTCAGTTCTCACAAGGGCTAGATAGCCTAATACTTCATGGACTTTAGCAGATGTGTGAAAAAAACGTGTCAGAAGACCACAATGAGAACACAAACAGGTGAAATTATCAATAAGCCTGTCAATAGTAAAGGGACGCTTTATTCACACCTGCACTATGCCCCCAGAATGGCTGAAGACACGGGCATCTAATAATGTTGACTTTTGTGTTCTCATCGCGTTCTTCTGATATATTTTGGGATGTGGTTTTGTTCCACATTTCCCTGCGTCTGATAAAGTCCTACAGTAAGGGCTCGTCTCAACAGCCAATATACCCCATCTTGCCCCCGTCTTAGATCCCTGCAGTCCTGACAACACAGAGCTTTTGCCCCATTCTGCCACCAGGCAGACCTCACCACCGCGGGGCAGATGTAGGGCTCATATGGAGGAGGGAGATGAGGTGCGGTCTGATACAAAGGTTATTTTTTTAAAAAAAACCTCTTCTAACCCATTCCCACTGGGAAGGAATGGATTGGGCCCACAGGAGTCCACAGGAGTCCAACATGGCAAGCTGGCCCTCACTGCAGCTGCCAGTCTCCCTGGCTCTCCTGGCAGGCAGACAGGAGTCCCATAGCATGTGGCCAAGGCTGGTCACATGCAGGAAGCCTTGGTCACATTTTGCAGGCTGGCTTCCTGCCTTCCGGGAGAGCCAGGGAAGTGGTAGCAGCAGCTGCAGAAACAGACCAACACGCCCATCTGGACTCCAGTCCATTTGGAGGCGCTAACGGAGGAACAATTGGCCTGACTGGTGTATCCTGGGTCCTGTAGATGAGCCCTAAGTCTTGAATTTATATTATCTCAGAAACAAAACACTTCTTTCCTATGTTGTTTGTACTTTTGCAAGGATGTGGAGGAGGATCAAACAGAACCTATTTTATGTGCCTGCCCCAATCTATCACATTTTATTTTCAAATTTTCAGAAAATAGGTCCCAAGACCCTCAAATCACTTTTTGAGTTCTTAAGAACTACAAAAAAAGTTGGAGGATGTGCTGTAAGAGCTATTTCTAACTTGCCCTCCATGTAGCCTGTGCGTTGCTTAAAAACAAAGCTTGGACAAATATGAAGAACAGCTTGGGAATCTGGGAAGGCAACTTTTTTTAAAAAAATGTGTGTGTGTGTAAATGTACAGAACTTAAATAAATGCCACTTTCAGTTCTGGCTGCTGATTCATTATGTCAGCTTCCCCAGTTGCATATTAAATCTATACGCATTGAAAGAATTAACAGGGAATTCTGATGTATCTAAAGCACTATCCAGACATTATTTTAAAATGTGCTGAAATAACACTTGCAGAGAGTGCAAGACTGCACATGCCAGCCCCATCCTTCAATGTCTCCAGCTCTGCCGGCTCCACTCCCAACCTTTGTAAAATAAAAGTAAAGGCTTGAAGGGAAATTCTGAGTGTGTTCAGCTGAACATGCTTAGATGCATTCTCACATCTGAATATTTGTGTTATCAGGATTCCTTTTTGCAGGAAAGCTTCTAAGCAACCTCACCTGATCACGTGTACAGTCTTCTTCCAGATCCCTAGGACAAAAGTGAAGGTCAAGTGTGGAATCTGTAGGATACTACAGAGACTTGGGAGTTGAGCTCATTGGATACTGAAGGCAGGAGCAGTGCTTATGTCCCCAATACCCCCTTCATCAGCCCTGTGAAATCAGAGTTGTGGAGTCAGAGTCCAAAGTAGTTTTGGGTAGAGCCAGTGTTAGACTTGGTAGAAATGTACCAATTCTGACTTCAGTTTCAAAATTAAAAACCAATAATATTATAACAATATATGGTAAATATGTCATTTTATACTCCTACTTTATACTCAATGAAATACTTTATACTTAATAAACATATTTTATGTTCTATCAGTCAAGGCTGCTAACGCACTGCAGAAATAATGTAGTTTGACACTGCTTTAACTGCCATGGCTCAATGCTAAGGAATTCTGGGATTTGTAGCTTTGTGATACATTTGGCTTTCTCTGTCAGAGTGCTCTGGTGCCACAACAAACTACAAATTCCAGAATTCCAGAGGATGGAGCCCTGATAGTTAAAGCAGTGTCAAAGTGCATCATGTTGGCAGTGTGTCAGCAGCCTTAGCTGCTTGATTATTCACGTGGAGGTGATGAAATGCCTTGTGCTACCATTTTACTCCACTAAATTTGTTATTAGGAATTATTCTAAATGCACAAGATCCCATCTGTTCTTAGGAGCTAAGTAGGGCTAGCCCTAGTTAGTACTTGGATGGGAACCTGTCAGCAAATACCAGATGCCATAGGCTATATTTCAGAGGAAGGAACTGGTAAAACCATCTCTGAGTATTTCATGCCTAAGAAAACCCTATGAAATTCATAAGGTTGCCTTAAGCCAATAAGCGATTTGAAGACACATACACACACATACAATTAATATGTTTTTACAACTTACTAAAAAGTTGAGGGTTACTGTTCAGCCAATAAACCAATCTTTATGTTTTGATTATTTAAAAAAAGTCAAAGGCAGAGTCAAACAGTGGAAAAATAGAGGCTTTGCAGTCAGAACTGTAATCCGAGTTGAAGGTTTGGTGCACTGACTCCACAACCCTGCTCTCCAATGCATTCATTCTGCAAAGTTTGCAGCAACATCTCAAAAAGGTTTTCTTCTGTATCTGTATCTAGAAAATGTTCAATCAGCTCTAGTATTTCATTCTGCAAATACAAAAGATGCCAACTCTGCCAGTTAAGCAATTTCCCCATCACTGTTTTAAGTAAGAACAAACTGAGACCTATATGCAAGGAAATTAACATATTCACTATTGCCTAATAAGAGACCAGGAATGGAACAAGGTGGTCTGCTCTTGGGGAAAAGAAATAAAGTTGACTAGCACATAGCTACAGTCTAGTCAGCTACCCAGCAGGTTTTCTTCAACTTTCCGAGCTATGCTTCTTCTGAACTAGTTTTGAACACTTCCAGTGTGTGTGTGTGAGAGAGAGAGAGAGAGAGAGAGAGAGAATGTCAGAGCACCACAGGCAACCATGTCTTTAATAGGCAAAACACAACCAATGCTAGGTTATAGCCACATGGGTGCAGTCCACTGCTGTGTAAGGTCCTATGTATTCGTAGCAATAAACTTGCACTGGGAATTCAAAGAGAAACAGTACATTTCATCTTATCTCACTTCTGAAACTAGCCAGCCAAAGAAAGATGTAGGAGGAGGAGGAGGAGGAGAAGTTATTGTGGAAAAAAGCTTCTATACAATTCTGGCCATAGCTCTAGTTCCTGATTCTATGCAGTAACTACAGTTAGCAGAGAAGTTCTAGGTGTGCCGATGATGAATCCCTAGAAGAAAAGTTGCTGGAAGGTACAGTAAGCGTTCTTGACTCTGCCTGGTGAAGGGACCCTTTCACCCTACACAGTTATAGCATTACAATTCTACTTTAATTGCCATAGTTGCATCCTATAGAATCCTGGAGTTTGTAGTTTGAAGAAGCACTAGAGCTCTCTGGTTGATAATTCTGAATACGGCTCCTGCTGTGTTCGGGAAATGTCTGTAGTTCCAGGCCTCTCTAGGACTTTGTTTGGTACTGAATGCTGGCACATGTTACTTCTGCAAGGTATACTTTCTTGGTGGTAAATGATGCAGCAGGTAGTTTACAGCAGAGAAGCATTCCAGACTCACAGCCATTGGTAGGACTGAGCCCCTAAACAACTAATTCTGCCCAGACTATACTTGGCCAGCAATCAAATTCTCTATGGCTGGCAATGGGGCCCCTGGGCAGGGATGCACTACCAGTATACAGGGCTGATAAAAGATGGACTCCCAAGGGTTATATAGTGCAGAAGAAAACAAAAAACATCAAAGCGTGCCAGCATGTTCCACGCACCCCCACTCCCAGCAATGAGGACTGTGCAAGCAGGTTGCTAAGAGAAGAAAATCCACTCCCCCCAGTCTCCCTAGTTCATATCTTTTCACAACCTAAAACTGCCAAGTCAATGCAAAAAAGGATCAAAGTCACTAATGCAAATTAACCCTCCTTATACCACTCTATAGATGTTAACATTTGGCCATAATGCTAACAGGAACTCACAAACCTATCTGCCTTGTGGCAGCGACCCAACCCATTACACCTAAACTGTGAATCCCAGGATTCTATAGGATAGAACCATGACAGTCAAAATTGAATCATAGTGTTAACGTTTGAGTAATGTAAATGGACCCAAAGATTCTCCCTCTTGTGGGAATTTCATGTCTCCTCTCCAAGTGTTTTAACCCATCCTCATCAAAGACTCTGGTACAGAACATTCTTAGCCATCCTCCTACTACGCATTTGCTCATCAGAGTAATCTATCTACTTTTGTTTAGGGACTGGGAGGGTTGTTCTTGTTGTTGTAAGAACAGGCCTAATTCACTCTATCAAAACTACCGTAAGACAAACTGGAATCCAGTTAAACTTTTGGTTTTGCACTTCTTCAAATTTTGCAATGCAGTTCTCCAAACAAACAAACAAACAAGCCAGTTTAAATCTCATCAAATTTGGGCATGAATTCATTTGGCACCTTAGGGGAAGCCGGTATTTTCTCAAACTCAATCCTCTTTGCTCATCTGTGAAATAGGGTTAACAATGTCAGCCTGCCATACAGGAATAATGTAGGGATTATTGAGCCCATCCAGATGGCTTTGAACACTCCCCTCCCTGCTGGAAAGTGCAAAATGAGCACTAAATATTGTTATTTGTGGAAACATTCAAAAGTGCCTGGCTCTGTGGATTGATAATCCATAATGTGTGGAGTAAGTCTTGTCTGCATGGACAAAATGAAATGTCCTCCCCCTGTTTCCACACCCAGCAGTTCGAACAATGACATCCAGGTAGTTTCGACTAGAACTGGGACAAGCCCCCTTAAAACAACTTTAAAAATAGCTAGGTGTCATGCCCTGCCTCTCAGAGGACAGTGAGGAGTAATCCAAAAGCTTTGACAGCATGCCTAGGCTAGAGCGGAGTGACTAGCAGCTACCACACACTGAGGAACAGAGTGTCCACCAACTACAAGTCTGTGAGGGACAGAGTGCCCAGCAGGCTCACTCATCTGAACAACAGAATATTCCACAGCCACAAACCCCAGAGGAATAGGATACAGACTTACACAGTTTCACACAGTGTCGTTAAGAAAAGGAGCCTCTCAGATGCTCACAGAGATTATATCGGAAGCACAAAGTAATTCGGAGCCACCTGCAAGACTCAACTGGACCATAAATAAACAGCATGACTGATGGAAGAGAATGACTGACAACCGATCTGTTTGGGTGAAAGCCACGCTGAATCATGCTCCTTGTACTCCATGACTGACTGACTTGAATGCTATCTCAGACCTTGCCTTTGCCTTGTGACTTTGCCTCTGGATTACCCCTCTGGATTGCCTGCCTAGTTTGCTGTTTCTTTGTATGTGAGCCCCGACTGGACTACATTTGCTCTGCTTGCTGGTAAGCTGAGTAGACTCGGCTACTCCCTTTGAACTGTGAAAGCTGATTTATTGGGTCTCTGCCTTCCACGGCAGGAAAGGGAAGCTGTTTGCACATATGTGCTGCATGGTATTGGCAGGTGCTGCTACGGCTGGTGTCACACATCACATTTTCTAAGGTCACACCAAGACCCCCAGCATGAGCCTGGGCACCACATTTCTGGCCTTAGAGAGTCCGACGACAGTGTCAGAGGTGCAGAATCCACTCTCCCTCTTCCAGGAGGTGAACTTGTCATTTTCTTTAAAATACTGTATAATACTTATTTCACTTAAGCGTTTCTTAAACTTTCTTCCAAAGTACTTAGATATTATAGACATGGTTTATCCTACTTAATCCTTTTTTATTATTATTATTTAGTTATTTATACCCCGCTCTTCAGCCACAAGGCTATCAGAGCGGCTTACAAATTGTTTTAAGCAATAGCTATTTACACATCTACACTGCATTAAGCAGTTTCCTATGTGTGTTAGCTAATTTCCCCCCACAAGATGGGTACTCAATTTACCGAACTACGAAAGGATGGAAGGCTGAGTGAACCTTGGAGCCCGCTGGAATCTAACTTGCAATGTGGTGGCTTGCAGTAGTGGCATTTAACCAGTGTGAAGATATCAGCATATGAAAAACTTCTTAACAAGTCATACTGGCGTTCTCCACTGAGTGGCCAACTATCTCCAAGATCTCAGGCAGAGGGGGGAAATCCAGGGCCAGAATGAGGCAACTGAGTTAGGTGTCAATGAAAGTTCACCAAATTATTAGTTATTTAATTTATAATTACTGTATGATATTTTTCCTGTCAAGAAGAGGAAAAGAAACATATGGAGTTTTCTGCCTCAAGTGCTAGGGGGGAAAAAAACTGGCTAGACTTAGGTCCTGAAGTCAAAGGCTTTCACGGCCAGCATCCATAGATTTTCCTTGGTTTTCTTCCGGGCTGTGAGGCCGTGTTCTGGAAGAGTTTCTTTCTGAAGATGCCAGCCACAGATGCAGGCGAAACTTCAGAAAGAAACTATTCCAGAACATGGCCTCATAGCCCGGAAAAAAACCAAGGAAAATCTTAGGTCCTGAGTTTTTTGAATTAATATGTGGGGGTGAGGGGGTATATAAGTGTGTATGACATTTGCTTATTTTCTTCAGGCAGCAAAATTTCTTGGGGCTGCCCTGCCTGTTACCTGAGATATCTGAAACTGGAAATACAGGGGACTGTATCTTCTCTGAAAAGCCTGTTTCCTATGGCTGATCTGTAGCCTTTCTTTGAGGTAACTTAGGGTCAGAAGGAGGGCTATTGGCCAAACCCAGATCATGCACTCACCTACCCAGCAGAGCAAGTTTCTGATCTTGTTTCTTCAGCCTATATCCAACCACTGCCCCCCCCAGCCCTTGTTTAAGAAATTAGCTGACAAGGACATCCAGAACAGAGCTTGGAGGTACAGTCAGACCCCTGAATCCATGGAATGAATATCCATGGTTTCAGTTATCCATGGGACACAAAATACGGGACACATACCTTAGGATCACACTGGAAAATGCCTAGAGACACATCCTCTCTAGGCATCTTCTAGATCCTCCAACACCACTCTATAGTATGTTTTTACTGGAAGTCCTTTATTTTAACAGGGTTTGCTGTTATCTATGGTTTCTGGTATCCATGGTAAGTCTGGGAACCAAATCCCACAGATACAGGGATTGAACAGTAATAATTTACAGGCCATATAGCCCTAAATCCCATTGGTAATCCTAACTAGAGTAAAACCATTGATTCAGTGGCTGAAAAGTCAGTTGATGCTTATGGAAATCCCATTGACTGGGATTACCAATAGGACTCAGGTGATTGTTAACAATAACATTATCTTTGGATAACAAGGACAGAGATGAAGTGCATTTCAAAAGTCACAGTGGAGAACAACAAAACAGTATTTTGTAATAAGCAATGGTTTCTATTTGCAACTTTTAAAAGATCTTTTCAGAGTCATTTTTAAAATCTTATGCTGGTCTTTTATCATCCGAAAATGTTTAAAAACAGCAACAACAAACCATATACAAAAATAATGAGCAATGCAAGAAGCAGCACAATGAGATTTTTCACAAATCATTGTTTGGTGTAACAACATTGAATTACTCTTCAACCATAACTAAATAAGAAAATGGGAAGGAATTCCCTTTAAAAAAAAACAGCCTGCCAAACATAAATGTTGTACTTTTTTTTAAAAAAGTAATTTTCCAAGCTCAGATCCAGACAACATACATTGATCCCAGCCTATCATCGTGAAAACAACCACCAGAAAAGCCTATCTTCTTGATCAAGGAGAAAAGCTTGTATGGCTGAAATGCAGAAGAGGCAAACTCCGGCAGTGGAATGGGACAAGAGCCACAGTCATCTGCTTCTGTTCCTTTCATGGCTCTGTTCCCAATGTGCCTCCATAAACATCCGATTTGGAAACCATGTCACAAAACTAGCTCCGGGTGGTCACAGCAGCACCCAGCAGGTACAGATGGGTTTGCTGAGCAAGATGAGTCATTTGGATGTATTTCAATAATTTGGGCAAAAAAGTGCCAACCTGACTTGCTCTTTATCACTTTGCGCAGTTGCAGGGGGCAGAAGAAGAAGCGGCAGGGAATGGGGAAGAAACATCAATGGATTATCTCCTGGTTTGGGAAAATGCGCCCTCCTGGTTCTCTGTGCCAGTGGACAAAATTACCAACCTCCCACCCCCCCTTTCCCCAAATATGAGGCTTTCTTATCAAAGGAAAGCAAAAGAAGCACCAACAAGCACACACAGCCACATGCTCTTCTGCAAGGTTAACTGGGTAGAGAGGGAGCATCTGTTTATGAGGAGGGCTATCAAGTGAAAGGCAGTAACACAGTCTCCAAACCAGCTTTTCATAGCCTCTTACTTATTATTTAATTTGGCTCCAATACTTAAAATTAGGCTAATGGCTGTTAAGTGGTTAAGGCGCAGGCATTGTCCATCTGCCGAGAAAGCTCTGGGCCATTGTTCTGTTTCAAAGGCTAAGGGGGGAGGAAAATAATAGGAGAGGAGCATGCTGTTAGCTTGAGAGCTAATGCATTCTTTCCTCCCTTACTTGAGTTTTTTCTTGTGCTGATATTTCCCTCTCTCTCTCGCTCTCTGTCTGTCTCTCTCTCTTGCTAGAAGTAGTAGAGGGAACTTTGGGAAAGTACAGTTTTATGAACTGAAAAGCCAGCCCATCTATGTGCTCTCCATTACCATCAAGGAAAGGCTTTGATCTTCAACAGCTACCTGGTTGAAGTGCTTGGCTACCTCCACTAACATCAAGGTCAATGACAGCTCTAAAAACAGGAAGCACGTCCAGGATTTGGCCCATCCTAAACAGATCTTTCTCCCATTCTTTTCCCTCTCTCCCCTAGTGATCAAATTACAGATAATTTCATTTCAGTGCTGTTTTGATAAGAATTTTCCCCACTTCACACATTTCCTTGATTTAAGGACAGAAAGAACTTGAGATTCAAAACATAACTCAAGGTGAAAGACACTGCAATTGAATGAGTCATCCAGGCTTCTGAAAGCGTAACACTTAAAACTCTTGGTTGGAATGCCTGTATATTTAGCTATATTATTCCTGAATTGTCACCTCTTTTTTCTACAAGGCTCTTCATGCTTAACATAGCAAGAAGGTCCAATATGCTGGGAATAGGTCAGTCCGTTGAATTTCAACAGTGCAAATGAGGGAAGGTTTTGTTTAAATTCATGTTAAAGAATTTACGCAAAATTGCAAATTGCATATTCAGGACATTGAGATTAAAAAAATTGAGATTAAAAAAAAAATCTGAATGTTGGAGAAAGTGCAAGTGACAGTTTTCCTGTCCTTAAACCATAATATAGAATCATAGAATCATAGAGTTGGAAGAGGCCACAAGGGCCATCCAGTCCAACCCCATTCTGCCATGCAGGAACACACAATCAAAGCATTCCCAACAGATGGCCATCAAGCCTCTGCTGAAAAACCTCCAAAGAAGGAGACTCCACCACACTCCCAAGCAGTGCATTCCACTTCCAAACAGCTTTTACTGTCAGGAAGTTTCTCCTAATGTTTAGGTGGAATCTCTTTTCCTGTAGTTTGAACCCATTGCTCCATGTCCTAGGAGATTTTCAGACGCGATTTTCGGCAGTATATATTCCAAAACAGCTCTGTTGCTGCCGCGTGGCAGGGGAGCAGTTTCGGATGACGACGTTCCTCTGCGGAACCCCTCCGTGCCACTTCCGTGACAGAATGGAGGAAGCCGCATCATATGTCATTCACGATTGTTGCCTGTGAGTGAAATATGACGCGGCTTCCTCCATTCTGTCACGGAAGTGACACGGAGGGGTTCGGCAGAGGAACGGCATCGTCCGAAACTGCTCCCCTGCCGCGCGGCAGCAACGGAGCTGTTTTGGAATATACACTGCTGAAAATCACGTCTAAAAATCTCCCTAGTCTCTGGAGCCACAGAAAACAAGCTTGCTCCATCCTCAGTATGACATCCCTTCAAATATTTAAACATGGCTACCATGTCCCCTCTTAACCTTCTATTCTCCAGGCTAAACATGCCCAGCTCACTAAGGCGCTCCTCATAGGGCATGGCTTCCAGACCTTGCACCATCCTGGTCGCCCTCCTCTAGACATGTTCCAGCTTTTCAATATTCTTCCTGAATTGTGGTGCCCAGAACTGGACACAGTATTTCAGGTGAAGTCTGACCAAAGCAGAATACAGTAGCACTATTACTTCCCTTGATCTAGACACTATACTCCTATCCAACTCCTTTCTGGAGGAGGTAGATGGTTTGCCACTATGGGAAACATGGCATCAGGGCTACAGCACCATGACTTCTCTTAAATTCCCAGATAGTATCCCTGTCCAAGGCATAATCTCAACAGGTGTGGTGTTTCAGAAGAGACCCCTGATCCTGATAGCATATACACAATCCTCATATTCCCTATCCCCATATAACCATTTTGCCCCTGAATTCCTTTCTACAGAACTCTGTGGGCTGGAAACGGAGGAGGTAGTTTGCCTGCCAGAATTCATGGTGGAAGATCTAACAGTTGCCTTTAGCACCTGATGTTTAAATGTCATAGACTTTGCAAGTAACAGTCGGACACAAAAACAACAAGAATCCTGTCCCAGATACCAGCAGTGAGTCTCATCCTCACTAAAGAAGAGCTTCAAAGCAGTAAACATTCTGCTCCACTCCCCCCCCCCCGACACATATATAATACAATACACTAAAATTTGTTTTTAAAAAATGCTGTGCTTCAGACTTTGTCACTTTTCTACAATACTCCCAAACCAGTGTTGGGAAAACAGTGGCCCACAAGCTGCATATCTTTCTTGAGGGATCCCAGACCCATGCTGATCTTCTTCCAATGAAAACTTGCACCCTTGGAAAAATATAGGTGGCTCAATCACTCCCAAAATTATAAAATGTACTCCAAGGGGCTTCCATGAGTGGTGAATACAGAGGGGTGACTTCTCCCAGCCCCCAAATTGGCTGCAAAGAGCTGAAAGCGGAAATGACAAGTGACTTCTGGTTCCAGTTTTGAGCAAACCATGAATTATTTTCCAGTGGATTCAAACCACTTGGAGTATGGGGCTAAAGTCAGCCTTTGTGTCCTGTATATTTTTCTACACCTGCTGTAGACAATAAACTGCAGAAGATCAAGTAAAGTTTCAGAAAAGGACTTCTGCCATAAGTGATTAATAGCCAAGATATATATTGAAAAACAGTTTCTATAGCAAGAAGTTTTAGTGCATGTATGGAGAGAGAGAGAGACAGAGAGACAGAGAGAATTGACACTGAAGCTCACTAGTGCATATCCTCATACAAATTGCATCTCCCTTATCCAAAACGCTTGGGACCAGAAGCATTTTGGATTTTGGAATACTTGCATACAATGAGATATCTTGGAGATGGGACCTGTCTAAACATGAAATTCATTTATGTTTTATATACAGATGTCCCTCCATATTCACAGATTTAATATCCACGGATTTAAGTATTCACAGCTTGAAAATATTCTTTTAAAAATAATAATCCAAAAAGCAAACCTTGATTTTGCCATCTTATATAAGGGACACCATTTTGCTATGCCACTGCATATAACGGGACTTCAGTATTCACGGATTTTGGTATCCACGGGGATCCTGGAACCAAACCCCAGCAATATGAAGGTACAACTGTACACCCTATACACATAGCCTGAAGGTTATTTTGTACACAATAATTTTAATAATTTTGTGCATGAAACAAAGTTTGTGTACACCAAACCATCAGAAAGTGAAGTTGTCACTACCTCAGCCACTCATGTAGATTATTTTGAATTTTGGAATTCTAGATAAGGGAGATTCAACCTGTACAGTCAAACTGCTTCTGTTGGCAGAATGCATGAAGATGGTGTTTGAAAAGCAGTGTGAGATAAAAAACAAGGAAATGGGCAAAAAAGCAGTGTGAGAGTACACCCACCCAGCCATTCCATTAGACAAATGTAGAAAGTGGACGACAAGAACAGTGGATCTCGTCCCCTTTGCATTTTTCCTTATCTGAAGAATAAAACTCCTACAGCATCTTTCTTTAACTTAATGTATTATGATGTCACAGCAAGGCTCCCACAGTGAATCCAGAAAACCAGAACTGCCAAGAACACATGCTTTGTTCTGTAAACTAATCTGGGTTCCTTTCCCTTGACTGACATTACTTAAAAAGGTTTCACTAGCCAGCCAAATTATATGCATTAACTTCTTTAAGAATAACTATTTCAATTGAATCAACAGTACCTAGAATGCTAGCATGGATACTTGGAGGCCAGGCCTACATAAACAGCATATTATACAATCCAAAAACTGTTCTTAGGATATATATTTTCAGAGAACAAGTGGGCTGTTATATGAATGAATGTTCCTCCACACTCAAATAACCACTGTACATAGGGAAGTGTCTTCCAGATGTCAGACGAGTACTGGAAGAGAGTTGTAGCTCAGTGGCACACGTTTGCTACAGAAGTTCCCAGATTCATTCTCTGACATCTCCAGGTCAATCTACAGAAGACCTGACATTGCCAGGTCAAGCTTCATGAAACCCAATAGAGCTGCTGCTACTCAGCACAGAACTAGAGTGACAAATGGTTATTACTCTGTGGAAGACAGTATCCTATGATCTAATTCTATGGCCTAAATCCAAGGGCCCATCTATATGAAGGAATAAAATGTGGATTGGTGCACAGTAACACCAATTTGCAGCAGCTTTCATTTGTCTCCACGTTTTTTTGGCAAGATCTCTGGTGTGTCAAGCTATCTGTGTTTGCTGTTCACTCGGAGGCATGCCAGCGAATCAAGATGGCAGACGTGAGTGAATTACTCATGGTTTTGTTCTCCCCAACTCAACCCCATCAGACAGTTTGTTTTTTAAAATAAAAAAAAACTAAATTCAAGGTTCAGAAAAGCGATCTTCCACTTAAATTTACAAAGAAAAGAAAAACAAGGCTGTTTTGTCATCTCTCAGCACACAACAGCAACTGTGAAAATCCATCATGGCAGTTCTAGGCACTGCCTTAAGAGCAAGCTCCACCCCCTGGCACACATCTGACCAATTAGCTATCTGCTTCAGGAATGCGCTGTGCTGCAATCTGGTTGTCCTAATGAGCAAGAGTGAGAATTTCCCCCGCAGTTTAAAAAAAAAAAAACTCAGGAAAAGCCGCAAAGGCTATTCCCAGTGTAGTTCTCCTGAATTTTGGTTCCCCTCCCTCCAAAAATGACAGACCACTGTAGGAACCCATTTGGACACATGGGATTCACCCAGGATTCTAAGAGGATTTATTTTAGACATATGGGCGGATCATATGGTCTGTCCTTCACTCCCTAAGCTAGCCTGCTCTTCTCAGGGGTACGGTATGTTCCATTGTCTGTACCGAAGTGAGATCAACTCCCTGTCTAGTCAGTACATGGGATGAGGATGGTGCCATGTCGCCATAGGCTTCAGGCAGCATAATATCTTGGGGCAAATCCACTGAGAGGTAGTATAGAGAAAGGGAAAGGGAGTGATGGGGATTTGATGAGTTACACCATTATTCCTACAAGCAAAATCTTTATGTAGTTCAATGGTGAGCTACACTGTTTTCATCTGAGAGCCCTTCTGGCGAAAGTAGTTTCACCTGAACAGACAAACATTTACAAAAAGTCAACTTCCTCCCCCGCCCCACCCCACCCCAATCCAATTCTTAATGGATGCCTGAACTGCTTACCTGCTTCTCCAAATCTATCTTTTGCAAAATCCATTGCCTCAATCTGTACGAGTTCTCCCTCACTTTATCTGCATCCTGCATCTCTCTCAGGGCCACCTGCGTGAGCGACTCTCCCTCTTAACCGTATCCATCCCAATTCATTAGCTGCGTACAAGGTGTATGTATGCACTCAGTCAATCTCCACTAGTTCGTATAGCTGGCGTGGGCAGAATGCAAAGCGAGGCTGGGAGCCAAGCTCAGAGGAAGTTAGTAGTAATAACGAAGCAGATTCACCTGTCTCCTAGCATGTCTTTGTCTGTCTCTCTCTAGACCTCACTGTATCAAGGAAAGTCTGATGCAGTTATAGATTTTAGAGGCCAAGGGAGAGCAAAAGGGAAGTGTACATTCTGATGACACACACACACACATTTATGCTCAAAGAATAATTATGGGTGCAAGCTACATCCCTTTGAAGTCATTAGCAAAACTCTCATCGATTTTAATTGATCTTGATTGCAGCCTACAGCTGCTACGAGTGATGCACTTGAAAGTGAAATGACATCTGCACATCACATTTGGGCTGCAGCACCCATCAAAACCTCCATGGGGTAGGAGGAATAATGGCAGCAGGAGGTGGAGGGAAAGATAAGGGGCAGAGATGTGGTGGGGCAGCAGGAGAGCTTGATGGTGCAACTGGCAAGCAGCCTGGGAGAGCTGTACATTCAAAACCCATTCCTTTCTTCATTTAGGGTGATTGCTTCTTTTTGCAAAAGATCCCTGCCACTGATCAAGACATTTTGGCCATTATTTGCCACATATTTATATTAGAAGCCATGTAACCAAATCATCAGCTATTTCAAATCACTGAGGGGCATTTTTTTTCCAGATAACTAGCCTCTGCACTTCCTGGCTCTTACATTCCTTGCTCTTTGGAATCTTTTCCTAGTGGCAAACAGCACTCCAACTTTCCCTATAGTCAGGACCTGCATGTGGTTTGGCTCTCAGGCAAGTAAATAACTTTTCATTCTCTCAAAGGAGCTGGGCTGACTGCATTCATCCAGATAGCTTTCTTCCTCAAGCATCTGGAATTTGTGCCACCATACCAGCTCAGACAATTGGTGTCAGAGAGATTAACTGCCACAAAGGCAAGAGACAGGGGGGAAATCTCAGCACTTCAGAGTACAGCCCTCTCTTATTCCTTAATATGCCAAACCTGGGGCTCTGGATGATTGTAGAGAGATGAAATTTGACTTGGGCTTGCAAAGTTACTGTTTCATGAACACAGCATTGCTGGATCAGGTAATGACAAAAAGCACCAGTACTGTAAACCTAAAGTAGTCTTGAAACTATAGATTTTCCTTGGGTTTTTTCTGGGCTGTGAGGCCATGTTCTGGAATAGTTTCTTTCTGATGTTTCGCCTGCACCTGTGGCTGGCATCTTCAGAGAATAGTTGGGTAGGAGTGTGGGGGGGTATATACTGTGAGCCCCTGTTGGAGAGGGAAAAAACCAAGGAAAATCTATGGATGCCAGCTGTGAAAGCTTTCGGCTTCACATTGAAAGTCTTGAATCTCCCATATAGATGCAGTGAAATCCCAAGCGCAGTCACCTGGAAGCATGTCCCATTGTATTTACCCCATCTATGAAATACCTTCTTTTGCATTTTTAGAAATTAAAAGATGGGTGAACTGAAGCAGAAGAACAGCAGTTGTGCCTGTCTACATTTTGTGTGTTTGGCTCCCTACTTCCCAGAGCAGTAGGACGCTAAAGGATTTGTTTTCCTGGAAGGAGGGAGCACTAGAGCCTTATGGTGTTTTGTCATAACTGTTCATTTATAAATATGCATGTCTAGCATGAGGAGAAGCACCCTGGGAGACTTTACTGCTCTCTAAAGCAGCATCAGTTCCCTAAAAGAAAACATGATGTGCTTCTCTATACACACACACACTTTTCCCAGCTATCTGTACCACAGCTATTTCCTCCACCAGCTATTCTTTTACTCCAGCTACTTTTCTCAAGCCTGCAGGAAAAAAAAAAAATCTGGGGCAGATCTTAGTAGCCACCAGCCATCTATGGCCATTAAAGAAACATTACAGAGCTTTCAAAGAATCAGCTTGCAAACAACTTCAACCAGATCTAGAAACATTAGCTGACCAACACCTCCATTAGCCAGCTGTCAGGTTCTGCAAAATACTGTCATTTCTACACCTGCTATCAGCCCAGAGCATTTCTTTTACTATGATGGGCTTCTGCCCAGCAAGATCAGGCTGGCTTTGCTCCATGGCTTCTTCTCTGGCAAGAAGTTAAGAGGTTTCAAAGAGAGCTCCTGAGTTTCAGCTAAAGTGTGAGTGTCACTGAGCATTCCTATTTATTTTCAGCAGAAGCAAAGCATAACCTTCACACCAGGCATCAGCCCCATCATCAATGGATACTGCAGCCCATTGGTCTCCATGTGTTTTCCCTGACAGTCATGGGTGTAAGAGCCAACTGGCAGCCCAGGCTACACTTCCGTGGGAAATGGAGTGGCACTGCCAGTTTTGGGGGGTTTTGTGTGTGACAAAGGGAGTGTTTACAGCAGGCGCGGTGACAGCTGTCCAAATGCCACATTTATTTACAAAATGTTACTTAAATTACTGACAGTTGGCGCTATGAAGGGCAAACTCAGTGGGAAAAAGCGGAGGTCTCCCCATCTTGTTAATGTAGCGGAGATGACCTTCTCTCCATAGATCATCTTCCTCCCAACCTTTTTTTGTTTGTTGGTTTAAAATCCCCCTTTAACCAATTCCCTGTTTCTGGGATGAATTTACATTTCTCCACCTGCAGGCCTTGAACCGTGTTGCTAGATCCTCCCCTCTCCAAGACTACCTAGGAATGCCAGGCTTTAAAATGGAGTCAATGTGGCTCTTGTTACAAGCTGTTCCACAAGCTGTCGCTCAACACTAATCCTGCGAATGCTGTTTACACAGAGTTCTGCTAGGCCATTGCTGCACTCACCCAAGCCTATTCAAGGATTGAGCACCAAAGCAGACTGAGATGAGGTCTGTTTCAGCTGCAATCACAGGGCAAAAAACAAGAAGAACACTGACGAGAGCCACTAGAATACATTCATACAGTACATGATTCTCAGGGTGCACTGGATTTGAACCAGGAATACCAGCTGCAGCCCTTCTTGGAAAAAGAGGACCTGGCCGCAGATACACATGGAACACTAGAAGGGAAGGCACCAATCCAGGAACAAAGAGGAGCAGAATGTTGAAATACACAAAATGCTGTTTATATAGACCAAAGCATTTGGATGGAAATCTTCCACAAGTACACTGCAAAACTCAACACTTTTTTAATATATATAAATGATTCTCAATAGTTATCACTTATAACATTCAGGCTAGACTACTATAACATGTTCTATATTATAGCATGACAGTATTACAGCATACCTTCCACTGTCCTGATTTGGCAGGGACAGTCCCGATTTAATCCTTTGTCATCCCATTTTTTTAGCTGCTTTTAAAATGCCCCGGTTTGTCTCTCTTCCTCCTGCTTTCCCTCTTTTTCCTCAGCTTACTTCAGTGGTTGCAAACTGAGTTCAAAGTATGGAAATAGTTTGCACCGAATTAACTCAGCAAAGAGAGAAGAGGAAAGGGTGGACTCAATAAAAATAAATAAATAAATAAATAAGGAAGTACCAAGTTAGAAGCAGTCCCATGTCACTAGGGCAGTGAATCCAGTCTGGGTTTTAGTCCAAACTTTAATGGAGCTATCTAAGGTACTGAACCTATTTGGGAGTTGGGGTGTCAGTTGTAACTAGTTGGTTTATTTCTGATGATTAGGATCCTACCTCACAGCAAGATGCTCAGGATATGTGAGCTCCCAAATGGAGATTTTTCAGTTTTTCTATTTTGAGAGTTATGTTGGTGCAGCATTTTTCATCATTATAGTATTATAGCTAATAAGAAGAATTAGCCAAAGTGAAAATAGAACTAAATCATTCATTCTTAACCTGTGGTCCAGGGACCCCCAGGGGGCCATTAAATCCCCACAGGGGGTCCACGAAGGCTTGAAGGCTGCTCAGCCCACCTCCTGCCTGCAGTGGAGAAGCCACATGACAGAAACCAAGGCAAAGTCTGGCTGGCTTGGCCTGCACACTGCCATTCAATCCACTCCAGCCACAAACTTGCAGGAAGAAGCAGGAGAAAAGTCTTCCCTCCCCCTCCAGTGTCTTTGAGGGAAGGTTTAATGGATGGTGTAATTGTATCATCATCATCGTCATCATCATCATTACTGTTGTTGTTGTCTTGTTGTTGTTGCTATTGTTTTAAATCTTGACTTAATTCTTGGGGTCTACAGCAATAAAAGATATTTAAAGGGGGTCCCTGGTAAAGAAAAGGTTAAGAGCCACTGGACTAAATCAATGATGAACAGCAACAGGTACAATAAATGAAGATACTGAACTCTTTATGTGGACTAATATGTTATACATAACCAATTGTTCATAAACCGCTGAAACAGATTGTATTTTTTAAAATCAAAACCAAATGAGAAGTAACTAAATGCTAAGTCTCACTGGATTTTGAAGTATGTTTGGTGAAAAATTCCCTTTGGGTTTCTTTGAAAAACCTCGCTTAGATCTCTACCGAGTGCTTGTTTGTCCCTACATCAATGGGAGTTTTGTAGGCATATTAGGATTCATACTAAGATCAATGGGAAAAAAACAGTTTACAAAACATGGTAGAGACTGTTATGTCTCTACCTTCAGTGGTTTCTGGATCAGATGCTTGTATCCAATTAACTAATTTCCAATGTTGATGGATTAATGGTACTGGTGATCTAGCTGGTAGCGAAACTTTTTAATTATTGAAATTTTAAAATATGTATAGATGGCACTTCAGTGAAATTTCCTGGAGAAGATGCCACTGGGGTTCTTGCTGAGCCATCGTAAAGTAGGGTGACCAGGTAAAATAAGGAAGAAGGCTCCTCACCCTTTAATGGGTGGGTGCAAGAGGGAATTTCAACAGGTGTCACTTGTCATGCAAGCAACAACTGCTGAAATTTCCCCTTCTACATGACCTTTAAAGATGCAGAAGTCTTCTCTCTTATTTTACCTGGTCACCCTATTGTGAGGAGTCAATCGGTACACTGTGCTAGGTGAAGTGGTATAATCCTAAAGTACCACTTTAGACTAAAGCCAGTGTGGTGTAGTGGTCTGAATGTTTGACTATGACTTTGGAGACCAAGGTTTGAATCCTCACTCAACCATGCAAACCTACTGGGTGACCTTGGGCAAGTCACACTCTCTCAGCCTCTAAAAAAGGCAAAAACAAAACCTCTCTAAAGAAATCTTACCAAGGAAACTCTGTGATAGGTTCACCTTAAGGTTGTCATAAACTGGAAAATACTCGGAGGCACACAACAACAGCACTTCAGAATGTAGGTACAAGGTGGGTGGATCTCTATCACTAAGGAGCTCCAATGCTTATAGAAAGTGAATGTAGCATGACAAAGTCTATATTAAGCCACCATACTCGGACCCACATGGTACATGCTGGGGTGAAGGGAAACATTTAAAAACATACCACCCCTTGCAATCTGATATGATACATTCTGAAATGTCGTCCCCTAACAGAGGTGTATCTATGGTGTAGGTGGAAAAATGGGGGCACTGCCCCTCCAATAAGAATTATATCCCCCCTATTAAATTTTCCTTCAGTCCCCAAATTTGTAGCAATGCAGTATATCAAAACATCAGATAAGCACTTAAACGTACAGTTGAGGCATCCAAAGAAAAGGATCAGGCAACATTACCAAGGGAATGCAAGCACAGCCAATAGAAGAGTTCTAGGTGGGAATTATGTTCAGTGTCTCACGCTCTGCCATGCTATTTATTTGGGGACAGAAGGGAAATTTCATAGGCAGGGGAGAATTCTTATTAGGACAATGCCCTTATCTCACCTTCTGCCGGTAGCTGCACCCCTGTGCCTAAATCTACTGAATCGTTTTGAATAATGGCTAAACTGATTCTCCCTCTGAGTAGCTGTCTCCTGATACACACTCTGCACATGCTGACAGGATTTTCTTCTCCACTCAGAAAGAAGAGGAAACAATCCCACGATTGCATGTCATGGGGGTGGAGGTGTTGGGACCAACATTGCCATTTGCAACATGAGCTGGGTGCAAATAATTGTGAGTCTAGCTTAAATTAAGCCCCAACACTGGTTGTGTCCACCACAGGAGCTCTATGAAGGCTTTATTTTGGGGCTTGTCTATAAGAGGCTATAAAAGATGGTTTGATGCGCACTAATGCCAATTTGCAGCAGCTTTTATTTGTTTCAATGTGGAGTTTTTTCAAGATCATAGGCATGCAAAGCCATACGTGTTTGATGTTCAAATGAGCATGCCTGAGAATCAAGATGGTGGGTGTGAGTGAATTACTCATGGTTTTATTGTCACCAGTTGCTGCTGCCGAACATTTTTTTTAAAGAAAAGCATATCCAAGGTATAAAAGTGTGATCTTTTGCTTAAATACACAGAAATAAAGAATAAAAGGCTGTATCATTGCCTCAGCACATAATCGCTATGGCGAAAATCCAACATGGTGGTTCTGGGCACTTGCCTTGCCAGCAAGCTCTGCCCTCTGCACACGTCTGGCCGATCAACTTTCCACTTCTGCTCTTATTGGGAATGTGCATCAAAATGAATTGATTGTCCCAGTGAGTGGGAATGCACATTGTAGTTTTTTTAAAAAAAAATACCAAAAAAGTTGCAAAGGCCTTTCCTGTGTAGTTTTTGGTATTTTTGCCCCCACTTCCAAATATGCTGGATTGATGTGGGATCCCATTGGGACAAATCATATTCTCCTCGAATTTTATGAGGAGTCTTTTTGCTGTTTAGGCGACCCCTTTATTTATGATGGCAAGTGGCATAGTTGTTAAAGCTTTTACTATATTTCTTGTACCACAGTAGTTCCATGCATGGATGCTAGGAGCTGCACCTAGGAGACTGCCATTTATTTGTTTATTTAGGAAGCCTGGACACATCAAAAACAGGCTGGGGGGCGTCACACTTTCCCTGCCCTGTTGTAGCGGATTCTCAGCCAGAGCTTGGAAAAATTATCTTTCAATTACAGCTCTCCAAACTCCCCATCCATGTGGCAAGTGGCAATGCTAGTTGGAAGATTGTGGATCTTATAGTCAATCAAAAATAATATTTCCAAGCTCTGGCTCACATCTAGGTTTAACTCAGCTGAATCTCTGTTTGCATCCCCCCCCCCTTCTGAAGTACTGAATTCTTGTACTCTAATCTATATCCAGCATTTGAAAGTTGGACTAACTAAAGCCTAATATTTTGGGCAGCGGGCACTGTTTGTTACAAGCCTTTTCCCATGATCAGGAAGGGTCTTATCCTGGAGCAGAGGCACCCCTCTGAGGCACCCAAGCCCTCCCATAGATCTCATCTTAGAATTCATCCAGCCATGGAAAGCATGGATGTTCAGGCAGGTGTGGGGGATAGCAAATTTAGAAAGAAAACTAGGCTCCAAAATCCAAATGGATGAATGGTTGTTGTTTTTTGGAACTATTATGGGCTCTGCATGTGTCTGATTAAACAGACACAGGTGTTTGGGCCGTTTCTGGTTGGAAGCAAAGAGTTGGTCAAAATCTCTTGTTTTCTGATTTGGGGTGGAGGAAATGTAATGTTTCACCAGATGCTCCTGCTGGAATCTATTTCTACATGTATTTATCCTTACGCAGGAGTGGAAATGGTGGGCGCTCTAGCCTTTCTTCCAACACCTTAGCTAATTGCACACATTACAGCAGATATGGCCCGTGGCTAAACACAGAGGTTGCTCTGAACCACCACTGTGGAATCTGGTTTATGTACACCTTGCGCTTACCCCATTGTAGCTGCCATCTGTTCTCATACTAGCGCAGAGCTTGGCTGCATTATCTGTAGCAGATTCACTCTGGATTATTCCTAATCACTTCTTAGTGTCAGTCAAGAAATCGTTTTAATGTGTGCTAAATAGCCTCCTCCTCTGTCAATGCATGCCTCCCTTTTCCAAAATGTCTTTGGGATGGAGCGCTCCTTGCTTCAAGTTGCTCTCTCTACAGCCCAGCCCTAAGCACCTGCATGCTGCATTTGGTGGGGTTGATGAAAAAGTGTTTTTAGGGTGGTACCCTCGCAGCCTAATCCTCACTAAGCGCATTTACTTGGAAGTTAGTTCCACTGGTTTAAAGGAGCTTACCTCCAAGTGTGCAAGCTTAGGGTATGCTAACATGCTGCTCCAGAGACTAGGACATGGAGCAATGGGTTCAAACTACAGGAAAAGAGACTCCACCTAAACATTAGGAAGAACTTCCTGACAGTAAGAGCTTTTTGGAAGTGGAATATGCTGCCGCCTGGGAGTATGGTGGAATCTCCTTCTTTGGAAGTTTTTAAACAGAGCTTGGATGGCCATCTGTTGGGAATGATTTGATTGGGTATTCTTGCATGGCAGGGAGTTGGACTGGATGGTCCTTGTGGTCTCTTCCAACTCTATGATTCTATGTTGAAGTTTCTCCCATTCACAAGCACTGCGAAACTTGGAAGCCATTTCTAGCACCCTCTCCAACATGTCACAAGTGAAAATTGGGATATGTGTGGCCAAGCAACATCAGAGTGTGGTCAAGATGGCAAAAGTTGTTAATGAGAAAGAACAGACAAGCTAGAACAGGCTGCAACAGTTTGCTTCTACCTGAGTCTACAGGGAAGGGCAAGATTCTATCCCCTCCTGTCCTCTCTCCCCCTCTTGCTGATTACAAATTACTTTTGCACTTTGAGCTCAGTTTGCAGCAACAGAAATAAGCAGAGATTGAAAGGGGGAACTAGGAAGAGGAGAGAGAAACTAGGACATTTTCAAAGCAACTGAAAATGCGGGATCGCAGAGGATTGCTTGGGACTGTCCCTGTCGAAATAGGACAATTGGGGAAAATGTGTGAACAGGATCCAGCTGAAATTTAGCACTTGCAATCCTATTTAGTAGGAGAATTAAATATATACCATCAGTCTTCCAATGAAGTCAATAACACTTACATAAAATGGCTTTACATTTTTTACAGATTATGTCCATTTGTTTGTAGAATATTTTGCATGGGACAACTCTCAGCAAGATCTTCTACAGCCAGGCCAGCATACTTACACCAAGGACTATTAACAGTATATCTAGATTAGGATTTATCTGGACACAGTGGTGTAGAAAGAAAATAACTGGGGACATCAGATACCACAAAATAGTACCCAGCTATCTTTCTTCCACCAAATACATGTGCAATAGCTTCTGAGCAGGAACCATCTACAGCAGTGCTTCTCAACCAGGGTTCCCTGGAACCTTAGGGTTCCCCAAGCGATTGCTAGTGGTTCCTCAAGAGATTGTGATTGTGGGGTGAAAGCAATAGCAGTATATAGAATAATGTTTATGCAGGGTTTTCCTGAGACCTGGAAATTATTTCAAGGGTTCCTCTAGGATAAAAAGGTTAAGAAAGGCTGATCCATGGGTGGGTGGTTCCCAGACGTACTGTGGATACCAGAAACAGCAAATAATAGCAAACCCTATTACAATAAAGGACTTCCAGTACAGACATACCATAGAGTTGTGTTGGAGGGCCAAGCGATTCCTAGAGATGGCACCTCTCTAGGCATTTCCCAGTGCAACTCTATGGTATGTGTCCCTATCTTTTTTAGCCACGAATAACTGAAATCATGGATATTTGTTCTGTGGATACAGGAGGCCATCTGTAGTTACTCTCACTCTCAGCAATGAGCCTCTTTAAAAGTCTAAAAGGAATGTATCTCCCTGTATGAGCCTGTTTAAGTTCTAAGACCTTCACAAGAGGCCCTGGTATATGTCCCACTACCTTTTGGGTCTCATTTGGTGGCGACAAGGGAGAGGGCCTTCTCGGTGGCTGCTCCCAGGTTTTGGACCTCCTTCCCTGAGGAGGCTAGGATGGCTCCTTCCTTGCTCTCCTTCTCTCTCTCTCTCTGGCTTTTCTTCGCAAACGAAGATTCAGGAAGGTTCTACCGACAAGTAAAAACATTCCTGTTCCATCAGGCTTTTAGACATTGACTGAGATGGTCCATGGCTTTTAATGGTGTGCTGTTTTGTAGATTCCTTTTTACATGTTCTTTTAATGAATTTTAAATTGCTTTAATTCTATAGCTTGTTTAATTGCTTTTAAATAAAACCTATGTATGTATATGTGTCATCCTTGATGTATCTATATGTTTTTGTATGCTTTTAATCTGCACTGGTTCTGAAAATTTGTGAGTCACCTTGAGTCACATTGTTGGAGGGAAAGGTGGGATACAAAGGAATAAAACAACAACACTTTTCGTAACTCACTGTGGTGCTAATTCTAGAAAGGAGGAGGACATAAAACTGGGATCCTGCTCCAGCTGTAAAATGATTATTTACAGCCTTGCAGAAGAGACAGACATCCATGCTCTTCAGTTTATACTATCAAAGCAAGTCTGATCTTCCTCATCCCTAATCAAACCCCACCAAGCTTCTGTTGCTAGAGAGCTCGAGGCTTTGCCAGTTTAAATGTCTCCACTGCATTACTGACTTTGGATTTCTTCCTTTTTTAATTTATCTTGCTGGCGGGGCATTTACATTTCACTTTGGGGGATATGTTCTTCTTTCCTAATGAAATAGTTGCAGATTAATTTTTAGGCTGCAGTCCTGAATATGCTTTCCTGCAAATAATCTCCAATGAGCTCAGTGGGGATTACTTTTGAGTAGAGGAGTCTAGGACTTCACCGTCATTTTAACGAAGGAAACAAAAGCCTGGAGAGAGACAGAATGGGAGGGCAACTCAACAGTCACTTTTAAAGAGTAAGCTCAGGGCTGGCCTACACTATTAAGAATCCCAAATCCCCCCCTCAAAAAAAAATTCCCCTAAATCTGTTGCAGTCAGGCCACACGATGTACAGCCTTTTCCCCAAATCTGGGGCAATCAGACCACACGTTGCATGGCTCATTTTTCGTGCATTCTGGGGTATTTTACCTAGATGTGGAGTTTTGAGGATTTGCTGTTCTCTCCGCATTTTCTTCTACCACCACAACCATTTTAAAGCTCAGGAGACTGTTCCTGGGTGAAGGGAAAGATTTTCTCCCTTCCCCTGGCTCAGCAGTGCTGCCTCCCCCTGCTCTCTGCTTGCCAGTCACTTCCTTCAAGTGCTTCCATCGCTTTCTTCAAGCACCTCTACCTGTGATGGGCAAGTAGGCGGAGGCAGCACTGCCAAGCCAGAGGAAGGGAGAAAACCTCTCCCTTTGGCCGGGACTGCCTCCTGAGCTTTAAATTACGGTCAAGGTGGCGACAGTGATGGCAGATAAAATTCCACAGTTACAGTGAAGACAAAGTACCCACGTCCCTGCAGAGAATAATAATGTGCAGGGCTTCGGGGCAAATGTGGGGGCATATGGGCAGAAATACATTCAGAGTTTTTGCCCCACATATAGACAGGCCCCCAGTTTTCCCCAACCTGCTATCCTGCAAATCTGTTAGATAATTCCCTTCCTCAACAGTCAGCATGCCTAAAGGCTGTCATGACTGGGAATGATTAGAGTTGTAGTCAACACAGCTGGTGGGTCTTGGGTTGGAGACAGTAACATAGATTCCCAGCTTCAGTTGCTAATCGGAAATTTAAAGAGAGACCTCCTAAATAGCCTGCACTTGCTGTCTACAATCTGTAAAAACATTGGCTCTTATGATGCACATGAATGCTAGAATTTTCTTGGATTTGGCTGCCAACTCAGGATACAGTTGTCCCTCCATATCCACAGATTTGGTATCCATGGATTTAAGTATTCACATCTTGAAAATATTCTTAAAAATAATAATCCAAAAAGCAAACCTTGATTTTGCCATCTTACATAAGGGACACTATTTTGCTATGCCATTGCCTATAATGGGACTTGAGTATTCATGGATTTTGGTATCCACAGGGGGTCCTGGAACCAAACCCCAGCGAATGTGAAGGGACAACTATAGTCCCAGGCTTTGAGTTTTCTGGGCAAAACCCAGAAACCTAAGGATGATCCTTGGTGACATCAGTAAGCACACTAAGGACCAATCATAGTTGCTCACAGCTTGTCATTCAAACATACAGACAGAGAGAACATATTTTTCTATTATGAAATTAGAACGGATTTTTTTACATGAGAGGCTGCTCCCAGATCAAAGTGAAATTAGGGGATTATTCCTTCTCATTAGGGAGATGGGACAAGAAATTTTTAATCTACACTACTTGCTTCTAGCCAGAAGGTGAGTGCCCAAGGGACATTATCACATGAGCGCCATTGTCATTGCAATTGAGTTTGCAAAAGTGAAAGGGTAGAAACCAGTTTGGCAGCCTTCAGTATTGCAAGTCTCTTCAATAGGGGCTGTTTCAGCCACTGATGGTCCCTCAGCTCTCTTCTGGACTCTCCCTTAACCCCTCCTCCCTGCTCTATTGCCTGACCCAGCACACCTTTGGTGCTTTTTTATTTTTAGTTGTAATGCAGTTTGACAATTATGGCAATGCAATTCAGTGAGACAAAGAAAACAAAGGAAAGGAAGCGGGGGGGGGAGCTTATTTGGAGATAGCGGTGGGGGGGAGAGACTGAGACCACATGGCTGCCCAATCTCAGGACTGCAACTGGAGAAATTTATCACACCTGAGGATTCATGGCACAACAGCGCAATTGGAAGCTTATTGACGGGTGTTCCTCATCAATGGCAAAGGATGCCCTAACCATACTTTGGAGGCACAGCAGCAACAATTTGGAGGCGACGTCATGTGATAAGTATCACCAAAGGTGTTATTATACAGCTTTAATTCTGCTTTAAAAGGCTTGTGTGATAAAGTCCATGGGCTATTTAGGCTAAAAGGCCTCCTGCTCCCAGTTCTTAACCCAATCTGCTCTATGTTCAATCACCAAAAGATGACACCTGTCAGTAGTAAATTGTGTTCTCTACAGAGCCATACAATGAAACTGGTTCCCCGGATGCCAGCGTATTCCAGCTGGTGGGGATCTGAGACAGAAACAGTTCTCTATCAGCCCACACTTCTATCAGGAGAGCTATAAAGGGAAACACCCTCCTGGCCAAGCTACAAGGACTTGAGCTTTCCGCAGACAGAAATTACTTTTTAAAATCCATGCGTATCGCAATCTTTTCACTTCAAACCAGTTTCATCTCAGCCGCTCCTTTCACCCTCATCTCTCAGTTCTGCTGACTTTCTCCTTTAGCAATAAAAAAATGAAAAAGCAAAGCATGCTGGAGTCAGCGAGTGAACCAAGAACCACTGTTAGCAATCTTCTCTTGAACAATGCCGGCTGCTAAATATACCAGGTCCTCACAGGACTCATTTGAAATGAGGGCCTCAAAGTGCACCAGCAGCTCCTCTGTTTTCAGTGCCACAGAAGCAGTGAGTGAGCACAAGAAGGTGAGATGCCTCCCCACAGATGGGATGTCAGAGCAGACTTTTAAAAGGATTCTCACATCCCAGTACCTCCTGCCACTAGTAATTATTTTGTTGATTGGCATTATGTGAGAATGAAAAGGAGCATACCAATGTGTGCCTTTCCAAATTCTTCCTGCATTGGATCTGGGGTTCACACCAGGCCACCAACTGCAAAGGAAAAAGCTGGATAAATACTGGTAAAGAGCTTGGGGTGGGGGGGACCCTGGAAGCTGCTGTGCCCAACTTTTTGATTCAACAGCCACAAGGCATTGTCCCACTTGCAATTGCTGTTCATTAATGGGTCATCAGCACAAGTACAGCCTTGCAGAACGGATCCTGTGTCCAACACTCAGCTGACCGCTGGAATGTAGCCCCCCGAGAAATTCTCTGAAATTGAATTTGACTCCCCGAGTAACAGGTCCCCACCCTTGGGCTATACACAGAAGTGACAACAAAATGTTGCAGTATAGAGTGTCCTTGTTTAGAGTCACAGCCAGCCAATCATGCCTTCTTCCAAATGTGTCCATTCCATCCTACCTCTTGCCTGATTTACCAGTCACTCCTCCTTTCAACAGACAGCATTATCTCCCCACTGAATATTCTTAGTCCTTGTTATGTTTTGGGAAGCATGACATTTTCACATGCATATACAGTTGTCCCTTCACATTCGCTGGGGTTTGGTTCCAGGACCCCCCCCCCACCATGAATATCCAAATCTGTGAATACTCAAGTCCCATTATATGCAATGGCACAACAAAATGGTGTCCCTTATATAAGATCGCAAAATCAAGTGTTGCTTTTTGGATTATTATTTTTTAAAGAATATTTTCAAGCAGTAAATACTTAAATCCGTGAATGCCAAATCCGTGAATATGGAGGGACACCTATATACACACACATACAAACACACACACACACACACAGAGACATAATGGCCAGTTACTTCTCAATCCTAAACAACTGATGTGTACTACTGAAGATTTTCTAACTAAGTACACATGTTTAGCAACCCCCAAACCTGACTGAAGAATAGATTGAAGGATTGGGGGTTACATTATCAGAGGTTCCAGATGTTATTGGATTCAAACCCTCATCAGTCCATGAAGTGGCCAATGGTTGGGAGGGTGGGATCTAAGGTCAAAGAACACAAGGGAAGGAAAAAGGCTCTCCACCTCAGCTTCAGACCGACTGGATTGGTCATCAACAGAACCAGTGAGCTGGTTAGAAACAAGGGATACTTGTGACAAGTAAGTTTACATGGTGAGAAATACCTCTGTTTGTGCACGTGTGCACACATATGTACATATGTACCAATGTACCTCAATTAACAAAGTAGGTGTGTTCCTGAGCATGACTTCTTTAACTGAAAAATTGGTATCAGAGACAGAGATAATATGGAGAGAATTGGTGTAAGTTCCTACACCACAAGAAGAAACTAAACGAAAAGCAATTCAATATGTCTCAGCAAACTTTTTAAAAATCAATATGCACATTTAAAAGGAAGCAAACAGGTCAGGTAAAACTTGCATATATAAAGAAAAATACTTGAACCTTCCAGAGATTACTTGAAAGCTTCTTATAAATGTATCCAGGGATTATTATTTTTCTCTTTCAGCAGCCTCCACTTATTTATGATTTCCATTTTAGTGGCCAAACTCATAGATCTGTGTTTTTTTAACATGCTGGGGGGAGCTAGTGAGACAGGCTTATCTGCTTTCCCTTTTTCTCTCTGTCTTACTGTTTATGCATGCTTAGTAAGGGACTCTGAAGGCAACTGCTGTTTACCTTGCCTGTTGCAGACAGGCACACACACACACACACAGTACAGTAGGGTCATCTACAGTAGGAACCAAACTGTATTCTTTCTCAGCTTGAGTGGTTAGTACATTTCTTACAGATCTGCTGCTTTAGCCCAACACCAAAAGTCTGTTTCTCTATCTCTTCTTCACCATTCTCCCAATGCAATGCTGCTAAAAAAAAATTAAGCTAGACAGAGAATAAGAAAGAAAAGGAGGTTGGGGTGTTTGAAAAGGCTTTGTATAAAGGAATTTCTTTGTCAGAGGCTTTGTTAACAGAGATATGCTTGTACAGTCGGACCCCCATATCCATGGAACCAATAACCACAGCTTCAGTTATCCATAAGATGCAAAATAGGGACACATACCATAGAGTTGTGCTGGAAAATGCCTACAGAGACATTCTCTCTAGGCATCTTCTACATCCTCCAATGCAACACTATGGTATGTTTTTACTAGAAGTCTGTTATTTTAATAGGGTTCACGGTAAGTGTCCACGGTAAGTCTGGGAACCAAAACTCTGTGGATACGGGGGGAGCTATAAGCAGGGTGAAAGAAGTCTGAAACAAACCACTCCCCTACCTCACCATTTTGTACTGCCACTCGCTGTTTTGCAGTGGCACTATTCTTTCTGATGGCTGCCAGCTTGGGTCTATAATTTTCTTTCCCAGAATCTCTCTTAGCACAATGTGACATGATAGCATAGCGTCATTCCATGGGAATCTGGTCTGAAAATGTTGCTTACCAGCCAGCAGACACAGAAAAGAGTGTTGTCTAGAGTATTTCTGAGGTCTCCCTCCCCTATGTCCCATCTAATAATCTGGCCCCAGAAAACCACCAAAACTCCCCCCATCTTCCCTATTTTATTCCCAGTAAATGGAGCGGAAAAACTAGCAGGGAATATGGACCACAATTAGCATGTGTGAGAGCTGCCCCAACTAGCCTAAACATATTTTTTTCCACATGTTTTTCATAACCTTTGCAACAAACAGCATCTGCAGTTATGGTGCAAGTGGGTTAGGAGGGAGATGATTTTGCTTGCAATAAGTTTTGGACTGTACATCCCATCATCCCTTACCAATGAACCTGAAATCCAAAACATATGGCTGTTACCCAGTCTCTGCCCTAGGCTGCTTGCACAGGCACAAGATTCAGCTTTTGACATGCCAAAGATGGGCATGTGTTTCATTTTCCTCCGAAATCTTTTCTACTCATGTATGAATCAACTGCATCTTGGCATAGCAGAGTCTCAGATCAGAAACAAAGGATAAAGAATTTATCTACCATTGCAGAAGAAACACCTGAAATGCCAGGCCATTTTCAAAATGCAGTAATCCCCCAGGACACTTAAGGAAGAGGAGGAGGGTGGAAGACAGAAGCGGGTCAGAGTTATATTTTTATAGTCCAGAGCTCTGAAATAAATAATTTCAGAGGATGAAAAATATCAGGCACTGAACTTTACGAACATCAAAATGAGATGAATATTTCATAGGAACTGCGAGCCACGAGTCTGAACCCTGGAAAGGAACATGAATACAGATCTGATAACAAGGATTCCGATGCTCGGACAAGAACACGGGGAATAAGTCAGGGCAGGGAAGGAAATGGGGCTGCAGGAGCAGGTGATAGGAAGAAACTAATCATAAGCCCCCAAACGGCTGCTTCATACTGGCAAATTCCACTATGTGCAGCACATTAACTCAGACGTCAGGGTGCTTTGAGATGAGGCTTTTACAGTGCAATCCCCATCTCCCATCCATTGAATTTTACAGGAAGCCCAAATGATGTTGTCTTCCATTTATAGCCACCCTGTGTTTTCCCAAATGCTGCTTCTAGAGCTTGGGAAAGTTACTTTGGGGGCTATAGCTCCCAGAGCCCGCACAGCCAGTTACAATGCTAAGGGAGAGGTTGGGTTGGTATAATTTAAAATATACAGTTGTCCCTTCATATTCGCTGGGGTTTGGTTCTAGGACCCCCCGTGGATACCAAAATCTGTGAATGCTCAAGTCCCATTATATGCAATGGCATAGCAAAATGGTGTCCCTTATGTAAGATGGCAAATTCAAGGTTTGCTTTTTGGATTATTATTTTTTAATGAATATTTTCAAGCTGTGAATACTTAAATCCGTGGATACCAAATCCGTGGAGGGACAACTGTATATATTTTTTCCAGTTTGTAGCTTCTTCAAACTTTTTCTCTCCAAACACACACACACATTATGGAGGGAAAGATGAAATAGCTGCACAATGGTTTTTCTTTGTACTGCTAGGAACCATCTGTCTAGCAGCAGAGTATTTGTTGGAGTTCAAGAAACTATCTGACTATGCAGACATAACCCTTGAACATGAAATGTAGCACTTACAGGTCTTCCTGATGTCCATCTCTTGCACATATGTCTCACAACCTCTAATTGTTCCAATTTGACTAGGACAGCCCTGATTAATTTTCTCTCATTGCACTTTTTCAGATATTTTTAAGATGTCCCAGTTTCTCTTTTCCCACTTTCCCCTTTGTCTTCAGCTTATTTCAGTTGCTGCAAACTGAGTTCAAAAGTAGTTTGCACTCACTGTACTAAGTGGGAGAGAGGTGAGGACTGGCAGAATCTTGCCCTTCCCTGTAGGCTCTGGCAAAAGCAAACTGCTACAGCCTCTCCTAGCTTGTGCGTTTTTCTTCAATGATAACTTTTGCCATCTTAACCGTACTCTGATGTTGCTTGTGTCTTGCTTTCATCTGTGGAACACTGGAGACTATGATATCTTGGGAACCTAACTTGGCATTGCGTATATCAGGAGCCTTGTTTTGGGGTCAAAATTCTGGCCCTCCTGAAATAGGGACTCCTATTATCTGATGGTTTCCCAGCTTTAGTGTGTGAGGAGGCATTCCACCATCCTAAAATGCCCCTCCTAAGGCTTAGATTGACTACATAATTGGAAACGGAGAATGGAGAAGCTCTATTCTCACAGCAAAAATGAGACCAGGTGCAGACTGCAGCACCGGCTATGAACTACTAATATCAAAAATTAGAATAAAGTTGGAGGACAACACAAAATGAATCATTATGCTGGAATACGATCTGAGGAACACCCCAACAGAATTCAAAGATAAAGTGAAAAATAGATTTGCACTATTAAGCTTCATTGATAGGGGACCAGAAGAACTGCAGACAGAAACCAGGGACACAGTCATGGAAGAATGTAGAAAGACACTATCTGCGGCCAAAAAGAAAGAGAAGACACAATGGATGACAGAAAAACACTTCAGGCAGTAAAGAAACGATGAGATGCAAAAGAAAAGAGAGACAGGAACAGAACCAGAACTATGAATGCAACTGTTCAATGGTCAGTGCACAAGAATAAAGAGAATTACTATAATAAACAATGCAGAGAAATACAAGCTGACAACAACAACAAAAGGAAGAACAAGAGATCTCTTCCACAAGATTCAAGAAAGGTCGCATACCAGATGGATAGCCTCAGTTAAGGCCATGGCCCTGAGCCTGCAGAGTGGGTGAGGACAGGGGCTCATGGAGGGGTCTCATTCACAAGGTTGCCATGAATCGAAGTTGACAAAGGCCGTTAACAACAACAACAAACAAACAACAACAAAGTTCAATTACTGGCAGTAAACTATTTTTGGTCCTAACCTTTTGCCTTTGGTCACAGGGTGGGGGGGATCTTCTTTGAAATAGATTTTGGCCTTCGGGGTAAAAATAAGAGTCCTCATCCTTGGTTACATGAACTGGTGGGGGATCTCCAAGGGTTGAGGTGAAATGCAAATGAAGCTGCAGGGACTGACCCTTTGGTCCCTTTTGTATAAAAAATATTTGGTCCACTGTGATGCTACAACCCTTCCTTCCCCCAAGGCAAAATGAGTTAATCCCAGTATCCAGGACACAAGCACTATATGACTGTATGACTGTGTGGTGCCTGAACTCCAGCTTATAACTAAATCAATAAAATACAGTTAATGGGGCTGTACATATGGGGAGCCACTAGCCAGCTCACTGATTATGGCTGCCAGGAAATTAAAAAAAGAAAAAGAATAGTCATAAACCAATGGAAATACTTTTGGCTCCCCCACATATGTAGCCTTGTTTACAATAGCTCTTTCCCACTTGGCAGTATAGCCACATGCGTGCTTGTACATTGAGGTGACTGGTGGCATATGAATCAGCTCCAAATCCATATGCATAGGAACACAACTTTGGAGGAGTGTCTGAATTTTTTTTGCAAAAGGCATGACTCCTAAGCTAAGTGCCTCTGAGCATATGTTAGATACTCTCTCTCTCTCTCTCTCTCTCTCACACACACACACACACACACACACAAGGCTTTAAAAGTATCCTCACACAAAACATATGTGCATTGCCTTATCAGTTCAAAATGGTTCTCGCTGCTTCCATAATTGAGGACTGAAGTATCATGTGACAGCAGAGGGCTCCTATGTTTCCCCGTACTATGCAACACATTCAGAGGATGTGACTATTCAGTCCACTACAAATGCAGCCACCCATTCTCCTATGTGATGAATTGCTACACAGGAATCCTCCATGAAAACACATAGATGCAAGCTGCAATGCAAAAATAGCTCCCCTGGAATTTGACCCTGCCTTCCAGATATTCATATTCCAGTTGTGGTAACTGGACACATACACAGAATTCTAGACAGATGTATAATAGAACAGCTAGATGGGATACCTAGAACAGCCTACATTATTGTGTAATATCCCTCGTGTTAGTACTAGAGTGGACTCTTGGTATCCACTGGGATTTGGTTCCAGGACCCCCAGTGGATACCAAAATCCTTGGATGCTCAAATCCCATTATATACAATGATGTAGTAAAATGGTGTCCCTTATATAAAATGACAAAATCAAGGTTTGCTTTGGATTTTTTTTAATGTATTCTCAAGATGTGGGTGGTTGAATCCATGGATGTGAAAGGCCAACTGTATATGCTGGTAGACATAATGCAGTGATCACTGACTGTTTACCTACTGGGTGTCGAGAAGCCAACTTAAATAGCTGATAAGATCACCCAGCTCGGCAACAACTCAGTTGAAAAGCACAGTACCTGGTGTTGTCAGTAGCAGTCCTATAGGGTCAGAAGTACAGAGAGAGAGAGAGAGGGAGAGAGAGAGAGAGAGAAGAACGAAGAGGCAGTCTGAGGTCAAAAGGATTCCGGCAGGTGGGTCAACGAAGGCAGTCCAAGGTCAAGATATCCAAAGTCTCAAGATAGCAAGGTTCCAAGAAGCAGGAGAGTCACAGGCAGAGGCTTCCTCCAGGAAACGCAGACTGCCTGAAACAAGGAACTCAGCGTCCCCCAGCTGCTTATGTTGGCCCAGCTCCCAATCTCAGCTGCGGGGTGATTGATGAGCTTCTCTCTCTTAATCTCCAGGAACGACGCAGCCAGGCCCTCTCTGCAATCCTTTGGCTAAAGGTAGGTACCTGCTCTTCTACCTCTTGTTCTTGCTCTACTATGTCTCCCAGGCTTGGACCCTGTGCTGGGTGAGGGCTAGGCTGCTGAGCCCTGGGTTCTTCAGGGCTAGACTCAGACTCAGCCAGCTCTTCTGCTACTGGCTCAGCCTCCTCGCCTTCTGAGTCCTCAGAGTCCTGGCTGACCATGACACTGGGAAACTCAATGAGGATTTGTGAAGTCGAAGGCTTTCATGGCCGGCATCCATAGATTTTCCTTGGTTTTTTTCCAGGCTGTGAGGCCGTGTTCTGGAATACAGTCGTCCCTTCACATTCACGGGGGTTAGGTTCCATGGACCCCCGTGAATGTGAAAAAACCGCAAATATTGATTGCCCCCCTCCCCCACCAAAGCGACCACGGGGCCTCAGGAGGCCCCATGGTCACTTTCCCCGGACTCCCCACTCCCTCCCAAGGCCTTCACGGGACCTCCAGAGACCCTCCCGAGGCCCCGTGGATGCCTCCGCGGCCCTCCCCCCTCCCACCCAGGGCCTTCATGGGACCTACGGAGACACCCCGTGAAGGCCCTGGGAGGGATGGGGGAGGGCCATGGAGGCCTCCGCGGCCCTCCCCGCTCCCCCCCAAGGCTTTCACGGGGCCGCACAAGGCTCCATGGAGGCCTCCGCGGCCCTGTCCCCCTCCCTCCCAGGGCCTTCACGGAGCCTCCAGAGGGTCTCCGAAGGCCCCGTGGAGGCCTCCTCAGCCCTCCCCCTCCCCCCAAGGCCTTCACAGGGCCACGCAAGGCTCCGTGGAGGCCTCCGTGGCCCTCCTCCCTCCCTCCCAGGGCCTTCACGGGGCCTCCAGAGGGTCTCCGAAGACCCCGTGGAGGCCTCCCCGGCCCTCCCCGCTCCCTTCCAGGGCCTTCACGGGGCCTCCAGAGGCCCCGTGTCGTGGTTTTGGGAGGGCAGGGGGGCCCTCCCAAAACCACAAATAATCAAAACCGCGAATGCCGAGTTTGCGAATGTGGAGGGGCAACTGGAGTTTCTTTCTGATGTTTCACCTGCATCTGTGGCTGGCATCTTCTGAGGATGCCAGCCACAGATGCAGGCGAAACGTCAGAAAGAAACTATTCCAGAACACAGCCTCACAGCCAAGAAAAAAAAACAAGGAAAATCTACCAATGAGGATTATATAGAGCAGTAGTTCTCAGCTAGTGGTCTGGGAACTCACAGGGGTCTACATTGTCCTCACAGGGGGTCCTCAAAGGCTTGATGGCCGCTTGGCCCATCTCCTCCCTGCAGTGGAGTGGCCACATGACAGGAGCCAAGGCAAAGGCTGGCTGGCTTGGCCTGCGCATTGCCATTCAATCCGCTCTAGCCATAGACTTGTAGGAATAAGCAGGAGAAAAGTCTTCCCTCCCCTCCAGTGCCTCTGAGGGAAGGGTTAATGGATAGTGTGATTGTATTATTATTATCATCATTAAATATTATTGTTAGGTCAGATATTATTAGGGTTTTAAATCTTGAGTTAAGCCTTGGGAGTCCACAGCAACAAAAGATATTTATAGGGGGTCCCTGTTAAAAACAGGTTAAGAGCCACTGATATAGAGCTTTTAAAATCTGAGGACCATAATCCAAGTAAGTTTGGGGTAGATATCCTGAAAGATGTTCTAAATCTAATAAAACACTATTTTCAGTCCAGATGCAAGTTTTGTAACTCATCTTCAGTTACATAATTAAACAAAACAATTTTTCAGTACAGGCATAAAATACTTCCTGGTTGTTTTTAAAAAATTGTCAAAATTTTACCTAGCTCTCTTCTTCCATTGCTGATGAGGCTGTTTTGCATCTTTCTTTATTCTGTCCTGCAAGCTATCATTTTCTCCAAAAATTATTCTAGTGGTGCAAAAATATAATAAAGAAAGCATTTGCAAAATATATTCATGAAAACATTACAAATGCGGCTGTTCTCCAACTACCCCAATTTATCAGGGACAAGTCCTCTTTTCTTTGACTGAGAAAGCCACTGTTCTAATTTTGTCTGTATAACATAAATATTATAAAATACGTACTAAATCATATCACAGAAGTAAGAGAAAGAATTCAAAAGGAATACTAGTGCATTCTTTGTAGAAAAGATAGCTGTTTAGCACGTCTGCCGCTGCATGTTTACTTAAAAGCAAATTCTACTTTGCTGAATGTTGCTTAGTCTGAGGTAAATGTGCACAAAACAGAATCCAGACTATGTATTTTAATGCATGTGTACAGAAAAGTAAGTTTCAGCGAGGTTAGTGGGGCTTAGTTCCTACTTAGTGAGTTAGCTCTGATCCACGAGCATAACTAATTCCCTGGTAAAGCCATTGAAGATGACAGTCAGAAATTTCTCTGAGCATTAAAGGAACTCTGGGAGATGGCAGATGAAAAAGTAACAGTAGCAAGTAGGAAAAGAATCAGGAACAGGGGGATGAAAGGTTAGGCAGTGCCCCTCCTCCTTTGGATTATTACCCTTGGCAGTGATGCTGGCCTTACTCAGTGAAAACAATAGAATTTAATTCTTTAATCTAAACACAGGATCACACTCTAAAGATGCTGACATACTGCATAAATTATGCAGTTTGACACTGCTTTAACTATTATGGCTCCATCCTATGGAATCCTGGGTTCATATAATCATAGGAGTTGGAAGAGACCCCAAGAGCCATCCAGTCCAACCCCATTCTGCCCTGCAGGAACACACAATTAAAGCACTCCCAACAGATGGCCATCCAGCCGCTGTTTAAAAACCTCCAAAGAAGGAAAGTCCACCACACTACGAGGCAGTGCATTCCACTTCTGAACAGCTCTTACTGTCAGGAAGTTCTTCCTAATGTTTAGATGGCATCTGTTTTCCTGTAGTTTAAGTCCATTGCTCCATGTCCTTGTCTCTGGAGCAGCAGAAAACAAGCTTGCTCCATCCTCAGTATGGCACCCCTTCAAATATTTAAACGTGGCTATCATGTCCCCTCTCAACCTTCTCTTCTCCAGACTAAACATGCCCAGCTCCCTAAGCCGCTCCTCATAGGGCATAATGGCTTCCAGACCTCCCACCATCCTGATCGTCCTCCTCTGGACACGTTCCAGCTTGTAGTTGGATTTGTAGTTTGTTGTGGTACCAGAATTCTCTGACAGAAAAGGTAAATGCCTCAGAAAACTACAGATCCCAGAATTCCATAGCAATTGAGCCATGGCAGTTCAAGCAGTAAATGTTGTTACTTCTGTAGTGTGTCAGCAGCCACAATCTCCTGTTTTTGTAATGTCAGTTGCAGCCATAAGCAGGCTTTAGTGTGCTGCCCTACCTCTTGTTATCTCTCTCTCTCTGTGGGATCAAATAGTTTTATTTAACTGCATGTGCACAAATGTACATGCATATGGACAAAATCCCAGCATAGCAGTTCTCTTCCACCCTTATCAGCACCAGAACTTAGAGAAAAGTCATTTTTGGGTTACAGCTTTCAGAATCCTCCCATCAGCACAGATACTGGTCAAGCTGCTAAAGTTCTAGAAGTTTTAGCAGTTTCAGACACCCCCTCCCCCCGCAAAAAAACTCTTTCCATAAGACTGGGCCAGCCTTATACCATCCCAGGACTCCCTTCCAAATCAGGTCAATTATTGAATTTGAGTTTTGAATCATAGCTCTTCCTTTATTCATAGATCTATGATAAAATCAAATATTCTAAACATTCATTAAAAAAAAAACTTGTGGATTACTGTACCACACTCCCCATTTCAGTGCACTAAGTATAGGACAGACAACTATGGAATAAGGTATACATAGTACAGCAGGTAGAACAAAATCTTCAACCATGGAAGATCAAGGATTTTAAAAAAATGAGGATGGCAGATTGTTCATCTGTTCACATCATAATCTCATCCCATGGTCCCCCAAAGATCTCATGTTTATATAACTGATGCTTCCAGTTTCTCCACTTTTATACCCACAAGAACTCTATAAGGTGCATTAGATTAAGAGAAGCTGACTGGCCCAAGGTCAACCACTCAGCATTTGCAATTGAATAGGGATTTGAACTTTGGCCTTTCCAGTTCAAGTCTGACATGTTATATGATATACAAAAGTGGCTTTTGGGAGGCTGGGGGAGGACAAGGTTGGAAGGCATGTAGTTCATGTCCTATTCCACAATCCCTTTTAAGACTTTGGAAAACCAGTGAGTTATATAGAGGTCCATTTATTTGACATATAATTGAGGGACTTTCACTATCAACATCATTAGAGGCTTACTTCTTGAGAGCTCCAGTTCCCATTGACTGATTGGAACCTATGGCTGGGATGCTAGAGAGGGCTGCAAAGAGGCCTTTGAGGCCAGTTTCTTTGACAAATCTCTCCTCAGAGCCTGGGTGCCTTAATTCTGTTCCATGCATAAGCTCTGTGTGAATGTAATTCCTTCTCAAGCACAAATCCACAGGTGCTGAAAACTAATCGTGGGGTGCAGGAATCATATTTCGAGCCTTCAGAAGGATTCTTTTTAATCAGGTGCAATTCCTCTTTATCCAAGGCTTCTGCTATAATGCAGAAATAATGCAGTTGGACACCGATTTAACTGCCATGGCTCAATGCTATGGAAGTCTGGGGTCAATAGTTTTGTGAGATATTTAGCCTTCTCTGTCAGAGGGCTCTGGTGCCACAACAAACTACAAATTCCAGGATTCCATAGGATGGAGCTATATTAAAGTAGTGTCAAACCACATTATTTCTGCAGTGTGGTAGTAGCCCTAGTCTTGCAATTGTGGCTGTTGCTGACACCCAAAAGGGAGAAAGGGCAGGATAAACATGACTCTGTATCCTCATATCTATAGTCCAAAGTCCATCACTTGATCCTCTCCTCCCTGAAATTATACTGCTTTAGCTCAGGATTTAAGACAGAGGCAAGGAATCTTTGGTTCTCTCACTATTTCGGCCTAAAATTCCCATTAGCCCCATGTAGCATTGCCAGTGCTAGGGAGGTATAGTCCATAATGTCTGGAGATCCAAAAGCTCTTTACCCATGACTTAAGACCAGGACCGGTTTAAGGAATTTTGGGGGGCCCTACAATGCTTTATTTTGGTGGGCCCACATGTTTATCTTAGGTCAATGTAACCTAACTCAACCCACAGTACAGGATATTCAGATTATTACTAATAATGTTTTTGAAGGAGGAGGGTTACTATGGGGGCCTCCACAATGATGGGGCCCCCTGCGGATGCTGATGCCACTGGTGCCTCAAACCAGCCCTGCTTAAGACTTTACCTGTATACTTTGGCCAGTGCTCTTCTATAGCAGGAGCAAGCAAAGTGCAACTTTGGGGCTACATGTACCGGTAATCTCCAGAACTTCTGGGCTGCCCCTTTTGTTGGTCAAAAGTAGGGCTTGGATTATCATTCCTGGAAGCTTCCATATTAAAACAACAAAAACAATGACAACAAGCAACTTTTTTTTTTAAAAAAAAGGCAGAAATAGATGCGTAATCACTTGGGGGAGGCAGTTTGGCAGTCCATGAGGCCTCAGTAGGGAGTCTAGGGAGAGAAAACTGGCCCCTGGGCCCGGCACAATTGTCCACTTTTGCTCTGTAGCACAACCAAAGCTAACTTGTAAGCAGACAAGGGCAATGCTGGTTAGGTTTGTCAGTTCAGAATAACCCTGGGCCTTGAGGTTCATGAGCCAAAGCCTGAGACTTAGCAATGGCCCCTGGAGATATTATTAAGTGTTAAGCATTAAGCATCAACCACAGTTGCTCACAGCTTGTCATTCAAATATGTTCGTGTTTGGAAATTCAGGCAGAAGTCTCAGCTAGAGTCTGAGTGGTACCCAGATCAAGGTGAAATGAGGAGATTATCCCTGCTCATCTTCTTAGGGAGACAGGCTAAGGAACATTTAATCTAGCCCACTTGCTTCTAGCCAGAAGACAGATGCAGAGCTGAGCAGAGTGTGAACCTTGGCATCATAACAACTGGGAAAGAAGGAGAAAGCTGACTGTATAAATGCATAGACACCCTCCTCCCCTCAAGAGTTTTTGCAAGTTGTAGCACCAAATCAGCCTTACAAATTATAGCAAGCTATTGACCTACAGGCTGAGCTGGAGACCTGCACACAGCCCTTTCCTCTTGTCCAAAGTTGAACCCACCAAAACGGGAAAAAATACACCCTCATCTCCCTCCTATATACTTTGGCCACGGCTCTTCTGCACCAGGAGTGAGCAAAGTACAACCCTGGGACCACATGCACTCCCCAAACCTTCCTCGTCCTCCTGGAGATGACCCCCCCAAAGCTGGAAAGTCAGGTCAAGGCCATAAAAGCAGGCAACACTACCACTGGTTCAGACCAAAGGTGCATTGAGTATAGCATCCTATTCACACAGCAGCCAATCATATGCCTACAGGCAACCCATAGGCAGGACATGAATGACATAGCATTTTCCCACATATGTTCTACCCCAACAACCCATATTTAGAGTCATGCTACCTACCTCTGTTACTGGAAGCAATGCATGATGACAATATATAGCCATCATGAGTAATAGCCTTCTCCTCGGTGAATGTGTTTCATATCCCTTTAAAGTTGTGCTAATTAATTCAACCGTTATAACTATGCCTTTCAATTCCCTGAATCTTCCACCCTTCACCTTCACTGGTTGACCCAAGGTTCCAGAATTATAAAAGAAGAAAAAGCCTTCCCCATATCTGTTTTCTCCATAACAGTCATAACAATCCATACATCTTTTATGTCTCCCTTGACTCAGCATTTTCCCATGCTAAAAAGCCCAAACATTGACACTTTTCATCATAGGGGAGTTGCTCTTTGATCATTTCAATTCCCTTTTTCTTCACTTTTCCCACCTTTACATATCTTTTCCCCCTTGTGCAATGACCAGAACTGTACACAGTATTCTGAGTGTAGTTCCACCATAGACATGTATAAAAGTGTTATGACATCAGCAGTTTTATTTTTGATTGCCGCACACTGGGTTGACATTTTCATCGAGCTATCCATCAACACTCCAGCACGCTATACTGAATTTACTCCCTAGTAAGTGAGTTTAGCATTGCAGCATCAGACCATAAGTTAACAATCTTTCCCCTCCTTCCAGGGAACTTTGAAATACTGTAATTCTGGGGAAAGGCCAGAGAGTCACAGAGAGTTCTCGACATCCTTACCAGCCAACCATCTTCCAATTTATTGGGAGAAATTCATGAGTATTATTAAAAGCCTATAACACTCATACCAGATTTGCACTGTGGTTATGGAGTTTTCTTCCATAAACTCTACTGTGGAACTTTATCTTTACTAAGCACATAAAGCTTAGCTAACTCTCAGTCTATTAACAAATCACAGACTTCATTGCCTAACCATCCAAGAAAGAAAATGCCATGGGATCTAAAATGGGACTGTTAACAATGCATGGTCATTCTCTTCTACCTCTCTCCAAACTCTTCTTCCTTCCCATCAGTGTCAAACATCTATGTTCCCAGCTCTGTTTACCTCCCATCCTCCCAAGGACCTCACAAATTCACTGTCAAGGGTTAAGCAGAAAGCAACCCAGCTGAGGGTAGAATCTGGACATAAACAACAACTTTTTATTACAGAAATCAGCACATAAAAAGCATAATTTGGGTAACGGGCAAACTCTTCCAGAGCTGGACTAGGTGTAGATGCATTTATCATAATCAGTAGCAGCAGCACCTCTCTCCAAGAAAGATACAAACATAATTCACTGCCGCTCTCAACATTCCTGTCACTCGCTCAAACAGCAGCACAAAAGCAACCCCAATAAAGTCCTGACATTCTTTAAAATGCCATAGCCTTTATGGGGGGACAATTGTGGCAAAACTCTAACCTGCACCTGTGGCAGACAGGTACTAAGGGCTCTTCTTTTGGTTCTTTACAGTCAGAAACTATGCACAGAAATTGAAGGCTTTCACAGCCATAGCATCCATAGATTTCCCTCGGGTTTTTTCCAGGCTGTGGAGCTGTGTTGTGGAAGAGTTTATTTCTGACATTTTACCTGCATCTGTGGTTGGCATCTTCAGAGAAGAAGAATGAACTGTACCCTTCATTCTCTGAAGATGCCAGCCACTGATGGAGGTGAAGTGTCAGAAGGAAACTCTTCCACAACACAGCCCCACAACCTGGAAAAAAAACCCAAGGAAAAGCCATATGCAGACAATCCCATCCCATGTTCTCCATAAAGCGTCCTCTCCCCCTTCCCTCCTCCTTGTATACATTGGCTGGACTCTGACAGATGTGGAGAGACCTGTTTCTGGAGACACCCTGAACCACACAGTATGTGTCTTGAGGCTTGCAGCTAGCTGTCAGAGAACACCCGCCATGGGTTAGTGGGTTTGACAAGACATGGAGTGCCTTTGGACCTCCATGCCAAGCATCCTGGACCAGGCCTGCTTCCATGCGGGTCCCAGAGCCACTCCCAGGCGCTTTGCTGGCACACACCAAGACGTGCCAGCAAAGCACCTGGGAGCGGCTCTGGGACCCGCATGGAAGCAGGCCTGGTCTGGGATGCAACGCCCAACCGTCCAGGATGCAACACCCAGGTTGCAACACCCAACTGTCCAGGATGCAACATCCAGGATGCAACACCCAACCCGTCCAGGATGCAACACCCAACCGTCCAGGATGCAACACCCAACTGTCCAGGATGCAACACCCAGGGTGCAACACCCAACTGTCCAGGATGCAACACCCAGGATGCAACACCCAACTGTCCAGGATGCAACACCCAGGATGCAACACCCAACTGTCCAGGATGCAACACCCAGGATGCAACACCCAACTGTCCAGGATGCAACACCCAGGATGCAACACCCAACCGTCCAGGATGCAACACCCAACTGTCCAGGATGCAACACCCAGGATGCAACACCCAACTGTCCAGGATGCAACACCCAGGATGCAACACCCAACCGTCCAGGATGCAACACCCAGGATGCAACACCCAACCATCCAGGATGCAACACCCAACCGTCCTCCACGAACCCGGTTCACCCCCAGCCACACATGCACCCCCCCTCCCATGTCCCGAGCCCCGACCAAAGGAAAGCCTCTGCTCCTACCTGAGGGTGGCGCTCTCGCCTTGCCGGACGGTGACGTTGTCCATGGCCTTGGGGAAGGCGGCCGCCGAGTCTCCGCTGCGGACGGGCACTCCTGCGGGCACAAGGAAGAGCAGCCTCAGAGCCAGCGCCACCAGCCCGCGCCGGCACGACGCCACCCACCCCGCGGCACCCATCCTCGCCTCGCCAAGGGGGGCTGGGGGAGGCTTGCTTGTCCACAAGGCAAAAACAGATATGGACAGTATAGAGATGTGTGTAGATAGAGACTTTTTTCCCCTCCAAAAAATAAAATCGGTCTGACGCCTCTTTGTTGCTCTCTTTATAGCGCCCCCTGCCGGTGGGGTGGGAGCGCGGAGCCCATGGGGAGGCGCGGGGCTCGTTTTGGGCACCTCCACTTGGGCCGGTGTGTGGGGGGCGGGTGGTTTTTAGGGAGGTCCGAGCCGGGTCCCCCGCGGCATCCCAAAGTCCCCAGCGAGGAAGGCAAGGGAAGCCGGGTTGCGGCGCGCCTCTCCCAAAGCGGGGCGTCCCCACGGCCAGTCCGGAGCCCCGGCGTGGCCGGCGGGTGGCTGAGGCAACGGCAGCGGCGCCCAAGCCCAACCGCGGAGCTGCGCCCTGGCCGCCAGACTTGGCCCCGCGAACTCTCCCGGGGCGGCTCCGTCCGGCCGGGAGGGCGAGGCAGGGAGCGACGGGGGCCCGGCTGAGGCGAGTCCCGAAGGAGCGGCTCTTCTTCCGCGCTCCGGCGGGTCCTCCTCTCCTGGCGCTGCCCGGCCCGGCTCCGAGTTGCCCAAAGCTCCGGCGAGGCGGGCGAGCTTAGCGAGCGGGCGGCGCGCCGGCGGAGGACGAGGAGGAGGAGGAGGAGCCGGCGGCGGCTGGGACTCGGGCGTCTGCTTGGGCAGCCACCGGCAGCAGCATGGCTCGGGCGCCCGGCGCGGAGCAGCCGCCTCAGCCGCCTCCTCAGCCGCCGCCTCCTTCGCCTCCTCTTCTCCCACTCCCGACCCTCCGGCGCGCGCGCGGACCCACACGCTCCCCCACACGCGCGCGGGCGGGCGGACTTCCCGGGTTGTCATGGCAGCCGCCCCATCCCTGACCAACGCTTTGGGGCCAGAGAGCTGGCAGAAGCGCAGAGCCATCTCAGCCAAGGACGGCGGGCAGCCGGAGGCAGGGAGGCTCCCCTGTTAACCCTCGCTGCGCGGGCCCACCGGGAGGACGCCTGGGATGGAGGTCCTGCACTGAGCCCACTGTGGCCCACCAGGCCCCTGCCAACACCACCAGCCCATCAACTCTTGGCCAGGGGTGCAGTTGAACCCTTCCTCCTTCATGTTACCCCCTCTCTGCCTTCTCCACCCATGAAGGGGCTGCAGGGCAGAGGCTGAAGGAAGCCAGGAGACCAGCCTCACCTCAAACAATTTGGAGAGCCTCCCCAAACAGCCTTCTCTCTGCCTTGCCACAAAGGCACCAGGTGGGAACCAGGGAGAAAGCCTTCTAGGTGGCTGCTCCCAGGCTCTGGGGTGCCCTTTTCAAAGGTTAGACCTCCTTACTGTTTTTATGCAGGTGACAGCATCATCATCATCATCATCATCATCTCATCATTACCACCACCACCACCACCTTCACCAGACCCAGCCTTGCCAAATGCTGCTGTACTATGTTTGTTTATTTATTTGTTGTTTTTAAGAGCTAAGTTTTAAACCAATTTTACAGGCAGTTCAATGATACTTTTAAATTGTGTACTTTGTGTGTGTGTGTGTGTGTGATACACACACACTGTACCGTTGTCCCTTCATATTCACTGGGGTTGGTTCCAGAACCCCCCGTGGATACCAAAATCCATGAATACTCAAGTCCCACAATATGCAATGGCATAGCAAAATGGTGTGTCCCTTATATAAGATGGTTTGGTTCCAGAACCCCCCGTGGATACCAAAATCCATGAATACTCAAGTCCCACAATATGCAATGGCACAGCAAGATGGTGTCCCTTATATAAGATGGTTTGGTTCCAGAACCCCCTGTGAATACCAAAATCCATGAATGCTCAAGTCCCACAATATGCAATGGCGTAGCAAAATGGTGTCCCCTATATAAGATAGCAAAATCAAGGTTTGCATTTTGGATTATTATTGTTTTAAGAATATTTTTAAGCCGTGAATACTTAAATCCAGGGATACCAAATCCATGGATACAGAGGGGCAACTGTATATATATTAGCTAGGCTTCCTTCAATGGTTGTAAGCCACCTTGAGTCCCAGACTAGGAAAAAGGCAAGATATAAATAAAGGTCATCACCATCACCACCACTGATTGCAAAACAATAGCTATTACAGGTTGACCCCTGAATCTACATGGGATATGTTTCAAGACCCCTGTGGATACCTGAAACTGTGGATAATAGGGAACCCTATTATTTCCAATGAGATGAATGCCAGAAGTTGACCACAGAATTCAATTGGAGGACCTAGAAATGCCTAGAGCGAACATACTTTTTCTGGCATGGAAAAGTGAAACCATAGATACCAAATCCTTAGATAACCTATACATGCCACACCATTTGAAAATGATGTGCACACTTAATGTGTCTTAAGGTGCATCTGCACAGATTGAGAAGTCCCAGATTTTTGTTCCTGTTCTTTCTGATTTTATACTGGGTTAAAACAAAGGGTTCTGGGGAGCTGGCATAAAAAGTCCCTGATTGTATTGGGAGTGAACAGAAAATCTCTGGGATAAACAGAATGCATGGCTCTCCCAAATAAAACCCAGAAAGAATAGGAACAAAATCTGGGACTTTCTGGTCTTTTTATCTGTCTGGATGCATCCTTACTTCTGTCCAGCTGGGATATGCCTGTACTTGAAAGCCACCTTATAGCCCATCCACACATGGGCATCGCTTTGGGACCATCCCTTGAATAAAAGTCTCACTTCTCAAGACAATTTATACCCCCACCTCATATTATCCTTTGCCCACTATTCTGAGCATCTTTATTGTCTTCTTTTGCAGGAGGGGGCTTGCTGGGTGATTCCCATGCACATCATGTGGTTGCTCTAAAAACATGAGAGTACAGTAGATATCAGCAACTTGTGTGAACCTCCACTGCTGAAAAGCCTCAAATGACATGAGACCACACGTGGTGAAATCTAAGACCTATAGCACATTCACACATGAAAAGCAACCCTTGAAGGAGCTGCTGGTAACAACCAAACTTTTTGCATTCATCTATTCCAGTTGACCTCAGAAGTGGACAGCATTACTGATGAGCCTTATTCCATTCACTTTACACAGTGGGAAACTGAAGCATCCACCAGTAATGAAGTCACTGGCCTGTGCCTTCCACTCTGACTGCTAGATGCAATCCTTTGTGGCACAGAGGATCCTCCTTTCTGATTCAGAGATTGCCTGCCATCAAAGAATATTTCTAGCTTGTTGCTTGAAAACATCCCATTTGTTTATAGGTAGAACGCTTTCCCTCTGCCATGTTCTTTGCTAGCTGAATTATTATTTCTATATATAATCTCCTGCTAAGAGAAAGTGCTAGACATAAACAGCCCTGGGAACAAAACAGAATCCTTTAGCTCAACAAGAGACTGGCATAGACAAGTGGCAAGAGAATCTCAACAGTGGTCAGATTCTAACACAGTCTACATGTTAAACTCAGAACTAGAGGATATCTGTTTTCTAGGTTCTTAGTTTTCACTTGCATTTTCAGTTTTCCTCTACTTCCTTGAAGGTGTTTCTCTTGCTCTTCTCATTAATTCATGCAGTAACAAATTTGACTTTCTCACTGTTTGAGTAAGGATTATGGGTCCTTTTCTTTCTCTTTCACTCTCTTCAAGTATTAATTGTTTCTCATTTGACCAACTGGTTCTCATTCTATAACTTATATGGCCCTTTTTCTCTACCACTATACAACTTTTAACATGTGGGGAAATAAGTGTGTGAAAGGGGAGGTGGGAGCAAGGAGACAGCAGTGCTGCCAACCAGTGCATTCCTGGGGCCCCTGTGATGTTTCTTGGAGACTGTCCAGTGCCTTCTAGTAGCTTTAGGCAAGGGCTTCCATTTAACTCTAGAAGAGACATCAAGGTGGCCATGTGTCCTACTTTACAGATGACAGTAAAGGCCTGTCTGAAAGCCTGTCAGTCCATGTATGCTTTAAAGAAACAAAACCAGAAGAAGGGACACCTCTGGCTTTGGAGTTGCCCATCCAGAGTCACCACCTGGAGAGCAGACTGAGTCGACACACTGCTCACAAATGCAACAATGAGGTCACCATCTTGAAACAGAGGCTGGATGGCTACCTTCTGGTGATGCTTTAGCTGGAGATAACACATTGAGCAGAAGGTTGGATATAGAATCATAGAATTGTAGAGTTGGAAGAGATCACAAGGGCCATCCAGTCCAACCCCCTGCCATGCAGGAATACACAATCAAAGCATCCCTGACAGATGGCCATCCAGCCTCTGTTTAAAGACTTCCAAGGAAGGAGACCTCACCACGCTCCGAGGGAGTGTGATCCACTGCCCAACAGCTCTTACTGTCAAAAAGTTCCTCCTAATGTTGAGGTGGAACTTTTGTTCCTGGAGCTTGCATCCATTGCTCCGTGTTCCAGTTTCTGGAGCAGCAGAAAACAAGCTTGCTCCATCCTCAATGTGACACCCCTTCAAATACTTAAACAGGGCTAAACTGTGGTGGTGGTGGACTTGATGGCCCACAAGGCCTTTTCCCAACTCTATGAGCCTATGAGAATATTCAACCAGCATAGTCCTCTTTCATCCCAGGCACTACAACCAGTTTGCCAAGCTTTCAGACTTCCAAGTGCCATTAGAACAGTCTAGGATGAGACGGTGAGACACTCTCTCTCTCTCTCTCTCTCTCTCTCTCTCTCTCTCTCTCTCTGAGAGTGGTTTCAAAACTCTGGGTCCCTAGATGTTCTTAGACTACAACTCCCAGAATCCCTGACCACTGCTCATGCTACCTGGGGCTTCTGGGAATTCAAGGTTAAGAACCACTACTCTAAACAGACTGACTCACTGAACCAGTTCAGTTCCCATCAGAAAAGAATTACCTGACTGTGGATCCTCCAGGGCTCCAATCCTAGTCACACTGACTTGGGCATAAGCCCTATTGAACTCAAGAAGCCCTGCTATATCAGGCCAACATTCATCATGTGTACTAGGCGTGTGGCCCTCAAGATGTTGGTGGAATGCAACTCCCAGTATTCCTCATGAGTACAACTGATGGGAGTTGCGGTCAAACAACTTCTAGAGGGCCTCACATTGGCCACCTCTAATCTCTACCAATAGCAGCATCTCCAAGCATGGAGCTTTATGTAGTCTATACCAGTCACCTCCAAAGGGAAAAAGTATTAACAAGTTTGGGGGAATCACAAGGTTTACAGATTTATAAAACAGTAGGTTTTCAAGTAGGCTTAATGTTGACTAGACTGTGCCTCAGGTCTACACATATGAAGTGAGATGTAGGGAGTAGATTTGCTTCTGCTATTTGTAGCATCTGAGAAAGCCACAGTTGGCCAAGCAAAAGGAGACCTAAACACATGGTGACACAATGAAGTTCACCCCATCCCTGTGGCATCACTCAGACTGGTATCATCACTTCCACCACCACCCAACGGTGTCACCTGGTGTGGTTCAGCCTCTCCATGTCCCCTACTACCACCACTGTCCCTTCCCCTCACTTGGACTATGGGCCAACCAGTGGAAATGACCTTATGTGAAACTAGAACTTTTCTGACATCCCAGATCTTGATTTCCTGCTGTTTCCATGCATAAAATGGAGGATTTAGGCAACACATTCATTTCTCTGCACTTACGAATCACCAATTCATTTCACGTAGTGCACCTGCTGGATATTAGACATTGCCACCTTATTAAAAATTTCTACCAACATGAGTTGGATTCCAAACTGGTGACCTAGATGTGAAAGGACCCATAGCCCCATTACTAATCCCCTGAGTCATCCAATACTCTGTAAACTATTATTTAATTCGCTAACTGTGCTATTTAATCTCAAGCATTCTGAGATACGCCAGGCAGAGAAGACACTCTATAAAATAATAAAGCTTTATTATTATTGCTTGTGCTGATGGGTCACAAGAGGAGGGGATTTCTTTCCAAGCCTGTTTATTTCCTCACTTTCCAATCTCTTTTTAAGATTACTGAGTGCGTGGCTTTAGCACTTGTGAAAGAATGTGGATTAACAGCCTTGGAGAATAAAGCACTGCAATGGGTTTTTGGGGAGGGGGCGGTTGCCACAGCTTCTCCTGATCGAGAGGAAGGAAAAATTGAGAGCCACACGGTCCAGTGGTTATGGGCACAATTGTAAAGTAATCATTCCCTTCTGGAGGAAAATACTCCAGTATATCATACCCTTGAACATTTCAAAGAGGAAAGATGAATGCTCTAAGGATCACTATCTGAGACCATCACCTACCCAACACTCATATTCTATTACCCATTGCTGAAAACTTTCCTCTGACACAGTTCATGTGTAATACTCTACCGTATTTTACCATTATGAGAATAAGCAGCACTGAGCTTCATACATGTGCACTTTTCCCTCTCCTCTTCCCTTTTAGGTAAGCAACAGTTACCACTGTATCTATTTATTTATAAATAAAAATAATGAACTCTGGTTACAATAAACTTTGGTGTATTGAAACAGGCTACTTAAACTCTGGTTTGAGTCTGGCTTGTTTCCACAAACCATGGTCAAGATTAAATATATACAGTAATTGGTTGAGTTAGTGTGATAAAACAAGCTGTGTTTAATCTAGAACAGAAACAGAAGCTTCTAAATCCCTTCTTCCAGCCATCTGCAAGGAGGCAGGGTGGGACCACCCAAGCCCAATACTGGCTGTAACTCATTCTCATTACACTAACATATAATTAAACACTGTTGTTGTTGTTGTTGTTGTTGTTGTGTGCCTTCAGTTGTTTCCAATTTAAGGAGACCTGAAGGTGAACCTATCATGGGGTTTTCTTGGCAAGATTTGTTCAGAGTGAGTTTGCCTTTGCCTTCCTCTGAGGCTGAGAGAGTATGACTGACCAAGGTCACTCAGTGGGCTTCTGTGGCTGAGCAGGGATTCAAACCCTGGTTTCCAAAGACATAGTCTAACACTCAAACCACTACACCATGCTGGTGTGATGCTGGTGGAGAGAGAGAGACAGAGATCCATCCACTGGTAATGTTCACCTTCATCTGGTCCTCAGAGATGTTCTTGGAACATGACTTAGTTCTTAGTGCCTGCGACACTTGAAATTGACCTCTTTTTTTCTTTTTTGAACAGAGAATTCTTTTTCTTTTACTTTGCTTTTTCCCTGTAGCTGACAACTGGCTAAGCTCACCTTCTTAAGTAAACTGCAATGGGATACATGTATTTTATTAGCAGGATTGGTGTAGAATTCTACATTTCCTTTTGCCTGTAATGTCCTGTATGATCTAAGTGAAATGAAATGCCAGATGCTACATTATTGGGAAGCATTGTTATCTATAACAATGCAGTAGAATATGACCTGTACATGAATAAGGTCCCAACTTTAATCCCTGACATCTCTGCCTTCCGGGTCAAAGCAAGTTCTCTTTCTCAAGACCTCAGTGAGTCACTGCCATTCAGACCTGATGGGCTAATACGCTTGACTACTGGGCCAGTGGTGAGGCAGCTTTTACTATATTCCAACACTTAATATTCCAACTCTTAGGTGGAATGTGGGGTGGGTGGGATTGACAGGATGAAGTTCCTGCCTCAAAGCAAGTGGGCTTGGGGACTTTATAATACCTTTGAGCCCTATCATTTGATATTAACTTCCCCCATGTCTCCATCTTCCCAGTGCTATGCTCCAGGTTACTGGAAGCTCTTTAAGACAAGGGGAAGCGGTAATGAGGTACATAAAGTATGAGCTTTATTGATTGTGTCTGCAGTGCAGCACTAAGTGTACTCTCAAAGTCCCTGATCAGCACAACAGAGAGACGACAGGTTCTCTTGTGGGCTGGTTTCTTGGTTGTTTCTGAACCCTGATCTGAACCCATTGTGAAGAGACATCCCTAAGTGAACAGATCAAGCTTTTCCTTTTTTTCATTTGCACATATGATCAGTTGTTGTTATTTTTTAAAAAATTAAGTCCTTCTCTCATGGAATTCTATGCCCTCTGTTCCATTTTGACTTGGGACTATAAAAAGAAAAGACAGCATTTTTCTTAGAGCCTAATGCTGAGGCCTGAATTATAAGTGATGCAGCCATGAGGAAAATACCTACATATGTGAGCATGCTTCTGCCCCCCACCCCAATAACATTTATCCCTTGCCTTTCCTCCAAGGAGCTCAGCATAACCCATCTCCTTTCCCCCACCAATTTGTCCTCACAGTCCAGTAAGGTTGAAACAAAGTGATTTGACATTCAGTTGACCATTCACCTATAGTGAGCGAAGCTTCTTCTAGGCAACTAACCAGGAAGCTTAATTAAAAATATAGATTTTCCCCCCTAAAAGACATCTAACATTACGTTAGTTTGGCCAGACTTGTCAAGATTGGTTTTATTTGGGATAGTACAGTCAGATTTCCATTATCTGCGGGGTTTTGGTTCCCAGATTTACTGTCGATGCTGGAAATGGTGGCTAACAGCAAACGCTATTAAAATAAAGGACCTCTGATAAAACAACAACAACCATAATACAGTTATGTTGGAGGACCTAGAAGATGCCTAGAGAGGCTACCTCTCTAGGCATTTTCCAGCATGACTCTATGGCATATGTCCCCTCTTTTGTGTCCCATGGATTACTGAAACTGTGGATATTGGTTCCAGAGATATTGGAGGGGGGTGACTGTATTTTCAATCTTGCTTTAAAGTTATCACAATTGGATATTATACAGCTTGCACAAGAGTCTTGGATTCTATGTTACAACACTGACGAGTAACATAGTCTGATATCGCTTGGGGAAACAGCTCTAGTTCAATCTAGAAAGAGGAGGAGTCATACTAGCTGCAGAGTTGCCAATTCTGCAGCAACATCGTATTCACTGAAATTTCAGGGCCAACATCTGAGGCCAGAAGTTGGACCCTTGTGATGTCACAGGAATTGAGCAAACAAGGGTTGGGAAGTGTGTGTGTTATGGGGGTGGGGAATGGTGATGTGGAATTACTTCTAAACCAAGGGATTGTGGCAAAGAGTACATGGGGAATGTGAGCGAATGGGCACAGAATCCAAAGGTAACCTGACTATCTGGGTAATATTGGCAGCCCACACCTGGTGTGTGTGTGTGTGTGTGTGTGTGTGCAATTTTTGGGTGTCCAGAGAGTCAACATAATGCACCCAACAAATGCATTGGGTGCCATCACCCCACTAGGGCTTGTATTCCTTGCAAAGTTTTCTATAGAGCAGTGATCCATGAGAAGTTTCTCCAGACCCTAAACTCCTTGGTGGGGCTTGTACAAGGCTCACTGCCAGCCCATGAAGATTTTTTGTCCAGGTCCTGCACTTTTTCAGCCAGAACTTGTGCACCAAGAAGGCTGAGAAGCTATGGTGCTGATGTTCTTCCCCATTCCTTGTTCCAAAGCATGCACCCACTGGGTCTGATCCCATTCCCCCCCATATGTGTGTGTGAGAGTGTGTGTGCCAATGTTGCATAAGCACATACATATATAAACACCTTCATGCTGAGCCAGTTAGCCCTGTGCCAGTTGTGGAGATGGGTGGAGATGCTTGCCCAGACTTAAATGGTATCTCATAAACAAAATTCAAACTTCCTCTTCTACCATCACCATTTACCCTGAGATTTGTCTCTCTGTCTGGAGACCTGGTGAAACACAACAATTCTCTGAGACCAGCTGGCTCCCTGAGACCTGGCAACACTAACCTATTGGTTGCTAAAACAACTCTGATGGGCCATATTCATGCTAACACTCATGGGCCAAGCTCTTTTTGAATTACACCTTTTCCTTTTCACCCAAAGGGGGGAAATATTTCAAACTCTCCTCTGGAAATCATACATGCTCTTTGATTGCTTCATTCAGTTTAACATGCATGCCGCACCAGGATGTGCAGGGCCTCAGCCAAGCTCTTTGCTCCACTTCCTTGATTCTCTCCCACCATTCCCTCCCTCCTTTTTGCATCTGTATCATGTATACATAAATCAGCTTGTCACAGCTTGTCTTGTTCCTGACAGCTGTAATTGCTTCAGGTTTTAAAAATATCTATAGACAATAAACACAATAAACAGGCACACATACAAGATGGAGGAGGAATGTGGGGGGTGAGAAAGACGGAATCCAGAGGGCTCTAAATTATATAGTAGCTCCAGGAGAGAAGAAGCTGACAGCTGAGTCCAGCTGTGAAGGTGAAGAAGTGGAGAGAGGGGGTAGAGAGAAACCCTCTCATGTCCTCTGGTGGGTAAGCATCAGAAATCTGTATTTATTTTATCTACATTTAAAAAAAATCTTCCAAAACAGGGAAGGCCTCTGGCAGAGCACAGATGTGATGCTTAGGGTTTGATGTCCCATTCTAATGAGGAAGAAAATGTATTTTTCAATCTATTCCATTTACTCTGGAGCAATCTCATAGCGAATGAAAGCCTAACTGTCCTGTGCTGTGTGGATGGCTCCACAGAGTAAGCAAGCATCTTCCCTAACAAGGCTAAAGGCCCCCCTCTTCTGGCAGACAACACAAATAGATTGGCCAGCCAGCATTGCAGGCAGACATAGGTTTTGATTTCACAGGACAAATACCTGGAACAAAAAAGACATGTTTGTCTTTGGACTTCATCAGACCACCCTACTTTAATGTTATTTGCCAGCATAAATTATATAATTTTTATGCTGGCAAAAGAACCCCTGTACCAGTTGCCTGTGATTAAAATATGGCTCTGCGGCTTCCAAAGCTTCACAGAACTGAAACCGATGCTTTCGGGAGAGGGACGGCGGCATCCGAAAACGATTCCCTGCCGCGCAAGAGCCCCGTCCCTCTCCCGGGAGCTCTTCCCGTGCTAGGTATGATAAAACCATGTCTGAAAATGTCCTAAGACATAAAAAGTTGAACAAAGCACATACACAAACTTTAAAAGTTCCAAGTAACCCAGGGAGGGTCATAAAAAGAGAGCAACTCACCTGGATGTCCTGATCTCACCTGGAAGTGTTTGTGCCAGACCGGCCATTCTTGCAGCAGTGACAAGATTTAAATGGCCCAAAGTTTCACACTCCGGCAATGCCAGCACTAAAGTGCCACAGGGATCTATTGACGGCTTCTGCACACCCTTTCGTATTTATGTGGCATTGTTGTATTTAGTGTCTCTTATAAAGTCCTAAGCATTGCTCATGCTGGGAGTCCCACAAGAACTTAGTGCGGGTCACAAAAGCATGTTTGGAAACTAAAAACTTCCAAGTGTGAGCAGACTGCCAGAGACCAATGGTGAATTCAGGGCTGAGACTGCTTCCAAAAGGATAGCTAGAAAAATGCCTGTGAAAAAGCATTGTGTGGATCTGATCCATCTTTTCCTCCTTAAAAAAACAAAACAAAATAAGCAAAATTCTGGTATGAAAGGAGTTAGAAGAAGCAAAAGGAAAGCAAGTTAAAAAAAATAATCTCTGGACCCCCTGTAAAATTCTGAAATAAAACCAAGATGATTACAGAATAAAGGACTTGCCTGGAAGTAACCCTAGAGTTTTGGGCTGGGCAACAGCATCCCATGCCCACCTCTCTCTCAAGCACACAGTTATACAACAAAATGTGAAATGTCCTATAGAAGTCCAGCAACTCCTACAACATTTTACAAAAGTCCGGATACAGTGGTTCTCCACCACTGAGGCTTCAGATATTGATTGACTGATTGGATTCATATCCCATCTTTCTCCCAAAACAGAATTCAGGGCAGCTTACAATAACTTTAAAAGGGATATTTCTTGGACTTCATTTCATAGAATCATAGAATTATAGAATTGCAGAGTTGGAAGAGACCATGAGGGCCATCCAGTCCAATCCCCCTGCCACGCAGGAAATCTTGATCAAAGCATCCCCGACAGATGGCAATCCAGCTTCTGTTTAAAGACCTCCAAGGAAGGAGACCCAATCCATCTCCATTAGCCATGCAGGCTGGGCCTTCTGGGAATTGAAGTGTAAAAGCATCTTCCTCCTCCCCATTGAGAACTGCTGGTCCAGAATGCATTCATCCCCAAAGAGAATATTTGAAACACTTTCATTCAGACGAAGGGTTGCATCTACACTGTAGAAATAATGCAGCTTGACACCACTTTAAGTGCTGTAGCGTCATCCTATGGGATCCTGGGATGTGTGGTTTTACAAGGTCTTTAGCCTTCTCTGCCAAAGAGTGCTGGTGCCTCACAAAACTACAAATCCCAGGCTGCTGTAGGATGGAGCCTTGGCAGTTGAAGTGGCATCAAACTGCATTATTTCTACAGTGTAGATGCATCCTTAAGCATTTTGTTTTTCTATTTGTCATTAACAATAAAAAGCAAGGGGTGGGAGGGGGAAGAAGAAAGGCGTATTGATTTAATGCTTGCTAATCTTTTTGGGCGGTGTATCAATCTCAGAATCTGATCATGTTCCATTTGCCACCCTCCATTACCTCACTCCCTTCTCAAAACACTGATAATAATGTTTATTTGTTGGTTGCACACCTCACCTTATGCTGCCCCTTGGAGAAAACTCCACATTATTTGGAAGAAAACAGTTTGCCATTATAGTGCCTAACTGCTTTAATTCCTATTACTGGTGTAACAGCAAGGCTATTAGAATCTGGTATGGAAATTGTTAAATTCTTTATTCAAGAAATAAAGACACGGAGAGCAGAGGGGAGAGAGGAGTGGGGGGGGCAGCCCCCAAATAACTAGACTTTAAAGGGCAAATGAAATGTTCCTTTTTATGGCTAAGCACCCAATATAAAGTACAGGCATGAGAGGGATCAGTAGTGGCAAAGTCCCAGCTAGGCTTTAGGGGAATACTCCCAAATGCACAGTTAATTTAAATTTAATAGGATAGTTACTGTAAGTTTAAATAAATGCCAGTTAAATATTAACAGCATCTTTATTGAGGGATTAGCAGAGCTTCTTGTATTGTTTTTAAACTCAATAAATACACTCATAATCAGTATTGCTTTTCTTGGGAAATGATAGCCATGCATATATATATATATAGAGAGAGAGAGAGAGAGAGACATATGGAACTGCTCTCAAAAAGATTATTTTGCAAACGGCAAAGAGATTCCGGTGGGTTTTAAAAAATTGATTTGTTTTTTGGATGGTTAAATAGCTGTTAAAATCAAGTGAGCACTACATTTTGAAGGGAATTATATGACATTATGAGTAAGAACTCACCTTTTAATTTCAGTAGAACTGGGATTTGCAAAAGAAAAATTCCTGTTAGATGACATTAAAGATCTAAGCAGATTCACCAAGAAGAATGGAAGAAGTAAAGGAAATTGTAATAATAGAGCAACTGTTTTAAAAAAAACCCTATTTCTATGGTGTGCACAAGCAATATGCCACCTTTCTAAAAAAAAAAAAAAGCAGAAGAAAACGATAGCTCAAATCCCCATTTTCACTAAGTTGAAAATCCAACATGGTGGCAGCAGGCACTTGCCCTGTAACCAAGCCCTTCCTCCTGCACTTGTCCAACCAATCAGGTTTGTGCTTTGTCTTGGAGAAGCGATTCATGTCAAATTGCTTGTCTTAATGAGTGAAAATGCACATATTACAAGAGCTTTTTAAAAAAAAAAAAAGTCTGGAAAAGCCACAGATACTTATTTCACGTACTTTCCCCTCTTTTTGGCCCCCTCCTTCACAATACAATGAGACAACATGGGTTCCCATTAAGACAGTTTGCATTCCAGGCAAATTCTGTGAGGGGTATTTTCAAGATGTAGACACCCCGTAGAGATTTACAATGGGGTGGGTGATCCTTTCTTTGAAGAAGAGGTTCTTGCCTGCCAGCTTGAAACAGTTGCCCTGGAATCCCTTGAGATCTCTCCATGGGCTATGAAGTACCACTGGATATGTTTTCATCAGACAAACACTGATCTGGGGCATTCTGGGGACTTGTCAAGAATGCTATGGCCATATAGCAGATAACCTCCAGCGAAAGCATGGGATGAGTCCTTCCTGAATCTTCGTTTGCGAAGAAAAGCCAGAGAGAGGTTATTTACAGAACAGGTACCTACTATCACTAGCTAAGAAATTAGTGGCAGGTAAGGACAATCTCAGATCTCTAACCCATATTTGAAAAGTATTGTGATGATCCTACCACCAGAACCAGGGTCTTTATCATCATATTATATTCCTACTTTAGAAGGAATATTGGCCAGTGTGGTGTAGTGGTTTCAGCACTGGACTACAACTCTGGAGGCCAGGGTGTGAATCCCTGCTCAGCCATAGAAACCCAGTGGGTGACCTTGGGGAAGTCACACTCTCTCAGCCTCAGAGGAAGGAAAAAGGAAGCCCTCTCCCCTGAACAATCTTGCCAAGGAAATCCCATGATAGGTTCACTTTAGGGTCACTATAAGTCGGAAATGACTTAAAGACACACAACCACAACAACAACAATGCAAGATGTGAAAGGAAGTTACTTGGATGCTTCTGATGGAGAAGGAGTTTTTATTGCTTTGCTTTTAATGTCTTCATCCTCAATCTCCTCATGGGCAAGAAGGGTGTGGTCTCTGCTCACATCACCCCTCTTTCAACACTACCATAACAACTTAATGACTTCAACAAGATGTAGGCCTGTGTCTTGAACACCATCATTTTTTCCCCATTCTGTACGCTTTTTAATGTCTTTGCCTGATAAAGAAGCTAGGGAGCTTAGAAAGTTAGCTTAATGTATTTTGTACCTTTCGTTGAGATCAGGCAAATATGGCATCACAAGGATGCCTAATGATCATGAAAGGGTGCACATACCAGATGACGTTGTCCTTTTGCAATCATGTAAAGTCCAAAAGCTGTACTTTTTTATTGATGGCCCAAGTTGTCAATAGATCGGCCGTGGCACTTTGTTGCCAGCATTGCCGGTGTTTGAATCTGTGTGCCATTGTACTCATGTGAATGCAGCATCAATGGGCAAACACTTCCGGGTGAGATAACGACAGCCAAGTAGGGGATGCTCTTTTTATGACACACACACCCCGCCAGTGTACTTGGGACTTTAAAAGTGTGTTTTACTGATTTGTTGTACTTTTTCTGTCTCATTTTGTTTTTGTTTTTGAATTTTCCGCGCTAGCGTCTTCTTACAAGAATTGGTGAGATTTCAACCCCGGAAGTAAATGGAGCTCCATTTGTGCTCCGTTACTTCTGTGGAAGCCTCATTGATGCTGCTCAGGGTAAGTCTGGTAGGGGGGGTTCTTTTGCCAGCAAAGAAATGACACAATTTATACTGGCAAAAGAATGTTAAGGGGTTGGTGCTGGTGGTTTGATAAAGGTCAAAGTTATCAATGATTTTTTTCTCATTTTGGTGCTTTATAGAAAAAAAAAATCATCTGCACACAAATATTGTATTTTGTGCAAATATACATTTTTTTTTGCAAAGTTACATTATGTTTTGTTTTTTGTTTTGCAAAATGCAGTGTTTTTACACAAAGCATCACAATTTGTCCAAAATACAATTTTTCATGAAAACATGGTAATAAAGCCCCAAAATAGGTACAGTTGTCCCTTCACATTTGCTGGGGTTTGGTTCCAGGACCCCCCGTGAATACCCAAATCCGTAAATACTCAAGTCTCATTATATGCAATGGGATGGCATAGCAAAATGGTTCCCTTATATAAGATGGAAAACCAAGGTTTGCTTTTTGGATTATTATTTTTTAAAGAATATTTTCCAGCTGTGAATCCGTGAATGCCAAACCCGTGAATGTGGAGGGACAACTGTATTTGTATTTGTATTATTATTATTATTATTATTATTATTATTATTATTTGAAAGATGCATGAATTCTCTTGTGGTCTCTTGCAGCAGGAGGAAATCATTTGATTTTTTAAAATTCTCATATGTAATTAAATAAGTCAAGACTTATATTTTCACTAAATAAACATACACAGAGACCCAACCTGTACTGATGGGAGTAGGCGTTTTCCTTGTTTTTACCTATGTGAGAAAACAGAAGGAAAACAACTGTCCTCCATCTCCCAAACAGCTCAAACAGAGGTGGCAATATTTTGTAATTGATGGATTTTCTTTCACAAAACTCTCCTGCATTTTCTTCATTTGGGATTGTTGTGTTAGCCATTACACATCTCTCTCTCTCTCTCTCTCTCTCTCTCACACACACACACACACACACACACACTCACACACACACACACACACACACATTTACACATGAACAAAAGAAAGAAAGAAAGAAAGAAAGAAAGAAAGAAAGAAAGAAAGAAAGGAGAGAAGCATCTCCTAATTGGCAATAGCATTTCCAGGAAACCTCAGCAAAGAAATAAATACTTTGTGTAGCATTTCAGTTTGGCACTAGCAGAACAAGAGCAAACTAGCAGATGGCATTTGGGAGGGGCAGAAGTTCTTGAACCAAGCAGAGCAAGAGAGAGCTGGCAGATCTGGGTGTCAGAAAGTGTCATGAACCCATTTCTACACACCCGGAGGTTGTTTATAGCAGAACCATTGATGGGGCTAAACAAGGGGAAACTTGACAGTTCTCATCCGAGTTTTCTGGGAGTTTAAAGCCTCCCCTGTATGCTCACTTGAATTCTAAGATTACCTAGCAAAAACCCTCAAAGAGAAGCCATAGTAAAGCGTAACTAAAATAAAATGTTAACCCTAGAATGCTCTCGGTGCTCTACACTGGTATAGCTGCCCATTGTGCTAGAGGTTGCACTTCTACCTAGGAGTGGCTAGCAAGGATGCAAAATAAAGTTTGGACAGAGGGTTGTTATAAGGTTTCAAGCAGCTTATTTGTCCAGTGTCTGACTCTCTGTGTGTGTGTGTGTGTGTGCATATATTTGGAAGCAACATGTTTGGGAATGCTGGCCCGGACAACTACTTGTGCCACAGGATGAGCACCTTGCCTCCAAAGACAGGCTGACTTGCCTTCTTCTTCTGAAGACATTGGAGATTATCAGTCGAGCATCTAAAACCATTTTTGTCCCACTATATTTTAAAGCTTAAGTATCCTGGCATAATAACACTTCTTATCACACATTGATGTAATCATGACAAAGAGCACTTTGTGCGAGACTTTGGGAATTCTCGCGAGAAGATGCGAACGTGCCTAAAAGTCTAAAATCACCTAAACTAACAAACAAAACAAACATACAAGCGCTGCGACACACTTAAAAACTTGCCAGCAAAATGGGGAGGTATATTTAAAAAGCGTCCTGTACCTAGTTTTCACGTTCTCACCCGGAAGTGTTCATGCGGGGACTGCCCACTGACGCTGTAATCATAAGAGCAGAATGGGATGAGGTTTCAAACGCAGGCAATACCACGAAGAAAATACCATAGGAGATCAATTGATGGCTTGGCCCATTAATTAAAAAAAAGAATGCCTTGTTCACAATAGCAGAACACTTTGAGAATGCAAGGAAGAGGATGTTGTACAATAGGGGAGCCCTTCCGCGGTATCCTCTTGTCGTTATCACGCCATATTTGCCATGTCTGATAACCTCAAAAGACTTTGCTTTATGTCCTCTGTGGCCATGACACCTAAGGCTTTCCCCTCCTCCCTCTACACTATGCCATCAGTATAGGTACCTAAGACATCTCAGTCAGTAAAATAAAAAAATAATAAAGATACTAGACAAATCTTTATATTAAGTAATAGACTTGCACAGGGTTAGTTTATGCCTAGCTATCTGTTCTGTTCAAACCTACAACTGTTATATATAATGTTTTCCTATATATTTGAAAGCCTGATATCCAGTTTGCTTTTTCCTTCTAAAATGCTTTGTCATCATGGATGGGAAAGACACTACTGAACAGCAAAGAGGGATAGGAAAATAACAGACTGTGTTTGGGAATCCTACAATTTTACATCAAAGCTTATGAAGCTGCCTTATACTGAACTACACCAGCAACCCACTTAGCCCAGTATTATCTCCTCCTACTAGCAAGAGCTGTAAGGGCCTCTGCCAAGGGAGACCCTCCAGCCCTCTCACTGGAGAACCATATATCTGGAGGTGTTAGTGATCATATTTGGCACCAGGTGCATGCTAAGTATATATCATGTCACTAGTACAGGAAATAATATTCTTCATTTCCTGGATGAAAAAAAAAATAGGCTTCCTGATGGTTGGGAGATCCTATCAGGAATAATAACAGAGCAATGAGACTCCTAATGGGTCACAGAGGATTGTTCTGTGCAGAAATATATGTATGTTATGTTTTGTTTTGCTTTTTGCACAGAACATTATTTTTTTCATATAGGAGAAACACATGCATTCCGAGAAGAGTAATTCCCTGGAACACTTTAGGATGCTAGAAGAATGCTGTACAGAAATATTTGTTTTCTCCTGCAGCGAGTGAATAAAAACATGAAGATTATCTGCCTTTGCATGCATGGATGAAATGATGGGAGATTCACATCTATATATACGATGAAGTTAGGCATAACCTCCAACATTTCACAGGTGAAAACTAGGACATATGTAGCCAAGCAACATCACAGTCTGGTCAAGATGGCAAATGTTATTAATGAAGAAGAATACACAAGCTAGGAGGGGCTGCAGCAGTTTACTTTTGCTTGAGCCTACTGGGAAAGACAAGATTCCACCTCCTCTTCTCCTCTCCTCCCTGCTGAATTAATTTAGTGCAAACTACACTTTGAACTCACTTTGCAACTGAAGTTATGCCAAGGAGAAAGCAGGAGGGTGAGATAAAAAGTGGGACATTTTCAAAGTAACTGAAAAAGTGGGAGAACAGGATTAATAGGGACCCCTCCATATCCAATCGGGACAGTTGGAAGATGTGAGTTATGGTCTCTGCCCACTTCACACAAAGACTTCTAAATGCCTTCTCCAAAAATTACAATGAGGAATTAATATAACTCCCTTAGTACTATTATTCCATTTTAACTGCTATGGTTGCCTCCTGTGCAATTCTGGGCTTTGTAGTTTAGTGAGCCCCAGAGCTCTCTGGCTGAGAGTTATAAATGCCCCCTGCCTAAATTTATTTTGTAAATATGGAAAACCAACCGTCCGCATAACAGGCACCTTTATAAATTAAAAAAAAGTGGCGGAAGGTGTAAAACCTCTGCTTGGATCACTCGCTCCAGCCAGCTGGGCAAGGGGGTGGTCATACGGAGTTGGGGGGGGGGGTAAAAATCATGTAGGCAGATCGTACGTATTCGAACAACTGCCTTTTTGGATTTTTTTTACCCCCCAAATGGTTTTTTTTTTTTTTAATCGTGTAGACGGGGCCACAGTAGCACTGCTAATTCAATTATCCATGGATGGCGACGGTGGGGAGGGGAGGGAGAGAGGAGGCAAGCTCGCCTCCTTTCTCCCTTCTCCACGGGGTGGGTGGGTATTCCAGTGGCGCAGCTGAGCTGGTGGGGGTGTGGGCAGGGGAGGAAGGGAGGAGCCGAGCTCGCCTCCCCTTCACTTCCGCTGGGTGGGTTCTGGTGGTGCAACGGAGCTGGCGGGGGGAGGGAGAGAGGAGGGGGCTCACCTCCTTTCTTTCTTCTCCATGGGGGATGGGGTCTGGTGGCGGCAGCAAGGGCGTTTGCTATTATCTGCAGATTTCACTATCCGTGGTGGGGCCCACAACCAATCCCCCACAGATGTAGGGTTGCTACTGTATTCCATCAACCACCTCACTGCACATCTGGTGTAGACCCAGCTTTATTCTCTTTCCAGTCTGCCTTCCCCACCTCCTCCTCTTGTTAACCTCTCCATCTCTTGTAACAAAAACATTTTTCTTGTAAATCGCAATTCTAAATCTTCTCATTCACAGAATGTGGGCCTTTGATTACCAGCCTGGTCTTTTAGATATACTCTGCAAAGCTGACACAATTATCATGCACACAGTGCCATAGCTGCGCATGGGGCTTAATCTTTAAATATTCATACCCAGATTCTTAAAAAAATAAAAATAAAAAATAAATAAAAATTAGCTGGGTGGCTCAGATGTCCCGAGTCATGCTGGCACAAGGGAAGTTATTAAACAGAATTGATCTTTGCTGTCCTTGGTACAAATCAATATTACTTTTTTTTTAAGCCAACAGAAATCTGTTGCAATAGCTGTGAAATGGCTTTTGTGACGTTAACACTTTGAAAAATGAAATTCACCCTGAACACACTCCTGCACCACTTTTTCCCTGTCTGCATTTGATCAGAATAAGGTAGCTGACGATGTCAGATAAAAAAGGCTGCTCCATCAGTCATTTGATAGTGTTCTGTATGCATATTGCATATTAACCTAAAGCTTTAACAATAGAATCCAGAATGAATTCTAATAAGCAAAGGTTTTGAATTGAGGTGGGGTCCTAAAAAATTACTGACTTCAGTGAGATGATAAAAAGCCAGACCATGGCTTTCAACAAAAAACCACTGGAGGAAAATAGGAAACATTTGTTTCCAGCTTGAAAAAGAATGGAAAAGACTCTTCTCGGGTAAAAAAAAAAGTTCCTCTAATTCAACGGTTTTAAAAGTTATGTCTGGTTCCAATGAAAGCACAATTCCCTCTGTCCCTCAACTGGGCTTGAATGCAATGTAGGCAACCTACTTGATCACAATCAGCACAAGAGATTTTGTGCCTGCCTCTCCTTTTTATATATTTGTTTTAATTTTTTATTAGTTATTAACACCCCACTCTTCAGGCATTTCAAGGCTATCAGAGTGGCTTACAAATTGTTTTAAACAATAGCAATTTACACATTTGGATTGGTTGAGACTTCTACCTCAGCAAAATTCCTTTCTGCCCATCCCTAAAGCACTCCATGACCAGGGCTGTGGCTAGTCATGCTCACTTCAGATACATACATTTCTGAACTAGTGGTGTGTTTACAAAGGATTGAAAGCTTCTACAGACCTTGGAGAAATACTATCAGAAGCCCATGGCTTTGCTGTGTGGGAAAAAGCCAGGAGCACATTTGACATGTTGTTAAGCACAAGCTTATACCCCACTTCCAAGGCACCCCACTTCTGGAACGTTAGCATTGGCTTGCACCCCATTTTTACAGGCCTCAGAAACTAGCCAAGTTTGGTTAATTAATGTGGCCTTTTACAATGGTAAAAGACAGGATGGTCTCAGAAAAGGTCATTTTTGTTTTTCCCTAGAAAGGAAGGCCTGGGGCTGAAGGGCCAAAAGAAGACACATTCCACATAAAATGGGGAGATAATGGATAGAGAAACCCCTTGTATTTGCTGATTGTGAAATTTCCTCTTCTCAGCTCCCAACCTTAAAGAAGTTGCACAAAGCTGTTAAAATCCAATCACTGGACATTAAAAAACACATTTAGCATCTTTCTCACCTTTTGTCAAGTCCAGGAAACTCATTGTGCTATCCGTGAAGGCTCAGGAAATCTATTGTTTCCACCCATGAAGCAACCATTCCACTCAGGTGTATTTGGAGGTATAAATATCACCCTCAAAATATGCCTCATTTGCGCACAGTTCCATTTCTAGAGGACTCCATGTCCCTCTGTATGGCCACCCAGTTTTCTCCATCCACTCTGCCAGACTGACTACAGGACAGGTTGTATTACCCCAGCAAAACCCTCTTGCAACCCTCTATCCCAAGTTTTCCTACTGCTTTTTCCTATAGCCTTGAGTGAATGCTTTTTCTGGGTAAATGTGTGTGTGTTTGGTGTTATTTTTGAACTCCTTAATAAAAACCATATTTAATTTTAAATGTGTATGTATTCCATCCAGATTTTACCGGTAGACATAGGTTAAAAGATTCCCTGGTTACCCCCTTTTGCATAGCTAACGTCGAGTTGCTGCTAATTTCCCCAACATATTAGAAACTCGATATTTTCTTGGAATTTTCCAAGGAGCATTTTGGGTAACAATGTGGCTCATGTGGGACTCTTTAAAGACGTATCTGACACTTCTGTTCATCTCATGAATATCCCACCTGCTAAGTTTTGCCAACCACTTAGTGTAACTGCTAGAACAATTGCTTTCACAGTAGCGTAGTGCCCAAGAGGACTGCAGCCAATGTCTCCCAGACAGTGTCATCCACCTCTCTTATGTACCTCTGTAGTATTCAGTAGAATTGCAGCAAAGCTTTTTTTTTTTAATGGACTCTGCAACTTCACGCCACAGCAGAAACCAGAGGAGTATCATGCATTTGAATGTTCTTATATGAGAACATATCAAAAATGTATGTGTCTATGAGGCACGACCAAGCATTAGGAACATCGGCCATTACTTTATGCTATATCAAGCACTGGTCCATCTAGGACCATACTGTCAACACTCACTAGCAATATCTCTAAAGTTTGTGGAAAGGGTTTTTTCCAGGCCGACCTAAAGGTACCAGGGATTGAACCTGAACCTTTTCGCATTCAGACTATTTGTTCTTCAACTGAGCTATGGGGTCCTGCCTTCAGCCTGCGAGGTTATTTTCTACATGAAGGATGTGAGAAGGGAGCTTCCAAACATAACAACCTTCCACCTACAATAGGTTCTGCTACTTATATGAACTACCCTGACTCCAGCAGGCTGCGCACATTAACTTGCAGAGTGTCACAAGATGGTAACTGGACAGTAATAGAAGAAGATATCTTGTTTTGCAAAAATGAATATCCCCTTTGCATCTACCAAAGGTTCTCATTTAAGTCTATGACACCTATTCAAACTATTGCAAAGAAGCAAGATCTTTTGCTGCAGAAAACCACACTTATTACCAGTTCATAGAATCATAGAGCTGGAAGAGACCACAAGAGTCATCTAGTCCAACCCCCACCATTGCAGGAATACCCAATCAAAGCACTCCCAACAGATAGCCATCAAACCTCTGTTTAAAACCTCCAAAGAAGGAGACACCACCAGTTGGGACTTGGGGGAAAGAGTTTTCAATCTACATGGATCTCTCCAGCCAGCAGAGGAGAGGGAGAATGAAGGAAGCTGGGTAGGCAGTTTGACCAATAAACATTCACATTTCATAATGCTTTAGACTAATGACCAGTCAGAGATCTCTTTTGTGGCTTTGCTTACTATTGGCTCTGGGGACCTGGATGGGCATGACTTCTTTTTCCAAGGAACTTTGTTCTAAAAATCTTACTGTTCTAGCATATAAACTCTGTGTTCCCATCCAGCAAAAGAGATGTCTGAATGCCCTTTACTCAACTTTAGAAAACCACACTTGTTTATAAATGTATTGTATTGTTTAACTATGATTTATCCTGGAATAAAAACAAGTCAACTTCTAGGTGGGATTAAAATATTTCTGTTTGTCCTGGGACTTGTTTATTTTATGCAAAGGGAAGCATCATATGGATGTTTGTTTTTAAATCCAAGAACTTTAGCAACTGATAGAGGAATCAACAAGAGCATTTCCTTTCTCTGTTTTCCCCTGCCTCTATAATATTTTATACTCTTCCCCCCCAAAAGTTTCTACAGTGATGGCAGGTGGCTCCCATATCACCTGACAAATGAAATCTGGTCCACGTTTTAATTTAAATTTGAAAGGAGCTTTCCTAAGTACTTAACCTATTTGAGGGATAGGATTTAGAACTGTGAATTCCTTGTTTAAATTTGACTAAAATTCAGAGCAAATTCACCATTCAATTGACTTAGAGCCACCAGCTGCCACCAGATTTCTATATCTGGATTCAGATGACCCATTTGTGATGGGAGTTGTTCTAAGGCTAGCACCAATAGCCAGAAAAGCTGATAGCCTGGAGAGATGGGATAAAATACACTGCCACTCTCCAGCATCTTTCCTTAGCTGATAGTAGTCTTTTCCAGAGAAGATGCTGGCAGATGAGTAACATCTAGCTTGGTAAGAAGACTCCACACCTCTGGAAAGCACTTAAGCCAAGCTGCAATGACTCTTTAGATAAAATGAGTACTTGGTTAGTGTTGTTGTTGTTTTTGATGTTATTATTATTATTATTATTATTATTGGTCTGTTCATTCTGATTTCTGTGTATAAACTCTAGAAGATGTCATTCTAATATTGAAAATATCCTATATTGATTGCATTGTGCTTTGTTTTATTTGAACTTAGTGATGTTTTGTAAACTCCCTCCCTATCCTATTGTCTCTCTTTCCTTAAATATGATGTATACCATTAAGTAAAATTCATTGTGAGCTGCATTGGACACAGTTTACTGAGGAAAAGTGGCATATAAAGAAATACTTTATGTTCTGTCTGCACAAGACCTAAATTTCTCTGTGTTGTTTTTACTGACCCTGTCCTATCTACTCACAATCAGTCATGAAGAAGGCCAATATGTGATGGATATTTCAAATGACTATTTTAAATAATAATTTACAGTCACACCATCAGAGAAATATGGTTATCTGAAACTAACTTGAGATATTTCTTCATATCAGCTGTCAAGACCTTTAGATGTTCATCTTTCAAGATGAAGAATGATTCAATTTCATAGGACAAGGGGTTAGCCAAAACACTCATTCTTAAGTAACTACAGTAAGCCACACTGCTCTATTAACGAATTCATTTTTTTTATTTGGTTGCCAGTCATGCTGACCCTCACAGCATACTCTATCCAAGCATAATATTAATAAAAGTGGTGCTATTAAGAGAGATGCTTGGCTTGAATCTGAAAATTTTGAGAAATGATCTCATAAATTAAATTCCCGGGGTACCATTCATTGTTGAACGTTAACAGGCGGAGTTGTCTCTGAATTCTGGGAATTGAGCATAATTACATGGAAATTGACAAGGCACAAATGCCAAGAATTCTGTTAACCTTTAATATCTCAAAAAACTCTCCCCTTGTAATTATCTCCTTCCTTTGTCTTAAATGTTACTGATGAATATTTAGTGGGAAAAGCAAATAAAGTGAGGCTAAAAGGTGTCTCAAACTGGCACCTTGTGGGGAATGGCTCTACAAACTTTGCTACAAGACGTTTCATTAAAACAAAATAAGGAGATGGATGGCAAAACTCAACAGATGTGGCTGCTGACAACACATACCAATGCCCTACTCGTATGGCATGGGGCTTGTCTATATGGGAAGAAATAATTCACATACCTACACATTATAGGTAATTCGCAGGAGCGTTCTTTTGTCTCCATGGTGTTTTGGCAAAAACGATAGTATGCAAAGCTCTCCTCTTGTTATGTTCACATGGCTGCGAATCAAGATGGTGGCCATATTATTGTTTTGCACACAGGGAGGTGGGGTGAGGAAGGTGAAGGGGACCTGGCAGCACAGCAGCTGGAGACAATGAGGAGGGTGGCCACCATGAGGAAGAGGAGAGCCGCCTGCCCTTCAAACATCCTGGTGGCAGCTTCTTATCCCAGCTACAAAGGGATGGCCAGCCACTGGGTGAAGGAAAAGGAGGGCAGCTCTTCACCATTCCAGCTCATCTCACCTTTCTGGGCTGGCAAGATGAAGTGGCTTTTCCAGCCGAGTATTTTTCCTCCTTCACAATACCTCAGATTGCCACAGGATCCCAGTGGGACAAAATATATTTTCCTTGCAGTCTATGAGGAGATTTTTTTTCACTGTCTAGACAACCCCCATATCTATGGATAAGAACATGTGGAAGGGGGAAAAATCCAGCCCACTAGGGTGGAAGAAGTGGGGCTCTTACCTCAGAGGTATAGCATGAGCCTTGTATGGAGAAAGTCACAGATTCCATACCAGCTGCTTCCAGGATGAATTAGTAAAAGGATCCCTCTATGAAACCCTGGAGAGCCACTTCCAGGTGGAGTGTATACCACAGGTGGGGGAAGAGTGGCCTTCTAGTGGGTTAGGAATAATTAAAAAAAAGCTGTAGTCTGATAACCAGGGTTGGATGAAGGCAGTTGGAACCTTGGAGCAGTTCCAAAAATAGCAGTTCCTCCCAAGACTTGCCAGAGTAAAAACTAGAGAGGGCTCCTATGCCTTTATTGGTTGTGTAGAAGAGGAATTTTCAGCAGGTGTTGCTTGTTAGCTGGTTGTGAGACAAGAAGCACCTACTGAAATTCCTTCTTCAGCCATTAAAGGTACAAGAACCATCACCAATTTTCAGTCTGATAAACCTAGGCCCCAACATACACAAGACAGCAGTACAAACATCTTTACACGTGAACCCATTTTCAGCCTTGCACCTTGTGAGACTCACAGCCTGACCTGATTTTTTTTTAATTCATTTATGCAGATAGCACACACAATGTTGATAATAGAGACAGATCCAGGAAGTGATTGATTGGATGAGGAAACGAACAACAAATGGTTTCTTTTTGCACTGGACCCTAGTCAATAAGGGACCTGGAACTATTGCATGAGTTGCACCATGGATCATCTGGCACTGCTGACAACACCTGCAGTGTCACAGGTTCCCCAAAACTGGAATGGGCAATCCCATGCCTAGAGATTATCATACTATGCTTTATAGTGCTATTATTCCATTTTAACTGCTATGGCTGCCTCCTGTGGAATCCTGGGATTTGCAGTTTAGGGAGGGGCATCTAAAACTCTCAGCCAGAGAGCTCTTAGGCTTCACTAAACTACAAACCCCAGAATTCCACAGGAGGCAGCCATAGCAGTTAAAATGGAATAATAGCACTATAGCAGTGTAGGAGATTTTCAGACGCCTCTTTCAGCATCTTGCCGCGCAAGCAGCCTCCGGAGCAGTAACGAGGCTGCTGCGCGGCAAGGGGTCCATTTTGGACGACGCCGATTCTCTCTCAGCATCGTCCGTGAGTGTTGCGGCTAGCATTGGAGGCGGCCGCACTGTTTTTTACTCACGGACAACTTCCGTGAGTGAAAAACAGCACGGCCGCCTCCAATGATAGCTGCAATACTCACGGACGATGCTGAGAGAGAAACGGCGTCGTCCAAAATAGACCCCTTGCCACGCAGCAGCCTCGTTACTGCTCCAGAGGCTGCTTGCATGGCAAGACGCTAAAAGAGGTGTCTGAAAATCTCCTTAGTGTGATAAAGTCCTAGGTGTCAGCTCTGCTGTGACTCTCTCTGAGAGGACAGCAGAAGATACAGCCAAAGCATGAGCCTGAGTGTTTGCAGAATGGCCTAGCACCGAGGCAAATACCTGCTGCACAATTAGAGCAATCCCGGCTGTTCCTGCTTTGCGGTCATCCTCTGCAGAAAAGGCAAGCTGTTACACAAGTTGTTGAAAGCAAATTCAGAGATAGTTTACCAAACACATCCCTCTCAGTTTGATACCTCAGCTTGGATTCTGGTGACTTCTGGCAATGGCTTCTTCTGACTATTCTTCTGTGCATCCCTCTACCGGGTTTGCTCTACTTGGCTCTGGACAGACTTCCTTGGATTCTTGACTCCTGGACTGTTTTGATTTATGCTAATGACAAGGTCATGGCAGAATGCATCTTCCTTTTAGCTGCCTGCAACTGCTTACCTATTTGGTAGATCAGGACAGTGTCTATGTACAGATAAGCACATTTATATATACATAAATGTATGTGTACTATTGCATATCAGCCTCCAGATTCTCCATCTACTGACCCTAGGCAGTGGTGGCACTAGGGGTGTGTGGAGAGGTCAAACTGCACCAGGTGACACTGTCAGGGGAAGGGTTGACACCAGCCTTAGTGAGGCCACAGACCCTGGGAGGGGGGGTCTAAACTGGTATCTCAGCTTCTGGCTCTGGTTCTGAATCAATCCTGTACTGGTGGAAGACCAGCTTTTCACATTGTCTAGCAGAACAAGAATTACAAAGCTATTATTATTAAAGCTTAGAAACTTTTATGTTTTGACTACAGTTCCTAGAATCTTTCAGGCAGCATGGCTAGTGATGAGATGTTCTGGGAGTTGTAGTAAAAAGCAATTTATTGCAAGGTTGCTTATTATTATTATAGGATTTATAATTTGCTGTCTTGGTTGTTTACATACACAATACTGAAGGGAATGTGTGTCAAATTCACCAAAATAAACATATGAGTCCTGTTTGGCTCAGTGCAATGTAGTAGTTCTGAATGTGGACCTATATTAGGCTGAATCATGTACTAGCCCCTGGATGTCTTGTACACATCACACACCCCTGCACATGACTATTCTGTGCCTCATTGGTACTGGGCAGGATCAGAGAAGCATCTGGCTATGTGCCTGTAGCCAGACATGAAGTGATTACAGCAGGACTGAGATCTGCCAAAGGTCATCCAGAGGTCTCCGCACAATGTACAATCATCCCTTCACATTCGTGGGGGTTAGGGGCAGACAACCCCTGTGAATGTGAAAAAATCGTTAATAAGAAATGAGCCTGCAGGTGAGTGGCTTTCCAGTCCCCCTTCCCAAGGCAGTGACAGGCTTCGTGAGAAGCCCCTGGCTGCCTTGAGAAGGGACTGGGGTGGAGGGTGGGCGGGAGGCTTTCAACCCCCCCTTCCCAAGGCAGTGACGGGCTTCGTGAGAAGCCCCTCACTGCCTTGGAAAGGGACAGGGTGGAGAGTGGGGGGAGCAGGTGGCTTTCCGCGAATAATCGAAACCGCAAATGTGAAAGTCGTGAATGTGGAGGGGCAACTGTAATCATTTTGTGTCTGGCTACAGGGACACAGTCAATGCCTTCTCGCAACCTGCTTACTCCCCACAGAGAACAGAATGGCTGGGCAGGGAAGGGGCCTCTGTGACTGTAAGGCCAGTCTGGAGGATGGACTTTGGGTGATGTGGAGGAAGGAGGGCAATACCAACTTCTGCAGCACCCAGAAAAAAAAAAGACACATGAAAGGGAAACTCACACGTGTATATGTCTCTTAACAGAATGCCAGCCATAGGGTGTATTCACATTGTACAGTTATAGTCCTTACATTTCACTTCAACTGACATGGCTCCATCCAATGGAATCCTGAGATTTATAATCTGATGAGGGACTGAGAATTCCCTAGTGTGCTCTCTTCAATTATTGATTGATTGCACTTATATCCTGCCTTTCTAGCAAAATGGGATTCAAGGTGACTTACAATATTTTTTTTAAAAAAGTGAAAACAACTGATTACAAAAGTTATAAGAGAATTAAATATCAGTATTATTTTAAAAGCATGGTTAAAAACACATTTACAAAAATTACACCATTAGAGCTCTCTCATCACAAAACTTCAAATCCCAGGATTCCATAGGACAGAGCCAGAACAACTGAAGTGGTATTAAACTGATAGAACTGAGTAGTGTGGCTACACCTAGAAACAGTTTTTGTACATCGCAGTTAGGATTGCCAGTTGGCCAAGAAAATCTGCCTGGGTTGCTCCTGTGTAGAAATCAGCCATTCATACTTTACACAACATGGAGGTGTGCACTATCCCCAGTAAATGTCTGCTGATCAAGCATTTGGTAAGAGGCAGGTACAAAAGTTACCAGCCCTAATCATAGATTTCTTTCCTTTTCTTCTCCTGAACAGCTTCCTTCAGTTTGCTACATCCCATAGGGAACAAAACAAGCCTCCTCCCCTAGGGTGGGAAATCGCATTGTCCTCCTGATTGCAAACAAAGACTGATTGATTCTCTTCTGAATCTCATTAATATCTGTTGCCACATTGGCATTTCCCCTTGTAATGAGAAAAAAATGCCTTCTGAGACCAGGAGGACTTTTCGATGTTCCTCCCCTCTGTAAAGCAGTGTGGAAATCTTGCTGCCTAAAAACTTAAAACCTTTCAATGACATTCTGCTAGATACAGCTAGGTGGTGTAAACATATGGACACATTCATTATTAGGAAGAAGAGTTGCCAGTCTAGTTAACAGTACTACCTACTTGATGTATACACACAGAAGAATACTGTCAAAAAAATGAATGATGGTAAATGGTTACAAACCCATGTTTTTTTTATCAGTCCTATTTCACCAACTTCTTGTTGCTGTTATTTGACATCATTAATAATGTTTGCCATCTTGACCACACTCTCATATTGCTTGGCCACACTGCTCCCGGTTTTTATCTGTTTAATTTTGGAAGGGATTTCGGCCCTGGAAAATCAAACAAGCCTCCCCCTCGTGTCAGCTCTGATTCCAGCTCCCAAAGCAACCTGGATGAAAACTCTCTCTGGCTGCATCTTGCACTGCAGAAATAATCCCGTTTGACATCGCTTTAACTGCCATGATGCAATGCTGTGGAATTCTGGCATCTGTAGTTTTGTAAGATATTTAGCCTTTTCTGTCAGAGAGCTCTGGGGCCACAACATTTTACAAATCCCAGGATTCCATAGCATTGAGCCATGACAGTTAAAGGGGTATCAAACTGTACTGTTTCTGCAGTGCAGATACAGCCACTGTCTTCTTAGGTTGTTTTTTTAAATGATGGTGGTGGTTGGTTCCCTCTTTAACCAGAATGACATTTCATGTCTCTGTGCTATTTCTGTATCCCTTTAAATGGTTATTACTGCATTCTTTATACTATAATAAAGGGCTATAAAAAGAAAAATCCCTCCCCACCATCACCAACATATTAAATTCAGTTAACATGCCTCTTTGTAGCTCTGTTTCCCTGTAACATCTGAGAACATTTTCAGAAGAGCCACTCAAATATTACATGGGGCCTGAACGTAAATGGTGGTACCAAAGATCTCACAAAGACATAAAACCATCAGGCCAAACTGGTGTGTAGTCCTTGATAGAAGTGCAACAGCTTGGTAATGTCAGAGAAAGGTGTCTCACAAAGAAAACCTGGTTACCATGTAAACATAAATGCCATTGAAGATGAGAGGACAGTCTCTGTAATAACACCCTCCCCCCATTAAATTGCACAGTGTTGTTCCACGAGGCAAGATGTTCTGTACTTGAAGAGAGCTTTAATTATCAACAGAAAGCTTTCTCCAAGTGTTTGGGCAAGGCTGGAGCCATCAGCCACTGTACCTAAGTACTGACTGTTCCAAGCAGCTGTTCTTTTACAGCAATGGGACCTTAGGAAATAAGATAGTTGTTAGAAGAGTGCCAGGTGGAGCAAATTTCTGGGGATGCTCTTCTCTCTGTATTACCACCCTCAAAGGCATCTTGGGGGAAACTAATATACACTGGAAATTGCTTAATGCAGTGCAGATGTGTAAATTGCTATTGCTTAAAACAAAATTGTAAGCCATTCTGATAGCCATTGTGGCTGAAGGGTGGGGTATAAATACCTAAATAAATAAATAAATAAAATAAGGAGAGGGCCTTCTCAGTGGCTGGTCCCTGTCTGGTAGACTCATAGAGCACAAGTTTCAGAGTCCATCAGAAAATGCTATTGCTAGAAATTCAAGAAGCATGCAATACAAATCATTGCTGCGAATGGGATCCTAATGGATACATTCTAATTTCAAAGCATTTCACAATCACCAAAATCTGGCTGGCTACAAGATCATTGGTCATCCATCATCCACTGGCACAAGCATTCCTTAAACCAAAACTACTTTCTTCCCAGGCTTTAGGAATCCATTAATTGCAGCTGCATCATGATCTCCTGGTTCCCAAGCAAAACCCAGTTACACATACATCCCGCACACAAACCACTAGTCCCCATTATACTGCAAGGCCTCAGGAAAATAAGTGAAAGTGGCAGGAACAGGATCCAAGGGATCCAATCCTGACAACCCTAGATTCTGGAACTCCCTTGGTAAGGAGGTTAGGATGGCATCCTCTTTTGGCATCCTCTTTTGGCCTTTTTATCCCCTTGTGGTCTCTTCCAACTCTGCAATTCTATGATTCTATTCCAGCAAGCTTTTGAAAAATCCTTGTTTTAAAAGGAAAAGGCTTTTTAAAGTGCTGCACTGCTTTTATTCTTTGTTTTTGATGTCATTCTTAATTTTATTATTAGGTCAATACTTCTTTAATCTCAACTTTTTTGTTCATTTTTAACCATATATGTTTTATTCTCTCTATTCTGTAAGCTGCCTTGAGCCCCAGTCTGTTAAAAAGATGGGGTATAAATAAAGTGAGGGAGGATAGATATTACTAGGTTCACTAAGTTCAGTGAAGCAGCCATTCTTCTAGATCATTGGTTCTCAACCTTTGGTCCTCTGGGTGTTGGGAATGTCAACTCCCAGAATTCTTGACCATTGGCCATGCTGGCTGGGACTTCTCAGAAATGAAGTCTAAAACATGTAGAAGATTAAAGGTTAAGAATTATTGCTCTAGATAATATGAAAGCTTCTCTGTCTGACCATTGGCCAAGTTGCAGAGTTGTTAAAAAACAACACACACCACACTCTCGACTTACCTGTCTGAACTGAAGAGGACACTGAGGCCTTAGTAACCTCAGTGAATGGTAGCTCACTAAATGACATATAAGCCTCAACCTAAGAAGTTTTCAATCTGAGTCTTTGGGCTTATCTATACCAGCTCTCTTCAAGTACAGAACATCTTGCCTTGTGGAGCAACACTGTTCAGTTTAATGGGGGGAGAGTTATTGCAGTGACTGTCCTCTTATCTACCCTGCTGGCATATCCTGGCTGTGGAGGTGGCCCATTCTTCTCCCATTACCTGGAGGAAAGGGGCTGGAGTCCACACAAGAACACTGGTCCATCCCTGTTGCTGCAACCATTTTCTTTGCTATCTCAAAAGCCAGGAAGGGGGACCTCAACATGCGACTGAAGACCCTCTGAATGTGACCAGTCTTGGTCACATGCTGCAGGACCTCTGCCTCATTTCCGGGAGATCCAGGGAGCTGGTGGTGTCAGCAAGGACCAGCATGCTAGATGGGCTCCTGCGGACATGTGGGGCCCAATCCGGGTGTTGACTGTGGTGCTAAATTTAAATGGGCATTTTATTATAATGCTTTATTAGGCCCTATTCCAGCTTGCTCCCATCTGAGCCCCATATCTGCCCCAGGGGTGGTGAGGACTACTGGGGGCAGGACGGGGCAAAAGCCCTGCATCATATGGACTGCAAGGCTCTGAGACAGAGAAAAACCATGGGTATTTAGCCCATGAAGATAAACCCTCTGACTCCTTGGCATGATGTCACAACAGACGACTAATGACATGGTCACTACACCGCATAAGGTTTAAATCATTGGAAGTGTTGTGTACAAAAACACACAAGTTAGAGACAGGGAATATTTTGTTCAGTCCACATTTTAACGTGAACTAGCTTAATTCATACTTCCCAGACTAATATGCAGATCAGGACATCTTTATCCTTTAGACCAACATTACTCTAAATAGTGGTAGCATTTGTCTGCAGTTCCCTTGAGATTCGCAGAAAGAAAGATAGACTTGTAACCAATGGGCACAAATATGGTACCAATCTCTGGTCTATGTGAGGAAAAAAAATCACCCCCCTACATTAGATGCACTGTTTTAGATTTCACTTCCAAATTGTGTGCTGTGTTCTTGGGCCAAAAAAATAAAATAAAAATAACACACCAAAATGTGCATATTGTGTAAAATTGTATACAAAATATTCATGTTAGGCAGAGGTGCAAACAAAAATAAGTGTGTGTGTTCAACTGCAAAATGATGTGGAAATGTGACAGAACAGACTTATGAGTGAATATATCTGAAACTGACAAGGATCAGAAATAGATTGATTTGACTACATAATCACATATACTGTTGTGTCTCCAGAGTAGAGATGTAAATCTTTACTTATTTCATTCTTCCACCCAAGAACAAATACTTTCAAATATTTTCTCCCTGGTGGGTGAGGTTGAAATAGTTTTTGCACATTTGTCAACACTTTGAGATGTTTTTATAAAAAAGCCAAATCATATTAAAAAAATAGGGGGTGATGGCTTGTGCCAAAAAACCCGACACTTTTGTACAGGAGAAGTGTAATTTGTGCAAAATTTTCTGGGTGAGATTCTGCTTCAGGAGATATAGCTACATGATGGTGGTCTGTCTAATAGCTATGTCTCCCAATGAGAAACCCTCCCCCCAACCAACCTTAGAAGCCAGGAAGCCCCACCAATTGGCACAAAAGTGGCACCATATTATTCAGATCAATGGGCATCTTGCTTAGTTGGCACATTAAAAATGAAAGAATTCAGTTCCTCCTGTCCTCAGGTTGCCTCTTCAGACACATCTTCTAAGCAGAATACTTCCAGAGATGGTTGTAAAGCTTTGGAACTGGAGAAATGAAACCAAAAAGTTTTTGGAGGAAACCTCATATAGAGATCCTACTTCTCTTTGGGAAAAAAACCCTACTGCTGTCACAAAGTGCTTCACTGCAGGGAGAGGGCTAGACATTTCTTCACTCACAACCACACTCCCCAGTATCTCAGAAATCCCTATGTTGGTAGGGCTGCCTGGCATCTAAGGTAGTCTGGAGGGTGGGGCTGGTTTTAAGTTGGTGCAATGAATTTTAAAATTTATGATGCTGTGGAGCCAATGTGGCATAGTAGTTTCAGTGTTGGACTATGACTCTGGAGACCGGGGTTTGAATCCCCACTTGGCCATGAAAACCTGCTGAGTGACCTTCCTATGTTCTCTGTTGGTGTCTCTCTAACCTAGCATCTTCAACAATGAGTTAACCAACAATAGCTCGATTAACTAAATGATCTGGATTGTTAGTGTTGACAGTAATGAATTCCTTCCCCAATTTCTAATGTTTAATATTGTCAAATTAATTTTCAAACTTAATGGTCCAGGCTATTTCCAAAACTATGACTTTCCCAAGCTCTGCTTGTCTCCCCATGCCATGCTTTCAGAGGTATCTGCCAGGTCCAAAGGCCAAGCAGTTCATTTGCTTTCAACAGAACAGTGGGAAGGAAACACCCATTGACCACCCTTGACACCACCACCACCACCACCCACTAGAAGGTCCACCTTCTTTAATCCAGCCCTCTTTCATGCAAACATTTTTAGTAGTTTTACCACCATGGGAGAAGCATCATTACAATAGACCAAGCCAAGATTTCTATCCACAGAAGGCACTTGCTAATTAACCCAGCTAATTAACACTGCTGGGCTAAATAATGATGTAGCCAAGTGATCAAGCTGCCATTCCCAAAGAGACAGTGGGTGAAGGGAAAGGCTCTGAAGGCAGGGTGGGGGCGATCCTATTTGCAACTGCATTCAAAGAAGGGTGTGTCCACTGAACTCCCATTAGCATCCTATAATCACCTTATATATTACAATGATTGATGGGCTGCTCATTTTAGTAAATGTAGACACTTAAGCATAGGAATGCGAGCTACGGTTTTAAGCACTGGAAGGACTCCAAAGCACTCTTTTTTATTGTTCCTATTCACAGCATCAGATAATGTTGCTATACAATGTAAGTGTACATCAAATGATATTATATTATACACATTGCTTTACACAAGACACTTCTCTGTTCTGATGGGCTTATAATCAACATTTCAACAAACTGTGAGATGAAGGGAAGAAAGAGGAGGGGAAAGGGAGATTGTGGTTAAGGAACTGTAGCTGAACAAATGTAGTTTCATATAATTAGGCTAGGGAGGGGAACACTTTGCCCTTTGGATATTGATCCTGGCATTCTGCTCCTAATGATTGGCCTGCCTGGCCTGGGTTGATGGTAACTGGAATTCAAAAACATCTGGAGGGCCACAGTTACCCCAGCATCAAATTTGGCTTCATTTCAGCTGAACACAGGGACTATAGCTACATGCATAGTGAAGAGTGTGGTTTTAAGGAGAAATTTGAAGAGTGAGAAATGGATTGTGCTACATTGTGCTATTGGATTTGTGTGCAACTCAGTGCCTAATTGGCTTTTTACCGACAATTCTTCAACTGGGTCCTGCTACCCCCTACAGTGGCCAGGAGAGGGTGAGAGCAGCCAGACAACATCTGTCTGTATTGCTGCAGATAGATACTCAAGGATGACCTCCTCATGGACTTTCTGAGGACTCCCAGGAGGATGCCTGCTTCTTCATGCCTGTAGCAACACATCCAGATCCTGTGTGGCCACAGACCTGTCTTCCTCTGGCCACTGAATGGCTGGGAGGGAGGGTGAGCAAACTGGCTGTAGATGGAAGTGCTGAATACCTCCATCCACAGCAACTGACAAAGGATGTGTGTGTGCATTCAACTCGTCTGTTGATTTAAGGCAACCCCATTAATGTCATATGGGTTTTTTTTAAGGCAAGGAATCTTTAGAGGTGGTTTTTCCAGTTCCTTCCTCTGAAATATAGCTTACAGCACCTGGTATTCATTGTCAGTCTCCCATCCAAGTACTACCCAGGGCTGACCCTGCTTAGCTTCCAAGATCAGGTGGGATATAGTGCCTTTAGGGTATTTACGAAGGTTTGATTTTCAGTTATGGCTGTATATGTCATCAACAGAACGACAGCCTTGACTGTTATAACAGAGAGAGAGGTGGTCCTATGTACAGTAGCTGTCTCCATGATTGCTGAGTGATAAGCCCTATTCAGGCATATTAAAAGTGGGGTGTACCAATAAGTGAGGAGTGGTTTCTTCCGTTGTCACTTCTGTTGCTTTAGAAGATCAGAACATAAGAAAAGCCATGCTGGATCAATGCAAAGGCCTGCTTGGTCTAATGTTCTGGTCATATAGTAGCCAACCTGTTTTCCATGGGAAGGACACCAGCAGGTCATGAGTGCAACTGCACCCTCCATTTCATGTGCCACAGCAACTGGTAGCCAAGGGTGATCCCATCCTCCATCACTTTATCCATTCCTCTCTTAAAATTGTACAAAGTTGGCAGCCATCACCACACCTTGGGCCAGTGAGTTCCACAGTTTAATTACCTGCTGTGTGAAAAAGTGGAACAGTCCCCAAAGCTGTAACTTTTTCCTTGTAGGGAAAAGCTTCCTACGGGTAGAAGGTAGCAGTCTAAAGCACTGAGCTATCCATGGAGGTGGCCCCTGTGAGGGGACTGTCCAGTGTAGAAAAGGGGAAAGGAAGGGGAAATATAATAGAGATGTACAGTTATCCTTTCACATTTGTGGGTTAAGCATTCACAGATTTGATTAAACTATTCTCTCAGGGTCCTCCAGTGGAATTCTATGGTCAACTTCCAGCTCAGAAATATTATTTCCTGCACTGAAATAACTGAGGATTTATTCTGCGTAAAATTCACACATGGGGTATTGCATAGAAAACAATGTCTTATGCACAAGAAACAGCATTATTTTCTGCAAAGAAAACACTGGTTCCTGTGAAGAAAATTCTGTTTTCTGTGCAAAAGTATCATGTGTGAATTTTGCACAGAATAAATCCTGAATTGTGAATAGGCTTAGGAAGTTGTGGTATTTGAAGACTCTCTCAGCAGGAAGAAAATTACTTGTGGCTTCCTTCAAGAAGGAATTTAGTGAAATATTATTATAGGTGATGTGAAAGAAATGTTTTGATTGGGATTGGATTATATGGGATAAATAAGAGGAAATATTGTGGATAAGAGAGGATTAATTAAACTATTGTAAGAAATAAAAGCAATCAGAGAAAAGTGGGAAGTCAATTTTAAGGGGAGGGAGGGGGAAGGGGGGATAATTCCTGTTTGTTTGTTTGTTTTTCTTTCTTGGATTGTGTATTGATATGTGATATGCTATATGTTTTTTTTCCTTTTTTCTTTCTATGTTTGTATATATGTTTGTCTCTTCATTTTTTTTCTTTTCTAAAAATTCAATAAAATATTACACATTAAAAAAAAAACAACAAGGAATTTAGTGAAGAATTTCATCCCTAGTTTGTAACACCTGCTCAAAGTATGGAAAGACTGGGGAAGATTTCATGCATACATCTTTGCAGTTGTAGAAGAAATGAAGTAGTTTGGGGAAGAGTGTTTTTTCCTAGATAAATGGAATGATTGAATAGTCCATACCAATTAATCCTTTATGAATAATGATTATCCTCCACCCAGCCCAGATATTTTGTACTACAACCCACATTTGTCATAGCCAAATCATACAAGAGGCCCAGGATTGTGAGGTTTTTGCGAGAATGTAGTATGAATTGATACTTTTTTAAAACAAGTATGAAACCATTTAAGAGTAGCAAAAATTCTAAATGTTATAAAATTGAGATTGTACAGTATGCCTGCACAAAGACATGTCTTAATAAAGTGTGACATTTAGCCACATTGCTAGAACTCACTGAATATGTTTGTTTATGGGAAGAAGGAAATGAAGACAAAGCAAGTTAAGACGTATGCACTCTGGGGTCTGTTTCAGACATGAAACAGCAGATTAATCTGGATATTAAATACAGCCTGTTCATTCTTAGTATAAATATGATGAATTACTATAATGATTCCTGAGCATTATCCCATATATAATAGTATATAAGATATGGTAATAAAATCAGAACACTCTTGTATGTTTTTTATGAGGAAAAAATATCTCTAGATCTACAGAGAGTTTCTTATGACATACTTATACAGTATTTTCATGTGGTATACTGGTTTGAATGTTTGGCTAGAGTGATACAATCCAGATTCAGCTCTCCACTCACTCCTGAAACTCACTGCATGGCCTTGGGACATTCCCTGTCTCTCCACCTGAGCTAACTCATAGGGTTGTTGTGAGGAAAATATCAGGAGTAGAAGAGCTGTGTATACCACCTTGATTTCTTTGAAGGAAAGGTAAGATATTAATGCCACCAATAATAAGGTATTGTAAATTTTACATAATGCTAAAATATTACTTTTACAAGAATCCCAACTCAAAAGTGTATAGTACCCATGGCTGATCAAAATATTGGAACCGGAGGGTCAGGGGAAGACTACAAGGTCTCTCTCCTTGGAAGTAAAAATGCAGTAACAAATTGAATAATGAGTAGTTTGTTGCCCCTCAGTTACACCCTAGAGCTGTTGCTTGAAATGACCAACTAATTTTGGCCAATGATAGGGCTGGCCCTACAAAGAACGGGAGGGGTAGGACAAGGCCACAGAGAACACCAAAGGTCTTATAAGGGCCATCAGACTGGATTTATTTGGACTGCAACTCTTCCTTCTTTTCCCCCAATGTCTCACTTGAGAGTCCTTGGGCCCATTCATTATAGGATCCATGGCTGGATCCTATGTAATCCTGTACTCTGTAGTTTGGTGGTGCACTGGAACTTTCTAGCTGAGAATTATAAATGACCCTCCCTAAACTGCCAGTCCTCGGATTACATAGGATGGAACCACGGCAGTTAAAGTGGAATGACAGCACCATAACTCTACAGTGTAGATGGGCCCCTTGTTTAATGTTAAGGCCTAATCAACACTACACATATAATCCAGTTTGAAACTGGATTATTTGCCAGGGTTCCTTCCTATTGAATCCTGGGGTTTGTAGTTTTACAAGGTCTTTAGTCATCTCTACCAAAGAGTGTGCTGGTGCCTCAGCAACCTAAAAATCCTAGGCTTCCATAGGAAGACGCCATGACAAATAATCCAGTTTCAAACTGGATTATTTGTGTAGTGTAGATGCACCCTAAGTCGGCTTGAATCTAGACCATCAGACATCCCCTAACAATCCTCTACACAGAGGTACAGTATTTGAATTGAATTTAGGGAGTTTAAATGTAACTTGGAACCAGCATCTACTGGGCAAAATCAAAAAGGAAATGCTGAAGCTGTGATCCCCAATGCCTTTCTGACAGAGTCTAGGGCAGTGTTTTCCTCTTGCTGGTTCAGTGTCATAAATTAGTGAGCCACATACAGGGGCAGCAAAGGTACTGCAAAACAAGCCAAAACTTATAATTAGGTTTCCCCCTAAAACCTATTATGTAAGGAGAAAGCACAGTAAGTGGCACCTGCCAATGAGGAATATGTCAGGCAGACAGAGGTCAAGCTGCAGAGCACTTGTGTAGGCAAGCTGGAATGGATAGCCACAAGACAAATGAATGAGAGGGTAAAGGATGCTATTATTACCATGTCTAATGGACTTTTTCCAAGGGGGCCTAGCCTACAAGCAGTGACGCTAGGTCACAACAGCGCAATGGGCAAAGTGTAGATCAGTGGTGGAGATCATGCTTTTTGTGCTTTTTGTTGCCTCCAAATTACAATTTAAGCAAAAAAATAAAATAAAATCAGTGCAAGTTGAGAGATTCCAGTGAGTTCAAATCAGGAAAGGAGAAAAGGAAAACCTGTCTTGATTGCCTATTGTGAAGTTCTTAGTTATTTGGGCTACAACATTAAGCAGCATGGGGACTCTGAGAATTGTAGGCTAAGAAAGTAATGTTTGAGCTCTGGAATTCCCCACTTCCCTAACTGGGCCATACAGAAAACAGGTTGTCACACAAACCACAGGTGAATGTCATTGGCCTCTTAAATTGGCTTATTATCTAGATCCCTTGGAAGTCTCTGGCTGATGAAGAAACAATTCACAATGTGAACAAGGTTGCTACTGTAGTTCCCTCTTGTTTCCAGTGTTCCTTTTTCACTTTCAACTCCCAGAAGTTTGCTATTAGAAATGTGGTTTGTTGTCCTGTGCCTTCAAGTTGACTCTGACTTAAACTGACCCTATCAGAGTTATTCAGAGGAAGTTTGTCATTGCCTCCCTCTAAGGCTGAGAGAATGTGACTTGCCCAAGGTCACCCAGTGGGTTTTCATGAGCTAGGGATTTGAACCCTGGTCTCCCAGAGTCCTGGTCTAACACTCAAACAGCCATGCTGGCTCTCAGGAGTCTGCTGTGCACATGCATTTGTTTTGTACCACCATCAAAGGGCTTTTTCTTGCTTTCTTTTAAACAATATGAAAGCAATATGAAAACCTACACAACCTCTTGATCAAAGGTCAAGGTGGGATGAATGCACTCTCCTTCCACTTACCTAAAATTCTCTTTAAAATGATGACAGCCATCATTCTATCTGTCTCTGACCCCTCGCGTGCTAAGGAGAATGTTAAATGCTCCTTATATATTCCTCAGGGGTGGCTGGAAGCAATTTTCCTTTTACGCCTACATATAAATGCTGGAAAGTGGCAACGGTGACAAAAAACACATAAAAAAACCAGCAGTGAGCGACAGAATGTATGTCTGTCAGTGAGAGAATGTGGATTTAAAGAGGTCAGTTGGTAAAGTGGGGTGGGAGTGGGATATAAAAACGCATAAATTGAGTATTGCACAATGGAAGGCAAGTCCTTTGCCAGACCTGGGAAACAGGCTGCTCTTAAACTCCAAAATGTTTTCATTTCTCTGCTGTCTAGAAATGCAACCGGTACTCTGGCAGCTGGAACCCTGATATCAGGAGAGCAAGAGATTGTGTTTTAAAATGGAACCCACTGGGAGTAAATGAATGTTCCGACACAGCTGAGGCACAGTGCATTCCCTCCTGGTGCTAGATATCCCCGATTCATCCCCTCACCTTCTTCTTTGGGACTTAAAGATACAAGTAAGAGACAACTTATGTGGCATTTTTGAACTTCATTTTTTATAACTGCCTCCATGTGCCCCCCTCCCATGTTAAAGAGAGCAACACTCACTGGGAACACCACAGAAAACTTTAAAATGGAAGGTTGGCTTGACAGAGAATGGCTGGCAAATGCCTGCGGTTAGGAAGATGAAAGGAAGGCTGCAGCCTTGGATGTGTCTCACTTCAGAGAGAAGAAGTGTAGAGGGAAAAAGCAGGCAATGATAAATTCTAACCCAAATCTGCCAGCCCTGCAAACTTTCGCTCCACTCATCCTCTACAAGGCAAACAGAATTATCTCCTTTCCAGGCAGGCCTTTGGAAAGTTGTAGTAGTGTAATAATATCAACAGGCTTGAAGTCTCTATTGCCATTAAAATGATGTTCTCTTTAAAAGAGCAGCAGTGTATTTAACAGTCATTGTCTCTTATACAGTCATGTTAGGTTTTTTGTGTGGTTTTTTTCCCCGATGAGATGCTATGAATAATACCTACCACTGAATGTCAGTTACTAACTATCAAGTATATAGTATGTTAAGTATGTCATATATCTACATCTATATATGACTGACTTGTGATACAAAACACACCTCCTGTCCAGCTCATGCTTTTCTCATCTTCCACAATACAGCATGATGTATTATAACCACACATAACCACGAAAGAGTGTGCAGATCAGACAACGTCACTCTTTCGCGGTTATATTCTGCCCCAAACCCGAACCTTTTTATTGATGGCTTAAGCCATCAATAGGTTGTGTTGTCATTGTTGCCATATGGAACATCACAGCCCCCCCCCACCCGGTACTTACCATGACAGTGGCTGGACTGGCCAGAACATACGTGAGATCATGACATCTAGGAAGGGGACAAACTTTTTTAAAAATTCCCTGGTTTTCTTGTAAGTTTTAAAGTGTGTTTAGGTGCTTGGTGTAACTTTTTGATGTTTATTTTTTGTTTTACTTTTGAATTTCATTGCATGGGATTTCATCACGTGGGATTTCAAAGGAGAAAGTGAAAGGGACTTTGTTCACATCCTCCTTTAGTGCCAGGGAAGCCTTTGGCAGGAGAGGAAGGTAAGTGTGGTGAAGGATGTTCTTTTGCTGGCATAAGAATGGATTTTTTAATGCCAGCAAAAGAATGTCTTTAGGAGGTGGTTTGATAAAATCCTAAGAAAAAGTACTTGTTACAGCAGTAAGAAAACTTCACTCCTTCTTATCACGTTGCTTTTGAAAATTCAAATTTACCACCTTTTCATATCAAAAGGATTGTTTGTAACTGGTAACTGCAAGTAACTTTACTACCTATAAGTTCTTGTGTGTCTGTGTGCATGTGGATGCATGTACACTAATCCCTTTGCCATTTCACAAGGAACTAAGCTTAATTGTGGTCCAGGAGCCCTCAAGTTTTTTGGCAAGATGCTTGCATGAAGAAGGGAGTTAAAAGTCATCCTTCTCTAGCTGAATTGGACTGTCAAAGTCCTTGCCAGCCTCCTGCTTGCCAGCTTTCATGAACCCATTCCATAGCCACTGGCACACAGCTAGTCAATGGCGCAATCCAAACAGCTCCCCAGTGTGTCTTAATTGAAGTCAATGGACTTCCACCAGGGAGGAATGCAGTCCAGCATCTCAGACTGGAGACCATAGCAAATCCAGCTGGCAAAGACAGATGCAGTCATAATGGCAATATGGATCCCAAGCTCAGGAAATGGCTTTGGGGCACTAGTTTGCCTTTGCAAAGTGTCAGTACAAAGCCAACAAAAATTGAAACAGGTTCAAAGCAGATTAATATTAGCAAAAACAGCCCATCGTTTTCACTTTGAACTCTCCAATATATTGACAAATTATTCCTCTCCTCCATCTCTCTACTCCCAAATATAATGATTGCTGCTCACATGCACCTACTGGAAAGATCTTGTCTTGCTTTTAACCAATTAATTAGCTGGTTTATTTCCCCCTCAAAAAAAGACAACAGAATTTTGAAACAGGTGGTGTTTTCAGGGTATTTAATTAAGGTAGCCAGGATAAATCATTTATCATTGTAGAAATCATCTTAAGCATCAAATTAACATCTCAAGGGGAGAATCCTGATAAAAACCAAGGTAATGTTTTCAGCCTGGATTGTTAGTGGCTGCACAGCTCACAAGTATTTTGTAGTTGATCTCCAGGACTCATTGGGATGCAGTTTGGGGTATGAGTGGGCAGGTTTCTTGTTAATCCAAGAGGCCAAGGACAGGTTTCAGAAATCAAGAATATGGATGTGAAAATCTTATTTTTGTTGTGTTTATCAGAATTCCACAGACATCTTGTCCCAACCCAGTTGTGTACCCTTCTCACTTCAAGATTTGGGCATACTTCTATGTGGATGATTTAACACATATGATCTTGGTAGGTGCATGGATTTTCCCATTGAATAAAGTGTACCTACATACATTTTTAAAATGTATCATGGTTCTGTGCAAATGTTTTCCACCAAAACACATAATAAGCCCTGGAAAGGCATGGATTTTCAAGGAAAGAGGAATCCCATTCCATTGCAGTCATGGGAAATAGATATTTCCATAGAGCAATGTGTATCTAATGAATATCTTTTCCATCTCTTACAGGAGGGTGTTCAGAAGCTAAATTTGTCTGAAATTGGCAAAATTGGAGAGTTAAGTTTAAGCTAAGAGTTATACAAGGCCAGTAGAGCTGAAATTCCCTAATCTATCTGGGTTAACAATCTGCACTACCCCTTCTGACCATTAAGATGGTGGAGAAGTGAAGCAACAAGGGTCAGATCAGCAGTTTTCTCTACCTGCAAGTTGCCCCCAAAGAAGAGGGGTGAAGAAGAACCATAGCTCAGTGACAGAATATGTGCTTTAAATGCAGAAGGCTGCATATTCCATAGCTGACTTCTCTATACTGAGTTGGGAAAAGGACAGTCTGAATCCTTCAAAAGCCTGAGGTACAAATCAGTTCATAAAAAATGTAGTAAGATGAACCACTGGTCTCCTATGCATAAGGAAGCTTATTCCTGAGTTAAACTGCCATGCCGTTCAACATTTCATAGCTGAAAATTGAGACACATGAGGCCAGGCAACATCAAAGTATGGTTAAGACAGCAAAAGCTATCAGTGAGGGAGAGGATAGAACCTAGGAGAGGCTGCAGAGGGTTGCTTTTGCCTGAACCTACTGGGAAGGGCAATATTCTGTCCTTCCCCACCCTGGGGCTGAATTGAGTGTGAACTAGTTTTGTGTTTTGCACCCAGTTTGAAGTATACTGAGGGCAAAAGGGGAAAGTGGTATGAGGAGACACTGGGTCAAGTTAAAAGAGGATGAATTGAGACTGCCCCTGCCAAATCAGGACAGTTGGAGGCTATGCACTATACGAACCTTGCCTCTAAATTCTCTAGCACAAGCTCACTGGTGTCTTAGAGTACTCAGCACATGATTAAAGCAGCCAGCATTTTTGAACTGGCCAAAATGGGCCCTAAATACAGCAAAACAACAACTACAACAACAAAACAACAGCAGCAGCAACAAAAAAGACCAATCCTTATAGTGGGGAGGGGTAGAAACAAGGAACTGGCCATGACGCACAAGATGGCAGAGGGCTACCTACTTCATTTTAACAAGGAGGGCAGAAGCAGGAGCATTTCCCACTAGCAAAAGAATTGTGGTGGTGGTGGTTCTTCAAGTCACTTTTGACTTATGGAGACCCTAAGGCAAACCTATCACAGGGTTTTTCCTGGCAAGGTTTGTTCAGACAGGGGTTTGCCTTTGCCTTCCTCTGAAGCTGAGAAAGTGTGACTTGTCCAAGGTCACCCAGTAGATTTCCATGCCTGTTCGGGGATTCAAACCCTGGTTTCCAGAGTCATCATCCAGCCACTCAGACCACTCCACCATGCTGGCCTGACAAGTGAATACCCCAATGAAAATAAAAATGTATTATGATGTAATTTATTCCCTGGGAGTGTTGTTGGTTAAAAGAAAAAGACAAGTGTCCCCAATGGGAACTCCCCAGATCAGCCATTGATGCTGCATTCACATGAGTACAATGGCACATAGATTTAAATGCTGGTAATATCAGTGCAAAAGCACCATGGTGATAGGACGTGTTTTAAACTGTGTGAGCCTCATGGGAGCTGGTCGGGATGTGTGCCGCCTGTTGCCCCAAATCATCCCAGCCCAGAAAAGGACACATTGCCTGATGCTGATGGAGCCGGCATGCTGGGATGGCAAAAGGAAGAAGAACCCATCTGGAGGAGGAGTGTCAGCATGGTGGGGGCAGGGGAGGATGAAGAGAGTGTGGTGTTGAGAGAGAGCAGGGAATTTAAGGAAAGGATTGAGAGTGAAGGGGTGGAGATGATGGAGAGGGGGGACATCTCAGCAGGACAAGGGAGAGAGGATGAGGACCCAGCAAGAGAGGAAGGATTGAACAAGGCTGCTCTGGGAAAAGACGGCAAGGGATATATCAGGGAAAGGGGGTGGAATAAGGAGGGGTGGGAGAGACTCTTGGCAGAGACTGGCGATAGGGAGAGGGACAGAAATGCCTGGGGGATATCAGCAGGGATAAGCGTTCCGGGGAAGGGAAAGGCAGGCAGCATGGGAAGAACCCATTACCTTGGTCAGTTTGGGCAGCTGTGAAGGACCAGGTGGAAGAGGTCTCCAAGGCCGTGAATATGATTGTGGGGGATCCTGGAGAGGTATGGGGCTCCATAGGAGGTGGCAGAAACCAGCACCAACGGATACTGGGGAGGGACACCACACATTTGGAGAAAGGAGAGTGGGAATATATGGAAAAAGAGAGAACAAGCAAGGCAGGTTCTCAGACTTCAAGGGGAAGTGACCCTAGAATAAGACTCCAGGGTGGGGCAATACTATTACTGACAGGACTATGAAAATACTGGAGTAATTATGTGTTTTCTGTTGCATAGTGTTCATTGTTTGACACCATATTAAAGCTCCTTGTTCACACAGCATTCTTTTTTTTTCTTTTTCTTTTTTTGCAGTCCATCACATATATGGATGTGTAGGCATGAGTTGGCCTGTCCCCTCTGCTGGGAGGGGGCGGGGCCACAGACTGGACATGATCATAAAAGGGCGATATCATCTGCTATGAGCACCCTTTCACAATCATTAGGCGTCCTTATGACGCTGTAGTTGGATAGTCTGATAAAGTCCTAAGAATTGAACTTAGCTTGAGGCACCTGGATTTTTTTAGGCTCAATTTTGTGCATCTGACATGTGCATGTTATTTTATTTTATTTTATTTTAGTTCTAGCAGAATAAGCAAAGAGAAGTTAATAAACAGCAGCCACATGTTTTCTATTCTTGCTACAGAATATACTTTCAGGGGCTCTGCAAAGGAAAAAAAGGAGAGTGAAAGCATTTCTAGGAGGCTGGTGCTTGGGGATTTTCCAGTTTTGCACATAACAGATAAACTGTACAATGAGCTCTATTCCGCAAGGCAAGGCTACTTCCCTCCCCCCAACTTTATTTAAATATGTTTGTTTATCATTGCTTTGCATTTCCCCTTAAAAATGCACAAAGCAGTGTGCAGTCCCAAAGCAATCAACAATAAAATCAATCGTATCATTTAAACAACTGGTGTCAAACTGCATATTAAATCACAAAGCCCTATTTAAGTCTTCCGACAGCCACAAAAACAACATAAAACAGTAGCTAAAAGAGCAGATGACATCACAGTGCTACATTCATCAGACATCACTGCATATGCTCAGGCCAGATAGATAGATAAATAAATAAATAAATTGCTGGAAGCAAATGGATTATATGGCATAGTGGGCCAATGAAGCCAAGGGCAGTGACGGTACATGAAACTAAGAGCAGTGAGGACCAAAATGAGGCAGGCAATGAAGACTGTGCCTTTTCAAGTGGCCTTTGGCTCTTGCAATTAAGGGTATCTATTCTGGTTGTTTTTAAAAAGTGTTTGTCTGGTTTTAGAATAATTATAAAGAGGATCTTGGATGGCTTTTAATTGGTTTTCAATTATTTATTTAAAGTTTTAAAACCATTTTTATCAATTATATATAAAATTATAAAAGAGCTGGCAAATATAATCTCAGAGCCATTGGCAATAATCTTTGAGAACTCCTGGAGAACAGGAGAAGTCCCAGCAGACTGGAGGAGGGCAAACGTTGTTCCCATCTTCAAAAAGGGGAAAAAAGAGGATCCCAACAATTATCGTCCAGTTAGTCTGACATCAATACCAGGGAAGATTCTAGAACAGATCATTAAACAGAGAGTCTGTGAACATTTAGAAGGCAATGCCATAATCACAAAAAGTCAACATGGGTTTCAGAGAAACAAGTCATGCCAGACTAATCTGATCTCTTTTTTTGATAAAGTTACCAGCTTGGTAGATGAAGGGAATGCTGTGGACATTGCATACCTTGATTTCAGTAAGGCCTTTGACAAGGTTCCCCATGACATTCTTGCAAACAAGCTTGTAGTATGTGGGCTAGACAAGTTAACTGTTCAATGGATTTGTAATTGGTTGACCGGCCGAACCCAAAGGGTGCTCAGCAGTGGCTCCTCTTCGTCTTGGAAAGATGTGACCAGTGGGGTGCCACAGGGTTCTGTCCTGGGCCCAGTGCTATTCAACATCTTTATCAATGACTTGGATGAGGGAATTAGGGGCATACTTATCAAATTTGCAGATGACACCAAATTGGGAGGAGTAGCTAATACCCTAGAGGACAGGATCAAAATTCAGAATGACCTGGATAGACTGGAGAGCTGGGCCAAAGCTAACAAAATGAAATTCAATACGGAGAAATGTAAAGTACTGCATTTAGGGTGGAAAAATGAAATGCATAAATATAGGATGGGAGAGACCTGGCTGAATGAGACTACGTGCGAAAGGGATCTAGGAGTCCTAGTAGACCACAAGTTGACCATGAGCCAACAGTGTGATGCGGCAGCTAAAAAGGCCAATGCAATTTTGGGCTGTATCAATAGAAGTATAGTGTCTAGATCAAGGGAAGTAATAGTGCCACTTTATTCTGCCTTGGTCAGACCTCACTTAGAATACTGTGTCCAATTCTGGGCACCACAATTCAGAAAGGATATTGACAAATTGGAGCGTGTCCAGAGAAGGGCAACTAAAATGGTGAAAGGTCTGGAAACCATGCCTTATGAGGAGAGACTTAGGGAGCTGGGTATGTTTAGCCTAGAAAAAAGACGGTTTAGAGGCGATATGATAGCCCTGTTTAAGTATTTGAAGGGATGTCACGCTGAGGATGGAGCAGGCTTGTTTTCTGCTGCTCCAGAGACTGGAACACGGAGCAATGGGTGCAAGCTCCAGGAACAGAGATTCCACCTCAACATGAGGAGGAACTTTTTGACAGTAAGAGCTGTTCGGCAGTGGAACACACTCCCTCGGAGCGTGGTGGGGTCTCCTTCCTTGGAGGTCTTTAAACAGAGGCTGGATGGCCATCTGTCGGGGATGCTTTGATCAAGATTTCCTGCGTGGCAGGGGGGTTGGACTGGATGGCCCTCATGGTCTCTTCCAACTCTGCAATTCTATGATTCTATGAATTCAGTAAAGCCTTGAGTAGGTTGATAGGCGATAAATGAATGCCTTCAATAAACAGACAAACAAACATCTACGGTACTACAGTCAGACCCTTTATCTGCAGTTTCAGTTCCCCATGGCTGAAAAAAAAATAGGGACACATACCATAAAGTCATGCTGGAAAATGCCTGGAGAGGTGTCTTCTCTAGGCATCTTCTAGGTCCTCCAACACAACTCTATGGTATGTTTGTAGCGGAAGTCCTTTATTTTAATAGGATTCACTATTATTGCCAGTTTCTTGTATCCATGGTAGGTCCAGGAGATGATACAGGGGTCCAACTATACTTGCATCTGATGAAGTGGACTGAGACCACAAAAGCTTATGCTAGAAATTTATTTTTCTCAGTCTCAAAGGTACTACAGCATCCTTGCAGACTGCCTTCTGCAAAGCTTGTTTTGGACTACAACTTCAACAAAGCTGCAGCCAGCATCCTTTTCTGGGCCCATGTAGCTCTTCTCCAGATGTCTCCCCCCCCCTTCCCAAAAAAAGTTTGCTATCCAGAACACACTTGCATCCTCCTTCCTCTGAGTCACTGTGGGTTTGCTGTAGCAGCGCTTTCTCGCTTTCTGGTATCCTCGCCCTACCAGACAAAGATAGCCTGCTGAGTATAATTAGCAAAACACAGGTTGCCAAACTGGATCAGACAAGTCATCCGTTTGGGCCAATATCCTGTCACCAGTGGTGGCCTTGGCCAGCTGGTGTTTTAGAGGGACATGCGGAACTGGCACATGCTAGGAGAATTTGCCCTCAGGAAAACAGCTCTTCCTCACCACCAGGCGTTAGAGGTCAGCTCATTGTCCCAAGGCAAGAGAATTTCAATCCTTTCATTAAGAAACCACTGGATAACACATTGTAACATAAAATTAAAGCCTGAAGTCTGTTCGGAAAAGGCTTCCTGACAAAGGCCATTCACTGGACCGGAACGTAAGCTCTTCCCAAGAGAATCCAGGAAGTAACCCCAATTGCTCTAAAATAAAAATAAAATAAAATTAACTAAAAAGAGAAGAAAAGTCTCGACAATTGACAAGAAGAAGTAGGGGGAATAATAACCACCTCAGATTCTTCATTCTCTTACTCTTCCTGCATTGTAATTCTGGTCTTTGCATTGCTCTTAAACAATTGATCCCCCCTCCTGCTCTCTCTCTGCAAAACATGAGAGGAAAATATATATTTTCAGAAGCTCCAGCAGTACCAGAATGGCATAGTGGTCCTTGGGGAAAGCAAACCCAGCTTTCTGCTCCGATATTTCCGAATTAACAAACACACAAAAAGAGAGTCAGAGTGGCATCATTTACATTCTATGGGTGAGAGAACAACTCCTCCAGATGTATGCACAGGAGGGGTTTTCAGACTGGATTAGCCAAAGGCTAGCAGACACAAGAGTATGGGAGCATCAGTTTCTTTGTAAGGCAAAATTGTTGGAAATGGAATAGCACAACACCTGCACTAAGGGCAATGTGCCCACGGGGGGCAGCAAAGACAGGTAGGACCACCTATTTCTCTCTCTCTCTCTCTTATCTTGTTTGGATCTGTCTCTTTCATGTGTAGACTAAGGGCTTGTTTATAGGAGAAAATAAAATGTGGATTGATGCACAGTAATGTCAATTTTCAGCAGCTTTCCTTAGGAGATTTTCACACGGGGCCAAAATGCCCCATTATTGCCTGCCACCTCCTCTCCCGTTCCTGCTACGGAATAATGTAAATCTTTCACACACTTACCTTAATTCCACGGCAGGAACGGGCTCCCTCTCCCCTCGCTGGCCAGCCGTAAATGCAGCCGTCGTAAGGCTGCTTTTACGACCAGCTGTCTGAAATGTTATCACATTATCACGTGATAACGGCCAGGTGGTAAATTTAAAAAATAAAACTCCCCCAAACATAAAATCAGTTCACCAAGCACAAAAACACACTTTAATCGCACAATCAAAACAGGGAGGGTAAAATAAAGGGTACCACTTACCTGGATGTCCAGATCGTACCAAGAAGTGCTCGGAATGGACCTCCCCTCCGTGGCTGTCATTTTGGAACAGGAACGGGGCTCCTGTTTGCACACCTGTGATTACGTGATAACAATGAAATGGGAGGTCTATTCACGATTAAAAATTGTAATTACATTGTTCCAGAACAGTCACAGGAGCAGGATGGATGCAGGACAGAATGGGGTCAACATCGTCCGAAAGGGAAAACCTTTCCCGACCCAGTTCTATTCCTGCCACGGGATATATAGCCTGTGTGAAAATCTCCTTAGTCTCCATAGTTTTTTTTTTTCAAGATCACAGGCATGTGAAGTCATATGTGTTTGTTGTTCAAACAGACATGTCTGTGAATCAAGATGGTGGACATGAGGAAATTACTCGTGTTTTTATTGTGACCAATTGCCACCTTGTTTATCTCAGATTGGCCTTTTTAGTCATCAGCACGCTTGCAGAAAGCGCGGGATGAGTCCTTCCTGAATCTTCATTTGTGAAGAAAAGCCAGAGAGAGAGAAAGAGAGTTGCCATGACCGAACAGCATTAAAAAAAAAAGGGCAAATCCAAGGTGTGGAAGTGTGATCTTCTGCTTAAAAGTGCAGGGGGGAGGCAGGTTTGTCATCTCAGTGCATGAACGCTATTGCAAAAATCCAACACGGTGGTTCAGGACACTTGATTGCCAGCAAGCTTTGCCCCCTGTGCAGTCTTTTCCAGCACCACATTTCAAATGAGTTAATTTTCATTTTCCATATACATAAGACCACTTAAATAGATGTGAGTCCCACACTAAACACCAATGACTTAATAATGTTACTGGGTCTCCCCCCCCACCTTAAACACACACACACACACACACTTTTGATTCTATCATGCTTAATCAAGCTCTTACTTCCATGCATTTTTGGACTTTATCAGACTAGTGTCTAAAAATGCTATAATTTAATGAATAAAGATAGCAGGAACATCATAGCATTGTAACACTTTTTATCACATGTTGCTGTAATCACACAAAAGAAACACCACATAATTATCAAACAGTGACCACTAGCACTTTAAGAACAGGAGTTTATTTCCTGGATTTTTCATGGGCGAGATTTTGGCTGCTCTTGCGAGAAGACACGAGCACACTTAAAACTAAATAAATAAATAAAAGCCAGACCTCCGAACTCTGATGGGAGAATTAGCTCCAATGAAACCTCCGGACACAGGATGACTATACAAACAACAAAGGATGCACTTTTGTGAGCTACATGTAGTCATCTATCTGGCTGCTGCTATTGACAGTATGTTGGCTCTGGATGAGCAGTTGTCTGATCCAACAAAGCTGTTTATATGTGCTCAAACTCCTTAAAATTCAGAGCTCAAAGGAAACAAGTTATGCCTTTAATTAAAATAAAATATTGATGCAATTTTAATGCTGATAGCCAAGACTGAACCAAATGATGATTACTTGCCAGTAAGAATAATTTATTTCACTTAAGACTTATTCATGATTATGAATCTTTGGGACTACAAATGAATGAAGGGTTTTCCTAGTCAGCGGTGAGAACGCAAAGAGAAAACTAGCCATCCTTAAGACCCATTGAAAATCAAGGGCACTTGAGACTCATTGATTTCAGTGGGACTCAAGAGGGCCTCATTTTCTCTGGACATTTTCCCATTAGGTCCAGCCATTAAGTGCCTGCTGTAAAGCTGTTTAAATAGAATTTATTGTGGAATCATACAGGCCAGGAAGGCAGGCAGAGAAAAGTTTGCCCGGGTCAATGGGTTAACCTTCTGCATTTTGCAAAGATTATGCCATTCATCTTTTCTGCTACCATCCTGCTTTACACATTCCTGAACTTCTGACACCAAAAGTAACTCTTCTGCATCCCTGGAGAACTAGTCCACTGCCCACTTTTTCTTACTGCTGAGAACTTCTAGCTAACAGCTATGCAAAAACAGTTCCATCCACAGCTCCAAGCCATTGCTCCTTTTCTCATCATCTTGTGAGTGTGCCAGGAATTCCCTTTCTTCATTATTCACTTACCACTGAACATATATATAGACTGTCATCACAGTGCCCCTGATCTTCCTTCCCACCTTCAACTATAATTTTACATTAGAGCAAGGGAGTGGGGATCACACTGAACATGTCCAAAACTTCCAGGCCAGGAATACTTCCTGGATTATTAGATAATTGTTTTTGTTTTTTTTTTCTGATTATTCTTTTACCCCAACATCACATTTTCTTCTAAACTTCTAAACACCTCCAAGAAGCAGACATGGATCTGATCAGGTCTCCATTAGAAATGAAAAAAGACAGTACAGGTTGGAGATTTTCAGACGCCTCTTTCAGCCTCTTTCTGCGCAAGCAGCCTCCGGAGCAGTAATGAGGCTGCCGCGTGGCAAGGGGTCCATTTTGGATGACGCCGTTTCTCTCTCAGCATCGTCCGTGACTCTTGTGGCTAGCATTGGAGGCGGCTGCACTGTTTTTTACTCACGGACAACTTCCGTGAGTGAAAAACAGTGTGGCCACCTCCAATGCTAGCCGCAAGAGTCACAGACGACGCCGAGAGAAACAGCGTCATCCAAAATGGACCCCTTGCCATGCGGCAGCCTTGTTACTGCTCTGGAGGCTGCTTGGATGGCAAGAGGCTGAAAGAGGCATCCGAAAATCTCAGTTGTCTCACTCTCCCCTCCCCCCATATGCATGGGGCCAGTACCCGTGGTTTCAATTATCTGTCAGCTGAAAAATATGGTCTCTCTAGGTATTTCCTATGTCATTCAGTGTGACTCTATGGCAACTTCCACTGGAAGACACCATAGAGTCGTGCTGGGGTTGTGAAGTGAAGTAGCCTTTCTAGGCATTTCCTAGGTCCTCAGCATGATTCTATGGGGTTTGCTATTACCCACAGTTTCAAATATTTGCATTAAGTCTAGGAACATATCCCCTGCAGATATGGCAGGTGATCTGTATTACATGAGGAGCCTGAAGCTTTCATCTTAGCACATATGTGCACTGGAATTTTAATTTATTTCTGGTCTGTTTTTAGTGGAAGAAAGCCTAATTGAAGTGATATGCATGTTTTGCAATTGGGAAAAAATGGAGTCTACAGTATTACTTTGGTTACATGACATGAAGCCTACTAAGCTTCAAGACAATGAAGCAACACACAATAAAAAGAGGGGATATGCCCAGAAATTCTAGCTAGTTATCTCTAGCTCTATTGCCCTCTAGTGGCACATAGCCACTTATGTAAATATTGACAGAGATTTCTTCATTTCCTGGACATAGGTCAGCTCAGAAAGGCTTAAACTAGGAACACAGTTCCTGAATGGGAGATGGTACTAAAGTTTGTTTTTTAAAAAAAACAATCAGGAACAGTCTTTCCAAACAGGGAATCAGGTGATCTGAAGGATCCCATTACCTTGCATTTCTTCCTTCATGAGCCTGCTTGTGTTGTTCAGTTTCATAAGTAAGTCAGGGAAGGTGAGAACTACTAGTTGTAACATGAAATGAAGAGTACAGAACCCCTTTGCTTCAGAGCTGGAGAAGGAAAACTTGGTGGGGACTGACAAACTTTGCCAAAATGCTCTTGGGAATACCAAGCAATTCTGAAATGCTCCACAAATGACCCATAAAAGAAAACCAAGGAAACCAGAATATGTGGTCAGAAAATACATTCCATTCCGGCAGCAGACAATGGAGAAAAAAACTCAGAGAGAGAGAGAGAGACCTTCACAGAATGAAAGCTAAGAGGCCGTGTTAATTTTCCAAAGAGGGTGAGCCTACGGGCCATATTGGGATCACTGTTTCCCTGTATTTGTCCGACAGATTCTCCCTTCTGTTCAGGGCTTGGCAACATTACATTTTGTACTACAGTTCCTAGACTCTCCCAGCTACCATGGCCAGCGGTATGCTGGGAGGAATGTAATCCAAATTTGATGATCAACAATTTTATCCATTTCTCTCTCTCTCTCTCTCTCTTTGCCTGAGAAACCTCCTTTCAGCTATGCTATGTTGCAAGCTTTTGGATCACAAATGATATTGCTTCACCTTCTGAGGGGTATGGAGACATAAATGGCCCTCTTTCCTAAGTTCAATCTTTTCCAGTGCCAGGCTCAGAAGAGGAACAGCCATCCTGTCTTTTCTCTTGTTTTGTTTATTCCTCTCTCCACCTGGCTGCCTTGCTCTACCTGCCAAGATCTGTAAAAAGGAAAGGGAGGGGGCAGGATGGATGGATGGGCAACACCTGTCAGAAGAAGAAAAAGAGCATTGCTCAGAGACACACACAGAGAGAAGGCATCTAGGAATGGTTACCGAGGTGGAACTGTGTTGTGTGCATGTAAATTAGCTTCCCTTGTTCTTTCCATGTCCTCCCAGCATGCATTCTTCCACAGTTCACTACTTCCCAAGCTCCCTTTGCTTCATTCCAGAGCCCTCCTTTCTCCCCGAGGAACAGGGCGTCCACTCCCCTCCACCTCTGCCAAGCAGGTGGTTGACATATTTCTTCATGGCCTGTGACAGAACAGCAGGCTCCGAGCACCTTGCTCTCTCCTCATCAAGGTTACTGCCCATCAGGCCTCTGATGGGACAAGGCATGGTTCATGTAGGGGCAGAGGTGACATTTGTAGGCAGGTTTGTGTTAGGGAGCTAGATTTCTGATCAACACTGAATATTTATTCCAAGGGCTTTCACTGTCACCTTTTCTTTTTGCAATGTAAGGAAGAAGCAAGAAGACGCTTGACAAACAGTGATGACAGGCTAAATGAGCATCTCTCTCTCTCTCTTTTCCCCTCCCTCTGCCTCCCTCACATACTGATTGCTGCTTATCATTTTGTATCTTGGCAATTATAATTGTGCCTCTCCAACCCAGAATATTTGTACATGATGCATCCAATGTCATGGATTCCTCCATGTTCCTCTACATCAATCCCTTTGCCATCTTTGGGCCTCAAACAAAGCTGTGCTTTAATTATGAGCTATATCTAAGCAATAGGAATATTTGTCAGATGGAGCACTTTTACAGATGTGGGATTAAACTAACATTCCTCTTTTCTTGCTTTTGGAATGGCCTGTTAAGTCTCCGCTTTCCATCATGTCTTTAGGGTTTCTCCCTAATGTATGTTTTCTGAGTGGCTTATATCTCCCTTAAAAAATAAATAAATCTTTGTATTGCTCTTCCATACAATATTCATTAAAATATGTGTTTATTTGTATAATCCATCTGTGTTGTGAGCCACTTTTGAATGTCTGCTGTTAAAGCAAGATGTTGATACTGAAATACACAGGTCAACTATACTGAGAGATGGGGTCCTTTCAGACTGCACAGTTATAGCACCATGACTCCATTTTATCTGTCACAGTTCTGTTCTCGGACATGCAATTTGGGAAGGGGTATTTAGAATCCTGAGCCCGAGAGCTCTAGTGTCTCACCAAACAGGATTCTCTAGGATGCAGGCATGCTAGTGAAAATAGAATGATAGCAATATAACTGTGATTGTAAAAGGGCTAACAGTGAGTTGGAGCTCAACTGGAGAGACCTGTCTCCAAATCCCATTTCACCCACTAAGGGATAGTCCAGATGGTGAGGGGAAAAAAACACCCTCTTAGAATCCATGGGGAATCATATGTGTCCAAATGTGCTTTTTGGAGGAAGGAGGAGCAAAAGTTGGGAAGAGTCCATAGCAGAAGCCTCCTGTGTTTGTTTGTTTTTTAAATGACAGAAATGCACACTCTCGCCTGTTAGGACAACTGAATTGCATTGCATCGCATTGCTGAAGAGGACAATTGATTGGTCGGACATGTGCAGGACGTGGAGCTAGGTAAGATGGCCGATCACAGATCCATAATGTTGGGTTGTCGCCATAGCTATTGTGTGCTGAGGTGATGAAACCTTTTCATTCCTTTTTTTCATTATTTAAGTAGAAGATCACTCTTCCATACCTTGGATTTTAGTATTTTTTAAAATAATAATAATAATACTGTTTGGCAGGGGCAAGTTGGGAAGTACAAAACCATGGGTAATTCACTTGCCACTACCATCTTGATTCACTGGAAGCAAAAATGGAGAGTTTGCACACCAGCGACCTTGCCAAAAAGTCATTGAGTCAGATGACAGCTGTTGCAAATTGGCATTTCTGCTCCCCAATTCACATTTTATTCCCTTGTCTAGACCAGCCTAAAGTTTAGAGAGCAAAACTCAGTGGTCCCTGGAAGGGCGGTCTCAATGGGCATAGATTAATGTGCAATCCATGCACCCCTCTTTCTGGATGGAGAGGGAGATCTAAGGACAGAGAAGTTCAGCTCCCAGATGCCTCCTTGCTGCAGAAGTAGAAACCAGTGCAACTAAAGCTCCTCTACCATTGGCTTTAACAGTGGTAGGTGACAAGGCTGGGTATTTAAAATTGTTTTCAAGGAGAACTAGGATCCAAAGTTTTCTCATTTCATCCCACAATGTTTCTGGTAGCGGTGGGGCCTATTCTGTGTATCCTGTAAGTATGCTGGAAGATGGATGGCATTCACCATGGATGTGCTCAATCCCGAGTCTTGTTTTCCCTGCATAAATACTCAGATTGGTGCTGGCATAGGAAATGAAATTCCCTTTTGGAACAGAAATATTGAGTAGCAAGGATTCATTGGGAACTGTGGGAGGGGGTTAACAGACTGAAAAGCAACCCACCCCCCCAATTGTTCAAGTGTGCAAATAAAGCTCTGGAAGTGGTGGATTGCCTGCCACAAAACTTCACATCTTCCCACACACTTCACTGCTCTGTAAATCCTGATTTTCACTTTCCTCTGGATTGGATTGTTTTGTATAAAAGGGAACAATGTCTAATTCCTTAACCATCCCTAGAGCAAAGAGGATACATTCAGATGCCTTTTTCCTTTCATATTTGTGATTAATTTTCAGCTGCATGGTTTGGACTGCATTACTCAGCCTATGAAATATGTTTATGAGCACAGTTTTTGAGGAAACAAAGCACAACAGTTTAAATTTGGGATATTAAAAGGAATTATTCAGAATGCCATGCTGCTGGGATCTATATTAGATTAATGTGGTTTCCCCACCTGAATAGGATTCCACACAGACACCAAATCTATCTCCTGAACAAAGCATGATTCCAGATCTGGACAGGTTGATATAGAGGGGGAATTGCCTCTCTAACATCCCACACCAGGGCATTAAAAGTGATGCAATAAAGGATACATGAGTTACTAAATATTGTCATCAAGCTGAGCAATAAGTCAGAGTTTATGATTTCTGGTTGTAAATTCATTTCTCTTAAGTGTTTAAATAGAGACAAATGGGGATTCAGTCAAGGCCTGAAACCCATCCACAGTACCACAGTTGCTTTGCAGTATGCAGAATAAATAAATAAATAAATAAAAAGCATAGATGTGTAACCACTGGCTTTCCAGATGTTGTACTTCAGTTCTCATCAGTTATGGCCAGAATAGCCAGTGATACTTGAAAAGCTGTTATCCAGCCTCATCTGGAGGGCCACACATTACCTGCTGCTGATATAGAAGTGTGCCACCTTGTCCTAAAAGGAGGATCCCTGTGGAAATTGTTCTGTGGGTTTTCTGTATTTTTTTCCATAGGAAACTACATTTTGAGCATAAAACACCTATCTCCTGTGCAGGAAACTCTGTGTGTGTGTGAAACATTTTTGTGTTCAAAAAAGTTGACTTTTTGCATAGTACATTTTTTTTTAAATAGAGTATTTCCTTGAAAGACTTTGCAGACAGAAAAGGATCTTCACCACTGTGAACTCGAAGGCTTTCATGGCTGGCATCCACAGATTTTCCTTGTTTTTTTTTTTTTCCGGGCTGTGAGGCTGTGTTCTGGAATAGTTTCTTTCTGATGTTTTGCCTGCATCTGTGGATGGCATCTTCAGAGAATGGTTGCGTAGGAGTGTGTGTGGCATTTATATACTATGAACTCCTATTGGGGAGTATATGCCTTACCACAAGCTACTTCCAGTGGGATAACGAATTCTACGAACAAATAGACGGGGTAGCCATGGGCAGCCCCCTGAACTGAGTGATAGAGAACTTTTACATGGGACATTTTGAAAAGCAAACCCTAGAAACAGCACCAAAAAAAGACCACAACATGGTTCCAATATGTGGATGACACTTTCACCATTTGGAACCACAGAGATTTGGTCTCATTCCCGAAACACCTGAACAGCATCCATCCAAATATCCAATTCACGATGGAAAAAGAGAAGGAAGGAACACTGCCATTCTTGGATGTCCTAGTCATCCACAAACCAAACCAACGGTTAGGCCACAAGGTATACAGAAAAGGAAAGAAGAAACCTTAAAAGTAAACAAAATCTGGCTCCCAGTTTTGAAAAACAATAGAATCAAAACTCAGCACTTACAAAAGAATTCCACCCAGGGAAAGCAGGAGTTCCAGCAGATAATGGCCCATCAACTGACCATTAGCCAAACAGACAATAATCATCGTTGTATTTCTATACCCAGAAACTAACCATTCAAATACACAAATTTACATATATTCCCCAACAGGGGTTCACAATATATAAACTCCACACACACTCCTACTCAGCCATTCTCTCAATATGCCAGTCACAGATACAGGTGAAATATCAGAAAGAAACTCTTCCAGAACACAGCCTCACAGCCTGGAAAAAAAAACAAGGAAGATCTTCAGCACTGCTTCTCACAGGAAACAAATTATTCTGTAGAAAAATGAATAGAGACAACCCTAGAAGTAAGCCACACTGAATCCAATGAGACTTAGATGCTTACTTTCAGATAAGTGTATATGGGATTGCAGCCCAAAGAGCATCACCTTCATCCAATAAAGAAAATCCACAAGCAGAAACAAGCATCCACATGTACTACCAAAGAATATGCAGATGTGCACAGTGAGATGCTCCTAAATCCGTTAACTTGAATTGGCTGAATGAATCTTCAAATGTGTATCATCACTTGAAACCATATATTCTTACATATTTGTGCATTGTTTAGAAATGGATCAGGGCCCTCATGGATAGCTACTTAGTGTGAAGCATGGGAAAGCAGACCTTTATTTTATATATTAAAAAAGGAGGCACACAGTTCTTTCTTTTGCCAAAAAGAAGAAGGAAAAAATCCTAATGACTAATAGACCCAAGAATTTCCATCCTGCTGGGAAGAGGCAATTGAAAAATTATGTTTGACAATTTGTTTGAACTTTGGAGTTATTTTCCCCCCAAAAAGCCATTTCTCTGACATTTTCTCATGGCATTTGAAAGAGAAGACGAGGCTGTTTTTTGCAGATTTCTCCTACTTGACACATATCAGCTCCACGCCCCTTCCCTGCAGTCTTTTGCTTCATGGAAGTCATTAACTTGCTATGGTACAGTTCTGAGAAATGTGTGGCAATAATAATCATAAAAAAACCCTTGAAAGCCACTTAATGGCGGATGCATGAGGCATTTGCAAGAGGAGACCATGCAAGAGAAAGCTGTTTAATGGCAGATGCAGGAGGCGAGGGGCAAACAGGCTGAGTTACAAATTTGTACAGAAGATGGCCCAACACTCTGGAATGGTATGAGGTCCAGGATGTGCAGGGTTCCCAGAGAAAGCATCTTCAGCAGTTCCTTCAACCTGCAAGATTCACATGTTGCACTTTTCTAACAATGGAGACTGGCGGTGCCAATGTCAGTATGTATGCATGTGTGAGAGAGGGTGAATTTAGCCTGGGGACATTATCATACCCAGCAAAATCCACATGATTACAGCATCACAGTAGTGCAAACGGGTCTCGCTATCACATGACATTGTAGTGTTTGCATGGTTAATCTGTGCTCCAGCCATGAATAAGCTGTCACTTCTTATTGACGGGAGAAGCTGTCAATAGCTCTCACTATCACTTTTTTTGCGGTATTGAAGAGCGTGCAAAACCATGTCCTGTTCATGAAAGCATGAATGGGCAGTCTGCTTTCCCCCCTCCCCATTCCTAGTGAGAAAACTTCCAGGTGAGGACATGAAAACTAAGCACAGGACGCTCTTTTTCATGAACTGTCCCGTGTTGTTTGCATGTTTTTAGGTTTGTTTTATGTGCTTGTATGTTCATTGACTTAGTAAATTCAGGGGATTTGGGAGTTTTAAACATGCTCATGTCTTCTCATGAAAACCACCAAAATCTTGCCCATGCTAAATTACAAAAGTAAATTCCCATTCTTAAAGTGTTAGTGGTGGTTGTGTGATAATTCTGTGGTGGTTATTTCATGCGATTACAGTGACGTGTGATAATAAATTTAATAATGCTACTATGTTTCCTCTTTCTTCATTCACGGAATTACAGTGTTTTTAGACACTAGTCTAATAAAGTCCTAGGTTTTAGTTCAAACTTTAAAGGAGATATACAAAGTCTTGAACCTGTTTTGGAGGTGGTGTTCAGCACCTTGGAGAATCTAAAGCCTGGACTGAAAAGTGAAGGCATTTCTTTGTAGTCTGGAGACATCAGCCTCCACTGATTGTTATGTAAAGGGCCCTTCTATTTTACATCACCAGTGCATGGATGTATACAGGCATAACTCACTTATCAAAGGAAAAAAAGCTCCATTTTACAAAGTCTTTTTATGAAAGCCCAGCACGTCCCCCCCCCCGTTTCTTGTATTGTCTTCTGTCCAGCTGGATTTTTTTTTTCAGCATTGGCATTGTGAGGAAGGTGAAGGAGGGCTAGAGAAAGACAGACTTTCAGTGTTTGGTTGCAGCAGTGTGTACACAGTGAACAATGCAATAAAGCCTGGCCTGGAAAGAACAGGATTCTACTCTAGGTGATTTTACTGTAGCCGTGGGTGCTTACGTACAACAGCCAAGGTAAACAGTGGCCTCCAGAATCACGTACTGAGCATGTGTGAAAAGCAAAACAGAAAGAAAAGGGGAACACAGATCAGTCTGCTTCACCAGCTACCCTTGCATGTTGTAAAAGCATAGATCCATAGGTTTTGCCACCAAAATGGAAACCATAGGAAAAGTGGATGCTATCGAAGGGAGGGGGGGAATCATCCCAGGATGTAAGCTTTCAAGTGGTCTCTAGAAAAAAAAATTAGGTAAATGTTTTTTGTGTACTTATGCAAGGCCTACCTGACCTGGCTGTTTCCTTTTGCACGTGCCTAATGTTAGTTTTGAATCAGAAGTTTGCTGAAACATGTTGAACTGTCACTAAGTCTGGTGTCACCCCTCCCCTTGACAGTGTCACCTGGTGCAGTTTGGCCTTTCTTCACCTCCCCCACCTGTGCCACCACCAGGGGAGAGGATTAACTCCAGCAGATACCATCTACTCTTCTTTCACTCTAGAGGCTGCAGCAGAGGCAGTTGGGATGAAGATAGGGCCTTTCATCAGCTGCTTTCCACCGCAAACATGATGCAATGGGCAAATTTTGTCAAATTTCTATCAAAGTGAAGCAAAACACTCACCTCTCACTAAAACACATGCTATTTGCTTTCCATAAAGGAAATGTTTGCTGCACGCAGGCTGCCGAGTTGTTGGAAGTTTTATTCTCTTAGAAACTTTTAATAAAAATGCAATTTGCCACCCCGCTCTGTTTTTAACCTTTGCATTTAGTGGTGCTTTTATGATTATTGTCTCATTCATTTTGTAAACAGCCCTGCGTATATACGTGAAATGGCAGAAAGGCAGGGTATACCCTTCATGCATGCTTGAGTGAATGAATGAATGAATGTATAGTGCAACACAGATATGTGCAGCGAATGGAGTGCTCACTAATTTCATAACATAAAAAAGAAGCCTGAACAGATAACCCGACATTATATGCTCTGCAGCAGACAAAAGCACTCTTCATATATTATGAATAATATTTGTAACTGTCCTTGCATCCACCTCCCACCTTAGCATAACTTCTGATAGAAAAGACATGATTCCCAATCACAGATGCATTATGTGGCACCCATTTTGGAGGTGAGAGCAAGGACAAGTGGGTGTGATTCTGCTTCTCACCCTCTATGAGCATGAATCATAATGTGTGAAGGGAGATAACAACAAGCAACAAAATTGAGCAGGAAGGAAATCACAACCTTAGCAATTTGCCCTTAGTAGTAAGCAACACCATATGGCCTAAGAGGCAAGTTGCAGAACACTCTCCCTGTGTTGCAAAACACTCTCCCTCATGCAAACATAAGGTACCTGATGAACTCTGTGCATATTTTGAGAGGCTTTCACAAGCTAGAAGTAGAAATTGTCAGGCAGGGAGGATGCACAATGAAGCAAAAAGGAACTATCTGAGCCACTCATCTGCACAGAAATTTAGCCAGCACATTCCGACTTTGGGACTGGGAAACTTCAGTCCCTGAGTCCTAACATAGTCCATTGAGCATAATGACACCACTCTTTTGTGGCTTCCTAACTTTTAATATCAGGTTTTCCCCATTCCCAAAGGTCAAATGCTCCTCCTAAGGCTTAGTTAGTGTCAGCAACAGCTTTAAGCTAAGCAAGGGGATCTTGGAGTACCTTCGAGACTAACTGAGAGAGGAAAAATTATAGCATAAGCTTTTATAGAGCTTTACCACACTCTGAGGAAAAGTGGCAAAGCAGCAGGAATGTTCCATCTTTCCTGCTGCCTTCCCACATGATGTTGGTGTCCTTTCAGCATCCTTTTGTGCCAGTCCCATGGGAGACCAAGCGAAAACCATGCCTTTTGCCAACGGCTTTTTCTGGTTAGCAAAAAGGCACAGTTTCACCTCAGTCCCTTATAGGACCGGAATGGGGGGGGACACCAAATGATGCCATGCAGAAAGGCAGCAGGAAAGACAGAATGTTCCTGCTGCTTGCCCGCTTTTCCTCAGAGTGCAGTAAGGTTCATAGTCTGCTTCCTCAGATGCTGGAGTTTAGCTTTAAGCTAAAGTATTCTAGTGTTTGGGGACCTTTTGCCCTTGGCCTTCCCCACCATTGGAGTGTGAAACTAAATTCAATTTGTTTCAGTAAATTCAGTAAAAGAGGTTCCTCATTCTTATCTAGGCAACAGTTTGGTAATCTAGGACATCAAGGGTCTTCTTGCCTTCAAGACATAAAGCATGCAAACCAAATTATCTCATTTTGCCCCACACTGGAGCTGACCATGTAAAGGTTTGGGTTCCACATGCAGGTTCCCTGCTTCCTGACTACTGCACTTGCCAATTGCCCCAGAGAATGTTCTAGTTGCCATATGAATGGCAATATCTTCCAGTTATTTCAATTCAGTTGGAAGTTTTCAAGAGAATGGAGATCAAAACATACAGGAACCAGTCTAAACCACAGCACCTAAGGTGTTGGGATCTCATGCAGACACCATTGTCCTGTCCACAGAAATCCACTTCTTTCCTTTGTATACTCAGCAATATTTCAGCAAGCAGGTTTACAACTTTGCCAAACAAAGCCCAGAAGCAGATGGCTTGCCCCATCCTGTCCCTGTTCAACCCCTGCCTCTATACAAGTTGTAAATCCATCAGTGGGTAAATAGTTTTGCTTACAGTGTAGTGCACAGACAAAAGCAAAGGCATCAATTACACACCTTCTCCTGCTCTTGGCACTGCAACCATCAAACTCTGGATTATTAATTGCCTGTTCTACCCCACCCAAATTATTTAAGGGTATCTTATTTTGATGGGAGGGGAGGCCTCTTCCCAGGAGATTTGATCTAGCTCAGCAAACAAGATTGTAATCTACTTTAGACTAAAAGCTTCCATTCTTATGCATTCTGGGGGCTCCATGACAAATGTCATCTCAAGCTTGAACAGAAGGTAGTATTTAAAACAATGTGACATAGACTTTCTCTAGAAGGAGTAGTTAATTGTTGGACAGGTCTACAAACAAGTTGGTTGCGAGAATGTACTTGGCTTCTAGTCCTATATCCATCCTGGAAACCTAAGGAAGTATTAGTTATTACTCTTGACGTAGAGCTGCTGCTGTAAGCAGCATACTATATGTGAAGCCGAAGGCTTTCACTGCTGGCATCCATAGGTTTTCTGTGGTTTTTTCTGGGCTGTGAGGTTTCACAACCCAGAAAAAAACCACGGAAAACCTAAGCATACCATATCATGTCCCATCTTCTCCTCCAAAACTATAGGCTTACTAGTATCATTCTCCATCACATACCACCACCAGGGAGCTATGTGAAGCAGGAGAGGATCATTCATGGCTTTCTAAAACTGTAGGATTACTAGAATCATTCTCCATCACATACCACCACTATCACCACCACCACCACCAGAGAGCTATGTAAAGCAGGAGAGGTTCTTTCATGGCTTTCTAGAAGTTATTGGACTTCAGTTCCAAACATTCCTCACCATCCTATTTTGCTAATTCATGGAAATTGAAGACCAACAACACCTGTAGGTTAATGAGTTGCTCAACCTAAACCCCAGCTGAGAAAGAACTCAGAGCAAGCTCTAGGTCACTCTCTTGTGATGTGAATGATGAAACTAAAAGAAGAATGGAAACAGTTTACACCATCTTTTGTATTTTTGCCTCGGAGTATAATGAAGTTATAGGGCAGGGGGTTGGACTAGATGGCCCTTGTGGTCTCTTCCAACTCTATGATTTTATGATTCTTTATAATTTCTCACTCATTTCCTCCCACAACTTTCTCTTAAGGATCTCCAGTCATTGAGCTAGAATACCAGAAACAACTCAAAAAAGCTTTGGAAGCAAGGGATCTGTGCAAACCCCCAAGCAAAGTTTGAAAAGTTACTTTTTTGAATCAGAATTCCCAGAATGAGTGCTGGCCATGACAGCTGGCAGATACTGGGATTTGTAGTCTAAATAAGCAATCTTTTCCAGCTTACTCACTCATGACCTGAGCTTGAACACAAAAAGCATGATTCCCCCTCATCACCTGTGCAAACTTCTATGTGGAAAGAAAATCACAACCATTTGGCTTAACCCAACCCTTTTAAACTAGGCCCACCCAGAACCTACAATGCATGGCAGCCAAAAATCTTATCAGAGCAAGACATGTTTTTATGGTAGCCCTGTCAGACCCAAGCCAAACAAGCTCAACCCACCAGCCAGGTTTTTGTGCATGCCAGAGCTGTCACATCATCCAAACTGATTCATGATCCTATTAAAGATCATTTAGACAGGGACAAACCCCTCCACAAATGTGCCATGATAACCGGGCTGCCTGGCACTTAAATCCTGTCTCTGGGCCAGCAAGACTGACTACAGGGCAATTCCTGTTTAATTAGGGCTCATAAAAGTTTCCTCAAGCCATAACGAAGAGGGAAACAGAGTGGATGCAGAGACTGATTTGCTGCTGCCTGTAAAAACAGAGTCTGTTACTGCTTCAGCAGTTTTGTGAGCACAGTTTTATGAACGGTGATTTTTTAAAAAAAAAGAAAAGAAAAGAAGGAGAAATGTCCCATGGCAAAATTTTATATCCCAAGCATCTGTGGAAACATTTCACCAGCCAAGTTGAGGATAAGGATCAAGTGGAGTGGAGCAATGGGGTGGAAAAAATGGGTGTTGCTGAATTAGAAGTATGCAATTAAACCAATTAAAACTAAAACCAGCAGAAGTGTGGTGCAGTGATTAGACTCAGGGAGACCCAGGTTTTGAATTCCCACTCAGCTGTGAAGGTAAATGGGTGACCTTGGGCTTCTTATTCTCTTTCTGTTTCTCACACTTGGCCTTAACTACCTCACAGGAATGTCGTGAGGATAAAAATGGATGGCAGACAACATATCCCATCTTGAGCTCATCTGAGGACAGATGAAATGTAAACTAAATTAAACCATAGAAGTAAAACACATTTTCTTCTTAGATATTGTCAAGACCATTTAAGGAAATTTCTGAGGACAAACAAGCCATTGTTGAAATGGAGAAGCTACCATCACTGGCATAATTTTTAGCATTTGTTTGGGGCAAGTGAAACTACTTGATTATTTGCTCCTCTGTTCTCTCCACTGGGAGTAACTCAAAGGTTAGCATTTGTTGTTGTGTTGTGCCTTCAAGTCAACTCCAACTTACGGCAACCTTACCCTTGGCTTTTCTTGGCATGATTTCTTCAGAAGAAGCTCATCATTTGCCTTCACTTTAGGAGATTATCAGATGTGGGGGAACGTGCCAAAACAAAAACAAAAAACAAGTTCCCAACCATGTCAGATGATCGCTAGGAGAACAGAAAGAGCGACATTAGCAGACTCCGCGTCCTTCAACTGTTCATGGGATGTAGCGGAGCTGCATCCTTATTCATTAACTGGGAGAAGCCACCAATAAAAAGGGACTCCTTACTCATGGCTGCGCAACACCCCTGGAATGCTGGAGGAAAATATTGTCTGATAATGTCGCCCCTTCCTTTTCTCCTAGCAATCTTCTGACACAGTTTTTGCCACATCTGATAAATTCCTTAGGCTGATATAGTGTGACTTGCCCAGAGTCACCCAGTGGGTTCCCATGGCCAAGTGGGGATTTGAAACCTGGAGACCTCCAGGAGTCCTAGGACATTTTCAGAGAGGGCTAAATACCCCGTTCCTGCCCCACCACCTCCATTCCCATTCCTGACACGGAGTAGAAGAAAAATGTTCACACACTTACCTTCATTCCGTGGCAGGAACATCCTCCCCCTCCCCTCGCTGGCTGGTCATAAATGAGCTGTTGTAAGGCTGCATTAATGACTGGCAAATGAAATCCCTCCTGTTCTTGCGAGAGAACAGTTGCACAGGAGATTTAAAAATCAAAAAACCCCAAATGTCAAAACTGAAAACAAAGCACAAATACACATAACAAAAAATGCAAATAACCCGGGGAGAAGGGAAAAAAGGGTGCCACTTGCCTGGATGTCCCGATCATGCCCAGAAGTGCTCGAAATAGACATCCCCCCTGTGGCTGTCATCTCACAGCAGGAACGGGGATCCTTTTCCCACACTCACAATTCCATGATATACATGGAATGAGTGTTCTATTCACAATGCTTCATCATGAATACATTATTCTGGGAGCAGCACGGAGGCAGCACAGATGCAGGACGGAACAAGATCGACATTGTCTGAAAGGGAAATCGTTTCTTGACCCCGTTCCATGCCTGCCACAGAATATAGAGCCCATCTGAAAATCACCCTAGTCTAGCACTCAAACCACTATAATATGCTGGCTTTTTAAAAACTGTTGTTGTGAAGTCAACTCTGACTTATGAAAACCCTATCAAAGGGTTTTCTTGGCAAGATTTCTTCAGAGGAGGTTTGCCATTGCCTTCCTCTTAGGCTAAGAGAGTCTGACATGCCCAAGTGGGTTTCCATGGCTGAACAGGAATTTGAACCATGGTCTTCTGGAACCTTAGTCCAACACTCAAACCACTGTAAAAGTATCCCCCATCTGTGCAGGGGATATGTTCCCAGTCTAACCATGAATACTTGAAACTATGGGTAATAGCAAACCCCACGGAATCATGCTGGAGGACTTGGGAAACATGTTGAAGATACAGCATTCTTCCTGCACCCCTCACTTGCTTGCTGATTGAGCAAAGCAAGTTCTTAAGAAGTTTTAGGAACCTCCTTGCATGTAAAAGTTCCTCCCCTGCTCCTCACACTACCTTAGTGATTAGTGGGCTTGGCTAGTAGCTCTGACTCAACCAAGCCAAACGGAATGACCATTGTGTCGCTCATCTCATGACCCAGGTCTTCTGACCTCACAATTTTAAAAGTTTATGACCCTTTGTTTGCTCTCACCCAGATTGAAGATGCACATGCTGTCACTCACACATACTTGCACTCACTCTCTCTGAAGAAGAAACATGGACGCTGCCTGCATGCAGACATAGGGATGTCCTGCCTTGTTTTCCCTATCTTTCCTGATCTCACTAAGTGGGTGAGTTCTACCCTAAATCCTTTTAGTCAGTCAACATGTTAGCTTCTTATGAATATGTAGATTGCATAAGCAATTAGTAAATGCTTGAGCATTATTTTTAAAGAAAAAGTTGCTTTTGTCTTTCTTTTGTTTAAGCAGCGTTAATAACTGAGTGCTTTACAGTACTTTACTAATTGAGTCTGTCCCGTTTCTGTCTCTGCCAACTCTGCTATACTAGAAGTTTGTTTGTTTGTTTGTTTGTTTAACAAGAAGATATTCCCAAAGGGCTTGCTCCCGGGAATCTTTAATACATTTTTAATTTTTAAGCTCATACACCCCAACAAAATGCCTAGAGAGACTGCCTCTCTAGGCATCTCCAGTGTGACTCCATGGTAACTTCTACTGGAAGTTATCATAGAATCATGCTGGAGTACCTAGGAAATGCCTAGAGAGACCATATCTTTTGGACAACAGATAATTGAACTTGTCCCACCCATATGGGGGGGGGCAACCTGTACCACACTACACTAGCATTATTTGTTTGTTTGTTTGTTTAATGCCCCACCTTTCTCCAAGGATAGGACAATATACATCGTCCCATGCTGTTATGTTTTTTGGTACTATTTCTTTTCCACGATGCATATGCTACAAATGCATATTTAAACAGTAGCATTTCTTTAGTCCCATGTTGTTGTTGTTTTTTTAAAAAAGAAACATCTCTTTTTATAACTTTTTACAGGCTGAAAAGCAATAACAGATCAATGGCATACAGATGGATTCAAAGGAGACAGAGAAAACTACATAGCAACACAGACTTTAGAAAGGCAAGGAAACAAAAGACTCCCAAATGAGTTAACTTCACAACAGATTACTGATATTAGGTGGTAAGTACAGGCCAAAGTAGCCTGGCAAATAGTCAAAACAAAAGTGCCTTGGGACTAAAGGCTTTGGCTCTGCATCTTAAAAGCTGTCTGCTTCTCTGGCTTGTGCATCGTTATCATATCTCTTAAAGATGAGCACTCACAAAAATATCCATTGATTCATAGTCAATTTTATTTACATATTGATGTTCAAGCTGTTCATATCCTTTAATATAGCACATTTCTTAATTGCTCAAAACGCTTCCTATTATTACAATAACTGTTACCCTATCCTGTAAGGTGGACCAATGTTGTTATTGCTCTGTGGAATGGATTGAAACATAAGTATAATTATCTTGGGTATGTTGCCATTTTCGGGTATGAAACATGGGTCAGCTATTGCCATCACTTAAAACTCCTCGAACGCTTTCATCAGCACTGTATAAGCACAATCCTAAATATACACTGGACTGACTATGTGACGAATGTTGCTGTCCTTGAGCAAGCAGGGATCACCAGCATTGAGGCCATGATATTGAGAACACAGCTGCGCTGGGCAGGGCATGTTTCTAGGATGGAGGACCATCGCCTCCCAAAAATAGTACTCTATGGTGAACTCGCCATGGGTCAGCGTAAGAGGGGCACTTCAAAAAAGCGATACAAGGACTCCCTGAAACAACATCTCAGGCTTGGCCAAATTTATCACCAACCATGGTCCGCCATTGCTCACATCAGTAGGCATGGAGACGCACTATCCACAATGCTGCAGCCTTATTTGAGAACTCACGCCAAACAAGTCTTGAAGAGAAACGACAACGCAGAAAGAATCACAACCCGGAAACATCACCCAAGGAGATCTTCTGCTGTGCTTTCTGCAACTGGACTTGTTTATCTCGGATTGGCCTTTTTAGTCATCAGCGCACTTGCAGAAAGTGCAGGATGAGTCCTTCCTGAATCTTTGTTTGCGAAGAAAATGCAGAGAGAGAGAGAGAGAGAGAGAGAGAGAGAGATTTTACCATTTTCAGTGTGCCGAATGGCTGCTTAGGTGTCAGGATCTGCCTCTCCTTGCAGGATTAGGCCCTTAGCTGCAGCAGCTGGGACAGCCTCTTAGCAGACTCAGGCCCTGGCTGTGGGAGTCTTGGAAGAACCAGGGCCAAGCTATCAGACACAGCCGGCTGCAATCATGTAGCACACCTGAAGCAGCCAGGGGAATGGCTATTTAAGAGTGGCTTTCGGCCCTCAATCTTGGCTACCACAACATGGTCCTCTGTGCTGTCTGTGGCAGTGCCTTGCTTTTGGGCTCTGGCTATCTGGTATGTGCTCTGACCTTGGACTGTTTTTGGACTTTGGCTTATCTTTGACTTTGCCTAGACTTTGGACTCTGTCTCTTATGTTCCTGACCCAGCCCCGGCATCTCTGCTCCTAGAGCCTGCTGCCAATGCCCCAGACCCGGACAGTAGGTAATTTCCCAGCCAATCAAATCTTCCCATTGGGCAGCCAATCAGCACACTGAGGGAGGAAACATGTAGAAAGCTTCATGTCTTTTCTAAACATGGTGGTAGTGGAGGAGCTTTCACAGCCTGGTGTGTGTAGTGTGTGTGGCATGGGGAGGTGTAGTGTGGTGTGTATGTAGCATGGGTTCTGTGTGAGTGTGTACATGTGGTTGCATGGTGGTGATGGAGCTCTCACATCCTGGCACGTGTGGTGTGTGTATAGCGTGGTGTATGTATGTGTGGTTCGATGGCAGTAGTGGTGGGGCTCTCAGCATGAAACTAGCTATTGTAGTTGATTGGAAAGGTTATATATTAATGCGTGAAATGATCATGCTCTTGACATGTTTGGCCAATCAGGAGAGTGGGAATGGAAACATACCGAAGCGGTTTATATATGTAGATAATGGTGTATGTTATGCCGGGTATAGCTAGTTATTTGAAAATATTCAACAAATGGTTAGGAAAAAAAGTTTTCTTGAATGTCAGGAAATGCTGATGAGGAGAATCGTCCAGAAATGAGAATCTTCACAATTTGGAACTTGCACTCTATAAAAAAAATGAATTTTTTTTGGTACAGATAATGTACATGGCTGTACAGAAAATGTTGTTTTCTATGGAATAAACCTTGATCATGTCCATACAGGCCAGAATAATCTGCTATTCTGGCCCTGGAGCTGCCTCAGACCCCCCACCCCATTATCTTGCATTCTGCGTCAGGAATGGGCACACACACACACACACAACACTGTATTGGTGGGCGCCTCCTTTGTCACTTCTGGTGTTGTGCATTGCACTCTCTGAGGTCATAGCAAGTCCCCCAGCCTTGATCACATGTTGAGGGCCTTGTTGTGACCTCAGAGAGTGTATCGTGCAACACCAGCAGTGGCAGAGGAGGCCCCTGATGATACAACACAGTGCACACATGCAGACAGCTGCCTTTTCCTACCATAGAACATTCTGGCTTTTCTATTAGGAGCTGGGTTTTCCCAGGTATTTTAAAAGCTGCTTTAAAGGGGTTTCACCCTGGTTTCTAGTCAGAACTGCCCAGATGTCACCTGGGTAGCTTGGAATAGAATTGGGACCAAAACTGTGCATCACCTGGACAACTGGTATGGGAATGGGAGGAGGCTGTTTCATTCAGCCCATGTGGACAAGGCTTTTGTCTTCTGTGCAGAAAATGCTATTTTCTGTGGGAGAAACATTTCCTGCCCCAAAGACCACATGCACCGAGTAGGTCCTGGACTTTGAAAACAGTGCATTTTTTATTACTTTCCTGTAGCAAGGAGGACAATTGTAAAATTATTCATTCCTCCCTACTAGAACAATTTTTCAGAAGATTTACAGCCTTGCTTTGTGATACATGGGATGGGATGGGGGTAACTGATGCTCAGATATAGAGGATATGGAATTTGAAGATGGGACTTCTTAGTTCACATCTCATTCCCCAAGAATGGCATTAATGATGCTTCTTCAAAACTCCACATGGTTTGTTTAAGACCTCTCCATTCAGAGTAAAGCCACCGTTCAGTCCAGTATTTCATTTAAAACTGAGGAATCGTTCATTCTGGCTACCTCCAAAAGTAAAAGTAGGGGGGGGAAACCCATGACAAGGCAAGCTCTGCCTATCAAAAGGTCAATTGTGGGGGAGTCTGGCAGTTTTAAACTGCTGGGGGTGGGGAAGTGGAACTAAAGAGGGACACCATGAAATTGATGGGGTCAGGGCCACCAGCAAAGGACATCAATATCCATCACTCAGCAAATCGCCTTTCCTTAACTTCTGACCTGCATAGGGATGCTGCTAAATGATGTGGAGGGGGGATTTTAAAAAGCAACGAGCCCTTGTATTTGGCGTTAGGAAAGAAACTGAGGCGGAAAGAACCTGGTTGGGAGACAAGACAAGGGCAGTGTGAAGTTTTGGGCTTGACAATCCATTTCCAGGTATCTTCCTCGGCTTTTTTTTCTCCCCTTCTTCCTCGGGGAGAGTTTAAGGAAAGCAGGATCTCTCCAGCAGCAAGTGAAAGTGAAGTGTGAATGAGTGTAGTGATCCAAATGGACCTTGGCAGGAAGGACAGCAGCAAGGAGAATCTACAAAGTGTATCTGACAGCTCAAGAGACTGGCTTGAGCTCCTATGGGAGCTAGGGAGGACAAGGCTAAAGTTGTGGCCATGGCTACAATGTGGGAGAAAGTGCAGCAGCAGCAGGAGGAGGAGGACTGGGGGAAAGGCCAGGTTACAGAAGCATGCAAATCCTCTGTATTTCTTCAGGACTGTCTGGGAGATTTCATGTCCTCTGCTCCTAAAGGCTCATCTCTTTACCCCCTTCCACAAATGTTTGTTTGCATCTCTACAATGGCTGGAATGCACTAGAACAGACCCATTAAATCAGTTGTTGAATGGAGAGCCAACAGATAGGCACATCCAACTGATTCAATGCATCTACTCTAGTTTGGACTAGCAATACAATTTAGTCTACCATTGTTGGGAGAATTCTCGGATACCAGCCCACCCACTCCCACCCCGGGTTCACTTTTGGGGTGCAGAGTTGCAGTTGGGCCCTGAATCAGTCAAGGGAGGTATCCCAATCCCCAGTTACCTTTGATCAAAAGGGTCCTCCCCACCTCAAGAGAAGAACAGCCATGCCAGCACTTGTCGTGAGCAAGAGGAACAACTTTATTGGTTTTAGCAATACTTTTCTAAATTTGGTTTAGCATGGTCTCATGTCAGTTAACAGTGCATGGGCAGGGTAAAGTTTCTTACTTCTCATGATTGATAAGCAAACAAATTACCTACTTCATAGCTAGGTACAGGACAGGCTAGGAATGTTGAAAGTTGAAGCAAAGAAAGTCTTGAGAAGGAGACCTTGGGAAATTAGCCCACCATACAGGGATATCAGCAATATTGAAACAAAGGATTAGTTTCTCAGATAGGGTCTATGTCCAGAGGAGAGCAACCAAAATGGTAAAGGATCTGGAAATCAAGCCCTATGTGAAATGGTTGAAGGAACTGAGCATGTTTAGTCTGGAGAAGAATAGAGTGAGAGGTGATGTGATGCCCATCTTCAAATGTCTGAAGGGCTGTCACATGTCACAATTTTCCTTTTCTGATGCTCCAGAGGGTAGGATCCAAACCAACAGATTAAATTTATTTCCCCCCCCCCAAAAAAAAGAGGATTTCAAGTAAGCATCTGGAAGAATTTACTGGTAGTAAGAATTGTCTGACAGTGGGGCAGGATACCTTGGAGTTTCCTTTGCTGAGAGCTTTTAAAAACAGATCAGCTGGTCAACCATCAGGAATGCTCTAGCTGTGGTTTCTTGAATTGGCGGGGGGGTTAGACTAGAGTTAGTATTAGAAGGAATACCTTCCAACTCTAACGTTCTGTGAGTCAATAAACTGGTAATCTGGGCTCACTCTAGGGTCTTTGGGCCACACTACATCATAATGACTAATGATATCATTGTTAGTAATGAAAAATGTAATGAGTTACAGCCCTTTGATGTTTCTTCTTAAATAATGATATTCTGTACACATTGTCAGCAAAAGTAATAAATCATATTTTACATGTCATTTTCTGACATGTTACTTTCAAGCTCTGTTAAGGTAGATTTCCTAGGGCCACGTTATTTCTGCAATTCATGGTTTAACCAAGAGGTGGGGGTGTAAGTTCTATTTCTGTTTTGGTGTGGACAACTCTTTGAACCATGATGCAGGGCATCTGTTGGCCAAGTTATATGACTTTGTTTCTTTCAGATAGCAGATTCCCATAAATCCCAATAAAGTTGTCCCAATCCAAGCCTTACCATCCGTTTTCCCCCCTACTTGCTCCAGAGGCTAGGACATGAACCCATGGATGCAAATTATAAGTGTGGTTGGGAGGGATTCTACCTAAATATTGGATCCTGTACTGGGAGAAAAACACATTCCTGATTGTAATAATAATAATAATAAATTTTTTATCCCACCCCTCTGCAATGCAATTGGGGCGGCTTACAATATAAAACTCCATAGACACAGTACCCTAGCCCACCCACCCCTTAAAATAATATTAAATTATAAAAGATTAAAAACATACAGTAATTAAAATATATAAATTAGAAGGAAAAAATTAAAACATACATAAGAGTGTCCAACAGTAAAATAGACTGTTTCAGTTGGTAGCGGAATCATATAATCACATGGTTGGAAGAGACCACAATGTTTAGTCCAATCCCCTGCCATGCAGGAATACCCAATCAAGGCATTTCCAACAATTGGCCACCCAGCCTCTGTTTAAAAACCTCCAAAGAAGGAGGCTCCACCACACTCCGAAGCAGTGCATTCCACTGCTGAACAGCTCTTACAGTCAGGAAGTTCTTCCTAATGTTTAGGTGGAATCTCTTCTCCTTTAGTTTGAACCCATTGCTCTGTGTTCTAGTTTCTGGAGCAGCAGAAAAAAGCTTGCTCCATCTTCATTATGACATCCCTTCAAATATTTAAACATGGCTTTCATGTCACCTCTCAACTTTCTCTTCTCGAGGCTAAACATACCCAGCTCCCTAAGCCATTCATTATAGGGCATGGCTTCTAGACCTCCCACCATTTTGGTTGCCCTCCTCTGGACTTGTTGCAGCTTGTCAATATCTTTCTTGAATTGTGGTGTCCAGAACTGGATGCAGCATTCTGGGTGAGGTCTACCAAAGCAGAATCGAGTGACACTATTACTTCCCTTGATCTAGACACTATACTCCTATTGATGCAGCCTAGAATTGCATTTGCTTTTTTTGCTGCTGCATCACACTGCTGACTCATGTTCAGCTTGTGGTCCACTAAGACTCTTAGATCCCTTTCACATGTATTGCCAGCAAGCTAGGTGTCACCCATCCTATATCTGTGCATTTCATTTTTACTGCCCAAGTATAGTTTCCTACATTTCTCCCTGATGAAATTCATTTTTTTCTTTGGAGGTGTTTAAATAGAGACTGGAGGACATCTTTAGAGAGTGCCTTAGGCTGCTGCCAAACTGTAGACACAATGCAGTTTGACACTGCTTTAACTGCCATGGCTCAGGACTATGGAATCCTTGGATTTGTAGTTTGTGAGATATTGAGCCTTCTCTTTCAGAGAGCTCTGGTGCCATGAAAATCTACAAATCCCAGGATTCCATAGGATTGAGCCATGATAGTTAAAGTGTTGTCAAACTGCATTATTTCTGCACTGTGGTAGCAGCCCTAGATGACTATCCCTGCATAACAGGGGGTTGGATTAGATGGCACTGTTGGTCCTTTCCAACTTGATGATTCAGTGGTTCTATGATAAAAAAAATAATGTGAATTATTGTGTAAATTGGCCGTCCCAGGTAACTCTCTAGTAACTTCAAACATGATCAACTCTCTTTATCAGAGCTAGAAGACTTAATTTGGTTTGATAAGTAGATTAAGCAACTAAGGTTACAACCCTGTGCACACATAATTTGGAGAAAGCTCTGTTGAATACTGTGAGACTTATATTCCTAAGTAAACATATTTCATTCTGTTGCCTGGTTGTGCTCACACACACAATAATTTCATATCATTTTTTTAATCATTGAATTAGATCATAGATCTGAAGAACTTAAGAAAAAAGCAGTGATGGCCTTACTTCAGGCTTGTCTAGATGGGCAATTTGCCACATCTTGCCCCCACATTGGAGCCTTGCAGTTCAAATGATGCAGGGATCTTGCTCTGTTTTGCCCCCAGGGCAGTCCAGATTATGCCTGAGGCAAAGATGAGGGGGGCAGGGAATGCCATGCTATGTGGGGAAACCCGGATCAGGCTGGCACAGGAACTCAGAGTCCAAACCTGCGCACTTGCCCTTATAGCCAGATGCCACTGCTGCCACTTGAGACCCACTGAAGCCAGGAAGGGCCCCCCAGCATGTGATCAAGTCCTCCTGCATGTGACCAGCCTTGATCACATGCTGTGGACTTCCTTCCTGGCTTTAGAGGGAGCAACACATGACAGCAGGGGAGGTGGCCACCAGTATGGACTGGCATGTCCATGTGGACTCCATCCCATTTCATGTTGGTAATGGTGGGGGTCAGGAGGTTATAAGCCTGATCCTAGGCCAGAATACAGCAGCAGGAGGCCAGTATATTCTGGCAGGTCTAAACAAACCCTGTGTCACCTAATCCTACAAATGATTACTCAGAAGCAAATTCCACTGGGGCTTACTTCTGAGTAAGCATTGAAAGTAAGGACTTTATCAGATGTGGCAAAAATTGCACGGTTATGACATCATGGTAGTGAGAATGGGTCCCACTATCACACAACGTTTTCATGTTTGCATGATGAAAGTGTGCTCCAGCTGTGAATAAGGCATTGCTTTTAATTCATGGGACAAGCAGTCAATAGCTCTCAATATCACCTTTTTTTGTGGTATTGAAGAGTGTGCGAAAACACATCCTGCTGTAATCATGAGATTACATATGAATGGGCAGTTCTCTTTTCCCCCTTCCCATTTCTGGTGAGAAAACCTCCGGTTGAGAATGTGAAAACTATTTTATTTATTTTAGGTATTTATACCCTGTTCTTCAGCCACGAAGTCACTCAGAACAGCTTACAAATTGTTAAGCAATAGTGCCTACACATATACACCACTTTTATAGGGTGCTAGGCACTCTCCAAGCGGTTGCCAATGTGTGTTAGCTAATTTCCCCCACAAGCTGGGTGCTCATTGCAACCAATGTACAGCAAGATGGAAAGCTGAGTGAACCTTGGAACCCTTGGAATTGAACTTGCAACATTGTGGCTGCAGTCCTGGCACAACTAGGGCTTTCTATCTACAGGACACTCTTTTTATGAACTGTCCTGATTTTTATGCATGGGTTTAGGTTTGTTTAAGTGTTTGTGTGTTCATTTACCTTTCAAATTAAGGGTTTTCTTAGAGTTTTTAAGAGCACTCATGTCTTTTGGTGAGAACTGTTGAAATCTACCCCATGCAAAATCACAGAAGTAAAGTCCAGTTCCAAAAGTGCTAGTGGTGGTTGTGCAATAATTCCATAGCAGTTCTTTCACACGATTATAGCAACATGCAATAATAAGTGTAATCATGCCACTATGTTTCCACTTTCCTCATTTGTGAAATTACAGAGTTTTTAGATGTTAGTCTGATAAAGTCCAAAGGGTGTCACTGCATTATTTCGTCAGATTCTTCTGATTCTGTGAATTACAGTATAGGGAAGATGCCTTCTTTTTCATCTCCTTCTGAGTAGTAGCTTTTGTTTGTTATGCTGTAAACTCCATTCTTCAATATATATAAAAAAGGAGCTTAGATTCTGGGTAATATGAATACATATTTAAATCTGACTAATCAACCAATTCTTCTTTAAAGGACAGGTGGCGAGTCATTCTTTAAGAGCTGCGCTTCCTCTATTCTCTTCATGTGTGCAAATGTGTGATGCAAAGTTTTCTCCTATGAGGAAGGAAACCTCTGAAAGTTTTGTTTTCTCCTACATTTGATGATGATGATGATTACTATTTTAAAGAAGTCCTGTTCAAATATGGCAAAATGTATTTTGGTAAATTCTTATCAAAATCAAACTTACTTCTCTGTTATTTGCACAGTCAGATTGAATAGGTGCTGCTATTTGTAGCTATAATGTATCTGCCTACTATGCAGCTGTTAAAGACAAGAAGTTACTAGGGTTTTAAAAAAACATAGAACAAAACCTAAATCAGCCCCACAAGCACAGCTGATTACACAAGAATTAAAAATTAGTCATGTAAGAGCTAAGCACTCCACACTCTCTGCCTGGATGGGTGAATCTGTCAGTTTAGAATTCTCCTAAATTTATTTTTTTAAAATCATACATTTCCCCACCCCCCAACCTAAATATGAATACATTTGTGAATACTGATGAATACTTATCATAACTTAAAACGTCCCTATTCGTATATAAATCCATATGTCCATAAGTGGTGATAGCATTCATCCACAAGAAAGGTGGAGGGGAAATCATAAAAACAAGTCTTAGGTGTTTACACCCACTCCTATTACATACAGAGAGGACTGGTAGGTTGTATAAGCTGAATCTGATTAAAAATACAATCACAAATACAAGGTGTAAGAAAATAACCCCCAGTCACAACATTGGCCTAATGTGTTGTTCATCACCAGGCCTTCTCATTGATTCTGTGAAATCTTGGAAAGGTGAATTTTTCAGGGATGTAACTACAAGGGGAGACATTTTGCCTCCCGCAAGTCACCCACCCATGAGAATTCTGTTCTCCTAAATGAAATTTTCCTCCAGTCCCCAAATTTCTAGCATGGCAAAGAGTGGGATATTGAAAATCATTAACACCTAGAACTCATCTATTTGCTCTGTTTGGTCACTTTGCCTGCCTCTTTTCTTTGGATGCCTAAACTGTATGTCTAAATGCTCAAATACAGGTTGAACTTACTACAATAAAGGGAGCCCCCACTTATCTGATAATTTAGGGACCAGTGGACTGTCAGGAAGTGGAACCGATCGAAAAGTGGAACACAGTTTTTTCCCCAGCTTGCAGATGCATTTTGGCCACTGAAACATGTAAATTTTTTATTTTATTTTATTTTATTTTATTTTATTTATTTATACCCCGCTCTTCAGCCTCAAGGCTATCAGAGCGGCTTACAGATTGTTTTAAGCAATAGCTATTTACACATCTACACTGCGATAAGCAGCTTCCAATGTGTGTTAGCTAATTGCCCCCACAAGCACTGTATTTCACTTTTGGAGTGATGAACTCAAACTACAGGAAAAGAGATTCCACCTAAACATTAGGAAGAGCTTCCTGACGGTAAGAGCTGTTCACAAGTGGAATGCACCACCTTGGAGTGTGGTGGATTCTCCTTCTTTGGAGGGTTTTAAACAGAGACTGGATGGCCATCTGTTAGGAATGCTTTGATTGTGTATTCCTGCATGGCAGGGGGTTGGACTGGATGGCCTTCGTGGTCTCTTCCAGTTCTATGATTCTACCTATTCTTACAGCCACTGAGCTACAAGCCCTCCTTCTCTTCTGAACCCTTACAGAAAATCACATCCACCACTAGTCTGCAAGGACAGTATTTGAGAGGAAGAAAGGCCACGTGACTTGAAATTCTAAGGGCTAATTTGCCAGTTAATTTACTGATGTACTAATAATCGCTATCACAGCACCATACTGCTCTAATGCAGACAAAGCCGACTGTCCATGTACGGAGGGGGTGCAGCCACTCCTGCCCAGCTAGCTTGGATTATTATCTGATGCCAGCCAATATTCTGCTTGCCATCTGGGCAGCAGATGTGCCCTCTTTCACTCCAGCAGAAACAATGCAGGATGTGCCTTCTACAGACACAGTCTCGATTAGCGCACATTTTTATAGGGCTCTTGCTTCACCTGCGGACCCATTGCCTGCACCCCTCCGCCCTCTTTCCTTTTGTTTAGTTCTCAATTACAATATATTTAGTCATCTATGAAAAGTTTTGCCTGCTGCCAAAGGGACCGCAAGCTCCCTGCCAGAGCACAGTGCAGCCGCTGCTGCTTGGCAACAGCCTATGGAAAGTGGCGGCATCCCATTCATTTTGGAAGCAAAGAAGGGACACGGCTTGGGGCCAACTTTTTTTATAATAAACACCACCACCACAACAACAACATGAAGCATGCTTGAACAGGTGAAAGTTGAAACGTTGAGGTTGTTTGTGGACAGATCCTTAACATTCCCTTTGCAATCTGTATGTTATTAATCAGTTTTATTTAATGTTTGGAAATATCATATGGTGATTCTGATGTCAGAGGGATGATGAGTCCTTTCTGGATTTTATTCTGAACTTTAAAGGAGCTACCATAGGTGCTCAACCCAAATGGGCTCATCATCTTGGGGAGCTCATTTAATGTTTGGACTAAAACCCAGAGCAGATTTGCAGCCCCACTCACATTGGAGCCACCAGCTGCCACTGACCTCAGGGACATTGCATTCATCTTATCAAAATGAGGAACATAGCAAGATGCATTCTCCCAAATCAACAGTACTGGTATCATTTGGTATACTACAGTCTGCTTTTACTGGGAGCTGTTTATCTAGGAACAGGGTAGGCACCATTGGTGGTTTAGGGGGCAGTTTTGACCCACACCATGCACCAAGCCTGTACTGAAAATATGTGTTTTGACATCCTGGCTGGTATCTGCTCAGATACCTTCCTCAGACAGCTTCAGGCCCTTGGCAGTTGTCAACCTGTGGGAGTGGGGCATCATTAAAATTGTTTACTGGTCTGGTTGGGAAGTGTGGGGGGAGTGACTCAGGACTTGATCAGATGAGCCTCTAAAAATATTTCTTTGCCACCATATTCTGAACTGTTAGTGTATTGGCAAAATAACCCTTTTTATCAAATGTTGCTATAATAGCATGAAAAAGTAGACCTGTACTTCCTTATTGCTTGGTGCGTGTGATCTCAGCAGTTCTCGTGAGAAGACATGGGCACACTTAAAAGTCTAAACTCAGCTAAATTTAAAAACAAAACAAATACACAAGCACTGATACACACTTAAAAACTTGCATGCAAAATGGGTAGATTCATGAAAAGAGTGTTCTGTACTTGGGTTCCACGTTCTCACCTGGACATGTTCTGGTGGGGACTGCCTATGGACGCTGGAATCGTGCCAGCAGAACGGGGTGAAGTTTCACATGCTTGCAATTATGTTTTAAAAAATGCCACCTCCAATCAATTGATGGCTTGATTGGGCAAGTTACACTCTCTCAGCCTCAGAGGAAGGCAATGGCAAACCCCCTCTGAACAAATCTTGCCAAGAAAACCCTGTGATAGGTTCATCTCAGAGTGCCCATAAGTTGGAATCAATGTGAAGGTACACAATGGCATATGGCCTATAGTCCAAGTATCTCCAACTAATTTACCAATGTTTTTTATTTGTAAAACAGATGTTACTGTCACTAACTTATAGCCTGTTGCCTGTTGCTTTCCTCCAGTGGCCTCTGATATTTCATCCATGTAGAACCCTCCAAAATTGTTTTGTACTTTGCTTTAGATTAAATGTCAGTGGTAAACATGAAAATGCATTTTGTTTATAGGCTGTTCCCTTACACCATGCAAATCAGTTGTCCACCATGACTTGTTGTTCCCACACACACCCCAGGGCCTAATGTGACTTGTATGAGGAAGGAGAGAAGTTGCTGTTTCCTATAATATTGGTACTGAATAAGAATATTAATTCTTCTCTCTTATCTCCGTTACTCATTTAATTGCCCTCCAGCATTATTTCCAGTCTGAGTACCTGGCTTTATGGTTTGTCAGATTTCCATAGGAGGATGACTTATATCAGGACACATTATTTATCCATCCAATATATTCTGCTCTGACTGGCAAAAGCTTTCCAGGGTCTCAGGCAGAGAAGAGTCTTTCCCATCATCTGCCATCTGATCCTTCTTTACTTTAGAATGTCAATGCTGTCCAGCTTGCCCCCTGTATCTGTGGGGGATGCATCCCTGGACTTATCATTTATAAGTGAAACTGTGGATAATAGCAAAACATGTTAAAATAAAAGACTTCTGGTATAAACATACCACAGAATTGCATTGAAGGACCTAGAGAGGACACCTGACTAGATATTTTCCAGTGTGACGCTATGGTATGCATCCTACTTTTTTATCCATGAATAACTGAGACTGAGGAGATCAGTTCTACGGATGCAGGGGTGATGATGTTGCCCTGTATTGAATATTTCTTGTTGGGTGACTTCTCCTTTCTTAAAAATGAATTCTGATAAAGTGACAATTCTGCTTCTTTCTTGGCTTCCCCTCTCATACCTAATTTCTCTCTTCCTGTATTTGTTACTCTTTTTCCTCTAGGTAATCTAGCCTTTTCTGACATTCTTCAAGCTTGTAACTTTGATACTACTTTTGATTCTTCTGTTTCTTTCCATCCTAGATGTCTACTCAACGGCCAAATCTTATTAGTTGGTTTTTTGCAGTATCTATACAACACACGCCCTTTCTGTCATTTACTGTAACTAAAATTCTGGTGTTCTCTCCCCAACTCTCTTGTTATCACCCTGCTTTTTGAGGGGCCTCTGTGTCTCCTCTCAAACCTTTTTCATTTATTCTTTTTTTCCTCCCAACTCAATGAATCGTCTTCCCTCATCGCTATAATGACTGCGTCCCTTTTGTTTTTTCTTCTCTGTATTGGTTTCTTCTTCCTTCTTGGCTTCTGGTCAAGGGTCTTCTTTTAGCTTTTCAGGATACATTTTCTATGCTTCCTGGGAAGACCTGTCATGACCTAGAAGTTTCTGCAAGTCTCTTTCATGGAAAGCAGATTGGGAAGTCAGTCCTCCTATAGGCTCCTCCCAGTAGCTGTAGAAAGCCTAACTGCTATCCCTTCTTCTGTAGAAATTGGTGTTGGGGACAGATCTGGGGAGGCTTTAGATTCACCATCGTCAAAGCCTTCCCACCTTCTTGCCACACCCAAGAACAAAGAGAGGTATCTGAGCCCTGGAATTGTCATACTTATCTTTCCTGCAGCCATCTTGTAACGTTCGTTCTGCCAGCAGAGCTTTGGAAGTGGCACCTCACACTTCCCTCTCCTATCACTGAAAGACCACCTTGGGCATGCTTCTGTTTTCAGTTTTCAACTGAAATTTATTACAATGGAAAAATGCTAATATGTGGTGTAGAGAAGGTAGAATTGCTCATCACTTACATTGCCTCTGTCTTCTGCCAAAATGGAAAAAGAACCCAACTTGGTGAAAATAGAATAAATGATACAGTGAGGGGACTGCAGCCCAAGCTAGGTAAAGAGATGGCAAGGGAACAACAAGCTGTTTTAAATGAATTCACATCTTCACAGCCTGATGAACTGCACCCAAGGATATGAAAGGAATTTGCAGAGATCATCATGGAACCTCTGTCTATAATGGAAGAACATGTGAGATCTCCACAGACTGAAGGTGAGCAAAAGTTTCTTTTTCTTCAAAAAGAGGGGGGGAAGGGGATCCAGATAACTGCCAACCAGTTTGATGTCTATACCAAGAAAGGTTCTAGGACACATCATTTAACAGTCAGTATGTGAACATTTAGATCTTGTGTATGAAGTATATCTTGATTTTAGTAAGACATGTTATATGGTCCCCCATGATATTCATGTAGACAGACTGCTAAAATGTGGTCTAGAAGATCCTACAGGTAGGTGGATTTGTAGCTGGCTGACAGACTGAACCAACAAATCAGTGTCATCCTGGAGGGAAGTGACAAGTGTGGTAGTGCAGGATTCAGTCTTGGACCCAATGTTGTTTGCAAATGGATGAAGGAATAGAAGGCACGCTAATCAAATCTGAAGGTGATGCCCCATTGAGAGGGACAGTTAATACCTCAGAAAACAGAATCAGGATTTGAGATGACATCAATAGATTGAATAACCAGGCCAAAACTAACAAGATGATTTTCAAGAATAAATCTAAGGTTCCAAATTCTGGCAGGAAAAACTGCATGCAGAAATACAGGGTGACTGACATCTAACTTGGTGGCAGTAAGTGTTAGAAAGACTGAGAAGTGTTGTTCCTTGATAAAAAGAAAAAAAATGAGTCTATAGTGTGAAGCCACAGGGGATGGGAAGCTATTGCCATTCTAGGCTGCAGTAAAAGAAGCAGATTGTCCAGATCAAGTTGTTGTTGTTGTTGTTGTTGTTGTTATTATCATCTCTTCTTTTTCCCTATTGCAGAATACAAGGTGGCTCACAACATTTAATTGTTCAAAGGTCGGCAACAGTATCACTCTATTCTGCTCTAGGCAGGCCTCACCCAGACTACTATGTCCATTTCTGAACATCACAACAAGTACAATATTGACAAGATGGAGCATGTCCAGAAGAGGGTATCCAAGATGGCAAAGGGTCTGGAAACCAAGGCCTCTGAAGGACATTTGGACTTGGAGTCTGGAGAAGAGAACACATAAAAGATATATGATAGCCATCTTCAAATATCTGAAAGGCTGCCCAATGAAGTGTGCTTGCTTTCTGACACTGCTAAGAGTAGAACCATGACAATTAATTTAAATCACAAGTAAGGAGATTAGGAAGAAGTTACTCATGGCAAGAGCTGTTCGCCATCAGAACAGACGACTTCAGAAAATGATGGGCTCTCCTTTGTTGGAGATTTTTTAAGCAGAAGTTATATTTACATATTTATAAATGGATGACGGAATAGAAGGTATGCTCATCAAATCTGAAGGTGATACCAAACTAAGAGGTACAGGAGATGGAATCAAGATTCAAGATAGCCTCAGCAGTTGGAATATCTAGCCCAAATCTAACAAAATGATTAGCTTTAGCTATGGATAGCTTTAACTATGAATTCCTGTATTGGCATGGGAATCAACTAGGTGATATGTGAGCTCCCTTCCAACTGTACGGTTCTGTGATCCACACTTCCATTGTTTCTTGAAATGGAACACTAGTCTATCAGCATTCACAAGAGTCTGGTTCCTCCCCTCCCCTCCCTTCCAAAACGAAGCGAAAAGTAGCTCTTATTTTTGCTAAAAGATCCCTTGGCCACAGCTTTTCCCATCAAATCACACCAGGGTGTCTCTACAATTGGCTCCCATAAAGAAGCCAACAACCAGACTGTCTTTCTGTCGTGACCCCTGCTGGCACTGGGGATTCATGTGTGTGTGTGTGTCAGACAAGCTGGCAAGGTGCCCAGCATGACATCCCCCTAATTTCACTCTACTGTGACCTATGTTTTGCTTCCTTTCCCTTCCTTGAACATTAATCGGCTGCAAGCAGAAATTCTTAACCTCCACCCTGCAATGCCACCTCCCCATCCCCTTGTTGCCTTCTGAGCAAACAGTGTTTCATCCATATAAAACACAGACACACACACTTTCCCCTTTCTTTCCTCTAATGATCTGGTTTTTCTTAGTGACACTGCTATACATGTAGTGGTCTGCCAATGTCCCTCCTTCATTTTCCTCCCAGCGTTCTTTAAGCTATATTCATTAGTGAAATATCAGAAACCTCTAGGGCAGCAGCTTGTGCTTCTAATTCATCTTCCAAATGTATAATGAGCCAAGAGTGAGAATTTTAGGGTGAATTTAATTGACCTTTACAACAGCATCAGGCAGATTGGCTTAAATGCTATTAAAGCATAATATAACCCAGGGAGACTGTGAGGAAGGTTATCAGAAAATCTATCAAGTTGTTGGTTGTTGTTTCTTGGTGGATAAATTAGGAAGGAAAAGGGGAGAAGGAAGGAAGGAAGGAAGGAAGGAAGGAAGGAAGGAAGGAAGGAAGGAAGGAAGGAAGGAAGGAAGGAGACGAATAGAGGTCATGGAGGGTTGAACCACTGAGCTACAATAATTGAAAAGTGTCCAATAGACTAGAAGGATGGGCAGCAGCCATACTTAAATCAAGATTAGAATGGAGGATGGGTTCTCCATCTTACCTGTCATGTGGAGGTGGGAAAATCTGTTACTCTTTCTGTCTTTCACATGTTGATTTTAACATCAACTTTTTTCTATCCCCAAAACTCTTGATTTTAACTTTTTAAATGTCTTTTGTCTGTCCCAAATATGTGGGAATTTGCTAATTTTCCACAAAGTTTCCCAAAGCAGATTGAAATTTAATCCCCATTTGCAATGTCCAAATTCAAAAAGTACAGTTCCTCCCAGTATCATGAGGACGGTGTTGTACTTATCCATCATATATGTGTGAAAGGTGAGGAGGGTCTTAAGAGACAAGAGAGTGTCAATCCTAATCTGTCACCATGAACATGGTGGGATTTACAGATATTCTAACTCAATGGCCCCCAAACCTTTTCAGGCTTCCACCCCTTTCCTCTTGGGCAACATTCCTAGTGCCCCCCGCACCTGCTTCTTGCTATTAAATCTACTGTGCTACTGCAAATTCAAAATGATCAGTCTTGGACATTATGGCCAGGTCCACATAACACAAATAATCCAGTTTGAAATTGGATTATTTGGCATGGCTCTTTCCTATGGAATCCTGGGATTTGTAGTTTGGTGAGGCATCACACTTTTTGGCAGAGAAGGCTAAAGACCTTATAAAACTACAAATACTAGGATTCAATAGGAAGGAGCCATGGCAAACAAGAGTCTCACATCTCTAAGCAATATCCATTCCTTGACACAAATGTAACCTTGGTGTATAATTGTCTGCAGGAGAGCAGAGTGTCTGGATTATTTTTTTCTTCTTCCAAGTGGCTCTTATATACAGAAACTGGTACTATTCCGTTCGCATTACTCCCTGCAATCTATCTTCTTTCTGAAGATTATTCTATAGAGAACTTGCTGTGCTTCATTCCAGTTCTCCCTGTTGGGAGAACAACAAGGGGCCCAAGAACTTCCACTACCCGATTTTCCCCGTGCTTCTATTCAGTTCACTTGCCCTTCCAGACTGTGCTTCCTCATTCTCTCAAGACATACAGTGGAACCAAAATACCACATTTTAAAAAACCAACACTTCAAAGGATAGGTAAGAGGCGGAGTGTTGTGACTGCAATTAGGTGGGGTGTGTATTTTAATGTGTGTGTGTTTTGAGGGGTTCAAAGAGCCCTCTGGAGGTAGATAAATGGATGAAAACAAACAGAACCTGCTTGGGCAGAGTTGAGAGAGGGAGGGAAGAGTTAACGGTGATGTCAAGAGCAATTTTTAGCCCTGTTAGATATTCATTTTCCATAGATCATCTGCTTGTCCCCTGCTTGTTTGAAATTCTTAAGGTTTCAAGCTTCAAAGCACACCATGACTGCCTTTTGCATGGCGCTCATGGATCCGTGGGGAGCCACATCAGCAGGTTATAACAGAGTGTACGGGGAGGGCTCCCACTGGGACACATGCTCTGTCTGTCAGCTGCTGCAAGGACATGGGAGCTGCCAGGAGGGGATAATGCAGCAGTTCAAGAGCAGTGGGTTGGGGTATGGCGGTAGACACTATGCTAGATCAAGGGAGGAGGAATATTGTAACCCCCCCTCCTTTTCCCGCTATTAGACTGGCTATTAAAAAAACACCCAAAGATCACCATTTCATAGCTTTAATTACATTTGTGAAAAAGCTGACTAAAGGTCAATTTGCTAACATTTGCTATTAAAAATCCAAGGCATCGGGCCATAATATTGCTGATCAGCCATAGAGTTTGGCTGGAACTTTGAAGGTCGTATGGGTGGAGCCAGTGCCGGCCTTATCATTAGGCAGAGTGAAGGAGCCACCTCTGGCAGCAAAGAGGATACCATGAAAATGTTGAAAGCAAAGAGGCATCAGTACTTGTATAAAGTGATTAGTGAGAAAGTGGAGACTTAATAATGCCTGCCCTTTGTTTTAACCTTGTTTTATATCTTTCTTTGGCTTCTGTAATCAATCCTTTTGTTTCCTTCTTATCTGCAGATGTCACTTCCTACTGCCGCCCAGTCTCTACCAAGCAGCCCTTTAGTAGATGGGACAGGCACACACACATGCACACACACACACCTCCATCTGTTGTCTCTCTTTGCATAACTGTTCAATAATAGAGTTACATCACTGACACAATATACAACCATGTTAGAGAATTGTCATAACGCAGTGTCCTATTGTGCAGTGGTGCCTCCCACTGCATAATGGTGCACCACACAAGATGTCCTGCTCTCACCACACAACAAGGCACCATAAAAGGTGGGGGCATTTTTTCCTGCTGGACACAGAACACCTGCATTCTGGATTACCAGTGGTCTGTGGCTCTGTTGGGGACCTTTTTGCCCCCTTTTCCTTGCACTGCCATTCCACAAAGGCAGTCTGTCCCATAAAGTGCTGTACCGGTGCTCATCATGACTATTGTGCAAGGGCCACATTGTTCGCTCTGCTTTGCCAATGGTTCCAATACCACAGCTATGACAACACTCTCTCCCTGAGAATACAACCAATGAGCAATGCCACAATTCTAAACTGCACAACTGTAAATTGGTTTACAATGCTGTATAATCCTAACAGAATGCCAGTCAAAGTTTCCAATCTGTGCTAGTTTCTAGTCTATCTCTGGGGGCATTGTTTTCATTCCCAAGCCCATTCCAGTTCCATTCAAGACTTTGTGTTGAAATGTACCAAATTTCCCCAAATATATTTGTATATTGGAACATATGTTCCCCATTAATACATGGTTTGACATGCAATTTTGAGTTAAAAATGGAATCACAAAATTTGGGAAGGATACAAGCTGAGGAATGAACTGTGTTCCAATCTACACATTATTCTGGGAAGTACAAATTAGACCAGTACATTTAAATTCTTCATGATTCCGAGAGAAAATGAATAACATAAATTCTGCAATACCAGAGCACCATCAATACAGTGGACTGGAAGATGTAGTGCAGATTTCAACCCAGCTTGAATCAAGTGGTTTTTTTTAGTGCCAATAGCTATTCATCTGGCCGAATAAACCTGCTCACTCAGGTCTGATTTTTTTTTTTTTGGGTTGGTCTGAGGAACTTGGTCCTTCATAGAACAAAATCCAAAATCCATAAAAGAGTGATATCTTTATTGGGCAACTAAAATGTATAAAATACATCATGCAAGCTCCATTGGTTTCTTCATCAGACCAAAGATATTAAAAAAAACATACAGGAGAAGAAAAGGGATGATATTAGAGTCACAGGCCTACATTTTGTAGCAAATGTTGTTTCTGGGGGTATCTCAGTGAAGGCAGAGACCACTCCCCTTCTTGGCCACATAGGGACTGAGATACAGGACTGTAAAATTTAAACCCCATTAGCAGCAACAAAGTAACTTCTCTTAGGACCCAGGTTGTTCCTTCATGTTGGTGGAATGCTCACAGACTGCAGGGCTGAAACAACTGCTGAGCCACCATCTTGCCTACCTGTCTCCAGATCCAGTCCTGACACTTATGGAACATTTAATGTGCTATATACATAGCACATCTCTGGTCTTACACCCTCTGTGTCCTCCAGCAATGTGAACAAACTGGTTTGTTGGATGCCTTCAAGACTAGAAGGCAGGGTGGAAAAAAAGACCAATAGCTCACTTTGGTCAATGAATGAATTCACATATTTTGCCCCTCTCTTTGTGAGCTGTTCTGTCTACTCAGAAAGCATTATTCATTAAGTACTCTTGAGTTAGTTGGCTGAAGAGCTCCTTTGTCAAGCAGCAGGATGCTCTCACTACCTGAAGTTGTTCTCTTTCTCTCTGGGAGAAACTACTTAGGATGAAGGCAAGAAGGGTATGAGGGAAAGGAGCAGCCCTTTTATCTCAGAGGAAAACAGGTGTGAAAAGACTGGCCTTGCTGTGAGAACACAAAATGTCCCCTTCTTGAAAATGCTTATTCTATTAAACAAGGGAAACATGCCAACTATCTGAAGGCTGTGGTGTAGGTGAAAAACAGTAAGAGGAAGCTGCTGCTCTTCTTGCTGGAAAGGGTTTAGGTGGTAATCAAAGAAAGAAAGAAAGAAAGGTGGGAGAGTTAAAGGGAGGAAGAAGACCCTGCTATGCCCTCTTCCCTAAAAAAAATAAATTAAAAAAAAATCATGTGCTGGGCAGTTTTAGCAAGAATAATCCCAACACAGCATAAGGGTGCCTCTTTCCCTCAAGAAGTGAAGGCAAAATTACAATGGCCAGAATCCTGTTGGTGTCTTATATGCATGTAAGTTCACCCAGTGAGCAGCTGTAGTTTTTTGTCTTCTGCAGTTCATCTGTATTCAGTTCAAGATTGTGGAAGCAGAGTTGTGCTTGTGGTGGTGTTACCCATGCATGTTGTGCACACAGGTGCAGATTGCATATTGCAGATGGACACATGTATTGGACTTGTGTATGCAGATACCCATGCCCATTGGGTTGAACATTCAATTGCACAATGTGTTAATTAACTTACAAGGTGGCGTTCCACAACCACAAAGTTAAATCTGTGAATGTGAAGTTACACTCTGTCTCCTTGATCTAGGATCTCAGGCAGTGCTTCCTGTGACATGCATTACTTGTAGAAGAAAGAACAGTATGAGTGGGGGAATGTCTGGGGGCCATTTGGGGAGTTGTAAGCAAAAATTGAGTTTAGAAAAGCAAACACACTGGAATGTCACCATCAAGATATGGCTACAATCCTGTATGGTTCAGTGTAGCTGAGTACGCAGCTTTGCATATGGAACTATGCTACATCTGGCCATTTGGCAACCTCTGGACTTACCACAGAACCACTGCACCCCCACCCCCAAAAGCCATTCCATGCCTGGTGAGAATGGTGGAAGACAGGAAAAGTATCTGGCTATGTCCCTGTAGTCATACATGGAATGATTACATCCTCTGCTGAAGGCCACCAGAGGTCTCAGTGGGTTATATAGGCCTGAATCCTTTATAACAGGGCTTTGGATTATCCCTGAATCTAGTGTGATAAGGCCATGTGATGCATGGCCCTATCTGCACCAAACTCAGGGTATTATTACCTTAACCTGAGTTTTTTGAAAACTCACAATTTGGTCTGGAGTTTTGCTTTAAACTCTGGCAGTTCCTGTAGTCTGCACAATGTACTATCCCTGGATATGGGGGCAGGTAGAGGCAGGACAGATAATTGTTTGGCAGGTGCCACCATTTCCCTTAGTGCCCAGGCCAGTTCCCAGCCTGCAATGGTGAAGAAAGGTTTCCCCCTCTTCAGAGCCACTGCTGCCGGTGCACAGTACCTTGCTCTGCAATAAATGAGGCACCAGCCATATGATCTGGCACTGAGGAGGGAAAAACTTTTCCATCACTATTCTGGGCTGGAAACTGGCTTGGACATCCAGGGAAATGGCGGTGCCTGCCTGGCAGTGATCTGTTCTGGCTCTGCCAGGGAGCTCATGGAGAAAGGCAGTGGACCTGAGCAACATGCAAATGTGGGGACACATGTAGATAATATCCCTGTGAAGTGGCAAGTAGTGAGGCAGCTGCATAGTAGTTGTGGGGCAGGAATCCTTTCAGACTTTTGCCACTAGTGTAGACAAGCCCATAGTCTACCGTATACAACTTTACATATGCTTAGCTACATAGCAGAGGGGTTAAGAAACCCTAGCTAGAATCCTGTATTACAGTTATGTATACATAACCTGGGGCTATGAACTTTTGACTCTTATGTACTTACGGTCCCATGCAGCCCCTACTTTAGTGATCTCTGGCAGAAGAGGGAATTGCAACAGGAACCCCATTTCTGTCTGTCACAATGATTGCTCACAAGTTAGGTATACTTCACTAAGTAACCTCTTCTGTCCCGACCCGCCTCTCCCAACCTGACGTACTCCAATTGCTGGCAGACTAGATCTCTTTCTCCCCATGTAGCTGATGCCTGGTAAAGTAGGTTGGGAGGGAATTGTGATAATGACAATAGGGTCACAATCATGACTAAGTAGCAATCATGAACACAACACAGTTATTTAGATTTACTCCTCCATATAATGTACTTAACTAAGTAGCTCATACTGGCCACAGTAGACAAAATTGCATACAGCACTGTGTGTGTGTGTGTGTGTGTGTGTGTGTAGGTAGATATTATATATAGGGAAAAAACTGCATCAATATATGGTTCAATGTTCATGCAGACTTTTAAAAAAAACCATACAAAGTAATCTTGCATGGAGCAAAATGAATTACACGTCTGGTGAATGAGAAACTGAGCAAAACTGGCAGATTCATATCTCCCCTATTAGCCTGAAGTATGACCCACTAAATTCAATGGGAACTAGTCCCAGGTTTGCGTGCATAGGGTGGGACCCAAAATCCCACTGAAATCAACCAAACTTAATATAATCATAATTAAGATCTATCCCATTGTTTTCTATTTGACTTTGTGTCGATCAGTAGTGTTTTGCACAACTCTGAGTATTTTTTAATCCAGATGTTTCAGAATTATATGCTACCACTATTTGTTGAGGGTTGTGCAAATGGTACAAGTGTGTAGATGAAAACACATGGAGGGAGGAACAGGATTATGCCCAGTGCTCCTGCTCCCTCTACTGTACAAGTTCTGCATTATGCCTTCACAGAGCTACGTGTCCAGCACAGCCCCTGTATCTGAAGGATCAGTACCCACGGTTTCACTTACCTGCATCCAAAAAATATGTGTTCTCGCTCGGCATTTTCAAGGTCCTCCAGTGTGATTCTATAGCATGCTTCTGTTGGATGTTGACCATAGATTTGTGCTGGAGGACCTAGAAAATGCCTAGAGAAGTGTTCTCTCTAGGAATCTCTAGGTCCTCCACTCTGACTCTATGGTATGTTTGGGCTGGGAGTTGTTCATTTCAATAGGGTTCACTGTTATCTGCAGTTTCTCTAAGTCTATAACTGTATCCCACCCCCAGGGATATGGGGGTTGTACTGTATACATTTAGTAGTCAATGTTATTTTATGTGTTTTTAATTGTTTTTTTAAATATTGTTTAGGTTTTAATTGACTCTTTCTGGGAGCCACCTTGGGTCCCACTCTGGAAAAAAGGTGGCATATAAATGAAATAAACAAAATAATAAAATATTGTAAATAAAATATGTACTCTGTGACAACTGAGGGCTTCCATGTCAGTAGAGTAGTGAATCTATTCTGGGTTTAGTCTAAATTGCAGAGAAGCTATCCAAGGTGTAAAGCAAGTTCAGTACCCTTGGAGAACACCTTTAAAGTTTGGACTAAAACCCAGAGTGAATTGATTGACCTGCTGACATAGGAGCCACCAGCTACCACTAAGTGTGCAGGCTCTGTCTTCTTGACCAGGCAGCCTGAAAACGTAGCAGGGCCAATCTGCTTACCCCAGACAACAAAGACAAACTCAACAGGTAAAGTGGTGACTGGTTACTGCACAAACCAAACCTGTTGGATTTCTGTTTCACATAGCTACGGGAGGCATGGGGAGAACAAAGGGCAGCCACCTGTTGTTCCCCTTCATCCAGTCGGCATCTGCATTGTCATCTGACCCTGTGCGTCGTTGCGGCTTCTGTGAATAAAAATACAAACCCATAAAGCATAATGGGCCGTGCTGATTTATTAAATTTGAGTTTCGTCTGAGGGACCTTGTGAGACTGGAGACTATGGGGGCTCCACTCCTGGTTTTATGATGCTCCCAAGACCTCTCCATGCAATTATTTCCTTGTCTCCTCACAGCCCATACATTATTCTCTATAATAATATGTTTTCTGAAACTCCTTTCCATAAACTACTGTAGCAGGCAGCAAGAAACCATATTATTATTGATATCGTGTCACATCAGTAGTAAAATGACTTATGGAAAATGGACTGTGAATAGAGACGGTTTCAATTTAAAACATTCTGACCTTTCAGATTATTAAGCAGGAGAATGGGGGGGAAAACCAAACTAGTATGCAGTGGCATCACACCCACAGAACAAATCACCTTGGGACTGCAGGCAAGCTGCAGGTTTGTTCTTTGGATCTTAGTTTGCATTTTCCCCCTGTACTGGATTCCAGAGAACCCTGGGGACTTAATAGAAGCTTATCAGAGGGTACCTTCAGAGCTTGGGAAGTTACTTTTTTTTAAAAAAAATATTCCCAATATGTGTTACATGCCATAATATTACTGATTTCTAGGCATGGTTGTGAAATCTAGACAGTGAGGAAAATGAACAGGAAGAAAACCCACTCATTTGAAATGTGGTGCTGGAGGACAGCTCTATGGATATACGGACTGCCAGAAAGACAAATAAATGGGTCTTAAGAGCAAATCAAGTCTGAACTTTCCCTAGAAGCCAAAATATTAAACGTAGGCTATTCTGCTTTGAGCATATCTTGAGATGACATGACTAATTGGAAAATATAATGCTTGCTAAAGTGAAAGGCAAGAAGAAAACAAGGATGCCTACCACATTACAAGTGGATATTTTCAATCCAGGAAGTCACAGCCCTGAGCTCTTAACAGGGTTGTTAACAGTACAATGTCTTGGGAGGTCTCTCATTCATAGGGATACCGTAAGTCAAAGCCAGTTTGAAGGCAATTAACAACACATTACAGTGTTTGAGAAGTACATAATTCAATGTTGTTACTAATTACATTTTTTTAAAAAAAATAAGTTGTTGCATTATTCATTACATTGTGCATTGCTTCAGATGGAGGACTGATGAGAGAAGGGTATAAAATCTGAAAAAATGCTTCTAAAATAACATTTAAGAGCATATTTTAAAAGTAACTAGAATACAGTGCTCATTACAGCAATAAAGTGAGGCTATCCTCCCTCCACTGTTTTGAAACGGGACTTTGTGCCCCCCCTGTTTTATTAAGAAACAAGCAAACTGATAACTCACTGCAGGAACCACCATCTTTTCTTAAGGGTTCCACCCCATGACTGAGGGAATTGGCCCAGTCTCCCCACTGCTATTAGAGAGTCAATGTGATGTAGAGGTTTGAGTGTTGGACTGGGGCTATAGGAGACCAGAGTTTAAATCCCAGTCAGCCATGGAAACTCAGTGGGTGACCTTAAGCAAGTCGCACTGTCTCAGCCTCAAAGGGACCTCCCCTCTAAGCATATCTTGCCAAGATAACCCCATGATAGGGTCACCTTAGGGGTGCTGTAAGTCAGAAACAACTTCAAGGCACTCAACAACAACACTATTGTTAGTTCTACAGAGAGCTATGAGGCAGGTGATGAATGTACCACAGTTTGAGGAACCAAGAGAAGGAGGGTAATGGTGGTAATCTCCACCATTCTCTTGTTTGCCTCTGAAGGAAAGCAGTGATCTCAGGGAAGGAATATCATTCAATGACAGGGCAAATGCTTTGCACACATTAAGTCCTTGGTCCAGTCTCCAGCTTCACCAGACATGGCTGAAAAAGACTCCTATCTGAAACTTTGGTGATCTGCCAGTCAGTAGAGGCACTAATGAGCTAAAGGGACCAACGATCTAACTTGCTTTATGAGAGATTTCTATGTTTCCAATACCTGGGATTTTATTAGGGATGCTACCAAGGAGCCAAATCATCACATTTGCTTTATGGTCCTTGCTTGGCAATGCTGGCTGAAGGATTATGGAAGTAGTAGTTTTTAAAAAAGTAACATTTACAAGCTCTGGAGAGACTTTGATATGCAGGGATGCAATCGGTTACTGAGAAAGAAGCAGGAAACATGGTAACAAAGCAGTGGCAGACAGAAAAGGTGCCACTTCCAGCACTTCCATCAATGAAAAGTGGCACCTTTTTAGTCCCTCCAGCACGGAGGAAGGACAGGAGGAAGATGCAGCTTGTTGTTTTTTTTAAGAGTGTCTGATAAAGTCCAAAGTGCCCCATTGCCTAGGAGAGTGCTGCAGACATCAGCTGGAATCCTGTTATCAGCTTATACTTAAGTAAGTAACATTTCCTGGCCTGATCCCCTGAATCCAAGTAGGTGAAGTAGGCTGGGGTCGAGTTATAATCATGGCAACAGTGTCACAATCATGATTGTGAATATCAAACATTTGCCTAATCATAGCTGTTTTGTATTCATGATTGCTACTTATAATTGATACTATAGCCATGATCGTAACTCGCCCCCTTGACCTACTTCACTGGGCATCAGTGGTGTGGAAAGGAGGGGGTCCATTCTGCCGGTGAATGGAGCAGGGTTGAATAAGGTTTTCATCAGGTTTGGGGAAGGAGGAGTCAGCCAGTAGAAGTTGCTTAAGTTAAGAATTTAGTTAAGTATAAGCTGACACAGGATTCCAGCCACCATTTCCCAACACCCTGATCTGCAGTAGTATCTCAGAAACACTTCAGCCAGGGTGCTGCCAGGGTGCAAAGTTGTTGTGGAGTGACACTGTCAAATGAAACTACAATAATGGGGCTCCATTGCCATAGTTCTATTGACAATGCAGGATCTTGGCCACATTTTATAAATACTAAGCATGGTTTGTATCAGAGTGCCTCATTTGTATCATGTGACATGTGGTCCTAAGCATGTGTGGTCAAAGATAAACTGCAATTAGTTCAATGTACTTTCTAGTCTGTTTAGGCCCACAACCTTTAAAATGTATTGCTGAGTTTTTCTCCTTATTGGTACGTCCACGGTCAGCAGCAGCTGGTCTGTGTGTGTCTGTGTAGGGGAGGGGAAGAAGCTAGGCAGCAAGGAGGGAGACAGTTTTTATTTGTTATTTAGGCAAAAGCAATAAAAATTGGACAAACTGCCCAAATCTTTCCTGGAAGCATTCCAAGCTGTAAACTCAGAGGCTTTGGAGAATCTTAATCTCCCTGCATTTTTATCTCAAGGCCAGTGGTGGGATGCAAACAGTGGGACATATTTAATCAGGGCTCAGATTTTATCTAGCCATTGGTCTGGGAGAAATGCTAGGAAGTGTTTATTGGTCCAGAAAGCTGAATGTACAGTTCCACCAACTGACCGTCTTGCAGCAGTCTTTTTTTCCACTTGATGGTAACATCTGATAGCTCATGAGCTGCTAGGAAGAGATTGATAGTCATGCTACATCTATGCATTTGAAAGCTGAAATTTCAACTCTGTGAGATTGCAGCTATTTCCAGCTGTAACCGTTCAGCCCCCACACCAGCCCAGCTGCTAGAAATATATTGTCAGGATGCAAGTGACAATGTTTGGAATGTGCTAGGTAGCAGAGGAAAGCAAACAAATAATAAAGACCAGGGGTTGGTAGAGATTAGCTACTAGCCATTAGCAACTAGCTCTTCATAATTCATTTCCATCCAGTGCTACTTGGGATCCAACTGTTTAATTGCAATTAACTAGTTACTTGTAATTAATTTCTTTCTACAATGACACTGGCATAACTTTACATTACATTATGACTGTAACTTAACAAGTGATAACCACTTCTTTTGCCTTGCAACTGTTTTCTCTCTCTGGCTTTTCTTCGCAAACGAAGATTCAGGAAGGACTCATCCCGCACTTTCTGCAAGTGCGCTGATGACTAAAAAGGCCAATCCGAGATAAACAAGTCCGGTTGCAAAAAGCACAGCAGAAGGTCTCCTTGGGTGTTGTTTTTGGGTTGTGATTTTTTCTGCGTTGTCGTTTCTCTTCAAGACTTGTTCGTCATGAGTTCTCAAATAAGGCTGCAGCATTGTGGATAGTGCGTCTCCATGCCTCCCGATGTGAGGCCAGGGCGGACCACTGTTGGTGATCAATTTGGCCGAGCCTGAGAAGTTGTTTCAGGGAGTCTTTGTATCGCTTTATTGGAGCGCCCCTCTTACGCTGACCTGTGGTGAGTTCACCGTAGAGTCGTATTTTTGGGAGGCAATGGTCCTCCATCCTAGAAACGTGCCCTGCCCAGCGCAGCTGTGTTCTCAATATCATGGCCTCAGTGCTGGTGATCCCTGCTTGCTCAAGGACAGCAACATTCGTCACATAGTCAGTCCAGTGTATATTTAGGATTGTGTGTAAACAGCACTGATGGAAGCATTCGAGGAGTCATAAGTGGTGGCGATAGGTGACCCATGTTTCAGACCCATAAAGGAGAATAGACAGTATAATGGCTCTATACACACTGATTTTTGTGTTTCGCCTCAGGTGTTTATTACTCCAGACTCTTTTGTGAAGTCTTCCAAATGTGCTATGTGCCTTTGCTAATCTGTGATCCATCTCTTTGTCAATCTTGGCATCTGAGGAGATGATGCTTTCCAGGAAGGTGAACTGCTGAATGGACTTAAGCACAGAGTTGCCGACGGCAATGTGGGGATGGTGGTGTTCGTCCTGTGGTGCAGGCTGGTAAAGAACTTCTGTTTTCTTCAGGTTGACTTCTAGCCCAAACAGCTCTGCAGCTGTTGCAAAGCAGGACGTTAGGCGCTGCAGAGCTGCTTCTGTGTGGGCAACAAGGGCAGCAGCATTGGCGAAGAGCAGCTCAACATTAAGATATATTTATATTTACAGGGTGTGGCCTCATTTCGTTCTGGGGCAGAGTTATCACATGGTTCAATAGGACCTTGTGTTAATGCTTCACACGCTTGTGGGTGTAGAGGTGAAAATTGATATATGGTAAATGTGTTTTGTACCAGAGGGCAGCTTCAGGCTGTTGTTCTTTTTTAAAGTAACTATAAGTAATTATTTTAGTTATGTTTGACAAACATGAGAGGAAAGGGTCACTTTTAGTAACTGTGATAATTACTAGTTACTGGGCTTGGGGCTTTGAACTAGAAAGTAACAATTAACTTTGTTAAAGTAACTTTCAAAGCTCTAGTCTGGTCGTAGCAATGCTTACGGCCTGTCTACACTGCAGAAATACAGCAGTTTGATACCACTTTATCCACCATAGTTCTATCCTATGGAATCCTGGTATTTGTGATGTTTTCAGCCTTTTTCTATCAGACAATTCTAGTGCCTCACCAAACTAAAAATACCAGGATTCCATAGGCTAGAACTAGGGTAAATAAAGTGGTGCAAAACTGCTGTATATCTGCTGTGTAGGCAGGCCCTGTCAGACTAACTTTTCTGGCTTTTCTTCACAAACAAAGATTCAGGAAGGACTCATCCCGCGCTTTCTGCAAGCGCGCTGATGACTAAAAAGGCCAATCCAAGATAAACAAGTCCGGATGCAGAAAGCACAGCAGAAGGTCTCCTTGGGTGAGGTTTCCGGGTTGCTATTCTTTCTGCGTTGTCGTTTCTCTTCAAGACTTGTTCGGCATGAGTTCTCAAATAAGGCTGCAGCACAGAGTAACTTAATTCCCATTTATTTCTATGAGTCTACTCTAAATTTATGAATAAGCCTAGATCCATCAAAATCATTGTCTTTATTCTAATAAATTATTAGCTAATTAGCCAGTTTTCAAAATAAAAAGGCTTGTTTTAATAGATTTCACCTAATAAAACACTTTCCTTGTAGTAAAAGCAGCCAGCACAAAATAGAAAGCAAAGCTAACTGGGAAATCGCGGTGAAATCCTACTGTTGCGGTATGCAAGGGCTTGGATTCTGCAGCAGTAGTAAGGAAAACCATCTTGGAGCTGCCTGTTTCTCCACTGTTTGCCTTCTCTGCTGCTGTGCCCATCACCTTTTCACTCCTGCTGTTACCACCTACACCAGAATACTTCTCATGGCATAGTATATCAACAAGATTCTGGCCAGATTCTCCCAGTTTGGACTCCACTCTAACAAGGAAACTTCTCTACCTCCCATGGGGAAACTACCACCAACATAATTATCATCATCAACACCCCACCCCGCCAAAAAAAACCCCTCTCTTTATTTACTGTTCACTGACCTAGGGCTTGTCTAGATGCAAAGATATAATGCAGACTGATGTGCACAATCGCAAATTCACAGCAGCACTCATTTTTCTCCACAGTCTTTTGGCAAAATCTACTGTATGTGAAGCTACTCTCATTTGAAGTGCACGCACTGCCATGCCTGCGAATCAACATGGTGACTGACAGTACAGGACGTTTTTATTCTACACACGTGTTGTAGCCTCTGCACAGTAATGTTTTTTGTACTTGTAAATCAAAGGTGTGCAAGTGCAACCTTCTGCTTATAAAAAAACACAGCAAACAAACAAACAAACACGCACACACTCAATAATGTGAAAATCAAAAATGGCACTTCCAGCCACTTCCTTGCTGGCAAGGCAATCCGCTCTCCACTTCTGCCCTAGCTGAGAATGTGCTGCATGCTGCATTGGATGTCCAGATGTGCGATAATGTGCAAGCCCGCACATTATTCCAAAAAACTCAGGAAAGTTTGTGAAGGCTTTTTCCCTGCAGTAGATGGAGTTTTGCACCCCCCCCTTCTGAATGCCACAAATCAAGTTTGCAGCATGTTGGGACAAAAGGTATTCTAGTCAAATTCTATGAGGAGTATTTTCACTGTCTAGACAACCCCTAACTATCATATTCAGAAGGAGGGGGACCAAAAACTCCATCTATTGCAGGGGGAAAACTTTGAGGATTTCTTCAGGTTTTTTTTTTAATAATGTGCAGGCTAGTGCATTATCGTATGTCTGATTTGCTCGAGACAGTCCTGATTAATCCTCTATCATCCCACTTTCTCAGCTGCTTTAAACATGTCCCAGTTTCCCTTTCCTCTGCCCACTTTATCCCCTTTGTCTTCACCTTGTTAGATTGCTGCAAACTGAACTCAAAGTGCAAAAGTGGTTTGCCCTTACTTAATTCAGCAGCGGGGGAGAGGAGAGCTGAGGGTGCAATCTTGCCCTTCCCAGTAGGCTGAGGCAAAATCAAACTGCAGCAGCCTCTCTTGGCTTGTCTGTTCTTTCTGATTAATAGCTCTTGCTGGCTTGACCACACTGTGATGTTGCTTGGTCATACACATCCCAGTTTCCATCTTTGAAATATTGAAGAATATAAGCTATTCAGTTCTTGCAGAGCACAGATTTATAGTCCCTACACGATAGTCCATAATTTCTTTCCCTCCCTCTCTCTTTCTCTCTCCGTCTCCCCTTTTCTCTGTCGCTACAGAAAATGTTGAAAACCCAAATGCATCCAACAAACATTTTGCCAAATGTTTCAACTGAGGTGTAAGCACCCCCTCTTTTGCCCTGGCAAAATTGCTCACAGGGAAGTTTCCAGGCTTTGCAAAGAATTGTATTCATACCCAGTGTTCAAAATGTCTACAAATTTATGCTGACCCTGGATTAAAGAAGATGCATTGGCAAGAGATTATTTAGGATGCAAATAAGAGATTATGCAGTCAGGAAGAATGCTGATTCCTCAGACTGCAGTGACATGAACAAACATGCCTAGGGCAATTTATTGTGCTGATAGTCTCCATAAACACAGTATGTGAAACAAAATGTAGCAGAGACTCATTTGATTGTGACATGGGTGATCCACAAGGAATATCAAAAACATCTGATGAGGGTAAATTTAATATCTCATTCTTCATAGCAGTGATGTGGGGGTATGTGGTTCTATAGATTTTATTGGATTGTAGGCCATGTGATTTCTCTTTAAAGATGCAATTCTTTACTAATTTTCTTCTTAAAGGAAGCACAAGTAATTTTAGTAATTTTCTTCTTTCTGCAATAAAGTCTTCAAAAACCATAGTGTTTGCAGTTCAGGACTTTTTGCAACAGTTGTGGACTTACTCTGCACAAAACTGACATGTGGGCACATGGTGTTTTTGCAGAGAAAACAGCACTTTCTGTATAGGAAACAACATTTTCTGTACAATACTGTTGAGTGTGGAAAAAAAATCAGCCATGTGCAAATTTTGTGCAGAGTAAGTCCTGAACTGCAAATATTCTTGTCAGTTCATGATTCTCCTTATCATGGTTTCTTGTTCAATGAATTTTCAAATATTTTTGAATATTCTTCCCATCCTTATTCCATTTCATAGGATATGTTGTGACAAGTGGACTGGAGTTGCAATCCAATAACATCTGAAAAGCCACATATTTCCCACCGTTGCTGAAAACTAAATGGTCAGGATCCAGTTAGCACACTAGCAGAACATAGGTTTCCACCAGTGCCCTGATGTCAGTTTTTTCAGGGGGTGGAACAGAGGCAGTTCCTTCATCCCCACTCCTTCCTCTGTTGTACAATAGTAGGCAAGGAGCTCCAAGACACAGCTCTACACACCCCGGCTGCTGATTTACTGCTAACTTTCCCAGGGAAGGAGAATCTTCTGCCTCCAACATAAGGCAGTGTCTTCTTCTCTTGATATTCAAGGTTCAGCTGAACCTTGTCTAGATGGACCCTTGCAGCTGACCAGTGGCTGGAAGATGGAGCTGAGCCCAGGAGCCTCTTGGCTGCTCTTGTGCTGGATACCTCCTTCTGCAAGCCCTCCTGAAATAACAGGGTGTAACTGGGGTTTATGTCCATGTATGCCACCAACAGGATTCTATCCCATGTGCAATTTGGTAGCACTGATAGGTTGGGGCTATTAGAGATCATCTTAGCAAGCCAGTCTTTTCCCTCTAGAACATTGCATCAAAATAATCTTGGGATTGTCCAAATTTCTTGATTCCTACAGTGGCAGTGAGCCATTTCTATGCCGTTACAAGGTGTGGTAAACCAACAGTAAAGAGCCAACAACTAGAGATACAGAAAGGTCAAATAGTATGGAGCCTTTGCAGGCAATGTCTGATCAACAGGGTTACAGTATGATAATGCAAGATGAGCCAAGCTGGGTGAAACCAAAAGTCCATTGAGTCCAGTGTCTTGTTTCTCATTGTGGTCAATCAGACACCTCCAGACAGCCCAGAATCAGGGCATGAATGGGACAGCTGGGAAACTTTGGCTCCAGAGCTCATCAAGGGATTTTTCCTCAGCCAGTCTACTCCATAGGGTTCTTGTGAAGATAAAATTGGGGAGAGATGGGAAGAGGTATCACACACTTTACTTTTACAACCTTCATCCTTCTTCCTTTAAAGCATTTATATCACTCTTTGCTCAAAAGTTCAAGGGAGTTAATGGTATCTCCCTTGAACTTTTTAGGCAAGTTGGGATATAAATGCCAACGATATTGAAAGTCACAAAGAGGTCCAACAGAATCAGTAGGGGCAATGCAGGACAATCCATCAAGAGTGACCAAATACAAATGCAGCTGCTCTATGAGTTTGGCTGCTTGAACTTGAAACTGTTGGCTAGCATCCTATTAGTCAGTTATGATGTTGTAATTTAGATAGATGACCTTGTAACTGTTTCCTATTCACATTTATGATTGTGGTACCATTGCCACAATTGTAAGTGCCCAACCCAAACCCATCTTAAAATCCAGCCAGCTCATCAAGGGATTTTGATGTGCTGGCTGGACAGCAGGGCACTGAAGGATGAGGTGTCCAGCCACCTCTCACTAGCACCCCATGGTGTGAGAAGCAGAAGCAGTGAGGAGCAGTTGTGTAGGGCCCTGTGACAACTCCTCGGCATGCCACAGCTCCCTGGTGGGAGCAAATTTGACACATCATCCTTCAGCATCCCAATCACCAGTGTGGCAGAACTCAGTCCCTTGGTGTAGCTGCCTGGATTCTAAGGTGGGTTTTGGGGGGCAGATCAGGAAATGGACTGTAGCCACAGTGTCATGGCTATATATCTGATGCAGGTTCTTGGCTAACATTCTCAGGACAAAACTAATTGTAAGGAATTCCCCACATTTAGGGGTGTCCCACATTTTCTCATTGAATGGTTCTATTTTTCCTCATTGCCAAATGTCTTTGTTTGGGCCATTCATTTTTATTTTCACTCTTAGAATTGCCAGGATCAAAACTTTTCAGGATAGGATTTACAGGAGTTCACAGCTCCATTTGTGTTTTTTGTTCAAGGAAGGCAAGGTGGCAGGCAAGGTGTCCATCCATATATGCAGTGTGTTGGTAAAATAAATATATAAATAAAATCCAATCTCCATTCAGAGGTACTAAATTCCCCCCATCTCTTTCCAGATGGCTGGGAGATTTCTCCCAGGTGGTAAATATATTATTAAGAAGTCATTTCACCGTGAAATTGACTATTCAAAACACAGACAGAAGTTAATATATTAGGACAACCTGTCTGAAAACCTGCATTAGAAGAAAATTTATTTTTGTTTAATATAAAAACTTGTATTACACACGTGGCCCTTTTCCTTAAATTTCATACTGGTAAAGTCACCTCCGGGTTGCTACAAATGTTTCGATGTCAGGAACATGCTGTTTGCTTAAACCCCAGTGCCTTGTCCACGTACACTTATCCACAGCAAGCCCCATACTTAGGAACAGAGAGTGTCTAGGGATGGGTTCTTATTTGTTAGCATTCCAAGGGGCTCTTAAAACAATTCATAAATAGCAATCAAATTGTAACACATAATACAGAAGTTAAAACCGACAGCACTTGTCTGCACATAAGTAACAGCATAACAAGTATGCCCACTTACTTTTCAAAAACCTGCTACAGAGTAATAATGTTGGTGATGATATTATGGTGGCTGTGATAATCATGGCTACCATTCCGCATTGCAATTACAGATTCATACCCTACAGTTACAGATTTGTAACTGCTCTGTAATCACTAACACTGCATAGTCACAATTGCAGAATATTTGCACAACTGTAAAGCCCTCCCTTTACCAAGCAGCACCAAGAGATGGAGGTCTGTTCATCTGGCAATCAGGGCACAAGAGGAAGATGTTCCTACCCTGCCTCCTACCAAGCAAGTGAGGCTGTGACAATCAGAAACAGGTCTGCTGCCCCAAGTCCTTGTTGCAGCCTAGCTCACTAGTGGGAGGAGTGTGGAAATATCATACCCCTGCACCCTAATCACCAGCTAAACTGATCTCCATCTCTCAGCACAGCTGCTGTTTGGGGAAGGGGTCAGGCCAGAATATGCTCTTTAGCGACACATATGTAACTAAGGGTTTGTCTACATTGGCCAGAATATGCTGCCTTCTGGCCCGGATCCCACCACCCCTGTTACCATGATGAAATGGACAAAAGTGTGTATGCACATGCTGGCCAGCATCCACTACTGTTGCATGTTACACTCACTGCAGCCGGGAAGGAGGCCCAAAGCCTGTGATCAAGGCTGGCCACATGCAGTAGGCCTTGATCACATCTGCAGTCCTCTTTATCAGCTTCAGAGAGACACCAGTGGCAGCAGTGATGGCACCTGGCGATACAGTTTGGTGTGCAGGAACAGACTCTGGTTTCCTGTACCAGTTCCATCTGGGTTTTCCTGCATGACGTGGGTTTTCCCAGAGAGTTTTTAAAAAAACATTTTAAAAGCTTTCCCCTGGCTTTGCCTTGGACACCATCAGGACTGTCTGGAGGCGAATTGGGAGCAAGAGCCCTGCATCATTTGGACTGCAGGGCTCCAAGACAGGGAGAAGCTGGGGTAAATCGCCCATCTAGACAAGCCTTTAGTTGGTGATGCAGAATATGGGCTGATGTTTCGATTTGTTCATTTATTTATAAGCTTTCAATTGTGGTGAACACCAAAGGAAAACAGGTTGTTACCTTATAAAGAGTCAGGCCATTGGTCCATCTAGCACAGTATTGTCAACCTTGATTGGTAGTAGCTCTTCAAGGTTTGGGGCAGGATTCCCAGAGCACCCTGATGATCTTCCATTCAAGTACAAACCAGACCCAAGTATGCTTAGCTTCTGAAATCAGTCAAGACTGGTGTGTTGAGGATCATGTACTGGTCTTTGGTCATTCAGGATGATCTACTCATTGAGATTGGATGAAATCACAATGTACATTGTTTCTGCCACTAGCTGAAGATATCTTTGCCCAGACATTTCCCTGATCATTCCCTAGTAAGTTACCCCTAGTCATTTGAGTGATTTTATATTTTATCACTGTTTGAGTACTTGAGTTTACTATATTCCAATTTATTTATTTACTTAATTTATATCCTGCCTTTCTCCTGAGTGGGGCCCAAGGCAGTAATGGAAAATTATACACTGCTTTGGGATACTGAAATGAAAAACAGTCCAATAATGTTTTAATACACTTTAAAAATTAAAATAAACATAGAATCCGTTCAATTATCTGCAGAGTTAGCTTGACTTCCGATAGGGAGTTATGCATACCAAAGGAGCAACCATTGAGGAAAGGAGTCTGTGCGTCATTGGCTTTTCTTTTCTTTTTTAAAAGAAGGAACAGGATTTGGTACCCAGATGCAAAGCTTCTGTACATGGCCAGCTGGTTTTGCCTATAGCAGAGATGTGAAAAGGAAAACAAGCCGCTGGAGTTGTTATACTGTTATATTGAGTAAGGAGACTCCATGAGCTTAGCTGTGGTGTGCAGTCAGTAGTAAGGATGGGAGAGAAATCCACTCTGTCAAGGTTTAGTTTAGGGTATTATAGATTTACCCAGTTCACAACTCATGGAACCAAACTCTGAACCAAACACAATTTCCAGACACAAAGCCATACATTTCCAAGCTTGCACTATATTCCAAAAATAAACCAACCAAGTAAGTGCTTTACAATATGAACATATTTTAAAAATGAACAAATAAAACTGCATATACACAAACATATGGGTGGACAAAAATTCAAATGTTTTAAAAATACACACAAAAATTGTATACATTTTAAAAATCCACACAAAAATATCTACAGATTTCTTTCCAGATGAAGGAGAAGGCCCTTAGAAAACAGGGCCAGACTAAAGTTGACTGTGGAATAATGAGAAAACAGACAAGATGAGGCTTATGTCTGTCCATCCCTAACTGGTAGACTAGAGGGACAACTACACCAACATACTAGGAGAGGGGAGTGTGAACAGAGTGACACTAAGTCGTACTTTACATAGACCTAAAATAAGTAGGTTGCTGCAAACATCTTCAAGTTTGGTATCATACACAGAGAGAGAGAAAGAGAGAGAGAGAGAAAGATATCTATATATAGATATACACCCTCTCCATTGACACCCCCTTGTCGTGGGAGAGAGGCTTGCGTACCCTAATGATGTTTTGAGCTATGCTGGCAGTGGCATAATAGCCACTGGTAGGGTCTCCCATGCCAGACAGGTCAAAACCAAAGGGTCTGACTTAAGCTGTCTGAGGGCTCACACTAAGTCTCTAAACTATCTAGTCCGTGAGCTGCTGTTTGCTGACGATGCTGCCCTTGTTGCCCACACAGCGCCTAACATCCTGCTTCGCAACAGCTGCAGAGCTCTTTGGGCTGGAAGTCAACCTGAAGAAAACAGAAGTTCTTTACCAGCCTGCACCACAGGACGAACACCGCCATCCCCACATTGCCGTCGGCAAATCTGTGCTCAAGTCCGTTCAGCAGTTCACCAACCTGGGAAGCATCATCTCCTCAGATGCCAAGATTGACAAAGAGATTGATCACAGATTAGCAAAGGCATATAGTGCATTTGGAAGACTTCACAAAAGAGTCTGGAGTAATAAACACCTGAGGCGAAGCACAAAAATCAGTGTGTATAGAGCCATTGTACTGTCTATTCTCCTTTATGGATCCGAAACATGGGTCACCTATAGCCACCACTTACGACTCCTCGAACACTTCCACCAGCGCTGTTTACGCACAATCCTAAACATACACTGGACTGACTATGTGACGAATGTTGCTGTCCTTGAGCAAGCAGGGATCACCAGCATTGAGGCCATGATATTGAGAACACAGCTGCGCTGGGCAGGGCATGTGTCTAGGATGGACGACCATCACCTCCCCAAAATAGTACTCTACAGTGAACTCGCTATGGGTCAGTGTAAGAGGGGCGCTCCAAAAAAGCGATACAAGGACTCCCTGAAACAACATCTCAGGCTTGGCCAAATTGATCACCAACAATGGTCCGCCCTGGCCTCACATCTCGGATTGGCCTTTTTAGTCATCAGCACGCTTGCAGAAAATGCGGGATTGAGTCCTTCCTGAATCTTCGTGCCAGAGAGAGAGAGAGAGAGATACACACACACACATACACATACATATATATGATACCAAACTTGTACATATATATATATATATATATATGGCTTAAAAATTAAAAATACAGAAACATTGTAGTGGAATACACAACCCACATTCTTAATAGGATAGTTTTTGCCATTTTTGAGGGGAGAAAACAACATGGAGCAGTATTTGACAGCAGCTACTTTGTTAAGTATACAATAATCTTTCCTGGCCTGGTCCCTCAAATCTGATACAAACATCATTCATCCTTGTTCCGATTGCTGGCAGTATGGACCTCTTTCTCCATGCATCTGATGCCTGGTAAAGCAGGTTGGGGGTAGGGAGGAATTAGGATCATGGCAAGTCTCACAGTCAGGAGTAGGGCCTCATCTACATAAGTCAGGATACACCAGCTCCCCGCTGATATATCCTGGCCATGGATCAGGCCTGTCCCCTGGTACCTTGATGAAATGGGCCAGAGTCCAGAAAGGAATGTCAGCCTGTCGCTGCAGCCACTCTCATTTTCCTTGCCCTTCTGGCTCTGAGGAAGCGAGCTGCAACATGTGACAAAGGCTCCCTGCATGTGACCAGTCTTGGTCACATGCTGCAGGACCCATCCTGTGGATACATGGGGCCTTCTGCGTTTTTTCCCAAGTGGCAATAATGCTGTATCGGGCCCTACCCTGGCTTCCCCCCATCTGAACCCTATTTCTGCCCCGGAGGGTGTAAGGACTGCCCAGGGGCAGATTGGGGCTAAAGCCCTGTATCGTGTGGACTGCAGGGCTTTCAGACGGTGGCAAGCTTGAGTAAATTGCCTGTGTAGATAAGGCCTGGGTAGCAATTGTTAATATGGAACAGTTACCTAGATTACTCATCTGTAACTGTTCTGTATTCATGATTGCTACTTAGGCATGAACATCAGACTATTGCCATAATCATAACACACACATGCACACCAAGATACTTCACCAGGCATCAGCTTCATGGGGAGGACGTCCCTTCTGCCAGTGATCAGAATATGGGTACATGATGTTTCCATCAGCTTTGGGGTGGTGGTGGAGGTTGGGCCAGGAGAGGTTACTTACTTAACTAAGTAGAGGATATAGAATATTGATCATGGAAATTTTCAAGGAGTGGTGGTGAAACTCATCCAGGACTGATAGTCAAGGGGCTGTTAAACATACTTCATAATTATGTGATTATGCAAAGGTTCTTGCTTTCATTTTATATATACCGTATATGGAAAAAGGCAAAGATCACCAACATTTCTCTTATACTGCTCATGCTTGCTTGCCCCAGTGAAACTGAGATGGTAATATGAAATGCAATTTAAAAGGCAAACAGATCCCAGAATAGTTGTATTTCTATCCTTTCACATGGGGCACTTTGGGCATAAGTGAGCAAACAATGATGAAAAAATCCCTCCCTCTCAGGGTGATGTTCCTTGGTCTAAATGAGTTAAAGTCCAACTGAGATCTGTTTCTCCGGGGGGAGAAAGAGATAGCTTTTCACACCTAGATAGAGTTCCCACAGTTATTGGCTAGTGCTGGAAATGTGAGACTCTATGAACAGTGGGTGAGCCATTCGGGTGTCAGGTTGGAACATCTTCCTTGCTATTGAAGGGTCCACACAAGCTGGAGAAACTCTGCTCATTCAAGCTGGCTTTTCACAAAAGGAATGCTTCCTGTTGAAGCTGGAAGTTCACTAGGCCCAAGACGCTTTCTTCTTTTGATGGTTCCTGGTCCCAGCCTTTCAAACCTAGCTCTGGGCTTTCTCCTGATGGTGACTTACAGCTTAGCTCTGACACTGGGGTCTCTTTCACATCACACAGTTACAGCACTTTGACACCACTTTAACTGCATCCTACAGAATCCTTGGACTACTCCAAGTAGTCCAAGGCTCAGCTATCCAACATATGATACAAAAACCGATGAAAAATAAATTGGACATAGCTCCACTTTGGAAGAGACCCTTAAGGCCATACAGTAGATGAAAAACGGCAAGGCAGCTGGGATTGATGGAATCCCACATGAAGTCTGGAAACACGGAGGTCATGTCCGCCATGATAAATTCCACGAACTCCTTGTGAATTGCTGGGAAAAGGGGGAACTGCCATCAGATCTCCGAGATGCAGTCATAATCACCCTGTACAAGAAAAAAGGAGCAAAATCCGATTGCTCAAACTATCGAGGCATAACATTGCTCTCTATTGCTGGAAAAATCCTTCCAAGGATACCCCTGAACAGATTAGTTCCTGCCATTGCAGAAGAACTTCTTCCTGAAAGCCAATGTGGCTTCAGAGCCAATAGGAGTACTACAGATATGATATTTGCCCTTAGACAACTGCAAGAGAAATGTAGAGAGCAGAACAAGGGTCTCTATGTAACATTTGTTGACCTCACCAAAGTCTTCGACACCGTGAGTAGAAACGGTCTGTGGCAGATCCTGGAAAGACTAGGATGTCCCCCCAAATTCCTTAAAATGATTATCTTGCTACACGAGGGCCAGCGCAGTCAAGTCAGATATGGCGATGCTCTTTCAGAGCCCTTTCTAATAACTAATGGAGTGAAGCAAGGTTGTGTTCTTGCGCCAACTTTATTTACAATCTTCTTCAGCATGATGCTCCAAAGGGCAATGGCAGAGCTTGAAGAAGATGACGGCATCTATATACGTTACCGTACTGATGGTAGCTTGTTTAACTTAAGCCATCTGAGGGCTCGCACTAAGACTCTAAACTATCTAGTCCATGAACTGCTCTTCGCTGATGATGCTGCCCTTGTTGCCCACACAGAAGCAGCTCTGCAGCGCCTAACATCCTGCTTCGCAACAGCTGCAGAGCTCTTTGGGCTAGAAGTCAACCTGAAGAAAACAGAAGTTCTTTACCAGCCTGCACCACAGGACGAACACCACCATCCCCACATTGCTGTCGGCAACTCTGTGCTTAAGTCCGTTCAGCAGTTCACCTACCTGGAAAGCATCATCTCCTCAGATGCCAAGATTGACAAAGAGATTGATCAAAGATTAGCAAAGGCACATAGCACATTTGGAAGACTTCACAAAAGAGTCTGGAGTAATAAACACCTGAGGCGAAACACAAAAATCAGTGTGTATAGAGCCATTATACTGTCTATTCTCCTTTATGGGTCTGAAACATGGGTCACCTATCGCCACCACTTATGACTCCTCGAATGCTTCCATCAGTGCTGTTTACACACAATCCTAAATATACACTGGACTGACTATGTGATGAATGTTGCTGTCCATGAGCAAGCAGGGATCACCAGCATTGAGCCCATGATATTGAGAACACAGCTGCGCTGGGCAGGGCATGTTTCTAGGATGGAGGACCATTGCCTCCCAAAAATACTACTCTACGGTGAACTCGCCATGGGTCAGTGTAAAAACGCGATACAAGGACTCCCTGAAACAACACCTCAGGCTTGGCCAAATTGATCACCAACAATGGTCCGCCCTGGCCTCACATCGGGAGGCATGGAGACACACTATCCACAATGCTGCAGCCTTATTTGAGAACTCACGCCAAACAAATCTTGAAGAGAAACGACAACGCAGAAAAAATCACAACCCAGAAACATCACCCAAGGAAACCTTCCGCTGTGCTTTCTGCAACCGGACTTGTCTATCTCGGATTGGCCTTTTTAGTCATCAGTGTGCTTGCAGAAAGCGCGGGATGAGTCCTTCCTGAATCTTTGTTTGCGAAGAGAAGCCAGAGAGAGAGAGACAGAATCCTAGGGTTTGTAGTTTAGCAAGGCACTAAATCTCCATGGCAGAGAAGTCTCAATATTTCACCAGACTATAAATCTCAGGATTCCAGAGGAGAGAACCATGGCAGTTAAACCAGTAAAGTGGTAAAAATGTGATAGAATTGTGTAGTGTGAAAGAAACCTATGTTAAAGCAAGGTGGAGATGCAGATAGGGGAGGCAACAGAAAGCAAACAGGGCAACCTCCTTTTCTTTTTCTTTTGATGCCATCTTCTTTTATCTCTTTTCTCCCTGCCCCCCTCCAAAATTCCTCCCTGAAAAGTAGGTTACCAGGGGAGAGACAGATCATTTCTGCAGATTGCATGCAGAAGGATTCTAGCACTGTACAGAGAGCAGCATGGTGCCTCTGCTGGTGTGAGCCTTTGTTTCCTGCAAACTTGGAAGCATTTCTTTTTGGGACTACAGTTCCCAGAATTCCTTAGCCAATGTGATTGCTGACCATAATGGCTGTGGCATTGCAGAAGTTGTATTCCAAATAGTAACTTTTCTCCCTAAGCTCTGTGCAAGATTCATGCGCTTTAGGCAGCATTGCAACAGGAACTCTGGTTTATGGCTGGAACAATAAACATCAAGTAAGAGTAAAATTGCATTCATGCTTTGAAATGGAAGATTGTCTTCAGGTGAAAGTAGAGCCTTTAATGTTCAGAAACATACTGGGTGACCTTGGGCAAGTCAACTTTCTCAGCCTCAGAGGAAGGCAAAGGTAATGTCAGAAATGACTTGAAGGCACACAACAACAGCAGCAGCAACAAGTTTTGTACCAAATCTGAGTATATGAATACTGCAGAAGTTAACAATGTTTAAAAAAACAACAACCATGCCTTCCTTTTTAGTATCTTTGGATTTCAGCACTTACTCTAAACATCATATCTGAAGGCCATTGTTGTTGATCATAGAATTAATTTATTAGGCGGCAGTTAATAAGAAATTATAGGACTCTGTCTAATTAATGAGGCTACTAAAGCATTTCGTCAATCAATTATTCTGACTTAAGCAATTATTTACTTAAACAAGAATGTGCTGGAGAAAGTCATGAGTATTTTTGTGACTGCTTTGAAGTAATTTAACAAATTAGAAATAAATTAACCCCTGGGAGAGACTTAGGACAAATAGCCAACAGGGTAGGATAAACAAGGCATTGTTTTGAGTACAAATCAGCCTTATCTACATTCCAAGGCAAAGAAACACAACAGAAAATTATATCATCAGGGGGAAATTCAACTGGAGAGTAGGGAAATGGAGCCAGCAATTGGTAGCAATACACCTGAACCTAACCTTTTGGTTTAGTTTCATCCAAAAATTACTCTTCCTACCCTTTTTTAAAAAAATTACAGAGGTGAGATATGAATTGAGATTTATCAGTTTATGGCTCTATCTCTTAGCCACTGCAGTACACCAGCTTTCTGCCCCAGACTTGTAAACTGCCTCGATCAAAATTGGAAATGGGGTGCATAAATATTTTTGAATAAATGCATATTTCAGGTAGGGAATCAATGTGATCAGATTGAGAGGCAATTGAGCACTATGATTTTATGACTGGGGTGGCGCTGGACCTTTTCAGCTCATGGTTCAGCTTCTTATCTACTATGCTACATTAGCTCTCATTATGAAGAAGGGAACCTTCATACTGCAAGGATAGTCAGAAGTGTGTCAAATGAGTGCAAACTTAATTTCATGCTAAACTGCATGGAAGGTCCTCTGCTTGCTGTCTGTCCTAGTCTGAAATGTTGCTAGTTTAATTGCATCTCTGTTTGTGGAATAGATAATCCCCATGCATGTACCATAAATGATAGAACTATTCAATCAACTCAGAGCATCCCAGTTGCTCCCTCTCCCAATTTCTGGCCAATCTGTGTTGAAATATCTCAGATAATTTTCTGCTCAGGTACTGAAAAGAAAGTATTATTTACTAGGTGGGGGGGGGAAATAACATTAATATCCAGGATGGTCTGTTCAGTTCTTCAATCTGCTATTTTAATAAGAGAAACTTTTGATGTTACCTCTTACTTCCTGAGTGAGGGTACAAGATGCCATTCCTAATGTTAGCAAGGCTTTTATGAGGAGTATGGAGGTAATGTATCTGATGAACTTTGAACACTTCGAACAGTAGCCGTGTAAACATTTAGTAACTATATAAAAATAAAATGATGAATTTCTTCCTTTTCCCTTCCACCATAACTCAACAACTGTGTAGTGCTAGGGTGGGAACCATGCAGCTCTGACAATGTTGTTGGACTGCCAGGGCTGATAGGAACTATGGTTCAGCAACATCTGGAGGTCAGCATGATTTCCACCCTAGATGAAGCCAGTCATGGAGATATTCATCACACTTGTGGGGAACACTGAGGTTTGCACAAGAACATCAACAAAATGCAATGTCAATCCTAAGTATGAAAAAATGATCTTGTTGTGATGTACCAAGCACACATGCTCACATTCAATCAATAAATTTCTTTATTGGCAAGGGCTCGTGTGTCAGGAACATAGAACAAAGCCGAAACTGAATACAGCTAGAGCAAACCCCCAGATAAACCCCACAGCATGAGAAAGGCCTTTAGGGAGGATAGATGCCTCTCTCTCAGGGCAGCTTGCACCTGGAAGATCTGACCTTGAGCTGAGGTGGAGAGCAGCATTCCCAGGCCAACAAGGCGGGCTGGCCTCACTCCAAAACCTCCAGGGGCCTAGTCAAGGGAAACAAGCCAGAAGCAGCCTCATGTCAGGGTCCTCCATGAATTCTATTCTAAACTCCAGAATTCAGGGATGAGCCTGACACTTGTTTATCTTCATCATCAACAACATGCTGAGCATGCTCAGGGGTCATGCAATATTGGCCAGAATTTGGTTAGAGACAGAAGTGTTCCTTTTTCAGGTGCTCTGTGTGTGGTTGGTGGCGGTGGCATCCCTTTCCTCCCTCCACAGCATCCAAATCCCCTTCCCCCAACTTACTGTAAACCCCCGACTTACTGTAAAATCACTCCACACAGCCATTCCATGCTTCATGGCAAGCAGGCAAGATCAGAAGAGTGCCTGTTTGCTCCCCATAGCCAGACATGAAATGATGCCATCAGTGCTGAGATCCACTGGGATCCTTTGGTGGAGGGGAGAGTCTGTGGCTCAGTGTAGCATAGGTCCATGTATGGATATTTACACTGTGCTAAGGGGATTTTGGGCTGATGCCATTGAATGTCAGTTAGAGGGGACCAAAAGAGTGAGGGAGATTTTATGCACTCTAATGAGTTGTACCTTTCAGACTGAGTATGTAACTATCCCTTGCTGCCTGGATATTCCTGGTGCAATGCCTCTCTATCTCCAGACTCAGATTCTTACTACATGCTGGACAGTTCCTCTGTTGGTGTGAGACCTGCTCTTTGAGCAGGGATAGAAGAATATTTGAAAATATTTAAAAAATGATCAAAAACATGTTTTTTCCCTAGAAGTATTGGGACTTATTTTGTGCAAAATTTACATGTGGTAGTGTTGCGTGTAAAACATGTGTTTCTGTCCAGAATAGTATTTTCTATGCAGAAATATTCTGCACAGAAAATGCTGTTTCCCACACAGAAAATGATGATTTCTGTGCAAAACAATCATATGCATTTTTTGCACAGAATAATGGATAGGTTTCGAAAACAGTGTAGTTTTCAAAGACTTTCTGGCAGCAGGAAGAAAATTACTAAAATTATTCATTACTTCCTTTGAGAAGAAAATTAGTGAATATCTTTCAGCTATGTTAACAACAAACCCCTAAGATTTGGGCTCACCTCAAAACCTATGCCAAAAAATACTTTGTGCTGCACCATGACAGCAAAATATTGACATATACTTGAGGGGATCCTAAATTTGGGGGTTGATAGTTAACAAAGTTTTCTCCTGACCTGTTAGGCAACTTCCCTGACTACTATTGTTATGTGCCTCCAAGTCTACTCTGACTTATGGTGACACTAACCTAGGGTTTTCTTGGTAATATTTATTCAGTGGTTGTCTAGATGGTGAAAAAACTCATAGAATTTGAGGAGAGTACCTTTTGTCCCAATGAGATCTCATGGTGATTTGCCATATTCGGGGGGGGGGGAGCCTTTGTGGCTTCTCCTGAGGTTTTTTGTTTTTTTTTTAAAGTGGGAGAAATACATACTCCGCTTGTTAGGAAAACTGAATCGCCTCGCTACACATTCCCAGATAAGAGTGGAAGTGGAAACTGATTGGTCAGATGTGTATGGGGGGGGGGGTTAGGCTTGCTAGCAACAAAGTGGCCAGAAGTGCCATTTTGGAGTTTTGTGGTAGCAATTGTGCACTTTTTTGCTGTGCTGAGGTTACTGAACAGCTTTTTAAACAGAAGGTTCCACTTGCACACCTTAGATTTACAGTTAAAAAAAAATACTGTGCAGTAGCAGCAACTTGTTGAGAATAATAATGCAAGTGATTCACTCCCAGCAACCATCTTGATTTGCAGGCATGACTCCGTGTGAACATCAAACATGGACAGCTTCACATACCAGTGATTTTGCGGAAAAAAACCCAAACCTGTGCAAATTTGCATTAATGCGCAATAATCAGCATTATATCTTCTCATCTAGAGAAGCCCTCAGAGGAGGTTTTCCATGACCTTCCTCCAAGGCCGAGGGAGTGTGACCTGCCCAAGGTCACCCAGCAGGCTTTCATAGCTTTGGAGGGTTTCGAACCCTGATCCCACTCCAGCACTCCAGCCACTACACCACATACGAGGAATCCAAATTGCTTAACTCTGGCACTTGTAGGAATGGGATGTGTTCTTTCTATCTCTTATAAGGTTTTATATTTCCATTAAAAAGTACTGCTCAGCTTTCTGTTCAAGGAAAGGCCAAGAGGACCAAGAAGGAGGGGCTATGCTAAATGGCTCCCAGTAGGATGACTTTCATAAATCTGGCCCTCACAAAGTAGCAAATAAATTCTTGACTAGGATTTCTCTGCTACATCCCTCGCAGTTTTCATTCTCCTCCATCTTCTTTTGCTCATGGAATAAGAGATCATTAATCTAGTCAGGGGAAATGAGACTTTCACTCACATAGAAAAACCCATCTGAAGTTCACACAAAAAGTAACACATTACCTTGATACCCTGACACTGCCATATATATATTATTTTGGGGGAGAGTACTTTGCTTCTTTTTCTTCCCTTCATCCTTTCCAGTTATTCATTCAAGGTACCAGAAAACCTGACTGTTACAAGTAGCAAGTATTGGCTTAACAAAGGAAGAAGAAAGTCAAAAGGGGGAGGCAGGCAGAAGTCCTCAGACATAGATTCTTGTTCTTTGTATAGATGCAAATGCTAATAGCATTTGACAAATCAGTAATTTGTGTTTTTTTAAAACCATAATTCATTTAGTGTGCTGTGCTTTATTACTGTACATTTTACACATTGGTGCACAGAAGACATTGCTAGCTCTTTCTTTCTTTATTAAACAATTTTATTCTTCTCTTTTAGCAATCATTCATTCACATGAGCAGTGTAATAGCCTCAGGAGGGAGGGATGGAGAATAAAGAACCAGAAAGAGGAAAAGGGAGGGGGAAGAGCTTTACATATCAAAATTAGAGAAATAGAAATGGGAGGAGGAGAATCGTGGTCAGCCAAGTGGGGCAGAGTACTGATCACAAGAGGGCTAGAAGTGGGCTGAATAAATGGCAGGTAATCTGGGTTGTTTACCTTGGCAATGGTGCTTATGGCAAGGTGAAATGTACCCAAAGAATGAGTTCTATTTTTCAAGGCCTCTCAGGAGAGACATTTGTCCCCTATTGGAAGGTGAGATGTATTATCAGCCATGACAGGAAAGGAAATGGATAATTCTAGAAGACCTGGGAATAAGAAAGGAAGGTAAAGATAGGATAGGGAGATATGGTCCAGTGCATGGTTATTCCAGAAGCAGGTTAGCAGAAAAAGAATGGAACGGCAACAGCAGCAACAATATCATCTGTGAAAAAAGAGATGAATGGAAAAAACAAATACTTCTCATCAATGAATGGTTGAGTTTCAAAGTGAATGAAACAGCTTTCTCAGAGGTTTGGGTTCAAAGCCTGCTTTGAACTGTACTGGTCCCCTTGAGCTCCATTGATGTATTTTGGCTACCATGTTGCATTTGATGGAATATCATTGTCAAACAGGTTAAAGCATAAAGGCATATAAGAGGAAAGATGGTACTAGGCCATGACTGATAATATCTCAGTTTCTCACCAGCCAGTTCACATAATATAACTGCAGTATGGCAGCCACCTTCACATAACATGATGTCACTTTAACTTTATGGCTCTGCCGCTGATTCTGTTGGGACAGTCCCATGGTGTGCCATTGACATCTCCAAGGAGGAGTCATATAGAATGAGCAGATGGCATGTTCACCATGTCACACAATGGTACAGCCCAAGCAAGTGAGCCAAACCGTTCATAATATTACTCATAAGGGGCGGTGGAAATTGGAGGCAATCACAAGCCTACCTATTCTTCTGGGGTGGGATAAAGAACAAGAACTTCAAATAATACAAAAGATGTATAAGTCAGGAAGTGGTTTTCTGATTTTTGGTTAATACTGAATATTGAATATTATTCAATACAGAATATTGAATATTGTTATATTCACATGTAATAATGTGACTCAAGAAGGTTTGAATAGAGTTGTGGATAGAATATATATCTTTATTAGCAAGCTATGTTATTTTTCTAATTGCTCTTGACAGGACTCAGATATGGATGTGTGGAAACTGGGAGATTCCACTCATCTTAGTGGGTTTGGTTTCCCTTCAAATTTTTCTTGTGTTTTGCCTGAGCAGGGACTTTCAAACTTGACTTTTGAACAACATTTGTTGGCAATTCTAGTTGAAAGAAGGTAGACTGAATAAGGGGAAATAATGAAAAATAGTAAGATTGGAGAGGGAACAATCAGGGTAAGAAGAGAAATGCATTAATTTTTGTGTGTTGGACTGTTGGATTGGATTTGCCAAATGTTGGTCCATTAATATTTCCAAGAAGATTGCAACTCCAGATCTTTCTTGAAACCACTATCATTTTGTTTTCTGCTGTTCACAGTTGTTTACAGGCACTGTTTGTCCTCTCTGCCGTTTCTTGCAGTTTCTCCTTAACCACAGATCCCAGCTGATAAGGGTGAATAATAAGGGACTATATTATCAGCCTGATGCTTCTGCCATATAGCCAATCAGATCTGACTATGTGATGATGTCACAAAGCCAGTCTAGAGTGAGTGCGACATTTCTTGCTCCCACTCCCAGAATGTGTCCATGTAGACAAACAGATTCAGCTATGAAGCAGTGTTGCAAAGCAAATTCAAAGTGAGGGTAATGCTTCATGCCTTCATTCTTAATAGGCAAATACTTCCCCTCTGTTTACAGCCTCCCCCTGCACAACATCCCTCAATGTATGGATCTAGTGGGAAAGAGCCTCCTTTTGGCTCAATCTTATAAGGAACCCATTTTGCTGAAAAGGTGTTACTCATGCTAGCGGGTCTCTCAGAAAGATACCTCCAATCATAGAATCATAGAATCATAGAGATGGAAGAGACCACAAGGGCCATCTAGTCCAACCCCCTGCCATGCAGGAATAAAGAATCAAAGCATGCCCAACAGATGGCCATCTAGCTTCTGTTTAAAAACCTCCAATATCCAGCTAGTTAAGAAAAGAGAAGGATGCAACTGTTGCTTTAGCCTAGTTGCCTTGCAAAGAAAAACTTTGCCACCCAGGAATGGAAACAAAAAGAGGAGGACTAGCTATCTCTCTCTTTCAAGGAATGAGGAGAAATCAATCCGCTAGGTGAAATTCAGAAGCAGAAAGACAGAGAGAAAGTAGTTTATCTATACACATCAGCAAATAACCCACACAATCTAGCTCCCTCATGGGACTACCAAGCCAAGGAAGGAAATCCTATTTAAAATAAGCAAACAAAAATGGTGTTTCTTCAGCAGCATTACTTAGGAAAAGGTAAAGATGGTGATATTACATGAGACAATGTGGTAGTGGTGGTGAGCTGGTAATAGGAAGCAAGAACAGAAAAGCAGATCTCTCAGTTGTGTTTTATTTCATTTTCTCCTTACATTGAGGGATGTTGTCTCCCAATGTAAGGCTGGGAAATTTCAGTGAGGAGGGGCAGTGAGGAAGAGGGGGAGAAGGGCATATAGGGAGAAGGATCAGAGTCTCTATGAAGCTGGTACCAAGAACTGCTTGACCTTTATTTGGTTGTCCTATGTGATGGCTCATTCAACTGCAAGTGGTAGCCTTCATAGCAAAGAATATTCTGCCACTGGGGAGTCCACTCCACCATTGGAACCCCCTGAGCAGGAAGGAATATAAAAGCCTCCCTGGAACTGCTTAACTTTTCTTCAAGCAACAATGCCTTGCTAAGCTCTGGTCTCTCGTATATTTTTGGCCTTGCTTTGGTTCCAATGTTTACTTCACTCCTGGTTCTTGTTTTGTTTTGTTTTGTTTTTGTTTCCTGTGACCAGATTTTGGGTATTGATTACTTGCATCTTCCATGGTTCTTGATACATAGCTTACTTCAGTCTGCTTCCCATGACCCAATTCTAACAGTGGGACTTTTCCATGAGTTCAATGGTCCAAGGCAGCTAAAACTGGTGGAATCTTTTCTCTGAAAGAAGGCTAGAGGCATCCATCCATCCATCCATGCAACCATCCAAGATCAATTACAGATCTTCTCCACAAACAGCAAAATAAGATCTGTGACATGTGCAGGAAAACAATTTCCACATCTCACAACCCAACTTGAATGCACATTTGAAGTAAAGATGAGTCACTCTATTGTTCCCTGCCCCCTGCTCCATGTGGAAAACACACAAACTGTCCCTACAACACTGGAAGTTTGAGATCATCCTACATACTTGATAGCTTTATCTACTGAGGGACACACGGGACACAAGAAGAAAGCCTAACAGATTTCTCACACAAAGGACAAGGCTTACATTTGGCAGGGAGGCAGATTGCTTTCCTTAAAAGAGAGACCTTCCCTCTGCATCATCGTAGAGGATAGGATGATTTCTTCACTGACACTAGCAGCGTCCACACTGCTTTAGAAAATGAATATGTACACATCACATCTTTTATACAAGTCACATTCCACGCTCGTGTAGTCTGGTGTAACGTTACCAAATATGGAAAGAGTGAGTTGGTTTATTTCAGCAAAGAATGTGGCCTTGTGTGTCTATTAAATAAATAAATGGGTATTACTTGTCAACATGCCAGGCTTGACATTGCCTACGGATAACTCTCTATATACATCTCAGTTATTAATAGTTGTAAGTGACTGAGGACTGTATATTAAACGAAGAAACTTTTCAAAACCACCCTGTCCTTTATACATTGCAAACACTCTCTGCATTACTAAACAGCCCAAACTTTGAAATACGGGCCATCAAGAAAAAATGGAGAATAATCTGGATTTTGAAATGCTAGCATTTTAAGAAGTGTTTTTAAACTGTGTGCCAGGACCCTGGGATACTTAGAAGTTTGGCATTGGTTGTTCAAGGAGATGACTGGCAAAGGTCAGAAAGCTTCTCTAAAGGGAAGTCCACCACTACCCATCTTTTCTTGTGACCCAGAATATAGGAGAGGATCAACATGAAATGGAGCAGCATATGTACCTGTGCTATGATCATGTGACTCAAAAGGAAATACTCAGCAGAGAAGACAGTATGGAAAGGGAATGCAAAGTACCTCTTTCACTCGGTACAAAGCAAAGTCAACATCCTCAAGGGTAGCTGTACTGAGTGAAAAGATGAATGGCAGAACTGGTTTACATATAGCCTCACTGGGCTGTGACAGAATACTAGCCTCCAGGGCCAAGGTGGTGCCCTTCTAAAGCTCTTTATTACTCAGCAAAGGAATTGAGTCTAAGAGGGGTTGTCAGACTCAAGTGACATCAAAACAGCCAACTGAAACTAATCTCTGTCACTGAAACAAGGAAGTCTTCTTTGGTTGGTTGTTACAATATACAAAGCATGAGGAAACTCAGGTACCAGTCCCCCTCTGTCCTCCCTATGTTGATTGGGATGATCTGAAGAGAGACTCTAACTAGGTTTGACTGAACACAGTTACTTTATTCCACAGATTTCAGAACACTAATTATACAGGGCTCATATACACCCAGAGATCAGTAACTACATTTTGATGAACACTACTACAATTCATCCAGCTAAAGTCTATCCTACCTACACAGGGATGTTGGGTGTAGAGGGGGAAGGGGTTCTGCATGACTCCACACATCTTCTCAGTACTTTCAGTTTTGTGAAGGCCTGCTTCAGGTTGTTGGTTACTCTCTGTGACTTGTCCATGGTGCTGAAAGACTTGGTCTGGTTTTCTGGATTCTTGTCCTGGGAATCAAAACTTTCCTCCCCTCTGCCTTTTTAGTTACCTGCTCTAGTCTTCTATCTAGGTTGCTCATTTGACCTGCATTTTCCTGGTTCATCTGTGGATTAAACCATGAGAAGGATATTCTTTAGTGTCAATCCCTTTTTCTCTGCCCCAGAAAATACCTGGCCATGAGCCTGGCTCTAAGGGAGGGCTGGAGAATGTGTGTCCCTCCAGATGATGCTGGACTGCAGCTCCCAACATCCCCAAACAGCCTGGCAGATTGGGATGAGGAGGGGAGTGGCACCCTGTCAACATCTGGGAAGCAGCCCTATTCTAAGGATTAAAAAAAAAGTCCTTGTTATATTGCTACTAAAGCAAACCATTGTCAGCATCACAGCATCTTGAATTAATTTACAGCCATTATATATTTGTATACCCTCCAAACTAGCTGCGAGTGGGTCATAAATCTAGAATATACCCTGATTGGACAACTTTAAACATTAGAGTTGTAACTGAGGAGAGGTGGGAAACCCAGGGATGAAAGTACACTCCTTGAAGGCAAATCTTTTCTATCAGAGCTTGCCTCTTTCTCCATCTGCTCCAGAGAGAGGGAAGGGAGAAGGAAGACGGCTGCCAAATGAACACAGGCAGGCAGTGTGCTGGAACCCTCAACACATCACCATGAAGGCGGCAAGATTAAAATACAGCCACTTAATCCCCTGCAAAGCCTCTTAAGCGTTTATATCAGGGTCAGCTCAGTCAGTGCTTAGTCAACCTGCCTCTGAAAAATATCCCAATTTAGACACTTTGGTTGACTGTCATGTCAGCTGAAATGAAGATGGGAATGGTGGGAGGTGAGGAAGGGAAGAGGGGAGAGTTAGGGAAAGAAAGTCAGTTGACACATAAGCAAACCCCCAAAGATAGGAAGGGGGAAACTTGAAGACTATCTGCCCCTTCCCTTGTTTCCTTTGCAGCCCCTTCCCTACCTCTGTGACAGAAGATACATTTTCCTTCCTTTATCTCATTCAATTTATACGAAAGATAGCAGGCCAGACTACATCCAAGGGATAAGCACCTCAGTCTCACCAAGGATAAATATGTTCCAGTAGATAGTCAGATGGCAGGCAAAGATACGATGCTAATTATGAGCTGAGCTAGCAGTGGGAGGGGCTGAACATTCTTTTAGTTCTTAGAATCTCATATATTAGCCTCTCTAAATGAGAGATGGCCAGTACATCAAGCCCAGAGACATCTGTTGTTCTGTGCCTTCAAGTTCACTCTGACCACAAGTTCACTCTAACAGAAACTTCAATTGGTTCAAAACACAGCAGCCAGATTAGTAACTGGTACATCCGGGAGTGATCATATCACACTACTGGCAGCCAATTAGTTTCCAGGCAAGGTACAAAGTGTTGGTTATTACCTTTAAAGCCCTACATGGTTTGGGTCCAGGTTACCTATGGGATCACCTTCTGCTGTATAATCCACCTCGTACACTTAGGTTCCCTGGAGGACATTTGCTCTAGTCAGCCAGGACTAGGTTGGTAACTGTCACCTAGAGGACTTTCTTCAGCCACCTCTCGACTGTGGAATGACCTGCCAGTAAAGATACAACAGCTGAATACGCTGTCTGAATTTAAAGCAGCATTAAAGATCAGCCTCTTCTGACAGGGATCCCCTTTAAATATCTTTTGTTGCCATGGACCCCCGAGACTTAACTCAAAGTTTAAAACCCTATCAACAACAACAACAACACAATTATACCATCCATTAACCCTTACAGGAACTGGAGGGGTGGAAGACTTTTCTTCTGCTTCTTTCTGCAAATGTGTGACTGGAGCAGATTGAAGAGCAATGTGCAGGCCAAGCCAACCAGCCTTTGCCTTAGCTCTTGTCATGTGGACTGAGCAGTCAGCCTTCAAGCCTTGGCGGACCTGCTATGAAGACAGTGCATAAAAATGTGGGTAAAAAAGAAATGTTGTTGTTGTTGTTGTTGTTGTTGTTGTTGTTACCCTATCATAGGGTTTTCTTGCCAAGATTTATTCAGAGGAGGTTGACCATTGCCTTCCTTTGAAGTTCAGAGAGCCAGAGATCACCCAGTGGATTTCCACAGCTGAGCAGGGATTTGTACCCTAGTCTCTTCAATTCCTGGTCCAACACTCAAAACAGCACACCATGCTGCCAGTCTGTAAGAGAACTACCACATCCCAGTGTCCTGCTGGATGATGAATGGTTTTAGATCTAGATACAGTACCCAGCATTGCCTTTAAAATGGCTATCACTGGATCACAGTGACAGTTCAGACACAGTATAAAACTGCAAGGTAAAAGCAGGTAGCAGGGGGATGGCTACAAACATTTATTTTTTAAAAACAAATCGAGGCATTTAGAACAGCAATACTTTGTCAGGGGAGCAGTTTGCCGAAAAACAAAAAAAATCAGAAGGAAGTAGTTCTGCAGCTACCGATGGGTCCCTCAGGTGCCATTTCAGAAACAAATGCCAAAAGGGCAGTCATATTAGTTGGGGCAAAATGCCAGCAAAAAGTCTGGCAACACCTTAAAGATAAACATATATGGACTGACATCCTCTTGGTCATTCCTGACTAGTTTTGAACTATTCAATCAATTGTTGAACAGTGAGTCAACATATAGGTAAATGCTATGGATTGAATGGGTCTACTCTAGTCAGGATTAACAACAGGATTTAGGCCTTAATGTCTCAGAGTCCCTTTTGTCAGGTGTGTGTTTGTCTGTACGCACAAACACACACTCACACAGAGAGACAGAGGACCTGAAACAAAATATTGCAGTGCCTTTTTTTCCAGGATACTTGATTGCATCATGTTCATTCACAGGATATCCCATTAATACTCTCCCAAGGGAGGCAGATAGAAAGATAGATAGTAAGTATTCCCCATCCACTGAATATGCTCAAGTCCTCAGTGGGTTGTTGTGGAATTCCACCATCAAGATTTTTTTTTCTTTTAAGTTTTGTAAGACTGGGAATCTCGGGATTCTACCAAATCTGAAAATACCTTTCTCTTGTTCACATATGCTGATGTTTTGGCCACATTAATATAGGTGCATGCTTCTGCAAACCCAAAACAGAGATACAGAAGTAAATAACACAAAAACAGGCACACAGAAAGATAGAGAGAGGGATAGAGGGAGGGAAGGAGTGAAGAGATGCTTGAAGAATTCTGTTCCTGTGAATTCCAGTACAAAATGAGCTAATCTGTATCTTCTGAACTACTGTTCAGAAAAGAAACAAGAGCAGACCCACATCTTTTCCGCATCCCATTCCAATGCAGTACAAAAACGTGTCACATACATTAAACTATCATACATTAAACAGTTTATGTCTTGAGATGAAACATACCTATTAAGTTACATTTTGAGAGGAAATGCATTTTAAAAGATGTATTTCTGGGCTATGAGGCCGTATTCTGGAAGAGTTTATTTCCGACGTTTCACCTGCATCTGTGGCTGGCATCTTCAGAGAATGGTTGGGTAGGAGTGGGGGTGTTATATACTGTGAACACCTGTTGGGGAAGATATGTAAATTTGTGTATTTGAATGGCTAGTTTCTGGGTGTAGAAATGCAAGGAGGATTTGTGTCTGTGTGGCTAATGGTTGGTTTATGGTCCATTATCTGCTGGAAATCCCCCTGTCCCTGCATGGAGTTCATTTGCACGTGTTGAGTTCTGATTTTAGTGTTTTTTAGGGATCTAGGACTCCTAGTGGACCACAGATTGAACATGAGTCAGCAGTGTGATGTGGCAGCTAAAAAAGCAAATGTGATTCTAGGCTACATTAATAGGAGTATAGTGTTTTGATCAAGGGAAGTAATAGTGCCACTCTATTCTGCTTTGGTCAGACCTCACCTGGAATACTGTGTCCAGTTCCTGGATGTTGCAATCCAAGAACACCTAGAGGGTTGCATGATTCTGATCCCTGAAGTGAGATGACTGTTGGAATGTGTTACTACAATGTATGCTTAGAAGGTCCAGGATTGTGTGTGTATGTGTGTGTTTGGGTAAGAGAGAGAGGGGTGGGTGGGGAGGAAAGTAAGAGGGAACAAGGAGAGGTAACATAACACCCTTTCAGAACTATTGGCAAAATCCATAATCAAGTAGACTGAATCAGCTGATGAATGGTAAGCCAACACTCATGTAAATCCAATTGATTCAATCATCTCCTCTAGTTGGGCAATCTAGCTTGTAGCACGCAGTACAATATTCATTTTGTTTTGCCATTACCTGTTGGCAGTGGATCATACACACCGACTGTAATGTGGGATGCTTATCACATGCACGCTGGGCCTTCTGGCTTCACATTCCTTACACTCATGTGCACTCTCTCTCTCTTTATCATTACCCATGTGAATCTCTTTCCATCCCCATCTCTGGATCCATCAGATGTGATGTTTCTCTGACCCATAAAAGCTTATGCCAGAATAAATGTGTTAAGTCTCCAGTGTGCCTCCAGGCTCTTAGTTGTTCTAAAATCCCTAATTACACACCAAAAGATACTGTGGTTCTTGGAGAAGATCTGGCAAATGATTCTTTGTGCACAGTCATGAAAATCCATATGTTTCACACCGGCATGTCTTCTAGTATACTTGCTTGTATTAAACTGGTCTACATCAATTCACTAGTCCAGCTAGCCCAGTTTAGTTGACTCTGATTGACACTGGATCTCAGGGAAAGAGCCATGCCCTGCCTGCCCTTAAGCTGAGAATTTTGCACTGGTTATGCCAAGGATTGGAGACAGGATCTTCAACACATATGTGTGTTCCACTGCTGTCCTAAACATGCTCCCCACACATCACTGTTTCCACAAGTAGATCAATCTACTTTGGTCTGTCTTACATGCTCCCAATCTGCTCTGAGTATGATGCTACCAAACCAGGAATGGAGCCAATCTCTCTGCATTTCTTCTTATCTTCCCTCTTCATACCTCTGCTGTCATTGCCCCTAGCAATTTTACATGTAAATGAGTCCATCCATCAATCGCTGGCTCTGTTGCACCTCACTTCCAAGCCTGTGACGAGTTACACCATTAAATCTCTGGGCTCTACAATATACATCATGACATATTTGACATCCATCAGCTGCGTCAGTCTGCTCACTGTAAACCGTAAACTTGCTCTCCATTCCATCTTCAGGCATGGTGATTAAAACCTTTGCAGGCACGCTTGCTGATTGGAGTGATGAATGGTGATTCATCCCCACCTGAAGTTACTACCCTGTGGTCTCCAGTCACTGTACCTTACCTTCTATACCCTGTTGATTCATGTAGAGGATGCTCTTGTCTGTCTGGCATGGACCAGTGCCTTCATATCTACCAGCTCTGCCCAAGCAGTGGCTGCTAGTTCCCATGTTAGTGAGGTGGTGAATATAATCTGGGTTTTAGTCAGACTTTAGTTAGCTAGTTAAACTTTAAAGCAGCTATGCAAGGTGATCCATCTATTCAGGGGATTGGGTTCAGCATCTTGGATAACTCCTCTAAAGTTCAGACTAAAACCCAGAGGGGATTTACCATCCCATTCACATTAAATCTTCAGCCACAACTTCCTTACCCTATATTCCACCCTCTTAAAGGATGCTTCCTTTGTTTTACTGTTTAAAAGGGAACTTTTGGAAGTAGGCATTAGAAAGATTTCACAAAAGCCACTCCTCTTCTTTACTGCCTCCATTACTTTTGGGTGACCGTTTGTGGCCCTAGCAGTGTCAAAAGTCATACTACCCTGCTTCTATTTGGTCACATTTAATATAGATATATTATAGATATGCAGATGTCATCATGCAGGTGAATCTCATGGGAATTAATGATGGCACTAGAAGACAAATTAGAAGAAGGGGAATATTTCTTGTCTTCACTGTGGTATCAAGTAGGCACTGAAAAAGAGGAATTAGAAGAAGAAGATGAAGAGATAACAGGAGTGAAAGGCAAAGAGGAAGACGTAATATCAAAAGAAGATTAAAAATGGGACCCATAGTGGGAAACATGGCCATTGTTATAGTAAGTTGGCAAATTTTGTATCCCTGCTTACAGCACTAGAAGATATCTTTTACACACACTGGGGAAAGAGTTCAGACTCAACTATCTTGATCCACAAAAGCTGCTTTTTCAGTGGCTGTAGCAGTCCTGATAAGGGGAGGAGAGACATTCTGGGAGAAATATCATGAATTTGGAGGGAAAGGTGATGGAATGAGAAATAACTCCTCAGAGAGGCCAAATACCAGACACCAGCAAACTAAGGTGAGTTACCTTTCAAAATATTTCAGGATACTTTTCCTACTTGATCCCACCCCAGCCAATATATATGGCAAAAGGACAAGTCTACATTGGTTTACCCAAACACTGACATTCACTTTGGCAACCTCAGGTGCTATTTTAACCTGGAACATGTAGGGAAGAGAGAGAAAAAAACAACCACCACAAATTATCATTAAAAATTATTCTCTGCATATGTGCAGAACTACTTTTTTATTCCATGTTGGCCAAGGGCTATAATGCTTACTTTGCATTTGAAGTGAACATCAAGAGCTGAAGAAGGCTTTCTTTTTGAGCCCTGAAAGACGAAATGTGACAGCGTCACTCCATCTGCTGTGCACCATGGTAGTCTAAGCTGCACTAGATGGTACTTTTCCAACTTGGGGCTCACCAGATGTTTTGGACTACAACTCCCTTAACAAAGCCCCTATGATAAAATATCAAGGGTTATATGCTCTAAAGAGTTTGAAGTGTCCCTAGTTAGTGAAGGCTCACTTAGACCCATTCTCTGTTGGAAAAACCATCTAAAGTTAATAGTCACATGGAGTCAGAGGCACAAGAGGGTTGGGGAAAAGAGGCAAAAAACTTCTCTGATTTCATTCTTGGGACATCCGCCCAGTAATGCACCCTTCTTTAGCACAAGATGTATGAGCAGCTGTACAGGTTATGAGTGAGATTTTATTGTGGCTCTATAAATCTGTGTCACAGACCCCATCTGGAGGGAGTTTTAATTTAAAGAAGAGTGATGGAGGCAGAAAGACAATAAATCAACAACCAAAGAAAAGTTGTGCATTCACACAGGCATTAGCCTTCTATCAACACAAACATCAGTGTTGAGAGGTACAATCTCATAAGGGGAAATTGTTTGGCCTCCAAACCAAGGCAACCAGTGGGAGGATGTGGTTCAAACATTTACCTTGCTATGCTGCAGGGCCAGAGGGGACAGAATGTATTCTGGTGCCATTATTCAGAATCATTGAATGGCAATTGGAGGGAGATAAGGATGTTGGGTTAAGCCACTAAGAATTTTTCAAAATAAGTACATGTGCCAACGCTAACACACACACACACACACACACACACACACACCCCTTGGATATTGTTAATTCAGAAGATTCCCATCATTCACTTTCAAATTGAATAAAGTTTTCTAATTTTCCAGCAGGGTTCCACAGACATTGTCCTGTCACCAACTATGAGAAATGGTCAGGTTTCTGTATTTCTCCATGTCCTAACAGAGAGAAGAGTTCCTAAAATTTCTGATGCCCTAGCATCTGAGTTCCTGTTATTGCTTAAAATGGAGTTGAAGCACTTATGGCCTTCTAGATGTTGTTGGACAACAGGATTCTGGCCCATATTGAGATCAGTTAAGGATTGCAAAGGATTGTTGGGATGGTTGAGCAGCGTGCATTCCACCTACCAATTCTGTTCTGCAAAACCTGGCCTCCCCTTCCCAGTATTCTCTAGCACAGTGGTTCTTAACCTGTGGTCCAGGGACCCCCAGGTGTCAGCAATGTCCTCACGGGGGGTCTGCAAAGGCTTGAAGGCTGCTCAACCCACCTCCTCCCTGAAGTGGAGTGGCCACATGACAGGAGCCAAGGAAAGGCTGGATGCTTGGCCTGCACATTGCCATTCAATCCACTCTAGTCACAAACATGCAGGAAGAAGAAGGAGAAAAATCTTCCCTCCCCCTCTAGTGCTTCTGAGGGAAGGTTTAATGGATGGTGTATTTGTATTATTATTATCATGAGGTGTTGCTATTGTTTTAAAGCTTGCATTAAGTCTTGAGGGACCACAGAAACAAAAGATATTTAAAGGGGATCCTTGGAAAAGAAAACGTTAAGAGCCACTCTTCTAGCACTTTGGCAGCACCTGGCTTCCTAGGCTTCAGTCCCCCAACAAAATCTAGTTGGGCCCAAACTAACAGTCCAAAAAAAGGAAGCTGTGTCCTGAAGAGGGTGGCAAAATCAAAAACTCAGGGATAATGGTATATCCCTGAGTTTTTGATTTTGCCACCCTCTTTCGGACACAGATTCCTTTTTTGGACTGTAACTCCCAGAATCCCCAAGCCAGCATGGTTACTGGACACCCAAAATTTTGGTGGTTTGTTGGGGGGAGGGGGTCTACTGAACACTGGGGGCTCTTGGCTGGGATCCTATATGACACATTATAGTGTAGTAGTTCTGTAAATGGAACTATTCAACACCATTTAACACCTTTACATTTTCCGTTGAGCCACTGCAGGTCCTTCCCTCAGTCATTTTATGGCTGGTGGAGAACAGGGGTGAGGGACTTATAGCCAGATGCAAAATGATTACATCCTCTCCTGAGGTCTGGTGGGGTTCTCTGGAGATCTCGATGGGTGATGCAATCATTTTGCATCTGGCTATGTCCCCATAGCCAGATGTTCCTCCCCTGCTCTCTGTCAGCCCTGGAATGATGGGGCCCGGGGGCTTCAGAGGCTCAATAGTAAGTGAGGCAGGGGGCTTTGGTCACTGCAGAGAAAGAAAGATCATACCAACCTGTGGATTGTGTAAGGTACACTTACACATCGGTGTAAGTATACAAGGTGTAAGTGTACTTACACTTTAGTATCCCCCTGGACTAAAACCCCCAGGGTGGTATTGTGAATTTTATCCCCTTCCCCCCAAAAAGTCCTTTCTAAGCTAGTGTAAAGTGTACTTACACATTGGTGTAAGTACACAAGCGTAAGTGTACTTATACTTTAGCATCCCCTGGACTATAACCCCCAGGGGGGTATTGTGAGTTTTAGTCCAAAAGGAAAAAAAAGCCTTTTCTAAGCTCTGCTGTGTGGTTGAAATGGAAACTTGGCATTCAGTTTGTGAAACCATTTCATTTATTTTATAGCTATACCCCCTTTCACCTTATAAGCTTCCCTTATACTACAAGGTGGCTGAGAGAACGGAAAAACTGCAACCCATTCCTAGGCATCCATCATCCAAAAGCTCCACCTCACCTGCCCCCCCCCCCAAAGGAATAGCTAAGTATTGTGGCATGCAGGAGGTCTAGATTTGCAAAGGCAGTCCCTTGCTCAGGTTCCAATGGATTACTGTGTAATTACATTTAATAGATCCTAACAGTAATCCCAATGTCACCTGTGCTGGAGAGGATTTGTAGTCTGAAGTAATCATGTGTTATCCTTTAATGATAGAGCACCTTGTACGGAATAACATGATTATCAAAGTGCATGTAACACTTAGTTACAGCCAGCTGTTTTCATCACATTAAAGATGAACAAGGGGTGAGGTTGGACAGCCAGTGTCTAGGGAGGAACATAACAGTCCACTTCCAGTCCCTGCCACTTACCCAAGTTTTTGGTATGCCATTTCCTTCACAAGAAAGAGATGTCAGTTTTCTCAAAGAATGTTTTATTTAGTCTCCCATTGAATTCACAACCCTCTCTCCATTCTGCCTTACCCACTCCCAGGATTTGAAAATATCTATCTATCTATCTATCTATCTATCTATCTATCTATACCTTTTTCCAATTCCAGACTGAAATTTACATTAAAATATGTTTTTAAATACAGACCTGAAAACAAAGTTGCTCTCAAAATATGCATTTTCAAATTTAACCTGATCCAAGACATGGTTTCAGATAGAATAGAAGCTAAAGGACAACTAATTTCCTATCTGCACATAATCTCAATTCATATCACAAGTCATACAGATCAATGGTCTAGGTATCCATTGGGTGATGAAAAGTCTGTTATCTTCATTATTTATTATTCATGGCAGGAATCCTCTATCATGGTGTATGTTATGTATGTTTGATTACTCTTAGCTATACAATAGAGGTGCTAAGAAACCCTGCCAGTGAGTTGCAAAGGTGCATAATGGCCAATGTGCTTCGGCACTCCCTAGCCAGTAACCTGAGATCCATGTAGAATGGCCTCAGTGCTCATTGGTCACTTTGCTAGCTCCCCTAGATATTAATGTAACAGCAGTCCTTTACTGGACATTACAGAAATGCATGATTCTAATACCCACAAATGTAAGTCCACTTTAAGAAAAAAAAACTGAGGGTGCCTCCACACTACACAAATAATCCAGTTTGAAGTTGAATTATTTGCCATGGCCCCTTCCTATGGAATCCTGGGATTTGTAGTTTGGTGAAGCACCAGCACTCTTCTGCAGAGAAGGCTAAAGACTTTGTAAAACTACAAATCCCAGGATTCCATAGGAAGGAGCCATAGCAAATAATTCAATTTCAAACTGGATTATTTGTGTAGTTTGGATTTGGCCTGAGCCTCCAGCAGGATTCTTGCTCATGGATTTAATTTATCTCTCAACTGTTTCCCAGCACAGGACCCAAGGTGGCTTTTATATCTTTAAAATAAAGTTTTATTTATTTTTTTATGGCTGCTGAGATCAGAGATTTGATATAGTCCCTCTTAAATATATGGGATGAATATGTGTCCAAATTAGAGGCCTGTTTCATTCATGTCATAATGGAAAAGGGCAAACAGTTTGAAAATGCAGTTGGTGGTGGGGGGTGGGGAATAGCGTAGGCTTTTAGCTGACTTTATTATTCATTCAATTTGGCTTGCATGGCTGTCTCAATAAATTTCATTAAAAATTTGCAAGTGAGCATGGTCAAGTGGAGTGTTGAGAAGATTCTCTCTCTTCTTTTTCTTCTTTCTCTCCCTTCTTCTCTAGAGTTTTTTTCTGCTCCCTGTTCCCTTCTTATATACCTGTTTACATCCTTTTGACTATCATATCTTTGTGATTTCATCAGGTTTGGGAACTGGGTCAAGCTTCATTGCAGTCTTGAACTCACCCTGATTGAAAAGAAAGACAGGCTGAAAGATATGATAACAGAACCTGAAGTATGATGTGGGATCAATTGAGCATAATGACATTATTGGTGGCAGCCTGAGGCGTCCCCTGTTGCACTGCAATATAAAAATTGTCCCCTTTGTTTTCAACCTCCAAAGTGGAAATCATTAGCAATCCTCTTCTATTGTATTCATTCTGTCTTTTTTGTCTATTGCAGCTGTTAGAAGCATTAAGAAGGGGCCTCTATTTTGGTATGTGGGCATTTAACAATAATTCTGTTTGGATTCAAAAAGCTACAGTAATGCACATTTAAATGATTATAAGACACATATCATTATTGTTGTCACTGTTATTATCTGTGCAGTGCCATCAGTGGAGACTGTGCATTGCAGCTGGGATAAGCAGAAGGTAGATCTGGGTCTACTTTGCAATCTCTGTGATTTGCAAGGATGGTTTAACAGCATCAACAACCCAATCGCTCCCCATCTGTCCTTGGTTATGCGGATGAAATCAAGAAAAATCCAGGGTGACTGGGGTGGGGTTTTGTGTGGAAGGACTGTGAATTCATTTCAGTTTTGGTACCCAAACCAATATGTAAGCAATGCTTTTGCATCAGGCTGAGGTGCAAAAATATGCTCTTTAAGCCTGAAACAGGCCCATGGAACTGTTTCCACAGAGGCTACCACGTGATTCAAACTACTTGAACCTGGATGTTCAGGTTTTGGCAGTTTCTAGGAGTGAATTAGTACAGCTAAAGCTAATGTGTTCCTCCAGACGTCAGATTTGGCTACAGTGATGCATGCCTTGAGTACATCCTGTTTGGATTCCTGTAACACACTCTGCTTGGGGCTGCCTTTGGAAACTGTTCAGAAACTTCAGAGGGTGCAAAATACTGTGGCCAGACTGCTAACTGGAGCTTGTTACAGGGAACACATAACACCTATATTGCAACAATTTCACTGGTTACCTGTCTGTTTTCAGGGAACAGCTGAAGTGCTGACTACAGCCTTTAAAGCCCTACACAGCTTGAGTCCAGGCTATCTGAAAGATTTCCTTCTATGAGTCTGCCTAACTTTTAAGATCTTTGGGGGAAAGTGGGTTTGGTGAGGGCAAGGGGCAGGTAGGTTGGGAGACTGTGACTTGCCCAAGGTCTCCCAGTGAGTAAAAAAGGGATTCGAACCCTGGTCTTAGTTCAGTACTCAAACCACTGCGTGGGATAGGGCAGGAGAGACTGTTGTCTTCTTGATTCCCTGGCTCCTAGAGAAGGCCATGACCTTGTCAGCAGATAATATGTGCTTCTGAGAAATGTCATAATGGGCAGAAATCAAGTAGGGTATTGTTTCCCCTTTTGGGTGTGAATGTTTGCCTTGTATCCAGTTCTTAAGGTGTGAATCTCCCGCATAATTATGGTCACCTTCTTTCCTACACCTTACCTCCCAGATATGCCTCCTAGACCAAAGATGGGCCAGCTGCTCCAGGCTGAAGAATACCCCCTTCCCTACTGGACCAGGGAGAGCTGCATCAACCTATGTTCTAGGCCTTTTTTGCACTAAAAAATCTGAACCCTCCAAATCTGTTTCCTGCACAGAAAATACTGTTTCCTGTGGAGGGAACCTATTTTCTGCTCTGGAAACTTGTTTTCTGTGCAGGAAGCAAGCTTTTGTGCAAACAAAACAAAACAAAACAAAACCCCAAAAACAAAACAAAAACAAAAAACAAACATACCACAGAACAATTATTCTGCAACATTTCAGGATATTCAAATACAGGAAGAAGGGTGTAGAGAAATAGAGTTGTCCCTTCACATTTGCTGGGGTTTGGTTCCAGGACCCCCCATGAATACCCAAATCCATGAATACTCAAGTCATTATATGCAATGGCATAGCAAAATAGTGTCCCTTATATAAGATGGCAAAATCAAGGGTTGCTGTTTGGATTATTATTTCTTAAAGAATATTTTCAAGCTGTGAATACTTAAATCCATAAATGCCAAATCCGTGAATATGGAGGAACAACTGTATTTCTTTTCTCCCTTAGCCTATTCACAAATTCTGCACAAAAATCACACGTGTTTGTTTTGCACTAAAAACAGCATTATCTGCAGAGGAAACATCTTTTTTTTTACTCAAGAAAATAACATTTCTATGCAAAAATAATATTTTTATGTGCAGAAAAAGCTGTTTCCTATGCAGAAAATGCTGTTTTCCGTATAAATCTACCACTTGTGAATTGTGCACAGAAACTGGTGTAGGAAGATTATTTTCAGCACTGAAAATGCTGTTTTCTTTTTTTAAAAAACTGTGTGAATTTAGTGCAAAATATGTCCTGAATTGCAAAGATTCTCATCAGCCCAAAACTGTCAGAGTGTCTCCATATATATTTTTAAAATATATATTTTTGCATATTTTTTCCAGGCATATATGTCAGTGTTTGTATCTGAAACCTTCTTCAGGCAAAGCTTGTGCTCTAGCACTGACTTCAACTATCAGTTGTCCTGAGATAGCAGAAGCAACCTGTTATGGGAAAAGAGTAGGCCTCTTTCTCTGCTATAAAATACCTAAAACAGGGTTGGGCAGTTGCAAATTTCAGCCTCCTAGGCAGGTGGTGAGGAGCAAACAGACTGCTAAATTGCTAAGAAAATGAGGAAAAAACAAAACCCAAGTAGAAGTGGCCAGAAGTCTGGGCATGATAATTCACCTCTTAAAGTGAACTTCTGGATACTTCCAGTTAAAGAAACAGTAGGCACAGTTGATGTTAAACAGTTCAGTAAACCCTTGTAAAACACCACTCCTGGAGGCAATTCTCGGGGGGGTGGGTGAAAAAGGTAGTTTGAGGAATCTGGAGAGGTTGAAACCCACAAAATGTCATAGGGGCTACAAGCAACCCCATGCAAATACCTTGCCTGCTGCTGACTTAAGGGGTTAACCTGTGGCATTACTAAGGCCGGTGTCTCACCTCTCTCTGTTGGTGTCACCTGGTGAGGTTCTGTCTCTTTGCTCCCCACTAGTTAACAAAAGAAACAGGCAGATCCAGAATACAAGACAGTTCAGATGACAATATAGCCAATGTTCCTTAGATCTGAGAACTTTGTAGTTACAGAGAATGGAGAGATGACAGCACAGGACCATGGGGCACACTCTGGATATATCTCATCAGAGAAGGCCCAAGCTGAGAGTGAAAACTTTCCTTTCACTGAAATTGCAATGAAAAAAAGTCCTTCTCGCTCTCCTTTTTGCTCTCCCTGTCACAACCCTCCTGGAAATCAGAAAAGGACTGAGTCAGCTTCACGTACACATTACAATCGAAACCCCTGCCACTCGCGCATATCTATCGATTCTTCTCTTATCCTCAAAGACACCACCAGTCCACAAAGACTAATGTACGTCTTGCATTTGAATGCAGCAAGACCCCAAAAGGCTGGGGGGTGGGGGAGAGGTTTGTGCACTCCAGTATTGAAGTTCAGGTGAGTCATAACTGCTCAGAAACAACGCAGTATCCCCATGGCTCACCCATGTGCAAAAATGCTTCTCACCTTTTGTTCTCCTTGCCATTTTTTCAAAGGTCACCATATTAGTAAAAATCCCTAATCTGCTTGCACTTAACTCATAGCACACAGAGAAAACCTTTCAAAGCCTTTCAGGTCTTTATGATCTAGGACATAGAATGGTCTCAGAATACGTCTGCTCCAAGTGGCTTGGAGCACTGAAGTTGCACAGCCTGCCTCAGCTCCTGATGAGGTGCCTAATTTATGCCAGAAATCTCCTGGCACCCTCATGTGGAATGCATGAAACTGACATGCACTGAGTCAGACTTCTTGTGTATGTAGCCCAGTACTCTGAATGGCAAGAGCTGTCTAGGGACTCTGGCAAAAGTCTTCCCCATCCACCTACTACTTTTTTTTTTCAAAATTACAGAGTTGAGGGGTTAAAATCTGACCCTTTGGCAGACAAAGCATGGCCACTGAATCATGGTTCTTCCTGAGAAGTTTGGTAATGCTTATCCCCAGGTACACAGGTGAGAGGTGAGCTAGGAATTGTAGTTGTGAACCAAGAAAGGATTGGAGTTAAGGGGGAGAGAGAGAGAAGTCATGGGGGTTCATTAGTGCCAGGAAGGGCTTCTTGTTCCAGTCCAAACAGGAAGTCATTTTACAACCCTTTCTGTCCAGGAGGGCCCAATGGCAGCCAGGAGTCCCTAATTCAGATCACATGGGTCGCCAAGACCCCATTGTTGCTATGGAGCATTCTAAACTGCCATTCTGACAATTTAGCACATAGGATAACTGCACACAGAGTAGAAAGGTTCCAGTTTCAGCTCTTGTGATTCCAGACAGTAGGTGTAGGGCCAGAAGTAATGACCAAAAGTAAAGCCAACAAATGTTCTCAGTCAGCCATCAGAATGCTTTCCCTTTAGTTCCCAACTGACCTCCATATCAGATCCAGCCACTAGAAACATCATCCTCAGTAATTGAAGGAAAGGAAGTGCATCAACAGAATGCATTAATGAGACCGTCCATGTCCTAAAACTGAGGAGAGAGATGTGCACAAAATGCAAAGTGATACATAGAGGAGCTAATTTAGAAATAATTGCTAGTACATCTAGCAAGCCCTTGTCACCATAGCAGGGAAGACTGAGCAGGTGACTTGTGTGCCTGATCATTCCGCTGTCTACTGCTGTATCCACACTACACAATTATAGCAGTTTGAAATCACTTTAACTGCCATGGCTCCATCCTATGGAATCATTGTAGCTTGGTCAGACACTGAAAAGTCTCTAGTGCACTCCTCAAACTGCAGCATCAGAGGTCTTTGTCAATGAATTCTAAGGCCCCGTCTATACAGGGGGAGGTGACAGATGTAGTACCCTGCAATAATAGCAAGTCACAGCAGCTGCAACTTGTCTTAATGGTGTTTCTGCCCCCAGCAGCCCCCATAAGCTTTGCATCCAAGATGACAGCTGAGATGAAAGAGACCTCTTCCCTTCCCTGGTCCTCGTGGTGGCAAGCCCTGATTGCTCGCTAACGATGAAAAAAATGGTGGCTGTGGGCGCTTGCCCTGTCAGCAAGCTCAGCCCCTGCACTTGTCCAGCCAATCAGGGTGGCACTTCCTGTACTCTCAGGCAGAGATTCCTATTGAATAGCTATCCTAACAAGGAGGAATGTGCACCCCCTCACTGTTTTTAAAAAACTCCAGGAAGAGTTGCAAAGGCTTTTCCCTTGCCGTTTTTGCCATTTTGGGCCCCCCTCCTTCTGAATATGGTGTAACAACCATATTAAGATATGGTGTAACATCCCATTAAGACAGATAGTCTTCTCCTAAAATTCAACGAGGAGGATTTTCACCATTTAGACAGCCCCTCGATACCACATGAAACTACTCATCCCAGGAATTGAAAGGAGAGAGTCATGGCAGTTAAAGTGGTGTCAACGTCCTATAACTGTGCGGCATGGGCACACCGTGAATGCCCCTCACTGTTTTGAAGCTAACTGTGAATGGGTGAGTTCAAGGGCTTTGTGGTTCCCTTTCTCATGCTGCTTTCCTTTTAAAAGGCCTTGGACTACAAAGCCCTTCAATGAGAGCATATGGTCAGATGGAGGACTGTCCTCAATGGCCATCAGAAAACAGGGCAGTGCATTGCCAATTGCAAGTAGCAAAAGAACCTTTTATAAAGTGTTGGGGCTCTTGTGTGACCCATAACTTCATGCTCCTGGGGCCAGTTGAGAATAAAAACCCCAAACCTATTTTCTCCAAATCAAAGCCAAGCATTTTGACAGAGAGAAGATGAGCAGAGCAAGGGCATTAACAGCTTCTGGGTTATCATTAAAAGGATGGTGTGAAAAGAGGTCAAATAAATATTATTTAATACAGCTATTAATATCTGCTCTTAATTTCATTTCCTTTTCTGTCTCAGCCCCCATCCCTCTCTTATGAGATAAAACACATCCTTTCCTTCATCTTTTGCTCATGGCTTTTGATGATCCCTTTTAAGAGGGTCAATTCAACTTGCAAAGGATCCGGCTAGAAACAGCTCATCAACATATTTCATTCCAGGAGGTCATGGTCAAGGAGGGTGCCTTTTTGGTTTCAGGTTACACTAAGCTACATTTTAGATGAACCCACAGAATGGAGATGGTGTCCATGCACAGCATCATAGCATCTCTGTAGAAGGAGGCCAGAAGAATGCAGTCTGATGTCAAGCGCTGCGCAGGAAAAAAAAATTGCTGCTTGCTTTAAATGTACCATGCAACCTTCCTTCAGCCTTAGCTTCTGATCATAAAAATCTTTTGGCCTCTCTGTCTCCTAGTTTTCTTTCTATTCTCTGGCCTGGTTTAGATGGAAGAATAACCCGTGCTTTGGTATTTTTGTGTTTCAAAGGCTGGGAAAGTGGCTTCTTTGGACTATAACTCTCAGAATCTTGCCACAGGGAGTGGACACACTGGCTGGGGAGGATTCTGGGAGTTATCATAAAGAGGAGGAATTTCCCAGTCTCTGGTTTGTTAATTTGTTTTCCTGACCAAACTCTGGGCTACATTTGCATTGCAGCAATAATCCAGTTTGACACTGTTTTAGCTGTCATGGCTCAGCGCTATGGAATCCTGGGATTTGTAGTTTGTTGTGGCACAAGAGCTCTCTGACAAAGAAGGCAAAATATCTCACAAAACTACAAACCCCAGAGTTCAATAACATTGAGCCATGGCAGTTAAAGGGGTATCAAACTGGATTATTGCTGCAGTGTAGATGCAGCCCTTGTTTCATTTTCTGGCCTGTTAACTAACTGAGGTTTGTACAAAGCCAAAGCCCTTCTGTTTGGATGTAATAAGAAACAAATCATTAGAACAAATCAGTAACCAAAGAATTAAATTCCACTCCTTTTGTGTGAAAGGAAAGGGGAAATGTACATAAGTCTGAGGATTTTATCAGACAGACTAAATATGGCGTCATAACAATGCCACATAAATGAGAAAGGGCACACAGATCAGATGTCGCCCTTTCATGTTTATGTATAGTGAAAATCACATAGTTTTAAATTGATGGCTTAAGCCATCAGTAGATCCCCCGTACCGCTTTTGTGCCGGTACTGCCAGCGTGCAAAACATAGAGCCATTTAAATCTCATATTTACTCTGACAATGGCCAGGCCGGCCAGAATATTTCCGGGTCAGATCAGGACATCCAGGTAAGTTTCACTCTTTTTATGAGCCTCCCCAGGTTACCTGGGATCTTTAAAGTGTGTTAAGGTGCTTGGTGTAACTTTAAATGTGTTATTTTTGTTTTTATTTTTAAATTTCCCATTGACAAAGTCTCGCAGGATTTCAAGCAAGGAAATGAATGGGGCTCCATTCACTTCCTCTTTATTCATAGAATCATAGAATCATAGAATTGCAGAGTTGGAAGAGACCACGAGGGCCATCCAATCCAACCCCCTGCCATGCAGGAAATCACGATCAAAGCATCCCTGACAGATGGCCATCCAGCCTCTGTTTAAAGATCTCCAAGGAAGGAGACCCCACCACGCTCCGAGGGAGTGCGTTCCACTGCCGAACAGCTCTTACTGTCAAAAAGTTCCTCCTAATGTTGAGGTGGAATCTCTGTTCCTGGAGCTTGCATCCATTGCTCCATGTTCTAATCTCTGGAGCAGCAGAAAACAAGCTTGCTCCATCGTCAATGTGACACCCCTTCAAATACTTAAACAGGGCTATCTTATCACCTCTCAACCGTCTTTTTTCCAGGCTAAACATAACCAGCTCCCTAAGTCTCTCCTCATAAGGCATGGTTTCCAGACCTTTCACCATTTTAGTCACCCTCCTCTGGACACGCTCCAATTTGTCAATATCCTTTTTGAATTGTGGTGCCCAGAACTGGACACAGTATTCTAGGTGAGGTCTGACCAAGGTAGAATAGAGCGGCATATTACTTCCCTTGATCTGGACACTATACTTCTATTGATGCAGCCCAAAATTGCATTGGCCTTTTTAGGAGAAGAAGCTAAGGGGGGGGGGGACACGTTCTTTTGCCAACATATATATATATATATATATATATATATATATTTAATGCCAGCAAAAGAATGTTTAAAGGGCAGCATCTGATAAAGTCCTGACACTTTTCCTACCTAGATCCCTGGCTGGTTCAACAAGCTGAACAAGGTCATCGATTTATTGCTTAGCCCTTCTTTTATTCACCAAGACTACCCCCTCTTCATCTTAGATGGTTTTAAATGAAGGGAAGAGCGGTAGTCAGATAGATATCTGTTTCAAATATTCCTTCTCTACATTTCTCAGAATGTACTCGTTTTTGCATGGATATTTCAAAAATGTGCATTTTTTGCAAGCCAGTTTTCCAAATGAAAAAGCATTTCTCTCTATAATTTTCTGCAATAAACATATAGTTGTACAGTCAGCTCTCAACATTCATGGGCATTAGGGGCACAGGGTCCATGCAAAAGTGGAAAAACTGAATATCTTAATCCCCCGCAAACCATAGGACCCAATTTAATGCAGGCTCATTGAATACAGTTTCAGTCATTTGCAACCAAAATATATGTTATGTCTAGGCATTTCTAAGTCCTCCAGTGGAATTCTATGGACAACTACCAGTGGAGGTTGACCATAGAATCATGTGCTGGAGGACCTAGAAATGCCTAGAGAAGTATTGGCTCAGGTAAAACTAAATAGCGGAAGGAAGGATGGTGGGTGTATGAATAATCAAATCCATAAAGGTTAAACCCAGAGATGTGGAGGGATGATTGTATGTGCTTTTCCATACACCATACACATTCTGTACTCATTTTATGAAAAAAACTTTTCTTGGAAACTGGGACAATATAGATATGACTGTATAAATGAATTTTAGTTCAATGTATGGGTCTCGGTAGCACAAATGTGGTATGTTGAGATAAAAATGTGGATCTAATGATTTTTTTCACCCATCTCAAGTTAAGCAAGCACATGGAAGAGGACAGCTCAACCAATGGCTTCTAAGTATGATGACTCTCTTGAACTTCTGTGTTCAGCTCAACATGCCATCAAATAGCTGCTGGACAGCAACACTGGAGAGATTATTACTTTCAAGCTCTGGTTATAAGGGTTTGACAGCTATTGGATGTTCTGTTTGGGGAAAAACAGTCTACTAATCTAGATGGACATTTGATTTGAACCAACACATTTTGTGTTATGGTCTCAATCCTCCCATTCCTCTACCTTCCTTTCCCTTGACCTGTTCTCTCCCTCCTTTCCTAGTCTTCCTCTTCTTCCAAACTTTGTTCCTAGATGCAGGCCACCTGGATTGTTTTTATGTTTTGGATTAGAGTTCCCATAACCACTGACTTGATCATTGTCAGTGGTGGGGGCTGGTGGAAACTGTCATCCCAAATGTCAAGACAGCACCTGTTTGCCTACCTCTGTTCTGGGTCCTTCAGCTAATGCTATACACCAGAGAAGCAGAAACAGTAGCAGATATGAAACAAGCAATTCATTCTGAATGCCACTTTGCAAGCCTGCAACTGAACCCCGAGAGGGTCACAAGGATAACATTTGCTTTTGCTTGTTGCTTGATATAAAAGATGTTGTCATTATAGCAAGAGCATCTTTGAATGGCAGGGAGAGATCATTTTGAAGTGTGTGACCCCATCCTCTCCTTCCCCAGCTTCCTAAAAAAAGTATATTTAGTGTCTTTTAAGAGTATTTCCAGGCAGAAATTATGGCAATTTCCTGCTACTGGAATAAAGCGCCCAACTTCACATGCTCACAGCAGGCAAGGCCATTAATTCAACCGTTTGTGCTGGTAGATTATGGTGGGCAGCTGGGATTCCATTAGAGGGGCCAATTTCAACTCCATTTCACTGATAAACAGACAGGAGTCTGCTTCTAAATGGGGCTTGATAGATTTGATTAGGACAGAGTTTTCACAGGTTGTGATTTCAGCAAGGAAAATTGCTGTTTGATGTGTGAGGGGAAATTGCACTTGAAATCCTCTTGTGACTAAATAGGGGTGGGGACAATGATGGAGCACCTAGACATCCAGCCAATTACTATCATCCAGCCACCAGGGCCATCAAACTGTCAAGAGCAGGACTGGGTAGGCAAGGGGCATCACTGTACTGAAATGTGTTAGAGAAGTTTAAAAAATTAGGGGCTGGCGGCGTGAAGTCTTATTTAAACAAGACATAACAAAGTCCAATCTCCTTTTGTAGGCTACAGAACAGAGTAGCGAACACCCCCAAGCATGCCATTTGGTAGATTCCTACAAGTAGACTCACAGATAATATTTTTCCCTCCCACAAAACCTGATTTCTTTAGGTGGATATATCCCAAAAATGTGATTTAAAGGTGTCTGTGTGTGTGCCTGTGTGCCTTCATGTGTATGTGTGTGCCTGTCAACCTATGGTGACCCCATAAATTTCACAGGGTTTTCTTAGGCAAGGAATACTTAGAGGTGGTTTTGCCAGTTCCTTTCTTTGAAATGTAGTCTAAAGCATCTCGTATTCATTGGCGGTCTCCCATCCAATACTAACAAGGGCTGACCCTTTTTAGCTTCCAAGATTAAATGGGATCTGATGCCTTTAGGGTATTATTTCCCTTAATCCAATTTACTGTACTATACTATACCTGAATCCATTTGGTTAAAGAATAGACCCACTGAATCAACAGCTGAATGGTGAGACAACACATAGGTAAATCCCATGAATTCAATGGATCTACTCTAGTTGGGACTAACAGCAGGATTCAGACCTATGTGTAATAACTAAATGCACTCTCCATCTTGGCAGTGTTTTCACAACAGGAAGGTGAGAAGACTATGTTTAGAGAAGGGAGAGAGATCAAGAACAAGTGACCCAAGAAAAACATTGTTAATGAAGGCCAGTTCAAAATTGCTCCAGGAAGGATCATAGCTGACATGGAAGCTGGAGCTTGTAAAAGCCCCTCCTGGCCACACTTGTTATTGCATCTTATCCAACAGGTTTAGGAGTATCTTCAAACTGTACACTTGGGGAGTATCCACACTATGCAGTTACAATACTTCAGTACCACTTCAACTACCATGGCTTTGTTCCTACTCACTGAACTCAGGGAAGTACAGTAGAGAATTCCAAGTACTTCTCCAAACTACAAATCCCAGAATTCCACATGATGGACTCACGATCATTAAAGTGGCATCAAAATGCAAAACTGTGCAGTATGAATACACCCCAGTCCTTCAAGAGGAGTGTAGTCCCATCCGGGACTGGTTTCACAAACAAATATTCAGACAAGTTGAGTCCCCATTCCACAGAACTCCCATCCCTCCTGAAGAAAGATTCAGTTTGGCCTCCCTCATCCATTCCATGACCACATCCAACCATTTGTTCAGGAATTCTGCTGTCTCTCTTGGATTCTTAGGCAGGAAAGAAAAGTTACAGCTTTGTGCCAGCTGCATAACGATGACACTGAAGTGCTAACCCCTGCATGACTTCTAACATGTCTTCAGCAATTACATTGACAGTGAAGATCATGGGGGATAAACTAATCCCTGAGGCACCCCACAACCGAAAGTCAATGGTGCGGAACAGAAAGCACTATAATATCATGTTTTATAAGCAGATCTTTTATAAACAGATTGGGTAGAGGTTTTCCATGATCACTTGTGTAAAATGCTATTTTACAAATTCTGGTGTCTACTTACCATCAATGATACACACTACCTAAAATGAATGGACAGATGAGAACAAGTAGATGGCATGAAAGTCCTCTTTCTGAGATTCCTCAGATCTGCTACTGTTACCATATACAGTGCTGGGAAAAACTAAACAATGGTCATAATTTAGTATAAGGCAGGTTCCCCCTTCCTTTTTGTATTCTGTCACCAGAAGTGTTAATGAAAGGAGTCATCTTGAATCTTCCAAAACAGCCAAAGTTCAACCACCATTTTGACTCCTCTACAGTTTTTCAGGTGAAGAATCATTATGTGGTATTCTGGGATGAAATGTCTTTCACTTCAAAAATGGAGGGAGATATTTTTTTTAAAAAAAAGAATCTGAAAATTCTGAAATTCTGAAAAGTAGACTAAAAAGCTAATTACATGAAGGGAGGGAATCTCAGTAAAATGTCTTCTGGAAATTTTCAGCTCAGCTCTGCCCATGCAGCACCACACTTCAAGGCAGCACATTCCACTGCCAAACAGCTGTTACTGTCAGGAAGTTCTTCCTAAATGTTTAGATGGAATCTCTTTTCCTGTAGTCACTCAGAAGAACTGCCCTTCTCCAGCAGCGGGACTCCTTAGGAATTCAGGGCTGCTCATGCATAGGAGGTTCTCTTGTGAGGTTCTTCCAACAGCTCCTGTTTAGGAGTTCCAGGATGAAGGAGCTGTTGGGTGTGAACAATGTACAGTAACTCTGGATCAAATAGACTTTGGCCGGAATTCTGTATCAGCTACTTAGTTAAGTATAATTTACCAAGTAACTTCTCCTCGCCCTACACCTTCCCCCACCTGCAAACCTGATGGAAATGTCATTCATGTGAATTTCATTCATTTTGAAATTCTAAAGAGAATGAAGAGCATTAAATTTAAAAAAAAATAGCTATATAAAATATAGTCCTAGAAAGACAATAGAAACAAAAGGCCTATTAACCCCAATGGGCTGCTATACATCCCTTGCACATCAGAATGGATCATCACAGATTTAAGACACAGACAGAACCATAGCACCCTAAAATAGGTTCAGCACTTTACATATTTCTTTTAAACTTTGGAGTAAAACCTGGGGAGGATTCCCTCCTTTACTGATATGGAAACTACCAGCCATGACTGCCCTATGCAAAGTTTTTGAATGGAGCAGCACAACATATGTTCCACTGGATGTCATCCAGTGCAGCATAATCAAATGTAGTCCATCCATGAGCAAACCAGCCCACCATGTTGAACGTATGTACACTGAAATGGATTCTTTGTTTTTCTAAAAGTTTGTGAATATTCGCTCCACTAGTTACTCTGACCAGCAATAAAGTCTAGTAGGTGAGACGTCTAAGAAACTTCTGCAGAGATGAGCTATTGATGCCTTCCCCACTACATCTGTCTGTCTGCCCATCTCTTTTCCCGGCTATTCATGTACTGTCCCCAAGGATAATACATAGGTGATTTTCACATGGGGGAAATAACCCCCGTGGAGATCGGGAGAGAAACAGGGCTGTTCCACTGCCAGCGCTCCATTTCACACACCCCCTTCCTTCTCCCAATCTCCCTTCATCATCCCTCCATCCTGCTTCCATTTTCCTTCTGCTATTTTCCGCTATTTTTTTTATTTTATTTTTTTACTAATGAAGAACTTTCGTTAGTAAAAAATATTGGAAGGAAAATAGAAGCAGGATGGAGGGAGGACGAAGGGAGATTGGGAGAAGGAATGGGGTGTGCGAAACAGAGTGCTGGCAGCAGAACAGCCCCGTTTCTCTCCCAATCTCCATGTGGGTTATTTCATCTGCAGCAATAACTACATCTGCAGCAATAACCCAGTTTGACATTGCTTTCACTGCCATGGGTCAATGCTATGGAATTCTGGGATATGTAGTTCTGTGGGAGATTTAGCCTTCTCAGTTGCAGAGCTCCGGTGCCACAACAAATTACAAATCCCAGGATTCCATAGCACTGAGTTAAAACAGTGTTGAACTGGATTATTTCTGCAGTGCCGATGCAGCCATAGTTATATGTGATCAAGCAGCCCAGGCAAAAATGTGGTCTGGTGTCTTATGTAAATTTATTTGCAAGGTTGGTCCACCTATGTAGTTCTGCTTCTTTGCTAAGCACTAATGAAGAGACCTGATGATGCCAACATTATACCAAGCAGAGAGCTAAAACATCTTTACTCTCCTTGTCTAAAACAAAATTTTAATATTGTTACATCTTGCCTTTTGTTTGGCTGTGTATGAAAGGCAAATAGATTCTCCATGTTTGTCTGAGACTACTACAGCTGAAGCTTGAATAGGTTATGGTGAGGCCAAGGTCTATTTTGGAAACTGTATTTTATTAGTTGTGATTAGACAACTAAGTCCTATGCTAGTTTCCTGTATTGTTTCTTCTGGGGGAGGGTGAATGGGAAATGTCAAGGACAATCCCAGCATTATGCAGATGTTTCTATTATTTTATTGCATGCTACTGAAACATGGTTCCTTTTGATTGCAATCCTTTCTTTATTATTGTTAGCTGCCTTTGTGTTTCTTTTTCAATGTGTTTGTAGACGGAGATCAAACTTCCCATTGCTGATAAAATAATGACACTTGCATACATTTGTGCAAGAAAGATTGAATCTTGTGTGGCTCTGAGAACCATGTGGAGCTGGGAAGACCAGGGCAAGAAAATAAAGATGAGACCACCACTGCAGCCACTGCAATCCAAATGAGATCATAAGGACTTATATGTTGCACTGAGCATATAAAGCTCCTTCATGCTTGCTGATATCTGCCACTTGAGAGTGAATAGAGCTATATTGGCTATAAAAGGACTGGCAATCAGATAATTGAGAATATGATTGTACTCACAATTAGCAAATTTCAAAGGCAGCCAGAAGTACTAATAACTGAAACCAGTGTTTTAAAAGTTGCCCCTCTTTCAGGGTGAGATGGGATGGGGAGAAAAGAAATCTGTAAAAACATTTTCTCCCCATCAAGAACAGATCGGAGTGTATTTTGTAAATTATAGATCAACAAGAAGCAATTTTTCAGCAGTGAAAGTGGTGCCATGTTACAATTCCAGAAACGTTTTCAAGGGAGCATTACGGGCAGGAGGTCACAGCGATCATAACAGTGTGTTCCCTTCTTATTGTTGTTATTTTTTTATCAGAATAATGTCTCCTACAGAGGAAGACAAGCCCTGCACGGTATTATGAGTTCAATGACAGGGAGTGTGGAAAACAGGACCAGCTCCTCTGCTCAGTTTTTGTTAGCCAAAAATAAAAATGAAAAAAAAAATCCACTAGGCTCCACAAAGCTCCCTGTATCAACATCATCCGAGAATGTTATGACCAATTCACTTAGTTTCCCCCACACCTATCAGGGCCAGACTGTTGGCATCTGTCCAAAATGTGTCAAGAACTGAGAAGGAAAAACCAGGAATAGAGATGTGAAGGCTTGGGGAAGGGGGGATTTTCTTCCATTCCCCCCCTCCAAGCCTTTTCCAGTGAACAAAAAATGGGGAAAAGTGGATTATGGATCATTTTAGAATGATGGATAAAATGTTTAAGAGAAAATGATCATGCATTTGTTGCCCCCAAGTAATTTCTAAAAATGATATCAGAGGAGGAATTTTATGTAAGACTATGTGCAGTATCAGAGTATTGCAATTCCTAGTCTTGGTTTCCGGTTTTTCCATCCTTTTTAAGGGAATTTAGTATGTTATATTTGCTTGTTACTCTAGAGAACCAAGGGAGACAAAATAATTTTCTCCCTTTTGTTTGTGATGATGATTTCTTCTGTTTTGATTGGCATTTTATTTTTGATCTGCTCCTCCAAACTGGCACAATCAAAGAGGTTCTTTATAGTTCAGGACCTCATAGCTCCATTCGTAAAAGACAGAGATAGACACACAGAGACATACGTGTGTGTGTGTGTGTGTGTGTGTGAAAGAGAGAAGAGAGAGAGAGAGAGAAAGAGGGAGGGAGGGAGAGAGAGTTCAATTTGTAATTATATTCTGTATGAACTGTACTTTTATTAAATCAAACACAATAATTTTATGCCAAACCAAGTTATATATAATGCATTTTATGTTCCTAAAGTAACGAAGGCTGCTGACACGTGGCAGAAATAATGCAGTTTGACACCACTGTAACTGCCATGGCTTCATCTTAGGGAATCCTGGGATTTGTAGTTTGTTGTGGCACCAGAGCAATCTAACAGAGAAGGCTAAATATCTCACAAAACTACAAATCTCAGAATTCCATAGCACTGAGCCAAGGCAGTTAAAGCAGTGTCAAACTGCACTATTTTTGCAGTGTGGTAGCCACCCTGGTATTGGATAAAGCAGAACTGCACCTGATTAAAAAGGGGAAATCCTTCTAAAGGCTCAGAGTATGATTTCCCCACCCCATGACTAGTTTTCAGCACCTGTGGATTTGAGCTTGAGAAAGAATGACATTCACACAGAGCTTACCCATGGAGCAGAATTAAGGCACCCAGGCTCTAAGGAAAGATGTGTCAAAGAAACTGGCCTCAAAGCCCTCTTTGCAGCCCTCTCTAACATCCCAACCATAGGTTCCAACCAGTCAATGGGAACTTGAGCTCTCAAGAAGTAAGCCTCTATTGATGTTGATAGTGAAAGTCCCTCAATTATATGTCAAATAAATGGACCTATAACTCACTGTTTTGTTTTCAAAGTCTAAAAGGGATTGTGGAATAGGACATGAAGTACATGCCTTCCAACTCTGTCCTCTCCCAGCCTCCCAAAAGCTACTTTTGTATATCATATAATATGCTGGGACTTGAAGTCTAACAACATCTGGAAAGCAGCACAATTCTCATCCCTGGCCTAAATCTAGCTCTTCACTCTAAACAGAGTAAAACTGCAGAACCAGTGGAATAGTGTTGACTTACCATGTTCTCATTGATTCACTGGGCCTACTGTTGTGAATTACTGTAAAGCTGGCTTTGACTTATGGCAATCCTATGAATGAGAAACTGCCAAGACACTGTTATTAATAGCCCTGTTAATATCTTGACCACTCAGAGCTGTGGCTTCCGTTATTGAGTCCATTCATCTATAATGCAGTTTTCCTGTTTACCTATTATCTTCTTTACCAGGCATGATTGTTCTTTCCAGTAAGTCATGTTGTTTCATGATATGCTCAAAGTACAATAGCCTCAGCTTAGTCATTTTGGCTTCTAGGGAGAGCTCAGGCTTGATTTGCTCTAGGACGCATTTATTTGTCTTTTTGACAAACCATGGTATCTGTAAAACTCTCCTCCAGCACTACGTTTCAGACAAGCTGATTTTCCTCTTGTCTGTTTTCTTCACTCTCCAGCTTTCACAACTATAAATAGAAATTGGACCTACTTCAATTGGGACTAACAAATGAATTCAGGCCACAGATCTTAAGGACCTTTACTTGTAACTCACTTTGGCTTGACCAAAGGCATGGATGCCATAGATACTGAGAGCCAGTGAAGGAATACCCATGGAAATCTAGCTAGATAAAGTATTGGCTAGATTAAGGACATTAACACTAATTTAGACTATACAAGGGAGCTTCTGATTTACAGAAGCAACACAATACATTTTAATTTTATTGGCGAAGACTCTGGTGACAATATGATTGGTGCATCACAGGACAGAATTTATTCATGATGGGATGAAATGGTTGTTGGGTTCTTGTTATTTTTTTTCCAGGGTTCCCACTGAGTTTTTCTTCCCTCTCCATTTCTGTCTTTGCATCCTGAACATGTAAATTAACAATGGTGCTTGGGGGGACTAGTTTGGTTACATGTGTGTGGTGTCAGATTGGGTTGGAAACTAACCTAGGTTCTCTCTCTGCCTATTGTTAATGTGCATGTTCAGGACTTCAAAGGAAGAAAGAGAGGGGGTGCGATGGACGGCTAGGGGAGCCAATGAGGACAGTGGGCTCCAGGAGCCAATCACCTGTGAGGAGGTGGAAAGAGGATGGGTTTCTGGGGAATTAGGGGGGTGAGTGAAGAAAAGGAGGAGTTCTTCTTGATCAGTGGTGGAGAGAGTGAGAATTTAAGCTGTGTGCTGGAGGGAGCAGAAGAGAGGGAAAGGCTTAAAGAGTGAATGTATGTGCAGGACAAATGACTTGTTTATGCAGTTACATTTTTTTCTTTACCAATGGACGTTCTTTATATTAATTCAAAACATGCAGCCTGGCATGAGTGACTCTCTGACCACTAGGCAAGCCATTAAGATACATCCACACCAAAGTATTTGTACTATACCACTGGGAAACCATAGTTCAGCTGTGATGTGGTACTGTGGTGGCAGAAAAGTGGTGGCCGTGGTGGGATAGAAAGGGCCCTGCATCACTAAGTTAAAGGGATAGGAGCCGCCTGCATCACCGAGGGGAATAGAATTAAAAGTAAACTCTGGAAAAATAAACAAGAACCCAAGCATAACCATTTCATCCCATCACAAATGATTTCTACCCTGTGATGTACTAATCATATTGTCACCACAGTCTTCTCCAATGAAATTGGTGTCAGACGTGTGGGTTGTGTGGAAGACAACCCCTCCCAGCAATTGCTCAGGGCAGCAAGGAGGAGATTCCCCCATCTACTTCCTCAGCAAACGCAACGAAGACATATGCCTCTGCCAGCACCTAGGGAGGGCTTAGTTTCATGCCCTCTGCTTATTAGCAAGAAAAGGAAGAGACAGGGGATTGGGGAGGCCTTAGGGAAAATCCGATCAAAAGCTGAAATAAACACATCTGATGAGTGTAACCACCCCCTCCTAAGAGGCACAGACAGCTTCTGACACTGTGCATTCATGACAGAAGAGCTTTGGAGGAAGCAAAGACATCACAGGAGAAGCAGGCCAGCAAGCAGAGGGAGGAGGGAATCCATCCAGCTCATTGTGTAGTGTCAAGGAACTTCATCTTTATTGCTGTGCTTGCTGCTTGCAGAGAGGAACACCCCATTCCTGATGTTTGCTCAGCCAGCTCTGCCAGCATCCAACCCAGTCAGTGATAGAAAGGGGGCACATGCCTTTCTCTTGCTTCTCTTTCCACCCAAATGGGAAAATAATATCTTTTGCAACCTTTGCACAACAGCTGAAAGATGTGCCACTTCCGCTGAAAGCAACAGATGTCATGTATTTTATTAAAGGGAGATTGGCAGGTACTTCTCATAGCATCTAGACTTTGCTCAAGAATGAAACAGTGGGTTGGGGGAAAAACCAAAACTAACAAAAACAAAAAGAGAGCAGGACAAGTCAAGATAGAAGACTTTAGCAGGAATGTTTGTCTCAGGTGAATGCTCTTGTCAAAGGTCAAAAAGCATGACCACTCCCGGAAATGCAGAACCCCAAAAAGAATTCTGCAAAGGGGCCTAAACACCCTAAAGGCACCGGAACCTGTCTGATCTTGGAAGCTAGGTAAGGTCAGCCCTGGGATGGGAGACCACCAACAAATTCCAGGTGCTGGAGGCTATATTTCAGAGGAAAGGAACTGGCAAAACCACCTCTGAATATTCCTTACCTAAGAAAACTCTATGAAATACATAGGGTCACCATAAGTTGACTGGCAGCTTGAAGGTACACAGTTATGGAGAAAAATGTAACTTGATAGGAAACAAGGTTGAGATGAAAATCAAGGTGGGATTCAGAGAAATCCAATTAATTTGAGATTGTGATTTTCCAGTCACAAGAATTCTTGTGAACATTCTATGGATTGACCAGGCCACAGGATCACAGCTTCCCATACTTGCTATACTATTTACAATTTGGCACTTATTCTGTGCAAAATTCACATGTGGGTTTTAGGCAAAGGAAACAGAATTTTCTGCATGGAAAATACTGTTTTCCTGCAGAGAAAATGCTGTTTTATGTGCAAAACAACAAAAACAAAAACATGCAGACTTTTCCCCCCAGAGAAATGCAACGATTCTCATTGGTTCAGGATTCCCTTTCTTAGAGTTTTCCTGACACTCAAGAAACATGGTTTTGTTTTGTTTTTTTATTCAGAGGCCATGGAACCACTTGCCCAAAGCAAGCATTAAAAATCCAAAACACCTCAAACAAAGGCAACCATGTGACAGGAAGCATGCACACACACACACACACTATGCATTCTTTTGTCACAAAAGGCTTCAAACTAGAGGAAGGGGTTGTAAATTCCAATTCTGCTTTCTAGATTTACTTTTGGTTTTGATTTTTCAAGATGAAGTGCAGTGCATGATGGTCCCCTGGGCTAGCATCCAGTTCCCAGATGGAGGCAAGTGGCCTGCCCTGTTTTGAGCAAACCACTTCTAACTCCATCATATGGAGTAATGACCAGTCTCCCAAAATGCACCTCATTCCATGAAGCTAAAAAAATAAAAAAATAACAAAAAATGGTAGAATCAGAATAGAACAGCTGTTTTGAGGGCTTCATAAATCCGTGAAGATAATTCAAGAACTGAAACCACACCGCCAGCATTTTTAAAGAGTGCCCAGTGCTGATGAAGAAACAGTGCATGCAAAAACCAGAATGAAATACAACAACTTATGGAAAATCTCATGACTAATCTCTCTGGTATCTTCTTCCCCAAATGAATTTTGGCTAGGGCTCATTTAAACCCTAAATTCCCAGAGCGAAACTGCAGGCCTTGAGGATAAATCAACGTACATTCTCCCCACCTGGCTTCAGGCGTGTGTTCATTTTTAACAAGATAATCCCCCCTCTGACACCTTGCTGCTGTCCCAACACCACTGTTGGCCCATCTCCCTCTTTCTGCCAGCACACACACACACACACACACACACACACCTCATAACTCTTCCCAGAATTACAATGAGGTTTTCTAATTAGACTAATTAATTTTCTGCCCGAGTTAATAAGAACTGTCTACAGTTGAGAAATAATTGGACTTCCCAAACAGCAATTTTCTCCTCCCCTTCTTCCCTCTCTCCTTTCCAGAGAGAGCTGTGATAGGGCTCCTTAATAATTCAAAATTAGCTCCTGTTTTTCAGATGATGGCTTCATGTTACAAGAATTATTTAGGTTTTTCATTAACACCTAGGCAGCAGCCTCCCCCATTTCCCAATGACAACAGAAAGCTGGCTAAGGAAGGGCAAGGGAGGGGAACTGGCAACTGTGCATTCATTCCACAAGTCAATAAATCCGTTCAGGGATCAGCGTGCCATGGAACTCCCACATTAAAGATGATCAGTTTCCCAGCAAATTAATCCTTCCCTCCAGGCTTCATACTTTTTCTTCTTTACCGTGAGATAAGGAAAAGTGCATGCATTATGGCTGCACCATAGTTACGGTCGCATCTGTTTTCCAGAGAACGGGATGTGCAGTGCCCCTATTTTGCCAGTTCTAGAGTCACATTATGCCTCCCAAGCATAATCTTTTTGACCTCTTAAGTTCTGCCAAATAAGGGTCTTGTTCCAGTGGATCCAAACTGGACTTTAGTTTGAAGTTTAAAGAGCTGATAAACCTATGTTGAGGAGAGGGTTCAGCACCTTGGATAGGTCTTTTAAAGCAGGGGTGGGCAACTGTGTAGGGTCCAGGGCCAATTTCCCCCCTCCAGCTTCCCCTCACAAGTCACATACCCCCACAGTGTTCTCAAATACCTGGGGCTTGTCCATATGGTGAAAATAGGGGTTCGCCTTTGCCTTCCTCTGAGGCTGAGAGAGTGTGGCTTGCCTGAGGTCACCCCATGGGTTTCCATGGCCAAGCAGGGACTCAACTCTCAAATCACTCCACCATGCTGGCTCTGTCTCCTATCCTATATTATGGACAATTGTCCAAGCCAGTCCTCCCTGTGTGCCTTGGCACCAAGGACAGGCCCCAACAGAAGCAAGGCATCCAAGAAAGAAGTAAATCAGGGCCAGCCACCTCCTTCTCCTGCCATGGATGCCACTGGGTTTTTCTTCTTTTCCTCACCACTGTCATTGGTAGCCACTGACATCTTCTCTGTCTCTGGCTGTAGAGGAATAGGGTCTCGCTACCAAATCCCACCCCCACCCCCACAGTCCCCAGAGCAGTTCTACGACCATGTACAAGTCTTATAATTATGCAAAGCACTGGTGCATGCCTATACATTTAATGCTGCTCTATACTATCCAATGGACTATGGGAAAGGTTGTTGTGAAGAGAGATGCTGGGCAAGTCTGGTTAGAGCCAGCCAATCACAGCTTAGGAAATGCTGTGAAGGCAAGCCTGTGGGGAAGCAAGGATACAAAGGAGAGACCTTTGTGTAGAAAGAGTCAGATAGGTAACAGACGACGTTAGGGAAGTCCGAGACAAGGCCATGATCTGAATAGGGTTTGGCGAGTTTTGAATGGGGAAAGAGTTCAGGGATTTCTTGTCCAACACATTTGTTATATAATAAATCTTTGCTTGTTTTATTCTCTGTAACTGTCTGACTGTTTCACTTAAGAACGGATAAGGAGATGGACCACACTTAGCACATTGAACCCACTGATCAACACAGTCACTTGTCCATGACAGGGATCACCTTAAGGCTTGAGCACCAGATCCAGGGAGGGAACTTGAGGGTAAAAGGACAAGGTGAGTGACAGGAAGCCAAGGACTGGAACTGCAGGGCTAACCTGCAGAACAGTTCTGCCATAGCAGCTTTTTTTTTTTTTTTTGGTGACCACTGTGACAGCTTAGTTAAACACTGGTGGCATCATCATCATACTCATGGGAGATTATCACACAAGGCTGTCCCAATACTACTAGAGCAGAATAATAGTGTATGCAACTGTTCCTTATTGTGCAATGTCGTTTCTGTTCTGTTACCAGTCTGCTGCTGGAAAGCACCTTTTCAATGATGGGGGAAACCCATCAATAAGTTCTCAATAGCTCTGTGTTTCCATTATTACCTCCGTATGATGTCCTATTCTGCTTCATTTCCCATACCAGCAGTCACATGGGGTAAGTGGGGTTCTTCTCTCTCTCTTTGTTTCTCCGCCCTTCTTCCTGCCCGATCTAACTATTCCCCCTCTTGCCCAATTTGTCTCTTTTCTTCCTCCTACCCTTCTGCTGCCCGGTCTTCTACCCCCTGCCCCATCACCTGCTCAGTTTGACTATTATCTTACCTACCCGATCTGTCTCTTTTCTTCCCCCCACCCCTCTTGCCCCCATCTGTTCCTTTACTTCCTCCCAGTCTACCACTGGTATTGCACAGCAATCACGTTACCAGTATTGAAGCAGAGCTGTGATAAGGATTGCTTCAATACCAGTATGTTTCTGTTTGCTTCACTAACATGATTGCTGCTCGTTAGAAGCCTTGGTGAGATAATCTCCATTATCATATGAGCAACACAAAATATTTTAAAAAGACAGGCATAAAGATAAGCCAGAGGACTGTCTTTTTTTTTTTTTTTTTAAGCAAGAATTAGCTTCTGGTCTGCTGGTGTTTAGGTATATATTCAGTTGGGTAAACTATGGTCCTCTGGATGTTGTTGGACTACAACTCCCAACATTATTCACTGTTCACTGGCTAAGGCTGACAGGATGTGCAGGCTGACAACATTTGAAGGGCCACCCTTTACATACTGCATTGTACATAGTTTGGATGCACTGCTTATTTTTATTTTTATTTTTAATTGATATGTGAGCCTTCCAAAGTGCTATTCAAGTAAGCTATGGATTTCATTTTATTTCATTTTTACTTTTTCCAAAAGAAGGCAGAGAAGTCAGGAAATAATAATAATAATAATAATAATAAGCCAAGTTGTCTCAAGAGAGCCTAGCTCAACCCACTGCCTGCTTCTGCCACCCTCTCCTTTTGGCAAAACTGTCCCTGAGACAGTTTTGTGACTCCCACCCATGAGATATTCCTTCCCACTCTTTCCTCCTCCTCACCAGATCATTTGATCTGGTCAAAAAGAAGCAGCCACAGCAGAAGGGTATTTAATAAATATTGTCAAATATCAACTGTCATATATCAAATATTGGAGTGAAATATCACTGGGTGTTGATGACAGAGAGTAGATATTTGAAGATTATCCAAGAAATATCTGGCAAATTCAGAGGGCATTCGGAGATGGTTGGCATTAATGTTCACAAAGAGGGGAAGAAAATATTTCAGGAGCGACAAAGCTGGGCTACTGTTTCAATTTTTGTCGAAAGTGAAATGTCAAGGCAACATTGAAGGTTCGTGCATAGGGAAAACACAGAAAGAATTTTATGAGAAGTCCAAAGAAACTCCATAAGACCAAAATGCACATAGGGAAGATCTTCGTTATACATAACAATAGTGTTGATTTCAACCAACATCTCCTTTCTGTACAATCCTTGCTAAGGAACTTGCTTGCCTTTGTCTGAGGGCCAGTCAGTGACCCATGGACTGAAATGCCACCGGCTCTTCTTGGCAGAATCCCAGTGGAAAGCTTTTGAGACAAGGTTCCTCTTTTGCATTCTTTGTAAAAGCTGACACATTCACTGGCTGTCAGAGATAAATGGAAGAGACAGGTAGGTATCAGGGAGGGTGAGGATGGGAGTGGGTTCTCCAGGCCATGCTGACAGAATGCAATTTCATTTCACAGCTGCTTGCTCATGGTGACATGGCAGAATCTGGCTGGACCTGCCACTATATCTATATAGCTTATGTATCTATCTATATATGGGATAGTTTCGCCAGATGAAAATCTAGCAGAAGAGTGACAAGTTATACACAGTGTGTATGTGGTGGTGGGGGATATGTGGGCTTGTGAGGAGGAAAGGAAAGAAGCAAATCTTGGAAGAGTTACTTTCCAGGACTATAATTCTCAGAATCTCCTAGCCTGCATGGCCCTGGTAGCTTTGAAATTCAGGGATTTGTCGTCCCCCTCCCCCCCAATAATGCTTTCAAGCTCTGCCATGAAGGAATGGGAAAGAGTCCTGAAATAACCAGATGGCTCCATTTTACCAAGGAAATAAATGAGGCACTTGTTGGCCTTCATCAATACGGGACTACTAACCCTGCATTTTGGTCCTCATGCAAAGTACCCTTCCTATAGATAACCCATGAAAGGGGTCTCCTGAGAACAAAATACATGCGAAACGTATAGTATTGCTGAGGCAGTTTCCACAGCTTTCCATCACAATTTGTATTCCCTCTCCCCCCACCAACGCTTCCTTTTCTCTGCACCTGTTCCTGTGCACTTAAGTTTGCAATAAACCTGCCTCATTCCATCTATCTTGAGCTTGTTTCTCCCCCCTTCCCTCTGCCCTGGTTTTTGCATTACAAAGAGACATATCAGTTCTCCTTGTTGTCTGCCTGCTGTCTATGCATCAGCTGTGATTGTTGGTGATGTTCTCTTAAGTCTTCCTCCCTGTCTATCTCTCAAGATTTCATAAAAGCAGGATTGGCGGTTAATATTGTTTCTGATTATTCTCTTGCGCATTACACATACACAGAGTGTGAGGGAGGGAGAGTTTGCCATTAATACATTTACCAAGTGTGCAAAGGGAAGATTGGTACACTACAATGCCCCAAAGTATGAGTGATCCATCTTTCTATATCTGCTAAGGCACACGCTGGCTGCAAATATCTTGGGTTAGTCCCAACTAGAGTGGACCCATTAAACCAATTGTTGAATAGTGAGTCAACACAAATGTAAATACAAATGATTCAATGGGTCTACTCTAGTCAGAAGTAACAGGATCCATCAGTCTTCCACAAACCCTGCAGAATCAGTGTGAGTGACAACCACCCATTCACTTCCAGACACTTGATGCTGGTTAATGGTTTCAGTACAACCACAGCTCTCTTTAGGCATTCTCCCAAAAGCATCAGGGCTCAAAGTCTGTAGAAGGAAAAGGATGTTCCCCTGCCCTTATATCAGCTTGCCTGCCAGCCCCCACATCCTCAGGCCCTGATGTTGAGTGGTAAAGTTGGGCAAGGAATTCTAGTTGTGTTCATTTGAACATGAACAGAATGGCCCTTCGTCCCTCGCCACTCAGAGCAGCAAGTGAGAGGACTTGTACAGAGGAATACAGAGGATGGAGCCAGCCTGTGTGTGTCTTCCCCTTCTCCTACCTCCATTACATCCTCATAGCTCACACGTTTGCCAAAGACTAGCATTTTTACAGGATGTGGATGGCAACCACATGCCTATCTGAGAAGAACCAAACCTTCTCTTAGTTTCCCAGGTTCTTCCTGAGTGGTGATTCTTAATCACCCTACAGTCTAGTAGAAATTTGGATATTGGATATTATACTACAGATAAATCTAAGAAAGAAAGCACATCTTGAATTGCACCCCCCAACCTCCACCCCCAGATGTTAGTCTATTCTAATGCACATGGAACAAGCACCAGAGTCACTTGCCCACCCATAATTAGATATTGGACCTGCAACTTAAGACAGAAAGAAGATGGTGGTGTGAACTCCTGTTGTTGTTGCTCTTGTTTGCCTTCAAATTGTTTCAGACTTATGGTGACCCTAAGACAAACCTATTGTGGAGTTTTCTTGGCAACATTTGTTCAAATGGGGTTTGACATTGCCCTCCTCTGAGTCTGAGAGAGTGTGACATGCCCAAGGTCACCCAGTGGGTTTCCATGGCGAATGCAAACCCTGGTCTCCAAAGTCATAGTCCAACACTCAAACCACTACTCCGTGCTGGCTGGCTGTGAACTCTACTGCCATTAAAATTGTTCACATCTCTGGAAAGTTTGCATGCTGAGCCTTTTGGTTCTTGCATACATTGCCAGATTCTTTCCTAGTTCCTTACATCTCAAGGTTGCAATGTCTACAGAACACAATGTTCATTAATGACACCCAATAGTTGACTAGGACAGGGGTGAGGGACTTGTAGCCCTCAAGATGTTTGGGGACTACAAAATCCATCATCCCTGATCATTGGCTATGTGAACTGGGGCTGATGGGAGTCCAGTCACATCAAGAGGTCCCCAAACTCCCCCATCTGGGTTCCCCATCCCAGACTTAGGCCAACTCCATAATTACCAGCAAGACTTCCATTGACTAAAAAACCCCACAAAGCTATTTTTTAATTACCAATTAGATACACAATGACTCTGATGAATAGGAATGATTCCATTTTTCCCTTCTCAGAAGTAATTTAATGTTAGCATTGATATATTTATAAAGAACAATCACACACACACACACAAATGGTTTTTTTTAAAAAAAATATGTGAATTAATTAGTATTATATGACTAGTAGTTAGCTAGCAATGTAAGGTACTAAACTTTGTTATATATAATATTATGCAAAGGCTGCATGAAATCCATCACTGCTGTTAATAATTTAAATAATTAATATTATTTAATTTTTAATTCACTTCTTCCCTTGGAGGTACATCCATTGGGATTCCCCCCCCCCCACCATCCCTCCACATTAACCAAGGAATACACACTACTTGCCAAAGTTATTGGCTTCAGGATTTTCCTCCCAATATTCTCCATTCATTTCTACTGAGAGATACCTATGGCCAGTCTCCCTGTTCCAGAGAAGCTGGAAGAAATCTGTAAAGATGAAATGTTTCCCCTCTACCTAAGCCCCTCCTGCCTTTTACGGAGAAAGAGAGAGGCAGAAATATAGAGCTGAACCTCTGAGCACCCAGATTTGTAACAGAGCATACATGGAAACTGAATTACCAATAAATTCATTTTTACTATGGTCTGGAAAGGTTACTTTTATTTTTGCCTGTTAGGTCATGAAAGCTGGGCATTGATAAAATCATAAGCAGCCACTGATCTACACAAAGAGCTGCATTTCATGGGATGATTTACACAGCAGTTGTGTTGTATCTCCAGGCCTTTTTTCCTTCACCCCTACCTCCATGCAGATACAGCAAAAGACCCCCCCAAAACACACACACACACACATAAAAATGCCTGCCTGTCCATCTACAGTTTTTCCTCCGCATCCACGGATTTGGTATCCATGGATTTAAGTATTCACAGCTTGAAAATATCCTTTAAAAAATAATAATCCAAAAAGCAAACCTTGATTTTTGCCATCTTATATAAGGGACACTAATATTTTGCTATGCCATTGCATATAATGGGACTTGAGTATTCACAGATTTTGGTATCCACAGGTGGTTCTGGAACCAAACCCCAGCGAATATGAAGGGACAACCATATTTATCTATACATTTTCATTCTTTGGAATAAAGGAATAGCATGTTACAAGGACCTTGGAAACAGCATGTTACAAGTACCAATGTTACTAACAGTATATTTCTTTGAGGGCTAACCAGAGTGTAACAAAGCCCCACAAGGACTGGTAATAGCTGCCATTCTGGATCAGGAGTGCAGAGGTTAATGCTGCACATGTACATTTCTGTGTCCTCTCCACAGCAGCTGTCAAACCCTATGGGGCCACTGTTGTAACAGATATTAAACACCTGAGCGGGGAGGGGGGAAGGAACCAGCCGAGTCACAGAGGCTGGGGCTTATTCTATCTGCAGCCCTCGAGGAACAGGAAGAAGAAGGATGCCCTTTTTCGCTTCCTTTTCATGGAGAACTGCAGCTGGGATGAGCAGTGGTTCTCATGGCTCAGTTGGGTCCCTCCCATTCCCTTGCCCCAGCCATTTAATGGCTGTAGCAGTATCCCACAAGGCTTAACAACTACTGGAAGGGAAGTTAAAGTGCTCCAGCTGCACCCATTCCTTGGCACATCTAACATGGCCATGGTGATGTGTGTATATGTGCCTTCAAGTCACCTGTTGGCTTATGGCGACCCCATTAATTTCATAGGGTATTCTTAGGCAAGGAATACTCTGGGGTAGTTTTGTCAATTTCCTCCTCTGAAATATAGCCTCCAGCACCTGGTATTTGTAGGTGGTCTCCCATCCAAGTACTAACCAGATTTGAACCTGCATAGCTTCCAAGATCAGATGAGATATGGTGCCTTTAGAGTTTCTAGGCCCAAGGTTATGGTGAGAGATACCTTAATTATACCCCAATTGAATTACTGTAATACACTGTATGTGGGGAGGCCTTTGGAGAATGTTCAGAAACTTCAACTGGTCCAAAGAGCTACAGCCAAGTTGCTAGCAAGTGCTGGTTACAGGGAGCACACAACTCCCTTGCTGGTTACAACTTATAAAACCCTATACAGCGCAGGACAGGACTATCTGAAGGACCATATCTTTCCATGTGAGCTTGCTTGAGCTCCTAAGATTTTCAGGGCAGGTTCTTCGCTCTGTCTCACCACTTTCACAGGCACATTTGGTCGGAACACAGGAGAGGGCCTAACTATCCCTATTGCCTTATTGTCACTTGATTCTCTTGCAAGCATATATCAGATTGACTTGTGTCCTTGGAGATGGATTTGGGCCACACATCACCCTTTTATGCTGCACCCTAGGGACTTGAACATAACAATTGTCACAGCAAGTAGGAGCCAACTACTGTTTGTAACATATCCAGCTCCAAATGTACTTTTTCTCCTTCCCAGCTGCCCTCCCCTGACATCCCCCGAAGGTCATGGAAATGATCAAAGATTATCAAAACTCCTTTCTGGCGATTAAGTTTTGCTAAGAGTTGTGTCTGCCCTCAGCCCCAGCTGCCACATCTAGGGTCAATAAACTATTATTCTAACAGCTTTTCACAGCCCACTGCCTTGAAATTGACTGCCTGGAGCTCTGTACTACTTTATGGAAGACAGGGAGAAAAAAAATAAAGTGAGGAAGGGCCATGAGGAAGAAAAAGAAGAAGATGGGAGGATGTGGGAGCATCTGTGGAGGAGAAGGGCAGTCTGTAGGAAATCCTACCTTTCCAATGACGAATTGGCTGTCATTTGATATACTTGAGCAAAACTGTCTGCTTCCCATTCTGCTGATATTCTTCTATTTTAGAAGACAGGACATGTTTCTTTTCCTAGCATTTGTGTGACTTTGGTCCAAACAGTGAAAATAATCCAAATGGCAATTGCATGGAAGCTGATCTGTCCAAATGGACATTTGCGTCAATAGGTCTCATTCAGAAGGGGGGCAGCCAAATCCGCCATAAAACTCTGAAGGGAAGCCTTTGGAACTTTTTTTTTTTTTTTGAGTTTTTAAAAAGCTCAGTCGGGGATGTGAATGTGGAATCATTAGGACAGTCGCATTTGCATTGCTGCGATGAGGCAGTGCAAGCAGATTGGCCACATGAGCATGGGGTGTGGGACTAGCAAACAGGGAAAGTGCCTGCTGCCGCCATGTTGGATTTTCAGGTATGTGAGAGGTCAGTAAGTTGATAAAATGACAATCTTTCTCTCGCTTTTCTTCTTTTTTCTTTTGTAAATATGAAGTATCGCTTGTGAGCACCATAGTAAATAGTTTCTTTTTTAAAAATGGCGGCAGCAGATTTAAAAGCATGAGTAATTCACTCACAGCTGCCATCTTGGCTAGAGGGCATGGGAAGTTGGCAGGGGACTCTATTGACCATTAAGACAGGTCCCAGCACTGCAAATTGCTGTTTCTTTAGAGGAAGTCATATTTCCCCCCTCGTATAGATGGGACCTTAGGACGGTTTCACATATCCCACAATAAGGATATTATCAGACAGGTACCCAGAAAGTGTTCTTGTCCCACAATCTCCAATCCCATCAATGTCCTGGCACAATAACCCTCCCCATCAAACTTACCTTCTCCTGCATCCAAAGGCAGCCCAGGTGTGGGCAGTTCATTTCCTCGAGCGAAATATCGCCCGTTCTTGCGAGAAGATGCAAGCGCGGGAAATTAAAAAATAAAAATAAAAAATAACAAGAGAAATGTTTACACAAGCACATAAACACACTAAAAAATAACAAGTAACCCAGGGAGGTTTATAAAAAGAGGGTAGCCTACCTTGTTTTCACAATCTCACCTGGAAGTGTTCTGGCAGGACCGCTCATTTACACTGTATTCACGGCAGGACAATGGCACTAGGTTTCAAATGTTGGCAATACCAGCACAGAAACAAAACAGGTGCTCTGTTGATGGCTCGGCCCATCAATTAAATAGAACACTATAGTAGTGCCAGTGGAATGCAAAAGGACGACGTTGTCTGATATTCGTGTCCTTTAACGTTCCACTGGCGTCATTATGGCACCGCATTAGCCACATCTGATAATCTCCTAAGAAATGCAGCTTTGCTCTTGAGTATCTAAAACCAGCTCTTGGTATCCCCAGTTGCACTAAAGAATTACAGCACTATGATTCCACTTTAACTGCCATGGCTGCATCCTATGGAATCCTAGGGTTTGTAGTTTGGTGAGGTGCTAAGGCACTCCTGCTGAGAATTTTAAATATCTCTCCCTAAATGGCAAATCTCAGAATTCCATTGCACAGAACCATGGTAGTTAAAGTGGAATAATAGTGCTATAATTACATAATGTGAATGGACTCCAGATTTCTGATGACATACCTTCCAACAGTCCTGATTTGGCAGGGGCAATCCTGATTAATCCTCGATCATCATGCTTTTTAGCTGCTTTCTGAAGGGTCTCTGATTCTCCTCTTCCTCCTCCTTTCCCTCTTTGTCCTCAGCTTATTCAATCATTGCAAACTAAGTTCAAAGTGCAAAAGTAGTTTGCACTCTTTTCAAATTGACCCCCTTGCCTTCTGATTGGTCAGTTTGCCTCAGGTGATTTGATGATGTCATTGATGATGCTGAATCAGGAGATACCCTTGTACCTTCCACCTCTGTGGTTAACCTTTTGGTTACCTGATGTTATGTTTGCAGACGATCACTGAATGCAGGATAATGGGAAATGTAATCCTCCATTATCATACACAGATGATAGGAACTTAAGTCCTTCACAGGATTGAAGTCCTTCACAGGATTGTGGGACTGCCATCATCACAACCCTATTAACTCAGCAAGGAAAGAGGAGGATAGTGGGTAGGCATCTTGCACTTCCTAGCTGGCTTGGTCAAAAGCAAAAAGCTGCAGCTGCTCCTAACTTGTGTATTCTTCCTCCTTAATAACTTTTGCCATCTTGGCCACACTCTGATGTTGCTTGGTTATATGTGTCTCAGTTTTTATCTGCCAAACTTTGGAAGCCATGTGACACATATGATAAACATGTTTCTAAGTATGTCAATCACATTTGTACTTTCATTTTTAAAAGTTCTTTCAGGGCTAGAACTGGACTGGACTGGACTGGATTGTATGGTAAGCCATCAGCTCTATAGACTGGATCACTACCTTGCATAGTAAAACGTTCATAGAGATGTACAAACCTGTCTCTTTCCATTCCATGCCACCTTTTTATGCCCAGTTCTGTTCTGTTTCTCCAATCTCAAAATAAATATGAATTCTAATATGTACAGGTTGACCCCCATATCCATGGATTCAGTATCCACAGTTTCATTTATCCATGCTGGGAGGGGGGGAAAGGTAATCTCTAACATTTCTAGGTCCCCCAATGTCTTTCTATGGTCAATTTCCAGCATTCATCTCCTAAAAATAATAGGGTTCCCTATTATCCATGGTTTCAAGTATCCTACGGGGGTGTCTTTGAATGTATCCCCTGTGGATATAGGGGGTGACCTGTAGTTTAATGTGTATTTTACCTCAAAACACATATTGGACTATAAATTTGGATATATGTAAATGACAACGAACTTTGTTGTAACACTTAAAGAAATGCAAAATAAGTTCAACACACTAGCCCAAGAGTTACCGATCAGCTTATTTTGTACAAGAATTTGCAAAATTTGAATTCCTCAAGCATCCCTAACTCTATCCATGCAGGTTGGCCATGGAATCTCCCGAACATGGTGGTGATACACTTTCCTGTTCATGCTGGGCTTTTATTTGGGCAATAGATATTTTTATCATTGATTTCTTGACCTCTGATTCCTGGCTCAACCAGAAGATTCCATCTATTTCTGGACCATTAAAAATTTGCAATGCTTCATCCCTAAGTTTGTTCTTTAATTTTCTTTATTGATAATTTTCCTTATTAATATGCATTTTTTAAAAAACGGCATGGAAGTTAGCATTTCAATGTGTATTTTTGAATGTCTTTCCCAACTCAGGCCAAAATCTAACTACCCTCATCATACAGTGACTGTGTGACCCCCATAGGACACTTTTCTTCCCATTCCTCCCCCCTCCAGTTGTCTGCTCCACTCAAAACTCTATTTTGGAGGGTTTCCTATGTCTGTAGGTCACATATTGAAGGTGTGCAGGGATTGAGTGAGTGGGAGAAATCATCTCCTCCTAGATCTACTGATGGCCTCACTCCTTCAGTACAATTGGATTATGGCTTAAATATGCCTCTACAAACTCATTGTATTTCAAAGTGTGAATTTCTAAATGGATTTTATCCAGAAAAAAAAAAAAACTTTCAAAACACCCTTGGGTACTATCTTTGAGTGGAGAACAGAATAACAAAATCTGGAAAAGTTCAAAGGACAATTATGTTCCAATCTATGCATTCATCTGCACGGTGTTAATGAGATTTGTCAAATTTCTCAAGGTGTTTTTCTTTTTTGTCCCATATCTCTAGCTGAGCAAAACTACCATTGAAAAATAGACTCCACCCTTCCCACTTCCCAAGAAATGCTGCTACTCTCATCAAAAAGCTCTCTCTTTCATTCTCTCTTTCTCAATGGTGTAATACTTGGGTGTCACCAAGAACACCAAATCTTACTTGCCTTATATGTTGTTTCAGGCAAAGTTTAGTTGCCAGCTTGCTAATGGCATCACTGCAGGAAATAATGGCATTCACAAAATTCCATCAAAGCATTGTCATAACATTTAGCCAGACAGTCCAGATTTTCCAAAATTATTTATTATTTATTTATTTGCAAAGCAGGCTGCTACCATATCATTTCCCCTCTGAGAGCCAAAAGTGATTCACGTTTATGCATATTAAGCTGTGTTGCAAAAGAGATGCAAATTAACCACTTAGTTCATATAATTTATTCAGTTTGTAGCAAATATGTTTCATTTTGTACACGATTTGAGTAACTGGGTGTTTAATTTTCTCCCTATTTTTTTCTTTCTTTCTGTTTGGCATGGAGCAGAATGACTCATCATTTAAATTATATATTTTTAAAAAACACACTTCAAGATCAATAAACAAAAGAAGGATATGGCATCAATGGTCTCTATTCTACAGTATTTCCCAAGCTCCTGACAGATAAAACATATTTATTTCCTGAATTCAAGGTGCAAGGAGAGGTTACTCTTGCATTCTGAAAGGATTACTAAGTATTTAAGAAAGGGGCAGTTAGCTTCACACAGGACAGGAATTGAAAGTATGGTCTATGTAAGTTATTTTTAAAAGCCTGGCTGAGCAGAGAGGTCTTCACCTCATAGGATGACATGAACTGACTATCTTTGGGAAGGCAGTGGGATACCTTACAGAGAGGGGAGCTACCAAAAAGTCCTCTCTATTGTGGGCACCCACATTACCCCCTTCAATGGGTAAACCTTTATGATCGGAGAAAGATCTTAAACTCTGGGAAAGGGGTAGAATTCAAAGACATAGCCATGTTAGTCTGGAATATCAGTAAGCAAAGGGATCTTGTAGCACCTTTGAGACTGAGAGAGAGAAAACTGTAGCATAAGCTTCTGTAGACTTAAGACTACTTCCTGAGATGTCAGCAGATGCAAAGCAAAGCAAGATTCCCCTTGCTTTCTGGGAGAGGAAGTACAGTTAGAAAACAGCCATCCTGCAGGAAATCATGTTGTAAGGCATTGAGTTACTCATGGGATGAGCCTGTACACATAGGGAAGCTCTCTTGCATCAAAAATTGGACACACAGTACACGCAAGGAAGCGACACAGAGCTGATGATGGCATGGGTAAGCATGATCCTACTAGTAAACATGAACTTATGGAAAAGTTACAGTTTTGGCCTACAGCACCCTGAATCCCTTCAACCACATGGCAGGTGTCCATGTTGACTGAGGGTTTCTGGGAAATTTGTCCACAAATCCCATATTTTCCAAACTCTAGAACCCACTCACCCTCCCATTGGATTGGAATCACATGATCCTGAAAAGTCAAACAGGGCTTCTGTCAATAGCTAGTCCATTGCCCAACTAGGTATAGCCAACACTCTCAAATACATTCTATACATACATAATATAACATGATACATGTGTCTGTGTGCATGCGCGCGCACACACACACATTTATTACAGCAGCTAAGCTCCTCTAATTCACAATCCATTTATCTTTATGACACCACAGAGTTCTTTGAAGTGGCAAAATGCTGTCACGCCCAATTTAACCCTGAAAAATGGAAACATCGGACTTTATCAGACCACCCCATGTTACTGTTCTTTTGCAGTCATATTTTAAAATGTTTTTATGCTGACCAAGCCCCCCCCCCCCCAACCAGATCTACCTCCAGCAGTGTCAATGAGGCTTCCCTGGCAGTAACAGAGCACAAATGGAGCTCCATTTACTTCCAGGGTTGAAATTTTGCTGATTCTTGCAAGAAGATGCTAGCATGGGAAATTTAAAATAAAAGCTGAATAAACACATAAAAAGTACAGCAAAGAATGGTTGTCATAAAAAGAGCGTCCCCTACCTGGCTGTCGCAATCTCACCCAGAAGTGTTTGCCCATTGATGCTGTATTCAAGTGAGTACAATGGAATGAGGACTCAAATGCTGGCAATGCCAGAGTCAGCAGTGTGACGCAGCAGCTAAAAAAGCCAATGTGATGGCTGCATCAACAGGTGTATATTGTCTAGGTCAAGGGAAGTAATAGTGCCACTCTATTCTGCTTTGGCCAGACCTCACTTTGAATACTGTGTCCAGTTCTGGGCACTGCAATTCAAGAAGAATATTGACTGCTGGAACGTTTCAGAGGACGGTGACCAAAATGAGGGGAGGTCTGGAAGCCATGCCCTATGAGAAGCGGCTTAGGGAGCTGGGTATGTTTAGCCTGGAGAAAAGAAGTTTAAAAGGGGACATGATAGCCATGTTTAAATATTTGAAGTGATGTCATACTGAGGATGGAGGAAGCTTGTTTTCTGCTGCTCCAGAGACAAGGACACAGAGCAATGGGTTCAAACTACATAAAAAGAGATTCCACCTCTACCTTAGGAAGAAATTCTTGACAGTAAGAACTGTTCAGAAGTGGATTGCACTGTCTGAAAGTGTGATGGAGTCTTTGGAGGTTTTTAAACAGAGGCTGGATGGCCATCTGTCGGGAATGCTTTGGTAGTGTATTCCTGCAGCTCAAGGGGTTGGACTAGATGGCCCTTGTGGTCTCTTCCAATTCTATGATTCTATGATTCCTTGGACTCTATGGGGTGAGTTATGACAATGTGTAGAGGACTTGTGTGCTAGCTCATTCACATTCAGCTCATTCACATTTTCATTCAGGTGTTAAATAGTGATGAACATCTTCAAGGCCCTCTACTCTCCCTTCTTATAGTCACCATATTTTTAACCCGGACTTGGATTATTTGGTCTTCAAAATTGGGGGACTGTCCTCTGTCAGTCCTTCAAAGAATGAACTGTCCCCCACAGCTAATTGTAAGGTGTGTGTGTGTGAGTGAGTGAGAGAGAGAGAGAGAGAGAGAGAGCAGTTAGTTCAAATGGATTATAATTATAGCTGTGCTGGAAGACAACACTCTGAGCCCCAAACACCCCTATATTTCTTTTTTAAAAAAATAAGAAATTAATTTGGAGATCAAGAGGAAACCATTTCATAATGTCAAATAAATAGGCTGGGGGGCAGAGAAGTGATGAGAAATCTTGCAACCCCCAGGACGTTGGCTTTGCAGGAAGTAGATTAATATTTCTGACAGATATTTTCACAGGCCACTGGGAACTTTTCTTTGCAGCATTAGAAAACATTAGGAAGGACTTCCCAATTTGATTCCAAAAGGTAAAATGTTTTTAAAAGATATTTGGACATACTCACTCACTCATATACATGTACATACACACAGACGTACACATACAAACTCAATAGCAGCACAAACCTATTAATCGTCTTTCTTTTCTCCTCCCAGAGGCTAGAACTAAAACAATGTTTGATGCTATTTGATGAGCTTTAGAGGCTGAATAAAATAACAAATAAGGGGCAATAGGCAGACAGAGAAAGAGAGAGGGAGGGAAGGATAGAGAAAAAGAAGACCTTAACATGCAGTACAGTTTATAGCAAATAAAAAGAGATGTCCAGCAAAATAAATAAAAGAGGTAGAATATGAAGGAGATTGACAGGGGGCAAAGAAAGTGTTATTTCTAAAGTAGACATAATGTGTGTGTGTGTGTGTGCGTGCGTGCGTGTGTGTGTAAATATTGGTGGGGGGAACTTGTCTACACAATGAAAATACTTCTCATAGAATTTGTGCATAATATGATGTGATTGAACATGATTCTCAGTATTCAGGAGGAAGGGAGCTAAAAACTCCACAAACGGTGCAATAAAAGGATTAGCTCTCCCCCTCAGAGCTTTCTGGAAAATGTGTGTAGGGACGCATTTTTGGACATGTGGCTGTCTGAATTCACATCAATGTGCATTTTTGCTCAATTGCCGTTTATGTGTGCATGTGCCTGCTCAATCCAAATGAATGCAAATGGATGTGAATATGTGCAGACATGTGAAGACAAATCAACACTGCTGCGAAAGAGCAAAAATGTGCACCCACTCACAGCAAACCATTGCATCTAGACAAATCCAGAGAGAGAACATTTCTACTTGAGGTAGAAGTACTTTGAGTACCTTAACACAGTGGCAGCACTAGGAGGATGCAGAGAGGCTGAACCGCACCAGGTGAGATCAAGAGGAAACATTGGGGGGGAGGGGGTAACACCAGCCTTAGTGACGCCACAGCCTCAACATTCTTCTGCTCAGTCCTTCGACCATTTTGAAATTCCTCAAGGTAGCTTTGCTTTATTCCTAGCAAATAAAGATGAAGGACTCCAACTAAGGATCAACCTCCCATCTTATTTTCAGGGAGCATTGCACAACAAAGCAGATCAGTAGTTGTGTTAGAGGAGGGATGGGGAAAGTGTAGCAATCACTCCCTAAAAAAACAACCCTGCCAGTCCCTCAAGGCCTCCCAACCACTGTCAACAAAGCAACGCCCCAAAGCCCCAAGACTACTCACTCCGCCTCTTTCTTTGGCCCTATCCTTGCCAAGGGGTGTGTGACATCACTTCTAGTTGTCATTTTGACAAGGATATGGCTGAAGAAAGTATGTCTGGGCACCATGAGTGAGTATCACCTATTGGTAGGTGGGTGGAGGTTCAGGGGAAACTGGCTCCAACTGCTAAACAGTTGCTCACTCCTGCATTAGAGTGACAAGATGAAAAAGACTATGGGGATCCAATACTCTTAATTCCTATACAGAAGAGAGAATATTATGTGCAAAGCTTGGAAAGCTACTTTTACAAAGGAGGAGTACAAGGATGTGTTGGGGCTGTCCACAACTAAGCACTGGTACCCATCCTATCATTGCATGGATATGGAGAGTTGCAGCATGTTGTTAGGTTAATTCTTCTTTCAGAAGTAGGTTTCCAAGACCCAGCTGGCAGCTACAACATTTCCCCTTTTCCCTGAGGAATCTCAAAATGGCATGGGCTGAAGATAAGGAAGCAGTAGCCAAAGGAACAGAGGGTAGTGGCTCATATACTAAACTTGTATATGTTTCCAGAAGAGAGCATATAACACCTATGCTAAAAGCTCTCCACTAGCTGCCTATTAGTTTCCGGGCACAGTACAAGGTGTTGGTTATAACCTTTAAAGTCCTACATGGCTTGGGTCCAACTTATCTCTGGGACCACTTCCTTCCGTATGACCCTCCCCACGCACTTTGGTCCTCTGGGAGGAATCTGTTACAGCCTATGAAAACAAGGCTGTCGGTGACCTCCCAGAGGGCCTTCTCTGCTGCCGCTCCCAGATTATGGAATGGCCTGCCGGATGAGATCCATCTTATTGCCACCTTAGACAGCTTTAAAAAAGCTGTCAAGACGGATCTTTTCCGGCAGGCCTTTCCTGAATAACTATCCCGGCCCAAGGCTCGGCTGTCCTTCTGAGCTGCAATTAGATTTTTTTAACTATTGTATGTTTTAATTTTTTTCCTTCTAATTTATATATTTTAATCACTGTATGTTTTTAATCATTTATAATTTAATATTATTTTAAGGGGTGGGTGGGCTAGGGTACTGTGTCTATGGAGTTTTATATTGTAAGCCGCCCCGATTGCGTTGCAGAGGGGCGGGATATAAATAAAATTTTATTATTATTATTATTATTATTATTATTATTATAACTTGGACCACGAGACCTGGCTTTGAATCCTAGTTCAGCTGTGATGCTTACTGAGCCAGATATAATCTCTTGCCAAAGCCCCTTTTGCAGAGTTGTTGGGATGATAAAATGGGGGTAACTCACATATACCTGCCAAAGTGAGCTCCTCAGATGAAGGACAGGGCATAAATATGAGAAGAAAATATTACTGCAACCATAAATGTAATCAGTCACAGTGATGAGCATTACCTCTGGATAGACTAAAAGTATTCATTCCCCAGCCTGTTTCAGAGCCAATAAATTGAGGCTTCAGAATGATAGCACTCACTGATTGGGTCCTAGTATTCCAAGGCAGTGGAGGAATGCAGGAGGTAGCAAGGACTGAGCTGATTGATTGGAGAGAAGTAAAGTAGACATTTTCAAGTTCCTCTCAGGCTTGTAAATCACATTTGCCTCAATGGGATTTACGGTGCTCGTCTACAGCTCCAGAAATGCTCTGCAGGCAATGTGATACAGATTTTTTTCATGAGAAGTAATTCCACTAACTTCAAAAGAACAACTCTGGAGTAAAGGCTTTGAACAAGTTCAATGGTCTGTTAGTTCCAGCTATAAACTCAAGAACCATTGCATTGATGAAAAACAATGTTGTTAGCATTCCACTCTAGGATAGTTTGGTTTTGCCCAGCTTCATTCCTGTTGTGTTTAGTCCCTATTTATAGTTTTCTTCATTATTCACAGTAGCAATTAAAGCAAGCAGAAATATGCTTTCAAACAAAGGGTAGCAAAATCGTTGGAATGAAACCACAATGCTAGTCACTGTAGAAAAACAACCATGATGGACATTCTCCTGGAAAACTGCTTGAGTCCCTACAGTTATGGAACATGTCTTGCTGTAGTGTAGACAAACCTGTATTTTTTTCTTGTTTACAGACACAGGTGAAGCTAGAGCTTCTATCCATCAGTCTATCTATCATTTTTATCCCACCCTTCTATCATGAGACTTCAGGGTGGCAAACACAAAACAATACAAATAATTCAGACAATTCCAAATTGCAATCAATAAACAATTTAAACAAGATACAATCATATTAAACAATTTTTAAATCCTATTTTGATTTAATTAATTTATATCCCACTTTTCTCCTGAATAGGACCCGGAGCCTTACCGCACCCTGAGGAAAAGCAGCAAAGCAGCAGGAATGTTCTGTCTTTCCTGCTGTCTTCTCACATGACATTGGCATCCCTCTGGTGTCCTTTTGTTCTGGTCCCATGGAGGACCAAACTAAAACCATGCCTTTTTCCAAACAGGTTTTTCTGGTTAGCAAAAAGGCACATTTCGCCTCGATTCCTTATGGGACCAGAATGAAAAAACAACAACACCATGCAGGAAGGCAGCATGAAAGACTGGACATTCCTGCTGTTTTGCCTCTTTTCCTCAGAGTTCAGTCAGGCTCCCAGTGCAGCTTAGCTTTAAAAGACTAAAAACTATTTAAAAGCTATGTACATTCCTAAAAGTGAATTACCCTTATCATACTTAACCACAGCCCATACTGCCTGGAGTTGATGGGAGTTGGAGTCTAATAACACTTGGAGGGCTACAGATTCCCACCCTGATTGCAGAACAATAGTGAGCTAAACTGATCAGTGATCTGATCCAGTAGGAAACAGCCCTTCCTGTACTGATGAAGTCAAAACAATAAAATCTGAATGTAATTCTATTTTATAAAGAAGATATATAGACAGTGGCAAGCTTCTACTTGACCCATGAAACCATATTAATTCTTACCATTTTATCCAGAGAACAGGATTTCCCAAGGGCATCTTCAGTACAGAATATACATTTGTTCATCATAAAAACAAACAGTGGATTTCAGCATCTGCCAAGTTATCAACAGTTGTTGGCTCACTGAGTGGGTTGTTGTTCAGAGGCCAAAGGAGGTCTCTTCCTCTGATGAGCATAATTTACACTCCACTTTCCTGAGATGGTTATGAAGAGGTTTGTAGCTGGGGCTGTACAATTTCATGGAAGGAAGTAATGAGAGAAAAAGCCTTCTTGGGGACGTCAGTTCTTAGAGGGTGGCAATGTTCAGTTTTTTGTTCTTGTGGGTTTTGATACAGTACTAGCTCAACAAGGCATTTTAATCAGGGATTCTTCTCCTGAAGAGTAATGGGGTTATTGATGCTTGAGAAACCCCCGTCGAGGAGAACAGAGCAGGAGTAGAGATTCTTCACAGTTTGCAAAGCCTTTTGGGAAATGATGGTACACCAACTATGGAAGTTCAGACCTACTGTAATCTTAGCCCTTTTTGCACATAGGAGGGGAGGGATTCACAATGTGGCCTTCACGCATTTGGCTAGATGCCTGAATAGAGCCCATAAATATGTACATGTTCTATTTAGGCTTTTGCTTTCCACAGATGTGTGTCTTGTCATCCCCACCCTCCACCAACAGACACTGACCAAAATGCTGATGGGGTGAGGAATTAACTACACCAGACCCCCAAGCTAACATCATTTTTGGCTAGTTTGGGGGCATGTTGGGAGTCCAGGAGGCCTTGGGGTTCTTGTAATCCAAAGCTTCTTTTGCTCTCCTCTCCCAATAGGCCTATTCTCCAACCCCTTCCACCATCAAATAAACAATGGCAGAGAAGTGACGATGCAGAGGAGGCCTCCAAACATGGACCACTGCTCTTCACCAGCAGAGAAGAAAGTTCACAATATCCCCTGACTCCTGACATCCCCAGGGAATGTAGAATTGGTCTCTATTATTTTTTTTAAATAGATGTCTTTCTTGCCTTTTCTTAAATGTCAGAGGTGGTAGTTCTAAATTATAACATGTTCTAATGTAAGATTGGCTCTATGGGCAGATATGCTGCATATCTCAACTATTAAGATGAATACTCTTTGGCCCAGTCTGCTCTCTTCCACCACTGCACTTCAAAGAGAAGATAACAAATACCAGTGATTTGGTGTAATAATAATAATAGCTCCCATAATTGTAATGGTAGTAATTCATGGTCATAGTCATCAACACAATTAGTCAGTGCCATTCATCACTGGCTTTATTAATTACCAGCAGAGATGGCCTCAAGGCAAAATACTTTCAATCTCATTTGCAATTTGGATGTGTTTGAGAACAGGCACAGGAAAAAAATTAGAGGTTATTCATCTAGAAATGCAAATTTGATATTGGTTGATCTTGGCTTGAGAAGCAAAAATCTGGGGGAAATTCATAGACCAGATGGGTCTGTTATCTCAGCGCAGACAGGGGTTTTCCAAACTTGTCTGAAACCTTTCCATGTTCTTTATTTTTTGTGTGTGTGGAGGGGGAGGAATCTTCAAAAGTACCCAGGTAACTCAAACAAGGATGAACTTCCAAATTTGACATCAAAACTTTTCTTTGGACAAAACTTGGCAACTATCTGGTCTTAACGAGCTGAATGTCATTTTGCAACAGTTTTTTGGAATTGGGAATCACTAGTCTAAGACTCTCAAGTGTTGTTGTTTAATGCTCAGGGTCTGATACAACTCTTCTTAACGTTAGTGGCTGTATGGTGTGAGTCTTCAATTGCAGTGTGCAGAACCTTTCTAATAAATTTTCTTAGACACTATTTTTGCTTCCCTTACAATTGCTCAGGTACTCCAGCTGTGTAGAAACATCCAAGTTCACTTCTGTCTCTTCACTTTAGGAAAAAAAGATAAGTCACAAGCAAGAAACAACTGTCACTTCAGAAGGATGGTTTTCAAACCTTTTACTTAGAAGATTTCAGTGTTGTTCAGAAGCATCACATACTGTGCTACAGAACAGTGGTTCTCACTCGCTGGTTTCAGCTCCCATTCTCCCTAACCATTGGGCAAGCTGGCTAAGGTTTCTGGGAGTTGAAGCACCAGAACAAATTTGAAAGGCACTGCTCTACACTTTTGATTAGGAGTTGATTCACAGCTCAGCTCTCAGCTGGCATAGTAGAAGTACACATGATTGCTAGGTAGAATCAGACAGTTTGGTAATGAGTCCTTCTGAGTCCCACGGGCATCAGAAGATGCTAAACAATGTACATGTGTGATGCCAGCCATGCTTGGGAAACTAGTGTGTATACCCTTCAACATTTAACAGATGAAAACTGGGACCAGTGTGGCCACGCAACATCAGAGTGTGGTTAGGATGGCAAATGTTATTGAGAAAGAAAAGATAAGTTAGGAGAGGCTGCAGCAGTCTGCTTTTGTCTGAGCCAACTGGGAAGAGCAAGATTCTGCCCCCTTCTCCCCTAGTACTTAGCAATAGCAATAGCACTTACATTTCTATACCACTTTATGGTGCTAAGCACTCTCTAAGCGGTTTACAGTGTGTTAGCTAATTACCCCCCAACAAGCTGGGTATTTATTTTACTAACCTACAGAAGGATGGAAGGCTGAGTCAACCTGGAGCCCTGCAGGATAGAACTCACAATGTTGTGGCTGCAGTACCAGCATTTAACCACTGTGCCACCAGGGCTCCTTTGCTGAGTTAATTGAGTGAAAACTGCTTTTTGCACTTTGAAACAGTTTGCAGTGACTGAAGTAAACTGAGGATGTAAGTGGAAGGAGAGAGAAACTGGGACATTTTAAAAGCAACTGAAAAAGCAGGATGACAAAAGATTAATTGGGATTGTCCCTGCTGAAATAGGAAAGCTGGAGGGTATGAGCCTGGCACTAGACAAAGTGAATGATTGCTGATAAAGGGAAAAGAAACAGAGAGATAGAGGGGACATCACTGTGGCTAATTTATTACAGCATGATTTTTCACAACAAACAGCCTATGTTATCAACTGCATGAAGGAGACTGAGAAGGTAATGAGTAACAATCCAAAATACATTAGCCAAGGATATTTCCTATTCCATTGAATCATGACAAAAAGAAGTCCACAATTATACACACATGTACTGCGGAGGAAGCCCAACTGAACTGATTTGCATTTGAGTAAACATGCATTTTATCAGGCTTTACTTTTCCTTCAATGTAGAAAATAGTCACTGTTTTAGAAGTTATCGCATCCAAGAAAGGTTTGCCAAGCCCCTTTCAGACACTGAATACACACCACTACATGAATCCAAACACCCATGGAACCGAAGGATGTCTGTTTAGGGATGGTCTTTAATAAGATAACCTAAACAGGGTCAGCATATAAAATGCGGTTGCTTTGGAGATCACTGAGAGTCAGGGGTGGTGGTGGTGGTGACGAATTAGAGTTTAATCTGAACTCGGTTATCACCTCCAGCATCCTGAAAGCTGGTAAACTGTATCTGTTCATTTACTGGATCCTGATGCCTCTAGCAAGATTTTGGGGAAGGAGGAAAACATCCCAAATCACACCCCTGGTTTGAAATGCAAACATATCAAACCTGCTGGCTACCAAAAATATTTGACACAACCTTGGCTTTTGGTTAGCTCTGGGCTCCACCCCAAGGCATCTCTCAGACATCATGTTTACCGCTTTATATTAAAGCTGTAAGTAAATTGTCCCATGGTGTTGGAGAGATATCGTTCATTTGTTTTGGGGGTGGTTGTTTTTTTGCGCCTTGTCATTCAGATGTCATTTTAATTTGATGAAAGCATCACGGTAGTTGGCCAATTTGAACCGTACATAGATTGATTCCTTAACTACATTCCCAAAACTAATTGAGAGATCCCCGCAGGACCCATAGGGAAGAGAGCAAAAGTGGATAAGCACTGTTTGATGTCTATCCATTTCTCTATGATTATTTGGAAGACTAAAATGGGATCCTCTGCTTAGCAGGCATGTATGTGTACATAAACCAATAACTAGCGTGGAAGAGATAGTCACATAGTGGATGTGTTGCCATTTGAACCTTGACTGTTGAGTTCATGTTGCACACAGGGTTGGTAATGGAACCATTTCATTATACAGGATTAAATATAGTTTATTAGCCAGGCTCTAAACATGGGCCTTCATCATGTTTCTTCTAGACAATGTTGAAAGAAGATGGTAGTCTCAAGGTTGGGTTACACTAAAGTAGGGATGCAAAGCTTTGGTTATTTCATTCCTGAAAGCAATTTTCTCTCCACTCCATGAGAATACAAGGATTTCTCACAATTTTTGAACAGAAATCATACTTTGGGCATGGGGGGGGTTAAATACATGTGGTTTTCCATGGTTTTCCTGTGCAAATAAATATGCTTTTGGCCAGAAAATGTGAATACAGTATTTGTCTGGCATCTGTTTTCTGTACAAATGACATCATTTATTTTGTGGCATAGTCTGTGCATTTTGTACAACATGCACATTTTATGCCCCCCCCAAAATGTATTCTGTGCGATTTTGCAATTGTTTTTCAGCAAATTATTTTCCCTCAATGATATTCCAAAGTGCAATAAATCTCATGGCTGGTCTCCTTTTCCTTGATGGGATGTTTCCAGGGTCAAGAATGTTTCCACATTTTCCATCAAGGATGTGAATGAGAAATCTTCACATCCCTACAGTGAAGGGGACAGTGCACTAGTGTGAATCCACACTGGTTGAAGAAAACAGAAGAAGGGCTTACAAATACATGCAAAGCTGAGTACCATACTATAAACTAAAGGGATGGCATATTTTGGCAGCTTACAAGCAAAGTTTGGCAGCTCCCCAAGCCCATGTATGGTTGAAGTTTGTGGATCGTAGCAACAGAGGAAGTTCCCTTATTTTAACCCAGTGCCTATGTCTTCTTGTGTTCTCTCTCTCTCTCTCTCTCTCTCTCTCTCCTTTTTTTTGGGGGGGGCATTGTAGAGGTTGGTATTTTCTTTCTCCCTCAATGACCAAAGCTTCCCCAGGCCTCACTATTACACTGAAAGAGCCTCCCCTGCTAGATTCATTGACTGGCTGGTGGAGACTAAGGGGGAAGAGGAACATTTAGCTATGTACCCATAGATGGATGTTGAATGAGTACAATATCCACCAAGGCCTTTGGAAGACCTTGGGGAACCTTGGTAGATGATGTCATTAGCTTGCTTCTGGTGATGTTACCATAGCCAGATGCTTCTCTGATTCACGACTCCACTCTTTACCAGCCACATAATGGCTGGGGGGATGGTCTGTACTGGCTAAATGGTGAGTCAGGAGGGTTGAGAGGAGAGATGTAGTGTAGTTCTTGTGGAACTTTTGTGCCATGCTCTGCACTACAGGTTATTGGCAATTCCATGCCTATGCTCAGCAGCTACTCATCTCTCCAAGAGTTTAGGCATATCTTGCAATTTCTTGCTTCTTATTTTTTCCTATTTGTTTGAATAGATAGCCAGCCATCTCCTAATGAAGAATAATTTCTTCAAAACTGATTTGGATTTATGCAACTGGTATCAATATATTATGAACTTATATGAGCCTGCCCAAACTTTAAGATCCTCAAGTGAAGTCTTTCACTGAGTCCCACTGCTGTCACAGGTAAATCTGGTGTGGACCCAGGAGAGATCCTTTTGGGTGGCTGCTCCCAGACTATGGAATTCCTTCCCATGGAAAACTAGGTTGGCCCCCTCTCTGGTCTCTTTCTGTTGACAAGCTAAGACCTTTTCATTTAGGCCAGCCTTCAGCAGTTAACTGGTTGTTGAAGACAGGTATCTCAAGTGGGGTACTTTATTTTACCTTACTACTCTGTTATAAATATTTTTAAACTGCTTTAAATTGTAGTTCAATGTGTATGTAGAGGGTTGCTTTTTAATGTTTATACTACAAATTGTTTTAGTTGTATTTTGTGTTTCCCCTTAATCCACCTGTGGTCCCATATTGGGAGAAAAATGGACTACTAATAAAATAAAATAAAATAATATATACGTCAGTCTTCTGAATCTACTGAAGTTTCCATACCATCAAAGGAAACTTTGGCTCATCTACATGGGCCAGAATATGCCACCAGCATATTCCACCCACAGATCTGGCCTGTTCCTCCCCCGTTACCAGCATGAAACGGGCTGGAGTCCAGATGAGCATGCTGGTCTGTTCTTGCAGCCGCCACTAATGCCCTCTCGGTCACACTCTGATTTCAGGAAGCAGTCTCACGGCATCTGAGCATGTGACCAGCCTTGGCCACATGTGCAGTCCCCCTTCCTGACCATGGAAGAGTGATGGCAGAGGGCAGCTACAGTGATGGGCCGGCATGCTGGAATGGGCTCCTACGATCACATGGTGCCCAATCAATTTTTTGTTGGTGGGAACAGATTTAAACAAGTACTGTTTTAAAATGGTGTAATGGGCCCTACCCCATCTTCCCCCCATCTTGGCCCTGTCTTTGCCCTGAGGGTCATGAAGACTGCCAGGGGGGGAAGAACAGACACACACACCCCGGATCTTGAAGAATGGTGGATCCGGGGGAGGTGTTTTAATGATGGGCATGAAGGCGCGCCCAAGGGTTGACCCGGGCATGGACACGCCCTGGTCAGGAGGAGTCAGGGGCGGCGCCGAAGCAGGGCCTATTTCACCCCTTGCCGCCCCTGGCCTCCTCCTCTTTTCCACTCGATCGAAGTGTGAGCTGCTTCGAGGGATAGATAAGTTGGTTGTGCTGTGCTTTGGAGTGCAGCCCAGCATTCGGATTGTAGTGTGGTTGTGTGATTGTCGAGAATTCCTTTGATTGCCTGTACCTTTCGTTGCCTTTTTTACGCATGCTTATTGTTGTGTTGTGTTATTGGATTTTAGTGACTGTTATAGTGTGTTATTGTGTTGTTATAGGTTGTATTATGTTGTGTTGGTTTTGTATTGTATGGGTTTTGATATTGATATTGTATTGGTTTTGGGGGTTGTTGTGCTAGCCTCTTCTCTCCTTGGACATCGCTGCGCTCCTTAACCCCCCCCCCCTTGACCCTGCTTGTCCTCTGCCAGGGGGGAAGAAATGAGGCAAAAGCCTTGCATTGTCATGACTGAAGGGCTTCAAAAAGGCTTATCACAAAAGCCTGTAGGGGAGGGAACCCATCCCCACTCCCACCCCCACCCCATCCCCAAATTTATTATCTCACTCCTGCCCTATAGCTAGTGAACCACAACAGCCTGTTAGAAAATCAGATTTTACAATAAACACACTCCAGGCCCTCAGTACACTGTCTGAGAACTATATTTCTATTGCCCAAGCAAGAGACATTTTTACACAAACAAGAGGTGCTAGGATTTGCAGTGGCTGTCCAAAAGCCGAGGAAAACATTTCCTGAGATTAATTTGGAAGATTTTCTAGGGATGGCATATAACTTATTGATTATAACACACTCTTAAATCTGCAGGAAAAAAGTCTATTGATTTTAATTCTGTGAATCCTACCAGTGTTATATATAGCAGTTGTCTACAAACAAAAGCAGTGTAGAAAACAGGTTGTTGGTGTTTTTTAATATAGTTTTCAAGTGTGGTAATGATTATAATGGTTAAAAGGGGAAAAAATATTTCCAATGTATATTGAGCAAAGGTGTCCAAGTGTGCTTATTTTGAAGAAATTTATATGGCTGTCATGAATCATGTTGTCAAACAGAAAAGTTGGCAGCTGTGAAGCAAATACAGTCAGATCCCCATATCCATGGGGGTTTGGTTCCCAGAGTTACCTTGGATAGTGGAAACCACAGATAACAGCAAACCCCACTAAAATAAAGAACTTCTGCTAAAAACATACCACAGAGTTGTGTTGGAGGACCTAGAAGTTGCCTAGAGAGGACACCTCTCTAGGCATTTTCAGCACGACTGTATGGTATGTGTCCCCTATTTGTGTCCCACAGATAACTTAAACTGTGGTTATTGGTTCCATGGATATGGGGGGAGTCCAATTGTATTTACAAACCAACCTTTCCCTTCTTGGTAAAAAGAATCACTTGCACAAAAATCTTTGCTCTTGTGCAAACTATATATATATATATATATATATACATAGCTTTGTTTTGACACTTTTTTGAAATCATTTTTCAAACCTACTGGCAGTTCCCCTTTTCTGAATGTGGCATGTCAGTGTTAAGAAACCTTTCCTTTTTTTTAAAGGTAAGAATTCCAAGTATACTTTACATTCTTTCTGTAGAGATGCTGGACTGTAAATCCTGTCTCCCTGTACGAGCCTCCCTGAGTTTTAGGAGATTATCAGATGTCGTAAAAACCACAGTCAGACGAATGGGATGATAACACAAGCCAGCAACATTATCAGATGAGGACATCCTTCAGCATTCTGGGGGCATAGCACAGGTATGAATAAGGTGTTCCAGGCAAATTTGGGGAGGATATGAAAGAGAGTCTGCATGGTGGCTGCTCCCAAGTTGTAGAACTCCCTTCTACAGGAGATACAGTTGACCCCTCCTTGCTGTTTTTCTGCCGGCAGGCAAAGAACTTTTTTATTTATTTATTCAGGTAGGTATTTGGTTCTAAATTTGTTGCAGGAGATGGAGTTTTTAATGGGGTATTGTTTTCCTATTACGTTTTAGATGTGTTTTGCAAATTGTTTTAACTTGTGAACTTTAAAAAGAACTGGAGTTTTATACCCTTTTAACTTTTGTATTAATAGTTTTTCTTTAAAATAAATGTGTGTGTATGCGTCTTCAAGTCATCTGTTAACTTATAGCAAGCCCATGAATTTCATAGGGATTTCTTAGGCAAGGAATTCCCAGAGGTGGTTTTGCCAGTACCTTCCTCTAAATGTAGTCTACAACAACCTGGTATTCATTGATAGTCTCCCATCCAGGCAGGGGCATCTTTAGCAGGTCTTGGGGGGGGGGGTCTGACTGCACCAGGTGACACCTTTAGAGGGGTATCCCCAGCACCCTGCCCCCCTCCATGCATTCTTCACTGCCCCTGCACTGCTTCTAGGAAGGCATGAACCTCTGCAGAAGTTCATGCCTGCCTAGAGGAGGTGATAACAGCACAGCAAGTAAGAATGGTGTGTATGTTGGGGGGGGGATGTTAGTTCCTTTCTCTCCCAGGCCAAGGGGAGAAAAAGGAACTGCTGACCTTGTGGCATGCCTCCCCAGCAGTGCTTACTTCACTGTGCCACTTACTGGGGGGAGGGGTCACCCCTTCTTAGCAGGCACAAACCTCTGCAGTGATTTATGCCTGCCCGGAAGGGGTGATCCTCAAGTAAGAGGCACAGTGAAATAGGAATGGCTGAGATGGTGGTGGTTGCTTTCTCTCCCCTGGGCCGGAGAGAGATTGGAGCCATTGCTGTTGTGGCATGCCCCCTCCTGCTATGCTTACTTCACTGTGCCATTTACTTGGGGGGGGGTCACCCCTTCTTAGCAGGCACAAACTTATGCAGTGGTTCATGCCTGCCTGGAAAGGGTGGTCCCCAAGTAAGAGGCACAGTGAAGTGGGCATGGTTGAGATGGCGGTGGTTGGGCTGGAGAGAGACTGAAGCCATTGTTGTTGTGGCATGCCTCCTCCTACTATTCTTACTTCACTGTGCCGCTTACTTGGGAAGTCACCCCTTCTCAGCTGGCACGAACCTTCACAGCGGTTCATGCCTGCCGAGAAGGGATGATCCCCAAGTAAGTGACACAGTTAAATAAGCACAGGGGGGTGGTCGTGAAATGGCAGTAGTTACACTCTCTCCCCTGGCCTAGGGGAAAGAAAGGAACCACCATCATGCTGCAGAAGTCTTTGGCTGACATTGGCCATCAACTTTGCCTGGCTGCCCAAATCTCGCATAATATCATGTAAGATTTTCAAACAAGACTTCAAACAGGATCTAGCAGGAAGGCAGATGAGGGCCTGGCCACACCCGAAGTAAGCATGGCAGTTGCAGGGAATGCTTTTACTGGATGGTAGGTGTTGTAGAGATAAGGTGTTAAAAAATCATCCGCACCAGGTGTCATACATACTACGTCCGCCACTGCATCCAATTATTAACAAGATCTGATCCCACTTAGCTTCCAATATCTGATGGAATCTGGTGCCCTTAGGGTATGCTTTAAATGGTTGTGAACTGGCATGAATCCTGTGCCAGGAGAAAGGTACATCAAATAAATAAATAATAGGCAGCCTAGAGCAGCCTTTCGTGACCTGGAATCCTCCAGATGGGTTAGGCTACAGTATCAATCATCTTTAGGTAACACAGCAATCCATGCTAGTTAAGTGTGTTTTAATCTAATACATCTGGAAGGTACCAAGTTGAAAAAGACTGACCTACAGGTTTAATTGGAGATGGAAAATTAAAATTTCATTACTATTTTTTAAAAAATAGAATCTATAAAATGTGTGGTTTTCAAGGCTCTTAAGGTATGGCATATCTTTGGTTTGCTGACACTGGGGGTAGTCCTCCAGACTAGAACTTCTGGGAGATGAAGTCCAAAACACCTGGAAGACCAAAGGCTGGGAATCACTGCTCTAGCTAGATATCCCGCATTGAGCAGGAGATTGGACCTGAAGGCCCATAGGGCCCCCTCCAACTCTATGATTCTAAGGGGAGGACCATTTTTTAAGTTTAAAAATAGGGTATCAGGGGGCATGGGGGTGCAGGAGGGTTACACAGAATGGTTTGGGCCAAACGCAGCCCATGGAATGCATTCTGTTCATTCTTATAAGAGCTCTGTTCCATCAGAAAAATCCAATTCACTTTCAAGATGGCTGGAGTTACCATGCAGCTTGGCCAGGTATCATGGCCTTCTGGTCCATTTAAGCTGCAGGCTCATCACTACAGGCAGCTCAACACAGATCCAACAGTTCCTCCTTTTTGCTCCAGCACTGCTTGATGTGGCCCATGTTTTCCTTGATATTCAATGGCTCCCCCTTCTTCCGCTCTTGCGTTTCATGCCTTGCTGCCCAACTCCCATCGCTGGGCCTTTCTGTTTGTACAGAAGCACAAAAACACTTTGTATACACTCTCTAAGATTCCGGCAGGCAGCCATAGAAAGCTTCCAGCTCCCTCCACCCATTGCTGCCACATACTCCGATGGCCCCAGCAATAAAGTTCTGATTTATAATTTATAGGGAACCTTCTGCTGGGTCTTTAATGCTTTTTATTTCCTCAGGAAACACTGGCACACGGGCCTTAGTCAGCACATCAGAGGAGAAGTTGCAGGTGTTTCAAAGGCCCCAGATGCAAGACTCGGCAGCCAACAATGGGCTAAGATAAGCAGTTTTTAAAGATTCTTGGCACACGCTGTGCCAGCTAACTCTTTAATACTTTAAATCAAGCCTTGTCAATCTCTCAGCTAGGCCTTTAATTTAAAATTAACAAGGTAGCTATTCCACCTTTAATAAATAACTATCGATTATTTTCCCCTCTTCTTCCTTTAAAAAAACACAACAGAAGCTGGATTGATGCTTCTTATGCCACCTATGGCTGGCTACATGTGTCACAATGTATAACAGCTGTTAAAGTCTTATTAAAGCCCGCATATCCAGGCAGAGTTTCAACAGGGCACTTGGACTTTAATTAACTGGTGGGTGTATTTTGAAGAGTTTAGCAGTGTTTATAAAAGTATATATAATTTCCTCAGGAGAGAGTTCCACTTGCAAAAGACATGGGAGGAGTGGGGGAGAGCAGGAGAAAGCTCTGTGAAACAAACAAGATTCTTCTAATCCTAATGAGAGCACGTTATGGAATATGCTCTGAAAATTGTAAACCTTCCAGCACTGTGCCTTCGGCCATGACTAGATTGCCTCACACCCTCCAGCTTTCCTGTTTTGGCATTGACAGTCCCGATTAATCTTTTGTCATCCCACTTTTTTAGTTGTTTTTAAAATGTCCCAGTTTCTTTCTCCTTCTCTCACTTCTCTCACTTTGTCTCTGGCTTATTTCAGTTGCTGCAAACTGAGTACAAAGTGCAAAAGTAGTTTGCAATCAATTAACTCTGCATGGGGGAAAGGAGAGGAAGGGGCAGATTTGTTGCTTCCCTGTAGACTCAGGCAAAAGCAGACCACTGCAGCCTCTCCTAGCTGGTCTAGTCTTTCTCATTAATAACTGTTGTCACCTTGACCTCACTCTGATGTTGCTTGACCACACATGTCCTTCCATCTGTGAAATGTTGGAAGGTATACTGTCCCCCACCCATTCACCATCCTTAATTTTTAATAGAACATGGCTCTATGGCTTGGTATGTTGTAAATAAGTATGTTTCTTTAGCCCTATAACTGGGTTTTCTCTCTTGTCACAGTATTAGAGCAACCTCCTTCAGCCTGGCAATTTCCAAACACCTAGGACTACAGCCCCCATAACCCCCAGCCACAAATTAATCTGTCAGGGTGTAATGGGAGCTGTAATGTGATTGGAGCTGAAAACATTTCTGCACAGAAAACCAGTTTCATGCTAAGAAAACAGGATTTTCTGTCCAGAAATGTTAACTGGACAGAAAATATTATTTTCTGTGCAGAAATTTTATTTTCAGCACAGAAAATGCTGTTTTCTTCATAGGAAAATTTGTGCATAAAAACCACATGCATTTGTCAGGAAAGTAAGTCCCAAATCGACAAGATTCTCACCCATCAGGGTTTGCTGATACTCCAAAAAAACCCCATATTTCTACCTTTTTTTTGTTTGAATATTTTCAAATATTTTTCTATCCTTAGTTCAGAGGGAGAACCCATGATTTGTACATAGGCATTTTCAAGGTTGATATTACTATAGCTATATATTTTTTTAATATCTCAGGTGGTGGGAACAGGAAGGAGTATTGGATTTATTGCCATTCACTACAAACCACACTGGTACAGGACTTGTAAAAGTTATATTTTTGATGGCTTCAACTCCCAGTCTAGAGTTTTAGAAAGTTACTTTTTGGATAGCTACATTTCCTAGGCCAAAGCTTGGAAAATTTACTTTCTTCAGCTGACACAATCCCTCCCAGTGGCCACATAGGCCTGGGGATTCTGGGAGTTGAAGATATTCAAAAAAGTAACTTTTCCAAGCTCTGGATTGGTATAGATGCTTTGACAAAGTTTAAGGAAGATTCCTTGATTCACCTGGTACTGCTCCAGCGATCACTTGATTCTGCTGCCACCTTCCAGAACTAACTCAATGTTGAGGTGACTTGCTCAAGAACATGCAAAGAAAAAACCTAAATCTAGGTGCTCCACATCCACAGCCAAATTGGCCCTCCCCAAACTATTACCTACAATATCTGAAAACATATTTGTTTACTGAAGATGTTTAAATCCAAAAATGTTTAAGATGTCTTTTCACCCAGAAGATTGTGATGACAGTACAGTAGGACCCCCATATCCACTGGGGATTGGTTCTGGGGGTCCTTGTGGATACTGAAAACTGTGGATAATAGTGAATACCATTGAAAATAAGGGGACTTCTGGTTTAAAAAAACATAGAGTTGCCTTGGAGGACCTAGAAAATGGCTAGAGAGGACTCATTTTCTAGGATGAGTCTATGGTAGGTGTGCTGTTTTGTGTCCTGTGAATAACTGAATCAGTGGATATGGGGGCCCTACTGTATACAATAATTTATCCAAGAGAGAACTACAGTAAAACAGCCACAAAAATGTCTTCATGTTTTTTATTTAGCATATGTTTAATAGTTATTTTGTGGCCTTCCAAACATTGCTGGACTGCAGTTCCCAGCAGCCTTAACCAGTATACCCAATGGTAAGGCATGTTGGGAGCTGCAGTCTAATTTTGCCCATCCTGATTTAGCATCTAAGGGTCAGGCTACACGAAGGAATAAAATGTGAATTGGAGTGCAGAAATGCCAATTTGGAGCAGCTGTCATCTGTCTCAATGATTTTTTTTTTTTGCAAGATTGCTGGTGTGCAAAGCTCTCCATGTTTGCTGTTCACATGGAGGCATGTCAGCAAATCAAGATGGCAGCTGCAAGTGAATTACTTGTGGTTTTGTACTCCCCAACATGCCCCTATCAAACAGTATTTTTCTAAAAAACACACACACACAATAAGTCCAAGGTGCAGAAGAGAGATCTTCTGCTTAAGAAAGAAAGAAAGCCTGTTTCATCACCTCACCACACAATGCTACAGCAACAATCCAACATGGTGGTTCCGCGATCTGCCATCTTACCAAGCTCTGCCCCTGTGCATGTCTGACCAACTAACTGTCCTCTTCAGCAATGTGATACAATGTGATTCAGTTATCCCAAAAGGTGGGGGTGCGTATTTTTAAAATCTCAGGAAAAGTCCCGGAGGCTTCTGTCACAGACTCTCCCTGACTTTTGCTCCCCCTCCCTCCGAAAAGGATGGAATGCTGTGGGATACCATTTGGACGCATGGGATTCCCCATGGATTCTAAGATTTTTTTTCACTGTCTGGATTTCCCGTAAGTCTTAAATGGAAAAAATGAAGCAGAATAGTTTAACAGCCATTAAATAGATCAATGGATGGATAGATAGAAAGATAGCTGGACAGACATAGAGATAGAAAGACAGACAAACTGATAAATTCCTGTTGTGTTGTGAGGTACCTTCTCTGTGCAGCAGTCGGAAGAGGTCAAGAATACATTTAGCAATTGGATGCATCATGCGTGCATTGTAATACCAGCTCAGGTTGGCATCAATTGAGTAGAGGTGGTACAGCCAACCAGTCAACCAAAACATTCCCAACTGAGTCATCTGCTTTCTTTAGAACCTCAATGCCAACGCCACTTCCATGTTCAGGAGACTCGTCTCAGCTGCCCCTGCTACCTCTGACGCACTCCGCCAGCTGCTAGCTTCACATCAAGCTTTCTTCATCGGAAGGACAGATGCTGTCATTGACTTGTACAGACCAGAGCTTAAATGAACCTTTTCATCTGTCGCTTTATTAAAAATAAACGGAGGGAGCACTGAAGTCTTTTTTTAGAAATCTCTGCACCTGGCAATCACCAATTCACATCGGAGGAACGTGGGGAGATTAAAACAACCCTGATTGCTTTAAGCTCCTATATTTCGGCACACCCAGCAGCTTGTGGTTCCTTCTCTCTCTCTCTCTCTCTCTCTCTCTTTCTCTCTCTCTCCTTGCACTTCTCAATCAGCTATGAGAGGGATCATGACATGAGGAATTTAGTGAAGGGAAGTTTGATGAGTTTATAAGCTATCAGCCTTTAAAGATATGCAGTCAGCTATTGCCCATCGTTTCCTGAACAAAACATGCTTAGCGTTCAAATGAGCCTTCCAATAATACATCAACAATTCTGATAATTCCCTCCACCCATGGCAGAATCACATCAAGAAGAATCATATCTTTCTCAAAAAATGAGAAAATCATTTCTCTTTTTCCCATACCTTATTTTAGCTTAAAAAAAAAATGTCCTTTTTTTTTAATTGGAACAGACTTTCACATCACTTCTGGATTCATTTTAGGGTTTCCAAGGTTGAATATATCATTAAATACCAAAGCCAGAAGAATCTGTGCCATAATTCCAATTTCTATGTATGATTGAGAAAGTTGGGCAATCAAGAAAGCTAGAGGAATAAAATCAGTTCATTTGAAATGTGACGCTGGAAGAGAGTTCTCATTAGAAGCTAAGATGACTAAACTGAGGCTAATGTACTTTGGACATATATGAAGACAATGGGCTTGTCTAGATAGGCAATTTACCCTGACTTCTCCTCATGTTGGAGTCCTACAATCCAAATGATGCAGGGCTCTTGCCCTCATTCACCTCTGGACAGTCCTGATGATGTTTCAAGAAAAGCTGGAAGGAAGCTGGGGTAAATCCTTTAAAAAAATTCAAAATAACCCCCATGAAAACCCACATCACATGGGGAAACCCGGATGGATTTTGCACGGAAATGCAGGAGTCTATACCTGCATGTATCACTGGATGCCTCCGCTGCTGCTGGGTGGTGGTGTCACTTTGAAGCCAGGAAGAAGGCCCCCAACATGTGATCAAGGCCCCCTACATGTGCCCAGCCTTGATCACATGCTGAAGACCTCCTTCCTGGCTTCAGAGAGTGTGGTGTGCGTATAGCAGTAGAAGAGGAAGCCATAAATTCATGGGGACAGGCATGTTCTCCCCCGCCCACCCCCAATACCTTGTATGGAAATCACTGAATGAAAACTATGCAACATTTTAAAAAGTAAAATTTTAAAAAGCATCTGCAGCATCTTTGTATGTCACTGCACAAACAGGACAAAACTGGTTTCTAAAAAATCCCTTCAAAATTATAACAGGAGTAATCGGCTTGACCCCTCAGTTCTTAGACTCCCTAAAAGTTTCTTGGAATTCCCAGTTACAGTTACATTGTCCTAATGGAATCACTATTTTATTTTATTTTACAAAAGATACTCAAGATAACCAGAAACTGCATGTGTTGCCATGTCTTATTTCTTCCAAAGTCAAGGTGGCTGCTGAAGGTATCTTGTCCACCATCCCCCTCAATAATCCTGGAGATTGGGTTGATTGAATCCTAGCTTTTTATGGGCAGAAATACCCCAAAGGCACTAGATCCCATCTGATCTTGGAAGCTAAGCAGGATCAGCCTTAATTAGTATTTTTACTTGAGACCACCAACAAGTACCAGGTGCTGTAGGTGATATTTCAGAGGAAGGAACTAGCAAAACCACCTCTGAAATTCATGAGGTCACCATAAGTTGACAGGCAACTTGAAGGCACATACACACACATGGGCTACAAAAAGGGATATACTCCAAAGTGTACCTGCTTGGAAGAAAGTCCCACTGAACCCAATTGAACTGACCCAATCTGTACTTTAATATTTTGGAGCTCTGGGTGTAGCAATTACAAATGCCTTAATGTTTTAATGGTAGCCACCTTCGAACATCTACTTTGTTCAGACTTCCCAATTTGAGAGACTAATAGTCAAGGCAATACGTTGGCCTCATTTGTCAGTGCTGACTCCCTGCCCCTGTGAACAAACCCAGTGCAATGCATAGAGAACCTGCCTCCACGGCACCGACACAATCTGGTTTCTTGCTGTCTCTGTATATCGTAACTCCTGCAAGTTGATGGAGCGAGAACAAGGCTGGTCACGCAATATTAGTCATGTTGTTGATCCCAGGAGACCCCACTGCTGCACCACCATCAAACGAAGGATATATAGAGCAAGAATCCAAGAGTACAATGGAAGCTTTTCTATAATCTAAATTGGCCAGCTGAGGAAGAAGATAGAGGCAGATGTTTAGGGAAGAGAATGCTAATGAGCTCATCCGGATGGTGAAATCAAATCACCATCAGCAAGAGGAGGAGAAACTGGAAGACCTTCAGCAGACAGGGAAAAGAAGGGAAGCATGAACAGAAAATCAAGAGCATAATCATGAGGTTGCAGCAACTTGAAACTTCACAGATGAAATACATTTGGTTATTTTTGCCCAGTTTAAGCTTAAGAAAAGCTTAGTGGTTCTTCAATGTGAAGACTGCTGATCATGGCAGATGAACTTCTCTGAAAAACTCTGTGTCCATCCCCATAATCTTCTCATGACAGGGGCATTGTCTACTAAGGATGGCAACATCACTAGATACCTACCAAGGTCCAAACTCCATCAGAGGTCCCACTGTTGATTAGAGTTTTGCCTGGCTACTGGTCACACTTGCTACATTTACCTACAGTCTCTAAATGACAAGAAGGAACAGCTGCTGCCTGAGCAGTCCTGTCCTTTCCCCAGTCCCTCTGCCCCCCAACATGATGGTATGGATTATATCCAGAATAAGTGGCCAAGTGAATGGGCAGCAGTGCCAACGGTGATGAGGAGGGGTGGAATTACTGAACGATGGGCACACAATGAGAGCAGTTGCCCAAGTGCTCACCCTCCTACATGTGGAGCTGGCATTGGTGTTTCAGTCACCATGTTTCAGCATGGCAATAGTGAAGTCCAATAAATCTGGCCAGTGCTCCATCCATTCATCTTTGAAATAATTCATAGGATTTTCTACAGTGCAGAGCAGACACTCTGGCAGACACTCAAGAGTTTCCTGAGCAGACAAACTGATACACATTTTCTTCTTGATTGGGTCCAAACTGTTGCGGCCAGAATGCTGACTGGGAGTGTTCATGTTATTTTGAAAGACGACTACCATTAAAATATTAAGTTAAGGCACTTGTAATTACTATACCAAGATCCTAAACAAGGGAACATATTACTCCTTTGTTGAAATGGCTACACTGACTACCCTCTCCTTTCCAGGCACAATTCAATGTGCTGGTTATGACCTAAAAAGCCCTATAGAGGATCTCAGGACTCGAGCAGCTTCATACAGGGAGATAGGATCCTTCAAATAGTTCCAGACTGTTTGAAGGATCCTATCTCCGTATATGAAGCTGTCAAAGTCCTGAGATCCTTGGGGAATTGCTGTCTGGTAGGAACATGAGAGAGAGCCTTCTCAATGGCTGTGAAATCCCCTTCCATGGAAAGCTAGACTGGCTCCCTCTCTGCTTGCTTACTATTCAAACAGGCATGAGTTAATGCTTAGACGGTTGCAAGGAGTTGTGTTTATGGGATGTGTGTGCTGTATTTTTTGACTTTATTGTTATGTTTTTCAATCATTTTACACTTTTTAAAATCAAATTGCCTTTTAATATGATAATTTAACTGTGTTTTAACTTTTTATTATCTGGTCTTTCCGCTTGTTTTTGTTTTAGCATTTTTGGTAAAAGAGTAAATAAGTAAAAGGATAAATAAATAAATTCTTTGCAAGTGGAAAGTATGAGCATCACTGGATTAGGTTGTTTAAGCAAGCTTAATTTTGATTGAGACAGATGAGCAACCTAGTGAAATGACCTCCACTTTTATCTACATCTTCTACAATCCTTCCACTGCTGTCTCTCTATTGCATGTTTCTCCCTATGGGTGAGATAGCTGGCTGAGCTAATGGGGTAAACATTGGGTGCCCATGGTGGCAAAAAAGATGTAAATTAATGCTGTTAAAAGGATGTACATTCTTGTCAAGGCTGATTTTCGCCCTCTCCCCCTGGACTCTCATACTTTCCCAACTGTTCCATAGTGCTAAGGAAGTCTTTCCAAACATCATTTACTTTTGGAGGAATGAGTTTTGAAGTCTTATGGTGCCTTTTGTAATCAATGGTTTATTTACAACTCAACTGTTGCATTGCATAGGAAGAAAACATTACCCAAGCAACACCAGACTGCCATTCTATGAGCTTCAGAAGCTTCTTTTGAAAACCCATCACCTCTGAGTAAATTTTACCAAGGAGATTCTGGCATTTGTCCCAATGTGTATGTCCCATATTCACCTTTCAAAAAGAGTAAGAACCATAAGTGTGGCATGAACCGCTTGGATGACCGACAACCATCAAATTAAGATGAATAATTAGAGCCTTTTTTTTCTGCCATCTAATGCTAGCCTGGGCTTCATCAAATGGTCTTACTTTCACCTCCTTGTTTGCAGATCACAGAAATGGAGGTCCCACTTCCATTGATTTTTGAGGTAATGTGAGGAATAAAGGGCTGGGAGGAATTTAGCAACAACCATCCTCTAGGAGATTGGAGATTGAAATTTTATTTTCCAGGCAATCCCCTGGAAAGCAACTATGTTATGATATAGTGTCAATTGCAAGGGATTTGGGGGAAATTTGCAGTCTATACTACCCAGAGTAGCTTCAACAAGGTAAAACCTGTAGAAAAACAAAAAACAAAAGTGAAAATGAAAAAGTGGTGAGATACGGTCAGTTTGTGGGTAGGGATCCTTGTTCACCCACCACACACACAAATGTATTGAACCAATCATTTATAAAACCATAGAGCTGGAGGGGATCACAAAGGTTATCCAATCAGTGGTCATGCTGCCTGGGGGACTCTGTTAGGTATAGTCCAACAAAGTAACTTTTCCAAGCTCTGATGAGTGCAGTGGTGGCACTAGCAATAGCAATAGCACTTCCATTTCTATACCGCTTACCAGTGCCAAAATACTCCCTAACCTAAGCAGTTTACAGTGTTTTTTAGTTAATTGACCCCAACAAGCCGGGTACTCATTTTACCAACTTATGGAAGGATGGAAGGCTGAGTCAACCTTGGAGCCCTGCAGGATCGAACTCACAATGTTGTGGCTGCAATACCAGCATTTAACCACTGTGCCACCAGGGATCCCTCACTAGGGGAGGCCGATTGCACCAGGTAACACTGTGGGAGAGAGGGGTGATACTGGCCTTAGTAATGGCACAGGGTGGGTGAATAGGTAGGTGTTCATCTAGTTTTTAAAGCTAAGCTGACAGTTTTATTATTTAATACCAAGATCCCAAGAAAGGAAGGCCATGTTGCTATGGAACAAAAACAAAAACTAAAAATAATTCCCTTTTATAAAATAAAGGAAAGAGACAGTTGAAAGGAGGAAAAAAGTGGGGGAATACCAAGAAGCCATTCCCGCCTCCCAAATTTAGGACTTTATCAGATGCACAAAATATGGTGTCATATCACCATACAACCACAAAAGGGCGCGCATATCAGACAGCAACACCCTTTCATGGTTATGTCCCCACAAAATCCTGTAGTTTTTAATTGACAACTGAAGCCATCAATTGATCCCCCATGGTGATTTTTTGCCAGCATAGCCAGAGTGTAAACCCTCTGACCCCCACCCGCTCGTACTTACTCCATCAATGGCTGATCTGGCACAAACACTTCCGGGTGAGATCACAACATCCAGGTAAGTGACACACTTTTTATAACCCTCTCTGTGCTACTTGTAAGTTTTTTAGTGTGTTTTTGTGCTTTGTGACACTTCTTGTGTGTTCTTTTCATTTTGCTTTTTAAAATTTCCCCATGAGAATCTGCAGGACTTCAAAGGAGGAAGTGAACGGAGCTCTGTTCACTTCCTCTTTCATTGCCGGGGAAGCCTTTGCCAGGAGAGCAGGTAAATGTGGTGCCAGCCAAAGAATGTTTTAAGGGGCTCGTCTGATTAAAGTCCTCAATCTCTTGATCTCATATACTTGTTAAGAAGGAAGACTGAAAAGAGACTTGAGAGGGAATGTTGAAGGGGAGTGTAGGAAAAATGCACACAGAGGCAGAGAGACAGAAACTATGCAGTTACACCTCCCAAAGATCCCATTGCAGAGGCTATTGGGTGTCTATAGGGAGACTCATCAGATGGTATGACAAAAGGTCAGAAGAGAAGAAAATTTCAGCTTCTTAAACAATCTGTTATTTCAGGGAAGAGCCACACTGTGTTTAATGCATCTGGGCACCCCCAACCCAATTGCAGCTTCTTTTTTGATGCTCTCTGTTCCTAATCAATTTCAAAAGATGCAGCAGCAAGCTAGGAGGGTAGGCAGGAAAGGACAGGGAATGGGAAAGAGCGTGAGGGAGAGAGAGAGAGATTGCTGGCAAATTCTTCTAGGAACTCATTAAAAACAGTTTTGCCTCACTCACTGTCTTTCTTTCCATCTGTCCAGCTAACAAGTGCCAAAGTGCTGTGAATCACAGGTAATTATTCAAGCAAGAAGGCCAACCTAGAAAGCAGGGAATCAGATGGGCAGAATCCTGTTGGTGTCTTACTCATACATTAAGTTCCCCAACAGCAATGGGACATTTGGGTCCAATGTGGAACACACAACACATGCACACAAGCATAAGATGCAGATGAAATATGTTTGCGCATGAGATGTGAAGAAACCCCTATCCAGGTTGGCACTGCAATTCCAACCCTAGTGCTCCTATCACTCACCTTTCCCCATTACTTTCATGATTCCTCCCTGGATCTAGTACTCAGGTCTCAAGGTGACCTCTACACTGGACAAATGTCTGTGTTGATCAGAGGATTCAATGTGATAAAATGTGAGCTGTCTTCCTTATTCAATTAAAACATCCAGACAGAGATGTAGAAAATGAAAGGGTGACAATTTATTATAACTGATAAAATAAATGTCTAGCTTTATGTTGGTTACAAACACACAGTACAGGGTAACAAGTCAGTTTCAAACTGAATACAGTACAGCCCCTGTATGTATGGGACCCATATCTGCAGTTTCACGACATGCAACCCCCCAAATAGGTCCTCTCTAGGCAATTTCTAACTCCCCCAGTACGATTCTATAATATGCTTCCACCAGAAGTTGGGCTGGAAGTCATTCACTTCAATAGCATTCACTATTATCTGTGCTTTCATGTTCCCATGGTAAGTACAAGAATGTATCCTCTGTGGATGTGGGGGGGTCATACTGTACCACTTTTTTGTGAAGTTTTTCCACGTTCTCAGCTCCAAAAGCCCCTATTCAGATCTTATCAAATCCTCTCTACTTCACAGCCTTAATACCTTTCTGACTGATCCTAACTAACACTTTTACAGCCAAGCTTCTAAGTTATACCCTTCCCCCAAGACCGCCCCCCCCCAACATCCAATGAGCTGTGATTGGCTGGCTGTACCCAAAGTTGCCTTCTTCACAGACATACACTCAGTTGTCCATTTGGTTGGACATCTAGGTATGCATTAAATTGCACAACATTGTCATTCAATACAAGAACTGCAAAACAGAATCAACAAGTCACCCTGCATGCAGGTATTTACACTACACAGCTGAAATGTAGGTTTGTGGCCATTGTAAGTGGAAGATAAATGAGAGCCAGACAGTGGGTGCCATTGGCAATGTCTCAAGCAGCAAAACAGTTTAGCTCAAAAATAAATCCCATGAAGGCTGGGTCCAGCATGAGTGGTGATATATGGATCAAGGAGGCAGTAATATAGAATGCACCCTATTATTCAGCAGTGGGAGTCCCCACCTTTGAATGCTTCCCACATTAATAAAAACAAAAACACTCCCTGCAACAAAACCAAAACCAAAAAGCATATCCAGAGTTTGGAAAGATTAGTTTATGGACTATGACTCACAACAACAATAGCCATGTTTTATAGGAGGAGCTGGGAACTGCAACCCAAAACGTAATCCCCCCTCAGGTCTGACGTAAAACGACATACTATCCTGCCCTTTATCTGAGGTGTTGCTTTTCTTTTTGCAGAGAGCCTTTCTCTATTCCTACAATAGTTTGGAGGTAGCTCAAGAATGAAAAACCTTAGAAAACATGCCAGAAATTATTTTCTTGTACCATTGCTGCCTCCTTCTGTTTCCACCAATATTTTTTCCTCATATGTTGGCCTGTGCTCCCTATATCCATACAAAACTCCCACAGTTTGGTGTCATTCAATCCCACATGATTGAGCTACAAGAAAGAGGCAGTCTGGCAGGGTTTTTTTTCCTTCTGGCCCTGACACTTATGGCTGGCTGCTATTTTAATGAACTAATTGCCCCCCCCCCATGTGTTACACAATTGGGATGCAGTGTCATCACCTCACAAAATGGCTTGCATGGTCTCAAGTTGCAGAAGGATCCACAAGCAACAGCTGCCTCCTTTCAACTTGTCCTTCTCTCCTTATGGATGCTCCCAGTTTCCTAAACAACCTTTTGAAAGGTGTCAACTCTTTTCCAGAGCCCTAATCAACCACAGGTTTCATCTTCACTTTTTTTTTCTTCTAGTTGATATTTCACTTTGTCCCAGCTGAGATTGCCATCTGCCAAGTGGTCACCCTGGTAGACACATTTGTTCAGTGCTGGGATCAGCATCAGTATGAGAAGGTGACATTTTGCAAAACAGTGATTTTGTTTTGTTTCAGTTGTCTTCCCCCCTTTTAAGGAGAAATGCTTCCTGGAAAATGTAGAGGAGGCAGTGAGAAGGAATACAAACTGTAAATTGCAAAGTAAACAAGAATCACTCTGTTAGTCTTAGATCGGAAAGAAATGCAAAAATTAGAAAATCCATATTTTAGAGAAAAGCATACAAAAATGTATATGAATTTTTGGGAATATATATATCACACACACACACACACAACTAGTCTAGGGTTCCTTATTATTGAAGCCACATGACCCTATTCTGTTTCAGAGACTCTAGACTGAGCCACATTTAGAATTGTTCAGGGTCTTACCTTGAACTAGCTGTCTTGCTCTGAATGCAGATTCTTGCCAGAATCCTTTTCTTGGACTTTGGCCACCACATACCTGTGACCACTACTTTGAACAGAACATTATGACTCAAGTCTTTTTGGTAGTCCCAGTTAGAGCAACCCCACTGAATCATTTGTTGAATGGTAAATACACATTTATCCAAATCCCATTGCTACAGTGAGTATATTCTAGTTGGAACTAGATTCAGGCCTATGCCATTCAAATTATTCAGAAAAAAGCTCAGTTAAAACCTTTATGCTGAAAGCTTTCCTCATAGCTCCTATTGTATCTGAGGTAGCCAAATCAAGACTGTCCCAGGTCTTGAAATTTCAGGGCCAAATCCTGAGAGCTAGTGATGATCCCTTGTGATGTCACAGGAGAAAGGTCTTTGTGATATTACAAGAGAAAACCTCTGGGGATGGCATTTAAGCATGATAAACTCCATTTGTACCGAATATGCCATTCGGACAAAAAACACCAAGTCATTTGGAATATCTATATCTATATCTATATCTATATCTATATGGCTTTTCTTCGCAAACTAAGATTCAGGGAGGACTCATCCCATGCTTTCTGCAAGCACACTGATGACTAAAAAGGCCAATCCGAGATAAACAAGTCCGGTTGCAGAAAGAACAGCAGAAGGTCTACTTGGGTGATGTTTCCGGGTTGTGATTCTTTCTGTGTTGTCGTTTCTCTTCAAGACTTGTTTGGCGTGAGTTCTCAAATAAGGCTGCAGCATTGTGGATAGTGCGTCTCCATGTCTCCTGATGTGAGGCCAGGGCAGACCATTGTTGGTGATCAATTTGGCCGAGCCTGAGATGTTGTTTCAGGGAGTCCTTGTATCGCTTTTTTGGGGCGCCCCTCTTACACTGACCCGTGTGAGTTCACTGTATAGTACTATTTTTGGGAGGCGATGGTCCTCCATCCTAGAAACGTGCCCTGCCCAGAGCAGCTGTGTTCCCAATATCATGGCCTCAATGCTGGTGATCCCTGCTTGCTCAAGGACAGCAACATTCGTCACATAGTCAGTCCAGTGTATATTTAAGATTGTGCATATACAGCGCTGATGAAAGCATTCAAGGAGATATATATATATATATACTGTATATATATATACTGTATATATATATGCATACAATTTCCCAAGGCAACACTCTCAAACTGAGTTTCTTCCTTCTTGGCCTGAAGACTAGAGAAGAGGCTCTAGGCCCTGAGAACTGAGAATTGTAATTGTAATTGTAACTCATGGAACATATGAAGCTGTCTTATTCTGAGTCACACTTTTGGCCCAGAATTGTCATTTCTGTTTGGCAGCGACTCTCCACTGCTTCTCAGCTTGGCCACCACAGATCTCTTTTATCACCTGGAAATGGCAGGAATGAAACCTGGGACTCTCTACAAACAAAGCACATAGAGATATGCAAACATCTCTCTGTTTGCTGCAAAGAGATCCATTGATCCCAGTACCTCAACAAGAATCTGAGACAGTGAGCCTGCCATATCAGAGAGCTAGACATCTACTGATTGGCACTTCCACAGATCGCCACAGCCCATATATATTCAATGGTGTTATGTGCAATGGCCACATCAGCATGCAGCTGCATGTGCATGCTGCCATTGATTAATATGGAGCTTGAGCTTCCACATTTGTCCCATCCATGGAGGGCCCAAAACTGAACCCCCGTGGATGGAAAGAGCCCTTTGTACTATGCGCTTACTTTGTGCCAGAGAGAATGCACTTAAGGTAGTCTCAGTTTTATTCCCAGCCCCAAAAGATGCTCCAACAGGACCTAGGACCTAGGGAACAGCTGCTACGGGAAGGCTACTTCTACTTCTGATTTCACAAAATGCCTTGGAACGGAATAAAGCATGGGAGGAGAAGTTAACAGAGAGGAAATTTCTCCTTTTAAATGCCCCCCAAGCTAAGGTATTTGTGAGTTTTTCTGCTACATAAATAGGTGGGGGCAGAGGGGAAGCTATTGGTGGGCACTCCTTTTTTTGAACCATGCTTCCCAACCCCCATGATGGTGTAGTATATTTATTACTTCACTACATTTACATCCCATCTCTTCTCCAAGGAAAACTGGTCAATATATATAATTCCTTTCCGTCCAGTTTCTTTGCCCAGAAACACGTTGACATAGGTGAGGCTGAACCAAAGGCTGAGATACAATTATGGGAAAGGATGAGGGTATTGGTTCCCCAATAAGAATTCTGACCCGCCTCCGACCAGGAAACTTTCCTCCAGTCCCCAAATGTCTAGCATTTCAATAACTTGAAACTTCATCTAAGCATTTAGGAATAGGATTTAAGTGTCCAAAGGAAAGGGGCAGAAAAAGTTACAGATGGAATGAGAACACAGCAAATGGAAAAGTTCTTAGCATGAACAATGTTCAATGTTGCATTTTCTACAGTGGTAGAAATTTGGAGATTGAATAGGATTTTCACAGAAGGGCACAGAATATTTATTTGGAGGGAGTTCATGCCCTCATTCCCGCCCAAGGCACACCCCTGGTTGGGGGGGGGTCTATGTTTCTTACCCCAGTTCAAATGGCATATCACTGGAACAACCATGTTGTAATGGAGTGAGCAAGGAAGCAGGCAAGGAAGTAAGGAAGAAAGAAGGGTTGCTTTTGTGTTGAGTCATCATTTAGATGACATGCCATTTGTTTCCTCTAATTATCAGCCAGGCTTCATTTTAAAGCTATTTACACTGATTGCCTCTACTGCTGCCTTTGGTCATCAATAGCACAGATTAACTAATCTGCCTATAGAAGAGGAAAAATCCACCTAAATTCCTTTATTTAGTGTCCTGCTTTACAGTTGCTTGGTTTAAACGCCTGCCCACTTGTTCTCCTAATCTGACACTACTCAAAGAGGCTCCATGGCAGCAATCCGCTCAGTTCCCTTCAGAAATTTGTAAACCCTTGATGAGGCCCCTTGTTAATCTCCTCTTTGCTAATGATTAGAGACTAGTGTCCGACCTCTGCCTGCATCTGACAACTCCCTAGATCCCTATGTCCTCATTCTGGCTGCCTACTGCTATGCCTTTGCAGCTACTTCTATGCAGCCTGTTGGACAAGCAACTCAAAACCAGAAAAGCTATTGACTAATGCAGGGGTGAGAAAAGTGTGGTGTGTGATGCACAAAAAGCTCCTAACTCTGCTTTTTGTGGCCCACATGCCCTCCAGGATACCCTAATGCCTCTGATTCTCTCCCCCATTTATTGGGGGAAGGCTGAAACATTGTCACCTATTCACCCATGTCATTGCAAAAATGCACCAAAATGGGTTGACCTTAATGAGTGCATTTTTGTACACTTCGGTCTCAGCATGCACTCCTGGATTTTCATTTCTCCCACTGATTACAAACTGTATGCAATAGTTTGTCAACAGTATGCATTTCCTCTATTCACATTTCTAAAATGTATATGTAGTTTTGTTCACATTTAAATTTTTTTCTGAAATGTATACAGGCCTCACAAATGTATATATTTCCTAGCCAAACAGGTCCTTTGTCTCACGTCAAATCTTCATGGGTTTGTGGGCTGAAATAGATATTTTTGTTGAGAACATCAGTTTCCACAAAATTCATCTCCAACTGCATTGTGGCACAAGAATTGCATCACGCCTCCAGGAGCTTTTTCATGTTACACTATAGCACCACAATTTCACTTTAATGGCCATGATTGAATCCTATGAAATCTGAGGGGCTTGTGGTCTGGTGAGGCACTAGAGCTCCCTGGCTGAGAATTCTAAATGTCCCTCCTTAAACTGCAAATCCCAGGATTCTACAGAATGTTGCCATGGCAGTTAAGTTGGAATTCAGCGCTATAATTGTGCAGCGTGAAAGGGTCCTAGTTGGCATGTCATCATGTTCAGGCTGTTCAGGCCTGGCTCTGACACTTTGCCGGAACAGCAACCATACTGGTAGAAAAGAAGGATGCTGTGGGATATGGCATGCCTGGGGTTTGACAAAAGTAGATAGGCAGAGTGAGATGGGAAGTGTAGCAGACTGTGAATGGAGATGCACTTCTGCCTAGCCTGAATGATGAATATCCAAGAAGACAAGCAATCCACGCACGGCTTGGTCTCCCCACAAGGGCATCTCTACTCATCTTCAAGCCTTCGCTCTCCACATTTCTGCTTCAACAGCTCAGTGCGCAGCAAACCCCTCACAGATTTGGCACCAGGAGGATCAGCAGCTGTACCAGTACCAGCCAACTCAAAACTAGGGTTGGGGGGGAGCAGGAAGGGGGTGGGAGGGCAAAGGAAAGAAGGATGCCCAAGGCAGCTCAGCATAAATCAAGATGCAGAGAAGCTGTTTGAAAGGAGGTGTGATTCCAGGCTTTGTGCACACAGGTGGGAAAGTGAGGCAGAGAGAGGAAGGCCAAAGTGCCAAGGAAAAAGAGGCTCTTTCAGAGTGGCAAGGAACCAAACCACTGCTTTCAGAGGTCTTTGGAGAATGTGATGCCAACAGATCTCTGAGAGGATGCTCTGTAGGATACTAAATTGATTTTGGCATAGTATTCAGCAGGGGAAAATATGCCATGATAGGAATAGGTACAGATTTCTATAATAGCCATTGTGCAGTGTCAATCTTTGCATTATGCATTAAGAGTGCTACACATCCATTGTGCTGAATGACAATGCTGTTCAACTCAATTGACCAGGAGACCAAGTTTGAAATGAAATGAAGAACCAAGTGTGCATGGCCATCTCTGTGCAATTCACAGTGTGTAGCCATGCACACTGCACATCAATGCACAATGACACTGCTTGCACAAGTCCACTTTAGTAACCTTGAACTGAACACATCCTTGCCACATGAGACAATAACATCAACCAATTCTTCAGGGAAACTTGCATATTCCTTAAAAAAAGGATTCTGGCCATAGCCAGGCCATATCATCAATGTACATGGAACCTCACAAAGTGATGAGGACAACAACGGTGGTGAGGTCCCTGTCTAAAGCAACTTGGTAACTGCAGTGTGTAAGCCAAGAATGGGAAGGAGATGGGAGAGAAAGCAGAAGCATGCTAAAAATAAAGAAAGGGAAGGGATGGGAGTACAGTGGATAGTAGAGACAGAAAGAATATTTTAAAATATTCATAAAATGGTTGAAAAACATGTTTTTCACATGTTGAGAAACCCTGATGAGAAGAAACTTGCATTTTGGGACTTATTCTGCACAAAATTCACATGTGGTTGTTTTGCACAGAAAACAGCATTTCCTGCTCAAAAATAATACTTCTATGCAGAAATATTGTTTCCTACACAGAAGATGCTGTTTTCTGTGCAAAGCAACCATGTGTGAATTTTTCACAGAGTACACCTCGAATTGCGAATAGGCTTTGAAAATTGCCTGATTTTTGAATACTTTCTTGCAGTGGGAAAAAATTGTTAAAATTACTTGCCATTTCCTTTGCAAATAAACCTAGTGAAGAAATACATCCCTTGGAGACAGCAATGGGAGATGAATATGAGCAAACACTGTTACAGGTACAGGTGGCCCAACTATACACATGTTTACTCAGACATAATTCTGAGTTCAACAGGTTTTCTTTGCATGTCACGGGGCAAAGCTATCCAGCATGCCTGGGGATAAGGACTATGGCCAAATGTTTCACAGAAAAGGTAAAAAAAACGGGTAACAAAATATACAACTTTGAATATATCACATAAACATGCACATTTATAGATATATTTTCTCTAAATATGTGAATTTCTAAATGTATTTTATCACCAGTTTATACAGGCTTTTTATCCTAAAAGTATACATTTTCAACATATTTTCATTTCTTCTCTCTCTCGTGATCCTGTGCACGCTCTCTCTCTCTCTCTCTCTCTCTCTCTCTCAATTCCTAAGGGAGAACTACACTGCAACATCCACTGAATTACAAAATCTGAAGGGCAATTATGCTTCAGTCTCCACTTTAGCATGGGATGTGCAGATCAGGTCAGCTCATGTCTGAAATCAAACAAGGTTGAATTTCTCATGCACCCCCTAGCTAAATGGCATATTTTTCAAAAAAACCAACATCAGAAAACTTATCCTTTTGTATAATGACTCTTAGAATCCCCTAACATGCATGTCTGGGATGCATTCTGGGATGTGTAGCTCCCCCAAAGAACTTTCTCAAGCTATGCTTAAACAAATTGCTAGCTTTCCAGAGATTTAAACTGTAGCAAGAAGGTCACATTATTCACCTTGCTTCAGAATTGTTCTCCCAGGAACTCTGCCATCACCTCAAATTAAAAACAAAAAAAATGTTTTGCCTACCAGCTGGTATCACCACAAAATTATCCATGAGGTGTTGCCATCAGGCTGGTATCCAGATGGGGCTCTTTAGCACAGTCTCAACACTACACAATGATCCATTAAAAAAGTGCCTTTAAATTCATAATATATGCAAATATGTGTCTTTTTATACGCTAAGAGATGAACAGCAACAATATTGCTTGATAGTTAGGTCCTTTATTCAAAATATGGTTTGGATTGAAAACACGTTCACAGAACTAGAGATCCTCCATGGGAGGGAAATGTGGGCTTGTATAAAGGCAAGTTTCTTTGGCTCTCTTTCATCAAAATATTCTCCACTGATCTTATTTATATGAAGTTGCATCACCAAATTTTCTCAAAGATTTTTCACCTGAAATGCACATGGACACTGCAAGCATAACTTGTTCCTAAAAGGGATGACAGATGAGGACATTCTTCCCTCACCCATGAATTTTTCCTTTCATCTCTACATTGCAGTTACATCTCAACCCCTGTACCCATGGAACCAATATCCACAGTTTCAGTTATCCACGGCTGAAAAAAATAGGGACACATACCATAGAGTTCCACTGGAAAATGCCTAGAGAGGTGTCCTCTCTAGGAATCACTAGGTCCTCCATCACAACTCTATGGTATGCTTGTACCAGAAGCCCTTTAGTTTAATAAGGTTTGCTAGTACCCATGTTTTCACTTATAAATTGTAAGTCCAGAAATGTATCCCCTGTGCATGGGGGCTGTACTTGAAACTTTAGCTGAGAATTTAGAATTGAGTTAAGACACCCAAAGAAAAGGGGCAGGCAAATTTATCAAGTCAGTGAAAACACAAGAAATCCAAGCATTCTAGGTGTGAACAAATGTCAGTGCCTCACTCACAGCAATGCTACACATTTGGGGAATGAAGGAAAAATTCACTGTGGTGTTAGTGCTCCTAGTGTGTCCAACCTCCAGAAACCCCCAAAATTGGGTTATTGGTGTGGTCTTCCATGAGGAAGAGCAGTAAAATATCAGGGACTCGCTGTAAGGATCCCAAAAGGCACATATTAAGCCATACATCACCCCAAGGAAGAACTACTGACAAATTCCAAACTATGAGGAAACATAATGAGGTCAAAAAGACATTGTTTGCACACACCCAAGCAACAGACAATGATTTCATTACCAATGGATGGAGTAAACCTTTGTTTGAAAGGTATCAAGATCCCCTTCATCCCACACCCAGCCATTAAAGAGGCAGCTCAATCTTTGTACATCTAATCCTTTGAGCCTGTGCAATGGATTTTTCTGGTGGAGCGCAGCGTGCACAGAACTGGCCTCACCCTTTAAACCAGAGATTCATCTGCCGTGACCTTGCAAGCATGGCCGTGGCAGCGAGGTCCTTGGGCCATAGGTTTGATTGGAGTTTCCTTCTCTTAGATGGTTGACCTTACAGGGTTGGACGAGCACCATCTGCCCGGGTTTCGGATTAGAGTTTTCCTTTTCCTAGGACGGTTGCCAAAAGGCTAGAGAGCCCATCCTGCCCTTTGACGCTCTTTGTCAGACCTTTCGGTTTTGACCTGTCTGGCATGGGAGACCCTACCAGTGGCTATTATGCCACCGCCAGCATAGCTCAAAACATCATTAGGGTACGCAAGCCTCTCTCCCACGACAAGGGGGCGTCACTAAGACATTTAATGCAGTTGCAATGCATTAGCATCTTTGGACATCTATTGTCAAACCCAGGAGTTTTTCCTGAAACTCATCCAATCTTTGGAGACACCTAGAATCCATGGTTTCAACACATGAAATCCAATCACCTGAAGGCACATTTTTTTGGTATAAATATTGGCCCAAAACCTTTCCTCACTGCGCCCAGAACCAGTTCCTGGGGACACTATGGCTGTATGTGTTAGCCACTCCAGATTCATCCATCCATGCTGCCGGTTGACCCAACGACTTTGGACTACAAGACAGGTGTTGTATATCCCCAGAAACCTCCTTATCTGTCCCTTTGGCAATCTCTCTTCTTCCATTCCTAGTAGTTTTGTGTGAATGCTTTATCATATCAACATGTGTGTGATTGGTGTTATTATTTTTAAGTCTTTAATAAATATCATTGTTAGCTCCTATCCTGTGCATGTGTGAACATCAGCTCAGAGCTAGTAGGAATATACAATTGGTGTAAAGGTCCCCTTGTGGCCCCTTTTTTGCTTTGCTAAAGTTGAGTTGTTGCTAATTCCCCCAATATATTAGAAACTTGATATTTTTGTGGAATTTCCAAGAACACCTTGGGTATAACAGTGAGAGGGAAATGGCCTCATTTTACACCTATTCCCCACCCATAACTACACCCCTGGAAATGCATGAGTACATTGGACATGCTCCTAGATTTCTCAGCTGAAATGCACATGCATGTACAGCAGGGCCCCCGTATCCACTGATTCATTATCCACTGATTCAGTTATCAACGGGACACAAAATATTACACCTATCATAGAGTCTTCATAGAAAATGCATCCTCTCTAGCCATTTTCTAGGTCCTCCAAGGCAGCTCTATGGTATTTTAAGCCAGAAATCCCATTATTCTCAATGGCATTCACTATTATCCACGGTTTTCTGTATCCACGCCTCCCCCCCCCCGAAACCAATCCCCAGAAGATGCAGGGGTGCTACTGTATCCACAAAGTTCCAGTGGCCACATGGGAGAATGCAGTCACAATTCCTAGGTTCTGAATACCGCCACTTTCTTTGTAGGTGTATTTAAACCTAAAGTTTCCTTCCCCAGACAAAACCTGACAATTTTCTCAATGAAGAGCTTTTGTGCTGTGCCACTGTGCAAAGACAAAGTGGGTTTCAGCTGGCACTTAATGGCCTGGAACGTTTACTCCGCAGTGTGTGAGGATAAAGCTCTCTTGTAATGTTCCCAGACTCTTTGTTTTAACTTTTTTTGGAGGTGTCCGGGGGAGGGAGGAGGGATGGAGAGAATCCTTAAAAGTATGTGTGTGTTCCTTTACTATTTAAAATATTTAATATTTGATTTTAAAAAATCTCCCAAATAGGAGGAAAGCAAAGACATGCAAAAAGAAGGAAGAAGACAAATGTTAATATGCCCTCACAACTACAGAGAATAAATGTCATATGAATATAAGAGGCTCAAAAATGCAAAATGTCTATATTCATTAAGAGTACAAGAATATGTTCACATAAAATGAACATCAATAAGTATCATACATGACTGCATCACTAACCACACACAATAATAACCCTAGCATGCAATATAGTCAGCCTCCCGTATCCATGGAAACATTATCCATGGTTTCAGTTATCCGCAGGACCCTAAACAGGGACACATACCATAGAGTTTTCCTAGAAAATTCCTAGAGAGCCATCCTCTCTAGACATCTTCTAGGTCCTCCAAGGCAACTCTGTGGTATTTTTTTTTAACCAGAAGTCCATTACTTTTAATAGGGTTCACTATTAGCCATGGTTTCTGGTATCCATGGTAAGTCCTGAAACCCATCGATATGGAGGTCCAACTGTACTGTATATAGCACTTTCTAAAGTTCTTGTTTTTTTTATAAAGTGCCATGTAGGAACAAAGTGATATAATAAGAACAACAGTAGCCATTCAAAGGTGACCCAGGAAGGTGTAGTGGTTTGAGTGTTGGACTCTGGGAAACCAAGGTTCAAACTGGGTAATCTTGGGCAAATCACATTCTCTCTGCCTCAGGGAAAAGCAATGGCAAACACCCTTTACAAAAAATGTTGCTGAGAAAACCCTATGATAGATTCATTTTAGAGTTGCTATAAACCAGAAATGAATTGAAGGCCTTCAAGGATCATAAGAAATAAATGGAAGTCCATTAAAGGACTATAAGAGACAGCGAGAGAGAAGTAGGATTATCCCCATTTTGCAGATGGTTAAGGTGGAGGCAAAGCGAGTGTGGGTTGAACACTTTTCTCTTAAGTAATCATGGGGATCTAGTATATGTCTGCTTGCACAAATGTCTTTAGGTGTCATTGGTGAAGAAGAACAGCCACCTGTGGACTACCTCCTGAAGCACTGAGGATATTGGCACTCAGCACTGAAGCAATGAAAATGAACCATTTTCCCTTTTCATGCTGAAATATTCTGAGCATTTGTCTGACTGACTGGTTGATTGCCACTGGCTGCTGACACACTACAGAAATAATGCAGCTTGACACCACTTTAACTAGCATGGCCCCATCCCATGGAATCTTGGAATTAGTAGTTTGGTTAGACAGCAGAACTCTCTGACAGAGAAGGCTAAACATGCCACAAAACTACAAATCCCTAAATCCCATAGCTTTGAGCCAATGCAGTTAAAGCAGTGTCAAATGGGATACCAAAGAAGCTGCAAAGGCTGCTGCACTCAAAACAGTCCGGGAGACCTGAGCCAGCCTCCTTCCTTCTGGCTTTCTGGCATGTCCTCTGGGCACAGAGGCAGTGGAAGTGGTTCTGCTACAGCCTCATTCAGTGCAGAATCTTCTGGCTAGAAGACTCTGATGTTAATTGGGACCACCACACAATCATGCCAAGTAAATATAACTTCAACTATCATGGTTCCATCCTAGGGAATCCTGGGATTTGTAGTCTCTTGAGATACTCAGAGTGAAGCATCAAGTTTATATACCATGGCCAAGGCCTCAAAGCAGCAGGTTTACACACCAGGGCCACCACCCAGTCTCACATTACTACTTGTAAATCATGCACCTACGAGTTTTGCAACAATATTATTTTGAAGAAAGCAAATTTAAAAAAAAAGTGAAGGAAGCTGACAGGAAGAAAATGAGTTCATTTGAAATCTGGTGCTGGAGGAGAGTTCTACAGATCCCATGGATTGCTAAAAAGACAAATGTGGATGGGTCCTAGTGCAAATCAACCTTGATCTTCTCTCTGAAACCAAAATGACAAAACTGAGGCTGTTGTACTTTGGACATATCATGAGAAGACGACTCATTGAAAAAGACAATAATACTGAAGAAAGCGGAAGGCAATAGGAAAAGTAGAAGACCACACTGCAGGTGGATTGATTTAATTGAGGAAACCAGAGCCCTCAGTTTGCAAGATCTGAGCAGGACACTTGGTGACTGGGGCTCTTCAAGGTCTCTCATTCGTAGAGTTGCATAAGTCACAGTTGTCAGTTGACTTATTTGTCTTCAATAATACCAAGAGATTATCTGGCAGGGAGCTGTAATACTGTATATCAGGGGAATGTATCAGAATTCTCTAACATATTTTCCTGAACTAGAATATTACAGTTCCCTGACAGAGCTGTACCTCACCAAACTATACATCCCAGGATTCCGTAAAATGGAGTGGTATCAAATTCCTGCAATTATGCTTTTGGTTACACCCCTTACAGTGCTCAGAGAACAATGCAGAAATGTCAGACCTCAAACTCCTTTTAGCCTTCTCAGCAATTCCTTGCCCTAGTGTCTGTCAGCAAGCACATCATCTACGTTTGCTGCCAGCATGCCTGTCTACTGCTAGTATAACATCTAAAATCTGTGCTTTATAACATGTCTTCTAGCTGCTTCATTCCTTGACAGCATAAAGCAAGGTTAGGCAACTGTGGTCTGCCAGACCACATCAGTCCAATAGTGAGGAATTAAGTGAGATGCAGTGTAAATCATCCAGAGGACCATAGTTGCCCATTCCTGTTATAAAGCATGTGTGAAATTCTCATAGTCTGTGGCTTGGTTTATTATCTTGAGCTATCTGCTTTGGTTACTTCATGCCTTGGGATTAAAACAGAGTTGGATTTTGGCTCAAATTATGATCTACAGAGGCTTGATACCAAAATGTGGTTGGTACTGCTGGATGGCAGGGATTAAAAAATAAAATGAAAGACAAATCATTTAGTAGCCACATTGCAGTTTTTGGTGTGGAGAATGTTGGGACTCAATCATAGGGCCTCAAAGCAGAAAGTTTATGTGCCAAAAACATTGCAGAAATGTCAAACTTCTGACCATTCCCACATTATTAGCAGTGAATCATGAGTCTAGGAACTTTGAAACACTATTATTTAAAGACCTTTCATTTTGAAACCTTGCATTATTATTTTTTTAAAGCATAACATCTCACTCAGTAAAAGACTATAGTGCTTGAGAGTGTTCTTTCCCACCAGTGATTGCCTTAATTTTCCCAAATGGGCAAGGAGTCATCCCCCCACCCCCCACCCCGCAATCTTCAACCTTTCTCTGAGTGCTTTGGATGTGCAATTTTGACTTCTTACCACTGGTCTGTAGCCTTCAATCCAAAGCTCATAACAGTTTCTTCAGACAACAACTCCTGGGTTCCTCATGGCCATGTTTGATGGGGGATTATGGGAGGCTGTAGCCCAAAGAGTAACTTTTCCAAGGCCTATCTGAATCCTAACTAGGGGATATCAACTATTTTGTGTCTTAAAAATTAGCAGCCACGTGATCTAGAAAACCCTGCGCCATGACATGAGCATCAGAGACCATGACATTATAGAAAGCATTCCCTTGGCAAGCTGATTCTATACTATTATATGAACAAAACTGACCCATGAGGTACATTGCCTCAGTGTTCCATGTAGTAATATCTTCCATCATGTTTTAGTACCCCACCAGACTCAAGGACAGCAAGTACATTCTGTACTTTATTTTATTTTATTTACCAATAACCTATGGTATATGTCAAACATTAGACAGCCTTCTCTTCTCAAAGCCTGGATAGAGGACAACCTTCTGAAGGACTGTACAGTTCAATTCCAGTTTGAAGACAAAGAACCATGAAGAGAGGTTGGGATGGCTGAATTTTCACATCCATAGTTTGTTGTTGTTTTGTGCCTTCAAGTCAATTCCAACTTATGACAACCCTATCCTAGAGTTTTCTTGGCAAGACGTATTCACAGGAGGCTTCCCATTGCCTTTCTCTTAGGCTGAGGCCCAAGGTCACCAACTACATTTCTATGGCTGAGAGGGGATTTGAACCCTGGTATCCCAGGGTCTTATTCTAATGCACAAAGTCTCCAGTAATGCACCAGTACTTGTACTTTCACCTGAGTAGAGTAAAGGATTCAGGTCTAGGTGTGACAAAGAATTGGATTTAGACCCTTTTGCAACATGCACACATGTAATCCAATCCGTCTTCCCCACTACGGTGGCATGTATTGTACTTCCATATTGAAATGGTAGCATTGTTTCCTTAAAACCCCATCTATATCTATTAATTAGCATGTGCAATTTTTGTGCAAATCTGTGTCCTCATTTTTTGGACAGTAATGGTCATATTAACACCCACCCTATTGCTTTCCGATCTATTTTCAACTGAGTTACATGGATTTACATGACTATTTCACCTTATTTCTTAACACTGAAATAGATGCAGAAGCCAGGGAAGACTCTGCAAATTTACCCTCCTTCTTTGCTGTTGAAGTTATAGTATTAATGCATCAACACTGAGAGAGGAGGTGGGGGTGGATACTTGACAGAAGAGTGAGAGGCCCCAACTAAACCCATAATTCTACCATCTCCATGCATGCTGTCTCCTGGATTGAGGACAGCGAAGGTTAGCGGAAGAGTTAGTGCTCCACTCTGGAACTGCGCTCAGATAAATTTTGTTCCCCCCAACTTATCTCTTTTGTTCTTAGTCTTCAGTGGTAATGATGATAGGGGGTGCGGACACTTTAGAAATGATACTAGGTTATGCTTGGCTCTTTTCTGCCATCTAGTGTCTCTCACTTCACAATGTACAGCACACTAAATTTAACAGCTTTCAACAGAAAGAGGGCAACTGATAAGGGGAAAAAGTAAATGCAGGGATGCCAATTTTTGTTGTGTTTCTTGGCAGCTCCCCCTGTTACTCCATCTCACCCAGTGGTTGTATCACAAGGTAAGATTCTCAATTGCCATTGTTGTTTTCCCTTACTGCATGTAAATTCATGCACTTTCTACCTACCCATAATGTATACATTTGCTTATGTGCTTTATTGAATGTACTCATTTTGGGAGGTCTTTTCCTCACTGTGTGTGTTTTTCAATGGTGTGCATTTTTAGCCATCCTCATTTAAAAAAAATGTCTGATTTCATGCATATGAAATGTACTGCAAATCTCAGAAGTGTACAGATTTCTGAAGGAAAGTGCACTTTCTCTCACAAGTCTCGAGAGGTTTGAAATGGCCTCCTGTGTCTGATCAATGTGAACCTAAAGTTGAAAGACTGTCAAGGAATTTAGGATTCTCACCTGAGTATCCACTTCACATCTTTATAAATGACTGAGATGAAGGAGTAGATTATATCATCATCAAATCTGAAGAGAACAACAAAATGGGAGGGGCAGCCAATATCTTAGAAGACAGAATCAGGATTCAGGATGGCCTTAAGATGACCTGAACAGGCTGGTGACCTGGACCAAAACTATCAACATTTCAACATGGATAAATTTAAGGTACTACAATGAGGCAGTAAAATCTGAAGTACAAATATATGATGGGTGGCTCCTGGCTTGACTGCGTATGTGTGAAAAGGATCCAGGGTTCTTAGCAGTAGTAGAGGTAGCTGTTGATGTTGTTGTTGTGTGCCTTCAAGTCATTCTGACTTTTGGTGACCCTAAGGTGAACCTATCATGGTTTTTTTTTGGGGGGGGCAAGATTTGTTCAGAGGGGGTTTGCTTTTGCCTTCCTCTGAGGCTAAGAGTGTGTGACTTGCCCAAGGTCACCCAGTGGGTTTCCATGGCCAAGCAGGGTTTCGAACCAGAATCCTAGTCCTACACTCAAACCACTACACCACACTGTTTCTTAGTAGACCACAAGCTAAACATGAGTTAAAAGTGTGATGCAATCCTAGACTGTGTCAGCAGAAGTATAATGGAGATTTTCAGACGCCTCTTTCAGCGTCTTGCCGCGCAAGCAGCCTCCGGAGCAGTAACGAGGCTGCTGCGTGGCAAGGGGTCCATTTTGGACGACGCCGTTTCTCTCTCGGCGTCATCCGTGACTCTTGCGGCTAGCATTGGAGGCGGACGCGCTGTTTTTTTACTCAGGGACAACTTCCGTGAGTGAAGTTGTCCATGAGTAAAAAACAGTGCGGCCGCCTCCAATGCTAGCCGCAAGAATCACAGACAACGCCGAGAGAGAAACGGCATCGTCCAAAATGGACCCCTTGCAGCGCAGCAGCCTCGTTACTGCTCTGTAGACTGCTTGCGCAGCAAGACGCTGAAAGAGGTGTCTGAAAATCTCCAATGTCGATAACAAGGAAAGTAATACCGGTATGTGGAAGACAGAGCAAGTCCCAGTGTGAAGGATCTGATCCAATGGATTCAAATTATAAGGAAAAAAAATTCTGACCACAAGAGTTGTTCAACAGTGCAACATCATACTTAGAACCTGGTGGATTTTCCTTCACTGGAAGTTTTTAAACAGAGGTGAGGTGGTCATCCCTTGGTGATGTTTTCGCTTTGAATTTCTGCATTGTCCGATGATCCTTGGTGTACCTTCCAGCTCCACAATTCTATGCTTCTGTGGACCTCACTTTTAGAGGAGGGAGTGACCCTTGCATGTCTATACTCACTGATTGCTAGTTTGCATGATACTCTCTGAAGTTTAGGCACAGCATATATTGATGGTAACTTCCTGTTTGTTTGTTTTACCACACCCACTCTCTTCTTGCATCATTATAAACCTGCAGCCATTTTATTTCCCCACCCCCTCTCCTTCATTAGATCATGCTGGTAAAACTCAAAGACAGAGCTGTTTTAGTCTGGATTAGTATGCAACGGGATACTGTAGCACCTTTGAGACTAACTGAGAGAAAGACGTTTGTAGCATAAGCTTTCATAGACTGAGGACTTTTTCGGACGTCAAAAATGCAACGGAAGCAGCCTCACCACGTTGCGAGGCTGCTGCGCTGCAGGGCGTCCCTTTCGGATGACGCCCATCCCTACTGGTACTGTTGCGGTACCGCAGGAACATTTGAGTGTTATATTTAGCCAATTTTTACTCACAATCAACTTTCGTGAGTAAAAATCGGCTAAATATAACACTAAAATGTCCCTGCGGTACCGCAACAGTACCGGCAGGGACGGGCGTCATCCGAAAGGGACGCCCTGCAGCGCAGCAGCCTCGCAACGTGGCGAGGCTGCTTCCGTTGCATTTTTGACGTCCAAAAAAGTCCTGAGTCTACTAGAGACTGTTCACACATGGAAGTGTACCATTTTACTCTTCTAGACAAGAATATTATTTATTAGAAATGGGCACATCCTCCCTCCACTTGTTTCAATTTAAATCAGAAAGAATCTGAGTCCTCCCTGTCCAAATCAGGGAGAATTCAGATAATCTTTCAAGCCAATACTAGGTTTCAAAGATGTGATTCCTCCATTCCTTGTCACCACTCCCAAAAGAGCTTCCACCCTTACCTTTCTTTAGTCAACAAGTGGCAGCAGCAGCAGCCACAGCAATAATTGGGAGGAGGAGAAAAGGGAAGCCCTTCCTTCCTTCCTTCCTTCCTTCCTTCCTTCCTTCCTTCCTTATCATTGCCTTAGTTCCATGGATGATATATTTCCTCCAAATGCAACTGAAAGCAACAATTCTCATCCCCAGAGTTGCCATCCACTGGACCTTGTCCGCAGTAACTGTATTCCCAAGCAAATGAAATGCACATCTCCCAGCCATTTGGCTGAAAACATTGTATGAAGTATGTGGATATATCTGGCAATATACTTCACATTTGAGTCTTCCTTCCTAGAGAATGTATAAACTGTTGCTCTTGGGAAGCTAACTTGCTGAACTTCACAGAAAGCAAGAACACTTCACATCAACAAGTTAATAATAGTTACCTTTAGCGTTTGTTTAACGCCAATTTAGGCTGCAAAAAGCATGTCCGCCCACATACTTCACTGGTTCACCTATGTACTTCATTAATGAATGTTTGTATACTTTTCAGAAATGTCAAGTGCTCCACACATGGTAAGTATCGTCAAGTAAAAGGTTTCTTTGAGAGTGTGTGTCTGTGGATTGTTGTGGGTTTTTTTTAATGGAAATTGCTACATGTCTTACAAACTAACATCCAGTGTTCTGCAATGGACAGAAACTAGGAAAGATAGGTCTTTTTCCCTGGAAAGACTGAGAATTCATATTTCTGAAATATGACACCATAGGCATGTCTACTCTATAGAATAAGAATGGTAGGGGAGTCAGTCACCTCCACTCCAAGGAACTTTAAGAACTTTCTGTAAGGACTGGCAATATCAGCATATCAGCATTCTTACAGACTTGGAACAATTACTAAAGATAGTCAAAGAAAAAAGAGCTAAGGCAGGCTAACTGTTGAAAATTAAGCAAACAGAAATAATGACCACAGAAGATCTACATAAATTCAATCTAGACAACAAGGAAATTAAAATAGTTAAATATTTCCCATATGTTGGATCAATAATTGATCAGAATGGAGATTGCCGTCATGAAATCAGAAGATGACTAAGAATGGGAAAGGCAGCTATGAAAGAACTAGACAAGATCCTAAAGTATGAAGATGTAAAATTGAAAACTAAAGTTAGGATCATCCAAGCCAACACATTTTCCATCAACATGTGTGAAAGTGAGAGCTGGACAGTGACAAAAGCTGATAGAAAGAAAATCAACTCATTTGAAATGTGGTGCTGGAGAAGAGGTCTACAGATCCCATGGACTGCCCAAAAGACCAATAAATAGGTCCTAGAACAAATCAAGACTGAATGAACCCTGGAAGCCAAGATGACTAAATTGAGAGTGCTGTACTTTGGCCTCATCCTGATAAGGCATTACTCAATAAAGATGATTATGCTAGGAAAGGTGGAGGGCAGTAGAAAGAGAGGTGACTATAGCCCTGCCATCAATTATTAAACAAGGATGCATTGTTTCAAGCAGCCCTTCCTTTTTTCTATCTTTAATCAACCACCAGTCAATGTCATGGAACAATCCTGCATTTTAATACAGATCGAGTATTCCTTATCTGAAATACTGGGGACCAGACATTTTCTGTATTAGGGATATTTTTAGATTACAGTACAGGGGAGATGAGAGGAGCAGGAGAGAAGAAAATGGCATGGCTGGGTTTGCAGTCAAATTTTGTACAAGTGGAGGCCACAGTGGCTCCTCCTCCTCCTCTACCACCACCCTCCAGCTGAAGTGAAGGCTACAGTGGGATGTAGATGCAGTGGCTGCTGGCAACCATCTTCAGCCTTGGCCTTGAAAAGAGCCCTACAACCCCCAGGCCCCTTCTCCCCGTTGCTTCCACCGCTGAAGTCCGGATTCCTGTCAGTGCCTTTCCTACCCAAGTCTTCTGTGGATGCGAACCCAGTAATCACAGCCAACTCCAACAGTGGCAGCGGAGCGGCTGCCAGCCACACACTTCCGCCTTCGAAGTGGGAGCTGTGATGCTCCTGCTTGTTCATTTGGCTGGAGAGAGATGTGAGAATCTGAGAAATGACAGGCGGTGTGGATTCCAGCCATTTCACAGATCTTGTCTCTCTCTAGCCTGCCTTGCTAATACTGTAACAGGTACTGGTACATATATGTTATAGCTTCAAAAGTTTCAGATTTTGGAATATTTCGAATTTCAGAATTCCAGATAAGGGATACTCAACCTGTGTTTTGGAACCAGGAGGGGGGAAAATGATCTCTTTGCTGCCTCCACTATCCACTGAATCCTTTATGTGGTTTAGTCTGAACTTTTTAATGGGGTGCATGTGCTGCATTTTTAATTTTTATTGTTATATTCTTAAAATAAATTGTATACTCTCTTAAAGGATGGGTAATTTAGTATGATATAATGTAAAGAAAACATCAGGTTTTTAATTGCATCTTTTTTTTAACTTTGTTGTCAGCCACCTTAAGTCCCCCTTTGGGAGAAAACACGTGTGTGTGTCTGCGCGCACGCGCATGTGTGTATAAGAGCTGTCTGAAGTCCTGAACCTTATAGCATCCAGCATCATGGACAGCTCCTCTAGTTATTTTCCCACTTCTCCTGAGTCATGTTTTGCTTCAACAGCACTTTGAACAAAACAAAACTACAAAGACGTGGCAGGCCAGAAGAAAAATAACCATCACAATGCGAGCTCAACAATATTACCTCCAGGATGCTCCAAAAAGGCTGCTATCTCCATGTGTCCTCTAAAACCTTCCTAACCATGAGTTTCTGCTGTACTTGCTGTGTCTCCTTTCCATTTAAACTGACAAACTTTTTAAAGGTAGGAAAACAATGACATCTAGTGCCTCTCCTAGATCATTACAAGGGACTAATAAACCTGTTCCTCATGCAGAGATGAAATAAAATGGAATAAATCATAATGGCCAGAATCTGGGTTTTGCTACTGTTTCTACTTTTCCCATGCTATGTAAGGAGGTATCCAGTTACTACCTCACAGAAGCAGCTTGGCATCTGCCTGGAGTGCAAGACATTGGGTTAAAGGCTGGTCCAGCATGTGAACACAGCTCAGAGATTTCCACCCACCCCCATACCCACATGACCCAGAATGTCCACTAGAACAGCCACCAGAATGGTCCAGAACATCATCCAGATCACCACTGCTGTAACAAGTATGCTGGGTGAGCTCTACACTCTACCAGATTTGAACAATGCTCTCTAAAACCAATGGTTGTGTTCAATCATGATCCCATTCCACCACGTTTTCTGAAATTTAACGGCATTAAAATGTGCATTTAAATTGTACAAAGTCACCAAAATCTGGACTTGTGTATGTGTTTCTCCTAAACATAAGATTTCTGTACATGTTCTTTCTGAGTGGAGACCTACATTGCAAAATTCAGAAAAATACAAACCCCAAAGGATTATTGTTTTCAAATCTGAGGAGATTTTCACATGGGGAAATTATTCCCCGGGGAGATAGGGAGAGAAACGGGGCTGTTCCAGTAGCAGTGCCCCATTTCATACGCCCCCTTCCTTCTTGCAATCTCCCATCATCTTCCCTCCGTGCTGCTTCCATTTCTCTCCCGGTGTGTTCCGTGATTTTTTACTAATGAACAATGTTACATAAAACGTTCGTTAGTAAAAAATCACAGAACATACCATTGAATGTATGTTACATGCAATGTTCATTAGTAAAAAATCACGGAACATACCAGGAGAGAAATGCAAGTAGCATGGAGGGAAGACGACGGGAGATCACGAGAAGGAAGGGGGTGTACGAAACAGGACACTGGACCAGAACAGCCCCGTTTCTCTCCCAATCTCTCCGGGGAATAATTTCCCCGTGTGAAAATCTCCTGAATGCAAGTCCAAAAAGTATGAATTAGACTGGTTTGCTTAACAATGAAGACCCAACAAAATTCTCCAGGATTCCAAGATACAGCCAGTATTAATTTCATGCTGATGACTGCTTGAGGGAAACTGTAGAAAAGGAAAGCATCAGCTACAATCTAAAAGACTGATGCACCACCCAATTCCTACAGAGCTCTCTAGTTGTTTTGGCACATTGAGTCTTAATTTAGCCACCTGGAGCCCCAATTTTGGGAAGAGGATGAGTATAGTACTAGCAGTAGTAGAAATTATTGTTATTATTAATTGTTGGTGTTCCTGAATTACCTGATATTACAAATATCAATAACTTGATTTTCCCATAAGTGTCTTGTTCCTGTAGATCCCAATGGAATGGTCACACAGGAACACATTCCCTTGATCTATGTGTCCCGTGTGCCTCCAGATATTTTGAGCTTGGGTAGAGTTGGAAAAGTGAGAGTCCAGGGACAGAGCACATGTGTTGGACAGAGAAGGCCCCAGGTTCAATCCAGTTTATTTGTCTGAGACATTTACATACCACTGTTCAAAATATTTATCTCAGGTGACTTCATAATTCACCTAAAAGAACCCAAGTAAGAAATATAATAAAATGATTAACATAATTGTCATGATGAAATCATTAAAATATTAACTAAAACCACAGAGTGCAATCTTGTTTTCTAGCATTTAAATACATTTTTCTGCCAATATTTGAAATGTGAAACATTTGACTGCTGGGCAGAATAAAAATGCATTACAGCATCCCTGATAGATGACCATCCAGGCCCTGCTGGAAACCCTTTTTCTTAAAAAAAAAAAAAAAGTCCACTAGCTGTTGTTCCACTGTCAAACTGCTTCTACCACCACAGTAAGTTCTTCCCAATATTTACACAACATTTCCTTTCTTGTAAGTTGAAACTATTGGTTTGGGCCAATGAAAAAATGGGGGCAAATGTACTCTATCATCTGCATGTCATTTGAAGACAGCTGTGGAAACCCACTGGGTGACCATAGGCAAGTCACACTCTCTCAGCCTTACAGGAAAGCAATGGTGAAACTTCTATGAACATATCTTGCCAAGAAAACGGGTCACTATAAGTTAGTATCAACTTGAAGGCACATAACAACAACCTTATCTCTTATTCATTTGTCACCACCTTAAACATAGGGCACAAGCATCAAGCTCTCTTTTTCTCCTCATTGTCTTCTTCTCTGGATCATGTTCCAGTGTGTCGATATCCTTCTTAAACTGATGCTCGCAAGACTGGAAGCTCAAGTCATGATTATGACAATTTTGTTAAAAAAGTTTTGTTCCTCAAACACATTGTTTTTGTGCAAAATGCAGTATCTAAAGTTCAACCTTTTGTACAATGATTTGTACAAACATCGTGAGAAACAATGTTTTTCACAAAAACCAACAAAAACAAAATAAACAAACACTGGAAGATGGTCTTCTATTACCCTCCTTAATTATGGGTTCTGCATCCATGGATTCAACCAACCATGGCTCAAAAATATTCGGGGAGGGGGGGGAATCCAAAAAGCAAACTTTGTTGTTTGTTACTTTATATATAAGGGGCACTATTTTACTGTTCCATTGTATATAATGGAACTTGAGCATCAACAGATTTTAGAATCCACAGGGGGTCCTGGAACCAAAAAGGGCCAACTATACTGAAAAAAGATTCAATTGCCAGTTCAGTCAATCTCTCTCTCACACACACACTCATTCTCTCACACACATACTGAAAATAACATGAGGGAAGCCATCTTGTTCTCTCTGTAAGGTAGTATAAAGTCTCAGGTTGGCTTAGGCAGGTGGCAATTGTACATCTGCAAGTTTCTCAATGAAAAGCAAATATTTCCTGGCTATAACAAATTTGCATCAGACAGAATGATTAATCCATCTCCCAGACATACTATTTTTCTATGCATTTTTTAATCTGATTTGTGGACAAGAATACAGTACAAGAGTGCTTACTTTCCACCTGTAAGCCAGAACAGTAACAATGACAGAAAGATTGAGTCTTTGACTCTGCTCATTGTGCTAACCGTCCCTCCAGATAAGAATGTAGGAATTATTTCTTTATTCCCCCACTACAAAATAAATGTCTATAGACAGACATGGAAATCCAGTTTGCAGAGTCACCATTTAACACAGAGAAGAGCCAGAGGGCTCTTCCAGACAGGGTTGTTTTGAACCACTTCTGTTGCATCATTTCATGTCACTTCTTGATATATATCCTCTACCAAGTGCTCTCGTGACAGTTAAAACACTCACACACAGAGCAGATTTTGGTTCATTTTGGACACCTTGCTTGTGATGTGGGTTGTAATGTGAAATGTAAGGGTGTACAATCTATTCACCCCATCTCCATCCATATGAAACATGGCATGTGTTGTTGGAGGAAGACTTGCAAAAGTGATCTCACACCAAGAAAAAGACACAGCGGTACCACCACTGCGCTTATAGAATTGCAGTTTATAGAGACTGAACAACAACAAGAAGAAGAAAATAGATTGTTAGGAGGCATTGAGGGAGATACAGAAAGAAACCTGCAAAGCCAAAATACATCTGGTAGCAACATGGAGAGTGGGTTAAGGGAATTGGACACCCCCATATCTATTGTCAAAATTCATGTCACAGGCGAGATGCCACAGATGGAGTGACATGAGTGACCTTTATGAGCCACACTAGTTGATCAGCAACCTGGTAAATTGTCTTTTTTAAAAGTCACATTTTTAGTAGGATATTAAAAAAAAAGTCAGAAAATGAAGTGAATAAACTCTTCCAAGATCTTTTAATCAGCAAAATTTTGTTTGGATTGATGAGGCATGTACAGCACAGAAACTCACCACTACACTACTTTTTTTTTCCAAAAGGAAATGACACAGAATTAACCTGGAAGGGAGCATCAAAATAATTTTAGATTTTTTTTTTTTTTTTAGGTAGAACTAGGTATATTCCAAGTGTCCCTTATTATAAAGAATGTCAAAAGCAATACAAGGACTCCCTGAAACAACATTTCAGGCTCGGCCAAATTGATCACCAACAATGGTCCGCCCTGGCCTCATATTGGGAGGCATAGAGATGCACTATCCACAATGCTGCAGCCTTATTTGAGAACTCATGCCGAACAAGTCTTGAAGAGAAACGACAACGCAGAAAGAATCACAACACGGAAACATCACCCAAGGAGACCTTCTGCTGTGCTTTCTGCAACCGGACTTGTTTATCTCGGACTGGCCTTTTCAGTCATCAGTGCACTTGCAGAAAGTGTGGGATGAGTCCTTCCTGAATCTTTGTTTGTGAAGAAAAGCCAGAGAGAGAGAAAGAGAGAGAGAGAGAGAGAGAGAGAGAGTCCCTTATTTGAGGGCTGGAACGCTAGTCCCTTACCTAGACTAAATGAGGTGCTAAAAGTCCTTGGGGGTGTGAAAATGATGAGAAGAACAGATCTAAACCTAATTAGATTCGAGGTCTGGGTTACTTTGGATTTTAATCATAACTAGTTGTACCAAATGTAACATATGGCATTATAGTAGATAAGAAAGGTTCAGACGGTTCAACTACACACTATTAATGTGGGGGAAATATTTCAGTATTTTACATGTGGTTTTTCGCATTGTATTGTTTTTCATGTGGACGGTGAGTGGTTGAGGGAGTGAGAGGAGGGAGGGGCCCTTGGGAGTCTGGGGGTGTAGATGCAGATTGAGTGACAGGAGTGGATTGTGAGGTGGAGAGAATTTGCATGTGGGTGGTGATTGCCTGAGGGAGGGAGAAGAGGGAGGGGATTGGTTCAGTATGTTTTCTAAGTGGCCAATCAACACACTGGGAAAGGAAACATACCCAAGTATTGATCTCTCTCTCTCTTTCTCACACACACACACACACACATATATATTCAAGCATTTTTGATATGGTTAAAACAGATTCAGGATTGTCAATTCATACCCCCCTCCAAGGAACCAAACAGGGATTTTCATAAAGTTCACTACCAAGTTTGGAGAATGTGGGCAATGTGTTAATTTTAACCAAGAATATGCATGGATAAGTTAACTGAAATTGATAGTTTTATTTAGTATTTAGGTGCAAAACACATTCTTGTTAATACCCACTTCCTGGTGGTTGACCTCATGTGTCATGAACTTCAGCTGTCCCTTATTGCTATTTTGAAAACCTGGCAATCCTGGAGGGGCCACAGTCTAAAGTCTTCATGGGAGGGTATAGAATCATAGAATCATAGAATTGCAGAGTTGGAAGAGACCACGAGGGCCATCCAGTCCAACCCCGTAATGACCTCCTAATCCATGACAGTGGTCCATTGCTAACCAAAAGCATAGAAACAGGCATTTTCCATCATTGCTTCCCCAGAGCGATCATCAGGACCTTTTGCCACTGGGAAAAGTATGAAGCTGCAGGTTGTCCAGCTGTCTGTGTGATGAGAAGCCTTTCCTCCCAGCTAGTAAAATGTCAGTAGGTAGCACACATGGATGCTTGGGGTATTCATTTTTCCCTTGGTCTCAATGAGATCTGCAAAGAGCAGGACTGAAATGGCCACCCTCAGATTACTACCAATTGCAGGGGAAGGAAGGCTAGGGCTATAGACACATTCCATCATTGTTTCCCTCTAGCTCAGTAGATGTTCCTGGCTTTTAAGGAACCTAACGCATTATTCATGCTCACTGACTGTCTGTCACTTCAGGAAATCAAGGTGTGATATAACTATTGCAAACCAACTACATCACTTAATAAAAGCAAATGCCAGGAGGCTCAGAGTACTTCTTTGAGGGGATCTACAGTGGATTCTGGGATCCATTCTTGATGCTATAGTCTACAGTTCTGAGGGAGGCCAATACAATCCTTCTGTGATCCCCCACTTGCATCTTTCCCCCTTGGGTGGAGCCATGGTTCCATTCAACCTTGCTCAGACACTATGGTAGAAATTAATTTGAGAAAGAGAGAGAAAATGGCAGCTCAAATTGTAGGCAAATGTTAGGAACGCATTGCCCTTTCTTTCTGCTCTCAATTCTGCCTGATCCCTAAGACCACTGAATGTAAAGGAACAACAATAAAGCTAAATATCTGAAGAGAGAGAGAAAATGGGGGGGGGGGTTTGACAATATTAGTTTAAATGCCAGAGCATGGCCTCCGCATTCCCCATGGGAAGTTTTCTCCATTCCATCTGAACTTTTAAATTTGCTTTATGAAGAAAAGTCTCCTTAATGAGAGAAACATTCCTTTCTAACAAGCCCATTTTGTCATTGATCTATTGCCTCGTTGCCCTGGAACTCTGCTCTTGAAGAGACGCCCCAGGTAATCACTTTCTGAGAGATATTTGGACATTCCAGAACCTCTAAGGGGGCCTGACTTTTAGAAAAAAAGAAGAAACGAACCTTCAATCCCTTTTATCAGGTAACCTCTCTGGATTCAAAGAGTGCAGCTGTGTACAGGTTCCATGCCAGGAGACAATGATCAAACCACCATTTCCACTGAGGCTAATGAGGCCCTCGGGCTAATTAAAAAGACGATTAAAACACCAAAACATCACGAGGAGCCAATTTATCCGTTCATCAGAGGACCTGAATATGCCAATAAAAGTTTGAACTTCCATTCGCAGACTCTGGGCAGCCCAGCAGGAGACAGGGATACTAAAGAGGTGAGCATTTGGAAAGGAAAGAAGAGGGAGGGAGGGAGGGAGGCAGAACTAATATCACCTCCAAAAACCAAGCCAAAGCTGCACCTTTCAAGGGACTAAGAATGCAATGATTCAAAGATGCAGGGGAGAATCTTTGAGGAAGATGAAGGCAGTGGTAAATTCTGAAGCACAGCTGCTCCTCGTGAGTGTCCCCATCACCAACACCTGACAAGGACAGTCTAAAAATGCAGGCAGCCGTGTTGATTTGGATTTGCAAACAGGTTCCAGCCATTTTCATTTCCACTTGGTCTTGTGCAATGGGTCATCACTGTGGCATTGCTAAGTCTGGTGTCACCCCTCCCCCTGATGGTGTCACCTGGTTTGGTTTGGCCTCTCTGAAACCCCCGAATGCCACCACTAGGTCTTACCCACCCATTCAAAAGCAAAGCTCCCTCAAATATTTTTATGGAGAGATCTATTATTTCACTCTGGGTACTGTGAATATTGGAGCTACATGCAGAGAAAGGAAAGAGGACTGAGGAAGGTACAGATGTTAGCACCATCCCTGCTCATCCCCAAACCCTAGTGTTTGACCCTGTGAGGACTGATAGTTCAGGTGAACATGCAAGGCCACACCATAAATTCTAGGGGTGGCTTTAGACCAGCTGAAATTACTTCTAGTTTTGAATCTTGCCTTGGATCCCCCTTGAGTTGGGATGGGGAAAGTGTAGTCCACTGCCTCCCTCCCCTCTCAATGCTGTTTTGGCTCCCATTTGATCTTTCAAATCAGACATTTTAAAAGAAATTCCAGGAAGGGGCTGCTGTTGCTGCTGCTTCCTGGTGAAGAGGGAGGCAATTCAGAGAAGGAAGGTGTGGCTAGTCTCGACTCCAAGGAGAAAGGAAAGGAGGGTGCATTCTATATGGGAGCCCAATCTCCTTTCTTTTCCCCTTGCAGCCCAGATGAGCCATGCATACCTCTGAATTGCTCCTTTCTCCCACCGTTCCATAAGCGTAAACAGAAGCAGCAGCAATAGTCCCTTCCAGGACTTGACAGATGCAGGGGTGGGAGGAGGTTTTGGATGGGGTGCCCCATCTAAAAAGGAGAGATATGCATGCATAAGCCACATGTGCATGCGTCACCAACAGGATGTCCAACATGGGGAAATTCTCAAAAAAAGAGCAGAAATTCTCATTTCTCAAATTACAATACTCTGTGTGTGTATTTTTGGCATGAATAACAATAAACATCATGTTATATAATACATTACTGCAAATTCAAAATACCGTGGGATGCTTTAGTTGGAGATCTGCAATGAGCAGGGGGTTGGACTTGGTGGCCCATGAGGCCCCTTCCAACTCTATGATTCTATGTCTCTACGACTCTTTAAGTGCAACATGGTTAGTTGGGAAGGGCAAGTCTTTATACTCTTCCTTTTCCTAGAGCAGGAAGGCAGGCTTCCCCCTGCTGGGCTAATTGAGTGCTAAGTAATAAAAAGCTCTTAGGTCAGAGTTTCCCAAACTCTGGTATTCCCAGTGTTTTGGACTTCAGCTCCCAGAATCCCTGATTGTTGACCAAGGTGGCTGAAGCTGCAGGGAGTTGAAGTCCGAAACACTGAGAGGTCTAGAGTTTAGGAATCAACTGTTTTAGATATTTAGGAGAAAGACATCTAAAAGCAAACTGAGAAACTGGGAATGCAGAAAAGTAGGAGGAACTGTTCTTGGCTATTGCAGTGTATGGTGTGCCTCCCCCCTGATTTTGAAAAGTCCCTTAAGGAAAAACACACACACAAAGCAGTCTAAAACAGACACACACAAAAAGATTTCCCCAAAGTTCAACACATCCCCATCAGAAATTAAGATGGCCCAGCCCTTACCAGCCTTTCTACCATCCATTTCACATGCTTCAAAGGCTAGATGCTGCTATCTGGAACTATTGATTCACTGCTGAAATTTGCTTCCACCACTTAGAGGGTGGGTCAGACGGGGATGCTAGCCAGCTCCATCCATTAGTGACTAGCATTCTTCCTAAATGGAGAAGCACTCTCTTTACTGTCACTTCAGTACATCACCAGGTGGAAATAAGTGGCAAGAGATTGCAGCTTTGCTCCCAAACTGTCCCCCCCCCCGACAAGCTTTGGAGAATAAATCTGTATAGATGTTGTGGGGTAATGGCAGGATTTTTCAAATTTTACAATATTATTTCTCCCATAGTGTTCCCAATCCTTTCATATACCAATATGGGACAGCGAACCCAAGACTGGCTGGTACATATGAGGCAGACCTGTAAGTCTCACCTCAAGCCTCACAAGAGGAAGGCCTCTTGTGAGAGGTCTAGGCACCAGTGAAATTATTGTACATACCCTCCCAACTGTCCCAATTTCACAGGGACACTCCAGATTGATCACCCAACATCCTATTTTTGTAGCTGTTTTTATAATGTCCTGATTTCTCTCTTCCTCCTTACACTTTCTTACTTTCTCCCTAGCTTTCTTCAATTGGTGCTGGATTCAAAATGCAAAAGTAATTTGCACTCAGTTAACTCAGCATGGGGGAAAGGAGATAAGGGGGGGGGAGAATATGGCCCTTGGAATGAGGCTCAGACAAAAGCAAATGGTTGCAGCCTCTCCTAGCGTTCTTCTCTTTAATAGTTTTTGCCATTTTGACCACCCTTGGATGTCGCTTGGCATACACGTTCCAATTTTGATCTGAACTATTAGAGAGTATGAAACCAGAGCTCTCATGGGAGCCTGAAGGTTTTGTGAGAGGCCATCCTGCCACAAGCCTTGAGGTGGGCCTTATATAGGCCTGCCTGTAGAGCTGAAAGCAGGAAGAAGAGGCCACCAGACACAACTGCAACCAGACAGAGCCCCATTGGGGACCATTTTGCTGTGTACCAAATGTTCTGTGTACCAAAATCGGACATCCTATACAAAACAGGATGCCTGGAAGCCCGAGTCTCATCTCATGCCACTCCATCTTTCCCATACTCTGAGAATGAGGTGGGGAAGATAACTGGGAAATCTTTATCAGCTCTTACGTTCGCTAGTAAATATCTCTGTTTGGTATGGTGCTCATTTTTAAAATTTGATACATTTTAGATGATGAGCAATTCATTTTACTCTAGTACCTGAGCTTACATGGTAAAATGTCTTATAATTATGGTTTATTGTATTTAAATTGTCTATGCTGTGCACCACTTTGAGTGCAAGTTATTTGTGGAGAATGTGGTACATGCAAATAAATTTACTGTGACTATGACTAATTCCAGGCCAAGCCTTGGCATTATATATATATATATATATATATATATATATATAGGGGGGGGGGAACTACAACTAGCTGGAATAGTCTTGAGAGCTATAATTAAAAAAAAGTTTGTTGTTTGTTACATCTGCGTACCACTTTCTGGATCATCACTTCAGCAGAAGAACTCTTGTGAAATATAGAAGATTATGAATTGTAAGATGCATGGCCAGTTCATGCTGTGTGCTGCCTGGTCTGTTTGGCCATAGTGTTGTGCAGCATCCTGGAACACAGCCTGTATTCTCCATAGTTCTGTCTTCTACTGAATCAATAGCAGTAACTCAACTGTCTTTCAGAGATGCTTGTCTGCCATTATTGAGCTTTTCATTAAGAAAACATCTTTGAGAAACTTGCTTGATTCCTGAGACTAAAACTGAAAACCACTGGCCCCATCTATCCTTTGAATTGCAGAAATTATGAATAGCTGAAGCACACGATCATTCATCCCGGTATTTAATGCTGCCAGCATTAAAAAGCAATCATACAAGTTACAGGCAGAGCACAAGAAATCCTGCAAGTTCCAAGTTTTCCAAGGCCTTGATTGGTTGAGAGCAATAATTAATTTCTCAGGGACACACCTCCATGCTGAGAACCTAAATCATGGTTTCTTCCACACTAGAGAGGTATAGCACTTTGATCCCACGAACTGCCATGACTGCACCCTATGGAATGTCCACTCGGTATAGGCTCACTGAGAGGTACCTGGCACAGCCTGGGGACGAACTATCCCAGGAGTAGTCAAAACAGCAGAACTGTGCAGCAGAAAGGGCACAAAAAACAAAGGCTTCAGATAGCAGCCATTGCACTGCTCTGACCCACTTTCACACACAAGAAAGACTTATAGGCAGCAAGGTTCATCCAAAGATATCTGGAGGCCTTTATCTTCAGTTGCAGTATAAACAAACACAGTGTATACACAACAAACTCAACAGCAATATCTCCAACATCAACCAATACTCCTCTTTCTCCACAACAACAACCCACACACAATGCATCTATCTTGTGGTTCAGCTATACAGGAGTGTTTGATAATCAGCCTTCTGCCTAGCCACAGATGTGGTAAAACCCACTTCAGTTGTGCTAGTCTGTGGTCTGTTGATCCAACATTTTTCCTTCTGCACTTAAAGCAATATTACCCTGACATGGAATTCTAGACTTTGTAATTTGGTGAGACATTAGAACTCTTTGTCAGAGAATTAATACTGCATGAAACTACATATCCCAGGAATGGATAAGTTAGACTCATGGCAGTTAAATTGGGGTCAAAGTGCTTCAGTTATGTAGTGTGAAAGACACCTATGTCAAGTCTATAGGGCTCCAGAGCATTCTTCCCAAACCTGTTTTTCATTCTAGCAGAAAGGACAATAAAAATAGAAATAATGAAGTTTTATATTTGCATACATACTGACTCATAGACATTACCAACAATCCAGCTGAAGCATTTATCTTACAATAACCCTATTTGCTTGATATAAATTATAATTATTTTTGAACAGCATTAGAAACGTAATGTGATAAATAAATCTGTAGCCATTAAGCATATTCTTGTGCTATCTGAACGAAACATTGTTTCAGACAGAGCAGGGGAAGGTCACTTTTGTGGATTTCAGTCCCAGAATACTCCTGCCAGCACGCCCACTAGTCATGCTTTCCAGGGGATTCTGGGAGTTGTAGTCCCCTAATGTAACACTTCCAGATTCTGGTGTCAACGGACTATAATGTACAATAAAGGCTTCAACTTGGTTAGGCTCTGATTCTCCCTTTTTCATGGAAAATTTGCAGTCACACAATTTCCTCTTCTTACACCAAGTGCCCTGCTGTTGGAATTGCCCTTTCTAGCAATTGTTTAATGTTCATTTGAGTCTGTTTTCCCTCTTTCTTTTACATTTAGGACTTTATCAGATGCAGGAAGTATGGTGTCATAAGGACACTTAATTAACACGAAAGGGTGTACATATCAGATGATGTCATCATTTCATGTTAATGTCTTGCCAATAAGGTGTACTTTTTTATTGACGGGCCAAGCCATCAATTGATCTCTCGTGGTGCTTTTTTGCAGGCACTGCCAACATTTGAAACTTCATGCCATTGTGCTCATGTGAATACAGCATCAATGGGCAGAACACTTCCAGGTGAGATCACAACAGCCAGGTACTGTACGCTCTTTTTATGAACCTCCCCGGTTCACTTCTTAATTGTAAAGTGTGTGTCTGTGCTTGTGTTTAGGTTTTGTGTCTTTCTTTTTGTTTATTTTTTGAATTTACCACACTTGCATCTATATATTGTGTTGTGATATGTAGTCTGTCTGATAGGAGTCTCAGACTCATTGTAAACATCACTGCATTATGCTCTAGTAAAGGAAAGGAGTTTAGACACAAGTCTGTGTCTGTGTGCTCATTTCTTCGCCTGATGAATGCAACTCTGCTACAACAATTTTTGCTGCCTGGTCCTCTTGATATGCTCAGAGGTACCAGTGCGCTACCATGTCATGCTTTTCATGATTCCAGGCCCTAGACTTTAGATTACGTAGCTTGTGCATAAATAGGCTAGTGGTTCTGTCAGCCCCCCCACACACACACACACCCCGACAGCTAATGGTCAATGATTATGGAAATTGTACCACAACAACATCATCAGAGCACCCACTTGTTTGAGGACTTCCCTGTTCTGAAAAAAGGAAAGAAAAATGTTGCTTCTTTTCCTATTGTTTGGTGCATATGGAAATCTATCTAAATTTGTTTGATTTATTAATTACATGCAATGAATCATAAAAGATTTCTCTAACTGAGAAATTGTATTCCCAGCCTTCACCTGTGTTTGAGATATCTTTTGCATCTCTCTTTGCGTGTGTGTGTGTGTGTGTGTGTGTGTGTTTATGTATTTCCTGTTGTTGATTGAGCTCCTAACAAAATATAAATTGAAAGAAAATAGAGAAATGCTAATATGGACTTGCAAAAAAAAAAAAAAAAAAAAAGAGGTGAAAAACCCCTGCCAAAGTTATTGGGAAAATATGAGAGCTGAAAAAGCTTCCAATTCAGTGTATGTAGAATACAAAAGATGTGGTATGCTTCACTATAAGCATATTAAAATAAAACCAACCATTGTTTGATTTCAGTGGGGAGGGGATTATATCTGGGTAGTCAGGAGCCTCTATTATGTAATGGCTTGAAATTGTAGTACTCCTACCTCAAATGCTAAACACCATTTAAAAATTTCCAGTTTGCCTTTCAGGCCCTACAGTGAGCAGGGAATCCTCACAGGCATCATTGCTGTCAACAAATATAAACATGCTATCCTATACATCAGTGATGGCGAACCTATGACACGCGTGTCAGCACTGACACGCGTAGCCATTTCTGATGACACGGGGCTGCTGAGGTGGCCGTATGTCGAGAAGGATTTATCACACACACCCCACCCTCCCTAAAGTGGCGATCGGGGCTTTGAAGCCAGGTTGCCACTTTCTTCCACCAACCCCCACCCTCCCTAAAGTGGCAATCAGGGCTTCAAAGCCCTGGTCGCCACTTTCCTCCCCCCTCCCCCTCCCTAAATTTTTTTCCTCAAAGTGACACACCACCCGAGTTATGCTCAGTTTTTTGGCAAAGTTTGACACACCAAGCTCAAAAGGTTGCCCATCACTGCTATACATTAGCAGTTGAAGTTGTACTACCAGCTATTCTCAGATGCCCTGGGGCACTGAACTCTTGTCCAGGAAATTGACACTGGATGCCCAGGTGCTTGAAGAAAGGAAGGCTGGCTCTCTTTTGGAAACCTGGAAGAACAATTGCAATAGCAGGGAACCTGGTGTCAGAAAAAGAAAGCATGTGCCTGCATCCATTCTGAGGGAAAGGAAAGATCAGATGATATCAAAGCTGGACCATTCACATTGCATTACAGTCAACTGAAACCAGAGCTTGGAAAAGTTATTATTGAGGACTAAGGACTTTGTCAGACAACCCCCTTAAAACATTCTTTTGGTGGCATAAAAAAATCCATTCTTATGCCAGCAAAAGAACCCACCCACCCACACATACTTACCTTGCTTTCCCGGCAAAGGCTTCTCTGGCAATGAATGGAGCTCCATCCATCCACGTCTTGAAATCCATGGCATTGTAAAATGGTGCCCCCTATAGAAAATGGCAAAATCACAGTTTCCTTTTTGAATTCTTTTTTGGGAATATTTTCAAGCTGTGGATGGATGGAGCTCCGTTCACTTCCTCATTCAAAATCCCTCGTAGATTCTCATGAGACTTCATCATGTGGGAATTAAAAAAAAAAAACCCCCAAAAACAACAGAAAAAAAGTGTTTAAAAGCACACACACACACACTTCCAAGTAACCCAGGGAGGGTCATAAAAAGTGTGTCACTTACCTGGATGTCACAATCTCACCTGGAAATTTTTGTGCTGGACTGGCCATTGTCGCTGCATTCACTACAAAGGCACAAGGTTTCACATGCCCACAATACTTCACAAAAGCACCACAGGGGTTCAATTGATGGCTTCTGCCATCAATAAAGAAGTACGGGTCTTGGCAGGGACATAAACGCACAAGGATGACATTGTGTGGTACGTGCACCCTTTCACATTTAAGTGGCATTGTTGTGATGCCATATTTGGTGCATCTGTTAAAGTCATAAAATTTCCATATGGGTAGAATGTCCTCACTGGAACCACCCCCTGCTGAAATTACATCCCCACACTCATCAGAAATAGAGGTTTGGGGTTGACATTCTTAACTACAAATCCCATAAGTGTAGACATGGACAAAACTGTGGGGTGCTCGGATTTGTAATCTCACAAGGCAACTTCCCCAAGCTCTGACTGGAAGTTGCATGAAGTTGAGTCCATGCTTAGGAATCACTACTCAGGAGCCAGCATGGCATAGTGGTTTGAGTATTAGACTATGGCTCTGGAGACCAGGGTTCAAATCCCCACTTGGCTATAAAAACCCACTGGGTGACCTTGGGCAAGTCACACTCTGTCAGCCTCAGAAAACCCCATGATAGGCCTTAGGGTTGCCATAAGTTGGAAATGACTTGTAGGCGCACAACAACAGCAACAAGAACAACACAACACTCAGGAATTGTCCTTGGATTTATTTTTATTTTTTTAAAGCTTTGTGGCCATTGCATTCCCATTTTCATTTATCTTCTGCAAAATACCCGGAGCTGGATTTTGTATTGATAGGTGGGGTTGATCACCTTCTTGTTCCCTGACATCTTTGTAAACCCATTAAACCTATTCATTTTTTTAAATAGGAGGCCCATGGGAAAATGATCCATCCATTTTCTTACATTGTAAGTAGCTGGTTGGTGCTGTAACTGCTATTACTAGCAGTAATACTAGCAATAGTACAGTACTACTGGTTCCAGAACCCCATGTGGATACCAAAATCCAAGGATGCTCAAGTCCATATACCATGGTGTAGTATAATGGTGCCCCTTATAGAAAATGGCAAAATCACAGTTTGGTTTTTGGATTATTTTTGGGAATATTTTCAAGCCGTGGATGGTGGAATCTGTGGATACAGAATCTGTGGATATGGAGGGGTGACTACAATAACAATAGTAGTATATAATGGAATGCAAAGACTAGTTGCTAATTAAAAAGAAACACAACCTCAAAGTATTTTTTTTTCTGTATTAGGAGATGGCTCTGCTACTAAGAGATGCCAAATGAGGGATCATTTTTGCCCACACTGTGGATGTCTTTGTCTCAGTTCAGTCACACCAAAATTCTTCCCATTTTGGTGGATGAGAGCATCCTCTGCAACAGTGGAGGCTAATTAATTTACACTTCTAACTGAAAGGACTTTGCTGCATTAATAAATAAATAAAAATTAGAAGGTCACCGAGTTGTGCTTGGAGATCAGCCCATTAGCATACATTTGCATATTAATGAGTAAGGGGGGAGAGCAATTTAAAAAGCATTTTCCTAAAGCATTTTACCTTTAACCATCCTGGCACAGATGGCAAATAGGGGCTTTGATCCACTTGCAGGAATTGGCAATGTACTCTACTTGCTTTGGAGGGAGGTATATTGTGAAGAAATTCCTTGCAGGAGATTCATAAAAAAGAGATCTTGGTAAAAGAAGAAATGCCACATGGGATGTCACCCAGGACAGTTTTTGCTCACTCTCTTCAAAGCAGCAACTGCTAAACTAGGCTTCTCTTGTAAATAACCAGTCATCTGGACTCCTGCTGTGTTTAATAGTGCTGAACTGGATTTTTATGGGCAGATACTTTCAGTGTGAAAAGGGATTTTGGGGAGGAAGAGGACCTTCTGAGAAAATTATTCCTCTGCCTTGCAGGTTGGGAAGCACCATTTTAAGCCTTATGGGAAATGACTGAGGGAGCTGGGAGCTTGAAGAGAAGACTTGAGAACCGGAGACAGGATAGCTATATCTTTAAACATCTGAAGGGGTGTCATGTCAAGGATGGACCAAGCTTGTTTTCTGCTGCTCCAGAGACTAGAACATGTGTCAGTGGATTCAAATATCAAGGAAAAAAAATGTCCATGTAAATATTGGGAAGAACTCAACTGTAAGAGCTGTTTGACAGTGGAATGGACTGCCTTGAAGAGTGGTGGGCACTCCATCTGTGGAGGTTTTTAAACAGAGGTTGGGTGGGCCTATTTCAGGAGCACTTTAGTTGTGTATTCCTACATGACAGGAGGTTGGATTAGATGGCCCTTGTGGTCCCTTCCAGCTCTAAAATTTTATGTTTTTGTTCTTGCCATGCCCCTTTTGACACTTACCTTGATGCAACTATTTACAAATGATTATTATTATTTAAAAAAGTCTCTGTACCAAGGTGGAAAACTGTGCTAGAGCTTAGGCCACACTTTACAGGTTGGCCAACTGTTGGAGGTCTGTACCTTTCCATCTATTTTTATTAGTGTTATTCTTAGATTATTTCATTGGGAGGGAGACAGAGGAGGAGGAGGAAAAGCAGCTGCACCATATATATTATTATATGAAATTATTAATTTATTTTTATTCATTAAATATACAAACAACTAGCTGACCCAGTGTAACATATGCCATTATAGTAGGTTTGAAAACTTCACACAGTTCAGCTACATGCTATTACTTTAGGAAAATAATATTGCATTGTATTACACGTAGGTGGTGATTGGCTGAGGGAGTGCGAGGAGAGAGGGGCCCTTGTGAGGCGGGGTTGTAAATGCTGATTGAGTAACAGGAGTGGATTGTGAGGTGGAGAGGGAATTTGCATGTAGGTGGTGATTGGCTGAAGATTGGTTGGGTAAGCAGCCAATCAGCACACTGGGAAAGGAAACATGCCCAAGAGTTTTATATAGAGAGATAATATCTGTTTTATTTAATTTTACAAAAGCTCTTTTGCACTTGAAGCCAGAAGCTCAGACAGTTTGTTGTAGAAATAGCAGTAGCAGCTTACTGGATGTGTCTTTAGTGAAAAAGTTTATGGTTCAGCACTCCAGGATCACGGAGAACTACTCTTTCCTGGGAAAGTGTTCCAATCAATCAGAGATCCAGATGGTCATGTGATCTGTGGTGTTACTAAGGCTGGTGTCACCCCTCCCTCCGACAGTGTCATCTGGTGTGGTTTGGTCTCTCCACACATCCCTAGTGCCACCACTGCATGTGATGACATCATAGCCCCGTGTACCGATCAGGCTCCTGCAGATTTGATCCATGAGCCAAGGAGCCTTCACCCAGTTTTATGTTAACTGAAGCTATAAAGGACAGTAGCAATGGGTATTACATTAAGCTTCTCTAAATGTGAGCATCACTCATACCACCTAGTAGTCATTTCACACTTGATTTGATCTACAGTATCAAGTGGTGATCATGACAGTAACGAAGTTAATGACTTATTCCTTCACCCTCCTTTACTAATATCAAAGTTGACAATCAGCCCCTATCCATTTAGCTAGGGAATATTCACCTGATGGAATAGCACAATAGAACAATTCAAGGCTGAACATAAAACAATTTTTACAACTTCTGCTACTACCTTTATCTAATCTGATACAGGTATCAGGCATCAATTTGCCAAAAGAAACATACTGAAAAAGGTCTAATCTGACTGTTTTATCTAATTTCCGGGTTATTCCAAGAAATGGAGTACTACTGCATGAAAAATAGGGAAATATCCTTGCTAGGCCAACCCACGATAAATGAACCTAGAAGCACCAAGCGTTCTGTCCAAGGTTTTATGGGTGATTGCAGTGGGCTGCACCCAAGGATCCCTTATGATGTCACAGAAGAACCTCATAGTAACACTTTGGTTTACTACAGCACAATCTGAGTTTTATCACTATTGGCATCACATGAATGGGCATTCTGTTTCCCTCTTCGCTCCCCCCCTTCTTGCGGTCACATCATAAATGTAATCTGGAAATTTCCCTACCATATAAATTTGATATGTATACTTGGGACTGATGGGGAGAAGTGGAACCATCTACTCACTGTTCCGCTGACAGAATAATCTCTGGCTTTTCTTCGCAAACACAGATTCAGGAAGGACTCAACCCACGCTTTCTGCAAGCGCACTGATGACTGAAAAGGCCAATCCAAGATAAACATGTCTGGTTGCAGAAAGCACAGCAGAAGGGCTCCTTAGGTGATGTTTCCGGGTTGTGATTCATTCTGCGTTGCCATTTCTCTTCCAGACTTGTTCGGCGTGAGTTCTGAAATAAGGCTGCAGCATTGTGGATAGTGCGTCTCCATGCCTCCCGATGTGAGGCCATGGCGGACCATTGTTGGTGATCAATTTGGCTGAGCTTGAGATGTTGTTTCAGGGAGTCCTTGTATCACTTTTTTGGAGCACCCCTCTTACAATGACCTGTGGTGAGTTCACTGTAGAGTACTATTTTTGGGAGATGATGGTCCTCCATCCGACAAGGGGGCGTCAGTGGAGAGATGACAGAATAATATAATATAATATAATGCAGTTTTCCCACTGCATTGGATTCTGTGGAATATACTTTGAAAACTTTAAGGGGATACTAGTATCCTGCCTTATATTACTGGTATAATATAAACAGATTTAAACAGGTATTGTCTTATAAATTTGTATTGGGCTCTACCCTACCTTTCCGTTATCTCAGCTCTATATCTGCCCCGGGGGTGATGAAGACTGCTGGGGGCAGAACAGGGAAAATGCCCTGCATCATATGGACTGCAAGACTCTGAGATGGGGACGTTACAGGGTATATTGTCCATTTAGACAAGCCCTTAGTTTCAAAGTTCAGCTGGTAGTAGATTCAGCAACTCATGGAACTAGAATTGACCAAAATGGAAAAGTGATGATTTCTCTCCCTTTGTCAGCCTCAGCAATGACAGTTCATAGCTGGAGGAAGAGGACTTTAGTTGGAGCAATGTCTAGAATGGCATACATCATATCACACATTGCAGCACTTCAGTGCTCTTTCACACATTACCCAGATGCTCCACTGACAGTACAGTTCAGAGGGAGCTGCAAAAAGGCACTTCACATGGCATAGAATCATAGAATCATAGAATTGTAGAGTTGGAAGAGACCACGAGGGCCATCCAGTCCAACTCCCTGCCACGCAGGAAATCTTGATCAAAGCATCCCTGACAGATGGCCATCCAGCCTCTGTTTAAAGACCTCCAAGGAAGGAGACCCCACCACGCTCCGAGGGAGTGTGTTCCACTGCCAAACAGCTCTTACTGTCAAAAAGTTCCTCCTATTGTATTTTATTGTATTTATTGTTTTTAAATGTGATGTTAGATCAGTTGGTTTTAATTTATAATTGTTTAATTTTTTTTTATGGGGGAGGGTGGGGGTGGGGGGTGTTTGGGGATTTTATCTGTATTGTATTTTAATTTTTGTAAGCCGCCCCAATTGTTTTGACAGAGGGGCGGGGTATAAATAAATAAATAAATATTATTATTATTATTATTATTATTAATGTTGAGGTGGAATCTCTGTTCCTGGAGCTTGCATCTATTGCTCCGTGTTCCAGTCTCTGGAGCAGCAGAAAACAAGCCTGCTCCATCCTCAGCGTGACACCCCTTCAAATAATTAAACAGGGCTATCATATCGCCTCTTAACCCTTTACTCATTTTCAAATATGCCACATTTACTATATGCACGAACTGCTGAAACAACCTGGGTTTCACCCCTTCATTTGTGTCTCATCCCCAGTGACCTGTTTGAATCTTTATGAAATTAAACTAGTTGTAGTTTGGATGATGACAGACAGTGTAGTATAGTAGTAAGAGTGTTGGACTGGAATTTGAGAGATCTAGTTTCAAGTCCTCATTGAGCTGTGAAACTCAGTTGATGATTGTGGGCCTGTCACTCTCAGCCTAATTTAACTCATGGACTTGTATAAGGATGAAGGGGAGAAGAGGAGAACCATGTAAGCTGCCCTATGTTCACTGCAAGATATAAATGTAACAAATGCATAGGGAACATAAGAAACTGTTGCACACTGTGTCAGACCGTTGGCCCATCTATCCCAGTACTGTCAACTTCTATTAGCAGTGATTCTCCAGGGTTTAAGGCAGGATTCTAGCCTACCCCTATCTGGCAATCCCTGGTATTCCCTGGTGGTCTTCCAAACAAAGTACCACCCTTAAGGGTTTTATGCACCTTAAGAATAATAACAGGTATGTCTTAATTTGATGTCCTTGATTGACTGAGCAAGTTAAAAATAATATTCAAAGACAAGATGATAACCTCATGACCCTTGAAAACACAAGGGAGAGTAATGTCAGATCAGACCCCAAGCCTATCTGGTCCAGTATCCTGTTCTGTATGGTGGCCAGCCAGATGCCAATAGTAAGCCCAAAAACAGTACCTAAAGAAAACAGTTCCCTTTTATGCAGAAATTCATGGATTTTCAATCAACCAATCAGTCACTTCATTTATATCCTGCTTAAAACCAAAAAAACCAAAGTGACTAATATAAGTAGATCTGGTGGTAATAGAAGACTACGGAGGAGGCCTGCATTCCACGGCTCTCAGCTTACACACACCAAAAACAGGTAGAGGTGGAAATGCAGGAAATTTCCTGCTAAAAGACCAATTGGCAAACAATTTGACACACCAGCTTGGCAGACCTGAAAGGATGCTGTTCCAGCACGAGCCACCAGAGGCCGCCAGAACTCCAACATTCTCCCCCCCTCCCCAAAAAAACTCCACACTGTTCTATTTAAATGCAGCTCCCTGTTCCCTTTCTGTTTGTTCTGTGTATATTTATTTTCAATGAGGTCAGGAGTATCAAGGTTGTAAAATAACATATTTTCACTTGTTTTCTTCCCAGATCTCATACAAAAGAGCTTCTGGAGTCAATTATCTCCAGGAGATTGTTCCCACCCACCCCCTTTACTCTCTTCTCTCTCACCCCCACCTCATTTTTGTCTCTCCTCTGATTTGTAGTGCATCAGACACTGACATCAAGATGCTGAGAAAGAAGGAAGAGAGAAATAGTTTCTTCCTTTCCTCCACCATCACCCAACACATGCATTTTTCTTGTGAGAGTATGTCAAACCTCTGGAACAACACATAGTTCATCAGAGCAAAGGCTTTCATGATTTCTCATTGGATTGCCAAAAGAGCACAAAAGAAAGAGTTTGCAATATCACCAACCCCTCTGTACTGTACAGTAGCATTGGTCTCCCACTACTGAGAATATAGAGTTTATTGCACCAGGTGCATGGTCCTACATTATTGTTGAGCCCCACTGAATCTTAGACTGGTACACTGAACATTTGTCATGATGAAGTTGAAGGCTTTCACGGCCGGCATCCATAGATTTTCCTTGGGTTCTTTCCGGGCTGTGAGGCCGTGTTCTGGAAGAGTTTATTTCTGATGTTTCGCCTGCATCTGTGGCTGGCATCTTCAGAGAAAGAGGGGAGGAGAAAGATCTCTGAAGATGCCAGCCACAGATGCAGGCGAAACATCAGAAATAAACTCTTCCAGAACAGGGCCTCACAGCCCAGAAAAAAACCCAAGGAAAATCTATTTGTCATGATGTTTGACTGAATTTACAACAGCTGAGGCCAGAGCCACACTACACAAATAATCCAATTTGAAACAGGATTATTTGCCATGGCTCCTTCCTATGGAATCCTGGGTTTTAGAGTTTGGTGAGGTACCAGCACTCTTTGGCAGAGAAGACTAAAGAGCTTGTAAAATGACAAATCCCAGGATTCCATAGGAAGGAACCATGGCAAATAATTCCATTTCAAACTGGATTATTTATGTAGTGTGGATTTGGCCTTAGTGGTCTAACATAACCCCTGTGCTCCTCACTTAGAAACCGAGACTTATATTAATATATTGAGATCATGTTCTTTGAATTTAAAACAGCTGGCCCACACTGTTGATCCTCATATAGAGGAGCCAAGGTCTTGTGTCAGATTTGTGTCATGTAAATCTCTGCATGTGGAGTAGCACATTAATGATATCACACAACTCTCAGATTGAATGCTAATGTTGCGCAATGGAACCAAGATACGAAAACTGCAACCCAATGCACAGTGAATTGCAATGAATTGCAATGCACGGTGCACAACTCCCTTTATGTGCAAGAAACATCCATGTGCAGTGTTAATGTGCATCTGTTTAAAATGAAAGAATGAAAGGAGACAGAGCTCCATGTGCTATACGATAGTAAAAAAACCCTTTATTTCATGAAAAACCCAATGTGTATTGGCCTTAAGACCAATTGGCCATTTCAGGGGCTATTCAATCCTTTGAAATTTCTGGAGTTTCAGTAGTATGCACTCTTTATACAAGTGGACCATTGAATATTAATATTCTTTTAATATTTAATATCTTTAAATAATATATATTTAATATTTTAATATTTCTTTTAATATTCAGTGGTCCACTTGTACAGAACCTATGTATTCATGTATTTATTTGAGGTACCTCCTGCCCTTTTCCCCAAAGAAACCAGGGCAGCTAATAACCTGCATAAAACACTATTAAAAACACAATGTAATAAATACAAAAAAGCCATCAACATAACCAACAGAAAAACAAATAAAACAACTATTAGTCTAATCATCTTGCTGACAGGGCACTGGAGATGCTGAGAGGAGTGGACAAGGAGGGAGAATGGGCTAGAGAAAACAAAGAGATGAAAAAGTTATGAAGGGAATTCTGAAACTTGTCCTCATAATATGGGCAGGTATCCAGATGTTAACTGCCTGCATATTTAACTTTATTGTTCATTTCCGAGGGAGGAATTCATTGCTTCCCTTATGCAATGACCAAAACCCCCATGGAAGGCTATTCTTCGTGGTGATATAATGGCCACTGGAGAGCAGGGGAATTGGGAAAGTATCTAGTTATGACCCGGTAGCCAAGGCCTGTAAATTAGGGGTTAAGCCAGTACATTGGTCCAGGACCTGGAGAGTCCCAGAAGATGATGTTGTTCTGGTGCCTCCACCTATAGGGACAAAGAGAAACACTTCTCTGATTCCTCCCCTGATCAGCCACTAAATGGCCGTGGGGAAGGTGACTCCTGCAGGAAGAAGGTGAGTCCTGTAGATGGAGAGAGGGGAGATGCATCATCGCTCTGCCTGGCCAGAACTTTATGATACACCTGCCAATGTAGGCTTTGTCTAAACAGGCAATATATCCCATCATGCCCCCATCTCAGTGCCTCATGCCCCCATCTCAGTGCCTCACAGTCCTGATGATGCAGGGCATTTTCGCTGTTCTGCCCCCAGGCAGTCCTCACCACCCCAGGGACAGAGATAGGGCTGAGATGGGGTGGGGGAGGTCCAACAGAACATTCTAAAATAACACTCAATTTATTCCATTACCACCAGAAAAAACTGGATCGGGTCCTGTGTGTCCACAAGAGCCCATCCTAGCACGCCAGCCCTTGCAGCTGCTGTGGTCTTCCTGGCTGAATTGTGGAACCTGCACAGAGGAAACCCATTGGAAGTTACACTGATAGAGGTTTACATTCCACCAAAACACAGACAGGATCTTGGCTGCAGCCCTCTACCTAGGTGGATGAACCACTCAGTTTCACTTTCACTGACAATCCAATTGCTCAGCGAATTTCCCCCGCCAGTTAATCCGAGAAGAAATTTTAGAATTTTGGAAAGTTGTTTTCAGAAATCCATCCAACTAAATTCTCACACAATCTTAGTTTCCACATATATCTTCAGAGATACACATGCCTGTGCATATATATTGCATGTGTTTGCAATCTTTTGCAGATTAAATAATCTCCTCTTCCCAATCAGAGTAGCAAACTCTTAGCAATGCAAAGAAGGGGCAGAGAAAGAGCAAGTAACAATTAATAAGGAATAACGTCTAATTTTCCCCACTTTCCAGTTTGCATGAAGCATAATGAGCTCTCTATCATGTCATTAAATTTATGTTGTGCTCTGAAATGATAATCATCATCCAAAGAGAACAACAAGAGGTGGTGGGGGGAGGCAGCCTTATTTCATTATATTGTTTCCCTCAGCAGCAAGCCAATTCTTCTGGGCACTTGTGTTAAGGAACAGACAAAACAAACTAGCATTATGTTTGGAAAATATGAAATGTTTTAAGGGGCATGGTAGCTGAATAATTAAAAGCTAAACAAAATGCCCCTGCTAGTGATATAATTATCAATGGAAGCAATGAGTAGTTTTAATAATGTTCTTCTGCTACCTGCCCTGACACCCCCTATCCCATATCTATAATAAATTGGTAATATAGTATTTTAAAATTAGGTCACATGTGTCCTTCCAATCAGTGCAGCCATTAAAGCTGGAAAATTACAAGAAATTCCAAAGACTAGCATTCAGACTCAGTCAACTATGCACTTAAGGATGGGCTGCCCAAATTCGAAAGAAATGTTGATTTGCAAGGCAACTGAAGGTCCAAACACCTGGCTAATCCTATCAGCGAAAGCTAGGAGACTCAAACCTGTAAACAGTCCTCATACCTTTGTCACCCCCTGAAACAAAGGAAGTTGCTTTCTCCATTCAATCGCACATTAACATGCCATTAACATATCTGGAGTGCCTTTGTCTCAACCTTAGCAACTCCAAGAAACAATCTTCCACTCTAAATCCCATCCCCGGAAGGCAGTTATTGACTATAAAAACCCCTTCAAAACAAAACCAAAATATATTCAGCTCCTTCTCCTACATCCATGCTGCTGGTTTGCTGACTGACTTTATCAGACCACCACTCTAAACCCCGTTCTTTAACCAACATAACTTTCCTGTTTTTATGCCGGCGAAAGAACTCCCCATGCCACACTTACCTCTAATCCTGGCAAAAGGCTTCCCGGCAATGAACAAAGAGTGAACAGAGCTCAGTTCACTTCCTCGTTCGAAATCCCACGAGAATACATAATCCGGGAAATACAAAAATAAAAACAAAAATAACAGAGAAAAAGTTTTTAAAAGCACAAAAATACACTTAAAATCTTCCAAGTAAACTGGGGAGCATCATAAAAAGTGTGGCACCTACCTGGATGTCACAATCTCACCCAGAAGTGTTCTTGCCAGACTGGCCATTGACATGAGTACAATAGTGTGAAGTTTCAGATGCTGGCAATGCCAGCAGAAAAGTGCCACAGGGATCAATGGATAGCTTGAGCTATCAATAAAAATGTACATTTTTTTAACAGGACATGATCACGAAAGGGCAACATCATGTGGTATGTGCTCCCTTTTGCAATCATTAGGCATCCTTATGATGCCATATCTGACTTGTCTGATAACATCCTGAGACTCCATTGCTGCAGCAACTTCTGCTCTACAGGACAGGTATCGTATCTCCCATAAACAACTCCCTTCATTATTCCTCTATCCCAATATTTCCTACTTTATTCGCTAGTCTTGTGTGAATGCTTTATGCCTGAATGTGTGTGTGTGAATGTTGTTATAATTGTTTTTCTCAAATAAAAACCAACTTACTGAACTATATAGCGTAATATTTCCTCCCTAGTACTGGTAAACATAGATCAAAAGATTCTGCTGTCTGTTGCCCCCTCTGCATAGCCAAGCTGAGTACATTAATTCCCCAAATTAATGTTGATATTTTGACTCTTGAGCATATAGGGTAACACTTCTCATTGTGAGAAAGTCTGCAAAAAGCATGCCATTTTGGAAGCTTATTCACAATTTGGAGCTTATTCTGCACAAAATCCACACAGGGTTGTTTTGCACAGAAACAGCATGTTCTGCAGAGGAAACAGCATTTTCTGTGCAAAAACAATTCTGTATGTAGAGATTCTATTTTCGGCACAGAAAAAAGCTGTTTCCTGCACAGACAGACTGTTTTCTGTACAAACCAGCCAGATGGGAATTTTGTGCAGACTAATGCCTAATCTACACTATGCAAATAATCCAGTTTGAAACTGGATTATTTGCCATGGCTCCTTCCTATGGAATCCTGGGATCTGTAGTTTTACAAGGTCTGTTAAAGAGTGCTAATGCCTCACCAAATTACAGATCCCAGGATTCCATAGGAAGGAGTCATGGCAAATAATCCAGTTTCAAACTGCACCTTAAACCTTGAGTTACAGCATTTTCTGCACAGGAAATAGCTTTCCTATGGCTGGTAATAAATTTTTTGGATAGAACCAGGAGTTTACTAGAAATACATCAAAACAAGCAAAACATCATCTAGATGTCAGAAATAAAATCAGTTTGCTCAGGAACAAATCTGACATTTCCAAAGACTTTTTTTACTCATCCAGAGGTAGCCAGGGTTGATATCCTTTACTGCACCTTTTCTCACCAAGGATAGGAAAAAAGGCATTTGTCACATATTTGTGCTGTACAAATGATAACTAGTTTGGTAGTGCTTAGCATTGTAAAGTATTTGTCAAGCCTTCCATTATTGAACTTGTTCCCCTTCAAAGTGCTAAATGTCCTGCCTTAACTTCTCCATGCCCCCACTCCACAAGATGAATTGTCCTGCTACTCCTTGGCTTCATAGCCACTTGAATTTTTTAAGAACTTGCTACCACTTTTCCTCATGCCAACTAGCAAATCCTAACTAGCCAACTGTAACTTCACATTGCTCCTGTAGCTTTTGATCATGTTCCTCTCAAACTGCTGAGCAGCTTGCAAACATCTCTCTTCTTCATCACAACTTCTCAAAGCCCCACCTAATGGTGCTTCTGTTTGTTCCTCACTTAAGCATCATTCTCCTTAAAGTGTGTTCCGCTTGCTCTTGTTTACATCCAGGAATGTTGGCTCCTGTGGAGAAACCGGTTCTTTAATGTCTTCTTTCCCCAAATCATTGAAGGGTGGATCGTGCAATGCTCTCGGGGCACATCAAGTCTACCAAAGGTAAACACTACTGGCCCACATACTAGCAGAGCTGTGAAAGACGGTTGCTGAAAGGAAATTATAGAGTCTGACGGCATGTCTACCCTACAGAAATAAAGCAGTTTGAAACCACTTTATCCACCATAATTATATCCAATGGAATCCTGATATTTGTAACTTTGTGAGACATTTAGCCTTTTCTATCAAATAAATCTGGTGCCTCACCAAACTACAAATGCCAGGATTCTAAAGGACAGAACTATGGTGGATAAAGTGGTGTCAAACTGCTGTATTTCTGCAGTGTAGACAGGCCCTGGGAGTTGGAAGGAGCTGCATGGGCCATCTAGTCTTACCCCCTGCTGTGCAGGAATACACAGCTACAGCACTGCTGAAAGATGCCCATCCAATTTTTTGTTATTTAAAGACAGCCAAAGAAGGGGAGTCCAACACTCTCCAAGGAGAAGAAAGAAGAAGAAGCCATAACTGCACTTGTTAATGTTCCTCCAAATACAGTTCCAGATTTTAAAACTTCTTTCCATTTGTATTTCTCTATTACATTTAAACCCCACCTTTCTCCTCAAAGCAATTGATGCTCAAAGCAGTCAGAAATAATGAAATCAAAATAAATAAAAATTAAACATAAAGCAGATGAATTAAAACCTGACAGTTTTCTTAAAAAAAAAATCCCACCAAAAGCACATCAGTTTAAAAACAAAACAAAACAGTACCCACTTGGTTAAAAGGCCTTCTGTAGCAATTTACTAAATTGCCAAAGGTCTGCCTTAATTAAAAGTGGAGAGGGGGGAGTCTTTGCCTGTCAGTAGAAGGAGACAAGAGAAGGGAACAAGCTAGCCTTCATAGTCATGGATGTCCAGAGCCTGGGAGCAGTCACAGAGAAAGCTCTTGGTGGCTCTCTGTTTATATGCTTCCATTTAAACTCTTTGGGACTACTTATCTTTCCAGGAAGCATTTTTCTCAACAATATAGGAACAAAGCTGGACATGAGTCAGCAGTGTGATGCGGCAGGTAAAAAAACCAATGTGATTCTAAGCTGTGTTAATAGGAGTACAGTATAGTGTCTAGAGCAAGGGAAGTCACAGTGCCACTCTATTCTGCTTTGGTCAGACCTCACCTGGAATACTGTGTCCAGTTCTGGGCACCACAATTCAAGAAGGATATGGACAAGCTGGAATGTGTTCAGAGGAGGGTGACTGAAATGATGGGAGCTCTGGAAGCCATTATGCCCTATGAGGAGCAGCTTAGGGAGTTGGGCATGTTTAGTCTGGAGAAGAGAAGTTGAGAGGGGATATGATAGCCATGTTTAAATGTTTGAAGGGATGTCCTACTGAGGATGAAGCAAGCTTGTTTTCTGCTGCTCCAGAGAGTAGGACATGGAGCAATGGACTCAAACTACAGGAAAAGAGATTCCACCTAATGATTAGGAAGGATTTTCTGAGGGCAAGAGCTATTTGACAGTGGAATGTGCTGCCTCAGAGTGTGGTGAAGTTTCTTTCTTTGGAGTTTTTTTTTTTAAAAACGGTGGCTGGATGGTCATCTGTCGGGAGTGCTTTGATTGTGTATTCCTGCAGAGCAGGGGGCTGGACTAGATGGCCTTTGTGGCCTCTTCCAACTCTATGATTCTATGAAATTCCATTTGGCCAGAATCCTGCTGGTGCACCATGCTATGGTTGAGACTGCACTTTTTCTTGAAACATGCCCATCTAATTTCTGTTTAAAAACCTCCAAAGAGGGAGAATCCACCACCCTCCAAGCCAGTCTATTCTGCTGTCCAATGGTCCTTACAGTAAAGAAGTTCTTTCTAATGTCGAGGTGGAATCTTTGGGGCCAGTTACACGGGAGAATAAAGTGTGGGAAATTCTGGATTACCATCCTTTCGCATCAGCATGCTCAGTTCACATGAATTTTTGCTAATTTGGAAGATGCGGTGAGTTTTGGCTTTCATAGTTTATACGGCATGGCCTCAAGATCATTAAAGCCAGGCAGGAGGTGAGGAGGAAGCAAGGAGGGGGCGAGGGGAAAAAAGACCGTAAATAATGACAGAGGGAAGGAAAGCACAAACACACACAAAAGAGCGATCTCCGAGATTCCTTTTTCTCTGGAATGCAGCTGAAGCCTGTCTCTCTCCCTCTTGTGCGAGGGGGAAGATCCCTGCCAGTGCACCCACACACACACACAGAAAGGAAGCAGCTGGAGGGAAGGAAAGCAGCCGAAATCCCTGCCAGAGCGCGCGCGTGTGCACGCACGCACGCACACACAATTGATCAATCAGCCAGTCGATCTCTCTCTCATTCATACACACACACACACACACACATATACACACACACACAGATAGAGAGAGGGAGGGAGGGAGGAACAGTAGTTAGAAAGGAAGCCGGCTAGCTCGATCTTTTTATTTCAGACTCATCTCTTGCAAGTCAGACCCCCTCCCTCCTTGGTCAATTGAACCAATCAGGATTAAGTTCTGCTGTAGCAATTTCAAAAAGACTGCTGAGTGTTTCCACTGCCATAAGGGAAATGGTCATTCACACAGTCGATAGTGCGCTAACTTGCGCTACTTTTCAAAAAAGACGGGGAAAATAGTGAAAGCTGATACTGCATGACTTATGGGGTTTTTTGCCCCCCTCCTTCTGAATATGGCAACTTTGATCCGAAAGATGTGGGAACTATTAGCACTCTTTGCGAATTCTTTGAGGATTTATTTTGCCATATAACCGGCCCCTTTGTTCTTGAATGTGCTTTGAAAAGGAGGTCCTGTTGAGCTGCTGGTGCTTGGAGAAGGGGGAAGGAACCCTCTAATGCCCCCCTGATCACAGCAGCAAAGATTGGGTCTTTTCTCCTGCCCCTCCCCCAATTCATTGTAATTTAATTCCTCCCACCCCCCTCCTGGTATTGCTATTCCACTCCCTGAGTTTATAAAACATTTCTGGAGATTGCTTGCACAAAAGACACTGTACAAAATAAAGTTGCATTGTAAAATAATTGTACCTGGAAGGCACAGAAGCAGCTGTGACCAAGTACCACACGTTGACTCTTTGAAGCCGCCTGTTACAAGAGACAACAAAGAGGAAAAAATGGGGGCATGCAGCCTTAATACAGAAGGCTGGGCAGAGAGGAGAATTTGCCAGCTAGGACAGGAGAACTGAACAATTGCTTCTTGCTACTGAAGTCATTCTGCTGAGTTCCAAGTCTTTGGCCACTTCCACACCCACTGCTAATCATGTGCGGGTTCTTCTCATACTATTCCAAGTCAGTGCTGCTTCCAGCCATCAAAATCCACACCTGGTTCCTATTAGACCAGTACCCATAGTGCCTGGCTGGATGTGCAGTGTAGTATGGCTTTATTGCAGTGAAAAACGATGGGGGCAAATGTTAATAGATATATATATTTCACAAAAGGGTGCTTGAGGAAGGCAGTCTTTGCGAATTCTAATATGAACTGATCTGCATGACCAGGACTAATGTGTGGTTCAGAACTTAGTTACCCGCTGCCTTTCATATTTCCCAAATGCTCTGATTCATTTCCCACCTCAGAAAACATATCAAAACATATTTTAAAACATGGATTTGAGAACTAACGCATTTAGCAACATGCATTTTGAGAGCAAATATGCTTAGAGATGTGTATTTTGAGTGGAAAATACGTTTGAGCATAATATATTTAAATGCACATTTAACTGTGGATTTTCATGTAAACATTCTTAAAATAAATTTTGCCAACTCATGTGGAAATGGGATGGAATGGACTTACTCGAGAACAGAAATGAAACAGATATTGATGGGAAAGAGACTGATTTACCCATACCTTATTTAAATGGAAATGGAAGACTATATCCTATATGTTCATAATGTACTCTTTCTGTGAGTGTGGATCATTTATCTACCTCCAAAGAGCATCACACAGAGGAAGGAGATATCAATGGAAACCCCAGTTTTAACATATACATAAATTATATTTAAAGGGGAGAGGAACTAATGGGTGTGAGAGAGAGAGAGAGAAACCTAGAAGAGTCTAATAAAGGCATAGTGTGCTCAGTGTCTACAGAATGGGAGAAGAGGGCGGAAATCCAGGGAAAAGAGGGGGTGGAAAGCATGGCTAGTTGGTTGGGGGATCCAGCATGATTTAGAGGTTTGAATGTTGGACTATGACTCTGGAGGGAAGGTTCCAAGTCTCTGCTCAGCCATGAAAACTCACTGGGTGACCTTGGGCAAGTCATATACTCTCAGCCTCAGAAAGCCCCATGATAGGTTCACCTTAGGTTTGCCATAAATCAGAAACTAATTGAAGGCACACAACAACAATAAAGTTGGTTGGGACCCATATTGCAGGTTCAACTTGTATGTGTGGTATTGACAGCTCCTGACATTCTCTCCATCACATTCTGTTCTATCAGGCTGGACCATAAGCAACAAAGACAACTGAACATGAACCTTTGCTGATGGGAGTAGGTTTAGATTAATAGGTTGGGTGGTAATGCTGAGAGTTTTTATTCTTTTTATTCTTCCACTAGAAATTCAGACTATTTCTCCAAGGTAGCGATGGGAAGAATTTTCCAAAACAATGTTGAAAAATGGGTTTCTCAAATATTAAGAAACTCTGATGAGAAGACTCCTAGATACGTAAGAATCTTCATCATTCAGACTTATTCTGTGTGGGAAATGCACATGGTTTGTGTGTGTGTGTGTGTGTGTGTGTGTGGAAAATAGCTTGTACTCAACAGAAAACAGCATACCCTGTTTTAAAAATACCATTTCTGCACAGCAAACTGTATCCTCGGTGTAGAAATGTTGTTTTTGTTGTAGAAAACCTGTTTTCTGTGAAGAAAATGCTGTTTTCTGGGCAAAACTAAAAATAAAAATGTGCATAGGAGGGGGGGCTGAATAAGTCCCAAACTGGAAATAGTTTTCAAGAACTGCGCAGTTTTCAACAATTTTTTCACAGCAAGGAGTAAAATGGAAAATAATTATTCTTTCTTGCCTATGAAAATGAGATTTACAAAGATTTACATCCCTAACTCAAGGTCAATTTTGCCATGATGTAAGGCAGTTTGCTTTCTATAGAGAGACTTTTCTTTAAAGTCATTGCTGATAAGAATTTACCAGAATTCATAAATTTCCCCAGTGGAAAGAACTTGAGAGTTTAAAAAAAAACAATGGGGAAGAAATGGAAACTAACACATTCATTTATCCATTCAAGTACAAGTTTTCAGTGCTTAACTCTCAAAAGTCTGGGTTTGAATCCCTATGTATTCAACCACGTTGGTGCAGAATTAGGATTCACACCTCTTCCCCACACATCTCTAACACCCTCCTCTCTAACCACCTTCATCTCTAACATCCATATATCAAGCAAGTTCAAGATGGTGCTGGTCATGCAGGGAAAAACTGTAACTACTGTGTTGTATTGTGAAATTTCTGAATGACAGTGTTGAGCAACTGAATGTAAAATGGAATGTTCGATGGAATGTGTATCTGAATACACAACTAACTTCACAACCACATGCCCATCTGTATAGACTACAGCAGCATATGTACAACTCCACTTCAATGAACTTGAAGCGGATACGGACATTGTACATTGGATAAAAGTATCCAACCATTTCCATAGGTGAATTTGTCTACACAAAGAAGACACCAAAATGATTCCAGCTATTGAATTTTGACCATGGACATGGATGGGGGAAAAAAAAGGCTTCTGTTTCTATTTTGAAGAATTTACTAAAATTTACAAATCACATACTGACACAAAGAATTTGACTTCCCAAAAATTCAGCTGCAAGAGAAATGAAATGTCCCCCTAATTTCAAATGACAGAGTGAATAGGGAAGGGATAAAGGCAAGGAATTGGTGTTTGAATGGTGAACCACGGATTTTTAACATTTCAGCATGAGTGGAAATATGCCATTGTTTTAGGCAGCAAAATGCCTTGGGCTGCTGCTCTTGGGATATGTGACAGGAACCTTGGAGAGGTGTGAGCCACCAGGTGTGACTAGACCCATGCCCTTCCTGGCTCCTAAAGGCAGCAAAAGGGGAACTGGCTGAGCAGGTTAGGAAAGTAGTGAATACCTCCTTAAAGCAAGGCAGGTTTCCATCTTGCCTAAAGGGGATTGTGGTGAGGCCACTATTGAAAAAAATCTCCCCAGACCGCACCATACTGGAGAACTATCAGCCAGTTTCCAATATCCCTTTTTTGGGCAACGTTCAAGAGTGTCTGGTGGCCTCCCAGCTCCAGGGATTCCTGGATCAAATGGATTATGTAGATAAGGTGGTTCCTGGATGATACCGATTATCTAGATCCATTTCAGTCTGGCTCCAAGCCTGGCTATGGGACAGAGACAACTTTGGTCACCTTGGTAGATGACCCACAGTGGGGACTAGACAGGGGCAGTGTGTCCCTGCTGGCTCTGCTGGACCTTTCAGCAATATTCAGCACCATCGACCATGGTATACTTAAGGGCTGTCTCTCTAGGATGAGACTTGGGGGCACTGTTCTACCATGCTGCCAGTCCTTCTTGGAAGAGCAGACTCAGAAGGTGGGTGATGCTGGTTTAACACCCTGGCCACTGGCCTGTGGTGTCCCTCAGAGCTCAGTTCTGTCCCCCATGCCATTTAATATTTACATGAAACTCCTGGGAGAGGTCATCTAGAGTGTTAGGATTCAGTATCATCAGTATGCTGTTGACACCCAACTCTATCTCTCCTTTCCATCTGATTCCAAGGAAGCTGTCTCTGTACTAAACCAGTGTCTGATGTCAGCAATGGACTGGATGAGGGTGAGCAAATTGAAACTTAATTCTGATAAGACGGAGGTGTTCCTGGTCAGTTGAAATGCAGATCAGGGAATAGCGATTCAGTCTGTGCTGGATGGGGTTGCATTCCTGCTGAAATCACAGTTTTGCAGCTTGGGTACTCCTAGGCTAGAAAATGAGCCTGGATGCTCAGGTTTCAGTGGTGGCCAGGAGTGCATTTGCACAGTTAAAACTAGTGCACTAGCAGTGCCCATTCCTTGAGGAGTCAGATCTGGTTACAGTGACACATGCCATGCCATGGGACACATCCCATTTGGATTACTGTAACACACTCTATATGGGGCTGCCTTTGGAAACAGTGGAAATTTCAGCAGGTTCAAAAAGTTATGGCCAGGCTACAGACCAGGGCTGGTTAAAAGGATCATGTGACCCTCCCTGTTAAAACACCTCCACTGGCTGCCAGGTGTTTATTTTTTCTGAGCATGATTCAAAGTGATGTTTTTGAGCTTTAAACCCTACCTGGCTTGGGTCCAGACTACCGTATATTCCGGCGTATAAGACGACTGGGCATATAAGATGACCCCCCAATTTTCAAGTAAAAATCTAGAGTTTGGCATATATTTACCATAAAAGGCCAGCCCCCAATTTGGCTGGCTGGCTGGCTGGGGGAGCCTTGCCAGCTGATCCTCTTTGTTTCCCAACTCACGAGGATCTCCTTGTGAGTTGGGAAAGCGAACAGAATCAGCTGGCAGGGCTCTCCCAGCCAGCAAGCCGCTACATTCACCCCTCTCTTCCACCTTCCAGTCAAACTTGACTCGAAGGTGGACGAAAGGGGTGAAAATACCCAGTTTGCCTGGTCTGCCCCCCCTCAGTTTTCATTCCCTTTGGAAGGGAATGAAGACAGAGGGAAGTGGGGGCGGCTGCTGTAAACCACAAGATTTGCCCCTTTCTTCCACGTTCAAGGGTTGCCTTGGCCACTGTAAGGGTGGCTAGTGGGGGGGGGGCTTTCAAGACACCCACCCCCTCCCCGAGGCTGGGACCAAGAGCCTGATCCCAGCTTCTGGGAGGGTGGAAGGGTGGCTAGAGGGGGGGGCTTTCCACCCACCCACCCCCTCCCCAAGGCTGCAATGGGGAGACCGATCATGGCTTCAGGGAGGGTGGAAGGGTGGCTGGGGGGGGCTTTCCAGCCACCCACCCCCTCCCCGAAGCAGTGACTGGGAGCCTGATCGCAGCTTCAGGGAGGGTGGAAGGGTGGCTGGGGGGGGGTTTTCCACCCACCCACCCCTTCCCCGAGGCCGCAACCGGGAGCCCGATCGTGGCTTCAGGGAGGGTGGAAGGGTGGCTAGAGGGGGGCTTTCCACCCACCCACTCCCTCCCCGAGGCCGTGACCGGGAGCCCGATCCCGGCTTCGGGGAGGGTGGAAGGGTGGCTCTGAGATATGAAGACAGAGGGAATGGGCGGCCTCTGTTGCAAACCGCAGGATTCACCTCTTTCTTCCACCTTCCAGGAAGGTGGAAGAAAGGGGTGAATGTACCTGGTTTGCCTCGGCTGCTGCTTGATTTCCTGTGTGTTTGTTCCCTTTGTGGAATGAACACACAGGAGATTGAGCGGCGGCCACTGGTAAATTGCAACATTCACCCCCCCTCCTCTGTCTTTGGTTGCTTCCCAAAGGGGGAGAAGGCAGAGAAGGGGGGCAAATGAACCAGTAAATACTTTGCCTCAACCCCCCCCACCCGATCTCCTGCCTATTCGCTCTGTTTGTGAAGGGAGCAAAGAGGCAGGAGATCGGAAGATGGGTGAAGCAAAATGTATCTGGCATATAAGACGACCCCCGATTTTGGAGGCTATTTTTCAGGGCTCAAAGGTCATCTTATATGCCGGAATATACAGTATCTGAAAGACCATAAATAAGCCAGCATGGGGTTTCAGCTTTGCAGATCTTCTCTTTTTCCTACTGCCTACTGCTTTGGCCTACATTTGGTGAGGACACGTGAGAGAGCCTTCTCTGTGGCTGCTCCCAGGCCACAGAACACCCTGTCACAGGAAGTCTGATAGCCCTCTTTCCTTCAGCAGGTGAAGACCTTTTTATTCAGGCAAGCCTTTCAGTTTTAAATTATATAGAAGTCGTGTCTGTGAAGCAGCATGCTGTGTTTTATTTTTTAAATCTTTTATTACTAATTATATTTTAAATGTCTTTAAAAATGTTTTAACCATGGTTTTGAATAATGTTATTTAATGTTTTTAATGTTTGTAAAATAAGATTTTAATTTAATGTTATTTTAAACTTCTGTTAAGCCGCATTGGATCCCATCCTGGGGGAAAGGCAGGTTATAAATTCAATAAATAATTTTTAAAATTTGTGAGAGTGGAGATTATTCACTATCAGATTATTCAAACTGGCAAAGCAGAAGTGAATAATAACCAGTTCCATGCCCCCCTTACTCACAGAAGTTCTAGCAGAGAAAGAAGCAAGCTTAGTCTTCTTTTTGAAGCATATGAAGTAGCTTTGCTTACAAATCACTTATGCATGGTCAAATACATGGTCTAATCTAATGGAAGAAAGAGAGGGAAGGGAAAATGGAATGGCTGCAGCTAGGTTGCAGGTATAGCGAGGGCATGGAAAGGCAAAGAAACAGGAAGATTGTCAACATGCAAACTTGCAATTAGCAATGACTATGCTAACTTTAACAGCTGCTGCCCCCTTTCTCATTTTATTCCTACAACTGCCATATGATTAACATACGGATTCATGTATGGTCATCCATAGTGCTAAGCTGCCCCCCACCACATTACAATTATTTTACCAACATTTATTTATGTATCTTACTGAGTGTCATACATAACGCTTATATAAGTAAGCATGCAAAGGAAATGTGCAAAGGATTGCCAAGAAATTTTGGAGGATGCCAAAAATATGCAGTGGCTTTCTTCACCAGCTTCATAATTAATGTTCGCATCATTTATCTTTTGTGGAGAGATTATTCTGACTAACGAGGTTCTGGGCCACTAATTCATTACAGTGCCTTGTCACTTCCTGCTCCTTCTTATTACCCAGAAATAGATTCATTAGTCAGAGTTCAATGACAGGAGAAATTGTGTCCATTAATTTAATTCCCCTTCTTTCCCCTTTTTGGGGTATGAGTTTATCCAAAACCAGAGTTATTCCACATGGAGTGAGAGGAGCTCAGCTCAGTGGGAAAGCTGGTCTTTGTGGCACAACTAGTGTGTCTACACTGCACTGCATAGCAGTTTGATACTACTTTAACTGCCATTTTTCCATCCTACATGAATCTTGGGACTGAGAGTATAGTGAGACACTTTGAACTTTCTGTTAGAGAGCTCTAGTATACTCCTTTTTTAGCAGAGTATTCCAAGTACTGCACCAAACTACAAATCCCTATAATGGGTACACTAAGAGGTGGAGAAACCTTTGGCAGGGTGGCCTTTGGTTTGTTTGCTTATTTGTTTAATTTATATCTTCACTTTGTCCTGAAGTTAGGACTCAATATGGTGGTGGTACAGAAGACAATGAATTATAGTATTAGAACACAAGTTGAAATAATAATAATAATAATAATAATAATAATTTATACCCCGCCCCTCTGTTAAAACAATCGGGGCGGCTTACAAAAATTAAAATACAATACATATAAAAATCCCTAAACACCCCCCACCCCCACCCTCCCCCATAAAAAAATATTAAACGAATATAAATTAAAAGCAACTGTCTAAAATCACCTTTAAAAACAATAAATACAATAAATAGCCAGCGGACTAAAAGAGGCCAGGATCCCCTGAGGCCGGGATCTAATTAGGAAAGGCCTGCCGAAAGAGATCCATCTGTAGTGCTTTTTTAAAGCTACTCAGGCTTGTCATCATACAAATTTAGGGATTTGTAGTTTGGTCCAGTACTTGGAATACTCTGCTTAAAAAAGGAGTATACTAGAGCTCTCTAATAGCTCGGAAAGCTATTTAAAAGCAGACCAGTTAAAAAGTACAGCACTCACCCAACAAAAGACCCTACCTTAGTAGACAGTTAATTTCTGAAAGACCATCTGAATAGAAAAAGGGGATTGCCCTGTTGATCCAGAGAGACTCCCTTGGAAACAAGTTCCAGAGCAGCTGTCTCCCACAAAGGTGGGGCTGGACAGGTTTACCTGGTGGCACTGGGCTGGCAGTAGCACAGTTCTCAATCTGTGCCAGAGAGCTGGAAGCCATAAGTTAAGATGCCCACAGCGTCATGAAACAACTCTTCCTTCAGGGTATTGTGGGAAATTAAAACAGAAGCTTCCAGAATCAGCTGCCCCTGGGAGTAGTGGAGGTCCCAGGCAGTATCAACTGTGAAATCTTTGGAAGAAAGACCCCCACCATCTACGTTAGTATGATGTCTACCGACATCTGGCCAGCTTACAAAGCTATGAACTCCAAAGTGTGCCCATAACAGTATGTACCTGGACCAGTGCCAAAAGAGCCAGCCACAAAATTTCACCTTATATTACACATCTACAGGAAACACATCTATACAAACTCTTCCATTTTTCACCTTGTATTATACATCTATAGGACACACATCTATAAGAACTCTTATGTTTTTCACCTTGTATTACACATCTATAGGGCACACATCTATAAGAACGCCTTTTAAACATGGATAAGAATTGTACAATTTTGTTCAGGAGTATAACAGGCATATCTCCACACGTAATAAATCCATTTTATTATTTGACAGCAACAGTTCAGCCTTATGTACTTGCAGATCTATCTATCTACAGTGTTCCCATCATAGCTTTTATGTAAGTAGGATGTGCCAAATTTCCCCAACCATTTCTCTGAGTATTTTCTCTTCACCTAGAAGTGACATGCACGTGCTGGACGTTTATCAGCAAAAGTGGGTATACAATTTTCTTAAGGATAAACATTTTCTTAACAGATTTTTTGCATATTATTCTAGAGTAGTGAATGCAAAACAGACATACTTATCATTGTTTCCTATTCAGATTCTTGCCTGGCTTGAATTGCACACATTTAGGGCAATAATAATTCATCACTATCCACCACTCAACTCATCATACTATTTGATTATTACCCCATTAATTGACTGCTGCTCATGTTCACTTCCCATTCAAGTTCCTGGACAATTTATTATTCCACATGGGGTTAATCCAGACAAACATACTTCAGGCTGACTGACTAAAATTAATGGGGCTTAAATTTGTCATAACTAACTTATTCCATTAATTTCAATGGGTCTCTTGTCTATAAACACATGACAGCTATTTATAAACCTGTTGCTCTATTCAGGGGACTTCTCTATAGAGGCAAACTGATGACTTTAACTCCGTGGTATGAAAATCAGGGTTATCTATGGATATTTGCTGCCTTTCTATCCTAGATACAGACAAAGAAAGATTGACCCAGACCCTATACTGGCCTATATATGGGGCTAGACTCTAGCTGTTAGATAGATAGCCAAAATATCTCCCTACGTGAGATTTATTCCCTTGCCACAGCTCTGTGATGGAATAATACCTCGGTACTTTTATTATTCGTTGTATGTCCTTATGCAGCTCTTTGCTTGTTGTCCAGCCTGATCCCATGCTTTATTGCCATCTCCACCCATTTCAATATTTTTGCCATCACTTACTGTCTCCCTGCTAATGCTGATGCACAGAACCATTGTGACGGAGAGCTGCTGACAATACAAATGGCCCACCTCCTTTCAAATCAGCAATCACTCTCAAAGCCAGAGCAGAAAGAAAATATGATTATGTTCACAAGACAAATCCCACTCCCCCAAACAAGCAAAATTGCTTCAGAGTGGGGCGGGGAAGATGATTAATGGTTCCAAATCAAAGCTGAAGGCATCTGAAGGGCAGACAAGATCAACAGATTGCCTCTGGATCAAAATGAAGAGCTTTCTGTTCTATTTGTAAGCCAAAGTCCATATAGTTGAATTTTGGTACTTGGAATCTCTATAGCTCAGAGGTAGAGCTCTAACTTGGCATGCATTGAGTCCCAAGTTCAGTTTCTTTCCTCTATAGTCATGGTGATCGACAGCAAGACCCAGGCTGCAGACACACTGCAGAAATAATGCAGTTTGACAGTGCTTTAACTAGCATGGGTCCCTCCTATGGAATCCTGGGATTTGTACTTTGTTGTGGCACCAAGAGCTCTCTGACAGAGATGGCTAAATATCTCACAAAACCACAAATCCCAGAATTTTATCATTGAGCCATGGCAGTTAAAACTATGTTAAACTGCATTATTTTGCAGTGTGTCAGCAAGTCAAGTGAGACATTTTTCTTAGAACAAATCCATGCCACACAAATAATCCAGTTTCAGACTGGATTATTTCCCATGGCTCCTTCCTATAGAATCCTGGGATATGTAGTTTGGTGAGGCACCAGCACGCTTTGGCAGAGAAGGCTAAAGATTGTGTAAAGCTATAAATCCCAGGGTTCCACAGGAAGGAGCCCTAGCAAATAATCCCATTTCAAACTTGATTATTTATTAGACATAGTAGAACCACTTCTGGTCAAAGAAAACAATACTGGGCTAGATGGGTCAATGCACTCACTTAGTATGTGGAGGTTTCATATGTTACTGTGTCCCAAACAAGTCTGGAAGTCATAATAAGGGTATACAGTATTATTCACTGCCTCACTCCACAGTGTGATACCAGGTTACGCAGACACAAGACTAAATCCTGTTGTTAGTCCCAACAAGACTATATTCACCAAAAGGATGTCAGCCATTAACTGCCACTGGCTTGCCTAATGACAAACAATGCAAAGTGGTTCACTTAGCAAGGGCACAGCTTCAAACTGATATTGGATGGAGGAAAAAAAAAACCTTTTAAAAAAACTCTGTATCCTAGAATTTCCTAACCAGCATGAGCATGGACCACATTATTGGAAGCTGTAGTCCAAAAACAAGACTTTGCCAAGGCATGGTCAAGCTTGGAAGCTGAGATACCAAGCTGTTTCCGCTGTTATGGCTCCTGTTCTCAGAGCACTTGTTGAAAGAGGGTTTTTTTCTAAACAAAGATCAATTGATCTTTGCTCACTTGACATACTTGACCTCTTTTGTACCTGAAAGATGAAACTGATCAACAGTGGTTAACTAGTTTAGAAGCATGGAGATTGGCCTATTCATTCCCGCAGGGCTAGCTGACCTTCAGATACTTGGCTCATGGGATCCACTTTCCCCTTTTAATGGACAATTTTAGTGTATGGCATCCATATAAGGTTTAATGGCATGATGATGTAGACAGAGCTGAGAACTGCAACAAAGATTTACAAGTCATAAAGCAAACCCAGTTTGCCAGCCCAGTATTAGAAGTATAGCAAAGAAACTCCATATAGAAAGCAACTCTATACGGTTAAGGTTTTTTTAAAGGATCTTTCAGTCCTGTCTCCCATATGAATCTATTCTAAATGAAATCTAACATTGCAAAATACACAGTTCAAGTGGTAATGCTAAGTAGGGCTTGCTGGAAATCACGGTTGCAGAACAAAGATCCTTTAAATAACCCATATGCAACTCTTTTGCAGTATTAGTGGGAGGGAAAAAAGTGTGCAGATTGTTTCCACTGGGCCTTATTAAAATGTATTATGTGCGGACTAGCATATGAATTTGCCCAGTGTGTGATGCTATAATGGCAAAACCCACTGCAGGGCACAGGTGAACTGAAAAGGAGAGTTGGAATAATATATACTGTAGACGTTTTATAAAAAGAACTCCGCTCAACAAATTGCAAGTATCAACAGGCAAGAGTAGAAGGATGTACATGACTGCTACAGAATAAGGGATTGGATGCTGAACGGTAGCAAAATGATCTCCCAAGGCATCTGAGCTGTAGCATTTCCTGGCCAACGTGCCGCAGCATCACAGCTACCTAGATGGCAATGGGATTGTGAGTATCAGATCCACATGGGGCTCTATCATCTGTTGAAAGATCTATGGAAGGGAGAGAATAGAGAGCCAATGGGTTACCACAGCTACAGTTGCTAGAATTTGGAGATTCCTTACCTTCTCCTCTATGGTATGTTATGGGAATTTAAAAAAAACCCTTAAGTTTCTTACCTTGGGAACCCAATACTCGAAGGACCACTTCTCTGTACTCAAGGAATGAGGTCTGCTGGAGGGGCCCTCCTCTGTGTCCCATCATTCAGGGCAATATGTTGTTGGAGGATTTGGCTTCTTTCCTATAGCACTCCAATTATAGAATACTCTCCTCTTGAAGGCCCGATTGGCCCCTACACTGCTGTCATTCCAACACTAAGTGAAAGCATGGCTGATTAGAAAGGTTTTAGGGGCCTAACTGGTTTTATACAGATCCATACATATGCATGGTTTTTGAACTGCTTTCAACTGGGTTTTAATCCTCCTAGGGTTTGACAGCTGCCAGGAGGAGGAGAACATGGAAATGTGGCAGAGCTATGCTCTAATGTTGGATATCAGCCTTGTCTTTCTTCTCTCATCACTGATATGCAAACTTGGAAAAGATGCAACAACTAGCATGGTGTAGCAACAAGATTCTGGCCAGATGGAATTTATTCCTGTATTTCAGGGGAAAATTGCTTTAGTTCCTAGAAAACAAGTAGCCCCAGAGACTTTAAATGGAAGCATAATAAATAAAATAAATAAATATGAGCTGAAAGCCACTGAGGCTCTGAGGCGTCAGAGGTCCATGGCAGTGAAGGCTGGTTTGTTCCTGTCTCTTTTCTCCTACTGCTGAGAGGCAGACTCCCACCCTACTTTTAATTAAGGTAGACCTCTGGCAATTTAGCAGATTGCTACAAAAGGGCTTTTAAACCAAGTGGGTACTGTTTTGTTTTTTAACTGATGTGCTTTTGATGGTATTTTTTTTTAATCTGTCAGGTTTTAATTAATCTGCTTTATGTTTAATTTTCATTTATTTTGTTGTCATTATTGCTAGCTGCTTTGAGTGTCATTTGCTTTGAGAAGAAAGGTGAGGTGTAAATATACAAGAGAAATAGATAATGGAAAGAAATGATAACATCTGAAACTGCATTGTGGGGAACTTACTAACATGTGCAGTTATGGTTTCTTCTTCTCCACTCCTCCTTGGAGAGAGGTGGACTGTCCTCCTTTGGAAGTTTTTAAACAGAAGTTGAATGGGCATCCCCCAGCAGTGCTTTAGTTATGTATTTCTGCATCATAGAGGGCTGGACTAGATGGCCCTTGTGTCCAACTCTAATAATAATAATAATAATAATAATAATAATAATAATAATATAAAATTTATATTTTTATAAAATTATAAAATTTATCTTGGGAGAGGCTGCTTGCTGGTGAGGGGGGTGGAGCTTCTGGGAGTTTGAATTTTTTTAATCTCTTGGGAGAGGCTGCTTGTTGGTGAGGGGGTGGAGCTTCTGGGAGTTTGAATTTTTTTAATCTCTTGGGAGAGGCTGGTTGTTGGTGAGGGGGTGGAGCTTCTGGGAGTTTGAATTTTTTTAATCTCTTGGGAGAGGCTGCTTGTTGGTGAATTTCAGTGACCAAACAAAAATACAACATACCTAAAAGTACAGCATAGAGTTCTCAGCATTAACTAAGAGTTCTAAAAAGCTCTCACCATGGACATTGAGGGGGCTGCTATGGTCACTTGCAACACTTGTGGGATGTTTGTCTTCTTGGCTACAGAAGTGGGGAACTTCACATGCACCAAAAGCAAGTTGGTAGCCCTCTTGGAGGAGAAAGTACAGCAGCTGGAGACAAGGGTAGCTACACTTCAACAGATTCGGGAGCAAGAGGTTTTCCTGGACAGAACAGAACGAACAGTCTTGGGCGGGGACCACACAGAGGAACTGGCTGGGGAGGAGAGGGTCACTCCACAGACACAGGAGGTTGATAGCTGGAGGAATGTCAGACACAGAACAAGAAAATCCAGGGATTCTTCGAGCAGCTTGCAGCTACAGAATCGATTTGAAGCCCTCTCCCTTATCAAGGACAATGAAGAAGAACAGCATGGACAGACTTCAGGGGCAGAGCAGGGGACCTTGAGAGTACCACCGCAAGGAATAGCAGCTGCGAAGCCTCGTGGGAGGCGTGTGGTGGTGGTGGGGGACTCCTTGCTGCAGGGTACAGAAGCAGTGGTTTGTGGGCCTGACAAGATGTCTCGGGAGGTGTGTTGTCTCCCTGGGGCAAAGAGCTGTGATGTGACAGAGAGGCTGACAAGACTCGTCAAGCCTACAGATCATTACCCCTTCCTTTTGGTCCATGTGGGAACCAATGATACTGCAAGGCACAGCTTTCCGAAGATCAGAAGAGATTATGAGGCTCTGGGGAGGAAGCTGAAAGAAATGGATGCACAGGTTGTTATCTTGTCTCTTCTGCCAGTTGAAGGGCATGGTCCAGGAAGGGAGAGGAAAATAGCTGACGTAAACAACTGGCTCTGTAGATAGTGTCGCCGAGAACGATTTGGATTCTTGGATCATGGGCTGCACTTGCATGAGGGGGGACTTCTGGCAAGAAATGGGTTGCATCTCACGACAGCTGGCAGAAACATTTTTGCCTACAGTCTCAAGAATTTGATCAGGAGGGCTTTAAACTGAGTCACATGGGGGAGGGAGACAGTATTCTGGAAAGCAAAAGCGCTGGAGAAAATAGTCAAACTGTCATAGAGGGAACAAGGCAAACAGCACAAGGACCCAACAGTGGGAGGTAAAAAAACTTGCACAGGCAGCAAGTAAAGGGAACACATGGTCTTTGATGTCTCTACACTAATGCACAGAGCATGGGAAATAAGCAACTTGAACTCCTAGCACTACAAAACAAATATGATATAATAGGCATTACTGAAACCTGGTGCAATGAGTCTCATGATTGGAATGTAGAATTAGAGCGGTATAACCTTTATAAGAGAAACAGGCCAAACAGGAAAGGAGGAGGAATAGCATTATATATCAGGGATATTTACACCAGTGAAGAGATCCATGACATCAATACTGGAAGCCAGGTGGAGAGCATCTGGATAAAAATTAAAGGGGAGGGAAACAACAGGGATGTTATTGTGGGAATCTACTACAGACCCCCAAGTCAGACGGAGGAATTCGATGATGCCTTTCTAGAACAGATGACCACACACGCAGAAAGAAGAGATATAGTAGTGATGGGTGATTCCAACTATCCTGATATTTGCTGGCAATCTAACTCAACCAAAACTTCAAGGTCTAGCAAATTCCTTACTTGCCTGGAAGACAATTTCATAGTCCAAAAGGTGGAAGAGGCAACAAGGGGGTCAGCTATTTTAGATCTGATCCTAACAAACAGGGATGACCTGATTAATGGGGTGCAAGTGGTGGGATCCTTAGGTGCAAGTGATCATGTTCTCCTGGAGTTTTTTATACAATGGAAAGGAGAAACCAGGCATAGTCAGACACGCATTCTTGACTTTAGGAAAGCTGATTTCAATAAACTCAGGGAAACACTGGGGGTGATCCCATGGTCAGAAATACTAAAAGAGAAGAGACCTCAAGATGGATGGGACTTTCTCAAAAGGGAGATACTGAAGGCACAATTTCAAACAGTACCATTGAGGAAGAAAAATGGGAGGTGTGTCAAGAAACCAGGATGGATGACTAAAGAAATTTCAACGGAGCTAAGTTTTAAACAGAACATGTATAGGAAATGGAAAAAAAGGGGGAAATCACCAAAGAAGAATTCAAACATATAGCGAACACGTGTAGGAGTAAAGTCAGAAAATCTAAAGTGCAGAATGAGCTCACGCTTGCTAGAGAGGTTAAGAACAATAAAAAGGGTTTTTTTGGGTATGTCCGCAGCAAAAGGAGGAATAAGGAAATGGTAGGGCCACTACGCGGAGAAGATGGCAAAATGCTAACAGGGGAGAGAGAAAAGGCAGAATTACTCAACACCTTCTTTGCCTCAGTGTTTTCAGAAAAGGAAAAGGAGGACCAACCTGAGGGTAAAGGAACAGAAGACACAATAGGGGAAATCCAGCACAGAATAAGCAAAGAGGTATTACAGGAATACCTTCTTAAACTAAATGAATTTAAATCTCCAGGACCAGATGAACTACATCCAAGGGTATTAAAAGAGCTGGCAAATGTAATCTCAGAGCCATTGGCAATAATCTTTGAGAACTCCTGGAGAACAGGAGAAGTCCCAGCAGACTGGAGGAGGGCAAACGTTGTCCCGATCTTCAAAAAGGGGAAAAAAGTGGATCCCAACTATTATCGTCCAGTTAGTCTGACATCAATACCAGGGAAGATTCTGGAGCAGATCATTAAACAGAGAGTCTGTGAACATTTAGAAGGCAATGCCATAATCACAAAAAGTCAACATGGGTTTCAGAGAAACAAGTCATGCCAGACTAATCTGATCTCTTTTTTTGATAAAATGACCAGCTTGGTAGATGAAGGGAACACTGTGGATATCGTATACCTTGATTTCAGTAAGGCCTTTGACAAGGTTCCCCATGACATTCTTGCAAACAAGCTTGTAAAATGTGGGCTAGACAAGTTAACAGTTCAATGGATTTGTAATTGGTTGACCGGCCAAACCCAAAGGGTGGTCAGCAATGGCTCCTCTTCGTCTTGGAAAGATGTGACCAGTGGGGTGCCACAAGGTTCGGTCTTGGGCCCAGTGCTATTCAACATATTTATCAATGACTTGGATGAGGGAATTAGGGCCATACTTATAAAATTTGCAGATGACACCAAATTGGGAGGAGTAGCTAATACCCTAGAGGACAGGATCAAAATTCAAAATGACCTGGATAGGCTGGAGAGCTGGGTCAAAGTTAACAAAATGAAATGCAATACGGAGAAGTGTAACGTACTGCACTTAGGGCGAAAAAATGAAATGCATCGATATAGGATGGGAGAGACCTGGCTGAATGAGACTACATGCGAAAGGGATCTAGGAGTCCTAGTAGACCACAAGTTGAACATGAGTCAACAGTGCGATGCCGCAGCTAAAAAGGCCAATGCAATTTTGGGCTGCATCAATAGAAGTATTGTGTCCAGATCAAGGGAAGAAATAGTGCCACTCTATTCTGCCTTGGTCAGACCTCACTTAGAATACTGTGTCCAGTTCTGGGCACCACAATTCAAAAAGGATATGGACAAATCGGAGCGTGTGCAAAGAAGGGCGACTAAAATGGTGAAAGGTCTGGAAATGATGCCTTATGAGCTGGGTAAGTTTAGCCTGGAAAAAAGATGGTTAAGAGGCGATATGATAGCCCTGTTTAAGTATTTGAAGGGGTATCACATTGAGGATGGAGCAGGCTTGTTTTCTGCTGCTCCAGAGACTGGAACAAGGAGCAATGGATGCAACCTCCAGGAGCAGAGATTCCACTTCAACATTAGGAGGAACTTTTTGACAGTCAGAGCTGTTTGGCAGTGGAACACACTCCCTTGGAGCGTGATGGTGTCTCCTTCCTTGGAGGACTATAAACAGAGGCTGGATGGCCATCTGTCGGGGATGCTTTGATTGTGATTTCCTCCATGGTAGGGGGTTGGACTGGATGGCCCTCGTGGTCTCTTCCAACTCTGCAATTCTATGATTTTATGATTCTATGAAATACTACAAAACAACACAATAAAATAACTGGATAGGGATCAGACTAATAAGATATTTTTCTCTGTTGGCCAGATATCTATTCAGAAAAGGCCTGCCGGCAGAGATCCATCTGAAGAGCTTTTTAATAGCTATTCAGGGTGGTAATGTGACAGATCTCGTCAGGCAGGCCATTCCATAATCTGGGAGCAATAGCCGAAAAGGCCCTAAGGGAGGTTGAAAAAAACCTAGTTTTTAAAGGGTGTAACAAATTCCTCCCAGAGGACCTGATTGTATGGGGAGGATTATATGGAAGGAGGCAGTCCCGAAGATAGGTTGGACCCAAGCCATTTAGGGCTTTAAAGGTGATAAGCAACACCTTGTATTGGGCCCGGAAACTAACGGGCAGCCAGTGAAGTGATCTTAAGATCGGTGTTATATGGTCTCTTCTAGAGGTATCCAAGACCAGCCTGGCTGCCATATTCTGTACTAGTTGAAGTTTCCAGACCAAGCATGAGGGTAGCCCCATGTAGAGTGCATTAAAGAAATTAAGACGGGATGTTACCAGAGCATGTACCACAGTCTCAAGTTCCCCAACTTCCAGGAAAGGGTGCAGCTGGTGGATCAGCTGAAGCTGATAGCAGGTGCTCCTGACTGTCGCATTTACCTGATTTGTCATCTTGAGCGATGAGTCCAGGAGTACCCCCAAACTGCGAACACAGTCCCTGGAGTAGAATGTGACTCCATCCAGGACTGGAGGTTGTATCCTAGTACCTGAGTTCAGGGTTGCTACCATGAGAACTTCAGTTTTGTCTGGATTCAGCTTTAATTTGTTTTTCCTCATCCAGTCCATTGCTGCCCTAAGACAATCATTGAGAGAAGAGACACCATCTGAAGTCAGAGCCAAAGACCGAGACTTGGAGAAATATATCTGGGTGTCATCAGCATACTGATAACACCCTGCCACATGCCTCCGGATGATCTTTCCCAGCGGTTTCATATATATGTTGAATAGCATCGGGGACAGGATGGTGCCTTGTGGGATGCCACAATTAAGTTCTTTCCTTGCAGAGCAACTGTCCCCGAGCATCACCCTCTGGAATCTACCTGACAGGAAGGAGCAGAACGACTGCAATGCAATGCCTGCGATTTCTAACCTTCTCAGGCAATCCAAGACGATGTCATGATCTATTGTATCAAAAGCCGCAGAGAGATCCAGTAACACCAACAGGGTCACATTACCTCTGTGGATGTTCAGGCAAAGGTCATGCTAAGGCAACCATGGATTCTGTGATTTCTTATCTGTCCCCTCCTCCTCCTCTTGCTCCTCCTCCTTTTTCTTTTGGATCCTACTTCTTTTATTTTTCTTTTTTAGTATTGTCCTTTTGTATTCCTGATTATCCTATGCAGGAGTTGATACAAGAAGGAATGGAATGAATATTATAAAACTATTTGAAAAAAAATGGTTGACAAATGGGGTTCTTGGGGGTCAGAAACCCTGACAAGGAAAATCCTAGATGGATGAGAATCTTTATAGTTTGGAATGTAGTTTCCTGGAAAATAAAATGCATATGGGTTCATTTTGTACAGGAAACAACCTTACTGCAAAGAAAACTAGTATCCTGTAAGAACAGCATTTTCGTTGCAGAAAAATCACATTTCTGCACAAAAGGCAAGGGAAACAGTATAACTCTGTGCAGCAAATAACATTTCTTATGCAGGCATAATATTGCTTTCATAGGAAACTTCTGCTTTTTATTTTTATTTTTTACATACAGTAAGTCTTGACCTGAAAATATTCCTAGAAACTTTCTGAGACTGGCAGCTAATGGATTTTGGACTGGCTGCAGTCTGTGGAAAACTACTTTGAGTAGCTCTGTTCCATAGTTCCTTCCATGTATTGCAGTGTGAAAGACATACTGAGGAGGACTCCCAGGAGTGGCTTCAAGAGTCAACATGGCCACCATAATACTAGCTTGTTACAGAATCAGGAAGGTTAGAAACCCTGGGAAATATAGAAACAAAGGACTCTGGGAGCCATGGGGAATAGAAGGACTAATATTGGTTGTTATTATTATTATTATTATTATTATTATTTGCAGTTGTGGGAAGGCTACTGAAATGAGTGACTCATTTGCCAACTGACCCAGGAAATAATGGGATGAGACATAAAGGCTTGGGTTGTAAATTGCTCACTTTATTTAAATTTATCCTATTATATAACTTCCAGAGCACTGCAGTTGGTGTTGGAGTGAGGGGAGGCAACCTAGTGTGAGAGCAGCTGAGGGAGGAGATCTGTCCCCAGACCTTCTCCCCAGCTTACCCTGGGTGAAACACCAGAGCCCCAGGGAGAACCCAAAAGCTGGGTTGCTCACCAGCTGGCCCGCATCTGGAGGGCCAACCTAGAAATCCCTCCTCCAAGTCACAGGACTTAAAGTAAATGTTTATCCCTCAGGCCAGCCCAAACGGAAGTCTCTTTCACCACTCCCCTAGTCCCAGAACCTAAAGAGGCAATTCTAGAGACCTCCCTTCACCAAAAAATGCTGCCATAGGTGCTCACCAAACTATCACATCTCCCCTGTCCTCCAGCCAAGTGACTGCCTTTTTATGACACCACCCTGGCCAATCATCCATTTCCCCATTCAACAGTGTTGGGTAGGGGAAAAAAATTGGAAAGGGGGTAAAAATTCCTACCAGGCCCTGAAGTGACCGCCAGCGCTTCACCGCTGGGAGGGTGGGTTGAGAGTTTAGGAAAAAGGAAGAGGTGGGGGCAGTGAGCCCTTAACATTGCCTCTGATCCCCCCCCCCCCATGCATGCAGATATGGCACAAGTGCCTTCATGTAAATTAACTGGCTTCCTCTTCCCAATCCATCAAGAAAAATGCCTCCCTGCCTGCATGGCTGCACCAGACCAGGGGGGTGGGTGGGAGAATATGAATTCCATGAAATTTACAAAGATATATTTCCCTATATCCAATGACTCCAGAGAAGCTAACCATGCCACAGTTTAGTTGGTGGTGGGATGGGAGACACCTCAGAGCCCTTTCTAGTGTTTATGCCCAAACTTTAGTTCCATCGTGGAAGAAAGGCTGGGAAGTACATGCACTGAAGAAACAGTTGAATATTAACAGGGAAATCTAAATCTGTCGATTTCTTTTCAAATCCTTGAAGAAACTTTATTTATGGATTTGTTGATTTATTTACAACTGAATCAGAAATAGCATTTGAAAAAGCACAATGCAAAGAATCCAGAATGCATTTGGAGATAGCTAAATGTGGGCAATGGAGAGACTCTTATCCATAGGGTTGCCATAAGTCAAAGTTGACTTGATGGTAGTTAACAACAACAAAATGGGCACACCTACACGCCTGTGCATGCTATGGTAGTAAGCATAACTACTCCAGGAGATGCTGTCAGCAAGCGACTTTGCAGAATTAAATACTTTTAAATTATACTGATTACTGCTTTTGTTTAGGACAAAACTATTGGCCTTCCATAATGTAATTGCAATAATCATACACTGTGATGGCTTGACAGGAGGGCAGGAGGAGGTGGCTGGGAATAGACTGGAAACAAAGAGAAGAGTAATTAGAGAAGGAAATGTAAAAAATAAAACCTCTATTACTACTTTTGCATGTTTCCTGGGGGCAGGGTTGGGGTGGAATTAGGAAAAAAAAGACTCTAAAAAAGGATTATATCAATTTTATTATTTTTTAAAAGAGCATTAGTATAAAAATAAATCAGACAAACGAGTTATTCATTTCAGTAGCCTTCCCACACCTGATTAATTTTTTTAAAACTGAAATTAGTCCTTCTATTCCACATGTCTCTCACAGTCCCTGGATTCTACATTTATACTGAGAAGCTGCTTGTTTGCATGCCTTTCTAAGAACTTAGGTACATCAAGCATTCATGTAATTCCCTGTTTGTTGATCTTAGTCACACCCTCTCTCTTCCAGCATCAGTTAGTCTGAAGTTTGTTGATCTTCCATTTCATAGTCAGCTGTTCTCGCTTCCTCCTCCATTTTTTGAAGAGCATCTCTTAGAGTTTCTTACCTTGAGATGTTATGAAAGTTTTAGTACTTTTAAGTAAAGCTACTTCAGAAAACTAAGTCTGCTTAGATCTAACCTCTGCTAGATCGTGTGTGTGTGTGTGATGTGGGACTGGTAGTTGCTCACTTTCTGCTTGTGAATGGTAATTACTCTGCTTGTGAGATACATTATTGTCTTTCACATTCCACACACCATGCCTACCCTGTTTCTTTTCTGCACATGCCAAGGACTCTAGATTCAGTTACAGTTGTCCTTTCATATTTGCTGGGGTTCGGTTCCAGGGTCCCCTGTGGATACCAAAATCCATGAATACTCAAGTCCCATTATATGCAATGGCATAGCAAAATGGGGCCACTTATATAAGATGGCAAAATCAAGGTTGCTTTTTGGATTATAACTTTTTAAAGAATATTTTCATACCATGAATACTCAAATCCATGAATACCAAATCCGTGGATACAGAGGGACAACTGTACTTGCAGTTTCACCAACCATAATCTGCTGTGGTTGAACTTAAAACAAAAACAAAAAACTATTTCAATTGTGCACTGGAGTGATAGTTTGCCTTTCAAAAAAAAAAGGGGGGGGACATCCTGTTTTCTTGCCTTAGCACTCGCTTGCTAAGGTGAAAACTCAGCATGATGATGCCGGGTGCTTGCCCTGTTGGCAAGCCCTGCCCCCGCACCTGTCCAACCAATCAGCTTTGCGCTTCCTCTCCTATGGGAAAGCAATTCATATTGAATTGCTTGTTGCAACAAGGGGGAACACATATTCCCCCTGCAGGTTTTTAAAAACTCTGGGAAAAGCTGTGAAGGTTTTTCCCATGTAGTTTTTTTTTTTTTTAATGTTTTGGGTCCCCCTCCTTCACAAAACGGCAAAATGATGCAGCTTGCCATTTAGACAGGTAGGGTTCTCCTTGCATTCCATGTGGAGTTTTTCCACCATTAAGATAACCCCTTAATATTTGTCTCAGATGTACACTGTTATTTTCTCTTCAGTTCCTCCCCCCAGCTGGTGTTTACCCTGAAAACCCTACACACTGCAAAGGTGCTGCTGCTGAAGTTTTTCCTAAGGTGTAAGTGTCAAAAAGCATTTCCTGAAGAGATTCAACTCAGGAGAGGCAGGATTTTGACAGAACACACATGGAAGGGGGAAGAACAAGGATGACCAGAGGTATCTGCCATTGTTACTGTGTGTGGACACATATAGAAGAGAACCATTGTAGCCCGAAGGCCAGGGACTGCAGAGGTGGCCAAGCTATGGAGAGTGATGTTGGACGCATGGTAGGAACAAGCTGTGAAATGCCATTGCCTAGGGTGGGCCCTAACTGATCCAAATGCTCGCCCTCTCCCTCCTCTTCCAAATCTCACATTGCATGAAAATCCATGCTTTCATAGTCTATCAAAACTGGGACCTGGTACTGGGAAATGCACTGCCTCTGTTTGGGTAAGGATACTTACGCATCTCCCCAAAAGAAGATATGAATCATCACAAAAAGAGGGGGGAAAGAAGGCACCCATTTGAATACAATTTCACGTGCTAATTCACAGGTACAATGTACAAGTAAAGCAGAATTTCAGTACAGCTCACTCGAGTGGGGAAGAGTTTGATCAGGTGACTTGTGAGCCTGCTAAATTTGGGGTCCAGGGGCTCTTTCACACAGCACAGTTATAGCGCTATGGTTCTACTTTAACTGCCAGGGCTGCATCCTATGGAACCCTGGGATTGGTACTTTGGGGAGGCACTAGAGGTCTCTTGCAGAAAATGTTAGACGCCCCCTTAAATGAAATATCCCAAGATACCATAGCACAGAAGTTAAAATGGAATCATAGTTCTATAACTGCATAGAGTGAAAGTGGCCCAGCTGCTGCTAACCAGGGCTGGATAATGTCAAGGTCTCAGATGCCTCTCTGAATATTCAAGTAAACACTTCAACTGGTCAGGTCTTCAAATGGAAGACTGTCCTCTGTAAAAGAGGATTTCTGGCCACTCAGCTGTTGAGAGTGGAGGTAATATATCACAATTGTGATTGGTAGCCACTGATATAGTCCATTCCCCCATCTGGCTTGGCTCTTCCTTCAGCAATTCTGGCTCTCCCAGCCACATGGGAAGGAAAGTGGTGCTGCTCATCCTTCCTGGCTACATTGCTAGGCGAAGTGGCAGCTGGCGATCCGGATGTCCATGGGCTACTGAATTCACTCTGGGTTCCAGTTTGAGCAATAAGGGGGCTATCCATAGTGCTGAACCTCTTTTGGGGGCAGGTGTCAGCACCCTGGATAGCTCTTTGAATGTGTGAACTAAAACATGGAACAGATTTAGCCCTCCACTGCATTGGGGTCACCAGCTGCCAGTATCCAGGCCTGACAATGCCACAGTTGTAAAAGATCCCAGGCTTTGCCTGCCCAGCCCACACTACAGACTCAGGTAAAGCCTTCCCCCATCTCAGCTAGTATTTGGAACCCAAGCAACAGCAGTCCCCCTTCAACAGCCCATTGCTATTGCTTTACACACTTGACAATAAACCAAATAAAAATCTGGAAGGCACGGGGCAGTCTTTCTGCTCAACAAGCAAACACTCAAACCCCATCTGTGTCCATAAAGAATTAAAGTGCTGCCTTTTTTTTCTTTTTACAGTCATCCAAATGGCTCTGTATAAATCTGGCATCTTGATAGTCCCTATTTATTCTCTTTCAGCCACTGGAGATCTTTAAAATAAAAGAATAATAATAATAATAATAATAATAAGAAGAAGAAGAAGAAGAAGACAAAACTCATCTACAGGACTCCTTCATTCCCTATCAATGCTGCACCTGGCTGGGACTGACCTCTGGGAAAACCTTGCCAGAGGCATCATTCCACTTTACCACCAACTGTGGGAGAGGTACACAATTTATATTACAATTATGTGTGTGTGAGAGAGGAGGGGGAGGGATGGAGAGAGGGAGGGAGAAAGATGCATGATGGTTGACAGAGAGGAGACTGAACTGTTATCCAAGCTTATTCAGCTAGATTGACTACTTGGGGCTGCATAGCACAATAGTTGTTATACCAAACAAAAACCAACACAGCAACCACAATAGAAGCACTTTCCACTATGGATCCCCCCTTCACCATGTGAAAAATTGAAATCATTCAAGATCCCATACCTTGGCTCAGTTATTAATCAGAATGAAGACTACAGTCAAGAAATCAGAAGAAGACTAGTACTTGAAAGGGCCTCTGTGAAGGAACTAGACAAGATTCTGAAGTGTAAAGATATAGCAATAGCATTTATATTTCTATACCACTTATCAGAGCAAAGCACTCCCTAAGCAGTTTACAGTGTGTTAGCTAATTCCCCCCAACAAGCTAGGTACTCATTTTACTGACCTATGGAAGGATGGAAGGCTGAGTCACCCCGGAGCCCTTCAGGATCAATCTCATAACCTCGTGGCTGCAGTACTGGCATTTAACCACTGTGCCACCAGGCCACCAAGATATATCATTGAATACTAAAGTTAGGATTATCCGTGCCATTGTATTCCCCATTTCAATGTATGGTTGTGAAAGCTGGACAGTGAAGAAAGCTGATAGGAAGAAAATCAACTCATTTGAAATGTGGTGCTGGAGAATAGTTCTACAGATACCATGGAAAAGACAAATAAATGGGTCCTAGAGCAAATCAAGGCTGAATTCTCCCTAGAAGTGAAGATGACTAAACTGAGACTGTTGTAGTTTGATGTACTATGAGAAGACATGACTCACTAGAAAAGACAATAATACTTGGAAAGGTAGAAGGCAGTAGGAAAAGAGGAAGACCCCATTACAGATGGATCAACTCAATAAAAGAAGCCATGTCTCCAAGACCTGAGCACGGCTGTTGATGATAGAGTGACTTGGAGGTCTCTCATTCATAGGGTCACCATAAGCTGAAGTCAACTTAACAGCAGTTAACAACAACAATGAGAATGCCAACTTCTCATCAATATTAAGGAGAAAGTAGAGCTTTGCCCATGACTGTTACTTTCAGCTTAGCTTGATCGCTTGCCTCTACAGTCCATATTTTTCTTGCTTTCCTAATTGCTTAAAAGAAACAGCCAAGAAAAATAAGAATCTAATCAATGTAAGTCAAACAGAATGTCAGCCCACCAGGAGTAAGAAAATATAATTCAAGAACAGTTTAAAGTGGTATCATATAATAAAAATAATCATCACACGTCAGCTGCAAATGATCAGTTCCATAAAGTTTCTATATGTCTTTCATCGTGCACATTCCAGCTCCCTTTGAAAAAAAAGGGCATTTTCTTGATCATTTGGGTATATTCTGAGCCAGGTTTACCCTGCTCTAAATCAATTCCTGCAACGATAGTTATCGTAATGTGATACATTTTCTCGTCCCTCACATGTTCAAACACATTGACAGGCTGCTGTTTTGGTGTAATTGCATCAAATGAAAGGGACCACAAAAAAGGAATAAACTTTGATTTTAAAAGGGGGTTGGAGGCAGCAATTTACGTAATCTGTCCACCATCATGGACTATGGTAGCCTGTTCTTTGTAAGCTACCATGTTGGAGTCTGTATGAAAGCCCTCCCTATTAAAGCAGTTTCTTGTACTCTTGGGTCAGCTATACTGAACTGTAGACAAAGTGGTGCTGAGTATGAGGTAAATATGGCCAGATTTATGCACTGTACATATCACAGAAATATGCACGATGCTATCATTTGTGACCAAACACTTGTTCTTCTGCATCATCCAACACATTCAGTACATTGACACTGGCAGTTATTAAGAACATAAGCTCAGCTTATTGCAATGGGTCTTTCCTAGGAATGACCACACCGGGATACAACCCACTTCAGCAGCTTTCATGTCTTGTGACATTTGAGGTTTGCAGTTGTAACTTCTCTATGTAGCACCTTCATAAGGAAAACACAGCCACTGTTCAATGCCAATATTTAGAATATTTTTTAAAAAACCCTGTATATAAGAGTAATTTGAAAGATAGATGGATTAGATAGATGAAAGAAAGAAAGAAAGAAAGAAAGAAAGAAAGAAAGGCTGACAGTTTCATTATATTATTATCATCATTAATGACATGTGCATAAAAATAAACCCAAAGGCTAAAGGAACAGGACATAACACACCATCCTTAAACAATGATCTCCCCTCCAGGTCCCAGACTTTCTACATCACTCACTTTCAAATTCTTCTCCGTTCACCCTGTCCCAACTTCCACAAAGAACATCAAAATAACCAGGCCACCACTTATGAACACCCTTCCCAAAATCCATTGTCAATCTTTTTTTTAAAAAAATGGCAGCATGAACTATATAAAAGGCATGTCTTGTCAGTGTACTACTCTCCTTCTCAACACCTCTTTCAAAAGCCCTTCCTTAAAGAAATCACAGTAGCTGCAAAGCCTCCCTTAAGTTGGTGCCTACCTGAGCAGTCCTCTGCTGAGCCACCTTTGTCTCATGACCATCCTCTTCGCTTTGCTTTAGTTTTTCATGGCAAATCTCTAATTTTGCCACTTTTTTTTTTAAAGTAGTAATAACCCACACACAATTCTGCTGTAGGGATGAACAGAGGAAAATGTCACTTACCTGAAAGAGAAAAAAGAGGGGAGGGGGAAGAGAAACAAAGCAAAGAATTACATTGAGCTCCTTTGAAATCAGGTCAACACTAAGCTTTGAAATTGCAACAATGATGTCAATTTCCCCTACATCCCTCTTTCCCCTCCGCTTTTTGGTGCTCCTCTTAACTCTTCAAAACTCCCTTCCTGAGCCAAACATTTCCTTCAGCATACCTCTTTTGTTTTCCTTGCACCAACACTGTTTGTGCTCACACACACACACACCCAGAGAGAAGAGGCCAAGACAGAAAGTGACAGAGAGGTGGAGAACAGTACTTTACTTCAGAAACCAAAATACAAAACGTGTTGGGAGCTTGCTATGCAGAGGAGACAAATGAAAAGATGAGTTGCATTTGTTTGGCTGAAATTAGAAGAGACTTTTCTTATGCACCGGAGATAGCCAGGAGGTGAGTAAAGAGCCGTGGGAAGGACCAACAGGGTTGAAGTTACTGGTTTTTTTTAGGGTGGAAACAGGGCTGAGAGGATGAGAAGGAAAGAATAGTGTTTCTGAGGCCAAAGGCAGAACTTTGAAAGAGACCAGGGGCTTGTCTATACTGGCCAGAATATATTGCCTTCCCACTGGAGTATTCTGGCCTGGAGCTGACTCGGGCCTCCCCCCCCCCACCGCGTGTGCCATTACTGTGATGAAATGAGCAAAGTCCCCCTCCCCACACACACACACACACTGGCCATTCTTGGTGGGTGCCTCCACCGCTGTTGTGCGTTGCACCCTCTGAAGCTGGGAAGGAGGCCCTCATCATGTGATCAAGGGTGGTCACGTGCAGGGGGGCTTGATCACATGGTCAGGGCCTCCTTCCTGGCTCCAGAGCAACACCAGCGGCATCATCATCCAGCGATAAAGCCCAGCATGCAGGCAAGGACTCCGGTGTTCCCACACCAGACCCATCTCGGTTTTCCTGCAGGTTATTTTGAAACACTTAAAAAGTGTTTACCCCTACTTCCCACTGGCTTTGCCTTGGGTGTCATCAGGACTGTCCAGAAATGAGTCAGGGCAAGAGCCCTGTGTCATTTGAACTGCAGGGCTCCAACACAGAGGAACCCAGGGGGAAATTGCCCATCTGGAAAAGCCCCAGGACTCCTATGATTACATGTAATCAACCAAACTAGATATAGAAGACCACTGAGAAGGAATGCCATGCTTTTGCTTTCTGCTGTATACTGTACCAAGCCATTCTTCAAGGAAAGGGTAGATAGGCATTTGTTGGGGAGCCTCTAGCACTAAAGTTTATGCAACAAGAAGGAGGTTGGACTATATAGCCTGCAAGATTCCCCCCAACCCTGTGATTCTGTGAATGGGTGGACTTTCAAGCACTTGGCATGTGAAAATATATTTGGCTTAGTGGTACATCCATAATGGAGGGCTGGTATTAGAAGAGGGAGTATTAGGGTGAATTCCTCTGAGCAGGGCTGGATGCGAGTGTTTATGAGCTCTCTCCCCTTAGAAAGAAAGACATGTTCTCAGATGGGAGCATATTAGTATGAAGCTACCTTGCACTGCCTCGGAACACAGGTTCACTTGGCCCAGTACTGTGAACTAAACCTTCCAGTGGCTCTCCAAGGCCTCAGACAAACGTCTTTCCTACTTTCTTGTTACCCATAGTTCTTTCAAGTAGAGATGGCAGAGACTGAACCACCACCCCTATGTAGGTATTCTGCTACTAACGTAAGGCCTCTCTGAAGAAAGTGTGCCTGCTACTTGCTCAGTTTCACAGTCTTAACCCACTCCACTCACATCACTGTACTCCTGAATATCAGGGGAACAGTGGATGAACTGTAACCTCTATGCCTCTGACAAGTGAGCCTTTTCAGACTTTTGTGAGTCATGTAGGTTGCTGTTACAAGCCATGGTCCTTACGATTTCCGTAACCTAAAAAAAATGCAGGGAGAGAAAATTTGCTTTCCTGGGGGACATATGATGGAGAGGCAGTCAATTTCTATACTTCTCATCACCAAAGTGTACTGCAAGATAGAGGTTTAACGTCCAACCTTTGCAAGATGGGGAAAAGATCATGTCCCAATCTACAGAAAAATGAAGTCCACACAGCAGAGCTACATTTAGCAATTTGCCCAAGGCCACAGAGGAAATCTATGCTTGGTATGAACGCTGCTGAACAACATCAAATTCAAGAAAGTAGCTGGTGGGTGACAAGGCTATGCAGCATCATTAGTGCCTTCTTCATATACCCACACTCTGACCTCAGCTAACTTGGAATTCATGCTGGTTAGGTATGGTCCAGTTGTAATAGGCTGAAATGATGGATGAGACTTGTCCCAGAAGTCTCTCTGGAAGCGTTCCCTTTGCCCCAATGTTGCTTTATTTGCTCTGGAGCGTCTCTTCAGAATGAGACTGTTACCCAGGATAGACCACTAAACAGCTCTCCATCCATCCCATTGCTAGACCAGAGTTAATGGACATCGTCATCTGTCCTGGACAGATTTGGAAAAGAAGGGAAGGAGCTAAATGCATGGATGTGCTCTTGAACACAAAGTACCATATTTCTTGCAATTTTTTTTGGTGGTGGTGGGGAGGATCTTAAGGCAGAAACATAATGAAAGGGTCCCCTATTTGATATTCAGTCCTAGTTCATAGCACTGCATTACCAGAGTCTGTTTCAGTGAATTACTGGCTGCTCTTTATAGGACTATCATAAAACCAAGAGTGGTGACAGCCCTACTGCTCCTAATCAGTTTCAACTGAAGAGGTTCTCTTGCCCTCTTTTTTTTAAATAATAGAAGCAATTTTTAGAAGAGATTAACCCCCTGTCTCCCATTTCTGCACAAGGCATAAGAGATGCAAGGGCTTCTAATAAGTGATTTGGTTTTTGTTCTGTTAACCAAGAGTTTGCATTTTGATAGGCTTGCCCTGGGAGTGACCCCGTAGCAGGAGAGGGGAGAAGTTGAAAGAGAAGGGAAACCAACACTAGCTGTGGATGCAGAAGGATGCTAGCAATAAATATTTGTCTGAGAAATACTGGAATTGGTTTCTTATGGAGGAAAGGGCAATCACAAATGTTATTTTTTCCCAGATTTTAAATGACCAAGGGTTCTTGTGCCTTTTGTGACCAAGGAGATTTTGCAAGAGTAGGTGCTTGCAGAAGCAACATCCCTCCTCTTACCTTTGTTAGATAACATCTTTGTTCCTGCCTTTGTTCCCTCCTGACCATTATTAAAACTGAACTTGTCACCTCATCACCATACAACTTGTGTGTTTCTTTTGCTATTCACACATACCCGCTGTTCATTCATAGCTATAAAGGGCTGTTCCTAGGCTCTTCACTCCATGCATCAAACTAGAGGAAAAGAGATTCCACCTAAACATTAGGAAGAACTTCCTGACAGTAAGAGCTGTTCAGCAGTAGAATGCACTTGGAATGTGGTGGGGTCTACTTCTTTGGAGGTTTTCAAGCAGAGACTGGATGGCCATCTGTCAGGAATGCTTTGGTTGGGTATTCCTACGTGGTGGGGGATGGACTAGATGCCCCTTGTGGTCTCTCCCAACTCTATGATTCTATGATCTTATGAAACAGACTTAAGTCTACGAAAGCCTATGATACCAACCTCGTTTTCTCGGTTAAGTCTCAAAGGTGGTACAAGATCCCTTTGCATACTGATCCAGACTAACATGGTTATGTCTTTGAATGCCTCCAGAAATGTAAGCTATGGTTAGCATCCTACACATAGCTGGCAGAGCATTACATTCTGCCAGAGTAGTTCCGCCAGGCTTCCTTCTGAACTGTGGAAGATAGGAAAGGATGCCCTCCACAGTGGCTGCAGAAAGACAGGGATCACTGGAGCAGTATTCAGTGCCATTCATGGAAAGTAATGTCTTCTCTGATCACCCATCTATAAAACTAGAGGTGGCCATTGTCCTACTGCCCTCCCCCACCATCTCCCCTTCCCACTACATGTCCATGGTGTGTGTACTGTCCCTCTGGGAATGCAGCCTTCCTCATCTGTAGTGATATAATTGGTCCTAAACCCAAGTACCACCAGTGTATGCCACCTCCTGGATTCCAACTAATGTCTGTTCATTGGTCCCAATTGCTTTTTTTGTTTAAGAAGAATAGGATTAGAGTTCCATGAAACTGGCATCTGTGATTTTATTCCACTAATCTGGTAATCATATGTTAACTAGAACTAGGCTGATATTTTCTAATTTCCTTCCGTCCTTCTTTCTTTCTTTTTTCCTTTTTTTTTTAAAAAAATAAAACTAGTAATTTTGGTGGGTGTGGAAATATTTCTAAAATGCACATTGTTTGGGTAAATATTTCCTTTTTAACTCCTGTTTGGGATGGCTGTTTATACCAGTTGTCAATTTTCCCCTCCATCTTGAATTATTCATCTGGCAATCCTAACCAATCAGCAACCACATAGAGGACCCAATAACAAATCAATGTTATGTGGCAAGTCTGGTCTGTTTATGTAACAATGCCACTGAAAGTCAGTGAGGGCATCTGACTAAATCTCAGATTTGTCTGTTTTACTTTCTGTTTTGTTCATGACTCATTGGACTTTTTTCAGACAGGGTTTTATAACAGAAGCAGCCTCGTCCCCGTTGTGAGGCTGCTGTGTGGCAGGGGGTCCGTTTCGAATGACGCTCTCCCCTGCCGATACTGTTGCGGAAGTGCTGGGAGGCTGCAGCGCTATATTTGGCGATTTTCTAATCATGGAAGTTGACCATGATTAGAAAAGTTAAAACTATAATTAAACTATCAATAAAATTAAAAGCAGTTAAAAGCAAGTCATTAAAAAACAGCAACAAATATAAACAACATAGTATATGAAAGGATCTTTCCTGCCAAAACAAGAAGTCATCACCTGCTTACAAAAGGAAAGCCAGTCCGGCTTCTCTAGGAAGGGAGATTCAGAGCATGGAAGTAGCCACTGAGAAGGCGCTCTCCCATGTTCCCACCCAATGTACTTCTAGGTTGGTGCGACACAGAGAAGGGCCTCCCCTCAAGACATGGGCAGGCTCATATAGGGAGACACAGGGGTTGTCTACATTAACCAAATAAAAGCCCCCCCCCCATCCCTATGGCAATCAGCCCGGATGACACAGGGCCATCCCTGATTCTGGTGTGAACTGTCTTCATGATATCTGGTCAGTTCAGCACTGAACCACACTAAGCCTCCCTTAAAACAGAGTAAAACCCCTCACCATTTGCTCCAAATTTTACAGAAAAAACCAGTGCGCTCCATGGTAACTTTGGGCAGATGTCTTCACACACATTCCCAGTTGCCAGGCTGCCATGTGATCAACACTGGATGCCTCTCTCTGACCTAAGAGGATGCAATTTGCGGTAGTGGGCAAGACAGTGGGGATGTGGGTGAAAACATCTGTCTAGTGTCATCTTAGTGAGCATCAGTAATGGGGGGGATTTGGGACAGACTATTTCAGGTTGCACCCAGATTATCTTGGCTGATATAGATGAGCCCACAGTCCTTCAGACAGCCTGGATCTGAGCCATATAGAGCTTTGTAGGTCATAACCAGCAATTTCTACTATACTGAAATCTTGAACCAATTTTGAAATATTTCGGGTCCAAGTTTTGGGAAAAGTCCAGTTCTTCCACCACTCCCCTTCCCTGACTCAGTGATCAGTACCCTAGATGCTATTCCCTATGTTTAAATACTTAACAATATAACTCTTCCATTTCTCAAGAGAGAATTGAGATCTAAAGAAACTACTGACCTGCCCCTTAGCACTCTTTGTTCTTATATGCCTGGAGCTTTCGTTTCTCAGGAAAATTCTTTTCTTTTTTTATCATTATTTTTTCCTCAGACTTCTATTTCAAACCATTATTCCCTAGAGGAGAGCTTTTACTTTCCCTTCATTGCCTCATATTGAGTTTTTCTGTGTATTAGATTTTTTTTTCCTCCCTCCTTTTTGCAGCGAGCATATTTATTGATTTTAACATCGGGCAAAGCAACACGTTATGCACCTGTGGGGAATCTCCATTTCTAAAAGCCAGAAGGCTCCTGCCAGCCCATTGTGCAAAAGAAAGGAGAATTAAAAGACAGAGGGAAGAAAGAAGAAACAGCAGGTCTCCATCACATCTCCAACCAAGCAAGGGGACACAAGCACAATTTACAAGGCAGCACGGCATCCCTTTTCACTCGCCACTGATGTGTTATTTGAAACGACAGAGACACCAGCTTAAGTATGCAAACAAACCAAAGCTTGCCAATAAATCCTGGCCAGTTGCAGCTCATGTGATAGACTGCTGGTATTTCAAACTTGACAAGATGGGCTGAGAACATGTTCTGCTCCTATTGTCTCAAGATGAAACCTTCTCCCTGCCTTCCCCACTTCCTCACACACTGCTAATGCTGCCATTCGACTACTTAATCATCTGAAAAGATAAAGAGCACCTTAAAGACTAACCCTTTTGATGATTACATAAGCGTTGATGCACCACCCATGTCAGCTGATGGATGAAAGTGGTACTTCAGCCCTAAGGTTACCAGATCTTCAGGGACTGGGCCTAAATCACCAGTTTTTGTAAGTCATCTAAAGGCAGGAGGGAAGACGGTGAAAATCCTCCAATTTTGGTAGGCTCAGCTCCAGGCAAGAGGAAAGGGCTATGTGCAAATCTCTAGCTCAGCTAGTAGAGCAGCAGCTTGCTAAAATTTTCAAGGATTTGTTGCTCCAAATTGCAAAGACTCTTCAGAGGGTCTATGTATTTGCCTAGTTAGCTTCTACCTTCCCTCCCAGTTGTTGTTGCACCAGGGCTCACTCTCTGCTCTGCTCTGTATCCATCTTTTGGTTAGAAGCAAGTAGACTAGGGAGATTTTCAGACACGTCAAAAAGCCCAACAGGAACACATGAAGATGATGTCACTGTACTGGGAACAGGTCCTGGTTTCGCATGACGTCGATATCCTCGCATGCTGCCTCTGTGCAGATGGAAGTTTCTGCCAATGAAAAGTGATAGCTTGTTCTCTGCTGCAGCACAGATCTGCACAGAGGCAGCAAGCAGGATGATGACATGTGAAAAACCACATGGTAGGGTGACGTCATCCTTGCGGGCTTTTTTGCCTGTGTCTGATAATATCCTAGGTTAAATGTTCCTTATCCTGTCTCCCTAAGTCATTGAGAAGGAATATAATTGATATGGGAACAGCCCCTTTAGCTAAGATTTCTGTCTTACCTTCCAAGCAGGAAAATATTTTGTGTGTGTATGTATGCGCGTTTCACATACAAGCAGTGGTGGGTACTTCATGCATAACACTTAAATACTTAACACTTAAATCACCAAGGGATTTCCTTGGGCCTCAGGTTTTAGCCTGAAAATCTCAGGGCCTGGGAAGATCCTCAATTGGCAACCATACCCAGTGCTAATGCTACACTGGGTAAGGACATCTGAAGGGAACAGATTCTCTTGCTTGTGAACTTCCAAATATAGGAGGAGATGTTGCCACCTTTTAAACCTACCAAAGGATGGACAGGCTCCCAATTCATTCTGTCACTGAGGTAAATCAAGGAGGACACTGAAGGGATTATCCCAGGCAGCCACAAGCTAATTGTGGGTCACACCATTTTAATTGCTTGAAATATGGCATGGGAAAGGAGGTCACCTCTCCTCCCCAGCAACTTTGGTTTTCCGAATGGGCATGACACACAAAATGAATAACTCCATGCATGATATTTCAACAAAATAAATTGTTATGGTCTAAGCAAAGCATGGGTGTGCATCTCTCTGTCTTCATAATTTTTGGTGTGGATCTTTGCTACTCTCCAAATAAACATATATTCATAATTTCTAGGGTGAAGGTGAGTTTGGGAGGCTGTGTGCAGATAAATAGCTTGGTGCTACAGAACTCTCCATTATTATCATTATCATTATATTTATTTGTATCCCACTTTTCTCCAACAATTGAGAGTCAAAGCGACTTACAATTTAAAAGAACAATACAAATTAAATTGAAATTAAAAACGTGCAAAAACTGCCAAGCAACTGTATTCAGAGGGAGGTTTGTGGATGCTGTGGTCTGCTTTGGATAGATGGTGATGCCGAAAATGCTTTTAGTTACAGTATTTTATTTTGGGTCAGGTTGTTTAAAAAATAATTCTGCTTTAGCTTTCAATTTTAGGATTGGTTTATTACAAATCTTTTTAGTTACCTTGAACATCTAACATGATAAAAAAGGAGGGACATAAATTCTGGGAATTTTAGGAAGGAGGGAGGGAGTATTATAGCCTGTCTTTAGTTTTTTCCACGCATTGGTAGTAGGTGCCATAGTTCAAGCAGCACTGTTGCAGAAATACCTGCCGGAGCAAGTAAAATAAAGTAACTCCCTTTATTTAAAGTTTTTCAAAACTCCAGTCCTGATTTTATATCTCACATGTCAAAGTGGTAATAAGGTAAATGACAAGACCAAGGCCAAGCCATACATCAGTGGCAAAGATGGAGCTGCTTAAGCCAATTTTCTACTTCCAGAAAGCTAGGCCATGAACATTCCCTAGTTTCACCACCCTCCCAGTGTCGATTTATGCTTTGTGTTCCACACCCACCTCCAGAGTGAGGCTACTTAAAAGTGGCAACTGAATGGATCGTCCTCTTTCTGGGTTTTATGGCCTGTCATCGCACAATCGTTACATACCCATCACTTGTGGCATTGTGTCCTCTTGTAAAATGGGATGCTAAGGACCAACTGACAGAGGGTTTTGTTTTAATGCATTCAGTTACTTGTAAAAACCATACAATCTCCGAGTCTATTGCCTTTTCAAACAGAGACAAGGATATTACCAATATATAAGTGTCAGATTAGGAGCCAAAAATCAGGTTCAGGAAAATAGGTGGAAGGTCAGATTTTAGTGTAATTATTCAGTGTGCCAGAGAGTTTTGGTAACCATAGACCACAAGGAAAGTGCCAATAACAAGGTGAAGCTTCCATCTAGATCTAGGGACTTTATCAGACCACCTCATTTTAATGTTCTTTTTCCAGCATAAATTGTGTCATTTTTGTGCTGGCAAAAGAACCTCCCATACCAGACCTTATCTTAATATCCTCAATGAGGCTTTCCCAGCAGTAAAAAAGCATAAACAGAGCACCGTTTACTTCCGGGGTTGAAATCTCGCAGATTTTCATGAGAGGATGCTAGTGCAGGAAATTTTAAAAAATAAAGCAAAACACGCACACAAAAAGTTCACACAAGCACAAAAACACACATTTAAGGTTCCAAGTACATGGGGGTGGTGGTGGTTCATAAAAAGATTGTTCCCTTCTTGGCTGTCCAGATTGCACCTGGAAGTGTTTGCCCATTGACGCAGCATTCACATGAGTACAATGGTGCATGGATTCTAACACCAGCAATGCTAGCAGAAAATCACCACAGAGGATCAATTGACGGCTTAGGCCATCAATAAAATAGTACGGTTTTTGGACTTGACATGATCGTGAAGGGGCAACATTGTCTGGTACGTGCACCCTTTCGTGATCCCTTTGACACAATATTTGTATAGTATGGTAAAGTCCTAGATATAGAAACAGAGAGAGAGAAGTAAACAATTAAGAATTTATGTTACTGTCCCAGTGAAATCTACAGAGTTGATTTTTGATTATTTCTTCTGTGAAATGAGATGCGATTGATACAGAAAATATAAAATACAGTAAATTCAAAAAAATACAAACACCCAACTTTTGGTGCACCCAAAAGTTCTGTCTGCATGGAAGACAATTGCAGTTGGCCTGCACAGATTCAACCCACCACAAATTTAAATTACACTGCTGTACCACAATATACAATACCTGTACTGTACTTCAAACAAGATATTTGCAAGGCTGCAGAGAGATGTGAACATGAGGCTTGCAGAGAGATGGAAATGGGAACAGGAAGGGAGGAACAAGGAGATTCAGGCTATAGCAGTGTTTGTCAAAAACAGGAGCTCTCTCTTACAAGTCCCCTGTTAATAAAATGGTGTAGGGCAGCAGTGGAGGTGGTGGCAAGCCCTGGATTCTTCATGCTCCCCCACCTCCAGGGAGCCCACCAGCCACCTGCTTCTACCTTGTGAAGCAAGAAGCTGAAGCACCACAGCCGCCACTTTGAAGGCAGAATCAAGGGGCTGGCGTGCTCCTCAGAGGTGGGGGAGCCCAAAGAATGCATGCTGGGTGGAGCCCCTTGCGGCTTGGGCTTGCCACCATCTCCATGTCTGTCCCATGCCATTTTATTAATAGAGACTTGAGCATTTGTGTTTTTTGCTATCTGCATGGGGTCCTGGAACCAAACCCCCACAGATACCAAGGTCCCACTGTACTCTTTGTCCTGCAGTAAGAAGTCAGATGGAAAAGAATATGGATTAACAACATAGTATCTTGTCCTGGCCCCTCTTTTCTGTTTGTGAGAACACTCTTAATTGAGAAGGCCATGTGAACAACTGTATTGAAAGGGAGTAAGGATTGATAATAATGGTTTACTGGAGGAGTAATGCAGAGAGCCAGCACGGTACAGGGCTTTGAGCACCAGACTAGAATTCTGGGAGACCTGGGTTCGAATCCCTGCTTGGGCATGAAAACCCACTGGGTGACCTTGGGCAAGTCCCACTCTCTCATCCTCAGAAGATGGCTACATTTTCAGTGATGAGTTAAAGTTCAGTGCATTCCACAAGTTGAGCTGATACAATGAGAAGGACCAGAAGTCAGTCAGTCCAAAAAGCTGACTCCCAGGTAATGATGTCTAGGATTGCAGCCATGCTCTGTAAATTTAATTGTGAGGTTTTCTTGGTAGTTTGCTTCCTTTGGATGCTTGTGTTTTATTTTGCTGATGGTAGGCATTCAACCACACGTATACCCTTCTGGGAGCATGGTTACACAGCCTGTCATGATAAATATTCTATCCTTCAAAATTTATGACTACACCACTTTTTGACAGATAAATTGGCTTTGGCTTTTTTTGCCAACTCATCCTCATGTGAGCAAGGAAATTGGCAAAGATCTTTGTAACCTGTGTGCATGTATACACATACACACCACATTCAGCTGCAAGAGGAGAGTTTAGTAGCATCCTTCTTGCTCCAAATGCAAGTTTTGCTTTGGGTAAACTCCAGTTGCAACATGCAGCTGTGTAAAAACATAACCCAGCCTCATTTGAACTATTTTGGATTCTCGCCTCAAAATTCCTCCAATGTCAGGTTTGCCCAAGGGCAGGTATCACATATGTTGGTGAGATTCTGGGTTAAACTGTGTTTAACACATTTTCTATGCTGGTCTAGAGAGCAGACTCAGCAATGCAGACTCAGCAATACAGACTCAGAATCTGTCCTTTACAGAAGAGGGAATGAACCTGCAGTTCCATGCATGGAGCCATCTGCTACCAGGAGGCACCAAGAGCAGCAGAAGGAACCAAGGTTTTCTAACTCTTTGCTTCTCCTTCTGCAAACTTTCTGTTGGATACGTTGCCTTTCCAAAAGCACATCCCCCATCTTGGACCCACTTTCCAACATTGCTCCTTTGACAGCCAATGCCAACATCTCCTGAGGACTCCTGTGGGTTTGGGGGAAAGTTTGCTCTCGTGCCTGCTTGCCTTCCCACTCCCATGTACCCCCTTCACTACTGCACTTGGCTCTGAAGGTGTGAAGTGCCGCAGGCCGGCACACATCGCCTGTACTTACAGCATGCTAACAATCATTAAATTTTCACAGATCACTAAATGAAGAAAAACCGCAGCTGGTATCAGAACTGACAGCACCCCGCCTGGCTGCTTGAGAGAGCCTTATGTGGAGAACAAGCCCATCTCAGGGGCCGGAAGCAGATTGACTTTTATATGCCTGAGATTCATCCACATACCTCTGGCAAGACAGAATGAAATTGCTTTTGTGTAAGCGTTCTCCTGAAGCTATAGTTAAATGCAGGGATCCTGCTGGCATGGGTAATATTAGCCAAAGTAAGAATGCAGTGCAGAAGCTCTGGCTGCCAGCAACTGTGTTAGTCCACCAAATAAGGGCACAATTGAAAAGTAATTTGCACACATACACAGAAACACACATTCACCCATCTGAGGGAGGTGTGGACACACACTTTATAAAGGAAAGACTTTCTAGATATGCCCTGGGGATATTTCCCCATTCATATTTTTTTTTAAAAAAAATCTAATTTTGTTATTATTTTTTCATTAGAATCCTGCAATGAAATATGGCCTCTGGTATGCATGTGTGGGGTGGGTGGGTGGATGTATGCATATGCTCAGGTGTGGGCGTGGTCTGAGGATCTTTCAGCGATTTTCCTTCTCAGACAGGCAATTCTGCCCAAAGTAAGTGAGTTGTTGGCTACCAAAAAAGGTGAATGAAGAGACAGATGCCTTTATATCTATATAGCCCTATTCAGGTGTTCAAGAGGAGGTTAAATAAACATATAAGGAAAGGGAGCAAGCTACCTCCCCCATCAGTCTCTTCACATGGAGAATGAGATTCTTAAGTGGATGGCTTACTCTATGGGCCTGTCTATACTGCAGAAATACAGCAGTTTGATACCACTTTATCCACCATAGCTCTATTCTATGGAATCCTGGTATTTGTAGTTTGGTGAGGCACCAGACTTCTCTGACAGAAGAGGCTAAATACCTCACAAAACTACAAATACCAGGGGGCCGTTTACATGGCAAAATAAGTCGTGTAATAATTCGGCAAGACGCCTGATAGTTCCCACGTATTTCGATGCAGTATCGCCCTTTTCAGAAAGAGGGGGTGTAAAAAACCCGTAAGTGGCGCAACTTTTGACTGCACTGATTTTCCGCTCTTTTTAAAAAAGTTCCGCAGTATAGCACACTATCGATATTGTGAACTATCCGACATCCACTTTCGCAATTTTTTCACCTACCGGAAATTAGGCGGATCCTTGGGAGTGGCCCACTAAAGCATCCCTCCCACCAAACAAAAACATCTGTAAAGATTGTTTTCTCTCTTTTTGTAATGGCAGATCAGAGAACAAAGTTCTATCCCTCGCAGCTAAAGGAAGAATATATCTTGAGAAAAAGGGACATTGCTTTGTGATGACTTGTTCTATGAAGGATCGCAGCTGCCTACATCTATTCCTTCTCCTAATACAGCTTCTGCGACGATAAGACCTGCATGCATTCTGAAATGCAGCAATTGTGGCTATGATTCTGAACATCAACAAGAAGCAACAAGAAATAGTTGCTAAAGCCTCCATCTTTAAATTGAATAGGTAGGGATACCCTAACGATGGTGGGCGAATGATGAGGTGCACAAGGTATAGGTGTGCCCAATCAGATTTCTTGGAGCGGGAAAGTTTAATAGAAACTGTTAACCAATAGGAATAAGAGTGATTTGAGCACAGAAAGGAAGTTAACCATAAAGGAGTGACATATGCCGCTGATTGACAGCTACGGTACTAGCTAAAATGCGAAATGTCGATATTGTGGGAACTAAAAAAACCCGAAATCGAATAATTTGTAACTTACTTAATTCCGCATAATTGCATAATGTGAACTTTGATTGCGGCGTTTCACAAAAAAGTAATGAAAAATCGTGTACACTATGCGACGCTGTATCGAAAGTGCGATATTGCGATACATTACGGGGAAAATATTGCTGTGTAACCGCCCCCCTGGATTTCATAGGATAGAACTATGGTGGATAAAGTGGTGTCAAACTGCTGTATTCCTGCAGTGTAGACAGGCCCTATGTGTACATCCTTTTGACTAAATTGGGAAGACTGACTTTTCAGGGATCCTGATTGGATGGAGAGCATCCACACAGAGAAGAGGCTCTCCTTTGCAAATTTTCACTTTCAAAATGAAGAAAATGACAACAGAGGGTGATAGTGTTATCCTGCCTTTTCTCCTCATGGGTTTTGATTACTCCATTTTTAGTCCTGAACTCCTAAATAGGGCTTTTGTATTTCTCTTCCTTTGTCTCCTCTCCCAGCCACTCTATTCCATCATATCCTCCAACTAATTTTCAAATGTTTTCCCTCATTACAGCAGGTATGGTCATGGCTCATGCTATAGTTGGTTCCCCCAGGCTTACCTTGCTCCCACATTAAAGCTTTTCTGTACTTTTAGAAGCTTGAGGTATATATGTTGAACCTGCTGGTAACTTCCTCTCATGCATAGCTGCTCTTTCTTGGGCTATTAAAGCAATGTCACTCAGAACTGGAAGGAAAATATATGGGTATTCACACATTATACTGTACACTGCACATGTGTTCACCCTACGGTTGCCACAGTAAAAACTGGGGCTGGCTCCTGTACCTTTAATGGTTTTGCAAAAGAGGGAATTAGTAGGTGTTGCTTGTTAACTGGTTGCATGACAAGCAACACCTGCTGAAATTCCCTCTTCTACACATCCATTAAAGGTACAGAAACCCACTCTAGTTTTCAGTCTTGCAACCCTGCTTCACACTGTATGTCACATGTTCAAAAGTTGGTGAGAACCTCTATATTCATTCTGGATTTATACCCAGGTATAAGAATCTTCTTCAGTCCAGAGTACATACAAATCAAGGGTACAGTTGTACCTAGGTAGAACAAACACATGTTGTGTGAACTGATGAATACATGCTCACTTTATGTAAACATCTAACTGGATCCACTACAGTCTGTGTGGCGAAACCCCTTTTGGTCCCAAACTATTATAAAAAATTCTGAAGATACTTTGCAGTGCAAGGGGCAATTTTGAAGGTGAGAGAGTGACCTGAGAGAGCACAGAAAATTATGTCAAAAATAGTACCAACTTCTACTAGAAGACAGAAGAGGATAGAACTGTAGCAAATACCCTCAATACAGCCCCTATCCCTTTGAAGCCCAAGACTGGCAGGATAAGGCCTACAGCTTTATTCCATTTCAGGGCTGTATAGCAGCAGAAAGACCTGAATCTCTAAATGGATATCTGATTTCTTGGACACACATCCCACCCCATTTCTTTTTTTGGGGGGTGGGGACTTACATTGTACAAAGTTATCTGAATTGCTTTTTTATTATTATTTTCACCCCATTTGCTCCTCCTTATTAAATTCCTGTCAGCAAATATTTTGACTTTCATTAGCATTTTAAATTCCTTTTCAGATTTTCATCACAGTGGTTCTGGTGGGTATATAAAATAGAAAAACATTCTATGCAACTTAATTTGATTTAATTATTATGCTAGAACTAGGAAGTCTTCCGGAGAGTGCAATCCTAGGCAAGCCCCAGTGCAAATGCTAAGGTTTATTTTGTATAGGGTAGTGTCAGTACTTCTACAAATAACTGTTTTATTTAAAAATATATATATTTACACAAGACTTTAACATCCCTCCTTTCTACTGTTTGTTAATCAGCAAGGGGAAATACTTGAGCAGCAAAGTAAATCCAGAAAGCCCTGCATGAACACATATACAGCCCATTACATGCAAATACCTATATGTGCGTACAGCAATCTGTGTACAGGGTAGACATATTGAATGTTGCATGTGGGAGAAAATATCCCTCTACCTGTGTACAGATTAACAATCTCTGTATACCTGTACCAATACTCTACCAGCATTGATTGTAATATGTGTACACACCTCATATGATGCATCTGTTAATTTAGAGAAAAACCAAACTTTCTACCAAAATGTCAGAATTCCTTCCTAGAATAAGTTTATTTTACCCTTTTCTTGCCAGTGTCCTGACTCCAGGTTAAAGTCACACATTTTTCAGAAGGATGCTCTTGATTTGAGGGGCCTCTACTCTTGTTATTTTGCTACATTCTGATGAGTTTTACTTGTTGCTTTTTAAATTAATTAATTATCTTACTGTATATGCTGCCACCGGTATCCTAAATCAGCTATTTACTTACATCTGCATAATGAAGTAACATCTCCTCAGCCCACCATAAGAGCCAGCCAGACTGTATTTTTGTCTGCTTCTAACTCACCACATCCTGACCTTAACTTTGCCCACTGGCTATATCCAGAAGGTCTGCATTTTTGAAATCAAGATTGGAGAACCCACCCAATTCCTTCTTCTCCTGTCAATGCAGTATGGAACAAGTCTACAGTACACATACTTAGCCTAGAGCAGCCCCTTATCTGCCTTGCCTCTACTGAATGAGGTGATTAGCTCCCTGACCTGCACAGCTTTAAAGCGACCTCTGAGGATAGATAGAATCTTGTTATCTTGTAATGAGTTTTATGGCTTATTTCAGTATATTTCAGCCATGTTTCTCCAGTGATTAGGGGCAATTATCAGGCACACATTGCAGGATTATGAATTATGGAGCTCTCAAGAACTTGTGTGGAAAAGAGAGCAAGAAATAAAATTAGCTTGCAAGGAAGAAAGATGGACCATCTCTCAGTAGCTCCTCTGCAGACCTAAACCCAAAACTGATTCTTTTCTGAATATATAAAAGCAGTGGAGTTGGAAAGAATCATGCAAGCAGAGCAAGACAGTTATTATCAGAGATAATGTGGGATGCCGATAATAGTATTTAGCACTTGGCATCTATCCGTTGAAAAGTGATTTGCAAAATGAGGGCTGGCTTTCCTATCTGCCAGTGCAAGAGATATTAACATGGAAGTCTCCAGACTGGAACATGCATTTCCTTCTGTGAGGGTTGTACAGGAGCAAATCATGATGGAATAATGAGACATATCAGTTTCAAATAGCATCTCTCTCCCCACACCCTACCACCTCTCTCTCTGAATAAAAGCACTCAACATTAGCCACAGTGCTGAGTTTATCTCCAAATTTTTTTTAAAAAAAAAATCTTGTCTTTATGGCTTTAGACTTGTATCGAGATGGACAAATAGCCACTGACCATTTTTTCCACTGGCAATTAGCTCCACTATTTAAGCAATTTACAGTGAAAATCCAGGGCAAATTCCTTCTTCTAATGCCTTCTTGGAAGATCCTTTGGCATATTTAAATTGAGCTGTGCATTTAGTAAAATCATGCAGTTGATTGCTTCACAGACTGAATCATTACAGAACTTACATGGACGAAATCATTGTGTTACCTTTTTAAATGCATCTCCACACAAAATAAAACTCCTTGACTAAAAATATTAGCCATGCAAACTTTAGCATGGTTTGCTTCAGGAAGGCCTTGAGTGGCAGAGGCATGATTCAGGAGCTGAATGCATATAAAGTTTGAGGTTTAGTCCTTAAGCATCACTGCCTGCAAAAGACTTCTCACCTGAGATCATGCAGACCCGCTGCCAGTCAAAACAGACAGTAATGGATTAGATGGCATGACTCGGAGTATGTCAGTATGGTATATAAATTTCATACCTTAGCTACTCTGTTAAGTTATCCCTGCATGTCTGATGTTAGAAGGCCCTTTTGGACTTCGTGCAAATGGAGATATCTTAGACATTAGGGTGAATAGGTGTTTCCGGTGATCAACCTGTTTTCCCTACCACAATGGGATTTCTTCAGAGATAAAGGCTTCCACAATCATACCTGGAAGTTAAGCCAATATTTATTTTCCAGTGACCAATCTTCCAGTGACCTATCATATCTATCAGTTACTAATCATGACAGAAAGCACACTATTTTCAAGATACGTAAGTGAGGAATCACCTGCTATGACAAAAAAATCATCTTTTGAAGAGCATTGTTGAGTGATGTTTCTGGCAGGTTGAGGAGGTCAGGCCAGGAGAAGTGAAATACTGTGGAATACTGTGTCCAGTACTTGGCACCACAATTAAAGAAGGATGTTGACAAGCTGGAGTGTGTCCATAGGAGGACGGCCAAAATGGTGGGAGGTCTGAAGGCCATGCCCTATGAGGAACAGCTTAGGGAGCTGGGCATGTTTAGTCTGGAGAAGAGAAGGTTGAGAGGGGACATGATGGTCATGTTTAAATATAATTAAAAAAATAAAATTTATATCCCGCCCCTCTGCGAACAATCGGGGCGGCGTACAACAGTAAATATTTGAAGGGATGTCATACTGAGGATGGAGCAAGCTTGTTTTCTGCTGCTCCAGAGACTAGGACACAGAGCAATGGGGTCAAACTACAGGAAAAGAGATTCCACCTAACATTAGGGAGAACTTTCTGACACTAAGAGCTGTTTGGAAGTGGAATACACTGCCTCATAGTGTGGTGGAGTCTCCTTCTTTGGAGGTTTTAAACAGAGGCTGGATGGTCATCTGTTAGGAATGCTTTGATTGGGTATTCCTGCAGGGCAGAATGGGGTTGGACTGGATGGCTTTTGTGGTCTCTTCCAGCTCTTTGGTTCTAAGTTATTTAGTTAAGTATACTTAACTAAGCAGCTGATACAGAATTCCAGCAAATGAATCTATGTTAATATAGATGTTTCTGAATCAAAATATGTTTAAAATGGTATTCTCAAACAATAGTTTCTGGATTATAAAATGTCTATTGTACTCTATGGCCTGGTTTAACCACTAAGTTTTCTGTGGCATTTTTTTTTTCTTTTGTGAGCAAGGATGGGCCACACAAATGGTTTCAATCCACTGACTGGTTCTCACACAAGCTGAGATAGAGTCAAAGGACTCTAGACTATCAAATCCCTTTTCAGCTGCCTGTCCCCATTCAGCATTATATAAAAAAAGGTTATTTTTGGCTCCTCAGTCAGATGTAATCCATCCCATTTGTGGGTCTTCCATAAGCAGGTGTTTATTTTACACCCATAATACCACTTAGTAGCTTAATTCTTTCCACGTGGCCACGAGCCACTCATAAGGTGAATAGGGAGGTTTTTGTGTTTGGCTCATCCAATAAAACCCTTGGCTTGCAAAGTCTGGCATTGCATAAGCAGATGATGATACATTTGCCCTCCATTCAGGCTGCTGATGAAGAGCCCCGTGCAAACTGTATGACACAACCACAGTTTAATCACCGCTTCAAAAATGTTCACTGCTAACACAGTTTGGCTTGCTTGGGTTCTCCCTGCAAATTCCCTTCAACTGTAATTAATCCCAAATTTAAGGTCAGCTGTTGTTACTCAGATAGGAGCCCAAAGCAATAGCTTTAAAGGGTATTATCAACCTCATACAGGGCTGAACAGCCAAAGTGGCAAAATGATTCTGACTGATCACTGTGCGCTTGATCTTAAACTGTGATATAGAACTGGCTCAAAATATGAATCTGTGTGTATCTTTGTGTATGTAATTTGTCATTGTGTATGTAATGCCTGTGTACGTAATGCCCCATTGTCCTAATGAGGCATTAGGACAAACACAAATCCTACATGATTATGCCTTGTTATCTAGATGCTAGAGCCAAAACACTTTTGCAGAAGTGTGGTTCAAGCTCAGATTTCAGATGTGGGGGAAACACTTAAAACTTTTAAAATATAAGCAAATTAAGGTGAAAGAGTAACCCACTAAACATTTGATTGATTGATCAGTACAGTAAATTTTAATCAGTGGGAATGTGAATTAAGACCATTTATTTATTTTGAAATTATTTTGATCTTGATGCCTATTGCCATTCTACTAAGGGATGAAAATGAAATTTAAAGGTGTCTTTTTTCTGTTGCAGTTGCCACAATCTGACATGCAGTTAAATGTTCCTAGACTTCAATCCCACACTCACTTACCTGGGAGTAAGTCCTAATAAACTCAAGGGGGCTTCTCAATAGGCATGTACAGGATTGCATAATTACAGCCATTTATTATACCCACACTTAGAATAGAATCTTTATTACGGTCATAGAACAGCCACCCTTATTCATTACACTAACCTCAAACCTATAGCTCCTTTAATATTCCCCAAAGAGTTGTAACATCAAGGTTTTAGTTGCAATTTTATTTCAGCCTTGCATTACATCAGTTAAAGGCAGGTCATCTAAACATGTTTAAATTGGCTGAGAGCCCTCAATTTATTTATTTTTTCATGTTTGCCTAAAAGCAGATTAGGAAATTCAGATTGCCCTACAGAGTCTTCATTTTGTCTTCAGTTGAGAACATGTTGGTGGCAAATCTATTTACCAAGAGGACGTAGGAGGGGCTTCTGATTTAAATAGCAGGCACATGTGGATTGGCAGAGTGCCTGTTTTGCCAAAACTAGATGCTAAATTAAGTCCCTGGCATCCCTCAATAGACCTGGGTCATGGTTCGGTAGTTGGAAAATGCAGAGCAGGTACCCCTACCTTGGTACCCTCGAGGTATTTTGAACAAAAAGTCCCATTTCCCCTGACTTTTGGCCAGGATGATTAGTGCTGATAAGAGGTGTACTCCAAAGTATCTGCAGGTTATTGGGTTGGGGAAGGTCGATATAGGGAATACCAAGCTAGACAAAACAGTGGTCTTGTTGAATATAAAGCACTGTCCTATGTTCATCCTGTCATGGGCATACTGGAACATGGGGATTTTACCTTATACCTTTCGTCCATGAGGCCTGGAATGTGTCCATTTGTCCACCTAATCTACTCTATTGTATAGACAGAGGCCAGAATTCAGTAATGGATTCAACTTTTCCTAAGTGGACTTATATCTGCAGGAATTGGGTGGCTTCTCAATGTCTGTACTCATCAAGGGGCTGCTGTGACATTACAATGTAGGGGAGACAGCAAAATTACTGATACACAATAGAACCTACACACAAAAAGACACCAGCTAGGGAGTGCTGACACACATGGGCAGAGTCTGATGGGCATGGGGACATGCTTTCCCTGGCACATATCTTCACAATTCCTTTGGAGGAGTCCTCAGTGCCTCTGCTCTGTAGCTAAGTATGCATAAAGTTTTGCAATGCAGATTGCAATGTAGAATCATGGTCAGTGTTTATATTGAAGTGCAACAAACATGTCACAATGGAGATCTATGTAAAACATAGTGTCAGCACCTTTGAATGAAGGAAATTCCAGTGCAATGCAAAATTCCTCTGAGTGAAAGCAGAGGAGAGGTGTGTGGTGTCACTACATTCATATACTTTTCTTAATGCACACCAGCAACCTGCACCTAGGTCCCTCACATTTTCCAGGCTGCAGCACACACTGGCTGGTGTCTCATTCTCCATCATCTGTATCATTTAGCATAACCTTGTGTGCTTGAGTCATCTGGGTTTATCCCATTTAGCTTATTGCTTGACCTCTGACCATGTTTAGCATGGTGTGCCTTTGGTTTCCCTCGACTCCGCTACTGACAGTATAATCTGGATAACTGTAGGCGGTGTTCTTTCATACGTGTTAATCTGCTAGGAATGTGTCAGGCACGAAGGTTCCTTTGGCAGTACAGGGGGTGTGCATGTGCACATTTGTATGAGTGTGTACAGGAAAGGAAAACAGACAACCTTCATGTCTCCTTTATGGTTTAGCCTTATGTACGAAGCAAAGCTAAGCAGTACCAAATCCCCATAGTTCATTTGATAGATCAAAATATGGATGTCCTGATTTTTTTTTAAAAAAAAGCTCTTAATGACATTGATGTAAACTATTTTATTGTACACTACCTTGAAATCTACTCCAAAGAAGGATGACATAACATATAGATTGTATAAAGTCAGAAAAGAGGCCAGAACAGGTTCCCTTAGAAACACTTCCATGCTTTTTTGACAGATTATCTTTGATGCTCCAGATTCAACTTGTCTGCTCTGTTCCTTCAGATCTTAGAAGGTACATTGTGCACTAGAGCAGGGAGAGGAGACCTTCGACTCTAAACATGCTGGTGAACTGCTGTGCCAATTATACCTCACCATTCATTCAGCTGGCTAGAGGTAATGGGGAGGGGGTTCGTTTTCTTCATAAATACATGCAGATATACATACATCCAGTAGCTCAGAATTGTTGAGAGCAATCAAGTTTGGTGTAGTGGATGTGAGTGTTGAACTAAGACTCTAGCAGACCAGGGTTTGGATCCCCTTTCCACCAAGCAAACCTGAAGTCACAATCTCTCAGCCTCAGAGGCAGGCAACAGAAAACCTCCGCTGAATAAATCTTGCCACCTCTAACAGGGTTGCCTTAAGTCAGATTCAACTTGATCTGCTGGAAGGGCCCTCGTCTGTGTCCCATCAGTGGGAACAATACATTGCTGGGAGACACTGGGAAGGGCCTTCTTAGCTGTGGCACCTCATTTTTGGAATTCACCCCCATCTTCTCCAGAAATCTGACAGGCACTAATATTGGTTTCTTCCCAATAGGGCTTTTTATTAAAGCATTTCAGGTCTAATTTATTATTTTGTAATATAGGTCTCCCCCTGCCACCATATCCATGGGGGATATGTTCCTTGACTAACCATGGATATGTGAACCCATGGATAATAGCAAACCCTATTGAAATGAATGATGTCCGGCCCAACTTCTGGCAGAAGCATACCACAAAATCATCCTGGAGGACCTAGAAAACGTGTAGCGAGGACATCTTTTTTTCAGACATGGATAAGCAAAACTGTGGCTATCAGTCTCGTGGATATGTGGGTTGACCTGTATACATGGACATCGTTTTAACCATACCCTCTAACATTTCACAGATGAAAACTGATACACATGTGGCCAAACAACATTAGCATGTGGCCCAGATGGCAAAAGTTATAAACGGGGAAGAGCACGCAAGCTAGGAGAGGCTGCAGCAGTTGGCTTTTGCCTAAGTCTAGAAGTAAAGGCGAGATTCCACCACCCTTTCCTTTCCTTTCCCCCTGCTGAGTTAATTGAGAGCAAGTTACTTTTGCACATTGAACTCAGTTTGCAGCAACTGAGGTAAGCTGAGGACAAAGGGAGGACATGGGTGGAGGAGAGAGAAACTGAGACATTTTAAAAGCAGCTGAAAAATTGGGATAGCAAGAGGATTAGTTGTGATTGTCCCTGCCAAATCGGGACAGTCTGTTTTAACTGTTTTAGCCTTTAATCTGCTTTAACTTGTTAGACTTGATTAGTATGTTTTGATCCTGTTCCAATTATTTTATTATTTTAAATCTAGAATTGTTTTGCTTATATGTTACTTTCAAATTCCATAAGAAAAAGTGTGTGTGTGTGTGTGTGTGTGTGTATAAAACATACATAATTAACTCTTTCTCTACCCCCATGCTCAGTATTGGCCCCTTTCCTTATCTTATCTGGAAAATTATTTCCCCACAGGCTAAGATAAGGAATGCTTGACTGAAAATAATAGTTTCTGTATCGTGGAATGAGGTCAGAATCTAGCAGAAAGGGTGCAAATAAAACTGAATACAGTTGGTCCTCTGTATCCACAGATTTGGCATCCATGGATTCCACCATCCACAGCTTGAAAATATTCCTAATTTTTTTCCCCAAGACTCAGACCTTGATTTTGCCATTTTATATAAGGGACACCATTTTACTATTCCATTGTATATCACCCAAGGAGACCTTCTGCTGTGCTTTCTGCAACCAGACTTCCTTATTTCGGATTGGGCTTTTTAGTCATCAGCACACTTGCAGAAAGCATGGGATGAGTCCTTCCTGAATCTTCGTTTGTGAAGAAAAGCCAGAGAGAGTATATAATGAGACTTGAGCAGCCACAGATTTTGGTGTCCAATGGGGGGTGGGGTCCTGGAACCAAACACCAGCAGATACCAAGGTCCCACTGTATTTCAGTTAGTTTATCTTATACTCATTGCAGATTTGTTACAGTAATCACAGAGCCAAGACAGTACTAGTTATTGAATGGAACACAATTTTACAACTTGGACTGACAAAAATACTGGAAATTTGGCTAATTCCCCTAGACCTGATAGCCCTCCTCACAGAAGATATCCATCTTCTTTGTGTCCCTCAATGATGGCAGGAAAGTTGTCACTTTCTGCGCTAACTGTACTTTCCAAAGTGTCATGAATGGCATCTCCAGATAGTCAGACATGGTTCAGTCTGCAAAGATCAATAGAGTTTAAGGAACTGATAGAAGATGTCACACTGAGTCTTCTGTACTTGTCCATCTTTATGTAATCTTCATTTAAGAAGGAGCGATATGACAATGAGGTGTGAAAGCATGCATAATACACAGGGATATATTGGACCACGTTTCTCTCACTTTGTTCCACCCTTCTTTATCTAGCTCAGACTCTCTGCAAACAAGCATTTTCTTAGGAACTGTGTTCTAATGTTCAGCAGTCCTGCAAAGAACCTGGCTATGTTGTCTTTCGGGACTATTGTGCTTTTGAGTTAGCGGCTTCATTTATGACAACAGCAGAATCTGGCTGGCTGGTGACAAGAATGTTCTTTAAAAGAAACTCATTAGCCTTCCCCTGGGGCCCTTTCATCTGACTTAATCCCTGATGTGATTGTTATCAGATGGAGAGGGGGAGAAATTCAGCTGCAGACTCTGATGTATCAACATGCATTTGACAAAACACCTAATGAGGATGTTGCTGAATAGGCAGTCAAATATTAAAAAGTGGAGTTATTTTAGATGGAAGAAATATTATGTGGCTAGACCTACCTCCTATATATATTGACTGCCATTAAAAACTCCCCCTCCCTATCTTTTTCCTGTTCTCTGCCAAACATTTCAGTAATGTAAGGAATGTGGTATGGTGTCATCTCAGTGTGAAATTTCCATCCACACCCTACCCACTGGCTGTCATTTATGGCTGTCCAGTGACACCAGCCATGGCTTGTATGGGTATTCATTGGGTCAAATTCATCCTGCAATTGTACCTTGAGTGTTTAGTTGTCTGGTCTTGTCTTCTGAGCCAGGCTAAAGAACTGCCCAGTGTTGGAAGGAAGTAGGGAGACAATCTAGTGCTGATCTAGAAAGGTGTTGTTTAGAAGGTCACTAGGAGGCTTATTGCACAAGGAAGTAAAATGGCAGTGTAGTCAGAATGTTTTACCTGCCATCCTGCCTTACCACATGATGTTGTTCTTCAGCTATTCTTTTGTTCTGGTCCTGTGGAAAATGGTGGTAAAAGCAAGTCTTTTTTTTCCCCTAAGGTATTTTTCCAGTTAGAAAAAAGACCACTGCCTTCCAGAGGACAGGAATGGAAGAACAGTGAGGAACAATGACATCATGTGGTAAGGCAGGATGGAAGGTGAAACACCCTGGCTGGACTGCCACTTTACTTCCTCATGCTATAAGCCCCAGTAGGTTAGGATCAGGACAGTGGAGATTGTTACACTTATAATTTCCAGAAAGCAATTGAGGATTTAAGTATTTAGCCTGTCTTTTCAACTTTTCCAGGGTATTACTGGTTTCTTCATGCTGGTTGTAGTTATGGTTATTCCTCCTGAGCAGGACTCTGATATCAGATGTCTCATGCTGCTATGTGAACATGGTACCATTTGGACCAAGTTCTGATTTAGGCTTTCTGCTACTGTTCTTGAGGTCCCATTGTATGGGGAACAAGATTCAAGAGATGAGTCCAGGTGGGAAAGGCAGGTCTCTGATCCCATAAACATACAGGGCGTGGTATGGTCCTGGGTTATAATTCCAGGGATTGTTATCCTGGTACCGTCTCTTCCCCTGGCCTTCTTGGTTCATGTTGAGGCCCATAATGTTTTTCTCCTCTGATTAGAATGTCCTTTCTCATTCCTGCTCTAAGAGCTAGCAAGTTCTGACATTTATCACCACAGCAGGGGAGAGTGTTCCTCCCCCCATTTGGTTTGTATAGTTTTAGCAATGTTAGATTCCAATAGAAACCCTTCTGCCCCATAGAAAGAAATGAATAAGCATAGATGATTTCAGTAGGCAGGACAGTGAACAACAAAGCTTGTTACAAAAACAGTTGGCTTCCTTCTTTGATATGTCCCCAAAGACTATCCCTTGCTGCACTACAAAAGGTCAAAGCAACTCATTTACTTGCACAGAAGTTAATCCTTCAAAATAAAATGGAACCATTATATTTCATGTGGTTTTGATATTTAAATAATTCTATCAGAGTTGGCTTTGACTCAGGTATAATGTCTGGCATGTGTGGGATAATTAAGTGATCCCATACATTTATTTGTGAGAGGGATTGCATTCCAGGGATATTCTAACTCCCCTAAGCAGAGATCAAATTAAGGGCTCATCTACACAGACCAAAATACACTCGCTTTCCACCAGTGTATTATGCCTGTGGATCAGGCCCATTCCTCCCCCATTACGTGATGGAGTCCAGACCACCATGCTGGCCTGTTGCTGCAGACACCACTGCCATCCATGTCCCACTCTCTGAAGTCAGGAAGCCGGCCTGCAGCACATGAGAAGAACGACAGCAGACAACAGCTGCAGCGATAAGCAGGCATGGTGGAGTGGGCTTCTGCGATCACACAGGGACCGATCTGTTTTCTCCAGCTGAAGCAGTTTTTCCCAGGTGTTTTTTTTTTTAAAAAAGCAGTGTCACCTGGAGCACATCAAGCTATTTGATGTGGGAGACTAGAACCCCACCCCCCACCCAACAACATGTCATGGACTGGTGCCATACCCGTGTCCATTGGCTCCAACTGTTTCCTACTTTCCTAGAAACCTGCCAGGAGCTGATAGCCAATGGCTGATGGGATGGCACTAGTCTATGGACCAACACTCTGAGCAGCACTAACCTTACACCATTTTAGCTTTTTTCTACTCTCCCTGAAGTCTGGAAACATGATTATCTGTGGAGTGGTCATTTCATACTAAAAGTCAAGTGACGCTACATGCAGAAGAAAAAAAGGATGCGGGAGATACTTTGGAGTAATTAACCTAGAGTTTGTTTTTAAAGTGTGATACTGCCTACGTGGTCCTGACACACAAGTCAGAAGGGGTGGATTGTGCTGACATAATCACCCCCTCTTAATTTAGCCAGAGAAGCACTGCTTAATTACATTGATTCATGCTTTGTTTTCTGCAGAACAAGCACTAGAAATTGAGTACCGATGGCCAAAAGTACCGACGACAGCAGGAGCGTTTCCTTAATGGGAGCAGAGATACCACCCCAGCCCTATCCGTCTCTCTGTTGTCTGTTATTATTTCTAAGTGCAAAATATTAATTCTGTGTAGAAATAAAATTGAACCCTGGAAATGGGTTCCAGGAAATAAAGCTGTCACTTGGCTTAATTAAGAAGCCATTAGGTTTCAAAGCCTGCAGCAATAAGGTTTTTCTACAGGAGAGTGAGCTAGGTTGTTGATCATAGTTCCCCTGATCTTGGGAAATGGACTTTTTAGAATCAATTGAAAATAACATGAAGGTTTATGGTTCTAGCAACAATGGGGCACCTAACTAAGAAGAAAAGACTGTATTTATCACATTTACATCTAGGGAGGGGTAAGAATTTCTTTCAGTTTACCTAATTGGTCAATTTTACTTTCTCTCACATCCATATTTTGTGAATTATGGTCAAAACATATTTTTTAAAAAATGACACAAAGCAAAATTCTTATCTATGCCATTTTTTAAAAAAAACTCATAAAATCATTATTTTATCTGTAAATGGGACAGAGAGGACTTGATTTCTTTTTAAAAAGGGAAAAGAAAAATGAAATGGGAGTCAAATGAAATGGACAGATTCTTTCATACCTAGATTTCATTTCTCAGTTCCATTTTGGAAGCATGATGAGATGCTTTTGAAACTCCAAAATCAAAGAAATATGGGCAGGGATAAATTTGGAAGAATCCCTGTCTGACTAGGCTCCCTTCACGCCTGCTTACCTTGGCCAGTTGTATTGTTCTACCAGAGCTTGGAAAATTTCTTTTCTTTTGGTCTACAGCTACCAAATTCAGTCAGCTAACATAGAACCATAGAGTTGGAAGAGACCACAAGAGCCATCTAGTCCAACCCCATTCTGCCATTCAGGAATAAACAATCAAATCATTCTGAACAGATGGCCATCCAGCCTCTGTTTAAAAACCTCCAAAGAAGTAGACTCCACCACACTCTGAGCATGGCCACTATGCATAATGGTTATGGGATTCTGGGAGGTGCAGTCCATAAAAAGGGATTTCCCCAGATTGTGGTTCTAGCTAGCTGTACCTAGCTGAGATCACATCACCAATAGCTTGCTTTTGGTTGCCTTACTCTAATCCTGAACCTGCCCTCCCAGCAGACCTTGGGGACATGTCTAGCATAACAGGTTGATGGGAACTTCTCCTCTCTCTGCTCTTCCCATCTTTTTAAATCCCTTTTTCCCACATGGGTCCCATCCACTACACCTCCCCAGTTACTCCATTGCCTCTCAATCTCATCCCCTTTCAATCTTAACCCCCCCCCCCCGCAGCAGAACCTGCTCTTTCTGTTCACCTTTGTTACGAGTCCTGTAATAGGCTGTCTGAAGGGATCTGTTCATCTCCAGTTCACCTCTTAGCTTGATGCTTCTGCTGGTTAGCTGGTTAATATTGTAAAGCACTCTCGATGTGAGAGGAATATATGAAAAAGCTGGTCTCCCTCCCCTGGAGGTAGAAGTGGGTCAGGCATCCACAAGATGACAGCAAAATCCCCCTGGTTACTAGAGGAAGGTAATTTGAAGTAACAGCTGTTCTGACACTCTCTCCCTGTAGATGATGCTAGTAATAAGAATGCAAATCAGGACTTTCCCCCCCTCTCCTACTCTCACCTGCAGAGCTGGAAACCACTTTAAAAACATGGACTAATTGAGTCTCCTTGCCCCTGCTGGAGAGGCAGCATCATTATGCCCATTTCCTTTGCAGTTAAAAAGGCTTAGCAGGAAGCCAGTGTATCTGAGGGTGGGGTGCCCCATATCACTTCCAGGGTCCCTGTGTCCTTGGCTCTCCCAAAAACAAACAAAGCAGATTTCTTCTTCTGCAGGCCTCCAACTCCAGTCTAGCCTGCATGCCTAGAAAAGAAAGATACTTCACAGCCTCTCTAAGGCACTTGTTTTACTGTAGAATTCCACTTGGTGTATGTCCCCCAGGCCACAAGCACGTGATCCACCTCTCTTTCAGATGTCCCCATCAGTTATTTAGAAATTTATTACAGAGCCTAGGCATGCATGAGGCTGCATGGCAAAGCAAGCACCTGTTGCAGAATAATATTTGTTATTGTTATCATTATCATTTATATCCTGCCTTTCTCCCAATAATGAGACTCAAGGCAGCTAACAACATATTAAAAAATAATACGATACAAAAAATCCATAAAATCCATAAATATAAAAGTTATTTAAAAGCAATTAAACCATTTTAAAAGTTAAGAACGTTTAACGTTAATCAGAAGGCTCAGGAGATTATCAGACGCAGGGGAATGCAAAAAAAAAAAAAAAATCACATTCCCAACCGCATCTGAAGATCACTATAGAAATAGAAAGGGTGACCTTACCAGAAACTACATCCTTCAGCTGTTCTGGGGGCATAGCACAGAGTATGGCATCCCTTTTGTATTGATGAGGAGAAGCTGCTAATCAAAAGGGAAACCTTACTAATGCCTGTGATACGCCCCCGGAATGTCATCTGGTAAGGTTGCTCTTCGTGTTTTTGTTGCAATCTTTTGACATGGTTTTTCCCACATCTGATAATCTCCTATATATGAACCATAAAAATAGCACTACAGACTGCTAAAAAGACAAACAAATGGGTCCTAGAACAAATCAAGCTGGAACTCTCCCTAGAAGCCAAAATGACTGTTATACTTTGGACATCACACAAGCAGGCATGACTCACTAGAAAAGAAAATAACACTAGGTGAGGTAGCAGGCAATAGAAAAAGAAGAAGATCATATTCCAGATGGATAGACTCAATCAAAGAATCCGTGGCCCTGAGTATGTGAGACCTGAGCAGAGCTGTTGAGGATAGGGGGACTTGGAGATCTCCATTCATAGGTTCATGCTTAAGTCCCATTATATACAATGATGTAGTAAAATGGTGTCTCTTATATAAAATGGCAAAATCAGAGTTTGGTTTTTGGATTTTTTTAAAATTTTTCATTTATTTTATTTTTATTTATTTTAATTTTTTTGCAGCGGGGGGAAAGAGATTTTCAAGCTGTGGATGTAGAATCTGTGGATACAGAGGGTCAACTGTATTTGGCTGCATCCTATGGAATCCTGGTTTTTGAAGTTTGGTGAGGCACTAGGGCTGTCAGGCTGAGAAGTCTAAAAACCCACCCTAAACTGTACATGACAGGATTCCTGAGGATGATGCCATAGCAGTTAAGGTGGTATCATAGCCCTATAATTGTTCATTGTGAAAGTAACCCTGGTTTAACTCTATCATTGTCATACACAATAAATTTGGTGACTGGGAGTGAGAAAAGGGGTGTCATCTGTGAGCCTGTCTCAAAAAACTTAGGGAAGACAGAGAGATGGGGTGGTTCCAATGTGGTGAACCTCACCTGCCTTTTTAGAACATGCTGATAGCTCTATTTTCGGCCAGTGGTATGAATATGAGCACAACAAGCACTACAGGGGTTCCCACCTCTGACCTGGAGGTGAGGCAAGGAGTGCCTCCAGTAATGACCAGACACTAAAAGCTGGGGCCAGCCTAGAACTCAAGTCATCTTGCCTATTCTTCTTGATCTGCATGCCTTAATCTTATTAGCAAGGTATCTAATGAGCACACACAGAACTGGAAGCTTTTGAGACATATTGTCAAATATCAAAGATATTTGTTTCTAAAAAGAAGGAAACACAGGATGGGGCGCTGAAGGAAGCAAATTTATTGCTTTCACCAGCCTGACAGACCAGTATTATCTGATAAAGCTGTTGGAAGGTTTATAGCCAGTGTCACAAATTGCATTTTTCTGTATCCTATTAAATTTTGATCCCACCCCCACAACTATGTATCTGCTAATACATCCAAGGCTTGATATTAACTCCATAAGTCCATCTGAAGAAGTGGATTGAAATCCAAAAAAGCAAAAAACAAAAACCCAAACCACGTGCCTATATACTATACAGTAAATACACCAAAGGCATCAGATCCTGTTTGCTCATGGAAGCTAAACAGGCTCAGCCCTGGTCAGCATTTGAATGGGAGACCACCAATGAATGCCAGGTGTTGCAGGCTATATTTCTGAGGAAGGAACTGGTAAAACCACTCTGAGTCTTCGTTGCCTATGAAAACCCTATGAAATTCATGGGTTGCCATAAGTTGACAGGAGACTTGAAAGCACATGCACACACACAGGTTACTCTTACAGGTACTGCTAGATGTCTCATTCCTCCCCTTTTCCTTTTTATGAGCGTGGAAAATCTAATCTCTCCTGGCTCCCAGGCCTTGAAATCATTTAGGGAGGCCCTTCTTTCACTCCCACCATCTTCTGAGGCACATCTGATGCAGAAACAAAAGGGGTCGGTTCCACGGCAACTTTTGTTGCGCAAAGTATCGCATTAGCACACTTTCGATTTTGCATTGCGGAGTTCCCACAGCAAAATTTTGGATCCTGTTTAGTTCTGTGATGTAGTTCTGATGTGCTTATAATGTGGAGTATATTAATGTGCGAATTTCTACACATTGAAATATTTCAGTTCCCATGACATCGATATTCCGCATTCTTTGACAACCCTACCTGTCAATCAACGAAGTACGTCATTCATTCTAGACGTACTTCCTTCAGGAATTCCTGCCACCCGTACTCCCATTGGTCATCCACTTCCCCCCTCTTGGGCTTCTGATTGGGCATCTCGTCATCTTTTATGGTCTTTGTTATCTTCAATGGTGCCAATTAAATTGTTGCAGCCATGGAGGTTTTAGCTACGCTCCTTTCCTACTTGTATTTGGCTATTAGAGTTATGATCTCTAATTTCCCTGTATTTCTGACACATTGTTTTTGATTTCGTGCGGCATTCTTCCGAGGTTCGGTTGTGTCCACGCTTTAGCATTTCTGCGGCTACTTTCTTCTAAGACATCGATATTCTGGTGACATACACGTAGCTACTCCTGTACTTTCTCTTCCCCCCAAAGAGCCAGTAAATCAAGAGTTTCGGCATGACTCCAAACTATTCCCCTGCTCCCCTTCTTTGTTCTCTGAACTGACTCCATTAGGAAAATGATAGATGTTTACAGGGATGCTTCAAAGCAGATAGGAAAACCGGATGTGTAGGCGGGTTTCTGTGGCGTCACTATAAAAAAACCGCCCACATCCCTAATTTTAAACATGGCAAATTTAAAAATGATGGACAGTTCCCAAATGCAATAATGCACAAACTTGCAGCACCTTTTTAAAAAAGGTGGAAAATCAGCAGTGTCATTAAGTGCACCACTTATGGGTGTTTTAGACCCCCTCCTTCCGAAAAGGGTGATGCAGATGCGGAACACGTGGGAACTATAAGAATTCTAGGCGAATTCTTTGAGGATTATTTTTGCCATGTAAACGACCCCCAAAGAGAGTCTTCTCAGTGGCTGCTCCCAGGTTTGGAAAACCTTACCAAGGGAATCTAGGGTGGCTCCCTCTCTGTTGACTTACTACCAAGGCAAAGCCTAAGACCTTTTCGTTCCTGCAGACCTTGGCAACTGACCTTGCCAACTGCAAAAGGGGCATGTAAATGGATGAATGCTGTGTTTATATTTTACTGGCATGTTGACAAATCGAAGCATGTCCAGAGGAGGGCAACTAAAATGGTGAAAGGTCTGGAAACCATGCCTTATGAGGAAAGACTTAGGGAGCTGGGTATGTTTAGCCTGGAAAAAAGATGGTTAAGGGGCGATATGATAGCCCTGTTTAAGTATTTGAGGGGGTGTCACATTGAGGATGGAGCAAGCTTGTTTTCTGCTGCTCCAGAGACTAGAACACAGAGCAACAGATGCAAGCTCCAGGAACAGAGATTCCACCTCAACATTAGGAGGAACTTTCTGACAGTAAGAGCTGTTCGGCAGTGGAACACACTCTACAATTCTATGATTCTATGGCATGTTTTACATTTTTTTAAAAATAGTAGCCTCAATCCAACATCCCCTCAGCACAGTGTAAATATTTGCATGCAGACCTACACTATGCTGAGCCATATATCACTCCCTCCCAACTTATTGTAAACCCCTGATGCCATCTTGTATAGTCATTCCATGCTTCCTGGCAAGCAGGCAGAATGGGAAAAAACATCTCACCCAACACAAAATGACTACAGCAGTCTCAATGCTGATGTCATCATTTTGCATCTGGCTATGGGGGGGATTGTAACCAAACACACTTGCCTGCTCATTGAGAAGCATGGAATGGTCATACTATAAGGGCTTTACATTAAGGGGGGGTGGCTTTGGGATACAGTAGAGAGAGGAAGATAATACAGACCCCTGCAGTGCATGAAAATGTTATGCAGGTGTATGTCCCTAATGGAATTCTGACTTTGCATATTATTTTATGACAACGTATCGAGTCCAATTCATAGTAGGAAGGCAGGTTATCAGCTAAATCAATTAGTCAATCAAACATTTTAGATAAAATTACAGATAACCTCCACCACCGCAATTGGGTTGACATTTTAAAATGTTGTTAGGCTTTAATGTGAACTTTAACAGAGGTTTCTAAGGTGCCAAACCTATTCTGAACCTAGTTAACTCCTTTCAAGTTTACAATAAAATCCAAAGTGGATTTACCACCTTTCTGACATGGAAGTCATCAGCTGCCACTGCATCTGAATAGACATGTTCAGAATTGCAAAACACATGATCAACATGAATTGATAAAGAAGCAATTTTCATTCTTATTTTCAGCACTGGCTCAGCTTCCTCTAACTAACCTGAATTACTTACCCTCCAACATTTCAGAGAGGAAAGCCAGGGCATGTGTGGATGCAACCTCAGAGTGGGGTCAAGACAGCAAAAGTTATTAATGCGGAAGAACACCTAGGCTAAGAGAGGCTGAAACAGTTTGCTTCTGCCTAAGTACAGGGAAGGGCAAGATCTTTCCCCCTCCTGTCCTCTCCCCCCTGCTAAGTTAATTGACTGCAAACTACTTTGGCACTTTGATCTCAGCTTGCAGCAATTGAAGTAAGTAAAGAAAGCAAGCAATAGGAGGAAGTGTAAGGCAAAGAGATGAACTGAGATGTTTTAAAAGCAGCTGAAAAAGTTGGATGACAGAGAATTCATTGGGACTGTCCCTGCCAAACTGGGACAACCAGAGGGTGTGAAATTACAATCACAACAAGATTCCTCGGCACCACCATTAAAAGACATGTAGAATCCTGATTGAACAGCCCCTCTGCATTGAAAAAAAGAAGTGTATCTATCCCAACATGTGAGCCATGTGCTCTCTTTCTCTCTATATTTTGAGGCAGAAACCTCTAGAAGTTTGGCACCCCAGCAAGTTGCATCACCTGTCCCTTATGCCTGGGCCAGCCCTGAACACAGAGAGCGATGGACAATGAATCAGAACGAGCACAATTAATATCCCATTGCTTCCTGGATGGCAGCTACTAATTACCCCAGAAATTTATAGGCTCCCAGGATGTAAGCAGATGGGTATTTAAGTGAACAGAGGACTCGAATTGTTCTCTATTAGTTCCAGAAACATACCTGGTTTCAGCTGAGCACTGTGTGTTCCAGATTGACTACCCGTTGGGTAATAGTCAGTAAGCAAGTTATTAGCACAGTGCAAGCCCCATTAACTACTTCCCCCATTCTTCCGACAAAGGAGGGCAGGGTGTGACTGGAAATCTTTCAGAACTGAACATGGAGTGGCAGGGCACATTAGTAGGAGGGTGCAGTAAAATATTAAAAAATGACAGGAAGAGATAAGAATGACTCCATTGCAAAATTCAAAGAAGTGTGAAATTACCAGGGAAGTTGGATGTTTCCCTACACTAGTTCAGGAAAAGAGAATTGTCCCATTCCAAATGTGAGCCAAATAACATTTTCAAACACTCCTAGAACTGAGGCATAGCTGTGGTAGTGGTGTGCTATTTGATTTTTCTTGGAATCAGGGTGGGGGTGGGGAAATGTTTGGTTACCATAGCATTTTACACCAGTGAGCTTCCCACAGTAGTGTTCTCATATGGGTTTTAAAAATACATATTCTTTTATTGGGATGAATGCTCCCTCTCCATTCTGTTCATGTCCTCCCACCCCAAGCTCATTCTTGGATCATGAAAGAATAAAGGAAGATTTCTCCTGTCTGTTCAACAACCTCCACCAGAGGTATGAAGAATAGGGCCAAATGGTTTTGATAAGAGCTGAAATATTCAGCAAAGAAGACCCCAATCTCTCTGGCTGCCTCCCTGGAAAAACAATGCAATGATTCTTTAGGAGCCAAGGTATGTATCTTCTCTCTTTGTACAGCTGCCTGCTGATACTAGTTGGCTCCAGTTCAGGAAAAAACGATCGCTGAGAGCAAAGGCACTAGAGGGGGAAAGCTGGACAGGAAGAAACACCCAACAAAGTCTAACAGTCAGCAGTACATGCAGAACATGAAAATCAATAACAGTTATGGCAGACTCATTGGTAGAGTGAAAGGAATTTGGAACAGCAAAAACAAATGCCATCAGGGAAAGAAAAGGCTTTCACAGGGGGAGGGAAGTTAACTGGGTTGGTATTTGTTGCTAAGGACATTAATTCTCTAATAATGCTTGCATTGGTCCATTGGCCATGAGGAATTTACTGCTGCACTGTGTTTGATTTCAGCATAGCAGTTGATTTAAGTTTGTGTCAGAATCAATTGTTTGGATCTTTACTTAGTCAAGCTTGGAGCAGGGATGTGAAGAATAACCACACACAAAAAAATCACATTCTTGCTGAGGACTTTTGTCTCAACATGTCAAGATACTTTGTCGAGAAACCAGCAAGCACCATAAAAAGTTCTTGCATCCAGCATATGAACAAAAGATAGGGCCCAAATCCTGTTTGTTATATAACCAGAGTAGACTAGGGGTGCATCTGCACTGTAGAAACAATGCAGTTTGACAAGATTGAGTGCTGTAGCTCCATCTTATAGCATCCTGGGATTTGTAGTTTATTTATTTATTTATTTATACCCTGCTCTTCAGCCACAAGGCTATTAGAGCGGCTTACTAGTTGTTTTAAGCAATAGCAATTTACACATCTACACTGCATTAAGCAGTTTCCAATGTGTGTTAGCTAATTTACAATGTGTGTTAGTTTGACAAGGTCTTTATCCTTCTCTGACAAAGAGTGCTGGTATCTCACAAAACTACAAATCCCAGGATTCTGTGGGATGGAGCCATGGCAGTTAAAGTGGTCTCAAACTGCACTATTTCTACAGTGTAGATGCCCCTCCCCAGGGATGCAATTCTTCACTAATTTTCTTCCCCAAAAAAGCAAGCAGTGATTTTAGCAATTTTCTTCCCACTGCAAGAAAGCATTTGAAAACCATGCAGATATTAAAGCATTTCTTTCTGTAACTTGGGACTTATTCTATGCAAAATTTCTGTGCAGGACACAGCACTTTCTGCTCCTGCTCAGAAAAAGCTGTTTCCTGTATAGACAATTATGCATTCTGTGCAAAACAACCATGTGCAAATTTTGCATGGAATAAGTCCTGAACTACAAGGTTTCTCTTCAGTTCAGGATTCTTCCTATCAAGGTTTCTTGATGCTCCAAAAGCGGGTGAGGGGGGAGGTTTTTCCACCTTTATTTACTATTCTTTTAATCTGTAGAGTATACCCATCGAATTGATTGTTGCATGCTGAGTCAGCATGTAGGGAATTCCAACTGGTTCAATGGCTCTACTCTAGCTGGAACTAACAATAGGATTTAGGAACTTATTTTCCCTCCATCAACATTTCCATACTTTTCTGTCTTTCCCCTTATGTAGCACAGGTCCCTCAAACAGCAAGCACAGAAGAAATGCCTGACTGATGGAAAAGGTGCAAACAATCTATGCTATGCTTCTGGTTTATTTTTCAATTTGATACAGCAAGGTGGTATGGAGCCTAGTTTAACCATGCAATGTAAACAATTTGTTCACTTTGAACAAAAGCAGTTCTCAAAGGGAAGAACTCTTCCAGATACCAGCAGAAAATACCTTGCCATCTGGCAGGTGAAGAGGAAGAAATTGTGGTTTTTTTTGTTCCCACACAAAAGAGCAAGGCAAACAATGATTTGCATTCCGAGTTTGGAGGAGACTCTTTGGAGATTTTCAGACAGGCAAAAATCGCTCTTTGCCGCGCGAGCAGCCTCCCGAAACTGCTGCGCAGCAAGGGTCTTCTTCGGACGACGCTGTGCCTCTGGCGAAACCGTCCGTGTCACTTCCGTGAAGCTTGGGACGGCTCCGCGTCATATTTCAATCACGGGCAGCCTCCGTGATTGAAATATGATGCGGAGCCGTCCCAAGCTTCACGGAAGTGACACGGACGGTTTCGCCAGAGGCACAGCGTCGTCCGAAGAAGACCCTTGCCGCGCAGCAGTTTCGGGAGGCTGCTCGCGCGGCAAAGAGCGATTTTTGCCTGTCTGAAAATCTCCTTTGAAATCAATGAGATGGAAGTCAGGCAAGACTGGGTTCATCCCTACTGATTTCAACAGAATCTATACCTAGTAAAAATTTTGGATGCAATCCGATATCTAGAGAAAGGGTAGGTAACATGATTCCTTCTAGATGTTTGGGATGACATATCTGTTCATAATTGGCCATTAGCCACAATACCAGGGCTTTGTGCTAGCTGGAGTTTATAGGCACTGTAATCCAAAATAATTGGACTAGAGACCACCAGTTTACCTGTCCTTAGTCTAAAGTTACCAATCTCAGGAGCAGACAAATGTCACCTTAAAACAAATCACATGAGGATACACAACCAGCAATGTAATCTGCAGAATAGACGGTGAGAGTAGGGGCTTATTTCCACTATCCAGGGTACGCTGTCTCCCTGCTGGTGTATCCTGACTGTGGAGCTGGCCTGTTCCCCCTACCATTACCTGGAGAAAACAGGCCAGAGTCCAAACAAGATACTGGCCCGTTTCTGAAGCCACCTTTGCTGCTATTTTCTCTGCTAACATGGAAGCCAGGCAGAGGTCCTGCAACATATGATTGCACACCTCCTGCATGTGACCAGCCTCGGTCACATGCTGAGGGACCCCTGCCTGGCTTCTGGGAGAGCCAGAGAACTGGTGGCAGCAGTGAGGAGTGCTGTGCTGAACAGGCTACCACAGTCACACAGCACCCAATCCAGTTTTTCCTAGGTAAACTGGGGTAAACCAGGTATTATATTAGAATGCTTAATCAGACCCTATCCATTTGCCCCCATTCCAGCTCTGTATCTGCCCCAAGGGTCATTTGGATTGCCTATGGGCAGATTGGTGTAACTGCCCTGCATCATTTGGACTGTAGAACTCTGGAATGGGGGTAAACCAGGATATCTGGCCCATGTAGATAAGTCCTAGATCTCCCTCAAGACATATTGTCCTGAATCCTATTGATAATCTCTGAATTAATTACCTGAGATTATTCAATCAGTTGCTGAAGGGCAAGTCAACATTTATGTAAATTCCATTTATTTTAAGGGGTGTGATCTAGTTGGGACTAACAATAGGACTGAGGCCATTGTCATATATTTCATTCATCCTGAACTTTTCAAGTTTTTTAAAACTGTAGGAACATCCTGCTATGCTATTTTGTGTGTACATCTACCAATGCATCAATGTTGGTAGTAATTTCCTTAATATACACATCTTTACAAGCAATTTCCCTAATATTGTTGCTTCTAATGTTATTTTCACTACCACTTGCACTTTTGTGCTGTTCCCCTTTGTTTTATATGTATTTTGTGCACATTCTGTGATTGAAGAAGTCTACTGCAAAATTCAGAGCACTGAAAATTTCAAAGGAAAATGGACTTTTATTGGTTCACAAGTGCAAAATCAGGTGATAATTCACATTAAAATACAAAGTGAGCAGCCCTATACTTCATTAAAACTTCATAAAAAGGCACAGAAGAGTTCATGTGTACACTGTTTTGCTTCCCATTCAAAATATGCCAATGCATGATTTCCTTCATTACCATCTATTTCTGCATTGCTGCAATATGCAAAAGGGAAACACATGGCAAAAGAGGGATGAGAAAGGGCATATTAGGGAGGGGAAATTGTATTAGTAATGTTCTCCTGGCACATCTTTTCAAGAGGAGTTATTAGAATTTATTTTCAATTATACACTGGAATAAGCCATCTGCAGTATAGTTAACTTTCAATTTCAACCAATTTTCGACGCAATCATAGATGCCTCAGTGATTAAGAATCTATGTTGCAAAACAATTCCCACTTTGCAACAATGCAATCAAACAGATCTACAACACACAACCCATTATCCAATACTTTTTCAGCTCACTGGTGAAGTGAAATAGGATTTGTCAAGCAGCCCATTTTATACTCAGAGAGCTCCCAGGCTCATTTGCAAACAGATCTGCAAACTCAAAAACAGCACAAGGAGGATTTTGCTTTCCATCCCACTGTTTTTTTACAAAACCACAAACTTGAGCATATATATAACAATTGTGTTGAATTTGACTTTGAATGGCTCTTTTCTGTTTCCTGCCTCTCAGTTTCCTTAAGCAGACTCCATAGCCTCCTAGTAGCAGATAGAGTGGGATTTAAATAAGTCTCAAGAAAACAGGAGAGCAACTCATTTAAATGCATAGGATATTTCAGGTTTATTGGGTTGAAAATCTTGCACCAAAATACTGACATCCTTTCCTGGGTTAGGAATTACAACAGGGAATGAAGAATTTACTCACCCGGCGGACAACACTCTTCAAACCTCTTTTGGAGCTGCTATTTAGGCAAATAAAACACCAAATCTCTCTCTCCCTCTTTTCTTTTTTTTTTTTTTTTTTTTTTTTTTTTTTTTAGAAAAATTGTGCATGTGTGGTGCTAGGGAGGAAACAAAAATGCCTATGAAACAAGTCGGGAAGCCAGGTGGGAGAGGCAAGTGTGCACACTTACCTTGGGGCTTGTCTACATGATGAAAATATTCCTCATAGAATTTGCAGAGAATACGATCTATCTCAGGGGGATTCACAATATTTGGAGTTTAAAATTCCTGAAGACGTGCAGCAAAAGAGTTTGTGGTTTTTCCTGAAGTTTCTCGAGAAATGCACATAGATGTGTATTTTCGCACATGTGGCTGTCCGGATTCATATCACTGTGCATTTTTGCTTTATTGCCCTTTATTGGAGCATGTGGCCGCTCCATTTGAATAGCTGCAGATGGATGTGAATGGGTGAAAAAAGGTGTAGACAAAATGGTGTCACTGCAAATGGGTGAAAATGTGCATTCACTCACAATATACCATCACGTCTAGATAAGCTCTTATTAAGAATTTTTAAGTGTATGAGGTAAAAAGTGGTGTCTTATCTGTTTGCTTTTGGATTGTGTGCAGTTGCAGTCATGCACTGGGCTAGCATTCCAGCTGCTCTTCCTGGAAAGTCCATGTGAACACACAGCATGGTGTGTGAGGACAGCCTGATGCTGTCACTTCCTGCCATAAAAAAAAGCCTCTCTTGCATGTAAAATCTCTCTCCTAGTGAAAAGACCCCTTCCAACACTACAAATATTTTGGGAGCAAAACATATGAGGAGTGTACAGAGTGGTGCATAGCCTTCCAAGGTCTCTCAGGAACCACTTACCCCAAACAGTTGCCTTCTCCTAATGTTTCAGCCATTTAAAAAGCAATGGGGGAGGGAGTCTGTGAGAGGGGGAGGGAGAAAGGGCATTTAACAGACTTGTAACATACCACCTTTTATTTTTAAAAAGATGTGTTTTTAATTGTCTTTACTTCATTACATTTAGTTTAATTGCACTTTAACAGTAATAGTTCTTTTCTGCACTTTAACAAAAATAACCCTCTAGGGAGTTAGCATAGTATAGAGGTCAGAATGTTGGATTTGGACATCAGAAGATCAAGGTGTGAATTGCCACTCAGCCATGGAAACTCACTTGGTCAGCTCACATTCTCTCATCCTTAGAGGAAGGCAATGGCCAACTACCTCTGAACAAATCGTGCCCACAAAACCTTGTGATAGGTTAGTCTTAGGACTGCTGTAAGTCAGAAATGGCTTGAAGGCACATAAGACCAACAACCAAGCTATTTAATTATTCTAACTCACTTTGAGTCCCTATTTATGCAATATAAGTTATATGAAAGAGTGGAATACAAGTGTATGAAAGAGAGAACACAACTTGGCCATCTTGTACTCCTAATATATGGGTGGGAATAATGTGGCTCTCAAGATGTTGGTGAACTGTAGCTCCCAGCTGGCTATGCTTGCTAGGGCTGATAGGACCTGAAGTTTAACAGCATCTGGAGGGTTGCATGATTACCAACTGTAACTATAAGTTAACTATACAACTGCCCCAAATGAGAACTTTGGGGCTTGTCTAGGTGAGAAGATATAATGCTGACTGGTGTGCATTAACACAAAATCGCAGCAGCATTTTGCCTCCATGGTCCTTTGGCAAAATTGCTGGAACGCAAAGCTATCTTTGTTTGAATTTCATATACAGCCATGCCTGTGAATCAACATGGTGGCCGAGAGTGAATTATTCACATTATTATTCTCAACAAGTTGTCATCGCTGCACAGTATTTTTAAAACTCAAAATCAAAGGTGCGCAAGTGAGACCTTCACTTAAAAAAGTGGTTTGGCTGCCTTGGTGCAGCAAAAAGTGCACAATTGGCAACACAAAACTCCAAAATGCTTCTGACAACTTCACTGCTGGCAAGCCCACCCACCCCCCGCACTTGTCTGACCAATCAGCTTTTCACTTCCGCCCTCACCAAGAATGCACTGTAATGTGATTTGATTGTCCAAATGAGTGGCAATGCACATTTCCACACATTATTTTTAAAACCTTGGGAAAAGCTGCAAAAGGCTTTTCCCCCATAGTTTTTGGCCCCCTCCTTCTGAATAAGGTCAATCACTGCCGGATCTCATTGGGACAAAAGGTATTCCCTGCAAATTCTATTACGATTGTATTCATCTTCTAGACAGCCCCTTTATTAAATTCTTCTCACCCCCTTATGAAGAAGGTAGATAAAATATTGTCTTCTTTTTTTACAGGGAATTATGAGATGAAGGCAGGAGCATGGTTTAGAACAGTGTTTCCCAAACTCTGGTCTTCCAGGTGTTTTGGACTTCAGCTCCCAGAATCCCTGATCATTAGCCAAGGTGGCTGAGGCTTCTGGGAGTTGAAGTCTGAAAACATGGAGAACTAAAATTTGGGAATCACTGGTTTAGAACAACACTATTAACATAGTTCAGAACAACACTACTGTTCCTTAGCATAGTAATATGACTTATAACTTCCAATCAGGCCTGGGCAATAAATAAATAAAATAAATGATACCATGATATTATATAGTTGCCACTATTAGTGAGAGCAACTGAGTAAAAAGGCAACTCTTCCTGGATCAGGTATATGACTGTTCCAACCAATCGGGAAATTTGTAGTAAATGGGATGACTCCTTTGAAATGTGGTGCTGGAAGGGTGTTCTACAAATACCACATGACTGGTGGAGAGACTCAATCAAGGAAGCCATGGCCCTGTGTTTGCAAACAGAGTTGTTAATAACAGGGTGTCTTGGAAGTCTTTCATTCATATATTGCCTATCAAACAGTCAAAACAGGTTTGATGGCAATTAACAACAAGGATGACATTATGCTAGTGTACAGCTACCCCAATTTGACCACATTAGGAAAGAGTTACAGCTGTGCAGGAGGAAAAAAAAAATCAAGGATACAGAAACTTACAGGGATGTAAAAAATTGCCTTACACAGAATCAAATTATTGCTTTACTCAGCACATTGTTGTTTGCACTGATTGGCCACAGCTCTCCAATAACCCAAACAGGGGTCTGTCTCAACCTTATCAAAAGATGTCAGAAATTCAGCCTGTGATCTTTTTAGTATGCAAATCATGTCTTTCGCCACCGCCTTTCAGCTATTCCCATTATGGATCAGTCCAGAGTGTAAAAATGTTAGTTTTTGGACTACAGCTTCCCAAATCCCCCAGTGGTGATGCTGGCTGAGGGACTCAGGCAGTTATAGTCCAAAGCTATAACTTTTCTAAGTTCCTCATTGGACCAAAGTTTACCTAGAAATGTCAACAATAATGGAAAAGACAAACGTTGTTTGATAATTTCAAAACTGTGATCCATTTTGGCTCAGCCCAGTCAATGCATCTCAGTATGGCTCGTGTCATTGACATTAAGAACACTTCTCCATTATCTGCAATGCACACACAAGATTCTAGTTATAGCACTGGTGATGTCTGAGACAGATAAGGATTTCTTTCATTTCTAGGGTCCTGGACAATGATTAATTTGGAGAGGGGGCGTAAGTTTGTGTAAGCTGCCAAGCCACTGTGGATACAGAAGACACACACAACCTATCACCACAGCCTTTGCATGGTTAAACCTGCCTGGTGCAATCCTATTCTCTTAGAAAGACTTTGCACAGCAGTGTAGCCCTCCCTTTCAAACACAAAAAGATGCCAGGAAAGTAATGAAGCTTTCTTTATGCACTGCTAGACGGAGCAAACAGAATGCAAATCATGCCTCTGTATTGCAAGCACGCTGTGGCCACTCCACAGGGGCAGTGCCTCAAAATGCAAGCCACTTCCTCTCTTGGGCTTCTGTTGGCGAGAGCAATTTTAAACAGATAAATATGATTTAAGGCGTCAGAGACTCTCGTCACAATTCCCCATCGAGAGGAGAAGGCAATTATTCATGCTTCTTCTAGACGCCGGGGTGTATTATCTTCTATTCAACACACATATGCCCCAGTGTGATTACCCAGGTACATACAGAGAATATTGTCAGGGCTATCTGGTGGTAGAGAAGGCCTCCACCCAGGGAGGTTTTAGTTAACACCTTCTCATTGATTTCAGAAAGAACAGGGGCTTCCAAAAGGCAAAAAATGGGGCATTCCTAGGGGAATAAACAGGATGTAAATGGGGAAACACATGAAAATAACCTTTTCATTGCAAGATGACATGATTGCAGAGGGGGTGTGTGTCAGTCTTTGAGTGATTTTATGCATTTTCAAGCATTTTCTTTCTTTCTTTGTGCATATTTCTGTGAACTGATAAATTTAGAAAATGTGATTATCTGTTGCCTTGTAGCACAAAATAAAAGGAACAGCTTTGGATGGGTTGTTTATGTCTTTGTGATGAATCCACCTGTCCTTCTGGGTTTACTGTACATGCGTTTGTGTGTGTGTGTGTGCACTTAGCTTCATAAAATGGGGAAAGACACTAGTTTTGCACAGTCATTTCCCATGAAATGCAGAAAACATGACCATGAAATGAAGAAAATGTGTCTCAGTCTCATTCTGGAGGTGGATAATCATAAACAGGGTAATCTATCTATCTATCTATCTATCTATCTATCTGTCGTCTCTCATTTTTCCCAACGAGGGACCAAAGATTACAACAAGGTTAAACCAAATTAAATGAAACTTAAAAAACAAAAACAAATTACCTATCATGTTAAAACATCTATAATTTAAAATAATATAAGATCATGTTATCATGACTGTAAGGATAAAAATGCAGCATACCTACCCCAGGGGAGAAACCTTTCTGCACAACCAATACATCACCAAACAGTTGTTTGAAACTTTTCAAAAAGAGATCTTTATTTACTGGCAAAAAGGAGAACAGAGAGGGTACCAGGTTAGCTTCCCTCAGGAGGGAATTCCAGAGCTTGGGAGCAGCCACAGAGAAGACCCTCTTGGATGTCTTCCTCAAGCAAGCTTGTGACAATGGTAGGACTGGGGTAAGTACTTCCTCAAGGATCTTAAGACCTTGGCTGGTTTGTATAGGAAGAGGTAGTCTTTCAGATAGCCTGGACTTAAGTCATACAGGTCTTTAGAGGTCATAACCAGCACTTTGAATTGTACCCAGAAATGAAACAGTAGCCAGTGAAGCTGTTTCAACAATGGAATTATGTGTTCTCTGCAATCACGCCAAGAAGCCTGTCTTGACCAAAATTTTAGCAATAGCAAGCTTCCCCCCCACCACATTCCTAGGGCAAGACTTCTCAACTTCCCTTCTTGTACAACAGCTTCCCACAACTTGGTGCCCTTGAAATATGTTGGTCTACAGCTCCCATTATCCCCAGCTGGCATTGCCAACTGTCCTTATCCTTGAAACAACCAACCATTTGCTATGTGCAGGAGGGGAAAAAAATCACACCTACTTTTCTGTGTAAGTATTCTGAATGTGTGATGCCCTTCTTTTACAAAGTAGAAACTCACCAGGTATAAGTGGAAAGTGCAGAAGAATTTGCACATCTCAGAATCCCATAGCTTTGAGCTATGACAGTGAAAGCAGTGTCAAACTGGATTATTTCAGCAGTGTAGATGCAGCCTTGGTCTACTTCCTCAGACACATTTGCACAGTTGCAATTGCTGCTGCCAGAGTCATGCAAACATGGTATGGCAACAAAAGGTAAATGGAGCTGGCTTGGCCTGGGGAAAACCTTTACCTTCCTCCAAACCCCAAGCCAATACAAAGAACTTTCAACTCACTCTAGACTAAACCGGTTTTCAGAAGAGAACTCTCCTCTACTGTGTTGATTGCCACTCCCTTTCATATATTTCTTTCTAAAAATGTGTTCTATACTACATGCATGGAGTTCTCTCAATAGCTGTTTGATTTTTTAAATTAATAATAATAATAATAATAATCCTACTTTTGTGTCTCACTACCCTCATAAGCAATGTTGAAGTGAAACCACAAAGCAAAGGGACAAATTAACCTACCCTGTGGAGGAAACACTTCCGTTCAAGAAGAGGTTAATGATCTCTGCATTTCCCCTCATTAATTTCTGGCCTCATCTCAGCAGACATTTTAAAGCAAGTTAGAGGCTTATTAACCAGCCATGAGAACTCACCTCAATTTTTCATGATGCTCTTTGGCTCTGGGACCATCTCAGTTTCTTCATCTGAAATAACATCTGGTCATTTGATTGTCTTTCATGAATACAGGGATTCCTTACCCCCCAACAATCAGCAGTAAGCTTAGTCAGGTTATCTAAGGAATATTTCCCCTGCCCCGAGATCAGAACTCTTCTGTTCCTCACCATGAAACATTCCCTGACTTGTTCTAGCTTTGTTCTAGCCAAGTTGGAGATTTAAACACCATAGGTTTCTTGTGTCTGTTATAAACTTAGCTTATGCAGGCCAAGCTCCAATGGTGTATTTTGGTATCCAGCACCTCTGGATTCCAGACTTTCATCCTCTCCTGCTCCACCCCACCCTTTTTTTGTGGCACCAAACATCTGCTCCAGAAAGTTTCCCACCTCCTACAGAACAGGGATTTAGGCTGCAAGAGAGAGGGCTGAAGGAGGGAGAAAGGCTCAGATGCTGGCTGAAGTAGTGGTTAGAGGAAGCGAGGGAAAGGGGTTATTTTCAGTTCATAGAAACTACCCCTGTCCCCATACACTAGCCAGAGAAGAAGAGGAGACAGGTGCCATGACTCACCCTGATGAATCTAAGTAATCCAACACAGGTGAGTTCCTCTAGTGGAAAGAGAAACTTCATTGGAGTCAGTTAGGTAGGAGACACTGTCTCATCAAGCACCTGGAGTTCAAAAGCAGCCACCTATAAATCTCCCAGCAGCTGTAGGGAGTTATTGTTGCTCACAGCAATTCAACCTTTGGTAGTGCTCTCTGTGTTTGTGTGTCTCCTGGAATTCTTCACCTCTGAATTGGCTATGCTCAATAACTTCTTGTCTCATCCTTTGTGCCTTTGCATACCTGGACTACTGGCTCTGTATAAAGACTTCTGGATTAGCTGATCCCTTCATCTTCTGCAGCGGCTGCTGCTACACAGCAGAAATAATGCAGTCTTTCATTCTGGGATTTGTAGTTTTATAAGATACTTAGCCTTCTCTATCGGAGCGCTCCGATGTCACAACAAACTGAAAATCCCAGGATTCTATAGGATGGAGCCATGATCGTAAAGTGGTGTCAAACTGCATTATTTCTGCAGTGTGGTTGTGTATGACCTGGACTGGACTGACTTCCCTGTCGCTGCTCCTTATAATCTGTCCCGCTGAACACTTTCTGTCTGTAGGCTTAGAACAGCATTCCTTCCCTGTCCCAAAAATAAAATTCAAAAGAATGCTGTAATTAAGAATAAGTGAAACTAGTCACTTTAGAAAAAAAGGAACATTGGAAATGGCCCTGAACAGAATCAGAATCTTGTTCTGCAGAGCCCAATATTGTCCACTACGACTGACAATGGCCTACAGATTTTAGACAGGGTTCTTTGTGATACGAGACTGGCAGAGATCAGTCAGCCATTACTTGGCAGTGTTTTAGCTCCAAATTTCCAGCATTGACCAGTGGGTAAAATTGCATGATTTTTTTTTTAGCATAATCCTCTTCAGGTCAATGATTCTGTGAACTGAATGCTTATTCACACATTTTTTAAAGCTTCCTTTCTGTGAGAAACTTGCAGGTCAGGGGTAAGGTTAGGGCAGGGAGGGGAATATCTGATTAACAAGATGTTATTGGACTGCATCTCCCATAGTCGATGTTAAAGAAATTGTAGTCCAACAATGTGTAGAGGACAATCCCTTGGTTTCAGCAAAACTGTGTTTTTTTCTTCAGCAGCATAGTTTTCCATAGAAAGTAGGTATTGGTATCATCACACAACTGCCCACCAGCATTCTAATGTGGTACCATCAGTGCCTTGTGCTTTTTGTGGATTAGGTAAATCTAGTATCAGAAATCTTTCTTGTTTCCCTTTGCCTACACACTTGTATCTCTTACATCCAAGAGGATAGGTATATCACCTCAAATCATTTCATTCAATGTTAGCAAATAATTCCAAACCATGCTGCTATTGGGGTGGTGGTGGTGGTAGGAAAGGAAGGCGGGTACAATGAAGAGCCGATGAAAGACACCTGGAAATGACAAGACACTTGTGCTACAAGATAATTAGAGATTATTATAATCGAGATTTCATTGCCACATCAAGCTCTGTCTTTTTGCATTAATTAATCTTCACTCCTTGCATCAGACCTCTCTCCCCGCTGTAGGACAGCAGCTTGTCAACACACTGAACATTCACATCTCATTATCTTATCAGAGGGAAAAGCGGGAATTAAGAAAGCACAAACAGACTCTTCGAGCTTTCAAAGAAGCATTGATGGAAAGGGCTGGTTGCATTTTCACCAAGTGATTTACCAACTTGAGCAGCAAGATATGCAGTTGCTGAAGTGAAGAATAAGATGTTTCTCTTCTACAATGGCATATCCTCCAAGCAATTAGCCTACAAAGATATTTTAAAATTTTGTCATTAGATCTCTGCTCTGGGAGTGGTGGGTGTCTCAAATTATGTCCTCCTAACCCTTTCTTGGGACAAAACTGACAATATGTAACTGTCTCATGGGCTTTTTATAAATGAAAAGCGCCTGTGGGAGGTTATGATTAGGAATGGATGCCTCGGTTCATCCCCTCACCCGTGTGCAACTATTTAACATTAAAAAAAGAACTCTTCTCATCTCCCAAACTGCATTTCAATCAGGGCTGTGCACAAATGGCCTCTTTGAACTCCCCACAGTATTTGTACGCAGAGATTTTGGGACTGTATTTCATCAGGGCAGGACATATTTTTCAACAGTTCCTAGGACATGACAGTTGCTGTTAGTTATGGCAGTAGCACATAACTACTGTGGTTGATTTTTGGTTTTGCCCCCACTACAAACAATAGTGGAAGCTCTTTAGGTACCATTTTGTATCCCCCCATAGCAACAGTATCAAATGCCATTCAAGCATGTGGGGGGGGGAATGATGACCACTAGGGATGGATATATATATATATATATATATATATATATATAAACAATCATTTTGAGATAGGAAAATGGGTTTCCCAAAAGTTGGGAACATGATGGGGAAGAATAATAGACCACTGAGAATTCAATACAATTTTCTGCTGGCATTCAATGTCTTGAAGTGTTGAGCAGGAATTATTCTTTAAAGAAAAATACTGTTTGGCTCAAAAACTGTGTTCTGTACAGATAATGGATTTTCTATGCAGAAAACACTTCATAGGAAACTTTCTTCTGCACAAGCAAACACATGTTTTTTTCCACAGAATAATTAAAAAATGGGAAGAATATTTCAGAAAAAAAATTGTCCACACACACCCTTGCAGCAGCGAAAAACTTTTAAAATTATTTCTCCATGTGGGGATGAAACAGCCAAAGATTTATATCCCTAATGGCCGTTACAGACAAAAGATGGTGAGGGAATATTCTGGGAGGGGGTGTAACCAGCAAAGTGGACTTCTTATCACATAGAGATGGATTTTTTAAATAGAATGTACATCTGGAAAATTGAGAAATGCTCAATTATTATATGAGGTATGGTTCAGGTGTCTTTACATTGGTATTTTCAGAGACCCCCTCCAATATATAAGTATGAGAAAAATGCACAAAATTCTTTTTCTTCTTGACAATTGCTGCCAATGTAATCTTACACATATCTACTCAGATATAAGTGCAACTGAGTTTAGCAGGGTTTATTTCAAGGGAAGTGGATAAAGGGATGTAGCCAAAAAGTTATGAATCCCATCACTCTTGTTGCATCTGGTCACTTTTCCCAGCCAGAAAATATCGCTGTTTGTTGCTTCTCGATCTCCTTTACATCTCTTCAATGTGACATCTTCCGTGCTTTGCTTCTGTTTCCTCCTCAGTTGTTCCCCTGTTATGGATTCTTTTTTTCCTGGCAGAAAGCTTTAATTTATTTTCTGTGCAATATCTCCATGCCACTTTTTTTTCTGTAACTCGCACCATATATTATCTGTCGTCTTGTATCATTTAACACAGGAAAGTGTTTGGAAATACCATTTACTTGAAAGATGTCCAACTATCAATCCTGATTCTGCAGACCTGCCTCCTGCACCAGTTCTGTTGGCAAATTTTCCCTGCAGGAACATCAAGTTCGATTTGTACTGTTCGTGGAGAGAAGTAGGGAGGTTAGCTCCATCTTCTCCTTCTCTTGAGTTTGCTCTCATTTTAAAGAAGCAGATTTCTTCAGAGTGGAAAAGAACTTGCATAGCTTGATCTCGAGACTGAACAAAATCACACCAACCAAACAGTTTTACCTGCAGGCCAGCTGATTCACAAGTGATGGATAAATATCTACATGAGATTCTGGAGAACTAGTGCTGATCAAGAATCACACATTGGGTGCGTATGGTGTTGTGGTGAATACTGGATTGAGAATTGGAAGGTTCTGGTTCTAGTCTTTTCCAAGGCAAGAAACTCAAAAAGTGACCCGGGGCCAATCTCTCTCTCACAGGATTGATGTGAAGATAAAGTGGTAGTGATGATGAGGACAGCCATGTATATAGTCTGGAGCTCATTGTAGGAAAAGTGATATTATGAATGTAACTACAGTATAGTAGGACCCCATTATCTGTTGGGGATTGGTTCTGAGAGGCCCCATGGATACTGAAAACCATGGATAATATTGAATGTCATTGAAAATAATGGGACTTATGGTTTAAAATACCATAGAGTTGCCTTGGAGGACCTAGAAAATGGCTAGAGGGTACACATTTTCTAGGAATAACAGTCTGGAAAAGGAAGAAGACCAGTGAGGAGCACATCAGGTTACATATCTAGGTCTAAGTATAGCTGGTTGCTGTGCCCCTGAAAATTCTCACCATTTGGGTAATTTACAAGAATAGGACAATACAGTACTTTTAGGCTGAAATGCTTTATATAATAGCCTAGAAGGGTGAGCATAAAGACATGGAAGGGTAAGGCCTAGCAACCCCATCAAAGCCCATTAGCATCAGTGGGAATTGCTCATCCTCAAAGAATTTTCTGATCATTCTCTTCACAAAAGACTGTGTTTGGACTTAGACTATCACGTTCTAGCAGACAGCAGAAAGACAAATGTTAATTCTAAAAAAGAAAGAAAGAAAGAAACAGTCTAAGAATCTTTAGCTGTGTGTGTTGCTTGTATATTTTGTTTTTCATTCCAAACTTGCAATGTAGTTTTGTGCTAGATGCCCTCCCCATGGTTCCTGTGCCTCTTGCTACGATATTATATGCAATTCCTATGATCACAAGGTTTAGAAACTTGCCTAAGAAATGTCAACTGCAATTCCCAGAACCACACAGCTTTGATTTTGCAGTTTCCTGAACCCAATTCCCTGTTAGTGCCCTGTGACAATATTCACAAGCCTGTTAGACCAAGCTTCAAATGGTACTTTTAGCTCCTGCTGCACAGCTTGTCACATGCCATTACTTCTGCTCTCTGACATCTGAAAGCTTTCTTTTTTAATTAGGAAGGTGAATGAAAGGCCAGTCATATCTCCGGATAACATCCATATTCATAGAAATGTGCCTGAAAAATACAGTAGTTGCAGACCAAGACATATCCCTATGGCAGCTTGATGACGTAATCAATAAATGAATGAATGAATAAAATAAAACAAAGCCAAAAAATACTCACTATTCTTTCAGGAACATTGTTTGGTAGTGTCCCAAAACAATCCTTTAAATGTATGTATGTTTAATATTACATACAAAAATCTTCACCTAATCATTCCCAACTTCAAGCTTAGTGACAACCAACACATATTGGGTAGCTACCCTAGTTTTGTTCAAAAAGTTATCCCTGGTTGTGTAGGATCCTCTAGCTGGAGAACCCAAGAAGGAAAATCAAGTGATAGGTAGAGATGATGGGGAGGGAGAGACTGTGCTGAGATAACAGCAGTAAGAGAGAGTTCACAGGATTCTTTAAAAAAGAAAGAAAGAAAGAACTTACACAACTTAATTTTTCTTTCAAGAAAGTATTTCTAACACAGCCTCAGCTAACACCTGAAAAATCAATGCCAATGAACATCAAGCACAACCTTTTAAAGAAACCTACTATGAGCATGTTTGCAAGGTAAGTGAATTATAGTCTCCTTCTAGGCAGAATGAGGTGCATGCCTCAAGTAGCAGAGTCTGCAGGTAGAGATGATTCATGAATCTGCTGTCATGGGTGGGGAAGGCAAATCCCTTCTTGGGCCCTTTCACACCATCCAGTTATAGCACTATGATTCCACTGCATCTACTGACACCAATAGTGGGAGAGGGCAGTGATATCTTGCCCCTTGCTTCAGGCAGCAAAATCTCTTGGACTGGCTTTATCCTGTATTATCCTGTATTCACAAACTATTTGCAGTCTTTTCTTTCTTTTTTAAATTTCCAGTGATGAGGCCTCCTAATAGTTGCAATGCATCTATTTCAGAAAACAGCATGGTCCTACTTCTCATTTAGAAGCTTGCAAGGCAATCCCACCCGAGCTACCACTGGCATTTGTGACCTCTCACCAAGACAAATATGAAAGAAGGGTGGCGCCCATGAATGTTTGTTTATATTCCTAATGCCGTAATTTAAAGACTAAAGCATTAACAAGAAGCACAAGGGCATGAAGCGACAGCCGTCTTGGTGGAAAATGCAAAATTACCATTTTAATGGATGGTGTGTTGACTTGCTGCTACTCCCTGGGGGAGCCTGTTTGATTTCGTTTGCTTGTTAGCGCAAGGATTTGACATAGGCGATTAATGCAGAGTTCATTAAGGTGGTTTCTTTTTTCTCCCTCTTACTGGATTTAAAAAAAATCCAAAGAAAGCAAAATTACATTAACAAAGAGACAGAGGTTTAACATGCCCTCTATTATAAGCACCTAGGCCTAATAATAAAGGTGCTAGGAAGCTCTCATAAGAGCATCAAAGCTTTTTCTTGGAGGGAGGGATGTACAATGAATTTTATATGCAAAAAAGAAATTACTAATTAGATGTGGCTTCTTTTGCACTCTCAAGTTAAAAAAACTCGGAGCAAGAAATGTCTGTTTACAGAAATCTGATGATTAAATCTTACAACAGGCTCCTTAAAATCATGGCTTTCCAAAACCACAAACATTCATCAGCTGAGATCCTATTCGACAGCTGCACAGCATGATTGCTTACCAACTAGGAAACAACAAGACCAGACAACAAGAGTTCAGTACTAAAGGGCTGCTATATTAACTATTTAAATAGTTAACTTTGAACTTTAACTAGCTGTAGGTGGAGGAAGGAGACTATAGTGAGTTGCAGCTCAGGAAGGGAGTCCCAACCTGACTTGGCAAAGCACCCAATCTCTGAGCACCAGTCACCATCTTGGCTGGGCAACCAGCCAGCCATGAATAAGGGAGACCTACATAGGGAACCTTGTCCCAACATGTCCCGTGACATAAAGGGGAAATGTGCCCCAGTCTGGCCCCAAAGGTAGTCTTCTTCTCCACCCCCATAGGCCCTGCAACACGCAGGAGCAAGACTGGAGATGTTCCCTGTGATGGATGCCCTCTCCAGGCTTGCCCTGCAGTTGCAACCCCCCTGGGCTCCTGTCACTCACATTGCCCCCTTTCGCTTCAAGATCCCTCCCTGGATCAGATACTTGATCCTCAAGGTGATTCCTATATGGACACATGGATGTATTGTTCGGTGGGCTCACTGTCATAAGCATGGCCAGACTCTCCTATCAAAACTTAACAGGAACAGCCAGGGACAGTTGTAAAAAAGAATACACAAAAAGAATTTTATTAATACATAATTAGACCAAACATTAGCCCCTGAACTATTTAATCATTCACAGCTCCCCAAAATCCCATTCATTTCTCCCCCCACCCCTGCTGGCTGACTGTCTTATCTCTATTACAGCTTTTCCCTATCCCTATGCCATCTTCTTCCTACCTCTTTTCAATCTTTTCCCTATTTCTAGGCTATCTTTCCCTTATCTGCCTTCTGTCAGAGACAAGCCTTGGTTTTGTTTCCTTTCTCCCCTGCATTCCCTGAGCCATGATTTGCTGGTACCAACCAGGCTTGCCCACCTCCTCACATCCCCTTCACCAAATCAGTGCCTAGGAGTGATCACTGTCCCTTCTGTTTCCTGCCTGCCTACCTGCCAAGGGCTGAAAGGTGGTTGGGTAGGCCAAGCAAAGATGACAAGGGGAGAGTTTGAGGCAGAGCTGGCCTCTAAGTAGGCATGCTTCACCTCTTCCTCTGTGCTTGGTGCCACATCGACCAGAACCCCAACAGTTTTGACTCACTCCGGTCTCTCTGCCCAGAGGAAAGGTTCCCCCTGCCCTGCAGTTGTGCTTCACTGCACAGGGGCAAGGTGGAATGTTTGCTAATGTAGCTACTCTGGGATTCTGCTATAACACACTTGTACTGGATCTCACCACTGAGTAGCTAACTGTGCTATGGAAAGAAATGGCTTGCACTCACCTGTGTTCAATTATTGATAAAGATATAACTCTTGTACAGCTTCCTAGAAAGTGAAACCACTTTTGTAATAGGGTTAATGTCAGCGAAGTCACCAACAGGGAAATTAACCATACAGTATTTGCAATACCTATAGAACAGAATGATGTGGTTGAACCAATTGTACCTCATTAGACAGAAGCAGGTATGAGGTGGGATGGGGGAAGCGCATTTTTTCAAGGTTCATTGACATAAAAACACAACCGCACAGCTACTTGTAGGTGTGGCAATAGGACACGAGGGGAGAAGTTGTTGTTAAAATAGTGTGATCAGCATCCAGTTCACCGGGCAGGATCAATCCAGGGAATGAACAGGCAAAAAGGGAAGGTAAAGGTCTAGGAACAGCTCATATAAAGGCCATCAAGACAAGCTCATGATTCTCATACACAACCCTATTGGCCTAGACAAGAAGAAGAAAAAAGAGCTTGCCTATTTCCTTAGAGCCTGGGGAAGTGATTTTTTTGGCTACAGATCCCAGAATCCTTTAGCCAAGATGGCTGCTGAGCAGGCTGGTTAGGGCAGTTCTTCTTATGCTATTGGATGTGGTGGGCCAAAAAGTCCCTGCCCCAGGTAATAGCAGGCTTAATGCTGAACACCAAAAAATAAATAAATGATGACCACAAAGGATTTACACAAAATCAAAATAAACAATGTGTAAATTGAAATAGTGAAAGATTTCCCATTCTTTGGATCTGTCATAGCCCAGAATAGAGCCAGTAGCCAGGAAACCAGAAGAGGACTGGGACTGGCAAGGGCAGCTATGAAACAACAGGACAAGATCATAAAATGCAAAGGTATAACACTGAGCACTAAAGTCAGGATTGTTCAAACCATTGTATTTCCCATCACAATGTACAGATGTGAGAGCTGGCCAATGAAGAATTCTGATTGGAAGAAAATCAACTCATTTGAGGTGTGGTGTTGGAAAACAGTCCTGAGGGATGGCCAAAAGGACAAACAGATGGGTCTTAGAACAGATCAAGCTGAACTCTCATTAGAAGCCAACATATCCAAATTGAGGCTGTCATACCTTGGACACATCATCATGAGAAGAAATGACTCACTAGAAAAGTCAATAATGCTAGGAAAAGTAGAGGGGGAAAGCACCATATTTCTGACAATTATCTATAGCTGTTTCTTTCTCTCTTGCAGACTTACCATGTTCCGGCAGCCAAGGGCTTGGGGGCCAGCACTGATCCATGGATCAGTACTTTGAGTAGCAGGGGGTTAGGGGAGTTTGGAAGCTGTAGTCCCCAAAGTAACTTTTCAAATGGCTCCTATTTCTGTTTCCTATCTGAAGCCTGACAATGCTTGGCCCTAACAGTGAACCATGGTAGAACTTTGCTCAGTCTCATTAATCATGGCCAGCAGAGGACCTGCCTTCAGATGATCCCAAGCTTTGCCGATCCTGTAGGCTGGGTCAAAGGGCCTTCTCCTTGCAGGGAGGTTTCTTATTCATAAGAAGAAGCATTACAAAGAAACAAAACCTTAACAACTTGCAATTCAAAGTGGAACATTCCACCTACCACCTCTCTACCCCAACTGGACCAGCATGTAGTCAACCAGCTACAGGATCGACATAGAGACAAATAAATGTACCCCAATTGAACTGTCAGCATACCCTACCACCCCATCTCATCACTGGAAATAGTGGACGCTTTGGGGAGTCAAGCTGACCAGAAGACAGTCAAGGTCACAATTACCTGAGATGTGTCCAGAATCATAATGGTGGGAAAACCCAGATAGGAATATGTGAAAATCCCAGTTGTTAATGGGTCTATGCTAAACCTTTCATACATGCAATCAGTGACCTTTCTTTGACCCCTACGCTACAGAAATCTTTCCTATACACCCTGCCTGACCATACATTAAGAGGTTGTTGCAGATCCTATCAGTGTTTTGTCACTCCAAAGCTAAGGCAAGCAGACCATTCAGGATCTTTTGTCTGATCTGTGACAAAGCCATTTAGGCTTTGTCATAACCAGAGCACCCCTCCAGGGTATGAAATAGAGTAAAATATCCTAGCTCAGACCCCAACCACATGTGCCACAGACCAGATCCACCATTCTGTGTGTCACCTTGTCACTCTCTTTCTCAATGGACCAGATCCACTGTGCCACACTCAGATGCTATCTGAGTCTCTCTACTGCTCACACCTCTTTCTCCAGAACTGGTAACTATCACCCTTCTACCCCAGACTTCTCTCTGTCCAACACTACAGCCTTTCCCTTCAATTGCCCTGTATGGTTCTTAAGAGTGTATGTTCTTGTACAATAGTTTGTAACTTGTGTTAATTCAAATAAAATACTTTCTTTAATTTTGAGTGGAGTGTTCTCTACAGTTAATAATGGTATGCATAATTGGAAAGATCCCAGAAATTACCCTCCTCTTCCAGACCTTCTTTTGAGCTATAATCCAACAGACCTCCAAGGAGACACTCATAAGGTAACAGAACCAGGGTCCCAGCCTCTGTAAAGAACCACTACACCCTGCAGAAAAGGAAACTCTTGGATTTCTAGCACCAGCTTAACAGAACCAGCCAATTCTAGCCAAACTCATTGAAGAAAGAAAGATCAAAGAGATAAACCAGATAAAAAATGCAGTCTATTCCTATATCTCTCCAATCCCTGAGCTAAATGACCTCTGCCAAACCAGCAGAGAAAGCACTCAAGCCTGAAATGGTCCTCAGATTGCTACATTGGCTGCACCGGTATTGAATGACTGACTGGAGAAACAGAAATCAAAACTGGCAACGAAACTGTCCAACTAATGGCTTCTTGAATCCAGCTAACACACTGTGGCAGACTAATCACCCAGGGTAAAATGCACAAAACTATGGCAGATTCTTACCAAGGGAAGAACTGTCAAAAAGTCATCAGGAAGGAGAAGTGGAATTTTAGAGGTAAAAGACCACACATCAAACTTCCAAAGGAAACACCAGGCAATCTGACTGACCATATATCTCTGATGCAGATTTATAATAATTTCATATAATTATTTCAGAAAAACCTGAAAACCAGAGTTCTTTCAGTTTGGGTACTTTTTGCAGGTATTTCTCCCTTTAAAACACACACACACACACACAAATAAACATAAACATATCCTGGCACTTACTTTTGCCTAATATATTCATTTAGTTCAGTGTAATCCTCTGAATTTTTTAAAACATTTCTTAAATGGCAATCTGGATTGCAAAATTCTGAAAAGTGTAGCTATCACTGCCTAAGTGTATTCTAGTGCTCATATATGTTATCAGGTAAAAGATTGGCAAGTTCATGTAGCAATATGGACCTAGCAAATCTCTCCTTTGGCCATACCTGGGATCTCTACCAGACGATTCCCACCCATTCACTAAACTTCAGCTGAGAAGATTCTTTGGCAGGAGCCATGACTGTTATGAAACAGGCATAAAACAAGCTTGAGCTTGTCGTGTAGACAAGTTCAGAGAGAAACTGAAATTTTGTTTTCGACCATTATTCCCCTGTTGGGGCAGAGGGTGTCCTCCAATATGGGATTCTCTGTACGTCTTGGAGTAAGTACAACTCCTCTACCCCCCAGACACTATGGCCAGTGGTCATGCATGGTGGGATTTGGAGTCCATGCCATATGGAGGACATCAGGTTGACTCCCTGAATCATGCTATATATTGTCCTGAAGGACATTCTGAAGAAAAATGTTGATCCTTATAAGTGACCTCATTCCTTTTCCCAGAGACTCCCTTGGACTGTGTTGATGAAGTTGGCAACTAAGGATTGCTACCACCACTACCATGAGTAACAGCTGAAACTTATTTTGCCTTCATTTTGTACCTCCTTCCACACACATACACTGCTACCAGTCAATGGTGTGGGGAGACCCTGGGTGGGGTGGGGGAGAGAAAGGGGCTTCAGTTCAGTCTTAGGCTGCATCTGCATTGCAGAAATAATCTAGTTTGACATTGTTATAACGGCCAGGGCTGAATGCTATGGAATTCCAGGATCTGTAGTTTTATGAGATATTTAGCCTTCTTTGCCAGAGAGCTCTGGTGCCACAACATGCTACAAATTCCAGGATTCCATAGCATTGAGCCATGGCAATTAAAATGGCATCAAACTGGATTATTTCTGCAGTGTGGATGGAGCATTAGTGCTGGCCTACATAAAAAAAAATGAGGATTTTTTTTTAAAAAACAACCTTTACCAACAACTTGAGAACCTTCTGGAAAGTGAGGGTAAAAACATTTGAAGTTAGTCATTTTGCAACTGTCCCCCAAAGGTAATGGGCTCATTTTTGTCTCCTTAAACCACACAAGTAGTCAAATTATGAGGAATTCCACTTGGTTTTCACACAATCTTTGAGATATTTCTTGCATGTAAGTGTGGGTGAGCAACAGACAAGAAAGGAAGCTTTTTGTACACTCTGCTAAAACTGGGTCAACCAGTTTGTGTAATATCTATTTTAAAATGCAGCGCAATGCTTATTTTGAGATATAGTGAGAGTACCCTAGATCCGTTGACGCTGTGGTCAAACCTGCTTCCTTGTTAGAACACTTATGGACACAAGAATGAATATGTGACCAAGAATGGATATTTCACAGAATCTGCAAATTAACCTGGACTGAAATGGTGCATCATGCTCATTCATCTCTTCCCTCCACTGGGAGAATGCCAGATTCCCTTGTCACAGTGATAGCGGAAGGGAACTTTGTTACTTCTGAACTAAAATTGCAAGAACATTTCACTTTTTGACTTCCAGAAAATATCTACCTACCAAAGGATCCTTTCTCTGAGCTTCTTGCTCTGAATGTGCTTTCTGGCTAGAAGAACCCAGCTCAGGACAGTGACTTTCATACAGCTGCAATGGATGCATCCTTCTTCAAAAGAGACAGTAGTGGAGGTGTTCCTTCTTTACATCACCAGTAACAGATGGATGTAATTAAATCAAATGTAAAGATATAGCTCAATGGCCAAATAGCTAAAATGCTAATTGGCAAGGGGTGTCCCTTGTATCTGCAGAAGCAATACCCAAGGTTTCAGTTATCTGTGGCTGGAAAAAAAAATAGGGACACATACTACAGTTACATTGGAAAATGCCTAGAAAGGTGTACTCTTTAGGAATCACTAGGTCCTCCAACACAACTCTATGTTTGTTCATTTGCTTTATTTTAATAGGGTTTGCTTATCTGCAGTTTCATTTATAAATGGTAAGTCTGGGAATGTATCCCACACAGATATGGGTGGGTGGATAGAGCTCCATACTGGCACATCTAAGTCTGTCATGTCTAAGTCTGTTGGCACCACCACTCCAGGGTTTCAGACAAGAGTCTTTCCCAGGTTCATCTGAGAATGTTGGGGACTCAACCAAGGTCCTTGTGCATGTAAATTAGGTTTTCTATCATTAAAGCACAGTCCTTCCACCATCATTCTCCATGGGAAACCAGAGGGTCTCCCCATTGGGCTCACAGATGGCCTCTACTTCTTAGATTCTTGTTAAACATAATTTGTTTTCTTGTGTTGTAGTCTTGGGCATTATGGACTGATCTTGTCATCCTGAGCATCTCTTCTCCAAGTCCTTTACTGTAGCTGTGTCAATCATGACTCCAAACAGAAGCTAGATTGAGGAAGAAGGGGGAGTCTCAAGTCCCGTCTATACAAGGGGGGGGGAATACGAACACATCTGACAAAGCAGCCATTTGCAGCACTGTGACCTGTCTAAATGGTCAAAAGACCCCCCAAAAAACTTTGCATGACACCTAGCCAAGATGGCGGCTGTGAGCAATTTACTCTCACTTTTAAATCTGCCGCCACCATTTTTTTTAAAGAACAGTTTATGTATTTACAAAATGAAAGAAAAAGAGAGTATAAGATCGCCATTTTATTGACTTACTGGACCCTTGCTTATCCAAAAATCCAACATGGTGGCAGCAGGCACTTTCCCTGTTTGCTAGCCCCACCCCCATGCTTATCCAGCCAATCAGATTATACTTCCTGGTTGTACTAATGTGAATGCAAATGTCCAAATGATCACACATTCACATGCTGTACCAAGATTTTTTAAAAATCTAGAAGAAGCCCTGGAGGCTTCCCATGTGGAGTTTGTGGTGGATTTGGCTGCCCCTCTTCCAAATGGCATGTATTTATGTAAATGTCCATTTGTAAAGATCACCTTCCATTCACATCCCGTTTGGATTATTTTCACCATTTAGACAAGCCCTCAGTTTACTAAATAGCAACATGCCTTTCTAAGATATTTAGGCTATGGATGCAACCCAGACTTAGTTTGCCTTCATAGGGTAAACAGGACTATAGAAGAAATAAAATAAAATAAAAAAAAAACCTCTCCTCACTTCAGTGAGTTTTTGTTGTTATTGTTGTTGGTTGTGGTGCTGAAGAAATTTTGCAGCTTTTGAAGACTGGAGTTTGCACATTTCTGTGCACAACACTGAAAAAATGTGATGACAATTGCCTTGTTGCATAGACTAGTAAAAGGTGTAGCACTGAATGGGTTGTTTTTGTCTTTGGGATCAATCAGGCTACCCTATTTTGTTTGCACTGTGTGTGTCATTTCACAAAGGGAAAAGTCTAGTTTGAAGCAGAGATCTTATATGCAAAATGCAGGGGGGAAACTGATCTCAGTCTTGCTTTTGCAGGGGTTGGAGGATCATCAACAGGATGGCTCAATCAAAATCCCAACAATGGTGCATTTTTAAAATTATATCTAGGCTACAGATGACCAGAGGGGGGGGGGGTAGGGAAGGCAGTTCCTGGATATTATTTCAAGCTCCTTTTTTTCTTTCCCAGAATCAAAACCATTTGCTGTATCGAATCTTCAGAATCAAATTCTTCAGAATGGAAACCTGTTTGGTGTAAAGCTCAGAAAAGTTGAGGGAGAGACAGTAGGGAAGTAGCTCCCAGGGGGGAAAAACCAGTGCAGGCCGAAGGCTCTGATTTCAGTGGGGTAGCCAATGCTCTTAAAAGTCCCATACCATAGAGGAGCTATCCAAAGTGCTGAACGCTCTTTCCAAGATGGTTTAGCAGTTTGGTTAGTGGCTTTGCCAGCTCTCTGACATCACCCTCATCCACAAAATAAAAGCACCTATCACATTTTTTAAAAAAAGAAAGAGGAGGGAAAAGATGGGAGGGGAGATTATGATGGTAATGACTAGACTGTTTCAGGGTTCTCCCAGTTCTAATTTTCATCTCCTATCTCTTCCCCTTAGAGAGCCAGCATGCTAGAGTAGTTTGAGTGTTGGGCTAGGACTCTGGGAGACCAGGGTTTGAGTCCTTGCTCAGCCATGGAAACCCACTGTGTGACCTTGGGTAAATTGCACTCTCTCAACCTCAGAGGAATGCAATGTCAAACTCCCTCTGAACAAAACTTGATGAGAAAACCCTGTGATAGGTTCACCTCAGGGTCACCACAAGTTGGAAATTACTTGAAAGCACAGGACACACACACACACAAACCCAAGATACACACACCTCTTCCTCTGGCTATTATGCTAAACACACTTTTCTAAGCAGGAAGCTTTATTTTCATATTTTATCTACCTAGACTGACAAGCTTTTAAGATACCTCTTGGACATGGCTGTACATCCTGCTGCTTTATCTCAATCACTCCATTAATAAAATTTCACCAACTACTTACAGATTGTTATTTTTTTAAAAAAACCTACAGCACACAGAGACAACAATCACTTTTGCATGCTCCCAAAGGGAGCGAGGAGGGTCCTGAATGTCATGGACAACAACAATTGCCACCTCCTCCTCAAACAATTTTTTTTTTCAGAGATCACAGATAGCATCTGATTAGAAATCAGTTTTAGAGAGCACAATTAGCATTTATATTGCCTTGCCTGTTCTGGGTGGGGGTTCGGGGCTAGATAACAAAAGCCCATAAGCACAACCAGAGGGGCAAGACCCATGGGAAGATATGCATAGGTGCCTCTGAATAAAACACAAGTGTGAAGAGGTCCCCAAAATGGCCCGATTATATCTGTACCTTCCTCAGAGAAATATTCAGAATTGGTACCAAGCTACAGGAGTTTAGTAGAAACACAAAGAGGCAAACTGTCACATAATTGTGATGGTAAAAGAATCTTCCAGTGTACTCTTGTGCATATTTATTCAGAAATAAATCTTGCTATGCTCAGTGAAGCTTTCTCCTTAATTACAGCTGTTCCTGAGCTGGAAGTTACCAGGGTGGGAAGGAAACCCTAAGAAATGTAGCTATGCAGGGCAATCCTATGTCTCTCTCTCTGGCTTTTCTTCGCAAACGAAGATTCGGGAAGGACTCACCCTGTGCTTTCTGCAAGTGCGCTGGTGACTAAAAAGGTCAATCCGAGATAAACAAGTCCGGTTGCAGAAAGCACAGCAGAAGGTCTCCTTGGGTGATGTTTCTGGGTTGTGATTCTTTCTGCGTTGTCATTTCTCTTAAAGACTTGTTTGGCGTGAGTTCTCAAATAAGGCTGCAGCATTGTGGATAGTGCGTCTCCATGCCTCCCGATGTGAGGCCAGGGCGGACCACTGTTGGTGATCAATTTGGCTGAGCCTGAGATGTTGTTTCAGGGAGTCCTTGTATCACTTTTTTTTGAGCGCCCCTCTTATGCTGACCCATGGCAAGTTCACCGTAGAGTACTATTTTGGGGAGGCGATGGTCCTCCATCCTAGAAACATGCCCTGCCCAGCGCAGCTATGTTCTCAATATCATGGCCTCAATGCTGGTGATCCCTGCTTGCTCAAGGACAGCAACATTCGTCACATAGTCAGTCCAGTGTATATTTAGGATTGTGCATAGACAGCGCTGATGAAAGAATTCGAGGAGTCATAGATGGTGGCAATAGGTGACCCATGTTTCAGATGCATAAATGAGAATAGACAGTACAATGGCTCTATACACACTGATTTTTGTGCTTTGCCTCAAGTGTTTATTGCTCCAGACTCTTTTGTGAAGTCTTCCAAATGCACTATATGCCTTTGCTAATCTGTGATCGATCTCTTTGTCAATCTTGGCATCTGAGGAGATTATGCTTCCCAGGTAGGTGAACTGCTGAACGGACTTGAGCACAGATTTGCCAATGGCAATGCAGGGATGGTGGTGTTCGTATGTATATTTAAAAAGTGAGTCCCACTGTGTTCCTTGAGGGGTTACTCCCAGGTAAGGGAAGGCTATAGGCTGGAATCCTCTTGGTATCTTATACTGACAGAAGCAAGGGATACATTAGAGTAAGAACTGGGGAGGGACACCATGCAAGGATCTGTACAGTATACCTTTGCATCACACTTTCCCTCTGTCTACACCACAGGAAATAAATGGTGCTGGGCACAGTTCAATCCCTCACCTGACCCCAAAGTCCACTAATTGGCTGGGAGATGGCAGGAGACCTCTGTCACACTATTACCCTCCCTCCCAGACATCCTATGGCCTTGTCTAGATGGGCTATTTCCCCCATCTTCCCCTGTCTTGGAGCCCTGCAGTCCAAATGACATCAGGGTTTTGCCCTGTTCTGCCCCCAGGCAGTCCTCACAATGCCCAGGGTGAAGATAGGGTTTCAGAGTTTCATTGCATTTTTGCAATACAGCCACAGATTTGTGAAGTGACAAAATGCAGAAGGGCAACTAAAATGGTGAAAGGTCTGGAAACAATGCCTTATGAGGAGAGACTTAGGGAGCTGGGTATGTTTAGCCTGGAAAAAAGACGGTTTAGAGGCGATATGATAGCCCTGTTTAAGTATTTGAAGGGATGTCACGCTGAGGATGGAGCAGGCTTGTTTTCTGCTGCTCCAGAGACTGGAACACGGAGCAATGGGTGCAAGCTCCAGGAACAGAGATTCCACCTCAACATGAGGAGGAACTTTTTGACAGTAAGAGCTGTTCGGCAGTGGAACACACTCCCTCGGAGCGTGGTGGGGTCTCCTTCCTTGGAGGTCTTTAAACAGAGGCTGGATGGCCATCTGTCGGGGATGCTTTGATTGTGATTTCCTGCGTGGCAGGGGGGTTGGACTGGATGGCCCTCGTGGTCTCTTCCAACTCTGCAATTCTATGATTCTATGATTCTATCTCAGCCAAGATAAACAATATAAAACAATTCCAGAATAAAACCTCTAATTCCAAATATTTAATAGAATTTGAAATATAGTTAATAATATTGACCCCGATCAGAACTCCATTCATCAGGAGCAGATCTGGAAAACGGAGAGAAGGCGGCTTTTTAGATATTGTGGCATCTGTATGGCACAATTCCAGAAGATGTTACCATTAGAAATCCTTAACACATAAAAATAAATGTATTATTAAAAGACAATGAGAGATTAACAAGAAAAATGGTATATGTAATGATGATAATTAATAAATGCTGCCTTTTCCCAAACATAATGAGACTTGAGGATGTTTCATGCTTGTTAGTATACTAAAATTTTATAATGCCTGATTTAATTCATTTTTTTAAAAAAAGTGTCATAAAGGCAAATCTCATTAACAATAAAATAAAACTGAACAGAACAAAAATGAAACCAACAATAGGTTTAGTCCCTGTTTGGATGTGTGTGGGGGATCTCTTGCCACTTCTAGCCAGAATATAGGTACATGGGCAAAATAATTGATCCACCATCAGTAATTTTTAAAAATTGAATTTGTATGGTCCTTGGGAAGTTGTCCCATAGACAACAGCAAGGCTGGGCATCACACACCTGCAGGTCGCATATGGCCTTCATGGCTGTTTTTGAGGACCCCAGATGCCAACAGAGAAGTTCTGGCAAAAAAGCACATCTTCCTCCCTCCAAAAAGGAGGAAGGATAATATCTCCAGGGCTGCAATTCTTCTCTGAGAGTATGCCTACTACATGTTCACTCTGCCTGAAATCTAGGAGAATGAGCTTTGGGTCCTTTCTGATTTGCTTTAGAGGTTCTAGTGCAGCGCTCAAAGGATCAGACGGTTGGAAGTGTCCTCCAGGGTTTGCCCATTCCTAGGCTATTGTCATGGAGAGTCACAGCCTCTGTGGGAAGACACACATCAAACCCTTCATGTTGTACACCCTTTCAGTTAAGCTCAGGGGCATTCATATATGGGAAACAATCTTTATTTTCAGTTCAGAGTCCTCAGCTAGGCAGTTGGGCAATGCAGCAGTTAAAGTAGCTGCAGAATGAGCTTCTGTGGTATACAGGTAAATGGTCTAGGGTAAAGACCTTGGTAGGACACTAGTAGGAGGCTGCAGGATGAGGAGCCTAGGAGAGGTCAAAATGGGAGATTTAGAATTCCTGGAAGTAATCACAACATCAATAAATCAACAAAGAGGACATGTCTGAGAAGATGGGAAGGATGCTTCATGATAGCCACTCCTAGGCCTCCCTTTACCTTGCCAACTTGTCCGTCTTTTGTAGAGGGGCTTAACTCCCAGATTCCTCCTTACAGCTCTCTTGGACATATCCTACCAGAAAAGGCCTCAGACACACTGCTGCACAAGTACTGGGTGACAGTTCTTCATTCCTTTTGCAACTCAAGTCCAAAAGTGAAGCTTGCAGCCTGGGCATCCCTTCTGCAACCCTGTAACGTCTGCCTTCCAAGCCCTTCCCTTCAGAGCCATTTGGTGGCCTTTGATTGGCCTCTTGGCTCCTTCTCCCAGAATAGGCTTCAGCTGTTGCCAGAAGCTGGCTCTCATTCACATCTGGGCCCAGGGAACTGGGAACAGGCGAAGAGGTGCCTCATTGTGCTTCAGAATTGATGAGATTCCCCCTCTGAGGGATGAAGAGAAAAGTTCACTGCCGAAGAAGGTGATCCAACCTCAGAACCTCCTTCCAAGCCTTGTGGAAACTTCTACTGCTCTTTCCACTGCGACAATTCAAGCATAATGTTAGAATGGGTGAGGCATAGTGTGTGTATGTGTGGGGAGGGTAGCTGTTCAGGAGAGGTTGTAGATCTGAAAAAAACACAGTCTTCCTCATCCCTACCCAAGCAATGGACAAAAGAGAGAAAGAGCAGAAACACCACTCTTTAGTTTTTCCTTGGTTTTTTTCTGGGCTGTGAGGCCGTATTCTGGATGTGGATGCGGGCCACGAAAGCCTTCGACTTCACACCACTCTTTGCCTACTGGTACTTCCTTTTTGTCAACATGGACCCAGCACCAAGACTTTGGATATCTTGAAGGCTCACACACTGAAGCTCCCTGTGATAAAAGTTAGGATTCCTCTAATTGTCCTGAAAGATAGAATACAGTCTAGGAGATTGATTTTATTCCTTGCCTCATATATAAAATTTCATTGGATGCTGGTAGAAGTATGTGTTGGCCAAAATCCAGTATTGGGATTGAGCAATGCATGTCTCTGCATGTAGAGCTGAGTGGCAGTGCTGAACAACTGAACCAATTGCACCAATTGTACAACTGAATATACAACCCAATGTGTGTGTGCTTCCATGTATACCTATGAGCAATGGCACTGCATCTGCAACTGTGTTTCTTGAATGGAATGCAGACATTCTGTATTAGAAAAACATATCCATTTGCTTCTGTAATGGAATCTATGCATGCTTCACATACCAGTGGGATGCCAGCTATTATTCCCCCCCCCCCACTGTTTTGACAAAGTGTCTTCAAAGCTAACTCAGGGAGAGGCTGCCTTGAAAAAGGGGGTACCACTGAAGTGAGCATATGGTTTAAAAAAGACAGAGCCACACTAAAGGGAAAAACCCAGTTTGCTTAGACATAACAAAACATACATTCCTAGGGATTTCAGGTTAAATTAAACATATACAAAACATTTTGAGCCATGTTTTGAAACATCTTGACATGCTCATCAAATATGATAACAGCTAGAACTCTGGAATAAGATATAAACAACATGTGTGATGGATATAGTTTGTAAAGAATGTTTACTCCTTATTGGTAAATTTGCATGGATGCAACTTGATCTTGCCTGTGAGAATGAAATTGATGAAGATTTACCTGACTAGTTCATTCTTCCACAGCAATTAACTGAAAGCTCACATAACCTCTTCTTATGTGGCACATGGCAGCACTGTGATCCATAAGATGTGATGCACAAAACTGAGCTAGAAATGGCTTTTGCTAGCAGCTGGGGAGGGACCATCACAGCACCAATATGCTCCATAAAGCAGAAGCAGTTATAAATGTTACAACATTGAATGGGTGGCCAAAAAGAGCCGTGACAGTAGCTGCCAAGTGCACTACAAAGATATAACAACAATTAGTCCAACAAAGCGGCAGAGACAATGCTGTTCTTGTCCTCTTGGAGATGCTAAGGGAGTGCAGGCACCGGTGTCTGTGAGGCTTTCTTAGCCACTCTGGAGAAAAATTCCACTTGTAACCTTAGAAAGCTTCCTTTGACTGCCGTGCTTTGCTCAGCAGCTCCAGCAGGGTTCCCTGTGCCAGCGTCATTTTCTGTACAGAGTCATTTAGCCTGTTCAAAAGCTATCTGAAGTTTTGAGCAAGCTTGAAGCAGGACAGCTTTGGTGGCATTTGGGGCATCAAAGGGGATTATCGGGGAAACGATAAGAGATTTTAATTTAGATTCTCCAGGATGGGTATCAGGGGCAGCCAGGAAGAGAGGGGGCTATGTGGGGGGGGGGAGAAGAAACTTAGCTTAGCTTGAAGCTTCACACTCAAAATCAAAGGGAAAAAAAAGGAAGTCTCAAAAGCTGTGTCCAGTCTTTTATTATATATATAGTGTCTAGATCAAGGGAAGTAATAGTGCCACTCTGTTCTGCTTTGGTCAGACTTCACCTGGAATACTGTGTCCAGTTCTGGGCACCACAACTCAGGAAGGATATTGAGAAGATGGAACGTGTCCAGAGGAGGGCGACCAAAATGGTGAAAGGCCTGGAAATCCTGCCCTCTGAGGAGTGGCTTAGGGAGCTGGGTATGTTTAGCCTGGGGAAGAGAAGTTAAGAGGTGACTTGATAGCCATGTTGAAGTATTTGAAGGGATGTCATACTGAGGATGGAGCAAGCTTGTTTTCTGCTGCTCCAGAGCCTAGGACACAGAGCAATGGACTCAAACTACAGGAAAAGAGATTCCACCTAAACATTAGGAAGATCTTCCTGATAGTAAGAGCTGTTCAGCAGCAGAATGCACTGCCTCAGAGTGTGGTGGAGTCTCCTTCTTTGGAGGTTTTTAAACAGAGGCTGGATGGCCATCTGCTGGTAATGCTTTGATTGGGTATTCCTTCATGGCAGGAAGTTGGACTAGATGGCACTTGTGGTCTTTTCCAACTCTAGGATTCTATGATTATTCCAAGTATGGATTCTTAGATTGACTCAATTGTTTGCCCTCAGCATGATACAGCTTTTTGTGTGTGTTTCTTGCATGCCACACAAGTCTCTGTTATGTAAGCAAAGCCATTCCACCCCAATCTTCTCATATCCCATCATGCTACACTTGAGTCCAGAATGGGACTGCACGCAAAAGTCAGGGCTGGGTTCTTAATGGTGAGGGTCACTGATCACCACACACATAAATACATGTCCCAATGACACATTCCTTTATTTTCTATTATGCAATTGTGTGTTAGCCATTCACTCCAATGAGAAAACATCTAGTAGTGCATTAATTAATAATGTAAAGTAAAGGCAACTGGGGGTAAATGATGGTGGTTTCAGCCTCACTGACAGAAGATCCTGCATGGGGTCCATTTCATACCAGTCCCTGAAACTTAGACATGCACCTTCAACAATACTGTATCTGATCTAAGCCCAGCTATTAACAGCACCAGCAAGAAGACCTGGAATCATAAGTCCTTGCTAAGGCCCACACTTCACCAGGGGGCCACTGCTGACCAAAAGAGCACCCATGGCTGAGCTGCTGCTCCCCTTTCTCCTCGCCATTCCCAGCCACTTTATACGTATGGCGCGGTAACAGTACAAGAACATGTACGCAATGGGAGTGGGGAAAGACACACAAGTCACAATTGCCATTTACCTTTTCCCTCTTAGTGGTGGTAGGAATTTAAACCAAAAGGAAAGTGAACAGATGTAACAGTGACTAGGAGGAGGCCTATAGACACATCTTGCCTGACTCTCCAAAAACAGCAACAACAATAAAACCATGCACACAGCTCTTAATGTTAGCTATTTTACTGTTCCCGGGCATGCACAGGGATCTTTGTACATTTCATTTTCACATGGAAGAATGAACAGTTTTACCATGTTTCTCCTCACTGTGAAAAAGTAATTGGAAATTGCACAGTTTTTGTAAACTATTCATTTGGGAATGGTTTTATGCAAAAAAAAAAAAAAGGCTATCATTTCCTGTGCAGAAATCTTATTCTCTCAGCAGAAAATGCTGTTTCTTCATCAGAAGTGTGTTTTCTGTGCATAATTTTTTTGTTTTATTTTGTTTTCTATGCAGGAAACTTGCTTTCTGTTCAGAAATGCCATTTTTTTCTGGGAGGAAAAGGTCATTTTCTGCAGAAAGAAGCCATGTGTATTTTTCCCCACAGAATAAGTCCTGAACTGAGAACATTCTAGTCTGTCCAGGATTGCTCTCATCAGGGTTTCCCAACACTCAAGAAAGCCATGCAAAAACACTCTCCCACCCATCCCTCCTAGAATTCCCCTAATACCTCTGCTTTCATTGGTGTCCCTCTCAAAATGGTGACAGGAAGTGACCTGACTTTACTTCCAGTTGCCATTTTGAGAGGGACTCTGAAAAAAACCAGAGGTATTTTGGTGCACCAAGGATCGTGGCCCAATGGCAGCTCGCAGGGGGAAGGGAAATTGGAAATTGATCCCTATCCCCCTCCACAGTTGCCCACCCCTGCCTTAAAGGACCCATCCCAGGAAAAAAAACACACATTGTCATTTAATTCTGCTGGTCATGGAAGATGCCCCTGCTTTAATTTGTTGCTTAAAAATTCTATCTCCTGCCAAAATTAAATTAAAAGGCCTGCTTTTGATTTCTTTCTTTTGGAAATGGGAAGCAGTAAATGGCCAAGAAAATGTATTCTGCACAGTAATCAAAGGTTGATACATCCACTAGGGGAGGGGAGGAAAAAACAACCTCAGGCAGTTGCTGTTCAGATTCCTTCTATATATCATCCTTTGCATGGTCATCAGCAAAAGTGTCAACTTTTCTACACTGTCTTCCCCTTCAAATTGTTTCCTTTGGAGATATCTAAGCAACAACATGACCAGACCAGTGCCCATCGTCATCAGTGTAACCACATCCTGATTAGCCCTGAAAGCAACTATTAATTAATTGGCATCACTCATTGATTGATTCATTAAGCCTAGACATTAAAAATGCAGATTTTTAATTGGATTTTAATCAGAGCTGGTTCTTTTTCAAAGGATGATGAGTGTTGATGACATTCTTTTTCTTTTGCATGTTTTTTTAAAACAAAGCCCACATGCATCTGTCTATCTCACTATACAGATCAGTGCTTACCTTACTAAAATAGCAATCTCTTCTTGACTGAAACCACAGCCTTCTTTTTTTTTCTTTGTGGGACATCACTTCTTGCCATTGGCTGTGATGGAGAGAATGGGGGACATTGGTGGTCTCAAGCCAGGGTGAATTTGTATCAGAAGTGATGGAGGAGGAAAAGTTAGACACATGGCTGCCATTTTGGCTGGCAGCTGCAACAGCCGAGCCAGTGTTTTTAAAATCTCCCATCCCTGAACACTCTTGCCCTAATTCCTTTTGTTAGTCATGAGTAGACCCATTGAATCGAAGGGATTTGCCAATGTGTTAACTTACCATTTTGACAGTCGATTCAATGGCCTACTCTAGTTGGGGCTAATTGGCAGAATTTGGGCCTCTTGTCTTTTGGAACATATTTTGCAGGTATGCCAAGTTGATTGCTTTGTAGCCAAGTGGTATGAAAACAAACAAACAAAAAAGCCAAAGAGATGTGTTTTATTGCATTTTTGCCAGCAACCGTCATGGAAACACAGAGCAGGGGAATGATCAAATAATGCTGTTGGGAAACAGGAGGCCACAATTAAAACCTTTTGTTCTTCAAACGACCCATTAAAATGCTTGTAAAATATCCATCACAAATGCACTGAAATGGATTATCTTCCACCCATTAACACTTACCCCACCCTTTCCAAAATGCCACACTTTTGTCCACTTAATAATACATTGCTTACAGATAGGAGTGTGTGTGTGTGTATACTGGTAGCTTTTCTGCAGGCAAATACAGACTGCTTGGGAGCTGCCCTTCACTGATGCCTGGAAATTATGAATTTTTCAATAACCCTTTTCTATTATTCATCTTGTGTTTTTCTGTTAACATTTTCTGCATGAGGAATGCACTTGCCAGACATTTTATGAAGCTCTTCTATAATTTATTAAATAGCAAGGTATCTCCCTGTACAATTCCCTGCCCCTAGTTGTATGCCCACCCTTTTTCCATTCCCCAGAAAGGATACGCAAAGAAAGGGGGGGTCACAGAAATGTACAGTCCCATTTAAGCTTATTAATAATTCCCAATATGTAAGAGAGCTGCTGATTCATTCCTGTGATTCAGCAACCTCACTCACTAGGCTGATTGTTCTAATGTAGGCAGAAAGCAGTGTGAATGACCAGAGTTTAGGGATGAAGTGATATGTGGGGAATGGAGGGGCGGCAAATAAAAGAAACAGTTTCAACAGGCAGGGTTGACTAAAAACATATGGACATCTGAATTTGTTGTTGTGTGCCTTCAAGCCATTTCTGGTTCTAAGACAACCCTATCATGAGGTTTTCCTGGCAATATTTGTTCAGAGGGGGGATTGCCATTGCCTTCCGCTGAGGTTGAGAGAGTGTGGTTAGAACAGGATCACTCAGTGGGTTTCCATGGCCGAGCAGAGATGTGAACCCTCATCTCCTGGTATTTTAGTCTAACACTCAAACCACTATCCCATGCTGGCTTTCAGTAAGGATGTCTGAGTAAGGAATTCCAATACAGTATAACCCCTGTATCTGCAGGATCTGTATCCATGATTTCACTCCCTCATGTCTGAAAAAAAATGTCCTCTCTAGGCATCTTCTAGGTCCTCCAGCACTATTCTGTGGTATTCTTTTGCTGGAAGCTGACAATAGAATCATGTTGGTGGACCTAGATAATGCCTAGAGAGGTATTTTCTTTGGGAATCATTAGCCACCCCCCCCAGTGCAACTCTATGGTATGCTTTGGCCAGAAGTCATTCATTTTAATAGGGTTTGCTATTATCTGCAGTCTCCAGTATCCGTGGTAAGCCTGGGAACATATTATCAGATATGAGGTCTTTCTATACTATTGTTCATGTTATCTTATGCATGATGGAAGTCCAAATATCCAACCCATCCACCATTATCAGAAAGTAGTATGAACTCTCCAACTTTTAATGAACCAAACCAGACATAGCAATTGATAGTCGATAATCTTACACTGGGAATAAACATGTGACTTTCTAATTGCGTATACTATTTACATTATCAGATCATGCATACATTTATATACACTCCCCTTGGAGAGCAACATAGGCTTCTCATTGTCAGTATACATTCTTACATATTGACATCTCAGAGACAAGGCTTACCACATATATAGACTTACAGTGGTAAAGAATCAAACATCTGATACAACACTCTAAATAATTGCTTAAGTGATTCTAAACATCTCAATCAGGGATCTAGGTGGAAAACCACACATTTCCACAGGCATCTCAAAACAGAGACATCTATTAGATCTTTCTCATAATAGGCATTATACTACAGTGCAAGCATGCAGTGGCCTAACTATCCAGCATTATCAGGTATAGTGAGCAGTTGCTAGAAACAGCCAGTGGTAGAAACAGACCACTTCCCTTTGTTTGGTCTAGTGCTGGCTTATACAGTATCTCAAGCCTCTCCTTATCTACACATCCACGTATTAGAAGTGATTGTTTAAAGTTCTTCTATTTTCAGCCAATTAACAATTTTACAGGTCTTTTGTTTTCAGCCAATTAGATAGGACTTGCAATAGTCGTTTCATTCAAGTCATCCAATTGGAAAAGAAAGTTTACTTTTCTTTGCTGTACTCATCCAGTCCTCTCATACCCAATCACATAAGACTTTAACAGGTTGCCAACATTGCCAATATTCTGGCTGGCTGCCATCAGGTAACTGCAAGCCTAAATTGCACTGGGCCAGCTTTCTGGTCTGTCTATGGACTTTTTCGAATGGCGATTTGTAACGCAAGAAGGCTTGTCCCTCTTGCAAGGCTGCTGCGTGGCAGGGGGGCTGTTTTGGATGATGCCGTCCCCCTGCCGATACTGTTCTGGAAGAGCTGGGAGGCTACAGTGCCATATTTGGCCATTTCCTAATGACAAAAATTGACCGTGATTAGGAAATGGCCAAATATGGTGCTGCAGCCTCCCAGCTCTTCCGGAACAATATCGGCAGGGGGACGGTGTCATCTGAAATGGCCCCCTGCTGCGCAGCAGCCTCGCAAGAGGGACAAGCCTTCTTGCATTACAAATTGCCGTCTGAAAAAGTCCTATGACTTACAGAACTTTTTCTTATTGCTGATATTCATTTATCTTGTTGCTAGTTATGTGGCTGAATGCTTAGAAGTGGCTTCATTATATGCTGCTAACTCTAAGAGGAAACCAGTCACAGAGGACACAATTCCATTCTTTCTTCAAATGTACAGGCTTCAGGACCTTACATTTTGCAAAATACAGTACTGTATACACAAACTGTAACATCGAGCCTGTAACAATCTGGTTAAAGGAACACAGAAAGATGCCTTGTGGAGTCAGGCCCCTGGTCTATCTAACCCTTCTTCAGAGCAGGAGTATAAATCACTGCTTATTTCATTCTTGCAAGCCACCATGATTTGTTTTTTTAAATCTCCCTCTAAGGCAAGATGGCCATTGTTTTTGTGCATTTTAATCTATTTTTTGAACTTCTGGGCTTTAGTGCAAAAAACAGGTTTCTGTTAAAGGGTGGGGTCTGCATATATATATATATATATATACACACACACACACACACACACACACATAAAAACAGTGAAGTTTAAAGAAATAAATGGTTTAGAGGGGATGTTGCTTTTTTTGTGCAAAGAACCCCATGTTTTTTACTTAAACAATTTTGCTTTTTAAAATTTCCTGAATTGCAAAAAACTGCATAGTTATCTGATGTTCATTTTGTTTGTAACTGATGGGGTGGCTTGATGTTTTGAGAAAACCTGTGAGTATCCTTTATATCCCTACCCCAAAGTAATCCAAAGACTTCTTTTTTTCCTGTCTGAAGCAAGGGACAAGATGGTAGCTGTTCTATTCCATGAACAACAGCCAGCTAGACTTGCAGGAGAACTTTACTTTAAACTACCTGAGGGCAGCAGGCTAGTTTAAGAGCAGAGAAGACAGAATGTGAAGAACACTGAGCTTTGTTCTCTAAGGCCAAATCTACACTACACAAATAATCCAGTTTGAAACTGGATTATTTGCATGGCTCCTTCTTATAGAATCCTGGGATTTGTAGTTTTACAAGGTCTTTAGCCTTCTCTGCCAAAGAGTGCTGGTGCCTCACCAAACTACAAACTCCAGGATTCCATAGGAAGGAGCCATGGCAAATAATCCAGTTTCAACCCAGATTATTTGTGTAGTGTGTATTTGACCTAAGAGACAGCTTTGGCGACAGAGCTCGGGAGAAACAATGAGGGGGAGCACTGCTGCCCTCGCCAGTATCTGGTGCGCGAGCCCATTGAGCTCACTCTGGCTGATGGTACAGTTCATCCTGCTGTAATACTCTCTAGCTGTACTATTTCCAGCAGTATTTCTCCAAAGGTTTAGGAGTTTTTCCTAGCTCACCCTGGTGATCATCAGGATTGAACCTGGGACCTTTTTGCACAGAAAGGCTGCAGACTCACTGCAGAAATAATGCAGTTTAACACCACTTTCACTGTCATGGCTCCATCATATGGAATTCTAGGAACTGTAGTTTTGTGAAATATTTAGCCTTCTCTGTCAGAGAGCTTTGGTGTCACAACAAATTCCAGATCCCAGGATTCCATAGGATGGAGCCATGAAAGTTAAAGCAGTGTCAAACTGCATTATTTCTGCAGTCTGTCAGCAGCCAAAGTAGTATGTGCTTCACTATTGGGCTATGGCTTGTCCTCTTACATCATTTTCCTGATCAGATTAGGAAAATACTATTTGGTTGGCACTTGTAATAATCACGCAGTGCCATGAGTTGAAAACAGATTGCTCTGCAGAGAAGAACAAAAAGCTCCAGATGACTCATGCAAAGAAGGCCAAGTCTATTGTCACGGCAGGAGGAAGAGAGAGAAGCATCCAAATTAGGGCTGTCACCCAATTAAAGAAATTGTAGTAAATCAATCTCATGAGTTTTAGCCAGTCCATTAAATCTGCATAAATCTGCATAAGAGGGAAATTACAGTTGTAAACTAGAGATGATGCTTTATCATCTTTATCTTTGTTTTCAGATTGCTCATTCCCTCTCACCCTGTCATCTGGATATTAAGAAAATAGTAATTTCATAGACTGTGGATCTTCAACTGAGCAGGGCATTGGGCCAGATGATCTCCCAGATACTTTCCAACTCTTGAATTTTATAATTCTTCATTTTTTAAAAAAAGAAATAAAGAAATTTGCTGACTGATTAATTCAGGTCACCTTTTCAGATTATTGAAATGTTTTTAAAATTGGGGATGGATGAACTGCTTTACACTGAGCCAAAAATATGAGCCAGACCCTTCATGGGTTCCAGAATAGAGCTGGAAAGAACTTAGGGATTTAATTCTTCACTGATTTTCTTACTGACGGAAGCAACATGTAATTTTAGTAATTTTCATCCTGCTGCATGGAGGTTTTCAAAAGCAAACAGGCTTTGAAGCCTATTCACATGTTGGGATTTATTCTGCGCAAAATTTGCACAAGGTTGTTTTGCACAGAAAACAGCATTTTCTGCAGAGGAAACAACATATGTCACATGGTGCTCATCTACATGAGCCTGGATATGCCTGCTCCCTGCTGGCATAGCCTGGCTGCAGAACTGACCCATTCATCCCCTGTTACCTCCGTGGTACAGGCCGGAGTCCACACAGGAATGCCAGCCCATCCCTGCAGCTGCTGGTGCAGCCTTTCCCCATGCTATCTTGCAAACCAGTAAGGGGCCTCGCAACATGTGACCCAGGCCCCTTGCATGTGACCAGCCTTGGTCACATGCGGTACAACTCCTGCCTGGCTTCCATGAGTTCTTTACTCACATCTTCCAGGAGGGCCAGGGAGCCGGTGTTGGCATGCCAGATGGACTCCTGTGGACATGCAGGGCCCGATCTGGATTTTGGCTGGTGGGAATGGATTAAACTGGGTATTATTATGTAACAGTGTAACAGATCCTTTCCCAGCTTGCCCCTGCCTCAGCCCCATATTTGCCCCGGGGGTTGTGAGGACTGCCTGGGGGGAGAATGGGGCAAATGCCCTGTGTCATATGGCTCTCAGACAGGGGCAAGCCAGGGTATTTAGCCCATGTAGACAAGCCCATAGACATGCTATTTTTCTGCACAGTAAAAAAAGAAGTTTCATAGAAATATTATTTTTTGAGCAGAAAATGCTCTTTTTCCAGCACAGAAAATACGATTTTCTGCAGAAAACAACCACTTGTGAATTTTGTGCAAAGTAATTGCCAAACTGTGAAGATTCTTGTCAGTCCCAGATTTTTATTGGCAAGATTTACCATTTGTTTTTCAAACATTTACAAACGTTCTTTCCATCGCTAAAGGAATAGCCAATGATATTTGAACTATAGATGAAAAATGGGTTTCCTGAGTGTCAGAAAACTCTTAATGAGGAAAATACTTGAAGGATGAGGATCTCTGCACTTTGGGATATATTCTTTGTGAAAGATGCATGTGTATTTTTTTGTGCAGGAAATATTTTCTTCATGGGAAATAAGTTTCTGCACAATGAAAGATAATTTACATACAGAAAATAACATTTATGGGCAGTTTTCTACACAGAAAATGCTGCTTCCTTTTTAAAACAACACCCCTCATTTGTGTGTTCTGCACTTTAAAAGATCCTGACATGCAAACAGTCTTTGAAAAGTGCATAGTTTTTGAGGATTTTCTTGCAGCAAGGAGAAACTTGGTAAAATTATTATTCTTGACTTCAAGAACTAAATTCATAAAGATTTGCATCTTTCCCCCACCATCCCATGACTACTCTGTAATGTCAGCTTCAGCTTAATCTTCTTTAAAATAACTTCCTGAGCTCCATTTGAAGGGACCTGATTCCCTGTTTCTGCCCCTCAAGACCAAATGACTCTCCTGCAAGTCCTGGATTTGGTTGCAATACTGTAAATATTGTAAATAATTAGTGACACTGGGAGAATTCCCTTTTCTCTGAGGATCATGGGGGTTGAAGTGCAGCTCCCATGTTCCCTGGATGAAAAAGACTATGGACTCATCACTAGGCTGTCAGCAGTGTCTTCCTTTAACAGTTAGTCATCTATTAGGAAGAGGGCCTGGCAGTTCTCTCCTGCTTTCAAAATACACAATCATAATCATAATCAATCAATCAATCATTTATTATGGTCATAGACCCTCATATGCTTTCCCTGAGTGCCCAATGTGTTCTTTGCTCTTTGGGGAGGAATGGGGATGGAGAAGCAGTTGGCAAGTGGTATGAAGGAGTCCAAACAGTATTGTTGCAAGGTGAAGAATTCAAGCTGGGGGAAATGCATGAAATGTGGTCTTCAGATACTTCAGTTGTCCCAACAGCTTTAGCCAGATTGTTAACTGGGCCTGGCTGAAGGGAACATACAACTCTCCAGTGGCTGCCAGTGAGCACTATCCTATTCTACCAGGCTTTGGGAAATTGACTGCAATGGGCATTCAATGGTGTGTTTGGTAATTTTTTATATCTCAACTTTAATTGAATTTTAAATGGTTTTAAGCCTTTTTTAAGGAAAGCACTGCTTGCTCCATATGGAGAGGGGCCTAGAAAAGGTGGCCTAATGAAAGCTCATCCCCAGCTACCTGGTTGGCTAGCCACAGTGAACGGGAATCTTCTGATGCGGTCTTACCAAGGCAAAGAAACAAAGGCACACACCAGCCTCCAAAGGTGTAAATAAACTGATGCTTGCATGCTGGAACATCAGAACCATGCGAGACTCTGCAGATAGTGGACGGCCTGAGTGTTGTTCTGCTCTAACAGCCCATGAACTATCATGGCTTAATATTTACATCGCTGCTCTTAGTGAAGTTCATCTCCATGAGGAAGGAAGCCTTAAAGAACACGGCACTAGCTACACACGTTACTGGTCTGGCAAACCCAAAACTGAAAAACATCTTTCAGGAGTAGGCTTTATTATTAAAAACTCCATTGCCTCCAAACTTGAAACCTTGCCTACAGGACACTCTGATCGCATTATTTCCTTATGCCTCCCACATGTTGTTCTCTTTAGTATATATGCCCCAACTATGCAAGCCGACCCTGTAGGGAAATACAAATTCTACACAGATCTACGCCAACTCATACAAAAAGTCCCTGTAGAAGATAAAATTATTATCCTTGGTGACTTCAATGCCAGAGTAGGAAAGAACTCTGAAGCCTAGTAAGGTGTCTTAGGCAAGCATTGTGTTGGAAATTGCAATGATAATGGATGCCTCCTGGTAGAGTTCTGTGCAGAACAACAGCTGACTATTACAAACACAATCTTTCAGCAGAAAGATAGCTTGAAGACAACCTGGATGCATCCCCGATCCAAACATTGGCACCTCATTGACTATGTTCTAGTCCGCCAGAGAACCATCCGCGATGTCCGTCATACTCGAGTGATGCCCAGTGCAGAATGCCAGACAGATCATTGCCTCGTAAGATGTAAACTAAACCTTCATCTTAAGTTCAAACCTAAGAGGGGTGGCATCTTAAAGAAGAGACTCCAAGTCAACAAATCTTCAACAAGCTACCACAAGAGACAAATTGTAGGCAAACCTGCAAACAAAACTTGAAGACCATCCTACAGATCCTTCTCCTACAATGCTTTGGCAGCATATAAAAAACAATATCCTGCAGTCTGCGGAACAATCCCTCGGGTTCTCTCACAAGAAAAATCAAGACTGGTTTGATGAAAACAACCAAGAGATCCAGGAGCTATTGGCAAAGAAGAGAACTGCTCACCAGGCATACCTTGCCCAGCCAAGTTGCCATGTAAGAAAAGAAGCTTTCTGTCTCACATTTAGTAAACTTTAACAAAAACTCCGAGACATACAGAACAAGTGGTGGATCAATATAGCAGAAAAGACACAATGCTGTGCAGATCTGGGTGATTCTAGAGGATTTTATGAAGCTCTTAAGGCATTGTTTGGACCTACTTATCAGGTCCAAAGCTCCTTATACAGTACAGATGGTCAAACATTAATTACTGATAAAGCCTCCATCCTCAATCGATGGGCTGAACACTTTCAAAGTCTCTTTAGTGCCAACCGAGTAGTCCAAGGCTCAGCTATCCAACATATGATACAAAAACCAGTGAAAAATGAATTGGACATAGCTCCCACTTTGGAAGAGACCCCTAGGGCCATACAGCAGATGAAAAATGGCAAGGCAGCTGGGATTGATGGAATCCCACCTGAAGTTTGGAAACACGGAGGTCATGTACTCCATGATAAATTCCACAAACTCCTTGTGAATTGCTGGGAAAAGGGGGAACTGCCATCAGATCTCCGAGATGCAGTCATCATCACACTGTACAAGAAAAAAGGAGCAAAATCCGATTGCTCAAACTATCGAGGCATAACACTGATCTCTATTGCTGGAAAAATCCTTGCAAGGATACTCTGAACAGATTAGTTCCTGCCATTGCAGAAGAACTTCTTCCTGAAAGCCAATGTGGCTTCAGAGCCAATAGGAGTACTACAGATATGGTATTTGCCCTTAGACAACTGCAAGAGAAATGTAGAGAGCAGAACAAGGGTCTCTATGTAACATTTGTTGACCTCACCAAAGTCTTCGACACCGTGAGTAGAAACGGTCTGTGGCAGATCCTGGAAAGACTAGGATGTCCCCCCAAATTCCTTAAAATGATTATCATGCTACACAAGGGCCAGCGCGGTCAAGTCAGATATGGCGATGCTCTTTCAGAGCCCTTTCTAATAACTAATGGAGTGAAGCAAGGTTGTGTTCTTGCGCCAACTTTATTTACAATCTTCTTCAGCATGATGCTCCAAAGGGCTATGGCAGAGCTTGAAGAAGAAGATGGCATCTATATACGTTACCGTACTAATGGTAGCTTGTGTAACTTAAGCCATCTGAGGGCTCGCACTAAGACTAAACTATGTAGTCCGTGAGCTGCTCTTTGCTGATGCTGATGCCCTTGTTGCCCACACAGAAACAGCTCTGCAGTGCCTAACATCCTGCTTCACAACTGCAGAGCTGTTTGGGCTGGAAGTCAACCGGAAGAAAATGGAAGTTCTTTACCAGCCTGCACCACAGGACGAACACCACCATCCCCACATTGCCATCGGCAACTCTGTGCTTAGGTCCGTTCAGTAGTTCACCTACCTGGGAATCATTATCTCCTCAGATGCCAAGATTGACAAAGAGATCGGTCACAGATTAGCAAAGGCATATAGCGTATTTGGAAGACTTTAGAAAAGAGTTTGGCGTAATAAACACCTGAGGCGAAGCACAAAAATCAGTGTGTATAGAGCCATTGTACTGTCTATTCTCATTTACGCATCTGAAACATGGGTCACCTATCGCCACCACTTACGACTCCTCAAACGCTTTCATCAGCGCTGTTTACGCACAATCCTAAATATACACTGGACTGACTAGTTGACGCATGTTGCTGTCCTTGAGCAAGCATGGTTCACCTGCATTGAGGCCATGATATTGAGAACACAGCTGCGCTGGGCAGGGCACGTTTCTAGGATGGAGGACCATCACCTCCCCAAAATAGTACTCTACGGTGAACTCACCATGGGTCAGCATAAGAGGGGTGCTCCAAAAAAGCAATACAAGGACTGCTTGAAACAACATCTCAGGCCAAATTGATCACCAACAATGGTCCACCCTAACCTCACATCAGGAAGCATGGAGACACACTATCCACAATGCTGCAGCCTTATTTGAGAACTCACGCCGAACAAGTCTTGAAGAGAAATGACAACGCAGAAAGAATCACAACCCGGAAACATCACCCAAGGAAAGCTACTACTGTGGTTTCTGCAACCGGACTTGTCTATCTCGGATTAGTCTTTTTAGTCATCAGCGCGCTTGCAATAAGCGCGGGAAGAGTCCTTCCTGAATCTTCGTTTGCAAAGAAAAGAGAGAGAGAGAAATGGTTTTAATTCTTTAGATTAACTGCTTTTTAAAATCAGAGAGAGAGAGAGCTTATGTTTCTATATGTTATAAATGTGTTTTGGTTTTAAGCCACCTTGAGTCTCAACACTAGGGAAAATGTGTGATATACAACAACCACCACCACAACAACACTTTTGTCATCCGTCCTTTTAACCAGTTATTCTAACTGACTGGTCAAAATTCATTTCTGCCACCCTGTTCTAGTTGGGTAAATCCTTTAAAACACTGTTCCTCAAGGGAGTAGTCCATGGACAATGCCTGGTCCATGAGCCGTCAGTTGCCAGTACCTGGAGAATTTCTAGGAAAGAGAGAAATTTTTGCCAATGGGCACAAATATGGTACCAATCCCAGCTGCCTCAGGGTGGGGGTGGATGCCCACATCAGATAGTCAGAGAAATTCTGCTTTAAAGTACTACTCACCAGTCAGGAATGGGGCAGAGAGAAATTTGCAATGGATGGACACCCTTGCTGTCTCACATCCCATCATGTGTTGCTCACACACATCACCCTTCCACCAGCTCCACACAAATGGACCCTGGAGATGCTTTCAGACTCAGTGCCTTTTGGCCAGGTGGCAATTCTCACATCTGTAAGTGACTCTTCTCCAAAAACTCACACATCCCTAAAGAGATCATCTGAGGATGGGACATAAGACACAAACCATCCACCCTTGTCCCCTGTGATTCTCACATTCTGTTCTACATACCAGGAATTTGATAAGTTGCTTGCAGTCTTGGGAGGAGAGGAGGAGAATTAGTTTTACCTAAGTCACCATTTCCTCTTGTTCTGAAAGCAATTTCTCCTCCTGCCAATTTTCTCTTGAAAGCAGACACTTATTTTGTCTTCTCCTGCCCCACTGTCTCTTCGGAGGCAGTGGGCTTGGGTTTTTTAAAAACCATTTACAAGCTATTTGTAATCACTTTGCCCAGCATCCCAAGGGGATGAGTGGTACAATAACACAGCAGTGAGAATCTGCTTGGGAACAGGGTTTAAGGAAAGAAAGAGAGGAAATAAAGAGCCTTTGTTATTAGATGGAGGGCTGGTGGCTTCCATTTCAATGGGAGCAGTGAATCTTGTCTGTTTTTTAGTCTGAACAGTGCTGAAATTATGTTGGGGATTAGGCCAGCATTTTCGATACATCATTTGAGGTTCAGTCTAAAATACGGACAAGATTTACTGCCACACTGGCATGGAATTTACCAGTTGGCGCTGGGTTTTATTGCCCAGTTTCAATGATGATGAGACAGTTAAAGGGGGGATTGTTTTGTATTAGGGAAATGTTAATGCTTGGAATTATATGTCGGAGGTTCAAAATTCTGTTCATCTGAGGATTTCCTCCAGCCAGCTCCATGTAGCTTAGAACCCACGGGTCATTTCCCTAAATTACTGTATGTTTGGAAACCCTTTGAGATGTTTAGGAATGCTTGGAATGAGGATGGACAAATTTGTCAATTTTGTTTTATCTTACATCAAAAAAAAAACAAAAAAAAACCCCAACCTCAATTCCTTTTCCTCCCATCTATAAAGAAATTTGCAAATGATGAGTTATTTTCAAATACAAACTGCCCAAAATCCTTAATCTTCTGCAATGGCCAAATAGGCAAGAATTATTTCCATCACAGAGCCAGTGTGGTGTAGTGGTTTCAGTGCCAAATGCCAAGAAACCAGGGTTCAAATTCCAGTTCAGCCATGGGAACCGACTGGCGTGAGCTTTGCCACATCACATGCTCTCAGCCTCAGAAGAAGGCAAAGACAAATCTCCCCTGAACAAGTCTTGCCAAGAAAACTCCACGATAACAGGTGCTATAAGCCACAATTGTCTTGAAGGCATACAACAGCAACCATTTCTAACCTGGAGAGAACCATATTGTTGCTGCTGGCACTGTAACTGTTCAGGATGAGGAGTAGGTCAGAAAATAGCAGGTGATCTCTGGTTTGGTGGCTTCCATGTCATTGGAATGGTGAATACTGTCCAGTTTTTATTCCATACTTTAAAGGAGCTATATAAAGTGCTGAGCCCTATTCTCTAGGACCTTGGATCATTCCTTTGAAATTCAGGCTAAAACCCAGGGTGCATTAACCACGCCACTGACTTCAAGTGGCAACCTGAATTCCGTATGAGAAGGACAGCTGAATACACAGGAATTCTAAACCAGGTTTTAAAGAGATATGCCTACAAATGCTTTTGTCTGGTTGGGTGGATCTGTCAGTTTTGCTTTGTTTTGTTTTCAGTTATAAACAAAAATTTGTTATATTTTCTCCTTTATGGTTATGAAAACATATCATAATTTGGAAAAGTTCTCACCCAAATTCTAAGTGGAATTCTCACCTATCCCTAGCTTGAGGAATTTGTTCTCTGTGATTTCTGATATAAAACTGCCTTGCCCTGCACTTCCCAGACTAATGTGTGAATTAGGTATTGACCAGCTTTCATGTGTCTCTCAACATCCAATCTGTGGTGGTCAAGACAGAGGATATCTACTGGAAGGATGTTTCTGCAGTTAGATATTTGCAAATTCAGGTATGAAATAACATAACTCAACCTGCATGGATATGAGAACCAGTGTCATATAGTGGTTTGAGTATTGGACTAGGCCACTGGGAGACCAGGATTTGAATCCCCATTCATCCATGGAAACCCATTGGGGGACCATGGGCAATCACACTCTCTCAACTCAGAGGAAGACAATGACCAATCTTGCTTAGAAAACCCTGTGACAGGTTTGCCTTAGGGTCATTATAGACTGGAAACTATTTAAAAGCACATCAGGCAGACATACACACATCCCAACCTGCTGGGACTAATATAAAGTTTGGAAAGTAGTTATCCCCCTGCTAAATGCTGTGATGCAGAATTTGGTGGCTTTTAAATATGTCATGGTATGTATTTAAATGCTTACCTCGAGGGGTATAATGAAATTTAAGTATATATTTAAATGCTAATTTGACAGGAGTTCCTGACTGGCAGTGAAGCAAACAACCTCAGAAGATGGTGGACTTGCCTTGATTGGATTATTTTAAACAGATGTTGGCTGGCTATTTGTCAGGGATGCTTTATTTGTGGGTTTCCTGCTTTGTCATGGCATTGGGCTAATGGCCATTGGGGATCCTAGCAACTCTATGATTTTATGATTTTTTTTTTTTTAAATTGAAGGCTCATGTGGAAATGGAACAGAACAAAACATTCACAAGTGGCATAGGTCAGAAATAGACCCATCCCTATGTTGGGCAAAAAACAGCAGAATCATTTTGCATAGAACAGCAAGCAAATTGAACTCGTAGCTCTTAGGGGGGAAATGGAGTACAGCTCCCAGAATGACCCAACCAGCATGTCTCTTGGCTTGGAGATGCTAGAATGGTCAGTCCAAAAATGTGATGTTTCCAAGATCTCAAGGCTTCAGGACATGTGCCTTTCTGGCCTACTATTGTTAAAGATGGGTTCGTTCCTTGCACGATCACCCTTTGGCTACAAATAGGCTGAATCCCTGGCTTGTCTTCTTCTTAACTTCAGGAACTGTTGTAACCTTCAGTCTTGACAGACATATTAAAGGAGCCACATCTCTACAATGCGGAAGTTCCCATATACTTCAGTCACAATATGGTTCCCAAGCTGGCTACTGTTCTATAGATTAAACTAAGAAATGGTCAGTGGCCTTCAGAAATGAGAGTGATGGACTTTGTACCTACTGATTGGCCTAATAAAGGCATCACCATGATGTGGACTTCAGATTTTGTTTTGTGGACAACATGGCTACCCCTGCATTTTTTTTTTAAAAAAAAATACTGAATACACTGAACGTAGCTGCAAAACAGAAGAATCCCATACCCTCCAAAATGCACAGATGAAAGCTGGGGCACAAACAACCAAACAACATCAGAGTGTGTTCAAGATGGCAAAAGTTAATAATGAGGATGAACAGGCAAGCTAGGGAAGGCTGCAGAAGATTGCTTTTGCTAGAGTCTACAGGGAAGGGCAAGATTCCACCTTTCCTCTCCTCTCCCCCTATGCTGAGTTAATTATGTGCAAACTACTTCTGTACTTTGAATCCAATTTGCAGCAATGAAAGTGAGCTGAGAACAATGGGAGAAAGAGAGAGGAGGTAACTGGGACATTTCCAAAGTAGTTGAAAAAGTGGAATGACAGAAGATTAATCAAGACAGGCATGGAATCCTTCTCTGGAGGGAAAGGGACTGTATCCTATCATTTACTGGGGCTTGATTTTTCTGAGGGTTTCTTTGCTCCAGTAGAAGGTAGAATGATCTCATTTGGCTCCTGCTGAAATGGTTTGCAAGTTACAACACCTACACTGAATCTCCAGGACAATACAATGGCTTCCTGAGAGCCTCAGTGTACTTTGCTGTGGCAAATAGGCCTATGGCCTCACCCAGGACAGAGACAGACTCAGATCTCAAAGGGAGGTACAATTGTGACTAAGGAGCAATTGTAAATACAGAATAGCTACAGATGAGTAAATCTAGGTAACTGTTCTGTATTCACAATTGCTAATACTGTGACCGTATTGCCATGATTGTAACTCCTACTTTACTGGGCATCAGCTGAATGTGGAGAAGGAGATCTATTCTGCTGCTGATCAGAGCACTGCTGAATGACATTTCTGTCAGGTTTGGGGTGGAGGTCAGGCCATAGAATCATAGAATCATAGAATTGCAGAGTTGGAAGAGACCACGAGGGCCATCCAGTCCAACCCCCCTGCCACGCAGGAAATCACAATCAAAGCATCCCCGACAGATGGCCATCCAGCCTCTGTTTAAAGACCTCCAAGGAAGGAGACCCCACCACGCTCCGAGGGAGTGTGTTCCACTGCCGAACAGCTCTTACTGTCAAAAAGTTCCTCCTCATGTTGAGGTGGAATCTCTGTTCCTGGAGCTTGCACCCATTGCTCCGTGTTCCAGTCTCTGGAGCAGCAGAAAACAAGCCTGCTCCATCCTCAGCGTGACATCCCTTCAAATACTTAAACAGGGCTATCATATCGCCTTTAAACCGTCTTTTTTCCAGGCTAAACATACCCAGCTCCCTAAGTCTCTCCTCATAAGGCATTGTTTCCAGACCTTTCACCATTTTAGTTGCCCTTCTCTGGACACGCTCCAATTTGTCAATATGCTTTCTGAATTGTGGTGCCCAGAACTGGACACAGTATTCTAAGTGAGGTCTGACCAAGGCAGAATAGAGTGGCACTATTACTTCCCTTGATCTAGACACTATACTTCTATTAATACAGCCTAAAATCACATTGGCCTTTTTAGCTGCCGCATCACACTGTTGGCTCATGGTCAACTTGTGGTCTACTAGGACTCCTAGATCCCTTTCGCACGTAGTCTCATTCAGCCAGGTCTCTCCCATCCTATATTTATGCATTTCATTTTTCCGCCCTAAATGCAGTACTTTACATTTCTCCGTATTGAATTTCATTTTGTTAGCTTTGGCCCAGCTCTCCAGTCTATCCAGGTCATTCTGAATTTTGATCCTGTCCTCTAGGGTATTAGCTACTCCTCCCAATTTGGTGTCATCCACAAATTTGATAAGTATGCCCCTAATTCCCTCATCTAAGTCATTGATAAAGATGTTGAATAGCACTGGGCCCAGGACAGAACCCTGTGGCACCCCACTGGTCACATCTTTCCAAGACGAAGAGGAGCCACTGCTGAGCACCCTTTGGGTTCGGCCGGTCACCAATTACAAATCCATTGAACAGTTAGCTTGTCTAGCCCACATTCTACAAGCTTGTTTGCAAGAATGTCATGGGGAACCTTGTCAAAGGCCTTACTGAAATCAAGGTATGCAATGTCCACAGCATTCCCTTCATCTACCAAGCTGGTAACTTTATCAAAAAAAGAGATCAGATTAGTCTGGCATGACTTGTTTCTCTGAAACCCATGCTGACTTTTTGTGATTATGGCATTGCCTTCTAAATGTTCACAGACTCTCTGTTTAATGATCTGTTCTAGAATCTTCCCTGGTATTGATGTCAGACTAACTGGACGATAGTTGTTGGGATCTTCTTTTTTCCCCTTTTTGAAGATGGGAACAACGTTTGCCCTCCTCCAGTCTGCTGGGACTTCTCCTGTTCTCCAGGAGTTCTCAAATATTATTGCCAATGGCTCTGAGATTATATTTGCCAGCTCTTTTAATACTCTTGGATGTAGTTCATCTGGTCCTGGAGATTTAAATTCATTTAGATTAAGAAGGTATACCTGTACTACCTCTTTACTTATTTTGAGCTGGATTTCCCCTATTGTGTCCTCTGTTCCATTCTCCTCAGGTTGGTCCTCCTTTTCCTTTTCTGAAAACACTGAGGCAAAGAAGGTGTTGAGTAATTCTGCCTTTTCTCTGTCCCCTGTTAGCATTTTGCCATCTTCTCCACGTAGCGGCCCTATCATTTCCTTCTTCCTCCTTTTGCTGCGGACATACCCAAAAAAACCCTTTTTATTGTTCTTAACCTCCCTAGCAAGCCTGAGCTCATTCTGCGCTTTAGCTTTTCTGACTTTACTCCTACACGTGTTCGCTATATGTTTGAATTCTTCTTTGGTGATTTCCCCCCTTTTCCATTTCCTATACATGTTCCGTTTAAAACTTAGCTCCATTGAAAGTTCTTTAGTCATCCATCCTGGTTTCTTGAGACACCTCCCATTTTTCTTCCTCAATGGTACTGTTTGAAATTGTGCCTTCAGTATCTCCCTTTTGAGAAAGTCCCATCTGTCTTGAGGTCCCTTCTCTTTTAGTATTCTTGACCATGGGATCATCCCCAGTATTTCCCTGAGTTTATTGAAATCAGCTCTCCTAAAGTCAAGAATGCGTGTCTGACTATGCCTGGCTTCTCCTTTCCATTGTATAACAAACTCCAGGAGAACATGATCACTCTCACCTAAGGATCCCACCACTTGCACCCCATTAACCACGTCGTCTCTGTTGGTTAGGATCAGATCTAAAATAGCTGACCCCCTTGTTGCCTCTTCCACCTTTTGGACCATGAAATTGTCTTCCAGGCATGTAAGGAATTTGCTAGACCTTGTAGTTTTGGATGAGTTAGATTGCCAGCAAATATCAGGATAGTTGAAGTCACCCATCACTACTACATCTCTCCTTTCTGCATGTATGTTCATCTGTTCTAGAAAGGCAACATCCAATTCCTCAGTCTGATTTGGGGGTCTGTAGTAGAGTCCCACAATAACATCCCTGTTGTTTCCCTCCCCTTTAATTTTTATCCAGATGCTCTCCACCTGGCTTCCAGTATTGATGTCATGGATCACTTCACTGGTGTAAATATCCCTGACATATAATGCTATTCCTCCTCCTTTCCTGTTTGGCCTGTTTCTCCTATAAAGGTTATACCCCTCTATTCCTACATTCCAATCATGAGACTCATCCCACCAGGTTTCAGTAACGCCTATTATATCATATTTGTTTTGTAGTGCAAGGAGTTCAAGTTCATCTTGCTTATTTCCCATGCTCTGTGCATTAGTGTAGAGACATCTGAGACCATGTGTTCCCTTTACTTGCTCCCTGTGCAAGTTTTTTTGCCTCCCACTGTTGGGTCCTTGCGCTGTTTGCCTTGTTCCCTCTATGACAGTTTGACTATTTTCTCCAGCCCTTTTGCCTTCCAGAATACTGTCTCCCTCCCCCATTTGACTCAGTTTAAAGCCCTCCTGATCAAATTCTTGAGACTGTTGGCAAAAATGTTTCTTCCAACTGTTGTAAGATGCACCCCATCTCTTGCCAGAAGTCCCCCCGCATGGAAGCGCAGTCCATGATCCAAGAATCCAATTTGTTCTCGGCGACACCATCTACGGAGCCAGTTGTTTACGTCGGCTATTTTCCTCTCCCTTCTTGGACCATGCCCTTCAACTGGCAGAAGAGACGAGATGACCACCTGTGCGTTCATTTCTTTCAGCTTCCTCCCCAGGGCCTCATAATCTCTTCTGATCTTGGGAAAGCTGTGCCTTGCAGTATCATTGGTTCCCACATGGACCAAAAGGAAGGGGTAATGATCCGTAGGCTTGACGAGTCTTGTCAGCCTCTCGGTCACATCACAGATCTTTGCCCCAGGGAGACAACACACCTCCCGAGTCATCTTGTCAGGCCCACATACCACTGCTTCTGTACCCCTCAGCAAGGAGTCCCCCCCACCACCACCACACGCCTCCGCTGAGGCTTCGCAGCTGCTGTTCCTTGCGGTGGTCCTCTCAAGGTCCCCTGCTCTACCCCTGAAGTCTGTCCATGCTGTTCTTCCTCGTTGTCCTTGATAAGGGAAAGGGCTTCGAATCGATTCTGTAGCTGCAAGCTGCTGGAAGAATCCCTGGATTTTCTTGTTCTGTGTGTGACATTCCTCCAGCTGTCTACTTCCTGTGTCTGTGAAGTGACCCTCTCCTCCACAGCCACTTCCTCTGTGCGGTCCCCATCCAAGACTGTTCGTTCTGTTCTGTCCAGGAAAACCTCTTGCTCACGAATCTGTTGAAGTGTAGCTACCCGTGTCTCCAGCTGCTGTACTTTCTCCTCCAAGAGGGCTACCAGCTTGCATTTGGTGCATGTGAAGTTCTCCACGTCTGTAGACAAGAATACAAACATCGCACAAGTGTTGCAAGTGACTGCTGCAGTCCCCTCAGTGTCCATGATGAGAGCTTTTAGGTAATCTAAGAACTCTTAGTTAATGCTGAGAATGCTAAGCTGTACTTTTAGGTCTGCTGTATTTTTGTTTGGTTACTGAAATTCAATCTCCCCAGTCAGAATGGCTGTCCAGAAGTTGCTTCCTTCTTCTCCCTGGCAGGAAACTGGCAGGAAACTTGCTGTCCAGAAGCTGCTCTCCTTCTCTCTGGCAGGAAACTGGCCTGGAAAGCCTCTGCAAGGACTTATATAGAGCTAGGCTCCCAGCTCCACCCCCTAATGACTCACAGGTGTGACTCACAGGTGTGACTCACAGGTGTGACTCACAGGAAGGCTCTTGAGGGTAAAAGGGCAAGGTCAGAAGTTCAAGCCCCTCAGCAACAAGCAGCCTCTCCCAACAGTTTTTTTTAAAAATTAAATCTCCCCAGTCAGAATGGCTGTCCAGAAGTTGCTTCCTTCTTCTCCCTGGCAGGAAACTGGCAGGAAACTTGCTGTCCAGAAGCTGCTCTCCTTCTCTCTGGCAGGAAACATGAGAGATTACTTAGTTAAATATTCTTAACTTAGGCTGCTGACACACTGCAGAAATAATCCAATTTGACCTTGCTTTAACTATCATGGCTTCATCCTAGGCAATCCTGGGATTTGTAGTTTGTTGTAGCACCAGAGCAGGCTAAATATCTCACAAGACTACAATTCTCAGAATTTCATAACACTGAACCATAGCAGTAAAAGTGGTGTCAAACTGCATTATTTCTGCAGTGTGTCAGCAGCCTAAGTAGCTGATGTAGAATATTGACCATTGTTTTCTGTACAAAAATGCCATCCCTAAGTGTAATAATCTCCATAGTATTGTTCCCTAGCAATGAGTCTCCTAAGCTCAGGCAGAAGTCTTTTTTTATCTATTACCACCTCATCCCCTGAACTGGGATTGATGTAAAAATTGAACCTGGGACCCTCTGGTTACAATATATAAGCTCCACCACTGAGCTGTGACCCTTCCCTTAAGCCGGTGTTAAACCAACCCTCTGAAGATGTTCTGCTTCCTTCTAATAGACATTATTCTACGGTCACAGAGAAAAAGGAACATATATTAAAAAGCTTTACAACAACCCTAACCCAGTAACTATAGTTTGATTGATGGAGTTAATTGAAAAAGTGTAACGTGCCAAATTCCTAACACAAGGTCAGAGACATACATGGGTGACATCATTTGCTAGGTTTTGATGCTGGGAACACAGCGCAAATAATATGATTGGACCTTACTCAAAATGTGAAAGAAATCTATATGATTAACTGAGGAAGAAGGGGTTTGTAGGATACATTTGAGATAATTGAAGAGACAGAGCTTAATTGTTATCAATCAGCCAATGACCACACAGAATCTTGTCAAGACCAATATTCAGGGAAATGGGACCCATCACCCTAGTGGACAGGAACCATCAATAATTACAGAAAGTCGAGAAAAGCAATATCCACATGGATTTGACCAAGAAAGAGTCTGCTAGTAGAATACCTAAATCAAACCAACCACAGGACATTTTCTGAAGAACCAAAGAGAAATGACTGGATGAAAAATCTGGTTTATGTAGAAGTCAGAGAGAAACTGACAAGTTATGAGAGGGACTCCAAGGAATTCAGAATTTACTGGCTTTTTTCATCCTGTGTGAGAACTCAGTTTTACTTAAAGATGGACTTAACTACCCCTGAGATTTTACTCTAGTTAGCTTGAAACACTTGGTTTCTACCAAAATTCCTCAGATATTTCTTGCCAAGTAGAACCCTCTGATCCAATAGCAAGGGAAACAACAGCAGTAGCCACTTTGAGGCATTTTGTTGCCCCTAAAACCCTTGATGTATGAGTTCAGAACGGTATCCTAGGATGCTAGAATACTGAGGTACTAGCCTTCAGATCTCTTTGTTAAACACACACACACAAGCACTCACACAAAATGAATACAGAAGATCCTTTGCCTTCCAAGTAGCAGCTTACATCACAATACTCGTACATTCAACACTGGGAGGTTCCCTGAATTGTGTTTCCATGGGAGAGCCAGCCCTAGCATTAGGCAGAGGAAGGCAACTACCTCATGGAACAGCTGAGGAAGCAGCAGTAACAGCAGCCTCCTGGTTGATTGTCTTCACACTGTCTCTCTTTGGCATTCCCCTCTGTTGCAGGACAGAGCTGCATATAGCACACTGCCTGTCTTGCACTGTGCTGCCTGCTTTGCCCAAATCAATAGGTCCAAAGTACTGTTAATCACCTGACAATATATGTCACTGTGAGTTGGTGTGGAGGGGCAGTTGGTGGAGCCACCACGGGCAGTGAATCCATTCTTGGTTTTACTGCTACTCCTACTGCTGGTACCATCCATGGTTTCTCAACCTTTGGTCCTTTAAATTTTTTGGACTTCAACTTCCAGAAGTCTCAGCCAGTATGGACAATGCTGAGGAATTCTGGGAGTTGAAGTCTAAAACACCTGGAAGACCAGAGGTTGAGAACCACTGCAAGGAATCCACTGTTTTCCCCAGTGTCAAATTTATAGAAGAGGTAGGCAAGTGGCTGCCTGAGGCTGCTTTTTCAGGCCCTTTCCCTCCAGACTTCCTAGACCACCATCTTTTTCTGTAAAGAAAGGGTAAACTATGGAGGAGAGAGGGGCCATTTTTTTTTCTCCTTTGCACTCCCTCACTGGGCTGCACCATTACATTTTGCCATGCTAGAAGTGATGTCACACCATTTCAGATTGCCATGTTGTCCAATTTTTTACCCTTTTTTGGGGGTGGCTTAGTGGGCTTTTGGGTGGCTCAGGGGGAAGTAAACTACAGTGGTCCCTTGGTATCTGCTGGGGCATGGCTCCAGAATGCCCCCCCCCAGATACCAAAATCTGTGGATGCTTAACTCCCATTATATACAATGGCATAGTAAAATGGTGTCCCTTATATAAAATGGCAAAATCAAGGTTTGCTTCTTCTTCTTCTTTTTTTTTTTTTTGGCTGGGGGGAATATTTTCAAGCCATGGATGGTGGAATTTGTGGGTGTCAAATCTGTGGATACAGAGGGCCAACTGTATATTTGTGGCTGGTTAGGGATCCATTTGGTTGGGTTTGGGATGGGAAAAAAACCCCTGCACAATTTCTTTTTTAAAATGGGAAGGGTGGCCTGGGGGCTTCAAGGGGTCATACTTTGGGATCCCAAGGCCTGCAGCTATAGGATGGGAGACACCTGGCTTGATGGTAGTACATGCAAAAGAGATCTAGGAGTCTTAGTGGACCACAAGCTGAACATGAGTCAGCAGTGTGACACGGCAGCTAAAAAAGCCAATGCGATTCTAGGCTGCATTTATAGGAGTATAGTGTCTAGATCAAGGGAAGTAATAGTGCCACTCTATTCTGCTTTAGTCACACCTCACTTGGAATACTGTGTCCAGTTCTGGGCACCACAATTCAGGAAGGATATTGAGAAACTGGGACGTGTCAAGAAGAGGATGACCAAAATCGTGGGAGGTCTGGAAGCCATGCCCTCTGAGGAGTGGCTTAGGGAGCTGGGCATGTTTAGTCTGGAGAAGAGAAGGTTGAGAGGGGACATGAGAGCCATGTTTAAATATTTGAAGGGATGTCATACTGAGGATGGAACAAGCTTGTTTTCTGCTGCTCCAGAGACTAGGACATGGAGCAATGGACTCCAACTACAGGAAAAGAGATTCCACCTAAACATTAGGAAGAACTTCCTGACAATAAGAGCTGTTTGGAAGTGGAATATGCTGCCTTGGAGTGTGGTGGAGTCTCTTTCTTTGGAGGTTTTTAAGCAGAAGCCGGATGGCCATCTGTTGGGAATGCTTTGATTGTGTATTCATGCATGGCAGGGGGTTGGACTAGATGACCCTTGTGGTCTCTTCCAACTTTGTGATTCTATGATTCTATGTGGTCCCCAGGCTGCACTTTGCCTACCCCTAGTCTATGGGAAGGCCATTGGCCAGCAGGCCCACTATTTTTACCCACTGCAAGCATAGAATCTTGTCAGCTGCACTGGCCCCAGAACACAAGAAGTACAAAGTCACTAAGATAGTGCCTTTATCTGGGTACTGTAGTATTTGGGTTTGCAGGAACCAATACAGGTTAGGGAAAAAATAAGAAAAAATGGACTTCATTACAGCTCCTATTTTACACCTTTATGACAGAAACAGTCACTGTGGGTGAAGAAGAGTCTAGATTCCCCCAAAGTGTTCATTAAAGAGAATTCATATTTCATGTCCAGCAGTGCTTATTTTTAAACTTTTAAATGTAACATCATGAAAAGAGCCAGGAAATCAAGGAAAAGGAAGAGCAGTGCTGTTTCCAGCCAGAGGAAGAGGTTCAGATTACAGGATCTTTATAGTCCTGGAACTGTGATGCAAAATGGTAGCATACATTCCTGAGCCCTCTGTTGTCTACTGCTGTTCTACCTTCGACACAGGTGAGAAAGAAAAGGGACGAAGGCTGAAAAAGAGCAATCTACTTAAAAAAATAATGCTCAAAAGAGATTTGCACACTTCCTGCCAAATATGTTCCTCACAAGGGCAGATGCCTGACACCTGGGGGAGAGAGCAGGCTGGCAAATAGGACAAGATAAAATCACAAGTGACAGCTCAGCCTATGTCTGCAATTACAATGCACTGTAAACAAGAGGACTTGCAATTCTAGTTGGCAGCCTGAGCTGGTGATTGAGAGACAGCAGCAGATTTGGGGAGGAAGAAGAATGTTTCTTGCTCATCCTCCTCCACTTCCATCTGTGGAACTTGAAGGCAAAAGGTAGGCAGAAGGTGGAAGGTTCCATCACCTGAGGCTGAGAAGAGGGGGATCCTTTAATCAACAGAAGAAGAATCATGAAGCCAAGCCTTTGCCTTTTGTCATGAGAATGAGGCACTACCTGAAGCCAAGTGGCCAAGTAAATAGCCCAACCTTTCCAAGAGGTTCCTCTTTTCGTGGGGTGTTCTGTTTAAAAATGCCATAGACCAGTGGCTCTCAACCTTTGATCCTCCAGATGTTTTGGACTTCAACTTCCAGAAGTCTCAGCCAGCATGGCCAATGAACAGGGATTGTGGGAGTTGAAGTCCAAAACAATTGGGAGGCCAGAACCTGAGAACCATAGGCATAGTTCCTTGAGACCCTAAGATGTTTCTGTCAGCGTCCTAAAGGAAACCTGCATTCAAAGACATAGCCATGTTAATCTGGAATATCAGGAAGCAAAAGGCTCTTGTAGCACCTTTGAGACTAACTGAGAGAAAGAAATTGTAGCATAAGCTTTGGTAGACTCGGTCACTCCATGCATCTGATGCTTGGTCTACACCAAGTCTACTGAAGCTTATGCTACAATTTCTTTTTCTCAGTTAGTTTCAAAGGTGCTAGATCCCCTTTCTTACAGAAGATCACATAGTACAGTATTCTATTTTGCCCAGTTATCTAATCTGAACCCTACAAAATTATACCTGGTTCAGTTCTTTAAAATATCTCTGATGTCATCTGTTGCATATTGAGCCTTGTCTGCTGAACTGAGACACCACAAACTTGTTTATAATATGATTGCTTTATTAACAGGGCTGTGCTGGGAAGGATGCTCAAAACACAACTCATTTATTTTCATCTTCTAAATCAAGGGGATGATTGAGAACAGTTTTCTATCAGACCCACTAAATCACCAGATGTGGGAGGGATCAATTGTGGGCTAGTGAATCTTTCTGTTCTGGCTTCCTTTTTCTCTTGCCCGCCCTTTGGACAGCGTTGCTGTGTAGAAGCTGCCACCTTTGCTCAACTGATGGTGCAACATCTTTGTTCACTCTCTCTCAACCCACTGTGCATGTCTTTTCTGCTACCAAAAGGTACATACAACAAATGCTTTAGGCTGGGGTGACCAGCAGTTTCCCTTGGGGAGGGAATGCATGTCTGAACTGGGTATAATGTTGAAATTAGCCAATAGAACAAATGAAAGCAAGCAAAGTACCATAGGTTCTTTAGCCAGGAGGAACAGAATTCCATGCATGGCTATGGCTAAAGAAGAGTCTCAACATGTACATCATGATATGCCCAGATACTTTGCATATATGACCAGGACTCTGAATTGACCAGAGTTTCTGATTCCATATCGAGCCCCGTTCATACCTTCCTTTCCTGTACAGTGGTTGGGAGCTAAGAAATACAGTCCTATCAGACATAGAAAGTCCATGCATTCAGTCAACATTATTTGGAAGAGGAGATTAGGGCTACAGCCACACTGGTTTCTTTAACTAGGAGGAAGAGAGTTGGGATGGGAAAGAATTTCAGTGGAATAGATATTCCCAATGGAAGTATCCATTCCCACCCCTCCTCCTGAGGCTTATTGCAAATCAAAGCAAATTGTGCCAACTTTGCAGGATGTTTGGGAGAAATTAGCTATGCACAAAATCAGACGTTTTTGTGTTCATCAAAAATGCATGCACTGGAAAAAATATATGAACAAACACAATTTACTTCATGAAGGAATTGCACACAATAATGTATACACCAGGCGAGCCTGTGCAATGGATTTTTCTGGTGGAGCGCAGCATGCACAGAACTGGCCTCACCCTTTAAACCAGAGATTCATCTGCCGTGGACGTGGCAGCGAGGTCCTCGGGCCGTAGGTTTGATTAGAGTTTCCTTCTCTTAGATGGTTGACCTTACAGGGTTGGACGAGCACCATCTGCCCGGGTTTGGGATTAGAGTTTTCCTTCTCCTAGGACGGTTGCCACAAGGCTAGAGAGCCCATCCTGCCCTTTGACGCTCTTTGTCAGACCCTTCGGTTTTGACCTGTCTGGCATGGGAGACCCTACCGGTGGCTATTATGCCACCGCCAGCATAGCTCAAAACATCATTAGGGTACGCAAGCCTCTCTCCCATGACAAGGGGGTGTCACTAAGACATTTAACGCAGTCTTAAATGCAGATGTTTTTAGTTCCGGTTTTAGTTTAGTTGGGGGGTACATTTTCATTTGTTTTTCTGTCTTCTAAAAATGTATTCTACACATATAAATCTTTTGATATGCAGTAGCACCCCCACATCCACTGATTTGCCAACCGCGGATTCAGTTATCCGTAGTTGGCAATGATGGGGGGGAGGAGAGATCTCACCTCCCAGCCCCTTTCCCTGGGAAGGCTCCTGTTGCTGCCACAATGATCGCAGGGGAAAGGGGCAGAGAAGCAATCTTACCCTCCACCCTCCCCTGGGATGGCCCCCTGGGATGGTCCCCTGGGATGGTGTTCGCTATTATCCATGGAATTCACCAGAACCAATCCTCCACGGATATGGGGGTGCTACTATACCAAGAGGAGGAGAAAATAACTTTGGACTGAGCAAATAGAAGACTATTGTGCAAAATAATGGTTCTGAATTATTTATTTCTGCTCTTCTATACATCAAAATGGCTTTCTGTTGTTCATCTGACTTCCCTCGTATTTTGACAAGTAATGCTGCAGTTGTTTTCACACCACTGCTGTAGCATTTTATTTCACTGATTTGTTTTTATTAAAATATTTCTATCTCATCTTTTCCCTATTTTTTAAAAGAGATCGATCACAGATTAGCAAAGGCATATAGTGCATTTGGAAGACTTCACAAAAGAGTCTGGAGCAATAAACACCTGAGGCAAAGCACAAAAATCAGTGTGTATAGAGCCATTGTACTGTCTATCCTCCTTTATGGATCTGAAACATGGGTCACCTATCGCCACCACCTATGACTCCTCGAGCGATTTCATCAGCGCTGTCTACGCACAATCCTAAATATACACTGGACTGACTATGTGATGAATGTTGCTGTCCTTGAGCAAACAGGGATCACCAGTATTGAGGCCATGATATTGAGAACGCGGTTGTGCTGGGCAGGGCATGTTTCTACGATGGAGGACCATCGCCTCCCAAAAATACTACTCTACGGTGAACTCGCCATGGGTCAGCGTAAGAGGGGCGCTCCAAAAAAACGATACAAAGACTCCCTGAAACAACATCTCAGGCTCGGCCAAATTGATCACCAACAGTGGTCCGCCCTGGCCTCACATCGGGAGGCATTGAGATGCACTATCCACAATGCTGCAGCCTTATTTGAGAACTCACGCCGAACAAGTCTTGAAGAGAAATGACAACGCAGAAAGAATCACAACCCAAAGACATCACCCAAGGAAACCTTCTGCTGTGCTTTTTGCAACTGGACTTGTTTATCTCGGATTGGCCTTTTTAGTCATCAGCACGCTTGCAGAAAGCGCGGGATGAGTCCTTCCTGAATCTTCGTTTGCAAAGAAAAAGCCAGAGATTATTAAATTCAATTTTATTTGTACACACCTCTCCCGGAATATAACATAAATTAAAATATAATATATGACATAAAATAATTTAAAACACAGATAAAAACACATAGGATTGAAACAAACATTAAAATCATTCATAGACTTAAAATACACAGACTAGGACACAGAGCAATGGACTCAAACTACAGGAAAAGAGATTCCACCTAAGCATTAGAAAGAACTTCCTGACAGTAAGAGCTGTTCCACAGTAGAAGGCACTGCCTTGGAGTGTGGTGGAGTCCCCTTCTTTGGAGGTTTTTAAACAGAGGCTGGATGACCATCTGTTGGGAATGCTCTTGGGTATTCCTGCATGGTGGGGGTTGGACTAGATGGCCCTTGTGGTCTCTTCCAGCTCTGTGATTCTATGATATGATATGATCATTAGGGTAAGCAAGCCTCTCTCCCACGACAAGGGGGCGTCAATGGAGAGGATACACCAGGCAGTGCATAAATAAATGTGTACTTTATGGAAAATGCACATGGAAAATATGTACACATTTCCATGTGGGAATCAGAAATCAAAGTCTTGCAACATATAAGTCTTGCCTGATACAAACAGAGGATGGGATGGGAATGCAGATGGGATGTGGGAAATTTTGAGGAAATTGAGACTGAGGGAAAGCTCATCCAGACTGGCAATTTGTGCCACTTCCCACAGCAACATTTGATGCTGCTTCTTCCTGCCTTTTGTTGCTTGTCTGACCAGGCTCTCTCCTGACATTTTTATAAGGTAGCACATGGCAGGGGTCATAGAATCATAGAATTGCAGAGTTGGAAGAGACCACGAGGGCCATACAGTCCAACCCCCTGCCATGCAGGAAATCTTGATCAAAGCATCCCTGACAGATGGTCATCCAGCCTCTGTTTAAAGACCTCCAAGGAAGGAGACCCCACCATGCTCCGAGGGAGTGTGTTCCACTGCCGAACAGCTCTTACTGTCAAAAAGTTCCTCCTAATGTTGAGGTGGAATCTCTGTTCCTGGAGCTTGCATCCATTGCTTCGTGTTCCAGTCTCTGGAGCAGCAGAAAACAGGTCTCCTCCATCCTCAACGTGACACCCCTTCAAATACTTAAACAGGGCTATCATATCGCCTCTTAACCATCTTTTTTCCAGGCTGAACATACCCAGCTCCCTAAGTCTCTCTTCATAAGGCATGGTTTCCAGACCTTTCACCATTTTAGTTGCCCTTCTCTGGACATTCAATGTGGGTGTGTCTAATCCCCTTCCCCCATGATCCAGATAATTTTTTCCAATTCATGGTCTCCTGCTGTTTCTGTACACCAATATCTTCTTCCTATTTCCAAAATCTCTCTGGGGTTTAATTGCTATGCTCCAATGATGTTACTGTAGTTAGCCATGATCAACCCCACCCACTCATGGACATACATAGTAGTCAGCAGTCTCTTTCTCTTTTAAATTTAATTTCATAATATAGCATAGCAGTCAAGCTCCTCTTCTCCTCCTTCTCTCTCTCCCACCCCTTCATCTTAGATAATGAACCTAAATCTATATCACTATAGGTATAAATCATCATAGGTATAAATCTTGCTCAGAGTACTGACCCGTGGGTTATGTATTGTTCATAACATTCAAAATGCGCTTTTCAAAAAAAATTATGCTCAGACAATGATATGTGTCCAGAATTTGCACAAGTAACATAAGAAATAAAAGGCTTCCAAATTTCTTCAAATATATAATCTTTGATTTCTATGAACTTTTGTAATGCTGCTATGGACCACATTCCATCTAGCTATTTTTTATACATATAGAAAGACTGCTTAGTATTTTCCAGGATTTCACAGCTTCTATTCCTTCAGCACTTAACAAAAGTGCTATAAAGTCTTTGTTGGGCAATCTTTCATATTCAGACATGGATGTTAACAATGAAGCTGCTCTGTGGTATACTCTCTGGCCTAACATTTGACTTATCCAATTTAATACTTTCTCCCCCTTGAAACTTGAAATTTTGGGACAGGTTAGCTACATACTTTGCCAGTCTCCTATCCTGCCACAGCCTCTCCAGCAGAGTTTTGACACCTCCTTGTTAATTTTATGTAGTTTAAATGGACAATAGTACCATTTATGAATAACTTTTACAATTTTTTAAAAAGTCTGGGAAGATGTTGATTTATAAGGTAATGTTGTCCAAATTGCATCCCATTGCTTCTTTGATATTTATATCCCTAAATTAGACTCCAATACAAGTCTTATTCCTTTGGAATTCTCAATTTTTTCCCTCTTGTGAATACAATACTGAAGCTTGCCCAGTTGTTTTATGGATTCTGTTACTACAATACATCTCAAATAAAATTAGAGCTTTCTTACTCCAGAATGGATCTAACAGGCCACCAGTTTTTCTGAAGCCTTTCTCTGTTTCTTTTCACTGATGCCCATCCATGTTCACCTTCAATACTCACACATGGTCACCAGCCTCTGATCTAGGAATGGCAGAAAGGCTGGACAAAAAGCAAGCCTTGTTGCAAGGGAAGGAAGGTGAGAAAGCAACCAGCAAAAAGTGGGTAAGTGGCTCCTGGTATAAGGACTGCTACATTATCTCCTCATGGGGCAATGGAAACTGTGTTTTTTTTCTGGATGATGCCATTGCAAAGGAGTCAAGAAGAAGGTGGTTTACTTCAACAAAACTAGTGCTAGATCCATTCTAGATAAGAGACTGGTGTGTGTCTGTGTGGGAGTCATATAAGCATGTCAGTGTCACTGTTGAAGTTTAACAATTTAGTGCTGAAACTGTAGATTTTCTTAAAGATTGAAAAGAGGCATTTGGGGGCAGGAAGTGACTGTGAAACGCAAAGCACATCTGGAAAATGAGAATGAGGTGAGGGCATTAGACAGACCCACATGAAATGATGCGACCCATGCCATGATCAGGATGTCCAGAAATGTTCTTTAAAATGACACATAGTATCATTTTTCTGGTAGAAACACAATGAATTGTAACCCTGCTCACAAAAAAAAAAAAAATGATTAGAAGAATATTTCTTGAATCTCGATCCTCCCCACCCCTACCCCAAAAAAACACAAAAATAAAGTGAAAGTACAACAATCAGAAATTGTCACGTTCTGATACATTAGGCGAGGGAAATACAACTGTGTGAAAGCCAGGGGCCAATTCTGTGCAAAAAGGAAAAAAAACTGCATATTTTTGTGTAGAACAAGGCCCCAGCTACAACATGTTTGTGCAGGAAACAGTATTTTCTGCTCAGAAATATTATTTTCTGTGCTAAAAGGCTGCTGCGAATTGCTACTACTGCAGAGCAATCCATTCCCCCCGCCTCGTATAGACGACCCCTTAGTAAAGTAGCAGGTGGTAATTTTTTCTGTATTCATTATTGCTACTTAGTTACATTTATAATACTATCATATGATCATCCCCCCCAATCTACTTGAATGGACATCAGCTCCATGGGGAGAAAGAGATCCATTCTACTGGTGATCATAGCATGGGTGAATGACATTTACATCAGGTGGGGTGATCATGCTGGAGAGGTTACTTAACCAAGGCCTTGTCTACACAGACTATTTGCCCTGTCTTTGCCCAGCCTTTGAGCCCTGCAGTCCTAATGATGCAGGACTTTTGCCCCATTTTGCCCTGGGCAGTTTGCACAACACCTGGGGAAAAGACAGGGCTAAGTCAGGGTAAAGCCTGATAAAAGGTTATATTAAAATACTTGAAAAAAATGTTTCTCTTCAGAAGAAACACATCGGGCTCTGTGGGACCTCAGGAGACCCTGCCATCATGCTGGCCCATCGCTGCATCTGCCATCCGCATTGCATTCTCCAGATCCAAGAAGCAGGCTTACAGAATGTGACCAGGCTGGTCACACATAGGGGGCCTTGCGTGTATGCTGTGGGTCAGCTTCCTGGCTTCAGGGAGTGGGCACGAGTGGTGGTGGCGGCTGCAGGCCTGGCATGGCGGTCTGGACTCCATCTTGCTTTGTCCCAGTAATGGGGGAGGAACGGACCAGATCCACTACCAGAATATGCTGGCAGGGAGCCATGTAGATGAAGCCCAAGCAGTTGATATGGAATGCTCGCTATTATTTTGATATGTAAGAGGAGGAGCAGTGCCTATGGGATTTAGGGAGTAGAGAAAGTGATCAGAGAACTAAAGCAGGGGGCTTGAGGAATTCAGACTTTTCTGAGTTCCAGTACAAAACACCATAAGCTGTAGCTCTCAGACTAATGCACAAGTTTGAATTTAGCTACACAGCAGATATCACACTTCTCCAAATGTTGTGACACAGATCTTGGCATCGCTGAATCTATCAAAATATGTATTTAAATGTGTACTTAGAGACCTTAAAAATCAGCTCATATGCAAAAAATATATATGCAGTAATCAAATGCAACTATGGAGTGGAGGGATGAAAAAGTGGCATGGATTGGGAATGGATGTATCTTTTCCAAAGTTTGGGTAGGTAAAAACTAAGAAGATTATCTTTAATTGTCTGAAGACAAATACCTCCCATTGGACAGAGATAACTAAACCTATTTTCATCATGGGGTGGTTTGCAAATGCCACGAATGGTTGCTCACTTCTAATTACTGCTTCCTTATCAATTTGTCACATTCCTAAATCTACATGGGAAAGAAATGTCCCTATAAAAAAGCAAATCTAGAAAAATATGGACATTTTTCCAATCAGAATTAACACCTGTCGCAGACACACAGATTTGTGTTGCAAATCTTAACAAAATAAGTTTGTGGGGAATGCAGGTGTTTAAAAAAAAAAAAAACACCCATCCCTCACTTGTTCACCATCAGTAATGCAGACAGCTTAATTGCAGCCAGGATGCTGTAAAAGGGAGAAGAGAAAAGACCCCAGAATATTCACCTAAATAAATGAATCGAAACAAATTGTTGGATGACTTCACCAGCGATAAAATCCTGTACTTGCAAGATATAATTACAGCAGCTTTTCTCTTTCCAAGGGAAAAAAGATCATTAAGATAGAAGTTAAGGGTACAAACAGGCCATTAATTCACAATAGTATTATCAGATGAGCTACAGATATTAAAAGAGCAAACATCTGGAAACATTACAATGTTATGTTTTTTTTTCTTTCTTCTTTTTCTTTTTCATTTCTTTTTCTTTTTAAAAAAGAAAGAGAGACAACTTGAACAGCCATATTCCCAGCTGAATCTGTACTATGGAAACCATCTGATCACAGATGGTGTCAAAATTTCAGCAGGTTTTGAAACAAGCATAAATTGAATCAGTAACTGGGACTACCTCCAGCCTTTTCTGAGCTGCAGATTATGAGATATTCATTGGCCCTGAAACATGAACAAATGCACTCTTATTCCAGATCTTTACTAGGAATGAACCAAATTTACCAGTTTTGCTTTTTTTCACATTCAGCTTTTTTTTTTTTAAAAAAAAAAGCTCTTTTCACTGAAAATAGCAAGAAATGTGCAGATTTTGGTAAAGGCTGGTGAAAAGTGAATGAAACAAGGCTCTCAACTGTCTGCACTGGATAAATTAATTAGATACAGCCAGTATGGAGATGATCATGTTGTACCTAATTTCCATATTGCTGTTAAAAATGAAGAGCTCTGTGTGTGTGTGTGTGTGTGTTTGTGTGTGTGTGTTAGCGGTAGTGGTGGGAGTTGTGGCAACTCTAAATCAATACCATACACATGTACACATGTCTGAATGTTGATAATAATAATAATAAGACTTTTAAGAACAAAGGCTCAAAGTCCTGGGCCTGAATGGGTAAACCTTTCAATTCACTTCCTCCTATATTCATTTTTGTCTCTCAAATACATACTGATGAATTTATGAAGAAATACATGGAAGCTGGGATGTGCCTATCAAATAATGAACCAAAGAAAATTATACATTGACATATGTCTGGTCTTCAGAGTGCTTCAGAGAGGGTGGAACAAAGTTTGTTGTTGTTTACTGCCCTCAAGTTGACCCCCAACTCATGGTGACCCCATGAATGAGACATCTCCAAGATCCCATGTCCTCCACCATCCTGCTCAGAGTACAGATCAGAGATCAATAATTGAGGGCCACTTTGGGACCCTGGAGATTTGCATCCCCTGGCACTCTCATGTCCCCATCCGCTACCCCCAATTTGGGGGTGAAAAATATAAAATCATAGAATCATAGAATTATAGAGTTGGAAGTGACCACGAGGGCCATCCAGTCCAACTCCCTGGCACACAGGAAATCACGATCAAAGCATCCCTGACAGATGGCCATCCAGCCTCTGTTTAAATACCTCCAAGGAAGGAGACCCCACCACACTCCGAGGGAGTGCGTTCCACTGCCAAACAGCTCTTACTGTCAGACAGTTCCTCCTAATGTTGAGGTGGAATCTCTGTTCCTGGAGCTTGCATCCATTGTTCCATGTTCTAGTCTCTGAAGCAGCAGAAAACAATATGTTTTCTGAAAACAATATGTTTGTCCCCAAATATCCTACAGCACCCCCAAGCCCCTAGGAGGTGTTACTAGCCATTCTACCATATTTTCAACTCCCTTAAAGTGTTTAAAGGCCACCTTTTTAACCCAGGAAGAAGTGATTAGACTGAAGGGATGTCCCCACAGCCTAAAAAAAGGGAGGAGGAACCAATTGTAACCCCAAATGTTGTTAAATGGCCAAATGTACCTCCAAAGGCTTGAGGCATGATGGTGGCTGTTACGAGGGGACCCCCCAAATTTGGGGAATGGGGAACCTTGGAGGGGCACAAAATAGCCTTTCAGGCCACATTTGGCCTATAGACTATATTTTGCCCATACCCACAGCCCATTCATACTAGGGAACTATAGCACTATATTGCTCTTAAACTTCCATGGCAACATCCTGTGGAATCCTGGAGCTTGTAATATGGTGAAACATCATCATCATCATCATCATCATCATCATTTTTATCAACCTGCCTCTCCCTATGGATTGAAGCAGGGAACAACAAATTAAAATATAGCAACAAACAGAAATGTAACACAATTAAATACACCAACACCAATTAAAAATACATAATCAGTTAAAAGAGCATAACATCAGTTTAAAAAACATACATATTAAAAACAATCAATTCATAATTTAAACACTTATAATTGAAAAACCATCTGCATATGCATGCCAGAAGAGATTGATCTTTAATGTTGTTTTAAACAGAGGCAGTGTATCCAGATGTTGGATCTCTTCTGGCACGAGAGCTCTCTGGCTGAGAAATCTAAATACTCCTCTGTAAACTCCAAATCCCAGGATTCCATAGGACTGAACCATGGCAGTTAAAGTAGAGTCGTAATGATATAACTGTATAGCATGAATGGGCTCCTGCTATAGACTAAAAGGTGCTTCTGTTACTACCATGAGAGACCCATCTTGGAATATCACACAACTGGCAATATTTTAATAATTTGGTCTGATGTGGCCTTCCACGTGATTAGCAGGTAAACCAGGGACCCCCATATACAAAGGCTGGAGTTGTGTATAACCTAGGGAGGAACCTTTTGGAAATTCCCCAAACCAGTCATGCCCAGGTCAAAGTTAACACCTGGAGATGAGTTATTCACTAATCCACTCAACAATAGCAGAGTCCTCAATGGTTGCAAAATGGGTTCTTCCTCCTATCCTCTCCCTAACAATAGAAGTTGCCTGCTCCTATTCAGTTCCAAATGCATCACCAACTAACAACCATTAATTCTTCTGGAGAGCCCTTTGTTTTAGTCTGGGAAAGTGCAAGAGACATTGTATTCCACTCTAAATCCAATTGATTCAGAGGAATTCTCATATATAAATATCATCGTAAAACACCACCAAAGTGTGCACAGATCCCTTTCCTCCCAACACTCTGTCAGTCTGTGTCACCAGGAGCACAGATCCTCTTCCTCTTGAATTCATGTCAGTCTGTATAGTTATTCTGACTTCCGGACCTCCTTGCTGCTGGTTTACTTCACAATCTCAGCTCTACAGGATCGGTATAGTATAACCCACAGTTTCCTTACTCTAGTCATCTATCTGAATACTTCCTACTATCTTCAATAGCCTTGTGTGATTTCTTGAAGCCTGAGTGTTTGTGTGAATGCTATTCAGGTTATTTTCCAATTTTTAAAAAAACCATTTAATAGTATGTTCTGGCTTGGAGTCTCCTCAGTTACTACAGATATACATAGGTCAAAAGATCCTGCCATTTTGAGCTAACTGAATAAATTAAATACTCTACATATTAAGATTCAGACACTAGTGGGATCCTCATGGACCTCGTGCAATTTGGGTAACACTTAAAGTACCCATAGGTTACATGTCATGCCTCTTCCCCCCAACCTTAAAAACTGGAATCAGTAGGCTAAATCCAACTGTGAGTCACAGCTAGAAAAGGCTCATTTAATCAATGAGATTTACATAGATGAGTAGGCACATTTAATCAATGATGTTTACCATTCAACCAATGGATTCAACAATTCTACTTTATTTGAGATTAACAATTCAATTTTGGTCATGAATTCTGAGCCAGACAAATCCTAGGTGCCAGATTTCCTGGATTTCTGGATCTTGACACCTCAGCATTCAACAACAGGGGGAAGAGAAACCCACATACAAACCAGCAGCCAAAGAAGGGAGACTAGAAAAATGTAGCCTTTCATATAAAACAATTTATTTCATTGAGAAAAATGTGACAGTGTACAACAACAAAAATCAATTTTTTATTTAAAACAAATAAATGATGGAGCACATATGTATCACTTCATTAAAATAGTTTGGCCATGAAATAAGGACTAAACATTCCTAGTGATTAAGCACACCATACAGTGGAGGAGAAAATGCTTTGCCATGTGATTCCTTGATTTGTTTTGCAATTAGGAAACAAAGCAGGGATCGTCAAAAGCATCTTCTGATTGCAAACAGTCAGAACATGAGCTACAGATGAGCTGTAGACTGTAAACAATCAGAAACACAGCAGGGTGCTGGTCATCCTATACAATTTGCAACTTGTGTATACCCATACAGGGCTGACTCCAAAGCAATCCATTGGCTCTTTTATCAAATACCTTGAAGTGCCCCTCCTTTCTCCAGCCCTAATCAGGGTCGTAATGTGATTTTATTGTTCCAGTACAGGTCTGAGGGTATCAAAATGAGAGAAGTCCACAACCGACAAGCACAAACAACCCAGATACTGGTTACTAATCCAGCAGAAAGCTGGTCATTTATTCACAGGTGAAGAAACAGAAACCTACCGTAATTTGTTACAGAATACCATTTCTATTGGCCTGTCCTTTCTGCTCTGAGGCAAAGACATGATATCAAAACAAGCCATAGATGGCTACAAAGAACTTGTCCAGTGGGCCAAAACTAAGATGGGAACTTGTACAGCAGGTCAGGGGAGAACTCCCCCTCTACTATTGCCTGACAACTGCTAGTTTAGGGGAGGGCATGTAACGGCATGAGTATACCATTATGTTCTGCCTGCTTGTTCCAGGATTTCAGCTATAGCCTGTTTTGGCCTACAGCTTTTAAGAAGTTGTTGTCTCTGCAGTTTCTTCCCTTGACAGTGTTGTGTGATGCTGCTGCCCAGGTGAATTCAGTGGCAGCAACCCTACAATGTCAGGGCTGCATTTGTGCAGAGATTATCTCTTGAGAGCTGCATGCTGCTGGTTAGTGGAGCTAAATCCAGTGGTGAGTGGTATCAGAGTCAATGTGGGTGGAACCACGGTTACCTCTCTTATCACTACCATTTTTCATTACCTCTCACTTTCTGACACTCCCATTCTCTCTCCTTCTTCCCCTTCTTTCTTCTCTCTTCTCCCCACCCAGTGATCTACAAGAGGATGAACAGGCATCTCCAATGCTAGACATCTCCAATGGTCATTTGCAGTTAACTTTTGAAATTAGGCTGAAAGTTACAGGCTGCCCACTCTCGACTTATAGGAATGGATGAAAATAAAAAGCAGGGCAACTATAGGGTGAAAATGAAGCAGGGAAGAGAGCAAAAAAGAAATACAATACCAGTGGAAATCTTTCAAACCTGAATATCTCTCACTTTGCAAGGCTGCCAAATGGAATGTTATTCCAGAGGGATGTTGTGGATCTATACAGACAATATGCCAGCACTTTAGTGGTGTAACAGCTCAATAACCTCTATTGACTAGGTAATATTCTATCATTCTACCATCTTAAGAGTGGTGTCTTTTGACATCATATTCTAGAATTCTGACATTTCTGCAGGGCAACATGAAAAGAAAAAGACATCACCAAGGCAGCAGTCTGAAATGTGCATCAGGGTGGCAGAAAAATAGTCAGGGAATAATCTGGACTTACAATCAGTGGCAGCTAGGGCTCTCAAGCCAGTAAAGCACTGGAGGAACTATCCAAGGTGCTGAACTTGTTTTGAGGGTCCGGTTCAGCACCTTGGTTAGCTCCTTCAAAACTAAAAGCCAAGGCAGTGTCTCACTAACTTGGAAGCCACCAGGGGCCACTGCTTCCAAATAGAAAAGAAAAGAAAAAGATATATAACATAGTTGGAATACATTCCATGTTTGAGCCTTTAGCAAGTAGATTACAGGAGCTCAATAGGTCCCAAACAGCAACACTGACTTTAAGACTAAGTGCTCCCTGGCGTATGCAACAAGAATTATTTGGAAGAAAGCACCATTGAAATCAAGGGGGCTTTTAAAAAAGAACACAGAGTTTACATAATTACAGTAATAAAGTAGCAACGCTTTGTTTATATGTCCCACTTGTTCAGTCTGCAAGTGGGAGATGGTAGTTCAGACTGTTATCCCTTGGTGACAAAGGATGTCCCCTTCTTTGGACAAGCAAAGTAACCAGTGAGAAAAGCCCCTGAGTTTAACTTTTCTTCTGGGGTTTGTATACATAACCAGATGATATATGAAGAAGAGAAACATTCAAATATGCCAACACATTTGAAAGTGGTAAACTCCAGGACAAACGTAGAGAAGTTGTCAGGGGATGAATACCAGTGGTGGTGAAATGTCAGCATATTTTAATTTAAAGCAGTGACCGCCAGTATCTAGCTCTTAGGAAAAGTATTTCAACCTTTTAAAAGGGTGGAAGGGGGACAGAAAAGCTGGAAAACCAGCAAAATATGGTATCATGGGGGAAGGGTGCATAGCTTGGGGAACCTCACGGGGGGGGGGCAGACCAGGACTTCAGGAGGGCCAGATTTGGCCTCTGGGTCTGAGGTTCCCCATCTCATGCTCCAGGGAAAGCTTTATTATTTAATTCCATGAAGTATGCACACTGGCCCTTACTTCTGAGTAAACTCAATCAGGGCCAGATTCCAAAGCTATCAGAACCTTTATTCAATATGCAGCATCCATTCTGATTCTCTCCCTGTTTGTCCAGAAAAAAAAGCAAGTAATAAATACACATTAAATCACATCTCCTGTTAGACACTTTCATTAACACCTTCTTCCCGATGACACTGATATGGGATATCATTAAAAATATTTTGACATGGACTCTGGGTAATCTCTACAAAACTTTTTTTTATTTTATTTTGTGAGAGGAGGACTTTTGATGCCTGGCCTTTTCCTAAATAGATTTCTGGAGGATGGTTCCTCATCAATGACTGATTTTCATTCTGAGCATGTCCACACTCATCTCTCAGTTCATCAGCTGAAGAGTTCTGGCTGATCTATCCTTTCCCCCGCCCCAGCAAAAAAAAAGAAGTTGAGACTCTTTTCTCCCACTGATTGGACTCTGAAGTCATCTCTGAGAGCTCTTTCTTGATCACATGAACCCTGTCTGGTTCCACTCTGCCAAATTAGAAGGAACTTGAGGGTGTCTTGTATATCACCGCTTCAGACTCTGAAGAACCAACTTTACAATCTGAAATGAGATTTTCCTGTTCAAAAAGAAATGTTCTGTCTGTTCAATGCAAGTGTCCAGAGTCTCAGCAAGGATATATGACTGCTATTACACACATGGACATATAATTTAGTTCTCTTTATTTCACAAGATTTCTCGAAACTTTATGAATGACAGATGGACCTGTGAAGTGATTCCTTTCTAGGAATGTGGATCTTGCACAATAAACATGGGGAGGGGGGTAATGTGAAAAACAGAATATTTGCACAGAAAACAGCATATTTGTCATTGTTATTTTCGTGTGTGTGTGTGTGTGTGTGTGTGTGCAAATACTTTTTTGCACAAAGAATTGTTTCTCAAAACAAAATATGAACAAAATTTGAAGTAGTTAACCATTGTCTCAATGCAGTCACCCTTCCTTGTTGAGAGACTGTGCAAGTATTCGTTACATCCCTACCCCACTGGAAAGCATTGCAGTTGAGGTTGATGGCTCATTTAGCCCTCCAAATTATTACTTGACTGTGTCAGGACCCTATGCTGGTGTCAGACACCCTTGGGGTGGCACCTGGCCCCCATTAGAATCTATGAATACAAGCCAGCCTTCAGGTAAGTCAGTATGCCCTTTTTGTGGGTATGCTCCTTCTCCATGTCCCCCATCACAGAGGGATTGCCTCAGTATATACAAGAATGTAAAGTCCACTTTTGATTTCAGATAAGTCAGCACCGATCCAGTCCTGGGCTCTACAGTCCCTTCTAACATAAAGGATAGGCTCTTTCGCCTCTGTCTGGCTCATTGCAGGCTGCCACCAGTCCTGAATATCTGGATAATGGGCCAAGAAATCTAGGTTAAACTCCTCTGCCCTCTGATCTAAAGTAATTGCCTGTCCTCAGGCTTCTCCCTGTATTTGTGTTTCTCCTTTGGTACCCAAATTCACCCTTGGTCTTAACTGGTGATGGTCAAATGCCCCCCCTCCTCTGGGGTCCCTCCTTCAAACACTCCAAACTCATCCCTAAGATGGGACAGCTGGCTCTCTGGACTAGTTGGGGAAGGCTTGGCTCCTTCCTGCTGGGTCCACCACTTTCCCTTCTCCTGGCCTTCCCAGGGCCCAGCCACAACTGGTCTGCCTCCTGCAGAGGTATCAAAAGGTCCAAGGGAGTGGTACTCCCATGCATTGCCTCCAATGCCACTGCCCCCAGATCTGGCCACTCCATGTTCTCTCTGCATTCCTCCAACATCTCCCCCCCCTTTCCCCACTTTCTTTTCAATCTCTCACTGCCCTCAGCCATCTCATCCACCCCAGCCACCCACGCCCATCAGACCACACCTGCTTCTGCACTGAAGCCAGTAGGAGAAGCTTGTGACATTTCCTGGTCCTTTCATCACTGGACACAGCCACTGAACAGGTCAGACATCAAAGCCTAGCAGGGCCCCCACTGATACAACCTCCTCTCCATGGATAGTGAACATAGAGATATGTAAACCAGCTCACAAACTGAAGGCACTGATGGGAGGACCATATATCAAGCCTATAATTCCATCTATTTTGTTACTAATTTTACATGTCTGTGATGTACACAGAACACAAACTCTGATATCTTCAATAAAGTTCTTTATTGGAATAGAAGCATGTGTAAGGAACAGTGTCAAAGCTGCATACTGAAGACCAAGCTTGCAATCAGGATAGATAAGGTACCCCCAGCGTGAGAAAGCAGAAAAGGGAGGGTAGAACTTCAAAGCACACTTCGGAGGAGCGAGACCTGCCAGGCCATCTGGCCGGCCTTGAGCTCCCGGGATGAACAGCATTCCCATGGAAACCAACATCTCCCAGACATTCCAGAGGCCCAAGGCAGAACCAGTCCCAAACCATGAAACTGTCAGGAACCTCCATGAACTCCACTCTATGCCTTAGAATTCATGGATGATCCTGACAATGTCCCACTTTCTCATAAGCGTGATAGCAAATATTTATGGAAATTCATACATCAATAATATATACATTATATGCTAAATATTCCTAATATTATATCCCTAATATATACATTATATGCTAAATATCCTTAATATGTGCAGTAAGTGCATCATGCTTACTCTTGGTGAGGCAATGTAGCACTGTAACATTATCCCATACATTTACATGACCCTTTGATGGGATAGAATCACTGGTCATTTTCAGATGAGAATCCTCCAGGCATCCAGTGGCAACTGCTGCCCTCCAGCATCTATGTCTTGAAATACTCACCCCATTCTGCCCAGTGGTAGGGCTGACTCTGTTCTTCCATAGTGATCCCTCTACTTTTCTGCCCCTGGCCCTGTGCATGGCTCTAGCAATATACTTCTGTCTGACTACTGACTTAGACTCCCTACTACTGCTGTTTCATCTCTATTCCTAATGCTACCGATGAGGCAACACAGTGTGAAGCTGCCTCTCACCTGTCTTCACTTGTCATTCCAAGCAGCTCCACTCTTTCTGTCTCCTTCATAGGGCCACCGATTAGGAGAACAGTGGAAATGATGGGGGTTTGGATGTTGTCCAAACAAGCCAATAGGCCCAAAAGTCAAACCACACAGCCTGGTGAAGGGGGGTTGTGCTGACTTCTAAAGTCTCTTCTGTTCTAAGGCAGTACCTGGTGGGATTTCTAATCATAGGCAATTGATATTCTGTGAGGCATCTTTAGAAAATAATCCGCAAACAAGGAGCTGCAGGCTATAAAAGTCTCTCCTTCATCTTTGCTTTAGATCGTGGCTTAAATAAAAAAACAAAACACAGGCAAAGAGAGAGGGAGATGGAGCTCTCTCCCTGGCCTTTTCATCCCTAAAGGGATGCATTAATCAATTTTAAAGTGATCGGGCAATTTTAATAGGATGTGGAAAGGGGCTCCTCCATGAGCCTTTGTATCAGGATTTGGCATCAAAGGGCTCAATTAACAGAACAGTTAGGAAAAGAAAGTGTGCACATAAAATCATTTGGATCCACACTGTGCCCAGAGCCCACTGGAGCGGGGATAAACATGGAGAGTCATCTTGGTACCTCCCTTGCAGTCAGCAGAGACACATCTCAATTCAAGGAGTGCTTACAGTTTGACTGTACTAAATTCATATGGGAAAAGCTTCAAGATGTTTCCATTGGTCTTGTCCTGGTTGATAGCAACTAGCAAGTACCTCTGTTGTTAACCGCCATCAAGTTGACTTCGACCTATAGTGACCCTATGAATGAGAGCTCTTCAAGTCACCCTATCATAAACCGCCCTGCTCAGGTCTTGCAGACTCAGGGCCATGGCTTCCTTGATTGAGTCTATCCATCTGGGATGCAGCTTTCCTCTTTTCCTACTGCCTCCTACCTTAGCAAGCATCATTGTCTTCTCTAGTGAGACATGTCTTCTCATGATACATCCAAAGTACAACAGTCTCAATGTAATCATCTTAGCTTGTAGGGAGAGTTCAGGCTTGATTGGCTCCAGGACCCATTTATTTGTCTTTTTAGCTGCCCTGTATTCTGTAGAACTCTTCTCCTGATCACATTTCAAATGAGCTGATGCCCACCCCCCAACAGCTTTCTTCACAGTCCAGCTTTCACAACCATACATAGAAATGGAAAATACAATGGCATGGACAATCCTAACTTTAGTATTCAATGATATATCTTTACACTTCAGGATCTTGTCTAGTTCCTTCATAGCTGCCCTTCTAAGTCCTAGTCTTCTTCTGATTTCTTGACTGCAGTCTCTGATTAATGACTGAGCCAAGGTATGGAAAAACTTTACCTATTTCATTGGCTTCATTGTCTGCTTTAAAGTTACACCAAATCATCTTTGGCCACTATTTTCATTTTCTTTATGTTCAACTGTAAGCCAGTCTTTGCACTTTCTTCCTTGACTTCTTTAGTCTATTGCTATCCAACCATATTTTGTGTGTGGAAGTGAAGCTGAATATTTTGCAGAGTATCTCCTATCCTCATAAGTCCCTAAACACTGCGTTTTCTTTCCATCATTGTTTCGTATCAGGTCCTACAGCCTTACTTGTGTACATACATATTAATGCATATTTCTTAATGTATACATTTTATTTGCATTTCCCCATTGACTAAAGCATGTTCTTGTAGTCCGGAAGAAATTCAATGGTGATATAGAAATAGCAACATTTGATAATTTTTGAATGAAATGATGAGCAGGTGTTTGAGATTGATGCAATTAAGTAGTAGATCTGAATTAAACATTTAACAGAGGGACGTTATAGATAATAAGATATCTTGGTTATCATATATTATTAAGAAAAAGAATAACTTTATTAGGATCAGTTAAGATTAATTGTGTATGTCGGTCTTTAAAATATTGTTATATAATTTTTTACCTGGTGAGCTGGAAGCTATTTGTCTCATGTTTTGTCAATTTTTAATTTTTGTTTTGTCTTGTTTTGTTTAGGTTAGTTTTGTGGAGAAGTTAAATTAGGTGTGTGGGGGGTTAATATCTGAGTTTATATTTTATTATGTTTACCATTTTTGTTGTTTTTAGATTGGAAAATTAAATGTATAACAAAAAGATTTTTTAAAAATAAATAAAATAAAGCATGTTCTTGTGGGTATTCTGGGAATGTTCATTTAATTCAAAAAGGACAAAGAAGCTGTCAGTTATGGTTTCTTCCCAGTAATGGAAACCAAAAGATCTAGATGGGGTGGGGGAAGGGTATTACTGTCATAGACCACAAACTGCATACATTCAACCCACCCCCAAATGTTCAATACTCATTTCTTTCCCACCTTTACATACAGTAATTTATATTCAAATTGTTAAAGTGGTATGGGATGCAGCCCAATGGCTCCCACTCCCCTTAGGTAACATAGATTGTCAAGCATGTTCACAGCAGGGGTGATCACCATTCAACCAGAGCCTCCTGGGTCCAAACCCAACATTATGCATAATAGACCACAAATATCTCATGTGATCTTGGTGGTGCGAACCTGTTTCTTGTAGCTCATTGAAGCAAGTAAGCAAGAATGTATTGTATTCAAGTTTCCAAATCCTTATTGTGCCCTCTGGAAACTCAGAGGAATGCTGCCTTACTGGAGGTTGCCAGAGTAGGTCTTTTGTACATAGCCTTTTCTTAGTAAACACATATACACACACAAAAAACTTGGCCCTAGGCCCTAACCACCAGGCCAAACTTGGCATGTGGAAGATCCCGCCATTAAACTGTCTACCTTGAGAGTTTGCAGCGCTAAAGGCACCATCATATATATTGCTGGGACCTGGTAGCCCTTGGAAATCACAGCTCAATCATTCTTAAATGCCACTGCTATTTATTGTTGTCACATGACTCACACAGTTCCCCTGAAGCCAAGCTATTTTTGTTTCTGAGAAGGAAAACAAGCTATTGGCTCAGCAGTTGGGTTCAGATATTTCCCAGGCTCTTTAAAGGAGGCATAATAGAACAGCTCTTAATCCATGATCCTCAGGCACCAGCAATTTGTAACACCCACTGTTCTGCTCAGGAAGCAGGCAGTAAACAGACAAGAATCCACAGCCGGGCCAGTCTCCCTTAGCAGGCAAAGGGGCCTGATTCTTACAGAGCCTGAAATATAAGAATTTTGTAAAGAACAATACGGGGTAAAAAAAGGAGAAGCGGGACATCTACTTCCTACCCACTGATGACACTAAATAGTTGAATGTGATGTCATGGGTTTGTATATAAAATTGTTGCTTGAATTATTGTGTGAGTATGAGATAAGTAGCTGGTGGGGGAGGGGAAAGCATGGAGTGTAGCAGTGGGTGCTGACTGGTTGAATGTTGAGGAGATTTGCGTGGGACAGTTGGTGAACGGCAGAGCTTGAGTTTGGGCGGAAGTCAGTTTGAGAGGAGTGCGGCAAAGAAATGTGTTTGAGAGAGGTTTGAGTTAGTTTAGGGTTGGGATTAGAGAAATGCGTTTGAGAGGAGACAGTATGGTGTTTTAAATGTTGCATATAAACAACCTACTGTGTTATGCTTAACCTCTGTAAATACAGTTTGCTTTTACACATTTTTGGCCTCCAGAATCACTACCATTCTGAGAGTTTGGTTTCAGACTGGATGTCTATGATGACAGCATTGAAAGTGAAAGGGTGGAGTCCTATCGGAGATAAAACTTGAGGGCATTTAGACTGCCTCCACTCTTGGTTCACACAAGGGGGTCTGAGGGAAGTCCTTGTGTGTGGCAGAGGTGGGAATGAGGGAAAGCCCTCATACTGAGTGTTTGCAGAGAACACCAGGAAGGTGTCACATTTGGTGAGTTACATGTAAAGACCCACACATTTAGCCAAAGTGGTAGGATTGCCTGAGAGGAATCCTCACGGTCAGTGGCACCGGTGGGATATAAGCAAACATTTTGTGTAGGCAGCGGTGAGATATAAGTTGAAATCCCCACATTTAACATTCTAACCAAATGGCCTTCACAGCAAATAGACAAGAATAGATTGCAATGGGAAGAGGAACAGAGATGAGGAGCTGTAATGGTTTTTGGCAGGAGAAGCTGCAACACTCCTGGCTTTCCATTGCATATACTGGTGCAGTGTGCAAAGACTAAGGGCTTATCTAAATGGGCCCCGCCAGCATATCCTGCCTGTGGATCTCACCCATCACTGCAAATGCCACCAGCACTGCCATAGTTTCCCTCACCCTCCAGAAAGCTAGGAAGCTGGCCAACAATATGTGACCAAGGCTCCCTGCATGTGACCATCCTTGGACCCCTTTCTGCTGTGGCTGGGTGACAGCAGACTGGCAGCTGCAGCAACACACTGGCATGCTGGAACAGGCTCCTGCTGTCACGTAGGGTCCGATCCATTTTTTGCTGGTGGGAATGGATTAAAGCAGGTATCCTACCCCATCTTCCCCAGTCTTAGACCCATCTTTGTTCTGGGGGTTGTGAGGACTGCACAGGGGAAGAACAGGCAAAAGCCCAGTGTCATCAAGACTGCAGGCTCTAAGACGGGGCAAAGATGGGGCATATTGCCCATGTAGATAAGCTCTGAGTCAGTTAAAAACATGCTGAATCAAACTAAAGACTTATTTGTGTCAAATGGACTTCAGGGCTCTAAGGTCTGATCTATACAAGGGGGGGAAATAACAATCGAAGAAGTAGCAATTTTCAGCACTGCAATGTTTATTAATGGTTAATAGACCCCCCCCCTAAACTTCACATGCCACCTAGCCAAAATGGTGGCCATAAGTCAATTACTCATGCTTTTAAATCTGCCACTGCCAAATTAAAAAAAAAAGAAAAGTTTACCATGGTGTCCACAAGCAATACTTTATATTTACAAAAGAAACAAGAAGAAAAGAGAGTAAAAGATCGCTGTTTTATTGACTTACCGACCTCTCGTATAGCTAAAATCCAACATGGCGGCAGCAGGTGCATTCCCTGTTTGCTAGCCCTGCCCCCATTCTCATCTGGCCAATCAGCTTAAGCTGCCTCATCACACCAACGTGAATGTGACTGTCCTAATAATCTCACATTCGCATCCCCTACGGAGCTTTTTAAAAACCCCGAGAAAAGCCTCAATGGCTTCTCTGATGCAGTTTAAGGTAGATTTGGCTGCCCCCCTTCTGAATGAGACCTATTGATGCAAATGTCCATTTAGACAGGTTGCCTTCCATGCAATTTCTATTTGGATTATTTTCATTGTTTGGACAGGACCTAAGACAGGAGCAAGATGGGGTAAATAGCCCATCAAGACAAGCCCCTAAAGAGGGACTGAAGTCTGTGTGTCAGCAACTCAAAATAAATTCCTGTTTTGTGTGTTTTCTGGCTCTGGGCATTTCAGTATTGGAATACCTTTCATTTTATACTCACAAACATCCCTGTAGATATGGGACAGTTTTGTCCTCTGATGTGCATTGGAATTCCCATGAGGTAAGAAAATACCCCATAAGTCTCTCAATGCAATTTGTTTAAAGGTTTATATCCATCCAGATTAGGGTTAAGCATGCACTGTAAAAATCACTATGTGTAGGAAGGAGCCCCGAGCTCTTCCTATTACTATTCCATCCCAGTTGGGCCAATTTTTAACACTTCAAGGCAAATTCATACCAGCAACTTATATGATAAAATGTATACCTCTCATTGTGATAAACTGTAGTTTTATTGCAACGGTTGTCTGGGAATGCCTGTCATCTTGAGTCCATTTTTGCGGATTGTTCCCCTGCATCACATCCAACCCCTGCTCGCCCATCCTCCTTCAGCAGTGAGCTGATCTGATATGAACAATCCATGATATGGGGACCCATGATAATGGCTTCATGCCAAGAGATCACAAGATAACTTCAGTGTATCACGAGGGGGGGGGACAGTTTTAACACATTGACTAATTCACAGAAGGAAGGGAGAAAATAATATTTGCCAGCCCTCTAAGGTCACTAAGGAGGCAAGATACTTTGGCAGGGCTGTTTATCTTCCATGGTTCAGTGAATGCAGCATTTGGTTGGAAATAAAACTTTCATAATAGACACAATTTTGCATCTGCAAACTGAAGCTGACACATTTTCAATCTGTGCTTCCAAAAGGATTATTATAACTGTGGCATTTTGGCCTGCATAGGACCTGATCCCAAAAGGAGAACCTGTTTAAAGCCCTCTAATTTCAAAGGGGAATCTCATTAAGCCTTTGCCCAAAACACTGGCATTGAAAACTGTTGATATTTAAAGAGTGCTTCATTTGGACTGAATTGTGCTCATGGATTGCAATCCTAGTGGTGCACTACACCAGTGTAATTATACTAGCTTATGTAGTGCAATAATTATAGTAATACAGTTGTCCCTGCATTAATGGATTTGATTACTAATGGATTACTTTAATAATAATAACAAATAATAACAATTTCTTACCTGTCCCTGCCCTATGCGTGACTGAAAATATATGTTATCTCTAGGCATGTCTAATTCATCCAGCAAAATTCTATGGTCAACTTCCAACTTCCCAGTAGACTCAGGAACAAGCAAACTGGCTCAGCTTCTCCTAGGTTGAGTGTATTTCCTTGTTAATAGCTTTTGCCATCTTGACCACACTCTATGGTCGCTTGGCCCACAAATGTCCCATTTTCATGTGTGAAATATTGGAGAGTATGATCTCTCTGTGACTTTATCTGCAACAGCAAATAGGACATTTCCATTTTGGGGAAAACAACAACAATGGAAGCAAGTATTCATGATACCGCTGCATGAAATTAGGCCTGAACTTCCCAGGGTCCTTATGCATCATCTGTATATTTTTGCTGGTTTTCATAGCATTTCAGAAATTGAAAATTCAGCAGCTCTTCCTTCCCTTGCCTCCATCCTATCTAATAAAGCAGTATATGACATTCCAAAGAATAAAATCATTAAAAGCTGCCTTTTAAAGATGGAATACGATTTTGTGAAAAAGCCAAACACATACATAGATCTCAAACCCGCTCTGTCTCCTTGAAAATGATAGCACAGGTGCTCCCTTTCATACTCCATCTTTTTTGTGGGCTAACTTAGAGGATCATATCTCCTGTCAATATATCGGAGGCAATATTTTACACATGGTACTCAAAGCCCTTTGGACATTTTTTCTTCATGATGCTGCACAATAAAGGATTGTTTGAAGACTCGACGAGATCCAGCAGCCATTTCCCATTCTATTCTAACTCTATGCCTGGTTTAACAACTGACAAATTCCACCAGGGTTTTTTTAACCTCTACTTTCCCCCATATAATCCCCACCCTTTCCCCTCCCATCACTGGTGCTGCTGACATTTTGATATTTCCCCATGAGATTCTACCTTACTTAATGAATCCCCCACCCCATTTCCCCCATTTCCTAGTTGTGGCTGCTTTGCCTCCCATCTCTTTCTAAACTCCGATGGCTCTCTGAGCAAACTGAACACAAGATGAATTGTCCTGAGACAGCCAGTGCATCTTTCTTTACACTTCGCCTCCCTCTACATGGATGAGAAATAGGCCTTTCTCTCATCCATCATAAGTCAGCTCGACAAGGCTGTCATTCCCAAGTGCAGCCATGCTGTATCTTCCTGCTACTCGGCTTCCAAGAGAGGCCGTGTTTTCCGGGGAGCATCTAAGACTTTTCCAATGGGCTTAGGTTGTATTAAGGAGTCCGGTACCAGGTCACACAGGCAAACACTTGATGTATCTCCAACTCTTGTTCATTCCAGATTACCCTGACCTCTGGCTTCTACCAGCTAGACTTCCATAAAATATTCCCTATCCCAACAAGCTTTCAAAAAGTTGAGATATACTGTGTAAATTCAGTATCACTGGGCAAAGCATCAAGGTTTCTGACATATACTTGCCTCACTGCTCTGCAGTGACAGATTAATCCTTATGCTAAATATTTAAGGACAGTATAGAGCCCTGTTATGTATTTTACTACAGTATAGAGCCCCATGGTGATGCCCCCTCCTCTGCAGTTTCATCCCTTGGGCTCCTGTCACTCACTTTTCCCTCTCTTCAAGGGATTCAAGGTCACCGCTATTCGGGACAAATGGCCGGTTTGATCAGTTGGTCCAGTGTGGTAAAGTGTGAGCAGTTCTCTCTTTCAGTTCTTAAAGGAAAAGAATCCCAGTTGTAGGAAATACAAGTGACAAAAAGAAAATATTATATAGCGATTGAGTTAAACATGAATTCCCTGAAGTCTTTCCCCATTCCCAGCTCCTAAAGCTCTATCCAGATCTTATCATTTCCTCTCTTCCTAACTGGCCTTTGCTCTGCCCTAACTCTGCTGCACATAATAAGCCTCTAGGAGGTTGTAGCCTTCCCCTCACAGGTCTCCCTCCACAGCATTCCAAAGGCTGTGACCGGATGGCTCTAACCAGATTTACCTACCTTCTCTCTTCACATCCATAATCCCTGATCCATTGGCTGGGCTGGTTTCAGGAGTTGTAGTTCAAAGGTTGTAAAGGGCACCATGTTGCCTACTGTGGTATAGAATATGGCCAAAGCTACACTACACACATAATTCAGTTTGAAACTGGGTTATTTGTCATGGTTCCTTCATGTGGAATCCTGGGATTTGTAATTTGGTGAGGAACCAGCACTCTTTGGCAGAGAAGGCTAAAGACCTTGTAAAACTACAAATCCTAGGATTCAATAGAAAGGAGCCATGGCAAATAATCTTGTTTCAAACTGGATTATTTCTGTGGTGTGAATTTGGCTGATGTCTTCAGATATCCTGTAGTTTAAATTCTAAATTTGGCTGATGTCTCCCTGCCTCTTGGTCCTTGAGCATCTCAGCCATCCATTGTCAGAGGCTCAAATTCCTTAGTGCATACTCTCAAACTATTCCACTTTGGCAGGGATGGTTTTTATTAATATTTTTGTTGTCCCCCTTTTTGAGCTGTTTTTAAAATGTTTCCCCTTTCCCCCTTTGTCCCCTAGTTACTTCAATTGCTGCAAACTGAGTTTGAAGTGCAAAACTACCCTGCACTCAATTAACTAAGCAGGGAGGGGAGAGGAGAGGGCAGAATCTTTCCCATCCCAGAAGGCTCAGGCAAAAGCAATCTGCTGCAGCTCCTCCTAATCTATGTGCTCCTCGTCTTTAACAATTTTTGCTATTTTGACCATATTCTGACATTGCTTGGCTATTCATATCCCAGTTTTAATCTGTGACATGTTGGAGAATATGTTAGTATAATGCACAATCTGTAGCATCTCAGTGGTTAAGGAAGCCTGGCAGGCTTTGTGTGTGTCAGAAGGATGATACCCACTCATGAAATTCAAGGATAAAATCATCTTAACAGAATCTGGCATTCCAGCAAAGAACAAACCAAAGCACAGATAGGCTGGAACCCTGGGATATGGGTCATTCCCTACCACATGGTTTAAGAATCAATTGATAGAGTGATTGTGGTTTCTCACTTGAAGCAGGCATACCTATTTGTATTTATTTGTAGTGTTGTGTACATTCCCATCCCTAATGAGTGTATCAACTTTACAGTCAGGTCAGTTTCACTAACAGATACTGGGGAAATAAACTTCGCAGGAGACTGGGCTGATTTATGATTTATGCGTGGAGAAGAATTGTAGCAAACTCAAAGCTACACTAGGGTGGACATGAAATCATGCAGATCAAAACAGAGGCAAATCTGATTGCATTAAGGGTGAGATCCAGGGTTTGGACAGTTCTTAAAACTAGGAAATGGGATGCTCTGAAGACAAATAAAAGAGAGCCCTGGTGAAAGAGGTAGACTCCCTGTTTGGATCATGGTATGATTAGAATGGCCACTGAAAATGTGCATTTAATTTGAGGTGCCTCCAAAGGTAAGGAGTCCTAAGTCTGGAAAAGTTTCTCTTTTGTTCTACAAGTCCCACAGTCCTTCAGCCAATATGACCTTCCGTCAATGTGACCTCCAGCCAGCATCAGTAATTTGTCCAAGCTCTATTAATAACAAAGTAAAGGGATGCAACACCACTGGTTGAAGAGGAGGAGTAAACCTGCACTTGGTGAACCTAGTTTCTTGGGAGGAGGGAACCCCTTGCCAATTGCAGCTTGATTGCTTTCCTCCATACACTCCAATGGGAATTGATAGCAACTCTCTCCTCCTATTGACATAGCTCCAGCCCTTCACTTATACATGTTACCCCTCCCCATATCTGCAGGGGATATGATCCTAGACTTACTGTGGATATGTGAAACCATGGATAATACTGAACCCTATTGAAATGAATGACTTCTGGCCCAACTTCTGGTGGAAGCATACCATAGAATCACACAAGAGGACCTAGAAAATGCCTAGAGAGGACATTTTTTGGATGTGAATAATTGAAACCACAGATACCATTTCTGTGGATACAGGGGTCAGCCTGTACAGTCCTGCCCCAGATATCATATATTAATCACATTAGAGTTGTCTTTAGTTTGAGGAGGCACTAGGCCAGGTGTTTTCTGGACCCTTCCCCACCTCCAGCCCCCACATCCTGCACCATGTTCTTTCCAGAGCTTAGAACACTTTCTGGACTGCAATTCCCAAAGTCCCTCAGCCAATCTGGCTAAAAAAAGTAACTTTTTCCAAGTCTGCTCACACACCCCATGACATTGTATGTGCACACACTGCATTTATTAGACAGTGGTAGTGTGAAGTCAATGGTGCATAGTGAAGCACAAGGCTAGTGAATATTGCACCCACCAGTTGCAAATTACTTCTGGGCCTTGCTATAACAGGGCACAGAAATATCTGGGGTGGGGTGGGGGTGGGATAGTAGGCAGGTGCAGTGTTACTCAGTGTTTCACTTCACTGTAAGGTTTGCAAGAGTCCTGCTTTGTATGGTGCATATCTTATTTGGGGGCCTAAAGTTGGATTTCATGTTTGGGTGATATGGAATGCCTCAAATCCCAGGAGCTCTGGTGGCACAGTGGTTAAATGACAGTACTACAAGCCACCACATTGCAAGTTCAATCCCAGAGGGCTCCAAGGTTCACTCAGCCTTCCATCCTTATGAGGGTCAATGAGAGCTTGTGAGAGCAATTAGCTAACACACATTGGAAACCACTTAATGAGGTGTGGATGTGTAAATTGCTATTGCTTAAACAATTTGTAAGCCACTCTGGGAGCCTTTGTGGCTGAAGAGCAGGGTATAAATACCTAAAACAAATAAATAAATCCTGTATTGGAGAGCAGGCCCTTGTTATGATCCCACCAGCCCCACCTATCAAGGTTTATATGTCAAATACTGGGGTGGGCGGGCTGTCTGCTAGGATTGCTGCTAGCATGACACTCTCTCTGTCTGGGCAAGTAGATGTTGAGCAGCAAAGTACTCATCTCTTCCCATCATGAGTTACATGGTTTTGGGGGAACCTGCACAATCTGAAACCTCTTGGGACCTCTGAGATCTCATAAGAGGCCCTCTTGTCATGAGATTTGAGATGGCCTTCTACAGGCCTGCCTTGCACATGCCATATTGTGCTGCAAAAATCTGGCAACCCTAATTGTCAGCAAAACTTCCATCCAAAAAAAAGTGTGTTTGTTGTTGTTTTTTAAAAGATGGTCTGGAAACTAACATCACCCAAGTGCACAGACCCTAGTGTTTGCTCAATTATGTCTGTTGCTAACTTTGGGATAATGTTAAGAGACAGACTGTTGGGATGGGGGAAAGGCTGTTCTATAAATAGTGTGAAAGTTAATTAATAGACGAGAAAGTCAGACGTCTGGGTCAGAGAGATAAGTCAACCCACCAAAGGTCTTCATTTCCTTTAGTCTAAACCCACTTGTCATTGTAACTCTCCAAGGTATCCTTGGCTATAGAGATGCATAAATACTGCTTCAAAAGCATGCATCTAATAGTTCCTCCAAACAATCACCACAGAAAGCAGAAGTTTTTAGAAGTTGCATTCAGCAAGTGCTTAGTGAGGGAAAGGATTTAAGCCCCGGTTGGAGGGAAAGCCCATTCTGTGCAGAATGCAAAGGAATACTCCAGCCATAAGCTTTCCTTTCATTCCCAAGATAAGTGGCTCAGCCAGGAAGATAAGATTTAACTATGTTTGCTTCAAAACTCACGGAATGAGCTTCTGCTTGCCTGCCAAGAGAGATTGATTTCCTAAATAAGTTATAAATCACTTGAAATTTCCCTTGGCACATGTGGAAAAATAAAGGCAAACTTGGGGTGGGGGGATAAGTTTCAGAAACAGCAGAGATGCTAGAGAAAGCAGTAAGTGAGTTACGCCATTAGGAATTATGCATCAAGAGAGGGTTGTCTTCAAGCAGGTTATTTAACTAGAACATTTCTTAAATATACGTAATATTTTAGTGAGGGTTAATTTTAATCTCCAGTTAATGGAGCTTTTCCCCACCCTAATTTCACTTGTGTTGTCATCTTTGGTGGTGATTGATTTTTTGACTGATGTTGCGATGCACACTCGTTTTTGTCTTTGCTTTTCTGCTAGAGATGACTGGAGATGCAGAAAATGGTTAAGGGAACATATCATGATTACAGCAAGCTGAGTTCCTGGGATCTGTTATCACTTTCAACAATTAAATCCCCACTGCTGGAGATGAGATTGTGGATGGGATGGATTGATGCCATTAGGAAAAAAACCAAAACCAAAAGACAAGTTGGAAGAATGAGAGTAGAGCAGAGAATTGGGCGGGGTGTGTGTGTGTCATTTCACTTTGGTTTAGATCAGAACTATCCAAAATCACAAAATTTGAGGGAGGAGAAAGCCAAATTCACAGATTTGACCAACACCTAGGGACAGGTGACAATTTGTTTCAGTTCATTATTCATGGAAATTTACTAGCATTAACCAAATTCACCTCTCCTAGATCAAATGAAGGGATTGTGCTGCCCTCCAGATGTTGTAGTACTATAGCTCCCAGTATTACTCACTGTTGCCTATGCTGGGTGGGACTCATGGGATTTTGCAATTCAGCAACATCTGGAGGGTGGCACAGTTCCCACCTTGCCTTCAAATGAAGGGTCTCCCTTCCAGGCATGTTGAAGAAGCCATTCATTCAACGGAGGAGGATACATGTTCTTTGGGTGAGATTTGGTAGGAGCAATCGAGAGGCTTACCACACTCTGAAGTAAAGCGGCAGGGTAGCTGGAAGGTTCTGCTTCCCATGGTGTCTTACTGCATGACACTGTCATTCTTCCAGTATTCTGCCATTCCGGTCCCGTGGGAGACCAAGGTAAAAGCGCATCTTTTTGCGAATGTGTTTTTCTGGTTAGCAAAAAGCCACAGTTTTACCTTGGTCTCCCACAGAACTGGAACAGAAGAATGATGATGTTGTGCAGTAAGATGGAACCTTCCTGCTGCACTGCTGCTTTACTTCAGAGTGTGGTAAGTCTCCTGGTTAATAGCTGGCTTACTAACACTGTGATCCTATATATGTCTGCTCAGAAGTGAGTCTTACTGAATCCAACTCGGCTAGGATTGTCTTGGGTTGCTTTCTGGAAGCTTTTCCTTTCCTCTCAGTCTTGAAATGAACCAGGTTTTAGGCTGAAAGGCTTTTGCTAATGGCTTCCAGTTGCTTTCTGTTTAGGAAAAATGCCTCTCCTGGGCTGAGAACAATCTACTCCTCACAAACATGATGACATTGTCTCCCATGGAGGGTGCATTTATTTCCAGCAATCTTTAAATCATGTGGGGGACATGAGTAGGGTGTGGTCCTCCAAGGTTCAGGGGGGCACATGCGGCCCATAGACCTGGGGAGTTTGGCTAGACCTGCTTGAAATACTTGTATAACACAATTAGTCACTAGAGGAATAGACAATGGTGTAAAGGAACAGTATAAGCAGAAATTCAAACAGGCAAAAAAAAAAAAACTAATGAAGGTCTGAGCAGATAGCTTATATACAAAGCAGCAATAGCAGGCAAGACGAGAGACAAAAGCAGAAAAATAAGTCACTAAAATATATGATAGAAACAGATCTGTTGCAGATTTGTTTATTTCAGTGAAGTGGTGGCCCTAGTTTATCCAGCCCTTCTATAACCATCTCTTTATTTCTGGGTACGGTTGCAAAGCTTTTACAAAACAGCTGACAGCTCATTTGAAAACCCATAGCACATATAAAGCAGCACAAGAAAACAAATAATGCAACAATAACAGAACAGCTGAAACAAAACTAGGAGCGTGACAACTGATTAATTAAGTGGCAGGGAGAAAAAAACAGCAGGAAATGCAAAAACCAACCCTCTCCAACATTAACAAATAATCAGTCCCAGAGGACCTGTGAGAAAGAACTCCCTTCTTCAGGTGTCTAGACGTCAAGAAAGAAGAGTCACATACCACACAGCAATAACAGTAGTGATACATCAAACAAATGGAGAGTGTTTCAGATAACTTCAGCCTATTTCCAGGTAGTGGAGGAACAGAGCTGCTCTTTGTGACATGAACTGCACCCGTTTGCCTGGACACATCCCAAGAGCAGGGCTGCCCCATCAGATTTTAGGGCCAAAACCAAAGATCCAGGGTCAATAGTATGGGGTGAGCCCTGGTGATGCTATAAAGCATCAACCTATTACATGGTTTTCTTGGTAAGATTTTTCAGAAGAGGTTTGCCATAACCTTTCCCCAAGGCTGAGAGACTGCAACTTGTCCAAGGTCACCCAGCAAGTATGCACGGCCAAGCAGAGATTTGAAACCTGCTCTCCCAGAATCCAACACCAAACCACTACACCACACTGACTTCCTACCCACTGGGTGACCTTGGGCAAATTACATATGCTCAGCTCAAGAGAAAGGCAATGGCAAACCTCCTCAGTATAAATCTTGCCAAGAAAACCCTAGGAGAGCGTCTCCATAAGTCAAAGTTGAATTAAAGGCACGCAACAACAAAAAATGTAGCATCAACCACAGTTTCTTAGAGTATGTCATTCAAACAATAAACATAAAATCTGATGCAAATGACCAATTTTGTTCCTCAGATGGAAATTCCATTTTCCAAACTCTCCATTGAACAGAAACACACACAAATATTTTCCCCAGCTCTGTTTTTAACACCTTGGCAAACACTGCCTTTTCTAATACATGGAGTTTGTAGTCCAACCAAAGAATGTTTTCCGAGAATACTGTTGGTAATAGCTGTAGGGGGCCTCATGTCTTTGTGTATGTAAATATTTCAGGGCAATGCTTTGACCCTGAGTGTCATAAATCCCCATGCTGAGGATTCAGAGGATGAGGAAGCAGAAAATGCAGGTGAAGCAGATAGAGAAAGCCTGGTTCACCCTGAAGATACTTCCCTGGCTCCCTCTGATAGAAAAAAACATGCCTCACCCTGAAGAACAAATAGTATGCCAGCCAGTGATGGATGATCCAGACAACATGTTGCCTTCCTTCTCTGAATGCAGGAGGGAGAAACTCCATGCCCAGTATTATGTAAATACTAAATGCTGTCCTGATTACTTATTGATGAGGCTCAGCTGGCCTTGAAGGATCTGGCTATAAATCCCAGTGGTTCTACTCCCAGGTTCAGTGCTGACAACTGCTATTGCCGCTGTTTGCATTCCTCTAGTATTCCTGCTTTGCCTTGGCTTCGGACTGACTTCTGGACTGTTGAAGTAACCCCTTGCTAACCAAGTGCCTGGACCCTGGACCTGACTCCATTGATCTCTGGACTGGCTATTGACTTCCCTGCCATCTGGTATGGACAATTGGTGACTGAACTCTGGACTGGCTATTGACTTCTTTTGCATCTAGTGTGGACAACTGGTGATAGACTAGGACTGCACCCCTTATTCTGTTGATCCTGCATCCCCAGTGAGATTCCTCCTCCTCACTCTGAGAACTGGAGAAGAGGACCCAGGCCTTGAGACACAGGGCCAGCCTCTGAGATCTGAGAACTTGATCCAGGAGAAACAGAATACAAAAGCTGCCTCTGTGTGAGAGAAAATAAATAGGGTCCCCCTCCTTCCACCATCAGCCACCTTTTGTGCTACTTGCACATCAATCTGAAGGCACACTTCTAATAATTAGCCAATCAACCTCTACCTCATCGGTCACTTGTTGTAATTGAGAATCTTTCCCCTCTCACCAATGAGTGATGGAGAGATGGCAGAGCCCAGATAGCAAGAGGTTAAACAGCTGGAGATGGTGTGAGAGATGGAGAGAGAGAAGAAACTGAATCTTGCAGATATGAAAGGGAGAGCAGTCATGCTACTGAGGTTGCAGTCTGCACGGCTAATTGAACTTCCATCCCACCTTGCAAACACACAGCCAATCTCCCCAGCTGATATCGGGTGAGATTAATGATCAGAATAGATGACTTTGTTTCCCAGAGTGATATCTGTGCCCTGCAGCTTAGAACTACAAAATGGAGACTCAGCATGGGGATGTATAAATTGTAGGGATGATTCTTTAACTCTAGCTGCAGGAGCGTTTCACTTCACTAGTTAACAGCATGTCTTGCCCAGCTCTTCTTAAATGGACCCACAGATAGTTATCAACCCACCCACAATCCCATGGTGGTAAAGTGGATCTATGTATGTACACCCTTTTAACGATGAAGTCAAGCATTGAGCAGTGAACTGAGTATTCATCTTTTGGGAATGTAGCTGGCACTCACTCTTAAGAATTCAAGGGATATAGGATTTACATTGTCCTATATGGACCTGATATGAGTTGGTTGTTGTTGTTGTTGCTGTGTGCTTTCAAGTTGTTTTTAATTTATGGTGACCCTAAGGTGAACCTATCACAGGGTTTTCTCAGCAAGATTGTTCATAGGAGAGTTACCTTTGCAGAATGCGACTTGACTTAAAGTGGATTTCCATGGACGAACAGGGATTCAAATCCTGATCTCCAGAGTCAGAGTCCAATGCTCAAACCACTACACCATCCTAGCTCTTGGACCAGACTTTAAGTCCTAATATACTGTACATCCACACCCATCATTGGCTGCTACAGTCAGAAACAGTGGTGGCTGTGGTGGGAAAATGCACATTGTGACATCACAGTTTTACAGAAAAGGAAGCATAATATTAAACTCATGGGCTGAAACCCAACTGCAAGTCCCAACTAGAGCAGACACACAATTCAACCCCTGTATAAATCATGTGGGTTCAGTGGGTCTATATTTGGGTGTAGCAACTGAATTTATGCCCAAGTTTTCAGTATGAACAATTGTCTTGTGTTGAATATAATGTGAAAATTCACCTAGAATCCTTCAGGCTTTTTATAGACAAGTGGTGAGGAATTAATACATTTCACACCCCTGAGTAGCACTGTTATCTTATTCTTTAAAAGCTGAGTCTCCTTGTCTATGTGAGAAGTCACCCAAGTTCCACACAGATCTCATTGCCTGGGAAAGTTGCAAGAAGTTCAGGCAGAAGTGAGATCTGTCAGAGAGACATTGAAATGGTACGAGTGGGGTGCTAAACTTGTTCCTCATAGGAATGTCAGCAAGTGGTCATTTTTGTCAGGCTAGAACAGCCATCACTTTCCAAGTAGCAATTTTAGACTGGCATTCTATGGTGCAGCCATGTGGGCTTTCTCACTGGAGCATGGGCCTGGCCTCCTCCAAACTGCTCACCTCATCAGACTTACTGTTTTAGATAATGAGGAAGCAGGAGAATTGATTTGAAGCTTAATGAATAATCAGCTGCTATCAATAACTGTAATCACTAATCTGGTGCAATTAGAGGCAATTATAATAAATGCAATTTCCTCCTGAGCTGCTAACGAACTGCAGAAATATGAATTGACTTAGAGGCTGGCTGGTTGTGATTTATGCAACTGGATGATCAAGTTTCCTATTATCATAGTGTATGCTCCTAAAGAAGGATGTGTCCTGGTGAGTTGCTTCTCCTTAATCTGAAGGCTTTTCCCCTGCAGTAGATGGATTTTTTCCCCCCACTTCCAAATACAGTACTGTGAATCTCATTCACAGCATGTTGGGACAAAAGGTGTTCTCCTCGAATTCTATGAGAATTTTCATCATCTAGATAACCCTCTAGTTTTTGTTCCTGTTCTTTTGATATTGAGTACAATAAACTGGCCTGGGGAGCTGATACAAAAAATCTCAGATCATGTTGGGAGCTGACAGAATATATTCTGTGATAAAGAAAATGTGTATGGCTCTCCAAAATAAAATCAGAAAGAACAGGAACAAAATTTGGGACTTTCTGGTCTTTTTAATCAGCCTGGAAGTTCCCCTGGTCTCTCCAAAATGACTCAAGCTGCCTTTTCTCCCCTGCACTTCACCCAACCCCTGTTTATGTACTGTATTAATGTTTATACAAAATTCTTAACATTCCAAAATTAAAATTCTAAATTGCAGAAGTGGAGTTTTGCTAGTGAGTCCTTGTGTAGTTTCTTAAAATTGTTTTCTAAATTTTAAAAGTAGAGAAGTCCATGTATTACTTGTAGCCTAAAGCAAAAACAAAACAAAACAAAACCCCACCAAAGGAGATCAGGCATATGGAGTGAAAACAGAAACGTGCCTCTCCTTAGAGAAGTCTTGTGAGTGTTCATTAATAAGGGTAACCATTCCTGGATGGAAGGTTGGATAAGGGAACCAAATGTCTACCAATTCTTCCATTCCATTGGGAGCCCTGATGGCCACCAGGTTCCTACTGATGTTGAACAGCCAATGGATGTTAAGTTGTCCTTCTGGCAAGTGTTCTCAAAGAGCTGTTCAAGTTAGCCAATACAGCTGGATGAGAATTTTGTTCAATTCATTTTGAAGTGGAAGGATTTATCAACATTTTCATATTTTTCCATGAAGGGGATTAAAATAACTTTAATGTTTTTTGGGGGGAAACTAAGCATAGTTATTCTGTCCTACCTAGAGGAGATCTCTTCACATGAAGACAAGGAAGAGAAAGGCCAAGATTGGCTCCAGTTGGAGCCAGAGGAAGAGGATGGCTTTGCCCTGGAATTATTGGAAATGGAAACCAAACCATCCCATGTAGCTCCTGAAGAAACAGATACTGAGCCACTTCATCCTTCTGAGTGCTATAGACTAAAACACCAGCTGCAAAAGAAGAGGAAAAGCCTTGGCCAGCCTTAAAAGAAACATGCTGAGGTAATTAGGCCAGCTGGGATGATTGACAGCTAGCTGTAAATTTGCATGCCCAAGGCCATTTCTTTGTTGCAAACAACCACTCCAAAATCTCCATGTAGTATAATTGTATAGTCCTTGCCCTATGAACTTCACCTTGCTCCTTCGATTATTCTCTTCCCTTACCCTCTGACTAGCACTGGACCTCAGCTATTTGCAGACTACCTTTCATGCTTCAGCAGTGGACTGCCTTGACTACACTTCTGTTCTTGCTGAGTTTCCATGTATGTTCCTGGACTGAGATGGCTTTTACTTTGGCTGTTTTCTTGGCCTATAGGTACACTCATCTGAGCTCTTGCCACCCTTAAACAGGACAACAGAGAAATGAAAACTTACAGATCTGCTGTTCATCCTTAGCTAAAATCCATAAGTAGGTATCCCTGTAAATCAGGGGTGGGAAACCTATGGCCCTCCAGATATTGTTGGCTTGTAATTCTCTGCAGCTCTAGCCAGCGGTGATGAGCTTTAGTCTAACAACATCTGGAGGACTGCATGATTCCCACCCCTGCTGTAAATGCTACCAACTCTCATTGATCCTATCCTGGGATTTTGATCAAATAAGGATTTGAAAATTGAGCACAACATCTGCATAGAAAATTTACAAAAACAATCCAAACCGAAAACAAACACAGACAGATTTTGCATCAATTACCTGGCAACCCACAACAGCAGCCATCTAAAGATGCACAAATTGCTCATGGTTTTTCTCTTAACAACTCACATCCATGCACCTTAGGGTTTCTGACTGCAAAATGTCTCCCCTATCTATCCCCCACCCCATGGCAGAAAGCAAGTAATAAATATGGAAATCCAGAGAGCCAGGGCTGGGGCGATGTGGGAGGATGAGAGATTCCACTGTCTCTTGCCAACAAAATACAGAGCAGCAATGTGCAAGTTTCTTCCTTCACTGCATTCTCATGAATTCCTTATGGCCCCAATGTCATTGCTGACCCATCAAAGCGACAGGTGTCTTTCTTTCTCTGACAGAACAGCCTGCTGTTTACGGGCTATCAGGCAGTCACTCTCCCAGTGCCTGCTCCCCTGCCAGCCACTCAATTGAGGAGCCACCAGTCTCTTTACCAAAGCTGCTAAAAATCCAATGTAAATTCATCTCAGAAAAAAGAAATCTACATGGAACACAGATACCACTGATTGAGCACAAGAGAGAAACGAGTCTTTAGGGGAGTGGGGGAATCAAGACCAAGATGCTGCTACAGCTGGATGCCCTAGAAAACTGCTATTTAAAAGGAAGCAAACTTCTAGCTTTTAATTTTTTAATTTTTGTTGGCTGAAACTAAGCTGATAATTAGCCTATGAATTGTAAGCTTGTTCCAACATGAGGGCCTTTTCTGGAAGCCTCTAGGGATTTGGGACTCAGGACCATGTTGCTGCATAACATGTATTTTGAAAGGCTTAGTTTAAGTAAGACTTTGGAAGGATGGGTTTTAAGGAAGATCAGCACTGATATGGCAAATCAGACTAGTGATCCATCTGGAGGATCCATCACTCCTAACAGTAGCTGCCATTATACACTTGAGAGAGAATGATGAATAATGGAATAATTTGTCTGACACTGAAGAAGAAGCTGTTCCTTATCCTTATCCTTTGCCAACTCAAGTCTAGATGTAGATGAAGTTTGGAAGAGATTCTTCTAGGATCCTGAAGGCTGGATTTCTGAAATAAGTAAAACCTGCACAAATAAATTAATCCATAGATGCAACTTTTTTTATTACCTTCAGTGAGCTGCAGGTGAGCAAAACGACAGCAAAACAACCCCCTCCTCCCACCATACCAGTGTTTTTAGTAGAGAAACAACATTAGTAGAGCTAAGCCATACTCAATTTCTATCTTTTAAGTTTTTGAAAGTGCAGTAGCCCATGACACAAACTAGGGAATAAAAGCTAAAATAGCTGCACAGTTGGTTTTGTGAAACAGTATGGCATGTAGAGAGGGAAAGAATATTTTAAAATATTCAAAAAATGGTTGAAGGGGATGCTTTTTCAATGTCAAGAAAATTTGATAAGAAGAATCCTGGACTGATGAGAATCTTCATGTTTTGGGACTTATTCTGTACAAAATCCGAATGGGGTTGTTTTGCCCATAAACAACATGTTCTGCACAACATCATTTTCTGCATGGAAAATTAAATTTCAATGCAGTAATATTAATTCCAGCTCAGAAAATGTATTCTGTGTAGGGGGGGAAAAGCTGTAATTGGGAATTTGTTGTTTGTAAAATGTGTACATAGTTATTAGAAAACAGCATTTTCTGCAAAGAAAACAGCATTTTCAGTGCAGGAATTAATATTTCTGCTTTGAAATATTATTTTCCATTCAGAAAATGCTGTTTCCTGCTCAGAAAATGCTGTTTTCTGCACAAAACAACAATGTGCAAATTTTGTACTGAATAAGTCACCAATTGCCAATAGCCTTCAAAAACTGTAGTTTTTGAAGACTTTCTTACAGTGAGGGAAAATTGTTGAAATTATTCATTGCTACTTCAGGAAGAAACTTAGTGAATAAATACATCTCAAATCACACACCTATTCAGGATATTCTTTTTGATTTGTCATGGAGAGAAAGACAGGGTCAGGGTCACTGAAGCTTGAACCAAGAACATCAGGCTTTGAGGCTGGGACTTAACATAGTGAGCTGCTAAACGCTGAGAGTGCTGATGACTCAGACTGTCCTTCTGACATAGAAGAGAGTAGGGGTGTACATGCTGGAGCCACAAGACTCATAGATATTAGATATCAGGGTGGGCAAAACGTAGTCCCCAAGACTTTTTCTGTAGCCCTTGATTCCTCCAGGCTCTCTGGGCCACCCTTTCTCTTGCCAAAAATAAAAGGATGATGCTTCTTCTAAAAGTCTCCAGGAATGGCAAGTAGTCTTTTAAACAGCATGCAAGATCCCTTGCACAATTTAACATTTAAAAATATTCATTTTGCAAAACCATAACTGGACTTCCAGCAACTTCCATAGTATCTTTGATGGGGGCATTTTTGACAGCCCATGAAGCCCCTGGAGGGTTTCAGGCACAGAAAACTGACCATGGACTTGCTCCATTGTCTACTTCTGTCTATATTATCTATTCATTCCATTGCATTCTGTTCATTGATTGATTCATTCATTCATTCATGCGAAGCATGCATAGACAGCTTTTTCATGACTATAAGGAATGTAAAATAATTTATTGAAGAGATGCAAGTTAATCTACTTGAACCTTACAGCAATGCAGGAGATCCACAGGTAAAGCATGTCCCCTCTACATAAGGTGTGAAGAGGATCAAACAAGGAATTATAGCAGCGGGACCTTCTCCTACACACCTTCTCCCTCTCACATGAAAGGGAAATTACTAGCTGGCTCTTTCTTTTTCTGCAGCTAGGGATGGAAATATTCAACTATTTCATCCTCCCAAGTAAGGAGGAATAATTCCCATGGTTTTCTCCCCATCACAGAGAAAACAAATATTTCTTCATAGTTCTCACCTGGTATTTGCACATCCTAATGTGTTTCAAGAAATTATTCTGCACAGATATGCATTTTTTTTTGCATGAAAATCATTTTTGTGGTGCTGGAGAAAACTGCTGTTGTTACCATGGATAAAAATACAGACAAATGGGATCAAGCCTGAACTCTCCCTGGAAGCCAAGATGACCAAATTGACGCTGTCATACTTTGGCCACATAATGAAAAGGCATGACTCACTAGAAAAGATAATAATGCCAGGAAAAGTGGAGGAAAATAGAAAGAGAGGAAGACTGCCTACCAGATGGGTAGATTCAATGCAGAACCTGGGCAGAGCGGTTGAGGACAGGGGGTCTTGGAGATGTCTCATTCATGAGGTCACCATGAGTTGAAGTTGACTTGAAGGCAATTAACAACAACAAGAAGAGAACCCAGTAGAAAGAAATATAAAGAATCATGAAAGAAGGAGGACATTGTGAAACAAAACTGGAGCAACAACGATACACCAAAGGAAATGAGTGAAGTGTGTGCTTGCTAGGCTGGCAGAAGGACAGGCACCTGCACAAATATATTCAAAGTCAATAAATTTGCTGAGGTGAAAAAACTTTACCTTCCATGCGATGTTAAAAGTTGTTCAGAGACATCTGCTTCTAAAATGCCTAAGCTGCCTATTAGTATTAGAAATTACAGCATGCAGTTTCATGGTACATGAAAGCGAGAGCCTGTGTAAAAGGATGCACTTAAGAACTGTTGTGATGGCTCCGTAGATGTTATTGACACGCTATTTGGTCTCTGCTGCCAGATGTACCCTGTACTTAGCATCAAGGATGAGCACATTCTCCCCCCCCACACACACACACAATTCCATCTGACAGCAGGCCATAAAAGAAATGCAGCACAGTGGGAAGGGCTTGCTTCAAGTCCCAAAGAAACTCTTACACAACACGAAGACTGAAACAATTCCATCAGTGCACTGTCTTGCCATAGGATTAATTTGTTCACATTTGTATCTTCTAACAGTATGTGAAACAAGCAAACAAACATACAAAAAACAGGCAAGGAAATTGGGAAGGGAGTATCCAGGAAGATGGTGTTACAGCTCCCACGCATGCTAAAACCTAGGCCTAAACAAGATTCTTCTCTCTACAGACCCATCATTCTCTATCTTAGTTACCTTTGGTCAGTTATTGCTCTGGGGGGCTGAGGAAGATTTATAGGTACACAATTTGTTAAAGCAGGAACCCCTGCATAAAGTTCAAGGTGTGAGTGTGTGTGCTCCAGGTGCATTTCTCCTTCATTTGCTTCCATGCTCACCCATTCACATAACCATATCCCTTCCCTTAGCTGCCTGCCTCAGGAGAAGCAACTGGTTAAATCACTTGGAGAAGCAATCAAAGTGCCAGAGAAGGAGCAGACGGTAAGGTGGATGAGGAGCTAGGAAATCTTTTTCTTTCCCTCTCCTTCACCTTGCTATTCATTGGCCAATTGGTTCCAGCCTGAAGCTCCTTCTCCAAAGCTCATTTACAGTCTGTGGCTGTTCCACACTGTCAGTTCACTGCTTCGCTTCCACCCTTCCCCAATGTTTTCATTTCTCAGCCCTGCCCTTGGGCAGAGCCCATTTCATGATGGTGTTGTGTTATATCACTTATTAGATGCAGGGACAACAGTTTTGCTTTCTGTGTCCTTTTCACAATCTCTTCCCAGGCTCTCTGCTCTCCTCATACAGTTACAGCATCACATCCATGTTGCAGATTCAATTAGATGCCCACTGTCTTTTGTTGCTGGTATGAGAAGCAAGAAATGCAGCCTGTATCAGTGCCCCAGTACAGTGGTTCTCAACCTTTGGCTCTCTGGGTACTTTATACATCTTTTCCCAGAATCCCTGACCATTAGCCTTGCTGGCTGGGGCTTCTGAGAGTTGAAATTTAAGATATCTTGAAGAACAAAGCTTGGGAACTGCTGTTCTAACAGAAGTCCCAAACCAAAGATAGATTGCCCATTTGGAAGTATGATATCTCTCACTGTTGAGTCCTGCTTACAAGCAGGTAAGGCAGAAGCCTGACTTCATCTGTTCTAGTGCCCCTCCTACCTAGATCAGTGGCTCTTAATCTTTTCTTTACCAGGAACACCCTTTAAATATGTTATGTTGCTGTGCATACCCAAGACTTACCGTAACTCAAGATTTAAAACCATAACAACAACAACAACAACAACAACAACAACACAATTATGGTTGTGCAGGTTGTCACTTATATGAATCATTGTTAGGTTTTCCTTCAGGATTTTCCTGACCTACAACTTTAACTTGTAAGAACTGACCATGGAGAAATCTTTAGCAATGCTGCAGAAACACAGAGAAACTAGAGCATTGTCTTAACGGTCAAAATAATCCTCATAGAATTCGCTTGGAATCCTACCTGTCCTAATGGTATTCTGCATTGGATTGCAGTATTCAGAAGGAGGTGGGCCAAATCCTCCCTAAACTCTGCTGGGAAAGCCTTTTTTTTTTAAAGCTCCATAAAGAATGCCCATTTCTGTTCATTTGGACAATCAGATTTGCATTCAATCGCATTTGTGATAAAGCGTAAGTGGAAGCTGATTGGTTGGTGGTGGGTAGGGGATGGAGTTTGCTAACAAGGCAAGTGCCCAGAACTAGCATCTTGGATTTTTGCTTTAGTGAGCAAGCACTCAGGCAACGAAACAGCCTTTTTCTTGTCTTTTAAAAATTTATTAAGGTGGAACATTGCACTTTTGCAGCTTAGATATGCTTTTTTTTAAAAAAAAAAACACTGTTTAGTGGCAGCAACTGGCAACGATAAAAAATGTGAGTAATTCAGCTGCCATCTTGATCTACAGGCATGATCGTTGGGACAGCAAAAGCAAATAGCTTCACATGCCTGTGATGTTGGCAGAAAATTGTTAAGACAAATAGAAGCTGCTTCGAATTTGCATTAGTACACATCAATCCACATTCCCCCCCCCCATATAGACAGGCCCTAGGTGTAAAGTAAAGGCTGAGAATCATGCAGTCCTTTAGATGTTATAGGCTGCAACTTCTAGCAGCCCTAGCCAACATAGCCAATGGTGAAGGATGCTGGGAGTGTCAGTTCAACAATATCTAGAGGACTGCATGACTCATCCTTTGGGCTAAAGCAATAATCACATTCTGTCCCCTTTTCAGCTCACACAACGTATTTGGCACGTGGTGGCTGTTTTCCCAGCTTCACCTTAGTTCACTTCAACCAAGCTTTGCGTACATACAGAGAGAACAAAAGGAAATGAACAATGTGTTTATCTATATGTCCAGACCTCTCCAACTAAGCAGTCTCCCAGTCCATAGCTTCTGTTGCTATGGAAATGGCCAGAACTCTAAAACACAGCCTTAAGGTCAGTGGTTGAAGAAGAAGTTGAGGAATTGCCTTTGCACAGTCTTGTTTCAATTTTTTACATAGATTTTTTTTTAAAATAACTTAGTCCAAAGTCCAAGGTGATGCTATGGCTAGGGATTGGAAAAAATGATATGAACCTATTCAGAATATTTGAAAGTATTCAGAATATGGTTGAAAACATTTTTTTCTAAGTGTTGAGAAACCCTGGTGAGAAGAATCCTGGATTGACAAGAATCTTCAAAGTTCACGACTTGCTCTGCACAAATTTTGCACACGGTTCTTTTGCAAAGAAAAATACACTATTTCCTGCATATAAAATGTTGTCTCCTGCACAGGAAATGCTATAATTGGGGATAGATTCTGTGCAAAATTAACACATGGTTGATTTGCATAGAAAACATTTTCTGTGCAGGAAATAATATTTTAAAAGACGCTGTTTCCTGCATAGAAAATGCTGTTTTCTCTGCAAAACCACCATATGGGAATTTTAGACAGAATAAATCCCAAATTGTAGATAGGCTTCTAAAACTGCCTGGCTTTTGAAGACTTCCTTGCAGAAGGAAGAAAATTGTTAAGATTACTCATTGCTTCATTCAAGAAACTTAGTGAGCCCTTTGGGGGATCAGTGATCCCACCCAATTCCAAAACCCCTAATGAACAGCAGCTTCATAAAAATGTTGACTATGAGGGGAAATGAGATGGAACCCTGTGGCATCCCACAGATTAATGGACATGGGACAAAACAGGAACCCCCCGAGGCTACTCTCTGGAACTGGTTCTGCAGATAGAAGCAGAATGACTGTAACACAGTGGCATCTATTCCCACTTGATGGAGCTGATCCAATAAAATATCATGGTCCATGGTATCAAAAACCACTTAAATGTCCAGGAAGATCAACAGGCTATCACTCTCCTCATCTTTTGCCTAAAGTAGGCTGTCTGTCTGAGCAACTAAGACCTTTTTAGTGCTGTGCCTTGGTCTAAAACCAGACTGAAATGGATCTAGATAATCTGTTTTCTCCAGCAGCAGCTGTTCAACTACCACATGTTCAAGCAATAGGAGATATTAGGGATAGGATGGTAGTTGTCACACACCTCTGGATCCAGAAATGTCCGCTTTAGGTAAGACTGCATCATGACCTCCCTTCAATATAGCAGCATCTCCCCTTGACAGAGGGCTTATCTGCACAAGCCAAATACCCTAGCTTTCCCCCATTCTAGAGTCCTGTAGTCCTGATGACATGGGCATTTGCCCCCGATCTGCCCCTGGGCAGTCTTTATGATCCCCAGGACAAATATGGGGCTATAATGGGAAAAGCCAGGATAGGGCCCTTTACAGCAACATAAGAAAATACCCAGTTTAATCTGGTGCCACCAGATCAGGCCCCATGTGTTGGTGGTGGCCTGTCCCAGTATGTTATTCCTCATTGCTGCTGCCAGGCCCCTGACTCTCCTGGAAGCCAGACAGGTCCCTCAGCCTTTGATGAAGCTGATAAAAAGCAGGGGGCCTACAGAAATATGTTGTGCCCCCCCTTCTTGGCTCCCACATCAGTGGAAAAAATGGCAACAACAGCAGCTGCAGCAAAGGGCCAGCATTCTGTTTGAATGTCAGCCATTTTCTCCACCTAATGCAGGTAGGACAGGACAGGCCTGAGCCAGGATGCACTAACAGAGGTCTGGTGTATCCTGGCTAGTGTAGATAAGCCCATAATGAGGCATTTACAACCCCATGTGCCCGCCCAGTCAATCTAACTGAGATGGACATGTGGTGGGATGGACAAGTTGAAGCAACCTGTCCACCTCATCAGGCTGCAACAACTGAAATGGATCCCAAGAAACCCAACCAGATGGGAACACTGGATACTTCCCCAGACTCTACAATAACTGTGGCATCAAGTTCTGAGTGAATATGTGCTACTTTCTCCTTGAGAAATGTCCCACGCTTCATTCTGACCGTTAAAAGTGCTATCTGTTTTGGGGAAAGAGTTCACCTTGGCTACCTCTTTTAAAATCTGGACTGAAACCCAGAGTATACTGACTACTCCACTGGCATGGAAGCCACCAGCTGCCCCTGCCCCTAACCTATTTCAAAGGGCTATCATTAACACCTGCTTTCCCTTTGTGTGTTCTCAACTTGCATACATGTTGTTGTGTTTATATTATAAGGAGTAATGCAGTGTGTTGTCAAAGGAGCCCTGGTGCTGGTGGCACAGTGGCTAAATGCCGGTTCTACAGCCACAGCATCGAGTGTTTGATCCTGCATGGCTCAGCCTTCCATCCTTTCCTAGGTTGGTAAAATAAGTACCAAGATTGTAGGGGCACTTAGCTAACACATTGTAAACTGCTCAGAGAGTGCCTTGCACTATAAAGTGATGTAGAAGTGTAAATGCTATTGCTAACCATTTGTAAGCTGCTCTTCGAGCCTTTGTGGCTGAACAGGAGGGTATAAATACTCTAAAATAAAATAAAATAAAATAAGCATTGTATGCATTATAGATATGTTAAGGTAAGCTGAAAGAGGGGAAGATCTTAGAATGTTGGAGGTGACTGGTGCTGTGTTGGGAGTTCAGAACAATTTTTAAATGTGAGTGTGTTATTTAGAGGAAGTTCAGTTTTAGATGACTGAGAGTTAGGGTTTACATGAAGAAAGTTAAGCTTTAGATAACCACAAGTGAGTATTAGCCAGGAGTCAGAAGTCTGTCAGGTTTTTAGTCCAAATAATTCTAGTCAGGATAAAGTATGTGCAGTTGTCCCTTCACATTTGCTGGGGTTTGGTTCCAGAACCCCCCCATGAATACCCAAATCCATGAATATTCAAGTCCCATTCTATGCAATGGCATAGCAAAATGGTGCCCCTTATATATACGATAGCAAAATCAAGGCTTGCTTTTTGGATTGTTATTTTTTAAAGAATATTTTCAAGCCAAGAATACTCAAATCTGTGAATGTGGAGGGACAACTGTAGTGAGAGTTAGACAGAGCTATGCATAAATAGCAATAGGAGTAGTGTTATGATTGATAGATGTAATTGGAGTTAAGTAAATAACTGTAACAGTTAAGCCTGAAAACCCAGTAAGCATAAGCTTCTGCACACAAAGTAATCTTGTCTTGAATGTTTATCTTCTTTTTAATAAATCATTTGTAATATATACACATGCCTCTTGAAATGCTAGTGTTATTGGAGTGGCTATAAGTTCAGACATGTGCTTCCGTGGTGACAGCAATGGTTTAGTATTAGTGCTTAAACTTGTGGGGCAGGTAGTGGGTTTGGGTGAAGAAATCCATGTGCAAAGGGTCACAAAGTTAAATGTCACAGGGGGTGGCTGGCTGTAGCCTATATAGTAAGGGTGCCTCATAGACAGTGTCCAGTAGGGGGAATAAAGGACCATCTGTTACAGGCTGTGCACTAAATTTGTGTTATATTTTGCAAACTTTAAATCCCTGAAGCTGTTCATAAAGTAAAATGGTAAGGCATAAATGTTTGGGTATGATTCTAAGAATGTAGGCATCGGCTCGTTTCAGGCATGAAGCCAACCTGGAAAACAAAATGATAAGCTTGAAAAAGAAACATACACAGTGATTGGGTTTAAAATGAACCTGAGAAAGGTATGCTAAAAGTTTATTAGCACTGCATTAAAGGGTTACTGACTGGTGCAATCCAATGAATGGCTGCCAAGAGCTAGTGACCACCAAGTGTTTCATCACAGAGTGAAGACCATTAAGGTCTTTTGCTCTGATTGAAGAAGAGTAAATGTTTATATAAACAAATTCACATTGCTGGCATAAGTAGAGGCTAGTGGAGACCTAATCTGATTAGATTAGATTAGATTAGATTAGATTAGATTAGATGATTTGGAAGCTAGGCAGGATATAAAACTGGTCTAGAAGAGAAAGACAACAGATTGATTGAGTGTCAATTCTCCCACGCAGATGTGGCTGTTAATGCAACACACAACAATACCTCTGTTTCTAGCTGATAACTATCTAATCCATGCTGGTAAGAGAGAACCTCTGCTCTCAAATAGGCTAGATATGTTTTCTTTTTAAATAGATATATGCCCATTATGAACAATGGATGCCCAGTATGGATGTTTATAGATACACAACAGATGATGTTCTGTACATAGCAATGCCCAAGGTTGTTGCCTCCCTTGAATGAGTATGCATTTCCTCTGCGGATAGTATATGGGTTAGAAGATCTTAATATTGTGCAAATCCTTCCATAGAGGTTACTTCCATAGCAACAAGGCACCACAGGTCATCTAAAACCTTACTTTCTTCATGTAAACCCTAACTAAACTTTAATCTGGGATGGTGAGAATTTTGTTGGGCCCATGTTTGGATGTACACATTTATGGATTCCAAGTCTGGAAAAAATGTGAGTTTGAAAAACAAGCACATAACACAAAGCAAAATTGACAGATTAGTCCATCCAAGTTGATAGATTTGAGTGCTCAGCTTTTAAAAGTCTCATTTGGAATGGGTACAGTCAACCATGCTTGCCTGTAGTGTTGAATAACAATTGCTGTGCCCCCCCCCCAATGTCTCTCTTTCCTTGAGAGACTTATCCTTAACATGTACATGACAGGCAAGTTTGATATGTTCCTCAGTGGTTGATAATTCAGTTTGGCTCATTTTTGATAAGAATTTATCTGTATGTACAAATTTCTTCATCAAATCAGTGGAAAAAATGAATGGAAAGTATTTTGAATTTAAAATAAAATAAGTCACATTTGCCTATGATGCTCTATAGAGACAGATAAGAACATCTTTCTATCCAAGCATCTCTAGGAGTGTCGATTCAATTCAATTTCAAACTTGAAGTACTTATCAAACTTGAAGTACAATATAATAATTATCAGTGGGACTACATTGAGTTGGCACCTCTGCCTAGAGGAAGTGAGGACTGCAATTTTTCAGCTTAAGAAAATCCAGGCACAGAATTTCAGGAAATTGTTTGAAATTTGAGCTAAAATACATAATTTCTCTCCCCTTTAAAGAAAATTACATCTGGATAGATGCATTCAGAAATATAGTTAATCCATTTGCCAGCACTTTACCAATTATCTCAAGGCCTTCTGCACAACCCATTACCTTCTAGATGTTCCTAAGTGCTACATAAACAACCCGCTTCCCTGAGCAGCTGACACTTAAATGCACACCCTTAACGCCATTAAAACAGGACTGCAAATGGAACCACAAATTTGGCAGGAGATCTTTAGCTAAACTCTGCAACCCACTTTGGAGATGTCACTCTGACAACACAGTTCAGCATTCCTTAAAAGTTCCTGTTGGGAAGACTGCTATCCAGCAGGCACTTGCAGGATCAGCTTTCCAACAGAAGTTGTGTGTTTTTTCCAGAAGTTTCAGCAAACTGAGCCTAGGCATAGCTGTGACTGTGTGTTCTGTCTCTGAACGGACGTTGAACAAAAGGTAGGAGGCAGAATTACTGATCATGGGAAGGGGCACAGCAGGAGTAGCCTAAATTGAATTGCTAGTCCAGATTAGAACAGACTCGTTTAATGAATAAAATGTGCATAAGTGTTGATTTACTACTCATTAATAGACATTAATTGTGTCAATTAGGAGAAATGTGGGATATAAATTAAATAAATAATAAAATGGCCATTGGATTTAAGCTAGGGAAAAGTAGAGAAAATATATGTGAATGTCATGTTTGAATATTGCCTGTTTGTTTGTTCGTTTGCTTGCTTATTGCATTGTATGCCTCCTTTCTCCCAGCGTAGGACCCAAGGCAGCTCACAAACAATAAAACAAAATTAGCGAAAACACAATATAACAATAACATTATGGTACAATGAAAAGATAACCATATTAAAATCATCAATTTGAAACATAGAAAAGTTAAAACTACAAGCAATTACTGCTTGAAAAAGAATGTCTTTGCCAGCCGGCTAAAGGAGAATGTGGGGGTGGGGAGTCAACCTAACCTTCCATGGAAGGGAATTCCACAGGGTGGGAGCAACCACTGAGAAGTCTCTCTCTTTCTCTCTTGAGACCTCATCAAATGAACTTTGTTGTGCCTATAGGCTGAGATCATGCACCATACTGGAGGATTCGTGTACCAGGCATAGCTAGGTGTCCTCTCCAACTCCATGTGCTTGCTCTATTTGTCAAATAGGTAGGGGCCCCGCAACATCCATTCAGACAAGCAGCAGCCAGTTGTATTCCTGATGTCATCTTCCTGGATTATTGGAGGACCACTGGGAGGTCCAGGAAGATGCCTGTTCCTCCCTGCCACTATTTGGTGCCTTGTCGCTCACTGCCACATCCTTCCCATGACACTTAATAGATGGAGATATGATCCATCTTCAAATAGGTAGGTGGACTGGGGTGGGGAATTGTAGCATATGGAGATGCTGAATTCCTCCATCCTCCTGTGTATGGCACAAAGGATTCCATTCATTTGGGAAGTATATGAGAGACCAAGGCTCCTGCCACACTACAGAAATAATGCAGTCTGGCACTGTTTTAACTGTCATGGCTCAATGCTATGGAATTCTGGGATTTGTAGTTTTCTGATATATTTAGCCTTCTCTGTCAGAGAGCTCTGGTGCCATGACAAACTACAAATCCCAGGATTCCCTAGGATGGAGCCATGATAGTTAAAGTGGTGTCAAAGTGCGTTATTTCTGCAATGTAGCAGTAGACCGAAGGGGAAAATATACCTGAAAACAAAATAAGGATATATTTCTTTGCTGATTTAATTCTCAAAGAAAGCAACAAATAATTTTAGCAATTTCCTTCCCCCATGATAAAGTCTTTGAAATTTTTAAGCCTATTCTGTACAAATTGTGCAAGGGCTCCCCCCACCCCACCCCCACAAGAAAGCATTTTGTGCAGAGAAAATAATATTTTTTGCATGGAAAATGCTGTTTCCTATACAGAAAACAATTTTCTGCACACAAAAATTAATGAGTGAAGTTGGTGCAGAATAAGTCCTGAACTGCAAAGATTCTCAGCAGTACAGTATTCTCTTAATCAGGATCTCCTTACACTCAGGAAACACATTTTTGAACCAATTTGTTCAAACATTTTCAAACATTCTTTCTATCCCAGACACAAAATGATGCTAGTCTCCACATGTTCAGTAATAATACTGCTCACTCAGAGTGGACTTAGTCTTCAAATCTGTATCTCAGAAAACAAAACAGAAACATTTGTGTAGTGCAATTGCTGTCAGCATTTGAAAATCCCTTGAGCTTAATTCTTCATTCTTTTTGCTTAGGAGGAACTAAGAGCTGATGCTTTGGTTGTGGCAGAGTCACACCAGATGAGGAAAGCAGACTGGCTTATTTCACATTGGGGACTGAGATGATAAGAACTCAACACAACTTGGAGGAATAGGGCCTTCTTAATGCATTCTTGCTATTAACAGTTTATTTGAAACATGACAGTTCCCCAGAGTGGTTAACTTTAGATATTTGTTATTCATAAGAACACAAGAAGATCATTGCTGTTTCTGATGGCAGCCAGCCAGAGGGTTAGCAGAATTCACTATGTTTAATATGAATTTATTCATGAATTAGCTATTATAGGATGTTCCTATTTGGCCAAGAAAAGTTAGGAGAGGGTTTTGCTTTATGGATTTGTGTGTGTGTGTTTTCTTTTCGCAGTATACCCCTAGGGAGAAGGGAGAAGTTCTTCTGCAATAGCAGGAACTAACCTGTTCAGGAGTATCCTTGCAAGGATTTTTCCAGCAATAGAGAGCAGTGTTATGCCTCGATAGTTTGAGCAGTCGGATTTTGCTCCTTTTTTCTTGTACAGGGTGATGATGACTGCATCTCGGAGGTCTGATGGCAGTTCCCCTTTTTCCCAGCAATTCACAAGGAATTCGTGGAATTTTTCGTGGAGTGCATGACCTCCGTGTTTCCAAACTTCAGGTGGGATTCCATCAATCCCAGCTGCCTTGCCGTTTTTCATCTGCTGTATGGCCTTAAAGGTCTCTTCCAAAGTGGGAGCTATGTCCAATTCATTTTTCATTGGTTTTTGTATCATATCTTGGATAGCTGAGGCTTGGACTACTCGGTTGGCGCTAAAGAGACTTTGAAAATGTTCAGCCCAACGATTTAGGATGGAGGCTTTATCAGTAATTAATGTTTGACCATCTGTACTGTATAAGGAGCTTTGGACCTGATAAGTAGGTCCAAACACTGCTTTGCAACAGCTGCAGAGCTGTTTGGGCTAGAAGTCAACCTGAAGAAAACAGAAGTTCTTTACCAGCCTGCACCACAGGACGAACACCACCATCCCCACATTGCCGTCGGCAAATCAGTGCTCAAGTCCGTTCAGCAGTTCACCTACCTGGGAAGCATCATCTCCTCAGATGCCAAGATTGACAAAGAGATCGATCACAGATTAGCAAAGGCATATAGTGCATTTGGAAGACTTCACAAAAGAGTCTGGAGCAATAAACACCTGAGGCAAAGCACAAAAATCAGTGTGTATAGAGCCATCGTACTGTCTATCCTCCTTTATGGATCTGAAACATGGGTCACCTATCGCCACCACCTACGACTCCTCGAGCGCTTTCATCAGCGCTGTCTACGCACAATCCTAAATATACACTGGACTGACTATGTGACGAATGTTGCTGTCCTTGAGCAAGCAGGGATCACCAGCATTGAGGCCATGATATTGAGAACACAGCTGCGCTGGGCAGGGCACGTTTCTAGGATGGAGGACCATCGCCTCCCAAAAATACTACTCTACGGTGAACTCGCCACGGGTCAGCGTAAGAGGGGCGCTCCAAAAAAGCGATACAAAGACTCCCTGAAACAACATCTCAGGCTTGGCCAAATTGATCACCAACAGTGGTCCGCCCTGGCCTCACATCGGGAGGCATGGAGACGCACTATCCACAATGCTGCAGCCTTATTTGAGAACTCACGACGAACAAGTCTTGAAGAGAAACGACAACGCAGAAAGAATCACAACCCAAAAACATCACCCAAGGAGACCTTCTGCTGTGCTTTTTGCAACCGGACTTGTTTATCTCGGATTGGCCTTTTTAGTCATCAGCGCGCTTGCAGAAAGCGCGGGATGAGTCCTTCCTGAATCTTCGTTTGCGAAGAAAAGCCAGAGGAGATACCCCTAGTTCTGTGCTTTCTGCATAGCTGAGCTCTCCAGTGACTGATACATAACATTTGTATGATATGATACTGTATGTATCTTCCCTGTTTACTTTGCATTGCTTTAAAGCTTTCCAATAAATTGGGAGGGGAAGTATCATTCTTTCAACAGCTGATCTACATATGTTACTTACGTGGTTAAAGTGTAGTGAAGTAATGCTTTACGAATGTTCTTCTTGAAGCAAGCAATGAGCAATTTCTAGCTATTTTCTTCCCACTGCGAGAAAGTCTTCAAAAACCATTCAGTTTTTGATGCTGATTCAAAGTTCAGGACTTATTTTGAGCAAAATGTGGACTTGGTGTTTTTGCACAAACAACAGCATTTTCTGCACAGAAAAAAAAAAGAGTTTGCAGAAAATGCTGTTTTCTATACAAAACAATCAGGTGTGAATTTTGTGCAGAAGATGCCCCAAACTGGGAAGATTCTCATCAGTCCAGGATTATTCTCATCAGATTTTCTTGACATTTGAAAAAACACGTTTCCTAACTGTTTTTCAAATATTTGCTAATATTCTTTCTATCCCTATAAAGTGTCACTGTGGTAAAGGATTAGAGAAAGGATGGGAATCGTGCAACCCTCCAGAACTTACCTAAATACAACTCTCATCAGCTGTTGCAAACATAGCAGAATGAGCTACAATCCTACAACATATGGAGGGCTGCATATTTGCCACCATGGGTTAGAATGTTGAATAGAAAAGATCTGGCTTCAAAGCCTCACTCATCCATGAAGGGAAGGTGCTCAGCATGTCCTGAACTAGGTGACTTTGGGCTAGTCACTTTGTCATCCCAAATTGTCTTGCCTTCTCTGGCCTGGAGTGACCATTCCTCTTAATATTGTGTTCTCCTCTTTAAAAGACATTACACTGAAAAGTAGAAGGGAGGTTTGCAGAGCTTGGGAAAGGTGTTCTCTTCAGAGTTTAGAAAAGTTACTGTTTTGACCTTCAGCTGCCACAGCTTCTCACCAAGTATGCCTTTGAATCAGCCAGGAATTATAGTGTGTCCCCCCCAAAAAGAGAGAGAGCCTAAAAAGTTACATTTTGGACTAAAAATCATCAAATCCCTCAGACAGCAGGGATTAGCCATGCTGACTTGGAGATTGTAAAAGATGTTATTCAAAAAAGTAACTTTGCCAAGCTCTGGTTGGGGAGATGCTTGCAGAGGTTGTTGTTTTTCTTAGGGGTTGTCTAAATGGCAAAATTACTCCACATAGAATTTGAAAAGAATATGATTTGTCTAAATGCCTCCTGCCTCAATCTGCCATATCCAGAAGGAGGGGGCCAAATCTACCAAAAATTCAACAGGGAAAGCCTTCATGGCTTTTCCCAGATTTTAAAAAAAAAGCTCTGTGTGGCATTGATGGTCATTGGGACAACTGATTCTCATTCATTCACATTCCCAATAAGAGCGGAAGTGGAAAGCTGCAGAGGGAGAAGCTTGCTAACAATGCAAGTGGCCAGAACCGCCATGTTAGACTTTCGCTGAAACGATGAAACAGTCTTCTCCTCCTCCGCTTTTTTTCCTATTTATTTAGGTGGAATATTGCACTTTCACAACTTAGGACTTTTTGGATGGGGTTTTGCAACGCTAGCAGCCTCGTCCCCGTTGCGAGGCTGCTGTGCTGCAGGGCATCCCTTTCGGATGACGCTCTCTCCTGTCGATCCTGTTATGTAACTGCTGGGGTGCTGCAGCATTATATTTGGCCGTTTGCTAATCACGAAAGTTGATCGTGATTAGAAAAGCGCCAAATATGGCACTGCGGCATCCCAGCGGTTATGCAACAGTATCGGAAGAGGATTGGCAGGGGAGAGCGTCATCTGAAAGGGACGCAGCCTCGCAATGGGCATGAGGCTGCTAACATTGCAAAACCCCGTCCAAAAAAGTCCTTAGATATTTTTTTAAAAAAATACTGTTCGGCAGTGGCAGTTGGTGAGAATAAAAATGTGAGTAATTCACTCGCACTTGCCGTCTTAATTCGCAGTCATGCCTGTTGGAATAGCAAAAGCAGATAGCTCTGCATGCTGGTGATTTTGCAAAAAAAAATATGTTAAGACAAATCGAAGCTGCTTCGAATTGGCGTTAGTATGCATCAATCCACATTTTTCCCCCTTGTATAAACAAGACCTCAGTTTTCTGGGAGAAGAAAAAACATTCCCCCTAATAATTCTTTAGGAAACCGTATGGAGGGAATGAAGCCAAATACGATATGTGGCAAATGAAAAGGAGCTCATGCACCATTAATTTCTTTGGTCATTCATTTTGGAGGATTTTCTGTGTGCTGCTTATAACACTAGGTTCTTTTCCAACCACCATCTCTTCCTCATCAGAACTAAGTAAGAACAAGTCTTCCCAGCAAGGTGAAATACAGGCCTACTGCCTTAGCACACTAAGGTGAGTCTAATGTCGTGCAACTGCAGAAAATGCTTGAACTCCTCTCAAAGGATGGAGACATGCTGAGCATCTTCCCTTCAGCCATCAGAGAAATGATCAGCCTTGGTCCATCAAGCAGCCAGCTGCTCAGAGAACAAGTTCTAAATGCAGTTACTCGCCAACCTGGTTTTATACATACCCCAACCCTCCGCCTATGCTATTCTGCATTGTTTTAAGAGCTGACAGCCTGTTAATTAAAAAAGCCGGAAATCAATTGGCCTCATCTTTCCCAGTCCAAGGCTCCTATGCACACAAGGATTAGAGTCTGCCTCTACTTTAAGTCAATTAGAGATAAGGCGGGTTATAGAAATGTCAGCTTCCACTTATCAGCCCGCTTGAAAATGACGCAGATTGAAATGTAAAATTATTTCCTCAGTTCCTTCCTTCCCCTTCCTATTCTAAGAAAAAAATGATTAAATAGGAATCTGACAACCCATTGACGCTGATCATTTAAGATAGCCACCCATGGACAGAGTTATTATGAATTCCTAGATACACCTGCAGGGCTAGCAGGGGATGAATGCTTGCAAGAACACAGTAGCTGTCTTCTCTGCTATCTCACAAGACCGAAAAACACTGCACAGCAGATTATCCAACCAGAAAGAGTTTGGGAAGTTACTGATATGGATCCAAGTGGTATTCTGCAGTTAACTAACCATTATATTTATGGGCTCATCTCCCCCACCCCCGCAAATTGTCCCTTCATTTCCCAAATCTTACAAATATCTAAAATACTTATTTTAAATTTGCTTTTTTTAAAAAAAAAACCCTAAATGCTAAAAGCTGCTAGCATGCATACAAAATACACCATCCTGCCATCTACCCTTGTTGTCAGCTTAATGCCCACAACAGCACACAATACAGCATCAGCAGCCAGCATCCGAGCAATGGTTGGGATCTGTTGGGGTAAACCATGCTGAAAATGGACCATTCTGCCAGCAGTACAAACAAAGAGGAGAGTAATGGTGGTGGTAGTAACTGGAAGAGGACACAGAACCAACTATTCTATTAATGTTGAGGAAACCAGGTCATGAAAACAAGGCAGTATGGAAGGGTTGCTTGGAAAATCACCTGAGCTTCTTCCGCCCCACCCTCCAGGCAAACATTCATGGAATAGGTGTCTCAGCCCCCTATTCTTCCTCCTGGACCTTTCTCCTTCATCTTTCCATGTCCACCACCTTCTAGCTCTTCTTTTCTTCACTTTCATCAATGCCACAAGTATAACTGAAGCCTAAATACCCAAAGGCACCAGATCCTGTCTGATCTTGAAGCAAAGCAGGGTTAACCTTGGTTAGTATTTCAATGGGAGAGTGCCAATGAATGCCAAGTGATGCAGGCTATATTTCAGAAGAAGGAACTGGCAAAACCACCTCTGAATATTTATTTATTTTTGCCTTAAGAAAACCGTATGAAATTTCTGGGGTTGCCTAAGTCGACAGGTGACTTGAAGGCGCGCACACAAGCATAACTATGCTAGGCTCTCAGCCCATGGGATATTCCTCCTCCATCACCATTTAATGAGGCCATACTCCCTAACTATGAATGCCTAGTTACACAGGAAAAGAAGTCAAATTATCCCACATTAAGCCCCTATTGTAATGCTATGTCCTTATCCCTTCACAGTTGGGAAAAGGTATCCTTGGCAAGTAACTAGTTATTTGTGGCCAGTTGCTTCCAATCTTCCCAACCAGCCACATGATCTCCAGACTACAGAATAGCTCCAATGTACCTTAAATTCTTTCTCAAGGAAGGAGTGGAGTCCTATCAAACAAATACTTTTCTGAGCAATTCGACATTTGCTCACCAGTCATTGCCTAGGGTATAGACAGGGGAATATACACATTACTAGGGCTGACTGTTTTATTGGCTGTTTCCTCCAATGTATTTTGTTTTGTTCTTGTTATTAAAATGGAAGCCAGATATGTCCCCATGATCAGCATTATTCAGGCCCATTGAACAACGTGCAGCAAATAGAGGAAAATATTTGTTTTTGCTGGAATGTAGAACAATGCTAAGACCCAGGTTAGACTCCCAGATCCAGAAGGGATTATGTAACTTAAACCTTGTATTAAAATATAGGATGCTTTCTGCCTATAATTGCTTTATCCCATTTTACCCCATGAGGTCCAGTATAGGGCAGCTTCTAAAACTTCCTGTCTTAATTCAAAGTGATGGAATGCCTGTTGTGCAACAATTCCCCATCTGCTTCTTACTCAATCACAGATGCTCTGTTGCTAAAAATGGCACAGGACTGATCACTTATGTCCTGGACCAAAAAAGCCAGAGTGATACGTGTGTGTGTGTGTGTGTGTGTGTGTGAGAGAGAGAGAGAGAGAGAGAGAGAGAGAGAGAGAGAGAGAGAGAAGGTCCAAACACACAACTGTCTTATGAGCCACAGTAATATATTTAAAACAAAACCAAAAATGGAATAGCCATGTGGCCTATCAATAAAACAAATGTCAGAGATGGGCAGTACTATTATTAGGATCACTATGCCACTTTGGTAATATTTCAGTGGTCGTAATAATGCTGTTACCCAACTTCTGATCATTGTTATTCGCTTATGGATCACATGGCTACTTTGTTTTCATTTCTGATGGAAAATATCATAGGTGCTTAGGGCCAGATCAGAGGAAAGCTTTTCCTCAACCACTGAGAAGGGGTTCCCTGCCTAAGTTCAGGCTTACAATCTAAATAAGATACAAAATGTGAGGAAAAGGGAATGGCAATGTGGGAGGGAATTTGTAGGAGTAATGAGTCTCAAAAAATAAAATTGTATTAAAAATTCCAGGATCTAGTCCTTTTAAAAACAACAAGAAATATATTCATTTAAAAAGAGTTAAAATCATTCATTTACTTTTAACTTCATGCAGAGTGCACATAGGAATGCTGACTTGTAAAGCTCAATTAACATTTAAAAGAAAAGTGTATTCAGAGGTCTGGGATCACCCAGTTAAATTAGACTCATTACAAAACAAAGGAGTCAGTTTAAAATGCAAATCAAAGTTTACTGAAGGTATATCAATCTCAATCTACATACTAAAACAAACTTTAAAAAGAGGTTCCTAACTAATGGTATTTAGGGTAGGAAAACAAACTCACTCAGCCTACAGCGGTAGAAGGCTGGGTTGCGATGCATCATGGCATGGTTTCAGGAAGGCTCAAGATGAAGATGGCTAAAGATGGCTCCAGCCTCATGGAGACTCAAACTTAAAGAGAACTTACACAGAGCAATAAAATTTAAATTAGATCATGTGTGGAATGACCCAGCACTCCAGTTGGCTGGAAGGGTCCAGTGAAATAAGACAAAGGGAATTTTGGGAGAACAAATGCATGCAGGGAAAAACCCTAGACGTATCTTAGAATGTGAATGAGGTACACAAGATTGCTTTTACATTACAATGATTATTTCCCCACATACTACAGAATTAAGTCCAGCAGATACTGTCTAGTCTTTCATCAGCTGCTTGGGCTGAGGCAGAATAGATGTAGCCCTGCCTCTTCTTTTCTCCCTCTGAGGCCACAGCAGTGGCAGTTGGAATGGACGAGAGAACATCTCTTTTCTTCACTCAAGCTGCATCTGCATTGCAGAAATAATCTACTTTGATACCACTTTAACTTCCATGGCTAAATGCTAGGGAATCCTGAGATTTGTAGTTTCTTGTGACACCAGAACTCTCTGTCAGAGAAGGCTAAATATCTCACAAAATTAAAAATCCCAGAATTCCATAGCATTGAGCCATGACAGTTAAAATCCAGTCTCAAACTGGATTATTTCTGCAGTGCAGATACAGCCACAATCTGCAGTCTCCACTTTACGGAAGTAGAGACATACATACATATAGGAAAGGAAGGAAGGGAAGGGAAGATCACAAGATGCAAATAAGCCATCTAATGCTTCAGCTTTTTAATAGTGCATGCAGGAAGATAGCAATTATTGTAGTTTCAAATTTTGTGCATTTTCAGAAATGCAGAAAAAACATTTTTGTCTAAAACTTTTTATTAAAACAAATGCCATCCTATGGTGACAAAATTTTATTTTTATGTTGATGTTGTTGTTACACATTTCATTTTGGATTGCAACTCTGTTTGGATTGCAAAACTCTATTTGCAATTCATGTATATCAGCCAAGTTAGTGATGCTGAGTTAAGTGTGTGACAACTCCTCCCTCTCTTCTTCCCCCTCCCAACAAACTCCACATCTTTAACACCTGCACAGCAGGCAGGTACAATATGATCTTCTCCACATGAGGAATACTTGTATCAATTGGATTTTGCCAGTGCTCATCAATTTTAGGAAAAGATTTTGACATTTTAATGATATGAATGCAGGGAAAGGGGAAACTGACAGATATGTCCATTCTTAGCAAAAACTAGGAGCCAGTATGGTGTAGTGGTCTGAGAGCGGGGTGACTAGGACTTCAAGGGGCAAGGGTTCAATCACCCCTTGGCCATGGAAAAATACTGCATTACAAATACCAGGATTCCATAGCATTGAGCCATGGCCGTTAAAGTGGTGCCAAACTGGATTATTTCTGCACTGTGTCATCAGCCAAAAACATGCTACAAAGCTGAAACACAACAGGTTACAGAAGTCTCCTGGTACCACACAAAACAAAGAAAGGGAAGAAAATGCCAGTGGTCAGAGAAAGAAATGTTAAAGAAACTGAGATGGAAATCAATTAAGACAATTGTCAATAATAAAATGCATGCTGTCTATACAATCACCATGTTTCATTTCCCCAAACAACACTTTCCACAACACATTCAGTAGAAGGCAAGTGTTGGCCACATTTTGTCTATGCTTTTTTTTTTTTTTTTTTTTTGTGCATCATTCAGGACAGGTCTTCCCAATATTTTTCTCCCACCATTGACATTACCTGCCCTTTAATTGTGAGATTTATGCATCTACACAGCCAAGAAGGTAAGTAAAATGTAGTAAACAGAGCGATGTTTAAGATTTATCTACAGAATGAATCTGCAGAGCATGCGGCTGTTTTCATTAAATCTTTCCAAAGGAAAGTAGACATGAGGGCCTGAGAATTTCCCAAGGCTGCTCGCTCAGGCTGTGGCTTACCTATTCAATGGGTTTGACATTTATCATCTTACAGATCTCAATCTCATTCTGTTTTGTGAAGTACCAATGAAAACTCCCACATATGAAATATTATCTTATTACTACTAACGTCAACGCAAAGCTATTGGGGAAAAAAGTCTTTTCCTCTCTTTCACCCATTTTTTAATAAAATAGGATTATGTCCCATGGGGAGATTTCCTCCACTATATATATATATATATATATATATATATATATTCCATGCTGACAAAAACCATCATCTGAGAAATTCAGCTCATATTAAGCGATAGTGAAAGGAAGCATTTAGTTTTTAATGGAGCCGTTCACTTAATTTTCAGAACAGCTGTAGCGAAAGGGAGGGGGTATTCATTTCTCTGCACAGGAAGCTGGAGAAGAAAGCTTGAAGGAGCTCACAGGGAAGGATCTTGGTTTGTAAAGCATTTAGAAAGGACCAGGGACTAAAGTGCCAGTGTGGTGTAGTGGTTTGAATGTGGGGCTCAAACTCCAGGAGTCCAGGGTTTGAATCCCCACTCAGCCATGGAAACCCACTGGGTAACCTTAGGTAAATCACACTCACTCAGCCTCAGAAGAAGACAACGGCAAACCCTCTCTAAATAAATCTTTCTAAGAAACAAAACACAATGAGTATTTTTTGCTCAATTCAGCTGTTTAGGTGAACTTTAGTTCTACTCCTTCACTCCTAGCCCACTTTTTGCTTGCTTCCCCCCTCCCCAATTTCCTAAGCATTGCTTCGCAGAGTCTCCAAAGACATCACAGACCACACTTGTATGAAAAATAAAAACTGAAATAGAAAAATGCCTTTTGAGTTAAACTTGCAGTCTCCTTTAAACTGCAGCATTTTCCATTCTTAACAAAGTCCCATGCAATCATTGCTCATAAGGAACTCTCATTGGGTTCAAAGGAACTTACTCTCAGGTAAGTGGATACAGGATTACAGCCTTTCTGCCTGTCTGCCCGGTACAGCTGCAGTTATGTCTTTGCTTCCTATTAATCAGTGGTGGCTGGTGGCTTCCATAACAGCAGGGTAGTCAATCTCTTCTGAGTTTTAGTCTGAAATTGAAAGAAACTATCCAAGATGATGACCTCATCTCCAAAAGAGGGTCTGAACCCTTGAGAGTACCTTTAAAGTTCAAACTAAAAACTGGAACAGCCCACTGAAGGGGGAGCAACATGCCACCAAAGGTATCAACACCATGCAGTAGCTGCTCATAGGCCTGGTGTGAGATCATTATCTTCAGCCTTACTGAGCTTCCACTTTCCAGATAAACACTTGGGAGGGGAGAGAGCAGAGCTTACCCAACGAATGTTGCATGCCTGAGGTGAAGGACAAATCCCATCTCCTGCATTCAAGTACAGAAGCTGACTGAACTAGCTATGGGACAGTGTCCATGACATCTGAGGACAACAGCCTTGGTTAATGGGGTAGGGAGCATCTCTCTCACACACACACAAAATGCCTACTGACATTGACCCCAAATCTCCACCTGCCTGTCTTTGGGCCTGTCTACACTGCAGAAATGCAGCAGTTTGACACCACTTTATCCACCATAAGTCTACCTATGGAATCCTAATATTTGTACTTTTGTTAGGTATTTAGCCGTGTATCAGAGAACTCTCACCAAAACTACAAAACCCAGAATTCCATAGGATAGAACTATGGTGGATAATGTGATGTCAAACTGCTGTATTTCTGCAGTGTTGACAGGCCCTTTGTTGTCTTGTGTGGCTGTCTCACTCTGCCTGATGGTAGGGCTGGTCCTGATGGCAGGTGGACAAAGGGCATGATTATCCCTCCTTGATACAGAGTCTTAGTTCTTATGTTCTGGTGTCTGCTCACTGCTCCACAAATAAAAAGGCAATCTGTCCTGACCAAGCACTAGCTAATAAAATACAAATTATCAGGTGTCATGAGACAAGGTTTTTTTCCAACATAATACAAATGTGAGTCTGAGATAATGGCTCTGAAGCCTCAAAGGTAACTCACACAGAGAGAAAGTATAAATGTCCACATTACAGAAATGTTCATGGTGGAAGAATTTACAACACCATTCGAGGTATGTTTAGTCAGGCATAAAGCCTGTAGTGTAAACCAGGGCTTATGGCCAGGTTGTTATGCATAGAATCACAGCCACAGTTCATTATAATGAAAAGAGTAATGACAGGAGAGTTGGCTAAGCCATGACATGTTCACTCAAAGTCTGCTAAAATCAATGAAGTTGCAGCCATTCTTTTCACTGCTCATTTTATCTGAAGTCCAAAAGGTGTTTGGCTTGTCTTAAGTGGTCATTTATGAAGAGACTATTAGACAAAATGTGCTCCAGATTCAGGCAAGTGGTTAACTTATATTATAGATACAATAAAAACCATGAGTTTGACTCAGAATTCTAGAGGAAGGGCATCTCACTTCCATGCTAACCACAAGGAACTACAGAAAGTCAAGGATCCTTTTTGCTGCTGAGATCTTAGATACGTCTCAGTCTGTGGCCACACATATTGCCACAGATTGGGCAGAACTCCCCTTTGTTTTAAAAATGAATATTTTATATGTTGGATAGTATGGGGTTGCCACCTATTTAAAAGGCCCATTGCCATTTCAAGGGCCCTTTCACACTACACAATTAAAACACTCTCATTCCACTTTTACTGTCATGGACCATCCCATGGAATGCTGGGATTTGAAATTTAGAAAGGAGCTATTTAGAATTCTCAGCCAGAGAGTTCTAGTGCTGCTAGTCCAGTTGGCTTCTCTATACAGCTTGGTGTGTCGAAGTACCATATTGGGCATTGCCTTAGGCTGGATCTAGTGTGTTGTGCTAGATCTAGTACAAAAAAAGTTTGCCTCGATGTCAGGCAGACTAGTGGTCAATGTACAGTTTAGACCAGTACCATCTATTCTGAATGGCACTGGCTTACAAAAATATTATACAAAGGTATTGTCTGGCTTTCCAATAAGTTCTTTGACAGGAGAAGATAGGGTATTTACAGCAGACACGATTTAAAATGGGATTTCCTCCTGTTAGTACCCTTTCTCTAAAACAAAGATAAACGTAATGAATTGCAAATAGGTGGGGGTGACTTGATGTCAAAACTCTCAGTACCTTGTACTTGCCGGTCAGATTTGCAGTGTTGCGAGTTTCTCATTCACAGCTGTCAAAGGACCATGGCAGAAATCCAAGAATCCAATATGCAATACTAGAGATTTTCCTTCCTTTTACTGCAACATGCAATACAATTTCTAAAACATGGTGGGAACCCATGATCTTCCAGATGTTTTGACCTACAATTGTCATCATCTTCTACCAGAATGGATGATGACCAAGTATTTTGAGCAGATCTTCAGAGAAGCCAAAACTCTCTCAACCTGTGAATGAGACTTTCTCAAAGTCCCCACGAATGGATTGGGCACACTGCAGTAATCACATCAACACCAAAAGATATGATGTGGCAAGGACAAACCCACCCAACTCCTACTTAACACAAGAACAAAGACATTTCAATGAATCCAAAAGACAGCACTTTATAAGCAGTTACAATGAGTTTCCTTTTAATACACAACACATAATTAACCTTGCCACCAGTAGATATCATTGAGACCAAGAGCTTAGCAGAATTCAAAGAAAGGATTAGGCATTTATATAGCTAATGAGAACACTGATAATTACGTTACATAGGATAAGGTGGTGGGGGGAATGTCAGAAAAGCTATAAACCTCCATGCTTCACTGCCTTGGCCAATAAATAATGGACTAAAGTCAGGAAGAAAACTCTTTTGTAGGAAGGATGATCTCTAGTAACCCTTGATGGTATTTCTGGATTTTGAAGTTGGTCACTATTGAGACATAAGCTGCAAGGGCCAATAGGTCATTACAGTAATTTCCAGTGCTATTGTTATTGTCCCTAAGCAAATTAGGGATTGTGAACAAACCTTGATAAATTACTTACGACTGCTTGCTGAGATTTTATTAACCCTTCCAATATTTCTCACCTCTAGAAAGAAGTGTTTACTTTTCATTGATGTTTGCACAAATTGCGTAAAACATCCCTACACAAAGCCAGTGTCATTTTATATTGTAAAGCAAAGTGCAAATACAGCAAGCAGAGGCTGCTGGATCCAAAAGATGAAGACAACCTGTCCAGTGCTTCTAATTTTTGTAAAGTCCATGCAACAAGACATTGACAGCCATTGTTATTAAGCTACACTATTTGCAAAATTTATGAAACTTGCACAACACATGCAAACATTGTTCTTACCATGTGAAAATGCTTTGAAGACTGACAAAAATGATCTTACCTGGCTTGTACGAAAGGAGTAAAAAAAATTGTGAGGTCTCATTATGTGAGTGAAGATATGTATTTCCAAATCAAATATAATAATGTAGAGGTGGAGTATTAAAAAGAGTGAGTCTGGAGTAATAAACACCTGAGGCGAAGCACAAAAATCAGTGTGTATAGAGCTATTGTACTGTCTATTCTCCTTTATGGGTCTAAAACGTGGGTCACCTATCACCAACACTTACGACTCCTCGAACGCTTTCATCATTGCTGTATACGCACAATCCTAAATATACACTGGACTGACTATGTGACGAATGTTGCTGTCCTTGAGCAAGCAGGGATCACCAGCATTGAGGCCATGATATTGAGAACACAGCTGCGCTGGGCAGGGCACGTTTCTAGGATGGAGGACTATCGCCTCCCCAAAATAGTACTCTACGGTGAACTCGCCACGGGTCAGCGTAAGAGGGGCGCTCCAAAAAAGCGATACCAAGACTCCCTGAAACAACATCTCAGGCTCGGCCAAATTGATCACCAACATTGGTTGGCCCTGGCCTCACATCGGGTGGCATGGAGATGCACTATCCACAATGCTGCAGCCTTATTCGAGAACTCATGCCGAAACAAGTCTTGAAGAGAAACGACAATGCAGAAAGAATCACAACCTAGAAACATCACCCAAGGAGACCTTCTGCTGTGCTTTCTGCACCCGGACTTGTTTATCTCGGATTGGCCTTTTTAGTCATCAGCGCACTTGCAGAAAGCATGGGATGAGTCTTTCCTGAATCTTCGTTTGCAAAGAAAAGCGAGAGAGAGAGAGAGAGAGAGAGAGAGAGAGAGAGAGTTTCTAAGCATGGTCACTGAAAAAGTTGCCCTGCAATTTTCCTTTTTGATCCAAATGATTAAAACTAAGTTCTCCCAAAATGAATTCCTGGGTAAACAAAATGGCACCCTCTACAGACAAAGAGAAAGTTTGAGAAGGCTTAGAAGAACTCCAAGGTTTGCAAAAGCATGACAAATCTTTAGGGCTATAGTCCCCAATATGTAGGTCCCTAGAAGTCATTGGACTACAACTCCCAGAATTGCTCATCACTGGCTAATCTGTCTGGGGACCCAGATGCTGATCTTGGTCAACAACTGGGGATGAAAGTTCAGAGCCATACCTTAAGTGGGAAAGAAACCACAAAGCATCACAATGAGGATTAGACAAGCTTACTGCATATAAAGCTCTGGCAGTCTCTTGCGGGGGAAAACAATTTTTAAAAAAGATGTGAAGCCTCAAAATAGTACTGGAAAATAGAGTTCTTTTTAATTGGCAAAATGTCCTTACATACATGTGAGATGCCTGATGCCATCCAGTAGCATGTTTTCTCATGGGCACAAGAATGCAGCTGAATGCAGTTGATGGTGTTCTTGTGCCCCTGAGGTAGCTTGTTACTGAAACACACTTGGTACTTCACTTTTTTATAAGGACATTTAATAAATTTGTAAAATACACTGTAAAATGTCATGTGGACTACTGGATCAGCTGAATTGAACCCAACACAGCTGTTTGCATGGCAACAGAAGCTGAAGCAACTCAGGAAAAGATTACACTTCTGGAAAAGATTACACTTTCCCCTGACTTTGCTTAGTGTGGGGCACAGTCGGGCTAAAAACTGCATGACTTCCCTGGAAGTAGCCATACATCATAAGGACTGCCAGCACCAGATTTGATGTGAGTACAGTGTTTTTGGTAACTTGGTAACTTTGGGTTTTGATGAGAAAGAACAGACTATTGAAACAAGGAAATGTGTTGTAATTTTGGATAGAGAGAGATGAATAATTATAGGCATATAGAACTACCAAAAACATCGGAAGTCTCCTCCTCCATCACCTCCTCCTCCTTCATGTTCCTATTCTTTTCTTATCTTTGTTCTGTACTCCTTAACTTTTATTTTATTGTAGTTTAGCTTTCTATCTTTTTTCTTTTTTTGTTTTTATCTTTGTAATTCTTAGTGCCTTTCAAAGAAATGTATAATTTTTTTTAAGGCAATCATGCCTCAGTTGGGAGGCCTACTGGCCATTCTGAGTTCTGTTTTGATGTCCAGAAACCAACCCAGACTTTAAGTAGACTTTGGGAAAAGGAACAATGGGTACCCCACTTCCTTCTCTCCTTCCCTCTGTCCTCCTCCTCCCAAGGAGCTGGGGAAAAATATCCCAGCACCAGAGGAGTTGCATGCAATATTCTTCCAGAAATCATGATGGGGCAGGGGTTCAAACTGTTGTACAAACATGTTTTCTCCCTTAAACTTAAATGACAAACAGCTGTGGTTTCCAACACAACATGCACTAACCTGCCTGTGTGTGTATATGTGCCTTCAAGTCGCCTGTTGACTTGTGGCAACCGCATTAATTTCATAGGGTTTTCTTAGGCAAGGGCATAATCTACATTGGCTAGACTACGCCAGCTCCCCACTGGCATATTATGGCCATGGATCTGGCCCATTCCTCCCCTGTTACTCGCATGAAACGGGATGGAGTCCAGACCACCATGGCAGCCTGTCCCTGCAGCTGCTATCACCGCCACCCACCTCCCACTCTCTGAAGCCAGGAAGCCAGCCCACAGCAGATGAGCAAGGCCCCCTACATGTGTCCAGTCTGTTCACATTTTGTGGGCCTGCTTCCTGAATCCAGAGAGTGTGATGCAGATGGCAGCTGCAGCGATGGGCCAACATGGTGGTGGGGCCTACTACAGTCCCACAGAGGCCAATCCATTTCTTCTGAAAAGAAATAGTTCCCCTCCCAGGTATTTTAATACAACAGTTTATCAGGCTTTACCCCATCTTAGCCCCACCTTTGCCCCAGTCACCATGAGGACTGCCCAGGAGCAAAATGGGCAAAAGCCCTGCATCATTAGGACTGCAGGGCTCAAAGACAGGACCAAGATGGAGTAGACAGCCCATCTAGACAAGGTCAAGGAATCCTCAGAGGTGGTTTTGCCAGTGGTTCCTCCCTCTGAAATATAGTCTTCAACACCTGGAATTCGTTGGCAGTCTCCCATCCACATACTAGCCTGCTTAGCTTCCAAGATCAGAGAGGAGCTGTCTATTCAGGCCCACTAACCTGCCTATCCAGGGGCAATTCCTGTGTGTTCCAGGCAACCAAGAGATTACAATATTTGTAGCAGCAGCAGCAGTAATATCACCAGCAACAAACATAGTAGATCTTGTGAAAGCAACAGCATCTTAATTATACAATCCATCCATCACTTCCTTCTTTTTGAAGACACGCACACATGCATTGCAACAAGTGCAGTTTAAGCTATGCGTGCCACAGTGAGATTTTCTGCTTTGTTGAATTTTGCCTTTTTGATATATATACATAAAAAAATCAATAGGAAGAAAGAGTTGAACATGTATATATGTTTTCACTAGACCTTTTGCAAAGAAGACCTTTTAAGAAAGATGTGCCACTTTGATGATGAGACTTTATAAATAATAGATAAAGCAGTGCCCTCAAATATGGATGAGCATCTCTCTGGTAGGCCAGGGAGAAAGCTCCAGGAATGACTTGATCTACATGTAGGATTGTGGCAATCTGGAGTAAGTTTAATAACAATGTGATAAATAAAACAGAAATGTCATTGGATGGTGATTTAAAACTTCCTGGCAATGCAAAATGGTTTGTTCTCTCCCAGTTAGCACGTTATCAGTTCCCACGGGTCCTACAAAATGGGGATTCTCAACCTTCCAAAATTCTGATCTCCTGCATCTGGTGCAAGCCATTCAGAACTGACTAGGGACTTTATCAGATGCAGCAAATATGGCATCATAAGGACACCTAGCGATCGCAAAAGGTCATGCATACCATACGATGTCGTCCTTTCACGATCATGTGCTGTCAATAAGGTGTACTATTTATTGATGGGCCAAGCCATCAATTGATCTCTTGTGGTGCTTTTTTGCTGGTATTGCTGGCGTTTGAAACTTTGCACCATTATGCTCAGTGAATACAGTGTCAATTATCAGAACACTTTGGGTAAGATCAGGACAGCCAGGTAGGGAATGCTCTTTTTTAACCTCCTAGTGTGCTTGGGACTTTGTGAGTGTTTTCTGTGCTTGTGTGTACTTTTTTTGGGGGGGGGGGTTAAAATGTATTTTTGAATTTGCCACGCTAGTGTCTTCTCACAAGAATCAGTGAGATTTGGAACCTGGAAGTAAACAGAGCTCCATTTATGCTCTGTTACTGCGGGGGCTTCCTTTCTGATGCGACTCAAGGTAAGTTTGGTGGTGGTGGGGTCTTTTGCCAGCATAAAAATGTTTCAAAATATGCTGGCAAAAGAATGTTTATGGGGGCGTGGTATGATAAAGTCCTAGGTCTGGACATGGAGGCTTATAGAAATAGCTAATTAATGGGACAGAATTTCAGATTTCAGAGGAAGCAAAGAGTTTTCAGTGGGACAAGATTTGTAGTGTGTGTGCACGTGTGTGTGTCAGAGAGAATTAACTTCCAAAAAGCAGAGTATTTTGATAATATTTGTTGGAATGTCTCCCTAAGTAGCATCTCTACAAGTTAAACTCAAGATGGGAGAAAGATATGGCTTTGTTACACATGCCTCTCCATCTGAATGGACTAATCAGATAGATGTATTGCTCATCTGGTCTAGTTCTCAATTCAAATGCTTGCTGAATTGCTAGTGATCACAGGTCCTCCTTCAAAGCACTAACTGGAATGCAATTGTACAGAGTGCTATTATGGAATAGATCAAGATAACACTGAGCAAAATCTTGAGTAAAAAATGCACTGGCTCTTTGTTGCTGTTGTTTGTGCCCAGTGGCATAGTTCTAGCTCTATGGAAAGCTGTTGCTATATTTGGGGCACTTTATAGCTGGGAACAGATGGTTTTTTTGGTTTTGGTTTTGTTAGCTCCCCAAAATAAAAACAATGTATACTTGTTGCATCCCCTGTTCAGGAGATATTATGCTGCTGTCATGTATCCTATGGACAATTAAGCACTGTATCAATTTCTCAAATGAGTTGGGAAATGTGTTCGGATGGGAAATTTCTAATTATAGCCATGTCTTTTGCTTACTCAACTAGGCTTTGCAGATACTGCACCTGTGGTTGTAAGTGTGGTATACCCCAAACTTTCACTGACTGTAAGTAAAATTAACTGAGGACTAACGAATAGTGTTTGCTTAGTACTGACTACAAGTGGAGTTTGCTTAGCACACCAAACCTGAAATGGTGGAAAGGTTGAAAACAGCACATTTAAGAGCCACTTTGAAAACTCTACTGATAAACCTTGGGACATTCTCCCCCTTCCCAAGGATCTGTTGCAGAAATGACCCCTTGACCTGCTTTCCATGCCACAGCACTGGGACTCTCCCTATCAAGAGCAGCTGCGAGGTATACGGAGGTTGCTCTTCCTGCAAGATCAGCCAAGCCTGAAATTCAATCTGAACTGAACCTACCTACCTTTAGAAAAACACTCAATAAAGGGACAGAGTGGTGAGAAATGCTAATAGAGAAACCAATTTCTCCTTGACTCCAGTTGGGACCTACTAGGGCCCGGAAACAAGTGAAGCTGAACAAACAATTAACCATAAATTGTTTAGCTGGCTGATTTAACTCCCTCCCCACTCCCAGAATATCCAGAAACAGGTCATGATTTTGAAAATGATCTGTGAAATATGTGACTGTAATTTTAAAAACAATCTTTCTCAAAAGCATCTGCCAGGGACATGCACAACACATGAACACACGCACATATGCATGCCCCAGGAAAATAACAGGTCAGGTGGTGTTTTCTGGGTAAACTGATAAAAAGCATTTTTAAGGTTAGACTGGCTAGCTTTTAGAACACAGCATGCTGAGAAAGAATTGACATGGCTTCAATAAAGAGACTTTTTGGCCTGATGAGAGACTCATGTTTTCTTCCATACCAGACAGCATGATTGGAAGCTGTTGCTTTAAATTATAAACAAACCACTGTTTTTCCTAGTACTTCTGAACTCTGAGAAGCATGACTTGTTCAAACACTAATAAATGAGAAGAAACCAGGATCAGTAAGTTTGGATCTTTGGACTTTATATACCAGCCTCTTTCCTCACAGCAATTGTGCTAGTACAGTGAATAGGAACACGCCTGTTTGAAAACTGTCATTATCACACTGTTCTTCAACTGGGCGAGTGTGCTGCAATCATGCAGTTTTGGCAATCTTCTGTCTCTCCACACCAGCTCCATAATCCTGCCTTCAGTGCATGCATGCCTCTTTTTTTAATTTTTTTAAATTTTTGCCATGATTCCATATTTACAGGGAAGTGATTAAAAATTATTTATCATTTCCCTGTAGTTATGAAATCACAGCAACAACAACAAAGGAAAAATAAAAGAAAGGCACAGAGGGAAAAAAAATCTTAGCTTGGGAATAGCAAGGGGAAAGGGGAGAGGAGGCTCATCATGCCCCCTCATGTCACATGACTTCCATCATATCATTACTGCTGGGGAAGTGACTTATCAAAAGGGGAATAATGGCATAGCAGCAGTATTGAGAGCCATTAACAAGTTTTACCTACCAATGAAGAGGTGTGCTACAGAAGAGCCCAGAATGCAAACCAGCAAAAAGATAGAGGCGATATCATGTGATAACATAGGACCACATGTAATTCCACAATTGCAGCTTCATGTGATAAAGTCCTGAGTTTAAATAACTGAAGTTAAATAAATTGTTAAAATTGGAGGGTTCCATTATCCTCCCCATTGTCACAAGAGCTCCCACCTGCTCCCATCCCAGTTTATTATTTATTCCAATCTGTCCTTTAAAGAACTAAGAGCAGTTTACATGGTCTCCCTTTTTTATCCTCTTTGAAGAAAGTTTCAGAGCTTCAAATATTATTGGGGAAAACATATATAATTACTTGCCACTGGTCCCAGCAGTTGCTATGTTACTGTTATTATCAGTAGTAAGAGCTCTGAAAAAAAAAACATTAAAATCATTATGTTACTCATTAGGTGCACTTAGGGAATATATTTTTTTTAAAAAAAGTCTTGGCTAGAATTTATGATTGCAGTTACAAATGCATAGCCTAGAATTACACATTCTTGACTGATTCATATTCACTATCCCGACATATTCAATAGTTTAGGGAATATGTAGGGATTATAAAAGTCCCCCAATCCTGATTTACTGGGCATGTGCCACTGTGAGCAATGGGAGGAGGGTCTGTTCTCCTGCTGATTGGGACTCAGCAGACTGGCATTTCCACTCTCATCCCATCAATGATCTCTGGAGCAAGGAGGAACTGTGACAGGGATTCTGCTTCTGACCGTCACACCAGAGATTGCTTGAAGGAGCGGAGTGGAAATGTCAGTCTCCTGCATCCTGATTGATAGGAGAACAAACTCCTCTTGCTCACACTGGCTGCTACCCAAAAAGTCCAAATTGGAGAAGGGCAGCTCAGACTAAGAAATGCTATCTAGCTACATAGCTAAGGCAGTTATGTAGCTAAGTAGCTGATCTAGAATCTCAGCCCTCTTTAATAATGTTATTTTGTGGGGAACTGGACACTCTTCCTCTTTTTGCCAATCTACTCTCAGTGCAAAACACAAAACTCTCCCCTCCCACACATTCCATTAAACTTGCAGGCTTTTCCATTCTGACTCACTCACTCACTCATTCTTCTTTCCATTCAATTGCATATGCCCTCAATGCATCCCGAAACAGCAAGTGACAGGTAATGTTGTTACTTGCAACTCATTATGTTCCCATTACTAAAAGAAAATGCCTGGACTGAGGTGACTGAGGGTCTGAACAGTGCAATGAACCCAGTCTCAATGGTCAAAATGGGGAAAAAAGAGGATCCCAACAATTATCGTCCAGTTAGTCTGACATCAATACCAGGGAAGATTCTAGAGCTGATCATTAAACAAAGAGTCTGTGAACATTTAGAAGGCAATGCCATAATCACAAAAAGTCAACATGGGTTTCAGATAAACAAGTCATGCCAGACTAATCTGATCTCTTTTTTTGATAAAGTTACCAGCTTGGTAGATGAAGGGAACACTGTGGACATCGCATACCTTGATTTCAGTAAGGCCTTTGACAAGGTTCTCCATGACATTCTTGCAAACAAGCTTGTAAAACGTGGGCTAGACAAGTTAACTGTTCAATAGATTTGTAATTGGTTGACTGGCCGAACCCAAAGGGTGCTCAGCAGTGGCTCCTCTTCATCTTGGAGAGATGTGACCAGTGGGGTGCCACAGGGTTCTGTCCTGGGCCCAGTGCTATTCAACATCTTTATCAATTACTTGGATGAGGGAATTAGGGGCATACTTATCAAATTTGCAGATGACACCAAATTGGGAGGAGTAGCTAATAGAGGACAGGATCAAAATTCAGAATGACCTGGATAGACTGGAGAGCTGGGCCAAAGCTAACAAAATGAAATTCAATACGGAGAAATGTAAAGTACTGCACTTAGGGCAGAAAAATGAAATGCATAGATATAGGATGGGAGAGACCTGGCTGAACGAGACTACGTGTGAAAGGGATCTAGGGACTTTTTCGGACGTTTAAATAGCAACGCAAGCAGCCTCGTCAGTTTGCGAGGATGCTGCGCTGCAAAGCATCAGTTTCGGATGACGCTCCCCCCTGGCGGTACTGTTGCGGTACCACGGGGAGAGTTGAGCGTCATATTTGCTTGATTTTTACTCACGATCAACTTTTGTGAGTAAAAATCAAGCAAATATGATGCCCAACCCTCCTCGCAACACCTCAACAGTACCGCCAGGGGGCAGCATCATCCGAAACTGACGCTTTACAGAGCAGCAGCCTCGCAAGCTGACGAGGCTGCTTGCGTTGCTTTTTAAACGTCCGAAAAAGTCCTAGGAGTCCTAGTAGACCACAAGTTGAACATGAGTCAACAGTGTGATGCAGCAGCTAAAAAGGCCAGTGCGATTTTGGGCTGTATAAATAGAAGTATAGTGTCTGGATCAAGGGAAGTAATAGTGCCGCTCTATTCTGCCTTGGTCAGACCTCACCTAGAATACTGTGGACATTTTCAGACACATAAAATTACCTTCTTGCCGCGCAAGCAGCCTCCAGAACAGTAATGAGGCTGCTGCACGGCAAGGGTCCATTTTGGACGATGCCGTTTCTCTCTCGGCATCATCCGTGACTGTTGCAGCCAGCACTGGAGGTGGCCGTGCTGTTTTTTACTTACGGAAGTTGGTCATGAGTAAAAAACAGTGTGGCCGCCTCCAATGCTGGCTGCAACAGTCACGGACGACACTGAGAGAGAAACGGCATCGTCCAAAATGGACCCTTGCCGCGCAGCAGCCTCGTTACTGTTCCGGAGGCTGCTTGCATGGCAAGAAGGTAATTTTACGCATCTGAAAATGTCCGTAGTCCAGTTCTGGGCACCACAATTCAAAAAGGTTATTGAGAAATTGGAGCATGTCCAGAGAAGGGCAACTAAAATGGTAAAAGGTCTGGAAACCATGCCTTATGAAGAGAGACTTAGGGAGCTGCGTATGTTTTGCCTGGAAAAAAGACGGTTAAGAGGCGATATGATAGCCCTGTTTAAGTATTTTGAAGGGGTGTCACGTTGAGGATGGAGCAGGCTCCAGAGACTGGAAAAAGGAGCAATGGATGCAAGCTCCAGGAACAGAGATTCCACCTCAACATTAGGAGGAACTTTTTGATAGTAAGAGCTGTTCAGCAGTGGACCACACTCCCTTGGAGTGTGGTGGGGTCTCCTTCCTTGGAGGTCTTTAAACAGAGGCTGGATTGCCATCTGTTGGGGATGCTTTGATCAAGATTTCCTGCGTGGCAGGGTGTTGGACTGGATGGCCCTTGTGGTCTCTTCCAACTCTACAATTCTATGATTCTATGATTCTATGTCAGGGTCAGTAACTGTGGAGGACCAGAAGTCAGCTTTCACCCCACACCCACTGTGGGCTGCACTCTTGCATTCAAACATACTGGAAATGATTCTTTCCAGGTTCCCTTGGGGCTGATTGTTTCCCTTTTTTTCTTTTGGGAGATGGTAAGGGAGGGTTCTGTGGGAGTGGGTGACCCAAACTACCACTCTTTCAGGAAGTCTGGGATGCATACTGGCCAAATTTCAGACAAAATATTGCTTGGAAATTAGCATTTTCCCTTTGGGGTGGGGTTGGGGATCCTTAAACTTAATTAATTTGGGGTCTCCAAAATTGGAGGGCAGGGCAACACATGGCCCACAGGCCATACTTTCCCTAGTCTAAGGACATTATCAGACATGGCAAAAATTGTGGGATTACGACATCATGTTAGCCTTGCTATCGCACAACATTGTCATCTTCACATGGTTACTCTGTGCTCTGCTGTGAAAAAAGCCATCATTTCTAATTCATGGGATAAGCCATCAATAGATTATCAATAATGCTTTTTTCACACTATTGTTGGTGTAAAAACCATGTTGTGTTGTAATCCCAAGATTATAGCATGAATGGGTGGTCCTCAACAAGAAATCCTCCAGGTGAGAATGCGAAAACGAAGCACAAGATGCTCTTTTTATGAAATGTCCCATTTAATTTCAATGTTTTTATCTTTGCTTCAGTGCTTGTGTGTTCATTTACTTTGTCAATTAAGATGTTTTTTGGAGTTTTAAGCATGTTTACATCTTCTTGTGAGAAATACCAAAATCTCGCCCATGCTAAATCACAGAGAAGTAAACTACCATTCTTAAAGTGCTAGTGGCTGGTGTGCCATAATTCCATGGTGATTCTTTCACACGATTAGACCAATGTGTGATAATAAGTGTTATAATGCCACAATGTTTCCGCTATCCTTATTTGTGGAATTATAGAGTTTAAAATGCTCATCTGAGAGTGTCCTAAGTCACCCACCCTAACTGCATGGGGATGGGGAACAATTCTCACCTCTTCCCTTACTTGGGAGGTTACACATCACTTCCAGTTCCTAACGTCACCCACTCATCAGCTGTTTGTAAGAGTAACAAGGGATTTTTAGAGGGGTTACTGAGGGAAACTGCCCCAAACCATCACCTTTTCATGGATGTTTTATGGTTTTAAGCACATCTGGAATGTATTTTCACCTATTCTTTTAGGAGCTTAAGGAGGGAAGGGTCCTTGGAGGTGCACCAAAAAGGGTGAAGGGCTACATTCAATTTTTGGGCCTTATTCTCCTCTCCCCTGCTCTAGCACCACAATTGGCTCTTTAGTTAATTTACTGCCACAACTTGATTGAAAAACCGTCACAACTCTGATTTGTTGTGTTGAAAAGAAATGCACACAACCTAGAACAACACTAGAGTAAAGACCAGAGGGCAGGGCTGCTTGGGGACCTTTTTTAAAAAAAACATTCAAAAATACATTAAGAATTACAGAATTACAGAAATAATGGTAATTTTAGAGAGAGAGAGAGAGAGAGAGGCATGAACGAAAGGCAGGTTAGAAATCACCTCTCTCTCTCTCTTTTCATTTTTTTTTTTTACTTTTGTGCTGCAGTTTTTAATTTTTTTAATATTATTGTACCTTAGGGACCACTTCTTGATGTGAGAATAGGGACGTTCCGAGCACACTCGGGAGCACATTTGCTTTTATTGGTTAACTATTGGAAGAAGCGTGATAACAGATGGAGAACTCCACAGCACCAAAGGAAGCCTGTATTCCCTTGAGCCTTTTCAGGTATCTTCCTTCTCTCTTCCACTAAGACTTACTTAAGACTCAACAGTTGCTAGGCAGTGATGCTAATTATGGTGCAGATGGAACACTATCATTTTGCATTAATTCAGAGCCAACAACAAGCTCTTCCTTGGCTATGGGCTAACATGAAAGGTCTCGATCAGGAGACCAGGTGAGAGCATTTCCAACTCAATGGATGATTTAATTCCTCTTTATTTCAAAACAGATGTTAAAACAAGGAAGAGGGGAAAGAGAGCAGTCGCCAATAATTCTCTTCAACCTTTTTGGTTATACCAACCCCATCCTCAAACACCTGACAAGCCAAATTGCCCACAAAAGGAAGCACAAAGGGGAAATCACTGATCCAGGGCTATAACTCTCTAAGTTCATTAACTCTGAATTATTATTTGAGCCAGCCTCCATTTTTCGAGAGCAGAATGATACATTCTCAAAGTAATGTTCCTGACACCGGCAGGAAAGCGGCTTTACGGTTCTCACCTTGAACTCCATCAGAACTCCTACCTCATCTGTTATCCTTTTCCAGAGATGATGTCCCACTGCAGCTCTGCAGTTTCACCTTTAATTATACCAGGCATTTAAGAACTAATGGTCATAGAAGAGGAGTATACGAGGCCATAAATGGTTTTTGCAGGTGATTAAATGCCCAAACGGAACAGAGGCACTTGATAAACGCAAAGGCCGTTTGTTCACTTATAATCCCAATGCCACAAACTTTATTCTTGTTGCATGAAATGCTGGGAGAATGTCCAATGAGGCTCAGATAGAGGAAATAACAGGTGTTCCCTTCCCTACCTCATTCTTTCTTGGTTAATGACAATAGCTAAAGAACAGCCCTTAAAAATTAGCCAAATGAAAATTACACTGGACAGATAATGGCCAAACAAAAACATATTCTGCAGTAATAACAAATTAAACTGCTGGTAGGCCATTTCTCTCCCCTACCACCCCCAATATTCTTTAGGTCTGTCATGATAAGCATCTGGAGCACAAGGTTAATCTGAAAATTATCTGAATCAGTGCTAGGCTTTTCTGCAGACCAGTAAGCCCTGGTGCCTGTTACCAGAGTTTGGAAGAGTTACTTTGTGGACTGCAATTCCCAGAATCCTCAGAAACAGCATGGAACTGGATGCCATTATCCAAAAATGTTGTCTAAACTCTTACTAGGGACATGGGTGGCGGCACACCTGCCAAGCTGGGCATAGGACCCATATGTAAGGGACACTTTCTAGCTAAGGAAACATGAAGATTTGCTCTAATGGGATATTCGCCATTTTCTAATCAGCCATGTGTATGTGTGTGTAGGTGCTTATCATATATCCCAAATAACAGGCTACCCTCTGTTCAACAGCACAAACAGGGCTGCTGCTAATTATTCTCCATTCAGAATCACAGAAGTATACCATACAGCCAAGGTTTCAGATCACTGCTACAGTTTGTATGCACAAGCACTCAATTGTTAAATAGCTTGCACAATAAATTGCATTTCTCCTCTATAGACCTGCCAGTACTGTTGGCAACATTACTGCCCACTTGGAACTCTTTAATATGTATGGGATTCCCTCTCCTCCCCATCAGTGGTGGTGGTAGTGGAGAGCATGAATATAACTGGTCAAAATGTCTTTGGTGGATGTCTGCAGCATCTCTATAAGAGCATCATCCAGAGTTCCATGAGAAAGTTGAAGTCCAAGCAGAGGGTTACTTCTCCCCACCATTATGGGGTGAAATACCTTGCCCCCCCATTCCATATATAAGTTTCTACCATATAATTTAAACAGACTTAGAATATTACACTAGTGGAGACCTCTCTATATTATATGCTTATCTCTCCATCCTAGCTGTGGGTTCTTTAGCCACAGGACTACTGGTTAAAATTGCTCCATAAACAATAATTTCATTGGCCATTGGCACGCCTCAACGAGGAGATAATAAAGAAATCCTATTTCTGGTAGGGCTTTCCTAGGGTTCGACAGAGCATTTCCTAGATTTGAGCCTTGGTTGTTAGCACCTAGTTAATAGCCTCATACAGCTTTTTCATCAGCTAATAAATAAGAATGTGAAATTTTTGCAATTTTAACTTGCTTCAAATCTCTACATACCTGTTTTCTTGACCTCATATTCAATTACAAGATTTGGGGCTTTCTACCCACACCACAATTCAGACATTATTATACATGCTTGCTACAGATTTGTTTGCACAGTTTAATTAATTTAGGTAACTCTATACACATTGATTAAATCAGGGGGTGGGAAAATATGGACCATGGGCCACACACAGACCCTGGAACCAACTTATGTAGCTCCTGAAGCCACAAAATCCCCTGAACCCTCTCAAACTTTCCCCATGATGATTTTCAAGTGATTTTCAACTCAAAATTATGCCCCAAGCCCCCCACCCCAATGCATCTGAATGGCCAAAAAGCCCTGCCCTCCAAACCAACCCCAGAACCCCTGCCCCCCTCAAATACTTCAATTTTTCCTCTGTTGTCCTTCAAAAATTGTGACAGGAAGTAATGTGATGTCACTTCTGGTCACCATTTTGGAGGATAAAAAGAGGGAAACAGCTATCTTAGTTTGTGGGGAGGAGGGAGGTCCATAGAGGCAGTGAAAAAATTTCCTCTGCGCGCCTGTGCAGTTGCAACACCTAGACTAAAGTATGCTTCTATATATTTTGCCACCAATTCTGACCATTTTAGGAATTTGAAAACACCTTCTCCTTATCATTGAATCACAGAGTTGGAAGAGAGCACAAGGGCCATCCAGTCCAACCCCCTGCCATGCAGGAATACACAATCAAATCATTCCCAACAGATGGCCATCCAGCCTCTGTTTAAAAACCTCCAAATATGGAGACTCCACCACACTCCAAGGCAGTGTATTCCACTTCCAAAGAGTTCTTACTGTCAGGAAGTTTTTCCTAATGTTTAGGTAGAATCTCTTTTCCTGTAGTTTGAACCCACTGCTCCATGTCCTAGTCTCTGGAGCAGCAGAAAACAAGCTTGCTCCATCCTCAGTATGGCATCCCTTCAAATTTTTAAACATGTCTATCATGTCCCCTCTTAACCTTCTCTTCTCCAGACTAAACATTTCCAGCTCCCTATCCACTCCTCATAGGACATGGCTTCCAGACCTCCCACCATTTTGGTTGCCCTCCTCTGGACACGTTCCAGCTTGTCCATATCCTTCTTGAATTGTGGTGCCCAGAACTGGACACAGTATTCCTGGTGAGGTCTGACCAAAGCAGAATAGAGTGGCACTATTACTTTCCATGAGCTTGACACTAAATGCCTATTAATGCAGCTTAGAATCACATTTTTTTTTAGCTGCTGCATCACACTGCTGACTCACATTCAGCTTGTGGTCTACTAAGACTTCTAGATTTCTTTCACATATACTGTTGTCAAGCCAGGTGTCTCCCATCCTATATCTGTGCATTTCATTTTTACTGCCCAAGTGTAGTATCCTACATTTCTCCCTGTTGAAATGTATTTTGTTAGTTTTGGCCCAGCTTTCTAATCTGTTGTCATTTTGAATTCTGATCCTGTCCTCTGGGGTATTAGCTACCCCTCCCTTGGTGTCATCTGCAAACTTGATAAGCATACCCTCTATTCCCTCATCCAAGTCATTGATAAAGATGTTGAATAGCACTGGGCCCAGGACAGAACCCTGTGGCACCTCACTAGTCACTTCTCTCCAGGATGAAGAGGACACATTGGTGACTACCCTTTGGGTTTCATCAGTCAACCAATTAGAAATCCACCTAACAGTTGCATTGTCTAGCCCATATGTTACTAACTGTTTTGCAAGAATATCATGGGTCACTTTGTCAAAAACCTTATTAGAATCAAGATATACTACATCCACAGCATTCCCTTCATCTACCAAGTTTGTAACTTTATTAAAAAAAGAGATAAGATTAGTTTGGCATGACTTATTTTTGAGAAATCCATGTTGACTTTTAGTGATCACGGCATTTCTTTCTAAGTGCTTACAGACTGTCTGTTTAATGATCTGCTCTAGAATCTTTCCTAATATTGATGGGCACCACAATTCAAAAATATTGACAAATTGGAGCATGTTCAGAGAAGGGCAACTAAAATGGTGAAAGGTCTAGAAACCATGCCTTATGAGGAGAGACTTAGGGAGCTGGGTATCTTTAGCCTGGAAACAAGACGGTTAAGAGGGGATATGATAGCCCTGTTTAAGTATTTGAAGGGGTGTCACGTTGAGGATGGAACAGGCTTGTTTTCTGCTGCTCTAGAGACAAGAACATGGAGCAATGGATGCAAGCTCCAGGAACAGAGATTCCACCTCAACATTAGGAGGAACTTTTTGACAGTAAGAGCTGTTTGGCAGTGGAACACACTCCCCCGGAGCATGGTGGGATCTCCTTCCTTGGAGGTCTTTAAACAGAGGCTGGATGGCCATCTGTCAGGGATGCTTTGATTGTGTATTCCTGCATGGCAGGGGGTTGGACTGAATGGCCCTTGTGGTCTCTTCCAACTCTACAATTCTATGATTCTATGTCAGGCTGACTGGGTGGTAATGATTTGGGTCTTCTTTCCCCCCCTTTTTTTTAAAGACGGGGACAACATTTGCCTCCTCCAGTCTGCTGGGACCTCTCCTGTACTCCAGGATTTCTCAAAGATTATTGCCAGTGGTTGTGAGAATTCTTTTAGTATCCTTGATGTATTTCACCTGGACCTGGAGACTTGAATTCATTTATACTGGCCAGGTATTCCTGAACTACCTCTTTACCAATTCTATGCTGCATTTCCTCTACTGCATCATCTGCTCCATTTTCTCCAGGTTGAGCACTGTTCTCCTTTTGGGAGAAGACTGAAGCAAAGAAGGTGCTGAGTAGCTCTGCCTTTTCTCTGTCTCTTGTTAGCATTTCACCATTTTCTTCCCACAGCGGCCCTATCACTTCCTTGTTCTTTCTTTTGCTAAGCACATAACCAAAAAAAAAAAAAAGCCCTTTTTATTGCGTTTAACCTCTCTAGCAAGCCCAAGCTCCAGCTGCGCTTTTGCTTTTCTGATTTCCCCCCTACATGGGCTGGCTATTTGTTTGAATTCTTCTTTGGTGATTTCCCTGTTTTTCCATTTCTTGTACATGTTCCTTTTAAGTCTTAGCTCAGTTGAAAGTTCTTTAGACATCCATCCTGGTTTCTTTAGACACCTGCCATTTTTCCTCCTCATTGGAACTGTTTGAAGCTGTGCCTTCAATATCTCAGTCTTTAGAAACTCCCATCCATCATGTACTCCCTTCTCTTTTAATATACCTGACCATGGGATCACCTCCAGTAATTTCCTAAGTTTTCTGAAATCAGCTTTCTTAAAGTCTAGAAGGCATGTCTGACTATGCTTGGCTTCCCCTTTCCTCTGTATAACAAACCCTAGGAGAACTCTATTGTCTGCTCACTTTACTTCCTGAAATCACATTTGCAAGCTTTCCAAAATGCACACCTTTTCTCACAAAGCTCAAAAGAAGTAAACATATTTCTTTTTAACTGAGACTGTAGAGTCCAGGCAAATTTCTTTCCATCTCTGCATATATGGACTGAAGTTCTGGACCTTGAATGCATTATTGAAAAAGGCCTTAAGACAGCAACCTACAGTATAACCATGACTTAATCTCATCTAGTATCTCTTTGCTCCTGTTGACCAACTGCACTTTCATCTCCTGTTATCACTCATCTGGAACCTTTGCACACTACATAATTATAGCACTATGGTTCCACTTTAACTGCCATAGCAACATTTTATGGAGTTCTGCGATTTGCAGTTTAGGGATGGGTATTTCTCATTTCTCAGTCAGAGAGCTCTAGTGCCTCTCCAAACATGAATGGGCCCTGGGAGTGTGATGGCAAGTGAAGAAGTTACCTTGATTAACAGGAGTGTGAGGGGGAGGGAATGAGAGGAACCAGGTATATATCAAATGATTTTTAAAACATGTGCCCACTTCTACTTTAATTCTGCACAGAAAGGTAAGCTAAAAATAGCACTAGGATTGCTGGTTCTAGACCCTGAATAAGGAATCATGGGACCTAAACCAGACGTTAAGCATGTACATCCATGTCAGTTCTCAAAACTCAATGGGATAGCACATTTGCTACTGCACCACTGAAGTGTGACGGTGAATTCTGAAACTGCAGCTTTCTAATCTTGCCTGTAAGTTGTGACTTCAAATGCCTGTGTGTGTGTGTTTTCAAGCTGCCTGTTGTCTTATGACAACCCCATGAATTTCATAGGGTTTCTTAGGCAAGAACCTTGCTTAGCTTCGAAGATCAGTTGGGATCTGGTGCCTTTAGGGTGTTTAGGCCATAGGTTCATATTTCTGTACTGTATTTCTGTACTGACCAGTATTCTTCAGTGTGTGTTAACTCATCTTTACAAGTAATATGAGGAGGCTTCACATACCTTGAGTTCCATTCTTGAGGGAAAGGTGGGATAGAAATATCATGAGCAAATGAATGAATAAACCAATGAGTGGAAGTAGTGCTAAATATGAAGAGCAGGGATCCTCATGACAGTCCCTGTATCCAAACTTCCAAGGATAGTCCAGACATGGGAGTGCCTATATTGACTCATATCAAAAAGCCAGTTCTAGCAGTTTTCATTTCCAGCAAGAGCAGGCCTTCTGTAAAGCTAATGGGTCTTAATTGCCCACTCAAGACCAATCCAACCCAATAGTATTTGCAACGCAACAAGGATAGCTCATAATAATATATTACTCTGGGGAAAACCCATCCCCTAACCCCCCATGACTACTGTGAGGATTTAGATTTAAGCTACACTCAGAAGAAAGAGGCAAGTCTGAGGGTCTGGCAGATGTTGTCATTATCAAACATCAGGGGCTTTGACCCTGCAAGGCCAGCCTCCACCACTCCTCTGCTTTTGCCTCATCTGACACCTGTCTATCTATCACTGACCCCTCCCCTTTGTTTTCATGTTTCCAATCCTGTTCTCAAGCACCCAGCCATCTTTGCTTTGATGCCTCTAGTCCTCTTGATCTGCAAATGTCCTTGCCAGAATCAGGCCCCAGCTGTAACCTCATACAAAAGCTAACCTCTAGGCCTGTCATTTCCATATGTTCTCCTGTATCTTCAAGGCTACATAGAAAAAAGAATTCTACCAGGTGAGGATTTTATTCTTCATAGCAGTAAAAGAAGATCATTGTGAACATTTTGCACACAGGAGAAAAAAACGATGGAGACAAATAGGATCAATCTAAAGACTCTTGCTGCCCTTGTTATCATGGTATTTGCAACAGGGAAACCCTGAAACATTCCCGTCCATCCTTCACTTGTTTGCTGTAAATAAAATCTATCCACCCTTTGTGTTGTCTGAGTAAAAGGAAGGTGGGTGAAGAAGATGATGATAAATCAGAGTGATATAATATCTCCTAAAAGCGTCAAGAAGAGAGCAAAGCTTTGTGTGGTAAATAAAAAAAGAGCATGAAGGAGAGTAAATTTAAGCAGAGGGAAAACAGCAAAGAAGTGTCATCCCCCCCCCCCCGTTGCTCTACAAAGTATTCTTTTATTAGGATGATTTCATGGGGAAGGAGGTTCACCATTTCAGGGGAAGATTGATTGTCTACAAATCACAGGCTTCTGATGACACACCTAGCTGGATCTATCAGTGGGGCAAGAAGGATGCGGGATGGAGAGAAATCACATATGAAGACACAATAGAGCAGGGATGGGCAATTGTGTGGGGACTGAGAGCCACTGGCCGTTCACATGTATTGTTACTAAATGGGTTGGACTATCTTATTTTTTAATATGGAGTATTGATAGTTTGTTAGAATTATTATAAATTTTCCAATCTTTGTTTATTACAGATGTATTCCACCACTCTGATTGTCCACTTGCTGGTTTTGTAAGTGAGGTCCTATATTCCTTCCCTCCCTCCCTCCCTCCCTCCCTCCCTCCCTCCCTTCTTTCTTTCTTTCTTTCTTTCTTTCTTTCTTTCTTTCTTTCTTTCGGAAGACATGTGATGTTACTTCTGGGTGCATTTTGGCTGGTATATGGCTGAAAATTGAGGTATTTGGAGGAGAACAGTTAGGTTTGGGAGGGGGAGGATGTTTTAGAGTGTGGCCCCCAAAGCACACCATGTGTTTTGATGTGGTTTGGAGGGGTCAAAAGTATACCTCCAAAATTGAGGGGTTCAGAGGATTTATGAGAACTATTTGCAGGGTTTGAGGGCCACAAAAGTAAGGACTGGATTTACTAGGGAAGGGCAATTAGAAACTATCTCTTCTAGTTACTAGTTTGGCAGCAGTTTGAAATGTAATTCTAAAAGATCATTTCCTGCATTTTAGAATTTATTTTTTTAAAAAATACTCTTTCTTTCTTTGAGGGATTAAACATGGTTTCCATGTGGAGATGGATAATCAGTTTACTCAAAGTGCTGATGAGGACAGCAGGCTGGGCAAAGTGGAATACCTGAAGCCTCTCATTGGCCTTGTGGCTGAAACCTCAACAAAGTAGAACACATTCCTGCTTTTGTCGGGTTGCATCAATTTCAACAATTTTTGGGGTTGCACATTTCTACAAAGTAGAACATATTTGGCAATTAAATACTGTTAAGAGGAGAAAATCAGAAACATTTGATTCTGCCCCTTGACTGCTGATTAGACAACACCTAGCAGAGTTTTGTGGTTGCTGCTGCTGCTCTTGTGGGCTCAAGGTACAGCAACAAAAAATAGGAACTGCTGATCTGAGCAGTGTGAAATTTCACCAAAGATTACCCTTAAAAACAGAGAACTAGAGTTTACGAGCCAGCGTAGTGTAGTGGTTTGATCATTAGACTACAACTCTGGAAACCTGGATCTGAATCCCCACTTGGCAATGGAAACCAATGGGTGGCCTTGAGCAAGTCACACACTCTTAGCCTCAGAGGAAGACGATGGCACAACCCCCCCCCAAGCAAATCTTGCACAAAACAGTAACACAATCAATACTCTGGATCAGTCCAGATTAAGCTTTATTTTAATTTCTTGAACCCTAAGTTATTAACTGATCATAGGCTGAGATCATGAATTGAAGGGACAGACAACAGCTTTACTCTCAAGGAGTTATGCACTGGTTATGCTACACCACCTCATTATAGAATTACAATGTTGTATAACCAAATGCCCACTGTACATTCATGCACAATGAGCAACCATGTGCAGCCATGCAATCAATGCCCAGTGATACACAATGCACAGCATATAATGTGCAATGGTACCACATGCATAGCCAGATATGGATGTCATGCATGGGCCAAAGAAATACAATCACACACTTATGGAGAACTTACACGTGTATGTATAAGACCCCAACAGGATGCCAGCCAGTCAGACTGATTGTGTTAGATGCCCAGTCATTTTAATCATCAAGACATAATATACATTTTCAGGAGGTTTGCACACCTTTTAATGACTATTTCTAGTTCACAGCTAATATTTTTTTCTTTCTGCAACTGCTCTGGTGCCAACTTTTCTTTCTTTTCTTTGGCTTCTTTCTATAGTAATCACAACCAGTCAAGGACCACAGAGTGAATTTGACAGTCTCAATGATATTACATAAGCAATCTGATTTGGCCATGTGATGACTTCACAGAGGGCAAATGAAGTCAAGTAGCACAGCGACATGACATCGTCTTCACTTTTCATGGGCAAAAACTTTCCCAAGAATAGTGGTGGCCATTTCATCTTAACATCACTATATGCCATTTCTCAAAAGTAGAATACTTTTGAATCCTCCTAGTGCTTTGGCCCCAGATAAGAGACAGGCAAATAAAAAAAGAGGTGGTGTTGGTGGTGGTGTTGGAGGAGGAGAATGGAGGAAAGCATCTAAAAGGAACAGATAGCCAAAAATCAAAGTCAGACCTGACGTTTGTAGCTTAATAGCTGAATCACACCCCTTATAAAGAGAACACATGATTGTGGGAGTGGATATCTGTTTGAGGGAAATAACGGTCTTGATCTTAATTGTGTCACATCCCTGGGTTCTTTAGTTCACTGGTGGAGATAAAATGCCTCACTGAAGGTCTATGAAACATAAAAAGAAACAATGTGGGGAATCTTTTACGAGAACACACAGAAAAATCTGCCCTGTTTCTTAAACCCTTTACATCATTAGGTCCCTTGCAGAAAAACAGTTGTAAACAAAACACAAAATGGAACTGAACTTTTTAACGTATCTATCTATCTATCTATCTATCTATCTATCTCATATTGTGAGCTGTATGCAGGGTTGGATTTAGGCTGTTGGGAGTGCTAGGTTAATTAAGCTCCTCCTAAGTTCGCATGCACAACCAAAAGAAATGTGTCCCCTGAAACTTGGAACACACTTCTCCAGAGGCTTGTAGCAGTGATCCTAGTAAATCTAACACCCATTATAAAAGTTACCTGTTCCAGCATGATTATGAAAGGTTTGCAAAAAAAGCACCTCTTTTACAACTCAGCTTAGCTATGAACTTACTACTATGGTCACAGAAAAATCAGTATCTCCTAGGCTCAGGATACCAGCTATTGGCAAGTAGGACAATCTGACGAAGTATACTAAGGGGATCAATATATCCATGGACTATACAACAAGCCCTACTGCTGACTCACTAATCTACCTTACAGGGCTGTAATCAAGAGAAGCATGCATTCAAAAGTATTTTGAGATCTTAGTGTATTTGTGTGCCTGTGTCTATCTACAACTCTCTCAATAGCTGCATGATGAATATATACATGCATGCCTCGAATCTCATGGGACTCCATGTTAGGTATAGCTGTATTATAGGTTCTACCAGTGTGGGACCACAAGTAACAATGCAAGGGAAGAATGACTGAAGCTAAGAGTCCACAAACTGGCCCTTCCTTGCACAAATATGATTTGTGGATACTGACAGCTCCCCTCCCACTATCCTTTGATAGAAGCAAAGGGCACAGTGGGAATGAAGGGCTCAGCCTCTCTCTTCATGGACTGGAGATACCTCACAGTAGTCTCACTGCTTCTAGGTTGAGCAGATCTACCCCATTGCATTATTGTTCTACGAATTCACTTTGCCCTGCATTCAGCTCCACCTACCTACTGGATTAACTTGGAGAACATCTAAAATGGAATTCAGAGTTTCCCTGTGTCCATTTAGCAATAATTTTCTGTCCACATATATATGGAGAAAGAGAGATGTGTTAAAGACTGCAAAGTCACCATACTGCACATGGGTGCTGATTGAATCATCTCTCCCCACAAGAATATTGATGTGATTGAACAATCTCACCAGCATTCCTCCCCTGCCATACAATTTACTTTTTCCAGTGCTCATAGTCATGTGACAGGGATGTGTTAACTCTTTGGTACACTTTGATCTTTTGTCCTGCCTGCAGTGGTTGAGCTCAAGCAGATGTTTCTTTGTTTTCCTGTTCTGCCTTGCCTAGCCCTTTTGATCTCTGCAATGAAAATCAAGGGTGATAATCATTCCTAATGGATTAATGTCCAGTAAAATAAGGTGGTATATGTTCTCTGTGGCATCTATCAAATTTCAGTCCTGGAAATCCACAGACACTTCAGACAGTTACCTTTCTTTGTCTGCTCTGCTCCTGTCCATTCCATTGCCATTGTTTAAAAACATCAACAACACCAGCATTTACATCTTTGCCAAGGGCTGAAGGAGATCCAGCTTCACAAATGGCTAAGACATCCAAGATATCCCTACCACCATATGACCCCTTGTGCTTTGGTGCTGTCAGTTTTCCCTGGAGGACATCAGTCTGTGTATCACACAATATTAGCACTTTGTGGTTCCTGTCATGGTGAAAAGACTTGCTCCCCTCCCCTTCCCTTGAGTTGGAGTACAACCATAGACCCTTCTGGAAATGTCAGACTGATGGAGCTGTGTAACCCTGTGTCCTCAACCTACTACAGTGCCGTGACCAAACAGAGAATAATCACATAGAAAAAAACGAATGGATCTTCATTTCTCAGTCTATCCTGTGCCACTTCTGCATCATTTTGCAGGCTTTTTCTCAAAAATAAAATGCACAAAACTTTTTATTATTGTAAGCTCCCCCCAAAACAAAATGTGTATGTTTCTTTACTCTGAAATATATATTTCCATATGCCTGGCATCCTACAGTATAGATTTTTGCATGCCCTAAATGCAATTTAGTAACCTCAAAGTGTGAAAAGAAGACTTACGTAAAGGTCCCAGAAGGCCAAACCCAGTTCTCTCCAAGTGCACCTTACATAACAGCAAAATCCTGGTAGTGCACTTTCATTATTGCCCAATGCCAGTGATGTTACATGATATTCTGGTTCACTTGGCCTCCCTGCTTTAGCTTTAAAATAAGTTTCTGAAACTTGGAAAAACCAAACCAAACCAAACCAAACCAAACCCAACAAGTACTACTATTTCTCAGACAACTTGTTGGTTTTTTGGCAAAGTGAATTATTCCAAGAGGACAAAGGTGGAGACCAATACACTGGTGATTTGAACTACCAAGGAATCTGATAACCTTTGGAGGTCTCCTTTGTTGTTGAATCTAACCCATTATAAGAGTGGCACTACTGAGCTCCAGGTGCCAGTTCCTTGAAGCCAAGTTGCCCATTTGCTCAGGTGTTTATATTCTCCTTTAATTTTGCGCCTCGGCAAATACTGTTATTTTTGTACTCAAAACCAGGCAACTGAGACCTCCTGGGTGGATGTCTTCCAAGGAAGGTTGCATTTAGAAGCCTAAGCAGCTTTTGACAGGGGGTGAGGGCCAAATTAATACCAGATGTAGCACTGAATGCCTTTGCTGAAGCAGAAACCGCCAGTGCATTAGCCCCGTAAAAGTACAACTATACTGAAATGCTTGGCCAAACCAAGGGTGAGATTTCCCTTACTCCTTTCCAGCCTGGTGCCGATTCCAGTTTTCAAACCACAATAAATACTGAAGCCAGAACTAACAAGCATTTGGGTAGTTAGATTTCAGAAACTGATCCAGCAGATAACACAGCCTGCTGTCTTGTTCCAATTTTCTTAGCCAGGCAGGGGAGCTGTCCAGCAATGTCAGCAGCATTAAGGAGGCCTATTACTGACAAGAGAGAAGCTTTCCTGAAGATCTCTAGGCTACTAGCAAGTCTATGGAAGCTGGTGCATCAACAACTTACTGACTGAAACAGAGACCTGGTCTAACTGCTCTGCCTTTTCTGGAATGCCAGTTAGGCCCTGGTCCCAAAGTGCTCTTCTTTATCTCTCATGAGGTTTTTATACTACCAAACATCATATATTACTGAACTGACTCTGTGAAGTGAGTTGGAATCATGTCGTGCATTTATCTACAGGGTCAGTTGTAGAGAGTGGTATTGTTGGCCAATTTCTGTTGAGTCCCATGTCTATTAAGCTGTAGACTGCCACAGGGTTCCATATGTCCATACACTTTACTGACCATATAAAGTAGCTGGGCAGAATCACTGGTGGTGAGTAGACAGGTAGAGTTGGCTTCCATGAATATACTTTATTTGTCCCGGTCATTAAAGGCAGCTGGGAATGTGTAGGTGCTAGATAACTGTCTATAGAGATATAATGGGCTGAATGAGGGATTGTAAACTGAAGCTGAATCCTGACAGATGGAGGCTGTATGGACTGATAGTTCCCAGATTGAGAAACATGGTAGATGGAGGGAGCAATTATAATGTTTGGGAATGCTCTGAGGTTACTTTTTTTTCCCTTTCAATTTTTTATTATTATTATTTTTTAGTGATTTTTGCCAACTTTGGCTGGCTTGACATGGCTCAAAACCAAGGTTTGAAATGTTTCCTTTGAGAGAAAACATTTCAAAGATACATGTTCAAATACTCAAATGCAAATTTCCACATGGATATTTAAGGCAAAATGTAGTTTAATGAGAAAAAAAATGAGACAGAATAGATCTACAGATGGACACAAGCAAAGGTGAAATGGACTAGAAACAGAATGATCTACCTATTATTAAGCAAGGGAATTCAGAGTCTGGATTTAAAAGATCCTTGCCAGTATTCTACATCAGCAACTTAGCTAAATAACCTCTCCTGGCTTGACCCCTCTGCCCAAACATGATGAAAACTTCATTTACCTGTACTCTGTTCACCGGCTGAGGGGAGCAGGGGTGTTACAATTATGGCAATAATGTTACCATGCTGACTAAATAGCAATCAAGAATACAGATCAGTTACAGATGAGTAAATCTAAGTAACTTTCATATTCACAATTACTGCTTAGTCACAATTGTGACACTGATGCCATGACTGTAACTCACCACCACCACCACCAAAAACAACAATCTATTCTTTACTGGTGGGGAGATCTATTCTGCTGGTGACTGAAACATGGGTGAATGATGTCAGGATTGAGGAGGCTGGGTCGGGAGAGGTTACTCAGTTGCTCAGCTACTCAGTTAAGTATTCTTAACTAAAGCTTATCTACATGGGCCAGGATACACTGGTGCTCCACCGGCAGATCCTGTCTGCAGATCAAGCCCACTCCTCCCCCATCACCTCTACAAAATGGGAAGAAGACCAGATGGCCACTCCATCCCATCACTGCAGCCACTGGTGCTGCAGTCTCCTTTGCTCTTCCGGAAGCTAGGAAGCTGGCCTGCAACATGAGACCAAGGCCCCTTCATGTGGCCAGCCTTGGTCACATGCTGCAGGACTGCTTCTTGCTGCGGAATGGCGACAACAGATTGGCAGCTGCCGTGATGGGCCAGTGTACCAAAACAGGATCCTGTAGTCATGCAAGGCCTGATCCATTTCTTCCTGGTGGAAATGGATTAAAGCAGGTATTCTAATATAACAATTTATCAGTCCCTACCTCTTCCCCCCATTGTAGCCCTGTCTTTGCCCTGGGGGTCATGAGGATTGCCCAGGGGCAGAACAGGGGCAAAAGCCCTGCATCATCAGTACTGCAGAGCAATAAGATGAGGGCAAGAGGGGGTATACTGCCTGGGTAGATAAACCCTATATAGCAGATGTAAAGTACTGGACGCTGTCTCTAATACCCCAGCCATACCAGTCCATACAAGTGCAAATGTGATGTTAGAGGTTTCATCTGGGACTTGAGAGGTCCAAGTTCTTCTCCCCACTGAACCATGAAACATATTTTGTGACTGGGACCACTCATTCTCTTTATTTCACAGGGTGTTTGTGAAACTAAAGTAGGAAGAAAGAGAGTCACATACAGCTAGCCTTCCTTATCCACAGACTCTGTATACATGGATTCAGCTCTCCATGGCTTGAAAATATTCCCTCTCCAAAATAAAATCCAAAAAGCAAACCTTAATTTTGCAGTATTGGACATTTTCAGACAATCCTTGCCACGCAAGGATCGCCCAGGAGAGTTTCATCACAGCAGCACGGCAGGGGGTCAATTTTGGATGACGATGTCCCTGCTGAGAGATTGTAAGGCTCCAAGCCTTAGCACAAGAGGGACGGACGATCTCGCAGCAGGGACGGCAGCGTCCGAAATCGACCCCCTGCTGCGCTGCTGCGACGAAACTCTCCTGGGCAATCCTTGCGCGGCAAGGATCATCTGAAAATGTCCATTATCTAAGGAACATCATTTTACTATGCTATTGTATATAATGGGACTTGAGCATCCATGGATTTTGGCATCCATGGGGAGGTCCTGGAACCAAACCCCAATGGATACCAAGGGCCCACTGTACATTATCTTGACTTCACTGGAGGAAAAGTGGGCTATAAATATAACTCCACAACATCAAGACCATGAGACCCAAATATACTTCAGATCCTTAGTCCTGAATTCACCCCCTCCCCCAGGTTTTAAAAGTAATACTTTTGAATGATGTTTGGAAACAATGGTAGCCCTTGAAGATCATAAGCATTGAAGAGGCACACTCTAAGCTGTGTAAGTCAATTAATTGCCTGGCCACTGGGTTCTGAATACTCCATCCTCCCCTCTCATTCTCTGCCACTCAAACATGATGGGCCTTAGGCTGAGACAAATAACAAAAGGATCCATAGAGGAGTAATTTCTTTCACAAGACCTGAAGACATTTTTTTTAAAGTTTAGGAGCTTCCAATTCATCTTCTCAGTGTTTGCTGTGCTGTATCAATATACAGGTGAGCACAATTAAAAAAAAAATCCCACAGATGTCCCAAGGATAGTAGTGCTGCTTGCAGAATGGAACTAGGAGCTGTCTATTTGCCAGCATGTGGAAGCAGCTGGAAGGAATTGCTGGGCAGTGATTGCTCCGAACAATAATCCTATCATTCGGGCTTACTGTGATCAGGCTTGGAGAAAAAATCAATCCAAAACTGAGATTGGATACAGCAATACAATATTTATGGCTTGAGCACTTGAGTCAGGTGCTAACCAAGGAAAGTGAAGCTGAAGTTTTTCCACTTCTGGGAGGTTTTACTGTTTCTGCCCTCAAGACATGAGTTTTATTTGTGGCTGTTACGATCCCCCCCACTTCCCATCTAGGTCTTGAGAGTTATGTCATAAGAGGTTGCTGAATGTTCCTTCTAAATGTTTGGATGCATTTCTGTCAACTGTACTACAACCAAGCCTCCCTCCTGCACTCCACCAAGACAAAAAGGAAACCCTGGAATTTGGGAGCCTAGTCAGGCATCATTCTCCCTGAAATAAAACCAATGGATCAGTAGTGACTGGTGGCTTCCATGACAGTGGGACAGTGAATCTGCTGTGGGTTTTAGTCTGAACTTTAAAGCAGTGAATCCAGGAACTCAACCCTACATCTAAAATGGGTTAAGCACCTTGGGATAGCTTCTTCAAAGTTCAGACTAAAACTCATTGACATGGAAGGTACCTGTCATAACTCACCCCCTGGACAACTCAGAGGAGGAGACAGTAGAAGGAAGCCACACCTCCTGATAGTGGAACTCTCTCTGGGACTGAAGAGATGGGGGCTGGGGACCCTGCTCCTCAGCAGAAGTTGGCAGAGGCTCCCAATGCTGAAGACAAAGTCCTTCATTGAGTGAAGAAAGGGGAAACACCAACCCCAGAGCCAATTAAGTCATAGAGGCTGACCTAATTAGGTACTCATTAAGCACCTATGGCCTTGAAGGAACTGCCCATAAATATCTCGGCCTTAGTACTGACAACTCTCATATGTACTCTCTTGCCTTCCTGTTTTTTCATGACCTTGGACTAGCTATGTTTTGGACTACTCTGTTAATTTCTTGCTGGCTCATGTACCTGGATTTCTTATCTGCTGGTACAACCTCTGGACTTGCTATCAGCCTTGTGCTTCTCCCTTTATCTTGCTCAGATAAACTGTGACTGACCCATACTGGACTGGACTGACTACTTGACAGCTCCTACACACCTGCTTCCTTGGACACTTGTTGACTTGTGTTTAGGCCAGTACCAGCCACCACTGAAATTCAAAGAGAATGGCAGGATATCTTTGGCTCAGTCATCATCTCCCTTATTGAGTCTAGGCCTGTTTATTTGACTCTTTCAAAGTATACTTTTGGATCCTTGTGCATTTAACCATGTTAGTGCTGAATTAAGATTTCCACCTTTTATTTTCTTGAGAGGATCTTTAACATTTATATGGCAGACAGGTACAACATGCTCCTTTCTGTGCTGGGAATAGTTGTATTTATTGAATCTAGCCAGAGCAGATCAAGAAAAGTATTGCTTCAGTTTATTTTTGAAGAATTCACCAGAATTCCTGAAAAAAACATATTCCAGTCTGAAAGACATGTAGGTTTAAAAAATTCAGATGCAGGAAAAGTGAAACTAATTTTCCCATCTCTTACCCAGATCCTGTACTAGATACAAAAGAAATGCAACTGTTTGTTTATTATGGGGGTGGGTGGTATTTAGGGATTTTAATCTGTATTTGTATTTTAATTTTTGTAAGCCCCCCCCAATTGTTTTTAACAGAGGGGTGGGGTAATAATAATAATAATAACTATTATTATTATTATTATTATTATTTTCCCATACAAGCAAATGAAAATATTTGAAAATTTGCTTTCTAGTGGGTGAGATTGCAAGAGCTTTTGCACATTTTTCTATAACTTTTCATATTTTCTGACTGTTTTTTTTTTACAGAAAAACCCTGTCTGCTCCAAAAGTGTTGTTTTTGCATGAAAAAAACATGGTGTACTGCATAAAAGACATGTTTTTGCATTCAATTTGGGTGTTTGTCCAAAAATAGTGGGTCATTTGTATAAATACACCAAATAACATTAAAAAATAGTTTTAAAAAAATAACGTGTTTCCAGTGAAGGCCCTTTTGCTGTCACTACTGAATGACAAATCTTGTAACAGTTGACCATTTTTCTGATTGAATGTCTTAATGTGTCAAGACACACTTTTTCACTGAGGATCAGAAACTTTGCATGTACTGTTTACATTCTTGGTGCATGAGCACATGAACACACACTGATTCAACTCTTCCCTATGTCAAGGCTGGGGTAAAACTGCAACTAATCAAACAATGCTATAGTGCAATTGTCACAAAATAGTTGTGAGTGTGTGTGATTTGAAAGTTGGGGATTTCGCATTTGCAATTGGATTTTAACTGGAACACTTCCACATTTTACGCCTCCTTCCCACGCCTATACCCATTCATATGTTCCTGGCCAAGTTTTGCAACTAATGTGAGTCTGAAGTAATATTCTTTCCAGGGTCAACACCCCTCTGTGCAAGATGCTCTCTGCTGCTTTTGCTTGCTTGCTGCTTTGCCCTGTTCCTTAATATAAAAAGCGAGTGAATCCATTTTCCTCTGTCAAGTGGTGGAGGATGCATATCCCCACTTCAACATCTGAAAGACAGTTTAGCCAAGTCAGCATCTCTTCTACTCGCTGCACCACAAAGCGAGTCGCTTCATTTTGAACTCAGGTGCAACATGCCCTTCAGCTTGCCAATAACATTTCATAAGGTTCTGGAATAGGCAAAGAAAAAAGGAGGGATGAAACAAAGCTGGAAGTAGCAGCCATTTCTTCTCCTATTTCATCTGTGGCAAGCTGCCTAACAAACAGTTTACACTTCCCTTGTATTAATGAAGCCATACAAACATGGGTTTCTAATGAAGAGTTTTCTCTGGGTTCCTCTATTATTATAAGTTAGGCAGGTGACAACTGAAGAGAGGGTCTTCTTTGTTGTAGCACTATGGCCTTGGAACTAGTTTCTCTGAGCAGTTTGCTTGGCACCATTATTACCACACTAGATTTCAGACGCCTCTTTCAGCGTCTTGCCGCACAAGCAGCCTCCGGAGCAGTAACGAGGCTGCTGCGCGGCAAGGGGTCCATTTTGGATGACACAGTTTCTCTCTCAGCATCGTCCATGAGTGTTGCGGCTAGCATTGGAGGTGGCCGCAGTGTTTTTCACTCACAGAAGTTGTCTGTGAGTGAAAAACAGTGCAGCCACCTCCAATGCTAGCCACAACACTCACGGATGCCACCGAGAGAGAAACGGCGTCATCCAAAATGGACCCCTTGCTGTGCAGCAGCCTCGTTACTGCTCCGGAGGCTGCTTGCACAGCAAGATGCTGAAAGAGGCATCTGAAAATCTCCTGAGACTATCAACTTCTCCCATGTTGATAATAAACAGCCAGGTTAGGGTAGAGATGGGCAGAGTATGGCCTTTCAAATATGTTTGGATTTGGATGCAGCTCCCAGCCTTCCTCAACATTGGCTGTACTTAGTATTTCCAAAGATATCAGACGTTCATTGGAACCTTCCTTTTCTGCTGTTCCAGACACCATGGCACAAACCAGCCAATTCAAATAGGAAGAGACTCTGCTTAAACATTACAAATAACTTCCTGATGGTAGAGCTGTTCAACAGCAGAGCAGACCATTTCAGAAGACAGGGGACATCCTTTCATTGGTGGTTTTAAAGCAGAGGTCAGATGGCCATCTCTAGGAGTGAATCATAGAATCATAGAATTGTAGAGTTGGAAGAGACCACAAGGGCCACCCAGTCCAACCCCCTGCCACGCAGGAAATCACGATCAAAGCATCCCTGACAGATGGCCATCCAGCCTCTGTTTAAAGACTTCCAAGGAAGGAGACCCCACCACGCTCCGAGGGAGTGTGATCCACTGCCCAACAGCTCTTACTGTCAAAAAGTTCCTCCTCATGTTGAGGTGGAGCTTTTGTTCCTGGAGCTTGCATCCATTGCTCCGTGTTCCAGTTTCTGGAGCTGCAGAAAACAAGCCTGCTCCATCCTCAACGTGACACCCCTTCAAATACTTAAACAGGGTTATCATATCACCTCTTAACCATCTTTTTTCCAGGCTAAACATACCCAGCTCCCCAAGTCTCTCCTCATAAGGCATGGTTTCCAGACCTTTCACCATTTTAGTTGCCCTGCTCTGGACACGCTCCAATTTGTCAATATCCTTTTTGAATTGTGGTGCCCAGAACTGGACACAATATTCTAGGTGAGGTCTGACCAAGGCAGAATAGAGTGGCACTATCACTTCCCTTGAGTGCTTTAGTTAGGGATTCCCATATAGAAAGTGGTTGGATTATACTGGCCTTAGGCTTCCTTCCAAATTTATGATCCCAGACACTGAAATAGGAATCCTGAATGACTTCAATAATTATTGTACTTTCCCCTCCACCCCATAACCAAACCCCCACATCAGACAACATTATGAATATGCATGAACTCAACTGTCTGATCAAGACCCACAGTGTGGACTGATTGCCCTATAGCAGCAGATAATTAAAGTCTTCCCATTCCTTTCATTTGTGTTACTTTACACCTCACTTCATTTGTGTCTCCCCACAGACACACACTCCTCAATCTCTGGGGAGAGGGCTGGGTGGATTTATAGGGCTGTCCCAATGACACACCGTCTCAGTAACTGCAGAATGGCAGTTGTAAAAAATCCCATTTGCCGGCCTATTAGAATCCTATTAGTACTCCCAGCAGAGGAATAACCTAGGCCCTCTCGGTGGAATTAAGAGAAGCTCACAGGCACTGGCGCCACCGCTTTATGGTCCTCCTCCTCCCTGACTGAGAGATCAAACTGCTAGATATAAAGCCTCAAGCAATGAGCGTCCTTGGTCCATAAGCCCCATGACAAAATACTTTTGAAGAGAACAGACTGGACTGACAGCACGGTGGCAAACCAACTTGAGCACAGCTGTGCTGAGGGAATTAAACAGGCGGCTGGCGTGTTTGTTTGAGGCCGGTTTTTGGAGGCAATGGAAAATCCAGCTTGTTTTATTGTTGTTTTTGTTTCTTCTCAGTCAAACAATAAAGTTCTGCAGCTTTATAATTTGCAGTATCACATTCAATGTATTTTCCATCTACTTACTACCCTTTGAGCTTGTCAACACAGTCATAGGCCTGTTCGGAGCTAGTATACCAAGTTGTCTCCACAGGGTACAAATCTGTTGGTATATCCTTCCTCAGTCCTAAGGTACAGGAGTCTAAACTGGCAACAGAACCTGGCGAGTATCCTTGGAAAGATGCCAGGGCACCAGCTTCTAGAAAGAACTTACCCCTAAAGTTTTATCCTGGGCCAAAATTCCTGAGGCTCTGTTTAGAGCATTTTAATTTCCCACAGTGCCAGAAGCAACTCTGCATTTGGGTTCATTGTGGGAGCATAAAATGGCAGCTGGGCCTAGAAAGCCAGTGCTACTTGAAATAGTACTGTTTGCCAGGGCTCATCCATGAAGTGACAGAGCCTCAAGCACCTCAAGCCAGGTGTGCCTATGTACCCCAAGCTGTCCTTGAATAGAACAGAAAAAAAATCTGATCCAGGTTGTCCCATGTTTAGCAGAACATGGTATCTTCCTACACCAAAGATTTCTCAGCAATGTGACAATCTCATTAGCAGGAGTGGGTAACCTGTGGCTCTTCAGTTGTTGCTCTTCCATTAGATCCAGGCAACATGAGCAATGAACTAGGATTATGGGAGATTTACTCTAAAAACTCCTGGTGGGCAACAGGTTGTCCTAGACTGTCTGGTCTAGGATAATGTACCTAATGTACAATGTGTGTTCTTCAACTCAGAGCCTCTGTAGTCAGGAACCAAAACTATGGTCTGGAGCCCAAGTTTGAGGAGAAATGGATGACTAAAGATTTGGAGGGCAGAAGCTACTACTCAGTAATTCAGGAAAAAGAAGAGAGCCAGGGTCTCAATACAAGTCCTTTACTCCATCAATCTGGATGGTGCATACTGCCTGCAAATGTCAGAAGTTGGTTCCTTTTTCTACGCCTAAGACTAAGCACACCCAGTCGATGATAGCTCAAAAGGCTAAGCCTTGGCCTTGGACTGCAACCTGTGTACATTTAAGAATGCACACACCTAAGAAGAGCTACCTTGGAACAAGCTGAAGGCCTTTCAAGTCCAGCATCTTCTTTACAGTGGCCTATGGGAAGCCTACCTCCAGTACATGAGTATAATAGCAACCTTCTGCTCAAGTTGCCTCTGTGATATGCAACCATTAGGGATGTCCCTGTGTGTAATGTGCCTTCAAGTTACCTGTCGACTCATAGCAACCCCATGAATTTAATAAGGTTTTCTTAAGCCAGGAATACTCAGAGGTGGTTTTGCCAGTTCCTTCCTCTGAAATAGAACCTCCAGCACCTGGTATGCATTGGTCGTCTCCCATCCAAGCAGTAATTTGGATGACCCTGCTTTAGCTTCCGCGATCAGATGCAATCTGGTGCATTTACGGCATTACTCCTCAATTGTGTCGTTTTCAAATGCCAATATGAAAAATCTCAAACTCTCCTTGGGTGAGATTAAGACAGGTTTTTTAAAATCATTATTTTTATTTTTATTTTGCATTTTAGGAATTGCAAAATTTTGCCAAATTCTTTCACGGTATGTCCTGTGCAAAGGCAAATTTCCTAGGATTAAGTCCCATTGACCTCAGTGAGACTTTCTGTTGTATGTGGGGAAATAATCATTGTAATGTAAAAGCAATCTTGTGTACCTCATTCACAATCTTAAATAAGTCTAGGGTTTTTCCCTGCATGCATTTTGTTCTCCCAAAATTCCCTTCTCTTACTTCACTGAGCACTTCTAGCCAACTGGAAGTGCTGGGTCATTCGACACATGACCTAATTTGAATTTTATTGCTTTTGTGTAAGTCTCTCTTCTGAATCTGACTCTCCATGAGGATGGATGTATCTTAGCCATCTTAAGCTTTCCTGTAACCATGCTATGATGATCGGAACCCAGCCAACGGCTGTAGGCTGAGTGAGTTTTTAATGACCTAAATACCTTCAGTTAAGGACCTTTTTTAAAGTTTGTTTTTAGTATGTAGATTGAGATTGAAATACCTTCAGTAAACTTTGTTTTGCATTTTAAACTGACTCCTTTGTTTTGTAATGAGTCTAATTTAACTGGGGGATCCCAGACCTCTGATAATAATTGAGCTTAAGTCTGCTTCCTAAGCGCATTCTGCATAAACACAAAGTCAAAAGTGACTGAATGATTTTAACTCTTTTAAAGGAAATAATTCTTGTTGTTTTTAAAGGACTAGATCCTGGAATTTTTAATACAATTTTATTTTAGACTCATTACCTTCCCACACTTTCCCCTCTTGAGGGGCATGAATAAGAGTGAACTGTCAGGCAGTTTCTGATTCCCAACTTCTCAGTGAGAACTCCAGGAGGAAGAGCTGAGCCATAGGACTCTTGTGATTAAAAAGGGACAGAGGAGGGGTTTGGAGCCATGATTCCCAGGGTTCCTCAATACATTCCTCTTTTCTTCTTCAGAGCTCACAAAAAGGCAATCCAGGAGGGTAGTCAGGAAATTAATATATTATGGTGGATGGCTTATTCAGCACTGCTGTAAATAGTTCATGAACTTTCACAGATGTATTGCCTCCTGTGCCAATGATTTGGCCTCCTTCTTCTGGGGATTAAAGGCAGTGCTGGATAGATATGCAGAAACAGCTTTAAATTACCAGTCTTTGCTGGGCCTCTGAGTGGTGAGTCAAGCCATATTTTTGGTGGTTGGGAATGACAGTGGGGTATAAAAGAGAAGTAGATTTGGAAGCTCCTAGGCTGATAAAATCATGTGGTTTGTACAGTCTGATGCCGAGCATTGAAAAAGGGATGAAAAGGGAGAGTTCTGAATCAGTCTTGGGTTTTAGTTATTTATGATGATTTAGTGATATTTCTGGATGCCCACGAGAAGCTGTTTTAGGAAAGAAGTTCAGGGATTCTGTTTCTTTGTTGCATTCTGGTGTGGCCACGAGAGAGAGACCAGGGCAGCAGGACTAAATAGACAGCACACCATGCAATCCAATTCCCATTAAATCCTGTGAGACACAGGGGCTGTCCAAATGGTGAAAATATTCCTCACAGAATGTGAGGAGAATCCTACTTGTCTTAATGGGATCCTACACTGCCATGTTGGATTTTCACCTTAGCGAATGAGCTAATATCACTCTATGGCAAAATAGAAAATAGTTTTCTGTTTTGTAGTTTAAGAAAAGGTTTGGTGGTGGCTAATAAAGGCAAGTAAAAACACAAGTAAATCACTCATGGCCGCCATTTTGACCAGTGGGCATGCAAAGCTTTTGGGGGCCAAAACACCATTAAGTCAAATCGCAGCTGCTACAATTTGCCATTACTGCAGAGCAATCCATGTTTTTTGGCCTCATATAGACGGGGCCAAAGTGAAGTGAGCAGCAAAGTAAGGATTTCATTCAACATTTGGAAGAATTTCTTGATGGGAAGCCCTGATTAACAGTGGAGGAGACTACCTCAGAAGATGGTGGACTCTCAGTGGAAGCTTTCAAAGAGAGATTAACTGGGTACCTGTAATGGGCACTTTAACTGTGGATTCCTAGATGAGCAGTGGGTTGGCTACATAATCCCATTATTCCCAGAATGATCCCAGGGTATATACCTTCCTTCCATACAAATGAATGCCACCCACTTCTGTGGGGAAAGTCAACATATAGTATGGTGGGGGGGGGGAGGGATGTTACTGTGGTGGGAAAATCTGTCCCTCCACCTTGACAATATGTGACTTCATTTTCCCCTATGAGAGACCCTATAAACATGTAAAATGTATCCCTATGTTCAAAATCCACATAAACTTGCTGCATACCCTTCAGTATCTCTGCAAAACATGCAGTTTCTCCACCACCCCGCCCCATGAAAGCCCTTTCACTATGAGCAATAAGCAAAACAGAAATCCTCCCACTCACACTTTTTAAAAACTTGGTCCAAGCGAACAAAGTGCAGACGTTCCATACACTAGGTTCACACTCCCCCGAGCTGCTCAGCTTTATTATGTGCCATAGTATTTTCAAAGAGTTATATTTCTACCTGTAGGAACCATCAGTCTGGCAGCCTAGGGTAATATATGGAGTAATAGAGTCCAGGCACTGGAAGTTTAATCTTGTTTTGCTGAAACCCCTGGTGTCTTCCTCACTGAAGCCAAGTTTGTCATTAGGAATTCCTTTCTCCTGATGGCCAGCTTGTTTTTTTGTGTTTAGGATTATTCTCCTCCTTCCCTCCCACCACCCTCTAAAGAGAACAGAAGCTCTCGAGACTGATTTATGAGTTCCTTGATTCTTTTATGCAAGCTGGCACAGGCTCAACAGAATGAGTGAGTGAAAGAAAGTGAGAGGGGGAGAAGGGGGGAGAATGATTGGTGATGACCAGTTAAGCTTCATCTCTATTTGCTACACTACCGCTCAAAAGCGCAGCATTACCTTACGGAGGGGAGGCCCAAGGACAGGAGCGCTTAACAGGCAATCTACAGACAGCTATATGCACAGGCCAGAAGAAGTGAATGCACAGATAGCTGTAGATAATTCTGAGCAACACAGTCCAGGAATGTTGAGAAACAAGAGGATTGTAGTTCCACAGATAGTTATACATATTGCTTTTGGACAGTACAAATGCAAATTTTCATTCATTTAATTCTTGCATGCAAGAATGAAGGCATTGATGAGGGATTTTTTTCCCTCTTTCCACTGGACAAGTTTTCAAGAGTTTTGTGCACTGACTACTTTTTCCATCGCAGAACATTTTCTGCAAAAAAAAGTTGTTTGTCCAGAAAAACCTGGGTTCTGTCTGGCAGAAAACAAACTTTTTGTGCAAAAAACAGATTTTTTTTCTGCACGAAAACAAATGTTTCACCAAAAAAGGTAAAAAATATGTGTGGGGAAAAATACAAGGTGTCTCAAGGTATCCAGGCATAATTTATCGTTGGTGATGTGAAAAAAATGAGCATTTTTATTAAGATTTGGTGCCACAGCTCTCTCCCCAACCCCACTGCAGCCTCCAGTAAGGCTGCAGATTATTTGAGCGCTACAGTTCCCCGTTTCCAGGGATGTCTCTGCAAATGTGCACAGCAACGTCAATGGGTGAAGGCAGTACCAGCTGTCCCCTGAGACCCTGGTAAGTGTGGAAACCAAGGGGAAAGTGTCTCTCTGATTGGAAGAAACAGGTCTTTTTATTGATTGTTTTAATCAATATGCATATTGCTTCTCTCTCTCTCTTTCTCTCTCTCTCTCTGTGCATGTATGTGCCCACATGCACCGTCAAGATGCCTGTTAGCCTATGACCATCTCATGAATTTCATAGTGTTTTCTTAGGCAAGGAATACTCAGAGGTGCTTTTGCCAGTTCCTTCCTCTGAAATATAGCAAACAGCACTTGGTATTCATTGGCAGTCTCCCATCCAAATACTAACCAGAGCTGACCCTGCTTAGCTTTCAAGATCAGATAGCATCTGATACCTTTAGGATATTTAGGCCCTGTATAGTGCTTACCTTGTATAAAATACACTTTCAAAGCAATGTTTAGAATCTGCCTGGATTTTGGAGGAATCTATGTCGCCTTCCAAATGGATCTGGATGAGAGTCAGATGTCAGAAAACCAATTTCTAAATTCCCAAATCCTTAAACATTTTGTGACTCAACATGATAGGATTTATCAATTTAGGCAGGTCACAGACAAATACTGGTAGCTCGTGGTAAGAATGGGGAGTGGACAACAGGACACCATCCTGCTTAAGCCAAGAGCTATTGCTGCAAACAAGGGGTCACAAATGAAGCAGGATTGGGCTTCATTTTTCAAAGTTACTGCTGTCATTTGGGTGGCAACCAAAGCCAGGGCAACAGGACTTACACCAAAGACATTTATGGACAGAGGATTCTCACCCAGTTCATGTCATGACACCACAACTGAAAGGATTAAATTTGGTGTCCTAAATTCAGAACTGAGCATTATTCTACTCATTGCTAGGCTTGATGCTCTCAGCATCTTAACTGCATGGAAGAAGATGAGGAGGAGAGTAACATCACAGAGAAAATGTGACAGTGCTTGGACAGTCTTAATCCATTCGAAGCCATTTGACATTTTCCTTCCAAAATCTTAGCTGAGATCAAACCAAGCATAGGCTAGTGGGTTGCCGGAAGACCACAGTGGGGAGTATCTTCTACCGCATATCTGACTGGGATGTCTCACTGCTGGAATAGCACAGAGCTCAGTCGGCACATCCTTCATGGTTTTCAATTTTAAAAGCAAATGAAAGGCAGGATTTTGAATGGGAAGGAGCTTTTTTAATTCAAGGGGGGTTATATGACCACCCAGATGTATCAGCAGGAAGATGATACCCATAATTGATTGGCCCCTTTTCCTGGGGCCAGCACTGTTCCTTAAAAGGAAGCAGAAGGATGGCTAACAAAGGTAAACAAAGGGTTTTGTGTTCACCCATGTCTCCCTCATCCATGTTCTCCCACCCAGGCATGTGCCTGCTGCAGTTGCTTCACAGAGCTGCCTTTCTGACACCGAGGCAGCTTTGCTCACAGTGTGTCCGGAGGCAACACCTCCAGAATATGAATGAGAGGAGGAGGAGGATAAATATGCAAACTCCAGGCAAGCTTCCAGCCTGGTGGAATTAACATTGCTAATGAAATAATCACATGGGCAAGATGTTCAGTTCCTAGCTATTCTACGTATCCCTGGAAGACCCTGATAATAGGCACCAAGAAGAGAAATGTTTCCTCCGAGGCCTGCAAGAAGCTTCCCCGCACCCACCTAAAAAAAGGAGGATCCCTGTACTCCACAAATGTACACCCATTTCTCAATACTCCATTCCTTTCCCTCTTGCCCCCAGCTTGCCAGACTGAAATCTACTTCCTGACACTTCCACCCTAGACTCTGAGCGCAACCAAAGTCATCAGTAAATCTAGCTCTTCTTAATATTAATGCTGAGTCAGAAAGATTAATATTGTACAGTAATGCTCAGTCAGCAGTCACTGCTCATGAGGGATTGAAAGTTACCTTAGTGCAAAGACCCAATATATTGGCTTCTATGAGAGCAAGTTGACAGGTCTTCCTCTCTAAAGCGATAATCTCCATTTTAAAACATTGTTGCAAGTGTAAATCCATAGTTACCTGCATCACACTCCTTGAGACACAGGCACATACCATGATCCTCATTAGTGGCAATAATAATAAGAAGAAGAAGAATACATTTTACCAAAAGCTCCTTCTGAGAAGGCAGCAAGTGTCTGGCTATGTAGATTATAAATATACAGTTGTCCCTTCATATTCGCTGGGGTTTGGTTCCAAGACCCCCCATGGATACCAAAATCTGTGAATACTCAAGCCCCATTATATGCAATGGCATAGCAAAATGGTGTCCCTTATATAAGATGGCAAAATCAAGGTTTGCTTTTTCAATTATTATTTTTTAAAGAATATTTTCAAATCCATGGATACAGAGGGACAACTGTACACATCTATAAAGTTTGCATTGGTTGATGGAACAGAGATTCCACCTCAACATGAGGAGGAACTTTTTTACAGTAAGAGCTGTTCGGCAGTGGAACACACTCCCTCGGAGCGTGGTGGGGTCTCCTTCCTTGGAGGTCTTTAAACAGAGGCTGGATGGCCATCTGTCGGGGATGCTTTGATTGTGATTTCCTGCGTGGCAGGGGGGTTGGACTGGATGGCCCTCGTGGTCTCTTCCAACTCTGCAATTCTATGATTCTATAATTCTATGATTCTATGATGGACTTCTTTCCCATCTCCCTGGCTCTCTTCTCTTCTCTTCTCTTCTCTTCTCTTCATAACAACTGCTAACCCTGTCTTTGCTTTTTTTTTCAGAACGCACACATTTGTGTGCTTGTTTAAAACAGTATGCAGCATTTTATATCCACTGAGTAATCTGTACATTTTTCTAATACACCTTTCAAATAATCACATGAGGAGGAAGGCAGCAATCATAGCTGCTCGGGTGTAGTTGGGGGGGGGTTAAGAATTCTTCCTTCTCCAATGAAATTTGCCTTCAGTCTCCAAATTTCTAGCATTGCAGCAACTTAAAACTTCATTTGAGCATTTAGAAATACAGTTTAGACATTTAAAGGCAGGTTAGGCCAAAGGAAAGGAAAACAAAGGTTACTAAGGGGAGGCAAACACAGCATGTAGAGAATTCTAATCCATTTTGAACACTTTTCAGTGTTTAATTCTAGAATCATAACATCATAGAATTGGAAGAGACCACAAAGTCCATCTAGTCCAACCCCCTGTCTTGCAGAAATACACAATCAAAGCACTCCCATCAGATGGCCATCCAGCCTCTGTTTAAAAACTTCCAAAGAAGGAGACACCACCACACTCCCAGGCATTGCATTCCACTGTCAAACAGATCTTGCTATCAGGAAGTTCTTCCTAATGTTTAGGCAGACTCTCTTTTCCTGTAGTTTGAGTTCATTGTTCCATGTTCTAGTCTTTGGAGCAGCAGAAAACAGGCTTGCTCCATCTTCAATATGACATCCTTTCAAATAATTAAAAATGGCTATAATCTCACCTCTTAATCTTTTATCCAGGCTAAACACACCCAGCTTATTAAGCTGCTCCTCATAGGACATGGCTTCAAGACTTTTCACCATTTTGATCACCCTCCTTTAGATAACCAGCTTGTCGATATCCTTTCAGCTTCTCAATATCCTTCTTGAATTGTGGTACTCAGGACTGGACACAGTATTCCAGGTGAGGTCGGACCAAAGCAGAATAGAGTGATGCACTTCCCTCGATCTAATCACTGCACTCCTATTGATTCAGCCTAGAATTGCATTGGTGTTTTTTTTTTTTTTTTAGTTGCTGCATCACGCTGTTGAGCTTGCAGTCTACTAAGAGTCCTAGATCCCTTTCACATGTACTGTTGTCAAGCCAGGTGTCACCCATCCTATTCTGTGCTTTTCATTTTTACTGGCCAAGTGTACTATCCTACATTTCTCCCTATTGAAATACATTTTGTTAGTTTTGGCCCAGCTCTCCAATCTCTGGAGTATTAGCCACTCCTACTAATTTGGTGTCATCTGCAAATTTGATACGTATGCTCTCTGTTTCATCATCCAAGACATTGATAAAGATGTTGAATAGCACTAACCCAGAACAGAACCCTGTGGCACCCCGCTAGTCACTTCTCTCCAGATGAAGAGAAGCCATTGGTGAATTCCATTTGGAATCAGTTGGTTAACCAATTACAAATCCACCTAACACTCACATTATCTAGCCCATATGTTACTAACATTTATCCAAGAATATCATGGGGGACCTTGTCAAAGGCCTTACTGAAATCAAGATACACTATATCCACCACATTTCTTTCATCTACCAAGTTGGCAACCCAATTAAAAAAAAAAAAAAGAGAGAGAGAGATAAGATTAGTCTGGCATGACTTGTTTTTGAGAAATCTATGTTGACTATTAGTGATCATGGCATCCCTTTCTAAGTGCTTACAGACTACCTGTTTAAAGATCAGCTCTAGAAGTTTTCCTGGTATTGATGTCAGGCTGACTGGACAGTAATTATTTGGGCCTTCTCTCCCCCCGCTCCTCACCTTTTTAAAGATGTGGACAACATTTGCCCTCCTCCAGGACTTTCCTTTTTTCCAGGCATTCTCAAAGATTATTGCCAGTGGTTGTGAGATTACTTCTGTCAGTTCTTTTAATAATCTTGGATATAGTTCATCAGGCTCTGGAGTCTTTAATTCATTTAGAATAGCCAGGTATTCCTGCACTACTTCTTTACCTATTCTATGCTGCATTTTCCCTGCCATATTATCTGCTCCATTTCCCCCAGGTTGAACACTGTTTACCTTTTGGGAGAAGACTGAGGCAAGTGTTAGAAAGTTGGAGACAGAAGGAAAATTTCATTCTTATTTGGGTGGATGTGGCAAATATGGTCTATATGAAAATTCTGGACTGCCAACTGCATCATCCCCATGGGCAGACCAAGAAATGAGAACTGGGACAAAACCATCAAACTTTGGACTGAAATCAGATTCCTCTCACATCCTGAACAGGCTGCTGATAATTCAGCAGAAGGGCAGAAACAAGACTGAAGCCTCTGTCTCTATCTCATCAAATTTACTACAGCAGAATAATGTTTTCAGGAGAGATCTGTCATTGTTTGTGGCATCTTGGAAAGTGCCAGAATATGCTTGATGCAATTGTGGATGCAAATTGCAGAGAAGAAAAAAGCAATTTGGAAGGCATTAAAGCCCCTGCACAGGTTTCTTTGAAATGAGCAATGCATGTAAACTGCAATGTTATCTAAATAGGTAGAGAGACTAGAGATTCCTGTCTGATTCAAGTTGTGCATGTTCCAGCCCCATCTCTTTTCAGGAGGCAATCTTACTTTTCTTGAACAAGCATACGTAAAATCCCAATTTTCCTTTTGACAAGGTTTTGCTACATAATCCCAAGTGCTGGTTATGACTTATAAAGTCTTTAGGGATTGGGAACAGGCTATGGGAACATTGGATCTTCCTATATGAGTATAACCAGCATCTAAAGCCTTTGGGAATATTCTTCATCTTTTTTCCCTAACAGGCAGTGAGTGTATGTCACTTCCTGTTCACATCCTGTAGTTTGTTTACGTATTTGTTTTTAAAGGCCTTGCCTGGGTTGAAATTGGCCTGAAAGGGGCAAAAATGTGGCAAAAATGTACCCACAGGAAAATTTGGGGGGAAGTTTTTAACCCCTAGGGAACCTGGGGGGTCACATGCTATCCACAGGTTGCATTTTGGCCACCCCTGCTTTAGAATTCTCTCCTTATAGTCCTTCTGTTGAAAATTACAAACTTTTCTGTTCTAAAAGGTTTTTAGGACCTGGTTGCAAAAGCCTTTAATAGTATACCATTTTACTGCCTTTTTTTCCTCTTGTAATGGATTTATTTTAAATGTTTTTAATTCTAGGGGTAGTTTAATTATAATTTAATAATAATATTTTGTATGGTTTTACTTATGCCTTTGTGTCTGTTTTTGTGTCTGCTCGTTTTAATATTTGGAAGCCACCCTGAGTCCTAGTTTTGGGGAAAAGGTGAGATAGAAATGAATAAACGCTACCACTGCCACCACTAATACGTCAGGTTTTGGCCCGCTCTCCCCAAGGGGTCAGCATCTCTGAGTGGGCCAATTATTCTTGCCCTGAATGCCCATACACATAATCACAAGCGCATGAACACTAAGGTAGCTACACTTGCCAGATCTGAGGCCCTGGCTTTGAGTCTCCAGTTTCCATGGGCTTTCCCCAAGCAGGAGATAAGAGTGCAAATTCTCCATTTGGTGGGGCTTTGCTCTAGGCAAGAAGAAAGGATCATGCACAAACCTCCTCCAGCTCAGCTATTAAACTAGCAGCTTGCTGCAGTTTGCAAGGTTTTAACTGAGTTGATGCTGCAACTTGCCAAGACTCTGCAGGGTGGTGGTGGTATGTATTTACTATATTTCGCTCCCAGCTGCAATGGTGCCAGGGTTCACCCTCTGCTCTGCTGTGCATCTACCTTCTGTCTAGAAATAATTAGGCTACATTAAACGCCCCTTATCCTATCTCCCTAATAAATGAGATGAAATAATCCCCTCACCTTGCTCTGGGAACAGCCTCTTTAGCTAATATTTTTGTCTTAAATTCCAAACAGGAAATCATGTCCTTTCTCTCTCTCTCTCTCTCTCTCTGTGTGTGTGTGTGTGTGTGTTTGAATGACAAGCTGTGAGCAACTGTGGTCAGGGGCCACTCCTAGGTCTCTAGTTTTGGTCTAGACAACTTGTGGCCAGGGACAATCCTAAACTGGCAGCCCTAATGGCAGTGCATGGCACGCAATAACTCAATATGGATACTGCAATGGCTGAGGTTCATTTCAAAATGCTGGAAAGAAACAAAATGAAACCAAAATGTGTCCTGTGGTTTTGTCCTGTGATAAATTGGAACCTGAAAGAATAGGCACACCCTCTTGCACATGATAGGCTACTGCTGTGTATGGACTTTATCAGACACTTATCTAATTCCATTTCTGTCCCACTAAAAGCCAAAATCGTACCTGCCCGGCACAATAACCCTTCCTATCAAACCTACCTCTAGTCGTGTCAAAGGTAACCCCAGCACTGATGGAGAGTGAACAGAGCTCTGTTCACTTCCATGCTCAAAATCTCGATAATTCTCACGAGAAGACACAAGTAAGGTAAAATTTAAAAATAAACCAAAGGAAATACTCAAAAAGGATGTACAAGCACAGAAACACACTTCAAAGATTACAAGTAACCTGGCGAGGTTCATAAAAAGAGTGTTGTCTACCTGGCTTTCATGTTCTCACCAAGAAGTGTTCTGGCAGGACTGCCCATTGTCATTGTATTAATGGGAGGACAATGGTGCAATGTTTCAAATGCTGGCAGTACCGGCAAAAAAAGCACCAGGGGAGATCTATTGGTGGCTTGGCCCATCAATAAAATAGAACAGTTTCTGGACAAGATATTATCGTGAAAGGACAATATCATTTGATATGTGTGCCCTTTTGTGTTAATTAGGCATCATTATGACATCATATTTGCTGCATCTGGTAAAGTCCTATAACAGTATATTACAACATATGATTGGCTACAGCTAGAAACCTGCATCTACCAGCAACCCATGAGAGATTATCCATCAACAGGCTGCTATGGTGTTATTACGCAGGAGAAACACAAAAGTGACTGATGAGCATTGGGTGCTGATGTGCATCAGTTGTTCCCAATGAGCATTGGGCCACCATCTAGGGAATGCCAATGTGCATCAGTAGACACCAATGTGCATTGGGACACTCTTGTCAGTGCCCTGAGAGACACTTTTGCAATTCACTAGGAGGGTTCCAGAGTACCTCTGCTACATAGTTAAGTAACCCTAAAGCTATGCACTATAGACTATGATATAGAGTTGTGGCCAAAATCTGGCTCTGTACATTCTCCAAACTGCAGTTGGCACAAATTACATCTCCCTCCACCCCCACCATGCGAAGTGTGGATGAAAAGAATATTCACAAAATGTTTTGTTCTTGGTGATGGAGGATCTCTTGCCATTTTGAGACAGTCACCAAGTTCTCTGAGAGTTCTCACATCCAGTGCAAGAATAAGATGAGGATCACTTTTTTCTTCCATCAAGGGTGCTATAATTTGTGCAGAGATGTCTCTGTACAAAACAACTACCTTTTTTTCATTTTGTGAAGCAAAGCAGACACACACGCCCAGAAGGACTGGCTGATGGATGAAAAAAATGTGCAAAAACCTGTCCAACACTTCATTTTTTTAAGTCCATGGAACAAAGATCTTAGTTTCCCATAGCTATAAGTATGACACAACTGCACTATTGCAATATTTCTGCTAAAGTCACTACCCAAAATACAAGAACTCTTAATCAGAAAGGCAGGCAACATTCTGCTACCTCATAGTTGAGGAGAAAAAATTATGTGGCTTCTCATTTTCATGCACTAGATGGAGAAAAATGAGGATATATATCCATACAGCAATGCTATTTAAAAATGCCCAAAGGAACCAGACTATAATTTCCCATTTCTCCCTCCAAACCCATGCAATGATGGCAAAGGTACAAAGTTCTTAGATTGGGTATGTTTTCTTTATTTTTTCCCTAATCACTTTCTTTGATTCTGATCGAAAGGTCTTTCTTGTGAAGTTACAATCTAAGAAAAGGGGGAGGGGAATAGAGCGAGAGGATGAGAAAAGATTAGGAAGGGTTAAATACATCTCTTCTCTGGCTCCATCACAGGCAAAATTTCTGTCTCTCAATCAGTAATAGATTGCAATCAGATGAAAAGGTGCCGCTTGCATTAAACAGATCAGATGGCAGTAGGCAGCGGCAGCAGGGGGTGGGGCAGATGACAGAATGCTCAATCTGGAAAATTTATGTCCAAGTTCACAAAACAGCAATAATAATAAAAAACCACAGCCACTTCCTTTCACCTTTTAGTTACATCTCTGAAGTGCATAGATCCTCCTGCTTTGCCAAGCTCCTATTGTCCTAAGTATATTTGCAAATGTTTGATTCAGAGATTCAGGATCACTTTCCCCTACCACAAATTGCTTACTTTGAGAAAGGGCAGAGGAAAGAAGAATTGTACACCTGCAAAAGAGTTCATCCAGCCTGAGTTTATAAGAGTCGCTGTTTTGGAAGTGCCGCTTCATTGGAAAGATCCAAGCTTGGAGTATCATAGAATCACAGGGCTTGTCTATACGGCTGTTATAAGCTAAAACTGGGGCTCTCGCCTTGCAACCCCCACATTTAGCTCCCCTCTAAGGGTAACCCCGAGTAGCCTCACTCCAGGACGCCCCCTACAGGCCAAAATCGCTGCCACCACCCAAGTCTTTATAGCCAGAATTCGAGGAATATACATTTTGTCTAAATGTGATCCCGCACCATTTTGCCATATTCAGAAGGAGGGGGCAAAAACTCTGAATACATAGGAAAAGCCTTCATCGCTTTTCCTGATTAAAAAAAAATACTCCAAAGGAAATGAACATTCCTGATTCACACTGCTGCGCTTTCCCGATAAGAGTGGAAGTGGAAAGCTAATTGGTCAGACTTGCACAGGGGGAAGAGCTTGCTGGCAAGGCAGCACCTGGAACAGCCATGTTGGATTTTCACTGAGGTGATTGTGCACTGAGGCAACAAAACAGCCTTTTTTTCCTGTTTATTTAAGCAGAAGATCACACTTCCATACCCTGCATTTGTTTCTGTTTTTTTAAAAAAACACTGTTCAGCAATGGCAAGTGATGACAATAAAAATAGGAGTAATTCACTCTCGCCCACCACCTTGATTTGCAGGCATGCTCATTTGAACAACAAACACATATTGCTTCTCATGCCTGCAAACTGTGGAGACAAATTAAAGCTGCTGAGAATTGGCGTAATTGCGCATCAATCCACATTTTGTTGCCTTGCATAGATAAGCCCACAGAATCACAGTGTCTGAAGGGGCCCCATAAGTCACTGAGTCCAACATCTACCCCCACCCCTGCTCAGTGCAGAAACTCCAGCTAGAGTTTCCTCAGCAACTAGTTATCCAGCCTCTTTTTGAAGATGTTCAGAGAAGGAAATCCTAGTACCTCTCTAGGTAATTGGTTCCACCACCAAACTGCTCATTACCATCAAGAAGTTCCTTTTAATGTTCAACTGAAACCTACCTTCCTGCTTATCAACACTGGCGGTAAAAATCCAGATGACATTTGGACTACTCTGGTCCAGAGCTACATCTCATGAAATTCAGACTACATTCAGACTACTCTGGCCCAGAGGTAAGTGCCATACTTTACCTGGCCAAAGTCCAAATCTCCACCGCTGATTGCTGTATTTGTCTACACAAGTGATTCATCTGGATTTTTGCCCCCAGTGTAGATATGGGATGCGGCTATATGATCATAAAAATATCCGTATGGGGGCAAAAAATACGAACAGCCTGTCGTTCATATGCATACGAACCGACTATACGATTTTTAACCCCCCTAAACTCCGTATGACTCCCTCTTCCCCAAGCTGGCTGGAGCAAGCAAGCCAAGCGGCAGTTTTAAATCTCCCGCCACTTTTTTTTTTTAAAAGGTTCCTGGTTTGCGGACAGTCGGTTTTCCGTATTTACAATATAAAATAAAAATAAATAAACATATAAATTCACGGACTTACTGGATGCTCGCTAGCTGGGAAACCAACATGGCGGCCACTCCCAATTCCCCTCTGTGCTAGCCCCGCCCCCTCTACTCAGCCAGCCAATCAGATTACCCTGCCTGTTCATATGTGTGCGAATGGACCGTACAGACCCATCAGCCATCCGAACGGTGTACGGATTTCTCTTCACGATCCACTTTCCCTCCTGAACGCCACATGTGCGTATTTCAGGGTGGAAAACCGCCCCCCCTCTTTTGCATTCGTGTGCATCCAAACGGCCATTTGTACCAAAGCGCGAACTTCCACACGCCGTATGTATTATTTAAATCGTGTAGACGGGACCATGGTGCAGGTCTGTCACTGCCATCTAGACAGCCACCTCCACAGAGCTGCCACTGTTGGCATGCGATCACTCACTCTGAGGTCAGAACGAAGCGACCAGCCATGGGATCACACCCTGTGGCATAACTAAGGCTGGTGTCACCCCTTCCTCCCCACAATGTCACCTGGTGCAGTTCAGCCACTGACTGCACATGGGCTCTGCCTTCCCAGTGCACACTCGCTTGCTCTGAGGTGAGAATGAGGCAGCCAGCCATGCGATTGTGTGGCTGGCCACTCATTCTCACCTCAGAGCAAGCAACTGTATGCCATTAGCAGCAGTGCCGAGGAAGCGGGGAAATGGTGGTGCCTGTCAGGTAACACTTCTCCTGCCTCCCCACCCCCCTGAAGCCAGGGTGGATACTTTGTTCACACTACAGTTTTCTCCAGAGTTTCCAGCAAACTCTGGGAAAAAAAACTGTGAGATTTTAAAACCTGGATTAAGGTGGCAAACCCTGAGCTTGGTGTGGATGGGCTGTATGTCGTGTGCCTTTATCTCACTAGATTTGGGGAGAAAGCCACATGTCATGTGGACTTATCAGGCCAGATTGGGGGTCGTGTGTCCCTCCCCCAGTGTAGACAGGGCCTTCACTAGGTTGAACATGCTCAACCCCTTCAACCTTTCCTCATATGTTTTCTTCCCCCTATCTCTTATCATCCTTGTTCCCCTTCTCTGAACCCATTTCAACTTGCCTATACCTTTTTAAAAATGAGGTGCCAAGAACTGAATGCAGTACTCAAGATAAGGCCAGAGATCAACAAAGTTGCAACAAGGCAGACTCCTCTAAGAATGATTAATTCTCCTACATATCTACATTGGGAAGAATTGACTGACCCTATCATGCAGAGATCAGTGGGCAGCATCACTCATAAATAGCAACTTGAGCTCAAAGGAACCCTGAATTATTTTATCTCTCCCTGTGTTCTCTGTTAGTAAAGTTGTGGGCTATTGGCATAATGGAAGGAATCTATTTTTTTTTTATCTCTATACATATTGGTTACATCTGTATTTCTTAACCTATGGTCTGGGTACCCCCAGGGGTCTGCAGTGTCCTCACATGGAGTCCACAAAGGCTTGTAGGCTGCTTGGCCCACCTCCTCCCTACAGTGGAGCATCCACGTGACAAGTCCAAGGCAAAGGCTGGCTGCCTGACTTGGACTATGCATTGCCGTTCTATCTACTCTAGCCACAAACTTGCAGGAAGAAGCAGAAGAAAAGTTTTCCCTCCCTCTCCAGGGCCTCTTAGGGAAGGTTTAATGGATGGTGTAATTGTGTTGTTGTTGTTTTAACTTTTGGGTTAAGTCCCAATAGCGATAAAATATATTTAAAGAGGGGCCCTGGTAGAGAAAAGGTTAAGAACCACTGGGTTACATGTATAACTTACCTCTCCTCCATTGAGCTAAAGGCAGCATACATGGTTTTCCTCTTCCTCCACCCTTTATAGTCACAACAGGCCTGTAAGGTTAGCCAGGGGAATAGAAGAGCCACAAATGTCACCCTGAGCTCACTGGAGAAAATATAAAACTACGAATAACAAACGAATACATTGTGGTCTGAGAGGGCAACCAGAGTCACTTTTCCCAAGTTCACCACTGCTCTCTGCTGCCTGCAACCCATCTTTCCATTCCCAAGAAGAGAGTTTTCTTTCTCCATTGAGGGAGAGAGAAAGGTTTAACAGACTTAGAGTCACATACATTCCAACTCACTTGATTTGCAGAGACAATCCCAATTAATCCTCTGCCATCCTACTTTTTTTCAGCAGCTTTTAAAATGCCTCCGTTTCACACCCCTTCTCCCCACTTTCCCCCTTTTTCTTCAACTTACTTCAATCACTGGAAACTGAGTTCTAAGTGAAAAAGGAGTTTGCTCTTAATTAACTCAGCAGTGGGAAAGGGGGCAGGAGGGAGCAGAATCTTGCCCTCCCCAGTAATCTCTGGCAAAAGCAAACTGCTGCAGCCTCTCCTAGCTCCTACACTAATAACTTTTGCCATTCTGACCACACTTTGAGGTTACTTGGCCACACGTTCCAGTTTTCATCTGTGAAATATTGGTGAGTATACAATCAGGATCTTCAAAATATTTTTTCTGAATGCAAACACACATACACATACACAGGGTTTTGAGCATCTAACATAGCAATAAAAGAATCATGTAGTCCTCCCCCTGTTCTTTGACTGCAAGTCCTAGCAGTCCTAGGCAGCATGTTTTAATGATGAAGCATGCTGGGAGTTGCAATCTGGTCTAGTAAGAATGCTCAGTGGGTTCAGATGGATTTTGGAGGAAGAACACCAGGTTGTTTGCCCTTCTCGCCCAACCAACTGTGGTTCTCTCATCCACATAATCGCAACACCGCCCATGCCAGTTTCTCAGTTGGTCTTTTTTTGTTATTATTGTTTTAAAAGCATTCATTTTCTCTTGCATTCCCCCTCTAATTTAATTCTCCACTTCTTTCAAACATCATCCAGTGAAGCATCCAAATTACATCCAAACACCCTTTAAAAATGTTGAATTACGCAATTAAGAGTGGTATGCTGCAATAATAATGAGAAGGAGGGGGAGCCATTTAACCAGAACTTACTGTAGACTGAAGCAAGGACATCAGGGGGGAGGAAAGGAATAAAACTTTTGGGTAATTTGGGCTTATAGTGTCAAAGTAGACCCTCAAAACCAGTATGGTACAATCATTCAGGCGCTCACAGAGGAAATTCTGCTTCAGCAAAAATGTCTTCTTTTTTTTCCAGATTAGTCAAGCTTTCCTGCTACCTCATTTAAATCTGCTTCACACTTTCAATACTGTCAGCTGCAAACAGTAATTGTGAGTTGTTTGTTCTCTGCATTTGTAGTACTGGATGTGTTTTTCTTTTCCGTTTAGGTGATCTAATGGCTTAGTCATCTGCCACCTTTAATGTTTCCCAAATCTTCCAATGCAGTCTGGAGCTTCTTCTTCATCATCATCATCATCATCTTTTTTAGGTCTCAAAATACTTTTGAAAAATGCCTATTTTTGAGAGAAAAAATGTTTTGAGACATCTATTCCAGGAGTATTTCAATGCATTTGTGTGCAGGTTTTTTTTTTTTACATGGGCAGATTAGTACAGAAATGGGGTGAAATTCACTGATGGGTGAATGTGAATGATGTTGATACAGAGCACAGAAAGGTTTAGCACCCTGATATAAGTGGATCCTGAACGATGTTCATAAAGAACATCTAACTCCATGCAATGGACCTTAGCTTGTGCGGGACGCCTGACTGTGGAGACAACCATCACACTGGCTAGCAACTAATACTTTGTGATGCTAGCTCTATGCAGCTGGTAAGATGGTAGCGTGTGCCTATTGCGCAAAAAAGAAGGCTTTCTCGGTGGCTGCTCCCAGCTGCTTTGGAACTCCCTCCCGAAGGAGGTCAGGATGGCTCCCTCCATTCTTATGCCCTCTGGCTTTTAGAAACGGATGTGGGTTTTAATGGTGGGCTATGCTGTTTTATGGTTTGTATATTGTCTTTTAATAGACATCAATGTTTTTAACATCATGAATTGTTCAATAACTTTTATATTTATACTGTCATTGAAGTTTCTGTACAGTTTTTAATCTGTACTATTTTTTTTAAATAAAGTCCCCCCCCCATTTACATGGTGGATGTATGTTCCTGGACTTATTGCAGATGCACGAAACTGTGTATAATAGCAAACCACCAGAGAATCCCACAGGAGGACCTAGAAAATGCCTAGAGAGGGTGCCTTACTAGGTCTCTGGCACAACTCTATGGTCAACCTGTGGCAGAATTTGACCATAAGGTTGTGCTGAAGGACCTCCCAATGCCTAGAGAGACCACCTCCAGCATGACTCTATGGTCTTCCAGATGCCTAGAGAGACCTTTTCCCCCAGTCATAGGTAAGTGAAACCAGATGCCAATCCCACATAAATGGGGGATGACCTTTATGTTGTAAGCAGCCTTGAGTCCCATTATTAAGAGAAAGGAAGGATGATATTATTTTTTTGTTGTTATTGTTATTATTTCTTTTCCATTGATTTGTCACTTCTGTCCATCTCTTGGCTCTGACAGTTGGTAGCTCCCACCATCACCATCATCATCATTTCCATCATCATCATTTATACTCTGCCTTTCCCCCCAAAGCAGGTCTCAAAACAGCTTACACATTTTAATATTTTTAAAAATTTATTTAAGATATTTCTATTCTGCATCCCAGTCCACAATTGCTCCTGGGGCGATGAACAAATAAAAGCAATTAAAACAGTATAGATACAAAGAGTTTTAAAACACATTAAAACACTCTTTATAAACTTTTTAAAACAGTCAAAAATCAATCCTAAAATACAATTTTAAAACAGTTAAAACAGAGCCATTTCAAACGTTCAAGGCCATGCAGAACAGCACTGTTTTAGCTGTCCACCAGAAGCTCAAAGGAGATTGAACCAGACTATCTTCCTTGGGTACAGAGTTCCATAGTTGAGGGGCTGCTACAGAGAAAGCCCTGTTACGTGTACATACCAACCTAACTTTGTGAGGCATTGGGACAATGCTACAGGGCTTCCTCTTTAGCTATACAATATAGGTGAAACATTCAAAAGGTCAACATTCAACAAATGGAGGTCACTTCCTGCTCACTTCTTGGGCTTGTCTATACAAGGCAAAAAGAAGCAGATTGCTCTGCATTAAAGGCAACTCGCAGAAGCTATGGTTTGTCTTAATGGTGTTTTGGTTTTTTGGTTTTTTGTTTTTTTTTTGTTGAGTTTTTTAGGTAGATCGCAGGCATGCAAACCTATCCACATTTGCTGTGCAAACGGGCATGCCTGCTAATCAAGATGGTGGTTGTGAGTGAATTACTTGCATTTTTACTTACCAATTTGCTGTCGCCAAACAGTATTTTTTTTTAAAAAGAAACTATTCCCAAGATATCATAGAGTGATATTTTGCCTTAACAGAAAAGCACAAAAACCAAACCCCTGTTTTATCGCATTAGCACTCACTCGCTAAGGTGAAAAAAACAACACATGGCAGTTCTGGGCACATGCCTTGTTAGCAAGCCCTGCCCCCTGTGCTTATCTGGCCAATCAGCTTTCAGCTCCTGCTCATATGGGAAAGCAAATAATTTGGTCACTTGTCCCAACAAGCAGGAATGTGCATTCTCCCTGCTGTTTTTTTAAAAAGTCCAGGAAAATATACAAAGGCTTTTCCTGCAGAGTCTATGGCGCATTTAGCCTCCCTCCTTCCGAATACAGCGATACGACACAGGATGCCATTAAGGCAGCTCGTATTCTCCTTGCATTCCGTGAGGAGTATTTTTTGCCATTTAGACAACCCCCTTGTTTCCAAATAAAGGCCTCTTCTGAGCCTAAAAATTGACTTGCTGACTGATAAAATGTGGCAAAAATGCCATGAACTTGGAAAGAAACATTGACTTTTATGAGGAATAATCACATGGAAAGTGTCTTGCTTGATCTCAATCGTCTCAGCCTCCTTCCTCCTCTTCCATCCACTACTGCTGAGCAGGTGGTAGAAATGTGGTCAGTCCAACAGACTTTTGGGACATATGCTTGCTGATTTGGAAATGCTGTTTCAAAACCCACATCCTGGAAACGTTGCATGGAATTACTTTCAAATCGGTTGCTAGGCTGTTTTATGGTTGATATTTTTCACCGAGGAATTGATAGTTTTTTACTTTTAGTGTGTGTGTTTTTAATGAGATTTCACATTGCTTTTTTTTATTGTTTGCAGCTTGGAGGGAAAATATTTGGCTGCAAATGTATTGAAACAAACAAATAAATAAATATTCCAGAATCAGACATCTAAAACAGATGAATAAATGTTTCTAAAATACTCAGAAATAGGGGGTAAAAGGAAAAAAATGTTTCCCTTTTCTTTTTTCTTTGTTCCTAACTCTTAGCCGACTTTGGAAAAGCCCCTTTTTTGGACACCCAATTGTCAGTATGGCCTTTAGCTGTGCTGTCTAGGGTTTTCAGGAAATTGTGGTCCAAAAAGTAACTTTCCTAAGGTTGGGCCCTTATAGTTAAAGGCCTACTGCCTCTGGATGGGGTGGTTATGTATAGCCCACAGTGAAAAAATGTACACAGAAAGGGGACAATATTTCCAATATTTTAAAATGTCACAGTGCCCAAACATGATGTTTCCACCACTTGTCAGTACAATTCTATGCATTTACATCATGCATTGACGAACTCAGTGTATTATTTAGACTTTCTGGATTCATAACAAACTTGTGGCAGTGAGTTCCACAAGATGAAAGATGCTTCACATTAACAAAGGAAATTCTCTCCCTACTACAAATCAGAAAAGATGAAGCCCAAGACTAGTGTCACATCATACATTATCTCTCTCTGAGCTACCTACAATCCCTCCTCAAGACCCTGCACTGAATTTCAATGCCAAATGGATGAAAAGCAACCATTTTGCACTGTGTTTTACTTTGAGGTTTTGGTTGGCTTTGAACAGGAGCTCAAAGTGCTGCTGCTCTGTCAAGCTTTGATGACCACATGGCTTGAAGGTGAACAAAAAGTTCCCCAGAGATTCAGTGAACTCAAGCTGCCCCAGAGCACACAACTCAGGCATCCTTTTGCCTTTATCCAATGTTCCCATCTAAGGGCTCACTGTTACAATTATGCTGCTGGACATTAAACACAGCTTTTTATGCTGAATCCAGAGGCTTGGGCAGAAACCTGCTAATTGCTGCTTTATTCTACACAATTATAGCACTATTATTCCGCTTTTAACTGTCATCGCATGGGAAATTTAAAAAAAGACTTAGAAAGTTTTTTAAAGTACGAAAACACACTTTAAAACTTACAAGTAACCCGGGGAGGGTCATAAAAAGTGCATCACTTACCTGAATGTCATGATCTCACCTGTAAGTGTTTGTGCTGGACCAGCCACTGATGGGGTAAGTATAGTAAAAAAAAAAAAAAGATGCAGGGTTTCACACATCGGCTATGCCAGCAAAAACAAACAAACAAAATACCAAACAGCTGGGGAGATCAATTGACGGGTTTTGGCATGAACATAACATTAAAAGGGTGACATCGTCTGATATATGTGCCCTTTTGCATTATGTGGCATTGTTATGATGCCGTATTTGATGCATCCGATAAAGTCCTTAGTATATTTTTGAAAGGAGAAAACTCTCTGTGGCTTTTCTTCACAAACAAAGATTCAGGAAGGACTCATCCCATGCTTTCTGCAAGCGCACTGATGACTAAAAAGGCCAATCCAAGATAAACAAGTCCGGTTGCAGAAAGCATAGCAGAAGGTCTCCTTGGGTGATGTTTTTGGGTTGTGATTCTTTCTGCGTTGTTGTTTCTCTTCAAGACTTGTTCAGCGTGAGTTCTCAAATAAGGCTGCAGCATTGTGGATAGTGTGTCTCCACACCTCCCGACATGAGGCCAGGGTGGACCACTGTTGGTGATCAATTTGGCCGAGCCTGAGATGTTGTTTCAGGGAGTCTTTGTATCGCTTTTTTGGAGTGACCCTCTTACGCTGATCCGTGGCAAGTTCACCATAGAGTAGTATTTTTGGGAGGTGATGGAGAAAACACCACAGGAGAAACACACCTTCAGAAGCCTCCAGGGTACACAATTCTTCTCTTAAGTAAGGCATGTGTGTACATGTCTGCACACATCTTCTTTTAACAAAAACAAGAACCTCAGTTTTCAAAACCTGCAAGAAACCTTCTGGAGATTTCCACTCTCTCCATCAGGGGCTGGTGCTACAAACAGCAAGCCCCTCTGTGTGTGTAAAATAGCTTGTGGAGCCTCTGAAGTTTTCCCCTCTTTCATGGCCAGCCAAGTGCCATTCTATGCATGTATACTTTGAATTCTGAGGGTGTTTTTTTTTTTCCTATGTGTGGAGATGTTTTGTACAGGGGAACATTAAGTGAGCCTCCTTCTGCAGTCTGCTTGCTATCAGCCTAAACACAGGAAGGTCCATTACTTCAGTGGAGGTGAAGCCTAGGCAGAATAATCTTTTCAGAACAATCCTGGCTCCATATAAACCAGCCTTCTTCAAACTGGCACCATCCAGAGGTGTCAGATTACAATTCCCATCATCCCTTCCTAGCCAGTGCATCCCTGCCTGGGTAGGGATGATAAGGTTTGTAGCACAACACATTTGAAGAGTGCTGGGTTCTTCTCCCGCACTCCCTGGGGGGGGGGAGATGCTGACATCCAGGGATGTGTGAAACAGCTCCCTATTTTAATACTGCCATGCACTCCAATTGTCCTGATTTGGCAGGAACAGTCCTGATTAATTCTCTGTCATCCCATTTTATGAACAACTATTAAAATGTCCCAGTCTCACTCTCTTCATCCTGCTTCCCCCTTTGTCTGCAGCTCACTTCAATCCCTGCAAACTGAGTTCAAAGTACAAAAGTAGTTTGTACTCACTTAATGTGGGCGGGGGAGAAGAGGAGGGAGGGGGCAGAATCTTGTCCGTCCCTGTAGGCTCAGGCAAAAGCAAACTGCTGCAACAACTCCTAGCTTCTAAGTTCTTCTTCATTAATAACTTTTGCCATCTTGACCACCTTCTGATGATACTTCCCCAGACATGTCCCAATTTACACCTACGAAATGTTAGAGGGTATGTACCACCCACATCTCATCACTGTCCTGAAGTGTCTTAAGATGCAAGCTACAAACAAACAATAACAATAACAACAAAGCCCAACTGTATTCAATGAGATTGCTACCCAAGGTTTGCATGCAGTGAAGAATTAGGCATTAGGAAGAACAAGGAAGGGCTTTTTCCCCCCAATGGGTATCTCTCCCCCTGCCCCTTTTATGAGCTTGGATAAAGAAGCTGCTGAAACAAGCAAGACAAATAGGAGGTTGTGCTAAGGAGAGAGATTCCATTTGGAACCAGGGAGAGCTGTTGCTTCACCTGTTCTCCCTGCGTAATAGATAGGCCTCCCTGCAACTGTCGTCCCCTTTTATCTGCCTTCCAACAGTGCAGAAAAAGAAAATAAATCTTTACCAGTGCAATTTTCTTTCCAAACAAAGGGATATTTACCCATGGACATTTTTATATCAGGTATTGGCAGTGGGAAAACTGACTGGAAGCCAGTATGAGATGCCAAAAGAGGTTTGGTTAAGTTAAACTGGCTTAGTTCAACTATTACATAGCAGGACCCTGTAATTAGAAAAGTGCAAAGAATTTATTCTTTGCAAAACTCCAGCATGCGTTTTGCTGGGCAACACATCCCAGACTAACATGCAGATAGAAATGGAGCTAGGCAGCAAGCTTTGCTCTGGCTCAAAAAATGTAACAAGATGTGTTTCTAAAATGCATGCTTCCTGATGCTGCGTTGTTGTGATCCATGAAACCCTAGATGATGAAGATGATGATGATGATGATGTCATGAAGGTGCCATAGGGTAAGTCCTTCTTTTGATTTTGATACAAAATGCTAAGGCTGAAATCCTATTGGTGTCCAATCTATGTTTTGTTCAATGTAGAACATCTGTATTAGTTCTAAGGCCCTTTCCACTACACAAATATAGCACTATGATTCCACTTTAATGGCCATGGCTGCACCCTGTGGAATGCTGAGGTTTGCAGTTCAGGAAGGCACTAGATCTCTCTGGCTCAGGATTCTAAATATCCCTCCCTAAACTGCAAAACCTAGGATTCCACAGGATACAGCCATGGCAGTTCAGAGAGCAATAATTGTGCTGAATGAAAGGGCCCCAGGCTGCAGAAACAGAGTTTCTTATGTGGAGCCATTGTACACGCAGGTGCACATGAATATAAGTCATGCACATGTGTATCTACATGGGCATATGAATGTAGATGAGCACACGCCTCTTCATGTGCTTTTGGCTGCATACTGGGATGTGCATTTAATTATGTTGGCATTCAACACAAGGGCTGCATAGTACTGTACAATTGATGTGTAATTCCACATGCGGAGAATTTGCACTATGTGCATTCCTATGTAGGAGCTTCACCCGAGTATTTTCAGAGGAATGTGTGTTTAAAATTATAGGTAAAGAACTGACTCTTGGGAGACACAAACCAAAGATTCCACTGGTATTACTGCAGTGGCAAAAGCCACTGCCAAGGAAGGAGGACTGAGAAGGGAACAGAAGTGTTCAGGGGTTCCCATGTCAGTGAGGCTTTGAATCTACTCTGAGGATTAGTCTGAGATGTAAAAATGCAGAGCCTAGAGATCAGCACCTTGGATAGCTCCTATAAAGTACAGTCCACCTTCTGTATCCATGGGTTCGGAATCCATGGATTCAACCAACCACGGCTTGAATATATTCATTTAAAAAAGATCCAAAAAGTAAACCTTGTTGTTTGCCATTTTATATAAGGGATGCCATTTTACTACACCATTATATATAATGGGACTTGAGCATCAATGGGTTTTGGTATCAACGGGGACCTTGGAACAAAACCCCAGCAGATACCAAGGGCCCACTGTATAGACTGAAACTCGGAGCAGATTCAGGACCCTACTGGTAGTCACCAGGCATCAGTGGAAGGGAATGAGAAGCTCAAAGCATGACAAAGGCTAGAATAAGACTTCTGAGACCATCAGGAGTGGGATGGGAACTAGTTTTGGTTCACAATTAGCATGATGCATTTTCTAGGGACACCTTCCATGGGGAAGAGTGGTTGGTTTCACAGCTCTTTCCTCTGCATCTGCTCCATGTTGTATAGGTATTTTCCCAGCACCAAGCCTCTATCAGGATTGAGTCCAGCACCAGGAGAGAAGCCACACAACTCAGTGCAGCTGGGGCATGGCAAAAAGTGGGAAAGCCAAAAATGAATTTGCCAGCGCCATGATCCACCAGCTTCCTCTGCTATTTTTCTGAACCAAATTGCAAGGAGAGGGGAGTATTCACCCCTCCCCGGTCCCCAGGTCACAAAGTAGCAATAGCAATAGTAATAGCACTTAAATTTCTATACTGTTTTACAGCACTTAGGAATGTATAGTCTCTAAGCAGTTTACAATGTGTTAGCTAATTGCCCCCAACAAGCTGGGTACTCATTTTACCAACCTATAGAAGGATGGAAGGCTGAGTCAACCTGGAGCCCTATAGGATTGAACTCTCAACCTTGTGGCTGCAGTACTGATATTTAGCCACTGCACCACCAGGGATCCAAACAAGTACACCTTCTTTGGAGACTTGGTCCCAGACAAAAACCTCCACAGCCTCTAAACATCCCACTCTGAGCAAAAGTTGGCAGTGACTTCAGACTTCAAGGAGCAAACCTGCAAGTTCCGCCTCCTCCTAAAATAGCAACTAGAGAAATCTGAAAGAAAGAAAGAAAGAAAGAAAGAAAGAAAGAAAGAAAGAAATGGCTTTGGCCAGATGTTGACAGCTGGTGGGAGGCTTCCACAGGAGGGTGCAGCTGTCCAAGCAGTTTGGCCCCAAAGCATCTATATTATCACAGCTGGAGAAAGAAGGGTATCCAGCATGCTGCCTCTCTCACTGTGGAGAAGTAGCCTGACTAGGATCAATGTGTTCAATGAAGAGAGGGAGAGAGAAAGAGAGGGGGGGGGGAAGAGGGAGAAGAAAATGCTCAGCACTCCATTCCTGTTTGCAGTGCCAGTTCTCATCTACGTTTAACACGCCGCTGCTGTCTCTGCTAGTGACCGGCTTTTGTGCAGAAGTAAATTGCTTCTCTCTGCCTGCTGTCTGTGGCTGCCTGCATTTCTAATACACCAGTCATCCAGGTGAAATCCCATCCACCATCTTCCCCATTAACTTCAGGTCTTGAAATCTGGGCACTTTTCAAGAGCCTCTTCACATCTTACTACTTCTCTCACTTCACGTATACATCTAAGTCATGCTCCACACATCACTATTGCTGGAGAGAAAATTGCTAGCCCAATCTAGGTACTTGCTCAGAAATTTTGCATATAGAATTTAATTTGGGGCAACATTTGAAGGCAATTCTAGTTCTATGTCTTATTAATTTGGCTCGCTGAAGGGGAAGTTTCCCCACTAGCTCTTGATCCTCTGAGCCAGCATGGTATAGTGGTTTGGGTGTTGGACTAAGTCTCTGGGAAAGCAGTCTCTGAATCCCTGATCAGCTATGGAAACCCAGTGCATGAGCTTGGGCAAGTCACATTCTCTCAGCCTCAGAAGGCAGTGGCAAAATTCCTCTTAACAAATCATGTGAAGAAAACCCTATAGTAAGAATTCCAAAAAAATCAGAAATGACTTGAAGGCATATAGCAACAATATGGGGTGTCCCATGATATGGGGTGTCCCATGACAGTGAAAATTAATGACAAACAGAGTGCTTATGGAATCACCATGTTCCAATGCACTTGAGAGCCAGTGTGTTGTAGTGGTTTGAGTTTTGGAGTAGAACTCTGGGAGACCTAGGTTCCAAAAAAATTGAGATTACAACTCCTAGATTCTCCCTCTGGTGTTTGCAGGATTCTGAGAGCTGCAATCAAAAGAACTAACTTCCCCAAGCTCCGGTCTCTGTGTTCCTTGCCTGCTCGTCATTAGCAGAAATGCCACATAGCAAAAAAGAAGCAACAGATTCGGTTTTATCACACCTCCTTTCTCCTTGTGTTTCTTTTGAAAGTGTGTTTAAAAACTCAGTGCCTGCCTCCTCACAGGAAGCCCTAGGGGAACTCTGTCTTTCCTTCTTATTCCTCAGCTGTCGGGTTGTCACAGATCAGCCAAGTTAGGGAGCTGTGTCAGCGGAGACGCTCTTGTGCAGCCAGCGAGAAGTTCACAGAGGAAATTGATATTCGCTGCAAATTATTTTGGATGATTTACTGGAATGAATTAACTTCCAGGAACGTGGGGGGAATTGGAACACAGCTTCTGCTTTTTAGCTACAATCCTGGAGGTAAGTGGCCTGCCTTCTGCATGACTAGATGTCATGAACTGAGCATCATGTTATGGGAGATGCTTCAGCAACAGGGGGAGGGAACCCAGTGAACTGTTCCTCAGTGTCCCTGTGTGCACGGACGATTATAATATTCCTGTGAACCATGGTAAGAAGCTGTTAACATCTGCCTAATGCCTAATGATCCTTAGGGGGAATGTTTTCATGAAAATGCATATAATTATGATGAAATCAGTGAATTTGCTCTGTCGACTTCATGAAGCAAGCCAGCTTGGTTGATCACATCCTTTTGGGTGCTTTGCAGACAACTCTAAGTCAAGAAGGGAATAACCCAAGTAGTAGGTTAAGACAGCTATACCTGTAGCAATGCCCTAGGATAAATAATGGACAACATCTATCATTATCTTTATTTATTTATTTATTTATTTGGATAAATAAGGGACCATGTCTGGTTTTGTTTTCTTTTACAAATTTGGAATGCTCCCTCTCTCCATAAGTAGAAAAGGAGCACAGCAGGGAATGGGTTTGTTAGGTCACCTGGAATCATTTCTATCGACTATCCTTGTTTATTTAGTTGCATGGCAGTTGTTTTTAAAAGCCATATCTACCAGCTAAAGTGCTAGTACACTGTGCATGCAAGTACCTCATGATGCTACAATGTCCTCTCACTGCAGAGGTGGGCAACCTTGCCATATCTTCCCATACCTTCCCATGACACCTTAACAAACCTCTTCTATTAGCTGTATCCTGGCCAACATAATAATAATAATAATAATTATTATTATTATTTATATCCCGCCCCTCTGCAAACAATCAGGGTGGCTTGCAACAGTAAAATAATACATAACATAAAACAACTCAAAATCCCCCCCCTTAAAACATTATTAAATCAATACAAATTACAATCAACATATAATACAATTGTTATTAAAAACCCTTCCTAGTGAGCAGCAACAGTTAGGAGCTCCAGAATCAACTTCCAAAGGGGGTTCCTGAGGCCAGGATTAGCTTTTCCGGAAAAGCCTGCCTGAAGAGATCCGTCTTGACAGCCTTTTTAAAGCTGTCTAATGTCGTCAATAGGTGGATCTCATCCGGCAGGCTGTTCCACAATTTGGGGGCGACAGCCGAGAAACCCCTCTGGAAGGTGGTCGCAAGCCTAGATCTTTGTGGCTGCAACAAATTCCTCCCAGAGGACCGGAGAGCACGGGGAGGATTATAAGGGAGAAGGCGGTCCCAGAGATAGCTTGGACCCAAGCCATTTAGGGCTTTAAAGGTGATAACCAGCACCTTGTACTGGGCCTGGAAGCTGATAGGCAGCCAGTGGAGGGACCTCAAAACCGGAGTAATGTGGTCCCTCCTAGATGTTCCAGAGACAAGCCTGGCTGCCATATTTTGTATCAACTGTAATTTCTGAGCCAAGCACAAGGGTAGCCCCATGTAGAAATCAAGACATGAGGTTACCAGCGCATGCACAATGGTCTCAAGATCCCTTACTTCCAGAAAAGGGCACAGCTGGCGTATCAGCCGTAGCTGATAACAAGCACTCCTGACTGTTGCATTTACCTGATTTGTCATCAGGAGCGACGAGTCAAGAAGCACCCCCAGACTGCGAACACAGTCACTGGAGGAGAGTGTGACCCCGTCCAGGACTGGAGGTTGCAACTGAATTCTTGGTTTCGGGGCTGCTACCGTGAGCACCTCCGTCTTCTCTGGATTCAGTCTCAATCTGTTTTTCCTCATCCAGCCCATTACTGTCCGAAGACATTCATTGAGAGAAGAGATGCCGTCAGAATTCGAGGCCGACGAACGAGATATGGAGAAATAGATCTGAGTGTCATCAGCATACTGATAACACCCAGCTCCGTAACTCTGAATGATCTCACCCAGCGGCTTCATATAGATGTTAAATAACATCAGGGACAGAATAGCACCCTGTGGTACTCCACAGGTGAGCTCCCTTTTGCTGGAGCTACTGTCCCCGAGCAGCACTCTCTGGGACCTGCCTGAGAGGAAGCACCGGAGCCACTGCAAAGCAGTGCCTCCGATGCCTAACTCCCTCAGGCAATCCAAAAAATGCTGTGATCTATCGTATCAAAAGACGCTGAGAGGTCTAGGAGCACCAACAGGGTCACACTACCCCTGTCGATGCTCAGATGCAGATCGTCGGTCAAGGCAACCATGGCAGTCTCAGCCCCAGAGCCTGTCCTAAAGCCAGTTTGAAATGGGTCTAGATAATCGGTTTCATCCAAGATAGCTTGGAGTTGAAGAGCAACCGCTCTCTCTATCACCTTGTTCAAAAATGGTAATAAAGAGACTGGCCTCCCCTCCCTGGACAGCCAGCCAAGATGGGCAATGGTCGAGGGGGCAGGTAGTCTTCCTCACACTACCAAGGAGCTTGTCCACGTCATCGGTACTCACAGACTGAAGCTGATCCAGTATAATTACATCGGTGGAGTCGCTGGACACCTCGTCCGTTGTTGCATCACTTCTGGCCATTGGCTGACATTTTGGCCAAGGTACGGCCAAAGAAGGAGTTATGAAGGAATGTCCGGAGGCAGCTGTTCATTGTTGGTGCCCTCTTTTTGTACAGTTTGGATGTTTTTGGCATGGTTTGGAGGTGTAAACCACCACAAAAATTACCGTATATTCCGGCGTATAAGACGACTTTTGAGCACTCAAAAGTGCCCTCCAAAATTGACAGTCGTCTTATACGCCGGATACACTTTGCTTCACCTGCCTGCCTATCTCCTGCCTCTTCGCAAACGGAGCGAAGAGGCAGGAGATCGGGCAGGGGGTGAAGCAAAGTGCTCCTCCCTGCCACCCGCCCCCCCCCGCGCTTCCACCCTCCCTCCCGAAAGTCGCGGAACCGCGGCTTTGGGGGGGTGGCTAGGAAGCCCCCTCCTCCTTTCCCCTGCCCACTCCCCGTGCATCCAACCCCCTCCCTGAAAGCAGCGGCACCGCTGCTTTCAGGGAGTGGGGGGGCGGAGAATCCCCCTCCTCCCTTCCCCCCGCCCACCCCCCGTTCATCCACCCAGTCCCTGAAAGCAGCGGAACCGCTGCTTTCAGGGAGTGGGGGGGCGGAGAATCCCCCTCCTCCCTTCCCCCCGCCCACCCCCCGTTCATCCACCCCGTCCCTGAAAGCAGCGGAACCGCTGCTTTCAGGGAGTGGGGGGGCGGAGAATCCCCCTCCTCCCTTCCCCCCGCCCACCCCCCGTTCATCCACCCAGTCCCTGAAAGCAGCGGAACCGCTGCTTTCAGGGAGTGGGGGGGCGGAGAATCCCCCTCCTCCCTTCCCCCCGCCCACCCCCCGTTCATCCACCCCGTCCCTGAAAGCAGCGGAACCGCTGCTTTCAGGGAGTGGGGGGGCGGAGAATCCCCCTCCTCCCTTCCCCCCGCCCACCCCCCGTTCATCCACCCAGTCCCTGAAAGCAGCGGAACCGCTGCTTTCAGGGAGTGGGGGGGCGGAGAATCCCCCTCCTCCCTTCCCCCCGCCCACCCCCCGTTCATCCACCCAGTCCCTGAAAGCAGCGGAACCGCTGCTTTCAGGGAGTGGGGGGGCGGAGAATCCCCCTCCTCCCTTCCCCCCGCCCACCCCCCGTTCATCCACCCAGTCCCTGAAAGCAGCAGAACCGCTGCTTTCAGGGAGTGGGGGGGCGGAGAATCCCCCTCCTCCCTTCCCCCCGCCCACCCCCCGTTCATCCACCCCGTCCCTGAAAGCAGCGGAACCGCTGCTTTCAGGGAGTGGGGGGGCGGAGAATCCCCCTCCTCCCTTCCCCCCGCCCACCCCCCGTTCATCCACCCAGTCCCTGAAAGCAGCGGAACCGCTGCTTTCAGGGAGTGGGGGGGCGGAGAATCCCCCTCCTCCCTTCCCCCCGCCCACCCCCCGTTCATCCACCCAGTCCCTGAAAGCAGCGGAACCGCTGCTTTCAGGGAGTGGGGGGGCGGAGAATCCCCCTCCTCCCTTCCCCCCGCCCACCCCCCGTTCATCCACCCCGTCCCTGAAAGCAGCTGAACCGCTGCTTTCAGGGAGTGGGGGGGCGGAGAATCCCCCTCCTCCCTTCCCCCCGCCCACCCCCCGTTCATCCACCCAGTCCCTGAAAGCAGCGGAACCGCTGCTTTCAGGGAGTGGGGGGGCGGAGAATCCCCCTCCTCCCTTCCCCCCGCCCACCCCCCCGTTCATCCACCCCGTCCCTGAAAGCAGCGGAACCGCTGCTTTCAGGGAGTGGGGGGGCGGAGAATCCCCCTCCTCCCTTCCCCCCGCCCACCCCCCGTTCATCCACCCCGTCCCTGAAAGCAGCTGAACCGCTGCTTTCAGGGAGTGGGGGGGCGGAGAATCCCCCTCCTCCCTTCCCCCCGCCCACCCCCCGTTCATCCACCCCGTCCCTGAAAGCAGCGGAACCGCTGCTTTCAGGGAGTGGGGGGGTGGAGAATCCCCCTCCTCCCTTCCCCCCGCCCACCCCCCATTCATCCACCCCGTCCCTGAAAGCAGCGGATCCGCTGCTTTCAGGGAGTGGGGGGGTGGAGAATCCCCCTCCTCCCTTCCCCCCCCACCCCCTGCTCATCCACCCCCCTCCCTGAAAGCAGCGGAACCGCTGCTTTCAGGGAGTGGGGGGGCGGAGAATCCCCCTCCTCCCTTCCCCCCGCCCACCCCCCGTTCATCCACCCCGTCCCTGAAAGCAGCTGAACCGCTGCTTTCAGGGAGTGGGGGGGCGGAGAATCCCCCTCCTCCCTTCCCCCCGCCCACCCCCGTTCATCCACCCCGTCCCTGAAAGCAGCGGAACCGCTGCTTTCAGGGAGTGGGGGGGTGGAGAATCCCCCTCCTCCCTTCCCCCCGCCCACCCCCCATTCATCCACCCCGTCCCTGAAAGCAGCGGATCCGCTGCTTTCAGGGAGTGGGGGGGCAGAGAATCCCCCTCCTCCCTTCCCCCCGCCCACCCCCTGCTCATCCACCCCCCTCCCTGAAAGCAGCGGAACTGCTGCTTTCAGGGAGTGGGAGGGCGGAGAATCCCCCTCCTCCCTTCCCCCCGCCCACCCCCCGCTCATCCACCCCCGTCCCTGAAAGCAGCGGAACCGCTGCTTTCAGGGAGTGGGGGGGCGGAGAAGCCCCCTCCTCCCTTCCCCCCGCCCACCCCCCGCTCATCCACCCCCGTCCCTGAAAGCAGCGGAACCGCTGCTTTCAGGGAGGGGGGGTGGCGGAGAAGCCCCCTCCTCCCTTCCCCCCTCCCACTCCCCATGCATCCACCCCCCTCCCTGAAAGCCGCAGAAACGCGCTTTCAGGGAGGGGGGGTGGCGGAGAAGCCCCCTCCTCTCTTCCGGCTGTCCACTCCCCATGCATCCACCCCCCTCCCTGAAAGCCGCAGAAACGCGCTTTCAGGGAGGGGGGTGGCGGAGAAGCCCCCTCCTCCCTTCCCCCCACCCATCCCCTGCGCATCCACCCCCCTCCCGAAAGGGAGGGGGGCTTGGAAGCCCCCTACTCCCTGCCACCCTCCCACCCTCCGCCCAGCCACCCCCCTTCCCCAAAGGCTCGCTTTGGAGAGGGGGGGTGGCTGCGAAGCCCCTTCCCCCCTGCCACCCTCCGCCCAGCCTCCCCCCTTCCCCAAAGCCCCGTTTGGCCGCACAGCCTGCGGATCCCCCTCCTGCGCTCCCTCCTGGAAGGGAGCGCAGGAGGGGCATGCGGAGGCTGCGTGGCCAAACCGCGATTCGCCCCTTCTTCCCACCTTCCTGGAAGGTGGGGAGAAGGGGCGAACGTGCCCCTTTTGGGCGCACAGCCTCCGCATCCTCCTCCTGCGCTCCCTCCTGGAAGTGAGCCCAGGAGGGGCATGCGGGGGCTATGCGTTGGAAGAGGGGGGTCGTCTTATAGGGCGAATATATCACAAACTCTGCATTTTACTTTAAAAATTGGGGGGGTCGTCTTATACGCCGGGTCGTCTTATACGCCGGAATATACGGTATACCAAAAGAATTAGAGGGGTTAAGGATTGGATTCAGGGGCCACAGAAGTGTGTCTGGAGCTGCATACAACCAAGGCCGGTTTAAGGAATTTTGGGGCCTCCCTCCTGGTGCTCCTGCTGCCCCAGCTCTGCTCGGCCACTGAGACCACGGCCCCTGCGCCACCCCCTCCCTTCGCCAAGCAGCCCACAAAGGTGTGCAGCTCCTGCAGGGCCTCCTCCCATGCCAGAAGGCTGCCGAGCTGGGGCCGGAGTGCTGCCCGCCTCCCTGCCCGCCCACCCAGCACCTCCCAGCAGATGTGCCACCGATACTCCTTTCTTTTGCAGTGGCAGCAGCAGCCTGCTGCTGCAAGAGAAGCCCTGACGGCAGCCGCCACCTCTTCCTCCTCCACTGCCACTTCCCGCTGACTCCTGCTGTCCCCAAGGCCGCCCCGTCTGCACCGCCTCCTCCTCTTCCTTCCTGGGGGGGGCGCCAGGAGAGCATGGCAGGCAGGCCTGGAGGGGGAGAAAGCGGAGCGGCCCCTTCATAGCACGAGGGACCCACAAGGCCATCCAGACTGCCCATCAGTGGGACAGCGGTGGCCCCCCAGCATATCCAGAGGGGCTGGTCTCCGCTAGGACTGGAGGAGGGTTACTCACCTCTCCAGCTGGCCCCGCAGCTTGGCCTCGGGGTCCAGATGGCAGCGGCATCAGCACAGCTCCAGGCTCTGGGCCCGGCGGCCGGTGCAGCACTTCCCGCTCTCGCTCAGCCTGGCTCCGCCCCCAGGCTTGGAGCAGCTCAGTCTGAGCCCAGGTGCTGCTGCTGCTGCTGCCTCTAGGCTTCTCCTCCTGCGCAGCCGCCGGCGCTCCCCCCTCCAGGAGCTTGTCCTGCTCAGTGGGGGCAGAGGGAGGAAAGGAAAGAGATGGCCGGGCCGGAGATGGTTAGGATGGGGCCTCCACTGTGGCTGGGCCCCCTGCCAATGTGGATTTGGCGGTATGGTTAAACCAGCTCTGCATACAACCCACAGATTGCACTTTCCCCACCCTTGTCCTAAGGGGAAGAATAGTACATTTGGGAATTCAAAGACTGCATATTTCTTCAGCCTCAGGAATTTCAGGGGATACAGACCAGTTCCAGAGCAATACCCAACTGCTTGTAAAGGATTTACACTGGGGTGGGATTTAACCAGGAGAGCACAGCTGTCAACACTTATGCTTAATATTTCCTTTCAAAGTGCAGCTTCTCTAGCCAACGTGCTTCTCTTGCTGGCCAGGAGTTTGGAGGGCACTTCAGAGAGAAAACATATCAGAAGTGCTCAGATGCTCACCTGCTCACCCCAATCCAGGCTGAAGCCTAAGACAAGAGGGGGGGGTTGGCTTTCCCCCCCTGCAGCCCATCACTTCAAGAGCACCTCTATATTTTAGGAAGAGCCATTCTCTTCTCCTTGCTAGGCAGTTCAGGAACAGAAAGGAAAGAAAGGAAACAACTCCATCACACCAATAGGGCTGGGTAACCCATTTTGCTTCAGTGTGTTTTTCTCTGAATCTACACACATTTGCAAACAACTTTGTATTCAAGATGGAAACAATTTGAATTTTTTAAAAAAATACATTTATTTATTTTATGTACTTTGTTAACTTTTGTACCGGTATGTCTTTTGAATGATTTTACACTGTTTTATGTGGTGATTTAATTGTTTTTAAATTATGTTATGAAGGATTCTTTTTAATTGACTGTCTTTGGGAGCCACCTTGGATCTCACTCAGAGAGAAAAGTGGCATAAGTCCTGCTCACACACTGAACCAGAATTCAGAGTGCCCAAAGTTCTGAAGCCATAGCAACAAGAGGACCAGAAGCTGTAAGTCAGAACAGAGTCCAAACAGTTGAGATAGCAGAGTCAGTAAACAGTCCAAGGGTTGTAAATCAACTACTCACAGTTGCCATGTCAGGTTGAGAGGTGAACTGAAAGTTTGCTTCCAGTAATTTCTCTGGAGGAAGTTCCCTGCTTATATGGACAGCCAGTTCAGCCAATGCCCACATTTCAGATAGTATTTCAAGAGTGTGTTTCACAGCTGTGTGTATGTAGCTTTTCATTCCATCTGTGGGGGAGAGTTTGTGTTAGACACCAAGGCCTTTCTCTTTCCCAGGGGCTTGGAGGTCTTTCTCTACCTCCTCTTCCTGCCCTGAATCTCGTTGAACGGGAGCAGGACTTGGCTGGCTATCAGGCATCTGCTCCAGTTGTGGTACATGTGCTTCATCTGCCAAGGAAGGCGAGCTCTCAGGAGGGGGGGCATGACAGCATACCAATGAAATTAATTAATTAATTAAAATAGTTCTAGTACGGAGAAAATCAAAACTGACAGTTTTCTTTCCACCCAGATTCAGAACTTTGCATGCCTAAATCTTCAAAGACTGGGACAGAAACTGTAAATAACTAGGTTAGTTTAGAATTAAGACTGCCACCTATTATTTTGGAGATGCTCTTCATCTCTAAAACTTAGATGACAGGCAGGAACAACATAGCTCACTCCAAACTGGGATTAGAGTTACCTATTACATTTGGCTGCTTCAGATAGGAAAAAAAAGGGCTGGAATGCAGATACTTGGTCAGCCTCTTGAAGAGATCAGATTAGACAGTGGTAACATGTATCTTAGATGCACCCAGACTGGTTTGTTGCAATGAGCTACTTTTGAAGAATCTTTGGGATCATGCGAAACCTCTTCTGGAGCAGTTGCTCTACTTGCTGATTTGCTTTCTAGCACATTTCAAACTGTCACTGATTACTTCTAAAGCCCAAAATGGCTTGGGTCCAGGTTACCCAATAATCATTTTCTCCCCTATTTACCTACCTGTCCCCAAAGATGTGGTACAGAACAGTCTCAGATGGTGGTTTTAAATCTCATGGCGGCAGAGGATCCACTTCTGGTCCTAGTCAGAACTTTAAAGGAATTATCCAACATTCTGAACCCTGTCTTCAAAAAAGGTTCAACACCTTAGAAAATTCCTTAAAAGTCTAGAATAAAACCTGGACGGCTCCACTGGCATGGAAGCCACCAGCTACCACTGGTGGAAAGACCCTACTCAATGTTCTAACTATGGTTGCAACAACAGTAGTTGTGAAAGGGCCTTCTTTGTGGCTGCACTGAAATTGTGGAACAACTTGCTCCATGAAGGCTGGGTGAACCTTGCTTTTGTTCTCTTCTTCTAATGGCTTTAACCTAAATAAATAAATAAATCCCAAGAGGTGTTTGAGTTGTCAGGATGATAGCTATTTCTGTCGGAAGAGCTGCTGTTTAGATATCATGTTTGGTTCCGTTACAGTGAATTTTATTGCAGTTTATACAATATTGCAATTTTATTGTGCTATTCTGATTTCATGTGTTGTAAGCTGCCATGCATGATGTCTTGGCATTAGAAGAAAAGGAGAGAGAGAAAAAAAATCTATGCCGTGAACAAATAAAACAACCCCCATAATCCTTTCTTGTATGTCCCCTATCAGGAAGAAGATGCAGGTCTGACCCTTTAGTGCCTTCTCAAACAATGCAGCTGCACTCTCAAGATATTTAAGTGCAGAGAACACTATGCAGTGGATTCCAGGTTCTTAATTGCCCATTGTTCTGCATTTAGCAGCACCTTCAATTATCATTTGATTACCATGTAAAAGTGCCTTTTGTTGTTCTATTTGCATTTTTGCAACACAAATAAAGCATCTTACTGGAGGAACTCTGAGTGAGTAACCCCATATTGCCTTGACACTAAGTGTTTTCTGCTACACCTCCACTCCCTAAGGAAGTGTGGGGGAGTTTGCTCAATTGCAGCTTTGTCTTTTAACAGGTTTACCCAGTCCATACATCCAGAAACCAAAGACAAATCTAAATACAATTTGTGGTCAAAAATCTGTACATCTGCAAGATTGAGATATATTCCACAGAACCACAGTAGAGGTGGTGGTGGTAATCATCATCATCATCATCATCATCATTCTTGGCCCATTTAGAAATGCACAAAAATGTATATCTAATATGTACACAAGACCTGCTTTCGTTAATATCTGTATGTATCCAAAAATGCACACACTTGGAAAATTATGGACAAAAAATACCCTTGATACACATGCCCCATGGACACTTCCACTGTGGATAGAGTTGGGACAGTCAATCGATGGTATTGCACATGCTTTTCAAATTCCCATTATCTCCAAATAGGGTGGGATAGGTTTTTGTCTTGCAATCCTGACCTCCATCATCAGTCTAAACAGAAGTCTAAGGACTGATGGTCCCTCTCCCCCAGAATCTGTTTTCAGTTTCTAGAGCTTGTGAGTTGTAGTCATGAGTATATAGAACTTGACCAGAAAATGCAATTTGGATTATGTGTGTGTGTGTGTGTGTATGCCTTCAAGTTGCCTGTCGACTTATGGCAACCCCATGAATTTCATAGGGTTTTCTTAGGCAAGGAAGACTCAGAGGTGCCATTTCCTTCCTCTGAAACATAGGTTTCAGCACCTGGCATTCATTGGTGGTCTCCTATCTAAGTATTAACCAGCGCTGATGGAGCTGAGTTTCCAAGATCAGTTGGATCTGGTAGCTTTAGAATATTTAGGCCTAATACAAACCCCTAAGTCCTATGTCTATGTTGGCTAGGGGACTGGGAACTGAAGTCCTACCCCCCCCACACACACAAAAACCTTTTCCAACCTCTGCAAGCAACCTCAGGTCAGATGAGAAACTCAAGGGAGAGAGAAAGGCAAGCCTGCTCCTTGTTTATTTCTTACATGTTTATCCTACTTGCCCTCCAGGGATATCAATTGCACATCCCCATTTAATTTTCCCAACAGACCTGTGAGCTGGTTAAGCCACAACTAAGTGACTGGTGAAACCCCTCAAGTGACCTTCATAGCTGCATGGGGATTTGATCACTCCCAGCTGCATTTGGAGCAGAAAAGTTGCAATTCCTACAAGCATCTTGTGCCTTTGAAGGGAATGAGACATTTTCCCCCTTCCCCCTGAGGGAACCCTATTATTTTCAATGAGACAATCACCAGAGGTTGACCATAGAATCACATTATTCAAAATGGCTAAAAATATATTTCTCAAGTATTGAGAAACCATGATAAGAAGATTCCTGGACTAATGAGAATCTTCACAGTTTGGGACTTATTCTGCACAAAATTCACACTTCTTGTGCAGAAAACAGCATTTTTCTGCACAGAAAATACAGTTTCCTATGCAAAAAATGCTGTTTTCTGTGCAAAAATGGCACTGCAAGTAGCCCTCAAAGACTGCACAGTTTGCAAAGACATTTGTGCAGTGAGAAGAAAATTTCTAAAATTACATCTCTTTTCCTTCAAGAAGAAGAATAGTGAAGAAGTAAATCCCTAATGTGTAGAGATGGAAATGTTATAATATTGACTTCAGTTCAAACTAGGGATGGTTTAAAGTGTGCCCTGGGCCCACACACAGGTGCTTATACAACTTGTGATCCTACAGACTCACAGACCCCTTATTCTCCAGCAAAAAGAAGGTGAAATGCCTCTCCTGGAAGCCTCTCTTGAAATGCCTCTCCTAAAAGAACCCTAGGCCCTCTTTAACATCAAAACCAAATGATGATTTCAAACTCAGAAGTTACAATAATTTACAGGGTTTTTTTTGGGGGGGGGGACAGGAGGCTGTCTGGCAGTCCATATGGCTCCTGGAGTGTCCAAGGCAAAAAACTGGCCAAAGGGCCTACTGCAGTTGCCCTTCATAATTTGAACATATCTCACCATAGAGGAGAACACTGACCAGGTGACCTCTGTGCCAACTGCTCTGTCTTCTGCCTGTGTACTACCTATGGATGGAGAAATTTCACCTCCTGAGCTCTCACCTCTGATGGCCCTTTAATCCAGATTTGAACTGGACAGCTCTTGAAGATAGGAGGCCTTCAAATGGACAACTGCTCACTCTAACAGGACTGTAAATAAGGGATTGGCAATCCTATTTATAACCCGTCTATCCATCTTGTTTAGTTTTTGGTCCATCTGAGTCCAGTATGGTCTACTTTGGCCAGCAGTGGCTGTTCAGTCTCAGGATCAGAGTACTCTCATGTTTACCATTCACATTACTAGTCAGCTTGACGTCTGTACAAAGAAAGGTTCCTAGAATAAATAATTAAGTAATCAGTTTGTGTGCACTTAGAAAGGAATGTTGTGATTACTGAGAGGCAGCATGCATTTCTCAAAAGCAAGTCATGACAAACTAATCTTATCTCTCTCTCTCTCTCTCTCTCTCTCTCTTTTTTTTTTTTATTTATTTTTTTACAGATTTACAAACTTGATAGATCAGGGCAAGTCCTGTGGAGGTAGTATATCTTAATTTCAGTAAGAATTTCGACAAGGTTCCCCATGATATTGTTGCAGACAAGCTGATAAAATGTGAGCTAGACAGTGGTACTATTTGGTGGATTTGTAACTGGTTAGATGTTAATTAACAAACAAACAAAACAGGGCAGCCTCTACTAAAGCAAAGATAGGAATTTAACCTCAAACAGGGGATGAAGAATTCTTAATAATATTAAACTACCCAGCCAACTCTAACAAGTGCCCTGGCTGTAAATATCCACAAGCGAAATGTAAATAAAGTGAGAGGCTGAACAACTACCTGCTTGGGATGCTCTAGCTGGAGATCCTGTATTGATCCGATGGCCCATGGGGCCCTTTCCAACTCTATGACTGTATGATTCTATGATCTTTTATATGTGGATTTTCTATTAACTGAATCTGGGATCTTCTCTACATGGAACCTATTTACTGTACATAAGCCAAAGTATTTCCAGTGTCTGGAGTGGTTCCTGCAAAACACAGAACATGCCTTTAGCCTCTAAGATTCACCAAGCCCAGATGCTTAATTAGGCCTCTGGAAATAAGATGGCCCCATAAGCCATCATGTCCTGTTTACAGAGGATCGTCCTCCAGATGAAGGGCTCTGTCTCTCCAGTTCATTTCTAATTTCAAGATAACAAACATTAAGAATGGAAGTCAGGGGCTTTGAAATTGCCCATTAAAATTTAGCAGCTGGTCAGCAGACAAAGTAGGTTCACAGATCCTGCCAGTACATGCAGATGTAAAGTATTTCTACATAAAAGATACTGTTCAATGTTTATCTGTACATATAATTCAACATACACAGTTTGGGGGTAATTTGGTGCCCACTGCTTCATTGACCACTCTACCAGCAGCAGGTCTTCTTACAGAATAAGGGGTGAACAGATGCTGGTAGTTCCTGTCTAATCTACCACGAGTAACCATGGGGTTGTCTAGACAGCAAAAATACTCCTCATGGAATGTGAGGAGAATTCTACCTGTCATAATGGCATTCCACATTGTTTAACCATATTGGGAGGGGGCAGAATCTCAAAAACTCTGCAGGAAAAGTCTTTCTGGCTTCCCCAGAGGGGTTTTTTTTTTTTTTTAAGTGAGAGGAATATGCATTTCTGCTCCTTAGGACAAGCTATTTGATATGAATCGCTTTCCCATTGGAGAGGAAGCACAAAGCTGATTGGTTGGGCAAGCACGGGGATGGAGCTTGCTAACAAGGCAAGTGTTTGCTGCTGCCATGTTGGATTTTCACCTTAGTGAGTGATCACTAAGGTGATAAAACGGGGTGGGTTGTTTTTCTTTTTCTTCCCTGTTAAACCAAAAAATCACTCTATCGCACCTTGGACATTGGATTTTTTTTTAAAAAAAAAAAGTTTGGTGGCAGTAAATTGAGATAAGTACAAATATGAGTAAATCACTCACGGCTGCCATCTTGCATGCAAAGCTTATGGGGCAAAAACATCATTAAGACAAGTCAAAGCTGCTGAGAAATGCCATTACTGTGGGGCACTCCATTTTTTGAGGCCTCGTATAGACTAGCCCCACATCTATATATGTAGTATAAAAAGCTTCAGTTCCTATCAGTCTTTACTACCACAAAACTGGTTAATTATTTGCTTAGTGCATAAAGTCCAAATTCTTTCAATAAACCCAATTCTGTCAACATTCACAGTAAAGATAAAGAGGCAGATCCTAATATCTAGGTTTTTTGGAGGCTGTGGTTATCAGGGCTTGTCCTCCTGTTAGGCCGAGTGAGAGAAACCACCTCAGATGGTACTTATTGAGGTAGCAAATAAGAAGCCCACAAGCATCTGTTCCTTCTGAGCTCCCTTTGGGCATTTTCTTCTCCTCGAGGACAAAGCTATGTGTGCCACACAGCATCTCACACACTGCCTGAACCGGCCAGCTGCCCACAAGTGAGGTAGAGGATGCTTTCCATTAGTGAGCATAAAAGTAAGGTTCAACTGTCAGTCCAGTCAACTTCCATAAGCAGAATGAGAGGAGATGCCATCTTATCCTTCGCCTGTATGCCATAACAACACTCTCCTCCCGCCCCGCCCTGCCAGGTTAAGAACTGATCTACAGATCTGTCTACCTTCTTCTGAGTGTTTTATGGGCATTTTGATAGGAATGTAAACCACTCCACGAAAGCCTATTTGGCTGGGAGGGGAAGTGCTCCTGATTTACCCTAGCATTTGCAGGGAAAGCTAGGCTTGGCCGACTTCATTCTCTTGTGGTTTAGTTTATGTGTATCCCATACATAACTGTCTAACTGCTGCAAACACTTCTGAAATAAGCATGAAAATTGGTTTCCAGGCTCCAGCAGTTTCTAAATAATGGATGTTTAAGATAATAATAATAAAAAAAAGTAGTGACACAAAGTGTGTTGGAGTGTGCAGAATGGAAAAGCTCTGTGTAAACCTTGGAGAGAGAGTACAGCAGGGAATCAAATCCATGCAGGGCAAGAGGGCATCAATAAAAGGCAATTGAACCATTCTAAGAGGTTGACAAAATGAGGAGAAGGCAGTGTTTTTGAAGTCTGACTTCCTTCAACATAGCGGACCTCATTTCTCCTCCATGATGCTTCATTCACTTTCTAGCAAGGCTTGATGCAGATGTAAGGCATCCCACCAGTGCAAAAGTTTGATCTGAAGGATGGACTGGATTTTGGAAGTGCTTGGGGCTCGGACTGAAGTGGGTCCATTTCACAACAGAAGAAGGCAGATTTTCCTGGAAGAATGTTGGCACCCTTAAAGCCCAAAATTAGTAACAGATCAAGATATTTTACAGAATAGTTAGATGTGTTTGCTCCTACATACTGGTGCATGCAATATTGACACAAAGATGGACAATAACATGTTATTGGATGAGGCCAAAGATTCTTCTCAGACAGCTCTTACACACAGAGAGAATGCCCCAGGGAGCTCACAAACAGGGCATGAAAGGGCAGGGGGAAACAACAGCATTTGCCTATTGTCCTAAGTCAGAGACGGGCTGCCAGGCCAGATAGACATTCAGCTCCTAGATGAACACCACATATTGGGCAAAAACAGCACGCAGCAAGGCCTAAATCAGTAGTTGGACATAGGCAAATTTCATGGAATGCTTGGACAGCAAATTTCCAGCACTTCTCACCATTGGATATGCTGCGTAGGGCTGCTGGGTCTTGAAGTTTAACCTCAGAATGGTTGCATGATTCCTAGTCATGACCTAAATGCCATTGTTTATCTAAGCCAGAGCAGATCCTTGATTCAATGGTAATTTAGTATGTTAACATTTACATAGGATCAATTGAACTAGCCTTTCTCGTTTGACTATCAACTACAGGATTCAGGCCTAAGAACCCTTGCCAGGGTGCACCATGTCAAGTTACAGATGAAGATTGAATGTTATGTTTTTGAATATTTCCCATGTTGTTTTAAAAGCCTCCTTTTATATAGAGAACTGGCACATCAGGAAGAAAAGAATCTAAACTAGCTTTCTGCCTGATGGGTTAGTAGGCATGTGGTTGGTTCAGTGGAGGAGTGTGTGTAGACTATATACGTTATTCAAACTCTGATTCTCCCATTATGCATCTGAATGGTACTATCCCAGAAGGATTCTACCCTGTGAAAAGGTGGAAGTTCCCAGTTATGCCTTTGCAGTTATGGAAGATAACCAGAGAGATTAGCCCTGGTTGGAGAAGGGATCCATTCCTAACTGCAAAAGTAGCTGTTGTTTAAACAAACCTTCTTGGTCTGTGTGGGCTGATCAACTAGACCATGGTCAGAATGGGAACTACACTTCCATAGCCTTCCCATCCTTCTTTCATGCTGAAGCCTGCTGAATGAGACTGAAGGCCTGTCTGTGTCTGTTATGTGCCATCAAGTCTGTCTAGTCCACCCTTATTCCCATTGCTCATGGGAAGCCAAACCAGTTTTTGTGTGTAACAGCACTCTCCTTCTTCTTAGAAAAATGAGAACTGGATCATTAAGAGTAATATGGCCCATTGCCATGCCATCCCATCTTCTTCTAACAGCAGGAACCAAGTTGCTGGGGTGGGGATTGCTCTACATGATCCATGTTCAAGGACTGAAAACCAGTCTTCTTTGCTCAGTTCCAGTTAGCTATTGCTGGTATAACAGAATACACTTTTTAGGTCAGACTAACCAATCCTCTCGGGGCTTGGTTACACTGGCCAAAAAAAAAATGATCTCACTTGTTTTCACAGCGAGCCATCCAGACAATGTACAAGTTGAAGCTGGGTCTTTTCAGCACTTCAGGGCTTTAATCCAGACCAAAAACAGTTGGAATTTACTCCAGATTTAAGCAGAAAATGTGTGTGTGTGTGTGTGCGCGCGCGCGCGTGTGCTGTACTCCATAGCACCATCAGTGTGGGGATGTGGGGAGGAGTTTTGACAGGTGGGCAGAAGAATTCAGGAGGAAGCTCCCTGGGCCAAGCAATCATCTGACCTACCGCCTCTTTCCCTTTTCCAATTTCACCTTTTTAGTGGTTCCTTCATCACAATTTATTTTGCACATGTGGCAGTTGTTTGGAGGAGTGCATACAAGCATACCCATATGGTTAGCTACATCTATCTCCGCTGAATAGGATGTCCAAAGCCCCTCTGAGCCATGGGAAAAGAGGCAGAGGTGATGTGGCCGGCCAGTACACACATTTGTATGCATGGGGGAGGGGGAAACTGGTGTAGCCACAGCCATGTGGCCACACATACTGAGATTTATCAGACTGAGGTGAGCTTGAAAGGGAGACCTGTGTGGACAGTGCTCCCAAACTAGTCTTGGTGTGTGTGGCAATCGTGTGGACAACCTGGATTTTCCTGTCAGTGTAGACGAGCCCCTAGAGAGCATTGAAAAAACAATTCTGCAAAGAATTACCAGAGATGGGAAGATTGGCTGGGTCCATTCCTTGCAGATTATGTTTGGCAAGTTGTTGTTGTTGCTGTGGATGTATCATCATCACCATCATCATCATCTTGCAGAAAATAATCCATATTGACCGCATTTATTTCTTTATTGAAATATTTATATTATATTTATATGCTGTATTTTAGAAGTCTATAAATAGTGCTCTTTGGATATTCTTGAAATGCACATGACCGACACACAGTTTTACCTTTATTTCTTTCACCTCCTGGTAGACTGAATTGCAAGCTGAGCATGACTTTCTTTTCAACCTTAAACTGCATAAGTTTCCAAGTTTGTTCAGAGAGGTAAACCAATCAATAAGCCCTCAATGAAGTGAATGTGTCACCCATCCCTAGGACTTAAAGCCTTGAGATGCAGGAAATGAAATGAAAGGCAGTAATGGGAGTTGAGTGCAAGCCGTCCCTGGATCACTTGCTTGCTTCTGTAAACAGTAACTTCCAGGAGCCTAGTAATGCAAGAGGCACGTGTATTCACTTGTGGTACATGTGTGCAAGACTGAAAAGAGAATGCACACTCTCCCACCTCTCCCTGCAAATGACATTCGCAGCAGCACTTGGAGCAGCTGTCAAAACAAGCACTTAGATTTTTGGCTTTGCAGAACTGTGTCAGAGAGCCCGAGGTGCTTGTGCTTCTGTTCCTGCAATACAAGGGTGTAAAGCTGCACTCTTCAGCACTTTGCCTCTCTGGTCACAGGCAGGCTTTGGGATCTCAGCTGAGTTCCTTTTTCTGATTCATGCCAAGTGGCCACATGCCCCACCTCCTAACAGAAATGAAGTGAGGGCAGAAGAGAACATCCTCCCTGCTTGCATTCTCAAGATGCAAAAACAGAACTGTACATGACAGAGTATAAGGAAAGGAAATGAGCATTAGTCAGTGAGAAGGTGGAGGAAAGGGAGCACAACACAGGCATGTTCTGGTTTGACTGGAAATCAACCATCAATTGCTCTTTGGATAATCAATCACAGGATTCATAAGGCCGTGTGGCCAAAATATGCCAATACAGAAACTACGTAAAGACCAAAACACAAACATAAGCATGGAAAGAGAACAATGCAATAGGGTGTGTGTGTGTGTGTGTGTGTGTGTACATATGCTCATGGACACAGAATGGTGCAAATATGTGAAATTCTTAGCAGTTCCAATTTGGTTATTTTGGTTTTGAATAGGACTGCCATCATCCAGTGATAGAATTCAACAACTCAGAATAAACAGCTCAGAATTCAACAACTCAAGAGTTAAATAATAACAACTCAGCTGAAAGAGTTACAGTCAATAATAAATTAATGGGCAAATTTATGCAGATGTCATTAGTGAGTAAACTTACAGCTCGACTTGAAGAACCCAGCATGGTGTAGCAGTTTGAACATTGGACTGCAGTTCTGGAGACCAGGTTTAAATCTCTGCTTGTCCATGGAAACCCACTGGGTGGCCTTGGGCAAGTCACACTTTCTCAGCCTCAGAGGAAGGCAAAGGAGAATTCCCTTGGAACAAATCTTGCCAAGAAAACCTATCATAGGTTTGCCTTAGGCTCACTATAAGTCAGAAATAACCTGAAGGCACACAAACCACACCGAGATTGAAAAGTTACAGTTTCAGAGGATTTCATTCCTTTTGCTCCTTGTAGAGTTTGAGAAGTAATCCTTTGTTGCTACTCATTAGAGCATGGTTCCCAACCTTTGGTCCTCAAGAAGTTTTGGACTTCAGCTCCCAGAATTCCTGATGATTGGACAAGCTGGCTTGGTCTCCTGGGAGTTAAAGTCCAAAACACCCGGAGGACCAAAGGCTGGGAACCACTGCATTAGAATGTTGAAAAAAAGCATGCACATAGACGAATGCAAAAACAAAAGATAAGCATGTTTTATTTATGTGAGGAATGCATGCAAGCACTGGATACAGTTAGGAAAAATACACTAGTGTGTGTGTGTGTATTACAGAAACTTAACAGTAGATTGCGTTCCATAAAGCAACAACAGCAATAACCAAGAATGAATAGAGATGGGCTTGGACCAGGCAAGGAAATGGGAAAAGGAGGACTCCCACAGACATGACAGATGAGCACAACCCTACTGACATCCACACAAATGGCTCTTTGAATCACCGCTCCCCAGCATGTAGACATTCTTCTCTTGTCCATTAGATTTGCTCATCTAATGTCTACACATGTCCTAGAATACATGCAAAAGGTAATGTCTTCAAATGTATTAAGCAAAAAGGACTCAGGCCAAGCTGCTACTGCAGTTCACACTGGGGAAGAGAAATACAGAGCAATCTTTGCTCATGTCTTGTCCTCTGTGTGGGAATGAGTCAATGGAACCAAGGTTAAGAATGTAAGGACAGTACAACTGGATCTGTCCAGGGGGTCATTTACATGGGCAAATATTCCTCTAAATATACTGCTAAGATAGCTCATTGTTCCCATGGATCGCACCACAGCATCACCTCATTCAGAAGGGGGGGGGGAGGTAAAACACCCAAATATAGCGTGGCAAGGGATGTCGCTACTTTTGCTGGTATATTTGCAATGTAGCACATTATTGGCAGTGTAAACAACCATTCCGCTAAGAGCTACAGCAGAGCTGCACTGTGAGTGGTTGCTATGATGCAGGGGTGGGTTTAAAAGAGGGGGAGTGAGGGAGGGAGAGTCAGTAGCGATTAGAGGAAACTTTGAAAAATCCTCTCTGCTATTTTGCAAGCCAGTTTGCAAACAAAAAGGATTCCCAACAATTTTCAGTCAGGGAGCATTCCTTCTCCTCCTCTCTGCTGTTTTGCAAGTATGTATGTAAAGCTCCGTTAGTCAACTGTGATCCTGTGCTTGGGGGAGGGAGAGAAACCATTTCACTAAGGGCTGCAGCAGAGCTGCACTGCTATTTTGACAGTCTGTTTATTTGGCTAGAAAATGCTGTTAAGCAAGGAGAAAAAACCGTCCGTTTGATTTGTGGGCAGGGAGCTGGGGGGGGGAAGAGGCAAAGAGTGACTGCCTCTAAGCTGTTAAGCACACGGAGTTGGGGCCAGGGCAGACATTCCTATGGCATTCCTTTGTCTCCTCTCCAATGCTTGGCCATGCCCCCAGCACATTTGACTGTGTGAATCTCAAAGCAGAAAAAAATAAAAAAAACCCACAAAATATAGCTGTGTAAACATATACCGTGTAAACTACCCACCACTGATGCGGGAAAGCGCTAAAGCGTAACTTAACGCAATAAAACCTGCCGTGTAAACGAGCCCCAGGCTTTAGTGTAGTCCAGCATCACACAGAGGTCAATTAGCTGCTTTCAGAAAGTTCACAAATAAGACTTTAAAGAAAACCATCCTTTGCTGAGGTATAGTGAGATTCAAAGGCATATTGAACCAGGATGTTCCATATAGCAACCATGGTCAGAAGACATAATCTCCATGAGAGGCTGGTGAACCTCCAACTTAGTTCAACTCAAAAGACAACCTTAGATGAGAAATACCCAGGGATATGTACTCAGGATGGAAAGACAAGAGCTGGTTAAAAATATTCATAGGGGATATTGTTAGATATTTTTGGTTTTTTGTTTTTTCAACTCTATTGAGAGTAGCAATTTCTGTCACCCACTTCTGGAGGCCTTTCCCATGACAGTCCTATAAAAGCAACTTGTGCATTACGATGGAAGCTGGAAGCAAACACACACTTTAATTATAAGAAGTGGACTACCTCTACATGTCACCCAAATTATATACACGCACTGTAATTCACTCAATGGGCTTTTTCCCCAATGTCAGCAAAATGAAAAGAGATTCAATTACAGCCTTTGAATTGGAGGCTGGCTTATTGTTATTTATAATACAATGCATCCTGACGGCAGAGGAGAAAAGGAAAGAGAGATGTACAGATGCTGAAATGTCGTCTGTCTTGCCAGTTAATTGAAAACCCTGCACCTTGCAGAGATTGCTTCTTCTGGCCTCCATGACATTTGCTGGTGTAATGTACCTGTTGTGTTGCATAAGAAGAATGAACACCTGTGGAAGGAATAGACTTGTCAATGGAAGACAGCTTCCATGTTCTCCAGATCAAATAACCCAAGTAGCAACACAATGTGGGCTTTGAAATGAACCTGGGTGGAATGCTGTTAAGACCGAGGTGGGTGATTCCAAGTGTTTTCTAAAGTGGAACTGAGGGTCTTCAGGGACTGAGTTTAGCTTTCACTTGGGCTGGGTAAGGAGAAGAGAATTTATTCCTCCTGAAACTTGCACTTAAACTACCCCCAGGATGTACAGCACTCAAACTGAATGCCCCCTACACCTGTTAGCAAGGAGATACAAACTCATCCTTGTTATTCAAGTAAATATTTCTATCTTTCCCGCTCTGTTCAGGAATTTGAACAGACTAGCTCCTTCCTTCCTCTGTCCTATGGCTGGTCTTCATAGAGTCTGGAACCCTGAATAATCAGGTGTACTCTCCTCTTCAGAGCAACTTGAAGAGACTGCTCCCTTTGCTCACACATTTGTTCTCACCCATTTTTGAACACTGAATACTGACAAGTGGCATTAGAGGTTTGGGGCACTTATCTGCAAAAGTTCAAACACAAATCCTCTGGAAAACAAGACACCTGCTCCCTACACATCATATTTACTAGATATATTTCTGGCTTTCGGTAGTCTCAAGGACTGAGATGGGATCTATATGGTCCACAGGATGCATGTAGTCCACCTTATTATAAAGTTCATAAGAAGTGCATAAATACTAGAAGACCAGGTAGGTAGATATAGATATAGATAAAAATATAGATATAGATAGATAGGGTGGTGAGCTTGAGTTTACCTGCTATGGTCCCCAACCAACCAGCTTCAGTATGATCACAAATCACAATCATCAACCTAATCTGTTTCTTCCTAAACAATTTTTCCCACCTGAAGTCAGAACTCCATTATGTTGGTTAAGACATTCTTTCACTTTAATTGTCTCCTCTGTTACAGTAGTAGAGTGTCACAAAATGCTATCTTCTTCAGTGAGCCTGAAGTGCTCAAACAATATTCTCTTCACTAGCCACATGGGAAAAACTGAAATTGCAAGACTGGCTACTATACCGCTCACCCAGAGCTCAACAGCTATGCATATCTGCTCACTCCATCTCTCAATCCAAGGTGAGTACATCACAGAATGAATGATACCTTTGCATTTTAGGAACCACTAAGTACTTTGCTTCTCCAGTCAATATTTTAGCATCACATATATAGTATTAGATATATTGTTGAATCCACCAGATATTTTAGGGATGCAAATCTTCATTTATTTCACACTGACAAGGCAAAACAAAAAATATATAACATTTTCCCCGTTGGGCGAGATTACAATTGTTTTGATTACAATATTTTGAACATTTTAAAATTAATTTCCCCACATTGAGATTGGTTTTTTTTTTCTGTGAAAGAAACCTCATTTTTTTTTGTTCTAAAACACACTTTTTGTGCAACACCCCCATTTCTGAAATTTTCGCAAAAAAAATGTTCTGAAATGTAAAAATATTCACAGCAGTTGGACATTTCTTTGAAGGGGTGTCTCAGTTTATCAAGACACCATTTCTTGTCATGGATGATAAAGTCTGGGAGTATTCTTTACATCATTGGCATTTTGTTCTGGGTAGAATTACATTTTCTTAAATTCCTCCAATTGCTATGACCAGGGGTGGGGAAATTGCAGTCTACACGCAGCCACCCAGGACCATCTGGGGCCACATTTGCTTGAAAAAGAATTACCTTTTTGGCCTCCAAATCACTTCTAGAGATTTACAAGACAATTTCTCTACATTTCTGCACCCTGGGCTATTTTTAGAGGAGGAGAGGTCTTTGTTTCCATAGGAAGTTGACTTTATGATTACTTCCTGATGGAGGAAAGTTATCTTCTAGTCCCCAAATGGCACAGAGAGACCCAAAGGAATGGGGAAATCTCCCTATGTTTGGGGTGCATGTGGTCATTTGGGAGGTAAAAAATCAAAACAATTGGGGTTGTGGCCCTGGGGGGCTTCAATATAGCCCGTAATGCCTGAGAGATTCCCACTCCAGCCTTAGACATACATAGACACACACGGCTTGGCCACTTCTTGCCTCAATCCATCCCTAGCTGAATTTCTTTAGTGGTGATTTCATTCTCAGCTAGTTTTCCTTGCCCCAAAGAAGAGCAGATAAGAAATTTAGAAGTCTCACAATTCTTGCCAAAAATTGCCCAATTAATACATTCAAAGCTCAGTTTGGAGTCAAAGCACACTTTTCTCAGAATTCTGCACATCTGCCAGGACTGTCCAATGCTTCATACACACAAATCCATTTAGACATGATCTGTACAAACATACTTTTAGCCAGTGAAGAAAATGTGCGCAGAATACTATACTACATATATTAGGAAAAATGTCCCCAGAAATGGCACGTTACAAAAAGAAATACATGTAGAACATTTGTGTGGGAAGAAACAGAGAGAACATTTGGAGAAATGCAGTGGACACTGATGAAGGGCATTGCAATCACTACTAGCCTTGAATAAGAAGTCATCATCCTTCAGTATCAGGAAGATTCCAAGTTAATCCAAGTCCTACTGAGAAAGTGATGGGAAGAGCGAGAGATCCTCTCACTGTTGTCATTGAAACAACAGCAGCAAGGTAAGTGAGAGGGCAAGTGTTTGGCAAATTGCAGGAAGGCACAGAAGGATGGAGTTGAATTCAGAATGGACTAAGGCCCATGCCAAAGGAGAATTTATGGATTTGTAACACTCGCCTAGTATTCATACCAAACATTCCAAGTTGGTGGGGTTCACATTCAGAGCCAAGGAATTGCAAAGCTTAATGATCACTCATGCAACCCTTCATTTTTAAAATACCCCCTGCCTTCATTTTTTTTTTAATGCAATCTAGCACTGGCATCATGTTCCTCCTCCTCTTAAGTGGCTGAGAGGATATGTCCCTGCCTGCTAATACTCAGATGCATCTCCCATTGGAGTGTAGAGAAGAGGAGGCAATCTAAACAAGATGCTGAAAGAGGGCCATGGGGCAGCATCAGTGAATAAGTCCCAGGAGATCAAAGCCCAATCTATATACTTTCTCTCAATTACCTCCTCCTCCAGCTGATATAGCCCTGTGTTTTTATAAGTAGGCAGGCATCTTGTATCTATTTGCTAAATAAGCCTATCCATTCATTCATGGGAGTGAATTTGTAGCTATTATGATTCAAATGGCATGACATGCTTTATTTTTCTGCTATCGAGTTAAAAGAAGCAACAACCTGAAAATTGCAAAACCAAAGCAATTTGCTTTGCATAGGGATGTCTGGCAAATAAATTCTCTTTATGTGGATCAATAAATCCCCCCTTCCTCACAGCCACTGCCTCCTTTTTCCCTTGGGACAAAGTAAAGGATGGGCTTCTCTAAAGGATAGAGAGAGGGTTCCTTGGCCCATTTATGAATATGGCAGGAATTTTAAGAAAGATGACACCTGCTCTATTCACCACCTATTGATTTTGATTTCTTTCCTCATCAACATTAACAGGAGCAAAGAGTTAGTACCAAGCCAAATCTTCAGAATGTCAATCAATTCATTAAATGTTTGTTTAGCATGTCATGTGTGTTCTTATCTCTCATTAACCCATCATGCTAAATCAATCAATCAAAAAGAAAAGGGGGAAAGGAGAATGTGGTAGAAAGGGAAGCTTCATTGCAGTCTATGGGAAGCACAAACCACTCAGTATTTAGGTAGGCGACATACACTGGCTAGAGGCAGGACAACACAACACAATCTTCCTGAACCCAGAAATCTAACATCTCGAACAGATGGATTCTACCCTAAGCTTCTCTCACAAATGCTAATCTTCTCTATGTAGGATTTATTTTATTTGTTGGGATGCAGGCATACAAAACCTGCCCATCCTCAGAATTAGAGAAAGTAGAAGAAGCATGTTGCCATACAATGACTTGTCCAAAACTCACCTGAAGCCTTTAAACCCTTTGCCAATATTATGAACAGACTGCATAAAATAGTGCCTGGGTTTTCATAGGAAAGGCTACAGCTTTAGCTAGTTTGGCTCAGACTAAACCAGATCCACATTAAATAAAAATGTTGTAGGCTTTCCTCCACATTTGATGCCAACATGTACTCATGTGGTGCGATCACATTTCTGACAGACAACTAGATGGAGAAAGATTTGCCTGCACCACCAAAGGGGACATGAAATTAGTTTCTTGTTTCTGAGTTCACAGTTATGCCTTCCCCAAGCGCTTGCAATCTCTTAAAATGGCTGCCAGCTTACCCTGTTCTATTGAGATCTATTCCAGAATACTGGCATGGAGATAGTTCAAACTCCTGTCAGTTTCCTAACTAGGGATTGAAAGGACAGACCTAATTATTTGTTTACAGGTTGAAAAAATGAATTTCTTGACAGCTGAAAAAATCCACTGGGAAGAAAACAGCAAGAATGTTCTGGGCACGATGCATTCTCAAAGTGGTCAGTGTCAGTTCTGGAAGGCTTCCAGAGCTGGACCTCTCTCCTTCCTTTTTGCCAATGTTTTCCCTTCAGGCCACTTCTGACCACTTCTAGAACTGTGAAAGACAATTGTAGAAAATCCATAACAAGCTGGTTGTTCTCCATCTCGGGAAACCTTGTACATGTAGTATGTATGCCCAATAACCCTGTGCTCTACAGTGGCATTTAGGCATAACCTGGGAGCCCTTCTGATTTCACCGAGAGACATTTGTAAGCTTCCTTTTGCTTTAGAGTTTCTAGTCTACATCCACTTTCCATCAATAAACTTCGTGTCAATCTTTCATACAAATGGCTTTGTCTCTTCCTGATTATCCTTGAATTTGGTTTGACAGAGCCCTGAGTAGATCAGGCCTCCAGGATTAACACACTTGCACAGCTTGTTTTCAACTTGATCCTCTCTTCTTGAATCGGCATTAGGAAATAGATGGTAGGATGAAGTGGGTCTCATCTTGTTCTGATTTTAAACAAGGGGACCTGAGCCCTTTTCAAGCATTATAACATTTACACTAGTAGAGGAGACAAGGAAGTGTGTGCTGTCTCCCTCTCCTCCTCTGCCATCCTCCTTGTGCTGAGAAGGACATAATCTCCAACTGACAGGGACAGTCCAGATTAATTCTCTGTCATCCCACTTTTTCAGCTGCTTTTCAGATGTCCTAGTTTTCCCCTCCTCCTCTTTTTCTCATTGTCCCCTTTTGTCCTCAGCTTACTTCAATTGCTGCAAACTGAGTTCACAGTGCATAAGTAGTTTGCACTCAATTAACTCAGCAAGGGGAGAGGAGAGGAGGGACAGAATCTTGCCCTTCCCAGTAGGCTCAGGCAGAAGCAAACTGCTGCAGCCTCTCCTAGCTTGTCTGTTCTTTTGCATTGATAACTTTTGCCATCTTGCCCACATTTTGATGTTGCTTGGCCACATGCTCACCCTTTTTTATCTGTGAAATGTTGGAGGGTATGCAAGGAAGGTCTGAATAGCATGTATAACAGCATCCAGCTGTGTATGGTTACAGTGCTTCATAGGACAAGGGACAACTTTTTCATCTTGGGTTCCCAGCAGGGCTGAGTTAAACTGAGCAGTTGTTCCAGGGCCCTCAGAAATGAGGAGTGAAGTACAGAGAAGGGAAAGGGTAGCTTTCTTCCTCTTCTTCTCCATTCAGTTCCTGCATTTCCCAATGTCTCTGTGCAGATACACCTCTCTATCTAGGATCTCAGCCTTGGTAATCAAATACAGAGTATACCATCACCATAGCTTGCATTCTCCCCATGCCCAACCCCCAAGCAGCAGGAAGGAAAAGAAAGAATTGCATGACATGATGTTCTTGCATGAGATCTTTCTTTGCTACAAAACAGGGAAGAGGAAAGTAGACAGGGCATTTGTGTGGTATTTGGTTGGGGTAAAATCAGTTCCATCTCATTCTTTGCATTTTCTATTGTACTGATGACCTGATGGTGTCGTAATCATTCCGCTGAAAGACTCCCTGAAACAACATCTCAGGCTTGGCAAAATTGATCACCAACAGTGGTCCGCCCTGGTCTCACATCAGGAGGCATGGAGACGCACTATCCACAATGCTGCAGCCTTATTTGAGAACTCACGCTGAACAAGTCTTGAAGAGAAATGACAACGCAGAAAGAATAACAACCCAAAAACATCACCCAAGGAGATCTTATGCTGTGCTTTTTGCAACCAGACTTGTTTATCTCGGATTGGCCTTTTTAGTCATCAGCGCGCTTGCAGAAAGCGCAGGATGAGTCCTTCCTGAATCTTCGTTTACGAAGAAAAGCCAGAGAGAGATACCTTGGGTGAAATTCTCTGACTGAGCTGTGGTTCTCTCTATTAATGGCTTTCCAATGGCGATATGAGGTTTATCTGTTAATGCCTTTTCCACCAAAGGGCAAAACATCAAACATACACAATCAAAGACAAAAGAAATAACACTATAAATATACATAAAATCCCAAATATCCCACCAGCTACTGCCTGTCTCAGCAACCTCAGGCACAATTCAACAGCTTAATCCAGAAAATCAAAAAGGAAGTCTTCAACCCCTTACAAAAATGGGTGGGATCCTTCTCCAGCTGGAGGTCAAAAAGAAGACCATTCCACAGGTGCCGAGCCAAATTTTGAGAGGCTCTCAGCTTTGACAGAGCTGCGCACATTGAGTGTAACAGACAATAACCTTTTGCCTGTAGATCTTGAATTCCCAGATGGTGCATACTATGCTAGCCGAGATGCCAGGTACTGGCGGAGATTAGTGCACAGAGCCCTAAAACAAGACCCAAAAGTCTGAAATGGGCCCTGGCCCAAATTGGTAGCCACTGAGATGGATCTATGGGGTAGGGGAGAGAAACATGTGAATATTTAGGGAGATTTAAAGCAACCTGGATGGCACAGTTCTGAAATGCCAGAGAAAGAAGAGAACAGGAAGGCAATGCTGCTAGTAGTCTATTGCAATAATCCAGGCATGACATAACCAGAGCCTGGACAAGCAGATGGGCAGTCTCAATGGACAAGAACCTATGAATCCTATGGATGTTCAAGAGATGGAAATGACATGCCTTTGCTATTGCCCCCATGAAGGGGCATAGGAACAAATGATCATCCAAGAGGACTCCGAGGTCCTTGGCAGCCGAAACTGGAACCACTGTGTAACCCTGTAAATCTTGTAATGACTTTCTAATTGCTAATTTATTTTTCTTTCATAGAAATAAAATTCATTTAACAACACACACATAAACACAGTTCCATCCTCTCTACTGACTGAGCTGAGCATCTCCAGCTCTGAAAACTTCTTTGCAAGGTGGACAGGGGAAAGGTGCATGTGGAGATCCACAACCCATGAATGGCGCTTTAAAAACGGAAAGCTGTTACTTTAATTATAGGCTTTCCATTTTATCACCGATAGCATTTTCTCACACATTCATCAGCAGCAAGCCTGGTGATAAATCAATTGTGGCTAGCCAGAAGCTGCAGTCTGGCTCTGTCCGTTTCTCCTCCCTGTTTTCTCCCAGCTCCCTGGGTGCTCCTGAGCCATTAGTATGCAGCTCAGTGCTAACTGCCTGTGCATTTCGCATAAGCTTTGGACAAAGCCAGTATCAAGCAGATGCCTCCAGCACTGATTCCAGGCTGCCTGCTTTGGCTGCAGACACAAACACAGGGCTGGGGGGTGGGTGGGGACCAGCCAACAGAGGGAATGGTGTGCCTTTTTCCTTCTGTCATTCAGGCAACCTGTGTGCTTTTAGATTTTGCAACACACCCACATATAGACAAGAGGAGAGAGGAAAGGAAAGTACACTGTGGGTGTTTTCAGAACATCTCATTTTCATCTTTCTCTGTTTGGAAAGTAATCACAGCAAGGATCTGCCTTGATACACGTATGTTCTTCCCAGGGGTATGAAAAAAAGGTCTGTTTATTGCCATGGATATTTCCTATGACACAGAACACACCAGGGTCAGGGACACCAATCTTTCTCTTTCTCTCGGCTTCACAGCGGATGAGAGGGTGGAATCTGCAGTCCACGGGTAATAACAAGGACCTCCTTCACAGGATTACAGAAAGATAAGGGGAAATGCTTGGAACACCCAAGTATTATTGAGGGCAGTGTGGTCCTTAGGGCTCACCTACATGGGGCAGGATATGCTGGCTCCCCGGCAGCATATCCTTCCCATGGATCAGGCCAATTCCTCACCCATTACCTGGATGAAATGGGCCAGACTCCAGATGGGCACACCTGCCTGTCCCTGCAGCCGCTGCTGGCGCCACATTTACCCCACTCTTTGGATCCAGGCAGGAGGCCCACAGCCCATGAGCAAGGTCCCCTGCATGTGACCAGCCTTGGTCAAATGCTGTGGGCCCCCTTCCTGGATCCAGAAGAGTGAGGCAGCCAACAGGTACAGTGATGGACCAGCATCCTGGAACAGGCTCCTGTGGTCATGCGGGGCCCAATCCATTTTGTTTTGGCTGGAACACATTTAAACAGGTATTTTCTGAAATGTTTATTGGCCTCTACCCCTCTCTTCCCCCGTCTTAGCCCTGTCTTTGCTCCAGGGTCATGAGAACTGCCTGGGGTTGGAGAACGGGGCAGAAGCCCTGTGTCATCAGGACTGCAGGTTCCAAGATGGGGGAAAGATGGGGTAAACTGCCCATGCAGACAAGCCCTTACTGTTGTGTTGTGTTCTTCCCATGAAATGAAGGAATTACTGAGGATGGTGTGGCTGTTACTCTTGTTTTTGTGTTCTTCCCATAAAGTGAACTTCCTGAAATAATGTTTCAGAGAGATATCCATATGAGACTCTTTCTGTATAAAAATAAAGGAAACAGCATCTCTAAAACTAACCAGTTTATTTCTTTTAGCCTCAGCTTTTGTGGATTAAAATCCACTTCCTTGAATACATTCTTTCTTTCTACTTTGAAAGAAAAGGAGCCAGATTTTATGATCAACTGAACCACTTCTTGGAGCAGTTGCTGCACTATATTTCACATTTAGGTGGGGAAGTTCCTATACTTGAATGGCCCCTCATAACAACACAATAGGCATGCACTTCTTGCAATTCTATCATCAACCACTCTACTCAGGTCTTGCAGACATCATCAAGAACAAATAGTGGTTAAAAACTATACAAAATACTTGGTATTCTTGGGCAGCAGGAAAAAAATATTACTCCTCCTTGCCTGTGACCATAAAATGAGCAAAGCTTTACACCTCTCTTGGACCAAAACATCCAAATGTGCATTACTGAGGGGAGGATCATATAGCCCCAGTGCCTCCCCTTTAAGAAAGATGTTCCCACCCTGATGCTCCTTATGGCTCTGTCCCTACTTCTAGATTTCATATTAGGAGGCTTCACCCACATGCCATCTGGCACTTTGGCTGGCTGAGCCTGTAGAATATTTAGCTTCTCATCTTTTGCAGAACCTTGAATACAGAACCACTGGGCTCCTTTTAAACTGAAGATTGCAGCCAGAACTATTTAGAGCAGCTATCCCTAATCTGGCCAGCCTCCAAATTTCTTGGACCACAGATCCCATCAACCACAGACAGCATGGTCACCATGGATGAGGGGAACTTCAGTCCAACAAAGACACCTGAAGGCCAACAGACAGGCAGAATTTAGCCAAATTTAGAAGCCACGAGGAACTGCCCTAACAACACTTCTGCCTCACTACAAAGTTTGACAAGAAGCAGGGATAAGGTAAGTGCATAGCTAAACATTTTCTTCTCTTTAATGAGGGGGTGGGCAATTGTGTGGGGGCTAGAGCAGTGCAGGGAAGGGAATGGATGTCCATTGGAGCTGCTGCCACCTCACCAGATAAGCAGCTTCCTGTGAGAGCCTGGCCAACAGCATCACTTCTGCTGAGGGCAGAATGGGGCTCCATGAGGAGGGGGTAAGCAACACCCTCCTCATTGATCACACATCCAGGTGCCTGTTCTGACCTCAGCAAAAGCAACAGTGCACTGGGCAGGCTTTCCACAGAGCTCAGTGAGGAAGTGGTGATGGCTCCAAAAAGAGGAGACAAGCCAGTGGGGCCAATGCGGTGTCAGCCCGATTGGCCCACGTGGACAACAGCTTTTGCACCAGATTCAGCCCCGTCCATGTGGCCATTATCATAATGCTCTGGATTGGCCCCAAATTGAAGCAAGCAGTGTAGGTGAGCCCTAGGACTTGAAATCAATGTCCCCAAGTTCTGGGGGGAAAACAAGCATGGGTGAAAGAGAACTCCTTGCTTAAGCACACTGTGTACCTCTAGAAGGCTATTACATGAATCCTATTGGTTAGCCCTAGCTAACACAGTCCCATTGAATCAATGGTTAAATAATGAGTTGACACATTGGTAATTTCTATTCATTCAATCACTCTACCCTAGTTGGGGCTACCAACAGGACTGAGTTGGTCAATGAGTGCATGGCTTCCCCCTCACTACTCAAATCATAGTTACTACATTACTAGCTCTCACTTAGCATTGCATTTTTCCTTTGGTAAAGCATGGCCAGCCATAGGAGCATTGTGCCTCATAATTCTTTAATGACAGAAATCATGGCTATCCACAATATACAATAGCTCCCTTCCAACCAATCTTTCTTATACACTTGCTAGCAGTCTATCAATTATTCACTTTGATCGTATTTTTAGGGCCTTTGGTCTCTTGACATTTCCATTCACACACTCACGCCAGGACTTATTTTTAGAAGCTTTCTATCTTAACATTTCCATTTGCAGTTATTTACTCCGGGCCCAATGCAACAAGCCAGTTGGAGGGGGTTCCATCTTTCCTTCTTTTCCTGTGACTGGGGCCTAACATTTCATCATAAGGTCTCAGTAGCTCGCTGCAGAGGCTATTAATTTCTACAGGTCACCCTTCACTAAAGGTGTCCTCTGAGGCAAAGTTCTGAAATCTATAGGTTTGTCACTCAGACTGCCTGCTCTCCTGTCTTACCTCCTTGCCAGTTTGCAGCATATCTTAAAAGCTCAGGCACAGTTCCTACCCAACAAAATGTAATGGACCCCAAGGATGTCAAATGCAAAAAATGAACAGGCCGTTGCAAATTTTTAAAGTGGGGAGACCTTATGATAAATAAAGTGCCTGCGTATGGTCCTAGAGGGCCAGGCCTGGACCATTCCTCTGGGCATCAGAGCAAAGGGAGGAATCTATTAGCTAGAACATTGCCCTGAAAAAAAGAGAGTTGTTTTTCCTCAGTGCATCTAGTTCCCACCACTGCAGGCTGCTTTAGAGTGACTGCTGTAAACTCTCCAGTGAGTCCACTTTGTGACCTCTTCCCACCCTTAAAGTTTCTCAAACCAGGACAGTACCAGGGCTCAGGGGGAGGAAACTGTCAGTTCAGAGAAATACTGAGATGCCTCAGTGTTCATTGCTTCAGGAGTCACTGAAGAAAGTACTACAGCACTGCTGCTTTGTGGGTTTTCTTATCTTTTGGTTAACTTTTCCTGTCCTGTTGCAACCTTCCTCACCCTACCCTAAATGGCTGAAACTGCAGTGATCTGAGGAGCATGTGGTTTGCACTACTATTAGTATAAAGCCTGGTATGAATATCTTTCTTTTTCAACTCTGCTGGGTACTTGATTCCTTTCTATTTTAATTCTTGATTTGACTTCTCTATTTTTCTCATCTCCACTTCCACCCATACCAGCAACTCCTGGCTAAACATCTTTCCTTCCTTTCTCTCTTTCTTTTTCATCCTTTGTTTCCTTCTCCCTCCGCCACTCCTGCCTATCCTCATCTTCTCCATTGTTTTCTAGTCCCTCTTTTTCTTATCTTTTGCTCCTCCCCAAGTGATGTCTTCTTCTTTATCTCTTTTCTCTCCCCCCAACCTGCTTCGCCTCCCACCTTCCACTTTCTCATTTTCTCCCTCCATCCTTCAGTCCCTCTCCCTTTAATGGGAGAAACCCAGTAAAAGCACAGTTTAGAAATCTTCCTTTTTGCTTGGAAACATTTCTTTGTTTGGACTCCAACTCAAATGTTTTGTTAAAAGCAATGCTTGCAAAGGCATAAAAAAACAGAGGTGGGGAAAGTGTGGGGTTTTCTTCTTCTGTTCCAAGTAGATTTGGAAAACTTTCTTTGGCTGGATTTCTAATGTGTATTTAAAAGCCATACTTGCAGAAATGTTAAAGAGTGAGCTGGCGGGGGTTGTTTAAAGGCAGAGATTGGAAAAATTAATTTCCAACCACAGTTTTTTTTTAATTTGGTAGACATTAGCCAGAAATGCGTAGGTGGCATATGCTGATATAATCAGGATTATACCAACATATGCAGTGTTAGGAATGTTGCAGAAGGAGATACACAGTACCTTCTTGGACACCTCCTCTTTTCCCAGGTGCACAATGACAGCAAAAAGGTTTCGAGGGACAACTCCATCCCCTTTGGTCACCAGTAAGCTGTGGGTGTGTTCCTGGACTGGGGACAAAGGCTATCCTTTCTTTTCCAGAAAGAGTTCAAACCTGAAAGAGATGTCCAGAAACAGTTCAAACCTGTCCCCCCACAGGGCTATTCAGGGGCCAATGGGACAAAGCTGTGGCCAGGAGCAGCATAGCTGGGAAGGAAAGAACAGCCTCCATCCCTGACAATTAGTACAGGTTTGCTGGGAGGGAATTATCCTCCACCCGCACTTTAACAGATCTCGGTCTATGTGTTTTTATTTGAATGTTGTGCCCTGAGCAATTGTGGTTAATACTTAATGTCCTCACCAGGGCTGCACTCCCTGTGACACCACTATAGACTATTCCTAACTCTCACATTTCAGTCTTGAAATCTCAAGGCCCGGGACATTCCTGACCTGGCAATGCTATACCTTGGGCTTTACAGCTCTCTTAGCTAGAGGGGAAGATTATTATTGTTGGCTCAACCATCCCACACTTAGGGCTACAGAGAGAGACACACACCAAGGGAAAAAAGACACTTCCCTCCCGCAATCCTTCTGAAGCCTTCTCCTGCTGTGCTAAAAGTCCTGAAGGGCTGAGATTCAGGACTGGCTGCCAGCCTTGAAACAGCACATTACTGTTAGATAAACAGTAGGGTAGGTCATTCTGAACTGCTGGAAAGGGAGCACTCCCCTGGCCCCTTATTTCCCTGTTCCTGGAACTTGCAGTTATACAGTAGTTAGGAATGGGTGAATCTGTCAAGTTCACCCTTGTTGAGGTTCTGTGTCTTCTACCACCAAGCTCATTCTTATCCAATTCAAATCCTATACTTAAAAAAAAGTACATATTTTTGTATGCATTTTTCAAATGTACCATTTTTGTATACATTGGCCAGAATCCTGCTGATGTCTTTTACCCATGGGTAATTTTCCATACAGAAGCAGCTGGATATTTTTGTCCAATGTGAAGAAGGGACATTCCATTCAAGGCTGCAGAAGTGGTGTTACACAACGCGCATGGATATGCATGTACGTCTGGTTGTACATTTGGTGTCTCAGCTCAGTTGCACAATATTGTCCCTTAACAAAATGGTCATGTGGCACAATTAATCTACAATTCCCCATGCTGAGATTTATGCTACACAACATTTTTTATGTTTATTTTTATTTATTTATACCCCGCTCTTCAGCCACAAGGCTATCAGAGCGGCTTACAACTTGTTTTTTTTTAAGCAATAGCAATTTACACATCTACACTGCATTAAGCAGCTTCCAATGTGTGTTAGCTAATTGCCCCCACAAGCCGGGTACTCATTTTACTGACTTACGAAAGGATGGAAGGCTGAGTGAACCTTGGAGCCTGCTGGAATCGAACTTGCAACGTGGTGACTTGCAGTACTGGCATTTAACCACTGAGCCACCAGGGAATCCATGTGGAATCGAGATTTAGAGATGTGACCATTCTCAGACAGACAAATTTGTTTCTTTTTTTTTCCCCATGGGGGAAAAAATTTCTTTTTCATGTGAATAATAATAATAATAATAATAATTATTTATTTATTTATACCCCGCCCCTCTGTTAAAACAATCATTTGCATTGTTCTTTTTTGCAGTGTGTGGGGAGTTCTGTTGTTGTTTTGCAAATTCATCACAAGTTCAGAAAAGTAGATTCTGACTGTAAATTGGATTCAACTTCACATTTGATTTCAGGCAGTGCCAGATGACATGCTTGTATTCAAGAGCATTCATTGCTGCTCTTTCCACAGTCTTTGTCTTAATCACATAGAAATAGCCAGCATACTCTCTTCCATTTATCAGAGATATAGCTTCCTTAATAAATACTTTCTCCACCCTTAAAAACCTCTTTGATAGTTATTCCAGACAGACAGTTTCCACACAAAATGAACACATCCACCATGACTCTTCGATTTTTCCAAATATTCTCTACCTGCTTTAATACCCCTTTATTATTTCCTTAAGAGCTAGAAACTTAAAACATCAAGCTGAGGTGGAACACTTTGTCCAGTACTCAATCTCCATATGTAGGTGACAAAATCAAAGTATCCTTGGCAAGCCCCATCCTACCTACAACATATTTTGATGACCAATTAATTTCTAACAGAATGGAAAATTGGAAGTGGTATGATTTCCACATTAATTTCCAGCAAGCAACAGTGAATTGAAAAGGAAGGGTTCAATTGCTAACGCTGCTGAAGTCTGATCCATTCCATCCTCGCTTATGTATTAGCTGGGGGCAAAGACATCCTCGCTCAGATACCAAACACAGCAGTGAAAGGATGAGATTCTGAGCATATCCTGAGAAGTGAGGTATACTATTATAGTGAAGACTGCTTCCTTAGAGAACTCAGTCCTCTAACTGCTATTTAATTATTCAATGGCTATAAAAACACCTTGAGATCAACCATTAACAGGAAAGAGAAAGCTTACAACCTGAAGTAGCTCTTGCTACATCTTTATCTCCTGCTGCTCTATCTCTGGGATGAAAGGATCTCTCGATTAGGCAAAGCATTGGTATTATTAGATTTCCTCAGAGCCCTAACATAGAGATATTAGATTATTACTGCAGATACATTTCTAAGGCACTCATCACCAGAGTATCTGGGTACCAATTACAGAGATTTAGAGATCTTGAATTTCACTCACACACAAGAGATAAAGGGACCAAAGGGGCGGGAGAGGAGAGGCACTCTTCCCCTTCTTCATTCAATCCAAATTCTTCCAGCTTCTTTTACAATTCATAATTAGCATAAAACTGCCTAATAACGTGGAACCATTGCTCTTTGCAGGATAACGTAAACAAAAATGGTCTGACCACAAAGAGTTTACTGTCTAAAATGCTGACAATCAGAAAAGCAACAGAGGCGGGGAAGAGACACCAAGGTAGATGATGGGTAAACTCCATGTTGTACAGGCTCAGCCACAGTCAAGTAAAAGCAAGGAGAATTAAACCAAAGGCTTCAGGGAGAAGATGAGGTTTATGGAGAGAAACAGGGATGGTGGCCAGAGCACCAGGCAAAAGAAAGAAACCAAGAGACGGAACAGAGAAGGGGAAACTTTTGGACAGATGAGAATGGGGCAGCGGCCATAGGCAAAGATATACCTCTAAATAATGGAAGGGAAGCAAATGGAGGGAAAAGGCTTTGGCAGAGCCAAAGCGAACTTTGAAAGGAGAGACAAAGAGTTTGTGTTGGATGGATGTAGGACATGATAGGAAGCCAATCTGGGAGTCTAAATAATGATATCAGATGGCCCACAATGTAGAAAAATGAGATTAATATATTATGGAGAAATAGCAAGAGGTGGGAGATTGTGGAATAAATTGATTTGTCTTTCAAACGAAGTCCTTAGATCAAGATTCATTGTTCATTCTTAATTGCACCATCCTGTACTGCAATCCACATATCCATTGCCTCCAAAATGTAGACCTTCTCATTGGATACAAGATTTTGGGGGTGGAGGGAGCACAATCCACCAGGAGGTTCACCAAAGATAGTACTGTTCCTGCATTTTTGCCATTCATTCCAATCTAGTTTGCATAGGATGCATTCTTCTCCTGACCATATAATTCATGCATTTGTAATAGGTGGAATGCTTTGCTATTCATACAAGGCACAATCCAACCAAATATTTTTATAGAATCATAGAATCATAAAGTTGGAAGGGACTGCAAGGGCCATTTAGTCCAACCCCTGGCATTCAGGAATACACAACTAAAGCAATTCTGAGAGGTGGCCCTCCATCTTAAAAGACCTCCAAAGAAGGGGAGTTCACCATTCTCCAAGGCAGTCTGTTTTACTGTTGAGCATCTCTTACACAAAACAAATTCTTCCTAATTTTTAGGTGGAATCTCTTTTCTTGTCCAAAGGATGTCCATGACTACTAGATTTCAAGTGTCTTGGGAATATGCAAATGCTCAAGGGGCTTGCAAGTAGAGATGCTAAGTGTGTGTGTGAGAGAGAGAGAGTGCACGCGCACGTGCGTGCGTGTGTATTCCCCTGTACTTAAGAGGAAAGGACAGCACAATGTGGAGACACTATGTTAAAAAAAACAGCCATTGGATTTTTATTTTTATTTTGCATTTTCAGGAAGAGGGAGGAATTTATTGTAACATCAGGTTTGGGGGGACAAAAATACGGTGGAATATTTTTGTACCAGGAAAGTCTTAGTTGAAAACCTATTGTGTTTTGTGCAAAAAATTTTTAAAAATCAACATTTGCTCAAAAATCTTTTGCACAAAACATTCCTTTTATGCAGGAAAAAATGCTTTGTAAAAAAAGTGTCCAAAAAAAGTCCTGAAATGCAAAACCAAAATAAATAAATAAATAAATAAATAAATCACCCCAAAAAGTGTCCCCCTCCCTTATAATCTTACCCAGTGGAAAGAAATCTTTTGATTCTTTTTCTTGCATGTAAGAATAAAACAAGTGAAGATTTATGTTCCTACTTGCAAATGCTAAAGACAGTGGTGGCTTCCATGCAACTGAGGCAGTGAATTAATTCTTTCTTTAGTTTGAACCTTGACAAAGCTGTCTCTATTGCTCTGTCCCCCAAATGGGTTCAGCATCGGGGATAGCTCCTTTGAAGTTTGGACTAAACCCCGGAGTTGATTTACCAACATAACAACATAGAAGCCAACAGCCATCACTGGCTTAAGGGACACCCATTTTGAATAGAGTTTGTTTCTCCAATGCCCCTGAAAAGGAGACCATTAAGTCACAGCTAACCAATTTAGCCATGGACAGTATACTTCCTTCTCATTGGTTTCAGTGGTTCTGCTCTATGCCCAATGATGTCTGCATCCAACCTGTAGCATTTCTGGCCCAACTCATGGCACTTGCATTGTTTGGTTTCCTCCACCCACCTTTGCTAAGCCCTCTACTGTATTTATGTTCATACAAGGATTTTTGTATCCTCTTCTCAATCCAACACACATACACATTGATTTTCCTGTGCTAGGTTGCTAATGTTGTGCATGAAATAGTACAGAGCAACTCTATTACTGCCATCGCTGACTGAGCCGATGAAAAAAAAATAAGCACATAATCTGCTGGCACAGATGTACAAGCAGAGAGACAACAAGTTCCCCAAATATTCCAAGGCTCAATTGTTTCCTGCTCTCCTCTCCATTCTCGAGTACCTCTCTGCTTGACATACTCTGAATCCCAAAAGGCAATGTGCCTTGAATTCCATTTTGTTCCTTTGGTTTATTTATTATCCTTTCTGTTTGAACTTCCACCTTCTTCTACAGAGGGAGCAAGAGAAGAGATAAAACAACAGCCGCCTCAAAAAGGTACAAGGGCAGAGATGAACCTAATAATACAGAATAAACGAGAAGGCCTTTGTCTCAAATAGACTTCAAATCCAACACAGATTGAGATAAAACTTGGGACCAACTGGTTGAACACAGTGCCAGAAGAGCCCTGAGCAATATAGAGTGACTGAAAGCCCCCCACCCTTGTGTCTGCCCAGAATAAAGTAGGAAGAAAGCATTTTTTTTATTGGGAACAGAAAACAAATATTTCCAAGGTCTGCTTAGAAAAAGATTGCACTATCTTCTGCAGTGTGAACAGTGAGCAGGATTAACCCAGTGGCTATGTGCTGGTTGTGGCCTATGGAACTCCACATGGTTCATATCCAGGTTGTCTGAAGCATTATCTTCTTCCACATGAGATTGCCTGGGTTTTGAGTTTGTCAAGGAAGGGCCTTCTGTCAGTCACACCACCCTCACAGATACAGAAGAGAGGGCCTTCTTGGTGGCTGCTCCCAGGCTCTGGAATTTCCTACCTGGACAGGTAATACTGGCCCACTCCAAGGAATCCTCCTAGGAGAAGGTGTCTTTTCTTTCAGTTTTGATAAGCCTTTGGGAACTGGACTTCTAAGAATGTGCTGCATTATCTGTATTTGTTGCTTTTTGATGGGAATGTTTTAAAAAGGTTTATTTTAATTGCATTTAATTTTAATTTTAATTATATCTTATCTTTTGTACATTTTCAGTGATGTCAGCTTTTGTCTGCATCTGTCTTCTAGAGTCCCAGGGTAAAAGAGGCAATATAAATAAAGGCAAAAATAATTAATAATTATTTTCACAAAAGACATATTCTCCCTGGACACATACTCCTTGCAGAAAGCAGTGCTGGGGGGGCGGGGGAGAGATACCCTCCCCCCAGTCTATTATTGCCTTCATCATCTTCCATTCCTTTATTCACTGAAAATTAAAACAGTCCCATTTGAGAAGATGGCCATTCCTTCAGCATTTGATTCCCTCCCTTCCCAAATGCACACATAATCTTTAGGAGTCTTAGCATGGATGGTACAGCCTGTCAGCGAGCCTGACAACAGTGAGGTTTCATTAGCAGGAAGGCAAGGAGAGAAAATGCTCACCCACACAACCTCCCCAAACCCCCCCAGGGGCTCCCCTTCAGCTCATTCACATTCTGCAACTCTCATATAACCTTCAGCGGATGCCAGGTAAGATAAAGCAAAGCCCAGCACTCTGTTTGATGGCAAGGCAACCCCGAAGACCTCCCCTCACACCGCCTCCAGGCACAGAGTAACTCAGGCTGCCCTTGGTGAACTGGGTCATCACCTCATGGCAGAAAGAAAGCGTGTTGGCCTCCTTTCTTCTTCGGAGCTTAGGGCTGGAGGCTACCGGAAAAGATGAGGAGACGTGAAAGGAAAAGAGGAGGGCAGAAACAGACAAGCAGAGCTGCTTTCTAGTAATCCATAGCTGCTAATTGATTCAGAGGTTTTCATCTTCCCTGACTTGACTCTTTCTGTGTTGTACCTGGGGACTCCGCACTCTGCTCCTTCATTTTAATACAACAGGGAGGATACATAGCAAGGCTCAGAGCAGCCCTTAACTGATTAGGCATCTTCCCACTTGGTATTCCACATACAGAAATGCTCAGTTCTGGCGGTGGCAAGGAGTATTTCTTCCTCTCTCTCCCACCGCTTGTGTCTTCCCCTTGAATAAATCAATACAAATGCAGCCCCAAGCCTCAAACAGAGAATGAGATTGCTTTCACCTTCAGCCGGAGACCCTAGGGTGAAGGGATTGGAGGAATGGCTATGGCAGCCTGAATAAACCCAGCTGAAATTAAAAGGAACCCACACAGGTTCCTTTTACTTATTTATTACTTATCTGTTGGTTACAGGGATGCTGTAGACAGAATGCAACTGTTGCTGTAGGTCTTGCTACAGAGCCGGCACTTCTTGTTGCAATCATAGTCACAATCTGTACATAGGACTATCAGGAGATTCATTGTCTGATAATATTTTTATTTTTTTTAAGTTAATTTAGGTGGTGCAAGTTTTAATTCAATAGATCTGTATTCCATATTTCTGTGTAACCATTCTGAAGCAGCTAACAAGAATTCCAAGAAAACAGCAAAGCCATAATCTAGGTGTGTGTGTGTTTAGACAAGCTGACAGGCAAGCATTACCTCCTCTAAAAGATTATATTATTAGAGTAAACCAATTAGAACATTTCAAAAGCAACACTGGGGCAGACTAATTGAAAAACATTTCAACAACAACAACAACAACAACTGTTAGGCTGATAGAAATGCACCAGTCTCAAGTTGCTCACCTAAACACGGGATAAGATGGGACAGAGAGTGCATTTCACATTCTGGGGGCCACTACCATTTAGGTCCCATGCTTTTTCATGATAATGGAACACAGGGTGGATTCACTGAAGCTGATAAGAAAGCATGTACAAATTAAGCAAGGGCTTCACTGGTTTTTATGGTATCTAAGATCATTAAAGGCAGTACATTTAGAGGAACTGAGTAAATGAGATGAAACACTGAAACCACTTATTTCCTCTGAGCAGCAAAATTGCTTCCATTTCCTGCCATTCTTGACACACATTACTTTATCTTAGTTTATATGTCACCACACACACCAAATAGGAACACACTCGCATTGTTCTGGTGTTGTTTTCTGGGACCCTACTGTCCTTCACACTCACCGTCTTCAGCCTGTCATAGTCCTGCATTGCTTTTTACTGCTATTGGCTACAGCAACTCATCCAATTTTGTCACTAATATGGTGATGCTACTTCTAACACAACCTCATTGTGTCTTCAGGTAAAACGTTCTTATTTTCAAAATAAACAAATATTTATAGTTAAGGAACACAAGTGGAACGTGCCACAAAATCTTATTGTATGATGTGCTGCTTCCAGGATTCCTGCCACCCTTCCAGAAAAATCTCCTTTGCTTGAACCTGTGTTCCATTTTCCCTGCTCCTCCTAACAGCCATCAGGATTCCATGCTTTTCAGTAGGCTTCCTCCTCACTGAACAGTTTTGCTTCCTCTTTGCTCCCTTGTGTGTGTGTGTCTGTGCCTTCAAGTCACCTGTTGACTTATGGCAACCCCATAAATTTCATAGGATTTTCTTAGGCAAGAAATACTCAGAGGTGGTTTTGCCAGTTCCTTCCTCTGAAATATAGCCTCAAGGTGCAACATACCCTTCAACTTTTCACAGATAAAAACTGGGATTCGTGTGGCCAAGCTACATCAGAGTGTGGTCAAGATGGCAAAAGGTATTAATGAAGAAGAACACACCAGATAGGAGAGGATGCAGTAGTTTGCTTTTGTCTGAGCTTACTGGGAAAGACAAGACTCTGCTCCCTCCTTTCTTCTTCCTTCTGCTGGGTGCACAATACTTTTGCATTGAAATCAGTTGGTACCAACTGAAATAAGCTGAGGACAATGGGAGAAAGTGGGAAGCAGAGAGAGAAGCTGAGACATTATAAAAACAGTTGAAAAGTGGAATGACAGTGGTTTAATTGGGACTGCCCCTGCCAAACTGAGATAGTTGGAGTGTGCGATACAAATGAATGCAGGTTCAAATGAATGATGACTAGGAATGGACAAACATGGCAGCTTCACATACTCCTTCATTTAGGGTTATTAATTTTTTTTAATCCTCAAGTTCTTTCCATCCTATTTATGAATAAATTTGCAAATTTTGCTAAGATCTTATCCAAACAAGTTTGAGCATGTTCTGAGCATGGAGGGGACCATTTTGACCCTGCTAGACATGTAAGTGTTAAAGAAAAAAGGTGGTGACTCTATTTCAGTATCAGAAAACATGGTTAAACACCCTGGGATTGAAACCCCAAATCCTCTGTTTGAATGGACAAGCTTCTCAGTTTCATTTTCTGCCATGTGTCATTAGGGTTTTGGTTTGTTGTTGTTGGCTTTTTTAAAAAAAAAACAACAAACATTTCTGGCTCTTTCTGTCATTCCTATGAGGGTGATGGAAAAGAAAGAAGGAGGTCCCCAGAAGATCTCAAAACATGGACAGGTTTGTATGGGAAAATAAGGTACTTCAGGTAATCTGGTCTTGAGCCAGTTTCTAATCTGAATTCAGTGGCAGACTGAATTCAGCATCAATGGGATGGTGAATCCATTTGGGGTTTTGGTCCACACTTCAAAAGAATTATCATATGTGCCAAACCAAGTTTGTTCAGAATAAAGCCCAGATTGGATTCAGTGTCCCACTGGCATGGAAGTCATTCATCTGCCCAAACCCTAATATTCATAATCCTTCCAGCCTTTATAGGACACATAGTCCCAGCTATGAATGTCTCTGTGGGTGGGAGTTGACATGTGTTGCTTTGGGAGTAGAAAGCTATGGGTATCATATCTTCCCAACTAATGCACAGTGAAAAAGTCTGATACAGACATCTGCCAAGAAACACCTTGTGTTCTTCAGGCAGGCAAAGTATTAAAATCTAAAAATAGCCCATGCCTCCTTCTCTCTTTCTCATCCCCACCCAATTATAAAGTTTGGCACTTTCTGTTACCTTTCTTTTCCTGTTAGCATAAATCCCAATACAAACACAGAGAAATTAATAATACAGTAATTGTTGCAACAACACCAACAAAAAAGGGAGGCAATCAAGACACAGAATAGGGAACCAACACAAACAAATGATATTTATCCTGCTGTAAGATCCTCTTTTTCCTCATCTTCCCCAGGGGGATGCTGATAATAATGCTCATGAAACAGATGAATCAGAGCTAATGTAGGGATTAGGAATGGAGTCTGAAGTCCCAGCCCAAGCTAAGAGAGAAAGCAAGGCTGCTAATTGAAATGAGAGCTGGGGATTTTGAGGCCTCTATGGAGTTGAATGAGATCCACTGAGGCCACACACAGAAGGGGAAATATGAATGGCATCTTTATATGGGAGATGGGAGGGCCTACAGAAGGAGACTTGGAAAACTTTTCTCTTCTACGCAGGCTGGAGAAATAACCAAAGAAAGAGGAATGCCAGAGTTGGCCTTTCTTAAGATGTGGATAGTCATTGCACTAGCCCTGTTGTCCCTAATCAGAAAAGTATTTCAAGTACTATAACATGTTGCAGAGTCTTAGCAGATAATGATATGAGTGTAGGTATCATGGATAACAAGGACTCTTCTCACCATAAACCTGTAATCCACCATGATTAAGAGTTATGCAGTCTACAGAGATTATCAGACGTGTCAAAAAAGGTGTTATAACAATGCCCAGAGAACGCAAAAGGGCTTCCTTACCGGATGTTGTCATCTCCCATTGTTATGCACTTGTTCTGCTGACATTCTGTGGGCACTGTATTTTATTGATGGGGAGAAGCTGTCAATAGATCCCCCATTCCATTTCTGTTACAGACTTCCCAGTGTGCGACAAAGTTCCCGTGCTGCTGGCAAGATCCCAGCATCAATGAGCAGTCCCTGCCAGAACACTTCTGGGTGAGATCGGGATATCCAGGTAAGTTACACACTTATTAAAAACTTCCCTGGTTTACTTGGAAGGTTTAAAGTGTGTTTCTGTGCTTTTTGTAATTTATTTTTCAGTATTTGTGTTTTTATTTTTGAATTTCCTGCGCTTGCATCTTCTTGTGAGAACGAGTGAGATTTCGATCCAGGAAGTGAACGAAGCTCTGTTATAATCTCTGTTGTCTTTGCAACAACATGGAAGTAGAGTCCTTGAATCGTATTCTTTTATATTGCAAATTTTATACCCAAATTCATCAAGATATAATCTATCCCCTGGTCAGTATGATGAGGGGAAGATCAGAAATCTTCTATGTAAAATTTTTGATGGAAGACAAATGCCCAAAGATTACTCTAGGGAGATTAGCAGATGGGGACAAAGATAGCATCCCAGTCTCACAATCTCTTCTCCAGCCCCCTCCTGCCCCCATCCTGGCACAATAACAAAATCATTCACACTTACTGTAATTGTGTGATGCTCCCTCCCCCTCAGCAGCCCAGGAGTGAATGCAGCTCTCTTCCTTGTTTGAAATCCTGGGCCATTCTCACAAGAGGACAAGCACGCAGGAAATTCAAAAATAAAAAGTCAACTACACTTTTTAAAATGACAGAAAGCACAAAAACACACTTAAAAAATACCAAGTAACCCAAGGGTACAAAAAAGGATGTCGCTTACCTGGATGGTCTGATTGCACCTCGAAGTGTTTGGCACAGACCTCCCATTGACGCTGGCATCATGCCAGCATAACAGGGCACCTTTTCACTCACCCGTCATTCCATGACAAGAATGGAATGGGCAATCAGACGTCATCGTCACTGTCACATTATGTTCCCATGAATAAAAAACGAGGGCGAAATGGAAGCAGCACGGGAACATAATGTGACAGCGACGATGATGTCTGATATTCAAGCCCTTTTGCGATCTTCTGGTGTCATTGTCATGCCATCTTTAGGGTGTTTGATAATCTCCTATCTGTATCCAAATTTCTTTCAGAAGTTGCCAAGATTAGAGACCTTTTTGTACAAAGAAATGGCCAGAGTGTAATTTAGGAATTTTATATGTTTCTGTGATACGCAGGTTTTATTGTTGATTGTTCTTATTGTTTGTACGTGTAAATTTGGGGTCTATTGACCGCAATAAATGATGACTGACTGACTGACTGACTAAGGGGAGATAATCCCTTTTTGCCCCAGTAGTGCAGCCCCAGTCTGATTTATCTGGGGATAACAGCTCAATTTAAACTTTTAAAAGCCAAATATGTTCACCAGTGGGCAAACATTGGATTTGCAAGATATATTTTTTTCTTTAGCTAGAGAGCCTAATTCACCACCACCACCACTTCCACACTCTTTCTATTGGGAAAGGTGCAGGGGGAAATTTCCAAGGTATGATGCTTCCATCAGGAGAGGTAAGGAGGGAAATGTCAAAAGCCACCATTTGGGGTGGGGGAAGAAAGAGTGGGATGATTTCTGGGGGTTTCATGCCCACCTCCCACCTATGGCAGCTGGTGGCTCTGATGCTAGTGGGATAGTGCTTTGGGTTTTAGATAAAATATTAAAGGAGCTAAAACACAAAGCAGATTGACCACCCTACTGACATCAGATTCAGCAGCTACCAAAAGTGGAAGGTGGGTTCGCAGCCCCCAAAGGTCATCTACACTCTTTCCTAAATATCCTAAAGGTGCCAGATCCCATTTGATCTTAGAAACTAAAGCAGGATCAGCCCTGGTTTGTACTTGAATGGGAGACCACCAAAGAATACCAGGCACTGGAGGTTATATTTCAGAGGAGGGAACTGGCAAAAGCAGCTCTGAGTATTCCTAAGAAAACCCTATGAAATTCATGGGATTGCCTTAAGTCGATGAGTGACTTGAAGGCAAATGCACACACATGTGAAAGGAGCTAGCCAATGTTCTGGACCTAATGTGACGTTCAGCATCTCAGATGGCTCCCTGAAAAAAAAAATCAGATTAAACCCCAGAGAGATTCTCCACCTCACCAGCTTTGGAGTCACCAGCTGATACAACCTTCCACTTTATTCCAGACAAGCCTGAACCCAATCATATAATCTAAATCCCCACTGTTCCCTGTGACTATGACTGTTTTCTGCCAATCTCCATGTCCCCTTACCCAACCATCAGGGAGAAAATCTGACCCAGAGCAATAGAGATGACAGAGGGGAAGGCTTTCATCAGACCAAGGGCCAAGCAGAAACATTTGAATCCAAGTCTGATGACCCTGAAATCAACCACCCTCATCCAAGAGTTGCTTGCCACCCCTGGTCAGTAGCTATGCCATAAGCCATCAGCTAAAACTGTGCCACTGATGCTTATGCATATTTACCTGACAGCAAATGCCACTGAGTTCAAAAGGGGCTTATTGCAAGGTAAATAGGAATTCAGCCTTAATGACTTAATCTCCTTATAGAAGCTTTCATCTCTATGCTTATTTCCATAATGATTGTTGGTGCCTCCCTCTTTCTCTCTCTTTTAATCCAGTTATTTTATTATGGAACTTGGCAGACAGATATTTGAGCAAACAAATGGCAATCATATTAAACTTCTTCTGTGCCACCATATTTTATAATACACAGTACAAAGAGAATCCAGAGCTATTTTCCATAACACTGTCATTACAGGATTGGAGAATAGATAGGCCAAAGATAAGAAGGAAGAGTTGCATCTCTGGAGTTATGACAAGACTAAGAAGAAGGAACACCTCCCCCCCATGATTTTAGAGGATAGAATAGAATGATTGGTTAACAAATTAAAAACAAAACAGTTGCCATTATTTGAACGGCTATGGCCTTTTCCAGCTTGTCATTAAGTTTATGGATTATTGTGCTGGTTATTAGGACTAATCTGTTTCATTTCTTTTTTTTTTTCCCTAATTGTACTGAAAGAAATGCATTAAGAAGATATTTTGTTCACCAAAGCTATCACCCATGGAACACAATGTTCTTTTATATAACAGCCTGGAGAAAGAAAACTCTGGGAATGAAGCTTGATTTTTTTTTCTTCCCCCCACTAATATCTAAAATGTTTTTAAAAAGAAAAGAAAATAGGAAGAAGAGCTATTCAAGGCTGTCATAATCTACGTGGATGCTCTCTGGAGCAAGCCTCATTGAAAATGAAATGAACTGGAGGACTCTTGTACAGATCTTAGACAAGACCTAATGCAATCATGGGAAGCTGAGTAACAACAACCCTCTAAACCACTACAATAGGGACTGTGCAGGAGGGCCCCCTTGCCCCGCCCCCAGCATCAATTGATGGATTGCTCTGGTGTAGTTGGCCCTCCACATTCATGGGGGATAGGGTGCAAGACCCTGGTGAAAGTGAAAAAAACATATATGAACTTCAGCTTCTGGGATGGAGAGATTAAAAGGGGTTGACAGAACCAGGAAAAAGCCTTGATTTCCTCTATTCTCCTCTCTGGTGGCGCTTTGGGGGCTTTCCACCATGATAGGAAAAGCAAAGGAAAGCAGAGCTTTTTTCTGCCTCTCTGGGCATGGAATAAGCTCTTGGAGTTTACTCTGTGCCCGGAGAAAGAAAGGATTTAAAAACTGGCTTTGTGTTGGAGGGAAAAGAAGCCCCGAGGAAAAGCAGTAGGGTGGGAAAGAAAGCCCTTCTTTTCCTCTGGACTTCTTTTCTGTCCATCACAAAGCCAGATTTTAAACCCTTTCATTCCCACCCCATGGGTTTTCATCTGGGTTTCTTTTCCTTCCAACAGAAAGCACTGACAAAAACACAGCAAGAAGGGCTTGCCTTCCTCTAGCATCTCTGGGCATAGAATAAACTCCAAGAGATTATTCCATGTCTGGAGAGCCAGAGCAGAGAAGTGTTCCTTCCCTCTGGGTCTGCCAGCACACAATAGGTTTGGAGAGCTTAATCAAATCCGTGAATAATCAAATCCACAAATGCCAAACCTGTGAAAGTGGAGGGCTCAATGTACCTTGGAGGCAAGATACAGTTTCTTTTCCTCTGGCACTGGCCATTGAGAAGAAGAAAGAGAACAGAGGGACTTCTGCATTCCCCCCCCCCCAAAAAAATCAACAGCAAGATCTCAGGGTCTGAGGGAGCATCTAAACTGTAGAAATACAGTCCTCCCTCCACATTTGTGGCTTCCACACTCGCGGTTCCACATATTCGCAGTTTACTGCTCTGGGGAGGGGGGGAAGTGGTGATGGGGCCTCTGAAGGCCCGTCACCACTTTTGGGAGGGCAGGGGTGCTGGTATTATTCACAGACTTTTCACATGCACGAGGGTCTTCTGCACCTAACCCCCGCGAATGTGAAGGGACGACTGTAATGCAGTTTAACATCACTTTAAGTGTGGTAGCTCCATTCTATGGAATTCTTGGATTTGTAGTTGTACAAGGTCTTTAACCTTCTCTGCCAAAGAATGCTGGTGCCTCACAAAACTACAAACCCTAGGATTCTGTTGGCTTGAGCCATGACAGTTAAATTGGTGCCAAACTGCATTATTTTTACAGTGTAGATGCACCCTGCTGTCCCCTTCAAGGGAAATTGGATAAAACCATAAGGTGAAGAGCCAGAAATAAGTACTTTTCAGTGTGAAATATCCCAACCTTCACCTCTGTTTTAATGTTTAGACTACCATCTTTCCAGAATGTTCTTGCAGGATATGTCTCCTTCTCCAATAAAGAATGGCTGGAGAATCATTGCCAGCTGTGGGGAGACTGGTACACACATTTAGTCAGACATGCTTCCAAATCTTCTTTAGAACTAAATGCATGTTGTTGCTAGGGACAGAGACATGTATTGAACTTGATTTTATTCAAGTTCTCCCTTTTCTCCATTTATGCTCATTCTGCAATGAATTGTGAATTCTCTTCCCCATCATACATAAAACCTAGTATATATTTCTATGGAAATCTGCCCCCTCCAAAAATTATGTATACATTTTATGTATATTTTTCAAAAGCACACACATTTGTGCATGTTTTCCTTCTGGCTGAAGTATTATGTATGTATTATTCAGACATCCACATGTTTTCACACACTTTTGTGCACAAAGTCAAAATTCCATCATTTCCCACTTATATTAGGTGGAAAATGTATTTGGTTTTGCACTTGGTTCTAGGAGATGCAAATTGGGTAAACTTGTATTCAACTAAAAATCCAATGAATTTCTCACCCATCCAAAGACATTCTTTCGAGACATAATGCCCACTAAGACAAGTGGACATTGGAAATATGGATTACATGCTTACCTCATCACCTTGTTGTTGTTGTGTGCCTTCAAATTGTTTCTGACTTATGGCAACCCAAAGGTGAACCTATCATAGGGTTTTCTGAGGCTGAAAGTACATGACTTGCCCAAGGTCACCCAGTGGTTTTTCATGGCCAAGCAGGGATTTGTACCCTGGTGTCCAGAGTCATAGTCTAACACACAAACCACTATGCTACACTGGCCCTACTCATGTTAAACCATTTTGTGAGTAGGCTGAGCAGTTGCAACACAGCTCCCATTACTTGATGAGCCAGGTCTAAGTAAAAAGGGCTGGCCCTACCATTAGCCAGAATGAGTTAACCGCCTCAGGCAGCAGATGCTGGAAGTTATGCAGCAGCTACACACCTGAAAGGAAAGCACATACTACTTGCCTCACACCCTTTAAACCTGCCTCCTGACCATCACCAGTGTTGAAGTAAGAATCCACATTTAGTCTGGTCAGCTTTTGCATGGAATAAAAAGGTGCATCTTCATGTGCCTTGCCTCAGGCAACAATATATATTGGGGCTGGCATTGAACTGAAGGAACAGGTTTAAAACCTACAAACTTTAGATTTCATTAGTTGCTAGGAAAGAGTGAGTAATTATGGAAAGATGAAATTGCATTAGGAAGATGATTGAAATTTCGAGAGGTCACGTGCAAACATCAATCTGGGCATCCAAGCTTAATGTCAGGAGGTTAAAACTGCATGATTGACTCTTGAACCACCTCTTATGGTTCAATGGAAATTCCAGATTAATGCATAGCTGCAGAAGGGGAGAAAGTGGCTGATCCTATGAGATCACCTGCATTAGGTCACAAGATAAATTAGTTTTGCTAGGTCTGGCTTTTAAAAGGATGACAAAAATGTACCCCATTCAATATTCACTCTGAAATGGAACAGAAGGGTGAATCACATTTGAATGTTCCAGACAGGAGACTTACCCTAAAGGCACCAAATCCCATCTGGGAAGCTAAGCTGGGTTTTTACCCAAAGAGGAAGGGGTCTGTGGGTCCCACCTGTGATGCCAAAATCTCTGTTATTAATTGGAGGAAGTATTAGCTCAAATGAATGGCTGTGAGAGGTTGGGTATCTTTTCACCTATATATACCAGTACTCACTGCAAAGAATGCCAGATAAAGTAAAATAAGTGGTTTTTATTGGAAAATAGCATGGAGGGTACTCACACACATGCAACACAAGAACCACACAAGGTAAGAAAAGGCTTAAGGCAGAAAGGTTGGATAGAGGAATAGATTCAGGAGATAGGGTAACAATTACCAGTCTGAAGAGGAGAACAAAGTACTCAGGTGGAAGCCTGAGGGTGGCATTGAAATCCAGTCCGGGAGCACACTGACAGAGAGAGTAGCAAAGTGTCATCTACAGGGGTACAGTGGCACACTTTTCTATTGTTTGAGGACTAATATTTAAACTGTATTTCATATCCTGAAGGGGTTTTTGGGTTTAGAACAAAGTGTAGAAGAGGTCCCCACCATTTAGACAAAGGAAACCAAAACTCTGCTGATTGCTGTTAATGGCTGAGAGATAGGTATTGCTGGGTTCATGACAACTGCCATATTGTAGGAGAGGGAGAGGCAATGAGGAATACTTCTTGGGGATAAAGGTTGTTTTGGTCACTTGTTTCTTTGCAACATGACTCATCACCAAGGGGGTCAAGAGGGAATTAGCACATGCCACCTTAATGGCTTTGTTCACTAGGGGTTTTGCTTAATCCTATCTTGGGTGTGTCTGCTACTATTTTTCCATGGCACCTTTTTGGGGTTCTTATGACCTCTATTTGACCTCACCTATCTGGTCTGTGATGGTCTACTAGACCCCATGAAGCATCTTAATATTGCCAATTTTGAGATATTATGGTGGGGGGTGTAGGGCGTGGTAACAGGGCCAGTTATGATTAGTACTTGAATGGGAAACCACCAAAGAAAACCAGTTGCTGTAGGCTATATTTCAGGGGAAGAAACAGGCAAAGCCACCTCTGAGTACTCCTTGCCTAAGAATCCTATGAAATTTACAGGGTCACCATAAGTCAACAGGTGACTTGAAGATAGATAAAGACACACACACATATCACCAGAAAGTTTGTTAACATTAAAAAAAAAATCTTTGAGGCTTTAGCAGATTATGTAGTGCTGATTTATTTCAGTCCTAATTGTTCTCAATTAGTTATCACCTTAGTGACAGTTGCCGTAGAAATACCCAATAAACAGGTAGTTATTGTTAGAAGCCAGAGAATGGAGTTACACACAAGAGAGAGACAAAGGGTGTGAACAGGACCCTGACTATCTATTGGCAATTCTCCAGAAAATAATGGTGAAATAAAGATGCTTTTAAACAAATCCAAGGTCCAGGTTTTCATATTTCTCTGCCCCAGAATTCTACAAATGTATGGTTCTCACTGACATTTTTCACTTAGGCAAAATTATTCAAAATAAAATACAAACAATTGTATGCTCAGCAAGAACAATCTGGACAAGTTCCTACGTATTAAAGACACATTTATGAGCTGCAGTCCAAAAACATCTGGAGGACTGCAGTTTGCCAACTTGAGTTAAACAGTCCTCAGAATGTCTGAACACATACATCTCCAGTTGTTGTTGGACTATAACTTCTAATCTTTCTCATCATTAGCTTGTTGAAATGGAGTTGATTGAAACTGTAGTGTGGCATTTGGAGGGCTATATTTTTCCCTACCCTACTATATTTCCAAATTAGGCAGAATTTCCTTTGAAATATTAAACTTGAGACAGATTTCTCCATAACACATGAAGACAAGGGAATCCTAATCCCAAAAGGTAAATTGACTGACTGATTTTTTAATGGTCATTGTCTTGCGTAGACAGAGGAAATAAACTGATGCTCAACTGCTTCTTTTTTTTTAAGGCAGTCTGAACTTTTTTAAAAGTATCAAAATTTCTCCAGCACCTCAAGCTATTTATCTGCTACTCCAACTCTCACTGAATTAAGTAAGAAGGGAGAGGTTGGAGTAGGAAAGAGAAAGAAATCAATTCTCCCTCCATATGTTGCCTCCGTTATAAGCAAAGCTCTGTAAATGCTATGGAATATGTACAGAAGGGGCTGGGGCCAAGTGGGAGGGGAAAAGAGGGAGATAAATCCATCAACTAACAAGATAAGTGCCTTGTTCCTCCATCTGTTACTGCTGTGTCCTTATCTGGGATTGGAGCATGGCAGTAGCGATACATCTTGTGTCAGGTATTATATTCCAAACTCATATGAATGAATTTTCATGCTTGCAGCAATCTATGATCCGGGCCCTGGCCTCCGCTATACTCGTCCTGAGGCACTTCCTGTCTTTTTGCATTGCAAAGCCGATTTGAATCTACAGAGAGCGGGAGGCAGCAGGGCTGCTAGCAATGAGCAACAGGGTTTTAATGGCTACTCTCTCAGGGAGCAGCCAAGCGGCAGCTTTGACTGAGCTGCATTTGCAGCAAAGTAAATAGTGCTGCTTACAAGAAGAAAAAAGTATGAGTTCTGTATGGACACATCTAGAGATGTCACAAGTCTTCATTCATTTCATTCGTGCATTCGTGTAGGACAATGAAATTCATCCATCCATCCATCTATTACTTTATTTCTGTCCCATCTTTCTCCCAGACTGGGAATCAAGGTGGCCCACAAAAGGCAGAAAATTACAATAAAAACACTGGCTAGAATTCATGATCACAGTAACCAAGAGTTATGAATCTGTAACTGATCTGTATTCATAACCCCTTACATATTCATGATCATAGTAATAGTGTAGAGAAGGCAGAGGGATCATAAAAGTCACCCAGCCCTGCCATACCAGGCAGCAGCCACTGTGAACAATGGAGGTCTGTTCTCCTATCAATCAGGATGCAGCAGACTGATGTTTCTACCTCCCTCCTACCAGCAATCTCACCCTTTTTTTTTTTATTGATTGTTGTATTTGGGGATTTTTCACTCTGCATTTTTTCCTGCAAAAAAATAAATAAATTGTTCTTGCTACAAAAACCTATGTTTTTGCACAAAAAAACTCTACCTGTTGCACAAAATACACAAAACAATGTTCTGTTGGATTCCAAGGGCAGCCTGCCTTACAGCTACAGAGGTGTCAGCAACTCCTACCGGCTTCATGGAGACTTTCCTTATGCTGAAGCTATGTGGGGAATAGGTTTCAGCACCTGGACAGCTCCCACAATAGCTGGGGACACTGGGCACCTGGGGGTGGTTTACACGGGCAAATATTCCCCTAAATATACCGCTAAGATAGCTTATAGTTCCCACGGATCGCAGCACAGCATCGCCTCATTCAGAAGGGGGGAAGGTAAAACACCCAAATATAGCATGGCAGGGCATGTCGCTATTTTTGCCGGTATATTTGCAATGTAGTGCTTTATTTGCAGTGTAAATTAGCATTCCGCTAAGGGTTAAAGCAGAGCTGCATTGTGATTGGTTGATCATGCAGGGGTGGGCTCAAAAGAGGGGCAGGGAGGGAGGGAAAGACTGTAGCGTTTAGAGGAAACTTGCAAAAATCCTGTCTGCTATTTTGCAAGCCAGTTTGCAAACAAAAAGGATTCCCAACTATTTTCATTCAGGAAGCATTCCTTCTCTCCTTCTCTCTCTGCTGTTTCAAAAGTATGTAAAACCTCAGTTGTCAACTTTTTTCCTGTGCATGGGGGAGGGAGAGAAACGATTTCACGAAGGGCTGTAGCAAGCTGAACTGCTCTCCCCCCCCCCTCTCTGGCTTTCCTGTATTTGGAAGAAAATGCTGTTTCAAGCAAGGAATAAAACTTTCTAAGCTCTTCAGCACGGAGTTGGGGCCAGGGCAGGCATTCCTATGGCATTCCTTTCCCTCTCCAATGCTTGGCCATGCCCCCACCACATTTGGCTGTGGGAACGCCACAAAATATAGCTGTGTAAACAATTACCGTATAAACTACCCACCACTGATGCGTGAAAGCACTACAGCGCAACTTAACGCAATAAAACCTTCCATGTAAACCAGCCCCTGGTCAAGCTACAGAAGTTGCCCTTAAAACTAAGGGTGGCATTATCACCCCACAATAATAGAGGCACTAACCATACCTGAACACAAGGTGGTACAGGACGTTGTTATACATGGGTAGAGGTAAGCACTTCCCACTACTGTGCTCTTCATGTCAAAGAGAGACAATAAAATATTATGCTATCTTCCAGGCAGGTGAGTCGTCCAAGCTTTCCATGACTGTGAACAACTTTAAAAGGAGAGGAAATTTGAAGTTTTAAATTTTATCATGTTTTAAGAGACAACATCCTGCCCCCTCCACTATCCAACTCTCACTGCACACTCACCTTTCTCAACAGGGAAAAAAAGGCTCTGTTGAGGAAAGAAGAAACTTCTGCATACTAGATGCCTTGCAGCTACAAACCCCATCTTCTGCTCTACACACACTGAAAGAATAGTATTTTGTATTTTCTTGCATTTATCTCCACTGCTTGACAGGAAAGCTCAAAAATCCCAGTTGTGTATTTGGACCAGGATGTGTCTCACAGGACTACAAAGAAGATACAGTATTGCAAACTTGATCTATACCTGTATTATTTGTTTACAGGTTCTCAATAGAAGATATATAGGGAAGCAAAAGGAAAGTACATAGTCACGCAGTAGGCCATTCTAGCCCTAAAGAAGCAGTTACCTGTCTCCAAAAGCCACAGGGCATCTTTGTAGCTATGGCCAGTGCAGCTTCCCACCAGTCAGGTTCAAAAAGCTGGATTGCACACACCCCACCTCTCTCTGACTCCTTCTCCACAGAAACTAAAAAGTCCCTTTTTCACCCTCCCCACCTCTTAGCTCATATACTTCCAGGCAAGCCAATGGTCTCCTACTGGTAAGTGTGATTCACAATCCAGACATATGAAAGAAGCAATTGTTCACTTAATGAGCCATCAATGGTACTCACATTTTCCAGTCAACAAAAATTACACATTCATTCTAGAGATATTTTTTTTAATCAGCTTCTGGGCTTTTTCAGAGCAATGCAACCCCCACCCTGATTCACAACCCCCTTCAAAATTTCTTGCACTGCCCCAGATAAAGTCTATGAGACCTCTGACACAATAGCCATATTAATGCAAGATCCCTGTTTGCCTCTCTTTGTTATCTTGCAGTTGATACCCAAGTCCAGCTATCCAAAGGAAAATGTAATGTTTTTCTTTTCAACCAACCTCTAAGTGCTGGGCTGAGCACAGTACAGTTCACAGGCCAGGCTGTATGTCCCTAAAGGCCTCCACATTTCACCCTAACTCATTGGATCAAAAATGGCCACCCGTAAGTGTTGGCAGCAAGGTCTCCCACCATTGCTAGCAAAAAGTGGCATTGAACTGCTGGAGTGGAATATCCAAGAACCTACCAATGCTTTGAGCAAAGCAGCAGAAGACTTTAAGATCCCTTCCCAAATTTACAAGCCTGTAAAGAGAGAAGGCTGCAAGCTGACAATTGCTGAGAGAATGGCCACTGTGACTTTCATTACAAAAGCTCTATATAAAGGTAAAAACAAATGACAGAGGCAGGAATGCTTCTCTTTTGTATTGCCAGGATTTCCAAGTAGGTGTGCACACAAACATGTATAAAATAGGGTCCTAGACTCCCCATTCTCTCAAGAGGTTAAAGAAGTTAAAGAGGTAAAGACCAACTTGGAGGCAGATAATAGAATGACAACAACTCATTGGAGAAGACTGGCATAACAGGACATTCAGGATTTCTGTGGCAGCTATGGGGAGTGACAGTGACCCCCAGGAACTCAATTTGTTCCACATCTTTAAGCATACCAAAAAACAAAAACAAAAACACACACACACACACAAAACCCTAAATCACTTTGAGACTCCTCTAGTTTACAAAGCTTTATGGAAGATTCTCTAGCAAAGGTTGCCCACAGCTTTTGCTGATAGAGTCAGATTTAGAATTGGTTGTGACATTTTAGGAGGCTGTAGGGTCCTCAGATGCAAAAACTCACAACAAGCACTCAGCCTGTTGAACATGGGTTCCCCATCTGCATACAGACTTAGGAAGCCATCTTGTATTGGGGAAAATAATTCCTCCATCCAGCACAGGATTATTATTTTTTTCATATCAGGCTACAAAGACTTGGTATTTTCTTCCTGCATTGAAATTCAAACAATTTAAAAACACATTATCCCACTTCTGTGTTTTTCTATGTGCAATTTATTGATTTATGCCATTTTCTCTACTGACTAAAGTGTGTTGCTTTATTTCCCACTCTAGCTATTTACATTTAGCCAGTCACATTTACACGTGCTTTATTTCTTGAAAATGCCCTATTAGCTTTGTAAATGTGTAGCAGGAATGTAGCTATGGGTGGGTATACATGCCTACATGAAAGAGGAGGCCATTGCCACTGGTTAGGAATTATGCCCCCACTAAATTTTCTAGCCTTGCTAACAGTGTTGCTGTTGTGTGCCCTCAAGTAGTTTCCGACATATGGCAACCCTAAGGTGAACCTATCATGTGGTTCTCTTTGCAAGATTTGTTCAGAGGGGGGTTGCCTTTGCCCACTTCTGTAGCTGAAAGTGTGTGACTTGCCCAAGCTCACCCAGTGGGCTTCTGTGGCTGAGTGCATGGCCAAGACGGATACCCCTGAATACGTTTCCTTATATCTGCTGTTTCCTTTCTCTTGGTCACTTTGGCTGCCCCTTTTCTTTGGTTGCCTAAACTGTATTTGCAAATACTCAACTGCAATTTTAAGTTAACACGAAGAGATCCAACATGGTATAGTTTGAGTGTTGGACTATGACTCTGGAGACCAGGCCCTTGAACTCTGCAGACTCCCTGGACTGCCATTTTATTGGTAAAACAAGGGTGAACAGCCTCTGGGAACACCAATTCATCTTTTAAAGAAGTTTCAGCTGCTCTTTACTGTTTAACATGTTTTAGATGCTGGTCTTTTAGGAAAACAGAAGTGGACTTTTGTTCACTGTCATTTGTTAGTGGTGGCGGTGTGGCTGGTGGTTTGGCCAATCTGTGTAGCCCCTTCAAGGTTCCAGGGACAGAAAACAGCTCCCCTCCAGATCTGTTACATTGTACCTCCCCCCCACACACACTTTAATAACAACATGGGGGGGGATAATTTCAGTAGGTGCAGCTGCATGAGAAACGAAAGGTTTGGAAAAGGTTTTCTAGAAGGAAGGAAAGAAAGAAATGCATGTTGGAATTATTCATCTTTCTTCGTTTAGAAAATCTAAGAGCCCCATTTTTTAAAAAAGAATGTGTTTCAAATGAAAAGGTCAATCAGATGTGTGATAACATGGGAAGAGGACAAGCAACAAATTTGGAGGAACAATCAACCCTCCAGCAGATGGAAGAACTCACTACAAATATAGTTATATTTCTATCACTTCATCCTAATTACAGTATAGCCTGGCTCTCACTGGAAGCAGGAAATCTTGTGTCCAGCCTCAGATAGCATCAAACCAGAATGTAGATGGGAGTTTGTGTGAGTGAATGCTTCTCCATCCAAAGAGATAAACAAGTACCCACATCCAGAGGAAGACTTGACTGTCTTCCAATCTTCTGGTTTTGTTAAATGGGGTGAGCACAGTCTGCAAGTGCTGGGGGGCTGTAGAAAATGGGGCAGGTACTGTAGACTTGCCCTTTCCTGCCATAAGGGCTAGCAAATGCATTACAACATGAGTTTTCACAGGCATTTGTCATAATATATGTCTTGGAGAGCCAGTGTGGTGTAGTGGTTTGAATGTTGGACTAGGAGCTTAGGAAATCAGAGTTTAAATTTCCATTTGGCCATGGAAACCCACTGGGTGACCTTGGGCAAGTCCTACTTTTCCAGCTCAGAGGAAGGCCATGGCAAACCTACTCTGAACAAACCTTGTCAAGAAAATCCCATGACAGGTTCGCCTTGGGGTTGCCATAAATCAGAAATGGCTAAAAGGCACACACCAATAACAATGCTATTCTTTAAGTCCACCTTACTTAATCTAACACCCTAAAGATATTTTGAACCACAACTCCTAACATTCTTGAACACTGGTTTTGTTGGCTAAGGCTGATTGGACCTGATATCCACAACATCTAGAAGTAGGTAGGTAAAAAGTGATTAAAGTGTTTTGTCTTTGCTTTTTATTATACTGCAATAGCATGCACATGTGCATGTGTCTTCAAGTCACCTGTTGACTTATGGTGATCCCATGAATTTCATGGGGTTTTCTTAGGCAAGGAATACTCAGAGGTGGTTTTGCCAGTTCTGTCTTCTGAAATAAAGTCTTTAGCACCTGGTAAAATCAGTCCTTGATATCCACAGGTTCTGCATCCACAGAGTCAACCAATCATGAACTGAATTTTTTTTAAAAAAATCAAAAAAGTAAATGTTGCTGTTTGCCATTTTCTGTAAGCAACACCTTTTACTACGCCATTGTATATAATGGGACTTGAGCATCCACAGATGTTGGTATCCATGGGGAGGTCCTGGAACCAAATCACAGCAGATACTAAGGGTCCACGATATATTTCAGAAGACTGAAAAGGAAAACATCTCTGACCAGTGGTGAGGAGATTTGGGAAGGGGTTTTTTTCTCCTGTACCAAGAATTAATGAACCAAGTCAAGATTTACATTGGTCTAGTGTGTGTGTGGTGGTGGGGGGGGGACACACAAACATTTGCTGCTTTCCCTCAGGTGGCAAAATTTCTTGGGCTGGCAGTATTGGCCAGTATTCACCTGCATTCTCCCATGCAAGTACTAACCAGGGCTGACCTTGCTTTGCTTCCAAGATCAGATGGGATCTGATGCCTTTAGGTTATTTAGGAAATTGCTACATGGAGTGATGGACAACATGACCTTATATTTGTGGTCAGGAAAACTTGAGAGGGGAGTTGCAGAACAGGGCAAGGTGCCTGTAAAATAAAAAGTCCATGTGGGGAGGGCCTCAACTTCATGATAAGGCAAGCTAGCTGCATGCAAATTGCCCAGAGTGTGCTGGCCCAAGTCTCATGGTGGCTCGCCTGGCTGCCTTCACTTTAATGAGTAGAAATTCTTCCTACTACGCATTAGCGCCTGATGTAATGATGCAATGAGTTTGCCATTTATCATCATAATGCCAGTCAAACGAACCCCCTAATCACATAAATGCAAGGAGGAAAAACGATTAGAGTTTATTTGCCGAGCTGCTTTGAACTTGCTGCCGCTGCCATTCTGGCTGCACAAGCAAACGAGACAGCCTCTCATGGCCTGGCCCTTTGGGGTCTTTCAGTCAAAGCTGTCCCTTAGCTGGTCAGAGACTTCCCTCTGCTGAAGAACTGCAGGCTCACAGATATGATCGACTGCCTTTGCTGTATAGCTGGCTAACACTTTTCCTTTGAAGCACAAAGCATCTTTGGAACTGGACTTAATTACTGTTGGGGTTTTTGGGGTTTTCTTTGTATATATCTTGCTGCCTGCACCCAAGATGCTGGAGATCCCAGATCAAACTCCAGTGGCAGAGGGCAGCTTCCATATCAGTGGGGTGGTGAATCTGTTCCAAGACTTAGACCCAGATCCTAGATTGCACTCATGGAGTAGATAGATTTGCCAGGTATATCTCCACTTCCCTGCTCCCATACTCTTTACAGCTTTTAGGATAAGGAGGATAAATGGTGGCCAGACAGCACGTGGCTGTATTTTCAGCAGTTGGCTACAGGAAGGTGACATTATCCTCCCAGGCCCCTAGAAAACCACTGAGAGGTCCAGAAAGTTACTGGTGATCTTCCTGAGGCCAGCCTTTTAAACACAACTAGGTACTGGCTATCCAACCCTCTTCCTCCCCTGACCACTAAATGGCTGTTCGAGGAGGGGCACTATAGGGTCATATCAGTAAATAAAGGGTGCATTGAGTTGTTGTGGATGAAGGTACTGAATGCCTCCATCTCCACCAAAAATTAAAAGAGGTGTGTGTGTGTGTGTGTGTGTGTACATGTGCACGTCTTCAAATTGCCACCAGGTGTAATCATACCTGCATATGTACTTGTCTATACGAAGACAGGCATACGTGCATACGGGCTTGTCTGTACGAAGCAATAAAATTTGGATTGGTGTGCAGTAATACCAATTTGCAACTGCTTCTATTTGTCTTAATAGGATTTTTTGAAGATCGCAGGCATGCAAAGCTATCCACTTTCACTGTTCCAACGGGCATGCCTGCAAATCAAGATGGTGGGTGTGGGTGTTTTTATTTACCTTGAGTTGCTGCCACTGAATAGGGGTGGGTGTGTTTTTTTTTAAAAAAAAAATCTAAATCCAAGGTGCTATCTTCTGCTTTAATAATGAAGCAAACAAACAAAAATGCTATTTTCTTGCCGTGACATGATCACTAAAGCAGAAAACCAACATGGCGGTTTCAGGCATTTGCTTTGTTAGCCATCTCTGCCCCCTGCACATTTCCAACCAATCAGCTGTGCACTCAGAGAATTCACAGCAATGCAAATCAGTTGTCCTAATGGGCAATAATGTGTATTCCCACACATTATTTTTTTTAAAAAAAATGGGAAAAGTCACTAAGGCTTTTCCCATGGAGTATATAGCATATTTGGCCCCCTCCTTTTGAATAGGGTAGATTGATGCGGAATCCCATTAAGACAAATTGTATTCTCCAAGTTGTATTAAATTCTATGAGGATCATTTTTGCCGTTTAGACAACCTGCAAAAGAATTCCAGCTCAGGTTTCAACTTTAAAGGAACTGTACAAGGTGTTGAAATAATTAGGGACTAAGGTACAGCACATAGTCCTAAAAAAAGGTCATTTTTTTCAAGTCATTCCTTAAATTTAGATTTCACATTTGAACTATAGGATCTGAACCAACAACAGCCCTTGTGTTAGTTTATTAAAGAGATCCAGCAGTTACCATCACGGGGAAAACAAATGGCAGTGAAATCCCTTCCCTTATGAGTAAGCTCTCAGTGTATAATTAAACCATGGAATCCACTCCCCCAAGGTGTAGTGATGGCTGCCAACTTTAAGGGTGGATTAGACAAATTAAGGGAGGATAAGGCTATCGAATGCTACTCATCAAGCTAATTGTGTATTATCTCCAGTGTCAGAAGCACTAGGCCTATGAATAGCAATGGTGACTGGTGGATGCCAAGAATCCTGAAGCATGTCCAGTGGCTTACAATCACCTCACATGGAAAACTGGCCAGCTTTATCTTATTTTATTGCTAAGGATGGAAATAATATTTCAAAATATTCAGAAAATGGTTGAAAAACAACTCAAATGTTGAGAAGTCCTGATCAGAAGAAGGATCCTATATGGGTGAGAATCACAGTTTGGGACATATTTTGTTGGGGGGCAGCATTCTTTTCTGTGCAGGAATGTCACAAAAATTGACTTCCGCACAAAACAAACCAGCATGCATTATGTACAGAATAAATCCCAAACTCCATATAGTCTGAAAACTATACAATTCTCAATGACTTTCTTGCAGCAAGGAGAAACTTGAAAAAATTATTTGTTCCTGCTTATGAGAATGAAATTTACAAAGAGTTTACATCCCTATTTCATTGTTGCCTTGTGTAACATCGGTTGCTCAGTTGCACACAACATGAAGCTGTTGCTATGCTGTAGAGGAAGACCAGTACAAATGATCACCACACTAGTAGGAAAGTGTGTTTGCCACTGGAAACAATGATAGCTGTTCTATTGTTGTTGTGGTGTGCCTTTATTTTTGACTTATGGTGACCCTAAAGGGAACCTATCATGGGGTTTTCTGTGGCTCAGAGTGTGTGACTTGCCCAAGGTCACCCAGTGGGTTTTCATGGATGAGTGGAGATTCGAACCCTGTTCTCCCGAGTTGTATCCAAACACTTAAACCACTACACCATGCTGGCTCCTATACCAAATCAGATTCTTTTCTCTATCTAGCTCAGGATCAGTGAGTTTGGCAGTGGTACTCCAGGGTCACTCTAATATTCAAACTCCACACTATACTAATGGTGTTGATGCCATGAACATTCTTAGCTTTAAGAATACAAATACCAACTTCTGGGAAAGAGTACTGATCACAACTAGAACTTTGGTGTAAAGGAAATTAATCTTTTCACTTAACAAAACACTGATGGGCTTGGTACACTACCCTAAAAAATGCTATTATCTTCAAAAGAATTAGGGAGATAGAAAGGCTATAGAACAGATGAACTTCCCTTGACCTGTCCATTGAACCCAGTCTTGTCTACTCTGGCTGGCAGTTTCTCAACAGGGGTTCCATCAAAGGTCTTTATCATCACTTTTTAAAATGATCTGACCAGAGATGCAAGACATATATTCTTAAATTGAGCTATGGTCATTCTCCTCACTGAAAAACCTTTAATAAGCTAGGACGAAACCAGGAGTTTTCCAGTTAATTTGAATGCCACTATTTAGGGCATGACCATGGCATCGCCTTTGTATTTTCCTGCTGAAATGCTGCATTGACCCTGCCATCCCTTTCAGCAGTCTCACAGCTGTTTGTCATATCCCATAGGTAGAGGCACTAGCCCCACACAGCTGCTTTTAATTGTGACCTGCAGGTTTGCTTCCACTGCAGTCCCGGGTCTGTCTCACAAGTTCAGTTGAAGTGTTCATTGCCCAATAATTTCCTCATTAAGTCTAAATTAAATGCATATTTCAGAATCTCAGAGCAAGAGCAAATTATTAAGTGTAATGATCAAAAAGGGGAGGAGGGCAGATAGATCTTCGCAAAGGGCATTGACTTTGAGCCAAATTACCACCCTGCTGATAGGACTGAGCAAATCCTTATGGCCCTATAAAGTCACATCTGATGTTGAGGAATGTGAGCAGGGCTAGAGAGAGAAGCAGAACCTATCTTGTGTGATGCATGAGCTCACCCATCGGACTGAAGAAGGCCATATAAATTCACTTCAACGTGTGCATGTTTGAAAGAAAAGAGGCTGACCTTGGATTTCTCCCACTTCATCTGCATGTAGGGGATGAATTAATTTAAAAACAGCCAGACCTTGGGAAATGTGTGTTGTTAGACTATGGTTAGCATCCTGTTAGTGACATGCTACGCATGTGGGGTAAAATTTATCCACTGTACAAGAGACGTATTCTGCTGAAAGCAGCAGAAACAGAGTTGTGCATACAGCGACATTGCCGATTTCAGGTGCATTGCCCATTGTGGGTGGTTGCACATTGTGAAATGGTGCACAGCCATTGACGTGTGTCAGGAAACCTTGACAATAAGAATACTGGACTGATTAGAATCTTCACAGTTCAGGACTTATTCTGTGAAAATTCGCACATGGTTGCTTTTTACAGGAAACAGCATTCTCTGCATAGAAAACATCTCAAATATTTTTTTCCTGCAAAATATAATTTTTGTGCAGAAAATGCTGTAACAGAGGACTTATTCAGTGCAAAATTTGCATGTGGGTGATCTGCATAGAAAACAGCAGGTAACAGCATTACTGTAGAAAATAATATTTCTATGTAGGAATACTATTTTCTGTGCAGAAAATGCTGTTTCCTATGCATAAAATGCTGTTTTCGGTGCAAACTAACCACATGCACATTTTGTTCAGAATATATTCCAGATTATAAATTGACTTTGAAAACTGTGTGTTTTTGAAGACTATCTTGCAGGAGGGATACAATTGCTAAAATTACTTGTTGCTTCCTTCCAGAAGAAACTTAGGTCCCGTCTACATGGTAAAAAAAAATACGCCGTTCGGAAGATCGCTCTTCCGTACACATAGCCATTCGGATTCATATGTGAAGGGGGGCTAGCAAATCCCCCATAAACTACATGGATTCGGCGTTCGGGAGGATTAGCGGATCTCGGCATAAAATACATACAGCCGTTCGAATGGCTGATGGTCTGTACACCCTGTTCGCACACATATGAACAAGCAGTGTAATCTGATTGGCTGGCCGAGTAGAGGGGGCGGGGCTAACAAGGAGGGGAATTGGGAGCGGCCGCCATGTTGGATTCCCGGCTAAGCGAGAGTCCGGTAAGTCCGTGAATTTTATGTATATTTACATTTATTTTACTTTGTAAATAGGGAAAACCGAATGTCCACAAAGCAGGAACCTTTTTAAATTTAAAAAAAAAAAAGTGGCAGGAGATTTAAAAATGCTGCTTGGCTTGCTCGCTCCAGCCAGCTGGGGAAGGGGGGCTCATACGGAGTTTAGTGGGGTAAAACATCATGTAGGTGGATTGTATGCATATGAGCGGCTGCCTATTCGTATTTTTTATCCCCCAAACAGATTTTTTTTAATCGTATAGACTATCTATCCTCCTTTATGGATCTGAAACATGGGTCACCTATCGTCACCACCTACGACTCCTTGAGCGCTTTCATCAGCGCTGTCTACGCACAATCCTAAATATACACTGGACTGACTATGTGACGAATGTTGCTGTCCTTGAGCAAGCAGGGATCACCAGCACTGAGGCCATGACATTGAGAACGCAGCTGCGCTGGGCAGGGCACGTTTCTAGGATGGAGGACCATCACCTCCCCAAAATACTACTCTACCGTGAACTCACCACGGGTCAGCATAAGAGGGGCGCTCCAAAAAAGTGATACAAAGACTCCCTGAAACAACATCTCAGGCTCAGCCAAATTGATCACCAAGAGTGGTCTGCTCCGGCCTCACATCGGGAGGCATAGAGACGAACTATCCACAATGCTGCAGCCTTATTTGAGAACTCACACCGAACAAGTCTTGAAGAGAAACAACAACGCAGAAAGAATCACAACCCAAAAACATCACCCAAGGAGACCTTCTGCTGTGCTTTCTGCAACCGGACTTGTTTATCTCAGATTGGCCTTTTTAGTCATCAGCGCGCTTGCAGAAAGCGCGGGATGAGTCCTTCCTGAATCTTCGTTTGCGAAGAAAAGCCAGAGAGAGAGAGAGAGACGGACCCTTAGTGAAGAATTACATTCCTAAACCTATGCCACCCAGCTTCCAAATCCTACTGCTTTCTTCCAATGTTTGATCACAGCTCACCCCTCAATATTTACATATTGGTTACAAGTTATTTGTCACCTTTGAGACCCCCAGGGTCCCTAATGGGATACACAAGAGATAGAAACAAATAAATACACTCTTTAAAAACAGATTTTTTAAAAAAAAAAAGTCTTAACACATACTTAAAGCAGCCCAGTCCTTCACTGTATCTAGTCAGAAGTTCAGGACTTCCAAAGCCTCTTTGGTATGTACCAGTTGTAGAAGAGAGACAGAGCTAGATATCATCAACATAATGATTACACCCAACCTTCAAGCTCCAGATTACCTCCCTCTATTGGGTTCATGAGCATGTTGAAAGGTAGATGTTATCAGTACAGTACTGACCTTTGCCGAAGCCCACAAGCTACTGGCCATGAAGCCAAACAACAGTCCCAAAGCATCACCTTCTGGAAACCTTCAGCCAAAAAGGACTGCAGAACAGTGCCTCCCAAGTCCAATATTAACCAAACAACCCAGAAGGACGCCACAATCAATGATACTGAATACTGCTGAGAGGTCCAACAGAACCAACATGGACACACTCCCCCTCTCCAGTTCCTAAAGGCACTTTTGTCCTCTAACCAGACCTGAACCCAGATTGGAATGGGTCTAAGTAATGAGTTTCACTCAAGACAGCCTGTAACTGGGCCACCACTATTCACTTTGAGATCTTAATTTTAAAAGGAAGATAAGAAACTGGCTGATAGTTATTTAGGGTGGTGGAGTCCAGGATAGATCTCTTTGGCAGAGATCTTCTGCCAGCTTCTGTTAGAGGAAGGGAAACAGAACCCCCTTTCAAGGAAGTATACATAAAACAGGTCCCTTCCACAGGATCCGAGAAGTACTTTCTATCTTCACCAGTACTGTACACCTCACCCTTTTCCCTTCCCCAGTCCAACCACCCAGCATCCTACACTTTAGTTGCTTGTCACTCCCCAACTCTTCCATCTCCTTGGCAACAGTTGCCTGGAGCTCCCCTTGCTCCCCTGATCCCTCACTCCCTTATTTATGTACACTTATTTAAGTATTTATTGCCTACTTTTCTAGGCAAACAGTCTTCATAAAGCAGCCTACAAAATAACTGAACTAATACAGGCACATGTTAAACAATATCATAAAACAATCTAATGTACACACAATGATTATGGAATACCTTTTACTTAAGGCAGAAGCATTAAGAAACATCCCAGCTCAGACCAGCAAAAAGAAAACACACATGATTTACTGCACTACCATCATCTCTGAATATTGGCCATGCTGTCTAAGACTGATGTGACTTTCTGTGTTCCTCTTCATCCTCATCATAATAATCAAAATAAAGCATTTAAAATTTTCTACACTATCCAGAGATATTGAAAACAATTGCATCTCCAGACTTGTAATCTTAACATATTGTTAAAAGGTGAGCAGGAAAGAAAAGGTTAAGAGAAGAGAAAAGTAAATATTCATAGAATCATAGAATCATAGAACTGCAGAGTTGGAAGAGACCACGAGGGCCATCTAGTCCAACCCCCTGCCATGCAGGAAATCTTGATCAAGCATCCCTGACAGATGGCAATCCAGCCTCTGTTTAAAGACCTCCAAGGAAGGAGACCCCACCATGCTCTGAGGGAGTGTGTTCCACTGCTGAACAGCTCTTACTGTCAAAAAGTTCCTCCTAATGTTGAGGTGGAATCTCTGTTCCTGGAGCTTGCATCCATTACTCTGTGTTCCAGACTCTGGAGCAGCAGAAAACAAGCCTGCTCCATCCTCAATGTGACACCCCTTCAAATACTTGAACAGGGCTATCATATTGCCTCTTAACCGTCTTTTTTCCAGGCTAAACATACACAGCTCCCTAAGTCTCTCTTCATAAGGCTTCATTTCCAGACCTTTCACCATTTTAGTCACCCTTCTTTGCACACACTCCAATTTGTCAATATCCTTTTTGAATTGTGGTGCCCAGAACTGGACACAGTATTCTAGCTGAGGTCTGACCAAGGCAGAATAGAGCGGCACTATTACTTCCCTTGATCTAGACACAATACTTCTATTGATGCAGCCCAAAATCGCATTGGCCTTTATAACTGCTGCATCACACTGTTGAAGCAATATTGAAGCAACTAAAGCTTTCCCGGCCAATAAATGGCTGGTAGTCCAAAATATCTGGAACAGGGGTGGTCCAACTATAAGGAAGAATTATACATCTCAATTGGGATGAAGATGCTGGGGAGAAGGTAAGGAACACAAGCAAGGCAGGTCTGAGCTATGTTGCCTGCCCTGCCCCCCAAACCAACAAGGTGCTCCCAGATTGGATGAAAGATACTGACTCATCATCAGTGTTAAAGAAAGATTTAACTTCCAGTCTGGACAGCTTCTGTAAGTAGAATGGAAAAGGATACTATATTCTGCATTGCCTTGGGTAACTAATGATCCTGATCTGGGGGGGGGGGTGCCAGGTTGGAGCAGAACTCTAGAACTGGGATGGGGCCCATTGTCCTTCCAGGTGTTGTTAGTCAGCTTCCAGAATCCCCACAGACAATGGAAGATAGTGTGGATTTTCAGTCTAAATCATCTGGAGGGAAAGAAGTATCTCTGCCCCTGCTACAGAACAGGGCTGAAAAATTGTGTGCCCTCCAGATGTTGCTGAAATACAACTCCTAGCCTTCCTTGCCATGGCTCTTGCTGTCTAGGATTGCTGGGACTTGGAACATCTGGAAGGCCACACAATTCTCACCCCTGCTCAAGAACATATCAGAGCATCTTGGATGATACACAGGGATTTCACGGCAGGCATTCTGAATTCTTTCAGCAGACTTCTCTGTGATAAAGCATTTCCTGAAGGTGTGTGAATATCGCTGTCTTCAAAAACCACACAAGATCAGCCTCATTTTGTAACTACCTGGCATCCTGCATGAACATCTTTGAAAGCAGATGTGCAGGAGCATCAGAGCTGGGGTGATGAAAGCTCAACGAGGCTCAGCAAGTGGGTCCAAGATGCCTGCAGGGAGTAAAAGAGGGATGATAGAGGAGGAGCACTGAATGGGCTGACAAAAGGGATGGCAATAAAACACAGAGAAAGGGAAAGATTAATGAGGATTTCACAAATATGATAATTTCCGGACATCACCGCATTAAATTTAATAATGTCTGCTGGGGGAAAAAAAGATGCTAGCATAGCAGCTTGCGTGGGCTTGCTGAGAATATGAGGCTGGAGGACTTCTGTCTGCACCAGCAAGTGTCTACATATTTGTAGAGGTGCCCATTTCAAGAGGGCTCCACATCCCTCTGTTGTACTCACCTGATGCTTTATGCTATCTTGATATGATACAGTGGAACCTGTGCAGAACAGAGGCTGGAGGAAGAGATTTAACTTTTTTTCTCACAATTTGAGTTTGCCTTCATAGGCATTTTGTTAAGCAAACACCTATTGTCAGTTCCTGTTAAATGAACACTGAAGACTGGTTCGCCCACCTACCTGGAAGGAAACCAACTGCCAGAATACAACTGGAGGTGGGGGAGCAGAAATCTGAAGACCAGTAGGGTTAGGTTTTTCTCTCTCTATTTCTGTCGGCTCTTTGAAACTTGTTTATTCAGTGGCTACCAGTGGCTCCAATATCATCAGAGCAGTGGATCTGCTCTGGGTTTTAGGCTGGAACTATCCAAGGTCCTGAAATTATTTGTGGGGATAGGATTCAATACTTTGGACAGATCCTTTAAAGTTAGGATGAAAACCTGGAGTCAATTCGCTATTCCACCGATGTGAAAGACACCAGCCACTACCAATTGCATGTCTCCAAATTCCAACTGCATTTTCTTCCATCCTTGTTTCATACTGGGACATAACCCTTTTTTTCCTTCCCACATGGAAATGTGTGTGTGCCTTCTAGCACATGCTTTACCTAATTGCACTCACTCTTTATGCATGTGTTTCTTAAGGTATGCTTTTTTAAAAAAAATTCATTGCCCATTGACTAAAAGCATGCTTGTTTGCATTTTTCAGATACATACAAATATTTTTAGCTGTGCCCATCATCCACAAAGGGAATGAAAGAAGCAGATGTTCAAGATTCCTTCCAGTGAGGGGAAAACAAAAGATATGAGCACCACACATTGGATAAATCCATGAAAAACAATATGGATTGTGCAAATGTCCTCCTCTTCCTAACACAGTGTGATGGATCAGATGAAATAAGAGTAGCAGCTGTCATGAGACCCTCATCTCCCATGATGCTGGGCACATGATTACCTACTGAAATGCAAAGAAAGGGAATGGGAGGAAGACAACTCCCTCTTTGTATGCTTCTGCACCTTTGAGGTAAGAATGTTGTTTGGTGTAAGAGTAGGGATGTAAAGAATACTCACAAATTTTCCCTTCCTTGACAAGAAAGGGTGTTAACAAAAATGGCCAATTGCTATGATTTTTTTTTTATTTTATTTTGGTGAGGGGTTGCATTATAGAACTTTTTGCAACAACAACAACAACAACAAAAACCTCCACAATTTTTGCACCCAAACACTGGCTGGTGATTTGTTTAGCAGTTAAGATATCATCAAAAGGATCTCCAGTGGGTCCTTGATATCCACTGGGGTTTGGTTCTGGGACCCCCCATGGACACCAAAATCCATGGATGTGCAAGTCCCACTATGTACAATGGTATAGTACATTGTATAATAAAATGTACAAAATGGCAAAATCAAATTTGCTTTTTGTTTTTTTGGGAATATTTTCAAGCCATGGATGGTGGAATCCATGGATGCAGAATCTGTAGATATGGAGGGCCAGCTGTATGATATTGTGAGTGCTGAGGATTCCCATTTATGGTTAGGAACTACTGAACGAGGCCCCCAAAAGCCACCAAGGTGCTGGAGATAGGGGTGCTGAGAAATTATGTCTGCAGCATGCACCCACTTCTGGGATGTTTTGGGACAAGCAGCTGTGGCAAGACCCTGACGGGTCTCTCCAGCTGCCTGTTGTCAAGGTTCCTCACAACTGGGAGCAGATGGCTGATCTTATTTCCCAATCCTCCTCTCACCAATCTTCAGTGCTTCAGAAACACTTTGGTTGGGGTGCTGCCGGGCTATGGAGGTAGGCTTGGGGAGGGGCACTGTAAGTCATAACTGCAATGACAGAACTCTGTTGCAAGATGACAATGAAGAAAACAAACTTTCCCCTCTGCAAACACATTATTCACAATTTTTTCCCCAAATGCAAATTTATAACACACACACACACACACTCCTAATCTCACCTGGTGGGAGAAAACTTTTGAAATGCCTCACATCCTTGCATGCAAGGATGAAATAAACCAGATTTACACCTCAAGCAAGGGCTTGGTGGTGGTGGTGGGGAGGTAAATAGCATAGGAATTATGTCAGTGGAGCCTCAACCCAAAGTATTACAGCAAACTCCCCCCCCCGCTTTTTTTTTAAAAAGAATCTTGACTTCCTTTCCCTGCAGTTTTGTTACACGTTAAGCCTTCTGTGGAAGTCAGTTCCAGAGGACCTGGCATGCATGGGTAATTGTGAAGCTAGCACTCTAACCCCTTGTTTTATGGACTCAGAGAACAAACTATTTCCATGGCTCCCCCATCAGTTAGACTTGTTAGCCCCACTAGAGGCCGCCTGAGTGTTTTGCAGCTCCCTTTTGTCCAGCATTGCAGCCTTTCTGTTTGCTCCCCATTAAGCTTTTGTATGCCATAAAGGAATTGCTTTATTGACATTTAAAGGTCTCTGTCAATCCGGTCCCACAAATCTTCATTATTTTCTGCCCCGAGATAAGCTTGCTAGGTCAGACAGAGAAACAGAATGAGCCACCAAGCCCATCACCCAAAAACCTGACCTCCCTATGCTAATCACTGGAGCTCTGTGAACTATTTTTTTGCTAAAAAATGTCACCCATCACCCATGAGTTGGGCTTATTAATGATTTAGAATAAGGGTGGAATTTATCTGGATTTCTTGGGAGGAGGAAAATCTATCACACTTATGGTCCAATGCACCGATTGGGCAGTGGGGAAAGATGGGGCCAGCATCTTCCTAGTGCATTTCACAGATAAAACCAGGACCTAGGACTACCAGAGTGTGGTCCAGATGGCAGAAGTTATTAATGAAGAAGAACACACAAGCTAGGAGAGGCTGCAACAACAGGTTGTTCTTGTCTGAGTCTAATGGAAAGGGAAAGACTCCTTGCCCGCCCGTCCTCTCCTCTTCCAGAGTTACTTGAGTGTAAACTACTTTTATACTTTGAACTCAATTGGCACCAGTTGAAGTAAGCTGAAGAGAAAAAGGGGAAAAGTGGGAGGAGAGAGAATCTGGGACATTTTAAAAGCAGCTGCAAAAGTAGACCAATAGAGTGTTAGTAGGGACTGTCTCTGCTAAATCAGGACAGTTGGAGGGCACGTTAGAGTGCTACACTGTCCATGAAAGAAATAAGGTTTGGAGAAATTGGCTGCTCACAGCCAGCAGATTTTTGCATAGCCACTGAAAAAATGTAACTGATAGCAAAGTGAACCAACAGGACTCCAGCCAACATTACATGGACTTATGCCCAATCAAGCCATTAGTCAATCTAGCTCAGTATTATCTACTCCAGTATTTCCTATCCTGGCACTTACCAGATGTGCTAAATTACAGTAGGAGCCCCATATCTGCTGGAGATTGGTTTGGGGTGTGTGTGTGTGGAAACCGAAAACTGTGGATAATAGTGAATGCCATTGAAAATAATGGGACTTCCTGTTTAAAATACCATAAAGTTGCCTTGGAGGACCTAGAAATTGGCTAGTGAGGAAACATTTTCTAGGAAGACTCCATGGTAGGTGTGCTGTTTTGTGTCCTGTGGATAATTGAGTCAGTGGATAATGAATCAATGGATACAGTGGTCCTACTGTATAGCTCCCAACATTGCCCGTGCTTGTTGAGACTGGTGTGACTCATAGTCCAGTATCTGGAGGACACCATATTGGGGAAGGCTGGCCCACTCCATCTGGCAGCAGGCTACCAAACTTTCTACTAGAAAGCAGCCTTGCCCATCATCTGCTACCTAAGTCTATTAAGGAGATCTTTCCTGAGAGTTTAGTACCTTAGACTTTGGGGCTGAATTGACCTTCAAGGCTTCCCTAGTTATCTCCCCACCCTTCCCCATAACACAATTGCTGGCTCAATTCCCAGGTTGTGTGTGTGTGTGTGTGTGTGTGTGTGTGTGTTTTCCCCATTCAAAAAGGCCTTTCCTAAGGATCATTGCTGGCACAAAGATCTTTGAGTTAAAATATGCTGGTGTTCTTGGTCCCAACCCTTCTGCCTTTGGTCTTGCCCACCACTGGAATGCAACCCAAAATCATTTCTCCAAGTGACTTTGGCCCTCAAGCTAAAAGAGGTTCCCCCAAAGAATCTAAAATCTTTTGCAGGCAAAGCATCCATGTGAGCTGTGAGCCTTATGTTTGAAGACGCCAGGGATACAACAAGGAACAGAAAAATCTAAAAAAATCAGACTCATTGCAATTAAATACACATGCATGTCCCTCTTAAATCCAAGAATATCCACAGCAGCACATTCTGAGGGGCTGATTAAGAAAAGCAGCCAAAACATCACTAATCACTATGCAAGATTTCAAAAGTAAGACAAGGACCATTTTGACCCCCTTGGGATAAACGTAAGCAGCAGATCCTGACAGAAAACTCCAGGGAGTCATAAGCCTCTAAGATGGGAATGCAGTCATAAATCAGTAAAATAAAATGTTAAAATGGGTTTAAAATGCAATAAATAAGATTAGTTGGCAATCTAACACAGAACAGTGTTCCCTGGGGCCCCGTGATTTACCAAGAAGGAAGAGGTTAGAAGGAATGGCACTTTGAGGTGGTAATTTTTCTGCTCGTAGAGGTTCTTCCTTTTGCATGTCAGAACTTTCAGTCAGATCTTTCGTGCAATTATTGGAAGCAAGCAACCACATTCAGCAAGGCTAGTTTTCAGCACACAGAACTGAAATCTTGATGCACCTTCTGGTATACAGCATTGAGATCAATGGGAATAAAGAATGTTTACCACCCAATCCTATGCATATTTATTCCAGGAGTAAGCATATATTATTCTCAATGACATTTGCTCCCATGTAAATGTGCACAGGACTGCAATCATAAGCTCCATTACACTGGGCCCATTCAATCCCTGCTTATTACAGGTTTGAGGAAGAGAAGTCTCAGATGGCAACTCTACTTTTAGCACTTTTACTCTACAATTCTTTTTTTAAAAAAATATTATTTCTTTATTCTATATTACAGTATTTACAATTATATCCTGCCTTTCCCTCAATGAGCTCATGGTGGCATATGTGGTTTGCTACCTTTCTTCTCTCTAACACCAAACCAACTCTGTGAGACAGATTAGGCTGAGAAACAAAGAGAGACTGGCCCAAAGTTACCCAGCAGAGACTAGAACCCAGATCTCCCATATCCCAGGTGAACACCACCTCAAAGTGTTGGTATTGTGAAGATAAACCAGAGAGGAGGAAGACAGTCAAATATGTTGCCCCAAGGATGGCCATCTGTCGGGGATGCTTTGATTATGATTTCCTGCGTGGCAGGGGGGTTGGACTGGATGGCCCTCGTGGTCTCTTCCAACTCTGCAATTCTATGATTCTATGATTCTATGAAGGTCTTAGAAGGAAAAATGGCCCATAAAGGGCACTAACAAATAATGACAGATCCTGCATTATGCTTGCACAGTGTAAATCTACATTCACATAATTACATGACAGTTGGGTCGCATCATCCTTCTTCTGAATGACAACAATGTATATCTGCCAATGTGTTTGCTTATTGCCCTATTGTGCAATGGGGAATTTATTTATTTCGTTTTATTTAAAGTAGTTATATGCCACCCTTTAGGCAAAAACTCTCCCAGAGCAGTGTGTGTGTGTGCGCGCGCGCGCATGCACCTTCAAGTCACCTGTCAACTTATGGAGACCCCATGAATTTTGTATGGTATTCTTAGGCAATTAATACTCAGAGGTGGTTTTGCCAATTCCTTCCCTTGAAATATAGCCTGCAGCACCTAGTATTAATGGGTGGTCTCCCAGCCAAGAACTAACCAGGGATGACCCTGCTTAGCTTCCAAGATCAGATGGAATCTGGTGCCTTTAGGGTATGTAGGCCCTGCCAAAGAAAGCTTACACAGTTTACACATTATTAATTTAACAGATGCTGTGCTCAAGCTTATGGTCTAAATAAGGCAGGACACAGAAGGAAAAAGGATGTCAGTGGGGGGAAGAATAAAGTTCATCGGATGCTGGTTGCTTATTTATTTATTTATTGAAGTTCTATATTGCCTATCAGTGCCAAAGCACTCCCTAGGTGGTTTACAATATAAAAAAAATATTCTTTTCTCTTCAAGACCAGAACAATAGTGGGTAGAATCTGGAGGGAATGACTGTCCCCAGCTGTTGGGGCCTAGGCTGCTCTTCTTTTCCCACAGAAGCTAGAGCAATGGCAGCTGGAAGGAGGGTCTTTCACCAGCCACAGGGGGCCGGGCATGATGGAGCTGTACCTGGCCTTTCTTGTTACAGAAGCCACTTGTTACAGGGGCTGTTTCAGCAACCCAAGTGAATACAGTGGAAGACTGAAGTCACTGGCAATTAATCAGTGATTCAAAAACATGCAACTGTACTCAATCCGTTTTTGAATGGTGAACAAACACATAGGAAAATCCAACTGATTCAGTGGCTCTGCCATATAGACTAACAATAGGACTCAGGCCAGTGTGAAATGGCTATACTTGTTGAACTCTGCTTGCCTTATGCAGTCATGAACTGAAAACATCCATTTCACAATGGCCAAAATGGTACAACCATATGAGTAAGAGAAACTTACACATCGTGCATATGACACCAGTAGGATTCCAGCCTATATATATATATATATATATATGCTACAAATAGACACAAAAAATGAAATTAATATTCTTACATATAATTTCTCTAGGGATGCTTTTGTTGTGGATCTCTGCACTGGCAAAGGATTTGACTAGATGGCCCCTGGGGTCTCTTCTAACTCTATATGTTTCAGTGATTTGTCTTGGCCTCAGCTTATCTTAAAAGGGAGGACTGTTAATGTTAATAACAGCTGCAATTCACACAAACAGTGGGACAATTCCTCATTATAAAAGCTAAGGGGTGCATGTTGTGGAGGTGTACCTCTGTACAGCATTGTCACCGCTATCTCCCAAGCAGTGTTAAAAGGGAGTGGAGGTGGAAAGTCATCAGCAACGTAACACTTAAACAAATGAGGCTAGAGGGAAGGAGATGTGTAATGAAGAGGCTGGGTGAAAGAATTACTGTAGTGTTCTTTCTCGCAAAGGCTTCCTTTGCCTCTTACTCAGCACTTCTTGAAGTCATGGCGGAGGCAGCAGGGGGGGGAGAATGCTAATAAGTAACAAAGCTTTAAAAAGGGGGACAGCTCAGAGGTAGCACAGAGCTATTTTTATAATTATTACCATCATCTTCAGGACATTTCTCCTCCCTATCCCCCCGCCTGCCATGCTTTAGATATGTTACCTACAAACCAAAAACTAAATTTAGTGTACCAGTTGTGTGCATTCCTAGAGATATCAAGATCTGGCAACAGTGGCACATGCCTTGATTTTGAGCCCTACAACACACCTTTGGAAACTGGAAACTTCAGAAGGTCTAAAGGCTGCTGGCTGGGGCTGGTTATAGGGAACACATAACTATCCTAGTGAAATAACTTCAGTGGCTAACAGTTTTCTCAGCGGCTGCTCCCAGGCTGTGAAACTCCCTCCTATGGGAGGCTCACTTGGTTCCCTCTCTGTTGTCTTTCCATCAGCAGGCAAACACCGTTCTATTTAGGCAGGCCGTGGGTGCTTAAACCCATGTCATAGAAGCATCTTTTAATGGGGAATGCTGCGCTTCCATCTTTCCTAATATTAGGGTTCAAATGCATGCTTTAAACTCTTTTAACTTTGTGCTTTTAAATGAACTGTTTGTTTGTTTGTTTTTAACTTTTGCACAATAAGACTTTATTGCACTTTGTTTTAACTTGCTGTAAGCCACCTTGGGTCCCATGCTGGGAGGAAGATGAGACATACTTTTAACAAGTAAATAAATAAAAATAAATAAAAACCTCTAAACCTGGGTCCTTATGTTTTGTGGATTTCTACAGATCCAATATGTGCCCATAAGTAGCGGCAGATATCAATAGTTCTATTGGAGCAACTGTTCCAGGCCTCTCATTGGATAGCCGTCTAGTACCAAAGAGGAAAGCATTGCTGCTTGCTATCCCTTCTTTCCCACATAATTCCTGAATCTCCTGCTATTTCTCTTATCACCAACACTGTGTATGTTACTTGAGTAACTGGATGGGATCAGGCGATTAGTCATACTGAACCTGCAGATTTACACAAATTCATGCAAGGACATTTTTGTCTTCCTGGCTACTGAACTTTATTTTTCATTTATCCATTCATTTATCTAATCTCTCTGCTTTTATACCTAGACGAAATCACTCACGTCCACAATGGGGAATAGAAATTTGGAACTGCTCCAGGGCCCCAACCACCTTAATCTAGTCTTGCCTATATGGGTGATGAAGGGAATGTGAGGTATTCAGCATGGTGCTCAACTGAAGCAGTTGATGCATAACTGTGCGTATATTTGCATGAGCCTCCACTAAAAACCCTAAAGGCACTAGATCCCATCTGAGCTTGGAAGCTAAGCAGGGTCAGCCCTTGTTAGTACTTGGATGGGAGACCACCAATGAATACTGGGTGCTGTAGGCTATATTTCAAGGGAAGGAAATGGCAAAATCACCCTTGAGTAGTATTCCTTGCTTAAGAAAACCCTGTGAAATTCATGGGGTCACCATAAATCAACAGACAATTTGAAGGCACACATACACACATGTTCTCACATGCCAATGGACCCTATATGGCTTAGCTCCAGGTTATTTGAAGGACTGTTATCTCCCTATATGAGTTTGTTAGCACTCTAAGAACTTGAGAAGAGGCCTTTCTCTATGTGTTACTACCTTCTCAGGCTCATTTGGTGGGTGCAAGCAATAGGGCCTTCTCGGTGGTTGCTCCCAGACTTTGGAACTCCCCCCCCCCGCCACCGCAGGGAAGCTAGGATGGCTGTCTCTTTGGTCTCCTTCTGCTGGCAAGAAAAAACATTATTATTCCAAAAGGCTTGTAGAAAAAGACTGTGATGTGCTTTTAATGATGTGCTGGGCTGTTTAAGTATATTTTTATACAGTTCTTAAAATGAATTTTATTAGGCTTAACTTATTTGTTAATTATTTTTTTTAAAAAAAATTGTATTTATATTTCCCCCCTGGTGTTTGTATAGTTTTTAACCTGCACTGTTTTTGATATATTGGAAGCTGCTTTTACTCTCATCATGGAAGGGAGAAAGGCAGGATATAAATTCATTTCAAAAATGGACTAATAATGGACCCAACTAGGTTGTGATCCAGTAATTATCTCAGGCCTGGCCTAATCCAAAGTTTTCCTTCTGCCGGGCAATGGTAGGGCCAATGTTGGATGACCCTTCTCTCCTCTCTGAGACTGACGAGTACAGAAGTAAAGGTTACTCACAAATTTCCTCAGTCTTGAAGAGAAAGGGTATCTCAACACATGGAGGCAACCTGTTTAGAAAATGGATGCCTGCCCAAGGGTTGTTTTGTTTGTTTGTTGCACATAAAAAAGGATTCTTCCTTTGTGAACAAAAAAGGATTCTTTTTGCACACACACACACACACACACACACAATTGGCACAGAAAACAGGGTATGTGCAAACTTTCAACAACAATGTTGGGTTCTTCTGTTTTGCACAACCCCCCCCCCAAAAAAAAGCCCCAAAGTGCAAAAAATCATTGAAGAATATGCAATCATTTTTTAAAGAAGAAAACTAGAAAGGGAACCTTGGTGGCACAGTGTTAAATGCCAGTACTGCAAGCCACAATGTTGCAAGTTCAATCCCAAGGGCTCTAAGGTTCACTCAGCCTTCCATCCTTCTTTAGATCAATAAAATGAGTACCCAGCTTATGGGGGCAATTAGCTAACACACATTGGAAACTACTTAGAGAATGCCTAGCACACTATAAAAGTGCTGTATGTGTAGGTGCTATTGCTTAACAATTTGTAAGCTGCTCTGAGAGGCTCTGTGGCTGAAGAGTGGGGTATAAATACCTAAAAATAAAATAAAAAGAAGAAAACTGAAATTATTCAATCTTTACATCTGCACAGATAAGGACTCTTAATCCCCAAATGTGCACAAGCAGGCGCATGCATGCACCAACACATGTAGTTTGCTAGGTAGACTTCCAACTTCAGATATTAAAGTTTTTGGTTCAACTTCCTAAGTATCTTACAAAACCTCATGCTGTGAGAAGAAGAGATTTTCCTCAGTAGCTCCATGGCAACCATAATGCAAGCTTCCTTGGACCAGATGCAACCTAATCTAACCCCAAGGCCAGGCCCTATTTTCAAAACTGTCTATGACTATTCATAATATTACACACACATACACCCAGTTGGGTTTATTATCCCTGTGTTCTTTGCTACACATAGGCGTTGCTCTGCCACTTGGATAAGGGAGAAAGAAAGCAGAAGTGTGTAAGCCCCTTACAAATTAAATAGTCTTCCAGTCAATATATTTATCATTTAAAAAAACACCTTTCTATTCAATTTTTCTCCCAGTACAAAAAGAAGTCAATTGAACAAATGAAACAAAAGAAAGGACAAGAGGAAGCAGCAGAAGAAAACAGGACAAAGAAGAGGGTGTACTGAAGCACTCAACTTCTTCTATCATATCTTACATAGCTTCTTGACCTTTTCTCCTGCACCCAATCAAAGTTTGATCCTATTTTTTATTTGCACTTTGCTCATGGTCTGAAGGAAAATATTAAACTGAAAGGGCTTGGGAGATTTAGGATTTAGTGAAGGCTGGTAAAAAAAAAAAAAATGGGCAAGTCTGACTAGCCAGACAAGCTGCCTAGATATGGGAAAAAAGGATGGAGTATCATTGTAGCCCACCCCCCTCCACCCCACCCCTTGTCTCACATCTAACTTAAGAAGAAGAATTTTCAGTATAAGAATAATTTTCAGCAGAAGAAATCAGTTAAGGAGTGAAAGTATCCACCCATCCCTTTATTTATACCCCATCTTTTCCTCAAGGTAGAACTCCAGGCAGCTTCCAAAATAGGGGAAATTACAAATGAAACCATGTATGATGTAAAACCATTCAAAAGGCTGTGACTAAGATAGTATTAAACTATCCACAAAATTAAAATTATTTTTCACATTAACTTTACAAGGCTATCCCAGAGAATATTTTAAAAGAAACATACTCCTGAATATAAAAGAGGAGCAACAGTCTATCAGCGAGATGCATGTCCACTGGTATCTCTTACAGAAAACCCCAACGCTCCTTTCACAGACTTGAGCATCATGGGAAGCCATCTGCCAGATCTCATTGTGGTGTGTTTCTCCAACACTATCTCCCTGGGTGCCTAGGAACACCAAAGATGGAAAAACTCATGACATTCAACCAACGAGATTCCTCTTGACAGAGATGATGAAGAGAGAAGGAACAGCTTCAACACTACTTTGACAATGCCTGCCTTTTATGAAGGCAGCCACTCCAATATTCATAAGCACATCCAAAGCTCACTCTGCCTCACAAGTAGTTCTAGGGCCTACCTAAGCTTGCATGCACAGTCCTTAACAGATCAGGTTTATGAATGTTTAGTTCCTCCATTTAAGAGGTACAATAGAACCAAAGTATCCAAAGTAGAGATGTGCATAGAATAGAAAAACCAACATTTTATGCTCCAGGTGATCCACACAGTTATTAGCACTATATGATAGGATCACAGCAATGCTAGAAATATGAGCCATGGCTTACCAGCCCCTGAGGTCAATACCTGGAGATTGGTCTCTTCAGCTGGAACTTCAAGAGCAACACAGTCTGCTGAGCATGCAGAACTCCAAAAGAGGCCAAGCACCTTTCTCTTTCCCATATGTAATGTCCAATGGTGCACATGATGTGCTCCACTCCCCCTTTGAGTTATGAAACCTGAGCAGCATGTAACAATAACAACAACAACAATGTTTATTTGTAATGCTCTTCTCACCAACAGTGAAAAGTTCAGTAGGGAGAGCTATGATAATAAAAATAAATTAAAAAGGAAAATGTGAATATATCACAATCGGGTGTGGGGATAGAAATATGGTGATGTCCTTTCCTCAGAAATGAATTGGGGTGGGAGGGAAGGCTTCAGAATATGATAATGAGCCCATGCCTCAGTTGGAGGAATCCCTCAGTACTGTTTCTTAGTCTACTTTTATCACAACTTTTCAAGGACTCCTATTGTCCTATTTTTATTTTTATTTTTTTATTTCCCTACTTGCAAAATATTTCTTTCCTCCCTGCAACCATGAACAATCATGTACAGGTCAACTCCTGTATCCACAGATTTCAGTATCCAGAGCTTCATTTATCCATATCCGGAAAAAAATATGTTCTCTCTAGGCATTTCTAAGGCCTCCAATGTGATTTTATGGTCAACATCTGGTGTTCATCTCATTGAAAATAATAGGGTTCCCTATTATCCAGTTTCAGGTATCCACAGAGTCGGGGGTGTTCATGGAACATATCTCTCATAGATTTGGAGGTCAATCTGTACATTCACAACTTATTCCTTCTCCTCTCTTTTTTCCTTATATGGATATAGGTAGATTTTCTTTCATCCACGTGTCCTCTCTTCTCCTTCCCTTTTAGCCACTTTCTATTCCTTGACCACATACTATCAAGCAAAATTAAATAGTTAAACTGTTGTTGTTGCTGCTGATGTGTGCCTTCAAGTCATGAACCTATCATGGTTTGTTTGTTTTTTGGCAAGATTTGTCCAGAGATGGTTTGCCTTTGCCTGCCTCTGAGGCTGAGAGAATGTGACTTTGCCCAAGGTCACCCAGTAAGTTTCTATGGCTGAGCAAGGATTCAAACCCTGGTCTCCAGAGTTGTAGTCCAACACTCAAACCACTACACCATGCTGGCGCCCAAAACAGTTGAATACTCTTCATGATTTCACATGGGGCAGAGACATGCACAAACTGGAACATATGTGCCCAAGCAACATCAGAGCATGGTCAAGATGGCAAAAGTGATTAATGAGGAAGAACACACAAACTAGGAGAGGCTGCAGCAGTTTGCTTTTGGCCCAGTATGTAGGGAAGGGCAAGATTCGGCCCCTTCCTCTCCCCCTACAGAGTTGTCTGAGTGCAAACTACTTTTGCATTTTGAAGTCAGTTTGCAGCAACTGAAACAATCTGAGAATGAAAGGGGAAAGAGGAGAGAGAAACTGGGACATTCTAAAGCAGCTGAAAAAAGTGGGATGGCAGAAGATTAATCAGGACTGTCCTTGCCAAAGGGACAGCTAGAGGGTATGTAGTTGCATTCCTTTATACAGGTCAGAGGCAGGGCTGGTTTAGCCAACCCACCTTGACCAAGCGCTGTCTGGTAAGTTCCCTAATGTCTGAGCCCCCTCAACATCAACAGGAATCCCCTGGTAGATTTATGAATGGGAATAGACAACTGGAAGACTGCAAGCTGCCATTTTAAATTTCTCATAATAACTCAATTTGTGGGTGAAAGAGAGAGAAACAGGGCCCTTTTAAAAACAGCTGAAAAAGTGGGGTGACAGAGAATTAATCAGGACTGTTACTGCGAAATCAGGACAGTTAGAAGGTATGAGGAGGCCTCAGGGAATGGCAAGTTTGCTTTAAAACAAGTCACAGGAATCTCCACAATTTGTTTTGCCCCCAACCGAACAAGGGGCTTTACAGAACTGGAGGTGGACTCACTTTCAGGGCTTGTGCAGCTTCACAGTGGGTCCAGAAGGGGGCAGAAAATTGATCCCCAAGGCCCTGGAACTTGCCCATCCCCACTTAGGTATTGGAAACAAACAAACAGAGCCCCCTTAAAATCATAAGGGAGCAAACTGCAGCTACCCACCCTGAGATAAAAACTGACCCCGGGGCAGGCTCAGTCTAGAGCAGGGATTGGTATGTGTGGCCCTTTAGCTGTTGTCTAAAAGTCTCAGGTGTGACGGCAGATGGTAAAGGAAACAGAGGAAAGTGAACCCTCCTAATTCTAAGCACAAAGGCTATTCCACATTTTGTTCAGTTAAAAAAAAATGTCACAAGCTAAAACCTTTGATTCTCTTCTGTACTCTTCTGAGGAAACTCAAAGTCCTTCCACACTGCCCAGTTATAACACTATGATTCAGCTTTACTACATTCTGTAGGTTCCTTGGATTTCTACTTTTAGAAAGAACATTTAGAACCCTCATCCAGAGAACTGTAGGGCCTCAGCAAACTACAAACCTCAGGGTCCCATAAGATGCAGCCATGACAGTTCAAGTGGAATCACAGTGCTATAATTGAGTTGTGTGAAAGTGTCCCAGGGGATGGGGAAAAAAAAGATTCTGCCTCTTCCCGAGCAGCTCTCTTTTCTCCACTTCCCCATCTTTTTAATGATCAAATCCTTTTGAAGTCATAGGAGATTTTCAGACAGGCAAAAATCGCCCCTTGCCGCGCGAGCAGCCTCCCGAAACTGCTGCGCGGCAAGGGTCTTTTTCGGACGACGCTGTGCCTCTAGCGAAGCCGTCCGTGTCACTTCCGTGAAGCTTGGGACGGCTCCGCGTCATATTTCAAGCACGGAGGCTGCCCGTGATTGAAATATGACGCGGAGCCGTCCCAAGCTTCACGGAAGTGACACGGACGGCTTCGCTAGAGGCACAGCGTCGTCCGAAAAAGACCCTTGCCGCGCAGCAGTTTCGGGAGGCTGCTCGTGCGGCAAGGGGCGATTTTTGCCTGTCTGAAAATCTCCATAGCCTCTGTAGTATTACCATAGTGTCATATCCACCAACATTTCACAGATGAAAACTGGGGAACATATGGCCAAGCAATGTTAGAGTGTGGTCAAGATGGCAAAAGGAAAAACAAACAAGCTAGCGCAAGCTTCAGCAATTTTTTTTTTTGTCTGGAAAGACAAGATTATTCCCTTCCTCTCTTCTCCCTTCCTGCCGACTGCAAACTACTTTTGTGCTTTGGATTCAGTTTGCAGCAATTTCTGTAGCTGAGGACAAAGGAGGAAAGAGGAGAATGAGATTGGGACATTTTAAAAGCAGAGGGAAAAGAGGGGTGACAGAAGATGAATGGGACTTTCCTTGACAAACTGGGAGCATGGGCGAGTGTGCAGGAGCCTAGGTCTTTTCCTTGGTGACCCAAACTTAGGGGTTCATCACAAAGTTAAATGAAATTACATTTCTCCGAATACTTGAAGGACTGAGAAGATGTTGCAAAGAGGCTGAAACATATCACAGTTGCTTGGTCCTTGCCACTGTGCCTCTGGGAACTCAAAACACCCATGGGAGGTTTATCACAGAAAGAAAAGCAGGGATAGCAATGGTGCAATCCATTGCCTCATAAAATGTGAAGCAGCCCTCACTTGCCCATCAAAACATGGACAGATACATCTCTTTCTCCCTTGCCTCACGTGAACCAAATCAAGGTGGCTTACTGCTGAAACAAAACACACTCTTTTTTTTACATTCCCCACAAAAAGAGCGAGCTTTGTAAACAATATTATTTTTAATAAAATCTCAGTTTGGCAGGCCAGCTGTTTGAGTGTCTGTCTTAATTTAATCAGAGTATCTGTTCTCGCCAGCAGCGATCGGACATGAAAAGCATTAGAAAGAAAATCGAGATACGAGCAGAGAGTGAGGATGAAATTATTTCTATATCAAGCATTTTTAGAGCCAGAATCCAAATAGCAAAACAGGTCAGATGAAGCCATTTAGCTTCCTTTTGCTTGCCTGTCATCTTCAAGTTGGACAGCACATGTTGCTCCTCTTCCGTTCTGTTTACTGGTATCCTTGCCCAAACCCTTGAACAGTTCTCCATGCCTTCTTCTGCACCTGAAGCCCTTATCCTTCCCACTACAAAAGATCCCTCATGAGGCCCATCTTCACACACTAAAGCACAATGACATAGTTAGAATCATAGAAGAATCATAGAGTTGGAAGAGACCACAAGGGCCATCCAGTCCAAGCCCAATTCGGCCATGCAGGAACATACAATCAAAGCACTTCCAACAGATGGCCATCCAGCCTCTGTTTAAAAGCCTCCAAAGCAAGAAACTCCACCATGCTCCAAGGCAATGTATTCTACTGTCAATCAACTCTTATCGTCAGAAGGTTCTTCCTAATGTTTAGATGGAATCTCTTTTCCTGTAGAAAACAAGCTTGGCCCATCTTCAATATGACATTATTTCAAGTATTTAAACATGGCTCCATCATGTCCCCTCTTAACCTTCTCTTCCCCAGGCTAAACATACCCAGCTATCTAAGTTGGCCCTTGTAGGGCTTGGATTTCAGACTTTTGATTCATTTTAACTGTCTTCCTGTGAACACGTTCCAGCTTGTCAATATCCTTCTGGAATTGTGGTGCCTAGAAATGGACTGACCCAAGCAGAACCGAGTGATACTATTACTTCTCTCAATCTAGACTCTAAACTCCTATTGATGCAGCCTAGTTCTTATGTTCTAAATCAGAGGTAGGTGAAGTGAGGCCCATAGGCCACATCCTGCCACCGCATCTCACTTTTGTGGGTACTGAAGGCTTCCACCAGTTCTCCAAACCCCCTCCTTTAAAAAAAATCAGTGTTAATTTTGGACAAATTTTGTCCCAAAACTATGCAGACCCCCCGAACACATGAAAACATGTAAAAATACATGACCACCATAAGCTTCCTCGAACCCCATACTATCCTCAAATATATCCATTTTCCTCTTTAGACCCTCTAAAAGGGTGACATGACATGACATGACATGATGTCACTTCCTGTTGCCATTTTGAGAGGGACTCCCAAGGAAAACAGGTATTTGGGCTTGCTGTGGAGATGTACAGACTGAAAAGGAGCTGGGATAAGGGGAAATGATCCCCATAAAGTTGCTCACTTCTTCTCTAAACACAGAATTAGGGAATAAATATCATATAGCAAAGGCTCATCTATAGATTGTTCCTGTGGCTAAGCAAGGCTTTGCATAGCATGCAGAGAAAATATAGAAAAACCCTCATCTAAAAATCTTGAAATGGACATGATGTTGAGGAATTCTAGCACTGCATGTTTGGATAGGACTATGGTGTTCAAGGGATTGAACATCTCGAGGGATGCGAGTGGAACTCATCATAAAGAGCATAATGTGAGGCCTTTCATGTATATATCCTCCCCTTTCTCCAATAGCTCAGATCATCCTGCATTATAGTATCTTTCACTCTCTCACACACACCCAACATAATCACATTGGCATGAGAAAGTTACATACTTAACCTCACTTGGTGTTTCTCCATTGAAAATTAAATTTACCATACTGTATCAAACAATCTAATTGGGGGGGGGGTGAACAGGGAGACAGACAGATCAAGTATAGAGAAGAGAAGGATATGTGTATATGGCTATGTATATGGGCATTCCTTCCTTCCCATCTAGAAGCAACTTCTTGTTTCTTCTCTCAGCTAAACAGGTACAACATGGAGTCTCTACAACTATGCAGGCATCAGGGGACAATTTCCCCCTGACTCTTCCCCCCACCATCATGGGTCACAGTGCCCCCCTAGCACCCAAACATACCTCTTCCTTCATCTATAGCTGAACCAAAACGGTGACTGGGAATGAGGCCACATCACTTCTGATTGCTATTTTGGCCAGGATATGAAGAAGGGAATATTGGGAGGAACGAGATTCTGAGGGCTTAAGTGGGGAGGTGGCTGTAGTTTTCACATACTTCAGACACTTTTGGCACAGCTTTCTAGAACTGAACAAAAATCATACAAAGAAAACAAGAACTGGGGAGGATTCAGGCTCTTTGGGGGCTGCAGAAGTGGCATCTGGCGGCAGCATTAGGTTACATAAGGGTTACATTTTCCCCACCCCTGCTACAGTGGGTACCTGTGGGGATTTGCACACAGGGAATCTAGCCTTATGGGCTTCTGTAACCATGTTTAGGGACTTTGTATTATGTTTGATAGCATTTCCAGTGATAATAAATGTTTAAGTTCTTCCTTTTCACTTTACTACAAGCATCCAGAGCAGGGACTCCTTTTTATAGCCACAGGCTCCCAGTGCTAGCCCACTGTACTCTATTAATATAAATATCAAATATTCTTACAATTTCAACACAGCTATATAAGGATTTGATCTCAGGCCTCCCCAGTCCAGAATCCAATTTATAATCTAATTGTTCTACTACCCTGACTCTGGAGTGCTTACATAGCCATAAAGAGACACAACATGCACCACAAGATGATAGTGATGAATGGATCAGTCTGTTCCCAGTCCATGTCAGTTTTACATACATCCATTCATAAATCTGTTTTGTCTGATTTCTTCATTAATCAGTGATTTTAAGAAACTACACAAGAATTTGCAGGCAAGTAGTAGAAGTGCATTGTTCACAAAATATGAATTTCAGTACATATTTTTATTATAAAATATGCATTTAATCACAAAACACTCATTTTTTGGCATACACTGGTCTCTTAAAGCAGAGAACTGTCCTGCAAAATTCAAAGAACAGCCAAACAAACAAACAAAGGACAAACATATTCTGATCTGAATATTGGCCTGGGAAGAGCAAACCACATTGACTCAGGTGGATGGAGGGGCCCATGACTACTCTACCACATCACCACAGGTTGGCATTCAATGTATTCACACCTCCATAGATCAATCACCATGCTACTTCTTCATGCACTCAGGCAAAGTGGAAATGAGAAGCAGGTTACTGGCCACCTCAGGGTGTTCATAATTCTTGTCCCTCACAGCTCACTACCTGCCACAGTCACCAAGACTAAAGCACCCTGTACCACACCTTACGGTAACTAATGTTGTTCAAAGAAGATTCACCCACAACCAAGAGCCAGCATGTTGCAGTGGTTTGAGCATTGGACTAGGACTAGGAAGATAGGGTTTGAATCCCCACTCAGCTATGGAAACCCACTGGGTGACCTTGGTCAAGTCACACTCTAGCACCTATCAGGACACACAAAACAAATCCCAGTCCTCCCCTCCCCAGTGGGTGACCAGCTAGCATCTTATTATTGCAAAGAGAGGGACTAGTATGCAGAAAAGAAAGAGGCTTTCGGAAAGACAAGTCAAACTTTAGAAGGTATGCATCTTGATCTTCCTACCTAGCCCCTGTTTTGTTGTTGTTGTTGTTGTGTGCCTTCATGTCATTTCCAGCTTATGGTGACCCTAAGGCAAATCTATCACAGGATTTTCTTGGTAGGATTTCTTCAGAGGAGATTTGCCATTGTCTTCCTCTGAGGCTGAGAAAGTGTGACTTGTCCAAGGTCAACCAGTAGGGTTCCATGGCCAAGTGAGGTTTCGAACCCTGGTCTCGAGTCATAGCCCAATGCTGTAATTGCAAAAATGGTCATTGTGAGGAATATGAATCCACTCCTGGAACAGAGTTAGAGAAGTGGGATTCTTTCACACATGGGTATGCCCATCACAGTCACACTCACACACAGACTTTCCCTTCCTCATTACTCTTAATAGCATTATGGTCACACAGCTACCCCATGGCAAAGCCCTCATTACTACTTCGCTCAGGGCTAACAGTTCTAAAGGCTAAACTGAAATGCCTCTAGGAAAGCAGGGAGTGTGACATTACTGCAGTCAAATGTCCATTGCTGAAGCCATCTTGGGATGATCCCCCAATGACACAAGTTACAAGACAAAACTCAGCCCTGCTCATCACTTCTATCATGCCCAATCCATAGAGCTTAGAGGATGGGAAACGTTCATCAAAATAAACACAGTATTAATAAGCTGCCAATTAGCATTACATGACAAACAAATCAGCCACTATTTGCTTGTGTTTACAAAGGGTTAGGGAATCTCTGTGAAAATCACTTACTGCATTTCAATATTTTCAAACTATGTATTAGGTAGCAGTCATAAATGCCACCAGTAAAGCAAATATGCGGCTCAGCAGTGTGAAGGAATTAATTAGTATTTAATTGCTTTAAAAATTGCTGGAAGTTCTTTTGCTATCATTAATCACTTTTAATGACTGCTGTAATTACAAGTCATCTTTTCTCTTTGGGTGGTCGCTGCTGGGACTTGAACCACAACCTCCTCCACATTGAGAAAGAAGGGATCTACTCAATGAATGTTGCAGGGGAACAGCTTACCTTGAGCTCATCTGAAGAACTGCACAGCTAATTATGTTGCCAGTGGAGCTTTTGGAATTTTGATGGGAGGATTGATATAGAAATTAAGTGCACACATAAGCTAGTTAAAAGGTGAAAGGCTGTGTTGACACTGACAGCTTGACCAAAACTACTACTCCCAGTTTTTCATAAACCTTTGGTGACAGTATTGAATACCTCCATTCTGAATCATTCTTGGCAGTACAACTTGGAAAATATTTGTCAATTTGTCACTGAGTGCAAGAGAAATCAACTTCATCAGGATGGATCCAAATCCTGCCTAAACATCATGGCATCACTCTATGTTTTCCCCATTGGATAGCATCATCAATGTGCCTATTCCTTGAATATGTGCCATTTCTGTCAGTTGCTCTCGAATGCTTGGCGACATCAGGCTTGTTTATATAAAGGGGACAAAACCCACCGTGCCTCTCCGTAATGGCATTTTGCAGCAGCTGCAAATTGTCTTAATGGTGTTTTTGCCCCCATAAGCTTACCATGCAAGATGGCAGCCGTGAGTGACTTATTCATGTTTGTACTTACCTCAATTTGCCACCACCATTTTTTTTTGGAAAAAAATGTCCAAGGTGTGATAGAGCAATATTTCAGAGAAAAGCAAAAAAGACCACCACCCCATTTTCTCACCTTAGTGCTTGCTCACTTAGGCCAAATCAACATGGCGGAAGCAGGTACTTGTCTTGTTAGCAAGACCCAACACCCACGCTCACCCAGCCAATCAGCTTTGTGCTTCCTCTTTTATGGGAAAGTGATTCATATTGAATCACTTGTCCCAGTGAGAAGGAATGAGCATTCCCCTTACTGTTTTTGACTTTTGGGTCCTCTTCCTTCCCAATTTGGTGAAATGATGCAGAATGACATTAAGACAGGTAGGATTCTCCTCACATTCCATGAGGAGTATTTTCACCATTTAGACAACCCCATCATTGTGGTATATAGTACCAGTAGGCAGTTTCTGTCATTAGGTGACCCCTGGTTGGCAAGGCAAGAACAATAGCAAGAGAAGAACTATATTCAGGGAGAAAAATGGGAGAAGCATGCAATGGACACAGTTGCACAAGGTATTTTTGAAGAAATCATCACTTTCAGATCAAATAATCAAAACTGGAAAAGAATTTCCCATAGTCCAAGTAGGCACATAACCTAATGATATGTAGCAGCTAAGGTCTCGAACTGAGCTTCGGTATACTTGCAATGGGCATTTAATTCTTCACTGCCAGAACTGAAAATCTAGAAATCTGCTTTCACATCACATCACTGTAACACACATATGTAAAGAGATACAATTGTGACAAGTCACCACACATTACTGACAAAGCGATACACAATGGGGATGTGTATCCATATTCCTCCAGGCTATTTCATCTGGCCAAATCCAATCCTAATTGCATATAAACACACCAGACCAAATATAGTCTAGGACTTGGTCCATCCTTTCCATCAGCTTGTCTGGTCTTCTAGTTTTCAGAACTGTTAGTCCTACAAAATCATTCAATTTAATTATTGAAATCTTGCCATTTTTCTTTGGCTCTCTGAAATATGTATTTTTTAAAAAAAATTGCAAGGAAACAGGTGCTGTTTTTATGAAAACTTACAAACTAACATTTTTTTCCTCTTTGAGAAAGCCTTCTCCAAGGTGAGAAGGGCAACTTGGATCGAAGCCAGCCCTGGCACACCAAAGAAGTTATCTGCGGTGGGGCTGGCAGGGGGAGGGAGAAAGAAAGAAACACTAACAGCCAGTCAGTCTTCAACCCAGCTGGCAATGAAATGAAGAGAACTGTTTGCACTGCCTGGAAGAGAGATCTGGTTAATGAGGATATGATGCATTTTTCTAAAGCATCTGTCTTTTCCAAAAGATATAACCAAAAGAGGAACCATCTTGTTGTTCAACAAAAATGTTTCTTTCCATTGATCTTTTTAGCTTGTTAGCAGTGTGGAGGTCAAGAAGCTCCTACAAAGCTTTCAGCTTTTCACAAACAGTATTCCTTCGCCAACAGACATCTGTCAAGTACCACATCTTGGCTTTTTCCAATCTTCTATGTGTATGCATGCATATGACCCAAAATATTCAGTAATATTTGCGAGTCCCCAAGTTGGTTGTAGGATTTCCAGCTATTCAGAAACACATGAAATAGCCTGGGTTCTTTTGTGTTCAGTTGCAAAGCTTGGGAAATGTCACTTTGTGTGGACTACATTTCTCAGAAGCCACCAACCACCAGGGTTCTGGGTACTGCAGTCTGCAAACTAACTTTTCCAAACTCTGTCCAGTTGCCAGAACAAGAAAACAAGCAAATTCAGCCTTTTCCCCTTTTTACCTTTTTTTGTGATGGGCTCCACTATAGATTTTGACTGTGTTCAACCTCTTGGACTAGGTATCAGGTGTTTCAAGACTCGGAAACCCCACCTAGTTGGCTGTTGCATCAAGACATGATGCTTCACCATGATGCTGACTGAATATCCCTGCTCTCTTCCCATTTCTCTTCTCTCAGATGCCACTCTGGCTGTTCCTCCTGAGAACTCCTTCTATAGTAGGAGTGGACAAAATGTACCCCTGCTCCCAATGCCGTTGGGCTACAACTGCACAACCACATATATAATCATCATCATCACTATTTCTTACCCACCTCTCCCAATGGATTGAGGTGGGGAGCAACAAATTAACACATAAACATAACATTGGTTAAAAACATATATCAGTTAAAAGCATATATCAATTGAAAAGAACAAGTAAGACTAAGACATTTTTTAAAAATCAATACACAATTTAAAATCCATACTTTAAAATCATCTGGATAGGTCTGCCGGAAGAAACTGGTCTTTATATGAGCACCAATGGCAGACAGAAACCCTATAGCCTGCCCTACTGTGACATAAGAGAGTCATCATGGTGTAGTGGTTTGAGCATTGAACTACCACTCTGGAGGCCAGGGTTTGAATCCCCACTTGGCCTGGAAACCCACTGGGCAAGTCACATTCTCTCAGCTTCAGAGGAAGGAAAAGACACCCCCCCCTGAAAAAATCTTGCCATGAAAACCCCATGGTTTTCACCTTAGGGTGCCATAAGTCAGAAACAACTTGAAAAACAACAACACAAGAACATGATATAATGGCATCATGGCCAATCTTGGGTCTTGTTTAAGTAAGTTAACAGTTTTATACACACCCATATCCATTGTTAGAACCCCACTCATGATAAATACCTGTTGATCTTTCCAATTTTTTTTTTTAAAGGGGCAATGGAGAAAGAAAGACAAAAAGATAGAATGGCTTTTAAATCCAAGGTTAAGTGCTGTTCCTGTTCAATGAACCCATTATAACAGGAAGTAGCAGCATATGATCTACATTCCATCAAACCACTGAAGACCAGCCTGAAAACTTAGTATAGAAGTTTAAAAACACCCAATTATTTCAGTGTCTGTGTACTTGAGAGTGAGTGAGAGAGCGACTAAAGTTTTGCATCCCTATGGCTGCAGAAAAAAAAATTTGAAATATGTTGGCAAAAGAGTGAAAGAAATGGAAGCAAAACAATCCAATAAATAGAAACCCACACATTTATTCTCCAGCAATCATCATTTCAATGTTTTTTTAAATGTTTTCCACATTTCAGAATAAAAATATTGTAGAATAAGCACATGCCCACCAACTGGAGCTTGGCGCCTGTCATATTCATGTAAAGTTTATGTAAATAGAGCTACTTACAGATAAGTAAGTAATGCAAATTCTGCACAGTTTTTTGGTACTGGTGAGACATTCTCAGTGGTCTCTTTACTACTGACTTAGGATGCAATCCTCTAGACACATGGATGTGACAAGAAATTCCACCCAGCTTAGTGGAAATTGCATCAAAGTAGACATCTGTAGTCTTGGACTATAAGCTCTTTCTGCCCAAGGGTCCATCTACACGAGCCAGGATATGCTGGCTCCCTGCCAGCATATCCTGGCCATGGATCAGGCCTGTCTCTCCTCAATGTAATGAGCCAGAGTCCAGATAGGAATGCTGGCCCATCACTGCAGCCGCCATTTTCCTTGCCCTCCCTGTGTCAATGAAGCCAGTTTTGGTCACATGCTGCAGGACCCCTTCCCAGACCCAGAAGGGTAAGGGCAACCAGTAGCTGGGCTGCCAGGATGGGCTTCTATGGACACGCGAGGACCGTGTAAACTCCATGGCAGCAGAGTAAACTGGGTATTTTCCCATAATGCTGTATCAGGCCCTATCCTGCTTGCCCCCATCTGAGCCGGCTTCTGCCCCGGGGGTCATAAGGGCTACCTGGGGGCAGAATGAGGCAAACACCCTGTATCATATGAACTGCAGGCCTCTGAGATGGGGGCAAGCCAGGGTAAATTGTCCATATAGATAAGGTCCAACAGTACAATAGACAACACCCCTCTCCTCTCCTCGGTATGCCTCTGATTTCTTGGATAGATACACTTACATGAAAACCAATAGAATAGTGTAGCCAAGGTTTGTAGGATGAATGCACTGGGACTTTTATTTTTAATCAGCAGTGTGGGTGATCATCATCTGCCATCCCACCCTCTATACTTCCCCTGTTCCCTCTGAGTTTAACTGCAGTCTTCACTGTAGGTAAGAATGGAGAGGTAGACTATCCCAGCAAAGTACACTGCTGTGAGCTTTCCCTGTTGTAGTCTAAAGTATTTCGAAATGACTTTGTCCTGAATGGACATTTTGAGACTCATTAGCTTGACAAAAGACACACTCCTGGTGGAAATCTGCCAGGACCACTTTGTTGGTATTAAACAACACAGCTGTCTACCTTTTTGTGGGACGGAGGGTTGTTTCTTCTTGGGGATCTGGCTACAAAGATTAGCATGATGATCACCCACACTTGAAAATTGAACACTATGCCACTGATGAAGACTCATGATTGATGTGTCACTGCTTGGCATCTCTGTGTGTCAAAGACCAATGCAGCGACATCTTTGAAGGGCCCCAAGCAGAGCTTCAAATCTAGACACTATTTCCCTCATGTTGAGCTTCTTCTAATTAGCAGGACACATTTCTGCTTTCCTTCTGGTATGGGACTGAAGCTTCCCATTTCTCGTTTATTCCATTCTCTGAACTAATTGCCAAGTTCCTGCACCCTGGTGCTGTTCAAGAAGATTAGTACAGTAGAGGGTGGGAGAAAGAGGAGAGAGAGATAACACAATCTCCTTCCTCCCCCCACCCTAATACCCACAAGCAGATGAAAGGAGAGCCCAAAAAGATGTGCATTTGACTCTCAAACATGCTCCTTCAAGTCTCCCTCTGCAGTACTTAAAGGCGTTTCCAAAGCAAGGCTTCATGAATGCTAAATGAACACCGGGCCTTGTTCCTTCACCACAAGAAAGGGAGAGGGAGGGATGGTGGGAGGGAAGCCTTATCTTTTATATACAATATTTTCTTTATGGCTGACACTGTGCATCACACATTTCTCCTATCAGCTTCACTTCAGACACAAATACTGACCTTCACAAAGTCACAGTGAAAGCTCTGGCTCATCAGAGCTGGAAAGCATCTCTTACCAAGGGAGCATGTAGTTAGACACAAACTCAGATGAGTCAGAAATCATAACACAGCTTTAAATCACAGGTGTACCACATCTTTTAGCTCTGTTTTATGGACTGGTAGTCAATCTCACAAATTAGCACAATAAATTTGGAAAAGGGAAGGGACAGGGAGCTGCCTAAACCTCACTACAGTTCTATCACCTAAGCATTCCATAAGAAACCATTTCTACTATATTAACCAATATGGCAAGAGCATATGGCCACTAATAATCTAAAAGACACATTTCTAGATTTTATTCCTTCAAGGGAGACTCTTTGGTGTTTATGCCATGAATCATTAACACCAGATGTCTCCAACCTGGCATCCTCCAGATGTGTTGGGATACAACCCTTCATCATCCCCAACTATCATGCCCCAGCATACTGCTGGGGGTTATGGGAATCATAGTCAAACACATCTGGCAGGCATGGAGAAACCATTCTGAACCTTGCAGAAAATTGGGAACTCACTTAGGGAGTCCCATTGCATGGATCTAAGAAGGGCAGGGACAGTGTTCTAGGGCACACACTCAATTCAGAAGGGTGTGACTAAGGAGGGTTGGGCCATGGATGCAGTTATAGGGCTAAGCTAAATAAGGGTACTCCCCCCCATAAGAATTTTGCCCCACAATTAAATTTGCTTTCAGTCCCCAAATTTATACCACTGCAGTAATTTAACACTTGAGTTTAAGCATTCAAAAAAAAAAAAAAAGGGTCAGGCAAAGGTAACAAGGGAATGGGGAACAGAACAAATATAAAAGTTGTAGGTATGAATGATTTTCTGTGTTTCACTCTCTGCAATCCTAGAAATTTTGGAACGGAAGTTAAATTTCATTGGGGGGGGGAAGACTTCTTGTTTGGGAGAGAGGCAATGCCATCATATTGCTTTGCACTACCAGAGCTACACCCCCAGTTGGCCCCAGTTAAGCCAAAGGAGTGCCCAGTCCTCTTCAGTGGCTGTGGACTGCAGGGAAAGATGACTTTGGCAGGCAGGGGGATCATTTTTGCAGGGATAGATTGACCACTATTCCTTACCTTCTCCTTGAGGAATCCTCCAATAAGCTTCCAAAGAAAGAATACAATTAAAGAACTCCTGCACTGCCATTAGGCACAGTGAGACAGATGATTCAGATGTCGTGAAAGAACAGCAATCTAGCCATTAGACATTCCATCTGCATGATCATCATCATCTTCATCATCATCATCATCATTTTTATACTGCTAGAAGGGGAGAAGTGGTAGCCGTGGGATCCTAAAGACTGCCAGATGCATACCCAGAATCTGCAGCTACAAAGCCTGAGGTTGATTAAAGACAGGATGTTAATTAATTAAGGTTTCCAGTAACAGGACTAGGACAATGTTGGATTGCTACAACCAGTGTGGAGAATAACACCAGACTAAATGCACCAGTGGTTCGTCTTATTATAAGGCAGTTCCATATACTGATACAGAAATCCTTTTTCTCAGTATCGCGCAAGACTGGGTTTAGCTGCCAGAAAACAACTCAAGTATAGCATTCTGTGAACAGCAAAACTCTGTAGACTAGTCTGGGCATGTGTTCCTTTCTCCAGGCTACAAACATTTCTACTAATGGGTTATGCCATTCTCAGACATTCTCATCTTCAACTGGACACACAATAAACTTCAGATAGAGCCCTTTAGATTTTTTTTTTCTCCAGCTACACTGATGGTGAGAACCATTTGTTCTCTAGAAAGCCTATCTGGTCCAGATTTTTTTTTCTTTCACAAAGTGGCCAACCAGTTGTTTATGGGAAGCCCAACATCAGGACATAAGTTTAACTGGATCTTGTTGAATGAATCCTATTATTATTCCCAACTGAATCAGTGGAACTTGCATAACTGTTAACATACCAAGTTACCATTCAATGGGCCTACTCTAGTTGGGATTAAGAATAGAATTTAGGCCTCCATTTCACTTTCCCTATCAATGGACATAAAGAAGCATACTGCCTCTAAAATTGGATGTGATAATATAGAGGTGATATACAGTATAGCCACCTTGACTTGGTAGCGCATGGTGGTCCCGCTCCAGAAATGTCTCTAATTCCCTTCTAAAGTATTTGAAGTTGGAAGTCTACATTCTGTCTTGTGGCAGTGAATTCCACTGTCTAGCTCTGTGGTGCCTTTCATCTCTCCCGAATCTCCCACAATTCAGCATCAGAGGATGGCCTCAGATTCTACCATTTGGAAAGGGAGACAATCTACTCTCTATCCACTTTCCCTATACTGTACCATCCATAGTTTCATGCTAACACCTCTATCGTTTCTCGCCTTACTCATCTTTTGTTCCTAAATTAAGCAACCCAAAATATTATGACATTTACTCACAGAGGCCTTGCTCCAGTCCCTTGATTATTTTGGTGTATTATGTTCTCTACCTCTTCGTCTAGTGCAGTGACCAGAATTGTATTCAAAGGTCCAGATATGGCTTCACCATATATTCGTATCAGTGCTGTATGATAATGGCCATTTTTATTTTCAGTTTCTTTTTCTAAGAATCCTCAAGATTCCTTCCTTGGATGATGGTGGGGATGATGAAAACCATGATTCACCTGTAGCCTGGTGCAGCAGACGAAACACCCATCCTAGATCAAGCATAAGGGTGTTGTGAGGCTTAATTAGCAAGCGCACACAACAGCACTTAAGAGCTTGTTAATTGGTACATAATTGCTAAATATCATCATGATTGCTTCAGGAGGTACAAGGGGTTGTTACAGTGATGAGAATGATTGACATTCTCTGTGTGCCTTTTGTGCAATCAGACTGACCCTTAAAACACTTGATGATAAATTAATCAATGCATTACTGTAATTTATGCATGGGACATCAAACCTGTTTGCAGAGTCAGAATTCATTGTATTATCCTGATTTACCCAGTAGGGAGACAGCCATATAAATAAATAAAATGGATGCCACATGTGAACAAACTTAGATGGCTTTAAAAAATTAAATTAAATATATTTATGGATATTTATGTATTCTAATCTGCTGTTCTCATATCAGTCCATAGGGAGAGGTGGGTAAGAAATGATGATGATGATGATGATGATGATAATGATGACCCAACCTTGGCTTGATTATCTATGCACTAGCCATGTCCAAATCAGAGCTTAGAAATGTTCCTTTTTTGGCCTACAGTTCCAATGCTGACTGGGAGATTCTGGGAGTTACAGCACAAAAGTGCTATTCCCAAACTCTGGTCCAGACTGGATTACTGCAAGGCTCTTCTCCAAAGTACCATCAGTGGGAGAAATCTCTTATATGCTTACAAAACTAAATGGACACTGCAGGGTGCCTTTCCTACAGTGGCACCCTGACTTTGGAATCCCCTCCTGAGGAAGATGTGATAGGCACCTGGAAAATCTTTGTTAATCCTTTGTTATCACTTCAGTTCTGTTAGAATCACTTATCTTGGAACCATTCTTTTAAAGTCAACTAGGCAGGATTTCAATTTATTCATTCGTTCATTCATTCATTCATTCATTTGTGGGGAGCAACCAACAGCCTTCAGGTCCAATTTCATATAGGGAAAACCACCAGTTGGCCCACTGGCCATGAAACATGTCCACTAGCCCACCAATTGCCCTGCTAGATACAAATAAAGTGGGATATGTGGATTAAGCAATATATGTTATAGGTAAAATTAGAGGGGAACGTAGATGTGCCCACAAGAGAGGAACAGAGAAGAAGGACCAAGAATCTGAATGTCTCACTACCAACTTCATGTTAATGCTAGAACCAAATGGCAGAAGTCAAATAATTCTGACCACACCCCATACAGAGACGCTATTGCTACAAATAGTGGGGAAATATAAAGGATAGCATTCTAATTCCCAAGCAGTTCTCTCCAGCCACACATGCATGCCTGTCCTGAAACATATGATAATTTCTCTCTGGCCAGAACAGGCAAAAGAAAAGAGCTCAATAAAAGTTATTAAATGGTGAGGCAACAGTTTGCTCTAAGACCTGTTCAACATATGGGTGGGTGGTATGTGGGGCGGGTGGAAGTTTAAACAGTACTTTATAATGTCACTCCAATGACATCCTAAATTCAAGCAGAATTGATGACCACCAAGGAATTCACAGCTTAAGTCCCATATCCCAATGTTTGACCACCTGATCCTTTTTGCCACAGAGTATGTGTATTTGATAGGCAGCTGGTGTCAAGGTAACAAGAGGCGTTACTCTACCCATTCATTTCTTTGGTGAAAGGGGATGTCTTAGTATCAGTTTCATGGTCCTGTTGTCCAAATGACAGCTTTCAAAGGGAAACAAGAAGTGGTTGTGGATTACTTTGGCAATTCATTTGCTCTATGAGTGGAACATATTTTCCCAAAACACTATCAGCACCAAAGGAGAGGTTTCTCCAACCCACCCTCTGCTGACCAGAAGAAGTATAAAATTCAAAGGCTCCACAGAAACCATTACCCAACTTGAAAAATCTAATCCATCAGCAAAAAACATACCAGCGGGGCCACCACAATAATTAATTGGAGATCATCAATTTTGGATTGGCCTCTAAATCCTCATTAAGTTGGGTGTTGAGGCATTGAGCATTAATCCCAAACATTTCCCCTTCAGCCCAAACAAACAACCATTGTATAATTCTTCAAGAATGGTGGGAGGGGGGGGGAAAGGGCTCTCTTTCTCTCTTAGTGAATAAAATCATCTGCCCACAAACTTGTTAGACTGATTTTAAAGCCTTGACAATTTAACAACACATCAGTGAGAGATAAGTCATTTATTAAAAGCCACAGTTCATTAAAGCAAACATGCCCTGTGCAATTTATTTACCCATTCAAGACAACCAGCATTCTGACAATTGGAAAAAGGCCTTTTTTTAAAAGAAGACAAGTGGGTATTTCCAAGCCTTCATTTATGACCCAATGAGGGAGAAGTTATACCTAGACATCTGTGAGTACCTTCAACATCAAGGGTGAGGGACACATAAGCATCCAGATTGCTGGAAGTGAAGAAACAAGCAACCACACTTGCATGTGCAATTATGCATCCACAAGGGGAAGGAGATGTAGAGACAGATAAGGGTTGTTTTGACTTGCTTGATCTATAGCTACCTTAAATATAAACAAGGAGTGTGCAATTGCAGTAGATCTAGGGGCCAATTTTCTGCCCCTGGGACCCACAAGGGCCACATGGACAGCTAAAATGGCTCCCAAAAACCTCTAAGTGTCCAGAAGTCCATTTGTGGTTTTGAAAAATACATTTGTTTTTTATGTTAAAGAGTCTGAGTAGGTGCAGCAGCCTATTTGAAAAGTGAATCCCCACAATTCACTCTGTTTTGAGCAAGTGAAAGACCAAGGGGTTGTCTTAACAGTGAAAAAACTCCTCACAGAATGAGAGGAGGATCCTCTTTGTCTAAATGGCAAGCCACATTGTTTCACCATTTTATGAAGGAGGGGGGCCCAAAATGTAAAAAAACTACATGGGAAAAACCTTTCCCAGAGTTTTTTTTAATAACTGCAGGGGGAATATGCATTCATTGAGACAAGCAATACGATATGAATCGCTTTCCCATAGAAGAGGAAGTGCAAAGCTGATTGGCCGGACAAGCGCGGGGGTGATGCTTGTTAACAGGGCAAGTGCCTGGTGTCGCCATGTTGATTTTTCACCTTAGCAAGTGCTAAGGCAAGAAAACGGTGTGTGTGTTTTTTCCCTTTTTGGGAGAAAGGCAAAATATTCCTTCAGCACACAGTTGAAATAGTTATGTTTTTTAAAAAATTTGGTGGCGGCAGATTATGGTAGGTGAAAATGAGAGTAATCACTTGTGACCGCCATCTTGATTGGTGGGCATGCAAAGCTTTTAGAGGCCAAAATACCATTAAGACAGCTCGCAGCTACTGTGAAATGCCATTACTGCTGGGCACCCTGGGTTTTTTGGGCTCATATAGACGGGTCCCAAAGTTGCTGGGGAGGTGCAGAAACAGCTTGGAAGGGGGAGGCAATGCACTTTCTAAATAGGCTGCAGGAACTCCTACATGGTTTAAGGGGAGGGGTACCTCTTTTTCAAAACCAGAAATTACTTCCATTCACTTTCAGGTTTTTGGTATTTTTTGGCATTCTGTGCAGCCCCCACTAGGTCCCAAAAGCAGAAAAGCAAGCCTTTGACCCACCAAAGTTGCCCAACTGTGCTTTGATAGAAACAGATGTTATTTCTGGGATGACATTCAGTGCAGCTTCCCACCCAACCCCCCCCCAAAAAAACATTGCATTTTAAGAATTGTTTAAAACATGTGATTTAATTGGGTTTATTGTTTCAAATGTCATTATCTGCCTCAAGGGAGTCTTTTGTTGAGTATCAAGGCAGAAGTATTTTAATAAAACAAACGGCATCTTTTGCATCTCAGATGCATCCTTTGATGAAGGATTTAGTGGATCTATTTATACAACTGAGCCATAAAGGGAACAGAAATTTCACCTTGAAATTTCAGGATTAGAATGGCAGGACGTGGGGGGGGGGGAACCTGCAAACTACTCCAGCTGATTTTTTTATGCCTATCTAAAGTTGCTATTAGTGGCAGAGCCTGGAATCTTAAACTTTAAAAGAACTCATTGCTAACATCTTTTCTGGAAAGTAACTCAATGCTCTTAGTCACTATTTCGAAGGCTAACCTATTGCATCACTCATAATTTCTGAGTTGCTTCTTAATATAACTTTCTTTTAAAGAACATTTAAAAAAAATAATGACCAAAATCCTCTAGTTGACTCTCCTCCGAAAAACAATGTTGTTGGAAAAATGTGTAAATGTTATTCATTTTACCCACACACTTATACACGCACACCAATGGTGGCATTAACAGCTATCTTGCTGATTTTTGAAGTACATTTGCAATGTTGTTGTCCCAAAAGTAACACATTACAAATGACATGATTGTCAGTGACACATTATTTATAATGGCTTCCTTTGTTTGTATCTCTGGCCAGAGCAGCAGTGCTGTCAGCTTTCAACCTCAAGGCTGGATTGTAATGTGCACCCACCCCACCCTCTATCCCCACTCCCACATACAAACATCCATATAGTTGTTTCAGGGATGAAATTTAGCAGCAGCAACACTACAGTTGTTTTTTTAAAAAATCTGTAAACACTGAGAGTTGGCTGAATCATTCAGGACCTTGGTCGGGGTCTTCTCTTAGACCTCCACTTCCCTTTTACAACCATGGGCTTTCTTCACAGCAGCAGTGATCTAATGAAAATATGATTCAAGCTTCTTGTGAATACAGCATCAATGTGAGCCTTTAAACTGGTTCAGGTCCAAATGTATAGGGATGTAAAGAATGCTAGTACTTTTTCTCTTCCTCCCCCCACCCCATGAAACAGGCCCAAATTACAAAAATCATTGGGGGGAGGCAATATGAACAAAAGCTCTTGTATTCTCATCCAGTGGAGAGAAATCTTTTGAAAGTATTTGTTTTTGCATGCAAGAATGCAGCTTTCATTTGTCTCCACATTTGTTTGTTTTTCAAGATCTCAGGTATGTGAAGCTATCCACATTTGATATTCAAACCGGCATGCCTGTTAAGATGGTGGGCATGAGTGAAGTACTCATGTTTTTATTCTCACTAGTTGTTGCTGCTGAACTGTTTTTTAAAGCAAATCCAAGGTGCAGAAGTGCAACCTTCCACTTAAATAAATGAGGGTGGGAGGCTGTTTCGTCAGCTCAGCACACAATCGCTATGGCAAAAATCCAACATGGTGATTCTGGGTGCTGCCTTGCCAGCAAGCTCTGCCTCCTGCTCATGTCCAACCAATCAGCTTTCCACTTCTGCTCTTATCGGGAAAGTGCAGCAAAGCAAATTGGTTGTCCCAATGAACAGGAATTCGCATTTCTATCACAGCTTTAAAAAAAAAAAATCTTCAGGAAAAGTCAAACAAAGGCTTTCCCTGCAAAGTATATGGCATTTTTGGCCCTCCTCCTTCCAAATATGGCAAAATGATGTGGGATCCCATTGGGACAAAAAGTATTCTCCTCAAATTCTATAAGGAGTATTTTCACCATTTAGACAAGCCCAAAGATTTGCATCCCTTTTATAGCTATACTGGGGCAATGTGGGTCATCAATGCCCTAAGCTATCTACCCATCACTCATCACAATGGACCACCAGTGGAAGCTAAAAGCATCTATTATTATTGTCATTATCATTTGGGATGTCTGAACACTCCAGAGCCTGGAAAGCTAATAAAATGAATATATTGAGATTATGAAGTCATCTATAACCAAATAGTTATAGGATAATGCTTTGAGTTCCTAATGATATATCAAGGATAGATATCAGAAATAGGAAAGTGATAATATATTGTGTCCTTCTCTAGTGTGTACAACATTCTACACAAGCATCTGGCATCACTCCATTAAAGTGAATTTTAAGCCAAAATGTCTATATGGTTGATTGGACTTCAATAAAATCTATATTTTCATGTGTCATAGGTCAATATTCTACCTGCTATTAAAGGTATTTTCCCCCTAAACGTATTATCATTGATAGTACTTTTAAAAAGCAACCACCATCAGTATATCAATACACAGTTCATCACTATCTTATTAAAAAGCACCAGATCATCTAAACTGGTCATTCTCATAATGATCTGCATTTGAAAATAACATTCATATAAATAATTGGATTGAATCTACTTCTTCTTTGCAATTTTGATTGTGGTGGATGGATTTAAACTGGTGGCTTAAATTTCTAGTGTTGTTTCAAAATAATCCATGTTCTCTCATGTATCCTTGCACTATAAATGGTGTCATTATTCGGCCCCTCCATCATGTTTTATGCCAGTAGAATTCTAGCTAAAAAGCCAATGAGATTCTAGACTGCAATAGGAATATAGTGTCTAGATCAAGGGAGGTAATAGTGCCACTCTATTCTGCTTTGGCCAGACCTCACCTGGAATACTGTGTCAAGTTCTGGGCACCACAATTCAGGAAAGCTATTGAGAAGCTGGAATATGTCCAGAGAAGGGTGATCACAATGGCACGAGGTCTGGAAGCCATGCCCTCTGAGGAGCAGCTTAGGGAGCTGGGTGTGTTTAGCCTGAAGACAGAAAGGTTAAGAGGTGATATGATAGCCATGTTTAAATATTTGAAGGGAAGCCATATTGAGGATGGAGCAAGCTTATTTTCTGCTGTTCCAGGGACTAGGACATGGAGCAATGGGTTCAAACTATAGGAAAAGAGACTCCACCTAAACATTGGGGAAGAACATCCTGACAGTAAGAGCAGTTCAAAAGTGGAATACACTGCCCGAGAGTGTGGTGGAGTCTCCTTCTTTGGAGATTTTAAACAGAGGCTGGATGGCCATCTGTCAGGAATGCTTTGATTGTAGTATTCCTGAAGGTCAGGGGGTTGGACTGGATGGCCCTTTTGGTCTCTTCCAACTCTATGATTCTAGGAGGGAAGGGGGAAAAGAAATGTGAACAGCAACCATTTACACAACAGCCAATAGAGAGCAGTAAAGATGCCAACTCCATCCACCTCCTGTCTGTGCAACTCTACTCCAGCTGATAGATATCATAGAGGCATAGAACCAATGAAGCCATACTCAAGGGGCTCCTAACTTAACGTATGCTTTTACAGCCAAGCACGTCTACATTGTCCCTCTTTTACAGTCAGAGCTTAAAAAGCCAAATTAACATTTTAAAAGAGAATGTAAATGTTCTCAGTGATGATTAATGGGAAAGACGTGACCTGCCCATGTCTATAAATGGATTGGCAGGTCTCTATGCGTTCATTATGGATTGCCATAGGTGTTCAACTGCTTGGACTCAGGATAAATCCAAATGACATGCAAGAAAGATGTAGATTTCCATGCACCATATTCACCTGCCCTGATCAGTCACTATGAGACAGACCTTGGCAAAGCAGCAGCAGCAGCTGTAGCAACTCTTACCTACCTGAGACAGTGGCTAGCATCCTGTTAGGGACTTCTGCACATGGAAGTTTCCCTTATGCATGTGTATGGCCTTTCTCAAGCACTGCGAGAGTTGGTATTCCCTTTTTCTCTCTACAGTGTCCAAAGCACTCCCGATACTGAAGAGACCCTGAAGCTATCCAGCATAGCTGTTCCCTGCTCTGTGGGGATCAGGCGGGATTGCAGAAGTTTCTCAGTACTTTATGTTTCCATAGCCAGGCTTGAAATGATGACATCCACACTGAGACCCCTGGAGGACCCCAGCAGATCTCAGTGCTGATGTCATCATTTTGCAGTTGGCTACGGGGATGTAGTCAGATGCTTCTGCAATCCTGCCTACTCTGTATGGAGAAAGGAACAGCCATGAGAGGTGGCTTCAAGAGCTTTCCAAAAAGTCATAAGGAGGGCAAATGGCTCAGCCTAGCGAAGGTCCACAGGCAGATCTTTACGCTATGCTAAGGGGTGTGTTGGATTGCAGCCATTCACAAGCAAAGGACTACCTGTTGCCAGTCTCCTCACACTCATGTCCTGACCTTCATCTATATGACCCACTCACTGAGCAGCAGGGTTGGCGCAAAACATTTTGCTGCCTGAAACAAAACTGCCAAGAGTGCTCACTTCAGTCCAAATGCATAGTACTCAAGGCTGACCAAATCATTTTGGCACCTGGGGTGGAAAATGTCACAATCTCCTCCTCTCTCTCCTTTCCACTTACGATTCCAAAGGAGGCTAACACTGTGCCTGACAGAGGTTTTTTTTTAAAAAAAATTTTTATCTTGGCTGTGTTTGCATAATTACAGCAAAAGCGATTAAATATTAGTTTTATGTTATTGTTTTGCTGTAAATACGCAAACACAGGCACAGAGTTAGCCTGCTTTGGAATAGTAAATGGGGGAGGCAGAAAAGGAGGAGATTCAGGCCCCCTCATGGACTGACTGCTGTAATGTTGGAACTGCAGTGAAGATATCACACTGGGTGGGGTGTTCACAGTCATGTGAAAGAAGAGAGGTGTGATGAGAAATGTTTTCAAAGTGGTATTTCCCTTGTTCCTTTCATAACGCCCTTGCCCTGAGACACTAGCCTTGTGTGATAATCTCCTAAATTTCAGGTTTGGGTCCAGAAACCTCAGGCCTGGCTTGATCCTGAAGTGGCAACACTATTGCTAACACTTAGGAGCCATTATGCTGGAGACCCTTGAGTTCTTCAGTCCTATTGCTCTTCACCAGCCCTCTCTGAGGAAGCAAGAAGTGATAGGACTAAAGGGAAGGTGGAAGAATCTTCATCCAACTGCCTTCTCCCCCCTGGCTGCATGGGTGTTTGGACCTGGGCCCAGAAGAAGAGAGCTAGCAAATGAGCAATGGCAACAGTGGCAAGGGAGATGGATCTGCCTAGAGATGGAACATCTTACACAGGGACCTCTCTCCTTAAAAGGGCCCACCCAATCTTCAAGTAGGGATAGGGAAGGAATTGCTTTGTTTCATATGCATCAACTCCATTCACACTTCCCAAATGAATAAAGTGGGACTGAACTCTCCTTTGTTTTTCACTTCTTTCCATTTCAAAAGCCTTGTCTCCAATTTAAACAAAAGTGCATCCAAAATATATATCTTTGGAAGGGAAAAGCTTCACATGCAATACACTTACATTTGGAGAGATGCATCCCAAATATGTATGCATTTTCTATTTTGACCTTTGACTAAAAACTAATGCAAAAAAAAAATCACTCAGCAGCACATACTTGCACTTCAAAAAGTTTGAAAGGTACAGAAACCAAAATAGACAGATTCATCCGTCCTTACTTCAGCCCCCTTTTAAAAAAAGAAAGAAAGCCCATTACATATCTCCTGCCTGAGTGAGTGCATGAGATTAGAGTGTGGATACACAAGAATTGGAATGGGATAGATGATGAATTAGGCCCTGCCAATCACATTTCCTCCCAAAATGTTTTATATCCCAAAAGCTATAAAAGCAATATTCCTTCCAAGCCTTATTGGAGCCATTTTGGTAAGGCAATCAGATCTGTTTCCACAGGGATTTGAGTCTAAATGCAGACTGGCTTTCTTTGCCACTTTTCTTGCTCACTCTGAAGCTTGCTACTAAAAGAAAGGGCAGAGCACACGTACAAATGGGAGGAAGCAGTTTTGAAGCCAAATATTGGCTAAGATGGGGAGTGGGGAGTCAGAGATGACCAGGGGCCTTTTCACACTACACAGTGGGAATCTGGGCTTGGCAATTTAGGCTGGGACATTTTCCAAACAGGAAAGGAGGAAGAGAAGCATTATGTGTCAAAGAAGTTTACACCTGTGAAGAGATCCAAGACTTAAATCTGAGAAAACAAGTTGAGAGCCTCTGGGTAGAAATTCAGGGGGAGAGAAACAACAGTGATATCTACTACAGGGACATTTTAAAAGCAGCTAGAAAAATAGGACAGTAGAGGATTAATTGGGACTGTCTCAGACAAGTGCCATGATAGCCCCAAGTGCTTGCACCCACTGTTTCAGAGCCCCATTTTCACCCTTCTCTGCTAGATTCTTCATCTACAAAAACCCAAGCTTTCCTTTGGTGCCCCTCACCCTGAAACTCATCTCCCTGCCTGGAAAGTACAAGAAATCCCAGAGACTTAGGCCCATGACCAGAGACCTAGCAACCCTAGTGTGGAAGAAGGAGTTGCTGGTTTAAGTGGTTTTCTTTTTTAGGGATGGGAGAGATGCTTCTTTCTTGCTTCTTCAGAATTTCAGTCTCAGCTCATTTTTTCCCCCTTACTGGAACCTCAGTGTAGCTTCTAGTCCCACGTCTCCTCCTCCTCCAACTCTCAGCAGACCTTGAGGTGGGAAATACTACAAATCCCAGAATCCTTCATCTGGCATGGTCACTGGGAGTCATAGTTCGAAATGTATTTTTCCTGGCTCTGACTACTGTATACCTCTTCCATTCTCTGCTGTACTAGGACCTCAGACAAATGATGTCTGAACCGCCTTTAGTTTACATAGAAACACCAAGAGAGGTTTCCTGCTCAGGCCTGTACATCCATTCCTGGGCTTGCACGTGGAAATGAATCATGAAGCTGACCAAAGGAAGGGCTCTGCTAAGGCCCCTGCCTGAAGTTCACAGTGGCAAGGTGTGGCACTCCCTCAGCTCATCCCCATATGAGAGAGTTGCTAAGTGGAGCCCATTGTTCTGTTTAGCCATTTATTACATATTTACTCCAACCAGTAGCAAAGGTTCTCTGGGTGGATGCCATGGTTCCAAAGCAGGAATTTTTAACCTGTGGTTGAAGGAACCCTAGGGGAGCTATGGCTGGATTTCAGGGGGTCTGTGAACTGGCAAAAATAGGATGTATTTTCCCTTTGATCCCCTTCTTGTTACTTTGAAAATTGTGCTTAAGTGCATTTTTACTCAAGAGAGGGTCCATGGCTTTCATCAGATTCTCAAAGGGCTCTGTGACCCAGAGAAGGTTAAAAACCACTGCCTTAAAGGAATAAAAATATCGCACACAATAAAGCAATAGCAATTACCACAGGAGATGGTACCATATAACATAATATAGGAACTCCAGCTCCACTGACAACTTTAAAATGTTCAAATCTCAGGGTAAAATCTAGGGTCTAAAATACCTGGGAGATGAGGAACATCTCTGCCCAGTGCTGGAAGGGTACATGTTGGTGCCAGACAGTGCCCTTCACCTCTACTCAAACCTACTTTTTCCCTGTCACAGATGAGACTTAACTGTACTTAGCTTCAGTGGGATGAATCAGAGGATGCCCTCGATCTAATATGGCCCTACTTAAAAACAGAACATTATCAACCAGTTTAACATATGAACTCAGGAGGGATGATCCCACTCCAATCTCCTCTAGTTCCAGCTTCATCGCACTGGGCACTGAGTTCTGACAATCTGATGGATAACAGAAGGAAGGGGAAGGTCCTAAATACACCTAATATACCCTAAAGACACCTGATCCTAGAAGCTGGTTAGTACTTGAATGGGCTCCAGGGCCCCATGCACCTTCCTCTAGTCTTGCCTCTATGGGTGATGAAAGGAAGGTGAGGCATTCATCATGGTGGTTAACTGAAGCAGTTGATGTATAACTTGCAGGTATCTTCACATGAGCCTCCACTAAATATCCTAAAGGCACCAGATGCCATCTCATTCTGGAAACTAAGCAGGGCCAGCCCTGGATAGTACAGTGGGTCCTTGGTATCTGCTAGGGTTTGGTTCCAGGACCCATCCATGGATACCAAAATCCATGGATGCTCAAGTCCCATTATATACACTGGTGTAGTAAAGTGGTGTCCCTTATATAAAATGGCAAAATTGGGGTTTGCTTTTTGGATAGTGTGTGTGGAATATTTTCAAGCTGTGGACAGTGGAATCCAAGGATGCAGAATCTGTGGATATGGAGGGCTGACTGTACTTGGAGTGGAAACTGCCAATGAATACCAGGTGCTGTAGGTTGTATTTCAGAGGAAAGAACTGGCAGAACTACCTTTGAGGATGTCTTGCCTAGGAAAACCCAATGAAATTCATGAGATTGCCACAAGTTGACAGGTGAATTGAAGGCAGAAAGAGAGAAAAGGAAAGGGAGTGAGGTCTTGGGCCTATGAGCCACACCAGGAGGCAGTTTGTACTTCCCCCTCCCTTTGAAACATGAGCCAAGGTCCCTCTATGAGATTCCTCATAAATGTTAATGTCTTGAAACCACAAAGAGGTACTTCCTTCCATGTATGACATTTCCAAGGTGACTATTCCCAGATCATGCACAACTTTTCCAAATTAATTAGATTCCTAATTGCATATTTATATCTGTTAGTTCTTTTACCCCTGGGCTGGGAGCCAAAAGAGCTGTGCCAGTGAACTTGCACTGGGGGCTTCTTTGATTTCTACTTCCAACCACTACTCCACATGTGTGTGTGTTTTTTTTTCCTGAAGCTGCCCCTAAAGGTTCCTTGAGGGAGATAAATGATGGCTTTGAGCAAGCCAAGGTGCTGTGGCTGAGAATCTAGCATGTCAGGAAAGATGTCTATGTATGTGTGTTTTGAGAAGGAATAGTCAAATTACTGGCCTTCTACAACAGTATAGTGATGTGCAGAGATGGCTGAAACCAGGCCGCTGCCAAAAGCTATATGAGGCCTCTCATATTGGCAAAAAGATAATTGTCATTAGCTTACTTTTATTTCTAATGGCACCCCCAGATCTACCATGTGGGCAAGCTGTCTCTCCTTATTTAATGTTGTAATGCTGTTCTCTCCTTGTTTAATGTTGTGTAAGAATTCTAGATGTGAATTATTTTCAGAATATCATTCTCTGCAAGGGTAGAAATGTGGGGACTGAAGGAAAAAAATACTGGGGAAGCAGAGATCTAATTGGCGGTGACAATGCCCTCATTTTGCCACCCCTCATAGCTACACCCCTACATAAGTCTATGCATGCTAGCAGTAATGACAGCAACTGCTTCCAACAACTGGGAATGTGTTTCCATGGCCCAAATCTCTCAAATGCTTTATGGTCACCCCCTGCTCCCAGCTCTGGTTTGCTATACTACCCAGTTAGCTGGGTTTTACCCAAATTATGAAGCCATTTACCATGAATGCCCTAATCTCTTCTTGTCCACAATCAGCTGATCTAGAAGCAGTTCTATCCTGCCTTCCAAGTTGGACCTGTCCCACCTCAGTGATAGCATAAGGCCCTGCCCACTCCTTGGCCTTGGGTTTACATCCTGAAATTTCAGGTGATGGAATACTGCTGACTTGACAAACCTATTCCTTTCCCTGTAATTAATTCATCAATCATTCAATTTATATCCTGCCTTTCTCCCCAGCATGGGACCCAAGGTAGCTTACAGCAAAAACAAAGTACAGCGTAAACACACACACACAATTTGACATTTCTGAAGAATCTAAGAAACGCCCTTTGGGGAAAAATGGCAGCCGTCAAGAAGATATTTAGAGAAAGAGAACTTCCTCCCCCTGTTCTACAGTAACAACTAAAGCCCCTCACGATCCCCACCAATAAGGTGGTTAATTAGAGAATTTCATTTTTGATCCAGAATTATTAATTATTTTTTTAATGATCTTGGACACCAGCCTTATTTCCATTTGCCTATTCTCATTGCACCATAAAAAGAAAATTCAACTTGGCATCATTTTATTTGTAAGTTATACTTTAAAACCAGAGCTTGAAAAAGTTATTTGGGAGGGGGCTCAGACTCCCCCATTACACACACACACACACACACACACACACAAAGGCAGACAGGTATTTCCTATCTACTGACTGGTAGCGGTTTGCACTCCCCAATGTGCAGTTTGGGTTACTCATTCGAGTGACCTGGAAATGGCCAGTTGGTGCAATGCCTCAGTTTCCTGTCTACAACATGGAAAATTTAGACACAATTGCCTGAACCATCTGGATCTGAAAGTCCCAGGATTGTTTCTTCTGATTAACTGTCATAGCATCACCAGACCTTTTCCATAGCAAGTCATTATTTTAGTTGATTGGAAAGTGGTGTTGAAAAGACTCGCTTCTCCAGTACAATTTCCTTCATCTCCTATTAGATGCAATACAATTACAGTGAATACATCAATTCCTAAGGCCCGGCGGCTCCTGGAAGCAGCCACCTATTAAAAAGAGAACCTGGTTTATTAATGGAATTGTACATCCCAGGATTAATCAGGTTGCACTGGTCATTTACATTTCTCATTCCCCCATCCCTTTTGTGTGCTTAATAGGCTGAAGTAGCTTGAAAATGACACAACTTTGAAAAATAATAATAATGGTAAAATGAAATAAAGCTTTGCTCCTACCAATTGCTGTGTGGATCGCAGCTAAATTTAATATCCTTTCCTTCTTTTCTTTCTCAAAGGCAGCTTTGGAATAAAATCTGGCACATGCCATCAGGGAGGGCACAGGGAGGTGCCCGATGAGCCAAAGCACAGAAAAGTGATGGAGCTTTCTCTTTATTGAGGAGAGCAATGATGTGCTGCCAGGAGGGCATGTGAATGTTCTCCAGGTAATTGAGGAGGTGGTAACTAGGCCTTAAAATGGCAGTTCTCATATAAACGGTGAATGATGAGGTTCTAGTTGTTATGGATAATTAGAAAAGTGCATCTGGAGTTGCTAAAATATGGCAGGCCCTGAAAGTGATGGTTTTGCTACAGCAGGGAAGTGTTACTGAATGGCTTGGCCTTGCTGCTATTCCAGATATTTCCCTTATGTCATGTCTCTAGAAATCTCCATCTTGGTCAACAAATCCTGGGGGGGGGGCACATTTTATACATCTTGGTCTGACAAGGTATGCAAAGCAAGGAAAGCAATGTGGCAGTACATTGGTTATTCTCCTTTAGGTTGTCTGAGGATGTACTGTAAAAGGATGCAAACCTTCTAGAGATGTGCCAGTGCCGAATTCTTTGCTAGGGCTCTACTGCATCTAAGCCACACAAGGCATCAGCCACCAATTATTGGTGATCCTCTAAGCCTGGAAAGGGAATGTTCTATGTCTTAAGCACTGCCATCACCATTAAAAGTATTAACACTGATTGGCAAATATCAAGGTTGGGGACCTATACCCAAAACATGCACACAAAGGACCCTGGTTGTATATGGTACCCCCTTTTGCACTCTTCACCCATGGTGGGAAACCACAGGTCTCAGTAGTAGTTTACATACCCTCTTTCTTTAGATAACTGCAGCTGTAAATATGTACATATAAAAACAACCCCCTCTGAGCTTCAAAGCTCAGTGCTGGGCTTCATGAACCCATTCTGCTCATTCTTGATCATCTATCTCATCTTGGTCTTTACAGTGCAGATGGGAATTATGAGGTCTTCCTGATGTTGTTGGATGGGAAAGCCCAGCAGCTTCCTGGTCTGCATACCCAATGGTGAGGATGCTGGGAGTTACAGTGCAATATTATCTGGAGGTATGCATGATTCCCATCCCTATTTTAGAGGATATTCCACATCTAGGTTAATTAAGTTCAACTCATACTCCTATCTTCCCCCATCTTTTCTGTCCATCTTTGACATTTGTTATTCTTGATCTCTGTTTAAGTTGGGGTCTAAGGAGGGATCATACAGCCTTGTGTTCCCTCTCCCAGCTTTTCACCAATAAAGCCTTATAACTACAGTTGCTAGACTGAAAACTGGAGATGGCTCCTGTATCTTTGAATGGTTGTGCAGATGAGGGAATTTCAGCAGGTGCTGCTTGTCAGGCCAACAGGTAACAGGCAGCACCTGCTGAAATTCCCTCTTCAGTTTTCATTCAGGCAACCCCTACACACAAGAGTAGAGAAGAGGTGGGAGATCTCAGAGCCAGGGGACAAATTCAGTCCTTTGGACTTCTCCACATGGTCACACCTCTTCCCCATGACAACCACCATTTTGGAGCTTCCCAGCTTTCATATAGGGTTTTCTTCCCTTTATTCTAAAAGGCTGTAAGGCCTTTCTTAAGGCTTTGTCACTGGCAATGAAAAAAAAAATTCCAGGTTAAAATGTGTTGGTGGTTTTGGCCCCATGCTTCTCCTTTTGGCTCCACCCATCACTTGAATGCAGTCATCAAGAGTGTCTCTGAAACTGGATGTGGATGAAAAAGGTCCTCCCTCTTGGAGTAGAGAAGGAGCATATAGAGTACAGCTTGTGGTCAAAATGTGGCCTCCAAGACTTGTTGATGTCCCCAGGCTTGTCTCCCCCAAGCACTGTTTTGTACATCCAGAACATATTGTGAAGAAAAAAATAGCAGAAAGGGTCAAGTGTTAATCCTGCATGTCCCCAGGACCAGTGGATTGGCATAAAACACCCACAAATATACACCCCATGAAAAACCCAGAAATTGCCAACTGAAAGTTGGTTGTGGTTTTCAGGTGATTTTCAGTGGGAAGGTGGGCACTGCAGCCTGCTGTGGGTGCTCAGGGGAAAGAAATGGCCCCTTCCTCCCATCACACTTTACTTCAAGAAGTCTTCCTCAGATGAAGATGAGAGCCAAGATGACAGGCCTCAGGAAGAAGAATCTGAACAGAGCTGTCATCTTGGCTATCTGAAAATTCCTTGCGCTAAGGCAAGAAAACCCCAGTGCAGACATCAACCCATGGCTACAGGACCTATTTGTAGGCAAAGGTAGGCAGGTTTTTCCCCTTCTGTAATGGTCTGGTCTTAATCTCTTTCTCTCTCCCCCCACCCCATCCCTCCACTCAAGGAAGGACAGACCACTTTTCCTGACAAAGGAGGGACCAACTAAACAGTTCGCTCATAGAGGCCTTCTGAGTTTCACTGAGGAGCTGCATGCCACCCTAGGGATACAGGCTAATCCTCCTCCCATTAAGGGCCTCTCTAGCCCAGTTCCTGATGCTACAGCTGCCAGAGTAAAAACTGGAGAGGGCTTCAGTATCTTTAATGGTTGTGTTGAAGAGGGAATTTCAACAGGTGTTGCTTGTTACCTGGTTGCATGATGAGCAACACCTGCCAAAAATCCCTCTTCTACGCAACCATTGTGTGAAAGCAAGCATGATGCAGTGGTGTGAGTGTTGGGCTTGGATTCTGAGATGCCAGGGTTCAAATCCCCACTTGACCACAGAAATCCACTGGGTGACCCTGGGCAAGTCACACACACTCACTCAGCAAACCCCAGAACCCACTTCAAAACAACCTGTGTAATGGTGACCAAGAAATAGCTAACAACCACTGAACTAAACTATATTTAAGAGTCAGTCTTGACTATATGAAGTACATATAATAATAGTTATACAGAGCAGTCATACAAAACACAGTCAAATTCCAAAATGCTTGAACAGACTAAAATCAACTGTCTAAATGGAGAATGCCATTCTGACAAAAATTATAGAAATGCTTCCTGAATCGATAAACAAAAAACAGAAGTAGATATCACAATGGAAATCTGTATAAACCTGTATAACTTCCAAAGATACTTGCATGCTACAGTCCCATCAAAAGGATACTGCAAATAAGTATTTCCATCAGAAATCCCATTAGAAGTCACCATGGAAGCATCAACATGAAGAAGAAATCACTACAAATAAATGTTTCCATAAGAAGTTCCCATAAGGAGTTATCACGAAGGTGTCACCAGGATATGGCCATAAATTTATGGACATTTCAAGAGCATATCTTCATCAGTCACCATCTCTGTATTATACAGCCAAAATTTCAGAATATTAGCTCATGAACAACTTTCTAATATATATAAGTTGTTCCAGGGGATGACTGTGTCATGGTGACTCCTTCACGATGACTCCTTATGGGACTACTTATGGAGACATTTATTTGTAGTGACTTCTTATTCATGTTGATTCTTCTTTGTTTAGGGGCTCAGTTTTGCCATAGATTCTGAGGGGAAGGTGCTCTGGAATGCTTCTCTGCTGTATACCATCTGCTACATCACTGACCACCAATAAAGCTTTTGTGAAGTTGAAGACTTTCACAGCTGACATCCATAGATTTTCCTTAGATTTTTTTCCGGGCTGTGAGGCTGTATTCTGGAATAGTTTCTTTCTGATGTTTCACCTGCATCTGTGGCTGGCATCCTCAGAGAATGGCTGGGTAGGAGTTTTGTGGAGTTTATATGCTGTGAACCCCTGTAGGATAGTATATGTAAATTTGTGTAATTGAATGGTTAGTTTCTGGGTATAGAAATGCAAGGCTCGTTAGTGTCTGTTTGGCTAATGGTTGGTTGATGGGCCATTATCTGCTGGAAATCCTTCTTTTCCTGGGTGGAATTCCTTTGTAAGTGTTGAGTTTTGATTCTATTGTTTTTCAAAACTGGAAGCCAGATTTTGTTTACTTTTAAGGTTTCTTCTTTCCTGTTGAAGTTGTCCAGGTGTTTGTGGATTTCAATAGTTTCCCTCTGCATTCTGACATGATAGTTGTTGGCCTGGTCCAGAATTTCTGTGTTTTTAAATAGCATTTTGTGTCCAGGTTGGTTTATAACATGTTCTGCTACAGCTGATTTTTCTAGGTGGCCCAGTCTGCAGTGTCTCTCATGTTCTTTGATTTGTGTTTGAACACAGTGTTTAGTGGTCCCTATGTAAACTTGTCCACAGCTGCATGGTATGCAGTAAAGCTTTTATCACAGTGGAGAGGTGTGTCAATGTTTGGCACCAAACAAAGTCTCAGGTAGCCCTGGAACAAGCACCCAGTTCCAGAATGGAACATACCTTGTTTTGTCATAGAGTCCCCATATCAGAGAACACCATTCCATGTCCATGTCTCTTTCACCATCTGGGCAACATGATTTCCACAAAAACCCAGCCCATTAGGCTAAGAGTCCCTGCATGTCTCAGTCTGTATGTGTCTATTAAAAAAACATGCAACAACAGGAATCAGCAAAGGACACATCCAAACACACTGAAATGGCAACTTTCATGGTGATTGCCATTAAAGAGCCTACCTGAAACCAGGATGCCCCCCACCCTCCAAAAAAAGTGTTCTGGAGACACCAAGCTTCATGCAGAAACCTGTCGGAGGTGTGTCAATGAAATGATATCAGCACAATTCGTCCTCTAATTTTTTGTAGTAAGTCGCTGTAAATCCGTCCGGTCCAGGTGCTTTATCAATCTTCATCTTTCTGATTGCTTCTACTATCTCCATAGCCGTAATTTTACCGTTCAACTTCTGCCTTTGTTCCTCAGATAATTTTGATATGTTTTGCCTTTCTAAATAATGGTTGATTTTTTCGATGTTTATTTGCATTGGGTTTTTTTCATCATAAAGTTCCTGATAAAATTCAGTAAAACTCTTTTTGATTTGATTTTGATCCGTTGCTATTTTCCCCCTATACTTCAATTCTGTGATTATTTTTCTTTCTTTACGCCTTCTAAGTTTCTGTGCCAACCATCTTCCAGGTTTATTGGCTGACTCGAAGTAGTGTTGTTTTGCTGTCTTTAACTTCTCAGCCATTTCTTCTATCATTTGTGATTGCATTTGTTGTTTAATCATTTTGATTTCATCCAACAATTGTCTGTCATTTGGATGCACTCTTAACTTTCTTTCTCTTTCCTCTATTTCTTTGGCCAATAATTGTAGCTTTTCTTCCTTCGCTTTTCTCATTTCGCACATCTTTTTTATAAAGAAACCTCTCATGACAGCTTTGCTTGCGTCCCACACTGTTTTCATTTTTACATCTTCAGTGGTGTTTTCTGTAAAGTATCTCTTTAGGACTTCTTTTGCTTTCCTTATAATCCCTGTATCTTTCAGTAATGTTCCATTGAGACGCCAGTTGTATTCTTTTCGTCTGTTTTCCAAGGTTATCTGAATTGGGTTATGGTCTGAGGTCCACTTTGTAAGTACTTCCATCTTTTTTACTTTAACTATAACATCTTTTGTTGCCCAAAACATATCTATTCTTGATGATGTGCAGTGCACGTTTGAGAAGAAAGTGAAACTCTGCGCGTTTCCATATTTCCCCCTCCATATATCCGTTAGGCACAGATCCATCATCATTTCGAAAAAAGCTCTTGGGAGTTTCCCTTGATTTTTCCTTTGTTGTTTTCTAGATGATCTGTCCACTTGGGGATCCACTACTCCATTCCAGTCACCCATCATTATAATTTTATCCACTTCAGATTCTTCAACTTCCATTTTCAGCTTCCTGAAGAAGACTTCTTTGTTTTGTAAGGGAGCATATACTCCCACTACTAAAAATTTAAGATTCTCCATTTTTACCTCTGCTCCTACGTAGCCTCCATTTGGATCTTTGAACTTTTCCTGTGCCGGATATTTTCTATCTATATATAACACCACTCCATTTTTCTTTTTGTTTCCCGCCGCAATGATGTTTTGCCCTAATTTGTAGTTTTTTAAATATTTTATGTCTGTCTCCTTAATACGGGTTTCCTGTAAGCATATAATTCCTGCTCTTAATTTCTCTAGATAGTGAAAAATCTGTCGTCTTTTAAAGTTAGAGTTTATTCCTTTCACGTTCCAAGAATTATCGATCCCACTACAAACAACTCTAAATAAAATAGGTGAAGAGGGCATTCCAGAATCTTGGAAGGAAGCATATATATCTTTAATTCATAAGGAAGGGAGAGATCCTAAGGACCCAAAAAACTATCGGCCCATCTCTTTATTGAACTGTGATTATAAGCTGTTTATGTCAATCATTGCACAAAGGTTGAAAAATATCCTCTCCAAAATAATACCAGAAGATCAGAATGGCTTCCTTAGCAACAGACAAGCGAAACACAACATCAGGACCATTCTTAATATAATGGAATATTACGACACACACACAGAGAAAAAAATGGCAATGCTTTTTCTAGACGCAGAAAAGGCATTCGACAAAGTAAACTGGACGTTTCTGAAGCTAATACTGGAGAAAATGAACACTGGGGAAAGATTTCTACAATGGATCAACTTAATTTATAAAGAACAAAGTGCTAAGATACTAGTAAATGGAGACACGACGGAGAAAATCCAAATCAAAAAGGGCACTAGACAAGGGTGCCCTCTCTCCCCTCTCCTTTTTGTAATGGTCATAGAAGTACTGATTAGCAATATAAGATCCAACAAGAACATAAAAGGTACCAAAATGAAGGGCTTCGAGTACAAAATAAGAGCGTATGCAGATGACTTGGTAATAATATTAGAGGAACCCAAGGAGCAACTGGAAGAACTGGGGAGGGTATTAGATGAATACGCAAATATGTCTGGCTTCAGAACAAACAAAGACAAGACAATAATATTGACAAAAAACGTGACTAAGGGTGAGGAAGAGTATCTGCAAAAAGCAACAGGATACAAAGTAGAGAAAAAAGTAAAATATCTAGGCATATGGATCACGAAGAGGAATCTGGACCTATTCGATAATAACTACGGAAAATTATGGAAAGAGATTAAAGAAGATTTAAGCAAATGGTCCAGATTGAACCTTTCATTCTTCGGCAGAATAGCTGTAATAAAGATGAACATTCTATCTAGATTTATGTACTTATTCTGCAATTTGCCCATTATTCACAACAATAAATGTTTTAAAATCTGGGAAAAAGAAATTTCAAAATTTTTGTGGCAAGGGAAAAAACCGCGAATATCAATAAAACTACTAAAAGATAAGAAAGAAAGAGGTGGATGTGCGTTACCTGATCTACAATTATATTATCAGGCATGCGTGCTGACATGGGTTGAAGACTGGATATTGCTAAACAATAGAAGAACATTGGCTTTAGAAGGAGCGGAGTTAAGATATGGATGGCACGCATACTTATGCTACAATAAAAGAAAGGATAATAAAGATTTTGATCTGCACTGTATAAGGAAAGCGCTGTTGAACACATGGTTAATTGTAAAGAAAAAATTCTATAAAAACATTCCGATGTGGATATCAACGGAAGAAGCTTTCTTTGGAAAAACTAAGGGGACAGAAGAGATTTGGCTGAAGTATAAAGATATCCTAAAGGAAGACAAACAGGGACAACTGCTGATAAAATCCAGAGAACAACTAGAAGAAATGGGCTTCAAACTAAATTGGTTCCAATATAAACAGATTTACGAAAGATACAAGATGGATTATAGACTAGAAAACTTTGAAGCGGAGGGAAATAAACTGGATAAGATAATATTTGATCGTAATAAGAAACATATATCAAAGTATTATAATATATTACTGGAGAGAGAACTAGAAGAAGAGGTAGTCAAGGATCAGATGATAAGATGGGTACAAGATGTGGGGCAATGCATTGATCTAGAAAAGTGGGAAAGATCTTGGGTGAATACCCAAAAATTCACCTCATCTCAAAGCTTGAAAGAGAACTATCTAAAAATGTTCGGAAGATGGTACCTGACACCGGTTAAGCTGAATAAAATGTACAAAACAGGATCACAATCTTGCTGGAAGTGCGAGCAAGCGAAAGGTACCTTATATCATCTATGGTGGACATGCCAGGCAGCGCAAGAATTCTGGAAAAAGATTCACGCAATGATAAACGAAATTCTAGGACTGAGATTTCCAATGTCACCGCAAATCTATCTACTAAATATGATAGACACAATAGATCACAACTCAATGAAGAAATATTGGAGAGTGACATTATATATGATTTCAGCTGCGAGAATTCTATACGCATCGAAGTGGAAAAGAAAGGAAATCCCCTCTAAGGAAGAATGGTTACTTAAGATGGGCGAGATGAAAGACATGGATTCACTTACTGCACAGTTAAAAGATATCCCAAAAGAAAAAATAGAGAAGGAATGGTCTCCATTAAAGAAATACTGGAAAAAGCAGTGGAAAAATCTGACCAACTTAGACCTATGAAAATTTCTATGAAGATACAAACACTATCAGAACTACCTAGGTCAAAGTTGCTAGTTAAGTTACAATTAGCTTAGCAGAATTGTAGTTTAAGTTAAATAACGGACACTCAACTAACAAATAAGGATAAAAGCTGGGAAAAACAGGGGCGAGAAGGGGAGAAAGCTGGAGTTAAGAATAAGGGATTTAAAAACGAGAAAAAAAGAGAAGATAGAGAAGGGGTTGCAAAGAAAGAAACGAAGAAAACGGGAAAAAATTTATATGGGCTGATAAGCTGGACATATAAGTTAAGGTGTAATCTGTTTTTTAATCCTGTAAAATGTTACTCTGTTTGATATAAGTTCTTGGAAAATGTCATGGAAAGATGTATAGAAAGTTGATGTAACGGTATAAAAATTATAAATAAAAAAAAAAAAAAAAGAAATGATATCAGCACAAACACTCACTAGGAATATGAAGAATATTTGCTGGATGTCTTAGTTTTGATCAGGCAGATTATCTCAACATGTTGAGACACCTTGTCAAGAAAACAACAGCCCCTGCAAGATGTATATCTTGTGTGAACGCAACACAACAAGCCCTTTCTCTTTCACCAAGCAAATTCTGCAATTTGTGCAAAATGCCTCTGCACAAAACTACCCTCTTTTCCTTTTGTGAAGCATCGCATAACACACAGCAAGAGCAGATGGACAGGCTAGTTGATGAAAAAGATGCCAATAACCCATCTAGTGCTTGTAATTTTTAGAAATGCATTCAACTAAGCAACAGCTAGCATAGTTAGTACAAAAAAAAAATCATTCAATGATTGCAGAGCACTTTCTCAAAAGTCTGAATGCTTTCCCCCAGAATGCACAGAAAACATTAATCACCTTGCAGACAAAGGAAAGAATCTTGAGGTTTCTAGTTCTTGCACAGGAAAATAAGATGGTCAAGGATTTGCATCCTTGGACTTTATCAGACACTCAAAATACAGTGTCATACCAATGCCACATAACCACAAAAGGATGCGCAGATCAGACAATGTCGCCCTTTCACTGTTAAAAACAGCCCAAACCCCTTATCTTTTAATTGACAACTTAAGCCGTGCTGCTTTTTTGCCAGCATTGCCAGCATGCAATAGATCCCCCTGCTGCTTTTTTGCCAACATTACCAGCATGCAAAACGTTGGGCCATTTAAATCTCGTTTTCATCTGACAATGGCCGGACCAGCCAGAACACTTCTGGATCAGATCGGGACATCCAAGTAAGTGTCAAACTTTTTTTGAATCTCCCCGGGTTACTTGGAGGATTTTTAGTATTGTGCATGTGCTTGGTGTGACTTTTTGACGTTTATTTCTTTTTTTTATTTTTGAATTTCCCATGCAATAAAATCATGCGGGATTTCAAAAGAGGAAGTGCAGGAGCTCCATTCATTTCCTATTGATTGACGGAGCTGCCTTTGCCAGGAGAGAAAGTAAGTGCAGGGGGGAATCTTTTGCTGGCATAAAAATTATTTTTTAAAAAAAATGCCAGCAAAAGAACATTTAAAAGGGGACGTCTGAAAAAGTCCCTTAACTCACACAGGAATGTAAAGCTCCAAGCCAGAACAGTGTTATCCAAAACACTACACATACAGTGTAGGCATACACAGATTCTAAGAAAATTGAATTCTCAGCCACAGAGAAGGGGAAACTATCTTGTTTCACTACATTCCTTCAGGATCAGAAACTGATCTTATTTGGATGACGAAGGAGAACCACAAAAAGAGGATGAGGCCATATATGGACCATGGGACAGATTTTCCCCACCTCTATGCTACCTGCCACTAGCAAAGATTCTGCTATGCACACACTGGTCAAACTTTAGAAGGTTGTGATCAGATTCTACAACCCTCCCTCCTCATTCTCACATTCACCTTTTGCTAACTAAAAATAGGTATATGGTACTTGTCGGGGGAGGGCATTGGGTGTCTCCAAGTCAAGATCAGTAGAAACTGGTGGAGTGCAAAGCCTTCTCATCGAGCAGTCCAGTGGTTAAGTGGTGGGTCGCAGTCTCCAAATGCTGATATTACTGCAGCTGCCAAGTTGGCATTCATTGAAATGCCATAATATAGTATGACTTTTCCCTTTAATGGAATTTTTCTAGCCTACTAGTAAGGCAAAAAAGGAGAGAGAGAGTGAAAAAGAGAAACCCCATTAACCATACTACAAAGGCACCTACTTATTAGTATTTTACAACTGTGGCAAAAACATTTCTTGAATCTAATTATTGCTGACAAATATGAAAATTGAAATCAAAGTTAAATTTTCAGCTACAGTGCCTCATACGGTAGTGGCTCGCCAGCTTCCCAACTATTGCATAACTCATTTATTCTGCTGATAGGCTCTGCAGAAGATTAGATATTTTGCTTGCCTCTTCACCCCTGTATATTTTGAAGCATTAACTCTGACATATTCTTGACTGCTGGCTAAAGGTAACTAAGTTGATGGGTTTAACAGCTGCACACCTTTGATGGAAGAGGGGTTGGAAACAAGGAAGGGGTTGGAAAAGAGGGAGGTTTCATTTTCAGAGCTAAGAATGAGCTACTATCCCCATTTTGCATTTCACAGAATTATAGAATCTTAAAGTTGGAAGGGAACACAAGAGCCATCTAGTCCAACCCCTTACATGAAGGAATATGCAACTTAAACACTCCTGAAAGATGCCCACCCAACCTCTGTTTATAAATCTCCAAAGATGGAGAGTCTACCAGCTGCCAAGGCAATATATTCCAGTGTCAGATTGCTCTAATAGTAAAATAAAGTTCTTCCTAGTGTTTAAATAGAATCTGTTTTCTTGTAATGCATCCACTTGATTCATTAACAGAGAGAAAAAATGTCCCTTTGGGGCAGTTGAGAGCAATCCTTTCAGTGCTGCCCTAATTCCCTTCTTTGCTCTTGGCCACACTGACCCACGCTGCTATGATCATGAGAACCAGTGTGGTGTATTGGTTTAAGTGCTGGACTAAGACTTCAGGAGAGCAGGGCTCAAATCACCACTCAACCATGGAAACCCACTCTCTTAGCCTCAGAGGAAGGTGATGGCAAACCCCCACTCAACACTTCTTGCTGAGCAAACCCCTTGATAGGTTCACCTTGGGCTCACCATAAGTTGGGAATGGCTGGAAGGCACACAACAATACTACAATCCTATTGCCTCTAATACCCCATGTAATTCCCCCTCCCCTGAACAGAATCACAATATTACATCTTACGAGCCAATGTGGTGTAGTGGCTTGAGTGTTAGACTCTGGAGACCAGGGTTCGAATCCCCCCGCTCAGCCATGGAAACCCACTGGGTGACCTTGAGCAAGGCACATTCTCTCAGCCTCAGAGGAAGGCAAGAGCAACCTCCCCTCTGAAAAAATCTTGCCAAGAAAACCCCTTAGTGTCGAGAAGCCAACTTAAATAGCTGATAAGACCGCCTGGCTCGGCAACAACTCAGTTGAAAAGCACAGTACCTGGTGTTGTCAGTAGCAGTCCTATAGGATCAGAAATACACACAGAGAAAGCGAGAGCGAAGAACGAAGAGGCAGTCCAAGGTCAAAAGAATTCCGGCAGGTGGGTCAACGAAGGCAGTCCAGGGTCAAGATATCCGAAGTCTCAGGATAGCAAGGTTCCAAGAGGCAGGAGAGTCACAGGCAGAGGCTTCCTCCAGGAAACACAGACTGCCTGAAACAAGGAACTCAGCGTCCCCCAGCTCCCACTCCCAGCTGCGGGGTGATTGATGAGCTTCTCTCTCTTAATCTCCAGGAACGACGCAGCCAGGCCCTCTCTGCTCTCCTTTGGCTAAAGGTAGGTACCTGCTCTTCTACCTCTTGCTCTTGCTCTACTATGTCTCCCAGGCTTGGACCCTGTGCTAGGGGAGGGCTAGGCTGCTGAGCCCTGGGTTCTTCAGGGCTAGATTCAGACTCAGCCAGCTGTTCTGCTACTGGCTCAGCCTCCTTGCCTTCTGAGTCCTCAGAGTCCTGGCTGACCATGACACTTAGTGTCTCCATAAGTTGGAAATTACTTGAAGATACACAACAACAAACTGCATCTTACATGCTGGCAACATGGATGTTGAAACAGCAGTCACCTGAGTCATGACAACAGGGGCAAGGGAAACTAAGGGCAAGTGAGGAAAGAAACTATTGCTAAGAAGGAGCAGTGAGGGGAGAGGGTGTGAAGACAGCGAACAGCACCAACAATCTAACTGGATGTGAATATTCAGTCCAGTCCCCTCCCCAATTTCTACACTAGAACCATTTGATGGATTTCAGAATCTCTCTCTCTGTTATTGGGAATCTGAAAAGGCTCTTGTCAACACATTTCCTCCCTCCCCCCACACATTAAGCATACTATTAAAATCAATCCCTTTTGTCGTCTTGCTTGTGCTTGTGCAGACGGTTAATGGATGTCGAGGGAACTAATGAGTGCTGCTAGAAAATTCATTTCAGACTTGCTATTTATAAAGTGCTCCATGCTCAGGTGGGAAATTATCACAAAGAAGAGGGAAAGGATGACCAAGAAGAAGAAGAAGGAGGAGGAGGAGGATGGCCACATGAAAACAGCTGCAAGAAGCAGCAGCCGATACGGAGATGGTTAGAATCAGTTAAGACTCTTCTCATTTGGAAGCGCTTCAAGCAAACCCTGAGTTTGACCCAACAATTGTTCACGTCAAGGAAAAGCAGGGAATACAGAAGTAAGTCACCTTGGAAAAATAGCAATGAGGACAGAAATCTACTCTGTATGTGCTCAGAGGCACTCTTCAGTCTTAACATGGAACGTACAAACATTATATACAAACGTATATGCATTCTTTAAAGTTTTGCCCATCCCCAAATGCCACACTAAGAACCCGTGTGGTATAGCGGTTTTGAGACCAGGGTTCAAATCCTCACTCAATTATGGAAACCCATTGGGTGATATTGGGCAAATCACACTCTCTCAGCCTCCAAGGAAGACAATAAATTTGTCTACATGAGCCCCAAAATACCCCATAACGTCCTGCAGTAAAAGCAACTCGCAGCAGCTGCGACTTGTCTTAATGGTCTTTTTGCCCCCAGCAGCCCCCATAAGCTTCGCATGCTAGATGACAGCTGGGTGGGGGTTGGTAAACAGGGAAAGAAGATGGGAGGGAGAGCTCACCTCCCTTCTCCCATCCTCACAGGGGCGGGGGTTTGGCAGTGCTGTGGTGGCAGAAAGTGAATAGGGAAGGAAGAGGAGGAGGAGAGCTCACCAACCTTCTCCCATCCCTGTTCAGGGGGGGGGGGAAGGGCAGCTACGGCACTTGCCCTGTCAGCAAGCCCCTCCCCCTATGCTTGTCCAGCCAATCAGATTTGTACTCCCTCTTGTCTGGGCAAGCAAATCAAATTGACTCGCTTGTCCTAACGAACAGAAATGTGCACACCCTTGTTGTTTTTTAAAAGACATGGGGAAAGCAATGAAGGCTTTTGTCCTGAGATTTTTGGCCTTTTTTGCCCCCCTCCTTCACAATATGTCAACACGTCACAGGATCCAATTTAGACAGGTTGTATTTCCTATGCTTCCCGTGAGGGTTATTTTGACTGTTTAGACAACCCCAATGGCAACACACACACATGAACAAATCTTGCCAAGAAAATCCTGTGATAGGGTCACCTTACAGTCATTGTACGTCAGAAATGACTTGAAGGCAAACAACAACACATCCAGATTGGAGCTGAAACAGGAGAAATTTCAAACACACATCTCTTTGTGAAGCACTTTTTTGAATGTTCTAAACTCTTCACACAGATTGTCTCTGCAGTCCTTATAATTACATTGCAAAGAAGTTTACCAGGTGGAACAAGGTAGCCATTGCCCTAAATGAGCAGCTGCTCCAACGAGACAAGCAGCTACTATTCCCTTCCCCCGTCCACTCCAGGACATCTTGGAAAACATAACCATATTCTGGTATCAAGGTCCTCCACAATTCTCTGCTCTCCATCAGCCAGCAGTAGGCAGAAACGGAGAATGCCAACAGTTCATCCATTAAGTTTTATTAGATATCAGCAGGGGTGGCCCTGGCCAAAGAGATTTTGTTGCCTGAAGCAGAAAACAAAATGGTACCTTCCATTCTATGCACAGATGCTGATAGTAGTGGTAGTAGAATCTTATTTCAACAGTGACAATAAGGTTAGTGTTCTCCTGATGTCACCAGACATCATCAGGCTACCTGAGATGGAGAAACCATGTGGCACACACAGAACTGTTCTCTAAAACAAAGGCAGGGGGTGGGGATCAGGTGGAACAGCCAGCAGATTGCTGTTGGTGCCTCTCCCTCAATGTCTGCCACCTTGAACAGTTGACTCAGTGACTAGTATGAGGCTGCAAAATTCCTGCAACAGATACAGAAAAGGAAAGTAGACCTCTTCCTCAGAACCAATTAACTAGTTAATGTGCCCAATAGAAGTATCAGAGTGAAAACTGGAGAGGGCTGCTGTACCTTTAATGGTTGCATAAAAAAGGGAAATTCAGCTCTTGCTTGTTACCTGGTTGGGCAACAAGCAATGGGTGCTAAAATTCATTCTTCTATACCACCATTAAACGTACAGAAGCCCTCTCCATTTTTTTAAAAAAATCTGGCAACCCTACAATGCCCCCTCCTACATAACCAACACTTGAATGCCAGCCAGTGGTGTCAGTGACTAATTAGTATCTATAGTGTCTAGATCAAGGGAAGTGATAATGCCATCCTATTCTGCTTTATTCAATTCTCCTCACCTGGAATATTGTGTCCAGTTCTGGACACCACAGTTCAAGAAGGATATTGACAAACTGGAATGTGTGCAGAGGAGGTTAACCAAAATGGTGGGAGGTCTGGAAGCCATTATGCCCTACAAGGAGTGGCTTAGGGAACTAGGTATGTTTAGCCTAGAGAAGAGAAGGTTAAGAGGTAACATGACAGTCATGTTTAAATATTTAAAGGGAAGTCATACTGAGGATGGAGCAAGCTTGTTTTCTGCTGCTCCAGAGACCAGGACACGGAGCAATGGGTTCAAACTACAGGAAAAGAGATTCAACCTAAACATTAGGAAGAACTTCCTGACAGTAAGAGCTATTTGGCAGTAGAATGAACTGCCTGGGAGTGTGGTGAATTCTCCTTCTTTGGAGGTTTTTAAACAGAGACTGGATGGCCATCTGTTGGTAGTGTTTTGATTGTGTATTCCTGCATGGCAGGGGGTTGGACTGGATGGTCCTTGTGGTCTCTTCCAACTCTATGATTCTGATTCTATGATTGGGCTAATACTGTTCATGCCCTTGCTATCCAAGCCTCCTAAACCTATACTCCTGATACATATGCAGAGAGCAACCAAGACAACTCCACGAATCCTCCCATTCTCTGTTAAGCAGAAGAATTCTAAGACGGCCAAATAGTAACAACAACTCTGGTGGAAAATGAGAAATCCAGGTTCAGCCAGCTGGTAGGGAGAATGACACAACCCACAAAGCAGTGAGCTTATCCTATCCATTGTCACCATTCCAGAAGTGCTACCTCCTCCTCTTTTTAAATTCTGGACAGAAGCAGAAAAAAGTATGATAGACTTTACAGAACTTTGGCCCCATACTCCTTGCCCAATGTCTGGCACCACAAAAACCATTCTCAATTTCTCCTTCCTTTCTGCAGTTTCTCTTGCAAGCCTTCTTGCTATGATTTCTGGATTAACCACAAATCTCTCTTGATTACATAGTTACCATCGAAAACAGACAACCTGTTTGCAGAAGTTTGATTACTGAGTCCCCAGGGAGTCCTCTGAATTGTAATAGAGCCAGAACCAGTACAGCTGGACTTGCATATACACAGTGTCATCAAGTTGCTAATACGTTGCCTGAGAAGTTGCTTTGCCATTTGATTTCTCAATAATAGGCTTCATATGAAGCCCTTAAGCTCCTGAAAGCAATCCGAAAACTGCTTTTCCTTTCCATTTACATAAACACAAGTGGATCAGAAGGAATAATCATCGTTTATGCATTATTTGGGGGCTTTGGAGCTGGCTGCTAATGCAGTGTCAGCGTTTGAAGCCTTGAAATTGTACAATAGGAAAATGTTGACATGCAAGAAAAGCTGTGTTAAAGTAAACAATAAATAATACAATATCTAATGCAGTATTCAATGACAAGTCGCCTTGGCTCACTGAATTCAGCAGGCACTAACAAATCAGGTTCACAGTCAGCATGGTGGCTAAGTAGACCTCATTAAGAAGTGATGTCATTCAAATCCAAGTTGCTTCTGTGCCAAACCAGTACAAGGTTATCCTACAATTTGGCCAATAACTAGGAATAGCTGTGCTGGTGAGAGATGCCAGCATTATAGCTATTCTTCCCACACACACACACTATGGAGTGGCACTTCCTAAGACATCTGGAATGCACTGCCTCAGAGTGTGGTGGAGTCTCTGTCTGTGGAGGTTTTTAAAACAGAGACTGGATGGCCATCTGTTGGGAGTGCTTTGATTGTGTGTTCTTGCATGGCAAAATGGGGTTGGACTGGATGGCCCTTGTGGTCTCTTCCACATCTATAATTCTCTGATTTTCTATATCAGGTGGTAATCATACACCCTTCCAGGGGTTGTGGGCCTGTAACTCCCAACTGGCTAGGCTGGAAAGGGCTGATGGGAGCTGCAGTCCGACAACATTGGGAGGACCACACAAATCTTACTTTTGCTCTGTAAATACCATCTGCAGGCTCATCCATCAGCAATGTAAAGACCAGCAATGCACAAAACATTTAGAATCACCCCTTACCTTTTCTAGGCCCTGTGACTCCTGACACAGCATGGATGACACTCTGCATGGCAACCTCTCATCAGATGATGCAAGGGGAAAGTGATGTCTTTCAATGGAAGGCAGCCCCTCCAACACTCCTTCCAGACTTGAACTCCATAGAAAAATACCCTATTTTTTCTTCCACTTGTTTAAGGAGCCGTTTGGGACCTTGGTGACATCAGCAACCATTACACAGTCCCCACCTTCATCTCAGGCCTATTTGCATGCCTAGCAACCAACCCACTTCATGCAAAAGGGGCCAAGGGTGTCATGCTTAATAAGCACAGAAGCAAAAGTGGGGCAAGGAAAGGAGAAAAAAAGAATGGTTAAAGGTTCATGGAAGGAAGCAATAACAAGCACTGCAGCTACTCTCTGAAAAATACACACACAAGTTCGGGGCTCAAAGAAGCAGAAACATTCTGCAGGGTCTGAAGAAAAACAAAATGACATTATACAATGACTCACCCATATCTTTGCAACATTTCCCAACACATTCACACTATTCAGTGGCATTTTGTTGGCTCAATTAATTGCATGTGCCTCCAGTTATAGCAGACAGGGTTGAATGCAAGGAAATGGCAGAAACCTGCCCCCCTCTAACCCTCCCCACTCCCACCACCACCACCACCACCTGAAATTCTTGTGGCACCAGACCTTTTGATTCAGGAGCAATGCATTTGAATTTCATGTTACGTTGTGCAGCATTAAAAAAAAAAAGCCTTAGCTTTCATTTCCTAGCTTCTGCTCTCATTTCCAATATTGCCCAAGCCCATCCATACAATCCTTTTTCAGAAATCTGCTTTAATGTTACCATTTTTGGACCCAAAGCATGGGAATGCTCATGTATTAAAAAGAAATACCAGAATCAGCTAGGACTCTGAGAAGTCCAATAAAGCCAATCCATTGTGCCTGGGCCCCAGTGGCTGCTGAGAGTGTCTCTCGCCAAGTTCCAGTGGCCACGGCTGTAGTCTCTGAAAAACAGTAAGGCAGAGCTCCATCATGCGCTGGGCCCCAGCAGCTGGTGAGAGCACCTTCCTCCATTCCAACCTTCATTGCTGCAACCTCCGAGAGACAAGGAGAGCAGTCAGAAACTGTTGGGCTTAAATCCCTGTTTTTTCCTCCTTGTGTGTTGTCTTTTTTAGGCTGTAAGTCTGAGGAATTGTCAAATTAATTAATTGTAAGCTGCTCTGAAAAACTTCAGGCTCATCTACATGAGCCAGGGTATGCTGGCTCCATGTCGGCACATCCCAGCCACGGGTCTAGCCTGTTGCTTCCCTGTTCCCTCCATGGAATGGGAGGAAATCCTGACGGGCATGCTGGCCCATCACTTCATCTGCAACATGTAACCTCTCCCCTGCATGCAGGACTCCTTCTTGACCTTTGGGAGAGCCAGGGAGACAGTACCAGCAAGCGGTGGGCTCCTGCAGATACCCGGGGCATAATTCATGTGTGGGTTATTTTTGCTGGTGGTAATGGAGAAACGGGTTTAAAAAAAAAAAAAAAACAGCCATTGTATTGGGCTGTACACTGCCTTCCACCCATCTCAGCCCTGTATCTGCCCCAGAAGTGGTGAGGACTGCCCGAGGGAAGAACAGAGCAAATGCCATGAGTTGTATGGACTGCTGAGCTCTGAGATGGAAGTAAGATGGGATTTTTTGCCCATCTAGACAAGCCCTTTGTAGCTGAAGGGTAGGGTATAAATACTCTAAATAAACAAAAAAAAGTTGTCCAGGGTTTTTAGGTTGTGACAGGACTCTGACTTCCAGGCATGGCTGCTGTGAAGAGCTTTCATTTCCCCTTTAGTTGACCAACCACTAGTTCATTCTTTACAGCTTCAGCCTTGCTTATAATTTCTTCACACTTATCAGGCCATGCATACAGAAGAGGGCAGTGGGAAGGGAGCCAAGAACCAAGGACTGCCTTGTGTGTGAACAGTCAATAGGTGAAAGACAGAGGGGAAAAAACTATGGTCAAAGGGCCAATTAATTTACAAGTGTTTTCAGCACTGGACACATTTAACTGTAAAAGCATCAAAAATCCAGGATATGCTTCTTGGCAGGAGATGAGAGTGGTGGAGGCATCAACTCTGATTTATTATTAAGAAAGAACAAGGTACAGTATATAGTTTAAGAAGCAAAAAAAGTGGAAAGAGACATTGAGCTGCTCTCCTGCCCTGTTGTTAGAGCTGCAGCTTTGCAGTAATACTAGCATAAAGTAGAAGAACTGTGCCACTTTTTCCCTCTGCGTTGTTTCCAACCTTTCACATTCAGTTTCAAAGAAAAGAAATTGCTTTCTAAAACATGTCAAAACAGAAGATAATTGAAGTGAAATTCTCATAGGTGTGTACAGGCTTCACTTATTTTGTATTTATCTTGAGCTGCATCTGCACTGCAGAAATTATCCAGTTTGATACCACTCTAACTGCCATGGCTCAATGCTATGGGATTCTGGGATTTGTAGTTTGTTGTGGCACCAGAGCTCTCTGACAGAGAAGGCTACATCTCTCACAAAACTACAAATCCCAGAATCCCGTAGCATTGAGCCATGACAGTTAAAGCAGTGTCAAATTGGATTATTTCTACAGTGAAGATGCAGCCTTAAGTCTTATCTACATGAGGCAGGAAACACTGGCTCCCCATGGCTTATCCTGGCCCCAGATCAGGCCCATTGTTCCCCCATTCCCTCCACAGAAGGGAAAGGAGTCCTGACAAGCACACCAGTTCGTCACTGCAGCCACTGCCATTTCCCGCGCTATCTCAGAAAACAGGAGGGGGCCCATAACTTGTGACCAAGACCCCCTGCATGTGACTAGTCTTGGTCATATGCTGCAGGACTCCTTATTGCCTTCCGGGAGAGCCACGTAGGTGGCAGTAGCAGTGAGGGCTGCATGCTGTAATGGGTTCCTGCAGTCTCGCATAGCCTGATCCATTTCCTCCTGGTGGAAATGGATTTAAACAGGTATTATTCTAAAATTATGTATCGGGCCCTACCCCACATTCCCTCCATCTCAGCTCTGTATCTGCCCTGGGGGTGGTAAGGACTCCCAGGGCAAAACAGGGCAAATGACCTGTGTCGTTAGGACTGCAAGGCTCTGAGACGGGGTCAAGATGGGGCATGTTACCCATCTAGACTAGCTCTTACTTTCAGGGTGGCCAATGATGTGAGTATATGTTCTGTTTATCAATGTACAATCATTTCTTCAGAAGTCTGAAGTCACCCCAACAGCCCACATGTTTCTTAAAGCCTGGAGGAAAATGCCATGAAGCAAGTACTCCCATGGAGCTGTTTCAGATGAGGAGACACGGGCAGCTGAGGAGGCTGCAGAGAGAAAGAAAGCTCTCTGATACAAAAGAGAAAGAAACCACACACCCTCACCAACCTCTTATTTTTAAGATAACGTGAAACACAGCACTAAAAGAAAGGAATATCTACCCTCAGAATGAAGCAAAGACTTTTGTGTAATGGCGGGGATGCAGAATGTTTTCTAGAACCTGGAGGATGTGTTTTCTCCAAAAAAGCGATACAAGGACTCCCTGAAATAACATCTCAGGCTCGACCAATTTGATCAGCAACAAAGGTCTGCCATGACCTCACATTGGGAGGCATGGAGACGCACTACCACGATGCTACAGCCTTATTTGAGAACTCATGCCGAACAAGTCTTGAAGAGAAATGACAACACAAAAAGAATCACAACCTGGAAACATCACCCAAGGAGACCTTCTGCTGTGCTTTCTGCAACCGGACTTGTTTATCTTGGATTGGCCTTTTTAGTCATCAGCGCGCTTGCAGAAAGCATGGGATGAGTCCTTCCTGAATCTTCGTTTGTGAAGAAAAGCCAGAGAGACACTAAGTAGCAAATTAAGGAATGCCAGATCAGAATTTGGTGCTCCACCTAATTTTTCTTGTTTGAACCAAAAGGAACTCTGTTAGCCTTCAAAACCTGCATTTTTCCATACTTTGCAGTGGAGTTCGCCAATCCAAAAATGCATTAAAAAGGTGTATACTAGAGGAAATAACATTAAAAATGCATGTTATTAGGAAAATTGCTTACAAAATGTGTGCTTAGTAGGCAGAATTATGTATAAGTAGGTATAAAGCAAGCACAGACAGCTCTGCCATTGAATTTCTTATTGCTCATGAAAGAAATGTGTGTCACAGAAACAGAGAGTTCATTTGTCAAATTTTTCAACCCAGCTTGCTCTGCAAGGGAGTTGGTTCCCTGCTCAGTTTTCTAACTGCAAAAACCCTGTAAGGATAGCTTAGGTGGAAGAAATGCAACTGGCCCAAAGTCACCCAATGGGTTTTGTGGTGAGGGGGCATCTAGGCCTAGCACAACATCCCAGTTCTAACCCAATACTATAACCTTGGGAAAAGCAATCTGTTCCCTCCACAGATTTAGGAATGCAATTTCCATAATCCTTCACCTTTGGTGCCCAGACCTTAAGATCTTTAGGGGATGGCATTCCATCTATCCCAACACCATCATTGGTATAGATTGTGAGGACATGGGAGAGAACTCCCTCCCATTGAAGGCTAGCTGGGCCCCCTCTTTGATCTCTTTTCATCATCAGGTAAAAATTGTTTTATTTAAAAAGGCATTAACCCTTTAACTGGGTGTGGCAGAAGAATCATTTAACAGGGTTTGTCATATCTCTACCTTATGTTTTATATGTATTTTAAGCTGATTTAAATATTTTAATGTGATTATCTATTTAATATTTTTAAACTTTTGTACCATGTGTTGTTTTACATTGAAAATCATCTTGATTTCTATATTGGGAGAAAGGGCAGATATAAAATAAGTAGTAGTAATAGTAGTTGTTGTTATTACTTCTTACCTGCCTCTCCCTATGGATCAAGGAAGGGAAAAACAGATTTTAATAAAGCAATAGATACATAACATGGTTAAAAACACAAACACCAATTAAAAATACACAGTCACAGTTAAAGGAGCATATGTATTAAAAACAACCAATTCATAATTTAAAAACTCATAATTAAAAGCCATCTGGATAGGCCTGCCAGAAGAGATTGGTCTTTGGTGCTGTTTTAAATACAGACAGGGTGTCCAGCTGTCAGATCTCTTCCGGCAGGTCATTCCACAATTTGGGGGTGTCTGATAAGCAAATAAAGAAGCAAGCCACCAAGTGGGATTGAAGTTGTAATCCAAAACATTTTGAGGCTACACAGTGACCTATTGCAGCTCTGACCACTACACCACCCTGACTCAAAAATGATAGACTGAGTAGTAAATGCATCCAACAGGGCAACTGATTTTCCCCCCTCAATGCATCTCTTTAATCTTCAGCACTTTCCTGATATACTAACATGGGATATCATGAGAATATATGACTCACTGGAAAAGACATTAATGCTTGGTAAAGTGGAAAGCTGTAGGAAAAGAGGAAGACCACATTACAGGTGAATTTACCCAACCAAGGAAGCCCAGGGCCTGAGTTTGCAAGACCTGAACAGAGCTGTTGATGACTGGGGCTCTTGGAGAGTTTTCATTCATAGGGTCACCATAAATCAAAGTCAACTTGATGGAAAATAACAAACAACAAACAGCCCAGCAAGTCACATGTGCCCTAGAAGAGATGAATTGGGCCCACCATGCACTGTCAAAAGTTTGGGTATTCAAGATATCCATTAGAATTGATCAAAGCTCATTGTATCCTCTCCCTATCTTCACCATAACCAATTGTCAACAGAGGGTACTTCTCCATTCATTACCTGGAGACAAAAAAGTTGGACTGCAACTCCTAGAATTCCCCATCATTGGCTGGTTAGGGCTGCTGGAAGTTACAGTCCAATAACATCTGGGGAGATGCACTTTCCTCACCCCCATATCACACTGGAATCTTGGGGACTTGGGAATGAGATTGATCCATTTCCCCCGCTCCCCATCTCTCACAGCTCTTTAAAAGAAAATCCGCATGGAGTGCAGGAAGTCTTGCCAATATGACCTAGATCTGTCAAGTCATCATTCCCACCCACAGCCTTCAAAATAGGAAAATAAAAGTTTGGGCAAAGGTTGTTTGGTTTAAAAAAAAAAACTGCCAAAAGGGTGGAGAAGTGGGCACAGTGCAAAGAGCACTTGATTCACCAAAAATCAAAAGCACCAGGCAAAAGCCTGAAACAGCAAGAGCAGAAGTGAGAGGAGATGCCAAGCCTGCACAGAGGAGAAGGAAGCCAAAGGAATGTTTCAATCAGGGCAGACTTACTTCTAAGGGAGGTGCTACAGCCGAGCAGTACCATGGAGAAGCAAAATCCTGATTGCATCCCAATTAAATGTAGGGGATTTTGTTATTTTACAGGCAAGAGTAAGAGTATCTTGGAGTCTGTTGTACATCAATACGTGTACTGATACAAGTAGTGTGTGGATGTTATTTATGTGGAATTAGAAAGCCGCTTTAAATGGACTATATAATCTAATCTGCTCAACGTAATCTACTTCATGTTGATATTGTAGCTCTAAAATGCTGACCTGTCTAACAGATTCCAGCCCATGCTTCTTATCTTTGCAATCATAAGGACTAGAAGCTTGCTCTTTCTTTAAAAACAAGTGGAGGCAAGGATTCTGAAACCATTAAATTCCATGCCCCAGGCTGGTTTCTGCATTTTTCGAGTTCTCATAAAGTGCACATATACACATGTACCATTCTATATGCCTTAATACATCACCCTTCACAGGAATGGAAGCACACACAGCAGCCTGAACTTCAATCCATTCTAACCTTATCCTAGTGCTATTCAGAGTGGTGGTCCCTGGACCACCGTTGGTCCCCAAGCCTTCAGGTGCTGGGAAATCCTGCTGGCCCCACACATCAGACAGTTTAAGAAGCACTGCCTTATCCAACAGCTTTTCAAACTGGCTTCTTGTGATGCATGGCAGCAAAATGCTGCAGATGAGAGTGGAGTTCCGGAAAGTCTTTAAAAGAAACCAGCTATGCTCATGGGACTTGCAACACATGTCTCTGGCTCTCCGTCATAAAATAAGTCCGATGTCTTGTGCATGTATACTCTGTAATTGGGATGTCTAAGATTGTAAACATCTGTTATTACTATTATTATTTATTAGGCACTGATTGGTGGCTGTTGAGATGAATAATAATGATTTTATTGAGCCAAGCAGTAAATATTGACCCCAGTGAAGCCAAGGATATTATTATTTTCTTCAAGAGACAATAAATCTTGATATTACCAGAAAGAAGTCAATATATTTGTTTAAATACACATCCATTGGTCCCATCATCCACACACCAAGAAGAGAACGCCAAAGCCAGTTCTTTCATTCTCTTTATCTCATGTGCCCTTACTCAAGACAATAGTTTTAACACAAAATGCCACCCCATGCTGGGGGAAGTAGGATTGAACTACAGCAATGCTTTGTTGTTTCAAAACTGTCTTTTATAAGAGATGTAGCTTGGCAAGGCTGTGTCATTCAACTCCTCTGCAATCCCCCATAAACGTGTAAAGTCTCATCCACAAACATGATTGCCTGTTTGGAAAACACTTTTGCATGCCTTTTGACAGTTCTCTCTTTACAGTCTACGTAAACAAGCTGTAGCTGTAATCAGGCCGTCTCAGCAAGGGCCAGTGTAGTAACACAGTTAAAGACTCAGCTGTGAACCAGAGAATTCCCTGTTCATCTCTCACTTTGTCCATGCCCAGAAACCAAATGGTGCCTTTTTAACAGAGTTCTGCAGCTGAGACTTCAGTCTCACCCCCTTCAAACTCAAGACTCTTCTGTAGTGAATAGAGTGTCTAAGAGCGCATAGGCTGAGATTCCCATCTTCATGCAACCACAATGTCCACAAGGCACTGCTATCTCATCTCCTTGACAAGGTTATTGAGATGGCAAAATGAGGAAGACCAGGCATAGATGTATATTTTAAATGTATATTTTAAATGTTGTAAGCTGCCCCGGTTGCATTTTGTAGAGGAGCAGGATATAAATAAATTTTATTATTATTACTATTTTATTATAGCAGCAGAGCTTCTTGGAGGAAAGGCAATTTTTTAAAAGAAAACAGAATAATTTGTAAGATAAGAGATTGAAACAGCCCATCTTCCAAGGCTATTGTGAGATTATCAACACTGCCTACACCAAAAACCTTGGATTGTAAAGTCTAAACCAGTGTTCTAAGGAGTTCTAATATTCCTTGGAAGCTTAACAATAGATTTTGGATGGAAGAAGTTGGACAACCATTTCTCTACCATTACTGTTTCCTAAAATGTACAGCTACAAGACTGTGCTAGATGTGTTTTTACACTGCATTTAAATTGATGCAGTTTAAAGTTACCAATAGGCCTATCCACTGCTCCCAATGAACTGACTGACTATTGTAGAACATGACCTCAGAGTACTTTACAATTGACAGGGGCTCTGTGCAGGACAAGAGAGTGTGGAATGGGTACATTACTTTGAAGATCACCGCACTAAGGCAAATGCCAAGTACTATTTCACATGCAGAACCTCTAAACCAAGGGTGGAAATTATGTGACCCTTCCAACATTGTTGAACTACACCCGTCAGCCCTAAACAGTGCAGCCCATGATGAAGGATGATGGGGGTTGTAGTCCCACAAGCTCTGGAGGGCCACATAATTCTCATCTCAGCCCTGTGCCAATGCTGAAATAAGACATCATGCCAATAAGAAACTAAGTGTAGATCAACTGCCTGGAATTCAACCTGAGCTAAGGGTTTATCAGACCTCCAAGCTGTGAAAGAACAACCTGAATTTATAAAGCAGGCTGGGAAGGGAAGGATGCTAATCCAACTCAAACCACACGTGTAAAGAAATAGGACTGGAGCTTACATTAAAAGCCCCAGAAACCAACACCCAGATTCTTGACCTCTTGTATTTCATCTTAGTGTTCACAATGGCACTTCAATATTTCTCCTTCCAACCCTGTCAAACAGCATTTTTTCTTATTTTACAGCCTGATCTGCCCTCAGTAAGAGGAGTAAACCTGATCCAAGGAACTTCAGTAACTGAAGCAGAAAACAGGATGTCCCATGCTATGCAAGCAGATATTTTTTAAGATAGTAATTTGATTTACTGCCCTGTGATGGCAGCCAGACTTAAATATTTGAGATCATCCCCCTGAGGCTTGAATCATGGCGGCAGTTCCACTGAACCCAAATGTTCAATAGTAAGTCAAAACCAGTACAAATCTCATTGATTCAATGGGTCTACTGTAGTTGGAATATTACTGGGATTCAGGTTTCAGGATGAAGTTTTACTCTACAGAAACCCCCACTGGGTGGGAAAAGTGTAGCCCACTGACAGCAGCTCAGCCCTCCCAAGCTTATTTGGGGGTGGGGTTGCTATAAACCCACTAAAAACAAGTAGAAACTGTGCACATAAATGGCTGTTGATTTTATTTGTTATTTATTCCATTTGTATGTCATCTTTCTCTCAGAGAGAGACCCAAGGCGGCTCCCAAAGACAATCATAAAAACAATCTTCACCTCCAACTTCTCCCTGCAAGAAAAAGAGGCCTGCATATGCCCACAAACCAGCTGAAAATGGCAACCAGAAACGGCATGATGTCAACTCTGGTGCAATGCAACACACCTGTGTGGCTTGCTTTGTGGTGGTGGGGGGAACATACTGGCAAAGATGGTTCCCCCACCCCTCACAGAGATTCCCACCTCAAGTGTAGTGGGAAGCCACAAATATTTGCCATCTCAGCAAAGACTAGATAACTTTTGCTTGGTAAAAGAAGGAAAAAATAAAGCCAATACTAATTGCAAGCATTGCTCATTCATAACCATTTTAGAAACAAGTAGATTTTGTAAGTGTGATAACAGTTTTCTTATTACTCATGACAAAGTTTTTTATGGGAGGGGTGAGGGAGAGGAGAGCTGTCTACATTTGAACTGATGCCACAATCTCAGTCACAAATCTCTTGACAGGGTGTAAAGCTATGTCACTTGTTTGGTGGGTAGAAGAGCAGAAGGGTAATGGGGCGGAATCTGGATGGTGCAATCTGCTCCTTTTTGCAGTCCCCACCTCCCAGGCTTTGTGCCTGCAAAGGAAGTTGCTTGTTCAAATTCAGCAACTGAGAGATACTGAAAATCTGTGACCAAAAAAAAGAAAGAAAAGAAAGAATAGAAAAGAAAAGAAAAAAAAGTGAATTTGAGCCTGCTGTGCCAATTCTAAATTGCCAAGCACACTACATGAGGCACCAACTGCAGCAGACACACTCTCAGCTTCCTTCTTCTTTTCCGTCTTCATTTTTTTTCCCGAAGCCTCTCTTTATGCTCAGAGACAGAGAGGAGGGAGATTACCAGAAGCAGTAAATGAGATACCAGGCAGAGGAACAAAAGGCTATAGCCAAACAAAACTGATCAGAAAGCATTAAAAAGGAACAAATCCTCCTAAGAGGAAGCGATACCATGGCTTGAAAAAAGAATACAAAAATAGCAGCCCTTGCACTCCATGTGGGAGCTGGAGCAGGAATGGGGAGGTGAGTGCTGAAGGGACAGCGCCTCTGCTTGTCTGTCCCCTCCAGGCAGGGCGGGGTGGGGTCCAGAAGCATTTTTTAAACAACATCAGTTCACTGGTGAGGCCAAGACCTCCATTCCCCCCTTGCACCTCCACTACTAATCACCTAGTGGTCTGTGGGAATATCTAGGCATTTGCCTCGCCTACCTCAAAAGGGAGAGGTACTCATCTGCTCTTGGCACTATAACCTTCTTCCATAAGCAGGGATGTGGGGGGGGGAGGGGGGAGTGCAAGAAACAGAAGCCCTAGTTAAGGAGAGGAGACAGAATATACAGCTTAAAACTAGAAGGAGGGGGAGAGAAAGAAAGGAAAGACTTCAAACGTGGATTGCTTCCCAAACAGGCCAGCTGGATCGATGTAGCAAGGCTGGGTTATTGCAAAGCACAGCAAAGGCTACCTGGTGTGATGGATGCAATGTTTTGGCAGGCTGGTACCCTTTCTCTTTTGGAGCAACCATCCCTCATCCCTGATAAATAACCCACTCAAGTGGCTTTTCTATATAACAGACAATGGCCCATTTTTAAGCTTCCACTCAAAGCCTGCAATCATATCATTGCTTCATGTTCTGCCTTCTTCTGCACACTATTCCTTTGACTTCCCTGTTCACAGCCTTAATGGCTCTTCTGCATCCTTCCATTAGCAACCTATTTTCTGGGTTTTCCTACTCTTAAATGTCCCTGCCTTATGGGGCAGCTTCCTGTCAGACAAACTGACAACTTTCCCTTCCCTCCCAGAGTCTGAGCTGCAAATATGGAATGTTCATGCTTTTCTAACACCTGCATAGACAATGAATGTTGGAGGTATCACTGCCACAAACACAATATATATTATACAATGTGTAAAGCATCCCAAGGTGGGACTGGGGGGAGGAGTTAGGAAGTGGGGGAATGAAAGGTTCACAATACCAGATCCAAATTTAGTTGAACACATAAATTATAAAATCCTGCCAGTACAGGCATTTGATTCTGTTATACAGTACTTCATTACGGGCCAACAGGTAGCTTATCAGTGCTTCTTAGCCAAGATTGACATTTTAAAAAGCCTTGTTGCTATGCAGGTTTAAGTTTGGCAAAATACAGCTTCATCAAATATTTGCTTAGAAGTTTACCCTTGTAGTATTCAGATAATTTGCTAATCCAGATGGCCCGTGTCTGGTTGTCTCATTCTGCAGACTTTAAAAATGTGAAATTCTTATCTGCATTTATTAAAAGAAAAAGAAAACAGTAAAGCATGCATACTGATCCTATTCTGTGACTTTGCTACATGGAAAGGCATTGCTCGGCACAAACGAAATCAAGACAGAGCCAGACTTCTCAATGGATGAAATCTTAAACCTGAAGGACAACTGAATTTGTGAAGGGGTGGGTAGGTAGGAAGATGTTAACTGGTTCATCTTTAATTAATCAAGTGCTGTCCATCAGACCTTGCAACTATGACCTGATGTTGTCAGACATGAAACCTGTTTAACCCATCATAAACCACTCGTTTTCAAATTAGGTTAGGAAGAAACATCAGAAGCTGCCTTGTACAGGGTTGGACCATCCATCCACTTAGCTCAGTACTGTGTACAGTGTGTTCCTTTTCCATCCCTAAATTGATATGCCAGGGACTAAACTGGGACATTCTCCATACAAAATGTGCATTCTACTGCTGAGTTTGTGCCCTTCCCAGGAAATCCTGGAATCCTCAGAAGCTTATCAAGGAGTCACTAACTGCAATTAAGCTTTATTTGCCCACCCAGCCTTGCATGTTGTGCTGCTCCAGGTAACAAGGAGGTCGTAAGGTTTCTGCAAGCAGTCCACATATTCTGATGATGCATCCTTAAAACAGCACAAATCCTGCCACAATGCACAAAGTAGATATCAGGTGGAGGGGTGGGTGAAATCACTGCCACTTTTCACCCCACAGCCATTCAAAAAGTATCTAGGAAAGAAGATCCAACAGGAGCCACTGCCATATTTGGGAAACCATTTGAAGTACCAGAAAATATACAGGTTGCTATTAATGCCATAGCTATCAGTTTCTGGACTGTTGCATTTGAGGATGGGCCATACCCTTGAGAACACTTACCCAAGCAAAATATCTCCCTGCATGCAGAGAGCCTGCCAATTGAACAGAGAGGTTTAATTATAGCCCTTCCCCTTCTCCACACTATGCTGGCTTTCTACATGCAGTGAGCTTTCAGTATGTGAATGAGTTTTCCGATATATGATTGCTATCTGAAGCCAGTGTAGCGGTTTGAGCATTGGACTACAGCCCTAGTGACCAGGGTTTGAATTCCTGCTTGTCCATTGGAAACCCATTGGGTGGATTTGTGCAAGTCACACTCTCTCAGCCTGAGAGGAAGGCAAAGGCAAACCCCTCTGAACAAACATTGCCAAGAAAACCCCTTGATAGGTTTGCCTTAGGGTAACCATAAGTTGGAAACAACTTGAAGGCATACAACAACAACAACAATAACAACTGAAGCCATGCTGTCCAGACATCTACTACTTGTTGAGGAAGAGGTGACCTTGAGTTACTAGGCTGAGGTACTCCTCCCCGAGACCCATAAAAATAAAGTCATGGGATGTGTCTTGCATACGTGTACTTAGGTGAAATATTAGAAAAAGCTCCAGGCTCAACGAGATGTAACTGTCCAAAGCCACATATAACCACTGCAAAAGAGACTACATGGCTAAAGAAGAGAAAGAGAGAAGAAAAGCAGGAGTACCATCAGCCCTCCTGAGAAGCCAGATCCACCAGGTTTCACGTCTCCTGAACTGTCACATTTTATCCCAGCATTTCCCAAACTTTGGTCTTTCTGACAGACCAACTCCCAGAAGCTCCTGCTGGCTTGATCTACCTTCAGGAATTCTGTCAACTGAAATCCAAAACCTCTTGAAGACCAAAACCTGGGAAGCACTGCAGTAGCCATTCCACCAAGCTGAAGAATCTCATAATACTAAGAATTTGTGCCTGTGTTTCTTTGTTCTTCTCTTCCCTCCCCATTCCCTTTTCCTTGTATGCCATGCATCTTTTTAGATTTAAAGCCTTAGGGCAGAGACTGTCTTATCTTTGTTTTTGTTTTGAAGGTCTGTAAGTCCCTTTCCCATTTTTAACATAGCCATTAAATAATCTTTAAATAAAGTTAATATAAATAATAAATTATAGTTTAAAAAACCTTTCAAATGCTGTGCAGTATCCATAGGGGATTCTAAGCTATTCACAGACAGAAAATACAAACTGAGTGCATTATGATTTAATATCTCTAAAGATTCAAAAGTCGCAGAATAAGCATGCTTTCTCCCTACTCTGAGTCGCTATCAGCACTACGTACTGGAAGCTCTGTTTAGTAGAAAGCTCAAAACACACACAGGAAGAGACACACCCTCATAGAAACACAAGCGCAAACACACAGGCATCTCCAGATGGCTGTGCAGAAGCTAACACAAACTGAAAGCTGACACAAACTGACACATTTGCCAGCCTTGAGGATGCCGAGAGACATATGGGGCCATTCGCCCCCCCCTACACCTACACACACACACACACACACAGCCTCAATAAAATGTACAGGGAAATCCAACTTTGCCCACCCCTCTTTCTGCTTCATGCAGAGGTAGCTCCCATGTCAATGGGGCAGTGAATCCATGCCAGGTTTCAGCTAGCTTTAAAGAGGTTTTCCAAGCTGCTGAAACCTAACCCAAAGAGGTTCAGCACCTTGGAGAACTCCTCCAAAGTGAAGTAAAAGCTGAAGTGGATTTACCACCACCCCATGGACAGGGGAGCAACAAACTGCCACTAGCTCCACACACACACACACAAGCAGCTGCCGAGAATTTCTACCAAACTTTTGGTTTTCTCCCTTCACTTATCCGGGGATTAAGCCATACTGGTGCCTTTCCCCACTCCACACCCATCATCCTAGGAGAGCTCTCTGGCTCCATAGGGGAGTGCATTAAGTCTCTTCTCAAGTCTATTGACCTCAGCTGGAGGGGTCAGGGAGGATTATAAGGAAAGTATTTAATCAAGTTTATGGAAAGGCCACACGTGTCAGTAGGAGACAGAAAACCTCCTGGAGGGGGTAGGGAAGAAATGTCAAAAGATCTCCCTGGCTCAGCTCTGCCCTCAATTCTTTCTCTCACATACACCCCCGCAACCCACAAGCCTGTTGCTTGGGGGGGGGAGACTTTTTTTTGAAACAGGGGAGCAGGATGGGCAGACAGGGAGTAGTCTCTACCACCCACCCCTTGCTGCTTTTTCCACCCACACCCATTTTCCCCACTTTCTTTCAGATCTCCAAGCCAGAAGAGCAGCAACACGGGAAATGGGGGGGGGGACACCCAGAAGACAACCCCTGCGAGGGGGGGGATGAGACACTTAGCAACAACAAACTCTGGCATTGCCAACGAAACGCATCTTGGAGAGAAATCAAAGCCAGGCAAACAGAGCCAAAAGGATGCTCCGGGGGTGTGGGGAGAGACAGAAAGGAGGAGCCCACCAGTGCCGCTTAGGGCTCGACTCCTCTTGGGAATCTCAACTCACTTCAGACCCTGGGAAGATCCATCCACACGTAGGTAACTCCTGTACTCCTAAGGGGTCTACTCTAGCTAGGAGTCCGGCTACCGGGGTTCCTCTCCCAGGCTGTCTGTCTCCCCAGGAGCAAGGAGATCGGACTCTCACCCGGCCACCCAACACGCCTAGGAGTTTCTCCCCACCCTCACCGGTTCTGACGACCTTTGGGACCCTTCCCCGGCCCTTGATGCGTGTACAGATACCCCACAGGCTCCCCACACACACACATATCCCCGCAGCTGAGAGTTCTGGGTTCGCTTTCTGGTAACCAGGTTCCAAGGGCAGAGGTTCAGAAATTGGGGGGGGAGGGTTTGAGGGTTTGTTCCTTCCCAGCCACGCTTTTCCTCCCTGCCTGAGCAAAGTTTGCGCGTGGAAGTTTCCCTCTCCCTCCTCCGATCCACCCCCCACCCACAGAGGAGCCCAACGTCGGGACCCGAGGGCTCGCCTCCGCTATTCGCCGCCTCGAAGGGACGGACGGACGGACGGACGCCTGCTGGCTCTCCCGCTTTGCCACGGAGCTCCCTCTCTCCGGAGAGTTCGGGGTTGGGGGAAAGGGAGGCTGAAGCGCCCACCGCCCGCGACTCCGAGTCCACGACCGTCAAGCCGCCCGCCTCGCCCCAACGCCAAGCCATCCAGCCATCCGCCGAGGATCCAACCCAGCCAGCAAACCGCCTCTCCCCCAGCCCCATTTGGCAGACCCGAGAAGCAGACCGACCAAGGCTCAGTTTGGGGGGGGGGGCATCTGGGGAGGAGAAACATCTGGGGAGGGGGAGGGAGAAGCATGTGGGGGAGAAACATCTGGGAAGGGGAAGAGAGGAGCATCTGGGGGGAGGAACATCTGGGGGAGAACCATCTGGGAAGGGGAAGGAGAAGCATGTGGGGGGGGAGAGAAGTATCTGGGGAAGGGAGAAGCATGGGAGGGAGACACATCTGGGGAGGGGAGGGAGAACCATGTGGGGAAGAGGAACATCTGGGGAAGAGAAGCATCGGGGGAGAAACATCTGGGGAGGGGAAGGGAGAAGCATGTGGGGAAGAGGAACATCTGGTGAAGAGAAGCATCGGGGAGAAACATCTGGGCAGGGGAAGAGAAGAGCATCTGGGGAGAGGAGCATCTGGGGAAGAGAAGCATCTAGGGGAGAAATCTGGGGAGGGGAAGGGAGAAGCATCTGGGGGAGAGAAGCAAGGGGGAGAAACATCTGGGGAGGGGAAGGGAGAAGTATCTGGGGGAGAAACATCTGGGGGGAAGAAGCGTCTGAGGGGAGACAGAAATATCTGGGGAGGGAAAGAGAGAAGTATCCGGGGGAGAGAAGTATGGGGGGGAGAAGCATCTGGGGAGGGGAGTCCTTCCTTCCGAGCCTCCCTCCCCCTTTTCCGCGAGGGCCAACGAGGACCAGGGCTCAGGGGAAGCCACGCGGGTACGACTCCCGGCAACAGCAGGCAGCGGCGGGGGCGATCGTCCCCTACCTTGGAAGAGGAAGACCGACGCCATCCCGGCCAAGACGGCCCAAAAGAGCGGGGCGCGGATTTTTGCCAGAAGTCCCGCCATGCTCGCGGTCGGGCGCTGGCTCCCGCCGGCTCCTCGCGCCTCCCCTCCCTCTGCCTCTCTCGGCCGTCCAGCGGCGCTTCCCTCCCGGGGCTCGCGGGGCGGGGGAGCCGGCCAAGCCCGAGGGCGGGGGGCCGGGCGCCTTGGCGTGGCTTTCGTCCCCCTCCCGTGTGGACCGAAGGAAGCGGCGAGGCCAGGCGAGCGGGGAGACTCCGCGGCCCCCTGGGAAGCCCCGAGCGGAGAGGCGGCGACCGGCTTCGTCTTCGTCCCCGCGAAGGAGCTCCACTCCGGCGCTTTGGGCGCCCAGACCCGCTCCGAGAGCTGGCATGCGGGCGGCTCCGCCTCCGCCGCGCCCTCATTGGTTGCCCTCCCAGGATTGACACCGGCGGCGGCCAATGGGCTCCTTCCGGAGAGTTGCTGAGAGCTTTAAAGAGGCAGCCGTGCCCCCAGGTTCCTTGGACCACACTACCCTGTTATAGCGCGATTGTTCCGCTTGAACTGCTCTGGCTGCCTCCTGTGGAATCCTGGGGTTTGCAGTTGAGGGAGGGGCATTTAAAGCTCCCAACTAGAGAGCTCTTAGGCCTCACTAAACGAAAAAGCCCAATATTCCATAGCAGATAAAGTGGAATAATAGCGCTATAAGAGTATAGTGTGATAACTGCCCCAGGGAAGATCGCCTTTAATCCAGAGGAGTGGCTCTTAACCTTTACTTTACTTTACCTTTATTTTACCAGGGACCCCCTTAAAATATATTTTATATATTTTATATATGTTTTATATATATTGATATATATATATATATATATAGAGAGAGAGAGAGAGAGAGAGAGAGAGAGAGAGTCCTCTCCATTGACGCCCCCTTGTCATGGGAGGGAGGCTTGCGTACCCTAATGATGTTTTGAGCTATGCTGGCGGTGGCATAATAGCCACTGGTAGGGTCTCCCATGCCAGACAGGTCAAAACCGAAGGGTCTGACAAAGAGCGTCAAAGGGCAGGATGGGCTCTCTAGCCTTGTGGCAACCGTCCTAGGAGAAGGAAAACTCTAATCCCAAACCCGGGCAGACGGTGCTCGTCCATCCCTGTAAGGTCAACCATCTAAGAGAAGGAAGCTATAATCAAACCTACAACCTGAGGACCTCGCTGCTATGTCCATGCTTGCAAGGCCAGCAGATGAACCTTTGGTTTAAATGGTGAGGCCAGTTCTGTGCATGCTGCGCTCCACCAGAAAAATCCATTGCACAGGCTCGAAGGACAAGGATATATTGAGTACCCAACTTATATATATTTATATATATATTATATATTGAGTACCCAGCTTGTGGAGGCAAGGCTCCAAGGTTGGGTCAGCCTTCCATCCTTTCGTAGGTCGGTAAAATGAGTACCCAGCTTGTGGGGGCAATTAGCTAACACACAGTGGAAACTGCTTAATGCAGTGTAGATGTGTAAATTGCTATTGCTTAAAACAATTTGTAACCCGCTCTGATAGCCTTGTGGCTGAAGAGCGGGGTATAAATAAATAAAAAATAATAATAATAAATTGTTGTCACAGACTTAACTCAAGATTTAAAGCCCTAACAATAATATATGAGGATGAGGATACAATTGCAATATCTATGATACCTATCCTCAGAGGCACTGGAGGGGGAAGGAAGACTTTTCTTCTGCTTCTTCCTGAAAGTTTGTGGCTGGAGCAGATTGAATGGCAATGTGCAGACCAAGCCAGCCAGCCTTTCCCTTAGCTCCTGTCATGCAGCTGCTCTACTGCAGGGAGGAGGTGGGCTGAGAAGCCTTCAAGACTCCTGTCACATGGGCTGAGAAGCCTTCAAGCCTTTGTGGACCCCCTGTGAAGACATTGTGGTACTCTTTGGGGTCTGCAGGCCACAGGTTAAGAATCACTCATCCAGATTATTTGCACTTGACATGACTCCAAAATCACTACTCCAGAATTGCAGCCACCTCTAGGAAACATCTCCCTTTTCTTCCTTCTTCATCAGTCTGCAAGTGCAGGTGGTTTGCACTTGAACTGCTTTCAGATTAAGGACTCCAGAATCACAACCACTCCAAAAATTTTCTTATCCTTTTCTGTCTGCCAGTGCAATTCCTTTGCATTTGGAGTGACTTCAGATTAATGACTCTCACATTGCTATTGCTCTTTGAAAATGTGGATATATGTACATTTGGAGAATTTATTTATGGGAGTAATTTAGGATTAACACCTCCAGAGTTACTTTTTGTGTGGTGTACCTTCAAGTGCTTTCCAATTTAAGGCGATCCTAAAGTGAACCTATCACAGGGTTTTCTTGGAAAGATTTGTGCATTGCCTTACTCTGAGGCTGAGAGAGTGTGACTTGCCTAAAGTCACCCAGTAGGTTTTCATGTCCCAGCGGGAAGTTACTATTGCTTTGAAATGTCTTCCTTTCCATCATTCTCTGTCTACAAGTGTAGATCATCTACACTTGGACTGATTTTGTATTAATGGCTCCAAAATTACTGCCTCTATGGCTGCTGACCCACTGCAAAAATAATACAGTTTGTCGCTGCTTTAACTGCCATTGCTCAATGCTATGGAATTTTGGGATTTGTAGTTTTATGAAATATTTAGCCTTCTCTGTCACAGAGCTCTGGTGCCACAGCAAATGACCAGTCCCAGGATGGAGCCATGCTACTTAAAGCACTGTCAAAATGTATTATTTCTGCATTGTGCCGGCAGCTACATGACATATCTTCCTTTCCTGATGCTCCTCTTCTATGTTGCTTTTCTGTTTTCAAGGCTTATGGTTACAGCTCCATACACATGTACGATATTAGGAAGTTGTGATTGCTTCCCTCTCTGTCTTTTCAGGGTACCCGTAAATTTAAGTATACACACCGGGCATATAAAGTTAACAACAGTTAACTGATTCTCTACCCACCCAAGTCAAAAGTGTTAGAGACGGCTGTGTACTTGCAGAATAGTTGACTGGAGACTGTACTTGCACAACCTGTGAGACAGTTTGCATGATTATTTTTATTCTGCATAGTGCTTCAGTAGGATTCATCCATAATAAACTACTCTTCAGCTGACATAATTTAAGAAAGGACTGGAATTGTGCAACCTTTCAGAAATGATTGGACTGCAACTCCCTTGCCATTAGCTATGGTGGCTAGGGCTGATGGGAGCTGTGTTCCAAAAACCTCTGGAGGGCCACACAGTTCCCAACTCTGTACTAAGGGGTGGGATGGATAGCAGCCCCCTGATGTATTCATTTTTTTCACATACCTGTATTAATGTATTCCCTAAGTTCAATACAGTTTGTTTAAAAACACACAATATTTTAAAACCATATTTTGATAAAGTCACCAAGTACATACTCAATTCAACAAAATGCCACAGTATACTAAGAAAAAGTGGCATATCCCCTGTGGCCATCATGTTTGTCTCAATAACCAAAGGGATGCAAATTATATGCATTTTGCAACCTCTGCAAAATGCCATTCATGAGGGACATATGGTCCCTGACCTCTATCAGCCATTATAGAATCTCAGGGTGATTCTGCTAAAAAGCTGTTGCTGATTTCCCTATGCCATAAATAATAGGAGTGGCTGGGAGACAAAGTGCAGAGAGCATTATTGATTTATGGAATTCACTTCCCTGACATGTAGAGAGGTCTATAAAATAGCATTGGGCCACAGGTGAGAAAATGTGTTACTTGACAGCTTTTTGTTGGACTATAAAGCCCATCAGCATAGTTATTGGTGATGGATGCTGGGAGTTGTAGGCCTTCACCATCTGAAAGGCACATGTTCCTTCACCCTACATTACAGAACTGTCAGGAGAACAGATCCTTCAAAGATACTCTGAGACCCATTGGGAGAAAGGCAGGCTACAAATCAAATCTGATCAAATACATAATGGCTGACAGTCATGACTGCTAAATGAAACTTCCATTAGCAGAGGCAGTATACCAGTAAATACCAATAACCATGGAGTGAACAAACTGCCTTTAGGTCCTGCTTATGGGCTCCCTGGTGGCACCCAAGAAGGGTAATGTAGGAAACATGGTGTTGGGCTAGGTTTGAAATAACAGGATTCATTTTGTGTTCAGAGCTTGAACTGATGTCCACAATCAGAATAGAGGGTCAGGTGAGGAAGAAACAAGCAGTGCCCAATGAGGGCTTCCATGTGAAATAAGGGGGACGAGTCCTGTCCCTTTAATAGTTGTACAGAACATGGAATTTCACCAGGCTTTAGGAATGTTTGCCCAGCTCTTGACTCCCCAGCGTCCCCAGATCATTGCTTTTCTCTGTTTTAATTTGTTGTAACCTCCCCTGGGTTCCATGCCAGGAGAAAGGTGGGATATAAATTCAAGTAAATAAATAATTGCTCAACCCCCCCCCCCAAAAAAAATAAAGATGGGAGTAAATTGCATCTCTTGGAAGCTTCTGGAAACTGCCATTCACCTCTGCAGTGTTTAACACTGAAAGAGTACCTGAAAGAGTACCTGAAAGTAACACTGAAAGGGTTTTTCTTGTCTTTTGGGAAATTGTGTTTTCTCCCCACCCAGGATAGTGTGCCTTTCCCTAAGCAAAAGACTTGCCCACAGACCCACCACAGTTGCCCACTGCTATGTCATAGAGCCAACACCTGAGGCAAATAAAGTTTGAGATTGCCTCAGCTTGAGAAGAAAGTCTCTATACTATTATAAAGTTTAGCATTTTTTAAAAAGGGGAAGGAAGGAAGGAAGGAAGGAAGGAAGGAGAGGGAAAAGAAAGGAAATATTCACATTGTTGCTGGAGGCTTAGCTTTGATTTGTGTGTGATCCATCATTTGAGCACCAAAATGTATTAGACCACAGATCTGACTTACTTTCCTCATCACTAAGCTTAGTGCATTGCCAATATGGTGAAGTATGACAACAATTGTGTTGCCAGCACCAGAGGAACAGTGTAATTTTCTGTTATCTGAAGGTTTAAAAAACAGCAACATCCTATCAAGTAAACAATACACCTAGGAAAGCTAAAATCAGCAGACAAGGGTATGTAGCTCCTCCCGTATCAGATGGCAAGAGCCAGGGTTGCTAAAGGAATATGAATGAACGGAGGGCAGCAGATAACGGGGGATCACTTTATTTCGTGCCTTCTTGTCTGGATTTGCTGGTCTCCCACAACATATAAATGACATCGATTTGGGAGCCTAATGAGATAGTAAAAGGGGCTGTCATTTCTCGCAGAGCTATAGCACTTGAAGATCAAATGGAGTTCATGATATCCTCAGCCACAGTTTCTGCGTAATCACCCAAGGAGGCAAGGACTGGGGTCAATTCATACACTCAGTAAGATCCAGAGATCATTCTTTTCCTCAGCTTAATCACTGTGAGTTGAAGATGGTGGGACTGCATTTGTGAATGCTAGGGTTGCCAGGTGAAATAAGAGACAGGGCTCCTCTCCCGTTAATGGTTGTGTAGAATGGGAATTTCAGCAGGTGTTGCTTGTCCCTTATTTCACCATCCTGGTGAATGCTCTCACGTGGAGGAGGGGGCAGGAAAGGGGATATTGTGTTCATTGGGGGAGATTGTGTGGCCCTTCCGATATTTCTGGGTTGCAAAGTCCCAGCATTTCTCAGCACTGACTATGCTGGCTAGGGCTCCTGGGAGTTATAGTCCAACAACATCTGGAGGTCACATGCCCTCTCCTGCTCATCAGCGTAAGACCAGGTTTAATGGTTTTAAGTTACAGAAGGATAGTTTTTGACTGAACAATAGATGGGACTTCTTGATGGAAAGAGCAGTTTGGCAGTGGAACCAACTACCCAGAGAGGTGGTGGGGTCTCTTTCTACAGACATCTTCAGAAAGAATCTGGATAGTTCTTTAGCTGTGGCCTATGGGGCCTCTTCCAGCTCTATAATTCTGTGATTCTCTTCTATGATTAGAGAGCCAATGTGATATATTTTGACTGTTGGATTAGGACTCTGGAGACCCTACTCAGCCATGGAAACCCACTGTGCAGCCTTGGGCAAGTCATACACTCTCAGCCTCAGAGGAAGGCAATGACACACACACACACCCCAGAACAAACCTTGGCAAGAAAACTCTGTGATAGTTTTGTCTTAGGATCTCCATAAATCAGAAAGGCACAGAATAAATTATATGATTCCCATTCCTGTACTTTTTGTTGGCAAGCAGGAAAACAGTGGGAGAGAGGATTATCAAGCTTGTGACACTGGCAGTATAGGGTCAGTGGGCTTGGATTGATTTAAGGATCCACAAGTTATACAAGATAGATCTAGGGGAATCAATATTGAAGTACAGTTGGACCCCCATACCTGTGGGGGTTCAGTTCCTGGACTTACCGCAGATATAGGAAATTGCAGATAATAGCAAACCCTGTTAAAATAATGAACTTCTGGTAAAAATATACCATAGAGTTGTGTTGGAGGACTTAGAAGATGTTTAAAGAGAATGTGTCTCTAGGCATTTTCTACAATAACTCTATGGTATGAGTCCAGCAGATAACTGAAACTGTGGATATTGGTTCCATGGATATGGGGTCTGACTGTAGTTTTGCTTTGAGTAGGAGATAGTTTCACTCCTAACTTTTAGTGGACACATGCAGCAATATAAACAGAAGCCTCCCTTTCTTGACAATGGTTCCCACTCTACGGCTTGCAAACAAAAGTATGCCTCGTAATGTAGATCTTGCTCCCAGTTGGCTTCATTTGCCATAAGTCTGATTGACTATGTAGTTTTGCAATATCATGTTCTTCATTATGTGATCCCTGATTGGCTGAGACCACTTATATGAGTACATCCAGAAAGCTTTGCATTTATTTTCACTTGATCTGTTCCATTTCATTATATTTCATTATTATTTACAATATCTCTACCCTTCCCCATATTGTAACATCCCCGGTGGCTTATAATAAAATCAGACGAATTTCAAATGTAGCACAAGAAGATGATAAAATTTAAAACACTAAACATAATTTAAACCTTCTGAAAACATATTAACCAACTGCATAGTTTTAAAAATTGAAGTGAAAGCAATATAAAGCCTATGTATAAACACTGGGTGAAGTCATTAGGCCCAAAAGGTTTTTATAAAAAGCCAGGTTTTAACTTGGCACTGAATGGAGACCAGCATCAGCCTCAATGGACTTTATCAGATGTGAGGAAATGTGGCACAAAACCATGTCCCAAATCATGTCAGAAGAATGCAACAATAACAGAAAGGGAGACATGATCAGATGCCTGCGTCCTTCAGACATTCCGGGGGTGTAGTGTGGGCATGAATAATGTGTCCCTTTTTTATTGATGGGCTAAGCTGTCGATAAAAAGGGACACGTTATTCACATCCCCACTATGCTCCCAGAATGGCTGAAGGATGATGTTGTCTGGTAATGTCACCCATTTTTGTTCTCGTCCCATTCTTCTGACATGTTTTTTGCTGCTTCTGATAAAGTCCAATGTCTCCAAAGGGAGGACATTCCATAACCATCTGAGAAAGCCCTCTCTTACTGAACATTAGAAACATATTGCTCCCACTTGTGGGAGACGCAGGAGGGCTCCTCCAGTAGATCTTAATGATCAGGTAAGTCTATATGGGGAGAAGTCCTCTTTCAAAAACTGAGCTCCCTTTGGCCTTCATTTGAATACATTTGAATGACCTAAGTAGCCAAATTGCATTGGCAAAGTAGTACCAACGAAAGCTGGTAGTTTCTATGTCTGTAGGGCAGTGAATCTGTTCTGGGTTTTAGTGTGAGCTTTAAAGGAGTGATGAAAGATGCTGAACCCTACCTCCTAAATAGGCTCAACATCTTAGAGAAGTCCTTCAAACTTTTGACTAAAATGCAGTACAGACTCACCACAACTCTGACATGGAAATCACCACCTTCTGCTATGTAGGGGTTATCTACACCACCTGGCATATCCTGGCTGTGGAGGTAGCCTGTTCTTCCCCCATTACCTCAACGAAACAGAGCGAAGTCCACACACGAATACCAGTCTATCACTGCAGCTGCTACCACCGCCACTTTCTTTGCTACCTTGGAAGCCAGGAGGGGGGCCCACCACATGGGACTGAAGGCCCCCTGCATGTGTAGGGGGCCTTGGCCACATACTGCAGGACCCCTGCCTGGCTTCTGGCAGAGCCAAGGAGATGGAAGCGGCACCAAAGGCCAGCATGCTGGATGGGCTCCTGTGGACACATGGGGCATGATATGGGTTCTGGCTGGTGGTACCAGATTAAACTGGGCATTATTATGTAATGGTTTATCAGGGCCCTACTCTAGCTTGCCTGACTGCCAGCTCCATATCTCCCCTGGGGGTGATGAGGACAGCCCAGGAGCAGACCAGGGTGATGAGGACAGCCCAGGACTCAAGGCAAATGCCCTGCATCATATGGACTGCAGTGCTCTGGAAAGGTGGAAAGCCAGGGTACTTAGCCTGTGTAGATAAGCCCATAGTGTTATATACTTTCCCAAACTGTAACATATTCAGAAGCAGAGGTACAAGGACCAATTTCCTTTGTATGAAATAGTTTTGGAGAACCCTCTGGTATTTTTGTAATGTTTGTTTTATGTTTTATTTACAAGCATACAAGGAAATTATAGGGGAAATAAAATAATGGACCAAGCAACTTCACTACAACAATAAGTTGCACTTCAGATCACCTAAAGCAATGATGTGGTCCCCTGCAGATTCTTCTGTCTGTTTCCTGTCCATAAACTCCAGCTCAGGACTCTCAGCTATCTCTGCTTTTATCTTTCTCCAAATTCAAAGTTGCTCAGCCTTCTGTCTATGCCATCCATCGGCCATCACTGACAACAGGATTTTGTCATTGTCCCATTTGCTATATGAATTCTCTCTGGAATCATCCATGGTGCCTAACCTCTTTGGAATCATCCGTGTACCTAATCTAATTCTCTAATTAGGGAATTCTCTAGAATCATCCATGTGCCTAATCTATGAAGAAGAAAGAATCAGCAAGCCAGATAATACAAACAAGCTGGGAGGAAGGGTGGTGAGGTGTGTATTTGTATATAGGTTGATCTCCATATCCACAGATTCAGCATCCATATTTTCACTTATTAACATAAAAAAAAATAATCTCTCTAGACATTTCTAGGTCTTCCAATGTGATTCTATGGTCAACTTCTGGTGTTTGTTTCATTGAAAATAATAAGGTTTCCTATTATCCATGGTTTCAGGTATCCAATGGGGGTGGAGACTTGGAAAGTCTCCACCACAGATATGAGGGTTGACCTGTACTTCTGTAAACGTTTTACCTTAACAATGGGAAGCAATACAGAATATTCTGCATAGTCCTGCATTTATGTGTGTGCACGTGTGCTCTTCAACATAAGCCTTGTACACCGTTTGACCCAGCTTGAAAAATTTATGAGAAGTAGGGAGGCTAAATCCAATTGCTAGTCCAAATGAGAGTAAATCCATTTAATCAGTGAGAACTTGATAAGTCAACGTAAGTTCCATTGATTCAATAGGTCTACTCCAATTGTCGGGGGTGGGGGCTAACAACTGGACTTAATACTACTGTCATCCAGCCAGGATGGATATTGGCCATGGTAACTATGAGCCTGTGGGAGCTGGAGTCTTAAAAAGTAACAATTCAAAGCTCTTGAGTTTACTTATTGCTTTCAAATGCCAGTTATGACATCACCTAGTGCCTTTCCTGGCCAGTTCCTGACCTTTGGAGTCAGTCCTATCTACCTGCTACTATGTCTGGTGGACAATGGCCATAGGTCTATATAAAGCAAAGAACCTTTGTCTAATACAGGCCTGCTTCAAGAGTGAATAGTGTATATCTATTCATTGGAGGCTCATACCTTCTCTTCCTAAGGATTTTTAGCACACATTGTTAATTCACTCAGTGTTTTTTCTAAGCACGTAATGTTGCCCAGTGTCCCAGAACAGCTCTTTTGGAGACTTCAGCTTGTGGCTTTGTGGAACATCAACTTTTCATGTTTAACAGCAGGAGGTGTTCAACAGAACGCCTTGCAATAAACGCCTAATATCTGTTCTGCTCGTACAGACCTGTGTGTGCCTTTGCTGATATGGATAAACAGATAGGAGGGCTGCAACCGGGAGATATGGGGACACGAGAGAGAAGGAGTTTGCAGCAAATATTGTCATACATGCCTTGTATTCATTTGTAGTAGGCACAAAACCAGAATAAGATTCCAGAACTGCAGCATAACCATGACTGTTCTGCAGAACTATGTGTGGAATCTAGTAGCTTGCACAGAAATAAGCTCATATGGTCACCTGATAAGCATGGGTCCCCAGATTTATCTGAAGAATTTGTTTGTACTGATGGTTGACACAGAGATAGAAGCCACCATCTTCTCCCAGAGGAATGCCAACAGCTGCGGACATGGACCTACCACTGTGACAAATTAACAGGCTAATCAGAAGCCAACCTGATTGGCTAGGGAGTGTGCAGTCCCTCCTAGGAAGACCTAGAAAGGGTTGTTCCCTTTCTGGTCCACCCTGGGAGCTTCAAACCATTCTGCATTCCATGCTGATGCACCACCTGCATTTGGGCTTTGCCCTAGTTTGTCCGACCTTCCCTCTTTTTGGTGTTGAATGCAAGTTGTTTTGTGTCCTTTTTGCTTTTATTTTGTCAAAACACTGGTTAGCTTGGACACAGGACTGAACCCAGTTTGGAGGAAAATTATACCTGTGTGTGTGCCATTGCTGGTTGAGGGTCTTCTAAAGGGACCTTGGGTTAGAAGCAACCAGTGGCCTCACATTGTGACATCGGAACCATGCAATGGCCTGTGCCATCTCTGGCTTTTCTTCGCAAACGAAGATTCAGGAAGGACTCATCCCGCGCTTTCTGCAAGCGCGCTGATGACTAAAAAGGCCAATCCGAGATAAACAAGTCCGGTTGCAAATAGCACAGCAGAAGGTCTCCTTGGGTGATGTTTTTGGGTTGTGATTCTTTCTGCATTGTCATTTCTCTTCAAGACTTGTTCGTCGTGAGTTCTCAAATAAGGCTGCAGCATTGTGGATAGTGCGTCTCCATGCCTCCCGATGTGAGGCCAGGGCGGACTACTGTTGGTGATCAATTTGGCCAAGCCTGAGATGTTGTTTCAGGGAGTCTTTGTATCGCTTTTTTGGAGCGCCCCTCTTACGCTGACCCGTGGTGAGTTCACCGTAGAGTAGTATTTTTGGGAGGCGATGGTCCTCCATCCTAGAAACGTGCCCTGCCCAGCGCAGCTGTGTTCTCAATATCATGGCCTCAATGCTGGTGATCCCTGCTTGCTCAAGCTATCCAATATATGATACAAAAACCAATGAAAAATGAATTGGACATAGCTCCCACTTTGGAAGAGACCCTTAAGGCCATACAGCAGATGAAAAACGGCAAGGCAGCTGGGATTGATGGAATCCCACCTGAAGTTTGGAAACACGGAGGTCATGCACTCCACGAAAAATTCCACGAATTCCTTGTGAATTGCTGGGAAAAAGGGGAACTGCCATCAGACCTCCGAGATGCAGTCATCATCACCCTGTACAAGAAAATAGGAGCAAAATCCGATTGCTCAAACTACCGAGGCATAACACTGCTCTCTATTGCTGGAAAAATCCTTGCAAGGATACTCCTGAACAGGTTAGTTCCTGCTATTGCAGAAGAACTTCTCCCTGAAAGCCAATGTGGCTTCAGAGCCAATAGGAGCACTACAGACATGGTATTTGCCCTTAGGCAACTGCAAGAAAAATGTAGGGAGCAGAACAAGGGTCTCTATGTAACATTTGTCGGCCTCACCAAAGCCTTTGACACTGTAAGTAGAAAAGGTCTGTGGCAGATCCTGGAAAGACTAGGATGTCCCCCCAAATTCCTTAAAATGATTATCTTGGTACACGAGGGACAGCGTGGTCAAGTCAGATATGGCGATGCTCTTTCAGAGCCCTTTCTAATAACTAATAATGGGCCTGTGCCATACTTGATCCCATATCTGTAATTCCAGGATCTCCCTCGTAACCAGGTTGGTGGGCTTTGTTTCTATCAGTCAGCAAGTAAGGCATCTAATGCTTGGCTCCTGAATGAATGCAAGACCAAGGCTCTTCATCCATAAGTAATAAAGTTGTAGCATTTATACTCCAACAATTTATTTGTCTGTGCTCTTTCACTTGCTGAATTTCACCCCACCACTTAGGTCTGCAAACTCATCTTTTCATTTGGGAAGTTCAAGTACAGTTGCAAAACTTCTAGTTTTCCTCTGAAACTAAGTGTTGTACATCATTTTTATTCCTGTGAAATTGGATTTCAATTTTATGTTTAAGGCCAGTCCTACTGTCAGGCAACAGACACTGGATGATGTTGAGGGACCCAGTGGAAACACCGTTTGGCTTTTGTCATCAGTTGAAGGATGCAGTGGTGTATTAAAAGCTAGTTTTTTGCCTTCAAAGTTACTGTCCCATCACTAGTGTTGAAATTCCAGTTACCAGGCCAGCTGGAATCTCTGGAATGGAAAAGGGGGCAGTGTAGCCATCTTGTCATCACCCCAGGCATCAAAAGGTCTTGAGCACCATGCGCACCAGTAAAAACAACTGAAGAGGGGATGATTACGTGTTGCTCTGCTCTATCCCCCCTTTATCTTTGGCCACACTGCTGTAGGGATGTGGGGTCACTTCCAGGTAACCAAAGGATCAATGATACTAATGTTAAGTAATATCTTATGGACAGCCTTACATCAGATCTGCAGAAGATCACAAGAGACAATCATCCAATGGGATGGCCTACTTGTGAGAAGGTGGAAAAATTGCTAGATGCTTCAGAGGTGAGAGGCCATAGAAACATGGCATCATGAGGGAAAAGTGAGTCTTCTTGGGAGTGATGGAGTAGTAGGAGGAGACTGCTTATCTTGCCATCCCTTGGGAAATGTGGTCACAGGTTGGTCAAACAGGGCCAGATTCCCTTGCTTTCCCCAATGAACACCTGAAGACCCTGATTCCCCATTGCAACATGAGTAAAGCTGCTTAGCCACATTAGGGCTTAATGTGTATTTTCTTTGTCTGAGCATGATTTAATATTACTTAGGGTTTTTGTAATTTTCCACATTGTGCCTGAAGGAAGGAGACTTCATATATATGATGCCTTTGCTAACGTAAAATTTGCTTAGAACAAAACTTTCCTTCTTCTCTACTTCTCATGTAGCTGCCCTTGGGATATGCATGTGTAGAAGTTTTCATCTCCTGAGTGAGAGAAGGGGAAAGTCTGAGGTGGCAAAAAGGGAAAGGGAAATCCCCTGGTGACCTTGCACTTAATTGCTGGATCTTTTGGGGGCCAAGAGTGGGTGTTGGCAGCTGTTGAAGAATTAGTGGAATTTGGTGAGCATCTTTCTACTGAAGGGTAGGCAATGGGAAGATAAACAAATAAAGAACATTCCTCCTTACACCAAAAGGCTGCAATCCTATATGGTGCAATTTAAGATTGTGGGCCTCCACTATGCTGGATGATATACCATCATCACCCCAAACTTACTGTACAGCTTCTGAAGCTGCTCACAGACATTCTGTGCCCCATGGGGAATGGGCAAAAGTGGAGAAACACTTGGCTATGTCTCTGCAGTCACATGCAAAATGATTATAGCAGAGCTGAGACTTCCAGAGGACACTAGAAAAACTCAGTGGCTTCAGAGGCTGTATAGTACGCCTGGCAGGGTGGTGCTTTGGAGGTAGGAAAGGGATTCCAACCTTTGCAGCATCCCTCCAAGAGGATATACATAGGCATAAATGAAACTTATATGTATATGTCAATAACGGAATGCCAGCCTAAGACTGCTGTTAATGGATGAGTTAAGCAAATGTGAAATTGTTTTGTGAGATCTATTTTTGTATCAGCTGCCATCTTTCATTAATGATACAAGGAATACTCATAATTACCTTGTTCAGAACATGAAATTGTCTGTTGTATAATACTAGTATATATTATGAACCAGGCATCATCTCCATTTTCCCACCAACATAGTTTTCCCTCCAACTCAGAATATAAAATGAGATTCTGTATTCCCTAGTGAACTGTCTTAGCTGCCCTTTTTTTTTGAGGGGGGGGGTCATTCAACTTCTAGACATTGGTCATTAATCCAATTTTCTGATAATAAGAGAATTAGCAAAAGCAAAACTAAAAAAAAATGTAGCAATGTTATGAACTTCAAGAGAACATTCCAGAAATGGACAAGCTTTTTTCTGAACTCTTAAGAATCACGGTTTTCATTATGGAGCCAATTTTACAATCGTGAAAGTCTGTCAGTTTCATTTTCATTGCATGCCTCAGAATCCCATCAGCATTCTCATCCCATCCAAGTTCTGTATCAGGCTATAAGACTTCACCTCTTCACCTTTGATATGCTTTCCCTACATTTTCTAAAGTATGCAGTTTTAAAAGGCAACTTTCTTAACTGTTTGCATTTTTACACATTTCCCCTCTTGCTCACTAAAACATTTTTTACACATTTTTTCCAGATATACATATTTTAGTTGTGCTTTTTACCAGCCTCTGATTCAAAAGAGGATATTATTCTTTTTTTCTAAAATGATCCTGATGCTTGAAATTTACTCTTGGTGATGGGAAACAGAAAGATATTCTGATTTCCTATAAATTTGACTGCAAATGTGAGGTGCTTCACCCCACAGCCCTGGTGCAATATACAGTACTTGCTAGGGGGAGGGGGCAAAATGAGGACATTGCTTCCCCAAACAAATATTTCCTTTCAGTCCCCATATTTCTAGCACTTCATTGTAATAACTTAAAGTGTCAGTGGAATAATTAGAAATAGAGTTTAGGCATACAAAGGAAAGGGGCAGGCAGCTGCTCCAGAGACTAAGGAGATTTTCACACGGGCTATATATCCCGTGGCAGGAACAGAACAGGGTCGGGAAAGGTTTTCCCTTTCAGACGATTTTGACCCCATTGTCCTGCACCCATCCTGCTCCCATGACTGTTCCGGAACAATGTAATCACGGTTTTTCATCGTGAATAGACCTCCTGTTCCATCGCTATCAAGTAATCACGGGTGTGCGAACAGAAGCCCCGTTCCTGTTCCGAAATGACAGCCGCGGAGGGGAGGTCTGTTCTGAGCACTTCCTGGTATGATCTGGACATCCAGGTAAGTGGCACCCTTTATTTTACCCTCCCTGTTTTGACTGTGTGACTGTTTTGTTTTTTTGTTTTTTTTTTTTTTTGTGCTTGGTGAACTGATTTTATGTTTGGGGGAGTTTTATTTTTTAAATGTATTGATCAGCCATTATCACACAATAACGTGATAACGTATCAGATGGCCGGTCGTAAAAGCAGCCTTACAACAGCTGCATTTACGGCCGGCCAGCAAGGGGAGGAGGAGCCCGTTCCTGCCGTGAAATTATGGTAAGTGTGTGAAAGATTTACTTTATTCCATGGCAGGAACAGGAGAGGAGGTGGAGGGGCAGTAATGGGGCAGTTTGGCCATGTGTGAAAATCTCCTAAAACAAGGAGCAATGGGTTCAAACTACAGGAAAAGAGATTCCAGCTAAACATTAGGAAGAACCTCCTGACAGTGTGAGTTGTTCAGCAGTGGAATATGCTGCTGCCTCGGAATGTGGTGGAGTCTCCTTTGGAGGTTTATAAACAGAGGCTGGATGGCCCTCTGTTGGGAATGCTTTGATTACGTATTCCTGCATGGCAGGGGGTTGGATGTGATGGCCCTTGTGGTCCCTTCCGATTCTATGATTCAAAGTAACCAACGGACTGCAAACATAGCACGTATGAATTTTAGGTATGAATGATTTTCAGTGTCAGATTCTCTGCAATGCTAGACATTGGCAGGCTGAAGGAAAAATTCATTTGGGGGAGCAGAATTCTTATTGAAGGGATCTCCCCACCCAAACCTGGTGGTAGCCTCTCAGCAGCTTACTTGGTTGGACTTCTTAGCATTTATGGTGCTGTACATTTTTCAATCTCTGTTTTAAAGTAAGATTTCAAATGATTTTAATTCTGTTGTTATTTAATATAGTTTTAATCTTAATTTTGTGTGTTTAAGAAGTTGTATGGGCATCTTTCAGGACTGCTTTTGCTGTGTATTATTGTATGAGAGGGGGTGGGACTAGACGGCTCTTGCAGTAGCTTCCAGTTCTGTGATTCTGTGATGATGGTGATGATGATAGTCAACATTTTATGAAATGTTGATTATCCTCCCCACACTTGCATTGGTCAGGCTATATCTAGCTAGCTAGCTATCTCAGATTGTCATCCTACCTCAGGTGCCTTTCCCACCACCTATAATTTCCTCTGTTAGCAATCTTTGCAGAAGCAAGCTGGGACTCCCCTCTTTCCCTGGAGAACATTCCTCCAAGCAGAAGCAGAAGCTCATCTCCTTCAATTAACAGCTAGGCGGGTGGATCCTGGCAAACATACAGCCATAGATATTCATCATAGATACTCCCAATCAAAGCCTCTGCCCTGCTGACAAGGGATGTGTCTAACTGCCTGCACCTCCAGAAGATTGCAGTCTAAGTTTCAACACCACACATAGCCTCACTCCTCATGGCACCTTACCTGCTCATGGCAAATAGTCTGCATTCAAAGGAATGCTCCCTGGGGATAGCATGTGCTGTAAATCTCAATAATGAATAAATAATTAAGAGGCGATTTGTTGGTGAATATTGTCAAACTTGTACCCTCTTCCCAGCAAAAAGGCCTGTGCTTTGGAGTCACATTTTAGTACGCACCAACTGGTGGTTAACCTTTTAGTGGACTTTGGGCTTTATTCCAAACATCAAATAATTGAACCCTATCTCCAAAATAAGTTGAAACTCCTACAGTAAAACCTGGAATGAATTCACCACCCTACTGAAATGGAAGCCACTAGGCACCACTGTCACTGTCTTCAACCTGAGCACATCCAACTTTGTCTAATGTCAGCAGCTTAGCAGCATCAGGCTTTGTTAGTACCTGGATGGGGGACCAGCAGGGAGTACTTTGTTTGGGCTGGGAAAGGCCTGAAACTGGAGATCCACTGCCAATTTAGAACTGGCAATATTGGCTATAAGGCAGGTTTCTATGTGCCTATTCATTGCCATTGTGTTGCTGTTGTTTATGCATGGGGGAACCAAGGAACACAAGGCTATGGGGATGAAAAGCAGTTCCTGCTACAGTCGCAACACAGTTGTGGCTCTTCAGGACTCTGCCTCAAGAGCTGGCAGTCAATATCTGCTTTTGCAGGGAATGACCAGCTTAGGTAATAAGAAGGTAGCTGGGGGTTGCCTGTAGATCGCTGCCCAGTCCTAGTTGAATACAATGAAACTCCTTCTTCAGCCAGTCTATTCATACCATATTCATGCTTCTGGAAGACTATTTTAAATCCTGTTATGGGTTGTGGAGGGTGGCAGGGAGAGTGCTGAGTTTAATGCCATAGTGACCTATGGTCTAAATATGGCCACCTCATCCTTGGTGGGGCAAGTTGAGGTCCTCTCTCACCTTGGACCACAAGCCTCCTCGTAGTGCTGAAGGGACAGAGAGACTGGACATAAGTATTCTCCAGCTTTGGAGTGTCTGATCTCCTAAACAGGAAGCCCAAATTCATATGATGATTTACATTATTTACATGGGAGTCTTCTGAGGAGCTGTGGGAACAGAACTGCAGCATTTGTGGTGGCTTTAAGTCTTTTTCTTTTTCTTTTTTTTTCTTTTTTGCCAAAAACTACTGATTTTTTAAAGTGGATCTGAGAGCTTCAGGTCTTCAGGGGAGTTTGGGGGCACACAGTGGGGCCTTCTAGCCCACATACCGTCCACAGACTCTACTTTCTCCATCCCTGCCCTAGAACATCCAGGGCCAAGGCTCAGTAACTTTGAAATAGACCGTGGTACTGTTATTTGCTGGGTTCCCTGCTGTGGTTGACTTCAGAAGTTTTAGACTGCAGTTCCCACCCTTCACACTGAGGTGATGGGAGTTGTAGTGAAACATACTGGAAGGTGGCAGGTTGGGAAAGACAGGGATTATGGAAAGAAGGAATGGCTATTGAAGGGAACAAAGTGTTTGGACTAATGTGAAAAGAGGGCAGGAGGTATGGAAAAGGAAGTAATGAGAAAAGAGAATAGAAAGTTCCAAACCTTCAAAATAAGTGGTGAGAATCATGCAGTCCTCCAGATGTTGTTGGGTTGCAACTCCCAGCAGCCCTAGTCAGGATAGTTAATGGGGAGGAATGCTGGAACGTACATTCCAATAATACCTGGAGGGTTGCATGCTTTCCACTCTGAACTAAATCAAAAGTTGGGAGTTTGAGGGGGCCCAGGTGTTGCTATACAGTTATTCTAATCAGTGCTACCCAGCATATCCAATGGTGAGGGATGATGGGATCTAGAGTTCAATAACATCTGAATGGCTACATATTCCCTCATTCTTGATCTAAATCTAGTTATTTGAGGCTCTGAAAAAAGTCTGATATCAGTACAGATATAGTAATACAGACCCCTCCTCTCTTTTTCATACACACACATGCTTTATCTCTCCCCAGCCCTTCTCACTGTACACAGATGCTGGCTTTTGTTCTTTTAATTACACCTCCTGCCGATCAGAAAGATAAGCCCAAATGGAGTGACTGCGTGAAGTGAAGGAGCCCATAAGTTATTCATAAGTTCAAGCTTGAGCTCCTTTCTTGCCTTCACTGCATGACACCTTCAAAACATATTATTCATCTGTCTCCCCCTGCCACCCCCCACTCCTTTGGGAAGAGCGCAGGTAATTGTAGTAAATACATCACTGCCAACCAAGGCAGCTTCATAGTTGCAGAGCCCACAATGTCCTATAGGTGGGAATTGAAAGCGGTCGGTACTGTCTCATGGGGAAGGATGATGGAATGGCATGGTCAGTTTCCATGAAGAGAAAGAGGCTGTAAATATGTCTCTGACACAATAGATGGGAGCAGAAAACCTGAAGCTTGAAGGAGGATGGCGGAATTGACTGGGTTTACTGGAATATGACCTCACAGTGTTGCCTGGGGTGCACAGTTGTAACCCAGAGAAGTTGGAAAGAACTCATTACAAATAACACTTTGGCCTGCATCCAGTTACTGTCATATGCAAGTCCACCTTATGCCTGTACATGTGCTTTATTTGTTGGCTCTCTTTTATTTCCTGCAAGGCATGCAGAGAAAAATAAAAATAGCCGTACTGAGAAGCCAACTATTAGCACTGCCTGAGGTGCTTATCCCCAACAGTAGCTATTACAGCAGAGTGAGAAAACACAGAACCCTTTAGCAGTATTTGGCAATATGGCACTGACCAACCTTGAAATGATGTGTGGACACAGTTGGATTCTTCCAAAATCCTTGGAGTCTCTTCATCTCTTGTTGCAGGATATATCACCAACAGGATGGAGGACCATCGCCTCCCAGAAATAGTACTCTACGGTGAATTCGCCACAGGTCAGCGTAAGAGGGGCGCTCCAAAAAAGCGATACAAGGACTCCCTGAAACAACATCTCAGGCTCAGCCAAATTGATCACCAACAATGGTCCACCCTGGCCTCACATCGGGAGGCATGGAGACGCCCTATCCACAATGCTGCAGCCTTATTTGAGAGCTCACGCCGAACAAGTCTTGAAGAGAAACGACAACGCAGAAAGAATCACAAGCCGGAAACACCACCCAAGGAGACCTTCTGCTGTGCTTTTTGCAACCGGACTTATCTCGGATTGGCCTTTTTAGTCATCAGCGCGCTTGCAGAAAGCGCAGGATGAGTCCTTCCTGAATCTTCATTTGTGAAGAAAAGTCAGAAAGAGACAATGTCTGAAGTAATGCAAAATACTCCCAATACTCAACCCACTACTCTCAGCAAACTTACACAGCAACTGCTCCAACCCATCACAATCCACTAAACCCACACCTGCTCTGGGTCTAAGCTCACTCATATGCTGTGGTGATTACTGGTGGTTGACACCTGGTGTTACACACCCTTCACAGACATATACAATATTTTACCTTGTCTTAAAGGAACATTGTTCCCAACATTTTTGGCTATTGCAGAAGGTGACATTCTCTTCCACTCTCTTCAGTGGCCACTCTGGCCCGTCCCTGGACTCATTGTTTAGCTGTGATTGTTGTCGTTTCCAGCTTATGGCAACCCTAAGGTGAACCTCTCATAGAGTTTTCTTGCCAAGATTTATTTAAAGGAGGTTTGCCATTGTCTTCCTCTGTGGCTGAGAGAGTATGACTTGTGCAAGGTCAGCCAGTGGCTTTCCACAGCTGAGCATGGATTCAAACCATGATCTCCTAGAGCGCTGGCCCAACACTCAAACCACTACACCACAATGGCTCACCATGCTGTGATAGCTCCCCTGAATGGCCAGTCCATGACTGGGAGAGAGCATGGCAGGTCAGAGACATATCTGGCCAGAGACAGAACAAAGAGGACCCCAGTGGATTCCAGTGGAAGATGCCATGTTTGTTTGTATCTGTTTGTATGTTTGTATCTTGCTATAGGGACATAAACATATGCTTCTCTAATTCCCCCCCCCCCGACTCTCCACCAGCAATGAAACAGCCATGGGGGGATAGGCTATCACAGCACAACAGTAAGTCCTGAGGGTGGTAGTAGGGGACACATAGTGGAGTTCTGCATGTGGAATTCTTATGCTATACTCAACCATGTAGGATCTCAGCTATTATTAGTAATTAATCCCTTTCCCCCACCATGAAAGTATGCCTACATTATAACTTAATGATGGATAACTTTACTCCTTATATAGTGTAACCTAATAATGCCTAAATACCCTAAAAGCATCAGAGCCCATCTGTCTTGGAAGCTAAGCAGGGTCAGCCCTCATTAGTACTTAAATGGGAGACCGCCAACAAATACCAGGTGCTGCAGGCTATATATCAGAGGAAGGAACCAGCAAATCACCTCTGAGGGGTCCTTGCTTAAGAAAACCATATGAAATCCATGGGGTTGCCATAAATCAACAAGTGACGCAAAGGCGCATACACATACAGTGTAACTATGATTTGTTAGCTACTTTTAAAGTTACAGGGCCATGGCCCCACTAAATAATGGAAGAAGAATGGTTTAATTGTTGACTCAGGTTCTGCCTCACATTCTTTTATAGGTGTTGAGGTAACAACAAGGTAACCGGAGGAAAGGATGTTTTGTACCACAAGCTATCAGCATTTCTCTTTTAAGGAATCAAAAGTAATTATGTTAATTGTTTCTGAGATAGGCATATATAAATAGTTCCTTTTAAAGTCATATTCGCAATTAAGTATATTTGGAAACCTTCAAACTCTGGCTGAGAATAATATATTTTTTTAAAAGTAACCTACCTAGACTTGGGTCAGGATTGGACCAGCATGCACTCCACCCCATCCAGAGCAGTGGTTGGCTACTTATATAGATCCTCAGGGAAAAAAGAGACATGTCACCAGGTACTCAATGGATGGCTGTTTTGTTTTGGAAAAGGTCCAGCTCGACCATCTGCTAACATAAAAAAACCTTGAGCCTAGTTCACTTTGTTTTTTTCTGTCCAGCAAATGGAATGAGATTCTCAGCTTCAGAAATGTCTGCAGTTAGATTTCATATCAGTATGTACAGGCTTTAAGCAGTGTGCAAAGTTTAGAATGATATATATTGTGATATTATGTCTTCTTATATGATTATGTGTTGCCTTTTTAATGTTATATTTATTTTTATGTAGCCCATAAAGGCCATGGTGGGCGGGAGACAGAGGCTGAAATGCATTGGGCTTTTTTCCAAAATAAAATAGCCATTACTTGAACATTTGGAGATTGTCTTTTTTTCCTGAGGATTCTATTGGGTTCTCTCCAGTTTTTGTCACTTCTCCCTTGTAGATCCACCCAGCTTCCAGCAAAGAGAGAAAAAAGTATGCTTTCAGAATAGGAAACATTCCAGTTAGAAGGGAGCCATGAGCACACAGGAAATCATTGTACTGTGGAATGCATAGCTCCCTTGTGTCCAACTTTAAGACAGGTCAGGGACTGATATCTCCTGATCAGAAACTGGGGTGGCACTTACATATCATTGCCTCCCTAGCAGGCAATACAGCACTGAAAAAGAAGACAGAGTTGCATACAGTAATTTACATAGAAATGTAATCAGTCTCTTGGGAAGACTGGTGGGGGGGAGGCAGTCTGCTCTGTAGGTGCTAATGGTTAATGGTCAGCTTTAATGCCTCTGAACTCTTCCTTCTGGATTTGGACTTCACAGACCTACAGAGATGGGTTGAAGGTTGGCCCCTGACAGATAGGGATGGAAGAGAATTTTATTTCCGTCTAAATTAATATTTGGATGGGAGCACAGTTATATTTCCAACAGTTATACTTCCAGTTTCATCCAGATTTTGTTTATACTTCCAGCTGTGATTTTGTGATATTCTCTGCTCAAGACTTGCTTTCAAAAATACCTACATTGCAACAAGTTGTGTACCAAAAAAAAGTGTATATTAGGGAATGCTGCCTATAAAAATGTATGCATTTGGGACAGTAGTGTCAAAAAATATTATATATATATATATATATATATATATATATATATATATTGCAGAGGGTTTCTTCCCTTTAAATGGAGGCTGATGCAGATAGTGGATGAAACAGACCCATGACCAGATACAGGCAAAACTGACAATGAGTGAAGTAGATTCATTTATTCCTAGCAATTTCACTTAAAATGTGGTAGCCCTATCTGGTAACAAAAGCTGATTACAACTATGGATGTAACTGTAGGGATTTGCAAGTTTGTTTGCAAGTCTGTTTTCTTTTGTTGCGTATCTCAGAATCCTATTTCTGAGGAATTCTAGTCCTAGTTCCAAATCAGATTAGATTTTCTTCCGACATGGAAATTCACTTTCCCTAATCTATGCATTTTTTTACACATTTTTTCCACAATGTGTGCATTTTAAAGCATTTCCCTCCATGACTGAAGCATTAGTATGGAATTTTCAAATGCACACATTTCTAGTCATCTGGATTTACTTCTGTGCAACTGTGAAAAGAATCTGACACTTGTAATTTCTTCCCAATGATAGGAAATGGAAACATATGCAAACATTTTTGTCAATGATCTTGCATGTTAAAATGGGATAAATTCATTCATCACCAACTTGCTTAGTGGACATTTCCTTTCCCTCCTTAGGTAAAAGATAAGGGAGGCATAGAAGGGCCACCAAAAAGCTATGGGCCTGAGAGTGAAGAAGATCCTTGATTCAAAATCTAATCCACCCCAATTGTCTGGATGTTACAGGTTGCAATTCTATGTCCACTTACTTGGGACTTAGTTCCATCCTATTCAATTGGACGTATCTCTACTCAAGAGAGATGCCCTACAAGGCTGTCATCATTCACAAATTCTACAGCGCCATCCAATACAAACAACTGAAAGTAAAAGAGAAACCTCTGGAAGAGCACCAGAGAGTAGAAGAGGAGGAAGGAGAAGAAAAAATACCCACCCCAAGATGGGATTAAGAACATGCATTTCACTTGACCTTAATTTTTAGTGAGGTTATTCATAGCCCACTTGTGGCAGTTTTCCAAGTCTTTCCATCATGTCTAATTTTCGGTGTGACTTTGTATAATCTCATCTCCTCCTCGCTGGTTATTGCTTCCCCAAAAGTGAACTCAGCAAGTTCATTTCTGTTTACAGAGCGATTACAGCTGAGCACATTAAGCACAATAGTGCTGTGTCAAGAAAGAGTGTGCGGGTCACTCACCCCGGCTCTGGAGATTGTTCAATACTTTGTTGGAATGGTTCTTGCCGTCTTTAACACACACATACACACACATGCCTGCCAATGCATTATGCATGCAGGCTGGAATTGTCTGCTCTCCTAAGAAGAAGCCCCAGTGGAATGGCCTGTAAGGAACGCTTCAGAGATAAAAACCCCGGCAACCAGCAACTCTGGCGCTGAGCACATATCATTGTTTTCCATTAAAATTTAACTGATGGTGAATTAAGTGCTCAGGGACTATTTGATCTTTGAAGCACCGGAGGGCAAGATAGAGGGCACAGGGAAGTAGAATCTGAGTAGCCATAGGCTCAGAGGCACAGTGCTAGAAAAACCAGATTTGGAAGCACAAAGGGGAGGTAAAAAAATCTAACCTACTTCAAATAAATTATACATAGTGCTGGAACTGTGTGCATTTGTTCCATTTGCCTGAACTAGGGGACTCACCCACACACATACACCATGAATTTGAAACTTATTTTGAAGTCCAAATTGTCAGGCTTGTTTCCATTTTTCCTGCAAATGGAAGAATTAAGAAGGAAAAGTGGAAGAGAAGGGAAGGGAAAACCGAGCCGAATTGAACCAAGTTGAGAAAGCAGACAGGAAGGCAGTCCAGAGCTTCTAGAAGTTACTTTTTAGTACAAGCCCCAAATCTCCCAACCAAGCTGGCTAGGGTGGGTGAAGGATTCTGGGGACTGTAGTCCAACAAAGTAACTTCATCCATCTCTGAATTAATTATTGAGTTCTGCTAAACTGTCATATTCATTCTTTTGTGGTGATTTCTGCCTCCCAAAACTTGGTCACTTAGGGTCACAGTAGGGGCTTGTCTATATGGCCAATTTACCCCAGCTTTCCCCTGTGTTGAAGCCCTGCAGTCCAAATGATGCAGAACTCTTGCCCTGATTAACCTCTGGTGAGTCCTGGCAACATCTATGGTGAAGCCAGGGGGGAGCTGGGATAAATCCTTTCAAAAGTTTCAAAATAACCCATGGGAAAAACTGTGTCATGCAGGAAAACCCAGATGGGTCTGGCGTAGGAAGACAGGAATTCACATCTTCATGCCATGCTGTATCATTGGACGCCTCCTCTTCTGCTGCTGGTGTTAATCTGGAAGCAGGAAGGAGGCCCCCAGCACATGATCAAGGCCCCCTGCATGTGACCTGCCTTGATCACATACTTAGGGCCTCCTTCCTGGCTTCAGAGAATGCAATGTGCGACAGTAGCAGCGGCGGCAGCGCCCGCTGCATAGCCCAGCATGTGCATGTGGACTTCTGCCCATTTCATCGTGGTAACGGAGTGTGTGGATCTGGGCCAGGATACTCTGGCTGAAAGTTTAGACGAGTCCTAGGTGTGTTAATCACATATTATGATTGAAGCACTGAGGACTGGCCTCTCTTGTGAATTGACCATCTTAAATTGAGATTTTCAACCTTGTTTGCCAAAAAGATATTTAAAAATTCCAGATCCCTTGTAGATGCCTTAAACATTCCTCAGAAGTCTTACCTTTCCAGATTGGGCTATAATAAGCAGAGTGCCATGACAAGCAAGGGATGTGCTGAGCCCTGTGGAGAAATTTCACCCATCTCATCAGAACTATCTTGGTTTCCTTTGGAATCCCTTCCGTCTTTCCCTTATAGAAGAAAACACAAAATCAAAGTGTTGGAACAGAGCTTAGAGGTCATCTGGCACCATCCCCTCCTCCATCCAGGATTTGCTGTTTGGGATGAGGTTGCAGCGTTCTTGACAGATGGCTCTTAAGCTTCTGCCCAACACCTCCTGGGCGGTTCAGTCCCACCATTAAGCCAATCTTATGCTTAGAAAATGTCTCCCAAAGTTCAGCTGAAATCTGCCTCCCTGAAGTTTCCACCAATTAGTTCTAGTCCTCCCTTCCTGAAATTAACTTCAAATTTCACTTCAGGTGAGAGGTATGTGCAGTTCTCTTACTATTCTATCCTTATGCAATGAATACAACTCCACTCTGTTTCTACTATATCAGATTGGCTGACAATCTCCTTAAACTATTTGATTTATTCTTCCTTCCAGCTTCCAATACATGGAGCTGTGGTCTGTTGGTTCTACACTCCTTCCCCCAAGTCACACTTTGTGGCCCTTGAAGCCCCTTTGGCGATCCCAGGGATGATTATCAGGTCATTTTTTACCCCGTAATCCCCCAAAAAACTACCTCCCATCATGGTAGTTTTACTCACCCCATCAGCAGCCCCAATACTCCAGAAATCATGAAAATGTGGCTAAAATCAGGCAAAAATGGTAGCTGGAAGTGGTGCTGCCTAACATTTCCAATGTTTCCAGGAAGCACTGGGGAATGTGAGGATGAAAATAGGGAGAGATTATCTTTTTTTACCCCGTTGAAAAAAAGGAAGGAAAAAAGAAAGAAAGAGGGCATGTGTACAACTTACACACATGTAAGCCTCTAACAAGATTCCAGCCATTGTCTACTTTGATTTTCTTCCCAAATGGTAGACAGTGCAAGCACCAAGAGAAATAAGAGAAGCAACCTTGGAGAGCAACCTGGAGGGTGAAGGCTTCCTAACCCAACCCATCTCTCAATGCTGACCAGTTCTAGTATATGAAGGAAGGGCTGAATGTTGGCCTATGCATGCTTTTGCATACTGAATATTGACCTATGGAGAAGCATGAGAATAGTCATAGTGTCCATGGTCCCCTCTGATGCTCAACAAGTAAGAAATTGATCAGTGATTAGCTGAGGTATCATTTCAAGTGCTATGAGCCCAAATGGAGGCAATGAGAATCCAAGTTTTCTGAAGTTAAATGGCACCCATGTACCTGCTATTCTTGTTTTTCTTGCTGTAGATTTTATGGCCTTTAATGACCTTACTCAGCCACGGTGTGGCATACAATTAAACCAACCAATGGCACAGAGATTTTTCCCTCATTGCATCTGGTCACACAGGCTGCTACCCAACCAGACTATGGAATGACTGGTCGGTTGACCTCCCAATGCCGCTTTGGATTTTGTGAGTTCTGGGGTGGGGAAGAGGAGAGTGGCAACTTCTACATCTGGCTTTGCCTGTCTATATTTTCCTGCAAATCTGAGGTTAAAGTCCTGCCTGTTTACAGGATCTTCTTCACCTGGCTTGCCCTATAGTGGTGCCAGGGGAAGAAGATGGCTGCTTACATTTCAGGCATTAAATCCAAACATTGTTTGCTATGATGTTCACATATTCTCTCTATTTCTCTATCCCTGCCGTGCACCAAATATGTTTGTTCATCATGTATTTACTCATGGATTACACAGAAAGAAACAAGCCCACAAGGGGAAGGAGATAAGTAAAGGGGGAGATGTCCAGTGAACCTAGGTTGTTGTATATAATATAGAGGGTTTTGCTGTCCATGAGATTATTTACTGCTTTGTGCTCTTGCTCAGGAAGGAGATAGCAGACCCACCAGGTCTCTGGGTGGGAGGGTAGATGGCCAAAACAAAAAACAAAAAACAAAAAACAGGCAGTGGGAACAAGCAAAGGTTACCATTATTTAGTCAAAACAGTGAAAGCTATTGCTCCATTTTGACCTGCATATCCTCCATTAAAGACTGCAACCGGTTAGTAAGGTGTACTATACTTACCATCAGGGCCAGTTGAAGCGTCCTGCAGCACCTGCAGTCACAGGGGAGCCCGTCATTGTGTGGATCCCCATCATAATCCTCCTCCTCCTGCAAAAACATTATTAATAATAATCTGAATATCCTGTACTGTGAATAGGTTAGATTAAGTTACATTGACCTGAGATAAACATATGGGTGCCCCAAAATAAAGCATTGCAGGGGGCCCCAACATTCCTTAAACCGGCCCTGCTTACCATAGACTAACAGAAACGAAGATGTGAAAGGAGGGGATAGGACTCATATTCTTTTACTATTTTGTAGCAGAGAAGGCCTGCTTTCCCATTTGCTCATCTTTTAACTTAGTCCATCTCTGAATCCATCCCTTTTTCTTTCGTTGCTTTTGCTTACTTTATTTTGATTGCAAAAATTGATATGAGAGTAGAAGGTGGTACTAATCTAACAGTATATGTATTGGGTTGGATCCTGCTTCTGTTGATGAAAGGGGGAATCTCTTTTGGGCCTTACTCCTGACCATAGTCTCCCCCATTCAGCAGGGTTCTCTAACTTTTTGCACCGTATTTTCAGAAAGGGGCTGGAGAGGCCAGCACAAGGAAATGGAGGAGACATCGCCTTCAGCCATCCCAGTTTCCAAGTTGTACACACCTAAATCTGTATCTCATAAATTGTACAGAACTTTTAAAATGTTGGTCAGATGAGGGGGAGGAGGATTTTTTGCAAGTAAAGGGTTCATGACACATGCTGTTGAAATTCTCCCATCTACACTACTGTTAATGATGGAGATGCCCTTCCTTGTGGGCAAAGAAGGAAGACTGCAGAGTGCACATAGCACAGTGAGCGGGCTAGATTTTGTGTTATGATTCATTTCCTTTCCACCATTCTGTTTCTCACTGTCCTTGAGATTTATACCTCATTATTTAAAAATGGACCAAACAATCACAGCTTGAAGGCAGGAGAACCTAGAGCCTGTACTGAGCACGGGGTTGGATAATATAGTCTTCAAAGTATTTGCAGATCTATGATTCGGCAATTCTCATTGCCTAGAAAGAACAGGCAGGTGGCAAAGAGCTGAGCACTGATTGTTCATTAGGCAAAAGAGACAGCAGGATGGAGACATGATTTTCATTGGGCTGTCTCAGAGGTACAACACAGATGTTTCCTTATTACTGCATAAGAAATGGTATGGTTTTGAAAGAGAGAAATCAGAATTTGAAGTGAGATTGCGCACTAATAATGAACATTAAGTGACAAAAATGTATACATTACTGTTAGAAATAGAAGTTGAAAATGAACAAGTAAAAGAGATGGGAAAGTGGGCTCAAAAATAGGTTGCATCATGTTTATGGCACAGTGGGAAAAGATGTGGAAAGAAGGAATGAAATTTACACTGTGTTATGATCCTAAAGGGGAAAAAATATAAGATGATGTAGAGATGGTATTTAACTCCAAAAAAGATTTCTAAAATGGGTAAGAGTTCTTTTAATGTATGTTGGAAATTAATGAGAAAGAAGGTTCATTATATCATATGTGGTGGACTTGTGACAAAGCAAAAGAATTTTGGACTTAAATTCATGCTTTGATAGAAGAGGTTTTGAAGATGAAAATTCAAATGAAGCCAGGATTTTTAGATAAGCAAGTGGAGAAGAAAAATGGAAGAATGCTACAATATATGATGACTGCAACTGAATGCACAGAAGAAATGAAAGGAAAAGGTGGTGCCCACACAGAAGGAGTGGCTGATAAAACTATATAATTTAGCAGATATGGACAAATGGACAATGTTAATTAAATAAAAAGAAGTATGTAAGTTTAAAGCAGAATGGAGAGCAGTTATTGAATATATGAGAAATAATTGGTATTTAGAGGACCATCGCCTCCCAAAAATAGCACTCTAGGGTGAACTCGCCACGGGTCAGCGTATGAGGGGTGCTCCAAAAAAGCGATACAGGGATTCTCTGAAACAACATCTCAGGCTTGGCCAAATTGATCACCAACAATGGTCCGCCCTGGCTTCACATCAGCAGGCACGGAAACGCACTATCCACAATGCTGCAGCTTTACTTGAGAACTCACACCGAACAAGTCTTGAAGAGAAATGACAATGCAGAAAGAATCACAACCTGGAAACATCACCCAAGGAGACCCTCTGCTGTGGTTTCTGCAACCGGAGAGGGATGAGTCCTTCCTGAATCTTTGTTTGCGAGAAAAGCCAGGAGAGAGAGAGGGGGGGGGGGTAACATTGGAGTTTGATGGATAATAAGAAATAGTAATAAGTAGAAGTAGAAGTAGAAGTAGAAGAGAAGGTTTGGGTGTAGACTTATTAGTTGCAAATTTATAGGTAAATTTTTAATAATAATTTAGAAGGATGAGATACAAGTTAATTATATTCTTAGCTGACAAGCTGGAAGTCACATATATGCTGTGTGTTACATTTGTAGTTAGTTTGTTGATTGGTTGGTTGATTTGTTGTTGTTGTTTTGTAGTGTGTAGAGTTTTTCCTATACAGTAGGACCCCCATATCTGCTGGGGATTGGTTCGGGGGGGGGCTGTGGATACCAAAACCTTGGATAATAGTGAACGCTATTGAAAACAATTGGACTTCTGATTTAAGATACCATAGAGTTGCCTTGGAGGACCTAGAAAATGGCCAGAGAGGGCACATTTTCTAGGAAGACTCTATGGTATATGTGCTGTTTTGTGTTCCGTGGATAATAGAATCAGTGGATAATGAATCAGTGGATATGGGGGTCCTACTGTATATGTTGTTTTATATTATAAAAGCTCTGTTTTTTGTGTGTGTTTACTGTTTCTATATTGCTTTTGGAACTGATTGGGGGGGTGACCCATAGAATTTCAGGATGTTAAGTTATGTTCTGGAGAAGCAGCTTGGGAAATACTGCCCAGACCTTTGCATGTTGCTTTCGCTCTGACCAGTTTTTTTGCCCAAGTGTTACAATAGGATTGATTTCTTTACCAAAGGCTCCTAAACCTTATTGGCAATTAGAATAAGCTAAATAAGCTTTATAACAGCTGAGCTGGTAGACAAAAGCAGAGTTCCCTGTAAGAGCTCTGCTCTTCCATTGATTAATTCACAACCTCTGAATATGAATTAGATTTATAAAGACGGGTGGATATGTATACAAAATAACACTACAATTTTCTCCTGAAATTCTGTTCAAGTTGGAGTCGAAGGGCTAGAATTCTTTTGCTGAATAAGAGTTAAGTGAACCTTCAACGAAATGCAAACAATGGCAAAAATGAAAATGGGGATGAAGCTATGTTGTCGTATCTTGGTAATAAGTAACAATAAGTTCACATCAAAAGTTATTTTATGGACAACCCTCAAGATCCCTCAGCTTGGGGATTCCAGCCATTGTAGTCTACAATAATAACATTCCCAAGTTCTGCTCCACTGTAGACTGCATCATGACAGCAGTATGGCACCACCAACATGTAAAGAACAGGAAAGGAGTGCCCAATCTTGGGACTGCAACTGGAGAAATTTAATGCACCTGAAAATTCATGGCATAACAGCACAATTGGGAGCTTATTGATGGGTGTTCCCTGTCAATGGCAAGGGATGCCCTAACCATGCTTTGGAGGCACAGCAGCAACTATTTGGAGGTGACATCATGTGATAAGTATCACCAAAGGCATTATTATACAGCTTTAGTTCTGGTTTAAAAGGCTTGTGTGATAAAGTCCTAAGTAGCTGATCCAGCATCTTGGTCGGTTTCTCAAACTGAACATCTCATCTTCAGTTCATGCCAGATCAATCAACATTTAATAAGTGTAACAAACAGAATCTAATGTGAGCTCTCCAAAGAAGGGATGTGGACCAAGGTGTCCCAAACCACACCTTCATGCTCAGAACATATAGATCAGCCCTAAGTATTTAACTGATCCTGTATGATTAAAGACTTTAGCTGATGATCCTCCATAAACGTTTCTTTCCCACCCTATTTTGGACCATATTTCTGCCAGTAAAAGAACCCTTTTTAGCAGACTAAGGACTTTTTCAGATGGGGCAAAAAAACCTGCAGAGGTCAGGAGGAGGACAGTGCTGTCCTGCTTCCAGTGCTCCATTTCAGACAATGCCGTTCTCCTCCCATCCTTCGTTCATTCTGCCTCCATCCTGCTTTCATTTTGCTGCTGCCACATTCTCATCCAGAAGTGTTCTGGCAGGACCAGCCATTGATGCTGTAATTCATAAAAGGACAATGATGCAAGTTTTCAAACGCTGGCAATGCTGGCAAAAAAAATGCCACAGGAGATCTATTGACAGCTTGGCCAGTCAATAAAAAAAGAATACCTTATTCCCTACACTTAATCATCAAAGCATTGCATAGTCTGATACGCACACCCTTTTGCGTTCATTAGGCATCGTTATGACACCATATTGGCCATGTCCTGATAAAGACCTACATCTGTTATTAGCTAGTGAGATAATTGGGACCCATTGCATTATTATTTCTTTCCCCAGACCTTTGGAAGAGTAGATCAAGTAAAAATGAAAAAGAAAAAAATCTGACACCTCCTTGGATTTTAATTTCATTTTCAATATGCTTCCCCACAAATATTTCTAGCTGCATGAGCATTTCATTTATTCACCACTCGACCAGTGCTGTGGTTGCAGAACTTTCCTAAGAAGAAGGGTTTTTCTTTAAAAAAAAAAAAAAAAGTGTGTGAAGCTGGCAGCATCTCTGTTAGAAGTTTGCTTGTTGCTGGGACATAAAAAGCTGCCCAACGGAATTTGAAAGTGTATTGTCTGCCTCTGGGAACGGGCCCTTTGTAGCACTTGGAGAACAAACCTCCTGACTTAGGGTATTAAAAGCAGCTTGAGAATTCTCTTGGGGATTTAGATCCAGTGTGTACACCACATGTGAAGAAGTAGAATAAGAACAGGCAACATACTGGTCATTTTTGACTGGTGGGGTCTTTGTGAAGGGAAGCCTTTCAATACGATCTGCAAGTATGGCATTTTATTTTTACCTATTAGAAACAAAAAGGAAGCATTTATTTATTAGAGGGGCCTAAAACAAATTGTTCCTTCCATTCAGAATTACAGCCAGTCACGCCCTTTACCAGGATATGCCATGCCTTCTCCCTCCCTTGTTTTTTTCTGTCACCAACACAATAGACCAGTGGCTCTTAACCTTTTCTTTGCCAGGCTTTAAATATCTTTTCTTGCAGCAGTCCCCAAGAATTAACTCAAGATTTAAAACAACAACAACAACAACAACTATTATTATTGATGATGATGATGACGATGATGATAATGCAATTGGAATTGGAGGGGGAGGGAAGACTTTTTTCCTGCTTCTTCCTGCAAGTTTGTGGCTGTAGCACTTTGAATGGCAATGTGCAGGCCAAGCCAGCCAGCCAGCCAGCTTTGCTTTGGCTCCTGTCATGTGGCTGCTCTGCTGCAGGGAGGAGGTGGACCAAGCAGCCTTCAAGTCTTTGTGGACCCCCTGTGAGGACATCATGGACCCCTGGGGGTTCTCATACCCCAGATTAAGAACCACTGCAGTAGACAACTGAACGTGTTCAGTCCTTGCTGAATTGTTCTGTGGGATTTTATTTTAATTTTTTTTGCCCCTCTGCTTCAGGGGTAGGTAAAGTGCGCCTCTTGGGACCTCAAACTCATCAGAAACCTCCCATAGCTTCCAACCACACCTCACTGATTTTTTTAATGGTGATTTTCTCTCCCAAAACTGGCCCAAAGCACCCCAAGCTGGCTGCAAATGTGGCAGTTTGCTTCTCCCAGCCCTAGATTCCTCAACGCTCTGTGGGGGTGAAATCCTCAGATCTGCCAAAATGGCCATTTAGAGGTACTAAGTAGTACCTCCCCTCATGCTTACAATATTTTTGGTACTTTGGCAAACCTTGAATCTCTCCCTAGCCTGGTAATATTTCACTCTTTGGGCATGGATAATGGCATTTTGTCTTCATATAGATTCTTATCCAGTAATTAGGAGGGGTGGGAATGGTGCAGCCCTCCAAATGCTGTTAGATTGTAACTCACAGCAGTTCTAGCCAAAATAGCCATTGGTGAGGAATGCTGGGTACTGTAGTTTAACAACTGGAGGGCCACATGGTCCCCCTCTCTGGACTCTAGGATATGGAAGGAAGTAAGGGGAAAACACTTAAGGATCCACTGTTAGGAGAGCAGAGCTTTGAAAAGTTACAATTTTGGACTACAACTCCCAGAATCCCCCAAGCATCACCACCAGTTCAAAGTGCTGCATGAGCTAATGGTCTTCCAAGTTACTGGGGGCTTCAGATACTGAAAGTCAAGCTAGCCATTATCCATGTAGCCTCATTCTTACCTCTGTTTCCAAATCAAAGCAGGATGTGATGGTGTGGCGGCACTAGGGTCAGGATAAGCATTCTCATTTGGTTTTGGAGGGTATGGCAAGTATGGTTTTGCTGAAAACACAACACGGAACTATCAACTGGTGCTCCCTGTTTTGCATTCCTAGAAGCTGGTGGTCACTGTTTCTTTTTTCAGAAATCGCCTGTGATGTACCGAAAGAAATGTTATCCTCACTTTGATTGATGCTATGTGATGATGTAGGCTTATTCTGGAGCCAGTCTGTGCAAAAGCAATGCCTCTTACCCTGATTCTAGAGGCTTATGCAAGGGGGGGGGCAGGGAATGGTGGATTCCATTTTCCAGAGACACTGAGAAGTACTGTGTGCAAATGATACATTGCCCTGTTTGAGACGCCTCCCTCAAACTGGGAAAATGGTCTCTCAACTTTCCCCTTCAAATAGGGTAAGAAATAGGACGGGGAGAATTAGAATTGACTCAGGCATTGATAGCTAGGTAGAAAATCATGTATTACACATATTTCAAGGGTTCAAAGTAGTCATATGGATTACCTACTCCACAAAATCCTTCAAGGCAGGTTAGTTTTAATAATACAAGAACATCAAATCTGGGAAAAAATTGTGTTGAAAATGGGGACTACTGTATTTTGTGAACTTCCCTTTTCCATTCACTGATTGTCCATGGCTGCTGTTTCTCCTAATTTTCAGTGTGAAAGGAAACAAACAGGGGCTTCTTCCTGTGACAGTCCTATTTGGTCAGGAAATAGCTAGAAAGTTGAACAATGTAACACCTTCACATGTCAACACATAGTAGTCCCTTTGGCTATATGACACCATCACAGAACTAAACAAGAAACAGCAGGAAACATTGTCCTTTCTTTGCTGAGAATAGGCTTCCTGACAACATCACATTGCTGGGAAGATTTGGCTACATTATATCACAAAGCCAAAACAGAGTAAGAGAGTGATATTTTCTTCCCTTACTCTGAAACTGCAAAAAAAATGTACCGTTTCCATGGTTTTTGCATTTTGACAAGAAGCTGTCTGTCTGTCTGTCTATTGTTTTGAAATGTTTAAAATGATTTTAAAGAACTGTTTCCCTGAGATCCTATGATATAGGGTGCATATAAATATTTTCATAAATAAATAGAAACAAATTAATGTTCTATGCCAGTTGCACTCTAGTTATTAACTGGCCATGGATAACGGGGAGCCTAAGGCTGATATATAGTGGCTTGTCTAACCTATCAGGTGAGTTTATGGCTGCATTGAAACTGAACCAGTGACTCCTCAGCCACCACTCTTGGCAGCTGTGCTGCACCAGCTCTTGAGTCCAGCCTGACATCGGATGATCAGCAAATCTATAATGAATTCCAGAGGATTCCTAGCACTTTGCAAGAAGCCAGGGTGTACTATCTTACAAAGCACTTTCTATGCTGTAGAAGCAATTTGTGGCCTTGCGGTGTGTTGAACAATTTTTTTCCTATTTTTTTATTTTAATTTTTTCCTCTGCCCTTTCTTTCTTAGTTTTAACACACATCCTTCTAACTTTAGCTGCTGAGAGGGAATCAGAAGGAGAAAGAAACCCTGACCCTTGGTGGTGAGAGAAAAATAATCCAGTGCTTTCAGATTCATGCAAGATTTTCTCATTCCATTGTCTTCTTGTTGGTAACTAATTGTATTCCTTGCATGAGCCCATTCATCCCTACTCGAGTTTCTTTCCTTCATGTACCCCATCCTTCCATCTCCAGGTCTTTGCTGAAAATATATAGAGAAAGAGATGCTCAAAGCATGGCAGTGTAGATATTGGTTTGGTAATCTGCCCACTGAAGGCAAGAGAAAATTGAATGCTGCACAAGGAATGTGGTGGGGGCAGTGGAGGGAGGGAAGGAAGGAGAGAAAGCAGCTTTTGTCAAGATCATAGCATTTACACAGAAGTAATTTTTCTCTCCTGGTTCTGGTTGGATATTGTTTACCTTTAAATGAGAGGCAGCAACTTTTCTTCCCTCCCTGCAGGTGAGTCAGCCACAAATTGGGGAAGAAAAAAAATTAAAAAAAAAAAAGAATGTGGGTGAGAGAAGGCAAAGATGGAAAACAATCTCCTCTTAACTGTTTGGTAGGACAGAAAGGTTTTTTCCAAATGAACAAGGGAAATGTGCAAAGGCATTTCAAAACAATTACATTGTGGGAGCATGTAGCACACTCTGGAATAATTACCAAACACGATCAGATCATGCTAGAAAACAAAACCCTGAGATCACTTATTAAGCCTCTCTTGCTTATTATTGCTACAGTTTGCCTGTTTCCACATTTCATTAGCAACAAACACACTGGTTCGTAATTAGACACCTGGGGCCCATCTACACGAGGGGCAAAAATCCCAAATACCTTGTATTATTGACATCTCGCAGCAGCAGCAACCAGATCAAATGTTTTTTCTGGCCTCGGAAGCCCCCATACACTTCACATTCCTGATGGCAGCCACGAGGGATTTACTTGCATTAGCCACTGTTTTTTTTTTTTTAATGTCCCAAGGTGTGCTGGTGTGATACAGCGATTCTCCAATGCAAAACAGAAAATATTGATCCTTTTTAAAATTTCCTTAGTGAGTGATTGCTAAGGAGAAAATCCAACATGGTGGCAATGGGCGCTTGCCCTCCTAGCAAGCCCTGCCCCCCCTGTTGCCTGGCCAATAAGCTTTGTGCTTCTCTTCACATTTTTTATTGTTCAATAGTCCAAAAGAACAAAAATGTGCACCCACCCCGCAGTTTGTGAAAAGTACAGGGAAATCTGTGAAGGCTTTTACCCCGTTGTTTTTGCCATTTTGGTGCCCCCTCCTTCCCAAAAGTGTGGATTGGTGCTGGATCCCTTTTAGGCAGGAAGGATTCCCAGCGAATTCCATAAGGGATATTTTCATTGTTTAGACAGGTCCCTGGATATAAAAGAGGGTTGGTTGATTCTTATGCAGATCTAATATTTCCTTTCTCTTTCCATTTTTTAAAAAGCTGCCCGAAATCAACTTTCAGCATAAGGCAGAAATGTCATGTTTTGTTTGTTTGTTTATTCAGGCATTTTAATTTGTTATAAGCTGATTTTATGGATTATGGTTATTGTTTAATTCTCATGTTCTTGTTTGATGATTTGTTGTGCAGTGTGCTGAAATCCTAAAAAAGATGAAGGTTGGTGTGTGTGTGTGTGTGTGCATGTATATATAGACACACCTTTTACTAAATAAATAACATTTTGTTTACCTATTTCATCTTGTTACTTTGTTTACCCATTTCGTCTTTTTACTTGTTGCCCATTTCCAGTTTAAATCCTAACCTATTACCTAGATAGGGCTTATGGAAGCATTATAAACCAGAATTCCAGAGAATAGGAACAGTTGCATTGGGAATATGAACTAACATATCCCTTCAGTGGAACATTTGTTGAAACAGCATTATTATGATAATATCAGTTTTGGGGAGAAAGGATGTTTCTGCTTGTTTTATTCTTTTGTTGCAGCAGAAATAGTATGGCACAGATATAATTGGACTGGTCTGGATGCAGTACCATTCAAACAGTGTTATTCCAATGGGAAATCTTTTAGATACATGGTCTACCTCTGGCTTTTCCCCAGCATCTAACAATGACTTGGAGTTCAGTTTGTGAGAGGTATGAAAAGTACAACTGTATTTGAAGTAGTATAACCTGATGAGTGTGTGTATATATATATATATATATATATATATATATGAGCTTTCCATGGATTTGATTCAATACTTCACTATGGCTGCAGTCATAACTACACTTAATAGGGCGTTAAGTTGATTGCACCACATATTATGTATAGGTGTTAATTTCTCTGCCAAACATTACAATATTACAGTAGCTACTTCAGGGTGAGCAATCACTTTGGCCTCTGAAATGAAGAAATATGATTGCAGCAGGTACGATTTCTCTCATTTGCCATCTTTGCATGGTCGGAGGGTTGTTGATTTAAGAAAAAAAATCTCTTAACATGAGAAACTACCTTCTCATGATTGAATTCCTTATAGGTTCAATATAGTGATCTGACATGTAAGGAAGTCATTGAGTTATTAAGGGTGACTATAACACTTCATGAAAATGGCTTGCTCATATTGCATTGACTTCTGGATCCTTCCTGGATACTCACAAGTAGAGTTATGTGAAATAGGCTTACTAATCAGCATCCCAAAAGTCAATGTGCAATGGTCTGGGAGATTTTAAAAGATGCACATGAAGTTGATAAACCAGGTTGGGGGAGGGGGGAATCATGCATTTATTCAGAGTTAGGAAGTAGCACATTACAAATAAAGTAGTTACCGTCAATAAGTTATTTCTCTCTTCTCTCTCTCTCTCTCTCTCTCTCTTTTTTTTTTTTTTGGTAATGAGGGCAAAATGAAATCCTAGTTCAAAAGCAATGTACTGAAAGGAAACAAAGCCATTCTATTATTATTGTAATCAGTGGCAATTGGTGACTTCCATGTCAACATGGAGGTGAATCCACTCTGGGCCATAGCTAAACTTCATGGAAGCTATCCAGGGGGTTAAACTTAGTTTGGGGATAGGGATCAGCACCTTTACAACACAGCATAAAACCCAAAGAAGATGCATTACCCCACTGGCATGAAAGCCACTGGATGTAATCATTAACACTTTCCAGTTACTCTTCTGTTCAGACATGTTCAAATGGTGTATTTTAGGAAGCATTTTGGCAAGATTTCCCCCCTCGTTATTTTATGTCATTGTCTTTGCAAACCTAAGAGTTCTCCCTCCACCTAAAACCAGCAGCTTACTTATCTTGTGACTAAATTCAGCCCTGCTTGTTTATCTCGACTGGTGATTCTATTCTGAAATCTTATTTTGAAATACTATTTTCAAAATACTATTTTAAAACATGCATCCAGCATGAAAGGAAAGCCAATTCCACCCCTTTGACCCCCTATGGACCTCACCCCCTACAGTGCTCTCAAATACCTCTGCCTTAGTCAGAGTCCTTCCCAAAATGGTGGCTAGAAGTGAGGTCACATCACTTCTGGCTGCCATTTTGAGAAGAACTCAAATAAAATAAAATAAAATAAAATAAAATAAAATAAAATAATTTAGGAGTTCTAGGGGTTCTGGATGGCTTTCTGCGTGAAGATGGACATGTTTTTGTACATTTTGAGGGATTTTTCTATGATTTGGGGGTGCAGTATCCCCCAAATCATGCCGTTTTAAAAAATGGGGGGGGGGAAGGAATGTGGGTCTTGAAGGATTGGGAAAGAGCTTTCCGAGGATGCAAATGTAGAGTCCAGAGGCCTCACACAGCTCATGAGCCACATTTTGTACACCTCTGATCTAAATGCATTGCGCGCACACATAGTTTCTGCAGTGTACTGGAACATCTACAGGTTCTCCATTATAATGATGGGCATTTGGATGAAGCAATTATAGAAGTCATGCAGAACAAGAAAGGGGGGGGGACACAAAATACTCATTGTTGTGTGAGACAGCACACTTTTTCCTTTGCCTCTTTGAACCTTAAGAAGAGAGGGTTACTCTGACAACCTAGACGGAAGAATCGATCTGCCTAGAAATCTGGCTAAACTGACCCAGAATTTGAAGAAAGAAAAAGTCTTTTGCTGAACAGAGAGATATGACAGTTTATTGACTTTCCTGCTGCTGTTTTAATTACACGTTCCAAATGAAGTCAGTGCTGGTGAGTCTGTGCTAGTGAAAGGTGTCAGATTCAGACCACTGGAGATTAATGCCTTGTCCAGAGGGGTTAACGGTGATATGTGGATGAATAGACTCTTGCTGCCTGAAGATTTTCAATGCACATCAGCTCCAGGGACAATGAAGTCCCAATTTGAAGCCACAGCTGGCCAAGATCCTATTTGAGTCCTAGCAGACCATATATATCTGCCAGTGTATCTGTGCCACTGGTCTGGAAAGTGACAGCAGCCCTCCCTTTCCAGTGGCTTCCAGTCACATTCTGACCCTTCAGCCCCTGGCTGGTCATGGGAGTGTGCCAGGTTCCATTGTGCTGCCATCAGCTTCCAGTGTAAGGCTAATTTTTCATTTCCAGCATGACACTGTATTCAGGCAGATGTCAGCATGGGTCATTAGATGGATCCTGACCATTAACTGTTTACTTGGATGCAAGGAGCAATGTTTTCAGTGAGCTTATACCCAGTAAGTTTGAGTTATAACCACTCGCAGCAGTTTAAAACAACACATTCGAGTTAGTGAGATTAAGCTTGTTCTTCCCTAGAAGAGTTTGCTTCCCTCAAGTACGTACTTTCCAATATTGCACAGATAAAAACCAGGAGAAATGTGGACAAGTAACATTTTAAAACTAAAAATCTGGCATACACACATTTTAGGGATGTCATTTCCTGTTTCATTCCTGGTTAAATATGGGATGTGGTGGATGTTTTTGGTTAAAAAATATTTGGGTGGGTGGGTGGGTGGGCTGGAGTTCCCTGAGAATTCATACCCTCCAACATGTCACAGATGAAAATTGGGCCACATCTGGCCAAACAACATCAGAATGTATTCAAAATGGGTAAAGTTATTAATGAGGAAGAACAGACAAGCTAGCAGAGGCTGCAGCAGTCTGCCTTTGCCTGAGCTTACAAGGAAAGGCAAGACTCTGCCCTCTCCTCTCCTCTCCTCTCCTCTCCTCTCCTCTCCTCTCCTCCCTTCTGAGTGAGAAGCTCATCACATGGAGGAGGGGAAGTGGCATATTCTGAACCCTATGTCCAATAACAGTTTGGTTCTTTGGAAAACTTATTTAAAGTTCAGACTAAAACTCAGAGTTGCCTCATTGCCCCATTGACATGGGAGTTGCCATTCACCATTGCTGTGGAAATTGAAAAGTTCTCTTCATCTGCTCAGTCACCCTGTTTGCTGCACATCAGATTTCCAAAGCTCTGCTTAGCGGAAGCTCTGTTAGAAATTTGTCCCTAGCTAAATGATTATATGTCTGTCAGGAGCAAGTGAAAAAAACAAAGGGTGTAAATTCATTTTTTAAAGGTTTTTAAAAATGAAAAGAGCACACCTACCTTCATCTCCTAGTCATTATAATGTAAAATAAGGTGAAAAATGCAACTTCCATTTCAATTTCTTTTTTGCTTAATTGCTTTTAAAACAGGAGCCCTTTGTTTAATCTTCCTGAGATATGGCATATACTATGTGGTGTCCAAAGAAAATATCTGAAGCAGAGCATGGAACGTTATCTTGGGGGATTCAAATTCTTAGAGTTTCCAGCCAGCATTGCTTTGTATAGTAAGTCTGGGAGCTGCGGACCTCCTCCCAAAAAAACACAACCCGGCAGAATCCTAGATGACCTTTTACATAAAGTAACTTTGTATTTACCTAACTACCTATCAGAGGCACTTAGAGGCTTACCACACTCTAAAGTAAAGTAGCAGTACAGCAGGCTCCTTCCTATGGAATCCAGGGATTTGTAGTTCTAGCATGCTAAATCTTGGAATAGCCTCAGCACCTTAGAGCGCTCCTTTGAAGTTCAGACTAAACCCAGAGTGGATTTACCATACAACTGATATGGAACATCCAGCCACCACTACTCTGAATTAAAATAACCAGGCCACATAATACCTGTGACTAATGTAGTTAAAAGTTCATCACCCATTCCCAAGAAAGAAGTTTCAACAAGCCCAGGAAACCCTAAAATTTCAGAATTACAACCCCCCTAAAATCCTCTAATAAGAAAACCCTAGGGGACCCCACCAAAAATTAAAAGAAGTATAGGAAAAAGGAATGGAATTGATGGGTTAGAATTTTGAACTGCAGCATTTTATTGCTGTTCTGTAGCATTCAATGGTTGGGTTCCATGTGGAAAAGATCAAATATAATGTCTCCTAGTAGAGTTGGTACATACATTCCATTGCCAGGTGGCATGCACTTCATAGCAAGCATAGGGAAATGAAACAACCTGTATGCATGTGCAAATGAATACACTGCAGATTATACAGGTGGGGATTTTGTTTGTGACATAGTCTGGCACAACCTTCCATAGCAATAGTCCGTGTAACTTTTTGGTCATTTCAGAAGGAGATATTGTATACCCCCTTGCTCAATGACACCAGTTCCATATGTGCAACCACCACTTGAGGCACCAGGGTGCACCTCCCAGCCAATCAGTGGCTGGGGGCAAAGGATCTTAAGTACCACCCAGCTGCAAATTTGTAGTCAGGAAAAGGGAGGAGTTGTCAGTCTACTGGACCTTCAGCAAATTTTCCAAAGGACTGGAAAGGTGGCAGCTCTTCCTTTGTCCCAGCTGCAAATGTGCAGCCAGATGGTGCCTGATTGGCCATAGGGTTGCAGCCTGGTTGCCTGTCCTGTCTTGGTAGCCAGCCAGGAGCAGAGAAGTCCACCAGGTGGGCCAAACAGGAGCTTACCAGCCAACATGTATTATTATCAGAGTCCAAGCAGCAAACAGTTATCAGAGTCTAGGCAGTCCAGGCCTGTAGAGTATGGCAGTAAATCCAAGGCATCAGGCCTGAGGGAATATCCAGTAGCAAGGTCAGTCCACAAAGCAGAGTCCAGAAGTCAAGAAGCAGGAGTCAGAAATCAATGAGATTTCTCTGGAAAGAGCAGTTGGTGCACAACTCCTGGCTGAGAGGGAGGGTGCAATATTTATGGTTTGGAATTCTCTCTCAGCTGTTGGTTGATTAATGAGCATTTAGTATAAAGACACTCAGAGCTATGCAAGCCCTCCTGTTCCTGACTGCATTGAGTTGTTGTTGGCATGGTCTAGTTTCTATCTGTATCTTGTGGCTGCTTCGTCTGTTTGTCCCTGTTTGTCTCCTGCATGGGCACATCCCTCTGACCTTCCATTTCCCTGTCAAGATCTGCCTCTGGTTCCTGAGAGCTAAACCTAACACCCTCTTCATCAGCCTCATTGTCTGTGTTGTACTCCAGACTGGGGGTCTGGGAAGGGGGCATGATAATGCCTCAAGTAGAGGTTACACACATGGATTTTGCAGAGAACTCACTGGAAGCACACCAGGGAGCTTTATGCCCATGGCTGCTGAAGAGAATCCTGGCCATTGGCTAATACCTTAATAAAATATGAATATGGAAGATTGTGAATTAATTCAGGGCTTGGATTATATGACCTAGAGATGCATTCTTCACATTAATTCCATTATCCCATGGAATAAACTGCATTTGCAGGCAAGTGCTGGAAAGATTTAACTGACATCAAACTCCAGAGCCCAGCTATGAAAAAGATATCGCTATTTTTCATGCAAACACGCCCATGAGCATTTCTTCCCCTTCATAGTGGTTTTAATTTCCCCTTGAAACCTAATTCCCCACTATTCAGCTCATCTCTATTTCAAATGTATATTTCCCAGATTGGTAGGAATGTATTAAGTGTGCGGTGCCACAAAAATAATTCAGACCCATCTGCGATTTATATATAGGGAAGCAAAAATAAAACAAGATTTGGTTTCCTGCTCCCATTAAAATATAAAAGAGCCCTCCATGACAAGTTACTGCAGCTGAACGGAGTGCTCCAAGGTGCTATTTAAACAGTGAGAGGGTGAGGCACATAAATGCAGAAAAGCTGGGCAGTCTGTTCAGCAAAGAAAAGGAAAGGGCATAGAGAGCAATGACAACTGAGATAATCACCTCCTTGCTTTGCCCATCCTGTAGAGAAAGCACATTGTCTCAGCCTGCACTCCTTGCCATCTCAGGGCAGTGAGATCCATTCTCTGGCAGGAATCCATGCTTGGACTTCCTGAGACAGGGAAAGAGATGCTTCTCTTTCTTTTATTCAAAACATTTGAGTGGGGATAGGGAAATCTGTAGCTTTCTCATCCTGTACAATAAATAAATAAACCATCAAATCAACCAACCTTGCTCTTTTTCCTCCCCCAATGTGAAAAAAACCCTTACAAATTGGATAAAATCACCCAAATGAACCAAAACAAAGTCCCTGACCTATTTTTATGGGATACAACTATTCCAAGTACTTACCCAGACAGAAATGTGTATTTACCTGCCTGATGCATAGATAATGAAAAGCCTATGGTGGGGGGAATATTGTGACCCTAATTCACTCTAAATATACAGTGTGTATGGATATACAAGGTGGCCTAAATACCCTAAAGGCATTTTGATCTTGGAAGCTAAGGAGGATCAGCTCTGGTTAGTGCTTGGATAGGAGACAACCAACAAAGACCAGCTGCCTGGTAGGCTATAATTCAGAGGAAGGAACTGGCCAAACCATCTCTGAAGAATTCATTCATTCATTCTTCTGGATGAAGAAAGAAACTGTTCCAGAGCACGGCTTCACAGCCCAGAAAAAAAACAAGGAAATTCTATGGATAATGGCCATGGAAAGCCTTTGACTTCACACCTCTGAATATTCCTTGCCTAAGAAAACCCTAGGAAATTCACAGGGTTGCCCATAAGTTGGCAGGCAACTTGAAAGCACACACACACATATGGGCAGCTTGGTTACCTTTCAAACTGAACTTTAATGACTGCCTTGTACCTACCTGGTCAGGGCTAGATGCCAAGTGGGGAAGAAGGCGACAGAAGTATTGTCATGCTTCTTTTTGTTGTTAATTGCCATTATGTTGACTTAGACTTACAATGTAAAACAAAAATTAAAGCAAGCCTAGGGGGTAGGGATAGAAAGAATATTTGAAAATATTCAAAGCATGGTCCAAAGATGCATTTATCAAGTGTCAGGAAATCCTGATAAGTAAGGTGAGGAGCTTCTTGGAAAAAAAGTGGTGGCAGTCTTCATTCTGTGCTCACAGTTGAATCCATAAGAGTTCAGAACCACAAATGGCAAATCACTCTTTCCATCCATAAAATTATTTTAATCTCAAGTTCTCTCCACTCTAATTTGGAAGACATTTGTGAAATATCGAAAGTTTGTAGGAGAACCATAATAAAATGAAATGCTTGCCCTTCTCCACTGTGCCCTGAGTAGCTGTTCTTAGTCCCAACTAGAGTAAACCCACTGAAGCAAATGCGATTTATCTACATGTTGACTCACCAGACAAGAACTGTTTGAATGAGTCTAATCAACAGAGGATTCCAATTGAGGCCTGAGTGTTTAGGGGTTCCCCATGGAGGTGGTATTTCAGGGACTGAAAGGCAATATTTTAGGATGTGAAAGACACTTGGTAATAATTCATTATCATTTGTCTGCTTTTCAGGGTACCAACTTCATCCTCACAGTGGCACAACAGAGGAAGAAAAGAGGGGTTGGGGATGAGCATTTTTGAGAAAGAAGCAGACTCCAGCCATACATCTTGATGTTGTCAATTAATCATCTTCTCTTTTCCTGATTTCATCTAACATAGTAACATCCATTATAATAAATATGAGTTTTTTAAAAGAAAAATCAAAGCACCTCCTGGGATTTGGAATCTCAGGTGTTCAGACTGGAGTGTTCACTAATTGGGTGACTCGTTTGTTAAACAAAAACATGAATTGTAAAAATCAATCTGATGAAGAACAGAAAACAAAACAAAATAAAAAGGATTAATAATGTTTTCTCATTTCCCCTCTGGCCTGGTTTAAGCCTTCATTGATCCTTCTGTGTTTAGAAAAGAGAAAAGGTTATTAGTGAAGACTAGGAACATCTCTTTCCTTTTCACTCCTTTCCATTGTTTAAAATAGCATGTTCTTACACTGAATAGACTGTGGAACTCCCTTCCACAAAATGCCAGGTTAGTCCCCTCCCTGCTGTCTTTTCACCGAAAGGTGAAGACATTTTTACTTAGACAGGCTTTTGGATTGTGAATTTTAATTATGGAATTATGTAGTGTGTGTGTGTGTGCATAACTAGCATGCTGTTTTTTAAAAAATATATTTTGATTTTTTAATTGAAACTATGTTTTAACTATGTTGGAAGTGTTTTTAACTGTTATGATTCTGTTTTACTAATAGTAATATTTAATTCTTTTCTTACTTTTGTAATTAATGTTTTAGCTGTGTGCCTTTTAAATTATTGTAAGCCAACTTGAATCCCATTTTGGGAGAAAGGTGGGATATATATCCAATAGACAGACGGATACAGTTGTAATCAAAACTATTCAAACCCCATTGCAAATCAGGTTTATTGTTAAAATTTACAGACTTTCAGCTGTTTGCAATGAACAAACCAAACAAAAGCAATTGAAGTAGCTCAACCCAACCAATGCTTCAAGTGGTTTCCCCAAATTCAACTGAACATGCAACTTATAATAACCAAATAGGTAGATAGATGCCCATGTACATGAGAGGACACCAGAAGTGGGTGATGCCATGAGGTGTCAGTCAAACCAGAACCTTATCACCCTGGATAGCTCAATTTTAGCTCTTTGACCTGACCATTTCTGGGGTTCAACTGAGTACTTGTACAGTCGCCCCTCCACATTTGCAGGTTTGACTTTTGCAGATTAGATAATTCATGGATTATTTGCTGCCACCTCTGTTGCTGCTCTATGACATTTTTTTTAATGGGAACTGCAAGCTCCAGGAGACAGAGAGTGGGGAGGCATATAAGTCCCTATTTAAAATGGGGTAGGGCAGCAGCAGAGGTGGCAGCAAGCCCCACCAGCCACCCGCTTCTGCCTTGCGAAGGAACCCCATTATCTCAAAGGCATCCACAGTGGGTTGAATCTGCAGGCTGTACTTTCTGTGTGTATTAAATATGGTTTTGTGGGGTGTGGCTAGAATTATTCAGGGTTTTCCACTTTCATGGGGGTTCTGTGCCCCTAAACCCAGGGAGTGTGGAGGGCTGACTGTACAATATTTTGAGGTATGACTCTCTGTCTCTGTCTCTGTCTCTCTCTCTCATCTTCTCCACACCAGCTACACCTATGTTCTGAAAGCCTTTAAAAATGCCTTATGAGGAAAGGCAGGGTAGAAATCAAATAAATAAGTATAAACAAACAAAGCAAAAACATGATATTGGTTACAAGCTGCTCTGATTTCCTCTCAGCATGTCTGCTTGTCTGCAATGAAACAGACTACGGTCCAGGAACACTCATGCCAAATCAAACACGTTAGCCTTCAAGGTGTCACTAGACCCTTTGCTATTATTTCTGACATAAATATTCATAATACCATTAAAACCATAAATATTCATAAAACCAATCATAAATATTCATAAAATCATTCATAAAACCATCTCCATTGTATCCCCAGAGTGCAGGCATGTCTTTCAAATACAGACTCACCGTATCCAGGAAGCTTAGTATCTTTTCTCCTACTAATCACTTTGGTCTCTTTCTCTGAAGAGTCATGCCTTGCACAGAACACCACTGTGCTCCTCGGAAGGGTAAATGTGGTGTATTCTGAAAAAGAGGCAGGTGTGCATGTGTGTGTTCCTTCAGCTGTCGATGCCATTGCCTGCCAAATGAAGTTTGTTATTGTGGGCCAGCAAGCCTAATGGAAATAATTACCACCCAACATGTTCTGGAAATGGTATTTGCTTGTGGAATGATGGCTTTTGTACTCTCCACCGCTTCCTCCCTTCATTCTTGAATAGAATTCTGGCTCCTGGCTCTCACTGTCTTGGCAAGAGGTTTGGTGTGTGTGTTCCCCCTCCACCTTGTCTCAGTGTTATATGGCCAGCCACGGCAGGGAGAAGAGATAGTTCTACCATTGCCTCATTTCATAGCCAAATACATGTTGGTAATGAATGAGATTAAGGGAGAGACTGAGAGAATGAGAAAGATAAGTGCAATTGGACAAAAAAGATTCCTGAACCTGTGTCTCATCCTATTGCTTTTCAGAGACTGTTTGGTATTGCAGTTATAGTACTGGACTGTGACACTGGGCATTCAGGTTCTAGACCCTATTGACCCTCACTGGGCAGTCGTTGGGTCAGTAACATTCTCTCAACCTGCCCTGCTTCACATGGCTGTTGTGGGGAGAAAGTGAAGAGGAGAGCTGCACTGAGCTCATTGGAAGAAAGAGGAAACATAAATTAATAAATAAGTAAATACATCATAAGCCATCTGTTCCCAGGTATGCCCTCAGAACATAGGAATGAATTTATACATGCTCTGAGCAGGCATGCCTATCAGGGATCTTGTAACTTTAGCAAGGCAGACTGGATTCAAAAACCCACATTCACACAGAACCCCCTAAAAGGGGGGATATTCTTGAATGTACAGCAATCAAGACAATACACAATAGTTGCATTGGGAAATAGCAAATATTATGGCAAAGCTACACAAACAGCAAAAGTGCATGCTGAAGTGCAAACTTGCAAGGATGGGCAGCTTTGGAATTAAAAGTAGCTTGAAGTTATAGGGGTTGCTAAGGGGAAGGAGGAAGGAGAGAAAGAGGTTCAAGTGTATTTCCCCCATGTTCATAAACACACAGCAGAGAAAGGGAGAGGTTTTTGGGGAGCTGAAATGTGCAGGGAAAGTACTTCCTAAGAGACAGATTTGAGATAAATTGATAAATTGCCTTCCCTTGATCCCTTTGGACTTGTGACAAACTAAGGAGTCCTCCTGACTGGAACAGTGTAAGGAAAGGAGGACAACCTAACCCAGGCCCTCTTTATCAGAGCCAGGAACTTGAGAAAGAATAAACATCTGAGATTCTCTGGCCAAAGTCCTAGGTTTGGGGGTGGGGGAGGGTCTGAAAGAATAAGTGAAGCTTAGTTCAGGCAGCAGGTGAATGCCTAAGCTAGGGGTTCATCTATACAAGGCAATAAAATGTGGATTGCTGCTCAGTAATGCCAATTCACAACATCTTTCATTTGTCTCCATGGTTGTTTGTTTCAAGATTGCAGGCATGCAAAGCCATATGCGTTTGTTGATTCAAAGGTATGCCTTTGAATCAAGATGGTGGGCGCAAGTGAATTAATTGTGTTTTTATTGTCACAAGTTGCTGCGGCCAAACAGTATTTGTTTTTTTGTTTTTTAAAAAAGAAAATCTAATGTGTGGAAGTGCAATCCTCTACTTAAACAGAAAAAAAGGGAGGAAGCTGTTTCATCACCTCAGCGCACAATCGCTATGGTGAAAATCCTACATGGTGGTTCTAGGCGCTGCCTTGCTGGCAAGCTCTGCCCCTGTGCACATTTCCTTTGGAGTTTTTAAAAAACTTCGGGGAAAGCCACAAAGACTTTTCTTGTGGCATGAGTTTTTCATCCCCCTCCTTCCAAATACGATGAAACAATGCAGGATCGCATTGGGACAAAACGTATTCTCCTCAAATTCTATGAGGAGTATTTTCACCGTATAGAAAAACCCTAGGTCAGTGATTTTCAGCAAGGATCCTCCAGAAGGAGGCAGGCAGCTTGAGTTCTTGCTTCAGGTAAAAACAACCCCCTCCCAGAATGGATTGCTATGAATTTGGAATTCGTTGTAAAGTATCTCAGGCCTAAGCATGCAATCTGAATTTCTCTAAAAGTAAAGCAAAGGGACTTTTTCAAACAAATAGTATCCACCTGGACTTCCTGAGACATTTCCCAATATTTAGGTTAGCCAAAGGTGATAATGGCTCAGATAAGCACCCATTAAGAAAGACGTTGTTGTTGCTGTTGTTGTTGTTGTTGTTGTTGTTGTTGTGTGCCTTCAAGTCATTTCTGACTTATGGCAACCCTAAGGTGAACCTATCATTGGGTTTTCTGAGGCTGAGAGTGTGTGACTTACCCAAGGTCACCATAACTGAGCAGGGATTCAAACCCTGGTCTCCAGAGTTGTAGTCCAACACTCAAACCACTACACCATGCTTTAAAAAAGTGTTAAGTCAATAATCCTTGCCCCAAAGGTGACATTTCCTACCAATGTCATTTCTGGTCTGTAATACATTGCTTGGCAACTGCAGGGTCACATGCAGGAAGAGACGGAACCTTGTCTGGAGGGTATTTAGTATTCCAATTGTTTAATCAGGGAGCTTGCGCAAACTTGATGATGGTTCAGCAGAGGTCCTGGCTACAAGATTTGACTAGGAGAGGCCTTTTCCAGAGAGGCCAGAGAGTCAAAAGTAGTTTCATATTTGAGCATACCCATATACATCTCAGCAGGGATGTTGTACAAATCTGGCTATCTCCTAGCAATCTTTCTGAGAGAAGCAGAAAGGAATGGACCATGGGATATCCAAAAGAAATGTCACAACTAAAACATATTCAGTGTGTGACAATCAGGCTAGTTTACATTAATAAAACAAAAAAAAAATCTTCTCCTCCTTCTCCTGAAGAGAAAATCACCTGGCGAAATTCTTGGCCTGCAACAACACAGGAGGAATGGGAAGACATACAAGGGGGACCTCTTGCCAGTTACAGCTGTTGTGTCTCTGCTCCCTTGCCCCCCTTTGAGCTCACTACAAAAGAAAAACAGTTAGTACTGACTTCTCTGCAGGAGGTAATCTTAACAGGACTGTGGGCAAATGTACCATCAGCTTCTTCCTCCTGGGGAAACAAGCCCACCACATCACTCAACTCCTGGGGAAGGTCAAAACCTAAGCAGTTTCATGCACTGACTCTTTCATCAATGGAGCAGCTGCCAATGGGTCAGGTACTCCTTGAAGTATTGAGATACCAAGCCATTCAGGGCTTTGAATTCTATTACCATCACCTTGAATTTAGATTGGAAGCATGCTGGCCATAAATAATAATAATAATAATAATAATAATAATAATAATAATAATTTATGTTTAACCCGCCCTTCTGCTCGGCAACCGGGGCGGTGTACAACAGGATGAAAACAACAGCAAGTTAAAACAATCCTTCCCAATCCTAACCCTCCCGCCCCTTAAAACTAAATTAAACTAATGGAGAATTAAAACAAACATAAAGTACAATACAATATACAAATTACGACCAAAAAAAAAACCAAAAAGAGAGTCAAGAGTCAATGAATCTGGAGACTGTCCTATGAACTTTAATCTTCTGTTACATGTTTCTGGTGTGTAACCAGGATAAAGTATAAGGAATGAACAACTAGGCTGGATGTTTAAAATCACCACCATTGCCATTGCCTTGGGTGATAAAGGCAGAAGTGATCCCTTCTGAAGTGCTTCCTTCAAATCTGCATCTGAGTGGTGATAAAGCAGTTTCCTAGTCCACTCAAGCCTTTCCTGACCTTCCTTGCTTCTCAGTCCACACGTCTAGTTAGCTGCTGCTTTCTAATGAGATGTATGCATTCAGCAGAACATTCTCCCTCCCTCCTCTTTCTTCTCTTTCTCCCAGCATGTGTTGGATACATTTCAGAATGTTTCTCCAGGCTTGAGGTGGATGAATCCAGCATGTGTCTGGTGTGCTTTTGTTAATCACAGCTATTTCAGATGGATGATGGAGGTGTTTTTGTCCTTCTTGCTTTGTTTTGGTAACAGATGGCTATTGTTGCTCTGTGGACACTGATAGGTGCACTCACTGAATATTCTTCAGCCTATTGTCCCATGGAGGCTGTAAGAGAGGCAACCAAACAGCAATGTTAAAAGCTGAACCTCTTGAGAAGAGGGGCATCTTTTGGTCCAGATGTTGACCACTCAAGATTGCAGTTATCTTTCAGAGGTCCCTCCAATGGTGTCCCTGGAGTGAGCATGGCTCTTGTCAGATGGGTTTTAGAGTCTTCATCAGCACTATAGCCAAATGTTAGCAGTTGGCCATTTCCATAGAAAGGAATATCTTGTGTTTGGTAAGCCCTGATAGATAGCTTCATTTTAAGGCTTCATTAAGGCTGGAAACAGACCTGGGGAGTAAACAGCCCTTGTAGTAACCTGCTTGTACAATTTCCATAGCTATTACAGGTATGTGCACAATTTTCATAGCTAGTAACAGGTTGGTATTGATGCTCTGGGTGTACTCAGAGCAAGATGGTTCGCACCTGCACACTTCATAGAATCTTAAGCATTTCAAGGCACCACAAGGGCCATGTATGCCATGCAGGAATACATAACTAAAGCACCCCATGGAACCTCTGTTTAAAGACCTCCAAAGATGGACACGCCATACCACCCTCCAAGGCAGTTTATTCCATTGTTCAACGGCTCTTACAGTTAAAAAAAAAAAAGCTGCTTCTAATATTTAGGTGGAATCTTTTCTGGTAATTTGAATCCATTGAACTCACTTCAATTGCTTTGGTTCGGCCCCATATAACCTCAGAAATCCATCTTCCATTAGTCATGGGCTTGCCTAGCGAATGGAGAAGCTCCAGCCCAGAAGACAATTCCAACTCACGACAGTCTGGTTGACCTTACTGGTCTCCACCAAATGAGAAACAACTTGAGAAAAGACCTTTCCAGTGGTGGCACTTTGCTTGTGAAACACTCTCCCCTGAGAGGATTGCTGTTGTCATTTTGGTTTCAAGTGACCTTACACCTTCTTCATTTACCACACCATTAGATTGTGAACTTTAGTCTTTAGATTTATTGTATACACATTTTTTCCTCTCCATTGACGCCCCCTTGTCGTGGGAGAGAGGCTTGCGTACCCTAATGATGTTTTGAGCTATGCTGGCGGTGGCATAATAGCCACTGGTAGGGTCTCCCATGCCAGACAGGTCAAAACCGAAGGGTCTGACAAAGAGCGTCAAAGGGCAGGATGGGCTCTCTAGCCTTGTGGCAACCGTCCTAGGAGAAGGAAAACTCTAATCCCAAACCCGGGCAGATGGTGCTCGTCCAACCCTGTAAGGTCAACCATCTAAGAGAAGGAAACTCTAATCAAACCTATGGCCCGAGGACCTCGCTGCCACGTCCATGCTTGCAAGGCCACGGCAGATGAATCTCTGGTTTAAAGGGTGAGGCCAGTTCTGTGCACACTGCACTCCACCAGAAAAATCCATTGCACAGGCTCGAAGGACAAATCCAGTTCCAAAAAAGCCCTGTAGCGACAGGCGAGGGACAAAACAGCAGGTGTAAAGATGCACTGGAAGCTGCAGCCCCAACCCTGCATGCAGGCGGTTCAGGACATTGGTCGCTCGAGGCTGACCCAGGAGATGACAGTCTTGTTCGGCAGCATCCTGAACGACCAAGCAGCCTTTTTTAAGGAGAGCACTGCTTGCTCCATATGGAGAGGGGCCTAGAAAAGGTGGCCTAATGAAAGCTCATCCCCAACTACTTGGTTGCTAGCCGCGGCCAACCGGAATCTTCTGATGCGGTCAAACCAAGGCAAGGAAACAAAGGCACACACCGGCCTCCAAAGGTGTAAATAAACTGACACTTGCATGCTGGAACATCAGAACCATGCAAGACTCTGAAGATAGTGGATGGCCTGAGCGTCGTTCTGCCCTAATAGCCCATGAACTATCACGGCTTAATATTGACATCGCTGCTCTTAGTGAAGTTCGCTTCCATGAGGAAGGCAGCCTTAAAGAACATGGTGCCGGCTACACACTTTAGTGGTCCGGCAAACCCAAAACCGAAAAACATCTTTCAGGAGTAGGATTTATGATTAAAAACTCCATTGCCTCCAAACTCGAAACCTTGCCAACAGGACACTCTGATCGCATTATTTCCTTACACCTCCCACATGTTGTTCTCTTTAGTATATATGCCCCAACTATGCAAGCCGACCCTGTAGAGAAAGACAAATTCTACACAGACCTACGCCAACTCATACAAAAAGTCCCTGTAGAAGATAAAATTATTATCCTTGGTGACTTCAATGCCAGAGTAGGAAAGAACTCCGAAGCCTGGAAAGGTGTCTTAGGCAAGCATGGTGTTGGAAATTGCAATGATAACGGACGCCTCCTGCTAGAGTTCTGTGCAGAACAACAGCTGACTATTACAAACACAATCTTTCAGCAGAAAGATACCTTGAAGACAACCTGGATGCATCCCCGATCCAAACATTGGCACCTCATTGACTATGTTCTAGTCCGTCAGAGAGACATTAATGATGTCCGTCATACCCGAGTGATGCCCAGTGCAGAATACCAAACCGATCATCGCCTCGTCAGATATAAACTAAATTTTCATCTTAAGTTCAAACCTAAGAGGGGTGGCATATTAAAGAAGAGACTCCAAGTCAAAAATCTTCAACAAGCTGCCATGAGAAACAACTTCCAGGCAAATCTACAAACGAAACTTGAAGACCATCCTACAGATCCTTCTCCTACAGTGCTTTGGCAACATATCAAAAACAGTATCCTCCAGTCTGCAGAAGAATCCCTCGGGTTCTCCCACAAGAAAAATCAAGACTGGTTTGATGAAAACAACCAAGAGATCCAGGAGCTGTTGGCAAAGAAGAGAGCTGCTCACCAGGCATACCTTGCCCAGCCAACCTGTCATGTAAGAAAAGCAGCTTTCCGCCTCACATGTAGTAAACTACAACAAAAACTCCGAGACATGCAGAACAAGTGGTGAATCAATATTGCAGAAAAGACACAATGCTGTACAGATCTGGGTGATCATAGAGGATTTTATGAAGCTCTTAAAGCAGTGTTTGGACCTACTTATCAGGTCCAAAGCTCCTTATACAGTACAGATGGTCAAACATTAATTACTGATAAAACCTCCATCCTGAATCGTTGGGCTGAACATTTTCAAAGTCTCTTTAGCGCCAACCGAGTAGTCCAAGCCTCAGCTATCCAACATATGATACAAAAACCAATGAAAAATGAATTGGACATAGCTCCCACTTTGGAAGAGACCCTTAAGGCCATACAGCAGATGAAAAACGGCAAGGCAGCTGGGATTGATGGAATCCCACCTGAAGTTTGGAAACACGGAGGTCATGCACTCCACGAAAAATCCCACAAATTCCTTGTGAATTGCTGGGAAAAAGGGGAACTGCCATCAGACCTCCGAGATGCAGTCATCATCACCCTGTACAAGAAAAAAGGAGCAAAATCCGACTGCTAAAACTATCGAGGCATAACACTGCTCTCTATTGCTGGAAAAATCCTTGCAAGGATACTCCTGAACAGATTAGTTCCTGCTATTGCAGAAGAACTTCTTCCTGAAAGCCAATGTGGCTTCAGAGCCAATAGGAGTACTACAGACATGGTATTTGCCCTTAGACAACGGCAAGAAAAATGTAGGGAGCAGAACAAGGGTCTCTATGTAACATTTGTCGACCTCACCAAAGCCTTTGACACTGTAAGTAGAAAAGGTCTGTGGCAGATCCTGGAAAGACTAGGATGTCCCCCCAAATTCCTTAAAATGATGATCTTGCTACACGAGGGCCAGCGTGGTCAAGTCAGATATGGCGATGCTCTTTCAGAGCCCTTTCTAATAACTAATGGAGTGAAGCAAGGTTGTGTTCTTGTGCCACCTTTATTTACAATCTTCTTTAGCACGATGCTCCAAAGGGCTATGGCAGAGCTTGAAGAAGACAACGGCATCTATATACGTTACCGTACTGATGGTAGCTTGTTTAACTTAGGCCGTCTGAGGGCTCACACTAAGACTCTAAACTATCTAGTCCGTGAGCTGCTCTTCGCCGATGATGCTGCCCTTCTTGCCCACACAGAAGCAGCTCTGCAGCGCCTAACATCCTGCTTTGCAAAACAGCTGCAGAGCTGTTTGGGCTGGAAGTCAACCTGAAGAAAACAGAAGTTCTTTACCAGCCTGCACCACAGGATGAACACCACCATCCCCACATTGCCGTCGGCAAATCTGCGCTCAAGTCCGTTCAGCAGTTCACCTACCTGGGAAGCATCATCTCCTCAGATGCCAAGATTGACAAAGAGATCGATCACAGATTAGCAAAGGCATATAGTGCATTTGGAAGACTTCACAAAAGAGTCTGGAGCAATAAACACCTGAGGCAAAGCACAAAAATCAGTGTGTATAGAGCCATCGTACTGTCTATCCTCCTTTATGGATCTGAAACATGGGTCACCTATTGCCACCACCTACGACTCCTCGAGCGCTTTCATCAGCGCTGTATACGCACAATCCTAAATATACACTGGACTATGTGACGAATGTTGCTGTCCTTGAGCAAGCAGGGATCACCAGCATTGAGGCCATGATATTGAGAACACAGCTGCGCTGGGCAGGGCACGTTTCTAGGATGGAGGACCATCGCTTCCCAAAAATACTACTCTACGGTGAATTCGCCACGGGTCAGCGTAAGAGGGGCGCTCCAAAAAAGTGATACAAAGACTCCCTGAAACAACATCTCAGGCTCGGCCAAATTGATCACCAACAGTGGTCCGCCCTGGCCTCACATTGGGAGGCCTGGAGACGCACTATTCACAATGCTGCAGCCTTATTTGAGAACTCATGATGAACAAGTCTTGAAGAGAAATGACAACGCAGAAAGAATCACAACCCAAAAACATCACCCAAGGAGACCCTCTGCTGTGCTTTTTGCAACCAGACTTGTTTATCTCGGATTGGCCTTTTTAGTCATCAGCGCGCTGGCAGAAAGCGCGGGATGAGTCCTTCCTGAATCTTCGTTTGCGAAGAAAAGCCAGAGAGAAAGAGATACGCATTTTCAGTGATGTGCATTTTGCTATGCTATTTTTCTTTCTGCTATTATTTTTTTTATGTTGGAAAAGACTGAAGCATTCTCTTTTCCCCTCACTCTCTTACTATAAAGAAACCCCTGTTGGACTTCTTATGTATATATATTTTCCCCTCTTAGCCTCTGTATTTAACATGCTTCTGTCTGTCCCATCCACTTTTTCTTGGGCAGCCATTTTCTCCTTTCCTAAACTGGTGAGTCATGAATGACTCTTTCTCCTTAACCTCATTAAGGAAAGGTTTTGAGTTATTCAGTTTAAAGCTGCATGTCTCTTTTTTGGGATACATAGTTCAGTACAAAGCAATAAATTTGAGTCACGCTTCTAAACTGCACTCTGCTGGAGGGAAGTTAAAAAGGAATTTAACTTTTAGAGTTTCCAGCACAGGGAAAGTTTAATTCCCCCACATATTAAAATCCATGTGTCAGAATTAAAAGCATGGTGACAGTGAGGCCATCCATGCAAGCCTGCAGTCCAAAAGACTGCTTCATACTTGATTCTTCTGTAGATCCTTATTTGTTGATTTTTCTGAACACATTCAACTGTCACAAGCTCCCCACCCCCACCCCCGATTTGGGAATGTCAACAAGGCAAACTCTCACAAAACATAGTGCTAAACCTGGAAAGGATTTTAGAGTGCCCACCTTGCACATTATTGAACAGTGGATATCTTTTTGGCATGGCCAAAAAAGTGCATGCAAAACTGCTGAGTTGTTTTGGCTCCATTCCATCGACTGCTTTGAATGCCACCTTAGGACAGAGGGATGGGCTAGCAGATGATGCATGGGATCTCTTACAGCTCTGTGGTTGCAAGAATCAAAGATGCCTTTAATGTCTGCTGCATTCCTCTCCAGCACTACTATAATCTCCCTTAGATGAGACAGGGGAGTTTGAGACTGTAAAGTGGAGGTCTTTAAAACAAAAACCCAACAACATAAAATGAAACATTTTGAACCTGAAGCAATGAATTGGCAGTGCATGGAAAGAATCTACCTGATCAAAAGAGACTTGGCTTGACAAAGGTAGGTTTTGATATGGGGCCTTTTCTGTTCCAAGGCCCCAGCCACTTCCAAGCTGTCCCTTGTCAGCAGAGAACCAGGAACATGTGCCAGACACTGACTGAGTGGCGGCCTGTGTAAACTGCTTTATTAGAGCCACTTCTGTTCCCATTTGAACAGGTACCCATGATGTATCATAGCGGCCAGCTGTCCAGCTGGCAGGAGGTTTTGGCAGTAGCAGAACACAAGGCAAAAGTGATGGGTTGGCTCTTTAAACCCCATATGTGTGGTCCCTCCATGGAAGTCTGGAGAGATTGTGACTTGGGATAAGAGAAATGAAGGAGAAAAGATAATTTGGCTTCCATTTATTGATTCATTTATTTGTTTCACTTTCAAAATACACATTAACTAGAGTTCTCCAGGTTGTGTACAGGTGTACAGTCTGTTAAAAATATACACGACTAGAGCAGTACAATAAAGGAATAACTGAGGTTAGCAGATTATAAAACCAAGATAATACCAGCAACTGAGAATAAAGCATTTTGTTCTGGTTATTATTTGTCGCCAAGTTGGTTTCAGCTTATGGTGACTCTATGAAATAGAGACTTACATGAGCCTAGAATGGAATGTTTCAGCATGACCTGTTCAGTGCAGCCCATTCAGTGTGGCCATTTCAGCATGGCATGGTTCTATTTGCGTATCAATTGATAATTGGTAATTTTGTCAAGAAAATGCCATCAAAACCATTTCCGTTTGGTTAGTATTGTCTTGCAAAACCATTTGGGTAAGGATTAGGGTTAAGGTAGGAGTTAGGGTTAGGGTTATTATAAATTATCAATACTATCAATTGCATCCAAGTTATCTGCAGCCCTGCTCAGTTCTTGCAAACTCAGGGCTTTGGCTTCCTTTATTGAGCCAATCTCCCTATAATACAATTAGTCTCTTTTGGATGGTCCTTGAGGTCTCTTCCAACTCTACAATTCTATGATTCTATGATTCACCAATGAGTAGGTCCTCTCTTCTACAGTCACACAACTCACTTAATGGTGCAGGGGGGGGGGGAGAGAGGAAGGCTTCACATGATGATCTTTGTGCCTTTGCAAGTGTGGGGCAGAGATGTTCTCAACCTTGCTCCATGCTATTTCCATGTAGGTGCCTTCGAGTCACCTGTTGATTTATGGCAACCCCACTAATTTTTTTTAGGGCTTTAGGGCTTTTGAATTCAGCTCAGATTGGCAGCCAGTGTGGATTTCAAAGCACTGACATGACATGATCATACTGGCCAATCCCAGTTAGTAGTCTAGCCATCCCATTTGGAACCAATTGAAATTTCTGGACTACTTTCAAAAGTAGCCTTCCTCCTATATAATGTTTTGCACTGAATACCTTAAAATCCCATACGATCTTGGAAGCTAAGCAAATTTAAACTTGGTTAGTACTTGGATGGGAATATAATGTGCTGTGGGCTATATTTTAGAGGAAGGAGCTGGCAAAACCACCTCTGCATATTCCTTGCCTAAGAAAAAATTCATAATAATAATAATAATAAAATTTTATTTCTATCCCGCCCCTCTGCAATGCAATCGGGGCGGCTTACAATATAAAAACTCCATAGTCCCAGTACCCTAGCCCACCCCCCCTTAAAATAATATTAAACTATAAAAGATTAAAAACATACAGTAAATTAGAAAAATATTAAAACATACAATAGTTTTTTAAAAAATGATTTAAAAAAAGTGATTACAGCTCAGGGAGGACAACTGAGTCTTGGGCCGGGATAGTTATTCAGGAAAGGCCTGCCGGAAAAGATCCGTCTTGACAGCTTTTTTAAAGCCGTCTAAGGTGTTAATAAGACGGATCTCATGGGGTGACAGGTGACTTGAAGGCACACACATTGGTCCAACCAGGAAATTACCAAAGCTTAAATAATGGTTGCAGGATTATCTCTATCCAAGGAAGGGTCACAAGTGGTATCTCAACCTAAGCTGATAATGAGGTATTCCCAGACACTGAGGCCATCTGTGCCTCCACTGACAATATTATGTGCACTTGGACTGGTTGCGCTCTCTGGAAGAAATACTGCAGATGTGACCTCAGGCCAATACCACAAGGAGTATGAGATGAACGTAAGGGAGGGAGAGAAAAGAATGCTCATCCTATGTGAGCTAGACATTCAGGATGTGTAATATAAACTGTTTTTCATCCAGGAAGGTAATAATATAAATAATGTAGAGACAGATACTGCCCCACCTACCCAATATAACTTCATGAATCTGTTCTCAGGCTACATACTTGGAAGAGGAGATTTCAACAGTTTGATGTTCATAGGCAAGAGGAGGAAGCAATGCCCTGAATGTGTTTGCTTCATGGCAACCATACAGATGGAAGCAATGTGCTATGTATAAGAGCTTGGAAAGATTACTTCTCTGGAGCACAAATCCCAAAAATGTCTGGAGAATTCTGAGAACTGTAGTCTTTTAAGAGATGAAGTCAAATCCAAGGGAGAGAAAGAGTAAGGCAATGACTAGCAATGCAATGGCCTAAAACCTATTGTTAGTCCCAGCTAGAGCAGACCCATTAAATCAATGGGATTTACCTATGTGTCGATTCGCCATTCAGCAACTGATTGAATGGGTCTACTCCAGTTGAGACTAACCAACATTTTTCAAGCCAATATGTAGTTATCTAATAAGAGGCAATGTGCAGTAGTCCAGTTTTCCAAGAAATAAATTACTGATGGGTCCCTGTATCCATTGGGGTTTGGTCCCCAGACTTACCATCGATACTAGAAACTGTGGATAACAGTGAACCTTATTAAAATAAAGGACTTCCAGTAAAAATATACTACAGAGTTGCGTTGGAGGATCTAGAAGATGCCTAGAGGGGATGCCTCTCTAGGCATTTTCCAGTGCAGCTCTATGGTATGTGCCCCCTATTTTGTGTCCTGCAGATAACTGAAACCGCAGATTGGTTCTGCAGATACAGAGGCTCGATTGTATTCAATACTAATCAACTGTGCAGTGGGGAAAAGGGATATTTGATCCACTGTAATGTGGTGGTTAGAGACTTGAACTAGGAAAGTGACATTTTAGTTCCGTATCTTGAATTGGTCACAAAATTCACCTTGGTCCAGTCACTGTGTCTCAGCCTGATTTACCTTGCAGTCTGGTTGTGAGGACAAATGGTGAAAAGAGAAACACTGCACCCCACAGTCATCCAGTATTTCTTAGAGGAATAATGGGATAATAATGCAATCATTGTTGTCATCACCACCACCATCAACATCATCCAACAGTGGATCCAAGAGGCAGAATAGGAAGACTGAAGAACTAGCAGGATTGGAACATTTTTCCCTCCCTGTAGCTTTCCATGGGCACCCAAAATCTCCTCCAGAGAATGTTCATCCCCTTCTAGAGCAGAATAATAGTGTGCATGTTGAAGGAGGGCCTACAGAAGGAAGAGGGGACATGTCATTGTGGTGGAAGCAGCAGGTCAAAGGAAGTTCAGCATTGGCTCCAGTGGTGGCTGGTTGATCCCATGTCAGTAGGATGGTTAATCACCCATGGGTTGTAGTCTGAACTTTAAAGAAGGTATCCAAGGTGCATAACCAGAACATGGGTTCAAATTCAAACTCAGAGCTGATTCACCAGCCAACTGACATGGAAGCCACCAGTTGCCACTGAGCGGCTCCTGGGGAAGGCGGAAGAGAGGTAAGCCAATGAGCTTTCTGAATGTGCACTTTTGCTCAGACACAATGCAATATCCCATCCTTGTGAAAATTACATCTTTTGCTTTCTGTGAATAACCTAAACATGTGCTCTCATGTTTGGGCAAGCCAGAAATATCCACAGAAAAAAAAGCTTTGAGCACCCCTGCTGAGTTCTGGCAATGCTCCTAAACTCCATTTTCCATCCCCATTGTTTTCATGTCTTATTCATGCCAGATTTCCTCTTCTCATCTCTCCCTTTTTCTCCCCCTTTCTTTTCCTCCCCCACAATCTCACTGCCATCTGCATCTACAAGCTGCCTTGGAGCTAATCAATGCATTGGAACGGTAATTCAGCCATTGATTGGCATTTGTGGGCTTCCGTAAACTTTGGCTGTAAAGGTTTTTACAAGTGTGCCTTGCAGTCATTACACTAAGTAATGGAAAACATCCATCTTCTTCTGCCCCTCTGTGGCAGCCAATGGGAAAATCGGCTTTGAGAAGAAATCATCCAGTGATGGGGAATCATTGGCATCTCATTTGTTTAGGCTGGGAGGCCAGTCTTTCACATTGACTAACCCCAGGGATCATATGGCTAGTAGGAAAGACCAAATGGTGGACTCCTGAAGGTCCATGGGTGAGCCGTCTGATGAAACAGATGGATGCCCCATTCCGTTTCAACTGCCTCTAGAACTCCAGAGGGTCACACTGTAGTGTCACAGTCATCATTTTGGGTGGCTGGAAGTGACATCATCTTAAAGTGAGCCTTCAGGTCCTTTCAGGGGGTGGTGGTGTGGTAGTTCTGGTTCTTGGGGGAAGAGCCACTCTGGCACAATCTTTTAGACACATTTGAACAAGTTTGAGAGCAGAAAAAGAGCTTCAGGACAACTTTTCTGGGATTACTGGGACTTTGGAGGGGGACAGTGCAAGGCCCAAGGGCCACACTGGACCTTCCAAAGGGTACAGGCCACAAAATTCTTTCTGGGTTTTTAAAATTCCATGTGGACCATTCTAACAGAGCTGGTAGTGAATATTCTTATCGTTGCTTTCTCGCATGTCATGGTCCTACTCCTGAGTAGCAGAAAGGACTTTGGCTGAGAGTTACTGCAACACTATGATATAGAGAAGACATAGCCAAGAGAGAAGAACAGCCATTTTGACTTGCTACTGTTGACGGCTTGTTATTGCTGCTGTTGTTGGGTATTTTCAAGTCATTTCCAACTCATGACAACCCTAAGGCAACCCTATCATGGAGTCATCTTGGCAAGATTTGTTCAGAGGACAAGTCTGGGTTTATATATATATATATATATATATATATATATATATATATAATTTTTACAGAGGGGGTTTTGTCATTGCCTTCCTCTGAGGCTGAGAAGGTATGACTTGCCCAACATCACCCAGTAGATTTCCACAAATGAGCAGGGATTCAAATCCTAGTCTTCTGGAGTCCTACTCTAGCACTCAAACCACTCTGCCATGCTGGCTCTCATCCACTCTGTGGTCACTGGTGGCTCCCATGTCATTGGGTAGGTTAACCCACTCTGGGTTTTCATCTGAACTTTAAAGAAGTTATCCAGTGTGCTGAATCTATTTGGGGGGGTGGTTTAAAACAGCAATCTAAAAACTTGGATAACTCCTTTAAAGTTCAGACTAAAATCCAGAGAAGATTTATTGCCTCACTGCCAAGGAAGCCATGTCAGATGCCATTGTCTTAGATATCTTTTTATTGTCTATGAAATCAGAAGGCTTTCAACTATGTTTCTGTGCCATTCACACTGAAAAATCTGAGGTGTTAGAGAGGTCCCACCACAAGGCTATGTAAGATGTGGAACCAATTCTGTGGATTAAAACATTGCTGTCCAGTATCTGGATATCACCTTTAAACTTCAGATTAAAACCCAGAAAAAATCCATCACCCCATTAGACCTGGTTGGCACCAGCAGTCACCACTTGCTGTTGGTTTTAACAACTGAGCTGGAACCCTCCTTCATCTTGACAGAAGCCATCAGTACCATTATTTTGTGAAGAAAGAGAATGTGAAAAGCAGCCTTTGGACTTTTATATACTTATGTATTACACTTATATCCTGCTTTTCCTCCAACGAATTCAAAGTGACATACATGATACTCCTCCACTTTATCCCCACAACAAGTTTGTGAGGTAGATCAGGCTAAGAGAGAGTAATTAACCCAAGGTCACCCACTGAGTTCCGTGACTCAATGTGGATGAGAACCTAGATCTCCTAAGTTCCAGTCTAGCACTGTAACTACTGCCTCACACTACAAAATCTGTCTATTAAATAATGAGACTGTGTTTCTACCTTTCAGGCAAATCAGGAAGAACTGATTGTGAAGGCTTGAGTGATGACCTTGAACATGTCTGAACCTGCATGACAAGCATCAACACTCTCAGCTGTTCAGTTTATTGTCAGGCATCGTTTAAAGCAGCTGTGCTCCAGAAAAATGCTAAGTTTAAAAGTTGAGTGACATGACATTCTGCAGCAACCTGAGACAGACCCAAACCTTTTTCAAAAAATCATCACTTGTGATGAAACCTGGATCTTCCAGTATGATCCTGAGACAGAATGACAATCAATACACTGGAAAACACCATCATCACCAATAATAATAATAATAATAATAATCAAAGCAAGTCCACATTCAAAGCCATGCTCATTGATGGGTTTTTTAAAAAAACATCAAGGATGTAATTTTGGCTGAATGGGTTCTAGAAGGCAGAACACTGAACCAGCATTATTATAAGGAAGTTTTGACAAAGCTGAGAGAAAGAGTCAGTGGGAAAAGGCCAGAACTGTGGGGAATTGGTTTAATTCTTCATTAAGACAATGCTCCTGCTCATACGGCAGTTTCTGTGAAGCAGTTTTTGGCCGATAATCACATTACTACACTTGAACATCCTCCATATTCACCAGATTCAGCACCATGTGACTTTTTTCTTTTCCCCAAAGTGAAATTGGAGCTTAAAGGAATGCATTTTGAATCAATTGATGCAGTAAGGATGAAAACAGCAGATGTGTTGACACAGCTGACAGAAACTGATCTGCTCCACGCCTTCGACCAGGGAAAACAAGATTGCATCAGTGTGTGAGTGTGAATGGGGTCCAACAACAACCAGAAGGCCACACAATCCTCACCTCTCCTATCTACATAAGCCATTTATAACTATGTATGCCTTGAAGGGATGAGCAATTGATGGGTTAGTTTACTTGCGGTTAAAACAGAAGACTGCTGAAGTCGCCCCACAATTGGTGTAAAAGATAGTTCCAATGAAACAGTTTGATCATGAGCATAGGCTATACAATACAAGCCACATCCTTCTCCCCGAAAAACCACTTGACCGGAGTATGCCACCACATAAATTAGAGCGGCAAGTGGTCTAGGTACCCCAGGCTTCACCACTTTATGTTAAATAGAGTGGAGGAAGTCTTCTGGCCAGTTGGTGTCCACCTGAGCTTCCAGGACTCACATCCCTAAACATGTTCTTGCTTGAAATTAGAGACTTCTGAAGGGATGAGCCTATGAACTGGTTGGTGGTACTCGAACACTGTATTTCATTATATGCTTCCTTTCAGAAATAGTCCCAGTCCCAGTGGCTAGTCTATATGAAGAAGATCAAGATGGTCAGCCATGTGTTGCATGCAGAAGGTCCTTGGTTGCATCCCACAGATCTCTGACCCCTCTCACTTAATAAGAACTCAGGTTACTGGGCTCACAAAGCTGTACCAGCTGTAATGAACAAGTCTTGGGCTAGCAGGGCAAATTGGCTGACTCTGCATAAGGCAACTTTGTCTAAGTGATGGAAGTGGAAGAAACAGTGTGAAAGATGGCATCACTGGTAGCCTTGACCATCAATAGGCACCTGTTTAATATTTGGCTCTTACAGTCACACCATACATCATAGTAGAGTCCTCTGCCATGATTATGACTAAGGAATGAATTGTGACATGAACATCCATAGACAAGACAAGGACATCTTTCATGAGCTGTAACCATGAATCTTGGAAACTGTTTCTTTCTCTTGTCCCCCACTGTAAATGCACCTCAGTGCTGTTTAGAAAAATCTGCTATGGTAACCTGCATTGCCATAACATAGTTGGTGATACTGTTCACATGAGAGATAAGCATATCCAGTTGCAAATGCCTGCACATTAAGCTGCTCTCAAAGGTACAGAGGCAGTGGATTGCTGAAAAGGTGGCAACCCTAAGTGTGAAGTTACTTTCCTACCTACTCACTCCTGCCAATTAAGCATCTTGGTTTGCAAACCCTTTTCATTTAATTTTGGCTAGCTCTTATCTCAGCCTGCTCAAGTAAGAGATTAATGCTTTAATAGCCCCCTTTGAAATCTGGATGCAATAGCCTTGGAATGGTACATGGCTCCATATTCCAGTTCTACATAACTCAGTTGTTTTTCAGTGGAAGTACACTCCCTTGCAGTTGGAAGTGTCGGCTGCAGAACCACTTCAGGGGCCTTTGGGAGTGAATGCCTTGGGTCCATGTAAGCCTTCCCATGAGGTGTGCAAGGAACCCCTAGATGTGTGTGCAGCTGCCCCATGTGGTGAATAACTGAAATGCATCCCCACTTCTGTCCCCACTACCTCATCCCCAGTTCCATCTTCAAAACTGTCAGGTGGGAATGGATTTAGATCACTCTTGTTCCACATGTGCCTATTTTACATGGGTCCATGTAAAGTCTGCTCCTTCACACTTTTGCCTAAATCTGGGGTGGGGGGGACATGGAAATTCACCTTTTAAACTTTTATAAAATACAACCAAGCAGAGTTTGTCCTTCTGCCTTCTAGCTTTTTTATCTTCAGGTTTTTAGTTGCACATTGTTTTAACCTTATTGAAAACAGCCTTAGCTCCCATGTGAGAAGAAAGGCAAGATACAAGTAAAATAATACCTAATAACATAATTAATATAAATATAATATAAATTGATATAAATGTCAGGCCTTTTCAATTAGCTGATTATTTAAAGAACCTGTCAGTGGTCAAGTACTGTAGATTTTTTTCCAAGGCCAGATGTAATGTTTATTCTATTGAATTACTTCAAGGCAGATTTGCTACTGTCCCATATCTGGAAAGACAGTGCCCTTGTGGTAATATGGAAGCTGAGTCAATAAAGCATATTCTTTGGTCTTGTAGCTTTTATAATCAGGTCCGCCACTTTACACCATTATTGAGTAAATTTCTGGGAAGTTCAGACCAATTTTACATCAGGTTCCTATTGGAAGACAAGTCCCCAAAATTGACCCTGGCTGTTGCTAAATTTCTTACAGAGGTGGCCAGGATTAGAGCTCATTTTGTATTAGACAAAATTCGATTATAATTGTTTTATTGTTCTGATTTTTCTGATATTTTGTCTATTTTCTCTTATGCTTGAGTTCTTCTTCTGATGGATCTATAGACTATGGAGATTTTCAGACCTGCCAAAATGCCGGTTTGCTGCGCGAGCAGCCTCCCGAGACTGCTGCGCGGCAAGGGTCTACTTCGGACGACGCTGTGCCTCTCGCGAAACTGTCCGTGTCACTTCCGTGAAGCTTCGGATGGCTCAGCGCCATATTTCAATCATGGAGGTTGCCCGTGATTGAAATATGGTGCTGAGTCGTCCGAAGCTTCACGGAAGTGACACGGACGGTTTTGCGAGAGGCACAGCGTCATCCGAAGTAGACCCTTGCCGCGCAGCAGTCTCGGAAGGCTGCTCGCACGGCAAACCGGCATTTTGGCAGGTCTGAAAATCTCCTATAATAAATAAATGATGATGATGAATATAAATATTTGTATGCACTTCAACCTGAGACAAGGGTTAGACTCCTGCAGCTGCATATATCTCCCAGGGCCTTTTCACAGCCTCCAGACTCCCCTCAAAGTTGATTGTTGTTGTGTACCTTCAAGTCTATTATGGAATTTTCATGGCAGAATTTGTTGAGGGGAATTGTTTTTGCCTTCCACTGAGTCTGAGAGAGTGTGACTTACCCAAGATTACCCAGTGAGTGGGCTAACCCTGAGTGGGGTTTCGCACACTGATCTCCCAGTATCCTAGTCCAACACTCAAACCGCTACATCATGCTGGGCCTTAAAGTTGTTTAAGTCATTTCCAATTTATGGTGACCCTAAGGTGAGCCTATCACGTGTTTTTCTGAGGCTGAGAGAATGGGTCTTGCCCAAGTCACCCAATGGGTTTTTATGATCAAGCTGGGATTTTCAACCCTGATCTCCAGAGTCATAATCCAACATTCAAGCCACTACATGTATCCTATCAAAAATCAGCATTAGTATTATAAATTTCTGCCTCCAGAAACCTGAGGAGCAGTAATTTGTCTTAAAACGACCCACCCAAATGTCTCCTTGTTCCTCCCTCCCCTCAAAAAATCCCAAAGGGATTGTACAAAACCAGAGTTCAGGCCACTTCCAAGGCTTCAGTTACACGACAGTTTTTATTGCAGTAATTTGCGCTTTATCGCTGTTTCGCAGCTGTAGTGCATCGTTCAGATGATACATTGCTTAATTGATCTATCAGTTTAGTTTTCAGCTGTGTTCGCTTTGATATTCACACACAGACTGAGATGGGGGCGTGGCCTCCCAAGCACATCCTCTGATTACCACAGGAATGCCTGAGATGAACATTCATACACACACACAAGAGAGACTGGAAAAGGCTTGCTTAATTCTTCAGATCATAGCAGCTGGGCACAAGATAGCAAGGAGGGAGGGAGAGAAGGAAAGACACACACACACAAGGCTAGCACTCCAGTCTTTTTCGTGGCCAAGCACAAGATAGGGAGAACGGAAGGGACGTGATCTCAGAAGGGGAGACTAGATCATTCACACACAGAGAGACTGAAAGTAGCAAGGCAGGAGGGAGAGAAGGAAAGACACACACACACACAAGGCTAGCACTCACAGTCTTTTTCGTGGCTGGAAACAACATGGATCTTTCCTCCATCCCCTCCTTGTCCAAACCCCTCCCTGGTGAGTTCAACCAATCATGGCAAAGCTCTGCTGTGAATGTATCCAAAAGATTGCTGGTAATTCACACAGCACGTAGTGTAATGCTTGTTCAGACTATTGAAAATGCGCTACTTTTCAAAAAAGTCGGGAAAAGTCCTGAAATCCTTTCTTGCGTTACTAATGGGTTTTTGTGCCCCCCTCCTTCTGAAAGAGGCGACTTTGTGGCACAATGCATGCAAACAATTAGGAATCTTGGCGAATTCTTCACGGGGTTTCCACCATGTAACCAAGCCCCAGGTTTGCTCTGATTTTTTTTTTCTTCTGGGGCTGGTACAACCCATGGAGGATCCTGAGGACTAAATACTGCCCCCAAGAGGTTCAAAGGCAGCCAGTGTGGTGAAGTAGTTTGAGTGATGGACTAGGATACTGGGAGACCAGGCTTTGAATCCCTGCTGAACCATGAAAACCCACTGTGTCACACACCTTCATCTCAGAGGAAGGCAATGGCAAATCCCTTCTAAACAAATCTTGCCAAGAAACCCCCATAATAGGGCCACCTTAGGGTTGTCGTAAGTGGGAAATGACTTGAAGATGCACAGCAACAAGCAGCAGCAGTAAAATCTTCAAAGCTCGCCCACCATTTTTGTTATTTTTATTTTTTTTAGCATTTAGTATATTTTTGAACCAAATGTTGTATTGCAACAGAAAAGCAGGAAAACTGCATTTGATATGGCCATTAGTTCAAGAAGTACATGTTGTCTCAGTTTGCTTAAACCCTTTAAGAAAACCCTTTAACCACCCCTATATACCAATTTCAAATTAATATTTCATACCATTATATGTCAGCTATCTTCTAGCTTATTGCTAGGTATACTAAATATCCAGTCTACTGCCAAGTATGAAATACATTGCATGTCAGAAATCAAATCCTAATACAATTACGTGTTGGCTATGCAATGCTATCAACTATTGATATTAAAATCAAATATGAGGGCATGTCAAACACAGATATTGAGCAGTCACTGGATATTTGAACATCCAGAGAGAAATCAATATTAGGATTGGCTGAGAAGAGTTTTGGCTCTAACGTCCTCTTTCATATGTATGCATGATGACATACACAAGCTCACATCACTTTTAACTGAAGAAGTGTTGCATGGAAACTTTTTTCTGTTTTGGGAGGAAAAACATATATTGACAGCCATCTAACTAACTTTGATGAGACTAATTTTAAGACTGAATCAGCTATTCTTCTATTTTGTTTTTTAGAGCAAATGCAGTGCTTTCATTAAATATTTCATCAAGCCTCCACAACACTAATATTCTTGGCTTGGAAATAATCTTGGATCTGAAAGACCTGTATCACCTCACCCAGCCCTTTGAAAATGTAGGGCAAGAGACATGCTTTGCAACTTTCTGGAACCTATGACATTTTCTCCCACTCCCACAACTGTATAAATAGGCTTTATACTTGAGGCTTTAATAGCATTCTGTACTACATCTGAAGAATTGAGTTTATATCCATGAAAGATCATGCTAAATAAAAACCAGTGAGTCTTAAAGGTGCTGCCATGTTCCTTTTTTGTTTTTCTCCATCCTTTCTCCCCATTTTTATGCTACCAGACATTGCTATCAGACATTTACACAGCTACTTCTTTCAAAAATTGGCTCCTTTTGTGCAGGTGTTTGTGTGTTGCCATTATTCCTTCAGTCTGCACTTGCTTTGGAGCCACCACCTCCTTTTCATAAGGGCTTGTTTTTCTCTCCTTCATAGCAAGATCCCAGCCAATCAGTGAACACAGAGAGAACAATGGCAGGGTCACAGTGTTCCACTGCCCATCAGCTCAGGCTTCCGAGGTTAACATGGAAAAATGAAACTGATTTAGAATTATGGCATTGCCTTCTGGACAGGTCCTAGCTAGCTGGTGAGCCTAGTTGATCAAGAAAATGAAAGCAAATGAAGCTTCTGCCAGTGACAGCTTCCTGATGATCGAGAGGAGCAGTTTCATCCTTTTCACACTTTCCTAAATGGAAAAGACTTTCAGCATTGACATTTTTCATTAAAAATACTTTCCTAATTTTCACTTAGGTCTAATTAAGATCAGACTTAATATGTAGCTCCTGTGATCTGTGCTGATAAGATTTAACACTATAGGCTTCCCCACCAGTGATCCAAGCCTGCTGCTTCTGGAGATTTGTGGCCTATCTTCTGCAATGGAATTCTACATGGCAATAGGTTCCTTCCTGCTCAGTGCTGCTATTCTGCATGCTCACTCATTCCCTCCCATTTTAGCTGCCAAAGCTACAGACAGTTTGTCGAACATCAGGGCACTGCTAACACAAGGAGGGTAGACTCCAGTGTGACCTAATAAGATCAGCTGGCATGCATATTCCTTATGCAGAATGCCAAGGGGCAAGAGGGGAACATATTACCATCCTCACCTTGCTGTCATCACTCCCTGGGGCAACTGGAAGAGCCACACCACCCAACCCTCCCCTCCTGCTAATTAATGGACTGGGTAATAAATGGAAGGCTTTTTATTCATGGGCAGGTGTGTGTCTTTGTCACAGGTCTCAGCTTAAATCATCCACACCATCTCCAATAATAACATTAGCGGTGCTCAGAGCTGGCTCCAGGCTGTAAAACATATTTTCCCCTATGTTTGTTCAGTATTTCCATGAGAATTAAACACATCTATTATAGGCAGTAGGACGCTAACAGGCCTCAGGAGCAGACACCAAGCTATAATGCGGCAGAAGAGCTTTGCCAGGGCCACAGATGGTGGCACGGAGGCTGAGCTGGAACCCGAGGATAAAAGGCACAACCTATTATCCATGGTAAGGCTGGCAATGGGACAGTTGGCAGCCATAAATGGAGGAGAACAGATGGAGATGTCTCCATAAGTCTTTGCAGACCCAGAACTCATTGAGACTGACTTGAAGCAACCATGCTGAGACATCTAGCTCCTTTTCACCTCACTCAGCAGGGTATTAAGCTGCAGTCGGCAAACAACCCACCAAAATATCTTACAACAACCTTTCTCAAAACACTAAGACGGGACTTGATATCATGTGAACCATATCCAACATTTTTTATGGCACTTCAGCACATTCAAAGTAGCGATGGGGGAAAGTATTCCCAGCCCGACTCTGAATTAGCTCAGTAACTGCGAGCTTTCTTGGCATCCCATTTGGGTAAAAAAAAGATCTGTTTTCTGAGAGTTGCCTCCCAGCTCATCATGTGGTTGTATATTTTGGAGGTAACGGTGTCATGTGCAAGTGGAAATTGGCAGTTATAGCATTAGCCATGGTGGAGCACTTGGGAAATCTATCTTCTCCACTCAAAAGAGAGAAAGACAGGAATTCAGATCTGGAAGGTTGTTCCACAATCATAGAAAATATTTGCAAGAAACAGCCAAGAAACATGACAATGGGTATACTTACACCACACAAAGCTATCACTTTCATACCACTTTAACAGTAACGGTTACATTCTACAAAATCCTGGAATGTGTACTGGGTCTCTCTCTCTCTCTCTCTCTCTCTCTCTCTCTCTCTCCCTCTCTGGCTTTTCTTCACAAATGAAGATTCAGGAAGGACTCATCCTGCGCTTTCTGCAAGCGTGCTGATGACTAAAAAGGCCAATCCAAGATAGACAAGTCCGGTTGCAGAAAGCACAGCAGAAGGTTTCCTTGGGTGATGTTACCAGGTTGTGATTCTTTCTGCGTTGTCGTTTCTCTTCAAGACTTGTTTGGTGTGAGTTCTCAAATAAAGCTGCAGCATTGTGGATAGTGTGTCTCCATGCCTCCCGATGTGAGGCCAGGGTGGACCATTGTTGGTGATCAATTTGGCCGGGACTGAGGTGTTGTTTCAGGGAGTCCTTGTATTGCTTTTTTGGGGGCACCCCTCTTACGCTGACCCGTGGCGAGTTCACCGTAGAGTACTATTTGGGGAGGCGATGGCCCTCCATCCTAGAAACATGCCCTGCCCAGCGCAGCTGTGTTCTCAATATCATGGCCTCAATGCTGGTGATCCCTGCTTGCTCAAGGATAGCAATATTCGTCACATAGTCAGTCCAGTGTATATTTAGGATTATGCGTAAACAGCGCTGATGGAAGTGTTCGAGGAGTCGTAAGTGGTGGCGATAGGTGAGCCATGTACTTGGGTGAGGCACTTAGAATTGTTGGGAGACAGGAACTAGAGCTCTCTACCTGAGAATTCTAAGTTCCTCACCAAACTATACATTCCAGGATTTTATATGATGGAATCATGACACATAAAGTGCTGCCAAACTGTCATCCTTTGAATGACAACTCAAACAAAGAGGATGAAGATGTCATAACTCACCCCCTGGATGACCCAGTGGAAGAGAAGGAAAGGGCATAGTGCCAGGATGATAAAGCTCTCCTTGAGTCAGAGGAGATGGATTATGGCATGCCCCTGTTCTTTGTTGAACAACAAAGAGAAAAGTGCTGGGCTCACAGACAGTTAAATCTTAGATGCTAATTAATTGAGCCCTAGGTGTTGACAACATAGCTGGCCATAAATCTAGTGGCAGCTCCTCCATATCTTGGTTGTTTGAAACTGTCTTATCTGAGTGACTGAGGGAACTCTGGCTCTCAGTTTCTTTGACCTTTGACTGGCTATGCTTTGAGGACTTTGTTTATTCCTTGCTAATAAAACTGATAGAGCCTTATAAAACATTTCAGCAAAATACCTGGGAAAGGTCATCTCATTCTAGAAGAAATGGATTGGGCCCCATGTGTCCGCAGGAGGCCATACTGCCACACTGGCCTGTCTCTGCAGTTGGCATCCAAATTGTACTCTCCAAAGCCAGGAAGCAGGCATGCAGTGTGTGACCAAGTTTGGCCACATGTGGGGGGGGGGTCTTGATCACATGCTGGCCCCTTCCTGGCTTCAGAGAATGGGACATAGATGGAAGCAGTGGGAGGTGCAGAGACAGACTGTAATATCAGTGGAGAATCCTGCCCATTTTGTGCAGCTAACAGAGGAGCAATGGGCCTGATCCTGGGGCAGAATACTCTGGCAGGAAGCCGCAGTATTCTGGTCAGTATAGACAAGGCCTCAGTCTGTGAAAGCTTATGCTGCCAGCTTCTTTCTCTCAGTAAGGACATTATGGGTAGATGTATAAAGTGCTGCACTGGGCAGGGCATGTTTCTAGGATGGAGAACCATCGCCTCCCCAAAATAGTATTCTATGGTGAACTCGCCACGGGTCAGCGTAAGAGGGGCACTCCAAAAAAGCACTCCCTGAAACAACACCTCAGGCTTGGCCAAATTGATCACCACCAATGGTTCGCCCTGGCCTCACATTGGGAGGCATGGAGACACACTATCCACAATGCTGCAGCTTTATTTGAGAACTCACGCCGAACAAGTCTTGAAGAGAAACGACAACGCAGAAAAAATCACAACCCGGAAACATCACCCAAGGAAAACTTCTACTGTGCTTTCTGCAACCGGACTTGTCTATCTCAGATTGGCCTTTTTAGTCGTCAGCGCGCTTGCAGAAAGTGTGGGATGAGTCCTTCCTGAATCTTCATTTGAGAAGAGAAGCCAGAGATAAAGTGCTATAGCTTAACAGCTTGTAAGCCACTCTGAGGGCCTTTGTGGCTGAAGAGCGGGGTATAAATAACGAAAATAAATAACTAAAATAAATAAATATATAATCAGACAAGGCAAAAATAGGACAATTACGACATTACGGTAGCACAAATATTTTTGTTACTGCATGATGTCGTTGTCCTCCCATGTGCATCACGTGCTCCAGTAGTCAGTCAGGCGTCACTTTTAATTGAAGGGGGAAAGCTGTCAATAGCCATCAATATCACTCTTTTCACAGTATTAATGAGCGTGAAAAAAATGTGTCCCGCAGTAATCTCGCAATGACAGCATGAATGGGCGGTCTTTCCCCCCCCCTCCTCTTTCCCAACGAGAACACAAGATGCACAGGACACTCTTTTAATTAACTGTCCCCTTTTCTTTGTATTTGTTTAAACGTTTCTTAATTTCTTTAGTTATTCCTGTGTTTTTGGTGTGTTTAAACAAAGTCATGTCTTCTCGCGAGAACAACTGAAATCTTGCCAATGCAAAATCATGGATGTGAACTCCCATCTTTAAAGTGCTAGTGGTGCTTGTGCAGTGATTCTGTGGTGCTGTAATTATGCAATTACAGTGATGTGAGATAATAACTGTGCTTATGCCACTATGTTTCAGCTTTTCTCAGTTGTGAAATTACAGCATTTTTAAACTCTCGTTTGATAAAGTCCTTAGTTTCAAAGGTGAGATAGACCCTCCCCCCCCCCAAAAAAGAATCCTACTCAGTTCTTGAATGGTGACAGGCTAATCTCAGTAGGTTGGTTGCCTTTTGGAAATTCTCTGGGAGGATGGGTGGGATGGGATTTGTAATTCTGCCTCTGTTTGCTCTCCCATTGCCTGTGGCATCCTGCAAACTACAGCTTCAACCTTCATTTGCTTGTTAGTTAATAGGTTGGAGTCCGTGGGCCAAATCTCAGTTATTAATTGGGGGAATTATTAGCTCAAATAGATGAGAGGTAAGGTAACTTCTGGGACCTTGTACACCCGCATATACCAGTACTAACTGCAGAGACTCGGGGTTAAAGTAAAATAAAATGTTTTTTTATTTATAAGCATTCACACATGCACACACACTCACAAGATCCACACAAGACTAACAAATAGTCAAGGCAGAAAGGTTGGGTAGAGGAACAGATTTGGGAAGCATGGGCAATAATTACCAGTCCCGAAGAGTAGAGTCTCATGCAGTGAAGTTATCAGACTTGGAGCTGAGGGTGACATAGTAATCTTGCAGAATGACGGTGTCAATAGCACTGTGCACATTTATCTATTGTCTGGGACTAATATTTATACCCAATTTCATATCCTGAAGGGTTAAAACAATGCTTAGATGCGTTTCCCACTGTTAAACAAAGGAAACCACTACTTCATTAATTGTTGTTAATGGCTGAAATATTAGAATTGATGGATTTATGACAATCTCCTTATTGTGGGATAGGAAAGGTGCAAGGAGAAATGTTTTGGGGGATAATGGGTGTCCCAGTCACTTTGTTTTGTGATGGATGAGGGGATTAGCACATTCCAACTAGCAGTCTCTATCTATTAGGGGTTCTGCTTAATCCTATATTGGGTGTGTCTGCTAGCAGTTTTCCATGATGCCTCCCTTAGGTCCTGGCAACCTCCATTTGATCTCACTTGTGGTCCTCCCCAGTCTACTAGACCTCATGGAGCATCTCAGTATTGCCAATTATGAAATATCATTGGGAGGGGTGTAAGGCATGGTAATACACTAGAATAGTGGCTGTTGTTGGAACTTACTCTACCAACCAGCTCTATGGGACTGGTATTCCTGCTTATCAATCACTGTTGATGGGGGAAGAGCACACCATGATCTACAATCTTAGGAATTTTGCACCTTACCAATGACACTCATCAAATAACAGTTCGTACTTCCAGTAGCCCAGCCCCTCCCTGACTTCTGGAATCGAGGAAAAAATGTTTTTAGCAAAATATTTATCCTACTAATGAAGCAGAGCCTTGGAAGGTCAAAGCCAAGATTGCTGCAATCAGTTCCCTTCATCGAGCACAGTGAAAGGGGTGCTGATTGCAGATGCCAATCAACGCTCTTAGGCTTTGCCTGCCAATTTGAGAATTAACCAAAATATATCAAAGCACTTTTTCGGGCAGCAAAATTAGGGGAATTTTCAAATATAGGCCTTTTATAAGCACAAAACCAGACTGCAGGGTCAAGAGGGAAGTATGGATTTCATACATTTTCTCTGAAATGTGAACAAAATCAGAGGCTGGGCGAAATTACTTGCTGCAACTCCCAGAATCCCCCTGCCAGCATGTCTAGCAGCCATGCTGGCTAGGGGATTCTGGGAGTTAAAGTCAAAAAAAGCAACTTCACTAGAGCCCTGAAGTGAATAAATTTCTCATTTCTAATCCTACACATGTTTAATTTCAACTAAGTGCCAATGAGTTCAGTGTGATTTATTCCCAAGGAAGTATGTATAAAACTGCAGCTTTATCACTTCCACGAATGAATGACTTCCACAAATGAGTTACTTAGCATGGCCATACTAAGAAATGACTTCTTAGAATTAAACTGTGTTTGTGGGTGTGCTTTTTTTAGCTGATTAAAGGCAGCCAGCATGGTGTAGTGGCTTGAGCGTTGGACTACATCTCTGGAGACCAGGGTATGAATCCCCACTTGGGCATGGAAACAAACTGGGTGACCTTGGCCAAGTCACACTCTCTCAGCCTCAGAGGAAGGCAAAGGCAAACCCCCTCTGAACAAATATTGACAAGAAATCCCATTATAGGATCACCTTAGGGTTTCCATAAGTCAGAAATTAGTTCAAGGCACACAACAACAACAACAACGGCAGTAAAATAAAGGTTGGAAACCTAAACTCAGAAGAATTAGTTTTAGGGGGCCTGAAACTCTCAGTTGTAATTAAAAAGTAACTTTTCCAAGCTTTATTGGCAGCCTTAAGCATTCCTTCCTTCCCATTGAGATATAGGTCAGAATTCATTTAAGAATGTGTGTGCATGTACTTGCCTTCAAGTTACCTGTCAACTTGTGTTGACCCTATGAATTTCTTAGGTAAGGAAGGTTCAGAGGTGGTTTTGCCAGTTCCTCCTCTGAAATGTAGCCTACAGCATCTGGTATTTGTTGGTGGTCTTCCATCCAAGTACTAACCAGAGCAGACATAGCATAGATTTCAAGATCAGTCAGGATCTGGTGCCTTTAGGGTATTTAAGGTCCTTACTTACGAATAAACACATATGTAAGGACTTTATCAGATGGGGCTGTAATTGCAGGATTACAGTGCAACAGTACCACAAATGTGTTCCCATTACCACATGATGTCGTTGTCCTCCCATGGTCACCCATTAATGTCTCATCACTTTTTATTAATGGGAAAATCCATGAAGAGCCCTCAGTATCACTCTTTTCACAGTATTGATGAGCAGGTGAAATCATGTCCTGCTGTAATCATTTTATTTATTTATTTATTTATTTATTTATTTATTTATTTATACCCTACTCTTCAGCCTCAAGGCTATCAAAGCAGCTTACAAATTGTTTTAAGCAATAGCTATTTACACATCTACACTGTGATAAGCAGCTCAGCATGATGGGAGGTCCTTTTTCTGCCCTCTCCTTTCCCAACAAGAACACAGGATGCACAGGACTCTTGTTTTAATGAACTGTCACCTTTTTTTTGATACATTTTTCTGTTTGTTCAAGTGTTTATTTGTTAATTTCTTTAATTATTTATGTGTTTTTTGTGTGTTTAAACAAAGTTGCATCTTCGCATGAGAACAGCCAAAATTTAACTCATACAAAATCATGGTAGTAAAATCCCATTCTTAAACTGCTAATTGTGGTCACGTGATGATTCTGTGCTGGTAGTATTGTGTGATTACAGCATAATATCACGCTATTACAGCGACTTGTTATAATTACTGTAATTATAACATTATGTTTCTGCCTTCCTCAGTTTTGGGATTTCAGCAATTTTAGACACTAGTCTGATAAAATCCTGAGTCATGCTACTCATGAAGAGCCAAAAAGTCACCATTGTGTAACAGTTATATTCTGCTGGTAGTGGCAGAAATTGAGTTGTGCCGAGAGCAGGTTCATCTGTGCCTTGCCTTTGCAAGTTGTGCATTGTGGTTGTGCATCCCATACTTTGCATTATGGTTGTGCATCATGTATTGTGCATTGTACAATGGCACCCAGTCACTGGCATGTGTTGTGCAATATTGCTTTCCCACACAGGTTTTGTAAAGTGCTGTTATGGGGTATGTCCATGTACAGATATTTACACTGCACTAAGGTGATGTTGGACCAAGGCCTTTCAGAGGAAAAAAAATGTGTACGGAATAGCCCAAGCCTTTGGAACAGTTGCAAAAGCAAACAAAAGTTCAATAGGCATTTGACAACAAATGTGTTGCCTGTTGGAGTTCTGCCTGTGTCATGGCTCTTAATGGTAGAGAAGCCTAGCCCCTCTCCCCCATAAGAAAATCTCCAGTAATACTATCCCCCTTCAAAGGATGTGGCTGCACACAAGAACTACATGGAGGGAAAATCCTCAAAAACAAAACCTAAACCTCTTTGCCTTCACTATAACAGCTTCCTCTTCCGTGCTAAACAGGCTTCCTTTTGCTAGGCAGCCAGCTATTGTTAGAAAGCCGGTTATGCAACACTCTACACTGAAAGCTCCTATTTAAAGCTGTTCTTTTGGTGACAGCAAGAATGATCGACATTTCAATCCACCGTGTGAGCAGCCCTAACACATCTCTTTCTCATTCATCTCCCTTGCCTGTAATCCACTGGAGTATTCAAGAACTACCAGCTGTTCTCTCTGGTTGGGCTGCAGTCTGTACAAAGGGACAGAGAGAATTCCCCTTCCTGAGGCTCCACTCATTTGGATAATGCAGGAAAAAAAGGTGCAGAGATATGTGTCTCTCTATGTGAACAACAAAATTAATTCATCTCAGTCATCAAAATAGCTTGAGCTAGCCCCAACCTATGCTGCCTCTACAATGGGGGTGAGGCCAGTGAGTTGCAGCCAGACTTTTTATCTTCAGAGATGGAGAGTCAGCATTCACTGCACATTTTGGTGTTCAACACTAGGACCTAAATCCTATTGTTAATCCTGGCCAGAGTAGCCATGAAATAGGAAAGAATGTTTGAAAATATTTGAAAAATGATTGAAAAACATTTATTTTTTTTTTATTTTTTTTTTTGGAATGTCAAGAAACTCTGATGAGAAGAATTCTGGGATGATGATAATCTTCACAGATCAGGTCTTCTTCTACAGAAAATGCATGCATGATTGTTTTGTGCAGAAAGTAGCAGAATTTTCCCACACAGCTGCTTCTTACACAGAAAATGCCATTTTCTGTGCAAAATCATCACATGTGAATTCTGCACAGATTAACTTCTGAACTGTGAATCAGCTTCAAAAACTGCATGGTTTTCAAATACTTTCTTGCAGTGGGAAGAAAATTGCTAAAAAAATTTACTTGTTGCTTCCTTCAAGAAAAGAATCTATCTATATATAATTCTCTTGGGTATGTTGCAATTCCCAGTGTGCTGATTGGCCACTTAGGAAACTTACCAACCAATCAAAGCTCTCTGTTGAGCAGCCAATCAACACACTGGGGGCAGAAACATGGAAAGCTTCAAGTCCTTTCTAAACATGGCAGCGGCAGAGGAGCTCTCACGTCATGGCGTGCATGGTGTGTGTGTGTGTGTGTGTAGCATGGGAGGTGTGTGTAGCATGGATGTGTGTGTAGTGCGGGGGTGTACGCACAGTTGCATGCTGGCAACAGAGGGGCTTTTGGTATGAAACTGGCTATACCCACCTAACATACACCGTTATAGTTGATTTGAAAGGTTATATATTAATGTGTCAAATGACTGTACTCTTGACATGTTTCCTAAGCAGCCAATCACCAGAGTGGGAATGGAAACATATCAAAGCACTTTCTATATATAGATAACGGTGTATTTTATGCCAAGTATAGCTAGGAGTGAAGAATTGCATCCCTACCATTGAATCAAGTAGACTTACCAACATGTTGAATCCCCATTCAACAATTGATTTAATGTGCCAATCCTAGTTGGGAGTCACCAACAGGATTCTAGCCTAGATGTAAACATATACCATAGAACTATAGACATATACCATACATAGAACCTGTGGGTCCCCAGATGTTATTGGACTACAGTTCCCAGGAGACCTCTGAGGTCTCACCTTGACAGCCAGGTTGTCCTCCCAGTCATTAGTGAGGCTATGAGTTCAATCCTACAGCCTCACTAATGACTGGGAGGACCACCTGGCTGTCAAGATGAGACATCAGAGTGATCCTGGGAACTGTAGTCCAACAACATCTGGGGACCCACAGGTTGAGAACCACTGTCATAGAATCATAAAATGATAGAGTTGGAAGGGATCCCCAAGGACCATCTTGTCCAAAACCTATCATTCAGGAATCCACAACCAAAACATTCCTGAGAAATGCTCATCCAAACTTTTTAAAAAAATCTCTACAGAAGGAGAATTCTTTGCTTTCAAACCTAACTCTTCACACAGTCTTCAGAGCTCCATCTTGACAGCTAATTTACCTGCAGGCATAATTTGGCTAAATTCAGAGACTTTGCGTTCCTTCCCATTCCATTGTATGTTTTTTGGGGGGAGGTATCATCTAGCCCAGGCATTGGCAACTACCCTTAATGAGGCCAAATTCCACCTCAATTGTGCTCTGGTGGGCAGCAGGGACACGGCTTGGCTCAGTCACCCCGTTTGCTGCACATCAGATTTCCAAAGTTCAGGAGCCTTCTCTAGTTTTCACTCTGGCAACCCTATGGTACTGACATTTGTATCTGTTCTCTTCTCTCTTGGTAGGAGAGTGGCAATGAAGGGAATGTCTACTGCCAGCGGCATCCTGAAAGTCTGTGTGTGCTGTGTGTGCAGATAGTGGCTGGCCCTAAAAAGAGAAACCTCCTCCTAGCATTCATTATTTTAATTAGCTGAGCTTTGCCCTGAATCTTGATGTGAAATTAAACCACAAAGAGGGCCATGCCAAGAAGTGCCAGCTTCCTGGCTCACTTTAGAAATGTACAGAGCTGCCTGGGAAATTATTAGATATATTATGTGTCCCTTTCCCTCCCTGCCACAGGTCAGTGGACATATCCTTCTCTGGTCCTCACACAGCAGTAAGTTAACAGAAAGTTAACTGCAGTTAGCTAGCAATTGGGAAGGGCAGGTTTATCAGTTTCCAGTTTTGTGAATTTTGGCAAATTCTGATCACAAACACAATGCGAAATAAAATCCATGGCCATCCCAATGGTTGGGCAAATCTGTTCGTTTTGGTTTGCTCCCACGTTCAGATTTTACAAAAGTTGGTAAAAATGAATGGAAACTAAATCCATATCTATTTCTTGCTAGGAAATGCAAAAAACTGACCATGGAGAGAGACAACCTTTTCTTCTTCTATGGACATAGCTATCTTTTAATTACCAAAGACATATGCAATTCATTCAGTGAGCTTACTTTACTTAAAACTAACCCATAGCTTGCAGCCCTTCCCTTTGTAGATGACTTTGCTGCCCCATTTCAGAGAATGTAGGATGCATAGTTTGTACCATCCTCATAATTGCTGATATATATTTTAAAGGCTGTACAGTTTAATAAAAGTTTTGATGGAGTTTGGGTGATAGCTGTCTGCATTTCTGGAACTCGGAGTCATACTTTTATTCCCAATGTCACTTAAGTGCAGAGTTGTGTGTGCCTGCATCACTAATGTCTAAAACTTCATTAAAACATCTATAATTTCACAGGCAGCCATGGAAGATGGATAAAGAGCTCTGATGAACACATCTAAAAAGAACTGGAAGATCTGTTTGTTCATGTGAGCTAAGTAGCATTAAGAATGCTGGAGAATTTTGTTCCACCTCCATTTTTAAACAAACTAACCCAATTCAAACTTCATGAGCTGGACTGGCATACTGTTATCCTTACATTGTGCATTTCTTCAAACTTAGTAGTGTATTTCTCAGCTTAAGAAATGTATATTTTAGGAAAGGGCATCAGCATATGCCTTACTGACCGTATGCAAGCTGCTCCTTCCAGTCTGGCTCTGCTGCACCCAACCATGACAGATGGTGACTGGCTTATGACCAATCAGCATGCTCCATCATAGAGCAGAGATTTGAATACACAGCTACCTAATCCACACTCTTGGTTTGGACTGCAAACTCTACTCAATATACCATGCTGACTCTCTGTTAGAAATATACATTAGGGGCCTTCCACACTATAGAATTACATATAGCATTATGATTCCACTTTAACTGCCATGGCTGCATCCTATAGAATCCTGGGATTTATAGTCTGAGGAGGCACTAGAACTCCCCAGATGAGAATTCCAAATACCCCTCCCTGAATCCCAAATCCCAGGATTCCATAGGAAGGAACTATGGCAGTTAAAGTGGAATCAGAGTGTTATAATTGTATAGTGTGAATGGGCCCTTGGTTGCCTATCAGTTGGATCACTGTGCTGAAACAAATAATTGTAACCAAGGAAAAATAAGAATAAGAAAGTTGCACTGGATTCTGACTGCACCACACAGTTGTAACACTTTGATCCCACACTGACTGTTATGGCTCCTTCCTATAGAATCTTGGGATCTGCAGTTTTACAACTTAGCCACCTCTTTTGCAGTTCCAGGGACTGTGATAGAGCTCTCCAGCAGATAATTCCAAGAACCTCACCAAGCTAAAGATCCAAAAAAATTATGTAGATTGGAACCATGGCAGTTAAAGTAGGATTAAAGTGCTGCAACTGTTTAGTCATGCTTAAAGTAGACTGAAAATCACTCATGATAAATTATTTCAATGGGTCTACTCCAGTACGGCATGACCCCAGTTCTTGTAGTAGTAAAGAATATTAAATATTTTTTACAAATTCACCCATGTCCTCATTCTTCACAAGATAGGATGTGTCAATGAGGCATCCCATTTAAATAATGATGAACCACTATGACTTGGGGGGGGGGCATTTGGTGAAAAAATTCTTCGAGCAAAAATTCTTGTTCTGCACAATAGCCAATGCTTTGCACAGAAAAGTGTGTCTTTTGTAGAAATGACATTGTTTTCTATAAAAAAAAATTGTGGGGTTTTACACAAAACCTACAAAATGTTTACCCCAATCCCCTTGAAATGGGGGGGAGCCATAAAAATGGCACAAAAACTCACGCAGTCCTACCCAGCAATGTGAAAACATTGCAAATCCTTCATTCATGTGTTGCAAGAAAAAAATAAAGACTTTTACAGGTATCTTTTGGTTCCTGCATGTTGTGAAAAAGGCCCCCATTGGATGTAAATCACATTGAAGCAGAATGAAAACCTGGCAAGATTTCCCCCCACAAGACTTAAGGTTATTTTACCGTACATGGTTATAACACTATAATTCTCCTCTAGCGGCCATGCCAACATTTTGTGAAATCCTAGGATTTGCATTCTAGGGAGTGGCATTTATAATTTTCTGCCAGAGAGCTCTAGTGCCTCACCAGGCTACTAACCCCAGGATGCTCTGGCAGTTTAGGTAGAATACAGCCATCCCTCCACATTTGTGGGTTAAGCATTCACAGATTTGATTACCTGCAGATTCAATTAATATGTTCTCTCTAGGTATTTGTAGGTCCTCCAGCATGAGTCTATGATCAACTTCTGATGGCAGTTGCCCATAGAGTTGTGCTAGAGAACCTACAAATACCTAGAGAAGTGCTCTCTCAAGTAAAAAAAAAAAATACTGGCACTATACTGGTACGCTAACCATCTTCCCGTTTTATTACTTTGCTCATAATATCTTTGTCTCATGAATCTAATCTTTTTCTCTATTTCCTGTGACGTTTCCATTTCCATTTGCTTCTGAAGAATTTTTAATTCATTAATCATCTTTTAATTTGCTGGGTCATTCCTTAATTCTTCTTCTTTCTGTCTTGCCAAATCTTGTGTTTTTTGCATTTTTTTCCTTTATTCTCTTATTTCTTTCACAATTTATCTGCACTAATACGCCTCTAATCACAGTCTTACTCGCATCCCAGACACTCTGAATTGTTACTTCTTCCTCTTTATTTTTGTTGAAATAATTCTTCAATGCTACCCTTACTCTTTGCAACGTGCTCTCTTCTTGTAATAGAGTTTCTTTAAGTCTCCAGGAATAGCTTCTTCTCTTGTTGATCATTTTTAAACTTATCATATTATGATCAGATATTGATCTGGGTAGAATTTCCATTGATTCTACATGTCTCATCATATTTCTTGATATTATGAACATGTCAATCCTTGATAAAGAATTATGCCTATCAGAGAAAAATGTATATTCTCTACTGTCATTGTAGAGGTGTCTCCATACATCTAACATAGAGAGATTCTCCATTAATTCAAAGAAGGATCTAGGCAACTTTCCTTGTTTTTCCTTTATGCCCTTTCTTGAAGCTCTATCTTTAAATGGGTCTAAAACTCCATTCCAATCCCTAAGACAAATTACATTATCATACTCCTTCTCTAATATTACCTTCAATAGATCTTTGTAAAATCTGTCTCTATTTTCTGAAGGAGCATATACTCCCAGAACCAAAGGTTTTTTTCCCCATAATATTTCATTCAACCCCAAGATACCTTCCTTGAAGATCTTTTATTGTTTCTTTCACATTAAGTTCTCTTTTCACATAGATCACAATCCCTCTTTTTTTCTTTTCAATTGAGTTAATGAACTCTTGGCATAATTTTCTATTTCTTAGTAGGTTTTGATTTTTTTTTCTCTTATGTGCGTCTCTTGAATGCATATTAAATCTGCTTTGGATCTTTCTAGATGATGGAATACTTGTTTCCTTTTGTGTGGTGAGTTCATTCCTCTCACATTCCATGATACAATTTTGACCTCCATTATTTATTAGCTCTTAGTTTTATATATATATATATATATATATATATATATACACATATATATTTTTAGTTGTACTGTAATTATCACTATCTGACTCTATTCCTCCTTCTTTTTCTATTTCCTTTTCATTTTCATCTTCTCCCTTTATTCCAGAAAATTCCCCTTCTTCCTCCACTTCATCTTCTAGCTCTTCCTCTAATTCAGAATCTTCTCCCTCTTCTTTTTCACTTTTAAGAGCCTTATGTTTAGTTGATATCTCCTCTCTACAACTTCTCATTTCTTCGATTTCTTCCTCCTGTTGATCTTGTTTATTTTGTTCTTCATCATCTCTTTGTTGTTCCTTATTTAGTCTTCCCTTGTCTTCCTTCCATGATTCCCTAGAATCTGTCCAGTCTCTCCCATTTTCCCATTCTCTTTCTCTTTACTATCCAGATTTTTTCCATATTTACTCAAGAAATCCTTCGCTTTCTTAATCGTATTCAATCTATATCTCCGCTGTTGAAAGTTAAAGGAGATTCCTTCTATTTTTTCCCAGCAGTGTTGTATTCCCTTTTTTTGTAGTTTAGTTGTTATAAATTGATAATCTTTCCTTTTTTTAAATATTTGCACTGGGATATCTTTATATATTGCAATTTCGTTTTCTTCAATAATTAATTTTTTCATATTTTTTTTTCCAATATTTGATCTCTGATTTTTGCTCTTGTAAAATATATTACGATATCTCTTGGTAATCTTTTTTGTGTGGCGACCCTTGAATTTATTCTAAAAATTCTGTCAATTTCCAATTCCATCCTTGTTAGGGAGAAGTCAATATAGGCTGCTAAGCTTGGTATTAACCTGTCATATAAATCTTCCTCCTCTATCTCCATCAGCCCTCTCAATTTCAAGCACTTCTCTCTTAATCTCATTTGTATTTCTAAATCCCTCAATTCCCCTTGTTCTTGATCATCTCTTAGTTGCGCTGTCGTTTTTTCTAGACTATTTGTTTTGGTGTCTAAATTGTCTACTTTCTCATTCAGGTGTCTAACATCCTCCATTATTTTATTTAATTTTTTTCCAAAATCATCTAAATCTTTTTTAATGTCCTTTCTAATCTCTTTCATCTCCATAGACATCTCTTCTCTAAATTTCCTCAGTGCTTGTAACAATATTTGTTGAGTGTCCATGATTTCTGTCGATTGCCTTCTAGTTATAATGGTGTGAATTTGTGTATTTCTCTTAACCGGCATTTTGCTTCTAGTTGTTTTATGCCCTCTATGTTCTATATTAAATGGCTATCTCACTTTGGCAATATTAAGAAATTTCCACCTATAACAACCAATCACAATTCTTACAGTATAATCATTTTCAGGACAGCGCTTCAAACAATCCAAGTTATCCCAATGTACTAGATAGTAACCCTTTAAGTCTTATATATTAATATTATATTAATATATATTAATATAAGCAATATTATATTAACAAGAGGTAAGTTATGTTTCAATGATAAGCCATATGAGCAAATATTTTGGTAAGCACCATTATCCAAACTTTGTTCTGATGTACTAATACAGTTATGGTTCCCTTTTAAAGTTTAGAAAGCACAATATCCTATAAACCTCTATGGGGACCCAGACTCTTGTTGTGGACCTAGCAAACAGCTATAAAAACGTACTCGACTTAACTCAAAGCCCCTCAGTCTCCCGGTTCTATCATTTTCACTTTTCCTTTTACCCCCCCCCCCGACTTTAACTTCTAGACTTTTTACACTTTTTACACTTTTAAATTTTCAACAATACAGCTCTCCTAAACTCCCCTTCTTCATTCCAGTCCAATCTAATCACACCTTTGAGCACTTCTGCCTGTTCTCCTCCATTCTACTCCACTCCACGCTTTCGTTGCTTCCTAGTCTTCTTCTAAACACCTCGTCCACTGCTGCTCCTGCCTCCGTTCGTCAAGCTCTTCTCCGTCTTTTGCCTGGTTCAGTGGGTGGTTCAGCACCTTTCTTGTCCGTTTCAATCCACTTTCTTCACTCTTTCTGCACCCTCGCTCCTCTTGCTCACCTCTTCCCTGGCTGTGTCCAAACTCAGTGCTCTGCTCTGTCCCTCGCTCCTCCGTCAGTCACGATCCACTCCTCCCAACTCTAAGCTTGTTGCTAGTTGCTCTATTTCAAGCTAATTCTTTCCAATCAGCTCTCTGCTCTCTCTCTGCTCTCTCTGCTCTCAGCTCACTGCTCTGTTTTCTTCCGCTCCACTCTGCTCCACTCCTCCACTCCAACTCTCCGATTTAACACTGAAATGTAATATACCAACACACTTCCAGGTTCGTTTTTCCTCCCAAAAGCTTACTCACACAGGTTATCCAATTGGCTGATTTCTCTCCCGTTGTTCGTTCTTCAGGGGGTATACACTCAATCCTCTGTTTCCCCCAGCTGTAAATAAGTAGTCGTGAAAGGTCTTCTCAGATCCGTCTCTAGCAAGATTGCTTAACAAACGCTAACAAATATAGAATAAAAAGTCAGTGGAGTTGTTTTTCCCCTTCCAGAGCAAGCTCAAGGGGCTCCCAACCAGGGGCGTTGAAGGCTTATGACCTGCTCCAAGCCGCCCTCTGTCTCACCCCCAAAAGGGAGAGGGAAAGAGGAACGAATCTCATTTCTTGGTCCATACAAGCCCACTCAGGTCCCTCTTATACAAGAAGAAACTCTTTCTGGTTTTGCTGTAAAAATTACTGGAAACTTTTCCCTGGTTGGTGACTACAAGCTCTCCCGCTGAGCTACTTGCAGCCGCTCACAACTCCGTCACTGACCAGAAGTGAGTCTATGATCAACTTCTGATGGCAGTTGCCCATACAATTGTGCTAGAGAACCTACTAATATCTAGAGAAATGCTCTCTCAAGTAAAAAAAAAAATACTGGCACTATATTCATGTTTGTTTGTTTTTCACTTTCACGGAGCTGCTCTACCCATAACCTCTATGAAAGATGGGGGCTGACTGTGTAGAGGTATAATTGTGTAGCACATGTGAAAATCCCCTACTAAAACTTCTTCAGTTTTGTTTTAAATAAGAGGGGAAACAAGCAGGTAGTTCAGCCCTCCAGAGTCTGACAGAAGGCATGTGGGGCCCTGGGATCCCAGGACCAAGGCTGGATCCAACATTATTATTATTTGTAATTATAATAGTAGTAATGGAGGAAGAGGAGGTGGAATGACACACTCTTTGTCTTTGACAATCACCTAGTCAGTGGTGCTAGCAATTATCGAAGCCAGCCAGCCGAGGACACCTGGGTTCCAATAGCCTCCTCCCTATAAGCCAGGCATGACTGAAGGCTTGTCTAGACCTGCCAGAATACACCATCTTCCCACTGGCATATTCTGGCCCTGGATCAGGCCCATTGCCCACCCTCCTGTGACATGGATGAAATGGGAGGAAGGCCATACAGACATGCCACCCTTTATCTGCAGTCACCTCCACTGGCATCCACGTCGCTCCCTCTGAAGCCAGGAGGAAGGCCCCCTGCATGTGACCAGCCTTGATCACATGCTGTGGGACTCCTTCCTGGTTTCAGAGAGAGTGATATGGATGGTAGCAGAGGTGGCAGCAGATATGGGCCAGTGTGTCAGTATGGACTCTTTCATTCCCATGGGGCCCAATCTGGTTTATCTCAAATGAGGCAGTTTTCCCCACATTAAAATATAACATTTTAGCGGGCTTTTCCCCATCTTCTTCCCACTTGTCTTTGCCCAAGGTGTTATCAAGATCGCCCCGGGCAAACCAGGGCAAAAGCCCTGCATTGTTTGGAATACAGGGCTCCACGATGGGGTAAATAGCCTGTCTAGATAAACCCTTACTCATGCTTACTATACACCCACTAAAATTAATGGAACAATTGATTTTGATGGGACAATGGTTTCAGCAGAATGATTCCAAGCATGATTCAGTGTAGATCCTGCCTATGAACAATAATAATTGGAAGAGAAAAATCTAAGGAGCAGATTTGCTATGCTTCAGTTCTACAATGATCACCATCATCATGTCGTCAAAGAAATATGATTCTGAGGTTTCAAAGGATGGGCCAGAAGGGATGGTCAGCCCACACCGGGAGCACCAGGAAGAGAGAGGGCCTATCAGATCTGTCTTTCCTTTTGCATTACATCCCTTTTATACTGCAGGGGAGAGTGTTGTTCTCACATTCATAGACATTGGCTGAGGCTGTTCATGCATCGTCTCATAAATGTTTAACATGAAGCACTTTGTAAAGAAGAATGTTATTAAGGCTGCTTGTCGTCTGTGGGGCTGAACACGGTCATATATCAGACATTGCCAGTTCTCTCTCTCTCTCTCTCTGTCTCTCTTTCTCTCTCTGTGTGTGTGTGTGTGTGTGTGTGTGTTAGACCTGCCTGAAGCCAATAAACTTCCTTGGGTAAGAAGGGGTGGAGAAGCACAAAATGAAACACAGACTCCCCAAGGAACTATCATGTGGCGTTTGAGGGATGTCCTACCGGGAGATCAGGCCATTGCAATCTTCGTATGCTGTGATTCAAATAGCTAAGGAAAAAAGAGCAGAAGCCAATAAAACAGAATGGGATAGATGAGATGCCACCCCTAGGAACAGCTTTCAGTACAAAATACTCATTTTTAATAACAACACCCCCTATTTTTCTGTAATAGCAAGTTAATTTTTTATTGCTAGATAAAATGCACTCATAATATTTATTCCAACAATTTACATCAGATGGGGAATTGTTTTGGGCTTCAGGAGTGGGGTGGTATCCTCTTCCCAAATTTCTCCTTGGGGTTCCAAGTTTTAATTGGCAGATTAATCCGCTAAAGCTCTTTGTTGATTACTCTGTTGATTTTGAAGGCCAATATCAATTTGAATCAATAGGGTTATGAGTTTAAGGCAAACTGGTTTATTGTTGAAGCTGTTTGATGTTAGAAAGTTATCTTAAGAGGCAATAGAAAACAGTGCATTTAAGAACAGCATTTCCAAATAATAATAAGTGGATGCTTACAATTTAATTATCAACAGCTTCATAGAATCATAGAATCTTAAGAGCTGGAAGGACCCACAAGGGCCATCTAGTTCAACCCTCTGCCATGCAGGAACACACAACTAAAGCACTCCTGAAAGATGCGCATCCCACCACAGTTTAAAGACCTCCAAAGGAGGAGAGTCTATACCCTCTGGGGTAGTTCATTGCACTGTTTACCAGGTCTTACCATGAATAAGTTCCTCCTAATGTTGAGGTGGAATCGCTTTCCTTGTAGTTTGAATCCACTGGTTTATGTTCAAGGCTGCTGCCACACTGCCAAAATAATGCAGTTTGACACAGCCTTAACTACCATGGCTCAATGCTATGGAATTCTGGGGTTTGTAGTTTTGTGAGCTAATTAAAGTGGTGTCAAACTTCAATAATACTGCAGTGTGGAAGCAGCCCTAGTTTCTGGAGCAGCATAAAACAAGCTCAGACTTCGTTCAACATCTGAATATCCCTTCTTTGCTCAGGTTCCCAAATTAGTAGAAAGCATTCAGTGCAAAGCCATGCAAAGAAAAAAAATCACAGTTCATTGGTAGAGCATATGCTTTACATGTAAAGGTTGCAGGTTCAGTCCCTGGTATCTAAATAAAGGTGAGGAAAGAAGCCCCTGCCTGAAACCTTGGTGAGCTGCTGCCAGACAGCATAGACAAAAGTGGGCTAAAGAATTCACTGTTTGCCCTGGTATATGTGTATAGTGGTGATTTTTTAGATCAGAAGTGGTCAGAGTTGCCATGGGACCACGTGTAGCTCTCATTGATGCTTTTATGGCCTTGATCTGTACAAGCCAGCACTTTCCAGATCACCTTTTTCTGGCCCCAAAAGGAGTGAATTTCCTTGCTTAAAAATGCCACTTTACAGTGCCCTGCACTGTAAAAAAATTGTTTGTTTGTTTGTTTGTTGTTTTGTTTGGTGGTCCATGCAGCACCCAAAGCATGACAGGACCAGAAAATTCACCTCCAAACTTACCAAAGTTGCTCACCCCTGCCCTGGATTTGCATAGCACATAAAATAGGGTTGGAATTTGCAATATTCCACCTTTGCACATTGATTATTCTTATCTTGAAGAGGTGTTTGAACATGTGAATTAACTGCATGGAAGTTCTAACAAAGGTTGAAATCCAGTTGATGCACTCTATCTGTGTAGAATGCATCAAGTGCAGTACCTGCTGTGAATGGCTGCTCTTTTTCCAGCCTGGCAGTGAAGGAAGAAAGATGAAGTTGTCACTGTTTCAATGGGAAGGCTTCAAGCTCCAAGCAGACTATTTCTCTAATGCCTGGTTTCCTGGGAAAAGGTGTCCTCAAACCAGGCCCTCTGGGAAGGTTGTCTTGGACAATTACCTACATCATGGCCCAGGTATTTGTCCAAGCCAGCCTTCCCATGGCACCTTGGCTGCAAGGACTGCCTCTCTCAAAGACAAGCACTGGAACAATAGGCAGCTTAAAGCCAACAGCCTTCCCCTCCTGATGGTAATGACAACATCTTCCTTCCTTTGCTGCTGCCACACACATGACCTCACCCTTCTTGTTGCTCCTGCCTCTGGCATAGCTACCCAACAAGATCTGCACCAGAGAGTTTTGCAAACCCTCTCAATCTGTTGTGGAGAAGTTTTGATGGCCCCTCTCTTCCCTCAAACAAGTAAGTTAACAAGTAACCCACAGACATCAACTAGCCTCCTGAGTTACATTTGGGGTTGTCTGGATGGTGAAAATAATCCTAATAGCATTCCCAGAGAATAACTTTTGTCCCAATGAGATTCATGGCTTTTGGAAGGAGGGGACCCCAAAACTCCATTAATTGCATGGGAAAAGCCTTCACAGCTTTTCTGGAGGTTTTTTGGCTAATGCGTGGAAGTGCGCATTACTGCTCGTTTGGACATCCGATTCACATCTCAGCACATTTTTGGTAAAGGCAGAAGTTGAAAATTGATTGGTTGGATGTGGGGGGGGGGAGCTTGCCAGTAATGAAGTGGCCAGAAATGCCATTTTGGAGCGTTATGTTATCGATCATGTGCTTTTTTGCTGTGCTGAGGTGACCAAACATGCTTTTTAAGTAGAAGGTCTCGCTTCCGCACCTTTGATTTACAGTTTAAAAATAATGCCATGCAGCAGTGACAACTTGTGGAGAATAATAAAATGAGTAATTCACTTTCAGCCACCATCTTGATTCACAGGCATGGCTGCATGTGCACTTCAAACACAGACCACTTTGCATATCAATGATTTTGCCAAAGGACCATGGAAATAAATGAATGCTGCTGCAAGTTTGCATTAATGCACAACAATCACATTATATTGTCTTGTCTAGACAAGCCCTTTGACTACATTCTTTCAAATTCCTTGTTAAGATAATGATACCGTTTATTTGTACACACTCTCTGCAGTGGCATATCTGAGCTGTCAGGATCTGCCCCTCCTCACAGGACTAGGCCCCTGACTGCAGCAGCCGGCACAGCCTCTTTGCAGACTCAGGCCCTGGCTGTGGAAGTCTTGGAAGAACCAGGGCCAAGCTGGCTGCAATCATGCAGCACACCTGAAGCAGCCAGGGGAATGGCTATGTAAGAGCAGCATTGTCCCCTTGGCAACAACAAATCTTTTGCGTTGTTTGTAGCTGCTTCTTGTTCTTGGAACTTGATCCTTTGTCTTGCTACTTGTGTTTGGACCTTTGCTTGCCTCTTGGATAAGGTCTCTGGATATGTGGTACTTGTGCTGACCTTGGACTGTTTTTGGACTTTGGTTTGCTTGACCTCTGATTCATGAGTTCCTGACCCAGTGCTCCCTTCCTGGACCTTGCCTTACCTCTGGACTCCTAAATACGTATTCTGACCCTGGACTGTTTTCATCGTTGGCTTATCTTTGACTCTGCCTGGACTTTGGACTCTGTCTCTTGTGTTCCTGACCTGGCTCTGGTGTCTGTGGTCCTAGACCCTTCTGCCCATGCCCCACACCCTGTCATAAGGTGGCTCATTCAGCTCCATGAGTGAGCAAGTAATGAGCATAAGTGGGCCTTCCTCTTAACTTTTTGGAGGGAGAGGTGAGACCACAAAGACCCCCTCCACTGCCCTGGGGCAGGGACAACTGTCATTTGGCTCCTTCTCCTCCCAGAATTGCCTTGATCCTCGGTCATTCTGCATGATTATGTTTGAGGGAAAAGTGAAAGAGAAAGGCCAATGCAACTATCTCACCTAGAACAAACTTCATTTCTTTCCCTTTCTCTCCATTTCTGCTTGTGACCATTCCACTTGGTGATCCAAAAACTTACATACCATTGGCTGTGAAAATCATCACCTGAGGTCTATCTCCAGGAGTCTCTGCCATCTATGTGACTGGGAAGGAAAGGAGGAGAAAGACTTTTTGGTGGTGGCTCATCAGTTGTAGAATGTTCTCCTCAGGGATGCTTACGAGGGACCCTCATTACTATCATTTAAGTACCAACCACAAACAAACCCACTTCTCTTTTCCCAGGCTCTTACAAATTGCTAATTATGGCAGTTTTGAAGTTCTATTCTTCAAATTGACTTTGCTGCTTTATTTTCGTTGTTTTAGTTTGTATGCATGCCCTATTTATTATATTATGCTGTTATCATATCTTTGTATAGCCATCATGGGAACATAAAAATTGAAGATGCAGGATATGAACTGCACAAACAAATAAGTGCATTGGTGTGGGCAGCTGAGCTCATTTTCCTTATCTTTTTCCTTATCCCTTTTACCTTTTGTTTTATGGTGTCTGTAAGACTGCATACCATTGTTTTAAACCTGTAAACTGCCTGGCAGAGAGGAAGAATCTCACCATAGGGAGACCACAATCCTGTGTGCTTTCCTCTGAGTAAATCCTGCTGAATTGAACATGTGAATAAAAATAAAATTGAAAATAAAATAAAGCTTGCAAACATTACTTCTCTGAGAAGGCTGTTTAGGACAGAGTTTATTAAGGTCATAAACAAAGCTTGGAAAAGTTACTTCTCTGAAATGCAACCACCAAAAGAGAGAGAGAGAGAGAGAGAGAGAGAGAGAATTTATCACAGTCATAGGTAAAACCTGGGAAAGTTGTTCATTTGGACTATAATTCCCAGAATCCCCATCCAGAAAAGCCACTCCTGGCTGAAGATTTCTTGGAGTTGTAAAAAAAAAGGTACTTCCCCTCCAAACTCCAGTTGTAAACCACATGATACAGCAAATGAAAATCAAAGGCAGAAGGGCTGATATGCGGAAAGACAGACAATGGTGAACTCCACCATTTTTAATTAAAACAATTGCAAGCTTAAAATGAACCAAGTTTGCATGAACTGAGCCGTTATCATATTGAAAGCATATTCACGTGTGGCCCAACTGCCTGTGTTTTCATTCTTGGTCTTCTTCTCCTGCACTTCGGCCCAACTCTCACTTGCATCAGTTTCCACACATTGTTGATCCCTGTGTCCTTTACACTTGTCACTCCATGCCATGCTCACTTAGCAAGTGTGCCAGCTCAGACAGTCATTACATTCTGCTTGTGTCCTGTGAGCAGCTGCAACACATTGGTGCCAGTGAGACTTAATCAGCTACTGTATCTAATGTAAGCAGAAGCCAAGAAGGTGAGGATACCATCAATAGCTTTCCTGCCCTTTACCTCTTTTCATGGTTTATTATTTGGCTGGCTTTTCCATAGGATCCCAAGTTTATGCTCCTCCCCTCACACCCCACACACCCGGACTGAGGAGCCTTGAGCATTCAACCAGGGATTCTCTGACTCCAGTAGTGGTCCTCCCCGCTCCCCCCCCCAAAAAAACCCCTCCAAGCTAATGGTGCACATTCACCTTGTGGATGACCTTACAGCTCATTCCCATCCATAGCAGGTGCCGATCGCCACTGTTAGCACTCTACAGAAAACACATTCTGCAACCTAAATTGGCCTTGGAATAATCGCCTCTGGATGCAGCTCTGTATTGATATAAACCGGTGTTGCAAAATTACTTTGCTGGTGGGCAATCTCCCATCTCCTGTTCACTCTGTAATGGGCAGAGCAGGGAGGGAGAAAACTTCCCACCTGGTATAATGGAGAAAACAAATTCCCTCTAGATGGAATTGAGGGCTATTGCTGTCACTGCGGTAAACCAAATTGCTGTCTCATTACACCCAGGCACCAATGCCTGAGTGTTACTAACAGATCAGGAAAAAGAGAAAAGGTTAGTGGGGGGGGAGATCCCTAACCCAGCCTGCTCTTGGGCCTTTTAAATTAATAGTCATTTGATTTGCAGAGATTGCTAGGTAAAGGATTGCATAGCACAGGGAGACAAACATTATCAACCTGTTAACCTTTGCAGCTCCTTGTTACAGACACAGGGGCAAAGGCTGGAAAAATGTTGGTGACTCTGGCCTGATCTGGGAGGGGGGGATGTAGGTTGCCTTTTGAGTCATCCCCCTTCCTCAACCAGTTAGGATTTCCCTATCATTAATTATCCATGGAGAAGATAAATGGCATCTATTGAATGCCCATGCTGTAATGGAATTAATGAAAATGGTGTTGCCATAGTGTTATAAAGGGGTTCTTTGGTGCATTTGGGGTGCATTTTGATTTAAAGCAAGCAGATTTGAATTTGGGAGGCATGACTAGACTAAATTTATTTTCTTCCATGTCTACAGGTTGTCCCAGATGAATTTTGTGTCCCATTAGAGTTTAATGGAGATCTTTGGTGGTGGGGGGTTACATTAAAAATCTGCATGGTTTAATGAAAATTTAAAACCTAAAAAAATTGAAAGGTATCTCTCTATATAAAACTCTTGGCTATGTTGCCTTTCCCAGTGTGCTGATTGGCTGCTCAGGAAACACACCTAACCAGTCACCAGCCACATGCAATTCCCTTTCCACCTCATAATCCACTTCTGCCACTACACCCCCATCTGCATCTCCACTCCTAGCCTCACAAGGGCCCCATTGCCAGCCATGGCAAGAACTTCAGGAGCCTCAACAAAGCCCCCCTCCACCTCCACTATACGCCTCACTGTGGGATTACAAGGGGAGAAGCCACCACACCACAGAGGCCTGAGAGTCCAGGGCAGGAAAGCCAGCCAGCTAGGGGATTGCTAGGTGGTTGTATAGATTTTGGTAGTATTTTTCCCTACAATAATAGCACATAGCTGAGCTGTGTGAGCCTTTCATATCTACTATGATGGCATATGTTACGATGGGTACAGCTAGTTTTTAAAAAGTAATTGTGAGGCGCTCCAAAGACTCATGGTTCCCCACCCCAATGCACACACGTTTTTCTGAAAGGCTTAAAGCTGCTTGTTATCATCCGTGACAAAAAATTATTTCTCAAAATGCCCAGCAAAATATGACACCTTGCCAGGTGATTGTACAGAAAAAGCAATCCTTGCCTCTGTGTAGGTATGAGGGGAACCATCTTTTCTCCATACAATATCCTTGTGAGGCAACACTATATAACTTGGAAAAGAAAAATTTCTGAGGTATGCATCCAAACAGAGGAAGAGGAAGGAGGAATGGGGGGAAATTAAGAGGAGAAGGAAGAAGATGGGGGAAGGACACACGTTTCTCCTTTGCTATTACCCTATACACATAACATCTATAAAAGAGGAGTTATTTAAGTGGATACACCCTAAATGCATAAGATCCTAACTGATCTTGGAAGCTAAGCAGGGTCAGCCATGGTTACAAGTGACTTGAAGGCACGCTTGTGTGTGCGAGCATATACACAAGGCAACCTTGTTCCTCCAGACATTTTGGACTTCAACTCCCAGAATCTCTGGGCAACATTGCCAGTGGTAAAACATTATATAAATTATAGACCAGAACCCCTGCAAAACCAAAAGTTCTCCACCCTTGGATTATAAAATTATAGGATTAGTTTTTAAAAAAATGTTCCACAAAATAACCTGTACCAGAATAGCACTGGCCACAAAGGGAGTCTTTTGTCAGACTTTGTACTATTTACAATTGCAACATTGAAAAACTAATATTTTTTTTCCTTTATTTATTCCTTTTTGTTTTCTTTTTCTTTTTCATTTTTAGTTTTTTTAATCCCCCCCCCCCCGAGCCTACACTCTGATATCAACAGGGCCCTTTGTCTTCAGAAGCTATTTTTGAGGCCAAAATATCCGTAAATTACTTCCCAAACCTCCACACAAGTGGATCACACAGAGAAAATAGTCTGTGCAAGAATGTGGTAAATTGTTTCCTTCACACAAGGCAATATAGCCCAGGGAAAAGTGATATGAATGAGTCATTAGGAAACTAGATTTAGAGAGAGAGAGAGAGCCTCCAACTTTGTGTGAGTAGCAGAGATTGTTGTAGGAAGTGACAGAAAGGGAAATGGTGCTGACTGTTAAAGTTTGATTCATTCCTTGTAGGTGTCAGTAGCCTGACCAGGTTATGACCAAGGTTCGAAATAACTCCCCAGTCAGGTTCCTTACACAAACCTGCAATAGAACTACACTACAATGCCCGTATCCGCAAGGGATATGTTCCCGGACTTACCATGGATATTGGAAACCCTGGACCTTATTAAACCTTATTAAAATGAATGTCCAAGCATATCATAGAGTCATGCTGGAGGACCTGCACAATGCCCAGAGAAAACACCTCTCCAGGCATCTTCTAGGTCCTCCAGCACAGCTCAATGGCTAGCTTCTGGGAGAAGCATACTATAGTCATGCTGGAGGGCCTAGAAGATGCCTAGAGAGACCATATTTTTTCAGACACAGTTAAGTGAATCCATGGATACGAGATATGGAGGTTATACTGTACTCCTCAGTCATGAAGACAGATGGACTGGAGATTCTAGATAAAGGTCTGGAAGGTGCTTAAGGGGAAATACAGGACTTATTCGCTATTTCTATATATAGAAACAGAAAGGGGGTTACTTGAAATATGAACATCTACACTGGCTGTCAATTTCTGGTATTAGTCCAACAGGTTAAAGTCCTAAAAAGAAAGTGTTGTCTCCCATAGAAGTCTTTCTTATGAGGCCATGCTCTGGTTTCCTTTTTATGGGAATGCTAGATGGAGCAGGGTCTGCTCAGTAGTAGCGTCAGTGCTCTGGGATTTTCTTCCCAGGGTGATCTGTACAACCCTCTTCTCATGCTCACCCACAAGAGCTAAAACGTTTTCTTTTTTAAAAAAGGGAAGGCAAGCCAGACTGCCTTTGCAAGCAGTTGATTAAGGTCTATTGACCAGCAATCACTGTCCTTTACTGTGCTGCTGTGTGTGCACACATATTTGTTATACTGACTGCATCTGGACTAAGTTAGTTCTCACTGAAACCAGTGGGCAAGTTATACATGACTTAGAGTCCACTGATTTCAATGAGAAGAAGGTTCACTTAACTTAGAGCACAATCCTAATTGGACAAAATAGTCAAGGGCCAGCTCAGCTGACAAGGACAAGTTGAACTGTGCTAAATCCTAGGGGTTTGGGAAATTACTTAAGACTGCTCTTGATCTGGCCTTTGTGCCACCATCATGGCTGGGTCTCTGGGGCTGGAGGACATTTCTATCAGATGTAACTTGGTTCTCCCCTTGTCCCATGTTTTTTTTGTGGGGGCCCAAAACACCCCCAGGGTCTACAGGCAGCTCACAGGCTGCCCTTTCCCCACTGCTGATATAGAAACTGGTTGCTCAGAGTCAGACTCAAAGATTATCTTAGATGACAGGAAACTATTTAGTAAGGAAATTGCATGTGTGGCAGATGGAGATAATTGAGTTATGTTGGCTAGGGCAACATGGCTAAGCCATGGTGTTAAAAATTATTGCATACTGTTCAACTGTCCTGGTTTAGCAAAGATAATCCCAGTTAATCCTTTGTTGTCCCACTTTTTCAGTTGCTTTTAAAATATCCTAGTTTCTCATTCCTCCTCTCACTTTTCCCATTTGTCCTCAACTTACTTCAGCTGCTGCAAACTGAGTTCAAAGTGCAAAGGGAGTTTGAACTCAGTTAACTCAGCAGGCAAAAGAGAGATAGGAGATTTTCAGATGAGGCTTTTTCTGCGGGGCAGGCATGGAACAGGGCTGAGAAAGGGGCTGTTGTTCAGACAGCTTCGACCCCTTCCATCCTGCTCCCGGGATATTCTATTCATGAGGAAAAATCGTGAATAGGACAGCCCTTCCGTGCCTGTCACAGAATCAGGGATGTGGGAAAGAGACCCCTGTCCCTGTTCCATGATGACAGGCACAGGGGAGGAGCTCCATGGCAGGCACTTCTGGCCACCAACAGGGCAGGCAGGTAAATGCAATCCTTCTCTCCCCCCCCCCGGGTTCCTTGTTTTATTTTAAATTCATTTTTTTTATTTTCTATTTTATGTCTTTGACAGCTGGGGGGGGGTTACTTTGAATTTCCCTCCCTCTCGTTCTCTCGTGAGAACAAGCGGGATTTCCCCTGGCCAGTCATAAAAGCAGCCTTATGAGGGCTGCATTTATGGCCAGCCAGGCAAGGAGGGAGGAGGCCCGTTCCTGGAGTGGAATGGAGGTAAGTGTATGAACATTTACCCCCATTCTGTTGCAGGAACGGGAGAGGAGGTGGCGGGGCAACAACGGGGCATTTTGACCCCATCTGAAAATCTCTGAAGAGGCAGAATCTTGCCCTTTCCAGTAGATTAAGGCAAAAGCAAACTGTTGCAGCCTCTCCTAGCTTGTGTGGTCTTCCTCTTTATTAACTTTTGCCATCTTGACCACATTCTGCTGTTGCCTGCTGATCTGTGTCCCAGTTTTCATTTGTGAAATGTTGGAGGGTATGATATTCCTCTGAAACTTGCAAGCAGAGAAAGGCAGAAAACAACCTTGTCACTTGATTGCCAGTATTTATGCATTTTCCATCAAACCCATGTTAAATGCAACAACTTTAAGTGTGTATGATAGCTTAGTTTTTTTACTTCCCCCACCCCTCCTTACTTTTTTATTGTTACCGGAAGAGAGAGAACACATTTATAGCCCAACAAAAGAAGCAATTTTTCTCAATAGCAATGCATCCTTCTTCCACCTTCAGCATGCTGCTTTCTTGTAAACAGTACATTTCCAACACCTAAAATGCCTTGTTTACCTACATCAAGCCATTACCAGTCTGCATGCGCTATGCTACGCACCTGTGTGCTTTTGTTACAGGAGAAGGAGAGGGGGGATCTATTTCCAGCATGGCAGATAATGATTCATTCCTCCTCCCCATGCACGCAATGCTCTGCGGCAAAGGCTGCGGTAAATTGTTAAGCGCTCCCTAATGTGCAGTAATTGATTTCCATGTGTGTGGTAATGGATTTGGTCACATTGTGTAACAATGGATTTGACATAGGCACTGACTGATATTATTAACGTGGTTAAATTATGAGTCTAGTGGGCAAGAATTAGCCATTTAATAGCAATAACCTCTGCAACTTGGCCTAGCTGACCAATTCCACGTTTCCATCACAAAAGTGATGTTTACAGGGCCATTAAAAAAAAATGGAGGGGAAAAAAATAATAATATGCTTTTTAAATCAAAGGTATGGTGTGCAATGTACCAGTTAAAAATAACTGCTCTGGACACAGGTAAAATGAAATCATACTTTCATAATAACAACTTTAGCTTGGCATTTCCCGCAACGAAAAACTTGATGGCCAGTTTCCCTTAATACAACCAACCTCTGCTCAGGAGTGTTATCGTGCTATGATGCCAACTCATGAATGAGAGCTACTGAAGGTTATGAAAGCATGGATGATTGAGTTCCATAATAAAGCCAGCAGCACCCAGAAACGTGAGCTAAGGGTCAAAATAGACATTATATGAGACATGGAGATGGTGTTGACCCAAGATATAATTATATCTTCCTGCTATTGGTATTAGAGGGGTGGGAAAATACAAAACATGATGAGACATCAGAGACTGTTCATATTAGATCCTGAGTGACAGATGAAACACAGAAAAGAATCAGTTCTGCAATTGTAGTAGTGGCATAAGTCCAAGATTGCACTAGCACCTGAGTGCCAGCATGACATAACATCCTTCCCTTCCCCTCCCCTTTCTTTGGTAACCCTCAAAGCTTCCCAAACCTCATCTTTCAGTGTTTTCCTAGCAGCGTTTGGGGAGTGCCTAAGGGGTGCCCTAGGGGTCCGATAGCACTGGACTCCACTGTCATTGAAAGTCTGGGATTGGAGATTGCCCAATATCTTGTCCTATCATCAGTATATGGCACATATGTGTTTGGACATAGGAAACGCAAGAAGATATGCCACATGGGAGGAAAAGGGAGGATCTTTCTATCTTCAAAAAGCACTGTTTGTAAGTTCTCCTATGAACAAAATTGCCACCACTTACGACTCCTCAAACGCTTTCATCAGCGCTGTTTACGCACAATCCTAAATATACACTGGACTGACTATGTGACGAATGTTGCTGTCCTTGAGCAAGCAGGGATCACCAGCATTGAGGCCATGATATTGAAAACACAGCTGCGCTGGGCAGGGCATGTTTCTAGGATGGAGGACCATCGCCTCCCAGAAATAGTACTCTACGGTGAACTCGCCACGGGTCAGCGTAAGAGGGGTGTGCCAAAAAAGCGATACAAGGACTCCCTGAAACAACATCTCAGGCTCGGCCAAATTGATCACCAATAATGGTCCCCCCTGGTCTCACATCGGGAGGCATGGAGACGCACTATCCACAATGCTGCAGCCTTATTTGAGAACTCACGCTGAACAAGTCTAGAAGAGAAAAGACAACGCAGAAAGAATCACAACCCAGAAACATCACCCAAGGAGACCTTCTGCTGTGCTTTCTGCAACCGGACTTGTTTATCTCGGATTGGCCTTTTTAGTCATCAGCGCGCTTGCAGTAAGAGTGGGATGAGTCCTTCCTGAATCTTCGTTTGTGAAGAAAAGCCAGAGTGTATGAACAAAACCACTGGCAAGATTTTAACAGAGTTGTCTCCACTAATTTACATATGATGAGCTGATGATTAGCCTTTTAACTCATTAATGAGATTTAAATCAATACACATATTGACCATTTAATCATCAAATGCCATCACTCAGTGACATAAAGAAAGGCATCTTTAGTAGCTTATATTTCCCCCCTCCCCATTTTCAATACATGTATTTACACCTGAAGTTACAGAGGTCAGGAAAGATGTCCCTGTCATAGTCAGCAAAAAGTCCAAACAACATCAGGCATGTTGGTAAAGTATAATAATAAACTGAATGATTAGGTATTTTTATTTATTTTTTACCAGTGAAGCAGACAGTAGCAGGATTGTCAATAGTCTCTGGAGGAGAGTTATAGCTGACTTGTAGAGATGCCAAGAATTCTCTTTGAGGATGAGGGGAAATTTGGAGGAACTGTCCTGCTTTTTGCTCTTGCCAGCAGTTTAGATTCTCTGAGAAAGACTTCAAAGTTCCAGGGAGAGGCAGTAAATCAGGGTCTCACCCACAGTGTGGAGGTATGTCAATCCAGTCCAGTCCAAGTTGTTAGCCAAGTAGTCCAAACAATCAAAGGGGAAATTAAGACCTTGAGTCAAGAGATGGAACACAGCACCAGCATAGCTTCTGTCAAGAAGGATGGTTGTCAGCCATGCTCTTTTTGGAGGAGATGCTGGGTTATTTATAGCTCAGCCAGGTCTCGCAGGTATCCCTTAATTGCTGTCTGCTTTCTATATATACACTCTGACCACCTGTGAGCTTCCCTTTCCTGTCAACTGCAGTGAAGATAGGTAAGTCTGCAAATGACCTACCTGCTGGCTAATGTGAACCAATCACCCATCCTGCTTGTTGGATATGGAAATCAACTCATCCAGCCCATCAATTGAATATACCTCTGGACTGAAAGATTTGTGTGAAGTTGAAGGCCACAGTAATCATGGAAACAGAAACATACAGACAAACAATAAGGGAGCTCTTGGACCCTGCAACATACAGAAAATTCAAGCAAGACCCAACCAACAAAATCACCAGAAAAACAAATGCTTTGATCAAGAACTCATCAATTCAGCCAATCATAAGCCAGAATCTATGCAGATCAGAGGCTCTCCCACCAAGATTATATGGACTGAGGCACCTAAACTGGGCGCTACAGGCTAATGGTTACTCCAGATCAGACATCATAAGAACAGCCAGATCCAGAAAAAAAACACAGGAACGAAGAAGAAAAACAGCCACCCAAAGGGCAAAACATCAGAAAGAAACTATTCCAGAACACGGCCTCACAGCCCAGAAAAAAACCAAGGAAAATCTATGAAAGATTTGTGATTCTACAGGAGTAGAAGCCATTGCCATACCCTCCAACCATCCCAATTTGCGCTCATCAGGTTCTACCTGGTTGGCCAATGAGAGGGACCAGAAGAACTGAAGCTGAGGCTTCATTCCAGTCTGCAACCTGACTAGAGTCCAGTCTTCTGGCCACATGCAGGGGGCTTGGTCACATGTGGCAGGCCAGCTTGCTACCTTCTGGAATAGTGAGGGAGGTGGCTGCAGCGATGGGCTGGCATGCCCATCTGGACTTCCACATGTTTTGTGATGGTAACAGGGGAGGAAAGGGCCTAACCTGTGGGCAGGATATGCCAGCAGTAAGCCGGCATATCCTGGCCCATGTAGATGAGCCCTAGTGTGAATAATTTTCAGTGTTTCACTCTCTGCAATGTTAGTTATTTGGGGAGTGGAGGAAAATTTCATTTGAGGTGTCAGAATTCTTACTGCAGGGGGGGGGGAAATGCCTTCATTTTGCCCTCCCCCATCTCATCCACCTTTTTGTTGCCAGATGACATTCAACAAACTGCAAGGCAGCAGTAAATGGCCCCTGAACAATGTGGTATTTCTCCTCCATCATTTAACACGGCCGCCCACTGTAACTCTAATGGTAACTAGAAGTTGCAAGTTCACCACAATATATCCTACATTCAGTTACATCAACAATGTTATGCTGTCACAACTGGAAAAGGGATTAATTGAAAGTAGTTAATTATTTGTAAGTAGTTCTGAATTCTGGTTACAGAATGGGAAAATCTGTCAGTTTCACTTTCTCTCTTGTAAGAATTTTGTAAAATTTCCCCTTCCTGATTATAAAGGTTTATTTTATTTTTATTTTAAAAAAAAAACAATTGGTAAGTTCGTATCAAAAAGAAATTTTTAAATTTCTGAGCAATCTGCCAGATTTAATAGGTACAGTAGGACCCCCTTATCCACTGGGGATTGGCCCGGGGGGTGTGGCTACTGAAAACCATGGATAATAGTGAACACCATTGAAAATAATGGAGCTTATTGTTTAAAATATCATGGAGTTGCCTTGGAGGACCTAGAAAATGGCTAGAGAGGACACATTTTCTAGGAAGACTCTAGGTGTGCTGTGTTGTTTCCCATGGATAATTAAATCAGTGGATAATGAATCAGTGGATATGGGGTCCTCAACTTTGATGGGCCAAATCTGTCAGTTTCACTTGCTGCCACAGTGTTGGTGTTGTGTTTTTTCAAAAAAAGTCGAATTCTTTCCATTATGCTTTTGACCAAATTTGAACATTTAGGAAAGGGCTTATTTAACAAACGGTCTGACTGAAATCTTCACCCATCCATAGCCACAGTGTCCTGCTATTACACAGAAAGGTAGAAGAGACACCATGGGGCCTTCTGAAGTCACGTCTGTTGTGTCGGGCATCACGTGACATGAAATGGCCCAACTACACAAGACAGGTTGCTCTGCACGTTGTAAATATTAGCAGGGCAAGTCAATTAGCTGCTCCAGCAGAAGTTGACGCCAAAGCCCAGCAGCCCTTTCCATCAAAAGTGGACTTCCTAGGAGGGGGAATGTTTTCTCCTTAGAGACTTACAAGCATTGCAGTGGTGTTAAAAATCTGTTTTCACTCCATCTGTGCTTTACTGGCTGCCTTCTGTCAGAGAGCGAATTGTGTTCCTGTCTATCAGGGATGCTGAATGATGGCAATGAGAAAATTGCCTTGAGCAACAGAGAACTCGAAGAGGGTGCTTTTTCTTTCCTCCCTCTGAAAATAGTTACTCTAATTAATTAACCAGAAGAGGAGGCTGATCCTGGCCCAATCTGTGTCTTTATTTATTTTTTCCTTTTAGGTGGAGGGCATGGCTGGTTCCTTCACCTTTTCCATTTTCCTTCCGTAAGTATACAAACACAAACATACACTCACTAAGACCTTTCTCAGACAATAAATGTTAGGAATGCATTTCCTCAGCTTGGCATTAATTGGAAAGCATGAAGGAGGAAAGGGCTCAGCCAGGCCTTAAATCCTAACCCAAGTACCAGACTGCAGGCAACTGGGAAATCGAAAAGACTTCTCCTCTGACTGTGGACTTGGGCCCCAAAGGGTTCGTTTGCAACACTTAATAATGTGCACTGACACCAAACACAAATTCACTTCTATCCCAGGGCTGCCAGGTTGAAATGCAGAGATTTCCCCTTATATCTTCACCTCTGCTACTGAACTGAGGGTGCGAGGAGGATGTGTGTGGAACATTTTCTGCCCATTTTTTTTTCCTGGTCCTCTGTCTTCTGTTCCTCTTTTTCCTCTTTTCCTCAGTTTTGCAGCATTATTTATTTATTTATTTATTTATGATATGCATGCCCTAATCCTGGGCTGGGCAAATGAAGCATGGGGGCTGCATTCTGCTCTCAGTGCTATTTTTAAGTTCTTGCATTCTCCAACTGTCCTGATTTGACAAAGAATGTCCTGATCAGTCCTCTGTTATCCCACGTTGTCAGCTGCTTTTAAAATGTCCCAATTTCTCTTCCTCCCTCCCTCTGCAAACTGAGTTCAAATTGCAAAAGTAGTTTATGCTCAATTAACTCAACCGGAGTGGGTAGGGGGGAGAGGAGAGGAATCTTGCCCTTCCCAGTGGGCTCAGAAAAAAGCAAACTGTTGGGGCCTCTTCTAGCTTGTCTACTCTTCCTCACTAATAACATTTGCCATCTTGATCATGCTCTGATGTTGCTTGGTGATATGTGTCCGGGGTTTTACCTTTGACATGTTGAAGGGTATGGATTCTCGGGGACTTCCAGCCCACCTCCAAAAAAGATTTTTTGAACCAAAAATATCCAATCAAACCCAAAAAAAGGTGTTCCTGCTCATATATATATATATGAGCAGGAACATGGTAGGGATAGGCAGTTGTGGGGGCCCAACCCTTAGCCATTGCCCACCCCTGCCTTTAAGCTGCCTTGAGCCTTCCTGTGTCTTTAGTGGGAGGCCTCCTCTCAGTTCTTATCCAAATTGCTTGAGGTCCATGGGGATCCTCTAATGTCCTAATATTAATTTCAAGAATTTAATTAACTCAATTTGGCATACGAGAGGCCGGGATCTTTTAACCTGTGTATGCCAGTAGTAATGGAGGAGACTCTAAGCCAAAAGGCACACTTAAATTATCTTTATTGGAAATTAATATTAACAGTGTCCACACAAATAATCAGGCTTCAAGCAATCTCATAAGGCTAACTAAGAAAGTAGGAAGTATTTGGATAGAGGATTCAAGTGGGAGTAAGGGGATGATGGGTGATACAATACCTCTCAGAGGAGCAGAGATTTGTGCAGCAGAAGATTCTCAGAGATGTGTTCTGAGGGTCTCACAGCAAATGGGCAGCATGGACATAGGAGGAGAAACTGTGGACATTTTGGTGGTGTTTTAGGGTGATATTTATAGGAAATAATTCTCCTGAAGGGATGGGAGTTTGAATGGAATACAATGTTTCTTGGAGGTTCCCAGAGCGAGACAATGGGTACTCCGCAAAAGTTAACAATTGTTAATGGGTGCTGCATTTGGAATTGAATAGGAGCACGCAAGATATTTTATTGGAAAGGGGATGAGGGAAGGAAGAACCCATTTTAGAGGCATTAAGGACTCTGCTGTTGTTGAGTGGATTACTGAATGACTCACCTCCAGGTATTAAGTTCTGACCTGAGTATTTAGTTTTGGGGAATCCCTTGGTCACAGATGAATCCCGCCTTGGTATTTGGGGGTTCCTGGTTTACCTGCAACCACATGGATGGCCATACTGAGCCAAATTATTAAATAAAGCCAATTATCAGATATTACAAGATGGGGGCTATCAGGGTAGGTAACACTGTCCTACCATCCTCACAGTCTTGTCTGGAGAGGATCTGAGAGAGAGTCTTCTTAGCAGCTGCTTCTAGGCTATGGAACTCTCTGGTGCCTTCTCTGCTCTCTTTTCACCAGCAGGGAAATACCTTTTTATTCAAACAGGACTTCAGCTTTTAACTGATTGAAGCAGAGAGGATTTCTATGGGCGTGCTGTGTTTTTTATTATATGCTGAATGAGTGCTTTGATTATTTTAAATTGTTTTAATTGTATGGGTTAACAGGTTTTTGGGGTTTTTTTAGCTTTTGTATTACATATTGTTTTAACCAGTTTGTTTCAAGTTATACTCTAAATAGATTTCGGTGAAAGACAGGGTGTAAATTAAATAAATAAATAAACTATGCAGCATTGCCCAAATATTTTTAATGGGTTAACATGTGATGAACAAACTCTGCTTCCCTTGTTTGGATTACTGGCTTGCCAGTTCCATTTTCCGAATTAATGTGGATGAAGTCTAAATCCAGCATGTGAAGAATCAAGGATTTTTTTTTAATATTATTTCCATCTCTAATGCAGATATGCATTGCACATGCAGATATGCATTGCTTATTGTTATTAAGCATTTCACATGTGTTTGCACATTCAGTTGTGCAGAATTGCAATTCACTAAAGCACAAACTTCACAGAACTCCATGAGCGTAACATTCTACTCCATCTCCTTAATGTAGGATCTTTGCTATTGTTTTCCATTGTGGTAGACACAATCCCAGCATGGACTGAGTGTCCTGCTTTAATGACATTCAGGAGTCCGTAGTCCATGAGTTATGATCAGAAGGAAGACAAGTTTCAGTATCAGAAAGATGCTTGGTCAGTAGTAAGTCAAGAATGCCATAGAAAGGAGCCAGAAGATCATGGGTTGTCAAATTGTTCAGTAATCCAGGAATTGTAAACCCATCAGGAACAAGGAAACCATGCCAAGAGCTGAGAGCCAGAAACTGTGTTGCTCTCAACAATGGGCTGGTGGTTTTATCTGTTTTTTTTTTAATAGGCAGCAATGTCCAGCCATGCCCAGATCCCTAGCTGTAATTAATGATGGTGTCCTTCAGCTGTGCTCTTCCTGGGACCTTGATTCAGTCTCGTACTGCATCTGAGGAGAAGAGTCTGAGCCAGATGCTTGAATTTTCACCTTCCCTTGAAACTTGGCGGGGGGGGGCTCTCCTCCTCCTCCTCCTCTGATCCTGAAGTGACCTACTGAACAGAAGGAGGGCTTGGATGGGCTTCAGATATCTACTGAGTCTCTTCCACTGGTAAGAATCATAGAATCATTTTGCTGAAAGAGATCCCAAGGGCCATTCATTCCAATCCCTTGCCCTGCAGGAATACACAATCAAAGCACTCCCAACAGCCTCTGTTTAAAAACCTCCAAAGAAGGAGACTCCACCACACTCCCAGGCAGTGCATTCCACTGCCAAACAGCTCTTAGGAGATTTTCAGACGATCCTTGCTGCGCAAACTCCATGAATAAAATCTTGGCGAATATAGCGCGGCAGGCTCCAAGCCTTAGCGCGAGAGGGAACGACGATCTCGCAGCAGTGACGGCGTTGTCCGAAATCAACCCCCTGCCACGCTGCTGCGACGAAACTGTCCCAGACGATCCTTGCACAGCAAGGATCATCTGAAAATCTTACTGTCAGGAAGTTTTTCCTAATGTTTAGGTGGAATCTCTTTTCCTGTATGTAGTCTATTGCTTCTTTTCTCAATCTCTGGAGCAGCACAAAACAAGCTTGCTCTCTCTTCAATGTGACATACTTCTAAGTATTCAAACACAGCTATCATATCACTCCTTAGCCTTCTCTTCCTCAGGCTAAACATAACCTGCTCCCCAAGCTGTTTCTCATAGGGTATGGCTTCCAGACCTTTCACCATTTTGGTCACATTTTCTGAATACATTCTGCTTCTCATTCCTCTTCTTCAGAAGAGCATTCAAGAGTGTGTGTGTAACACAGAGGGTTTTCTTTCTTCCTAGAATATTCTGGGTGCACCCATACCAGACACTTATAAGAACTGGGATACTGCTGTCCTGGGCTGTGCATTGCCTTGTAGTACTGTGGGGAGAAAGGTTTGGGTCACTATTTTAATTTCCCACAGTGTTTTAAAATCAGGATTTTCCTAGCTTTGTCTCCCCTGATGGTTTGAACTCCCAGAAACACTAGCTAGCATGGCCAAGGAACAGGGTTTCTGGGAGATTTTGTCCAACAACATCTAGAAACCCAAGGTTGTGAACCACTGTCCTAGAGCACACAGTTTTGGGTCCATGTGAGACATACAAATGGTGACTCTCCAGATCCAGTTGTCCTCTTTTTACCTGAATGTCTAGGCAGCCATGACAGGTGGGTCACATGACTCTACTAGGTCCTTGGCAGCTGCCTGAAGAAATCCCATACAAACAACCTGCCTTGTATCGCACAGATAAAACACTAGCTACTGGCCAACCTGCCTTGTATTCTAGGAAACATAAAAAGTGTACATGAGTAAAGATAGACTTTGCAGGAGATTTGCTTTCCCCATTTAAATTAATTATGGTGTTGGGACATGAATGTTTAAAGAGTGAGGGGGGGCAGACCATCCTTCCTAAAATGTACAAAAACTATATTTGAATCCAAGTAAAAAGAGAGAAAGGGAAAATTCATAAATATAACATGAGCTTGTCATCTTCAGGCTCTCATGCCAGCATTTCACAAAGCCCTATCTTCATTTCTGATTTTTTCTCCTGCTTGCAAGCAAATTTATAGCATATATGTGTGCATATTAGATATTCTGTTTCATATGAAGGGCTTTTTTTAAAGGAAAAAATCAAACTATCCCCTCCCTTAGTCTACAAAAACATGTCTTTTTAAGCAGAAGGAGAGAAAGAGAAGGAAACAGGGAGTAAAGAAATGGGGGACAGGCATCAGACATACAGGGTTCACCCATAGACTTCACCAAGAATGTCCCCTTGGATAAGTCTCCCATTCCATCTCACTCTACTCTACTTTCAGGGTTGGTTTGTGTTTCATTACAGACTCACCCACCATCGCTTTACTTGAATCTCACTTGCCAGAGCTCACTTGATCCATAAAAATGCATCTGGAAAGCTGGGGCAAAGCAAACCCATGCCAAAGTCTAATTCTTGGCCCCTGTTTGATAGCTAATGCACTTCCAGGTCTCAGGAGGGTAACTGAGTGTGTGAGCCACTTCCTTCCTTTATGAGAAATTCATTAGCTGAGAAACTTTTCCAGCTCTTGAGATGTGTTCAGAAACTGGAAGAACTGATTGTCAAGGGTGTCAGTCCTTGGTGTGAAGAATATTGGGATGCACACATCAAGAAGCAGCCAGTAGTGATCACACAGACCTTTCTTTATCTGGGGCCAGGGAAGAGTCCAGGGCCTCTTTTCCCTCAACAGATCAGAAGCCAAATGTCTTTCAGTCTGTCTATAAATATCCCAGATAACAGCAATGCTTGTAGAGCAACTGCTGTGACTGTTAATCACACGTGGTGATGTTGCCATGTTTCAAAATGGGTGATGGTCATTAAAAGAGGGTTTAGAAATAAGGAGCTTTTCATGTTCAGAGGCCAAAATTCCATTGACTTTTGGCTTGGCTCATACCTGTAAATAAGTTTGACTCATTCCAAGCTAACTCCTTTGTAAAGATCTGAAAGTCCTGGCAAACTATAATCCCCAGAGATCTTTGTGTTGGTATCTTCCTGTTACATAAAACCTACTGAAGGCCCTAAAAGAGCACACACACCCAAGCATTATTTATCCTGTAATGTAATTGGGGATGGGGGTTAAAGAGATGAGGGTCCATGGTGTGGAGAGGGAAACTAGTGCAGATAAGACATGGGTGACCTATTGCCACCACCTACGACTCCTTGAACGCTTTCATCAGCGCTGTTTGCACACAATCCTAAATATACACTGGACTGACTATGTGACAAATGTTGCTGTCCTTGAGCAAGCAGGGATCACCAGCATTGAGGCCATGATATTGAGAACACGGCTGTGCTGGGCAGGGCATGTTTCTAGGATGGAGAACCATCGCCTCCCAAAAATAGTATTCTACGGTGAACTCGCCACGGGTCAGCATAAGAGGGGCGCTCCAAAAAAGTGATACAAGGACTCCCTGAAACAACATCTCAGGCTCGGCCAAATTGATCACCAACAATGGTCCGCCCTGGCCTCACATCGGGAGGCATGGAGATGCACGATCCACAATGCTGCAGTCTTATTTGAGAACTCACACTGAACAAGTCTTGAAGAGAAATGACAATGCAGAAAGAATCACAACCCAGAAACATCACCCAAGGAGACCTTCTGCTGTGCTTTCTGCAACCAGATTTGTTTATCTTGGATTGGCCTTTTTAGTCATCAGTGCGCTTGCAGAAAGCACGGGATGAGTCCTTCCTAAATCTTCGTTTGCGAAGAAAAGCCAGATACTGAGATACTGATGTAGTCGTCCAGTCTTTTGGACTTCAGCTCCCCAAACCCCAGTCACCATGGTGAATGTCTAGGGACTTTGGGATCTGAAGTCTAAAACATCTAGGGCAGGGATGGGAGCAAAAGTTGAGAACCACTGCTACAGACAGTGGACATTTCAAAGAACTCTTGAGATAGACCCCTTCAAAATGAGATGTGGGAAAAATGTCCTGAATCTGTGAGTGGCCTTTTAAAAAGTTTCTGACCTACTCAACTGTGGCAAGTAGGTGTTCCTCAACTACTCACTAATAGGTTCTGGGCATCTGGACAGAGAGGCTTTTTGAGAACTGGAAATAACATAAGTTATTAGTGTTGGTGTCTGTTTGCATACCACAAGGGGCAAAGGCAGATAGGCATGAGGCTAATGATCCCTTTTTGAGAACCAGTATTTTTTCTGTACTTATTTTCAATGTTGAGTTTTGAGTGAATTTACATGGTTGAGTGTGACAAGCAAAAACTACCCTATGGTGAATTTTCCCTGTCATTTGCTACTGAATATTGCTCTGTGACAAGCTAAAAATGATCCAAAAGCTGAATCTTCAGTTAAATCTTTTCACAGGCATGTGCATTTCAAAAGAAAGCTTAATCAAAAGAGAAAGATAGAAAAAGATATATAAGAAAATAAGACACTACGAATTGCCTTGATAGATCAGACCATCTGGTCTAGCATTCTGTTTCTTAATGGCAGATGCTTCTGAAAGCTCACAAGCAGGTTAGAACAATTTTCTCTGAGTTCTGTGGAAAAAGGGCAGGGCATGCAGGCAGTGAGGTATACCAGTTTGACATTATGGTTCTACTCTGTCAGTCAAACTCAATGTAACATTAATCATACCATTAGCCCTTGTATGCTGGTGGTTTTCTTTACTGTATAGCAAACTGAGAGGGTGAGTTTTTTTTTTATTTTTTTATTTTGGAGGGGGGGATGAGAAAGGGGCAGTCAATTAAAGTCACCTTCCCTCACTGCAGTCCTAATCCAGGTCTGGAGCCTTTACTAATTAAGTAAAGAAAAACACATAAGTAATAGGCTAATCGTCCTATTTAGGACTTTTTCGGACGACAGTTTACAATGCTAGCAGCCTCGTCCCCATTGCGAGGCTGCAGCGCTGCAGAGCATCCCTTTCGGATGACGCTCTGCCCTGCTGTCCCTCTTGCGGTACTGTTGCGTAACCGCAGGGACGCAGCAGCGTTATATTTGGCATTTTTCTACTCACAATCAACTTTCGTGAGTAGAAAAATGCCAAATATAACACTGTTGCGTCCCCGCGGTTACGAAACAGTACCACAAGAGGGACAGCAGGGCAGAGCGTCATCTGAAAGGGACGCTCTGCAGCGCTGCAGCCTCGCAACGGGGACGAGGCTGCTAGCATTGTAAACTGTCGTCCGAAAAAGTCCTTAGTTTTACCATTGTATTTTTATCTTTTTTTCTTTATCTTTAATTCACCTAGAATCATAGAATCATAGAATCATAGAACTGCAGAGTTGGAAGAGACCACGAGGGCCATCCAGTCCAACCCCCTGCCACGCAGGAAATCACAATCAAAGCATCCCCGACAGATGGCCATCCAGCCTCTGTTTAAAGACCTCCAAGGAAGGAGACCCCACCACGCTCCGAGGGAGTGCGTTCCACTGCCGAACAGCTCTTACTGTCAAAAAGTTCCTCCTCATGTTGAGGTGGAATCTCTGTTCCTGGAGCTTGCACCCATTGCTCCGTGTTCCAGTCTCTGGAGCAGCAGAAAACAAGCCTGCTCCATCCTCAGCGTGACATCCCTTCAAATACTTAAACAGGGCTATCATATCGCCTCTAAACCGTCTTTTTTCCAGGCTAAACATACCCAGCTCCCTAAGTCTCTCCTCATAAGGCATTGTTTCCAGACCTTTCACCATTTTAGTTGCCCTTCTCTGGACACGCTCCAATTTGTCAATATCCTTTCTGAATTGTGGTGCCCAGAACTGGACACAGTATTCTAAGTGAGGTCTGACCAAGGCAGAATAGAGTGGCACTATTACTTCCCTTGATCTAGACACTATACTTCTATTGATACAGCCCAAAATTGCATTGGCCTTTTTAGCTGCCGCATCACACTGTTGGCTCATGTTCAACTTGTGGTCTACTAGGACTCCTAGATCCCTTTCGCACATAGTCTCATTCAGCCAGGTCTCTCCCATCCTATATTTATGCATTTCATTTTTCCGCCCTAAATGCAGTACTTTAGATTTCTCCGTATTGAATTTCATTTTGTTAGCATCTGAATTCTTGCAAAGTGTATCCTGTTTAGCCCAATTGACTCAAGAGATCCACAGATCTTATAAGAGGCAATGCAGAAAGAAAGAACAGCATGAAGTGGAGTGGGAGATAAGAAGCAGGGCTGGTAGGGGAAACCCTACGGCTACAGGGAGCACCCAGCTCCTTTGATGCAACAACTCCACTGGCCACCAGTCCATTTCTGGGCACAATTAAAAGTGCTGGTTATGAACTATAAAGGCTCAAGTCCTGGTTATTTGATGGACCACATTATCCCATACGAACCTGTCTGTGTTTTGAGATATTCTGAATAGGCTCTTATCTCTGTTCCACCCCCCTTCTCAATGGCTGCTCCCAGGCTCTGGAATTAGACTGGTATCATTTTTACTATCTTTCCACAAGCAGGTGAAGACTTTTTTTGTTTTGGATCTGGAACAAGGTGACTATAACTTTAATCCTTAATAAATGGTGGAACAGGACGGGGTACCATAAAGTCTGTCAAGCAGGACAATGGTACCTGTCCTCCCTCACCTTCCAAACTTTATCTTGCAGCTGCAGCTGTCCTGTCTCACACAGCTATTGCCTGTTTAGTGGACAGCAGGCTGAGGGAGTGTAGGAGAGTGTCCAGCTGAATAACCATGTTCGGAGAAGACAACTGTGGCTTAAATTTAGGGTTTGGAAGCTGAAGGACAACAGATACCTTTGTCCCACTTGATGGAACATTACAGTACTTCATCATGCTTGAAGATATGTTGAGGAATAAAATTACAAGAGCTCTGTCCCAGATCCAATCTGGTCATCCTGTTTACACTAGACAACTGTAACACTTTAATACCTCTTTAACTGTTATAGCTCCATCCTATAGAATTTTGGGGTTTGCAGTTTGGCAACATGTCCCAGATCCAATCTGGCCATCCTGTTCACACTAGACAGAGGCTGGATGGCCATCTGTCGGGGATGCTTTGATCGTGATTTCCTGTATGGCAGGGGGTTGGACTGGATGGCCCTCGTGGTCTCTTCCAACTCTGCAATTCTATGATTCTATGATACCTCTTTAACTGTTATAGCTCCATCATATAAAATTCTGGGGTTTGTAGTTTGGTGAGGCACTAGAGCTCTCTGGCTGAAAATTCTAAATATCTCACAAAAATGCATAACCCAGGATTCCATAGGGTGGAACCACAGCAATTAAAGTGATAAAGTGCTGTAATTGTGTAGTGTGAAAGAAACCAAAGTCTCATGGCCTGATATGAACAGAAGGTGGGACAGGAACAGATTTGCCATTCCAAAAAAATAAAATAAAAATAAAAAATAAAATAGCGACTGGGAGTTCTGCACAGCCCTAGGCAGATCTAAGAGCATGGCTTCAGACAATGCTTATGTTGCCAGGTGGTAATGTTTATAGTAACTGGGATCTATAGTTGTTTTGGAAGCTTCCTAAGAGACAAAATCCTTCATTTAAGAAGTGACAGAGAGAGAATGACTGTTCATTCCAATTTAAAGTTTCTCCCCAGCCTTCTGTGGGGATAACACAATAATAGCCAGAACTGTGTGTGTATACCCATCACATTGCTTTCCATAAACCTATTTTATCTTAAAAGAAGCCTTGCGGTGACATTACTTAATCAATACAGAGAGATACGCAGTGATGGGAACAGCAACCTGGAAAGATTATAGCAGCAAGCAAACTGTGAACAGTTACAAGATTGGCAAAGCAGGGTGGGGGGAACCCAACCATGTCATCATCATATAAGCTGACAGATTTATCCTCAATCTTGTTAATTGTCAGGTCCCACACAGGGGCTCAGGTACCATATTGGGAGAAATGCCACACTGCCTTTGCATTTCAAAACCTAAGCAAAGCAGGCTTGAAAACTGTGCACCAATGCACCACCCCGATCACCCAAAATTAATATTTCACAGCCACTGAAAACGTGCAGATCACACAGGAAAAAGGTTGCCAAGTCTGAATTTCAGAAATACTCAGGCAAGGATAGGGAAGCATAAAGTGATAACAGAGAAGATTATCAGACACAGCAAAAACTGCATCAGAAGATCGCTACGAGAACAGGAACAGGAAAGATTTTCAGATGATGATGTCCTCCAGCATCCCGGGGGCATAGTGCAGCCGTGAGTAAGTCATCCCTTCTTAGTCATGGCTTGTCCCCATCAATTAAAAAACAGAAGTCTCTCCACAGCAGTGCTACACCCCCAGGATGGCAGAATGATGCAGCATCTGATAATGTTGCCCTTCCTGTTCTCCTCCCATTCTTCTGGCACAGTTTAGAACAGGGTTTCTCAACCAGGGTTCCCTGGAACCCTAGGGTTCCACAAGAGGTTGTTAGGGGTTCCTCGAGAGATTGTGATTAGTGAAAAAAAACATTTTTTAATTTATGTTTTTAGCTGTAGATATAATAATTTTTAGGAAGGGGTTCCCTGAGACCTGAAAATTGTTTCAAGGGTTCCACCAGGATAAAAAGGTTGCAGAGAGGAGAAAACTCTGAACAAGGTAGATCAGGTTGCAACCTGGCAGAATTTGAATGTTTGTGTTGTTGTTGTTTTTAACCTCTGCATTGCTTCCTTTTGCAGAACATGGGTTTTTTGACATTATACAATTATAGTACTATGTTCCACTTTGAATTCTATAGCAATATCCTGTGGTATCCTGGGGTTTTCAGTTTTGTAAGGCATAGAGCTCTTTCGCTGAGAATGCTAAATACCCCTCCAGGATTGGCAGTTACAGTAGATTAGAGTGCTATAAATGTGTAGAATGAAAGGACCCTCACTGAACCAGTGTGGTATAGTTGTTAAAGTGTTGATTTGGGCTTTCCAAGATCCAAATTCAAGTACTCCTTGAGCCATGGAACTGCATGAGTGGCACTGACCTGCTATAAAATCCAATTGTTACTTCCAAACAGAGTCTAGGGAAATGCAATAAATTGACATTTGTGTAAGTTCTATTGATTCAAAAGATCTACTTGAGCTGGGAGTAACTTTGGATTCAGGCCATTAAGCTCATCATTCCCTCTCTGTCTGACCTGCCTCGCAAGGTGACAAAAAAGTGATGTGAAGTAGCACCTGCTTGAGCTCATTGGAAGAAAAGTGGGATATAAATGAAACTGATAATATTACTTTTTTGTTGTTAATTGCTGTTAAGTCAACCTTGACCCCTGGCCCCCTATGAATGGGAGGCTGTCATGCCCCATGAGACTGATGAGGCTGTAGAGTCAGAGGAGGAGGAGGACATGGCAGGGAATGGCCCTACGGACCCTGGCACAGGTTTATCTACACCTGTGCCAGCAGGGAATCCTGCCAACCTAGAGGCTCAAGCAGAGGAAGAGCCTGGTCCAAGTGGGTTGGCATCAGGTCCAGCAGAGAATCCTGCCCACTCAGATAAGGAAGGAGAAGAGGAGACAGACTTACCTCCACTATCGTATACCCAGCAGGAGCTCAAAGGAGGTCTCTGAGAATTTATGAGAAGAACTTGCTCATTAAGAAACACCTGGCAAAGCCTTAATTGCTTTATATAGGCTGGAAGAGGCAATGGAGGCTTTGTCAGAAATCAACTTATCTCCCAGGAGAAAGCTTCCTGCTGACTTTGGTGCCTGAATCCTTGCTGCCTTGACTCCTTCATTGACCTCGGACTGTTCTTGACCACCTTGTTGCCTGATCCTGCTGACCCACGGACCAACTTCTGGACAATGCTGCCTTTTGTAAGCCTTGACCTTTGGACTGTATTCTGGACTCTTCTCTGTGTGCCTTCTTGTCCGTATTGCTGCTTCTCCAAGAAATGGAACCTTGCTTGTTCTGATCTTTATATGGCTCTCCCTAATTAACTATCACTGGGGCTTGGCTGCTTTCCCAGCACTTGTTTATCCTGCTGGCATTTTGAGCTGTTTTTCCAGACAGAGGCCTTCAAGAGTCCTAGTCATCAACTAACCTGCTCAGGTCTATGATTGATTGAATCAATCCACCTTCTATGTGGTCTTCTTCTTTTCCTACTGCCTTCCACTTTGCCAAACATTATTGTCTTTCCATATGAGTCATGTTTACTCATGATATGTCCAAAGTATAATGGCCTCAATTTAGCCATCTTGGCTTCTAATGAATGTTCAGGCCTGATTTGCTTGAGGACCCATTCATTAGTCTTTTTAGCAGTCCAGGATATCTGTTGAATTCTTCTCCAGCACCACATTTCAAATGTGTTGATTTTCTTCATATCTACTTTCTTCACTGTCCAGCTTTCACACCCATACATAGAAATCTGAAATACTATGGCCTGGATGACTCTGACTCTGGTGTCTACTGATATTATATATAGGAACCAAATGACTTGAAGTTTAGAATGCCCCATTTTTGATCACATCTGCCCTGACCCTGCAGTGTTTGTTTGCTTTGCTTTCCAGGGAGAAAGCTAGCTGTGCCAATTCCTAAATCTTTGACAAAGTAGATACAGTTTTCCCCACCCCCTTCCACAGAAAACTTGAGAGATAAATAGCAGACGATTTGGTAAATAATTCAGCGTATGACCTTGATGCTTATTGATTCCTCAAGCTGTTTATCTTTCTCATGTGCTCCCCAGCAAAAACAATTATCACTTAATTATAAAATGGCTTGGCTTGAGGGAGCTTCCCAATAGGCTGGCAAGTGTTCCAAAGGGCTGAGTTAATCTACGGAAACCAAACAGCCCTGGCAGAAAACACTGTTTAAGATTCTGAGCCACAAACTTCATTATATTTTTTTTTTCCCTGACACATTTTTTTCCTCCATCCCTCATTTTAAAATCACTTAAGGATATTTAGCCAATCAGAGCATTTGACTGGCTGAACACTCTTACCCTGTAGTATTACATTTAGCTAGATAACAGCAGGTGCTGCTACACAGGAGAAATCGAATGCTTTTGACAGAAAATGACTGGCTCATGTCAATTGAAGCACTATGGTCCAATGGAATGAATACTGAGCGGCAATCTAGAAGACCTGGATTGTAGTTCTAAGTTGGAGCTAATTTACACTTTACCCCTGTGTCAGGGATACATATGTTTGGCTTGATTCCTTTCCAATAATTTAGAGGTGAACTGAATTTGCTCCCCAGAATTCTTCTATGAATGCAGTCTATTCTTCTAGGTATTTGGGGATGATGGTATTATTTCTAGAGGGAGCAGAAAATCCTTAAATGAATGTATTGTCACAATTCTTTTTTTTTTTTTAATTGAGCTATTTCCTGCAGTTGCTTAAGTTTTGATACCATTTTTTTTCTTGGCAGAGATCCTTTCTCCTTTCTCCTTCTCGGAGTGATGTGATCCCAGGCAATCAGGGATCCCACAGTCAAGGTGATGAAATTACAATTTTATCTTAACAATTAGATTTGGCTAGACACTTACACCACTAAGGGTAAATAAAATGAGGAAAAGAAACACTTCCGACCTTGGCTGGTCACATGGATGAAGACAGCCAGTGAGGGAACATGTAGTCATTGCATATGAGGTTAAACAAAGCCAATTCAAATCAATGTTTAGAGTGTTAAAACATATTTCTGCCATTTATGGCTGTTTAGAAATCACTGTTGAAAGTGGAGTTTGATTTTTGATTATAGTAATACTGTTTGCAAAAGATAAGGCATTTTGGCTCAGCCACATTTTGCTGTTGAATATTCTCCTAAGGGAGACTCCAAATGATCAATATCTGCAGCTGCTATGCAATAGTGTTTTGTATTTGACAGCTGCCAGATTATAAGATCTTGTATTAGATGCCTGCCAAAACAATCAAGCAATGCCAACTAGCCTAAAGGCCTGTAATTCAGAATTTTGGGATACAGGACCACATTTAAAATTTGAGGGGCAAATTTGGTTCTATTCAACACATTTTAAATATTTGTGTGATGATTAGCTTCTGCCGTGGCAACTGAAGCAGAGATTCATAGCCTCACCACAACCATATGTTATGGTGTGCAGCTGATTGAATGGGAAGTGAATTCACTCACTGTAGCTCCCTGGTGTATAGTTTCACTGCATGTGAGCAGTTCTGTGACTCCCCTTCCCATTACACACACAACAGTCAAAGTATATGAGCTCATTCCTACACTCTAATATTTAAATCTCATCTGTCCTCCACACCACTGCTTCATTCCCAATTGTTTTCTACACCAATGATGGATTAACTCCTTGATGCTCAGTATTGACCATGAACTCAGCAGAAGCTGAACTGATGTCATTGTGGTGATGAATATGTTTTGGGTTGTAGTCTGAAATCCTGAAGTGATACCCAGTGAGTTGAATGCTAGCCTCTAAAGTATGTTCAGGATCTTGAACAGCTCCATCAAAATTCAGACTAAAACATGTTGCTGAAAGAACGGGTGTGAAAATAAACCTTTTCTGCATAAGATGATATATCCACAGGACATGACAGATGTTTTCATGAGGATGGCACAGATTAGGTGAACTGCAGAACTTCAGATAGTTGCAAGCAGACAGCATATGTTCATAAGGTATAGTACTTAGGTGAAAGTTCTTTCCCCCTAGGAATATGTGAGAAGTGAGACTTTGATTTGGTTATTTTTCTTAAAAAAGCACTTTCCAAAATTTGCATATTTTTTTAAAAAAAATAACAAAAAGAACTTGTTTTAAAAATTCAAGTGTGCAAGACAGCAAAATTGTCTGGTCTTATGTGGGATGTTAAACATGTGAAAGCTGGAATTTTACATTAGATATATAATTTTTCAATAATTTCATGTTCAGTGTAAGTAATGTTAACAATTTTCTTGCTACTGCAAGAAGGTGTTTGAAAACTATGCAATTTTCAAAGACTATGCACAGTTTGGGACTTATTCTGCACAAAATTTGCACGTGGTACCTTGTTGTAAAAAAACAACAGATTTTTCTGTGCAGGAAACAGCTTGTTCTGCACAGATAATGCCATTTCCTGGGCAATAAATAAATAAGTAAATAAATAAATGTTATTTGAGCCATATTCTGAAGAAAATTTGCAAAATAAAATAGTACATTCTTTTTAGGAAGCAGCATTTTCTGCACAGAAAATAATATTTCTGCATAGAATGCACTGTTTCCAAACATAAAAATGTTTCCTCTGCAGAAAATGCTGTTTTATGAGCAAAAAGTGTGAATTTTGCACAGAATAAATCATGAATTGTAAAGATTTTCATTAGTTCAGGAGCCTTACTGTCAGAGCTTCTCAACTCGAGAAATACTTTTTTTTAAAAATCCAAATATTATTTCCATCCCATGTTTCTGTGTCTGTTTGTCTAAGATCTACCAGTGGCAGGAATGTGTTTGAATTTTACTATTCTAGTTAAGATTTATGGCCAAGCAAATAAATTCATTTATTCACTTACATGACCCCAGACAAACAAAATTGCACATTAATACAATGTAAGACCTAAATCTCACACACTTCTCAGTCCAGAACCCTTTTAACCATCTCGGAGCGTGTGGATAGGGTACAACCAGCACATTTACTCTTGTGCTTCCCTAAGTGAAAAGATCATAGAACAGTTTTGTTTTTCTTTACGTTTCAATGAAAGTGTGAAAATTGCACAGAAAGGCTTCACCAACACAAGGGGTCTTGGCCCCTGCAACCTGCCGAGCTCCAGGCTGTCAAAAGGATATTCTCCGTAGAAACTTGGGATCTATATGGGCTTGTATTTGCATTCTGAGCACATAGAAAGGAACTGGGGAAGGCTTTTGCCCTTTCCTATCAGAAGAGGCTTCTCTGAGCGGAGGGTTAAAAAGTGCAGACAGAGGAGCAGCCAGTTCACTGACATTGTGCAATGGCTAGGAGAAGAGGGGTTCTTTCCCTTCAAGCCCATCTCTTTTTCTAAACCTTCCCAGACTGCTGCTGATAAACAAATGGGGGGGGGGGAGGAGAATCCTTGACAGCAGAGACAGATTCATGAGAAGTATCCATAATGAGGACTATTTGGGAAGAGGCAAAGCTGTCGCCTTGTGCATAGCCTCCATCTCAGCAGTGACATGACACTGATGTTCAAAATGACATCATATAGGCTGCACTTTGAAAGTCAACATTTTGCACAGAATGGTGTTGTAAATCTGGCAGCTGGTTGTCTCGGTCATTACGAATAAGCCTTCACTTATTACAGATTAATCCCCCAAAGCATTCTGAAGTTAACCAAGATGCCTTGGAAACATGTACACTCAAAGTTAGGAGACAAAGGACTTTTTTGGACATTAAAAATACAACGCAAGCAGCCTCGCTACGTTGCGAGGCTGCAGCGCTGCAGGGCGTCCCTTTCACATGACGCCCGTCCCTGCCGGTACTGTTGCAGTACCGCAGGGACATTTGAGCATTATATTTAGGCGATTTTTACTCACGATCAACTTTCGTGAGTAAAAATCGGCTAAATATAATGCTCAAACGTCCCTGCGGTACTGCAACAGTACCGGCAGGGACAGGCGTCATGCGAAAGGGACGCCCTGCAGCGCTGCAGCCTCGCAACGTGGCGAGGCTGCTTGCATTGTATTTTTAATGTCCGAAAAAGTCCAAAAACTTCTAATAAAAGAAGTTTTAAATAAACATGGCTGAAATCCTACTTATGATTGTGGCTCCACAAGTACAGTTCCACACATTCCCACTGCCTGGCAGCTGTCAAGCCCCAGGAGGGCCCCCTGTTCCTTCCTGTTGGGGAAAGGAGAGAGGAGGAAGGCAATTCAAACCATAGAGAAGCAGCTGGTCTCAGCCAGGTTTGGTGGGGGAAAGAAATAAGGGTATATTCTCAACTGGCGTGTGCCTGCCTTTTCCTTCCCCCAGCAGCCCAGAGCAGTCAGAATGTCACGGGAGGGTGGTTGTTCCAGGACAGGGGTGGGAGTGGAGATTGTGGGACAGGAACACTTTTTGTGTTCCTGTCTGATAACCTCCTAGGACACGGCACAATGGACTCAAACTACAGGAAAAGAGATTCCACCTAAACATTAGGAGGAACTTCCTGATGGTAAGAGCTGTTTGGCAGTGCAACATGCTGCCTCGGAGTGTGGAGGAGTCTCCTTCTTTGAAGGTTTTTAAACAGAAGCTGGGTAGCCATCTGTTGGGAGTGCTTTGATTATGTATTCCTGCAGGACAGAGGGTTGGACTAGATGGCCTTAGTGGTCTCTTCCAACTCTATGATTCTATGTCCCACCCTCTCTCCCCTTCCCCCTGAAGCAGCAGCAGGAGGAGCTGCAGTCTCTACCAAGGCTTGGCACTGCTGGGCATGGAAGTTTTTTGGACAGAGCACAAGAGCAAGGGAACCTTCTGTAAACTGCACTTATGCACATGAAAGTCACTAAGAGGATCCTGACCTATGTTTCTTAGCAGCTGCACTGTTAGGAGGAAAAAGCTGTTGGTTCCAAGCAGCCAATTTCTCCAGTGCTTAGCTTCCTAGTGGGTCCTCAGAGCAAAGGTGTTCTGGGCAGGTTTGCCTGGAAAACCACCTGCCCTGTGGCATAAAGCATTTTCCTAGCCCATCTTCTCAGAACACGGTAGTTCTAAGGACCCACCTAAAGACCAGGCACTGGAGAAATCAACAGTTTAGATTGAGTGGCCTCCTCCTCCTCATCATCATCATCATCATGCAACAGTAATGGCTTGGTCTGCCTTCCCTTGCTGCTACCCTGCCTGCAGCCTTTTTCCTCCTGTTGCTGTGCCACCACCCATGCTAGTGTTGTTATGGCACTCTCATGCACCAGCAGGATTCCTGCCAGAGAGATTGCAAGGGTATCATAAATCACCAATGCAGTCTCTCATGAGAAGAAACTAAACACTTATATCTCTGTTCCTAGATTTCTCATCACTCAAAGAAATGGGGGAGTTCTTAACATTGTTTATGCAGTGCCAATAAATACACAGGATAATAAAAACAGAGCATAAATAAAGTCTGAAGTCTGGCAGTAGCAGAAGGACAGAGAGAAGAGAGGAAGAAGTGTACCATTGAATGAAGAGGAGTGAATGCAGTTACATGTACTTTGATGCATGTGTGAAATCCCTTTTTAAAAATGCTTTCCCTGGAATATGAATTTTACTGATGAGGTGTGTACATAAATAATATGCAAATATTCAGTGCCGATCGTTCTCTATTGTCATCTCATGTGGAACTGTACAGACTTTGACAGTGATGCCTAACTGATAAAAAGTACAACTCACTTGTGGTTTAGAGAAGAGAATAATAATAGGTGATTCATGTCATATTACTACCAAACCTCTGTTTCTGTTCTCTAGGAAAGAGAGGGACTTCTTTAAATATACATATGCCTCATGGGTCAAGGTCAGGGCGTCATATGGAACCGTGTCAGGATGGCCCTCTGTGATCTGGATGATCTGTAGGTAAGATATCTTTGGGTACCCAGCTGAAACAGTGGGTGAAGCTTTTCCATGCAGTTCTTTGTCCAAGAGCCTGGTTTTTTTTTTTTTTTTTACCCCCTCTGGTCATCTTCATGGAAGGAGAAATGGAACAGAGGAGCAAAGCAGCTGGCCTTGAAAGCAGAAATTGAACTCTGATCAGAACTCAGCCAATATTAGGAAGCCCATTTAAGAAAGCCCAGGGCCCATCTAAATGGTCAAAATAATCCTCATGGAATTCACTGGGAATACAACCTGTCAAAATGGGAACCTGCACCAATCCACACTATTCGGAAGGAGAGGGGGCCAAAAACGGCAAAAACAATGCAGGAAAAGCCTTTGTAGCTTTTCCCGTAGTTTTTTGAAAACAGTGAGGGGGTGCACATTCCTGTTCATTAGAACAAGCAATGTGAAGGGAAGCGCAAAGCTGATTGGCCAGGTGAGAGTGGGGGTGGGGCTTGCTAACAGGGCAAATGCCTGCTGCTGCCATGTTGAATTTTTGCCTTAGTGAGAAATTGCAAAGGAGATAAAACAGGGTGGCTATTTTTTTTTATTTTTAACCTTTTTGCTTTCCTGTTAAATAAAAAAAATGCTATATTGCTCCAGCACACCTTAAATGATGTTTTTTTTTAAAAAAAAGAATCATCAGCAGCAAAGAACTAACACAAGTAAATCATTCATGGCCACCATCTGACATGCAAAGCTTATGGGGGCTTCTGAGGCCAAAAAAGAAAACCTGTTAAGGCACATTGCTGCTGATGCTGTGAAATGCCATTAGCATGAAGTACTCCATTTTTCCCCTCATGTAGATGGGCCCCCAGAGACATAGGGTAGAGATGGTGAACCACCACTTCTCTCTGACTCCCCAGGGCCTGGAGAAGGGAATAGGTCTTGGAGTGGAACTCAGAACATCTATTAGATTGGCTCCATGGGGTGGAGGTTCCTGCTCTTGGTGCCCCTGGCGTCACAGCACCTTTGGTGAGAAAAAGGAGTAAATTCCAGGGTTTGGGGGGAAATACTAAGATTGGATCTGTTAGGAAACAGCTTCCATCAGCAGAGTTTAGCAGAACATCAGCAGAGTTTAGCTGCGTCTCCTGGCCTCTTTTAGTCTTGCTGGCTGTTGATTTTTGTATTTGTTTTTTTTATGTGATTTTCGTTTAGGTGGTTTTAATTTTATACTAGTTTAATATCTTTTTATGGGGGAGCGTGGGGGTGGGTGGTGCTTAGGGATTTTAGTCAGCATTGTTGTATTTTAATTGTTATAAGCCGCCCCGGTTGTTTTTAACAGAGGGGCGGGGTAAAAATAAATTTTATTATTTATTATTTATTATTATTAGAAGCAATGTGCCTCAATCTCCAGTACCTCCCTGGCTGAGACTGACTTAAGTACCGTAAAAACAAACAAACAAGCAAGCAGAATCAAGTTACAAACTAAAGAACTTTACTAATTGCTTTTAGAATGGATATACACTTAAAGCACCTACATCCTAATTAACTAATGAAAAACATGGGTAAAAGGAAGAGCTCCCATGAGCTTAAAACTTTAACTCACCATCTTGAAGCTGAAAACAAAGCAAAGGAGGGGGGAAAGGAAGCAGATAAGAGAAGGGTGAGTTTTTATATGACCACCAATGTTTCAGCAGATGGAGAAACCTGGGCTAAAGAATGGGCATAAGCAGGCAGGGGGTTCTACACGATCTAAAATCCTCAATTGCTCTAACAGCAATGAAGGGTGTGTGAGAGAGAGCCAGAAAGAGTGCTTACTTTCCCAACACTTTTGAGGCTGATAGAGTGTCAACCTGACCAGTGACCAGATACCACATCTATACTCCTATGAGCTTTCTAAGGGAGGAGCCGGCTATGGTAGAACCAAAGGAGATCCTTGAAATCCAGAGTATACAATCTTTAGGATGAGCTCCTGAAATGCTGAAGGCCACAGAGAAAGGATCTTTTCTTCTTCTTTTTTTAAAATGATTGGAAATGAGTATGGTCTGGAAGGAATAGATAATTCTGAAGATTTCTGAAGCTAATCACTGAATCTTCTTTTTTCCACTTGGGCCATATGTTTTGGAGAACATATCTTCCCACATTTCTGGGTGTTCTATATCTTTGGTTGTACAGTTCTCCCTCCATATCCATGGATTTGGTATCCATGAATTTAAGTATTCACAGCTTGAAGATAGTCTTAAAAATATAATAATCCAAAAAGCAAGCCTTGATTTTGCCATCTTATATAAGGGACACCATTTTGCTATGCCATTGCATATAATGCGACTTGAGTATTCATGGATTTTGGTATCCACAGGGGGGGTCTTGCAACTTAACCCCACCGAATATGAAGGGACAATTGGACTTTAGTCCTTCCTTCTGGTTTCCTCCTTGGTCCTGCCCTGTGTTTTGTCCCTTGGTAGTCACCAGCAACATAGTGGAGCCAGGGCTTGCAGGATTAAAATTCTGGGACCTCTTCATTAGCAGGGACAATGCTGTCATCTGGCACACCCACACCCACGTTTCTCTGTCCTCACAGAGCTTACCTGGAATCTTCATAGAAAATGAACAAGAAATGGGTTTTCTCAACAGTAATCTATCATGAACTTGCTGTACCCAGCATAACATATGCCGTTATAGGAGATTCAGAAGTTTCCCCCTAATAGTATAACTTTACCACCCAAATCTAAACAACCACCGAGTGACCACCTAGCTGGCTGGCTCTCCAGCCCTGGACTTGCAGGTCTCTGCAACATGGTGGCTGCTCCTCTTGTGCTCCCACAGCAAGGCATATAGTGGAGGTGGAGGGGGGCTCCGTTTAGGCTCCCGGAGTCCTTGCCATGGCTTCACAGGTGGCGGTGGCTCCTCCTTTCATCACTGCATGCTCAGGTGAGACGCTAGCAACATGGCCCTTGTGATGCTGGGGGCATAGATGCAGATTGAGTAGCAGGAGTGGATTGTGAGGTGGAGAGGGAATTTGCATGTGGGTGGTGAGTGGCTGAGGGAGCGAGAGAAGGGAGGAGCCCTTGTGAGGCCAGGGGTGTAGATGCAGATTGAGTGGCAGGAGTGGATTATGAGGTGGAGAGGGAACTTGCATGTGAGTGGTGATTGGCTGAGGGAATGAGAGGAGGGAGGGGCAATGTTTCCTAAGTGACCAATCAGCACACAGGGAAAGGAAACATACGCAACAGTTATTTATTTATATATATATATATATATATATATATATATATATCCCTGCTATAATGCAAAACATTTTGGGTTGGCTCCAGTGGGCAGCTAAGAGCCATTTGCTCTACAAAAGACCTGCTCTCAGCAGAGATGAACACTGTTTCTTGATTCTAGATATAGATCAATACAGCTGCCTGAACTTTTGGACTGTCCTTTTGGGGCTCACAATGGGAGTTATTATGGATGAACACAAAATTAACCCCATGAATTTGGCTGTCACTTGCCTTCGAGTGCTGACTACAGGTTTTTATCCTTGTTCTCAGCTCAGCACAGCCTTCCACCGACACCTAGGTTCAACCTGATTTATAGCGGAAAGGTGCACAGCACTGAGGCATAACCAGTATGCCCACCAGATGGCAGTGATACTCCCACACTAAACTCTGGTTTTAAAAAGAAAAAGAAAAGAGCTGAATGCAATTTTCTCCCAAGGAAACATTCTTCTGCCCAGTTTGATGGCAATTGTGTTCCACATTTCTTCTGTGAATAATTATTTATTGGGCTTCAGCATTTGACATCCAAAAAGCTTTCAGGAGAGGTAATCAGCTTTCAGCAACAATGGGTTATTTGCCAAAGAATTTAGTATATTATATTGACTTTGCTTGTATGGCCCCAACATTTCAACGTTTAAATGATGAGGTCAAATTTCACTTCAAATGCCAAATCTTAACATCCTAATCCTAATCCAATTCCAAGATGTAAAAGTTTACCAAATTTCAGAATAAAGGGGGAAAACGTGGGGGGATCACTCTATTCAGCAATGTCTACCAAAGATCATTAACTACAATTAAAAGATGCTTTTAGTACACAAGACTCAGGCCAGTATTCTACATCAACTACTTAGTTAAGTATACTTAAGTAAGTAACTTCTCCTGGCCTGTCCCCCACCACACACCCAAACCTGAAGGAAACATCATTCACTCATGTATGAAAGCTTCATCAAACACTATTGTGTTCTTGAAATTTGAAGGGATTCTAGAATTGTGTAAAATCTGAAGACCCTAACGTATCCTGATAATTATTGGCAAGCATTAGCAGAATGTTTGTCATTGTTTTATTTTTTTTCTGTTTACCCAAAAAAAAAAAAAAACCTTAGGTCTGGTGCTGAAAATGAAAGCATGCTTCCCTAATTAATCACCATGACACTATTGCAGTCCTGACTAAAGTTGGTGATCCTTGACAGTATTAATCCTAGATCCTACAAGTCTGTAACCTGTTCCCTCTTGCCCTGAAGGATTTCCTGCATGGCAGGGGGTTGGACTGGATGGCCTTTGTGGTCTCTTCCAACTCTACAATTCTATGATTCTATGTTCCAGTCAGACCATCTTCTCCCCCTGTGGTTGATGATGTCCAGTAAAGTAGGCTAAGGGGGAAGTTATGACTGTGGTACTCGTGTCACTAGTCAATAAGTAGCAATCGTGAATATGGAACAGTTACCTAGATTGAGCCAACTATCATTATTCCATATTCATGATTGCTACTTAGTCACAATTGTGACAAAATCACTCTCTCCATACTAAAAAAAAAATAATCTCAAATTGTCTTCAGATTTATAATGAATTTTGGCAGGTTCTTACCAACAAATAACCCAAAGGAAAGTATTATACATTACCAGTGTGGATAATATTGTGTGTATTGTGAAATCATGACAAAATTAAAAAGAAAGGCATGCTGGATAGGGCATAGGTCCAAAAGGTGGTGTTATACCACCAATGTGGAAGACAGATCATGCAACTACAGACCACCTAAGCTGTGCAAGTGTATGATTCAAGAGGGGTGTAATAAGGAACGTTTCCAAAACGATATGTTTCCATTCCCTGAACTAACACAATTGCAGCGAGACAGAAGGCTGGTGTGATAAAGTCCTTACTGCCCTGACGTCTCAAAGCTGGTCTTGATTTCAAACCATTTTATTTTATTTTTTAATCTTTTTTCATGGCATGGGTGGGTGGGCAAGAAATAGGTTTTATGGGGGGGAAGCATATGCATGCACACACCTGGTGTGCACCTATGTATATGTAACTCAACTCCCAGATTGCTGTGTACAAAGTGTGCATCTCATGAAGGATGTGCACAGCTGTTCAATGAGAAAAAGCTTTCATTCAAAGGACATGCAGTCAGCCTGCTTCGGCCTGATTCTTCATACTTCGAATGATCATTCTTTCATAGTCTCAATGGAATAACAGCAAAGTCCAGGTCCAGATTAAAGGTACTGCATTCAAATGCAGGTTGTTTGGGGAGTGTTTCTAGACACAAGCAATGAAACAACTGTCAGGGTTTTTCTTTTAAATGTCGGCTTCTTTTACTGTTCCCCTTGGGGAAGTAGAGGGGGAGAGAAGTGGGATCAGAGGCCAAATAGGCATTTAAAGTCAGCCTAAAATTCCCAGGCGGCTGCTGCAAATATATTTCTGCTTTATTGCCAGTTATTATAGGATCCACAGCCCTTGTGAAATGAAGGGGCTAAAGACTTTGCAAACACAGTTTCCCTTTGCCTGTAATGATGACAGCAAACTGATCTTTAACCTACCATTTACTAGGCAGGTGCTTGGAGAGATTGTTTGCAATAGACCGTTTTTTTAAAAAAAAGCCTGCATACATGCCAAAATAAAATTTCTAAGCATCTAACCTCTTCTCCTTTTTCTCAGAGTTATACTATCTTAAAATTAATATGTGATATGTGGGTAAGTGTTTGCCAAAAAGCTGTCATGTATGTTACTAAGAATAAATCAACATTTCACCTCCATCTGATCTGAAATGTTTCTTTAGGGAAGCAGTACATAATTTACATATATGGGGATATCTAGCACAGCATTTGTGAGTTTCCGAGTGTTTATGGGCCCTGTATTTCATGAAAGAAGAGAAGACAGCAAACAATCCAATCTATTGATGGTACCTAACTGGGAGGAGGTGTCACATTTAAGAAACTCTGAATGTTTAAAACACATTTTCCCCATTTAGAAGCTTCTGCAGTGCCTTTGCTTTGCTTTGCTTTGCTTTGCTTTGCTTTGCTTTGCTTTGCTTTGCTTTCTTTTCTCCCCCCCCCCCACAGGACTTGGATTTATTATTTCATCAGAAGATCAGAGAAAATAAGTTTGTAGAAGATCAAACAAATATGAATATATTAGAAGAGACAGTAGGCGCGGCGGGCTAAATTGTCAGATTAAATCAAAGCTTTGTAGCATGCTGGGGCTGGCTTAGATCAGCGTCTATGGACACTGATCTCTGCAGCCATTGCATCTCATGACCTTTTGTCCCAGACAATCTGGTTCCTTCCCAAAGCTTCAGACAACAACCCCCATCATCACTGACCACTAGCCATGCTTGCCGGGGCTGTGGGAAGTTGTAGTCCAACAACATCTAGAGACCTGACCACCCCTGCTTTAGCCCATCTAGCCTACACATGTGCACGTTCAATAATTGGAAAGTCAAATGGTTTACACCAGCGGTCCCCCAAATGTTTTTGACTTCAGCACTCAAAATCTCTGACCACCAACAAAGCTGTTTAGGAATTCTTGGAGTTGTAATCCAAAATACCTGGTGGACACAAGCTGGACAGCAGAATTCTGCAATTCTAACTATAATTTGCTAAGGAACTGAGGTGTGTGGGAGAGATCGAGCAGGGCTTCTGGCCATGATTCCATGGTTGCAGTTCCCATGATCCCTCACTATTGATTATGTTGGCTTGGCCTGCTGGGAGCAACATCCGGAGGGCCACAGTTGACCATCCCCAGGTTAAATTATACGGCATGATGGGGCAAGCAAAAGGGTCTCTTGCCTCTCATCAAGGAGCTGATTATGTCAGTGCCTGAAAAGCCTTCCCCAACATGGTGCCTTCCAATTCTGTGTTGGACTACACATCCCATCATCCATGATCCTGCTCACAGGGGTTGATGGAATTGAAATCAAACTATTGAGGAAAGTGTAGAAGGCTTAGGGCAGAGGTCAATGGCTAAGGGCTACATTGGGAGGGGGGCACAATGTGCCCCATGGGATCCTGGAGGGCCTAACCCCCCACTGTCACATCCTTGGTCCCTAACCCACAAATTTTGAGAAGACAATATAATTTTGGCCTCAGACAGCAAATAGCATCCTCCCTTTTGTGACTGGCCATTTCATGTTTTCATGCATTTTTCAACTAAATCCAAAATCCACAAAAAAAGTGATAACTTTATTGACCAACCAAAATGCATCATATAAAATACATCATGCAAGCTTTCAAAGCTCCACTGGCTTCTTCATCAGGTAAAAGATGTTTTAAAAAATCATACAAGTGAAGAAACTTGACAATGGTAGAGTCAAAGGCCTGCATTTATTCTCATTTGTTGTTTCTGCTGTAGTTCAGTTGTAGTTCATGGACAATCTGAATCTCAGGGAATGTTACTTTTCTGTTGCTAATGGAGTTGAAATTTTATTATCTGTCTTTTATTGCCCTTTGTCCCTGGTCCCTGTAATGGATGGTTGGATGTGCGAATGGGAGAAGTGTGTTGTAAGAGCCAGACTTATGGCAGGGAAACTGAAATGGGAAGGTCTTCTGGATATTTTGTGACAGTTGAAGGGGGTCACTTAAACAGGAGTTGAGAATAGAGTCAGTTGATGACAGTTGGCTGGAGCAGAAGGATCTGTGTGTGTATGTTGTATGAGAGGTTTGGATGAGGTAAAATGGTGTGCTGAGGTTACTAATTTGGAATAGAGGAGTGAGTGGACAAAGAGCGAATGAGGCTGGGAAATAAGGAAAGACCTTATAAAGATATAAGTACTGGTTAAAACAAAAGATTCCATCCTGAAGTATGTTTACTCCCTTTAATAAAGTTGCCCTTTGTTGTTAATAGAAATATAGACTCTGGCTCATTCTTACAGGATAAAGATTATTGAAGGCAAGCTCCCATAACACCGTATCCACACTTTTAGATTAAAGGTATATCTCTGGTTCAGAAAAAAAAGGAACTAAGGGAAACTTATAGGAATTTAGGTGGGAGGAACAGAGGGTAAAGGGGCAGCCAGGTTGAACCCTGAGGTAAAGTGGGGCTGGTGCTTTGAAGTTTGCCTGCGACCACCTGGGTGTTGTGCATTGTCACAGATTTGATGGTATAGTCACAAATTTGGTGGCAGTGGTGGGATTCGAAAGGCTCCTTGCATCACAGTCCCCACATGGCCAAGAAGGGGGGTGGCCTCTGGCTGCATTGGGTTCCCCCCAGAACTACTAAACTACAAAAACAACATCTGATCCAAAATGTAAGCCCGTGGCTCTACCATCCTCACCTTTCTTCTCCAGTATCATTTTTAATATCTTTTGCCTGATGTAATTAATTAATTCATATCCCACCTTTCTCCCATCATGGAATTCATGATGAAGAAACCAGTAGAGTTTTGAAAGCTTGCATGATGTATTTTTTTTGTGCATTTCAGTTGGCCAATAAAGGTATTCCTCCCTCTTTTGTGGATTTTGGATTTTGTTACATTTTGCTGCATGGCCAACACAGCTACCGCTGAATATGTTTCATGAATTTTCAGTTTCAGTTTCCCTTTCTCTTCTTTCAAAGCTTAAAGTGCTCTGGTCACTTCCTGCTGTAGACCAAAAGAAGACATGGACAGGTGTAAATGAAAGCCTAAAAATAACAAAGGAGTTGCCAAATATGGCAAAAGGTCCAGCAGCACTTCCAAGGCCTGCACTAGAGAAAGGCAAGGCAGGCAGAAGTGCCCAAGGAAAATATCAGCAGAGACCTAGGAGGTTCCTAGCAACCGAGATCACTTGCTATACAAGATGTCTACACCTTAATAGGTAGGGGGTCCTTTTCTTCCCTGACCTGTCTTTGTTTGTCATTCCTGTTTGCTTGAGCTCAGATTCTCTCACCCCTACCTGTGACTTCCTGTTGCCACAGAATGTTGTTCTAGCCATCAGCATACTAACTAGCAGCCAGCGTTCTACTCAATCCACATTTCTCTTTAATTCTTCCAGTAAGCAAAAGTTTTAGACTTTCCCATTGGACACATTCATGTTCCCTTGGTGCTGGAAAGTTCTGGTCTTCATGTAGAGGCTTTGCAATAATTGATTTGTTTACAAATGTACCACCTAAGAAAGGCATTACATGGCTGCAGAAATCAAATGCAGAAATCAATACCAGATTTGCAGTAATCTCATTCTGGTCTCATTCCACCTCTCTCCCCTTTAAATCCCAAAATGCAGTTCCCTCCTAGCCTAATCTAAACTGATAAGGCTGCTTCCAGCTTACTGTCTCCCTCTTTCTTTCTTTCTTTCTTTCTTTCTTTCTTTCTTTCTGCCACTTTGTTAAACCAAGCATGAAGTGGTTCCAACTGCCACCCAGGCAGCAGAAGGTGGATTGCATTCCAGGCTCTTGGAACATCAACTGCTCATCAGTGCCTTATTAGCATACACCTACTGCTCATCATCAAGTACTGAGAAAATACAAGAACCAAAAGAGAAAGATTGTGTTAGCAGAATAGCAGGGTTGTAACATGCTCTAGTCTCCCCCTCCCCACTGTCACAGCAACAAGACATCTGTACTCTTGTGATATTAATAGGTGCACAAGCATTCTGAATTCTTGATGCAACTGTAGCACACTAAAATCCACATTGCCTCCCATTCTGGATGGATGGCCAGATGAGAAGCTACAAATGAGGCAGAAAATGGTCAGGACCATGGATAGCATACTGTGCAAGACTGGAGAGGAGAACAGGCTGATAGAGGTATACATACCTCAGTTAACAAAGCTTCTGACAAAGATGCTCCAAAGAAGTCTTTTTACACTTGCCCAACACCCCATTTCTTCCTCATCCTCAATCTAGTGGGGAGGCTTTTTAGCAGCATTAGCATAGAGAGGATGATGAAAGAGGGTTCAAGAAACCCAGGATACACTGGCAGATCTGCAGTAAACAATGCAATCAAGCTTGAGCTGGGACTGAATGTGATTTCATTCTTGGGGGTATAATTGTAGCTCTGGGTGCCTGCCTACAACAGGCAAAGTAAATAGCAGGTAGCTCCAGAATTCCTTGCTGAGCATGACAGACCAACAAAACAGAGAGAAAGAGGGAGGAGGACACATAAACCTTCTCCACCAGATACTCCCAGCTTGTTAAAAAGCATAGATCTATAACCAAATGGAGCCAAAATGGAAATCATAAGAAAAGTGAAGGCTGGTGAAAGAAAATGTCATCCCTAGATGCATTTCATAAGAAGCTGTCACGTGATCTCTATACGGTTCAAAATGTTTCTGTTTACTTATGTAAGGCTTATCTGAATGGTTTCATTTCACATGTGCATATTGTTAGTTTTGAATTTAAAAAACTGCTGGCAGATGTTGAGCTGCTGCTCTTTTTTGTGGTTTTAAAACTTATTCTTTCCATATTATTCCTGACTCTGGTATTATATTCTGTTAAAGAAATAATGCCCAGGCACATATCTACTTCATTAACTAGAGGTATACCTATATATTCATTGACAGGGAACTATGTAAGGCATGGAGCTTATTGTCTCAGAATGTGGAGATGGCCACTAAGAGGGTTTAGAACAGAAGTACATAGACAGCCTTATCTCCCCCTTTAACATGTTCTGCTACTGCTGATTTTTCTGGCTGGCCCAGTCTACAGTGTCTCTCATGTTCCTTGATTTGTGTTTGCACATTGCATTTAGTGGTCCCTATGTAAACTTGTCCACAGCTGCATGGTATGGGGTAAACTCCTGCTTTATAACTCATGTTATAAACCAACCTGGACACAAAATGTTATTTAAAAACACCAAAATTGTGGACCAGGCCAACAACTATCATGTCAGAATGCACAGAGAAACTACTGAAATCCACAAACACCTGGACAACTTCAACAGGAAAGAAGAAACCCTAAAAGTTAACAAAATCTGGCTACCAGTCCTGAAAAACACTAAAATCAAAACTGAACACATGCAACTGAACTCTACCCAGGGACAGGGGATTTCAAGCAGACAATGGACCATTAGCCAAACAGACACTAATCCTCCTTGCATATCTCCACCCAGAAACTAGCCATTCAAATAAACAAATGTACATATCCTCCCCAACAGGGGCTAACAGTATATTAACCCCACACAGACTGCTAACCAACCATTCTCTGAAGATGCTAGCCACAGATGCAGGTGAAACATCAGAAATAAACTCTTACAGAACACAGCCTCACAGCCCAGGAAAAAACCACGGAAAACCAATTTGATGCCCATTAACAACAGCAAAGCCATGTTGCTTCCACTTCCAACATGCGTTCTGTTTCCACGTCAGCACGGGTGCTCTTCCTTCACTCCTCTCCCAGAGTTATTAGCAGCTCAGGGAGACTCAGAACCATCTGCTCTCATTCTTCCATTGACACCTTTCATCTGTTCCACAACTGTCAGCAAAAGTAATTTCTGCTTCAGAGGACAAAAACAGGAAGGAATACTTATTTAAGTGTCTAGCAGAATATGGTTTGCTAGGTCACATGAACTTCCATTCAGGACATAACAAGAAACAAGTCCCCTGTGCATTTACCTTCCCCATTCCTCAACTCACGACAGCAGGGGTGGAGGAGTTGCTTATCCAAGGTCCATTTGTCAGTTGCGCCATTTGCTTGTAACCTGTGACTGTAAGACCCGGAGAAAGCAATCTGAAAATGTCCCTCCATATGTATGTGTTGGTCGGCCTAACGTATTTGGGCTTCCTTTACAGCATCTACCCAAAACAAGTAGGAATGCCTGAGGAATTTGTTTCAGCATCTACTTTTGCAAATTCTGACCTGATCCATGCCTCTCAGCCTAATGTGTTCATTTCATCTCTTTCCCTCTCCCTTATTCTCTTTCAATATGCATCTGTTCAGGGCATATTTTGGTAGGGGATAAAATACAATTAGAACATTATCAGACAAGTGTCTAAAAATGCTGTAATTCCAGGAATGAAAATAGCTGAAGTATTGTGGCATTATAACACTTATTATCTCATATAGCTGTAATCACACAAAAGAACTGCCACAGAATTATCACATGACAACCACTAGTGCTTTAAGAATTTGAGTTTACTTCCACAATTTAGCATGTGAAAGAATCTGGTGGTTCTTTCAATAAGATGTGAATGTGCTTAATACTAAAAAAAAACAAAACTTAATTAACAAAGTAAATAAACACACAAGCAGTGAAACAAACCTAAAAATGTGCAGACTAAAGGGGACAGTTCATAAAAAGAGCATCCTGTGCTTTGTTTTTGCATTCTCACCCAGAAGTTTTCTCTCTGAGGATCTCCCAGTCATGCTGTAATCTCACAATTGCAATGGGACATGGTTTCACATGCCTTCAATAGCACAAAAAAAGCACTATTGATGATCTACTGATGGCTTTTCCTGTGAATTAGAAATAACTCCTTTTTCACAGCTGGAGCATGGAGTAACTACGTGAGGATGATGATATCATGCAATAACATGTTTGCACTAGCATGACGTAATCCCATGATTTTTTCCATGTCTGATTAACGTCCTTAGAAAAGTTATTTTGAGAGAAAAGTTAAATGCATATATAAAAGCATATATGATGCAGAACTTTTATAATAATAGGGGGATGCATAAACAGGAGATAGGAGCACATGTAAAAGTGCCATCTACTGGAAACAGTTTATTTTGCTTATCTCATCATAAATGTGTTGCATGTATTAGTGCATAAGTGTACTGACTATTACTTCTAGCATAGTGAAATAGGACCAATTCATCTCCCCCACCATTGCACCCATTTCAAGGTTTTTACACAATGATGAACTGTTATCACCAGAAGGCAATGAGCCACCAGACCTAATCCAAGGTTTTAACAGAGTTTGGAAGAGTTACTTTTGAAACTACAACTCCCAGGGACTTCTGGTGGCGAAGGCGTCAGAGCAGGTCAGGTTCTTAGGAGCTCTGGGAGCTTGACTGCGAAGTCTGGATTGAACCTTCATCTAGATACAGTCTTGGAAGGTGAACATCGTCTAAGGAAATAGATGAGTGGAGGAGGTGACAAGTGACCTGTGCTTTGGCCAAGTTGAAGTGGATAAAGGAGGTAAAACTCCACTCACAGTAGAAACTTGTGCCGGTCATTGCCATATCCCACCCAGGTGGAGCCGCTGCATAGTGGTAGAAGTGACGCCACCACTTTTAAGTTATATATTTCAAGAACAAAGCTGGAGTAAGCACATTTCTTTTACTTTGCCATATAAAATGCCTTTTGTTTAAATCTGTTGTTCCGGGAAGACAGCTGGAGAAGATACCACATGAGTTAGTTAACTTGATTTGGCAAAGCAAACCTTAAGGTGCTACCTTAAGAACTGAAGGCTGGGTGGAAACATGGAAGCCAGAGGAGAAGAATTAAAAAAAAAAAAACATGGAGAGGGAGAGAAATATGGGATAGAGTGAAATGAAATATATACTGGGAAAGAAACCAAAAATTTGTTTTACAAAACTTGAATATAAGTGAAACAAAGAAGAGAAAGCAAAAACAGAGTGGAGAGAGAGAGAGAGAAATGTGTGTTAGAGCCAGATGGAAAAGATCTAAATCAGCTGGGAAGTAGAAGAAACGGATGCAGAGAGGGGAGAGAAATACAGAATAGAGTGAGATGGAGTATACATTGGGAAAGAAATCAAAATTGTTTTACAAAATTGAATATAAAAGAAAATAAAGGAGTGAAAGCAAAAAATGGAGAGAACAGAAAAAGAGAAAGCCATGCTAGAGCTAGATGGAAAAAATTTAAATCAGCTGGGAAGTACCGTAGAAGAAAAGAAGCTAGAGAAAAAACAGGGAACGGAGAATAGAGAGAGAACGGGGATCAGCAAAGAGGAAAGCTACACAGTTGGAAAATCTGGAAAAAGAAAAAATAGTAGAAGATATTCTGAACTGAGATAAAGCGTTAAACTGAAAGATAACAGAAAGAAATAGAAATACAGAGGGGTGAAAGTTAGAAGGAAGGTGTGGAAAGAAAACAAAACAGAGGAGGAAAAGGTGAAGGACAAACCTGAGGAAAGAAGGACTGGGTAAACAAGAAACTAAGCTGTTAAAATCTGAAGTAAGAGAAGTAAGAGGAAGGGGGAAAGGTTAGAAATTTGAATTTGATTTTCATTATAAACTATATAAAAACATTAGGTTGGAAATTACTTATTTATTTATTTAGTAAAATTGCTGAGAAAATTTATAAGTTATATATATATATATATATATATATATATAAGCTATATACATCAGGTAATGATAAAGATATGTATATGATTTAATTACGAAATATATATATATATATATATATACACACACACACACAGCCTTTAAATTGATAGAAATATTAGATTATTAGACAGAGATATCTGGTTAATGGGATTTATATTTCTTTTCCTTTTTTTTTATTCACACGAAATAAGTTAGGATTGTTAATGATATTAATGTTATGAACTGAAGGGTAGGCTCAGAAAGGAGTTCTATGAAAGCATTGTGGTAACGATAATTATTGGATGATATTTGAATTGATAAATAGACTAATTAGATCAAAGGGGGAATCTTGTGAAAGGATAACCAATTAATTATCTAAGCTAAAAGTATAATCCTTTTTTCTCAAGGAATTGATATTACATGAGTATCTTGAATTAAAAGGGGTGACCTGGAATGAACTTAAGCAACAACGAACGGAAGGGTAAGAAATATAGAGGTGGATATTAGTGGATATAAGTTGGTATTTTGAAAGAAAAAGGTGGATTAGGGAAGGTGTAATTTAAAATTTAAATAATTATTGTATTAATTTATGAATTCACGAATTAGCTAAAAGAAAATTTTATAATTTAAACCTTATAAAAAATAGTTAGATATACCCAATGATATAAATTAAACCTGGAGAATTGAAATATAAATTTAAAGGAAATAGAACTTAATAGTTTAAACAGAAGAAAAAATGCCAATCTCTAAGAAATTGATGGCTCAGACAAGATCGCAAACCCAAGAGGTGAGAAGGTCATCAGTTGAGCTCCAAACAAAACTTGGTGATAGAAATGTAATATTACTGCAAGAATTTAAAAAACTAAGTTTGGAACTGAAATCAGAAATGAAATAATTGAAAGGGGAAATAAAAGTTGATTTACAAAAACAATTGGAAAAATTTGGGCTTCAGTTAGAGACAGCTACGAAAGATATAAATAAAATTAGCAAAGAATTACATGACCTTCAAACAAAAACAGATAACTCAGAGAAAAGAACTAAACTACTAGAAAATAAAAAGGAACAAGAAGACAATCAGAGACTATTACAAGAGAGCTATAAAAGAGCGAAATGCATCAAAATTAGAGGTGTACCCAAAATGAAAAATGAAGATCTAGAAAAGAGGGTGATCCCAGCTTTAGCGGAGTTTATAAATTGGGATCAGGAACAACTTGACCTTGAGGTGGACAAATTACTCAGGATAAATTCCTGGATAGCGAAAATAAAAACAATTTGCCATGAGATATAGTAGTATATTTTGTGAGAGAAAGAGTGAAGGATATTGTAATTCAACAAAGCATAAGGGAAAACCTAATAATAGAAGGTCAAGAAGTAAAGATCTATAAACATATTCCCACACAAATTCTAAAGAAGAGAAAGGAATACAATTTCCTAACTCGGGTACTGACGGAAAAACAGATAGGGTATAAATGGAATAAGACAGAAGGACTATACATAACATACCAAATGAGAACATATATGATAAATACTATATCCAAAGCAAAGAACCTGTTGGAGAAGATACAAAAGGATTTTGGTAATGGAAATAAGAGAAAAGGAGGAAATAAGAGAACTGAGAAAACGGGATTAGAAAATGAACAGGGAGAATTAGATCAAGATATAGAAGGACAAAGGATAAACCCAAGAGAAGAGGAAGAAGAGGAAATAGAGATAAATAAACAAAAAGAACAAAGAATTAGAAATACAAGGAGGGTGAAAATCAGGACAAACCTGAGAGATGATTTAGAAAATGAAGGAAAAGGAGGAATAGTAGACCAAGAACTGTTGAGGGGAGGAGAAAAGGAAGAAGAAGGAGCTGAGGTAAAAGTCGATGAGGAGGAATTGGAAGATATAGAAGTGGAAGAAGAAGAACTATTAGGGGCAACAGGAGGATTAGAAAGAGGAGAAGTAGAAGAAGAAGAACAGGAAGAAGAACAGGAAACAGATTAAGAAAGAGTAAATCAGGAAACTAAATAAAGATGGAAGGAAAAATTATTAATTGGGATGTCAGAGGGCTAAACAGTCCAAATAAAAGAAGATTACTATTACATTACCTGATAAAACAAAAACCAGACATTGTTTGCTTAGAAGAGACACATATTAGAGACCAAGATAGAAATTTAATAAAAATTAAAGCCCTAGGAGAGGTCTATGCGACAAGATATAACAGGAAAAAAAGAGGAGTGGCATTATACATGAATAAAATATATGAATCTAGACAAATATTTAATCATGTGAATGGTTATTATATAGGCATAGAGATAACTATGTTAAATAGAAAGATCATGATAATAGGGCTTTATGGACCACAGGAAAATAAAGGGATATTTTACAAAGATCTTCAAAAAGAACTTATGAAATATGACCATGATAGTTTGATTCTTGCCGGAGATTGGAATGGGGTCTTAGATTTAACTTTAGATAAATCTAGTAAACAGAAAAAGGGGACAAGGGAAACTACCAAAAGAAGTTAAGGAAACGATGGAGTTATTATCACTTAAAGACTGCTAGAGAGTACTACATGGCCAAGAACGAGATTATACATATTATTCGGATAGATACAAAACATGGTCTAGATTAGACATGTTTTTGGTATCTTACATATTATTAAAAGATATAAGAAAGGTGGAAATACAACAAAAACTGATTTCAGACCATGCCCCAGTGATTCTGGAATTAGGTTTCAGGAAAAAACAATATAATTGGAGACTCCAAGATGCCCTTTTGAAAAGAGAGGTAGCAGTAGAAAAGATTTTAAAAGCCATAAAACAATATTTTGTGGAAAATTTGGATAAAGGTACTGCAATAGATACTGTTTGGGATGCAGGAAAGGCAGTTATAAGAGGACAACTTTTGAAACAGGAATTTGAATATAAAAAGAGTAAACAAAAAAAAGAAAGAAAAAGAACTTAAGGAAAAAATCAAGGAGAAGGAAGAAATACTGAAGAGAATACCCAACAAGGAGAAAGTGAGAAAAGAGTTATCAGTCCTGAAAAAAGAAATAGAAAGCAATATGGCAATAGAAATTACAAATAAAATGAAATATGCCCATCAAAAATATTTTGAACAATCAAAAAGACCTGGCAAGTGGTTAGCATATAAGTTAAGAAAAGAGAGAGAGAAAAGGCTTATAACAGAAATAAGAGCTGGGCAAACAAGATATACAAAACAAAAAGATATCATTAGAGGATTTAAGGAATACTATACTAGACTATACAAAAAACATGAAAACATAAAAGAATATGAAACTAAGATAAAGGATTACCTAGAAAAAGAAAAAAATACCTAGAATATCGGAAGAACAAAGAAATGATTTAAATAAACAAATTTCCAAATTGGAAATTAGAGAAGCAATAAGGAAAATGAAAACTGGTAAAGCTCCAGGGCCAGACGGCTTTTCAGTACTTTACTATAAAACGTTTGAAGAAGATCTAGTGGAACCTCTATTTAGATTATTAAACAGTATAAGTGAAGGAAAATGCCCTGACTCCTGGAGCAAAGTGGACATAACTTTAATACCGAAAGAAGGAAAAGATTTGACAACACCTGTAAATTATAGACCAGTTTCATTCTTGAACATAGACTATAAAATATTTGCAAACATATTGGCAGATAGGATTTAAAAAAAATTAAGAAATTGGATATATAAAAATCAATCTAAAATACTGACTTCCTCCGTATAAATAACCCAAAGAATTTTTTTCATTTTCTATGTTTTGTTTTATCTTCCTATTTCCATTCATATTAATATACTTTCCCCTCCTTCCTCTTATCATTCTTTTTCCTCTAATTGCAATTCATCCTTTAATCATCTTTTATTTCTCTTTTATTGCCAGCTTCTCTCTACTTTCCTTTTTAAGTTCTCTAAATATCAATTTTGATATTCCACTGTTTCTTATAATATTCTATTATTGGTAGCCATTCCAATTCCACTTTATCCGGTGTTTTTTTTTTAAATTCAGTATGTGCGTTAATTTATCATTGTCCTTCATTTCTAAAACCTTATTCAGCCATTCCTCAATTTGAGGTGGATCGTTGTTTTTCCATTTTGCGGCCAGATTCATGCGTGCTTCTGTGCATAGATATAACAATATTCTCCAATATTTTCTTTCATCCTGTCTTCCCAGTATTGCCGTAATATTCAGTAAATACAGTTTGGGATTGAAAGGAAATTGTATTTTAAATGCTGTTTGTATAATATTATGGATCTTACTCCAGTATTTATTAATGACCGGACATTTCCACCACATATGGATTAGAGAACCATTTTCTTTTCCACACTTCCAACAGGTTATCTCTTTTGTACCATAGATTTTACTCAGCCTCTCTGGAGCAGATACCATCTGTTGCTTATTTTCAGATAATTTTCCTTTAAGGTCTGGCAAGCCGTGAATACTTTTGTTTTCCCCCATGCATTTTCCCACTCGTCCATCTCAATTATTTCCCCAAAATATCTTGCCCAGCTGATCATTGCCTCCCTAATTGTTTCTTTTTCTTGTTCTCTTGAGAGGAGATTACTGTATATTTTTGCTATTTTCTTCTTCTCCTTGTCTGCTATTATTTTATCCATGTCGATTTCTTCTTCCATAAAACCAAGTTCCTCTCTATCCTGTTTAAATCTATTATACAGTTGTTGATACGAAAACCAGTTCAGTTTCCAGCCATCCTTCATCATGTCTTCTTTTGATTTTATGACAATAACATTTTCTTCGTTCCTCGAACACAGATCCTTATATGTTATCCATCTTTCAATTTCATCTCTTTTTCCCCATCTGCCAAAGAAAGCCTCCTGGGGGGATATCCATTCTGGTAATTCAGGGTAATACTGCAGTTTAACTATTTGCCATTGTTTCAGGAAAGCTTTTCTAATAATATGATTATTGAAGTCCCTATGTACCTTAGCTTTATCAAATCCCAAATAGGCATGCCATCCTAATCTTAGACCAGCACCTTCAAGTGTTAACAATTTTACATCCTTTAGGTCAATGCACTTAGATATCCAGACAAGACTGCATGCTCTATAATATAAATAAAAATCTGGTAGACTCGTCCCCCCTCTTTCTGTCCTTTCAGTTAAAGTTTGCCATTTTATTCTAGGTATTCAACCATTCCAGATAAACTCACTTAGATCTTTCTTCCACAGCTTAAATGGTTTCTCATTCACTAGGATTGGTAGGTTCTGAAATAAGAACATCATCTTCGGGAGGATAGACATTTTTATTGTAGCTATTCTCCCCAGTAGGGATAGATTTAATTTTTGCCATTTCACTATGTCCTCTTTTACCGATTTCCAAGTTTTCATATAGTTATTCTTGTACAGATCTAAATTTCTGTTTGAGATCCAAATTCCTAGGTATTTCGTTTTCTTTTCTATTCTACACCCCGATCTTACTCTTAATTTTTCTTCTTCTTCTTTCAAAATGTTTTTAACAAGAATTATCATTTTATCTTTATTGATCTTAAAGCCAGCATATTTTCCAAACTCTGTTATAACTTCCATCAATTTAGTTACATTCTCTATTGGATCTTCCAGAGTTATTGCTAAGTCGTCTTCAAATCCCATGATCTTATATACTTGATTCTTAATTTTTAATCCTTGTATTGCTTTTTCTTTTCTTATTTTATTCATTAGCACTTCTAAAACTGTAATGAATAACAGCGGTGATAGGGGACAACCTTGTCTTGTACCCTTTTGAATTCGTACTAATGGTGTTTTTTCCCCGTTTATCAGGATATAAGCTTTTTGGTCTGCATATATCTTCTCCACATTGGCTGTTATGAAGTGGCCAAATCCCAGCTCTTCCATCATCTGTATTAGGAATTTCCAGTTTACGTTATCAAACGCCTTTTCGGCGTCAGCGAATATTATAGCTGCTTTCCTCTCGTTGTTTTTCTCCAAAAATTCTATTATGTTTATAACATTTCTTATATTCCACGACAATGATCTCCCGGGGAGAAAACCACTTTTATCTTTATGTATTATATTCTTTAGGACATCCTTGAGCCTATTGGCTAATACTGTTGCATAGATTTTGTAGTCCACGTTCAGGAGGGAAATCGGCCGGTAATTCTTGACATCAGTTCTATCCTTCCCTTCTTTTGGTATCACTGTTATGTTCGCCACCTTTCATGTCTCTGGCATCCCTTCGGAATGAATTGAATTTATTACCTTTAAAAAATATGGTGTTATTTCTTTTTCGAACATTTTCTAAAATGTGTCCATGAAGCTGTCTGGCCTGGTGCTTCCCCTTTCTTCATGTTTTTAATTGCCGTTGTAATTTCCTCCTTATTAAATGGATATGATAACTTCAATCTTTGTTCTTCTGACAGTACTGTATGTTTATTTTCTTTTATATATTTAACCATTCTCTCTTCCCATCCGCTTTCTTGATTTTGTGCTTCATATAATAAAGAATAAAATTTAAAGAAAACACTTGTAAGATCTTGCATTGTCAAGGTTTTCCCTTCTGATTTGATTTCTGTAATGTTTTTCCTCTCCATATCTCTTTTAAGTCTATAAGAAAGCCATCGTCCAGTCTTGTTGACTTGTTCAAAAAACCTTTGTCTCACTTTCCTTAATTTATGTCCTATTTCCTCTATCATGTTTTCATTAATCTTACTTGTCAATAGCTTTATTTCCTTTTGTAAGGTGATATTCTGAGGTTTTTCTCTTTGTTTTTTCTCTTTTTCTTTTAAAATTTGAAGAAGCTCTTGATTTTTATCCCTCCACTTGACATTTTCCACTCCTTTCTGCAAGAATATACCCCTTATGGTTGCTTTGAATGCATCCCATCTTACCTTCATCTTAGTGTCTTCCAGTTTGTTTTCTTCAAAGAACCATTTTATTTGATCTCTCATTCTCTGCACAAAGTCTTCTTCTTTTGATACACTTTCTTTTAACCTCCAAATATATTCCTTCTTAGGTAGTATTAAATCCAATTTTATCGGGTTATGGTCCAATACAATTTTTGATAGTATCTCCATAGATTTAACTTTAGGTAGAAGATCCTTTGTTACCCAAAACATGTCTATTCTGGACATCGTTTTATAAATGTCTGAGTAAAAAGTGTACCCTTTCTCCATATGGTACTTTGATGTCCAGAGATCAACCAAATTGAACTCATCCATCATATCAAAACATATTTTTTGGAAGTCTACCATGGCTTTCCTTTTTGGACCCCGATCTGTCTCTTCTTCCATCTAAAACTCCATTGAAATCTCTTGTGATGATTATCGTTCCTTTTTCCAATTTTCCCATTTCTTATTGCAACTTCCTGTAGAATTTATCTTTTTTATTCAATGGAGCGTAGAGTGCTATCAAACATATTTTCATGTTCGTAAGCTTGATTTCTACTCCAACCAAATGTCCTTCATTATCATTAATAATCTGTTTTGCTTCATATCTTTTATTCACATAAATCACCACTCCCTTTTTCTTTTTCTGTGAAAGTGATGAGAATTCATGACCTAATTTATTATTTCTAATAAATCCATCATCTCTATGCCTTATTCTTACTTCTTGCAAGCAGATAACATCCGCTTTGTTCTTTTCTAAAAGGTGGTAGACTTTTTTTCCTTTTATTTGTTGTGTTTAGTCCTTTTACATTCCATGATTTTATATTCAGTAGCATTCTTATAACTCTCCCTCCATCTCCTCCTCCTCACCACCTTCCGCCATATCTTTTTTCCTTTCCTCTTCTTCAGATGTCCCTTCTTTTAGTTCTTCTTCTTCATCCTCCTCCTCTTTATCTCTATTCTCTTTTGAGCGCCTTATTGCTTCTGCATTTATTGGATCTCCACTTTCTTCCTTTTTACTCTTTTTCCTCCATCTTCTTTCCTCATACCTTTGCTCTTCTTCATTTATATTTCTCAAAAATTCTGTTACCTTTTCCTTCATGTTTATTTTGTATCTTTTTTGTCGATGTGAAAAAGAAACCCCCTCAATTCACTCCCATCTATAATTCACTCCCATTCTTGTTAATTTTTGTGTCAGAGGTTTGTAATCTTGTCTCCGTTTAAGAATCTCTGTTGGGGTATCTTTATAAATCTGTATTTCTTTCCCTTCAATTCTGTATAGTTTTGCTGGATTATTCTATCCCTAAATTTTGTTCTTGTAAATGAAACTACAATATCTCTAGGTAATCTTCTTCCCTTTGCTATTGCCGAGTTTTCTCTAAAAAGTGTATCCAATTCCTGCTCCAGACTTTCTTCGGTCACCTCTATATACTCTGCTAGTGTTGGAATTAGCCTTTCTTGTAAATTTTCATATAGTTTTTCTGGTAGGCCTCTTAATTTTACTCATTTTTCTCTATATCTTATCTCTTGTAATAAATTTGAGTATTGTTCTTTTTCCAGTTTTTTGGTGATTCCCTCTGATTGATTTTCCAAAATTTCAGTTCTAGATTTAACGTTATCAACATACTCTTTAATCTCTTTTATATCTGTTGACATCTTATCCAGTCTTTTCTCTATTCTATCCAAATCCTGCTTTATGTCTCTTTTAAAATTCTTTAAATCTTCTTTCATCTCTTTCTTAAGAGATCTGATCTCATCCAGAATTTGAGCATTAATATCCAGATGTTTAGGAGGCATTTCAATTGAGCCTCTTCTTGAAATTGTCACTTGCAAAGTTGTGTAGGCTCTGGGTCTCAACCCAGTTGCCATTCAGTATTATTTAAACTGGAACTATTGTAACTTTCCCACTAAGGAGATTTTCAGACACGGAAAAATCGTCCCTTGCCGCGCGAGCAGCCTCCCGAAACTGCTGCGCGGCAAGGGTCTTTTTCGGACCGCGCTGTGCCTGTTGCGAAGCCGTCCGTGTCACTTCCGTGAAGCTTGGGACGGCTCCGCGTCATATTTCAATCACGGGCAGCCTCCGTGCTTGAAATATGACGCGGAGCCGTCCCAAGCTTCACGGAAGTGACACGGACGGCTTCGCAACAGGCACAGCGCGGTCCGAAAAAGACCCTTGCCGCGCAGCAGTTTCGGGAGGCTGCTCGCGCGGCAAGGGACGATTTTTCCGTGTCTGAAAATCTCCTAATTGTATTGTAAATCCCAACCAACTCTGATCAGTTGGGACCCCTTCTCGGCTCAATATTTGACTTTTAACTTAGTCAGTCATCAAATTATTGAGGCTTTAAAACTTCCAGTTATTTTTTATATAAGTTCTACTGCTATTGTCTCTCTGCTCAGGCGACCCTCTATTTGGCCTCCTCCGTCTGCTTTCACACCCTGTCAATGTCCTCCATCTCCTGCGCCCTTTGTCTCTCCGTTCACACGACTCTCTGCTTAGCTTCCTCTGTCTGTTTACACGCCCTGCCAACGTCCTCCGTCTCCTGCGCCCCTCTGTCTTTCTGCTCATACGACCCTCTGCTTGGCTTCCACCATCTGTTTCCACACCTTGCCAACGTCCTCCATCTCCTGCGCACCTCTGTCTCTCTGCTCACACGACCCTCTGCTTGGCTTCCTCTGTCTGTTTCCACACCTTGCAAGCGTCTTCCATCTCCTGCGCCCCTCTGTCTCTCCGCTCACACGACCCTCTGCTTGGCTTCTTCCATCTGTTTCCACGCCCTGCCAACGTCCTCTGTCTCTCCGCTCACATGACCCTCTGTTTGGCTTCCTCCGTCTGCTTCCACGCCCTGCCAACATCCTCCATCTCCTGCGCCCCTCTGTCTCCCCGCTTCCACAATCCTCTTTCTGGCCTCCTCTGTCTACTTCCACACTCTACTGATGTCGCTCAACAGAGCCCTCCTCTCTGCTCACTTGACCAGCCAGACTCGTCCCACCTTCTGTCTATATCTATTTCTGCATTTCACCCACCTCTTTGGCAACTTGTATGTCTCTGTCTCTGTCAGCCTGCCTCCAAAGCACACCTATTACCTCCAACCCCCGTCTCACAACTCACGTTTCTTTGCTCCTTTCTCTCACCACTCTGTTCTTCCTCAGCTCTCTCCACACTCTCTCCTCCTCACCTCCCTTTTTTTCCTTCCCCTCTTATCTCCTGCTTCGTAGCTGTGTATTTAGAGCCTACGCAGTTCTTTTAGCCAACTCTCACTCTAACAGCAGCAGGGGGGGGTCTTTCAAAGACTCAGAACTCTGCTCTGCTCTTTCTGTCCATTCCACAAATTCCACAAATATCACTGCAGATCTGTCGTTTCCACCTCAAGAAGTTGATTGTTTTAGTTTATAGTTTATCTTCCATATAAATATCTTTTTACTTGCCCTCTATCTTTTTACCAAAAGACTAGGGAAGCTTTCAGTTCATTCAGTTATGCTCAATCATTCAGTTATCTAATTTTCTGGATGAAAAGAGATCATTGGAAGTAACTTGACTCCCCTGGATTATTTTCTTTTCCAATCCCAGCACTTTCCCAAAGTCTCGGCTCAAAAGTGGGGGAGGGGTGAAGACTAATGCCTCAAGGCATCAAGATAAGCAATGGCTGCTCAACCTGCCCAAACACAATTGGAGGTAGGGATCTCTCCACTACCCCCCAAAACACGACTTGGACATAAAACGCAAGCCCCAGTATTCCCCTACCTTCCCAGGCAGAAGAAATTTGGAAGTCTTTCCTTCAGACTCCCACTTGCTTATCTTGAAAGGCTGTCCCCACGGAGCTTTGTTAGGACCAGTCAGTCATCTTCACTCCCACTGCTGGAAGTGAACTGCAAATATTCTTTGAGCACTGCAGTTTTGAATGGAAATCTCACATTTAGAAGAAAAATGATAAAATAATTAAGTGTCACTTGCAAGAAGGAAATTTACAAAGAGTTTGTCATGTACTTGAATCCCCAGACTCAGTGATCAACAGTTTCAGAGTTCTTTAGAAACTTTAATTGGCACAGAAATCTAAGAAGCATACCACACAAGGTTGTTGCTGAGAACTGAAACTTAATGGATAGACACTATATTAAAAGCATATTACAATCTGTAAAATGGGGCAGGCTTTAACACCATTGGCTAACCATCATCCCCTGACATTACAGTCCATTACACGGGCCAGCTTCCTTTTCCCAGGCTGACTTTGCAGCTGCATTCTTATCTCTCCACAAACCAACTGAAACCATTACCACCCCCACAATTGGCAAAGAACACTCATTAGTAAATACCAAGGGGAAAAACACATACAATTAATATCAAGTTTACAGGAAAATAACTGAAAATGGCAGGAGCAGGCACTGTCAGGGGCTGATCCTGACAGATTTATATTTCTAATATAAGTAAGTGGTTTTTCTCCCCTGCAGATTTTATTGATCTTTAGCATTTATTTGCAATTTGTGAATGTAGATATTTGTCATTTGGGTTATATGTGTCTGGGTTGCTTTTTTCCTGCAGCCTTTTGACCATCCTGCGCTATAGTGAGGAAGTAAGGGATATGAATGAATCAATTAAATAAATAAGCCTATGTTCAAAGGAAAATTCCCACTGAATGATGAGACTATGTGTACAAACACTCATTATGTCCCATCGGAGGCTCACATTCATTTCTGGCCCTATGCTTTTGAGCTTGTTAAGCATGGGACTCCTTCCTCCTTTCCTTAACTGTCATGCAAATATGCTTTGCTAGTTAAAATGCAGCCTGAATTCCAACCATTTACCAGGCTCTCATTTCTTCCTTTCTGGCTTCTGGGCTCATATAAGCTAATCCTGCTTTAAATACCAGATATCTTTGCACCTCCCTATCACTTTCAACCAGGTACTGTCAGATTCATGGCTACCATGAAAAAGTGGTGTTTGCAGGGGGGATAACAGTTTTATCCTCTGCTAAAATCTGGAGGTGACATCTGGTTTCCCCACCTCAGAACACAGACCCACCCTCAAAGTGCCACTCTTGTCGCTTGAGAGCTTGTATGGGAAGTCCACGCCAAAAGAGAAATCAATGCCTATCGACCACCACACCAAGAATTCATAAACTCCTCAAAAGGTCATGGATTGATTTTTCACTTTCTATAAAAGAAAACAGACACACACGCACACAAAACCATCTCCCAAATGCTTCATCTCCTCTGTACTGCCCCCATAGACAGAAATGTCATGTGAAATCTTCAACCCCCTTAGTAGCAGAGCCTCAAAGCCTGAAGAAGGTATATAGAGATGATTTGCACCTGAAGATGGACTGATATGTGGAAAGGGGACTTATGGCTGGATGAAAGGCCCAGGATTGTACTATGTCTGCATTAGGGATGTAAAGAATATTTACTCATTTCTTCTGCCTCTAGACATGCTAATTGTGGAATTCCAGGAGATGTAGTATAAAAAGTCATTCTTCCAAACTTAAGACATTGCATAGCAAAATTGGAAAGGCTATGGAAAAAAACTTCCACATTGACACTACTAAGGTAGACTTGCAGTACAGCTCTACAGCAGAAATCAGAATTGGGCCATAGGAAACAAGGCTGAGGTAAGCAACGAAGAAGGCTACAGACAGATCATGGAGGAAGTAAGAACCAAAAGGGACACACTAGGAGACAAAGACAAAGACCAAACCAGCAGTCAGGACCAAAGAGCAAATCAGTCCTGGAGAACAAATCAGAAGGCAAGATCATGGATCATGACAGAAGTCAGGACTGAAGAACAGCCAAGGGTAAAGGAATATGCTGGAGTGGAAGAAGATCTTCTTGTGCAAGCAATTTTCTGTTAGAGTAGAACTTCCGACATTCCAAACAATGGACCATGCCGGATGGTAAAGTTGAGAGTGGAAATTCAAAGCATCTTCTGGGGAACAGGTTGGGAATATCTGCCTAAGGCTGCTACCTTCACACCTTGCTTGTAGCCTTTCCATGGGGAAATCTTTCTGGTCTGACCTGTGTTGGGAAGAAAAAAACTGTGTAAGATCCAGAAGGGCTGTTACATTAGGTGCAACTATAGCTGTGTGGGAGATGTATCAATTGACTGACTGATGTAGCATAACCCAGTAGGTGGGGCCTTTATGGGTCCATTAGCTCCATGATCCATGGCAACAGGGGGCTTGGAGTCTATACCTGTAAAAAGGCTCATCAAGGCACTGTATTTAGCTAGCAAGCGGGACAGAGAAGAAAGCCTGGAAGCAAGGCTATCAGTGGATACTAGTCATGATGTCTATTTATCACCAGCATTAGAGGCAGCATGTTTCCCAAAAAGAGTAACAGGAGGATATAGGTAGGGCGGTGGAGTTACTGAGGAATATAGAGCTAGAGGTTCTGGTGCTCCCATATCTTGCTCAAGGGCTCCACATAGGCATCCATTTGGCCAACATGGGAACAGAATCCTGGACTAAGCAGCCTTCTGGTTTGAGTCAGTAGGGTTCATCTGTTTAGATGATGTGTGTCCCATTTATAGTGCAAGGTTAGATGAGTGTCACACCTATGTCATGGTTTCCCCCAAAGAATTCACAGTGTTGTGCTTTCATGAGTACTAAGAGTTCTGTCAGAGCAGGAGTGGGGACCTTCAGGCCCCAGGGACAAAAATATGGCCCTTCTAGGATCCCAGTACATTCCTCTGGGATTCCTCAGATGGCCATGCCCTCTTGCCCATGACACCACAATTTGGCAGCTTTCCTTTTTGTTTTGTTTTGTTGTTTTTTTATGGCATGTTATGGGTTTTCCCCCTTGTTCTGATTCTCCTAAGGCTCAGTTGCTGGCAGGAAGAACTTTAAGCTAAATGTGGCCCCCAAGAATATCAGGCTGAAAGAAGTTCCTCAGCCTTTTACTGGAAACAAACACTCTTTCTTAAAATGCCCAGAATTCTCAAAGAAAAGGGAAAAGGGAACAACTATATTAAGACCAGTTTTGCTCTTCAGAGCCAAAGGAGGTCAAACCAACCATTCTGGCTCAGCTAATGGACTTCTAAAGAGCCACAGTAAATGCCTTTGCCCCCACTGAAGGGCAGCTTGTCAATATCAGCTTGTGTGTCTGCTCTGTGTCCAGTAATGCTTCTTCCAGGGGAACCTGGGTGTATATCCTCTCCATACCTCACTCTGCTCTCCTCCTGGCTTGCCTCCAACATCAGCAGCAGGCACTGACAGCTAATTGCTGCAAAATAGCTAGTCTCGGTTTCAGGGTACTGCTTTCTTTTGCTTTAGTAGCTGGCAAATGAATCCTCAGAGGGATTATAACAACGCTGTCCTGGCCCTGTGCCGTACTTTTGGAGCCTTTGTCCCTGGCATTCTTCCTGCCACCAGGCTGAAAAAGCACTTTCTTCCCCCTCCCTTTGTCTTTGTCCCCTTCAATTCTCTATCTCCACTCCCCTTTCCTCACACCCCTGTTCCAGCCATTCCTCTTCAAGCTTGCTGGGCTCCCAGACAACTTGCAACACATGGAACCATTTCCCCTGTAGTGTCAGCATGAGGTTTTGTCCAGAAGCCCTCCGTCTTTTACGTCCCGCCATCCTCATGTTCTCATTCTTTATGAACAGGAACACAAGGGAGCAAATTATGCTCCTCTCTCTCTGGCTGAATCCACAGGCAGATATATGCTTCTCTTGATTGTGAATTCTCCCTATTCTTTTTTTTAATTGTACCACACGGTTTCATTTTAAACCATTGTGACAATTCACATCATTCCTTGAAGAAGTCTGCCTTGTTGCTGCACCATCAGTTTCACACACACATCTTTAAACTCGTCTGGTTCTCTTAAAGTGGGAGTGGTTAGAAGTGTGAATGTGTGGGAAATATAGCATTCTCCATGCACTCCCCCCCCCCACTTAGTAAGTTCAGGGATCTCCTTGCATGCTTACCGGTAAGTTCCTGCCCCTTTTCTCTTCAGCCTAACTTAGTTGCCTTGTAGCTCACGGAAGCTATATGATAGGGGGTGAGTTGTTAAGTCATCCATCACATGACCTCCTGATTTAAAAGTTTTATAATCATTTGTGTGTTATCTTCTGAGAAAAGCCTGAAACACAAGGTTTTCCTTTTTCTTTCCTCCCCTTCCTTCCATGCGCCTCACCTCTAAGTATGAAGAAGAGAGTTAAAGCTCTCACATTCTCCTTTCCTGAAGAATAATAAAATATGGATGCTACTGAAACTAATGCTTAGAAAATCCTGCCTTGTTTATCCTATCCTAACCTGAAATCTCCCAAGATTGGGTGAGTTTCACTACCCTAAAAATCTTTCTAGTTAGTTAAGGAGCTGTTAGTAAATGTTTTGATATACATTTTTAAACAAATGTCTTTTTGTCTTTATTTTGAGTGGCCTTAATGACTGGGTGATTTAGAGTAATTACCAATGCTAATTGAGCCTGTTCACTTTGTCTCTGCTTACTAAACTGAAACTTTTCTCAAGAAGATATTCCCAAAGGGCTTGCTCCCTGGAAGCTTTTTTTTTTTTTTTAATTTTATGCTCATACACCCCTACAGAATGCTTCTGTGGCTATGCCTCTGTTGAAGTTCAGCCCCTTCCACTTCAAGTCATCATGTCATCCAGTCTGCACAATGTCCAGCTAGCCTGATAGGCCAAAGCTAACAAAATGCATTTCAGTAGGGAGAAATGTAGAGTATTACACTCCGGCAGAAAAAAAAATGAAATGAAGAGATATAGGATGGGTGACAGCTGGTTTGATAGCAGTGCATGCAAAAGGAGTCTAGGAGTCTTAGTGGACCACCAGCTGAACATGAGTCAACAGTATGATACAGCAGCTAACAAAGCAAATGTGAGTCTAGGTTGCATCAATAGAAGTATAGTGTCTAGATCAAGGGAAGTAATAGTGCCATTCTATTCTGTTTTGATCAGACTTCACCTGGAATCCTGTGTCCAGTTCAGGGTACCAGAATTTAAGAATGTTGTTGACAAACTGGAGCGTGTCCAGAGGAGTGTGAGGAACATGCATGGGTGGACAAATGACACATCAAAAACCATTTTATTGTTCTTTACCTCTCTCAGGGATTGGAAAAAATGAGATTTACCATCCCAAGCCCTCTGGGGTTAAAGTATTCACATACACATATTCTTTACTTGGGGCCCCTTTAAATATCTATTTGTTCCCATGGTCTCCCAAGAAGTAACTCAAGATTTAACTCAGAGACCCATCTCACAATGTGTTAGAGCCTTGTTCATGAGAAGGCACTTATTTCCATCAAGTCTTCTGTTGAACACACACCAGCCTTGCCCATGCTTTCAACTACTTGTCCTTCGGGCAGGGGAATCTGACACCTTCTCTCCTGTGGGTTCAGGACCTTCAGACATGTTTTGCTCCCTTGTTCCATTTGGCCAGGGCAATTACTGATCCTCCTTAAAACTGGAATTCTGCTGATATTGCCAACGGGAGAGGGGAAGAATCTAAGTGAGTAAGAGCTCACCTATCTCTACTACAGGGCATTTTCTCAGGCTTGATATTGGCTCCATTTAGAATACACATGAAGCAGTTTGCCACCTCCTCTGTATCAGTCAGAATCTCACCCTGAACATCTAGGACACTACAGTGTCTCCTTCTTGAGCTGGATAATTCCTCCCTCAGCAGATGTCTAGTTGCTGAATGTGTGTCAACTGTTGCCTTGGGAAAACATTGTGTCTTGAGGCAACTCAAGGTCTAAAGCATTTACCAAAAAGATTGCCACTAGCTGATGATGGCAATTCTGCTGCTGCTCTACAAAGAAGAAGGCGGAAAGATATCTGAAGATGAATGACCAAGACATAGAGATAAAATAAATAGATGTTATATGTGTCTTGGAAATTGGGTTCTTATTTTTCCCCCACAATGGGGTTGGTTATTCCTGTTTATTGTGATGTATTTTTGATGGCTCAAAATTAAATACAGTGCTCAACAGAGGAAGGGAGAACTAGTCTTTCTCTTCTCCTTCACAACAAAAGGAGAAGTGAATAGCCCACAGTGTTGTTGTTGTTGTTTTTAGTAAAATGCCGACAGTGTGCCTCCATCCTTGATTAAGTCCCCCTCCTCTTGACTCCTATCATTGCTGCCATTCACTTCCCTTCCTCCACGGACCCAATCCAAAAACCTACCCAGAGAGAGAGTTAGATAAGTGAAAGCAACTCCTTCTACTGCCTCTGTTGCTACAAATAATCAGGTAGCAATAGTGGTGTTTAGGAGGCTCCAGTGGTTGGAAATGGGCCTTGTTCTGGGTAGAGAGTATAATTCTTTGCTAATTTTGTTCTTGAAGGAAGCAATGAGCAATTTTAGCAATTTTCTTCCCACTGCCAAAAAAAAAAGTTTTTGAAAACTGTGTAGTTTTTGAATACTTTTTGAATACTAAGCAAAGTACTGTGCCATACTTTCTGCACAGAAAATAAAAATGTTGACCAGTATTCTACATCAGCTACTATTCTGGGCCGCTCTCCCAAAACCTGACTGAAACATAATTCACCTGTACTCTGATCAGTAGCAGAATGGACCTCCTTTTCCCCATGCAGCTGATGACTGGTAAATTAGGTTGTAGGGGGTGTTATGATTTTGACAATAGCATCAAAATCATGCCTAAGGACTTTATCACACAAGGGTTCTGTTGTGGGACTAGAGCAGGATAGCAGTGTCATTGAGGAATACTTAGAACTTTACCTCACTCCAAAAAAAAAAAAAAAAAAAAAAGCAGCAAAGCAGCAGGAACATTCTGTCTTTCCTGCTGCCTTATCACATGACATTGGCATTCTATTGTTCTGATCCCATGGGGGACCAAGGTAAAAGTTAGGAATATACTCCTAACTTTTAGGGAGCTATCCAAAGTGCTGAATCCATCTTCCCCCATAGGTTCAAAACTGTGAACAGTTTGTTTAAGGTTTGGCCTAATACCTGGAGTGGATTCACCATCTCACCTGTCACTGAGATTACTGAAGTTCTACACATACACATCAAATGGCAGCTAAAAACTTAACATGGAACCTAAAAGGCTGGGGAGGAAAGCAGCCAATGAAGGAGAAGATATTGTGTTCAACATGCCCAATATTATATTATATTATATTCCTTTTACCTCTGTGTCTTATAAATCATACTGCAGGACTACAAGGCAAGAGATTCTCCCTTTGACTAATGCCTTTGAGCATTCCCAGGAGATGAACGGTTTGACCTCAGGATGTCAGCGTTAAATAAGACAAAGCCATGGAAGATGCTTGCTCCTTTCATCATAACTGTTACCGCAGTATTTCAGTGATTATAAACAAAGTGCCACCATCTGTGGAGCTGGCATTCCCAGGAGAGCTGATTTGCTGTAGGACACCCATAAACATCCCCCAAACAGATGTGGCCACTGTTGGTATGCTTCCTGTGCACATGTTAAGCTATGGCCATAAGGTAACAATGCCCAGGTGTACACCCATCACTTTGTCAAATATCCCAGCTTGTTTTCTCTTTGAGTTAAAAACTGGAAAGCAAAGATCCACCCTATCCTTGAGATCGGCACCTGGGGAAAATGTAAATGTGTATCCTCACAAACTGAGGACCAATAAAAAGAAATTCAAGACCTATCAGCCAAACTGGTAGTCTGTGTTTGAGGTCTGACCAAAACCTTTACTTGGAGTCATTTCAATGTAGGGATGTGAAAATCTCTCAATGTTACTGTTTCTCCAAGTCCCATGTGCATTTCTTTTTCATATATGCTTGACATATGATTGTGAGACTTTCTATTTTCTTCCTGCACTCAAAATGGTGCATTCTTCCTACACTTTCTTTTGTAATGTGTATATTTGCTTGTGCAATTTACCTAGTTCATGCACCTTTCCTCCCCTGACCACACAGTTTTGCCTATTCCCCCCCCCCCACTATACATACACTATGACAGCAGGCATGACTAGGGCTTTGGAGACCAGGATTCAAATTCCCACTTGACTATGGAAACCCACTGGGTGACCTTGGGCAAGTCAAACGCTGTCAGCCTCAGAGTAAGGCAAAGCCAAACCTCTGAACAAATCTTGCCAAGAATGCAGGAGTGCACCAATTTTAGCTGTCCAAATGTACTCCTGGCCACTGCTCAAACCTGGGTATCCCAGCTCAAATTTGAGTCCAGGAGTATGCTCAAACTACAACCCTGAGATTTATGGGGAAATGTACTGTAATCCCATCAAGCACAGGTTGAATTCCTGTTCTCTGATCTGCCTTTTGACTGACTAGGAGCATCTCTGTCTTGTCTGGATTAAACTTTTGCTTGCCCTCATCTAGGCCATTACAGATAGGAGATGTTGGTTAAGCACAGAGACAACTTCCTTGGAATTGGATGGAAAAGAGAGAGAGACTTGGGTGTTATTGCATACTAGTGGCACCCAGCTGCCAAACTCCAATGACCTCCCCCAAAGGTTTTGTGTAGATGCTGAATAGCGTGGGGCAGAAAACAGAACCCTGGGCCAACAGCCATGAGGTCATTGAGGAATCCCCTAGCATGACCTTCTGAGTTCACCCCTCCAAGAAGGACTGGGGCCACAGTAGAACTGTGTCCCCAAATCCCATCCTATAGAGGTGGCCAAGTAGGATACCATGGTCAATGGGATCAAAATTCACTGAGAGGTCCAATAGAACCAGCAGGGACACACTCCCCTGTCCAGTTCCCAGAGTAGGTCATACACCACGGCAACCAAAGCTGTCTCCATCCCATAGCCAGGTCTGAAGCCAGATTGAAATGGATCTAAACAAACCATTTCACCCAGGAACCCCTGGAACTGGAAGGCTACCACACTCCAGAATCTTTCCCAAAAATGAAATATTGGAGACCAGCTGGTAGTTACCTAGTATAGTTTGGTTCATGGAGGGTTTTTGTTTTGTTTTGTTTTTACTAGAGGCCTCACCACAGCTTCTTTTAGTCAAGATGGTCTGCCATACTACAATGGGGCATTCATTCATCCCCTTACCCACTTGGTTAGTCTCCATCTGGCAGTTTTTATAAGCCAGGAAGAGCAAGGATCCAGTCTACATTTGGTGGCTCTTACCTCTCCAAGAATCCTGTCCACATCCTCATGCTTACAAAGTGCAATGTCTCCAAAAATAGGAGACAAGCTGAAGCCATGATTACAACCACTGAACCTGGTATCAAACACACCATGCAAGCAGGAGTGGATCTGAGTGATTTCACCTGCAAAGTGTCATGCAATATCTTCCCAGAGGGCTTCTGAGTTGTCTACATGCTGCCTCAGTGGGGCAGAGCATAAAAGCCCCCTGACCACCCAAGACAACTTTACTGGACATTATTGTGCAGATTCAATGGTGGCAGAAAAGCATGATTTCTTCATTGCCACTGTTTTCGTGAACTTTGACTGGCTAGGTTTTGATGACTATGTTTTGCTCTTTGCTGGCTTTGTTTATTTAGACTACTGACTTACTGTAATGACTTCTGGACTGGCTGATGACCACCCACTTGTTCATTATCTTGGTTGGATAACCTGTGACTGAACTGGACTGAATCTGGACTCATCACTGCTTACAATTCAGCCCCTTGGTACCTGGGCGACTTGCTCACTGGACCATAGGACACAAGCACCTGGAGTCTCAAGATCAGCCACCTCAAAGTCTCCCAGCAGCTGTTGGGAGTCCTTGTTGCTCACTCACTACTGCTCAATCATCTGGACTGACATTCCTTTCCAGGCAGATGTATTCCTTGGGATTCTTGACCTTTGGACAGGATACATTTAAAGTTGGCTTGTCATATCCTTTTGGATTTGTTTATTCGGTTGCATCACTGGCTTCTTCTAATGGATTCTAGACCAGCTGAGATCTTGCCACTGTACCTCCCTTCATCTTCTGCAAACTTGGATTACTGTACCTATGCATGACATGTTCTGCCTTGACTCTCCTGTAGCTGCTTCCTGTATGCTAATTTGTCTCTCTGGGTACTTGCTCCCCGTAGGCATAGGACAGTTTCCCCCACCCCCCTCTGAGATATTATATGCAGTTTATACCTGATCATGTTGCCTCATATTTTTCTCCCTAGTCAGCACATTCTGGCTTTTAAGGGCCATTCCACTTACCTGAGTGCACATTGCTTGTTTGGCTATGAGCACAGTGAGGGGTCCACTGATTGCAAGCAGCTTACTTTTCCCATACCATCCACCTTCTCCCTCCTCCTCCTGCTGTGAACTGGCAGCATCACTCAAGGAGAACCAAGGAGACTCCTGGTGTGGAGATAAAAGGCTGTAAACAATGAGCAGTCATTTCTAGAGGCAGAAATGGGCACTCTGAGTCCAAGAGAACATCATTCAGTGTGAGAAATCTCTTGCTGTTGCTTTTTATGGGTTTCTTGAAGCCGAGATTAGTGGGAGACCATGCCTAGCACAAACAAGAGGTTGCAGTATTGATTGGGACTGTGGGCTGTGGTAGCATGCATCAAGGAGACAGCTATCTGAAACCCTGAAGTTCCCCAACTTTCTGGTTCACAGACTTGGAGAAGGCAATGTCCTTCCCAACCTTTTCACACCAGGCATTCTTGGAATAAAATTCATGTTTTACAACTTTTGTTTCACTTCCCTCTCCTCATGCCTCTCTGAAGAAGCTCAGGGTAGTGTACTTGGTTTCCTTCTTTCCCTTCAGTGGCGTAGCTAGAGCTTTTGCCACCTGGGATGGGTGGGGTCCCCGAATATGCCGTCCCTCTCCGTACACAGCAAAAATGCTACAAACATTCAAAATGACATATATGGAAATTAATTAAATGAAATAAATAATAAATAAATCCCTTTTAAAATGTTAGTTTATGTAGTCTGAACTCCTTAAAAAAACTGTGATACTCTAACTCACCTCAGAAAAACAATGATGAATGATGTAAAAAAATCACAAAGATATTACACGCACTTAACGAGATCAAATTATAACAATCTAAGGCTTAGTCTCTGTCACCATTTGTCAGATTGGTGGGCGTTTTCGCCACGGCTCCCTGATCACCATAAACACCGCAAACATGCAGCAGTATGAAAGATTTATTTAAATCATTCAATGAGCTTTGCGTTTTGAGTGGGGATTGGAATCCAGATCTCCCTGGAGCTAGTCTAGTGCTCTAACCACCTTCCCATATTGTCTCTGAAAGGACATCACCAGGGTGGGCTCAGTGTATATTTTTTTCTTCCTGGGGCAAGAAAACATGAGTGTTCCTGTTCTGTTATATGCACAGAAATCAACCGTTGAACTGTGAATCAAGCTTTGCATTAACAATAGCATCCTTCATCTAGGGATGTAAACTCCTGCTTATCTTATTCTTATGAGAGAGAATGAAAAGCCAACATTTTCTCCTCATTGGGCAAGATAGTGAGAGGTTATTTCTGCATGCTCACACAATGTTTACATTTGTGAAGCAAATTGTGGTACAAACGGTGCGAACAATTTTTGTGCTACATCTTTAATGTAATGTCTAGTTTGGCCCTCAGTCTGCCCAGCCAACAATGGAAACAGCACAATCAGGTGCAGAAAATCAGAAAATAGAGCTGGTGGCTTACTTGTCTGTGGAATGACAATCATTCTGGGTTTTAGTCTGAACCTTCAAGGGGCTGTCCAAGATATGCAACCTTATTCCTCAAATAGATTCAGCACCTTGGATAGTTACTTTAAAAGCTGGAGCAAGTGACATGGAAGATGTTAACCATGAGTCATTATTGATATGTTTGTTACTGGAGATTCTGTTGGTTCCTTATTAGCAGAGCAGCCATGCCCTTAGCATCTCATCAGCTATTGCCTGGAATCTGGTTAGTGAAATGTGTGTGCATCATCCCAGGTTATGTGCATCTTTGTCTTTTTCTGGATATTGAGAAGGAGGCATTCCATACCACTTTATGCAATGTCCACTGTCACCCCTTCCTACAATTTCCACATGCTGGGACACACTGAAGTATCCCTTTACCAACTAGGGGTTAGTGGGTGTGAAGGATGGAAGGGTTAGGGTGGTTAGGGTTAATAACAAACAATGAGTGTCCAGGAAGCACCAGGGTTCAGATTCTATAGAGTTGTGGTAGCAATTTTCTCCCACATGTTGCTTGGGCACCTTCCATCATCCCTCCCACCCCAACCAATAAATGAGAGTCACAGTCACTCCAGAGCATGGAAGCTGCTAGGTGGGCTGGGGTGAGGGAACAGAAGGGATATGGACTTACTTGGGCAGAGAATTACGCTCTCCCTGCATAGTACAGGATCTTGGCTATGGATCTTCTAGGTGTTCCTTTTAAAAAATCCTGATCTTTGATGTTTAGAGACAGCTCAAGTCATCTTGCTGTTTAAGGTAAAGACCCAGATGGTGCTGCTTCCTACTTAGTATACTGAAAACACATAGTTGAGTAGTGAGAGCAAGGCAGGTAGCTCAAGGAGCTTTGTGCTTCAAGCACCCCTGTTGTCCTGTGCCTACAAACAGCAGGTGCCAGAAGAGGCAAGCTATAGTAAGGAGAAGCAGTTCCAGTGAAATGAGGCCATACACAGGTTGTCAAGAGTTTACAAAAGTTGAAGAAAGGTGCAGCCGCAAGGTCTCAGCCATTCCAGAATCCAGTAGTCATGAGAACTGATGACACAAGGAAAAGATGAAGAGACAGACACCATAGGCCAGTCCAGAGGTCAAGAATCCCAATAAATCCATGAGCAGGAAATATGCCAAAGCCAAGGAGGGTGAACAGTTGTCAACAGCAAAAACTCCCAGCAGCTGCTGTCTGGATTTACAGCCACCTGACCTTGATACATCAGGTGCGTCATTGCTCCGAGTTTCTTATTTAAGGGGCATTGGCTCCTTCACCACTGTTCCTTTTCCCAATGATGTTCCACAAATGATGGAGGTGTCTCCTCAATGTTCCTCAACTCCAGCTAAGGTGGGGAGGGGCACCCTGTCGAAGTACCTCATCAGCTGCCTCATCAACTAGGGGCTCATGAGGAGAAGGAGCATCGTCTGGAGCCAGAGGTCTTTCTATATCTGACTCCTCTGCATTGGCTTAGTGACTTGGGTATGTTTGGCCTGGAGAAGAGAAGGTCGAGAGGTGACATGATAGGTGTGTTTAAATATTTGAAGGGATGTCATACTGAGGATGGAGCAAGCTTGTTTTCTGCTGCTCCAGAGACTAGGACATGGAGCAATGGGCTAAAACTACAGGAAAAAAGATTCCACTTAAACATTAGGAAGAACTTTCTGACAGTAAGAGCTGTTCAGAAGTGGAATGCACTGCCTTGGAGTGTGGTGGAGTCTCCTTCTTTGGAGGGTTTTAAACAGAGGCTGGATGGCCATCTATCAGGGGTGCTTTCATTGGGTATTCCTGCATGGCATGGGGTTGGACTAGATGGCCCTTGTGGTCTCTCCCAACTCTATGATTCTATGATTCCTCAGAACCCATGGGGTAAGTCATGACACCATCCACCGCTGCTTCCCATCTCTCCTTCTACCCCTAAGTAGTTGCTGCCCAAAGTAGTGGATTCACGTTCTTTACAGTAGGGACAACCCTGTGGAAATTCCACACAACGTGCCTGTCACATTTATCCAGTTCTGGCTTTATGTTAACTGGGTTTGATGCTTTCATGAATATTTCAGTGAAGCTCATCCAGGATAATTACTGTCCCTTGGATTTGAGAAACGTAGCCAGCAGAGCCCTCGGGGAAACAGTTGCCTTTGAACCATGGGACAACCATCCCCAGATGCACAGAAAAGAGCTTAGGGGAAGCCTCGGGCATTTTTTTTGGAACCCAAGGTGAGATAATAAAGCCACATTATTCCTTCCCAAAAGGCAGCCTCTTGAAATTTATAGCCTTGTTGTTACTATTGCTGCTGCTGGTTCCCCATCCTCACCTTAATAAATTAAGGACCACACCACTTTCTCACTGCTGCAGCAAATCAAAACTATTTGTGTGCGACCTGGAAAGCATTAAAATAATATCACAGCAGCAGAACTTTTGAACTGTCATCCAGGTGGGAGATCAAGCAAGGCAGCACATTGCAACCCAACCCCTCCCCACCCGGCAGGAAATAAAGCCAGCTAAATGACTACAGCAATTAACTTCTTTCATCTTTTTAACCTCATCTTTTTAAAAAGGTAGATTTGCTAGCATTAATGGCAAATGATATTTGGGTTTTCATCACCTGCCAAGTCATTTTAAAAAGAAGAAGAAGAAATAAAAAGAAAAACCTTCTTCCTCCCTCCCTTCACGTTCACACAACTTAATTGCCAAAGTGCTTTTATGCCAGAGAAGTTCCAGCGAGTTGCCATTCCAGATGTCAGGAGCATATTAGCTGGAAACCTTCTCCTTTTCCAAACCTCCCTCCCCTTCCCACCGCCCTCCAATATTTATGCCTTTAATTCCTCCGCACAGATTTTTGTTCTGTCATGCGGTGACATATGAATTGCTACTCATTTGATCCTGTATTTCCACATCATTGACGTTTGATGATGGAGCAGCTTCCAGCTAACCTTCATCATCTCGGTAATGGTTCCCTAGGCTGCCCCCAACATTCTTGAAAAGGGTAGAAGTTATGAAAGGCAAGTATATGCACTTGCCTACAGCCAAAGCTTTCCTACTATTCAGAGCACAGGTTTTGTATTGTCTGTTCATCAACTGTTTAGCAGTAACATGATTTTTAAAAAATATTTAGCAATTTTTTTTCAATAATTGATTAACCAATTGATTGAAATACTCTTATCCCATGCTTTCTCATAGGATCTCAGGGCAGCATACAATATCAACAATTTAAAACACTTCTGGATTAACAGCACAAACCATTTATATAAGATAAAAACAGATTAAACATAGCGACAGTTAAAATCACTTTTAAAACTACAGCAGTTTCAAAGCATACATGTAGATGGTTTTAAAGAAATTACTCCCCAAAGGCTTTAATAAAAATCCATGTTTGGGCTTGCTGCCAGAAAAAAACCAACATTGGGATGACTCAAGCCTCAAAGGGGACAACATTCCACAACCAGGGTGCCACAATCTAGAAGGCCCTCTCCCATGTCCTCCACTTCATATAGAATCATATAATTGTAGAGTTGGAAGAGACCACAAGGGCCATCCAGTCCAACCCCCTGCTACGCAGGAAATCACAATCAAAGCATCTCTGACAGATGTCCATCCAGCCTCTGTTTAAAGACCTCTAAGGAAGAAGACCCCACCACGCTCCAAGGGAGTGTGTTCCACTGCCAAACAGCTCTTACTGCCAGAAAGTTCCTCCTAATGTTGAGGTGGAATCTGTTCCTGAAGCTTGCATCCATTGCTCCATGTTCTAGTCTCTGGAGCAGCAGAAAACAAGATTGGTCCATCCTCAATGTGACAACTCTTCAAATACTTAAACAGGGCTATCATATCACCCCTTAACTGTCTTTTTCCCAGGCTAAACATACCCAGCTCCCTGTCTTTCCTCATAAGGCATGGTTTCCAGACCTTTCACCATTTTAGTCGCCCTCCTCTGGACACGCTCCAATTTGTCAATATCATTTTTGAATTGTGGTGCCCAGAACTGGACACAGTATTCTAGGTGAGGCCTGACCAAGGCAGAATAGAGTGGCACTATTACTTCCCTTGATCTAGACACTATACTTCTATTGATGCAGCCCAAAATCGCATTGGCCTTTTTAGCTGCCGCATCACACTCTTGACTCATGTTCAACTTGTGGTCTACTAGGACTCCTAGATCCCTTTCGCACAGAGTCTCATTCAGCCAGGTCTCCCCCATCCTGTATCTATGCATTTCATTTTTCTGCCCTAAGTGCAGTACCACTAGAAGGACACAGGGGAGGGCCTTTCTTACAGACCTCAATTCCTGGGCAGGCATATATAGGAAAAGCCTCTCTATTGAACATTGAGGTCTCAAGCCATTTGTGGCTTTAAATGTCATCACCAGCATCTTGAATTCAGACAAGAGAGAAATTAACAGGCAGCGCTGCTCCTTTAAGACTGGTGTTACATATTATCTATATGGCACTCTGGTCAGCAAAATTACTGCTACGTTTTGTAGCTTCTGAGTGATCACCAAGGGGCAGCTCCACACTGAGTGCATTGCAATAGTCTAACTGGGAAGTTATCAGTGCATGGTCTACTGTGCTTTTTTGTGTGTGTTGCACTTCTTTGTTGTGCTATTTGCTTCAAGAACGACTTTTCACACTCCATATTTATAGCACTAGGATTCCACTAAGTGCCATAGCCACTTCCTATGGAGTCCTGGGGTTTCTAGTTTGCTGAGGCACTAATCCTCCCTGGCTGAGAATTCTAAATACCCTTCCCTAAACTGGAAATCCCAGGATTGAACCTGGAGAGAAGAAGCATAAATATGGATGAGAACTAAAATGGCATCCCCAGTATAAAATAACTGCTCTGAAGGACAGATTGGTGCTGAAACTAGCCTCAGTTCAGCACCAAGGTAAATCTTGATCCTTATGAGGAGCTAGAGGGATTCAATAGCTTAGATCCTTCTGGCCCACCAGCTGAAATGTGGACAGACAGGGAAACCCTCAGCTCAGATTAGGAGTGACCAGCAATGCCAACCAGGCAGGAGATAGGAGGATACAGATCATTTCCGTTTGGCCCTGGGTCAGCAGCAGTAGTAGCAGCTCTGGAAAAGTGTAGCCACAGCAGCCTACTCCTTAAGAGCCAGCTAAGACACTGTGTGAAAGAGGATAGAGAGGAGAAGCAGGACCAGCCAGTGCCTTTAGATGTAGGCCGAAGACCTTGATACAGTAGAAAATTGGGCCAAAGCTAATTAAATTCAACAAAGACAACCACAAGCATCTACACTTAGGCCACAAACTCCAAAGGGGGGTGGGGGGTAATTGGCTTAGTAGCAGTACATGGGAAAAGAACCTCTGGATTATTGTTGATCATACGTTGAACATGATCCAGCAGTGTGATGCTGCAGCAAAAAAGGCAAATAATATTTTGGCCTGCATTAATAGAACTGTAGTTTTCCAGAGGGTAGGACCTAGTCTATTAGTTTTAAGTTACAGGAGGGTAGACTTTAGAAGGAATTTCTTGACAGCAAGAGCAGTTTGCCAATGGGACCAATTAACTAGAGAGCTGGTGGAGTCTCTTTCTCTGGAAGTCTTCAAAATGAGGTTGGACCTGCTGGGGATGCTTTAGCTCAGTGGCTCTTAACCTTTTCTTTACCAAGGACCCCCTTTAAATATCTTTTGTTGCCGTGGATACTCAAGACTTAACTCAAGATTTAAAACAACAACAATAATAATACAATTACACCATCCATTAAACCTTCCCTCAGAGGCAATGGAGGGGGAGGGAAGACTTTTCTTCTGCTTCTTGCTGCAGGTTTGTGGCTAGAGTGGATTGAATGGCAATGTGCAGGCCAAGCCAGCTAGCCCGCCTTTGCCTTGGCTCTTGTCATGTAGCCACTCCACTGCAGGGAGGAGGTGGCCCAAGCAGCTTTCAAGCCTTCTCAGACCCCCTATGAGGATATTGCAGACCCCCGGGGGTTCCCGGACCCCAGATTAAGAGCCACTGCTTTAGCTGAAATTCCTGCACTGAGCAGAGGCCTATGTGGTCCTTTCCATCTCTACAATTCTATGTTTCTAGGGAGGGGGAAAAAAAGTATTACCGTATTTCCCAAACTTGAAAGAGAGTGATTTACTAGGAATTATGTCCGGGAAATGTGAGCCAGATGTAGGAAATATGGGCTGAACTTTATCTTCGAACTGAAGACTAGCCAGTTGGGCTTTAAAGGCTAAATATTAGGCAACAGAGACTGAGAAGTCCTAGACAAATCATAACTGGAGGCAGACTTAGCAAGGTGTAAATCAAGGCAGACTTCTAGATTATTTATTAACTCAGCACTGGATACATAATTAGCTCTTAACAGCCTTTCTTATATGCCATCCTATCACCATAGTAACTCAACACCTCACACACTTTTATAGATTGGCCTTCACAGCAGTCCTGTGAAGTGGCCTAATGAGGCAGAGATTAAGGGCCAGATATTTATTTGTTTGGGGTTGTTGTTGTTGTTGTTTTTTAACAAAAAGGATATACATATGATTTAATGAGAGGACTTTCGGATCTGAGCCTTCTGTGGTTGCTCAGACTCTTTCATACCTCATCTCAAGAAGAGCCACATGTACGGTTCTCTTCATCTTCAGAGAGCATAGAAAGATTCACATTCTTTTGGTTCAGATTTTTATTTTTTATTTTTTTTAAAAAAAGGGTTCCCTTCAGCAACCAAAGACTACATAAAACATGATGTGCTTTGCACAGTGATCAGATGCAGAGAATAGTTCTGCTACTTCCTGTAGCTTTTAAAATCATTTAAAAGATACAGCTCTTCCAATGGTGAGCTCTGGCTTCAATAAATTGTTGGGCAATTTATCCTCCCACTGGGGAAATTTGGTGAAATAGCGTGTGTGTGTAAGAGAGAGAGAGAGCACACACCTGCACATGTGCATGTGTGCACACACACACTTTCTCTATCTGCAAAAATAGTAAAGAAGTTTGACAAGCCATTTCCACACAGCTACACCAAGTGTTTTATAGTAAAGTGCCATTGATGGTGCTATATAAAGCAATGATTATAATAATCATAATAGGTAGGGTTGCCAACTTGGGATTGGTCCCTGCTTTTAGCAGCCACTTCTTCTGTAGACATTAGTAAGTGACACTGGCCCATGTTCTATATCACCTACTTAGTTATGTATACATAGCTAAGTAACAAGTCCTGGCCCTTTCCCAAACCTGCTTTTTGAGACAGCAGCCACACCAAGACATGGAGGTCTGTTTAGCTGGCAATCAGGGTGTAGCAGAATGACATCTCTGCCCCCCTCATGCCAACAAGTAAGGTGACAACAAGGTGTTGTGACAGTGATTCCATTTCTGATTGTTACAGCCTCACTCACTGGCAGGAGCAGGGTAGAAATGTTATCTTCGTGCACTGCAATTGCCTGCTGAACAGACCTCTGTCTCTTGGTGCTGGTGTGTGTGTGTGTGTGTTCCTCCAAGTTCCTTGTCGGCGTATGGCACTTGGTATCCATTGGCATTCTCCCATTCAAGTACTAACCAGTCCTGATCCTGCTTACCTTTCAAGATCACACCTGTAGCATAACTAATAGATTTATGTAAAACTGATTGTCTCAAAATATGTTAAGCAGGAGTTGAAGAGGAAGAACTTTTATGTCTTGGTCCAGCAAGCATGTTGTGAATCTGTATGTATGTGCCTTCAAGTCGCCTGTCAACTTATGATGAGCCTATGAATTTCATTGGGTTTTCTTAGGCAAAGGATCCTCAGAGGTGGTTTTGCCCATTCTTCCTCTGAAATATAGCCTCTAGCACCTGGCATTCATTGGTGGTCTCATCCAAATAGTAACCACGGCTAACCCTGTTTGGCTTCCAAGATCAGGTGTGATCCGGTGCCTTTGGGGTATTTAGCTGCCTGGTACGGTGGATTTGGGAGAGCATTTATAATTGTAGCAACAGTGCCACAGTTGTGACTACATAGTGCTAGTGAATATTGAACAGTTATGAATTCATAATTCTAGGCTATGAATCTGTAACTGCAATACAGAATGGCCAACCAATGGCCTAAAAAGCTTGTCATGCTCATTTCTGCAGATCAGGCAACCACAGGGGCCATCAAAACCACATGTTCTGATCACCTGGCCAGCCTAGAGTGAACAAAGGCTAGCATGAACAAGTTAAAGCTTGGGGTTTGTTTATCTCTTTGCCAGCACCTGGAACACACAATCCCTGGCCTTTTCTCCACTGACAGTGTAATTAACTCTTACTCGGGAGGCAGGGAATATTCTCCTGATCCTAGATTGTTAACTTTATAAATCAGTTGTGTTCATTCCACTGACAAGTTCAGATCTCCTTATATGTATTTTTTAAAGTAATTAAATTATTTTTTTTATTTTTTTTAAAAAAATAATTAATTGCCACTTGTAAAGGGCTATAAATTCATGGAAGAGAATTCTCAATAGCCTGAAACTATGAGTGGCATCCTGTTAGTGATATACACTGGGGTAATGCTGCCATATATCTTTTTTTTATGCCAGTGCAGAAAAAGGAATGTAGAACCTCCCTTGCACAACAATCCCCAACCCCCTGAAAACTTACTAAGTTGGAGGTCAAACAGCAACACACCCATTTAGTACCTGGTGAAGAGCAAAGGGTAGGAGAGAAAGTATCCAGTTATGTCCTTGAAATTTAGCGCATGACATCAAAGGCATCCTCCGGGATCTTTTCAGGGGGTCTTCTGCAGGTCCCAGAGGATGATATCATCATTGTACATCCAGCTATACAGATATAGGTGGACATTTCTCCATCAACTCCTACTCTCCAATGGCCATGTTGGAAGGTACCCAGGAACCAGGTGAGTCCTGCAAGAGGGGAACTGGTGTATGTGATTTTTTGGACATTGCAGAGAGAGGAATTCACCACCATCCTTGCGCAACAACCCCCAACTGATCCAAAACTTACCTGGTTCCTTGAGAGGTTGCCAACAGTGCCATGTAGTAACCAATGGAGAACCAACATTCATGAAGCCAGATGCACAAGCATAAAGGCATCCTCTGGGATTCCCCATGATTCCTCCAGAGATCCTGGGGGATAACATCATTGTACATTAGACTACTGGGATTTAGCTGGACACAACCCCGCTGCCACCCCACTCTCCACTGGCTACCAAATGGCCATGTTGGGAAATGGCTGACTAGGAACTGTCGGATGGGAGATGGGGTGGAGTTTTACCTGGACAGAACTTTACACTCAGTTTGCCCTCAGGCAGGATTTGGGGCCATTTCTTTTAAATATCCAACATTAATTCCAGACCCTGGTGACAGAGGCTGCTGATGCACTGCAGAAATAATCCAGTTTGACACCACTTTAACTGCCATGGCTCAATGCTATGGAATTCTGGGATCTGTAGTTTTTTGAGATATTTAGCCTTCTCTGTCATAGAGCTCTGGTGCCACAACAAACTACAAATCCCCAGATTCAATAGGATGGACCCATGATAGTTAAAGCAGTGTCAAACTGCATCAGTTCTGCAGTATGTTAGCAGCCAGAGGCTGCACTATCTGTTGGAGAAATTGACTTGATGGGAGAGATGGCTGTAAGTGAAGCACAGAAAGGGAATTAGGCCTAATCAAAGCATAACTTGGGAAGTTACTTTAAGAAATCAAAAACTTTCAGCAAGAGTTCTAAGCTTCCGGTATAGTTGCCACAGCAGTTAAAAAGAAAAAAGCAGTAGCTCTTTTTCTTTCCATTCCTGAAAAGTAACTAAAATGATAAATTTTTAAAACACACACACACATTCGAATGTCACAATGTCAGACAGAGTGCAAAACAGTGCTTGAACCACGAAACACTACAGTATGCCACTCTCTTGGTTTCAACAAATACTACAGTCACAATTACAATGGTTAAAGTATTTTAGCTTAAAGCTCTCGGTGTTAGCAACCACACCTCAGAAGAGGTATTTTCTATCGTGTTTAAAAGGGAATAAAACCTGGACGAAAATGGGAAACCACTAAACAGTGATGTTATAGGGAAAGGGAAACCCTAGGTGCCAGTTACATGACAGAAATTGTCGCGGTGCTTACCGTGATTTTGTGATCACGAATCCGTCCCTTGCTGTTTATACAATTTATGTCACTGATCTGGATATCCCGGGTGGTCCCGTGACTGATATTTACACGTCCAAAGTTCCGTTTTTTTTTTAAGGTTTTAGGGGGTTTTTTGGCTGTCAATCAAGGATGCGATTACTCATGTTTTCACAACCTCGGTGACACACTTCCTTTAGAGTTCCGCACCACGAGCAATGCTATTGGCTGGCTGGGGGGGAGAGGGGGCAGACGCTTGTGTTTCTCCTGTCTCTTTAAAATGTTAACCCTTTAAGCAGAGACAGAAAGCATTTTGAAAGACCCAGACAGATCTTTCGCTCAGACGCAGGGCTTTCCTTTTGAAATCAAGCCGAGTGAGGGGGGGGCTTGGGTTTCCTTGCCTCTTTAAAATGTTAACCCTTACAGCAGAGATTTAGCAGCAGAGTTTAGGTTTCAAGCCAGCTACAGACAGGCGTTTTGAAAGACACAGACACAGAGAGGGGGAATTAAAGGGTGTTCATTCGCTCAGAGGCTGGAATATTTTACTGTGCCCGTTCAAACCCAGGGAGGTGATCAAGGCAGGGGATGAATGGGCGACCCTCTGCCCACCACGATCTCTCTGTAACATGCAGTAGAGGAAAAGGTAAAGCTGAAGGGTTTGCAGTGTAGAAATCCATTTAAAAAGGTGATTGAGTACACGCACGCACACACGCACATCAACCTTCATGCAGCTGGAAGGGATGCCTTTGTTTTCGGCTGGTGAGGCTGGATCTGTTGAACGGGTAACTGACCCCTCCTTTTCTGGTCGCTGCTTTCTGAGCCCGCCCCCGGTCACCATTTCCGGCCATCCCCTAGTACCGAGATATTTTGTCCCAGGCTGTTTACATTTCCGATTTTCCGAATCCTCCAGTGACTTTTTTAAAAACTGGCACAAACCGCAGGACTGGAAGTCCCGCATGTTGAGAGATAAAAGGTGGCCCCCCTTCCGAAAATCACATACCCGACCCGATGTACGTGTAAACTGCCAGGGATCGACATGAATTCTTCCCGGGACATTTTCATTGTGTAAACGGCACCCTAGTGGCTGGGTTGGGCCACCAGGGCAGAATCCTATTAGTGCACTATGCTAGTGGCTCCATTTTTCCTTGTTCACACAGTGCTGGTGAAGTCAGGCAGACAAAATCTGCTAGCTTCCAGCAAATTATGTTTCCAATAGGAATGGTACATCTTATTTTTTTTCCATTCCTGAAAAATGTTAAGAACAAAGAAAGTTTTTTTTAAAAAAAAAAATCTTGCAGCTTTGTGGTGTTCTGGCATTTTTCTTTCCTGCAATGATGGGAATCTGCACAGGTTTTCTATGAAAGTTGTGCAGCTTGCTTAGAAAACTGCATAGTTTTCTAGTCACTGTGCAGCATTTGGAATAGAAACTGAAAACTGCTCAGGTTTCCTCACAGAAAGGAAACAGTGCAACTTTCAAATTGTCAAAGGCTGCTGCTTCAGTCATCCTGGTATTCTTTTCCTGCTTTGTAACATTTGGTTTGTGCAACATTCAAACCAGCAAAGGTGGTGCATGAAAAGACTGTGAAAATAGGAGTTACAGCAAAGCTGTTTGGTTTCTCAAACTCCTAAGCAGTTTCTCAAACTTCTGCACAGTTTTCTTTCCACACAAGTTTGATGAGGATATAGGAACTCCAAATTTGACACTAGTTGAGGAACTGGTGAATTCCCATTCCATCCCTAGTCTCCAGTGCCTTAGTTTCTTCTCAGCTGTGGACCCATGGACTTTTCTCTCCTGCCACCACTGCCTATGCCAATGTAGTGGTGACAGCATAACACACCAACAAAATTATAGGCCAGAAGAAGTTGGATTTGGCCCCAGGGCCTTAGGGTCCCACCCTGATCAAACTATAGTCTCTAGATAGATTGTGTGTGTAGATTTTAAAATAATAATAATAATAATAATAATAATAATAATAATTCTATCCTACCTTTTGGGATATTCTTTTTCCTACATATTGGTTTTCCCATCATCTAACTTCTGCATGACTTTGGAAGATAAGGCTTTTATTATTATTCTGAGAGCTCTTGACACTTTATTTAGTTTAGATTGACAAGTGGAAACCTATTCATGAGCAAGATAGGACAAGAGAGACATCAGCAAGTTTCTATCTCTGTTTCCTCTGTCTTTTTTTTTCATCTGAGTGTGCAAGTTTATATTGAGGTCTCTTCCCATCCCAATGTTAATATGTGTCTCTTGAGATTTTATAAGAATCCTGTATATTGTGTAGCATACAAGTTCAGGCACTAAAATGTTATTGTTTATTTCTCATTCTTTATTATGTCTTTTGTATAAAGCATCAGTAAAAAACAGAAGTAGGCAATGGATGGCATTCCAACTACCAGTAATTTTGCAATGCAGCTCCCATAATCCCTCATCACTGGCTATACTGATTTAGGCTGATGGGAGTTGCAGTGCAACAACATCAGCAGGGTCACACTTTGTCCACTCCCTATAGCGTCACCAGTGTATATGGAGTTTTACAGAGTAGCATAATAAAATATAATGAGGTCAGGTCAGAGTGACAGAGGTTCCTCCGAACTTACAATTGGCTCTTTAGAGTTAGTGTTACATAATGTTGTTAACCTTAGCAACATACGCCATTGTAAGTCCAACTTACATCTGTGTGTATATATTTATGATCTGCTCAGAGGGTGGAATTCAGCTCCACAATGCTGTGACTGCCCCCCCCCCAACATGGATGTTAAGAATATTAAAAAATATGTTAAAAATGGTAAAAACACCACCAACAACATGTGTTTGAGTGTTGAGACGTTAGCCTAACAAGAATCTTTGTCGTTTGGGACTTATTCTGTGCAAAATTGACACATGGTTGTTTTGTGCAGAAAACAGCATTTTCTACAAAGAAAATATTTCTGAATTGACATATTATTTCCTACACAGAAAATGCTGTCATTGGGGATTTGGTCTGTGAAAAATTCACATGTGCTTGTTTTGCACAGAAAACATTTTCTGTGCAGGAAATAATATTTCTGTATTGAAATGTTCTGTGCAGAAAATACTAGTCCTGGGATTGCAAATAGCCTTCCAAAACTGTGTGGGTCTTCAAGGAATTTCTCACTGTGGGAAGAAAATTGCTAAAATTACTCATTGCTTCCTTCGAGAAGAAACTTAATGAGGAATTACACCCCTACCCCCTGAGCCCTTCTCTTTCTACAGCCTGCAGCAGGAAGATGAGGCATCCTCCCAGACCTCTGGAGGACCCTGAGGTGTTGGAGAGGGTCCCTATGTCTACTTTGACCACCTACTGAAATATAGCCATCTGCTATATGGCTGCCCCCCCCATCTCATTCTCCACTTGTCATATAATGGTCAGGAGGAGGGTGTACCCCAGCACCAGGACAGGGAAGGAAGGGCTCAGGCAGAGGGATTATGTGCAGTTAGACCTAGCATAAAACAGATCTCAGCCAAACAATCCTGGGGCTCATCTATACAAGCCCAAAAAAGCCTGGAGTGCCCCACAGTAGTGGCATTTTGTAGCAGCTGTGACTTGTCCTAATGTTTTTTTTGCCCCCCAAAGCTTTGCACGCCCGTGGTGGCCACAAGTGAATTACTTACATTTTTACATACTATAATCTGCTGCTGCCAAACTTTTTTTCTTTTTAAAAAAAACTATTTTCACTGTACGCTGGAGCAATATCCATATCACAGCGTGTTTCAATAACACATCTTGAGAGAAAAACTTTGTAGAGAAGTGTATTTGCAGAGCAAATATGTTTACATGCATTTCAATGGGTTTAAATGAATTAAAATGAATAGATATGTTTGCCCCTCTGCCCCCAGATATAGCTGGGGGGGGGCAAATGATGCCATAGCCCCCCATGATAAGAATTCTGCTCCCCCGTGAAAATGTTCTCTCTTTGCCCAAGCATCTGGCATTGCAGTAATGTAACAATTCAGTTGAGCATTTAGAAACAGCCATCCAAAGAAAAGGGGCAGAGAAAGTTAACAAGGGAATGAGAAAGCAGCAAATATAAGAGTTCTAGGTGTGAACGGTTTTTTAATGCCTCATTCTCTGGAATACTGTAAATTTGGCAACTGAAGGAAAATTTCATTAGAGGGAGTTGAATTCTTCCTGGGGGGAGGCAATACCCCAGCTCCCTCTTCCATGTTTAAATTTATAGACTAGTGCAGAAATGGCATGGATATACATATGAGCACATGCCAAAGTGAGATGGGCTGGACAGAGATAGTTTAATCCATTTCTACCTGTTCGTACTTGAAACAAATTCAGATTGCAATAGGCAGGAGTTGGGCTTTCTCAATGATTTTCCTCAAATTGCTCAAACTCTTCCCTTGTATGGTGAAGAAAGCTACCACTTTGTTATCTTTTCAGATGGTTTGTAAGACCTAACTCTTTTATTTGGCTTTGGTTTGATAAATTGGTTTTCTGTGAATGCTGAAATCTGCAGTGCTGTATTGCACTTGCTCCAATTGGCTTTTTTTTTTTTGTATGTATGTAATGTGGATTTGTTGTTGCTGTTATTATTGTTATTATTTGATGTAAGATTCTTCGAACTATTAGAAAAGTGGTATAGAATTATTTTAATAAAATAAACTTAAAGTGGGTCTGCTTACTTCATTCTCTCTCTCTCTCTCTCTCTCTCTCCTGCTCTGCTCTTTTTGTGAGTGACTTTTTGAAATGCAACAATGTCATTCCTTTAGCAGGCTAAACACATACACATGCTCATAGACACACGCATGCAGAGGCTGGAAGAGTCTTTGAAAAGAGCTGCCAGGGGTCTGATGAGAACCTGGCAGGAGTATCGAATGCGCCATGTGAATGGCTTTCAGTCGATCAGGAGGTGGAGAGAACACCGAAAGAGCAGCCGGCAGGTGGGGGAAACCAGCGTAGACCAAGAGCTTTGTCAGCCAGAAAAATAAACGGTGTTCTTAGCAACTTGATAGCAGGTTTTTGAGAGCAATCATTCAATTGCCAGCCAGCCTCTGCATAAATTCCATGCTGGACTTTTGTTGTGTTCCAAGCCTGAAATGACTTGCTGGGCTGCCATATTTGGTAGCTGAGGGCTAAACACCACATTTTTATTTGCCTTAAACTAGGTCAGTTTAGGCCACAGGCTGTGTGTGTATTTAGTGTAGTGTGTGTGTTTGTTTCTAAGGCAGAAACACTTTGCCTAGGGTTTAGATGCAAAGGCATGAATCCATTTGTCTGGCTTTCATGGGAACAATTCGTTATCACTGGATGTATCCTAATGAGATATGGAAACTATTCTCATTAGAAATACAAAAAATGGCTACCACATTAAAATTTTTGTCATAATGGGAGGAAATATTCAAGTTGAGTATACTATTAGGAGGGCATTAATCCTACAAAGCTGCAGGACAATTGGAAAAACAGCTGCAGCTGTATTATGCTATGTGCCCTTAAAATTTGGGGTTTTTTTAAAATGGAGCTGCTAAAAACTTCTTAAATTTTGGGAAGAAATTGATCAAATCTGCAGCTACAGTTGCCTCTTCTAAGGGAGTCAAGTTTATCAGGTTTTGGATTGAGTGTGTATGCACACATGCATGCTGCCTTTTTTTTTTTTTTTTTTTAGGTATGTCCAAAAAAAGAACACACTTATCCATTTATTTTCCTTATAATCTATTGTTCTGGAAATAACAGACAATATAGATATGGTCCTGTATAATGTGAAATTTCAGAAGGAGAGGTGCAAGGGCCAAAGGAGGAATGATGTTTGAAAACCAGTTTAAGGGTCCATGTCAGAGCAGAGCTATAGGGCACCCTTTCGAGAATATTCCCCAGGATTAGAATGTGGGTATATCAGTCACTCTTTCCCATTCAGTCTATCACCCTGGGCATTTTCAAAGAGATAAAATTTAAAGATGTTCTGTCCCTCCCCTTCCCATATACACAAACACTCTACTTTTCTGAAGACTGAAGTTTACAGGAATCTTCAGTTGCAAACTAGTGGCTTCAGAGGGAAACACTCTTTGCTTTGGAAAGCACCAGAGCCAGGCCAAAGCATCTCAGTTTGGCTTGGGCTTCATCAAAATCCAATATACATCCCTACTTCCTAGCACACACACTTAGGGTTATAGTCATTGAGCCACATACCTAAGGAATCATAATAACAGGGCTGTTTTCAAACTGTGGAGGCTCTTTGAACGAGGGACCACTGAGGATGGGCCATATTCACACACATGCAGTCCCAGCTTCAGTCCATGTGGTATTCCGTGGGGAGAGGGGGAGGTTGCGAGGGTGGGGAAAGGGCTGTGTCTAAGGCCTTTAACTTGGGTTTAGATGCACCAATAATCTGGTGTGCCTTATCCTATTGTCAATCTAAATTCAGATGCTAGTCCAAGCTAGCTTTTGCACAAGGAATGGGAAGGATGATCTTTGTCTCAAGCAGTAGAATGTCTTGGGCTGATTCAACATCAAGAAGCTTTGTTCTGTGGCTTCTTTAATTTGAAGTCGAAGGCTTTCACGGCCAGCATCCATAGATTTTCTTTGGTTTTTTTCAGGGCTGTGAGGCCATGTTCTGGAAGAGTTTGCTTCTGACATTTCACCTGCATCTGTGGCTGGCATCCTCAGAGAATGGTTGGGTAGGAGTGCGTGTGGGGTTAATATATTGTGAACCCCTATTGGGGAGGATATGTAAATTTGTGTATTTGAATGGTTATTTCTGGGTGTAGAAATGCAATGATTATTAGTGTCTGTTTGGCTAATGGTTGGTTGATAGGCCATTATCTGCTGGGAATCCCCCTGTCCCTGGGAGGAATTCCTTTGTAAGTGTTGAGTTTTTATGCTATTGTTTTTCAAAACTGGCAGCCAGATTTTGTTCACTTTTAGGGTTTCTTCTTTCCTGTTGAAGTTGTCCAGGTGTTTGTGGATTTCAATAGCTTCTCTGTGCATTCTGACATGATAGTTGTTGGCCTGGTCTAGAATTTCTGTGTTTTCAAATAGCATTTTGTGTCCAGGTTGGTTTATAACATGTTCTGCTGATGATGATTTTTCTGGTTTCTTTAATTACTGAGGAGAAGGGAAAAAATGGAAATCGTGCCCAATATTAGCACTTAACATTGGCTGAAATCCTCTTGATGTCTTGTACCTGCATAAGATCCCCTATGGAAGCAGCTGTATATATTTATCCAGTGCAGAATGGCCATATTCCATTCAAGGTTACAGAAGCACAGTTGTTGATGTAGTGCCATTTTTGCACTTTTCTACATTTTTCATGAATGTGCATGGCCATTGTGCATGGATGTGGAATGGACACTGCACATACTGATGCAGATTCACATTTAGTTGTGCAATGCCACAATTCAATAACAAATCTGCATTGTGAAACCACTACTGTACAAATCCTGTATCCACAGGGCTGGTACCTGCAGTTTCACTTACCCATGTCTGGAAAAATGTGTTCTCTCTAGGCATTTTCTAGTTGTGTCAGTGTGATTCTATGGTTAACTTCCTCAGGAAGTTGACCATACAGTCACCAGCAGTTGACCATAGAGTTGTCCTGAAGGACCTCCAAATACCTAGAAAAAACACCTGTCTAGTGTAGGAGGTATGAGTCTAAAAATAAAAATGTATTTAAAATTCCAGGGATCTAGCCCTTTAAAAAAGGAAATAAAAATATATTCTTTAAAAAGTAAAAGTCTTTTACTTTCAAATTCATGCAGAGTGACACTTAAGAATGCTGAGACAAGCTCAATTAACATTTAAAAGTGTAGTCTGTGGTCTGATCACCCAATGAATTAGACTCATTACAAAAACAAAGGAGTCAGTTTAAAAATGCATATCAAAAGTTTACTGAAGGTATATCAATCTTAGTCTACATACTAAAACAAACTTTTAAAAAAGTGTTCCTAACTAACTAGGAGGATTTAGGGTAGAATGACTCACCCAGCCTTTAGCGGTAGAGGCTGCATGGTGAACATCATGGCATAGCATCATAGCATGGCTTCATAGCAGCATGGAGTCTCTAACTTAAAAGAGACTTACACAAAGAGCAATAATATTTAAATTAGGTCATGTGTCGAATGACCCATCTCTCCAGTTGGCTGGAATTGCCCAGTGAAATAAGAGAAAGGGAATTTGGGAGAAACAAAGCATGCAGGGAAAATCCTAGACTTATCTTAGTATGTGAATGGGGTACACAAGATTGTTTTACATTACAATAATTATTTCCCCACATACTACATCTAGGCATTTGGAAGTCCTCTACAGTGATTCCATGATATGCTTCCACCAGAAACAATAAGGTTTGCTACTATCCATGATTTTTGCTAACTGTGTTAAGTCCAGGGATATATATCTCCTGCAGATATGGGGGTCATATTGTACATAATTCTGTGAGCATGATGTTACACTCCTCCTCAGTATAAGATCTTGGCCATCCTTCATTCTGATAACTCAACCCAGCAAATCAAATCACATAGCAAATTAGAATATTGTTCTGAGTTGGGTCCATGCCCACAACTGACACCTTTTTCTTTTTCTGAAGCAGAAAGAACTAGACCTAAAGATTATGGGGGGAGGGAAGAAGGTACCTTTGAAGAGTCTGCTCATTTCCTCTTGTGTCACATCACCAATGCTATGTTGGCCTCATCACCAGTCCATCTTGGCACCCTCCAGAGCCATGCAGCATAAAACAGAGGCAGTGATACTGTTCTGCTATAAATGTACTGCCAATATGTTCTTAGTCATTGGCTCTGATTTACAATGAAAACCTCTGGTGATTGCTGAAACTCCATATAAATAAACACTTTGAAACATGCTAGTGGTTAAAGAAAAAGGAGGGAAAGAGAGCGAGAAGGAGAAACAAACCTGAAATAGTATTAGGAGTAAGTCAAGCAGAGTAAGCAAGTGGGAAAAGACCCGAAGGGATGTTTTTCAGAAGGCTTGATGTTGTTTAGCAGGACAGGACTCAATAAGTACTCAAGCGTTCACACTTTTACTCTGGGCAAAGAACCTTCCCGTAATAACCATGAATGTTCAAAGGCTTTGTGTTTTCATTGCTTAAACTCCTCTCAGTCAGACACTTCTTAAAACTGCTGTCATAAATATGGAATGAGCAGAGCAAACTAACTTAATGATCAGCAGCCATTTTGTATTGAATCCTTGCAAAACATTATGGCCCAAATGTCTCCAAGCCATCTTCAGCCATCTTCAGGCTTCGGTTTCCATGTGATTAAGATGATGTAGAGAGAGATCTTAATTCTTTAGGGATACCCTCCTTCTGTTATTTGTGTAAAATATAGCTGTGAAAATCTGAATTTCGTAGCTATTCTCCAAATCCCACCTGTATTTTATTCCCATCCTAGTTGCATGTCACACCGTGAGACAAGAGCCTACATTCTGTTAGTTAGCCTCAACTAGAGTAGACCCACTTAATCCATTATTGGGTAGTGAGTTGACAGAAAAGAAAACCCCTTTGTTTCAATGGGTCTGCTCTAAGAGTAGGATTTTGACCATTGTGTTTTCTTCCCTCACTAAAATTAGCACAGATTTTAATACATTTTCCTAAATTACTCACTTATTTGCACAATTTACCTAACATACAAAATGTTTTCCCATTGATTAAAGCATGCTTCTGTCCCCCACCACACACACATAATTATTCCTATCTTAGCCATTAACATTTCAAAACATTTGCATTATTTGGTGTGCATTTTACTATCTCTCTCTGGCTTTTCTTTGCAAATGAAGATTCAGGAAGGACTCATCCCGCGCTTTCTGCAAGCACGCTGATGACTAAAAAGGCCAATCTGAGATAAACATGTCTGGTTGCAGAAAGCATAGCAGAAGGTCTCCTTGGGTGATGTTACTAGGTTGTGATTCTTTCTGCGTTGTCGTTTCTCTTCAAGACTTGTTCAGTGTGTTTTCAAATAAGGCTGCAGCATTGTGGATAGTGCGTCTCCATGCCTCCTGATGTGAGGCCATGGCGGACCATTGTTGGTGATCAATTTGGCAGAGCCTGAGATGTTGTTTCAGGGAGTCCTTGTATCACTTTTTTGGAGTGCCCCTCTTACGCTGACCCATGGCAAGTTCACCGTAGAGTACTATTTTGGGGAGGCGATGGTCCTCCATCCTAGAAACGTGCCCTGCCCAGCGCAGCTGTGTTCTCAATATCATAGTCTCAATGCTGGTGATCCCTGTTTGCTCAAGGACAGCAACATTCGTCACATAGTCAGTCCAGTGTATATTTAGGATTGTGCGTATACAGTGCTGATGAAAGCATTTGAGGAGTTGTAAGTGTTGCCGATAGGTGACCCATGTTTCAGACCCATAAAGAAGAATAGACAGTACAATGGCTCTATACACACTGATTTTTGTGCTTCGCCTCAGATGTTTGTTACTCCAGACTCTTTTGTAAAGTCTTCCAAAGGGGCACTTTATTAATCTATTTGCATTATGATAATCCTTGAAGAAGCAAGAGGGGGAGCAACCTGATGTGGGATGGCTGAGGCCAGGTATCATTGCATGAAAACCTCCTCAACCTTCTCTTGGGTGAAACACCTGACTCAGAGGGGCAGTCTAGTAACTGGGGTGCTCCCCGGATGGCCAACTTCTGTAAGACAAACTCAGGTCCTCCCACCCAAGACACAGGACTTTATAAGTGAAAGTAACCCCTCCCCACATACGCTTCAAGGACAAAGTCCTTCTCTACCCCCAGGTCTCAAGATCCTAGAGGGGCAGTTCCAGACCTATACCCTACACCAAAAGAGTGCCAAGGTGTACACTGTAACTCTTACATTCTCCCCCACTACTTGCCAAAAGGAAGCCTATTTATTAATGCCACCTTTAGCCAATTGTTCAGTTTCCCTCAGCTACACTGTGGGGTAGGCAAAGAAAACCTAAAGGGAAGAAAATTCCTACCTGACCCCAAAGCGACCAGCTTTGCTCACACTGCATGAAAGGCAGAAGGATGGATTGCGTTGCAGAGCTTGGAAAGCAATACATGGAAGGGCGGTCAGGCTTTATATCACCTGTAACTCCACCCCTCCTATGTATGACAACATGGCATGGCATGCCAGTCACAAAGGCTTCTGGTCTCTTTCCACTGGAGGCCATCAAAGGGAGGCCCCTTCCCCACAGTGGTCTGTACCGTGCATGTCTTGGACCCAATTCCTGATCTATTGACCATAACAAAGAAGCATGGCAACTGTAACAGAGCCAGTAGCCCCAAGGACTAATCGCATTTTAGGATGAATGTCTAATATACTATATAAGGACTTGACAATATTAACCATGATGTTTCCATTTGAATATACTTTCAAAAGGCCTGCATCAGATCTGCCAGGGAAATGTTTCAGAATGGCATGCATACATAAAGTTGCAACTGTTGGCTTTTAGGGCAGGGGTGCAATAAATCAGCTTGGGTTTTACTGTAGACCAGGGATTTTCAATCTCTCATCCTCTAGCTGTTTCATATTTCAACTCCCAGAAGCTTCCACCAGCATGTCCATCAATGGCAGATTGTGGGAGCTGAAGTCCAAAACACCCAGAGGACCAAAGGTCAAGAACCACTGTTCTAGATTTTGAAGGAACAATCCAAAGCGCTGAACTAAATCCCTCAAATAGGGTGCTGTGCCCTATCCCAATGGTGCTGAAAAGGAGAGAGAAATCCTGCTTGTATACAGAGTCTTTTGGTACCACAACTCCCAGAACCCCCTGACAGCATATGGAATTCTGGGAGTTGTAGTAAAAAAAAAAAACCTTTTCCAAGTTCTGTAGCACTGGCCATAGTTGCACATTGTTAACATGTGCAGGAAATGTCTACAATGGTGAATATATGTAGAGTTTTCCAATGGGTTAGCAGGGGATGCACCAGTGGGTTCAAGGTCAGGGGGGGAGAGAGAGATTCCTTCACACACACTTCACCCCACCATTAATGTCAGAAGGCTGCCTTCTGTTGCAGCCTTAAATCATAGTGTATGCATGCATGCCTGTGTATGAGTGTGTGTGTGCATGCACACACACACACATACATGCATGATGGCAATAACCTAAAATGAACCCTGATTTATTGAAAGAATTCAACTGGTTACCTAAAGAATTCATGGATCTACTAAATAATAAGAGCTTTCAATTTACATCAGCCAACTGGCAGCTTTCAGCCTGAGCTGATAAATTTACAGTGGAGAAAACACAGGGGACCCAGAAAGTGAGGGAAAAGATGTAAGTGGATTCTCCTCTGTGGCTGCTTAAAGCCTATTATCAAAATGGCCATGTAATGTAGCCATTATAAACACCTTCCCTAACCCCTTTTGATTCCTTGCTTTTATATATGTTTACTGTGGAGTGGCCAACCTATCATAGAACAAAGCGAGGGCACCTTTTCAATCTCATTCAATTTGGTTCTTCGTTTGATAAATGTTTTCCCCTCTGATGCTCTGTTTCACATAAAACTAGCTTGCCCTTGCACTGTAAATCTGGTTTACGTTCACTTTTATGGAAACCTATGCCGGACATCCATCTAAATTACCTATTTATTTATTTAGTTGCTTACTTGCTTGCCTCAAAGAGAGGGGGAAATAGCCACCATCCTTATTTTACCTGTATTGGGGGGAGGGGACAGAAATAGCCAGCTCTGTAAATCTTCTAGGTATCTAATACAATTCCTGCTATACGTAAAGAGTATTTGGTTTATGTGTCATCAGAGCAAATGTATGTAGTATATTTAATGACATCCTGCACTCAGAGGCAGTTTGCAAAAAGCCTGTGAGCCCTAGAGCTGGAGGCGTCTATGTCAGTGTGGTGATGAGTCTGTTCTGGGCTTTAGTCTGAACTTTAAAGAAACTGTCTGAGGGGATGAACCCATTTTAGAAATAGCTTACAGTATCTTAGAGACTTTTTTTAAAGTTCAGATTAAAACTGGATGTGAATATACTACCCGACTGACCTAGAAGCCACCAGCTACCATTGCCTCTGAATAAATGTAGGGTGGTGTTTTGTTTTTGTTTTTTGTACAGATGAACTTTTACCCCCAAAAGTCCCAAAACGCAGGGGAGGAGTAAATCCTGTGGTCACTTTTTTTAATGTTATATCTTGATGCATCAGGATGCCCTTATTAATCAAGGATGAGAAAATTTGCAAATATTCTTTGCATCCCTACTTGCAATGTTTTGTCTTTTTTTTTGAAAAGGTTAGAAATGTGTGTGTTTTTTTTGGTTTTTTTTTAAAAGTACAACTCCCCAGGCTATCTGGGGGATTCTGGGAGGTGTAGTCCAGGAAGTTAATTCTTCCACACTCTAATTTTGGACCACTACTTGTCTGAGATGAGAATGTTAGCACGAATGGCTGATGGCTTAAATGTAGCATCAAGGACTTAAGAAAAACCCTGCCAAACAGATCAAGGGTCAATCCAGCATCCTCTTTTCCATGGTGGGCAACAGTTGTTTCTGAAAATCTCTCAAGAGCGACATGAGTTAATAAACCTCCCCCACTTTTTTGGTCTTCCAGCTTCAGTGACTGCTACTCAGTACTATGTTGCCTCTCAGTTTTGCCTTTCTGATTAGCCTTGATAATTGTGGCTAATAGTCACTGCTCAAATAACTCTTTGTGAGTTTATCTGACACTCCTCCTTTAAAATTAGCTAAGCAGGTGGCCATCATCAAATTTCATAGCAATAAACATCCAATATCCAAGCCCTGACCCAAGATATTCCACTGCCTGTGTAATGAGGCATGACAGCCCCCACCTTTTTAATAAACTCATAATTGGCTACAACCTATAGTCAAGCTTGCTATGGCCTTCCATGAGGTTGGCAATAAATCGGGACTCCCTAAACACCAAGGCTGGAGTCATACTTAAGGGCACATACAACCTAAGGAAGGGCCTTCTAAATTCCTCAAAAGGTCACACACCTAGGTGAGGATCATGAGGAAGATGCAAAAGACTGTTAAAGTTTGGGTGATGGTGGCCAATTCTCCCTGGGCACCTCTGGAATCAACATCAAAGGTAGCTGGATTCTCATTGCCATACGAGATGCTGGTTTTCCTCTTACAATCTCCAAAACAATAGAAGGCTGCCTGTCACTCATCAGTGCTAAAATATTCCTTCCTTCAATTATTATTAACACATCCAGGGATCCATGGTTTAACTCTGGGAATCTCTAGCAAGCATTGTCTTCTTCTCAAATCACCTCTTCAGGGGAAATATCCGCTATAAATATCACCCCAAAACTCCACCTCAGTGTAAACAGATCCCTTTCCTCCCATCTCCTCATTAGTCTGTGACACCAATCCTCCTTCCTACTCCCCCTCCTTTGTGTTTGTTGCTGCTTTACCCTCCAAATGCAATTCTTGAGACTGCTCTGCTCTTCAGATTGGTATAGTATAACCTATCTTCCCTTCAATCTATTCCTCTATCCAAACACTTCCTACTTTGTTTGATAAGCTTGTGTGAATGCTTGAAGCCTGAATGTTGGTGTGAATGGCGTCAAGACCATTTTCCAATAGAAGCCATTTTAGTTTGTCTTATTTTGGGGTTGAGTCCATTCACTGAGTACTGGTATACACAGGTCAAAGATCCTGCAGTTGCATTTGAGCTAATTAACACTCCCTAAAACCTGATTTGGACACATGTGGAAATTCCAGGGACCACAACAATTTGGGTAACACCTGAAGAAAAGAACAAGATGATGCTTTGTTCCCATTTCTTGTACGACCTGGACTAGTAGGTGAATCATTTTTCAATGGCTGCTGGTAACCTCTGCGGGAAGCAATCTGTTAATGACTGACATGCACATAACCCCACCCCTGCCCATTTTAGGACAGAACTCAGGAGGCTATTCTCTTGCCCTTGTGCTCCACCAAAAAACCTCCCACCACCCAGCAGCTATCAAGCCCAGGGAGGACCCCTGCAGTGGGGAAGGAAGGAAAAGAGGAGAGAATTCAGGTCCCATCTATACCAAGGGAAAAAATACAATCTCCTCAGAAGAAACAGCAATTCGCAGTGCTGCAACCTGTCTTAATGGTCAAAAGAGCTCCCCTAAACTTTGCATACCCCCTAGCCAAAACGGCGGCCATGAGTGATTTATTTGTAATTTTAAATCTGCCACTGCCAATTAAAAAAAACAGTTTACCATGGTGTGCACATGCGATATTTCATATTTACAAAAAGGAAAAAAAAGACAGTAAAAGATTGCCATTTTATCGACTTACTGGACACTTGCTTAGCCAAAAAAATCCAACATGGCAGCATCAGGCACTTTCCCTGTTTTCTAGCCCCACCCCCACCCCATGCTCTTCCAGCCAATCAGCTTGCGCTGCCTGGTTGTAGCAACGCAAATGTGACTGTTCTAACAATCGCACATTTGCATGCCCTATGGAGCTTTTTAAAAACTCTGAGAAAAGCTCCGAAGGCTTGCCTTTGGAGCTTTACAGTGGATTTGGCTGCCCTGCTTCTGAATGAGAATATTAATGTGAATGTCCATTTGGCAGATCACCTTCCATGCAACTGCCATTTGGATTATTTTCACCATTTGGACAGGACCTCAGATCATGAATCTCTGGCTTCTCTGGGCTCCTGGGGGAAGGAAAAGGTAGATTCACTCCATTTGAGATCAAGCCCTCATTTCTTCCCCCAACTGAGCTGAGACCTGCTGCTTCTTCATGGTCTGAATTGCCTTTCCCCTCTCTCCCCACCAGTATGTGACAGTGGTTGGAGGCCCTCCTGGGGCTTGACAGCTGCTAGGCAGTGTGAGGAGTTCGGACTGCATGTGGAGAACTATGTAAGGATAAAGAGAGGAGGAAAGTTCTATTTGCTTTGTTCACACCATGTATCCTTTAAAAATCACTAGCGTATGAGTGGAAAAGTATGCTTCTCCACATACTGTTATACTGCACCTTTGAGCATATGATGTCTAGGATGAGACTATGGGTAGAAAAATGTTCAAAAATATTTGAATCATTGATGGAAGAGTTTTTCCCAAGTGTCAGGAAATCCTGATGAGGAGAATCCTGAATGCAATGAGATTCATCATCCTGGAATTTTTTTTCTGGGCAAAATTCACCATGTGGCACAAACTTCCTGTGCAGCAAAGACTGCTTTTCTATGGAAAAAACATATCCTGCATCAAAGAGAAATAGTATAACTTTACACTAGCAGAACTAACCACCTTGTTACAGAACTGTGACATTATACAATGAAATGTGCATTAGGGATTACTGTGGAATGTGTGATGTGTGACTGCGCGCAACCAGACAATCAATGCACAATGCTCAATATTGCACAATGTGAAACATACAATGCACAAATGCCGTGCAATGGTATGACATGAACAACTGTGCTTTTGAAACCTTGAACAGCATACAGACAATATGTAACTGTTTCCCACCCATCCACTCGTGCTTGGGAAGTTGCCCATGCTTAAAATATGGCGTGGCTGCTTCCAAAGCTTCATGGACGTGCCACAAAGGATCCCGGAAGAGGGACGGCAGCGTCCGAAAATGACCCCCTGCTGCACAAGAGCACCGTTCCTCTCCCGGGACCTAATCTCACGGTAAGCACTGTTAAGCACTGTCTGAAAATGTCCTTGATTAATTGTTGTTGTTGTTTTGTTTTAAAGAAGACCACTCCCAGAATTTCCTAGCCAACATGGCCACCATACAGACTGGGGCCTTCTGGGAGCTGTGACCCCTAACAGAAAGTTTTCTTAGCTCTGCTGTTTACTAAGGGTTGTTGTTGTTTTCCAAAGAACATGCCAATTCCTCAGACACTTTGGCCTTTTTATAATCTTCCATCATATTTGTCTTTTTCACTAATAAAGTATCATTTAAAACCATAGGAGCAGAATAAGATGTTGGCACCTTTCTCAGCCTCCAATATGCTGCCTTCAATAAACATCTCAGAAGATGGCCATTTTTCTTTGGCTGCACAAACAGAAGAGAGGTTTTGAGCTCACCTGCCATCTAGGGTTTTTCCTCCTCCCTCTCTTTCTCTCTTAGCCACAGCTTAATTGTTGCAAAATAACCATTCAACTACAGTGCAAAGAAGGCAAATGGAATGTGTCTACCTAATCCATGACCCCTGAGCCCTCTCTTGCAGTTGGCCAGTTCTGAACTTAATCTGCCACTATTCTGTATAAGTTTGTTTTTTGACTTGCAGAGTTTTACCGCATCTCCCTCCCTACACACCATTTCCCTGTCCCCTTCTTCTAATAATCAATATTGATTTTACTGCTCGTGTTATTATCCCAAGCTTGGAGATTTATTTTCTTGCTTCGCTTCGCATGGAGATTGTGCTTTATAGCTTTAGCTGGCTCCTTGCTTTATTCCTTCACAGGATAATTATCTTGCCCCATTGGCAAATCATGGTGTTTAGATTATATTGAAAAATAATCATTGGCTTCCACCACCACCACCACCTCTTCACGGTCAAGTGGTTTGCTTTATTATTGCATAGTGAGGCGAAGAGACTGCCAGTGCTGCTCAGAAGCAAAAGCATTTGACGGTCTGAAATGGCAAAGAAGGTCAGCTGTGGCTCCCTCCTGCATTTACTAACAAGGGAAGCAGGCTGGCTATTATTCTAGTCCTCAAGAAAATCCAAGCTTGGATGGTCTTGCTGAGTGGGGGATCCTAGGAGCTGTAATAATCAAAAATAAAATTTCCAAGCTCTGAAGAACATACAGTGAATAGGCTTCTGGGGGGCGGGATACAGAAAACTAGGGAAAGAAAGGAGATTAGACTGCATTATTTTGGGTCTTCGTTCAGATTGGAGCAATTAACCAATTTAATGGCTTATGTTACAGAGTAAAAATAGGACTCACATCTGTCATTTGTAAAGTGCCTAAAATAGCTGGGTGCTGTGCAAGCATTTTGGGGAGAAAAAAACCTGACATGGTTCAACAGAACTAGGATTAGCTATTGGAAATGATTTAGTTTTTACTTGGCTGCAAGGGGGAGGGGGAGAACAATTATGTGCCCTGGGCCAACTCTGACCATTAAACCAAAGTGAGGCAGCTGCCTCAGGCAGCAGTCAAAGAGCAGGAAGCAATGGCCAAATATGGAGAACAGAGCATTTTGCCCTCAAAAGTGGTTGGTGGTGAACATTTTTTTTCTCTCAGTGCTGAAGTAAGCCAGTCATCTTACTCAGCATCTAGATTTGGAATTGTGGTAAGCAGAAGGATGCACCATCTTGTCTTTCACCTCAGGCACCAAAACACCTTGGAGCAGCCCAATACCTGCCAGCCAATGATGCGGGGGCCCTGGCCCAGATATACATGTAGAGAAACCCAATCATAACTGGCCAAGATGACCAATGGCTAGCCAAGCTGAAACCAGGTCAGCAAAAGTTGTGATACATTCCAAACCCTTCCAAGCCTAGGGTTGCTGGAAATAATTTAGGATTAGCCTCATCTCAGTTTAACTTTGTGCCAGCACTGATGCTCTCTCCCTGGAAGAATGCTAGGATCTGGTGTAACTCAGCTCATTTCTTGATCCATAACAGTAATAGTGTCTTTAAGGACAAGATCTCATAGCTGTACAATTATAGTTATGTGGGAGGCAACAGCAACTGCAAGAGGAAGGAAAGGGAGGAAAGCAGAAGCTGGTGGAAAAGATAGGAGGAGGAGACAGGAAGCTTGGCTTTGGAGGTCCTTGGAGCCCAGGCACTATGGGAGAGCTAGGCTGGAAATTTGCTTGTATAGCAATTTCCCAGGCCTAAGTTCTCAGGACATATGAGGCCAGGCATTTATGAAAGAGATGGCTTGGAGCTGGCCTCCTCCTTCTCCCATAACTGAAGCTCCCATAACTTATGATCTAGGGTGGAATATACACTTTGCCAACTCCTGTTTTAAATAGTGGAATAAAATGCAGAGTGGATTCATGGAACCTGCTGGGAATTCCTGCTATGGAATCCACTAATCACCATCACAGAGTAGAAGGGTGCTCTTGCACTCACATTCTGATCATGGGCCTCTCAATGCAGCTGTTTGAACCCTGTGTTTACAGAATTCTGGACCAGACAGACCATTAGTCTGACCCAACAGGGCTCTTCTTATGGAGGAAGAGGGCTGAGTAGTCCCTTCCCCTTTTCTTTCTGTAAAAAAAGAAATCCACATGAAATCAGCACGAAACAGACTTGGAGGTGGGGCAAGGCAGTAGCCTGAAGAAACAGACTTGACAGATCTACCCATCCCTAGTCAGGAAATCAGTCAGCTGTAGCTACCAGGACAGTGATGGGCATGGAGGAGCCAGGAGGTGGCTGAGGTGGCTCCAATATCCTGCCAATCAGAGGGCAGGAAATTGCTCGCCTAGCTGCCTGGAGAGGACTCAAAGCCTCATTGCAGATAGTTCCCAATCACTTGTTAGATGAGGTTTCCGGTGAAGCCGTAGCATCCCTAATCTGCGAAGCATCCCTTTCCTTGCTGTTTATTCTACCCCAGCATATTTGAAGATTGGTTTCAGCAAGCCTTTCCCTTCTGAATAATATTGGCTTTGTCCTCTTTCTCCTTGAAGAGATATGCTTAATTGATTGGCGGCCATCTCGCTACACCTCTCCGGTATTGATATATTGGTTATTATAGGCCAGTTATGGCTTTGTGAGGCTCAACGCAGGGTGACCCGCTGTGAGGTGGGGCTCGCTACCCTGGCATCCAATTAGCAGAGGAGACGATGTGGAACACACTCCCGATGCTCATATGATTTAACATTAATAGCTGGTATTTCAAATATTTATTGCAATGACTGTTTTAAGTAAATAATGTATGAAGGACCATTTCCCCCCTTCTCTCCCCCCCCCCACAACAACTTGGCTAGCTTTGTGGGCTTAATTTGCCTTAATGAGGATAAGAATCATTCTGATAGATTGCCTCACTGTGAATGTGAAAAAGGTAAGAGAAACGTTCTCTTGAAATATTTCTTGTCGGGCAGCAAATGGCAGGCTGTGTTTTCCCTGGGTGGGTTTTGACATTTGTACTTTGTACCATAATGGGAAAGGCCACGGAGAGATCTCGCCAATATAGGCACATTCTGCTAAGAGTGAGATGAATAGGTTCTGTCTGAGGCATACATTCTGGCTTTCTAGGTCTTTTCAATGCACTTTGTGGATTACAATGCATTCATGGCATGGAACGTAGCTTACAGCTTTGCACCTAGCAAATGTTCCAAGCTCAAAGCCTGAGTTACGTTTATTTGGGACTACAACTCCCAGAATACAGTCACAATCAGGCCCATGCTGGCCAGGGATGCTGGCAGCCATAGTTCAAAAAGTAACTTCACCCAAGGCAGATGGGGGATTCTGGGAGTTGCAGTCACTAAAAAGTAATATTTCCAAGCTTTTTGTACCTCTAGCAGGGTTAGGAAAACCTTACAGTTTCTCTTTTCCTCACATTTCAAACATTGCAAATGGGGGTAAATTCAGAAATAAATTGAAACAAAATGACCACCCAGCCATAATCTCCATTTGGGGCTAGAAGAAAGTCCAGTCTGGAGAGCCAAATAATAATCAGTAAGATTAGTTGGTAGTGAGCTAGCTGGACCACCAGCCCTCACCATTTTGTTTATGGGCCTAAGTCAAAGTTCTAGTTTGAGCTGATCCTGAAAGCTCTAAATCATGATTAGGCAAAGTATGTTCCTCCATAATTTTCTGGATTTCATTTTCCAACACTCTTCACCATTAGCTTTGATGGATAGGCCCAATGGGACTTGCAATCCAATAAGAACTGGAGAGCAATACTACTTCTCTTTTTGTCTAAAAGTTTTGGAACTGGGATATCTTTAGAAGCATCTCTATTTCTGCCTGAACACTTTAACTGACACCTCCAAAGCCTTATCTTTTTTCTGCCCTAGCAGTTCTCGTAATTAACTTGTTCATTAACTTGCTATATTTTGCTAGGTTTTTCTAGTGACTTTGCCTAACATTCAAGTTTTCCCAATTAACACTGAAGTTAAAATTGGGCTTTAGTGAATCAGGTTGTTGGAATTTGCCTCTCCCTCTGGCACATTCAGGAAAATGGGAAGGCCAATGCCTTGGAGGAAATTAATCTCATGGCTGGGTTATTGGCAGGCTACTCTGAGCAATTTCTTTGGGAAGACAGCACAGAGGGAGAGGGGGAGGGTAAAGGGAGAACTTTCTGGAGCACAAGAGCCGGGCTTGCAGAGCAGAATAGCTAGCTTTCAGAAAGAAGAAAATAGAAGGGGAAAGTAGGGGGGGGGGGAATGAGTCATAGAATGAGAGTGGGGTGACGGGAGAAATTAATTTGTTTGCTTAGTAGAAGACCAAGGTCCTCCAAGCCCTTTGGGAATGTTAGGCCATTCTGGCCTGTAGTGAAACAATGGGTTTGGATTCTTTCTGCAGGACAGGGTTCATTGTGACTCTTTTCAGTAACATATTCTCTTCTATTTGGATATACTGTAATATCACTTGGAATGTACTGCAATGAATCCCTTTACAATTCTTTCATGTATTGCTCACACAGAGCTAGGTTGGGGAATTATTAAGTAACAAGATTTCCTCAAACCTCTTCCCTATTTCCTTCTCTCTTGGCTTCTTCCGTCTTCTCATCCTGCTTTTTACCCATCATTTTCTTCAGAGTGCCTGGTCACATACTGTGTGGGGTTTTGGTTGGAACTTGGAGCAAAGCTATCAGAATTCCACATCTTCCAATAAACCCAGTTTGGCAAGGACACTCCCAATCAATCCTCCGCCACCTTTTCAGCTGTTTTAAAAATGCTCCAGTTTTCCTCTCTTCCTTCCACTTCCCTCCATTGTCCTGGCTTACTTCAAGCACTGCAAACTGAGTTCAAAATGCACACATTGATTGCACTCAATTAACTCAGCATGAGGGAGAGGAGAGGAGGGGCAGAATCTTGCCTTTCCCTGTAGACGTAGGGGAAAACAAACTGCTGCAGAATCTCCTAGCTGGTATGTTCTTCCTCATTAATAATTTGTCATCTTGATTACACTCTCATGTAACTTGGCCATGTGTATTCTAGTTCTCATCTGTGGAATGTTGAAGGGTTTGAAATTCTTCTCCTACTACCCTTATTAACAATATTTATGAAAATTATACAGATCTACTCAGAAGTAAGTTTTCTTAATAAGTTTTAGTAAGTGATACTTACTATCAGGTAAGAAGCATAAGGTTTCTCCATCCACTTCTTTTAACCTCAGATGATCTAACAGAGAAATTCCAAGGTCTCTGATGTATGGTCCTTCCTGTCCACAATCTAGCTAGTCCATTTTTACAGCCTAGATTCATTCATTCAAAATGAATGAGTGCAAATATTGCTTTATTTCATTAGCCTCACAACACAAAGTTAAGAGAATTAAACAGATAAGTGTTAAGAAAAGATGGGTGCAAGGCATAAAGGAGTTGTTAAGGTATGTGGCCTTTCAAATTAGAGGTGCCACAAATTGAATTTGGGATTTCTGGGTCTGCATGCAAAACATGTGCTCTACCACTGATCTTTGCAGACCAGGGGCTTATCTGCACTGGCCAGGATATGCCAGTTCCCCGCTGGTATATCCTGCCTCCATATCTGGCCTGTTCTGCCCCCGTTACCTGGAGAAAATGGGCTGGCATCCAAACAGGAATGCCAACCCATTGCTGCAGCCTTCTCTGCCATTTTCACTGCTGAAATGGAAGCCAAGAAGGGGGCCCAAAACATGTTAACTGGCCTCCTGCATGTGACCAGCCTTGGTCAAATGTTGAGGGACCCCTGCCTGGCTTCTGGGATAGCCAGGGGGATGGCGGTGGCAGCAAGGTATGGCGTGATGGGAAGGGGTCCTACAGATAGATATGTGGGCCCCGACCTGTTCCATCCTGGTGGTAGTGGATTAAACAGGGTATTTTCTTGTCACAGTTTATCACGCCCTTTGACTTGCCCCAGTTCCAGCCCCATATCTGCCCCAGTGGTGGTGAGGACTGCCGGGGGGGGGGAGATCAGGGCAAAAGCCCTGCATATATGGACTGCAGGGCCCTGGAACAGGGACAAGCTGGGGTATTTAGCCCATGTAGATAAGCCCCATGTTTCTTGATATAGTGTGGAAAGGCAGAAAGAATTCAGTTGTATTCTACATATGCTCAGAGGCTCTCAATTCATTTCTGATTAAGAATTCTCCACCCTTGATTCAGTGACTGATCTTTGTGGCTATCTGTTTACTGCTGTACTTGTGGTTTATCAGGGCTCTCTAACTGAAATAAATTACTCCTTATCAGCATTTTAAAAAGCATTCGAAGAGTGAGTGGAGGGGCAGAGATCCACATGGGTGACCAACTCAATTGAAGAGGTTCTAAGGTGAGATCTCATGCTAGGAATATAACGGAAATTTGGCAATTTCCTGACTGGGATCAAGTTTGGAGTTGCCAACTGCTCAAGAAACTTAGGTGAGAAGAAAAATGGCACATCAAAGGTTCCCACACCTTGCAGGAACCCTTTTGTTGTTGCTTCTGGCAGAACATAAACTATGCAGTTTCTGAGGACTGTGCAAGAGTTTGAGAAACTGCACAGCTTTGCTGTCAAAACCTATACTCACAGTCTTTTTTTACCACCCACAGAAAACTGCACAGTTTCCCAAGGGGGAAATGTCAATTCCCAGAATTCACCGACAGGCATGGCCACTGGTCATGTTCCCTGAGACATTCTGGGGGTTATAGTCCAAATAAATAAATAAGTAAGCAAGTAAGTAAGTACCAGTAAGTCACAACAGTATTCTACATGAGTTACAGTACATAGTTACATATGTAACTTTTCCTGGCTTGACTGCCCCAAACCTGATGGAAATTTCAGCTGATGCCTGGTAAAGTAGGGTAGGTGGGGGAGTTATGATTGGAGCAATAGTGTCACAATAATTAATAAGTCGTGATCATGAAGATGGAACAGTTACGAATGAGTAAATCTAGGTAACTGTTCTGTATTCACAATCACTACTTAGTCATGATTGTGACATTATTGCTATGATAACTCCTCTTCCCCCCCCCCCCTCAAAAAAGCCCTGCTTTACCAGGCCTCAGTAGGATCACCGTATTCACTGGGGATTGGTTCGGGGGTGCTGTGGATATGGAAAACTATGGATAATAGTGAACGCCATTGAAAATAATGGGACTTCCTGTTTAAAATACCTTGAGTTTCCTTGGAGGACCTAGAAAATGCCTAGAGAGGACACATTTTCTAGGAAGATTCTATGGTAGGTGTGCTGTTTTGTGTCCCATGGATGATTGAATCAGTGGATAATGAATCAGTGGATACGGGTGTCCTACTGTATATTCTGTCAGCAGAGCAATGGTAAATGGTGTTTCCATCAGGTTTGGGGTGGTTGGACCCGAGAGGTTATTTAGTTAAGTATACTAAGGTCTTCTCTACACTAGCCAGGATACACTGGTTCCCCACTGGTGTATCCTGGCTGTGGAGGTTGCCTGTTTCCCCCCACCCATTACCTGCAGAAGACAGGCTGGGGTCCACACAGGATGCTGGGCCATCAGTGAAGCCAACCCCACCCCCATTTTCTCACTAATGCAGTGAGAATGCACTAATTTTTTCACTAATGCAGAAGCTGGGCAGGAGTCCTAGAACACGTGACTGCAGCCCCTCTGCATGTGACCAGCCTCAGTCACATGTTTCAGGACCCCTGCCTGGTTTCTGGAAGAGCCAGGGAGCTGGCAGCGGTAGGGAGGAGCAGCATGCAGATGGGCTCCCAGAGACATGTGGGGCCTAATCTGATAGAAACTGAGTACATATGGTTTTATTTTCTTATATTGCAGTAAAGGGCCCTATCCCAGCTTGCCCCCATTCCAGTACTGTATCTGCCCCATGGGTCATTTGGACTGCCCAGGGGCAGATCAGGGTAAATGCCCTGCGTCGTTTGGACTGCAGGGCTCTGGAACGGGGGAAAGTTGGGGTATTTGGCCAGTGTAGGCAAAGCCCCAGTAAGTAGGTAGCTCATGTAAAATACTGACCAACATTTCCAAGTCTCACTTATACAAAATCAGTCCACTGGCTTAAGCCATCAATAGATTGGCAATGCCGGCTTTTTGCCAGCATTGCTGGAGTGTGAAACCTCCAGCCCTTTAAATCTTGTTGCTGCAGAGTAAATGCACAACAGGGCACAACCCTTCCAGTGACATCCAGGTAAGTGACAAACTTCTAATGACCCTCCCTGGGTTACCTGGAAGTTTTTAAGTGTGTTTAGGTGCTTGGTGTAACTTAAAATGATGTATTTTTTGTTCTATTTTTGAATTTGCCGTGTGATGAACTCTCACGAGAATCCGCGAGATTTCAGATGAGGAAGTGAACAGAGCTCCATTCACTTCTTCTTCATTGTTGGGGAAGGCATTGACAGGGAGAGAAGGTAAGTGCAGTGGGGGACGTTCTTTTGCCAGCATAGAAATAGTTTTTTTTTCTATGCCAACAAAATAACGTTTAAAGGGGCTCATCTGTTAAAGTCCCAATGACTGAGCTCTAGTAGAAAAAGATTTTTGGACTGATTTTTCAAAAGTAATTACCTCTACTGTCGGCTCTACAGATTTCACATTCCCTTCGGAGTCCACAGCTCCCTGTGTTCTCAATTCCTAGCCAAAAATAAAAAATAAAAAAAAATGTGAAAGGAGGACAATCAAAGAGACCTGCTATATAGTGTTGCAGTGAGGAGTACTTCTGGTCAGCCATGCTCTCTTCCAGGGGGCTCCATTCTCTCTCTGCCTCCTCCTTTGATTAGCTTCCTTAAGAGACATTCAGCTTTAAAAGCATAAAAAGAGCAACACTGGATCAGACAGGAGGCCTATATAGACCAGTTTTCTCTTCACACAATAGCCAACCATAGTCTCAGGAGCAGTAGAAAACAAGCTTGTTCCATCTTCTCTGTGACTCTCCTGTTATTTTTGTGTGTGCCTTCAAGTTGTTTCGGTCTTATGGTGACCCAAGATGAACCTATCATGGTTTTCTCTTGGCAAGATTTTTCAGGGAGGGGTTGCCTTTGCCTTCTTCTGAGGCTGAGAGAGAGTGACTTGCCCAGGTCACTTGGTCGGTTTCCATGGCTGAGTGGGAATTTGAACCCTTGTTTCCAAAGTTATGGTCCAACATTCAAATCACTACAATGTTCTGGTTCCCATAGTATTTAACTATGGTTATCATACCATTTCTCAGTCTTCTCTTCCCCAAGCTTAGCATTATTCAGACCCCTAAACTGGTGGACCTGGTGGTTTCTTGATCTTCCAGATGTTGCTGGACTTCAGTCCCCATCATCCCTTCACTACTGACTATTTGTCTACAGCTACTGGGAACTGCAATCCAACACCATTTAAAGAACAACAAGTTCCTCACCCTGGATATATCAGAGGGAAGGACTGTTTTTATTTCTTCATGGTTTCCTCTCTCCCAAGCCCTCCCCTCCCACTTGACGCTTCCATCTCGCTCTTCCAGGGAATGGGAGCTTGTTCAAAAAGTTGTACTCTCCTCAACAAACAGCAACTGGCTCCTTTTCCATCTTTTGGTATTTATGCTTTGCGGAGACATGGGAGACAATTAGGGGCTGTATAATCAGAAGTGCCGGGGGCAGGCCTTTCATGTCTGCTGTGCTTGGGGACTCTCAGGAGGGGTTATTACCATATTAAGCATCTTTCACACATCTGGAAAAAAAATAAAGCCAGTCCCTTTCTATTCCCAGCACGCTTTCCCAAGCAGGCAAAAAATCCAGCAGGGAACTACAACAAAACAGGACGGAGAGACAGAACCTCACTTTGTTTTCACCCTTATTTTTAATGCTCATTTGATGTTTTAAATGCTTCGTCTTCATATATATATATATGTATGTATGTATCTGTGTGTGAGAGAGATTGGGGAGTAGAGAGCAGGGGAATGGAGGGAGGGAGAGAACTTGTTTGCTAGCATCCTGTATGTACCATTCTGATACCAACATGGATCCAGATCATCAAACAGTGCTGGGGAGGAATGAGAGTTCCTTGGTACAAGCAGAAAATCTCAGGTTCATTCCACACAGTGGTTAGAGAAGGTGAAATAATTCCCTCCTGCATGGCTGCAAAAGTTGAGTCTCTGCATGGATATTGTTGGTTTTGGTGAAAGGTTACAAAGATAGTAAGATGTTCAATACATTCAGCCAAAGAAAACAAAAGAGAATCTCTGACACAACTAATACATTCCCTAGAACTCTACCCACAACTATACAGTCTTCTGTTGGATTCAGAGGGAAGGCCGTAGCTAGTCTAAGTGTTCCAGATTGGCTCAACAGCATCCTCCATTTTAAGTCCTTCAACCTCTCATCTCTCCCTGGGACATGAGGTGCTTATCCCAAGGTACTTCTTTTGTCTAACTGCTTCATGGGCAGAAGCAGACTAAGATCCTTTTTCAAAATTGGCCCCTTCCCAGTCCTCATTGGTCAGTTCTGTATCTGGTGATGTGACATCATTACTGAGGTTACTGTGGAGGTGGTACTTTTGATCCCACCTCCAGTTAACCCTTTCTTTACCTGTCATTGCTTGCAGATAATCACTGAACTTCAGGATGATGGGAATTCAAGTACTGCCATCATCACAGGAGGATCTCTCAGTTCAGTGGAAGAATATTTATTTTGCATGCATAGGGCAGAACTTGGGGGGGGGGAAAACATTTTTGGACTATAGCTCCAAGAATCCTCTACTTTCCCAAGCTCTCACACAGGATCCCCAACTCATTTTTAGGGGAAATCCACATAACACAAATAATCCAGTTTGAAACTAGATTATTTGCATAGCTCCTTTCTATGGAATCCTGGGATTTGTAGTTTTACAAGGTCTTTAGCCTTCTCTGACAAAGAGTGCTGGTGCCTCACCAAACTACAAATCTCAGGATTCCACAGGAAGGAGCCATGCAAATAATCCAGTTTCAACCTGGATTATTTCTCTAGTGTGGATGCCCCCAGCATTGCCAGCTCTCAGGACCTGGCCCTGAGCCTCCAGTTTCCATGGGTCATTTCCAGGCAGGAGACAAGGGTGCCAATTCTCTAGGTGAGGAAAGGGCTGTGTGTACATCTCCAGCTCAGCTAGGAGGACAGCAGCTTGCTACAATTTCCAAGGATTGATTTCTTGCTGCACCTTGCAAAGCCTTTCTAGGAGTCTATGCATTTACCTAGTTAGCTTCCTCTTTTCCTCCCAGTCACAGTGATGCCAGGGGTCACCCTGGCTCTGCATCGATCTTCTAGTAGCAAGTTGTTGTTGTTGGGTGCCTTCAAGTTATTTCCAACTTATGGTGACCCTAAGGCAAACCTATCAAAAGTTTTGTTTTGGGGGTTTTGGCATGATTTTTTCAGAGGGGGTGGGTTACCTCTGCCTTCCTCTGAGGCCAAGAGAGCGTGACTTGCCCGAGGTCACCCAGTGAGTTTCCATGGCTGAGAGGGGATTTTAACTCTGGTCTCCAGAGCCATAGTCAAATGCTCAAACCACTACACCATGCCGGCTCTCTTGTCCTGTCTTCTTAACTTTTCAGCCTGATCCAGGAAACACTCCTAACAAGATTTCTGTCTTAATTCTCAGACATGGAAATATATTCTCAGTTATTATGTGGGTGTATTTGGATAACAATGTGGTTGGTACTTCATGCATAATGCTTAATGGCATGACAAGGGGCCATTCCGAGGCCTCCGATTTTAGCCCAGAAACCTTAGGGCCTGGGATGATCCTGAACTGGCAATCCTATTCCCTAGCAAAGGGAACCTGTGCCCTTCTAGATGATGTTGGACTCCAGCTCCCATCATCTCCATGTAGCTTGGGCAATGCTTGGATTATAGGTTTTAAAGTCCACCCACAATTGTAGGTCCACAGTTTCCCCACCCTTGACTTAAAGATCTGAAACAGCACAACTACCTGAGATCAAGATCCCTCCTCTGTGTCCTACCAGTGGGAGTAATACACAATATGTGGATGTGGGAGATGGACTTCTCTGCTGTAGCAGCTATGTTCCTATATGCCCCCCCCCCACCGGAGGCCTGTTTTTATCCCAATCTATACATGCATACCTTTTTGAACGGTTTTAACTCACAGGGTATTGTCAAATTGTGCCTTCATATGTCTTTTAATGTCCATTGTGGGCAGAGGTATACAGCATTTCTGCCCTCAATGACCCTGCACTCATTCCATCCCGATCCATTGCTGGGACAGACACCCCCCCAGCCATTTAGTGGCTGGGGAAGACAGAAGGCAGCCAAGAAGACTAGCTGTCACTCCACCACCATCACCACCACCTGCCTTATGTTGTGATGCTAAACTGGCTGCCAGAAGAAGCAGGTGCCCTCCTAGACTTCCTGGAGGTCCTCCAGAGGTCAGGAGGGCAATGCTGTCTTCCTCTGGGCAGTTGCTGAAACATAGCTGTGATGTGCGGGGTGGCAGCCAACAGCTGCCCCATCAAGTGCTACTTAACTGGACCTCCAGACGACAGGCTGGAGGGAAGAAGACCCAGCAATGGCTGGGAGGGAGACACTGTTGGGAAAGCCAAGACAGGGTGGAAGTAAGGAAATGGAGGTGGGGAGGACTACTCAGATGGTTTCAGAATGGGAGGAAGGGGGAGGATCCAGGGGAGTGAGTAGGGAATTGTAAAGGAGAACAGAAAAGGAAGAAAGGAGGATGGATGAGACTTAGTAGGAAGGCTGGGAGATCATGTTACAGGACGAAAGATGGAAAATATATTCTGTTTTGAAGAATATATTCTGTTTTGAATAACTGTAATTAAATACCAGTGCTAACCAACTAATTGCAGTGGTGCATTATGGATCCTCAAGTCAAGATGGGACCACTCTCCACAGTGGGGGTGGGACCATCAACAATAGTCATTTGCTGCCTGGCTTCCCATTCCTCCCCTGGCTACCTAATACTCATTGGGGGACATCCTGGCATCTAATTCATAAACAAAAAGGGAAGGAGAGGAAATGTAATTATTCCTGGTGGAACTTTGCTGATCTAAGAGCCTAGCCTAAATTTGGCTCCTCCAAGTTTACAAAATTCTCTGCCAATTAATGGTTGAAACTCAGTATGCGATGTATGAGCCATTCTGCAATATCCATAGTCACCTAGGGGCTGCTCTGATGTTAGTATGTATATAGGCATCTGTTGGTACAATGGTGGAGTGACTACTACACCATGGCCCAATGTGCAATGGACATGAATGTGCATCATGATGCTCCCCAATGCACATCTGGACACTGGCTAGGAAGTGCTGAAGCATGACAGGAGTGCTGGCCAGAAAATGTGCATCAGAAATGCCATCAGAAGTGCCAATGCAGGTCAGATGTGCCTTGCCAGTGCCCTGATATGCATCTTCAGAATTCACTAACAGGGTTACATAGTGCTTCTACAACATTGCTAAGAATTCGTAAAGTAATGCAATATAAACAGTGATCTAGAATCTTGCCCAAAATTTATTGCTGCTGAGTTTCCATTGCTTGCTTGAAACATTTCTCTCCAATCAACCTATCTGTGATCTGTGGCCTAGCTCTAGTTTTCTACCATAGTTTTTAAGACTGATTATTAGTGTTCTAATCTATTTTCTTGTATTGTATTGATTCTGTACTGTCCAATGCTCAGATATATCTTATATCGAGTGGCACATAAATTTGATTACATAAATATATGTTGGAGCCCACAAACTTTATGTCTCTGTTCATTTTGTTCTCTTTTTTTGTACTGAGTAACTGCAGTTTAAAATCGCATTGAGTTTCCAGGCAACTCTTTTAATGATGCTGTACAATTTCCTTTATAGACAAGGACAGAAGTGTCAAAGTGGGGATGGGGGAGAAATTTGTTCAGGTTGTGTTTTTGAATGCATGTGATGAAAGGGAAGAGAGACCCCCTCCCCCTCTTTAAACACTCCATTGTACAAAATTCAGGTTCAAATGTGATGTGTGTGTAGGAGGAGGATAGAGGGCTTTCAGGATATTCACCGGCTCCTTCCTAGAACTGTGAGATCGAGAAGTCAGGGAATATAGCAAGAAAACAAATCTTCCAAAGTTAATCTGTACTGCATTCAGCTCATCAGTTTCTGCTGAGAGCAGCAAGTATTTCAGCATCCTCCTTAGACTCTAAATTGAACTGGGTAGATAGTGGAATATTTAGCAGGTTATCTAACAGCCCATACCCAGGAAGAGACAACAGATTTGTCTTAACCTAAGAAAAGCCAGAAATACTTGCAACTAGAAGACTAAACCATACAACTGTGGCCTCTCTACTTCTCTCCCACCCCTCTCACATCCAGACCCCCACATAGGAGATTTTGATGCATTTTACTGGGACCCATAAACAGTGGCTGCTAATTTTCAGCGAAGTGTGGAAACCTCTATGGATCTTTTGAACACACTGCTAGTGCCTGTGGCAGTAGCAGAAATATTTCAGCAAGCTAGCACTCATCAAAAACAGCTGGTGTTCAACATCAGGTCAAGAATGGTTAATCCACCTAGCCATAGTGTCTACTGAATGTGGACTTGTTGACTTGGGGCAGGAGGGGAGGATAATACATGATGTTTCAATATAAAGGGGCAGGAAAACATAGCAGTAAAGTTACTTAATGTTTGTGGTTGTGTTGGTCCATTAGAATAAACAAAATCAGGACTATGAAAGTATAATCACTTTTCTAGAGACCAAAATGTTACAGAATTTAGGACTCCCAGGCTGGGTGTAATATTAAGCTAAAATAGCGAAAGCAGTTATTTTTCAGAAAAATAGAATATGTATGTGTGTGTACCTTCAAGTCACCTGTTGACTTATGTGACCCCATGAATTTCATAGGGTTTTCTTAGGCAAGGTATAGTCAGAAGTGGTTTTACCAGTTCCTTCCTCTAAAACATATCCTACAGCATCTGGTATTCATTAGCAGTCTCCATCCAAGTACTAACCAAAGCTGACATTGCTTAGTTTCCAAGATCAGACAATCTGGTATTTAGGTCTGAAGAATGTTGTTGCTGTGTGACTTCCAGTCATTTCGGACCTATGGTCTGTGACGTCACTATGGCAGCTGTCACCTCTCCCCCTGATGGTGTCACCTGGTGCAGTTTGGCCTCTCTGCAGCCTCCCCACCTATTGTTGCCGCTGCCTATGGTGACCCTAGGGTGAAGCTGGCAGAGTAAAAACTGGAGAGGGTGCCTGTAACTTAGTTGTGTAGAAGAAGGAATTTCTAACAGGTGAGAACTGTTATCTAGTTATTTAGACAAGCAACACCTGTTGAAATTCCGTCTCCTACACAACCATATGGAATGGCTGGGTATACCTCAGAGGACAGGATCAGAAATCAAAATGACCTTAACAGATTAAAGAGTTGGGCCCAAACTAACAAAAAAAAATTCAACAGGAATCAATGAAAGATACTACAACCAGGCAAACAAAATGAAATGGATAAATATAGGATGGGTAACACCTAACTTGAAAGCAGTGCATGTGAAAAGGATCTGGGGCCTTGGTAGACCACAGACTAAACATCAGTCAATAGTGTGTTTCAGTGGCCAAAATATCCACTGCTAGGCTGTATCAACAGGAGTATAGTGTTTAGATCAAGGGAAGTAATAGTGCCACTCTATTCTGCTTTGGTCAGACCTCACCTGGTATACTGTGTCTAGTTCTGGGCACCACAATTCAAGAAGGATATTGAGAAGCTGGGATGTGTGCCGAGAAGGGCAACCAAAATGGTAAAAGGTCTGGAAGCCATTATGCCCTATGAGGAGCAGCTTAGGAACCTGGGAATGTTTAGCCTGGGGAAGAGGAGATAAAGAAATGATATGATAGGTAGCTTTACATACCTGAAAGGATGTCATATAGAAGATGGAGTGAGCTTGTTTTCTGCTGCTCCAGAGGCTAGAACACAAAGCAATGGATTCAAATTACAAGAAAAGAGATTCCACATAAAGATTAAGAAGAATGTCTTTACTATAGGAACTGTTTGATGGTGGAATATACTGCCTTGGTGGTCGGTGGACTCTCTTTCTTTAGAGGCCTCTAAACAGAGGTTTGGGTGGCCGTCTTGCAAGAGTACCTTAGTTGTGTCTTCCTACATGGCAAGGGGATGGACTAATTAGCCCTGTGGCCTCATACAACTCTATGATTCCAGACCAGGGGTGGGCAAAGCATGGTGCTAGGACTGCTTCCAGTCTGCCCTCCCCCCCCTCAAGCTGTTTATGTAGCTCCTACCCCTCCGGACTCCCTGGACTGCTCATTTTAGGACACACACAAAAAGGTGAATTACCTCCAGGAGTTGCAATTCATTTTTGGAACAGGTTGCAGGGTCCCCTGGAACTCTTTTAAGTTCCAAAATGTCCATTTTTCAGACAAACAAAACCAAATGTGGACTTCCAGCCATTTCTGGATTTGATTGTATTAGGTGATTTTGGTAGCACATATGGCCTCCAGGGGCAGAAAACTGATGCCCAAAGCTGCCAGAGTTGCCCAGCCATGGTGTGTGCTTCAACAGTGTGCATACATCTGCACAAGTAGAGGAGTGTGATACAATTAAGGAATTGATTTAAATAGAGTACTTTTCATTCTATATAGCATTTCACAATTGATCTTGTTTTCTTTTTTTAACAAGGAGTAAACAGAGTAGACAGTAGAGGACCAGCTATATCATATAAGACACTTTAAACTTCCATATTGGCCTGCCTGAACAATACAGAGGTATGGATCTTCAACTCCAAACATCCCCACTATCAGGAAATGAAAGTGGCATGACCAACCTTATGGCCCTAGGAATTAACTAGTTAAAATTAAGTAATTACTAGTTATTAATTACTTTTTCCAACAATGAAGGGCTCACTAAGGCAGGGTGAGCAAAATGCAACCCATGGGCCACATGAAGACTCTGAACCCCATTTTTGTGGCCTGTGATGTTGGTCCAAAGCTCTTCCAACCACCACCACCATCCCCAAAATTAAATTCTGTATTATTTTCAGGCATATTTTGTCCAAAAACCATTAATGAAGCCCTAGCTGCAAAAACATCTAAAGTCGACCCCAACAGAAACCCCCCAATATCTCTGTTCTCTTTGGATTGGTTCATGAGCATTTTCAGGAGGGTCATGAAACACAAGAGGGTAAGACTTAAACCCCACCCCTGCTGATAAAGCTCAATACAAAGGAATTCCCTTGAAGTGAGAAAATATTATTATGTCTCAATCACTCATTCAGTGAAATTTTTCTCTCTTTTTTAATCCATCTGTATGAGGATCACAATGCTTTTATGGATCTTGCCTTCTCATGCTTTTAGGGCAGCATTTCTGTGTGCTTCATTTTTATTAAACTTCGTATATGTTGTATTAGTATTTATTGGTTTTAATATGTTCTTTGTAAACAGTCCTGTGACCAATAAATATCTTAAGTAAATAAATGTGCTCCTATGAAATAATTGTCTCTCTCTCTTTCTTCACACACATACACACATAGAGAGAGCTTGTCTAGACCTGCCAGAATATGCCAGCTTCCCACATGTGTATTCTGACCCTGTATCAGACCTGTTCCCTTCTCGACCACCCCCACCCCATTACCTACATGAAATGGAAAGGAAACCATACCTGCATGGCAGCCTGTATTTGCAGCCACCACAGCCTCCACCACTGGACAAGTGGAGCCAGCAAACAATGTTGCAGTGTGGACTAGTCCTGTTCATTATTCTAGCCAGCCAGCTATGCCTTTTTCAAGCTTCTTCCATTTCTTTTACCTACACATGTGACTTTCCCTTTCTCTCCCCATGCTATGGATGGAAAGAATGGTTAAAAATGTGCTGGGAAACTTTGACAAAAAGAATCCTGGACTGGTGAGAATTTTCACAATTTGACACAGATTATGTGCCAAATTTCTGCACAATAAAAACCACAAGCAAATTTTGCACAGAATAAGTCCCAAACTGCCAATGGTCTTTGAAAGGTATGCTGTTTTCGAAGACTTTATACAAGAGAGAAAAGCATTTCTAAAGATACTTGTTGCTTCCTTTGAGAATGACATAAGCAAAGAATAATATCCCTACCATCCCTTGAAAGAACAGGGAGCAATGCAATCCACGGCCCTTGAGCATGCTCAGTCCACCTTGGTCTTTACCGTTCCCCTCTCTGCAGAGTTTTTTTTTCCCTACTCTTGTTTTTGAGGGGGGAGTATATCTACAAAGCTTGGGTTTCCTTTGATTCTGCTGATACCTCCCCTTTGTGTCAAGGTGGTGTTATTTTGTCAAAATACAGATTAACACTCAAAGGGTACATTTACAATCCACATAAGAGAGATACCTTTATTGGCTAACTGAGATGCACAAAACACATTGTGCAAGCTCCATTCGCTTCTTCACCTGGCAAAAGATGGTAAGAAATCATAGAGAAGAAAGAAAAAAAAAAGGGGGGGGAGGTCATGGTGGTGGAGTTTTATTAGATGTTTATTAGATAACATCTTTTATTAGATGTTGTCTCTCTTGTCGTACAGTTGGTCTGGAGGCATCTCAATACAGGCAGAGGTAACTCCCTCCTTATCCAGTAACACTTAAACTCCATTAGCAATAGTAAAGTAACTCCTCTTGGGATCTAGAGTGTCTCTCTCCCTTTGGAAGCCATAGGCTCCCTCCTCAGGCAGAGAATATCAGATTTCTCAAGAAGTCTCTGTACTACTACATGTGGGGGAAAAGTTTAGGTACTGTATACAAAAAACTCAGCTGATTATAGTCCAAAAGAATTTTTTTACCTTTGTTGGAGGTAGAAACCTCAAAGAGTTAACTCCCAATCCTTACTTCCCTCTTGTTTAGGATTGTCCTGTTGCAGCTAAATCTGGTATCTTCAAATCGAGAATAACAACATGGCTACTCCTGAATATTTTAAAAAATATATTTAGAATTAGCATATTATTATACCATTACTATACTGGAAATCCTGAGGAAAATACCATTCATGTTCACCCAAGACATCATCAAAGTAGCTCAGTTTGTTGTATGTAAATATATTCCATACCTCCAACATTTCACAGATGAAAACCAGGACACATCTGGCCAAGCAAGATTAGAGTGTATTTAAGATGGCAAACATTATTAATGAAGAAGAACACACCCATTAAGGAGAGGCTGCAGCAGTTTGCTTTTGCCTGAGTCCTGACTACAAGGGTGGAAAAACCTGTACCTATCTCGTAACCACAGCAGATTTCTTTGATCCACAGTGGCCCCGTAAATGTCACTCTCACTGGGCTTCTCCAATTGTAGATCAGAGTGTCCCACCACATGCTAATCACCATCACACCCATGTCAGAGTAAATGGGTGGGCCTATAATGTCCTATATCATAGAATCATAGAGCTTGAAGAGATCCCAAGGGCCATCCAGTCCAACCCCATTCTGCCATGCAGTAATACACAATCAAATCATTCCTGATAGATGGCCATCCAGCCTCTGTTTAAAAACCTCCAAAGAAGGAGACTCCACCACACTATGAGGCTGGGGCTGCTCCATTGTGTGTGTGTATGTGTGTTCTGTTCAGTCGTGCATGCAAATCAGTGAATATACATTGTCCCGGAGTACTGTATTACTGAATAAGCATAGATATGTTTACCCAGATGTGTGCACAATAAAAAAAAAATGAAAAGGTTTTTTAAAAAGCACCAGAACAGAGTCCCACCTATCAGAAGTCCTGCCCTGGCTTTGCGCCAAAGCACATCCTTGGCCATCACACAGCCAAAAATCCAAGTTTTCCCCTCTGGAAGAAACTGCACAACTTACAGATCAAGGTTTCCTGCAGAAACCCTGGTGAAAATGTTCATCATTGAAAATATTGTGTGTCAATTGTGCTGCAAATATGGGGTGAGTATGGATTTCATTTCCCGTGTAGACAAGCCCCAAGATTTTGTGCTCTCTGCTCCTCTCCTCCCTGCTGAGTTACCTGAATACAAACTACTTTTGCACATTGACCTCAGTTTGCAGCAACTGAAGTAAGCTGAGGACAAAGAGAGAAAGTGGTACATTTTAAAATCAGCTGAAAAAATGGGACAACAGAGGATTGAATGAGAATGTCCCAGCCAAATTGGGTATGATATTCTAGGTCTGCAAAAGCCTGGTTGGCTAATGAAGAATACACTTGTTTGTTGTTTGTTTGATATTCTAGGTCAGAACATGGGTGGGGGGGAATAAGGGATCACAAATCCCAGAATCCTACAGGACTGAGCTGTAGTCCAAAAAGTAAGTTTTCCTAGGTGCAAACCAAAACACAACACTGGCAACTTCTGTCAGTGGCCTCACTCTCTAGCAACACAAATACTCCCAGCACGAGAGAGGCTATTAGGAAATTCTAGTAAGAAAATGTGGCAAAGTAAGCTCCTCACACAGCTTTCCTCATTCGTCCCTGCTGCTGTACAGCAGTGTCCTGAAACTGCAAAAATTCCTACCACGCAGGGATCACAATGGGTCACCTTCAAGCAAACTAAAAGGGGCCAGTACTGACACATTTTTGCCGCCAGTGGACATGATTGCAATTTTCTGCCTGTGAAGCAAAATAATTACTTTACAAGATACATGCTTATGTGAACATGGCTGCTGCAACATGGTCCTGGTTTGAATGTGTGTGTGAGAGAGAGACAGACAGACAGAGAACAAGAGAGAATGAGAACATAGGACAAGGAGAAGCAGAGTGCAATAGACTTCATTTTATGAAGTACATCTAGATCCTAATAACACCACAAATAAGCCCTTGAATCTAGAAATGAGGGAGTACAGGAAAATCAATGTTGATTATTAGAAGAAAAATGGCATATAGGAAGCTATCAAGCCTCCTCTTTAGGAAGGTGGGTTGGGGAAGATGGGCATTGGATCATTAAAAAAAGAAAAAGAAAAACACTCATAAAACATGCCACTGCAGAAAGGGATTTAATCTTGTTATCAATTAGCACAGAATTTTAGAAATAATTTATAATGCAGCAGACAAGGGGAAAGTCACTGAAACAAACACCAGATAAAAGTAGTTTCTGTTTTGAAAGTGAGGCCAATGTTACTGGTAATTAAATGAACAAGCGGTCTTCATGTGTAGCAAAATCATGTGATACTATTCCCATCCCTGAAGAAGACCATGCAGAATGTGGGGAGATAATGTTTTGGATTGCACCTTTACGGGGGGGGGGGAAATCCCTTGGGAACACCTACTGAGTAATATTATACATATAGGGAATTGTGGGGGGGGGTAGGAACATTGAAGAATGTAATACTTGCCTAGATTCAGAATGGTACAGACCCGGAAAATCTGCATCCTATGGTTCTGTTGCATTGGTAGATGGGCTGTAACTTCTTGTGCAAATGAGAAAGGAGAAGGTTCAACTGCTATAGACTTGGCACTAAAGTAACATGTCTTGTCATACAAATCTACTCATATTAATATATCTGAGGCTCTGCTCTGTGTTCCCCTGTCATTTGAGATCATGCAGTTGCCAGATCTGGAATCGTGGCTTCGGGGAGGGGGGGTGGCTGCGAAGCCCCCTCCCCTCAGCCACCTGTCCACCCTCCTTGCAGCACCTTCCGTCCATCCACCCCCCTCCCCAAAGCCGCGATCCCACTGGAGATTGTGGCTTCGGGGAGGGGGGTGGCTGCGAAGCCCCCTCCCCCCAACCACCCGTCCACCCTCCCTCCAGCACCCTCCATCCATCCACCCCCCTCCCCAAAGCCGCGATCCCACTGGAGATCGTGGCTTCGGGGAGGGGGGTGGCTGCGAAGCCCCTCCCCCCAGCCACTTGTCCACTCTCCCTCCACCCCCCCTCCAAAGCCGCGATCCCACTTGAGATCGCGGCTTCAGGGAGGGGGTGGGTGACTGAGAAGCCCCCTCCCCCCAGCCACCCAGCCACCCTCCCTCCAGCCACCCCCTCCCCAAAGCCGCGATCCCACTTGAGATTGTGGCTTCGGGGAGGGGGTGGTTGGCTGCGAAGCCCCCTCCCTCCAGCCACCCTTTCACCCTCCCCGAAGCCCCCTCCCTCCAGCCCCCCCCAGCCAGCTGGCCATCCCACATTCCCCCCCAGCCAGCCCCCCCCGCATCCCCCCCTAGCCAGCTAGCCATCCCGAAACCAGGTCTGGGAATACAACTTCCAATCCTGGATGGAACTACACTCTCCTCTAAGGACTGTGTTCGCAGTCTGGGGGTGCTCCTGGGCCCGACGCTCCAGATGTCTAATCAGGTAAATGCGACAGTCAGGAGTGCCTGTTATCAACTTCGGCGGATACGCCAGCTGCGCCCTTTCCTGGAAACCAGGGACCTCGAAACTGTGGTACATGCACTGGTAACCTCCCGTCTGGATTTCTGTAATGCGCTCTACATGGGGCTACCCTTGTGCTTGACTTGGAAACTTCAACTAGTTCAGAATATGGCAGCCAGGTTGATTTCTGGTGTTTCCAGAAGAGAGCATATAACACCTGTGCTAAAAGCTCTCCACTGGCTGCCTTTTAGTTTCCGGGCACAGAACAAGGTGTTGGTTATAACCTTTAAAGCCCTACATGGCTTGGGTCCAACTTACCTCCGGGACCGCCTCCTTCCGTACGACCCTCCCCGCGCACTTCGGTCCTCTGGGAGGAATCTGTTACAGCCTATGAAAACAAGGCTGTCGGTGACCTCCCAGAGGGCCTTCTCTGCTGCCGCTCCCAGATTATGGAATGGCCTGCTGGACGAGATCTGTCTTATTACCACCTTAAACAGCTTTAAAATAGCTATCAAGACGGATCTTTTCCAGCAGGCCATTCCTGAATAGCTATCCCGGCCCAAGACTCAGCTGTCCTTCTGAGCTGCAATTAGATTTTTTAACTATTGTATGTTTTAATTTTTTTCTTTCTAATTTATATATTTTAATTACTGTATGTTTTTAATATTTTATAATTTAATATTATTTTAAGGGGTGGGTGGGCTAGAGTACTGTGTCTATGGAGTTTTATATTGTAAGCCGCCCGATTGCGTTGCAGAGGGGCGGGATAGAAATAAAATGTTATTATTTTTTATTTATTATTATTATTATTTTTATCCCCAACCCACAAGGAGGTTGGGCAGCTTCCTTGTGGGTTGGGGAATCGCAGGAGGAGGGAGCCCAGAAGGAGGGATCGGGGCTGTGCAGCCAAAAGGGGCATGTTCGCCCCTTCTCCCCACCTTCCTTGAAGGTGGGGAGAGGGGGAGAATCCTGGGTTTGGCTGCACAGCCTCCGCATCCTCCTCCTGGGATCGGGGCTGTACAGCCAAAGGGGGCCCGTTTAACCCTGCAGCCCAGATGCCTTCTTCTGGGCTCCCTTGCAAAGGGAGCCCAGAAGGAGGCATCGTGGCTGTAGAGTTAAACCCCTAGATTCGCTCCCTCTTCCTTGAAGGTGGGAAGAGGCGGCGAATCCCGGGGTTTGGCTCCACGGCCCCGTGTCCTCCTTCTGGGCACCCTTTGCAAGGGAGCCCAGAAGAAGGCATCGGGGCTGCGGAGCCAAAGGGAGCATCTTTGCCCCTTCTCCCCACCTTCCTTCAAGTTGGGGAGAGGGGGCGAATCTAGGGGCTTGCCGCAGCGACCCCCGCTTCCCCCGCCTTGGTCCCCTTCGGAAGAGCCAAGACGGAGGGAAGGGGGCTGCTGAGGCAAAGTGGGCATTTTCGCCCCTTTCATAGAATCATAGAATTGTAGAGTTGGAAGGTTTCCTCCACCTTCAAGTCAAGTTTGACTGGAAGGTTGAAGAGAGGGGCGAATGTTGCGGCTGGCTGTATGGGGGAGCCCTGCCAGCTGATTCTGTTCACTTTCCCAACTCACGAGGAGATCCTCGTGAGTTGGGAAACAAAGGGGATCAGCTGGCAAGGCTCCCCCAGCCAGTCAGCCAGCCAGCCAAATTGGGGGGGGGGGTTTGGTCTTATATGCCCAGTCATCTTATATGCCGGAATATACGGTACTTGTACTTGCATTTTTATTCTTACTAGTCGCCACTGCTGAACAGTATTTTTTTAAAAAAGTGTATCTAAGGTACAGAAGTGTGATATTCCACCTAAATAAAAAGAAAAAAGTGCTATTGTGTTGCCTCAGCACATGATCGCAATGGCGAAAACCCAACATGGTGTTTCTGGGTGCTTCCCTTGTTAGCAAGTTCTGCTGTCTGTGCATGTCCGACCAATCAGCTTTCCACTTCCACTCTTATCAGGAATGTGAATCAAAGCGAATTGGTTGTCCTAATGAACAGGAATGCACATTTCCCATGGAGCTTTTTTTAAAATACGAGGAAACCTGCAAAGGCTTTTCCTCTGGAGTTTTAGGATATTTTGGCCCCCCTCCTTCCAAATATAGTGGATTGATGTGGGATGCCATTTAGACAAATCGTATTCTCCTTGAATTCTATGAGGAGTATTTTCGCTGCTTAGACAACCCCGTAGGCTTATGTCTATGAAAGCTGACACTACAGCTTCTTTCGTTCAGTTAGTCTCAAAGGTGTTACAAGATCCTTTTGCATACTGATATTCCAGACAAACGTGGCTATGTCTTAGAGTTCCCATTGTTTTGTTTTGTTTGTAATTATACATCTTTTATATCATGCCTAGAGAAACCTATTTTATTAGCCAAAAAATAAAATATGCCTGGCAGTTTATGTTAATTGTAGAGTTTTATGATAACTTTACGATTATTTTTTTGGGAATGCCTTGATTTGTAAAGTCATCTTGGGCCCTTCCAGTCAAACAGCTGGATCAAAAATCTTTTAAAACTACAGTAAAAGATAATAAGCCTAGAGTCCCCACCACCTTCATTCCATATTTTTCAGGAACCTTTCCCCTCCACATCTAAAATTGCTTCCGAGAAATGGACTTCCCATAGATCTTTCCCCTTCTCTCTGCCACCTCCCCTTCATTGCCATGTAGCAGCTGAGACAGTGAGGGGGAGAGAGAGCCCTCTGCTCCTTCCTGACACTCATTACGTTTGTATCGATGGCCTTCCACCTCCCCGTTATGCTGGAAGATTCAAAGGCGCACAGACCTTTGCAGCATGAGTGAATGGTTTTTGTCAGTATTCAGTGTGTTACAGGAGAAAGCATAATACATTCTGGCACTCAATTGAATATGACATGATAATGAATGTTAACATCATGTGCGCCCCTTTGCCAACAGAGGGGAAAGTCATGTTAGATTACAGCTAAACACGGTGGCAGGGTGAATTCCATTTGCTTTCTCCTCTGTCTCTCTCATCGCCTCCTCTGCACTCAATCTCAGCCTAAGAAAGACCATTACCGGCATTTGGAAATCACAAAACTAGGCACCAATCCATGCAAAAGCTCTGGGAGAGCTTTGCTCCATTGATTAAGGGTGTGCGCGCTTAACAGCATGCTTCTCTTTGAGTTCCTCTCTTTGTCATTCAGGTTGTCCACATGCCTCTATAGCAGAGGAGGGCCAAATGTGGCCTTGCAGATGTTCAAAGACATAGCCATGTTAGTTTGGAATACCAGCAAGCAAGAGGATCTTATAGCACCTTTAAGACTAACTGAGAGAGAGAGAATTATAGCATGTTCGGGGGTCACATAACTAGTTAGCATGCCAGAGTCTCATTCATTTTCGGAATTAACCAGACAAATCACTCCACCAAGATTGGTCATGCACCACCACCTACAGAATCAAGAAAGAGCTATTAATCTGTCAATCCTTTCCTGTCCAGGCTGGGTGAGGTTTCACATACCTTTCCCATAATGAATGAGACTCTGACATGCTAACTAGTTATGCGACCCCCAAACATGCTACAATTCTCTCTCTCTCTCAGTTAGTCTCAAAGGTGCTACAAGATCACCTTGCTTACTTCCAGATATTGTTAGACTGTAACTTCCACCACTCTCACCACTGGGTATGCTGGCTAGCACTGATGGAAATTGTAGCCCACCAACATCCAGAGGGCCATAAATGACCCACCCTTTCCTTTCAAAGCTCCACTACATTGATCAGAGATGCACGGGAAGCATTGGCCATGTGATCTGTGAAAGGAGATGAAATCAACGTTGGGAAATACCTTTATCTGGACTAACCAAAACACCATAAAACTGCATAAGCTTTCATGTTTTCCAAATGTGCCAATCAAGGAAGATTAGAGGTGAGTAAAGAGCAGCCCTCCAGATATGGTTAGACTGCAGCTCCCAGCATTCCTCACCACTACCTGTGCTGTCTATGGCTGATGGAGTTTTTAGTTCAAAAGCTCTGAGCCAAATGGATATTTTGAACATTTCTGGATGGAAGAAGCAACTGAAGGCCCCCCCACTTCAGCCAGGTGTTGTGCCATTTGGTCTGTTACTAAACTAACCCCCCAAGTTGTGGATTGCAAATGGAGTAAAGAAAAGGTTGAAAATATGATTTTACACCAAGCATTGTTTGTTGGGATGCATAGTGAATAGCAATTCTCTTTCTCTGGAGACAAAAAAGGCTAGCTGAAAATCACAGATCTGTCCATTGCCTTGGTAGACTTGGTAAACTGGCTCCCCTTAAGTAGACTTAAAGGAATCAAGATGCAGGGAATTATCAAACAGGGCTAGAAAAGTGGAATCAAAGCAGGATAGTAGCATCTATGGCCAAACCCTATCACACAACATCGTGACTGTCCTGTCTGAATACAGCATGTATTCAAACCGTTACTGTGGCATCCCTTTTAATTGATGGGGGAGGCCTGTTAATAGCTCTGAGTGGCACTATTGTTCTGCTGCTGGTCTTGGTGCAACAGGTCCCTTTGCTTCAATTCTGGCATTACAGCAGTCAGTGCCATGAGGGGGCCTAATTCTCCTCTTCTCTCTTCTGTCAATTGCTATTCCAAAACAAGCTAACTCTGTGCCTGCCAGGGTTTTTTAAAATCATTTTTTAATCTTTGCTGTGTTTGCGTAATTACAGCAAAAACAATTTTAAAAAAATATTTATTGTTTTGCTATAAGTAAGCAAACGCAGCAAAGATAAAAATAAAAAGAACTGACAGGTACGGAGTCAGCCTGCTTTGGAATAACGAGTGGGGAGGAGGAGAGGACAGGAGAGGAGGAGATCCAGGCCTTCTCATGCACTGACTACTATAATGCTGGAACTGCAACAAAGAGACTTATCACACAGGGCGGGGAGGGTTTCAAAGCAGTGCAGTCACGTGAAAGAAGAGATATGTGATAATAAACATTTCAAAGTGGTTATGTTCCTGGTTGCTTTCATAGTGTGATTACCCCAAGATACTAGCCTCATGTGATAATCTCCACAGAGGAAGGCAAGTTTGCTTTAAGATGAAATTTCAGCAGATGCAACCATTTTTGAAGCTGGACAAATCTGTCAGTCTTGGTTTTGTTTTCTTTTTATTCTTCCAGCCTTAATATATGGGGGGGGGGGATAAGGAGTTTTTGGAGATATTTCTCCAAAAACATGGATTTCTAGCATTGCAGAGACCAAAATACTGATAAGTGTTCACACCTAGAACTCTTATATTTGATATGTTTGTATTCCTTTGGTAACTTTGCCTGCCCCTTTTCTTTGGATGTTAAATATGTATTTCTAAATGCTCAACTTCAGTTCCAAGTTACTGCAATGCAAGAAATTTGGGACTGGAGGAAAAAATTCATGGGTGGGAGCAGAATTCTTTTTTGGGAGGTGGGGGAAGTGTCCTCATTTTGTCTCCCTATAACTTCACCCCTGAACTCCCAACAAGATAGCTATTTTGTGGCCAGTGGAGAGCAGGAGGCAGGGGAGAAGCAACCCGCTTTGTCCCTATAGCCAGACACACAACAACATAGTCATCCTCCCAGATTTTCTGAGGGTCTTTCAGAGGCCATGGAAGATGACATCATCATTACATGCTGAACTATAGAGACATAACCAGATGGTTCTTGGATGCCCCTGGCCTCCCTCATCCAGTATATGGCCATGTGGTGATGTTAGGAGACACAGGTTGAAGGTGAGTCTTGAGAGACTGAAGGTCATTGCACAAGGTATGTAGTTAATTCCTCCCTCCTCAGTGACCATTAAAAGACATACAGTGGTGTTGTGCCATCATGTGTCACTCACAGGATACCAGCCATGATTAACAAAGAGAAAGAATCCATCCAATTGCATTAATTAGTCAATGCAATTATTTCTCCTGTTTAAGGTCTCAGCAAAACTACTTAATACCTTCCATATGATAATGCAGAATGAAAATGACATCCTACAAAATATTAATGTACTTTGTGAGATATATATATTCAGAGTTTATTATTCCAGCGTACTATGACTTGAGACCAATATCACTTAATTATGCATCCTTCCATCCCCTTGAGTGTGTCTTCTTAAATCTGATGTCTCCATTTTCACTTTGTCTCATATCTTCATCATTTCCCCTCCCTCACTTCCATCTTGGCTCCAAATTTAATTCTCCCGTGCTTACCAAAAACTGTTTTTGCTGTGTGAATAAGAAGATAAGAAGAGCTCTTCTGGATCAGACCAAGGTCATAACTAGTCCTATATTCTGCTCAAGCAGGATGGCCATCAGATGCTGCTGCTGCTGATGATGATGATTGCTTACAATTTAAGCTGTACAATATAGCTAAAATATACAAAAGAGCAACATTTAACCAGAATTAAAACTACTAGCAGTGTTAAAATAATTTAAAACGTACAGTTAAAAATAATGAAAAGCAGTTTAAAACAGTACAATTAAAACCATACAGCAGTCTCTTAAAAGCTCATCTTGAAAAACCTTCAGCTGTCAAAGCCTCCCAAGATAAAAGAAAAAGAAGTATTTGCCTGTTGCTGGAAAAACAGCAATGAGAGAACAATTTTGGCTTCTCTGTGAAGGGAATTCCAAAGTCCAGGGTCAGCCACTGAAAAGGCCCTATGAAGGTAGTGGTGAGAAACCCACAAGCAGGACCTGAATGCAATAGCACTCTTCCTGATGCATGTATTTATATATCAGTTTATTTTATTTATATCCCTCCTTAGTCCCAGAACTGGAACTCAAGCAGCTCCCATTGTTTAATAAGATTTAAACAGCAGATAAAATGAAGACATAGTTTAAGTGGCTATATTAAAGGACAAGTGGACAGGTGAATCATATTGAAACAACAATCCAAATAAAGCAATTTGGAAGTGCATAAGATTTTAAATGTGCAGTACATCTCTGATACAGGTAAGAGCTCCTTTCTCACCAGCCAGTCCATTTCCAAAAGCCTACCTGAGGAAAAAGGGATGAGATCCTAGATGGTGCACACAGTGCATAACTTGCATAGTGCATAACACAGCGCACAGTGCATAACTCCCATACAATCCTCCCCGCGCACTCCGGTCCTCTGGGAGGAATTTGCTTCAGCCACAAAAATCTAGGCTGTCTGCAACCTCCCAGAGGGCCCTTTCGGTAATCGCCCCCAAATTATGGAATGGCCCGCCGAACGAGGTCCATCAGATGACGAGCTTAAATAGCTTTTAAAAAGCACTAAAGATGGATCTCTTTCGGCAGGCCTTTCCTAATTATATCCCGGCCTCAGGAATTCCTGGCCTCTTTTAGTCTGCTGGCTATTTATTATTTTTTTAATGTGATTTTAGATTAGTTGTTTTTAATTTATATTGGTTTAATATCTTTTTATGGGGGAGCGTGAGGGTGGGTGGTGTTTAGGGATTTTAATCTGTATTTGTATTTTAATTTTTGTAAGCCACCCTGATTGTTTTTAACAGAGGGGCGGGGTATAAATAATAATAATAATTATTATTATTATCCCTCCACCGGGCAACAGCCACTGCTATAGCTATTGAATAGCTGTGAGGGGTGGATAACTGGGCCATAGTGACTGCCTCTCCTCCCCTGAAGTTTCTGAGTGAGAGAGGCGGAGGGATGGTACCATTGCCCTTCCCTCTCCCATCTCTTGCAAACTTCAGGGGAATGAGAGGCAGTCACTGCTACTCAGTCATGGTGTGCAAACCACAGGGCAGGGCAGGATTCCAGTCAAGGTTTTTGCCCGCTGGGACAATGGACAGTTAAGAGGTGGCCAGCCTAGGGGTAGTGACTGAGAAGGCTCTCTCCCATGTCCTCAGCAAATGTGCCTATGAGGATGGTGGAAACCAAGAAAAAGCCCTCCCCTGTAGATCTAAACACTTCTTGAGAAACTCTTTTTTATTCTATTTTATTAATATTTATTTTTCACAAAGAAAAAAGTTGGATAAAATGAACATTTTGAACATAGTAAATCTATCAAAACCTTGAATACCTAATTCAGCCAAAATTTCAATGACAGAAAAGTAAAAATATATCATTATCAATCAGTAATAGCACACTTATTTCTGTTAATTCTTCTTCACATATTTATATTCCACATTCAATATAATTATACTATGTACAAAATTATATCCATAATCTTGTTCTTTAACATAATTTGACTTCCTCTCTACCAGATTCTGAATCTTTTTTTATGCATTACATTCCTTAATATATGCTCTGTTACTGGACTAACAAGTTAATAATTACATTTTCTTTGGTTCTTTATATCACATTTTCCCAGTTAGTATGAAATGATCCCATCTTCTAAATATTGAATGTTATTTTATAAAGATTACATATTATATTTTCAATATTATGCATCTTTTATCTTAATTGGTGTATTATAACGTCTGGGCCACATTTCCCGCCCCACCCCCCAGAATTGTATAACATCTTTCCATGTCTCATAATGCTTATTTATTGTCCTATCTTTCAGATAATGGGATAATGAGATAATTCATCCAGTTCTGTTATATCCATTAGTTTAATAAGCCATTCCTTAGTTGTTGGAGTATTGTCTTCTTTCCATTTTTGAGCAAATATCAATCTGGCTGTTGTTATCATGTAAATTAATACTTTTTCTTTTGATCTTAAGTTTCTATATTATATTCAATAGGTAAAATTCTGGTGTCATCTATATTTGCATCCCCAATATCTCTGTAATCAATTTATGGATTTCTTTCCAGAATTTAAAAACCTCTTGAGAAACTGTTAAATCCTATGCAGGCTCATATATCCAATACCATCTTGAAGGTAAGGAGTTTCCCCAAACTTAGGACATTCACCCTGCACTCTGCTCCTGATGTACGGCTCCTGATGTGATTCATAAATCTCCACATGCAGTTATGCTTTGATTGTGCTACACAATCCTTGTGTTGAACAGCAGCATTGCACAACAGAATGAACAACTGAATGTGCAGATAAATGCACAACTGAATTCATACCACATGTGCAGCTCCATTTCCATGACCTTGAACTGAATGTGGACCTGAATGTGGAACTGCGCTGTGTTATGCACTACGCAGCTATTTCCATGGAGGGAACATGTGCAAGACACCAAGATTTCCACCCATATTCCAAGGTCTTCGCTAAGTCTAGTGTAGAGATGATGAATGGGGGGAATTATGGTATTGTGCAACCCATGAGCTGTTTGTTATCTTGGGATATGTGAAAGATGTAGGTGCCAAAGAAGTAATTGAAATGGTGTATCCTTTGTTAATATCTGCCAGGATTTTCATTGTACAGTGCTGGAAAGAATCAAAAAGTCTCCACTGTAGCATTATGAGAAATTCAGTCTTTGGTCTTGTTGAAGTGTGGTATGAAATCATACTGTATGTAGATCAGAGAGAGTAGAAGCAGGTATCTAGAAACTAGGGGACAAACTTATTCTATCCTTCCTTCTCTTTGCCATCATTGGACCAGATATAATCAACTGAGAGTTAGCACTGGAGTTGACTTTTTGAATAATTAAATATATTCTAGAATAACAAGAGGGAGTGAAAGAGAAAGAACACTTGCTTAATACTTTAAGATATAGGAATAGATTCATACTTTATATATCAGTCATATTTTGTACTTTTAAAATAGTGGATTAGTTCCAGGCTTAGGCAAGACTCATGGAAGTCACTGTGACTTCAAGTTTAGAAAGTCACAATTAAGAAAAATTGCATATAACATCATACTGAACCTGACTACAAAACTTAACTATTTTAACCAGTTTGAGGATTTCAACAGACACATCAAATATGGCATCATAACAATGACACATAACCGTGAAAGGGTGTGCATATCAGACAACATCATTCTTTCGCAGTTCTGTCCCTGCCAAAACCCATACTTTTTAATTGATGGGCATCAATTGATCCCCCCTCTGTTGTTGATTTTTGCCAGTATTGACGGGGGGGGGTGTCTTGTAATTGTCCATTATCTGTGGCTGGTCCGTCATGAATACTTCTGGGTGAGATCACAACATCCAGGTAAGTGACGCACTTTTTATGACCCTACCTGGGTTACTTGTAAGTTTTTTAGTGTGTTTTTGTGCTTTGTGTCACTTTTACTTTGTTATTTTTGTTTTTGTTTTTTAATTTCCCACACTATGTATTCTCGTGAGAATATGCGGGATTTTGAATGGAGCTCCGTTCATTTCCTCTGCCACTGCCAGGGAAGCCTTTGACAGGTAAGTGCAGAAGGGGGCATTCTTTTGCTGGCATAAAAATGGATTTTTAATGCCAGCAAAATAATGCTTTAAAGGGGCTTTTCTGATAAACTCCTTAGTCTGTCTTCTTAACTTGTTTAATATGTTTTAGCCTTCTAAAATTATTTTTACTACTTACATTGTTTTAAAGTTGTCAAATTGATTTTATTGTATGGAACCCTGAGATTTCTAGATAGAGGGGGTGAGGGAATGTAAATATTCAGACAGAGGATAAATGGTCCTTTTGAAGCTTTGAACAAGTTAGCTGTGACTAACCTGCCTCATTGATTCCACTGCTCCTAACTGTAAGTACAAATAAATGTGGATCACGTACAGGGCCCTTTCACACTACACAATTATAACACCATGATTCCACTTTAACTGCTATGGTATTTGCAGTTTAGGAAGAAGTATTTATAGTTTTTCAGACAGAAAGCACTGGTACCTCACCAAACTACAAACCCCAGGATTCCAAAGGATTTTGCCATGGGTTTCAAAATGGAATAATAGTCTTACAACTGTGTAAGATGAGAGGATCCCCAGTATTTTTTTATTTTAATAATGTTGATACATAATTTTAATACTTAAATTTAATATTTAAATTAATGGTACACACAGACAAACAAATGAGATATTCTTAACAAGCAATGTACGCCATTTAATTCATATTTAATGAAGTTAAGTATTTTTAGATCTTCTGACTTGAAATGTCAAAATTTCCCTGGAGAACTTAGGAGCTTTAGATCCGTAAAATGTCCTTCCAAAGTCCAACATGGTGTGATGGTGGTCACAACTGTTATGGCCTTTTATTGAATGTATAAACAAATGGAAACCATTTGTCCCCAGTGTTTTTAAAGGCAGAACCTCTCCACACATAGTGATGGTGCCTCAACCCCCTTTTGAAATTGCATTTACCAGATAACCTGTTTTCAGCCACGACCTTAGAAAACACACTTGAGCCTCTTCACTGTGATTTCTGACAGGTGTCATGAGGACCAGAATACTGGCTATATACACACACCACGCACGCATGCACACACATCCTGTACCATCTAGGCTATGGAAGTTTTAGATTTCCATTATGAACCTGATTTAAGCACAAAACAATATGAAGCCTTAGGCAGAAAAAGAAACACCAAATTATTCTTTGTACTCAAATATTCCCTAAGGCAGCCATATGCAAAAGAGAAGAGAATTATTGGGTGGATTTAATAGCAGTGTAGAAGAAATTCTTTGAGCAGGTGCAGCTTGTCATGTTGGGTGACAAAAGATACCTATTTCCATGACCCTATCTATACTTGGTTGACTTTTGTGGCATTTACTTATGTGTAAACCTGTCAAGGTCCACTTGGAATGTCTCCAAAAAGAAGGAATTGCTGGCTCAAGAAGATGTACACTGGTGAAAATGATCAGGGCCATCCCAATACATCTTAATGCCTGTGTTAGTATGCCCTACTACTCCCTTCCCATGGTATCTCATAATTAGAAATAATGGACACTTTTCAGGGTCAGGTTGGCTGGGACAAACCAAAGGTCAGTTGGAGGTGACAACGACCTGGGATGTGTCTTGAAATATAATGGCTAGAAAGTCCAAATTAGGATTATGCAGAAGACCCCATGGTAAACACAGTGAACAAGCAGGTATGTGCTAATCCTTTCCTCCATCCCTGGGCATCTCAGCAAAGAGTTACTCAAGCAATTAAGTGACCATTCCTTAATCCATTCCTATGGAAATCTCTCCTATACCCCCTTCTGTCCAACTTTGCAAGATTGTCACAAACCCAGCAATTTCTATCTCCCAGCAATAAGAAACAATCAGTTGACTTTCAGTTCCTTTTGTCTATCCCATAGAAAAGCCATCCAGGCTTTGTCATCACCATATTACCCCTTCAGGATATGAAAAAGGCTACAAATATTAGTCCCCCAACATGAGTAAAGTATTCCACAGACAGCTGTCTCAGTATCTTTGCTGCATGAGGCTCTTCTATCCAAGACTGGTAACTATCACCCTTTATTCCCAAATAACTCCCTTTGTATAGTCTTTCTGTCTTAATCTGTGTGGAAGTGGTGGACAAAATGTGGGGTGCATGTGACCAATGCCCCACCTTCACATGATTCCAATGACGCCAGGTGCTGCAGAGCCTGGAGTGAGGAAACATCGGGGCCAGAGGATGCCAAGGGACCCGGATGGAGGGATGAAGGGGTGGAGATGGAAGCGGCCAAAAGTGTTAAGGAGGGAGGGGCAATGCAGAGGAGAGTGGGCTATTTGAGAGGAAGGAGGAAGGGGACAGATGAAAGAAGATGGAAGGAGAGCCAGGATGCAGAGAAGCAGGGAACCAAGAGAAGAGGATGACTGAAGATGGAAGGACAAGAAGTAAGTGGGAGAGTCCTGGTTAGAGGGAAACAGGAGAGATGAGGACCAAAGGGGGTGGAGACCTTGACAACCTGGTCGGACAGCAGGGACAGGCAGTCAAGGCAGGAGCCATTTACTGGGAGAGTTTAGTAGGGAGAGATGTGGGTGAGGAAAGGGGAGAAGAAGGGGCCTCTCTCCCTTCCCCCATGGATATGGGGAACCAGATACAAAGAGTCTCCCATGCTACCAATGCAATAGTAGGGGCTATTGGGGATAGTAGGGGTATGGGGAGGAATGGGCACAGGGAGAAGCCAGCGTCAGTAGATTGCTGAAGAGGCATTCCATTAAAGGAGAAGGGGGAATGGGAATACATGGAGAAAGAAGGGAAGGACAGGGCAGGTAGCTTTGACGGAAAAGGATAAGGGGTTAATACCTGTAGGTGTGGGGTGAATGAAATCTCTGTGATTATAAGTTTGGGTTACACTGTTGTATACGTTCAATAAACTTCCACTCTCTCAGCAGCTCTGAGTCTGTTGTACCATGGATGCACAGGCTAGGACAGTCCCCCTCCCTGCTCTGCTATAGCCCTGTGTGGTTATTAAGTATGTGTGATGTGTATGAGAGTTCACTTTGTGTTATTTCCAATAAAAATACTTTATTTCACTTTAAGTGGAGTAATCCCTGACGGTACCCCCCTCTCACAGGCTTCTGTTTGTGCTAATGATTTCCCCAAATAATAATAGAGATTTTGGCATCACAGGTAGGTCTCTAAAGCATCCCCCCACCTCTTAGGGTAACACCTGAAGCGAAGGACCTTATAGTGCCCACTCCCCATTCCAGTATGAGAGCTGGATGGGTGGACAGTTGATGGGATAGCACCTACTGGTCCAACCTGAGACAGTAAGCTAGTTTAAGGGACTCATGGCAGGCCCTTTGACCTTTGGCCTACACTCTGCCCTCCAACAGAGGGAGACATTGGGGAAACTATAGAAGAACAGCCTAGGGGCCATAACCACTACTTTCCAGCATCTTCCACCTGAGACAGTTGTTCATTCTCCTTCATGAAGACAATGAGTAATTAGTAGAACAGTGGGGATTGCTTGAGCCATGGGCCATATGTGGCACCAAAGTGGGTTTGTGGTCCCTGGAGGCCCCTGGACCTATATTACAAACACTCCTTTGATGCAGGAGGGAGAATCCTATTCCCAGAAGCTTCTAGCAGGTGCAGTTCTCCTATAAAACAAGACACAGAATGAACTTGGTTTGAGCTCTCCTAAACAATGTTAAAGAAACTGATAGTGATGTTCTACTCACTCCCACTTTTGCCAGAATTACCTGGTGTGGCACCCAGTGGGTAGAAAATAATAATAGTCCACCCCTGATCCTCATGAGTCTACAATAATAGAGAGACAGGCAACTTCAAAGAGGACAAAGGTGCCTTGTTTAAGACTGGAAGACACCCACGTGAGCACATCTGCAATCAACAGGAACTGGCAAGGGAAAAGCAGGCCAGTCCCAGGGCTTAGAGAGGGTTACAAGCAGAAGTGTGGTCCAGGCAGTCCGAGGTTCTAAGGGAAAAAGCAATCCTGAGCAGAGTCCAAAGCAAAAAAAGGAGTCCTCCCCCCTCCCTAAAAAAAAATTGGTCTGGAGGTACATGTCAAGTCAGAAATCTGAAAAGCCAAAGGGTCAAATTGAGGTGTCTCACTTCTTGGCATCAGCAGCTACTGCTACAGTTTCTGAAAGGGGCCATGGTTAAGGGTTGTCAAGGTCACCTACTCCTCAGTCATCTAGCAGTACTGATGAGGAATTGGACTCATCATCAGGTTCCTCAGCATGACTGCCTTCAAATCTCCATCATCTTTAGTGGGAGAGACTGAGCCCTCTTTGCCAATCACATTTGATCTTTCGCAGACCAGATGTTGAGAATGGCAAAGGCATCAGGACTGCAAGTGAAGCAAATTGATCCTTCAGTGGAAGATCCAATCTTCAAAAATTTATAACAAAATACCTCAGCACCAGCTTCAATACCAATACTACCATATCTTTTGCAAGAGATACTGTGATCTTGGTCCAAAGCATTTTTGGTACCATCCACCTTGAAGAAGTTGGAAGGCCTTTAACAAGATAATAAATCCAGAAGTCAACTGGTTGGTGCACCACCTAAAGCTCAATTCTATAATAGTGGATCTCAGAAGATCCACTCTACTCTGGCTGACAGAGAAGATAAAAAATTAGATGCTATTTGATGGAAGTTTTATTCTACAGCTGCATTACTATTTAGAATTGCTAATTATGGTCCTTGTATGGGTGCCTATCAGCAACTGCTGTGGGACAAAATTTCACATTAAATAGATACTGTAGGTTGCCTGATGAGGATCATAGAACTGCATCCATCCTCAAAACAGAGGCCCATGCATTGGCTGGTCAGCAGATTCCGACAGCAAGACATGCCACAGGCTACAACAGAAAAGCAATGGCAGCAACAATTGCACTGATGTGACACACCTGGTTATGGTCTTCAGAACTTTCAATTCATGCAAGGACCATGAGTTACCTTTTGATGAATTAGGTCTGTTCCATGCTGACACAGACACCAAGCTGGAATATATTTATTGCAAGCTGCATACTACCAATTCCACCACCATTTCAAGACAGGCTCTGAAATTACTACCATGCCTGGGCCACCATTACTTCAGATACATGGGTCCTTGATATGATCCAGAGGGGATATGCCATAGATTCTGGAAGACTCCTGCTATTGGGGTTTATTGCACTACTCTCTCCTCACCTATGTTGAAGCAGGAGGTGGAGATTCTGCTACTCAAAGGAGCTACTGAGCCTGTCCCTCTCACTCATCTGCATTGGGGTTTCTTCTCTCACTATTTCATTGTGTCCAAGAAGTATGGAAAACTGCATCCCGTTCTGGACTTGAGAGACATCAGTTTCTATGTACAGCCATGACATTTCAGGATGGTTATTCTCAGCATCATCCTTCCCCTTATGCAGAAAGATGATTGATTTGTGATGCTGGACCTGAAGGATGTGTACTTCCATATTGCAGCCACTCATCCCACAGGCACTTCCTTTGCTTCATGGTGGGAAATTGTGTGTATTGAGTCAAGGTCCTACCATTTTGGACTGTGCACTGCCCCCCGGGTGTTTACCAAGTGCATGATGGTGGTGGCTGCTTGGCTTCATCAGCAAGCCATTGTTCTATACCTGTACATAGAAGACTGTCTGCTTGTTGCACATACACATCAACAACTTCTTTGGGACATCTGTTAACCCTTCAACTACTCGACTCTTAAGGCCCCATCGTGAACCTGGAGAAATCTCATCTGGAACCAGCTCAACAGGTTCTGGAGTTTTGATAGATTCTTCTGCTCGGGCCACTTTTCTCCCTGACAACAGTAACCAAGCCATTCAAAGGTCTTCCCTTGGGTGCCTATGCACTTGAAAAGTAAGAGCAAGAGACATTTACTTTCTCTTAGGGTACATGGCATCAACAACGTCTGTTACTCCCTTTGCAAGGCTTTGGATGAGACCACTGCAAGCATGGTTCCTATTGTGCTTTGACCCACTTACAGATCCAGCAAGCAAGAGACTCATGATACCGCACAGGGTTCATCAATCTTAAGAAGGTGGATGGATTCCAGGAATATTCAAGCAGGAATGCTATTCCTTCCACTTCAACCTACTGTGGTAGTTATGACAGATAAGTCTCTTGAAGGCAGGGATGGTGGTCAGAGGTTGATGGTCTATGGAAGAGAGAGCTCTATATATCAATGCTCTAGAATTGCTCACTGTAGAAAAAGCATTACAAGCCTTTGAGCATTCTTTAAGAGGAAAGCCTATTCAGGTAGTTTCTGACACAACCACAGTGGTCTTCTATCTGAACAAGGAAGGAGCTACAAGAGCAGAGATATTTCTCAATCTCACAATTTGTTTTTGAAGTTGGTGCATTCCTCGAAGCATAATACCAATGGCAATACATCTTCCAGGAGAAGAGAACACATTGGCAGATGCAGTAAGTCAGCCACAAGTGGAAGCTGCACCTGGGAGTACTTCACAGGGTCTTCAGGTTATAGGGAACACCCTTCATAGACCTCTTTATGTCACCTCAGAACAAGCAGTGCAAGATTTTCTGCTCCAGAGCCAACAATAGGAAGAGCTTGCTTGGCAATGAATTCTTATTCAGTTGGACAGGACCTATGGTTTATTCATTTCTGCCATTCCTTTTGATTACCAGACTAGTTGCAAAAATTCAACAGAACAGAGCCAGATGCATATTGGTGACTCCATGGTGGCCCAGGCAGCCATGGTTTGGACCAAAAACTGTTACATGAAATGACCACTAAGACCGGACCTCCTCACACTCCATGAAGGGAAGGTGTGGTGAGGTCTCCTTCCTTGGAGGTCTTTAAACAGAGGCTGGATGGCCATCTGTCAGGGATGCTTTGATCATGATTTCCTGCGTGGCAGTGGGTTGGACTGGATGGCCCTTGTGGTCTCTTCCAACTCTACAATTCTATGATTCTATGAGGTTTTGGAGCTGTTGCCTGCAGCAACAGAATGGCCTGCCTGGAGCTAATTTGTAGCCAGCAGTTAATCAGCTCAGCTAGCCTCATTACCTCAGTGTCCTGTATTTAAAGAGAAGCAGAGTGTTTCCCAACCCTATGCTCCTAGCACTTTAATTTATGTTGCTTGACCGGGTGAAGTGCTTCACATGGTTCACAAGGATTCTTTTCTATGAGTACAGCCTATACAACCCGTCTTTGGACTTCTTGTGCCAGAAAATAACACATTTTGCTCTTTCAGGGACAATTGTGTAATGGGTATTCTCTTGTAGTAGAACTTGCTCTTGAATCGTTTGTTGAATGGCCCTTTATTCTTGATTCTTGGTGGAAATTTTAGCCTTTTCTATGTGGCCACTAAAGACAGAGGCGCCTGATTCTCCTTTGCATATTCAATTTGGCAGGGGCAGTCCTTATTCATCCTCTGTCATCCCACTTGTTCAAAGGCTTTTAAAATGCCCCAGTTTCTCTTTCCTTCTCCCACTTTGCCCCTTTGTCTACATTTGTCTACAGCCTCTCCTAGGTTGTATCTTCTTCCCCATTAATAACTTTTGCCATCTTGCCCACACTCTGGTACTGCTTGGCCACACACGTCCCAGTTTTCATCCACACACTCTTGATGCATATGCCTTTCCTTCTGGCCATCTTATCCATCAGCAATGGGGGCTGCCAGTTCAGGATCATTCCAGGCCCTGACGTTTCTGGTGTAAAGGGTAAGATGTAGAGACAGCCCCTTTTGATGTCAGCGTTATTGATTAAGTAAGAAACACAGTTGTTCACAGCTTGTCATTCAAACAGATACAGAAAGAACATATTTTCCTCTTTAGAAATTAAGAGAAAATTTATTGGCCAAATCCACACCCCGCAAATAATCCAGTTCAAAATTGGATTATTTGCCATGGCTCCTTCCTATGGAATACTGGGATTTGTAGTTTTGCACAGTCTTTAGCCTCACCACACTACAAATCCCGGGATTCCATAAGAAGGAGCCATGGCAAATAATAGAATTTCAAACTGGATTATTTGTGGAGTGTGGATATGGAAATTATTGCTTCTGACTTATTTAGAGGGTCAGAATAAGGGACATCTAATCCAGCCTACTTGCTTCTAGTTAGAAGATTGATGCAGAGCATAGTGAAGAGTGAGCCCTGATGTTATAATGACTGGCAGAGAATGAGGAACATAACCAAGGAAGTAAATAGACCTTCTGGAGCATCTCTGTTAAGTTGCAGCAACAAGCCAGTTAAGCCTTGAAAATTTTAGCAAGCTGCTGCTTTAATAGCTGAGCTGGAGAGTTCCACATAGTCCATTCCTCTTGCCAATGAAAACTGGAGAATCTGCACTCTTGTCTCCCACCCAGAGATGACCCATGAACTCAAGACTCAAGGCTGGGCCCTTAGATCTGGCAACCTAATAGAGCCCTCTGGCCTCTGAACTACTTGGACTGGGTTGTGGACAGCCTGGAATGTTAGCAGAGGCCAGAGCTTCCACACAGATATACCTGTGCTTGCTATATTTATCACTGTCTTATTCCAGGCTCCTGCAGTTCTATTTAGGAGATGTTAAAGAAGCAGCTGAGACAGTAAAACAAACAGCGGCAATCAAGAGGCTGCAATGCGGCTCTCTTACCGGCTCTGAGCTGATGAGGCTCAGCACTTAATCACCTACAGGGGGTTGCTTTAAAAAAAAAAAACAGACAGGAAAAAGAGAGATAACAGGTCTGCAATCATGACACCACACTCCCATGGAAGAGCTAGGGGCTGGGGGCATTTTTGCATCAAGTGCAAACAGAGAATGAGCAGATGGTGCATTTCCAACCAAATCGAATTGTGCAAGAGAAGGGCAAGGATTTGCATAGGCTGTAATTCAAAGATGCTGCAGAAAACCCCAAAGCCACTGTCATGCACACACATACACACACACACACAGAGAGAGAGAGCGAGAGCGAGAGAGCCTTCAGGTTCCAGCAGAGACCTTATACCTTCCAACATTTCACAGTAGGCATCAGGGACACCCATAATACTTGTAACGCAGTCCTGCTCTTAGGGGGAGAAGTCTGCCACCACAAGTGCCATATGGCACAAGGTTTTTCTCCACTCACTCCTATGTGGCACTCAAGTCACAAACCAACAAAAACCATGGGGGGCATGGTTACCATGTTATGTTAAAGGCATATTTGCATATTCTATCCACCTCCAAAATTCTAGGCACTTGTAGCGGTTCAGGCCCATGCTTTCAACTGTTAAGGGACATGCCTTTGACAAAAGAAGAGGTGGGTAAAGTCCAGCCCTTGGGTCATATGCAGCACCCAATGGCTGTTTTTGTGGCACAAGCCAGACACCCTAAACCAGTGGTTCCCAAGCTTTGGTCCTCCAGATGTTTTGGACTTCATCTTCCATCATTCCTGACTGTTGGCCAAGATGGCTAAGGCTTCTGGGAGATTAAGTCCAAAAAAAGACCCAGATGACTAAAATTTGGGACCATCCTTTTTCTGGCAAAGAAAGTGAGGGTGGATTGTCTCTTAAAGGGCTTCAGGAACAGCAATTCACCTTTTAAATAGCTTGCACTGTTTAACATTAATAAGCCTCATTTTTTCCCCAAAAAAAGTGGAAGTAGATTTTCAGACAGTTCTGGGTTCTTTTTCATTTTTGGACATTTTTTGGCAGACTGTGCAGCCCACAGAGAGTCTCAAGGCCACTGCACTTACCTATCACTGATTGAGTTCATATGGATGCATATTGACTTCTAGCTTCACACTACCTTGGAGCTGGAAGGTTCCCAATGGCCAAGTGGCTGATGGTCCATTTCTGGGCAGAACTCAAAGTGCTGGTTATGCTTTACACAGCCCTACATCACTTAGGTCCAGGCTGACAGACCGTCTCTCCACATATTAACCTGACCATCTTTTGAGATCTTCAAGGAGTCCCTTCTCTCTGTCCCTCCACCTTCATAGGCACATTTGGTAGGGACATGGGAGAGAGCCTTCTCAGTGGCTGCCCCCAGGATCTGGGACTTCCCTCCTAGTGATAATGGAGACATTGCAGATCAATTACATCTGGGCATTCCCCATTTAACACTTTGTGTTAATGTTGGAACACTGATATGCATGTCCACCAGCTATGTACTTGTAAATATGTCCAGATGCATGAGCACATATGCAAACACATAGAAGCTACTTTATACTGTGGTCCATCAAACCCATTATTGTCTGCTCTGAATAAAAGCAGCTATCTGTGATTTTTGCTATCCCCATGGGTCAAAATTTCTGTAACTGCAGATGCCAGTGTTTGAACGTGGGACCCTGTGCTGAGCTACAGCTCTTCATTGAGTTAGCCAACTGCCTCTCCCAATGAAAGAGACCAGGAGGAGGAACTGAATCATGAATCTCATGGTAGTGATATTTTTTTCAACAGCATCCCACAGGAGAGGTGTAAGTGGGATGGTGCTTATCATGGACACACACCAGATAATGACCATCAAGGGGAAACAAGGGCTTTTCCCGGATGGGAGACCTCTGGATTCTCAGCAATCTATTCCCCAATATAAGTATCCTAGCTAGGGCAATGATGAGAAACATCTAAGGTGGTCGTATTCCAAAGACTGAAGAGAGAGAGAGAGAGAGAGAGAGAGAGAGAGAGAGAGAGAGAGAGAGATTTCCAGTTGTAAAGAGATATTGCATGCTTTGGTTAAACCTGCTGTCCACTGCCTGTTTACACAAATATCAGCTTGGTGTACAAATCAGCCAAAATTATAATATTAAGGACAACCAATGGCAGAGATCCTACATCAAGGTGATGGAGTGCAACATTTCAGCCACTGAGTTATGCAACAATTATTCCACCGCATTAGTGAATTGCAAAGTTGTGCAACTGAGTGTGCAACCACTGCTTAGTATTGTATGCACAACTCTACTTCCCTGACCTGGAACTGTATGAATTTTTCCCATTGGGAAAAAGTATCCAACTAGTTCCACAGTTGTCCCTTCATATTTGCTGGCGTTTGGTTCCAGGATCCCCCCCCCCCCCGTGAATACCAAAATTCATGAATACTCAAGTCCCATTATATGCCTCTCTCTCTCTCTCTCTGGCTTTTTTTCGCGAACAAAGATTCAGGAAGGATTCATCCCGCATTTTTTGTAAGCGCACTGATGACTAAAAAGGCCAATCCGAGATAGATAAGTTCGGTTGCAGAAAGCACAGCAGAAGGTTTCCTTCGGTGATGTTTCCGGGTTGTGATTCTTTCTGCGTTGTCGTTTCTCTTCAAGACTTGTTCGGCGTGAGTTCACAAATAAGGCTGCAGCATTGTGGATAGTGTGTCTCCATGCCTCCCGATGTAAGGCCATGGCAGACCATTGTTCTTGATCAATTTGGCCAAGCCTGAGATGTTGTTTCAGGGAGTCTTTGTATCGCTTTTTTGGAGCACCCCTCTTACACTGACCCGTGGCGAGTTCACCGTAGAGTACTATTTTTGGGAGACGATGGTCCTCCATCCTAGAAACGTGCCCTGCCCAGTGCAGCTGTGTTCTCTATATCATGGCCTCAATGCTGGTGATCCCTCCTTGCTCAAGGACAGCAACGTTTGTCACATAGTCAGTCCAGTGTATATTTAGGATTGTGCGCAAACAGCGCTGATGAAAGCGTTCGAGGAGTCGTAAGTGGTGGTGATAGGTGACCCATGTTTCAGACCCATAAAGGAGAATACACAGTACAAATGCTCTATACACACTGATTTGTGTGTTTCACCTCAGGTGTTTATTACTCCAGACTCTTTTGTAAAGTCTTCCAAATGCGCTATGTGCCTTTGCTAATCTGTGATCGATCTCTTTGTCAATCTTGTCATCTGAGGAGATTATGCTTCCCAGGTAGGTGTACTGCTGAATGGACTTAAGCACAGAGCTGCCAATGGCAATGTGGGGATGGTGGTGTTCATCCTGTGGTGCAGGCTTGTAAAGAACTTTCATTTTCGTCAGTTTGACTTCCAGCCCAAAGAGCTCTGCAGTGCCTAACATCCTGCTTCGCAACAACTGCAGAGCTGCTTCTGTGTGGGCAACAAGGGCAGCATCATCAGCGAAGAGCAGCTCACAGACTGGTTAGTTTAGAGTCTTAGTGTGAGCCCTCAGACGGCTTAAGTTAAACAAGCTACCATCAGTACGGTAACGTATATAGATGCCGTTGTCTTCTTCGAGCTCTGCTGTAGCCCTTTGGAGCATCATGCTGAAGAAGATTGTAAATAAAGTTGGTGCAAGAACACAACCTTGCTTCACTCCATTAGTTATTAGAAAGGGCTCTGAAAGAGCATCGCCATATCTGACTTGACCACGCTGGCCCTCGTGTAGCAAGATAATCATTTTAAGGAATTTGGGGGGACATCCTAGTCTTTCCAGGATCTGCCACAGACCTTTCCTACTCATGGTTTAGAAGGCTTTGGTAAGGTCAACAAATGTTACATAGAGACCCTTGTTCTGCTCTCTACATTTCTCTTGCAGTTGTCTAAGGGCAAATACCATATCTGTAGTACCCTATTGGCTCTGAAATCACATTGGCTTTCAGGAAGAAGTTCTTCTGCAATAGCAGGAACTAATCTGTTCAGGAGTATCCTTGCAAGGATTTTTCCAGCAGTAGAGAGCAGTGTTATGCCTCGATAGTTTGAGCAATCGGATTTTGCTCCTTTTTTCTTGTACAGGATGATGATGACTGCATCCTGGAGATCTGATGGCAGTTCCCCCTTTTCCCAACAATTCACAAGGAGTTCGTGGAATTTATCATGGAGGACATGACCTCCGTGTTTCCAAACTTCAGGTGGGATTCCATCAATCCCAGCTGCCTTGCCGTTTTTCATCTGCTGTATGGCCTTAAGGGTCTCTTCCAAAGTGGGAGCTATGTCCAATTCATTTTTCATCGTTTTTTGTATCATATGTTCGATAGCTGAGCCTTGGACTACTTGGTTGGCACTAAAGGGACTTTGAAAATGTTCAGCCCATCGATTCAGGATGGAGGCTTTATCAGTAATTAATGTTTGACCATCTGTACTGTATAAGGAGCTTTGGACCTGATAAGTAGGTCCAAACACTGCCTTAAGAGCTTCATAAAATCTTCTAGAATCACCCAGATCTGCACAGCATTGTGTCTTTTCTGCTATATTGATCCACCACTTGTTCTGCATGTCTCTGAGTTTTTGTTGAAGTTTACTACATGTGAGACGGAAAGTTGCTTTTCTTACATGGCAAGTTGGCTGGGCGAGGTATGCCTGGTGAGCTGTTCTCTTCTTTGCCAACAGCTCCTGGATCTCTTGGTTGTTTTCATCAAACCAGTCTTGATTTTTCTTGTGGGAGAACCCAAGGGATTCTTCTGCAGACTGGAGGATACTGTTTTTGATATGTTGCCAAAGCGCTGTAGGAGAAGGATCTATAGAATGGTCTTCAAGTTTTGTTTGCAGGTTTGCCTGGAAGTTGTCTCTCATGGTAACTTGTTGAAGATTGTTGACTTGGAGTCTCTTCTTTAGGATGCCACCTCTCTTAGGTTTGAACTTAAGATGAAGGTTTAATTTACATCTTACGAGGCGATGATCTGTTTGGCATTCTGCACTGGGCATCACTTGAGTATGACGGACATCGCGAATGTTTCTCTGGCAGACTAGAACATAGTCAATGAGGTGCCAATGTTTGGATCGGGGATGCATCCAGGTTGTCTTCAAGCTATCTTTCTACCGAAAGGTAGCGTTTGTAATGGTCAGCTGTTCTGCACAGAGCTCTAACAAGGGGTGTCCGTTATCATTGCAATTTCCAACACCATGCTTGCCTAAGACACCTTTCCATGCTTCGGAGTTCTTTCCTACTCTGGCATTGAAGTCACCAAGGATAATAATTTTATCTTCTACAGGGACTTTTTGTATGAGGTGGCATAGGTCTTTGTAGAATTTGTATTTCTCTACAGGGTCGGCTTGCATAGTTGGGGCATATATACTAAAGAGAACAATATGTGGGAGGCTTAAGGAAATAATGCGATCAGAGTGTCCTGTTGGCAAAGTTTCGAGTTTGGAGGCAATGGAGTTTTTAATCATGAAGCCTACTCCTGAAAGATGTATTTCGGTTTGGGGTTTGCCGGACCAGTAAAGTGTGTAGCCGGCACCGTGTTCGTTAAGGCTGCCTTCCTCATGGAGACGAACTTCACAGCGATTTCAATATTAAGTTGTGATAGTTCATGGGCTATTAGAGCAGAATGATGCTCAGGCCGTCCACTATCTGCAGAGTCTCACATGGTTCTGATGTTCCCGCATGCAAGCATCAGTTTATTTACACCTTTGGAGGCTGGTGTGTACCTTTGTTTCTTTGCCTTGGTTTGATCGCATCAGAAGATGCTCGTTGGCCGCGGCTAGCCAACCAGGTAGTTGGGGATGAGCTTTTGTTAGGCTACCTTTTCTAGGCCCCTTTCCATATGAAGCAAGCAGTGCTCTCCTTAAAAAAGGCTGCTTGGTCGTTCAGGATGCTGCCAAACAAGACTGTCATCTCCCGGGTCAGCCTTGAGCAACCAAAGTCCTGAACTGCCTGCATGCAGGGTTGGGTCTGCGGCTTCGAGTGCATCTTTACACCTGCCATTTCGTCCGTGGCCTATTGCTACAGGGCTTTTTTGGAATGGGATTTGTCCTTCGAGCCTGTGCAATGGATTTTTCTGGTGGAGCGCAGCGTGCACAGAACTGGCCTCACCCTTTAAACCAAAGTTCATCTGCTGGCCTTGCAAGCATGGCGGTAGCAGGAAGGTCCTCGGGTCGTAGGTTTGATTAGAGTTTCCTTCTCTTAGATGGTTGACCTTAAAGGGTTGGACGAACACCATCTGCCCGAGTTTGGGATTAGAGTTTTGCTTCTCCTAGGATGGTTGCCATAAGGCTAGAGAGCCCATCCTGCCCTTTGACGCTCTTTGTCAGACCCTTCGGTTTTGACCTGTCTGGCATGGGAGACCCTACCAGTGGCCACCGCCACTGCCACCGCCAGCATAGCTCAAAACATCATTAGGGTACGCAAGCCTCTCTCCCACAACAAGGTGGCATCAATATGCAATGGCATAGCAAAATGGTATCCCTTATATAAAATGTTATCCCTCATATAAGATCCGTTATATAAGATTTCAAAATCAAGCTTTACTTTTTGGATTTTTATATTATAAAGAATATTTTCAAGCTGTGAATACTTAAATCTGTGAATACCAAATCTGTGGATATGGAGGGACAACTGTATAGTGGATCTGAGATACGTGTGTGTGTGAGAGAGAGAGAGAGAGAGAGAGAAAACACAGATTCTGTCCAATGTCTATCTTGATAGGAAAGGCTGCCAACTTTTAAAATCGTTTATTTAATTTATATCCTGACTGCCTCCCGGCACAGGACCCAAGGTGGTCTGTTCCTGTTCTTTTGATTGCAGCTTGATCTGCAGGTGTCCACAAGTCAATTAGGCTTAAGGCTTGGAAAATGACATTTCACTGCATTGTAGTTAGAGTTGGAGTTTGGTTTGCCAGTTCAGGACCATCCAGGCCTTGAGGATTCCAGGCCCAAACTGGAGATCTAGGGAGACCTAGGGACAGTACCTGGTGATTTCATTAAGTGTTGTGCATTAAGTACAAACCACAGTTGCTCACAGCTTGACATTCAAACACACTCACATACAGAGAACATAGTTTTTCTGTTTGGAAATTAAGACAAAATTATTAAGAGGGACTGTTCCCAGATCAAGGTGAAATGAAGAGATAATTACTTCTCACCTAATTGGGAGAAGGGAAAAAGGCCACTTGCTTCTAGCCAGAAGGTGGTGGCAGAGCAGAGCAGATGGTAGGTCCTGACACCACAATGACTGGGAGGAAAGGAGAAAGTACATACCTAGATTGCCTGGAAAGTCTTTGCAAGTTGCAGCGACAGATCAATTAAGGCTTGCAAGTTGTAGCTCCCATTCTACTAGCTGAGCTGGAGATTTGCACACAGCTCTTTTCTCCTGCCTTGAGCAGCTTGGTTCACACCCAAACTGGAAAATGTGCACCCCCATCTCCTGCCTGGAGATGACCCATAAAACCTGGAGATTCAGGGCCAGGCCCTGAGAGCTGGCATCCCTAATTTTAGTCCCCCAAATATAACTTTCCCAAGTTCTGATCATGCTTCACTCCCTGCTGTAGAAAGGCTTCACTTCACTTGCTGATTTTCACAGAGTGAGCTGCTTTAGCCAGTGAAAGAGCAGGCAAAGCCGGTCCGCTTTCTGATCAGCTGGCAACCCCAGAGGGAAGGGCCTGATGTAAATGGCAGTGTTGTGATATTTCTCTTCTCCTAGCCCTTCTGACAAGAGGAGTGGATCCGCCTGGACTTCACAGCAGCTGGTGCCTCCTTCCCCGGCAGCTCAGCATTATTAAGGGACCCTCTGAGCCAGGTGCAGCATTGAGCCTCAGCTGCTGCATTTTCAACCTTTCTTGCTGCTTTATCTTCATTCCTAAATAAACACACAGGAGGAAGGGAGGTGCAGGTGGCTTTGAAGCATGCCCTGCTAATTAAAAATAAATAAATAAAAGCTGCTCCCATTCAAATTCCTGAGGGGCACCCCATTGTCCTTGTCCCATTCATCACCAATCTCTCCACTGCTGTTGAGGAGCCCCCCTTCCCAATCCTTCCCCCCATCATCCCAGCACATAACCCTCACCAAAGGGAGACACAGCTGCTCTGACTGCAGCCACATTGACTGCTTTGCAGTCACATTAAGGAGGCAGACTGCTCACATTGCAGATACATCGATCAACCTGGTCCAAGTGGAGGGGGAGAGAAATAGAGAAAGTAGGAGAGATTGGCTGATATCTCACCAAGAGAAGTGGTTTCCCCTACAAGGGCACTTTGCTTCAGTCAGATAGGTCCAGACAGAAAGCAAGAATGCCTTCACCATTGCCTCAGCTTGCAGTACTGCAGCTGGAGAGCTGCGCTGTGCTTTTAATTTCAATGGTGCAGGAAGAAGCTTCTGCAGATGGCTTCACCACCACCATCTCTAGCCCATGCTCTTCCTTGACCGTATCATGTGGCAACTCAACTCTGCTGCATGGCACATCCTGGTTGTCAAAGCACAGAACCAAGGTGAATTGGGAGCAGAATCTGGAGATGTTTCTTTCTGACACTACAGTTTCCACAATCTTTCATCCAGTGTGGCCAGCATGGGGTGGGGGGATTTGGCAAGCTATAGTTTCACTCCTCCCCCTCCCCACCCATCCCCACAAGATCTGAAAAGGACTAGACAAGGAGTAGATGGGTAAGGCCACTGGTGGCTTCGTGTCCCAGTTCAATGTGGAGTTTAAAGGCGTAGCATAAGTATCTGAGTTTCAGGCTGTACCCCCTGCTTTGGTGCAAGGCAGGTCTGCAAAGCATGGTTCAAGAGGCATTGGTTGTTCAGTGAGGATCTGCGAGCACTGCCCAAGAGGGAACTGTCATAGGAACAGGGCAGTCAGGAACAAGGGTTGAAAGAAATGTTATTCCTGGCCATAAGCCTCGGGCATCTGCCATGTCTACCAGCATTGATTGTTCACCACTCGGGGTGCATCTACACTGTAGAGATAATGTAGCTTGATACCATTTTAAGTGCTGTAGCTCCTTCCTATGGAATCCTGGGATTTGTAGTTTTACAAGGCCTTTAGCTTTCTCTGCCAAAGAGTGCTTGTGCCTCACAAAACTACAAATCCCAGGATTCTGTAGGATGGAGCCATGACAGTTAAAGTGATGCCAAAGTGCATTATCTCTACAGTGTAGGTGCACCCCCTGGCAATAGGAGGAGTAATTGTAGCTGCAGAAGAAAGAAGTAGTGCTTGGGAAACAGATGTCAAGTAGAGACAGACCTTTAGCAGGAGATGAGACGACTGCTTAGAAGCAAGGAAAGGAGTAGCCACCACCAACACTACTGTCCAGAAAAAAATACTTTTTACCATACAACTCCCAGAATCCCTCAAGCATCTCCCAATGGCCATATTGCCTGGAGGGTTGTGGGAATGGTGATCCAAAAGGTAACATTTCTTAGTTCTGTTTCCACTTGCTCTTTCTGTGTTTGGTAGGCAAAGCTTGGCTGTGGGGTACAGCATCAAGTGGGGCTTTGAATGGGAGCCAGATTCTCCCCAACATGGCCAGAGGTGACTCCGTCTCAGCAGCTGATCCTGTGATGCTCTTGCAGCCATTGGAAACTGCCCAACAATGCCAACCGCCCTCGAAATCAACCCTTAATCAAGAGGCTTTGAATTGGAGTTGCTTTTTAGGACAGAGCTTGGGAAATTTCCTTTCCTACAGCTCCCATGATGCCCTGTGTAGAATGGACAGTAGCCATCTTGGCTGGAGAATTCCGAGATTAGTATTTATTTGTTTATTTATTTACTTATTTATTTTTAAAAGGGTACTTTTCCAAGTTCTGGCTATGCATCCCTCTGTTCTCACAGCCCTGGCACGTCACCATGTCACTATGTACTGCCTGTTCTCCCTGGGTTTGCAGACTCTACATTTTCTCCCCATGAGCAAATATTGCTCCCATGTCAATCATAGCCATTCTGTTCACTCCAGATGAACCCTATTTCCCCCCAAAAAAATCCCCTTTCAACTTCATTCTGAGCTGCTGTCAGATGATACGTGCCTGACACCAACCCACTTTCTTTTCCCAGCCCAGTGAAGGAATCCACCTGTGGTCCCCACCTCAGCAGGCATGAAAGGGGCTGCACAGAATATAAATGAACTCCCTCACTTAGCGGGAGGCAGGTAATTTCTTTTGTCCCCGCTGATGCATTATTGATTGTGATGAATGTCAGAGCAGGAGCCTGTTCCAAAAGCCATTAAACAATAATTTCATCTCCGGAGGGTAATTGATTGTCAGTGGGAACAGGATTGCCAGGCACAGGGTGGTGCTGGTGGTAATGGGGTATGTTTGTATTTGGGCAAGGGTAGCGGGAATGAGACTTGCAACTCCGTGATTCCTTTAATCTGATGGTTTTAAGGATGAGTGGAGAACAACATTACGCTGACCTTCAGGGTACAGGCATTGAGCAAGACTGGGGAGAGCAAAAGGTCACTCTGAACAAGGACTGTGATGACAGCAAGGCGATCAGCATGGATGATGGGAATCCCTGTGATTCACTCATGGGGGCCAAACTGCACAGACTCTCCACCTGACTATTTCAGGAAGCATGTCTACCCAAGTAAACTTTTCAGTGCTTTAAGATAAATGGAAAGACAGTTACTGGTACCTGTTGCAGAATTCGGATCACAGTCAACTGGGAGCAGAATGTTTTCAGTGGCGGCTCCCAAACTGAGGCATCCTCCCTTTTGTGTTACCCATTGCTCTCCTTTTGAAGACAGGTTTAATATATTTAATTTTTCACCAGACCATCAGGAATGAACTGGGACCAAGTGTGTCTGCATATGTGGATGGACAGATGGAGCCTCTGGATTTGTTTTCAGTTTTTTCCATATACTATAGTTTTCATTTGAATTGTCTCTTTTTACTTGCTAAAAGGTATACAGAGGGAGAAAAAGAGTGAGTAAAAGAGATGGAATGGTCCAATGCATGAACTCTTCCTTCTCATTTATACTAAGGTTGGCACAGGCAATTTGCCTTAAGCAAAATTTGAAAGATTCTCTTGAGGCATCAGAGGCATGTGAGGCATCCATAGGTGTGTATATATATTCTTTCTCCATGGGCTTTCTGCATTCCCTTAGGCTGTCCCCAAATTTCACCTGGGGAAAAAAAAAACTCCAAGTGAACCCATTCTCCCATTCCTGGAAAGAGGAAGTGGCTGTTTGCCCTGGAGAGGAAAATGTAGAACAAAAGGGGATTGGGATTAGTTCGTTAACTTCTGCCAGCTACATTTCCCCCCCAAATCTAAATTGATATTTTTGTATTTCAAGGATGACCACTAGAGTGTAAGTTTGGGCAGAGTACAGGGAAATCCAGAACCAAACCTCAAGCCTGTTCATATGCCATGTTCATCCCCTCAAGCCCACAAAGGCTGCCTTAAAAGGAATCACACATGGAACATTTTCTGTCACCTTACCCAGTTTTTTTCTATAGTGATTAGTTGTAAGAAAACAAAGGTGTATACAAAAGTGTTCATATGCATCACCTTTGCATCCACATATTATGCACCTATCATATGAACAGAGCATGCAATTTGCATGTGTATATTACAGAAATAAAGTTATAATACACTCACTACAATCCTGTGTGGCTCAACATAGCACAGTAGGAGTGTCAGGGGATGATAGGACACTCAATCCCTGGCAGAAGCCAAAAAATATCTCAGCAGACTTAGTAGCAACTTGTTCCCAAGAATACTCACACACAGTGTTTTGACGTCCAAATAAACAGGAGGCACTTTTATCTTCAAAGTTCAAGCAGTTGCAATATATACAGCTATATACACTTGACAGACAAATTGCTTCTCCAGACATCCAAAAATCGTAAGAGTAAGAATGCTCTGGACTGAGCCTTCTTTTATACAGAGTTACAGGGCATTGGATCACTCAACCACATGGGTGCATTACATCAGATTTTGCACTCCAGGCTCTCTCCTGACGCTATGCCCTGCAGTAACCTTTTTGTGCAGCTGTGGACTCAAGTCTAGCATGACTTGGCAGTTCCTTGGCCTCAGCCATCATGACTCAGCAGTTATTTGGCCATTTTCTATGGAGTTCAGTCTCTAACTCCTGACAAGGAGCCCTGGTGGCACAGTGCATATGTCCTTTTCTGAGGTACTGCAGCCACAACATTGTGAGTTCAATCCTGCAGGGCTCCGAGGTTGACTCAGCCTTCCTTCCTTCCGTAGGCCAGTAAAATGAGTACCCAGCTTGTTGGGGGCAATTAGCTAACACTTAGGTAGTGCTTTGCACTGATAAGCGGTATAGAAATATAAATGCTATTGCTGTTGCTAGGTCCGCATGTGGACCTACAGTAGACTGAGCCATATACCATCTCCCCACAACTTACTGAACAGCCTCTGAATGCCCCCCCCATCCCAGCCATTCCATGCTTTGTGAGGAGCAAGCAAGATTGCAGAAGTGTCTAGCTATGCCCCTTAGCCAGGTACAAAATGATTACAGCAGCTCTGAGACCTCCAGAGGACAGTGGCAGATTTCAGCACCAAGGCCATCATTTCATATCTGGCTATGGGAAGATGCTGCTACAATACTGTTTTCTCCCCAGGAAGCAAGGAATGGCCATTCAGGGGGCTTCAGAGGGTGTTCAGCTTTGCATGCTGTGGATGGAGGAAGAGAATACCTACGTCAATGAACTTGGTGCTGGGTGACAGAAGAGACAATCATTCTGAGGGGAAAGAGTGTTTGTCTCTCTTGGCACAATGTGAAAGGTGGATTCATCATGGCTCTCCCTCATTCCCCCTTTTTTTCCATTGGCAGTTCATTATCTTGTCAACTGGCACAGCCTGGGTCCTCCAAAACTCTCCATCATTCTTCTTTTGTTGTGCATGGAAATGGATTCCGGATCACTCTCTGTAGCAAACTGGCTCCTCAGAAGCCTTTGAAGCATGACCTGTTTCTGAAGGACATGCCAGATAAGGTCATAATAAGGTGTCAAAAAAGTACTAGGAGGTTACAGCCCAATAGCATGTACTGTATTAAATCCTTCATCGAAGATATCTGTTGTTAGCATTTAGGAATTTACAGCAGGGTTGGGCAACTGAAGAGGGGTGAGGGACTTCCTTGCCCATGTTCACCTGGCAGTATGCACCAAGAGGATCCGGCACAAGAGAAGTGAGGTAATATCATTTACAGGTGCCATTTTGGCTGATTTGTTGCCATTTTTTGTTTTTTTCTGGGTTCAGGGAGCAGTTGAGGAGAAGGAAAACACCCATTTGTGGGTGTTTGCGGGGGGGCTTTTGCCAGTTTGGGGGTGCTAAGCCATTGGCTGTTGCTTTCTGACAAGTTTCCAGAAATAAAAGAAACAAGTGAACCAAATGGGCACAAATTTAGTGCCGATCCCTGACACATTGAAAAAATAATAATTGCTGGTCCCCAATATCAGATCACCTGGGAAGCACTGCCTTCGACTACAGTCCTAAAAACACTTACCAGGGGCTAAGTACTTGTCTACATGGGCTAAATACCCCATCTTGCCCCCATCTCAGAGCCCTGCAGTCCATATGTTGCAGAGCATTTGCCCCGTTCTGCCCCAGGCAGTCCTCACCACCCCTGGCGCAGATACAGGGCTGAGATGGGGAGAAGGCAGGTTAGGGCCCAATAAACCATTTCAGCAAAATACCCCGTTTACTCCATTATAGGCAATCAAAAACAGATCGAGCCCCATGTGTCCATAGGAGCCTGCCAGGCATGCCAGCCCTTGCTGCTGCCACCATCTCCCTGGCTCTCCTGGAAGCCAGGAAGGAATCCTGCAGCATGTGGCCAGGGCTGGTCAGATGTGGGGTCCCTTCAGTCACATGTTGTGAATCCCCTTCCTGACTTCCAAGATAGCAAGGATAATGGCGGTGACAGTGATAGAACAGCATTCCTGTTTGGATTCCTTCCCATTTCATCAAGGTAATAGTGGAAGAACAGGCCAGTTCTGCAGCCAGGATATACCAGAGGATCCTGCTCATGTAGATGAGCCCTAAGTCTTACTCAAAACTGTGGAAATTTACCTGCCATGTTTAACTGCAGAGTCTAAAAACTGTAGACAGTAATTTGCTTGTTAGTTCCATTTACACCCTACTTTTTCTTCAGTGGGTTCCGGGGGGGTATACATGGCTCTCTTAGTCCCCATTTTATCTTCACAACAGCCTTGTGAGGTAGGTCCAGCTGACCCAAGTTCACCCAGTGGGTTTCATGGCTTAGTGAGGACTTGAACCTTACCAAGTCCCAGTGTGACACACTAGCTACTATACCACACTGGCTGGCCGGCATGCATAATCCCCTACCTTCATTCTGAAGGGGGCAGAGTCTCTTGGGGGATTATATCTTGTTCTTGTTTTGTTCAACATTTGCAGGCCTTCTTACTTCATGCCATTGTTGCTTTTCCAAATCATTGCACTGTGATACCATATTTAGTGCAAGCATTCTCTGCAACATCGTTCCCTCTCTTTCTGTCCCTTTCCATGTTAATATTTCATAAAGTTTTCTGGAATCTATCTTGCTATTAGAATATGAGAAACCAAGCATTGCTTGGTGTGCTGCTTAGCTCCTGTGACTGGATGTAACTCAAGCTTTAAAGCCAACATGAGCCGTCCTGGGCTAAGAGCCTTACAGGAGCAAAGGGCCTTTGAAATCTTTGTACAAAAGGATACATCATGATATTTAAGGGTTCTTGGAATGAATAAAATCACTAAAGAAATTGGGAAAGGAACAGGGCTTAGCCTTTCTTTCCGTTCTGCCATTGACACCCTTTAAAGCCACAGGGGGTGGATGGGCACAATGACTGACACAAATGTATTGATTATTCAGTTGATTGGCCATGGGCTCCCTTTACACAAGATGTTGGCACAGAGATTAGTCTTGTCTAGGGTGGGAAGGAATTTCAGATCAGTTCATTTTTAGCAAGAATTTATCAACACTTGAAAATTTCTTCATATTTGGAATAGAAAAAAATTCAGATTTATTTCTTAAAAAAGAAAATAGAACTAGAAACTGGCAGGTTCATCTCTCCAGGCTCAGGGATTTGCATGCTCTGGGTTTGAATCCTTATGTATTCAACCGTGTAAGTGGGGATTAGAATCATAGAATCACAGAAGAGTTGGAAGAGAGACCACAAGGGCCATCCAGTCCAACCGCCTGCCTAGGTATAAGCAATCAAAGCATTTCCAACAGATGGCCAAAGAAGGAGACTCCACCACACTCTGAAGAAGTGCATTCCACTGGCAAACAGCTCTTATGGTCAGGAAGTTCTCCCTAATGTTTAGGTGGAATCTCTTTTCCTGTAGTTTGAGTCCATTGCTATGTGTCCAAGTCTCTGGAGGGTGGGTAGAGACCCAGTGTGATGTAGTAGTTTGAGTGTTGGACTAGGACTCCAAGAGACCAGAGTTCTAATCTCTGTAGCAGTCATGGGGAATTGCATAGAGGGCAGCAGCCAATTTTCCATCTTGACCCCCCTCCCACAGGCTGCACACCCCAGTGCCTTCAAATACCTCTGTTTTCCTCCTTTCCTCTTCCAAAATGGTGGTGGGAAGTTACATTACATCACTTCCTGTTGCCATTTGAGAAGGTCAAAAGAGGAAAAATAGAAGTATTTTGAGGGGATGGGGGGGTTGAGGTGCTTTGGAGAAGTTGGGGAGAGGTGGTTGACTTTTTTGGTTTGTTTTTGTTTCTGTTTTTGCACATTTACATACATTTGGGAGACTTTGGGCCAATTCTGAAGCAAAAAAAAATCACCTCAAAATCTTACAAAAAATGTTTTTAAAAATTTGGACAAGTTCAGGGGCTTTGGGGGTTGCACCAATGAGGTCCAGGGACTGGATGCACCCTGTGGGCTGCTTTAAAGTTTTTTAAGCTGGCAACTGAAAAAGAGTGAGGAACATTGGAGTAAGGGAATATGGGGTAACCACTGTCATGGAAATCTGAAGCCTTAAGATAGCTAGATAGAGTATTTTATTTCATTAATAGCTATTAGGAAATCTAAGCTTCTCCACACAAGGTTCTACCCCCTCAGACAACAGTTACGAGTTATACAGGCAGTGAGTGGGACAGTTATGGCCCTCGTGGTCTCTTCCAACTCTGCAATTCTATGATTCTATGATTCTATACATTGTATAACATACACTCCACTTCTCCATTTAGCAGAAAAAAGAACACCCATCAACTACGCTGATAGGGCAAAAAGTATTTACAGGTTGACTCCCATATCTGTGTAGGATATGTTCCTAGACCCCACCCCCTGTGGATACCTATAACCGTGGATAATAGGGAACCATACTATTTTCAATGAGACAAACATTGGAAGTTGACCATTGGAGGACCTGGAAATGCCCAGAGAGAATATATTTTGTTGGATGTGGATAAGTGAAACCATGGATATGGGGGTTGACCTGTATTTTCATGTATCCTCACTTTCCACTTTTTCTCTTACTGGGTGAAAGTTTATTCTTTCTTTACCAAAGTTAAGTCCTAATTCTCTTAGCAACCTACCTGACACAGTTTTCAACTTACACAAGTCACTCTGGCTAAGACTCCATATGCCAACCTTTCTTCCACAACATTCACACTTGGAGGAACATGATATAATGATTTCAGTTATGGAAACTGCTCTGGAACCTAATGGGGTGAAAGGTGGTGTAGAAACAATTTAAGTTGTTTAAACTAGACTCATGATGGGTGACCATGCTGGGTGGGGGGAATTCTGGAAAATACCAACAAATAACTTTTCCAGTCTCTGACCAGGCTGGGTTTTGTCTGCACAATTCAACAGATTTTATCAACTGTTTCCACCTTCTAGGCAGTTTTCCAATCATCCATTGTCCCATTCCCCAACACCCTACTCAAGAGTTAAAATTTGATCCTGAGTAACTGGAGTTACTTCTTCTTATGTTTATATGGAATATCTGAAAAATCCAGGAAAACAAGAATCTGCCTTAAGCTAAGTCAGAGCATTGGTTTATCTAGTTCAATATTGTCTACATTACTCCAGCTGTCCAGAATTTCCAGCATGGAGTTCTCCTGTCTCTATCTGAAGATGCTGGGTGCTGACCTTGGAGCCTTCTGCATGCAAAACACCATAATTGAGCTACATCTTCTAACTTTCTGGACTGGGAGTTTTATATTCTTCCCTTTCTTGGTCATATAAAACCAGTTGATTCCAACCTTTAGTCCTCCAGATGTTTTGGACTTCAGCACCCAGAATTCCTACCAATTTGGCTAAGGGAACTGAAATCCAAAACATTGGGAGATAGATGTTCTGGGAACTGAAGTCTAAAACATCTTGAGGCCAAAATCTCAGAACCACTGACATAAGCAACCCTGCACAATCATCCTGAAACTCTTTGGACTTCACTATCACTATCACCACAAACAAGATAGCTGAAGACCACTCACAACAAAACTTACCTCACAGCTTTCTCATTATGCCAACTGTAATGGCAGCTCCAGCAAGCCCAGTTTTACTGGCTTCTTTCCTCTGCCAGAGGAGTATTTTCTGCAGTGATTAAAGGTCTCAGGGGAACTATGAATGTGCATTTTTCCATCTGATATCTGCCACTATCATTTTTTTATATAAACTATGAAATCCAGTTAGCTATCCAATATTTTACTTAGCTTCATTTGAGATGTAAAAACCTGACTTTTTCTCTTATGTCTGCCCCATATAATGTTTCACAGCAATGTAGAAAGAGTGCCAAGGGTCTGGACTTATGACTCTCCACAGATTTTATTTAATGTTTTTGTTTATGATATAGTTAACTGTTATTTGCTCATTTATACTACTAAAAACCAAAACCAAATCAGAGGATATGTTAAACAGAGACCATCTTGCTGAGAGGTAGATATTCACAAAGTAATTCCTCTCAGCAAAATAATTAGATTAGAAGAATGATAGATCCAACCTTTCTAAAAATAATGTATTTGCCCGCGCAACAGAAGGTCAGCCACTATCCACTTTCCTACTAAGCTCTGGACTGAATTTCAGATATTTTCGATAAAGGGTTCCATTCTTTGTTCTTAGGGCAGGAAATGGAACAACACAGAAGATGTTGTATGTAGTTGTAGGACCATTCCCACAAGGGAGGAAAAAATCCTGCTTAGGAATTCTAGTCAATGTATCCAATAAGCAAGCTTAACTTTCTTTTAAACACCTGTTGCAAGCATGACAGTGTGATGAATTGAGAAACATCACCATACATACAACTTGATTTCTGTTTTTAAAAAGTCTCCAGGGGTCCTTCCACACTCATAGTACTGTGATTCCACTTTAGTAGAATTTAGTGGTTTGGGTAGGCACTAGAGCTCTCTGGCTTAGAATTATAAATGCCCTTCCATAAACTGTAAATTCCAGGATTCTGTAGGATGTTGTCATGGGGGTTAGAATGGAAGCATAGAACTATAATTGTGTTGTGTGAAGGGTCCCCTAGTGTTTTCTTAGGATATTTTGTCATGTGTGTAGACAGAAGAGGAGTGGTGAGCTTGAAAGAAAAGTAGGACTGCCAAAAGGCTTTAAAGGAATAGGCTTCTTTCGACTGAAATATTTCAGCATTTCAGTAGAAATACCCACCTCTAGTATCTGAGTTCAGTTTCTAAAAAATACCTGGAATGCTACAAAGGGATAATCAGCCATTGAAGAATGTACAGGTGGTCTTGGTGGCTTCAAATTTTATGAACCAAAAATTGTCCCATTGGTTGAAGGAGACATTTGGAACTAGGAACTAGACTTGCACATCCATTTTACACAATTGAATCTATTCAGGCATCTTCCCCCACACAAAATGGAGAAGACTTCAGTTGTTGTTGCTAGACAAATGCAGGACCTGATCCCAACTACCTCAAGTTTCATTACAGAGGAAGAGTAGGCAGACTGGGGAACTATGGCCTCAGCAGATGTTTCTTTGAGGGCCTACTACTACTACTACTTCCTCCTCCTCCTCTTATTATTATTATTATTTTCATTTTCATTATTATTATTAAAATATTCTTCCCTCCAGTTCCACAACAGAGCCAGCCCCAAAGGCAGCATGTTCAGGGGAAAAAAATATTAAAAAGGAACTCCAGTCTGTTTGTTTGTAAATGAAACAGGCCAAAAAAATTTATAACAAAATTAAAAAATAGTGACAAGAAGAAATTGTAAGATAATGTATCAGAACTCTAGAAATTTCTTTTTGGACTACAGTTCCATATTGGCTAAGAGATGCTAGGAGTTGTAGTCTCCCAAAGTATATTTTCCGAATTCTGCAATACACACACACATTCTCTCTTACTCTTTCTCTTAGTGACAGCTAGTGGCTCCCATGCTGGACTGATAGTAAATCCACTTTGGATTTAAAGGAGCTACCAAGGTGCTGAACCTACTTTGAGGATAAGATTCAGTATTTTAAAGACCCCAAATGAATTTTTCCTTCTGTCCCCAAATTTATAGCACTGCCGAGACTGAGATATTGGAAATGATTCACACCTAGAAGCCTTCTATTTGCTGTCTTCATGTTCCCTTGGTCACTTTGCCTCCTCCTTTTCTTTGGATGCCTAAACTGTATTTCTAAATGTTATCTGAAATTACAATGCTAGAAATTTAGGGACTGAAGGGAAATTTCATGGGGTGGAAACAGAATTCTTATTGGGGAGGCAATGCACGTATTTTACACCCCTGAAGCTACACCCCTGACATCCTGGTTGATAAAGAAGACCAGGGTGATGCAAGTCTACAATCCCAATTCAGCCAGTAGATGAAGATGAGCAGGAAGGACACAAAGCCTAGGAGTTTTGGACTACCACATCCAGAATCCCCAGCAGTTTGCCAGTGGCCCTTAGTCCTTTGCCTGATAGACTCCAATCCCAGGGTGACAGTTCTTCCGTTCTCCATCATGGAAGTCCAAGGAAGAGATCTTCAAACATTTTAAGCAAAATGGCTGGAATTCAGTGTATGACTTATCTCTTCATAGGGGGACATATGTGTGCAGGAAATAGGATTAAGTAGTTTTGCTGTGTCTGTATGTTACAGTGTACAGGCATCCATTGTGCAATGGTAGCCGGTGGAGTGAATGGCGAGCCACAGCCCCAATTTGCAATGGAGATTAATGCACATTGCGATGGTTTTTTTTCAGATTGTTTTTATTATTCATTGAAGTTTTGATGGTGGGGGCAGAGCCTTGCAATGTTTTAGTTAGATGGTATTTAGTGTTTAGTTTAATGTCTTAGTAATGTGTCTTAGGGTGCATCTGCACTTTAGAAATAATGCATCTTGGCACCATTTTAAGTGCTGTCACTCCATCCTATGGAATCTTGGGATTTGTAGTTTTACAAGTTCTTTAGCCTTCTTTGCCAAAAAGTGCTGGCACCACAAAAACTACAAATCCCATAATTCTGTAGGATGGAGTCATGGCAGTTAAAGTAGTGTCAAACTGCATTATTTCTACAATGTAGATGCACCCTTAGTGTCGGGTTAGTTTTAATTCTACTCATTCCTATATGTAGGTATGATTACATATGTACACATACGCTCCTTTTTCTTTCTCTTTTCTTCTCCATGTTTCTTTTTCTTATCTTTGTTATTTCTGTATATTTCATGCCCTCGTCATATTATTCTGCATTCTTGTACAGTTTCTGTTAAGAATTTAATAACAAGTATTACAGCCAAAAAAAGAAGTGTCCAGTGGGCATTGCAAGGGCACAATGCACATCAGAAGTGGCTGATGCTTATCAGGAGCACCTGAGGTACATTGGAATACTTTTTTTGCCAGTACCCAGAATTGCACTTTTTCAATTCACTGACAGGGTTTCATTGCATTTCTGCAACATTGCTAGGGATTCATGAAGTTATGAAGCGCAGACCGTGATGTAGATCCCTGGCCTGTTGTTGTTTTTTCTCACCACACCCTGGAGCTGAAACACTGCACAGCAGATAACATTTCAGGGTCATCATCTGTTACAAGTCCTGCAGGACATAGAGACACAAACCATACAATGCCTCTGGGATGTGAGTCTTCTTTTCTTTTCTTTTTCCCTTTTCCCTTTACAGTTCCTAATTAATGCTGCAAAGATGTTTGAGTGCTGGGTCCTCCACCCCACTTCATAATTAGATTATGGAGTTGTTATGTTTTTGTTTTATTTCCCTTTTCACTTCCTTCTGTAACTTGTCTTCACATTCCCTCTTGTTGCTTCCCTCCCTCTCTTGAAGCTTTGCCAACCCAGATTCCCATATCAGCAGAATATTCCCTGCTTACTTGTCTCCTCCAGGAAATTTTTAAAAAGTGGCTTGAAAGAAATAACTTACAAATTAAAAATGTTACTAAGTGTGGAGACTTTCTTTAAAAATAAAAAATAAAACTCCCCCTCTAATTCGGAGTCAAAGAAATGTAAAGTTCCTCCCACCCCCATGCATCAAAAATTCCCCCAGGTTTTGAGCTCTTAGTCCCTTCTTTCATTTACAACTTTCTGTCAATCTGCAACATAACAAACTTTTCAATTATCAGTGCCTAAGTAAGGCAATTGTCTGCGTTCTGCTCCATTCCTCCTTTGCCAGACTCCTGCTAAAGGAGTAAAAGACAGAGCAATTGTGTTTTAATAAAGAAAATTGATTTGCTCTCCCCCCTTGCTCTTTAACAAACACAAACATCCCGTAGATCTCCAATGATTTATGTCCACAATTTGCAAAAAATTATTTCTGTATTGATTTTTGTAGATTCGTTTTGCTTTTTTCACCTCGTTTACTCAATTAGGGCAAATATCACATGGGCAGGCATATAAAGATTCTAACAAGATTCATAGCCAACACTCTCATAATTGACAAGAATCTCCCCATAGTGTGCCCATTTTGTGCAAAGTTGGGGCCAAACCCAGATCAAATGACAGGCAAGAAGCAGTGGTGGGAAGGGGCTGCCATTTCAATGAGGCAGAGAATCTGCTTTAATTTCATAAAGCAACTATCCAAGGTGCTGAAGATATTTTCATGCTCACATCCAGCCCCTTGGAGAGATTGTTTAAAGTTCAGACTGAAACCCAGAGCAGATTCACCATTTCACTGAGAGTTAAGTCCCTACTAACAAGGATCATCTTCGGAGCTCACCCACCTTTTTCTCCTCTTCTGAACATCACATTGCTAGGCTTTCCCTTCCACTTCTGTCTGTAACCCATTTCACAACTTTGATGCACAATTTTCGTGCAAGATTTGTTTCAAGCAAATAAGAGGATATATTTGCATGCATGTGACAAATAAGATGATATCTCTGCATGCACGCATGAATTTGACCATGGTTACAGGTAGCCCTGTGTCCTACTTTGTAGAAGATGTAAAGAAGAGCTCTCTGGCTGAGAATTCTAAATGCCCCTCCCTAAATTGCCAATCCCAGGATTCTGAGGGATGTTGCTATGGCAACTAAAGTGGAATATAGGGATATAATTGTATAGTGTAAATGGGCTTCAGGTCACCTCCTGTTACAAAGAAAGGCCTGTCCAGGGCCCAAAGTGGCCCAGAAGTATATGAAAAACATGGTGAACTCACCCCACACACCCCAGAGAGTGTTGGAGAGCATTTGGGGGCACAAATATTTTTCCAAAAATGATCCCCCCCAATGAGGGATATATAGTCTTGGGGCCACATGGAACCCATGTGTCATGCTCACCCAGGCCAAGAAGGGAAGTGGCCTCAGCCTGCATTGAGATCCTTCCAGAACAACTGAACTACAACAGAAACAAAATCTGATACAAAATGAAGGCCTGTGGCTCTAATACCATCACATTTCTTCTTCTACATGATTATTGGAAACATCTTTTGCCTGATGGAAAAGCCAGTGGAGCTTTGAAAACTTGCATGATATATATGAGGCATTTTGGTTGGCCAATAAAAGTATCACTATTTGGTGGAGTTTGAATTATGTTGTACTTTCCTCACCTCTGTTCTAGAGCCTGGACGCTAAGAGACAGGGGGTCCTCCCATTTCAGCAATTTACATCGGGCAACCTGAGAAGACAGGGGCAGCATGCATGGCCATCATAGGATTTCCAAGAGCTTTGAGGTCTTTTTCTTCTGTGCATGAGATATGTACATAGTGATGTGATATTAAATTAAAAATAAAATAAAGGAATGGCTTTTATTTAAGAGCCAAGCAGTGGGTGCTGTTTCAGAGGAGATACCAGAGACTCAATGGACCGTCAGCCTGTTCTGCTTCAGCAATTCCCATCTAACCTGTAAGAATCGAAGAAATTGGATTAGTAATGGGATCGGGAGCCTTTCACCTCCAGACCAGCCACTCAAAAATCCAGCCATGTGGGCAAAGCAAAGTCATTACTGACCTGACAGCATCTCTCCCACAGCTCCATATGTGCGACAGGAGTCGGTCAGCCTACTGTAAAAAGGAAGAGGTGGAGTTCAGGTTTACAGGGATTCCTCCTAGAAGTATACAGGAGCTAAAAACACCAGAGAGAGTGTGGGGAAGGAAGGCCTCAAGCCAATAGGTTCAAAGCTTAACAAGCAAAAGATTTCTGTTAGTGAAGGATAAGACAGTCTCTGCATTAAAAGGGAGGACTTGGAAAAGCTCCTTTCTTGGTTGACAACTCCCATGATCTCCAAGCCAGCATGGCCAGTAGTCCATTGGAAATTGTAGTCCAGTAAAAGCAAAGCAACATTTCCAAGTTCTGGTTACAGGGCACTATCCAAGCCTGTGGTTATACCTGGGGCCGGCCTTACCATTAGTCAGAGTAAGGAAGCTTCTGTGTGGCAGATACTCAGTGGCAGGAAGTAAACATAATTCTGTAGTCCATCCATACCCTCCAGTATTTCACAGATGAAAACCAGGACATCATTTACTGCATTTAGGAAGGGCAAGACTCCATCCCTCCTCTCCTCTCCCTCCTGCTGAGTTAAATGAAATCAACTAAATCTGCACTTTCAACGTACTTTACAAGTGAAGTTAGCCAAAAGTGGGAGAAGAGAGAGAAACCAGGGCATTTTGAGCAGAGGATAAGCCATGGCTGTCCCTGTCAAATCAAGAAAGTTGGAGGATATGGGCCATGTAATGTCCTGCATCTTTTACACACACACACACACAATCAAACACTTGCTTATTGTCGAACTAGCCTATTACTATTACAGAACGTGGGAGAATATGGTATTTCTGGCTTCCAACGTGCTAGGAATCTCAGCACACATGCAGAAAAATAGAGATGAAACCAAGTTGCTTGTCTTTGTGATTACAATGTTCTTAAAGGTCTACTTGAAAGTATGTGCAGGGGCAACGATGTACAAAGTAGGGGAGGGATCATGCAACCCTCCAGATATTGTTGGACTGTAGGTCCCAGCAATTCTAGCCAGTATAGCTAAGGTGAGGAGTGCTGGTAGTAGCAGTGCAATAATATCTAGAGCAGATCAGTTTCCCTCAGCTGTGTCAACACATCTGCCACTTTCTTCTTTACTGCATCAATTGACTCAAAACGTGTTCCTTTAAGCACAGATTTCACTTTTGGGAAAAGAAAAAAGTTGCATGGTGCCAAATCTGGCAAATATGGAAGATGTTCAAGTGTAATAAGTACTTATCAGCCAAAAACTGCTTCACAGAAAGTGCTGTGTGAGCAGGCACATTGTCTTGATGAAGAATGAAACCACTTTTCCACAATTCTGGCTTTTTTCCCCCCTGACTTTCTCTCTCTGCTTTGTCAAAACTTCCTTATAATAATGCTGGTTCACTGTTCAGCCCTCTGGAACCCATTCTGCCAAAATTATACCCTTGATGTCAGAAAAACCAATGAGCATGGCTTTGAATGTGGACTTGCTTTGACGTGCTTTTTTCATTCTTTGTGTTTTCCAGTGCACTGACTGTCGTTTTGTCTCAGGATCATACTGGAAGATCCAGGTTTCATCATAAGTGATGATTTTTTGAAAAAGGGTTGGGTCCACCTCAAGTTGCTGCAGAATGTCATGTTGCCCAACTTTTAAACTTAGCATTTCTCCAGCACACAACAGACAACACAGCTGCTTTAAATTATGCCTGACAATTAACTGAACAGCTGAGAGTGTTGATGTTTGTCATGCAGATTCAGACGTGTTCACAGTCACCACTCCAGCGTTCCCAATCAGTTCTCCCTGATTTGTCTGAAAGGTAGAAAAACAGTCTCATTATTTAATAGACAGACCTTTAGATAGTGATCTATTCTTTCTAATGGATTTGGGTTGGGTTTAGGTAGGTTTTCTTAGCTTGTGCCCAAATCCAGCAGTCTCCAAGACCCTGTTCCTGCCCATGGGATTTATCTTAGAAGATAAGGACTCAATGCTACCATATGGTAAACCTTGACAAGGATCTCAGGGTCAGAAGGAGACCAAGTATCAGTGGGTAACTGAGCCACTCTGCACATCTCTGCTGGCACAGTTCACCCACATTGTACGAAGACCATTAGTGCTATTGTTCCCATGCATGCTATGCTAATCTGCTCGCCTCCCATTACAGTGTTTCCCAAGGCCTCACATTACCTACAATCTGTCGGTCTAATTTGTTAAACAGCTTTGCTCTCCCTTGGGAGCAGAGGTTGTTGGTCACAGAAGATTGATTAAGCTCTTGGTGAATCAACATTAATGAAAATCAACACCGCCTAATGAGTGTTTTTGTGGCAGCCTCATAAAAAGAAAGCAAACAAAAAGAAAAAACAGATGACAAACACCAGCAACCTTTTTGTCTCTCCACCCATCCAACTCTCTTCTTTGAGAATGAGAAGTTAAGGAAGAAACGGATGAAGCAGGACTGGAGAGTGCAGAGAGGTCCAAGGATCAGTAATTGAGCTGAGGCCAAAGAGTAGTCCATTCACATGTTTGAGTCTGCCTAAATACCCTAAAGCAGCCTTTCTCAACCTTTTTATCCTGGAGGGACCCACTGCCCTAAAGGCACCAGATCCTGTCTGATCTTGGAAGCTAGGCAGGGTCAGCCCTGGTTAGTACTTGGATGGGAGACCACCAATGAATACCAGGCACTGTAGGCTATATTTCAGAGGAAGGAACTGGGAAAACCACCTCTGAGTATTCCTTGCTTAAGAAAACTCTATGAAAGAAACTCTATGCTGGATGAGGACTCTGGAAGACCAGAGTTGAAAACCCCACTCAGCCATGGAAACCCACTGGATGACTGGGCAAGTCATACTCTCTCAGCCTCAGAGGAAGGCAATTGTAAACCACCTCTGAATAAATCTTGCCAAGAAAAAAACTGTGATAAGTTTGTTTTAGGGTCACCATAAGTTGGGGAGGCACACGACAACAACAACAACAACTGGCTATAACATTCTTTTGAATTTTCAGCTGAAAGCCAAGGACATTCAGATGCCATCAGATTTCTCCTTGGTTTCAACTTCTCTGTTCTTAATTCCAGAACAGATCAAATGTATTCAGAATTTTCCCATTATTCATTTTTTGGTTTCCTGAATTTTTATGAAGCCATTTAGAGAGCCAGAGTGGTGTAGCGATTTCAGTGTTGGAACAAGACCTCGGAGATTAGGGTTTGAATGCTCAATGAACCTAAAAACCTTCTTGGCAACTTCAGGAAAGTCACATTCTCTCAGCCTAAAAGGAGGCCAATGGAAAACTTCCTCTGAATAAATCTTGTCAAGAAAACCCTAGCACAGGGTCACCACAAACTGGAGTCAACTTGAAGGAACATGACAACAGTTGTCCATTTACAGTTTGCCAAAGCTTAGAGTCCCTTCATTTCACTTGTGTCTTTCATCTTGACCTGTCTCTGTCTTCCCATTCCTAATAGGCAGCCAGGTACACATTAAGAAACACAACATGCCAGTGAAAAATGCAAAGACTACTACTCATTAGGACCATACATTGCCTTCAGGAAGTGCACCACCAAATGCCACTTGATAGAGAATGTAAGCTAGAGGATACAATCACATCCATGTCTCTCTCCTAGGCTTCTCCTAGGTCTCTATCCTGTTGCCCATTGTAGCAACAGAAAGCTGGAGTAGATAGACCTCATCTGATCCAGCAGGGCTCTTCTTTTGTTTATTCTCTACTGATGTTGTATTTAGACAGGGGAAATGAACTGAAAACTATTTTGGCCAGGCCAACCTTTCTAGCCTTGCTCCTCTTCTTTATTCTTCCTTTAGATCATTAATTCTCAACTTTTGTGTCTCCAGATGTTTTGGACTTCACTCCCAGAATCCCTATCCCTGGCCATGCTGAGCTGAGCTTCTGCGATCTGAAATCCAAAATGTTTGGAGGACCAACGCTTGAGAACTATGAGACTACCATGCTGCAGATCTGTGTGTGGAGCCCTATCAAGGAGCTGTACAGAACCTTTTTAAACAAAAAACAGTTGCTATCAGAACTGTATGGCTGCTGGTTTTAACAGTCAGGGATGACTATTAAACCTGGATATCGCAAAGGGGAAGGTGAGCAGTCAAGGCTGGGCTTTACTGAAATGTAGCAGCAGAACAAACCTTGCAAAATTATCATTGCTAATGAAAATGGTTCATTTTAATCTTCCCTTTTCGCCACCTTCCCCCCCCCCCTTAGATTGCAACTTGTTATTATGAAATGCAAAACATTCTTTTGCAGCACTTTTCCAGAAAGGCAGTGTATATATACACTTACCAAAAGGAGAAGTCGTTTATTTATTCCATTGATCATTAGCCTGCATTATCTCAGGGGCTCACCATGGGTTCTGAAAGACAATTAAAGGAGAAGAGTCTAAGACAGACTTACTGGGGGAGGGAGGAGAGGGAGGGAGAGAACATATGGATATTTTCAGATGGATGTCTTGGCCTCATCCACCTGCACAAATTCTTCTAGCTCAACTTGAGTGAGTATTCCATGGAAAAGACTGCTCCAGAAGCTCAAGTGCCTCTAATTTTATGCAAGGTGCCCCTTTGCCTTTTCTGATCTTGTAACCCGCTGTAATGCTCATGTGGAATCATATTTTATGGATACCCCGCATTCCGTGAATGGTAAAGGCTCTTGTATCTCTAGTCTCAGAAATGTATTATTCATGCATTCCCTTGTTCTGATGCAAGCAAAGAAAACCAGATAAAGATTAATTTGGGGGGGGGGAATAAACAGGCTTCTTTTCTCTCATCCTTCTCCTCCTTTCTCACCTTTTCCTCCTTAAATGTCTTCGATCCATTCAAAGAATGGCTTCTCTATGCTCCCTCCCTCTCTCTCTCTGCATCTATATATCTGCTGATTGAGTTTCTTTCTGCTTCTCCCCAGCCCCTCTCCTGCCAACCACAGCTATCAACCCCCCCCCCGCTCTCAATCCTTAGATGATCTTGTCTCCTTAGCTTTACAGCCACGCTTCCTTTTCAGATGCCTGAAATATATACTATTGTGTTTCACCTTTAGGTTTTTTTGTGTATGTGTGAAGAAAATCCCTTTTAAGTTCTTCCTTCTGTGAGGTTCTGTTCTTCTTTGCAGTCAAGTGCATGGATGTTTGCTGCCAGGAGAGTCTGCGCTATTGCGTGAGGCATGCTCTGATAGCCTTTCTTCTCCACTTTTCTATTGTCCTATACCATCTTGGAGGCATTGCAATGGCTTGAAAGCCTAATGTGACTCCCCACCCCACCCTGATCAGAGATTTGTCCAGGCTGTGTATTCTTCTGTCTTCTCCTTCTTCCACATCTGAGGGTGAGGGAATGGATGGCATAATACCATCTGCACTTCCATCTTTCACAAGGGGAATGCAGAGAAAGGAAGAAGAGCTGAATCAACATGTCTTTCAAAAGATTTGCATTGGAAATCATTTCAGAAATGTGTCTTTTCCCACCTGTCTCCTAGAAAAAGAAGTCCACTTTCAAGGATTTTTGGCATATATTTCCCACCAGTTTTGGGCTGGTGATGGTCACACCATCCCTTCCCCATGGCCTGGGCTCACACTAGGTCCCAGGCACTGTGAGAAATGCAAACAGGTGGCCTTCCTGTTAACACATACAGTAGCAACACCAAAAAGCTTAGGACAGGAGAAAGATGAATTTCCAGCTCATGAGCCTAATGCAGCAGATAGATGTTCCCCATGAAGGTATCCAAACAGCTCCTGTATCTCCCCTAAGCACCATCCTCTAGAGTTAATGTGAAGAGAAGCTACAGGAAAATAGGTAGCTTCCTTATACTGAGGGCTTGTCTACATGGGCAAAAAATCCCATACTCACCCTGTAGTTGCGCCGCAGTTACCACACAACATTTTTGATGATTCACATCTTCATTGGGGTTTCTGCAGGAAACTCTGGGTCTGAAAGATTTTTGGTTTGCTCCACGTTTAAGGGGAAAACCTGGATTATTGGCTGTGTGCCAGCCATGAATTTGCTTTGGTGCAAAGCTGGGTTGGGACTTCTGGTAGATGGGACTCAGTTCTGGCACTTTAAAAAAAGATTTATATCTGGATAAGTGTATCCCTGCTTATCCAGTAATGCAGTAGTCAAAAACAATGTATATACAGTATGTATATTTGCATGCACAAGTGAACAGAGCAACCCTGGCCATGTTGCTGGAAATAGTATGACATACAGGAGAGGTGATTAATGTAGGATGGCCATTTTACTCTGATGCAGATTACAGTGTGGTGGGATACTCCAATCTACAATCAGAGAAGCCCAGTGAGTGTGGCGTTTATGGGACCACTGCAGATAAAAAATATCAGCAATGGCTACAAGGTAGGTGTGGAGTTTCCTGCCACTGTAGTCAAGCCCTGAGTCTGACCGTTGGTCCATTAAGGGTAATACTTTCAATTCTGATCAGCTGTGGCTCCGCAGGGTTTCAAGATGGATTCATTCCTTGCCCTACCTGGAGATCCCTGGTATTCCCTAATGGTATCCTATCCAAGTACTAACTAGGCTTGATCCACCTAGCTTCCAAAAGCAGAGAAGAACAGGGTGGTGCTGGTAGTCTAATCCAAGGTATGCATCTGATCAGTGGTCATTGGAAACAGCAAATATTTCCCTACTGGTTTCATTCCTTCCCCTCTACCCCCATGCACAGTACAGGAAGACAGAGTGAAACTATCCATGCTCTCTGCTTGCAAGAGTTGGCTGACACTGCTTTGCACCTCACCAACTTCACTACCCAGAAGAGGAGGAGGTGGAAAACCGAAGCAGGGTCTCCAGCTAAAACACCAGGTGAAGAAGAGCTTTGGCTAGGAAACAGTTGACTTCAGGGGTATGGTCATATCCCCTGATGCCATCCAGCCCATGGAGGACCACTGGAAGGGAATCTGGAGCCCCCACTCTTGTTCTTCAAATCAAAGGAAAGAAAATTTGCTTCTGCTACTGCTAAGGGTGAACCTCGCCTCCATAAAACTGATGCTGATCAGTTCATCTCCTGCTGTTGAGCAATTCTGCAAAATTCTCATTGCCACCACATCCCTCTGACCACAAATGGGAGAGAGAGCTTTGAGAGATCATTGGGAAACAGCCCTAGAAACAAGGGTAGAGGAACCTCTTTCAGCCAGGGGGATGGATTCAGTTTTGTGGGAGTTTTCAGGAGTCTCGTTCCAATGGTGGGTGAGGCCAAAAGCAAAAGTGCAGGACCCAAAGTCCCATGATATATAGTATAGCTTAAAGCTCTTGCTAGCAGTAATGAGGCTTTAGGAGAAGGATTATACCAAACCAGAGGTAGCGGTATGTGTATAAACAATGGAAAACCAACAAATGAAGTTGTCAACAAATGATAGTGTCATGAGGAATCAAGACTTCTGCATTTCCCTACCCTGCTCTAGAAGACATACATCTATAGAACAGTCCTGTGCACATTTATTCCAAAAGAGCATCTCCAGGAGGTTCAATATTTGCTGGAAAATTATGCCATGTAACGTACAGTCTGCCACTCAGGCTGGTTCATTTTGATTGATTTGTATTAATCAACAGAAAGAGAAGTGGATTTTTCAAGTGCATCATTTCTGCAAAGAAGAAAGACTTCCTTCACTTTTTAAACATGGTGCAGGAGAGTCTATTGCAGAGCAAATGAATGCAACAAACCACAGATAGTGGAGAAGGGACCATAAGCGATGTGTAATGGTGGTGGGGGGAGTTCAAGTAATGATCCTTGACAGAAGAATGTGGATGTTTACAAGCATGTCCTTAGTCTAATCTGTGCAATGTTGGAAGCTATGCACTTTGGACAAGAGAGCGTATCAAAACAAAGAAACACTCCAGAGAAGGAAGTCACTGATAGAAACGAAAGTAAGTTCCCAAATTTCATCCCACTCTAGAGTAGTCATGAACTGGAAACAAAGATAAGAGTATGGCAGAGCTTAGGAAAAGTTACTTTTTTGGACTATAAATCTTAAGATCCCCCCCAGCCAGCATGGCTGATTATAGGAATTACAGTCCAAAAAAAAAAAAAAAGGAATGTTTACTAGACTCTGGATTATGCATATGAAAGGGCACATGGACAATGTAGATATCCATGCTCAGTGGTGCCATTGAGAAGGCAAATGTTCTATGTTTGTCAAGGCTATTTCCAGGAGCAAGCACTGCTAGCCATTGGAAAAACAAACTGGGCAGATTAGGTTCCAAATATAATTCTTTTTCTGAGGAGCTTTTAGGATCTGAAGCTTGGTATTTGGAGGTAAGGGAGTGGGGAAACATCCACCCAGCCATCCCTCAAAATGAACAATCCCCCAAAATTGACCAGAAAAGATCAGCAGATAGCTGTACTAACTGCAGCCTTGGCACATAGACCAAAAGAAACTAAATCTGGAGACAGTCCAAAGGAGGTTACTTGAATTCCCCCCAAAGGGTTAGTAACAAAGACCTTGAGGCTGGGAGGCTAATCAAAATTGTTTGCCTGTGTAGGCCTTTGATCTGTTTAGAGAACTCAACAGAAAGGCAAACTCTTCAGCTCTTGCTTCAGTGTCAGGCTAAAGTCTAAGCCCATTTCTTGCCTCCAGAAATGAACTCCCCTCTCCCCCCAAAAATTGCTTAGACCAGCAACCTGTGGATAACAGGGGTGGCCTACTGTCTTATGTCCAGCGGCCAATTTTCTGCCCCTGGGACTTCACAGACCACTAAAAAAATAACCCCCCAAAAAGAGACTGAAACCAAACCAGACATAGGTAGAGGTCCACTTATTGAAAAAGAGGTGCTCTTAAATGTTAAACAGCAAAGGGATCCTGCATCCTATTTAGAAAGTGAAAAACTACTTTGGGAAGCTTCCATTGGAGGCAGTTCATCTTCTTTTTCATTCTTCTTTTTTACCTGAAGTCAGGGGGCTGCAGGCTGCAAAAATAGTCTTGGGTTTTGCTGTAGCATGAACACGTGTTGAATGTTGCAGATGAATAACTAAGCATACAGACTAACACCTATGTACATATGTACACAGAGTGCACATGTGTTGAATGTATCATGTGTGTGTTTGTGCTCTCCACATGGTCTTGGAGTACTGGTTCTGACAGACATGCTCTTTTAAGGGCTGGAATCCTGTTGGTGTCTTATACTTGTGTTAGTTCTTCAAACATTTTGTCCAATGTAGAATAGCTGTATTGACATCATGTTTGCAGAAGTGGAGTGACAGACGCAGGGCCAAGAGTTGCACATGATTGTGCATGAATGCATGGTTCCATTGTGCATGATGCACATCACACTTAGATTTGAACTGTGCAATTGCCACATAATCCCATGAGTGAAAATTTCTACTCTGTCTCCTCCTGGCCACTACTGATTTGAAGAATTTCTGTCCCAACTTCCTGAAGCCAACCAAACCAGTGATTTGTCATTTTGTGAAATATTTAGCCAATAAAGGTGGGGGGCATAGAATCAAATGGAACCTTACTAAAAATAGAATCATAGAGTTGGAAGAGACCACAAGGGCCATTCAGTCCAACCCCCTGCCATGGCAGGAATACACAATCAAATCATTCCCTACAGATGGCCATCCAGCCTGTTTAAAAACCTCCAAAGAAAGAGACTTCATCACACTACAAGGCAGTGTATTCCACTTCCGAACAGCTCTTGCTGTCAGGAAGTTCTTCCTAATGTTTAGGTGGAATCTCTTTTCCTGTAGTTTGATCCCATTGCTCCGTGTCCTAATCTCTGGAACAGCAAAAACCCAAGCCTGCTCCATCCTCAGTATGACATCCCTTCAAGTATTTAAACATGGCTATCATGTCGCCTCTCAAACTTCTCTTCTCCAGACTAAACATTCCCAGCTCTCTAAGCTGCTCCTCATAGAACATGACTTCCAGATCTCCCACCATTTTGGTCACCCTCCTCTTGACACATTCCAGCTTCTCAATATACTTCCTGAATTGTGGTGCCCAGAACTGGACACAGTCTTCCAGGTGAGGTCTGACCAAAGCAGAATAGAGTGGCACTATTACTTCCCTTGATCTAGACACTATACTCCTATTAATGCAGCCTAGAATCGCATTGGCTTTTTTAGCTGCTGCATCACACTGCTGACTCATGTTCAGCTCGTGGTCCACTAAGACTCCTAGATCCTTTTCGCATGTACTGCCCTCAAGCCATGTGTCACCCATCCTTTATCTGTGCATTTCATTTTTACTTCCCAAGTATAGTATCCTACATTTCTCCCTGTTGAAATTCTAAATACTAAAAGCAGCATTAAAAACAATAGCATGGTTTTTAAAGTCAAGTTTAGAAGTTGCATTTCGACATTCATCCCAAATACAGAAATAAAAGATTAGTTGCAATTCTAAAGAGAGTGGAGTCCAAAGTTTGAGAGCAGCAGTACAGGAGAAAGCCCTTTTCTTGTGGCCTGACAAGCACATTTTACCCTGTAATATTTGTTTTAGCAGAGAAAGCATTAATGGCTTCCACAGACCTTGCCTTTTAGCTGCCCCTACAATGCAGGTTATTCCACATTGGGCACACTTCAATGGGAACACATCCCTTAAAGTGAAAATGCCAAGTGAGTGTTGGAGGTTCCACTTCAGCAACCACATCTCCGAGGAAAGCCAAAGGCAACTTAAATTTCTCGGGAGGAGTGATGGTAGATTTCTTTTCCTTCCTCCCCATGAAGGGAAAGCAGAATAAATTGCAGAAAATAGTCACGTAAAGAAGAAAATGTGATCCTGGACCATAATTTTTACAAGCCAAAGACTTCAGCTCTCTCGAGTGTCAAATCCAGGCTACTTTTGTTGATGATGAAAGTTTCTATCACATTTTGGGTCTACTAAAATTGAGACTATTACACTTTGGACATATTGTGAGGAGACATGATGCATTAGAAAAGAAAATAAGGCTTGGTAAGGCGGAAGGCAGTAGGAAAAGAGGAAGACCACATTACAGGTAGATAAAGAGCCAGTCAAGATGGTGAAAGAAATCCTCATAGAATCCAGGGGGAATCCCATATGTACAAATTCGATCCTGCAGCATTCTGTCACTTTTGGAGGGAGGGGGAACAAAATTCAGGAAAACTGTGGGGAAAATACATACTCCCGCTCATTAGAACAACCAAATTCCAGTGCAGCACATTCCTGAAGAGGATAGATGATTGGTTGGACATGCATGGGTGCTGGAGATTGCTAAGAAGGCAGCGCCCAGAAATGCCATGTTGGATTGTCACTGTAGCGATTGTGTGCTTAGGTGATAAAACAGCCTTTCTTGTTTTCTTTTTTCCATTCTTTAAGCAGAAGATTGCTTTCTTGCACATGGGATTTAGTTGTAAAACAACAATCCTACTTTGTCAAGGGCAAGTTGGGGAGAATAAAAAACCAAGTAATTCAATCACACCCACCATCTTGATTCTCTGGAATGCCTCCATGTGAAGAGCAAACATGGATAGCTTCGCACACTAGCAACCTTGCAAAAAGATTGTTGAGACAAATGAAAGCTGCGGTGAATTGGCTTAAGTTCACACCAATCCACGTTTTATTCCTTCATCTAGACTGGCCCAGACTCAATCAAGGAAGCCATAGCCCTGAGATTGCAAGACCTGAGGAGGGCTGTTGAAGATAGGGTGACTTGAAGGTCTCTCATTCACCATAAGCCAGCCAACTTGATAGCAATTAAGAACAAAACTGGGGAAAGGGGTTTGGCAAATTGCAGTAGCGGTTACGTCCTTTTTGGCTACCTTGTAGACACCACCAGACTTTCCAAAACAGAGAATGAAATTGATAGAAAGAACTTGGACTTTTAGATGTTTTCCAGGGCTTTGGGGCTTCAGGACTTCCATACTTAGGCTGCATCTGCACTGCAGAAATAATCCAGTTTGACATCGCTATAACTGCCATGGCTTCAATGCTATGGAATTCTGGGATCTGTCATTTAGTGAGATATTTAACCTTCTCTGTCAGAGAGCTCTGGTGCCACAACAAGCTACAAATCCCAGGATGCCATAGCATTGAACCATGGCAGTTAAAGTGGTGTCAAACTGGATTATTTCAGCAGTGCAGATGCAGCCTTAGATGTCCCAGTGGAACTGATAGGGACAGAGGATAAGGACTGATCCACTTTGGAAGAGGCCCAACAGTCAAGAAGAGAATAGGAAGAATCTTGCTGGCTCATAGTGAATTGCATAGCTAGTAGCTACTTTAGATTTCCAATTGGTTCAACAACACTTACCCCACAATAGGTGCTGGGTGCCATATTGGGTTAAATCTAGGACTGCCTTCTTTCTAGTCATTTCCTTGACAAACTTTTCTAGGTGATCTAGAAATTTTTGTCATGACTGGGATATCCATTTTCTCAGGTCTCTTTCACACTGCACAAATTATAACACAATCGATGTCACTTTACTTGCTAAAGAGCTGTAGTACCTCACAAAACTTTTTTTAAAATTCCATAGATGCAGCTGTCACAGTTAAAGTGGTATCAAAATGCCATAATTGTGTAATACAAAAGAGACATCAGTCTTCATCAGGACAATTGAAATGTCTCATGAGAACACTTGATCTTTTGAATGCTTCACTCATTTCAGTGTTTACCTCTGGATCATCCTGAACATTTTTTAATACTAGGGGTAATTATATGTCCTCAATTACTTTTGCAGTGTGAAGTCAAAGGCTTTCACGGCCGGCATCCATAGATTTTCCTTGGGTTTTTTTCTGGGCTATTCCAGAACACGGCCTCACAGCCTGGAAAAAACCCCAAGGAAAACCTACTTTTGTAGTGTCTATACTTCTGATGGTGTCACTAGCTCTGTTGAGGACTGGAAGCTTAAAAACTCCATCTGCCTTTGATGTGGGAGATTTGGGAGAAGAAATAGTGCCACATTGTAAGGAATGGTTTTCACAGAAATGGCTTTTTCCTTCACTGACATACCTGAAATCACATCTATAGCATGGGACTTTCTGAAACAAAAGAATTACAACCTTGTTTTCTCTCTCACCCCTTCCCCCAATTTTCATTTGTGTTTTGGGTCCCTTTTCTTTTCCTCTTTGACTAATTACAGTTTGTTAGTTGTTATGGCAACTATGGATTGCTCTAGGCATCTGACTCTAGTGATTGGGCAGCAAACGGAGATGTCTGAAGAATACAAATGGTTTTTCTTGGGTTATTTAAATCCTTTCTACCGGTACCTTTCCTTTCCACCCTCCATGGTCAACACCCAAAGAGCCATTGAAGTTTGGTTATTAATGTCCTTACTCTTGTCTGAGCCCAGAGCAAAAGAAAAAACCCTCTACCTAAGGCAGTCACAAACCTTTGCTTCCAGCCTCGGGCACTGTGCAGCATTAAGGGAACTGCTGTATTTCACAGCAATAACAGACAGGCCTTGCAAAAAAAAAACAGTGACTTGTGAGCAACATGACAATGACTGGCAGGCCTTGTTCTTAACACTACAGCTTTTCAGGTTGGCATTTAGCAAACACTGGGTTGCCTATTATAGCTACTTCCAGCTCTGTCTCTGTCACATTATTATTTAGACCTCGTCGACTGACATTTGATTTCAATATTTAATAATGGTGGCTATACAGAACAATATTCAATAGCAGCAAATCATATTATTTAATACTGAATTTGGTCATATTTGACCACTGATATGAAATGGCATTTGGATTGTTTTCAATAGCTTAGCATGCAATAGTATTTTATTACTGGATAGGAGTCTTGACAAATGTTTAATATTTGTGATCCATCAAAACCAGAGAGGTGGCCTCCACTTTGCTTTGGCTGTACTTTGCAAATGTGACTGTCATAGTTTGTGGGACCAGAGGAAGGAGAGGGCCCATACATGAGGAGAATTCCAGACACGAGGAAATCTGTGGTTGGATAATATGACCTGGAATAGGAAGTACAGTAGGACCCCCATATCCGCTGGGGATTGGTTCTGAGGGGGCCCGTGGATACCAAAAACCGTGGATAATAGCACACACCATTGAAAACAATGGGACTTCCAGTTTAAAATACCATAGAGTTGCCTTGGAGGACCTAGAAAATGGCTAGAGAGGACACATTTTCTAGGAAGACTCTATGGTAGGTGTGCTGTTCTGTGTCCCGTGGATAATTGAATCAGTGGATAATGAATCAATGCTGAGAAGGCAAGGAATTTTCCCTTTCAGAGTCATAAGGACTGGTGTCCACATGTTTCTTGCCAGTAAAAACTCTTAGGTTGTGATAGAGTCTTTGTGGATCCAGCAATCCTACATAGTGGAAGTGTTTGTCTCTGTGGAAAGTGAAAGCTAATATGGCCCCCCTTACCCACTTGACCTTTTGTACAGAGGATATTAATAGAAGAGTCACATGCTCTGGAATTCAAATTGGCTTCTTCTAGTGACCTTTATAATAATATTGTTTGGGTTTCTCCTGAACTCCTGTAGCCTTTGTTTATTATTTCCAGCAGTATTATCTTGTCATCCTGCATTTGTCGCTTCAGACATTTCAAAGATTAAAAATTGGGACACTCGGGGGTTCTTTCAATTACTGCTTTTCCCACACTTAGAGTGACTGCCACTCCCAACATTTTTGAAGGCTTCTCTCCTGCTGTTTATCTATTCCGCAGCAGGATATCAACAGCAGTAGATTCAACAGTGCAGCAGGTTAGTTAGTGGTCCCTAAGAGATTTTGGGTGGTTGTGTGTGATTTAAAAAAAAAAAAATCACAGCAGATCTTGTCAGATATTAGAAAATAACACAGCTTGGAATTAATTTGTTCAATTTAATTCATTATTTTATCTCTTTATTAACCAACCTTTCACCTGGTATACAGGACCCAGGGCAGACTGAATCAAATTAAAACAAAACAACAAAAGCCAATTGGATACAATTAAAAAAAAAACACAATTCCATTAAAAACATTAAATTAAAACAGTTTAAAAACAGATTAAAATGTAGCTTAAAACGGGATAAAAGCACAACACCCCGCCCTCATTAAAGGACTCTTCCATCACATGGAGACTGCCAAGGAATACCAGGTGCTGTAGGATACATTTCAGAGGAAGACGGTGGCAAACTACCACTGAGGATTCTTTGCCTATGAAAACCCTATGAAATTCATGGAGTCACCATAAGTTGACAGGTGACTTGTAGGCAGGCACACACACAAGTTAAAAGCCAATAGAAAGGTCTTGGCTGGTGGTAGAAAGAGAGCAGACAGGAGACCAAGTGAGCCTCTCATGGGAAGGAGTTCCACAACTTGGGAGAAGACACCAAGAACTTGGGAACAGACTCCCACATCCTCAACAAACAAAGCTGTGATGGTGATAGGACAGAGAGAACTCCCTCCCCTGAAGATCCTAAAAGTTGGTCAGGCACATAGAGGGAGATATGGTCTTTCAGATAATCTGTCCCTCAAGCCACAGAGGGCTTTATAGGTCATAGCCAGCACTCTGAATTGTGCCTAGAAATGTACTAGTAGCCAGTGAAGTTGTTGCAACAAGGAAGTTATGTGCCCCCTGTAATCTGTTACCTGTAAATTCATTGGCCAGAATCCTGTTGGTGAACTACACATGTGCACCTTGAAGTTACGCACATGTGTATCTGGTTTTGGATGGAGTTCAAGGGCTATGACTCACTAGCCAAAACCTCCCAATCCCAGTATCTGTGAAACGCCACAGAGCCAATGCTACAGCTTATTAAATGTCCAGAGGGGTCTATGCCATTTCAGTACGGCCAGTTCAGAGTGACTGTTTCAGTGTGGCACCATTCTGCTTGCATATCAATTGATAATTGATAATTTTGTCAAGGAATGCAATCAAAACCATTTCTATTTGGTTGGCATTGTCTTGCAGAAACAATTGGGTTAGGGTTAGGGTTAAGGTAAGTGTTGGGGTTATTACCAATTATCTATTGATATTATTGATAATAATCCTAACCTTACCTTAAACCTAACCCTTGCCCAAACAGTTTTGCAAGACAATCCCAACCACAGAGAAATGGTTTTGCTTGCATTTTCTTGAAAAAATTGTCAATTAATAATTGATGTGCAAGAAGAACCATGCCACTCTGAACTGGCTGCACTGAAACATCCCATTCCGTGGCCAGAGGAGGTGGAGGTGGAACCAGGGGGGGAAAGAGACATCCAAGCAACTGATATTTCAGTTCATCCTGGCTGCTTTTCTCCAGAAAACTCTAGTTCATCATTTCCTTCCCCTCTTGATGAACTGCAGGCAGGACATGCTGCCATCCCACCTTCCTATTCACCCCCCTCCCTCCCCCTGACCATTTAATGGCTATAGCAGTGAGCCCACAGAGCTTGACAGCTGTGAGCACACAGCTCCACATGCCTGATCCAGAATCCTGGCCATTAATTTTTTAAAACAATTTTAGGTCATTATTTTATAGTTATAATAATAATAGTGTTAACAGATTGAGTAATTATTAATGCTTCATGCAGTGTTAATTTGTTACTTTGGGGGAGCAAATTGGAGCTTGGGGGACATTTTTGGGCCATTATGGTAATTTTAATCCTTTTTAAAACATTTAAAACTAATGTTACTAAGGATTAATGTAGCAAATTTATTTTATACTATTTGGTAAAAATTACAAGCATTAACGAATTAATTTTTCCTTACAACACCAGTGTTTTTAGTATCAATGTTAATGCTTCCAAGCACTAAAAAATAACTGCAAGTTTTGGGGAGCTTAGATTCAAATATGGGGACCTTTTGCAGGGTGGCTTCTTGGTTGACAGACTACAGAATTTTCCTAGGTTGTGGTTGGGGAACCTTTGGCTCACTAGTTTGGCCTACAGCTCTTACCAGCCCTATCCATGTGTCATGCTCTACCTGGAGAAGATCTCCTCCGATGAGGAAGAGGGAGAGGAGATCCAAGATAACAGGTTGTAGTCAGAGCCAAAATTGGCTGGCAGTCCCATCATGGCATTGGCAGAAACAAAGTCCAGATCATCCCATGCAGTTCCTGCAGATCATGAAGAATATACCGAGGCACTTTGTCCTATGGAGCATTGTAAATTAAAACACCAGTTGCAAAGGGAGAGGAAATACCCTGATCTACTTTAAAAGGCAAGTGGTGAGTTTATTGGGCTAGCTGGGCTGGCTATAAATTAGCTCAGCGAAGGCCATTCTGTTGTTACAAACAACCAGCCAACTCCAGCATTTCCTTTGTGGTCTTGTCTGATGTTTCTGGCTTTCTGGCTCTCTGAACTTCTGTGTGTATTTTGGAAAACACTTTCCAGCAACTCTCTTCTTGGCTTCGGACTCTGCACAAGACTGCTTTTCACATTTGGGCCTCAGGTTGTCCAGATCATGCTTCTGCTTCCACTGACACGGTGTGTATGACCTGGGACTGGCCTGGTTTCTCCACTGTTTGTTCCACTGGACTGTAGGTGCACTTACCTGGGCAGTTGTTTATATTAAACAGGGCACCAGCATTGCCACTAAGGAAGGATTGGGAGACTTGTAGTGTGAAACAACCCCTTTCCTATGCAATTCGGTATTCTCAGTCTCTGGGTTGACCCTGTTCCTCCAGGGTGATTATTGGATACTCCTGAGTAGGAAGGACTAGAAGGGGGCTTCCTGTTCCATTTAAGTCTTCATTAAACATCAAGATCTTCCTTAGATCTACTGTGTTACTGTATCCCTGGTCCTAGAGATTCATCCCTCTCCCCTTGGTCCTGACTTAATCTCCCATCATAGCTTCATCTCACAGCTCCTGGCCTCTGGCTCAATTCAGATTGCTACACATAGACCAACCCTAACAAACCATAAGATTTAGGAACATTTACTATCTGGGCAGACCATGATTTGTAGAGTGAAAAAGAAACAAGGGACCAGTGGCAGCTGGTGGCTTTAATGTCAATGGGGCAGAAAATCCCTCCAGGGTGTAGCCTGCATTTTGAAGGAGTTGTCCAAAGTAGTGAATATTGGGGGGGGGGGTCGGCTCAAAACCTTAGATAGTTGAACCAAATTGAACCTTTTAAAGTTCAATTTAAAACCTGGAATGGAATCACCATAAACTGACAAGCAAGCGACAAGGTGCCACAGCAATGGTCTGTAGCCCTATTCAGGCATCTAGTAATCCACTGTAAATAAATCCATAAGATAGGGGAACACGTTAACTCCTCATCCTTCCCTCTCTACTTCTGACACTCATATGAAAAATGACTATTTGAAAGCAATCTGAAAAAGAGAGCCTCCTCTCCACATGTGGGTGCTCCCCGTGAAAGAGGCACACTAGGAATTCAAGCTTCCTGTTTGTGTGGAAAGCCCTTGTGCCTTAGGAGGCTCAGAGGGGAGGAATAGTACACTTAAGATAAGTAATAAAGCCATTGACTAGGCACTGTGTGTCTCTACAATCTCTCCCCTTTTGGTGCTTGGTTCAGGGACCTTTTGCACTGCACAATTTGGAGTGATACATTCCACTTTAACTGCCATGGCAACATACTGTGGAACCCTGGGGTTCACAGTTTGATGAGGTGCTGGAGTTCTCTGGCTGAGAATGTAAAAAAAACCCTCCTCCCTAAACTGCAAATCTTAGGATTCCATAAGAATTCCACCATAACAGTTAAAGTGAAAACACAGTGCTATAAATGTGTATTGTGAGAAAGGTTCCAGGGCCCTTTTTTTCCAAAAGGAAATGGTCAAGGAAACAAGCAGTGGACTAAAAAAACTGATTAAGGGCAAAGATGCTAGCTCACAGAAGCATCTGACCATCAGCCATTGATGATAATGTCCATCCCAAAGGTGTTATCTACAAGGGGAGGGGATGAGGACATTGCCCATCGAAATAAGAATTCTCACCTCCACACAAATGCCCCAAATTTTTGTAATTGCAGAGAGTGAGATGTTCACAATTGCTCACACCTAGAATTCTTCTGTGTGCTGTGTTTGTATTCCTTTGGCAGCTTTCTCTGCCCTTTTCTTTAGGTACCACAACTGTATTTTTAAAGGCTCAACTGAAATTTTTAAAGTTATTGAAATGTTAGAAATCTGGGGACCGAAGGAAAATTTCATGTGGGAGCAGAATCTTTATTTAGGGAGCAATGGGTTCATTGCCATTCTGCCTTAGTAGCTACAGCCTTGTCTTAGGCTCTTTCCTCCAAAGAGAAAGGGCATAACAAGCTACTGATAGATTCAGGATTCAGTTATGGTCAAAGCTGCCACTACAGAGAAGCAGGGCCTGTCTACATGGGCAATAAAACCCGCACTCACTCCATATTCACGCCAGAGCTAACACACTACGTTTTCAATGATGTGCATTTTCACTGGGGTTTCTGCAGGAAACTCCAGCTCTGTAAGATTCACAGTTTGCTCCACATGGGGGGGGGCAGATTTTAGGTCATATGGCAGCCAAAGGTGGCCTTAAGAGCAAAGCTGGGATGGGACTTCAGCGGATGGGACTCTGTTCTGGTGCTTTTTTTATTATTTATATTTTTAAAAGTTTTCAGTTGCATGCATCTCAATAAGCATATCTCGGCTTATCCAATAATACAGTATTCTGGGACTATGTATATTTGCTTATTCGCATCCATGAGCAAACAGAGGGGGAAATGGAGCAGCCCCAGCCATGTGGCCAGAAAGAGTATGATGTATAGGACATATGATCAGTTTAGGATCACCCTTTTACTCTGATGCAGATTACAGTGTGACAAGATACTACAATCTACAACTGGAGAAACCCAGTGAGTGTAGCATTTACGGAGCTGCTATAGATCTGAGAAATCTACTGCAGCTACCAGGTAGGTGTGGGGCTTCTCACCAGCATAGACAAGCCCACAAACTCTTTGATTTGCAGTCTTTTCTTTCCCCAGTTGAATGTAGGGTCAGGAGGAGCAGGAAGTAGCTGCAGGAAGTGCTACGGTCTTATTGACTGCTGGCTTCACTGGTTGGACCAGCTGGATATGGGTCAGAGAGCTGACCTGGCCATGTCATTGGTGGATCCTAAAAATATTATAAGCCCTAGTGCAGAAAGTAAATAGAAATGTACACTTTGGTTCAGAGGAAGACCTGTTTTTGAGCCGTACAGAAAGTGGGTCCACAAGTGTTCACAAGTCACCTTATACCATATCATACAGAAGTTCCTTTTCTGGACTAGCACTCATCGAATTTTCCAGCCAGCAACTTCCTTTTTTGGGGAAAAGTAATGTTCCCAAGCGCTAACAGATATACCTGCCAGCATTTGTCATGGGGGCTGTCTGGATAACTGTGCAAGTCTGCAGTAACTCTGTCCAGGACCTGGAATAAAACACTTTTTGGATGTCAAGTACCAGAATTCCCAAGCCAGCATGGCCACTGCCCATGTTTTTTTTCTAGAAGATTCAGTGATCTGTAGTCTGAAGAGCTATATTTCCAAGGTTGGGCTCGATCCTTCAGTCTCTCTCAAGCAACGTGCTCAAATGGACCTTGAAGGCCTCCAGATGGATCTCAATGTTCTTTAGGCCTCAGCTGCTCCCTGGCAAAATGCAGCCTTCCATCTCCCCAAGGCTGTTCTGGCTTATCTGTAACACCTCTAGGCAGGCCTGAAGCTTTGTTATAAATGAGCAGAGGCAGTGAAATTTCCCGGGGGAAGGAGCACTAGCTGCATGCAAGGGCGTTTTCGCCATCATTAGCTGTCTAATTGTGTGCCATGCCAACACAGAGCTATTTAGATGTGTGACTGGCAATGATTTATTGATTACTGCTCCTTTTGTAAAGCTTTGTTTTCTCATTTCTGACAAATCCAACGACTAGTGGTTGAGTTTGATTTCTCTTTTTTCTTTTTCTTTTTTAATGAAAAATTGCTTCCAACACTTATTTGAAATTTCCTGTAAATACACACACACATACACAGGCACTCAAACATAAAGCAAAGACCCACCCACACATCATACAGAAACAAAACACACACGGGAAAGAAAACAATGGAACAATGTGGGAGAAAGTGATTTGGCAGGTCCTCTGACCGACCCACCCCCACTCCTAATTACACAAACCTGGATCTGAGGCAGTACAAAGTTCAGGTACAGCACATGCTCCAAGTGGTCCAACTTTAACAGAAAGGTCTTAATTTACGGGGATCTGTTTCTGTCTTCTCTTCTAGAGAGATGTCATCAGGGTGGTGGTGGTGGTGGGGTCTTTTCAAAAATATTGGCAGTCAGAGTTTCAAAGACTGCCATTCAGTGAAACAGAAGCTTTGGAAAGTTGACACCATTATAGTCAGCTAGCCCTTGAATTCACCCACAACTATAGCTATGCACAGATATCATGAAGGGCTGTGATTTCAGAGGTGCAAGTCATTCCCTCCACTAGAACAGATGCTGCTATTCCATACATGGTTGCTGCTGTGGCCAATTCCTCACCCGGTTAGCCAGCCTGCTCAAAGAAGCATCTCTCCAGCCTTAGCTAAGCCAATCCTCAAGTGACACAGGTACAGTCTCCTATACCATGCCATCCAACTGTCCCTATTTGGCAGGGACAGTCCTAATTAATCTTCTGTCATCCCACCTTTAAAATATGCCAGTTTCTCTCTCCTCATCTCACTTCCCCCCTTTGTTCCCAGCTTATTTCTATTGCTGCAAATGAAATTCAAAGTCCAAAAAGTAGTTTGCACTCAGGAAGAGGTGAGTAGACTCTTGCCCTTCCCAGTAGGCTCAGGCAAAAGCAAACTTATGCAGCCCCTCCTAACTTGTGTTTTCTTCCTCATTAATAACTTTTGCCACCCTGACTACACTCTGAAGTTGCTTGCCCATATGCATCCCAGTTTTCATCTGTGAAATGTTGGAGGGTATGCCATAGTAGAAGCCTTACTAGCTTGGTAGAATTTTGCAGAACTGAGTTCCACCTGCATAGACTTTAAGGACTCAGGATAACCTCCAAGCTATGATGAAGTGGCAGAGTAAAACTTTGGGGAGGTTAGCAAATCATCGTTCAAATTTATCTTCCCTATTTGTTGGGAGAAAAAAATGAGGATGTCACTAAATCTCTCTAAGGGGAGGAGAAATTTTACAATACTTTCTGGGATGATGGGATCACAGCTAAGTGTGGCAGTAGCACAGCTTTTCTCAAAAGGCAGTAGCCACAGCAATGTCTGTGTTGGTGGCCTGAACACCATGTTATTCTCCCATTGTGTCCCCAATTCAGTGCCTTTTTGGGGTGTTATGTGTGTTGGGGTTGTGACAATACATACTCCCAATCAAAAATAAACAGCAAATAACATTCCACAAAGCATTGACTTTTTGTAAGGGTGTGAGGAAAAGGAAGATCACTGTGTTCAACATCAGTGTCACCAGTATCAGGGTGCCTCTGAGCATGCAAAGAGTTCCTTCTCTTTTCATAAGCAGTTAAAGTGAGGGCCCAGCAGCCTTCAGTTCAGAGTAGTTTTCAGTTCAGTTGTTCTCACACTGAAGAAGGAATAATTGCAAAATATTGTTCCCCACTGCCTCAGATTATGATAGTGTCTGTGCATTTTTGATGGCATTTAGCATTGCCTGGCTTTTTAATTTGCACAAAAAACAGGTATGGGCGGGGGGGGAAGCCCATTCATTTTGTGCAAAAAAAAAAAAAGCAGGGGAGGACATTTTTGTACAGTAAACAGTCCCAAACACAGTAGAACCATTAAATCAACTGAATTTACCCTGTGGTCATTCATCAATAGTGGGTGTTCTCTGGTTGGGACTGATCAACAGGATTCCAGACAGTATTTTTTTGGCACAGAATACACTGCTTTCTCTCTAATCAAGTTTGTTTGCTCCAGAACACACACATGCTCTCTCTCATTCTCTGTGTGTGTGTGTGTGTGTGTGCGTGCGTGTGTGCACACACAGATAATTTTTTCCCCAAAAAAGTCATGACATGCAAATACCAAAACCATGCATACTGAATATTTGATCAGCAGGATGTCTGAATGTGTCAAGACACCCTTCCTCAAAAAGAGTGAGAGAGAAAAATGTGAGCATGCTTCACACCCCTCCATGATACAGCCCTTATATTTTGTATTTTAGAAAATAAAGAAATACATTTGGGAAGTGCATCAGGGTTACTGTCCTCTTCTTTCAATGATCAGAATTTAATATGGTCAAAGCTTCCGCTTAGACATGAAACTGATGAATGATTATCTCGTGGGGATATTTGGAGACTCAGCTTCCTATTTGTAAAAAATAAAATAAAATGGGACAATATTTCCTTTTCATGAGCAAGAGGCAGAATCATAAGAAGGAAACCTTCTCCATCCAGACCCCTCCAAGTTAACAGCTGGCTAAATAAATGTAATGAAATATTAATACAGTTTTAAAAGTCCTATTTGGATGCAAGCCATGCAGTCTTCCTTGGCTTCACAATTCCTGAAAGATTTGAAAATAGTTAGTGTGATACCATGCCACTTAAAAAAGTACAAAAGGCCTGGCCAAACCTACAACTCTATGAAAATTGAAATGAAATGAATGGTATGTTAAGCCAAGCTCTTCTCCACTGCCATAGTCTCCTCATTTGTCTAGGAAATGTTTGCCATCTTGTGGCCAATAAGAAGAAAAACAAGCATATATTCCTCTGTGGATTTTTTAAAAAATCATTTAATTCTGCTTCAGATCAGTCACCCACACCACTCCACATACAGTTCTAGCAGTAATCTCATGGAATGAGTAATCCCATTCAAAAAAGGATGGCACGGTTTGTGAGTATGATGGCATTCTCATACTACATAGGCAATCAGATTTGATTGCATGTGCAAACAATGATGGCAAGTGATGGAAAATGAAAGTGAGAGCAACTGAAGGCAATTTAAAGAGATAGGGAAACCTTTTCACAAGGACTGATTCCCTCAAAGTATATTGTATGTGGGTGGATGGGTTTAGCAATCTCAGAAAGGTTTACAAAACATTGAATAATTTTGAATCTGCCTTATGCAGCTATGGTCAAGATCCTGTATCAAGAGAAGTATTGATTCCCCTCTCCTCTCCCACAGGACTTTGATTTCTCCTATTGCCCCCTCCCGTCCACCATTTAGTGCACAATCACAATGCCTGGAAGGATGCCTGTATCTGGTTATAGGCTTCTCCAACATCCCTGTCCTCTGGGTGGGAGGACAGGAGGAAGACAAGTCCTGTGGCAGTTTTGGTAATCCCTTGAAGGAGATAGTGCATTCCTCCCTCTGCAACGTCCAAAAAAAGTTCAATATGCTGATGTACCTTTCAGTTGCGCACATGTCACGAACAGGATGCCAACCCTAAGTACCTCTGATCCTTTCTCATGCATTTGTTAAAATGTTTTGTCAATGCAGGACAAAGTGGGGAAGAAAGCCCTTTTTGTTTCAAATTGAATTTATAATTTGAACCAATGCATCTGAATGACAGATGTGGAAACTGTAAAAGCCTGTTTAAGTGGCCTGTGTGAAATTAGCTTCATAGGATGAGTCATAGCTTTTATTCACTTACTTTCAAATACAAACATGTGTAAGATTAAATGGTGTAAATTAGAGATATAAGCAATACTTGCCAATTTTCTTGTCCTTGTAGAGAAAGAGTGTTTTGATACATCAAGATTTCTCTTCTTTAATAAATATCAAAAAGTGTTTTGCAAAAAAATATAGGTTAGCACCCTTTGGGCGATTTACATATGTTTAGGTTCTATCACACACTTGGTGGTACTTTTTTGGCTAATGAGTAATATCCCTATTCAACTGAAGGTTACAAAAGTAGATTTGCACATGTGGTCCCAATTGAACATCATTGCACATTGCATGTTGTGCACTGAGCATTGTTGTGCATTGATTACATGGTTGCTCACAGCTATGTACTGTGCATTATACATCAATGCACAATGTTAATTTTGTTGAATAATGTTGCAGTTTTGTTACAAGGTGACGTTGTGCAAGTAATCCATAACTGTGAGTGCAAAGTTATGCTACGTCTCTTCAGTGCAGGTTCCCAGCCATAATGTTCTTTGCATAAAAATATGTTGTGGGGAAAAAAAGTTTTGAAAAGGGGGGGGGCTTGAAAATGTGCAAAAACTCTTCTAAATTCATCCAGTGGAGAGAAAACCTCTGGTCCTTTTTATTTTGTGTGTTTGAGGACAAAATAAATGAAGATGCACATCTCTAGTGTAAATGCCATTGTGTTTGGTCCCAGAAAAGTATACATAATCTTGTGACCTTAGAATATACTCATTCCTGTCCAAATTGTAAAGTGGCATCTCTATCTGTCAGTCCCCCACCCCCAAAAAACTACTAGTGTAAAACAGATCTTGATGGATTTTGCTGAATACAAACATTTGAAAGGTCAGCATTTGATACCAACCCAGAACAGAATTATGGCATATTGAGTCCAAAGAAGAAATGTGTGGATTCAGTTTCATGAGAAACAAACTCCAGCTGCACTGACTGAACTATACATTTTATCATACACTATGCTTGTTCTTACAATTATTCAGGAAATGTGATTTCCACACATTCATACATTAATATGCTTTGCCATAATTAAATTAAATACACAAATTTAATTCAGGCTCCCCCCCCCACAAGTATATAATCTTTCCATTATGTATGGCTACTCCATTGCTAAGAGCAAGTCTGGTGTAATGATTTGGGTACCGGATTAGGATTCTGGTAGACCAGGGCTCAAACCCCCACTTAACCATAGAACCCCCCTGGGCAAGCTTGGCCCACCAGGTGGCCATGGGGGGGGATAGCCCCTTCCCCCTACATAGTTACACACCCCAGATTAGAAGGCTGAACAAATGAACAGGTACAGTGTGCTTTCTTTCTCTGATATTTGCTTTCAAGTTCTCCCTTACTTCCAGAAGAGGTTTCCTTCAGGTTCATCTCCTCTCTGGAGTCAAAGTTTAATCGCTTCAGCAATATCACCTCCAACCGTCAACTTCAGAGCCTGTCCTCACCTGGTTTATTTCAATAGGCATGTTTATGATGTTTGTACAAACTCCTTCCAGAAATGCCTCTTAAGGAGAACTATGGGTCTGCTGTGAACTAGAAGGTGTGCAATAATCCTTAAATTTAAGTTCCTGAATGAAGTCTGTGAAACACTCACCACCCACACCCAGACTAATTATCTCAACTTTGCATCCAGAAACACAACCTGATAAGATCCGTAGTGGGATATTAGTAATGGATTGATTTCTCAGGATCACGCCAGATGTTAAGGATAAAGTGTTTTCCTTATGATTAACCTGTTTTCCCTCCCACAATGGGATTTCCTCAGAGATGTATGCCACACAAATTAAGAGTGAGTTTACCTTGCAGTGACCAATCACAAAGTAAAGCATGCTAAATGCAAAATATGTGACTGAGGAAAAAATAATATACTATGACAAGCAGACATCTCTCATCATTTGGGGGAGCATCTCTGCCTACAACATGCTAAACCTATGGTCTAGTTTGACCCTGAACTCCAGCCAGCCTTTTGGTCTCCCAAGATGAAGAGCAGCCCTTAACTATGCACCCCACCACAGAATGGTAGGTAAAAAACTGATACTTTTACACTTAAATCCTCTGTATTCAGAATACAATTTCTATTTGTGAAACTAAACTAGCTGAAGACCTAATGATCACAGTATCTGGCCAGATTTTCAGGGTTTCTATCTCTTTCCCCATTCCCTATTTATTTTTGGAACCATCTTTCCTGATGGAGAACTCAGTGTTCATTCACATAGTTTTGTGACATTTTGGTTTGTGTCATTATTTGACTCTGTGTTTTGTTTTGTTTCAAATATCCAGACCGCACAGCTACTCCTATTGTGTACTGCAATATAATGATAGAAACTTGTTTCTTTCTACCAAGCTGCCAATGATGGGATTTTTGTGATGTATTCTGTTTTAGCTGTGCGTGTTGAGGTCAGCCCTGGCTTGTACTTTGGGATGGGATCTTTCAAGATAGTCAATTGCACATGTAGCTCTAGCAATGAACCTGCCATCTGTGAAGGAAAGAATGGATCCTGCCAGTCACACCACACAGGCTGGAGGGGGCACCGAATTGGCCATTTATCGAGCCACTGCAGCTCTCCCGAGCTCCCAAGCTAATCCCTCAAACACCCTTTCAAAGCTGTAGATAAACACAATCAGGGGCATCTCATCTCCCCTGACTCTCACATCTTTTAGCCAGGCAAACAGATAACATTTAATACAGATTGAGACAGTTTAAGTAAAGGTTACCGACTAACCTTTCTGGGAATGGTTGTTGCTCCAGAGCATAGCATTTTCAGTGAATTGCTCTGCATTTCACCTGTTATTTTAGTGTACTGGGGAGGGGAGGAATTGAGAAGCATACACCAATCATGATGATGGTAGAGATAACAACACAGGAACAGAGAGATGTGAAGGAGGAGGAGGGGTTGGGGAAAGAGAAATCTTCCATCCTAGCAAAAGTGCGGACACACACCACACATTACCCAGGGGGAGGTATTTTCATGCAATATGTTTCCTAGCATAAAAACCGTCAATTGCAATTTATCCACAACTGTCATCAGAAACCATTAGCGTCTGCGGCAACAGCCAACAAACATACACATACACCCACTGCAAGACAGAGAGAAAAAGCAGGTTGTGGGGAGGGAGGAAAATCACCAAGTGTTTACAGCTCTCAGCTGTCTCTTCTGCAAGGAGATCATAATCACCAGCAGGAAAAAAAAAATGGGGTGGGGGTAGCTTGTGCCTCTTCTTCCAATGCCTGTGAGTTATTGATTCTACCAAACAACACTCATTTTAAAAGTTGAGGACCAGAGAGGCAAGGGGGAACATATGGGGGTGGAAGAGGCTTCCGGCTTAAACAACTAGGACCAAAAACCAATGTAGGGCATATCAGTTTTCTAGCCTTTATGACTGTGAGGAATAGCTTCTGTATTGCAAGATGCCATTCTTACAGGGTGTCTCTAATGCAACCTGGGAGGGAGGGTCCTCCCTGAACAAACCTACACCCTATTGATCCCAAATTCTGGGGCCCATTTATACTACAGAATTATAGCACCATTATTCCACTTTAACTGTCATGGTTCCTATAGAATTCTCATCCAGAGAGCAATAGTGCCTCACTAAACAACAAACCCAAGAATTCCATGGAATGGAACCATGGCAGTTAAAGTGGAATGATAGCACTATAATTGTGTGGTGTGAATCATCCCCTGGTTGGAGAAGATAGTTGGCAACATCCTTAGTTTACAACAGGGTAGGAGGGCTTGTGGCCCTCCAGATATATTTAGGCTTCACTTTCTATCAGCCAGGGGAGCTCAGTTTGAGAGTTCATGGGAATCCCAGTTTAACAACATCTGGAGGGATTCATTACCCACCTCTGGTTTACAGACTAAGGTATGTTTATTATAGGGCCAGCAAGGATTATTAGAAATAGTGGCTTCGCACATGGGTGAAGATGCTGGGGGATTCTGGGAGTTGTACTCCAAAAAGGTAACTCCTGTTACTCTTCTGAGGACAAGGATTGGGAGAACCATGCAGGAGAATCTACTGCAGTTCATACAGAAATAAATCCTGCTATAGTGATACTGAATGGATCTTACTCCAAAATAAGTGTGTACAGGATCAGTTTTAGAGCAAGGCTAGTCGAAGCTTGGAACCACAGGATATCTTGAACGGCAGCTGCCATATTCCCTTGCCAGTGTCTAGAATTCCATACAGCCAGTCATGCCCTCTTCTAGGACATGCCAAATAGCATAGACCTATTTTCCCCTTTTGGGGAAACTTGATCCATCACAGTTTTCTCCCTGGTGGTTTTTTTTTTTCCTTTGTTTTTGTGTTTTGTTTTGTGTGTTTTTTGTATTTCCACAAACTTTGGTTCCCGTAAATCTGCTGAGAATACTATCCTCTTGTTTCTCAGTAGGCCTCTTTTGACTCCAGTCTCTGTCAGGGCCTGTCCCCTGTTCCATGGACCTCACAGTGAGGGGAGGAATCTCAGGGTGATAGCACTGTTTTGAATAAATACAGTTTTATTTTTTTAAAAACACATTTGTTTTAGGGCCTTATCTCACTACATTGTGATAGCACTATTATTCCACTTTAACTGCTATGGCGGCCTCCTGCAGAATCCTGGGATTTGCAGTTTAGGGAGGGGCATTTCGCATTCTCAGCCAGAGAGCTCTTGGGCCTCACTAAACTACAAACCCCAGAATTCCACAGGAGGCAGCCATAGCAGTTAAAGTGGAATCATAGTGCTATGACAGTGTAATGTGATGAGGCTGCTTTGGAGCCTCCCCTAAACTGACAATCTAGCGATCCCCTAGAATAGAACTATGGCAATTACAGTGGAATCATAGTGCTGTAATTCTATAGTGTGAATGGACTCCAAGGCTTGTTGGGAAGGAAAGGCCAGTGCAAGGAAATATTGTGCTCCCTGAATGTTCACTATCCCACAAGCCGCTGCATATGATACTGCAGGCTTGCTGCTTTATGGCTTTTCCTGTCTTATTGCCCCCTGTGACTAGGACTGCCAAATCAGGACTATCCCAGGCACTGATATTTCAGGGCCAAAACCTGAGACCTAGGGATGACCCCTTAAACAGTCCCAGGGGGCAGCCCCTGATGACGGTGTTAAGCTTGATAGCTTAAGTATAAAGAGCAGCTGTAGAGAATATACCAATATATCATTCCAATTTTTTTAAAGGCTGACAATGAAGGAAAATACAGTTTTGCAAGGCAGTTTTCTCTTCCTAAGATTCCTCCTCCTTGCCCTGATGACTGGAAAACAGAGAGGCAGGGATCTGGCAACTTCACCTGTGATATCACTGGGGGTTGTCCTCCTTGACATCACCAGGGGCCATCCCTACATCTCAGGTTTTGGCCCTGAATTCTGAAAGCCTGGCATCTGAAGGATCCTCACCTGGCAACCCTAGTAGGACTCACCACCTGAGTTTGCTACTCAAAGGAGTGCAACCAGAAGGGAAAGAGGGTCCTGAATGGTGGAAAAACACCATTTCCTTTTTATTACCAACTCCCCTGGCTTCTCCTTTCGCCCCCCATTCATCACACATCTCAGCAGCTCATCAATAAAAGTGGGGAAATGTCTTGAAACCTGTAGCTGCCAAAGAGAGGGAGGAAGACAGGGGGGGTGGAAGTGCTGGCAAATGACAGGGCCCTTATCTTAATTACTGGCTTATTTGCATTTAAATGAAGGTTATTCTATAATTACCAGCAAATGTTTTGTGTTGGAGCTGAAATACTTCTCCATGGGCTGTCAGTTCCTTTCCATTTCCATTTTCTTTCCTCCTTTCTTCTGCTTTGTAATCAGCTGGTGCACACTGAGAAAAGGCATTTTTCTGTAGCCTTCTCTTCCTTCATCACAGACAGGGCTCCGTTAATCACCTTTGCTTTCCAACACAGAGGGCCCCATAGTTCTCTCTTAAGTCTTAGCATCTCTGATGGGCAGGAGGAAAGGCCTGTTGGTGACTGAGAGCCATTGAGTCAGGAGCTATGCAAAGCAACTGGCACGCTACATTTTGTACGGACAGATGTGAGGCAAAATTTAGATTTGTCAAGCTGTTCATGAAGGGGGCTAGACTGTGTTCTGGTCTGGAGGATGGCTCAATCAAGCCAGCTTCCAAATGACAGAAAAGAGTGGGCTGGCCAGACTGGAAATTAGCAGCAGTCTGGGCACCAGAGGGTGGCTTTAAATTTCCTGTCAGCATTTGCATATAACCATATTTCTGTTCCCAGACACTCTTTGGATGTGATGGGAACATGGGAGAGGCCCTTCTCAGTGGCTGCTCCCAGGCTTTGGAATGCCCTCCCCATGGAGGTAAGGATGGCTCCCTCCTTGGTGTCCTTTCATCAGCAAGTAGCACATCCCAACATGTATCTCTCAGGCAGGGAAGCATCGTCCCAAGACCACCACCACATTTTGCCTAAAGTAGGCTAAAGCCTGGAAAGGCAAGGCAGCTATGAAGGAGCTAGATAAGGTCTTCAAATGTACAAATGCATCATTAAAAAATACCAATATCAGAATCGTTCCTGCCAACATCTCATGCTACACTTGCCTTCCCTCCCGTCCAAAGGCTTCCCCAGCAATGAAAGAGCTCCATTCACTTCCTCTTTGAAATCCCATGTATTCTCACAAGAAAGATAGCATGGAAAATTCAAAATTAAAAACAAAAATAACAGAGAAAAAGTTACAAAAGGCACCTAAACACACTAAAAAAAGTCCCAAGTAAACTGGGGAAGGTCATAAAAAGTGTGTCACCTACCTGGATGTCATGATTTCACCAAAAGTCTTCTCGCCGGACCAGCCATTGACACTGCATTCATGTAAGTACAATGGCATGAAGTTTCAGACGCCAGCAATGCTGGCACAAAAGCACCACAGGGATCAGTTGACAGCTTGAGCCATCAATAAAAAAGGTACACTTTTTTTTTACAGGACATGATTATGAAAGGGTGACATTTTGTGGTACGTGCACCCTTTCGCGATCATTAGGCATCCTTATGACGCCTTATTTGCTCTGTCTGATAACGTCCGTAGGCAGAGATCCTACACCTCTGTGTGGTACTGCATGTGCAGTTCTGCATCCCCCCACAGCTGTCAAGCCCCAAGGGGAGGTGACCATGGAGAAGCAGCTGGCCTAGCTCAATCACGGAAGGGGGAATGAGGTTGTGCTCTCAAACTGAATGCAGCTATCCTTTCCTTTCCCCAGGAGCCCAGAGCAGCCAAATCTTCATGGTCTGAATCACCGCCTCCTTCCTTCCCCAACAGTAGGAGTCAGCAGCAGGGGCTTCTCTCATGTCCTGACAATTGCCAGATGATGGGAAGTTTTGGGATGTGATGCAAGAGAAAGTGACTAGCCCTCTACATCACACCCAAAAATGGGATTTTCACAGCAAGTCACTAACAGGATGCTAGCCAGACCTTTTTGTGCCCCCCCCAAAAAAATATTTTTGTGCAAAACCACAATTTAGCATAACCCTCACCCATGGCCATGATCATGCAATAAACATATAGCCATGTCATAGCTCTGCTTTAATTCCCTATCTGACCCCTGAAAACCACCTTAAAAGTCGGTCAGCCATCTGGAGTGATGGAAGTCTGTCCTGCTGATGAGCAGCGTACTGTAAGTTCACATGATCAGTCCCCCTCCCACTAGCAAGTGATGCTGTGATGGAGTTGTGACAGATCCCTACAGGGGTCCATGCTTGTCCTCCTCACAGCATCACTAGCTGGTAGGAGGGAGGTAGTCATGTTATACTACCACATCCCACTCAGTAGCAGCAGTACAGCTTGCCATTGCTCTAGACGGCAATAGTGCCACAATTGTAAATGAGAATATGAAGCAGTTATCATGTCTGAAATCTAACTTAGGATATTGTAACTGACTAACATAATGCCAGCCTAGGTGTGGCTCTGGAAACAGTGGGTTTTGAGCGGGTGGGGGGACCAAAAACCTGTGCAGAATAATTTCTCAAAATGCTTTGGGATGCACACATTCCAGCAAAAACTGTACAAAATGATCACTTCAATGTTACAGTTCCTAATCTGGTTTCCTGAGAGTCAAGAAACCCATTTTTCAGCCAGGAAATGAATAAGTTAAATATTCTTTCCCTCCTGCCTAGAGTCCAAAGCAAAAATTGAGGCTCCACCTGCAAGAACAACCCCTGTGGGAGACTGAGAGAAGCCAAAAGCCTTTCAGCCTAACAAATAAAGCTTTGCAGGCCATTTTTGCACACCTCATTTGTTTCTGTTTACCACAGCAAACTTCCGCAAAACACTGGTATTACTCAGCAGCCAAAGGGTAAAGCGACTTTCAGACACAAGACGCATGCTGAGTGGCATTGGGGCAAGCCACTATCTGGGCTTTATCTCTCCCTTGCAGGCTCTCATGGGGATAAAATGATAAGCGCATTGTCACGCCTTTTGCGCACTGAGATGTCCCGCGCTGTCAGCAGCCTCATCTTCTCTCCCTTTGGACATTAAACACAGACATCATTATGGGGACCACCTTGCTTCTGTGCTTCACGGGAGGGGGGGACAGGTAGGCCTGATCTGACATGAGGCCAGGCGCTAAACATCACCAGCTAGCTAGGTATATGTGAGGAGTCGGGCTGTATGGTTATCAAGGGACGTTTCATTTAATAACTGCCTGGGATGCAGCCCCAGGCCTAAGGATCAGTATCTTAATTAAGTAATAACATTCCCCTGGTGGAATATGGCCTTTGCAAGCCCAGAAGCCGAAATGCGGCTGACCCGGCATTAAGCAGAGAGCGCTAATGGAGCAGTGCAAGGGGAATTTGCAGGAAGCCGGGCCCCAATTTGGGCGACATTATTGAAATGAGGAGAGCAGCGTGGCAATCAAAATGAGATTAATTCCTCTCTTCCCTCACTGGGCGGTGTTCCGAGGTGTCCCTGGACACTAAACATGGTGCAAACCCACGAGCCTGCAGTTGGCTCCCTGACTAATTACTGCTAATTGAAGAGAGAACAGGGGAAAGAGGCAGGTCAGCAGGAAAGGCTGGCGAAGCTCCAAACCTTTCTCTCCTGGAACAGGCCTGTGTTTGACGATGTTGCAGTATTTAAGAGCTTTAATTAATACCATAAGGAGTGAGGGGAAGAGGAGAGAAGGGAGGGGGGAAGCCCCCCTTTCCTGCCCCCTCCTGTTCTATCATCTGTTCTTTAGAGACGGTTTCAAGCCACAAATATCTGTATCTTGCTCCCATTTGGCAAGGCGGCAGGTGACCGGATTCAAAGGGGGAAAGCTAAGGAGAATCTCAGCAGGAAGTGCATTTCTCATCTTCCCACAAGACATGCTGCACCTGTAAAAATTCCCTCAGTGTACTTGAAAATATATATATATTTAATATCAAGAAACTCTGACAAGGAGATTCCTGGACTGGTGAGAATCTTGACAGTTTGGGACTTACACTTAGAATACTGTGTCCAGTTCTGGGCACCACAATTCAGAAAGGATATTGACAAATTGGAGTGTGTCCAGAGAAGGGCAACTAAAATGGTGAAAGGTCTGGAAACAATGCCTTATGAGGAGAGACTTAGGGAGCTGGGTATGTTTAGCCTGGAAAAAAGACGGTTTAGAGGCGATATGATAGCCCTGTTTAAGTATTTGAAGGGATGTCACGCTGAGGATGGAGCAGGCTTGTTTTCTGCTGCTCCAGAGACTGGAACACGGAGCAATGGATGCAAGCTCCAGGAACAGAGATTCCACCTCAACATGAGGAGGAACTTTTTGACAGTAAGAGCTGTTCGGCAGTGGAACACACTCTCTCGGAGCGTGGTGGGGTCTCCTTCCTTGGAGGTCTTTAAACAGAGGCTGGATGGCCATCTGTCGGGGATGCTTTGATTGTGATTTCCTGCGTGGCAGGGGGTTTGGACTGGATGGCCCTTGTGGTCTCTTCCAACTCTGCAATTCTATGATTCTATGATTCTATGATTCTAGTCTGTGCAAAATTCACTTTTTTTTTTTTTTGCACAGAAGCTGGCATTTTCTGTAAGGAAATATTATTTTCTGCATAGAAAACCCCCACATTGTTTCCTGCCCAGAAACGTTGCTTTCCGTGCCAGAAAAAGGTATGGAATTTCTGTAGGATTAAGCTACAAACTGAACAGTATTTGAAAACTGCACAGTTTTTGAAGACTCTCTCACAGCAGGAAGAAAATTGCTAAAATTACTGGTTGCTTCCTTCAAGAAGGAAATTAGTGAAGAATTACATCTCTGCTTGGTAGCCAAACTCTTGTAAGGCCTGGAGCAGGGGTGGATGTAGTGGATTTCAATTCATCTCTTTTTAAAAAAAAAAAAAAAAACCTGCAGAAACCCCTTGCATAGTTTAAGATAAATGTAGCCATTTTTCAAAACCAGAAGTGGATTTCTAGCCCTTTCCAAGGGGCTGTCTAGAGACTATTAAAATACTCTTCATAGAATTCGAGAATACTTTTTGTCCCAACATGCTGAGATCAAGATTTGTGGTATTCATGGGTGCGGGGGACAGAGGGGCGCAAAAGCTCCATCTACTGCACACAAAAAGCCTTTGCAGATTTTTGCAAAGACTTTTAAATAATGTGTGGAAATGTGCATTATCACTTGTTTAGACATCCGATTTAGGATGCTACGTATTCTCAGCGAGGGCATCAAGTGGACAGTGGACTGGTTAGACGTGTGGGCAGGGGGCAGGCATGCTGGCAAGGAAGCTCCAGAACTGCCATTTTTGCCTTTTGTGTTATTGAGTGTGTGCTTTTTTGCTGCACTGAGAGGGCCAAAGAGTTTTTTATAAGTGGAAGGTCACACTTGCACACCTTTGATTTACAAGAAAAAAAATACTGTGCAGTGGTGACACCATATGTGGAGAATAATAGCACGCTGTACTCTTGGCCACCATCTTGATTCTCTGGCATGCATGCGCACTTTGGACATGGATAGCTTTGCATACAATAGATTTTGCCAACCTTTGCCATGGAGACAAATGAGTGCTGCTGCAAATTTGCAACAATGCACAGCAATTTGCATTGTATCTTCTCTTCTAGACAAACCCCAAATTTGCTTGTTCTTTTCTTTCTGTTTCTCTTTCTTTCTCCCTCTTCTCTCTCCCCCCCTCATTTTCAGCATTCCATACATCCTCTGGAAGATACCTGGGTCAGAAAGTTGCCCCCATCAACTGCAAATACCCACCCTTGGAATACAGACTTGTTCTCCCTCCCTTGTATCCTCCAAATGAGGACTTTACTCCCCAAATTAGAATTCTGCCCTCCTCCAATGTAATTATCTTTCAGTCCCCAAATCCCTAGCATTTCAGAGTGTAACACTGAAAATCGTTCACATCTAGAACTCTTATATTTGCTGTGTTCTCCATTCCCTTGGTAACTGTGCCTGCCCCTTTTCTTTGGATGCTTAAACACTATTTCTGAATACTCAACTGAAGTTTTAATTTACTACAATGCTAGAAATATGGAGACTGAGAAAAAAATCATTTGGTGGTCAGAATTCCACCAGAATTCTCATTTAGGGTGGCAATGCCCTCATCCCCACATCCCCCAGCACTTGGAAAGTTAAAAAAAGAAAATGATGACCAGAGTGCTTATGTCTGTCCTACCTACCCATTCATTACTGACTGTTGTGTTAATGGTTTTTAAAATATAATGCCATTAAAATAGATACTTCCATTAAAAAAAAAATCTGAAAGCTACATGCCTTTGGCCTGTTTTGTTTTGCTTTGGGGTCTTTTTCAGTCCACCTCACTCTTGCCTCAACACCTGTAGGAGGCAACAGCAGAAGCAGTGGTGATGACAGTGGTGGCAATTCCACACTCCAGAAGTGACATTGATCCCCACCTGCCCCCATTGCTTGACTGACTGCTTAACATCCATTCTCCCCATCCTGCCCCAGCTCTCTTGCTCACACTCACACCTGCTGTCACCCAGTCTGCACAGGCTCCTACAGCCCCTCCCTGCCTCCTCCTTCTCCACTTCACACACAGAAAAGGTGGGTGCACACACAAAAGATGTGAAGGCGAGACAGAGAATGCATACACCTCAGCTCCCCTTTGTGCTTGAAGAGGGAGGGAGGTAAGAGGCAAACACACCCAGGAACCATCTCATGCTGGGAGTTTGTGGAAATGACTGATGTTTCGGTCAGTCCAAGTTAAACTATGCCCCTGACTACCACACTTAGGGGCCATTAACCTCTTGCAACCCTCTCAGAATTGGGGGGGGGCATGCTTTGATGCAGTGTGGATGATATTACCAGGGCTAGCCAAGATGGTTGACTCAGTGAGCAGATGCTGAGAGGCAGCAGCAAGGTGTCAGAGGGGAAGGCAGTATGGCAGACAGAGTGTGGGGTTGTCTAAATGGTGAAAATACCCCTCATGGAATTTTCTGGGAATATGACCTGTCTAAATGGGATCCCACATCAATCTACTGTATTCAGAAGGAGAGGGGCCCAAAACAACACAGGAAAAGCCGTTGCAGGTTTTCCCGTAGCTTTTTAAAAACAGCGAGGGATGTGTGCTTTCCTGCTCATGGGATAAGCAATTTGCTATGAATTGCTTTCCCATGGGAGAGGAAGGGCAAAACTGATTCGCTGGGTGAGCACAGGAGGCAGGGCTTGCTAACAGGGCAAGTGCCCGCTACCATCATGTTGGATTTTTGCCTTACCGAGCAGCTGCTAAGGCAATAAAACAGGGTGGGGTTTTTTGTTTTGCTGTCCTGTTTAAGCAAAAAAATTGCTCTAGCGTACTGTGGACATCGGGTTTTTTTAGAAAAAGTTCAGCAGTGGCAAAGCATTTAACGTGAGTAAATCACTCACAGCCACCATCTAGCATGCAAGTCTTAAGGTGGCAAAAACACCATTGAGACAAGTTGCTGCTGCTGCAAAATGCCATTACTACAATTTATTCCATTCCCCCCGCCCTCGTAAAGATGGGGCCTGCCCTACCCTCCTTAGCTTGCCTTCCACCTTCAGGAACAAAGAAAGCTTTTCCATTCATTGTTGAGAAACAGGCAACTGTCATCCTAGTTGTGTGTGTGTTTGTTTTTTACATGGAATGGAAGGTGTCGATTTGTTCTTTACCTCATGTGGCAAAATGTCTAGGGTTGCCCTCCATGTCATGCATGCTTATAAATTACTAGCTCTAAGCCTAGTAGTTTATTTATTCAGTGGACATACTGAGATATTAGTAAATTGTTTTGAGGTCTTCCAGGCCCTTGAGGCAAATGCAAGCACTCATATACACATAAACAGAGGACACATTTAGTAGGCATTTAGAAGATCTGCTCCCTCAAGTGGTGAAAGATGTCTGTTTGTCATGGCACATTTTTTTTTATCATCTGTGCATCTTGCATTTAATGTGTTTGGTCAGTCCAAATTAAACACAGGCTGAATTTGTAATTATAATTGCTGAGATACATGTCTGTGAGCAAATCTCATTATAGGCAGGAAAAATGAGTTAATGATAAGGAATATATATATCACAGTAAAGTCTAGTTTGACCATTAGTTAGCTTGTTTTCCTTGCTTTCCTCACACATGTCCTTGCCTCTTTCAATATTTGTTATTTTTCTCAGACAAATCAGGATCCAAAGTGAAACCTCAGTCTTTGGCTCCCCATTCCATGTCTCCGGGTGGGTGGTGGGTGGGATTGTTCTAGCTTGTATGGAGTCATCAGCATGGGCTCAACAGTCCAACCATTTTGGGACAAAGGGCAACTTCTGACTTCCTTTCTAGCTTGTAGCATACCATATGAAGCTGGGATATAGTTCTCAAATTACTTTCTGCTACTTACTGGGCCATAATCCAAAGGCTTGGATTTACTTCTGACTGGCTCTTTAAAAACACTCCAAGTATGATGATTAAGTCTATCAGACGTCTGAGGTAGTGAACACTTGAGATCTTAAAGTGATGTGCTCATTTCTTCTTGTTCTTAGCAGTGGCTCTGCCCATAAAATTAAACTATCTACAGTACTTGACTTTAAGCTCATTCAGGCTTTTCAAAAGAAGGTACCCCCCCCCAAGTTCCTCCCTCACAAAAAAAATTTTTCCACCCTCTGGATTGCTTTTCTATAAGTGTTTCTTGAAGAGTCTCTGGAATAATATTTATGTTCAGAGAATCACCTTCTTAGTTAATAAAGCCAGCCTCATGGAACTTCCCTCATGAAGAAGTGATGCAACATAAACCATGGTTTTAAACAAACAGGCACCAGGGAAGGACAGTCCTCCGAGGGCATCAGATATATATAGATATATTGCAGGTATGGAAGCCTAGCTATAACTACATACAAGGCAAGAACAGCTGGTGGCTTCCATGTCAGAGAGGCAGTGAATTCACTTTGGGTTTTACACTGAGCTTTAAATGAACTTTCCAAAGTGTGGGTTCAAACTAAAACCTGGAGCAGATGCATCACCTCACTGGCACTTGCCATTACTCCAATATTTAAGAACTGCCCAAGGGCTGAATTCAATTTTCAATCAATAAGCTGCCTTGGATCCCATCCTGGGAGAAAGGCAGAGCATAAATTCAAACAATCAATTTATAGAAACATTCTTGGAGCTTGCATTCAAAGTGAGGTCTAAGGCTTACATCCAATTGCTAGTCCCAACTAAAGTATTTAATTCCATAATGGTAAATCAACATGCAAATCCCACTTATTCAATGGTTCTGTTCTATTCAGGAATAGCAATTGGATTTGGAAACAAAATAACAGTATACTTCAAGTTCTTACTGCCTATAACTAAGCCTTAGCAAAAGCATTTCAATGTCCAAGAACATGAAAACTATTGTACAAAAACCTGAGGAACCAATGGATGATAGGTTTATGAGGGAAAAAGAGGGGATATTTGGGGAGCCCAAGAAAGCTAGATTGAGTTCCTGACCCTTGCTACATCTACACACAAACACAGACACACACAGTAGGGAGTGTCTACCCTGCTAAGAGTCTCCTAGAATGTTAAGGCTGGATTTTAGTGGGCACTCTTCATTTCACATGTCTGTCCTATGGGTCCATATTGTTCCATTCTAAAGTGGATTAATTTCATCTACAGCATTTGCTGTACAAAAGAGCATGCCTGTGAATCAAGATAGTGGCTGTGAGTCAATTATTTGCAATTTTACTTACCAATTTGCCGCCACTGTACAGTATTTTTATTTTATAAAAAAATAATATCCAAAGTGCAATAGAACAATAGTCCACCTTAACAACAACAACAACAAAACAACTTTTATCACCTGAGCACTCACTCACTAAAGCAAAAATCCAACATTGAACCACTGGAACAAATGATTCCAGGCATTTGCCTTGTTAGGAAGCCCTAACCCTACGTTCATCCAGCCAATGAGCTTTCATCTTCTGCATGTATGGGAAAGTGAATCAATTCGCATCATTGTCCCAAGGAGCAGGAATGTGCATCACCACAACCACCACCCCGCTGTTTTTAAAATACTCCAGGAAAATCTGCAAAGGCTTTTCCTGTGGAGTATATGGCATTTGGGTGGGGGGCGCCTTCTGAATACAGCAAAATGATGCAGGATCCTATTTAGACACATTGTATTCTCCTTGCTTTCCACGAGGAGTATTTTTGCCATTTAGACAAGCCCCAAGGTACACATTGAAGTCCAGAAATCCACAGAGTGAGAAACATCAGACCAGGGAATACTGGAGCTGTTGCTTGCAACAAAGGAATTGCCTTGGCTGTGCTACCTTATAGTTGGCTGTAAATCAACACAGCTGGCCTGATTAGCTCAGTGTTTTTGTTTTAAGGCAGATGAGAGCATTTCCTGTTCTTTTGCAGCTGGCATTTCAGTCTACAACACTCCACAGAATTAATTGGCTCTGCATACTCGCCAACATTTCACAGATTAAAACTGGGATACATGTGGCCAAGCAACATCAGAGTGTAGTCAAGATGGCAAAAGTTCTTAGTGAAGGAGGACACACAAGCTAGGAGGGGCTGCAAAAGTTTGTTTTTGTTTGAGCCTAATAGGAAGGGCAAAATTCTGTGTATTTCTCTGCCCCACCAGCAAGTTAACTGAGTTAATTGAGTGCAAACTACTTTGCACTTTGAACCTAGTTTGGAGCAAGTGAAGTAGGTTGAGGACAAAGGAGAAATATGAGAGAGGAGAGAGAAACTGAGACATTCTAAAAGCCATTGAAAAGTGGGACAACAGAGGATTAATCAGGACTGTCCTTGTTGGACTGGGACAGTTGGAGAATATGGCTATGTAACTACTTCCTGAACTTCAGAAGTTCAATGGGATGGTCTGGAATTCTGCTGCTTCCAGGTCAAGACTACTAGCTTCTTCTTGCTGTAACTGAAGCCTGTTGTCTTGGCTCTCTTCTTCCTCATCTGAGGAGCCCTCCAGGTAACACGGTTCTCCAGGCAAGACAGTCTATTCAGGATGTTGGAAAATAGGATTCAGAAGACAAAACAAATACTGAAAATAATCTTTATCTATTCTATAAAAGAGTAACAAACAATATATCTATCTCAAAGCAACATCCAGAACAAACACAGTCAAAAGGTATTAAAATGAACACGGGCAATGAGGCAAGCAAATAATACAAAATAGCAAATATACCAAACAGTAAAAAGGTCACACTGAAACAGAGGACTTTATCAGACGAGCCCCTTAAACGTGTTCTTTTGCTGACATAAAAAAGCCCATTTTTATGCCAGCAAAAGAACGTCCCCCAGTGCACTTACCTTTAATCCCAGCAAAGGCTTTCCATGGCAGTGAAAGAGGAAATGAACAGAGCTCCATTCACTTCCTCCTTTGAATTCCTGCTGATTATCACGAGACTTCATCACGCAGGAAATTTTTTACCACCACCCCCAAATAAGACAGACAAGCTTTTTAAAAGTACATACACACACTTTAAAGGTCCCAAGTAACCTCAGGAGGGTCATAAAAAGTGTGTCACTTACTTGGCTGTCATGATCTCACCCAGAAGTGTTCACACTGGACTAGGCACTGATGCTGCATTGACATGAGTACAATGGGTGGGCACAAAAACACCATGGGGGATTTGTTGACAGCTTCAGCCATCAATAAAAAACTACAGGTTTTGGCAGGGACATAACCATGAAAGGGCAACATTGTCTGATATGTGCACCCTTTTGCAGTTATGTGGCATTGTTATGACACCATATTTTATGCATCTGATTAAGTCCAGAGTCAAACAGGCTACAATACAAACGAGAGAGCAGCTAAACTCAAAGTAGTAAGAGCTAACCTTATGGACCCGCCACAGCTGATTTAGATAACACATACAGCTGAAGCTTGTTTTGATCTCAGTAACAAGTTCTAGATCTTGTCCTTATTTCAACACAGGAGGGATTTCATGGCATTGAAACTAGAGCAGGCAAGTATGGAGGATTGCGGGCTATTTTGGAATCTTTCCAACCTGGCACAAGCTGCACACCCTCTAGTTTCCAAAACAGGCAGTGATCTTCTGGTTGCTTCTGGACACTCTGTGACTGCTACAGAATGGGAACCTCCAAAACAGCATTTAAATGAAAATTCATGGCCTCTGGAAGAGATGGGGGTGGGGGGGATAATAATGTCTTTTTCTTTTAGCGGGTGGGAAGAGGGAGCAGAGGAATTTGGATGTCTCTGGCATGGGGGGGGTGGATTTCAACAGTTAAGGGCCACATGGGAGCCCTCTCCCCAGCCACATGTGGCCCATAGGTTGCATGATCCCCACCCCTACATTAGAAAATTTGAAAACTACTTGAGGAGCAAGAATGCTGCATAGTCAACAATACCCATCCTCAATCCTGAGCTGATGAGTTCTGTGTCAGTTCCACGTTCTTTGAAATACTGAAGCACAATAACAAACAAACCCCAACAAGTTGTAAATAAATGAACCACATTTCCTCTAGGATGGTTGGGATGGGGGTGAGTAGGGGCTTAACAGCAGCATAGAGTCTGGGAGAAGAATTCCAATGAAGTTTTTTTAAGGAGGGGGGAGACATTCTTTTGACATTTGAGAAAATAAATCATTGAGCATCTAAAGCCAAGAGGAGAACAGGAGCCTCACTGGTTGAATGTCACATTTCAGCCTAGAAAGATTGCAGCTGTTTTATCTCAGGGAACAGGTGGCTTTAAGTAGCAAAGAAGAATTGTGCACAATTCTGATGTCATATACATTGCCCTGGTGCATGTAAAATTGTCCCTAATGCAGGAATCTTAATCTAGATTTGCACTATGTAAGGGGAGCTAATTCAAAGTGAGCGCTCACGGTAAGACAACAGCCAGTATTCTACATCAGCTACTTAGTTAAGTATGCATAACTCCTGGCCCACCCGCCCAAGCCAACCTGACAGAAACATCATTCACCCATGCTTCAATTGCTGGCATAATGGACCTCCTTCTCCCCATGCGGTTGAAGCCCAGTAAAGTAGGTTGGTGGGGAGAATTACAATTGTGGTAATAGTACCACAATTGTGACTAGGGACTCATCTACACTAGCTGGATATACCAGCTCCCCGCTGCGGAGAGCTGGCTGCGGAGCTGGCCCGTTCCCCCACCGACTCACACTGTTACCTGGAGAAAATGGGCTGGAGTCCAAACAGGATACCAGCCTGTTGCTGAAGCCGCCACTGCCGCCATCTTCTCCACTAATGCGGAAGCCAGGCAGGGGTCCTGCAACATATGACAACAGGCTCCCTGTGCATCACCAGCCTTGGTCACGTGCTGAGGGACCACTGCCTGGCTTCTGGGAGAGCCAGGGAGCTGGTGGCAGCAGCAAGGAGCAGCATGACAGACAGGCTCCTGAGGACACACAGGGCCTGATCCAGTTTTTGCTAGGAAAACCAGGTATTTTTAAAAAAACATTTTGCCTCCCACCTAGAGCTGTTCTGTGAAATTTGGAGCCTATTCACACTACACAATTATAGCACTATTATTCCACTTTAACTATCATGGTTCCATCCTATGAAATATTGGGGTTTGTAGTTTGATAAGACATAAGAGCTCTCTGGCTGAGAATTTTAAATGCCCCATAGGATGGAACCACAGCAGTTAAAGTGGAATAATAGCACCGTAATTATGTAGTGTGAATGGGCCCCTGGAGACTTTAGGTCTGGCAACCCACTGAGCATCTCAGGGTTGGGAGGGAGGTGATCTGGCTGGGGACAGTCTAGTCAACCTTGTTAACTAGAACTAGGTGAACCTTTGCCTGGTCTGGGCTGCTCTTCTTACACAGAGGCTTATCCCAAGAGGGAAGGGAAATGATAGTAAAGCCCAAGAATAGCACGTCCCACCTTGCCTTATTGCACAGCATTGGCGTGCTTCAGCTGTTCTTCCATTCTGGTCTTGTGGGAGATGGTGGTAAACATGAGTCTTTTTGCTAACTGGAAAACTCCATTAGAAAAAAGGCTGGCCTTTACCACTGTCTCCCACAGGACCGGAACAGAAGAAGAGCTGAAGCACGCCAACATCATGTGATAAGGCAAGGCGAGATGCACTACTCTCAGGCTTTACTGTCACTTCCCTTCCCAGCCCCGTAGTCTTTACAGTGATTATATGTGGACCAGTTCCACAGCAGAATGAAATCAGTATGACCATTAAAGTTAATGGATCTTCACCATGTACAAAAGGTGAGGACCGATTAAGCACGTAGGTATACATGCAAGCACCATTTTGAGCATTTAGATTCTGCACTTGGCTGTTATTTTATTGCATTATCGTTTCCCATTATCTCGACTGCTTTATGTAAACTGCTCTTAGAAGCCAATGTAATTAAAGACCCAGCAATGCTATAATGATAAGCTCTACATATAAAAGGTCTTTCCTTGTCCACCATCCCTCCCCAAAACACTTCAAGTGAACAATTTCTTTTGACTGCTCACAAAGACAGACCTGATGACTTCAAGAGCCTTTTCCCCTCCCCTCTCTTTTTCAGTATTCTGTTTGTAATTGCAAAAACTATTAAAATGACAATGACAGTGCATTAGCGAGAATGTGTGTCTCTTTCTGTGTGTCTTTCTTAACAATGTAGAATGGTGGAGAATTGTAATTAAAATGACCAAAAGGATTCTTGAGTCCACCAAATGACTTTTCTTGAAGATTTCAAATGCGCCTCCACCCCTTTTCTAGGTGAAGTTTCTCTAATTGAAGTAGTGTGCATTTGATGTCATTTTATTTAAATTAGCAACCAGCTTAATGTATGTATTAGCTTAAGTTTTTTTCTAAGTCATGGCAAGAAATTACTGGTGGAGATGGGAATCACTGGGTGACCTTGACCAAGTCATGCAACCATTCAGTACTGGGACAGAAGGATCATACAGCGGGCTAAGACCTTTCCAGGTTTCTAAAGATGAAAAAAAAATGGCCTGGGGTGGGTACCACTCCCAGAATCCCCCAGCAAGGAAAGCGGTGTCATGGTCAGCCAGGACTCTGAGGACTCAGAAGGCAAGGAGGCTGAGCCAGTGGCAGAAGAGCTGGCTGAGTCTGAGTCTAGTCCTGAAGAACCCAGGGCTCAGCAGCCTAGCCCTCCCCCAGCACAGGGTCCAAGCCTGGGAGACACAGTGGAGCAAGAGCAAGAGGTAGAAGAGCAGGTACCTACCTTTAGCAAAGGAGAGCAGAGAAGGCGTGGCTTCGTCATTCTCAGAGATTAAGAGACATAAGGTCATCAATCACCCCACAGCTGGGAGTGGGAGCTGGGCCAACATAAGCAGCTGGGGGAGGCTGAGTTCCTTGTTGCAAGCAGTCTGCATTTCCTGGAGGAAGCCTCTGCCTGTGACTCTCCTGAACCTTGCTATCTTGAGACTTTGGATATTTTGACCTTGGACTGCCTTCGTTGACCCACCTGCCGGAACCCTTTTGACCTTCGACTGTCTCTTCGTGCTTCACTCTCTCTCCCTGTACTTCTGACCCTATAGGACTGCTACTGACAACACCAGGTACTGTGCTTTTCAACTGGGTTGTTGCCAAGCCGGGCTCCTTATCAGCTATTAAGTTGGCTTCCCGACAAGCGGTGGCACAGTTCAGTGCAGGAGGAGGGAAAGTTTGGCCTGTAGGCTGCATGCAGCCCCTGGATCCCATTGTTGTGGCTTCCTACACCCCCCCACCCCATCCCAAAGCCCTTTGACCCACTTCCCATTAATTTGGGGGCGGACATGAAACACCCTCCCCCAAACCTCTTCTGCCCCCACCCATCTCAAACACCTTCTTTTCCTTCCATTTCTCCTTCAGAATGGCAACAAGAAGTGACACAACATCACTTGCAGCCACCATTTTGAAGGAGAGAGGAAAAACAAGGTATTTGGGTAGACTTTGGTGGGGGTGGGGTAGAAAATTGGCCCCAAGCCCCTGCAGTTGCTCACTCCTGATTTAATACATGGGGTCTAGTGGGGATGGCAACCCTTCTTTGCCTCATAGGCTTTCTCTCAGACCACAGGACTGTAGGCACACATGGACTTGATGGGGCTGGTTTTGCTCAGCCTCCTTACTTGGTGGGAGGTTGGGGCAACCCCAGGGAGGGAGGGGAGTGCAAGGCCTGGAGGGAGAAAGGGGCAAGTGATGGTCTCCTGAAAGTGCTGCACACCATTGTTAGCATCTTGCTAGAGGGCTGGGCATCAAGTCTGAGTAGGAAAGCACTTTCAAAGCAGGGGAGGAACAGAAGGCAAGGCAGGATAAGACCCCTCTTAGCCCAAGGGCACCACTCCTGCCAACCAAATGCATCCATGCCACTATAGGACAGGTAGTAGCATTTTCAAGCTCATTCTAGGACTTTTCTACACTATAAAAAAACCCAAATCCCTCTGTGAATGCCCCCAGATCTGCGGCAATCTGGCCACACGTTGCATGGCCCATATTAGCAGCATTTTGTGGAGTACATCGGATTCTAGGTTTTCTTCCCATTTTCATCTGCTACCACAACCACAGCTGCTGCCACTACAACCAATTTTAAGTCTCCAGAGGCAGTTCCTGGCCAAAGGGAGAGGTTTTTCTCCCTTCCCCTGGCTCAGCAGTGCTGCCTCCACTGGCCCTCTACTTGCTCATCGCTTCCTTCAAGTGCTTCAGTCATTTTCTTCAAGGAGGCAACACTGCGGAGCCAGGGAAGGGAGAAAACCTCTCCCTTCAGCCAAGAACTGCCTTCAGAGCTTTAAATTATGGCTGAGGTGGCAGCGGACAAAACTCCACAGACACAGTGAAGACAAGGTACCCCGCATCCTTACAAAGAATAATAATGTGCAGGGCTTTGGGGGAAATGTGGGGACATATGGGCAGAACTCCATTCAGAGTTTTTGCCCCACATGTACACAAGCCCCTAGTCAGAACTGGGTATCTTTGGAAAGCTATCAAAAGTTACATACGTATCCTGAATTTTCCCCAGTAGGGAGTTTATGAGATACCCATCCCTGCCATGCTGAAATGATGCAGCCATGCAATATTGCCATCTGAAGTTCAAAGTGAGTGAAATCAACCTTGACAGTTTTGCCCATCACTGGCAAAGACTAGGCCAGCCGGTTCCTGCTCTTTCCAGTCTTGCCGATCTGATTGTTTGCTTGCAACCTGCCAAAGTTAGTGACTAGGAGTAACTGCTTTTGCCATAGGGAAGAGTTTTCAGGGAGGGCACTGCAGTGTTTCATTGGGAGTGGCACGGGCAAAGCCATCAAGGCAATAGGCTACCTATGTGCACACCACATCCATTTATCTTTGTATTGAGCTTGAAAGTTTATTTTGTTGGACTATAACTCCGAAAATCTCCCTGTGGCAGAGGAATTCTGGGACCTGTAGTCTAAGCAAGTATCTTTTCCAAGCTCTGCTTTCTTTCTTGAGAAGAGATGCTTGTTCCACTGCAAATAAATAAATAAATAAATAAAAATAAAAACAAATCATGTATTCCAACTCTAATTCCACCTATACAATTTCCCAGTATGAAGCACAACATTTGAATACAGCACAGAAGGCAAACTATCATTCTCTGGCTCTGTATGTCACACAGTCAGAAGAGCTCGATTCCAGAAGCCAAGCTGTCAAAACGACAGAGCATCCATCCATTACCAGGCTACCCAGCTCCCTTTATGTCCTCAGTTGCCCATCTGAACCCAGGCTCTTCTTACTTCCTCCATCTCAGTCCAAGCAAGGCAGGCTAAGGTGTCTCACTTGGTATTAGCCTTGCCTCGTATTCACAGAATTCAGCTGAAATGTGATTTATGGCAGAAAGCCTATTGGTAAATGACTAGCTTTATTTTCAATATGATGGTTTCATATTTGTTTTTAGTGTTTGCAGTAAAACCTTTTATTCTTTCCATTTTCCAAAAATCGTGCCTGCTGCCTGTGCGTTCCCTGATCTCCCTTCATTTGTCATTTCCTATTTAATCTTTTCCAATCCCCACAACACACACATACTCCTCTAGCCTGTCCCTCTTCAGTAGTTGTCAGATCCCCCCCCCACTGTGTTGTTGCTGCAGAAACAAAATTGGATCATATTTAACGTGATACCAAATGCAAAACCATGGATGACTTTTTGAAGGGCGTTGGAGAACTTGGGACAGATCTGGAAGGGAGCCAAGCAATACTAGGCTATGCAAGGCTTGGGATGGAGCTTCCTCAGATGGTGGGAGTCCAGGGATCACCAGTCTTTGAAAGGTTGAAGGCTCTTTTGGCATTTTGCCCAGTGCCTGAGGGCTGCCCCCATTCCAATCAAACAGGAGTGAACAAGGAATACATCTTGATTTGATGCTTTAACTGAATTGACAGTATCAGTTTCATGAATATTCAGTGGAAGAGAGACTAGTCTGCAGACTTTCTGGCCCACACATGTAGGCCAGAATCCTGTTGCTGCATACCTTCTAACATTTCACAGATGAAAACAAGGACACATGCAAATGAGGAAGAACACACAAGCTAGGAGAGGCTGTAGAAATCTGCTTTTTCCTGAGCCTCCCAGGAAAAGTAAGATTTTACCCCTCCTCTCTTCCTTGCATCAGTTTGAACTCAATTTGCAGCAGTTGCAGTAAGCTGAGGACCAAGGGGGAGGAGAAGAGAGAGAAACTGGAACATTTTAAAAGCAGCTGAAAAAGTGGGACAAGAAAATTGGGACAGTCCTTGCCAAATCAGGACAGCTGGAGATGTTGTTGCTGACATATTCCAGTGTAATGTCACTGTGGTGAGCTGCAGGGAGCCTGCTGTGGCAAGACACTCACTTGGGTGATGGCACGAGGGAGGAAGCTGGTTGCGGACCAAGGGAAGTGGCTGTGTCCAGCCGCAGACAGACTGTAATGTACTGCACACTTCCTACTCCAGCCACAATGTGAGAGGGCCAGGAAGGTTGAGGAGGGCCAGGAAGGCTGGAACAGCAGCAGGGATTTGAAAAGGAGAAGGGGGGAGTGTCTGGGGAGGAGAAAGAAGGATGGATGGTATTCTCCTGGAACTCCTGGGGGTTTGGGAGGATGATGTCATATTTGAACATCCAGCTGCACAAACACAGTTGGATGCTGCCTGGCTGTCTCCTGCCTCCACTAAATGGCTGTGGGAGAGGATGCTGGCAGCATGAAACCAGGTTGCGTATGGGGTGGGGAAGAAGTAGAGCTACACTTGGTGGAGCTTTATGCTTCACCAGTATGATGCAGGGTCTCTTGGTTTGTTACTTACCACCTATGTTGGTTCTTAAAGAACAGGGAGCAAGGGGTAGATTCTACCCAGTAGAAGGTGCTACGCTTGCCTGCACAGGGGCACTCCCATCACAGTCACATTATGCCTGCATATGTCCTTTTATAGCTGTTGCATTAGGAGGACCCCAACACATCCTTCATACAATGACTGGTCTGAAGCAAACAGCTCAGTACTAGCTTCCCACTGTGTCAGGTAATGTACTTGGGGCATTCGCACAGGACAGTAAACACATCCTCACACTATATGTACATTCATCCAAATGGTTGTGAGAATCCAGCATTATTCATACATTCAAAAACTGTAAGGACAGGAGATCAGAACATGGGGGAGGGGAAATATTTTGGGACTGCAAGCCACTCCTCTGACCTACAGCATTCCGTTATGTTGCAGAGAAATCTTAAGTACCTCACCAATACAAATCCCCAGTTTTAATCCTAACCCTTTTCTCCAAGGTAGCTGAGACAGCTTGCCCAGTGGTGCGGGTGCTCTTGAGATGGGAGCCAACCAATTGCTTGGCACCTATCAGTGCTGCTCTGTCCCACCACTCTCATACCTCTAGTGGGAACACAGTAGAGGGCCTTTTTGGTGGCTGCTCCCAGGCTTTGGAACTCCCTGTCTAAAGAGGCGAGATTGCCCCCCTCTGCTATGCTTCTAGTGTTAGGCGAAGACTTTCTTGTTTTGCTTTGCTTTGTTTGGGGAGGCCTTTGGGAATTGACTGTGTATGGGAAACAGGCTTTTAATAAGGTGCTGTATTGTTATTTTTGCTTTTCAATTAATGTGTTTTAAAATGGCTTTTAATTCTATCAGACATTTAAATATATTTTAACTTTTGTCTGTTTGTAGTGATGTGAGCTTTTATCTGTCTCTGTTTTAATTTTTGTAAGCTGTCTTGAGTACCAGGCCCTGTCTACACTACTGGAAACCCCCCAATCCCCCCTCCTGATTCTGGCCAGATAATGCCACACAACACATGGCTTCATCCCTGAATCTGGTGCAATAATGCCACACAATGTACAGCCCTACCTGTACCAGACTCGGGCTATATCACCTAAATCCAGGTTTTAAAAAACTTGCAGGTTTTTTTTTTAACCTAAAATGCTATTTTTGTTCCAGATGGTACCTGTTATCATAAATGATAGATGCTGGATAGAATGGGAGAATGATTTGAAAAAAATTATTTGGGGTGGTTAAAAAGCTAGGATTAAATGGAAATACCTCACAGATTCATTAAAAAGAGGAGGATGGGTCATGCCAGACCTTAAACTGTACTATTATGCAGCCTCACTTACCTGACTGCAGGAGTGGGTGAAACTAGAAAATGAAAAATTGTTAGCTATTGAAGGCCAGGATAACCATTATGGATGGCATGCCTATCTATGTTATGATAAGGATAAAGTGAACAGGGACTTTTATAATCATTTTGTAAGAAGAGCCTTATTACAAGTATGAAGAAAAGTTAAAAAAAAACTCTTTTACTTTAAGCTACCCTACTGGACCTCCCCTCAGGAGGCATTTCAAAACAAATGGAAAACCACTAATTATTGGTTGAAATACAAAGAAAATGGAGAGGGGGCAGCAACCCTGAAATCCATAGAAGAACTGGAGGAAAAATGTAGGATTAACTGGTTCACCTATCTTCAGATAAAAATGAGATTTCAGGAAGATATGAAAATAGGAAACATGGAAAGAGAAGAAAATGACTTACATAAACTTTTTTGGGAAGAAAAAGAAAAGGGAAAGATTGGTAAATTCTACAAACTACGTTTAAGTAGGAGTTTAGAAGCAGACAATATCAAAAATCATATGATTAAATGGGCTAAAGATTTTGGATATCCATTGGAGTTAGAAGCATGGGGAAAAGCCAGAAACAGAACTCATAAATTTACAAGCTGCCAAAATTTAAAAGAGAACTATCAGAAGGTATCTCACAGATGGTATTTTACTCCAGTAAGACTTAATAAGATTAACAACTCCATCAGTAACAGATGTTGGAAATGTCGACAAAATGTGGGAACGTTAATACACATGTGGTAGAGTTGCAAGATAATTAAGAAATTATGGGGCAGAATACATAAAATCCTGGAAGATATTTTTCAATTTCAGTTTGAACCAAAACCCGAAATATTTTTGTTAAATATGATCGAGCGACTAGAAAAGGAAGTGGTTGGAATAAATTGGAAGATCATATTGTATTTAATTACAGTAGCTAGATTGATAATAGCACAGATATGGAAATCACATAATGCTCCCACAATAGAAGCATGGTTAAGGAAATCCCAAGATCTCTTAGAAATGGATATAATGACTTCAAAAATTCATAATCTCCCCAAGAAGAAATCAATGGAGAAATGGAGAGCAGTTTTAAAGTTTTGGGAAACAAGAGGAATGGGTTATGATGAAGAGAATTTGTTATCAATGGGATAAAGAGGGGAAGGATAAAGGGAATAAGGTTTCGATTGTAATAGAAAAGAGAAACTGTAGAGATCCAGAAAATAATTTGGAATTACATGAAGTCGATAGATTAATGGTTTGAGCAAGATGTCGATGCCAAAAGCATCTTCTTATAGGAAGTCAAACAGTGTTGGTGAATTGGTTATTTTATTTAGTCTATAGAGTGTAAAGAAGGTAACCAAGGATACCAAGGATATAGATATATGGTTAAAGAGACAAGATTGTATATGATTACTATAATTATAATAAATGTATAAATAATATGTTGAAAAAATATGTATAATGAGAATGGAAACTGAATAAAAATAGTTTGCTGGAAACTTTGGAGAAAATTAGGGTGAATAAAGGATCTGCACTGGATTTGGGGAGTGGGGAGGCAAGGCGATCGCTGCCTAAAACGCGCCCCCATTTTCCTCCCTCCTTAGCACCACTGTTGCTCGCTCTGCCTTCCTGGTGTGCGACCTCTTGTTCTGAAGTTAGAGTGAGTGAGTGCACTGGGTGCAGCTGCTCATTCTGACCTCAGGATGCCAGGACTCATTCTGAGGTCAGCTGCATACCAGCAGTGACAGTGCCAAGGACCCGCAACACTGGGGGTAAAAATCCAGATGAATCAGATTTGGGCTTTGGCCAAGGTGTGGCACTTAAATCCGGGCCAGAGTAGTCTGGATTTCATCCAGCACAACTCTGAGCCAAAAGTGGTTTGAATTTCAATCAGATTTTAACCCCAATGTAGACAAGCCCCCAGAGCTGGGGGGGGTAAAGGGGGGGGGGAATCAACTAACTGCTCAGCACTTATCTGTTTCCTACTGTACAACACTCAGCATCCAATGATTCAATGGAGACAGTGCTCTAGCCAAATCAAGGTGCTTTGGTAATACTGGGGGGGGGAGGGTGGACAGAAGGAAGAACTGGTGACATGTCCAGAGGAGGGCGATCAAAATAGTGGGATGTCTGGAAGCCATTCCCTATGAGGAAGAGAAGCTTGATAGGTGACATGACAGCCATGTATAAATATTTGAAGGCATGTCATACCGAGGATGGAGCAAACTTGTTTTCTGCTGCTCCAGAGATTAGGACATGAAGCAATGAACTCAAACTACAGGAAAAGAGATTCCAGCTAAACATTAGGAAGAACTTCCTGACAGTAAGAGCTGTTTGGAAATGGGATGCACTGCCTGGGAGTGTGGTGAAGTCTCCATATTTGGAGGTTTTTAAGCAGAGGCTGGATGGCCATCTGTCATGAATGCTTTGATTGGGTTTTCCTGCAAGGCAGGGGGTTGGACTAGATGGTCCTTATGGTCTCTTCTAACTCTATGATTCTATGACATTATACCCAGGGCCCAACCAAGCCTGATGCCTACACTTGGGTAGGAAAAACAAGACTGGATGGCCCTCGTGGTCTCTTCCAACTCTACAATTCTATGATTCTATGAACAACACCCTGTTCTTCCCTATGAAGGATGAGTGCAACTCATGCTGGCTAGAGAATTCTGGGCATTGTAGTCCCAAAACGTAACTTTGAGTTCTAATCACAGGCAAGGTCAGGCCCAGCATATGATCAAAGGATAGAATGGATTGCCATGCCATGCCCTCCTAATAAAAAGCAATCGTAAAGGCATTATCCCAGTATTTCCTATAGAAATCTTCAAAACCCACTTGTGAAAATGTATTGGTAAACAACCAATAGAAAGCCCACCATCTTGTGGCAAGGAGAAGAATCTGTATGTTGTCCTGCTTCCTGCACAAAGATGAATCAAGTCAGGATTTACATCTCTCGCAAGCAGCAAGAAACGGCTGGAGTTTGGAAAACCCCCAGCTCCCCGTGGCTTGACATGCTGGCATCTGGCCCCCTCCAAACTGATTGAAAGTCTGACTGACTCAGCACACACCAGAGTGCATTTCTGCAGCTCCAGCACCATAGCCAGCATCTGTTCTCCAAGCTGCTGCTGTAAACAAGAGCTGGGTTGCTGCCATGCAAATGGAGAGTGACATGAGCCTCACTGGGAAGCCCACCTGCCTGACTGAAGGGGGAGAAGGTAGAAGAGGCTCCTTGGAAATACAGTCAGGGGAAGAAATTGGAGGACAGGATTGCAAGCAGGTGGGAGGTTTGCCCTTTCTTTACTGCCTAAGAATCTGACTTGACCACGCTGTCCCTCGTGTAGCAAGATAATCAGCGTAAGAGGGGCGCTCCAAAAAAGCGATACAAAGACTCCCTGAAACAACATCTCAGGTTTGGCCAAATTGATCACCAACAGTGGTCCGCCCTGGCCTCACATCAGGAGGCATGGAGACACACTATCCACAATGCTGCAGCCTTATTTGAGAACTCACGCCGAACAAGTCTTGAAGAGAAACGACAACGCAGAAAGAATCACAACCCAGAAACATCACCCAAGGAGACCTTCTGCTGTGCTTTTTGCAACCGGACTTGTTTATCTCGGATTGGCCTTTTTAGTCATCAGCGCGCTTGCAGAAAGAGCGGGATGAGTCCTTCCTGAATCTTCGTTTGCGAAGAAAAGCCAGAGAGACTGCCTAAGAATCCACAATGCACACATTTGGAATTTCAGATAGAATCCATTTTGCCCTAGCTCTTGTAGAGAGAGTGAACCCATGTTTGGGCAGTACTGCTTCAGGCTGCGGGTGATGGCTCTGACCAGAGCTTGGAAAAAAATACTTTTGGGGGGGGGCATAATTCTCAGAATCCCCCACCCAACAACTCTTCCAAGTTCTGGTATTGATTATTGGTGGATCCTACATAGAAAAACTCCAAACACATAGAAAAATAAGGACAAGAGAAGAATAGACTGTGGCTGGAATCCTGGTGGTGACATATGCATGTGTAACTCAGGATTACACACATGTGCGTAATAGGTGTGTGTGATCTATTACCAAGCTCCTTGCACATTTTCCAGTACGCCCCCCCCCCTCCACAGCAACTGTCAAGCTTGGAGGGGCACTGCTATAGCTGTTCACTGTTCAGGGAGAGGGGGTGACTCAGGCAACCAAGAAGCAGCTCATCTCAGTTGCAAGTGCAGCCACTGGGAAGAGGAACAAAGTCACTCTCAAATGAAGAGTATTCTCATTTTTCATCCCTTCACAGCCAAGAACCTGTTCACGCTATCATGAGATTTTAGACTCATCTGATAAAGTCCTAGAATGAAAGATGGTGGTTTGGACTTAACAGCCAAAAAGTAGGCATTCTTAGTTTTGACTACAGCTGAACTGAAATGGTTGTGTCCAGTTCTGGGCACCACAATTCAAGAAGGATATTGAGAAGGAGGGTGGCCAAAATGGTGGGAGGTCTGGAAACCATTATGCCCTATGAGGGGCGACTTAGGGAGCTGAGTATGTTTAGTCTGGAGAAGAGAAAATTAAGAGGTGACTTGATGGCCATGTTTAAATATTTGAAGGGATGTCATACTGAGGATGGAGCAAGCTTGTTTTCTGCTGCTCCAGAGACTAGGACACAGAGCAGTGGGTTCAAACTACAGGAAAACAGATTCCACCTAAACGTTAGGAAGAACTTCCTAATAGTAAGAGCTGGTTGGCAGTAGAATGAACTGCCTGGGAGAGTGGTAGAGTCTCCTTCTTTGGAGGTTTTTAAACAGGCTGGATGGCCATCTGTCAGGAGTGCTTTGATTGTGTATTCCTAGATGGCAAGGGGTTGGATTGTATGGCCCCTATGGTCTCTTCCAACACTATGATTCTATGACCCTTCAAAAACTGCTTACTTGTTTTGCTCCCCAGGTCACAGTCTGCGTGGCTCTCACTTGACATCAATAGTGCCATCATCTGGTAGAATCTGATTGGCTATGCATTCCTGGGACACAGGCCTAGATGCCATATGGTCCTTTTGACTGAGTACACTTATGAGTCTACTCCAAGGAGGAATCATCATCATCAGCAGCAGCAGCTTATATTGCATATAGCACTCCATTAAAATGCCACATTAAATGAAACACAGCCATTTCACATGTATGCTAAGCATGATCTGTGTTACACTGATTAATCAGCCCAACTGGATCTCTTCAATACCTGGATTTCATTATCAAGATAAGAATGACAATTAATCATACATTCAAAACGTTCATTTTAATCTACCAGAATACTTCCTTATTCTATTTGAAATATTAGTATTTCCAAAGGTATCTTTTGATTAAATTATCTATTCCAGTAGGTTATAAATCAGTTCAAATTTTCGTAATATGTTCTTATCTTATTTAGTCTTTCCCTTCCTTCATAAAATTATCTTACCAAGTGAGTACACTTAAGCTTAAGCACATTATAGCGATTTCCTGACAGCTTTTAAAACTGATTAGCTGAGAAAAGCCCCATCCTCAGTGGTGTAGAGGCGTCAAGATTCACAGAGCCAGAGTTCTGGATCTTTTTGATCAGCAGAGACGGTGACCTCATCTGCTACCCCAAACCCTTTGTCTTCCCTATTAGCTTTGAACAAATCTGTGATCCAATTAGTGTGCAATGGGGATTGATTTTCCTAGCAACAACACTATTGTCAGCTATCTTTTGATATTGCACAAATAATTTGGGGTGGCTTGCTCTTAAATAGGCAATTAAGAGTCATTATCTTTACAAATGACCTGCTCCTGCCAGAAATGAAAACTACTAGGGGTTTGTCTAGGCAAGAAGATATAATGCAGATTGGCGAGCATGACTGCAAATTCTCAGCAGCGCTCATTTGTCTGCATGGTCTTTTGCCAAAATCTGTTGTAAGCAAAGCAATCTGCATTTGAAGTGCACACGCAGCCATGCCCGCAAATCAAGATGGTGACAGAGACTATAGCATGTTGTTATTCTCCACACATGTTGTTGCTGTTGCACAGTATTTTCTTTTTACTTGTAAATCAAAAGTGTGCAAGTACTACCTTCCATTTATAAAAAGGTCTTTGGTCACCTCAGTACAGCAAAGTGCACACTTGATAACATGAAATGCAAAAATGGTGCTTCTGGCTTCTTCCTTGCCAGCAAGCCCTCCTTCCACCCACCCAACCTGTTGTGCACTTCAGCCCTCACAGAAAATCTGCAGGGTCTCAAATTGGATGTCCATACAAGCAATAATGCACGTGTCCTCGCATTATTTAAAAAATCTTTGTGAAAATCCAGGAAGGCTTTTCCCCTGCAGTAGATGGAGTTTCAGGCAACCCCTCCTTCCAAATACTGCAAATCTCATTCGCAGCATGTTGGGACAAAAGGTATTCCAGTTGCATTCTATGAGGAGTATTTTCATTGTCTAGACAACCTCTAGAACTGATTTATTTTTTATAAGGATTAACACAGCTCATTTCTGGACTCTCCATCAGTGGTTGGCTATGGAGACTATTAGTATGAGTACCTAAAAATTTGCCACTACACACTGCCCATTGTACAGTCTGTAAGACTGGCAGTTCTAACTTTATATATTTGTTTTGATTGATTTTTGCAATAGTTATGCCACACTCTTCAGTCAAGATTGGCCAGAATCCTATCAGTGGCTTACAGTGGAATAACACCCACCACCACCATTACATCAGGCTAGGTACTGTCATGTAAGTATGTTGCAGAAGAAGATGTCCTGTACCTCCTTATACAATGTCTTTGCCCACAGATGTGCAAAGACAGTCAAACTTCTGAACACAGCAGACACCACTTGGCTCCCTCAGGCTATCCTTTTACTCCTGGGAATAACAGTAATAAAAAGACTGCTTCTACTCTTGGCAGAGAGGGGTGATAGCTGCTGCTGCTTTGCCAGAGTGCTTAAGTACAGCCTCTCTCTTGCTTTTCTTCGCAAACGAAGATTCAGGAAGGTTCGGAACTGGATTTGTCCTTCGAGCCTGTGCAATGGATTTTTCTGGTGTAGCGCAGCGTGCACAGAACTGACCTCAACCTTTAAACCAAAGGTTCATCTGCCGTGGCCTTGCAAGCATGGACATAGCAGCGAGGTCCTCGGGTCGTAGGTTTGATTAGAGTTTCCTTCTCTTAGATGGTTGACCTTACAGAGTTGGACGAGCACCATCTGCCCGGGTTTGGAATTAGAGTTTTCCTTCTCCTAGGTTGCCACAAGGCTAGAGAGCCCATCCTGCCCTTTGACACTCTTTGTCAGACCCTTTGGTTTTGACCTGTCTGGCATGGGAGACCCTACCGGTGGCTATTGTGCCACCCCCAGCATAGCTCAAAACATCATTAGGGTACGCAAGCCTCTCTCCCACGACAAGGGGGTGTCAATGGACCAGACAGCTCCTAAATGCACCCCGGTGACTGGTGTGGAGGCAGTCACACATGGATTCAGGAATTTCTAGTTCTAGCCTCTCAAGCACTGGTATAATTCTACTAGCAATTATCTCCACTCTGGATCTCAACCATTGTTTCCAGAAGTGGGTTAAGAATGAAAAGCATTATAAAAGTAAAGTATCATTAGAGATATAAGCAGAGCAATATCGCTTTGAAAGGCAGTGATCCAGGCTTTTCTCTTCTGATAGAAGGGGCAAAAGCAGCTCCCTATCATCCTAGGAACTGCCTGATGCCAACCCACAGAATCGGCCTCTTTACTGAGCAACAGAGATGTCAACTTTGTGCCTTCCTTGCTGCCCTATAGGGCTAGGACGACATCTAAAAGGCTTTAGTTACACAAGGAAAGATTTCACTGGAACACAAGAAAATATACATGACAGCCAAAAGAGTTCACCAATGGAATCTCTTACCTAGAGGGCTCACTGGCTGTTGCTCACCAGATATCTTCACTCAGACTGGAAAGTCATCTGTGGGGGATGCTGCTGCTCTGGATTACTGGCATTTTGCAGAGGATTGGACCTCCTCCAACTCAGAGCTTAGCAAGGTTGCTGGTTTGGACTACAACTCCCAGAATCCCCCAGCCAGCATGGCCAAGGTCTTCCAAAACAGTAACTTTTTCAAGCTCTGTGACAACTCTAGGAATGTGCATGCACTACACAGTTCCAGCAATTTCATATATCTTTAGCTGCCTTGACTCTATCTAGTGGTGACTGGTGGCTTCCCTCTCAGTGGGATAGTGAATCCATTCCAGGTTTGATTCTGAACCTATCTGAGATGCTAATTTCTAAAATTTATTTATTTATTTATACCCCACTCTTCAGCCACAAGGCTATCAGAGTGGCTTACAAATTGTTTTTAAGCAATAGCCATTTACACATCTACACTGCATTAAGCAGTTTCCAATGTGTGTTAGCTAAACCTATTTCAGAGCTAGGATTCAGCACTTTGGATAGTTCTTCAAAATCCAGACTAAAACCCAGCATGGAATGACTTCCCCAACAAAACAAAGGCCGCCACTGGCTCCATGCCATCCTATAGAATCCTGGGATTTATATTTTAGTGACGGGCTTGGATTTCTCCACTAGAGAGTTCTAGTCCTCTCCCCGGAACAAGAGTACCTAGAACTCTTGGAAAATTCTATATATCTTATCAAGCTACAAATCCCAGGATTCCAGAGGATAAAGCCATGGCAGTTGAAGCAATATCAATCTGCAGATGCAGTCTGCAATTCTATAAGATTTACCCAACGCTGCTGTAATGATGGGTTTCTTTGTTCTACGCTCATCCAACTTCACTTGGCTGAACAAGATCACGAGAGTTGTCAAACAAACCTCTTCCAGGATCCTTTCTGTTTTGTGGCATGAATGCAGATTGGTGACAATGATGGAAGTATTCCATTTGTCTTCCGCTCCAGCACCCATTTCTCCCACATCGTGAAGATCTTAATACAATTAGTGCATCCATTTTCAATTAGAAGACCATAAAGCAACTCATTTTCCTCTGTTTGATGCATGGCAATGAAGCTTCTCGGGAGACAATGCCGCTACTTTACCGAGTGCCTGCGAATGAATAGAGAACATTAATTGAATATTCTGTTGAAACCACCTTCAATTAGTGCCTTGGTATTTTTGCACGACACATTCATCATTGTGGCTATTCTGGTTTTGCACACAGTATGTTTTAGGGCCTCTGCGGTGTGCACACATTCCATTCGCACGCATCATTACTCTGAATACAGCAAATTTATTTGCTAATGAGGCATTAGCATTGTTCGAGGAATCCAGCTCTATAGAGATGAGTCCCAACAACATTACAATGCAAAGGTAGGAAAGTGAGTGGCGCATGGGAATCCAAATCTCTCTGTTGATCAGATTGTAGAACCAGGATGGGAAAATTTCTCCATCTCAAATTAATGTTGTTCAATTTCTCTGCATCTCTGCAATATTTGTTTACATCCTTCTTTTGTATCAGTCATGCTACTGTCTGGGAGAAAGGGCTTCCACCCATCAGTTTATGTGAGACTGGGTACACACTTTTTTAACTGTATGTACTTTTTACACATTTTTCTTACTGCATTGTTTTGTGATCATTTCCCCCATTGATTATAAAGCAGGATCGTGCACATTTTTGGCTAATGTAAATTTCTTTTATTTCCCTGTGCAAAAGAGTTGCAGTTGGGAGAACTTATGAATAAGTTCCCAAGTTCAACTGATGGAACTTCCAGGGTACATACTCACTACATAGTGACAGCACTTTGATTCCACTGTAATCACCATGGTCCTAACCTGTGGAATCCTAGGATGTGTAGTTTTCTGAGGTACTTAAACATTTTGCACTATAGTCTAGGGGCAGGGGGGGAAATGCTCTCTACATGCTGTAGGCTATATTGCAGAGGAAAGAACTGTCAAAACCACCTCTGAGTATTTCTTCCCTAAGAAAACCCTATGAAATTTATGGGGTTGCCGTAAGTCAACAAGGCATGACTTGAAGGCATGACATATACACAGGAGAGAATTCTAAGTACCTCATTAAACTACAATTTCCAAAATTTTATATAACGGAACCATGGTAGTAAAGTGGTATCAAACCAATATAATTGTGCAGTGTGGATACAGTCCCAATTAAAATATCTCTGCTGTAGGGAAAGCTTGTGGAGAGTTCCTTCTAGTGACACATTAGGTTAGTAATAATGGACTAGTTTATTTATTTATTACATTTTTCTTCCAATGAACTCAGGGCAGCTATACTCCTCCCATTTTATTCTCACACCAACCCTGCAAGGTAGCACTGGTTAAAAGAGAATAACTGGTCTCAAGTCACACAATACCAGATCTCGCAAGTCCCAGTCTAATCCGCAAACCACTGCACCAATAGTTCTTAGATTTTGGTCCTCCAGTTGTTTTGGACTTCATCTCCCAGAATCCCTGACCATTGGCAATGATGGCTGAGCCTTCTCAGAGTTGGGGATCCAACAACATCCAAAGGACCCAAGCCTGAGAACCATTGCCTTTAACAAACCAGTTAGGACCAAGGTCACACTACTTCATGCCATTATCGATTCCCTACATGGTTTGTTTATTTTTTATATTTATTTATTTATTTATTTATTTATACCCCACTCTTCAGCCATAAGGCTATCAGAGAGGCTTACAATTTGTTTTTAAGCAAAAGCACTTTACACATCTACACTGCATTAAGCAGTTTCCAATGTGTGTTAGCGAATTGCCCCCACAAGCCAGGTACTCATTTTACCGACCTACAAAAGGATGGAAGGCTGAGTGAACCTTGGAATAGTTGCCCTTGGAAGAGCCATGGTGGTTCTTTTGCCATCTGCCCACCTCACAGCTGCCTGGATGAGGCTGGTGACCGTGAGGCCTTTGCCTCTTCCTCCTTCTCTGCAGCACCTGCTGGGCCTGGCTTTGGCCTCAGCCTGGCTGCTGTGCTAACTCAACCTCAGCTATTCACAGTCCAGGATATTCAGGTTATTACTAATAATGTTTTTGCAGGAGGAAGGTTACTAGGGGCCCCTACAATGATGGGCCCAGTGCATCGCCTCTTGGAGCCCGGCCTTGAGAAGGAGATGAACTGCCCTCTCACAGAGGGCGGCTTGACAGAAAACAAAAACTTGCTTCTCCCCCTCAATACATTTTTATCAAAACAACAACAAAAGGGAGGGGGAAAACAAGGGTGCCACTTACCTCCTCGTCCGGATCGCACCCAGAAGTCTTCGGGAGGGACCTCCCACCACGGCTGGCATAGCGCCAGCATAACGGGACATCTTTTCACAAGCCCGTTATACTGTTATGGAAACGGAACGGTCGATCTATTGACGGATTAATCAATAGAACGGAAACAAACGGAGGGGGCACGGGAGCAGAACTGGTCGGGGACGACGACGTCTGAAGGGAAAACGCTTTGGCGTTCTCCTGTCATCCCTGTTCCAGATTAAAAAGGTCATGTGATAATCTCCCAAATTTCCATGGCTGACTAGAGATTTGAACTCTGGTCTCCCAAAATTCATAGTCCAACGCAGGAATCACTACTATACCATACTAGCTCTCTTGACTACCAGATATGCTTGCCACTTTTTCTTTGTGGGGGTGGATACAAATGCTTCCTTGGGGCATTTTTTTTTAAATAGGTCATTTTTTTTACTTTTTTGGATGGGATTTTTTTTTTTTAAAAAAAAGAGGGAACTAAAAGGTAACAATGCAATGAGTAATGTAAGATTTTTATTTTTTACCATTAACATCAATGAGTTACTTTTTTGCAACAGCTTGTAGAGCAAACTTTTTTTAAAAGAAAATCCCAAATTCTGGCGTGGTAGAAAGGGGCTTTGGTCTAATATTCCTTAGCCTGTATGCTAGCAAATCAGGAAGATGGCAAAGCTGGATGAAAGATAAAAATCAATTGTTGGGTCTCTTGTTTTGTTCTTAAAAATAAATAAATACATTTGGGATTCTGTTTTCCACTACAGCATTATTGAACCTCAATTGCTTTTCAACCCAGCAGGTCTCCTCTTTCTAAGGCCTGCAGTGCAGTTTATTAAGCCATAAACCCCTTTGTGAAGAGGGGATTAGCAGTGGAGGAACCGATCAACAAAATGTGGTTATGTCTCCATAGCTATTATAATCTGCATAATTCTCCATTCGCTTGGCTAATGAATAGCAAACAAACTCCTTACTGGCAAAATGGAACATTGAGAAGCTCTCCAGAACCCAAATGGTGCAGAGGCTGTCATTATTATGCATCACTTTAGTTATAGATTTAGCAGGGAGAGACAGGCTGTTACCTGGATTGCATGGGGTCCGTGAGTCCCACTCGTGTCACTCAAATTAAGATATTAATACCTGTACCCAGCAAAACATGCCATTTAAAAACTCCCAAAAAACACCCTGTAGACTTCATGACAGCCCTGTAAGGTAGGCTGGTGGATTTTAAAATTCCTCCTCCCCGCTCTCAGCATTCCACACTTTTCCCAGAATTGCTGAGGGTGACTCACTCTGTTGTCCTACTGCGGCCACGGCCACTGCCAGTTGACTGCCTCGGTCCCATCGCAGGCAGCTTGCCACCGCTGCTGCTGCCGCCACCAGTTGGCTGACTGGGTCCCAGTCACAGAAGCAGTGGGAGTGAGAGGAGGGGCCCTTGTGGGGCTGGGGCTTAGTTGCAGATTGAGTGGCAGGAGTGGATTGTGAGGTGGAGAGGGAATTTGCATGTGGGTGGTGATTGGTTGGGTGTGTTTCTTGAGCAGCCAATCAGCACACTGGGAAAGACAACATACCCAAGAGTTTTATAGATATTGGGGAATTTTAATTAGCTCAGGCGTTAGGCTGTGAGAGGACAGGTAACTGGTGGGACCTTTGCACCTGTGTATACCAGTACTAACTGACAAGACTCTAAGCCAAAAGTAATTTTAAAAAATTATTGGAAAATAATCACAGAACCACTCATACATGCACTCATGCTTCAAGCAGTCACACAAAGTGAATGAAGAATTAGGAGGAAGTATTGGGATAGAGGAATAGATTCAGGGGATGATGGGCTATAATTACCTATCTAGAGAGCAGATTTTCTTGCAGCAAAAAATATATGGCATGTGAAGAACTGTGCACACCAGGTGACACAGCAAACCAACAGAGTAATAGTGTCTGGGAACTGTGCACATTTTAGTTGCAATTTGGGGTAGTATTTATAACCCATATTGCACCCTTAAGGGGTGCTTTGAGAACAATACTTGAGTGAGTTTCCCAGAGTCAAACAATAGAAGCTCTGGCTTCATTAATTGTTATTAATGGCTGGAACATTAAGACTGATGGGTTTGAGGCAACCTTCTACTGTTGGATGGGAGATTCATGAAGGAAGAACTTTGCAGAATAATGGGTGTTGCAGTCACTTGTTTGTTTTAGAGTATGACTCACTGTCAGGTGCATCCAGGGTTGATTAGCACATTCCTCCCTAATGAATGTCCGAGGGGACTTCACTTAATCAAGCCCCGGGTGTGTCTGTTTTGGGGGAATATCCAAAACACCTTTGTAGGCCTCAAGTAACCTGCACTAGCCTTTGTATTTGGGTTCCCCTGGTCTACTGAAAACCACATGAAATGTTCAATAAGCTGAATTATGAATTATTGGAGGGAGGGGGTTTTAAGGCCAGGTAACAAGGCACTGAAAAACAAAACAAAACTGAACTGTAAAAGCAGAACAGGAGAACACAATAGCCCCATTCTGAGATTAGTGCAACTACTTAGCACAAAAGGTAAACCCTATGTATTGTTCAGGTTGTAGGTGAAGCATGGCTAGATATTTTTGGTTTTAAATAATGACTATATTAACAATGTTCCAACATTGCATCCAGGAGGAAGTTCTTTTCAGGGTCCCAACTGGCCTAGTTCCTGAAATTCCTGCTTTCCATATTTATTTGGAAAACCCACTAAGTATGTCCACATTACACAATTATAACACCTTGATACCACTTTAACTACTCTAGGCTATGGGATCTTGGGATTTGTATTTTTGTGCAGTGGTTGGGATTCTGTGCCACAGTGAGTTCTAACACCATCGTTCGAAAAAGTGCCCTAGAACAGTGGTTTTCAAACACAATTTCTGACCATTGGCCCTGCTATTTGAGATGTCTCGGAGCTCAAGTCCAAAACATCTGAAGGACCAAAGATCGAGAAGCACTGCACTAGAGAATATTTAGTATCTCACTAAACTAAAAATCCCAGAACGCCATAGGAAGAAGTCATGATAGTTAAGGTGATACTGAACTTTTATCATTGTGCAGTGTGTATAGAGAGAGAAGGTCTTACTCATGCAGTTCCTTGCTCCTCCACTGTACTGTATTCTGTTCTGAAACAGTGAAGAAATTGTACACTAATCAGTTAGCTTCATTATTTAAACATCACAATCTCATTTTGGTCTGAGTGATTTTGCTGGTGGTTGTCTGCTGTTTCTTCTGTGTTTTGTTGGGGGCATTTAGCTACTTTTGTGACTGCTGATTTATTGATGTGTTAGTTTTTTTAAAAAATTACATATGCTTTATGTTTTATGTTTTATGTTCCTATTGTTGCAGTTTTCCTACCAAAAAATTTCCAAGAGACAAATTGTGAACAATACATTATTTACTTTAAGCATTTTCACCCTCTTCTTAAGTCTTACAATCTTATAATTTATTTACTGTATTGACTGATTTGATTTCTATCCCACCATTCTCCATACAGGATCCAATTATAAAGCATGTAATTGGAAAGTCACTGCAGGAAAGGATAAGTAGATGAAGAGGGAAGAGGAAAACAAGTAAACAGGTACCATTTCTTTAAGTCAGAACAAAGTTTTTACTACAATGAGCTTCAATGGAAACAGTAGAGAGAAAAGAGGAACCAGATGGAGCTGTTCTCTCAGTCCAGTTCGTGAAGTAGTTCTGCTGCTTTTCTCTCCTTCAGCAGCATCCAAATGAAATAAAGATGTAATTAAGGGACTGAAATAGTAAGTGACAATTCAAAAAGCCAGTAGATGAAACCTTTGGAAATAGACTCACCTCCAGTGATGGATATCTGGTTCACTATTGCAGCATCGGTTCAGGTGTGACTGACATGAAGATCAGCCTTAAAGCAACATCATACTAGGCGCAGCCTAATCAAAGCTTTGAAAAGGTACTTTCTGGGGAATTCAGACCTCAGAGTCTCTCAGCCAGCATGGCCAATAGCATTCCAAAACTCTAGGCCTGACATCATGCCTCCAGTTTCCTCCAAACTTGCAATGAAGATGTAATATAGAGATTGCAATAAGGGTCAAATCTTTATTAATTACAGTAGTTGATGTAATCTGCAATAGAATATAATAAATAATAATAAAAATAATTTTTTATTTTTAACCCGCCCCTCTGCTCGGCAACCGGGGCAGCATACAACAAGATTAAAACAACATCAAGTTAAAACAATCCTTCCCCATCCTAACCCTCCCACCCCTTAAAACTAAATTAAACTAATGGAGAGTTAAAACAAAGATAAAATACAATAAATAAATAAATAAAGGCAACGATGGCAAGGGGGTGGGTAGCAATCAGTCCACTTGAACCGGGAAGTTATTCTGGGAAGGCCTGCCAGAAGAGATCCGTCTTTAGCGCTTTCTTGAAGCTATCAATAGTGATAAGACGGATCTCATCTGGCAGGCCATTCCAAAGGCTGGGAGCCGTAGAAGAGAAGGTCCTCTGGGAGGTCTGCAACAGCCTAGTTTTCATAGGCTGCCGCAGGTTCCTCCCAGAGGACCGAAGTGTGTGGGGGGGGATCATATGGGATGAGGTGGTCCCGGAGATAAGATGGACCCAAGCCATATAGGGCTTTAAAGGTTAAAACCAACACCTTGTACTGCGCCCAGAAACTAATTGGCAGCCAATGGAAAGATTTAAGCACAGGTGTTATATGCTCTCTCCTAGATGTACCCGTAATTAACCTGGCTGCCATATTTTGTACCAGTTGAAATTTCTGGGTTAGGCACAAGGGTAGCCCCATGTAGAGTGCATTACAGTAATCCAAACATGAGGTTACCAAAGCATGTACCACAGTTTCCAGATCCCTTGTATCCAGGTAAAGGCACAGTTGGTGTATCAGCCAAAGCTGATAACAGGCACTTCTGGACGTCGCATTCACCTGACTAGTCATGTGAAGCGACGAATCCAGACTGCGAACACAGTCCTTAGAGGAAAGTGTGATTCCATCCAGGACTGGAAGTTGTATTCCCAGACCTGGTTTCGGGCCTGTGACTGTCAGTACCTCCGTTTTGTCTGGATTTAGTCTCAATCTGTTTTTCCTCATCCAATCCATTACCGCTCTAAGACAGTCATTGAGAGGAGAGACACCATCTGAAGTCTGAGCCGACGATCTGGTCATGGAGAAATATATCTGAGTGTCATCAGCGTACTGATGACACCGAGCTCCAAGCCTCTGGATGATCTCTCCCAGCGGCTTCATATAAATGTTAAATATCATCAGGGACAGAATGGCACCCTGAGGGACACCACAATTGAGCTCAATTCTGGAGGAGCAGCTGTCCCCGAGCCTCACCCTCTGGGATCTGCCCAAGAGAAAGGAATGGAACCATCGCAGAGCAGTGCCTCCAATTCCTAACTCTCTCAGGCGATCCAAGAGGATGGAATGATCTATAGTGTCAAAGGCTGCTGAGAGGTCCAAGAGCACCAGCAGGGTCACATTACCCCTGTTGATGCTCAGGCGGAGGTCATTGGTTAGAGCGACCATGGCAGTCTCAACTCCACATCCTGTCCTGAAGCCGGTTTGAAATGGATCAAGATAATCAGTTTCATCCAAGATGGCTTGGAGTTGGGAAGCAACTGCCCTCTCGATCACCTTGCTTAAAAAAGGTAGCAAGGACACTGGTCTGTAATTGTTCTTGTCCAGGGGGTCCATGGAGAGTTTTTTCAGGAGTGGCTTAACCGCTGCCTCCTTTAAACAGGATGGTACAATACCTTCCCTGAAGGATGCACTGATTGTGTCCTGCAGGAATGGTCAAGAATACTAAAAGAGAAGAGAACTCAAGATGGATGGGACTTTCTCAAAAGGGAGATACTGAAGGCACAATTTCAAACAGTACCATTGAGGAAGAAAAATGGGAGGTGTCTCAAGAAACCAGGATGGATGACTAAAGAACTTTCAGTGGAGCTAAGTTTTAAACGGAACATGTATAGGAAATGGAAAAGGGGGGAAATCACCAAAGAAGAATTCAAACAGATAGCGAACATGTGTAGGAGTAAAGTCAGAAAAGCTAAAGCGCAGAATGAGCTCAGGCTTGCTAGGGAGGTTAAGAACAATAAAAAGGGTTTTTTTGGGTATGTCCGCAGCAAAAGGAGGAAGAAGGAAATGATAGGGCCGCTACGTGGAGAAGATGGCAAAATGCTAACAGGGGACAGAGAAAAGGCAGAATTACTCAACACCTTCTTTGCCTCAGTGTTTTCAGAAAAGGAAAAGGAGGACCAACCTGAGGAGAATGGAACAGAGGACACAATAGGGGAATTCCAGCTCAAAATAAGTAAAGAGGTAGTACAGGAATACCTTCTTAATCTAAATGAATTTAAATCTCCAGGACCAGATGAACTACATCCAAGAGTATTAAAAAAGCTGGCAAATATAATCTCAGAGCCATTGGCAATAATCTTTGAGAACTCCTGGAGAACAGGAGAAGTCCCAGCAGACTGGAGGAGGGCAAACGTTGTTCCCATCTTCAAAAAGGGGAAAAAAGAGGATCCCAACAACTATCGTCCAGTTAGTCTGACATCAATACCAGGGAAGATTCTAGAACAGATCATTAAACAGAGAGTCTGTGAACATTTAGAAGGCAATGCCATAATCACAAAAAGTCAGCATGGGTTTCAGAGAAACAAGTCATGCCAGACTAATCTGATCTCTTTTTTTGATAAAGTTACCAGCTTGGTAGATGAAGGGAATGCTGTGGACATTGCATACCTTGATTTCAGTAAGGCCTTTGACAAGGTTCCCCATGACATTCTTGCAAACAAGCTTGTAGAATGTGGGCTAGACAAGTTAACTGTTCAATGGATTTGTAATTGGTTGACCGTTCGAACCCAAAGGGTGCTCAGCAGTGGCTCCTCTTCGTCTTGGAAAGATGTGACCAGTGGGGTGCCACAGGGTTCTGTCCTGGGCCCAGTGCTATTCAACATCTTTATCAATGACTTAGATGAGGGAATTAGGGGCATACTTATCAAATTTGCAGATGACACCAAATTGGGAGGAGTAGCTAATACCCTAGAGGACAGGATCAAAATTCAGAATGACCTGGCTAGACTGGAGAGCTGGGCCAAAGCTAACAAAATGAAATTCAATACGGAGAAATGTAAAGTACTGCATTTAGGGCGGAAAAATGAAATGCATAAATATAGGATGGGAGAGACCTGGCTGAACGAGACTACGTGCGAAAGGGATCTAGGAGTCCTAGTAGACCACAAGTTGAACATGAGCCAACAGTGTGATGCGGCAGCTAAAAAGGCCAATGCAATTTTGGGCTGTATCAATAGAAGTATAGTGTCTAGATCAAGGGAAGTAATAGTGCCACTCTATTCTGCCTTGGTCAGACCTCACTTAGAATACTGTGTCCAGTTCTGGGCACCACAATTCAGAAAGGATATTGACAAATTGGAGTGTGTCCAGAGAAGGGCAACTAAAATGGTGAAAGGTCTGGAAACGATGCCTTATGAGGAGAGACTTAGGGAGCTGGGTATGTTTAGCCTGGAAAAAAGACAGTTTAGAGGCGATATGATAGCCCTGTTTAAGTATTTGAAGGGATGTCACGCTGAGGATGGAGCAGACTTGTTTTCTGCTGCTCCAGAGACTGGAACACGGAGCAATGGGTGCAAGCTCCAGGAACAGAGATTCCACCTCAACATGAGGAGGAACTTTTTGACAGTAAGAGCTGTTCGGCAATGGAACACACTCCCTCGGAGCATGGTGGGGTCTCCTTCCTTGGAGGTCTTTAAACAGAGGCTGGATGGCTATCTGTCGGGGATGCTTTGATTGTGATTTCCTGCGTGGCAGGGGGGTTGGACTGGATGGCCCTCGTGGTCTCTTCCAACTCTGCAATTCTATGATTCTATGATTCTCAATGCGTCCCCCCCTGGACGACCAGCCAAGATGGACAGGGATCAAGAGGGCAAGTCGACTTCCTCACTCTTCCAAGGAGCTTGTCCACATCATTGGTACTCACTGATTGAAACTGATCCAGTAAAGTGCCATCAATGGAGTTGTTGAATGCCTCATCTATGGATTCTGTCAGAACATTGGCATTCAAGTCAGCTCTTATCCGAGAGATTTTATCTGCAAAGTGGATATTAAATGCATCACAGCGTGCTGTTGTCGGGTTAAGTAGGGGATTTGGCGCAGGAGGAACCTGCATCAGCTCCCCCACCACCTTAAACAGCTCTGCTGGACGGGACTCTGCAGATGCAATACGTGAAGAGCAGAAGGATCTCTGTGCTGCACGTATTGCCTCCCGATAGGAATCAAGATGCTTCCTATGGCGAGTTCTGTCGGATAAGAGTCGAGTCTTCCGCCACTTGCACTCTAGCCATTGTCCAGTTCGCTTCTTCCTCTTAAGCTCCTCTGTATACCAGGGCTTATGATTAGAGGCGGGCTGGAAAGGACACTTGGGAGCGATTGTGTCGATAGCCTTGGTAAGACCAGTGTTCCAGATGCTGACCAAAGCCTCTATAGAATCACCGGCGTTACCAACCATGAAACCCTCTAGGGCTTTCTGGAAGCCAATTGGTTCCATTAGCCTTCGAGGGCGGACTGTTCTAATGGGTCCACCACCCCCAGAGGGGCAGACAGTGGCTCTTAGTTCCGTCTTGACCAGGAAGAATATAAATTACTTCCTCTCTCCCTCCCCTGCCCACAAGACACATCAGAAGAGGAACCCAAAACCCCTACTCTGCCCTTCCCCAAAGGAGGATATGGTAGGAAGCATGTGGATGGGATGATGTACTTTCATTTCTTTTCACACCAAGGGTTATGGAGAGGCACACAGATTTTTTTGTTTTTTTAAAAAAACATTCTCCCATACCTTACCATTGGCTGGATGGATGGCAAAGAACCATAACTGGTACAGTTCAACAGTATAGCCTCATGATACATTCCGGCAAAGGCAGAGGCACACGACTAATTTTCAACAAAAACAAAACACCAACAACCATGAGGGCTAGAAACTTCTAATTTGATTTGAAGGGAAATGATTTGACTATTTAAGGATGCACTACCCAGACACCAGAGGCAGATTTTGTGCTTTATGGCATGAACACATAGGATACATACAGCCTTCAATAGGCCATACCGTGAGCAACACACACGATTATGAGATCCATCACTGAAAATATGTGGGGGTTTAACTACATTTTTGGTCTTCCCCAGAAACTTGAATCAAAGTTTATACCAAACTTCTTCCGGAGTCTCCCCCTACCCACTCCATACCCACCCAATGTGCTTTTGGTGGGACAGAAAATGGATTCTATGGCCTGACAGACACAGTCTTGCTTAACCAAGTAGGGTGTAAATATTTAAATACCCCATTAATTCCTACAACTAGTGTTGATTGCCACTTCCCATTCACTATTAAGCATGTCTAGGAATCCATAGTCTGGCTTTTTCATCTTACAGCAACTTGCTGTTATTTTAGCCCTGACTCCCACTCGCTTCCCTTAACAGTCTCCCTGGTGTTTCATAAAGAAGTCCCTTTTCATTAATACCTAAACTCGCTGCGTTGTCGTTATTATTTTTAATCATGGTCCCATCTCTGAGGAGAGGGATTCGTCAGTCTGGAGCCTGCGGCTTTGGCAAGCAGCCTGTCAAGTTCGTTTGATAAGCCAACTTCATGAAATCAATCAGCATTCATTTGGAAAAAGACTTCCTGGGATCGGAGAGCGTAGCAACAAGCCAGCTTGTATGTACAGTACTATGAAGCTGAGGCAACTGTCAGCCAAGGAGGAAATTCCAGCCTTCAGAACCATCTCATCTGGCCAAAAAGATTGCTCCGGTTTGCATTCTCCCTTCTTGCCTTGCTTCTGATCCTCAGTCAACTTTTGCCAGTGTTTGTAACAGCAGAGATGGGGTGGGCAGCCTTAGGCAAATTCAGCCCTTGTGGAGGTGTCCTGCTTTGACTTTAATGGGGAGTTCAGCTGATCAGAGTCCTCCTGTGCATGTGTGGAACTTTGTCAAAAAGAAGCCAAGTTTGCCATCAGGGTGTTAGGAGGGTTTATCAGGAGAAGGAAGGAAGGGGAAAATATGCCATTACCAGTCCTAGGTTGAGAGCCACCATTCACTGCCAGAATCCCAAGGTTTGTCCATGAGCAGAGCTGTGAAACAATCCAAATGCTGAACCCCAGTCAAGACCAAAACTCAACAGGAACCTCCAAACAGAAAGTAACCAGGAAGAAGGTGGGTTGTTTCCAACAAGTAGCCCAAGTTCCTGGATGGGGTACAATGCTGGAGACTTCCAGCCCCATCCCACTTCCCTGCTGTACTGAATTACAGCCTTCTCAGATGGAGTCCACCCAAGATCTTGACTGCAGCTATAAACTACATCTAAGGGAAAGAGTCTATGGCCAGTGCTTCAGCTTCTGTCTCTGCTGGGGCCTGGGTGACTATTCCCCTTCCTCAGATCCCAATTTGGCTTGCCAAGCAGGGGAGGGGCCTGGCTGGTCAGTCTCCTGGCATGTGCTGGTTCTCTTTCCTTTCCTGCTGGCTAAGTAAGTCTGGTTTTCATCTCAAGAGGAATCTTCAAGGGGTGTGCATGACAGTGGCTAAGGAACTGCTAGTCCCTGATGCCAGTTCAGGACCACCACCACTATCATCCCCCATGTCCCTGATTCTCTCTACCCTTTAAGGTGGAGACTACCACCACCATAATCCCCCACGTCCCTGATTCTTGCTACCCTTTAAGGTGGAGACCACCACCTTCACCACCACCACCCATATCACTGATTCTCTCTACCTTTTAAGGTGGAGATCATCACGACCACCACCACTGTCATCCCATATCCCTGATTCTCTCTATCCTTTAAGGTGGGGACCACCACCACCATCCCTCATGCCCCTGATTCTCTCTATCCTTTAAGGTGGAGACCATCACCCTCACCAACACCACCATCGCCGCCATTCTTTATCCTAGATTTTCTCTGCCCTCTAAAGTGGAATGTATGGTGTCAGAAGCTCTTAGGGCAGAGGTTCTCAAACTTTGTCCTCCTGATATTTTGGGCTTCAACTCCCTGAAGCCCTGGCCAGCTTGGCCAATCGTTAGAAATTATGAAATCCAAAATACCTGGAGAACCCATATTTGAGAACCTCTGCCTTAGGAAGCCAGCCCCTGTAATGAAAGCTCTTAAATCACCGGGCCCATAAGGAGTGCTGCCAAAGGTCCAAAGCACAAAGGCTCCAGGCTGATAACCTTGGAAAGTCACTGGCAAACAGTATAGAACAGGAAGATTTGCCCAACAGACCTTGTGAACTCTGAATCCCATCATGTCTCACCACTGTCCAGGCTAGTAAGTGCTGATGGGACTTGGAGTTCAGCAACATTTGGAGGGGTCCAGAGCCCCCAACTCTAGTATGGACCAGTTTGCAGTCTGGCCAAGGCAGTTGGAGCCCTTGAGCAGGTCTCAGAAGTAGGAGCTCCTCTCTGCATGTGCATGACCTACTTTAGGAGTGGAGACATAGTAATATCATAAAAGTACAGTGGACAACAGCACAAAGATACACAACTTCAGTAAGTAAGTCTAAGGGCCTGATCCCATGCATTTTTACTCAAATTACTCAAGGAACACACAAAAGATTGATGATAACAAAAACAGGAGATGCAGGAACTGATTGTGAAACAAGAAGAAGCAAACTACACCTTTTCCCTTTAACACTGGGCCCCTAGCAATTTCACCAACAGAAACTGTTGATAATCCAGCCCTGGGTCTGGCTCACTAAAAGGTTTCAGTAGAACTTCATCCCTTTCCCTGGAGGATGGAGCTGTGTGCACCAGTCAACCAGCTGCTCCTGTGCTTTTACCATGGTATGCTCAACACAAAGCACCTCTCCATTTATGCATTCATAACATCCTGTCAAAACGGCAGTTTGTAATGGTTACAAATTAATCTCCCTTTAATTGGCCTGCTTTTCAGAAGCTGTATGATCAACGGCTCCCAGCAGGTTTTTCAAAATTTATTCTAGGAAGGAAAAGCTGCCGTCCGATTAACTAAACCGCCATCTTCTCCTCCTCCTCCCCCTCCTCTCATCCAGCAGTTTAGAAACATCCAGGCATCCCCCTGAGCACAAAATGAAGTCATTTGTCAGTTCAGGTGTCAAGATCAAAATGACTTTCCAAATCTCTTGGCATTTGCTTCCACCTCATTCCCTTCACTCTGGCTGAAATAACTTTAACATAAGAAATGGCTGCTCAGTCAGTGTATTAAAAAAAAAAAGACATATAGAAGTTCACCTCTCCTTGCAAGGTACATTAAAAAAAGAAGACAAGGAAGAAGAAATCACTCCAGAGGGAATGATGGCTGAGACAATCTATCCATCTAGGATGCCTGGTGGTGCTCACATCCACTCCAAAGTGCTTCTGATCATGTCAGGCCCTCTCTCCAAGATGTATAACTCTGGCACTACAACCCCTTTCCCTATACTTCTTCATAATCATTGGGGTAATTACTGCAGATTCCCTAAAACCATTTTAAAACTTCTGACCTAGATCTCCACGACAGGCCAAGATGGTTCTATTCATTACTGTTGAGCTATTCCCAGCTAAAGCAGCGCTGAAGAGGATATCCTGCAAAATGCAATGCCAGAAGCTACTGGTGATTTTTCCAGCCACATAGGATATCCCAGAAACAGACTGGAGTGTCCAGTTTTAGAAGAATGGTGCTTACCTGTGAACAATCTTCTGCTAACTGCCTTGTGTTTCAATCCAACTTTCCTTTCCAATACTCTTTCCAAAAAATCACAATAAACCATTAAACCAAGGGAGATGAGGCTAATCATCAAAGCCTGTGTTTATACCTCAGTTCCATGCAAGTGCAGAACCCCTTCACATAGACCCCAGAACCCCTTCACATAGACCCCAGGGGTCCACAATGTCCTCACAGTGGGTCTATGAAAGCTTGAAGGCTGCTTGGACCACCTCCTGCCTGTAGTGGAGTGGCCACATGACAGGAGCCAAGGCAAAGGCTGGCTTGGCCTGCACATTGCCATTCAATCCGCTCCAGCCACAAACTTGCAGCAAGAAGCAGAAGAAAAGTCTTCCCTCCTCCTCCAGTGCCTCTCAGGGAAGATTTAATGACTGGTGTGATTATCTCATCATCATCATCATTATCATCAGTTTTAAATCTTGAGTTAAGTCTTGGGGGTCCATGGCAACAAAAGATATTTAAAGGGGGTCCCTGCTAAAGAAAAGGTTAAGAGCCACTAACATAGACAAAGAAGTATAAATAAATAAGTAAGCAAATACCAGTTATATCATTCTCATCTTTCTTATTTATTGGCTTACTTACAGTTGGACCCCTGTATTTGCAAGGGTTTTGTTCCGGGACTTACCATGGATACCAGAAACCACATATAATAGCAAACTTTATTAAAACAAAGAATGTCCAGGACAAACATACCAAAGAGTTGCATTGGAGGATCTAACAATTCCTAGAGAGGATACCTCTCTAAGCATTTTCCAGTGCAACTCTGTGGTATGTGTCCTTTTTTCCCCAGCCACGGATAACTGAAACCATGGATATTGGTTCCATGGATATAGGGGTCCAACTGTATTTATTTCATTCATATCCCGCCTTTCTCCCAGAGTGGGACCCAAGGCAGCTCACAAAAAGAATCAGCTGAAAATTTGACAATAACATTTAAAACTTAATTTAAAAGTCATCATATTAAAACCATAACTATAAAGCGTGTAAAATCATTCAAAAGCATAGAAAACTTTTTAAAAAGTGTGCACGCCTCATAAGAAGTCTCCTGCCAGCAACCACTCATTAAAAGCTTGGCTGAATAGGTCTTTGACTGCCAGCGAAAGGATATCACTCCTGAGGAAGGGAGTTCCACAGCCTGGGAGTCCCACTGAGAAAGCTCTCTCCCCTGTCCTCACCAAAAGAGCCTGTGATGGTAACAGGACCAAAAGAAAGCTCTCACAGTCTATTTATTTTTATTTTATTTTTAGAAACATTTCTTGCCCTTATAGCAACAGAGACTGCTTCAAAAGCACACATGCCATTTTGAAAATTACTGCTGATTTTTCAGGGGCAAGAAGAGAGGTGTGCAGTGTAATCTATGGGTGTACTCAGAAGTGAAGCCCATTTGATTCAATGGGATTTAATCTCTGGTATGTATGTACGGGATTGTAGCTTCATACGTTTTTCCAGAGGCCTGAAGGTAACATTTCAGCATCCTCTTGCTTATCATTCCTGCACGTTATTCACAGAACACAAACTCAAAACCATGTATTTCTTCCTTGGCTGTGTGTAGTTTCTCCGCTTTGCTTAATGTGTGTTGGCCAGTTGCTGTCTTTCAGTAAGAGTCAATGCTACCAGGAGAGGAGTTGCATCAAATCTCAAACTCCCAACGTAAGTAGCATTAACACTTTCTTGAAAGAGACCTTCATCTTCTTGGATCCCACAATGATTTTAGTGGGGAAGTGTCTATAAAAGCAGAGGAGGAAAGCACAAGAGCATCTAAAGAGCAGAGGAGCAATGTTAAAAATTGGCAACAGCGAGGGAGATTTATTATAGAAGGTCATTACAAGCCCATTCCCTATCCCAGCGGCTGATGGTTTTCTTGTCAGAGGGGGGTTGAAGCTGATCTGGGTTTTGGCCTGAACTTTAAAGGTGCTGAATCTATTTGGAGGGACAGCACTCATCTCCTTTATAGTTCAAACTAAAACCCAGATCAGATTTACTGCCCCACTCACATGGAATCCACCAGCCATCTCTGCAACATACTCATGTCTTATCCATATGGCGAAAATACTCCTCAGAGAATTCGAAAATAATACCTTTTGTCCCAATGGGATCCTGCATCATTTCATCGTATTTGGAAAGAGGGGGATGAAAAACTCCAAATACTCCAGAGGAACTCTGAATGAAATGCGCATTCCTGCTCATTGGGACAACCAATTCGCTTTGCTGTGGTTTCCTGATAAGAGCAGAAGTGGAGAGCTGATTGGTCAGATGTGTGCAGGGGTGGAGCTTGATGGCAAGGCAGCGCCACAAACCATCATGTTGGATTTTTGTAGTAGCAATCATGTGCTGAGGCGATGAAACAGCCTTTCCCCCCTGTTTATTTAAGTGGAAGATTGCACTTCCGCACCTTGGATTTGCCTTTTTAAAAACGAAAACTATTCAGTGGCAACAACTGGTGACAATAAAAACAGGAGTAATTCACTTGCTCCCGCCATCTTGATTCACAGGCATGCCCGTTTGAGCAAGAAACGCATGGCTACGATTGTGGGGGAAAAAAACTGTGGAGACAAACGAAAGCTGCTGAGAATTGGTGTTAGTGTGCATCAGTCCACATTTTATTGCCTTGTATAGACAAACCCTCAAATTGCTCTTCTTGTAGTCCTCAAGTAAAGTGATAGGGCATTTGATTCTTTATTTCTCATTACAGATTCTGGGTTTTAGATGGCTCTTGATGGCAGGGGAGTGTTCCACAGTATGATGAGAAACAATTTTAAGAAGCTGGCTCTTATGACATTTGTGAGCTGGCTTTTCCCCATGCCACAATTGTGAGAAAATATGGAGTTCTCTCCATATTCGGCTATCCTACTAAGAAAGAGTTTGGGAAAGTTACTCTTTCAGACAACAGCTCCTAGAAGCCAGCTGCCTCTTTTCTTACTGTGTGCAGGGGTGACTTCCATGTCCAGTGAGCAATCATAGAATCATAGAGTTGCAAGAGACCTCAAGGGCCATCCAATCCAACCCCATTCTGCCATGCAGGAATACACAATCAAATCATTCCAGACAGATGGCCATCCAACCTCTGTTTAAAAACCTCCAAAGAGGGAGACTCCACCACACTCCAAGGCAGTGTATTCCACTTCCGAACAGCTCTTACTGTTTACTACGTGAAGAGGTTCTGCACTTGCAATGAATCCCTATTTTGTGGTTAAGGCTCAGTACCTTGCATAGGTCCTTTAAAATTCAGACCAAACCCAAAGTGGGATTCACCGCCCCACTGACATCACTGGACATCACCAACTGCCACAGAGAAAGAAAGAGCCTGCACCACTACCCACAGAATCAAGAAAGAGTTATGAAATCTTTCCTACCGCAGGACCAGTTCTGGGACAAGGCATGGTTGCAAAGCTGAAGCTTAAAGGACTTGACAGAAGGGCCCCAGCAGGAGAGAAACCTGCAGCTTAGTTTAAGAAAATCATTACCTTTTCCTGGACAGATTTGCACACTTTCCCCAACAGTTCTCTGACCAGACTAATCGCCTTTGGGTGACTTTTTTTTTCCTCAGCAGCAGGATGATCGCCTTGATGTGGAGCATCTTTCCTGGGAAGGCTTTGTCAAGATCCTTCCTCCACACCATATGCCACAATGCTGAAACCCTGCAAGAGAATTAATAGGTGCAAACCAATTAAAATGGGGGGAGGAGGGAGTCAGCTGGAAAGCCCTTAATTATCCCCAAACAAACCAAACTCCTTCACTGCCCAAATTCCATCCTTCCTTCCCAAATGCAGAGGTAGTTTTCTAGTGAAAGGGGACAGCATCTTATTTTACGCAAAACCTCTCCCAACATCCCCAGTCAAGGGACTTTATATATAGATATAGATATAGATATAGATATATAGATATATAATTCCCCCTGGATCTCTTGTGCTTTTGCACTATGTGACCTTTGTTGCTGCTTGGGGAATAACGCTCAGGGGAGTTTCCACACAAAATGATATGACACCTTCTGTTGCCTGTTGTTGCTGTGAACCTGATTATTTTTCTCCTAAGCACCAAAAAAGAGACAAAAACAATCTTAACAAGCCCCTGGGAGACCTGGCAGCATCATTGTGCAGCAGCTCAGGGCAGGAGTGTTCAATTTGGAAGTCCCCTGTATAAAATCTCACCCCATCTCATGAGCCATCATTACACAACCTCAAGGTGGTTAGTGGCAGGCACATGCAAGATTGAATTTTTTTTTCTTGGAACGATAGGCCAGCATCCTGTTAGGAACATACACTAAGGTATGTTACTTTCTCATACCTGCCAACATTTCACAGGTGAAAACACGTGTGGCTGAGCGACATCAGTGTGGTAAAGATGACGAAAGCTTTTATTGAAGAACACACAAGTTGGAGAAGCTGCAGCAGTTTGCTTTTGCCTGAGCCTACTGCAAAGGGAAAGATTCTCCCTTGTTTGCTTCCACTGAGTTAAGTGAGTGCAAGCTACTTTTGCATTTGAACTCAGCTTGGTGTGATTTAATAACTGTTGCCATCGTGACAACACTTTGGTGTTGCTTGGCCATGTGTCCTAGTGTGAAATGTTGGAGGGTATGTAGTTATGTTCTAGCCCCTTGATTATATTGATTGCCTTTTTCTGCCCTTTTCCCCCAGCTTTACAAAATATTTTTTTAGGTGATGAAAAACCACACATGGTATTCCATGGCTGGTCACACATAGGAACATTCTTGGGGATCTTTTTTTCATTGGACACCCAACCAGTGGACAGTCCTTTCCTTTACATTCCTTTTTTCCTTGACTGACATGGCTTTTATATTTTAAACTGAGGACAGGGATTATTTCAGGGGCCTAAATACAGTTGCCCCTCTGTATCCACAGATTCGGTATCCATGAGTTTAAGTATTTACGGCTTGAAAATATTCTTTAAAAAAATAATAATCCAAAAAGCAAACCTTGGTTTTGCCATCTTATATAAGGGACACCATTTTGCTATGCCACTGCATATAATGGGACTTGAGTATTCATGGATTTTGTTATTCACGGGGGGTCCTGGAACCAAACCCCAGTGAATATGAAGGGACAACTGTACTGTAAAAGCACCAGATCCCACCTGATCTTGGAAGCTAAGCAGGGTCAGCCCTGATTACTACTTGGATGAAAGACTACCAACAGATCCCAGATGCTGTAAGCTATATTTCAGAGGAAGGAACTAGCAAAATTTCCTCTCAGTATTCCTTGCCTAAGAAAACACAATGAAATTCATAGGATCGCCATATGTTGACAGGCAACTTGAAGGCGCACACACACACAGAGAGGGATTATTTTACTGCTGATCTTTGTGTAAATTGCGCTGGGAGTCTGTTTGATTAAAATAAGGTAAAAATCATCTTTGCAGATGTTGTATTATAATTACTTACCTCTATAGCCTGCCTTAGAGAGCCAGCATGGTGTAGTGGTATGAGTATTGGACTACGACTCTGGAGAGAAGGATTTGAATCGCTGCTCGGCCATGAAAACCCACTGGGTGATCTTGGGCGAATCACACACTCAGCCTCAGAAAACCCTGTGATAGGTTCGCCTTAGGATTGCCATAAATCAGAAGTGATTTGAACATAGCCTGCCTTTCCACCGAGAGTTCAAAGCACCATATATGGCTCTCCTACTTCCAACTTTAACCTCATAACAAGACGGTGATGTAGGCCAGATAGCAAAAGAGTAAAAAATCAGTTAGGAATAGTTTAGTGGGGGTAAGGACAGTGTTTGGATATGGTATTTCTTGGCTACAAATCCCGTAATCCCCAGCCAGGATGTCATGTGCCATCCTGGCTGGTGGATTCTGGGAACTGTAGTTCAAAAAAGTGACACTTGCTGGCTAAAGGCAAGAGATTTGGCTAGCAATCATCAGACAAGGATGGGTGGGTGGGGGAACCCTTGTACAGGATGGGTGGGTGGGGGAACCCTTGCTCTCCATACCCACAGATTTGGCATCCACCTATTTAAGTATTCACGGCTTGAAAATATTCTTTAAAAAAAATAATAATCCAAAAAGCAAAGCTTTGATTTTGCCATTTTATATAAAGGACACCATTTTGCTATGCCATTGCATATACAGTTGTCCCTCCACATTCACGGATTTGGCATTCAAGGATTTAAGTATTCACAGCTTGAAAATATTCTTTAAAAAATAATAATCCAAAAAGCAAACCTTGATTTTGCCATCTTATATAAGGGACACCATTTTGCTATACCATTGCATATCATGGGAATTGAGTATTCATGGATTTTGGTATCCATGGGGGTCCTGGAACCAAACCCCAGCGAATATGAAGGGACAACTGTACATTAAAAAGTGCATCCCTTAAGATTTGCCAGGACTGGTTTAAGGAATTTTGGGGGCTCCTGCAATGCTTTATTTTGGGGGGCCCATATGTTTATCTCAGGCCGATGTAACCTAACTCATCCTCAGCTATTCACAGTCCAGGATATTCAGATTATTACTAATAATGTTTTTGCAGGAGGAGGGTTACTACGGGGGCCCCCCACAACGACGGGGCCCCCTGCAATGCTTTGTTTAGGGGGGCATATGTTTATCTCAGGTCCATGTAACCTAACTCAACCTCAGCTATTCACAGTCCAGGATATTCAGATCATTACTAATAATGCTTTGGCAGGAGGAGGAGGGTTACTATGGGGGCCACAACAACGATGGGGCCCCCTGCAATGCTTTATTTGGGGGGGCTATATTTATCTCAGGTTAATGTAACCCAACCCAACCTCAGCTATTCACAGGACAGGATATTCAGATTATTACTAATCATGTTTTTGCAGGAGGAGGGTTACTACGGGGCCCCCCACAACGATGGGGCCCCCTGCAATGCTTTGTTTGTGGGGGGGGGGCATATGTTTATCTCAGGTCCATGTAACCTAACTCAGCCTCAGCTATTCACAGTCCAGGATATTCAGATCATTACTAATAATGCTTTTGCAGCAGGAGGACGGTTACTATGGGGGCCCCAATGAGGCCCCCTGCAATGTTTTATTGGGGAGGAGCTATATTTATCTCAGGTTAATGTAACCTAACTCAACAACCTCAGCTATTCACAGGACAGGATATTCAGATTATTACCAATAACGTTTTTGCAGGAGGAGGGTTACTACAGGGCCCCCCACCATGATGGGGCCCCCTGCGGATGCTGATGCCACTGGTGCCTCAAACCAGCCCTGAGATTTGCCTATAAACGATGGTAGTTTGGTGAGGCACCAGCAGCACTCTTTGGCAGAGGAGGCTAAAGACCCTGCAAAACTACAAATCCCAGGGTCCCATAGGGGACATAACGCGGCTTCGAAGTGGCTTATTTCCGCAGTGTGGCTTAGGAGGAGCCGGGCGGGCCAGCCAGCCTGGCCGGGCGCCTTCCTTCCGAGCGCCAGATGGAGCTGCCGGGCCAAAGCGTCGGCCAGCCGCCTCCCTCTTGCGGGCGCCTCGTCGAGCACCGAGAGACCCAGGAAGCGCTCGGGGAAAGCGGGGAGACTTTGCCCGGGCCTCGGCTGCCTGCAAACGGCCGCCGCCTCTTCTGGGGAGCAGGAAGGCAGAAAGATGCGCTTGGTTTGAGCCGGGTCAGTCTGCGCTCACGCGTCACGGGGTGGCACTGCCTGCAAAACAGGATCAGCCCCGCAGTGCAAAACGAACATTAAAATAAAATTAAAATAGAGGAGGCCCGGCTTGCAAAGTAGGTGGAGGAGGAGAGGGAGCTTGCTTCGGGCCTTGCGGGATGAGTTTACAGGGCTTTGCCGCTTCCCCCGTTTTGCTCCGAAGCCCCTTTGTTCCCCCTTAAAGCAGGTTGGCAGAGCGCGCAGCGTTTGCTTCGTTGGTTTTCTCCCCGTGCCAGTTTCCCCTGGTGCTGCTTTGCTGCTTCTTTAAGGCTGCAAAGGATTGGCTAAACCCTGCGCTGGGCAGGGGGGTGGGGGGTGGGATTGCAAGATCTGTGCCACTTAAATAAAAGAGGAATTTGTTGGATGGAAAAATCCATCAGTGGTAAGCAGTGAGAGAGCTCTTTCATGGACAGCGATGAGACTGGTGCTATTTTTGTTCAGTTAGAAGGGAGGAAAAGATGGATAAGGTGTTACGGATCCAACAGCCGGGCAGTAGTCCGAGCAGTGGTGCTGGCACTGGTGGCTTGGGTGACATGATGGGGAACCGGAAGCTGATAGCCTTGGGGGCTGTGGTGGGTTGGCTCCTAGTGGTCCACTTGCTGGTCAACGTCTGGCTGCTCTGTATCCTCTCGGGGTTGCTGGCCCTGCTGGGTGGATGGCTGGGTTCCCAAGGAGTGGTCAGTACCAGCCGCAAAATCCACCTGGAGAGGTTCTTGCTCCTCGAAAGCGTCCCCCAAAGCCCTGAGGCAGAGAAGCAGCTGGACGAGGAGATCAGAAACATGATCCGGAAGATTGTTCGGGATTTCGTGTCATCGTGGTACCGGGCAGTGAGCACCGAGCGAGGCTTTGAGCACGAGGTGGAGAGAGCCATGCTGGGCCTGGCCATGGAGCTGAAAAGGCGGATGACCCTCGTAGACAAGCAGGCATTGACCCAGAAGGTGCTCCTTCTCGGCGGATGCCATCTCCAGACCTACAAGAGGGCCCGAGAAAAAGTGGCCGAAGCAAGAATCTCCCGAGATTCAGCCGACTGGGCTGACCGGCTGTGGCAAGCGTACTGTGAATTTTCAGAGCCTCACGTGGCAGTCTGGAACCCCGCCAGCGAAGTGGACTATGCCCGACGTATCGTGGACTTACTGCTACGTGTCTTGGTGCCCAAACCACACCTGGAAACCAGGACGGGACATTTTGTGGTGGTGGAGTTGGTGACCTGCAATGTGCTGCTGCCCATGATCAACAAGATGGCTGACCCTGACTGGCTAAACCTGCTCTTGATTGCCATTTTCTCTAAGATTGGAGGGAAAGGAGCTGGAGGCAAAGAGAAGGTGGAGACAGCACCAGTAGTACCAGCTCTTTCTCCAGGCCAGCTTGTGGTGCCTGATTCATTGTCACTGGCGTCTCAATGGGAAGCTGCTCCTGAGGCCCGGGCAGTGTCGCCAAGGGCTTCAGAGCCATTACCTGTAATTAGTGATTTGATGGATAGTTTGGAAAGTCAGTTGCCTGAAGGGAAAGAACCCATCAGCAGAGAGATGAGTGCTGAGATAGACAGGAGAAGAACTAGTAGCATATGTGTGCCCTGTCCGCGGGCTGATACGCTGGGGTCTTTCTTCCCTTGTGAAGACTTGGAAATGGAGTCTCCCATGTCTGACCTGGGAAAGGACTCAGGCCCTGTGGGGCTCATGACTGCTGAGGAATTCCTTGCAAACTCCCTTCCTGTTCTAGAGGGATCTGATAACTTGGACCAAGAGGACAGCCTGGGTGTCAGAACCAGGTGCACGGAGGACCATGCCAGCTTTGGTTCTGAAACTGGCCCGCGGGCTACCTCCCTGAATCCATGTCCAGACATCCAAATTGAGCCAGTGATGGAGAAAGAAGCAGCCTTCACTTCTTTGTCAGCTCTTCTAGAGGACTCAGAGAAGACTTTCTTGAGGCGTCCATCTTCCCTGGTGAAAGAGTTGGTGTCTTCTGAATGCCCGTCCCACAACCCTCAGGATCTGGCTCAGCTGCCAGGTTTGCTCTCTTCCTCCCCAACTGCCCCCATGGGCACGTTCAGCTTTGAGCCACTCAGTAGCCCAGATGGTCCTGTCATCATCCAAAACCTGAGGATAACTGGCACCATCACAGCCCGAGAGCACAGTGGAACAGGGTTCCATCCCTACACCTTGTATACTGTGAAGGTAAGTAGAGTAATTTGCTCTTCTGTGTTGTGAACAGGTCAGGTAGGATTGGTCATATTTCTGCATCAGTCGTGAACAAGGTTGTTGTAGTAGACATACTACATATATGCTATATCTTGAGAGTTCTATAGAATCACAGAGTTGAAAGGAACTCAAAGGACCATCTAGGCCAGTGATTCCCAAACTTTGATCCTCCAGGTGTTTTGGACCATTTCCCAGAAACCCTAGCCTCCTTGGCCAACAGTCAGGAATTCTGGGTGATGAAATCCAAAACATCTGGAGAACCAAAGTTTGCGAACCAGTGTTCTAGTCCAGTCCCCCAACGTTCAGGAATCCACAATTGAATGCTCCTGAGACATGGTCATCCAACCTCTTCTGTTTATAAACCTCCAATGAAGGAGGGTCCATTACCTTCTGAGCTACTCTGTTCCTTGTTGAGCAGTTCTTACTATCAAGATATTCTTCCTAATATTTAGGTGGAATCTCTTTCTTTACAATTTGAATCTACTGGTTAATGTCCTAGTTATTGGAGCAGCAGAAAAACTAGCCTGCACCATCTTCTACATCAGTATTTTCTAAGTTATTTTTATTCATTGTTGTTGTTGTTGTATTTCGGACCTGTATGATACTTGTTTCTATCGGCTATAACTGTTTGTTTCTTTCTTTTCTGGAAATTCTGCAGGGACCAGAAGCTGATGGCTCATGGCCTATCAGCAGTCCAGCGTCCACCACTTTGAGTAGTATTGTTCTACCTGACAACTCTCTTTTAGATATTTAAAGATAGTTGTCATATTGTCATATCATCTTTCAGTCTTCTTTTCTCAATACTTGACATCCCAGCTCAGTGGTTCTTAACCTGTGGTCTGGTGACCCCCAGGGGTCCACGATGTCCTCACAGGGGGTCCACAAAGGCTTGAAGGCTACTCGGCCCACCTCCTCCCTGCAGTGGAGTGGCCACGTGACAGGAGCCAAGGCAAAAGCAGGCTGGCTGGCTTGGCCTGCACATTTCCATTCAATCTGCTCCAGCCACAAACTTGCAGGAAGAAGCAGAAGAAAAGTTGTTGTTGTTGTTTTAAATCTTGAATCAAGTCTTGGGGGTCCATGGCAACAAAAGCTATTTAAAGGGGGGGCCTAGTTAAAAAAAAAAGGTTAAGAGCCACTGTCCCTGCTCCATTTGCCATTCATTATAGATGTCCAAGCTTTGGAGCTTTGCCTTCTGACTTCTTCCATCTTCTGTGCTTGCATGTAGCCCCTGCTTAGATAATACATCAGGATGAATAATATGTGGCCCTCTTGAGGTTTTTGGACTGCAATTCCTTTCAGCCCTAGCTAGCACATCCTGGTCACAGCCAGGCATGCCATACACTTGCAGTAGGTGGTTATCTGGGTTGCCTGAATAATGAGTATTCTTTCTTCTGCAGTATGAGACAACTTTGGACAGTGACAATGCTAGCAGTCTCCAGCAAGTTGCTTACCATACCGTGAACCGGCGATATCGGGAATTCTTGAACTTGCAAACCAGACTAGAGGAGAAGCCAGATCTGCGGAAGTTCATTAAAAGTTAGTACTGCAGTTTGCTTTCTGAAGCAGGTTTTCCTTTTTCTGCTCAGTTCTATAATGTCTACTCAGACCTAAGTCCCATGGTGTTCTGTTAGGCTTGCTCCCAGGTAAGGAGGTACAGCATTCCAGCCCTTGCCTCTTTTCTTCCTATTCTGTCCATTTCAGCCATCATCTCCAGGTCCTTTTCTTTGGTTCAGGGAAAAGTTCTGCTTTTATTGTTCTACTGTTCTGGAACTTTAATGTGGACAACTAGAATTTTAATAGCTTGTTTTAATTACTTAGCTATCTTGATGATCCTTTAATATTGAAAGGCAAGTTAGAAATAAATAGAATGGATGGATTTGAAGAAAATGCCAATCTTAAGAAGGTCAAACCCTAGAATGGCTATAGAGAGAGGTAGCCAGCTTATAGAAGTTACCCATATCAGAGAGGGATTCTTACAGCAATCCATCTGACACTTGAATTTTCTTCTTGTAACAATTTGCCAAAGGCTGAGCATGTGATTCTTCCAGAGATGATGTAACATGCCTTTTATTCAGACTGGCTTTTGATTTGTTGTTGTGTACCTTTATGTTGTTTCCGACTTATGGCAACTGTAAGGGGTTTTCTTGCCAAGATTTGTTCTGAGGCTGAGAGAGTGTGACTTGTCCAAGGTCACTCAGTGGGGTTTCCATGACTGAGTGTGGATTTGAACCCTGGTCTTCAGAGTCCTAATGGAGTGCTCAAACCACTACACTACACTGGTTCTCCTTTGATAATCATGGAGTAATTAGAATATTTAACATCCTGCTACTATTGGAAAGGGTTGGATATAATTTTAGTGTAAACGAATGAATTCTGCAGGATCTCAGGGTGCACACAGCAAGAGTAATGGTATTATCAGTGATGATGGAATTTCATACATGCCTAACGCCTATGACCACAAAAGCACCTAGTTGACTCACTTATGTACCACAACCCATATCTCCCCAACAAGATATGAGTGAAGTGTGTTTTGTGGGGGGTTTTAATTGAGAGGTATAACATTGACTGAATTGGCTTAACTAACTAGAAGGCACCTGATCCCATCTGATCTTAGAAGATGAGCAGGATTAGGCCTGGTTATTGTTTGAAAGTGGGACAACCAAGGAGTACCAAGTGCTATGGGCTGTAGTCAGAGGAAGGCAATGGCACCTCTGAGCATTCCTTACCTAAGAAAATGGTATTGTAAGTTGCATTGAACTTCTCAGGAAAACCAGTATGTGAAATTTTAAATAAAAATAACAGATATGTTAGTGTGATAGCCACTATAAGGTTTTTTTTCTGTTCAAACTTTCCAGATATAAAAGGGCCCAAAAAGCTATTTCCTGATCTACCTTTTGGTAACATGGACATAGAAAAAGTAGAAGCCAGAAAAAGCCTGCTGGAGTCATTTTTGAAGGTGAGTACTGTTCTTTCTTGTCCTGTGATAGGCTACTTCTTAAAATAAAGCCCACCAAAGTAACTTGGTTGGCATAATCCTGTTAAAAACATAACAGCAGCATCTAGGTAGTAAGAGTTAGGTTCTTGCCACTGGAGCATTCTGGGAGGGATCTTATATCACACGAACAAGTCTTGAAGAGAAACGACAACGCAGAAAGAATCAAAACCCAAAAACATCACCCAAGGAGACCCTCTGCTGTGCTTTCTGCAACCGGACTTGTTTATCTCGGATTGGCCTTTTTAGTCATCAGCGCGCTTGCAGAAAGTGCGGGATGAGTTCTTCCTGAATCTTCGTTTGCGAAGAAAAGCCAGAGATAGTCAATATGCTGTCAATATCCACTGGTGGAGTTGTGTTACTTCTGTACTAAGTACCAACGTAGTGCAACATATATGGATCAATGGTGAATGTGCATGGCTCACAGTTCATTGTGGGATTGCATGCACAATAAGTAAAGGCAACGCATAGAGGCAGTGAACATTCACAAATTGCTTTGTGTACTTCAGTGTGTTACCGCATGTGCAGTGGTTCCACATGACCAGTTCTGCTTAGATCAGTATCAGTTGGATATCAGTAGGGTTGCCAGATAAAATAAGGGACAAGATTCCTGACCGTTTAATAATTATGCAGAAGAGAAAATTGCAACAGGTGTTGCTTGCTACTCGAGCTCCACCTGCTGAAATTCCCTCTTCTGCACAACCATAAAAGGTACAGGAGCCCTGAGCCTTATTTCACTTGGCACCCCTACCCATGAATGTGTGGTGGTATAATTTCCCAATGCAGTCAGTGGCGAAAACAGTCATTTGTTTATTATTTGTATGTCCAACCTTCCTAATAGTGTGTCCAAGGTACTATTCGTGGCTTTCCTCCTCCCCACTTTATCATGCCAACAACCCTGTAAGAGAGGTCATGCTGAGAGGAGATGACTGATCCAGGTGGGTTTCATGGCTCAGTGAGGGCTTGAACCTGGGTCTCCCAAGTATTCATCCAGGAGAGGACAACCACAAAAAGGGCAGGGCCAGTTTTCCTTCCTGCATCTGCCTGGCAGGCTGCAGCAGTGAATTTCAGCTTGCCCAAAGTGACACTTCTGCCTGCCATTTTGGCTGATTTTTTGACCCTTTTTTTCTTTCGTTGGTGTGTTTTGGGGAGGTTGGGCAGCTCAGAGGGTTATAGTAGTAAACTGTTGCCTTCTTGGGTAGTTTTGGAAGAAATTTGGATGCTTTGGGGGCAAAAAAGTGCCCTAAAATCACCGCCCTGTTTAAATTTTTGGGGGGCGGGGGAATCTGGGGGCTTTGAGGGGTTTCTAGGGGGGCTCCCAAGGGCCACATGCAGCCCACGGATGCTGCACCTTGCCCATCCTAGTCCAATTCTCTAATCACTGTATCATACTGTATTTTGCAGGGTGGTTGGGAGAGATGAACTATTGTTTCCTTTAAAACAATGGGCCAGAGTCCTATAAGCACATCTCCTTCAATTTAGGCTTGCTGTGCAGTGCAGCTGTTACTAATTATGGTCAAGATGCCCCAGCTGGGCTCCTAAGCTTACCCAGAGTGTGTTTCCTTGTTCCAGCAATTGTGTGCTATACCTGAGATTGCCAACAGTGAGGAGATGCAGGAATTCCTTGCCCTGAACACTGATGCCAGGATTGCCTTTGTCAAAAAGCCCTTTGTGGTCTCCAGGATTGACAAGGTAGTGTGCCCATACTGGAACGCTCTCCTATAAAACAGATTTCCAATCATACCGACTTTGTACTGTGTTACTCCCCAACATTTTTTCACACTGTAGTGTGGTGTTTAAGAGCTAAAAAACCTTGACACATTCCAGCCTGTGCATACAGTTGTCCCTCCATATCCACGGATTTGGTATCTACGGATTTAAGTATTCACAGCTTGAAAATATTCTTTAAAAATAATAATCCAAAAAGCAAACCTCGATTTGGCCATCTTATATAAGGGACACCCTTTTGCTATGCGATTGCATATAATGGGACTTGAGTATTCACGGATTTTGGTATCCACAGGGGGCCCTGGAACCAAACCCCAGCGAATATGAAGGGACAACTGTATTTAAGGCCTTTTTCAGTGGGTTCTTTTTTGTATGGACTATGTTTACTATGTATATGTAAACATCATAACATGGGAAATAATTTTAATACTTGTACACTGCATCTAGTTTGTGCATTGGGGTGGGAATTATGTGGCCCTCCAGAGGTTGTGGAACGGCAACTCTCTGCAGTTTTCAGAATTGGCTGTGCTGGCTAGGGCTGCTGGAATTTGCAATCCAGCAACATTGGAACTGTTGCATGATTCTCACCCTGTGGTACATATTTAAATCAAAGGTCTGTAGAAGTTTCTGAATGAAAGGACTCCCCTATCAGACCTTCTACAGACTTTAAGTAAGTGTGTACGGTACAGGCTATATGCAATGTAAAGAAATTAAAAGGATTTTATATTTTATGATGTTTACAAGTCATGAATTGTCCTTTATGTTGTTTGTACACCTTGCGTACAACCATTTAAGACACCATATTACTAGCAGAAAATAGCAAAGATTTGGAATCGCTGCTCATGAAAGTTAAGGAAGAAAATGCAAAATCAGGGTTACAGTTGAATAGTAAGAAAACAAAACTAATGACCATGGATGATTTACTGAAAAGTAGGTGACAATGATATCAAAATAATTTATTTTTCTGTACCTTGCCTCAATCACAAATCAAGGAAGTAGTCAAGAAATCAGAAGAAGACAAGAACTTGGAAGGACTTCTCTGAAGGAACGAGATAAGATCCTCAAGAGCAAAGTAAATACTGAAGTCAGAATCATCCAGGCCATAGTATAGTCAGACCCCTGTATTCATGGGGGTTCAGTTCCTGGACTTACCGCGGATACCAGAAACTGTGGATAACAGTGAACCCTATTAAAACAAAGGATTTCTGCCTTGAACAGAGGTTGGACTAGATGATCTCTAGGGTCCCTTCCAAGATGATTATTCCCCTTCTTACTGTATAAGTGAATCACATCCATTCATTTATAATGATAGGAGCAAAGTGTTACACCTGGGATGACATTCCATTTGGGGGAAAGGTTAAAAACTCCTTGGTAGGCCTGCTGCTTTTAGCAAGGATCCCAAATCTTCTCTCTTTCTCTCTCTCTCTCTCTCTCTCTCTCTCTCTCTCTCTCTCTTTCTCTCTCTCTCGTGCATATGATTCCTGCACTATATGCACTTTCCATGCATATACACATCCCAACCCATCTAATCTGGGAGGGCATTTTTTTTATTTAAGATTCTGCAGATCTTTCTTTAATGGGGATTATTTTACCTTTTTGTGAAGGATCCCCTCTCTCTCATCCTGTTCCAGATTGTGATGAATGCCATCGTAGACACGTTAAAAACAGCGTTTCCCAGGTCTGAGCCTCAGAGCCCTACGGAAGATCTCAGCGAGGCAGAGGTGGATGGGAAGTCACAGACAGAAGGGAAGAAGGCAAATAAGTAAGAGTGCTCTTGAGGCTCAGTCCTTACGTTAGGGACAGAATAACTGTTCACACAGTTAGCAGTTGTGGGGGCTTTTTCAAAGTGAAGTACTGGTGTGGGAGGCCTGATCGGTACTGGGATTCTCTGGTGGGGATGGCTGCCTCTCCTCCTGCTGTGCTGCAGTCCTGGCTTATCTCAGGACTGTTACAGAGTTTGTGCAGCCCTGGTGTAGATTAATGATGCCCAGGAATGAATGGAACTGCTACTACAACTGCTACTACTAGTAATAGAAGTAATAGTAGTAGTAGTGTAGTCTGATGCCAGGAGAGAGGTAGAATATAAATAAAACAAAATACAGTATGGCCCCCATATCTGCAGGGGGTATGCTCCTGGACATGATACATGAAACCATGGATAATAGTGAACCCTATTGAAATTAACGACTTCCAGCCCATGCGTACCGTAGAGTTGTGCTGGAGGACCTAGAAATTTCTAGACAGAACACCTCTCTAGGCATTTTCTAGGTCCTCCAGTGGGACTCTGGGTAACTTCCGGAGGAAGCATACCATAGAAATGTGCTGGAGGACCTAGAAAATGTCTAGAGAGTACAATTTTTTTTTCAGACACAGATAAGTGAAACTGTAGGTACTGGTCCCATAGATAAAGGAGTCATAGTGTAGTTCATCTTTTTCTTTTTCTTAAAATGTTTATGCCTCTTGGAGATGTATCTATAACTTATTGATCTCTAAATTAATTATATATCTAATAGATATCTAAATGAGATTTATATTTGTATCTGATTTATATTTGTATTTATATTTGTATTGTACGGATGTGGGACTGCTAACTCAGGGCAGCCATGGCTTCTTTGTTTAAGTCTATCCACCTGTAATGTGTTTCTTACTCTTTTTCCTGCTTCCTTGAACATTACTGAGTATTCTTGTCTTATCTAATGAGTCATGTCTTCTCATGACATGTCCAAAGCAAGACAGTCTCAGTTTAGTCATCTGGCATCTAGAGAGAATTCAGGCTTGATTGGTTTTTGGGTCCATTTATTTGTGTCATGTCCATACCCTAAGGTGAACTTATCACAGCATTTTCAGAGGGCTGAGAGTGCATGACTTGCCCAAGGTCACCCAGTGGGTTTTCATAGCTTAATGCAGATTCAAACCATGGTCTTCAGAATTGTAGTCATGTCCTGCATTTTCCCCACCCACCCATCCACCCAGTATTGTGCTGTTACAATCCTTGCCCCTGCTAATAAAAACAGCATTAGGTCTTTATGCAATAACGGTTTCTTTGTGTCATAAAAAGTAACTAAAAGGACAATGATGTTGTGCTTTGTATTGTTTTTCCAGGTTATCTGTGATATACCAGGTGGCCCAAAAATAGGTATACAATTGTTTTGAATGTTGATAGGAGTGGGAGCGAATATGTGAGTAGAAGATATGTGAGTGGAGTCAGAATGACAGTTGGGAAGAGAACTCTACACTATAGTGTATACCAACTTTTGGGCCACTCTGTATAGGTTGTACTCGGTAGTTTGTTGGTTGTGTACCTGCCAGGCAAAGAGTCTTGCCCCTCTTTTGTCATCATTTCCACTGCCCCCCACCCCCCATACATGGAAGGGAACAATTTGATATCGAGAATCTCTTCTATACATAGAGGCCCTCTGTGTGAATTGGAACCCTGATTTTTCAGGATTCTGGGTTATGTGAAAGTCATCCATAGATTGTTTGAAACACCTTGCTCTCTAGCATGAAGCAATTCTGAATACACTGTACAAATATGTCAGTAAGAACTATGAATAGGGCTGTTGTTGAAAACCGATGTCCCAAATACTTGAGAATGTGTTCATGTCTGAGGACCAGTAGTCACCAAGAGATGTGGATGATGAGTGAAGCCTTCCCCTCTTTGCAATCTCCTCCTAGGAGGAAAAATACATCACTAGTAAATAATAATTTAGAAATTTCTCTTCCACAGGCCTAGGCTGAGATTTGCATCCAGTAAAATTGCTCCAGTTCTAAATGTGGGAGGAACTCAGGAGAAGGTTGCATACTCTTTCAGGGAAGGCACTACTGTAAGTATGTGCATGTCATTAAAAGTGAATATTTGCAAAAAGCACTTGTCCCCTCAAAAACTGGCCTCTGCATACCTACAAAAGATAGCCCAGGGACTTTCCACTTCCATTTCTACTTCACTGTGCTGGGAGGTTGATGTTGTTATTCTTCTTCTCTTAGGTCTCTGACTTGCTGTCCCTGGCAAGAATGGAGTCTTTCATTCACAAGCAAGAAAAGCTGCTGGAGGCAGAGTTTACTGAAGGGGCAGAGAGCGAGGGAGATGAAGATGCTAAGTTCTTTGAGCAAGCAGCAGATGTGGACATGAAGTCCACAGAGGCGCCACGGGTTCCAGGAGAGGACAGCAGTGAGTCTGGTAAGCTCTGTCCATTTCCTCCACTCCTGTTACCTCATACACTGAATGTATCTACACTGCACACATATATCAGTTTGATACTACTTTAGCTGCCGTGGGCCCATCCTAAGGAATCCTAGGATATTTCTGGTTAGCTGAGTTATTTAGAATTCTTTGCTAGATTACTCTAATGCTGAGGTTCAGCAGAGTGGACTAGAGTTCTTTAGCAGAGAATTCAAAGTCTTGCACCGGCCTACAAATCCCAGGATTTCATGGGAAGGATTCATGACAGTTGAAGAGGCATTAGACTGCTAAAACTGTGAAGTGCAGGTGACACTCACCGTTTTTGACTGCGATTGTGAGCCTGTAGTAATGCCTTGTCTATGCAAGACACAAACTATGATTTCCAGAGTTAGTTTAGTTGTTAGTAAGCTACTACCAGTTGGCAAACAGAATATATTAAATATGAATTGCCAGTGTGAAGTAAAAATATGGCACAGTGGTTTTCACCACTTGCATTTTCCCTGCTTTCCTTAGCAAACTTGTCATCATTTGGTGTGAAATGTTCAGTTAGCTGTGTTTTACAAAGACATCACGGCTGGGCTCCTGCGTCAAGAGACATACATCTGGTATGTAGCTCTGTCTTCGTAGCTCTGTCTCCTATTGCTACACACTCCCCAAACCAACCTTTTAGGCAGTGTAGCCTCCCAACATAGCCGTTTCTATGTTGTTGGAGAGTGGGGGGGAACAGTGGAGACACATCCAGCTAATTTCCTGTAGCTAGACAGGCTGCAAAAGGCATTTGCAGGAACATCTCAGAGGTATTCTGGAAGTCTCTGAAGTCCTTTCAGTGAATTCAGTTACAGGAAAATAGCGGGATGCATCTTCTCTCATTCCCCTGCTCTCTGACATAATCAGGGGATGGGAGATGCATCGCTTAAGAAGTGAGTTACATTATTATAATTCACCCACAAGATGACAGCCCATAATGTTTTTTGAACATGGAACACAATGTGTGTTGTGTTGTAGGTTGAAGCTCTCCTAATTTTCCACAGAAATCTTGGTTAACAGCTTCAATGATTCCAGGCTTGTAAACATATGACAGGCCAAGGAAGGGTTGGAATGTTCCAGGAAGAAAGGGCCCGAGGAGTGTTTGAGATGTATTTTCTTGAAGGATGTTCGGAATGTATATTGGCTTGTTTTAACTTATTTTCAAAGTGGCCTCTGGGAAAGGAGAGAGAGGTTTTGAGGGAATCATCAGAACCCAGCCATACTAGATTATTTAAATAGGATGGTTCCCAATCCAGTGTTTGTTTTCATGAGTCTTAACCTTTTGTTCATGTACATTCGACCCTTTTCTCCACTGTTTAACTCTGAAAATAGCCGTACAAGTTTGAGGCTTATCCTAGGGTTAAAATATGTTTTGTTCATTTGCCAGGTGCATTCTGGGAGACAGTGCATTCATTGTTCACAGGTAGAAATGATAAGTGAAGCCAATGTTTTTTTTCTAATTAGCTGTGCTTTCTATAAGATTACATTCTCCCTTCAACCTCCCTCTATTTTCCACCCAACAACCAGCAATTTTTACTAACCGAGTATGCACAAAACCTCATTTAGCAGTTTTGGGGATTCTCTCCACCCCCACTGTTATTTCAGGGGTGGGAATCATTCAGCCCACTAGATATGGTTGGACTGCAGCCCCCAGAATTCCTCACCATTGCTTATGCTGGCTAGGGCTGCTGGGAATCTAACGTTTCCAGTGATATCTAGATGGCTGTGTAACTACTATTCTTGGCTTCCTATTTTTCTCTTCCTCACTATATAGGTTTTCATATACGGTAAAACGTAGGGCTGTCTTGAGCTTGCTGTTAGTTCCCTGTAATGTGTGGCTTATACTGTTGTAGTCCTACAAGTACAGCCCCTTGAGAAGCGAGTTCACAATGTGTATGTGATAAGTTCATTTTCCCTTTTGGAGGAGGGACAACTGGTAATGTACTTTCTTGGCATGCCAAAAGTCCCAGGTTCAAACCCTGCATCTCCAGGACTGGGAAAGTTTCCTATCTGAAACCCTGGAAAGCTACTGCCATTCAGTGTCAATAGTACTGAGTTTGATAGACTGATGGTCTAATTCAGTATAAAGCTTCTTTTATTATTCCTTCTTCTCCTGGACTCCTGGAGTCCTTTTAATGTGGAAAGTAGCAGCGTCCAATGTTCTTCATTGCTAAGTCTGGATGCTACCATAAGGTGGCAGCAGAGTGACATGAATGAAAAGAACCATAATGCAACAATGCACCTGCCTTCAAGTTGCCTGTCAGATTATGGATTTCATGGGGTTTTCTTGGGCATGGAGTACTCAGAGATAGTTTGCCATTTCCTTGCTTTGAATATAGCCTACAGAACCTGGTATTCCCTGTTGGTCTCCCTTCCAAGTACTAACCAGGTCTGACTCAGCTTAGTTTCTGAGATCAGGTGGGATCTCATGCCTTCAGGGTATTTGTTGTTTGTGATGTTATGTGCCTTCAAGTCATTTCTACGTTATGATGACCCCAAGTTGAACCTTCAGAAGGTTTTCTTCAGAAGATTTGTTCAGAGGGAGTATGCCTCTAAGGCTGAGAGAGTGTGACTTGCCCAAGGTCACCCAGTGGGTTTCCATGGCTGGGCGAGGATTTGAACCCTAGTCTCCAAAGTTGTAGTCCAGTGTTCAAATCACTACACCACCCTAGCTCTCCTTCGGGGTATTTAGGCTTCATGAAAAGAACACAGTGGCCCTCAAATGGAAGTAGGAAGTACTGAAGGCGCAGGTATAGCTGTGGTACATCTACACTGTAGAAATAATGCAGTTTGGCACCATTTTAAGTTCTCCGTTAGGCTCCTATTCACAACAGCGATTTTTTTTATTACATACATCCTGAATTTCTAGCAATAAGGTTTTCTGATGGACTCTGAAACTTGTGCTCTATGAGTTTGGGAAAGCTGATACCTGATAGGATTCCTGCATGACAGGGAATTGGAGTAGATGCCCCTTGAAGTTGCTTCCAGCCCTTTAGCTCTATTTCATTCTGTGAGTCAGATCCATTGACATAGCACAAAGCATGCGGTCATTTTCAGAGCAGGGTTTTTTTTTTCCATACCGGGGTGAGGGCCACTACCACAACATTTAACTTTCCCCACACCTTCACCCAGTTTGGCTTGAAAAGAATGAATTTTGGGGGCTTGGTAGGGACAAGGATCACATGGGATTCCCCTCAAGGGCTACATGCAGCCCATGGGCCTCACAGCTCCCAACCCTGATCTAGATGGATAAATCCTCCGACTTGGCATAAGCCCATTTTCCCTTTTGCTCTTCCTTGACTTGGCAGAGTCGGAGACGCTGCTGGCGGATGTTGCCCTGGATCTTCTCCATCTGATCATGGTTGACCACTGGAGCTGGCTGTGCACAGAGAACATGCAGAGAGTTCTACACCTGCTCTTTGGGACCCTCATCCAAAGGTAAGGCCATACAGTATTACTAAACCAGAAGAAGGCTACTCTGCTTCTCTGGATATTTTGGGATTATAACTCCCATAATCATTCCCCATTCGCTATGCTGGCTGAGGCTGGTACAAACTCTGGGCCAAAATAAATAATAAATCTGAGGGGGTGGTGAGCACCATTCATGCTAAACTAGTAAAAGAGGGTGGGAAGTTGGCTCTGGAGCAGTCCTTCAATCCTAAGTAGGCTTTGCCTTTAGTGGAGTCAAATTTAGCTTGCTGTGACTGAACCACTCTCCTGAAGTGATCTTATCTGATACATCTCAACATGAGCAGAGATGCCAGCTGTGATACAGAGGTCTAGAACCTAGAAATCCTAGTTACCTGCCTTTTAAAAAAAAATACTGTATAAAGGTTTTGTACTGCATTTCAATTTGCAACTTCCAGAGTAGTGCACAAGATGAAACAGCAAAATTATTTTTTAAAAAGGCACAACAGTTGATTGATTTATGTAATCCTGCTTTTCCATCAAGTGAAACTTAAGGCAGATAGAAACAATAATGCGTGAAGATCTGTGATTTCATTGGTGTGTATGCAAACTGTGTATTTTACAGCAGCAGATTGCAACTGTTCAAATGCCCTTTTTTGCAGCTATGACCAACAATAATATACAGTGCAAAATGTATTATGCTATTCGAACCTACTCAAAACCTACAACTAGTTAAATGGGGGTGGAATTCATACAATCCTACATTCTTTAATTCCCAGGGTTCTCTCCTATGGAATCTTGGGATCCGCATTTTAGGGAATTCTCAGCCTGGGAGTTCTAGTGCCTCACCAGATTCCAAAATCCAAGATTCCATAGGATGTTGCCATGGCAGTTAAAGTAGGATCATAGTTCTACACTTGTGTAATGTGAAAGAGACCACGGTGTCATCAGCCCCAGCCAGCCTAGGGAATGGGGTGAGGGCATATGGGAGTCCATTGGAGAACCATCTGTTCCCTAGCTGTGGTATACAGACTAAGCCACAATGGAGAGGATTGTACCATAGTTTCCCTCTGCCTTTCCTCAGATAGTAGAGGCACCCAAAGGAAGGATGATGTTGGCACATTCCCAATTTTTGTTTTACTCCAGTGCTATACGAGTGCTAAAAGTACTTGTTGATGTTGTTATTTCTGACTTACGGCAACCGTAAGGGAAACCTATATTGGGTTTTCTTGGCAAGATTTATTCAGAGGGGGTTTGCCTTTGCCTTTCTGTGAGGATTAAAGAGTATAACTTGCCCATGATCATCCAGTGGGTTTCCATGGCAAAGCAGGGATTCGAATCCTGGTCTCTGAGTTGTAGTCCAGTTCTCCAACTACTACACACTGGCTCTCACCCAGAAGTACTGTCCAAAACCAAAACAAACATGCTAATGTTCACCACCACATATAACGGACATCAAGGGTTGCTGATATACTGAAGAGAACCCCTATGGTATAAAGGTTGGAATGTTGGACTTGGGTCGGGAGATCTAAGGTTTTATCTCTGCCGAGCCACTCAGTTGAGTGACCTTGGGATGGTTACACACTCGCAGCCTGACCTACCTCACAAGGTTGTTGGGTTGGGAAGCAGTGTACATTGCCTTGTACTCACTGGAGAAAAGATAGAATTTAAAGGTGACTAATAAATACATAAAACTTGTTCTCACTGGATGAATTGATTTGAAAGCTTTAATTGACTAAGTTTGCTAGTTAAACTCTGCAGACCTAGGCTATTGAACCTTTTTTAAAATGTATTTTATTTCTTTAATTTACATCCTGCTTTTCATCCAATACGAGACCCAAGGGAGCTTACGATATGAGCTGAAACAAAAGACAATTAAAGCAATTGAAAGGGCCAACGTTAAAAAAAATTAAACAAGCAATCATGTTAAAAATCTTAATTTAAAACAGCTTTAAAAGACCGTAAACATGATAACAATGCAACACACGTTCATTAAAAAAAAAACCCTCCAGTATCAGGCAGTTAACACTCAGAAGTCTGGGTAAGCAGAAAAGTCTCTGCCATTTTGGATGCTCAGAGACATGGGAGCTCTTTCCATCCTCCCTACCTCCTTTTCTGCAGACAATCCCAAAGGGCAGCCGTCTCGGGTAGGGAGGACAGTATGTTAGTGTCCTTTTCTTATTTGAGCTCCCTTAAGGAAAAGGTTGCCAAAAAGTGTTAAGGGCCAAGGGAATGCTGCCAGGTGCTGGAATGCTGGTTTTCTTTTTAAAGAAAATCGGGTCAGGAAGAAGAGCGAGATGCATCTCCTAAATGGGTTTTTAAAAGTAGACCAACCAAGCTGGAAAGTGATACCCTTGAGAGAGAGGGAGATGCTGAGAGGCACGAGGCCGTTGGGTGGAATGTCCTTGCCTGCTGACATCCCAGGGCCTTGATAAGTCTGGGGCCCTGGTCATGTGGAGTTGGGTATTTTTCTTTAGTAAAGTGTCATACATGAAATGCCTGCCTTATTTGGAATCTCAGCATGGCTAAGTGAGCCAAGGCGGAGCTGCCTGTTCAGCAGCAGACAGTGCCCTGAATCCTATGGGTTTGTTCCAACTAGGATAGACTCATTGACTCAATTATTGAGGATAAATCCCACTGGATCAGTGGCCCTTCTCTCATCAGTTGGGACTATATTGGAAGAGACCCAAGGCCTATCTAGTCTAACCCTCTGCCCTGCAGGAAAACACAATCAAAGCATACCTGAGAGATGGCCATCCAGCTTCTGTTTAACACCCACCCACCCCAAAGAAGGAGACTCCACCATACTCCCAGGCAGTGCATTCCACTAGCAGTCAGATTCAGCCCTGTAGTCTCTACTGAACAGATCCAAAGCGATGGGGTGAGCAGGACACCTTTTCAGTAGGTGGGAGTACTTAATTTCCGACCTACCTCCTGCCCATTTTCACCTTTACCCTTCTCTGTCTATTTGCTCATTTCTCTGCCATGTGGAGAGCAGCATTCCTTGGGGAAATTGGTGTGAAAGAATTAAATAGCAATAGCACTTCTATTTCTATACTGCTTATCAGTGCCAAAGCACTCCCTAAGTGGTTTACAACATGTTAACTGATTGCCCTCAACAAGCTGGGTACTCATTTTACTGACCTACAGAAGGATGGAGGGTTGAGTCAACCTTGGAGTCTTCTGGGATCGAACTCATAACCTTGTGGCTTGCAGTACTGGCATTTAACCACTGCATCACCAGGACTCCATACTCTCCTTCCCATGTATTGTTTCTGTTTTGTGGTGGTTTTCTTACAGACTTGGGTTTCTGCAACCACTTCCATCACGTAATATATTGTTCCGATCTTAGAAACAGCCAAGCAACACTTTTTTTTATGTGCATCATTCAATACTGGTTTCATTTTGTGCTGGTTAGTATTGATTGCTGTTCAGAACTGTGTAAAAATGGAGTCTCACTCATGTCAAAACTGTGTCGGGTTGCAGGTGGGGAAAATAATACGGGTCTGGGCCGGATTTAATGTAAGAGGGATTCTGTCTAGTGGCTCAAGATTAAAAAAAAAAGGTGGAGAACAGGTTGTTGGATGAGTGGCTTCCTTCTGTCTCTGGAGTGAATTCTGCCCCTTTGACCTTAGCTGTGGTGAAGCACTGCAGTGGCAGCAAAATTAAACATGGCTTAATCTAGCCAAGGTTCCTGAAGAGGGACAGAAGGGAAAACCACTAAAGGTTGCAAGCAATGCATCATTTTCTTAAGCCTGGTGTGTTTTGAGTGAAGACTCTTTATCAAGGGCATTGTGTTCTGTGTTCTTTGAATGTTCTCTAGGGAGAATTTTGGTTGAATTGGTGGGGAAGAAAGGGGGAAGTTTAGAACTATCCTTACCTTTCCTCTGTTCTCTTTGGTTTGGGTATTATTACAGCCTGTAATGGTGTAGCAGCAGTGTAGCTGCAGTGCTCTTCCCAGAATGCTTCTTGGGAGTAGTGCAGGGCATAATGTAGCATCCTCCCATGGGGCATTCTGGGAGGTCAAAAAGGGCATCCTTGAGGAGGAGGAGTTCATTCACTGGATGAAGTTATGCTCTCAGACTCTCCCCCATCACTCTCCACCACCACCACCCAAAATCACTAGAGCTCTCCCTTGTTGCTCTCGAAAGGAGTAAGGTGTTTTAGCTCACCCATAACTCACTTGGCTACAAGGCAATTCCACACATGCTTCACTGGTCCACTGCACTGTCTGAGTTGTACGACATGAGTTTTTGATACCCTAAGAACTGGTCTAAGTGCAGGACATCTGTTTTCCCAAAGAAGGAATGCTAGCCATGCTTTTATGGAGAAGAAAGTTAAAATGTGCTCTTGAGTACACCACTGAAATGAGGTCAAACCTCCCTGGCTCCATAATTCCAGGTCTTGAGAGACAAATCCAGATTCTGCTCCTTGCATATGTTCTAGCGCAGTGGCCCTCAACCTTTAGTCATCCAGATGTTTTGACCTTCAGTTCCCTAAAGACCCAGCCAGAAGGCCCAGGAGCCAGGATTCTGGGAGCTGAAGTCCAAGATATCTGGGGAATCAAAAGCTGACAATCTCCACTCTAGCAGTAAAATGCAGTTTATTGATTTAAATCTTGCCTTTCTCCCTGGATTGGGATGCGAGGCATCTTCCAAAATAATAAAAAACATTCCAGTAAAAAGGCAATTAATTGGATGTATTAAAATGCAAATTAAATGAATCATACTATTAAAACCCATCGTTGTTGTTGTTATTTGCTATCAAATTGACTCCGAATTCTGGTGACCCTATAAATGAGAGACCTCCAAGAGCCCCGGTCATCATCTGCTCTGTTCAAGTCTTTCAAAGTCAAGGCTATGGCTTCCTTGATTGAATCAATCCACCTGTAGTACAGTCTCTGTCTCTCTTCCTACTGCCTTCCACTTTACCAAGCATTATTTTTTCCCCAGTGAATCATGTCATCTCATGATATGTCCAAAGTACAACCACCTCAGTTTTGTCATCTTCACTTCTAGTGAGCTTTTGTTGTCGTGTGCCTTCAAGTCATTTCCAACTTATGGCAAGCCCAAGGTGAACCTACCATGGGGTTTTCTTGGCAAAATTTGTTTGGAAGAGCTTTGCCATTGCCTTCCTCTGAAGCTGAGAGAGTGTGACTTTCCAAAGGTCATCCAGTGGGTTTCCATGGCTGTGGGGGAATTCAAACCCTGGCCTCCTGAGTTTCAGTCCAAAGTTCAAACCACTATACCACATTGGCTGGCTCAGTGAGGCTCTAGGGACAATTAAAACTCTACTATTAAAATCTTAAACACCAATTAAAACATTTTTAAAAAACAGTGATAAGAATTAAGTGGTAAAAAATAGTGAAAGCCTAGCATATCCATTTTAAAACCTCAGACTCTTACAAACTGTTAATTTTGAAGGCCTGTCTGAAAAAGCACCCCCATTGCTAGGCACAGAGCTGTAATTAAATGTAAAAGAACACCCACTGCCTGGGCCATTCTGATTCAAAGAGTGTAGCAAAGTGTGGGGTAGAGAATTTTTTTACAGAGATGCCAAGACACCCTTGGGCACAGGGATGGCATTAGGAGGTTGGCATTGCACCTAGGGCAAGCTGGAGGGCCAAAACAGCTTCTGACAGCAACTCCTGGGAATTTGCAAACCAATTTTAACTTTTAAATCACTATTATTTTTTAAATATATATAAAAAATCTTTTGGCCATAGCTTATGCACCTGAGCACTCTTGCACCTGTCCTCCCTCAACTGTTGCTTCTGTGTGTGTGTGTGTGTGTGTGTGTGTAGCGGGGGGGGGACAACACACTAGGGGTGTCTGTTCTAAATCTCTCCCGATGACCAGTTCTGTGGTAACATCCAGGAGAGAAAAAGTACATGACCGAAAATGGTATTGCTAAGGAAGGAAGGAAGGAGTGCACCCCTCCCCAAAGAGGCTGGGCTGTCCAATTATGTAACACGAAGTACATTTTTTTGGGTGGCTAAAAAGAGAGGGGGGGGGAGTTGGTCAGCCAAGAGATGAGATCATCTGAAGCCAAGAAAAGATTTCAGCTTGGGTGGTCTCGTTGCTCAGTCCATAAACAATTCCCTTTGGTCCGATCCGGGCATTTTCAGTATTATTGCCAGCAAAACGCTCCTCTTTATAACAAGTGGTGTGTCAGAAAATAGTTCCCTTTGGACAGGGCATAAAGTGTGTGAGAGAGACACTGAGAGTGACTGTGCAGGGCTTGCATATTGTGAAGGACCACTGGAGCAGGCAGTGGTGGTGGGGAGGAGGAGAGATAGCCTTGCATACACACATCCTTTGAAAGCTGGACCCTAGCTGTTACAATTCAAGCCAGGGAGCTTTATCGCATAATCACATCCTTGCACCTACATCGTTTTGTCTCGGGTTCTGTTTCTGAGTCGCACACTCTCTCTCTCTGGCTTTTCTTCGCAAACGAAAATTCAGGAAGGACTCATCCCGCACTTTCTGCAAGCACGCTGATGACTGAAAAGGCCAATCCGAGATAAACAAGTCCGGTTGCAAAAAGCACAGCAGAAAGTCTCCTTGGGTAATGTTTCCGGGTTGTGATTCTTTTTGCGTTGTCGTTTCTCTTCAAGACTTGTTCGGCGTGAGTTCTCAAATAAGGCTTCAGCATTGTGGATAGTGCATCTCCATGCCTCCCGATGTGAGGCCAGGGTGGACCGTCGTTGGTGATCAATTTGGCTGAGCCTGAGATGTTGTTTCAGGGAGTCCTTGCATCGCTTTTTTGGAGCGCCCCTCTTATACTGACCCGTGGCGAGTTCACCATAGAGTACTATTTTTGGGAGGTAATGGTCCTCCATCCTAGAAATGTGCTCTGCCCAGCGCAGCTGTGTTCTTAATATCATGGCCTCAATGCTGGTGATCCCTGCTTGCTCAAGGACAGCAACATTCATCACATAGTCAGTCCAGTGTATATTTAGGATTGTGCGTATACAGCGCTGATGAAAGCATTTGAGGAGTCGTAAGTGGTGGCGATAGAGTCACACCATGTCCATGATGAAATTGGGGGAATTGTGTGTGCACTCTGCCATCACTCTGTGAAATATTCTGCTGTTGATATTGGTGAGAAGGCAGAGCATGGAGGGCCACAGTCCCAGGGTCAGAGGACCTTCTTTGGACCTCACGGTCTCCATTCCTGTAGACCCAGAAGCAATGCTCTGGGAGAAAAGAAGTCACTTGTTGGCAGTTTTGTTGGCTGTTCCTTTCTGGTATGGAGGAGAGGCAAGCAATATTTAATCAAAAAAATGAATGCTACAGAATGATTTACCAGCTGAAAAATACATTTGTTGTGTGCGAGGGGAGGAATGAAGGTGTGTATGAGAGTTGGCAGGGATCCCAGGAGAGCAAGGACTGCACAGGGTACCCTAAGTGCACACAGAGCTGCACACATCTCATAAGCTGTACAATCCCCACACCCTGCTATAGGGAAAGTAAATGTATGACTTTTTAGATCTATAGCCCCTGGACCCTAATTTTGTGGCCACTGAATCCCCCCACCAGTCCCCCCAAAGCCTCTCAACCCCACCAATTTTGGGGCACCATTTTCAGGCAGTTTTGACCCTCAACCCACACAGAACATCCTCCATGCATATAAACCTGCCAAAATACCCCCATTTTAGCAAGCATCCCAGAACCCTATATTGCCCTAAATGCCTCCATTTGCCTCTGCAGTCCATCTCAAAATGGCAACAGGAAGTGATGTAATGTCACTACCTGTCACCATTTTGAGAGGGGCTGCAGAGGCAAATGAAGGCATTTGGCCTTGCTGTGTATGTGCAGGCAGGGGAGGCCTGCTGGGGAGAGGGGGTGTCAGTGAGAAATTTAGGTAGATGTGTGCCAAGGTATGATGGGCAAAAGCACATCCCGGCTATTATTGTCCTTTGGCACCATCAGGTGAGAGAGTGGGGAGCATACCAGCCATCTCAATCCCTTTTCCCCCTCTTTTAGCCTGTGAGTCAGTGGAGGGATAAAAATACAGAGCCAGCGGCTGGAACGTCAGGCGTCTGCCCTGCCTTTCAGTGCCCTGCCCTCAAACTGTCCTCTTTGGCAGTGGACGCTACTGTGTCAAAAAGATGGGTAGTGCTAATCCAGCAGCTGCTGGGTAATGCAGGCACCTGCAGAAGAGAAAGGTCTAAAGTCTGGATTTTGTCAAAGTAGACCATGTTTCAGGTAGGGTTCTTATGTGATTGAAACTAGATCCTCAGCAGGCAGACAGACCTGTAGAATTCAAGGAATGGCCAGCAGAAGAAAATAGTCCAGTGGAGAGGACAGGACATAGGGTGGAACGTGTACGTTTGAGAAATACGACTCCATTCGGCAGAGGTACTTTGAAGAGCCCAGGATAGGGGTAGAAGCAGGGGCTCAGCTTGTCCTTGGCAAGAGTCCATCACGGTCCTGCGAGGCGACTGCGCTTGAGAACTAGTAACTTTAAATAGATTTTTCTTGGAAGAATAAAATTCCAGACCAACTCTAGGAAAAGCTATTCATCTCATTTTGGGCAAATGGGCTCATGGTGTCCATTTACGACTGTGCGATTTTGGGGGGAAAGGGGGTCATAGTTCAGTCACCGACAGTCAAGCGGTTTTCCTGTAGTCCAGTCCCTGGCAACTGCAGAGAACAGGAGCAGGAAAAGGATTATCACAGCCCATCAACCTGGAGAACTGCTCACAATCTGGTTTGGTGACAGTATGCTATTTATTTTTTATTTATTTTATTTATTTAATTATTTTTATTTAGACAAACAAATAACAGAATAAGCTCAGTAAAATGCAGTTTACTGTATTCCTGGTCAAAGTGGAGTTAATGTAGCTGTGGGTAACCATTCCAGTTCCTACATCAGGGGTAGGCAACCTTGGCACTGGGAATCTGGCCTTCCTGACATCCCAGTCTGGCCCTCTACAGTTCTCTTGATGGTTATGCCCCCTTCACCACAGTACCGTTATTTGGTGATTTCACAGATTTTATACTGATTTTTTTCACCCTTCTAAAGAAAGGACCTAAATACCCTAAAGGCACCAGATTCTATCTGAGCTTGGAAGCTAAGCAGGGTCAGCCCTGGTTAGTACTTGGATGGGAGACCACCAACAAACGCCACGTGCTGTAGACTATATTTCAGAGGAGGGAACTAGCAAAACCGCCTCTGTGTCTTCCTTGCCTAAGAAGACCCTATGACATTCATGGGGCAGGCAACTTGAAGGCGCACCCATACACACATACTCAGTCAGACTGACATCCAGCACAATGCTGGTGAAGCCTCACTCGTGTACTTATGCTGATCCCTGGGACATCAAGAGGTGTCCAGCAGTGGCTTGTTGTAGCATCTACAGAGCAGGCTACATGTTTCTTATGTTCCCACCATGTTTCTTATCACAGAGGCTTTTCTTGGCAGGATTTAATCAGGAAGGGGTTTGCCATTGCCCTCCTTTGAGGCTGAGAGAGAGTGACTTGCCCACTGGGGTTTCGTGGCTGAGTGGGGATTCAGACCATGGTCTCCCAGAGTCATAGTCCAACACTCAGAACACTACGTATTCCAGCGTTATCCAGTTGGATCCTGGCCTTGACATCCTCTCCTAAAACTTAGCTATCTAGCAGTCAGAGCTTTAAATGAAAATGGGCTAATATTTTTGGCACCATCCTTTGCCTTTGGTCACATCCACTGTTGGAATGAAAGCTTGTGATCGCCAGGCATAAAGAGGTCCCTCAACCTCTGTTCTATCCATTTCCTGTCCAACTCCCATTGCAAATGCTCATCCCACCTGTGTTACCTGGCCTGCCTGGATTTTGCTTCTACCATTGGCAAATATTACAGATACACATATACACAGAGAGAGAACCTTTATTTATTTATTTATCATTTGTATGCAGCCTTTCTCCCAAAATGGGACCCAAGGCGGCTTTCATAAAACAAAACATTAAACAAATACAATATATGCAATCAAAATATTATAAAATCAAATTGAAACATAGAAAATCGAAAACATGCAAGATAAAACAAGTCCTGTTGCTTATATGTTGTTAAAAGCCTGGTTGAAAAGTAAAGTCTTTGCCTGTGAGTGAAAAGAAATCGGGGAGGGGGCCAGCCTAGCCTCCTGAGGAAGGGTGTTCCAGAGGGTGGGAGCAGCCACTGAGAAGGCTCTCTCTCGTGTCCTCACCAAGTGAGCTTGTGATGGAGGTGGGACTGAGAGAAAGCCTCCTCCTGATGACCTTAGGGCTCTGGCAGGATTGTACTGGGAGAGCCGGTCTTTCATATACTCTGAACCCATGACGTTTAGAGCTTTATAGGTCATAACCAGCACTTTAAATTGTGCTTGGAAACAAACTGGAAGCCAGTGAAGCTGTGAAGAGCCTTTGGCCATGCTGGATGGGGATGATGGGAGTTGTAGTCAAAACTGTTACTTATTTTGTCTGGAGAGTGCCAGGCTCACCTCCCTGCCCTGCTTCCTGAATATCATTTGAGAGTCCTGCTCTACGCAAAGTGTTAATCCAAAGATAAAGAGAGGACGTCTGGTCACATCCTGGATGTCTGCTCTTGGAAATCTGAGGAGAGCAAAGAGGCCTCTGAGATGGGGACCTCTGTGTGTGTGTGTGTGTGTGTGTGTGTGTGTGTGTTGGATGACAGGGTGGGGGGCTGCTCAGAAGTAGTGTCTTGTGTTTTAAAAAGAAATTCAGGCACAAGCACTGAGCAGGGTCGGTGTCGAGTTCCAAAGCAGGCGTTGAAAATAAACAAGAAACATCCTTCGCTTGGCCGATAGTAAGCTGGCTATCATCTGGGCCCCCTGCCCATTGAGTCATCCGCACTTTCAGATGCCTTCTCCCTGACCCTCCGGTGTGACTTGGGATGGTATGCAGCCCTGCAGAGAAGGCAGCGCAAGCCAGGTTGACTAGCCTGCCTCCTCCATGCCTGCCCACGCATGCCTCTCCTTGTAATTGTGGCACATTGACAGTCCTAAAATGGGCCTGAAGGTTACATACTCTTCTCCATCTACTGCCAAGAGCAAAGCCTTCTCTTTATCGACATCCAAGGGAGAACTTGGCACTTTTGCAGACTTAAATGTGCCAGACATGAAAACCTTGGTCACAGTGAGGTCTGGTCCTCCTAAAGAATAGATAAGGTGAAATTTAACTTTATGGTGCATGAGTAATTTAAAAAGGAGAGCTGTGTAATGCCTTTATTAGACTACCAAAACTTCATTTTTAGTTTTTAAAAAAGTGAGCCTTTGAGTCCTTCAGAAATCTTAATCAGGCTTGATATTACAAAAGTTGGAATGGGGGGGCAGGGGAAAAGGGGCAGCAAAGTGTGAAAATTCATCCTAGCCAGTAGTTATAGCCATGGAAACAATAGTTGCTTCAGTCCCAGCCTGAAGACTGCGGTCTTGAAATGTCATTTTGAGGCATCGTGTTGTCAGGTTGCACCTGAAGGGATAGAGGATTGGCTGTCTCCATTGTTGTGCCCCAGATTAGGAAAGACGAGGCCTTCCAGATGTTGTGGGACTGTAACTTCCATCAGCCCCGTAACCCAGAAAGCCAGTGGTGAGGAATGTTGGGAGCTGTCGTTCAACAACATCTGGAGGGTTGCAAAGTTCTTATCCCTGTTATAGGCAAAGAGGATAGTTTCCAGGGATTTAACCTCTGTGTGCCTCAGTGCCAGCTTTGAGCAGATGCACCAAGTAACACAGCAGTCTGCCATATCTGGTAGTTCTTCTTCAGGATGTAGTTAGGGGCTCAACATAACGTGTATGCTTTTGCATCCAAGCAGCTGTGTACCTCTACACACAGAAGACTTGTGTATCAGAGAAACGGTTCTAGATTCAAATGTTTTCCATATGCATCAGTTTTAAATTTCATTTAAGTTCTCATTTTGGCATAAAGGAGCATTCAAGTCATGTAATCCCCACCTACAACCTGAAATGATACCCACTGCTTTGCAAGAGGAACATAACCATATACTTTTCTGCCCTTACAGTGTATTTCTATGCATGGTAGCTGTGTGCCTTCAAGTCATTTCTGATTTAGGTGAGCTTAAGGTGAACCTAATCATGGGTTTTTCTGAGTCTGAGAGAGTATGACTTGCCCAAGGTCACACAGTGAATTTCCATGTCCGAGTGGGGGATTCAAACCCCGGTCTCCAGAGTTGTCATCCAACACTCAATCCACAACACCACACTGACTCTCTATTTCTATGCATTTCTACCCTTAAATAAGTTTCGTTGACTATATTCTGTTAGAACAATAAGTCAGAGAGCTGCAGGAACTTCCTCCACTTGTAATAAGAGTGGCTAAAGAAACCATGGAAGTTTCCTCTGTAGTTTGTTTATTGTGTCACCCAAACTTGGCAGTGAAGAAAACATTGAAATAACCCTGAATGCAGCCAAGGTCTGTGGTTTGTTTAGCCACAACTACTACAGGTGGCAGCAGGAGGGTTGGTGTCACGCAGTGATTTAAATCATGTTGTCACCCTCTTGGACTTCTTCCCGTACCTCTGAATGAATCTTGCCAAGAGAACCGCAGGATAGTTTCACCTTAGAGTCACCATAAATTGAAAATGACTTGAAGGGAGAGAACAAAATAACACAACTCTGCACACATATACACACATCTTTTAAAAATCTGTCAGCTTCCTATGGATGTGAAGAACATGCAACATTTTAGAAGTATTTTCAAAAGCTCCTTAGCGCAGCATGAAAACCACCACACCTAACACAAGAGTTCTTTTTGCCCACATAACTAGCTTGTTATGTCACTATACATACACATTCATAAAGCAGACCAGAAATATCTATTTCTGCTTTCCTCATAGGTGTACCTAATTGAGTGTTAGCTGCCTTTTGTGTGTGTAAAATAGCAACCCACAACTACAGTCCTTGATCAAAAGCCATCCACCTCAAGTATACTAATACCAGATGCCAACTCAGAGGCAAAAACTTGTTTTAGTATGATGCTGCTGACACCTGTATCCATGGGGGAATATGTTCCCAGACTTACCATGGAAATGCGAAACCACAGATAATAGCGAACCCTGTGGAAATGAATGACTTCTGGCACAAGCATACCATAGAATTGTGCTGGAGGACCTAGAAATGCTCAGAAAACACTTCTCTTCCAGCATGATCCTGTGGTATGCATAGGCTAGAGGTTGACCATAGAATTGTACTGGATGACCTAGAAATGCCTAGAGAGAACCTGTTTTTTCAGCTGTAGATAAGTGAAACCACATTTATCAGTTCTGCACATTAGAAGTCGTACTGTAAAGTGAAGTAGGTTTTGCTGCATAGAAATTAAGGGGGAGAGATTTCTTGGTCAGCAGGTAAAAGGCAGGCTTTCTGCTCTGGTACTCATCATTTTAGACAGTTGACCACTGATGTCCAGAAAGCCCAACCAGCCATGAGACAAAAACAGAGTGAGACCTTATTAATTTTCAGGAGTGTGGGAGTTCCCACTTGTAGGCACAAGAGGGCGCTGCTAGCTGATGTTTTATTTTTTATTTTTTTTCCTTGTCAGCTGTAGTTTAGAAACAAACTAGTGTACCAACACTGAATGTCAGGTATCAGAATCAGGGCTCAACACAACTTTTGCAAAGGGTCTGCCAGCATGTTTCGTTAGTTGATTCTATGAAAGAATGAATGCCTCCTGGTCTTCTTCCAATACTTCAAAGACTTGGCTTTTCCTAGGACAATAGCTTCTGGTCAAAGCATGTCCCATTGTCATCCTTTTATTCAGAATGAGTAGAAAGGGAGGACAAGTCAATCCTGGGAGTGAACAGTAGCGCACTGAGAAGTTGCTTGGTTTTCCTAAGAGTCAGGGCCTGCTCTTGTCCCAAATATCCATTCTGTCTCCCCACAGTGGCATGTCCTGGGATTCCATGCAATGTTGCAGAGAATACCGGGGGTGCAGCCCTTCGATTTATGTGTGTGATTCAAGAGTTGGTCTCTTTTGCCATTTTGCGGAGGATTACCAACTCCTCATGCTGCTACACTGGTGGCACTTTAAAAATGTCCCCTAAATCAGTTGTTCTCAGTTTTTGGTCCTCCAGATGACTTGGATTTCCCAGGATCCCTCACCACTGGCCATACTTGATAGGACTTCTGGAAGTAGAATTCTGAAACATCTAGAGGACCAGAGTCTGAGATACACTACCCTAAAGCACTGCTTCTTTAAAGTTATCTGATGTAGGGGATTGACAGGATCCCCCTGCCATTTGCCAGGAACTGGTACCACATTTGTGCCCATTGATTACAGTTGTTTCTGTCTTTCCTGGAACTTTGCTATGGACAGTCAGCCAATAGCTCCTAGACTGGAACCAGTCCAAGGACCACCAGTTTGGGTAGCACTACCCTAAAGCACCTCTTTAGGTGGCTCATGTAGCTAGCCTGGCCTCTGATAAGCAAGCTTTTTAAGAAGCCACCATGTATCATTATCATGTAGTCAGATACTTGTCTAATCCACACTACACAAATAATCCAGTTTGAAACTGGATTATTTGCCACGACTCCTTCCTGTTGTAATCCTGGGGTTTGTAGTTTTACAAGGTCTTTAGCCTTCTCTGCCAAAGAGTGCTGGTGCCTCACCAAACTCCAAAACCCAGGATTCCATAGGAAGGAGCCATGGCAAATAATCCAGTTTCAAACTGGATTATTTGTGTAGTGTGGATGCACCCACCGCCTTCTACAACTAGCAGCAGCTCTTCAGGGATGTTGGCCTTTTATACCAGGGACGGGGAGAATTTAGGCATGTTGGATCTACTTTGCTTTTTACTAGCACCTCAAGGTTTACCAAGAGCCCAGTGCAAAAGATATAGAAGATAATAATATGAGTAGCAGTAAAAGGGGACTCCTCGGCCCAGGGACACTCGATACCTTTAAATCAGAATCTTAACACAGCAGCCCGTGGAGAGCCAAAGCATTTCCTGCAGGTGAAAAGGCTTATGCAGATTGCTCCATGCTGCACAAACTATTTTGACATACGTAGCCTAATAAATCAGTCCAATTTACTTGCTTCTAATAATTGAGTGTCTTGCTAGAGGCTGGCTGGATTGTTACATTGTGATTTTATAGGGTCATTTTATTAGATTATGGGCACACGTTCTGCAGAAAATTGGCAGTAAAACAGGAACCCGTTGTTCAAGGCTGCCACTGATGCTACGGCAGATATTCCATCCAAATGCAAAATAGCACACATTGCTGGAACAGCCAGAGGAGTAGAAAACAGGATTTTGAGATAGTCGTGAGCTGTGGATTTTGGTAGGTGAGTTAGAACATACAAGGGGGAGATTATCTACAGAGGTAGAGGAACTACAGTTAACCCCACATTTTTATTTTATTTTATTTTACTTTATTGCATCCCTTCCTAATTTGCCTCATGATCATTTCACTCCCACATTTCCCTACTGCATTCCAGAAATGTAGTGGTTGGATTTATAGACATTGCCTTCTGGCAAAAGTCAAATCTATACCTTGTTGGTCTACCTTCTAAGCCATCTCTAGACTAGGAGCCTCCAGTTGGGTTTAGCTACAACTCCCAAGCTTGTAGGGTATGAGGAGAGTCCTAGTCAAACATCTTGAGGGTGCCACATTGAGGTTCTACCTGTAGTTTGGCCTGTGTGTGTAGGAAGGGGAATACAGTTGCATATACTGTAGGCCAGTGTTTCCCAAACTCTGGTCTTCCAGGTGTTTTGGACTTCAGCTCCCAGAATCCCTGATCATTCGCTAAGGTAGTTGAGGCTTCTGGGAGTTGAAGTCCAAAACCCCTGGAGGACAAGAGTGTGGGAATCACTGTAGTAGGTGATGCTTTCTGCTCAAATCAATGGATCTTATTCATAAGAAGGTATCTCGTAACCTATAGTCCTAGGATGGAGAGCGTTTATTTTTTTCTATAGAGGCTGCTGGCCCATTTGTTGGTGTTGTGTGCCTTCAAGCTGTTTCTGACTTATGATGACCCTAAAGCAAATAAATTCCTTTTCTACTTCTCATCATGTTAATGAGCTGGGCAGGCAGCAGGGGAAAGACCCATCCTTGAAAAATACCTGCTGCCACCACAGCCTCATTCCATCTCAGCCTGGGTTTGGTGTTGAATTCACAGTCCCATTTAAGATGGTCTGGACTCCCAAGTCGGAAGAGGCCTGGAGTTTTGGAACAGGCATGTAAAAAAATATTCTCAGTTATTTGTTTCTGGTCAAAAATGGGTTTTCTAACCAGTGGGAAACCCCGTCAGGAAGAAAAACAGAAATGTGAGACTTTTGCATGTTATTCTCCCAGTACTGTATATAACTGGTCTGAGCTATTCCGAGAGGATTAGACTGTGCAGAAATAGATGTGAGGTTTTGGCTTTAAAAAAAAAACAAAACCCTCACATGTGTTCAGCACAAAAAACATGTTTCCTGTACAGAATAATCCTCCAGAACACTTTGGGATGACTGACTGTTAGGAGAATACTGTACAGAAATACCATAATTCTTGGGTTTGCATGAAAGGACAGGAATAGTTGAGAAATTACATCCCTGCTTTGAATAACCAGGCTTACATGTGGCTTACTCTCTGATGCCGCTTACTTTATTGAGGTTTGCATAGGGTTCCCTGGTATTCCTTATTCTAATGAATGTCCCTTATTTGAGGTCCAAAAAGCTAGTCCCTTATTGAACCAGCCAATGTCCCTTATTATAAGGGATGTCCCCTATTTGAGGGTTTGAAAGCCCTCCCATTTACAGGAACTAAGCAACATATTTTTGCATGTGGGCCCTTCATAAAGACAGAAATGTGTGTATCATGTATGGCTGTGGACAGTGCATTTATTTTACAGAGAAATGCATGGCTATATTAGCTGAAATCAGTATTTTTATTTGGCATTTAGGTAGAGCACAAACTTGTTAATAGCTACCTTCTGATTGTCAGCACTGTATGCTGTGAATTTCCATTGTCCCCTATTACTAGTTTGGCAACGCTGGGCTTGAATTCCAGTACAGAAGTTAGGAACGTGCTTCTTAGTAAAACAGCTGAAATCCCCCCTGATAAGCAGTATAGAAATAGAAGTGCTATTGCTATTGCTAAAGTTGAATTGGATTGATCACGTTACCACTCAGGTGATGTTTCTGTGCTCATTTTTAGCAGGTAGCTAGAGATGGCAATTGATTTTGCTGGATTTGTTGAGAGAAAATTCACACATTGCCTTGAGAATTTGCATGGTTTACAGCACATTTCCCAAGAGGAAAAAAATTAAGGAAGATGCATTAAAATTGGATGACTTTCAAGGTGAGAGGGGAAATGCAAAAAAGATTTAAATCGAGTTGCAGGTGAGAGGAGATCCATTGAATCAGTGGACCTTGCATAAGTGTTGACTTACCATGCAACAGTTGGTTTATTGGTGTTTTTGTTAGGTATAGTAATTCGGCCAAAGTCTCATAGCCCAATATAAAACAAGGACAGGGTGGGATTTGGAAAAACACAATGAAATTGAGACTGAGGATTTCTACATCCTTACAGGAATGTAATGCTCGCTTTGCCATTACCTCTCCCCCAAACACTTGGATCAAAAGTGTTGATATAGTTGGAGTGATCTGTGGTTCATCCGTTGCACTGGTCATTTCTCCTTGCCCATTCCTCCCACTCAAGATGTTCACAACCATTTCCCAAGATTGGGTCAATATTGATGCATACCCTTCAGTTATCGCAACTACATCCCCCAAGGCTTCCTGTGTCCATAGTCCTTGGACAGTGGAAAGGGGACTTAAGTTATTGGCTTGCATCCCTCCTCTTCAAATCCCCCCCTCCCGCTGCCTCTCAACCAGTCTATTCAGGGTCTTTCAGTGCATCTTTTCATTCCCAGCACCTCTGTAATCCGTTTTTTGGCCTTGTAGTGATGGAGGTTGCTCCCCACCGAGATAAAGTCACTGTAGACAATTGGACTCCTGGTCACCACGACAACCATTAAATTGCTAGTGCTTCTTTTCCACCCCAGTCAGATTTCACACTTGCAATGCCTTGCTGAGTCTTAGATTGTTTGGGGTAGGAGAGGACAGGTGAGAGGGAATCCCCCCACAACACACACACACACACACACACACATATGTATGTATATCGGTGTGGTCAGTTTAATTAGCTCTCATCTGAGGGACTCTGCACTGGGGGAGGCAGGTCACTGGCCTGCTGTTACTTGTTGAATGAGAATGGAAGCAGGGAGCTCTTCACACTGAGGGAAGAGGGCCAGGAAGGGTCCCGTACCTCTATTCCGGGTGGCAACTATGGCAGGTTTTGGGGCCACTCTGGGGGCCCTCTGGAGGCCATAAAAATTATAAAAAAAAACCCAGTGGCTGGAGGTCCATTTCTGGTTCTCAAAAAATCATTTAAAAAATAAAATAAACTGTATAAGTAGTCCTCGAAACTTATTGAAACAGGACAGGGAGTCTTCAAGGAATTTACCTCTTTTGGGGGGCATTAACAAAAATCAGTTGGGGGACTCTGGAGGTAATGAAGAATATCTTTGGGGGCTGCATGCTGCACTTTGCCCACCCCTGCTGCCCCCTAACTGTGTAATCATAGGCACATTTACTCTGAAATAGGACCCATTGTTTTCAGTGGAACTTCCTTTCCAGTAGGTGTCTTGAGGCTTCTGGTCCAAATAAAGCAACGCAAAAGCACCTTTGAGCTATATCCGGGAACAGCTCTTTTCATTCCTGTTGTATCCCGGTAGCTTTCCAAGCTGCCCACCTGTCATGTGTTAGTATTCCCAGACTCATTGATCAACAGTTTCAGAGTGATCAGACAACTTTATTGGCACAGAAACCTAAGAAGCATACCACACAAGGTTGTTGCTGAGAATTGAAACTTAATGGATACACACAATATTAAAAGCATATTACAGTCTATAAAATCTGGCAGGCTTTAACACCATTGGCTAACACCACCCCCTTACATTATATTCCCCTATACCAGCCAGCCTCCTTTTCCCAGGCTGACTTTGCAGCTGCATTCTTATCTCTTCCCAAACCAGCCAAAACCGTTACCACCACCACCACCCCACAGTTGGGGTGTGAACACTCGTTAGCAAATACCAAGGAAACCCCCCCCCCACACACACACACAATTAGCATCAAGATTACAGGAAAATAACTGAGAATGGCAGGAGTAGGCACTGTCAAGGGCTGATCCTGACAGTACCATGTTGGTTTCAATGAGTTTGATTTGTGGCGGTGTATTGTGGCAGAATCTTGGATAGCTTCCATATGTTTGGATAGGTGTCAGGTTATGTGTGTTGCATGTGCTATTGGGGTACAAATTGTTTAAGCACACAAGAACTGTAACTTCTTTTTTTTTAAATGTCACATTCAGTATGGAAAGTATTGGAGAACAGACGGGGAGTACATTAGCAATTATGTGAATTGGTCAGTATGCCTGCACGTAGAAAACACTGTATCTGTAATTCTTACCACACTAAGGGCGTTTCTTCATTGCATAGGAACAGCGCTTAGATACCACTTTAACATGGCTCAATCCTGTGGAATCCTGGTATTTGTAGTTTATTGAGGTGCTTAGAGTTCTCAGCTAGAGAGTTCTAGTGCTGATGTTCAGGGGAGTAGACTACTGCTCTCCAGCAATGAATTCTAAGTCACCAAACCACAGATCCCAGGACTATAGGATAGGGCCATGGCAGTTAAAGTGATATGGAACTATATAACTGTGTGGTGCTGGTACACCCTAAAAGATAAGCTTACAGATGATCAATCAGTATCAATTTCTGTTTTTGGTCCATGTCCATTTCACACATATTAAATCCATACTTTTAAAGGCCATTTTTAATGTCCGTTTTTAAATGTCTTTTGTCTGTTCATGTGCAGTTTTTAAGAAGCAAAAAAAAGTGTACATATGTAACTAGATACACACTTTTAACTCTTTTCTTTTTTACAAATAAACGTTTATTAAGATATTTTAACTGAAGCACATGTTTACCAGTGTCTTAAAATCATTTAAAATCATCAAATTTTGTATTCAAAAAGGTGGATCGCAAAGTTTGGAGAACTGTGAAACTGAAAGAACTATGCTTGGCAGGGGTGTTGCTATGTGGGGAGAAGGGTAAATGAGGGGATTGCCCCCTCAAATATGAAATCTGCCCACCTCCACCAGTGAAATGTTACTTCAGTCTGTATTCAGTCTATATTTTCTATGTTAGCATTTCCTTGGTTACTTTACTCACCCCTTTTCTTTTGATGCCTAAATTTTATTTCTAAAAGCTTGTCTAAAATTAAGTTACTGCAATGCTCAAAATTTGCATGCTGAAGGAACATTTCATTGGGGCGGGGGGGCAGAGTTCTTTTGGGGCAATTCCTTCATTTTGTCCTACCCCGGTAGCTAAATCCCTGATGTTTTGAGCTGCATGTTTGTCTGTGAGATATGGATCAGGTGTACTTATAGTAGAATTGATAAAGAGAAACATGCTCAAGCGTTTCCAGGTAAGCACCTTTTAGCACAGTGGGACCTACTTCTGAGTGACTGTTAATGGGCCAGCAGTCATTGTGTACGGGTCTTGTTATCCCATTACAAATGCAATACAGTGGAGCTGAGAAAAGTGAAAAAATAAATCAATAAGAAAGGATCAGCCTTGTTTTTCTTTATAAAGAAAAGCTAACGAGATTGGGGAATTATGATTTAGGGAAGGGAGCAAGTTATTTATTTAAAATAGTGGACTGTGCATTGCATCTCTCCCTGCATGCAAGATTGTTTTCAGTTATTAAAATTGTTAAAGTAACCAATACATTTTATAACAGTTTGACAGCTAAAATAAAACAGCAAAAATGCCAGTAAATACTGCAGAAAGTACACTTAATAAACCATACTTTGTGTTTGCATAATGATTATTAGTATCCACAGTATCCACGGGGGGCTTGGTTCCTGGACTTACAGTTGATATCAGAAGCTGCGGATAATAGTGAACCTTATCAAAATAAAGGACATCCAGTACAAACATACCATGGAGTTGCATTGGTTAACCTAGAAGATGCCTAGTGAGGACACCTCTCTAGGCATATTTCAGCATGACTCTATGGTATGTGTCCCTATTTTTTCATCCGTGGATAACTGAAACCACAGATATTGGTTCCACAGAGATGGGAGTCTGACTGTATTTATTTGTCACCTTTTATTCTTCCAAGTGGTTTGAAAAATAAGCTGTCTTCTCAGGTAGGTCAGGTCAGTGTTGTGTACCCATATTGCAAATAGTGGATGGGGCATTTGAGATGAGCTGCTTGCCTAAAGCTGCCCAGTAAGTTTGTGATGGAGGTGAGATTCAAACCAGGTTTCTTGATACATAGTTGAGACTTTCAGCCATTACATTAAACCAGAGCCACAGTTCCAGTCTGTTTCGTACAGAGGGCAATCAGATACCTCTGGGAAGCCCGCAGAAGCTCAATAAGAAAATAATCTCCCTGGCTGAAAAGCCAGCCTGCCCCCAAGCTTGGAAGCGTTATTCCCCTAGCCAGTGGCTATGATGGCTGGGGGATTCTGGGCATTGTAGTCCAAAAAAGGAACTCTTCCAAGCTCTGAGATGTCTCTATAGGTAAGAGATCCGGCAGTGGTTTATAGGTAAGAGATTAGGCAACTGGCATCCTGTTAGTGACATAATGGAAGCATAAGTTACACAATGCATGTGGAAGGGTTATTTTGACAATGTGCAATGGCCATATTCAGCTGATGAGAGCAGAAGCAGAGTTAAACATGCAGAACTCTTGCACATGCAGAAGTGCAAAAGGGTGTGTTGTACATTGTGCAATAAGTCCCATTCAAGAACACATATTGTACAGTACTGCTGTTCTATATGGGTCTTGCGTCGTTTTAGCATAGGTTATCTCCACCAGCACTTATTTCCACTCTGCGTGATGATGTGAGATTGAGCCAATGATGTGAGCCAATAAGTGTCCCAAAGAGAGTGCAGATTGATCTCCTAAACGAATGCCTGAGCACCCATGCCTTAGAGGACATCCCTGCCCAAAGGCCTTTCTGTATATACATGCAAGACCTGCCAACTTGTATTTTTATTCCCCACTCTCTGCTTAGGAGAGGAAAAAAGCAAATTGAAAAGGCTGGTGCCGATCCAGCTGAACAACGAGGCCCCTCTGCAATTCTGAGCACAGCTTGTAGCCCTTTTGTGCCAGACGAGCTGGCAAAGCTGGAAGGCTTTAGCAAAATCTGAGACCCTTGTGTGCTTTTTATGAAGTGCCACAGGTCTGAAAAGCAGCTCGCGGCATTTCCAAGCCACCTGCCATGGAACCTGTTGCCTGTGCAGCTGGGCTGCGACCAGGCTCCTTCCCAAGGCACCTGCTCCCATCATCCCCGTGATTGCCGAGAACAGATGCCTGGAGCAGGTGACTCAGTCACCACCCTGCCAGGGCCATCTGAGCAGCTGGCTGCTGAGGCCGGATTTGGGCTCTGCCTTTCCTCCTTTTGGGTAACTCTTTGTGGTCAGTGGACCACAATTCCTTTGATTTATTCCTTTGATTTATTACTATATTTATTTTACTTTTGTGGTGGACCCCTTGACTACTGTCTTTTATGGATTTATTTTATATGGTTTTAATACTATGCATAGTTTATTTGCATCTTAATAAATTTTTGTATGTTTTTCCTCCTTATGTCTTTGTGCTTTTAAGTATCCCAGTTTTGGGGAAGAGGCACGGCAGAAATTAATAAATAACCATCGCTGCCACCACCACAACATTGTAGTTAGAAGCCTTTAGCAAACATGACTTGACTAGCGTCGGATGGGGCTTGTGGGTTTCATTAAGGCCTCCTTTCCACCCATCTCTTCTCCCGTCATTGGGGGCTGCTCCCCTCTCTCTTTGCCCTTGGCTTACTTGGTTATTTTACCTGTTTGCTAATAAGTCACAAATAATAAAACAGGGGTGGGCAAAGTGTGCCCTGTGTGTTCCATGCAGCCCTTGGAACCCCTATGTGTGACCCACAGGACCCCCCCCCACAAAGCCCCTCAAACCCATCAAATTCCCCCCCAAAAAATAATTTTTTGGGGGAAGATTTGTGGGTGATTTGTTCCCCTACAGTTTGCTCCTCTAACCCTCCCAATTCATCAAGCCTCCCTAAAACAGAATAAAAGAAGAAGAAAATCAGTCAAAATGGCAGGTAGAAGTGACATCACGTCATTTCAGGCATACTGAAATGTGCTACCACAGCCTGCTGGGTGAGCGCAGGAAGGAAAAATGCCCCCTGGCCAGTTTGCAGTTTCCCACCCCTCTGATAAAACTTTGTTTGAATGATCCCTGCAAAACACAGGTTTTAATGCTCATTGGCAATGCATGGATCACTCAAATCACAATTCAAACACAAACTGGCATCCTGCTAGTGACACGTGCGTGTGTAAGTGCAGCTTATGCATGCACGTGACCCTTTTTGGACCAAGTGCAGGGGACTGTTCTCTTGCCCTCGCACTCCATCCCCAAACTTAACTCCAGGCACCTGTCAAGGTCTGTGAGGAGCTGCTGGGGAAGGAGGGAGGAGGCACTTCAAACCATGAAAATGTGGCTGCTCTGGGCTCCTGGGGGAAGGAAAATGATGGTGCACTCCATCTATGAGCACATACTCATTCTCCCCTGAGCTGAGTCCAGTTGCTGGGAATTGCTTCCCTTCCTTTCCTTCCCTACCAGCAAATCACGGTAGCAGCCCCTCCTGGGACTTGACAGCTGCCAGGAGGGTGGCAGTGGAAATCCAGATACAAGCCTATGCTTCAATGTGGGATCGTGGTCACAGCTTCCAGGTAAACCTGCCTAGGACTGCACTGTACCAAGCCCTTCCTTTCCTCCTCTGAATATCTTTTCTTCTTGGGATCAAAAGGGTAGAAGGTCTTTAAAATCTGAACATCATATAGCCTGCATTGCAGTTACTTTGAGTGTTGGCATCTCCCAAACACCTGGAGGGCTTCATCTGGGTCTTCCAACAACTACAAGCCAAGAACGTCAGTGCTTTTGTTAGTTTTCAGTGAGCCTGGCTCCTGAGCAATGCCAGATGTAACCTGTCAGCCCTCACAGCCAGATTCCTTCTTCCTTTATTAGAAGAGCTATAACATTTTGGGGTAAGGAGGGATTCTCGCCACTAAGTATGAGAACAGCTGCCTGGCTGCCCTCCTTCCAGCTGAGTTGTGTTCCAGTCAGGTTGTGTTACTCACACTGGCAAGGCTGCGGCATGCAGTGGCCAGAGATGTGTCTGCCGGGGAAGGGAATGTCCATTTACGAAATGTTACTAAAGGGAGAGCCTTATTTTAGAATGCCCCTATATGAATGCCCTGGTGGCAAATGATCTCCTTGCCTGTCAGTATTTGCTATCATTTCTATAGGGCATTGGCAGCTCAAAGTTCTAAAGGGCTGCCAGGTGGCTCCTCCATCAGCCAGACTAGAAGCAAGAGGAAGTAGTAGAAGTAAGGCTTGCTGTAGCAACAGCACATGAAAAGGGGAGTGGGTGGAGAAATATTAGTCTAAGGATTGTGGGATAAAACAAATTTATTGAATTAAAAACCCAGTATGCACACATCTTATGTTAATGTTCTTTTTCATAGCAAATAAAACAAGGAGATAAGCCAAAAGCAAACACAGTTAAAATACGTTAGATGTTTATCTAGCATAGAACAAATATTCTTTCATTGTAGTCTTTCACCTCTTTAAGATTAAAGAAAATGAGGAAAGAACTAAAAGGTTGAAAAGGCATTCCTAATGTTCTTGTGCAGAGTTTTTAAAATGTTTACGTACCACCTGTATCCCGTTCCCCCCCCCCAAAAAAAACCCACCACCAGGAATGGAATTTGGTAGTGATCCATTTTGCAGGATGAAAGGTCTGTCACCCACCCTCTCCTTCTGAGGGATGAAAAGAATGTTCAAAACAATTTAGAAAAACATGTTTTTTGAATGTTGTGAAATCCTGTCAAGAAGAATTCTAGACTTATGAGAATTTTCACAATTCAGGACCTATTCTGCGCAAAATTCACATGTGGTTGTTTTGCACAGCATTTTCTGCGCAGAAAGAAACATTTTCTCAACAGAAAATTATATTTGTATCAGAAATATTATTTCCTACAGAGAAAATGCTGTTATTCTGGATTTATTCTGTGCAAAATTTGTGTTTGGTTCATTTGCATAGAAAACAAACTGGTTTCTCTTCAGATCACATAAAAACAAGCAGAAAATGCTGTAATTGGGGGTTTATCCTGAACCAAATCTGCATGTAGTTCTCTTACATAGAAAACAACATTTTTTTCACAAGAAACAACACCTTCTGCACAGGAAATGATATTTCTGTGTAGAAATATTTTCTGTCCAGAAAATTCAGTTTCCTGCTGTGCAAAACAACCATGTGCAAATTTTGCAGAAAATAAGTCCTGGATTGCGAATAGCCCTTGAAAACTGCATGTTTTTCAAAGATTTTTTTTGCAATTGGAAGAAAATTTCTAGAATTACTCATTGGTTCCTTTGAGGAGAAACTTAGTGAACAATTACTCCTTTTCAGAATTATTCCTTCTCAGGAATAATCAATAGGAGTATAGTGTCTAGATCGAGGGAAGTAATAGTGCCATTCTATTTCGTTTTGGTCAGACCTCACCTGGAATACTGTGTCCAGTTCGGGGCACCACAATTCAAGAAGGATATTGAGAAGCTGGAACGTGTCCGGAGGAGGGCGACCAGGATAGTTAAAGGTCTGGAAGCCATTATGCCCTATGAGCAGCGGCTTAGGGAACTGGGTATGTTTAGCCTGGAGAAGAGAAGGTTAAGAGGGAACATGATGGCCATGTCTAAATATTTGAAGGGATGTCATACTGAGGAGGGAGCAAGCTTGTTTTATGCTCCTCCAGACTAGGACATGGAGCAGTGGACCCAAACTACAGGAAAAGAGATTCCACCTAAACATTAGGAAGAATTTCTTGACAGTAGGAGCTGTTTGGCAGTGGAATGCACTTCTTTGGAGGTTTTTAAACAGAGGCTGGATGGCTGTCTGTTGGGAATGGTTTGGTTGTGTATTCCTGCATGGCAGAATGGGGTTGGACTTGTGGTCTCTTCCAACTCTATGATTCTATGATTCTAGGTCAGCCTCATTCAAAAATCATTGATTTGGGCTTTGAAATTTTACTGTGCAGAGTGCTGCAGAGTAGTGATGTCAGAACAGTCCTGTCAGGTTTGACTTTATTATTCCTACTTCTTTAGACAAGAAGCCAAAGTTTTTCAGTAGCTCGGCTAGGGGTTGAACCAGAGCCTGGAGACATTAATGTTAAAGCTAAATTTAAGTAGATGCTGGGATTTTAAAAACAAATATTATATAATTAATTCATTACATTGATTCATTAGTAGCATGGTAGCATTGTGTGATAGTTGCATATTAAAATCAATTAAAATTAATAAAAATGGCCACCCTTATCATCCTATAAAAATAACAATGTTAAGACATTAGTCATTACTCAACTGTCTAAGTTGTTGATATTATTTTCTTAATTACTTCCAAATTTATTTGAAACATATTTAAATTTATTTACTTAAATTTATTATTTAATGCATTTATATGCTGCTTATAAAATACATAGTAAGATATGACACATAAGGGGAAAGGGACTGGGAGGGAGAAGAGGAGGGATATTAAATCCAGGTCTTGAAATGGCTAAATTATGTTAAAACGGTTGTCAGTTTTAAACATCATTTGAAAAATATTAATGAGTGGTGAGTAATGAATTTATTTTTAATAAATTCATTTCAAGCTCTGGGTTGCATGAAGTCCTTCCCAGTTAAATCCAGGTTTCCTTGGTTTCATAAAGTGTTCCACAAGATGTTTGAACTGAATTTGATGAACTGACCTTTTGTTTCTTGGAAGCATATCTTGTCTCATCAGAGGAACTCTAGGAGTCTTTTTTTAAAACACACACACACAAACACACACAGAAATTAACTCCATAAATGGACATCAGATAGCAACACTTAATTAAAATGCAACATCAGTTCAGAACTGGTCAAATAAGAGGATAAGAGAGGTTATGCTATAAATATTTATGCCTTTCTTAAGGTCACTTCTTATAAAGTCAGTTTAGTGGGTTTTGCACAGTTCTCCAGCAGCACGTAAACTTGTAAACAGACTTCATGGAATGGTGGGGTCATGACAGAGAAGGCACTGCTGCAGTGCATTGTCGATTCCAGACTCTTATCTTGCTGGCTAAATGTGGACAGGAGAAACATTAAGCAGAGCTTGTGCTGGTCTGAACAGACCGCGAATTCATCCTAAGCATGTTTGCTATTAATTCCTCTCTCTTTTTCTCTTTTTAAATGATTCTCCATTACTGTTTAAACTGGTGTGAGCTTTGTTGAAGAAACATTCTGTGGGTTAAAGATAGGAACAGAACCCAGGGATCCTGGTGGCACGGTGGTTAAGTGCCGGTACCGCAGCCATAAAGTTGTGAGTTGGATCCTACAGAGCTCCAAAGTTCACTCAGCCTTCCAGCCTTCTGTAGGTTAGTAAAATGAGTACCCAGCTTGTTGGGGGCAATTAGCTAACACATTTTAAACTGCTTACGGAGTGCTTGGGCACTAATAAGTGGTATAGAAATATAACTGCTATTGCTTCTTCCCAACATAGGCCAGTCCTAGTCTGTACAGAAATAGTTGTTGGTGGATGGACTTGTTCCTTCTCACAAAGCGCAGATGATAGCAGGAGCCCCATTTGATCCAAAATCTTTAAAGTCTTGTTGCTGCTTTTGCTTGATTCTTGATTTGACATTAATTCTCAAAGAAAAGACGTGGCTGGAGTGAATTTGGGGCCAGGATCCTGTTTAAAAGTCCCATCAGTGTGCTTAGACATATGGCCTAGAATGGCGTACCAACGTTCCAGACCATTCCAGTTGTTATTCTAGGTCATGGGTAACAGGGCTTCCAGTTCATGGTAACAGAGCTGATTGGTCTTTAAGATGACCCATTGCATTGTGGACAAAGGGGGAACTGCTCACATAAGGGGGTATTGGGGAACTCTTTACACAATCATGTAAAAGGTACCTGGAATTATGTCAACATAATACTCCACTAGGAATCCAGCTTGGATCAGTAGCTGGCAAATGGATAGGAAATCTTCAGATGTGTGCTAGAGCCCCCTGCCCCTTTACAGACGTTTCCTAGTATTTAAATATTTAAAATATGTATATCCTGTATATTTACTATGAAGTGGGTTTTTCCTCCAGGGTAGCTTCTGAAAAACGAGCACATGTTATTAAAACACAATAAAGTTTTACTAATCAGAGATTCAACAGATGCTGAAAAGACACAGAATCTGAAGAGACATTAGATAATGAACAAGGTAACAATATAGTTTCAGAAGCAGAAGTGGGGAACCCCTGGCCCTGAGGTCAAATTTGGCTTTCCAGGAGTTGCAGTCTTGTCTTTTTTGATTCACCAGGTGGCCATACCCCCCTTCTCCCCTGCCAGCAGTGTTTGGAGGTTTTCCAGCTCTAGTATGGAAATGGTTGAAATGGCTCTAATAAGGCTTTGTAACTGGCAGTAAGAGCATTAAGCTAAAATCTATGGACACACACACACAAAATAATAAATATCTGCTACTCCAGTTGGATGAAACAATAACTGTATTTAGTAATGGATTTTTCTTTGTAATGTCCTCTGTCTGACATGCTCAGTCGCAACCTTTACAAAGGAACTCTCCTGCCTTTTGGCCATTTGGTGGGGCAATATAAACCATATACAGGTTGCCCGCCGTATCTGCTTGGGATACATTCCCAGACTTATCACAAATACTTGAAACCACAGATAATAGCAAACCCCATAGAATCACATTGGAGGACCTAGGAAATACCTAGAGAGATCACCTCTCTAGGCATCTCCAGTGCGACTCAGTGGTAACTTCTGGCAGAATTTACCATAGAGTTGTGCTGGAGGACCTAGGAAATGCCTAGAGGGGATGCCTCTCTAGAGTCGTGCTGGAGGACCTAGGAAATGCCTAGAGAGACCATATTTTTCAGACAATGGATAATTGAAACCATGGGTATTGGTATGTATTACATTGTTTGGCTCTGTCCTTTTGCCTTTGGCCATGCCCACCACTGGGATGGTGGCCCCAGAAACCTCTGTGAAGCTGAACCTGGTCCTCGGGCTGAAAGAGGTTCCCTGACCTTGACTTAAAACAAGTCTTGCTGCTCATTAAAAAACAACAACAACAAGGCAGATAAACTGCCATGTAGAATTGTATGCTATAAGCCTCCAGCATTCTCAGGTGATAGCTCTGGGGAATTGTTTCATATTAGATCTCTCTTATTCTCTCATTGCCACCTAGCATATATCCTAACCCATGAACACCTGGAGAGGTCCACCAAATAGCTTAATGACCAGACAGGAGTAGATGGTCCACACTCCCAGTTAAGTGGGGATTTCCCCACAGGAGTAGATGGTCCACACTCCCAGTTAAGTGGGGATTTCCCCACAGGAGTAGATGGTCCACACTCCCAGTTAAGTGGGGATTTCCCCACAGGAGTAGATGGTCCACACTCCCAGTTAAGTGGGGATTTCCCCACAGAGTTTGTTCATATATTTCTGTTGACGCCTGTATTGAAAGATCTCAGGGCTGTGTACAAGTAAAATAATGGTAAACAGATTAAAACACTTTGAAACAATAATAATAAATAGACTAAAACATATTAACAAGTTAAAAATAGGTTTAAGAGATTAAATCCATTTTCAAACCGCACATGTTACCATTTTGAGATAAATCAGTGAGGCCCGGAAGCTTTAATAATAGTCATGTCTTTACTTGGTTATGTGTTGTTATTCATTGTTGTTCCCCAGCTTGATCCACAGAGAGAGGCAGGCAAGAAATAAATATTACTTTTATTATCATTATAATAATTATTACTTCTACTACTTGCTGCCTTAATGAAACCAATGTTGGTGTAAATCACGGGGGGAAGGGGTGTATACCATAATTGGGGTGCTACAGCTGTGGACGCCCTCTCCTACATCATCACACAGTGTATTGACTTTACAAATAAGACACAAAGGGGCATTCTCCCAGCAGACCTTAAGTCTTCAGGCAGGCACATACAAGGAGAAACATGCCCTTAAGTATTGTAGAATTTTAATGGGATTGCACCCTAAGAGCCCTGCCAGATGAGAGGAATGATCCACCTAGCTCAATGTGAGGGAGCCTGTAGCTCTTCTGAAGATGGTGGACAGCAGTTTCCCTCGTCTTTGACAGTGGTCATGCTGGCTGGCTGGGAGTCCAGAAACATTTTGAGGACCACAGATTCCCCATCCCTTATCTAGATTATCATCTTGTTTTCTCGTGGTGGGCATCCTTGAAACTTCCAGGAACCTTGTGTGAGAGTTTACCCAGCCTATTCAGATTTACTCAGTCTGATCGTGGAGACGCTGTTCATCTCCCAATGTATGCCATCTTAAAGGGAGGGGAGGGCTGGTCCGGTTCCAGAGACATCCATTCCTTCTTCCAGATGTAAACTGGCAAAGTGGTTCTGAGCTTAGTGCACTTCTCCCTTATCCCTCCAGGGTCAGGAAGGATTGCAGCTCTACTAAACAAACACTTCATCATACTGTCCTCCAGCCAGGGGTACAGAACACATTGTTCATGGTTTATACCATTGTAAAGTTTTACAGGGTAGGCAAGAGGAACATTTCCAGTAAAATGCTGAGCTGCTTTTACTCTGTTCTTGGCGAAAGCTGGGGAAGGGCTCTGAGTGCTTCATATTTGCTGATTTATTGGTGGTTTCATCCTCCCCCCCCCTTCTCATGCTCACACAGTATTTAGCAACCCACTCGGCAAAGTTTTGTTTGCTTTGTCGGCTGATGCTGGGTCCAACTTTTCCAGCACAAGAGGAAAAGCAGGAACTGAAACATCAGGGAGTGACAGCATGGTCAAGTGCCGAGAGCAGGCGAGATGCTTAAACCAACCTTTTGGAAGATGCTGAGCAGGTGAAATCATAAACTTTGTAGAAAGAGGGACCATTGCTTCCTCAGCTTCCAAAGTGCAGGCCCTGGTGCCATTTCGTACATGCCAAAAAGAGCAACAACCAATCACAGAAGGAGAAGCACCACCATTTGCAGAAGTATAAACATAGTTTAGGATTTACTTATTTATTTCCCTCCCCTGGTTTCACGTTAACTAACACCTTTCCTTTTGTGTGTTTGATGAGTAATGCTTATTTGTTACTTTCACTGTTTGCTTCTTGTACTTTTTGTCCATTTTTTTATTTTAAGGTATTTTTCGAAAGCAATTTCAAAATAATATGCTAGCATGTGTTAGCAGTGTGTAAAGTAACATGTCACCTTTAGCCAACAAATAACAAGAATGAATTGCTTCTTTTAAAAAATGCTAGCCATGTGACCTGCAAGTGGAGGATAATGCTTTAGAATGTTCCCTCGAGATCATATAGTCCATAAAACTAAAAACAGGGAATGCTAGGCTCAAGTCTTTCTTCAGGAATGCTACTTTTTTCTTTATCTTTTTACTTGCTGCAGGCATTGTTTTTAAAAAATGAGGTCCAGGACCTTCACCCTGAAATATACATTCCATTCTACCAACTCGGAACGGATCTCTCCATTCTGGCTAATGCATAGATTAGGGTGCAGCTATAAGTCATCCCGTTCCTTCAGCTATTTGCATCCTTTCAAACATTTCTCTAAGGGCTTGTCTGTATGACAAAAATACTCCTCATAGATGTTCCTTAGTTTTTTTCTGGGCTGTGAGGCCGTGTTCTGGAAGAGTTTATTTCTGATGTTTTGCCTGCATCTGTGGCTGGCATCTTCAGAGAATGGTGGGTAGGAGTGTGTGTGGAAGTTATATGCTGTGAACCCCTGTTGGAGAGGATATGTAAATTTGTGTAATTGAATGGTTAGTCTCTGGGTTTAGAAATGCAAGGCTCATTAGTGTCTGTGTGGCTAATGGTTGGTTAATGGTCCATTATCTGCTTGAAATAGAATTCAAGAACTCCTTGAATAGAATTGCTCATAAAATTCAAGGAGAATACCTTTTGTCCCAATGGGATCTTGCATCATTTCACTGTATTCAGAAGAAGGGGGCAAAAACTCCAAATATTCTGCAGGGAAAGCCTTAGTGGCTTTTCCCATATTTAAAAAAAAAAAAAAAACTCCAAAGGAAATGCACATTCCCTCTCGTAGGGACAACCAATTCACTTTGCTGCACATTCCTGATAAGAGCGGAAGTGGAAAGCTGATTTATCGGATGCATACAGGGAGTGGAGCTTGCTGATAAGGCAGGTGCCCAGAACTGCCGTGTTGGATTTTTGCCATAACTTTCATATGGTGAGGTGACAAAACAGCCTTTTCTCTCTAATCGTTGTCTGTTTATTTAAGAGGAAGATCGCATTCTCACACTTTGGATTTGCTTTTTTTTTTAAAAAAAAATACTGGTTCAGCACCAGAAACTGCTGACAATTAAAAACACAAGTAATTAACTTGTGCCCACCATCTTTATTTGCAGGCATACTCAGTTGAACAACAAACAGGTATGGCTTCACCTGCGATCTTGCCAAAAAAAGTTAAGACAAATAGAAGCTGCTGCGAATTGGCGTTAGGGCACATCAATCCACATTTTATTTCCTCATATAGACAACTGCTTATTTGGCTCCTTCCTCCAACCTCTGAAGAACTGTAACTATCAACTGATGGTGAAAATAAGGAAAATAGATATGGGAATCTTGTTTTGTTTTTTCCCCTTCCTACCCCCAACTCTGCCCTTTGCTATAGCTTTCCTCTTCTTGAAGGGCAAGTTCATTTAGTTTTGTCTCCACTTCCACCTTAGTTCCAGTAAGCCTACCGTCTTGCCATGACTCCTCTTCCCCTTTGGGCTAGACCCCTACTGCTGCCCAAAAGAAAGTTCAAAGTAGATGGATGCTTCTGCTCCTTCTTGGCTCTTGTTGTTTTTTTTCTTGCTTGAAAATGGAAAAGAACAGACAGTAACAGAAAGTGGTGGACGAACAGGGCCTCGGCATGTATCCATTGGTGCCAAACCCTGACTCTGACCTTAGCTGCGTTGATTGTAATAATCTCTGGTATTAAACCCACACTCTTTTAGAAACAGCTTCATCCCTCCATCAGTGTCTCTTTCAAACACGGACCCCATTACGGCATGTGCAAGTTATGAATTTCCAAACAGGAAGCCAACACCCATTGCTTCTGTCCCTCCCCTCCCAACTCTCTTTTTTTATACTGTCTGGTTCAAAACTGTTCAGGTCTGGCATGGTCAGTTTCACTTTTGAAGTACAAGTCATGGCTCAGCAATGGGTGAGTTTTCTTTTTATATTTACAATCAAGTTATTTTTTGCTCTAAATCCCAGTATGAAAATACTTTCTCAAGCACCCCAAAATAAAATAAAACTCTCATGTGTTTGGGCCTATTGCTGTATTTATTTTTAGCCTGTTTACTGTCTGTGTAATATGCCTATTGTAAACCAATGGAGTTTTAAATAGAAGAGGTGGCATGAGGTATCAGCTTTGCAAAATCAAACCAATGCCCAGCAGATATTTGCCATCCAAAATCTTTCTCTTTCTTTTTCTTTCTTTCACCTGTAGGTGGTTGGAGGTCCAGGTTGATAATCTGACCTGCACTCAGCGCTGGGTGCAATACCTCCGGTTGTTGCAGGAGTCAATATGGCCTGGTGGAGTCTTGCCTGTAGTGCCCAGACCACTCAGAACAGAGGAACAGAAGGCAGCAGCAGAAAGACAGGCCTTGCAGATTCTCATGGGAATCCTACCTGGTGGGCATTTTCTTTTGTGTGCAAATGAAACAAGAATATAACCAGTGGCAACTGGAAACTCCCATGTCGGTGTGCCAGTGAGTCCACTCCAGGTTTTAGTCCAGACATTAAAGGTGGTATCCCAAATACTAAACTTATTTTCGAGACATAGTTCAGTAAGTTGGATAATTCCATTAAAAGTTTAGGCTGAAGCACTGAGCAGAGCTCCACTGACATAGGAACAACCAGCCGCCCCTGAGTGCAGTGAATTGGAGCTACAAACTAGCTTACTGTGGTGTGCAACAGGAGGATGCATATCATTTGGGATATGTTGGAAGATATTGCACTACACTGTTATAGCTCTAATATTCCACTTGAACTGCTATGCCTGCATCCTGTGGAATCCCAGGATGTGCAGTTTAGGGAGGGGCATTGAGCATTTTCAGCCAGAGAGCTCTTAGGCTTCATTAAACTACAAACCCCAGAATTCCACAGGAGGCAGTCATAGCAACTCAAGTGGAATAATAGTGCTATAACAGTGTAGTGTGATAAGGTTCTTATTAGTGATTTGTAGTGGACCAGAAAGGGGTTTCTGACTCACAGTTGTTTAAATTGTTATTTTTTCCCTAAATTATACTGCTGAACAAGAATGCTTGGATGAAACCTGAGAGATGATTTTAATGCGAAAGGACTTAGGAACTTGGTTCTGGTATCAGTCACTAATGCTTGGTATGAACATATGCTCAAATGATTCCTGTTATTAGTTCTCATCATATGACTGCCTCCCTGGACCACCTTTGGCACCTGGCTTTGTCTGATGAATTTTGAGGTTCTAGTAAACAAACATATAAACTCCAAGTAGATCTACAAGTCTTGTGACCCCTGGTGCAGAATTCTTCACTCTACCCTAGGATAATATTCCCTCTGCTTCAAATACTAGGCTGCATATTGAAGTTAAAGTGGAGTAGGTCTCTGGGATTTGAGGGGGAAGGAAGCTAAGAGGGGACACATCCAGTTTCTGCCAGACCGCATCAGAAGGAGAGATGAGTCAGTGAAACCCTGTCCATTGGTCTGGCTAAAACTAATGGCTGCTTAGTTCCTGCCCTCCCAGAATTGTCCCCAACCACAGCTATTCTGTCCAGCTGCAGCAAGAATTTGAGATACCAAGGCCCCATATTTTGGCCTCAGTGGAGCTATCATTTGGTTCCTCCCCTTTTAGAAGTGAAATCATTGCATCCAGGGGCATTATAAGAGATGTAATAAAGCAAGCTTCCCTCTGCTGGGTAGGATGGAACCAGTTGTGTCTTGACCATATACCTTCATTATGTAACTGTCTGAAATTGGAACCTGAATTTTTCCCTTTCCTCAGTTCCTTTTTTCCTTTCCTATCATGTATTTTATCTGATAAGCCATTGTGTTGCACTTGACAGCTAGAAGCTTGGGTGATTTGTTTTGGGGGAAATGACATGCTTAGAATTTTGATATTGCCCTCCTGTTACAGCCTAAAATGTTCAACAGTGCTTCAGAGCCTGTAAGAATTTTTATGTTGTGTAAACCTGGTTTTCTAAGCATTTCAATGTGTTGTTTGCTTGGACACATTTCATTTCATGATTAGGGTTGTTTGTCTCATCTGGAATCTGTCTCTAGAACTGAGAATTGGGAGAGCTGGGCAATGATTTTTATTTTAAAGATAGGTTCTTGAGCCATATATTCAGAAAGTACGAGAAGTATGTGACTTCTGGCAATATTTGTTCAGTTCTGAGCATATTCTTGGCAACTAAATATTGAAAACTCCTGCCATGCATGCCTTGGGTTATATACTAAGAGTCAAATGTTCTTGGGAATTCATGCCAATCTCTGATGTCCACAGAATTAATTCTAGAAGTCCTTGGGACCAGTAAATGTCGACAAAGTTGGAGCCTAGTCCTGGAATCCATGCAACATCCCATCATAAACAGGTAACCTTGGCAACATGGCATTCTTACAGGCAAATAAAGATATGTAAGGTGGGTTGCTTATGAAAAAAAAACCCTGAGCTAGATCAGATTACTAGACCTTGGGGATCATATGGAACGTAGTGTTTTAGCAACTGGATTTGTAGGATGGAGTGTTTCCTGTTCAGAGTTGTAACCACTCCATTTCACCACCAACCTATCAATATTCTGTTCTCATTAGGCTGTTTGGGGATCTCTCCTTATGGATGCTTTCTTTAAAAATGGGAGGATTCTTATGCAAACCTTGGGATTCCCTCAAATCTCTTGGCACCTCCCTCTTTTGTGTGGCTAGCTACATAAACACTGGCACTCACACCAGATAGAAGGAATAATAACAACAATAATTATTATTTCTACCCACTTCTCCCTGTAGCTCAAGGCAGGGAACAACAAATAACACAACACAGAGCATCAGTTAAAAGAGCATATGAAACCAATACATATTAAAGTCCATCAATAAATACTTCAAAAGCTATAATTTAAAAATAATCTTGATAAACTTGCCAGAACACACTGGTCTTTACTGCTGATTTAAATTCAGACAGCATTTTGAGATGACGAATCCTTTCTGGCAGGTTATTCCACAGTCTAGGGGCGGCCGAAGAAAATGTCCTCTGGGTAAGAGTCAGCCTAGTTTTGGCTGGCTGAAGTAGATGTACCCCAGAGGACCTGAGTGTACAGGGCAGATTATATGGGAGAAGGTGATCCTGTAGTTAATCTGGATCCATACCATGTAGGGCTTTAAAAGTAATAACCAGTATTTTGTACTTTGCCTGGAACAAGTGGAATCTGCAGCAACATGTTTCACTTCAGGGTGATCCTGTTCACTTTCTTATGCTTCTTCCAGGAATCTCCATGCCATTCCATTTCCACCCAATAATCCTTGATGTGTGATAGGTAGTTGTGGGTGCCACAGGTCTCTAGTGCATACAGGTGCATATGAGCTAATATATAAGTAGATAAACACTCAGTTTTGAAACAGGAAGTCCTTATTCAGGCCTTGCATCTGCCATAAACCTCTCAGCCTAAGGTAGTCCACTGTCTCTCACCTTCAAATATTTAGGCTGCAAATCTATATACGAGCCAGCATAGTGCAGTGGTTTGAGTGTTGGAGTAGGACACTTGGAGACCAGGGTTTGAATTCCCACTCAGCCATGGAGACCCACTGGGTGACCTTAGGCAAGTCACATTCTTTTAGCCTCAGAGGAAGGCAAAGGCAAACCCCCTCTGAACAAATTCTGCTAAGAAAGCCCCATGATAAGTTCATCTTAGGGACACCATAAATCAGAAATGTCCCATTGAATTCAATGCAAATTACTCCTGAGTAACAGTTCTGATAGTATGCTTTCACTCTGCAGCACAGGAGTGAAAATGCCAATCCAGCACAGTAGTTAGTTAGTTAGTTCTCTACCTTTCCCCCTTTACAGGACCCTAGACAACTTACAACAACACAAGTTAAAACAAAAATTCAGCTAAGACCAATTTTGTTAAGTTAGAGAACAATTAAAAAGTAATTAAATAAATGGTGAAACACTCAGTTTAAAACCATTTAAGAACATATCTAAAAGGGGGGAAAGAATACAAGACATCCCGTCTCCATTTAAAAGACCCAACTGCACTGCCAGTTAATAGCCAAAAGCCTGTCTGAATAAAAAGGCCTGCCTGCCCTTGAAAGGAGCGAAGAGAAGGGGCACAGCCTGGCTGGTTATGGAAAGAAACTCCACCACATGAGAGCTGCTATTAAGAAGGCCCTCTTTTGTGTTTTCACCCAATATGTCTTTGAGGGTGGTAGGACTGAGAACTTTTGCCTTCTCCTGAAGATCTCAAAACTCAACCAGGCTCATATGGGAAGATAGGAGTCTTTCAAATAGTCTGGAGCCAAGCCATATACATATGTAGTACTAACTGAGGGAGGCAGTGGCCAAATACTAATCCAGCCCAACAGTGTTTAGACTAAGAGTTTCAGGCAAGAGTGTTACCCAGCACTATCTTGAGAGTCCAAGGGCCAAACCTGAGATCTTTAGCACACAAAACATGTTCTTTATCACCAAGCTATGTCTTTTCTTCATAAAGTGTGTGAAGCAATATGAACATGGTAAAACATATAAATGCTTAATATTTGTATTCTAACATTCAGACTATTCAGTAATGTAGATAAATGAATTACGTGGCATCCAGATATTTCCTCTTCTCCATTGTAATCTGTATTGAGATCAGGCACTGGACTTTACAGTGGTCACCATTTCATCAGACTTTTAAAATCCTCTCTTTTTTTATCCCCCTTTCTTTCAGGCACATGGTTTACTGCCTCTCGGACATTCTCCTGGAGTTTTTGATCCCTGACTCCCAAACAGATGAGTTTAAAACAACACCTGGAGCTACTTCTGTCTGTGGAGTGTCTGAGAGAGCCGGTCCTTCATCACATTAGCTTGGATTACTATTGGTAACAGCCCAAAAAAATAAAGGTGTGTCTGTGTGCATAGAGGAAAATCCATAGGCATCAACCATTTGACATTGTATTTTTGTTGAACAGAGCCAGGGTCTACTGAAGAAGACAGACTTCTTTGAAAAAACTGTTCAGTCTAAAATGAGTGGTCTAATAGTGTTCATTCCGTTATTTGAGATAACTATATTGATTCTCTTCCTGTAGAAGTGAAGAATCTTGAGATTATGACAAGCCATCACTTGATATTCCTGGGTAGATGTGATTTTACTTGTTGTATGTTTTTTTAACCTAAATAAGCTGGTAGATTTGGACACTCCATGGCTACCTGTATATGGGCATTCCATTTCATGATCTCTACCTGTTCTTATTCCTTACAAAACAGTTAAAGTGAAGAGAAGTTGATGAAATATTTAGGAATAAATCCACCTTCTTTATTTGTGGTGTTGTGAGACTGTCCTTCAAATCTATGCTGTCTCTTAAAGCACTGAACTTACCAAGTGATAGCTTGATTGCTTTCTGAGATTGATGGGATCAGCATAAATCATAGTTGCTGTAAGACAGCCGTGGGCAACTGCAGAGGGGGTGGGAGCCATTTTTCATCCCCATGGGGTGACTGCACCAGCACTCCTGACACAACTGGAAATGATGTCATGTCATTTTCTGTATTATTTTTGGCAGTCTTGGAAGCAAAACCACATTTGGCAGAGACTGAGCCATTTGGGGGCCACATAATGGAGCCCAGCAGCCCACACTTTCTGTAAGATTATCTGTAGAACACAAGGAAAGGCCTGAAGCCCAGTTCACTCCCTAGGTGTCAGTCTTTGCCTTGCTTTATAAAAGATATAAATGGGGGCCCAGGGAGGGGGAGACAGTGACACCATTCCTCTTTTAATTAACTGGGATGGTTTCTTCTACTTTATGATGAAGGACTGCTACAAGGCTGGAATCAAAACAGACCAGGTGTTCATGGGTCTGGTTGTTTTAAAGAAAGTGTAGTAGTGAATCCTAACACTCACCTTGGTGAATGTTTCTTAAGTAAGTATAAGGCTTCCCACCTTGTTCCTATCCAGGCCAATGGTATAGATTCAAGGCTGCTTATGGTGGAGTGACTGCCTGAATTAAATGTAGGCCATCAGTCCACCACATAGTGGAAAGGTAGAGTTGTGTATGCCTAAGAACTGTGAATCCAGCCTTAGTTGGCAATGTAGTTTAACCTTTTGGGAGGGATGACAGAGTTGTACAATATTGTATAGTCGGGGGTGGGTGGGATCTTAAGCACTTCTGCTCTTCTTATTCTGTACTGAATCACAGCATAGAAAAGGAAAGTATATGGTCACATTAAAGAAGTACTGTATTATTATTATATATGACAAGAAAATTTGCTTGGGCAGACATTCCCTAATATGGTTACTACCACCAAAAAACAACAACAGCAGCAGTTCTGATCACTAGCCATACTGGTTGGAGGATTCTGGAAATTGCCCAAACTCTGATGTAAATTTTAGGCTCAAATATCAGCACTTGGGGCAGAATAGCTTTGCTCTGCTCGGTAGTCCAGATCCTGATTGCCCCATCATGCCTGTTATTTACATGAATAAGAATGCTCCTTATACTTTAGGAACTTTCTTCCTGATCTGAATAGTAAACATGGAAGCATGATCATATTTGAGACTCCCCCACTCCACCCTGTTTGGGTCCCACCTGTTGACGAGGGCCCCCTTTCCCAAAAATTTCTATTTTAAAATCTATCCATACAATTGCTAAATGCATGGATGTTTTTAATGTCTAATTTAAAATGTCTAACTTGGCCTCAGAAGGTCTTGCCATACAATCGGAGAGGAGAGGGAGGTATGTAGGAGAAGAGATACTCCCTGAGCACAAGCTGTTAAGGGTTTTAAAGGTCATAAACATTTGTTAGAAATGGACCTAGGACCTAACAGGTAGCCAAGACAGAAGTAATTTGCTCTCCAGTGCCTCTTGATTGAGAGGAGCCAGGGTCAAGTATTCTCAACCAGCTGGAACTTCTAATGCGTCCTTGATGGCAGCTTTACATGAAGCACATTGCATTATTCCAGTCAAATATGGGTGGCTGTGGCCAGGTAGGTAGCATAGCTCAAGAGTGCATGCATCATCCTCTCTCTCTCTCTCTCTCTCTCTCTCTCTCTTGCATTTAAGCCAAGAATTAAAACAACATTAATTTTATTTTAAAATGTGGGGAAACCCTATACTGCAAAGTGCTTGGGTCATATATTATTCCAGATTAGACATGCCAGAGAAAGATCCCAGATGCTGTCGGAAATCCATTACCTACAAATAAAGCGAACGTTTGCGCAACCCATGATGTGGTGATAGCTATAAAAGCCAAGTTCCCTTCCCTAATATCCACCCCAGGCTAGACTGGGCTATTTCCAGTGTCAACAACTCTAAGCTTAAGCACTTATCCTCTCACAGAATTCAGCATAATTAAGACCAGATCAAGCTGGGAATTCTGCACCAAAGAGTTGGCTTGACATGCGATTGCAGTGTTTTGAGGATATATATTACAGATTATGTGTAGGTCTAATGAGATTTCTCAACATCTCCATTTCTGGAGGCTTAACTCTGTTTCAGTACACAAGCTTGTAAATAATAATAGAATTTCATTTTACCTCCATTTTTTCTTAAGAGAAGATATTGGTTCTTGCTCATCTTGTGGCTGAGGTTACTAAGCTGCAGTTTTTTGTTTGTGGAATAATGGTGGCAGTTTTGGCCCATATCATACGCACTTCTCTCTGGCTTTTCTTCGCAAACGAAAATTCAGGAAGGACTCATCCCGCGCTTTCTGCAAGCACGCTGATGACTAAAAAGGCCAATCCGAGATAAACAAGTCCGGTTGCAGAAAGCACAGCAGAAGGTCTCTTTGGGTGATGTTTCTGGGTTGTGATTCTTTCTGCGTTGTCGTTTCTCTTCAAAACTTGTTCAGCGTGAGTTCTCAAGTAAGGCTGCAGCATTGTGGATAGTGCGTCTCCATGCCTCCTGATGTGAGGCCAGGGCGGACTATTGTTGGTGATCAGTTTGGTACCCAAAATGCTCCTTGGAAATTTCCAAGAAAATAATCGGGTTTCTAATATGTTGGGGAAATTAGCAGCAACTCGACTTTAGCTATGCAAGAGGGGGTAACCAGGGAATCTTTTAAACCTATTATACCAGTACTAGTCTGGATGGAATACATACACATTTAAAATTAAGTATGTTTTTTTATTAAGGAGTTCAAAAATAACACCAAACACATACCCATTCACCCAAAGAAAGCATTCACACAAGGCTATAGAAAGAAACAGTAGGAAAACTTGGGATAGAGGGTTGCAAGAGGGTTTTGCTGGGGTATATAATACAACCTGTCCTGTAGTCAATCTGGCAGAGTGGATGGAGGAACCTGGGTTGGTTAACACAGAGTAACAGAGTTTCCCCCTATTACTAACTGTGCGCAATGAGGCATATTTTGGGGGGTCTTTTATACCTCCAAATACACCTGAGGGGATTGGTTGCTTCATGGGTTGAAACAATGAATTCCACGAGCCTTCATGGATTGCCCAATGAGTTTCCTGGTCTTGACAAAAGGTGAGAAAGATGCTAAATGTGTTTCTTAATGTCCAGTGATTGGATTCTAACAGCTTTGAGCCACTTCTTTAAGGTTGGGAGCTGAGGAGAGGAAATTTCACAATCAGCAAATACAAAAGTGTCTCTCCGTCCATTACCTTCCCATTTATGTGGAATGTGTCTTCTTTTGGCCTTACAGCCCCAGGCCTTCCTTTCCAGGGAAAAACGAAAATGACCTGTTTTCTGAGCCCATCCTGTCTTTTACCCTTTTAAAAGGCCACATTAATGAACCAAGCTTGGCCAGTCTCTGAGGCCTGTGAAAATGGGGTGCAGGGCAATGCTAACATTCCAGAAGTGGGGTGCAAGCTTATGCTTACAAGTTTGGCCGAACCTGAGATGTTGTTTCAGGGAGTCCTTGTATTGCTTTTTTGGAGCGCCCCTCTTACGCTGACCTGCGGCGAATTCACCGTAGAGTACTATTTTGGGGAGGCGATGGTCCTCCATCCTAGAAACGTGCCCTGCCCAGTGCAGCTGTGTTCTCAATACCATGGCCTCAATGCTGGTGACCCTGCTTGCTCAAGGACAGCAACATTCGTCACATAGTCAGTCCAGTGTATATTTAGGATTGTGCATATACAGCGCTGATGAAAGTGTTCAAGGAGTCGTAGGTGGTGGCAATAGGTGACCCATGTTTCACATCCATAAAGGAGAGTAGACAGTACAATGGCTCTGTACGCACTGATTTTTGTGCTTTGCCTCAGGTGTTTATTACTCCAGACTCGTGCACTTACAACAGATCCAAAGTCACTAAAAAAGGATACAGTCACAGACTGAGATCCTATACCACTTCAGTGTAGTATAAATATCCATCAGTGGAATTATGTTATGTATGCACTGTGCCACCCGTTATACTGAACACCAATGTATGTGGATCAATGACAGTGCAACATATGTAGGTCAGTTGTCAATGTGCAATGGTTCTGCATGTGCAACTTTGCTTATGCTGCTATCAGCTGGATAAAGTGGTTGTGCATTGTCCACAAAAATCCCTTCATGCATAGTGCAACTTACACCTGTGAATGCCACTCAAAGTATGTTGTCACTCAGTAGCCCACCTGAATCCACTGTCTCAGCTACGGATATGTTGAGAGAGTGGGGTAAACTTCTCACATCTCAGTTCACACAGTCAAGCATAACCTGTGGTCAAGTATCACTTGATCAAATCAGTTTTCCTTCCTGTTCCCAAGCCTCCCTCGGAAGGAATGGGTAAGAGGACACTCAACGGCTGTTCTTGAATATGGCAGAAGTGATGAAGATTAAAGACCATAAGCTTTTTTTTACTTTGTTTTGTTAAAAGGAGAAGTGGGGGGGAAAGACCCACTAGCAAAAACATACATATTTTCTCTCAAGTGCTCACAGAATATCTTTGGCCATTCTTTAGCTTTTAAAATCAACAGAGCCCAGCAAAGTTGGCCATCTTGACTAAAGATGACAGAAGAACATGAGTGTGTGTGTGTGTGTGTGTTTAGAAGAAAGGATAAAGTTAAAGGAGTTTTATTTCAGGCTTCTTTTCACTGTGAGCCCCTTCACATTCCATACAAGATGGGATACGGTTATCGAAATGTGAGCACTCCTATTTTGGGGGTTTTAGTTCCCTCCTTTCAATTCTAGGCCTTATTTTCTCCATCTGTAGTTCACATCCTCCTTCCATTTTTTCTTTTTTCCGAGTGGCAAGAAAGGCGTTTTAATCCCCTCGTACAGAAGATTAAGTCTATTATAGCCACCCCAATGCTGACATTTTCTCAGAGCAGTTCACAGCCAGATCCTTGCAAATGCTTTCCCAGTGCCTCTGCTACTCCCATTATTTCATGAATGCTAAACATCCATATAGGATGACCTTTCTCTCAAGTGTGGGTGTGGGTGTGGGTGTGGGGAGAATAACAATAATTGTGTAGACCCATGTAATAAAGCTGCTGAAACAAAGGCTGTTAAGAACCATGCAAAAATTAACAAGACAAAATTATGGGAATAAAAAGGGATTAAAGTACCTGTCCACACTTAGGCCCTACATACAGACTCCCAAAATCTATGGCCTGAGTTTAATGTCCGTCTGAAAAATTATGATTAGGGTTGCCAGGTCTGGATCTCAAAGCCCAAATCTGAGACTTTGGTGATGTTACAAGGGAGTGGAGCCTGATGATATCATTAGGCATATTCATTAAGTACCAACCACAGTTTCTGAGAGCATGCCGTTCATATAAAAATCAAATCATAATGTCTAATAAATGAGACAAAGGAGAGAAGAGAGGAGATTTCTGAAGAGTCTATAGTAACTTTTCCAAGGCCAACTGCAGCAGTGGGAGACAGCAGCCTATCCGGAGTAGGAAAGGTCATTTCTTTTCAAGGCAGTGTTCTCAGCCTGAAGAGTTTTTCCTTCATTTTGTGGCCCAGAGAAGAGGGGTCACCTTCCCCAAGATCTTGGAACCTTAACAGCCTTCATTTCTAGGAACCACAGAATGAGTCAGGCCAGAAGCTACCTTAAAAACTACTGAAATTAGAAGTATTGTTGCATGTTTAGTCTTTTGGGAAAACTGAATTCCCTCCTCCTTACAGAAATATCCCATAGAAGTGTTTGGTTTCCCACATAAGGCCTTTTTTTATCTCTGTTTGCAACATCTGACACATCCCTAGCCTTTTGAGCGCAACAAACATGAACACATGTCATTTGTGGGGTTGGTTTCTGCCCCGCTGTTTCCCAAATACCTAATTTTTCCCCCCACTTCAGAACTAGTGACAGGTGAACCTGCTTCCAGTTTAAATTGGCCCAGTATTTACAAGCTTCGTTAGTGAATTGTCAGCAGAAAAAGCTTGTGCTTTGTCCTCTTAGTCTCTGAGTTTTCTTCTTACTCCTTAGAAACTAGAACTGGACAACCCTTCAGTTAGATCCCTATAAGGTAGGGAACACTGGCCTACATCGAATTGTAAGTCACAACTACAGTAGACATATTAAATCAACTGTTGAATGGTAAGTCAACATTTATGTAAATCCCATTGATTCAATGGGCCTACTCTAGTTGAGTCTAGTTGTTGCTCTTACTTATGAGTTGGAGAAACAGCATTCCAACCCAAGTTATTTATTCACTTTGGTGACACCACTGCTCAAAGCTGAAATTTTAGAACATCAGAATTTCTTAAGAAAAGCAACGTATAGCTTTATTGTCTCCTAAGGCTGTCTAGGTATTAATGTAATAAAAATATTGCTGCTATGTTTTCTTTCTCAAGGACAAACTACCTCTGAACAAATCCTGCAAAGATGATAGGGTTGCCTCAGGGTCACCATAAATCAGGAATGACTTGAAGACACACAACAACAACAATCAACAATCCTTTCATGACACACAAAATCTAGAACACCCGTCTCATTTTGCCTAACAGCAGGGCCAGCCATGGGCTTGTCTAGATGGGTAATTTATCTTAGCTTCTCCCCATGTTGGAGCCCTGCAGTCCAAACAGCGCAGGGCTCTTGCCCCAAATCGCCTCCAGACTGTCCTGATGATGCCCGAGATGAAACCGGGGGGTAAGCTGGGGTAAACCCATTTAAAATGTTTTAAAATCCCCCCCCCCGGAAACCCCATGTCATGCAGGAAAACTTGGATCTGGTGCCAGAATGTAGGGTCCATATCTGCAGCCAACCTGTATCTCCAGACACTGCTGCTGGTGTCGCCTTGAAGCCAGCAGGGAGGCCCCCAGTACATGATCAAGGCCCCCTGCATATGAACAGCCTTGATTATAACGGTGATGACATTCGTGGCTTCAGGGTGTGTGATGTGCAACAGCAGGGGAGGCGACTGCCAATACAGGCTGGCATGTACACGCAGAATTCTTCCTGTTCCGTCGCAGTAATAGGGAAGACGGGGATCTGGGCCAAATCCGGGGCTAAAATACTTGGTCCAGAAGGCAAAGTATTCTGGCCAGTGTACACAAGTCCCATGTTTATTTCCAAAAAGACATATATAACATCAGTTTTCCAGTGTATTTCCTCAGGATGTTGATGATGGGGGGACAATGTTATCGGGGGAGGGGGTGAATCCGAATCGCAAAGCCCATTTTTCGTCTGCATAGAGTGCCTCCAGTTGTCACCTCCGGTTAGAACCATGAAGAGCAAACGTTTCACTACATAATGTTATACGTATCTGTGAATTCATAGTCCCATTTCCTTATTATACGTGTATTTGACTGCATCCTTCCATGGAGCTTGAGTTTAATTGAATGTAGCGCTCTTTTAGCTGTTTATCAGTTTATCCAGGTTGACCGTGAAGCCACCCTGCCGTGCCAAATTTATATGAATGCTTTCACTTCGTTGGCAGAGGAAACCAGGCCTCTGAGATGATTTATTCCCCATATAGTGTGGCTTTTCTTTCTCATTGTGTGGGCCTAAGTCACACCCCAGCCCCGGCCTCCTGCCCTCTACTCTTTCTCCCCATGTTCACATTACGAGGGGCCATAATTGTAATGAAAAATAAGTCGAGAACAAAAGGAGGCTAGGGGCAGGCTCTCCGGTAGGGATATGAGAAGCATTAGGCTCTCACCTCCGTTAGGTCTGGTGTCCACTGTGAGAAAAAGTGTAGAGATAGAGATAGTAGGGGGAGGCTCCTTATTAACCTTAATCTGAAGAAAAGCGGCCATTGAAGCCACACTGAGGGCTGTTTTCATAGCTACAGCAGGACTCTTTCAAACCTGTGGCTGTATGAAGGGCCTGTCTCCCCAGCAACCAGCTAGGTCATGTCTCTAATGTGTTTTGAGGCTCACCGTCTAATCTGAGTTAAAAATGTCACCGCAAGTAGACCTGGGGTTGGCAGCTTCCAGCTACGGCCCATCTAGAAAGCACATATCCAGCTCACACCTTCTGGTTGCTGGGGTGAATGGGCCTCTTTATTCTCCACAGGAAGAAGTCCATGAAGTTTGAGCTCAAACAAGGGGGCCTGCCTTTAAAAAAAAATGTTGCTTCCCCCCCTTCTTTGCCCTGTTTTCCCCCTCTAGTTAAAGGGCCTTTTATTATGTCTTTAACTCTAATCTTGAATTGAGAGGGAGCAATAAGCCCGGAGGAATTGGGGAAAAGACCCCCTCGTGGTGGGGAAAGGCCTCCGTCAATGGTGTGTGAAAAGAGAAGGCAGTCAAGGGGATTAGAAATGTCAGCTTCATGGGAAATACTTGATATTTAATAGTGTTAATTGATTAGAGCGAGTCACTGACATCCACATCCTCCACAAGGCTTTGGGCTGCACAACCTTATTAGGCCTTATTATAGTGCGGGCCAGGAGCAGGAACCTACTCGGTGTTGCATGAAAAAAAAAATCCTGCACATGATCCTGGTTGGAGATTTCCCAAAAAATGCAAATAAGCAAGCACTGTATCACTGGATAATTGAGACGGCATCTCCAGAGGGAGAGACTGAAGGGAAGAGAGGCGGCCAGTAAGAGGAGCTGGCCGCATGTATTAATTCATTAAATATCTGCAAACTCTCAAAATATACTCACAGTCAGCTGCATGAGACATTTGTAACATGTTCTCTGTGAGCCCTAGTGCACCAAAACAACAGTATAATGTGATAGTAAAATTGTTCCTGCCCCCACCCTTTACACTACACATTTACAACACTATGATTCTACTTTAATTGCTATGGCTGTGTCCTAAGGAAGCTTGGGATTTGTAGTCCAGTGAGGCACTAGAAGTCTCTGGCTGAGAATTCTATGTGCTGTTAATTGCCATCAAGTTGGCTTCCCTATGACTAGCGACCCTATGAATGAGAAACCTCCAAGACACCCAGTCAACAACATCCCTGCTCAAATCACGCAAACTCAGGGCTGTGGCTTCCTTCGTTGAGTCTATCCACCTGTACAGAATTCTACATATCCCTCCCTAAACTGCAAATCCCAATATTCTTTTGGATGGAACCATGCCAGTTAGTGGGGTCATAGTGCTATAATTGCATTATGGCGTGAAAGGGCTCGTGATCTATAGACCTCTATAGTCCATAACTGATTGATCAACTCACTTTCTTGTAAGCTTCTCTTGTAAGCAACTTTATAACCAGAAGAGACTGGGCTAGCTTAGCCGCCTCTCTCAAAGTGATTTTCTCACTTGTAATCTGAAAAGGTAGACAAGAGAAGGAGGAAAGTGGGTGGTTCTGTGCAGAGGGTTGATGGTAGGATTGTCAGGTCAGGAACATCCCTGAGATTTTAGGGCTAAAAGGCCTAGGAAAGGTCCCAAAATACTGACCAGGATCCATTAAGCATCAAATACACTTGCTTGGAGCATGTCATTTGATTTTTTAAAAAAAATACTACATGAGAAAATACTTATCTGGTTGGAATTAAGTGACCAGGTTCTATACTGAGCAGGAAAGGACTGGAAATTCTGTTTCATCCACTTTTAAGCCATTTACAGTAGCAGAGACCAGAAGAACACTGCACAAAAAAAGAAAAAAATGTTTTCAAGGTAGCACTCTAGCCCTAAGATTCCTCCTCTTCCTCTGGGGTCAGGCCTTGAGATCTACGAGAAGAACCTTAGTTGGAAAGTCATTTTCTCTCTTATTGACCACATGTGGGCCATGCCACAGTCATTTTCTGGTACCAGAAATCACATTCTGCTTACTTTGGGGAATGAGATTTGGTTGGCTCAGGGTGCGGGTGTGTGATGTTTATGTGGGAAGGGAAGAGCATAAGACATTAAAAATATGCCCGCTACCGTCATTTGTCAAAAATTATGGGCTTTGGGCTTTGGTGGGGTGTGAACAAGGGGATTTGGGGAGGGGTAGTCCACAAGGTCTGAGGGCTATATGGAACCAATCCCAGGCCATGCACAGTTTGTGGGCCACACAATTCTTACATCTGGTCTAAAACCAACATTTGGCTTCAGGAGATGCTTCTGTTTGATTAAAAATCCTGACTGTGCAATATGTGCTGATATGGCTTGGGGATTTGTTTTGGCTCACCTTCATTGGATTCCAGAGGTAGCTGTGTTAGTCTGTTGCAATAAAGCGTCCTGTAGCACCTTCAAAACGAACAGATTTATGGTGGCATATGCTTTCATGGACAAGAGCTCGCGTCATCATATGCTTAAAGTGTTATTTGCAGTTGGCAGGTACATATACCCTAGGTTACAAAGAAAAATAATTGTCAACAGTGGGGCCAATGGAAATGAAATGTAAGAGACAGCAGCAGCAGATGTGAACAGGTCATAAAATTATTTCTAAACTACCACACAACTATAACCGATTTTCATGCTTGGAATAATTTTATGAGACTGTTTTGCAATCAGCCATGAACATTTTAGCAATTTCACTGGAACAAGATGGGCACAAAAGGGGACAGGAGAATTTCAACTAAAATTTCTTAATTGTTTCGATCTTGGCAGGCACCAGGTATTTGTTTGTTTAAAGCATTTTTTTACCCAGCTCCTGAGACAAAAAAGCACCCAGAATGACTTAGATTAAGATGTTAAAAAGCAAGATCCTCCCTCTAGACTTACAAGCTAACAAACACAACACAAAAGGCAGTTGGGATGTGGAAGCAAGAGGGAAACAAGCAAAGTCAGGTGCCAGTTACAAAGTTCTTATGATAAGAAAAGTTCTTGTAATTGGTACTTTCTAGTAACGATTGAAAACAATTCAGGGCATATTAATATGGAGCAGATCTCTCAGTTGAGCTAATGACATAACCTCCAACTGTCCCAATGAAAAGCAGCACCTTTGTCATCGCTTCAGCACAGAGGGAGAATGGACCAGGAGGATGACGTTGTGCAATATCGAGACCCTTTGGCGGTACAGTGATGTCATTCTCGCGAATTGTTTTTTTTTTCAAGCATCTGATAATCTCCATAATCTCCAGCATCCCGCATTGCTTCACCGTATTCAGAAGGAGGGGGCCCAAAAATGTCAAAAACAGCAAAGGGAAAGCTTTCACAGTTTTTCCTGGAGTTTAAAAAAAAACTCTGAAGGAAATGCGCATTCCTGCTTGCTGGGACCAGCGATTCGATTTGAATCACTTTCTCATAGGAGATGAAGCACAAGCTGACTGGCTGGATGAGCGCAGGGACCGGGGCTTGCTAACAGGGCAAACACCCACTACCACAATGTTGGATTTTCACCTTAGCGAGCGATCACTAAGGTGATAAAACATGGTGCATGTTTTTTTTTTCTTTTGTGTGTGTGTAAAGATGAAACATTACTTATGCACACTGTGGAAATAGTGTTTTTTTAAAAAGAAAAGTTTGGCGCAGCAGATTTAAAAACTTTACTAATTCACTCACTGCCGCCATCTTGAATAGAGGGCATGCAAAGTTTATGGGGGCTGTAAGACCATCAAGACAAGTCTCAGCTGCTGCAACTTGTCTTTACTGCGGATCACTCCATTTTGGGTGGCTCGTATAGAAAAGCCCTAGATGGGAAGTGGTGCTTCCATGTCAATGGGGTGGAGAATCTTTGGATTTTAGTCTCAACTTCAAAGGAGATATCACTGGAAGATATTCAGCATCTTTAAAGCTTAGATTTACAGTGGGGTTGCCAAGTCAGGCTTATACCTGGCTCTGAAAGTTCGGGCCAAAACCGGAGGCCTGGGGATGATGCCTTATGATGTGAAAGGAGGCAGGCCCTATAATAATAATAATAATAATAATAATAATAATAATAAAATTTATTTATACCCCGCCCCTCTGCTAAAAACAATCGGGGCGGCTTCCAACAATTAAAACATTATAATAATGACTAAAAACACCACCCACCCCCACCCACCCCCATAAAAAGACATTAAACACAATAAGATTAAAACCTTCTAACTAAAAATCACATTAAAAACAAATATATACATAATTTTTAAAAAGCCAGGAGACTGAGTTCCTGAGGCCGGGATCTAATCAGGAAAGGCCTGCCGAAAGAGATCCGTCTTTAGTGCTTTTTTAAAGCTACTCAAGCTCGTCAGCTGACGGATCTCATTCGGCAGGCCATTCCACAATTTGGGGGCGATTACCGAAAAGGCCCTCTGGGAGGTTGCAGACAGCCTAGATTTTTGTGGCTGAAGCAAATTCCTCCCAGAGGACCGGAGTACGCGGGGAGGATTGTATGGGAGGAGGCGGTTCCGGAGATAAGTTGGACCCAAGCCATTTAGGGCTTTAAAGGTAATAACCAAACCTTATACTGGGCCCGGAAACTGATAGGCAGCCAGTGGAGAGATTTTAATATTGGAGTTATATGATCTCTCCGAGATGTTCCTGAGACCACTCTGGCTGCCATATTTTGTAACAACTGAAGTTTCCGGACCAAGCACAAGGGTAGCCCCATGTAGAGCGCATTGCAGATGGTACATTAAGCATCAATCCTACTTACACAGAATATGCTTTTCAAATGAAAAGGACCAAGTCTAAGAAATGAGGAAAATATATATACGCACATCTTCACACCTTTCAAGACAGTGCTCTCACCCTGAGATTCCCTCCTTCCCACCCTGAGGATTAGAGAAGAGGGCACAGGCCTGCTAACTCAAGGCCAGGTCTTAAGATCTGGTAACACTATACTACAGTGGGGAGAAGATGCACTACTGTACTGACACTGGGGCCAGCAGCTTCTACTGGTAGGGGGAAGAGGGAGACCATAGAGCCGGTTACGGCAGATCTGGTTCCTCCTCCTTTAATTTCATAAATATGAAATCTCTGAGGTGTAAGTTACCAAATACTAAATGCCACTGAATGTTATCTAGTATATATTTTCAGAAACTATACACTGCAATATACTGAGAGCCAGCATGCTGCACAGCTTGAAGTGTTGGACTGGGACTCCAGAAAACCAGGGTTGGAATCCCCACTCGGACATGGAAACCTACTGGGTGGCCTTGGGCAAGGCAATGGTAAACCTGCTTGGAACAAATCTTGGCAAGAAAACCTCGTGATTGGTTCACTTTAGAGTCAACATAACAACAAGCTGTGGGCCATCTACACGAGGGGGGGATCCAAACTACCTTGTAGTATTGGCATCTCGCAGTAGCAGCGACATGTCTAAACAGTTTTTTTCTGGCCTCAGAAGCCCCCATAAGCCTCACATTCCTGATGGCGGCCGCGAGTGATTTACTCACGTTAGTTTTTCACCACAGCCATGGTTTTTTTTTGTTTTGTTTTTTTTAAAAGTTGTCCCAAGGTGGGCTGGTGTGATTGAGCAATTTTCCATTTTTATAGAACAGCAAAACAGAAAATATTCATCCTGTTTTATCGCCTTAGTGAGTGATCGCTAAGGCAAAAACCCAACATGGCAGCAGCAGGTGCTTGCCCTGCTAGCAAGCCCTGCTCCCATTCTTGCCCAGCCAATCATCTTTGTGCTTTCCTTCAAATTTTTTGTTGTTCAATAGTCCAAACAAGCAGGAATGCAAACACCCCTTGCAGTTTTTGAAAAAGTACAGGAAAATCTGTGAATGCTTTTACCCCATTGTTTTTGCTGTTTTAGGGCCCCCTCCTTCCGAATGGTGTGGATTGGCACTGGATCCCGGTTAGACAGGTAGGATTCCCAGCACATTCCATAAGGGGTATTTTCACCATTTAGATCACCAAATGGGTCTCAGGTATAGTCAAGGCGTCAGATATAGTCAAGGCCATTACAGTGGTTGTAGCCCTGGAGCAATTACAAAAACAGGGCCTCTCTTTTGAACTTTGGTGGCCTGTTCTGGAAGAGAGGTGGCAGAGAAACTGAACAAATAAATGAACGAATAATAAGCTCAGAAATTTTAAAATGGGAAACCATTTTCTTCCCTGTGACATCAGTGAGCCTTATGGCCCGATCCCCTGCATTTTTACGCAGTTACCCAAGTAACACATGAAATGTTTATGATAGCAGAAACATTGGGAGATTCAGGAAATGACTGGAGAAAAAGAAAAACATCTTAGGGCATTGAGCAATTGCACCAGTCCAACCATGGACAATCCAGCCCTGGATATGGCCTGATTTTTTTTTAAATGTCAGTTATAAAATACAGTTATGCAAGCATTAAACTATACTGAGAGTTGCCATGTATCAAATAGTAGTGAGATTAAAATTAACTGTCCATTTTGGATGACAAATATTTAGTTTATATTTATTGAGGGGAGCCAGCATAGTGTAGTGGTTTGAGCATCAGACTATGGAGATTTTCAGACCTGCAAAATCGCTGCTTGCCGCGCGAGCAGCCTCCCGAAACTGCTGCACGGCAAGGGTCTTCTTCGGACGACGCTGTGCCTCTTGCGAAACCGTCCGTGTCACTTCCGTGAAGCTTGGGACGGCTCCGCGCCATTTTTCAATCACGGGCAGCCTCCGTGATTGAAATATGGCGCGGAGCCGTCCCAAGCTTCACGGAAGTGACACGGACGGTTTCGCAAGAGGCACAGCGTCGTCCGAAGAAGACCCTTGCCGCGCAGCAGTTTCGGGAGGCTGCTCGCGCGGCAGACATGAATTTTTGCAGGTCTGAAAATCTCCTATGACTCTGGAGACCAGGGTTCAGATCCCTGCTTGGCCATGAAAACCCACTGGGTGACTTTAGGCAAGTCACACACTCTCAGCACCAGAGGAAGGTAAAGTCTCTATCAACAAATGTTGCCAACAAAACCCTGTGATAGGTTCACCTTAGGGTCTCCATAAGTCAGAAATGACTGGAAAGCACACAACACCAACAATAATAATGTATTCATTCAATATATAGATAATATTCAATATCAACATTTGTAGATCAATTTAATTTGGGGAAGAAAGTTCCTTTTCCTTACATCATAAAGTAGTAGTGAAATTTTGTTTCCCCCCCCCCCAGAAAACTGTAAAAGATACTTACCATAATTACAAATAATATTCTTGTAGACTAAATTCTCAGAAGAAGTGCACCTAGGAAATGAATGCTGCCCTTATAGAGCCTTGAGTTCCAAGAGAAACAATGATCACATGGCATGTTTCTGTTTAGATATTCTAGTGCAAGGAAACGAAAGAATCAAACCACCACCACCAATACACAGCAATAATTTTGTTAACTTCTATCACTGCTGATAGTAGAACAATGGCTGTATATGTATTTTCAACTAAAATAAAAAGGAGCCACAGAGATGCCTTTTCTCATCCTCAGAGGCTTGGATTACATATATATAAATATGCACAAACATAAACTGAAATAAACTAAAATTAGGAAAATGTTCATCATACTTGTGTACCTCCTCTGTTCTCAGCTGTTCTCAGCATAAACCACTAGATGGGGCTGTCTGCCTCCTCATGCAAAAATTCAAAGGACAACTGTGATAGACACAGGGTGGCGATGTTGTCTCAGCCATGATAACAGCCACACAAATTCACCATCCCCAGAAGAGATGAAGGCTAAATTGTAAATGCATCTCTCTGCTCCTAAGGTGTATTGATATCGACACCTTAATGCTGGCTTAATTTTGGACGTATCTTCTGAAATCTTTGAAGGAAACAAGTCACAGATTGACCAAAGTACATAAGCACACTGTAAATACATCCTTCATATGGTGCTATCAGCTTATTTATGAACAGAGCTGTACGGTGTACACTACTCTTTATTAAGCATCTCTCTCTGGCTTTTCTTCGCAAACGAAGATTCAGGAAGGTATTGGATTGGATTTGTCCTTCGAGCCTGTGCAATGGATTTTTCTGGTGGAGCGCAGCTTGCACAGAACTGGCCTCACCCTTTAAACCAGAGGTTCATCTGCCGTGGCCTTGCAAGCATGGACGTAGCAGCAAGGTCCTCGGGCCGTAGGTTTGATTAGAGTTTCCTTCTCTTAGATGGTTGACCTTACAGGGTTGGACGAGCACCATCTGCCCGGGTTTGGGATTAGAGTTTTCCTTCTCCTAGGACGGTTGCCATAAGGCTAGAGAGTCCATCCTGCCCTTTGACACTCTTTGTCAGACCCTTCAGTTTTGACCTGTCTGGCATGGGAGACCCTACCAGTGGCTATTGTGCCACCGCCAGCATAGCTCAAAATATCATTAGGGTACGCAAGCCTCTCTCCCACGACAAGGGGGCGTCAATGTATTAAGCATACAATGACATCAATTCACATGTCTTTGTCTTCAGGCCTAGCTAGACACAGCTGGCCCAAGACATTTTGCTGCCTGAGGCAAAGGACAAGATGGTGTCTTTCCCCATTCCAGGTTGATAAGCCCACCAGACTGGAACATGAAACCTTATTTCAACACAGACAACTCATTAGCTTTCTCCACCACAGCTGAAGGCTTTCGGCTAGTTTAGAAGGTGCAGGGTAAGCTGTATGGCACACAGAGCTCTGTTTTGCAGGAGAGGGGAATGGCCAAGGGCCTTAGGAGGAAGAGGTGAGGGTTGTTGTTGGTGGTGGTGGCTGTCATCACCATCACCACCACCACCACCATCATTGGGCACCTCCAGAAATGGGGGGAAAACCTTTGGAAATATCAAGAGTTTCTAATTCATTTTTGTTATGATTGTACCTGCTTATTCATGAGTTCCATCCAGCCTCTTGCATGAAATCTGCTGGGTTTCCCTCCTGTCCTTACTCCCTTGCCCCCCGCCACTGACTGTGTGTCACATCCAGTCCTGTGCAACACTTCAGAACCTGAGATTCACCTGTTTCCACTTAGCTTTTGTTGTTGTTATTATTATTATTTAGGAGTTATAGTGAAAGTGCTAAAGTGCTTTAACAATATTACACTAGTTAAGGATTAGGATCATTTTGTTTTTAGAGCTAGCATTCCTCTTTCCCTCACTTGATCTCTGTTGAATCCGTGTTTTGGAAACAATAGCTCTGTTTATGGGCAATGGCCATCTTAGTGAGTTCTGAGAATGTGAAAACACTCAGGAGATTATCAGATGCTCAGGAGATTATCAGATGAGCTTCTAAAAACATTCCCCCCCCCGCCACTATATTTTAAAGCATAAATATCCTGGCATAATAACACTCCTTATCACATGCTGCTGTAATCATGAGAAAGAGCCACCCCAGCATTATCGGAGCACAACCACTAGTGCTGTTTACTTCCGCGCTTACAGGGGCGCGTGATCTCAGCGGTTCTCATAAGAAGACACGAGTGCACTTAACAGTCTAAAAACACCTAAAATAAACAAACAAAATGAACACACAAGCACTGAAACACACTTTAAAACTTACTAGCAAAACGGGGAGGTTCATAAAAAGAGCATCCCATACCTAGTTTTCATATTCTCACCTACAGGTGTTCTGGCGGGGACTGCCCATTGATGTGGTTTTGCACACAAGTGGTACCGTGATTTTGTGATCTGCATTGGTGAAAGGACTACCTGCAGATCTTCAAAGTATTCAATATTCCCTTACACATGTAGATTTTTTGATTTATAGTCCTCCAAAGCCACAAAACCAAACCTGTCCTTTTGCAGCTTGGGCCTTTTAGTCTTGTTCTCTACGACTGTGGATTTTGGATTTTATTTTGCTGCATGGCCAACATGGCTCCCCCAGTATGTATTTTAGCAAGAATAATTCATCTCCAATCCACCCATGTAAGTGTGGAAGCTGCACTTGCCACTAGCTGTTGACAGTTCTTGCTGATCAGTGCTTTCTCTCTCTCTCTCTCTCGCTCGCTCTCGCTCTCTCTTTTTTTTTCTTTTTTTTTTTTCCTTTTGGTCTAATCCAGCCTCCAGGGATCAGATGCATGCCACTGATGTCAGTGGTAGACCTCACACATTGCCTCTTTTGCATTGTCTCAGAATCACCTCCACTAACCTGACTATAAATGGGTAGCACACCTTGGTAGAACAGTCATATTCACTCATATTTTGATCCAGGTCTCTGTGACTAAGCAGTGGATCTTTTTGGTCTGTTAAAGCTATTGTTATGACCCAACTGGCATTTACTTCCTTTACTTCCCTTGTAGGTGTAGCCAAGAGATGAAACATGATTTTGCTCGCTCACTTGCTGGCTTGCTTACTTAACTAGGGATGGGCATGCACTGTGGGTTGGCAGGACAATTTTGGTACTTCTGGGCCCTGGGAAGGCCACAGAATCATGCAATCAGCAATGATATTCTGGACAATTGGAAGTCACTTCTGGTCACTTTGGAACCATTGTTTTCATTGCTTAGGGTTGTTTGAGGGTTTAGGCCTGAAACAAATGTTAAGGCCCAAACTATGCACCCCAGAGATTGGGAGGATTCTGGGGGATCCCTCAGGACATAAAAAACCTCCACAGTACCCACCCAAGGGTTATATAAGGTTCACAGGCCATGTGACCCCCACCTTTCAGTTGATGCAAGAAGACTTCCAAAGTGATTTCCAGATTATAGAAACAAGACAGTCCTTGCCATCAGCCTTATGGTCTAAAAAGACTTGACACTAAAGGAAACATAGGGTGCATCTGATGAAGTAGACTTAAGTCTACAAAAGCATATACTACCAACTTCTTTCTCTTATTCAGTCTCAAAGGCTCAGAAGCAGAACAGGCCTCCATCCCAACTGCCATTGCCCTGGCTGCAGAGGGAGAAAAGAGAATCCTAGACTTAATCCCTTCCCCTACTGCCATCCCCTTTCCTTTTGTATCATGTCTTCATTAGATTGTACGCTTGAGGGCAGGGAACTGTTTTGTTGTTCTTTTTCTTGTAAAGCACCGTGTACATTGATGTGCTATAGAAATAAAATATGATGATGATAATGATGATGATGATGTTGAGGATGATGATGGTGCCACAAGATCCCTTTGCATACTGATCCAGACTAACAGGGCTATGTCTTTAAATTCCACCAAAAGGAAACATAGATGGTGATGGGAAAGGAATCTAGACAAACTCAGGCATGCATTCATAGCATTATATAATTCTTAAAAGGACCAGTTCTCAGAAAAAAAGAAGAGGTGAAGCTCTTCCATCTGGACCAGTGAAGCGTACTATGATTGGCAGCAGCTCTCTGGGGTCTCTGGCAGAGGTTTTTGCTATCACTTGCCACCTGAATATTTAATGCAAGAATCATATGATTCTTATGATTCTATTTTCCCTAAGACTGAACTTGGGATCTTCTGCACCCACCAGTGACAGCCATTTTTCTAGTAATTAATATGGCCCCTTAAGAGCACTAGCACAAAACCTAATCAGCCCTGAACACATTTTTCACTGTTTTCTGAGGGCTTGCCTTGCCTTCTCCATGGGCATGTGCTGGGTTGACTGCCTTGCTGACTGAGGTTATCCAGTCCCTCTGTGGACCCTGTAGTCTCCACTGTTATGTCTGGATAGCTGCTCTGGATTTTGGCTTGGGGATCCCAGGCTTTGGAAATGAAGAAGTTTGCATGGGAACCTGAGTCCCCTTTTGACTCTTTTTCCTGAAAGCTTAAATTACCCCTTGAGTTGTGGGTCTGAAAAATTATTTGACCACACATCTTTCAGTGCCAGCGAAGATTAGCCTGGTGATTAGTTGCACACACCTCGCAGACCGGGCTCTGTTTCTTTTCTCTGCTTTCAAATGTAGTTTTTCACAGCGTACGTAAAGTTTTGCAATATATGAAGGCTGATGGTGGAAAGGAGAGAAGAAAAAGAACATCCTGATAGGGCTTGTTTTACTTTGGATTCTTTTACATGAGATGAAACAAGAACAGTCACATTATTAATTTTCATGCTGCAGGGCATCAGCTAATCTCCACAGAGGTTAAGAATGGATCCTAATCCTTCCAAAAGAATGTTTCAGGTGTCACTTTACTAAAGCTGGCCCACCTACTGGACACAGATGGGAGTCTATCCAGAATGCTGAGGCTGTGGGGGAAGGTTGTACAGTGCAGCCAGCTGAGGCACATGTGCTAGCTGTCCCTAGGTAACACCTCTCTTGTACCCTCTGACTGTCCCAGTTTGGCAGGGACTGTCCTGATTAATCATCTGTCATCCCACTTTTTTCTGTTGCTTTGAAAATGTCCCAGTTTCTATTTCCTCTTTCCCCTTTTCCTCTCTGCCCTTGGTTTACTTCAGTTGCTGCAATCTGAGTTCAAAGTACAAAATGAGTTTATACTCAGATTACTCAGCAGTGGGGAGAGAAGAGGTGGAATCATGTCTTTCCAGTAGGCTCAAGCAAAAGCAACCTGCTGCAGCCTCTCGTAGCTTGTGTGTTCTTCCTCATTAACAACTTTTGCCATCTTGATCACGTTCTGATGTTGCTTGGCCATCTGTTTCCTGGTTTTCATCTGTGAAATGTTGGAAGGTATGTTCTCTGTCTTTCCATCTTGAATATGGAAGCATTTGAGTAGCCTAAAGGTATGAACTAGATACTCAGAAATAGGTGGGAATGTTTCTTATTGGTACAGAACAGATTCAGAGGCCAGAATCCTGATGGTGGCTTACACACGTGTAAGTTCTTCTAAGGAAGTAGTTGGATATCTTGTGTCCCACATGGTATGTTGGCATGCTGCTGAAGGTTGAAGTGGCATTGTACATTAGGTGCTGGAGCACATGTGCAGGTGCACATTGCACATTTACAAATGTGGTGCACGCTGTGCATAGCGCATGTGATGCTTTGTGTACATTTGGTTGTGCTAAGTTGCAATTCAATAGTGAAGCAATGTTGTGCAATCACCATGTAACTCTGTGAGGATAAAGTTCCTCTCTGTCTCCTTGATGTAGCATCTCAGCCTGATCTCACCTTTAGTTTGGATCCACACTTTCCCCCATCATGCATTATGTAAACAAGTTGTGGCCTTGTTTCTGATAACTGACTTACAAGCAGAAGTAGGGATCCAGACCGCTCTGGTCTCATCACCAAAACTTTCATTTTTTTGATTTGAGAAAAATTCTTAAAGTGAAGAGAGAAAAAGGAAGAGAATGATGGAGAGAAGAGAAGAGTGAGAAGGAGGCTCAGAAAGGTAAATAAACTACTAAATATAGGTCTAGTCTTTTACGTTGAGATTAAAGATAGGTTCTAGATATTGAAGAATGTGTGTGTGCATGCCTTCAATTAGCTAACACACATTGGAAACTGCTTAATGCAGTGTAGATGTGTAAATAGCTATTGCTTAAAACAATTTGTAAGCTGCTCTGATAGCCTTGAGGCTAAAGAGCGGGGTATAAATAAATAAATAAAAATTAAAAAAATAAATATAAAAAAGTCACCAGTCGACTTATGGCAACTGCATGGATTTCGTAGGGTTTTCTTAATGTTGTACAAATCATTCAGGGTCACAGTAGGATAGATTCCTTGGGAGGTGATAACCTTTCCTTTTCTAGAAGTATTTAAGCAAGCACTGAGTGGCCACCTTGTATTTGTGGCTACAAGATTCTTTTAATGACCAGTGGGTTGGAAAAGGTGGATCTCCAGCATCCTAGCCAACCTTCTTATGACTCAAAGTGTAGCTAAATGCACCTGAAGGGGATTTTTTAAAATCATGTTGAGTTTCATAGTAGATTGAACTCAGCAGTTTACACAACGACCCAATGCTGGACTCTAGCTTGGTAACTCAGGGTTCTGCATTGAGCAAGCAATGAGAACAACTTTGTATAGAATTCATACAAAAACATGCAGTGACAACATAGAATCATAGAATCATAGAATTGCAGAGTTGGAAGAGACCACGAGGGCCATCCAGTCCAACCCCCTGCCATGCAGGAAATCATGATCAAAGCATCCCCGACAGATGGCCATCCAGCCTCTGTTTAAAGACCTCCAAGGAAGGAGACCCCACCACACTCCGAGGGAGTGTGTTCCACTGCCGAACAGCTCTTACTGTCAAAATGTTCCTCCTAATGTTGAGGTGGAATCTCTGTTCCTGGAGCTTGCAGCCATTGCTCCGTGTTCCAGTCTCTGGAGCAGCAGAAAACAAGCCTGCTCCATCCTCAGCGTGACATCCCTTCAAATACTTAAACAGGGCTATCATATCGCCTCTTAACCGTCTTTTTTCCAGGCTAAACATACCCAGCTCCCTAAGTCTCTCCTCATAAGGCATCGTTTCCAGACCTTTCACCATTTTAGTTGCCCTTCTCTGGACACGCTCCAATTTGTCAATATCCTTTTTTAATTGTGGTGCCCAGAACTGGACACAGTACTCCAGGTGAGGTCTGACCAAGGCAGAATAGAGCGGCACCACTACTTCCCTTGATCTAGACACTATACTTCTATTGATACAGCCCAAAATCGCATTGGCCTTTTTAGCTGCCGCATCACACTGTTGGCTCATGTTCAACTTGTGGTCTACTAGGACTCCTAGATCCCTTTCGCACGTAGTCTCATTCAGCCAGGTCTCTCCCATCCTATATTTATGCATTTCATTTTTCCGCCCTAAATGCAGTACTTTACATTTCTCCGTATTGAATTTCATTTTGTTAGCTTTGGCCCAGCTCTCCAGTCTATCCAGGTCATTCTGAATTTTGATCCTATCTTCTAGGGTATTAGCTACTCCTCCTAATTTGGTGTCATCTGCAAATTTGATAAGTATGCCCCTAATTCCCTCATCCAAGTCATTGATAAAGATGTTGAATAGCACTGGGCCCAGGACAGAACCCTGTGGCACCCCACTGGTCACATCTTTCCAAGACGAAGAGGAGCCATTGCTGAGCACCCTTTGGGTTCGGCCGGTCAACCAATTACAAATCCATTGAACAGTTAACTGGCCTAGCCCACATTTTACAAGCTTGTTTGCAAGAATGTCATGGGGAACCTTGTCAAAGGCCTTACTGAAATCAAGGTATGCGATGTCCACAGCATTCCCTTCATCTACCAAGCTGGTAACTTTATCAAAAAAAGAGATCAGATTAGTCTGGCATGACACTGTTTCTCTGAAACCCATGTTGACTTTTTATGATCATGGCATTGCCTTCTAAATGTTCACAGACTCTCTGTTTAATGATCTGCTCTAGAATCTTCCCTGGTATTGATGTCAGACTAACTGGACGATAATTGTTGGGATCCTCTTTTTTCCCCTTTTTGAAGATGGGAACAATGTTTGCCCTCCTCCAGTCTGCTGGGACTTCTCCTGTTCTCCAGGAGTTCTCAAAGATTATCTCCTGTTCTCCAGGAGTTCTCAATGGCTCTGAGATTATATTTGCCAGCTCTTTTAATACTCTTGGATGTAGTTCATCTGGTCCTGGAGATTTAAATTCATTTAGATTAAGAAGGTATTCCTGTACTACCTCTTTACTTATTTTGAGCTGGATTTCCCCTATTGTGTCCTCTGTTCCATTACCCTCAGGTTGCTCCTCCTTTTCCTTTTCTGAAAACACTGAGGCAAAGAAGGTGTTGAGTAATTCTGCCTTTTCTCTGTCCCCTGTTAGCATCTTGCCATCTTCTCCACGTAGTGGCCCTATCATTTCCTTCTTCCTCCTTTTGCTGCGGACATACCCAAAAAAACCCCTTTTTATTGTTCTTAACCTCCCTAGCAAGCCTGAGCTCATTCTGCGCTTTAGCTTTTCTGACTTTACTCCTACACATGTTCGCTATCTGTTTGAATTCTTCTTTGGTGATTTCCCCCCTTTTCCATTTCCTATACATGTTCCGTTTAAAACTTAGCTCCATTGAAAGTTCTTTAGTCATCCATCCTGGTTTCTTGAGACACCTCCCATTTTTCTTCCTCAATGGTACTGTTTGAAATTGTGCCTTCAGTATCTCCCTTTTGAGAAAGTCCCATCCGTCTTGAGGTCTCTTCTCTTTTAGTATTCCTGACCATGGGATCACCCCCAGTATTTCCCTGAGTTTATTGAAATCAGCTCTCCTAAAGTCAAGAATGCGTGTCTGACTATGCCTGGCTTCTCCTTTCCATTGTATAACAAACTCCAGGAGAACATGATCACTCTAACACAACTAAGCAACAAAAGGTTGTGATGTAAAAACAAACTCACCAATGAGGAGCAAACATATTTTCAAACTATGTGTGTCACACTTGTTCTTTTTGTCTTATTTCAATGTCAGCTTTCAAACAAAATCTCTATCCAGAGGAGTTCAGACAGGGCTGTATCCTTGCACCTACATTGTTTAATCTGTATATAAATGACCTTTGCCTTAGGAATGCCACTTGTCTGACCTTGAAGGACATTTGCCCAAACTTGGTGCTAGGAAAGTTCCTGTCCTATTTTATTCAGATGATGCCATTATCCTTTCTCATTCCAGACCTGATTTGAAACATCTTCTAATTAAATTCATGAACTATTGTTTAACCAATGACCTGAAAATTAATTTTGGGAAATCCAAAGTCATAGTTTTTGAAAACAAATTTTCCCAATGTTGTTCTCTCAATGGGCATACCCTAGAACAGGTTAAAAACTTCTCATACCTGGAGCTGTCATTCCACCATACTCTGTCATGGAATATGCATAAGTCGGCTATCCTCCAAAAAGCATTCATTAACTCATCTGCAATTACACGCTTTTTCTTTACTAAAGAGGGCATGTATATACCATCTGCCATCAAAGTGTTCAATGCCAAGTCTGCTGCGCAACTCTTACATGCTTCAAATATCTGGATGGGGCAATTAACATCTGAGATAGATAGGCAACAGACAAAGTTATTAAGAATCCTTCTCCAACTCCCCGATTGTGTCCAAATTCTGTGCTCCTGTTGGAAACAAGGGAATGTCCTCTCTCAGTTAGGGCTTGGTGGTATGCTTTAAAATTCTGGATGGACTATTTCAATGTTCTAGCTGTTATCTTACCAGCTGAACATGTCAAGAGGTTTCAGTGCATGGCTCAGAATGTTTTGTACATGTTTAAGTTAACTCGAAATAACTAGGAACTTACAACATTTTCTATGTCTAAGCAATCTGTTTTCTTCAATGTGGCTCTGCCTTATTTAGGCCTTATGGTCTCTTTTTGACCTTCTCTTTTCATATCCTTAGCAACTTTGTCAGCTTTTGAAAATGTATTTAACAGCAAGTCTCCACTGCTGTTTTTCAGTTTCAGAAGGATGACTGGTACCCCCAGGAGACACCAGAGGGCATGATGCTCTATTTTAAGGTTACAGTACAACCCCCATATGTGCAGGTGATATGTTCCAAGATCCTCCATGGATACCTGAAACCAAGGAAAACAGTGAACCCTATATTTTGGCTGTACTTGGCCTGGAAGCTTATCATAGAATAGCACTGGAGGACCTAGAGAAGCCCACAAACACTTCCATTTGGGGGCTTTTCTAGGCCCTCTAGTGCTATTCTATGGTATGCTTGGGCTGGAAACATACCATAGAATCACACTGGAGGACCTAGAAAGGCCCACAGAGATTTCCAGGGAGGGTTTTTTTTTAAACGTAAGTGAAACTGTGGATATCCAGTCCGTAGATAATGGGGGGGGGGGTTTCATACTCTATTTCTCCTTCTTATGGACCTTTTTTGGCCCTGAAATTCCCTTCTTCACTTAAAAAACAAACCTGGAAGAGCCCATTGGTGTGTGTGGAAAACATGATGGGTGCAGACCCTGGGCCTTCTATGGTTGTCTGCCATGATATATAGTGATTGACTCAACAAGCATTTCAGAATACAGTCCTAGCTCTTAATCAGAAATACCCCTGCTTATTAAAATATGATGTCATAAATTCATATGCTATCCAACTGGGGATGCGCCCAACTGGACAAAAGAGGATAGCTGAATATGCTCCTGATTTTTCTGCTCTGCACCCAACCCATACTGCCCCACTCATCTCTTACTCCTCATAACCACCATCATCTCAAAACCAGACATTTTCTCCTCCACCAGAAATTTATTTTCCTTCACCAGCACTATGGGTGGTAAAAAGCAATCTCTGAAAGCCTTCAAAATATCCTGACTGGGCAGTTAGCCAGGTGCATTATGGGAATTTCCTTTCTCTTAAAACATCAGGTGTTGTCTGTTGTGGCAGGAAGGACTGCCTGAGATGGATCTTCTGGCTTCGTTCTCAAAAGCTTTGGCAGATTCCCAAGAACTAAGGGTATTTTTAGAACCCAATACACTTGCCTTGAAGAGTCTTGAGAGAAGGCCTATTTCCTCCTTTATTTGGCTTTGGAGTCAGCATGGGGGGGGTGGAGAAAGGGTTTCTTTATATTTCTCTGAGTGTTACTTGATTAAGGTTATGGCTCCTAATAAACACTCTCAAGTCTCCTCCTTTCACAGTGCTTTAATTCCAGTAGTGGTACTCTCTTGACCAGAATGGAGTCTTTCATTGTTCTTGCATGATTTGAGCTCAGACAAATCCCTATCCATCTGATCCAATTTCCCCCTTTGCTTTACAATACTGCTGTTTGATTAATTCTTGTGCCATGGCTCTCATGTTATGTCAGGATGAGAAACAGCAAGGCGGACCGTCCCCCTTTTAAGCATGTGTGCATTCACTGAGGCAATATAATTCCTCCCCTCTAATGGCAATGGATGGTGAATTAAGAGGTATAAATAGAGGTTAGGAGAGGTGGTAGAGACAAGATGGCCTCCAAGGACATTATAACTACAGACTGAGCCTAAGATCTTATTAGTATGGACTACGTGCACTAGCCCTCAAAGTCCTCTTCTGGTGCAAAATCATCTCCTGTGATTGGCAGGCACTATGAAACCTCTGGATCGGTCATGCTAAGTATAAATCATGCAGATCTGTCCTTCTGCCCTTCCAGTAGCCAGCTCTGGTCCACAGAGCAGTTCCTTCTCCCCTTCCCATAACTTAAGCCCCCTGAGTCAACAGTTGACCTCGGAGAGCCTGTGTAAAGTACACATCCTGATAGAGTTTTGACAGAACAGTGTTTCCCAAACTTGAGTCCTCTAGTATTGTTGAACATCACCTCCCAGAAGCCTCAGCTAACATGGCCAATGGTCAGGGGTTCTGGGAATTGTAGACAACAACATCTGGTGATCTAAGATTGAGGACCATTGAGTCAGTGGTTGGTCACAGCTCCATTTACCCCTTAACTTGTTGATTTCTACACAGCCAGTGAAAGTAAGTCAGAATTGCATAACTGTACAGCAGAGAGTCAGCTGTCCTCCAGATGATGGTTACAGTCATCAGGCTGGAGAAAACTTTGGAGCAGCGTGAAATGCTCTCAGACACAGAGAAAGATTGAGAAAAGGGAGAAAAGAGAAATCAATTGAATTCACATCTAGGATGTACTGTTAGGACTACAGCAATCAAGGATGAGGTTTAAACTGAAATATATTCATTCTCATAAAAGAGAAATCTTCTTGCTAGTTATCCAAAACTTCAGACTTACCCAGCACAATCCAAACATTCTGCCAGAGGTCCCACATCTTTTATAGATCTTATAGAGGCAACTGTTTCCATCAGGGATTGGCAAGTTTCATGGGCCAGTTTTATGCCCTTGGGATCATAGAATCATAGAATTGCAGAGTTGGAAGAGACCACAAGGGCCATCCAGTCCAACCCCCTGCCACATAGGAAATCACGATCAAAGCATCCCCGACAGATGGCAATCCAGCCTCTGTTTAAAGACCTCCAAGGAAGGAGACCCCACCACGCTCCGAGGGAGTGTGTTCCACTGCCGAACAGCTCTTACTGTCAAAAAGTTCCTCCTCATGTTGAGGTGGAATCTCTGTTCCTGGAGCTTGCATCCATTGCTCTGTGTTCCAGTCTCTGGAGCAGCAGAAAACAAGCCTGCTCCATCCTCAGTGTGACATCCCCTCAAATACTTAAACAGGGCTATCATATTGCCTCTTAACCATCTTTTTTCCAGGCTAAGACTCTTCCTCTCCCAAAGATGGAAGGGAATAGAAACAAAGAACAGATATGTCTGAAGGCCCACTTCTGGTTCTTTAAAAACCCTTTGGTGGGAGGTAGAGTCAAACCAAGATGTGTGTGTGTGTGTGTGTGTGTGTGTGCTTTCAAGTCACCTGTTGACTTACAGTGACAACTTCATGAACTTCATAGGGTTTTCTTAGGCAAGGAATACTCACAGCGGTTTTGCCAGTTCCTTCCTATGAAATATAGCCAACAGCACCTGATATTCATTGACGCTCTCCCATCCAATTACTAGCCAGGGCTAACCCTGCTTAGTTGCCATGATCAGACGGGATCTGGTACCTTTAGGGTATTTCGGCCCTGAAAGCAAGATACATCTTAAATTATTTTAATGCAAAACTGTCTCTCCCAGAGACTTCCAAGAGCGGACATTGCCCTGGTTGCTGATTTGTTTTTTCACTGGGGGTGCACTGGGGGGATGGGAAGGGACTTGGAGACTACATGGAGCACATGGGCTGCATATTTCCCACCTCTGGTTCACCTCACTATTTGTACACATTTACAAGCACATTTGGAAAGTTATGGCAGGTCAGCACATGCCTGCTATCTAATCAGAAATATGGTTTGAATCATGCTCCTCAGGGACAGACATTCACTCTTTTTCAGACCGTGACCTGATCCAACCCTTCTCTGATAGGCTCTCTGCTCCATCCATTCTTTTGCAGCTTCCCCACCCTGCCTAGCATTACTGATGTAGATGTATCAAACACTGCCAGAAAAAAAGGAGAAGGAGGAGGAGGAGAGGAAGTCAGCAAACAAGCAAACATCAAGCAATCTTGATGAGAGTATCTGTATGATTGCATCAAGTGCAGTGTTTTACTGGAGATAACCTGTGCTGTCCTGCGCATCTCATCCACACCAAAACATAAGATCAGGAAAATTCAGAACTCTAAAATGGAAACTGAGTTGGGGAGAATTTCAGAAACATTCCCAGAACTGGCCTGTCATCATGCCCCCCCACACACACACACACAAATTGGGAGAAAGCAGAGAACACAATCCAAAGACTAAAGGCACCAGATTTTCCAATTTCCTGAGACCTCATGAAAGATAGGGACCTTGTCCTCACGAGGCTGTCCTTAGGGTTTGAAAGTTTCAGTGGAGACTTTTGCATTTGCTGTCCCCCAAGAGCTCTCCAAGGTCCTGAAGAGCCTGGCCCTTCTGCCTGATGAATTTATTGCCCCAAGAAATGCAACATGCTTCCAGCCGTTGGGTTGTTCCCTGCTTTCACCATTTGCTATGCTGACTAGAGCTAACAGGAGCTGCAGTTGATGACTAGGGTTCTTGGAGGTCTCTCATTCATAGGGTTACCATAAGTTGAAGTCAACTTAACAGCAAACAACAACAACAACAAACATGTCCTACAACAAAAACTAGAGGCCCATAAGTTGCCTCCATTGCTCTAAGGAGCAGTGTGCCAGACTTCTGGATTTGATGTCGGTGGTGGTTGATGGTTCCCATGTTACCGAGGGCAGTGAATCTGCTCAGTTTTTTAGTCTGAGCTTTCAAGGAGCTATTCAAGGTTTTGGAGCTGTTTTGGAGATAGGGTTCAGCACTTTGGATAGCTCCTTGAAATTACAGACTACATCTTAGATTGGATCTACTGACATGGAAATTACCAGCTACCACTGTTTGAGATAATGGGTGCATTTCTTCTAAGTATGTCACTTGCCTATACGTAGATGCTAGCCTTCAAGTTCAAACCACAAGGGGATTATGTTTTCCTCACACCGGATTGCTTCAAGTGATAACCATTCGTTATCCTGAATGATGGAGAGGGAGGAGTTGGCTTCAACCATTTCATTATCAGATCATAAATCACATTGAGTTTCTTTATCAGCAGAGATGACCATAGGCATTGACATAAACTGAGCTATATTCCAGCCTTATGGGTTCAAGAGCAAACCAAGCCTGAACTCTCATTAGAAGCCAAAATGATTAAACTGAAATTATTGTATGTTGGATTTATCATGAGACAGCATTGATCATGAGAAAAGATAATAACATTGGGAAAAGTGGAAGGCAGTAAGAAAAAAGATCACATTACAGAAGGATTGATTCACTTAAAGAAGCCACAGATGCCCTGAGTTTGCAAGGCCTGAGCAGCCCAGTTGATGGCCAGGGTGCTTGGAGGTCTCTCATTCATTGGGTCACCATAAGTCAAAACTGATTTGCTGGCAAATAACAACAACAGACCCCAAACTTTCTCCTCCATTGTTTTCTAAGTCTTCTGTTCAATGCCGGAAAGCACTCACCAAACCATGTCTCAAAGATTTTCCTTGGGGTTTTTCCGTGCTGTGAGGCCATGTTCTGGAATAGGTTCTTTTCTAGAAACTAGTCCAGAACACGGCCTCACAGCCTCCAAAAATACTCCAAGGAAAATCTATGGATGCTGGCCGTGAAAGCCTTCAACTTCACATGTCTCAAAGGTTTACATTTTAAGTGTCAGGAGAAATGAATAGGACACCAGGAGACAGGTGGGGGAAGCACAGTTGGCAAGTTTCAGCCAGCATAGCAGCCTCTATTTCCATTAGCATAGATCCAAACCCATTGTCTGCTTTGAAAAAAATGGGAATGAGATTGCTAAATTTTGGAGAATGGACAATGTGTGTCTAAATGTTACGATGAGCAGGTTGCAACTCGCAGTCCACATCTGCATTGCAAAGACTCCCAAACTTTTCCCCAATGATGAAACTTATCAAAAAGTTTCCTTGCACTGGGCCTGGTGGAAAACAGATGTGCAGCTGCTGGGAATTTCAGAACAACCCACATTTTATTTGTCAGAACGCCCGTGGGCTGGTATGTCAGACCTTTGCAGACCCCAAGTTATTTGGTAATCCTTAGCTTTCAGTTTTATGACACTTTTGTGAATGATTTCCTGTTTGGTGGTTAGTTAACAAACTCTTTGGTCAAACAGCATTTTCAGTTCATAGCTACATATACAGACCAAGTTTTGAAGAATTGCTGGAAGAAGATGTTCTGAAGGGAAAGTGAGACAGAATTATCGCAACTCATTTTCTGCCAATCTACCATGCCGTACATTCAAAGAAGGAGAGAAAATGCACACCATTTTGTATTGTGGTATACAGTGCTATTTTACTGTGGCCCTACTCTGTTGTATTCTATAATACTTTTGTGTCGTATCACACAACAGTGTTGCCTTCTATTGTACAATACTATTCTATTCTATTGTAGTGTACCATACTGTACTATTACTGTTTTGGATGGCCCTGAGGTCTAGCATTATAAAAGAAAACACGTCTGTCTCTACTTCCTCCACATTAGAATCATAGAATCATAGAACTGCAGAGTTGGAAGAGACTATGAGGGCCATCCAGTCCAACCCCCCTGCCACGCAGGAAATCTTGATCAAAGCATCCCCGACAGATGGCAATCCAGCCTCTGTTTAAAGACCTCCAAGGAAGGAGACCCCACCACGCTCTGAGGGAGTGTGTTCCACTGCCGAACAGCTCTTACTGTCAAAAAGTTCCTCCTCATGTTGAGGTGGAATCTCTGTTCCTGGAGCTTGCATCCATTGCTCCGTGTTCCAGTCTCTGGAGCAGCAGAAAACAAGCCTGCTCCATCCTCAGTGTGACATCCCTTCAAATACTTAAACAGGGCTATCATATCGCCTCTTAACCATCTTTTTTCCAGGCTAAACATACCCAGCTCCCTAAGTCTCTCTTCATAAGGCATCGTTTCCAGACCTTTCACCATTTTAGTTGCCCTTCTCTGGACACGCTCCAATTTGTCAATATCCTTTTTGAATTGTGGTGCCCAGAACTGGACACAGTATTCTAGTCTAGGAGGCCTGACTAAGGCAGAATAGAGTGGCACTATTACTTCCCTTGATCTAGACACTATACTTCTATTGATACAGCCCAAAATCACATTGGCCTTTTTAGCTGCCGCATCACATTGTTGACTCATGTTCAACTTGTGGTCTACTAGGACTCCTAGATCCCTTTTGCACGTAGTCTCCTTCAGCCAGGTCTCTCCCATTCTGTATTTATATGCGGCAGATAATTATCCCGGCCCAAGACTCAGCTGTCCTTTATAGGCTGTGCTTGTATGTTGTAATTTTTTCTTCTAATTTATATATATTTTTAATTATTGACTGTTTTAATCCATCATAATTTAATATTATTTTAAGAGGTGGGTGGGCTAGGGTATTGTGATTATGGAGTTTTTATATTGTAAGCCACCCCGATTGCGTTGCAGAGGGGTGGGATATAAATAAAATTTTATTATTTATTATTATTATTATTATTATTATATTTATGCATTTTATTTTTCTGCCCTAAATGCAGTACTTTCCATTTCTCCGTATTGAATTTCATTTTGTTAGCTTTGGCCCAGCTCTCCAGTCTATCCAGGTCATTCTGAATTTTGATCCTGTCCTCTAGGGTATTAGCTACTCCTCCTAATTTGGTGTCATCTGCAAATTTAATAAGTATGCCCCTAATTCCCTCATCCAAGTCATTGATAAAGATGTTGAATAGCACTGGGCCCAGGACAGAACCCTGTGGCACCCCACTGGTCACATCTCTCCAAGACGAAGAGGAGCCACTGCTGAGCACCCTTTGGGTTCAGCCGGTCAACCAATTACAAATCCATTGAACAGTTAACTTGTCTAGCCCACATTTTACAAGTTTGTTTGCAATAATGTCATGGGGAAACTTGTCAAAGGCCTTACTGAAATCAAGGTATGTGATGTCCACATTATTCATCATATATATTACTGATGGTTATGACGGAATCCACGGGCCATATGAAATATACAGGAGTGGCAATTGTGTATTAAAACAACATGCAGCCCTTCCCCTGTGCCTTGTTTTGTCCCACAATGTACACCAAGAGAGTGTTTACAAAACTGAAAGTGGACTTTTCTGCCACATTTGGGGGTGCAGCCAACAGCAGATCCTGGGGTTAGTGGCAAAAACTGGGTCCCAAGCTCTGAAGTTTGTCCACCCCTTGCAATCTGCTAGCAGTGAGTGAACTCATTTTTTCACTGTGCCTCCTTATGCAGTGTTCATGACAATGGAGAGGAATCAACAGTCTCAAGGGAACAACAAGAATTGTAGAAATAGGAAAAGATGTTTATTGAGGAGGGGAACCAGAAAGGATGAGCAACACCACACAATTCAGTGTGGACAGAAGCTGGAATCCACTTGGCTATTTCTTCTGTTGTAATTGGGTGTTATGCCAACCTATGCAATTTTAAAGACCTTTCACATGGAAGTATCCAATGCCTTCTTGTGCAATATCCTTCTCCAAGCTTGTGCAATGCCTTCCTTCTCCCTTCAGGTGATGGAGCACTCTTATCCCTTAACCACTGATTGGTCCTGGAGATGTACACAGTTTGTGTTGTACAGCCAGGGAAAGGAGTAGATGTTATATTCCAACATAAATATGTTGGCAGAGTTTTATGCTCTAATTTTCTAATAGAATCTCAGCCTAAGCATGCTCAGTGGCCAAGAGATGCTGATGCGATTGATGGTTGGATGGGAGAATGGAAGGGGAAAAACAGAAGACAGGATGAAACTGAATATTCTGAGAGAGAGTGTGGCTGGATGGGTGGATGGAAATCTGAACTGGAGAACTCTACTGTAGGTCTTATTTGTAACTTTAAGAATTCTCTCATGTCTCCATTTAGTCACCTTTCCTCCCTCTAACTGAAAAGCACCCAAAGCTTTACTTCTTTACTTCTGGGGGGTTGCTCTGCACCCCTTGGTGACTTTAATCAACCATTCATGCACCTCAAAAGCTAGGCGTATGAAATCAATGAAACCAAGTCAGTTGCCAATTAATCATCTCACTTTCCATGGGACTCAGTCATGACTAACTTTATCTGGATTGGGGCCATCCTCAATTGGAAAAGAGTCTCATTGATTTCATGGGAACTTGCCTTCAATGACATACACTTATGATTAAAGTGTTTCCAGGCAAAAACAACAGCATAACAGTTTTCACATCTATTTTTCCTATCACAATCCCAGTCGAAGTAATTGGGTTTTTCCTTTGGGGAGCTGTCTTTGTGTGGGGGGGAGGAATGTCTTCTTTAAATGTCTGCTCAGTTTCACCCCAGAAACAAAAGTTCCAAACAAAACATCATGTTGTAGGGAGATTTGGGACAGAGTGGAATGTCATTCTGTCCCCATTCCTCAGCCTTAAACAGATGTTCATTGCTCAAAGAAATAAGTGTTGGCCCTCAACAGCTGTCTTGCACTTATCACAGTCCAGATAGCTGTCTGCTAAGCTGACAGCAAGGTTCCCATCCAGCCAAAACAAACATAATACAAGAGGAAGAAGGATAATATGAACTCAGATATGCCTGACCACATGGGTACATTTCCCTCTTTATGAATAAATTTGCATCTGTCTGTGCACTCGATAGGAGTGGGTCCCTCAAGACATTGTCTTCCTCATGTGATGAGTCCAGCCTGTTCACCATCAGTCAAGATCCTACACCAATGGAGATGGAGCATGGCTTTTTCCACATGAGTTACATGGAAGTTAAACAAATCCATCTCATTAGTAGAAGGTGATGTTATAGAACTGGGGGATTTCCTCTCACAATGCAGCCAATAGATGCCATGACACACTTTTCACCAGGGACCCCACAATTATAGCGCTATGATTGCACTTTTAACTGCCATGGCAACATCCAATGGGATCTTGGGACTGGCAGTTAGGGAGGGGTGTTTAGAATTCTCAGCCAGAGAGCTCTAATGCTTCCCCAAACATCAAAGCCCAAGATCCCAAAGAATGCAGGTATGACAAACTGGAATCATATAAAAACATGCCGAATACTATCGTCAACACTTACGACTCCTCAAACGTTTTCATCAGTGCTGTATACCCACAATCCTAAATATACACTGGACTGACTATGTGATGAATGTTGCTGTCTTTGAGCAAGCAGGGATCACCAGCATTGAGGCCATGATATCAAGAACACAGCTGTGCTGGGCAGGGCACATTTCTAGGATGGAGGACCATTGCCTCCCAAAAATAGTAGTCTACGGTGAACTTGCCATGGGTCAGCGTAAGAGGGGTGCTCCAAAAAAGTGATACAAGGACTCCCTGAAGCAACATCTCAGGCTCAGCCAAATTGATCACCAACAATGGTCCACCCTGGCCTCACATTGGGAGGCATGGAGACGCACTATCCACAATGCTGCAGCCTTATTTGAAAACTCACACCGAACAAGTCTTGAAGAGAAATGACAATGCAGAAAGAATCACAACCAGGAAACATCACCCAAGGAGACCTTCTGCTGTGCTTTCTGCAACTGGACTTGTTTATCTCGGATTAGCCTTTTTAGTCATCATCGTGCTTGCAGAAAGCATGGGATGAGTCCTTCCTGAATCTTTGTTTGCGAAGAAAAGCCAGAGAGAGACCATGAGTGGTTAAAATGCTTGACAGATTCTTAAGTCCCCACTGAGCTATGAAACTCAGTGAGTGACTTTCGGTGAATGCTTACTGCACTCCAAAGAAAAGTGGCAAGGTAGCAGGAATGTTCTGTCTTCTGTGCTGCCTTACCTCATGTTGCCATAATTCTTTTGTTAGCAAGAGATGCAGTTTTACCTCGGTCCTCCACAGGACCAGAATGAAAGTATGCTGAAAGAATGACAACAGCATGCAGGGAAGGCAGCACGGAAGACGGAACCTTCCTGCTACACTGCTGCTTTGAGCCAGAAATGTTTGATTAGTTTAGGATTTATCAGATGTTGCAAAAACCACATCAGAAGAATGCGATGATAACAAAAATGGGCCACATTATCAGACGACGATGTCCTTCAGCCATTCTGGGGATGTAGCGTGGGCATGAATAAGGTGCCCTTTTTTATTGATCGCTTAGCCCGTCTATAAAATAGTGATGCCTCATCTGCGCCAGGGCTATGCCCTAGGAACAGCTGAGGATGCTACAGCTGATAATATCACCCTTTCTGTTATCATCCCATTCTTCTGACATGATTTGAGATGCGGGTTTTTTGCCATGTTTCCCCGAGTCTCCTAAAGTCTTTAATCTACCTTACAGGGCTGTTGTGAGGATAATGTGGGGAGAAGAACAGCCATGTATGCCACCTTGAACTCCATGGAAGGAGGAACTCTACAAATGCAGATGAGATGATAACAGTGATGATGATAGCTATTAGAGGTTGTAAATGTAACTAATAAATAAATGACATGAAAAGCTGAGTTCTACTCTCTTTCTAAATTATGCAATAATCCTGATTCAACAAGCATCCTTTTCCTTAATGTGCTTCTAACAAGGGCTTTCATCAGGTGCTGGGAAGAGGGAAGAAGACACAGGAGGTTGTTACCATGCAGTTGCCATGGAAACAGCACTTATACTGTCCAGGGCAGCTGCAAAACAAAATAAAACAATATATATATATATTTTTTGTATTTGTGGCTTTAAAAAAAGAAAAAGAAAGACCCAGAGCACAAGAGAAACAATAATATTATCCCCAAATGAGGTCTTTAAATTGGAACCATCTGCAGGCTTTTATCTCAGCATTCCTGAATGGATGGAGGGGGGATTTCTGTTGTTGTGGGGTTTTTTGTTTTTTTGTTTTATGGCTGGGGGACTTGAGGTTGTGGAACAGTCGAAAGGAGATATTCTGAGAAGATGTTAACTTCTTGCCCACCCTTCCCACAAATTCCCATACCAATGTCATCAACTTTTTAACAGCACCCCCATGACTCTCACCTAACTAACGCAATGTTGGTTGTGGTTTCTAAGAGAAGAAGGCAAGTGCACTCTGTACATGCTGAGAGGGAACATCCCAAGAGGTCAGTCCCATCAATCATGGGACATGCAGTTTATGGAGGAATATTTAGAATTCTCTGCCATCAAACTATAGACTCCAGGATTCCATAGGATACAGTCATGGCAGACAAAGTGGAATTGTAGTGCTATACATTTCTTTGGAAGTTTTTAAACAGAGGCTGGATGGCCATCTTCAGGAGTGCTTTGATCATGTATTCCTGAAAGGCAGGGGTTGGAATAGATGACCATTGTAGTATCTTCTAGCTCTATGATTCTATGAAATGTGCAGTGTGAATGGGCCCCTGAAGATGTAGGGAGCATGTGGCCTGCCCAGCTCCATCTACTAAACCAAGTCCAAAGCTAGAGGTGATACCCTACCTTGAGAAAACAGGACTACATCTATGCTCATAGACTTAAGAGAGCAGTTGTACAACCATGACCTTGTCAGTGAATTGCAAAGGTGCACAACACCATGGTCAACCCAATCCATATGGTCTTCTGCATGCACAATGACCAACAATGTGCAATGTGCATCCATACACAATTCCACTTCCACAACCATGAACTGAATATGGTTTTTCCACATTGGACAACTGCTTCTGTAGGAGAATCTACCAGTAGAATACCAAGAGGATTGTGGTGAGAGTGTGATGTGTTAATAATAGCAATTCCTAAAATGAGTTCTCCTTAGTTGGGTCTGATTTTCCATACTTAGAAGGCCACTTTAGGCCACTTCCTGTTCTCCAAATGGATTGGATTTTAACACCCATTGTCCCCAACAGCATGGCTAGTGGCCAAGAATCCTGGGAGTTGTGGTCAAAAACATTCACATCACACAATTACAGCACGGTTATTCCACTTTAACTGGAATAGCTCCATCCTATGAATACTGCAGTTGGTAATTTGGTAAGGCACTGGAGTACTCTGGCTGAGAATCCTAAATGTTCCTCCCTAAAATGCCAGGACAACTAATGTGATGTAGTGGTTTGAACATTGGAGTACGATGCTGGAGACCAAAGTTTGAATCTCCACTCAGCCATGGAAACCCACTGAGTGACCTCGGGCAAGGCGCACTCCTTCAGCCTCAAAGGAAGCCAAGGGCAAACCCCCTCTGAGCAAACCTTGCCAAGAAAACCCCATGATAGGTTTGCTCAAGGATCACCGTAAGTTGGAAACAACTTGAAGGCACATAACAACAAGCTCTAATCAGGGCTAAAAGTGAATTTAGGTCCTTGTGAGATTCATTGCAAGGAGAATGCATTTCATTCAAAAACTGACACATTTACAAAACGTATGGGCATTTGGGAGAAATAAAGCACAGTTGGCCCTCCATCTATATGCATGGATTCAGCCAACCACATTTTGAAAATATTCGGGTGGGAGGGGGGGATTCAAAAAGCAAATCTTGCTGTTCACCATTTTATATGAAGGATGCCATTTTACTACACCATTGTATATAATGGGACTTGAGCACCCACAGATTTTGGTATCCATTGGTGGTCCTGGAACCAAACCCTGGTGGATAACAAGAGCCCACTCTAATAATAAATAATAATAAAATAATAAAATTTATTTATACCCTGCCCCTCTGCTAAAAACAATCGGGGCGGCTTGTTTTATGTACACATAAAACCATGTGTTTTTTTTTTTAAATTCAAACAGCTAAAAGTGCATACAGCTGAAAAATAAGCACTAAAACTACATCTTAGTCAATGGGGTAAAAGCATACATTGAGTAGAACACATACATAAATTGGCATATGATTTCCAGTGAGGGAAGGATGGGTCATCTTGCAGCCAGATATGAAACAAGGACTTGAAGAAAATGCAAGAGAAATAACATACAATTGAGGCAGAAAGATTTTAAATCCTTTTTGTCCATCCACTGTTCATCCTGCTCAGCACTGCTCCCTTCAACCCCCACCTAAGACTTAACCCACATTAGGTGTCCAAGAGTGCAGGGGCTGGTATCTATATTTGTTCCCAAACCAGTTACCTCAGCAGATTTCCCTGAACTGCACCAAGAGAAAATTTCAGGATACACCCCTGCTGCTGTTGCCAATGATGATAACAAGGATGACTGCATGCATCTAACAATGGGAGGGAGGTCAGTTTTGGTCTCTTGATTCTCTCTCTATCATATTAAAAAGGGAGGCTCCCAATGGTGAAGTGGAATGGAGCGAGACAGGAAAGGAGAGCCAGGAAAACTGGGAGAGACTTGTATAAAATTGTGAACAGATACTGGATAGGAAGTGCTGGAAGACACCGGATTACTGTAAAATTCTCTAACTTAGCTGATAGAGTCCCTCTCATACAGTCACTCTTTCTCACACCCATGCATGTGTGTACACACACACACAGAGAGAGAGAGAGAGTTGTTCCCTTATAGCTGTAGAGCAGAATTAATGAAGAGCCATTAGTCAATGGTAGAGACAGGGTGTAGCTACTGAGGTGGGGTGGGGAATGGAGGACATTGAAGCCTGTCCCTCCAATGATTTCTGCCCCCTCCCCATGAAATGTTTCCTTCAGTCCCCGAATTTCCAGCTCTGAAGTAACTTAAAACTTGTATATAGGTTGACCCCTGTATCCATGGATTTGGTACCCACAGTTTCACTTATGCATGTCCAAAAAAGTGTCCTCTCTATGCATTTCTAGGTCCTCCAATACAATTCTATGGTCAATTTCCATTCATTATCTCAATGAAAATAATAGGAGTTCCCTATTAGCCACAGTTTCAGGTATCCATGGAAGGACTTGGAACGTCTCCCTTGCAGATACAAGGGTTGACCTGATGTCATGCCCCTTGAGTCTGATGAGGGTATGGAATCAAAGGAGAAGGAAGATATGGCAGGAAATGGCCCTATGGACCCTGCTGGCCCAGGTGTAGATAAACATGTTCCCTGCCATGTCCTCCTCCTCCTCTGATTCCATACCCTCATCAGACTCATGGAGCATGACACCTGAACTTAAAATGGTATACTTGAATACTGAGTTTGGGCATCCAAAGAAAAGGGTCAGGCAACATTACCAATAGAATGCAAAGACAACAAATAGAGGAGTTTTAGGTGCAAGTGATTTTCAGCGTCTCTCTCTCTCTCTCTCTCTCTCTCTCTCCGCTACGACTCTAGAAATTTGGGGACTGAAGGAAAATTTAATGACAGGGCAGAATTGTCATTTGGAGAGACAACACCTTCATTTTGCTCCCCCTCATACCTACACCCTTGTTTAGAGAGTACATGGTTTCAGTCCTTAAGATGCCTCCCCCCAGCTCAAACCCTAGTAACATAAGAAGCCACTATATGCCAGACAAAGCTTGGAAAGGTTACTTTTCCAAGCTCTGATCTACGGATATAAAGAATACTTGCCAATTTTCTCATCCTGAATGAGAGAAGGCGTCTAAAGACACTGAGACACCCTATTAAGAAAAAGGTCAACTGCTGCAAGATTTTATTTGCCTATTGGGATTTTTTGGTGAAAGAAAATTGGTTTGCCAAAAAGAGAGAGAGAGAGAGAGAGAGAGAGAAGTTCATGATTTTTGTGCAAAAGCCAACACCTTTGTAAATGAAACCATGTTTATTAGACAAAAATCCACCATTTTCCAGTGCATTTGTGTAAATGTATCTTTTGTCAAAAAGTGCCAAAATGCAAACTGTCATTGAAAAAGGTACAGAATGCCTAGGAATCTCACCCATCAAGGGGAAAACAATTGAAATTATTCATATTTGTACATGAAAACTGCAAATAGAAGATTAGGGAGGCTTTGGTGCATTTTCCATTGATTTTTTCCCACACTCTGGGATTGTTGGTAAAAATATTGTGCAAACAAACAAAAAACCTTGTGTGGGGGGCCAAACCTCCACATTTTCCACAGAAATAAATGTATTTTGCCCTTCTGCACAAAATATTGTTTTCATAGAAAAGGAAGTTTTCTGAACAAAACAAGCATTTTATCCAAATATTTGACTCCCCGTCAAAAGAATCCTGAAGTAAAAAAAAAAGCTCATGGGGATTGACCATTTTTTAAATTGGAGGTTCAGTATGTTGGGGCACTGTCTCTTGTCAAGAATGAGAAAATTTTCAGATATTCTTTATCTGAAATAGAAGATATCTTCAAATAAAGGACTATTCTTTGATTGCCTGTAAAGACAGGACTGTCCTTTCTAAAGCAGGATGCATGGGGTGTATTCACACTATATAAATAGTCCAGTTTGAAACTGGATTATTTGCCATGGCTCCTTCCTATGGAATCCTGGGATTTATAGTTTGGCGAGGCACCAGCACTCTTTGGCAGAGAAGGCTCAACACCTTGTTTGCCTCTTTCAGGCAAACCATGCTGATTAGGGAGCTGCCTTTCCTTCTTTCCTTCTTCAATTCTCTCTCAAGAGTTAAATTTTGAGGGTCCTTTTTGCTTCCCCCGATGCCTGGGGGTTTCCTCTGCATACCCCTAAGATTGGGGTTGCAGCATACTCACATTTTAAGGTCTTTTTCAGCATTTTCTTTGGAAAGAAGTAGGAGCTCTTCCAACACAAGTCTTTCCACAGTGGAAAGGGTTACGGTTTGGGTTTGGGTTAGGAATTTTTTTGAAGGGGGTAGGAATTTTTTATTGAAATAAAACCATTCTACAAAATAATACACCTGAGTGCAAAAGACTGTAGCAATAACACAAAAAAATCCCCAAATCTCTTTACTTACTAATACAAAAATAAAACTATCTATCCTAACACTAATATATTTCCCTCTTAATTTTAATACACTATAATCACTCTCTTTTTTTTCCAATAAACATTATATTAACACGTTTTTACTAAAAGTAAAAATTACACATTACAATTATAAATATTTGAAAAAGAAAAATAAACAACAACAACAACAACAATTATTTATTTATTTATTTATTTATTTAAAAATATTCCTTAAGTTATTGCTGGAGTTGTCTCATTAAACCAAGGCCAAAACTTTCTTCAAGGATGGTTTGGCAATTTTTCTTTTTTAGTCAAAGCTAAATTTTCAATTATGTTTTTTTAACATAATAAACAATGCCCTTGACATCCTGTAGATTTTGACTCTTTACCTCCCTTTGTCTGTTGAAAAATAATCCCAACATCACATAGAGGTTTACCAGGTGCACTGTGGACCAGGGCACTGTCCAAAAACTCACAATCAGGGAACCAGACTCCTTCCTCTTCCTCTTTCAGCCCACTGGCTTTCTGGGTCCCCTGACACCCTCCGGAGGTTCGGTCTTCAAAAGCACTCTCTCTCAGGCCTGCTGTGCCAAATCTGGACAATCCAGTACACGGGCCACCCCTACCACATTTCCCAGGCACTCGGGCAGTCCTGAGCAAAATATCTAATCATCTCCCTTTGTGCCGCACCACTCAAAATCTCAGCTGTTTTACATTTCCGATGGGGACAAGCCTGCGTATCCTCTGTGGTCCACAGTTTCCTTCCCCTCAGATTAAGAACCTGATGGTAGAGCCTCTATCTCAAGTCCCACAACTTTTTGATGACCCTTTTGTCCATGAAATATTCAATGGGGCCACTCTGGTGCTTTAGATAGTTTGACAAATCTGGTTTGGCCTGACGTTTTTGCAAACTCAGATTAACATAAATTTCCTCCACTATTTTCCTGTACAAAACTCTCTTGATGCTCTGACCTGGCCTGTCTTCCCCTTTCAACTCCTCAGAATGAATTCTATATTTCTTTAGGTAAAAAACAACTCTCTCAAATAATCTGGTGCTTTCAATTTTTCAGGCAAAGAAAACCTAAAACTTAATGAGCCTTCCTTCCCACCAGGTCTTTCTCCATCAGTCTCCATCCAGCACTCACAAAACAAAACTAGCCAAGCCTGAGATTGAATCTGACCCTTTTGCCATAGAGAAACTTTCCCAAAATTTTGGGCAGAAAAGATAGTGATGAACTTAGGTCCCAGGACTGGGAAGTCCAGGCCCCCTTGTTCTACTTTCCCATAAGCCACTGCTCTTGCCAGGGGGAACATGGCCATTCCCCAAAAGAACTTGAAGAAAACTGATTGGCATCTTTAATCACAGAATCCGGAGGCAGGAAAACGGCCACCAAGTTGGATGCCACCAGAAGCAGGTCTCTCTCTCTCTCTCTGGCTTTTCTTCGCAAACGAAGATTCAGGAAGGACTCATCCCGCGCTTTCTGCAAGCGCGCTGATGACTAAAAAGGCCAATCCGAGATAAACAAGTCCGGTTGCAGAAAGCACAGCAGAAGGTCTCCTTGGGTGATGTTTTTGGGTTGTGATTCTTTCTGCGTTGTTGTTTCTCTTCAAGACTTGTTCGGCGTGAGTTCTCAAATAAGGCTGCAGCACTGTGGATAGTGCGTCTCCATGCCTCCCGATGTAAGGCCAGGGCAGACCACCGTTGGTGATCAATTTGGCCGAGCCTGAGATGTTGTTTCAGAGAGTCTTTGTATCGCTTTTTTGGAGCACCCCTCTTACGCTGACCCATGGCGAGTTCACCGTAGAGTAGTATTTTGGGGAGGCGATGGTCCTCCATTCTAGAAACGTGCTCTGCCCAGCGCAGCTGCGTTCTCAATATCATGGCCTCAGTACTGGTGATCCCTGCTTGCTCAAGGACAGCAACATTCGTCACATAGTCAGTCCAGTGTATATTTCGGATTGTGCGTAGACAGCGCTGATGAAAGCGCTCGAGGAGTCGTAGGTGGTGGCGATAGGTGACCCATGTTTCAGATCCATAAAGGAGGATAGACAGTACAATGGCTCTATACACACTGATTTTTGTGCTTTGCCTCAGGTGTTTATTGCTCCAGACTCTTTTGTGAAGTCTTCCAAATGCACTATATGCCTTTGCTAATCTGTGATCGATCTCTTTGTCAATCTTGGCATCTGAGGAGATGATGCTTCCCAGGTAGGTGAACTGCTGAATGGACTTGAGCACAGATTTGCTGACGGCAATGTGGGGAGGGTGGTGTTCGTACTGTGGTGCAGGCTGGTAAAGAACTTCTGTTTTCTTCAGGTTGACTTCCAGCCCAAACAGCTCTGCAGCTGTTGCAAAGCAGGATGTTAGGCACTGCAGAGCTGCTTCTGTGTGGGCAACAAGGGCAGCATCATCAGCAAAGAGCAGCTCACGGACTAGATAGTTTAGAGTCTTAGTGTGAGCCCTCAGACGGCTTAAGTTAAACAAGCTACCGTCAGTACAGTAACGTATATAGATGCCATCGTCTTCTTCAAGCTCTGCCATAGCCCTTTGGAGCATCATGCTGAAGAAGATTGTAAATAAAGTTGGTGCAAGAACACAACCTTGCTTCACTCCATTAGTTATTAGAAAGGGTTCTGAAAGAGCATAGCCATATCTGACTTGACCACGCTGGCCCTCGTGTAGCAAGATAATCATTTTAAGGAATTTGGGGGGACATCCTAGTCTTTCCAGGATCTGCCACAGACCTTTTCTACTTACAGTGTCGAAGGCTTTGGTGAGGTCAACAAATGTTACATAGAGACCCAGAAGCAGGTAGGTATTTACAAAAGCGGCTCTCTGGTAAGTGATCAGTGTCCATCTCCACCAGAGGGCCACATTCTCCTTCACTTTTTCCAACCAGTGATACCAATTTTCTATCCATCCCTCAGGAGCCACTGCGAAGTTCAGCCCTAGGATCTTCACCCTATCTGTCTTTGCCTCCTGCTCTGTTTGCCACCCTTCCTTTCCTTCAACCACATCATTTAGAGGAACAGCTGCCATCTTGTCCTCTTCAGCAAAAATCTTGATCAAAAAACTCTTTTCCATGTTAAATTGAGCACCAGGGTTAGGGGTAGGGTTTGGGTTTGGGTTAGGATTAGGGTTTTGGTTTTGGTTAGGGTTTGGATTTGGGTTAGGGTTAGGGTTAGGTCTTGGGTTAAGGTTAGGGTTAGGGTTTAGGTCAGGGTTAGGGTTAGCATTAGGGTTAAGTTTTCAGTTAGGGTTTAATGTTAGGGTTAAATTTAGGGTATTGGTTAGGGTTACGGTTAAGGTTAGGGTTAAAGTTAGGGTTAGGGTTTGGATTAGGTTTAGGGTTTGGGTTATGGTTATGGTTATGGTTGGGGCTATGGTTAGGGTTACAGTTTGGGTTAGGGTTAGGGTTTTGGTTCCAGTTTGGGGTTGGGTTTTAATTAGGGTTAGGGTTAGGATTAGGGTTTCAAAATGTGTTAGGGTTAGGGTTTGGATTATGGTGAGGGTTAGTGTTAGGTTTGGGGTTAGGTTTAGGGTTACGGTTGTGTTAAGGTTGTTAAGGTTTGCGTTAAGTTTAGGGCTAGCATTAGTGTTAGGATTCGGCCTTGTGTTTGGGTTAGGGTTTGGTTCTTGGTTAGGGTTAGGAGTTAGGGTTAGATTTTGGGTTCAAGTTGGGTTTGGTTAGGGTTGGAATTAGCATTAAGTTTTCGGTTAGGTTTAGGGTTTGGGTTCATGTTAGGGTTAGGGATCGGATTAGGGATAGGCTTTTGGTTTGTGTTTCGGTCAGAGTTAGGGTTAGGGTTAGGTGTAGGGTTCGGTTAAGGGCTAGGATTAGGGTTAGGGATATGGTTTGGGTTAGGGATAGGTTTTTGGTTCCAGTTTGGGTTTGTGTTTGAATTAGGGTTAGAGTTTCAAAATGTGTTTGGCTTAGGGTTAGGTAATTGTTTGGCTTAGGGTTAGGGTTAGGGTTTAGGGTTAGGGTTTGGGTTAGGTTTAGACTTAGGTTTAGGATTAGAGTTGTTTTTGTAAATCAAGAGAGAATGTTAGGTAAAGGGGCTCTTTCCAGAGCAACTTGAAACAAGGGGACTATTCCTTCTTACTTACTTAGAGAAATTGGGATAAGGAACACTTAATCTAGCTGCTTCATTCAAGCCAGAAGGTGGATGTAGAGCAGAGTGGAGGATGATCTCTTGCACTACAAATACTGGGAAGGAAAGGGGAAGCTAACTAAGTAACTACATAAACCTCCTGGAGAGTTTACAAGTTGCACCCACAAATCATTAAAGCCTCTTTAACCATAGCAAGCTGCTACTCTACATACTAGCTGAGCTGTAGATTTTACAGAGCTCTTTACTCTAGCTTGGAAGTAAATACAGTAAGACTGGAGAATTTGCCCCCTCATTTCCCACCTGGAGATGACTCATACAAATCGGATACTCAGGGCTAGGCCCTGAAATCTGGCAACACTAAGTACATCACTTACATGTAGGTATGCCTTTAATTGTTATGGCTCCATCTGAAGGAATCCAGTTATATCTCTTCAGTTTCCTTTTAATGGCCATGGTTCCATCCAAAGAGATCCCTGAGGTATTTTGAGAGTTCTCTGCTAAAGAGCTCTAGTGTAGTCTCCTGATTTACAATTCCCAAAGTAACCTGCTTCAATGTGAAGTCGAAGGCTTTCATGACCGGCATCCATAGATTTTCCTTGGTTTTTTTCTGGGCTGTGAGGCTGTGTTTTGGAATAGTTTCTTTCTGACATTTCGCCTGCATCTGTGGCTGGCATCCTCAGAGAATGGTTGTGTAGGTGTGTGTGTGGAGTTTATATGCTGTGAACCCCTGTTGGGGAGGATATGTAAATTTGTGTAATTGAATGGTTAGTTTCTGGGTATAGAAATGCAAGGCTCATTACAAACCATTCAGTTACACAAATTTACATATCCTCCCCAACAGGGGTTCACAGCATATAAACTCCACACACATGCCTACACAACCATTCTCTGGGGATGCCAGCCACAGATGCAGGTGAAACGTCAGAAAGAAAATATTCCAGAACACGGCCTCACAGCCTGGAAAAAAAAACCAAGGAAAATCTATAACCTGCTTCAGTCCCACATTTTAGAGTCCTGTAGTTCAGGAAATGGGAGTAGCACTCCTTAGCAGAGAATGCTCAGGACCTCAGAAAACTCAAAATCCCAGGATTTGTTCAAATGGAAGCATGACCGTTAGAAGGAAACTGAAATGATATAATTGTGTAGTGCAGATCTACCTTGAGAGGAAGTTGAGCAATGCCCATCATGAAAACCAACCATTTGTTAGTTTACCCACTTTCCTAGGAAAGAGCCATAGGGTTCTGTGCCTTGCTCCAGATACAGAAAACTATCTAAGCAGGAATGAAACATAAACCTTGGGCAGGTTTTTGTTTCTTTACTAAAGGGACAGGCAGATTTCAGGTACCGTATGTGGTAAAACCACCTCCTCACAGTGTGATGTCCAGCTAATGTTTTAAAATGCAATGGCTATCATCTCTTGGAATCCATGCTGGCTGGGGTGAATGGGAGCTGTAATCCAAAACATCTGGAAAGCACCACACTAAGGAAGGCTACCCAAGATCCACCAGCAGGACCCAATTGAAAAATGTTGGCTTAGAGACCAGGCATACATTTATAATTAAGCACATGCTCAGCAGCTCAAGAATTTATTTTCAGTGCCAAAGCTGAGGTCACAGCCCTTTTACCAACAACCCCACTCCTGGTTTCTCCCCAAGCAGACCTCATTTTAGTAGCCTAAGTCTATATCCATACTATACTGTTATAACAATTTAATATCACTTAAAGTGCCATGGCTGTCCTGGAATATGTAGTTTTCAAATGTACATAGAATCCTTTTCCACAGAGCTCTTAATGCTGTAATGCAGTTAATTTCATTAGGAAATTCTAAGCACTTGACTAAATTAAAAATCCCAGGATTCCATAGGCTGGAGCCATAGTAGTTAAAGTGGTATCAAACTACGATAACTGGGCAGAGACTTTTACATTTGTTGTTCCCTCTAAAGAATTGGGAGTCAAACTGTAAATGGAAAGAACTGCCAGGAGATTCCAATATATTCCCAAACTCCCAGAATCCTCTTGAAAGCATACACGTAGACTTCCAGCAGGGGGCGCAAGGACGTAGGACAGGCTCTATAGGGGCTCTGTAGGGACCTGTCGTCTGAGAGCAGCAAAAGGGGAGTCTTGCAAGAGACAACCCCAACTTCATGCCTGGGAAGGTAAAGGAAGACTGGGGCTTGCAGTAGCTGTTTAAATTGAGTCTGGGGGTTTATAGGGAGAGTCCTACCTCCAGATCAAGGTGACAGACTGAGCAGCCATTGTTGCTCTCAGAGCCTTTAGGCACAGAGTCCTCATTTCCCCCCCTACTTTTAATCGAGAAGATAATTTAAGATCACACTTTGTGTGGCAAAATAACTCAAAGAACTCGGAATTCCCTCCAATATTGGGTGCTCACCAAAGTGGAGTAGAAGAGGGTTCTCATCAGGGGATGAGAGTTAATTAATTAGAAATTTATTAATCTTGACCCACAGTTATTTATTGTTGATCTGTAGTACAATAGGGCAGGGGAATACAAAAATAAAGGAAGAATCAGAGGAGGCAAGGTCCACCTAAGGGGGTGAGAAATAACTACAAAGAAATTAAATAACTGATGAAGGGATTAAACAATAAATCAAGCCCTTTATGATCAGGTTGGTAAGCTGATTTTAAACTGCATAGTGGCTAGCTGTATAATTAACTATGCAGCTGGGTAATCAGCGGCAGATACAACAGTGCAGACAGCTGGCCAGCTAGGGATCAGGGCTGGGCATAATTTGCAGACTGGATTTACTAAAAGTGGATTGGACTATTCAAAGTGAAGAGTGGGGGTTAAGCAGAGGGAGAAAGAGCGTGTGGAAAGCAGATGGAGAAAGAGCGTGGGGCAAGCAGAAGGAGAAAGAGCTGAGCATGTGTGGGGCAGACGGAGCAGACGGAGGAGCGTGTGGAAAGCAGACAGAAAGAGCAAGGGGCAAGCAGAGGGAGAAGGAGCATATGGAAAGCAGACGGAGAAAGAGCGTGTGGAAAGCAGATGGAGAAAGAGCATGAGGCAAGCAGAGGGAGAAAGAGCATGATCATGTGTGGGGCAGACGGAGCAGACGGAGGATTGGAGCCCGGTAGGAGAACAGTGAAGGAACACCCGGTCGAGCAGTGATTGAGGAGGGGCCTAGGAACAGACGGAGCAGCGGGGCAACCAGAAGGAGAGAAAGAATGTGACCAGAGCAAATGAAGGAGAGGGATTGAACGGAGAGTGGAGGATAAAGTGTGGTGTGGAGTGGTCAGACGGAGGCTACAGTCAGAGGAGAGTGGTATCCAGGAGATCGAAAGGAGCATGGTGGAAGGAGGAGAGCAGAGAGTGGAAGAGGAAAATTGTGGAATGACCAGGGAACTTTGAGGGGTGAAAGTTCTAAGGCACCAAAAGTAGAGTCAGATTGACAAAATAAAAAAAAATCTGACAATAAACAAAGGAAAGTTGGTCTAAATTAAACAACAAATATATAATCTAGTGTGAGATCACAAATTAAAGTTAATTGAGATGGAGAAGGGGAAAAAGTGATAAGTTACAGAACTTGAGGAGAACATTGTTAGATATATAAGATCATCAGCAAATAACAAACAAATATTTCACGACCATATAGTTTGATGGCCTCAGGTTTGAGACCCAGAGCTTATACTACTTCACATGTATCAACTAGAAGGGTCTCGATAGAAATGCCACCTAAACAATTAGATAATAATATACAAATTTTGGAGGAACTCAAGTCTTTTAAGAGGGAGATAAAGGAGGAACTGCGAAACTTGAAGAAAGACATGAAGCAGGATTTTGAAAAAATAGAAAAGAAATTAGACAAAATGTCAATGGAGATGAAGGATATTAAAGGAGAAGTGGATAGAGTAAAAGATAGAACTGTAAGTTTAGAAAAGCAATCTGTGCATATGGAGAAAGACATGAGAAGGAGAAACAGTTAAATCTGCTACAAGAGATCAGATATAGAGAAAAGTGTTTGAAATTGAGAGGTCTCCCAGAAAAGATCTATGAAAATTTATAGGAAAGAGTAATACTGGCTTTAGCAAGCTACATAGATGTTACATAAGAAATTTTGGAAAGAGAAATTGATAAAACGTTCAGAGCTATCTCGGTAATTGCAAAAGAACGAAAACTTCCAAGAGATATTGTGATTTCTTTCATAAGATCTAAATACAGAGATAGAATCATTCAGATGAACTATACACAGAAGTATATAGAGGGAAAAGAGATACAAATATTTAAGAATATCCTGACAGAAGTCTTGAGGAAGCGCCAAGATTATAAACAACTTACACAAAAACTTACACAAATGGGGGTGAACTTTAGATGGGATCGAGTGGAGGGAGTCTCCTATACATATCGGCAAAAAAGATATAGAATAAATACGGTGGAAAAGGCAAACAATATGCTGAGAAGATTTAATGAGGAGGAACAGAAAAAAGAAGAGAGGAGACAGAAGAAAAGTAGACGAGGAGGAAAAGATGACTCAATAGATAAGGATGAGAGAGATGACGTTGGGCAGAGAGAAGGAAGTAATAAAAGTTCAGACCAAGAAGGGGTGCCTTCACACGAGAACGAACATGGGAAAGAAGAAGATGAGGACTATGAGAGAAAAGGAGATAAAACAGAGACAGACGAAGATGAAGAGGAAGATGGTATTTAAAAGGAAGATGATATTTACAAAATGAATAGGACTATGAATATAACATCCTGGAATGTCAAAGGACTCAATACCTCGATTAAGTGAAGAAGAGTATATCATTATCTAGAGAAAAATAAGGCAGAAGTTACATGCCTTCAAGAGGTCAGGATACGACAAGAAGAAAGTAGATACTTAAAAAACTTTAAATTGGGCCAAGAATTTGTCTCTTTATCAACAAAGAAGAAAAAAAGGGGTGGTGATATATGCTGATAAAAAAATATGAAGCAAAATAAATTTTAATGGACAATGAAGGTCATTTGATTGGTGTAGAAATCAACCTTATAAATGAAAAAATATATTTGATTGCGGTATATGGTCCATTTGAGTAACAGGAAAGATTTTACAAGAACCTGAGCAAGGAGCTGATAAAGTTGGAAAAGGGAATAATAATACTCATGGGAGACTTCAATGGCATGTTAAATGGGAAGAGAGATAGATTTGGTGATACCAAAGAGAATCAGGGCAGATTACCGAAAATATGTTGGGATCTCATGAAAGAGTTCTACCTAAAAGATCTCTGGACAACAAAATATGAAGACGAGAAAGGATACACCTTCCGTTCCGAGGTCCATAACACAATGTCCAGAATAGATATGTTCTGGACATCTACAGCCCTAATTCCAAGAATTAAAGAGATGGAGATATTGCCAAAAATTATATCAGATCATAACCCCATTAGGATGAATCTGAAGCTTAATAAGAGAGAATACATTTGAAGATTGAGAGATGGCTTATTAAGGGAAGAAAACTTTGTACAAAAAATGAAAGAACGAATCAGACTGTACTTTAATGAAAATTGAAAGGAAGATACAAAAGTGAGGATAATTTGGGATGCATTCAAAGCTACAATGAGAAACTTCTTTCCACAAAAAGGAGCGGAAAATGCAAAAAAAATGAGGGACAGGAATCAGGCATTGATGTACAAACTAAAGGAAAAAGAGGAGGAATTAAGAAAGAAACCTCAAAGTAAAGTGACAATTAAGGAAATAGAATTATTGAGGAAATCAATTAACGCTACTATGCTTGAGGAGATTGGGGAAAAATTAAAGAGACTAAAACAAAAGTCATTTGAATATGCCAACAAGACGGGTAGATGGCTTTCTTATAAATTGAAGAATTTAAAGGAAAAAAGGATGATAACTGAAATTATATCAAATGGAAAGCTCCTCAAGTGACAGGAAGAAATAGAAAAAGAATTTCTAGACTATTATTCAATGCTATATAAAGAACAAATAAGAGAAGACTGGGAAGATAGGATAAATAATTATATTCAGGCAAATAAATTTGTGCGGTTGTCAGAAGATCAAAGGATGGGATTATCTAAAGTCTTCACCATAGAAGAACTGGCTGCGGTGATACAAAGTTTAAAGAGGGGTAAAGCACCAGGTCCAGATGGCTTCACAGATGTCTTTTATAAAATTTTTGAAAAAGAAATTTCAAGACCATTGCTGGAAGTGATCAATCTAATTCACTTAGAGGGAACACCAGATACATGGAAAAGTGCTAACATTACGATGATATGGAAGGAAAGTAAAGCACAAACGGATGTTAAAAATTATTGTCCGATTTCCCTTCTTAACGTCGATTACAAGATTTGCACAACTATGATGGCAACCAGAATAAATGAAGTTTTAATAGAAATAGTAAATAACGATCAAAGTGGATTTCTGCCAGGCAGATCACAAGAAACATCGTAGACATTCTGGAATTCTTGGAGATGAATAATGAGTGAAAGGTATCCATACTCTTCACTGATGCCGAAAAGGCGTTTGACAACATCAACTGGCACTGTTTAATTAAAATAATTGAAGAACTAGGATTTGGCAAATTTATGACATCAAATATTGGAAAAATTTATACAGAACAAAAAGCCTCGATAATCATAAACGGAGAAGGAACAAGACAAGGGTGTCCCCTATTGCCACTAATATTTATAACAGTAATGGAAATTCTGATGAATAAAATAAGAAATGATCAAGGGATAAGAGGTCTGAAAATTAAGAATCGGGAATACAAGGTCAGAGCATTTGCAAATGACCTTGCTATAATATTAGAAGACCCCGTAGAGAATGTAAATCATTAAATGGACACTAATGATAAATTTGGAAAATATCCTGGTTTTAAAATCAACAAAGAGAGAACTATAATTTTGGCCAAAAATTTATCCAAAAAAGAGCAAGAAACATTGAGACAAAAATCAGAGTGTAAACTGGAGAAAAAAGTAAGGTATTTAGGGATTTGGCTCTCTACTAGAAACCTGGACTTGTTTGATAACAATTATAAAAAAACCTGGGAGACAATAAAGGGAAAATTAATGATCTGGTCAAAACTCAACTTATCATTAACAGGAAGAGTAGCGGCTATTAAGATGTCTGTCCTCCCGAAGCTAATGTTTCTATTCCAGAATCTGCCAATTATCACAAATGATCAACCATTTAAGATCTGGAAGAGGGACCTGAGTGATTTCATATGGAATGGAAGAAAGGCAAGAGTAAAATGGGTGACTTTAATTGAAAGATCAGAAAGGGGAGGACTGGACTTACCAAACCTTCAAAATTATTACAAAGCATGTAGCTTAGTTTGGCTAGGGGAATGGTTCAAATTGAAAGATCAAAAAATGCTACTGTTAGAAGGAGTGGGACTGAGGTTCAGCTGGCATGCGTATTTAAACTATGATAAAGTTGTAATTCATAAGGAATTCAATAGCCATATTATAAGGAAATCTCTCTTTCAGACTTGGATAAAGATACGGAAGCAATATTTTGGAAAAATACCAAATTGGACATCCCCAGTTGAGGCCTTCAGTGGAAGATGGGGATATGTGGGTAAATCTGATACATGGATCACTTATAAGGAATTATGTATACAAAGAGGGGAAAAAACGGAATTAAAAACAAAAGAGAGGCTTGATAAGGAAAGATGGAAATTTAACTGGTTCTCCTACCAACAGATATATAGTAGATATAAGAAAGATAATGAAGAATTTGGTATTTGGGAAGAAGAAACAGAAATAGAAAAAATAATTTGGGATGATAAGAAAAGGAAGATTGCAAAGTTGTACAAAATTCTCAACTCTAAACAACTTGAGACTGAAGTAATCAGAGATTCAATGATCAAATGGGCAAGGGACAGAGGGGAAGTGATGGAATTAGAAGAATGGGAGGATGCCTGGAAGAAAACAAAAAAATTTACTGCTTGTCAGGCCTTGAAAGAGAACTTTTTAAAAATAAGTAATAGGTGGTATATGACCCCAACAAGGTTAAATAAAATGTTTGGAACTAAAGAGAAAAAGTGCTGGAGATGTGAAAAAGGGATAGGAACATTAAACCACATGTGGTGGATCTGCCCAAGAATACAGAGGTTTTGCTTAAAGATACATAACATTATTCAAAAAATATTTAATATAGAGTATGAACTAAGTCAAAAATTATACCTCCTAAATATTACGTCAATGTTAGTAAAGGAGGTGGAAAGGAAGTATTGGAGAATATTGCTATACCTTTGCACAGTGGCTCGGATTATAATAGCTGCAAAATGGAAGGGTAAGGATGAGCTGAGGATAGAAGAATGGTTCAATAAAATACGAGAGATGGAAGAGAATGATAAATTAACACACTTACTAAATCAGATATCGACACAAAGAATAGAAGAAGAGTGGTTACCTGTAACAAATTATTGTAGAAAAAGATGGGGTATAGCAGTGGATATAGAAATATAAGGGGGATAGGGGAGGAAAAAAAACTGGGAAGGAGAGGACATGAAATGTTAAATAACGAAGGAGATAATGGTGAGAAAGGATATCTTACTAGTACACTAGGAAAACTATAATAGAAAGATAATTTAGTAAAAGGAGGGTTACTATAAATAAATTAAGGGGGGAATAAACCCTTTGAGTTATTTTATACGAAGGAAGTCATATTTAGTTTTGTCTTAAAGGAATGTAAATAAGTTTTGTGGGTGGGGTAGGGTGGGATGGGTTTTTTTCCGCCTACCGGCACCCAAATGTAAGCTATATGTGAAACAATAAATATATATGAACATGAAAGCATACACGTAGCCAGTGGTCATGTTGAGTAGGGGATTCTTGAAGTTGTAGTCCAAAAAATGTAATCGTTTCAAGTTATATCCAGTTTGCACTACAACCCTTGACTTTGTCCATATTCCATCTTGTTTGACCTCAGCCTAATCCACGCTACATAAATAATCCGTTTTGAAACTGGATTATTTGCCATGGCTCCTTCCTATGGAATCCTGGGATTTGTAGTTTTACAACGTCTTTAGCCTTCTCTGCCAAAGAGTGCTGGTGCCACACCAAACTACAAACCCCAGGATTCCATAGGAAGGAGCCAAGGCAAATAATCCAGTTTCAAAATGGATTATTTGTGTAGCGTGGATGCACCCCCTCTTCTCAGAATTCAGGGGAATGTATTAAGAAAGAGACCAGAGGACAGAAACTCTACAAGTATTGGCAGACTTTGGAAAAGCTCCCTTTTTGCACAAAATAGCTCCCTTTTTGCACAACAAAGCCCCCTTTTTGCACAACACAGCTTCCAGAAACCATGACCCAGTGTCTATGCTGGCTGGGGGATCATGGGCATTATAATTCACCAAATTAACTTTTCCATGCTCAAAGTGGAATGAAGATTTTTGGATCTCTAGCTGCCTGGGGCTTCAACTCCCAGGAACCTCAGTCAGCATGCCCAGTGGTAAAGGATTATAGGAGTTGTAATCTAAACCATCTGAAGGTCCATAAGTCCTTTGGTGTACAGGAACAAACTAAGGGAAATAAAACAAATGCTCTAGAAGATCCTATGCAAGGATCTCATGCACAGGGCCAGTGTCCATGCTGATCAGGGGACTCTGAGAACAGCAAGCTAAAAAATGCACTCTTCTAACTGTACAAAAAGGTGCAAACACAGTTTATTGTGAGAACTTGTAGGACCTGCATAGCACCTGCTCCTTCTGCGTCTGTTTCTAGTCAACAGTCTCTCTTGCTTAGGAAAGCTAAATAAATAGAATTGATCCTATCCAAGCCCCTTTCCTCCCCCTCTCTCTTCCCTTCTCTGAGCTCATTCATGGCTTGGAGTCCAGAGCAGCCCTCTGGCTGCCAAGTCCACCCCTCCCAATCCGCTTGCTGTGAGCTGAAGCTCAGAGCAACATGATCAGGAGGATAGTTGGGCCAGCTGTTAGAAATCATTGCAAGACCGAAAACAATTAAAGTGAGGATGAAGGTGGAGTGATGGAAAGCCCTTTGCTTCATTCCCCTTTGCCTGTTTCCTGTGGTTCCATTTTTCATGATGATTTTACAATCTCTGCCATGCAAAAGATACTTGCAATAGGTACAGGATAGCTAGATATTTGTTTGTTTGTGGCATTTGTTTATTGCCTTTCAGCCTTTCAAGGCCCTCCTGGTAAGGTACAATGGATCAAAATATTTAAAACAATACATAAATAAAACTTTTTAAAACACACTAAAAATACTCATTAAAAATTTAAAACTAAATTGTTAGAGTTGCCAGACCTCCGGGCCTGGCTTTGAGGCTCCAGTTTTGGCAACCCTAGATGTACTGCATAGTGCAGAGGGCTCTTTCCTTTCAGAGTTATTCCTCAGGAGTATTTTTCTTCCCATCTTACTGGTTCTACACACAGTTAAACGGCCCTTGTTTTGTTGAAATATATTATGCCAATTGCACAAATCCCTTGGCAAAGAAATGCATATGCTGCTTGATTGATGTGAATAACACCATCAATTATTAATAGGAATTAAAAAGTTTCCATGAGCATTCTTAAAAGAGACTGCCTTTCTTTCAGAGTTTAGAAAAGTTACTTTTTTTGGACCATGATTCCCCAAATACACCAGCCAGGATATCTATTGGCCCTGGGCACTTTATTCTTTCATATATCCAGGAGGGGGCCTTTCATGCTGTTAAGGATCTTACTCCCTTCCCCAGTTCTAGATTTTCCCCATTATGTACCATTTTCTACACACACACACACACACACCGAATAACCCTCCAACATCAACAACAAATAACTATAGCAAGAAGGGAAATCTATAGGAAGAGGTGGGTGTCCAGAAGACAAGGACAGCTGTGTTTTGTATGTGCCAATAGAAGATTAGTTTACCAATTTTTATCCTAATGGCAGTGATAAAAAATTGGCAAAAGGACTGGACTATACCCTTTGGATGCATTCACACCATCATCCTCCATGTTCATGCCAAAAGACTCCACAGTAGACTTAAGTCTCAAGATGTGTGGCAAAGTGACATCTGGCCATTTCTTATGTGTGTCGAGGTCCTGTCTCTGGAAATTATTTTGTCACACTCAGTAACAACTCATGCCACCACAACTGAGGATGAGATCCATGATTATTATTATTTTGGTGAACATGACCGGGTTGGGGGGGGGGGAGAATGGGTAAAATATAGCCTGTGGACTGGGACAAGTTGTCCTTGGCAGGGAAGAAGTCCTGAGTCATTGTTGTGCTAGGCTGTGTATATTTTAAAAATGTAAGCATTCTAGGCCAGCCGCAGCAGATGGGATTTCTGAAAGCCACCTGGATTTGTTCTTCTAACTTTTCGAAGAGGCACTTAGATGAGACCGTGCCCAGAAGGCACAATGCTGACACCATCCGGTCCACAGCTCTTGGACTTAGGCCAAGCCTGAATGTCAAAGCAGCAGGGACTAAGACCATCTTTCTGTTCTCTTTCTGTAATGTGTGAAACACGTACAGACCTTTCCACAGGCCAATGGTCTTTCAAGCAGGCCACTTCTTACCTGTGCCAAGATAGGACTGAACACCTCAGTCTAAGAGCACAAGCCTGCTCGGCAATGTTTATCATGTAGGGGTGTTTATAGTGTAAACAATGCTTTGTTAATTGCTGCTAACAGCTGGGTAGGTCTGTTGGGAATTTCCATGACATCTTCATCAGATCTTGGATGACCTTCACTTATGCCCACGTTCAGTCTGCCCTGGTCTACCTAGACCTTGTGATATTCCACATCAGAGAAAAATGTCCAACCTCTTCTGTAGAAGAACTTATGTGTTGATAAGTCACCAACAGGATTCTTGCTGGAATATCTCTTGTATTGGTTTGTTTACTCTCTTTAAAAAGCAATGCTTGAGCAAAAAATCATCTGTGCATCTTGTGGTGGTGATTTCCATTGGAGAAGCATGCATTGCATGAGCAAGGCTTTCCCTTTCTTGGTCTGGAAGTTCACTAATCATAAGGTGAGGCTACTCAGGACAGTGGGGCAATCATTTAAAATCCTAAGCAATGTGGGATTTGACAGCTCCTCAGTTGTTTGGATGGGAGGATGTCTGAGAAGGAAGCATAGCTTTCAGATTTCATGGAGTGTTTTCTCTCTGTTTCATGCCCACTTTCTCATCATTTGTGATCTGAAGAAACAGAAGGATGCTTATGTGCTTGCTGAAAGGTGTTTGTATAGGTGCAGGAGTTGTTCCCCTGGCTGCCCCGAGGGGCTCCAGGCACTGGGGTGACATCAGAAGACCCATCAATGGAATTCAGGGTTGCTAGGGTAAACTCAAGGTGACGTCAGGAAACAGATGTTCTGAGCTGAGGAGAGGATTTGTAGGCTTATTCATAGACTGGGGCAAAGTAAACATCACCCCTTCTTATGATAGCCCAGCATCTTAAATAACTATTCCCCTCCCTTCCTTTCCTCACTAGCAGCATTGCCAGCTTAAAGAGCTGTTTGTGCATGGACAACTCTTTGGTCCTGTGGCTTTTCTCAGTGCAAAAAATGTCCCTCACACCACCCCACTCCTGCCACTCCTTAAAAAGATTGTTTCTCCTCAGGGAAATGATGGGCTCATTCATCACCGCTCCATTGCCCTCTATTTGCCAAAACATTTTTGTAAAAACCTGGCCCTGAAGTTGTGCTGAGGTAACTCACTGAAAGAGGGCCAACATGGTGGTGTAGTTTGAGCATTGGATTATGACTCTTGGAGACTGGGGTTCAAATCCCTGCTCAGCCATGGAAACCCACTGGGAGATGTAGATATTTATTTAGTTATCTATTCCACATAAAGAAAAAAATATGGAAAGAAAAAATTCCTCACAGTCTCTAACAAACTTTTGACTTCCTTTATAGATCTCCAGAAAAAAACTAAGTATGTTCTTTCTTCCAACCATACATATCAAAAAAATCTTCCATTATTATGTAAAAGAGAATATATACATAGATATAGGACAAAAATTGGATAAGAAATGTATCCTCTCTAGCCCATTAACATTCCACTTATATATTAACTAAAAGATGAAAATTCTCACAGATTCTATTAAGATAGTGTGTTTATATATTAAAATCAATAGATTTTTACTTTCATCAATTTCCCATGTCTTTTCTCAAAAGTTTAACAGTGGTTCCCAATCTTTTAATACTTTATTCCTTGAATTATTCTGTGATTTGTTTGTTAAGTTACCTAACCCCAGCATGTCCAGTTTACTCAACCATTTATTTATGGTTGGAGGTTCTGTTAATTTCCATTGTTTTGCAATTACTAATCTTGCTGATGTTACCATATAAAGTAAAATCTTCCGGTGTTGATTTTTCTCTCTGGCCTCCATCATGTTGAGCATACTCAAAAATACAATTCCAGTAAAAAATCTAATTTAATCTGTAAAATTTCCTTAATCAGTATATGTACCTTCATCCAAAACCTCTTTATCTTATTACATCTCCACCACATGTGGATTAGTGTGCCCTGATTGTTCCCGCACTTCCAACAGGTGTTATTTACTGATTTATTCTATTGAGACTACTTGGGGAATAGTACCACCTCTGCGAGATTTTAATGTAATTTTTGATGTTATTTTTTTCTCTTTTAAGGCTTGGCTAGCTGTAAACCTATATGACATTTTCCTCAAGTTCTCCCAGTCTTCTATATTCAAACATAGCTATAACCCTAACGCTAACCCTAACCCTAGCTTTAACGCTAGCCATAACCCTAACTGTAATCCTAAACCGAATCTTAAATGTAACCTTAACACTAACACTAGCTGTAACCCTTACCCTAACCCTAGCCCTAGCCATAACCTTAATCCTAACCCTAACCCTACCTCTAACCCCCACCCTAACCCTAGCTGTAACCCTAACCCTAACCCTAACTTTAACCCTAATCCTAATGTTAGCCATACCCCTAATTATAATCCTAGCCCCAACCTTAACCCTAGACCTACCCTAACCCTCGCCCTAACTATCCTAGCCCTAACCCTAGCCCTATTTGTAACTGTAACCCTTACCCTATAACTAGCCCTAACCCTATCCCTAACCCTTACCCTAACCCTCATTGTAACCCTAACACTAAATCTGAACCTAACCCTATCCCTAACCGTACCCCTAACCCTTTTACCTGGCTGTTGAGACACCCAAATTGAGAATCAGATTTCTCCAGCCAAACCCCCAAAATGCAATAGCAGGTGATCACATGGTGGAAGGGATTTTCAACCTTCCCCTTTATGTCACTTCTTTATGTCAATAATTACTATGGAACTTTCAACGTATTCCATCTACCAACAAGAAGAAATGGCAACTTGCCTCATTTATAACCATAATTTCACTCACCATGTAGCCATGACTTAATCCAAGGGACCACCATCAAGGGACAACAACATGGTTTGTTTTGTATCCCATCATCAAAACTCTTGACCACCCCACCACTGGGCATAAGTGTTAGAGAGGACATTAGCATGATGTAAGGATATTTTGTTTATTTATTTTTATCTCTATCTAGAACAAAATGTACCCTTCCCAAGGTTGTCTATGTAACTCTTGATGCCTCCATGCTTTCCAAATTACCCTGCTTCTATCTATCTATCTATCTATCTATCTATCTATCTTCAAAACAGAGTTTTCCAGCTGTTCCCAGTGTTAACTGAAGATGTGGGGGTGCTTTAGAGCACCACTCATGATCTATTATTAGCTGGGGGAATTATTATTAGTTCAAATGGAAGGCTGAGAGACGGGGTAACTTCGGGTCCTTTTCACCTATGTATACCAATACTAACTGTAGAGAACTCCAGTTTAAAGTGAAATAATGGGTTTATTTACACATGCAACACATGCTCACAAGAACCAAACAAGGCTATTGAAGAATTGAAGGCAGAAAGGTTAGATAGAAGAATAGATTCAGAAATAGGGCAACAATTACCAGCTTGAAGAGGAGTGAAGTATTTAAATGTGTCCAATATTGCTAATTATGAGATATTTTAGGGATGGGGTAGTAGGGCATGGTAACATCAGTCTTGGTCTTTTCAGATAGATAGTACGTATTTTTGAAAGTTTGTGGGGAGGATCCCAAAGACAGAGAATTGGAACATTGACCCTCCCCAGTTTCCCCCTCCAGTCTAGAATAGTGTTGGTTCAGAGCTGGAGTGTGTCAAGCCCTTGCTCCCATATAGCAGATTACAAGTGGAAGCCTTAGAGAATAGAGACTCTGCTTTTAATGAAGGCAGATTCTGTCTCACAACGAAGTTGGCTCCCAGTCTGCATCTATCTGCAATTTTGCCTGTGTCTGAACCCTGTTCTGCCCCCTGGATTGAGAAAAAACAGATTAGTTTTTGGAGGGCTTTTTTTTTTTGACCCCAACCCTGCCAGCCCCAAGCTGCTGGGATCAGATTTAATACTGTTTGATATTAGATAGAGAAATGTAGACTGGAAACCAGAAACAAGTGTTGCATGATACAGGGATATATAAATACATGTTAATTGGTTAATAATCCCCCTTGCTTACCCCAAACCTGGCCTTTTCTTTCTTTCCCCCTCCTCCCTTTGTATTTGCTTCTTAATGAAAATGAGGTTGCTATCTTCTCCATCAGACATCTAGACACCAAGCGCTGGGGCTATCGTTCCCCACAAAGGTTTACAAAATCTTCGGGGGAAACACTTTCTCTTGTTTCTGCCTCCATTTCAGGCATGTTTGGTGGGGGTGCAAGAAAGGGTCTTCTTGGTGGCTGCTTCCTGGTTTTAGAACTGCCTGCTGAGTGAGGCTAGATTAGCTCCCTCTTTGCCAGCCTAATGCTGGCCGATATTTTTATTTAGCCAAGAATAAAGGCATCTAAGTTGGTTTGTTGTTGAAGCTGTCTGTGGTTTTTAAAAATTGTTTCAGGGTTTTTTTTAAGCATTGGGTGTATTTTTCCTTTGTTGTTGCATGTTTCATTGTGTGTTTAATGGCTTGCAGAGAAGTACTGTAGAGTCACACTGGAGATGCCTATAGAGCCATCCTTTTTAGGCTATGGTAACTTCTACCATAGAATTGTGCTGGAGAAGCTCAGAGAAGCAGCCTCTTTAGATACTGCCTGGGTCCTTCAGCATGATTCTATGGGGTCTGCTATTACCTGTGGTTTCAAATATTCACAGTAAGTCTGGGAACGTACTCCCCAACCCCACAGAGAGAGATACAGTGGGTGACCTGTATTTTATAAGCCACTGAGTCCCATTTTGGTGAAAAGGTGGGCTATAAATCAAATAAATAAATTAATAGGATCTCTCCAAATTGCACTCTGACACTTCTAACCACTGAATCACACTGATTTTCAAAGTACTGCCCTCCCTGATATCCCAGAAGCAAATCTAGTCTCATGGACTATGGGGTTGTCTAGATGGTGAAAAAACTCCTCATAGAATTTGAAAAGAATGCCTTTTGCCACTACAAGATTCCATGGTGTTACACCATTTTCAGATTATTAAAGGCCTTCTCAAAGTTTTTTTTAAATGTGCAGAGAGACACATTACTGCCCGTTTGGACAACCGATTCACTGTGTAGCACATTCTGGACACTGAAAGCTGATTGGTCGGATATGCATGGGGGAGCGGGCTTGGCAGCTACAAAGTGGACAGAACCACCATTTTTTAGTTTTGCAGTAGCGATTGTGCACATTTTTGCAACAGTAAGGTGACCAAACCATTTTTTAAGTGGAAGGTCGCACTTCCGCACCTTAGATTTAAAGTTAAAAAAAACAACAACTGTGCAGCAGCAGCAACTTGTGGAAAATAATAATACGAGTAATTCATTTTCAGCCACCATCTTGATTTGCAGGCATGCCTCCATGTGAACTTCAAACATGGACAACTTCACATACCAGCATTCTGGCCAAATATATATATATATATATATATATATATATATATCCACCATGGAGATAAATGAACACTGCTGCAATTTTACATTAATGCACAGCAACAACATTATATCGCCTCATCTAGATGAGCCCTGTGTCTGCATAGATCAGGGTGTTAGCACCCCTGACAAGCCCCACCCTCAGGAACCCCCAAAATTGGCTTACTAATAATTTGGCATATTAATGTAGTCATCCATGTGGGAAGACAGAAATCTAAGAGACCCACTGTAAGGATCCCAAAGGGAGGTATTAAGCCATGTATCACCCAAAGGGAGGACTATTGACAATTTCCAAACTGAAGGAAACATAATGAGGTCAAGAGGACATTGCTTGCACACACCCTAGTGACAGACAATTGATCCCATCATCGGTGGTTGGAGTAATCTTTTGTCTGAAGGTATCTTCCTTTAGTCCCCAGACCCAGCCATCAAGGAGGCAGTTCATGCTTTGTAAAGTTAATCACCAGAACATTTAGGGTGGTTGCAACACATTAACATCTTTGGAAGCCCATTATTCAAACTCAGGAAACCCATTGTTCAATCTTTGGAGATACCTGGAATCCCTTGTTTCAACAAATGAAATCTCATCACCTAAGGGCTTGTTTTTGGGTATAACTACTGGCCCAAAGTCCTGCTCACAGATTCACTTCCTGGGGACACTACATTTCTCTGTGTAGCCAGGCACACAGAGTCTCTTCCTGGGGGTACTATGTCCCTCTGTGTAGCTGGGTGCACAGATTCTCTTCCTGGAGACACTATGTCTCTCTGTATTAGCCATTCCTGATTCATCTATCCATGTTGTCAGTCTGCTCTATGACTTCTGGACTATAAGACAGGTGTCATATTACCTCAGAAAAACTCCCTATCTGTTCCTCTGTAAACCTCTCTTCTTCCATTTCCTAGTGGTATTGTGTGAATGCTTCATTGTATGAATGTGTGCGTGATTGCTGCTATTATTTTTAAGCCAAAAAATATCATTGTTAACTTTTCACCTTGTGTTTGTTTATATGTCAATCCAGAGTTAGTAGGGGTAGAAATAAGCTTAAAGATCCTCTCTGTTGCCCCCTCTTGCATTGCTAAGTTGAGTTGCTGCTAATTTCCCCAACATATTAGAAACTCAATATTTGCATGGAAATTCCACGAGCAATTTGGGTAACAAGGGCTTCTCAACCAGAGCTCCTTGGAACCCCAGAGTTCTGTCACCAAGGGCTCTGTGAGAGATTGTGATTAGGGGAAAAAATTGAGTTGTATATATAATAATTTTTATGCAGGTGTTCCCTAAGACCTGAAAACTGTTTCAAGGGTTCTTACAGAGTAAAAAGGTTGAGAAAGTATGGCAAAAATGATAGAAGGCACGGAATTTGGGTCGCTCTGGTAGAATCTTGTTTATTCTGACTCAGAAGTCTTAGTTTGATTTGTGTGTGTGTGAACTTCAGAGTGCCAATGAGTTTAGCCCTAGCAGTTTGACAAATGCTAGATCCAGCTCCATCTTGTACATATGGGTCATCATTCCGTGTCTATATTGCTCAGTATATCCTGCATTGTGATGTTGAGGTTTTGCAGGTATCTGTATAAGTCACAACAAGGGAATTTCTTCCCATCCCACCCTTCTTAGAGACCACAGGGCTTGGAAACGTCTCTGTTATGCTTTGCTCAGAAAGGAACACATACACACACATGAGAAGAGATGAAGTCATGCAGGTCCGGCTATGAGTACCCAGGGAATTGTGAAAATCAGCATCTCCGCCTGTCTACCCTGGAGTTGCAGATCTGTCCATCATGGTTCAGTGAGAAGAGAGAATGACCTCACAGCTTGGTTTACTGTTCACATTAATGATGTTATGATGAATGACAGCCTTTTGCACCACCCGCTGCCATGTCCCACCTGGTGATGGCAAAGTCTCCCCCCAAATATTCATAAATCTTCAGGGTGGCTCTTTCAAAGTTGGCTCTGTGCAAGCCTTGCTCTGGCAGACCTGTGCCAGGCCTAAACAAGTTGTTAAAAGTAGCATTTTTTGGACTAGAGCTTCCAGAATCTTCCAGCCTACAGGCTGCATCTGACCCTATAGAAACTTCAATGCAACTCATACCTCCTCCTACTCAGCCTGACCCCTCAATTCAAATATGGGGCTGAAAACTGACCATTGTGTTCTTTAGATGACACAGCAAAACTTTTTTTTTTAATTTCTGGATGGTTTCAGGCTTATAGAGGCCCTTCCCCACCACTCACCCACATGCAAAAGGAAGGGAGCAGTTGACTCCCCCCGCCCCAAAATGTTGGGATATATGTGAATTAGAGGGCATGGTCCTCTCTGGTTCTGAGGGTAAATACAATGTCTAGAAGTAGAGTACCCCAGACAACTTTCTGGGAAGGTTTCTCATCTTTAACATCTGTAAGACAGGAAGGTACAACCTAGTTCTTGCTATGCTAGAAATAGTTCTGCCTATTGAATTTGACCAGAGAAGAAGGTGGAGAAATTGGTTTCAGTTTGTTACTGAAGATTGTATCAAAATTCACAAGTTTCTTCATATTTGATATGAAAATAACATCAGCCTCTGATTTAAAAAAAAACACATCTGAATGTGTGAGACAGATTTTTCTCATTCCTAACTGGGGTTTCCATTTCAATTTCACTGTGGAGTTGACTGGGAGCTTGTCTACACTGGGGGTAAACATGGATGAAATTCAGATGACTCTGGCCCAGATTTAAGTGCTATGCCTTAGCTGCATTTGGATTTCTACCCCTAATAAAGCTGTGGATCCGCCACTGCTGCTAGCAAGCCACCTCTGTGGCACCATTGGTGCTGGCATGGGCCAAGAAGAGTGACAAGGCCCTGCCTTTCTGGTGCATAATCATCTGCTATGAGGCAAGAACAGGGAGTCAGCCCCACCATTGCAAGGCTGGCCACCCGTTCTGACTTCAGAGGAAAGCAATTAGCACTGGGCTCTGCTTTTCTGACAATTACCCACTCTGAGCTCAATGAAAGCAGAGCTCCAGTGCTGGTTGCTTACTCTCTGAAGTCAGAACGGGTGGCTAGCCTTGCGATGGTGGGGCTGGCCAGTTGTTCTGATCTCAGAGAGAGCTACTAGTGCCAGGGGTCTGCTTTTCCAGCACACAATTGCCATAATTCAGAACGTGAGGACTAAAAATAAAATAAAATAAAATTCAACAAGTTCAATATTCACCTTAATAATAGAATAGCACAGAAAATCAGGTTGCACAGAGTACAATCACACATCTCCACCAATGTGGAAGCTACCTCTAAGTGGTGCAATGTGTTTTCTTGGACCCAGCAATCAACTATGCTGTCTTGCTTGCTGTTCTTTGTGGAAGAAGGGCCTGAGCACAGCTGAGCAATACTGAGAACTATAGTGGCTAGGCTAAGGATGAAGAGGCCAAGCCCTGATCCCCTATTGAGAGGAGGTCACAAAGGGAGGAGGTATCTGATTCACAGAAAGTGAGAGACTCAGGCTGCTGCCACACTGCAGCAATAACTATCATGGCTGCATCCTATGGAAATCCTGGGATTTGTAGTTTGTTGTGGCACTAGAGCTCTCTGACAGAGAATATCTCACAAAATTACAAATCCCAGAATTCCTTAGGAGGGAGCCATGATAGTTAAAGTGGTGTCAGACTTCATTGTTTCTGCAGTATGGCAGTAGCCATAGAACGTCTCTGGATTTTCACCATCATGCTTGCTTGCATGACATTTCCACATGTTCCCTCACATCTGTTTTGTCTAGTATTTTCAGGAAGGCATGGGTTCCAAGGCCTGGTACTTTGCTGACAAGATCCCAGTGGGGATCTGTGAAGATGCTTGGCAGTCTCCTGACTCCAAAGAACCCCTAAGCTGCCTCTTTCCAAGCAGCAGATGCCATCATGGGATCCCTCTGCCTGGGAATTCCCTTAAGTCTCCAAAGAAGGAGACAATGACCGAGTGAAACAGGCACGTGAATGCATCAGTTGAAGAGAAATTAGCAAAAGCTTATTTATTCTAAGCAGAGTTTAAGAACATGCAGATAATCTCATAGAGAAGGCTCTTCCTTTTCCAGGCACAGATTTAAAAGTTACAGAAATAGCAAAGCATTCAACTACATTCAGCCAAGGAAAATGAAACATAACTTCCTAACACGACTAGCTAAACATTTCCCTAATCTGCTCACACTTGCAATCTGCCTGTGGGATTCAGAGAGAGGCTGGAGCTAGTCTATCTATCTCAGACCAGGTTCAAAAGCATTCTCCATCTTAGGTCCTTTGTTATTTCATCTCCGCCTGAGATGTGATGTGCTCATCTCAGCATTTCTTTGTCTCACACCTCCTGTCTCTGAGATGCAATGTTCTCATCTCAATATGCCACTCTTTTCAGTCTGCCTTGTGGTCTCAGAGGCAGTCTTTATTACCTTTTGAAATTTCCACTCTGACTGTCCTGATTGGTCAGTTCTGCCTCTGGTGATCTGACATCATGATGACGCTGTCCTTAGAGGTGTAACCTTTTGCAGCTCCTAGTTAACCCTTCATTCATCTGATTTTGCTGTGCTGTAGGATAATGGGAGATGTAGTCCATCACAGGAGCCTTACCCAACCAGCAAGGACAATTTGGGGAAAAGCATAGAAAGGCTTCAATGACAGGGAGGAAAAAAGCAAGATGCTGTATATTTGCCTTGTGCAACAGCAAAGATGAAAGAAATGACTTGCAGATGCTTGGATGGTGGAAAAAACAGTCAAAACAAACAAGAGGGTATGATTCCATCTTCTTTTATCACCACCTCCAAGCCAAGGTACCAACTGTTACCTACAGCCCTGGAACCTCTTTTCAGCCTCAGAGATTAACAGTGGGTGATGTAACAACAGAGGCAATCACCCTAAACCAAGTCCACTTCTAGTTGGTGCAAGATTGCCTATTCATATCAATGGGCATCTTTTTGCATGTACAGAGATAGTCTCTCCATGGAAGTTATTAGAGATGCCCTTGCACTAGCCAGAGGCTTTCACACACATCAAAGCTTCCAACCTCCTGTTGGTATATCTTGCTCATGGCAAAGTGCCCTTCATTGGGTGCTAAGTAGAGTTGAAGAAGTTCCTTTTTTTAAGACCACAATTTCTAGAACCAGCCAATGGGTGTGCTGCCTGGGAGGTTCTATGAACTGTTGTCCAAATTAGCACTCTGCTCAATATTAAATAACCCCAGAAAGTTTCCATAGGGCTTGTTTATATGAGGGGGGAAATGTGGATTGATGTGCACTAACACCAATTTGCAGCAGCTTCTATTTGTCTTAATGGTTTTTTAGCAAGATTGCAGGCATGTGAATCTATCCACTTTCAATGTCCCAATGGTCAGGCCTGAGAATCAAGATGGCAGGCGTGAATGAATTTTTTTGTGTTTTTATTGTCACCAGTTGCCACTGCCAAACAGTATTTTTCTTTAAAAAAAATACATACCTAAGATATGAAAGTGCAATATTCTGCCTAAATAAATAGAAAAAAGAAAAAAAGGTTGTTTTGTCACCTCAGCACATGATCACTACAGAAAAAATCCAACATCGTGGTTCCAGGTGCTTGCCTTATTAGTAAGTTCCACCCCCTGTGCACGTGTGATCTATCAGCTTTCCACTTCCACTCTTATCGGGAATGTGTAGCAAAGTAAATTGGTTGTCCCAACAAGAGGGAAGGCTCATTCCCTGTGGAGCTTTTTTAAAAATACAGGAAAAGCCAGAGATTTTGGCTGTTTGGGCCCCCCTCCTTCCAAATATGGTGGATTGATGCAGGATGCCATTTAGACAAATCATATTCTCCTCGAATTCTATGGGGAGTACTTATCACCATTTAGACAACCTCTTTTTCTTTCAAGGACAGAGGAGATTATCAGATGGGCTAAATATGCCATGACAACGATGCCAGGAGATCATGAAAGGGCTTTCTTTTCAGACGACGTCACTCTGGAGTCGTCATGCCCCCATGCCCCTTCCATTCCACCATCATACTTTTTTATTCACAGGCTAAGCCGTGAATAGATTGCCCGTTCCATTTCTGTCATGGAATGATGGATGAGTGAAAAGTTGCCCCATTATGCTGGCATGATGCCAGAGTCAGTGGGAGGTCCGTGCCAAACACTTCTGGATGCAATTGGGGCAACAAAGTAAGTGACACACTTTTTTGTACCCTCCCTGGGTTACTTGTGTTTTTTTAAGTGTGCTTAGGTGCTTGGTTTTGCTTTTGTGTGTGTTCTTTTAAACTTTGAATTTCCCACATGCTCCTCCTCTTGTGAGAATGGCCTGGGATTTCAACCCAGGAAATGATTGCAGGTCCATGCAGGTCCATGGGCTACTGAGGGGAAGGAAGATGCATGAAGAAGGTAGGAGTGAGACTGTGCGATGGGGTCAGGAGGGAGGTCAGGAGAGGAGATAGCGAGACAGGGATGCTACTTTTGTCTCTGTCTGAAAATCTCCAGAGATTCTAGATTGATGAGTGATGACATCTAGACTTGTTGCATGTACAGAGTGCTCTTCATTAAACACTAAGCATAGTATGGAAAAGTCACTTTTTGAACTATAAATCCCAGAATCCTCATTGGCTATTCTGGCTGGTGGCGGGGGGGAGCTTCCAGGACATTTTGTCCAAAGAAAGAAGTTTCTCAAGCTCTTCTCAACATTAGGTATTGAGTTGTCATGTTTCTGTTATTCAGAGACAACAATTCTGGATTGAGGAGTGATGACATCTCGACTGGCTTGTGCATGACTATTTATAACGGTAGGGCGCCATGACAAGCTGACTTCTTTGGTTGTTTGTGTTGTCACAGAAATTCTTAAGAATTGAGAAGTGTTCATTTCGAGGAAATGTACAAAGTACCCAACGTTCCCATTCCAGCCGGGTGATGTTCTTCTCAGCTCCAGATTTCCTCCCATACATAATAACTCTAGGCAATGTGTTGCATGCTTGAGGCTTGGCATCTCCTAATCTCTCTGTAAATGATTCCAATCAAGTACTGGCACCCGCAAGCCTCTCGAGGCTTCATGATACCCAGAAGATCCTGTGCTGAGCATGTGTACATCCAGCAGAGGTCAAAAGGAGAAACCCCATCTATGATGTTGCAGAAGAACTGTTTAAGCAGTAATAATTAGGACTTTTGAAACAGAAAAGTTTATTATTGTAGAGCTTATGGGGATTCACTAGCCAACATGATTATTTCCTTTACTTCATCTTGATCTGTGTACAGCCCCTGTAGCTAAGATTTCTTCTTAATTTCCAGTTAGGAAAATATGCTCCGTGTGTGTGTGTGTGTGTGTGTGTGTGTGTGATTGAAAAACTATGACCAACTATAGTGAGGCCCTTGGTATCTGCTGGGGTTTAGTTCCAGAACCCCCCTGTGGATACCAAAATCCATGGACGCTAAAGTCCCATTATATACACAGGTTGAATCCATGGATATGGATGGCCAACTGTACTTGATGCATAATGCTTAATGACTCCACCAAGGGCCATTCCCATGTCTCAGGTTTTGGCCCACAAACCACAAGACCTGCAATAATCCTAAACTCGACCCAAATGGGTAGTTACTTTGTGTGCATGTGGGGTATTTGGCATAGGTTTTTTCTGTACTACAACTCCCAGAATCTTCCACTCAGTGTAGCTATTGGGGAATTAAGGAAGAAATCCCCAAAGGAACTTTTTCCAAATTTTGTCCCTGCTTCTTCTTTGGAAATGTACTTACCTCCCATGAGGATCTTACATTTAAAGAGAAACCCATGGTTTCTCGGTTAGTGTTTTGATGGTCAGCCAAGGGTTAAAACTCTGACCCTCTGTCTGCACACCCAAGAAGGGGTGGAGCTAGAGACCTGTATGAGCTCTAGCTGACTGCTTTAGGATGCCCATTTAAGCTTGTTTGGTGGGCAGTGTTGATAAAATGAGTGAAAAATTTGTTTGAAGCAGGTATTTGTGTTGGAATGTGATTGTTTTATTTTGAAAAAGGAGAGGAAGTGATGCTCAGGAAGCAACCTAGTTTTATGTCTTTGGGTGGGGGTTAAGCCAAGTGCAAGAATGCATACAAGAAAAAAACTTATCTTTTTTTTTTCTCTGAAAGCAGAGAAGGGAATCATGTTGCTAGACTGCAACTCCCATCAACTCTAGCCAATATACCCAATAGTGAGAAATGCTGGGAACTGCAGTCCAATATCTGGAGTTTAGCAGATTTCCACCTCTACCTTAAGGGATATTATATGGTTTGGCCACTAAAGTCGTTCCCTTCTGGACACAGTCTCATACAGAGCTTGGAAGTAACTAATTTGTAACTTCTAATTAGTTTCTTGGTCAAGCAAAGATATAATTGCATTGCATTGTATCAGAGTTGATCTGCTGTATGATCAGGATTGATTTGATCTAAATCAAACTGATTTGAAATCAAACTGATTTAAATCTCTCTGGCTTTTCTTCGCAAACGAAGGTTCAGGAAGGACACATCCCGCGCTTTCTGCAAGCGCGCTGATGACTAAAAAGGCCAATCCGAGATAAACAAGTCCGGTTGCAAAAAGCACAGCAGAAGGTCTCCTTAGGTGATGTTTTTGGGTTGTGATTCTTTCTGCGTTGTCATTTCTCTTCAAGACTTGTTCAGTGTGAGTTCTCAAATAAAGCTGCAGCATTGTGGATAGTGCGTCTCCATGCCTCCCGATGTGAGGCCAGGGCGGACCACTGCTGGTGATCAATTTGGCCGAGCCTGAGATGTTGTTTCAGGGAGTCTTTGTATCGCTTTTTTTGGAGCGCCCCTCTTACACTGACCTGTGGCGAGTTCACCGTAGAGTACTATTTTGGGGAGGCGATGGTCCTCCATCCTAGAAACGTGCCCTGCCCAGCGCAGCTGCGTTCTCAATATCATGGCTCAATACTGGTGATCCCTGCTTGCTCAAGGGCAGCAACATTCGTCACATAGTCAGTCCAGTGTATATTTCGGATTGTGCGTAGACAGCGCTGATGAAAGCGCTCGAGGAGTCATAGGTGGTGGCGATAGGTGACCCATGTTTCAGATCCATAAAGGAGGATAGACAGTACAATGGCTCTATACACACTGATTTTTGAGCTTTGCCTCAGGTGTTTATTGCTCCAGACTCTTTTGTGAAGTCTTCCAAATGCACTATATGCCTTTGCTAATCTGTGATTGATCTCTTTATCAATCTTGGCATCTGAGGAGACGATGCTTCCCAGGTAGGTGAACTGCTGAATGGACTTAAGCACAGATTTGCCGACGGCAATGTGGGGATGGAGGTGTTCGTCCTGTGGTGCAGGCTGGTAAAGAACTTCTGTTTTCTTCAGGTTGACTTCCAGCCCAAACAGCTCTGCAGCTGTTGCAAAGCAGGATGTTAGGCGCTGCAGAGATGCTTCTGTGTGGGCCACAAGGGCAGCATCATCGGCGAAGAGCAGCTCACGGACTAGATAGTTTAGAGTCTTAGTATGAGCCCTCAGGCGGCTTAAGTTAAACAAACTACCATCAGTACGTAACGTATATAGATGCCGTCGTCTTCTTCGAGCTCTGTGGTAGCCCTTTGGAGCATCACGCTGAAGAAGATTGTAAATAAAGTTGGTGCAAGAACACAACCTTGCTTCACTCCATTAGTTATTAGAAAGGGCTCTGAAAGAGCATTGCCATATCTGACTTGACCACGCTGGCCCTCGTGTAGCAAGATAATCATTTTAAGGAATTTGGGGGGACATCCTAGTCTTTCCAGGATCTGCCACAGACCTTTTCTACTTACAGTGTCGAAGGCTTTGGTGAGGTCGACAAAGGTTACCTAGAGACCCTTGTTCTGCTCCCTACATTTTTCTTGCAGTTGTCTAAGGGCAAATACCATGTCTGTAGTACTCCTATTGGCTCTGAAGCCACATTGGCTTTCAGGGAGAAGTTCTTCTGCAATAGCAGGAACTAATCTGTTCAGGAGTATCCTTGCAAGGATTTTTCCAGCAATAGTTATGCCTCAATAGTTTTCGAGTTATGCCTCGATAGTTTGAGCAGTCAGATTTTGCTCCTTTTTTCTTGTACAGGGTGATGATGACTGCATCTCAGAGGTCTGATGGCAGTTCCCCTTTTTCCCAGCAATTCACAAGGAATTCGTGGAATTTTTCGTGGAGTGCATGACCTCCGTGTTTCCAAACTTCAGGTGGGATTCCATCAATCCCAGCTGCCTTACCATTTTTCATCTGCTGTATGGCCTTAAGGGTCTCTTCCAAAGTGGGAGCTATGTCCAATTCATTTTTCATCGGTTTTTGTATCATATGTTGGATAGCTGAGCCTTGGACTACTCGGCTGGCACTAAAGAGACTTTGAAAATGTTCAGCCCATCGATTCAGGATGGACGCTTTATCAGTAATTAATGTTTGACCATCTGTACTGTATAAGGAGCTTTGGACCTGATAAGTAGGTCCAAACACTGCCTTAAGAGCTTCATAAAATCCTCTATGATCACCCAGATCTGCACAGCGTTGTGTCTTTTCTGCTATATTGATCCACCACTTGTTCTGCATGTCTCAGAGTTTCTGTTGTAGTTTACTACACGTGAGGCAGAAAGCTGCTTTTCTTACATGGCAGGTTGGCTGGGCAAGGTATGCCTGGTGAGCAGTTCTCTTCTTTGCCAACAGCTCCTGGATCTCTTGGTTGTTTTCATCAAACCAGTCTTGATTTTTCTTGTGGGAGAACCCGGGGGATTCTTCTGCAGACTGGAGGATACTGTTTTTGATATGTTGCCAAAGCACTGTAGGAGAAGGATCTGTAGGATGGTCTTCAAGTTTCGTTTGTAGAATTGCCTGGAAGTTGTCTCTCATGGTAGCTTGTTGAAGATTGTTGACTTGGAGTCTCTTCTTTAAGATGCTACCCCTCTTAGGTTTGAACTTAAGATGAAAATTTAGTTTACATCTGACGATGCGATGATCTGTTTGGCATTCTGCACTGGGCATCACTCGGGTATGACGGACATCACGAATGTCTCTCTGACAGACTAGAACATAGTCAATGAGGTGCCAATGTTTGGATCAGGGATGCATCCAGGTTGTCTTCAAGCTGTCTTTCTGCTGAAAGATTGTGTTTGTAATAGTCAGCTGTTGTTCTGCACAGAACTCTAGCAGGAGGCATCCGTTATCATTGCAATTTCCAACACCATGCTTGCCTAAGACACCTTTCCAGGCTTCAGAGTTCTTTTCTACTCTGGCATTGAAGTCACCAAGGATAATAATTTTATCTTCTACAGGGACTTTTTGTATGAGTTGGCGTAGGTCTGTGTAGAACTTGTCTTTCTCTACAGGGTCGGCTTGCATAGTTGGGGCATATATACTAAAGAGAGCAACATGTGGGAGGCGTAAGGAAATAATGTGATCAGAGTGTCCTGTTGGCAAGGTTTTGAGTTTGGAGGCAATGGAGTTTTTAATCATAAAGCATACTCTTGAAAGATGTTTTTTGGTTTTGGGTTTGCCAGACCAGTAAAGTGTGTAGCCGGCGCCATGTTCTTTAAGGCTGCCTTCCTCATGGAAGCAAACTTCACTAAGAGCAGCAATGTCAATATTAAGCCGTGATAGTTCATGGGCTATTAGGGCAGAACGACGCTCAGGCCGTCCACTATCTTTCTTTGCCTTGGTTTGACCGCATCAGAAGATTCCCGTTGGCCGTGGCTAGCCAACCAGGTAGTTGGGGATGAGCTTTTGTTAGGCCACCTTTTCTAGGCCCCTCTCCATATGAAGCAAGCAGGGCTCTCCTTAAAAAAGGCTGCTTGGTCGTTCAGGATGCTGCCGAACAAGACTGTCATCTCCCGGGTCAGCCTCGAGCGACCAATGTCCTGGACCGCCTGCATGCAGGGTTGGGGCTGCGGCTTCCAGTGCATCTTTACACCTGCCGTTTCGTCCCTTGCCTATTTCTACAGGGCTTTTTTGGAACTGGATTTGTCCTTCGAGCCTGTGCAATGGATTTTTCTGGTGGAGCGCAGCGTGCACAGAACTGGCCTCACCCTTTAAACCAAAGGTTCGTCTGCTGGCCTTGCAAGCGTGGACGGTAGCAGTGAGGTCCTCGGGTCATAGGTTTGATTAGAGTTTCCTTCTCTTAGATGGTTGACCTTACAGGGTTGGACGAGCACCACCTGCCCGGGTTTGGGATTAGAGTTTTCCTTCTCCTAGGACGGTTGCCACAAGGCTAGAGAGCCCATCCTGCCCTTTGACGCTCTTTGTCAGACCCTTCGGTTTTGACCTGTCTGGCATGGGAGACCCTACCAGTGGCTATTATGCCACTGCCAGCATAGCTCAAAACATCATTAGGGTACGCAAGCCTCTCTCCCACAACAAGGGGGCCTCAATGGAGAGGTGATTTAAATAGTGATCTTAAGTTTAGAGTTGCCAGGTGAAACAAGGGATGGGGCTCCTGTACCTTTAACAGTTGTGTAGAAGAGGACTTTCAACAGGTGTTAATTGTGTGATAAGAACCATCTACTACAAAAACCTCTTCTACACAAGGATTAAGAAATAAGAGCATGCCCCTCATTTCACCTGGCACTTCTTTCTAAATTGCTGCTTTGAAATCCTCAATTTTAATAATTTAAATTACTTTTTAAATCATGAATGAAGAAGGTTCTCTTTAATCATTATTTTTAGTGGAGGTACCTTACTGTTTAATAGATTCTTAATGCATAATGCAGAGATGTTTCATTATAATGTAGACACATACTAGCCAAGTATTCTGAATTGTTTTTAGATTAATTTTCAATTCATCAAAAATGCAATCCCATGCAGTTATCTCCAGACCCCTCCTCTTTGTTCATATCTATTCCATCTTCCCCAAACTCACTATTTATTGACCTTCTCTGTCTTTACACTGGGAGAAAGGAAAGGCCTTGAAAGAAAGAGAGAGAATATATATTTCACACACATCTCCCACAGAATAAATCACATTACCTCTCATCTCCATAAATTGCTGCTAATGTATTCATAGCATGTAATTAACTAAGTTATATAATTAGTTTTAATGGAGACATCTCTGACTTAAGCTCACTTTTTATGGCTTAGTCAAATTTTGGAAGCTGAATTAAATTTTAAAAACTGATTTACACTTTTAAAATCCAGTTTAAATCAAAAATAACTGATTTACATTTTACAATTCTTGTTTGTTTTTTTAAAAGAAATGATTGATTTTTGTGAACCCTGCTTATGATTGTAACAATGAAGGATAGCATCTCTCCTAGTCTTAACTGTAACTTTTAAAGTCAGTTATCACTACCCTGTTTGTGTTCTGACATTGGAAGAGGTGAAAGGAGGGGACATTACTTGGGGAAGAACATGGACCTGTAGCATCCAAATTCCTCCCAGTCCCTAAACCTGCCCCCCAGCATAGTGGTCATATGTGTACCAGTCCTGGCATGAAGAATTTGTGTGAGTTCTCAGACAGAAGAGTTTTGTAAATTACTATTTTTGAGATTAAAAGAGCCTGGTCAGATTGCAGGTATCTGGTAGATAAAAACTACTGCCTTGGATTTCTATGTGTCATCCATAGTAGATAAGGAATCTGGAAAAACAGGAAGAACCTGCATTACATGGTGATATCAATTTCATGCCATTTTGTTGTGGATCACCTAAGGAATCCTGGGATTTGTAGTTTGATGATGTGTTTAGAATTCTTTGCCAGGTAATTCTACTCCTTTCCACTGAATTACAATTCCAGTACCCATCTACACGAATAAATTGAACTGGTTTAATATTCAATCCTCTTCTCAAAGTGTCTTGAGATTTGTAATTCAGAGGAGTGGACTATAGTTCTCTAGCAGAGAATTCTAAATATTTCACCAGACTACAGATCCCAAGATTCTGTAGAATGGAGCCATAGCAACTAAAGCGGTATAGAACTGATGTGACTCTATAGTACAGAAATAAGCTGTGGCCTCTTCACAGAACAGACTACAAAAATATTGGGGAAGTATTTCACTCAAAGCATTTGCAAAACTTGTCTAAGTAAAGCATCTTTCTGTCTTCTTGGAGAGCATTAAAAGTCTATTTTCAGTATTATCATTTTAGGATCCCCATGGAATTTTCACAATGTGTTGGAGGACAGTTTGCAACATCTCATGTGCAAACTTGAGCAAAAGACAAAAATGATAAACGAGGGCTCGGACTGAGGGATATGCTGCTCACCACAGGTATTTCTGAAACATTTCTGGAGATGTCTGTGTGGGATTTAGACAGGGCTCATTAGGAGATAAGGGCAATTTTTAAAACCACCAAGGCACCAGTCATAGATAAGCAAGTTAAGAAGAGATGTGCTTTTAAATTGGAAAACTTATGCTTCAATCCTTAATGCAGATACTAACAATTTCCTTTGAAATCCCACGTTCAGAGATGCCATGTGGAATAAAAATTCCAACTTTCTCTTGCTACATGCGGCCCATAGGCCACTCTTTGTACAGCCCTGTGCTACAATTATAAATGTAACTAAAACCAGGGCTTTGTAATGTTGCCTTTTGGGGGATGACAGCTTCCAGAATTCCAAGTAAGCTTGGCAGTTTAACTTCTAATTGCTATGTAACTTAGTAATGCCTGCCATCATTTCTAACTAGTTACTTCCAAAACTAGTTACTACACCAAATGGTGTAGTGGTTTGAGTGTTGGGCTACAACCTTGATGACCAGGGTTGAATCCCTTCTTAGCCATGGAAACCCACTGGGTGACTTTGGGTAAGTTGCAGCCCTCTCAGCCTCAGATGGCAAACCCCCTCTGAACACATTGTTATCTGCCCTGACAGCCCCCACCTTTCAATAATACATAATTGGCAATATTTACTAATTTGGCTGGCTATGGTTCCATGTATACTTCCACAAGGTTGGCAAGTAAACCAGGGAATCCCCAGATGCCAAGGCTGGAGTTATGACCATCTAGGGAGGAGCCTTTGAAAATTTCTCAAACAAATCATACTCAGGTCAGAGGTCTTCCTGAAGAACACCTGGAGATGAGTCATCCACTAAACCACTGAAAGGGAGCTGAACACTTAGTGTCTGCAAAACAGGCTTTCCTCCTTTTCCCAGATAACAATAGAAGGCGGCCTGTGCACATTCAGTTCCAAATGTCTAGCTCATCAGTGATTGTTAACATGCCCTGAGAACCCTTTGTCTAGTCATAGGAAACTCCAGGGGACATTGTATTCCCCTCCAAACCCCATCCCTTCAAGGGAAATATCAAATATAAATATCACCCTAAAACTCCACCCAAGCGTGCACAGATCCTCTTCCTGCCATCTCCACATCAGTCTGTATCACCAGGGTTGTAGCTTCTACATGAATCCCTGCCCTTCAGGACAGGTATAGTATAACCCATCATCCCAAACTCTGTTCCTCTATCTAAATACTTCCTACTTCCTTTGCTAGCCTTGTGTGATTGCTTGAAGTCTGAGTATATGTGTGAGTGTGTTCCCTTGATTATTTTCCAATAAAAACCATTTAATTGTATGTTCTGGCTTGAAGTCTCCTTAGTTACTGCTGGTATTCATGGGTCAAAAGATCCTGACATTACCTGACCTCTCACATGCCACTTCTGAGCTAATTAAATCCCCCAAATTAATATTTGCAGATGTGTGGAAATTCCATGGACAATAGCAGTTCGGGTAACAAAATCATGCCAAGGAAACCCCACAATAGGTTCACCTTAGGCTCTCCATAATTCAGAAATTACTTGAAGGCACAACAACCACCTTCCCAAAGCTCTGTCTAGCTGCTTCTATCCATTGCCACCAGGTATGCTCCCCATCAGATCCGACTGATTCAAAAGGAGGCTTCCCAGAAAGCGCCTTCAAACTAAGAGCTGGCCTTCACTCACATCAGTTTGAAACAGCTAGCAATCATTTGGACTGCAGTCCTATGTTCAGACTCTAAAGCTTTACCAGGACAAACTGATCTAAGCACTTGAGGTGTAAAGGAATTTTATAATATGTGGCACTGTTCCGAAATAGAGAGTGAAAACAGGAAATTACTCAGCATGCCATAAGAGAAGGAAAATGTTACCCTGAAGCAAATGGATTCGTTACCAAAGACTGGAAATAGGGGTGGGGTGGGGGAATCAATCAAGAAATAGATTGGCTCCTATAACTCTAAGAGCTCTGTGTTCATTGAGAATAATACACATCATAATATATATTTTTTTAATGAAGCAGGAGAATAAGTTGTTCAAAAAATATTTGTTTTTAAATCATTTCCTGTTGTAAATGATTACACAACTATCTTTCCTATCTGTCTGCTGGTCTGTCTTTTTCAGCGGGTTGGGAATAACCAAGCAAGTGCTATGAAAAAGCTGCCTTGACATTTTTAGCTGAGATGTAATCAAACAAAGAATTTAGATTCTTCTAGCTCCAGTGGGAACTATCCATCAGGACTCTGACTGATAAAAGCCACGTTGTAATGAAAAACAGTAGAATAACACTGTTGCCCATCAAGGAGGGGACTTCAGAAGATAATGGCCAAGATCCTGTTTGAAGCAGGTTGTGCCTTAATGTTTCATGTGCAGTTTGATGTCTTTTATTCATCCCAGCAGCAGTGAAACCCTGGGATGCTTATTGGTGGGGTGGAGAGAAAGAAGGGAGGGAGGGAGGCAAGTCAGATGAAAATGTGGCTGGTCTCAGCTTGGAGGAGGAAAGAAATGAAGGTGTCATCATAGATAGAGTGCAACTTCCTTTTAATTCCTTCAGAGCCCAGACCAGCCACATCTTCATCACCTGAATTGCCCCTTCCCCTCCCCTCTGCACTGGTAAACAGTAGGGTCTGTGGCCCCTTCTGGTGCTTGACAGCTGTTGAAGGAAGGATTTTTTTTTTGTCCTCCGAGCCTGTGCAATGGATTTTTCTGGTGGAGCGCAGCGTGCACAGAACTGGCCTCACCCTTTAAACCAGAGATTCATCTGCCATGGCCTTGCAAGCATGGACGTGGCAGTGAGGTCCTCGGGCCGTAGGTTTGATTAGAGTTTCCTTCTCTTAGATGGTTGACCTTACAGGGTTGGACGAGCACCATCTGCCCGGGTTTGGGATTGGAGTTTTCCTTCTCCTAGGACGGTTGCCACAAGGCTAGAGAGCCCATCCTGCCCTTTGACGCTCTTTGTCAGACCCTTCGGTTTTGACCTGTCTGGCATGGGAGACCCTACCAGTGGCTATTATGCCACCGCCAGCATAGCTCAAAACATCATTAGGGTACGCAAGCCTCTCTCCCACGACAAGGGGGCGTCAATGGAGAGGAAGGAAGGATTTAGATGGGATGCAAAAGGCGAAAGAATAGTTCCCTGCATCCTGTCAAGAGAGAGAGAGAGAGAGAGAGAGACATGCACATGCAAGTCAGCTATGGACATGTTTGTCACTAGCAGAATCCTGCCCAATTTAATAGTTATTTTGATTCCTACTCTGCTGGACATAGTGGCATGTGCTGAATTTAAGTATGACTTTCTTCTGAGTGGATAAGTACTGTACATCATTTCTGATCATAGTGGAAAGAAATCTGGCAAAGTTTAGCACAAATGCAGTGGTAAAATGTTTACCTTGATTCTCTCCTGCTGAAACCAATGGGATTGAAAGCCACATATTAATTTGGATCATATCTAGGTGTGTAAATCTATGCATATTTTATTCTCACATAAAAGAATGAATACTTTATCATAATTGCTCCTCACCAAGTGAGATCACAAGAGTTTTTGAATATATTTTTTTCTATCATATTTCCCACTTTGGGACTTTTTGTGGTCGGGGGGAATGGGTGTTTGTTTGGGTTTGTTTGTTGCAAACAACTTGTTTTTTCACAGAAAGCCAGCATTTTGTGCAGAAAAGAGTGCATTTTGCACAAAACAGTGGTTTCTGTGCAAAAATGTAGAGGAGATGTTACACACATTTTTCGCAAAAGAGTCCCAAAGTATGAAAATGTTCCCAGGAGTAGCCATTTTCTTGATAGTGTGTCTTGGGAGACCCTTTCACACCAAGGATGAGAAAATTTGCCAGCTGAGGTCCAATGTTTAAAGCATTTCAGAACACTTACATAAACCCTACCCCATTGTATTCAATCAAAACATTATGCTGGAGAGCAAAGTGATTTGCTATAGAGAAAAGATCCTCCTCTTCCTCTTCCTCTTCCTCCTCTGTTTCCTTCCATATTTGCTCTGCTTCTCCTTGTTTTTTTCTTCCTCCCACTATTCCTGCTTCTTATTCCTGTTTCTTCCCCTCCTCCTTTTTTCTCCTCCTCCTGTGCTTCCTTCTCTTCCTCTTCTTCCTGCCTTCCTCCTCCTCCTCCTCTTCCTCTTATTCCTCTTTTCCCTCCCCTCCCTGTCTTACTCCTCTTCTGCTCCTCCTCCTTGTTCTTCTTCTTCTGCCTCTTCAGTCAGAGCAGCCTAGCTTTTGAGTAGGCTCAACAACCTGCTCTGCTACATATGGTGTGATGCTGGCAAAGCTGTATAACTGAATGGAGTTGTCCCAGTTGGCTCACCAAGTGCTGATGAGATCACCTCAGCTCTTTCTGCAATCTTTTTTGTCTGCTACCATCTTTGCCCCTACTCTTTCCTGTTGACTCCCATTAGCCCAACCCTGAATGGCCAACAGTGAGGGAATGTGGGAGTTGAAACATCTGGAGGGCTAAAGCTTCCCTCACTTGTTGTAAACCTTCACACTCCTTAAAAAGGAATGGAATGCAGATTTCACTCATAACAGCCATAACAGGAAAGGATGTGAAAAATCCACCCTTTAAGGATGACAGGAAGCTGCCTTATACCAAATTAGGCCATTTTGTCTTAGTCAACATATTCCTTGTGCCCATTGGAAGTGGTCCCCTAGAGTTTCTTATAACTGTTTTCCTCAAGCCTATCCAGAGACACCAGGGACTGAACCTACAAAGTGCATCCTTCACCATGAATCCCCTCTCCTGTTATCAGTCTAAGATCCCTGAGGTGACAAGCATGTTGAGCCATGCATATGGGTTGTTCTTATCCACAAAATGATGCTGGAGGTTTGCTGGCAGAAGGACCTGCTGTTCTGTGTTCCCTACAGTCTATAGTCCTCCATTCTGTTGCCTTTGGCTCCACCACAATAGGTGGCAAAGCACTTTTCTCTTCAATTTAATAATCTTTTGGCTGCTGTCAAACATTGTTTCTCATTAGATTAGCTGTGGAGGGGTAAGCTGTAATGTTAGGGAGGTATTTCCTTTCTCTTAGCCAACAGGGAAGGTGTTGGCAGTAGGGGCTGTGCCTTCTTTTCACATGGCGTAATGCTCTGTTTGAAAATACAGAGGAAAAGCAGCTGATTCATACAGAGAGAGACTCTATGACCCTAAGCCACCTCTGTGCTCAATGTCCTTGATGGTTAGCAGGAGCAAAAGCAGGTGTCTCACAGACAGCCCTCATTGAATGAGAGAAGCCAGATGAAAAAGGTTGCAAACCATGAGGTCATTTTTTTCATCAAACTGGGTTCCAAAGAGGTGGAACAAACCAGGTGATGTGCAGCATCCAAAAGGTCAAAAACAGGAAGACAGAGCAAAGAGAGAGGAACCTAAAGGAAACTTACCAGAGGATTTGGAGAGAAGAGGGTCTGGTGACATAGGTGGAAAATGGACTGATACCCCATCCCTGCTCCCAGTTTCACTTCACTTCTTGTCTTATCCTTTGTATGTTCTCAGGGGAAGTCTATGGGACCCTTCCTTCCATTTTTGCAGATGGCTGCCACATCATAATGAAAGAAGATTCCACCACATCTTAAATATAAGATCTGAATCATGGATTTTGGCTGAAGGTCATTATTCAATTGGGGGTGGGAGGGATGATCCACTGGTTTGATCTCAAGCTTAGGGAGGGGAGGGTTGGTTCGCTGGAAAGAATACACTTCCACAATCTGGAAGGAAATTATCAGATGCACTAAATATAGCGTTATTGTGACGCCAGGAGATCACTAAAGGGCTCCCTTTTCAGATGACGTTGTTCCCCTCTTGTAATGCACCCATTCTGCTGCTGTTCTGCCATCACTGCTTTTTATTGATGGGAAAAACTATCAATACATCCCCCGTTCCGTTCCTGTCATGGAATGTCCTGCATCTGAAAAAGTGCCCCGTTTTGCTAGCAAGATCCCAGCATTAATGGGAGGTCCCTGCCAGAACACTTCCTGGTAAGATTGAGACATCAAGGTAAGTGACACACTTTTTTGTACACCCCCCCCCCGGTTACTTATAATGTTTTAAGTGTGTTTTTGTGCTTGCTGTCAGTTTTTGTGTTTTATTTTTCTTTGTAAGTTAGAATTTCCCATGCTCACGTCTTCTTGTGAGAACCAGCAGGATTTCACTCCAGGAAGTGAAGGGAGCTCCATTAGAGCTCCTTTCACTCCTGGGCTGCCCTGTGGATGCGACAGAAGGTAGGTCTGAAAAGTTTTGATGTTTTTGTGGGACAGGGATGGGAGAGGGGTGGGAGGGGAGATGGTGGGACAGGAACACTTTTTTCATGTCTGTCTGATAATCTCCACAGTACTCTGGGACCATGTATATTTCTTTATTCACATGCACGAGTAAACAGGAAAAAAATAGAGCAGGCCAGGTCATGTGACCAGAAATAGTACGATGTATGGGACACGTGATCAGCCTAGGGCCGCCCTTTTATACTGATGCAGTCAGACCAGCCCCGGTGCACATGGCATTTATAGGGCCACTGTAGATCTAATACATCCACCACAGCTACACATGGGTGCAGGTGTAGTCAAGCCCATAGTGACAAATTATGGCAGCTTCCTAAATTTCGCTAGTCTTACACCAATGTAACTGGATGACTGCTGAGTTTCTCCTGATTTACTACAACATTCATCAGAAGTTTCACTTCAGAGGGAAAAAAGCAGTGATGTCAATTCTTGTGAATATTCTTGTACCCAGGACTGGAAGTAACACTGAGAGATCCTCTGCTTCGCATATTTCTGATCACATGCCTGTCTAGAGCTTCTAAACAGACAGGTCCCAAAATGGTCGCTTTCAGCCATGAAGATAAAAATGTCTGAGATCAGTTTCTAGCTCTAAACTTGTGAAAAGCCATTGCACCTCCCATGATTTCCCAGGGTAGGATTATTTTTACACAGTGATGGGGGATTGTTTCTGTCATTTCCATGGAAATGTACAGGCCCAGCACTCCTTGGGAAAAAGCCACCAGGGTCTACATCCACATGCAAAGCTGCTGGGACTTCTTGACAGATCTCATAATTGATGCTTGTCTGGCCTCCTCATACTTTGGAAAAACAGGTGAGTCCAGAGACATGACTTTTACTATCCCACACTGCTATCTACTCCAAAGCATTGTGGGAAATCTAAAATGTCTCCTGGGCTCAGTCACACACCATTGCCACTGAACAAGCCAGAAGGCGACCACTGATGTAGAAGAAGGTTTGTGAGAGGTCATAGTCCTAAGCCTCCCCCCAAATGTGGAGTCACTTCTGAAAGTCATGACTGATAAGTCTACCACGTGACATCCAGCAAAATGAGATGACCAAATATGTTAAAAGTAGCATGTCACAAAGAAAGGCCTACAGTTCCCAGAATTCCTCAGCCAGCATGGCACAGGCTGGGGGATTGTGGGAACTGTAGTAAAAAGAAAAGCATTCCCAAGCCCAGCCTTTTCACAAGAAGAGGAAAATGGAATACACACCATCCTGTTTTGAAAAGTTCTTCTTGTTCTTTCTACTGCTTCATTCCCTTCCCAGCTTATTCTAATACATGTGGTGATCCAGCCATAATAATTGCATGTTATTGGACACAAAATCAAAACTTCTCTTCTTAACAGTCCCCTCCCCCCTGAATTTGGTTAACCGCAGTGATTTATAATAACAAGTTTCATTTATTCCAGCACCACACAAACCTCCCTATTGCCGATTCCCTCTGAATGTGTGATATTTGGCAATGGGGTGTTCCCCCTCCTCTTCTTCTTTTCCCTGGTTCTGTTTTTTGTTTGTCATTGTCTCTAGGTCCATTTTTGATTGTGTATCATGTTTTCCCATTATATGCAGGTCTGAAAAATCATATAAGAAGAAGGAATGAGCATAAATCAGGAAACCATCTACCTCATGCTAAATGGATAGAAGGGAGAGTGGACATATGGAGTTAATCACCAATGAGGAAAGAGAAACACAACAGAATAACAATAATAAAAGAGTATAGCATAAATAAACATGTAAGCTAGCTAGCGGGGGGGGATTTCCAGAGTGGTTGTAATTTTACTTTTATTTTTTTGGTATATGATTTGTAAGCTGGGGTGTGTGTGTGGGTTTTTTTGGGGGGGGGGAAGTTCCACAAAATCCCTTTGGGGTGATCTTGGCCAAGTACCACCTCTGTTATTCTCAGCTTTTTAATTTGCTGTCCTGGCTGTCATAGATGGGTGTCACTTTAACAGTTTGGCACGATTAATAGAGCACTGGTGACTATCAAGAATTCCACGAAACTCTTTCTGATGAACTATTCCAAGAAGCTGAGCTGCAGTGACAATTTCCATCCACACGAAACTACGAGAGCACTGTTGCTCCAAAAACTCCCTCTGCCAACTCCCTGGGCAGAAATTAATAATAATAATAAAAAAGCCAAAGGTGTCTTGACAGCCAAGACTTATGATGGAAAAAATGTTTCTTGACAGAGCAAACCAACCCAACTTTGAAATCAGAGCTCCTTTGAATTTGGTCTAAGTCGATGCATTGACATACATGTACAACATTACAAGTTGGGCCACAGAGGGTACTACAAATGGGCCATTAAATTTTTATTGTGCCAAATGATTGGAAGCCACAAGTATGCCCCACAGACCATGTTTGGCTCATATTTTCTTCCAATGTAGTGTTAAGTTTCAATACACAATTATGTCCATTCAAGAATCTGTTAGAAAGCTGATGAAGAGTGATGTTTCTACCATGCTGGAGTATGTGACTTGCCCATTGTTGTAGAGTAGAAACGCTGCCATCTCCACAAGGGGGTTCTCAACACTACGCTGATGTAAATGCTTCCTATGTGTGGGGAGGAAGTTCTCCCAGCAACCACGCAGCAGTTGTGATTGGTGAGTTCCTGTTAGCACAATTCAAATTGTATGGTCTTTAATGCAATCTATGGATACCATGGACCACTAAAAAGACAAATGGAAGGGTCTTAGAGCAAATCAACTCAATAAAGATAACTAAACTGAGACTGTTGTATTTTGGACATGCCATGAGATGGCATGACTCATTGGGAAAAAAACAATATTATTTGGCAAAGTGGAAGGCAGTAGGAAAAGAGGGAGACCACACCACACGTGGATTCATTCAATCAAGGAAACCACGGCTGTCCTGAATTTGCAAGACCCCAGCAGGGCAGTTGATGACCTGGGCTCTGGTCGTCTCTCACTCATAGGCAGTGGCATCATGGGGGGTGTGTGTGTGTGCAGAGAGACCAAATCCCATCAGGTGACACCATTGGGGGGAGGGGTGACACCGGCCTTATTGATGCCACAGCTCATAGGAGTACCATATGCTGAGGTTGATTTGATGTCAAATAACAACCATGAAGTGCAATTCAGAATTTTGTGGCCTTTACGAGCAATTCCAGTAAGTGTTCCAAAAAAGTTCATCTGTTTCCTGAGTGGGTCTGTCCCATATTGTAATTCTGGGGCATACAGTTAGAAGATGACATTCCCATGAAATTACCATTGCTCTTGAGAATTGTAGTTTGGATTCACCTGCCCAGATGCCTCAAGGGATACTCAAGAGTATCATTCATTTTTTAAGAGAGCCATACATCCTGAACTAATGTGTGGGCTAAAATGCATCCATCCTTCATGTTTGCATTTCTCTCATTTTGGCACTGAAGCACCCCATTCGGGGAACATACCACAAGGCATATCAAAATGTATGGCTTAGTTTACAACGCATGCAAAAATGCATATTCTGTGAAAAATATGCTAGAAGAATCATGCAGATTTCCATATGTGTCTCTTTGTGTATGTTAAAGAATTCTCAGATGGATGTGGAAATGGAATGGAATGGTTTTATGAATGAACACATGCAAAACTGATACAAGCCAGGAATCTGTCTGCCCCTAGTAGCTGCCATACAGCGTCAGCTTTTGCTTGGAAATTCAACCCTCATTCTGAAGAAACTCTTATGGGATCCATAGAGGTCTTTGAATCTCAATACAGAACATATGGTGGGAAACAATTATGAGAAGGACAGTGTAAAGACACTCATGAAACAAAAGGAACCTTAGTGTGGTCAAGGTTGTACATGGCAATAAATGAGAATATTAAGAGTTAAGGGTTAACAGTAAAGAACTTCTGGCTATGCATCAAAGCAGCTGACTTGGATGCTTGGGTGGCTGGTAGTCCATGCAAAAAAATATAAATTTGCCATTCAGAGCTAAAGAGGTATTTCTAAAGAAACAGTGCTCAGTTCATAATACAACTGAGCATCAAAAGCTAAACACAGTTGTATAACAAATCAAATAGTATTGCACACTTATTTCTGAGAAAAATAACTTCCAGGTGGCTTCAGTCCTCTGGGCACACCCTATCTGAGTACAAGAGAGCAGGACCCAGAAAGTTCTGTCATTGCAGTGTAATAAGTATGGAAGAGGAGAAGACTGTTTCATGGCTGCTTTCAAGGAGAAGGACAAAAGGAGCTTTGGGAAGTCTGGGAAATATCCCTGAGAGTGGATCAGAACCTCTTCCTGAGTATTGCTTAGTTTTGCAAGTGTGTATGGGTGGGATTGGGGAGAGTTTCTCAGATTTATAATACCCACCTCTGTCTCTGAAGCTGCCCTTGGTTCCTCTTGCAGTAAACCAGCCAACCCCATAATACAAAATGAGGGATGGCATCTCATGATAAGTGACTAATTCTGCAGTGGTGGGATTTTTATCTCCACAACTAGCTAGATGTCATGGAAAAAGGAAACACACAAGGCAGTTGGCATCTATGTATCTGTGCAGGATCAGGCTCACCAACAGGGATCATTGTCCAGTTAAGCTGAAGCACACAGAAACTGGCAATGAAAACAGCCCACACCTGAAGACTTTGGTCCATCAAGACAAGTTTTGTCTACTCTGATCATCAGTGGCTCTCCAAGATCTCATCAAGGAGAAGTTCTTCCCAGCCTTCCTGGTGGAGCTGCAAGGAGCTGCAATACCTGTGTCCTACTGCTTACCACCCCTGTAAGACACATCTTGATTGCCATCTTTAAAACTGTCATGACTTCTTACATGAGAGATCTGTGGAAATGCTGGCTCTGTTTTATGGTGCTGAGAACAAATTGGTTAAAGATGCCTTTGGAAAGGACAGAAGCACATCCTAGGAGCAGAAAGTACAGTCAGTCCAGCTGTGTTATTACTAGTGGTGCTTAGTGGAAAGACAGAGCATAATGGCAAGTTGTTGTACAACTCACTACATTGGAGATAATGAGGGCACCTGGTGCTGCAGGTCAACAATTGAACTCATTTTGCCAGCAATAAAAACCGCACATTTCCTGGCCTCATTTGGCTTTCAGGCCTACCCTTCCCTCCCTCCATGGCCACCAAATTTCATGCTGCTATAAGCCGACAGTAATTCTGTAATTGCAATTTATTGTAAAACAGCTTTTCTTAATCACAGAATATGCCTGGCATGCCATTATCGATTAAAAATAATTATACACATGGAAGCCAAGCCATGATGTATAATTTGGGTTCTGGACAGAAATCAAATGGCTGTGACTGCTTGGCTACTTTGGTGGAATTTAAAGAAAGAAGAACAGACAAATATAACAAGAAGGTATTGACAATCAAGAACACTCCCCTTTTGTCATTGTTGTGGCTAAAATGACCCTGTGCCAATCTTCATTTGCCTTTTGGAAACCATGGATATTGCCAAAGCTTTCTGCAAACTACAATTCAACAGGAGCTGAAAGGAGCCAGCACAGAAGATACCATCATACCACCTGAACACATCCAATTTTACCTTATTTTGGAAGCTAATTATATCCCCATTGTCCCTCCTTAACTACTAGAATGGGGTGGGCCACTGTCAGAGGCTAGGGGAACTTATTGCATCCCTTTAGGAACTTAGAGGGCCCCTGGAAAATAAATATTTGGGGAATGGGTGTGGGTGGGCTAGAAGCCACAAAAACAGCCCTGTGAGATAGTTTCCCCCACCCCTCTACTATGTCAATATCTCATCCCAAATATACCCATCTTGTCTGATTTTGGAAGTTTAGTAAAATCAAGTCTGGTTAATACTTGAATGGGAGATCACCCAGGATTTCCACATAGGGTGCAAAGAATATCCTGCCTGAAACCATGGAGAGCTGCTACTGGTCAGAATGGATAATACTGAGGCAGGTGGACCAATGGTATGACACATTGTAAGGCAATTTTATTTTATTTTCTAAAATAAACACTTTTATGGCTGGAAAGCTAGCTTTTAAAATTGGATGGGACAGACTGCCTGAAAATCATCACAGATGGTGGCTATGAAATTTCCTGAGGACATCAACTCTCCCTGGGACTGGTAAAAAAAGTCAATCAATGATGCAAAATAAGAGAAATTGGCCAGAATGCAGTTGGGGACTTACATCTTTATAAATGGATCTGCATCTGCATAAAATAGAATTGAGCAGTTTTTTAATGTCCATATTCAGCAACCATGAAGTTACAACACAGGGGAGCCAGAGATGGGCCCAATGAGTGTCAGGACTAAAACCCATCGGGACTGTTGCACACCGGGACAGATGCACATCAGGATTGATGAGCATGGGGCACTCCCTGTGCCCATCTGGACAACAGCTAGGGATGGCTGATGTGCATTAGTAGAGCCTGATGTGCATTGAGACACTCTTGCGGGTGCCCTGACAATAACCTTGGCAATTACCTACCTAGATGGCAAATGCCCTTCTAAGCAGCACACTTAGAAACCTATGACCAGATTTCTGAACAGCTATTGAAAAGAAGGCTGGCAGATCACCCTTGATGGTGAATTCTACAATGAGGGGTCCATCACTGAGAAGGCTGTATTTCTTATAACCACCTGCCAAGTATCAGAAGTGAACAGGGCAAGCCTTACCATTAGGCAGAGTGAGGCAGCTGCCTCAGGCTGCTGATGGTGGGGAGGTGCACAGATTAAGCATTAAAGGACAATGTGATGTGTGCCTGCCCTGTGCCCAAATGAGCCTACTACTCTGTGGTACAGTGGAAAATGTTGTCTTGGTACCAGTGTAGTTGACTTTTCTACGTTGAATGTTACAATAGCGAGAAGTGGCACCATCAAGTCCTCTACCCCAAGTAGTGAAATGTCTTGCACCAGTCCTTGAAGTGGAGGGGTCTTTTCTTATGGGTATCCTTGAGATCTTGAAGAATGGCTGATGGTGACCTGTGTTTCATCAAAGAAGGAGAATTTAAGCATCCCCCCCCCCAGTTTTGTGTGAATTGAAATCCTTTTCTTAGAGCCTGGAAAAGTTACTTTGGGTATCTACCACTCCCACTGTCTGAGCTCTGCTCTCAAACCATTTCATGGGCTGCTGTACATGAAGAAACTTACAATATGGACTCTATTCTCCCATATGAACCTGCCCATGTTTTGATATCTTCTCGGGAGGCCCTCTCTCTGCACACATGCACGCGCGTGCACACACACACACACGTGAACCTGAAGGTAAAAAGGGAGAGAACCTTCTCCATGGCTACTCAAGGCTCCGGAACTCCTGGAATCCTCCTCCCAATCCCTCCATGGGCAGGTGCTGACATTTTTGTTTCAGCAGACCTGCAGTTCTGGCAGGGGGAAAGGGCCTTTCATAATGTGCTGCATTTTCTGTATTTCATAGAATCATAGAATTGCAGAGTTGGAAGAGACCACGAGGGCCATCCAGTCCAACCCCCTGCCACGCAGGAAATATTGATCAAAGCATCCCCAACAGATGGCCGTCCAGCCTCTGTTTAAAGACCTCCAAGGAAGGAGACCCCACCATGCTCCGAGGGAGTGTGTTCCACTGCCGAACACCTCTTACTGTCAAAAAGTTCTTACTGTCTTATTGTTGTTTTATATTTTTTTAATGGTCTTGCTTTTAATTTCTTTTAATTCTATTGATAATTTGATCATTTTTTAAAACTTTCGTATGATCAAAACTCTTAGGTGTATCTGTTTTCACTTCTGTAAGCTGCTGGGAGACCTGGACTGGGGAAAAAGTGGGATGATATCATCACCATCATCAACATTGTCATCATCCTGATAATGATGATGATAGCCTGAAAAAGTTATCAGAACGGTGACATAAAATCCTATGGGACTTTAAAGCTGAAATTGACAGCAAGCAATTAGATGTGGCAATTCTAGAAGACAGTAGAATGGAAGATAAAAAGAGGCAAAAGTTTATGAAATATCAAGGCTGCCAGCATTGGGAAAACAACTGTGCTTCCAATAGTCATAGGTGCTCTGGGAACAATTCCAAATGGACTGACAGACATCAGAATTAGCTAACACACATTGGAAACTGCTTAATTGCAGTGTAGATGTGTAAATTGCTATTGCTTAAAACAATTTGTAAGCCACTCTGATAGCCTTGTGGCTGTAGAGCGGGGTATAAATAAATAAATAAATAAATAAATAAATAAAATCTAGAATGAAATTGATGTAGATAGGATCACAATACAACCCCCCCCCCAACCTAATGCTACTTGGAACAGGCCACTTGCTACATTATCTGATGGTACCTCACTGCTTCATAGAGTCTTGGATAGAATCTGAATCATAGGGCTTGTCTATACGAGGCCAAAAAAACCCCCTCGAGTGCCTCGCAGTAACGGCATTTCACAGCAGCTGTGACTTGTCTTAGTGGTCAAGATGGTGGCCGTGAGTGATTTACTCGCATTTGTACTTACCTCAATTTGTTGCTGCTGAATGTTTAAAAACAAAAACAAAAAAAAAAACAATATTGTCCAAGGTGCAATAGAATGATTTTTCAATTTAACAGAAAAGCAAAAAATAAAATAAAATCCCACAACCCATTTTCTCACTTTAGCACTTGCTCACTAAGGCGAAAATTCAACATGGTGGCTCCAGGCACTTGCCTTGTTAGCAAGCCCCTCCCCACACACTTGCCCAGCCTTTGTGCTTCCACTCATATGGAAAAGTGAATTAAAGCGAATTGCTTGTCCCAATGAGCAGGAATGTGCGATCCCCTCACTGTTTTTTTTTTAAAAAAAAAAACTCTGGGGAAAGCTACAAAGGCTTTTGTTTTGGAGTTGTTGATGTTTTTGCCCCCCACTTCCCAATATGACAAAACAATGCAGAATGCCATTAAGACAGGTCATATTTTCCTCACATTCCATAGTTTCACCATTTAGACAATCCCATAGATGGTCCAAACTTCAGTTGGTAACACCAGGTAGATTATGAAATTGATGATGATAACACAATGTAATGTCATACCGCCATGTGTTTCACATCTTTTAATTATACAGGGGTGGGCCAAAAGAGGAGGAGGGAGATTGGAAGAGGAGGAGGAACATAGTTTTGGGTTTTGTTTTGTTTTTTAGTTTCACTGGTAGCCATGTGGCAGCTGTAATATGTAGCTCTAGCCAGAGTAAAGAAAGCAAATAAAATGAAGTCAAATTCTCAAATGCCAACTCTTTTGACATCTTGTTTCTAAAAGAGCCTGGATTTATAACTTTGTAATTGTCAAAGGGAAACATATTTGGGCTGAACATTTGGGTGGCGGGGGGAGACTTGCATTGCGCTCTAATTTTAATTCCTGCAATTACCTTTCCCCGCCTCTCTGGAACTACCCAGGGTCTTGTATTGTAGAGGGAAGTGTCATACTTTTGGCAAGCTCAATATTAAGCCAAGGTCAGGGAGAGAAAGAGAAATTCTTCCTGACCTCAGTTGATGACCAAGTTATTCCCTGAAGCACAAAGATTGATTGCCCTTGCAATGTTTATCCTAGCTATTATTACTACAGATGCAAAGAGGAGAACGTGGTCGGAAATGATGCTGAAGAGCCAGAATTCATAAGTCCTCTTCCTTGTTCTGAAATATACTAAGGTTGTACTTCCCAAAAGCCTTGCTCTGGAGTTATTCCATTGATTCCCTAATGTCTGCTTAGGAGGGATGTTCTTTGGTCAGTCAGTAATGGGTTGGGTTGGATCCAAAAGGTCTTTCTCTCTACCTTGGATGGAGGATGTAATTCTTCACAAATTTTCTTCTTGAAGGAAACAACAACTAAATTTAGCAATTTTCTTACCACTGCAAGAACATTTATGAAAACTTTGTACTTTTTGAAGACTATTCATAGTTCATGGTTTATTCTGTGCAAAATAATTGAATGGTATTGAGCCAAAGACCTGTGTTACTCAGTAGCCTCATTTCGCTCCTGAACAGCTGGGACGGGGGACAGCAGAAAAACAGCCCAGCAAAGCCAAATGTGGGTGGGTGCAGGTCTTTGACTCAGTGCTCAGCATCAGCTGTCTCTGGGCCTGCCCAAGTTTGGCTCAGAAGGAAGAAAAAGAAAAGTGAATGTTTAGGAGGAAGGGAGGGAGGACCGGGGGCCTCAGCAGTGGGCCTTCCTTTCACCCCAAGGAGCCTTCCTTCTTGCTCGTCCTCTGCACCCACCAACTGGCCAAAGTCTCCTCCAGAGCAGCCTCATTTCTCTCCTCCTCTCCCCGTCCCCATGGGTGCCCTCCATGCCACCAACGCTTATGGGGGCCAAAAAACCCATTAAGACAAACCACATCTGCTACATTATGACATTACTGTGGAGCAATACATTTTTGTGGGGGGGAGGGTTCATATAGACAGTTCTTGTCACAAGACCGAAAAATTTCAAAAGTCTTCTACCCACTGGGCTAGATCACAAGAAGTTTTCACTGTCTGTCTGTTTTGTATCTCACCCTTTCCCTCAGAATGGGACCCAAGGGGGCTTAGAACAAATTAAAAACAAGATTTAAAATCTTATTAATAAAAAAGGTTCTTTTTAAAAATTTCTTTACTACCCTATTTCATCACCCTTGTCCGAATAAGAAATTTGAATCAGCTTCTGTACATTTAACAGGTGTGGGCATTACCTTTGTCTCTGGCAGCAAAATATATGGCTTTGGCCCTGAAAGAACCATCATCCTCATGTCAAGAGAAGCTGGACACTCTTCCCCCCCCTTCCCACAGGTGTTTGTCCTTTGAGCTTGGATAGGTATGACACAGGTATGTTTTGCCTCCTGGATGGAGTTTCTGACAGCTGCAAAAACAAGCGCCCTCCTTCACGATGGATCATCCAGCTAAAGTAAACCCATGAGGTCATGCCAGAACTCTCGTGTCACCCCTGTAATAATTAGGACGTTTGCCCAGTTGCCTCGATGGCCCCCGGCCCCATCTTGCCTACAGGTGTGTTGATTTAAGGCAGCTGGCATAACAAGAATGTGCCAATGCAAAAGCTGAAGAGACTCGGGAGAAGCAGTCCAAAATTAACACAGCTAGCTCATGAAATATTGTCAGAGGGGTATGACGAGTCTTCACTTTAAAAGAGGCCAAAATAATAATAATAAAAAGCCCTCCCAATCATAAATAAGAAAAAGCAGACGCTGCCTAGTTAGTTGTATAAATGAAAGTGACTCTTTTACCTTTATCCCAAGAAGAAAAGGAGCTTATTAACGGGGTAAAATCCAGTTCACACAAGCATTTATATCACTTCATTTTTCATCATTGGACAACCCAGGTAGGTAAACTGCTGAACGGACTTAAGCACAGAGCTGCCGATGGCAATGTGGGGATGGTGGTGTTCGTCCTGTGGTGCAGGCTGGTAAAGAACTTCTGTTTTCTTCAGGTTGACTTCCAGCCCAAACAGCTCTGCAGCTGTTGCGAAGCAAGATGTTAAGGCGCTGCAGAGATGCTTCTGTGTGGGCAACAAGGGCAGCATCATCAGCGAAGAGCAGCTCACGGAATAGATAGTTTAGAGTCTTAGTGCAAGCCCTCAGACGGCTTAAGTTAAACAAGCTACCATCAGTACGGTAACATATATAGATGCCGTCATCTTCTTCATTTCCTCAGATGCCAAGATTAACAAAGAGATCGATCACAGATTAGCAAAGGCACATAGTGCATTTGGAAGACTTTACAAAAGAGTCTGGAGTAATAACACCTGAGGCGAAACACAAAAATCAGTGTGTATAGAGCCATTGTACTGTCTATCCTCCTTTATGGATCTTAAACATGGGTCACCTATCGCCACCACTTACAACTCCTCGAACGCTTTCATCAGCGCTGTTTACGCACAATCCGAAATAAACACTGGACTGACTATGTGACGAATGTTGCTGTCCTTGAGCAAGCAGGGATCACCAGCATTGAGGCCATGATATTGAGAACACAGCTGCGCTGGGCAGGGCACGTTTCTAGGATGGAGGACCATCGCCTCCCAAAAATAGTACTCTATGGTGAACTCGCCACGGGTCAGCGTAAGAGGGGTGCTCCGAAAAAGCGATAAAAGGACTCCCTGAAACAACATCTCAGGCTTGGCCAAATTGATCACCAACAATGGTCTGCCCTGGCCTCACATCGGGAGGCATGGAGACACACTATCCACAATGCTGCAGCCTTATTTGAGAACTCACGCTGAACAAGTCTTGAAGAGAAACAACAACGCAGAAAGAATCACAACCCGGAAACATCACCCAAGGAAACCTTCTGCTGTGCTTTCTGCAACTGTACTTGGCTATCTCAGATTGGCCTTTTTAGTCATCAGCGCGCTTGCAGAAAATGCAGGACGAGTCCTTCCTGAATCTTCATTTGCAAAGAAAAGCCAGAGAGAGATTGGACAACCCACAATGGAATGTCTGTAATTGCTATTGATATTGTGGGAGTTATGATAGACTACTCAAACATGTAACATCATCTGGACTTCTCAGCAGTGGTGGCTGTTGTCTCTAATGTCAGTGGGATGGTGAATCCATTTTGAGTTAACCAAATATTTGAACCATAGCCCACAAATATGTCCAGCACCTTGGATATCTCCTCAAAAGCCAGCCTCTCCCAATCTTTCCTTGGGGATCAAGATAAATCCAGTCTGGTACATCTTAGTTACACATCTATGTAGGTACTGGGGAAGATGTAGATTGTTATTGTTGTTACATACCTTCAAGTCACTTCTGACTTATTGAGACTCTAAGATAAACCTATCACAGGGTTTTCTTGGCAAGATTTGTTGGAGGGGGGGTTTCCTTTGCCTACTGAGAGGCTGGGAGAGTGTGACTTGCCCAAGGTCACCCAGTGGGTTTCCATGGCCAAGCAAGGATTTGAACCCTGATATCCAGAGCTGAATGCTCAAACCACTACCCCATGCTGGCTCTCTGAAAATGTAGATACTTAGAGTTGATGCAGTTGCTGAGAAATGATGAGTTTTCTTTATTCATCATCAAATGGTGGTAGAAAAAGAAAGCAAAGTGGTATCAGAAAGAAAAAGGGGAAAGGAGGTGATCCCACCCACTTTTTTGCTCTGACCCACCTCTATCTTTGGCCCCCACCCACAGTCAGCTGCAAATTAGCTTGGAAAGATTTTTAGTTTGAACTCTCCTCCAAATCCTGGGAGTTGTAGTGCACAAGATACCTTCTCCAAGCCCTACCTCAGTCTAATTACAAAAGCACTTGCCCTCAATCAGTTCAGAACTCTGGCAAAAGTAAACTGTCTCTTTACTGAAAGATCACTTTTAGTGGTGGGGGGGGAGTGAGAGAAAGGGGTGGAGGAGAAATAAAAAGTCGTGGTAGAAGAAGAAAACAAAGAAGTAACAGAAAGAGAAAGGGAAAAGAGGTGATCCTACCCACTTTTTGGAAGGATGCAGTCAGAACTTCAGTTCACTCAGACAATAATCACTGGTTAAAGTGTTTTATTGAAGAGGTAAAGAAGTGAAGAGGTCCAAGGATATTGGCAGAACTGGCTCACAGGAAGAAAGTGTATGGTTTAAAATGGGGCTTGACCCTTCCTCCCCCCTCATTTCCAAGCACCTGGCCAGATGTGACCTTGGAGATGAGAGACCAGCCCACCAGGCCCCTAGGAACCTTAATGTACTCACATTCCACCCCCCCTCCATAAACAATCCATTGGCCTACAACGCATGACAGGAAACTGGAACCAGGCTAAGCAAGGTCTAGCAAAAGTCAGGATCCTGACACTTTTTGCTCTGGCCCTGCCCACCTCTCACTCTTCCTGGATCTCCAGAAGGCCTCCAGGAGACAGAAGGATGCTGCTTCCTTCTTGTGTTTGGCTGCAAGAACACAGGCGGTTGCTACCTTCCCACCCAGTTCTCACCTAGTCAATAAATGGCTCTGCAGAGGGAGCATACAGCCTACAGATAGGTAGGTACTGCAAGGAGCAGATTGTTGTGGATAGAAATTCTGAATACCATCATCCACACTGACCAAAAAAATTAAATATGCAGGAGTAATTTGCAGTTCCACCTGCTTTTGTAACCAACAGCATTCCTGCCTATATTTATGGACCAGGTAAGAACCCGTGAAAGATATTTAGTGATTTCAACATGACCTTCAAGTTTTTGGATGATAATGGAGAACTCCTAAAGGAAATGCTCTATGGCTCCATATGTTTTGGAAACATGTAGTTTGATTTTCTCTGTCACACACAGATAATTTGGTCTCATAGCACTGCAAGTCAACCAGTGAAAGGATCTTGCAAGCCGGGTCTGTGTTGTCACTTGGCTTCTTAAAAATAAGTTAACAAGGCTCTAAACAGCAAGAGCATGATCCAGTGTGTTTAAGAGGCAACTGGAGACTAGGCCTTCCTAGGAATTTTTCTCAGCTGATTTCTCCCTATGGCAAATTTGGCTGCCAAAAAAAGGGTGGGGGGATACAACAAATGAGGAGAGGCAAATGTTTATGGAACTACAGAGAGAAAAAGAATATGGGATACTCTGAAAAAGACTGAGAGTTCCAATTATTCTTTTGCAGGCACTTAGGGGATATTAATGTGGGCACTACTTTTATAGATATTTGCAGATGCAAAGAATATATATATATATATATATATATATGCATGCACACACCTTATAAAAATGTAAGAATCAAATCTTGGGATGGGTGAGAATTTTGTTTCAGTTTGTTCCTTAGAAAGATTTACCAAGAATTGCAAAACACTACAATGGGAGAAAATATACCTGACAGAATTGCCAGTTCTGGCTCAAGTTTTGTCTCTGGCCATTGGAGTTTCTTCTGAATGTTATTTCATGGCAAGAATCTTATCAAGGGTGAGATCCACCAGTCAGCAGTCTGTGTATTACATTTGTAGTCAGGATTGTCAGATGGGGTGCCAGGAGGATGAACTGTGAGTATCCAGAAGCCAAGAATCAAGAGGCAGGAGTCAGAGCACGAGAGGACCAAAGCCACAGAAGAAGCCATCAGTCAGAAGAAGCCATTGTTAGAAAAGAACACTGTTATCCAGGCCAAACTCCCAAACTAAACAGGAAGGCTTTATGAGTATTTCCTGTTGAGGAGAACCAACAGGAAGCCTTGATGAGTGGGGGAACCTTTGTACATGAAAATCGTTCACTTTCCAGGTAGATGTTTGAAGCTACAGCCCTGGTGGCTCACCATACTAGTCTTCTATACTAGTGCCCCAATCACGAGCACATCAGAAACCCTTCGATTGGGATACTGCCAGGCCGTGAAGACAGTTTTTCAGGGCCACATTTTTTATTCATAACCATAAATGTGAATCCCTAGCAGTTTGGTTAACAAGAGTCCAACCTACAATATTGTTAACTGCTGAATAGAATGCCAGCCTTCCTATTTTTAACTGATTTGCTCTTCTTTTTTTTTTTTTTTGAAGTTTCACAACATACTTTCTAATTAAAATCCATTAACAGGGGGTTACTTTTGTTATTACTGATGAAAGCTTTTCTCTGTGGAAACTTATTTTTATAGTGAGCAATGCCCCAGTCCCCCCCCCCCCCAATTTTGCCTCATACATACTAGAGGCTTATCGGGGCAAGGGGAGAAAACAGGGAAGCAGCCTTTGGATCAGATCTGCAGACAAAGTCCTCATTGCCAACCCCCTTTCACTCAACTGCAATTCTGCTGCATGGGGTGTTGCCTGTTTTGGCTGGTTGCTTGATCTTTTATCATTTTTATGTGTTTCCTGGACCACGAAATTAATTCACTGATCTCTGGCAATAACATTTGTGTAGGCTGGTCTCTGGGGCCACTTGCATTCCATTCTTATCTAAGCCAGCATAGTTTACACTTCACAGAATTAAACCTAATATTTTAGTGGATTGCTCTGGCCAAATATTTTCACTTACGCAGGCAGAGATTCCACCTTGCTTTAATCACTTCCCTTGAGAAGCATGGTTTCTCAACCTCTCTCCTCAAAGAAGTTGACTTCTTTGTCAAAATCTGTGGTTGTGGGTTACATGATGCCATCTGCTTACTGAATCCTTGTGTGGATAGAACAATGTTGGTTTCAGTCTTCTAGAGTGAAAGAATCTAACATGGAATAGTGGTGGAGAGTCTAATAAAGAGCCTAGTCCTGCAGTAAAACTAATGCTTGTCTCACCCCTGTATGCAGATTCCTGTCTGCCTTGAAAACATTCATAAAATAAAAATGAACATAAAGACTCAGCTGGAAAAGGACAACTTTGGCTACAACATGAAGAAGACTCAGTATTCCTGTGCTCAGTGGTAGAAAAGTGTGTGGGCAAGACGGAAGATAAACAGGCAGAAGGGCTGGAATGGGAATGATAAAATGAGGGAATGTATGTTCATCTCAAATAGCTCAAGCAAAGCAGAATCACAGCAGCTCATTGGGACTCATAAACTGAGGGGAGGAGATGCATTAGCAGCACACAGCTTACGTTGCACAATTAATAAAAGCTGACAAAGTCACGGCAGCCTTGAGTCAGGAGCCAATGGATCCCAAACATTTATATCCCTGATGCAACTACACTACAGCAGCTGTTTCCGGAAACAATCTGCCTACAAGACATTATATGTGGTAGTATTAAGCATACCTTCTAGAAGGAAGTCTAAAATCTTAAACACACTTTACCTGGCAGCACTGGTGGCGTCCATGTCAGTGAAGCAGTGAATCCACTTGTGGTTTTAGTTTGAACATCAAAGGCGCTATCTAAGATATTAAGCCTTTGGTGGATATGGTTCAGCATCTTTGGATAACTCTTTAAAGCTTAGACTAAAATCCAAAGCAGATTCACTGCCCCATTGACATGAAAGCCACAAGGCTTGGCCGCATGAGAATTGATCTCCTTGAACTCAATAGGGCTTGTTTCTCAGTAGACTTGTCTTGGAGTATACAGGTTGTCCCCCACTTCCTGTTTCCACAGGGGTTCAGTTCCTGGACTTACCCGATATCCGAAACCGTGGATAATAGCAAACCCTATTAAAATAAAGGACTTCCAATACAAACATACCATAGAGTTGCATTGGAGGACCTAGCGACTCCTAGAGAGGATACCTCTCTAGGCATTTTCCGGCATGACTCTATAGTATGTGCCCCTATTTTTTTCAGCTGCAGATAACTGAAACTGTGGATATTGGTTCCATGTGGGGGGAGGCAACATGTACTGCAAAACAGCCACAAAGCACAGAGGGTGTTATGATGCATGCTTGTTATGATTGTTTTGACCTAGTAAACTCAGGTCTTTTGAACTGATTTTAATCATGGCCATCAATTAAATGGAAGCAGAGCACACTGAAGACAAAACTGACTAGCAAGCTTCCAAAAGATTTCCAAAGGGTTATGTCTGTGGAGATTTATTAGCCATAATGAGAGATCTCTATACCATTTTCTTCCTGTCCCTTTCCTAAGGCAATTGGTACCAGTATATATTTTTCAATCATGCAACTACTTTTTCCATCCTCCGTCCTGCCCCTCTGCTAAATCCATCATTTCCCATGAAGTCTATGCCTTAACACTCAGTTCTCCAATTCAATTGAATCTAAAGCCCCAACAATCCCAGGTGAGCAGATAAGCCCTGGCAGTGCTGCATCCCTTTGGCACCATGTGCAGGTGGAAATCTGGAGCACAATGTTGTCACTTAGCTTTCTTTTAAGCCTCTCTGAACACACACGCCCCTCTTTCCTAGCAATGAATCCCCCTTCCCTCCTTTGAAATTTAGACCTCATTGCATAGATCTCTGAAGAATGCAATTCAGGTTTGGCTTGTAAGCCTGCTGGCTTTCCCAATTCTGAACTCCTCCACCAATCTGCCAGGGTACTCCACCTCTTGGCTCACAACCACCTGCAGTCCTGCCAATCCTGGCCCCACACAGTTTTGTAAATGACCAGGCAACACTCTGTTACCTCGAGCCAAGCTTTAAGAGTCCATGAAGTTGTGAGTAATCCAGGTTTATTTTGATAAAGGCAGTCATACCACACTTTGGAGATGGCCCCAATTGACTCATCCAAACTCATTTGGAGAGGCCAGCCCTATGTCTGATGGCAGAAGAGGCCCTGTCAATGCAAACCAAAGCATTTTTAAAGTAATAGTTGCATGTCTGAATGGACATCCTGTCCTAGTATGTGGACACCCAGACGTGACAAATGGACACATACAGTTGAGTAGGTGCACTCCATGATTTCTCACCCCTGTTTTAATGCCTCCTTCAAGTTACTGCAAACCAAAAATAAAAAATAATCTCCAAATATTTATCTTTTTCAAACCAACATCAATAATGACTTTAACCAATTTTCCTAAGCTTGAATAAGCTTTGTAGTGATTTTTAAAAAAAAAAAAATCAGCTTTTTTCTGGTGGTGGGTACTTTGAATATAGTTGTATTTTTGTGTTTGTTTCAGATATGATCTATTGACTTACTCCTTTTCACTTGGTGGTTCGTGGGATAATAAAAATTGCTAATATATTGATGTGTGTTAAATGTATTTCCAGTTCTGTATTGACTTCCTCTTTTTAAAAAAAAAAAAAAAAAAGCACTTTCAAGACAATTGAAATGCGAGGATTGTATACAGTGGAGAGGTTTTCACTCATGAAATATTTGTATGGGAGAATGGATGCCCAGTAACATTTCTTTAAAAATTCCCTGATGTGAGCTGAGCTCACCTTATTAACTGGGGGGCTGTTTACATGACAAAAAAAGCCCAAGAAGAATTCGTGTTGATCCCTGGTTGTTTACGCACATCACGGGATATTCAGAAGGAGAGGTAGCAAAAAGCCCAGTTGTCTTCCCACCCCTCTATTTTTCAGGACTTTCTGGGGAAAGTCCGAGACCGCCTATACTATTGGCTGTCTAAACAACCAGGAACCATCCCAGGACATGGGATCGTTTCTGATTGGCTGGCCATTGGAGGGGACGAGCTTGCAAGGGAAGCCTTGAAATCGCCATTTTGTTACGCCCCCCCCCCAGGGTCCTCCACTGGCTCCAAAGAAGCCAGCTGAGTGCAAGGCAGGGTCTCTCCCCTCCCCTGCCCACGCCCAAGCAGCTATGGAGAAGTTATCCCCCCTTTCCCCAGTCTGTGCAGCCACTCAGGGTGGGGGTCTTCTCCATGACTAGCAGTCACGGAGAAGAACATCCTCCACCCCATGCGCCTTCCCTCACCACGTGAGCATACCACCCATCCTTGCAGCTGCACGAGGCGGGGGGGGGGTCTTCTTTGTGACTGGCATTAACACAGCTGTGTGTTTCCTGAGGACAGTAACAAAAAATGTCACAGTGTATAGACCCCCTCCACCTTTTTGACAAATGGACATTTTTTAAAAAGTCTATTTCTCTCACACACACACTGTTAGCCCTTCCTCAGGTGACCTCACAAAAATGTCAGGATTTAATACCAGCTCGTGAGGTTTCAAAGAGACCTTTGTATTTGTTCATTTTATCCATGTCTAAAACACACACACATATTCCATGCTTATTTGTGTCATTCTCCAGGTTGTGCATGGGATGGCTTGGAGGTTATAGACCTCTCTCAATTCTGAGAGGCAAAAAAAGCGGGGGAACATGCCAAAAGAATTGTATCACTCACAAAGAGCCGAGCTTTGCGTCCACTCCCTAAACTCACTTCCAGGGAAGAGAAGAGGGTTTTTTTTTAATGTCATTAGCAACACTCTGGACTAGCTTGGCATAGTAGAAAGCAAAGGAATAGAAATTGCTGTTAAGGTTGCTTGTCAACTGACTGCCCCTCCGTCAAAAAAAAAAGAAAAAAAAAGAGGTTGATTAGGGTTTGTGCAGGTGGCTGCATTTGGATGGAGCACTAAATCATTGTTTAAGTGTTAATGAGAATTATCTGCTTTGAGGTTTTGGGACTGAGTGCCCCTTCCCTCTTCTCTTTCCTCAAAGTGGCTGTGAGGAAAATATCAGAAAGTTCTGGTTCCATTTTAGATCGTCCATAGTTTAGGGTGTCATCTGAACCCTAAACTGTAGTTTATATGCCTTCGTGAAATAAGCCGGCTTCCAAAACATTCAGTTGAAGTTGGCTTGTTTCAACAAACCATAGTGAATCATAGTTCATGGTTAATCTAAAATGGAGACAGAATTCTCCTTATCAATATGCCACTATTTTAATTAATTTATTGTACAACAGTCAGGAGTTCTGGAGAACCAAAGTTTGGGAACCACTGGGGTAAAAGAAAGAGTTTCACCAGGTGTTGCTTGTCAAACAACTAGCTAAGAAGTAACACCTTCTGAAATTCCCTCTACTGTGCAACCATTAAAGGTGCAGGAGCCCTCTCCAGCTTTCACTCTGGCAATCCAAAGGACCTTATCACCCTACACTGTTATAGTGCTATTATTCCACTTTAATTGCTATGGTTGCCTCCTGTGGAATTCTGGGGTTTGTAGTTTAGTGAGGCCTAAGAGCTCTCCGGCTGAGAATGCTAAATGCCCCTTGCTAAACCTCAATGTCAGGATTCTGGGATAGGCAATCCAGTAAATTTATGCTGTAAAGAGCAAAAGAGCATGAAGTTCAACATATTGGCCTACAGGGGGCTAACAGTGAAAGCAATCTGCAGCCAGCCTGTGTTATGGTTTAGAGGCCAGAGAAAGTAGCCTTGCGACAGAGACACTATCTGTCCTGAAGAATGTAATCTGCATGTGAACGGTATGTCTTTGTAAGCAGTGTTATTGTAAAGGTATGTCATTGTGAATGCAATGTGACTCTGTATTCAGTCGTGTACTGTTCAGGGTCTATGCAGTATCAGAACAGTGTTGTTTTTCCTGATGACTGAGAAATGTAGTTGACAGAGAGGATTCTCTGTGACACTGTATATATTTTGAATATGTTCCAGTAAAGACAAGTATCTTTGTGTCGGTTTGCTTTATTTTCTTCACCTGGATGATGGGCACTCTGCTAAAACTTTTTGCTGCCTGGAACTCTTAACATGCAGAGTCTCCAGTGCACTAACATGCCATTCAGATCCCAGGATTCCAGAGGAGGCAGCCAGAGAAGTCCAATAATAGCACTATAACAGTGTAGTGTGATAATCTCCTTTAAGTGCCACCCTTATCTCTAGTTTCCTTCAGAAATTCTCTCTGCTTGTTCAAAGAAGCAAGGGAGGAGGCCACATGTGTTGGCCCCAAACTCAGTGGGAACATTTCTATCCACCAGACCTCCATGTGTTAAGCACAGTGGTTCTCAACCTGTGGTTCCCCAGATGTTGTTGGACTACAGTTCCCAGGAGCCCTCTGAGGTCTCACCTTGACAGCCAGATGATCCTCCCAGTCATAAGTGAGGCTGTGAGTTCTATCCTACAGTCTCACTAATTACTGGGAGGACCACCTGGCTGTCAAGGTGATAACTCAGAGGGCTCCTGGGAACTGTAGTCCAACAACATCTGGGGAACCACAGGTTGAGAACCACTGATTAAGCAGATCATCTGAAAGCAGAATCTGCATGTATTCAGCTGAATGTGCAGACCTTGAAAAAAGTCTTCTTTCTTAGATGATCACAATTTCTCCTCACACCCAAGATTGCTCATGGGTGGTGGTGGAAATGCCATCCTAATGATCAACAGGAAACCAGATGCCTGTCACTTACAGTGTCTGCTGCCCGGTACATCAGGATTAGGTGATTTTTATGGTCCCTATGTATACCCTATACTATTGAATATGTGGGGATCATTAATATGAATCAGTTAGAAATGTGTAACTCTATGTTTCACATTTGTAACTGTGTTTGTGAATTCCAGCCTACCACTTCAACTGTCATGGACTCTCCCTGCTCTTCCCAAGGCTAGCAGTTTGGTGACGACTTTGCAGATTCCATCAGAGATCTCTCCCTCACCTTCTCTCCCAATAGAAGTACAGTTCCTAGAGGAGAGGGAGGTGGTGACTCAACCAGCATCGCTCTGTGTTGTGGAGATGCCCGAAGAGAAGAAACTGCTAAGCCCAAATGTGTCTGACCTCACAGGAAAAAGTGTTCATTTGTGAGCCTCTAGAGACAAGCAGCCTATGGCGTCTGTAATCTCCACCCGGATTCTTACAGCAAGCACCTCCATTCCTGTGACAGGCGTGACTTTGGGGGAAGGCCAATGACATGTATGTAATGTTTCCATTCACTCAGGGAGAGCTGTTCTTGGGTTTGGTCCCAAGCACCTTTGGAGGGCTGGTAGGAGGGCAGCTGCTACAGCGAGAGAGTAATGATGCTCATATATCACCTGGATGTCAACACCAAGCCGGGCAAAGGGCAGCAGCACTGGGTTTCAGTTGCTCTTGCCTGCTGCCTCAATGTAGTGAGTGCTGCTGTTGAATGACTAGAAAGAGGTCCAGAAGACCTAAAGCAAGCCTGGCTAGCTTTTATTTTGGGAGCCCCCACCCACCCCAATGGGATTGGCATTAGGGATGCAAAGCTTCATAAACTTCATTCTCACGGACAATAATTTTTACATTTTTTCCCTTGCTGCCAGAAAGACATCACAGACTGTGCAGATTTTGAAGACGATTCACAGTTCAAGACTTATACTGCACACGTAAAAAATATGCATGGTTGTTTTGCACTTAAAGCAGTATTTTTCTGGGCAGAAAAGGGTGTTTGAATAGAATAGAATCTTTATTATGGCCATAGACCAGCACAGTTTTTTTTTAAGTGTGTTTGTTTTCTGTGCAGAAGACAGTATTTTGTGCACACAAAACAGGATTTTCTCTGGGTGGGGGGAAACAGAATTTCTATGCAGAAACCACATTTCCTGCACAGAAAACAACTTTTTTCTGTGCTGAAATGATATTTTCTGTGCAGAAAATGCTTTTTGCCACTTAAAAAAAAAAAACAGAAAAAAATGCATTTTCACATAGAATAAGTCCCAACTGACAAAGATTCTTGCCTGTCTAGGAATCTCTCCATCAGGGTTTCCTGACACCGATTTATTTATTTTTTTACGTTCTTTGAATGTTTTAAAAATATTCTTTCCATCCCTACTTGACACACTCCATAACAAAGTGAGCAACTGCTTGGTTTGCACTTTTGGAACAGGAAGGATCAGCATCAATCTTTCAGTTAGCAAAGTTCAGGGTTGAAAACTAGGTTGGGTCCAATCCTTGCAGCCAAAACAGCACCACCTCCTGTGAAGAAAAGTAAGGTATAAGCTGGCTCAGGGAAAACTCAAGATATGTAAAGTACAGAAAACACTGATGATGACAATGATGATGATGATGACTGGAATATGTCTCCTCCCAGATGCCAGATTTTAGCATGACTGGCTTGGGGGGGGTGTATTGATGTTGAGGGCCAAAACAGTGACTTTTCTAACCTCTGAGAAACTGTTTGGGAAATAAAATTAGGGGTCCAATGAAAACCATGTACAGATTAATGAAGATGAAACATGTTCATGGGAATACTGACTTACCAGAGGGGAGAAGAAAATGGGTGGGTAGGGTAGTGGAATTCAATATCCTGAAAGAATGTTGATTGGTGAGCTAAAATGCTGAACCAGAGTACTCTGTACTACAACATTTTGTCATAGTACCCACTTGTTGCTTGTAGCATTCAAGTGGGGAGTACTTGCGCACCATGCTAATTTTTTTGTCATTTCCTACAAGAGTGAAACGATAGTGATCATTCCTTATTTAATTTAAAATTATCAACCAGAAGCAGGGTAAAATTGCTTGTGTGGGATGGCTTCCATGCCAGTGGAGCAGTAAATTCCCTCTGGGTTTTAGTCTGAACTTTAAAGGGGCTATTTAAGATGATGAAGCCTATCCTTTCAAATGCAGTAAAATCTTCTTTTAGTTCCTGTACAGCTCACACCAAAACCTGAAGTAAATTCACCACCCCACTGGCGTCGGAACCATCATCTGCTGGTGGTGACTAGCAGATAGGCATGGTTGGACTAGGGGACTTCCCTTGCTCTGTCAGGTTTCTTTAAAGCTTGCAAAATAGTAGATGGATGCATTCAAATGAGGAAGACTGCCTGGAGAAGTTTAGAAAACTCTTCACTTAGCCAGATGATGATGTGGTGTCATCTGATGATGTTGTCAGACTACATTTTGAAATTGACTTGAATTGATTCCAGCTGGTTGTGAAATTTGGGGTTTTCTCATTCTTTTGGGTCTGGGTGGGAGGATGATGGAAAAGACAAGAGGGGGAATTTCACAGCTGCAACACAACCACAGGAGGCTCATGTGACTCATTTGCTGGAATGTACCACTTGAGATCACTGGGGAGGGGAGCTTGGGAATTTAAACACACACCTATCCCTAGTAGTATTTTATTTTAACCTATGGGTACTACACTCTACAACAGTGGGTTCTCAGCCTTTAGCCTCTCAGAATCCCAAGCTGGCTGGCAATTCTGGGAGCTAAAGTCTAAAACATGGAGGGCCAGAGTTTGAGAACCACTAAAAAGGATCTATAAGGAGGGAGAAAGGGAAAGAAGAAAACTCAGGTGGCAACTCCTAAGGTTATGTAATTCTTTTTTATGGAAACTGGCTTTTTGCAGTTCAAAACTTAGTGACTCTCCAAGACTTAGCCTGGAGGTGCTCCCAAAATATGTCCATCTCCTTTAAAATTCAGACTAAAAACCAGAGTGGGTTGACTACCTACTGATATGGATGTCACCAGCTGCCACCAACAGAGCAGTTGGTCCTGATGGCTTCTGTGAAGAGGAAAGAGGGGTCTAACTTTGTGGTAAAAATAGGATTGCCAGATGTTCCTTATTATAAGAGATGTCCCTTATTTGAGGTCCAGAAACTTGGAAAACAGCAGGATTCTGCTCTAGCCTAGCCTGATGTAACTGTGCATGCATGCCTACTGCAACAGGCAAGGTAAATAGCAGCTGCCTTCTGAATCTCTTACTGAGCATGTGTTAATAAGAATAAAAAAAAGGTGGGGGGAGAAAGCAGATAAGCCTGCCTCAGCAGTTACCTCCCAGCATGTTACAGAAGCATAGATCAAAAATCAAATCATAAGAAAAATGGAGGCCGGTGAAAGGAAAAAAACAACTCATCCCTAGATGCATTTTGGAAGAAGCTTTCAAGTTGTCATGTAGAAGATTAAAAATGGTTTTGTTTACTTAAGTAAGGCTTACATGACTTGGTTGTTTCATTTCACATGCACATGTTTTTAGTTTTGGATTAAAAGTTTGCTGAAACATGTTGAACTCCTCTTATTTATTTGTTGAGTAGGAACCTATCCCTATTCTTCCCGTTATTTCAGCCTGTGATATAAAATTTTCATTAAAGATGTAATGCACAGAAACACATCTACTCCATTAAGTAAGATATACCTGTACTTGTGTATGGCTGGGTTAACTGAAATCAATATTTTCATTTGTTATTTAGAAAGAACACAAACTTATTAAAAACTACCTCTTGATTATCAATACTGCATGTCATGAATTTCAGCTGGTCCTTCTTGCTGTTCTGAAAACCAAACAACTCTAGGTCAAAGCAGTAGCACTTTTCTGGATCTGAAGACACCTAAACAGGGCACTCCTAGGCTGTATCTGCACTGCAGAAATAATCCAGTTTGACACCACTTTAACTGCCATGGCTCAATGCTATGGGATCCTGGGATTTGTAGTTTCTTGTGGCACCAGAGTGCGCCAGTGATGTAAACTCGAGTTGCTTCAATGACTTGACTTGGGAGATTTTCAGACAGGCAAAAATCGCTCCTTGCCGCGCGAGCAGCCTCCCGAAACTGCTGCGCGGCAAGGGTCTTCTTCGGACGACGCTGTGCCTCTGGCGAAACCGTCCGTGTCACTTCCGTGAAGCTTGGGACGGCTCCGCGTCATATTTCAATCACGGGCAGCCTCCGTGATTGAAATATGACGCGGAGCCGTCCCAAGCTTCACGGAAGTGACACGGACGGTTTCGCCAGAGGCACAGCGTCGTCCGAAGAAGACCCTTGCCGCGCAGCAGTTTCGGGAGGCTGCTCGCGCGGCAAAGAGCGATTTTTGCCTGTCTGAAAATGTCCTTGGACTCGACTCAACAATAAATGTCACACTGACTCGACTCAACTTGCGATTTGCAAATTTTTAGCAACCGACTTGCTGGCCTTGGTTCAGTAAATTAAAATCCAAGATAAGACTTTGCTCTTAAATCTTTTATCAAAACAAAAATCATGTAGCTTGGAGAAGAGACGATTGAGAGGTGACATGAGGGCTATATTTAAAAACCCGCAGGGATGTTATATAAAAGAGCCAGAGTGGTGTAGTGGTTTGTGTGCTGGACTAGGACTCTGGAAGCCAGGATTTAAATCCTTACTTCACCACAGAAACCAACTGGGAGACCTTGGGCAAGTCACACTCTCTTGGACTCATAAAGAGGTAAAGACAAACCCCTCGGAAGAGATCTTGCCAAAAAAACTCCATGATCGGAAGGATGCCTTAGGTTCGCCATAAGTCAGAAACAACTTGAAAGCACATGACAACAACAATCTTATATGAAAGATGGAGCAACCTTGTTTTCTGCTGCTCCAGAGACTAGAACACAAACAAATCAATTCAAATTACAAGAAAAGAGATTCCACCTAAACTTCAGGAAGAATTTATTTACTATAAGAGCTGTTCAACAGTGGAATAGACTGCCACAGAGTGGACTCTTAATCTTTGGAGGTGTTTAAATGGAGATTGGATGAGCATCTTTCAAGAACGCTACAGTTGTGTACTCCTGCATGGCAGGGGATTGGACTGGATGCCCCTAGTGGTCCATTCCAACTATAAAATGCTGTGATTCCATGAGCAGGAAAGGGCACTCTGCACATACCCATTAGCACCCAGCTTGAGTTTCCAGCTCCCTGCCTCTCCTTTTTTTAAAAAGAGAACCACAGGTGGCAACTTTGCAATGTGAAGCAGCTCAGTTTTGTATGTTCCTCTCCATGTACTCTTACAGATGCTGAGTGTGATGTTGCCATGGTAACAAACACAGAGGTGTGGGTGGGGATGAGAGACAGGAGATGCTGTGTGTTGATCAATAAATCCCCATGATGTGTCCCTGGGTACATTACACCCAGCCCAACCTGTCTCCTTTCCCCCCACTTTCTTTGGCATCCCATCCCCCTTTCTCCCTGTTTCACAGCAACAGCAGAGGGGGAAAAGACACATTCTTGCTCATAGATATATATATTGAATACTTACTGTGTGAGGAAAGCTGAGGGAACAGTTAGGGGAAAATCTCACACAGAGATTAGGTTACAAGGGACAGCTGAGTGTATAAATCCACTCCCCAAAGAGGGTCATTAGGAATATTTCTGGCAGAATTCCCTTTGCCTTCACTCTTTCTCCCCTATATTCCTGATCCCTTCATCATCATGCTTTTTTGTTTCAAAGACATCCACTGCCACCAACACCCCTCAAACCATGTCCAGCTGAGAATCGGATCTCCTGCCCTGGATTGTTCCCTACCCACCCACCCACCCCCCGCTTGCCAAACCAACTTGAGAGTTTTGTTTTAACTTTTCCTCTCTCTGCCTGGAAGACACAACAATCCATAATATATTAAGGAAGTAAATGTAGGGCAGGTGGAGCGGATGGCTCCAGGGAGATGCGCAATGCAAACTCTTCTAATCTAGGTCACTTGTTTTCTGTCTGGCTCAGCACTGGGTTGTTATCTGGTGGTGGCCTCAAGGGAGCAAGTCTGAGGTCTTTGGCCCAAGTTGCCTCATGGATCCTTTTTTTTTCTTTGAGGCCAATTCAACTGTCTGGCCTATTCTCTTGAAAGAGGCCTGCCCTTTTTACATACCTTTTTACTGCTCACCATGACATACGCAAAACGGCTCTTTAAAAGCCACTGATGTGCATAGCTGGAGGATATTCATGGGGAAAATCTTATCCTGATGGCAGAAGGGTGAAATAAGGAGAACCTAGAACAGTTCTTTTTTTTGGGGGGGGGGGACATAGCTCCCAGAACCCCCTAGCCACCATTGTCCATGCTGGGGGGGGGATTGCATACCCTCCATCGTTTCACAGATGAAAATTGTGACACATGTGGCCAAGCAGCAGCCCCAGAATATTGTCAAAATGATACAAGAACACACAAACCAGGAGAGGCCGTGTCAGTTTGCTTTTTGCCTGAGCCTACTAGGAAAGGCAAGATTTCACCTTCTCCGCTCTTCACTACTAAGTTAATTGAGTGCACGCTAAGAGGGGCACTCCAAAAAACCGATACAAGGATTCTCTGAAACAACATCTCAGGCTCGGCCAAATTGATCACCAACAATGGTCCACCCTGGCCTCACATCAGGAGGCATGGAGACGCACTATCCACAATGCTGCAGCCTTATTTGAGAACTCACACCGAACAAGTCTTGAAGAGAAACGACAACGCAGAAAGAATCACAACCCAAAAACATCACCCAAGGAGACCTTCTGCTGTGCTTTCTGCAACCGGACTTGTTTATCTCGGGTTGGCCTTTTTAGGCATCAGCGCACTTGCAGAAAGCGCAGGATGAGTCCTTCCTGAATCTTCATTTGCAAAGAAAAGCCAGAGAGACTTTTGTACTTTGAACTTAGTTTGCAGTGATTGAACCAAGCTGAGGTCAAAGGTGGAAAATGGGAGAAAGTGGGACATTTCAGAAGCATCTGAAAAACTGAGACAACAGAGGATTGATTGGGACTGCCCATGGAAAATTGGGATAGTTCAAGGGTATGGAATCCTGGGAATGACCGTCTTTAAAAGGAATGTTTAGAAATTCTGAACACGAGTCTCTTTTCTCCAGTTTCTTGTCTCTGCTGTATTCCTTCTGGGTATCTCTGTGTGTGGATGATGATGATGATGTTGATGATGATACCATCTGAGAGGACCTCAGGGAGATGATAGTGCTTATCCTCTCTGCCCCTTCCTGTCAGGGGTTAAAATATTGAAGGAAGAATGCCATGTTATTGTTAGACAAACAAAAGAGCTCAGGCAGGCACCCCAGTGCCTTGTCCATCTCCAGTCAATGTTCCAGGTTCCATGGAGCAAGGCTTCCAAAGACACATTTGCATTTACATTTCACACACACTGACTATTTGGTACAATAAATGAATAACAAGTGGTTATTAGAAGCACACTCCAGGACATTTGACAGCCCTGTGCACGTGTATCTCTTATTTATGTGAAGGAGCTGGATACTGCAGCTTGAAGCACACTGTGAGATCTTTCAGCACCACATGCTGTCAATGTGGTTCTAATAAGTAGCTATTAATGAACCGACAACAACTGCTTTATTAAGCTTAAATAAAGGCATATGGGGGAGCTTTAATCTGAGTACTTTGGACATACCATGAGACAACATGCTTCATTGGAAAAGACGGTAATACTTGCTAAAATGGAAGGCAGCAGGAAAAGAGGAAGGCCACATTACAGACAGATTCATACAATCAAGGAAGCCATAGAGTTCGGAGGACATGAGCAGGTTGGTTGATGTCAAGTGCTCATTCCTAGAGTCACCATAAGACAAAGCCAATTTGCTGGCACATAACAAGTCAACATTCTATATAATGGAATACAGAATAATTCATTTCCCAGAGGCTGGCTGAAAACTCATGGTTCCAAGCCACTGTGGGATGGCATGTACTTCTACCTCTCCCCACTCTGATATTTTGGTAAGACTTGCTTTTCTATCTCTAAAGTGCATAAACCTGCATGAGTGCATTTAGAAGCAAAGCTTATCACTTGGATCATGACAGGCAAGCAAAGCATGTCAATGTCATTAGATCCTTTTGGTGCAAGATTAGATCTTGCCTGACCTCTCTTGGAGGAGGGAATGGAGGATGAGAATGACAGAATTAATCATCTTTATCATTAACTTGAATCCTGCTGGTATCTTACACATTTGCAACTTAATCAAAGGGAACCCATATTTTGGCTGGCTCAGGTTGGGGAGGGAAGGTCTTTTGTGTGAAGGATATGAAACAGAGGCACATCTGAGAGTCTTTCTCCTTTTAATACAATGGTGAGGATCTTCCTTAGAGTAATTCATAGTATGTCTATGGATAACAAATCAATGGGTCTTAGAGCAAATCCAGCCTGAACTCTCCCTAGAAGCCAAAATGACTAAACAGAGAAAGTTGTACTTTGGCCATATCATGAGAAGACATGACTAACTAGAAAAGACAATAATGCTTAGCAAAGTGGAAGGCAGTAGGAAAAGAGGTAGACTGCATTACAGATGGATAGACTCAATCAAAGAAGCAACAGCCCTGAGTCTGGAAGACCTGAGCAGGGCTGTTGATGATAGGGTGATGGTCTCTCACTCATAGAGTCACCATAAGTTGAACCTAACCTGAAGGCAGTTAACAACAAAAAAGTCAACACTGATATAAATCCCATTGATTCTATGGTTCTACTCTAGTTGGGACATGCAATTGGACTGAGGCCATAGTCCGCACATATACAGAGATGCTGTAATATTTATAGGCCAGAATCCTGTTGGTGATATATGTGCATGTAGCTTGAGATTACGTGCATGTATGTCTTATTCTCGATGGGACATAAAGGACTATTCACCAGCCCATTGCACTCCTTCCAAAAGCTCCACCCCATCAGCTGCCAAGCCCAGTGGGGTGCTGCTATAGCTATAAAAGAGCCGGAGTGGGAGTGTGGGTAATAGCAGGGGCTGATTCCTGTCTCTCTGGCTTTTCTTTGCAAACAAAGATTCAGGAAGGACTCATCCCGTGCTTTCTGCAAGCGCACTGATGACTAAAAAGGCCAATCCGAGATAAACAAGTCCGGTTGCAGAAAGCACAACAGAAGGTTTCCTTGGGTGATGTTTCTGGGTTGTGATTCTTTCTGTGTTGTCATTTCTCTTCAAGACTTGTTCGGTGTGAGTTCTCAAATAAGGCTGCAGCATTGTGGATAGTGCGTCTCCATGCCTCCCGATGTGAGGCCAGGGCGGACCATTGTTGGTGATCAATTTGGCAAAGCCTGAGATGTTGTTTCAGGGAGTTCTTCTATCGCTTTTTTGGAGCGCCCCTCTTATGCTGACCCGTGGTGAGTTCACCGTAGAGTACTATTTTTGGGAGGCGATGGTCCTCCATCCTAGAAATGTGCCCTGCCCAGTGCAACTGTGTTTTCTATATCATGGCCTCAATGCTAGTGATCCCTGCTTGATCAAAGACAGCAACATTTGTCACATAGTCAGTCCAGTGTATATTTAGGATTTTGTGTATACAGTGCTGATGAAAGCGTTCGAGGAGTCGTAAGTGTTGAGAGAGGCAAAAGAAGCAAGGTACTCCACTCCACCTCTGCATTGCCTCAGCATCCCCAAAAACACAAGACAATAGCACAAGCTAGCGTTTGAACCATAGGAGATTCCTCTTCTACCATTTAATGAGGCCACACACCTCAGTGATTATATCGAAGTAACTAAAACAGTTACAGATGCTTGGGGGGGGGTTATCCTTTGTTACATCCTAATCACAATGTAACTTAATGCTTATTATAGGGGAAAGCAATTAATTACTAGTAATTAATTTTTGTTACCACCTATTTCCAAGCTCTGGTAGAGAGTTGTATGCATGTCATGTTTGGGCTGCATTTTAAAAGACTATAACTGGGGTGGGAATGATGTATCCCTCCATATCATGTTGGACTACCAGTCCCAAGTCATCTTCACCAATGGGGAGGAATGCTGGAAATCACAGTTCTGCAAAATCTGGCGAGTCATATGATCCCCACCCCTGGCCTACAATCTTATGCAAGCGCTCACCTTCTTCCTATAGCTTGAGAAACACTCACTCTGTGTGTGTGTGTTCTTTCATTGCTCTTCACTTCAGCCCTGCTCATTTGCCTTTGGCCCGTCTCCACTGGATCTTCCCATCGTACACCAAAACTCTTTCACCACAATTGGTGCCAAAACCTTGCTGCCATCTGGAATGGCCTTGTTGGACTTCGCTGGATCATTGACTCACCGTCTATTTTTAAATGTAATTCAAAAACATGGCATCATTTTCCCATTTCTGTTTCTCCATCTTAGTCTCAGTCTCAGTCTCGGTCTCTCCCTCCCCTTTCTCTGTCTCTCTCTGTCTCTCTGTCTCTCTCTGCATGACTTTGGCTCTAGTTTGAATTTTGCAATGCCTCAAGAGCGATGGCAGAACGTATCATGTAGTTCTTCAGAAAGAGGTTAAAAGTAAAGCCGAATTGGGTGTGTCTTTCTACGCCCTCATGTGACCCTCTTGGCTCTTCTTTCATTTTTCCCTTTGCAGCTCAAAACAGGAAAACTCTCTTCCCCCACAAGTCAGTGGACCAGTTTAAAATGGAGTCCAAGTCAGAGGATAAAAATTGGTTTGGTGCTGGTTCAGCTCAGCCTACAACCCAAACAAGGACAGCAGTATGCCCTGCTGTCCAGTGCAGCCAGTTCTCCATTTGAAGGGCTGCCAAAGGAAAGTCCTTTGCTTGAAGGCAACCTCCATTTGGAACATAAAAGCTTACACTGATTCAGACCATTGACTGGTCTAGTCCTATACCATCAGCTCTGACTGTTAGCGGCTCTCCACGATTTAAGGCAAAGTTCTTTCCTACCTGTACCTGTTGGGCTCCCATCTGTGTACCATCCAGGCCTGATCCTGATTAATTTCCAAAGTCAGACATGAACAGGTACATTCAGGGTGCTATATTGATTATCATCAGGGGTGTAGATACTGGTGGGAGTCATTGCCCCCCAAAATAAGAATTCTTCCTCCCCATTATACTTTCTTTCAGCCTCCAAATTCTACCATTGAAGTGACTTCAGTTGATAATTTAAAAATACAGTTTAGGCATAGACAACCAAAGAAACAGGGCAGACAAAGTGACCAAGGGAATGCAAACTCAGCCAATAGAAGTATTCTAGGTATGAATGGTTTTCAAGATCTAATTCGCTGCAATTTGGTGTCCAAAGAAGAATTTCACCTGGGATGACAGAATTCTTATTTGAGGGTGAACACCCTTATTTTACACACACACACACACACACACACTCACATAGCTGGTAGTCATCCAGTCCACATCCAAGTTTAAAAATGAAGACTGCTCACTAGGGAGAATAGAGGATTGGGAGACAGATCATGTCCATGGTATCATGGCTACATGTCTGATGCAGGTTCTTGGCCCTTGGTCCCAAGTTTCAGCTATTTGTCATGTATGGTTTTAAAAAAAAAATAAAAAACAGCTGGGACAAAAGTTGTCCCAACAAATTTGTCAAACAATTATGAATGATTTTTTATTACCAGCACAGACAAATCTATCAAATACTTTTTTGTCCTAGCTAATTAACAAAAGGCTCTTCCAGATTGAGCTAAAGATGTATTTCTCAAAAATAAGTCATGCCAGACTAATCTTATCTCTCTTTTTTTGATAGAGTTAAAAACTGGATAGATAAAGGGAACGCTGTGGATGTAGAATATCTTGATTTCAGTAAGGCTTTTGACAAGGTCCTCCATGATATTCTTGCAAAAAAGTAACGTGTGGGCTAGACAATGCAACTGTTAGGTGCATTTGTAACTGGTTGACCAATCAAACCCAAAGGGTGCTCACCAATGGCTCCTCTTCATCCTGAACAGAAGTAACTAGTGGGATCCCACAGGGTTCTGTCCTGGGCCCAGTGCCCAGTGCTATGCAACATCTTTATCAATAACTTAGATGAGGGGATAGAGAGCATGCTTTTCTAGCAGGCCTTTCCCAAATAGCTATCCCGGCCTGAAAATTCAGCTGTCTTTTCCCTTAAGCTGCCATTGAATTATTCCAATTTTTTTCTCTTTAATTCTTGTATATTTTTAATCTTTTTAATTTAATATTGTTTTAAGGGGTGGATGGGTTAGGGTACTAATGTAAATATGCAATTTTTATGCTGTAAGCCGCCCCAATTGCATTGCAGAGGGGCGGGATAGAAATAATAATAATTATTATTATTATTATTATTATTATCAAATTTGCAGATGACACCAAATTAGGAGGGGGAGCTAATACCCCAGAAGACAGGATCAGAATCCAAAATAAACTCAACAGGTTAAAAATCTGGGCCAAAACTAAAAAAAAAATAATTTCAACAGGAGAAATGTAGGATATTACACTTGGGCAATAAAAATGAAATGCACAGATATAGGATGGGTGACACCTGCCTTGATGCAGTACATGCAAAAGGGATCTAGGAGTCTTACTTGTCCACAAACTGAACATGAGTCAGCAGTGTAACGCGGCAGCTAAAAAAGCCAATGAGATTCTAGGCTGCATTAATAGGAGTCTAGTGTCTAGATCAAGGGAAATAATAGTGCCACTGTATTCTCCTTTGGTCAGACCTCACCTGGAATACTGGGTCCAGTTCTGGGCGCCACAGTTCAGGATGGATATTGAGCTGGAACGTGCCCAGATGAGGGCAGCCAGGATGGTGGGAGGTCTGGAAGCCATTATGCCCTATGAGGAGTGGTTTAGGGAGCAGGATATGTTTAGCCTGGAGAAGAAAAGGTCAAGAGGTGACATGATAGCCATGTTTAAATATTTGAAGGGATGTCATACTGAGGATGGAGCAAGCTTGTTTTCTTCTGCTCCAGAGACTAGGACACGGAACAATGAGTTCAAACTACAGGAAAAGAGATTCCAGCTAAACATTAGGAAGAACTTTCTGACAGTAAGAGCTGTTCAGAAGTGGAATACACTGCATTGTAGTGTGGTGGGGTCTCCTTCTTTGGAGGTGATTTGCTTGTGTGTTCCTGCATGGCAGAATGGGGTTGGACTGGATGGCCCTTGTGGTCTCTTCCAACTCTATGATTCTAGCACCAGTTCTCCTGATATACTGTAGCTCCTTGGGCCTTGCCAGGTTTTGCCAGTTGTGATCACCTCCACCTCCATTCATTCCATTCTTCTCAAGAGCTGTTCATAGCAATTTCTTGGATCTCCACTAAGGTACTTCCAAAGGTTTAGTCATATTGCAAAAGTGTTGCTTCATAGCACTATAACTCTAAAATGTTTTAAAAGAATACTTTTTTTGTTCTGGTGTGTTTTAGTATTTAAAAGGAAACCCAATTGAGGGTACAAATAAAAAAGTTGAAGCTGGTGCCAAGAAATGCCAGAAAACAGTCCAGACCAGAGAAACATTTGGATATATATATATTTTAAAAAACAACAGAGATCTACAGCAACAAATACTGCAAATTCCTGACACATTTGCCCCATCTGGAGGAGCCCAAATTGGAACAAAAAATGTCCTTTGGGAAATAATGACGCAAAGAAGCATGAGTAACATATTCTGATTGTTACTAAGCTAGTAGCTTCATTTTGGAGGAATAGTGGCATACTCTTTGGATTGAGGAAATAAAAAATGTATACACTAAATCTCCCCACTAACCCTAATGCTAGCCTTAACCACAATGCTAACCCTTAATATATAGGTTGCTCCCCTATATCCATAGGAGATACATTCCCAGACTTACTGTAGATATGCAAAACCATATATAATAGCAAACTACCATAGAATTGTGCAGGAGGATGACTTTCTAGGCATCTGACATGACTCTATGGTCAACTTCCAGCAGAGGTTGACCATAGAGTTGCACTGGAGGACCTCCTGATGCCTAGAGAGACCAGCTTCAGCATGACTTTATGGCCTTCCAGATTCCTAGGAAGACCTTTTCCCCACAACCATGGGTAAGTGAAACTGCCGGTACCAATCTCGTGTAAATGGGGGGGGGGACCTGTATTGAAATTCTCACGGTGTGTGTGTGAGATTATCAGACATGGCAAATACCACGTCAGAAGATCACAATGGGAACTGGAAGAGGCAAGATTATCAGATAATTTCATTCTCCAGTGTCCTGGGGGGCATAGCACAGCTGTGAGTAAGGCATCCCTTTTTATTTGTGGGTTATCCCCATCCATAAGAAAGGGAGGCCTTGTCCATGGCAACACTATGCCCTCAGGACAGCAGAAGGACGCAGTGTCAGACAATGTCACCCTTCCTGTTCTCCCATTCTTCTGGCAGGATTTAGAATGCATTGTTGTTGTTTTTACCACATTCCACTGCGTCTGATAATCTCCACACAAACACACACACACACACACACACACACATACACAATACCTCTATGACTTTTTAAATCCTGTTGCATGAGATATAAAGGCAGCTCCTAGTGGAGCACATTGCAGTAGTCTGGTCAGGACATAACCTCAAAGTGTTCCTCAAAGTGGCGGTCCATGGACCAGTGCCAGTCTGAATCTTTGGCTGCCAATCCACCACAATTTTCCCAGAAAGAAAGAAACAGTTGTAGCCAATGGGCACAAATATGGTACTGGTCTCTTGCACATTAGAAAACAAGAATGCCAGTTCCCCACATTATAGAAGCCTGAGAAGCACCACAATAGAGCATGGATAACTGAAGCAAGTTTCATCTTTCCCATAGAGGGTTGCTATATTCCATGCTGAGTGTTGCAGAGAAAGTTGCAATTGATGTACCAACTTAAGTTGGTAAAAAGCATTCCTGGTCAGTGCTTTCATTTCCAGGAATCAAGAAAGTCAAAGAGAAGGGACCAGACCACAAGAAGAAGAAAAGTCAACTTTGGAGAAAAGAATGAGTCTTATTGGCAAGAGAGGAATGCAAACACAACTTAAGCCACGATCCCAAAGGCTTTAATCTCTCCTGCTGTTTACATTCTTATCACAAAAATGATCTTTCTTGTTCCCCAATATGCTGAATGTTCAGAAATGTAATGTGTGTGTGTGTGTTTTCTCTAGCCTGGGCTGTTGATGTTTTTGCTGGTTGCTAAGCTTGTCTCATGCATGGTTAATGCCTGATGAGATCATGGTGCCACTTAAATATTTCATGGATAATTCAGGATTATTCATTAAGAAAATCCTAAACAAGCAGGTGTATTCATGACCTTCATGGGAAAGGGAGGGGAAAACATATCAGGAAATGGGGAAGGGGTTGTTTTTATTTTAAGTGAGCTGAGCCCTAAATTGTAAATGTAACACAAAATAAATTAACCCTGAAGATGCTAATCTGCATGCCTCAAATGCTGCCTGCAAAATGCTATAGAACGTAGAGTATTTGGGTCGTACAGAAGATATATATATATATATATATATGTATGTTTGGTGGGGGCAGGGGGTGAGAAAGTTTCACTACTATGGAAAACATTTAGACAATGCTTAATATAGGTCAAGAAAACAAGAAACCAGAAGGACTCTGCATCCACATGCTATGCTCATGGAAACCACACTTTCAAATATGTTTTCCTCCCAATCTGTGAGACTTCATTTTATAATAGAATGTCATCTAATCCAGTGGTTCTCAAACTGTAGTCCTTCAAATATAGGGGACTTCCATTCACATAATTCCTGAGCATTGGTCATATTGGCTGAGACTTCCAGCAGATGAAGTCCAGAACATCTGCAGGGCCAAAGCTTGAGAACAACAGATATAAAGCAAAACTTCTTAAGATAGCTGATGTGAGGGACCTTCCAATGTGCCAGAAAATGGCACCATATTTGTGCTCATTGATTACAACTGTTTCTTTCTTTCCTGGAACCTTGCTGTGGACAGGCAGCCAACAGCTTGCAGATTGACACCAGTCTATGGATCACTGTTTTGAGTAGCACATTTCTGGTGTACAGCATTCAAACCTGTTTACAAATGAATCAGTACAGAGCATAAAACAATACATGCATGAAACCTCTAGATGGTGACCGAGGAAACTCTGGCCTGAATGGAGATCCCTATCTGGCTGGAAAGTTCTGCAGTTCTCACCAATTTCTGTTTTCTTCTAAGATGATCAGAAATAAAAGATAAACAGCTATTTTCATGAAGGTGAATCTGATCTGCTCACCAGAAATCTATTGCATGAAACTGAGGTAGGATCTAAAGTCCAGATATTAGATTTTGGAAATACATCCTCACCATCATTTGCTACATAATGAAACTGTTGATTTCTCTGCTATAAATCATGACCCCAGCCCCAGTATTACATCAGTAGTTAAACCATCATCACCTCCTTCCTAGCCCCATACAAACTTGTTTGATGAATTTCATCCATAGCCTTGAGCAGTTCTAGGTGGTCTGAGAAAAGAGCATGAAGCTGTGGAACAGGCGGTGCTATTAAAAGAATCCTTACAATGTAATAGCAGTTACTGGGAACTCCTGATAGAATAGCTAGGTCTACAAAGCCCATTATTCTGGCCAAGAATTGTGAATCCCAGAAGTGGACACAGCATAAGATGAAACCAATATGGTGGGAAACGCCCTGCTAATCAAATACCTCTTGCAATTACTCGCCTCCAAACCTAGCTCCCAAGGTTGCCAAAAATCTCCAGCCAAAACAAACACAGCAAGGAAAGTGAAAATAGGAATAGATACTCTTTTCTGTGCACACCTCACACACATACAAGAAACACACTGAGCTAAAAATACAGTCCTTCCCCTAGGAAGGCTCTGAAATAAAACAATGAGAATGTTCAAGGCCACACTCGGCTGGAAGGTGGAGGCAAGAAGGCAATGGGTAGGGTGGGAAAACCTCACAAATTTTAATGAAAATGCAACCAAACCTCCTTCCAGATGTCCAGCCAGATGTGAAAACAATAGTGGCACACAGAAATTAGAGCAAATCTTTACCTAACGGTCAAGGTTCCTTCTTTACCAGTGTGAACAAAGAGTCTCTTTCTCCATATACAAGACAGCATCATCCACCCATAATTCTCTCCTTCTTGCTCCCAAATTCCTAGCAAAGGTACTGAAGTCAACCAGCTTGGAAAGATATCTAAATCCATATCTTTGTGGTAGAAAAGACTTTGCATTTTGAAGATGTAGTCCTTAAGATTTCATTGCAGTGATCACAAGCATAAGATATGCAAAATCACCTAATACGCAGCGGCTGGGAAGCATGAAATGGTGTGAAATCCTGTATTAACATGTATGACTGAGCAACATCAGTGTGTGGTCAAGATGGCAAAAGTTATTTACTAGAAAGAGCACACATATTAGGAGGGGCTATAGCAGTTTACTTTTGCCTGAGCTTACTGGAAAATGCAAGATTCTGCCTGCTCTCTTCTCACCCCCTGTTGAGGTAACTGTGAGCAAACTGCTTTTTACACTTTGAACTCAATTTGCAACAGCTGAAATAAGCGGGGAACAAAGGGGGGATGTAAGATGAGGAAAGAGAAACTGGGCCATTTTAAAAGCAGCTTTAAAAAAGTGGGATTACAGAGGATAAATCAGAACTGTCCCTGCTAAATCAGAACAGTTGGAGGGCAAGAGATGGAGGTTGATGTTATGGTCATGCCTGGTAGGCTTCTCACAGACAAGTGTTTGGGCAGCATCTGAAAAGAGTATTGGACTAGCGATAGCATTTTTAGCAATAGCAGTTATATTTCTATACCGCGTATTAGTGCAAAGCACTCCCTAAGCAGTTTACAGCGTGTTAGCTAATTGCCCCCAACAAGCTGGATACTCATTTCACCAACCTACAGAAGGATGGAAAGCTGAGTCAACCTAGAGACCTGTAGGATCAAACTCACAATGTTGTGGCTGCAGTAGTGGCATTTAACCACTGCGCCACCAGGGCTCCAAGGCAGGTCTTTGGTCTAAACCAGCACAGCTCTTATTCATAGGATTGTATCAGACTAGGCAAATATGGTATCATAAGGACACTTAATGATCATGAGAGGGTGCGCATACCAGATGATGTCATCCTTTCGCAATCATGTAAAGTCTAAAAGCCATACTTTTTTATTGACAGCCCAAGCCAGCAATAGATTGGCTGTGACGATTTTTTGCCGGCATTGCCAGCATTTGAATCCTCATGCCATTGTACTCACGTGAATACAGTGTCAATGGGCAAATACTCTGGCTGAGATCATGACAGCCAGATAGGGGATGCTCTTTTTATGACACCCCCCCCATGTACTTTTAAAGTGTGTTTTAGTGCTTTGCTGTACTTTTTGTGTGTGTGTTTTGGCTTTTATTTTTTAATTTCTCACACTAGCATCTTCTCAGGAGAATAGGCAAGATTTCAGCCCCGGAAGTAAACAGAGCTCCATTTGTGCTCCGTTACTGCCAGGAAGCCTCATTGATGCTGCTCAAGGTAAGGGTGGTGGTGGAAGTTCTTTTGCCGGCATAAAAATGCCCACAATTTAAGCCAGCAAAAGAACAGTAATGTGGGGTGGTCTAATAAAATCCTTAGTTGCCTTTAAACTCTGCTCAGTGATTACTTATCCAAAATGTTTTTCCAGGTGGTTTGTGATAGGACATCAAAAACCACACAGGGAAACGGTGAAGGCTTTTTCCAGAGGAAACAGGTGCAAACTCTGAAATGATGTGTAAGACCTTCTATATTCCAAAGCAATTCCTGCATAACAGTACAACAATACTGTAAGTGCAGGGTAGAGTGGGGGAAAGACAATTACTACTACTTCATTTATAGGGTTGACAAGTGAAATAAGGGACAGGGCTCTTAACCCTTTAATGGTTTAATGACAAGCAACATCTGTCAAAACTGCCTGCTCTATACAACTATTAAGGAGACAGGAGTGGTGTCCCTTCTTTCACCTGGCAACCCTATTGGTACATGTTGCTAAGTATGCACATAATCTGTGTCACTGATAAAGCGTGTTACTGAAGACACTGTAATTCAGGTACTCTTGAATTTTTCTGCATAGAAAAATTCTCAATAGTGGCCATAATATATGAAAATGATGATCTACAAACTCAAGAGCTCTGGGCTACAGTGCAGGGGATGTCAAGAACAGGTGGTCATGTCATGTCGTCACAGTCCTAGACTGCCAGCAAGGTAGATCCGAGACCAATGTTCATGATCATGAGGTTTGTTTCACATTGATTTATATGAAATAATAACTACATCCCTGTTGTATATGTTGAATCCTACACCAAGAACAAGCAACATCTCCCTCCCACATTCAAGCTTCCAAGGGAAATATTATTGGATTCTTTTTCAAGATGTAACAGCCTTTGATGCTGAAAGAAAACACATTACTAGTGGCAGTTAGAGACAAACAAAAATGGAAGGAGAACATTTCATTTTCTTATGAATGCATTTGATTACCAGATGGATTCCATTTGGCTTAACAAAAAAAAAGTTTCTTATTGCAATGAATAGAAATCAGATTCTCATAGTTCCTCATCAATTAGTAGACCTTTCTGAATTGTATCAACTGCACCCTACCACCTAAACATACTAATATTAACTGGGTTTGGAAGCTAAGCAGGGTCAGGCCTGGTTAGTACTTGGATAAGAGACCACCAGGCAATACCAGAAATTTCAGGCAGGACTAGGTAAGACTCCTGCCGGAAACCCTGAAGAGCCACTGAGAGTCAAAGTCAATAATCCTGGTTTAGATAGACCAGTATGGGTGGTCTGGCTTAATTTAAGATAGCCTCATATGCTTCTTTTGTAGACAATCATCTATACCTTGTGCCTAGCTTGCATTGGTGCAGCATTGACAAACCAAAAGAACAACATAATTGTGTTTTAGGTAGATGGGAGAAAAGATGATTGGAGAAAATTCACATTTGTCTAAAATAAATGTACTACTGAGGAGGGAAAGCAAAAAGATTCAGATTTCTGAAATTTCTGATTATTATAAGGGGATTGTGGAATTTACTCCATAGCTCTGGTATTGATAAGAAAATCAGTTTTATGGTTACATCAAAGGTGTGTGCATCTGTACAAACCCATGGATCCTCTGCTTTTCCTGCAATATGAAAAAGTTAAAATTTAAGATAGTAGCAATCTGAATGCCCCCTTTCTCTTTCACTATTGCCACCATTCTATAGTTTGTCTATTATTTCCCTTGCGCACATGCCTGGACTTTGACAACTTTCTGTTCCCAGCTGGTGCTGAGAGCTTTGTGATTTGCCAATGTGGACATGAAGAAATCTCACAACCTTTCAGCTGAGCAAAAAGACTTGGATTCTCTGAAAGGCTGCATAGACAATATACCAGTGCTGAGGCCTTCCCAGCCCATCTTCTTAATTTGTACACACATACTGAGAAGAGGAAGATGCATCCCTCTTGTGCATTTGCACACATCACAAGCAAACTGGGAGTCTCAACTGAGAGGGATTAGTCTGAAGTCAGAATTAGAAATTTGCATTTCCCAACATCTTGTTCAAGAAACTATGGACTTTATCAGATGAGTCTCTAAAAACGTTCTTTTGCTGACACAATTAAAGCCATTTTTATGCTGGCAAAAAAGGGCCTCCCACCAGACTTACCTTTGTCTCCCAGCAAAAGCTTCCCCGGCAATGAAGAGAAAGTGAATGGAGCTCTGTTCACTTCCTCGTTCAAAATCCTGAAGATTCTCACAAGAAGACACTCGCATGGGAAATTAAAACACACACACACACTTAAAAACTTCCAAGTAACCCAGGGAGGTTCATAAAAAGGGTGTAACATGCATGGATGTTGCAATCTCACCCAGAAGTGTTCTGGCCAGTCCAGCCATTGATGGAGTAAGTACGTAGGGGGGAAAGCACTAGGTTTTATATGCCAGCAATACTGGGCGAAAACAGCACAGCCGATCTATTGATGGCATGTCCCATCAGTAAAATAGATTGGCTTATTGGCAGGACATAAACACGAAAGGGCAATGTCATGTGGTACATGCGCCCTTTTGCTTTTATGTGGCATAGTTATGATGCTGTATCTAGTGCATCTGATAAAGTTCTATGTGTGTGTGACTTCAAGTTGCCTGTTGCCTGTTGAGTTTTATAGGGTTCTCTTGGGCAAAGAATATTCAGAGGTGGTTTTGCCAGTTCTTTCCTCTGAAATGGAGGGAGCCCTGGTGGTGCAGTGATTAAATGCCAGGACTGCAGCCACAACATTGCAAGTTCAATCCCAAAGCCTCAAAGATTCACTCAGCCTTCCATCCTTTCATAGGTTGGTAAAATGAGTACCCGGCTTGTGGGATCAATTAGCTAACACACATTGGAAACCGCTTAGTGCCTAGCATGCTATAAAAATGGTGTAGATGTATAAAGTGCTATTGCTTAACAACTTGTAAGCCACTCTGAGAGCTGATAAAATAATAAACAATTAAATAGATAGATAAATAAATAAATAAATAAATAAATAATTGTAGCCTACAGCACCTGGTATTCACTGGCAGTCTCCCATCCAAATACTAACCTGGGCTTACCCTCACCATCCAACCCCCCCCCATACTACTATTAAAGGTGAAAGAAAGCTATGTGCCTATTGCATTAACTCACACCAGGCCCTTCCTCCAATGCCATTACTGGAGATCATGAGAACTGAATGGCCTTAGCCCACCCACTCCACCCCATTAGAAAGGAACACCCAGAGTGGTCCTGTCAGACCATTGGGAACCCTCAAAATCAAGTGATTATTACTTCCCACAAACATCCTACAGCCAATGTGTCAAAACTGATCATATAGCATGCATATTAACATACCCTGGGGAGGACCAGAGGTTTTCCCATTTTGTCAGATTGCAGGGAATGGGAAGAGGTGCAGAGAAATCCCAGCAAAGGCATATCACTTTCTGAGGTCTTCAACAAGATAGTATTTTGCAGAAAAGAAGGCAGAAACAGTGTGCATGTGTGCATGTGTGCAAGACCTGTGCTGTGTTCTGGAGCTCTGAAACACTTGCAAACTGAAGGAAGCAAGAAGTAATCAGACTGCAAATGATACAAGCACTTCCTTTGATAGGAATGGCTATCACTCAGCACTTCACATTCCGATGTTCTCCATACTCTGCTTCCAGTGTAGGCTCTTGTGTCTCATAAATAACAACTGTGGAGCTGGATTATACAGTACATGGCTTTATTTTCTGATTCATATCCTGCTGCACCTGAAGCTATAACTGTGGCAGTGGGTTTCAAGTAAGAGTAAAATTAATTCCAAATCAGAAAGCTAGCTTTTAAAACTAGTGAACTTTCCCTTTCTTTCTATCCAGCTGGAAAATGAATACTGGAAAACTAGCATCCAGAGATAATTTCATATTGTTCAGACCTTGGAGAAGTTACTTTTTGCAGCTCTAGCTCCCAAAATGCCCCCTTTCCCTCACCAAGTATGTATGGCCAGTGTAATCCAAAAAGTTAACTTTTCCAAATGCTGGCTGTGATTACATATTGCTACAAGGGATTGCAAATTCTGAATAGTCTTCTAAAACTGTGTGGTTTTTCAAAGACTTTCTCACAATGGAAAGAAAATTGCTGAAATTACTCATTGCTACTTCAAGAAGAAACTTAGTGAAGGATTACCCCTAGCCTGAGTGGTGTGTGTGGCAACCCATGGGCAAACATTGGCTCCTATTCCAGTTGAGACTTGGGAGGTGGGATCTAAAAAGATAATTTAAAAAGTATTGGCAAGACAGTAAATAAAAGAGTGAGAAACATAAGGACACAAACCAACAGAAGCTTATAGGCCAGGGTTTCTCATCCAGGGTTGCCCAGAACCCTAGGGTTCCATGAGACGTTGCTAGCAGTTCCATGAGAGATTATGATTCAAAGAGAACTTCTTCTTTTTTTTAGCTGTAGAGATGATAATTTTTATGCATGGGTTCCCTGTGACCTGGAAAATATTTCAAGGATTCCTCCAGTGTAAAAAGGTTAAGAAAGGCTGCTGCAGGCAATACAATACAGACAGATATCATAACTTATAAGGTCATATACATTTTGACCCCCATATCTATGGGGGATACAGTCCAAGACCCCCATGGATACCTGAAACTGTGGATAATAGGGAAGCCTATTATTTTCACTGTGATGAGCACCAGAAGTTGGCCACAGAATTGCACTGGAAGACCTAGAAATGCCTAGAGATAACATATTTTTTCAGAAGCAGATAAGTGAAACTGTGGATACTGAATCCATGGATATGGGTGCCGACCTGTACAAGTAAATGACAATGACATAAATAATGTACTGTATAACACATAAAAATGTTGTTGCCCTTGTTTTATATATACATTCTTTCACAGGTTATACATTGTTTCAAGTGTTATGCACTCCATTATAGTGCCTATAGGCTTCTGTTCAATGTCCTTCATGTTTTTCACATTATTACTTAGTATCTTACAAAACTTTTTTGATTATCTATTTGGAACTCCCCCGGTATCTCTTCTGATGGTTTGTCTTTCAAGACCCTCCCTTGTTTCTTGTTGTTTGTCCCATTCTAGTTGAACCCCCTCCACCAATAAGGTGAGCACCAATTGATATATTTTGGATATATTTGATATATGTCTATTGTGGTTCTCAGAAGCAGCTGTCCAAGTCTAGTAAAGAAAACAACGGCCACCTACAAAATGGCATATTTAGCACCCAAATGTAGCTGACCATTTTAAAGCACAGGTGGGTAGGAGGCATATTAATCCCTGTTGAGTTGTGCAAAGCCATATGGCACTCTCTGAAATGGTGGGAAAGTTCTGAGCCGGACATATTTTGTCCAAGGTGAACATTTCTTTATGAGCAACACAGAGGTTTACAGTTTTTTTCCACCTTCCAAGTGATTACCAAGGAAAGTGATTGTCTCATTTTCTCATATACATATATCTCGTCCCGGTTGTCCTGGCAACAGTGTGTATGTTTTCAGGATTGGAAGGATCTAGGGATGGAAAACGAAGCCAGGGAGTGGACACCAAGAGAAGGGGCCAACAATTAAAAATAAAAATAAAATAAAAATAATAAATTCTTCTACTCCTCTGTGCCTGATCAGTTAATAATATAGTTATATACCCTCCAGGGATGTATCATTAAATCCTAGATTTTATTCTCTCTCTCTTCCTCTCTCTCTCATTCCCTCCTCCACTACCAAATCAACTGTATTCAAAAACAAAATATGAGAGTCCATTTTTCAAACTGATAATGAACCTTGCCAAGTTTTCAAGCTTGTAAGAGAATCTAAGGGTGGAAACAAGACCCAGAGTGAAATTCAGAATCATAGAAACACAAACAAGGTTAGAGTTCTCCCTGCCCCTCCACACGAGAAGGGAAGTCTCAAGAGAAAGGCTGTGTCCTTGGAGGTTTGAAAACAATGACCTGGGCCAAATCCACATTACACAAATAACCTAGTTTGAAACTGGATTGTTTGCCATGGCTTCTTCCTATCGAATCCTGGAATCTGTAGTTTTACAAGGTCCTCGTCCTCTGTCAGAGCGTGAGGGTGCCTCAACAAACTACAAATCCCAGGATTCCGTAAGAAGGCAACCATTGCAAATAATCCAGTTTCAAACTGGATTATTTGTGTAGTGTGGATTTGACCCTCCATCATGCATGAGCCAAGTATCAAGGGCAGATTCCAAACTCTGCTACCAGAATTTTGTTCAGAACAGGATTTGGATCTTGTTAGTGACAAGGTTCTCTAGTGCCCCATCCAAAACCTCCCTCGAAGCCCCACTGCTATGGGGGAAGGAGAGAGGCCACCAAGCAGATGGGACTACCTCTCAATCCCACTGAAGCTCACTAGAGAGAGAGACTGAGAAGAAGCAGAACAAGATCACTGTTTTGATTCCGCTCTCTCTGAAGCAAACTGTAGAGGGGTAAGAATCAGTTCCTACTCCCTAGTCACTGCCCCACCTCCCTCCTGCTCTACTTTCCATGCCCAGTGCAGAAGAGGCACTTATAATCTCATGGCTACTAAACACGTGCATTGGTCTTTATGGGGGGGGCTGGGTGATATATATACACCTTATATTTGTCTTTTAAAGATTTGGGGGTGCACTTCTGCAAATGTGGGAATGTCAGCTTCCCTGTCAATGGGACAGTAAATCCACTCCAGGTCTTACTCCAGTTTCTGTAAGGTGCTGAAATCTTGGATTGGTCATTTAAGGTTCAGTTTAAAACCTAGAGTGGATCGACCATGCCCCCATTGACATGGGAACCACTGGCCACCACCGCTTGCCTCTTGCATCTCATGGCTCCCTATTAGGCTCCAGTTCTATCAGGGGCACCTAAGAGATGAGGGGGGGGGGTATTGAAGTCCCACCCACAGTGCCAGCATCACCTTGAAATTTGGGGGAATTATAGCTCAAAAGGAGGCCTGTGATAGGAGGGTAACTTCAGAGTTGCCTAATGTGGAATCTTGCCTGCCACTCTTAGGAAATGTCTTTTCCTAAGAGCAGCAGGCAAGACTCATCCCCAGAGTATGGGACATGTTTCTTGGAGGAAAATGCAGCAAACATGTTAGGCAATGGGCTTGAGGTCTGCCCAGCAGCCAGTCCCCACTGCACATTGGAGGAGCCTTCTAAAGCTTTTGAAAAGCTGTAGAAGGATCATTCCACCTCCAGCCCATTGCCTAATGCATTTGCAGTTACCGCTTTCGTCACATGGCTCCTCCAATGTACAGGCTGCTGAGCAGACCTAAAACCCTACTTCAAGCCCATTGCCTAACATGTTAAATTTTTTACCTAACTTTCTGCATGTCTTCCTGATTTTCTAGTTATTGAAACTAGAGCCCCTCACACCCCACCACAGGCTCCTTTTTTTCTGTTAAAGTTGGCTCCCAGACTTGAGACTTGACTTGAAAGTCTCTTGCAAGGACTTCAAACTCGACTTGAGACTTGGAGGAAAAGACTTGAGTATATCACTCCCCCAGCACACTTCTAAAAGAAAGAATTTGCTGCCCCCTTCATCACCCCATAGTGGTGACTGGCTGAAAATCCTCCCCAATGAATCACTGCAGTTATTAATGGTGTCTCAAGCCAAGGGCTTCCCTAGTCAGTGTGGAAGGTAAACACTCTCAGGTAGCAAGCCATTTTGCCTTCTCCCTTATCCTTTTGATGTTCACAGCTTCATACGTTGGCTTTTTGGCATTGTACTGTGTTGTGCCATACTGTACAAAATAAAAGAAGCTGCTAGAACAACAAAACCACTCTTATAGCCATTGTCTCTGTTGTACCCTAAGATATCTGACACAGAGATTGATGAGAACAAGCTAGGATAGGATCATATCTTCAGGGCTATCAGGAGCGGACACCTTCCAACTGTGCATGTCTGCTCCCTAAGGTGTATTTACCAGGGATACAGTTTGCAGTATTTTTCTGGTTAATTAAACGGGGGTGGGCAAAGTGTAGGTGTGGTCCAAAATATCTCTCTCTCTCTCTCTCTCTCTCTCTCTCTCTCTCTCTCTCTCTCTCTCATTTGTACCCCACCCTTCAGCCAAAAAGGCTCCCAGAGCAGCTTACAACCTATTAATTTGACAGGTCCCTGCCCTCAGGCTTACACTTTAAAAAGACAAGATATACAAGGAAAGGGGGATGGTAGTGGGAGAGGGGATTAAGACTAGCAGAAGCTGACTGCTCTTCTTTCCCTCAGAGCCCACAGCAGTGGCCGTTGGAATGGGGAGAGGGCCTCTCACCAGCCTGTGGGGTCAAGGGATGATGGAGTGGTGCCTGCCTGCTCTTCTTTACCTCAGAGACCCATACCCAACTGATGCACACCCACCCAAATTATGTTTGGATGAGCAAATGGCATTATCAGGGCTATCTTACTATAAAATGGTCTACAGAGTTCTCCACTCCCCAAAGTAAAAGTTTCTATTTATTTGTTGTTGGGTTTTGTTTTTTTGTTTTTTTGTTTTTGTTTTTGTTTTTTTGTTTTTTTGGGGTTTTTTTTGGTTTTTTTTTTCATTTTTGGGAGCCTACTATGGCTTATGATGGTTCCTGGGAATAGGAAATTGCACTAGAACATTTTGTAGTTGCCCACCCCTACACAATAAAGTGTTCCAAGATTATGGAGCTGTTCCACACAGTCCCGTTGGACATTGGCTCTTCTCAGGACCAGTCAACATCATATTGCAGAAATTGATTGGTCTGCCATTCGGGTCCACCACAGCTGATGGAGCAGCAGAGCCCACACTCTGGGAAGACTGTGCAGTGCACACACAACTCATGTTTCAACCATTTAGGAGAAACAGTCCAACATCATCTTCTGGTTGAGGTGAATGCCTCTGTCTTAATAGTAGTGCAGCTGTGGCTCTTCCCACCAGCATGGGCTATAAAAGCTTCCTGCTCCAGGTGGATTTTGCCTGGGCCATGACAGCTTGGCCTCCCACCTGATGGTTGATGGATGACCTGTTGACTCTGACACATAGCTGCAGGTCCCAGGGCACAGTACAGATGCAATATTCCAGACACACAAGTCTTCATGCCGTTGAAATTCTGCAAATCCCTTTTTTCCTGGTCCCTCCCATTTTAATTTGGAACTGGAATTAGAGAGCTCTCCCAGAATGACCCCAAAGAACCATGAGTTTTTGTTATATAGCTCTTTGGGTTTTATGGGTTTTGCCAGCTGTTGTCACCTCCTCATCCACTTGTTCCATTCTTTTGTGGGGAGGCGTTATGATTTCTTGGCTCTGCACTGGGGCTCTTTCAAATGTTATGGGTTTGTTTGTTTTTTGAGGGTGTTTGCTGAGGTGGTCCAATGGTTTTGAAGGACAATGTTTTCCTCTCTGAATTTTGTTTTTAGAGTTATGAGTGCACAAGTATAATTTCACTGATGCACTATAGCACTATAACTCTAACACACACAATGGAATCTATTACACCAATAAGTGTTGGAATTAAAAATTAAAAAGAAACCCACTTGAGGGTAGGAATAAAATGCCTTTGGTGCTTGGAATTGCCAGAAAATAGTCCAGGACAACAATAATGTGATTTTGATATTTTAAAAAAATCCTGAAAACTACAGCAACAAATACTGCAACCTTCAAAGACACTTGCCCCATCCAGATGAGCCCTTATTTATGTATATATTTAGGTACTAATATAACAAACAGTGTAAAGCAAAATTGGGTTAAGGGTTTTATCAGGCGTGGCAAATATGGCATCTTAACAGCGCCTAATGAACACATGTGTAGAAAATAAGGCATTCTTTGTTATGGACAGACCAAGCAGTCAATAGATCTGCCATGGAGTTTTTGTGCCAATATTGCCTGTGTCTGAAACCACACAAACGGTTTTCCTCTCATTATTACATCGTCAATGGGCAGAACACTTCCAGTTGAGACTGAGAAAGCCAGGTATGGGACGCTTTTTTTATGAACCTACCCAGTTTACTTTGAACTTTTTTAGTGTGTTTCTGTGCTTATGTGTACATTTTTTTGTTGTTTTAATTTAGCTATTTTTTAACTTTTAAGGGTGCTCACATCTTCTTGTGAGAACCACCGAGATCACGCACCCCGACAAACGCGGAAGTAGATGGCATGAAGATTCATGCCCCAATAATGCTGGGGCTACTTTTTCATGATAATACAGGATGGTATGATGAAAAAAGTTATTGTGCCAGGGGAAAAATGCTTCAAAATAGGGTGGAAAAGACATGTTTTCAGAGGCTGGTCTGATAAAGTACTAAGTATCTCAGTTTCCCAGTTTGCCTTAGCCACAGCTTAGAATTGCCTTTTTGAACTATAGACTTATCTATAAGGGCTAAATACCCCAGCATGCCCCTGTTCCAGAGCCCTGCAGTCCATATGACGAGGGGCATCTGCCCCTGGGCACTTCTCATCACACTCAGGGCAGATACAGGGCTGGAATGGGGGCAAGCTGGGGCAGGACCCAATCAATTGTTATAATCTAATAGCCAGTTTAAACTGGTACCAGAGGCCAAAACCAGATCAGGCCCTGTGTATCCACAGAAGCCTGCCCAACACACTGGCTACTGCCATTAGCTCCCTGGTTCTCCCAGAAGCCAAGCAGGGAACCCTCAGCATGTGACCAAGACTGGTCACATGCAGAGGGCCTTCAGTCACATGTTGCATGCCCCCTTCATGGCTTCTGTGTCAGCAGAGAAAATGGTGGTGGCAGCATCTGCAACAGTAATAGCAATAGCATTGATATTTATATACTGCTTATCAGTGCCGGAACACTCCCTAGGCAACTTACAATGGTTTTTTTTTTAGCTAATTGCCCCCAACAAGCTGGGTACTCATTTTACCAATGGAAGGCTGAGTCAACCTTGGAGCCCTCTGGGATGGAATTCATAACCTTGTGGCTTGCAGTACTGGCATTTAACCACTGCACCACCAAGGCTCCCTCTAGTGATGGGCCAGTGTTCTGTTGAGGCTCTGACCCATTTCATCAAGGTTAACAGAGTCAGAATGGGCCAGCTCCACAGCCAGGATATGCCAGTAGGTAGCCAGCATATCCTGGCTGGTCTACAACTCCTAAAGTACTCCAGCCTGCATGGCCAATCTCCGTAATAGCTAGGACATTCTGGGAACTGGGGTCACTTTTCCAGGCTCTAGCCATGCCAACCCATGGCACTAATTTATCATGGCCTCATAGGTATGTATTTCATCATCATGAAAATCAGATGCTATCCCGGCTGAACAGAAAACAACAACAAAATGCCTAGGGATTATATGGGTGGCTCCTGTTTGTCTTTTCTAGTGAGTCATGTCTTTTCATGATATGTCCAAAGTACAACAATCTCAGTTTACTCAGCATGGCTTCTAGGGAGAGTTCAGGCTTGGTTTGTGATACTCTTATCTGTTCATCTGAGTGCCTCCATTCAAAAAAGTCAAGCTGCTTATTGCAGCAGGGCCGGTTTAACCTGTCTGCCAAATCAGCATTGGCAGGGGGCCCCAAGGTCAAGAGGGGGCCCCGAGGTCAAGAGAGGGCCCCGTGTTGGCCTCCTTAATCTGAGGAAGGAGACAGCCAGGGGACAGCAGGGAGGAGCTGCTGCTTTCCGGCCCCCTCCGACCCTCCTCCTCCAAAACGTCCTGCTGGCTTTTTTAAAAAAACAAGAAAACCAGTGTGTCCAAAAGAGAAAGGGGAAGAAGCAGCAGAAAGCAGCCTAGAATCACATTGGCATTTTTTGCTACTGCATCACACTGTTAACTCATGTTCAGGTTGTAGTCCACTCTTTCTTTTCTTTGAGGAAATCTACACCATTATGTTAATTGCTAATAAACAAAAAAAATATTATCTTCTTGCCTATAATATCGTTTTTTAACTAAATTATTGGTGGCAAATTATGTAGTACAGTAGGCCCCTCTTATCCACTTGGGATTGGTTCGGGGGGGGTGTGGATTCTGAAAACCATGAATAATAGTGAACGCCATTGAAAATAATGGGACTTCTGGTTTAAAATACCATAGAGTTGCCTTGGAGGGCCTAGAAATGAGCTAGGGAAGACACATTTTCTAGGAAGCCTCTATGGTAGGTGTGCTGTTTTGCGTCCCATGGATAATGAATCCATGGATAAGGGGGTCCTACTATAATCTGAACATCCTGTACTGTGAATAGGTTAGCTTACATTGACCTGAGATAAACATATGGGGGCCCCAAAATAAAACATTGCAGGGGGCCCCAAAATTCCTTAAACCGGCCCTGTATTGCAGTGAAGATGTGTAAATTGCTATTGCTTAAAACAATTTGTAAGCCGCTCTGATAGCCTTGTGGGTGAAGAATGGGGTATAAATAAAGAAATAAAATAAAATAAAAAATAAAGTTTATCCTGAATAAGCCTTGATATGAAGGCAGGTGGGGACATGCTGCTGTTCTATCAAAATCAGAACAAAAACAATTAGAATTACATCTTACACACAGGGGCACACCTCCTCTCAAGATTTGTCACCTATAGTCATGCCGTGGCAGCATTTCAGCTTGTCATACCTGATGTATCACTTTGAATTAAACAGAAATGGTCTTCTGAGTTGATGGATGAACTGATTACTCTGAGAAACAAGGCTCCCTTGTTTCTTCCTGATATCTTTGTATGTACCTGCCTGGAAATGGTCTTGGAAATGTCTTCCTGTCTTAAATCTTTAAGTTAAAACCAGAGGCAGACAATATCTCTATTCTCTGAGGCCACACTGTCATCTAGAAAATGAGTAGTGGGACTGCGGAAGCAGAGAAGTACCGTATGTTGCCCCACAAACTGTCGCTCCTCACCTTTATCCATCTAGCTTCCCTTCAGCTCTTTTGGACTACAAGGAGATTATCAGATGCTTCAAAAAGCCCAACAGGAGCATGCAAGGATGACGTCACTATACCGGGAACACATCCCGGGTTTGCACAATGTCGTTATCCTCATGTGCTGCCTCCATACAGACTCTGTGCTGCAGTGGAGAATAAGCCATTACTTTTCATTGATGGAAGTTTCTGCCAATGAAAAGTGACGGCTTGTTCTGCACTGCAGCACAGAGTCTGCATGGAGGCAGCACATGAGGATGGAGACACATGCAAAACTGCACAGTACAGTGACGTCATTCAGGAATGGGCAAGCTTCAGCCCTGGGGCCACATGTGCTGTTTCTGAGGCTCTCAAACATACCTCCTAACAGTCTTGATTGGGCAGGGACAGGGACAGTCCTGAATAATGCTGGGGGAGAGTTCTGCAGATACCATGGACTGCTGAAAAGACAAATCCCTTTTTTTTTTTCCCACCAGCTGCTTTTATTGATATTCTCTTCTACCCTCTGCAATAAGCAAACTCCCCCTCCAGACTCATGGTTTTGCTGCCAAAGCCCCCTCCCCAACAGCATATCCTTCAACTGTCCAAGTTTGGCAGGGGCAGTCCTGATTAATCCTCTGCCATCCCACTTTTTCAGCCACTTTTAAAATGTCCCAGGATTAATCTCCTCCTCTAACCTTTCCCCCTTGGTCCTCAGCTTACATCAAATTTCTACAAACTGAGTTCAAAATTCAAAAGTAATTTGTGCTCCATTAACTCAGCAGAGAGGATAACATTCCAGCCCTATCCTAGACATTCAGCTCCTGAACCAAAGGATAGGATAGCATTCATTCATTCAGTGTACTGACTGGCACACAGATAGGTTGTGACACACACCCAGTTCTGCTCCCCAAGACAGGGGGATGGCCAGGGGGTCTCAGGAAGGGTCTCAGAAAATACAGTCAGGAGTCTCAGGAAGTTCAGTTGAGGTCTCTGGAAGTACAGCGATGCCAGGAAGTACAGGAATCTCAGGAGGTATAGCCAGGAGTCTGAGGAAGCATGGCTGTGGATGTTGTCTGAGTCTCCCAATGGGAATGGTTGTCTGATTCTGATTTAGTAAGTCAGGTTGGTCCTGGTGCCAGAAGTGCATGACTTTATAAATACACAGATCATGACTTTATACACAAAATCCAAAGAGAGATGTAATCTGTATCAGTTGACTATCTGGATTTTGTTGAATTTGGAAATATTTTCCTTATAAGAGAAAGAAGATACTTTTTTAAAAAAAAACATAGTTTGATGACAAATTTGGTAGAATCACTTGGACTGGCTTGGACTGAATTGCTTTCAAGTGCCTGATTTGGTCTGCTTACCAGCTAGCTACCATGTCTAATTTGACCTGTGTCCTTCTGCCTGTTCCAGATTTCCAGCTTCAGGCAAGTGGGTGTATCCTCCTGGCTAAAACTGTATCCTCCAGTATATTATAGGAAGTCATCTTAGGTGGCCTTTTTCCCATTGGAAACATTGAGTCTGAGACAACATTGTGGTGCAGGAAGTGGTATTCATGAATCACTGGAAAGCAGGTGTCCCAAGATATCCTGATGTTACTTGCTAATTAAAGATCTCCAGGGAGTTCTAGCAGCTGGGTTACCCCACCCACATGACTTATCCCTGTTGTCCTTACCTTCATGTAAGGAATGTTTCCCTCTACATCTTTGTTATACATTTTCTCTATATTAGAAGTATTACTTTGTTTCAAAGGTTTCTCCTAAACTGCCATATACAATTGTCCCTTCATATTCTCTGGGGTTTGGTTCCAGGCCCCCCCATGGATAACAACATCCGTGAATACTCAAGTCCCATTAGATGCAATGGCATAGCAAAATGGTGTCCCTTATATAAGAGGACAAAATCAAGGTTTTTTTTTTGCTTATTATTTTTTAAAGAATATTTTCAAACTGAATACATAAATCCGTGGATACCAAATCCGTGGGTACGGAGGGACAACTGTAATGTCAGACAGAGATTCTGAGGAGCTAGCTATCCCATTTCAGAAGTGGCTATATTGAAGAGCCAGTTCACATTGTCCTTGTCTTTACTCTGGTAACACAGTGAGCTTATTTAAAACTTCTAGAACTCAGAAGTGAAGATGACTGCAGGCGATCCAAGGCCTTGAACCCAGGACCTTGTGACCCCTTAGTAATGGCACCTTTGTCATGGAACTCTTTCTTCTCAGAGAGGTCTGTCAACCCTCCCTCTCTCTTTTTAGTGAGATTCTGAGAACCTTTTTATTCCGCTATGAGTCATTTCTACTGTTTTTATGGTGTCTCCTCTGGTTTTAATCCTGATGTGGTTTGTATGTTTTATTTGTTTTACTTCAACTCCTGTTATATTTCTGGTTGTTATATTTTTCCCACATCTCCTATGGTTTTAATCCTGCTCTCTTTTAACAAACCTTAGAAAAAGTTCCTTTTTTGGACCACAACTCTCAGGATCTCCAGATAGTATGGTTAACGTAAAACCACAGGTTGGAAATGGCCATGCCTGCTGAGGATTCTGGGACATGTAGCTCAAAACTGTAATGCTTTCAAGATTTGATTTGCACCTATTTTATTTGCTATATCTTTATTGTTCTACTTCTTGAATGATTTTTCTCTCCTATATAAAGTGCTTTAGAAATGTTATAAAGATGGATGAATAGATGGATAGATAGATAGATGCCCTAGGCTTTGCTAAGTGGACAAAGCAGAACTTTCAACTCCAGCTCCTAAGTCAAAGATTGTTTTGAAAAACTCCAATCAACTGATCTCCCCCCTCTTTCCAAAAATGTAAGAATCTAACTGGTTGGAGAGATGCTGACACATCCTTATCTAAAATGGCACAAGCCTAATATGATATTCACTTGGTTTTGAACAACAAAAAGAGTGATTTCCTTCTCCTCTTCCTCTTCCTTTCCATCACTGCTGTTCTGTACCTTTTTCATATCAACACGCTGAAATGGTTACATTTGCCAAATAAAGTTATGTCCTTGGAGTATGATTGCCTTTTACAGGCATAGGACCTTGTGTGCATGGCATGAGGAACAGCCAGGATATTTTTTAAAGTATTTATTTGTTTTATTTTAATGAAATCCTTCTAATGCACATATAGTTTTCCTGCCAAGAACTGTGATCCCAGCATGAAGCCCCGAGGGAAGTATTTTGTCCTAACAGCTCGAGTTGACAACCAATGAGGAGTCTAATATTTTCCTTAAGAATTGCTCAGTTATGGAGCAAACTTCTCAGGGGTGGTGGGTTAAGCGAAATTGGAAATATAAGATAGACAGGACTGATTGTTTAGGCAAGACAGGCCTTGTACAATGTGCTCGATTTTCTATGTTATTTGTTGTGTTGTTCTGTGTGTCTCTGTTTTAATTATTCATGCTTTCATGTTTTAATGATTCATGTGGTTGTAATTATTTTTGATAGATTAATCTCTGTTTAACTGTTGTGTTTTGTGAACTTTTAACTACAGTTGGCCCTGTACATTTGTGGGTTTTTCTTTCACAGATTTGATTAGTTGCGAGTTTGTAGCTGCTGGTTTGCTAGCTCTACTTCCCCAATCCACTCTTCTTTCTCCCAATCCTCCTCTCAATCTCCTGTCCTTCCAAAAGCGCCATCCCATCACTCCCTCTCCCACATTGCCACCATGATGCCTCAGCCAGATTTGGAACCCATTCCCTGCCCCACTCCTCTTCCATTCAGTTCTCCTCTCAATCTGCTCTCCTTCCAACACCTCCAGCCCATCACTCCCTTTCCCACCTTGCCACCATGACACCTCAGCCAGATTTTGGAACCGTCCCCAGCCCATCAACCTTCCCCCGCTCATCTTTTTGATTACTCATTTTGAAAATGCCATTCAAGAAAGATTGCCCTCCCTCTCAGTTGGCTTTCTTTGCCCTCAGTAATGTTTTCATAAACTCAAATCTGATTGGTTATGGAACCATCTTGATCACTAGGATTGCTTGTGTAACATATTGGGGGTGGGGGAAGAATCATAATACAAAGACAGAGGAGGGGCAGGAATTATCTTGCAATAGATTGAAATCAACAATAGTGAATACGAGGTAGGTGTGTGCGAATGTTCTCACAGCTGAAGGGTATGTGGGTTTTTTTAAACAAAATGCTTCTGCCCAGTCTTGTCAACTTATAGTGAGCCCATGAATTTCATAGGGTTTTCTTAGGCAAGGGATACTCAGAGGTGGTTTTGCCAGTTCCTTCCTCTGAAATATAGCCTACAGCACCTGGTATTCATTGGTGGTCTCCGATTTAAGTACTAACCAGGGCTGACCCTGCTTAGCTTCCAAGATCAGACAGGATCTGGTACCCTTACATAACACATAATAAATTTAATGAAAATGATAGTGGTGTCTATTAAGGCTGGGGGCAATTTACTAAATATTTGCCCCCCAAGCCTTAGATCAGGGTAGGCAAACTGCAGCCCTGGGGCCCCATCTGGCCCCAAGGCTATTTTTTGGCCCTTTGCTCGTTCAGACTCCTCAGACTGTCCCTTTTCTGATTAAAAGGGTTATTGCCATCTCCCAGAAGCCTCCAGGAGTGTCAGTTCAGCTTTTTTAAAGGTTTCAATCTAACCCCCCCATACACACACACACACACACACACAAGCACTGGTTTTGGTTTTATTGACAGATCAAGGAAGACCCAGAGGGACTGAAAGAAAATATCCTCCAATAGTCCCAATTTGACAGGGACAGTCCCAATTAATCATCGGTTGTCCAACTTTTTCAGCTGCTTTTAAAATGTCCTGCTTTCTTTCTCCTCCTCCCACTTTTCATCTTTGTCCTCAGCTTACTTCAATTGCTGCAGACTGAGTTCAAAGTACAGAAATAGTTTGCACTTAGTTAACTCAGCAGGGAGGGGAGGAGATGAGGGGGTTTAACCTTGCCCTTCCCAGTAGGCTCAGGCAAAAACAAACTGTTGCAGCCTCTTCTAGCTTGTGTGTTCTTCCTCATTACTAACTTTTGCTATTTTGACTACCTTCTGAAGTTACTTGGCTACACGTGTCTCTAGGTGGGTCTGCACTGGCACCTTAATCCAAGGCCAGTCCAGAGCATTATGCTCCAGACTGGCCCAAAATTCAACATGATGGTGGCCATGCATACCCTGGGTGAATTTGTGTCAGTGTCCAGAGAGGATGGCAGTGCTTCAGCCCCACTTGTCTTACCTGCCAAGCAGCTCCCTGCAAGAGCCTGGCCAGCACTGTTGCTTCTACTGAGGTCAGAACAGCACACCCAGACATGTGATCAACAAGGAGGAGGTCACTCTACCTCTTCCTCGTTGATCACACAGGCACCCCATTTTGACCATAGCAGAAGCACTGGCACCAGCCAGGCTCTTGCTGGAAGCTACTTGGCTGGTTAGGCAGTGGCTGCTCCGAAGAGGAGCAGTTCAGCACAGGGTAAAGGAAATGGTGCCTTGTTTGTGTGAGGGCAACTGGATTGGGTCAAATCAAACTTGATCCAGCTGTCCAGATATCAAAAGAACTGGAGGCACTCCAGGAGTTTCCTGTGATTTCTCTTAATGGCTTAATAAAGCAGACTTGCTGTGTGCATTATCTGAACACATCAAACCAGGTCCAGGGCAAGTTTGGTTTATTTCCTTAATGTAGACGAGCCATCAGTTTTCATCTGTGAAATGTTGAAGGCATGAGAGAAGAGAGTTTGCCCCCAGACCTGCTGCTATTGCCCAGCCCTGTCTTAGATACTAAGAATTGGGAGGATGGAAAGGCGTACGAATTCAAGAAAGAAACAAAATACTTACTGCCATGGAGAAAAAGACCTTTATTCTCAGTATAGGCCAGATGAGAAAACAAGCCATCCTATGGGACAGGGGAGCAGAAGACAATAAGAAATGAAAAGCTGTTGGATGGTCTGGAAATGAAATGCAACATCTTTCCCTGCAGGAGTAAAACATGCTTGTTTCCTGGCCTTAATGGGCTTGTGGTCTTCTGCAGGAACACTGCCCGGGACTGTTTAGATTCCAGTTGAAGAATGATGCCAGCAAGCCATGAGAACCCTTATGTGGTCACATTAATGACTTCTCAGCTGCCATGATAAATTGACCTGTATCACCACATCTCCATGACAACCACCCTACCTCTCCTAAAAGTGTAGGAGAACAAGCATCGCATTGGAAAGAGGCAGAGCTAATTGTGGTGGGTTGTCATTGTGGCAGGAGAAGCATTACAATTGTTGATGTGTATGAGTGCCCCTGTGTGTGTTAAATATGATCTCTTTTAAAAATGTCCTTACAGCATCACTTGGAAAAGATCATCGTGCACAGTACATTTATATCTCTCTAATCTTATATTTCTCATCTGGCAGTTATCAAGTCCCAATGTATAAAAGGATCATAAAATCACAACATATTGCACCTGACTATTTTACGTTTCCACCCTAAAGGAAAAGCATTTCCATGCTCCAGTTCAATGCATGTTTGTGGTATGCTGGGATGAGGCATGAAATCTGGTAATTCGATTTGTTCTGGGGAAATTTCACATGTTCCTCTACTCCCAGGAGCTATTCTCTTGCTGTCATACCAGTTCAAATGCACCTAATCTTCCTCAATCTGGAAAGCACAATTCACCTAGGTCTGGATAGAAATAGGATGGGAAAAAGGAGACAGGAAGACACATTACAGAACTAAGATGCCAATATAGTTTCATCATTGCCAGTAGGCATTCCAAGGTCTTGCCTGTTCAACCAGATATGACTGCAGACTTGTTATACTAAACTACCTGCTCTTGTTTACATGAGTGAGGAATCCCAACTTAGTTAATATCTGTCTTCCACAAACATCCTTCTTGGAGGCTGATCTGAAGTCGTGAACTCACCTTCCTGGGATATCCAGTTGGCCCCCTCCCTGTTGTCTTTCTACCAACAGGTAAAGACTGTTTTATTTAGGGAGGCATTTGGTTTCTAATACATTGCAGTAGATGGAGCTTTTAAGAGGGGAGGGGTGTTGTGTTTCTATTTTGTTTTAAATGTATTTTTTAAAGTGCTTTAACTTGTGTTTTTAGTTTTGTTTTTAAAACAGAACTCTGGTTTAATTGTGTTCTAATTTTTGTATTAATGGGGGTGGAGGTTAATAGCTGTACTGTGTTTTCAAATGGTTGTAAGCAGCCTTGAATCCCATGCTGGCTATAAATTAAATAGATAAAATAAATATTGGGTCATTCCAGTCTATTCTTTGCTTGCATTCAATGCCGAGGCATTTCCACAAGTGAAGGAAATCATTCAAATGAGGTTTCCTGCTTTAATCTCCAAATGTAAAGGAATCTGGGCCAATTCTTATCATGCTCGACAAGAAAGAGTCTCTCACCAGATCAAGATACCCTATTGAGAAAGTGATCCATAGCAGTGAGATGTTACTTTGAACTTACCAGAACTTTGTTTGCTCCAAATCCGTTGGCTAAGATCCTGAAACCACATTGGTATGTTCTGTCCAGCACAATTACCCATTCTTTCCCTATCTTTGCATTCAACTTACCTGCTTCACATTACCCTCTCCATGACCATTTAATGACTGGGGAGATTATCAGACACAGGGGAATGAACGCACCAAAAAAATGTGTTCCCAATCACGTCACAAGATCACTACAAGAACAGAAAGGGTGACCTTACCAGACACCCATGTCCTTCTGCCATTCTGGGGGCGTAGCATTGCCACAGATGAAGCTTCCCTTTTTTATTGATGGGGACAAGCCACTAATAGAAAGGGACACTTTACTCACAGCCATGCTATGCCCCCAGAACACTGGAGGACATTGCCATCTGATAATCTCATCCCTTCCTGTTCTTGTCGCAATCTTTTGATGCGGTTTTTGCCAGAGCTGATAATCTTCTGGGAGAAGACAGGAGAAAGACAAAAGAAAGATGGAGGTTGTGGCCAGGCTACAGCTAGCTGTTCATCAGCAGCCAGTTTCAGGAACACAACGCCATTCTCCTGGACCTTTGGACAAGATCTTTAGCTTTCTCTGCCAAAGAATGCTGGTGCCTCACAAAACTACAAATCCTGGGATTCTGTAGGATGTAGCCATGGCAGTTAATGTGTGTCAAACTTCATTATTTCTACAGTATAGATGCACCCTATGGCTTATGGCCCACATTTCTGAAGGAAGGCCTCCTTGTATATCAACTTGTCCATGCATTTGAGGTCATTTTCTAAGCTGTCCTCCACCCTGTAGGTGGCAGGAGACTTCTTAGTGGTGGTACCCACTAAAAAATTCCACCTAGTAATGTTATTTTTTCCCCCAGTGCTAGGCAAACCTGTTTTATTTTCTCAGGGCTTTTAATCAGTTCTTCTTTTTAACATGGTATGCTTTCTTCGTGAGTTTTATTTTTGTAAAATAGCCTCAGAATATTGACCAAAGGGTAGCATATGCACCTTTCAAATACATGCATAATAAAACTAAAATTTAAAAATGGCTCCTGCTTCATGCACAAAACAAAAAACAGAAAGCATGTGCAAAACAAATGTAAGAACTATATTTTTTGAACTATAATTCCCAGACCCCTCAAGCCACTGGCCATGCTGTGTAGGAGATTTTAGGAGTTGTAGTTAAAAAGAGAACTTCTACAACTTCATGCCTCTTTTGGTCTGTAAAGCTGAGCCATGAAAGACTGCCTGGTTCTTGTGTCTTGAGAGCCTACAGTTTCTAGCCTTCTGCACAGTGATTGACTGGGTTGTGTTTCTTTAATACAAAAGAGACCTGGTTGTATATCTAAAATGTATGTCAAGAATAAAATAATCATTTCCAAGAACAATGGTGGAAAGCACCCAAAAATGTCCTAGGAGGGGAGTACATTAGCTTTGGAGTCCAAGCAAAATATCAAATGGATGAATCAGAATAAAATACATAATATATGGGGTTATTTTTCATTTCTATACAAATGAAAGGTTGTATTTTTCTATGTTTTTTTTTCTCCCTCCCCCTTGCAGTTTGTGCTTTTAGTGCCGGAGCAATGTGTCAAAATGAATCTTGGTTCAGCCATTCTTTGGAGAGTGATAAAAAGAACTTTGATTATGGTTTCCATCAGGCCTCATTTAGCAATCACATAAAGACGTGCCTTTATTGTTATGATCAATAGGTTTTGGACACATTGCTCTTGGTTTATAGTTCCTTTTCATGGTGTCTGCTGGCGTATCATTGCCAAAGTTAATTAGTCTTGCTTTGTACTAATGCTGAGGATTTGATTTACCATTCCTTACCTTCTTTCACTAAGAAACAACAGTCTTTAGAGTCTGAGTTCCTGGAAAGCAGAAACCAAGATGAATAAACCAAAGCTGTTGTAGTTTGGGCATACCATGAGATGATGTGATTAACTGGAAACGATGACAATGGATAGGAAAGTGGAAAGCAGAAGGAAAAGAGGAAGACTATGGGCTTGTCTACACGGGCAATCTGCCCCATTTTAGAGCCCTGCAGTGCTGATGACGCAGGGCTTTTGCCACATTTTACCCCTGGGCAGTCCTCATAGGGCTAAGGTGGGGTAGGGCCCAATAAAAGTTGTAAAATAATAACTGGGGAAATCTAGTCCTGCTTGGAAAAATGGATCAAGCCTCACATGTTCTCAGGAGCCAATCCTGGTAGGCTGGCCCATCTCTGCAGCTGCCAGCCTGCCTTGCTTTTACAAAGCAGGAAAGTGTCCAGGCCCATCCTGAAGCAACAAACACACCCCAAAATGGCTTAAAGCGGTGACCAGAAGTAACATGATGTCAGTTCCAGTTACCTCAAAATGGCAGCCATTGCTGCACATTGCAGTCTGGAATCTGAAGCAATCCAAAATCAGGTGGTGCAACCCTTAGCACTCTGAAGCATGCCCACCCATGTGCTGTATACCACGTGGGTTTCATTTTCACAGTTTACTCAAAGAATGGCAAGCTTTGACTTCTGTCACTAGCTTCATTTGGTTAAAAAGTAGAATTGCCATTGAATTTTTCTTAAAGCAAATGCTCCACAACTCATTGGGAAGCTTGGGCATCATGTCTGAGGGCTTTCAAAGAGAACAACATGATTTCTAGTTGAGACAAGTGGGATTGACAAAAACTCATGGGAACAGTTGTAGCCAAGTTGTTCTGTGGGTACCATCTCCCTCCCAGAACATCAATGCAGCGTTCAAATCTGCCAAGACCCAGTACTAGAAAAACATAAAAAGTTTTTCTGCTTATAGCAAAGACTCAAACACAATCTGGAATCTTTAGGAAAGTAAAAAGAGTTTGGATGAGTGAAATTCAGGAGTGGGGAAAGTTCCAGATGTGTGTGTATCTGCCTTCAAGTCACCTATTGACGTATGGTGTCTCCCTGAATTTTATAGGATTTTCATAGTCTAGAGAGGTCATTTGCTATTACCTTCCTCTGTAATATAACCTACAGCCCTTGGTATTCCCTGGTGGTTCCCCATCCAAGAACTAACCAAGCCTGATCCTCCTTAGCTTCCAAAATCTGACAGGTATTTAGGCCCATGATTTCCAGGTATCTCTACTTGAAGACCTAAGATCTTCTGTTTTGCCTCCAGGTGTGCTGAATTATGGGATTTGTAATCAGAAGACTGAGGGCTTGTCTACACTGTTACCTCATAGCTGCAGTGGATTTCTTTGATCCACAGTGGCCTCATAAACACCACACACACCAGGGCTTGTCTAATTGCATCAGAGTAAAAGGTGGCCCTATGCTGATCATGTGTCTTACAGATTTATGGTTTCCTGCAGAAACCTTGATGAAAATGTGCATCATCAACAATGTTGTGTGCCAACTATGCCATGAATAAGGGGTGAGTATGGGGTTTTTTGCCCATGTAGAAAAGCCCTGTGTAAAGAAATAAACAGGGAATCAAAGTTTTGAGAAGCTATTCACAGTGATGGATTGTGGCTCTGATCTTAGTGTGAGTGTGTATGTGTGAAAACTTCTCTGGGTTTTAATTTGAACTTCAAAGGAGATACCCCAAGTGCTGGGTCTGTTTGGGGGATGCTGTTCAGCATCTTGGAGATGTCTTTCATCCAGATTGAACCCAGAATGGATATGCCACCCTACTGACATGGAAACCACCAACCTACTCTGAGTGTTGAGAAGTCTTTATTAAATGTCTCTTGCACCCCTTGACAGATCTCAGTTATCAACTGATCCCAACTAAGAGCGATCTGGGCTGAAACCTGGTGAAATATGGTCTACATCTGCAGAATATGCCCTGTCCAGTCATAATGAAACACTTCATACCCATTCCATCCATCAGAATTAATGATGATGTGTATCCTTTCTTTGTAGGGTATCCAGGCACAAAAGAGGACAAGGTTGTACCTTGTGTAAAAGAGGGCATTTCTGCAGCTGTCATCACTCATGCAAGCTATACCTGCTGAAGCTCCTCTTCTGCACTGCTGTTAAGGGTGCCATCATGTTCTTACATTCCCAGACACAGTGACCAACAGTTTCAGGGTGACCAGAAAACTTTATTGGCACAGAAATCCAAGAAGCATACCACACAAGGTTGTTGCTCAGAATTGAAACTTAATGGAAACACACTATATTGAAAGCATATTGCAATCTATGCAATCTGGCAGGCTTTTGCACCATTGGTTAACCATCATCCCCTAACATGATTTTCCCCATACACCAGCCAGCCTTCTTTTCCCAGGCTCATTTGCAGCTTCATTCTTATCTTTTCCCAAACAAGCCAAAACAGTTAGCACTACCACCACCACCACCATGGCACAGTTGGCAAAGAACACTCACTAGCAAGTACAGATGAAAAATAACAATTAATATCAAGGTTACAGAAGGTTACAGAAAACTCACTGAAAATGGCAGGAGCAGGCACCACCAGGGGCCAACCCTGACAGGTGCAGACCAAGAGTCCTACCCTCTTTCTCCTTTGCCTCCCACAATAATGGTATGTGCAGAAGCCCTATTCAGGCCTTATGAATGTAGGGAAAATAAACTTGCATAGAGAGGGAATGCACTAGCCCCATCCCTCCCACTACTAATGTCTTCACATGAAGAGCAACTTTCTGCTGAGGACAAAGGGTCCCTTTCAACTCTATGATTCCCTTCCAACCCTATCACCCAATGAGAGCCTCTCCTTTGCATGGGGGTGCTACACACAATCCCAAATGCTCATAAATCAGTGTTTACAATCATGTGGAAGAGCTTCTATGGATATAGAGGAGGTTCTCGTCTTCAAAAAGTTACCTTTTGCATGAGGAGAATGCCAATGGAAGGGCTGGGACCAGCACATTCCCACCCACCCCCTATGGGTTTTTTTCCTGCATTCATAATGCCTGAATGGGGCTAAAGAAAGAAAGGGTCATTAGGACCAAGCAGGGTGGGCTAGATAACGTCCTCTGTGATGGAAAATAAACGTTTCCCCAGCATTTATTTTAACTGAATAGTTTGGCTTTGCCTCATTATTTATCTAGCTACAGGGAACCCAAACACATTGGCATAGTGCGGCTCAACAGTACTGTGAGAGGACAGGATGGGACAGCCAATACTAACTATAAATAGCAGTGACCATCAGACGTGGCTTTCTCTCTTCAGGGAAGCAAGGAAAATAAGGAAATCCAGAGGGCCCATAACGTTGCCAACCAATTGATACACAGCCTGTTGAGGATGCCTAAGTCTCTTGGCATGCCTAACATGGCTCTTTGGCCAGGATCTAACGCAGCCTCCTCATCTTTCAGCCAAGTTTTGTTGCCCCTTGGCTGGTCTCCTTTCACCTCTTTCCATTTCTAAGCTCAATAATTAATTAAAATCTCCAGCAGTTACATTCAGAGGATTCCATCATGCCATCGTACATCAAAACATGCCCTGGTGACCCTGGAGTGTCCGTGAATGGGAAAATGCAGCCCTGTGACATGGGGCTGGCATTTGGGGACTGCTAGTTGACAAAGGAAGTACTCAGCAGAAAAGCTGTTGCGAAAATGTCAAAGGGACTCTGTGCTCTGAAGGAGAAGATGGCAGTCTGGTCAAAGGGGGAGATGGTAGTGGGAGGCACAGCTTCTGGATGCAGAATTATGAGATCCACAAATACCTAAGGCTGTAGCAAAGGTAACAGGCAATCAATTGCCAAATCTGCCTCTATTTGCAATGCTCATAGTGTGGTGCAGGAGTGTAGAAGGTGTGGTCTGCAGGTCACATGAGCCCCAGTCTCTTTTTGTGACCCCCAAGAGCCTTCCAAAGTGTCTGGTTACTGCTCAAATTATTTTTTCAAGCAAAAAAAAAAAAAATTACCTGTGTATCGACCAGACTGCTACAGAATTCCATCAAACTGAACTGATTGAATTTTCACCCCACAACTTACAATCCTCCCTGCAACAGAAAAAATTCTCAAAATGGCTGAAATTGAAGGCAAATCAAAACTGGAAATAGCTTCCAGTCAGTGTGGCCTGTGAAAATTCATCCTATACTTAATGTAGTGGCCTACCACTGATGCAATTGTTGGAAGGTTGGTCTATAACTGGGGGAGGGATGAAGCTTGCTAAGTGAATTTGAGCCAGTCACTGTCTATCCATTTAATCAATCTCATTGGGTTGTTGTTAGAACTTGGAAGGGAATATACCTCTTTGGACTATGATTTCCAGAATCCCCCAGTGAGCATGACTGGCCACTGAATTTAAGCCAGCTGTAGATTTCTGTGCTTTCTATTTTGGGGGAAAAAAGAAAAATAAAAAGATTTTCCCCCTGCAAAAAAAAGCCTCTTTTTCTTGTAAAAATGAGGAGCAGGATGTTACATGCAGCTTTGGAAAGCCTGGAAAAAAGATGGGCTATGAATGAAGCAAATAAATGAGTGTTGAATTTTAAAAGATCTGGTGTCGGGTATCCTCTATAACCGTGGTTCTTAACCTGGGATTCCGAGACCCCCAGGGGTCCATGATGTCCTCACAGGGGGTCCACAAAGGCTTGAAGGCTGCTTGGCCTACCTCTTCCCGGCAGTGGAGCAGCCACATAACAGGAGCCAAGGCAATGGCTGGCTGGCTTGGCCTGCACATTGCCATCCAATCCTCTTCAGCCACAAACTTGCAGGAAGAAGCAGGAGAAAAGTCTTCACTACCCCTCCAGTGTCTCTGAGGGAAGGTTTCATGGATGGTGTAATTGTGTTGTTGTTGATAATGATGATGATGTTATGTGTTGTTGTTGTTTTAAATCTTGAGTTAAGTCTTGGGGGTCTGTGGCAACAAAAGCTATTTAAAGTGGGTCCCTGGTTAAAAAAAAGGTTAAGAACCACTGCTCTATAACATACATTTTGACCTAAGCAGCACAAAATGCCACCAGTGATTGCTAGATGCAAAAGGCTCCCAACAACACTAGCTTGACTACAGATTGACCTTTTTGATAGGAAGTCTCCCCATGGAGCCATTCCAAGATGCAAATCAGCCAGGTGCATATTGAAAACCACATGCCTGGCAATTTACCTGGACTGATTAAACTGGTTCCCATATCACTGATTGGAAACATATTCCCCTAAATGCAGTCACTTCAGAGCAATTGTATAGCCATTACAGAGTCATTAATCCACCACAGATATGTTTTTAATCAGGCTCATAGTTAATAGAGCAAAATGAAATGTACATTTGGCAACCATGAATAAGATGTTACAGGACTTTCTCCACCTCCACCCCCCACAAAGCTAATGAGAGAGAGAGGGAGAGAGAGAATCCATTATAACATAGCATCAGCATTTATGTTACAGTGGTATATTTTATATGCAGTCCTGGTTTAACTGCAGGCATCTATGTTACAGGCTTTGCTTAGAATCTTTGGCAATGTTTTTTGCTTTTGTTTTGTTTTTAACCAAATAAGTTTCTAAATCTCATGACTGTAGAATTTGATCATATGATATGAAAATATTAAAGGAATGAAAAAGCAAGTAAAGCCAAACCTAAACCATTATCTCAATTTTCTTTCTTTCTCTTCCTTTTTTTCTTTTTTGAGTTCTGTAAACCAGCAAACCTGATTGGGTTACTAGAATGCATTCAATATCCTTTTTTTCTCCCCAGTTTTTTTCAGTGGTGATGTGGGAGGATCACGGGGTGCATAAACGTGACCTCAGGGCTGCATGTAGCCCAAGAACCACACTTTGCCCAACTGCCTTATCATCTGGGTGATATAGCACATGAGATATTACCTCATGGCTACATCATGCCATACCTTACTGGTATTGCTGCAAAGATGTGTTTCCTTCTTCTTTTGTTGTGTTGCCCCCACATATCTCCTCCGAACTGTGGAACAAAACTACATCATCCCTAAATGTTTTCAGCCTGACATGATGCCAGAGCTTGATTTCCATCTAAATGACAGGACATTCCCCAGAACCTGCTAATTACAGAAGAAGGAGGAGGGTTTTGGAGCCAGGGAAAGAATTTATATTACATACATTACTGTAGCTGAAACAATAGGCCCCTTCTCACATTTGGAATCAAGGTTTCTCTGATCCATCCCTTTCCATTGCCAGCAGTTGGTATGAACAAGATGATTACAGCTTTGCCCTCAGACAAATGCCAAGAATGTTTAAGATGGAGTTGTTTGCTCATGGCGAGGCCTAGGAAATGAAGGAGAAGAATTAAGCACAGAGATGAGAATATCACTTGTGGAAACTGAATTAACCCTGAACATCCATCTTTCCCATGTTGAAATACTTTTTCCAGCACTGGGAAACCAGGAAGAAAATAAATGAGTACAAGAAAGAAAGAAAGAATCTATGCACACTTACATGGAGGTAAATCTGATTACACAAAGGGAGTAGAGCTTTGGAATAAATGCACCTAAAACCAAGTTATGTTGAGCTATAATCTCTGGCTTTTCTTCGCAAACGAAGATTCAGGAAGGACTCATCCCGCGCTTTCTGCAAGCGCGCTGATGACTAAAAAGGCCAATCCGAGATAAACAAGTCCGGTTGCAAAAAGCACAGCAGAAGGTCTCCTTGGGTGATGCTTTTGGGTTGTGACTCTTTCTGCGTTGTCGTTTCTCTTCAAGACTTGCTCGTCGTGAATTCTCAAATAAGGCTGCAGCATTGTGGATAGTGCGCCTCCATGCCTCCCGATGTGAGGCCAGGGCGGACCACTGTTGGTGATCAATTTGGCCAAGCCTGAGATGTTGTTTCAGGGAGTCTTTGTATCGCTTTTTTGGAGCGCCCCTCTTACGCTGACCCGTGGTGAGTTCACCGTAAAGTAGTATTTTTGGGAGGCGATGATCCTCCATCCTAGAAACATGCCCTGCCCAGCGCAGCTGTGTTCTCAATATCATGGCCTCAATGCTGGTGATCCCTGCTTGCTCAAGGTCAGCAACATTCGTCACATAGTCACTCCAGTGTATATTTAGGATTGTATATTTACAATGTATATTTACAATGTATATTTACATTGTATATTTACAGTGTATATTTAGGATTCACTAATGGAGTGAAGCAAGGTTGTGTTCTTGCACCAACTTTATTTACAATCTTCTTTAGCACGATGCTCCAAAGGGCTATGGCAGAGCTTGAAGAAGACGATGAGCTATAATAGTGTATTCATAATTGTGTGCTGTTAGACTCCCATTATCTCTGAACAAGGCTGACTAGGGCTTATGGGAGTAGGAATCCAACAGCTCTAGATGGGCCACAGGTTTTCCACTCCTGCAGTTTATCATTTATTTGGCATAGAACAGGTGATCCAATGAAAAACAACAACACTGTTTCCTCTCAGGTACTGATGACTACAGATTATGTCCGAGCTTGCATACTGTAAATCACCACTTCTAGCATCATGTGGTAGTTCCAATACACCACCCTTATAATAAAACAGTACAGGCTTACATCTTCTTATGTATCTGGCAATACACCCACTCTCTTGGTCCTACTGCACAATGGCAAAGCACAGCAGTCATTGTACTCAGATGTCTTCAAATGATCATCATCACCCTTATGAGACCTTACTACCCACCTGTTTTTCCCTTGAGATCAGTTCTTCAGTTCTCTGTCTCCTCTTCCTATTGCTGAGCACCAGTAGCTGTAAAATCTAAATATAAAATCACCATTTAGATATATTCAAAAATGGCTGATAATAGATTCCACTGCAATGAATGCAGCTCATTTCCACAATGACAAACAGTTATGTACTAAAATGCACTTACGTAACAGTTCTGTCAGCACAACTCAATCCCATGCCCATAAACTGAATGCAAGCATTGACAATTGATGAAAATGAACAACCACAGGCATAGGGGAACTTCCACATGGGCAAGGCACCAGCAGGCTCTCAATTCAGGCTGCATGTATGCCAGTCTATGTGCAGTTCAAGCTATACAAGCTTGTATGTGAACAACAGGCTCAAGGGATAGTTATTTAAATAATTATTATTGGAGTCTTGCTAAAAATTGGAATAGCATGACTTTGGGGGAATACAGCTCCCATAATCCTCTAGCAGGCATGGCCAGTATAGTCCATGGAGGAAAATTTTCCAAGCTCTGACTTTTGCCATCTGCTGTCAGGGAGGGAAAGCGGTGCTTGTGGGACTTTATGCCTCCACTGCCAAAATAAAATGATCAGTGTAAATTGGGTAAATGGTACCTCAAGTGGACATGGAGTGACTGCCATTTCTACCTCCGGCAGTTAAACAGCTTGGGTTGGGTCTGAGTTCTGTTTTTTGCTATCATTAAAACGAATGCCCATAACAATGTCTTCTTCAAATTAATCTTATCCCTTTTTAAGCAACTTGAACTAGCGGTCATCTACCACATCACAGTCCAGCAGGGTAGCCACATTACACAATTACAGCAGTTTGATACCATTTTAACTACCATGGCTCCACATTATGGAATTCTGGGATTTGGAGAACCACTTAGACTTCTCTGGCAGACAGCTCTATTGCTGTAGCTCAAAGGTACAGTAGCACCCTCACATCCCCAGGGGATTGGTTCTGGGCCCTCCCGCAGATGGTGAATTCCATGGATAATAGCGAACACCATCCTGAGGGCCATCCCAGGGAAAGGGGGGCGAGATTGCTCCCTTTTCCCCCACGTCGCCATTTCCACCCCGGGAGCAATCCCAGGGAGCAATCCTGGGGACAAAGTGAGGAGGGAGGGAGATCTCTCCTCCCCTCCCTTCACCCCCGCATTGCCGTTTCTGCCCCAGGAGCGATCCTAGGAGCAAAGGAAGGAGGGAGGGAGATCTCTCCTCCTCTCCCTTTGCCCCCTTGTCACCATTTCAGCCCGCATCACCATTTCTCTCCTCCTCCCCTGTCCACCCACCCTGCTGTCACCATCCACAGATAATTGAATCCGTGGCTGGCAAATCAGTGGATGCAGGGATGCTACTGTATACAGTAGAGAATTCTAAATACCTCTCCAAACTACAAGAACCAGAATTCCAAATGCTGGAGCCTTGGCAGTTAAAGTGGTATCAAACCACTATATTTGCACAGTGTGAATACACACACTATAAGAAACCTTTTCTTTCTTTAATCAAACATGAATATGTTTGTTTGTCTATTATAGTTTTAATCAGTCTAGCTAGCTACCATGGATGGGGAAATGGGTAGTTTACCAGTGATGGGCTGATCATTAGATAGGCTTAAGCGCTGGCTTCAGGTGATGAATGCTGGGGGATGTTGGGATGGATACAAATGTTATGTTCCTCATCTGTGCTCCCTTAAACCTAATATAGTAGATAGGACAATATGGCCAGGGCCAGGCTCCTGCCAACCAGGGTTTCCAGAAGCTACCTATCCTGTTTCCCAGACTCTGCCATGAAAGATGGGAGATCAGGGAGCGCAGGTCCAGAAGCCCTTGTACATCAAGAGAGAAGGACTTTGGCTAGAGGTCCCAGAGTCTTGGGGCCTGGACCCTCTTCTTCAGTCCTCACAGTGAGGAGGAGGAATCTCAGGTCAAGATCATTGCCTTTAAAAGTGAGTGTGTGTGTGTGTGTGTTCCTTGTTTGTTAGACTTGGTGTTTCTTATTTGAATTGCTTACTCTGTGCGACTGTGGTTGATGCTTAATGTATTATAGTTAATAACATCACCAAAGGCTGCCCCATGTATCATCACTTCTTCTGATACTGAGACCAGAGAGCCTGAGATAGTTCTGACCTGGCAACCCTAACTTTGTCATCACAAGTCTTCCATTCCTCCTTCTTACCCTGGAGGGAGTGTGCAGAGGTAGAGGTGTGCATGCACATGCGTGCATATGCATGCTCATGTTGGGATAGCACCACAGCCATAATGGCTCTCCTTTCAAAATAGTGGCCCCTCCTAGTGTAGGAAAAGTGGGGTGGAGATATTTCTTCTTTGTGCCTCTGGGCCGCCAGCCCCTCAGTTTTGCCACTGCTTCCATTCTGAGGTGCAGTAGAGGGTGTTGTCCTGTTACCAGTGTCTTGAAATAAGATTCAACTGTGCCTATCCGTCAGTTTTTGTAGATGGAATTATTTGGCAACAGGGAGACAATTTTTCATCATTTGCCAAAGCCAGTAGAATGTTTTGGGACAACCTAGATAGCCTAGCACATCCTTTTATTTCCTCTTCAAGCACTAGGGAAGTCAGCCATTAGAAAAACTCCCTCAGTTCCATTCTCCCTCAAAAGCCATGGGAAGAGGGTAAATTAATAGCAACTAAGGCCACTTGCTCACCACCAGCCAGCAGTGGTCTTGTTAAAACTAACAAGAAGGCAAAAGCAACACATGCAGAGGCTGGGGGAATTGACTGCTTACTTTCCTCACTCCCTTTTATGAGCGGAGGTTGGGGCAGGGGGAGAAGGGAATGTGGCAATTATGGAAACAGTTGGGGTGGCTGGGCCTTTGCGGCCTGAAAGTCAGGTCTGCTACACATGGCAAAATGTTGTCAAGGTGCCAAAGTCCCTTGGCTGCAGCTTGTTTTGATTTGCCTCTCACTGTTTCTTTTGTCCTTCACTTGCTTGTGTGCTAATTGCCTGCGCCCAAGTAAACTTACCCACATGGATGTAGGCTAATGTGCTTTACATTTTTGGGGATGTTTCTTGGGAACACTTTCTTTAATTATTCAGTAAAAGGGATTGACAGCATTCCAATATAGCCAGGTGTTTTGTTTGCTTAAGGGCTCCTGCTCATGTTAGAAGGGGGAAGAGAAGGGAAGGAGAAGGGGTTGAAGAATGTTTTGGGGATGGCAAGAAGGTAGGGGAGACAGAAAGAGATATAGGTTGGTGCCAGAATTTGGGGATATACATCACGCACACACATGTATCCACAGGGGCTTTGTTCCCGGACTTACTGTGGATATGTGAAACCATGGCAAACACTATTGAAATGAATGACTTCTGGCCCAACTTCTGGCAGAAGCATACCATAGAATCACACTGGAGGACCTAAGAAATGCCTAGAGAGGAGTTTTTTTTTCAGACATTGATGAGTCTGAAAAACTCATCATGGGGATACTGGCCCCATGGATACAGGGAGTTGACCTGTATTACTTTTGAGGGGTAAAACTCCCAGATTTTCCAACCAGCATGGCCTCTGGCTGAAATTCTGAGAACAAGCTAAAATCGACAGATGGCCATCTGTCAGGAGGGCTTTGATTGTGTTCCTATATGGCAGGGGGCTGGACTGGATGACCCTTGTAGTTTCTTCCAACTCTATGATTCTATGATTCCATGACACCATCTGCATCTCAGTTTGACTCTCACATTTTTGCAGTTTCCCACACCAGGCTTTTCCCTGATTTCTTAAATAGGCGGTGGGTGGCCTGAGAGGAACAATGGGCCAAACCATAGACTACTTCATCTTTAATCTGAAATAGCTTCACTAGGATGAAGATCATATATTACTGTCATTTAAAAAGTGACATGTTGTGAAAAAGAGGTCCATTTCAAGCTGGGCCAAGCTATTTGGATGCCTGAGGTAAATAACAAGATGGTAGTCCTTCCTTAGAAGCCATGTGTTCTGGCAGATAGTAGGAGAGTATTTTTCACCACACCTGAGGCACCTGAGGTTCCACTTGAAGATAGCCCCTTGAACATAAGATTCTTTTAGATAGTGGACTTTTCTCTGTGAAGTAGTACCAGAGCTTGAAAAAGTTATTTTGGGAGACAGCAGCTCTTAGAACCCTTAGACGGTATCACCACTGGTGATTATGGATGGAGGATTCTGACAGTCCCAAAATACACTACATGACCACTTTAACTGGGTTTAGTCAACTCGATAGGTGACATACTGTAGGCCTAAGTTGAATTTCTATTCCCAGCTAGAGCAGACCCACTGAATCCACCTGATCCCAATCTGAGTAGACTTACTGGGATTTGTGTGCATGTGTGTGTGTGTGTGTTGACTTTCCATTCAGCTGTTGATTCAATGGGTCTGTTCTAGTTGGGACTAGCAAATGATCCAGACCTCTGTGAGCTGTGAGGCAACAACTCTTAGAATGCAACCAAGTCCTCTGTCTTTTATATGGCTAACCCATCTTGCCTGCTGGAACCAAAAACCCACTCAAAGATCCAGGACAGTCCACATGGCACATGTAGCTCTGCCCTTCAACAGGTAGGAATGGCTGCGAGAGGTAGGGACATCTACCTCCTGAAAATGTTGCTTCACTCATCCTAGCAATAGCGCCCACCCCAGCCATTATTGATAGAATTAAGAAAATTGAAAAATACAGGTCAACCCTGTATCCACAGTGGATACATTCCAAGACCCCGCATGGATACCTGAAACTGTGGATAATAGGGAACCCTATTATTTTCAATGACACAGACACCAAAAGCTGACCATAGAATCACATTGGAGGACCTAGAAATGCCTAGAGAGAACAATTTTTTTGGACATGGATAAGTGAAGCCATGGATACCGAATCCATGGATACAGGAGTCAACCTGTATAGCATAGTCCCTTTTTCCTCCCCATCCCCCACAACTACTCTCCCAAACAGCTTTATTCCCCATTATTTTAAATCTGTTTTAATTGCATATGTCCAGTGGTGGGTGTCCTCTACAGAAAAAAGAAAGTGTTTGGAAGGAGAGATGCTTGTTTTGGAAAGTGACGGCCTATTCCCAGGCAGCCAAAATTCAGTTTTCCAAACATCACCTTATAAACCTTACTCACTTCCCTACCCACTGGACTAATTGTTTCAAAGAGCTGGCTAGTTGGTCCAGGTCCACAGCCAAACACGTTCTTCATAAGAAGGTACTATATCTTCCCAGCCTCCCAAGCACAACAAACAAACTTGGGTGGGTTTCTTGATCCAGCAGCTTGGCTGTCTCAAATATAGAGCATTGGGCTCCCTTCCATAAATAGTCCCCTCACTGTTCACAGTGGCCCAAATCCAGCCACTCATCCCAACTGGAATAGGCTGATTGAATCAATAGCTTTGTGGCAAATTAATACTTGTGTACATCCTTATGGCTTATTCTAGTTGGGACTAGACAGATTCAGTGTATCTACTCTAGTTGTAACTGGCAGATGAGTTTAGGCCTGTGTTACCTGTGGTGATATAAAGGATGTTCACAAATGTTCTCAGCCTTCAAGACAGAGGGTGTCTCAACATTCTGAGAAACCCACTGAGAAAATGGTCAACTGCCACAAGATTTTTCACATTTAGAACCTTTTTTGCAAATAATAATAATAATAATTTGTGCAGAACACCTGAGTTTGATACAAAACAAACCTTGGGGTTTGGACGGACACATACACACACACACACACATATACTCAAACAGTTTGGCATATGAACCAGTATATTTTGAACAAGTATTTTGTTCGCATTGCTTTTGCACACAAACAAGGACCTGAATTCTGTTGCTAGTCCGACCTAAAGTAGACCCATTGAATCAATGGGACTTACCTATGTGTTGAATTACCATTCAACAATTCATTGAATGGGCCTAGTCTAGTTGGGACAACAGGACTCCAGCCAAGATTTTTGGCACTAGGACTAAGGTTTTTGTCTTTGTTTTTTGCACAAATGAATATTTTGAACAAAAGTCCTAAAATGCAACTCATAATTGAAAAAGTACAACTCCACTCTAAAAAAAACACACAAAAAAAACCCTTCACCCCTTCTCATAATCTTACCCAGGGGAGAAAATTTGTGAAACTATTTGTTCTTTCATGTGACAATAAGGAAAGATTTCTGTCCCTAGTCACCTAGTTGTTATTAAGAGCTTGAAAAAATTGACTGGCATCCTGTTGGTGACATATTTAGGCATATGTCCAACTTAATGTCAGAGGATGTCTTCCAGAGTGAGGTGATTGCAGAGGCCAGAATTCCCTTCCTCCCTCGTGCAATGACCAAAACCCCCTTATAAACTATCTCCCTCCTGTGCCCCCCTCCAAAGCGATGTAGTGGCCATGGAGAGCAGAAGATAGCTGAGAAGCATCTGGTTATCTGCCCATAGCCAGATACCCAATGATGGAGACATCTTCTGAGACCTCCTAGGAGTCCCCTGGAAGTCCTGAAAGATTACATCAGTATTGTGCATCTGGCTATAGGCACATAGCCAAATGCTTTCCAGCTTTCTGCTGCTCACCATTGGCCACTATATGGCCATGGGAGAGGGGGATCCTCTAGGAAGAAAGTGAGTCTCGTGTGAGAGGAGGGGGAACACATTTTGTAGTTCCACCATGATGGAACATCATGCTGCATCTCCTCATGCAGGATCTTGGCCATTACTTTTGAGAGATTATAGCCCTCAGAAACAACCAGCCAGCATGGACAGCAGCCACACTGCTTGCGAGATTTTGGGAGTGGCAGTCTCCAAAAGTAATGTTTCCAAGTTCTTTTGCTATGTACAGTCCACTGTTTGAAGGCCTCTTCTGTTTAAAAAGCTATCTGGTTCCATTTAAACCATTAGAACAGGCAACATGGGGTCACAGAGCAGCTTCCAATGAAATGTGTATGCAGAAAACATTGTTAAGAGAGATACAAGGGCACTGGTGGCACACCCTAATAGTGGCACTCTTGGACCATGTGGGTGGTGGGAGCAGTGACAATTATACTGCTGAAGGTGGAGACTGACAGCAGCTGTGCAGGTTCTCTATTAAGGATTCCAGCCTCATTCCAGTACTTGATGGGCCACCAGCATCGTGGCACTGGGAGCAATCAATTGACAGAGAAACTTTCTCTTTAATGGCTCCTTTCTTTAGCTGTACTGCACGGTCTTGCCATCATAGTAAGGCTAAAGTCAGCTGGAAAGTTTGAAGCCTGGGTCTCATTAGGTTTATTAAGCACTGGAGATCTTTTTTTCCCTTTTTTGGGGGAGGGAGTGCTAATGGATGGGGCTGACGAGCAGCTCTGTTAATTGCAGTGGGAGGCAGGTGTTATTGAGGAAATACTCCACAGCTCTTGGAAAAGCAAGAGGAGTAACACTTCATGATGTGCCAGAGACTCATTTGCCTCACTTGAAAGGTTTGAGGACTTCATTGACCCTTGGGGTAGCTATATCATGTGATGTTCATTTCATGCAATAGACAAGTAACCCCACTCATTGGAGCCCACCCAGGAATTTGCCTGAGGTAAAGGAGAACATGGTGTCCCTTCCATTACACATGCAGAAGCTGACTGGACTAGCAGCTGAAGCTTCCGTCAACATGAGCAATGGTGTAAGGTCCTTCACCACAACCAAATGTAGCAGACCAACTTAGGAGGCATAAGATAAACTGTATGCTACACATAGCTCTACTCTCCAAAAGGAAGAAAGACCAGGGGCTCAAGAGTTAGAGTTGCCAGATTGGATCTGGGACTATGCTCCTGTACCTTTAATCCCTAACTGATCTTGGAGTAGGATGAGGTACCACAAAGCTCCATCAAATGGGATGAAGGCTCCTGTCCTCTCCTACCTTCCAAACTCAGCTATCAGCCACAGCCTTAACAACATGGCTATTGCCTCCTAGAGATGGAGGAAGGGATGTGGAGGAGTGTCCAGCTCTGTTCTTGGGGCTGAATGCTCCTCCATGTTCCTTCCTCCCACCACCACCACCTCCAGTGGAGAGGCAATAGCCATGTTGGGAGGGGACGGCTGTGACTGAAAGCTGGCGTTTGGAAGGTAAGGGAAAACCAATCCCTTTGTCCCACTTGGTGGAGCTTTACGGTACCATGCCCTGCTCCATGATCTGTTAAGCATTAAAGTTACAAGAGCCCCCCCGCCATCCAAACTGACAATGCTATAGAAGAACAACTCGGGGTCTCCCTCTTCTGCTCCTCTCTATTTGTCACCTAAGGTGGTTGCCTCATTCTCCCTAATCATAGGGACATCCCTGATTCCCATGAAGTCTTCAGTTTGAGGGGTGAAAAAAGTTAACCCACAATCAGTGCATGTCTTTTTGTTATTCCAGCCTTTCCATATGAAGTATAGGTATACCTTACTGAAATAGGTATGTTCCTGGGATGTACTTCTTTAACAGAAACTTTGGTACCAGAGGTAGAACTCACATAGAAAGAACAGGGATAGGTTTCTACATCATAAAAAGGAAGAGCAGTTCAACATGTTTTAGCAAACTTTGTATCTGAAACTAACATTATGCATATCTGAAATGAAACAACCAGGTCAGTTATATCTTGCCTAAGTGGACAAAAATGTTTTGAATCTTCTAGAGACAACCTGAAAGCTTCTTCCAGAATGCATTCTGGGATGCCCCCTGTAATGCCCAAGCGCACCAGCCAAAATTACATCACCTTTCAGCCTGGCCGCCTTTCATACATATTCTTACTACATTAGTCATATATACATTTAAAAATACATACAGATGCATAAATTACTCATCCATACTATAAAATCATTGGTTTCACTACATATATTACCCATATACAATATATACTCACACATTAACACATTCCTATTTTGATATACAATCTTTACTATGCAGACTTTCTATACCACTATGTAACACATTAGGGTTATATAACATTATACCCTTAAATATCCAATACTCACATTAATTATACATTAATCACACATTAATTGCACTCCATTAATATAAATCTTCATATATTTGCATACAATAGAGACCTTATACATTAATTCCCTATACACTCTTTCTTTATCCTTCTCCTTGTCTGGAGAATACACTAGCATTTTATTTCCTTTGTCCAGCTTTGGCATATAATTTACCTTAAACACATTCACCTTCATATTTTGTTTTCTTGTGAGGAGTTCATCTACATGAATGCCATTAATGTTATTTCTACTGGATGTTAAACTTCCCCAAGGTAGCAAACACATCCTATCATTCCCTTTTTCAAAGGTAACATAGAGAACATAAAGATACAACATAAAGAACTTTAGCATCTTGAACATATGCTCTCCTACTTTCAAGTCTTTTACTGTCATGTTTACAGATTCCAAAACTAATTTGGAATCTTTTAACCCTACAGTTGTTTTCCAGCCTATTTTCAAGGCTTCTGAATTCACTAGACATACAGGTGGTATAGTTGCTTTCAAATCTTTCTTCTTCACATTGACCTGTGTAGTTCCACTCCAGTCTTTTCCATCCACCATAATAGAAGGTGCTAAAGTTGATTCTGAATGGTTTACCTCAGAAATCATTTCTGAACTCCTGTCTTTTATAACATGGTCTGCAGTTGTTTCCAAATCCTTCACTTCTGCCAATGGGTTTGAAGCATTAACAACATTCTGATATTCTTGTTCTCTTGTAATTTTCCCCTCAACTTGTAATTCTGGTTCTCTTAATGGCTTTTCCCTCTCATTTTTCAAAATGAAAGGTTGCCTATATTCAGCATCAAAAGACTGGTTCACATTAAGGAATAAACAGACTCTGTTTGCATCTTTGTCAGATATCTTTGTGGCACACTTTGGCCTCCTATCTGTCTCCATGGCAACCTGACTGTTATTGTCACCTGTAACTGCCATTTTCTCTTCTGAGGGAGCTTTAGGTTTGCTTACATCATGCACTCCTTTAATTTTAAAATTTTCTTCTTTTTCCTTTTCTCTAGGACATTTATGTCTCATATGCCCAGCTCTTCCACACTCATAAACAACTTTATTTTTCATGGCCTCTTCATTTGAGGACTTTGTTGAAGGGGTTTCTCTTTTTCCCTCATGGCTCTCTTCACCCTTCCATTGTTTAAACTCCCTATTTTTGTGTTCTGGACCATAAACAGAGTTTCTTTCAGGGTTGGTTTTAACAGTTGTTCTTCTTTATAATATTTAGGGCATGTGGTTACATCAGGGTGAGGAGAAACATTGGTGTCCCTATCTTTAGGAGCTAAACTTCCTGTCAATTCTGTTCCCTTCAATTTAAGATTATCCATTTTTTCCTCACTAGCTTTTTCTATCCTTATCCTCCTCTCCCTCTATTCCCTCAGCTTTCTCTCTAGTTGAAGTTCCATTTCTTTTAATTCACTTCCTATCTCATTTTTGTCTTGTTCTAATTATCTTATTTTTCTCTCATGTTCACTCAACCTTTCCTCGTCTTGCAGTTCAATTTCTCTTAATTTTCTCTCGTGTTCTTTTTAAGTTCTTGTGCTCTCTTTATTTTCCATATCTCCCAATTATCTGCATTTCCAGCTGTAATAAATTCTAAGCTTTCAGCCCTGGACAAAATTTACTCTCCTTCTCTCCTTCAGCCACACAAGCTCTGGCTGGGGTTTTAATCCTTTTGGGAGACATTTTGCTAGTATTCCCTACCGTACCAACAAACTTTTACCTCAGGAATACTAAGAAATTGATGATTTCTATGATTTCCTATCTTACTCTACAACTTTTACCTCAGAAATCACCTTTTTTAAAAAATTCAGACAGCCCAGCCTTTATTTTACTGGTTATAACTGTCTTTTTTTCTTACTGGCTGAATGTGTATCAACTTGGCTGTGAGGTCTGAGTCAACTTTCGACCTCTTTTATTGCATCCTTTATTTTACCCAGGCTTTTTTACCTCAGGAATACAAAGTACAGTTGTCCCTCCATATCCATGGATTTAAGTATTCATGGCTTGAAAATATTCTTTAAAAAAATTATAATCCAAAAAGCAAACCTTGATTTTGCCATCTTATCTAAGGGACACCATTTTGCTATGCCATTGCATATAATGGGACTTGAGTATTCACAGATTTTTGGTATCCATGGGGGGTCCTGGAACCAAACCCCAGTGAATATGAAGGGACAACTGTAGTTTTTCTTACTGTGCAGGTCTGTGCTTAGTGTCACTTTATATTGAGACTCTTCTTCCAGCAATCCTTTATACCTAAGGGGTTACTGTTTCAACACATTTTATTTTGTATCCCCCTATTTTACCCAGTCTTTTTTACCGCAGGGTTACAATGTACTTGGTTTAAACTGTCAGCACTTTTTTTTTCCTGTCAGTCCTTTATTTCAAGGCTTGACTTTTTGTTTATTCTTCTAGTCACAAGAATTCCTTACTGTACCTCAAAACAATTACCGCAGGAATTACTTGTGCTTTTATTTTCACCACACACCTGTACTATCCATATACAAACACTTATATGTGGCTCTCCTTAACCAAATATATTCACAGAAATCCTTCTCTGGCCACTGGATCTTTTTTCCTAGCCCTAGATCTCTCTTAGATGTGTCTATACTGGTTCTCTCTTAAATCCCCTCTACCAGATTCACTAATGATTCAGTACTGGATTCTCAATCGTTCTTCACTGGCTCTTTCAAATCCCATCGCTACCACCAAATTTTGTGACACCCAAGCACATCAGCCAAAATTATTTCACCTTTCAGCCTAGTCACCTCGTCACTTTGCTGCCACCATGCCTGTGTCACACACACCCTTTCAACAGCCTCCACTGTTGACTTCCATTTTGGTGACAAAACATATAGATCTATGCTTTTTTAACACGCCAAGGTAGCTAGTTGCTTTCCCCTTTTCTTTCTGTTTTGTTCTTCATGTATGTTAGTAAGTGATTCAGAAGATAGCTGCTGTTTACCTTGCCTGTCGTATGTAAGCACCCACAGCTACAGTAAAATCACCTAGAGAGGAATCCTGTTCTTTCCAGGCCAACCTTTATTGTATTGTTTACTGCAGATATGCTGCTGCAACCCAGCAGTGAAAGTCTGTCTTTCTACATCCCTCCTTCACCATCATCCCAATGCCAATGCTGCAAATAAAACTTCCAGCTGGACAGAGACTGGGCTTGGTTCCTGTAAAAAGACTTTCTTAAAAGGAGCTTCTTTGTTGACTGAGGGGGTGTCTACATGATAAAAAAATATGTACAGCATTCAAAAGATCGATCATGTGTACACACAGCCATTCAGATGCATGCGTGTCTTTTGGAAGGGGGGCTAGCGAATCCCCCATAAACTACGTGGATTCGGCATTTGGGAGGATTAGCGGATCTGGACCTAAAATCCGTACAGCTGTTCAAATGGTTGATTATCTGTATCCCCCCATTCACACACATACAAACAGGCAGTGTAATTTGATTGGCTGGCCAAGCACAGGGGGCAGGGCTAGCAAAGAGGGGAATTGGGAGTGGCTGCCATGTTGGATTCCTGGCTAAGCGAGAGTCCAGTAAGTCCATGAAATGGAGATTTTTACATTTATTCATTTTTATTTTATATTATAAATACTGAAAACCAACTGTCCGCTGAACAGACACCTTTTTAAATAAAAAAAAGTGGTGGGAGATTTTAAACCGTCACTTGGTTCGCTGGCTTCAGCCAGCTGGGGAAGGGGGGTCATATGGAGTTTAGGGGGGGTGAAAAAATCTTGTAGGCAGATCATACGCATACGAACGGCTGCCTTTTCGGATTTTTTACCCCCAAACGAATTTTTTTGCAGTCGTGTAGACATGTCCTGAGACTACTACTGCATTGTAGATGACACATTTAAGGGGCAATTGTTATTTAAAAGGCAGGAAAAAATAATTAGGTAATTTATCATTTGTCAGGGCTAGCAATCTCTTAAAGGTACTTAAAGTGGTAGCCAACTAATTAATCAATGATTATGAAATGTTTTCAATTTCACATTATGAAATGTGTTTGCACATTATGAAAGCCTATACTGAAGCACCCCAAGGTGCTGAAAGAAGCATGATAAATTTCAGTCTAACAAACAAGCACTGTTATGCAGTATTAATTCCATTTTTCTCCAGAGACAAAATGCTCTGGGAACAAAATAATCTCAAAAAAATGAGCAAATTAGACCTTAACTCATGGACTTGCCAATTAACATTTTTTCAGCTATTACATACACCCTCCACACACTAATCAAGCAACTATTTTAATTGATTCACCTATTCATTAACTTTGCAGCCCCAGTTGCTCTCCTTTGCTAAGTCTGCAGGTTTTGTAATTTGGCCTGCTGCTGTTTCAGATTTCCTTGCAAAATGTGTGAATTGCTTGGCGTTACCTAAGGAAGCAACCAACTATTCCCACCAAGACAAAAAGACATATTTTGAGTTTTATGAATGTCCCCAAAGGGAAATCTCATCAGGGGCCTACTTACTGTGTATGTGCATCTGCCTTCAAGTCGCCTGTCAACTTACAGCAACCCATGAATTTCATGAGGTTTTCTTAAGGAAGGAATACTTAGGGGTAGTTCTGTCAGTTCCTTCCTCTGAAAGAAAGCCTACCGCACCTGGTATTCATTGGTGGTCCCCCATCCAAGTACTAACCAGGGTTGACACTGCTTAGCTTCTAAGATTAGGTGGGATCTGGTGCCTTTAGGGTATTTAAGCCCCTGCTTTCTTAAGCATTTCAAATTCAGATGACATGGCACTTCTTTCCCCACAATCTGGCCCATTGCTTGCAGAAAGTGACAGTAATCTTGACCACACTCCAGTGCACTCACATGTTTACATAGTGATGTAATATTCAAATGTGTCACAGCTCTTCCTTTCAGGACAGGTTGTAGCTGTGTGGCAGATCACATCCCTTTTGTACAAAGGGAACATAAGTTCATTTCCCATGTCTCCAGACAGGATTGGAGGAACTTTCTGTCTGAATCTACACAGAGAGCCACTACCACATAGTGTAGATCCTGGAGCCAAATCTGGCCCTCTGGAGTCTCAATCCAGCCCCTTGAAATTCCTCAGATATCCTCTTGCCTGTGAAACCATCATATGGCAGACTCCTAGTTTTTTTGTCTTCCCCAAAATTGAAAGGCCTCACTTAAGGCTTCATTACTTTAAGCCTTGAGAACATTAAGCTAAAACATGTCAATAATTTTGGGCCAAACCCTTTGCTTTTATCTCCTACTGGAATGCGGCATTCAAGAACTTCTCTGAAATTGAATTCAGTCCTCAGATTGAAAGGTGTCCCCTACCCTTAAGCAAGATGAACCAATATGAGGCAACTTCTTATGACCCCATTAATTCCCACTGTGGACTGTATAGAAGTTTCAAAATCAATGACCAAGATCCTACATTGTCCAGCACAGCATACAGTTCCTGCAGGCAGCACTCTGCTACGCTTCCCCACTCATCACCCCCAAGGACTCACAGTTGCTGCTATAGGTCATTCCATGGCTGCTGGAGAGTGGATGAGTCTAGCTGTGCCTCATTTTTAGATGCAGACCAAGGTCATCTTTTGGTGAGGTCCACTGGGGTTTCAGTGGGTGGTGTCATCGGTCTGCGTCAGATTTGGGGACAGCCAGACTCTTCTCTGATCTCTCTCTACCGCCCCCCCCCATTCTCTACTAGCCATACAATGGCTACTTCATATCCACCAGCATTACACAAATAAAAACAGGCACACGTGTGGCCAAGCAACATCAGAACATGGTTCAGATGACTAAAGTGATTAATGAGGAAGAGCACACAAGCTAGGAGCAGCTGCAGCAGACTGCTTTTGTCCAAGACTCCTGGGCATAGCAAGATTCCCCCCCTCCTCTTCTCTTCTCCCCTGCTGAGTTAACTGAGTATGAATTATTTTTGCATGTTGAATTCAGTTTGCGGCAACGGAAGTAAGTTGAGGATAATGGGGAAAAGTGGGAGGAAGAGAGAGAAACCAGGACATTTTAAAGGTGGCTGAAAAAGTGGAATGACAGAGGATGAATCAGGACTGTCCCTGCTAAATTAGGACAGTTAAAGGATGTTCGGGGAGCTATGGCAGCAAAACCATGAATCTGAAGCAGAGGAGTTTGGTCATTACAGAGGGTGGAAGAGAATACCAACCTCTGCAATAACCATAGAAAGACATAAACAGGCATACATGGAATTATTCTTGGGGAACAGGCTGCTGACCATTAACTGGGAAGAGAGGGAGAGGCAGTGGGCAAGTACAGTACGCTGCATGGATGATGTTCTTCTCTGAAGCAGCTAGGTGAAGATGGGCCCAGGGCAGTGCCTGCAACAGACCAGCTTCTTGAAGGGATCTGCCTTTAAAACATTCTGCACATTGTATGTATGTGTGAGGCCTCCCTCTAATATGAAACCCATTAATCCTTAAAGTGCATCTAATTGTGTTTAATTACCCATGCAGGATGGGAAAGTGGATCACCCAGTCCTTCCGAGCATTCAGACTTCCCCATCTCCTAATTAGCAGCAGCAACATTTTCATTGCCCTGGAGTCTGGAATGTGGGTAGGGCTCGCTCTGCTTCAGATTAGTGGCCTCTGGCTTTAGATTGCCTCTGGCCGCCCACAAACTATACAATTTCTCACCCAGCCTCCACCCTGTATGCCTAATTCTCTTCCTTTCGAGATTTAGATAGATGTGACTCTGACAGCTTTTAGGATGGGATGGGGTGGAATGGGAAGGGGTGAGAAGCCCTGCCTCTTTCTGCATTTCACAACTTGGCCTGGAAAACCTCTCTAGAACTTACCATCATGCCCGAGGAAGGGTATATGAGAGCATCATGAGTACATACTATTTTGATGGTTTTAAATTGGCCTATGGTTCCTTTCCAAGAATATCTCCATATAGGAAGCTGCCTTATCCTGAGTACAACCATCTCACACAGTATTCCCAGGGATGGTGGTCTCAGGCTTTTTGGACTACAACTCCCGTTAGCTGTAGACAGCATTTTCAAAGGTCAGGGATAAAAGGATGATGAGAGTTGTGGTTCAAAACATCTGGAAATGTTTTTCACTATGCTGGAAAAGGTTATTTACAATTTAGTGCTCAACGAAAAGTGGATATCCAGCAAGAGAATAGTTGGATTTCATGGCCTTTGAAGTCTCATTTTAGATCTCCAATGGCATGCTTAAGAACTTGCCTATGTTCACACAGTCCTCTCTGAGACTTCCAAAGTATCTTCCATAGAGACTTGTAATCAAAATTAAAGCAAGTTACTATAGTAATCCCATCCTGGGAGTTTTGGCCTGTCCATATTGGAACTAGTTTGTTCTGTCCTCATCTCCATCCAGAGCTATGTTTATCCTCTCCAGTGCCTAGGGATAGAGAAGATGGGGTGGGTGGGATTTTCTGTTAAGCTCATTCAGAACCTTTCTCATGGGAAGAAGTTGTTTGGCTTCAACCAGGATGGCCCAGAGCTCTGATTACCCCCTGCCTTTGTTTGTTATTCTCAATCTGTATGTATATTTTTAAACTTTTCATCATCTTTCCAGTCCCCATCCTGCTGAACACACACACACACACACACAAGTATGAAGGTTTTTGACACATGCCCATTGAAGGGCATATAGTTGATCCAAAGCCAAAAATACTAACCACTGAGTATGAACTATGGCATCATGTGATTCTCGTCTGATTCCACACTGAAGTAACTAGGATTGATCTCCTGGGGCCTGAAACACATCCCAAATTGGTGATTTAATACAGGGACTGGTGTGCATCACCATCCTTACATTTGGCTTCATGTTGGACTGTACCATGGCTGTCCCAGCTTTGCCCATATACTTTTAAAGACATTGCAGGACTAGGTGTCCTGTACCTCCTTGTGTGATGCATTTGCTCCAGGTGCTAGGGCTTCTGAGCATCTCCCCTCAACCACTGATGGGCCAGGGGGGCAAGTCTCTTCATGTACCTTCTGGATGCCATTTCCCATTGGGGAATGAGGAACAGCCTTACACTGGAGAGTGATGGGCAAAATTATTTCCGTGGATGCAGAATAGCACCCAGAATGACAAGAAAGTGAACCAATCAGTGGTTGGAGTGGAGCTATGCCTAGGAGCATCTGAGTCTTGTTCTGTATCCATGGAAAAAGGTACTGCCATCAATCTCCAGACCAGCAGGACAGCCACACTGGCAGAGATTTATGCTCCATCAGCCCTCTAACAGTTTCAGCTTCTGTCTCCAGATTATAGCTGCAAGCAATTCAAAATGGAATGTGGTACTCACTAGCTAGAGATAGTACTCTGTGTGTGTGTTCACCTGTAGACTTTTGGCAAACCCTGAATTTCATAGAGTTTTCTTAAGCAAGGAATACTCAGAAGTGTTTTTTACCAGTTCCTTCCCCTGTCAGTATCCCACCCACGTACTAACCAGGGCTGGCCCAGGCTAGGTTCCAAGATCAGATGGGTTCGGATGCCTTTAGGGTATTTAGGCCCCTTTAGGGATAGTATTAGGTCATTCGAATGATAAAGAAAGTGTACCTGTATCTTTCAGTTTCCTGTCACTAAAAGAAACTACACATGCTGAAGTCCCTCCCTGTCACCCTTTTGAATGATGTGGAAAGAAAAAGGATCCAGCATAGTGTAGTAGTTTAGACTAAGACTCTGAGAGACCAAGGTTCCAATACCTGCTCAGCCATAGAAGCCCATTGTTTTGATCCTGGGCGAGTAACACTCTCTCAGCCTTAGGGGAAGGCAGCAGCAAATGGACAATGGAAAATGCATATAAAATGTGTATATTGAGAAAAGTGCTTATTAACATGCCTGCATTAAAGTGCATGCACATGCACCAAAATGTGCATAAATTTTCATGCAAGAATTAAAAAAAATCTGACAGACCAGTAGGATGAGAAGAAAAAGTAGGTGAGTTTTAGAGAAGTGCTTCAAAACCAGGAATGAAAAATTTTCCTGTCCCTGTCAGTAGCAAAGTGCTTTGCACATGGAAAGTCCCAGGACATTATCAGACATGGCAAAAATTGCATTCTTTCTCATTCACTGGACAAGCCATCAATAGATTGTCAATAGTGCTCTTTTTGCACTATTGACTGTGTGCAAAACCACATCCCATTGTAATTGCAAGATTACAGCATGAATGGGCAATCCTCAGTGATTAAACATCCACGTGAGAACACGAAACAGGAACACAGGATGCTTTTTCTGGTGAACTGTCCCCTTTAATTTGCACATTTTAAGGTTTGTTTCAGTGCTTCTGTGTTGATTTACTTTCTTAACTAAGGGTTTTTTGGAGTTTTAAGCATACTCGCATCTTCTGGCGAGAACCACTAAAATCTTGTCTTTGTCTTGCCAAATCACGGAAGTAAACACCCATTCTTGAAGTGCTAGCGGTCATCGTGCGATAATTCTGTGGCGGTTCTTTAGTGTGATTACAGCTATGTGCAATAGTAAGTGTTATAGTGCCATGACGTTCCCACTATCTTCATTCACGGAATTACAGCATTTTTAGGCGCTAGTCAGATAATGTCCCCACCCTCAATTCCACAATTCACCTCTCTGGAAACTCTGGAGAGCCACTACCAGTTAGCGTTTATCAAAGCTAGAATCATGTGGCTCTTCAGTTCCCAGCATTTCTCACCAATGTCTATGTTGGCTAGTGCTGTTGGGATGTGTAGTCCAGCCACAAAGGGCTCTATGATTCCTACCCCAGGTGTAGATAAAAATTGTGAGACAGAATAACAGTTTGGCTCATCAGAAGGCAGCCTCCTACACTGAACACCACAGTCTGTGGTAGAAATTACCACTCTTGGTGCTCCTGCCTTGCATGTTTCCCTCTCTTTCATGCTACATTTTCTTTATATCTGTATTCCACCAGACACACACACACACACACACATTGCTCCCACTGCCCACTTCTCTGGGTTTTGCAACACTGTTTCTGTCTTAAATGCCTTTTTGATGAGAGACCACTGGACACTTATGATCCAGTTTGTAATATCTGTTTATTTATCAATATGTAGATTGAAATAGAGGAGCACCCAAGCACCCAGTCCTTGAAAGTTCCTGCCCAAATCAATCATGGCTTCTGCTGCTGCTGAGCTATGAAAATGAGGCCCATCACTTTTGCCAGGGCTGGCCCTTCCATTAGGCACAGTGAAGAAACTGCCTCATTGGTTGGGGGCAGCAGTTGCAGATTCCTAGCTATTCCCTTGAGCCTTCCAGACATTTCTCTGTTAATATTATCCAAACCAGGGGTAGATAACATGCACATGACCCTCACATTCCACCTCCAGTCCCCAAAGCTCTTCCCCAATTCTGGTGGACAACCACCGCAAGCGTGATTTTTTTCTTTAAGGGGAGGGGATGATTTTGCACCTTGAAACTGCACCAAACCATGTAACATGCCCATAAACATAGTGCTTACCCCTTTCCAGTCTCATATCATTTTTGGCCATGGATTGTTTGAAAAGGGTTGCCATAAGTGACATGACATCCCTTCTGGTATACCTAGACATGTGGATGCAGTCTGTGGGAGTGATGTGCAGGTGATAATTCCCCACCCCCATCCCATGCAGTTCCTTGAAGTAAAGGACAAGAGCCAGTCCATTTGGTGCTTGGGATGAGGGTTGGGGCTATCTTGTCTTTTGACTCAGGCAACAAACTATCTCGGGCTGACCCTTTTTACATTCCAAGGCTGGCATCCTGTTAGTGACATATGCAGGCATAAGTTGTCCTATGCATGCAGAGTGATATTGGGGGGGGGGCAGGATGGGACAATGCATGGCTGTCCATCTCCAGCTGTTGGTGGTATAAATGAATTTGTGCATGTGGGACCAGTGCACATGCAACAGCACATTAAACTACACAGAGTATCATAAGAATGTGCACTGACTCTGTGTATTGCCTTTGTCCATTGTGCATTATAACTGAACAATGAATTATCACCCAAGCACATTGATCACTGATATACATTGCTCTATATTGGTATTCAGTATAGGGGTTGTGCAATGTGACTCTACTGGCGGATCTTTACAGTATCCGAAAGCGATGTAGGATCTCAATCTAATTGTTAACCACCTCTTTCCTCCCACATTCCTCCCTATGTAGAATATTCATCTCAGACCCTACCCTGCTACCCAAAGTGGCTGTTCCTAGTAAGACAAGGTAGGACCTTTAGCAATGTCAACTGACTGTTAGCAAGCATATTCAAGTATACAAGATGGTATCTTAACAGCCATTGCAATGTTTTCATACATCTGTCTCTGTGCATTGTCATCTGTGTCTGCTTTAGTCAAGGCTATGGAAGAGACTTTTCAAAGCATGTGTTGGACATCTGTCCCCAAAGGAGATGTAGAAGGGAAACAGGATTTCTGAATTCAGAACCTAGGGTGGTCCTCCTATCCAGAATTGCAAGATAATTTCAGGCTGACAAAAATCACAGGATCCATTTAAGAAGATGGCAAACCCATTTTTTAAAGGCCTTAATGTGTTTCTTCTTGGCTTTTGGATAACCTTCTAGACATTGCTGCTATCTGGGGTCATGGGAAATATGTAAATCTTGCACAAGAGTCATCAAGGCCAAAACCACTGGAAGCACTTTAGGGCTACTCTTCAGGGGAAGCTAATCCCTTGGCTACAATATTGTGAGTAAACATGCCATACACGTTTCCACATGGCGCTTAGAAATGTACTAATGGCCGAGAGCATGGAAAATTAAGTAATTTGTTATGTTATGCGCTACAGTGTGTAAAAAGTAACCAGTTGCCATGATTCATCAGAATGATGGGAACAAGTAACCCATTCCATTATTAGTTGCATTAGTTACTGCTTTTCCACTTTCCTGTTACTATTTTTCTAGAAATGATTAATAAAAGAATGCCATAAAATTGGAAAAAATCCTGTGAAAATAATCCCCACAATGCATTTTAACAGGTAACTGTTAAAAGCAGCTAGAAAATGTTCTTTGTTACACAAGTGAAATCACTTTGCTTTGATTCTTTACATTGCTTTCACAATGATCAAGGCCAACCTCTACCACACTGAATAGGATAAGCACCTTCAGTGGCCCCATTTCAAGTTCTGATTAAAATCCAGAGTGAATTTGCTGCCCCAATGACATGGGGCAGCCAGCTGCATCTGAATCCAAAGCTATTTTGATCATATTCTTCTCGTCAGGCTCAATGTATGTGTTAGGGTCAAACAAGGTGTGACATAATCACACAATTAGCCATTGTGAGAATGTTTGTTTTACAGTGAATGACAAGAGAACATGATTACATGAGGCCTGCAGTGTGGAGTAAAAGTTTAAGCCCTCCTGAACAGGATCCAGAACTCAATTGGGCCTTGCACCTCTGCTGTTTATTTTGTTTAAAAACACCATGCAATTGCTAATTTCATGAATGGTGTTGGCCTGGCGTGACTACGAGCTGTTACCACCTCAAGCATAACTTTAACAAGAACAATGCTTTAAACAAAACATCCAGGAGCTTTATACCCACTTACAGTGAACAGAACACCTTCCTTAAACAAACAAAAACTTCCTTAAGTGACTGCTTATCCCCCTTAAACACCCTACCATACTTAGCAGTTACAGTAGCTACAAAGAGAGGGGGGATTCATTTACAGGATCACTTAGCATAATAAGGGTGATGATTATCTTGGGGGGGACCTCACTGTGGTCCTTTCACATTCCACAATTATAGCACAATGATGCCACTTTAACAGCTATGGCAACATCCTATGGAATCCTGGGATTTGTTAAGAATTCTCAGAGAGCTCCAGTGCCTCACCAAACTACCAATACCAGGATGCCATATGAGGCACCCAAGGCAGTTAAAGAGGAATCATAGCACTTATAATGAAGACCCAGATCTCAGGCCCCATCTATATGAAAAGAAAAAAAACCTCTTACCTGCACTCTATTCCAAATGCACTGCAGCATCAATGTGTGCCCATGATTTTTTTGTGTTTTTTTTTTTGGACCTTGACACAAATGTGAATCAAAATGGTGGCCATGTCATTTTTTGTATGGGGTGGTGAGATCAGGGAGATCAGTAGAGAAACTGCTGAAAGGTGAGTATCTGGCATCTCCCAGAGACAACGTGGATGGTGACCATGGCGAGGAAGAGGAGGAGAGAGCTGTCAACCCTTCACCCATCCCGGCAGCCGCCCTCCACCGTGTCTTCGGGCAATGAGAACTGCTTTTTTAAAAAAATTAATTAAAAAAGCACATGATCACTGGCGCTTACAGGCGTTTGATGGAAAGCCTGTGCCTGTGCATGTTTGACTAATCAGGCAGTTAACGCCACCATCCCCTGACAGCAGGATGAATCGCATGGTTGTCCCTATGAGCATGTATGTGCATTTTCTCATTAGAAAAAGCAACAATGCTTGGTACAGTAGGAGGCAGGAGGAAAAGAGGAAGACTGCATTACAGGTGGAGAAACTCCACCAAGAAAGCTCTGAGGATGCCAGCCACAGATGCAGGCAAAATGTCAGAAATAAACTATTCCAGAACATGGCCTCACAACCCGGAAAAAAACCAAGGAAAATCTTAGGCCCTGAGTTTGCAAAACCTGAGCAGAACTATTGATAACATGGTGTTTTGGACCTCTCTCATTCACAGGGTTGCCATAAGTTGAAGCCAAGCTGACAGCAATTAACAACAACAAAGAACGTGGGCTTATCCATCCTGGGAATAGCTGTACCTGTTGAATTTCAGCAGTATGGATGGGTGATTTTGTTATTTCAATTTCCTTTTGAAGGATTTACCAAAACTGCAAAATCACAGACTGAGGTATAAGGAGTCAGGCTGGCTGGGAGATTCTGGGAGTGATGGTCCATAGAAGTATCTTTTCTAGGCTCAGGTTCTGAGTTGGCCCAAGCGGGATGTGGAGACTTAACCAGGAAATTACTCTGAGATCCATTAATCAGTCTGCTGCAAAAGTCATACATTTAGAATTAAAGAATTCTGACACTATTTCATACCACCATTATTGTGTCTGTAGCTGTTCTGGCCACTCTGTCACTGGGTGGCCAACCTTCTGGTGATGAGCCTCTTCATGCTTAGTTGAATGATCCTCAAATAGTAGACATGTAGTCCACCAACTGGAGCTGTACCCAAACCCCGATCAGCTTGCTAAAGCTTGTACTGTTCTGACTTCACCTTCAACAACTGAGGGTCACCACCACATAACAAAGCAGAAAAAGAGCATTGTAGATGAGGAACGGGAGAGAAAGGCCCTCCCAAGCTCTTCAGCCTAGCTACAAAGTCAAATATGGCTCATATTAGGGGAGAAACCCTCAGCATTGGTCAACCTCATTGGTAGTGGATTGTCTTCAAAGCACAGTAGGACAACTTGACTACCTCATTAAGGAAGTCATCACTCTTTCCATTTCCAAGAAAAATACTCATGTGGACCACCTATTCATTATTTAGAGAACTGATGGAGGTAGGTGTATGTGCATGCATGCAAAAAAAAATTTAAAACCTGCAATACATAGATCTAAACTACAGAATAGAAACTCAACATACAGGCCAGTCAATCCTAAAACCAGCTTGGAAATAGATAGGTTTCTTTGTCCAGTCAGCGTCCTCTCCTATTTATTGTTGTTGGCAGGGGGAGTGAAGAGGCCTCCACATCATAACTTGTCAAAAAGCACAAGTGAGAGAAAATTGTTCTCATCTGAATAAACAGGATGAGTCTATTTGCTGGTGGCCCTAATTTCCCAGCTAAGCATTCAGTGCCGGTGTTTCTGTTTGATTGGCACATTGAACCATCAGATCCTGGTGATGATGTTAACAACAGACAGTTTGCAAACTAAGCTGATTTCTTCCTCGCCTGCTGTCTCTCAAAATAGGAATTGCAAAATGTAGGCCAAAAACTACTTCCTACTCATTTGCCTGGACATTTGTTTCCTTGGAAAGGCTGGGAATTTTTAGACCTTTGGAGAGGCTTAGAAGAACTTTGAAGAACTCGTTTTTCAGACAGTTAGGTGGGCAATTGTGATTGGGGTTGCCAGGGTGAATAGAAGACAGGGCTCCTGTAGCTTTAAAAGTTAGCAGAACCTGGATCAGAAAGACATACCGTACATTTCTGTCAAGTGGAAATATGGCACACTGAGCTCTGTTTCTGTAGATGGATGCACAACACATTTGTTGTGTGCATCCAACTACAGGTATGAAGCTCGATACTTCTCCACTGCTACCCTCCCCACTTCCCACTGGCCAGTAAATAGCCATGTTGGGAGGGGTCTACATGAGCTAAAAGGTGGATTGGGGAGTAAGAAGAGATGCCATTGCTTATTATGCATCTTTCTATTATGTTTATGTTTATGTTTATGTTTATGTTTGTTTATTGTGCACCAATTCTTCATTTATCATACAAACATATTTCTGTAGCATTTCTATCAATTTCCATAAATTGCAATTATTATACCTCTTACTAGATACTTAGGATCTGCTGACTTTTAAAGTCACAGAAGCCCTGTCCCCCGTTCAGCTTGGGAGGTAGGTTTGCCAAATCTTAGTTAGGGCCTGGCCCCTTTTCTCTAGTTCTTAGTGTGAGCAGGAGAATCTCAGGGTAAAAATAGATTGGACAAAATTTTCCTCATTTGCTAGACTTTGTGTTTTGCATTGGAATGTGCAATTCCAATGTACAACTGTGGTTGATATTAAAGGTATTTTGCTTAGTGACATCATCAAAACCTTCCCCTTATAACATCACACTTGTGACTTCCTGCTACCCAACAACAGGTCTTCCGTAAGTTTCAGGCTTGAGCCTTGAAATCTCAAGACCTGGGATAGTCCTGACCTGGCAACCCTACTGGCAACCCCAATGGTGACAGAACCAGTGCTGTAGATAATTACAGGTCACCCACCATATCCGCAGGGGATAGGTTTCCAGACTTACAGTGAACACTTGAAACCATGGAAATAGTGAACCCCATAGAGTCATGCTGGAGAACCTAGGAAATGCCCAGAGAGACCACCTCTCTAGGCATCTCCAGAATGACTCTATGGTAACTTCCAGCAGAAATCACCATAGAGTTGTGCTGAAGGACCTAGGAAATGCCTAAAGAGACTATATGTTTTGGACAACAGATAATTGAAACGGCAGGTACTGGTCCCCACACATATGGGGAGTGGGGGAACAACTTGTACAGTCTTTCTTCTTCCTGGAAAAGGCAGTTCTTGGAAAAAGTTTCGGGTTTTCTTACAACAGTTCCCAGAATTCCCCAACCACCACTTCATCATAGTTGGATAGCTAAGAGAGTTGTAGTCTAAAAATGTTCCATGCTTCAAGTGGGGAAAAAGAAGCAACAGAACAATATACAACAGCTTGTGGTACATCTCAACATCTGACCCAATATATATAACATCTGACCAGCTTGTGGTACATCTCAATGTCTGATGCTGTATTATGATGTAATATAAATCACCAGGCATTATTGGCCAAGAAAATTAGACTTGCCCAAGTTAGTGAGTTCCCATGGCCAAAGGGGATTTGAACCCTCAGCTCCCAGAATCTTAGTCCAACACTCTAACCATTACACCATTCTAATGTATTTTTTAAAAAATGACTGCCCTATTGTGTTCCATATTTTGGGGGAGAAGTTTTTTGGGGGAAATTAGCTTCCTAGTGAACTGCCAGAGCAATCATATTAACCTAAGTGATGAATGCCCTTTAATTACCACTGCTTATGTTCTGGTAAAAAGCGTTGTTGTTGTTGTTGTTGTTGTGTGTCTTCAAGTCATTTCTGACTTATGGCAACCCTAAGGAAAACTTACCATGTGGTTTTCTTGGCAAGATTTGTTCGGGGGGGGGGTTGCCTTTGCCTCCCTCTGAGGCTGAGAGAGTGTGACTTGCCCAAGGTCTCTCCGTGGGTTTCTATAGTGAAGTGGGGATTCAAACCCTGGCCTCCAGAGTCCTGGTCCAGCACTCAAACCGCTACACAATGCTGGCTCATTCATTTCAATAGCTCTAGAACAAGTGAACATTTACGTCCCTCAAGATAACATGTTGTCCATGTACAGAAGCTAGCTGCACTGACAGTAAAATCTCACTCAAACACTGACAATGAAGTCAACCACATCTGAGGCAGGGTGCAAGGTTGGGGGTCCAAGGAGATTTTCAGACACGGAAAAATCGTCCCTTGCCGCGCGAGCAGCCTCCCGAAACTGCTGCGCGGCAAGGGTCTTTTTCGGACCGCGCTGTGCCTGTAGCGAAGCCGTCCGTGTCACTTCCGTGAAGCTTGGGACGGCTCCGCGTCATATTTCAATCACGGGCAGCCTCCGTGCTTGAAATATGACGCGGAGCCGTCCCAAGCTTCACGGAAGTGACACGGACGGCTTCGCTACAGGCACAGCGCGGTCCGAAAAAGACCCTTGCCGCGCAGCAGTTTCGGGAGGCTGCTCGCGCGGCAAGGGACGATTTTTCCGTGTCTGAAAATCTCCCAAGACAGGTTATGCATTATTAACAGCTCAGTCCCTGAAAAGAGGGGAACAGCCAAGAAGTTCAGAAGGAACAATTGGGAAGCTGCCCTCCCCACAGCTTCTGCTGCCTGAAGTATGTGAGAGTGTGACCTGCCCAAGGTCACCTCAAGGTTTTCCACAATCGAGTGAATATTTGACCCTTAGCTCCCAGAGTCCTAGTCCTGCACTCAAACCACTACACCCTGGCTCTGAAGAAGAAAAAAACGCATATCCCTCTTTTAGCACTTATTTATTTTATGTTATTTATATTTCTCCTTTCTCCCAGAATGGATCGGGAGCATGGATTAAAGTACAGATTAAAGCAAGGTACAATTAAAACTAGAACAAACATGATCCTTCTTTCTCATTTTGTGGCTAAATAGAGACTTAAAAAATGGTTGGACCTCTGTTCTCATTGTTTCAACTCAGCTCAGACACTCATCTCTTCAAAGAGCCTACAGCTGTTTTAAGACAGAGTATTATCCTGAAATTTTAATTTTACCAGGTGTTGATCATTGCGTAAGCAACACCTGTTGAAATTCCCTTTTCTACACAACTATTAAAAGGATAGGGACCCTGTCCCTGATTTTACTGCCAACTATGTTCATATCCCTTGTTCCACATACTCATTATTTTATTTTACTGTTTTAATTTTTGCCCACTGGGATCATGGAGCTTGTCCACACACCATCATGGCTGTTGTTGGTAAAATGTGCTGCCAGGTTCTTAGCTTGGCATTGCTGCTTATTCTGAAGAAATGAAATTAAAAATCTATTTCCCCAGAACTGCATGTCTGTCTGTCTGTCTGTCTTTCTTTCTTTCTTTCTTTCTTTCTTTCTTTCTTTCTTTCTTTCTTTCCCTTGCCTCCCCCACACCCAACACTATGGAATGACTGACTGTGCTGAGCTGGGAGATTCATGTCATATGTGTTAATTCCACATCTAAATAGGCAGCCAACCCAAACACAGCAGCTTGGCCAAATAATATACATATATAATTTCCCCCCTCCCTGTTTGCAAATGCAAGCGTCCCTACTCAGCTCTTGTCTGCTTCTTTGTAAGTCTGCTATGAAACAATTTACTGTTCAAAGTATGTGTGTGTGAATGTGGGGTTGAATCCAGCCCCCAAGAAAGCAAATGTGTGGTTTGGAGGAGACAAAGGCCCTTAGGCTCTGGCTTCTTTGCACATACATTTTTGCAGAGGGGATGCAGGAGCACATGTGTTTTTGAAAGATGGAGGAACCAGCGATAGTAGCTAAGGACAAGTAAGTTCGAGCAATTGATGGCAATTCTTTCCTGACAGAGACCAGGCTATCATGATCAGCTTTTCCTCCCAGTTAGATGTGTGAAAATCTTCCTGTCTCCATTTATTTTTCCAAATCCCACCTGCATTTCTTCCCATTCTTTTCTATCAAGTTGTAAGACTTTGGCTGCAATCCAGTATCCCCTTAGTCCCTTTAGCATAGCATAAGTATCTGCATGTGGAGATATACTACTCCAGCACTACACAACTTCAATGTGAATAGTTCCACCACAATGTGCAATGCACAATTACAATGCACAATATTGCTGTATGTGCAAACCCACATCCATCACTTTCAGGATAATACAGTACTATCCCCATATCAGCTCGGGATACAGTATGTTCCTGGGCTTGCTGTGGATACCTGAAACTGTAGATGAGAGTGAACCCTATTGAAATGAATGACTTCCAGTCCAAGCATACCATAGAGGTACACTGGAGGACATAGAGATTCCTACAAATAACACCTCTCTAGGCATTGGTAAGTTCTCCAGGGTGACTTTATGGACAACTTGCATCAGCAGCATACTATAGAATCATGCTGAAGGACCTAGAAAATGCCTAGAGAGATCATATTTTTGGATGCGGGTAAATGAATCTGCAGATATCAGTCCCACAAATATGGGGGTCATACTGTACGTCTGTTATGCCATAGTGAGTAATCCCCCTCACATGAATAGCATGACTTATGCATGTGTATGTCACCAAGGCCACATTAAAGCTTCTGTGGGCCCTAGGTACTCTTTTTTGTAGATGAAAATATAAAATATCTTACTTGACCAGGGGCTCTTCAAGATGCCCCATTCAATGGGTCACCATAAGCTGAAGCTGACTTTATGGCAAACAATAACAACATGGCTATGTCTTTGAACAACACTTTTATGCAATTATTTTTCTGAGCTGCCTTCTTGAACTTTAAAGCGTGGCATAGTGGTTTGAGTGTTGAACTACAACTCTGGATACCAGGGTTTGAATCCCTGTTCAGCAAAGAAAACCCTCTGGTGACCTTAGGCAAGTCACACTCTCTCGGCCTCAAAAAACATGATAGGTTCGCCTTAGGGTTGCCATAAGTCAGAAATGACTTGAAGGAACACAACAGCAACAAACAATGGATATGTTTTTTACCTGAGAGGCAGTGTGGTGTAATGGTTTTTGAGTGCTGGACTAGGGAGCCAAGGGTCAAATCCTCACTTAGCCATGAGAAAACTCTCAGTGACCTTGGGCAAGTTACACTCTCCCATACCTCAGCAGCAGAAGCTGTAGGGAGGACAGCTTCCCACTTGTTCCTCCTGAACTCCTTGGCTGTTCCCCTCTTTTCAGGGACAGAGATGTTTATACTGCCCAACCTGTTTTGGACCCCCAGCCTTGCTCCCTGCCTCAGATGGGGTTGACTTCATTGCCAGTATTCAAGTGAGATTTTAAAATATGTAAGTGCTCAAAGATGGATGATAGCCAGTTTGGAGTAGTGGCTTGAGTGTTGGACTATGACTCTGTAGACCAGGGTTCAGTCTCCGTTCAGCCATAAAAACCCAACAATAAAAAGTATAAATGATATAAATACTATAAATACTATAATAAATACTATAATAAATACTATTAGTATTTATAATAATATAAAATACAAATAATTCAAATGTAGCTTCTCCCCAAGATGCTAAACTAGTTAGATTTTTTTTAATTCTTTTGTGGATGGCTGTTGACTTTCATCTGTTAAGAGCTCTTGTTTTGAATGTACATCCATTTCCCTCAGTTTCACTCTTAGCTTTACAATCCCCCCCCCCTGCTTTTCTAAGTCATTTTTAACTACACTTTGATGGAGAGGAAGATAAAGATCTTTTAAATAAATCCATACATATTTCTTTTCTTGTGTCCTAGCAACAGAATTCTGAAGTCTTTGCTCCAAGCAAATGGGACTGGGTAAAACTTAGTAGGCTTCTGTTTCAGTTTTAATAGGTTGAGTTGCATGTTGGCTCCTCATTAGCATGTCCATCTATTCAGCAGTTATCCAATGGCTCTTATGATCTTTCTCTTTCCTAAAATGAAAAAAAAGCAAAAATACACTCGTGCCAAGCCAATACTGCTGGTGAAAAGAAATAAATGTAGGTCTGTTAAAAGTGTTAATGGAGATCTTCCCGTTACCCTCATCTCCTCAGACACCTGAAGGGCAGATGGAGACATGACCAGGAGGTCTTCCACTCAGAATGAAGAAACTGAACCATTTTTATTGTCTCCTCTGGTAAGTAAATAATCTCAAGGCAACCTCCCTATACACTGTAAGCAAGCAAGCATATGTTAACAGACTTACCAGTACAACACACTCAGAGTTTTACACTTGAAGCAGCCAGCTGAGGACTTCATCAGACATGGCAAATATGGCGTCATAATGACACCTAATGAGCGCAAAAGGGCACACACGTCAGATGATGACATGCTTTCACAATTATGTGAAGGGAATAAGCCGTTCTTTTTTATTGATGGGCCAAGCCATCAATAGATCTCCCATGTCATTTTTGTGCTGGTATTGCTGGCATTTGAAATCTCATGCCATTTTAATCTCATAAATACAGCGTCAATGCCAGAACACTTCCGGTTCAGATCGAGAAAGCCAGGTAGAAGAAGCTGGTTTTTTGAACCTCCCTGGTTTACTTTTAACATTTTTTGTGTGTTCCTGTGCTTATATGTACTTTTCCTGTCCCCCCCCCCCGTATTTTCAAATTTACTCATGCTCACATCTTACTCATGAGAACAGACAAGATCACGAATACAGAAGTAAGCAGAGTTCCATTTGTGCTCCATTCATGCCTGGGCTGCTTATTGATGTTATTACAGGTAGGTCTGATAAAGGGGGTTCTTTTGCTGGCATAAAAACACAGAAAAATATGGTGGGAAAGAAACGTTTATGGGGGTTAGTCTGATAAAGTCCTGAGTCCCTTTCACAGTGGGTTCACAGCAGAAGGAAGCTGCTGAGATCTGTCATCTACCTCCACTTGTATAGAGGCAGGGACAAAATGAAGGCATTTCTGTGTGAACGGGAAATCTATCTACTGAATATGATGCATAATATAGATTACAGAATTCAAAAAATATATATGGTAGGATTATATTATATGCGGCAAGGTTAGTGTTTGCAAAAGAATGGAAAAGTAAAAAAAAAATACCGCACATAAAGGAGCGGATTATTAAAATGCTAGATATGTTTGAAATGGATAAATTATCAAATTTATTAGATGAAAAAGCAAACCCAAGGAATATGGAAGCTTGGAAAGAATTAATTCTTTTATGGAAAGATATTTGGGGAGATTTAATAAATATATCTGTAGAATAAATGAAGACAAGGATAAGGAAATGGAAATAAAGTAAGGATAGTTAAGGACATCAGAAACAGAAAAATTAAGGAAATTTAGTGGGTAGCGACAAAGGTAAATAATTAGTAAGCACTATACATCAAACAAGGAGGCAATGGAAGTCATTGGATTAAATATGTGTTGTATGTATTTTAGTTATTTAGATAGATATGTAAATGTGTATTGTGTAATGTGTGATGATGTGTAATTGGATTGGATTGTAATTTATTGTGTAATTTGTTTGGTAATGTAATGGGAATGTGTGTATGAATGTATGCTGGAATTAAGCAGGTTTTAGTTTGGTAAATCTTAAGATGTCTTAAGTTCTATGTGTTAAATAAAATAATTTTAAAAAAAAATTCCATGTTCACAAATGGCCTGCATTTCCTGTTCCATTGCAGAGCTCCACTTTTGTTGCTCATCAGTTGGCAACTTTAACATTTCATCAAAACTTTCAGGCTCAAAAAACACTTGACAGACCTTTATGTTTTGAACTCAAAACCTCTGTGGTGGAATTCCTTTTGTCTCTCTACTTGAGCGTCTGGGTGTAAAAAATTGCACCTCAGACTCACTCTCAGAGTCATTGTTTTCAACCTTTGGGGATCTCCACTGCTGCCACTCTGGTCTCTGTGGCACAGCAGGGAATTTGGGGTTTTTGGTCCCTGAGAGGCAGATGGCCTCTGAGAGCTCTGAGCAGCTGGAGCAGCACCAGGGACAGCGTTAAGCTGACTCTGCCCAGACAATTGCTGCTGCTGCTCCTGTGCTTCATCATCCAAGGGCAGAAGCACTTCAGGATTGGAATGAACTTGGTGCCAATTTGAATGTTCCTCAAAATCAGCATTCCTCGAGATTAAAACTGTGGCATTTGGCAAAGCAAATCTATAAGCTTTATTGCCAATTTCATATCCAAGAAACCTTAGCTTTTGTGCCTTTGCAGTATTCAGTCACACTCCAAAAGCTTTAGCAAACAGCCATGTTTATATCTGGTGTCAAAATGACAGCAGCGTTGATGCCAACCGGGCCTCTAAAGGAAGGGTATTCCATAGTTGGGGTGCCACGGCATAGAAAGCCCTTCTCAGTGAAGCCATTGTTTCACCCAAAGGACAGAGCACACACACACAAGAGAGAGAGAGAGAGAGAGAGAGAGAGAGAGAGAAGAATGGACACATTTCACACACACACACACATACACACACACTGAATTCCCTTATGCTCATGGAGGATTCACTTATCAATGTCTTCTATTCATGATGGCTGTATATTATGTCAGGCATCAGGGGAGATAAGGCCCCTGGTGAAAAAATGTCAGCTGTAGAGGAACATGATGAATTTGTTGCTGCTAACAACCATCAAGTCAACTTTGTCTTATGGTGACCCTATCTATGAAAGACCTCCGAGTCAGCCTATCAACAACAGCTCTGCTGAAGTCTGGCAGATTCAGGGCTTTGGCTTCCTTGATAGAGTCTATCCATCTGGAAAGTGGTCTTTTTCTTCTCCTACCGCCTTTGACTTTGCCAAGCATCATTGTCTTTTCTAACGATTCCTGTTTTCTCCTGAGATGAACAAAGTATGGCAGTCTCAGTTTAGTCATCTTGGCTTCTAAGGAGAGGTCAGACTTGATTTGTTCTAGGATCTAATTATAGTGTTGTCAAATGTGGATTGAGGTGCACTAATGCCAATTTGAAGCATTTGTCTTAATATTTTGGCAGGATCTGTGAAGCTACCTGCATTCATTGTTCAAATGGACATACCTGCACATCAAGATGGCAGGCGCAAGTGAATTACTTGCATGCCGAACAGTATTTTTTAAAAAAAATAAAGTATCTCCAAGGTGCGGAAGTGCAATATTCCTCTTAAATAAATAGGGGGAAAAAAGAAAAAAGGCTGTTTCATCACATGAATGCACGATTGCTATGGAGAAAATCCAAGATGGCGGTTTCGGACACTTGCCTTGTTAGCAAGCTCCACCCATTGCGCACATCCGACCAATCAGCTTTCCACTTCCACTCTTATCAGGAATGCTCACTAAAGTGAATCAGTTATCCCAACGAGCAAGAATATGCACTCCTTGCGGAGCTTTTTTTAAAACTTTGGGAAAAGCCACAAAGACTTTCCCTACAAAAGTTTTGCCCCCCCTCCCAAATACAGCCAATTGATGTGGGGCCTCATTAAGAGAAATCATATTCTCCTCGAATTCTATGAGGAGTATTCTCGCCATATAGACAATACGTCATATGTCTGTTTGACAGTCCACAGTACCACAGAACTCTTCTCAAGCACATTTCAAATGGGTTGATTCTCTTCCTATCACTTTCTTCACTGTCCTTTCACAGCCATACATATAAATATGATGTATTGAAGAAACATGACAAATAGAAGGGTGCTACTACACTCATGTCTTGCTTATGGGCTTCCCATAGGCATCTACTTGGATACTTTGGGCACAGAATATTTGATCAAATAGGCCTTTGATCTCATCCTCTTTGACTCTTCTTATGCCTCCACCTTTGACTCAAATGTTTGGTATACAGAACGATTGGTGAGGTCCTAACAACCAACCTCCTTGTTCTTGACTATGCTCAGAGGCATGGCTTTTTCATTAAGCAGCTCTGAGCCAACCTATAAATTAACAGAATTCTTTTCTTTTTTTTACAGTGAAAGGAGATTTACAGGGCAATTAGTATAACACAGGTCAATAGGTGCCTTTGGAGATGCTAATTAGGTTTCTTGTATGTATCAGCATTGTAAATGTTTCCATCCAGGTTGGGCCAACCCAGCCTGCACTGCAAACTATTCCATTTGCTTTTCAAAGAAACAATGATGATGATGATGATGATGATGATGATTTCTCCCTGGCATTTTGGGATGTATTGACATAAAGATGCAACTGAGATGAACAAAAAATGAGAATACATTAATTTCTGGCTCATGAATTTAAGCTTGATGAAAGGTGTGGGGTTGCTTTGCTCATGAATTCCTTTTGATTCTCAGTGAGTGTTCTTTCAAAATAAGCATGGGCATTGTTCTTATCTGTTATGAAAGAGAATGTCACATTTTCTAAGCCACAGGCATGATGATGCAGGAAATGCAGGGTAACTTTTCATATGTCTCAGGCTGAATCTACACAGGCTAAATAATGTGTTCTTACCTTGATCCCAGTCCTGTTGGAACATGTTATGTTCCTCTCCTTCCGGTGTGAAAACATTTCTTTCCCATGCATGAGGGCTTTAAGGCTTTAAAAAAAAAAACCTACAGTTTACTTGGCCATTTTGGGGAAGAACTGGGTTTTTTAAATATGTGGTTTGGCCCCCAAATTGGTCCCTATGAAATTGAGGGTGGGAGGTTGGGGAGAGTGGGGCCATGCTTTTGGATGGTCACTTAGATCACCTACTCCTTCCTACCACAGAAGAGTAGCTCCCTTATTTGTATTGGCATCTGGTTGCCTTCTCTCTTGTTTTTTCTTTTTGGATTTGGTGTTCACATTCACAGGTCATTCACATTCACATGACATTCACAGGTCAGCATTTCACCTCCCCCTTTGCTACTGGCCTCACTGTGCAGATTTTCAGGTCAGCATTTCACCTACCACCACTCTACCAGCTTCACTTAATAGAAGCACAGGTGGGCAATCAGAACAAAGGGAAAACAAAGATCATTTGATTAAGCAAATATGCAAATGTGAGCATGAGTTCTGGGAATCCAAAAACCTATGACTTCCCCACATTTCCTGGGGAGATTGGGGGGGGCGGTCAATATATTTTTACTGGAGGTACAGGAGAGGTGCCATCCTCCAAGATCTCTTGGGAGGGGTCATTGCAGCCTGCTAACACCAATAATTGCCCAACTCTGTTGCTACGTATACATTGGCTCACTTAACAACTGCTTATTCTCAGTCCCACTTTTCTTCTTTCCCTCGCTTCTCCAAAGCTTCATTTGCCCACACTGTGGTTTAATCTAATAGGCTATGGTGACCCACAGGATGTGATGTCATCACATCAGCTATAGCATTATATTGTCATCAGCAAAATCACATGAGGCCCACCACAGCCAATCAGATTAAATGGCAATGTCAGCAAACCAAAGTTAAGGACCATGATGTCAAAGTAGGGGGAGGAGAAATCTATGTTTGCAAAAAATGCCCACCATGTGGAAGATGACAAATATTTTTTGGACCCTTATGGAAATGACAAATGCAAACAAGAACATTCATCTACTGCATTCGAGCTTTTCAGTCTTCCTTGATGACTTCAGCACATTAGCCAGAATTAGCCTATGTGAAATATAGTTAAAATGGGGTATGACAAGCACAACTGCCTATTTTAGAAGAAAGAAAGCAAAATAAATCAAACATTTCATGTGTTTCTGGGTGCTTTGTGGAAGTAGAAGACAGAGCAACTTTATCTTTATCACACTTGGCCCAGCAAACTAGACATTCCAGACCTTTTCCAAGTGAAGGAGTCAAGAGACCTTGCTAGTATGTAGTCCCAGAGCCTGCCTGCTGCTTATTCTTCTCAGTAGAATTTTTTTTCTTTGAAAAAATGCTATTTTTTGAAAGCATGCATTGCATAAATAGGACATAGATTTTCCTTGGTTTTTTTCTGGGCTGTGAGGCTGTGTTCTGGAATAGTTTCTTTCTATTCCAGAACATCGCTTCACAGCCCAGAAAAAAACCAATAGAAAGAAACTATTCCAGAACACGGCCTCACAGCCTGGAAAAAAAACAAGGAAAATCTATGGATGCAGGCTGTGAAAGCCTTCGACTTCACATAAATGGGGCAGTTTGTCCACTTTTAAGCAATTTTTCTCACTTCTTTCTCAGTTGGTCTTTGTGCACCAGCCAGCAACTGATACACAGAAGACACTGTTGTTGTTGTTGTTGTTGTTGTTGTTGTTGTTGTTGTGTGCTTTCCAGTCATAGAATTATAGAATCATAGAATTGCAGAGTTGGAAGAGACCACGAGGGCCATCCAGTCCAACCCCCCTGCCACGCAGGAGGGAAGTAATAGTGCCACTCTATTCTGCCTTGGTCAGACCTCACTTAGAATACTGTGTCCAGTTCTGGGCACCACAATTCAGAAAGGATATTGACAAATTGGAGCGTGTCCAGAGAAGGGCAACTAAAATGGTGAAAGGTCTGGAAACAATGCCTTATGAGGAGAGACTTAGGGAGCTGGGTATGTTTAGCCTGGAAAAAAGACGGTTTAGAGGTGATATGATAGCCCTGTTTAAGTATTTGAAGGGATGTCACGCTGAGGATGGAGCAGGCTTGTTTTCTGCTGCTCCAGAGACTGGAACACGGAGCAATGGATGCAAGCTCCAGGAACAGAGATTCCACCTCAACATGAGGAGGAACTTTTTGACAGTAAGAGCTGTTCGGCAGTGGAACACACTCCCTCGGAGCGTGGTGGGGTCTCCTTCCTTGGAGGTCTTTAAACAGAGGCTGGATGGCCATCTGTCGGGGATGCTTTGATTGTGATTTCCTGCATGGCAGGGGGGTTGGACTGGATGGCCCTCGTGGTCTCTTCCAACTCTGCAATTCTATGATTCTATGATTCTATGATCTTGATCAAAGCATCCCCGACAGATGGCAATCCAGCCTCTGTTTAAAGACCTCCAAGGAAGGAGACCCCACCACGCTCCGAGGGAGTGTGTTCCACTGCCGAACAGCTCTTACTGTCAAAAAGTTCCTCCTCATGTTGAGGTGGAATCTCTGTTCCTGGAGCTTGCATCCATTGCTCCGTGTTCCAGTCTCTGGAGCAGCAGAAAACAAGCCTGCTCCATCCTCAGCGTGACATCCCTTCAAATACTTAAACAGGGCTATCATATCGCCTCTTAACCGTCTTTTTTCCAGGCTAAACATACCCAGCTCATTTCCAACTTATGGCAACCCTAAGGCAAATCTATCACAGGGGTTTCTAAAGCTGAGAGCATGTGACTTGTCCAAGGTCACCCAGTGGGTTTTCATGGTCAACTGGGGATTCAAACCCTAGTCTCCAAAGTTGTAGTCCAACATTCAAACCACTATGCCACACTGGCTCTGTACACAGAAGACATACTCAGGGCAAATGCAATCCATTTGTTATCTCAGAATGTGTGAAAGGTTTGCTAACATCCTCCAAACAGAAATTTAAAATACGAATGCAAGTACACCTTGGTTAACAAAATAGTTATGTTCCTGGACATTACAGGTCACTGCCGTCCCACCATATGAGCAGGACCAGTACCCAAGGTTTCAATTACCCATCGTCCAAAAAATATTGTCTCTCTAGGCATTCCCTGGGTCCTCCAGCACAATTCTATAGTGCTCGCTATTACCCATGGTTTCAAGTATTTGCGGTAAGTCTGGGAACATACACCCAGTGGATACAGTGGGTGACCTTTAATTCTGTAACAAAAAAAATGGTATGAGAGGCAGAAATAACATGGAAAGAATCTATATATATAATTCTCTTCAGTACGTTGCCTTTCCCAGTGTGTTGATTGGCTGCTCAGGAAACACACCTAACCAATCACCACCCACATGCAAATTCCCTCTCCACCTCACAATGCACTCCTGTCACTCAGTCTGTGGCACAGATTGGGACCCAGGCAGTCAACTGGTAGTGGAAGGATGTCACTGCTGCCACTGCAACAGGATCCAGACAGTCAACTTGTGGTGGTGGCAGCGGCAGCAGGGCAACAGAGCAAGTCACCCTCAGCAATACCAGAAAAAGTGTGTAATGCTGAGAATGGGGAGGAGGAATGTAAATCCACCAGCCTACCTTACAGGGTTGTTGTGAGGTCTACCGGCCATTTTGAGGAGCTGAGTCCAGCTAGTAGGGATAGGTTCCTACACCACACAAAAAAAGAGCAACTTGAGCAATTTTCAGCCATTTTTTAAATCCAAAACTAACATTTTGCACTTTTGAAATGAAACAACCCAGTCAAATAAGCCTTGCATAAGTAAACAAAACCATATTGACTCTTCTACAGACCACTTGAAAGTTCTTCCAAGATGCCTCCTCTTTTCTTATTATTTCCATCTTGCTGGCCAGGCTTACAGATCTATGCTTTTATAGCATGCTAGACGTAGCTGAGGAAGCATGCACATATGCTTTTCCCTTTTCTCTCTGTTTACTATTAATACATGCTCAGTAAGGGATGCTGGAGGCAGCTGCTGTTTAACTTTCATGATGTAGCGAGGCACATACAGCTACTGTAGGATCAGCTAGAACAGAACCTCATTCTTTCCCAGGTCAGGGTTTATTGCAGTTTTTACGGCAGGCATGCTGCAAAAACCTGATCCTGGTAATCTGTTCCTGCTTCCACTTTCTCTCAATGCTGATTCTGTTAGAAAGAAAACCCTTCCAGCCAGACAGAGGATGAGGAAGAAAAGAAGAGGGAGTTGAATTTCCTGTGGGCTCAGGCAAAATCAAACTGTTGCAGCCTCCCCCCCAGCATGTGTGATCTTCCTCAATAATTTTTGTCATCACGTGTCCTGGTTTTCATCTGTGAAATGTTGGAGCATATGATATTCTCTGTATCACGGACAAAAGATAGATTTAGGGGTATGGTGCCTAGATATGAGATGTTCTCTTAGCTATATTGGATTGTGGCTGACATTATTATTTATCCAGGTGACCAATTTATCTTTCCAAGCATCCCAGGGTTTCTGTGTGTGTCTGTGTGTGTTGTTGTTTTTAATGGGAGCTGAGGGATTAGCTTGTATTAGAACTATTTGGCAAGTGAGAAGAAAGAACAAGAGGGAAAGGTAAAACAGAGAGAAGCTGCCTGGTCATTTCACATCAAAGCCATCTGTTTAATTTCCTAGACCTTCTGCTGGATTTAGTCTGGGTGGGATAGCGATAACACCAGTGCAGAAGAAGAAACTTGAGTGTACAGAGCTCATGTTTCTGATTAAACTCCAGCAAGGGAGAGACAAGAGTTTCTTGATCTCATATTTTTGGAAGGGCTCACTTCCTCCTTGTCTTGCTTTGCCAGTGGAGATCAGTCATTCCTTCTCTATCAGCAGAGTGAATGATGTTGCCTAAATCATTTAGGCTGCTCTGGAGAAAGGAAGAGGGAGAGGGAGAGAGAGAGAGAGAGAGACCTAGATCCAGTAATGGACCTAGATTCAGGCAATGATGAAGCTTTTCCAGTGTGACAAGTATCCAGCACCCTGAGGCAACTATGGATGTATGAACTGTGGAGACAATGGCCAAAATCCTCTTGAGGCATTACACCAACGGAACTCCTGATTAGACAGGCAGTTATACAATTTGAACCAACTTTAGAGGGGTGAGCAACTGCAGAGGAGGTCATTCCCCTTGTTGCTGCTGTTGTTAACTACATTCAAGTTGACTTTGATTCATGGCGACCCTATGACTGAGACATCTCCAAGACCCCCTGTCTTCTACCACCCTGCTCAGCTCTTGCAGGTTCAGGCCCATGGTGTCTCTGATTGAATCTATCCATCTGGTATGCAGTCTTCCTTTCTTTCTTTTTTCCTCCACTTTCCTAGCATGAATGACTTTCCCAGTGAGCTTTATCTTCTCATGATGTGTGTCACGCGGCCCTCCATCATGACAATGTGACTGAAGTACAACAGCATCAATTTAGTCATCTTGGCTTCTAGTGAGAGCTTGGGCTTGATCCCCTGCAGGCCCCTTGCAACCCCACAACATGCTGCATGGCTGCTCCTAGTGATGCTCCAGTTCTGAGGATCAGGCAATATATGGCTAATTTCCACATTTTGGTCTTTTTTATAAAGGGTTTGATGAATTAGCAGGAGGGAACCACCATATTCCTTGTGGTTATATACAGTGTGTGTTTCAATTGTTTTTTCAGCCAAAATCCTGTATGGAAATTATGTCTTCATAAGTGGACATACGTCTGCAGGAATTAGAATCAGGCAGTTTCATAACGTCCATATCCAGTAGCGGGCTGCTGTTATGTTACTACATAGCACATCTGGCAAAGCAACTGATGCACCACAGGACCAATGTGCATCAGTCACAGTATGCATCAGGACCCAATGTGCATCAGGCTTCCCTGATGTTGTCCTGGTACACATTTTCACAATTCACTAACAGGTTTTCCTAACGCCTCTGCTCTGGTAATTAGCTAAATAGGTGTAAAGTTGCATAAAGTAAAAGGTGACACAGGAGTCTGGCAAGTTTTTTTAAGGGTTTGGGGACTTAACCCTTAAGGGAGGCTTTGGTAGTTTCAAGACAGAACAATTCCTCCCACCCCTGATTTAGATACTTGTATAAGAAGGTATCCAATATCCCCTTACATAAGTCCTTTCCCCATTTACTGTAGTCCAACAGTGCAAGGGCACAGCTTTATCTCTACCTTACCCTAAAATTGGAAGAGCCACCAGAACTTCCCTAGAAAGGTTTCTGAAATATGACTGGGAAGCTACCAGCCATCCTACCATCACTGCTCTCACCTCAATCTGTGTAAGTGTGCTAAGAGAGTTGTATGCTCTGGTGATGTTAAACAGGGTCTCAGTCCTGGTTTCAGTTCCTGGCTTTGACTCCAATTTTTGCAAGGTTTGAATGATTCACCTTGAACCTAAGTGAGTGTGGACATTTATTTCCTCCTGGGGGGGGGTGAGGAAGGATGAGAAACACATGTGCCTTTGTGTTCCTAAATCCAGCTGTGACTGTGAATCACCTTTTTAATTATTATTATTATTATTATTATTATAAAGAACACATGAAGAATGCCATGTTCTTCCTTTTCATTGGAGAGTTCTTCCCATCCCATCAGTGTTGCTGGGGGAGTCAGAAAGTAACTGTTGTCTTTCTCTGAACCCCTTGGGCTGAGGTTTCACAATAACACTGTGTCTCTTTACTGTTGAGTTAGCACATTCCGGCAGAGCAGAGAAGGGATTAAGGTCCAGTTTATTATCTGTGCAGATGGGGGGGGGGGAGCCAAAGGAAGAATCAAGCTACAAAACTATGTAAAGAAAGTTGGGGGCAGGGAGGAGAAGCTCAATGGATAAGGCAACAACAGCAGGTGGCTTAGCCCAACTCTGTTTAGGAGTCAGCTAATGTTACTTAAAATGTGCTCAAGAAGGGGATTTTGATTAAAAATGCTTAGCTAGAGAAAAATGCAAGGGCTGATTCTGCAGGATGTGTGTGTGTCTACAAACTAAAGAAGCAAACCCTTTCCATTAGCGTAGCATGTTCTGATAGTCCCTCAAAGGACATTATAACATATAATCCTTAGTATGACATTCAGTCTGAAGAGTTTCCATACTATGACTCACAATAGCGGTGCATCGGACACCGAACAACCTAAACAAATGTTTCCCAGATATGTCATATCTGGGTCATATTCCTCCCAACCCATCTCAACCTTAGGATATGTTTAGTCTGGAGAAGAGAAGGTTGAGAGGGGACATGATAGCCATGTTTAAATATTTGAAGGGATGTCATAGTGAAGATGGAGCAAGCTTGTTTTCTGCTGCTCCAGGAGACTAGGACACGGAGCAATGGGTTCAAACTACAGGAAAAGAGATTCCACCTAAACATTAGGAAGAACCTCCTGACAGTAAGAGCTGTTTGGAAGTGGAATACACTGCCTCATAGTGTGGCAGAGTCTCCTTATTTGTACGTTTTTAAACAGAAGCTGGATGGCCATCTGTTGTGAATGATTTGATTGTGTATTCCTGCATGGCAGCGGGTTGGACTGGATGGCCCTTGAGGTCTCTTCCAACTCTATAATTCTATATCATTCTGTCTGATTACCAAATACAGTTGATGATAGATTTATGCATAATCTCTGCCAATAGTCTACTGTTTATCAGTCTGTCTACAATGATATGAGACCTTCAGCAGATGCTTCATTGCATGCACCCATACCCCAAGAGCCTAGATTGGTGGGTAAACAAACAGAGCTTTCTGCATACCAGCTCCTGGATTTTAGAACGTCCTCCCAGAGAAAGTTAGTGGGGAGTTCACCATCTCACAGCCCGAACCTATGGAGTTGTGATAAGGATCAAATCGGGGGGGAGGAGAGGGAAATTTGCTCTTTAGCATGGGGTACAAATGTTATTTATTTTTTAAAAAGGCAACCACTGATAGGGAGAGAGTATAAATGCAGAATGTTATGGTGGCACAACACAACATAGGCCTAAATCCTATGTTAGTCCTGACTAAGGACATTATCACACCAGCCTTCTGTCTCACAGCAATCACATTAGTGAAGCAAACAGGAACATACCGGTATGGAAGCCAAAATATTGCACTTCATCTTCACTTGCATGAGTGTGCTGCAACTGTGATGCTTTGGCAATTTCCATCCTTTTACACCAGCTCCATAACCCCAGCACTCAGCACGTGTGTGCCTTTCTTTCTTTTTTGCCATGATTGCTGGCCATCCAGTGGGGGGGGACTGCCTTGATGGTGTTCCTTAAGGACGTCATCAATGCATCCGTCAGGGAAGGGTGTGTTCCATCCTGTTTAAAGGAAGCGGCGGTTAGGCCGCTTCTGAAAAAACCTTCCCTAGACTCCCTGGACATGAACAACTATTAGGCCGGTTTCTATGTTACCATTCTTGAGCAAAATGATCGAGAGGGCAGTTGCTCTTCAACTCCAAGTGGTCTTGGATGAAACTGATTATCTAGACCCATTTCAAACTGGCTTCAGGACGGGATTTGGAGTTGAGACTGCCATGGTTGCCTTGACCGATGATCTGCATCTAAGCATCGACAGGGGTAATGTGTCCCTGTTGGTACTTCTGGACCTCTCAGTGGCTTTCAATACGATAGATCATGGCATTCTCCTGGATCGCCTGAGTGGGTTAGGAATCGGAGGCACTGCGCTCCAGTGGTTCCGGTCCTTCCTCTCGGGCAGGTCCCAGAGGGTGCGACTTGGGAACAGCTGCTCCAGAAGAAAGGAGCTTACTTGTGGTGTTCCGCAGGGTGCCACCCTGTCCCCGATGCTGTTTAACATCTATATGGAGCCGCTGGGTGAGATTATTCGGAGTTATGGGGCTGGGTGTTATCAGTACGCTGATGACACCCAGATCTATTTCTCCTTGTCCCGATCATCGGCCTCGAATTCCAATGGCATCTCTCCTCTTAATGACTGTCTTAAAGCAGTAATAGGCTGGATGAGGAAAAATAGATTGAGATTAAATCTGGACAAAATGGAGGTGCTCACAGTAGCAGCCCCGAAACCAGGAGTTGGGTTGCAACCTCCAGTCCTGAATGGGGTCATGCTCTCCGTTAGGGACTGTGTTTGCAGTCTGGGGGTACTCTTTGATTCATTGCTTCAGATGACGAATCAAGTGAATACGGCGGTCAGGAGCGCTTGTTATCAGCTTCGGCTGATACGCCAGCTGCGCCCTTTCCTGGAAGTAAAGGACCTCGAGACTGTGGTGCACGCGCTGGTAACCTCTCGTCTAGATTTCTGCAATGCGCTCTACATGGGGCTACCCTCGTGCTTGGTCTGGAAACTTCAGTTGGTACAAAATATGGCAGCCAGAATGGTCTCGGGAACATCTCAGAGAGACCATATAACTCCAGTATTGAAATCTCTCCACTGGCTGCCTATCAGTTTCTGGGGCCAGTATAAGGTGTTGGTTATTACCTTTAAAGCCCAAATGGCTTGGGTCCAACTTATCTCCTGAACCACCTCCTCCCATACAATCCTCCCCACGCACTCTGGACCTCTGGGAGGTATTTGCTTCAGCCACAAAAATCTAGGCTGTCTGCAACCTCCCAGAGGGCCTTTTTGGTAATCGCCCCCAATTTATGGAATGGCCTGCCGAACAAGATCCGTCAGCTGACGAGCTTGAGTAGCTTTAAAAAAGCACTGATGGATCTCTTTTGGCAGGCCTTTCCTGATTAGATCCCGGCCTCAGGAGCTGCATCTCCTGGCTTTTTTAAATCATGTATATATTTGTTTTTAATGTGTTTTTAGTTAGATGGTTTTAATTTTATAGTGTTTAATGTCTTTTTATGGGGGTGGGTGGGGGTGGGTGGTGTTTTTAGTCATTATTATAATGTTTTAATTGTTGGAAGCCACCCCGATTGTTTTTAGCAGAGGGGCGGGGTATAAATAAATCTTGTTATTATTATTATTAGTATTATTATTATTATTACAGGAAAATTATTTTTTTAAATATTTTATTGTTTCCCCCTAAGTACTCAAACACAGCATAAAAAGAAAAGAAAAGAAAGGCACGAAGAAAAAGCCATTTTCAATGGTGTGGAATAGCAAGGGGGAGGAGAGAGAGAAGGGGACAGGAAGTCATGTGGCCCTCTCGTGCCATGTGACTTCCTTCATGGCTTCCTCTACTGCCATGGAAGTGCCCTACTGCACAGAGGGGGATGCTGCCATAGTAACAATATTAGGAGTTATTGATGGGTCTTCCCAATCAATGATAAAATGAGCTACAAAAGAAGATGAACAGCAAGGCAGCAATAGGATAGAGATGACCTCTTGTGATAAGTAGGGCCACATCTGCTACTATCTTGCTGTAAATCTGGAATACTGTATGAGCCTTTTATGATAATGTCCTTCAGTAGACTCATTCAATCCATTAGATTTCTCTATGTGTTGTCACCATTAAATGATTGATTGAATGGGTCTACTCTAGATGGGACTCACCAAGAGGATGCCAGCCATAATATGTTTCAATCAAGGCTGGGACACATGCAGCCCATGAGCGCGCGTGTATGTGTGTGTGTGAGAGAGAGAGACTTATGCGTTCCTCCTGCCTCCCCCCATGGGAACCAAAATCAAGGTCTGCAATGCCTGGGGGTTTCGAGAGGTGATGGTTTTAGGCTTAGCCAGCTCAGATGGGGCGTAATCCCAAATCCCTCTCCTTGGTGGAAAAAAAACCCTATTGACATTGAACCTGGAAGTAAATGTTGCTACCATTTTCTCTACCCACTCCCATTTGTAAAAACGTCTTTATTTCCCCATTCCTAGTATGGCCCACAGTGAGGAAGAGAGAAACTGGGGCCACAGACATGCCAAAGTTGACCACCTCAAGTGTAGATGCTGCAGAGAGGGTCAGGGACTGAAAATCCAGTGGCCATTTACCACATGCAGCAGCAGCTGAAATGAAGGGTACTTGGGGTATTAGAACTAGATGAATTCCCAAACAAACTGCTCCACACTTTCCAGACAAACTTGGAAACTGGAACTCAGCTATTCATTGGCTTGTATACTTCTGTGAGTGTTGAAATGCAGTCCTCAGCAATTTAAACACATCAAAATGTGGCTTTAAATATGCTCTAAGAGAGAAAATGCAAATTTCAATGCATATTTTGAGCAAAAGTGCACTTTTAAAAGAAAAAGCATTGCACATATAAATATGCATTTTGTGGTGAGGTTGCTTTTTAGGGAGGGTGTAAATCACAGATTAATACAGAAAGGGAATGGAATTATCTCTAAAAAAATCATTCAGAAGTGCCAAAGAAAAGAAATAGACAGATTCAATTATCCCATTCTCTGGCTGAAAGCCTCAAGTCTAGCTTTGGCCTTAATCTTAAATTATGGCTTCATGATGCTTTCTTAGTTGACACTGTACTGTGTGAAGCTCCATGTCTAGAAATGATTTCCACGTGCCAAGAATGTCCTGTGTGTAGAGTGTCAGAAATGGAAAGCAGAATCTTCTGCCCGTATCAAGATGTCCTGACCAGATTTTGGAGGGAGGGAGGGAGTTTAGAGAGCCTGAACTAGAACTTTCTCTCCTGATGCTGCCCTAACAACTCCATGAAGTAAGAGACAAAAAAGCCATTAAACAATTCAGCCCAAGCATGTTAGAGTACAAAGGCTCTACAGATTTTTAAATCTATGTGAAAACAGGCCAAGAAGCTCTCGAGGAGGAGCTGTTTTTTTAAAAAAAAACTTGACAAGGCAGTATGTCAAGAGCCAATTGTAGCTCTGTCACAGCAGCTGAAGCCTGTCAGTTTTTGAATTATAATTTCTGCAGATCTGTAAATGCTGCAAAGAAACATCCATAAGATGACTTGCCTTGTGGGACCCATAAGAAGCCTGTGTGTTCAGAACTCCACAGTCCATGAGGAGCCCTAATCAATCTAAGGCGGTGAAGGCCATTTGGGGTAATATGGTAAGAGAAAAGGGTAAATTGAGGTGAAAGCACATCCAATGCAGACATCTTTCCCATGAGGTATGGGAGTAATTAGTTGCTAATTAAGAGTGTTGTCAAGATTGAGGAGATTATCAGACAGGAAGCATTCCTGTCCCACAATCTTCACTCCCGCCCTGTCCCAAAACAATAACCCTCCCCACCGCACTTACCTTCTCTTGCATCTACAGGGCAGCCCAGGAGTGAATGGAGCTCTAATGGAGCTCTGTTCACTTCCTGGGGTGAAATCCCACTTGTTCCCGCGAGAAGACATAAGCACGGGAAATTCAAATATAAAAAGAAAAATAACACAATAAAAGTTACACCAAGCACTCACACACACAAAAAAAAACACTTTAAAATTTACAAGTAACCTGGGGAGGGTACAAAAAAGGGCAAAACTTACCTGGATGTCCCGATCTTACCCAGAAGTGTTCTGGCAGGACCACCCATTGCTGCTGGAATCTCACCAGCAAAACAGGGCGCCTTCTCACACACAGGCAAAATCCAGAACAGAAACGCCATGGAAGATCAATTTCTGCTTCTCCCCATCAATAAAAAAGAACACCCTTGGAATGGCAGCGGAACCCTTGGGAAACGATGGGGGATGACCTCGTCTGATAATTAGGCCCTTTTGCAATCTCATGGCATCATCATAACACCATTTTTGATGCATCTGATAATCTCCTGAGAGCCATTGCAGTCCAAAACAACACTGTGACATGAACACCCAGGGTAAAGGCTGATGGAAGATTTTAAGGGCAGTTCTTCAGACACGATATGACTCTGGCTGGGGAACTAATCTCACAGGAATACATTCTCACAAGTCAGATGCGGGATTAGCAGTCACTCTTGCCTCTCCTCTCAAACACCAGCATCTTTAAAAACAAACAAACATGACAAAATGCTCTCTCTCTTGGCTTTTCTACTCTAGGGGCAAAAGTCCTGCCCCGGAGCCACCCCGCTACCTGTTTCTCCAGAGAGATATTGGGCAAATGTCTACAATGTATCCCTGCATCTTGATGTTGCTTTGGTCTGCCATCACTGCCTTTCCTGCATCAGTTTCCACTGGTGCTGCTTTTTCTCTGTCAGCTCCCTGGCAAAGCCAGGACGGATTGTTCCCTGGCAGGCGCCACCATTTACCTCAATGTCTGGTCCAGTTACCAGCTCTAACGGTTACAGAAAGGTTTTTCCCTCCTCAGTGCCACTGATGCATAGTTTCTTGCTCTGAGGCAGACAAGGCACCCAACCATGTGATCTAGCCTGGTAGAGTACTAGCACACTCTGGAAGAGGATTCTAAATATTCCACAGCCTTACTGCACTCTGAAGAAAAGCAGCAAAGCAGCAGGAATGTTCAGTCTTTCCTGCTGCCTTATTTCATGATGTTGGCATTCTTTCATTCCAGTCCCTGTCAGGAGTTGGAAACATCCCCTGACAGTCCCATGGGGGACCCAGGTAAAATTGCGTCTTTTTGCTAACCAGAAAAATCCATTTGCAAAAAGTTGTGGTTTTACCTCCAGCCCCCATGGGACAGGAACAAAAGAATACCAGAAGAATGCTGATGCCATGGGGTAAGGCAGCAGGAAAGACAGAATGTTCCTGCAGCTTTGCGGCTTTTCTTCAGAGTGCAGTAAGGCTCTTAGAGTTGGAAAGGATCACAAGCACTGTCTAGCCCAACCCCCCTGCCATGTACAACTAAAGCACTCTTGAAAGATATCAATCCATCCAGAGTTTAAAGACTTTCGAAGTGGGAGAGTCCACCACCCTCCAAGGCAATCTATTTCACTATTGAACAACTCTTACAGTATATAAAAAAAGTTCATCCTAATGTTTAGGTGGGATCTATTTTCTTGTAATTTGAATCCATTGGTTTGTGTTCTAGTATCAGGAGCAGCAGAGACCAAGCCTGCTCCATCTTTGATGTGACATCACTTCTGATATGTAAAGATAGCTATCATGTCACTTTTCAGTGTTCTCCAGGCTCCCTAAGTCATTTCCAGACCTTTGATTATCTTGGTTGCTCTTCTCTGGACACATTCCAGCTTGTTGATGTCATGAAACTACAAATCTCAGGATTCTATTGGATGGAGCCATGGCCATGGATCCAACTGTGTAGTGCGAAAGAAGCTAATGATCAATATATATTCCTTCTAATACTATCCCTAAATACCAATTGCTATGGGACAAGAGCAAGAGTAGGTTATTGACTCATGACGTGCTGATGGGCTTCCCATGGGCAACTGGTCAGGCTTTTGGTCTCATCTAGTATGGCTCTTGTTATGCATACAGTTGTGAACTTCATTACCTAATCTCCCGCGTTTCTGCCCTTTAGTCTACAACTCCATCCATCTCCTCTAGCAAATTAGACAACGTCCCATTGCAAGGGCCTTTCTCTAAATTACAAGCACATGGGATGAGCATGCCTTTTTTGTGCTTAAATTCTGGAAACCTTCACAGATGCAGCCAGTAGATTACAAAAAGCCAGATGCCTCATCTCCAAAGCTGCTAACCCTCCCCCTGCTTTTCCAGACCTCTTTCTTTGGAAGTCACACTCATCTATAATATCCTGTCTTCACTCTTTTCTTGGAAGCCTGTTTTCATGTACCATCTTCACACTCCTCTTGCACTCAGCTTGGAACTGAGGCCCAAGCTAGGTGTGATAGGCAATTACATGGAATTTCCTCCTGCTGTTTTTATTTTTACAACTAAAAGCAAACCAGAAGTTTGGAGCTGAAGCAAAAAGAACAGAGGAGGTTGAAGAAGGGGCTTCCCATCCTCTCTCTCTCTCTCTCTCTCTCTCACACACACACACACACACACACACATACATACATACATACATATATATATATATATATATATAATTATCTTGGGTATGTTGCCATTTTCAGTGTGCCGAATGGCTGCTTAGGTGTCAGGATCTGCCTCTCCTTGCAGGACTAGGCCCCTAGCTGCAGCAGCCAGCACAGCTTCTTTGCAGACTCAGGCCATGGCTGTGGGAGTCTTGGAAGAACCAGGGCCAAGCTATCAGACTCAGCTGGCTGCAATCATGCAGCACACCTGAAGCAGCCAGGGGAATGGCTATTTAAGAGCTGCTTTCGGCCCTCAGTCTTGGCCACCACAACATGGTCTTCTGTAGTTAGGTCTTCTGTGCTGTCTGTAGTTGCTGCTTGCTCTTGGGCCTTGGGATGGAAGCATGTAGAAAGCTTGAAGTCCTTTCTAAACATGGCAGTGGAGGGACTTTTGTGTCCTGGCATGTATGGGGTGTGTGTGTAGCATGGGGGATATGTGTGGTGGGTGGGTGTGGCATGGTGTGTGTGGCATGGTGTGTGTGGTATGGGGTGTGTATGCACAGTTGCATGGTGGTGGGGAGGGGCTCTTGGCATGAAACTAGCCATTATAGTTGATTAAAAGGTTATATGTTAATGCATCAAGTGATCATATTCTTGACATATTTCCTAAGTGGCCAATCAGCAGAGTGGGAACAGAAACATACCGAAACATTTTATATATGTGGATAACAGTGTATGTTATACCAGGTATAGCTAGTTCTTCATATTTTTCTCTGCTTAGAATCCCTGCTCCTAATGGATTTTCTTTGAACAGGAAAAACTATCTGGGTATTTATAGGGAGAAAAAGTTGTTGCAGGACTGAGATTAAGAACAGGGAAAAATAACAGTTGGAGGGGGCAACTCACCATACTTCCACTCGAATTACAGCCTTCCAAAACTGATTTGGCTTTTGAAAGAAGTTAGGGAAAGGTACATATAATATTTAGTGTAGCTCTGAGAGCCAACATATTTGATGTTGTGAGCACAAAGGGATGCTGGAAGGATTTCATCTTTTCCTATTCCAGCTTGAACAGACCTGTTCTGCATCTCATGGTCTAATCAGAATTTAACACTGCAATCTGGACTGCCAATTTATATTAAAAAGACATACCCAGACATAGGGAAGACATAGCCTGCGGATGTCACTAAGATGATTCCAGCCAATATCTAACACCATCCTGCACTATGATGCCTCAACTTCTAGTTACATTATTACCACTTGCTGGCTTATTCCCCACCATAGTGACAAAGAATTCTTTCTTCTTTAATGTGGGCAGCCTGGATTAATTGATTCAATGTGGATGGTAGGTGGCAGTGAGGTGGGAATGTAGTGGGACATGCCCAGGTTTTTTTCCTCCCATGTCAGGAGCCTGGTACTACTAGCTCCCCCAAGGCCAAGTATTTTCATTGTGTGACAGATGCAGAGCATGAATACAAAATAACTCTCTTTGTTGCTTACACAGTGAACCCTTTATTTCATGCTGGGGGCTTCAGGAATTGCAAAGCACTTTTACGCCAAAGGGAACAGAAAGACATAAATGAAGCTTTGCTAGATCAGACCAAAGGTCTGTCCACTCTAATATTCTGTTGAGAGCAGTGACCACCCAGATGGTCCAAGGATGCTTGCAAGCTGGATAAGAAGGCCAACTGCTCTGTTATGTTACCTAGGTGAAGAAGGCCTTGCATTAGCTGGATCAGGACCAGATGAATCTCTTTCTTTTCCCCACATGTTTGCTGTGTGCACTTTTAAGAAACTCATGTTCTTTCCCTCTAGTTTATGAAAAAATGTGTGGATTTTGATACATTTCTGTCAAAAACAGGCCAATCCAAATCCTCAGCTCTCTCCACTGGTCAAAATCAATCCTAGCATAAAATTCTACCTGTCTGGCACAACACTGTTAAAGATGAAGGATGTGTCCAGAAAAAAAGAGAGATGGCAATTCTCATTCAGGGTGCTAAAGAGGGTGAAAGATGTATGGATTCAAAGCCAGCCTTTGGAAAGCTAAGCATACAAAAGCCTGATGGACACATCTGCCAGTTACTGCTTCTGTTGTGGCTGATCACATTTATGTTCCATCTTTCCTCCAATAAGCTCAAGGTGGAGTACATGGCTCCCTTCTTTCTTACAAGAACCCTGAGTAGTAGGTCCAGCTAAAAAAGAGTGACTGAACCAAAGTCACCAAATGGGTTTCATCTTCCTCTGTGGTCGGCATCCTTTAATTGACATACATGCACACACATCTGCCAGAATTCTCCTGCCCTTGTGCTACATCCAAAAGCATCCCACGCCAAGCAGCTGTCAGGCTCTGGAGGGGCTTTTGCTGCACCTTCTAACCAGAGGGAGGGGGCATAATTCAGACCAAGAAGATCCAGCTGCTCTGAGCTGTTGGGGGAAAGGAAAAGGTGGGTGCACTCCAATAGACAGTGTGTCCTCATCTCTCCCTGCCCAATATGAGACCAGCTACTTCTCCACAGTCTGATTTGCTGCCTCCTCCCTTCACCACCAGTCAGTAACAGCGGCAGGAGCTCCTCCCAGCACTTGACAGCTGCCCAGCAGTGGGAGGACACAGAATTGTGTATGTGGAGCTATGTGCACATGTAGGATCCCATTGCTGGACTTATGATCTTGTAACAGCTGGGGATTCATGTTTATGACCATTAATGACCAAATGTGAGGTTCTCCAACACAAACCCCCCCCCAGCTTTTTAGCCTGACAGCACCCCAAGCATAAGCTTTCCAAGACACTGTAACTCCAGGCTGCAGTACTATCCCAATTACAGGGTGTACTGAGAGAAGCAGTGACAACAGGACCCCAAGGGGTCTCCCCAGCTGGCTGTTCCATATTGTTGTTGTGTGCCTTCAAGTCATTTCTGATTGATGGCAACCCTAAGGCAAACCTATCATGGGGTTTTCTTGACAATTTTTGTTCAGAGGAGGTTTGCCTTTCCTTTCCTCTGAGGCAGAGAGAGTGTGATTTGCCCACCCAGTGGGTTTCCATGGCTCAGTGAGGATTTGAACCTTAGTCTCCAGAGCTGTAGTCCAATGCTCAAACCACTACGCCACGCTGGTTCTCAGCTGTTCCATACAGAGGCTGAAAAGATAGGGGACATATTCAGGGGTAGCTGTGTTGGCCATGCAGCATACCTTTATTGGGCTAACTAAAAAGCACAAAATACATCATGCAAGTTTTTGAAGCTCCACTGGCTTCTTCATTGAACAAAGGTGTTAAAAACTATACAGGAGGGAGGAAAAACAACAGAGGGAAATTGTTTTTTCTGTTGCTAATGGAGTTGAAATTTTATTGCCTGGTTTTTTATGGCTCTTTGTTTCCCAGTTCCCAAATAGCCAGAGAAAGAGAGTGGCTTCTGCTTGCATTGATATTCCTGAGTCTAGACTACCAGTATCTTAACGGACAACAGAAGTAACATCTGAGACAAAATGTAAACCTGTGACTTTAACATCATCTTCCCTCACCTCCTGTATGATTTTTTTAACACCTTTGCCTGATGGAGAAACCAATGGAGCTTCAAAAATTTTCATGATGTATTTAGTGCTTTTTACTTGCCCCAATAAAGGTATCACTGCTTTGTGGATTTTGGAATTTGTTGAAAAGGTAGGGGGTTTGGGAGCAGGATGGTTGGCATCCTCAGACGTAAGAATGATGATGTTACAGTCACATCTGACAACGCAGGATTGCTTGTAAACCCCTTTGAGCCACTGGTGGGCCATGGTGCAAGTTGTAGGGGAGGACCAGTGGAGGGATGGAGAACCCCACTGCTTGGACTCACGGCCGTCAGTGAACTTCAGCAGGATTAAATGCAACAACTAAAATCAGAACCTCCAAAGTCTTAGTCTAACAGTCCAGGGGTGGGAATTATGTGACGCATGGGGATTTTTGCAGCTCTCAAATTTTCCCAAATCTCCTAAAAGCCCCCATACGCCTCCCATCATTTTACTTTTTCCAGGGGGTTTCCATCACCAAATCATGATCTGATACTCCTAGAGGCCTCCAGGAATTATTGCCTTTAATGCCCCACCCCTTGCAAACCTGCAGCTGAGGATCCAGGAAACTGCAACTTGGAATGATTTCCAGTTGTGATTTTCAGATATTTTTTAGGGTGAAAATGATTCCAAAATTATGTTTTGCAGGCCATGATGGCGGGTGCAGGGGGAAATTAACCACAGGACCCACCATGGCTACCTACCCGAGTCTGGCCACTGTATGACATCAGCTTTCCTTTATATTTAACTTTTCAGACCTTGGGTTCTTTCCATTCTTTTTACAAAGAAATTTGTAAATGTTGGTAAGGTCTCAAATGAAATGCTTCTCATTCATTACTCGCACTTTAGGTTCATTTGATGAATTTGATTTCTCTGCACATTGTCTCATGACAGCCAGTGTGTGTAACTGGTTTAAGTGTTGGACTTGGAATCTGTGAGGCCAGGGTTCAAATCTCCCCTCAGCTATGGAAACCCACTGGGTGATCTTGGGCAACTCAAACTACCTCAGCCTCGGGCAATGGCAAACCCCCTCTGAACAAATCTTACCAAGAAAACTCTATGATAGGTTCACCTTAGGGTCACCATAAAGTGGAAAAGGCTTGAAAGAACACAACAGCAACAACAATTATGTTGTCTTACAATTCAACAATTGATTCAGTGGGTCTACTGTAGCTGGGAGGAATCAAAAGGATTCCATCCAGAGGTTTTGTACCACCTCCAACCCAATCCCTTTCAACAGAGCCAGTTTGCCCATTTAGCTTATGAATTGCCAGTTGCTATGAGATACACTGAGCAAGGCACATATGTGGACATATTATCTCTGTCTGTTAGATTATTAACCTATTTCATATGTATTTATTTACATATCTTACCACCTCCTACCCAACTGAGAAATGACAACACTGTTTGATTCCTGGTTGTGTTATAGATAGTGTTAGATTCAATATGGATACTAGTTTGTGGGGTACAGAGAGATTGAGAGAGAGAGAAAAGAAACATAAAACAACTCCAAAACGGCTGGGCTGACTTTGTTCAAACAATAAAACACACTCTTGGTTACCATCCAAACATGGAGAACTTTTCGCCCCAAAGGAATCTGATGTGAACAAGTTTATGAGCCACTTGAAAAGAGGAGGTAGTTAAGAAAAAAGCAGATGTCAGATTTCTCACTGGCTCATGAGAGCTCTGGAGCTTCAAATCTCAAAGGCTTGCCTTGGACGTCTGAGGCCCCCTGTAATGTTCAGCATCAACTGTACCAGTGTAAATTGCAACTTCAAGCCTGGGTCTCAGCCAGTACAGTAACAATCTCTTAGGCTTCAGTCTTCAGGAGGGTGCCCCACACTACATTCCTGCCATTAGCTCCTGGCATCAGACAAATGAGCGGCACCAATCCACAATAAAGCCAAGAGACTCTGGGGTTAGGGATTCCTTCCAGTTTCTAAGCAGCCATATAAAGGCATGTTCACATATCCATTAATGCCAGTAGGAAGAGGTGTTCGATGGACTCAGCAGGGAATACGATCTGCTTCTAAAGTCTCTTGTGGCAAAGAGCATTTTTTTTAATTATAGTGTTCAAAGGGGAGGAAAAAAGAGGATTTCCTTTGTTTTGGCATCCAAGGAATCTCTCACACATATATTCCATACACACAACATGTGCTTGCATGCACACAAACACATACATGTATACATCCTGTATCCTTACTAAAGCTAAGCCAATATTTCTCAGAAGATACTTTCCACCAGCTTCCAGTGACTAATTTCAACTCTGCTGTGACAACAGCATTTAGCATTCTCAGCCTGAGAGCCCTTAGGCTTTACTAAACTACAAACCCCAGAATTCCACAGGAGGTAGCCATAGCAGTTAAAGTGGAATAATAGTGCTATAGCAGTGTAGTGCAATAAGGTCCTCATTCTCTGGGGTGCTCTAGTATTGAGAGAAGATGGGGAGAGATAACTACCATAATGATTCTACAGCAGTGACCATTTTCTCCCTGCAAGATTTCATTGTTTCTCAGTCTTTTTCAGTCAGTTTCTAAAGTCAGGAGGAAAACACCAACAGAAGCCTCTGCAGAGCATCATGAAAAACAACCAAGCAGCACCTTCTTGAGGGCCCTCTCAACCTTGGATCTGGCCCCAAGTATCAGCCAACCTGTTTTGACCCACGAATATAAGAAAGTTTCCATGGCTGTTGTGCCAAACTCTCTTCATCAGCCAACATCCTGTCATGGACATATGCAAGTATGAGCCCTCCTTAGACCTATGTATGCCTCTTGGGGAGATCGGTATACCCCTCCACCATTTACAAGGCCCAGGATTCACCGTTTTGCTCTGATAGCCCCTCTGAAAGGCCGGTCCATGGCTGGTGGAGAGCATAGGCAACTGGAAAAGCATTTTGGCTATGGCTCATAGCGAGATACAGACTAACGTTGTCTGTCAAGACCCTGGCAGATCTTGGTGGCAGATATTATCAGTCTGCTTCTCCAAACCCCCTCCAACTCTCCATCAACCACAGAATGGCCATTCATGGGGGATATCACAGGAAAACCATAAGTCCCTGTGTTGTTGAGTGGGGAGCTATAACAGAGTTTGGCCTGTAGAGCTCTTATGCTGCACTAGACAATATCAAGGTCTCCTGTTGGTCAGATCCAATGAGTTCGACCAGGCCAAATTCTTAAAGAGCTGTTGCTGAGACCAATGCTGAGGTTCAGGCTCAATTTTGGATATCCGCCTTCATTCCATGTTAGTGGCCTCCTGTGAAGTTAAACAAGCATGGATTTGAAGAACATTGTGTACATACTGGCTGGGGGATGGAGAGTCCTATAGAAATAATAAGTTATAACAATGTATGAACATCTGGAACTTTTGAGAAACAAACAATGCATTCTGTTGAGCAGCATCTTAAATTTGTTTCCAGGGAAGACCCAGGAAGGTGACCCACCCAGTAAACTGTTGATATTTCACTGTCAAAATACAGTTTCCTCCAAAACAGAAAACACATTGTAACATCATGTGTTCCTGCCAAGGATTTTACTAAAAGGCACTTTTAGGAATTAGTAATGTCTCTACCCAATGGGGTATAGGAACCGCAACACCATGAAACTTACAAATAGGGCCAGATGAGAGCGAACTTGATTTCTGTTCATTTTTGATATGAATTTATTAACATTCACAAATTTCTGCACAATCAGAATGAAAAGGACTTTAATGATCCCAAACTGATAGGTTTGTTCACCTAGGCCAGCGGTGGACAAATCGCAGCCTGTGGGGGCCCAAAGTGTGGTTCTTAAAGCCCATGAAGCCCCCCAAATCTCCACCCCCCCCCACTCCCAATTCTAAGAATCTCCAGGTGGTTTGGGTTGGGTTTTTTTTTTTGTCTAAATCCTCCAATCCCCCCAAAGCCTCCAATATACCCCAAAAAGCAAATTTTAAAAGGCCAAAATCAGCCATAATTAAAAATAGAAGGAATTCCACTGTCCTCCTTTATCTCCATCTTATTTCAACTGCTGCAAACTGAGTTCAAAGTGCAAAAGTAGTTTGTACTCAACTAACTCAGCAGGGGAGAAAGGAAAAAACTGCAGAGGAGAAGGTGGAATTTTGCCCTTCTCAGTAGTTTCAGGCAAAAGTGAACTGCTGCAGCATATCCTAGCTTGTCTTTTCTTCCTCATTAATAACTTTTGCCCTCTTGATCACACTCTGATGTCCTAGTTTGCATCTGTGAATTGTTGGAGGGTGTCAAGTGTGCCAGTGTAGTCTTGCAGGGACAGCACAGGGGTAAAATTTGGCTTCCAACCCACCCACCCCCCTGCAATTTTCCACCCATGATCTAGGCTTGGAGTGCTTAAGTCCTCAGCAGAAATATCTTCTTTTCCCTATACTATATATCAGGGGTGGGTAACAAACAACCTATGCCCATAGTCACTCTATTTTAATGGGGCCCATTCTGATGCCTTTGTTGGGAAAACGTGGTTGCTCCTGGAATAGGGGAAGAGAAAAATATTCTTGATTATTTGTTTCCTGCTCAAAAATTGGTTTTCCTAACAGCCAGGAAAACACCATTGGGAAAAATTATAAATAGAAGAGTTTTGCGCAGTTTTCATCTAGCATTCAAATGTCCTGAAGTGTTCTAAGGATTATTCTGCACAAAAATCATGTGGATTTTTATGCAGAAAAAAATTATTCTGTGCAGAAAATAGTTTTGTGCAAAAAAAGAGTGTGTTTTTCCATGCAGGATAATTCAATGGAATATTTGATGGCATTTGAATATGGGGATAATAACAGCACAGTCATATTTGTTTTCTCCAGTGGTGTAGGGGAAAACTACAGTAATCATTCATCCTGCATAAGTGGACAAAATAGCCAAGGATTTCCATCTCTATCCTGGAAGCTTCAGAAGCAGCAACTATCCTTTCAAACAATGCCTTGTCCCAAAATATTTTAAGTTGATTTTATTGTGGGTATAGATTTTGACTGGAATTAGAATTGCACAGTTGAGTAACATCCATATCCAGGTGGGGGCTACCGTTACTTTACTAGATAGCAGAGCCATCTAGTAAAGCACAATATGCATGTGTACCTGATGCACATTGGGGCAAATGCACAATGGGACTGATGTGCCTTCATCCTGATGTGCATCCCATTGGTCCTGATGTGCATTGCACCTGTCCTGAAGCACATTGGGTATTCTTGAAGGTGCCCCATTATGCATCTTTGCAGTTCAGTAAAGGGGTGTCTTAGCACTTCTGCTATGTAGCTTTTGCTACAGTCAGCCCTCTGTACCCACGGATTCCACCATTTATGGCTTGAAAATATTCCCAAAAAGAATCCAAAAAGCATATCTTGATTTTACCATTTTATAGAAGGGACACCATTTTACTATGCCATTGTATATAATGGAACTTGAGAATTCACGGATTTTGGTATCCACGGGTGTCCTGGAACCAAACCCCAGCAGATATCAAGGGCCCATTGTAGATGTAAAGTTGTGTAATGTAAGGGGTCATATAGGATTCTGGTGTTTATTGTAGATTGGACAAGATGTGAGTATTTTTTAGAAGGAAGGAAATAATTGGAAGTGGGCTTTCAGGCTCTTCTGGTGTGTTTTGGGGGTTGGGGTGGTTGCAGCCTGAAGTGGGTTTCAAGGGTGTAAATTGCTCCCTGGACCACCCGTTCTGCATATCCATCATGTTTCCTTCATCACATACTTATTCCTTCATTTTAAAAAGTCAATCTGTGCATCCAGTTTAGCTCTGTGATGATGAAGGGAAGCATTACAAATTTCTCAACCAGCTGCCAGAATATGCTCTGGATACATTTTTGTTTAAAGCACACCCTGCTCTACCCTCCCACCCCTTTCTCTACTTGCCAAGGGTGGCAAGGTTGTTTCCCACACTTGAGATCACACTGTATCGAATGGACATTTGCGGTGATAAGGCAGGATTGGCAAAAGGATCTTCGCTCAACCACTCTGCAAAGGCTGGGAAAAGAAACACTGAGCCAAAAAGAAGGGAAGGGATTTAAAAGCAGTGATGGGGAGGGAGGGGTGGTTGAATACCACTCTCTGCACTCTGTATCAGACTTTCGCTCCCTGTCCTGATTTATGACTGCTTACATAATGGTGATATTATTTATTAGAGGGCAATGGAACAATTTTTACAGGAAGTCAGGAATGCCAGCTTGGGGCTCTTAAGAGTTTGTGATGCAGGCAATGAAACTCCCATGAGAACAACAGCCCAGCCTGGGTGGAGAAAGTCCTCTTTGTTCCCAGTCTCTCCATTCATGCTGTCAGAAATCGTAAAGTGGGGAAATGCTCCCGGGGCTCATTCCCTCCGTTCCCCCTCCAAGGGCAAAATTCTACAAGCTGAGGACCACTTTGACGGTCAAGGGGCCTTCCAGGAGGCCTGAACCTCAACCGTCGGTCATCTTCTTCAAAGGAGACATTTTATGGAAAGACTTAATGTCCTCAGGGATGGAACAGCACAGAATACACTGTGGCTACTTGCCTGGGAACAGCAAGAGAAAGGTCATTGGAGGAAATGCAGTTTGGAAAAGTTACTTTTGGGGGACTGCAACTGGCCATGCCAACTACCATGGGGATATTCTGGGGATTATAGTCCCCCAAAGTAACATTTCATAAGGTTTGCAGGAAACGCAGAAGCCATAAAGAAACTATTTACTAAAAATATGTTATCTAACCCAGTGCTATTCAGAGTGGTGATCTGTGGACTGGTGCTGGTCCATTAGTCACTGGCTGCCAATCCCTAGCCAGGTTGTAGGGGGGGGGGGAAACAATTGTAGCCAATAGGTGCATACATGGCACTATCCCTGGCACATGGGGGGGGGATAATTGCCCTACATCAAATTGTTCTTATAAAAGCTCCAACTGCCCTGGAGCTTTTATAAGGACATGTATTCCACAGACACACACGCGCACGCGCACAAGGTAAAAGATACTATGCAGTTAAACTGGGACACATTTTCAACCCTTCAAAATATTGTTGAAACATAGCAGACCTATAAATTTGGTAAAGGAGTTGAGATAGAATCACGAACAAGTTTAGGAATGCCTCTTCTAGGACACAGACAAGTGATTTCAGATCTGAAAGGCTGTATTTGTGTGTGATGTGGTCTTGTTCTTCTGTGCCCTCAGTTCAACTCTGACTTGTAGCAACACCATCGTAGGGTTTCTTGGCAAGGTTTATTCAGAAAAGGTTTGCCATTCCCTTCCCCTAAGACTGAGAGAATGTGACTGGTCACATAGTGGATTTCCACGGCAGTGGTAGGAATTTGAACCTTGCTCTCCCAGATTTCTAGTTCAACACTCAAACCACTATACCATACTGGCCCTATAATATCCTTTATGTTGCAGTCTAAATCTAATTGTTAGTCTTATCTTGAGTAAATGAAAATTACATACATACATATATGCATACATCTTGACTTATCAAGCTCCCATTGATTCAACGATTCCACTCTAATGAGAAGTAATTCAATGTAGGCGTATGTCTTTAAAAGTGTGATATTTTGTGCATCATGCCCAAGACCATCCAGGGGGTTCCTTTGGCTAAACGGGAAATTGAACCTTCATCCCCCAAAGTCCTAGTCCATTCAAGCAATTACACCATGCCAGCCATTCCAGCTGTTACCCTAACAGCGTCTCCTTGAGGTTTGGGGGAATCATAGCTCAAAAGGATGCCTGCGAGAGCAGGGTAACTTTGGAGATCTTTCCATCTATGTATACCAGTACTAACTTCAGAGAGCACTCTAGCTAAAGTTAAACAAAGTATTTTATTTGCATTAACACAGGGGATATGCTAAAATAAAAAACATATATGCTTAAGAACCATACAAGGCCATTGAAGAGAAAGGTGGGAACTGTTGGACAGAGAGAAGTCAGGGGTGGAAGGGTGACAGTTACCAGTCTCAGAGAAAGAACACCACACTGCAGAGGGACTCAGACAGAGTCTGAGTCTGGCACAGGGGGATCTGGTCCATTGAGAAAGAGGGTGATGAGATGACTTGCAGAATGGAGGGTCCAATCTGTAGCACACATGGTTGGGCTTTAAGGGTGATGTTTATCCCCTATTTCATACCCTGGAGGGGTGTGTTGGCTATGACAAAGTCTGGATGGCTTTCCCATGGATCATACAAAAGGGTCCAAAACTGACCTGATTACACTGAGGGATTTGCAACAACCTCTTAATGTTTGGTCAGGTATAGAAAGATTTCTGTAGTGCATGGGTGAGGGATGGTCATGTGTTGCATGATTGAAAGGATTAGCATGGACCCATTAATAGCTGGGTTTTCTGCATAATCCTATCTGGGTTTTCCCACCATTATGATTCTGGACACATCTCAGGTCATTGTGACCTCAACGGTCCTCCAGTCAGCATGACCCCAAATAGTGTCCGGTCAGCATGACTCCGGAAATTGTCCAATATGTGTAGATATGAAATGGGGTGGTAGAATATGCTAACAAAGCCATTACACCACATTCAAGCCATTGCACCATGCTGGATTGTGTGTGTGCATGTGGCTCTTATGAATTATTGGTTTGGCCTAGTGGGTGAGGAAACCCTAGGGAAAGGGCTGTACTTATCAATTCAGTATGGAAACAGAGCTGTATGGAAGAAGAGCTGTGTTTGCCAGGAATAAGAACTGGGCACTTGTCACCTTAAATTGGGCAATATGGTTTTAATGTATAGATTCAGGAAGGGAAGAATAAAGTCCTTGTAGTGGACTTGGTATTATTTATTTGTATCTACAGGTAAACCCTCGTATCTGCAGGAGATATGTTCCAAGACCACTTATCCATTAACTGTGGATAATAGGGAACCCTATTATTTTCAATGAAACGAACACCAGAAGTTGACCATAGAATCACATTGGAGGACCTAGAAATGCCTAGAGAGAACATATTTTTTTCAGACATGGATAAGTAAAACTGTGGATACCAAACCTGGGGGTACAGGGATTGACCTGTATTTCATGTTTTTTATTTAGCAGTGTTGTGAGCCTTGTATCTATTTTGTATTTTCATTTATCACCTATTTGGGGTTGGCTACAATAACTACTGAGCAGCAAATTTTCTTTAAGCAATGCCTGCGCTGCCACTTTGTGAGGTGCATGGAACTTTGGGAGACTACATACATGCTGGACTCAGCATAAAACATGCAGCATTGTTGCTGGTTTTATGGCTTAAAGAAAAAGTTCATATAAATCTGAAAATTGTTTTGACTTTTTGTAACCGTAATAAACTTACAATTGTAATTTTAATATTGTACATTTTTAAATTGTACGATTACATTTGTAATAAAATGTTCATTAATAAGTGGCCCTTTAGAACCCATAGAAGTGCAGTACATGTATGTGTTGGTCACTGTGTGTCCTTAGACACTGAAGAGCAGAGAGGAAATCCATTTCCTTTCCTTCCCCTATGGCAACATCACCACTGATCAGTGTTATGTGGTGTGCTTCATTTCACAAGATACATTTTGCCAGAGAATATTATTAAGAATAAGCCTATGCCCCCCAGCCCACTCTACCCCCTGCCTCTCTCTTTACCATTCCTCCGAGTTTCTATCTGATGTCATTCTGTCTGGCGTCCAAGCACTTAAAAGTGGAGCTGACCCCCTGGGAGTGATTTCTGAAACAAACAGCCAAAAGGGGGTTGAGGGTGGGAGAGATGCACATAATACCCTGTTAAAAATTAATAAAACACAAAACCCATGCAGCCTTTTTAATAAACTCAAAAGCTACACACAACCCCCTGACTTCAGAGGTGTATTATGGAACCTGGACATACCACGATCCCAGCCAGTGACTCTTTTACTGCACCACAAACTCCAGTAATCAGTCTGATTTATTTTAATTGTTTTAAATGAAGGAAGGATGGGATTGATATGCATTTTAAAAAAATAAACTCAGATACTGGGATTCAAAAATGGACTGACTGCTTGTAAGAAGTACCCAAGGACCCAAAGTGACAGCTTGGGGGGGAAAAAATTGGTCTGCAACTCTCAGAACCCTCTAGCTAGCATTTCTAGGGTCAGTTCTGCTTCCTGATAGACAAATGTGTAGATTTTTTAAAAAAATTATTACCGTTTTTTTTTTTTTTTTTTTTTTTGGTAGAGAACTCTAGTGCTGAGATATTTTATATCAGGAGAGTGCACTAAGAGAGAAATCTCATCAAACTACAGATTCCAGGCCTTTGTAGGATGGAACCATGGCAGTTAAAATGATATCAGATTTGTACACCCAGGTAGTATAGATACGCAAGGAGTCATCCAGAAGTGAGAGGAGGGAGGCTCTGGGAGTACTGAGACTTTCCAGTTCTTTTTGCTGTGATAGTACCAGCATGTTCCAAGGTTTCCCTCATTCTCCCCTCCCTTGGGTTCGTCCTCCTCCCCTTCCTCCGATCACGTGTCATATTTGGACTCATGAAACATCTCTTTCGGCAGGCCTGTCCTGATTAGATCCTGGCCTCAGGAGCTCCTGGCCTCTTTTACTCTTGCTGGCTATCATTTTTTTTAATGTGACTTTAGATTAGCTGGTTTCTTAATTTTATACTGGTTTAATATCTTTTTATGGGGGAGGGTAGGGGTGGATGGTGTTTAGGGTTTTTAATCTGTATTTGTATTTTAATTGTTTTAAGCCACCCTGATTGTTTTTAACAGAGGGATGGGATAAAAATTATTATTATTATTATTATTATTATTATTATTATTATTATTAGTCCACAAAAGACATGGGCCCATCACTGAAGCCACCACCGCCATTTTCTCCGCTAACATGGAAGCCAGGCAGGGGTCCCACAATGTGAGACTGCAGGTCCCCTGCATGTGACCAACCTTGGTCACACGCGGAGGGACCCATGTCTGGCTTCCAGGAGAACCAGGGAGCTGGCAGCAGCGAGGGGCGGTGTGCCGGACAGACTCCTATGGACACATGGGGCCTGATCCAGCTTTTCCTAGGTAAAACTGGGTATTTTTTTCAAAATGCTTTTATTGGGCCCTATCCCAGCTTGCTCCTGTTGCAGCCCTGTGTCTGCCCACAGGGTTGTTCGGACTATCCAGGGGCAGATTGGGGTAAATGCCGTGCATCATTTAGACTGCAGGGCTCTGGATTGGGGGCAAGCTGGGGCATTTGGCTGGTGTAGACAAGACCAGAGACTTCTTTATTATATTCAGGAGTTACAGTCAAAGAGCTAAAGTCCTTTAGCAATATTACATCAATTGAACATTAGAATAATTTTGGTTTTGGTGCAAGCATTCTTCTTTCCCTCGCATGATCTCTGTTGAATCTGTGTCCTGGAACAAAAGCTGTATGTACCAGCCAGCAGCCATCTTAGTTAGTTCTGGGATAATATAAATAGACAGCCAAGCAGAGATCCATTTCATTTGGGAAAATACTGGGTTAATTTAGGAGATTTTCAGACACCTCTTTCAGCGTCTTGCCGTGCAAGCAGCCTCCGGAGCAGTAACAAGGCTGCTGCGCGGTAAGGGGTCCATTTTGGACAATGCCGTTTCTCTCTCGGCATCGTCCATGACTCTTGCGGCTAGCATTGGAGGCGGCCACGCTGTTTTTTACTCACAGACAACTTCCGTGAGTGAAAAACAGCGCGGCCGCCTCCAATGCTAGCCGCAACACTCATGGACCACGCCGAGAGAGAAACAAGTGAAAAACAGCGCAGCCACCTCCAATGCTAGCCGCAACACTCACGGACGACACCGAGAGAGAAACGGCGTCATCCAAAATGGACCCCTTGCCGCGCAGCAGCCTCGTTACTGCTCCGGAGGCTGCTTGCACAACAAGACGCTGAAAGAGGCATCTGAAAATCTCCTTAAACTGACCTGGGAAGTAGGAATGAAAAGTCCTTAGTAATGTCGGGAAATCCCATGAAATACTTAGGGATGAAGCAAATGTCATGTGGATCTTCAAAATAAAATTGGTTTGTACAGGAACAAAACCTGAGCATTCAGATACTTTCCCCCATCTGTAAGGGGCTCTAAGTTTGCCAGTTGTCCTGAAAAAAGAAAGGCCAGTCTGCTTCTGTGCATGTATCATTGGCAGCCTGGTTTTCAGAAATTGGCAAATGGAATTTCCATGCCACGGAAATAAGTATGTCTTATCTCCTGCTAATGTTTGCAGATCAACTGGCTGTTTAAAAGCACACGAGCAAATGATGGTGGTTATGAGATCTGGCAATGCTAGCAATATCATGTGTTTACAATAGAGAATCCACGGGAGACAGGGAAAAATGAAAATCAACATACTGGCGTCGATTAAACACAGTGATGATGTGCAGTCTTTGCCCACATGAAACTGCCAGTTTCAAGAGCTGTAACGACTGCTTACTAGACATAAACACTGTTATAAAGATAGACAAACAACGGAGACATGAAATAATTACCGTGATCCTTTTCTCTCACACACACTCTCTAAAGGCATTCTACTATTGGAAGAAAAAGAAATGATTTCTGCTCATAAATCCTATGCAAACTCATTTCAAAAATGAACAACTGCATGAATATATATATATATATATATATATATGCACACACACATGTACACATTTGGAGAGTGGAGGCTATTTCAGAGGACACTACAGATGCAAGGTGGAATCAGTTTAAAATAGACAGTTACAACCCTTCGAGGTCTCTGAGAGGTAAGGTGACTGTCCTTTCTGCAGTTTATGGCAGATCCATTCCTTCATCCAAGCCACATTTGTTAGAATGGCCTGGACTAAGTGTAGGTAGTCCACCTCAAGTTTTCTATTAGGTATCCAGGAAGGATAGAACAGGTAGCTTGTGACCTTAGATAGGGAAAGAAGCACAGAACAATAAAGCCTGCACCGTGAAGTCGAAGGCTTTCACAGCAGGCATCCATAGATTTTCCTTGGGTTTTTTCCAGGCAGTTTACTCCCCAACATATATAAGTCCACATACATATATAAGTCACAGCATATATAAGTGCACATACACTCCTACCCAACCATTCTCTGAAGATGCCAGCCACAGATGCAGGCGAAACGTCAGAAAGAAACTATTCCAGAACACGGTCTCACAGCCTGGAAAAAAAACAAGGAAAATCTAAAGCCTGCACCCTTTAAGCATCTGATGAGCATATATTATTGCTTCAGAGAACTCCAGGGTTTTAAACACAAGACATTTTAAGATGAAAATATGGTTTTCTGGGGCCCTAGGGGCCACATTGTGGAGCTTTGTAGGCCCATGTGGGCTGCATGCTTCCCACCACTAGTGTAGACCCACACTAAGTATCCTCTGGGGACAAGGTCTATTTTGGGAAAAACACAAGACCTTCCCAAGATTTAGGGTAGAATGGCATCACACTCTTGCAGTTTAGAAGCTTTAGTCTAACGTTTGGGAAATGACTAATGCATACCCTCCAGCATTTCACAGGTAAAAAATGGGATAGATGTGGCCATGTAACATCAGAATGTTGTCAGGATGGGGAAAGTTATTAATCAGGAAGAACACACAAGCTAGGAGAGGCTGCAGCAATTTGCTTTTGCCTGAGCCTCCTGGGAAGGGCAAGATTCAGCCCCCCACTCTCCACTCCCCCACTGACTTAACTGAATGAAAACTACTCCGTTTGCAGTAGCTGAAGGGAGATGAAGAGAAAAGGGGTAAGAGAAGAGAAAAACTGGGACATTGTAAAAGTAGCTGAAAAAGTAGGATGCCAGAGCATTAATCAGGACTCTCCCTGTCCAGTCGAAACAGTTGGAGGGTATCTTAATGCACGAACAAGTAGCTAGTATGTGAAAAGTAAATTGGAGGGGCTTACTTATTACACCAGTAAAGAAGCCTCCTGTGGAACCTGTTTGACAGTAAAGGAAAATTAAACAATAGGCTATCAGGAACAGGCTTGACTGGGATAGAAAACAGTTGATTTTAAAAGTGAAAGCTGAAGTAGCTTTCAACTGAGGCCAAAACTGAAGCCTGGAGGGTGCTTGAGGTGTTCCAGAAAACATTGCTGGAGATTAAATTTGGGGGACAAAGGACATTATCAGGCTAACATCTAAAAATGCTGTATTTGCAAGATTGAGGAAAGCGGAAACATTGGACTTTTTTGGACGGGGTTTTGTAACCGAAGCAGCCTCGTCCCTGTTGCGAGGCTGCTGCATGGCAGGGGGTCCGTTTCGGATTACGCTCTCCCCTGCCGGTACTGTTGCAGAAGTGCTGGGAGGCTGCAGCGCCATATTTGGCGATTTCCTAATCACGATCAACTTTCGTGATTAGAAAATCACCAAATATGGCATTGCAGCCTCCCAGCACTTCCGCAACAGTATCGGCAGGGGAGAGCATCATCCGAAACGGACCCCCTGCCGTGCAGCAGCCTCACAACGGAGAAGAGGCTGCTTCTGTTACAAAACCCCGTCCGAAAAAGTCCATTGTGGCATTAGAACTGAAAATGGTCAAACATCCACCACTAGCGTTTTAAGAATGGAATTAAAGGTCCCACTACAGTGGCACCTGTCTTCACATTGCCTTCTAATAACATTGTAATGTCCACTTACTCCCATGTTAGCTGGGCACAAGATCTTGGTGGCAAGAAGACATGAGTCCACATAAAAACACCAAAAACACTTTAAGAAGCAAATGACATACACAGACAAGCACTGAAACAAACATAAAAACTTGCCAGCGAAACGGGAAAGTTCATAAAAAGAGAGTCCTGGCGATCGTCTTCACATTGTCACCCGGACGTTTTCTCAGTGGCAACAGGGACAGGGGAAAGAAGACCACCCATTCATGCTGTAATCTTGCGATTACAGCAAGATGTGGTTTTGAACACCTTCAATACTGTGAAAAAAGTGATATTGAAGATCTATTGATGGATTAACCTGTCAATTAACAGTGACACCTTATTCGCAGCTGGAGCACAGACTGCCATGGGTACAGAACAATGTTGTGTAATATCGGGAACCCATTCCCGCTAACGTCTCATTGTAATTGTGCAATTACAGCCCTGTCTGATAAAGTCCATAGAAGCCAAATAGTCTGAATAGTCTAAAGTAGAACAGTCCTGTCCCAGGGCTTGTCTACATGATGGAAATACTCCTCATAGAATTCACAGAGGATGTGATCTGTCTGAACGAGATATAAAGATGATTCACAGTGTTCAGAGGGAGGGGGGCTAAAAAGTGCACAAGTCGCACACTAAAAGGATTCACGGTTTTCCCTGAAGCTTCCTGGAAAATGCAGATAGATGCACATTTTCAGATGTGTGGCTGTCTGAATTTGCATCACTGCTCATTTTCACTCAATTGCCCTTTATGAGTGTGTGTGCCTGCTCAATTTAAATGAATACAAATAGATGTGAATAGGCACAGAAATGGTGAAGACAAATCAACTTTGCTACAAATAGGCAAAAAGGTACACCCATTCTCAGTAAACCATTGCATTTAGACAAGCCCCTATAGAACAGAAAGAGTAGAAGGGAAAGATGTAAGTTCTGCATTGAATCATATTGCCAGCAGAGACCTTAATGGCCATGTAGTCTTGTTTCCTGCCCATGGAGGACATTGTTAGAGCATCCCAGACAGGGAGACACCTAGCCTCAGCTTAAAAGTTTCTGATGAAGGAGAGCCCTCCACTTTCTGAATCTGTCTCTTTCACTGTCAAACAACTGGAACTTTCTGGAAGTTTTTCATAAAGTATAGTTGAAATCCCGCTTTCTTGCAGTTTGAGTCTTGTGGTTCAGGTCTTACCTTCTGGAGCAAGAGTGAACAAGTTGCAACTGCTGTCTGTATGGCAACTTTCCAGATATTAATAGATGGTTGGCCTTTCGTCTTATCTCCAGAATCTTTCAAGCTGACCTCTTCAACCTTTTCCTCAAAGGGCCCTTCTTTGCTTCCTATGGCACCCTATTTGTTTCATATCCTTCTTAAAAGGTGTCCTATTTAAACAAGGACAGAGCAATTTAGGAACTTAATATTGCTTGGCAATTTCATTTCTACATCCTTATTGCATTCTTTACCTAAACAAGACTTTAAGAGCTCAGCTCAAGCCATTCCAGATAAATTTTGTTGCTAAACTAGAATGAAGAAGTTCTCCATCCAGGTTCTGATATGTTTCTACTCAGAGATAGCTCTGAATTAGCAATATGGCTGCACTATGGTAAAGAAGGATATAAAAATTAATATATAGTGTAATGGGCCCCATCTCCATCAGAGAGGCAATAAATGAAACCATTTGCATGAAATATCAATGTGTGTTTTGGTTCTGGTTCTAGGTAACTCTTTCTCCATGGAGGAGTACATAGTGCAACACAGACAGAAGTGGCTGCAGAGACAGGCCAGTTTGTCTGTGTGGACTCCATCCCATTTCATGCAGGTAACGGAGAGGCAATTGGCCTGATCCAGGGCCAGGTGGGAAGCCAGTGTATTTTGGCCCATGTACTTGAGTCCTAAGTCTGCGTTCCATGTATTTGATGAAGCAGACTGCCAGTTTTTTTTTGTTTTTTTTTAAGAGGACAATCGCCTACCAAAAATACTACTCTACGGTGAACTCACCACGGGTCAGCGTAAGAGGGGCACTCCAAAAAAGCGATACAAAGACTCCCTGAAACAACATCTCAGGCTCGGCCAAATTTATCACCAACAATGGTCAACCCTGGCCTCACATCAGGAGGCATGGAGACGCACCACCTCATTCAATAACAACCAAAGCTGCTTCAGCCAGGGAGCAAGTGAGGCAAAAGGGATGGAAGAGGTCTCCAATGGTTTTCAGAACAAGTCAAGGCTCTGCTTTCCTTGCACAGAGTAGGAAAACCTTGATCCACATGTGAACTTGGCAGCTCCCTGTTGTCTCCAAATGCCTTCTAACTCCAAGCCATGTCACCGAATTATCCCCACTACTGTTGCGCTGGCGTATGAGGTGTTTGCAGCTTGTGGGTGGACTACCTCACACAGAGAGACGTCGAAATGGAAAGTTGGACATCTTGCTCAGAGTCCCAACCCCACACAAATCTCAGGCACTGTGAGAAATGAATCAGCTTGGGGTGTGTGTGTGAGGGTGGAGGGGGGGAGTGCAGCCATCTGAAATTTCCATCTTGGTACAGTAATCCACTTCCCCTTATAACATACCCCAAGACAGCCAGAGTTCTGCATGATCACAATATCAAAGCAATGGAGGAGATTTCTCTTTTTTTAGGCTGCGATCAAGGTTTCTGCAGCATCTCCTCAGGACCCAAAGATGTTCTGTCATCGATGCATCGTATCATGCACAGATTAATCTTGGCTGAAGGGGGAGCTGGCAATTGGATCATTTAAAAAAAAAAATAAAGCCTTCCCCATCCCTTCTTGTCCCTTCCCACTCCTTCTCAGGCTGTACAAATCCCTTTTCCAACACATGCACCAAAAAAACTAGTCGAAATGTTAGCACAGAAAACAGGTGATAAATCATGGGGCAATTGATTCAAAACCTTCCAGAGAATGGGAAACAGATGGCAAAGCGGTTCTAATTAGCTGTTTGATATGGCTGCACTCAGTCCAGTGTAGTTTCCAGTGTTTCACATTTGGCTTGTTCCATGGCCCTTCTCCATGGCAACTGACATTTACCGGAAAGCGAGAAATCCTTCCTTCTAGAGACTTAAAGTCACCCGTTACAGTTCAGCTCAACCACAATAATAACAGTAAAAAGGAAAATGCTTCCCTGGATGCAGTCCTTCCTTCAGGCATGTATTCTATTCTCCATTTGGGAAAACTAAACAAAATTAACCACTTTTGTGTCTTATTGGTAAATCTCTATTTTGGGGTAGGGGAGCTGCGGGATTATATGACCTGTTATGGAGCCACAGTACACCCACTGTAGTGTGGTTTGCTTGGAAATGAAAGAAGCTAAGTCATGCACCTGCCTTTTCCTTTTCCTTTTCCCAGTGTATTTTAAACTGTGGGGATTTTTTTTTATTCATTTCATTTTTTAATTGTATTTGAACTAATTTTTATCACAATTTACCCAGAGTCCATTTGTGAGGGAATGTCACGATATAAAACAAATATATATTAAAAACACAGAGACACAAATGGGAACTTGCAGTGACTTCTGGTGTGGAGTATATCAGATAGTAAAAAGTATGACCCCCATATCCGTAGCACTTGTACCTGCTGATTCACTTACCTGTGTTTAAAAAAAAACATGGTATATCTAGGCATTCTCTAGGTCTTCCAATGGGATTCCATGCTGTGCTTCTGCAAGAAGTTGAAGATCCCTACTAGACCACTCCAGAATCTCCTGAGAAGAGGGAATTACCAGTGAACTGGTTTAGATCTTAGATCTGCCCTAGGTTTCTAATGTGCATATACAGTAAGAGAGGAGGTATCAAATTCTCTTTTATTGGTTTATTTTAGTGAATGCCATGCAGTTTCTTTCTGAGTTTTTCTTTTCGACTGCCTGTCATGATGTAAAATTGACCCTGGAAAGATCCATTCTTACAGTAACTTGAAGTCTCACTTACAATTGCTATAAGCCCAGGACACATTCTGTAGAAATGGCAAAGATTAATTCTCATTTAAATTATTGCAAACAGTGATGGAGAATATAAGGGGGAGGAGAGAGAGAGAGAGAGAGATGGAAAGACAACCTGATCTTGTCCAGATTGCCTGGATAATTATTATAGCCCATTTAGGTCTCTTTCAGCCTTCAAACTAAGGGCCTTGTTGGTATGTAGATCTTTGACAGATGGATCTCCAAACATAAATGCTTGCTGCAGAGGTGAAGACCAGCATCCTTTTAGTGAGTTACGATAGTGTAAGTAGGACTTACGCAATCACAATTCGTTGTTATGGTTGTTGCATAGATCAGAATTCTGTTCCAACCATGCAACAAACAAAATCCCCCTCAAAAACCAACTTGTAAGCAGGGCAGCCCCCTCCCAGCATGGTCATTTCCATATTGCTGGAAAGAAGGGGAATGAACATTGACCTATAGCTGGATCCGCTGCATGGACATTGTTTGTTCGTTTGTTTGTTATTCATACCCGCTCTTCAGCCACAAGGCTATCAGACCAGCTTACAAACTGTTTTTTAAGCAATAGCAATCATCTGCAGACAGTTTACAAAGACATCAGGAGGTCTGGTGGTGCAGTGGTTAAATGCCAGTACTGCAATTCACCGTATTGCAAGTTCGATTCCAGCAGGCTCCAAGGTTCACTCAGCCTTCCATCCTTTCGTAGGTCAGTAAAATGAGTACCCAGCTTGTGGGGGCAATTAGCTAACACACATGGGAAACTGCTTAATGCAGGGTAGATGTGTAAAGTGCTATTGCTTAAAACAATTTGTAAGCCACTCTGATAGCCTTGTGGCTGAAGAGTGGGGTATAAATAAATAAATAAATAAATAAATTTCTGCAGTTACTTACTGCACCCTGCCCAGCTACAGGAAAATAGCTGGATGTGTCACCTCTCTCCAACAATATGGAAATGACTGTGTTGAGGGGAGGGCTGTGTTGCTTACAGGGTGAGTTGGAGGAGCTAGCATCAGGAGATGTAGCTATGGAGATGGAGTTACATGAGACACACATATCTCCCAGTGTAGGATCTTTGCTGTAGTGTTGTTAGTCTGATGGAGCAAAACCAAGAAAAGGTCCCCTATCTTATGACACTTCAAATTGGATGAAATATAACCCTCCCTTCATTAAATAACTGGGCCTACATCCAATTGCTAATCCCAACTAGTGTAGACCCTTTGAACTTATTGCGTAGAGAGCTAAAACTTATGTAAATCTAATTGGTTCAATGGGTCTACTGTAGCTGGATCTAGTAATGAGATATAGGCCATGGCATTGTTTTATAAACTGGTGTCAACATTACATCAGTGTGTGCTCCTTCTTGCACCTCCAACTGCAAATCAGTTTATTGAGTGAACTGTGTCCTCAAGACCCCTGCCATAAATGGGACAGATTCAGAGCAAAGGAATAGCAGCCTGTGATGTCACTAAGGCTGGTGTCATCCCTCTCCCCCAATGGTGTCACCTGGTGAGGTTCGGTCTCTCCACACACCTCTAGTGCCACCACTAATAGTAGCCAATCAAAACTGTCAGTCAGGGTAGTTAACATTGATCTAGATGGGCCAATGGCCAATGGCCTGTCTTGGTATAAGACAGATTCCTATATTCCTACAGTGAAGTTCATTTATGCCCCACCCATAAATGTGTGGGAGCTGATCCAAATTAGAAGCAGCCAATAACAAATCTCCCTTAGAACTCAATCTTATAAATGGATGGGTCTTGAAACAAGCAAAATGGAAGCCAGTGAGGTTCTGCGTCACCACAGAGTTATGATGTATTCCTCTCAAATGTTTGTTGGGCCTACACAAATAAAGAACACTTAATTCATGTTTCAAAGAACAATTCCCTGTGTCATGTTCTAAGCATATTATCCCAAATTTGGGATGGGGTTGGGGAACTGGTTGCAGCCATAAGGGTGTTCAGCCAAAAAAACACACAAAAAAACAGTGAATTGAAACAAGCCAAGGGTCCCTTTTTTAACTCTCTAAGGCATTCCCCAGCAACAAATTGTGCTCTGATTAATTTTATGGGTTTTTAAATTACATGCTGTCCTGTTCGCAGAAAGGCTTTCCCGAATATGATTGTTGGGCAAATAGAGGAAACCTGGACATTTCTAATAATTTTCAACTGAGTGTTGTGGAGAATCTAACCAGCATTTTACTTATTCACTGTACGTATTTCAAAGAGAATGTCATTGGTTCTAATTGTACTCTGTAACTTCAGAGCATGGGGAGCTCTTTTTTGCCCTTTAGACAAAATTTGTAGAAATATTCCTATTTTAAAGCTTACAGACCCCTTGTGAAGATTATAAATCATTATATATTACCGTACTGGTATATGGAGACTTGTACAGTCAATTATTCGTATTACTGTGAACAGAGGAAGCTGTTTTAAACTTAGCAAATTGGTCCATTTAGTCCAATATTCTCAACTCTGCCTGGCTGCTACTACTATCTCTGATACACCCTGGTGGTATTCCATCCACGTACTTCTGAAATCAGATGGGATCAGGTGTGTTCTGGGTGACCAAGGGTTTGTCTGTACAAGGCAATAAAATGTGGATTGATGCACACTAATGCCAATTCACAGCAGCTTTCATTTGTCTCCATGGATTTTTTTTCAAGATTGCAGACATGCGAAACCATATGTGTTCGTTGTTCAATGGGCATGCCTGCAAATCAAGATGGTGGTTGTGAGTGAATACTTGCATTTTTATTGTCACCAGCTTCTGCCACCGAACAGTATTTTTTTTTAAAAAAAGCAAATCCAACTGGCAGAAGTGTGATCTTCTGCTTAAATAAACGGGGGGGGGGGAGAGAAAGGCTATATCATTGCCTCAGCATATGATCACTATGGTGAAAATCCAATATGCCAGTTCTGGGCACTGCCTTGCCAGCAAGGTCCTCTCCTTGCACATGTCTGACCAATCAGCCTTCTACTTCTGCTCTTACCGTGAAATCACAGCAAAGCAAATTGGTTGTCTCAACAACTAGGAATGCACATTTCCTTCAGAGTTTTGGTTTTTTTAAGTCGGAAAAAGCCACAAAGGCTTTACCCACAAGGTATTTGGAGTCTCCCCCACCTTCTGAATATGGCAAAATGATCCCATTGAGACAAAAAGTATTCTTCTTTAATTCTATGAGCAATATTTTCACTGAATAGACAAGTCCCAACTTTGAACAAGAAAAAAAATGATAGATCAGTCCTACACATGTCCACTCAGAGGTACTTCTCACTGAATTCAATAGGGCTTACTCCCAGGTTAATAGTGCAGGATTAGAGAGCAGGGCTATGTTGCAGTGGTAGAATGGGAGAGTTGAAGGGGAGCCCAGAATCTGTGATGGCCGGTGGCTTCTCTATCCATGAGCCACTGAGGCCTTGTCTAGACAGGCTATTTACCCCATCTTACCCCATCTTGGAGCCCTGCAGTCCTAATGATGGAAGATGGAGGGAGGCACATCCCTCTCTCTGGCTTTTCTTCGCAAACGAAGATTCAGGAAGGACTCATCCCGCACTTTCTGCAAGCGCACTGATGACTAAAAAGGCCAATCCGAGATAAACAAGTCCGGTTGCAGAAAGCAGAAGGTCTCTTTGGGTGACGTTTCCAGGTTGTGATTCTTTCTGAGTTGTCATTTCTCTTCAAGACTTATTCGGCGTGAGTTCTCAAATAAAGCTGCAGCATTGTGGATAGTGCGTCTCTATGCCTCCTGATGTGAGGCCAGGGCGGACCATTGTTGGTGATCAATTTGGCCGAGCCTGAGATGTTGTTCCAGGGAGTCCTTGTATCGCTTTTTTGGAGCGCCCCTCTTACGCTGACCCGTGGTGATTTCACCGTAGAGTAGTATTTTGGGGAGGCGATGGTCCTCTTAAAAAAAAAAAGCCTGGTAAAATCTACTTTAGCTGGCAAAAAATGGACCCCCCCCCGCTCCGGACATGACCTCAGGAGCCCATTCCAGCACACCAGACCATTGCTGCAGCTGTCGTCTGCCTCACTCTTCCATAGCCAGGAAGAACCCCTGCAGCATGTGACCAAGACTGGCCACATGCAGAGGGCCTTGCTCATGTGCTGCAGTCTAGCTTCTTGGCTACGAAGAGAGCAATGAGGACAGGGGTGGTGGTGGCAACTGCAGAGACCAGCCGGCATGCTGGTCTGTACTCCATCCCATTCTGTGCAGGTAACAAGGGAGCAAAGGGCTGCATCCACGCGCAGAATATGCCAGCAGGAAGCCGGCGTATTCTAGTCTGTGTAGATGAGCCCTGAATCTACTCTGAGCTTTCATCCAAACTGTAACTGAGCTATCCAAGGGCTGAGGATAAGGTTCAGAAGCTTGGATAGTGCTTTAAAAATTCAGACTAAAACCTAGAGTATGGTCACTGCCCTCCTAGCATGGAAGCCACAAGCCATCACTGTTGAGGGTACCAACCCCTGTCAATGGAAGAATGCACAGCTAAAGTTTCCCTGACAGATGGGCATCCAACTTGTGCTCCAATGAAGGCCAGTCTACCGCCTCCCAAGGTAATCTCCTGTGAAACAACTCTTACCATCAGGGCATTCTTCCTCATGTTTATCTAGAATCTCCTCTCTTGGATCCATTTGCTCAAGTCCCACCAAAATGGCCCAGGTAGGCCAATGGCCTGAGAAGATCCCACATCAGTGTCATATGGCATAAATCTTTGTATACGGAGTTACGCATTGATTGTGTTCTGTAACCCTTTTGCTGAATGGCAACATTGCCACTGAATGCACACCCAAAGGTACAACCAAATGCACAATGGCGCTGCATGCACAACTCCACTTCTGCAATCTTGAATGGGATGGATGTGTCCTGCCTCAGACAAAAATGTCCAACCTCATCCTTGGGAACTCACACATGTGTAAGATACCAACAGGATTCTAGCCTGTATGTTCCTGTGTCCCTAGGATTGCCATTTCAGTTCTCCAGTTGTTTTCTCTATCACTTAGCTGAGGTTGCTGTATGAGCTGGAGACTTTCATCATCCTGGATCCATCAGTTTAATGCAGGTCTAAGCAACTGCAGAGGGAGTGGGGGCCATATTCCTCTGGGCCCCTCCAGCAGGCTGTACTGTTGCATTTTTGCACCAGGGAAGTGAGGTAATGTCACTTCTGGCTGACATTTTGGCAGAATTTGTCCTTCTTTCTGTTTCTCTGGGGCTTTGGAAAGCTCTTAGCAGAGTGGGAGGTAAACTGTTGCATTTATGGCTCTTTTGGGATGTTTGACGCCAGCTTTGGGGTGAAAATTGCCTGGAAATCAGCACAATTTTTTAAAAGGGGGGCAGGGCGCTTTGAGGGGCTTCTGGTGGACTTCTGGAGCCCCATTTTGGCCTAATGGGAACAGAGTGGACATTCCATGCCTTTGTTGAGAGCTTCCAGATGGCCATGGCTGGAAAGAAGATGATGGGTAATGCAAATTCAGGGCTCTTCTTATGCTCTTGTTTCCCAGTATTGTTTTGGCTGGTTTAACCACCCAAATTAAAAATGGGGGGGGGTATCCTGCTCTGCTTTCCCCCTCCTCCTCTTCCTTCTCCTTCTCCTCCTCCCTTTTCACTGGGAGAACAGGTGCTGGGAGATAAGCTTCCGAAATGGGAGCCGTTCCCACTGGTCACCAGGAGGTTTCACATAGTCTGGCTCTCCTGGCATTGGTGCACCAAGGGTGGGAGGAAGGGAGGAAATGTGGAAGTGTGATAATGCAGGAATGTGCTTTTCTCTGCTGTTCTTTAAGGACTAGGTTAGGATGCCAACAGGGAGGAAGAGAGGAAGCCTGAGAATTAAGACTGGACAGGAAACCCCACTTTTTTCAGCCAGACCCACTGTTCTAATTAATATGTGTATATGTTAGCAAAACACAGGTGCCACTGAGCTGGGAGGCAGGTGGAGGACTTTGGGGAGGTTGTGTCAGAGACTTCTCAAAGCTGCTAGCAACAAAAATGCAGCATTTGCTAGGGACCAGAAAAATGCACATCCCACTTCATTCACATACATAGGCCAAATCCATACTACAAAAATAATCCAGTTTTAAACTGGATTGTTTGCCATGGCTCCTTCCTATTGAGTCCTGGGATTTGTAGTTTTATGAGGTCTTTAGCCTTCTCTGCCAAAGAGTGCTCATGCTTCACCAAACTACAAATCCCAGGATTCCATAGGAAGGAGCCATGGCAAACAATCCAGTTTGAAACTGGATTATTTGTATAGTGTGGATCAGACCATAGTCTCTGTCTTTGGCTCTGGCTGCTGGCAGACTGCAGAAATAATGCAGTTTGATACTGCTTTAACTGCCATGGCTCAATGCTATCGAATTCTGGAATTTGTAGTTTTTTGAGATATTTACCCTTCTCTGTCAGAGAGCTCTGGTGCCACAACAAACTACAAATCCCAGGATTCCATAGGATGGAGCCATGGCAGTTAAAATGGCCATGATTACCATTCTCATGATCACAAATTCCCCCACCAACCACCCTTCACAACCCGCAGCCTCACCAAGCAGAGTGGTCCATTCTACTGGTGATCGGGGCACTGCAGGATGACATTTCCAGAGCCCTTCTACCAGAGATCTGCAGTGTAACCATCAGAAGCAGCACCCTGTTGCAACTCCTCATCTCACCACAGATTGCTGGTGGGAAGGGGCTGGAAATATCATTCTGCTGTACTCCAATCGCCAGCAGAACAAACCTCCCTTGTTTGGTGTGTGTAATGATGGGCTAGCCAACTCCTTGTGTGTGATCACATACGATCTCTCTCTCTCTGGCTTTTCTTCGCAAACGAAGATTCAGGAAGGACTCATCCCGCGCTTTCTGCAAGCGCGCTGATGACTAAAAAGGCCAATCCGAGATAAACAAGTCCGGTTGCAAAAAGCACAGCAGAAGGTCTCCTTGGGTGATTGTTTTTGGGTTGTGATTCTTTCTGCGTTGTCGTTTCTCTTCAAGACTTGTTCGTCGTGAGTTCTCAAATAAGGCTGCAGCATTGTGGATAGTGCGTCTCCATGCCTCCCGATGTGAGGCCAGGGTGTGATAACATGTGATATCAGCTTGGGAGTCCTTCTAGCCTGAGAGCTCCTTCGCTGATATTCTGGGACGCAATCGTTATATTTTTTGATTGGAGGGATCAGAGTTTCTTAGCGGGTTAGTGTTTTCATCAGTTACTGTTCAGTGTTTTATGTTAAGGGCTGATAGTTGGTTTTAGCTTTACTAAACTTTAGCTTAGTTTAGTCTTAGGTTAGTTTTAGTTCTAGTTCTATGAGTACGTGTTATTTTTATATATGCATACTTTCTCCTTTTGTGGTTGATGTTTTTGTTTTGTTTTGTTTTTTGGTTGGTTGGTTTCTTCTCTATTTGGGTTGTGTATTATATTCTTTCTGGCAATATCTATTTTTTAAAAAAAATCCTTAAAAACAAAGAGAGAATGAGGGCTCAGCAAGTTTGATGGTCCCTTTAGGGTGTGTATTAAAACCCAAAGCAGAGTCACTAGCTCCAATGACCTTGTTGCTGCTAAGTATATCTGTGTAAAATGTTTTCTCCCTTATCTTGCAGTTTCCTAGCAACAGGCTCTTCCTCCCAAATGCCCAGACTGATAAGCCATTTGGCAGATTAAACATATTGTTTTATGACCAGCTCCTCCCTTTCCCAGACTAGTAGGTCAGTTCCTTTATGAGAAGAGAGTATTGTCGACATACTTGCCTGTCAAGGTATAGAGACCCCATGAATCTATTAATGTGGAAGTTGCATGTGCAGGAAGAAGCCAGGGCTGGTTTAAGGCAGCGGAGGTGTCAGCATCCGCAGGGGGCACCATCATTGTGGGGGGGGGCATAGTAACCCTCCTCCTGCAAAAACATTATTAGTAATAATCTGAATATCCTGTACTATGAGTAGCTTAGGTTGAGTTAGGTTACATTGACCTGAGATGAACATATGGGGCCCCCAAAACAAAGCATTGCAGGAGGGGCCAACATTCCTTAAACCGGTCCTGGAAGAAGCTCAAAGATTTCTTCATCTACTGCCAGTTACATTCTAAAGACCAAAGTCACCTGAGCATGTTGGGTGTCTGCCATAGCTTAGACCCACCAGTCATCAAGGTTCATTGAGGGAAAAGAATCCTCATTGAGAAAATTGCATTAGATATCGGCTAAACCAGGAAGGATCCTCCAACTTCAGGGACATGACAGTATTAAAGAATATAATTTCCACCAACTATTCCAAGAGCAAAATTCAAATGTTATAATTACGATATTTGAGGATATCCTTTAAATAACAAAACCAAAGCTTTTCCTCCAGTCTATGATAAGGTACTCAAGTTATTAAAAGCCCTTTGGATCATGCAGAATTGACCCCTAGTATCATGTTCTTCCGCTCTGACTTCCTTTTCTTCTGGGAAAACATGTGTTTTCACCTCTAAGCCCTTTCAGCTGATGCATTTTATATAAATATACAAACATCCTCTATTGGAAGATTCACTGTTTATGGAGAGGCTTTAGCCAGGATCATGCAGCTCAAATGAGCCTTGAAAACAACCCTATTCAGTCTGAATATTACTGTTTGTGTAAAGTTTTGATTGCTACACCTTAAAGTGGATATTGTAGAGCAGTAAATGTGGAGAAAAGGACAACCGCATTATCAGGAGATTAAGCAATCCTCCAACCAGGGCTGTGGAGTCGGTAGGCCAAATCTTCAACTCCAACGCCTCTATTTTTCTACTCTCCAGCTCTAGCTCCTTCATAAATGGAAAATGTATATTAGAAGATACAGGTCACCCCTCTCCCCCATATCCACAGAGGATATGTTCCTGGACTTGCCATTTATAAGTGAAACCATGGATAATAGCAAACACTCTTAAAACAAACATACCATAGAGTTGCATTAGAGGACCTAGCAATTACTAGAGAGGACACCTCTCTAGATGTTTTCCAGCACGACTCTATAGTATGTGTCCCAGTTTTTTCAGCCGTAGATAATGGAAACCACAGATATTGGTTCCACAGATATTGGGTGGCGGGGGCAACCTGCAATAACAAATTTACTGAAGTAAAATGGTAGCACAAGGCATTTCATCACCACCACATGAATCATCAGGCTACTTCAATTGACTGAAAGTAAAATAGATTTTATTTATATCCCGCTTTTCTCCCACATGGGTCCCAAAGTGGCTTACACATTAAAATGTTAAAACAACATTTATTTATTTGATTGGTTGGTTAATTTAAATATATTTATTTGATAAAAAATTCTGAACAAGAAAAGTTTCCTAAATTCCTCTGAAAGTCAGTATGCAACAAACTTTAATAAATTTTTGACAAAGTAAAATGTAAGTGTAAAATGATATGCAGCATTTACCCTCTATTTTTATAACAAGTTTTTATTTTGAAGCCGGAGTTGGAACCAGTACATTTCTATCAACTCTAAGGACAACAGTTCCATGAGACTTCAGCTGGTGCCCTGAGGCCAGGCAACCTTGGGAGGCTGATGACAATTCTGTTTGAAGGAGATGGTTTTGCTTTCTCTGGGAAACAGATGGGCCATCTTTCCATCCATCACTACCTCTGAAAGCAGCAAGGGAAGCCCTGTGAACATTGCAACAAGTCAAAGTCCTACTCCTTACATGAGAGAAGGCTCCATTTGCAAAAAAATATTAGTTAGAAAATGAGTGTAGTGTTTTGATGCTGATTTATTAGCCCAAGAAACAAATCAGCACTCCTTGAGAGTGTTGGAGCTCTGTGCCTTTGCCTTTGATTTATGGACCCAGCTGCCCACATGTATTACCAAGCCACAAGCTGAATCCAGAGAGCCTTGGAGAGAGCTTAAAAACATTTGGTTGATTTATAGAAGAAGGAAACAGTTTTATGTCCCTCTCCAATGAACTCTCAAGTTCTGGCTATAAAGGCTAATGAACCCCTTCTTTAAAACAATGTGGTTTTTACTTTGCTGTGTATGGGATAGACACTCTACGGCTGATCTGTGAATGGAGGACTTTGAAGTGTGTGTTTTTTACAGTTGAGATTGGGTTTGCAATATGCTCTACAGGCTGAGTGTAAAGCCTGACTCTACCCTTTCACTCAATCAGAGCTGTCATAAGTGCTGCTGAAGGGACATCAATTTTTGTTTTGCATTCTGATTGAGTAGGATGGTTGCATAGAATGGACTTAGCCAATCATCTACAGCAAGGGTGAGGAACATGTAGACTTATAGCTCTTGCTGTGCAAATACTCTCCTTGGTAATGTACAGTAGCTAAGGGGAGGGGCAGTAATGAGGGTATTGTCTCCCATATTAATTCTCCCCCCCCCCAATTAAATTTCCTTCAGTCTCCAAATTTCTAGCACTGCAGTAATTTAAAACTTGAATGATAGCTGCTATCCCATATCCCATGACAAAGGGAGATTCAGCTGTCCATCTGGTACATAGAATGCGGTGATGCCATTTTGTCTTTCACCTTAGGCAGCAAAATGTCTCAGGCTTGAAGATAAATATTGTAAAATATTTTGCTAAGTTAATATTAAAACGTGTGATTCCTAGGCTTGGAAAGCTTAATGACTTCTCAAAATTAATCTAAACGGATAAAGTTTGCTTGTCTAAATAGGCCTAGGGCAGGAGTAGGCAAAGCGTGGTCCTAGGACAGCATGCAATTCCCCCACATCTATTTATAGCCATGACAATTTGTTTCTTCACCTGCTTATGAGGGTATTGTAGTTTGAGAAATGTCTTGTAAATCCAAAAGTTTTGAGTCTCTGTCTTGTGGGTCCAATACAACTGCATCCACTCAGACCCACAAGACAGAGACTCAAAACTTTTGGATTTACAAAAGGCTTTTCTCAAACTACAATACCCACCTAAAGAGGTGGAGAAACAAATTGATATAGCATTGACATAATCCAATGGGCAGCCATCCATCCTTCAATGTGATTTGTTTCTATTTGTAGTGGTGGTGTTGTCATTGTATTTGTAGCAGCATGGTTGTATGCCTTCAAGCTGATGCTGACTTATGGGAACACTATCCGAGGGTTTTCTTGGCAAGTTGAGTTCAGAGGGGGTTTGCATTGCCTTCCTCTGAGGTTGAAAGAAAGAGCAACTCACCCAAGGTTACCCAGTGGGTTTTCACACCTGAGTGGGGATTCAAACCCAGAGATTTCATGGAATAAACTAGAAAAGCTTTATTGAAGATCAGGTTCAGCATGTCAGCATTGGGGTTGTCTGTATGGTAAAAATACTCCTCATAGAATTTGAGGAGAATATGATTTGCCTTAATCAGATCCCACATCAATTCACCGTATTCAGAAGGAGGGGGCCAAAAATGCCAAATACTCCACAGGAAAAGCCTTTGCGGCTTTTCCTGTATTTTTTAAAACTCCAAAGGAAATGCTCATTCCTGCTTATTGGAACAACCAATTTGCTTTGCTGTGCATTCCCGATAAGAGCAGAAGTTGAAAGCTGATTGGTCAGACATGAGCAGGGGCAGAGCTTGCTGGCAAGGCAGGTATCCAAACCACCAGTTTGGATTTTCGCCGTAGCAATCGTGCACTGAAGCAACAAAACAGCCTCCCCCCCCCTTTTATTTTTTTTTTATTTATTTATTTATTTATTTATTTATTTATTTTTGTATTTATTTAAGTGGAATATCACAGTTCCATACCTTGGATATGCTTTTTTTAAAAAAATACTGTTCGGCAATGGCAGCGGCAACTGGCGGGAATTAAAATGTGAGTAATTCACTTGCACCCACCATCTTGATTTGCAGGCATGTCCACTGGAACAGTGAGAGAGAGGCAAAGGCTAGGAGCTTGTCAAATATTTAGCTAATATTCTCCTGTGAAGTCGAAGACTTTCACGGCCAGCATCCATAGATTTTCCTTGCTTTTTTTCCAGGCTGTGAGGCCGTGTTCTGGAATAGTTTCTTCTGATGTTTCGCCTGCATCTGTGGCTGGTATCCTCTGACTATGCCAGCCACAGATGCAGGCGAAACGTCAGAAAGAAACTATTCCAGAACACAGCCTCACAGCCTGGGAAAAAAACAAGGAAAATCTATAATATTCTCCTGTTCATGGAATATTTGACCTAAAAGAAAGATCTGCAAAGAAGAACTGTAGGAGAGAAATGTGTTTCATGTTTAGCTTAAGTCAGATATTTAATCTGATAACTTGACCTCTAGCCTCTCCATGTATTCATTGGCCCAAAAGAAAGGGAAAATCTATGGGAGCCAGGGGGTTCAAACACTTGGTACCCGGGTATAACAGTGATGTTCTATAATGCACTTGGATACATAAGACAAGTCTCTTAAGTGTTTGGATTTAGAAACGCTTGGAAAAGTTATGTTTTGGGCTACAATGCTTAGAATCCCCCAGCCAGTGTAGTCTAAAAAAAGTACGGTAATGTTTCCAAACTCTGGGGTTGGAGTACTGTTAAAGTTTGCTGTAGCCATGCATGCCAAGGAGAGAAATCCATGCATGTCAAAGAGAGAAAGAAACAATATTGCCTCATATTCCATGTGTTTTGTCTTTGCTATGCTTTCCTGTTAGCTTTAACTAATATATGTAGAGCATATCACACAATGCTAATGCCGAAAGTATGGTTTTCATAAACAAGTGTATCCCTTCTACCATCCCCCCTGGCCTATGGCTTTATTTAAAAACCCTGAGTTTTTTGTTCAGTTCCACAAAGGTTGAGGTGTTTGTTCAAGAAATGTTCTTAGGATAATAGAAGAAGAGGAGGAGAAAGATTTTACAGAGAAGCTTGAACTAAGAGAAGGAACTGCTTTGCATTGACTTGTCTCTGTACAGTATTCTGCAACCCCATGGAAGAATGCCAAAAAAAAAAAAAGAATCAAAGTGTATTTTGTCTGCATAACTTATCGTGCCAAGATGCTCAGTTTTCTTGAAACAGGTGCATGTCAGGTTTCTTGCCCTTATGACTGTGTACAGCATCTATACTATAATATAAAGTATTGGTCTGTTTGTCAATTATGCTATACAAATCCCACATAATTGATCACAGAGGGCTTGTCTACATGAGCAATGAAACCTTACTCACCCTGCACTCATGGTACAGTTGACACACAACGTTTTCAACAATGTACATTTTCACTGGGGTTTCTGCAGAAAACCTCAGTTTGCTCCAGATTTGAAAGGGAAATCCAGATTTTTGGCCATGTGGCAGCCGAAGACTGGCTTCAGAGCAAAGCTGGATTGGGACTTCTGGTGGATGGGACTCCATTTTGGTGCTTTTGTAAAAAATTGATTGTGTGCATATCTGGGTAATTGTATCTATGCTTATCCAGTAATATAGTACTCTGCAACCACATATATTCACCTATTCTTGACTAAACAGGAGAGGGGGGAAACAGAGCAGCCACAGCCATGTGGTCAGAAATAGCACAACGTATAGGACACATGATCAGCATAGGATCACCCATTTACACCAACACGGGTGGCTATTAGCGTGTGGTGGGATACTCCGATTTATAATTGCAGAAGCCCAGTGAGTGTGGTGTTTATGGAACCATGGTGGACAAAAGAAATTTGCCGCAGTTATGAGATAGGTGCAAAGTTTCCCACCCATGTAGTCAAGCCCAGAGTTACCCAACTTGGGTTGGAATCCTATCGCTGGCATAAGCAGGCATAAGGCAACTTTATGCCTGTGTACATCTGTTTTTGATTGATGAAAAGCTTGGTATTCCTTTTCCCTCTCCACAGTGACCAAAAACATCCCCCAGACCTTATTGCCCCTATCAACCATGGGATTCTATGATTCTTTGACTAGATGTGCTTCAAGGCAGAGGGTTCCTACCACTCACAAGTCAATGGCATTGCATAGCAGTTATTCTGGTCTTTCCCACACTTTAATAGGTTTTCTCTGATAAGAAAAAACATATGGAAGAAACAATGAAAAAAATATGGAATGGCTAAACACTGAAACTTCTTTGATGACCTATAAGCTTCCATGAAGGGGGTTGCATGGTTGCACATTAAAAATCTCTTTCAGAAGCAGCTGAGGTATAAGTCACCATGGGACAAGCTGTGAAATGTGAATCTTCTGCAGAAATTGCCTGGGGCACATAAGGCATTGGCATAAAGATTGCTTCAGGCTGCACTATTGCTTGTATTAACAAGAGGCAACTGGTAGCCCAGCTAAATCCATTTGCTCCTCAAGGACTTTCCATTTGGACTCTGGATGCTGAAGGCCTCCAAGTTAGCAAGCATCTCAGCTGATTTCTCCCACCAGAGAGAAGATAGCTTCAAAGGTCTCTTTAATCTGCTAGTCCTCAGTGGGACTGGGAACTGAGGCTTTGGCAAAGCCCTGCAATAATTATGCATATTGCCTTTTAAACTCATCTGGGACATTTTAACTCATCTGGGTAAGTGCCAATGGGTAGAGTCAATGTGACTTGCTTTCCTGCAGTTTAAAATATGCCTGTGCTTTTTTTCCTTTTTAAAAAATGAATCCCTGGCCTGTAGTATATATAAAGCTGTTGATGAAAAAAAATGAATTGTTTGTATTCAATAAGGGACCTCTCATGACCTGCCTCCCCAAGGAAAGGTTTGAGATACAAGAATAAAATGTTTTTTAAAAATTAAAAATCAAGGACCAGCAAGAAACAGGAATGTATTTTTGGAAAAGAGGAGTGCCCCGTTTGCCAGGAAAAATGACTGTGACCTTAGGGACTAGCTGCCCTTCGTGTAATTAGCTCATTTCCCACCAGCACGTGAGGCAGCCAGCTTCAACAGAAACCAAGCATTTGCAAGCACAGCCTGCCAAGTGACTGCTTTGGTTGAGGAGGGAGAAAGTGTGTGGTAGAGCAGGATCTTCGTTCAGTTTACCCCAGCTCCTCCCCACTCCATATTTCCCTTGTATTTGGGGGTCTCACTGTCATACCTCACTGCCTGCCACTGGTGCATGAGGAGCCCTATGAAGAATGGGACAAGCAGGTGCAGGGATCTGTTTATAGGACTTAGGAAAATATGAGGTTTCTGGCAGGTTTCTGAAGCCATTAGGTTTGGCTTGGGGCTCAGCTATGTAAACTCTGGGATTAGAGCGAAAAAACACCCACCAAAACCAAAGCTGGAGCTGGTGAATTGCTGCAGGGTTTTCCATTTTTTCATGTGATTTTTTTAAAACACTGAGAGTGCCTGAAGGCTGTGGGTGGTGAGTGCGAGGGAGGGAGGGGGAGATCAACTCAAGGGGATGAAGGGGAAAATTTGCACCTCCAGCCCCTCGTAAAACAGGCACACAAAGAGCAGTCCTTACAACAACGTTCTGAAATGAGGGACAAGAACCAGTCTTTGAAATCAGGAGAGATTGCAGTTGTCATCCACATGTGGATCTAGGTATCTTAGGTGGCCTATTTGGGGTTTCAACAATACAACATTGGTTTGAGCCATTGGTGGGTTTTGGATGCTCAGAAATTGAAGAGTAATGAAGTAGGTTTGTAAGGAGTGAAATCTCAGCAGTTAAACTGGGTGAGGACCAGTGATGGGCTCTTTTTGGCATGTCTGAGGTCAGTCCCTGAAGGAATTAGAGTGAGGAGCCAGTACCAAAAAAAAGGAAGAAAGCCTGGAACAGCATGTCATGTATATGATACCAAAGCTAAAGTAAAAATACCGGAGGAACTGATTGAATGCACCGTGGTGAGCAACCAAACAGTGTTCGCTGTTCAGAGTTCCTGGGGTTCATTACTCAGTTATGACCCAACTAGTTCACATTGGCATTCTCAGCAGGAAGGAAACAGATTCAGATCTATTGGCAATGCTCTAGAAAGTGTGATGAGAGCCAATGTGGTATAGTGGTTTGAGTGTTAAACTACGACTCCAGGAGACCAGGGTTCAAATCCCTGGTTGGTCACGGAAACCCACCAGGTGACCTTGGGTAAGTCATACTCTCTCACCCTTAGAGGAAAGCCATGGCAAACCCCTCTGAACAAACCTTGCCAAGAAAGCCTGGCAATAGGGTCACCTTAGAGTTATCATAGGTTGGAAGCAACATGAAGGCACGCAGCAACAACTGAAAAGTGTAGCTGCTGTATGATTTCTATTCCCATCATTGCTGTGATCTTTTGTGCAGGGAAAGGAATAATCAGGGAAGCTGGGAACAGATCCCGTTCATTCAAAGTGCTTGTTGTGTGCCTTTAAATCATTTGCCACTTATGGCAACCCTAAGGCGAACCTATCACAGGGTTTTCTTGGCAAGATTTGTTGGGGGGGGTTGCCTTTGCCTCCCTCTGAGGCTGAGAGAGTGTGACTCACCCAAGGTCACCCAGTGGGTTTCCATGGTTAAGTGGGATTCAAACCCTGCTCTCCAGAGTCATAGTCCAATGTTCAAACCAGTACACCGTGCTGGCTCTCTTACCAAACTTACCAGGCTCTTACCAAATCCTATTGTTTTGAGAGTCTGGTAAAGTTACCCTATCGGATTGCATTCCCAGATTCCTCCAACTGGCATAAGACTGGAGATTTACACTACACAAACATGATGGAGGATATCAGCCAACATGTTGTTCATTCTAGTACGGCCTTCCCCAATCTGAGCCCCACCAGATGTTTTGCATGACATCTTCCTGACTATTCCTCATATTGATTAGTGCTGGTGGTAGCCATTGCCCCACAAAATTTGAAAAGGCTGTCCTAGCATTGCCAAGACTTGAACTGCAGAAACAGGCAGAGCCAACTGCGTCCTGATTTTGCCCTTCCGTTAATGCTAATAGCAGTTTTGTTTATTTATTTGTTTGTTTCACATACTGGCTATCTTTGTTGAGAAGATTAATTGCTTTTCAAGATCTTAATCTTCCACCAAACTGACCCCTGGTGCTCATTTTGTATTATTATTATTATTATTATTATTATTATTACTACTACTACTACAGTTTGGTTTGAATTAGCTGATTCATTGTTTATGACTGTCCTCTGTTGCTCCTTGCTGGGACGCACTGGCTTGCATCACGAAGAACACCATGCTCACAGGATCAACAAAGAGTCCAGGATCCTGATGTTCTGTTTTATCAGGAACCCAGAAGAATCTGAACGCTTAAGATAATATACATCAGGACAACTCACTATATCCAAATTGGCAATGTCTGCCTACAATCATGTGTTATGATGTGGAATATATAGTGAAATGGCCCTCCTGATGTTGCCACCTGCAAAAGAGGTCAGGAAATTTTGGTAAGCTATTTTTCTTCAGTCCTAGGAAAGGAATGGTTTTACAAGAAAGAAGGCTTTGAACTCTTAAATAAACAACACTGTGGGCCTGTCTCTATGAGGGGGAAAATGTGGATTGATGTGCACTAATGCCAATTCAAAGCAGTTTCTATTTGTCTTAACAGTTTTCTGGCAAAATTGTCGGCATGCAAAACTATTTGCTTTTGTTGTCCCAACAGGCATGCTTGTGAATCAAGATGGCAGGCACAAGTGAATTACTCACATTTGTATAGTTGCCAGTTGCCACCGCCAAACAGTTTCTTTATATTAAAAAAAGCATATCTAAAAGAAAGCATATCTAAGGTGTGGAAGTGCGATATTCCACCTAAATAAATTTTTAAAAGAAAAAGGCTGTTTCAGCGCCTGAGCACACGATCACTAAAGCAACAATCCAAGATGGCAGTCCCAGGCGCTTGCCTTGTTAACAAGCTCCACTCCCTGCCCATGTCTGACCAATCAGTTTCCACTTCCACTCTTTTGCAAATCCGAATGAACGCAAATCCGATTGTCCAAACAAGTGACAATGTGCATATCTACAGAGCTTTTTTAAAAATACAGGAAAAGCCACAGGCTTTCCTGGTGGAGTTTACAATGGATTTGCCCGCCCCCCACTTCTGAATACTGAGATCTGATGTGGACAGGTAGGATTCCAAGCGAATTCTATGAGAATTATTTTTACTGTTAAGACAACCCCTGTGGGGTGGTTTGCTTACTTTTTCTTTTCAAGATCTGGCATTTGCGTTCATTTTTGTTACCACTACTGAAGGGCAGCACAGTCCTAATCCAAAGATGTATCAGCTCCATGGAGTTAGGATAAGGCACAAGAATGACAGAAATGTCCTTCTGCCAACAGGATCCCCTTCTGTCAGCTGAGCTCAGAAATCTGCTAACAGCTCAGTCTGCCAGCAGAGCAGCTCCAAAGGGGGCAGAGAAGGGACATGGCAAGGAAGAAGCCAAGTTGCACCAGATCCAAATGTCTTCCATCCCTGGAACACAAGCACAATATCAGCACAAATTGAATTGGAAGTTCATGGTACCCTTGTTCTAAAACCTTAGGAGCTTTTTAAAGCAGTGCTTTGTGGATGATCTCACATGGTGTGTCTGTACTACACAGTTATATCCATTTCATAACATTTTAATTGTCATGACTCCATCTTAAGGAATCCTAGGATTTGTAGTTTGATGTGGTACTTAGAATTCTGTGATAGGGAGTTCTGGTACACTTCTCTAATCTTCCAGTTTCCAAGGAACCCAGATTGCTCGTATTCACTACAGAATTAAATCAGTCTAATTCCCAGTCCTTAGTCCCACCTAGCTGCCTTGCTAAATTACAAATCCCATGACTCCTTAGGATGCAGCCATGACTATTAAACTGCTATGGAAGTGATAGAACTCTGTAGTGCAGATATACGGTACCTAAAACTGTACCAATCCTGGGACCTTCAATTATCAACTGTTTGGGCCTTTTCAGAGCCTTCTTTAAGCAGTGAGCTGTATCAAGGGCTTGGATGAAAACTGGTTGCTGTTTCACCAATGATTTTGACACAAAAATCAACATTATTTGGAATCTTCATAGAGGTTTATGTTGGTTACAGGCTTGTACAAATTCCATAAATGCAAGTGGTATGAATTCCATCTTTTAGTATCCTATGAGCACCCTGTCTTTTGGGTCCATGAACACACTTGGCCAATGCAGTGTCTTTCATGTTATGCTTGGGTTTTATACTGAAATGAGACCAGCTGTGATGAAAAGAACACAGTGGCTTAAAGATAAGGCAGCAGAATAACCATGCTGCACAAAGTACAGGATGTCAACTCCTTTGAGAGCTCCAAGTTCTTGCAGTGTCACTTCTCCCATCAGCAGGCTACAGAATGTCCCTGTGAAATATGATCTGAATGAAAGAGAACACTTTCAGACCCATAAAAACTGCCTTGTTCAGCCAAACCAAGGAACCATGTCATCCAATGTTTGTTTGCCAATTAGGTCTTCTCAGATGTTTTGGTCTACAAAGTCTATCATCCCTGGACATTTGTCATACTGGTTGAGACTGATGGAAGTTGTAGGAAAAAAACTTCTAGGGGGACCCAGGTTGGCTGAGGTTGCTCTCGTGGCTCACAACCAGGACATAGAGAGTCTAATTTTCCTTTAATGTTTATTACGATATCCAGAGATCTAGTATGTGAGGGGGAGCAAAGTGTGACCTTCCAGATGTTGTTGAACTAGAACTCCTAGAATTCCTCACCATGGGTTATGGTGGCTAGAGCTGGTGGGAGTTATAGTCCAGTTATAGAGGGCCACACTTTGTCCATCCGTGATCCTGGTACCTTTCTATATGGAAATATCATGTGTTTAGCACAATTCTGTTTCTGCCTGCAGAAAAGTAAGCCCTATTAAACTGAATAGAACATAGGTCTTATCTATACTAGCCAGAATATGTCGATTCCCCTCCGGCATATCCTGGCTACAGAAGTGGCCCATTCCTCCCCACCCCCATTACCTGCAGAAAATGGGCCGGGGTCCAAATAGGATGCTGGCCCATTGCTGAAGCTGCCACCTCTGCCATTTTCTTGCTAATGTGAAAGCCAGGTAGGGGTCCCGTAACATGTGATTGCAGGCCCTCTGCATATGACCAGCCTCGGTCACATGCTGCAGGACCCCTGCCTGGCTTCTGGAAGAGCCAGGGAGCTGGCAGCAGCAGGGAAGAGCAGCAGGCCAGACAAGCTCCGGAGGACACACAGGGCCTGATCTGCAAGAAATGGAGTAAACAGATTTTTCTTATATCGTGGTAAAGGGCCCTATCCCAGCTTGCCCCCATTCTAGCCCTGTATCTGCCCTGGGGGTCATTTGGACTGCCTGGGGATAGATCAGGGCAAATGCCCTGCATAATTTGGACTGCAAGCCTCTGGAATGGGGGCAAACCGGGGTATTTGGCCAGTGTAGACAAGGCCTTAATCCCAGGTAAGTGTGTGCAAGGACTGCAAACCTGGCTGCCTGCTAAAACTCTCAACAGACCTTTTTTTCTGGGCTGTGCATACTAAATGTTAATGGGAATCCTGTTGGTGACACACACATGCATAATTTGGGGTTACAGTAACATATGTCCTCTTCTGGATGGTGCACAAGGAGCTGTTCATTAGGTCTTGCACACCATCCAAAACCTCTTCCCAAGGCAGCTATGAAGCCCTGGAAGGGGGCTTCAGGATATCTGAAAGACTGCCTCCTGCCATACAAGCCTACTAGGAATTTGAGATCTTTATAGGAGGCTCTGTTGCATGCCCCAACACCTTGTGAAGTTAGTGGGCACATGTAAGAGGGCTTTCTCGGTAACAGTGCCTCAACTGCGGAACTCCCTGCCCAAGGAAGTTAGTCTGGCCCCATCTCTTTTAAGCTTCCAATGGGTGGCCCAAAACAGTACTGTTCCACATGGCATTCAATGCTCGAAACTGCTGTTTTATCTGTTTTAAAACTGGATTCTAAAACTGGAATTTTAGACTGCTTTTAGGAATTTTTAATCTCTATAATGTTTTAATTGGTTTTCATTTATTCGTCATCTTGGGAGCCCAAGTGGGATGGGAAGCAATACAGAAATCCTTTAAATGCATACATAGATACATACATACATACAAAAAGTACCTTTTGAGTGGCTATTCACTGGTTGAGCAGAGGCTGGAGGCAACTCAAGTGACCAAGAAGTTAAACTTCTCAACTGTAACCACAGCCAAGGGAAAGAAAAACAAGGTTGTTCTCCTGGATGGAGAGCAATCTCATTTTTCTTCCCCTCACAGCCATGATGGGCAGCTTCTTTGCTGCCTAAGTCACCTCACTCTCCTCCCTTCTACAGACCAGTCAACAGCTGGAACAGTGCTCTCCTCCCCTGGCTTGACAGTTGCCAGTAGAGGGAGAGAGAGGCAGAGAGCTGTGCATGCAAAGTGTTACACTCCACAATGCAGGATTTGGGGTATGACATTCTTTGCTTTTTTTAAAAAACAAACAAACTGAGTCTAGAGCTTTCAACGTCTGCACAAAAATGTTGGATTCTGCAGATTTTATATATTATATGCATCTGTATAGCTGTCATCATTTCTTGTATTCTGCACAACTTATTCTGATTGCATGAGCCACATGGAAGGGCGATTGTCAATACAACGCACTGAAGCCCTTTGACCAGAAATCTTGTTCAACCTCCTTGTTGGCTTCAGACATTTCCAAAGCATTTCCCACACATCTTCAAGGGCATATTTACAACAACAACAATGGGTAGATGCTTGGGGCTTGTCTATACAATGTAGATTGATGCTCACTAATGCCAATTCACAGCAGCTTTCATTTGTCTCAATGGTTTTTTTGGCAAGATTGCAGGCATGTGAAGCTATCTGCATTCATTGTTCAAATGGGCATGCTTGTGAGTCAAGATGGTGGGTGCAACTGAATTTCTCACATTTTTATTATCACCAGTTGCCACCGCCAAACAGTATTGTTTAAAAAAAAAAGTATATCTAAGGTGCGGAAGTACAATATTCTGTTTAAATAAATAGGAAAAAAGGGGGAAGGGCTGTTTCATCGATTTAGTGCATGATTGTTATGGCGAAAATCCAACATGGCGGTTCCAGGTTCTTGCCTTGGTAGCAAGCTCCACCCCCTGCTCACATCCAACCTATCAGCTTTCCACTTCTGCTCTTACCGGGAATGCACAGCAAAACAAATCAGTTGTCTCAACAAGAAAGGAATGGGCATTCCTGATGGAGCTTTTTAAAAACTTTGGGAAAACCACAAAGGCTTTTCCTGCATAGTTTTTTGAGGTTTTGGCTCCCCTCCTTCCAAATACTGCAGATTGATGCAGGATCTCATTAAGCCAAATTGTATTCTCCTCAAATTCTATGAGGAGTATTTTTGCCATATAGACTACCCCTTGCTCTTTTAAAAGGAGGGTGGAGTAAAGACTACAAGTAAAGACTGGCAGGGTTGTTAGGGCAACAGAAGTTGTAGTCCAAAAAGTCTGAAGGTCCTCTGTTTGGGGAAGGCTCCCTCTTCACTTTGAGAACAGCAGAGACCATTTTATAGTTTGTTGGAACAACGTTAAATCCTCTGAGAACTTCTAGCAGGAAGTATTGGCCATTGCATGAGATAACGCCCTGCATGAAACTGCATGTACATTTTTCCTGTGTTTTTACTGTGCCCTTGTGGGTTTTCCGTTATGTTCTCTTGTGCATTTTTTTCTTTGCAAACACATTGAGGGATTTTTTTTTTTAGAAAAATGAAGGACTGCATGTCATCAGAGTGTCAGACTGACTTTAAATATGCGTGACCAAGGTGCAGTTTTGTCTAGAGACAGAGAAGGCAAACTGAAAATTATACGCTTTAAGTCTTGATGACCTGTTTTGATTCATCATCCCCTGACTTGGTGTCACTATATATAATAGACTGCCTCCCAAAAAAATTTTTACAGGCAAGCAAGCAATTGGCTCCTAGAGGAACAGCAAAAAAGCTGCTTTGACATAGCACAGGGCTCCAAATGACCCATTTAAAATGTTTCTCACACTGAATTTAATTGTATGCTTCAGAGCATCCGTCCAACAACTTTGGAAGTCTGGGGAGCTTTCAGATTTGAACAGGTACGGCAGTTACTCCTTTCTCTGCAAAGGAACCATGACTGATCTCTTTTGTACTGGTTTGGTTTGGGTCAAATCCAGCTAAAATGTTTACCCTACCCCATCACAACCATCTTCCACTTTTATGCACAGATGTCTCACCAGGCTGAAGCTAAGAATTGAAACAACACTTTGGAATGAAAGTTTCCCTTGATATTTTTTTAAATGCAGATTTTTGACCTTGAGTCTTGCCCTTAAAAGTCAAATATGTGATCTGGCAGACATTCTTTTCATAAGATGGTGATTGTCAGCAATTTCACAGAGCTGGGGGGATTGTAATTGATTTATTAATTGGCTTTTTTGGTCAGACAACAAAAGTCAGCAGTTTTGCCTAGAGCAGAAAGGAGCTAGAATAGCAATGAATGCCTGGTGATGCTATACAGAATTAAAATGTATCTTCAGTTTTCCACTATGTCCAGCCACAAAAAGCATTTCTGACTTCTGGAACTTTTCCAGTTCAATGCAGAGAATAGAGAGGGAGAAAAACAATATTTCAAAATGGTACAGTGAAAAAAGTAAGCCAAAAATCTAGATTTAGGTGGGTACAACTGTGTTGGTGAAAGTAATATCCCTGTCTTGGTCCTCCCTGTGGCAGCTTCTCCACCCCACTCCCATTTCAAAATGCTGCATGGAAACTGAAAGAGCCCAGTTCTGAGCTGAGCTTTGATGCTGGATGGGGTGGAAGAAACCCCACAATTTTGAAGCACCACCTTCCTTGAGTGGAGCCTTTCTGCAGAACTTCAACTTCTCCAGGTTCTATCAAATAGTCATTGTTCTGTGCCTTCAGGTTGACTCAGGCTGCTGCCACACTGCAGAAATAATGCAGTTTGACACCACTTTAACTATCATGGTTCCATCCCATGGAATCCTGAGATTTGTAGTTTGTTGTGTTTGTTGTATAGAATTCTATAGCATTGAACCATGGCCATTAAAACTATGGTCAAAATGCATTATTTCTGCAGTGTAGCAGCAGCCTTAGACTTCTATTGGTCTCAACACAAGGTTTTCTGGCCAAGACTTAGGACTTTATCAGATGCAGCAAATATAGCATCATAAGGATGCCTAATGATTGCAAAAAGGCGCACACACCAAACGATGACATCCTTTCATGATAATATCTTGCCAATGAGCCGTACATTTTTATTGATGGCCCAAGCCATCAATAGATCAGCCGTGGTGCTTTATTGCCAGCATTGCCAGCATTTGAAACTTCATGCCATTGTGATCACGGGAATACAGCATCAATGCACAAACACTTCTGGGTGAGATTGGGTCAACCAGGTAGGGGATGCTCTTTTTATGACACACACACTGTGTACTTGGGACTTTTAAAGTGTATTTCTGTGCTTGCGTCTATGTTTTGTGTGGGTTTTTTGCTCTGATTTTAAAATTTCCCACGCTAGCATCTTCTCATGAGAATCAGTGACATTTCAACCCTGGAAGTAAACAAAGCTCCATTCGTGCTCTGTTACTGCCAGAGAAGCCTCTTTTATGCTGCTCAAGGTAAGTCTGGTGCAGGGGGTTCTTTTGCTGGCATAAAAATGCGACAATTTATGCCAGCAAAAGAACATTAAAGGGGGTAATTTAATAAAGTCCTTATTCAGAGGTTGTTTGTCATTGCCTACATTTTAGGTTGCACGAAAGGGGGCTGAGTCCTATCTCTAGGGTGTTGTTGTTGTTGTGGACCTTCAAGGCATTTCTGATTTATGATGACCCTAAGATGAACCTATCATCAGGGTCTCCTTGGCAAGATTTGTTCTGAGGGTGATTGCCTCTGCCTTCCTCTGAAGCTGAGAGGGTGTGATTTGCCCCAGGTCACCAGCTGGTTTTCATTGCTGAGCCGGAGAGCTGATGCTTGGTCTCCCATGTCAGGGATGATGGGAGTTGTAGCTCTTCACCTCTGGCTCAAACTCACCACCTTGTTATGCAGCAGAGCCAACCAGCTTAGATCAGTGGTTAATGCTTTCCTCCAAAGCAGCAGAGTTTCAGAGAATAGGCTGAAGATCCTGACAAACTCTCCAAGCCTTCTCACTCTTCTCCAGGTGTCTCCAAAACGTCTCCAGGATTCACTCAGGCAACTCAGTAGTTTTATATAAAACCTACTTTATTCTTCTATATAAATATACTATATGGTCAACAAATCACAATCTCTACACACTACTCCACAGTATCTCCAAACTACTCCAACTCTACTCCACCACAATACATTGGCAAACATTGCAGTTTTATAGCCATTGTTTATCACCACCCACTAGTTAGTTTCCACCCAGTGGGTGTGTACTTCCATTCTGATTGGTCCATGTAGTTCCACCCATGCTTAAGACCAACCCATGTATTTCAACATTTCACCTTGTACACTTAATGATTCTCAGGTGTTTCCAATCTGCATTCAGTACCTCTGTCCTTGGCTCTCAGGACTTCTAGATTACATTAGCAGTTTCACCTGTGTAGCCCCATAATTGCTCTTGCTTAGTCATTGTGACTTTCACATACATATTTTATTTCTTTCACTGTATGTCCCATGTTGCATTTTCCTTAACAATCCCCTCCGAAATAAAATATTGTATGTGTCTTACAATGTCATTCCAACCATTTGTGTCAGCCTTTCATGTTTTTCTGCTGTCAATGCTTTTGTGAACAAATCTGCTATGTTGTGTTGTGTTTCTATATATCTCAATTCTATTTCACCCTTCTGAACCATGTCTCGCACATTTTGATATCTTACACCAACATATTTTGTTCTGTTCTTCAAACTTTCAGTTTCAGCCATCGCTATGCATGACTGTGAATCTTCCAGAATTTCCACTGGTATCTTGTAACTTTCATTTAAATCATTTAACAATTGCTTAATCCACTGTACCTCATTTACTATCTCATTCAAAGCAGCGAATTCTGCTTCTGTTGTGCTTAACGCTACATTAGTTTGTTTTCTACTTCTCCAAACTATTGGACTTTCACTATATTTAATTATCATACCTGTAACTGACTTCTTGTCTCCTAATTCTGATGCAAATGAACTGTCTACATAACAATCTAGATCTGAACTATTGTTTCTTATTATCAATTTCCTATCTACGGTTCCTTTCAAATATCTCAACAAATGTTTTACCGCTGTCCAGTCTTCAATTTTTGGATCATTAACCCTTCTAGACAATACATTTACAGCATAAGAAATGTCTGGTCTGGTGTGGCAAGATATGAATTGTAAAGATCCTATTATACTTCTGAAGAGAATCTTGTCCTCAAACGGTCTAGTTGTTTCCTCAGACACAAAACCGGTTGTCATTGGAGCTCTTACTATTTTTGCATTCTGTAATCCACACTTTTCAATCAATCTTTCAATTTTATTTCTCTGACTTAATAAACAATGTCCTTCTTCTGTCCATTCAACGCAGATACCTAAATAAGACTTCAATACACCTAAGTCCTTCGAAACAAACTTTTCAGACAATTCTCTTTTTACTGACTCAATTTCCTGTTTTGACTTTGCTGCTACGCACAAATCATCTACATAAATCACTAATACTATGTCTCCTTTTGTATAAACACAAGCATCTGCAATGCTCCTCTTGTAACCTAGCTTAACTAGCTCATCATTGATGCACAGATTCCACGCTCTGGCACTTTGTTTTAAACCATACAACGCTTTCTTTAATTTATATACTCTCTGACTACCATTTTCTTCGAAACCTTGTGGCTGCTCCATAAATATTTCTTCATTCAGAACCGCATTCAAGTAAGCTGTCTCAAAATCAAAATGCTCTACAACTAAATTCCTTTTTGCTGCTACAGCTAAAACCATTCTCAGACTTTCTGGCTTTGCAGTTGGAGAATATGTCTTATCATAGTTCTCATACTGCTGTTGTGCAAAACCCTTAGCCACTAACCTAGCTTTATATTTGATACTTCCATCTGGCATTTCTTTCCTTTTGTATACCCATTTACAACCAATTACTTTCTTGTCTTTGGGTCTGTCAACAATTTCAAAAACATCTTTATTTACCAGGCAACCAAACTCATTATCCATTGCATCAAACCATCTTTCCTGTTCTTCACTAGGATAACTTTCCAATTCTTCAAAACTTTCAGGCTCTTCTACTGCTAAACAAGCTCTTGCCTTTGTCACAACAAACCTATCTGGAGGCTTTCTAACTCTATGACTACGCCTGGGAATAAAATCTGCTGATCTGTCTCCTTCATCCTCACTTTCTCTACTAGGCGTTGTAGTTCTATGACTAAATCTCTTGTCTTCAGTCATTCGAGTAGTAGTAGGCCTAGATGCTATCTCATCAGAAGAAGAACTACCACTGCTGCTAGGTGATGCTTCCTGCTTAACTGAAACCCCTCCGTTTCCTGAGGTTGGTTCAGTTTGTGCTTCTGGCTCATTTGAACTCCCTAACCTCAAAAACACTTCTTTATTGGCATGAAGTTTGTCCCAACCAGCATGTCTCTCGAAATTTGCAGACCTAGAATACTGCGCTTGTTTTCCATCCAAATGAAACTTGTAGCTATTTCCAGAATACCCCAAAAACCTAAGCCTTTTGCTTTTGGGTTCTCCTTTCTTCCTGAAACAAGCAGGTGTGTAAACATGAGCAAATTGTCAAAAAACCCTTAAGTACTTGTAATTTGGCATTCTCCCATACAATACCCTGTAGGGAATGTCTTCAATTTCTGAATGATACAATCTGTTACTGATATGTATTGCAGTCAAAGTTGCTTCTGCCCAAAAACTATCTTTCACCCCTGCATCTGCCATCATACAAGCAGTAATTCTTTTTATATCTTGTATTTTCTTCTCTGCTAACCCATCCTCACTAGGACAAGCAGGGTTTGTAGTTTCATGCCTTATTCCCACCTTGTGAAACCAGTTAAACAATTGATTATTTAAAAATTCTCTTCCTCTATCAGTTATGATGGTGCCTACTCTGCTATCAAATTGTCTTTCCACCATTCTTACCCATGCTTTTAAACTTTGCCCAGCGTCAGATTTGTTTTTCATTATTCTCACAAATGCAAACCTTGTATACCTATCAACAATTACTAGGAAATACTTGCTTCCCCCTAAGGACAAGCAATTAGCTTGGGCGACATCTGCATGTACACACTGAAATGGTCTTTGAGCAATTCTTTTTGTTTTCTTAGCTACTGGAAAAGCTCTGACCTTTACCTGTTGACATACCGTACAATCTAAGTGGTTTTTGCATTCAGTAACTTTTAAATCTGGACACATACTGATTAAATTCTTTAAACATTTGAAGCTTGCATGGCCGAATTTTCTGTGAAGCTCATGTATGCAGTCTTTGTGGATTGGAATATTTTCTATGTTATTAGCTTCTTCAACCCTGTATCTATCAATATTGTCCTCCAAATAATAAAGTTTGTCCTTTTTCAAACCTATGCCACGCAATTCCCCATTCAGTTTTATCTTACACATGTTCTTTTCAAAGATGACTGTGTAGTCTTTTTCTGTTAATCTGCTTACTGATAACAAATTATTTTCTAACTCCTTTACATGTAAGACATCATTAAAATTCTCTTTTAGCCCTGGAATGTACACAGTACCCATTTGATTTACAGTACTTAGCTCTTTCCCGTCAGCCAAAACTACAGTATTTACATTAGCTGATTTTCTATTACTTATTAAATTTATATCATTACACATCGAAGATGAGGCTCCTGAATCAACTAGCCATTTAGAATTTGCATTTTGTTTTTCCTTAATCATGGTTGCAAACCCCTTTTTATTACCACTGTCCCTCAAAAATGGAGGTCTGGACTGTTTTTGATACTGCCGCGGCTGCCATCTGCTCTCTGCTTGCTTGCGTCTCTCAGCTGCAAAATGTTTACAATGTCTCTGCAGATGACCAATCTTCTTACAATAAAAGCACCTCCGTTGCTCCCTTGTAGAAGCTGCTTCCTCCTGCGTTCGCCAGTCAGGAGTTGTTTGTTGTTTTGGCACAGTCTTTAAGCTTGCTGAGTCACCCTGCTCAGACATTCTCCTCTGGTTCTCTTCCAGTATTCTGGCCACAATTAAATCTCTATTAAGCTCAGCTTCTGGCAGGTTTTGCAGGCTGTTCGTTATGTTGTCCCACGAAGAGTCTAGCGATTCTATTAAAATGTAGCATTGCTGCTCTTTGCTAATTTGCACTCCCCTCAGTTCAGCTTGCACAAACAAATCTTGCATTATTTTTAAATGTTCTATCACACACTGCCCTTTAGCCATCTTTTGCCTGTATATTCTTTTAGACCATAGCATTTTTGCAAAAGCAGTTGAAGGAGTGTGTAATCTCTGCAAGGTATCCCACACATCCTTGGCAGACGTTTTATCTCTGACGTCATTAATTAAGTCTTCTTCAAGCATGAGATAAAGACAGGCTTTTGCTTTACTATCTCTCTCTTTAGTGGCTTCATCAGCATCAGCTGCCAGCCCTGTTTCAACTGTTGACCACAGACCTTCCTTTACTAGTAGAGATTGGGCATAAATCTTCCAGGTAGAGTAGTTGTTTCTATTCAATTTACTAAACTTTAGAAATTCCATCTTGATTTGTGCAGTGACTCAATTTGACACAGTCCTTCTGAGTATGCACAGCCGACCCGTCTGGGCTTAAGCAAAACACAAAATGATTTACTCACGAGGCTTATCAGTGCAGCACAAACAACTTGCTCTGATCTGTCGTCCACAAAGCTTTCTTCCACTTTCTGGAACTTTCAGCTTCTGTGGATGCTGGGTGCTCTAGTAACTGGGCCCATAACCCTTGTCAGGGATGATGGGAGTTGTAGCTCTTCACCTCTGGCTCAAACTCACCACCTTGTTATGCAGCAGAGCCAACCAGCTTAGATCAATGGTTAATGCTTTCCTCCAAAGCAGCAGAGTTTCAGAGAATAGGCTGAAGATCCTGACAAACTCTCCAAGCCTTCTCACTCTACACCAGGTGTCTCCAAAACATCTCCAGGATTCACTCAGGCAACTCAGTAGTTTTATATAAAACCTACTTTATTCTTCTATATAAATATACTATATGGTCAACAAATCACAATCTCTACACACTACTCCACAGTATCTCCAAACTACTCCATCTCTACTCCACCACAATACATTGGCAAACATTGCAGTTTTATAGCCATTGTTTATCACCACCCACTAGTTAGTTTCCACCCAGTGGGTGTGTACTTCCATTCTGATTGGTCCATGTAGTTCCACCCATGCTTAAGACCAACCCATGTATTTCAATATTTCACCTTGTACACTTAATGATTCTCAGGTGTTTCCAATCTGCATTCAGTACCTCTGTCCTTGGCTCTCAGGCCTTCTAGATTACATTAGCAGTTTCACCTGTGTAGCCCCATAATTGCTCTTGCTTAGTCATTGTGACTTTCACATACATATTTTATTTCTTTCACTGTATGTCCCATGTTGCATTTTCCTTAACATCCCAGAGTTCTAGACCAGAACCCAAACCACTGCACCACACTGGCTCAAAATAGTGGTAGGCCCTCCACTTTTCCCTGAAGTCTTTCACCAAGGGCACAGAAAAAACAATACAGTCAGCCATCTATATCCACAGATTCTGCATCCATGATTACTCAGTTATAGCACTACAGTGACAATGATGATGATATTTATATCATACCTTTTTCCCAGTTTGGGGCGCAAGTTGGTTTACAACAGATGAAAACAAAATCCATGATTCCACATTAACTACCATGGTTCTATCCTATGGAATCCTGGGATTTGCAATTGGGGAGGATATGAAGGCACTGGATCCCACCTGTTCTCAGAAGCTAAGCAAGACCAGGCCTGGTTAGTACTTGGATGAGGGGTTGCCAAAGAATACTAGGTGCTATGGTCTATATTTCAGGGGAAGGCAATGGCAAACCACCTCTGAGTATTCCTCATACACACATACACAGACACCCAGAGAACGCTGGTGCCTCCCCCAACTACAACTCCTAGGATTCCATAGGATGGTAGCAGGGCAGTTAAAGTGGAATCATAGTGCTATAACTGTATAGTGTGAGTGGACTCTTAAGACTGGGACAGGGCACCCAGTGAGCTTCATGGCTGATCTAAATCTAAACTCTGATCTCTACCAGCAGAGTCCAACTACACCCCACTAACCCAGTTCTCAGTGTCTGAACCACCCTGTGATTCCTGAAGCCTGATTACTGTCCAAGAATGGCAGTGTCTGTGATTCACCCCCCAACACAACCATCACCACCACCCTCCCATCCAGCTTTCTATTTCTGTTTGCTTTTTGTAAATTGCACATATTTCTAACTTTGCAGCCACTCTCCATTTAAGCAAAAACATCTGCCTAACATGTATAAATCCCTTATCCTGCAGAGTTCCTGGCCATTGAGGCCCTTCCATGTTTCCTCACATCAGGCTTGTTTAAAATCACTTTGACAGTAAAACAAATGAATGCTTTTTAAATATATATATATATATATATAACGTTTTCCCAAAGAATTTGGTTTGGTTATTTTCAAGGGTATGGAGCTGAAAAGCAGGTCAGTAGACCAGGTTCAGTGCACCCTATTTCAGTCACATAAAGATTTTGACCTAACTCTGGGCCAAAACTCAGGGTTTATAAACTTCTAGCTCAACTTTGGGGAAGCTGATGGGGTCAAAGGACTTTATCAGACAAGTGACTTAAAAGTTTTCTTTTGCTGGCATTAAAAAAAATCATTTTTATGCCAGCAAAAGAACACCCCCAACCACACTTATCTCTAATCCTGGCAAAGGCTTCCCCAGCAATGAAAGAGGAAGTGAACAGAGCTCCATTCACATTGAAGTTGTGGCTTTCACAGCTGGCATCTATAGGTTTTCCATGTTTATTTTTCCGGGCTGTGAGGCCGTGTTCTGGAAGAGTTTATTCCTGACATTTCACCTGTATCTGTGGCTGGCATCTTCAGAGCCTGGAAAAAACCCACAGAAAACCTAGAGCTCCGTTCACTTCCTCCTTTGAAATCCCACAGATTATTGTGAGACTTCATCGTGTGGGAAATTCAAAAAACATAAAAATAAGACAGATTTTTTTAAAGCACATACCCAGACTTTAAAGATCCCAGGTAACCCAGGAAGGGTCATAAAAAGTGCATCACTTACCTGGCTGTCACAATCTTTCCTGGAAGTGTTCACACTGGACCAGCCATTGATGCTACATTGACATGAGTACAACGGTGCAAGGTTTCATGTGCCGGCAATGCCAGCACAAAAGTGCCATGGGGGATCTATTGACAGCTTCAGTCATCAATTTAAAAAACTACGGGTTTTGGCAGAGACATAACTGAAAAAGCACAACGTTGTCTGATATGCGCTTCCTTTCACAGTTATGTGGCATCATTATGATGCCGTATTTTATGTGCCTGATAAAGTCCAAAGAGGAGATAAGAAATGTGTTCACTGGTTTCATTTTGCCTGCCATTGCCAAATCCTGGTGGTAACACATTGAAAGCAAGGCATTTACCTGTGACATTGGATATTTTTTTCTAGTAATGGCACTACCAATGCCATTAACTTTGAAGAAGTAACACAACGACTGCCAATGTTGATACACTTCAGTGTGATGCTCTTTATTTGTTACTTTTAAAAATTGCTTTTGAAAAGGTCGTCTGGTAGGATTTTTGGCTATTTAAGACTTTTTTTAGTGTAAAGAGAAACTACTAAACAGGTAACAAAAAAAGTAACATGTGTGTGACACACTATTAATGCATTACTCTACATAAAAACAAGGAATGTTACCTTTCAAAATTACATGTGATCAAGAGCCCCTGCATGAGAGACACAACTATAGTGATGTAGCTGTCATGATCCATCTCCTGATCCAGCCCCTCAAAACCCACCTTGAAAGCCAGGCAGCCACACCAGCCAAAGAGGTTATGTGGTGCTGGCGGGCAAGGCACTGAAAGATGATGTGCCCAGCACCCTCCTGCAAGTGAGCCCCATGCAGAAGCAGTGGCAGGGGGTCATAACTGCTTATTACACCACAGCTTGCTGGCGGGAGGGACCCAGACACATCATTCTTCAGTGCCCCACTCACCAGCACTGCAGAACTCTGTGCATGCAGTGATCTGGTTTTTAAGGTGGGTTTTAGGGGACATTAGTGCTATGATTGCAAATGTGAACAGCAAAGTGTATTTTTTATTTATTTATTTATACCCCACTCTTCAGCCACAAGCCTGTCAGAGCGGCTTACACATTGTTTTAAGCAATAGCAATTTACACATCTACACTGCATTAAACAGTTTCCAATGTGTGTTAGCTAATTGCCCCCCACAAGCTGGGTACTCAATTTACCGACCTACGAAAGGATGGAAGGCTGAGTGAACCTTGGAGCCGGCTGGAATCGAACTTGCAACGTGGTGGCTTGCAGTACTGGCATTTAACCACTGCGCCACCAGGGCTCCTTATGGAGTTATAAGTCTAGCTTACAACATTGTAAACACTGAATAGGGTGCCAGCTGACATTTAAGAAATGAGTAATGCATCTCTCTTTCTCTCTCTCTGGCTTTTCTTCACAAATGAAGATTCAGAAGGAACTCATCCCACGCTTTCTGCAAGCACGCTGATGACTAAAAAGGCCAATCCGAGATGAACAGGTCTGGTTGCAGAAAGCACAGCAGAAGGTCTCCTTGGGTGATGTTTCTGGGTTGTGTTTCTTTCTGCGTTGTTGTTTCTCCTCAAAACTTGTTCGGCGTGAGTTCTCAAATAAAGCTGCAGCATTGTGGATAGTGTGTCTCTATGCCTCCCAATGTGAGACCAGGGCGGTCCATGGTTGGTGATCAATTTGGCCGAGCCTGAGATGTTGTTTCAGGGAGTCCTTGTATCGCTTTTTTGGAGTGCCCTTCTTACGCTGACCCGTGGTGAGTTCACCATAGAGTAGTATTTTTGGGAGGCGATGGTCCTCCATCCTAGAAACCTGCCCTGCCCAGAGCAGCTGTGTTCTCAATATCATGGCCTCAATGCTGGTGATCCCTGCTTGCTCAAGGACAGCAACATTCGTCACATAGTCAGTCCAGTGTATATTTAGGATTGTGAGTAGACAGTGCTGATGAAGACATTCGAGGAGTCGTAAGTGTTGGCGATAGGTGACCCATGTTTCAGACCCGAAAAGAAGAATAGACAGTACAATGGTTCTATACACACTGATATATACTTCAATTTAAAATGTGTATCTGTCTGTTTGTTTTTTGTTTGTCTGGCTGTGATTCTAGACAAATTCACAAGCTTGATCACAGCATCAGACGTGGTATGTTATTTATGGGAACAAAATAGACACTGGAGTAAGGGTTTGGACCCAATCATTCAACTACGTCAGGAGCCTTTTGAACGAATACCTTGGATTTCTGTCTCTTTGGCTCTAGAATGTATATTTATGATTTGATGTGGACCAAACATGGTATTTACACTTAGGTTCCCATCCAGCACATTTTTGTGCAAGTTCTTGTGCTTAAACTTTTTCATGGGGAGAGGAAATCTAGCTTTGTTCTATTCTGCATGAAACACAATGTGAAACAAATACTATATTTTATTTGTTTGACTGGTTGATTTATGTCCCCCCTCTCAATTGGTGACCTTGGGTAATTCACATTCTCTCAGCCTCAGAGGAAAGCAAAGGCAAACCCCCTGTGAACAATTCTTGCCAAGAAAACCCCATGATAGGTTTGCCTTAGGTTGGAATAAGTCAGAAAGAGCTTGAAGGCACACAACAACAAGTTTCCCCAATATGGAGACCCAAAGAGGATTACAATATAAGTTAAAACCAAGTAGCGAAAAGACTATGTGGTACAAACATTTTTAAAGCATTAAACAATCAGTCCAATTCAAACATTAATTTAAAACAATTAAAAACACAGGGCTCATCTACACAAGCACCCCGCCAGCATATACTGGCCATGGATCTGGCCCTTCCTTCCCTGTTACCTGAACGAAATGGGATGGACTCCAGACCGTCTGGCTGGCCCAGCTCTGTAGCTGCTGCCACTTCCGTCTGCATTGCATTCTCTGAAGCTGGCCTGCAGCACATGATCAAGGCCCCCTGCATGTGATTTTAATTGCTTTGTGAGCCGCCTTGGGTCCCACTTTGGGAGAAAGGGAGCACAGAAATTGCACAAATAAAATAAATACACTCAGTCACATGCTGCAGGACTCATTCCTGGCTTTGGAGAGAGAGATGCAGAAGGCAGCTACAGTGATGGACTGGCATGTCAGTATGGGCTCCTGCGGTCATGCAGGGCCTGATCCATTTTTTCTCTGTTGAGACAGTTTTCCCCTGGAATTTTGCTAAAAACATTTGATTGGGCTTTACCTTGCCCCTCCTCTTATCTCCATCTTTGCGCCAGGGTTCATGAGGACTACCAGGGTCAAAATGGGGTAAACACCCCATCTAGACAAGGCCATAGAAGACATATTGGCCTAAATCCTGTTGTTACCGGTAGTCTTGACTAGGGTAGACCTGATGAATCAATTTAATTTACCTACATGTTGACTCTCTATTCAATAATTGAGTGAAAGGGTCTACTCTAGTTGAGACCAATGAATAGGATGCCAACCATTACATTTTTTTTCCTAAAAGCACATCCATTTTGCACATCCTTCTACCTAAGCAGTTAAAGGCTGAAGTCCTGTTTAAATGAGAAGGTCTATATCTGCAGGATAAAAGAGAGCAGAGAGGGGGCAAACTTATATGTTTTATGGATAGTAGGTTCTCTGAGATTTCAGGCTAGAGTTCAGACCAGGTGAAACCAGGGATTGAATGTGGGGCCTTTTTCATGCTGAGTATGTGTTCTCAGCATGTGCCACAGCCGCTGCATGCTATAAGATCTGCTTTCCACTACTCCAAGAAACTGGAATCTCCAGGATCAAGTCCAAGGTACTTTCCACTGACATCAAAGGAACTACATCTGGGAGAGAGATTTGTATTGATTTTGCAACTGAATGAGCCTCTTCTCAACCTCTGCCTCATGTCAAGAGGTGACATGGTAGCCATGTTTAAATACTTGTAAGGATATTGAAGAGGGAGCAAGCTTGTTTTCTGCTGCTCCAGACTAGGACATGGAGCAATGGACTCAAACTGGAGGAAAAGAGATTCCACCTAAACATTAGGAAGAACTTCCTGACAGTAAGAGCTGTTCAGAAGTGGAATACACTGCCTCGGAGTGTGGTGGAGTTTCCTTCTTTGGAGGTTTTTAAGCAGAGGCTGGATGGTCATCTGTCGGAAATGCTTTGTGTATTCCTGCAAGGCAAGGGGTTGGACTGGATGGTCCTCATAGTCTCTTCCAGCTCACTGATTCTATATTCTTTTAATGTTGATTTATTCTCAGAAAATAGGGACTCACAAAAGTGGTGCGATCTACCCAAGACCTCCTACGAGACCTGCTACAGGCCTACCAAGAGAAGTATTCACCTGGTTCACTGGCCTCTGTGGCAATTGTTGATCAAGAAAGGTGGTTAATGGTAGGAAACAGACCTTGGCAGTCCCCTGTTAAGATTCAGTTTGTTTATTTGTTATCTTTCTTTGAATTCACTTCTGGACCAGAGCTGTTCTCTGGTCTTTTGAAGGCCAGGACCAAGTCCAGGGCTTCAGTTCTCTAGCATTGCCTCAAAAGACGAACCACTGTTTGCATGCCAGGGCAGTGCCCCAAATTCCAACACTCAGCATTTGGACCTGCCTGAAAGGAGTAGATGACAAGGTGAGGCCCCATTATGTTTGGTGACATTTCAAAAGCATGGATGAAAAAGATCACTTTGAAGGGTATCTTGAAAGCAAATGCAGCCTGTGACTGATATAGAAACACCTTCTTTCTTTTTTTCAACCTGGAGGCAAAACCTCTTACTCAAAGGAAGGAAAGAGACTAACCACATCAAAAGGAAATATTTGGACATCTCCCTGTATAAACTGGAGCCCTTGACAATTTGATTCTGAGCTGTGCTTAGACTCCTAAAGTTGTTAGGGACTTTTTAATCATAACCCGGGTTGCGTCTCCTGAGCAAGTTTGCTGCCCTTGGTGAAAATGAATTTCACTCCCGCATTATGTTGTGTGCATGGAGGGACAATTTTGCCTGCGTGCAAACGGAAGTTTTCTTAAGGGGGTTCACAACTTTAAGCCCTGCTGTGTCACATCCAAACTATGAAATAAATGTTGTTGGTTTTTTTGTTTTTTTGTTTTTTAAGGACTGAAATCAATTATGGGAGCCAACTTGCAGTGGGTTTGAAAAGGTACTTACAGAAATATCCAAAGGACCCCATTCCAGGAACTCACATGCCTGTAACTTTCTCACCCCTGAGAAATGCTGAGGTTGTTTGGAATCTCGTTTCCACTACCATGACTTCTGCATGCAATTGTTGTTCCCAACCCTCCCCATCCGTGAGAACATCCAGGGCTGCTTTCCTATAGACAGTAACCAAGTCTGAAATGGCAATGATGGTTTACAAATAAACACACTGCCCCATGGCTCTCGGGATGCATGAGGAGGATTGCCAGTGGATGCTGATATTTCCCACAGTCCTTTGTGTCCAGTCCTTTGGCCGTTCTGCTGTATTTCCTCTTCTGTTTGCTCAGGAAGTGTTTTCATTCTTTGTTACCTCATGTTTACGACTGATTTAACTGTTTACATAAAGGAGAAAAAGGGTTTTTTTGAGGTGGGGGGGTCACTTGAACTTTTAACTCAAGGGTAAGAATCATGCCTCCTTCCAGATGTTGTTGGACTACAACTCCCAATTGCACTAGGCAGCATAACCAATGATGAAGAATGCTGGGAGTGGCAATCCAACAACATTTGGAGGGTGGCAAGATTCCCAGCCATGCATCAGCCAAACGAATATCTAAAAGCAAAGTACTGTATGTGCTCAACCACCAATCTACCTCCCTTATTGAACCCACAGCTGGGTTATTATGTGCAAGCTACATAAAGCAGAGCTTAGTGCAAGGATGGGATCCCAGAAGCCCCCTTCCCAAGTCCTCAGACCCCCAATTTTAAAGTATTTTGTGCTGAGTTTGGGATGATTTTTTTTAATCCCCAAGCCTATACAAAAACAGCCACAAATACAAGGTCTGTCTATTAAATAATGAGACTGTGTTTCTACCTTTCAGACAAATCAGGGAGAACTGATTGGGAACGTTTGAGTGGTGACCGTGAACATGTTTGAACCTGCATGACAAACATCAACACTCTCAGCTGTTCAGTTAATTGTCAGGCATCATTTAAAGCAGCTGTGTTGTCTGTTGTGTGCTGGAAAAATGCTAAGTTTAAAAGTTGGGCAACATGACATTCTGCAGCAACTTGAGGCAGACCCAAACCTTTTTCAAAGCATCATCACTTGGAATGAAACCTGGATCTTCCAGTATGATCCTGAGACAAAATGACAGTCAATGCACTGGAAAACACCATCATCACCAAGAATGAAAAAGCACCTCAAAGCAAGTCCACATTCAAAGCCATGCTCATTGGTTTTTCTGACATCAAGGGTATAATTTTGGCAGAATGGGTTCCAGAGGGCTGAACAGTGAACCAGCATTATTATAAGGAAGTTTTGACAAAGCTGAGAGAAAGAGTCAGGAAAAAAAAGGCCAGAACTGTGGAAAAATGGTTTCATTCTTCATCAAGACAATGTGCCTGCTCACACAGCACTTTCTGTGAAGCAGATTTTGGCTGATAAGTGCTTATTACACTTGAACATCCTCCATATTCACCAGATTTGGTACCATGCAACTTTTTTCTTTTCCCTAAAATAAAATTGGTGCTTAAAGGAACACATTTTGAGTCAATTGATGCTTTAAAGAAGAAAACAGCAGATGTGTTGACACAGCTGGCAGAAACTGATCTGCTCCACGCCTTTGACCAGTGGAAAACAAGACGGCATCAGTGTGTGTGTGAACTGGGAGTATATTGAAGGGGACAAGCATTAGAATTGTAATACATATAAATAAAGATGGGTTATTGCATCAGTCTTATTATTTAATAGACAGGCTTTTTATGTTCCCCTCAGAATCCCCAATCACTACTACCACCACCCCAAAAAAAGTCATGAAAAAGCAAAAAAAAAAAAAAGGCCAAAAAATCAGCCAAAATAGTGGCCGAAAGTGACTCGTACATCACTTCCAGTGCACAGAAACATAATGGTGTGGCTGGATGGAGGGACACAAGTGAGAAAAACAGCCCCTATCCCCTTTGCAGTTGACCACTCCTGGCTTAGAGGCTCAGATAATAAGATACCGCTAAATGTTTTTTTTAAAACAACTTTAAATTTTGTGTTTTGGTGATACTATCAGGCCTTTCAGTCTTGACATAATTTAGGCCTGGGTAGGCATCATGTGACTTTCCAGGTGAGGTTGGACTGCAAGTCCCAGCAGACCCAGCCAGTGGCAAAGAATGCTGGGATTGCAGGCCAACTACATTTGGAGGGGCATGTGATTCCCAACCCAGTTTAAGAGTTCAGCATTTCTAAATCCAGCCCTGCTTGAGCTTCCAGTTTAATTGCTTGCTTTTCAGCAACATTCCTCACCAACAGACCAGGGTCAAAACATAACTTTTTATTAAAGCCTTTGGGGCCTAATTTACTTGTAAGCATGTACATAGGTTGTTGGGTTTTTTTAAAAAAAAAAATCCACTCTTTTAGACTTTTAAAGCTTTTTAAACTTGTTAACTTCTGTAATATGTTTTTATCTTGTTCAAATTATCCACTGATTTTAATCTGAAATTGTTTAATTTACAGAACAAAAACATTTGAATGAATAAATAAAACAGATAATACATTCCAGGATTCCATAGGATGTTGGTATGGTAGTTACAATGGACTAAAGTGTGTAGGCTTGCCTGAGGTTTCCAAGCCAAAACCTGAGGCCAAGGGATGGCTCCAGTGATGTCATTAAGCATTATGCATTACATACGAATCATAGTTGCTCACAGCTGAAGCACCAAAGTCTGGGTACCACTCCATTAAGCCTTGCAAATTGTTGCAACTTACAGCTTTAATAGCTGAGCTGGAGATTTGCACATTGTCCTTTTCTCTTGCCCTCAGATGAGCCCAACAAAACTGGAGAATTTGCACCCTTGTCACCTGCCTGGGGATGATCCATGAAAACTGGAGACTTGGGGCCAGACCCAGAACTGGCAACCCGAATAGCATTATAACAGTGTAGTGTGAAAAAGCTCTTGGGCACATGCACAATGGCCAATTCACACATGGACAATGGCCAATTCACACATGCACAATGGCCAATTCACACATGCACTGCCCAATTCCTCCCCTGGTGGTATAATACTGGGTGCTCTTCATCATGGCTTCATGCTATTTGCCTTTTTGGTGTAAAAAATGGGTGTCTCAGAGAGATCACACACACACAAGTGGGTTGTCTAGACAGTGAAAATACTCCTCATAGAATCTAAGCAGAATACCTTTTGTCTCAATAAGATCCCACAGTGATTCACCTTATTTGGAAGAAGGGGGGCAAAAAACCCACCAAAAACTACACAAGGAAAGCCTTTGCGGTTTTCCCAAAGTTTTTTTTTAAATAATGTGTGGGAATGTGCATTACCACTTGTCAGCAAGGAAGCAGCCAGAAGCACCATTTTGGATTTTCACGTTGCCATTTGTGCACTTTTTTGCTGCTCTGAGGCAATCAAATACCTTTTTAAGCAGAAGGTCATACTTGCACGTATTTACTTTAAAGTTAAAAAAAATATACTGTGCAGCAGCAACATGTGAAGAATAATAACACACTAATTTACTCAGCCACCATCTTGATTCGCACGTGTATGCACTTCAAATGTGGAGAATTTCGCCTACTATCAATTTTGTCAAAAGACCATGGAGACAAATAAACACTGCTGTGAATTTGCAATCATGCACAGGAATCAGAATTATATTCTCTTGTCTAGACAAGCCCCAGATGAGTGACAAAACCCTTATGAACATTGCCATAAGTTACAGGCACCATCCACAAAGTGCTGTGTTTAGGTGATTCACAGTTAAGACAAGAGAAACCAGCTCTTGTTTAGGGTGACTCATGCAGAAAATTTTATTTAGGTCAATGGAGTGCTGGAGAAAAGCCCAAAAGGTCAAATGGACATTGCTGAGAAGACTGCAGATCAGAAGGAAAAATGATAATGATTGCATCTTGCATGATGCACAGGGTTTGAGAACTTTACAACCTTCTGCCACATCCTTTAAAATCTTTTCTTTTTGAGCACCCAGCAATTTGGTAAGGAGCTTTTCTTTCCTAGCTGGAGGTCAAGCCAGCCAGCTTTGTTCTTCAGCTGCCTTGTTCCAGATTCTCAGCAAACACATCCGACCTTTATTCCTCCACTCCCCCAATTGCTGAGCATGTCATGAAAGAGGAGACGTGAATTTCTCAGAAGTAACACTGCCTCAATCAACTGTTCTTATTATTGGAAGCCATGATTTCATGAGGAGTTATTTCTTAATCTAGAAAAGCAACATGTCGGAAGCAGTGGAAAGTTCCCGCTGTCAGCCCTGAAGAGGTTCAGAGAAGAGAGATTAGCCTGAACTGCACACAAATCCCTTCCTCATGAAAGACAAATAGAGAAACATTATGCCGGAGTTACGTCCAGGAAACGCAGTTGCATCTGGATGCAAGATCAACATCGGCAACATGTTTACTTTGCAATCAGTCCTTTATACTTTCATGCAAATTCTTCAAAGAAATCAGTTTTCCTCCAGTAAGGTACCTAATGATCAACACATGTATTTACAACTGAAATTAACATCCAAGATCCTACATGTATCACATAGATACATCTCTGCCTTAAGCTCAAGTTTTAAGATCAGCAGGAGAGGGTTTTCTCTCGGTCATACCCTCTTCACTGGCACAATTGGAGAGGACATAGAAGAGAGCCTTCTTCGTGGCTGTGCTCAGGCTATGGAAGTCCCATCCACAGGAGGAGCGTAATAAGTTTTTTGGGCAGAAAATTTGTTTTTTGCTCAGAAAATAATTTTCTGCATAGGATAGTGTGTGTGTTGCATGGAAAATACTTGTTTCCTGCTCAGACCTTCACCACCACATTTTCTGCATGAAACAAAAGGTGTATTCTGTGCAGAATATTTCACTGAAAGAGTTCGCAAAGTATGAGTGCCTCTCAAGACCTGCATAGAAATGTTCCTTTCTCCTCCAACAGGAAGAATACTATGGTGAATATTCATCTTTGCATGAGAGGATGAAGAATGAGAATATTTTCACCCCCAGAGCTGTGTAATAAAGAACTCCTCTTGCATGCATATTTCCATATTCACACCCTGGGATATCTAGGTAGGGCTGGGGAAGATCCACAAAAGAAGGACATTACCCAACTCTACACCAGAAACAAGCAGATGTCGGGCTTGTGTCAGCTGCTTTGTTTTCTGATAGAATTTGAACCAAAACCTATTGCAGAAGATCTCAACTGGCATCCTGACATTGAGTTGCACAGATGTAAGTCCATCTTACATCTCTGTAACTCACTTTTTTGGTTCTTGCAGAGATTGGAATCCTTTACCAACTGCACAACAACCAAAACCCCATCCCACTCTCAATATGGCCACTTACTTCCCAGTTGGAGGGTGGTGGAGAAGTGTCCAGCTATGTTCCCATAGTTGGACACACAGCAATGGCATCATCATCATCCAGAGGTTCTAGAAGAATCTTTTTTTCATCGTTGGCAATGCAAGACTGCCTTCAACCATATTGGAAAAGGCTTGCATATGTGGTCACAGGGCAAGCTACGCAGCACATGCTACAACAATTCATTGCCACCTGAAGTAACAGCCTCATTCTGTCTCATGGTGGGGCTGGCCTTGTTTTCTTGCATTGTGGAGAAGCAGAACTTGGACCCTATCAAGCGCACCATGGGCTGGCACAGTGAGGGCAAGCTTTGAAAGTCATATGGGGAATGCCAGCATCAAACTTCTGCTGCCTTCCACTCTACTGATGCTATTCAAACTTCAGGTTCACCCACCCCCACCTCAGCAAATCTCCACTTTGCAAACACTAACACGCAAATCTGTTTAAAATGGTATAAATAGCATTTCAGCACTTACAATGTGTGGATCCTCCCTAACCCAGCATGCCTCATCATCTTTCCCCAAATCGACACCAGCCCTCTGCAATCTGTTAAATCACTGAAATGTTCTTGATTGCTATTGCATGCACAGCCCTGCCAGAGATCTCTCTTGAGGGTGACCAATTTATGCACACTTTCTTAGACTCACAGAACCTGTAATCAGTTTGACCTCTCTTTAACAGTCTTGGCCCAAACTTTCCCCCCTATTTTCCCAAAGTTTCTGAACCTTCTGTAGCCTCCTCCCCAGACTTTAAGTTTTTCTTCTCTCAACTAGCCCCAGAAGCCTTCTGTTTCAACCCTCTCCCCCTCCTTTCAGCCCAGGAAGCCTGCTCATTTGACCCACTGAACGTACCAAACCCGTCCCTCCTTCCCTGTAAAACAGCTCCCACCACCCCCTCATTACTCATTTATAGTTGGCTCAGCCTGAGCTAGCTAGGCCTTTAATGGCTCCCAGTTGGAAGCAATTAGTTAACAGAAAGTAGCAGCACTGCTGATAGCCACAGGGTCATAATAGGCCACAAATCCCGAGGCGTGACAACTTGCAACATTTTTGGACGGTGGGGAGAATGAAAGAAGCTGGGAGTCAAGCCGACACCTTGCAACCTGGAAGCTCCCCAATTCCTTGACATGGGAGTGATGAAATAAATGTGTCTAGGAGGAGAAGATGCTACAGGCTCAGAAGTACCTATGGCTTCATAGGTTCCAGGGACTTCCTGGACAATCTTCCAGTTGTCCTAATTTGGTAGGGACAGTCCAGATTAATCCTATCTCATCCCAATTTTTCAGCCTCTTTTAAAATGTCCCAGTTTCACACGCCTCCTCCCACTTCCTTACTTTCTCCCCAGTTTGCTTCAATTGCTGCAAAGTACAAAAGTAGTTTTCACTCAGCAAGGAGGAAAGCAGAGGAGTGGGCAGAATCTTGACCTTCCCAGTAGGCTCTACCAAAAGCAAACTGCTGCAGCCTCTCCTAGCTTGTGTGTTCTTCCTCAGGAACAACATTTGCCATTTTGACCACACTCAAAACACATTTCAGCGTTGTTCACTCCAGCAAGGTTATCTATTCAAGCTAGATATTCTAAATTTAAAAAATCCTTCACCCTAGCCAGCTTTAATGTCCTACCATCAGCCCTTTCTCAGGCTAGATTTGGAGGCATCCCCTTTTCAGAACGAAGATGCCCATGTGGCCGGAATGAAGTGGAAACTTTGTCACGTCCTATTATAATGTCATTTCTACAGAGACATTTGTTTTGCACAACAGCACTCTTATTGTGCAATGAATGCCAGGCAGAGGTGGTGATGCCTATTACTTAAAATACTATCTAATAGAGGATAGGTAATCATGGATCACTTTAAAAGTGGCTAAGTTCTGTGCTGCTGCTATAAAATCAAGGGGATTAGCTGTAAACGATCTTAATGGATAATGTTTTATCTTACATATTTTAATTATTCTTTTTATATGTACCATATAACATGTTTTAGTTTATGAATGTTAAATATGCTTTATTTGTATATACCAAGTTTTACACATGCTGTGGGTACACTGCAAATATGATATTGTTTCTGTGGCTTTTACATGTGTTGTATCACTGGTCTGTGACCAAAATAAATTGATTCATTCATTCATTCTATCCCAGCTTCAGTCTCTTATTTCCTCAAGCAAGTAAGCAAACAAACAGGTAAACAAAACCCAAGAAACCAAGGAGGTGCTTCTGTGACACTGAATTAGCAGTGGCAATACCCTTTTGCATAATCTCCAACTGTCCCGATTTCTCAGGGACAATCCCCATCATTCCTTTGTCATCCCACTTTTTCTGTTGTTTTTAGAATGTCCCAATTTCTCTCTCCTACTCACACTTCCCTCCCTTTATCTTCAGCTTACTCCAATTGCTGCAAAGTTAGTTCAAAGTACAAAAGTGGTTTACACTCTATTAACTCAGCAAGGAGGAGAGAACAGGAAGGGGCACAATTTTGCCCTTTCCAGCAGACTAGGGCAAAAACAATCTGCTGCAGCCTCTCCTAGCTTGTGTCTTCTTCCTCATTAAAAAAATTGCCATGTACAGCACATTCTGAAGTTACCTGGCCACATATGTCCTGGTTTTCATCTGTAAAATGTAGGAGGGTAATTTTTTTCCCCTGCTGAAAACATAGATATAGATGAGGTGCAGAAGCATCTTTTGGCACAACTGACTACAGCTGTTTTGAGGACTGGCAACTAGTACAGCTGCTAGGAGGCTTCAACATGATTCTTTAGTCCCTTTTAGTCACCTCTTCCATGTAGAATGAGTCTACATAGAGGGGGTAGCTCAGTGGCCACCAAGGCTTGCCCAAAACATGTCGCTGCTTAAGACAAAAGATGAGATGCCCACCCTATGCATTCTGAAGCTGACTGGGCTGGCATGCAAACTTTACTTTGGCAATGGTGCAGGGTCTTCTAGCCCACCTGGGGGAAGCAGGCTAGTGTAGGGAGCTCAGGACAGACTGCGTGGCACAAATAGCTTTGTCCTGCCAGGAAGCTTAGAAGGAATGGGTGCAGGCTGTCACTGCTGACCTCTAGCATTTGCTGCCAGAGGTGGCTGCTTCACATTGCCTTAGGACTTCATCACACGAAGCTGCAATTGTGGAATTACACCAGGATACTAGCGCCAATGGTCTACCACACAACATCGTCTCTGTCCCATTGCTGGGTTGCATGCCAGGCATTTCTGGAGCTCACCTCTTCATTGACAGGTAAAACCCATCAATGGCTCTCAATATGGCTGCTATGACAGTATTCCCCTTGGTGCAATACATCCCTTCCATAGCACTAGTGATATGATAGAAGTCATGTGGCATGAGAGGGCACGATGCTCTTCCTCTCCTCCTGTCTCCCCCCCCCCCGCTCACTATTGCCAAGCGGCCAAGATAGTTTTTTTTTCTCCATGCCTTTCTTTTTTTCTTTCTTTGCTATGATTGCAAAACTACAGGAAAACCATAAAATAAAAACAATCTTTTATCGTTTCCCCATAATTACGGAATTGTGCAAAATAAAAAGAAAGGCACGCAAGCGCTGAATGTGGGGTTATGGAGCTGGTACATAGAGACAGAAGTTTGTCAAAGCAGCACAATCACAGCACAGTTGCATGATTGAAGAACAGTGTGACAATGAATGTTTCCAAACAGGCATGTTCCTGTTAGCTTTACTAGTGTGGTTGTGGCGAGAAAAGAGGTTGGCATGATAAAGGCCTAAATGGTCCCAGTTTTGGTGTCCACCCCTCCCCCCGGCCTATGTGCACTCATTAGAAATCTTTAGGAAACTGACATATAAAGCCACCATGGGTCTGACCTCACTACTGCCAAGTAGAGGTCAGAGTGACATGTGCCTCCCTTGTCCCACATGTTTTAATTCTCCAAGCAATGAGTGGTTGAGTGGGGCAAATTATTTTTCAATGGTTTTGATCGTTAGTTAGCCATTGTTGATTTGTTATCTCCATATTCTGGAATTTTTGCAAGCAATCAGCTTCTATTAAGGTGGACCTACCATGTGTTTTGACAGATTTTGTTAGTAATGTACAATGTGTTTCTACAGTCTTTGGGTCCATCTACACAAGGGGAAAAAAATCTAAAATACCTTGTAGTATTGGCATCTCACAACAGCAGCAACATGTCTAAATGGTTTTCCTGGCCTTGGAAGCCCCCATAAGCCTTGCATTCCTGATGGTGGCCGCGAATAATTTACTTGTGTTGCGAATAATTTACTTGTGTTAATTCTTCACCGCCGCCAGTTCTTTTCTTTTCTTTTTCTTTTTTTAAGTCATCCCAAGGTATACTGGTACAATAGAGCAATTCTCCAATTTAATAAGAAAGCAAAACAGAAAATATTGATCCTTTTTACCACCTTAGTGAGCTAACACTAAGGCGAAAATCCAACATGGCAGCAGTGGGTGCTTGCCCTCCTAGCAAGTCCTGCGCCCGCTCTCACCCAGCCAATCAGCTTTGTGCTTCCCTTCATGTTTTTTATTGTTCTATAGTCCAAACGAGCAAAAATGTACACCTGCCTCGTGGTTGAAGGCTTTTACACCGTTGTTTTTGCAGTTTTGGGGGGCCCTCCTTCCAAATAGTGTGGATTGGCACTGGATCCTGTTTAGACAGGTAGGATTCCCAGCGAATTCCATGAGGGGTATTTTCACCATTTAGATAGGCACTGTGTTATCAGTAGCTGGTATTCTGTTCATGCCTGTCCTTCTATGACTGTGCGCCATTATTTTGTTATTACCTGCAGGGATGTATAGCTGATAACTGTTGCACTGATTTGAACTTGTAGGTTTCATTTATCTTGTTTATCTTTTATTACTGTCTTGTTACTCATGTTCTATCTGCAATTTCCATTTTGTTCTATTGGTGTTTGTATATTATCCCATGTTTTCGGTACAATTGATCCTAATAAAAATGGTAGAATAAATTGCTTTAAACAGCCATAAAGCCTACATCATCATTCTGCCTTGGAAATTGCATTGCAAAAACTGCAAATACTAAACAATGTGGGGCCCCAGGAGAGAACTTGAAATCATGACTTTACTTTGGGTGGGGGTTATAAATCCTAGAATCCCTCAGCCAATACAGACAAGGGACATACTAGCTGTGGAATTCTGGGAGTTGTAGTAAAAAAAAAATTCCAAGGTGTGTCCAAGTAAAGTTATTTAGTTTTTCAAAAGGCTGCATTGGACTATGCTTGTTTGAAGGCCAGTTTCACATAATTCTATGAAAAGAGGAAGAAATGTCTGAATCTCACTGCTGTTTGCCCAAGAAATTCAGAATCTGTCTGAAGACTTACTTTCCCAGTTAAAACCCCCTGACTTGTCCAGCTTAAGGGGCTTCTGAGAGTTCCTTGCCTTAGGAATCCTCCTCTCACAACCACCACCCCCAAATAAAATCCTAATCATTGCATTCCACCTTGCCCTCTGTGAGTGTCCAAACAATGGACTGATTACAATGAACATGACCAAAGGCTGATTACTACACAGCTGAGAGCAGAGGCACAGCACAGTCAAGTTGATTACAGGCAAAGGACTCAAGGCAGCATGGAGTCAGACACTTTACTAGCAAGCAAAACACAAGTCCACAAGCAAAGTCCAAAATACAAGGTCCAACTCCAGCAAACAGTGTCTAGATCAGTCCAGCAGAATCCAGGTCATGCAGACAGAGTCCAGAGTAAACAAATACAGTCCAGGTCAAACAGCAAGCAGAAGCACAATGGGTACTTAGGTAGGTCAGATAATCTCCGACCACCCCTGGAGTGCAGTGCTGCATATTTATAGAGCAGCAGCGAACACAGCTGTTGCTTAACTGATTGCTGCTTCCTATAAATGCTCTGAGACTGCCTCAAGTTCTCTTTTTGTTGTCTCTGTGCTGTGAAGGTAGATATATGAGAGTTGCCCTCTGTATCTGAAGGGGCAGAACCCTCTGCCCGAACTGGCACCGCGCTATTGTCTGGAGATTTTCAGACCTGTAAAAATCGCCGTTTGCCGCTCAAGCAGCCTCCAGAAAAGTATCGAGGCTGCTGCGCGGCAAGGGTCAATTTCGGACGACACCGTTTCTCTCTCGGCGTCGTCCGTGACTGTTGCGGCCAGCACTGGAGGCGGCCGCACTATTTTTTTACTCACGGAAGTTGTCCGTGAGTAAAAAATAGCGCGGCCGCCTCCAGTGCTGGCCGCAACAGTCACGGACGACGCCGAGAGAGAAACGTCGTCGTCCGAAATTGACCCTTGCCGCGCAGCAGCCTCGATACTCTTCCGGAGGCTGCTTGCGCGGCAAACGGCAATTTTTACTGGTCTGAAAATCTCCTAAGTCTCTGAGGCCTGTGGCTCTGCAACATCCTCCTGCTCCAGTTCAGCAGGTCCTGGCATGCTGACTGCTTCAGTCTCTAACTAGATTTTCAGACAACACTGTTATAGTGTTACTATTCCACTATATTTGCTATGACTGCCTCCTGTTGAATCCTGGGATTTGCAGTTTAGGGAGGGGCATTTGCAACTCTCAGCCAGAGAGATCTTAGACCTCACTAAACTACAAACCCCAGAATTCCACAGGAGGAAGCCAGAGCAGTTAAAGTGGAATAGTAACACTACAACCGTGTAGTCTGAAAATCTCCTAAGTTAGAGTCCATTTCCGAGTCCTGGAAGCAGGGCATGACACCCAGTACCAAACCTTCCATCCCCATTAAGCGATTTGCCAAAGGCTATAAAAAGAATCAGTGGCAGAGAAAGGAACTCATCCTTGGCCTTCAGAGTTCCTTGACTTCTCCTTAACAGCATAAACTCCCTTTGTCCTTCTGGTTGCATTGGCCTAGTGTGCGTCTGGTATCCATCACAGACACCACAAAGATTTCTGTTTGCTTCTTTGATAGTATTGGTTTTTGTTTATCCTTAACTTCCTTGCATGCTGCATGGCCATGTGGAAAATGGGGTTTTTTAATCTCCCTTCCGGTCTGAGCTTATCTATTCTGTATTCATCTGTCTTTGCTGAGATACTTGCCATCTGGCAATGGGATTACATTGCTGAGGCTCTAAGAGATTACCGGAAGTTGTCAGAAGCACATGTACACCCACAGGAAAGTAGACACAATTTGGGAGGGGGGTGCCTGTGTACCACAAACATTTGTGCTGCAGCCAATTTGTTTGGTATAAAACGTGCTGGCATCAAAGGGAAGACAGGCTTGTGTGCAGCTTCTGACACTGAAAAATGCAAATTCATCTGGTATGCATACCAGTCAGAAGTGCTTCCAAAGAGGTTGGATTCTACTCAGTCCCTGTCAGAAACTTCAAGCTTGTCTTCACTTCAGAGCAATACAATGCCAGTGCATTTTATAGGAGTGAAATTGGCTGAAATCCTGCAGCAGTGTTGCACAGAACAAATTTGTGTATGGAGAGTTATATATTCATTGTGCTGTGCCACTATTGTGGTTGAACAGCAATGTTACTGAACTGAACTGAGACACTAATGTGAAACTGAATGCACAAACAATGTGCAGTGCACAGCTATGTGCAGTGAACTTCCTTATTCATGTGCAGTGTGTATTTGCACCAGGGTACAATGCACATTCATGCACAATGCCATTGCATTCACATCTCCACTTCTGCAACCTATGTCCAACTGCTTCTTTTGGGTAAGCTTATACCTGGAGAAGACACCAACAGGATTCCGGCCCACCTGGGTTCATGTGGTTTATAAAGGTAGAGATCCCTTCTCCACGTGGTATCTTTGCCATCCTACCCACGGAACAGGTGCCCTCATCTCACCTTCTATAACACAAGACCAAGGCCTTGACATATCACTATCTGTTTTCCAAACAAATGCCACACAAAGTTCTGTTAAGGACTGAGGATGAAAAAATATTCAAAAAATTGGTCAAAAAATGGGTTGCTCAGGTGTCTGGATACCCTGTTGAGGCAAATCCTAGATGAGAAGGGATCTTCACACTATGGGACTTATTCTGGAAACTTGTTTTCTGTGCAACCCCCCCCCCCCAAAATAAAGCCATATGGTGGGGCTGTGGTTTTTTTACAGACTAGTTCCTGAATGGAAAATGGTCTTCAAACAGTGCACAGTTTTGATCACATTCTCAAAGTGAGGGGGAAATGGTCAAATTATTCTTTCTTGCCTATGAGAACAAAAGTTATGGAGATTTACATCCCTTTGCCAGTGCCGGTGGCTGCCTATCATCACAGAGTTCAAGTATCTTTTGTGCTCCAGGCCTCGAAGATGCCTTCCAAAGAGAGAAACAGAGAAAGCGGGTTTGCCGGTCTTGGTGGCTTTCTGTCTGGCACCTTCTGGGAGTGCTGAATTCATTTGCACTCCACTCTTTCTTCACCTCCTCCCTCCCCCTCAAGCATGCAAAACATTGCAAACATAAATAGCAGAGCCAAAATTAAATTACTCTCATGCTGACCTTACATGAATTTAACAGCCTTGCGGGTTCAGCAACTCTCCATGGAGGTCACTGTCAATTACGCTAAATGCAAAACCCTTAGTAACCACATAGGGAATAGTGGAAGGGGAGGGGGCGCTTTCATTGCAAAGCCCACCAGAGTCAACCCTGACCACAACTGCAGGAAGATTTACCTAGTTAAGAGTTATAATCTTTAACAGCTGCCTGAGTTCCTCCCTCCCCCTTTCTTCCCCTTCAGTAGAGTCACAGAGACAAAACTTCAGAAGAAAGGCATTAATCTCCTAACTCCTGTCATGTCAACAGTCATTTGAAAGCTAAGCTTTGCTAATCAACTCAGGTAGTGGGGAAAGGCCATAGCTGAGTGGACGACCATATGCTTTGTATGCTGAAGGTCTCAAGTTCAACCCCTGTGTAGGGCTTCTGTCTTAAACCCTGGAGAACCACTGCTAGTCACTGTATTGACCCAGATAGGGCAGAGATTTCATAGAATCATAGAGTTGGAAGAGACCACAAGGACCATCTAATCCAACCCCCTGCCATGCAGGAAAAGCCAATCAAAGCATTCCCGACAGATGGCCATCCAGCAAGTGGATAAAATTTTAAGAAGCCCTGCTATAGGCTACTTTTCAGAGGCAAGCAGTGGCAAACTGCCTCTGGGTATTCCTTGCCTAAGAAAACCCTGTCAAATTTATGGGGTCATCATAAGTCTACAGGCAACTAGAAGGCACATACACATGCACTTACACAAGTTCACCTACCGAAGCAATGGCACATTTTTGTCTGGTGTGATGTTGAATGCCTGTTTCATATGGAAGTAGAGCTGTGCACATGATGCTATTGGCCACTGCACCTGCAGATACTCATTGCATATTGCACATTGTGTATGCAGATTCAAACTGTGCATTGTACATTTGGTTGCATAGACAGTTGTGCAACGCCACAATTGTCTAATAATGTGGTGTTAGTATGCAAAGAGTTCTTGTAGCATCTTTGAGACTAAGGACTTTATCAGATGTCCCTGTTAAAATGTTCTTTTGCCAGCATAAAAAAATAAATTTGTATGACAGCAAAAGAACGTTCCCTACTCCTGCACTTACCTCCTTTTCCAGCAAAAGCTCCTCTAGCAATAAAGAGGAAGTCACTTCCTCTTTTGAAATCCCATGCAATTTCATTGCACAGAAAATTCAAAAATGAAAATAACAATGTAAAATTCACACCAAGCACACCCACACACATAAAAACCTCCAAGTAACCAGGGAGGGTAAAATAAAAAGTTCATCACTTACCTGGATGTCCCTATCTGACCTAGAAGTGTTTGTGGCGTTCCAGCCGTTGTCAGGATAAGTACGAGATTTAAAAGGACGGAGGCTTCACACACCAGCAATGCCAGCAAAAAAGCGGCAGGGAGATCTACCAGTTTGGGGCTCTTCATAACTGCGAAAAGGTGATGTCTGATCTTTTTGCAGTTATGTGGTGTCGTGATGATGCCATATTTTCTGTGTCTGATAAAGTCCTAACTCTGAGAAAGAAGTTTGTAGCATAAGCTTTCATAAACTGGGTCTGCTTCAGTTGTCACATAACTCCATGAGTGTAAATTTATGTTCCATCTCCTTTAGGTAGGACCTCAGCTGATATCTTGGAAGACTGCATGACAGGTGAATAGATTCAGTCAAGGAGGCCACAGCTCTAAGTGTGCAAGGCCTGAGCAGGGCCATTGCATAAGCAGGGCTCATGGAGGTCTCTCACTCGTAGGATCACCATAAGCCAAAGCCAGCTTGACAACTATAAACAGCCAATATCTGGAGAGCCTGCCTTTGTGAGACAAGGCAAAATGTCTAGGTGATATTCTACCCGCACCTAGTTGCTCTTCCCTCAGAATATTGAGCATCCAACTTTCCTTACATATTTTGTCAACTCAGCAAACTCTGGCAGAGGTGTGACTTCAGACAAAATAGGATGGATCTGTTCACTCTCTTCCTCCCCTCACCCCACCACAACTTTCTCCTGCCCATCTCCTGTTTTTTGCCAAGAGCCAAAGAACTAATGGGACTAATTTGTAACAGATGTCATGCGGGAGTGATGTTACTCCCAAAGATGACCAAGCTGTAAATGGAAGGCTCTGTATTGCCTGAGAGCCATTTCTGGTGTCCATTAAATAAATCATATCTGTCTGCAAGAGGAACTGGCAACTGGCAAACAGAATGGAGGCTAACTTTGGCAAAAGCAAGGTGAGGGCAGCTCTCTAGTGAGAGTTTGGCCTAAGATCTAGGGTGCATCTATATACTGTAGCAATAATATACTTTGACACTATTTTAACTGCCATGGCTCCATCCTACAGAATCCTGAGATTTATTGGTTTGTGAGGCACCAGCACTCTTTGGCAGAGAAAGCTAAAGACCTTGTAAAACTACAAGTCCCAGAGTTCCTTAGGATGGAGCTACAGCACTTAAAGTGGTATCAAAACTGCATTATTTCTACAATGTAGATGGCACCCCTCGGCTCATTCTTCTAAGCATGACAGACAGAAACAGTGTGGGGGTTTCCCCCCCGATATCTTTGTCCTTAAGCCTTAGTTCCTCCATCTGTAAAACCATGGCCATCCAGGCTGACCCAAGATAGTTTGCTGTCTGAGGTGAATAACAAAGCCCATGCCTCCCTCATTAACTGCATGGGACAGGAGGAAGTCCAGACAGGCATGCCAGCCTGTCACTGCAACTGCTGCCGCCACCTTCCTTGCTCTCTCTGAAGACAGGAAGCCACCCTACAACATGTGGCCAAGGCCCACTCTAGGTGACCAGACTTGGTCACATGCACTGGGCTTGCTTCTGGCTGCAGAAGAGCAATAGCAGCTGCAGCAATGGCCCAGTTTGCCACAACAGGCTCCAGCAGTCATGCACAACCAGGTCAGTTTTTTGCTGGCGGGAGCAGTTTTTCCTGGGTATATAATGGACCTTACTCCTGCTTCCCCCCATCTTAGTCCCATCTTTGCCCCAGGGGTCATGAGGACTACATGAGGGCAAAATGGGGCAAAGGCCCTGCATCGTCAGGATTGCAGGACTCCAAGACAGGGGCAAAATGGGGTAAATATCCCATACAGACAGGCCCTCAGTTTGCAGCAACTGATGCAAGCCACGTCAAAGGGGGAAAGTGGGCGGAAGGACTTTATCAGACTAGCTCCTTAAAACGTTCTTTTGCCGGCATTTAAAAAACCATTTTTATGCCAGCAAAAGAACTCCCCCTGCTGCATTTACCTTCCTCTCCTGGCAAAGGCAGCTCCGGCAATAAAGAGGAAGCGAAATCCCACAAGAGTTGTTATGACATCTTTTTTCAAGTGTCTGATAAAGTCCATAGAGAGAGAAAATGGAACATTTTAAAAGTAACTGGAAAAGTGGGACAACAGAGAATTAACTGAAACTGTCCCTACCAAATCAGGACATTTGGAGGGTATGTCATTTTAAAAGTGTACACTAATAAGAACATACACATTTTTTATCTGCTAGTTTTTGAGAGGTAAAGCTTTTTGCCCCTATGTATTATTTTTCTGTGAGATTGACTTACGTCTTGGTAAAATTTGACAGACGTTAAAGATCATACACATACATAAATATTCACATTATGAGCCAAGGATGTAGCAGAGCTTCCAAGAGTGGAAAATAAGATGTTAGAACACAGAGCAGTCTTCTCAAAAGCGTTTGCTGTTTTCTAGTGTTGTCCAAAAATCACATGTTGAATGATTATTTAAACATTCCAGACTGAATAGCCTAGTGGGGAGGTAATGATTGAGAATGGGAAAGCAAGGAGATCAGGGCAGGGAGACAGAAGAAGAAGGCACTCGGCATCTAGGTTGACCACTCTTGAATCCGGCCTAACTTGCTTCTCAAGCCAGGCAAAGGCATTCCCCTCCTCTTACCATTTTGTGGGGTTTATGTTAGATGGCTGGCTGGGAATTGAACCAGATCCTGTTATGGTATGTCCCACAGAACACACCACCATTGCCAATCATTAATAGCTTTCTTGGCTGTGTCTCCAAGGAGGCCAAGGCTTGTGTGGGCCATGGGGATGTCTTCTGCCTTACCCAAACATCAGGTTTCTCCAGTTTATGAGCTGGGGCTATCCCCATCCTCTTTGGGATGTTTGACATTCTCCCTGCAAAATGACATCATTGGACCGATCACTGAAATGCTTTGGGCTTCAGTTTAACTCCTTCCCTATTTAGGGTTGCCATAGTTCTCCTTTACAAAACCGGGACAAAAGTATACGGGACTGGATTGAGTGGATTATCAACAAAAATACTCAAACAAACCACATTTTTACATTTAACGTGGTTTTGGTGCATATTTCATTAGTAGTAGCAGCAACAGCAATAGTAGTTATTACCACCATCATCACTGTTTATTTATATAGCACCATCAATTTACACGGCATTTTAAAGGAAAACAAAAACAGTGAGGGTTAGAGATAATAGTGGGTCCTGGTGTTGCTTGTTCTCTGCCAATGTAAGCCTCAGGAAGTTCACAAAGGTGGCACAAAGCTAATGTCTCACCTGTTGTTTGTGCCAGAGCATGGAAAAATTATTTGTTTGGACTGCAACTCCCCAAATCCTTCCAGCCACCATGGCCATCACCTTTGATAGGCTTAACACCTGCCAATGAGAGTCACAGCTGCCTCCAAATAGTGTACAGTCTGCCTCCAGTTTAACACAGAGTTGGTACCTCTGCTTTTAAAAAAACAACTTTAACATGGTATGTGATACATACAAAGGCTTTCTCCCTCACTCTACCCCCTGCCATTTGTGTAGTGCTTAAAAACCCTATTTTTGCAGAGATGACAGCAGGAAAGCTAGGGACAGTTTTCTGCCCACAGAAAATTAGAGATGCCCAATTGAAATCTGGAGAGAGTTTCCAGCACTTTCAATGGTTGCACAGAAGAGAGAATTCCAGTATGTGTTGCTTGTTTCCTGGTTGCAAGGCCTGCTAAAATTCTCTCTTTCCCACCTTCTGGGCTCTCCTCTTGCACTTGGCACTCCTGTCTTCTGGGCTCCAGCTTTGACATCAGAAGTGCAGTACTACCCGGAGCAGCCTACGCTCCGACTAAGGAGGAATCCAGGATCTGCTGCTTCAACTGTCCCAGCCGACACTTTTTAGTCCCTTCAATCTGGGATTTTCCCAGTTTTTCAGGACAAATGGCAACCCTATCCCTATTCCAATCCATGCCTCATTTCATGCATAAATGGAGGGATAGATAGATGATAGATGACCATTTACGTTTTGGAAAATCAGAAATCTTAGTAGTTGCCTCCCAGCTCCTGCCACCTGAGACACTCTGCCTACTGTTAGAGCCAGACTTGCATGCGCACTTGTGTGTGTACGCGCGCGCATGTATGTGTGCACACCTTCACATTGCCTGTCAACCTGTGGTGATCCCATGAATTTTACAGGATTTTCTTAGGCAAGGAATACTCAGAGGTGGTTTTGCCATTACCTTCCTCTGAAATATAGCTTACAGCACTTGGTATTCATTGCCAGTCTCCCATCCAAGTACTAGCCAGAGCTGACCTTAGCTTCCAAGATCGGGCAGAATCTTGTGCCTTTAGAGTATTTAGGCCATTGAGTTGTATGGATAGAGTAAAATTCCTGACATCAATCTCCATTATTTCTTATGGGGAGGAACATAATATGTCTAACGTGCAGCACTAGCATATACCATAACTTTGCAATTTCACTGAGACACCAACACTTTAATGCTGTGGATTTTTGCCCTATTTGTGATGTTCCTCATAATGCTTAAATTTATAGAGGTGAAGCTGGTGAGCATTTCAAAGCAAGATTGTTTGGGTTGCATCCTAATTAGGCAACACCCTTCTAAGGGATGTGAGGTTGGTTCATTCATTACTAGATTTGAGATGGATAACAATGTCTGTTATATTTCAGCTGGGTTTTTAGGTCTTCTGGCTCTTGTTTCATCTCACTCTCTGAGTTTAATTTTAACTGTAGCTCTCAGATTTGATTTGATTTACGGTTGTGCTCCTGTGTTTATTGGTATGACGTTTTCGTTTTGCTTTGTTTTCTTTTACTCTTTTACTGGCTGTCACCTCACCTGCCTGTTAAGTGGGAAGATGTGATGCAAAAATGTAATAAATAAATGGATAAATTAAAAAAAAAACAGTTAAAAGTCTCCTGTAAAATTTCTGAACCTGCTTCTAGCCTGTTTTTGACCTCTACAGCATCAGCTTGCTTTAGATGCATAAAAACTGGACTTTCAGAATGAACAAGTGAGAATGCAAATCTAAAAGGAGATTATGGTGTGATGTGATGTGATTTTTTTTAAAAAAATCCAAGGTTGTGATGGCTGTCAGCTGTGGCCTCTCATTCCACTACTTTGCCTCCACTTTGCTTGGTGACTTACTCAAGTGTTGCTGCAGAAAATGAAAGAAGCCACGGGAGAGAGGAATGTGGCCTAACAAATATGGCCTCTTAAGGTTGGCCTGAGTAACAGAGAGAGCAAAGCCACGGGGTTATCCTGACCTTGCAATGGAAGAACAGAACAAGAGGTTCTACTTTCTGTGATAAACAGATTGTGTTTGCCAAGTTCGCTCCATCCAGAAAAACTGGAAAGTGCTTGACTCGGGAAGCCAGAGAGAGGAGAGGGGAAACAAATGATAGCCTGACAACTGCATTAAAGTAACTTGTATATGGTTTGTACAAGGACTTCTTGTCCATAACAGTGCCCCAAGCACATCTGATTGCTTTGAGTCATGAAGTTTAATAGGAAGCAGTAATACAGGAGCATTAATGCAAGAGTTGCTCAATTAGGAAAATAGAATGAATACAGGAAAGTAGAAGGCTGCAAAACCATGGTTTTGGAGGACAAACTTCTATGGCAGCAGTGGAAACCTTTAGTTCACGGGGTTTGTGGAATTAGCAGAGCAGTCTGGAAATCAAAAATGCTGCTGGGAAGAGCACTTTCCATCTGGTTTTGTTTGTTGGGGCCCGGGCTGCAATTTGTAGCAAGATGGTGACCACCCATTCCCTCTATAGGATCATAGAGTTGGAAGAAACCACGAGGGCCATGCAGTCCAACCCCATTCTGCCATGCAGGAATACACAATCAAATCATTCCCGACAGATGGCCATCCAGCCTCTGTTTAAAAACCTCCAAAGAAGGAGACTCCACCACACTCCAAGGCAGTGTATTCCACTTCTGAGCAACTCTTACTGTCAGGAAGTTCTTCCTTTATTAGGTGGTATCTCTTCCTGAGTCTATTGCTCCATGTCCTAGTCTCTGAAGCAGCAGAAAACAAGCTTGCTCCCTCTTTAATATGACATCCTTTCAAGTATTTAAACATGGCCATGATGTTCCCTCTTAACCTTCTTTTCTCCAGGCTAAACATACCCAGCTCCCTAAGCCACTACTTATAGGTAATGGCTTCCAGACTTTTCACCATTTTGGTCGCTCTCCTCTGGACACATCCCAGCTTCTCAATATCCTCCTTGAACTGTAGTGCCCAGAACTGGACACAGTATTCCAGGTGAAGTCTGGCCAAAGCAGAATAGAGTGGCACTATTACTCCCCCCGACCTAGACACTTTACTCTTATTGATGCAGCCTAAAATCGCATTGGTTTCTTTAGCTGCCACATCACACTGTTCAGACTGGGCTTTCTGAGGTTCTGGCCTTTCCTGTGTTTTCTGCTTTATCAGTGATCTCCATAAATTAGCCAAGGCCCAACACAATCAGTGGTTACAGGCAGGTTGCCAATTCAGGCCCTGAGGTTTCTGGGCCCACACTTAAGTCCTAGGGATGGCCCGTAGGGATGGCATTAAGCATTACAAATTAAATACCAACCACAGTTGCTCAATGACTGTGTGCTTGTCATTCTACCACACACAAACAGAACATATTTTCCTGTGTGGAAGTTAAGACAGCGAAAGGGGTGTTCTCAGAACAAGGTGGAACACAGGGATTGTTCCTTCTCATTTACTTAGGAAGTCAAGGTAAGGAATTTTTAATCTAGCCTATTTGTTTCGTGCGAAATGGTAGATGTAGAGTAGAGGAAACTATAACAATTGGAAAGGAAGAGGAATGCTAAGTAAGTAAGTACATGGACCCTCTAGACAGTCTTTGTAAGTTGCAGCAATGAATCTGTGATGCCTTGCAAATTGTAGCAAGTTGCTTTCATAGCTCAGCCGGAGATTTGCACACAGACCTTTCCTCTTCCTTGGAGCTGAACCTACCAAAACTGGAGAATTTGCAGCCTTGTCTCCCACCTGGAGATGACCTATGAAAACTGGAGTTTCAGGGCCGGGCCCTGAGATCTGGCAACCCCAGTTACAGGTGAGTTTCAGTAGGGTTGGGGGTCATTGTACGAGGATGTGTGTAAATTCTTCCCTCCACAACAACCAAAGAAAGACACACACCAGTGTAATGCTGGTATATGTCACTAACAGGATCTGACGTAATGTTCCCCAGTTACATTTAAAGTTATTTTCTTAAAGATATTTTTACAGATATTTTGACAGATATATCTTTTGTTCCAAATCTTAGACAATTCTTTTAGCAATCCTAACTTTTAAAAAGTAATGGAAAACAATTAAGAACAAATGCAAAAAAGCAAACTTTGATTTTGCCATTGTCCTTTCATAACACCTGAGTTCCAAATGGTAAGTCTGGGACATATCGCATTTTTTAAAAATGGCACTTACTAAGACCTAGGACAATATCACACTATGCTGTTATAGTGCAATTATTCCACTTTATCTGCTATGGCTTCATCCTGTGGAATTCTGGGGTTTGTAGTTTAATGAGGCCTAAGGGCTCTCTGGGTGAGAGTTCTAAATGCCCCTCTCTAAACTGCAAATCCCAGGATTCCACAGGAGGCAGCCATAGCCATTAAAGTGGAATGATAGCGCTATAACAACATACTGTGATATTGTCATAGAATCATAGAATTGTAGAGTTGGAAGAGACCACAAGGGCCATCTAGTCCAACCCCCTACCACGCAGGAAATCGCGATCAAAGCATCCCTGACAGATGGCCATCCAGCTTGTGTTTAAAGACCTCCAAGGAAGGAGAGACCCCACCACACTCCAAGGCAGTGTGTTCCACTGCTGAACAGCTCTTATTGTCAGAAAGTTACAACATTAGTTGTAAGCTTCTATAAAAGCTGACCAAATGTCCAAATATAAGTCTTAAACTCCATCTTAGAAGCCCCTTGCCTCATAGTGATGCTCCCTAGGACAAACCCTGAAAGTAAAGGTCAAAAGTGTTCCATGCAGAAGCAATGACTAATAATATGATCGTATCATGTGCGTACACAACAGTGTCCCCAAGTTAGCAATCAGTAGAAAGTTCTAAATAAAAGGAAATGGCAACTTGGGGATGACTGTAACCATTTCATCTGTGGACAATGTCGCTCACACCCAGGTTAGTCATGATCTTTATTGTTTCACAAGAACACTTCAAGGATTGTCTTCCCAAACCCACCTGCAGCTGAGTCACATGTGCCATGGGCATACAATGCACTCTCATTTCATTTGTTGGTGAATTGATTCACAGGAATCATCTCTTCCCTCATCCAACAGTCTCCATAAATAATTGGCCTTCATGTAAATTATTATTATTATTAGACATGGAGCCCACCCTTCCTCCCTCGAGTATTGGATGGCACATATGTGGACATGAAACAATTTTTCCATTCACATGTCTTTATTGTTACCCCAGGGGCAACAAACCATTTTCCCACTGAAATCCACATTCATTCTGTTGAGACCTATCAGGAAACCTTGTTTCTAAAGTGGCCACTGATGTTAGTTGCTATCAAGTTGGTTTTGGCTTATGGCAGCCTTATGAATGAGAGACCTCCAAGATGCCTCGGCTGGCAAGCTGTTCAATAGTTGCACTTCATGGCAACTCCACAACCCAATACTCTTGTCAAATGACACCAGAGTGGGCCTAGGATTTGACACAAACTGGTGTGTGATGATGGTGAATTCTAATATCACAGTTCCACTTTGGAAATAAAACCAGACAGTTCAAAACTGCAAAATCTAGTGGGAGAATAGAATATTGTAAGCATTCCCAACAGTTGCTGATGGAAGTTCAGCAGGCTATTCACAGGATGGTTCTAATATAACAAATTTTTCACCCTCCTCCATGAATAGATGATACTCAGAAGTACATTTGGCCCACATCCCATTTCCGACATAAGCAGATGTAACTGAATGTTAGGCCTGGGCATGTTGTTTTGCCATCTGTGCAGATGAAGGTATACTGTACCTACACCTGCAGAGACCCTCCATGCCATTTACTTACAATCCTTCAGCTGGGTCACTGCCTCACCTGGCCATTTAGTGGCCAGGGCAAGAGGGAGGGTGGCCAAGCAGGACAATGTCCAGTAGGAATTCCCAGGGATCTACTTTGGTCCATGAGAAGACCTCCAGCTCCAGAGACAGCTAGATGTTGCCTCCTCTCCCCTTGTTCTCACAGGTGCTAAATGGCAATGGCAGGCAACCCAGCTGCAGGATGGCAAGTAAAGAGTGCAGGAAGGAGGGAGGGAGTGGAGTTATTCCTGTAGGAGTTTTATGCTCTGCTAACACAATGCAGGATCTCTACCATTATGTCTGAATGCAACAGGAAAGGTCTGTGGGCAGGAGATGGGATGCCTGATATTGCATCTGGGTTTCTCTCTCTCTCTCTCTCTCTCTCTCTCCCTCCCTCCCTTGCTCTTTTGCACTTTTTCAACATTCTTTTCCCTATGCATTCCTCCATGGGTTTTCCTCTGCAGTGGGAAAAATGTGACATTGGAATCCATCCTCAGTAAGCATAATATATAGTTTTAAGTCAAAGTCTTAACTTGTGGCTGACTTGAAATCAATTTAAAAACTTGAGGATTCCTTGAATTTTCACCTCTTAATCATGCACAGCCTTCCTCCCTGTGCATCCCCACTTTTCCTTCTCCTCTCAAACCTTTCCTTCTGCCTTTCATCTCTTTTCCTTGTTCATCTTGGCCACTACCTGATTCAAGTTCCAGCCATTAGTGTCAAAGAGCTCCATTGTCCCCTTGGACCTCTTCCTTCTTAGGCATATGGTTCACCCCATCTCTTCTAGGCCTTTCAACCTGCTGTGACTGTTTACAGGATCTGAGCAGCTCAGCCAATGGCGCCAGGGACTCTGTGACATCAAGGCAGCTCAGAGAATCACTGCCAGAGACTTTATCACCTCAACCACCCTAAAACCCCTTCATGCATTACAATATAAAGGGGTCATAATCTTACAGGCTGAGTTGCCTGGTACAACAGAAACAGGAACAAAGCTTGCATAAATGCTTATGGATTTAGGACACTGTGGTTACAATTATATACAGCCCAGCATAGCATAGTTGTCCCACATGCAGAACTATGTTACAGCTGGGCACTCATTCACCCCTTCCTAGATCTACCATAGAGTGGCTGCAGACCCCTCCCCAGCCCTTCTGTGCCTGGTGAAAGCAATGGTAGATCAGAGGAGCATCTAGCTATGTCCAAGTAGCCAGATGTGACATGATTGCATCCTCCTTTTGAGATCTGCTAAGGTCCTCTGGAGGTCTCAGCAGAAGATATCACCATAGCCAGACACTCCTCTGATACTGCACCACTCTTACCAGGCACAGAATGTCCATGGGGTGGACTTGCAGTGACTCTAGCTCAAGGGGTGTTTGGTCAATGAGGAGAGAGGAAGGGAATGCCAACCTCTGCGTCGACCAAAAATAGACATACGTGGGTGAAAGGGTGACTTACACTTGAGTATGCCAATAACAGGATGCCAGTTTGCATTTGCATAGGAGTGGATGGAAGGCAAGGAAAGGTGGGTTTTCAGAATAACATACAATATAGTAAGCTGATTAAGCTAGGCTTCCACAAGGAATTCTGAGAAATTTAGGATGGACTGTTAAGATGGAATTCTGTTAGAGAGCCCTACCCTGCCAATTTGCCTTAAAGATGAAGGATTAAGCAAAACGGAACTTTCTTTTTGTGGGCGGTTGGGAGACACAGCTGGAAAAGAGTTAAAGAGGAGACACAGCTGCAAAAGAGTTGGAAAGATTATTTGAAAAGGTTTAATATTTGATAGATTGTTGCTAAAATAGAATTAGTTCACGAGAGAGGGTAATTTGTTTAATTTAATTTAGAGGAAGATTAATATTGTCATAATATTTGATAAAGATTACTAGCCCTTTATTGACCTTCAGTAGAAAATATGTATATGATTTTATAAGCTCTGATTTTGATTATTAGCAAGGACAGATTTTAGAAAGGAGGATTAATTGATAGATGAGAGCAGTATAGTCTGAAGGGGCATCTACACCATAGAAATAAATGCAGTTTGGCACCATGTTAAGTGCCATATCTCCATTCTATAGAATCCCAGGATCTGTAGTTTTACAAGGTCTCTAGCCTTCTCTGCCAAAGAGTGCTGGTATCTCACAAAACTACAAATCCCAGGATGCTGTAGGATGGAGCCATGGCAGTTAAAGTGGTGTCAAACTGCATTATTTCTACAGTGCAGATGCACCCAGAGAGAAAGAGAGAGAAGGGCAGAGGAACTACTGCATCATCATTACTTTCCTTCCCTCCGCTTGCAAACTGCCGGGGCTCAAAGGCTAGGTTGCTGCTTAGGGGACTGGGCAGGCATGGAACTGCACATACAGTGCTTACCCTCCCCTGCCCTCCAACAGTGCTGATTTAGCAGGGACTGTCATGATTAATCCCCTGCTGTCCCACTTTTTCAGTTTAAGATGTCCCAGTTTCTCTCTCCTCTTGCCACTTTCTGCCTTCATCCTCAGCTTACTTCAATTGTTGCAAACTGCACTCCTCACCATCCAGGATCTTGGTCTGATGTCTTTGGTTCCCACCACTGTCCTGACACAATTCATCCTCTTGATGGCTGTATTTTTTTCATACAGACAAGACAGAGCTTATTAACCATTTACCCCTAGGCTAAGATCTACATGTGGCTTCTCCGTTCATCCCTTTGAAACTCTGTTTCATACAGAGCTCTTTGTCACAGTGGAATGGAAGAGAAACAGGATCATTTTGACAGGAGGCAAAACAATCCATCTCTTCTGGTGAATCATTCAGAGAGGTCGTTGGTAAAGGGTTGTGCCTGAGATTGAAAAAGTAGAATGTGTGGGTTGTTATATTCTTCCCCCAGTCAAGGAAATAAATCTTTTCCTCTGGCTGAAAATTGCGAGGGCTTCAAAATTTGCTAAAGCAATTTCAAAATGACATGAAAAGGATGGAGGGGGACAACAAAGAAGCAGCATGGTGTAGTGGTTTGAGCATTGGACTATGACTCTGGAGACCAGGGTTCGATTCCTGGCTCTGCCATGGAGACCCACTGGATGACCTTGGGCAAGTCACATTCTCTCAGCCTCAGAGAAAGGCAAAGGCAAACCCCCCTCTGAACAAATCTTGCCAAGAAAACTCCATGATAGGTCCACCTTCGGGTCACCATAAGTTGGAAATGGCTTGAAGGCACACAACAACAACCAGGACAACAAAAGGGGAGGAGGAGAACAAGTCCTGGAACACCTATTTTTCTATTTGGACAGACATCTCAGTACAGACCTGTGCTGAGAAGAAAACATAGCCTATGGATGAGTGATAAAACTTGGCTGAGAATAGGCTAAGCCATCCAAAATGTGTTGGGAAAGAGGTAGAAAGGTGCTATATATGCTTTGCAACCTACTCAACAGTTCTGAGAGCCAGCGCGGTACAGTATAATCCTGGTGGACTGAGACTCCGGAGGTCCCTGCTTGGCCACATAGAAACCCACTTAAAGGCACATAGCAATGAAACAACAGTTCTGTGAGGGTGTGGACAGAAGCACATTCTGCTCTCATTACCATTGCCCTGTGTTGAGACTTTAAGGTGCCCTTTATAGCAGTCTCTTTACTGGGAAGTCATTCCCATGCTGCTATCACAACATTTAGACCTCTTGCATCAAATGGACAGGGCCAGTCCCTTGGGCCCTTTTCTCCTGATTGCTGGCATCTCGTTAGTGGTTTACACAGATGTAAGTCCAGCCAATGCTTGCATATATCCTTTTGTGGCCAACCTGGAAGTACAGTAGGCCCTTCGTATCCACTGGGGTTTGGTTCAAGGAACCCCCATGGATATCATCATTTTCTAAGGGAGCCCTGTTGGCACAGTAGTTAAATGCCAGTACTGCAGCCACAACAATTCTGCAGGGCTCCAGGTTGACTCAGCCTTCCATCCTTCCGTAGGTCGGTAAAATGAGTACCCAGCTTGTTGGGGGCATTTAGCTAACACACTGTAAACTGCTTAGGGGGTGTTTTGGCATTGATAAGCAGTATAGAAATAGAAGTGCTATAGTGCTATTGCCATATCAAAATCCATGGATGCTCAAATTCCATTATATACCCCTTCTAAAATCAAGGTTTGCTTCTTGAAATGTATTTATTTTTTAAATATTTTCAAGCCATGGATAGTAGATTCCATGTATGCCAAATCCGTGGATAGAAAAGGCCAACTGTATACAGATTTCTAAAATAACCTGTACATTTTAAGGTTTGCCTTTCTTTTCCAAGAGTATTTTCCTTTTCTCTCTGTATGTAAATATGCACTGGTTAAACATTATGCTCACATGGATTTCAAGCATGCAAAGCATCCCAAACACTGGAAATCCACTTTATATATGCTTAACATAAGTATTACTAGTACCATGTTGCAGTGTGTCTTAGGGTGGAAACACAAGCCATTGCCCAAAGAATGCAACAAAATTTAAATTGTTTAAATACTTAACAATTTTATTTCAGGTTTGCCATTGACACACAAACAGCAGAGACCAACATACAGTATACATGGTATACACAAAGCAGCCAGTACAATCGGCATTCCCATCCTTTTGCTGTATATTTTGCAAAAGAACAATATTTAAAAACAAAAAAGAAGCCCCTCCCTCCCCAAATAACACCACAACAGAAAAGGATGTCAGTGCTGTATAGTTCAGGGGAAATCAATGGTTTTGATCCTACAATGTTTAAGGCAAGCCTATGGAAAAATCAGTAGCCAATCAGTGCATTACCGAGTAAGACAGAGAAGACAATGAAAAACCACCACTTAATAATGCATTTTCAAGGCAAGAGGTTTCAGGCTAACATCTCTGCAATGCAAAAATATTATATCCATATCTACAGCATAAAACATCTTTCCCTCTGCCCTCCCCCAAGGAACTGTAGTTATCCCAAACCAGGATCCCTAATGGATTCCTAAGCACCAAACTACAGTTTCCAGGACTCTGGAATGAAGCCACAGCCACAATTCATCATGGTCTGTCTACAAAGTTCCTAGCTCTCCATGTGACATATATCTATGGACTTCTTTTGTTGATTAGGACAGTGGTTCTCAGCCTTTGATCCCCTAATTGTTTGGAACTTCAGTTCCCAGAATTCCTGTCTACTGGCATTCTGGCTGGGACTTCTGGCAGTTGAGACCCAAGATATCTGGAAAGCCCAAGGTTGAGAACCACAGGACTACAAAACAAAAGAAATAACTTTCACCAAGCTTACTTTTCTAATCACCCAGAGGTATTTCTTATTCATCACAGAAGATCAGACAAGAGGCTACTTAAGCTGGTATAAATTCAATATCAGTTTGCAGTGTTAAAAGGCCCTAAAGATCTGGGTGGGGAAGTTATAGACCACTAGCTGTAGTTGGACTGAAGTTCCCATGAATTTTCAGCACTGGCAATCCTGTCTAGGGGCTGATGGGAGCTGCAACTCAAAACATCTGAAGAGACACAACCTTTCCACTCTTAACATAAAGCATCACCAGCTATGTTGTTGTCTTTGGAAAGAAACATCTGGGTGGCCAGTGGAACTTCATAAATCTTAATCCAAATTTTTAAAAAAGATTTAGTTGATACTTGAAACTGCAAGATCCAGATCCAGTACTCTCTTCTCTCCATGACACAGATGTTACTCCTATGGATCATCAGTGGTAGGATTATATGGAAATGTAATCTCTTGACAACAAAGAGTTATGGTTGTCATTGTAGACCCAAAGGAAGAAAAATACAGTGGACTGCTCTTGTCCGGAAAACAAATCTGATTCTGACAACAACTGCATTAAAATTTGCAGGAGGATGGGAGAATGATGATCTACATCTGGATCCTGAAAAAATCTATGCATGCTCCCCAATGCATGTGGGACTGGGAAAGTTAGTACAGCTGAGGCTGAATGACATATTTAAACAACAGGTCTAAAAGTGCTTAACAGCTGTTCTCGCCACCCCACCCCAGGGAACTACAGTTGTGTAGATGGATGGTGGGTGGGAAGAGGGACTCTCAACCCTTTTACCAAATTCCTGTGGTTTCTAGGGTAAAATGCACCCACAGGGTGACATTGGACACTGAGAGCTACAAAGCTTGCAATTGGTCTAATGCCTCTAACATCATTTTTTTTTTTTGTCCAGCTTCTTTGCTAATTCCCTGTACCTCCTAACCAACCTTACATCCTTACTGTATGAAGAACGCTCTTCCAGCTATTTCCATTTGCTCTCAAGGGCATATGTACACCAGAGACTTAAACTGGTTTAATTATCTCTTCACTTTTCCCAAGACATGGGAACAATGGACTTGTTATCACTCCTTATTCCCAAATTCCCCAGAATTCTAAGTGGGAAGCAATGGCTGTGATACTGGTTATAAAACTGATACAAATTTCTAGTGCATACTCAGAAACTGGACCGAGCAGAAGCAGCAGCTGAAGCCAGGAACACCAGGTTACCTTGACAATTAGTTGTTTGTCCAAGATTCCTTTAGCATCTAAAGCAGGGGGGAAATTGTGTGACCCTGCAGAAGTTGGTGAACTCCCAACTCCCAGTAGTTTTAGACAGCACAGCAACAGCTATGGAATGCTAGGGGCTGTGATACAGACAATGGAGAACTGCACAATTCCCACCCCCAAACTAAAGTAAAGGGGCATTATAAAAACATAAGAGCCATACTGGATCAGGGCAGTAATCTATCTAGTCCAACATCATTTTCACCATACTGGTCAATAAAATGCCTTGGAGAGGCCTGTAAGCAGCAAGATTGTCATCTGTCCTTTCTGTTATCCAACAGCAGGTATTCATTGGCAGCATGTAGCCATGATGTCTCATAGGCAGTGACTATTACTACCAGCTGATCTAGATTGGCACAGCTGGTCCCTGAGATCAAGGAGACAGTGAAAATCAAGTAATGGTAACAAAGACCAGCTGAGAATCTGAATTATGATGCCTGAATTGAGGATGCTATGGAATCATTTTTAAAGCTAATCAGCCAACATGGTGTTCCCATTTAGTCTAGTTTTACAGAGTCAGATTTCTCCACAGGCTCCTCTATGCAAAAAAGAGGAACAGATGGCTTTCTGGGATTTGCTCCCCATTCCTAAAAATAGAGATGAACACAGTAGAGGCAGGTGCTTCCCATTTTATTGGGGCAGTGAAACTGCTGGCTGAGTGCTAACCCTACGACAGGTCCAACACTTTGGTTAGCTCCCTTAAAGTTTCAACTAAAACCTGGAGCAAATTCACTGCCCCACTGACAAAGGATCCACCAGGCACCTCTGAGTAGAAGGCCACCGAAAATGCTTCTGTATTAAATTTTGAGTTCCTTCTATTCTCCAGTGTAGTTGCCTGTGAAATGTATGGACCAAAGAACTGTTATGGAGAGACCAATCTGTATTACCCAATATCTTACATGCATAACCACACAACGCACTTATATTAGGTTTGTTCCAATTTAACTGCCATGGCATCCTGCAATGAATCTTACAAACTCTTGTTTGGTGAACAGATTGAATATTCTCCATTAGGGATCCCAACCTAGCTAACCACTTCGAAACTATTTGTTGAAAAACCAGAAGAGGGGTGGGTCTGTCTAGTCAGAAATGATCATGAAACTGATAAAATTTCAACGAAAAAAAATATATATGCACACACTTTTCAAACATATTAGGTGTGATATTCCCAGTAATAAGGAAACATAAAAATCTGCAAATGCAGCAAGAGAGAAATCAATCCCAGATTTGATTTGAACTAGGTAGATTATGTTTAGATCCCTTTTTACCTTATCATTCTATCATACTGCACAGGTCTAGACTTCTGATTGCTATAGTCAAGGACCTTGGTAATATAGGGCCATTGGAAGAAGGCATCAGCTAAAAACATCCCCCTTCCAGAGCAGCTTAACTATGCTCCTTCTTTAACATGGCCAATGTTAAAGGATTATGAAATTTGCAATCTAAAACATCTGGTGGACCAAACATTCTTCGCCCCTGTTCTATTCCAGCCAGGTACTTTTCTCCATATTTTTGCAAACTGAACATCATGCTTTTATGAGTTTTCCCCTCATAGGATAGGATCTCAAAGGGTACAGGGTAAACCCTCAAGGCCTGATCCTATTCTTAAATTTTTTACCACCACTGCCCACCCACTGATTTCAGTCAAGCCACTTTGACTGCCTGAGGGTGTAGACAAGTAGAGGATCAGGCCAGTCTGTCTCAATTCATAGTCGCTCTTGCACTTAATACAGCTTTAAAACCTTGTAAACAATCTTTAAGGAAGGATGCTACCACTTTGTCAACAGAAACCATCCCTCACAGAATGAGCACCATCTTAAAAGAAGAGTTCTCTTTGCTACATGTGGCAGATATACAATAAACAAAGACACTGGCAATATTTCTCCCTAGATAAATAAACAGAATCCTTTCTGGGAAGACAGGTGATGGTGCTGACCCATTTGTGGTTTGCAGAGATAAAAGAAACCAGCAATTGATGAGGGAAATAATCTTTTCTTTTTGAAGCCTAGGCAACAAATATTTGATTTTTTTTCTTTCCCTGACAGCAACATAACAGCTATTCCTTCCTATCTTCTTGTAATCCACAGGTGGACAACTTTAGTCTAAGGGCCAATTTGGTCCTCCAGCCACTTGCTACAGCTGCATTGCTTTTTAAAAAATTACAAATTCCCCCTCCTCCTTTTCTTCAGGAACCTGGAAGTGATCAGAATTTCATTTCTATTCAAAGAAAAGAAAGCAAACACTTTCCCCCACCACCACATACACACACTGAATTAAGGCCCTGCACCTTGTTCTAACACAAAATCACTCCTCCTCCTCTGGACCTCCAGGAGCAAATCGATTTTGTTTTGGGTTTTTTTTGGGGGGGGGGGTCTGAGAAAGCCCCAAGGAATATAAAAAATGGCCTTGAGCTTATATGCAGAATATGGGCGACACTTTGCTCATTCTGAAGCAACAACCACTATATTCCAGCACAGATGGTTAAGGTAGAAAACTTTAAGATGCAATACTACTCTACTAAGAAGCACCTAGATGAGGATACCATAGACTAGCAGGGAAGGAATCTCTTCTATATCATACTTAGTGTACGCATTGATTTGGCCCTAGATATTAGAGCAGATGTACTGTAATTTTCACCCAGTAACATAATCCCCAACCACCCTGCTCACATGCTTCAAGTAGTATACAGGGATCATCATGACAACATCAACCTGATCCTTGAGATTTTGCATACACAGTACATCAACTGGCTGGGCAAATCTGATGGGAAGTTCAGATTCACTTGGATTTTGCATAGGCTTACAGTGATCTTTGGGGACACTCAGACAAAACAAGGAATTTAGAAGGCATGTGGTTTAAGATTTAATTGTAGAAGGAGGGAGGGAGGGAAGAAATCTGGAACTCCTCAATCTCATATGTAGGGGGGGAAGGATGAAACATACTTCCACCCCACATTGTATGGCACAGTATCATGAAAGGAACCAAGGGAAATTGGCAACTAAGTCAACCAGGAGGGACCAAGAGAAAACAAGGCCAGCACCTTTTCTTGGGGGAAAAAAGGATATATACTGTTTGGTCCATAAATGTTAACAGAAATAAAGCTACCAATCAGTGACTGGTTGTCAGCCCTTCATAAAAGCATGAGAGCCAAAAACAAACAAACAAACAAAATGTGTGCCAAGATACCCGCAACACATTAGGGCTGGGGCATCACTTGCTGGTAGGCCTTGGAGGTACCACATGGTACCAGTTATTAAGCCTTACATTTTCTTGCAGGTGTTAACGGTGGTTCCTTATGGCCCTCTGTAAGACTAGGGTGGTGGAGAGGAAGGAGAAAGACTCCTACCTTCCTCTCTCCAGAAAACAAGAGATTACCCCTTTTCGTTTTGAAGGAGACTAGGGCCATGGTTCTCGGGAATGACTGTCTTTGCTCCATCTTGGACGGCAATTTCTCCCAGTTCTGGTCTTGCCTTTCTTTCTTCACAGGCCCCCAGAATGCACCACTAGGCTGTAACAGAGTTTGGGGCAGTTTGGCAGCTTCGAGGTAGTTGTTTATTCCTGCTTTATCACTGAGTGACTGGATCCTCCAAACCCACTGCTTAGCCTCATCTTGCTGGCACTCTCTCCTTCTCTTTCTCTCTCTTTCTGTCTCTTTTTCTGACCCTTTAAAAACCCTTTTGTTTGTTGAAATGTGCTATGTAACAGACCCCACCCCTCTGCTCAGTCGACTCCCTTCCCCTCCCCCTTGGAGGCTTTTTACATCATTTTTTTTACATTTTCTGCCACTGTATTGCCGAGAACCAGAACACTGCACATTATGCCTAGGTCAGAAACGGGTCCAGCCCGGTCAGCATGGCCTCAGGGTACAGAAGTCTAGCTCCTGGGGTTTCTTTCGGAGGTTGCAGCGGTCCCGGGGCAAGAGGGTGCCACCCCGCCCTGTGCATTTCAGCATCCGCCTTTTGAATCCCCTGCCACAGGTTTTGGAGCATGGTGACCAAGGCGAGGCCTCCCAGGTGGGGCATGGGTCACCGCATATTCGGATATCGGTGGGCCGCTGAGTGGCATCGCAAGCGGAAGCCAGCTGCCCAAACGTGTCGCGGCACATCACCATGCGCTTCTGCAGCCCGTTACCACAGGTGACGGAACAGTCTTCCCAGCTGGTGGTGGCCCATTTGTAAGAGGGCCGTTTGTAATCCGGCCGGCCTGTGTCCAGGCGATTGGAGAGGCCAAGGATGCTGTTGGTTAGGACTGGTGGGCGCTTCCCGTCTTTCCGGTACAAGGACTTGTCTTCTTTGCTTTCCTTAGGCAGGTAAAAGGAGTAGCGCACCCGAGGTGGAGTCATCTTCCCAACGGACAATACCTCAATGGTCAACGGCTCCTGGATGGGCATAAAGGCCTGGAGGCTTTCCACCGCTGTCCCGGTTCCACTGTAGCGCAACACGCTGCCTTTCACCATGAGGTCCCTCTCTACAGCTGAGACAATGAAATGCCCATTCAGGAGGTATTTGCCATGTGCATTCTTCACAGCCAGGTAGTTGTCATCACTGATCAGGCCCTTGTAGCCCCGCTGCCTGATGTCGATGCTAGAAGCCCCAGCTGGGATGAGCACCACGAAGTTGTAGCCATGCCTTGCAGGGTTAAGAAACAAACACATACTCAGATATGAGCTAGCCAAATCACATGTCAGAGATCTTATGTGGAGAATCTCTTAGAACTGCAGCTTTCAAGCTAGTCAGGACTAGTGTCAGCTCGGCTTGGAAAAATTACTTTTTGGACTACAGTTCCCAGAACACCTCAGTCAGCATGGCCAGTGGGGGATTGTAGGAAATGTCCAAAAAAGTAATTTTTTTCAAACTCTGGGTATCAACACAGGGCCTTTTCAGTGGTGGTGCCTCAACTGTGGGATATCCTCTCCAGAATGGCTCACCTTGTGCTCGCATTATGATGTTTTTGGCACCAGGTGAAAATTATTGTCCTGTGTATTTTAACAATTCTTTGAGTGTTTTTATATCTTTGCTCTCTCATCTTCCTGTTAATTTTAAATTGATTTTACACACTGTAATCTTTTTATTCCTTGCTGCTAGTTGTACCTTAATTTCATACTCTGTGGTCATTGTTTCAGTCTTATCTTGCTCCTTTTTTATGTTTTTAACATACTGTACATTGCCCAGAGAATTATGGTTAGTGGAACAACTTAAAAAGTACAATCAATCAATAATGAATCAATCAATCAGGCATTCTCTGGCAGCAGCCATGTCCCCCATGTTCTGAGAGGGACCCACCGGTGATGTTCTTACATTCCAATCGGTGTCAGGTAACTTGGTGAAGGATCTACCACTGAAGCCTCCCCCAATACTCCCTGCAAAGCATTACCCTGAGGCATTATGGGGATTTTAAATGGCAGCTCCCCCGCCTCCCATGCTGTTATCCACCACCCGTGCAAAAGTGACCCTGAAGCTAGTATTTCCATTCTAGACTAAATACTGTTAGTTATTCAGTAACGTAGGTCATATCCTCTCCAAGAAGCAAAACAAACATGTATATAACAATTATTCTCAATCTGTTGCTCTAGAAGTGGCTTCTCCTTTTATCCATTATTCATTATGCCTTTGAGTGCAAGGCATTCCATAGCTGCCTCACACAGAGTCCACCATATGGAATACCTCCAAAGGATTTTAGGTGGGGGTCTTTCCCTGCTCTATTTGCCTGAAGATGCCAGAGATTGAATCTGGGACCTTCTGTATGCAAAGTATGGGCTCTTCTACTGCGTGTCTTTCTTACGCCTCCAAATGTAACTAGGTGGCTGCTCACTTACATGGGTTTGGTGAACAGGCCAGATACTTTTTTGCAGCTTTTGTTGTCTCCTCCACATACTCCACATTTGTCAAACTTCTTCTTGGAACCAAGTTTCCCATCACAACCAGCCTTGATACATTTCCCCTGGACGCACAGCGAGGTGGAGTCTGGAGAGCATGGTGTTCCATCCACAACCTGAAGATCACCAAGGCAGAGGAAAAGGATTCAATGTTACTTTAGTCGTACAGGGACACATGCTGTTCCATCTGCTCATACAGCATTGGCTTAGCTATCTGAAATGTCCACAGGAGACTGACTGTGAACAGTGTGTCCCAAGCTACCCCAAGGGATGGAAGCTGACATCCTGAACCAATGCATTCCATGGTAGCTATACACCCTACTTGGAACTGGGATCAGTTCATTCTCTTGCTCCACTTTGAGGAAGGATGCAAAGACACATCTTTCCCTGGCCCTTTAAACAATTTTTAGGTCAGATAAAAATGTAATCATAAATAAGCAAAACAAATAACTGCTCAGTGTGAATGAGTGAACAGCCACAGACCTAGCGGTCTTTCCCTTGTCCCTGCAGAGCTGCACTGGTGTCCAGCTATGCTGCTGCAATGATGTCCCAAAGGGGAGTGGATAAACCATGGAGGCCGGAGACATCAATGGTGACTAGTCAGGACGGCTACATATCACCTTTCGTATCAGAGGCAGTGTGCCTCTGTATATCAGGCACTGGGGAACATAAGATACAGTGAGGAATCGCTTGTGTCCTGCTGGTGGACTTCTGGCAGTGACCAGATTGACCGCTGGGTGAACATAAAGTTTGACTAAATAGGCCCTTGGTCTGATCCAACATGGCTCTTGTCCTTAGATCCTATGACTTGAGTTTTAACCAAACTTTCTGCACTGTTGTATGTTGTAGATATTGGTAGCGTATATCTGCTATTTTCATTATGGACTTACTAAGCACCTGGAAGTGCAGCAAGGTCTAGTGGGGAATTGGGAAAAAATAGGGCACTCCAGCAGGTCCTTTAGCTCCAGAGGAATTGTGGGTAACATTCTATTTGTACTGGAAGATACCCTCTCCATTGACGCCCCCTTGTCGTGGGAGAGAGGCTTGCGTACCCTAATGATGTTTTGAGCTATGCTGGCGGTGGCATAATAGCCACCGGTAGGGTCTCCCATGCCAGACAGGTCAAAACCGAAGGGTCTGACAAAGAGCGTCAAAGGGCAGGATGGGCTCTCTAGCCTTGTGGCAACCGTCCTAGGAGAAGGAAAACTCTAATCCCAAACCCGGGCAGATGGTGCTCGTCCAACCCTGTAAGGTCAACCATCTAAGAGAAGGAAACTCTAATCAAACCTACGGCCCAAGGACCTCACTGCCACGTCCATGCTTGCAAGGCCACAGCAGATGAATCTCTGGTTTAAAGGGTGAGGCCAGTTCTGTGCACGCTGCGCTCCACCAGAAAAATCCATTGCACAGGCTCGAAGGAAGATACCAGAGCAGCTAGAATTTCTACCATTGCAATACTGATGCTTTTTATACATGGAAGCTAATGTTCTGGAACTGTGTGTGCTTCCAGGCCTCTCCAAGGGTTCCCTCAGTGTTGGACACTGACATATAATTGCTATAGCATAAGCTTTATTGACCATAAATTATGCAGCTGATGGTATACAGCAGTCCAGCCCTTTTGCTGAATAGGGTCCAACATTCCATATCAGCTAATGGGTTCCCAAACCAAGTCTACCCAGACTGATCCCTCAGCTGGCCATCAAATTCAGATCCCCATTGCTGGACATAAGGGGGGCTAAGGTGCACCCCTTTCCAGGCAAGGTTGGTGGAAAATGGGCTCCCAAGAGTTATATAGTACAGAATCAGAGAAAAATCAGAGTGTGCAAGCATGACTCATCTCTTTCCTGAGAGCAATGAGAGCTGTACAAGCAGGATAGCAACAGAGAAAGAGTCACTCCCCCAGTCCATTCTCTGCCTGCAGAGCTTTCCCAGCCTCAAACTGTAAAGTGAAGTAAAAAAGTATTCCGGAAGGTCACTAATACAAATGGATCATGTCATGCCATTGGAGAGTTGTTACCTTTTAGCCATGGTGCTAACATGGACTTGAAAACCCATCTGTTGCAGAGGCCTAGCTCACTAATGGTGAGGGGAGAGAAGAAGGAGGATGTAAAGAAGGAGGAAGGCGATGACAACAACCACTGCCACTACCATCACGAAAGGATTGTGTTCCCACTCACCTTTGGTGCCAGGACATAAAAGTATCCTGTTCCATTGGCTCTGCAGATGAGTTTGCACTTATCCCGAGGGGAAACTCCAGAATATTTGGGGACCCAGGAGACTGTGGCAGTGAGCCGGTTTGTACTGTGGTTGTAGCCATTAAAAGCCTCACACTGTTCTTCTCGAAAGCTCTTTCCTGGAACTACGAGAAAACAGTACCTTTCAGAAATTCAGTTCCTTCCAAACACATTCTAGGGCTCTGTCACACAGGCAGGAATATCCCCCAGGTATTTCATCACATGAGCCTAAATATTCTAAAGGCACCAGATCCTGTCTGATCTTGCAAGCTAAGCCCAGGGTCAACCCTGGTTAGTACTTGGATGGGAGACGGCCAACAAATGCCAGGTGCTGTAGGCTATATTTCAGAGGAAGGAACTGGGAAAACCACCTCTGAGTCTTCCTTGCCTAAGAAAACCCTATGATATTAATGGGGTCGCCATAAGTCAACAGCAGCCTTGAAGTCACATGCAAACATACATTTCATCACATATACACATATAGATTGATGATTCATTTTGAGAAGGACTGCTTCCTTCTTAAGGAAATACTACTATGAGAGCATTCCAGGTTAAATCCTGCAACCTGGATGGCATCCAGCTAAGATGCAGTCTGTTGCAAGAGACCCAAGCTAGACACAAAGCACTAAATGTCATCTCACATGTCTTACTCATTTCATGACAATATCCTCCTCTTCCAGAATCTCTCAGAAATAGCTTTTCATCCAAAAAGTTGATCAAAGCTTGGAAAATGTCATAACTGGGGGAGTGGACTGCAGCTGCCAGAGTCCATGCTGGCTAATTCTGGGCATTGTAGATGAAAAGCAACTTGTCCAAGCTCTTACACTCAGCAGGCCCCACACCTGCTTAGCTTCAAGAATGCAGGTGGTGAAGAATACAAAATACATTCACTATGGTCTCTCAATCTACTCCTTTCCCCCAAACTCATCCCACACAGGGCCTTACCTGAATCAGAACAGGGGTCCAACCCACAGGAGCGGTATTTAACTCGAACCCCTTCACAGTACTTCCCTTCATTGGTGGGAGGTGGGTTGTTGCACTCACGCTTGGCCAACTGGACTCCTCCACCACAGGTCCGGGAGCATTGGCCATAAGGTGCCCACTTCCCCCAATTGCCATCCACCTAAAAGAGCAAATTGAGTTAAGGAGACATGAAACCTACACCTTTTATCCTCAGTGCTTCATTTGAACCATTCTGTCCAGTTCCTCCCAGGCTCCCTAGCCTTGGTCTCCAAAACCAATCACTTCCATGAGTCACATCTTGCAATCTAGCCATACTTGGTATTTGCTGGCTACCATGCACACAACACTCTCTGTGTGAGCAGAAGAGCAGTGGTGTAAAAAACACAAATGTTCTTGTCCTCAGTGAGAAAGGGTGTCTCAACACATTAGTAGCAGCAGTGTTAACTTTATTTATACCCCATCTTCCTCCCACCCCCAAGATTGAGACTCAAGGCAGCTTACAAATGAAAATGATTACAATATAGCTAAAAACTAGTAACAAGACTAAAACCATTTAAAACATACACTTTAAAAGATTTACATAAAGACACTCTGTTGAGAAAATGGTCAAGTACATAAGGCATTCTGTAATTTTGGACTTTTTTTGAAAAACACTTTTTGTGTACAAAAAAAAAACATTTTAAAGCAGAAAACTGTATTTTGCACAAAACAATTTTTTAAGCAAAGGAATTTTTCACAAAGTCAGTTCCAAAGTTCAAAAATGCATTGAACAATGCACACCAACTCTTGTAATTTCATACAAGGAGAAAATGTAATACCCCTTCTTGCCCAAGAGAACAAAACATATGAAGGTTTACACCCCTCTCAAAAGAATCATTAGTCTGATGGGGGACTCGAGGAGCTTAGTCTATAAAGGTAACTCTTCCCAGCTCTTTGCAGGATGGGTTTTGTAGAACACAAAGCCTTCCACTGTAGGAGGGAGAAATGGCCAATGAGCTTAGGAGGAATATCTGGGGAGCTACCACTACTGTCCCCCAACATCTGCCAACTCAGACTGTTGCCTCATCCCACCTCACTGATCTCAGAAACCTCCAGATTGCCAATTATAGATAACCCCCATTCTGTAACTGAAACAAGCTCTGTCTTTTCCCACATTTTAGATACATCTACCTTCTTTGCATGACTTGGAGCTTCTTTGTGTAGCAGTCTAGACCTCTGTGAACTGAACCCCGCCCCCACCCCAATCAACATCCTCAGTACAGAATACTCAGGTACTCACCCGGTACTTACTGATGTTATGTCTCTCAACACAGACACCCTTCAAACAGAACTTTCCTTCTCCACAGCTGGTGCCATCAGCCCAAGGAAAGTGCCGTGTCTGACACATGATGTGGCCACGAGCCTTCCCTGTGCACCACAGCTTGGTGCAGTACTGCATGTATGGGCAAGGTTTGGAGCCAATACCAAAAGCCAGCTCACATTGCTGGTTGAGGTTATAGTTGGTGCCGGGAAGGTCTTCTGGCAATGGGATAGGCTTGGTGGGCTCGTCCAAGAGGCAGTCACCTGAAAAGACAGGAGGGAAGTCAGCAAAACAGGAAGACATCATAGAAATTGATCATTTTCTTCAGAGGTTCAGAATCTGATGTTGTTCCAACTACAAATGAAGCCAGATGAGATATCTGAGATTATCAAAGGCTTTGTTTCCAGATCAACTACACTGCTACCTCCTAACGGGACAGCAGGATATGGTCTGATGCAAAGCTTGAAGAAGCTACATGTTTGGACTACAACTCACCTTTTTGTTGTTAACCACTGACCATGTTCGTTGGGAGACTCTGGAAACTGCATTATAATAGTGTAACATTTCCAAGCTCTGGTCGAAGACACAGAATATAGATCCTAGCTGAAGATAAGCATGTGTTCAATCAGTGTCCTGCATGCAAGATCACTGGGGACTATAGGTACTTCTTTGAGTGTCATCATGGAAGAGAGGGTGATCTCTAAATGTAACAAATAGAATTCATTTGAAAAGAGTGGAAACCCATTCAGTATCAGTCTGGACAAAGACTGTCCTTCCAGAGGTAATAAGGATGTTCCTTTTCTGTAACATGTTCAGCAACTGGATCTGCTATGTAGAGCTGGAGGATTCTGAGAACTGAAGTCCAAAAATTAGCTTTTCAAAACTCTGCTGCTAACAAGCTTCCCGCCCCCCCCCCCAGCTTTGCTGATCAATTATTTACTGATCTTGCTTTTGTCATATCTGGTGTTTATTTTTAAAAAAATTATGACATGGGGTTTGATCATATTTATTCATACTTAAAACAGACCCATTGAAATCAGTGGGGCTGGGTACTTATCCTAAGTCCTATTAGTTTCAATGGATCTGCCTTAAGCATGACCAAGTCAGCCCATCCCACAATGTTTTATGATTTCCAGCACCTTCCTTGTATACCACTTTGGAAATTTAAATTGAAAGCTAGTATACAAAAGCCATAAAGAATTGGTTTCAATGAAAAGAAGGCTTCAAGCAAATCATCTGGAATCCACAGACTGATGTCACACATTTTTCAACACATTTTGAGATGGCCGTTCAGAGCAGTATTCAGACTTTGCACTTCTAATAATCTAAAGCCCTCTCAGTGTAAACTCATTAATAAAAGCAAAAGAATGGGCCAAGTCATGCAACATCCCACCAGTGTATGATGAATCCACCCTTACAGAAAGATTTTAAAAATCACTGTATCTGCAGGGATATATTCCAAGACCCCCTGTGAATACCTGAAACCATGGATAATAGGGAACCCTATTATTTTCAATGAGACAAAACTCCAGAAGTTGACCATAGAATCACATTGGAGGACCTAGAAATTCCTAGAGAGATCATTTTTTCAGATGTAGATAAGTGAAGCTGTGGATACCAAATCCCTGGATACAGGGGTCGGCCTGTACACCCCTAGCGAGGCCAACAATAGCTTTCTCCAAGTATGTTCTATTGCTTCCAACATACACTTCCATCATAGCCATCAAGAGCTGTCCAAGTGGTCCAGCCAGTGATGGAGAATGTAAAATAAAGTCTTTTGGATGTTGCTGGACTGCAACTCCCAACAACCCTTGCCAGCATAGCAAAGCGTGATGATCTATGGGAGTTGAAGTTCAACAATTTTTGGAGAGCCATGTGTTTCCCAACCCTGAGGTAACCACTCATTTTTGTCTTCTAGATATACCATTCCCAGACCCCCCAGGGCTGGGCAACAGGTCCTTCAGCAACCCAGATTCCTCAGGCCTGGAACAACACTCATATAAACTCTGTTTGTGTGACTGAAATCATTCACTATTCACTGCTAGATATACACAGGCTCAAAGCAAGATATCTCATGATAATCTTTTTTGTTAGTTTTGTGCATTTTGATAGCAAATAAATATTCCAAAATATATAAGCCACTCAGTCTTTGCTCCTCTACATCTCCCTTGTCCCCATCCTCCTTTCACCTACCTAGGCCCCATCCCCTGCTCACCATGTCCGCTGTCCAAGAAGTCAGTGATAATGGCCGCACTGCAAGCTGACCAGGGGTTGGTGCGGTCAATCTGGATCAGAGTGGGTGACATCATGTGGTTGGTTTTCAGCCTGCCAAAGATCTCCTCGCAGACCTTCACGTTGTCATGGGGCATGTTGAACACGTGCCCTGGAGAGACAAAGAGTTATAGACTGAAAAGCACAGAGGGAGCAGGCTGGCAGCTTTGGGTCAGTGAAATCAGCAATGGTTGAAAGTCTTCATTGCTATTTTCCTCAATCATTTCATGGGGACTTGGAGGGAAAGCTGGGAGGGATGAATCAAAATGTGTCACTTGGCTGGCAACATGCTTCTTGCATGTGGAAAAGCTTGGAAAGCTTTTGAGGAATTACAGTCCCCAGAATCCTCCAAGCCAGTGGGCATGCTGGCTTGGGGATTCTGGGAATTGTGATTCAAAAATATTATTTTTCCAAGCACTGGAACTTGGGGAAGAGCTTAGGCTTTAGATGTGGGTGATAGCAGACAATTAAAAAAATGTATTTTCACCTCTTTTTATCCATTTTCTTTTCCCCTTCCCCTTTTTGCCATTAAAGTACTTTTAATGCATGGTGTATGATCTATCATCTTTTGAGGGCACCAACTGGCAGGACAGCGAAAAAACAATAACCCACAGGATTGTGTCAGTCACCTGGCAGGCCATGAGAAACAGCAGATAAACTGTGTTTGGCTTGATGGGTCATAAACTGGACAGGCCAACCTGCCTACCTTCACTACAACTTCTCTAACCTTTCTTACCTGCCTACCTTCACTACAACTTCTCTAACCTTTCTTAGCAAGCCATAAAAGACACCCTTAATGCTCAGGAGACTGATTAATCCTGGAAGCGCCTGCAGTGCCGTTGTTGCTTCTTAAGAGCCTCCTTCCTGGCTGCATCGCTTGCCCCCAAAGGCAGAAGAAGTTACAACAGATGCACACAGTCCCTGCCAGCAAAAGCCAGCAAGCCAGCAGTTTGTTGGCCAAGATTCACACCATCTGCTTTGTGTGTGGACATTCGTCCTTCCAAAAGACATGAGAAGGAAATTTGAGAAACTGATGGAGAAGTGGATGGAGTGGGGGGAGCAGAGAGGAACGATTTCTTTATTCATACACCCTGGCTACCCTGGGAACACAGTCCTACTGCCCATTTCCCCAATATCTAGGCTCCTTCCTAACACCTGAAAGCAGCAGCAGATACACTGGGAACAGCCTCCTGTGAGAAATTAGACCTAAAATAAAGCTTATTGAATTCAGCATTGGCCAAAGCATTAGCATTAAAACCAGGGAGCTGAGTTGTCATTTCAAGATTTGAATACTCCTGCAGGCACCATCCTCACTGCATGTCTTGTTTAAACATGGCATAAGAATATAAGAAGAGTCATAGAGCTAGAAGGAACCTTAAGGGCCATCTAGTCCAACCCTTTGCCTTCCAGGAATAAACAGCTAATGTATTCCTGAGAGACTGCCATCTAACCTCTGATTAAAGACCTCCAATGAGGGAGAGCCGACCAGCCTCCAGGACACTCTATTCCACTATTGAACAGCTCTTATTTATCAAGAAGTTCTTCCTAATGTTTTGGAGACCTGCCGGATCAGACTAAAGGCCTATCTGATACCACATCTGGCTGCCCACAGTGGTCAAGTGAATCCCTGCCATGTGGACAAGAGCCTTCACACACACAGTTGTTCTCCAGCAACAATGTTTTTAATGGTATACAGTCTCTGTACTTAACAAAGGCATATGGCCATCATGAGGTCTAGTAACCACTGGCAGATTCCCCACCACCACCATACATTTATCTAATTACCTTTTCAAAAGACATCCAGGGTAACTGCCCATTCCTGTATTTCACAATGTATGGTAATTATGTGCTGTCTGAAAAGGGAGCTCTTATTTGTTTCCCTCCTGACTCTCCTGCCAGGGGCAGCTGGTGACTTCCATATAATGGGGGCAGTAAATACATTCTAGGGGCTTGTCTAGATGAGAAGATATAATGCTGATTGCTGTACATTAATGCAAAATTGCAGCAGCGTTCTTTTGTCTCCACGGTTCTTTGGCAAAATCTCTGTTATGTGAAGCTATCCATGTTTGAAGTTCAATGCAGCCATGCCTGCAAATCAATATGGTGGCCAACCGTTAATTACTCGGATTATTATTCTCAAGAAGTTGTCACTGCTGCACAGTATTTTTTTTAAACTGCAAGTCAAAGTTGCACAAGTGTGACCTTCCACTTAAATAGCTGTTTGGTCACCTCAGAGTAGCAAAAAAGTGCACAATTGGCAACACAAAACTCCACAATGGTGTTTCCAGCCACTTCATTGCTGGTATGCCTGCCCTCCATGCACATTTGAGCAATCAGCTTTCCACTTCCAGCCTCACCACAAATACGCTGTGATGCAAATCAGTGGTCCAAACGAGCAGTAATGTATATTTCCACACATTGTTTTAAAAACTTCAGGAAAAGCCACAAAGACTTTCCCCACATACCCCACACCTTCTGAATAAGGTGAATCACCAAGGGATTTCATAGGGACAAAAGGTATTCACTGCGAATTCTATTAGGATTATTTTCACCATCTAGACAAGTCCTCGATTTAATTCCAAACTTTAAATGAGCTCTCCAAAGTGCTGAGACTATGTGGGGGAATCGGTTCAGCACCTTGGATAGTCCCCTTGAAGTCTGGAGGAAAACCTGTGGTGGATTCATCATCCTACTGACATGGAAGTCACCAACCACCCCTAATTCCACTATTTTGAAAAAGAGGTGGTGAAAACCTCTCTCTGTCTCTTTAACACAGCTGTCATAATTTCTCTCTTTGGTACTTGGATTTTATTTTGAATTGTTTTCTTTTGGTTGTGTTACCCTACACTACAAAACCATCAACCATCACACACACACTTCCTCTCTCCTATCACTGTGCTATGCTTTATAGGCAAACAGGTGCAGTTTAAACAAGCCTTCATTTTCTGTCCATCAGACCACATGTAAAATATTTTTTAAAAAAACATTAAAACTCCCAATTTTACAATCCAAACCACCAGCCATCAAATCACTATTTTAACTGGCTTCATTCGCACATGCAAGTGCATAGAATCATAGAATTGTAGAATTGTAGAGTTGGAAGAGACGAGGGCCATCCAGTCTAACCCCCTGCCACGCAGGAAATCACCTTATTTGAGGTTCTGCGTCAGCCATGCCAACCAATCCCAATGCAAAGCCCAGCAGCTGAGCCAATGTCCAATCCAGGCCCTTCAACCTAGGTTGGCCCATTTGAATGGATGAGCCACCAACACTGAATCTCACTAGAGTCACTCAAGTGGCAAACACAGGCTCTGCAAGCCAGCCCATTCTGACAGGGGAAATCCAATTCTGGACTGATCCCATTTCAGGCAGTGGGGAAGCTTCTGATTCCAACTCAGGAATGCAGAATTTGTTGTGCTCCTAATCAGAAACCCTGAGCCTCTTCCTGTTCTCCAATAAAAAGTCAAGCAATTTGGCTGTATATCCTGTTGACAATCTGGCGCTAGGCTTTTCCGGATCTAGGTGTGTGTATCGAATGCATCCTGGCCGTGACATGTTATTTTAGGATTTCTGAAGCCTGGGAAATGAAGCTATAGCACAGCCAGGAGAGAGAAATCTCCAACTTGGGCTTGCTTGTCTTTCTAACAGCTGTTTTCCAGCAGTTCCAATCAAACCTCCCTGCAGCACTGGGAATAATATTTGGGACTTACGTGCTCTCTCTGTCCCTCTCACACACAGAGAGAGCTTGGAAAAATTACTTTTGGGCAACAACTCCTATAACCTTCCAGCATGGCCCTTGGCCATGCTGATGGGGAGTATGGATGATATAATCCTAAAAAGTAACTTCCCAATGCTGTGTACATGCACAAGGTGGAGTTTCCCCAGAAGACTCTTCTCAAAATTTTTGCTATTGTCTAAGCTTCCTGAATGAAGCATTCTAAGTTATTTTAAACAACACACTTCTTTCCCTCCTAATTATGGATCAAAAAGAAATCTTTATTTTTTTTTTTAAAGAAACAAAAGGAAGGCAGGGGGTGAAAGGAACCAATCACCTCCACCACCATGACAACCCTACGGAAATCTGCTCCCCAGGTGACAACCGCAAAGATGGGCCTGGCCTCTTTGCTGTGGCTTTGGTTTAAGTGGCTGCTTCCTTAGCCACAGGATGATGGAAGGAGGCTTGAAGCCAAGAATGGTCTGGCAAACATTTGAAAGGGAACATGGAAAACCAGACAGATGCAAAACACAGGCAGTGACTGATTGGATGCTGCAATGGTGTTGGATTAAAAACCTAGAGAGCCTTAGACAGAGCAATATTCTGGAAATCTATACTCTCAACGTCACCATGTTCACTACCATCCTTCCTACTTGCCATTAGTATAGCCAGCCTGATGTGATCACAGATCTGAATGGACCTAGTATACACAATTGGCAGAAAGCTTGCTTTGCATGCAGAGGGTCCTAGGTTCCACCCCAGTTTGGACTGGATCATATACCAGATGATGGGAAATAATTCTCTCTGCCTGAAGTCCAGAAGAGCTCTGGCCAATCAGAGCTGGCAAATAGATGGACAAATAACCTGGCCTGGCTCTAAAGCATTTCCTATGTCCTGTCCTATCCCTCAGGTAGCCATACCACAATCCAGGCTGAAGGAGATGTTTTCTCCAGCCAAAGGTCCTTGCAATCAGGATCTGGAACTGGCATCTGAGCTACAGCTAGCAATGGGGAATGTAGTGCAGCAGAAGTTCTGTATTTCTGGCCAGTCTCCTTGTATTTCTGTTTCATCTAGCCAACCAAGAGGCCTTGTCCAATCACAGAGGCCAATATTGTGTATCTCTTTACCATTTGAGACTTGCAGGGAACTCTAGAACCTGAGCATATCCTGTTTCTGGTAAGTCTAGGTCCTCCATCTCTTGAAGTTTCCAGTTCCTAGCACAATTGCCAAACAAAGAACACTGCTTTGAAGAAGGACTACCTAATCAAAGCAAATATATTAACACAGTTTGCCTTAGGCAGCAGCTAAAGAGATAAGAAATGATAAACAATAGAGACAGGTAGATAGCAGTTGCTCCTTCTTTCTGGCTTTAATGAATATACCCTCCTGCTTTCCTTGCCTATAAAAAGTAGGGAAACTTTCAGAAATCTCAATGAACAAAGCCAGGCAAGTCTCACAAAGCGAGAGTAACATGTAGCCTGGCTCTCAAAGCTAGTGTTGTGGAACCTGTTTTGAATGCTAAAATTCAGCTGAGAGTTGATCTAGCCATCTAAGAGATTGGGTGGATATGAATGCATTTGTTTGGACAACTGTGAAAATCTCTATCTACCTGCTAGATACAAATTCACCACAACCCTCATCTCAATACAGGTTAAAAGAAAGGAACCATGCGGCAATATATTTTGTATGCTTAATATATCAGATCTAGGGCCCTTTAACTCTACACAATTATGTTATGTTTACACTTTACATGCCATGACAATTCTACCTAATGGCAACATTTTGAGATTTGGAGTTTAGGGAAGGGTACTTAGAATTGAAAAGCCAGCATGGTACAACAGTTTGAGCATTGGACTATGACTCTGGAGATCAGGGTTTGAATTCCTACTTGGCCATGGAAACCCACAGGACATGTCACCCTCTCTTAGCCTCAGAGGAAAGCAAAGGCAAACCTCCTCTGAACAAATCTTGCCAAGAAAACCCTGTGATAGGTTTGCCTCAGAGTCACCGTAAGTTGGAAACGACTTGAAGGCACACAACAATACAACTTAGAATTCACAGTCAGAGAGCTCTAAGGCCTCACCAAACTATAAGCCCCAAGAAGCCATAGCATGCAACCACATCAGCTGAAGTGTGTAGTGTGAAATGGTGTAGTGTGAAAGGGCTCCAGGACTGGTTCTGCTTGGCATGACATGTAGTGAGGTGATTGCCGCAGGTGGCAGATGCTAAGATGTGGAAGTACAATGTTAGAGGATTGAAGAGCATGTCATGCAGCCTGCCATGCATCTCCTGGACTAGTCTTCCATCTCTACATATGCCAATACAGAGTATGCCCCAATGCCAATACAGAACGAAGATTCAATGGCCAACCCAGCTGGGCTTGGTGCATGGAAAGAGAGGAAGTGCCATTTTGTTCTTCTCCTAAGGTAGCAAAATATCTTTGACCAACTCTGTCCTTGGTTAGCCCTTGGCACCTCCAGTTAAAAAGCTCATAGGGACTCCATGGTAATTGGTAGTTTCCATGTCTATTGGGGAATTAATCCATTCTGAAATAAACTTTCATGGAGGTTGAACTGGGCACATGAACCCACCCAGCAACACAGCTGGTCTGTGACCCTTTCATGCAGTTATCCAAGAAGATGAACCCTCTATCACTAAAATAAGTTCAGTACCATGGATAGTTCCTTTAAAGGCCAGATTAAGACCCAGAATAGGTTTACCATTGCACTGATATGGAAGCCACTAGTTGCCACTATAGGAAGCAGGACTAGGCCTTGAGGAATTGGAATAGAAATCCCTATGACAAATATATTGTTGTCCCGACAATACCAAACAGCTCAGGTCTGGTCCAAAGAAATATTATCGTCAGAGACAAAAGACAAAATGGCATCTTTTCCAATTCCATGTACAAACAACTGACCAGACCAGCATTTGAACCTTTACTGCAACACTGGCAATGAGACAAGATCTTTGATCACACCTGAAGCCACCAATTAATTTGGAGGGGGAAGCACAGGCCCCTCTGACGTCAGGTCCTGCACTTCCTCCACATTTGCTACCTGAGGCAGTCATCTCATTCCAATGGCAGTGCTGTCCTTGCGAAGAGAGAAATTGACATGAAATAAAGTGGGAATTACCAAGGATGCCGATTTGACTGTCAGTCCAGTCCTCTCTCTTCATCAAAGCCATCATTCCTTACCTAGCTCATGGGCCGTGGTAAAAGCAGAGGGAAGGCCATCATCTTCAATGACTGAGCAGCTGCGTTTGGGGTCACACATGGTACCAACATCGGCCATTCCCAAGGTGTCACAGGTGGTAGCACCACACAAGTCCTGCCATAAACAAAAGAATGGTTCTTAGTCTCAGTGCTAAAAGAGAGAGAGAAATTACACAGAGGTTTGGGTTGCTACAGGAAAATTGGTTTTTACCACAACTTGGAAATGTTGCTTTTAGCTTTTTTAGATTACAGATCCCCAAATCCCCAACCATCACAGCCAGTAGCCATGCTGGCTGGAGGATTCTGGGACTTATAGTCCCAAAGGGGTGTTGTTGTTATTTTTAATTATACCTCACCTTTCTCCCAGATAGACACTCAAGGTGGCTTACAAAATAAAATGATTACAAAAAACATACAAAAGGTCAACATTAAAATAGAATTCAGCTATCAACTAACTATACCTGGCATAACATACACTGTTATTTATACATATAAAATGGTATGTTTCCATTCGCACTCTGCTGATTGGCCACTTAGGAAACATGTCAAGAGTACGATCATTTGATGCATTAATATATAACCTTTCAAATCAACTATAATGGCATATGTTAGCTGGGTACAGCTAGTTTCATACCAAGAGCCCCTCTGCCACTGCCATGCAATCGCGCGTACACACACACACCATGCTACACACACACCACACTACACCCCTCACTCCACGCTACACACACCCCCAAAGCTACACACACACACACACACAGCATGCTACACACACACATCCCCACCCCACACTACAAACACACACCCCACACCACACTACACACACACACACACCACTACACACACCTCACTGGGATACTCCTCTATGGCCACCATGTTTAGAAAGGACTTCCACATGTTTACCACCCAGTGTGCTGATTGGCTGCCCGACAGACAGCTTTGATTGGTTGGTAAGTTTCCTAAGCGGCCAATCAGCACACTGGAAATGGCAACATACTCAAGAGCATTAGATAGATAGATAGATAGATAGATAGATAGATAGATTTCAAACATGCACTTAATAAATGATTTAGAAAACAGTTAAAGTCAGTACAATTTAAAGTAATACAGTTATTACTGTTGCATCTTTGACCACTATGAAAGATCAACTTCACTCGAGCTGTTTACAGCTCAGAACTTGGGCTTTCAACTAACCACCATTTTATTTATCCATGCTATTCATTTATATCACACCTTGCAAAATAAAATCTGTCCAAAATAGTCTACAGTGTATTTAAAAAAAAATAGAACCATTAATACTGTAATTCCAAACATACATATCTGGGAGAAAACCCCACTGAACTAAATATATCTTAATTCTGAGAAAATAAATTATGTAATTTGTTTATTGAAAGTACAGGTCACCCCCTGTATCTGCAGGGGATACATTTCCAGACTTACCATTTATAAATGAAGCCACGGATAATAGTGAACCCTATTAAAATAAAGGACTTCTAATGCAAACATTCCATAGAGTTCCATTGGAGGACCTAGCAATTCTTAGAGCAGACACCTCTATAGGCATTTTCCAATGCAACTCTATGGTATGTATCCTTATTTTTTCAGTCACGGATAACTAAAATTGCAGATATTGGTTCTACAGATACCGGAGGCGACCTGTATACCTACTATAATTGTGTAGTGTGAAAGGGCCTAAAGTAAAAACTCATGCTTCCGCACATTTTATAAATTCTTCCCTTCTTTAATTGTACTGAGCACCACAGTCATGGTGAACCATTCTCAAGGCAAATTCAACATGTTGAAATCTACTGAAAAAAGCCAAGTCATACTGAAAAGGTGTCAGAGCTGAGCTGCAGACAGATGTCAAGCAAGAGCCAAGAAACAGGGGTTTTGCCAGAGGTCAAAGCTAAATGGTCCAAGCCAAGAACTGAGCTGAGAACCAAGAACTAAAAAAGAAAAGAAAAGAGGATCCTTGCTCAGGCAAAATCATCCACCCTGAACAGGAAGTCCTCATAGTCCTTCCTGTTGAGGAGAACCAAGGGCATAACATAAAGGGCACACCCAATCCAAAAGCAGAAACCCTTCACTCGTCAGAGAGATGAACCAACCTGAAAGCCTCATGGCTCACTACATGAAGCTGTGGGTTTCTGGTGCTAGCCCCAGAAGCTTTAACAAAATGTGAATTAGTCCCAGAAATGGGTGGGAGGATGTCAGTTGAAAACAGATGTGTTTTTACTGAGGTTCAGTGCAAACGGTTATGCTTTAAAGGCCAAACCCTTCTGCACAACTACATTCAGATTTCCGCCAAAGGCAACTTCACAAATTATACTAAGGGTGAGCAACTTTTGAAGGTCCATGGACCATTTTCTCTTTCTCCAGACCTTGACAGATTACTCTTTCTGCCTCCAACTTCCCCAATCACCTGTAAAATGGAAAATCATACCCTCAGAAGTCTTGACCACTTTGATGTTATTTCTCCCTACCTCTGGCCTATTTTAGGCCTGAAAATGCCAATATACTATATAAAATGAGCCAATTCAAGGTCCTGATTATACAGAGGGAAAGTCATACCCACGAACCAATGAAAACCAGGAAATGTGTGGCCAACCAACATCAGCCTGAACAAGATGGGAAAAGTTATTAATGAGGAAGAACACACAAGCTAGGAGATATTCTGCCTCCTCCTTTCCTCTCCCCTTGCTGAGTTGAATACAAGCTACTTTTGCATTTTGAATTCATTTTGCAGCACCTGAAGTAAGCTGATGCCAAGGGAGGAAAGTGGGAGGAAGCAAGAGAAACTGGGACATTTCAAATGCACCTGACAAAGTGGGATAAAAGAGGATTAATTGGGATTGTCTCTGCCAAATTGGGACAGTTGGAGGGTAGGGAAAGCTGGTTGTCAACAGAACTAGCCACAGCTTACTAATGAGTGTTCCTGTATGATGGGGTTGAGCAACTGCAGAAGAAAAGGGAATTTTTGACCCTTGCACGTAGCTCAGGACACACTGGCATAGCCAATACAATTGGAACTGATGTCACATCACTTCCAATTTTATTTTTGGCCAATTTGGAGCTGAGTTTTGATGGGGCTTGAGGATATTCAATGAGCTGGATGTTACAGGGGCAAAACTGCAGCAGTCTGTGGCAATTTTGAGCTGGTTTGGGCCCAAAATGTCTATTTAAAAAAAAAATTGTAGGGGCCTCAGAGAAGCTGCATTTTCTTCACTCCTGTTGTATATGTGTTTGCAAATCCCTGTCTGTTGTATTCAAATATCACATTTATAGTTAAAACATCTTAGGTCTGCTGTACATCTGATAACATAATCTGTGGAGTCAACTTGAATGGCAAACATATTGTTCTGGGATCCGGTGAATGTACCTGTGAAATAACTCAGGAACATGGGTCTCTTCTGGACATGAACGCCTTTGGTCAAACAGGCAAAGAAAAAAAGATCTTCCATAGCAGAAACATGGAGGAGGAAGGGTGATCAGCTATGTGGAGTAGAGACAGGAGATAGGGCTGGAAAAGCATTTAAAGAACTGGGCAGAGGACAGAAAATTCACAGTGCCAGAAAATGGAAGAGAGACGGCTTTGCTTTCAGCATCTGGAAGCCTCTCCCCGACCCCAATGGAGAAAATTTCTCCAGCTCTTGACAAGATGTGGCTGATAGAACTTCCAGTCTTTCTCGACAGCCAACAAAGCATGGAAAGCACTCAGTGGTGGAGCGCATGTGTGGATCTGTGTGTTTATATGTGGGTGTATGATGTATGATGTTCTATAGATTAGCACAGGACATTCAAGACTAAAAGTTTTCAACTTCCCAACTGGAGTTTTTGAGGTTAGCTACCTTCCTACAGTTACTGTCTCCTCATCACATAGCAATGGAAGCTCAAGGCAATGACCAGAGCAGCTGGAAAAGACAGGAACATCAGTTCCCAGTGTCAGAAGCACCGTGGGGGATTTCTGCCACATCCTCATCTTAAGCGATAAGCCCTCTTGCTGTTGTTCAGGAGCCAGGTCTGACATCATGGCCTGCAGATGTTGCTTACAGAGGCCGGTCCACAAGCCTGAGCTAGGGCAGTGCCTTTATTTGCGTATTACAAATTGCTTCCATATCCTCTCATTGGAAGAGCAACAGGAACAGCTCCAAGACATATCCTTGGAGAGCTAAAAGAACTTTTAAAAATGGGAACACATGCTGTCATGCTTCATGATTACTCTGTACTGTCTGATGCAGAGGGTGCAGCAATTGTGGCTGGAATGCAAAATGCAGCACTACTGCTTTGCCCAAACCTGGCATCCAAAATCTCCTGGCTCCCATCTCAACTTTAAGCTGAAGTTTTGACCCTTAGGTAGAGCAGAGGTAAAAACATATATATTTAAAGGATTGCAACCTAGGGGAATAACCTGGGTGAGGGTGGCAGGTGCACCTCCCCACCTATACACCCCACTGAAATTTTTATTTCCAAACTATTTATGACATCCAGAGGAGGGTGACCAAAAGGGTGAGAGGTCTGGAAGACATGGCCTATGAGGAGCAGCTTAGGGAGCTGGATACGTTTAGCATGGAGAAGAGAAAGTTAAGTGGTGAAATGATAGCCATGTTTAATGTTTGAAGGGATGTCATACTGAGGATGGAGCAAGCTTGTTTTCTGCTGCTCTAGAGACTAGGACACAGCAATGGATTCAAACTACAGGAAAACAGATTCCACCTAAACATTAGGAAGAACTTCCTGACAGTATGAGCTGTTTGGAAGTGGAATACACTGCCTCATAGTGTGGTGGAGTCTCCTTCTTTGGAGGTTTTAAAACAGACTGGATGGCCATCAGTTGGGAATTATTTGATTGGATATTCCTGCAGGGCAGGGGGCTGGGCTGGATGGCCCTTAAGGTCTCTTCCAACTCTATGATTCTATTATTCTATGATCCCCATTCAATGAAAGAGAGCTTTCTTTCTCTTTTTCAGTATAAGAGACCATCTTGTCCCAAGAGAAGGCTGGTGAAAGCTGGTGTTCCATGAAAGCATGAATGTTCCAAAATGCTAGAATTTAGAAAACTTACTCTTTTTGACAACAGTTCCCAGAATCCCCTAGCTAGACTGGCCCAGGGATTCCTGGGTGTAATCCTTAAAAGTAATGTATTCAGCTTCTGCAAAATACACCAATCCAACCTAGCCAAGATTTCAGTGGATAGTTTTTTCCATGCTCACTGGATAGCCTGTTGACAAGAAGAGAAATGTGGTACTGAAGGAGAGTTATATGGATACTGCAGATTGCCAGAAAGACAAATAAGTGGGTCCTACAGCAAATTAACCCTGAAGTCTCCCTAGAAACCAAAATGGCTAAACTGAAGCTGTCCTACCTTGGGCATATCATGAGATTATGACTCATTAGGAAAGACATCAATGCTGGGCAAAGTGGAAGGTGAGGGCCTAAATACCCTAAAGGCATCAGATTCCATCTGATCTTGGACATTAAGCAGGGTCAACCCTGGTTAATACTTGGATGGGAGGCTGACAATGAATATCAGGTGCTGTAGGCTATATTTCAGAGGAAGGAACTGGCAAAATTACCTCTGTGTACTCCCTGCCTAAGAAAACCCTATGAAATTCATGGGGTTGCCATAAATCAACAGGTGACCTGAAGGTACATACAACCAAAGTGGAAAGTAGAAGGAAAGGAGGAAGATCATATTAAAGGTGGATAGACTCAATCCAGGAAGCCACCGCCCTGAGTTTGGCAAGACCTGAGCAGGGCTGTTAATAACAGGGTGTCTTGGAGGTTTTTCATTCACAGGATCACCATAAGTCAAAGTTGATGCTTAAAGGTGATTTTGGGCAGAAGAAACAATGCTTAAAGGTGGTTTGGGGCAGAGGAAACAAATACACACCTTTAGCTACTCTATCTGCAAACAAAGATGTGGTACCGGTACTTAAAGGGAGCAACTTAAGGAAGTTCCTACCTATTTAAGAAAAGCTTTCACTGTAATTAGATAAAAGCTCGGAAGTTTAAAAATAAGTTCCTGTTTACTGTCTCATCTCACAGTAATTATGCCCATGTGTGAAGGACTATTGTGAGTCTTAAACCTACTGACAATCCAAATAGCAATGCCAGCCCAAGAAATTTTGCTGCCTGAGGGAAAGCAGCAAATGCCACACACACACACACACACACACACACACACACACGACCAATGTAAATCTTGACTTGGTTCATCAATTCTTGATACAGGAGAAAATGCCCCCTCCCCAAATCTCCTCACCACAAGTCAGAGAGGTTTTCCTTTTCAGTCTCCTGAAATATACAGTGGATCCTTACTATCTGCTGGGGTTTTTGGTTTCAGGACCACCACCACCACCCCAATGGATACCAAAATCTGTGGATGCTCAAGTCCCATTATATACAATGGCATTGTAAAATGGTATCCCTTATAATAAAAAGGCAAAATCAAGGTTTGCTTCATGGAATTTATTTTGGGGGGAATATTTTCAAACTGTAGATGGATACCAAATCTATGGATAAAGAGGGCTGGCTGTATTGTGCTTTTTCAAGACTGATTTTTGCTCATTTTTATCAAGGCACAAGATTTGAAACTGTTAAATATCAATGCTGCCTTGCTGCATGGGCTATTAAAAAGCAGCAGCACTGAATGCATTGCTTGTGCCTTTTTGATCAATCAGCATGTCCTTTTCTACTTGTGTGCTCTCTTTTTTGCTCTTTCATTCTCTGTGTGTGTATATGTGTTCATGTTCAGGCACAATTTGTATATACAAATAGAAAAGTTGCTTCTCTCAACACATCAAGATGCCCTTGTCTCAACCAAAATCTCACCAAGTGTAAGGGATTTTTCACATCCTTATCCCCTCCACACACACACACACACACACACATCCTCCAAGTCAAGGTGCACAATACTCAGAGCCAAGCTATTTGGGCTCATGAGCCAGAAAATCCCCCTAGCAAATCTCTCCATCCCTGTCAGTAAAAATTAAAATTAATTTGTTGCCCTTTTGCCCCATGCCAAAATCTACTGCCACCTGGAGCAAACACTTACTCTGTCTACTTCTAGGGCTGGCTCTAGCACATGATACTGCAAGGTAGAGGAGAACCTGGGGCCTTTCAGATGCTGTTGGACTGCAGCTCCCATGATCCTTTGCCTTTGGCTATGCTGTCTAGGCCTGATAGGAGATGCAGTCCGACGATATCTGGAAGGCCACACATTGCTTCACTCCAGATGTAAGAAGAGCCCCCTTTTTGTCTACTGAACATTGCAGGGATGGCTGAGTGCCAGCACCAAGCTTGTGTCCTGAGTAATCAAATCTGACTCTGGTCCTTGGGTGTGCTTCTCTCCATCAGAGGCAGATATGGCCTCCTTCTTTCCTGTGAGGGGGAATCTCCTTTGAACTGCACCCACACAGGAGACTCAAGGAAGAGGAGGAGAAAAAAGAAGATGAATGGCTTGACAGATTTTAAACACAGGGGCTTTCTTCATGTTTCAGGGAAGACTGGAGCATCATATTTCACCTCTATCATCTTTTGGGATCTCACCGACAGCTGAAGGAATCCAGAATGAAGATGCTCATGTTATTAGAAGCTGGGAGCTAGCCAGGCTGATCATAAATATTACAGAAAGCAGCAGCACTGCAGAGATTGGGGTGGCACAATCCATAATAACAATGAGCCAAAGAGGCCAGGAGCCATGATACCTGATCATCTGTTACGCTTGCTCCATGTGGTTGTCAGAGCTTGGAACCAACTAGTTAGAAATAACAACTTACTTGACATTAGTTCCTTTTTTGTAATAACTAAAAACTAACTATGGTTGGGGTCCTCTTGGTGATTTACATTTGTGTAACCAAGGATTACACAAATGACAGTACTTTTTCAGCTGTTGTGCAATAAAGTAATCAGTACCTCCCTGTGCAATGCTTTTTTTCCCCCTAAGCTCTGCAATGGCAGCCAGATGGCAACCAAATGGAGCTCCCCGCCCCCAACCAGACCATCATTGTTTGGCCACAGGGAGTGCCAAACAATGCTCATCACCATCTGGCCACTGTCACCTTCCCAGACCTCCAGCATCAGTAAGATGGTGGAACTCTACATTAATGTTATCTTACAACTGTACTGTGAGATAACGTCAGTCTTTTTGTGGTGTAACTGTAGCTATCTTTGTTACCTTCATCATTAACAGTGTGATCTCATTAATTAGGTGTGCCTCATACCCCAAACCAGCAGCTTGTAGCATTCTGGTTTTTTAAAAAAAAGAACCTAAAATTTTAGCAACTTCTTTTAATAATGTGAATTGTTAAAAAGGCTACTTTTTAAAATGGCAGCTATAGTGATATTATGTTTTGGTGTTGAAATGCTAAGTGTAATTAATTACTTATTAAGATAACTTTCCAAAATTTGGCAACCCCTGTGCTTAATCTTGTGCAAATGGGGCCTTCTGGGAGGGGCCCTTGGTTATATTTTTTATTTATCCATATCCAGATGTATATACATGTGGCAACTAATGGCCATACTAGCAAAGGCAGGTGAGTGGCTTCTGACTTAGGTGGGCAGTTAATCAGCTCCAAGTTTTAGTCTGAACTTTAAAGCAGCTTCCTATGATGCTGAAGCTATGGGAGGGATGGGGTTCCGCGCCTTGAATAGTTCTTTTCAAGTCTGCATGAAAACCTGAAGCAGACTCACCATCCCACTGACATGGAAGCCAGCTACAGGTCTCTGATCCATAAAAGCTTTTGCTTCAACAGCAAAATAATCCTATGAATATTTCCTCAGACCTATGTTCTACTATATTCAAAAAGCTTCCTCCCTCATAAAGCATGCATAGTATTGAAAACTAAAACTGCTTATTTTGATGTGGTATAAGATTCTCGTCATCTTCTTTATTTTTTTCCTGAATTTGTTGCCCCACATTAATACAGTAACCTAGTCCAGGATTCGCAACTAAAAGTGCAGCCCAAATGTTTCCATGATCAGTTTCCTTTTTTCTTTCTGGATGCTAATCTTAAAAATCCAGCAGCGTGGACAGGGAAATCAGACAGCTTCCATTATCATTCTGCAAACTGCATCTCTGTAGCCAGCACATGCTTCTCTCTGGCGGATGCTAGATAATCTGGCAGAATCTTTTTTAAAAAAAGAAGCGGAAAGTAAACTGGGTAGTGAGCCAAAAAACCCCTCTCCTGCTAGGCAACTACTGGTTCTTAAGAGGAAGCCTATATTATCAGATGGTAGGGGATAGGAAGCAGACACTTGGTTTTTAGGCCAGTGTCCAGAACCAGTGAAATTAAGTGTGATAGGTTTGCAAGGGCCTCTGGCCAAGATGTAGCAGCATTTGTTTTACACACGCAAAACAAAATCACAGATAATTCGACTTAACAACTGGGTGACAAACAACCGAGAATGCAAACAATTGAACTAACAGGTCTAGTTTAGCATCCAGACTGGTAACAGGGGAATGGATTCCAATGGAGAGCTCTACTGTAAATGGTCTCACGCAATGGAAATGAGAGTGGAATGAGGATCGCTAGAAGCTGCCTTATACAGAGCCAGACCACTGATGCATTTAGCCTGTTGAAGTTGACACTGACTCCAGGGTTTCGAGCAGAAGTTTTTCTAGTCCTACCTGGAGATGCTAGTTATCAAAGCTTGTGCTCCCCCACTACACTATGGCCCCTTCCAAGGTAGGCAAGGAATGAAGGAGAACTCTCATCCTCAAAGGGCATGTCTAAACTAGTGGAAAAAACCCAGAACACCCCACCCCCAGAACTGGTGCAATATTCCCTTGAATCTGGTACAATATTGGCATACAATGTACTGCCCTATCCACACCACACTCAGAGAATACCCCCTTAATCTGGGTTTTTGAAAACTCACAGTTTTCTCTGGAGTTTGCATGAAACTCTGGAGAAAACTGTAGTATGAACAGAATCATAGAATCATAGAGCTGGAAGAGACCACAAGGGTCATCCAATCCAACCCCCATCATGTAGGAGCGTTTTGGAGCATTCGTGCTTTCATGGAACACCAGCTTTCACCAGCCTTCTCTTGGAACCAGATGGTCCCTTATACTGAAAAAGAGAAAGAAAGGTCTCTTTCATTGAATGGGGGTCATAGAAAAATAGAATCATAGAGTTGGAAGAGACCTCAAGGGTCATCCAGCCCAGCCCCCTGCCCTGCAGGAATACACAATCAAAGCACCCCTGACAAATGCCCATCCAGACTCTGCTTAAAAACTCCCAAAGAAGGAGACTCCACCACACTCCAAGGTTGTACATTCCACTGCCGAACAGTTCTTACCATCAGGAAGTTCTTCCTAATATTTATGTGGAATCTCTTTTCCTGTAGTTTGAACCCATTGCTCCATGTCCTTGTCTCTGGAGCAGCAGAAAACAAGCTTGCCCCATCCTCAGTATGACAGCCCTTCAAATATTTAAACATGGCTATGATGTCATCTCTCAACCTTCTCTTCCCCAGGCTAAACATATTCAGCTCCCTAAGCCACTCCTCAGAGGGCATGGCTTCCAGATCTCCCACCATTTTAGTCACCCTCCTCTGGACACGTTCCAGCTTGTCAATATCCTTCTTGAATTGTGGTGCCCAGAGCTGGACACAGTATTCCAGGTGAATAATCCATCCACACTAGATTCGGGGCGGGGGGGAGGAGAGGAGAGGATGGACAAGCGCTGCCTGAGGAGTCACCACCACCACCCCTTTGGTGCCACTTCCTCATTCCAAAGGCAAAGCCCCAGCACTAGTCACTCTCTCTGAGGTCAAAATGGCCTGGCCCACACTGCCTTCAACAGGCTAGCAGCCCATACTGACTTCAGAGAGAGTGACTCGTGCTGGAGCTTTGCTTCACGGAGCTCAGAGCAGGCGATTGTGTGCTGGAAAAGCAAAGCCCCAGCATTATCGACCTCTCTGAAGTCAGAAAAACTGGCCATCATAAAGCTAACCACCCATTCTGACTTCAGAGAGAGTGACTAGCACTGGGGCTTTGCTTTCATGGCAAGTCAAGCCCTAAGTGGGAGCAACATCTTTGAAAAGAAGCCAAGTGTTTTAAAATACACATTAAAAACCAATCATTCTGCTTCACTGGGGGTAAAAATCCAAATGCAGATTCGGTCTTTTGGCAGGTTTGGTGCTTAAATCCAGACCAGTGTAGCCCAAATTTCATGCGCCACAGCTCTGGGCCAAAGTAGTCGGAATTCCATCTGGATTTTTACCCACACCCACCCTGTGCAGTCAAGCCCAAAATCTCTGAGGGTGATTAAGGCATGTTGTGAAAGGCTGGTTCACACACAATGACCTGTATATATGAAACTGAATGGCATAGGCATGACACCACAGACAAAACCTTACTAGCAGAGATTTGCAACAGCATTGGATTTGGTCACCCAGTTGCAAGTTCATAATTTTAATTATATGTTTAACTAATCCTCAGCATGGGGAAAGGACTATGGCTGAATAGTGGTGCAGCACGTGCTTTACCAGAACAAGATCCCAGGTTCAATCACTGACATCTCCGGCAGCCCTTTCCACACCACATAATTATAGCACTATTATTCCACTTTAACTGCCATGGTTCCATCCTATGGAATACTAGGGTTTGCAGTCCAGTGAAGTACTACAGCTCTCTGGCTGAAAATTCTCAATACTTCACCCTAAACTAGATATCCTAGGATTCCACAAGATGTTGCCATGGGAGTGAAAGTGGAATCATAGTGCTATAATTGTGTAGGGTGAAAGGTCCCCAGGTAAAAGTATCAGGGAGTATGGGGTCAAAAGAATCTAGAGCTTGGGAAAATTCCTTTTTGCACTAAAGCTTCCACAATCCTCCATCGAAAACAGCCACTGAGCATGTAATTTGAGTAATTCTGGGGCCACAGGCCAAAATAAAGTCACTTTCCCAAGCTTTGGGTCCTTTTGTGCTCAAGAAGGAGTGTGCATAAGACCCTGAAGAACCACTGCCCATCAGAGTAAGAAACATCAGGATAGCATTTGACCTAGTACAAGGCTACCCTACATGCTGGGGGAACAAAGGTTGCCTTTGAATATTCAACAGTGCACCTAGAGACGGGAGGAAACTGTGATTCAGGCCATTTGATTTAGTGCATTTTTAATCTGAAACTTTTAAATAGGAAATCTATGCAAGATCTGAATGGGACAGTGAACCCAGCCTAGGTTGCAGTCCAAACTTTAGAGGGGCTATCCAAGAAACTGAGCTCTAATGCCAAAATGGGTTCAGCACCATGGATAGCTCCTTGAGCGGTTGGACTCAGGCTTAAAGTGAATTGACTAAGCTACTGACAATGGAGCCACAACATCCACTGTTATGAAGGATGGGTAAGGGGTTTGTCCCAATTCTTTTTCTTTTTTTTAATAACCAAAATCCAAACAAGTCTGAATACGGGAGGAAGCAAACTGACAGATTCACTGTACTGTCAGGAGATGCTGAGCAAATATTGGTTAGAAACCCCAGGCAAAAGCTTGTACTGCAAAGCCGCGTAAAAATTCTGTATGCAGAACTATGTGACATTCCCCCTTATTCCTCAAACCCCAGCTTTTAACTGCAGAAGCCTCTTCTTCATGGTCACTTAGTAAGCACTGGTGAGCATGGGCCACTGGAGGAGCACCTGGCTATGACCCTATAGCCAGGCGCAGAACAATGCCAGTATCCACCCAGACCTCTGGGGTTCTCTGGAGATTTTGGCAGATGATGTCATCGTTCTTCAGCTGGCCATAGGGACACAGGCATAGGTTCCTCCATTGCTCTCTGCTCTCTACCAGTCACTCAATGGCTGTGGGAAGGATGATCCTGCAGGTAAAATGTGGGGTGAGGGATTTATCATTGCACAAGTTCAGTAGGTGATTCCAACCCCTCAACAACAACAAAAGTGATTTAGTATAGCATTAAGTTGGATTTATGCCACCATTAAGTCACTAACAGATTGCCAGTACACACTGGTGCAGGAAGGATTTCGAGCAGAGAAACAGCAGTTAGGGAAAGGATGGAGCATCCTCTCCCATTACAGGTCCTTGACTTCCAGGTGCTGGCTTTCCAGACAGCTTTTCTCAACCAAAACAAGGCTCACAGCATACCGACATGCAGTGACAGAAACTATTTAATGAAAATCAATTCATTTATCAATTAGGTTATCAATTTTCTAACAAAATGGGTGAACTTACTTAAGTGTATTTCTTAACTTATGTGACTGACTTCAGTTGGAATTTCAGCATTAACTCCATTCCAGAAATAACTCAATTAAGTTGTTAAGTGAGAGAACTTGCCAAAGAGCCAAGAAATGTTACATTTCCCAGCTGGTTCTTTACTCAAAGCCTAGGTCTCTTGGATTCTTTTTTTTTTAAGTAAAACTGCTTCTTGCTTTTTGTTAGTCCCTCAAGGTTGAGGAACTACACTGTTTAGGTCACAAAATTCAAACCACTTACTCAAGAGTAGTTCCAGTGGGATGAACTGTGTTAAAGGCTTTCCAGGTTAGCTCTGTCAGTCAATGATCCACCTACATACCACCCCATTTCAAGGATGGATGAGAAATGTGGTTTTCAAAAACTCATGCAGCTTTTTCCTCTTCTATCAAACTCAAAACAAGGATGGAGGAGGGGGAGGAGAGTAAAATCAAGGGCATTATTTTTCAATTTCATTTTGGTACTGGTTTTAGAACAGACACTTAACAGAAAATTCAAATAGCAATGTAACATAAACTTAATAGTTAATTTTCTCCCTTTGTAATTTAAATGTTAATTGAATTAGACTGTTTATTTTAATAATGATTAACTATTATTAACCCTTTTCTACAAACTTTCTTATCTTTGCTGACATGCAAAGCAATTTGGCCTCTCTGCAAGGGAAGGGCATGCAGTTGTTCACCTCTTGTTCTGAATTAGCCAGAGCCCCAAGTTGTCTGCTTGGCTGCTGAATGTTCAAAGTGAAGGTGTACCTGTGCTAGAACCTTTCAGTTGTGCTCTTGAACAGGTCTGGTATGTCTCAGTGAAACCAAACTGATCCCCAGGGTTTGGTGACCCATAGGGTCTGAAGGAGTGGCAAGAAGCTGGATAGAGAAGGTCCCATCCTGACATCTCCTGGCACAGAGTACCATTATCAGTTACAAAGGCCAGAATGCCTGCTGGTGTGTGGGTGTGTGCCTTCAAGTCCCCAGTCAACTTATGCAACCACATGAATTTTACAGGATTTTCTTATGTAAGGGATACTCAGAGGTGGTTTTGCCATTTCTTCCTCTGAAATATAGCCTACATAACCTGATATTCATTGGCAGTGTCCCATCCAAGTACTAACCAGGGCTGACCCTGCTTAACTTCCAAGATCTGGTACCATTAGGGTATTTAGGCCTTATGCCTGCTGGTGATGAGATGTTAATCAGTCAATAAGTGCCAGTGAAGGCAGAGACTATCACAGACATTCCTAAGCAAGAGTTTTCCCAGTGCTGTTTTCCATCAGCCACAGAAGGAATTTCACTCTCTCAAGTTAAGAGAGGAAGCTAAGCTCATTCATCACAAAGATCACCTTTTCAGCTTCTCAAGAGATCAGAATGGGAAAACTACTAAATTCCTTGGTCTGTCTCCATCTTGGTCTGTTCCTCTTCTCTTTCCTGAAGGAGGGCAGAAGAGACAGGAGCTGGTTCACTCTCAAAATGGCTCTCTTGTTGTCTTTTCAGTTTGCAAAGGTCCAAATCAAATACAGTGGGCTCTTGGCATCCACTCGGGTTTGGTTCCAGGACCTCCCATGGATACCAAAATCCATGGATGCTCAAGTCCCACTATATAAAATGGCATAGTAAAATGGCATTCCTTATATAAAGCGGCAAAACCAAGGTTTGCTTTTTGGGAAAGGAAACTGGACTATTTTTGAACCATGGTTGGTTGAATCCATGGGTACAGAATCCATGGATATGGAGGGCCAATTGTATAATCCTGCAACTCTGTGACAAGTTCATTGCAAAGGACTTAATGCTAAACAATTTCCTTCCGCCTATGCTATTCAGTTTTGGGGGGATCTCACACAAAAGACTGTCCATTTCAATTTCAAAGAGCATCTTCCAAAGAGCAAACATAAAGTCTGGAAACAAACTAAGGAGTACTTGCACAAGGGTTCAGGGATATTGTACCCATGACTTTCATGGCTACTCATTTCTTCCTCCATTCATGTTTCCATATATAGATAAATCAGAGCTTGGAAAAGTCATGCATTGAGATTACAGTGTCAACAATCTTCCCAGCCAGTGTGAGAGTCTGCAGTTTCAAAAAGCAGTTTTTCCAAGTTCTAGTCTAGACCAAGGCTTTCAGAAGAGGTAAACCCTACTGGACCCTGGGGTCCTGGTGTTTGCCTAATCAAATACTGTCTTGGAATGAAAAATCCAGATGGAAGTCCCCCCCCTCCCCGAAACGATCTTTTAACAGAAGTCTGGAGGAATGTGGTGAACCCAATCTGTGGATGGATGTCTCTACTGTCATGTTTGTAAGATTCCAAAAGACATCTGGCTAGCCACCGCTAGAAAGAGAATATAGCATTAGATAGACCCTCTATCTTATCCAGTGAAGTACTGTAGTTCTTATCTTACACAGATTTTTCCTGCAAAATCTATATGGGTTCTTCTTTACTCTCTCTCTCTCTCTCCAAATGAGATTTTGCAGTGACCTTCCACATCTGTTCTTCTGCAGAAGAAACCAAGTGACCTAGGGTGGGAGTAGGCAACATCATTGACAGACTGTATTTCCCATTACTCGCTGCCATTAGCTGCACTGGGTAGAGTTCCTGGGATTTGCAGTCCAATAACACCTGAAGGGCTAAAAGTTGCCCACACTTGGCCTAGGGTTTAGACAAAAGCACCCACTACAACCATGATGCTAGCTGGTTCCTGCTCTTCATCCAGACCAGACAAGCAGAGGAAACAAAACATTATGGGTGTTTGGTTCCAGAGGTTCACTGAGAGCATAATCCAAAAGTAGAACATCAGTTAAGCTGAGAGAAGGAAAAATGTTGCTCTGTGGAGACTGGCCATTTGCTTTGCCTTATTCATTCCTTTCTCTTTCTTTCTTTTTTTAATTCCTGCTTCCTTTCTAGCTGAAAAGAGCCCTTGGCTCCTCGCCCAACACCTGCACTGACACACTGACACACTTTCTCTGGTGAATCTCGCCTGCAGGCTGCAGGCAGAGATTAACAAGAAGATTTTAATGGGCCTTCCCTTAACCCCTATGTGCCTAGGTTCAAATGGACACAACAATGTCCATAGGAAACTATAAAATCCACACTGACCCTCCACACAGCAAACAGGCACCCTCCACCTGTTTTGGACTTCAACTGCCATACATTCCAACCCAGTATGACACATAGCCAAGGATTATAGGAAGACACATCTGGGGGGGACACCCAATTGCTTACTCCCCTCCACTGCTTGAGCCCATGCACTGGGTCACAGGAATGCATAAGGGTGGGAGAGAGAACTAGATACATAACTCAAGAAGAATATGCTTATGGTCCAAACTCAATGAACAAGCCCAATGTCCATAAAATAACACAGTGGAAAGCGAGGACGAGAAACATGAGATAGTAAGTCCTCCACAGGAAAAGTTTTTTGTGAAGAAAATGAATGCTACATATGGGCTCATGACATAGCATAGAAGAGAAGCTCAAACATCTCTAGTAGTGGCCAAAAAAGCCAATGCAATTCTGGGGTTCGTCAACAGGAGCAAAGTGTCCAGATCAAGGGGATTTATTAGTGCCAATCTATTCTGCGTTGGTCAGATCTCACCTGGAATACTGCATCCAGTTCTGGGTACCACAGTTCAAGGATATTGATAAGCTGGAACGTGGCCTTATGAGGAACAACTTTGGGAGCTGGGTATGTTTAGTTGAGAGAAGAGAACACTGAGAGGTGACATGATAGCTATCTTTAAATATCTGAAGGTATATCAGGTGGAAGATGGAGCAAGTTTGTTTTCTGCTGGCCAAAAGGCTGGAACATGAACCAATGAATTCAACTTACAAGAAAAGAGATTCCACTTAAACATTAGGAACAACTTATTTCTTGTAAGAGCTGTTCGACAATGGAATACACTGCGTTGGAGGGTAGTGGACTCTCCATCTTTGGAGGTCTTTAAACAGAGGTTGAATGGGCATCTTTCAGGGGTGCTATAGTTGCAGCAGGAGGTTGAATTAGATGGACATTATGGCCCCATCCAACTATAAGATTCTATTATTCTAGTATGGTGCCATTTGCTGGGCAGGGAACTAGCCTCAGAAAGAACCTCCAAAGGCCAAAATGAGAATGAACAGCCACACTCCATCCCCAGCTTGTTGACTATAACCCCAAACTGCCTATCAATTAGCTGTTTCTTTCTCTTTTTTCCTGCTTCTCTTTCTTAATGAAAGGAGAGGTTTGGGTTTGCATAAGAGACTTTTGGCAGGCCGATGAATTCCATGGTATCAAGAGACCACAGATGGATGAGTTCAAGAAAGGCAGATGTCTTGGTTGATCCAGTGCCCTCACATTGGGGTTTGAGGAATGAACAGCTTAGTAATGCAGAAAGTATGCAAACTGGGTATTGTTTGAAAGGAGGAACAAGGCCTTAAATGCTAAGGACCAAACCTATCCCTAAATCCAAAGATTTCCAAAGGTTTCTACTAGGAATTATGAGAACTCATCAAGTTAAAGGGATCAGCACACTTCCTTTCTCACACTTGTAATCTTAAAATCAGGTCGGAAATAATCCAAAGGATGAGCCAGAAACTGAAAACTTCCTCTCTGTGGAAGCAAGCAACATGTCAATGCAGGAGTAGAACCCATTGTCTCTTCTGCTGGCATCTTTGCAATGGAGACAAAGTGCAGTTCTCAAATTCAAGTAAAATAATAATAATAATAAAGAGACAAGATCCCATCCACCATGACCTAACTATTGTCACATTATTTTTGGGCCTTGTAGTCATGTCAAGAGATTTTAAAATTTTAATCCAGAACAGGGTTCCCAGAATGATAATTGGAGATGGCTCCTGTACCTTTGAATGGTTGTGCAGGTGTGATTTATTATGCAGCCAGGTAACAAACAACACCAGATGAAATTCCCTCTTCTACACAACCATTACAGGTACAGGAGCCTTTCCAGTTTCCAGTTTCCAGTTTCCAGTCTGGCAACCCTAATCTGGAAGGTGGGATAGGGGAAGATTTCCATCTGGACTGAAACATGTGGGGAAGTAAGGTGTAAGGCTTCCTTCTGCAGCTATAAACCTGGAAAAAAAATCCCCTTCCTTTCCCACACATAGTGTCATTACCAATAAGAAGGAAACCCCATTGCCACTAATGAGACTATGGTTGTTGGACTGAAAGCTAGAGAGGGCTCTTCTACCTTTAATGGGTATGTAAAAGAAGCAATTTCAGCTAGCCTTCTCTAGGTTTCACTCTGGCAAAGCTAAATAGGACCTCTCTCTTTTTCTCCCTGTCATTAAGTGTAGTGCAGGATTAGGCAATTTCTATCAAAATCACAGTTGCAGAAGGAGGGGTTAAACCTCCCCCTCACCTGTATGTTACGATCAGGATTGAAATAGGCCACTCACTGACTAAGGATTACATTTGAAAAATCTTCTGATTAAATACAAGCCATTCAATAACAATTTTTATTGTTTTATTCTTATAACTTTTTATATGTTTTATGTTTCGTTTTAAATTGTAATGATTTTAATTGTTTTTAACTTTTAACTGTTATATTTTTAAATTGTTTTTTATGTGTTGCGAGCCATCTTGGGTCCCATTCTGGGAGAAAGGTGGCATATAAATCAAATAAATAAATAATCATTAACATACACAGGTCACCCCCGTATGAGTGGGGGCCACGTTCCCAGACTTACCATGAATACTTGAAACTGGGTGTAATAGCACACCCCATAGATTCATGCTGGAGAACCTAAGAAATGCCTAGAGAGGCCAACTCTCTAGGCATCTCTGGCATAACTCTGTGGTAACTTCCTATGGTAGTTGCCATAGAGTCATGCTGGAGTACCAAGGAAATGCCTAGAGAGACCATATTTTTCAGATGATGGATAATTGAAACCATGGGTAATGTTCTGACGCATACAGGGAGGGGGGACCAGTAGTTAAGCCTTACCTTAAGCCTATTCCTTACAAAGCACATAGAAGGGGTGGGGGGAAGTTACCTCAAAAATCCTCATGTATGGAGGACATTTTCTCCATGTTTTTGGCCCTTTTTTAGCCATTTTAGGCCCAGGAGAGGCCATTTTCCAAACAGGAAGTTACTCCAGAAGATGACTCGAGTCACTTCCTGTTGGGAAGGAGGAATGTCCTGGGCCTTAAATAGCCCAGAAAGGACCAAAACCATTGGGCCCTACCCTCTAGAAAGTACCAGGGACAAAAAAATTGAGGGTGCATGGATGTGTGTAGCCCTACAAAGTTCCCGGAGTGGGGGGGAGTTTGTCTCCTAATCCCCTACAATTGCAAGTCTTTGGCAAAGAAAATGGTTAAAGCAGTTCCTGGATTTCACCACCTTCCATCTGTGGATGAGGGAGCAGAAAGCTCCTGCATACCACAAAATTTCCCCCAGATCAGGTATAAGGAAGAATTGTAGCTTTGTATTCTTTGCGATGCATTCTCATGTATTTTTGTTGGGTTTCAAGCCCAAAAGGCTGTTCAGTTTGGTAAGACCCTTCCTTCTGTCTGAAATGGGAAAACTCTGAATGTCTCTTCATCTGCTGTAGGTGAGAATTATGTGGGGCTTGGGGGCAGTTAATTTTTAGACTATACATCTCTCAGAATGCCCCAGCTGCTATGACTATGCTGTCCAAAAAAGAAGTACAGTTGTCCCTTCATATTTGTTGGGGTTTGGTTCCAGGACCCACCGTAGATACCAAAATCCGTGAATACTCAAGTCACATTATATGCAATGGTATAGCAAAATGGTGCCCCTTATATATAAGATAGCAAAATCAAGGTTTGCTTTTTGGATTATTACTTTTTTAAAGAATATTTTCAAGCTGTGAATACTTAAATGATTGTAACTTTTCCCTGCTCTGAAACTGGTACATGCTGAAGCTTCCCAAGTTGAACTGAAGGTCAGCACTACATCCAGGCCTCTAGTCATTGCATTGTCTAAATGGCTACAAACTTGCTGAGATCAATTTCCTGTGTTTCCAAAAGTGTTTTTACTTTGGAACTTCTTATGGAAAAAAACCCTCCCCGAGAAAAAAAATATTAAAGGGTGGTGTGGGGGGGGTGAGTTACTCATCTGCTCCAGGATAGAGTTCCACAGAACCAGAAAGAGAAGGAAAATTTAAGACACCTTTGCTTTATCTATTAAAAATACCATATTTTTCTTTTTACTGTTCCCTCAGCAGCCATGAGACTGAAACCTCTTTCTGATTGCTGATAATCGGAAACAATTCTTTTTTTTTCCCTCCCTCTCTCTCTTTCTTTCCTCCTCTCTCCGTTCCCCATGAAGAATTTCTTGACAATCCGGTAAGTAATATCACATTTGTCAAACATTCGTATCCTTTGCCACAGTGCTGCAACACAGCAATTGGAGAAAAACATTCAGTTCCCTTTCAAAGTCGGTGGAAAAGTTCCAGGTCTCATTTTCAGTAAGACAAGGGGTCTCATCCGCCGAGCCACATCCTGCTCTAATGTATACCATGTGAGGTTTCCACAGCCCCACTCCATAGATCGGCAGAGTGAAAACAGCCAAAGCTGACTTGTTCCAATCCAGTATCATGGGAAGAACAGAGGAAAGGGGGAAGGAGAAACAGAAGGTACGCCTAATTGCAGAATTCACTTGTTCATTCACTATACAAAGCTCCATGGCTGTTTCAAGGAGGTTTATCCATGTACAAGAGGGCTGGTGCCAATAATATACAGAGAGGTTCCAAACTACCAAGAAAAAGCAGATTCTGGGACGCTTCGGAGTGGCCCTTCCCTCTCATCCCCTTCTTGTAGGCTCACATGAAAGGGGAACATGTAGAGCTAAATCCAGTTCTTAGTCCCCACTAGAGTAGACACAATGAATCCATGGGAATCTGATAAGCCACCACTTTTGAAAGTCCCATTGATTCACTGGGTTGTTCTAGTTGGGACTAAATTGGATTTAGGACACAAAATAGGGAATCATGCAGGCCTCCAGTTGTTATTAGACTACACATCCCAGCAATCCTAGTCAGCATAGTCAATAGTGAGGAACATTGGGAGTTGCAGTCCAACAGCAACTTCAAAGCTTGCACCCCTGCTGTAGAACCTGGTAGGCAGCTCAAGAGCTTTTCATGGCCTGAACCCCACCAAGAACCCCCAAGGATTGTATCTAGAGTCTACCTTCGGTTGCTGGAAGGGCTCCACTCACAAACCGAGGGCTTTCACCTGATTTTCAGATATTTTCCCCACCCCACCCTCCCCTCTGTGACATAGTTCACCCTCTTCAGGAGGATCCCCCTACCTTGTGCAGAATTTTCCAGGAGCTGAAAGAAGTGCCACAGAGAGTAAGGATAAAGAAGTCAGCTTTTGGCACCCAGTTGCAATCCTGCCTCTTCCAACCTTATCTCTGCATGTGAGCTGCGGGGGTGGTAACAGTGACTTGACTGCCACAAGTGTGGATGGAAAATAAGAGTGGGACCTGGAAGAAGTTCTGGTGTGGCTGATGGGTGGACAGCTGCCAGGGGTTGGAGGATGCATGGCTCCAATACATGGTACCTTAGAGGGATGCAAACCTCCCTTCTGCATCCCATCCACCTCCTTTTATATTTTACTTTGTTGTGACTTTTTGAGCTAAAATCATGTTCTCCCCTCACACATACCTTAAAAAAAAAAAGCACATGTCTTATATCAACAACATGCTTTTTTAAGCCAGGAAGTAAACCTGACATCAATAATCAGGGTACTTCTTAGTTTTAAAAAGCTCCTCCACCAAACCTAAAACAGTGGGGCAGGAATAAAACATGGTGCACTTGCCCTTCACACTCCCTACAGTTTGGGGTGCATTTTAGCAAAAGAAAAAAAAAGAAAAATTGGGAGGGCTGGGGACCTCAAAAATAGCCCTCAGGGGCCACAACTGTTCCATGACCACACTTTGCCTACTGCTGATCTAGCTTATGTTACTATATCTAGAGTTAGGTTTACAATATTTGTGCCGGGGGTGGGGACGTGGAGGGATTCTTATTGTCCTAGGCCCTAGAGAAGATAAGGCATCCTTAAATTTATCAAATGGTGGCAGCCAACCATACAGACACAGGGAAAGAAGTATTACTACACACATGAGAACCCTGAAAAATAATTAAATTAGCATTGGTGAGGAAAAAATGGAAATGCAACGGGCAAGAATGTTTCACAGCATACTTTGGCTGAAGCTTCTGCATGTCAAATGAGAAATCCCAATTGGTCACAAAGAGATGTTTCCCATGAGCGTAACTGGGATTGCTGCCATGGAACATGAGTGGGCCTGAGCGTGGCCAGAGACTCCTTGCAGAAGCTGCACATCAATCACCTGTCTGAAGCCAGTCCAGGTGGAAGGAAAGCAAAAGCCTCTCACTTCTGTGTGACAATGGCTGCTGAGGGATGAAGGGCGAAGTGTACAGTTGTGCTCCTATTGGACAGGAAGCCATCAGACACAACCAATCACAAAGGAACGCTCTGGCTGTCAGCATCCACACAGATGCTAAGGAGGGAAGGGACTGCAGTGGGGAAGAGTGAGAAGGCCATCTTCTGCCTTCTTCTGCCTTGTCTCCCTGCAGGATTCACCAACAGGAAATCATGACGGATTTGGGCTTTTCTGGAGCCATAAACAATGTGACTTTAAAAAACTAGGGACTCTTCACTCGACTGTGATGGATTCCCATCAGCACCCAAACAAAACAAAAAAACAGAACAAACAAAGCCAGGAGTAACAAGTCCTCCTAATTAGGACTCCATCGCAGAAATGTTCCTCTGAGGACAAAAGTCATGCAACTTGATAAACTTAAGTGCGTTTACAGCAACTGTAAATAAAATGTTTGCAGTGAAAAATGACCCTGGAGGGAGAAATCCCAGATCACGCATGAGGCAAGCAAGTTGTAGAAATGCCTCAGTTTGGGGGACGTCCCAACCGCTCTCAAGTTTCCTAGGCCTTCTGCACTAGTTTTTAGAAAAGAGATTGGCTTGAACAAATAAGAACGTAATAAGTCAACCAGGCTGAAAAAGAGACAGAAAAAGAAAACAAGGACACACTTGTACCTCCTAAGAAGTCGGTATCATTGGTCTTTGCCCCTTCCCAACTGTCACCCAACAGCAGCCATTCCAGCAGGCCACAGAACCTCATAACATTCAGCACCAATGCTTGAGTTTCCTTGATTTCCTCTTCTCTCCCAACCCTCTTGCCCTTTTCTGCTGAGGCTTTTTAGATTGTAAGACATGCACCCCATATCCACCGATTCAGTATCCACTGTTTCACTTACCCAAATCGGGGAAAAAAAAAGTTCTCTTTAGGCATTTCTACAGCCTCCAGTGTGATTCTATGGTCAACTTCTGGCATTCATCTCATTGAAAATAATAGGGTTCCTTATTATCCACAGTTTCAGGTACCCACAGGGAGTATTGGACCATATTCCCCATAGATACAGGAGTCAACCTGTATTATTATTGATAAATAATCCTCTTTGAAGACTTTCGAGCTATAAACAGTTATATTAATACTATAAACAAGTGAATAAAAAAGAAGAGCCCTTCTGGATCAGAGGAAGGAAATCTTGTGTAGGCATGAAGGCAGTACACAGCTCTATTATTTACATTGGTGGACAAAATGTGTCCTCCTGAGACGCTGCTGGACTGCAACTCCCAGCACTCCTCACCAGTGGCTATTAGCTAGGGATGATCAAAGTTGAAGACCAACAATATCTGGAGGGACACACTGTGCCCACCCCTACCCTAAGGCAATATACCTGCAGAGCCACACTGCCTCTGAACATGAATGTTCCATTTCACGTTTGACAGTGGCCATTAACTGTGGCCATGAATCTTACAGGCTCATTGTGCCCCTGGGTGCAGGACTGGGCAGCTGCCTCAGTTAGCTCGGGTGGGGTGAGCAGAAGTGATCTCAGAGGGGACAGGTCAGTTTGCCCAGCTCTGCATAAACAAGTCTATCCTCCCTCTGAGATAGAATGACAGTACTGTCCCACTGCTTCCCAATGGCAGCTGGTGGCTTTCCTGTCACTGGGATAGAGAATTCACTCTGGGCTTTAGTCTGAACTTTAAAGGAGATATCTAAGGTGCTGAACCTTTTTTGGGGGGGGCTAGAGTTCAGCACTTGGATAGATCCTTTTTTAAAGTTCAGGCTAAAATCCAGAGCAGATTCACTGACCAACTGACATGGAAGCCACCAGCTGCCACTGGGAGGCCCTCTCGTCCTTTTGCATCAGGCAGCAATCTGTATTGGGTCAGCCTGGATGGTGCAAAAATGCATTTTCTTCTCTCTGCTCCTCAACATGCTGCCTTGCAATTTCACAAGGTGACCCTGACATCTAGTATAAGGAGAGCAAGAAATGTTCTTGCTATCTCCTTCCACCATAGCTTTCCCTCATTTTATAAACTTCCACTGTGTCTTCCTGACTGGCCTACCCTGCCCTCCGTTTTAAAAACAACTCTGAAGATGCATTTAAGGATGCATCCAGCAACTATCCCAGCTGCAGGACAGCAAGCAATAGCTGCTCTAGGCTATAAACAGAGACATCATTGGGTAATGACATCTATGCCCCTGCAAACAGGGAGGGTAAGGAAGCACAGAAGAGTGGGGGGGGGGAGATCACTGTGCCAAACATTGTCAAAGAGGGGCCCACCGGCAAACTGCAGCCTTATTGGAATTGCCTCCTCTTGAAGAATGTCTTCTGTCTGACCCATTTACTGGCCTCACTAAAAAAAAAACAAACATTTTTTAAAAAACTGTGCCAATGGGTGTTTGTCTTCCTCCCCCACCGCACTGCTGTTGAAAAGGAATTCCATGTATGCCAAGCGCCCGCTCCATGAGTTGCCCTCTCTTGGCGCTGCCACAGAGCTATGGGAGGGGCTAACTGTGCAGAGCATCAGAGCACATGCCTTGCATGCATGGAGTCCCAAAGTCAGGTTCTGGTCCACTACATGGCAAGGACCAAGAAAGCAATGGGGAGAAAGGTACTCCCTGCTCAAAACCCTAGAGTTTAGAAGTGGGATGTCTTGAGACTACAACTCCCAGAACCCCCAGCCAGCATACGAATGGCCTATTTGACTATAGCTCTCATTATCCCCTGATCAGCATAGGGATGAGACTTTTCAGAGTACAATTCCCAGAAAACCCCAGCCAGCCTGGGAATGGGAGGGTTGGGACTGTCATTCCTATAATCCCCTAGCCACCATGGGAGTAAGACCTTTTGAACTACAGCTCCCAAACCTCCATGCAGGTCTGGCTAGGGGATTTGGGAAGTTGCAGTCCAAAAGGCTCCATCCCCAAGCTCTGCCTTTTAGAGCAGGTGCAGTTCTGTACAATTACTTGGAAACAAGCCCACCAAGAATCCAGTGCAACTTACTCCTAGGTAAATCCCCAGGATCTTGTCAGCTGGAGACTACCTGCCAGAGACAAGGGGAGCACCAGTGTGGCTTTTAGAGTCCAGAATCCAAACATTCCCATTCTCACACTCCCACGCACAAGCACACCCCCTAAAATCTCACTACTACAGCGCCGCCTACTTGCCAATTTAGCAAAACAGCCTATTTCACAGTTGGGGCCCACCTTTACCTGTTCAAATCACATTGTTGCATGTAGCAACCCAACCAGGACATGCACCCATGCAAGAAACACACACACACAAACACACCAGGTGGAAATGGGATCCCTTGGGACGCCTGCCCTCTCTTCTACCCGGCCACCTTGCAGGGAGGCGCAAATGGAAAGCGGGCAGGAAGACCACGGTGCCTCCGGTGCACCTGGCGGAGGATGGGAGCCGGTGGGAGACTCCGAGGGCGCCTAACGGGCCCAGCAACGGCAGGGAAGCGGGGAGGACAGACAGGAGGCCTAGTGGGCACAGCGGCGGCCAGGCAAGGAGGCGGAAGGGGAGAGCGCCTAGTGGGTAGAGCAGGGGAGAGGCAAGGACAGAGGGGCAGAGAGACTAGTGGGCACACCAGCGGCAGAGAAGGGAGAAGGGCAGGAAGCCTAGTGGGCACAGCGACCGCAAGGAAGAAGAGTAAGGAAGGGCAGGGCGTCTAGTGGGCACAGCAGCGGCAAGGAAGAGAGAAGGGCAGGAAGCCTAGTGGGCACAGCGACCGCAAGAAAGAATAAGAAAGGGAAGAGTGCCTAGTGGGCACAGCAACGGCTAGGAAGAGAGAAGGGCACAGAGGCCTCAAGGAGGGGCAGAGTGCCCAGTGGGCAGAGCAGCGGGCAGGCAAGGAGGCGGAAGGGCAGAGCGCCTAGTGGGCACACCGGCGGCAGGGAAGGGAGAAGGGCAGGAAGCCTAGTGGGCACAGCGACCGCAAGGAAGAAGAATAAGGAAGGGCAGGGCGCCTAGTGGGCACAGCAGCGGCAAGGAAGAGAGAAGGGCACAGAGGCATGGAAGAGGGGCGGGGTGCCCAGTGGGCAGAGCATCGGCCAGGCCAGGAGGTGGAGGGGCCGGGCGCCTAGTGGGTAGAGCGGCGCCCCCTCCTCTCGTCCGGGCGGGCGCCCACCTGCTTGGTGAAGAGGATGGCCGTGTCCCAGTAGTCGGGCTGCTTGTCGCTGCCCTTGTTCCACTTCTTCTGCCAGGCGCAGAAGTTGCGGAGGGTGAGGGCGGCGTTGCCGGTCACCTTGGGCCCCTTGTCCTCCCGCCCGATGACCAGGAACTTGACCACGGCCAGGTTGATGGGGTTGCGGATGCTGGCGTGGCGGTAGAGGCGGGCGGCCGTGGCCATCAGGGTGAGCAGGTAGTGCTGGAGGTCGCGGCCGTGGAAGTGGGCCATGGACTCGTCGGCCACCACCAGCGTCTCCACGTAGCGGGGCACCGAGGCGAAGCGCTTGGCCCGGGCGCCCGGCGGCTGAGGCGGCGGCTTCTTCCCGGGCTTGGCTGGCGGCTGCCCCCCGCGCCCCTTCGCCCGCCCGGCGGCGCCCTCCTCCTCCGCCTCTTCCTCCTCCTCCTGGGCGCCGGCCTTGTACTTCTCCAGGGCTCGCAGGATGGCCGCGTTGAGGCCGGAGCCCACCCCGCAGCGCCAGGGGCCCGAGGCGGCGGCGTGGGCGTGGGGGCGGCTGCGGCGCTGCAACAGGTGCTGGCCGGGCGGGGTCCAGAGCGCCCGGTTCCCCTCGCCGCCCTCGCCCTCGCCGCCCGCCTTGAGGGGCCGGATGAGGTACTCGGCGCCCCGGTAGCCGAAGGCCCCGGTCAGCCCCCCGCAGAGGCTGAGGGCGGCGAAGGAGTCCGGGTCGGCGTTGACGAGGCCCGAGTAGAAGCAGTGGCGCAGGTCGCCCTCCCAGGCCGGGTGGGCGCCCTCGGGGGCTCCGTGGTCCCAGGCGGCCTCGCCCGGCAGGTAGTGGGTGGCGAAGGCGGGCGCCAGGAAGCGCGAGTCCGGCCGCAGGGCCAGCAGGAACGCCTGGCCGAAGGCGCGGATCTGGAAGGCGGCCCCGCGCCCGGCCCTCGGCTCCCCGGGCGGGCGGGCGGGCGGCTCCGGCTCCAAGCGCTCCGGGGTGACCAGGACCTCGGGCCCGGCGGAGGGGGCGCCGCTGCCGCGGGGAGGCAGGAGGGCCAAGAGGCACAGCAGGACGCCGGCGGCGGCCCCGCGGAGGAGGAGGAGGAGCAGCGGCATGGCTGGCCGGCGAGGCGGGAAGCGGCGAGGCGGCCGGGCTCTCAGCCGCACATCCGCCGCCACCCCGCGGGAGGGACGGGGAGCCCTGGCCGGGCGCGGCGGGGGGGAGGCGAGGGCAGAGCCGAGGGCAGAGCCGGCCGCCCTCCAGAGCCGGACTTCGGGCGCCTGCTTCGACCGGCCGCCAGCTCCGGCTGCAAGGGGCGCCCTCGCCCGCCCGCTGACACCACCTGCCTTGGCAAGAAAGCCCCCCCACGCCCTCGGCCTCCTCAGGGCTTTATAGACGTGGCTGTCATGTGCCAGGATTTTTTTTTCCCAATCGAGCCAAGGGTTTGTAACCGGAGTTCGCCTTCCCTCCTTCTCCGGCTTCGCCTTCTCCCCCTTCCCTCCTCCTCCTCCTCCGTCCCTTTCCTTGCGAAGGGGAGGCGCCTCCGAGGCTCTGCTCGCCTTCCTCGCGGGGAGTTCCGCGGGGCGCTTTAAAGAGGCCGAGGGGGGCGGCGGGGCTGGGGCTGGGCTGGGGGGACGCCGCCCCCGCACTCGATGGGTGTTGCAGTTTTGAGAGCCAGAGAGCGAGGCGGGGGCGGGAGCGGCTCTTGCATCTGCCGTCCTGGCACCCGTTTGGTCCCTAGTCCGACTTCAGGGCAGCTTTGCTCTCAACTCCCTCCCTCCCCCTCTAATTAAGGTTCCTCTCTTTCTCTGACTCGTCCGTTTCCCCCCACCCCCCCACCCCCAGGACTGTGTCTTCTTTGTGGCCAGGCAGCCTTGGGGGTCTTCCTGCCCCCCCCCCGGAAAGGCATCGCCCAGCGTTGCAAGGGCTGCAGCCAAAAGGCTGCGAAGGGGGTTGGCGAGGGGGAGCTTGCCTGTGAAGCCATCCCCAGAGCGCACCGGGCCGCCGCCTGTCTCCCGGCTCCTCGTTAGCCTCTTGCCTGAGCGTTTCCGACTTGGAAAGCTCACTGTGTGCACTTTTTGAGCGCGCCAGCGGTTTTACCAGCCGCTTGGAAGTCATAGAATCAAAGAACTATAGAGTTGGAAGAGACCACGAGGGCCATCCAGTCCAACCCCCTTCTGCCACGCAGGAAATCTTGATCAAAGCATCCCCGACAGATGGCCATCCAGCCTTTTGGATCGCCCTCCATCCTCGGCTGGGAGATGTTGCCTCCCCCCGTTGAGTTGAATACCAGGTCAGGTCCGCACGTGACAGAGCAAAGCCTGAATGTACGTATAGGGAAATGTGGTCCAAGTGAGATCCAGGCTAGAATCTGCACTTGATGCACCAGAAGGACAGGGCATTTCCAGTTATGTTTGGATTCACAGTGACATTAGACCCACCACATCCTTTCTGTGACACCTGATCATTGAAATCCCCCCATTACTACTGCATCTCTCCTTTCTGAATGTGTGGTCATTTGTTCCAGGAAGGCATCATCCAAGTCTTCGGTTTGGCTTGGAGGTCTGTAGTAGACCCCCCACAACAACATCCCTGCTGTTTCTCTCCCCATTAATTTTTACATGACACAAGTCTTGCACTACGAATCCACTTCAACTGCTATGGTAACATCCCATGGAATCCTGGGATACATAGTCTGGTGAGGCAGTAGAAGCCTCTCAGTGTGAATTCCAAGCAAACCGCCCTTAGTGTGAATGCCAGGATTCCAGAAAATGGAGCCATGGCAGTTGAAGTGGAATCACACAGTGCTATACAGTACTAGTGTTGTGTGAAAGAGCCTTAGGAGGAGTGAGAGACCTATGAGAGATGACAGGATTAAACAAGGAAACAAGTGGAATTTCATACATCATAAATTCTAGGATGTAGTTGCTGTTCTTAGACAAGGTTCACCTTACCATTAGGCAGAATCCATTGACTGCTTCTGGTGGGAGGTTGTCCTAGCAAGCTCCTAGTTCCTCATGAATAATCTGGCAGTTCCCTTCTGTTTTAGGACAGAGCTGTATATTCCATACAACCTAATTTGAACCTCCTTAAATTTGTTTACTGTCTCAGGTGTGGTGGTGGTGGGCATTCTCCCATCACCAATGTAGAAATGAGATTCAATAGACAACTTCTGGACATGGACTAGAGAAGGAGCCCCATCTTGTTCTTTGCCTCAGGCAACAGAATACCTACAGTAGGAATAGGAATTGTGGGCCTCTCTGGATTTTGTGGGAGTTCAACTCCCTTCACCATAGTCAACACAGCCAATAGTGAAGAGTGTTGGGAGTTTTAGTCCAACAGCATCTGGAGGGCCACATTATACCCACTCCTTTTCTAGATTTAGGAGATTTTCAGACGCCTCTTTCAGTGTCTTGCCGCGCAAGCAGCAAGTTACAAGGAAGTTGTCTGTGAGTAAAAAACAGCGCGGCCGCCTCCAATGCTGGCCGCAAGAGTCACAGACGACGCCGAGAGAGAAACGGCATCATCCAAAATGGACCCCTTGCCGCGCAGCAGCCTCGTTACTGCTCCGGAGGCTGCTTGCGCGGCAAGATGCTGAAAGAGGCGTCTGAAAATCTCCCCAGTCTTCAGTCAAGGTCTGAGCCTCTGTGAAGAGATGCAACCTTATAAGCACTAGCATTGGGATAAACTCAGTTAAATTCATAAGGCTACACTGTACAGTGTACCTCTGTCACACACTACTTAAATAATGTTTTAATGAGATCAATAGTTGGGAGGTAGCCTAAATACCCTGAAGGCACTAGATCCCATGTGATCTTGGAAGCTAAGCAGGGTCAGACCTGGTTAGTAGTAGGATGGGGAACCATCGAGGAATACCAGGTGCTGTAACCTATCTTTCAGAGGAAAACCATAATAAACCATCTCTGAGTATTCCTTGCATTTAAAACCCTATGAAATGCATGGGGTCTCCATAAGTTGACAGGCGACTTGAAGGTGTTCTCACACACGCACACACAATTGTGAGGGGGGAACTGTTTTTAAACCAAAGATATCTTCCAGATGTATTAGCATTGCTGGAGTAGTTTTTAGATCATGTGTGGAAAACATTCCCATCAACAGGAGGAACACTTGTTGTGACCTAAACAATGCTGGGAAATGTAGTTTTCCCATGCTGCTGAAAATTTAAGAGCTAGAGATACATCTCACTTCCTTACAAAAACATAGTTTCCTGAGGTGAAGACAGAATCAATTTTGAGTCTAGCATGTTTTTTTAATGCATACTTTAAAACTGTATAACCCAAACAATCTCTATATCCATATACTTGTTGCCAAATCTCCTGCAGTGTATATGTTTGATGCAGAATATCCACAAGATAATATCTCTTTAAATCACACTTTCCCAGCCCAGTGTTCTCTAGATGCTTGGGCTATGACTGCCATCATCTCCAGCCAGCTTGGAACCATCTGAATTCAGCCATGATTGACACTATCTCTAAGAACTGATAATAAAAGTGTATCTATGGGTATGAAAAAGATTCCACTGGAATCTCAGCCCTCTAGTAACCTCTTCCTGCAGTTTCCAGCACCATCTTTCCATGCTGACATCAGCAGAGGAAGCAGACAATACTGTTCACTGCTTTTTTAAAAAAACAAAAAACACCAAGTGATGGAAGTGGGCCAAAGCATCAAATGAAGCAGATTTTTGGAAAGAAATGAACGACTGAAAATTGTTCTTTACTTGAAACCTTTACAACTAATTTCATTTTATTGAAAAGAGCAAAGGAAGTCTTTATTGAGTTATCCAATCTGAAACAATTAAGATTTTTTTTTAGAAAAAAATTGTAATGCCAGCATGATCTCACCAGCCTCATAATCAACTAAAAGACTTACAAGATTTCCTAAACATTTAAAACGGTTGTGACACATTAGGTTTATTTTACACTTGAAATAATTATTCCTATAGGAGGGAACTAAAGATGTTGTTGGATTCCGACTCCCAGCATTCTTCACCATTGGCTAACCTGCTAAGGGCTGATGGAAGCTGAAGAACATCTGGAGTATCGTGTAGTTTTTTTCCCTGATTTATATACAGTTGGGCCCACGTATCTGCAGGGATCCTGGATCCCGGGCTTACAGCGGATACCGGAAACAGTGGATAACAGCAAATGCCATTGAAAATAATGGGACTTCTGGCTTAAAATACCATAGAGTTGCCTAAGAGGGCCTAGAAAATGTCTAGAGAGGATGCCTCTCTAGACATTTTCTAGGAAGACTCTATGGCATGTGTTCTTCTTTTTGTGTCCCATGGATAACTGAAACCGCAGATATTGGTTCCATAGATATGGAGGTCAGACTGTATGGCTTTTCTGCAAGGCGTTAAGAACAGGATGAGGTCAAACACATATCTAGTCCAGCATTCTGTTGCCTGATATCTATGGGAAGCCCAAAACTAAGACATGTGCACAATGGCATCTTTCAGCTCATGTGTCTGCTGCCACTGGTATTCAGAATTTTCCTGCCTTGGTTGGTGGAGGCAACAATCAACCATTGTGATTACAAACCAGTGATAGCCTTATCCTCCTTGAGTCTGGTTAACTCCCATTGTCCGAGGTAGGGGCCATCACCCTACCTTTAAACATAATTAAAGACATTCTATTGTTTAATTATGTGTGCTATGTAAAGAAGCATTTCCTTTTATCTGTTCATAGATCTCTGGGTCAGAGATTATGAGATATACAGTTGGGCCTTTCAGTTTGAATTGCTGCACTGCACATAATATTTTCAGATCATTTTCCAACATGAGGCAAGAAAAGCTTTGCATCTGGCAAGTGGGTTCATATTCCAAAACTGTGACTGTCAGTAGCAGTAACCTCTATCAATCTTTGAAACATGAAAGGTGTGCTTTTGCTTTTAAATTATTTAACTAATGCTCTGCAGAAATTGATTTTCTGAACCCACTTGATGGCTAAAAGACTTCTGTTGTAACACTGAAAAGATAAATGTCCACCTCCTGTTATTTTGAGGACCTTACAGGTTAACATATGAGCATGCCTAGATATCTATGAGACTTTAAGTCATGAGTAACTGAAATCTCATTGATTTTAGTGTCTCAAACCATGACTTAGTGCCAGGTGTTGTCCATTCCTGTTACAAGCCTAATTAACTTCATTAGTAAGGGAGAAAGGGGCCCATTAATAAATCAGGAGCAGAAAAATCAACATTGAGCCCCTCCCGAAGAGAGGGGGAAAGTCTCTGAAAATCCTAGGTTTTGTTTCTGTACAAACTTGATTTTATTTTGGAGATCCACATAACATTTTCTTCATCCCAAAGTATTTCCAGTAAACTCCAGCATTATCAAGGACTTTTCATTCCTACTTCCGAGGTTGGTTTAAATTAACCCAGTTTTGTCTGAAATGAACTGTGTCTCTATTTGACAGTCTATTATGTATTATTCTGGCACTATTCAAGATGGCTGCCACCAGTAAAACACAGCTATTGTTTCCAGGACACAGATTCAACAGAGATCAAGTGAGGGGAAGAGGTTTGCGCCAAAAAAAAAAAAAAAGATCTTAATGTTTAACCAATTTAATATTGCTAAAAACAGTTGGAGGAGAAGTGGGAAGAACCTAAGGGAGGGGGCAGTAAGGGAAACCTGGGATATTTCAATAAAGAGTTTGATGCAAACCAGGAAATATACAGGCAAAAGCAAAACAAAAAGAACTGGCAAAAGCAAACAAAAAGTCACATCCTCTCTGCTTCAGAGGAAGGCAAAGGCAACCCCCCTCTGAACAAATCTTGCCAAGAAAACCCCATGATAGGTTTGCCTTGGGGTCACCATAAGTCAGAATGAATCCCTAGCAGGAAGATTTTCCAACTAGTTTAAGAGGGGATGTGTGTCCTTTAGTACTCAGCTCCATCATGGAATATATAGGTGGGAAGCATACTGTCCTCCACTTATCGCTGAACTGCTACTCCCAGGAGCTCTAGGCATCATAGCCACTGGTAAGGAATGCTGGGAACTGCAATTCATCAACACTTGGAAGTCCCTATGATTTCCACCTCTGGTGGAATACATTTGCACATAAATCACAATGTCAAAGTTCAGGCTCATTTTTACTACCAAGAGCTGGATTCATGGTCAATTAACCATACTCACAGACAAAACAGTTTCTGCTTTGATTTAAAGATTTGGCAAGGAGACAGCTGTAGCTAGTGTTGCCAGGTCAGGATTATCCTAGACCCTAAGGTTTCAGAGCCAAAACCTAAGATCTAGGAATGGACCCAGATGATGTCATGAGGGTGGGCCATGGTGATATTATTAAGCATTTTGTATTATATGGACTTTTTCGGACAAAGAAAAAACAACGCTAGCAGCCTCGCCATGTTGCGAGGCTGCAGCGCTGCAGGGCGTCCGTTTCACATGATGCCCGTCCCTAGCGGTACTGTTGCAGTACCACTAGGACATTTGAGCATTATATTTAGCAGAATTTTACTCACAAGCAACAGTACCACTAGGGACGGGTGTCATGCGAAACGGACGCCCTGCAGCGCTGCAGCCTTGCAACGTGGCGAGGCTGCTAGCGTTGTTTTTTCTTTGTCCGAAAAAGTCCTACATCAATCACAGTTACAAAGAATGCACCATTCAAATTAAAAAAAAAATCACCGAAGTCTAACCAATGGGGAAGTACGTATATCTTTCAAGACAGCATTCTTGCCCTGAGATTTTTCCTCCTCACCCTGAGAAGTAAATCAAAGCCATGAGACCTGGCAATCCCAGCTGCAGCTGAATAATTTGATGCCTTTCTAAAATCCCAGCCTACCTACATTGCTGTCCACCCAGAAGCTGAGAACTCTCCCAAAGTCGTTCTGCAAGAGGAGAGGGGATGAAAAGGCTGCTACCGCTGGTGTTTAGATCAACCATAATCAAATCCCCCTTTTGGCCCAGACTTGTGACTTGCAAAAGCTTTTTGAGTTACCCAAAATCAGGGAATGGGTGAGTTTTGCTAAGGAGCTCAGTTAACTTTAATGAACTGAACTCTGTTTGTTTGGCAGACTGGATTTTAAAAAGGATGTTTTATTAAGCTGAAGGGCTTTATCAGAGACCAACTGAATTTTACTGCACAGAGCACCTCACAAACTCTCTAAAAATAATAATCAGATGTCCTTCATTTTTCAAAGGATTCTTCCGAATTCTGGGGCCTCCCAACTGAGGGTTGCAAAAGAAAAAATGAGTCTGTTTTGATGAATAGGCTTTTCCAGTAATTGCAGACTTGACATTTGTGTGTTGTCCTTTTTTTAGATTGGGAAATGTCTCTTCTAAAAGCATCCCCATGATTGTGTACACCTCTTCTTTCAGGAAATGCATGTCAAATGATTCAACCAACACTAAAACAACATTCCGGCCCCATGCTATTTACATATAGCAAGAAAAATGAATGATCTTCATTTGATAACTTCCAAATGTTGCTTGCATGGCAAATCATTTATGAGCAGGTCCCAATCCCTCCTCAGCTACAAGGTTCTTTGGCTGGCTGCATGGGAGAAACTAATGTCTTTTAAAGCCAAACGAGACATGATACAAGAACTATCTTTACTTCCCCCCCCCCTTTTTTTTTTAACTTACTGCTTCTGCTTGGCACTCCAGAATTGACCTCAACAGAGAAAGTGGTCTTAACTCATTTCCTCTAAAGTGTTCAACCATTAAAAAACACACACACACCACTTCCTTCAAGTAGCTTTTCCCCCTGGTGTAGGATATCAATTATTTAATATTTATATTGATGTTTTTGTTTATTATTTATCTATAAATTATTCATAATTATTAGTGATAATGACCTGGATTTATTATTTTTTTTAATGCCTTTTAACTTAATGTGTGGGTAGAAAAAGAGCTTTTGAGCACAGTAATACCCCAAGTTGGGGAAAAAAGAGTTAAGCACTCTCTTTTCCCCGTAACTTCACTCTCGTTCAGAGTCCACTGTAACTCTGGTTACATATCATAGGCCTCACATATATAGTCAAAGAGACTGGGTAAATTACTTTTTCCAGGCTACAGCTCCAAAACTGTGGATTCTGGGAGCTGTAGTAAAAGAACACAACTTTTCTTCATTTTCTTCACTTCTTCTGCCTAGCAGTTTTGGATAAGAATTAAGAACAAACTAGCATAATGTCCAAAACAAAGATGTTTTCCGCAAAAGAGATTATGTCCACCATAGTGACCATGCTGACTAGGGAATTTTGAGTATTATCGTTTTTGTTTTGTGTTTTATTTTTATTTTTTTAAAAAAAAAACCACAACTTTTTGAAGCCGTGTTCTACTTTGGTCCGCAAGTGAATGTGCCTCACAAAACTGTTGTAAGGATAACAAGGTACAGCTCCATGATAGCAGGTTCTGAACCCAGGTTTCCCCCATTTGCTGCTATTGGGGAATTGCAAGTCTGGAATTTTTGCTCCTTAACCCATACACTTTCAATACTTTCAGTATCCTTAGTAGAAGAGGCAAGGACACCTGGCAGCAGCCAGAAGGTCAGCACATACAGTGCCAATCTAGTTTCCCTTGGAAGGCTCCGTGAAGGCCCCGGGGAGGGAGGGGGGAGGGTGGGGGGAGGCCTTCACGGAGCCTTGGAAGGCTCCTTGAAGGCCTTGGGAGGGTGGGGGGAGTCCATGGGGGCCTTCACGGAGCCGTCAAAGGCTCCGTGGAAGCCCCGGGGAGGGAGGGGGGAGGATGGGGGGAGGCCTTCACGGAGCCTTGGAAGGCTCCGTGAATGCCTGGGGAGGGTGGGGGAGGCCGCAGAGGCCTTCACGGAGCCTTGGAAGGCTCTGTGAATGCCTGGGGAGGCCACGGAGGCCTTCACGGAGCCTTTCAAGGCTCCGTGAAGGCCCCAGGGAGGGAGGGGGGAGGGTGGGGGGAGGCCTTCACGGAGCCTTGGAAGGCTCCGTGAAGGCCTGGGGCGGGTGGGGGAAGGCCGCGGGGGCCTTCACGGAGCCTTGAAAGGCTCCTTGAAGGCCCCAGAGAGGGAGGGGGGAGGTTTGGGGGAGGCCTTCACGGAGCCTTGGAAGGCTCCGTGAAGGCCTGGGGAGGGTGGGGGGAGTCCGCGGGGGCCTTCACGGAGCCTTGGAAGGCTCCGTGAAGGCCCCGGGGAGGGACGGGGGAGGGCAATCAATATTCGCGGTTTTTTGACATTTGCGGGGGTCCGTGGAACCTAACCCTCGCGAATGTCAAGGGACAACTGTATATATATATATATATATATATATATATAAAACATTAGATTCATTTTAGAAAACTACATGATTGTTGTGTGCCTTCAAGCCATTTCTGAGGTGAACCTATCACAGGGTTTTCTTACCAAGATTTGTTCAGAGGGCATGTGCCTTTGCCTTCCTCTGAGGCTGAGAGGATGTGACTTACTCAAGGTCACTCAGTGACTTTCCATGGCCAAGCAGGGATTTGAACTCTGGTCTCTAGAGTCATAGTCCAGCACTCAAACCACTACATCACACTGGCTCATTAAAAGACAAAAAGAAACCAATTACAAACCGTAAAACAGCACAGCACACAACTAAAAGCCCATCCTGGGGGCCGTTTACACGATGAAAATGTCCTGGGAAGAATTCGTGTCGATCCCTGGCAGTTTACATGTACATCAGGTCGGGTACGTGATTTTCGGAAGGGGGGCCACCTTTTATCCCTCAACCTGCGGGACTTCCAGTCCCGCAGGTTGTGCCGGTTTTTAAAAAAGTCACTGGAGGATTCGGAAAATCGGAAATGTAAACAGCGTGGGACAAAAAGTCTCGGTACTGGGATGACCGGAAATGGTGACTGGGGGCGGGCTTAGAGATCAGCGACCAGAAAAGGAGGGGTCAGTCACCCGTTCAACAGATCCAGCCTCACCAGCCGAAAACAAAGGCATCCCTTCCAGCTGCATGAAGGTTGATGTGTGTGTGTGTGCGCGCGACTGTACTCAATCACCTTTTTAAATGGATTTCTACACTGCATGCTACAGAGAGATCGTGGTGGGCAGATCCTCCCTGGTTCTGAACAGAGAGATCGTGGTGGACGGGCACAGTAAAATATTCCAGCCTCTGAGCGAATGAAAATCCCTTAAATTTCCCCTCTATGTCTGTGTGTTTCAAAACAGCCTGTTTGTAGCTGGTTTGAAGCATGAACTCTGCAGCTAATCTGTGTTGTAAGGGTTAACATTTTACAGAGGCAAGGGGAATACGATGCCTCCCCTCCCCTCCCCTCCCCCTCACTCGGCTTGATTTCAAATGGAAAGCACTCTTTCGTTCCTGCGTCTGAGCGAAAGATCTCAGTCTGGAACTTTAAAAATGCTTTCTGCCTCTTCTGAAAGGGTTAAAATGTTCAAGAAGCAAAGGGGGAATAACAAACCTCTGCCCCCCTCTCCCCCCCCCAGCCAGCCAATAGCATCGCTCATGGCATGGAACTCTAAAGGAAGTGCGTCACCGAGGTTGTGAAAACACGAGTAATCGCATCTTTGATTGACAGCCAAAAAAAAAAAATTAAAACCTAAACAAAACCGGAACTATGGACGTGTAAATATCAGTCACGGGACCACATGGGATATCCATATCAGAGACATAAATCGTATAAACAGTGAGGGGCGGATTCGTGATCACTTTGTCCCGGTAGGCAACGCGACAATTTCTGTCGTGTGACTGGCACCCTGGACAGTTTCTAAAAGCCTGAAAGCATAAGAATGTTTTAACTTGCTGGTAGAAGGAGAACAAGGATGGAGCCATTCTGGCCTTCTTTGGAAGGGAGTTCCAAAGGCTGGGAGCAGCCACCGAGAAAGCCCTCTTCCTTGTCCCCACCAAACGAGCCTGCGAATGTGATGGGACAGAGAGGAAAGTCTCCCCAGAAGACCTTAGCTCTTTAACATGGGTCTTTAAAAAAAAAAAAAAATCTTCAATGCTTTCTTCACCTAAGGGTGTGGTATTTGTGCTTTCAATATGGTAGCTATTTATTTGGTTTGAGTAAAGCCTCCAAGTTATTTTTTTTACCTCTATGTGCACCAAAAAAGGAAAAAAAAGTCTACAAATATTTTGAGCAAACAAAGTAACAAAGTTATCTCATATGCACGAACCAGTCCTTTATCTTAAGTTTGTCATGTGCAGCAGTGGGGGAACAGGGTCACCCACACAAGCTGGAACTCCTTGCCTGCGTGCAGAATTCAGTATGTCTTCTGACAAAGCCTTTGCAATATATGGATAGATCTTGTCCTTTCCCCCTGTGTGTATTCAATCTCCCCCTCCAGGTACTGTAATATCTGTACTGCTCTTTCCTTCATCCTGTGGCCCTGTGTTGCTTTTTTCATTTGTATTTCAAGTACAGAAATATAAAGGAGATGGAGAGGTCAAGAATGAGTTGTTAATTGCTAAGTCAACAGGAAATGCCTTCTCTTCACAGGCACTTGGGTAGTTTTTGGCAAAGGCTGGGCAGGGACTGTTGAGGGCAGGGCACTGGAACGCAATGGCAAAGGCCAGCTCCATCTGGCAGGACGGCGGACTCTTGAAAGAGAGCTGATAACGGTTGAACTCCATGAAAGGAAAGCTCATTTTAATTGCACCGTATAGTTAAGGGCAGAAAGACACACTTCAGGCAAAAGTATGCACACTATAAAAAAGGGAGGTGCAGCTCCTCAGAACAAAAGGCATAGTGAGGTCACTGAGTTTGAAAAGCTGCTTTTTTGCACTACAGCTCCTTGAGGTCAGCTAGCCAGGAGAGGGGGATTCTGGGAGCTGCCATCCACAAAGGTAACTTTGGGAAGTTCTCGGGCAGCAGGCAAACGGTGTGACATCTTCACATTTAATGGCTTGCATCTCGTTGTTACTCCTGATTAAAGTAGATCCATTGAATCAACGGTATTTACCCATGTACTGACTCATCATTCAACAATTGATTCAGTGGGTCTACTCTAGCTGGGACTAACCAACAGGATTCAGGCCACTGTTTAATATGATGCATTTCAAGTACCCAAGCATTTGCGGAGTGTTGTGGAGTCTCCTTCTTTGGAGGTTTTTAAAGAGGCTGGTTGGCCAACTGTCAGGAGTGCTTTGATTGTGTGTTCCTGCATGGCAGGGGGTTGGACTAGATGGCCCTTGCGGTCTCTTCCAATCCTATGATTCTGTGAATTCATGTATGTGATGCCAGTAAAATGTGCTGCTGGAAGAGAGTTCTGCAGATACCCTGGACTACCCAAAAGACAAATAAATGGGTCCAAGAGTAAATCAAGCCTGAACTCTCCCTAGAAGCCAAGATGACTAAACTGAGACTGTTGTACTTTGGACATATCATGAAAAGACTTGACTCACTAGAAAAGACAATGATGCTTGGCAAGGTAGAAGGCAGTAGGAAAAGAGGAAGACCTTATTACAGGTGGATAGACTCATTCAAGGAAACCACGACCCTGAGTCTGATGAAGTCCATCTGATGGCAGTTAACAACAACAACAACAACAACAACAAACCTTACAACATTTGCAAACACAAATGTCACAAAACTGCCCATAAGCCTCTGGTGCCCTCCTCCAAAAGGAAACTAAATCCAGGTAAGTACTGTATTCCTAGAGCTTCTCACTACTCAGAGGACCAAGGTGAGCATAACAGTACTGATGTTGTCTGAGCAGAAAACCAAAACTGGCTGCCGGCACTCGTGTTAATGGGGTAGTGGATGGGGAATTCCAGATTTTAGTCCATAGTTTGAAGGAGTCCAGTAACTGAAAGTGCTGAACCCATTTCAGGAGCTGGAATTCAGCACCTTAGATAGCTCCTTTAATGTTCAAACTAAAACCAAGAGTGGATTCGCTGCCCCAACTAACAACAGAGAGCTACCAATAGTCATTGCAGAAAACTCCATTAATATAATATGTACAATTCCCAGAAGGAAGTGGGGTTTTCCTCCTGGTCTTAAGACTGCAGAATCCTCACCCATGTATGTTTAACTAACAAGGATCAGTGACAATTTGGTTCTGTTTGTTGATTTTTTAAAAAAATAAGGATTTATAAACATTCACAAATTTGTTCTTTAACAAGATAGAGAGGTGTTTTTGTTGTTGTTGTTGTTTTTGTTTTGGTTTGGTTTTGGTTTTTTGTTTTTTTTATAGGGAATGGAGGAAAAAGCAAAACTGACAGATTCTTTTATCCAGACAAAGGATTCAGAGTGCTTAGTTCTTGTGCATTCAAACATATTCAGGATTGCCACCTCTTTTTTTTTCCCCAACAGTCTTCTCATATTTAACATCTGTTTGGCAGGCAGGTGCAATATGGTATTTTCCACACTAGGAATAAGCTATGGATTTGTCGCTGCAGAGGGGTGAGAATTTCATTTGGTTTGCTTTCTGATAAGAGTTTGCCAACACTGGCAATTTCTTCATAAACAGGATACAAAGAATTTCAGAATTTTTAAAAAAATCAAACATGAGAGACAGTGAAAATGGTCTATTAGTCTGTCCCTGAGCTGTACTAAGTAACACATTAAAATCACATCCTTCAAGCTGGCACTAATGAGCTAAAGAACAATTTGGATTTTGTAAGAAGCCCCTAGTTTCTATTTGTCCCCCCCCCCAAAAAAAATACTTCAGCTCTGGATCAATACTTTGGGAGCACTTTCTAATGGTGTCTATCAATAGGATGGTGTTCCTCATTGTTGTCCATCCATGGGAGTAAGTCAAGAATTGGGTAGAAAGGGAAAGGACTGGAACTATGATCCAGACATAGATTATGTGCTGAACTTTTAATTTTTGAGCAAACGTTTTTGATGGTGTGCATGGGGTTTCTATTTTTGAAGGAGATGCACATCTGGAGAATCATTCAGGAATCAGTGGCAAAATGCCGCATTTGCCACCAAAATCTGATTTCAGCTGGAGGGGAAAGGCAATATGAAGAACTGAAACAACATTCCTGCTGTATTACTTCATTTTCTTCATTCCATATCATCAACCTACCACCCATTATAAGGCAGTATAATAGTAATTTTAATCAGTTTACTTACTGAGCAAAGCTATGTTAAAATTAATCAGCTTATAAACATTTTACTGGATTGATTCCCCAACAACATAGTATATATTGCAGGACCTGAAAAAGTTACTTTGTAGATTATGGGTCTCCCAGAATCCTCAGCCAGAACGTCCAGTAGCCATGCTGGCAGGGGATTCTGGAAGTTGTAGTCAAAATTGTAATTTTTCCAAGCTCTGATATATTACTTATTGAATGCACTACAGGTCTGGAACAAGTCTTTATCATAAACATCCACTTGTTCCAGAGCTTCCCCTAACTTTATGAAATTTCAGCAAACAATATATAAATCCCCTTTTTATAACCAAGTTCTCATCCCCTAACCAGCTCATCCCCAAACTCACATTTTCCTGCCATTATCTGGAAACCATTACACAATTTATAAAAACAAATTCCTCTCTTTTTCACTGTATACCTGTTGCATTCAAAATTTCCCTGGGACAAAGAATTATTCTGATCTCTTTTGGAGCTTTGTTTCTAAAAAAAGGTCGATTTTTTTTAAAAAAAAAATTTTTAAGCGATATAAGAAGGAATCAAGAGATTTCAGTCTACTTCCTCATTTTAAAGTCGAAAGCAACAACAACAATGTTTTAATATAGCTCTTTCAAGAGTTTCAAGCCAAAGATAGACTGGGAATGATCTGAAATGCTGAAGAAATCCTGGCATTGTATGTACACTCCGGTTGTCTTCACTCAAGAGACTGGCAGTGGCACAAACTGGATCCACCCCAAGAGACTAACAAGTGCATTCTTCCTTCTCCCTACAGGCAAAGAGATTCCTCCTAAATATTAAGAAGAACTTCCTGACAGTAAGAGCTATTGAATGTAGAATGCGCTGCCTCAGAGTGTGGTGGAGTCTCCTTCTTTGGAGGTTTTTAAACAGAGGCTGGATGGCTATTTGTCAGGAATTATTCGATTGTGTATTCATGCATGGCAAGTGGTTGGACTGGATGGCCTTTGTGGTCTCTACCAGCTCTATGATCCTATGATTTTAAGGACATTATCAGACTAGCCCCTTAAAACATTATTTTGCTGGCACAAAAAAAACAAAACATTTTTATGCCAGCAAAAGAATGCCCCCCCCCTCCACACTTACCTTCCTTTCCTAGCAAAGGCAGCCCTGGCAATGAAGAGGAAGTGAATGGGGCTCCGTTCACTTCCTCATTTGAAATCCTGCAAGACTTCATCATGTGGGAAATTTAAAAATAAAAACAAAAAGCATAAAAAGATTTTAAAAGCACATACACACACTTTAAAAGTCCCAAGTAACCTGGGGAGAGTCATAAAAAGAGTAAAACTTACCTGGATGTCCTGATCGCACCCACTTTTGTGGGCCTCAATGCGCCTTGGCAGTCTCAAGCCCCCTGAACCTCTCTCCCCCAAATTCATTTTTCCAGACCATGGGAGGGTGGCTTTCACCCCAAATGGTAGAAAAGCTCCCACATATATGTGTTTTAGGGGTTGTCTAAATGGCGAAAATACTCCTCATAGTATTCGAGGAGAATACGATTTCTCTAAATGCCATCCCACTTCAACCCACCGTATTCGGAAGGAGGGGGGCCAAAACTCTGCAGGAAAACTCTGCCTTCACGGCTTTCCCCAAAGTTTATAAAAAGCTGCACGGGGAATGCACATTCCCACTCGTTGGGATAACCAATTTGATTTCATTTGCAGCATTCTCGATAAGAGAGGAAGTGGAAAGCTGATTGGTTGGACATGTGCAGGGGCAGAGCTTGCTAACAAGGCAAGTGCCTGGAACCACCATGTTGGATTTTTGCCATAGCGATCAAATACTGAGGTAATGAAACAGCTCCCCCCCCCCGGCCCCTATTTATTTAGGCAGAATATGTCACTTTCGCACCTTAGATATATTTTTAAAAAAAATACTGTTTGGCAGTGGCGGCAACTCGTGACAGTAAAAATGCGAGTAATTCACTCACACACACAATCTTGATTTGCAGGCATGCCCTTTGGAACAGCAAAAGCCAATAGCTTCGCATGCCTGAGATCTTGCAAAAAAAAAAAGTTAAGACAAATAGAAGCTGCTTCAAATTGGCGTTAATGCGCATCAATCCACATTTCTCCCCTCATATAGACAAGCCCTTAGCTTTTCCACTCATTCCTAGAAACCTCCCTTATGCCTGTTTTTGACAGGAAATGATAGGATGCTTGATGAGTTAATTGACAGCAAACTGCAAACTACTATTGCACTTTGAACTCCATTTTCAGCAATTGAAGTAAACCCAAAGACTAATGATTCAAAGTGGGAAGAGGAGAAAGTGGAACATTTTAAAGCCACTGAGAAAGGAAAACAAAACAGAGGATAACAGACAGAAGGGTAATGAGAAGGAACCAAACTAGGAATCTATCCCAGTTACAGACTGAGGAACTGATTTAGGGTTGCCAGAGTGAAAACTGGAGAAGGACCATGTACCTTTAATGTTTGCAAGAAAAGAGGGAAATTTCAGCAGGTGTTGCTTATTACCTGGTTGCATGACAAGCAACACCTGCTGAAATTCCCTCTCCTAGACAGCCATCAAAGATACAGGGGCCTTCTCCAGTTTTTACTCTGGTAGCTCTAAGTGAGCCTCCCAATACGTAACTGGGGCAGCATCCTAATTCAGTTCCTTCCCATTACCTCTCTCCCTTGCATCTCAGCCAGTTTCCTTCCTACTCAGCCTTGAATCCTTTCTAGCTTCTCCTGAGAGGCTGTTCCACACATTACAGATCAAGAATTGTGGATTTGCCATCAAATGTACTTTCAATAGTGCTACAGCTGGTCCTCAGTCTCTAGGTGGCATACAACAGTGATTATTAATTTCCTGGAAACTGTTTAATGCAGTGTAGATGTGTAAATAGCTATTGCTTAAAACAATTTGTAAGCCGCTCTGATAGCCTTGTGGCTGAAGAGCAGGGTATAAATAACTAACTAAATAAAATAAAAATAAAATAAAGTTAGTCATTGCCTGATACTATTTGTGATTTGTTGGCTGGTCATTCTAACTACATCACACTTAAGATGGCCATCTTTGAAGTAGCAGCTCCCCAAAAATCCACTGCAAATTCTTAAAGACAGTAGCAGTGGATTAAGAGGACCAGTTGTTGTAGCTGTCATTATTATCATTGGTTCAATATTTTATCCAGTAAACTTTTGCTTTGTTCCTTGGTTTTTATCCTTTTTTGTCATCTTGTGTCTAACGTAATTGTAATTTTGTCAGCAGTACTTCTTGTATGACTGCATACACTGTTTTGTAATGAACGTTCTGCCGTAGACAAATAAAATTATCTACTGTCGTTCACTTAAGACACATGCTTTAGACATACACCTCAAGCATCCTAGTTACACCTAAGGACATAATAGGCAAAGCAGCCTACGTGTCTTTTTTTCTACAATAACAACATGGCTTATGCTACTTTTTCTTATAATACTACTGCCTGCAGCTTCTCCCCAATCTTGCCATTAATGCAGCTGGTTGTTCTGCCAGCGCAGATGAAGGTGTGTGGATGGCATGTAACAGTTGCTAGGTGACTTTAGGAGATGCTCCTCAGTCACCTACTGACTGACTCAAAAGCACATCCTAGAGTTGCCTAGCAACCACAACACACTGTCCTCTGTTTTCTGGGCTCATCAAAGTGGTTGCCAAATAAGGAGGTGGCAGCAAGGCTGTCAGTAATGTGGAAGGTGGGAGATGGTGTTATATTAAAAAGGGTTGTATTCAAAAAAGGAGTGGGCTGTTGTTTGTCCCTTGTTTGAAAGGCAGGCCAGTTTGACTGAGTCATAATCTATCATCTTGGGCCCTAGCAAGGAGAAGATTCATCCTGGAAATTTAAACAAATCCAGGTGATGGATTTAAAGTAGGTAAGATTCTTCCGCTGTAGCCAAGTAATACAGATGATAGCTTTTTAGCATACCTGAAAGCTGCAGTCTTTTACTGAGTAGGGACTTAACGCTTAGCAGCTTTGCCAGCAAATAAATCAATGGACAATGTTTAGGATGCAGAGTCCAAGGAGAGTGCTTTTTTTCCCCCTTGCGTCAGTGTCTAACTCATCAACCTTCATGGGGCCTGGGGATTTTAAACTATCATTGGCCCTAAACTGAGACAGTAGCATCACACCCATAGCTCTACAGTTTTCTTCAACAACCACTGAGAATACATATGAGTGAAAAATTAAGATTTTTTTTTTAAGTAATTCAAAATAACTCTTACATCATGGGCATTCAATACACATGAAGACTAATTTGACATTCTTCCTTGATTGCGGAATTAACCTTGGTGCAATTCCCATCCATAGTTTTTTCTTGGCTGATGAGAAAAATGTTACAAGAGAGTACAAGGACTTTGTCACATAATGCATAATAATTAACATATGGGCTAAAATCAGTGCTGGTGAAGCATAAAGCTCAGCCAGCATACTTACTCAGGGGAAATGGAAGGTCAATAGCATGAGGACTGAAAAGATGGTGGAACAATGGAACTCTCCCAGTGACCAGTCTGACCAATCAGGAAGTATTTGGCATGAGAGGTGGAGTTGCACCCAGCACTATTCAACAGCTGCGGCATACGGATTGTCTAGACGCAATGATATACTGTAAGTACGCATTTTTGCCCATGCTCAGAGACACCATTTTATCTACACCTTTTTTTTTTTTTGGCCTATTTGCATCCGTTTGAATGAAGCAGCCACACATTCCGATAAAGAACAATAGAGCGAAAATGTGCAGTGATTCAAATTCAGACAGCCACTTGTGCAAAAATGTGCACCTATGCACACTTTCTGAGAAATGTTGAAGAAAGCTGCAAATTCTTTTACTGCAAATCCTTTTACTGCACATGGTATCCTTCCAAATACCCTGAATAGGCTGCAGATCATGTGAGGCTGGATTGCACTCTATTCAAATTTAATGAGGAGTATTTTAAACATGTAGACAACCTCATAGCCCGAAGAAATCTATTGTGCAAGGAGATAATGTTAACCTCCTTGCAAAATGGCAAAAAACGCATACTCTCCAACATCTCACAGATGAAAACTGGGACACATGTGGCCATGCAACATAAGAACGGGGCCAAGATGTCAAAAATTATGAATGAGGAAGCACAGAAGAGTTGGGAGATGCTTCCCTTCCCTGGGCCTACAAGGAAGAGCAAGATTCTGCTCCCTCCCTCCCTCAAGTTAACTGAGTACAAGCTACTTTTGCATTTTCAACTCAGTTTGCAGTGACTGAAGTAAGCTGAGGACAAAGGGGGAGAGGAGGAGGAGGAGAAAAAAATTGGGACATTTTTAAAGCAACTAAAGAAGTGAGGTGACAGAGGATTACTTGGGGCTGTCCCTGCGAAATCAGGACAGTTGAACCCTGGAACCACAACTGCTGGGAGAGAAGCAGGAAGCTAAGTAAGATGCTCTGAAGAATCTTTACAAATTGCAGCAACCAATCAATTACTCCTTGAAAATTGTAGCAATCCGCTGGTCTACTAGGTGAGCTGTAGATTTGCACACAGCCCTTTCCTCTTGCCCAGAGCTGAGCACACTCTCCCAAACTGGAGAAAATGCACCCTCTTCTCCCACCTGGAAATAACCCATGAAAACTGGAGGCACGGAGCCTGGCCCAAGATCTGACAACCCTACAGCAGAGGTTCCACATAGGCCACAGGGGCATCTAAAAACCCATTGAATGGCCCTGCTCTGCATCACAGAAATTGCTTTGTGGGCAGTAGGGGTGATTTCATTTTTGTTTGTTTTTTGTTTTGTTTTATATTCTAACTGGAGTTGCCAGGAATTGAAACTGGGACCTTCTACATGAAAACCATGTGCCTGCCACTGAACTGTGGACCTTCCCATTGCCATTAGAAACATAGTAAGTTCCTCATAGTGAATCACACCACTGGTTCATCTAGCTTTGTCTTGCCTACACTGACTGGTGGTTTTTTCTCCAGGGTTTCAATCAGGGGTATTTTCCAGCCTAACCTGGAGGGGTATGCACACTACTGGAGCTATGTCTCTTTTCCATGATGCACCAGAAAGGGGCAGAGCTCACACCCTCATCTCTTATCTCCCCTCATCACTTGAAGGGTTTATTAACTAAAGCAAACGATTTGCTGTTTGTGTCAGGTGGTGACCTGCATTTGTGAATGAGCCACCATGGAGAATTATCAGCACCTATAATGGAGCGTTCCTATTAATTTGAAACAAAGTGCTTTCATGTGCCATTCATTCACACATTTCACTGCATTTATCAAGTGTTGATCAACCAAATGACCTACATGCATATGCGAACCACCAAACCTGGTTCTTATCCAGAGGTGATAAAAATCGTCCGGCTTCTCAAAATGTTAGTGAAGGAAGTTTCAACCATCCAATAGCTTTTCAGTACAGTCATGCTCAAATCATAGGACTAAATCCAACTTTAGTCCCAATCAGAGTTAATCCGTTGAAATGAATTAGGTGACTATTTACATATGTCCCATTGATTTCAATTAGTCTGCTCTGTTGTTGTGTACTTCAAGTCATTTCTGACTTATGCAGACCCTAAGGCTATCATGGGTTTTCTTGGCATAATTTGTTCAGGGGGGATTTGCCCTTGCCTTCCTCTGAGGCTGAGAGAATGTGACTTGCCCAAGGACACCCAGTGGGTTTCCATGGCCGAGTGTGGATTCAGACTCTGGTCTCCCAGTATCCTAGAGCAATACTCAAACCACACTGGCCCTACCAGCTGTTAAAATTAGATTTAGCCTGGAATGTTTTTGTGTAAAAATGTGAATTCCAATCATAACAGCACTTTCTATTGCTTACAGTATCATTTATTCCAAGATAAAACAAAGATCTTGCCCATGTGTCATTGTTTATTATCCTACGGTGGCCAAGATCTTATACAGCATAGTATACATCTCTGCATGCAGAGTTGCACATTAATCATGTCGTGTAATGGCAACATTTCACAACTGACCCATTACACAAAATGTGCAATCAATTGCATGACCAAATGTGCATGCACATCTATGTGCAATGAGCATCAGTGCACAACAGCACCCCATGCCAACATTCCTGAGTGGAGAAAAACATCTTAAGGAAATAGTGCTTGATTTGAAATGCATCCAGGCATTACAAACTGGACAAATCCAGTCTGAGGGGAGGAATTACAAATACCAATGGTATCACTGCTGTTAAAGTCTTGGTTTCTGTAAAAAGGATCTGGGGTGTGACCCATCACACTGGAAAGAGTTCACCACCTACCCACCAAAGGCTGTAGAAACCTGTTTTTGCCACTGGCTTAGAAAACCATACAAGGCTGACAGCTTGCGTTCAACTCAGTGAGTCACAGAAAAGCCTAAATCCAATTTGTTGGTGCCATCTATAGTAAACTCATTGAATGAAAGTCATTTACATAAGTGATAACTTGGTTGTCAGCAGTTGATTCAGTTGGTCTATTCCATCTAGCACTGGCAAAGGTGTGCAGATTGGATGTGAAACAAAGAGAAGTCAAGGTGGGCTTTGGTGGCAAAGTCATCATCATCCACCTGTCTGTCTGTCTGTTTCCTTCTTCCCTTCCTTATATCTCCTGTCTTCAGCAGGAGATTCAAGCAGCTTACAGTAAGATAGTACAAATACATAAAATGAACAAAATTATTTTTTTAAGTTAAAAACAGAATTTAAAAATACCTCGTTAAAAGAAGAATATTTTTATTCTCATCCAGTTTTTTTAAAAAGCAAAAACAAAACCCTGTGGCAACAAACAGTTGACTGCCTGAATAAAAAGGTATGCTAGTTGATGTCAGAATAACGCATTATATCAAGAGATGCAGTGTACAAATAAAAGTTCCATGTGTTCAGACAGTAGCACTCAACAAACCCAACACACACAGTGGCATTTCCAAAAATTGTATTTGCAACAAGTCGCTGCAGCTCCACGGCTGGTGGCTTCCATGTCGGTAGGGCAACCAATCTGTTCCATATTTTAGCCTCAAATTTAAAGGTTCAGTCCTAGGTGCTGAACTCTGTTCCCAAAACAGGTTTGGTACTTTGTGTTGCTCCTTTTAAAGTTTGGATAAAAACTAAGAATGGTTTCACCTTCTGACATGGGAAGCCACCTTCTGCTATTGATCAGTGGCACCTCTGGGTTTACTTGTATAACAGGTAACGTGGCCTGGGGGGAAAATATGCTATTGCATTCTGGGGGGAGAGGATCAGATCTTCATTCCCAGAAGGGGACAAGTGCTTACAGTTGGCTGTGGATCTCTATGACAGAGGGTGGCAGAATTGTGACTCTCCAGATGGTTTGGACTTCACCTCCCTCCCAGAAGACCCAATCAGTGTAGCCAATAGCAAGGGACTGTGGGAGTTGTCATTCTAAACATCTGGAAAACCAGAGTTTCTTCACCCCCTACTCACAAGTGAGCATGGCCAAAAAGATATTTGGGGAATGCTCGCACACTCACAGAAGGCTTTTCGCATATCATAGAATCATAGAATCATAGAATTGCAGAGTTGGAAGAGACCACGAGGGCCATCCAGTCCAACCCCCTGCCATGCAGGAAATCATGATCAAAGCATCCCTGACAGATGGCCATCCAGCCTCTGTTTAAAGACCTCCAAGGAAGGAGACCACACCACACTCCGAGGGAGTGCGTTCCACTGCCGAACAGCTCTTACTGTCAAAAAGTTCCTCCTAATGTTGAGGTGGAATCTCTGTTCCTGGAGCTTGCATCCATTGCTCCGTGTTCCAATCTCTGGAGCAGCAGAAAACAAGCTTGCTCCATCCTCAACGTGACACCCCTTCAAAGACTTAAACAGGGCTATCATATCACCTCTTATGTAGCAGAACAGCCGTCTATTCACTGAAGTATGTTGGACTGGGACTTCATAGGCTGAGGCTTGAATGCCCAGCCAATATCGATGTAAAATTATATTACACACACCTGTTCTGTAGAGGGTTCATTCCAGATTAATAAGGCCCATGCTGAGCATCCCCAGTTGGAAGTGTGTGGGCAGAGCCCTAGCTTGTGTTGAAGGAAACTTGCCCATACCATATTGCAAAGGAACAGGCCACAAGAGGTTGCTCAGAGTTTACACATCTGGAATAAACCTGGCTCACAGCATGTTCACTACCCAAATACCAGGGATGTACATCCCGGCCAGGCCAATGGCTGTTTTGGGAGAGGGGGGGACTTCATTCCTATAAACACAGCAACCCACACAATCTGGATGAGAGCCTTCACACTTTTTTCAAATGATGTTGACTAAGGTTTCAGCTGATTCCAGCTGATCATCTCCATATATCACAAGGGTGGGCAACTGAAGCTGGGCGTGGGGCTGTGTTATGGCTTGAGCAAGTGCTTGAGGGTTTGCACTTTTGTGTTGTTTGTTGTTGTTGTTTAAAAAAGATCTTCATTACATTAATTAATTGGTTTAGTTTAATTTCACTGAAGATCATGTTGCATTATCACATCTGGATATCTCAAATGATACTAGGATCCAGACACCAAAGAGGTGCAAAGCTCCAGCCATCTCCAGTTCACTTGCATGTAAGTCAAGACTTCTGTGGTTATACTATGATCCGGGGGCAACACTCCTGTGAATGGATGAATCTGCCAGTTTTCTTTTCTCCCAAATCTACATTTCTTAAAAATCAAGTTCTTTCCATCTAATTCATGATGAAAAAAATCAAATCCAGATGAGTTGTTCTTATTTTTAAAAAATCAACCAAATGAAATTCTCAACCAGCATTCAGTAATAGTATTCTCAACATGGAAAGGAACATTTTGTTGGTGCCTGTCATATAGCAGTTAAAAATGAAGAGACGGCCAACCTAATTCAACACTAGGAACATGGTTGAATAGTCAGAAATTCTAAGCCAGCTTGTAAAAGCTATGTACTCCTGTTCAGATGGCTGAATTTGTTTTACTCTCTTCCAAATTCAAATTTTCTCTCGCTTAAACTTTTGCTTTGTAATTTAGGAAGGATTTTGCAAATTTTCAAAAGTTCGTATGAAAAAGAACAGATCTATATCAAATTCTCACCAATTCCTAAACTGTCTCATATCCTAGGATCAGGATTGACCGCTGGCAGCCATGATCTTAATCTGATCCTCAGCATAGTCCTGCTTTTAAGGAAAAGCTCTAATTATGCCATTTGCTTGGAAGCTCTCAGGTAGACGGTGAGAGGCATGCTGTTAGTTACACAAGAGCACATAAGTACAGTTTATGCACCCACATGACTCTTTTTTTAGATGCGGTGTTGGAGGCTATTTTCTAGCCCTTTGCATCCTGTCCAAAATCTCCTCCCCCCACCCTTGAGTGCTGAGAAGGGCTTCTGCTGCTTATCTGTGGGGATGGGCGGGTGGGAGGGAAGAGGACATTCGATGGTAATGATACGGCTGCTCTGGGCTCCCAGGGGAAGGGAAGGAAGAGTGCACTCTCTCTGTGAGCTCATACTCATTTCTTCCCCCTCTGGGCTGAGACCAGCTGCCTCTTCCTTGCCCTTACCCTCCCCACTAGTAATCAGAAGCAGCATTACACCCCAGCTTCTTGATGTGGGATTTCAGCCATTGTCTAGATAGTCCTTCAAAAAAAAAAAGTTGATGAGGTTCCTTACTAAGGGCTGAGTAAATACATCACAGGTAGAATCACCAAGTTTCAGGGCCTGGTCCCTCTTCTCCGGACCTCAGTGGATGGGGAGGAATCTCAGGACTAGGCATCTCAGGACAACAACAATGCCTTGAAAGGTGTGTGTATATATATAGTTTCCTTATTTGCTAGACTTCTCTTGTTTAACGAACACCACCATCCCCACATTGCCGTCGGCAAATCTGTGCTCAAGTCCATTCAGCAGTTCACCTACCTGGGAAGCATCATCTCCTCAGATGCCAAGATTGACAAAGAGATTGATCACAGATTAGCAAAGGCATATACTGCATTTGGAAGACTTCACAAAAGAGCCTGGAGCAATAAACACCTGAGGCAAAGCACAAAAATCAGTGTGTATAGAGCCATTGTACTGTCTATCCTCCTTTATGGATCTGAAACATGGATCACTTATCGCCACCACCTACGACTCCTCAAACGCTTTCATCAGCGCTGTCTACGCACAATCCTAAATATACACTGGACTGACTATGTGATGAATGTTGCTGTCCTTGAGCAAGCAGGGATCACCAGCATTGAGGCCATGATATTGAGAACGCAGCTGCGCTGGGCAGGGCATGTTTCTAGGATGGAGGACCATCGCCTTCCAAAAATAGTACTCTACGGTGAACTCGCCACGGGTCAGCGTAAGAGGGGCGCTCCAAAAAAGTGATACAAAGACTCCCTGAAACAACATCTCAGGCTCAGCCAAATTGATCACCAACAGTGGTCCGCCCTGGCCTCACATCAGGAGGCATGGAGATGCACTATCCACAATGCTGCAGGCTTATTTGAGAACTCACGCCGAACAAGTCTTGAAGAGAAACGACAACGCAGAAAGAATCACAACCCAAAAACATCACCCAAGGAGACCTTCTGCTGTGCTTTTTGAAACCGGACTTGTTTATCTTGGATTGGCCTTTTTAGTCATCAGCACGCTTGCAGAAAGCGTGGGATGAGTCCTTCCTGAATCTTTGTTTGCGAAGAAAAGCCAGAGAGAGAGAGAGAGATTATTTGCTAGATTTAATGTTTCAGATATGAATGGTATACTCTTTGCAATTGTGGTTGATGCTTAATGTCTCATGCTTAACAACATCACCAGGGACTGCCACTTGTAACACTGTTATGACCAGGATTTGCCTTCTGTGGCATCACAAGGGGTCATCTCAAGGGCTCAGGTTTTGGCCCGGGGACAGTCCTGACCTGGCAACCTCAATCACAAGATAAGATAGAGAAGGAATCCTCTTGTGGGTTGTTGTCGCGTGCCTTCAAGTCGTTTCCGACTTATGGCAACCCTAAGGTGAAACTATCATGGGGTTTTCTTGGCAAGATTTGTTCAGAGCAGGTTTACCCTCTGAGGCTGAGATAGTATGACTTGCTCAAGGTCACCCAATGTATTTTCATGCCCAAGCGGGGATTTGAAGAGTCATAGGACTTTATCACACTACACTGTTATCGTGCTATTATTCCATTTTAACTGCTATGGCTGCCTCCTGTGGAATTCTAGTGTTTGTAGTTTAGTGAAGCCTAAGAGCTCTCTGGCTGAGAATGCTAAATGCCCCGTCCTGAACTGCAAATCTCAGGATCCCACAGGAGGCAGCCATAGCAGTTAAAGTGGAATAATAGCATTATAACAGTGTAGTGTGTCCAACGCTCAAACCATTACACCATACTGTGGATAGCTATTGATTAAAAAACAGGAAGCAGAAGCAGGGTTTATTAGAGAATGTGTTGGACAAGTCTTGTAATAGAAGACCAGACCCCTAGCAGCTGCATTGTTATTTCAAGAGCCAGGCAGCACTAGGAATGCAGGCAAAATCTGCCATCTCCAAGCAGCCCAATCCTCTGGTGCCTCCCTTTCTCTACCCGCTGCTGCACCCACTGACTTATTCCTCATGTCGACACCATCTATGCCATTTTACAGCTGAAAACTGGAACCCGTGTGACCAAGCAACATCCAAGTGTGGTCAAGATGGCAAAAGTTAATAAGGAAGAACACACAAGCTAAGGGCCTGTCTAAACAGTGAAAATAATCCTCTTAGAATTTGCTTAGAATCCTACCTGTCTTAATGGGATCCTGTATAATTCTGCCGTATTCAGAAGGTGGGGGTCAAAATCCACCACAAACCCCAAAAGAACAGCCTTTGCGGGTTTCCCCAATGTTTTTTAAAAACTCCATGGAGAATGCACATTAGCAATCATTAGGACAGGCAATCACATTTATTCGCATACCCCAGAAAAGTGAAAGTAGAAAGCTGATTGGCTGGATAGGAGCAGGGGGCGGGGCTTGCTTAGAAGGCAAGTGTCCCGGAATCCGCATCTTGGATTTTCACTTTAGCAAGGGAGCGATCATGCAATGAAACAGCCTTTTTCTTTTAAGTTTATTTAGGAGGAATATTGCACTATCAAACTTTAGCATTTTCAGTATGCTTTTAAAAAAACAACATTCAGCGGCAGCGACTGGTGAAAACAAAAACATGAGTCATGGCCGCCATCTTGAATCACAGGCATGCCCATTGGGACAGCAAAAGCAGTTAACCTCGTATGCCTGCAATTTTGTCAAACACCATTAGGACAAGTCGACCCTGCTCCGAATTTGCATGAATATGCCTAAATTCACATCCCTCCCTGGTATAGACAGGCCCTAAGAGAGCCTGAAGCACTTTGCTTTTGACTGAGTCTACTGGGAAGGACATAATTCCACCCCTCTTCTCCTGTTCCCTCTGCTGAGCTGATGGGGTGCAAACTACTTTTGTACTATGAACTCAGTTTGCAGCAACTGAAGCAAGCTCAGGACAAAGGGAGGAAATAGGAGAGGAGAGAAAATGGGACATTTAAAAAGTAGCTGGAAAAATGGGATGATAGAAGGCTGAGACTACCCCTACAAAATTGGGACAATTGGAGAGAATGCTATGCTGATATAATTACACTGGCATACTGTACCAACAGGATTCTTACAAAAATAGGAAGTGGGGCCCCCAAGGTTTCTGTATTAGGACCACTGTTTGTTTATTTCCACATAATGATCTGAAATCAGAAGCAAACAATGAAATGGCCAAGTCCATAGATGACACCAAACTATTCAGGATGGGGAAAGCCAATTATAAGAAGCAGCAGCCTGGAAAAATGAGAGCCCTCCCCCCAAAAAAAACATTCTAATAAAAAATGTAACACTAGTGCCCCCTGGTGGCAAAGTAAAATATATGGCAGTTTTTGAATGAAAGATAATCATTCAATTAGGAGTGCAATCCTAAATACAGTACAATTACTAGGCAATAAACTGCATTGATCTCTGGTGTAAGTTCTGGATGAACCCCAAATAAGACTGCACTCCAAGTTACTTCAAAGCCTATAGCAAAATCATATCAGATCTGGATCCCATTCTTTGTTATGCAGGATTCTTAATATTTTAGGTTTCAGACTTTGCATTGCATTTAAATTGCAGAATACTATGATGGGCAATGTGATGCCACTGTGATGGGCAGTAGACATTTTTTTCCTCCAGTTGCAATGTCTGCAAATGGAGCTCTTCACTTCTCTCCATGGAAGGTCAACCATTGATTTATGTGAGATAAAATCAAAGGAAGCATCCTCGAGGAATGGGGTTTAAACCTGTCACTGTCCAGCCATGAAGAACCCAGCCAGCTGCCACCTACATTCTGAGCTTGGATTTCTTGGTCTCACAAGAGTGTGGTGGAATTTTGGGAAATGCCTTTTCAGTACACAGCTCTATAGCATATACCATATACTCTACCCCTGTAGAGTATGGAGAAGTTAATTTTTTGAGTTGCAATTCCAGAATCCCCTCACTAGTTTGACCAATGCAGGCATGCTGTCTGGGGATTCTGGGAGCTGTCATCCAAAAAAGTTCTTCACACTCTGCAGAGGACTCCTTTAGGACCCTGTTTTCAGGTCCCCAGCGTGGCACGTCCACTCACAAATGACTGGACCATATTTAGTGCCAGAAAGGGGTGGTCTCTCAGCACCAGATTCTTCTAGTTAATTTTTCTTTCTTAGGATGGCAGGCACATTTTAAACCCAGAATCCTCCCTTCCCCCTGCCCTATCTCTGAAGAGTCATGCCTTTTCTAAGATGAACATCCCATGGTACACGTTTGCATATTTAAAAACAAATAAAATATACTTCTTTTTTCAAAAACACAATTTTATCAATTCAAATATACAGTATTATTAACACTTCTCTGATTGGGTTGCAACCTAGTACAGTATTATGGTAATCTTCAGTAAGAGAGTTGACGCAACTTAATTGATATTCCTTTTCACTAGTCTTTAATCACACGTCACAAAGTGTGCTGCATTGGATAACAACTTTAGTGTACACACAATTAATTGGTAGTTTTTTATGACTGTCCCGACCCTCACTTTTTACATCCATTTTTGCAGTAAAACTGAGAGACAGTGAGGCAGCGCTGACATCTAGTGGTAGTTTTGTGGTGAACAAATAAAAAATTAAATCATTTACCCAAGTTGAGCAGAGAAGAGATCATGAAGATGACATCATGAAATCTATATGTGTTATTAATTATCCTTTCAAAACTTCTGCTAGAACATTACTAGGAGTGGAGAAAAATTACAGATAGCCGATGTACTATCCCTGTCTCCATTTGCATGCTATGCCTTGATGGTAGTGTAGGCATTAATAATCAACTTCAGTATTGCATACTGTACACAACATAGCATTAACTACAGCTGTATGCATATTATATGATGTAAAGTCAACATGTTATGAGGGCAGACCACCAAAATTAGTGGTTCTCTGTCAGTGGTACATATACATGGGACACTGAGATTTCCTAACAGTTATTAAGAATTCAGTCTCCCTCAGTTCCAGTGTCCTCCTGGAAGCATCATGAGCCATCTCCTACTGCTCTGTCTGTCGTGGATGATCCTACTATGCCTTTTGTCATGCTAGTAATAACATTGGATGCTTAAATTCAGGAGCATCTGTGTTGACCATAAGACATAAACAATATGTAGACCTGATAACTTTAACACCATCCACTTCTCTCCCCTCCCCTGCATGCTTTTCTGCCAGCTTTGCTAAATAAAAAAGGCTGTGATGCTTCAAAAGTGAGCATGAAGAGTTTTATGTCTTTGGACTAGCCTGATAAAGGTATCACCACAACATGGACTTTGGACACTCAAGTGTTTCTGCTAATCCGTTGCTCCCCCCTCCCTCCCCACTAATTTACCTTAGATTATATATATAATCACATAATGCTTGTAAAGATATAAAACTCAGAGAAAAGTGGGCTTTTTGTTTTTATCATAATAGGATTCTGGCTCTTTGGCAGAATAACTGTAGTTGATCATAGTCAGATCAAACGCCTATATATTGCAGCAACCTGTTTCCTACCATGACCTGCTAGATCCCTCTTGGAAGCCCAGAAGTCAGTCTTCAAGTCAATAGCTTTCTCTCTGTGTTGCTGCTCAGCAGTTGGCATTCTCAAGCTTGCAGCCTTTGATCTGGAACCATCATGACCATTTTGTTAGTTGTTGTACGCCCTAAAGTCATTTCTGATTTTAGTGATCCAAAGCCAGACCTATCATGGGGTTTTCTTGGCAAGATTTGTTCAGAGGGGGGTTGCCTTTGCATTCCTCTGAGGCTGAGAGAGTGTGACTTGTCCAGTGGGTTTCTATGACCAAGCAAGGATTCAAGCCCTGATCTCCAGAATTCTCATCTAAACATTAGCCACTGGCTAATTAGTCATTTTCTTAAAAAAAAAAATCTCTAATCCTCTTTTAAAACCATCTAAATTGGTATTTATCACAACTTTTTTTGGTAGCAAATTCCACCATTTAACTACAGGCTATATGAAGATGCACTTCCTTTTATCTGTCCCCAAATCCCCTGAAATTCAACTTCATTGGTAGGCTAGATAAAACCACATTGGGGAGCAAGGAATACCAGTAGAAGTTGCTAAGATCCTTTGGATGAACCTTACAACATGACACCTGGTACCAATTTCTAAAACATTCTGGGGCCAATCAATACTCAATTCCATTTTCCCATTTGCTAGCTCTACAAATCGAACTTTTCAAAGCCACATTGACTAAAGTATGTATTTGATATATTGTTTAATTCTCCTCTTCTGTTTTCCTTATTGCATTAACAACATTCACCAGTGACACCTTAAGTGTCAATTGAAATAAAAATCACACTCCGAACAGTCCTCTGGACTGTAAATGACCCTTCAAATACACATGATCTCTGAACCTTCCAACATCAAAACTGTAGACAAAACAAGAACAGCCTGAAGTGTTGCTCTTTTCTTTTCTTTTTAATTATTATTATTTTATTTTATTTGCACAAAAGAAATTACTAGAGGGTGCATCAAACAGCAGGTTTAGTACATAGGAAGCAAATGTTCCTTAAGATGTTATCACATACTATTGTAAACCAATGTCTTAACAGACAGACAACTGCCTCTCCTTGTAGGACTTATAATTGTCCCTATCTGACTTCTGATACTTCAGAGGCAATGACCTAATGGCTGGGTGCCAAGGTAATTGTGAGTGTTATTTTGCACACACAGCTGTTGTTCATGCATCTGCATTCACAGGGACAAGGTAATTTGTCTGCTGGCAGCTAACAGCTGTCAGAAAGCACCAGCTTCCGGCATCTTGGGTGTACTTTTTTTTTAAAGAAGATGCATATCATTTAATTTGTCTTAGGTAATGTCCATGAAATACTAGACCACCCCTTACTTGCTTTCATGAATGTGGAGGTGTGGGAGAATGATGCTCATGTGTGCAAAAAACCCTATCCCAATATACAATGTGGGAACCAGCCTTAAAGGGATGCCTGATTTCGGACAGAACAGCCTAATCATAGCTGGTGTTGCACTAGATTAAAACAAACACATGAAGGCCATACAAGATAGCACATTAATGAGCACCAGGTGGTATATGAGAAAAATTCCCTTGTGCTTTTGGAGACGTGCGCAGGGTAGAATATTTAAGACCACAAGAAGGATGAGAGGAATGAAGCAGGGTCATCCTTCCCAAAGCTTGGGAAAGTTACTTTTTGGGCTATAGTTCTCAGAATCCCTGATCCAGTACAGCCGGAAGCCATTCTGGTTAAGGATTCTGTGAGTGGTAGCTGTAAAAATAGCTTTCCGGGCTCTGCTTTAAACTTGCTGGGAGTTTTGCTGTTCACTTCTTCTACTCTCCTGGTTAAAAGTGGCCCTGAAAAAAGCCAGACATTTTGATTGTCTGGGCTGTCTTGGGATATTCTTCAAAACATACTTAATCAGCCCTTGGGAGGCTGGCTGAAACGACCAGAAATTCCAGGCCACCATTTACACAACTAATGAAAACTAGGACCACCTAGAATCAAAAACCACCAACGGTGTTCTCTGAGGTCAAAAGTAAAAGGAGGGCATGGGAATGAAATGCATCCTGTGCCAAAGCATTGTGTACAAGCATTGCGTGCAGGCAGGACTCTGTGTTGCTGCTGCTTTCAAACCAAATATTGATTGATTGACTGACTGGTTCTTTTGCCAATAGCCAGCAGATGAAGTGTCCGTATAGGCACATACACAGCAAGTTACAACAGAGTGGTCTGGCTCACCTCCTTTGTCCTTAGCAATGCAGATGTTTGTCTGACTAAGACATAAGAAGCCAATGAGCCAGGAAAAGGGCTCTGTCCAGCAGGCAGGAGTTTCTTCTCCTTTGACCTCTGAGACTTCTAGAATTCATGTTTTCTCCCTCTCACAGAGGCTTTGGCAGAGCAGATTTCACCCAATGTATGAGGGAGCCAGCTTAGTGGGACAGAGCTTGGAAGTCTTACTTTTGTGCAGTACAAGTTCCAGAATTCCCCCCCCCCCGCCACAACTACTCTCTCCCACAGAGTATGAGGATTTGTGTGTGTGTTTAAAAAAATTATCTTTCAACTAAACCCCCCAGAACCTGCTTGGCATCATGGCCACTGAAAATGAGTAGCCAAACAAACACCCAGAACGACAATATTATCTCACAAGGAAATAGTAAAGTTCCTCAAATGGAAAGTTTCACCTTTTTTTTTTGCTTGTTTTTTGTGACCAAAACACAATGGGATGGGAAAACCATTAGGTGAACAATGGGTTCAGATGGGGGGTGTTTGTTTTTTGCAGTAGGAAGAAAAGACAAGTTAACTTTGTAAGTAGGATGTGATTTTAAAAATAATAATGGAAAGACAATAAATGAAAAATGTAGCTTATGAGATTTGATTCTGACAGAATTTGTTTTATTGGCCAGGTCTCAACAGAGATATGCATGAAATGGTTTCTTTACGCTGACATTTGTTTTTAATGTTTTCTCTTTCCCCGCCCCACCTTCCATACTAGGATTCAGGATGTACATGCAGAAGGAGAAGAGGGAGGGAGGGAGATCTGGCATCTGTAATGACCAATTTATTTATTATTTTATTTTATTTATTTAATTTATATGCCTCCTTTCTCCCAGAAGGGACCAACATGTTGAGTTTACACTAGTTTCTTTCCTCTAAAAACCAAAAGGACATGATGGCCAGGTTAACTCACAGGTCAAACTGGCTACAGATCCTGATGAGAAGGCAACTACCATGAGTGAGTAAGTTGACTTCCTAGGTGGAAGTAACTGGAGGATATTTGCTGCCTGGATTATTTCTGCTGTGAATATGCTCATTGCTTGCTGGGAAGCTAACATCTTATAAACACCATCCATCTGAACCCATTGTTCACCTAATGGTTTCATGTTTGATAACCAGAGGGCAGCCTGGAGAATATAAGGAATGGGACTCTTCCTGCTGTGGAATTCAATTCCTAGGACTTCTAAGAGTATTGTTATCTCCCTTTAGGTTTTAGAAGGCCAGTAAAGGCCGTTGTTCACCTGGACAGCAAATATGCATACACATGTTGCCGTTTCCAGAGGCTGAGCTATGTTATTTCCTCTGTCATCATGTCTACACTGATGGGAAAACTCGTAGCTGAAGCACATTTTTTTGGTCTGCAGCAACCCCATTAAAGCCACACTTACTGTTGTGGGATCAGAGAAACCCGCCACACATTCCCCTCAGACAAACTTGCTTCTGTGCAAAAGACATATCCTATAGTCCACATTCTTTCCAGTGACATGGGCATGGTTGCTCCCCTTTTTTCCCTTTGCCCCTTTATGCATGCAAATATGCATTGACCCAGAATACTAAATTACTGGATAGGTGGAAATACACTAATACTGATCTCCACACAAATACATATTCAAAAGATAATAGTGTCTGCATGCTGGCACAACATAAATACAAGAGAGTACCACCCACCTGAAATCCCACCGCCAGCTTTGCATCAAAGCCAACTTGAAGGCGGCCACACATACAATTATCTGGATTTTCCAGGCAAATGTGAGGTAAAAGGCAGTTCTTTTTAAATCAGATTTTTGGCGAAAAGCCTCATGTTTCCTGTGAATTGTCACATTGTGTGCTGGGGTCGCAGTGGCTGCAAGGTTCGTATGGGGTTTTTTGGCCAGTGTTCACAAGCAACTGTCATGCATTCTTCATTCACCATTTATGCAGAATTTAGATGTTGCCATTGCCAAACATATGCATTCCAGCGGTTTCTGTATAGCTCTCCCTCCCCGCCTGATTCCCACTCCTCAGTAAAATGCAATTGTAACACAGCTGGTGCATTGTGGACAGGGAAAGGGTATTAGCATTTTTAAGGGTCTCTGTGGCTTTCAATTAAGTTTCCTTCTTGCAGATCCCACTTATTTTATTCTTTCCTGTTCAGTATTGCTAGCAAGTATTTGGACCTTGATTAGCAAGCTTCTGCTCTCCATGAAGGGGAGATTCAATATCTGCCCCCTTGCATCATTAAAACTCCCTCATCCTCCCTCACAGATGTAGGCTAATTAAACCTTAATTATTAAGGGGCAGTTCATAACTGTGCTGTTCAACAATGCTGAACAGTAAGCAACAAAAGAGGTAAAAGCTCCAAAGAGGAATCTTCAAATTAATGTTGTAAGGGCCTGGAAACAATTAAGAGGTAGTGATGGGTTTTGTGATATAGCAGCTGTGACTGACTGGTAAACAAACACTGTACAAGGATCTTGGTAATTGGAAAGCCCACTGCTGAAAAGTTATATTTCTGTATGAAATTATTTGTGCAATTTCCATTTTCATTTTGATTCATCCTGATTGCACTCACACAGGAAGAGCCAACACCAAAGAGAATAGGAACAACCTACTCCACTACAATAAACAGATAATTTTCATTCTGAAAGATTTATGGGTTGGGGCACATATCACAGTAAAGCTCTTAGTCTTTAAGATACTACAAAATTCTTTTTTATGTATGTTTGCAGTAAAGATCTTTTTATTCCATAGTGTATCCAGAAACAACTTAGAGGGCTTTTATGACAATTACTGCTTTTGGTGCTTGCTGCGTGTGTGTGTGTGTGTGTGTGTTTACTGTGTTTTTGTTATTTTTGTTTTACTTCCTATCAATAGTATTTGTCTTTAGAGGCATAGTGGTTTGAGTGTTGGCGTATGACTCTGGAGAAGAGGGTTTGAATCCCCCCCCCCTCAGCCATGAAAACCCACTAGGTGACCTTGGGCAAGTCTCTCACTCTCAGCCTCAGAAAATCCCATGATAAGATCACCTTAAAGTCATCATAAATCAGAAATTACTTAAAGGCACAACAACTGGTTTAAATATTATCTCTGTTTTAAACATGAAATTTAACCAGTGTTGCCCAGACTGATGTTGATTTTAGTTATGCTATGGATATAGCAAAAAGCAGGAACTTGAAAAAAAAATCATGCCATGTTGTGTGCAACATGGACTAACAACAGCAATCTTCTCCCCCCACACACACACACACATACCACCAGACCCTCCAAAAAAGTCAAAGCTTATCAACTGGTCTTGAATTTGCATGGAAATGTTTGGAATGTCAATCTAAATCTAAATACCAAGTTTGGTCAAAATCTGTTCATAAATTTACATTCTAGCACTTTGTTTGCAAGGTACAGAAAACAGTCAACAGGTCTGGTCCAAAACTTACTGCAGTCTTCATTTTGGTTCCATTAGATAGCATGCTCAAGTCTGGCGACTCTGTGATCAAGCATATGGATTTGTATAGCCATAAAAGGCTGACAAACAGACACTTTAAATTTACAAAATATATTCGGGGGTAGCTGTGTTGGCCATACAGCAAAATACAACAAAATACAAAATCCACAAAACAGTGTTACCTTTATTAGACCAACTACAAGTTTCTGAAGCTTTTGAGACAAAATGCAGGCCCTGAACACCATCGCTTTTCTTCTTCTGTATAATTTTAACATCTTTGCCTGATGAAGAAGCTAGTGAAGCTTCAAAGGTCTGCATAATGCATTTTGTGTATTTCAACTGGCCCAATATTGAAATATCACTATTTTGTGGATTTCGGATTTTGCTGTATTTTAAATGTATAGTATAGATTTACATTGTTTACCACCTTAGGTAGCCTGATAAGAAAATAACACAAGTTTAAAAAATAGAAGAAAGCACAACATCCTGTATTTTGGTAATGCATTGGACTAGACAAAATTTTACATACACACGAACTTCATTGAGCAAGATTACACCCACATGCTCTCTTCTGTCAGTGTTGTTAATAAAAATGGAGGTAAGTGTTCAGAAATGCAATCCTTCTCACCTCTGCTCACTTCTGGTCTCCTTTTCATTCCCATACACCAGAGGTAGGAATTGTTGAAATACATCTCCCAGCAACCCTTGCCAGCATACTGGGAGCTGAAGGGCCTCCCAGTTCCCACCTCTGCCATACACCAAAGCCCATCTTGTTTCTTTTTCATTGGTGTTACGCGCCTTCAAGTTGACTCTGACTTATGGTGACCATGTACTAGGGTTTTCTTGATAAGAGGACGTATGCCATTGCCTTCCTCTAAGGCTGAGAGTGTGTGATCTGTCCAAGATCACCCAGGGATTTGAACTCTGGTCTCCTGGAATCCTTGTCCAACACTCAAACCACTATACCATAGTGGCTGTCCTTGTTTCTTCTACAGACCCCTGTATTATTGCTGCTTAATTGTTCCTCAGGCTCTAAAATGCTCTAATTTAGTATGTTTTAGCCAGCACTGAAAATGCTTCCTTTGGTGTGTGTACAGAGTCAGATAGCTGAGAGCACTTGTAGCTTGCCTTTCTGATCCCTGGGTGAGGCTGTGATTTCAGCACAAGAATGCACACAATTAATTTGTAAACCAAATATCTGGCAGGATGACTGACTTGAGAACCTTACTGCCTTATCAGTAGGCAACTGTCTTTCCATGAACACTAATCTTGTTAAAGACACCAGCAGAGGGCCCTTTCCTTCCCAGTTATTAGAGTTCTAGGATTGGTTCTCTCTGAACTCTACATGCCAAACACCTCCAAGTCAACCCAAAGCCTCTTATCACAGCTCATAGCACACCTCTATAGCTATTTGCTCTTCCTTGAATGTCCTTCTCCTGCCCAGCACTTAGAAATTAGTTGTAAACAAGTTTCTTGTAATCAATTCCTTTTTTTTTTTGCAAGAACACACACATACTTAAGTTATATAACTTCACTCCATTTAATTGTAACGGTAACTATTTTAGTTAGCTTTATAGTTACAGGCACGTGTGACTTCACTGCTTAGGTGGGCTTTGGACCACAAGCCAGAGGCTGTAGCAGTTTGATGTCTCAAGTAACATAAAAGTAAATACTGAAAGACTTTTTAATTGTGAGAAATAAAGAATCATTTTTAAATGTAACTGTAGCAGTAACTAACTACAATTGAGGGGGCTGAAACTGTAACTAATTATCAATTTAGAAAATCACATTTCAACAACAGTTTCTCATGCTGGCTGCAGAATTCTGGGCATTGCAGTCCAAAAAGTAATGTTCCCAATCTCTCTTAATTGCTTTCCTAGGCTCTCCTGCCTTTCATTCAACCCAATCTGCTCTTCAACTCTTTTTGGTTCTTCTTTCTGCACTCTTGTTCAACTTCCTCATATTGGAATCCCCATCTCCATCTATGATGTTTTAATGCCCCTGCCGTCTTCTCACAGGTCAGCTCAGTTTGTCCTCCGGACTGGATTCCTTGCAGCAATTCATGCTGGACTGCTGATTTCAGCACATGCTCTAGACTCTGGAGCATTCTGGCACTTTTTACTATATCAAAGGTACTGCAATTGTGATATCATTTGGGGATCTGAAATTGTTAAGAATGAAGATCCAGTGAACACCCAACATATCTTTGCATTGTTGTTATGTTTGGTTGATTTAAAAAAAATACTCAAAAGAATGACACTTTATAAAAAGAGATTCAGTCATTAGAAACATTGGCCCTTGGACAGCACACCACTATTTAGAAACACCAGCCGGTGTGCATTTAAGTATATGGATGTGGCTTTTCGACTGAGATGAGCAGATGTAAATACACTCCCTCCAACAGTCACACAGGATATTTATGCAGAGTCAACAGTCTTTAAACACTGACCCTCATCCCCAAGACTTTACCATAAAGCTGATTTTCTAGCTCTTGGGGAGGCAGGTATCTGGAACCTCAAAACACTACTTATATTATTCTTTCAAATATTTGGGGGGATTAAGGCTTTAAATAGCACATTGCAAAGGGGGAGGTAAGGACCACATCTGTGGGGCTTTGTGACTGCAGAGTAAAGAGGGATTGCTCAAATCCTGATAACCTGCAGCTCCTTTGGGAATTAATGGGGAACTGTGGATGCTCATTGCTAAGCAAAATTGACTCCTTTACAGTGTTTGCGATGAGAACAAGGCTTCAGAAAATTCCACTGCAGGTGGGTTAAAAGACTAAAAAAAAGATATCAAGCATCCATGGAATATCTTAGCCTTTTAAAAGGAGAACCCTTCTTTCTTTCCACATAGCTGTGGCTTATCCAAAGGATTTGCTCAATTTTCAACAAGCCCCTTCGTTAATTTCCCGCATTTAGACTCAGCAAGCATTGCCCATGGTTAAGAATTCTGGGAGTCGTAGTTCAACAAAATCTGGGGACCTAGGATTGGGAGCCATTGTTTTAGACCAATAAAAAGAAGAGAGAGAGGAAGGAGAGGAGTCAAGCATCAAATTTTCCACACAGGAGAACAGAGGGTGAAGCCACACAACACAAATAATCCAGTTTGAAACTGGATTATTTGCCATGGCTCCTTATTATGGGATCCTTGGATTTGTAGTTTGGAGAGGCACCAGCACACCTTGGCAGAGAAGGTTAAAGACCTCGTAAAACTACAAATCCCAGGATTTGATAGGAAAGAGCCACGGCAAATCATCCAGTTTCAAACTGGATTACAGTATTTGTGTAGCGTGGATTTTGCCAAAGTTACCAAAACTGTCTGCAGTCCTGTGAACTTGCCTCTGCTTTTAAATGAACTTCAGCAATCTTGCTCTCTTGTCTGATGTTACATTGGTGGGTGCCAGACACGGGACCTTTTTTGTGGTGTCCCTTTACTCATAAAATTCAGTCCTTTGGGAAATATCTATGGGCCAACAGATACTAGCTTTTAAAAAAAAACACCTTTTAAATTTCAGACCATCATTTGGCTGATGAGCTAATTCTTGAATTATATTCGTTGCTGCTCATTAATTTAAGGTTTGGAGGGGGTGTCATTTTTATTTTCTTTTTTAAAAAACATTTTTAATTGTTAGGGGGCATATCTGGAAACCTGGGTTTAAAATTGTTTTAATGAACAATTGAATATAATAAAATGAAGGAGTAACAGAGATGCAACTTCACTTTCTTCCTGGAGCAGTTTGGAATTTGCAGAGCTTGGCAAAGAAAGAAACAGAGTGAAAGTCTAAGAAAATAAATCCAGGGACACCCTTCATGTTCTATACAGTGTCATGGTATTCCACAAAAAAGGAGACTTCTTAAAATAAACCGTATTTCCATCAGCAATACACATAAACAAAAAAGTTGATAATGTCATGTAGCAGACAGTTTGTGAGTAATAAAAGGCATATTATAAATAAAGACAGAATCAAGTTGGAGAGGCCAAGACAAAAGGTGGTTTATATTTTGGGGATGTTGTTATAAAAATCAAATAAGCACAAAGTACTCCCTTCCCCTGTTGTTGGGATTTCTTTTACTTTTAATTTCTGTGATTAACTTATCCTGGCAAGGAAAAGAAGAACAGTGTGTACAAAGTAATATTATCCTTTTAAAAAATGACATATTCCAGAATATCCCCATTAGAAAGAATTTAGGGTAGGTGGAAGAATCAAATCCATTCTTTTCTTTCCATATTAATGTTTTTATATACCCAACTATGCCCTTTTCCTATTTCCCAACTGCAACAATAATAAATAGCAGCAACATATATAAGGATTTTTTAAATGTTCCCATGACAAGTTTTTCCCTTCCCCAGAGCCCTGGAAAAAGACAGAACAAAGAAACAGAAGCAGAAGACTTTTGCCAGTGAAAGGAGGAGGGGGATATTTTAAAGAACTAATTACTACAGGGTCAGGTTTGAAAGAGTTAACACCAAGAGAATGGGGGGAAGGATTTGAGCTGACACTTAAGCAAGAGAGGCGGATCCTCCTAGCTCCCGACTGGCCTCCAATTGCATCCAAAAACTCTCCCCCCTGCGCGCACACACACACACACACGCCGCTTTTCATTTCTCCTCCTCCTCCTCCAGGTCTCAGGGGAGGGGAATGTGGACTCGTGAGATCAAAAATAACCCTCTTATGTCAAAGCAGGGGGGAAGAAAGTATAAATACCAAGGACTCTGCAACTTGCCTTTGGTGCTTCAAAGATTTGGGAGGAAGGAGCTATCCAGGGAGAGAGTCAGAGAGCTTCTTTGCAAAGGGGGAGAAGAAAAGAGAGAGAAATCAGAATCACAATTCCCCCCACAAGCGTCTTTCAACTCAGCACCTTTTCCTTCCAAGTGGACAACTCGCCCTGCTGCTGCTGGTGGGGTGTGTGTGTGTGGTTTTTGTTTTGTTTTTTGTATGATATTGTGTGACATCTTGCCTAAAAAGGTCCAAGAGGTGCTTGGGGAGGCTGATTCTCAGAAGAAGAAACACCACCACCGCCACTCTGCTCATCCCACCCACAGTCCAATCTTTGGGGGCAGAAAAAGGACTCCCTCCCCACCCGTCTCCCTGCACACTTGGGCAACTGGCTCGTTCAAGCTAGCGAGGCTTTGAGCCACCCATCCCCGCCTTGCTTTCTCTCTCCCCCATATCAGTTTTAATTTAATCCAGAGCCAGACCTGCGGTTTGCAGATTTGCAGCCTTCTTCTGGCACTGCTGGGAGCTGGCTTCTCCAGCTGAGCCTGCAACTCTCCTCTGCCTCTCTTTTTCTCAGCCCAAAGCTCGCTCTCCCTCTGCACAGCATCTATGCCCCCCTTTCTTCTGCAGCGGCCCTTCCCTGGCAGACTGGCACCTGCTCCTGCTGGCCCCCTCTCCCCCTGGCTGCTCTGCCTGCTGCTCCTTCCCAATGCCTGGGCACTGTCCATCTCGAGCAGCGACTCCCAGGAGGTGGTGCCAGTCTGGATGGCAGCGCCTGCGAGGAATCGGGAAGGGCCAGTGTCCTTCTCCCTCGCCGCCTTCGGGACAGAGTTTGCGCTGCGTTTGGAGCCCGATGCCAGCTTCTTAGCGCCTGGCCTGAAGATCCAGCACGTCGGAAGGAAGGCGCCCAGCGCCGAGTTTCTTGCTGAGGAGGAGGAGGAGGAGGGGGAGGCCAGGCTGCAAAGAAGCTGCTTCTACTCGGGGACGGTGAACTCGCAGCCAGACTCCTTGGTGGCCGTCAGCTTGTGCCAGGGCATCCACGGCTCCTTCTTGGTGGATGGAGACAAGTACGTCATCCAGCCTCAAGGTCACGGGAATGGAGATCCTCTCCTCCAGGTCCACCAGCTCCAAAAGAGGGGCTGGGCCAAAGAAGCCCCCCTGGAGGACATGCCCGAAGGGGATGCCCCAGAGGAGCCCGTCAGGAGCAGCGCCAGCCCCGGCAGAGCCAAGCGGTTCACCTCCCAGGCGCGCTACGTGGAGACGTTGCTGGTGGCGGACGCCTCCATGGTCCGGTTCTATGGGGAAGACCTAACGGTAAGGATGCGCCTTTCTTCCCTCTCCTGTTTCAAAGCTTAAAGCTGGTGAGGATGGGCTAAGCCCCTGGCACGAGAGTCCCTGGCACGGACCGCCTTGTTGTAGTAACTCTCCCCTGACCCGGTAGCTTGGCATACATGTATAAATTCTTGAGCCAGAAAAGTCCTCAGTTCCAGCCTTTAACTATGGCTCTTTCGCATGTCTCAATGATAGCAATATAATTCCTTTTATATGGCTATGACTACAGACAGTGGGACCCTGGGGTTTGTAGTTTGGGGAGGCACTGGTGCTCTCTGATTGAGAATCCTAAATACCCCTCCCTAGACTACAAATCCCTGGGTTCCATATGATGTTGCCGTAGCAGTTAAGATGGAATCATATTGCTCCAATTGGGTAGTGTGAAAGGGTCCTTAGACTACGGGTGCATCTACACCAGCCTTTCTCAACCTTTTTTACCCTGGTGGAAGCCTTGGAACAATTTTTAGGTCTCAGGGAACCCCTGCCTTAAAAGTATTATATCTACAGCTCAAAAAAGAAATGTTTATATCCTTTTTTTTTCAATCTCAACATCTCACAAAACCTCTAGCAACCTCTTAAAGAACCCTAAGGGGACTCCAGGGCAACCTGGTTGAGAAATCCTTATCTCAATCCTTATCTCAACCACTATAGAAGTAATGCAGTTTGACACCACTTTAAGTGCTGTAGCTCCATCCTATGGGATCCTGGGATTTGTTATTTTGCAGTGTCTTCAGCCGGCTCTACCAAAGAGTGCTGATGCCTCACAAAACTATGAGGCCAGGACTCTGTAGGATGGAGCCATGGCATTTAAAGTGGTGTCAGATTGCATTATTTCTACAATGTAGATGCACCCCTATGATTTTTAATCTGTAGCCTCCCATCTGTTGTAGGGGGGGGGTAATAATTCTGATCCACTTCAAAATTTTCTTTTGACAATGACTGGAATAATGCCTATGAAGTCCTTTTGAACGCCATAAAGCCAGGGCAGGCAACCTGGTGACCTCAAGATGTGTTGGACCTTAGCCTGTGGCTATTGGCCATGCCAATTGGAGCTTACATAGTCCTAAAGATCTCAAGGACACTAGGGTCCCGTCTACACGATTTAAATAATACGTACGGCGTGCGGAAGTTCGCGCTTCAGTACACACGGCCGTTCGGATTCACACGCATTCAAAAGAGGGGGGCAGTTTTCCACCCTGAAATACGCACATGCGGCGTTCGGGAGGGAAAGCGGATCGCGATGAGAAATCTGTACGCCGTTCGAATGGCTGACAGGTCTGTACGGTCCGTTCGTACACATACGAACAGGCTGTGTAATCTGATTGGCTGGCCGAGTAGAGGGGGCGGGGCTAGCATGGAGGGGAATTGGGAGCGCCTGCCATGTTGGATTCCCGGCTAGTGAGAGTCCGGTAAGTCCGTGAACTATGTTTATTTATTTTTATTTTATATTGTAAATAGGGGAAACTGACTGTCCGCAAAGCAGGAACCTTTTTTTAAAAAAAAAGCGGCGGGAGATTTTAAACCGCCGCTTGGCTTGCTCGCTCCAGCCAGCTTGGGGAAAAGGGAGTCATACGGAGTTTAGGGGGGTAAAAAATCGTGTGGGCGGTTCGTATGCATACGAATGACAGCCTATTCGTATTTTTTACCCCCCAAATGTATTTTTTTATGATCGTATAGATGCACCCTAGGTTGCCTACTCCTGTTCTAATGCATGCATAAGTAATAATAACACACACAAAAAACTGGAAGCAAGGAGGCCAGAGTAGAAATTACATACGGCAGGAGTGGGGAACGTGTCTCTCTCCAAACTGTTGAACTGCAGCTTCCATCATTCCTTACTGTGGTAGGGCTGATGGGTTTCTAGTCCTACAACAACTGGTGGACCACACATTCCCCAACCCAGGTATGGCTTGTGGGACCACAGCGTCCTCCTTGTGGTGTCATTTGCTTCTTACCTGTTTCTTCACAAAGAATGGTATAATGCGTTAACAAGAGATCTGGACCTGCTTCCAAAGAGCTTCCCTGCATCTGAATTCTCCACCAATGCTCTGTATCAATTATTTCACACCATGATGTCATCACCTTCTGCATTTGTCCATCTCTCCCCACTTGCAGCTTCACATCACTGAGCATTGCCCAATGGAAGCTGGAGAAAACATGCAGCGTGGTGAAGTCATTAAATGTTTTTACATGTTATTGGGGAGAGCTTGATACCCAGATGCCATTTTTGGCAGCAGCTCCGAGTCTCCAGTAACAAGTAGTTCCACCCTGTCTGTAAAGCTGTAGCTTTTGGAATTGGCTACCATCTCAGAGCAGACTGGGGCGGGGCGGGGGGAGAGATGTCTGCATTTTAGCCAACCTGCATAGACATTTTTATTTAGCTTCCTCTTCATTATGCCTGGTAAAGTGTCTTGTAGACACTGAAAGCTGCCTAACTCCTACAGTAAAATAATTCTGTCACCTGAAATATATGAGAGTATTATCTCCTTTGCTTTTTAAAAAATTTAACCCAAATTGATCAGATGGTAAATATGAAGCAATTTTACCTCCCTTTCTTATTATTGCAGTTTTTGCCTCTTTTGTATACCAAAGGGAGCCTCATAGTACCTCTGCCTGATCATTGGTAAAGCTGGAACACAGTTCTGTCCCTAAGATGAGCATAATTTTTTGGTCCCAGAGAGCATATTTTGAGGTGCAGGGAAGAACTTGGGCTCTCTTTTTTTTTTCCATGGAAGAAGACAGCCATTTAAAGCAGAAGACAGCCATATATTTCGGAACCACTGAGACAAGGAATTTGATATCAGATTGTGTGAAAGTCTAATTCAAATGTGTTACCTCTAGGAGGAAAGTTTCAAGAGCAGAATCTGTCTATGAGGAAAAAACATTTTTCTACTCAACTGCTACTTTCACAGTGGAGAAATTAAACAGCAGTTATATTAAGGACATCTTGTTAAAAGGGGAATGAAAACAGATGTGCATAGTTCATTCCAGTGGCTTTTGCCAGTGAATGAATGATTTGTGTTTTTTTGTTCATATTCAGTTAACAATGTTTTAGGACTGGAGTTATTTTCTATGGGGAATTAATGGCAAAAAGAGCATTGACACAAATTGTGTTCATGGTGAAGTACAGTTGTCCCTCCATATCCATGGATTTGGTATCTACGTATTTAAGTAATCATGGCTTGAAAATATTCTTTAAAAAACAATAATCCAAAAAGCAAACCTTGATTTGGCCATCTTATATGAGGGACACCATTTTGCTATGCCATTGCATATAATGGGACTTGAGTATTCACAGATTTTGGTATCCATGAGGGGTCCTAGAACCAAACCCCAGCGAATATGAAGGCACAACTGTACTTTTCTTTATGTATATATAGTTGGTGAAACTGCAGAAATGCTAAATATAGACTTCTGTTACACAAAGATGTATGAAAGATCTCCATCATGTATTCTATTCAAATGGAACCAAATGCAGATAGAATGGCTGTACAAAGACAGCCTTAAGTCTAAGGCTAGAAAGAGCAAAAACTTTTTTGAAATGTCATGTTGAAAATAATTTGAGACTTTGCTTCCCATGCATGCATATGTGTGCGTGCACGCACGCACACACACACACCTTTTATTTCGCTATTACTCCTGGTCAAACAGATTCTGCAGGTTTTCTAAATCAGTCCAAAAACCTCTCAGAGCTGCTGAGCAGGGATGAAATTGGTATGAATCACTGAATACACCACAACTCTCAATCCCTATTTTGAAATGATTTCAACTTGGGATGGGGGCAGGGGCAGCAATGATGTTATATACTATGCTTACTAAAGCTCAATCAGTCTCGTCCATCTTGCTTTGGAGTGGATCTACTTCAAACATTTGGCTTAATCCTTTAATCCTTACCCTCAAACTGAAAAGAAGTATAAGCACACATACTTTCATAATTTGCCCTGATACCCTTGCCTCTTCCTTTTCCCCATATTTTGCTGTATCCTCCACTTTTTGAAATGTGAGTTGCTGTTGTTACGGTACTTCATAAAGTGCCATGAATATTGGATGGCACTGTGAATAAATAATACTCTGGGTAGATAATTCACTAGGCTGAACTCTGGCTCAGCTCATAGGCTCCCTGCTAGAATGTCAAACCTTTATAGCCCCTTTATATCCAGACACCATGTGGATCTGGAATCTTGCCTACAACAGTGGAACGTCTAAGCAGGGCAAAACATGAATCATAAATTTGTACAGTGGCTGAGAAGCATAATGCATTTCTGAAAAAGAGGAACACTCTACATTCAAAAGGTCTTTGCTTTTAAAAGTATCCACCTCCCCCAAATTAGCTATAAGTTATTCACTTATTACATGGTCTTCCTCTAAAGCAGGGAGAGAGCAACTTGCGCAAGGTCACCCTGTGGGTTTCCATAACTGATTGGGATTCAGACCCTTCTCTCTTGGAGTTGTAATTCTACACTCAGACCACTACACCATGTTGGTCCAGTTAGGTACTACTGACATGTAGAGTCTTTTTCTCTTCTTTCATAAGTTACCAGCTTGGTAGATGAAGGGAACGCTGTCGACATCTCATACCTTGATTTCAGTAAGGCCTTTGACAAGGTTCCCCATGACATTCTTGCAAACAAGCTTGTAAAATGTGGGCTAGACAAGTTAACTGTTCAATGGATTTGTAATTGGTTGACCAGCCAAACCCAAAGGATGCTCAGCAGTGGCTCCTCTTCCTCTTGGAAAGATGTGACCAGTGGGGTGCCACAGGGTTCTGTCCTGGGCCCAGTGCTATTCAACATCTTTATCAATGACTTGGATGAGGGAATTAGGGGCATACTTATTAAATTTCCAGATGACACCAAATTAGGAGGAGTAGCTAATACCCTAGAGGACAGGATCAAAATTCAGAATGACCTGCATAGACTGGAGAGCTGGGCCAAAGCTAACAAAATGAAATTCAATACGGAGAAATGTAAAGTACTGCATTTAGGGCGGAAAAATGAAATGCATAGATATAGGATGGGAGAGACCTGGCTGAACGAGACTACGTGCGAAAGGGATCTAGGAGTCCTAGTAGACCACAAGTTGAACATGAGTCAACAATGTGATGTGGCAGCTAAAAAGGCCAATGAGATTTTGGGCTGTAGCAATAGAAGTATAGTGTCTAGATCAAGGGAAGTAATAGTGCCACTCTATTCTGCCTTGGTCAGACCTCACTTAGAATACTGTGTCCAGTTCTGGGCACCACAATTCAAAAAGGATATTGACAAATTGGAGCGTGTCCAGAGAAGGGCGACTAAAATGGTGAAAGGTCTGAAAACCATGCCTTATGAGGAAAGACTTAGGGAGCTGGGTATGTTTAGCCTGGAAAAAAAAAAGTTAAGGGGCGAATATGATAGCCCTGTTTAAGTATTTGAGGGGATGTCACGCTGAGGATGGAGCAAGCTTGTTTTCTGCTGCTTCAGAGACTGGAACACGGAGCAATGGATGCAAGCTCCAGGAACAGAGATTCCACCTCAACATTACGAGGAACTTTTTGACAGTAAGTGCTGTTCGTCAGTGGAACACACTCCCTCGGAGCATGGTGGGGTCTCCTTCCTTGGAGGTCTTTAAACAGAGGCTGGATTGCCATCTGTCGGGGATGCTTTGATCAAGATTTCCTGCGTGGCAGGGGGTTGGACTGGATGGCCCTCGTGGTCTCTTCCAACTCTGCAATTCTATGATTCTATGATTCTACATTTATACACTGACCTTCCTTTATAGTGGAACTCTGGGTGGTATACATTGGATTCCCAGGCGTTCTCCCATTCTAGCACTGACTAACCTCTGCAAAATCACCATTTCATCCATTTCATATCTCATCAGACCATGCCTTTAGAGCAATTAAATTAGTATTTGTGAAGTATTTTAAGCAGCTCCATGTCTACATTTTTGGAAGGGGGCCATATAAGTACTCAAAATGTATCTGAGATCAATGGATGGATGCATTCAGGTATGATTGTGAAATGGGAAAGTGTACATTTAGAATTTGCTGTGGTTTTGTCCAACTAAGCATGCAGGATTTACATTTTCTTGTCATGTAATCTACTTTAAAAACACTGATAGCAGAGCATTTACCACCCAAGTAAAGACCTCAGTGCATCAAAGTACGTGCATCTGGAGGTTCCCTCCTTGTGGTGGAAATACAATACAAACTTGCCCGTCCCATCATTCAAACTGGGAATTGTCTGTACACTTGGAACACTGGATCTGCTCCAGTTTTTATTTCGTTCTGACCCCAGCTGGCTCTGGAGTCTGAGAATGATGTCATAGGTAGCCTTAGAGATTTGCAACAGGTGGACTCAGAGTACAGCACACACACCTGCTCCGCGTCCAGCTCACCAGATACCCACATTGTGCTGAGCAATTGATTGATGTAATCTATCTCTGCAGAACCAACCTCAAAATCTTGCCATTTGGCTGATTGCCCACCATAGTGCTAAAAAGCTGAGCTCCACCTACACAGTCTGTCACTATTTCTCTCTGGCTACTTTATAAATAGTCCACTTTTAACTGCTGTGGCTGCCTCTTGTGGAATCCTGGGATTTGCAGTTTAGGGAGGGATGTTTAGAACTTTCAGCCAGAGAACTCTTAGGCCTCCCTAAACTACAAAGCCCAGAATTCCAGAGGAGGAGTTAAAGTGGAATCATAGTGCTATAACAGTGTAGTGTGATAAATGAGTCAGGATGGAAAATGGCCATGCTGGCTGGGGGATTCTAGGAGTTATAATGCTTCCAAAGTATTTTTCCCCCTCAACCATGGTTACTGAGGGCCTTCTGTGCTTCCCTCCTTAAGTTGTGTGCCACTCTCCAGCCTAGTATCTGCACATAATGTCTGTCTGTCTGTGGAGGGAAGGTGGTCTTATGCAAGAACTGACCGTAGATTATCAGACGCAACCAAAAGGTACTTTATCAGAACACCAGGACGATGTTTCTGTCCTGCAAACGGGACCCGGTTTTAGACATCCTCATCCTTGTCACATTCTACTTCTGTACTGCAGCAGTTAGTAAGGTGGTGCTTTTCGTTGATGGGGAGCTCCCGTCAATGAAAAGCACTGCCTTACTTAATTGCTACAGCACAGGAGTAGAACACGAAGAGGATGACATCGTGTGAAACCAAGTCCCATTTGCAGGACAGAAACATCATCCTGGCATTCTGATAAGGTACTTTTGGGACACATCTGATAATCTCTTGCCTTATGATCTCAGGCCTGCTTCTCTAATTATACCATCCAAGGACATGACACATTTTGGAAGTAGGGCTGGCAGAGCAAAAACTGGAGACAGCTGTTGTACCTTTAATGGTTTTGTAGAAGAGAGAATTTCAGCAGATGCTGCTTGTTATACTGGCTTATGTGACAAGCAACACCTGCCAAAATCCTGCCTTCTGTGTCTGTATGTATATACCTTCAAGTCACCTGTTGACTTATGGTGACCCCCCTAAAGGTACATGAACCCTCTCTAGTTTACACTAGATGTGGAATGTTGTTGTTATTGTTGTCTGCCTTCAAGTCACTTCCAAGTTATGGTGACACCAAGGTGAACCTATCATGGGATTTTATTGGCAAGATTTGTACAGAAGGGGTTTGTCTTTGCCTTCCTCTGAGGTCGAGAGAATGTCACCCACAAGGTCACCCAGTGGGCTTTCTCAGGTGAGCAGGGATTTGAACCCTGGTCTTCAGAGTCATAGTCGAACACAAACCACTATGCCATGCTGGCTCTAGATATAGAATACAAGATATGGAATAAAGTCTCAAAAGCTCTTTAGTTATTCAATATTAATTCCATATATGAATCCCATATCTAGTGTAGACTGTATGCCATATCTGGTATTGCAAATATGGAATACAGATTCGAAATACTAGTCTACTTTACCCTAGATATTGGATACATATGTATATAGAATTGATATTGAATAACTGAAGAGATTTTGAGCATATGCAGAGTGTTTTCCTCTCAAATAAGCAATGGTGGAGATATTTTCAAACTACATAATCAATTATTACTTACTCTTGCTGGCTTCTTAGCTTTTTTGCTAAAATCAAGTGTACTTTACTCCTATGGGGTTACAGTTTCTTTTCTGCAAAAGATGGCAGGGGTTAATAGTAGTATCACAACCAAAAACACAGCATGAGTAGCTTTACCTGATCTGAAAATGCAGGGACAAGGAGACCACCACCTGCTGAATCTTCACCTGCCATATGCAGTTTATAAAAGAAAGAGGGTTGCAAGGAACCACAGCACCATGTAACTGCTAACAGAAAGAGCTAAGAGAGTGATCATTCTTATACCATGTTGTGGGGGTGCACCCTTACTTAGCACTGGAAAACTGGTTCTATAGAACAATCTTCTGTAACAGTAAATTTTCACAGGAGTGTTGTTTAGACTCCCGCATGGTTTGTGCAAAGGTGTGAACATCATGAAAGCAAGAAAAGAAATATCACTTGTAAAGTAAATCTTCATTCTCGCTCAAGTGGTAACTAATCTCGGAGTTTTGCAGGCTACTACTTATTTTAGCAACTTGTTAAAACTAAAAAGAACAAGAAATAAATGATACCTGATATCTAAGCTAGTTGACTGTTGGTGTGGGAAGTCGCTTTGCAACATGCTCAGTGTTTACTCTGATTTTTAAATGATTACAATAGGACCCCGTATCGACAGATTCAGTTATGCACAGGACACAAAACAGCACACATGCCATAGAGTCTTCCTAGAAAATATGTCCTCTATAGCCATTTTCTAGGTCCTCCAAGGCAACTCTATGGTATTTTAAACCAGAAGTCCCATTATTTTCAATGGCATTCGCTATTATCCACAGTTTTCAGTATCCATGCCCCCCCCCCAGAACCAATCTCCAGTGGATACGGGGGACCTACTGTATATTATAATACAGGTATAATATTGTTACAGAAGCAGGAAAGATGCAAATTGATCAAAGACTCTGGGCCTGAATCCTTGTATTAGTCCCAAGTAGAACAGATCTATTGCATCAATGAGATTTAGCTAAGTGTTGACTCACCATTCAATAACTGATTCAATAGATCTATGCTTGTTGGAACCAAGCAAGAGTTCAGGCCTTCTTGTGCTGCTGAGAGAGTGTGACTGGTACAGATCATGGAGTAATAATAATAATAATAATAATAATAACAACAATAATATTTATTTATATACCGCCCATTGGTAACCCAGTCAGGGTGGTTAACAACATTAAAACACCATACAAAGTAAGATTGATGGCTGTGTCAGACCTGGCTTTTTACCACACTGCCTCTGAGTAGTCACAAATTTCCCATGAATTAGTCCTGGGCACTAGATTAAGGCTGCATCTGCACTGCAGAAACAAACCAGTTTGACACCACTTTAACTTCCATAGCTCAATGCTATGGAATTCTGGGATTTGTGGTTTTCTGAGATATGTAGCCTTCTTTGGAGATTTTCAGACAGGCAAAAATCGCCCCTTGCCGCGCGAGCAGCCTCCCGAAACTGCTGCGCGGCAAGGGTCTTTTTCGGACGACGCTGTGCCTCTAGCGAAGCCGTCCGTGTCACTTCCGTGAAGCTTCGGACGGCTCCGCGCCATATTTCAAGCACGGAAGCTGCCCGTGATTGAAATATGGCGCGGAGCCGTCCCAAGCTTCACGGAAGTGACACGGACGGCTTCGCTAGAGGCACAGCGTCGTCCGAGAAAGACCCTTGCCGCGCAGCAGTTTCGGGAGGCTGCTCGCGCGGCAAGGGGCGATTTTTGCCTGTCTGAAAATCTCCTTTGTCAGAGATCTCTGGCACTACAATAAACTACAAATCCCAAGGTGCTATAATATTCAGCCATGGCAGTAAAAGCAGTGTCAAAGTGGATTATTTCTGCAGTGCAGATGCAGCCTAAGAGAACTAAGCATTCTCCACTGGATATCGATAGTCTGTCTCAACAAACAGTATATTAACAGTCGCTGCCTGACAAGAGTTAAACATGTTTATGCATGCAACCCACATGAGCCCTTGCTGTCTCACATTTGTCAGTTCGAGAACCAGCAACAATATGGAAGATAAGTCAAACAGCACATTTTATAAACATGTACATCTCCTCTCCATTCCCACAGATGAACTGGCAGTGCTGCGTTAGGAGTTAGGGAAATGTTTGTGCTGGTTTAGTCTAACTCAGAAGGTAGGCACGTAAGAGAAATACTGAGTCAGAAAAGTCCATGTTTACTCAAGTTTGTGTACAGTCCTTATACCTCCATTTTTATTTCCTAAACACTGAAAAGTCAGGAGGAGCATTGTTTGTGAATTATTTCCTGACATGAATTGAATCACAAGAAGACCCACAAAAAGAGCTCAAAAAGAACATCCAGGTGAAAATATTTGGTTCTTGGGGTTTTTTCCCCCCTTGTTTCTCCCTCACACAACCATTTTTGATGTGAAAAGGGGTAACCACACAAGATACTGTTCTCCTCAGCATTGTTGCAAAGACTGTTGTTTTGTCAAGATGATTTTACTTCATGAAGGCTGGTTTTAAAAGAAAGAAAGCCCTCATCACTTAGCTGTTAATTGTTCCCTCAGAAATGGCTGTGTGAATGTCGTCCCATCAGCTGACAGGACTGAACCTTGTGGCACCCCACTGGTCACATCTTTCCAAGACGAAGAGGAGCCACTGCTGAGCACCCTTTGGGTTCGGCCAGTCAACCAATTACAAATCCATTGAACAGTTAACTGGTCTAGCCCACATTTTACAAGCTTGTTTGCAAGAATGTCATGGGGAACCTTGTCAAAGGCCTTACTGAAATCAAGGTATACGATATCCACAGCGTTCCCTTCATCTACCAAGCTGGTAACTTTATCAAAAAAAGAGATCAGATTAGTCTGGCATGACTTGTTTCTCTGAAACCCATGTTGACTTTTTGTGATTATGGCATTGCCTTCTAAATGTTCACAGACTCTCTGTTTAATGATCTGCTCTAGTCAAGTCAAGTAAAACAGTTGCCAGGAGTGACCCCCATAAAACTGCAGAAAAGCTTAGGCACACTAATTTTTCAAAAGCAAAGACTCGCTTCCACGTACATATCACAAGAATAAGCAAACGATCCATGAGGTGATTTCATTAGACCTTATAAACGTCCTAGGGAGCATTAGGCCAAATCCACGCTACACAAATAATCTAGTTTGAAACTGAATTATTTGCCATGGCGCCTTTCTGTGGAATCTTGGGATTTGTAGTTTTACAAGGTCTTTAGCCTTCTCTGCCAAAGAGTGCTAGTGCCTCACCAAACTACAGATCCCAGGTTTCCATAGAAAGGAACCATGTTTCAAACTGGACAATTTGTGTAGTGTGGATTTAACCTTAGACCAAGCCTGTTTCAAGCACAGAGGGTAAGCCACTATATTCCCTGCCTTACTCCAAGCCACTATATTCCCAAGCCTTACTCCAAAAAATAGACTCAGCTATAACACTTTTGAGACATGTAAGATAAAATGTTAAAAAGCCTACTTACTATCCAAATTGAAGCATAATAAGATTAAGTGCCATCATGAATTCCTGTCATGATAGATACCTGGGAAATGTAGTTTTGTGAGGGAGCTCTTCAAGGGTGCTGCACAATTGTGGCACTAGATTCCATTTTAACCACCATGACAACATTCTATGGAATCCTAGGATTTACAGTTTTGTTGTTGCTGTTGTGTGCCTTCAAGTCGTTTCCAACTTATGGTGCCCCTGAGGCACACCTATCTTGGGGTTTTCTTGGGAAGATTTATTCAGAGGGGGTTTTCCCATTGCTTTCCTCTGAGGCTGAGAGGCTGTGACTTGCCTAAGGTCACTCAGTGTGTTTCTATGGCCAAGTGGAGATTCGAACCCTGGTTTCCAGGCTCCAGCACCCAAACCACTACACCACACTGGCAATCATTTGCAGTCTAGGGAGAGGCATTTAGGAATCTAAGCCCTAAATACCCTGAGAAGGCACCAGATCCTGAATGATCTTAGAACCTAAGCAGGGTCAGCCCTGGTTAGTATTGGATGGGAGACCACAGGGAATATCAGATGCTGTAGGCTTCGTTTCAAAGGAAGACCATAGCAAACCACCTCTGAGTATTCCTTGCCTAAGAAACCCCTATGAAATGTATGGAGTTGACAGGCAACTTAGAAGCATAGAATGAGTTGGAAGAGACCACAAGGGTCATCCAGTCCAACCCCATTCTGCCCTACAGGAATGCACAGTCAAAGCCCTCACGACATATGGCCATCCAGCCTCTGTTTAAAAACCTCCTAAGAAGGAGACTCCACCACACTCTGAGGCAGTGCATTCCACTTCTGAACAGCTCTTATCATCAGGAAGTTCTTCCTAATGTTTAGGTGGAATCTCTTTTCCTTGAGCTTGAACCCATTGCTCCATGTCCTTGTCTCTGGAGCAGCAGAAAACAAGCTTGCTCTATCCTCAGTATGACATCCCTTCAAATATCTAAACATAGCCATCATGTCACCTCTTAACTGCCTCTTCTCCAGGCTAAACATACCCAGATCCCTAAGCCACTCCTCATAGGGCATGGTTTCCAGACCTCCCACCATTTTAGTCGCCCTCCTCTGGACACGCTCCAGCTTGTCAATACTTCTTGAATCATGGTGCCCAGAGCTGGACACAGGATTCCAGGTGAGGTCTAGCCAAAGCAGAATAGAGCGGCACTATTACTTCCCTTGATCTAGACACTAGATTCCTATTGATGCAGGCTAGAATCGCATTGGCTTTTTTAGCTGCTGCATCACATTGCTGTCTCACGTTTAGCTTGTGGTCCACTAAGACTCCTAGATCCCTTTTGCATTGATTGATTCAGTCAAGGAAGCCACTTGAAGGCACTTACACACACATGCATTTCAAATTCTAGCAAGAGAGCTCCAGTACCTCACCACACTACAAAACCCAGCATTCCACAGGATTCAGCCATGGGAGTATCATACTATAACTGTGCAGTGTGAATGAGAATGTCTGAAAGAATCAGGGTTTTTCTATGAGTGATTGAAAGAAATGTATTCAAAGTGTTTCACATGCTCAGGTAAAGTACAATATAAATACCAAGGACTTCATCAGACACCCCTGTTATAACATTATTTTGCCAGCATAAAAAAAAAATAATCAATTTTTATGCCGACAAAAGAACACACACACACCGCACTTACCTCCTTTCCTGGTAAAGGCTCCTCAGGTAATAAAGAGGAAGTGAACGGAGCTCCATTCACTTCCTCTTTTGAAATCCTGCACAATTTCATCATGCGGGAAATTCAAAAATTAAAAAAAAAGAAATGTCAAAAAGTTAGGTTGAGGAACTGAACCCCTGTGGATACGGGGGGTCTGACTGTATCAACTGCAGTTGCTCATCTGCTTGGGGACACAGGATAGGGAACATTTAATCTAGCCTATTTGCTTCTAGCCAGAAAATGGATAAAGAGCAGAGTGGAGGGTGAGCCCTGTCACAACAGCAGTGAGGAAAGGGAGAAGCTAACTAAGTGAATAGACCCCCCCCCTGGGGAATCTGCAAGTTGTAGCAACAAATCAATGAAGCCTTGGGAATTGTAGCAAGGTGGTGCTTTCCTACCTAAGCTGGGGATTTGCACAGAGCCCTTTCCTCTTGCCTAGAGGTGAGCCCACCAAAACTGAAGCATCTGCACCGTTGTCGCCTGCCTAGACATGACCGACAAAACCCGGAGGCTCAGGGACAGGTGCTGAGATCTGGCAGCCCTGATTTCAGCATAAAACGATATAAAAGGAATTCAGTAGTACCTTTGAGACTTAACAGTGTCAAAGAAATTTCTAGCATAAGCTTTTGTGGACTCCAGCCCACTTCATCAGTAGAGGCCACGAAAGCTTAAGCTAGAATTTTCTTTGTCACCATTAGCCTCAAGGGTGCTACAGGATTCTCATATATATTATTTCCAGCCACAGTTCAACTTCTTACACACACACACACACACACACACACACACACACCAGCTTCCTCCCCTACATTCCATGTAATGTTTAACAGCTGCCACAATCCTCCTCTGGAGCGGCTGCTGGCAAAGCAGCTCCTGATTATGAAGCACTCCGGTATGAAAAACGCGCCACACAAGTGAACTTATTGTTATTCTGAAGGCAAGGGCTAAGGAGGCGTTGTAAGTTCCAAGCACCAGAGAAATGCAGTCTGTTGTGATATCATTTCCCTATACCTTGCCAGATTTCTTAATTCTAAAGCTTTTAGATTGACCATGAATATCATTTCTTGGTAACCATCAAATTTCTGTTATCGATTCTGTCATCAAACACCCACCAGGGCTGACATTATGTTCTCTTACCCAAAGAAGATCACCTTCATTATATGTACAGAAGCAAGCTGGATTGATAGTTAAATCTGACTTTAATAATGGTAATGGGCCAGCATTTTTCCATTGCACCTGGGGGCAGCAGGCTACTTTCCGGACTAGAAGCCAGGGCAGCCTAGGAAGTGCAAGGGAAGCCACATGGTGCTGTCTTCTAGCATCTTGGTGAAGCTCTCCACTCCCTAAAAACAGAGGAATCATACGGCCTGCCAGATGTTAATGGATTGCAACTTCCAGCATTCTTTACTATTGGTTAAGCTGGCTAGGACTGCTAGTCGTGTGGTCCAACAACATCAGGAGGACCTGATGATTGTCACCCCTACCCAAGTATCTGTTGCCAGAGGCAGTTAACTTACCTTGTCTATTGGAGTGATAGTCCATACCTAAATGCAGTCCAACCCCCATATCAATGGGGATTTGGTTACCAAATTTTCCATGGATACCGGAAACAGTGAATAACAGCAAACCCTATTAAAATAAAGGACTTCAGGTAAAAACATACCATAGAGTTGCAGTGGAGGACTTAGAAGATGCCTAGAGAGGATGCCCCTCTAGGCATTTTCCAGCATGACTCTATGGTATGTACAGTATACTCTATTTTGTGTCCCATGGATCACTGAAACCACAAATATTGGTTCCACAGATATGGGGGGTCTGACTAATAACAATGAAATAAGGGCAGGATGGACAAAGTATGGCTCATGGGCCACATGTGGACCCCAAGGGCACCCCCTCCCCCTGCATTTTTAGATAGTAACTCTAGCTATAACAACTATCCCACCAATTACAGCTTCTTTCGAATTCCCCACATAAGAACAGCTGGTCCTCTGTACCCTTAATTGCAGGCACAACCTCACCCCCTACAACTGTCCTGACTTGGCAGGCAGCCCTGATTAACCCTCTGTTATCTGGCTTTTTAAATGTCCTAGCTTCTTTCTCCTTTTATCATCAGCTTACTTCACTTGTTCCAAATCAAATTCAAACTCAGTAGAGGGGTGGGTAGGAGAAGAGGGGGCACAATTCTGCCTTTACCTGTTGACAGACCAAAGCAAACTGCTGCAGCCTCTCCTAGCTTGTGTGTTTTCCCTCACTAGTAGTTTTTGCCATCTTGCTCACACTCTGATGTTGCTTGGCCACATATATCCCAGGTGTCATCTGTGAAATGTGGGGGTGGGGGTATGAAACCAGTGATGCACTGCTATCTTTAAACTGACAGATCAACAGTTTTCCTTTCCCTCTGCTCAGGTGAGTTCAATAACAGTCCAGTCACATCACCTTACTCTTATTCCTAGTTCAGGATTAAGATAATTTTTTCTGGCACTGGTACTGGCAAGGTAAGGGCATTGACTACAAAGGCATACTCTTTTCTGCAGGGATGCACCAGGAATCTTTTCTTATGCCACAGTTGGAATTAGATGCCATCCAACCTGCGAATTATTGGTCTGTTCTCATCCAGCTTGTAGCAGGACATACATCTAGCCAAAGAATTCCTGACTGGTTGGTCAGAAGACTCAACATAGAATTCACAAGTGAATTATTGAAAGCAGCTTCTGTGGGTGATTCATCAGGATGTTGCAAAAGCAACACAGAAAATAAGTTTAGAGGCCAGATTTGGGTCAAGGAGGAGGGTGGGCAGGTGCATTCCAATTTTTTAAATACAAAAATCCATTGAATGGTCAGTTCTGATGGAATTTTGAAGAATAAGCGAATAGCCATTATTGCAAAAATACACTTGGAATAGATATTCCTGGATCCCCTTGCCTACTTTAAATGTTTGGGATGTTTTGTTTTGTTTTGCTCGTTTGGCCAACGTGCACTTTTTGTACTTCGTTTTTTTTTCTTTTATAATTTCAGTCTCTCCTTCATGAGTTTGCAACCAAGCTAAACATTGTATAGAAGAAAGCACAGGTGGAAAAACTATGGAGATTTTCAAGTTAATTTGTACATCAAAACAAAATTACAAATATAAGATTGTTGTTGCTATTGTTGTGTGCCTTCAAGTCATTTCCAACTAATGGTGACCCTAAGATGAACCTATCATGGGGTTTTCCTGGCAAGATTTGTTCAGAGGAGGTTTGCCATTGCCTTCCTCTGAGGCTGAGAGAGTGTGACTTACCCAAGGTCACCAAATGGGTTTTCATGGCTGAGTAGGGATTTGAACAAGAGTTGTAGCCCAGCACCCAAATCACTACCCGATAATAATCAGTTACGGGGGGTGGGTTTCATAGTAAATGGTCCTAAAAATTACTGCTCTTGTATCATTTAAATCTGAATGTACCCAACTACAGTTGAACATTCCAAGCCAGGGTGGGGATTCTGTGGCCTCTATATATGGCTGGACTACAGCTCCCAATTGGCTATGGTGGCAAGGGCTTCAGTGAGTTGCAATCCAATGATATATGGAGGGTGAAATGTTTTTCTCTTCTGCTGTATTCTTTACACCACGCTATAAAGTCCTTCCAGTTCAGACCTGTTCAAAGTGGACTACCAATGTTATCAATGTTATACCATTTTAACTGCTACAGCCCCCGTCCCCCTCCCCTCCTGGGAACTGTACTTTGGTGAGGTCCTGAGCTAAGGTGGTAGATTGGGTTGAGTGTTGACCTAGCAGGATTCAAAGACCTGCTCAGCCACTGAAATCCATTGGGTGCTTTGGGCAGTCTAACTGAATTATCACACTATACTGTTACAGAACTATTATTCCTCTTTAACTGCTACAGCTGCCTCCTGTGGAATCCTGGGATTTGCAGTTTAGGGAGGAGAACTCTCAGCTAGAGAGGTCTTAGGCCTCACTAAACTACAAACCCCAGAATTCCACAGGAGGCAGCTGCAGCAGTTAAAGTGGAATAATAGTGCTGTAACAGTGTAGTGTGATAAAGTAAAACCTCACCTATGATAGGGTCACCAAAAGTCAGGGCTGAATTGAAGTCACAATAGGTTCTCAGAATTCTCTTTCAGTGATCCCTCTCCCAGAATTACAGTTCCCAGATTTCCTTGGGAAAGGGAGAATGGTGACTTGAAGATTTCCAAGTCTGTTGGGTCCTCATTGCAAAGGATGGACAGAGATGAGGAGGAGAAGTCAAGGAAGTCAGTGCATGTCCGCAGTGATGAAGAATAAATGGAATAGGCAAGGATCGGAAAGAAAGTTGGAGGCAGGGAAAGGAGTTTGCTCTAAAAGGCAAAAATAAGATGCAGAGAAAGCAGCGAGGAAACTACAAAAGGGCTGCGATTCTGGTGGGATGAAGATGCCGCAAGCCAAGGAGTTGAGCTCCTCAGCCCCTCCAGCTGTCTCATGCCCACTTGGCTTTGGCTCCCTCTTGGCTATGTGTAAGGAAATTCCTGGCTTGCACTTCAAACTGCCGAAGGAGGTGCTATATTTGAGGTGGGAGCCAAGACCCTTGCAGAAACTAGCAGAATTTTTTGGAGATAGTCTGGTAAACAGTGCAACAGGCTACTCACTTCTCTGCCCCCTCTTCTCCAAGGCAAGTGATTCTGGACAAGCGGAGTCTTGTTAGCAGTGGTTAGACAATTCCAGGGCTGCTTCTCTGCTGTCAGTTCTGTTCAGTCAGCTGCAACCAGGCCTTCTCATGGGCATGATGTGGGCCTGCTAGTATCTCTGCTGCCAAGGAGGCACCAACAGAGACGTGGTTTTGCTCTGCTTCATATCTGGTGCTTTTCACACGTGTATGCTTTAAATAACATTGGTATACACTTCAAAAGTTGCAAATGCACCAATAATGTACAGTATGTTCAAATAATATATCATCCAATTGTCCCAGTTTGGCAGGGACAGTCCCAATTCATCCTCTTTCATCCCACTTTCTCAACTGCTTTTTAAATGTCCCACTTCCCCCCACCCTTCATCCTTAGCTTACTTCAGTTGCTGCAAACTGAGTTTAAAGTGCAAAAGTAGTTTGTACCCAATTAACTCAGCAGGTAAGAGAGGAGAGGAGGAGAAAGAGTCTTGCCTTTCTTAGTAGGCTCAGGCAAAAGCAAACTGCTGCAGCCTCTCTGAGGACATTATCAGACGTGGCAAAAATTGCAGGATTATGACATCATGGTAGCGCAAATGGGACCTACTATCACATGACATTGTCATCTTCGCATTATTACTCCATGCTCCAGCCATGAAAAAAGCATTCTCATCCATGGGAGCCATCAATAGATGGTCAGTGGTGCTTTTTCATGCTATTGATTGCATGCAAAACCATGTCCCATTGTAATCACGAGATTACAATGTGAATGGCCGTTCCTCAGCGAGAAAACTTCCAGATGAGAACACGAATATGAAGCATAGGTCACTCTATTTATGAACTGTCCCCTTTAGTTTGCACATTTTTAGGTTTGTTTCAGTGCTTGTGTGTTCATTTACTTTATAAATTAAGGGACTTTTGGAGTTTTAAGCATATTCATGTCTTCTTTTGCATGATTACAGCTATGTGCAATAATAAGTGTTATAATGCCACAATGTTCCCGCTATCTTCATTCGTGGAACTACAGCATTTTTAGACACTAGTCTGATAATGTCCTGAATGTTCTTTATTAATCTTAGCCAAACTCTGATGTTGCTTGGTCACACGCATCCCAGTTTTCTTCTGTAAAATGTTGGAAGGTTTTTATTTATTTATTTATTTATTTATACCCCACTCTTCAGCCACAAGGCTATCAGAGTGGCTTACAAATTGTTTTAAACAATAGCAATTTATACATCTACACTGCATTAAGCAGTTTCCAATGTGTGTTAGCTAATTGCCCCCACAAGCTGGGTACTCATTTTATGAAATACATGTGCAGACATAGGACTTTATCAGACACACAAAATGCAGCATCATAACAACACCACATAATCGCGCATGGCGCACACATCAGATGATGTCCTTTCATGGTTACGTCCCCGCCAAAACCCGTAGTTTTTAATTGACGGCTTAAACTTTCAATTGATCCCCCCCTGCCATTTTGGTGCCAGAACTGCAGGCTTGTAAAACCTCAGGCCATTTAAATCTCATCACTGCAGCTAGAATGGCAGGTCCAGTGTGAACACTTCTGTTGTTTATTGCTGCTGCTGTTGTTTTGCTGTGTAAGTTGTGAAATGGTTTTCTGAGCAGAACTTGGAAATGTTTACTTTTTGGACTACAACCCCCAGTATCCTCTATCAGCCATGTTGGCTTGGAATTTCTGGGAATTATAGTGCAAAAAAAGTAAGATGTCTAAGTTCAGGTTCTGAGCATATGCGAGACGTGAAGCTGCAGCCAATCCTGGCTTCCTAATCGGCATATCTGCAGCTTGTAGTGGATGCAGTCAGGAATCATAGGGTTGAAGCAATGGACTTTTCAGTTTGTAGGGCCAGTGACATCATCCAACTCTCTCTCAGGTTTCCTAGGGTTGCTGCCATACCACAGAAATAACGCACCTTGACACCGCTTGAACTCCCATGGCTCACTGCTATGGAATTCTGGGGTTTATAGTTTTGTGAGCTATTTAGCCTTCTCTGTCAGAGTGCTCTGGTGCCATAACAAACTACAAATCCCAGGATTCCATGGGATGGAGCCATGATAGTTAAAGCAGTGTCAAAGTGCATTATTTCTGCAGTGTGGCAGCAGCCCTAGTCCTCTCTGAGTTTAGCTGTAATCCTCAGAGTATTGAGGGAAGGGTGGAGGAAGTGGGGTTTTCTAGCAACAGTAATGCCAAGTTAAGAAGCATCTTGGTCTTGAATAGGCAATAAGGTCCATGCTTTACCCAAGATGAAGGATAGTGATCAGTCTGGACCCACAAATTCAACCTTGACTCTAATTCCCAGACCTCTGGATCTATTCCTTCATGTATAGTGCAAGACATATATTAGCATATCTGGATTTGTGCCCTATTGGACTGGACTCCAAATATTTTAAATGCCCAAATATTTTAAGAATCCTGGATGTATTATCCTTGGTATACTAAACTAAGTAGAAATCAAAAAAGTATGGGGTAGGGGGAGAACAGCTCCCAGAATCCCCCAACCGAGAGTTGTATCCAATCTTAGCTTTTTTGTTGGTGCCTCGGTATAATTTATAATGATATTTTCAAATACCTGCTTTCACACTTAAACATCTCAGCATGAACTTTGACAACAACAATAATAGGGGTGTATTCAGTTTAATACCCCTGCTTTGGTAATATATCTTAGTTAGGTGCTATGCAATATAGCGACCTCAGACCTATTATTAGTCCCAGCTAGTTTAAATCCATTAAACCAAAAGGATTTACCTGTGTTGACTCACCATTCAACCATTGATTCAATGAGTCTACTCTATTTGGGAGTAAGTAACAGGGTTCATTTTAATGTGTGTGTTTTTTCATTTAATATTCAGTGTTTTTCCCGTTTTTTTCAAGACCTCTCCTTTCCTCTTACAGGAACAGTGACAGGGGTTATTGCTGGTCAACAGTACTGTGCAAAGGGAGAATCTACTATGTTCCCTATCCCATTACCTTTCTTAAATGATTAATGATAATAAATGAAATATAATCTTTTAAATTCATACCTTCTTCCTCTTCTTGTCCTGACTGCAAAACTCATTGTTCTTTTCCAGCTCAGACATGACCACTTACCGGTAGTTAACAGTCCAGCTCCAATCTTGTGGTCTTGGATTTTGGCCTGGTTGTGGTCTGTGGCAAGTCAGGCCAGCTTGATTTATGTTGTCAGTCACTCAGTGAAGCAGGGGTTGCAGATTCTACTACTAATAAGGCTGTTAGGAGATGTGTTTTACTGAACCAGACCATTAGAGTCCAACTTGGCTTGGCTAGCACTAGCTCTGTAGAATCTGTGTCAAGTGGTAAACTGACGTATTTATGAACAGGAAAAGATTTGCGGTTTTTGGATTTTTGTATGTGTTTAAATATTTTTTTTCCTCTTCAGAAGTGAGTTGGGGTTTCCCTGCCTATCTTCCTCAAAAAAAATATGCATGCATGCTTCTAAATTCAGTTCCAATTTCCTATTCACAATTCTCTTCCTTTCCAGCTTTATGCGTTTTATTTTTTAAAAAAATGTCTTTCAAGGTTATCTAATCAGATGGGTACATACCTTTCAACTTGTCCTGACTTGGCAAGGACAGTCCCAATTAATCTTCTGTCATCCCACTTTTTCCGCTACTTTTACAATGTCCTGGTTTCTCTCTCCTCCTACCACTTTTGTCCTTTGTCCTCAGCTTACTTCCATTGCTGCAAACTAAGGTCAAAGTAGTTAGCCCTCAATTAACTCAGCTGGTGGGGAAGGAGAGGAGAGGCAGAATCTTGGCCTTCCTTGTGTTGTTGTTAACTGCTGTCAAGTTGACTTTGACTTTTGGAGACCCTATAAAAAAAAGAGGCCTCCAAGTCAACCTGTTATCAACAGCCCTGTTCAGATCTTGCAGACTTATGGCTGTGGGTTCCTTGACTCAGTCTATCCACCTGTAGTGTCATCTTCACCTTCTACCTTACCAAGCATAATTGTCTTTTCTAATGAGTCATGTCTTCTCATGATATGTCTAAAGCATAACAGTCTCAGCATAGTCATCTTGACTTCTAGGGTTCAGAACTGATTTGCTCTGCTTTCCAGAATATCCACAGAATTCTTCGCCAGCGCCACATTTTAATTGTTAGCCTCCTTCACTGTCCAGCTTTCACAACCATATATAGAAACCGGAAATATGACGGCACAGACAATCCTGATTTTGATATTAGGTGATATATACAGTATAGAAAATCTTTAACTACAGTATTTCAGCATCTTCATCGTCTTCTTTAAAGTTATGTAAATCATCTGTGTTCATTATGTTTGTTTTGTTGCCTCCTCTTCAAAGCAAATTGCTTTGGCCTTTCTTAGCAAGTGTGTTCTTCCTCATTAATAACTGTTACCCTCTTGACCACACTCTGATGATTGGTTTTCCTCTGGTCTTGATCCTGCAGGGAAAACTGCATGGTTTATCAAACAAGGGTTCCTTTTTGGCCACAGTGGCCTGGCAGCTCTAATTATTAATTAGCATGTTGCTGCATGCTGGCATAGAGTAGAAAAAGACTGAGAGGTGACTTGTTACATTCGTCTTCAAATACCTGGAGGAATGTATTGTAGAAGATTGGTATGTTGCTCAAAACTGGAACTTGAACCAATGGACTCAAATTAGAAGAAAATTGATCCAAGGCCTAAATACCCTAAAGACACCAGATCCCATCTAATCTTGGAAGTTAAGCAGGGTCAGCCCTGGTTAGTACTTGGATGGGAGACCACCAATGAATACCAGGTGCTGTAGGCTATATTTCAGAGAAAGAAACCAGCAAAATCACCTGTGAATATTTTTTGCCTAAGAAAACCCTATGAAATTGATGGGGTCACCATAAGTCAACAGGCAACTTGAATGTGCACACACACACATACACATGGTTGCAGAGGTTTTTTCAAGCTTGGCCACTTGAGGTCCCTTAACTGAAGATGCTGGGAGAGTGAACTTGGCAGCTTACTTATGTATGCAAAACCTGTTCCCTATCACTGAGTTATAATAATAGTCTCATTTACATAGGCTATTTTAGTGAATAGTCATCAGCAAGTGCTAGGCTCACTACACAGGAGTGCCAAAAGGATTGTTTCCACTCCATTTCAGAGTGGGCCAAGTGAATGCCAAGGATATGAGTACCGTTTCGTGAGTCATGTTTCGTGCAGAATCTGTACACTGTTGATTATTGTTCAGGTGGAACTGAGTCACTGTAATACTTCCATGATTATTGTTACAACAGAAATCTAACTATAAGAAGTATTAAATGATGTTCTTTTGTATTAAACTCTGACCCAAAGTTCATGTCCAAAAACACAGCTGAAACACTCTTTGGGTGGTCATGAGGAAGTGGTTCTTGCTCTGTTTCAAGTCTTTTTTTTTTAAGTGGTGTTAGTTCTGGGATGTAATCAGGAGAGCTCATGGGGAGCTGAAGAGATCTGGGGAGGAATCATATCTCAGTGACAGAGCACATGTGTGCAGCTGGGCACAGTTTAAACCTTTGCATCTCTCCTAAAACAGGGATGGGAATCATGTAGCTCTGCAGATGTTGCTGGACTGCAGTCCTCAATATCCCTCACCATTTGCTATGCTGGCTAAAGCTGCTGGGCCATGGGATCCAACCCACATCTGCAGGGCTATACAACTCCCACCCCTGTCCTAAAAGGAGACCATTGCCTGAAAGCACTGCTTGGAATATAGGTTGAATCTCCCTTATCTGGAATTTCAAAATATTCCAAAATCCAAAATTGTCCACATGGGTGGCTGAGATAGTGGACATTATCAGATGCAGCAAAAATTGCAGGATTATGACATCAGGGTAGTGCAAATGGGCCCCGCTATCCCACAATATTATCGTTTTCGCGTTCTTACACTTTTCTCCAACCGTGTAAAAGGCATTATTTACAATTCATGGGACAAGCCATTAATAGATCATCAATAGCGCTTTTTTTCACACTGTTGACAGTGTGCAAAACCACGTGCCATTGTAGTTGCAAGATTACATTGCGAATGGGCGGTCCTCTTTCCCCTCTCCCTGTTCCCAGCGAGAAAACTTCCAGGTGAGAACATGAAAACGAAGCACAGGACACTCTTTTTATGAACTATCCCGTTTAGTTTGCACATTTTTAGGTTTGTTTCAGTGCTTGTGTGCTCATTTTACTTTGTTAATTAAGGTTTTTTTGGAGTTTTAAGCGTGCTCATGTCTTCTCGTGAGAACCGCTGAAATCTCAGTCATGCCAAATTGCAGAAGTAAACTCTCATTCTTAAAGTGCTAGTGGTCGTCATGCGATAATTCCATGGTGTTTCTTTCGCATGATTACAGCTACATGCAATAATAAGTGTTATAATGCCGCAATGTTCCCACTATCTTCATTCGTGGATTTACAGTGTTTTTAGATGCTAGTGTGATAATTTCCAGTGATACCTTTGCTTTCTGATGCTTCAGTGTACACAGACTTTGTTTCATGCACAAAATTATTTAAAATATTGTATATAAAATTACCTTCAGGCTATGCATATAAGGTATATATGAAACATAAATGAATTTTGTGTTTAGATGTGAAGTCAAAGGCTTTCACGGCCGGCATCCATAGATTTTCCTTGGGTTTTTTCCAGGCTGTGAGGCCGTGTTCTGTGAGCCCGGAAAAAACCCAAGGAAAATCTGTTTGTGTTTAGACTTGGGTCCCATCTCCAAGATATCTCATTATGTATATGCTAGTACAGGTATTCCAAAATACCTCTGGTCCCAAGCATTTTGGAATAAAGGGAGATTCAACCTGTACTTCCTTTTTTGATTACAGCTCTCGAAATCACTTAGCTGACATGATTCCTGGGAGAATTAGGACAGCCAACAGTAATGTTTCCAAGTTTTATTCTAGTGATCTCTTTGCCATCCAGGGTAGATAAAGTTGGCATAGGTAGAAAAGCCTGAATGCTGACAAGTTCAATGTGGAGGCAGAAGAACCTGGACAAGTCAGCTGACAGAGGTGGGGGCACGAACTAAGCTTTTTAAGTTCTTCACAGAAAGGATAATGCAGACAAGCAGATGAGGAAAGTGACCCACTGGAAAGGAAATGATAAGCATGATATCAGAGAGGAGAAACTGTTTGTTAAGAAGGAACACCTGGAACAAGACTAGGAAGTCACACCAACAAAGCAAGTGTCTGGCCATCATTCAGGTCAAGACCAAAGCCTGCCTTATAACGGTTAACAGCTAGTTTAGAAGACTGCCAGAGGCAGAGCTTGTTACCTTTCCTGATTTTGCTTCTCCCTGGACAAGCTCATGCCCATAGGGGTACTCAGTCTTGAGTGGTGAAAACACAGCCAAACAGTGTCTCTCCAGATCCACCTGCTCAAATCTCCAGCACAGTGCAATGTACATACAGTTGCCAGCCAAAAGGACTTATTTACCCAGGTGGCAGTTGTTTACCCCAGAGCCAGTTTCTCTCATTGTAGGACCAGCTTGAACCTCTTTGTTCACTTCCTGAAAGCAAGGGGTGTAAATAGACACCAGATGGCAGAACAAGTGAACCTGATCTCTTAATCGTTATTAAATAGTTGTTTGCTCAGTTTAGCTTACATCTTTGCTTTCCAGCTTTTTTAAAAAAATATTCATTTGTAGATTCAAGGAGGGAAGAAGAGTTGAGAGCAGTTCTACAGAGGGCAAGGGACCAGGAAGGCAAAGCCAAAAAAAAAAGGGGGGGGTAGGGAATGGATTAACCACAGGGAATTCACATTCCCCATAACATCTAGTTGGGCCCTGAGTCATTGTTAAAATTGTGTGTTCAGTTTGGAGAAACCTCATGTCGCTTGAGTTCCAGAAGGCATTGACATCACTGTAATAAGCCTGAGGTGAGGTGAAACAAATAGTGGTGCCTTATCCAGGCCAGGAGCCTGAAGGTGAGACGCCTGATCCCTGTACCACCACAATGCTGTTAATTAAATGCGGGACTTACAGGCATTCATGCCATAGCCCATAAAGCTCCTGGCCTGGGAAGTCAGATGACACCTAAGGCCCAGTCTGCAGTCACTGGCTGATATAAAGCACCTGGACCTATTCCCTTCCCCCAGTCTGGACAACCTGTTAGTAATGGAAGCCAATAGCATTTCCCTCTACAGACTTACCTGTTCTTCAGTTGGGCCGTTTCTTGAGCTTCTGTGTATGACTGGATTGAATGTAATTAATCCTAAGCCTACGTCAGCATCATGACTTACTTGACAGTAGTGGATGCATTTCATTCAAGTGCAAGGCAGGCCTTTGAAAGGCTAGGGCCAACCTTCTGGTCTCTGCCGTTTGGGTGATGGCTTCCTTGGCTTCTGGATGTGGTCTTAGTGAGGCAGAAGGAAGTAGCCAGAGCAAGCAGGGAAAGAGAACTAGTCTCTTAATTCTCGCCTATGCAATTTAGGAGCTTATCACACAGGGCAGGTAAATCTTAATTACAGCAAGATAATAGCATCTTTGGCTGGGATTTATCACATGATGTTGTTCCTCTTCTGTTGTTCTCCTGATGGGAGACCGTTTGGAAAGTGTTTCTTTTATAAACACAAAAAGTCCATTAGTGACCTTTCCCCCCATTGTTCTGCTACAATTTCTAGTGAGAAAGTTCAATTCTGTTTTATGCTGATTTTGAGTGGCCAGGTGATGTTCTGTGGATGTGCTTTGGGTGTGGCTTAGGTGCCCTTTGCTTATATTCTTGTACTGGGAAATTTAAATCTTCTTCCAGTGATCAGGTGAGAAGGAGAAGGGGTGGGGATTTCAATTTGATTTCCTTTCCATTTGTGATGGCAAAGTAACTGAGAAACATTTAAACTTTTTGGTCTATAGAAAAAAAAAATCCAGTGGCAAATGACCACCCACCCACCCCAACTGGGCCTTGTCAGAGAAGCCAAGAAGGCAAAATTTTGCTGAATGCCTCCCCACCCCTATACCCTTTTCCAGCTGGAGCAGCCCAGTTCTGGAGGACACTCCCCCCCGCCATCTCTCTCACACACATATACCTGGAAATGTAAGTGGAAAAGAGCCTTAGGAGATTTTCACATGGGTGCTAAAAGCCCTGATTCTGTCCCGCCACCTCCTCTCCCGTTCCTGCAACGGAATGGAGATAAATGTTCGCACACTTACCTCCATTCCGGAACAGGAACGGTCCTCCTCCCTCCTTGCCTGGCCGGCTGTAAATGCAGCTGTCGTAACGCTGCTTTTACGACCGGCCGGGGGAACTCCCACTCGTTCTCGCGAGAGAACGAACAGGAGGGAAATTCAAATTAACACACACACACCAAGCTGTCAAATGAAAGAATAAAAATCAAAAAAATATTTTTAAATACAAGTAACCCAGGAAGGGGGGTGGGAAGGGTGGCACTTACCTGGCTGTCCAGATCGTGGCAGGAAGTGCCTGCCACGGAGCTCCTCCCCCATCCCTGTCATTCCAGAACAGGGACAGGATCCAATGCGCACACCCATGATTCTGTAACAGAAACGGAACCGGGTGCTTATTAACAACTTCTCCCCGTGAATACTATATCATGGGGAGAAAACAGAACAGGCACAATGTAGGAATGGAATAGGGTGGACGTTGTCCAAAAGGGAAAACCTTTCCTGACCCTGTTCTGTTCCTGCCACGGGATATATAGCCCATGTGAAAATCTCCTTATAGTTTTTTAAAAAATCATTTCATTAACCCTGTCTTCTGCCTCTTCTTGTTAGTTCCAGCTTCAGACTTAATAAATTGCTGGCAGATGAAAGCCAGCAGCTACTTTAGTCTGATCTAGCCTGCATCAAGAAGCTCCCAGTCCCTGACAAGGGAGGGGGACAGAAGGCTGGGAAGCTTATTCTTCTGTACTTGTGATTAAATACATGCCTTTAAAAACATAAGACTGCTTTCATATATATTTCTGTGCGGGGCGGCATCTGTGTGTGTGTGTGCATGCATGCGTGCATGCATGTGTAGGAGACTGAAACAGGAATTTTGCATCCATGGCTGCAAAAAAGGGGGTTGTGTGAGTTTCCATGGCTAATATTAAAAAGAGAAAAGATTCTAATTGGGATGGGGGGGGAGGTGAGGGCGACCTTTAGGGAAATGGCCAAATGAAGCCAAACTAGGAAAAGAGGTGGAGATGATATCTTGGAGGAGGTACTGGGTGGGCAATCCCAAATCCTGTGCATGATAACGTTTTAGCACAAACAAAGTTTACAATCCTGTAAAGGCTCCCAGGGTGTGAAAGGAAAGAGAGGAATCCCAACTGTATAGCATTTTTAGGAACAACACTTTCTTAGTGGGAGAAGAGCCTGGTGTGATAAACTCCTTAATCAAACAGTGATTGGTGAAGTCTCAGGGCTGAGAAGATTACAGGGCAAAGCTTGGGAACAAAGTGACCCCTTGCTGTTTTTCAATTGCTTCACCGTTGTGTAACGACTGCATTTTTGTCTCGTGAACACAATTCTGTGGGCCAGAGCCAAAAGGAGCCAGAATTCCGACTTGTTGATAAGACGCTAACATCAGCCGTCGACATAGCTGGAGTGTCTGACATATGAAGTCATCTCCCTTCTGTCTCGTTTACCCAAACAGAAGGTGCTGTGGGGTAAGCACTTGAGCGTGTACGCAAATGGCCTGTATGGAATAGGTCCCATTCACAAATATGTCATTAGTGTATATCTCACACATTGCCTGCGGAATGCAACACTCGTCACAGCATCCACTTTAGTAAGAGGCCTTCCTGTGCCTCTTGAAAACAGGCTGCTAGAATGAAAGAACGTCCGCTTTAGATACTACCAAAGGTCCATCTAGTCTGGCATCCTGTTTCCATCAGTGGTCAATCAGGATGCTTCTAGGAAGTCCACAGATGTAACATGAAGGCAATGGTCTAATCCCATTGTCGAATCCTAGCAACTGATACTTACACCTCCTTCAAACTTGAGTGGCTTTGCAATGCAAACATTACATTTACATTGGCTAGAATGTTCATTTGCATTTACAAACATTTCTCTTCTGCATTAACAAATGCTTAGCCTGTTTGAAAGGGCTTAGAGCAGTAAAAGTAGTTATGCTCTGCATGCAAAAAAATGTCACAGTTTCAGCCCCAGCATCTCCAGGTAGGGGTTAAGAGAGACTCCTGTTTGAAACTCAGAAAGCTTCTGCCACCAAAACTGGAACTCAGTATGGCTTCCTACATTCTTATCAGGCTGTTAACAAAAACAGGGAGACAAGTTGTCTTTGCATATGGAATGCTTTTGTCTCCCCCCTGCCACCACTGTTTTATTTATCTATTGAGTTGTCACTTTCTAGCCTGCTTCTTTGTTGTTGTTGTTTGCCTTCAAATCATTTTTGACTTATGGTAACCCTAAGGTTTTCCTATCATGGGGTTTTCTTGGCAATATTTGTTCAGAGGGAGTTTGCCTTTGCCTTCCTCTGAGGCTGAGATAGTGTGACTTGTCCAAAGTTTCCATGGCCAAGTGGGGATTTGAACCCTGGTCTCCCAGTGCCCAACACTACACCAAGCACTACACAATGCTGGCTCTTTCTAACCTGCTTAGAATGGCTTATATATGATTCACAGATAGGACCCCATCTTGGATCCAAAGAGTCAACAGGTGAAGTCCCTTTGAGAAACAAACAGCATGAGGCATCTTCAGATTGTTTTCTAGGTCCATACAGCTAGACTCTGTAGAACCACCAGTATGACAAAGCCCTTGGATTCCCAGATTCCAAAGAGAGCTCCATAGCAGAAGGCCTCACAAATCGAAAAACGTTTGCAGCAAAGCTAACATCCTTCCCTAGTCTTTTTTTTAACATAGCCATTTTAACCAGCATACAGACTACAGCTTGCCTTATAAACACTATTCTTTACTGTAATTGATCTTGAATTATGTGACCCATACCATCCCCTACAACTGTCCCAGTTTGGCAGGAACTATCCTGATTTATATTCTGTCATCCTACTTTTTCAGCTGCTTTTAAAATAGCCATTTCTCTCTCATCCTGTCACTTTCCCCATTTGTCTTCAGCTTCCTCTCACTTTCCCCATTTGTCCTCAGCTTACTTCAATTGCTGCAAACTGAGTTCAAAGCGTAAAAGTAGTTTTCACTCAATTTATCAAGGGAGAGAGGGGAGGAAGGGGTGGAATCTTGTCTTTCCCAGTTGTTGATGTTGTTGTGTGCCTTCAAATCCTTTCTGACTTACGGCAACCCTAAGAGGAAGCTATCACAGGATTTTCTTGGCAAGATTTTTTTCAAAGGGGGTTTGCCATTTTTTTTCCCTCTGAGGCTGAAAGTGTGTGACTTGCCCATGTGGGTTTCCATGGCCAAGCAGGGATTCGAACATCAGTCTGCAGAGTTGTGGTCCAACACTCAAACTCTACACCATGCTGGCTCTGAACCAGTAGGTTCAGGCAAAGTCAAACTTGTTCAGCCTTTCCTAGGTTGTGTGTTCTTCCTCATTCTGTGAAATGTTGGAGGGTATGTCATGGTAATTCTCCAGGGTGCCATTTACATGATGAAAATGTCCCAGGAAGAATTCATGTCGATCCCTGGCAGTTTACATGTACATCGGGTCGGGTACGTGATTTTCAGAAGGGGGGCCACCTTTTATCCCTCAACCTGCGGGACTTCCAGTCCCGCGGGTTGTGCCGGTTTTTAAAAAAGTCACTGGAGGATGCAGAAAATCAGAAATGTAAACAGCCTGGGACAAAATATCTCGGTACTAGGGGATGACCAGAAATGGTGACTGGGGGCGGGCTTAGAGATCAGCAACCAGAAAAGGAGCTGCTGAAAACAAAGGCATCCCTTCCAGCTGCACGAAGGTTGGTGTGTGCGTGTGCGTGCACTCAATCACCTTTTTAAATGGATTTCTACACTGCAAACCCTTCAGCTTTAACCTCTTCCTCAACTGCATGTTACAAAGAGATTGTGGTGGGCAGAGAGTCGTCCATTCATTCCCTGCCTGGATCCCCTCTCTGGGTCTGAACGGATAATCAAATATTCATCACCCCCCACCAAGGCACAGTAAAATATTCCAGCATCTGAGTGAATGAACACACTTCCATTCCCCCCCCCCCACAAGGCATAGTAAAAAATTTCCAGCCAAAATTCCTTGTGTGACACGGGCTTGAAATCTTCACTCTGCAGCTGTAAGCGTCAACATTGTAAAAGGAATCCCAAGCCTCTCCCCCCGCCCCCACTCGGCTTCATTTCAAAAGGAAAGGACATGGTTTAATTGTTCCTCCATCTGAGCGAAAGATCACATTCTTGGTCTTTCAAAATGCCTTCTGCCTCTGCTTAAAGGGTTAACATTTTTAAGAGACAAGATAAACACAAGCCTCTGCCCCCTCCTTCCCCCCCTCCCAGCCAGCCAATAGCATCGCTCGTGGCCCGGAACTCTAAAGGAAGTACGTCACCGAGGCTGTGAAAACACGAGCAATCCCATCCTTGATTGACAGCCAAAAAAAAAAAATCCCGGTAGGCTAAACATGTGTAAACAACAAAAGCACGGGATATAAGAGTGCGGGACCAATAAAAAGAAATGGAACTTTTGACGTGTAAATATCAATCACGGGATTTCCTAAAGAGTGACAAAAATCGTCTAAACAGTGTGGGACCAATCTGGGATCAGGAAGTCACGGTAAGCCCCGCGACAAAAATTATCATGTAACTGGCACCCAGACAGCATAGACATCAGTGGGGGCTGAGTGGAGAGGTCTGGTATATTCTAGGGAACTAAAATCAAATAGCTTTTGGTGCCCCTCCCCCGCTGCATTTCTGTGGTTATTTCCAATTGCATATCCTCTCTCTCTCTGGCTTTTCTTCGCAAACGAAGATTCAGGAAGGACTCATCCCGCGCTTTCTGCAAGCGCGCTGATGACTAAAAAGGCCAATCCGAGATAAACAAGTCCAGTTGCAAAAAGCACAACAGAAGGTCTCCTTGGGTGATGTTTTTGGGTTGTGATTCTTTCTGCGTTGTCGTTTCTCTTCAAGACTTGTTCGTCGTGAGTTCTCAAATAAGGCTGCAGCATTGTGGATAGTGCGTCTCCATGCCTCCCGATGTGAGGCCAGGGCGGACCACTGTTGGTGATCAATTTGGCCGAGCCTGAGATGTTGTTTCAGGGAGTCTTTGTATCGCTTTTTTGGAGTGCCCCTCTTACGCTGACCCACAGCAAGTTCACCATAGAGTAGTATTTTTGGAAGGCGATGGTCCTCCATCCTAGAAACGTGCCCTGCCCAGCGCAGCTGTGTTCTCAATATCATGGCCTCAATGCTGGTGATCCCTGCTTGCTCAAGGACAGCAACATTTGTCACATAGTCAGTCCAGTGTATATTTAGGATTGTGCGTAGACAGCGCTGATGAAAGTGCTCAAGGAGTCGTAGGTGGTGGCGATAGGTGACCCATGTTTCAGATCCATAAAGGAGGATAGACAGTACGATGGCTCTATACACACTGATTTTTGTGCTTTGCCTCAGGTGTTTATTGTTCCAGACTCTTTTGTGAAGTCTTCCAAATGCACTATATGCCTTTACTAATCTGTGATAGATCTCTTTGTCAATCTTGGCATCTGAGGAGATGATGCTTCCCAGGTAGGTGAACTGCTGAACGGACTTGAGCACAGATTTGCCGACGGCAATGTGGGGATGGTGGTGTTCGTCCTGTGGTGCAGGCTGGTAAAGAACTTTTGTTTCTTCAGGTTGACTTCTAGCCCAAACAGCTCTGCAGCTGTTGCAAAGCAGGACGTTAGGCGCTGCAGAGCTGCTTCTGTGTGGGCAACAAGGGCAGCAGCATCGGCAATCCTAGCATATCCTAGCATATCCTAGGATCAAAAAAAAACCCCACACTGCTATTAGCTGGTAAATACCTTCAAACAAGCTGTGAATGCACACATATGCTCAGATCACTAAATTCAGGATCCATGGCTTCAACATCAGCCAGATCTGGTGCACCTCCCCCACCACCACCAAGATTTGCTTACCCTCTATCCTGATCGAGAAATCTGGAGAACTGTTTTATAACATAATGAAGCTATTACCCTAATATGGATTTTGGAATTAGAGAAGAGGGTGTCTGGTTTGCAGTCAGGGCAGGACACCAGTACAATGGTTTTAGAAAGTGAATAGTCATCTCCTACCCAAAGCAAACTGATACTACAAGGCAAACATTTGTTCTCACTGCATCTACAAAGCAAACAATTATTTCTGTACTAATTCTGGTTTGGGAATGTGGGAAGGAAGTAGGGAGGGGAAGTTGTCTTAACACTATATACTCATAGGATTAAGACATCTGTAGTATGTCTCTAGGCAAAAATGTCATCACCTTAATGGCTACATGCATTTGAATACAGGAGAACTTTAAATGGCCTGTCAGCTAGAATGAGGTTACACCTCATGCAAACAGCTTGGCATCAAAAGTGGCTTTTAAAGATGCTCTGCTAGTTGCTAACTAGTTTAGTAACCAGTTTAAAGTTAACCAAGCTGGAGACAAAGTTCAAAGCATTTCTGTTATACTGTTTATGCAACAAATGAATCTTTATGTTTTGTTTATCAAAAAAAAAAATAAAGATTCTCTGCTAGGAAACTCTATTATCCTACCATTCTGGGGAAAAAAAAACCTTCCTACACTAAACTTTAGAGTCCAAAGGGTAATCAAAAGCAAATAAGTTGTTTCTGTCTTTTCATAATCAATTTTGAATAATGCTGAACCAAACCCTTAACCTATAGCTTTGTCTGGTTGCAGGAGATTTACCAGATGTATCACTTCTTTTACCCATTACCTTCTTTGGTCTTTCAGAATCATATCCTCACTTTAATGTCTGTGGCTGCTCAGATCTACAAACACCCCAGCCTGAAGAACTCTATCAATTTGGTGGTGGTGAAGGTGTTGCTGGTAGAAGATACGAAGGCTGGGCCAGAAGTATCTGACAATGGAGGGCTCATGCTACGGAACTTCTGCAACTGGCAACAGCAGTTCAATCCTCCCAGCGACCGTCACTCGGAACACTATGACACAGCAATCCTCTTGACAAGACAGGTATGAAGATGCTTGCTGACGGAATCACTTTGAGGGGAAGAACAGAGGAACATCACCAGGGCCCTGTTCCTTGAAAAGTAGCCCATGAGTTGTATCATTGGTGCCTGATCACCTAAAGGTGACTCTGACTTAATACTGGTGGCCACAGGTGTGATTATTACAAACCTGAAATATATGCAGCATGGGGGAAAGGAGAAAGACTCTGCGTTGACACAAATTTATCTAAATAAGAGTGCCCACACAAAAACAAAGCCCACCAGAGATGCACCAAGACATTTTGACATGTGTTTGGCTCAAAGTAGAAAATTCAGATGACTATTCCAGGATGATAAAAATATAATAATTCACCATTTGCTTCCAATTAAAATATAAGCTACCTAAATTGTGCTGTCTCCTGACAACCAACCTGGATTTTTCTATTTCCTTATTAAATTTATACCCCACAACTTTTCACATATATAGCAAAACAGAGCAATTAAAGCATACTTTCATCCATAAGGAAAGTTAAAATCCTCAGAGATTAAAGACATCTAAAAAGGCCTTAAAATCCTGGTTGAATAAAAAGGTATTTACCTAGCACCAAAAGGATAGCAAGTAGACCCCAAGTGATCTTCCATGTACAGGACATCCCTGAAGAAAGGTGCCACTTCTGAAAGAGTTGTGTCCCCAGTTGTCACCTCTCATACCTGAGCAGGTGAGAATACTCAAAGGACAGTCTCCACCAATAGCCTTCATAACTGGACAGACCAGTCTGGGATGGAGAGAAACTGATCTAGTCAATACCTGATCCCATTTGCTATGAATCTAAACTACATTGTGTAAGAAAGTTCATCAAGGACTTCACAGGGAGCAATGGTGATTAGTCTGCTTTCCTCATGTATTTTACCTCTTGCTTTTCTGACTTGCAGGATTTCTGTGGATACCAGAGCTGCAGTACACTTGGAGTGGCTGAGACTGGCACCATGTGTGACCCCAACAAAAGCTGTTCTGTGATAGAAGATGAGGGTCTCCAGGCAGCCTACACTTTGGCCCACGAACTAGGTAGTTGCAATGCCCATATAGATAGTTGCAATGCCCATTCATTATGCCAGAATCAAAAGCTTGTCTTGTGCAGCAGATCATATCTAGGTTTCATATGAGGCATTCTCATACTCAAGAGTGTGGCAAAAGAACATAGTGCGCAGGCTGGGAAACAGAATAGTTTCCCAGGATGAAATATGCAGGAATATGCAAGTCAACACCCAGGTACCATCTCAAGTGACACAAAGCATAGATGTTTTGTACTTGGGTAGCTGCTCATATATATATATTTTAAATGTCAAATATGGGTGTTGTCACAAAGACATATGTGCTGTAATTCCCACACCATATTCTAAGACTTCCTGGAAGAACATCCATATCTTTCAAAAACCATTATTTAAAAAAATCTTTGGGTTGATGCTGATTACATTTTTTCAGTGGAGTGGTGTGTATATATGGCTTTGAGCCTGTTCTTGCTTAGAGGAGTTCTTTTGGAGATTCCTTTAGTATATAAAGTTATGTAATATCTCTAATTTTATAGAATGCTTCAATCCAGGTAACAACTGTGGATCTTTTCACACTACAGAATTATAGCACTATGATTCCACTTTAACTGCCATGATAACATCCTATGGACTCATGGGATTTGCAGTTTAGGGAGGGGTGTTTGGAATTCTCAGCCACAGAGGTCTAGTGCCCCACCCGACTACAAACCCCAGGACTATAATTGTGTACAGATTCTGCATCCGTGGATCCAACCAACCATGGTTTGAAAATATTCCACCCAAAAATTCCAAAAAGTGAATCTTGAGTTTGCTGTTTTATATAAGGAGTGTCATTTTATTATACCATTGTACATAATGGGACTTGCGCATCCACAGATTTTGGTATCCACAGGGAGTCCTGGAACCAAACCCTGGTGGATACCAAGGGGCCATTGTAGTGTGAAAGGGCCCTGTGTGTTTGCTATAAATTCTATGGGAGCACAGAAACACTACAGAACATAATATTGGGCACAGAATTCATTTTCTTGCAGAAGAAAAGACATTTGATAATTAATTGTATTTATTTTGGAAACTGACACCAATGCAGTATGTATACATACCCACACTCAATCTCCCCCTCCCCCTACCAGTTCGTTCTTCTGAAATATAGCCCACAGTACATAGTATTTGTTGGCACTCTCCCATCCAAGTACTAACCAGGGTTGACCCTGCTTAGTTTCAAAGATCAGACTGGATCTGGTGCCTTTAGGGTATTTAAGCCAATAGATAGGAAAGATATTTCAAATAGCTTATTACAGAAGGGCTATCTCTAGAGAGAATATTGGTTTGACCACCTAACAACTTCTCTCTTCTGTCCTCTCCCATTCCAGGTCACGTACTCAGCATGCCCCATGATGATTCCAAGACCTGTGAGAGGCTCTTTGGGAGTTTAGGAAAGCATCACATGATGGCTCCTCTCTTTGTCCACTTAAACAAGACTCTGCCTTGGTCCCCATGCAGTGCCATGTACATCACAGAATTTTTGGATGGAGGACATGGTAAGCATCAACTTACTATCCATTTGGGGCATGTCTGCTGTTGGGGCAGTTCTACTAATGCCCACTGTTGAGCAGAGATGAGTGTGCCTTTGTTCTGTTAAAGACCATAACTACTTTTGACATATTCCATTGTGAGCTGCATACCCATAACTGATAAGGCTTCTGTAGATGGTACCAGGGTCAAAAGTGAGTGATACTTAATTCATTAATTAGATTTACAGTTCGCCCACCCCCAAGATCCATGAGGGACACAGTCTCTGACTTACCATGGATATAGGTGAAACTACGGATAATAGCAAACCCAACTTCCAGTGGAAGCATACCATAGAATCATGCTGGAGGACCTAGAAAATGCCTAGAGGAGGCATTTTGGGGAGGATGTAGATAACTGAAACCACGGATACTGATCCTGTGGGTACAGGTGTTGATCAGCATATCATGCCTTCCTACCCAAAGTGGGGTTCCAGGAAGCTCACACCAACATTAACTAAAAGAATACAGATTAAAAACACAAATAACTGTAATATTAAAACATGGTTAAACAACCCATGATATTAAAACATAGCAGAAAATGCAACACAATTTAAAAAGCACATCTATATTTTTTTTAAAAAATACCACTCAGTCATCTAGGCCATAATACTTCTGATTTCTATGTATGGGTGAGGAAAGCTGACAGGAAGAAAAACAACTCATTGGAAATGTAGCACTAAAGAAGAGTTCTGTGGGTACCATAGACTGCTGAAATGACAACAAATGGGTCTTAGAGCAAACCAAGCCTGAATTCTTTCAAGAAAAGAAAATGACTAAACTGAGGGTGTCATACTAGGTAAAATACATACATGCTGAGTAAAATGGAAGGCACTGGAAAAGAGAAATACCGCACCACAGGTGGATTGATTTACTCAAGGAAGCCTGATTTTCCATGACCTGAGCAGGTCAGTTGACTGGGGATTATGAGTTCTCTCATTCATAGGGTCAACTTGACAGCAAATAACAACTACTATAACTACAACAGCATCCACCCATTAAAAATCCCTTCCTCCAGAACCATTTACTTTCCAAATGTCTAGCTGGATAAAAAAGGTCTTTGCCTGTCAGAGGAAAGGAGTAGAATTTCTGAAACTTCATTCTGTATTCCTCCTTCTCTTTCTGACAACCTTCTCTTTCTCTCCTTTCTCCTCATCTACTTCCTGCCAATTACTCTCAAAAGAATCATAGAATCATAGAATCATAGAATTGCAGAGTTGGAAGAGACCACGAGGGCCATCCAGTCCAACCCCCCTGCCACACAGGAAATCTTGATCAAAGCATCCCCGACAGATGGCAATCCAGCCTCTGTTTAAAGACCTCCAAGGAAGGAGACCCCACCACACTCCGAGGTAGCAACTCATTCTTGTACTTTTCTTCCATGGCAGGTGATTGTCTGCTTGATGAACCAGCTGAACCTATTGCCCTCCCCACGGACCTCCCAGGTCAAGTGCCCTTGTATAACCTGGATCGTCAGTGTCAGCAGATCTTTGGCAAAGAATTCCGGCACTGCCCAAACGCCTCTCAGGAAGACATCTGCTCCCAGCTCTGGTGCAAGTTGGAGGCAGGAGAACGCCTGTGCCACACCAAAAATGGCAGCTTGCCTTGGGCAGATGGGACACCTTGTGGAGCAGGGAAGATGTGTTTGGAAGGCCATTGTGTAGCACAAGATGCAGTGATGCCTGAGGTAATCTCATCTTGAGAATCAGGCCACCCTTCTATGGCTATAGGCCAAACAACGCATGAAGGGCATTGCTGCAATTCCTCTTCCCATTGTCTTATTTAATAGAGTGGGAGGCTGAAAGGGCATGGTGAAGAGGTGCATCATCTTTCCTCTGTCAGTCATTTCAAGCAAACATATACAAACCCTAAGAGATACTACGGTACAAAAGGAAAAAGGAATGGGGAGGGCAGAGGAAACAAGCACTGAAGTAGCTGTTCTCCCACTGGCTAACAGATGGGTGAGATTGGTTTTCTCACTATGATCTTCTTCCTGGAAGGCAGAGGGTACAGTCTTCCAGTAGCAAATCGCAACAGGTATGAGACTTAACCCAAGGATTTCTGTCTTGCAGCCTGCAGTGGATGGAAACTGGGGACCCTGGAGCTCTTGGGGACCATGTTCCAGGACATGTGGTGGAGGAGTGCATTTCTCCTACAGAGACTGTGACAACCCTGTGCCTAAGAGTGGGGGCAAATACTGCGAGGGCCAAAGAGTCCAATACGAGTCATGCAACACTGAAGAATGCCCACCTAATGGTAATCACCAACTGATTATAAGCACCATTTGCTTCCCACAATCTCCAAAAGGAAGGAGTTGGATTTCCCACAAGAGGGGTGAGGCTTGTGATATGATCACAGCCAGTGTCAGCGTGGCCAGAAAGCTGACCTTTACACATCTACTGATGCGTTGCAAAGGTGTATCTATGGGACAGATGTGTCCATTTTATAAAACTTTGATTGTCATGGCTGCCCCCCTCCAGTGAATCTTGGGAACTGAATTTTGTTGAGAGAATTATCCCTTAGAGCTTCTTAATCTGCCCCCCCCCATACACCTCAAAATCGCAATTTTCCAGATCATTGGGGAAGAGTTAATGACTGTTAACCCAGTTGGAGTCAGCAGTGTAGCTATTCCCTTAAATGTTTGATGTGAACAAGATCATTACTGCTGTTTCACAAAACCTGGGATAAAGAAGAGACTCCATGCATACTTAAACCATAGCTAAGGCACATATCCATATGGTGTCATCCTAGCAATGAGTATTATGTTGCAGAATACAACAGGATGTGTACAAAACATCATGAGATGAAGCAGGGCCTTTGACATGCCTCCTGTTCATGGTTGCACTCAGTACGATTCCAGTTTACAGTTAATGGCATAATTCTATGTGCCCACAGTTGTAGGCATCAATCCATATGCAGGGTAGAGGGGCATAGGGTAAAACATCCTGTAGGTGTTTTGTGGGATCAGATACATTGAAATTGCATATTTAAGCCAGAAGGCCATTGGGACTTTATGTTCTCATAATTGGGGTTATCCTTGTGGATCAACTGATCTACAACATTGCATAAGGAGGTAAACATCCTTGGGCACAGTTGTGCTGTCCCAACCAAGACAACCACTGATAGGCCAAGAGGCTCCCTTGTGCTGTCACCTCCCTGCTCCTGGTAGCCAGGATTCTGCATATGTACATTGGTGGAACTTTACTCTTCACCAGCTTTGTACACAATCTCAGCCTTAATCTCCTACTGTGTGGCAATGTTAATACACTCCCAGGTATGCACTCACTCAGAGCTTGGAAGTACAGGTCACCCCCCATTTAAGCAGGATCGGTACCCGCAGTTTCACTTACCTGTAGTTAGGGGTGGGGAAAGGGCTCTCTAGGCATCTGGAGAACCATAGAGTCGCACTGAAGGTGGTCTCTCTAAGCATCAGGAGGTTCTCCAGTGTAACATATTATGCCAGATGCCTAGAGAGGTGTCTTCTCTAGGCATATTCTAGGTCCTCCAGCATGATTCAATGATATTCTAGTGGCAGTTGGCTATTATACAGGGTTTTGCATACCTGTGGTAAGTCCGGGAACGTATTCTCCCATGGACACGGGGATGACCTGTACTGCATTACAAGTAATGTTGTTAAATGTAGCAAATCCTCTCTCCCCGCCCCCCCTTTTTTTTTGTAATGAGGGCATAACAAAGTCACATTTCAAAACTAATGTAACAGGCAAGAATGATGTTAATGGGAGGGTATACGTAACATTCCCTAGTTATTTTCTAGTTACCTTCTAAAGCCATTTGGGGTCATTTTAAAGCATTTATTCCCATCCTCCCCAAAAGAAATGAAAAAGCAACACTCAGTTTAGCATGCACTGTAATGAGTTACACCCACACCAAATTGCAATGTTAACAGCAATGAATTACTTTTTGAGTTTTAGAATATGCTGCACAAAAAAAATAACTTTTTAAAAAGTAACTTTCCAGACTCTGCTTTGGGGTTGGAAGTGATGTTAGTGGACACTTTGGTTGAAGTTATAACAGCAGTAGCACAGGTACTAGCCGTTCAACAGAGGGCATACAGAACTTTTGGGTTAGTGACATGAAATGCAAAGAACTTCCAATTAAAGGCTTGAGATGAAACATGATAAAAACAGGGACTGAGATAAAACATGATAAAGACAGAGGTACTGCTCTTCCAGTCCTCCATGTCTTTCTTTCCAGTGAGGTGTGTTTGAGATCCTTTTCCCTTTCTTTGTAGGCAAGAGTTTCCGAGAGCAACAGTGTGAAAAGTACGACAGATACAACTACACAGACATGAACGGGAACCTGCTGGAATGGGTCCCCATGTATGCAGGCGTGTCGCCTCGAGATCGCTGCAAGTTGGTCTGCCGAGCTAAAAGAGGGAATGAATTCAAAGTGTTTGAGACTAAAGTAAGAACTCTCTTTTAGCATCCACTGTTATAGTTTTGCTTTGAGAGCAATCTCAAAAGCTCTCAGGCACTTAAAGCACACTGCTCTGTGTAACCACAAAGTGCTGCCACGTTCTCCTGGCCACATGGAAGTCACTTTTCTAGGAGCAACTTCAGTGGAGCTGGAGAATGTTTGAACAGCCCAAACAAGTGGGCAAGAAAGGGACTACTGCTCAGTGCTAGAGGATACTCATTGTACAGTAGGACCCCCGTATTGCAGAACCAATATTCACGGTTTCAGTTATCTGCGGGACACAAAACAGAACACATACCATAGAATCTTCCAAGAAAATGCCTAGAGAGGCATCGTTTTCTAGGTCCTCCAAGGCAACTCTATGGTGTTTGCTGTTATCCGAGGTTTCCAATATCTTCAGTAAGTCCGGGAACCAACCCCCCATGGAAACGGGGTTCTTACTGTATACTGAAGGTCCCAAATTCAGTCCCCAGCATCCTCAGACACTACAGGAAGAACACCTGTCTGAAACCATGGAAAGTGTCTGCCAGTCAACGTAGACAATACTGAGACAGATGCTCTGATTCAGTATGAGGCAGCTTCCTACAGGAATAGTGCCCACCTTGTTGGTATGCTATAATGTGTCTGCCAATGGCTGATAAATTAGTCATGATAACTTATTTTTTTTATTTATTTCATTTATATGCTGTTTTTCTCCCAGAGTGGGACCCAAAATGGTTTCTAAAAAGAATCAGTTTAAAAAAAAAAACTTAATATTTTAATGCAATTAAAAAAAACCCCATTATACAACATAGAATAATTTAAAAGCCATGCAAAAGATTGCAAAAAAAATAAAATACAGATCTCAATAAAATCCATCCCTGCGTACCCCTTTACAAACCTGTGTAAACAAAAATGTCTTTGCCTGCCGGTGAAAGGAAAGCAGGGAGGAGGCCAGTCTAGCCTCTCAAGGAAGAGAGTTCCAGAAGGTGGGAGCAGCCACAGAGAAAGCTCTCTCTTATGTCTTCACCAAGTGAGCCTGTGGTGGTAGGACCGAGAGAAAGCCTTCCCCTGTAGATCTTACAGTTTCAGCAGGTCCGTATGGAGAGATACAGTCTTTCAGGTGGTCTGAACCTAGGCCGTATATTGCTGACTACATTGGCTACATTGCAGAGATGGACAGATTTGCTACTCACAAAAAAGCATTTCTCCTGCAACTGGCAGTGGGGTGGGATTCTAAATGGCACTTGCAATTGGTTTTAATATGGTGGGAGAGAAGCACAGAGGAAAGCCACTTGTGCATGGAATATCTATTCCAGCCATTGGAAGATCTATCACCTTGCCATTCGTGGCATGATGAAGAGCAGTGTTTTCTTACTTTGCTTGTCTTCTGTTTTTATATCAGGTGATTGATGGGACCCTCTGTGCGCCGGAGACTCTCTCAGTTTGTGTACACGGTCAGTGCATCAAGGCTGGCTGTGACCACATCATTGGGTCATCCAAGAAGTTGGACAAGTGTGGGGTTTGTGGCGGCAATGGTTCGTCTTGCAGAAAAATATCTGGCTCACTCAACAGATCCAAGTAAGAGAAACACTGGGTCAACTCAAGCTGATCCAAGTAATGCAAAGGAGGAGGGTAGAAATGTAATGGATGAACACCAAGGGCTGATTTGAATGCTTATTTATTATGCTTCTGAAGCTGGGATTTAAGTGTAGTTCTGCATAAGCACAAAGTCATAGATCAGTCGGCATTGGCTTTGTAACAAAATGCAACTGAGCTGAGGGATCCAAGAAGCAGAACATTGGTGAGCATACAAAACCAGAAATATGCCAGCTACCTTTGCTTGGGATAATGGATGAGCCACCTGCAAGTGGCTTCTCAAAACAGATTAACAGTATTCCTTCAGTGTTTGTTCCTTTATTGTTAAGAAGAAGTTTAAGTACTATCCCAAATATGAGCCAAACACGTTGCTTTTTTTTTCCTACTCTGGCCAATTTTCTCCTTTCTCCAAACTCAAATATATATTGCAGCATCTGCTATATTTTAGAGTGCTCTGCCAAATATAGCAATACTAATAATTATGTTGAACTATGCCTTGCAAGAATCCTGGGATCTAACAGTTTGGTGACAATATTGGGCATTATGTTGAAAAACGTTATTCTCCCATCACATAATAATTATACTTCCCAAAGTCCAGGGGAAAGTTAACAGTTTAAGCCAAGTTCAGCCTGTAGTATGAGTATGGCCACAGATTCTGAGAGGTGGATACAGACACTAGGAAGATTTTCACATGGGGAAATTATTCCCCGGGGAGATTGGGACATAAATGGGGCTGTTCTGGAAGCAGCACCGTGTTTCGCACGCCCCCTTCCCTCTCCCGATCTCCCATCGTCCTGACACTGTGCTCGTTCTATTTCCCTCCCGCTAGGTTCTGCGATTTTTTTATTAACAAGAGTTCATTGTTAATAAATAGAAATAGAACGAGCACAGCGTGAGGATGAAGGAAGATCGGGAGAGGGAAGGGGGCGTGCGAAACGTGGCGCTGCTTCCAGAACAGCCCCATTTCTGTCCCAATCTCTCCGGGGAATAATTTCCCTGTGTAAAAATCTCCTAGGTGTTTCTTGACATGGAATAAATACAGTTGGACCCCCGTATCCGCAGAACCAATGTCTGTGGTTTCAGTTATCTGTGAGACACAAAATAGCACACCTACCATAGAGTCTTCTTAGAAAATGTCTAAAGAAGGTCTCCTCTCTAGACATTTTCTAGGTCCTCCAAGGCAATTCTATGGTATTTGTAACCAGGAGTTCCATTATTTCAATGGTGTTTGCTGTTATCTGAAGTTTCTGGTATCTATGGTAAGTCTACAAACTGAACTCCTGAGGATACAAGGGTCTGCCTGTATAAGCACACAAAAAAATGTTCTTCCATGGCTTACCTTTTTTGGCTCATTTATTTCTGAGTATAGCAATCATGTCTTTGGTCTCTACAGGTTTGGGTATAATGACATCGTCACAATTCCTGCAGGAGCAACCAACATTGATGTCAAACAACACAGCCGACGAGGGGTGAGACACGATGGCAACTATTTAGCCCTGAGGACACAGGATGGTAAATACCTCTTGAATGGAAACCTCACTGTTTCAGCTATGGAACAAGACATTTTCATGAAAGGGACTGTTCTGAGATATAGTGGCTCTCTTACAACTCTAGAACGCCTCCAGAGTTACCAGCGACTCCCAGAATCCATTACTGTCCAGGTACTGACAGTTTCCAGTGAGATGTTCCTCCCCAAGGTTTTCCCATCTCCAAAGGTGAGATACACATTCTTTATCCCCAAGGATGTCCACTTCAGCAAGCAGAAGAGCAAGGAGAAGAGCTTGGCCAATGTCATCAAGCCCATGTTGACGTCGCAGTGGGTGCTGGGAGACTGGTCCGAGTGCTCCAAATCCTGCGGCTCTGGCTGGCAGAGACGAACAGTGGAATGCCTGGACGTAGAAGGGCAGATCTCCTTGACCTGTGACAAGGGCCTCAAGCCCGAGGACATCAAGCCCTGCGGTGATCTCCCATGCCCTATCTGGCAGATGGGGCCGTGGTCCCCCTGTTCCCAGACATGTGGAGAAGGAGTGCGGACACGAAGTGCTTTGTGCGTTGACTATGTGGGGAAGCCCATTGCCTCAGAGAAATGCAGCTCACCACAGCCACTACCGGCAACAAGTCCCTGCATGCTCCAGGAGTGCTGAGGCGAAGCAAAGAGTTCTAACACATGAGAAGCATGTGTAACATAGGCTAACTACTAACCCCAAACCAGGCTTGGTATGGCCGAGCAAGGATGTAGGTTTTAAAGGCAGATGTGCACTAATTGGTCTGAACAGGCCCTTGCCAGGTAGATCTGTTGAAAAGATTAGGAGGCATTGGAGACCAGCCGACTCTCTCTTTCCCCCTCTTTCTTCTTCTTGCTTTCTCTTCCTCCAAACTGATGTCTACCTCAGTGGGGAAAAAATGGCATGGGATTTTTGACAAATCATCTGACTTTTTAAACGTTCCTGGGGGAGCTGAGGATTACAAGCTCATATTTAACATCTAGGGGAAATAGAAATGTCTCTTAGGTTTGAGTGGCAGGGTGATGAACCAATAGGATCCGGCTGCACTCCAGAGTACTTCCTGTTTCCCCCGAGAGCCTTTGCTTAAATACCTAGAGGGGAGCGACACAGGCTGGTCTGAGTGGCAACCACATCAGAAGTCAACCACCTTCCACCACACTTCTCCCTTCCCTACATGTGTCCTAAGCTGCTTCCAAAGATGGCCTGAATCTCACCTACCCTTTCACCAAGCCTCTTTGTGGATCTCATCACAGAGTCATCATCTAAGAACCCATTGGTTTTTCGGGTGGGAAGATGATTTTCATTAATAATGCATCTCAAAACAGTAACAATCTGTTGATGGCCTGTAGCCTTTAACTCCACATTGGCAGCAATAAATACGTGTCTCCTGGTCAGTGAGATTCATCCGGCATAACCACCTTTCCTGCGCTTGCCTCTGTTTATGCAGCTGCAGAATAAGGCTGGTGATACAAACCTGTATCACAGGCTTTTGTCGGAATTGAGTGAAGGCTTACATAAAGCATCTAAGGTAAACATGTGAAGTTCTTCCTTGCTGTGGCTTGTTAGATCTTGTCTGCAGTTGACTGGTCCTCTGCTGGGGCTTGATCTCCGACTGGCACTCTTTTTACAGCAGTTTGTCACAGTAAATGGCATTGCCATGTTGTTATTCAATCATAGTCTCACACACAGAGAGAGAGAGAGAGAGCTGTTGTGGATTCAAACTGAGAGGTGTGGTCTATCTTTCTCTTTTGCCATGCAATGGGGAAAAGATGGTACAGATGTACCTTTGAAAACAAATGGAGGGCAAACCACCTCCTCTCATTTTTAAAAAATTATTATTATTATTATTTTGGTGGTGCAGGATGTGACTGCTTTCATTTTTTCTCCCTCTATCCATCTTTTAGGACATTAGCATAGAACTAGTAAGGAAAGTCCAGTAGTTTTTGTTTTGCTTGGTTTTTGAGTGTGTGTTTGTTTGTTTTGTTTTGTTTTGTTTTGTTGTTGCTTTCAAGTGGTTAAATAGGCGATCGTCTTGCCAAGCAATGTCTCCCTGCAGAGTGGAAGTTACATCCCATATTTGGGGCTGGGCTTTGTAGATCAAGAAGTTGGTTCAGATAACACACTCTATAAACCAAGCCTGCGATCCTGCATCAGAGGCTACAACATGTAACTTTGATGTTGCTACATCCCTGACATGATACGTAACCCTTCTAGTGAATTATGGCAATGTATACAGGAGTATGTCATGCAGAGTTGTGTTGGACAACAGGACCCATAATGTTATGATGGTCATTGCACAATGGGACACATTGTGTTACAATGCCCATTGTGTAACAGGAGCCACTGTGCTCGTGCAGTGGTCCTGAAGACATAGCTATGTCTCTGCTCCTGAGAATATAGACATTGCGCATCATTGCAAGTCACATTTACATGCTCCTAAGTCAGTTTACAATAATATAAATATCTAACAGGATACCAGTCCAAGAACTCACAAGAGTCTCAGAACATTGGCAGGGTCTCATTGATCCAAATCAATTGGGTGCTTTAGATCTGTTGCATAAAACAATCTGTGAAAAGAATCTTCTGATGCCCTGGATTTGGTTGAGCCCAGCTTTATCATTTCTTCATTCATAGAAACATTTCTAGTCCATTATATGTTTCTCAACTATAAGTTTAGAGGAAGATATAATTCAGAGAAAGATGCCTGAACTTTATTACTTGTTAATAGTTGCTCGTTCCAAGATGTATGGAAGAATCAGTATTTACATTTATATTGCCAGTACTCCCCAGCTTCATTATTAATAACATGGGATCATTATTGAATGACTGAGTGCAACTCTCATACTAAGGTGACTCAAGGCCCATACACATGAAAGACAGGACCCACAAACACATTATTGTACTAAGGTAATGTGTATCAAAACTACAGGACCTTCTGCTGTCTGCTTTAAATGTGTGGCATCATGCTCAAAGATGATGTTTAAAAATCCCCATATTAATACATCTGATCTATGCTTTTAAAACAGATAGTGGTGATTTTCATAGTAATCACCTTTCCCCAGACTTTACAATAACACTGTGGAAAGAGGTGGTCATGCTTCCCTTTCTAGTATTTTTTGTGTCCCTTGTGAAAATGTTTATCCATTGCCTTCACTCTCAGTTGCTTTCAAACTGAGCAGTGAAGTAGCATACAATGTATGATTCCTGATCACCCATATTACTATTTTAGGGAGGAGAAAGAAGTAGCTGTCTGGCTACCATGATGATTCTGGAGTAGCCAAGGGAAATAATGGACAAGACTGGAGGAAGGAGAGTTATTTGGAAAATATTTGTACCCCATCAGAATAGCTGGTTTCCTCCTTAAAATTTAAATCAGAGAGTATTCAGCTAGGTTGGATTCAGCATTGAGAAAGGTAGGATATGTTTAGCTGGAGTCCCCTCACTGGAGAGGGACTGTGTTTCTGCCTTTAATCCAGACTCATTACTTCCTCATTCATCTCCCATCAGGGTCATTATCCTGCATTTGTCTCTCCTTTGGCCTTATGCTGCTGAGCAGGCAGGCAGTCTTCCTGACTGAGGCTGGAGCTCTTCCTTCCCAACCAGGAGCCCTGCCAAAGCAAAGCAGAACAGCCAAAATATCTCTCTCTGGCCCAGACTGTCTGGCCCTAGGGCAGACACCCAATCAGTCAATGAACTTTCACCTTTTCCAGCAAGTTGCCTTTAATCGAACTTGTACCAGAACCAAGGGATCCTGGCAGAAAGAGGTGTCTTAGAAAAGCTCTGCAAGGCTAAGGAGAATGGCTATATTTAGATGGCTCCAAGGACTGTGAGTGTGTGTCTGTGCTTCAAGTTGCCTGTGGACTTATGGAGACCCCATGAATTTCATAGTGTTTTCTTAGGTAAAGAATACTCAGAGGTGGTTGAAACAGAGCCTACAGCATCTGGGATTCCTTGGTGGTCTCCCATCTAAGAACTAACCAGAGGTGACCCTGATTAGCTTCCAAGATCAGATAGGATCTGGAGCCTTCAGGGTATTTAAGTGACATGAAATGGCATGAAGAGGGCCATGAAATAATCTAACATCCCGGCCTTACTTTCTCTGCAGTTTTTATTCTACTTATCATTTTCTCCCAACTGCATGCATTTTGCTTTAGAAAGAAAGCCACTTGGTGCTAAGGTGTTGTTACTCTCATCATCTATCTTTGGTCTGTTCTTAAAAAAAAAAAAAGATGTGAGAATTTCAAAGTATGTTTCTTCATCTCCTTCCAAAATTGTCACTGGCAGCAGCAGATAGACTATGGCATTTATCATCTCAGAGGAAGGTACCCAGTCTGGCTTTTCAGGCATCAAGCTTGTTCATGTATGGACAAGTACAGCTACATGCCAGCCTGCTGCTGCTGGATCAGCCCATATGTCTATCAATCTGTGGAGTGCACGCAATGTCCGGATGCTCAAGTGGCAGAACCAAGGCATAGCCTCAGGAGTTGACAGAGTGGCAGGGAGGGGCTCCAGCTTGCCAACTGAAATGTCAGGTGTGAGACAAGGCTTCATCTTGCCATTTCTAGAAGGGCTGGCATGAATCCTCCTCACACCTAAAAGCTTCCACCCAGCAAGTTTAACCTAGGAGATTTTCACACAGGGAAATTATTCCCCTGAGAGATCGGGAGAGAAATGGGGCTCTTCCAGGAGCAGAGCTCCGTTTTGCACGCCCCTTTCCTTCTCCCGATCTGATGTCGTCCTCACTCTGTGCTGCTTCCATTTCTCTGCCAGTATCTTCCATCATTTTTTAAGAACGAAGAACTTTCGTTATTAAAAAAATGACGGAAGATACTGGCAGAGAAATGGAAACAGCACAGAGTGAGGACGACGTCAGATCGGGAGAAGGAAACAGGTGTGCGAAACGGAGCTCTGCTCCCGGAAGAGCCCCATTTCTCACCCAATCTCTCAGGGGAATAATTTCCCCGTGTGAAAATCTCCCTAGTGTCTGCTGCATCTGTCTTGCTCAAAGTAAGTGTTAGGCCCTCTTTGGTGCAAACACATCAAGGACAGTATCAGACTTTGGGGAACAAAGAAGAGTATTTTGACCCTTTGTGCCTTGGAAATGTAAGACATCCTGCTGGTATAGACAGAAAACCAGAGCCATTCTAAACATTACAGAGCAAGTGGTGGTTGAATTCTAGACTTGTACCATTTAAGAGGGGGAAGGTGATTTTTTTTCTGAAATGCTTCCCTATTTTTTTTTTAATCCTCCCCATATTGACTACTCCTGCACACAGGATTGTGCTAAATGTTTCTCCCTGGTGTGTTAGCTTGCTATGTTTGGAGAGTTTCTTTACATTGGGGAACACTTACATTCTCTCCAATGGTATAGTCCAGAAACCAGCCAATTCATTCTGTGTAATGTATGAAATAATCTGCTGCTGCACAACGTCCATCAGCAGATGGTTGGCGTGATCCAAGAAAATGTTCTGTTTCTTTCCTCTTGCTCTCCCACCCCTACAAAAAATCTCCCCCACCCTCTGGAAACAAGAATGAGCAGCTTTCTGTAGCTCATGTATAATTTTTAATGCCACACTGAAGGTCACTGCATTGAGCATATGGCTTCTGGGACCCTGTGAGAGATGTTTTTGGGAAACAGCAGTGGCATTCCACTGTGTTGCTTGGCTGCTCCCTCTCGGGGCTGCAGCACAGCAGAATGTGCTCTGGTAGCCTTGAGAAGGGTGGCATGGGTGACCCTACTTCCTGCCTACAGCAGCCACTCAAACAAAGCCATTCTGCACAGTATGTGTGTGTTTTGAGCGCATGAAGAGCGCAGCTTAGTTCCGCCTGTGTGAAAGGGAAGGAAACCCTTTTCACAGAGGCTCTTCCATTAAGCAAGGCCCCTGACCCTTGGCACCTTTGCTGACAATAGAAGGGGAAGCTGGTTTTGTTCCTCCTGAACAGAGCAAGTTAATGACTGCCTAAAGGGTCTCCCACTGGAACAAGCCCAGGAAGGAAACAGCTGTAGCCTCAAACATATATATTAGGTAGCAGTTTGAGGACTTCTAGTTCATGAGGATTCTGGCATAGCACAGAAGCTCAGCTGGTCGCCTCAGTCAAGAATTCACTGGGTGGCCTTAGGTGAGTGACTGGCTCTCTTGACCTCTCACGTCCACCACACAGGAATAATAGTGGCCTTATGGCACCGAACAATTGTGGGAAGGATTGTTGAGGAACTGTGAAACATCAAGACAGTATAAACAACAGAGACTGACAGCACAATCCTATGCATGTCTACACAGAAATAAGTCCCACTAAGATCAAGAGCATCTTACTTCCATGGGATTGCAGAAGTATGCACTCTCTTTTTGTTAGTAGGCTGCCAACACAACCCTCTGTGTGGCTTTTGCTGCAACAGACAAATGCCACTGGCTCTCTTTGGAAGTTTGTAAAATACCCTCCAAATCCTTTGCTTTTAGATTATTAATTCCACTAAATTTAGAGCATTTTAGTAGGACTTTCCCCCTCTTAGAGTTGTCTGAATACCCTGAAGGCACCAGATCCTGTCTGATATCAGAAGCTAAGTAGGCTCTGGCCTTGTTAGGACTTGTAAGGGAGACCACCAGGGAGTATCAGGTGGTGTAGGCCCTATTTCAGAGGAAAGCAATGATAAACTGCCTCTGAGTACTCTCAGCCTAAGAAAAACCTATGAAATTCATGGGGTTACCATAGTCAACAGGCGACTTGAACACACATGCTTTATTTTTTTCTCTCCCTTGGGTAGAACCCAGTTGGTCACACTGATTCAATTCATGGTTTACATAGCAACACCACTTCCTGTGAGTGTACCATACTGAATGCAGTGGAGCACCAATGACCACCATGCAGTGGAGCAACGTGCAGTAGATAAAAAGGTAGAGAGTCTAGTGTGTGCTTGTGTTTGGGGACAATTTCTCCCCTCCACCAGTATTTCCTGCAGCAAGGAGATGTGTCAAATCTAGGACTGCTTTTGTATGGCTGCCTCCTTCTCTTTTTAATAAACAGAGCCAGCATGGCATAGTGGTTTGAGTGTTAGGCTACAATTCTGGGGACCAGGGTTCAAATCCCCACTCAGCCATGAAAACCTACTGGGTGCCCCACACTCTAAGCCCTCAGAAACCCCTCTGGTAGGTTTGCCTTCCGGTCACCTTAAGTCAGAAATGGCTTGAAGGCACATGACAACAGCAATCAGTTTTCCATAATTGGATACTCCCCTCCCAATGTGTTGGTCTACAACTTTATGGTGACTGGGGAGAATCAGGGTTATAGTCCAACATATCTGAAGTATTCTCAGATGATTAGTATTTTTCTCAATGTAAGTCTGTCACACCTAAAATGCTTTTGGTTGTGTGTCTCTGGCATGAATTAAATTTGGGAGTATCTGCACACTGAAGCATTGAGCTGTTGCATTTCTCCATCAGCCTTCCTCCGTCAGGGATGTAGCTCCAACAGCCTTCTGGATCCTCTTGGAAACAGGAGGTGGGGGGTGGTGAGAAGGCAGCGCCTTTAAAACAGAACAAGGAGTAAAGTCAGCAGCTTCTGCTTTTGGTGAGGAAGGAGGGTGACCTGAATTTGATTTGATTTTGTATGCCTAGACAAGAAAACCTTGGATGCTTCCATTGCTTTTTGGGGTTCTTCTGAACGCAACCTGAAATAGAAAATTCTAAATAGCAAGATGAAAGGAATTCTGAGAGACTTGACCAGTTCAGGAAACACTGTGACTCCTGGCCAGAACATTTTCATTGCTAGACAGCTCTCTTAATTTTTTTAGGCCCAAGACATTGGGCAACAATCCCAGTCTCTCTTAGGAGGACAGAACTTTTATAGAAGCCAAGAATATTTCTTATCCTGTGGAGGAAAGATAGGGTTCCTTATAACATATAGTCACTTTTCTGAGCCAAACCAATGGACTTGCAGTTTTTTGTATTCTTTCAGGTATCCCACAGAATTACAGGTTATCCCTTTGTAAGAAATAATACCTCTTCTTCAGTAATTTTTTAAAACTTCTTTTATTACTTCCCCTTTTTAAAAAGGAAATCACAGAAATTATTTCCAGTACAGCTGTAGATTTTTTTTTTTACTTTTACTTTTTTTAAAAGTATATATCCTTTTACTAACTTAAAAAAAATTAAATAAAAGAGGAGCCCAAGCCACATGCTTTTTCTCCTGAGATTTAGGGGAAAACATACTGGAAGGGTTGTAATCCAGTTTTCTAGTTTGTCCCCTTTTAAGAAACTGGAGACCAGTTGCCAAATTTGGATTTTTGTTTCCTTTCTTATCCCATACTATTCAGGCCCACTGCTAGTTATCACAGAAAGCCTTCACTTATCAGGGGGCACATCTGAAATATCTGGATAAACAGAATTGGGAGTGCCAGAGGAGTGATTCGAACTACGAACTACTTGTGATTAAATCATAATATGAGATTATCTGGAGAGAACTGTATTGTAGTTGTTACATGGAGACTGGCATTCTTATGAAGGAGAGTCCTCAAAGATCCCCAGTCCTCAACTGCCCTGCTTAGGCTTTGCAAACTCAGGACTGTAGCTTTCTTGATTGAGTCAAGTCAAGTGTAGTGCCTTCTCCCTCTTCTACTGCCTTCCATTTTACCAAGTATTAGATCAGTATGCAGGTTTGCAAATCTGAAGTTCCAATGATGAGGGTGCTACTCTATTTAGAGGTGAAGATAAGGCATATATGCTTAACTGTGGCTTCACTAGCAGAGGGACTCTAGCTTTTCATCTTGCCTTTCACACATTACATATTAAATAAAATGTTAGGCCAAAGCAGCACTTTATGCATTTATTGATTCATGCATCCCTCTTTCACCTTACCAAAGGTGACTGGCAGAGAGGTGAGAGGCATGTTGGTGATGTTATGAGCCTTTGCCAGTAGGGGTGCATCTAAACTGTAGAAATAATGCATTTTGACACCACTTTAACTGCCATGGCTCCATCCTACAAAATCCTTGGATTTGTAGTTTTGAGAGGCACCAGTACTCTTTGGCAGAGGTGGTGAAATACCTTGTGAAAGTACAAATCCCAGGATTTCATGGGATGGAGCTACAGCACTTAAAGTGGTGTCAAACTGCATTACTTCTACAGTGTAGATGCACTCTAGGACTGACCACAGCCAACATCTTCCTGACATCTTGGGAATTTGTGAAGTCATCTCTTTGCCATCCCACACTTCCTGGTGTTTTCAAATCAGCAAAGGTACATTCAAGCCACCTCTGCCATATTTAAAGTGTTGCACCCTTCTTCACCTCGTGCTTAAGGCTATCCACCGGAAGTGAATTTCCATACATTCCAACAGCATGCTGGATGCTGTCATTTTTCTTGATTCATTCTTCTCTCCAGCACAGTGTTTCTAAACTCAAAAGGTCACAGTGTGCGTCTTTTCTCTCTGGCTGTAACTAACACCTCTTTGGAATATGCCTGGTACTTTAGTCTGACATTTCCCTGAGGCTATGGTAGAGATATGCACATTGTCAGAAAGCCTGTGTTAGAATCAGAATTGGGGAGAGCAGCACACCATCCATCAATGCTGTCAGTGTAGTCTGCTGTTTAGTTTTCCCTTTTAGGGGGGAAGCAGTCCTAGTCCTGAGCTGCTATTGCTGCTGCTTCTAAATCCCAATTTGGTTCCCTATTCTGCTTGTGCTTTCCTGAAGAAAAAAAGAAAGAAAAGCAAAATGTATACAAATGCCTACTGAAACAAGTGTGGTCTGCTGGATGCCAATTGGCAAGTGCCCATGGCACCAACAATGGTCTCACAGAATGAGGGAGGAGGTTTCCCACAGGAGGGTCATTGCTAGTGGAGGTGCAAGGTTTTTCTGGCCTCAGAGAAAAGAGAATGTCCCCCCCCCCATCTATGGCTATATACCAATTTATTCCTTGACCCACAGTGTTGAAGAGTAGGGGGGTGTTATCCCTTCATTTTCAGAGGTATATTATGTATCTTGGGCTCCAACTTTGGGAGGATATAAATCTCATCCTGGTTCCCCATCATTTCAAAACTTCCCTTCCTCAAGGACCTCTTGACATCATCAAGTCTGAGAACTGGTGCCTGTTGCAAAAAAACTGTTGTGCATATTCCAGGCGGCATTTTTGCTTCAGATAGAAAACTCACCATCTGTTGAGTTAAGCCATTACACATAAAATGATAGGGTGGCCAACACCTCCCCCTTCTTGTTGTGCATAGAAATGGATGGAAGAGAACTGGCAGGGATCCTTAGTGTCTCATGTGTGCATAATTGTGATAACACATGCATATGGCTCTTTTTGAACAGGGTGCAAGGGGGTATTTTCTAGCCCCTTTTCACACCATCCAAATCTTCCCTCCCCCCAGCAGCTGCCAAGCCACTACTACTTACCACTGGGGAGAGGAATCAGAAAATCCTTCACAGAAAAATACAGTGGGCCCTTGGTATTCCCTGGGGTTTGATTGCAGGCTCCCCCATGGATACCAATCCGTGGATGCTCGTCCCATTATATACAATGGCATAGTAAAATGCTGTCCCTTATATAAAATGGCAAAATCAAAGTTTGCTTCTTAGAATTTATTTATTTTGGGTGGGGGGGAATATTTTCAAACCATGGATGGTGGGATCTGTAGATGCCAGATTTGTGGATACAGAGGGCCAACTGTACAACTGGTCTTGGCTCCAAAGGGAAGGGAAGTGCTCCATCTGGAAATGCACCCTCCTTTCTCCCTCGCAGCCAAGATGACCCACGTCTTCCCCCTCTTATGTAGCCCCTTCCGGACCCTCCTCATCAGTAAACAACAGGAGCAGTGCGGGGGGGGGGGTTGGTGGGTGCTGGTGCAGTGGGAGGGCATAGAACCACTTGATCACAGCTAATTGATGGCAGGAAAGTAGAATCCCTCATTCTGAGGAACCCCAAGGTTTAGATGGGGGGGGTCTATTTACATTTACTTCGATTTTCCATTTGTGACTCCCATAAGACGTTTAAACTAACACCCTAACAAAAATAATGGGGCCAGTGTCAGGTTAACACCAGTTTCCATGCTAGTGAAAGAAAGAGGTCATGTGGAGGTCAAAGCTGCACATGTACAATATGCACGGAATCATTTTGAAGTCACAGAAAGAAGTCTAGTAAACCTTGAATGGAACCTTAGTTGTAAGAAATCTTGTGATGTTAACCACATGTACAAATCAGGCCAGAGACCTTCCTTCTCACCCCAGTTTATGAAGCTGAGAAACCATAAAACCATAAGTTGCCTTCAGTTTCAGTTCTGAAATTTTGCTTTAGAAATTTTGTTACATCAGATACTGCTCCCAGGGGAGATGGAACCGCTGCCATAATTCTACCTAAAACCAAATTCAGAAGAAATGTGAGGGATTGCTCTTTAGGGGAAAACATTTGAGGGCATAAAAGGGGCCAGCCCAAGACAATTTGCTGCCTGGGATAAAGGACAAAATGCTGTCCCTCCCCCTGCCCATTCCATTTACAAAAACTATCAGGACCGGCTTTTGAATCTTATGCCAACACAAGTCATGGGACACCACTTCATCTATGGTGGGCTAGTTAAGGGATCCCTGAACAGGTCATGTGGCATCTGCCAGAGGGCAACAGCTGTGAGAAATGCTCAGGAGGAACAGTTACAGGGGTATCAGTCACTGCCTTACAGTATTTGCCCCCTGAAATGATCACCACACTCAGCCTTCTGTTAAGAATGGGCCAAAAATCCCCTACGTTCTTTTACAATTTCCAAAGCAAACCTGGGGGTTCCTTCTTAGGTGAAACATCTGAAGAAGTTTGAAGGAGACAAGACCAGCGACAGAGAGAGAGATTGGATACAGCTCAAGACTTCTCAGAAGGGACGTTCCTACTTAAACTGGTTTGTGTGTGTAGCATAGAGGTGCCTCCTTTGAACTTTTCTCACCCAGATTTTCTTCTGGTTCTCAACATCTCTCCTGGCCACACTGTCCAGTTCAAGTAATGCTGATATCCCAACAGCATTTGGAATGCTGACCTGACTTTTCTTTCTTTAAAACAAACGCAAAAAACATGTAGCATTTATGATGATGTATGTAAAATAAGTTATATATAGGATTTATATGTATATATGTTTCCCTTCAGTGAAGGATTTTAGCATTATACTGAGCCTCTTGTAAAAGATATTTATTTTGTGTATAGTAACTGTTTTGGCAGCGGGAGAGAAAGGGCAACTGCATTCAACAATGTTGCTGCCTCTCCCACCTTCTTTTGTGTTGGAGAGTCAAGAAATCCTGCTCCTTTCTCCTAACTGCTTAGTTGTACAGCTAGTATATTGGTACAGTTTGGCATGTAAACCTAGAAAGCTGGTTCCAAGGAAGATCTGCAGACAAAAAAAAAAAGCCTAGTTTCTTTCTTTCCCCTCCCTACCTTTAATCTTTAGAAACAGATAGCCAGATTGTAATTAATACTAGCCTTTAGCTGTGAATAAAAGACTTCCTCAGTTAAGTTTGCTTTGTATCATTTATTTTCCCCTTGATTTGCATTTGTGATTTGTTTCTGAATTTCCTCTGCTATCAAACCTCAGAGTTCTACGTGTATCTTTCATGTTTAAGGTGGAACAAGACAAGCCCACCTGCAGATGAACAGCTATTAAGCTGAATGTATGTGTGTGCATGGGCATGTCTTGAGGATTCAGTTTGCAAAGAACAAGCAGTGAATGGGCACTTAACGCTTACTCCATCTGCCCTTTCCTACTCCAAGGGCTCAGCTACACGGCAGAATTAAATACAAAAAAAATCGTGTTACCTCCATTTCGGTCCTGTCCCACATTGTGCCCACGATGCATTCGCATAATTGGTGACTGTCAAAATGCCCACATGGCCACCTAAGGGGATGGAGGGAGGTTGTTGAAGGCCAGGTGAGCAATCTATTGGCCAAATGACAGTCAGCGAGTGAGCAGCCAGGGGGCCCTCCCCGGCACACAGGCCCCGATAGACCCGCCACCCGTCTGTCAGTGAGTCATGAAGGGCAAGCCCTCACTTGCTCGCTCCCTTCTCCCGGCCCTTCTGATTGGGAAAGGGGCAGAGACTGCCTGTCAGCTGGGCTGGGGGGCAAGCCCTTTGGTGGTGGCCCTCCAGCTCCCCTTTGTTTCCCCGGTGGTGGCAGTGGCGGCTTTCTGGGGAGGGCAGTCTGTGTTATATGTGCTAGGCCTGCCCCGCTTAGCCCTCGTCCATTCCGTGCCAGGCAGGATGGGCTGCTGCGGCCAAGGGCTCTTCCTCTGTGACTGATAGTCATGGGGGCAGAGCCCTCGGCTGCAGCAGCCACCAAGGGGCAGGGTGCCTGGTGGGACAGGTTGGTTCAGGGAGAGCGCTGGGGTTGCCCAGACTGGGCTAGAAGTGGCAGCGAGGAGGAGGAGGGAGAGGAGCCCAGCTCCAGGCTTTGGAGGCAGCAGTGGACCCAGCGCAGGGCTATTCAACAATGGTGGATCCTCAATTGTAAGGCATCCCTTGCAAGCTCATCCCTTCCAAGGCCCAACCAATCACAATTCAGCTCTGATGTGTGCCCCTTTTCTGAGATGGTTGCTGATTCAGCAGACAACCAATAGTGTGGATTTTTCCTGCATGTTTTTAAAAAGACCATGGAAAATAGAGGGAAAGAAAGTCATGGATTTGGGGGGGGGGTGCTTCCCACCCTTCCGAATAGTGTGAGTGTGGCCCATGGTATATGAGGATCAATGAGATTCTTCCCAAATTCTTCCCAGGTTTTGTTTTTTGTTCTTTGTTTTTTTGTTTTTTTGCATGTAGCCAACCCCCCAGTCAGTTCCAGATGTATTTCTCTTGCAGTCACCTTGGAGGGGAAATGAATGAGCAATATCCCTCAATCAATATTACCAACTCCAGTTAGGTAAAAATCTCTTCCAGCTGAAAGGTCTTTTCTGACCATGCTACTGAATACATTAGAGGTTTGAAGCCGTGGACTTTGAGCTGCAAACGATGTGCTCTGCTACTGAGCTATTGAACCCACCCCAGTGATAAGGAGGGAAATCCCCCAAATTGTAGAACTTATCCATCAGGGTCAACCCTACACCATGGACCAAAGTGAAGCAGAGCTAAATTTGGTGGGATAGATGGAAGCAGGAATTGACGTCTGAATGGTGCAGAGGGACTTTTTTAAAAAAACCTTGGCCCTAGTAATGCAGGATGATGGTAGTAGAGATGGCTGAATGGGATAGTTTTTTTTTCTCCTGCCTTTTTTTTAAAGCTCAGGTTCTTAAATTTTCAAATTTAACAAGTCATTTTAAAACACACACACACACACCACAACAAACAAATATTCTCAAGTATCTGCACATGCCAAATTGAATGGGTATGATTGTTCCCAATATGGAGGGGATCATTTGAATGTCCCTGCCATGTGACTGTTCCAAATGAGGCGCCTCTCAAGAAAAAAAAAAAAGTGACAAAACGAGTTCAGCATCATAAATGGTTGATTATGCAGGGATTCAAAGCCATGGTTCTAACATCATTATGGATCCCTCTCAGTCTTGTTTCCACATTAAAATACTTTAAAAAAAAATCTCCCTTTCTTTCCATTGAATTTTATTAAGAATTTTGCAAATGCTAGAAAGCTCTGATTTAAAAAAAATCATAGAATCATAGAATTGTAGAGTTGGAAGAGACCACGAGGGCCATCCAGTCCAACCCCCTGCCACGCAGGAAATCTTGATCAAAGCATCCCCGACAGATGGCAATCCAGCCTCTGTTTAAAGACCTCCAAGGAAGGAGACCCCACCACGCTCCGAGAGAGTGTGTTCCACTGCTGAACAGCTCTGACTTTCAAAAAGTTCCTCCTAATGTTGAGGTGGAATCTCTGTTCCTGGAGCTTGCATCCATTGCTCCATGTTCCAGTCTCTGGAGCAGCAGAAAACAGGCCTGCTCCATCCTCAGCCTGACATCCCTTCAAATACTTAAACAGGGCTATCATATCACCTCTTAACCGTCTTTTTTCCAGGCTAAACATACCCAGCTCCCTAAGTCTCTCCTCATAAGGCATCGTTTCCAGACCTTTCACCATTTTAGTCGCCCTTCTCTGGACACGCTCCAATTTGTCAATATCCTTTTTGAATTGTGGTGCCCAGAACTGGACACAGTATTCTAGGTGAGGTCTGACCAAGGCAGAATAGAGTGGCACTATTACTTCCCTTGATCTAGACAGTATACTTCTATTGATACAGCCCAAAATCGCATTGGCCAAAAGAAAGAAAAGAAACTAAATCTAAACTAAAATTTCAACACTGGGTTTTTTTCCAGATCTTTTGCTTAGCCTGGGATATGATATGGCTAAAGCAACTATTAAACAACAAGTGGTAGACATAAGAGCAACAACTGAATTTAGCCAGCACTCCAACCTTTATTGCTAGTGACTCCAAGAGATATGTGGCTTCACCTGTGTCATACTTAGCAAAACTTGAAGTACCTAAGCACTGGAGGGCTTTTACTTTGGTGCATTGTCATACCTTCCCCTCAGCTGTCCTTGAAGGCCAATACAAGAAGATCCCTTTCTCAGACGGACTATGCCCCTGTAACTCTGGCCAAATAGGAACAACAGAGCATGTAGTATTCCAGTGCTCATACTACAGGGACATTCACCTCAGCTTTATTTCACCCCTGTTGTATAAATTCCAAGGACACACCGGACAATTCTACACACTCTGTTGCTTTCAGGCACCAGCCCTGGTACAACATATAATGTTGCCAGGTTCCATGCAGTGGCGGTTAGAATCCATCAGGCATTGACCTCCGTGGCAGACTAGTACCAACCTTGTCTTATCTTGATATACTGGAGCTATACAAAAACTGAAGGGATGTTTTAAATACTGTTTTTAACCTGTGTTCTTACCCTCTTTTTATTCTGTATTCCCCCTTTTTACCTGTGCTGGCCTATGACTGTAATAAAGATTCTATTCTATTCTAAAGCTAAATCAAATTTGCACCCGTCACAATGATGGTGATGGTGGTGATGCATCAGTTCAGATGGCAAAATATTTGTGGCAGCAAGGCAGGAGAACGAGCCTTCAGCTCCATCTACTGCATGTCAGAAACCACTGACAGGGTTTGAATGAGTGCAATCTATGAGACAGCCATGCAGCTAGGAAATGCCAAAAACCCATTGACTCAGCCAAAAAGGGGGCGGGGGAACTGTAGTCTTAGTAGACTCTCCACACCCTTCCCAGTGTGTTCTAGCATATATTTTCAACCTTTGCACATATTTATCCCTAACCCAAATTAGTCCATAAGCTTATATTTATCAATGTGGGCATTTTGAATCACATGAGCTGCACTTCTGTAACACATCCATCTCTACAATTGCCCCATGCTTAGGTCACACAGCGGATAGTTTTTATTTTCAGAGCATGACATGATTGCTCATCTATTATTCTATTTATACACAGAGCTCCAGCCAAAGATGTGTCTAGCATTCCATTTGAGAAAGGTAAAAATATAACTTGCATATACAATACAAGGAAATGCATTTGTTCCTGAAAACTGGTTTCATGTCATCTTCAGAGAACTAATAATAAGGAGTTATGGAGCTGGGAAATGAAAAGAGAATGTGAACAAAGCATTCCATTTCCAAAACAGGATGAGTCCATTGAGGACTCATCATTGCTGCTCAACTCTTCTGGCAGTGGTTGGAGTGCTGTCCAAGATTGAAAGGTCGGATTCAAAACCTCACTCAGAAATGATGTTCACTGAGTGAGACCTTCAGCCAGTCACCATCTTCCACCCTAATCTACCTCACAGGGTTGTTGCTGTGCTGCAGGATGGAAATATGCACCCTGCCTTATTCTCCTAGGAATAAAGAAGATATGTATGATAATGATAATAAAGCATAGTAGTAGTAGTATAGAGAGAGTTAAAATCATTTGAAATGCAGTAAAAGACAGAATATTTTGCTTTAAAATCAACAGAACAGTACACCATTAAAAGCCCCAAACATGGCAAAATGCATGCATGTTTACCTTAATGTAAGTGTAAAGGAGTGAGGACTTCTGTTTCAGTAATGCTTTTATAGGACCCTTTCACACTACACAGTTATAGCAATTCGAGTCCTGCCATGGCTCCTTCATATGGAATCTTTGTTGTAGCTTCGTGAGATATTTATAATTCTCTGTCAGAGAACTTGAGTGATTCCCACTCAACATCCCTTGCAAGCTCATCCCCAAACAACAAACTCCAGGACTCCATAGGATGCAGCCATGGCAGTAAAAGTGGAATCATAGATCTATAATTGTCTAGTATGAAAGGGCTCTAAGTCTCAATTTTTTCCCCATGTACATTATCTCAGAAATCCTTATAGTAGGCTTGTAAGGGACTATGCAGTCACCCAAGAAATCTGTGCATAGATCTACTCATTACATCTCAAAATACAATAAAACTGGTAAAGATGCAGAAAAAATACAATCAAAATTATCAGGAGATTGGAGGGGAAAACTCAGCAAAGGTTAGAATGTTTGGGGCTTTTTCATTCAGAAAACAAATGAGTTAAAGTAACATGATAAAGTTTAACAGAACTTTGCATGTTGTGGAGAATGCAGCTAGAGATATGTTTTTCTACTGCATTCATATTAAAGCCTGGAGTCATCCAGTGATATTGAATGGTGGGAGAGTCAAGGCAAACAGTGCACTTCTTCATTCAATGTGTTGTAAAGAATGGTATTTGCTTCCATAGGATGTGCTGGTGACCACCAGCTTGGGCTGCCATCTATGACCATTTACCAGGGAGTTTTCCCTATTGAAGTACATGGGATTACTACTACTCAGAAGTAATTCTGTATAAATTGTTGGAAACTTGATACAAGGTTTCCTCCATTCTGGAAAATAAGCAAAAGATAAGGCTTAACATGGCTCCCTTAAGCAGAAAATCTTTTCCCTTCTTAATTTCTTCTAACATCCATTATGAGGAAGAGTTTTGTGTCACCTGAAACTTTGTACTCTACTCCATGAACATTGATTGCTACTAATAAAAGCATTGTTTTACTTTACTGTTCCATTTTTACAATTATTTACATTTTTAAAATCCTAATATCCAGGGATGCTCCCCCCACCTTTTTTTAATTGCCAAGGAACACATCCTGCATCCATCATCATCCTGAGGACTAGATATTTGCATCTAAAGAATGGCTTTCATAGCATGGTCCTGATTAACAAAATTCATGCTGGACACTGTTTTTTTCTTTAAAAGGATCAAGGCATCTAAACAATTAAAACACAAAGTTTATAACAAATATGAAACAGTAAACCACACTCTGAAGAAAAGTGGCAAGGCAGTAGGAACGTTCCATCTTCCATGCTGCCTTACCGCATGACATTGTCATTCTTCCGGCGTTCTTTCGTTCCAGTCCCTTGGGGGATTGAGGCAAAACTGCATCTTTTTGCTAACAGGTTTTTCCAGTTAGCAAAAAGATGCAGTTTTAGCTCGGTCCCCCATGGGACTGGAACAAAAGAAAGACAATGTCATGGGGTAAAGCAGCACAGAAGACAGAATATTCCTATTGCCTTGCCTCTTTTCTTTTCTTTTTCTTTAATATCTCTATTAAATGGAATAACAAAACCATGAAAACAAGTAGTAAAAGAAAATATGATGTTTGCTGACACTCTGAAAGCCTGCAAAAATAACTATTTTTTTAGCTGATGTCTGAAGGGTACCAGCATAGGAGACAACCACAATTCTGCTACAAGGAAATTCCACAGCCAACGTGCCACCACAAAAAGACCTTGCCAAATGTGGCAGCCTCATGGGCCACGGTGCTCCAAGATTCCACAACCAAAGTCTCCTTAACCTACCTAAATCTCAGGTAGGTTGGTATTGGGGAAGGTATCTGCAATCTGAGCACACCAATACTAACACCTCCCTCTGGTCAGCCAGTCTGACATGTTTACAGTGTTCTTTCCTAGAACATTGTTCAATACATAAACTCAAATTTGTAGTAGAAAGAGAAAGTAAAGGAAGGGAGTAAGTTCATATTTGGCCAATGGAGGTTTTATGCATACATGCCGTTTGATTTTACTGAGTTTGGGACTAGTAGCTGAAGATATGAACTGGCTTCATGGGAAAGCATTGCCTTTGGTTTGATATGAAATTTCCATCCAGACCCAGCTTCAGCATGTGACACACATTCATAGGGTAGTCTAGAGTTGCCAGGTGAAATAAGGGATAAGCTCCTGCCCCTTTAATGTTTTTGTAGAAGTGGGGATTTCAGCAGGTTCTGTTTATCATGCAAGCAAGTCAATTCAGCAAGCAACATCTGCTGAAAGTCCCACTTCTACACAACAGTTTAAAAGACAGGGGTCCTATCTATTATTTCATCTGGCAACTCTAGACACACACTGTGTTCCAGTGCCCTAGTAAATACGACAGTAATAAGACATCCTTCATTTTCCTTCATTCCTCAGATTTCTAATAATAATAATAATAATAATAATAATGATGTATTTCTATCCTGCCCCTCTGCAACGCAATCGGGGTGGTTTACAATATAAAAACTCCATAACTGCAGTACCCTAGCCCACCCATCCCTTAAAATAATATTAAATTAAAAGGGATTAAAAACATACAATAATTGAAAATATATTAAATTAGGAAAAAAATTTAAAACATACAATAATTTTTTTAAAAATTCCAATGGCAGCTCAAAGGGAAAGGACAGCCAAGTCTTCGGGCCGGAATAGTTATTCAGGAAAGACCTGCCAGAAAAGATCTGTCTTGACAGCTAGCATTGCTAGCATTGCAATAACTTAAAACTTCAGTTGAGCATTTAGAAATACAGGTTGATATCGATACCTGAAACTGTGGATAATAGGGAACCCTATTGTTTTCAGTGAGACAAACACTGGAAGTTGCTGATAGAATCGCATTGGAGGACCTAAAAATGCCTAGAGAGAACTTTTTTTTTTTCCGGACATGGATAAGTGAAACCGTGGATACCAAATCCGTGGATATGGGGGTCGACCTGTACAGTTTAGGCATTCAAAGAATAGGGGCAGGCAAAGTTACCAAGGGAATGTGAACACAGCAAATAGAAGAGTTCTAGGTCAGAATGGTTTTCCATATCTCCATTTCTGCAATGTTAGAAATTTGGGGACTGAAGGAAACTTTCATGAGAGGGGAGAGTCTTATAAGGGACAGTGCCCTCATTTTTGCTGTAGCTACTCTGCCAAAGGCTCATTCACACCTGGAGCTGGTGCTGGCTCCATTTGTAGGGTTTGATCTGCAACAACATATTCACACCTGCCACATGACTACTTCAAGTTGCAATCACCAAGTGAAAAAGACACCTGTGCAAAAAATGGACCAAAAGACTTCTGAAACTGGGTCTAAGGTTAGTTGACCTTCCTTTGAGGAGGAGAACCAGAGAATAGTGACAGGCCTCTTGGAATAAAGCAAGGAATAATGAGTAAAAAGCTGCAGCCCTTGCAGAGCACCCTATGATGCAGGCTGTTAATTATGGTAGGAAAGGTGCTAGAGAAAGCTGAGCCTGCCCATCAACAAGCTGGTTCCCCTGTCCCCCTGCCCCATTTTTGGCGGAGGATGATGTATTGTCTAAGAGACTCTGAAACCTTGGATTGGAATAGAACTTCATCACTCATGTTAATGGATTTTGACTTTAATGGCTGTTGGATCCCATTCATATAGGCAAAGTTACTGAGATAGGGGAAAGTGTTATCAGAGCAGGAGTGGCCTTCCAGTACTGCAGTGTTACCGGTTGTCCCAGAAAGCAGCTATGTCATTGTTACAGCTCAGGTAGCTCCAAATATCTCATGAAGAAAGGCTCATACATTGCTTTCCTGGAAATGGATTGGACATTTATGATAGAGGAAACAACAGTTTCCAGAAAGTTAAGATGTCAATTTGAGTTGCAGCAAAAACAATGAAGAATCTTATGGCACCTTAGAGATGGCAATATTTATTATTGCACATAAACCTTCATGGACAAGAGCCTGTTTCCTAAGATGTAACAGTAAAAAGAGAGCAGTATCAAAATCTTTTGCACAGCAGTTCTCATTCCTATTGACATCAGTGTAAATGGTGCTTTGCAGAGGAGCACAAGTAAGTAAGGCCTATGCCCAAAGGAACATCCAAACTCCACTTTTAAAATGGGAGAGGCCTTAAGAAGGAAAAGAGTGTACAGATGTACAGAACACAAAAGTGGTACAACCGCTTCTCAAAGAGCCTGAAATCTACACAAGATGGGTTGGCGAGAGAAAGGGAGTAGGAAAACAGTCAGATCTTGTCAACAGTGTCATTCTCACACACATTTCTGAAAGTGGGCTGGCCCTCTATTCTCCGTTGGACCCTCCTGGGCCATTGGACCCTCCTGGGCTGGAAAGATTATAAAAAGGGTCCCTATGTCAATTAAGCTTAGCTTCAGCAACAAGGTCTTGCTCAGCTTTGCTACTACTGCTACTGCTATGTGAACATTGTGTGTATTTTCATCATGACCAACCCTACCATTAGGCAAAATGTAGGGGCCACCATAGGCAACTGATGCCGGGGGGCACCAGCAAGGTGTTTGGGGGTCACTTCCTTGATGCCAATGGATTTCAAATGAGGCATCCCTAAAAGGAAGTACTGTACTCAATCTTTCTTCAGTTTAATGAGTGCTTCTGTGGCAGGTCTTGTTCATTTACTGGTTACATTTCTGGCTTATGGTATGAGTGAAAAGGGGAAGGAGTCCACTCTTAGAGGGGTACAGTGAGGTCCACCCCAGCCAGGGACTGCCTATGACTGTCTAGTTTATTATCTTCATTTCTATAACAAGACAGACAAATATTAGTATGAACTATGCAGAGAGATGTGCAGCGGGCAGATACATCCTATGGTCCATTCCATTGGTACCTCTCTCTCTCTCTCTCTCTCTGGCGTTTCTTCACAAACAAAGATTCAGGAAGGACTTCGGAATTGGATTTATCCTTCGAGCCAGTGCAATGGATTTTTCTAGTGGAACGCAGCATGCACAAAACAGGCCTCACCCTTTAAACCAAAGGTTCATCTGCTGTGGCCTTGCAAGCATGGACGGTAGCAACAAGGTCCTCGGGTTGTAGGTTTGATTACAGCTTCCTTCTCTTAGATGGTTGACCTTACAGGGATGGACGAGCACCATCTGCCCGGGTTTGGGATTAGAGTTTTTGTTCTCCTAGGATGGTTGCCATAAAGCTAGAGAGTCCATCCTGCCCTTTGACGCTCTTTGTTGGGCCCTCCGGTTTTGACCTGTCTGGCATGGGAGGCCCTACTGGTAGCTATTATGCCACCACCAGCATAGCTCAAAACTTCATTAGGGTACGCAAGCCTCTCCCCCACGACAAGGGGAGTACAATTGGTACAATTGGTACCACTGTGAACACAAAGGGGATCCTTGTCATAAAAACTGAGGCAGGAAGGATTCTCTTAAGCTGGACATTTTCAAAAATAGTCTTATTATGAGGATGGGAGGCACAGTAAAAGCAAAGCAAGAGAGATAAGAGAAATGACTTTCTGGCAAAGGGATGATTCCTGTCATTGTCCTCAGGGCGCCGGCTTTGAAGAAGGAAAGCTCCACATGCCCCAAGTCAAAAATAAATCCCAGTCTTGGCGGCAGGAAGAACAAATACTGCCATGAAAGGAAGCAGCCTGGGTGGGAAAGAGGGTGATGCGGATGCATGGGACTAATCCATCACTGATCTAGGTTGTCAGCAGTCATTACGAGAAAATTAGTCATCTCTTCCAAACTGTGATATTAGAAAGGCAACAGCACCATGACAGCTATTGGAGAGCCAAGAGATAAAACTGGCCCTTCTAGGCATCCATATTGAAGAGAGAGGACACTCAAGATGGTGCAGCTAGATTTCCCTAGTCGAGGACCAGTGAACTGCTTGGATAGGAGTCATAGATTTAATGATGCTCATCACTGGTTTAAAATAATAATGAGGAGGATGGGGAAAGAGAGAAATGCTCAAGAAGCTATTTCTGGGAGTGGTGTGACAAAGTGTTCCTTCATGAGCCCAAGCTTGGAGTGTTTCACAGGAAGGGATTGTGAAGTGCTACAAGCTGTGAAGAGTGATACAAAATAGTTCTGATAAGCAATGGTGAGCTCCAGGGGATGACTTCAAAGGGATTGCCAACAAACCTTTTCACAACTGAGGCTCTGACAGCAACAACTCAGTGATAATGGCAGGGAGAGAGAGGTGGGGGGAAGGGGACAATTTTGTGCCAACTGAAGAAAGGAAACTGCATGGCTGAAACCTCTGCTGGTGGCAACTAAACAAAGCATCAAGCACAATCCTATACATGTTCAGTGGGGCATACAGCCAAGTAAGGATTGCAACCTAAGTATGCAAAGCAGGCAATGGCAAAACTGAAATTCTCATTTGAGATCTCACCTCTGCTACTGGGGTGGTACATGAATTACTCTCAAACGGATAGGTATGTAGGCATGCACAAAAACTGTGGACATATTCAGAGCAGTGATGAAAGAATTGCCAGATACTATATACAAATTCTTCTGAATAATTTAGAGCAGTGGTTCTTAACCTGTGGTCCGGGAACCCCTAAGTATTTGCGATGTCCTCACAGGGTGTCTGCAAAGGCTTGTAAGCTGCTTGGCCCACCTCCTCCCTGCAGTGGAATGGCCATGTGACGGGAGCTAAGGCAAAGACTGGCTGGCTGGCTGGCTTGGACTGCACATTGCCGTTCAATCCACTCTAGCCACAAACTTATAGGAAGAAGCAAGAGAAAAGTATTCTCTCCCTTTCCAGTGCCACTGAGGGAAGGTTTAACAGATGGTATAATTACATCATCATCATCATCATGTATTATTATTAGGGTTTTAAATCTTGAGTTAAGTCTTGAGGGGGCATGGCAACAAAAGATAGTTAAAGGGGGTCTCTGGTAAAGAAAAGGTTAAGAGCCACCGATTTAGAGAATTCCATAAATGTTATTATTATCTAGCATCAGGAACATTCCCAATAATCCATCACACTGCACTCATGACCCACTGCAGGCTACACTTACACATGCCACAATTAAGAGGGGTCAGAAATCCCATTTTTCTATGGGGTAAACAAAACAATGTATGGGGAAGCTGCTCTTTCTTTTAAGGTAAAATAACCACACTTGGAGGCTTCCGGGAGTGAAAACAGCCATGTTCTGCCAACATTAATTTTCAGCACTGAACCAGTGGGAAGGGCTGGGAGGGGTCTGCAGACTGCAAAAAAAGGGCATGGGGGCTGCATGTGGCCTAGAGGCCCTGGGCTCTCTCCCCTCTCCCAAGTAAAACCCACAATGGGACAAGATGATGAGAAGTGGCAGAACAATGGAAAGCTCTGGCTCAGCTCTGAATCTTGGGATCACCAGAGCAAGGGACAATCTCAGCTTGCCTCCCATCATAACAAGGCAGAATGGCTCTCTGTATTCAGAATGCATTACTGGTGGTCCTCTTAGTATATAAAAACTCTGTCCATCATACACACATACAATAAAGGTGACAGCTCCCATCTGATCTGGGAAGCTAAGCAGGACTAGCCCTGGTTCATACTTGGATGGGAGACCACCAATGAATACTGAGTGCTGTAGGCTCTATTTCAGAGGAAGGAACTGGCAAACCATCTCTGAGTATTTCTTGCCTAAGAAAATTCATGGGTTGCTATAAGTCAACAGGAAACTTAAAGATACACAAATATATAATGACAGGTACCTTTCTGCTCCACATGCTTGAAATCAAATGCTTCACTTTGACTTGATAGTGCCCATTTTATATAACAAGTCTTTGTAGAAATTATTTAAGATCCTGTATCTAAGGAAACAGAAGACCCAAATCCTAGCTGGCATCAAGAGTTGCACTTTCAAATGTTATCAGTTATTATGCCAATTCAGGCCAGCTGCTAAGGAATTTTTATTTGAATTGCTAAAGGGACATCAGTTCTAGGTGCCACCCTGTTGTGGTATGAGGGGGAGGTCTACTTTTTAAAATCAAATTACGGGAGGCTTGCGTCAAGGGGCCTCTCACCATTAAAAACTCTTGGATGCACAGATGATGAGCTCAGCTGGAACATGTGTAATGCAGCTGTGGTGTTTACTTGCAATTGCTGGTCAAGGGGTACACCAAGATTTCTTTCAACTAATATCCAGTGATATAATAATACAGAGAGAAAATAATACCATGGAGTGAGGCTCATTAGCTGTCAATGGCTCAAGTTTCTAACGAGAAATAATCTGTTATCTGTGAACATCCTAATGAGGCACACAGAGACTTTAACCAGGATTTTAGGAACAGGTGTGCCACTGAGGTGTCATTAAGAAGAAGAGAAAAAGCTGGAAAGGGGTAAAAATGTCAATATGAATGGTTCTGTTCTCTTCTCAAGGCAGATCAAAAGCAAACTGAAGCTGATGGAAATTCTTTGGATCTGCAGAGTTCAGATCAGCCTCTACAAAAAAAAAAAAATGCAACAAAAAATCAGCAGTGTTAACAGTGCGGAATCAGGTGTGGAGAGAGAACCGAAGAAATAGCTATTTCTTTGGACCAAATTTTGCATCAGTGCAGACTAATAAGAGAAATAGAAAATCTGAAGAGAATTTTTAAAAATGGCCACTATGGTCAAATGTATCTTTTTTCTTCTTTTTCTTTTTGCCCCATATATGCTCTGAAGCCTTTTTGCAGCCACTACTGAAGGTGATGAGTTGTCATGAGATCACTAATCCAATCACAGTTTTGTAAATGGGTTTCTGATTGGAGAAAGAGAATAAAGTAAAATAGATGGACATCTAATTGAATAGACATAGCTATGTTTTTACATGAACACACACACACACAGAGGTGGACAGCTCACTTGATGAATGAGGGAAGGAGCAAGCCTAAATGAATTCAAGTCTCCACAGCCAGATGAACTTCATCCAGTGGTATTAAAAGAAGAAGCAGAAGTAATCTCAGAACAACTGTCAATGATTTTTGAGAATTCCTGGAGAACGGGAGAGATCCCAGCAGACTGGAGGAAGACAAATGTTGTCCCCATCTTTAAAAAAAAAAGTAGTAGGAGGAGAAGACCCAAATAATTACCACCCAGTCAGCCTGACATCAATATCAAGGAAGATTCTAGAGCAGAATATTAAACAGACTGTGCAGAAATCATGAAACGCAAAGATATAGGGTGGGTGACACCTGGCTTGATAGCAGTGGATGCAAAAGGAATCTAGGAATTTTAGTAGACCACAAGCAGAACATGAGTCTACAGTGTGGTGTGGCAGCCAGACAAGCCAATGCAATTCTAGGCTGTGTCAATAGAAATATAGCATCTAGATCAAGGGAAGTATTAGTGCCACTCTGTTCTGCTTTGTTTAGATCTCACCTGGAATACTCTGTCCAGTTCTGGGCACCACAATTCAAGAAGGAATCCATGTTCTATGAGGTGCGGCTTAGAAAGCTGGGTATGTTTAGCCTGGGGAAGAGAAGGTTGAAAGGGGACATGATAGCCATGTTTGGAGGGATGTTATACTGAGGATGGAGCAAGCTTGTTTTCTGCTGCTCCAGAGAGTAGAGACTTATTCAAATGGGGGGGGGGAATGCTGAGGAGGTTGGAAGAAGAACAGTGTTGTCCTGCTTACAACGCTCTGTTGCAGATGGCGCCGTCCTCCTCCCAACCTCCTGTGCTTCCTCCATGCTGCAGGCACCGCTTTTTATTGACGGGGGTTTTCTGTCAATAAAAGTGGTGTGTTTCTCGCACACACAGCACAGAGGAAACACAGGGGAAGGTTGGGAGGAGGACGGTGCCATCTGAGACGGAGCACTGTAAGTGGGACAGTGCTGTTCTTCTCCCGATCTCCTCAGGGTTCTCCCCTCCCCCCGTTTGAAAAAGTCCTTAGACACAGAGCAATGGAAAGGAGATTCCATCTAAACATTAGGAAGAACTTCCTGATGGTAAAAGCTGTGCAATAGTGGAACACGCTGCCTTGGAGTGTTGTGGAGCAAACAGAGGCTGGATGGCCATCTGTCGGGAGTGCTTTGATTGTGTGTTCCTGCATGGCAGAATGGGGTTGGACTGGATGGCCCTTGTGGTCTCTTCCAACTCTGATTCTATGACCAAGGGCCCACTGTATGCAGCGCTCAAGAACATGCTTTATTCTTGAATGACAATAACAGTTATCTTAACATCCCAATGCAGTGATTATTTGATCACTCTACCCAGTTCTCCAGTCTAATAATTAATTCTTCTTAAATTGAAACACTTAGATGAACACAGGATCCCTATGGCAACATGGATGTTCTCAGATGCTAGTCATGTGAACTGGCTCTCACTAAAGAAGCATTAGGTACATCTGTCCAAGAAGAAATGGGGTACATAAAAGGACTACATGGAACAATAACAATAAACTGCACTGTTAACGCCAAATATGTGTAGAATGGAATGGATGTACATATTCAGCTATTGACTTCACTCTTAAACAGCAGCCAAATTATGAGCAAATGAAACAGTACTGGATGAGAATGAACAGAACTGGGAATGATAGTTGAGAAACACAGCAGAAATGACTGAGGTGGTTCACAGAACTGGCAGATCTTTCTCAACTGCGTCTAATCAATAGGCCAGTGAGATCAACTTGGCATCATTAAAGTAATTGTCACAATGTGCTGAGTTAATCCAGCTGCAGCCTAACACACATGTGCATGCACAAACAAAGTCAGCTTGCTAACAATCCTAGTGGGGTGAACCATTTCCTTTGAAACTGAAGCGCATCCATCTAGAAAAGCTAGGTTTCAAATCAGGAAGGTAATAGCTTTGATTTATAAATTGAGATATTCAAGCCTTCAAGATCACACAATACCTGTTACCATATGAGCTCCATTCCTTTTCCTATTAAAGCTCTGTTTTATACTCCTTTGTTACAGGAATTTAGAACAACCGATAGCAAATAGCAGGGCCTTTGCTGCTTTAGCCCCAAAGTAACAGAACAGCATCCTAGCAAGAGGTTCAACAATGTACATCCTCCTGTCCTTACAAAGAAAATGTCTGCTTCTTTGACAGGGCATCACAACTATAGTGGTAAGTTATTTGAAAGTGCTGGTCATGGAGTAGCTAACTCAGCTTTTGACCAGTTCACTTGCACTTTTATTATCTTGCTGAAGTGTTTTAATTTGCTGTAAAGTTATTGCTCATTTAGCATTTTAACTCTGGAAAGCTGCCATGGCCGCATGGGGGTTAAGTAATATACAGGCATATGTTGTTGTTGTATGTCTTCAAGTCATTTCTGACTTATGACAACCATAAGGTAAACCTATCACAGGGATTTTTTTTTGCCAGAATTTGTTCAGGGTGGGTTTTGCCCTTGCCTTCCTCTGAGGCTGAGAGAGTATGACTTGCCCAAGGTCACCCAGTGGGTTTCCATGGCCAAATGGGGATTTGAATACTGGTCCCCCAGAGTCCTAATCCACCACTCAAACCATTACACCATGCTGGCTCTCAATACAGAGTGTTTTAACAAATAAAGATTTTAATTCTGAGCATATGGTATTTACTAGGGACTAAATTCAGTGGAACATACCATTTCCTTAGCATTATTCTTCACATGAATCTTTCACATTCTTATTCCTCAGTTACTTTTACATGGGCTGAGATTGTTTCAGAAGCTGAGATTTTGTTGCATCAAAAGGGAGATGGTCAGAATGTAGGAGGAGCACCTTCAAGACTATCTGGATTTTATTTTAGCATGAGATTTCATGAATATAAACCCACTTCTTCAGATGCAGTACAGAGTGATATCTTTAATAACCATATCAGTTTCTGGGGGAAAAGGATTGAAGAGGAATAAATTCTACTGCTTGTTTGCATTACTTCAGCCATAATAATTTACAGACTAAATTTTAGACCAGCATGCTAGAGAGGAAAGAGGAAAGGCTGAATTTTTAAAAAAACCCACATAATTTATCAGTGCAGAACTGTGAACAACTTTACTTTCTGTAATAATAAGTCTGTGATTTGGTTTGGACTGTGGATATTTGTGTTAATTTTAATGAACAATAACACACACAAAGCACAGCAGTTTGTACATTGCTGCTTACATAGAGGCTAGCAGAATGCTTTGCTTTGACAACCACCTACAGAACAGAATGAATGGTTCTGTATGAGAGCTGAAGGTCCAATGAATGGTTCTGAGAGAGCTGGTCATAATGGGGTTTCATTATGATGGGATATGGAAAGGAGAAGTTGACCAGTGGCAAGGAGGGTGCAGTTCAAGGGTGGCAGCTGAATGACTGGTATTCTTTTGAATGATAGAAAAAAGACTGAGCAAGTGTGTAAGGAATTGTAACAAGTGAAATTTATAGGACTACGGATTTACAGAAAGACTGAATTAAAAGGCCAAGGATCATCTCAAAGGACAAAAAACAAAGTCAGAGAACAAAACACTTGGTAAGTCTTCTAATAAAATTGTCTATTTTTTAACTTTCATACAATAAGAGTTTAGCTGTACTTTGTTTTAATTTCTTCTAAACTGCCTTGGGTTCCATGCTGGCAGAAAGGCAGGTTATAAATCATAACTAAGTTGTATTAATGCTATTTCCAAAGCATTTTTCTGTACACAAAGTACTGTTTGATTCTTATTTTATCTGCCTTCACACAACCCTGTAATATTCACATAATAAATAATTAATATACAGAAATGTATTGCCACAAAATATGGAGATGGCTGCAACATAGGTTTAGATGGTTTTAAGGGGAGATTAGAGGAATTCATGGAGGCAGGGCCGGTTTAAGGAATTTTGGGGCCCCCTGCAATGCTTTACTTTGGGGCCCCCATATGTTTATCTCAGATCACTGTAACCTAACCTATTCACCGTACAGGATGTTCAGATTATAGTAGGACCCCCGTGTCGATGAATTCATTATCCATGGAACACAAAACAGCACACCTACCATAGAGTCTTCCTAGAAAATGTGTCTTCCCTAGCCCTTTTCTAGGCCCTCCAAGGCAACTCTATGGTATTTTAAACCAGAAGTCCCATTATTTTCAATGGCATTCACTATTATTCATTGTTCTCAGAATCCACGCCCCCCCCCCCGAACCGATCCCCAGTGGATAAGAGGGGCCTACTATATTACATAATTTGCCACCAATAATTCAGTTTAAAAACTATATTATAGGCACTAACATAATATTTTTTGTTTATTAGCAATTAATGTAATGGTGTAGATTTCCTCAAAGAAAATAAAGAGTAAACTACAAGCTGAACATGAGTTAGCAGTGTGATGCAGCAGCAAAAAATGCCAATGCAATTCTAGGCTGCATTAATAGGAGTAGTGTCTAGATCAAGGGAAGTAATACTATCACTCCATTCTGCTTTGGTCAGACCTCACCTAGAGTAGTGTTTCCAGTTCTGGTCACAACAATTCAAGAAAGATACTGAGAAGGATGGTGGGAGTTCTGGAAGCCATTACGCCTTATGAGGAACGGCTTAGGGAGCTGGGTATGCTTAGCCTGGCGAAGAGAAGGTTGAGAGGTGACATGATAGCCATGTTTAAATATTTAAACGGATGTCATATTGAGGAAGGAGCAAGCTTGTTTTTTGCTGCTCCAGAGACTAGGACACGGAGCCATGGGTTCAAACTACAGGAAAAGAGATTCCACCTGTCAGAACCTCCCGACAGTAAGAGCTGTTTGGAAGTGGAATACACTGCCTTGGAGTGTGGTGGAGTCTCCTTCTTTGGTTTTTTTAAAACATAGGTTGGATGGCTGAAGAAGACCAAGGGGGAAAGGGAGGGGAGAGGAACCAAGACATGTTAAAAGCAGCTGGAAAGATGGACTGGAGGGGATCTATGTGCAAGGAAGGAAAGGGAAGAAAGAAAGAAAGAAAGAAAGAAAGAAAGAAAGAAGCCCTTTCTGAGGGAGACAACCCTCAAATTCCCTGTCTCTCTCTCTCACACACACTCACCCTCTCTGACGTGCCTCTCCCTCCAGCTTCTGCCATGGAGGGCTGCTGTTTCTTTCTCTTTCTTTTTAGTTTTGGAGAGGCTGTTTTGTTTGTTTTTTTTAAAAAAAAAGCCAGCAGGAGGTTTTTGGAGGAGGAGGGTAAGAGGGGGCTCCTCCCGGCTGTCTCCTGGTGGTCTCCTTCGTCAGATTAAGGAGGCCAACACGGGGGCCCCTCTTGACCTCGGGGCCCCCTGCCAATGCTGATTTGGCAGACAGGTTAAACCGGCCCTGCATGGAGGTCTATCAACCACTTAGTAGAATCTTGATTCTGAAGCAATTCCTGACAGCCAAAAAGCAATGGAGCTGCTATTGCTCACCCTGTTATGACAAACAAATCTCAGGCTTAAGGGATAAGCACCAAACACGCTATGCCCATGTACTGGTGTAAATATAGCTGGTATACGAGCCCAGCAGTCTACTACTACTACTAAAGTAGTACTACAGCACTGTACTACTTCTACTTATTAATTTCTATAGCACTTAAGTAGAAGTAGCACAGCTATACATCATCATCTACCTGGGGAAGAGTTCCCTTCAAGATCAGGGAGGTCTTCTTACTTCTGAGTAGACATGCCTAGGTGTGCACTGTAAACGTGAAGCCTTAGATGTCCAGCCCTGAGTCTATTTTTGCATTCCAACCACCAATGGTTAACAACAAGTCCTGTTTTGCTGTGTGATCAGTTTCCTCCTGGACTCCAGCATAGAATTTTTCAATTTCTTATTCTTCTGCCTCTGTAGTTGGAGCATAAGTTTGGATCATATTGATGCGTTTTTCCTGAAGTCTTCTTGACATGATTCAGTCAAACTTTGCATTATATCTTTTGACTGCTTTTGCTACGTCTCTCCTCCCTATAAATGCACCCCATTTCTTCTTAGATTTTCATTCCCTGGGTAAAACATTGTGTAATTACCTAACTCAAAATGTTCCCTTCCTGTCCACTTTTGCTTGCTCCCCACAAGTATTGCAATGTTTATACAGTCCAGTTCTTGTTTTATTATGTCTAGCCTCCCCTGATTCATGCTTTTCATATTCCATGCTCCTATACTATGTGTTGTGCAGCTCTGGCCTTTCCTTTCGCCTCTGAGCACATCAACTGCTGAATGCTCTTTTGGCTTCAGTCCAGTTGCATCATTAGCCACAGAGCTACTCCTAAGTTGTCCTCTGCTGTATCCCAGTAGCTCCTTGAATGCCATTAGACCTGGGGTTTCATCTCCTGTTTCATTTTGGATTGTCTCATCATAGGGTTTTTGTGGTAAAAGGTCTTCAAAAGGAAGCTTATTGTGCTTCCCTCTGTGCAGTACCGACAAACATTAGCTATTGCCCTGCTGTTGTCTGTGAGAGATCCAATGTCAGCTGCCCAGTAGCTACAGTCATCCCTCCGTATCCACGGATTTGGCATCCATGGATTTAAGTATTCACGGCTTGAAAATATTATTTAAAAATAATAATCCAAAAAGCAAACCTTGATTTTGCCATCTTGTATAAGGGACAGCATTTTGCTATGCCATTGCATTTAATGGGATTTGAGTATTCACAGATTTTGGTATCCACGGGGGGTCCTGGAACCAAACTCCAGCGAATATGAAGGGACAACTGTATTTGGCACATTGAGTCTGGGTCCTCAGCAAAAGCCTGCCTAACATGGGAGCATGGCCCCCCAAAAGGGCAGGGGGCTGACAGGGCTCTAGCTTGGGGGCCTAGGCGCCTGGGATTAGGAGGGGGTAGCCTGGTGCAATATTATTATAAGTTTTTATTATGTAAATCCATTTAGTTTTTAAAAATAAATAAATACAAATATTACTTTGGTGTATCCTTTAATCTGACTTATTTTAATTTTTATCTTAAATCCTGTAGAGAGCAGTGGTTTTTAACATGTGGTTCGTGGACCCCCAGGGGGGGCAGAATGTCCTCACAGGGGTCTGTGAAAGCTTAAAGGCTGCTCAGCCCACATGACAGGAGCCAAGGCGAAGGCTGGCTGGCTGGCTGGCTGGCTTGGCCTGCACATTGCTATTCAATTCACTTGCAGTTACAAATTTGCAGGAAGAAGCAGGAGAAGTCTTCCTTCCCACTCCAGTGCCTCTGAGGGAAGGTTTAACTGATGATGTCATTATATTAACAGTTGTCCCTTCATATTCGCTAGGGTTTGGTGCCAGGACCCCCATGGATGCAAAAATTAATGAATACTCAAGTCCCATTATATGCAATGGCATAGCAAAATGATGTCCCTTATATTAGATGGCAAAATCAAGGTTTGCTTTTTGGATTATTATTTTTAAAGAATATTTTCAAGCCGTGAATACAGTACTTTAATCCGTGGGTACCAAATCCGTGGATATGGAGGGATAACTGGTATTATTATTATTATTTTAAATCTTGAGTTAAGTCTTGGGGATCCAGGGCAACAAAAGATATTTAAAGGGGGTTCCTTCTAAAGAAAAGGTTTAGAAACATTGCTAATGGCATTCAAGGATATTCTATAGCATATTCAGTAGATTTCCAATGAATATGCTAATACTAACTACAGTACTGAGGTGAGTGTCCTCAGCCTGTACATTTTGACTGGCAGGGAAGATGTTTTTTTAAAAAAAACTATATGCGTTTGTTTTAATATGTGTGTGTGTGTGTACAGTGTTACGATATATATATATTATTTATTTATTTATACCCGCTCTTCAGCCACAAGGCTATCAGAGCGGCTTACAAATTGTTTTAAGCAACAGCAATTTACACATCTACACTATATATATATATATATATATACACACACACACACACACACACGTGTTACGATATACATGTGTGCTTGTGTGTGTGTATGTGTATACACGTGTGTGGTTTCTTTCTCTCCAAACAACCGCTCCTGGCGGTTAACGGTCCTCTCAGAAAGTCCCGCTCGCGCCCGCGGGGGGAGGGGCTCTACGTTCCGCGCGCGCCCGTCACAGGCAGGCAGAGAAGCCAGCGCGCTCCCGTCCCCACTCCTCCGCGTGCGCGCTTCCCTCCTCATGCCTCCTCCCCCCCTCCCGGGCGCGCTCACTCTCTCTCTCTTTCCCTGATTTAACCCCGCCCTGCTCTGACCAGACGCTGCTTTTGGCACCGCCTACTATTTTTTCTCTCCCCTCCCCTCCCCTCCTTCTTTCCTTCCCCACAAGCAGACGCCGCGTTGCATTGTGGGACACAAACAAAGTGCCCGGTTAGACTGCCTGGAGTGTAGGAAAGGAAAGGAGGGGGGGGAGAAAGAAAGAGAGAGAACGCCAGCCCGCCCGCAAGCCAGCCAACCAGCGCGTGAGTGGCCCCTCGCCGCCACCGTCGTCACCACCGCCTCCACTCCCCAGTCACTCAGAGCGCCTGCGTACGGGCCTCCTCTTTTTTTTTCCCCCTTCTCTCTCTCTCTCTCTCCCCCCTCCCCCTCCCCTGTTTTCCCAACGCCCGCGGCGCGAGCCCAGGAGAGCCCAACGGCTGTGGTGGCGACGGCGGCCGCCATGGCCCAAGAAGGGCCTACGCGCGGGCCGAGATAGAGAGAGAGAGGGGGTGGTGGAGGTGACGGTCGCGGTGGCGCCGCCTCGGGGCCCGGGAAGGAGGAGGAGGAGGGGGGGCGCCTACACACGCGCATGTAAATAATAGATTTATAATAATTTTTTAAAAAGAGAGATAAAGATACGTACAAACACATCTCAGCCGGGCCCGGAGAAGGAGCGGGCCTCGCCAATCGCAGGTAATGGGGGGCGGCGGGGGAATAGGGTGGGTTCGGGGGTTGTGAGGAAAAGAGGGGGCAACCGCAGGCACCTGCCCCGCCCCTGATTTTGGGGCCTCCATTCTTTCATTTACCATTGCAGTGGTTCTTAACCTGTGGTCCGTGGGCAACCCCCCCACACCGTGGTCCGTGATGTCTTCTGCGAAGGCTTGAAGGCTGCTCAGCTCACGTGACAGGCTGGCTTGGTCTGCGCATTGCCATTCAATTCGCTCCAGCCACAGACTTGGAGGAAGAAGCAGGAGAAAAGTCTTCCCTCCCTCTCTAGTGCCTCTGAGGGAAGGGTTAATGAGTGGTGTAATTGTATTATTATTGTTATTGTTATTGTTGAGTTAAGTCTTGGGGGTACACAGCAACAGAGGATATTTAAAGAGGTATCTGCTAAAAGAAAAGGTTAATGTATATTGTAACGTATATTGTGATGTTGTACCCCGCCCTGATCCTGAGCGGAGAGGCAGGTAATAAATAACTAAGTATGATTATTATTATTATTATTATTATTAAGTTAAGAGCTAAATAAAAGATGTGGCTGAGAGAAGGGGGGATGAGCCAAGGAGGAATATAACTGCACTAGTACAGTGGTTCTTATCTTGCTCTTTACCAGGGACTCCCTTTAAATATCTTTTGTTGCCAAGGTCCCCCAAGACTTAACTCAAGATTTAAAATCCTAATAATAACAATAATACCTAATAATTATAATAACAATACATTTATACCATCCATGAAACCTTCCCTCAGAGGCACTGGAAGGGGAGGGAAGACTTTTCTCCTGCTTCTTCCTGCAAGTTTGTGGCTGGAGTGAATTGAATGGCAATGCACAGGCCAAGCCAGCCTTTGCCTTGGCTCCTGTCACGTAGCCACTCCATTGCAGGGAGGAGGTGGGCCGAGCAGCCTTCAAGCCTTCGCAGACCCCCTGTGAGGACATTGCAGACCCCTGGGGGTTCCCTGACCCCAGGTTAAGAACCACTGTACTATTGCATTTATATCCCTCCTTGGCTTATCTTTCCATCTCTCAGCCAGATGTGACCCCCCCTTTCAGAACTGCTTCTCTGTTTTGATCTAATATGATTGTGCCCATTGGCATCTCTGCCCATTCTTCCTTCTATGTGTGGAAGCCTCCTGTGTGCCCTCTTGTCTTGTCTTTTCCTTCATTATTATGTGTGTGATGAATTTCAGCAAAGGTTGCATTAAAAGGTGGAGGATAGGAAGTTCCTGGTAGAAAACACACAAAAAAGGAGGGAGAGTATTGGGGATGTGGGGGGGGAATCAAACAGATTTTATTATTGTGTGCCTTCAAGTCATTTCTGACTTACCTCAGCCCTAAGATAAACCTTTCATGGGATTTTCTTGGCAAGATTTATACAGAGAGGATTTGCCATTGCTTTCCTCTTAGGCTGAGAGAGTGTGTGACTTGCCCAAGGTCACCCAGTGGGTTTCCATGGCAGAGGGGGAATTTGAACCCTGGTCTCATGGAGTCCTGGTCCAACCACTCAAAGCCCTACACGGTTTAATTTACCATAGTTGTATAGCACCACAAACAAAAATATTAAGTATCCTCCCTCCCAGCATTTGATACCTGTTCATGTGAAAAGGGCATATACACTTATATTTGACCAAGAAATACTATTAAAGAAGTGGACTATTTATCACCCCCCTTAAACCTAGTGTTCATTCTTTTTGTTTATGTTGATGTTGTCCATTAGTCTACTTATTCTTTCACATTTTCTTTATGCAAATAAGAATTGTTGTTCTGTTCCCAGTGCTGAAATTGGGCCCAGTTTAGGAATCGTGCATCTTGTGTCTTGATCACAGCTACTTTTAGTGGCAGTTAACCCTGTTCTGGTAATCCCTTCTAGTATCATATCTGCTCCTTCAAAAGATTTCCCCAGTGTCCTTTTTGCATTTACCCACTTTTTACCCTTCCATATTTGAAAATCTACCTAGCCTCATACCTGCTCATAACTTCCTGCTCATTGTTTAGGTTTGGTTATTTGTTTGCAGGCAATCTGGCATCAACTTCAACCCACTGTCATTACTTGTGTTTTGACTGTTCACCTTACTTTTCTTTACCCTAATATGGTTCATTGCCACAGATCTAGAACTACTGTCTGACCTCTCTTTGTAATGTAAGGCTTTTTTCAAAGGCCTCTCTCCTTGGTAACCTCACTTGTTTGTACAGCAGTTCCCAAATCCTCTCTTTTGTAAGTTGTGTCTCCCTTAGCTCTTGATTTCTAGCACTTTACTTTGGTACCTAAATATCCTAAAGGCACCAGAACCCATCTGATCTTGGAAGCCAAGTAGGGTCAGCTCTGATTAGTACTTTGGGTGAGAGACCGCCAACAAATACCAGGTGCTGAGGCTATATTTCAGAGGAAGGAACTGGCAAAACCACCTCTGAGTATTCCTTGCCTAAGAGAATGCTGTGAAATTCATGGGGTTGCCATAAGTTGACAGGTGACTTGAAGGCACATACACACATAACCTCAATGCCCAGCAGATGTTTAGCCAGAAATGTTGTGGTTGTATTATGCTAAAGACCAAAGAGAGGGAGGGCAGCGTAAGTTTTCAAAACATTGGAAATGAAAAGAAGATTTATATTTAGTAAGCAATTGAGTAGGATACAGACTGCTCAAAGTATTACTTTAAAAACCAAACAAGATTTCAGAGATTTCCATCTTTTTGCTCTAGCCAGTGCTGTCATTTCTGATACCTCACAGACCTTTGTCCTTAAGATGACTTTTCTTTAATTGCCTTTTCATAACAGTAAACAGTTTCTTGTAGTGTGTGGATTTATTTCCGACAGGTCACTAAAATTGTTCTAGTGAAACATTGGATCAATTTTGGATGGTAAATCAACAGTTATGTAAACCCCATTAGTTCATTGGGTCTACATTAGCTGGGATTTAGTCAGTACAGACTATGACATTTTAGTGCAGAAAGGTAACTTCTGTGATCACTCTATATGGAAAGGTATTTGATTATTTCTGTAACCTTTATAATGTTGAGATATGTATTCCAGCAGTATACCAGCTGATAATATTGAACTGTTGTGCAAATAACCTGGAATCAAATCTGAATGATGACTTCCAGGCTAAATTATTTTGCGAAATTATAATCTGCTTTATAGAACTTTCCCCAAAAATAAGGACTCTAAATTAATACAGCATTATGTATGCAGAATTAGGGTAATTTAATCCTATTGATAAAAGTTATCATAAAAAAACCTGCATAGGACTCCAGCCTTAAAGTAATATTTACATGGTTAATAACTTATGTCGAGCTCTTGGTAGAATGCATAGGAATGCAGCTGCCATTCCTTAAAGCAGGTGTACAGTTACACAATAATTGTTTTTTAATTCCCTCCCCCCACCCCAGTATGTAGTGTGAAGGCTATAATGAGAAAAGGGATCCATAATCCCTCCCTTAATCACTGTGTGCTTCAAACTAAAACTTGTGCTTGTTATGTTCAGAGAGACTTCATGGAACAATACAAGATTTCTGTCATAAAGCAACAAAGGTTGTAGTGAGAAGTAATCTAGACAGATAAGCGCCAGGAGTGTTTCTAGGCAAGGGATATTTGACCTAAAAGGCAGAGTAGAAATAAATATGAGCTTATTTGCAAGCGAGCCAAACAAAGCAGGCTAAAACAATCTGTGACATTATTGGTGCCTTCTTTTACAGGCAGTGGATCAGTTGGCAAGATCAGGGATAGGGGGAATTTCACAGTATTGTTGACTAGGGCTTATGCTGATCTAATAATCCTTGTTTATGCTGGTGAGGAATCCTCGTTTATGTTAATCAGAGTATGTTGCTCTCCTTCTCATATTATTTTGGGGTTACTGGCTGCTTAAAGTAAATTCTGAACTTACATACCTACATTCTTTTGTCAGCATGATTATTTGTCCAGCTGTGAATTACAGGTGGGCTAAGAAAAGGTCTACAGATTTTTTCTTGCAGCAAGAGATAATTAGAAACATGGCTGGAAGTGTTGTGGAAATAAGTGAAAAAATATTGGCTTCTTTTTTTGTAGAGCAGCTTCAGCTCTTGATTAATAAGTACATTTTGTTATCCAGTGTCACAGTGGATAATAAACTAGCAGATAATTTTCTATTTTTTTCTGTCTGTCTAAATATTTTTAGAGGTAAGATAGTGGAGCATGTAGTGCAGAAGAATTGAGTGGTCAGCAGGTAAAGGCTTTAGTTGTATTGCTGCAGGTTGAGGGGCCAAATCATACTAATTCTCATGGTTTCCCTCTATAGCAGACTGCCTTTTATTCCAGGCTTAAATATTGGTGGGCTTGATAGCTGTCAACATAGGAAGGGTCACCAAATATTTTTTATTACAACTCCCATGAGACCCATTTAGCATGGCAAATCAATAGAAGTGATGTAGACTGAAACATTAGGAGGACATGAGGTAGGGAAAGCCTGATCTGTTTGTATCACATAATAGTGTCCATGAGTTTTCTTTATAAATGCTGCATTTATTTATATAGAATTATATTGCAGAGTTGGAGGCAAGTGGGAAGAGGTTTAGTCTGTAGCCAACTTGGTTTCTCTCATCAGATGCTTCTGTTCTTACAAGTCACTGTTTTAAGAATTTCTCCAATCCTTCTTCCACGAAGGAAGTGAAAGCTATGCTACCTTGATCTCACACGTTACATTTGCGGGACAGTGATTAGACGGTCTACCTACTGAGCTTCATAGTTAACAATGAAACTGCTTTTGAATTTGTCATCTCCAAACCAACACGCTGCACCCACTACATCACACTAGCATAAAAAAATAATGGGGGCAGGAGAAATAATAAACTCTATACTTAGTATAATTGGCTGGAGTAGCATTGTGGCTAAGGGAGTGGTCTACCAGTCAGGAAGTCAACTGCCTCGGATCTCCCCTTTGCCATGAACTTACTAGCTTGCCTTAGGTCAGTCACATTTGCTCCTAGCCTCAGAACCCAATCTGTAGTGCAGGGATGGTGACAATGACTTGCCTTACGGAATTCTTGTATAAAGTTTACAACTAGGTACTGTAGGTCTTTTGAACAGTTGGAAGCACTATACCAAAACATTATTGTACTTTGATCAAGCACTTTCTCATACTAAAATACAGTTCAGGTCTTACTATTCAGTAGTGGGAGGGTTTTGAGACATGAGCCTTGTCAATAATTGCTTTATTCATATTCAAAATCATTCTTGAAGTTCTTAGATTGAATGCAAAAGAGACTAATTAGATCCATTATGAATAAAGGACATAATTTAATAACTACATCATTAGACTACGATAAGTGCTCAGTGCAATTAACCTACTACTGCCTAGTAGCTATAAACTGCTTTCTGGTGAAATTCAGAGGCAGATATTTAATGCTGTAAGACTTGGGATAAGTGATAATAAAAACAAGTTTTCTTGTATGCAGATAGGAGAGGTTGTGCAAGAATTTATTCCTGTCTTTCTCTGAGTGAGAACCTTGTCCATCTAGTATTCTTACTGAACCAAACCAAAGTCAATACTTGTGTCTTACTTACTTGGCTGTAACATTGTGAACAAGCCCCTTGGTTGTACCAAACTTAACACAGCAGGCAGGTAAAACTCAACAGTGTTTAAAGTGGCAGACATAAGCTTACTTAGCTGGAGTTCCATTGAACTCAGCTGAAAATAGTAATAGTTTCCTTAACCATATTTTTTTGAAAGTACATTTTTATTTAATTAAGCTGGGAAAGGGAGTAGGTGACAATTTGATGTGGAACCAATTTGTTTATTTCAGATATTGATCTAAAGTCAATATTATGCTATTTTCTCAGTCAGAAATGCCAAAGTGCAGTTGTTGAAGGTGCATTTTTTATTATTCAGTTGTTGTTCTTAACATAGGGAAACCTGTGATGGTCTTTTGAGACACCCCATAGTGCCAAAAAATAATTTCATCCCAGTAAGTGTAGTTTTTAGTGATGAGCAGTTCTACCATTAGTTTTCTGACTTCTCTAAGTACAAGGCCAAGAAAAGGAAGATCAACTACAGAGCACCAGCTAAGGGACTATTGTTAAGTAACATGCTTACAAGCATCCTGGCTTTTGTTATCCACATTCAGCAAACACTGGGTAATCAGCATGAAATGGGTGTCATTTTAATTTTATCCACATGCCAAAGCTGTAGCTTTGTGGTAAGTTAAGGGTGCGAGTTGAGGCCTACTGACATACTGGAGTTTTCCTCCAAAACTGTTATACCTCTTTTGTATATTCTAAAGATTTTTGTCAGAGACAGGAATAAGCGAAAGCAATTTGGAAGATTAAATATTTAGGCCATTCATATAGTGTGTTTTAGTTTTTCTTGGGGGGGGGGTTAAGGTTTTCTTGCTCATGAGCAAGTGTATAAAGTGACATTTGTCCAGATGTGTGATATAATTGTAACATAATTGCCATATATACTCATGTATAAGTTGACCTCATGTATAATTCGAGAGTGGGTTTTGGGGCCAAAATTATGGATTTTGATAAGACTCATGGATAACTATTCCACAGAAAGGGGAAAGCGCCAGTGCTGCCTCAGGGCGCCAGCTGCCCCTGATCACTGCCACTGTTATTCTCCTGCCCAAGCATAAAAAAAAAAAACGCCACTCTACTAAGAGAAGGGGATGGTTCCTTTTTTTAAAAAAAATAAAAAGTAAGGTAACTCTTATCAAAAAAGGAACCATCCCCTTCTAGTAGAGTGGTGAAAGGGGAGAGCTCAGTCTGTCCCAGGAGAACCTACAAGAAGCACTGACCTTCTCTACTCTCTTGGTGCCCCTTTGAGGGGAAGAAGTGCCAAGGAGCCACCACCATTTTCCTGCCCAGACATTCAGAAAGGCCAGAAGCAGTGCCATGCTGGAGAGAATAGAGGGAGTCGGTGCTTCTCTTAGGTTTCCCAGGACGAACTAAGCTCTCGCCTTTAGCCACTCTACTCAGAGAAGGGGGTAGTTCCTTTTTTTATAAGAATTAAGTTATGGTACTTATGTTGACCCATGGATAAGTCAACCCGTTTTTTTTGGCTGGATTTTTGGACTAAAATGTCTAGACTTCTGCATGAGTATATACAGTATACTGTGTGTGTGTTCAAATCACCTGTCAACCTACGGCAACTCCATGTATTTCATAGACAAGAAATAGAGGTGGTTTTGCCAGTTACTTCCTCTGAAATATAGCCTACAGCACCTGGTATTCATTGGTGGTCTCCCATCCAAATACTAACCAGGGCTGACCCTGCTTAGCTTTCAAGATCAGATAGGATCTGTTGCCTTTAGGGTATTTAGGCCAATAAATTCACAAGTTGTTTTAGCATTCTGCTTGTTGATTGTACTCAAATGTAAGAATCATTTATTGGAAAGAGGAAAACGTAACTTCCAACACAGGCTAAAATAGCTGTTCTAAACTGACAAATTAAGGCAAACACTTCAGGGTGAACCAGTAAAGGGACTTGTTTCTCACCTTGATACAACTTCAAACAAACAATTTATATACCTTTGCATTGTCCACATTGTGTAGAACTCTTTCATTACTGGCTACCTTCCACAGGTTTTAATTGACAAAAGATGCTTATCTATGGAGACATTAAAGTTTATATAAAACAAAATTGTATTGGTTCCACAGGTGAAACTCCCTATCTTCTTGTCTTCAGTTAATTTAAATGAGGGATTGACAGAATTCAGGGCAAGAGAAATTTTTACCGCCAGTTTATCACAGGTATCTTGGAAGTAATACTGTATATAGATGATCTCTGAGCATTAGTAAAGTGCCTTTTGTGTTCAATGGATAGGCATAGGCAGTCTTGTATAGCTGTCATATAAGCTCCACACAAAAAAAATGTCCAAGAGATTTCTTTTCAGGCAGCTGCACAAAAGCTAATTAGAGTTCATGATATCTCCCCCTATGGGTCTGGACAAGAAAAAGGTAAATGAAAGGAAGAGCTCCTTCCAGGGACAAACGCTCCTAATTCTTTCTCCCATGTGCCCCCACCCAACAGAGAGAGAGGGGGGGAAAGAGAAATCTGCTTGTTCAGTCATGTGTGCATTTACTGAGCCTTGATCCATGCGTAACATGTAAACAGCAGTGTTCCATGCATGATGCAAACATGTAATGTTTCTAAGGGCCCATCTACATGAGGGGGAAAAAATCCTAAATACCTCGTAGTATTGGCATCTCGCAGGAGCAGTGACCAGACCAAATGGTTTTTCTGGCCTCGGAAGCCCCCATAAGCCTCGCATTCCTGATAGCAGCCGTGAGTGATTTACTCACATTAGTTCTTCACTACCACCGGGTGTTTTTTTTTTTTAATCCCAAAGCGTGCTCTTGCGATAGAGCAGTTCTCCAAAGCAAATCAGAAAATATTTTTTTAATCGCCTTAGCGAGCAATCACTAAGGTGAAAATCCAACATGGCGGCAGCGGGCGCTTGCCCTCCTAGCAAGCCCCGCCCCTGCTCTTGCCCGACCAGTCAGCTTTGTGCTCCCCTTCGTGTTATTATTGTTCAGTAGTCCAAAAGAGCAAAAATGTGCACCAGCCTTGCAGTTTGTGAAAAAGTACAGGGAAATCTGCAAAGACTTTTACCCTGTTGTTTTTACCATTTTGGGCCCCCCTCCTGAATAATCTGGATTAGCACTGGATCTTGTTTAGATTGGTAGGATTTCCAGCGAATTCCACGAGAGGTATTTTTACTGTTTAGACGGGTCCTGGTTCCTGCTAGTGTGACTGCATTAACAGTGCAGTGGAAACAACACTATTTTGAGGCAGAACCTCTGAAGTTACTTTACAATGAATAGCTTTTTAAAATTTATTTTTATTAAAGATATTTTCAAGTATGTCACAGTTTTTCAAAGAAAAGATACAATCAGTTGGTAATGTGCATGATATTGCAAGCGAATTGGCTCAGCACTTCAGATTCATTTCAAGGGGGTCATGTGCTAAGGCAGCACTGGATTTGCTTAAGGAAGATGGCACTCAACATACAGTGAATAATGTTGTTCAGATAAATGATTCAGTGTACAGTTAAGTCATTGTAGAAAGGTTAGGATTGTACCAGATACTTGTCTTGTTTAAACTTGAGCAAGATTCCTGGAAGTCACTTCCTTTTAAAGAAATGGCTTATGTAAGTAAAATGGGTGGGTTATTCAAGGCATATACACCTTGAATGCTTCAGAGCAGTAGTCACACAATAAGTAGTAGTGATAGACCCAAGAAAAAAGTTGGTATTTGTTTCTGCAGATTTGGATCATATTTTTAAAAGCTTGAAGTAAAAAGTTGAAAATGCTCTTGGCAAGGGGACGTTTTAAAGTCAGTTGTGCAGTATGTTGCTGCTTTTGCAAGTTTCAGATCTAAGATTCAAGGGTAGCATTATTAGTAGTTAAAGCACTGCTGCTACACAATTGTTAAGTGATTTCCAGTGTTACAGAATACAAAAAAATGCTGAGATATCTGATCCAGGAGCCAAGCATGGAAATTTGCTAATCATATTGTTTCTACAATATGGTACAGGAAGCCGCCACCTTTCGACAGCTCCTTATCTGACAACTCGCTTTTTTAGTGTTTGCAAAGTAAGGAAAGGTTCCATTCATTTGACTAGGAATCTGCTTTTTCTACAGATCTTTCCTACGAAGGCTTGCTTGGGATTGACCACACATGCTGCTTGCAAAGTGAGCTGACAAGGGTGTAAAGTTACCAAACCAACTGAAAGACTTTGCAAGCATTTTTGGGCTCATGCAGGCGTGGGCATGCAGTCCCAAGCAAGCCACCATAATTTCCTCATGTTCCCTACGTGGGTTCTGCCTTTTGACCAATTCAGATTTCTAACATTGCTGCAGTCCCTAACGGATAAGCAGGGGCTTCCTGTACAGAAGTCACTATGAACCACAGTCTCTACTTGTTTGTCTTAATTTTCTGCATCAGTTGGAAAACTGAAAATATACTTAGAGAAGCTTGTTTGCCTTAGCGTTCTGCATTAGTTGGAAAATTGAAAATATAGTTGAGAAACTTATTTTATTTGAAACAAGCCTTCCGTTTTCTGAACTCTGCAACTTCAGAACATGGCCGTAGAAACCCACTATTAGAAGCTTCAGATTTTTCAGAACTAGACCCTGGTTAGAGAAAAATGTATGCTATACAGTATTTTCAAAAATAATGCATACTAGAATGAAACAGGGTAAATCAGATATGGATTACTGTGATATTTTAATATCCTGTAGAACCCTTTTTTTCAAATTGGCATTGTAAATCTCATTAGGGTAACAACTTAAAGAAGGTAGTTTACGAAAGAAAAAAAAGGTAGATCCACTGGTCTTCAGTAGAAGTTAAATAGCTTAAGTGTGCAGAATTACAATCCGCATAAGCAACAAAGAACCAATAAGGTATATCTTGGATAGTATAGCTTTACAAAGACCCAATTTATACCTAAACTTGTATTTTTCAGTAAGACTGTCTTAAGAAACTGACCTTAGATGTTCACTCTAGGGAGAAAGTTGTGCTATATTTAGAAATTCATGAGTATTACTGAAAGCAGCCACAGTATCAGATGGACTGATTAAACTCTTCCAGCACCTGAAAATGTTGTCAACTCATTTCTTGTAGTGTCGTCACTGTCTCAAGAAATGCTACTGGAAAATTTGCCATTTTGCTATGCTCAAGTTTCTGAAGACCAATGTCCCTTTTCTGCCTTGTACTTGACATTGACAGATTAGTTATCTTTGCTTTGGAAGTAATTATAGTTACTGTCCTACCCAGACACATTGAACTGTGAAACCATTATGTATTTTGGTTATCTGCTAGGTTAGATTCCAGTATCCTTCCCTGACTAAGAATCCAAAATGGTTGACTTCATGGAGGCTGGACTTCTTGCAGGTTTGAGATACAGAATTAGGGCAGAACACTGGAGGACCTAGAAGATGCCTCTTTAGGCATTTAACAGGAAGACTCTGGTATACGTCCCCTCTTTTGTGTCCCTCATATAACTGAAACCACGGATGTTGGTTCTGCGGATGGGGGGGGGCCGACCTGTATTCCCTCGCCCTAAGGAATTCCACTGGAACTAAGAAGTAGTAGTAAGTTGTTTCCAGGCATAGTAGTCGTAGTGATTGCTGGAATATGTCTGGCATAGGTTGCAAGGTCACAGTATGAAGAAGATAACCTGCCTTCTAACGGTAGTGGCACAACAAGATTGGTTTCCATTTTCTTACAACTTAACACATTCCTTCTCCATTTCCCGAAGCAAGTGCAGGTTGAGTATCCATTATCCAAAATGCTTGAGACTTTTAAGTACTTTGGATTTTTTTAAATTTTGGAATATTTGTATGCAGTACAGCCCACGTATACTCAGGACCAGTATATGTGGTTTTACTTACCCATGATCCTTCCTTGCCCTTTCCTCAGGCAAGGCAATAAGGGAGGCAGTGCCACTGCCCGGCTTCTCCTGCCTTCGCGGCAGTGCTTGGCAAACTCCCTTTGTGTCCCTCTCCATCCTTGCCGGTCCAAGGATGAGGAGAACAGGGGACTGCCCCCTTGTCGCTGCCACCACCATTGCCCCAAGTTTGCACACCAGCCAGCCAGCAGCATCTGTCGACCATGTCCGGCTCACCACTTCCTCCGCGGCTGCCTCCAGTTCATGCTTCTCCACCACCTCAGGCTTTCTTGGCTGAGGAAGGAGACAGACACTTCTACAGAAAAAGGGATTCCACCTAAACATTAGGAAGAACTTCCTGTGGAATACGCTGCCTTGAAGTCTCCTTCTTTGGAGTTTATAGACAGAGGCTGGGTGCATGGCAGGGGGTTGGATTGGATTGCCCTTGTGATCTCTTCCAACTCAATGATTTTATGATAATGTAAGTTTCTTCTGTTGGACTAGTACTGTTTTTTTGGGTGGAAAGCTTGAAGCCATACTCAGAAATTCAGTATATGTAAATCATGTTAGCAAGTACGCATATTATATGTACTGTTTGTGTCCAGAATATAAGCTTTACAGTACTTGAGTGATATGGCTACATTGCACAGTGTTCCAGTAGCCATGGCTCCCTGAACGTGTATTTGATTAAGAAATCTGGGTTTTCTTTGCATATCGTATGAAATGTTCCTCACTGTGGTATTCAGAAAGGCAGCCAACAGTTTTGTTCATCAGGACAGAACCAATGGGACTTTCCCTCAAGTTCACAACATGTAGCCTGTGTTGAGTACAAAGGAATAGAATATTTCAAAGTGTCCTGAATCTAACATCACGGTGGCAGAACATTCTTCCCTTCCTTGCTGCAGTTCTCCATGGTGCCTGAAAGCTCAGTTCCTCCAGAACTGAGAGTACACAGGGAGGGGAGTTGCCATTTCCATTTTAGGTGGATTGTGCTGTTCCAGGAGGAGTTTGTTATTAGATTCTGACCCATAGATTTATTTATTTCAGTTTATGTGATATGTTAGTTTAAAAAACAGAATTCATTCCAAAATAGGTGCATGAATATGAGGTGGGGGTGGGGGTGGGGGGAGAGAGAGGGTGTCTGAAATCAAAAAGATCAATCCCATTACTTATTTTATATATTTGTTTAAAATGTTTAAGCTGTGTTTTAGGCAAAAACTACTCAGAATGAAGTCCTGTACTAATTTTCAAAGAAGTAGACACAAGATCATTTTAAATAATACCAGTGTGATGTAGTGGATAATTATGTCTTAGATCTTCCTCTTCTCCACCCATGTCCTCTTCTAGCTCTAACCTAATTATTAATTAACCAAGGGAAACTCCTTGATTTTTAAAACTCACTGTTAGGAATAATCTTTACATTGTACTGTCAATGTCAGTAGCCCTGTACAGATAAAACACTAACTGTAATTTACCATTATGGGAACAAGCTCATGTGAGCTTTGAATATAGCCACTCTTGCCTCTCTTCTTCTCTGGTTGTTAAATCGCACACTTGATGTGTTTAAATTAATTTCAGTTTGCCATTGCACCTGAACTAGGAACTATAGTTAGTTTAAACTAGCCTCTCAACTCAGTGCTATCTAGATATGTTGGACTACATACATACATACATCATCCTCAGGCAGCATAGCTTTCAGAGACTACCAGGACAAAGTAGACTGGTTTAAACTATAACTTATTTAAACAAGCCAGGATTTTTGGTAGTTTAAATCACAGTTTTGTTCAGTTCAGACATAACAACATACTACAGATCCAGCTCACACCACAGAGAAAAAGAAAAGGGAGGGGAGCACTTGAACCTGAATATCTAGTGGACATGTTTGTAACATTAAACTATGGTCAGCAACCCATCCCTTTTCCTTTGCCATGTGAAACACAGGATTTCAGCCTTGTATACCTGTCATTTCTGATAGCAGCATAGACATGATAGTAGTGACCAGGATGTTTTTGGAGATGGGCTTGAGCATATACTAGTGAGATGTTTCCTGATGAATTCCCAAGCACTGAGGTATTTTCATAGTGAATGTATTCAGATATTGAATGGTGGCATTAATTATTATGGAAATTGCTTTCTTCACTGGACTTTTTTTCCCCCTTAGGTCCACTTTGATCTGTTTTTGTGGATATTGGCAAAAAAGCAGAAAGAATGGGTGTCAAAACATTTACCCACAATTCCCCTGCTCACAGTCAGGAGATGCTTGGAAAGCTTAACATGTTACGTAACGATGGACATTTTTGCGACATTACTATCCGTGTCCAAGACAAAATCTTCAGAGCACACAAGGTGGTATTGGCAGCCTGCAGTGATTTCTTTCGTTCCAAATTGGTTGGTCAAGCAGAAGATGACAGTAAAAGTGTACTTGACCTGCATCATGTGACAGTGACTGGATTCATGCCCCTTCTGGAATATGCATACACAGCAACATTGTCTATTAACACAGAAAATATTATTGATGTCTTGGCTGCAGCTAGCTATATGCAAATGTTCAGTGTTGCTAGCACCTGTTCTGAGTTCATGAAGTCCAGCATTTTATGGAACACTCCAAGTAGCCAACAAGAAAAGGTTTTAGATACAGGACAGGAAAATAGTGCAAACTGCAACTTCACCTCTCGAGATGGCAGCCTTTCCCCTGTGTCCTCAGAATGCAGCGTGGTGGAAAGAACCATTCCTATTTGTAGAGAGTCACGGCGGAAACGCAAAAGCTACATAGTAATGTCACCAGAAAGTCCACTTAAATGTAGCACTCAGACAAACTCTCCGCAAGTTCTGAACCCTTCAGCTTCTTATGCAGAGTCTAGAAGTCACCCTGTAGACTCTTCTTTAGCTTTTCCTTGGACTTTCCCTTTTGGAATTGACCGAAGACTTCAGTCAGAAAAGGTGAAACAAGTAGAAAATGCTCGGACTCTGGAAGTGCCTGGTCCATCTGATGCATCTAGAAGAATTGCTGATTATGTGACTTGTGAGAGCACAAAAGCCAGCTCACCTCTGGTAATTGAAGAAGATGTGCGTGTAAAAGTGGAAAGGTTAAGTGATGAGGAAGTTCATGAAGAAGTATCACAACCTGTGAGTGCATCACAAAGTTCTCTGAGTGATCAGCAGACAGTTCCAGGAAGTGAACAAGTCCAAGAGGATCTTTTGATCAGCCCACAGTCATCTTCTATAGGTAGAGTTTCTCATGTCTGTGTGTATCACATTGTGTTTTTATTGGAAAGTATATGCAAGGATTTCACATTCTTATGTAAATATTTCTAGTCCTTGAGTTAAAGTTTTTTAAACAATTTAAAAAGATAACAAAAAAGTTATATAACCATACTGTTTTCATCATGCTTCAACCAAAATGTTGTCATAACATGTAAGCATTTATCCCCTTGACAACTCAGTGCTGAATCTTCTTTTTTGCAGCTTTAAATATTTTATTTCTAATACAGTTTTAGTCGTATTTTCCCAGAAACAAGTGCTGGTTTTTGTGTTCCTTCCCCCTCTCTTTTTTGTAAGCTACTTTGTGGGTGTCTTATAGAAAACCTGGTTAAAAGTGATAAATCAGATTAATGAAACTGCAAGTACATCCCATTGAGTTCAGTGAGTCTTAGTTCCTATTATGTGTGCTTACACTTGGAGCCTTAGAGAACATCACACTATGAGGGGTGGGGGTTGTCACTTGTGTCTGCCTTGATCCTTTTGGGTAGGAAATATCTGAGCCATGTAGTCATACTACTTTAGCTGCATCACTGCTTTAAGCAAGCAGGAACAGTGCTTCCACATATTTCTGTTGCTATTTTTACATCATGCTTTGAATAGCTCTTATGTTGACATTCTATAATGGTAGTATTTTGGCTTGAATTTAACTGCTTCACCTAGCAGAGCTTTTGCAGACTTAATAGTTGCGAATCTTCTTTGAATAGAAGGCACACAAATGTGAATGTGCTATTCATTATCTTACTAGGCACTTTATTCCTAATCTGCCAGAAATATGAGCATGTGGTTTATAAATTAATGGCGGAGACAGAATTTATTTTCTGGCAGCCCTTAGCAAGAAGCTGGTTCACTGGGCTGATGTAATTTGACCCATATCCTTAAACACATGGAAGTGGGAGTTCAGGCAAGACATTGCTGAGGACATGTGATCAGTTTAAAAAGTCGTTATAAGAACAGGGTAGCATATAGTTTCTTGCATCATTTAAGGAAAAACAGATATTTTGGAAAACAGACCCAGCTGAAATCAGTTGTGGCAGGGAGAGGCAGCTTTCAGATGTAATGAAGTCCATATCTTGGAGTTCAAAAGATCAAGAAACTTATATAAAACTTTGCAAATCTACTCAGTTTCTGTCAACCAAAGACTCAAGTCATTTTCAGTGTCATGGGAAATTCTGGATGTCCTGTCAGCATTCACCCCCAGAGCTGACTCTCATAATTAAGTGAATGGTAAAATTCTTCGCGGCTTCTGCAATAGTTCCTTCAGCATAGTAACTGCTCTGAAAAATTATCAAACCTAAGATAATTCTTTTGGGAACTTTGAGGCATTAAAAAAAAGAAAAGAAAAAGGTAGCATTGGCCGTGATTGTTTTAAAAATTAACCATAACTTTTAAAGTTAATTTTTTTCAAGTAATTATAGTTCCAATGCCTCCACAAGTAGTTAGCTGCCAATTTTAAAATGTAATTCTAAATATTATTCACATTATTCAGAAGTAACTACTTATATAGGGATTGGATCTATGCTGCAAGCTGCTAGCCTGTGGTAAAAGGGACACCTCAGCACTGAAGAGGCACATACTGTAACTATAAAATTACCCACAATAGTCATACTGCAAAAGGAGTGAAGTTACACATCAGGATAATCAAATGTTGTAGCACATCCATTTCTTTTAGAGTGATCCATAGTTTTTTTTTATGATGCACACAAAAGTTTTGCTGTAATCTGTAAAGTACAGCTTGATTTCCTTCTGAAATTATTTGATATACAGTCGTCCCTTCACATTCGCGGGGGTTAGGTTCCCCAGACTCCCGCGATTGTGAAAATTCCACGAATAATGACTGCCCTCCTCCGCCAAAGCGACCATAGGGCCTCCGGAGGCCCCATAGTCGCTTCCCCCCCCTTCCAAGGCCTTCAAGGGGCCTCCTGAGACCCTCCGGAGGCCCCATGGATGCCTCCCCCTCCCCCCCAGGGCTCCGTGAAGGCCTCCCCAGCCCTCCCCCCCAGGGCCTTCAGCCCCCATGGATGCCTCCCCCTTCCCCCCCAGGGCTCCGTGAAGGCCTCCCCAGCCCTCCCCCCTCCCACCCGGGGCATTCACGGGGCCTCCAGAGGCCCCTTGTCGCGGTTTTGGGAGGGCGGGGGGGCCTCCCAAAACCACGAATAATCAAAACCACGAATGCTAAGTTCGCGAATGTGGAGGGGCAACTGTACTCTGTTAGCCAACATGTTTGCAATATGATCTCTAGTGCCTTTTCCTTTTCTGAATCCAGCTTGGATATCTGCCATTTCTCATTCCATACATGACAAAAGTCTTTAGCATTGTAAAATCTTTAGTATCACTTTGATTGCATTAATGCAATGGTCTAATAGTTATTATAATCATTAGTGTCAACTTTCTTGGGGTTTGGATTGCATGTTGAGCATTTCTAGTCTGTAGACCATTGTTTTGTTTTCCTTATTGGTTGGCAGATTTTTGTTAGAATTTGGCTAGATTCCATTTCTATAATTTGAAACAGCTCTGTTGGTATACCACGTGTTACTGGTGATCAATTGCTTTCAAGTGCTTCAAGAGCCTCTTGCACTTCACTTTCTCAAATTGTGGGTCAAAAACTTCATTTCGCTCAGACAACAGTCACTAGTCAAAATGTTTTATTGCAGAGGTAAAGAAGTGAACAGGTCCAAAATCATTGCTAGGACTGGTTGGCAGAAAGAAAGTGTAGGGTTTAAAATCAGAGGCTTGACTCACCCCCCTCCTTACCAGCTTTCCCCCTCCCTTTTGTTCCCAGACCTTCAGCAGATGTTTGACCTTGGAGATAGGCTGTGCATCCCAGCATAGCATGACAGGAACCTGGCTGGACTTAGGCTAAGTGAGGGCTGGTTCAGGCAGGATTCCTGACACGCATTGTTAAAAGGTTCTTTCTTGAAGGAATCTGTCAATTGATCACCAGTAACACGTTCAATGGATTTGTAATTGGTTGACCGGCCGAACCCAAAGGGTGCTCAGCAGTGGCTCCTCTTCGTCTTGGAAAGATGTGACCAGTTGTGCCACAGGGTTCTGTCCTGGGCCCAGTGCTAGTCAACATCTTTATCAATGACTTGGATGAGGGAATTAGGGGCATACTTATCAAATTTGCAGATGACACCAAATTGGGAGGAGTAGCTAATACCCTAGAGGACAGGATCAAAATTCAGAATGACCTGGATAGACTGGAGAGCTGGGCCAAAGCTAACAAAATGAAATTCAATACGGAGAAATGTAAAGTACTGCATTTAGGGCAGAAAAATGAAATGCATAAATATAGGATGGGAGAGACCTGGCTGAATGAGACTACGTGCGAAAGGGATCTAGGAGTCCTAGTAGACCACAAGTTGAACATGAGTCAACAGTGTGATGCGGCAGCTAAAAAGGCCAATGTGATTTTGGGCTGTATCAATAGAAGTATAGTGTCTAGATCAAGGGAAGTAATAGTGCCACTCTATTCTGCCTTGGTCAGACCTCACTTAGAATACTGTGTCCAGTTCTGGGCACCACAATTCAGAAAGGATATTGACAAATTGGAGCGTGTCCAGAGAAGGGCAACTAAAACGGTGAAAGGTCTGGAAACGATGCCTTATGAGGAGAGACTTAGGGAGCTGGGTATGTTTAGCCTGGAAAAAAGACGGTTAAGAGGCGATATGATAGCCCTGTTTAAGTATTTGAAGGGATGTCACGCTGAGGATGGAGCAGGCTTGTTTTCTGCTGCTCCAGAGACTGGAACACGGAGCAATGGGTGGAAGCTCCAGGAACAGAGATTCCACCTCAACATGAGGAGGAACTTTTTGACAGTAAGAGCTGTTCGGCAGTGGAACACACTCCCTCGGAGCATGGTGGGGTCTCCTTCCTTGGAGGTCTTTAAACAGAGGCTGGATGGCCATCTGTCGGGGATGCTTTGATCAAGATTTCCTGCGTGGCAGGGGGGTTGGACTGGATGGCCCTCGTGGTCTCTTCCAACTCTGCAATTCTATGATTCTATGATCCTTTCATCTCATCTTTGTAGTTCTTCACTGTATTGCTTCCATCATCTTTTTTTTTGCCCTTATCATACTATGTATTCCCCTGTTGATCATTCAGCATTCCAACTCTTAGTTTAAATTTCCCTTTGATTTCATAATCACTTACGATTATCAACATATCCTGCTTTGATGCAATTTATTTCCTCCCGGATGCCAGTATAGAATTTTTCAATTTCTTCTCTTTCTACATCTGTAGTTGGAGCATAAACTTGAATTATTATATTAATAGGTTTTCCATGATGTATTATTGCTATTCTTTGGTCATACTTTGCATTATATCCTCCTGACTGCTTTTGCTACATCTCATCTCATTGTTAATGCCACCCTGTTACTTTTTAGATTGTCATTGCCTGAGAAATTCTCAGATGGGAAATGTCCCATCCTATCCACTTCAGTTCACTCACTCACCCAAAGTAGTGCAATGTTTATAGGTTCCTTTGCTTGTTTTACAGTTTCTAGCTTCACTTAATTCATTCTTCTTACATTCTGTATATATATTCTATATATGCATTGTGCAGTTTTGGACTTTCCTTTCACATTTGAGTATGTCAGCTGCTGAACGTTGTTTCAGCTTGAGCCCAGTTGTGTCATTAGACACAATGCTACTCCTACTTGTCCTCTCCCCTTCTGGTTGACTGCCTTCTGATCTGAGAGTCTCATCTTCCAGCACTATCCCTTGCTTCATTTTGGATTGTCTACTCATCATAGGGTTTTGGAGAGGAAGGGATTCTTTGGAGGTAATAGGCACTTACTTTTAGTGGTTTACAAGTGTCTTCTGCACAGTACCAACAAGAGTTAGCTAAAGTGCCACTGCCGTTGTCTCTGAGAGGTCATCCACAAGTGTCTGTCTCCCACCCCCACCCCCACACACTTTACTGGTACTGCCCAGGGAGCTGTTGGGCACATTTAGTCTGGCTTCTCAGCAAAATCCTGTCTGACTTGGGAGCTCCTATGAGTAGCAAAGCCACCTTCAAATATAGCCTCTTGCCTTAGAAGAACATGAAATCCCACCACCACAGAAAGGTAGTGCCAAGATGGGGCTTGAAGCATATAGGAATTTATTCCTGTTTTAAACTATTATTCAACTATGTGCTAAACTATTTGGCAAATATAATTCCTGTATGCTTCAGGGATCGTATTTTAAGGTATTTGATAGATATAAAGCCTGAAGCATACAGCAATTATATTTGTCAAATGGTTTTAAATTTTAAATAGGATACCTTTAAAAATACTCTTTATTTATAAATATTATTTTAAAGTAGCATTTTCACTAAACGGAAATAAAAATAAACGTCTTGTAATTTCTCATTGAGGCTGGACTACAGTTGTCCCTCCGTATCCACGGATTTAAGTATTCACGGCTTGAAAATATTCTTAAAAACATAATCAAAAAGCAAAGCTTGATTTTGCCATCTTATATAAGTGACTCCATTTTGCTATGCCATTGCATATAATGGAACTTGAGTATTCAGGGATTTTGATATCCACAGCGGGTCCTGGAACCAAACCTCAGCGAATATGAAGGGACAACTGTATTACTATGTTGTTGGTAGTGAGTAATAGATGCTGGTTCATTAGTGCAAAGGGGGATCCTTCCCCCCACACACACACACATGCAAGGCTCAGGCTAGCCCGATTCGCGCCTGCCTGCATCATTATTTATATTCTCTTCATGAGGTATGGCATTGGCTGTTAAATTTCCTCCCAAGTTATCTCTCAATCTTATTGTGAAGTCAAAGGCTTTCACGGCTGGCATCCATAGGTTTTTTGTGAGTTTTTTTTTTCTGGGCTTTGAGGCCGTGTTCTGGAAGAGTTTATTCCTGACGTTTCACCTGCGTCTGTGGCTGGCATCTTCAGAGAATGGTGGTGCGTGGGGTTTATATACAGTGAGTCCCTGTTGAAGAGGATTAGTATGTAAATTGTGTATTCAGTTGTTGGATGTTACTTAGTGTGGGAGGCTATGCTAGGGGAATTTAATATGTAAATTTGTGTATTCAGTTGTTGGCTGTTCAGTTCTTAGGGTGGGAGGATATGCGAGAGGGATTAGTGTCCATTGTCTGCTGGGAAACCTCCTGTTCCTGGATGAAGTTCATTTGCATGTGTTGAGTTTTTATTTTGGTGTTTTTTAGGACTGGTAGCCAAACTTTTTTTACTTTTAGGTTTCCTCTTTTCTGTTGAAATTGTCCAGGTGTTTGTGGATTTCAATAGCTTCCCTGTGCATTCTGACTTGATAGTTGTTAGCTAGGTCCAAAATTTTGGTGTTTTCAAATAACGTTTTGTGCCCAGGTTGGTTTATAACGTGTTCTGCTACCGCTGTTTTTTTCTGGCTGGCCCAGTCTGCAATGTCTCTCATGTTCCTTGATTCATGTTTGCACACTTCATTTTTTAGTCCCTATGGACTGTGATCTCAATCTTGTTCTTTGCAGAGCTCAGCAGGCAAGTCTCTTCTTAGAAAAACTCACAGCCACCACACACATTTCCCCCCTTAAATACAGAAGAGTGGTCTTCATGGACAAAGGTTTCCTCTACCCTGAAGAAATAGGGAAAGAGAAGCAACATGTGGCAGGAAGGAAAAATTGCCTCAGGCTAGTCAGCTGGTGTGCTAGTGCCTGGCCTGGGTGGGTTACTAACACTGCTACAGTTTGTTTTGCATTGATGTTTGCAGGAAAACAAACATTGGCTTGTTTTATTATATTGTGAAGTTCACTGGTGCAGTCAGTAGGAAAGCTCCCTTGAAGAGGAACTCTATTTATTTTGTGGGGGGAGGGCTGCAGACACAGAAGAACAGCAGGCTATTTTCCATTTTCTGCCCTGGAGTATTGCCCTTGGATTCATTGTTGTAGTGGTGATGGTTGTATGCCATCATGCCAGCTCCAAATTATGGCAGCCCTATAAATGAAAGACCTCCAAAAGATCTTGTTTTTAACAGTGTGATACAAACCTGCTTTATTTTGCTTACTACTTGGGCAGAGCTGCAGCAGACTGAAGTATGGGAGAAAGTGTTATGTTTGCACATGCTGGATTGTTTTGTCTTACACTTCCTACCAAACAAAACTAGAAGTGGGAGGAGTTAGGAGGACAGGTTACATGATCTGCAGGTGACTTTTATGTTGTCTGGGGCAGTAGTAGTGGGTTAGAAAGGGCTGAGGGGTCTCTGGGAGAAGATAGGAACATGTGAGGAAAGTGGTTCTCTTACCTGAGTGGAGGTGGTTTTAGGTCTCAGTAAATCTACACAAAAAACTGTCTGCAGCTCCTCTACGTTTAATTTAAATGCCAGAGGGGAGAATTGAAAGGAAGTATATGTGTGGAAAATAGTTTCATCTGCTTTACTTTTCTGTTAACTGAAACCTTTTTAAAAAATGAATTATTGACTTTATTTTTACGGCCCCATTAAGAGAATGAGACTAGAACTCTTGGAAAATACAGATCGCAGAACAGTGGTTTTGCAGTAACAGTAGTAGTTCCGTTAGGCCTCTTCTAAGCTGTACTTGTGGCTTTCATTCAGTGAAGTTGAATTTTAATTTCCCTGGACTGGAACATTACACAGGCATCTGCTGTGAGATGGTGATTTACCTCTGAGTAACTTTGCACAGGATTAATCAGACCACTTCCATGTGCTACTTTCAGTCTTTTTAAAGAAGTTGTACTCTCGAGGGAATGATTTTTTGCCATCCTCTCCCAAACGTCACATAATTAGCTGGGTGTTTAGCTAGATGTTTCAGTATTGCGCTTCAATCAGTACTTCATGTTCCCCCCTCAGATTGAAGGAAGTGTCAAAAAAACATACTTTTAAATGCCTTCCTATGAATTGGAATCAAGGTCTTTAAAACTGGAGATGAGATACAGTGTTGATTTGTGCTAGGCTGACTTAAAAGATAATAAAACTGATTTTTATTTGGGCTCTTTTCAAGCTACATATTTACAGATACTTGTGTTCTCCTTGGCTGTTTCTTTGTAGTTTTAGACACAGTTTGTAGGTTTTCCCAATTGTGCCAATAAACTTTCACCCATCAAGTGGACAAACAGCAGGCTACTTCTAGAGCAGTTATATATTTCCCTTTGTGCTTTTACTGAAAATAGGTATAGGAGTAGAAGAATATTCTTTAAAGTAGTAAATGAATGCAAAAGGACATTTTTGCTTCTTAGCTATAAGTTGCCAGGTGGCATAATTTCTTCCTTTTTGACAGGGTTCCAAAGGAAATGAAAATTACCCTCATAGCAATTGTTGGGTTTCTTGACAAAGACGTCTCAATGCAAGATCTCAGGATGAGTGGAAATGAAAAATTAGAGCTTAACTTTTTTTTCTGGTGACCTGTCAACTCCACCTCTGGCAATCTGCCCCGCCAGACATAGTGGCTCATCCTGTCATTAGCAGTTCTTTCTGGACTAGAGTTGCGGACATCCCTCTTTTTTAAAAAAATTACAGGGTGCCATATTAGCTGGAAATTCCTGTTGGTCAATAAAAACAGTTGTTTCTCTGAAGGTTTGTTCCTTTATACTGTAATGAAGAAATTAAAGAAATTCAAAGCAGTATATGACTCCACAACACTTTGATGTGGACTATTTTTTTATTGCAGTAAAGAATATTTTCCCAAACAGTTATGAAATTATGTGTATAGAAATGGGGAGTGAGGAGTATCCAAAATACTTGTAATATATTATGGAGAGACACAATTGTGTGTGTGATCATGAAGAATCATTTTGATTATCAATAGTACCTGTTTATGAATTTTTTTCTGGCTATATTATTTGCAGACATATAGTGCTCATGATAGAAAAAGTGATACTCTAAAGAATTAAAACAGAAAGCTAAAATTACAAGACACATATGTGTGTGACCAAAAGGTCCTTGTACTTGCAATTTACTATTGGATTGAGGACTGTAGACACAATTTTCATTCACATTCTGATATGTTTAAGAGGAACATTAAGTTTTATTTTACATGGAGTACACATTCTACTCTTTGTTTAAATAAGATTCCCTATCTACATTCTCAAGCAACTAATTGCAGATTAATGTCTGATTTACACATAATTAAAGGTAGATGTGGCTGATGATGATATCCAATACAGATAAAGTTGTGAAGATGAACCCAGAGATAAACCTGCACCACCTGAAGGTTTGAATTTTGTTTAGACCCACCAAAAATAAACATATGCGAACAGGCAGATGTGGAGTTTTCAGTGAATAAAATAAATCTAATGTAACCTTTATGTTTGTCTTACTTATACTTATTGTCAAGAATCATGTGTTTAATCAATGAATCAGGTTTCATACAATCAGAACTTGAATTTGCTGTTAACTAGACTTGTTATACGAACATAGGAAGCTCCTTGCATTGTCACTTCATTGATAATCTAATCCAGTATTATCTGCTTCAGCTAAAAGGAGGTCTAAAGGTTCTTTCCCATTTTAACTGCCTGACATTCTTAAAGATTGATAAAGGAGCCATGCTTGCAAAGAATGTGTTGTGTTGTGAAGTCCCATGTCTCTACCTCTCTCAACTGTAAGTTTATAGATGGAGCAGTGTTAGAACTGAAAAGTTTGAACTGTAAATTGAGACTACTTCATTTTTTGTAGGGAGAGAAGGACCTGGCCTTTGATTTAACAAGTTGCAGTTCTGAAATGTATTAAAAGATCTTCTGTTGGGGAGTTTGTATCATTTAAATAACTTATAACCTGATGCTAAGCATACTGACTTATGTTACGCGTATTTTATGGTAGAAAGCTTAGTGTTATAGTCACAGCTTAAATATGAGTTAGACAAGATCCGATACTTTGAAGAAGCTTGTCTGGCCAAGAAAATTAGATTATTTGTGGCACTGGGTTTCCATGCTATCTTCTCCCATACAAAAAAATAAAATAAAATGGTGGATGCTGTATTTTTGTTGTTGTTGTTGTTGTTGTTGTTGTTTCTTTCACTGGTGTTGCAGTTGCACTTCTCACTTCTTCCCGCTTCTGAAAGCTTGAAGTCTCTACTTGTGCTTTTTACTCAACTAGATAATGAAGAATACAATTTTGCCATGAAAATTGTGGTGTTCTGCTACCGCTACGGAGTAGGACTAGTTTTTGGAGAAATACAGGAATGTGTTTTCTAGAGGAGAAGGCTGAACAGCCCACCAACCCACTCGGGGGGGGGGAGGTTCATTTATATATAATACACAGTACTGTGCAAACATTGCCTCATTAAGAGAACTTAAATGGCAGTAGTTCATTTCAGTAAGGCCTTTGACAAGGTTCCCCATGACATTCTTGCAAACAAGCTTGTAAAATGTGGGCTAGACAAGTTAACTGTTAAATGGATTTGTAATTGGTTGACCAGCTGAACCCAAAGGCTTGCTCAGCAATGGCTCCTCTTCATCTTGGAAAGATGTGACCAGTGGGGTGCCACAGGGTTCAGTCCTGGGCCCAGTGCTATTCAACATCTTTATCAGCGACTTGGATGAGGGAATTAGGGGCATACTTACCAAATTTGCAGATGACACCAAATTAGGAGGAGTAGCTAATACCCTGGAGGACAGGATCAAAATTCAAGATGACCTGGATAAACTGGAGAGCTGGCCCAAAGCTAACAAAATGAAATTCAATACGGAGAAATGTAAGGTACTGCACTTAGGGCGAAAAAATGAAATGCATAGATATAGGATGGGGGAGACCTGGTTGAATGAGACTGTGTGTGAAAGGGATCTAGGAGTCCTAGTAGACCACATGAGTCAACAGTGTGATGCGGCAGCTAAAAAGGCCAATGCGATTTTGGGCTGCATCAATAGAAATATAGTGTACAGATCAAGGGAAGTAATAGTGCCGCTCTATTCTGCCTTGGTCAGACCTCACCTAGAATACTGTGTCCAGTTCTGGGCACCACAATTCAAAAAGGATATTGACAAATTGGAGTGTGTCCAGAGGAGGGCGACTAAAATGGTGAAAGGTCTGGAAACCATGCCTTATGAGGAGAGACTTAGGGAGCTGGGTATGTTTAGCCTGGAAAAAAGACGGTTAACAGGTGATATGATAGCCCTGTTTAAGTATTTGAAGGGGTGTCACGTTGAGGATGGAGCAAGCTTGTTTTCTGCTCCAGAGACTGGAACACGGAGCAATGGATGCAAGCTCCAGGAAGAGAGATTCCACCTCAACATTAGGAGTAACTTTTTGACAGTAAGAGCTGTTCGGCAGTGGAACGCACTCCCTCAGAGCGTGGTGGGGTCTCCTTCCTTGGAGGTCTTTAAACAGAGGCTGGATGGCCATCTGTTGGGGATGCTTTGATCGTGATTTCCTGCATGGCAGAGGGTTGGACTGGATGGCCCTCGTGGGTGGTCTCTTCCAACTCTGCAATTCTATGATTCTATGATACCTTTTTTGTGCACATGTGTGCTTCACCACTTAAATTTGAGTTTTAAATTATGTAGCAGTAGCATGTGTGAAATTGTGTGCTTTTATATTTTATTTTGTAAATTTTAAAAATGTGTTTTTAACTGCCAACCATTTAAAAATATTGTTATTTAATTCCAATTTTTGTAAAATAAGATTTTAATTGTTTTAAATCACTGTAAGCCACCTTCCCATCCCAGCAGAAAGGCAGAATATAAATTCAATAAATAATATTAAACATCTAGTTAGAACTGTTTGGGAAAAGTTGATTTTTTTTCCACAGGGAATGCAAGCTGTTGTTTGCTTTGGTTATTTATACAGTGCCTCTAGTTATGGGTAGTGATAAGTTTCCATAGAAATGGCTCAGCTTTTTGAGGCTAAGCCTTTCTAGATTTTCTCTTGCATCCCTTGCAAAAAGGGAACACCATCAGAACATCTCTGGGGTGAAGGGACAGCATATTTATCAGTAACTCTTTGCTGCTGACTGTTACTTCACTGATGGGACTTCTGCACTGTCCCAGCTGACCTTTTAGCTGGGTCAGGCCTTCTTACCATGAATCAGGAGTTTTCCAGCTAAAAGGGGAAGAGGTGGAGCCTGTATGGAATGGCCTTCACCCAGAAGTACAACTACTCATTCGAACCTTGCATTTATTTAGCATCACAACAGAGTTATGGTTGCTAGAAAGCTTTTGTGTTACCTCAGGAATAGAAACATACTGTGCTATCTCTTTTTATTATTGTGGCTATTATTCATTAATGCTACAGCTCCATTTCTCAATCTTGCCACTTTCTAATAGGATGAAGTCACTGGTAGGGCCTACCCAAGTAGAGTAACAACTGTTCTGGGGTGGAAATTTTAATTGTCAATACCTTTGCCCCAGCCAGGTAGGAATAGCTTTTGGTGCTGGTGAAATACTTCTGATTATATTCACTGGAGGTTTTAAGCAGAGGTTAGATGCTGTGCTGCATTCTTTACATGACCCTGTACAGTCCTTGCGAACCCCCATTCTGGATCTCTACCCATCTACCTTTTCAGCCAAATAACTCTGATTTTTAGCCAAAGAATATTCATTGGTGGCATATTAGGCCACTGAAAGCAGTTTTGGATGGTCCCACACCCTGAAACAGCCTTAAATTTCTTTAAAGAGTTGTTGAAAATGACAAAACATGTCTTGTTTGTCAACCATGAAGTGAGAATACCCCAATTATTAACCTTTAATGTGAGAATAATCCAAGTATTAGTATTATGGGAAAGCTGCTCTACTGTATTTAAGTACATGTTTCCTGCATTAGGAACAGGCAGGGAAAAGCTAAAGTGTGAGGATCAAAGCAGGAAGAAGAGTGGAGTGAGGATAAAGGCCTCCTTGCAGAGTCACTCTGTCTTCAGGCTGCAGAGCAGGTTATATCTACTCTCCCACGAATAAGCCCTATTGAACTCAATGCTACCTACTCCTGCATTATTATGCATATGATTGCACTGTTAATTGATTTTCTAAGTGCAGCCAGCCCTCAACTTTCATGAGGGTTAGGGGCAAAGGACCCCCACAAAAGTGGAAAAACTGTGAATTTAGGCCCACTATTTATTTATTTTTAACCAGAGAGATCACTTCTCTAGGCATTTGTAAGTCCTCCAGTGTAATTCTATGGTATGCTTCAGGTAGAAATTGACCACAGAATCATGCTGGAGGACCCACAAATGCCTAGAGAAGTGTTCTTAGGAATCACTAGGTTCTCCAGCTATGGTCAACTTCTGGTGGAAGCGTACCAAAGAAGTGGCTGAAGGAGCTAGAAAATGCCTAGAGAGAACATAAATTTAGTAGTCTGCAAACAATCAAATCTGCTAATGCTTAACCTGTAAATGGGGAGAGATTACTGTAATGTCATATCAAATATGGAAAGCCTCTTGCACTTGTTCAGAGGCATTTGGTGCTTAGGCTTACTGTTGAAAATGGAATCATTTTTTAAAAAGTATTTTTGAATATACAAAGTACTTTTCCTATATTAGCTCAGTAATCCTTAAAGTAGACTTAATAGCAATATCACTTCTATTTCTGTACCGCTTATCAGTGCCCAAGCACTCCCTAAGTGGTTTACAGCATGTTAGCTCATTGCCCCCAACAATCTTGGGTACTCATTTACTGACCTACGAAAGGCTGAGTGAACCTTGGGGCCCTGTAGGATTGAACTTACAACATTGTGGCTGCAGTACTAGCATTTAACCACTGTGCCACCAGGGCTCCCTGACTCAGATCAGTATGATTGCTTCCATGTGGACATGAGGCTGGCCATAGGTGCAGTTGTGTAATTTTGGATGCTTCAAGAAAGGCTACTCCTTTGAAAGAAATGTTGAGTGGGAATTATTGTGGTATGTATGGATGTGCTACTCCATCATTTCATGATCCACCTCATGATTTACATAATGAACAAAGAATTTGAATAATATGCAGATATGACTACCTAGATTTAGGGAAACTAGTATATGGCAAACAGGAGTGAGAGTGGTTCCTGATAAGGATGTGGAGAAGAAGGGAAGGTTTCAGCTCCCAGGAACCCAGGCCAGCTTGGTCAGTGCTCAGAGATTCTGCAAGTTGTAGACAAAAGCATCTCTAGTGCCAACATTTGAGAACTGCTGGCCTACAGTACTATCCAGTCATGTACAGTTAGCCCTCCATGGACACCGCCATCCACAGCTTGAAAATATACCCCCCCCAAAAAAAAATCCAAAAAGTAAACCTTGATTTTGCCATTTTATATATAAGGAACACAATTTTACTATGCCATTATATAATGGGACTTGAGCATCCACGGATTTTAGTATCCACAGGGGATCCTGGAACCAACCCCCAGTGGATACTAATGGTCCACAATAATGACACACTGCTGTAACCCTGACACAACTAATCTTTAGGACACCAGTTCTTACTGCGATTCTATAAGAAGCCAGCTTGTGGTTGTTCCCAAGGCTTCTTAAGCTATATGATGTGAGGGACTATATGATGTGAGCACCATATTTGTGCCCTTTGACTACCGCTGTTTCTTTCTTTCTACTGATTGCCAGCTGATTAGACTGCCACTCTATTCTGCCTTGGTCAGGCTTCACCTAGAAGAATACTGTGTCCAGTTCTGGGCACCACAATTCAAAAAGGATATTGACAAATTGGAGTGTGTCCAGAAGATGGCGACTAAAATGGTGAAAGGTTTGGAAACCATGCCTTATGAGGAGAGACTTAGGGAGCTGGTTATGTTTAGCCTAGAAAAAAGATGTTTAAGGGGTTATATGATAGCCCTGTTTAAGTATTTGAAGGGGTGTCACATTGAGGATGGAGCAAGCTTGTTTTCTGCTCCAGAGAGTAGAACACGGAGCAATGGATGCAAGCTCCAGGAACAGAGATTCCACCTCAATATTAGAAGGAACTTTCTGGCAGTAAGAGCTGTTTGGCAGTGGAACACACTCCCTTGGAGCATGGTGGGGTCTCCTTCCTTGGAGGTCTTTAAACAGAGGCTGGATGGCCATCTGTCAGGGATGCTTTGATCGTGATTTCCTGCATGGCAGGGGGTTGGACTGGATGGCCCTTGTGATCTCTCCAATTCTACAATTCTATGATTCTATGATGGCTTACCTTTCGGCACTGGTCCACAGAAATCACAGAGCAGAAGAGTGGGAAAGGCTACATTCAGAGCACTTAAAATTCCAGAGCAGCAGCTTGCAAGTCAGGAAGCAATGGAACAGTAGCTGAGGCCAAAAATCACCTCATGGAGGGGGAAAGAGAACTCAACGTTCTGCAATCCAGCCTTTCATTATAGTCCTATTCTGTTAGTTAACAGTTGGCTCAGTATCATCTCTTGCACATACCATAATGCAATCAGATCGGAAAGAGACATGTTACAGTGATAGCAAGGTTCAACTGTGCTAAATTAGTGGGTACATTCCCTCTGAGGAAGGTAAGAGATGTTTATGAATCCCATAGTTTATGCCTGATAAAAATGGAGAGAAGAGTTGGGAGCGAGAAAGGATGAATGAGCACCACAATTGAGGAAAATAAATAGCAGGGAAGAAAAATTGGTGAGTGGGGAGAGAAGAAAGCACTGGGGTGAAATTTGAATTATTGGGCTTTTATCCTGAGTGCGTTCACTAGTATCTTTATAGTATGCAAATGTGTATACAGAGATCAGAACTTGGAAGTTACTATTGAAAGATAATTTGTTCCCATTGTTCATTGCAGTAGTTAGGTAGTAACCAGTTATTGTTTGTTACAGTGGTGTAGAAATTAGCTCACTGTGTTATTTGTTGAATCCTTCGTTAGTTTTTGTTATTTAAAAAACCCTAGGACAGATAGAATTGATTTTTTTTTTTTGTCAGAATGCCTTAAATACCCTATAAGTTGTGATGTTTGAAATTGCTTGGGAAATGTTGTTACACCAGTAAACTAATTTTGTTTCCACTGATTGCGTTACTTTTGAACTGTAACTTCACCATTGTTACACCCTTGCACTGAAACCCTAATAACTTCCTGTTGGTAGCTATGTTCTTTGTGCTTGTAAGTTCTTCTATATTTTGTCATTTCATTTTTCAATCAGCTATTTTAGTCTTCTCTGACTAAATGCAGATTTTACTTAGCCAATATGTATGATTGTCTTCCTACATTTCAAAAAGCAGGAAAAGCAAAAAGACCTTTAATTTAAGGCAAAAGGTTTTCTCCCACTTGTATTCTAATTTGAATAATTATGACATAATCTAATTGTGACTTGGCTCTTGAAAAAAACTGAGTAAGCACAAAATGAAAACATAATTCTACTGATCAATTTATCAATTTCCATGAATCATATTTCCTAGTCATTGTAGTTACCATTGGGCTGTTCAAGAATGTACTGATCTGTAAGAAACAAGGCGCTGTTTGGTGGATAGAATTGGGAGACAGCTCAAGAGGAGGGAACGTGGGCTTAACTATTACTTGATTGCGTATTCACTCCTGGATATGATATAAAATAAGAAATTTGGATGTTCAGTGGCTGTTATGCATACAGTGGGCCCTTCAGATCCACAGGGGTTTGGTTTCTGGGCTCTGCACAGATACCAAAAACTGCAGATAATCACACCCCATATTATTAAATGGCAGTGACATGAACATGCACACTCCAGCGTGTGTGTGTTCATGTTACCGCCATTTAATAATATCAGGCATGACAATATGCGGTTGATTGAATTTGCAGATCTGGAGCCTGCACATCTGGAGGGTCCACTGTATCTCCATTCTGTTCCTGTCCAAGAATCTTCTCATAACTTCAATCAAATAAATTGCACTGACTGTAAAAAAAAAATCCAATAATTTAAAACTCTGTTGAACTGTTTATTAAGCCAATATATTAAGTCATTGAATTTTGCAGTACTGTATATGGAAAGTACTCTCCAATCTTTAAAGTGCTGGGTTTTTTTTGTTTTGTTTTATTTTATTATTTTTTTTTAAGGTAGCCGCTGATAGTTCATGTTTATGAGAGAGTGTTGGAGGCATGTTCATTTGTACTGAGCCTCATCTTGATGCATAAATACATCCATTAAATTGAAGATCAATTTCTATTGTTTATTTAACTGCCTAGGTTCAATAGATGAAGGAGTCACGGAGGGATTGCCAACACTGCAGAGTACCTCTGGTGGTAATGTTCATGCAGATGATGATGATCGGTATGTAGCAACACAGTGTGTGATGTATTCTGCAGGGGCTGGTTAAGCTGATTAATATGACCAAGGCTCAGACAGTGTACATATGTATATTTCTTGTATTGAATAGGCTACAGTTCATGCCAGAGAGAACACATGCTTAGAAGGATAGTAAGACAGTGCTTGATCATGTTTTGAAGTGTCTTGAGATCAATTTCCTAATAAAAAGAAATGCATGGCTTCAGTGTTTTTCAGTATCACCATTGCTTGTTAGATATTGGGAACTTTCAAATTCCATGGTGAACCTCCTTGGATCAAAGGAAGAAAGCAGGTTATACTGGCTACTTCACCTGAGGTCAAGCAGAAAGGGGAAAATGTAGTGCAACCACATGGAGGCCTGTTTTAAGATTCTCAGGAAAAGTGAAAATTGACCGCATTCCTGAGCACAACTACTGTATTAAGAATAGTTCAGAACTATTAGCTGAACATCTTCCTTTGAATGATGGTGCTGTAGGAATGGCCGTTATAATGTTAATTTGGGGCCAGGAAGATTAGTTTTGAAATTCTTTCTTAGTCACTCTCAGTTCTTCAGTAATTCTGGATCAATCACTGTTTCTCAGCCTGACGTAACTTGCTTGTACACAGAGAGGTCCTTGGACAAAGAATTGGATAGCAAGGTAATGGTGTTTATTAAATACCATTGTTATTAAATATGTATACAGTTTTTATTCCCATCCTTGCTTTCAAACAGGGAGCCCCAGTTAATGCTATTGGGAATGGGTGGGTGTGGGGAATAAGCTAGAGAAGAGAAGAAGCATGCAGTCCCATGATTTTATTGTGTGCTGTGCCGCTTGTGAAAGTAATCCCTTTTTGAACTCTTACTAGCTTTGCTTGTCTTAGTTTTTTTTAAAGGTATATTTTGTTTTGCATTGTCATCCTATATTGTACTGTAGGGTGGGCAAATCTGGCCTTCCAGATGTTGTTCATCTTCAACTCCCATCAGCTCTAGCTGGAACAGACAATGAAGTCCAACAGCATCTGGAGGGCTGTAGTTGCCCACCTCTGTTGTACAGTACTGAGTTTGTATTAGCTACCTTGTGTGCTTCTGCAGAATGTTGTTGTTGTTGTTGAATAACACATAATACCAGCCCTGTGAAGTACATCACTGTTGTTTCTGTTTTAAAAGTGAAACTTAGATAATGACTTGCTGAAGAACCCTAGAGTAATTCAGATTTGAAGTAGGATTTAAACTCTGATCTCATTCCAGACTTCGTTATGGACACATTCTGATTTCATTAACCCTTCCCAAATACCATGTGTACAATATCTGTCTGTACCAGTTTAATGTAAATGCCTTGATTGCTTTTCTGAAATGTTTAGTAATTTTTAGTTATACTTTATTGACAGTATTTTAATGGGAATTAATTAATTTTCATACATTGACAACCCACTGTTCATCAACTTTCACACGTGTTCCACTGTAGGCAAAACTATCCTTTACAGGTCTTGACCATTTCATAGATTTTAGCAGAGCTTCTGTTTCCATTTTAATATAATAGTTAACATTTCTAACATACATTCACATTCTATTTTAATATTTTTGTCCATGATTTGCTTCTAAAAGACTCATTGTTTGCTTCTTCAGATTGGAAAATGTCCAGTATCCTTATCAGCTCTATATTGCTCCTTCAACCAGCAGTACAGAGAGACCCAGCCCAAATGGCCCTGATAGACCTTTTCAGTGTCCAACTTGTGGTGTTCGATTCACCCGTATTCAGAATTTAAAACAGCACATGCTTATCCACTCAGGTAAGAATCTTCATTGTTGTGCTTCCAAAAGGCATAATTTGATCTCAAGCCTCTGTGGTTTGGAAAGCAGGTGACTTTTCCCCACTTCCCATCAGAACATATGGTAGAAAAAATCCAGACAAACAGAATACTGTTTCCAGTTCTGGGCACCACAATTCAAAAAGGATGTTGAGAAATTGGAGCGTGTCCAGAGAAGGGCGACTAAAATGGTGAAAGGTCTGGAAACCATGCCTTATGAGGAGAGACTTAGGGAGCTGGGTATGTTTAGCCTGGAAAAAATAATGGTTAAGAGGCGATATGATAGCCCTGTTTAAGTATTTGAAGGGGTGTCACGTTGAGGATGGAGCAGGCTTGTTTGCTGCTGCTCCAGAGATTGGAACACTGAGCAATGGATGCAAGCTCCAGGAACAGAGATTCCACCTCAACATTAGGAGGAACTTTTTGACAGTAAGAGCGGTTCAGCAGTGGAACACACTCCCTCAGAGCGTGGTGGAGTCTCTCCTTCCTGGGAGGTCTTTAAACACAGGCTGGATGGCCATCTGTCAGGGATGCTTTGATCGTGATTTCCTGCTTGGCAGGGGGTTGGACTGGATGACCCTCGTGGTCTCTTCCAACTCTGCAATTCTATGATTCTAAGAATAGATCTGTTTTTTCCTGTGTAAAGGCCTGAGAGATTGTAGAACTACTCTGTATATCTCCAACAGTAGTGGATGGGCCACTTTCATTCTGGCTTTGGCACAATTCAGGACTTGCACACCAGAGAGGGTATACTGCAACTATATTTTCAGCTTTTCTGCAGTACTTCCAAAACTCCCTAATATTGTTGTACCCTGTATGCATGCAATATGAGACAGTTGTCTTCTGTAAGTCATACAGACTTCCTGCAGGAGGATAGTTATGATGTTCTTTACTCCACCACCAAAAAACTTGGGGGGGGGCACTGGAGAAAGGGGAGCACAAAGCCTCAGAAAGAACCATCCTAGGCATGTTTACTCAGATGCAAGTCCTGATGATTTCGTTGGACTTTACTCCCAGAGAGATGGGTATAGGATTGCAACCTAAAAAATTCTAAAAACATTTTAAAGTGTTTAAGCTTTGTTGTTGCTGTGTACCTTCAAGCCATTTCTGACTTATGGGAACCCTAAAGCAAATCTATCACAGGGTTTTCTTGGCAAGATTTGCTCAGAGGGGGAGTTGTCTTTGACTTCCTCTGGGGCCAAGGGAGTGTGATTTGCCCAAGATCATCCAGTGGTTTTTCATGGCTGAGCAGGGATTCAAACCCTGGTCTCCGGAGTCGAAGTCCAAAGCTTAAACCACTACACCACACTGCCCCTCTTTCAGGGCAAAAGAAAAACATTTAAATACTAAACTTACTTCCTTGGGAAAAAAATCCAATTAAATAATCTCAAAAGTGGAATACAAATATATCTTTAGTGCATATATCCAAAGACCTTTACAGTGTCTTAGTTCATACACCATGTAAGTCAACTATCAAACATTATAATATACACTAACATTATTCACTTCAGCAGATACAGCTAGAATCAAAACGTAAATTGCAAACATTTGTGGTATTCAGGATTTTTTTTAGGGAGGGTTGTGTTGTATGGTGTTTTTTTTTAAGTATGCCACAGATGACAGTGAAATTGACAGTAATGGTGCTAGACCTTCAGAAATTCAGTGGTGGTAGATATGCTTCCATGGAGTTGTATAACTGGGAAGTACAGAACTGTTGAAGAAAACATCAAGAATGTTTAGAAGGGACAGTGAATGGTGCAGGCAAAAGCTGAGAGTTATGTAAAACAATCCTTATTATAACAATAGTGCAATCCTGTTGGTCTGTTTAAAAGTAAGATCCATTCAGTTCTGATAGACTTGCTTTCCGGTTGAGTGTGTGTTAGTTTGCAGCCTTAATGCATTGATTTAAGTGAGCCTAGAAAATGAAGAGGAGAAAAGGAAGACCACTTTGTCAAAGTCTTGGCTTTTACAAGAAGTTTATTTTGGAGATTGGGCCTATTAAGATGTTTATGTACACACACACAAAGCACGCTTTAAAAGGCATCAAGATGTTGCCTGTAATAATCCTGTACTTGGTCACTCCAGGCTTAACTTAATACATGATACACACATTTATGTTCCCAGCTTTTTGGAATCCGTTTCTGCAGCTCTAAAGCCTTGGCGATGTTTTTCTCATCTATCCTTCGGTTTCAGATAACAGCTCTGTGTGGATGGGCATAACTGCTGTCATGCACAAAGTAGAAGCTGGAATTTTGCCCAAGGTGGTTTTCAAATGCAGAGAGTCAGTTCCTTTCCTTCCTGTCTTCCCACAGGCATTAAACCATTTCAGTGTGACCGTTGTGGGAAAAAGTTCACCCGGGCTTATTCGCTAAAGATGCATCGCCTGAAGCACGAAGGTAAACGCTGTTTCCGGTGCCAGATATGTAGTGCCACTTTCACTTCCTTCGGGGAATATAAACACCATATGCGGGTTTCCCGGCACATTATCCGCAAGCCTCGGATTTACGAGTGCAAAACATGTGGCGCCATGTTCACCAACTCTGGAAATTTAATCGTTCATCTGAGGAGTCTGAACCATGAAGCGTCAGAGCTAGCAAACTACTTCCAGAGCAGGTGAGGTGCACCGGAAAAAAAAACCTATCAGGGAAACATGCTTTTTTTCCTAAACCATCTCTTCCTGCTTTCAGGGCAGCAGCCTACAGTAGCCTTATCCCTATTAGGTTGCCAGTTTATTGCAATCCAGTGGGCTATTGCATACCTATTGTCAGTAATCTCTGTACTACTTTTCAAACTGTTGCACATTAATGGCCCAGTCATTTTGCTCTCCAGGAGTATCAATGAGCAGTTAAACAGTGTTAATGTTAGGTTGAACACCTACATCCAAAAACAAAAAATAGTGTATATCTGTTGGGTTGAACAGTCTTACTATGCTTAAATACTAGTTTATGAGGTGGAGTTAAATGTAGCTAACACGGAATAGAAACTCATATCTAAGAGACATAACCAAAGTTGATCCAGACAGAAGGTCAGCCCTTTAAATGTTAACATTTGAAAGCAGATGCTTAACTTTTTATTGAAATCAGTGAGGCCTAAAACTGCTTTATTTCAACTGGATTGTAATCAGTAGGACAATTTAAAACCTGCCACTCAGAAGAATTTACCATCAGTCTCATTTCATTGCCTACTTTGAATCACTTCCATCTTACTTTAAACTGGCACAAAACGCCAAATTAAATGAATATTTGTGGAGCAGTTTGTTTCTGTTTGTTTTAAAATCTTAGCTATTGTTTATGTACACCATGTTGGTTTCTAATTCTGACTCTTGCCATAGATGCCAAATGCTGGTGTGTGTGCTTTTTAAATTTAATGCTTAGCAATTTAAAAAATATACATTTTGAGGGGAGGTGTGAATAAATGAATTTCACTGTTGTGAGTTTTTTGTTCACCAAGCTAAGCACAAATTTTGAATTGTCCAAGGTCTATTGAATAAAAATGATTGATTCCTTAAATTATGTATAACCCGAGTCCGGTGAAAATACATTTCATTGGGTTGCACCCATTGACTTTGGAAGACTATAATCCAGTGTCATAGGAGAATGAAATTCTCTTTGAAGTGTTAAGTTCTATATTATTTACCAATTTAGAACCTACTCAGCTCTTCCTTTTGTAGGCTCATATTGACAGTTTTAGATCCATAGCCTATCCTACTCCAACCAAAGCCTTTTCCTGGTAAAAATATCCTATCACTCTCTTTCACACTGCTTTTCTCAAGGCAACTGCTTCCCTGCTGGGTTGCCTCACTGTACCAATATTGAACAGTTCAGGCAAGAGGAGAGACATTGATGCTGTTATTGTTTCTGGTCTTGTGTTCTCTTCTTTTTATTACCATCTTCTTCTCTATTGTTCCTCCTTTTAATACACATCAAGTCTCTACTCACCAATTTGGCATACAGGCACTTCATATTTGATGTACCATGCATTTCTCAAATGTCTTGAGAGGTGTCAGAATTTGAATCCACATAAGATATGAAGTTTTCTCTGGGAGAAAATACAAATACACTTTCTGGTGTACTTCCACATTAAATTTCTTGCAGTTTGGGGCTGGTTTTCAAGCATTGGCCTAGGTGTGACAGCCTCCTGGGATTGCTGCATGTATTTAAAAATAATGCTTCATGGTAGCATAAGGGCAGTGCCAGTGTCTGAGGTACACCTTCCGAAGAGGTGACTTAACAGATGCCACATGAAGCAGTTTGAAGATCTTTCCCATAGTAGACACACCATGTAGGCATTTTTTATTAGTTGCATTTTTTCCCTGAGGGTTCTTTGTACTGGGATATCAAATTAGCTTCCCACATGCAATGCTATCATTATCATGAGTATATTCAGTGTTTCACTAACAAGTAACTGTTTCTCCTGACCTTTGACCCTCCCTTTTAGTGATTTCCTAGTACCGGACTACTTAAATCAAGAACAAGAAGAGACCCTCGGCCAGTATGAGCTAGGAGAACACGGATTTGAAAGCAGCCCCTCTGTCCAAATGCCTGTTATTTCACAGGTTTCATCCACTCAGAATTGTGAAAGCACTTTTCCCTTAGGGCCTCTGGGTGGGTTGGCAGAAAAGGAAGAAGACATACCAGAGCAGCCAAAGACTGTTGCGAGTGCCGAGGCAAGCCGGGGTGTCCCCCTGAAACCGGGGCTCTCATCTGTTACTATTGAATAAATCAAAGGTTTGGTTTCAGTTTTGTCTTTTTGGAAAGTGCCTGTGTTTGGTCTTGTACATTTTAATTTAATTTTCAGAAGTGGGGGGAGAATGTACCCCTTTTTATTTTGTAAGCTATGCTGTTAAAACCATAAGCTGCAACAGATGTTACACTATTCTTCACAACCAAATGGTCACTTTTGTGGAAACATTTTAAGGCTGAAATGCACAGTAAGGTTTTGTCAGAACATCACATGCACTTCTAAAGAAAAGCTAAGCACACACAAATTACTAGTATAGTTTCTTGTTTTTATGGTAGGCCTAATTTTAAGGGGTTTGTTTTGCCACCCTAATTTCAACAATCTTCAAGTAAAGGAAGAAGAATTGATGGCTCTTTAAATAATTTTTGAGTATGCTGTCAAGTACAAGACAGTCAAATTTTGTCTGTTGGTAGACTTATGAATATTTTTGCCTAGAAGGAATCACTTCTCTCTCTTAATTTTCCTTAGGCATGCTTACTTGTAATCATTATTAAAACATACAGGGCCTCTGCTTTTAAAAGTGGATGATTGATTGGCTTTAGCAAAACAGGGGCAGTGTGCCCAGGTATGCTTACCTTTGGTATGCTACTCGTCTTTAAAAACTGTTCATGCAAATGGCCTTATATGGATTTCTTTCTCTGAAGTGATACATAAAAATTCTCTGGTCAGGAAATTCTGGTTTTATGTAACAATTTGGGATAGTAGAAAAAGTATTACAAGGAGGGAGAGTTTATAAAAGGCAAAAGAGCATTTGTACATTAATGTACTCTCTTTTGATTTACACACACAACTATGTGTGTACTTGCTGCAGTTTTATTAGCCTGTTTTTAGATAAAACAAGCAATTTATTTTCCTTTAGAGGCCAAGTTTCTAACCCAACGGGGTTGTTTACAAAAGGCTTGTTAGCAATGATAAAATATTACTATTCTAAAACATTTGTATACCCTTGCCAAGCCAGTTTCATAAAAGCCATTACTCCAGCTACATACACAACTCCAACAAGCAATAATTTGAAAGATTTGCCATTTCATTTTCCCCTCTAAGTTTATAAAAAGTTTACTACACAAGATGGTACATTTGGGTGTCACCAGTTCTTGTTTTGTTGCCAGTGTCTTCTGTTATGGGTAAGGCAACTTTTTTTTTGTTCATTCAGTTTTAAGTACCCTGAAATATCCCAAGTTTCATAAATCACTTAATGATTTTTAAGAAGTGTTAGACTTATCTGAGAAGGTACTTGACTTGAATTTCAAATGATTGTTAAACTGATCATAAAACAATAAAGGGCTGATGGGGAGGGATTGTTGCAGAGGTCAAATAATAGGACTGATACATTATGCAACCAATACTAAAGTTTGTGGAAATTCTTGAAGTCATAGTTTCATAGAAATTTGTTTCTGCCAATAGGAAATCCACCAAAATCTAAGGAAACTGATTCTTTTACTTCCCACTACTTTTGTAAAGGGCTTCACAGAGAATTACTAACAAAGATTATATTTAGGTGTTTTGCTAAATAGCTTTACAGTGTTCTTTTATTCCCATTAATTTTGAATTTAAAATAATTATTCTCCCTGATATAGTAAATTCAGTATTTTCGGCAAGGGATGTCCATGCTGAAGTTCTGTCCTTCTTTTCAGGTCAGACCGTTCTGTCATCAACCAAACCGAAAAACCAAAAGCTAGCAAAAGGGACTAGGTTATATGTTCATTGGTATTATCATTCCAATAATTCCTGTAAGGCCTATCCATTTATTTATTTCTTCAAATGCAGGATGAAACTGGCTTAAGGCAACAAATTTCAGAATGCATATATCTCGTAGCAATCACATTCAGTTCATAATTCTAATTGGTATAAGATACATATCGGTTACATGTATGTTCATTCTTGACATAGTATTGTATAGTTTAATTTTGTTTGTACACACAGATTTTTGTTCTGCCTACACAATGCATTTTATCTTGTGTAAGATCCATTCAAGAGGCATAATTTGCAAATTCGAACTGTACATTTGATATGTGCAAATGTAGAGCAGGTGATCTACATTAACAGATTTTTAGGATATTTAAAATTTGATATCAGACTGTTAGCTTTCCTGAAAATATACTACTATAGAAAATGCTAAGATACTCCAAAGAAATGTTTTGGAGCTCAAGTTTATTCTTACATAAGGTAAATGTAAACATAATCAGTGTTTGTGTGAAAACAGTGGCTACAGTACAAAAAGTTTTGGGATAATAATTCAGAATTTTAAAATCCCAGCAAAGGATCAGTTCAGAATTCTCTTTCCCACTGAGAGATCTCTTCGTAGATATGTCTTCTCTGTCAAAAGGAACACCCTCTCTTCTATAAAACTACCTACCAATGGGGAAAAAAATTATTTTTTTAAAAAAATCCTTTGATATTCTGGAAATATTTATTTGTTCAGTCAGCCTTCATATAGAAGTATTTAAAAGGAAATCTTATGGGTAAACAGTCAAAGTCTAAAAGCAAGATATTGAACACCTTGGGCACTTTGAACTTAAAAATGTAATTTTAAACTGAACAGTATACACAGCATATTTTAGGTCAGGGATAACAAACAGTTATATCCATATGGTACATCTGATCCCCAAAATAACTGTTATTACCCTTAAAGTCTGGATTCTGGCCAGAACTGTGAGAAAGCTTTTTCACACACAATACAGCAGCAATGTTCGCTTGCCCAAATTTTGGCATCAGACCTTTGTGTATCCATCCCAGCCTGGGCTCTCCAAGGAGAATGACTGTTTCCCTGCTGGACTGCAGCCCAAAATCATCACTTCTAGAGAACATGAATTGGTCCAATATAGTTAGCTAACTGGATGATAATGTTTACAACCCATCAAGGTACACCAAATGTTAGCTATCCTTTTAAATTCAGTTAAATGTAAAGTCTTTTCTGGCTTTGTCAAGTTATGATCATGCATATTTAATTTGAGGGCAAAAAGTTTCCAACTCCAGATAATGAATTTCCTTTGGTAACAGAATCATCAGAATTTGCGGAGGGGGGGGGGGTTCCTCTCCATATTACTCATATGGTGGCTCAATATGAGCCACATAACACCCCAAGCATCAGGATATACTGTACAGCCCCTCTTTTCCTGACATGTGAAAGAGAGTTTCATATTCAGAAATAATCAGTTTCCACACACAGTTCGGAAAGAGGAGCACCAATATGGACTAGTGTCTACAACTGTTATTTCCTTACTTCTACCATAGAAGAAGCAGAAGTTGCAAGCAGCAGTGAGGATTTGAAAAGGTGGGAGTGGGGGTTAACTTTGCAGACCCAAGACAGCCACTTACACCCATGCCACGGGCCCAGTGGAGAGTATATGTACATGGGAGATGAGCTCATGATCCCTCAGAACATCAGTTCCATGTTGTGAGCATTCTGTCACCAGCTTGTAGTTCAATTTCCCTTCAGTGTGTTATTTGGAAATCAGTTTGGCGACTTGTTTGCCAATTGACCAGTGTGATGCTCCCAGTTCTGATGCAGAACACGACCGTCAGTGATGTCTTTGAGAACAGTTCTAGTTTGGGCACTTATCCTTTGTCTGAAAAATGTAAATGTGAATTTTTTTCATTAACCAGTGCCAGTGTAGCAGATATATATTATATATATTATATTTTATAAAACTATAATCCCTAGGCCCTAGGTCCCAAAAGAGATTGAAATTGTATTTTTTTAACAATGCATTTGCAAATTTTTAAATAGTGGCTTTAGCCAGGTTTTTTGGGGGTGGGGGGCATATCACTAATTTTTCTTCACCAGCCTCAAGACAGCAGAGGGTTAGATAAAAATCCTTGCCTCTTTCTTAAAGTCTGCAGAATTTGCCATACTGGAATGGTTTGAATGGTGTTTGATATAAAAGAGATGCAGTTTTTTTCCCTGGGTTTCCTTTCTGCAGAAGGCAATGCTTGTTTTTCTTATCCTGATAAAGAAGAGACAGAACAAAGTGTCGATAAATTCATTGATCTAAGACTGCAGAAACAAGTGGTTTCTGTCTGGATCAGGCTTATATTCTTCCATACTACAAGACTTTGCAGGTCATATTTGGTCAGGAAGTGGGGAAATAGTAAGTTGGGTGTAGGATATAATAAATACTACAACTCTTCAGTAGAATAAAGCTGGTATTTTTTAAAGAAAAAAAGATACAAAAGTTTAAAATGCAAATCTTAGTGGTTTAAAAGCTCTCTGATTTGTTGGTTTTTTATGTCAGATTTTCTGTATGGTATCAGAGAACTTCAGCTGCTTTATGGAAAACACCTAAAAAGATGGTGCTGTTTGTTTGTTTATTAGGCTGCTGCATGCTGCCAATTTATTCTATCTCCAGTCCCAGCCAGTGGAAGCTTGAGTATGCTTCCTGGTCCCAGTCTTGCAGTGCTGTCTCTCTGTGGACCTTTGTAGAATCCTTAAAGGGGGAGGGAGTAAAGCTGGAATCAGAAGTGCAAATTAAATTCTTAAAGGGCATTCCAGCAAACAGTGTGAATCTTCCTCCTCTTAACTGTGCCAGTCTTCAGTCACCAGCCGCCATCTCATAGAGCTTTTCTTGTCTGTGCCGACCACAGCTAGGCTGCTTGGCATGTTTATTGACTTAATGGAAAAAAATGTTTTTTGGGTTTGGTTTTTCTTTTTAATGTTGAAATACATTTTGCATTTTATATACTATATCTGGCTATTAGTATTTTTCAGGAACCCATAGTTCTTGGTGGCTATATATATATATTTTTGTGACTTTTTGTAAACTAAAGTGCCGTTTCACTGTTACAATCATTTCTAGAGTTCTTGTAATCAATGTGAATATCATGGTTTTTTCGAAATCCGTTCTGAGCCTGTAGTGTTCGCTTTTGTGATTCTCTGTGTAATGTACATATTCTGTATAGTTACCTTGTACTGAAATATTAGCTTGTTTGATATAAGAAGATTATGTATTGGGTACCTTTTTTGCTAGCCTGGTTGTTTAATCTTTAAAAAAAAAACTTCAAAAATTAAAAAAAAATAATCTCCAGATTGGTCCCATAAGTCAAAATAAGCAGGAAGAAAAACTAGTTTTGAGTGTCTTTGGATAGAAACATGATGCTACGATTTTTCATTAAAATATTAATGTTTTATGGAGTAAGCACTTACGTCTCTGTCATTATTTTAACAATATTTCTAAGCTTATGGTTTTCATGAAAGACAAAGAGTTTGTGAGCCCTACCATGGGATAAGGAAAATGTTCTTGTGCTCATGAGGAACTCTCTGTACACATGTATCGATGCCAGATTGCAGTCTCATAGACTAAGTGCTGTAATAGGTAGACTGTCTGGAATGTGAACTATTACCTTGGCTGTGCAGACTTTCAGGGTGAATAGGAGCTGAAATGTAGTATAAGGCCTGTGTTGTTGTTGTTGTTAAAAAAATAGAAATCCTTTTATTATGCTCCCTTCAGTTTTATACCTCCTGCCTACATATGATCTTAGAACCTTGCCTACCGGTTGCTGGAGTTCAGACAGCCAGTCAGCTTTCTGGTATAAATCTAGTCTTTGCTGAAGTTTCTGCACATTTGTCTAGAAGCTTTAGTTGGTCACTAGGGGAGCAAAAATCCATGCACCCAAGTACAAATGGCACCTAAAGAGAAAGTCTACATATTTGAACAACTGGTTTATTGAAGAAGGCAGTGTATGCCAGTGATGGGGAACTTTAGGACCTCTACTTGTTTTGAACTTCAACCCTCATAATCCCTTATCACCCATGGCGGATGAGGCTGGTGGAAGTCTATGGCTTATAGAATATGGCAACTGCTTTTTCTTAATATCTAGTTCATTCCTTTCTCCTTGACAAGTCTTGAAGAGAAATGTCAACGCAGAAAGAATCACAACCCAAAAACATCACCCAAGGAGACCTTCTGCTGTGCTTTTTGCAACCGGACTTGTTTATCTCGGATTGGCCTTTTTAGTCATCAGCGCGCTTGCAGAAAGTGCGGGATGAGTCCTTCCTGAATCTTCGTTTGTGAAGAAAAGCCAGAGAGTTCATTCCTTTCTCCTTGTAGATGCTCCATGCATTGGTCCAAGTTCAAAGAAAATAGTATATATGCCTGTTGCTTTCCACTACAGATTTTTTGTGCTGCTAGTAAAAGCTTTCCTGAAGGTTGTGGCATCCCCAGGGCTACTCAAAGCAGTGGTCCCTGTACTGGTGCAGGTCTACAAGCTGTTGACTGCCAAGTCCATGGAGTGTTTCCCAGAAATAAACTGTTTTTATTGTTACAGTATATTTAATTTATATCCCACTTTTCTCCTAGCACAGGACCCAAGGTGGCTTACAACAAATAAAACCAAAGTACTGTACAGCTACAAAATTAAATAAACAATTTGTTAAAAGTGCAAAATTAAAATAATTTAAAAACACATTTAAAACATAACAGCATCAAAACCACAGAACATTCAAACACTTTTCTGCCACATGATTTAGGAGCCAAAAGGCCAGCCTAAATAAAAAGGACTTTGCCTGCTGACAGAAAGAAAACAGACCAAATGAACCTCCTGTGGAAGGGAGTTGCAGCCAGTGGTCACAAATATGGTACTGGTTGCTGGCATACCTCAACATTCCACCTCAACATTAGGAGGAACTTTTTGACAGTAAGAGCTGTTCGGCAGTGGAACGCACTCCCTCAGAGTGTGGTGGGGTCTCCTTCCTTGGAGGTCTTTAAACAGAGGCTGGATGGCCATCTGTTGGGGATGCTTTGATCGTGATTTCCTGCATGGCAGGGGGTTGGACTGGATGGCCCTCGTGGTCTCTTCCAACTCTGCAATTCTATGATTCTATGATATTGGGCAGGGGGAGAGGCTGGTCCCTTCCATCAGATAGCTTGAGAAGCACTGTCCAGATTATGGAAACATAGGCATCCAGAAATGAGAACTGCCAACCCCAGTGTTCATTCAAGGAAGTATTTACTATCGGACATGATGAAATGCTGGATCCTGACTCTACAGTCTGGCTTACGGTTTTTTCAAGGTGTCACTCGCTTACCAAGGTTTGTCTTTCATTCCTCAGTTCTTACTCCAGCTGGGTCCCAACAGAGGTAGTTCCTCCAGCAGGTCTATTAGCTGGGCAGTGATTATCTAGTGTGAGCTGAGCTACTTGCAACTTGACAGTGACACTCCCCTAGACTGGCAATTAATGGATACAGTATTAGTGTAATTTACTGCATTTTCTGCTACACTTGTGGCCTTCAAGGTTATTGGACTGTAACTTCATATCCCCCCTACCATGGGTATTATGGCTAGTACTGATAGCAGACGCAGTTCAGCATCAGGAGGGCCGCAAGCTATCCAACTCTGTGATAGAATGTTGTCTTCCTGTTTCTTCCTTACATTTATATTGTATATAGAAAGGTAGTTGCCTTTTGTTCTTTCTGCCTCTACACTCTAGCCACGTTATTTTTTCAAGAGAATAGATTTGATGACAACTAGCTGTACCTAGCATAACATATGCCGATAGATTTGAAAGGTTTACATGGTTCAGCTACCCGCTATTATTGTGGGGGGAAATATTGCAGTGTTTTGCATGTGGTTTTTCATACGGTTCAGCTACACACTATTATTTTAGGAAAAAATAGTGCATTGTTTTAAATGTGGGTGGTGAATGGCGGAGGGAGGGAGGGCTTTTGCAAGGCTGGGGGTGTAGATGCAGATTGAATGGCAGGCATGGATTGTGAGATGGAGAGGGAATTTGCATGTGGGTGGTGATTGGCTGAGGGTGTGAGAGGAGGGAGGGGCCCTTGTGAGGCTGGGGGTGTAGATGCAGATTGAGTGGCAGGAGTGGATTGTGAGATGGAGAGGGAATTTGCATGTGGGTGGTGATTGGCTGAGGGAGTAAGGGGAGGGAGGGGATTGGTTGGGTAAGTAGCCAGTCAGCACATTGGGAAAGGAAACATACCCGTGCATGCATGCACACACACACATATAGATATATATTGTGTATGTTTCAAGGATGACAGTCTTCAGTGCCTGCAAAGGCACATTCTTTAAAATCCATTCCGCTGATTTTCTTCTATTTTTAAGTCTGTTTTTCATCTCACCCTTTGTCCACATTTTCCTTTCTCATTCCACATCTTCTCACCCTCTTAATCCCTTGCTAATATTGATATCCTTTTTCTACTTCATGTTCATCCTTTTCCTGCAGAAGGTCATCCTGTCAGATGCAATCCTTAAACCTGAGGTGGTTGTGGACCTCATCAGTTAGAATCCATACACAGTTGTTTACACCAGGGGAATTATTTTTCTTTTTAAACCTCAGCTGGCCTAGGCTGTTGTTTGTAAATTGCAACTACAGTACTGCTAAGAATGCCTGAAGGAAGGTGCCTTCATGTGAGAGAGACCCTGTTGCTAATGTAGATTGCTTGCTTAAAATAAACTTCTTTTAAAGATCTTCTCACACTCTTTCATGTCCCTTTGCGTGTGTGTGTGTGTCTTCAGAGTCAGGGGCGGGAAAGTGCAAGTTAGTTCCTCAGAAATTTCCCACTGAGTTACTAGTCATAGGTATTTAAAATCAGTTGGTGGTGGCAGTGTAGATTATCTCAAGCAATCCCATCTCCTCAGCAAGAGGGGGATCCATTACATAAAGCCCATATATACCATCCCATTATGTAGCCCTACAGAGTCCAAGCTGCATTTTAAAAGGTTTTTCCAACAATGGACAACAGGGGAAAACCATTTATCCAACCTAGCAATGTGGACACAGATAACACATTGCCCAAGTAGCTAAGCAGATCTCTAAAGGACATCTCAAAATACACTGAAAGTGAAACATGAGTGTGAATTAATGGCCCTTGCAGCACTTGAGTGTGTGAGATGACAGGTTTGCAAATGAAGCACTGCAGTGTATGCAGTGCATGTCACACAACAACACTGTGAACTTTCCATAGTTCATCAGAAAAGGTAAGCCACAACACTATTAAACTTCTGAAATGTGGCCCGTGAGGTGAAAGTTAACCATGAGAGCGACTTATAGTTCAGTGGTTATGCATGTCTTTGATATGCCAACAGCCCTGGGTTCAACCCTCAAATCTCTAGGTAGACCGGAGGAATTTTCCTGCCTGGATCCTTGGAAGTGCTGGTAGTGGGTACAGTCCCCCCCCCCAATATCACAGGTTCTGCATTCATGTATTCAACCAACAATGGCTCAAAAATATTTGGGAGGGGGGAATCCAAAAAGCAAACCTTGCTGTTCACCATTTTATATAAGGGACGGCATTTTACTACACCATTGTATAGAACAGGACTTGAGCATCCATGGATTTTGTTTATTATTTATTTATTTATTTATTTATACCCCGCTCTTCAGCCTCAAGGCTATCAGAGCGGCTTACAAATTGTTTTAAGCAATAGCTATTTACACATCTACACTGCGTTAATCAGTTTCCAATGTGTGTTAGCTAATTGCCCCCCACAAGCTGGGTACTCATTTTACCGACCTACGAAAGGATGGAAGGCTGAGTGAACCTTGGAGCCCGCTGGAATCGAACTTGCAACGTGGTGGCTTGTAGTACTGGCATTTAACCACTGCACCACCAGGGTCCATGGGGGATCCTGGAACCAAACCCAAGCAGATACTGATGGCCCACTGTAATATTAAATTAGACACATCAATGAGTTACGATATAAACCAACATCCTATTCTAGCAGATTTCATATTCGTTATGCAAAGGGATAATTAGTATAACCTTACATAGACTCAGTCTGTGAAAGCTTATGCTACAAACTTCTTTCAGTCTCAAAAGGTGCTGCAATATCCCTTTGCATACTGATCCAGACTAATGCAGCTATGTCTTCATTAATTATGCAAGGTGTAAAGGAGATGCAGCTTTGCAGTAAATCTATATATCAAAAGTGATGCATTTTTCTCCTCATATTGTGTGGGTTGGTTTCAGCAATTTGACCTATGGTCAACATATATGTATATATTTGTATACCATGCAAAAGTCACATTTCACATTTATTTCCAAAGTCAGTATTCTAGCGAACTGTATATTTGTGTTTTTCTTTTTTTAAAACAATGTTTATCTCCTATATAGTGTGGGATTTGGTTGTGCATTTGCCAATCTCAGAATGAAATGTGTGGCTCACATCCTGGCTTTGAAATTCCAGAGTCTCAAACCATCTCATGTTAGACTTCTGAAGAACTCATCAGGTTTAAGGTTCAGGTTTGGTTTGAATTGGAAGTCAAACTGAATGTTGACTGAAAATTGGAGTGGATGCTTAATCCCTCACCATGCTCCAATCCAGAGCAGTCCAAAGTGGTTTGGCTCTTTGTCCATGACTGCTTCATATATCTGACATGAAAATTAATATGCTATCTTTTTTTTAAAAAAAAGTAGTATTCATGGTGGGTTGTTTTCTTTAACCACAGATACATTTATTGAGAAACAAATAACCACGCCCAAATAAGGAATCTCCTGTAATGCATGCACTGGATTCGGGCATTCTGTTTTCCCTAACTTTTCATTAAAAAAAAAAAAAAACTAAATTAAACCTATTTTTATAACACTGTAAACAGATCAAGTATTGCATAAGAAAGTCCTGGGGATGGGAAACAATACTGCACAATGGACAACAGAGTATTTTTAAAAGGACGTCTTCCAAGCATGGACCCCTTCTCCTTCCCCAATTAAGGGAATTTTTTTTCCTTTATGTAATGTTGGCAGGCTAGAGATTCATTTCAGGCCTGATGTGACAGAAATTATAAACAACTGTTATGTAACCACCAGTTGATTGATTTGAAATTAATACAGTTAAAGAGGAAAGCAAACAAGAAAAAAGAAGCTCTATGGAGAATGGGTTATGTTAAATAAATGTTTTAGGTTGACATTTTCTTCCACAGGGTGTTATATTAACACAAATCCCAATGAAATGCTGGTTGGAAGGGTTGTCAAAGCCATTTTCTTCTGGAAGGTTGTGGTGAGGAGGTTATGTGGAAAATATTTGGATACTAAGGCAAAAATTGTGTTTTTGTGTTCATATTGGGTTGTTTGAGAGGGCCAGTTGGGTAATGTAAGAGTTTACATTTAATTCAGCCCTGTTTTGTTTAAAGACACTTAAAGAATTGTCTTGGCCTGGGCCCTATATGACTAGTACTGTTCCTTCCGTGCGGCTCCGCACTTCCTAGGACTTCAGCTTCAAGGGGTACAAACTGTTAGCTTTGTTGTAGAACTGGGACATTCCACCTGGGAAAATACAGGTTAAACCCTTCCCAAGAGCGTTGTCTTTTCCAGGCGCTTTGGAAGTTGCGTTTGGAGATTTGTCGTTACTCCATTTCCCAACCCTGATGCTGGATGGGAAGGCCAGATCTGCCTCCCTTCTCTAAGAGGGCTTCCCCTGGAACCAAGGGGGTTCCCAGACACCTCAATGCTGGCTGGAACCCTTGCAGGGCTGTTTGACAAGATGATTTCGTTTTGTGAGGCTCCTTGAGAGGAATCACTACCAGGACCATCTCCACCATCATACTGCAATTTTTTTGTTTGCTGTCAACCACTGAGCTGAGAGAGAGAAGAATCAGTAAGGAGAAACCTTTTGCTGCTTCTTGTTCTTGTTTTATGCTTAAGAGGAGACAACTGAGCAAGGAAGGGGCAGCAAGGAAGAGGAGGAACAGGGGCAGTGTCCTCCAACTGTCCCAATTTGGACAGGCAGTCCTGATTAATCCTCTATTGTCCAAGTTTTTCATCTGCTTTTAAAATGTCCCAGTTTCTCTCTTCTCACTCTCTTCCTTTGTTCTCAGTTTGCTTCAATTGCTTCAAAATGAGTTCAGAGTGTATAAAAGAAGCTTGCACTCAGTTAACTCAGCAGGAGGGAGAGGAGAAATGGGGTGAAACCTTGCTCTTCCAAGTAGGTTCAGGCAAAAGAAAACCACAGCAGCCTCTTCTCGGCTTCCTTATTCATAATGTTTGCCATCTTGATCACACTCACCTTGCCAGGCCACAAGGGCCCCAGCTTTCATCTGTGAAATATTGGAGGCTATAGAACAGGGGACATTCAGGCATCAGCAAGTGGCCAATAATGCCAATCACTGGTGCTCATCCTGGAAGCCTTCGTGAATGAAGACAGAGGCATCTTCCCTCCACCCTGTTCCTGGAAGCAGAGGATGGCTCACAGCTGTCTCACCATGAAAAGCTTTTGTGGAGGTTAGCAACAAGGCCAGGCTCCTACCTGCCCTACTCCAGAAGCACAGGATGGAAGGACCTTGAATAAAAGGAGGCCAAGAGGGTCTTCAGTGTGTCCCTTTTGTGGCCTCACTCTGAAGAACTTCCCCATACCATTTCTCAATTGTCTTCATTAACTTTCCTTCCATACACCCCAGAAAGTAGTAGTAGTAGCAGCAGTAGTGGTCAAAGTAGTACCAGACAATTGGAAACCATTCTGTGTTCCATATACAATCCTATGTTCCAATGCCTCACTACTTTTCCAAACCGTTAATTTGTTCCCTGGGGCAGCTGCTTCATTCTGCCTAATGGCAGAACCAGATAGATGCAAGAACCCAATTATGTTGCCTGCTTGATTATTAATTTCAAATGGCATATAGTTGTTGGCAAAGTAAAGCTTTAGCAACAGACTCTTAACACAGGCCTGCTCCAAAGTTATCAGGCTTAGGCAACTGGAGCCCTCCCAGATATTGATGGGCAGCAGTTCCCAACTTTCTTCACCCTCAGTTATGTTAGCTAGGGCAATGGGAGTTGCAGCCAGAGTTCTGTGTGCCCTGCTTTACACTAAGGGAAAAGTGGGAATAGGAAGAGTGCAGGAATGACATTACAAATACTGGTGGATTGACTTACCAAATAAGAGCATCAAAGGTCAAATGGGAGGAGAAAATTTTGCTTCTATTTGGCATCAGTTTATTATATACACAAAATTTGGAACTACATTATTCAAACCCTGGAGAGGCAAGTGAAATTCTTGATGAACCCACTTTGCTTAACCCATTGCCAGCATTTGAACTGTCCCCTACCACTCTCCCTTGGACAGTGTTTTCATCCACAGAGCAATTAGCAGATGATACAATTCAGAGGAAGGAACTGGCAAACCCACCTCTGAGTATTCCTTGCCTAAGAAAACCCTGTGAAATTCATGGGGTCACCATAAACCGACAGGTCACTTGAAGATACATACATATTGGTGGTTGTTGTTGTGTGCCTTCAAGTTGTTTTCAACTTATGGTGACCCTAAGGTGAACCTATCACAATGTTTTCTGAGAGCTGAGATGTAGGCCAAATTCACACTATACAAATACAGTTTGAAACTGGATTATTTGCAACAGCTCCTTCCTATGGAATCTTGGGATTTGGTGTTTGGTGAGGGACCAGCACTCTGGCAGAGAAGGCTAAAGACCTTGCAAAACTACAGATCCCAGGATTCAATAGGAAGCAGCTATGGCAAATAACCCAGTTTCAAACTGGATTATCTGTGTAGTGTGGATTTGGCCATACACGCACACAAATGCCCATCTCTGGCCTCTGCAAAGCTTCACCTGCTAATTTCTCCATATCAGCGCCTACTGTCTCCATAGGAAAAGAGCAGACTAGGCGCCTCTCTCTTCTTTAGCCAGTTGGCAACCTGAGTGTGTCTGTAGTTCAGGAAGCCGCTCTCCAGAAAACTGCAGTGACAGCAAACGCTCTATGAGAATCAGATCTGGGAGAAGTCCAAAAGATCAAAATCCAGGTCCCCACTCCAAGGCAAAGGCAGGCAGCCTGGCCCACTTACCATACATGGTTTTTTCCATGGTGATACAAGTTACTGCCTGCCCTGTTGCAGCTGAAGGTGGTTCACAGTAGGATAAAGCTGCCTGGTTTATTATAAATGCTCCCATACTCCCTAGGAACAGGGAGAAAGAAATGTAACTATTAAAAAAAAACTGTAGAACAAAGGTTCCAGGTGTTATTGGACTGCATCTCCCACCAATCCTAGCTAGAAAAATTGAAAATAACCATGATGGGAGTTGTAGTCCAACACCATCTGGCTACAGATTCCCTGTTGTTAAAAGAGAAGGTTAATTCTAGGCTTATTGTGCAATGTAAACCTCTTTATGACTTTACCTTTGGGTGATGGACAGATGGACGGACTAGATTCTACCCCATCTTCCTTTGATTAGTTATGTATTACACTTTGTTATGTAATACACTATGTATTAACACTAATACTAGTACGTAACACTAGTACATAACACTAAGTTATGTAATACACTATGTATTACACTTACATCCTCCCCTCTATCTAAAGATCTCAAGGTGGTGTATAATCAAACCAACCTGACTAATTTAAAACAGTATAAAAATTAGAATGGTTTTAAAAGGCTCAAAACATATTTTTAAAAATCAACATTCAAAAAAAATTAAGCCATTTTTGTTAAACAAAACAAAGTAGGAATCTGTATGGAAGGCCACATCCTAAATCAGTGGGTGTCAACTTTTAGACTTCTATATATTTTGGACTACAACTCCCAGAAACCCCAACCAGCATGACCAGTGGTGAGGAATTCTGGGACTTGAATTCCGAAACATTGGGTGGACCAAAGGCTGAGAACCACTGAGGTAAATAATACTTATGGCTGGAATTCTACATACACTACATAGTTATGTAACTCCCTTAGTTGCCTAGCTAGGTAGCATCTCCCAGCTTGACCCTCCCAAACCTACTTTTCCAGGCATCAGCCGCTAGAGAGAAGGGGATCCGTTCTGCTGGTGATCAGGGTGTAGGTGGATCATGGTTCCATCTCCTCCCACCAACCAGTGAAGCTATGACAAGGAAGTGCAACAGGAGTCCTGCTTCTGATTGTTGCAGCCTTGCTGGCTGGTAAGAGGAGGGAGAAAATGTCATCCATCAGTGCCCTGATTGCAAACAGGACAGACCCCTTATCTCCACGTGGTTGATGGCTGGTAAAGTACGTTGGGTAGCAGTTATGATTACGGCAATAGTGCCATGATCATGAATATGGATCTACTATGGATGCTAACACCAGGTTCTGCATCCATAAGTCTGATCATGAATTCTGGTCTAGGTCCTTTCACCTTGTGACCAAAACAACTCCAGGGATTTTGCAAGCCAAAGCTACAGTTCTGCAGTATAACCACTTACCTGAGAGTAAGTAATAATGGACTAATCTGTTAGTTTTGCTTTCTTCTGCATCTTTTTTTTTATTTAATACTCTTTCCCTCTGCTGTATGAAGAAATTTGCAAACTTGAATATGTTCTAATCATAAATTTATTCATAAAGTGAATAAAAAATAAGGAAATTATTCAAGTCCCCTGCCTTGAAACATTGAAAAGCCACTGCCATTTAAAATGGTTAAAGCTGAGCTATGCAAACAAATAATCTAATCTGGTACTAAGGATGTAATTATTTTTTGTTCTTGAAGGAAGCAATGAGTAATTTGGGCAATTTTCTTCCGGGTATGAGAAAGTGTTCAAAAACTACACAGTCCTTGGAAAACTATTCACCATTCAGGGCTCATTCTGATCAAAAATGAGACATGGAGTTCTTGCACAGAAAAGAGCATTTTCTGTGCAGAAAAGAACATTTTTCAATGTTAAAAATATTATCTCTGCAAAGAAATATTCTTTCCCAGTGTTTCCTGAGCGGAAAATGCTGCTTTTTGCATAAAAATACAACATGTGAATTTTGTGCAGAATAAATCCCAAACTACAAATATTCTCATCAGTCCAGGTTTCTTCTTGTTAGAGTTTCCTAGAATTCAAGAAACCCATTTTTCTACCATTTTCCAACAATCTTTGAGTATTCTTTCCATCTCTACTTGTATGGCCTAAATCCAAATGCTAATCCTAACTGGAATAGACCCAGTGAATCAACTGCTTAATGGTAAAACAAGACTTTTAAGAAATCTACTTTAGCAGGTACTAGCAATTAGATTTAGGTCCATGTTCTTAACTCAAAGTTCTTGATACAGAATTACAGTGGCTTGAAACCACTTCAGTTGTAGTGGCTCCATCCCATGGAATCCTAGGATTTGTAGTTTGTTGGGGTGCTTTGTATCCTCTGTACTCCTCTGAACAACTGCACACATCTTCTTTGTGGTCTCTGTGAATCACATAGCTGGGTTACTCCTGCGCCTGCGCAGAGCTTCGGAACCTTCTAGAATCGCTAGGCAGAATGTGCTTTGATACATTTTTGGCGGTAACTCCACCCATCCTAACGGTCCCTTATAAGGGCTTCCCGCCTAAATCCCTTCAGTTCCTTTCTTTCCACCATGTTAGCAGCTTGAAGGAACCTCTGTTCGCTAGGTGTTTTTCTCTCTCATCGATCTGGTTTGACTTGGCTTTGGCTCTTTGATGATGATTTTTTCTCTCTCCCACTGGTTTTGGTATTCGGCTTCTGATCACTCTGTTTTTGACCCTTTTCTGGCTTTTGACTATGATTTTGGCTACTCCTTCGGCTTTGGCATTACCTCAGATATCGTTACTGACCTCGGACTGGCTTTGACTACGATTCCTCCTTTGTGATATTATTATTATTGTGAGTAAAATGTCTGGCAAGGGAGCTTTTAAGCGCTGCGTGATATGTCAAGCAAAACTCCCAGCTGCGGATGGTCATTCCCGCTGTTTAATCTGTTTGGGAGAGGCTCACAATGTCGACGCATGTGTCCACTGTAAGGCATTCACACCGCAGGCCCGAAAACATAGGCTCTCACGCCTGAAGTCCTTTCTCTATGAGAAGGCCTTGTTTCCCGGTTCTGCTCCAGCCTCTACCTCTGTATCGGCTCACCCTTCCGAGCCTCGAGGCCCTGAACGTTCTCGGTCTCCACCATCTGCCGGACAAAAATGTCATAGGTCCCGAAGTCCGTCTCAGCACCGCTCCACCGCGTCTAATCCGGAGGCTCTCCATTCCTCCCTTCGACGTGCATCATCGGATTCAACTTGGGATTGTTTGACACCGGTTCAAGAGCCAGTCCCATCGACATCCAAGGATGCCGCTTGAGAGAAGACCTCGTCCACTACCAAAGCCCATCCAGCTGCTGAGTCTGCTTCTTCCTCTCAATTACTGAAGAAGAAGAGAAAGGAGAAGCATTTGTCCAAGCATGACTCTGGCAAATCTAAGGATAAGACCAAGAAATCCAAGCCTGTGCAGCGTGTTGTTCCAGACGTTCCTCCTCACCAGTCATCAGTGGTCAAGGGCACATTTGTACAACCATTACTGGTATCCACCACTGTGGAGTCTGAGTCTTGGTGTTCACGCACCCCATCGGGTTCAGTGGAGGTTGTGACAGTTGAGCTTCCGCCTGCTACCAAGGTCGTGAGGTCCCCTGTGCGCCTTCAGACATCCCCTGCCTTGGTCGTGTCAAGGGCTCAGTTGCTGGAACATCACTCTTCGGATGTAGAGGTGGAGGTTGTCGAATCTGAAGATGTGCCTCAAGGCCATGCACTTGCCATCAGGGATGATGTCCCAGCTTACTCTGCTTATGACCTGGCCAGATCCATTTGAAGGGCAGGTTTTGGTTTACCCTCAGGTTCGCAGGTCTACACACCGAGAGGCGAGGTCCTCGACATCACCATTACAGGCCGCTCGATTCCTCGGTCCCCACATCTTGTCGGTGTGGATGTTGTGACGAAGAGATGCTGTGATCCAGGTGTCTCCACCCAAACACCACCCTCTACCTCGAACCCCTCCAACTCCTCAACCCCGATCTCTCACACCGTCATGAGTCTCTAGTCCTTCTCCAGAGGGGTCAACTTCATCCTCCGCCACATCTTGGGACCTTTACAGGCCCTATCTACCTTCGCCGAAGACGGAATTGATGGAAGATGATTCAGATTCTCCCACTGACGATGTTTGTGCCTTTGGGGAACAGATGATTAGAATGTTTCATGCTCTGGATTTGAAATTGGAAGACTGAGCAGCTGATCCCGTGGATCCAATATTCCAAAGGATCCAATCGAAGGCACCCCCATCGGCTTCCATCCCGGTGCTCTCCTCCCTGCTCAAGATCACACAGGGGTCCTGGGAGAACCCCTCCTCTATACAGTCGACGTCTAAAAAGATAGACCGACTGTACCGAGTTGGTGGTGACCACATTGACTGGCTCCAGAATCACCCGAGGCCGAATTCTGTGGTCATCGAGGTTGCTCAAAATAGGAAATAACGTCGACCTCTATCATCTCCACCAGACCCAGAGGGCAGGAAATTTGACATCGTCGAGAAGAAAATCTACTCGGCAGCCGGTCTGAGCTTCCGTGTGGCGAATTATTCAGATTGCATGGGAGCGTACCAGCAGGTCCTATGGGAGAGAATGAACCACCTCATACAGGGCCTTCCGGAGGAGCAACGTCAGATGGCGGAAGCCATACAGTCTGAGCCCCAGTCCCTTGCAGGGCTGCAGATGGATTCGGTTCGCCATATTGCAGACTGCGCAGAGAAAACCATCGCTGGTTCCATTGCGCTGTGTCGGCATGCATGGTTACACTCCTCGGGCCTTACACCTCAAGCATCGGCTACCATAGAGCATCTCCCCTTCAATGAATCGGGCTTGTTTAATGGGTCAACCGATGAGAAACTCGAGTTCACCCAAAAGATGAGGACCACTGCCAGGAAGTATGGTACGGGCTCCACCTCCACCTCTCAATACCGTCCCAGAGGCAGATATTCCTGGCAAGCCCCATCTTACGGCCAACAGTTCTGTTGAGGGTACTCTGGCCAATCCTACCGTCAATCCCGTTACGTTCCCTCTCCCTCTCCGGCCTCATCGGTGAGGAGCCAGGGCTCGAGTTCCAGATACCACCAACCATTGCGGCAGAGATCCAGGGATCAGGCCCGAAAGAAATTCTGATTGACTTGCTGATGTTTTTTCTGTTCTTTCTTAGATGCCTCTCTTCGGGGATTGACTGTCCAACTTCCAAGAAGCCTGGTCTTCTATAATATCAGACCGTTGGATGATACAAATCATCCAGACTGGCTATTAGATCGAGTTTGACACTCTACCTCCGACGGGACTGGTTCGATCAATACTGCCCCCTCCCCTTCTCGAGGAGGTGCACACTCTGTTGCAGAAGGGGGCCATCGAACCTGTTGACCCCGACCTTCTCCACCTCTGCTTCTTCTCGATGTACTTTCTGGTGACCAAGAAGGACAGCAGTCTGTGCCCGATTCTCGACCTCCGTGGGGTGAACAAGTACATAGCCCCAAAGAAATTCAGAATGGTCACCCTGGCCTCCATCCTTCCGCTTCTGAACGGAACAACTGGTTCGTCTCCATAGACCTGAAGGACGCCTATTTTCACATTGGGATCCATCCAGCGCACAGGCGCTTCCTTGTGTTTCAGGTCGGAACTGAGTCCTTCCAATTCAGAGTACTTCCTTTCGGCCTCTCAACTGCTCCTCGAGTCTTTACGAAGTGCATGGCAGTAGTGGCGGCTTTCCTTCAGCAGCAGGGCGTGGTGGTCTTCCCCTGCATTGACGACTGGCTGATTGTGGCGGAGTCTCAACATCAGCTCGAACTTGATGTTGGCCTCACCTTAGATGCCTTAGACTACCTGGGACTTGTTGTCAACATCGAAGTCTCAGCTCCAGCCAGCTCAAGTGATCCAATTCCTTGGAGCTCATCTAGACTCTGTGACGGCAGCGGCACATTTACCTCAAGATTGCTTCAACACCCTTCGTTCCCTGATCCATACCTGCCATCGGTCCCGAAGGCTTCCTGCTCATTCAGTTCAGGTCCTTCTCGGTCACATGGCAGCCACGACGTATGTGACCCGCCTCGCCAGACTTCGTTTCCGTCCGCTCCAACACTGGTTCCTGCAAGTGTTCAACCCTCTCCTCAATTCTCCAAACAAGATGCTTACAATGACGCGGGCAGTTCAGTGGTCTTTGGACTGGTGGCTGGTACCAGACAACGTCCTGTCGGGCATGCCGTTCGACCTTCCTCAGCCGAACATATCTTTGACAACGGATGCCTCGATGCAGGGATGGGGAGCACACATCGAGTCCTACAAGATTCGAGGCTCTTGTAACAAAGAAGAGCAAGCTCTCCATATCAACGTCCTGGAACTGCTCGTCGTCCAGAAAGCATTATGAGCCTTCGAATCCATGGTGAGGGGCAAGACTGTACTAGTACTGACAGACAACATGTCTGTTGTGTACTACCTGAAAAAGCAGGGAGGTACGAGGTCCCCCCAACTTCTACAGCTCACGCTGGACATCTGGGATTGGTGTGTCCTCCGGAATGTGTTTCTCCAATCCATCCATATTCCAGGGGAGGAGAATACTCTTGCAGACGGGCTCAGCCGTTCAAGTCTTTCCATCCACGAGTGGCATCTACACAGGTCGGTTGCCTTAGACCTGTTCCGGACCTGGGGGTTTCCTCAAGTGGATCTCTTCACATCTCCCGAGAACGCTCAGTGTCCTCAGTTCTGCTCGAGGTGACATGCTCCGGGATCGAGGGGAGACACATTCCTGTTCCAGTGGTCGGGTCCTCTACTCTACCTGTTCCCTCCATTCCCTCTACTGACAAGAGTAGTTGCCAAGCTTCGTCGGGATCGAGCGAACGCCATCCTCATCACCCCGTGGTGGCCTCAACAGCTGTGGTTTGCGACGCTGCTTCACATGTCCAAGCGCCGCTTCATTCGTCTGCCTTCCCGTCCAGATCTGCTCACCATTCACGAAGGCAGAGTCAGACATCCTGATCTGGACACTCTGCGTCTGACAGCGTGGAGATTGACTCTGTAATTCAACCTTTGGGTTCGACACTCTCGGGTTCGACCTCGGTGCCGAGACAACCTACATCTCTCCACCCAGACGTCCAGTCTGTCATTGATGCTGCACGAAGACCGTCTACTAGAAAGTCATACCACTACAAGTGGAAGAAGTACGAAACCTTTCTGGCCTCCCGAGGACCGAGTCCTGAACCATTCTCCATTCCAACTGTACTGGAGTTTCTCCTCCAACTGTCTTCGGCGGGCCTATCGCTTTCGTCGATCCGGTGCTACCTGGCAGCTATCTCCATCGAGTTCCAGGCAAGAGGACAGCTGTCCCCCTTTGTTGATGCGACGGTAAAGAAATTTTTGAAAGGCTTCGCCAACTTGCACCCTCCAGTGACCGAACCGACCCTGGCTTGGAGCCTCGAACTGGTCCTTTCACAGCTGGTTCGCTGACTGTTTGAACCTTTGGCTTCTACTGATTTGCGACTTCTGTCCTGGAAGACTGCTTTCCTTGTGGCCATCACTTTGGTGCGTCGGGCTGGTGAGCTCTGTGCCTTGAGGACTGATCCTCCATACACTGCTTTCCATAAGCACAAAGTGGTGCTTCGTCCCGACATCTCCTTCCTTCCGAAGGTGGTGTCCAGCTTCCAGCTTCAACCAATTCATCACTCTCCCTGCTTTGATGCAGGACCCACAGGATGAATTCGAACGCACTCTCCATCTCATGGACGTTAGAAGGGCTCTAGCCTTCTACATTCAATGGACTGCGTCCCACAGGAAGTCACCCAGACCATTTGTGTCTTATGCTGACTCGAAGCTTGAAGAGCCCATTTCCTCGCAACGGCTATCGACATGGGTGACGTCGACCATTGCTCTCTGCTACGAACTGGCAAAGAAACTTCTGCCATCTCGGATTCGAGGACACTCTACGAGAGCTGTCTCCACTTCGACAGCTTTTCTCTCTGGAGTGCCTCTAGAGGACATTTGCAGAGCTGCAACCTGGTCATCACCTTTGACTTTTATTTCCCACTACAGACTTGACTCTCATTCTAGAAACGAGGCTGCCTTTGGGAAGGCTGTACTGTTATCGTCTATTCAGTGAGTGAGTGTTCATGTTGCCAAGTCAGTTGATGTTCTCATATAGTTTGATTAGTTTATTTAAGAATGTGCTCTTAACATTTCAATCTCAGGTTGTCTGTGTATTGTGGTATAGTGGGTGTAGGACATAACCCTCCTCCAAGAGTGAAGCTTGCCAGTCCAGCTGTGTGATTCACAGAGACCACGAAGAAGATGGACAGGTTGCTTACCTGTAACCATAGATCTTCGAGTGGTCTTCTGTGAATTCACACAGACCCACCCATCCTCTCCTCTATGTCCTAATACATCATATAAACATGCTTAATGTTCCTGATGCTGCAGATTGCGGCGTCATTCAAGGAACTGAGGGGATTTAGGCGGGAAGCCCTTATAAGGGACCGTTAGGATGGGTGGAGTTACTGCCAAAAATGTATCAAAGCACATTCTGCCTAGTGATTCTAGAAGGTTCCGAAGCTCTGCGCAGGCGCAGGAGTAACCCAGCTGTGTGAATTCACGGAAGACCACTCGAAGATCTACGGTTACAGGTAAGCAACCTGTCCTTACCTAGACTGTGCTCTGCTGAATAAAGTTGTACTTGATAAGTGACATTGGCTACTCAGGAGCTATAGACCAAATGGGAAAAAAATATTTGGGGAAACACTCTTTTAAATATCAGCCTATCATGAAAGAGGTTAGTAAACAACATGATAGAATTCCAGATCTCCACACAACTTGATCTGTAATAGACGTCAGCTTTCCCCCAGCACTAAGATGAAAATAATCATCTGCCAAACTGTGCGTATCACCAGTTGCTCGAGATGCAACTGTAATGGCTGACTGAAAAGTTGGCAATCTACTGTCCAGTGACAGAACTAATGGTGCCATGGCATAATATTTGGAAAGAGTTTCAGATGGGACTCTATACCCTTCACTTTTTAGAGTTCACGATCATCAGCATTTGGCCGGCTTTCTTCCCTCCAGCACTTCTGCAGAAAATAAGGATGTTAGTTACCAGTAATACTGATTTTACTGGCTGTTAATCTGCAAGCTAGCCTACATATGCCAAGTTCACCGAAATAATTGTACCACCAATTGTCAACTCTGTATAGTAGACCACTAATAACTCAGTATTTGGAAACTGTTCTTGGTTTTTACACCCAAGCAGAAAATTCACCAAGGTGGACTGTAAATTATGTCTTTGAGGTATTTTATTTATTGTTTTTACAGTGGAATATTATTTTTAATGAACATTTAATTATTTTTATAATGGAAAAAAATACTGTCTCCAAAGAGCAATAGTTCCTATCTAATTAAAAACAGGTCCTATTGATTGGCTCATGTTTTAAAAGTGTAATTAAAGAGGGGTTTTACAACTACTTTTAAAAAATTATAGAAGAATCCAGTGCCGAGGAAAAATTAATACAACCCACAAGACTGATTTCTGTCACACCAACTGGTTATGATAAGTACACCTATGGAGTAACACCTTTCACATGGTTTTGGAGGGCTCTGGCAGAGATATGTTCACAAAAACCGGTTTTACAGAGCTAAGTAAAGTTACTTTTTCCACCACAGTCCCCAGAATCTCCCCAGCCAGCATGATCATGTAACTTTTCTAGGCTCGGCTGTCTGTGCCAAAGGACTACCGAAAGGGTTTTTAGATTGAAAACTGGAGAGGTCTCCTGTACCTGTAATAATTGGATACAAGAGGGAATTTCTGCAGGTGTTGCTTGTTACCTGGCTGCATGGTGAGTAACACCCGCTGAATGTCCTTCTCTGTGACCATTAAAGATACAGGAGCTGTCTGCAGTTTTTACTCTGGCAGCCCTAACTGCAGGCAAGGGTCTGAGTGATGCTCCCAACTAAAGTAGACTCGTTGAATCATTTGTTAAGAGGTGAGTATTAACACAGTGATGGGCAACATTTTGAGCTTGGAGTGTCAAACTTTGCCAAAAAACTGAGCATTACTTGGGTGGTGTGTCACTTTGAGGAAAAAACATTATTTCGTGATATTTATAGTTTAAATAACATAAATGTATAATTGTTATATATAATTGTATTTAATAAACCAAAAGCTAAAAGGCACCACTTTTTACTCACGGAAGTTCTTCATGAATAAAAAGTGGCTCCTTTTCCTTCCATGTGACACAGAAAGAACACAGAGGGTAACGCAAGAGGGATGGCATCGCAAGAGGGATGGCATCGTCAGAAACTATCCCCCTGCCGTGGAACAGCCGCATACCTCTCCCAAACCCTCAGGATGACTTTTTTGTGTCTGAAAATGTCCTTAGAGTTAGACTCTAACTCCAAGACTCTAGTCGCAAATGTTTCATCCTTAGGAGCAGCAAATGTTTCATCCTCGGCTCCTGCACTTGGCTATGCAGGAGCCGAGGATGAAATATCCTTCTCAGCATGAGGCAACCTCAGCAGCCGCGTGTCATCAGATATGGCTACGCATGTCAGTGCTGACACGTGTGTCATAGGTTCGCCATCACTGTATTAACACATAGATAAAGCCCATTGATTCCATAGGTCTACCCTATTGGGGACTCGCAGTAGGGTTTAGGGCTAGGATCACTTACGTTTCATAGGCTGAACTCAACCAGGACCCTTTTACACTACACAATTATATTACAGTTGTCCCTTCGTATCCGCTGGGATTTGGTTCAAGGACCCCCCATGGATACCAAAATCCGTGAATACTCAAGTCCCATTATATGCAGTGGCATAGCAAAATGGTGTCCCTTATATAAGGTGGCAAAATCAAGGCTTGCTTTTTGGATTGTTATTTTTTAAAGAATATTTTCAAGCCGTGAATACTTACATCCGTGAATGCCAAATCCATGAATGTGGAGGGACAACTGTACTATGATTCCACTTTAACACCCATGGCTATATCCTATGGGGTTTGTAGTTTGGTGAGGCACTAGAACTCTCTGTTCAACAAGTCTAAATACCACTCCCTGAACTACAAATCCCAGGGTACCATAAGATTTTGCCATGATAGTTAAAGTGGAATGATAGCATTTTAACTGTGTAGTGTGAAAGGTCCCCTGGGCTTTGTTAAATGACAGAACGGAGAGGGAATGCATACAGCAGCCAAGCTCCTATAAACTGTTAGTGTCACATAAATATATGCCAACATAGAGGTGAGGATAGCCTTGCATAAATACCCTAAAGGTACCAGATCCCATCTGATCTTGGAAGCTAAGTAGGGTTAGCCCTGGTTAGTACTTGGATGGGAGACCACCACCAAATACCAGGCAGTGTAGGCAGTATTTCAGAGGAAAGAACTGGCAAAACCACCTCTGAGTATTCCTTGACTGAGAAAACCCTTTCAAATTCATTGAGGTGTCATAAGTTTGACAGGTGACTTAAAGTCAAACATGCACACACATATATGCTGGATCCCACCATCATGCTACCAATTGTGAAATAGGTGTCACGGCCTTGAGCTTCTCTGTTGTGGAGCGGTCAATTAGTTCCCCACCCACCAAGTCAAAAACCATCAGGACCCAATGTGTCCTGATGCACACGTCACAATGTGGATTGTCTCTTAATCAGCAATGTGTCCCAAGGCACATGTCCCATTGTGCAATTGGAGCCTCCGTTGTGCAACAGGACATCTTGTGCAGTGCCCTGTTGTGCATCATTGCAATTCACTAGCATGGTTGCATGTCAGCAATGTAGCTGCATCATCCTAAACTATTAAAGTTATGCATTGTAACCTCTGATGCATGATCTCAGCCATTGTTATTTGGGATGATTGCTTTGAAAAAAATTAACATACCCTATTTCAGAAGTCTGTTCAGGACAAGACAGTATCTATGAGGAATACAGTGCAACAAGCAGAGAAAAGAGATAGGATGAGTGGGATTTGAATACAACTCCTTGGTGGCCCAAAGGCACACTGTCCTCATTTCCATCTTTTCAGTATTGGAGTGGGGGTGGTCTTATTTGGCACCCTTCAACTGAAAGAGGTGGATGTACACACCAAGCATTCTACTGCTCTCTTAGTCTTTCCAATTAAATCTCTCAAAAGTTTGTTCTAATCAAAAATAATTTTAAAATATATTAAAAAAAAAAAAAACCTTTTGGAACAGGAGGAAAAAAATGCAAAAGCTGGGAAACCACTTCATAATAGTGTCATGGGAAGAGTCATGGGCATTTGGGGAGAAAGGCCCTGGGACTGGAAAGTTCACACCCTCTGTCCTAATGGTTTCTTTTCTGCCATTGCTTTTCTCTTGGTTTTATATTCCGCTGTCTTTAGTCATTGCTTTTTCATATTATTGCTGCATTGTTATCCTTTATATTTTTAACAGTTGTTCACTGTCCAGAGAACCCAGACTTGTGGGTAGTTTAAAAAGGCGCATAATCTTTTTTTAAATGCTAGTGCATTTGGGATGTGAAGCCCTCAGCAGTTCCGGGTTCTCAGTAAATACCTAAACTTTAAGTGCTTCCTGTGTGACCTCTGACATGCACACAACTACCTCATTTAGTTTTTCTTTATTCCATGTTTATTTTTATTTTATTTTATTTTTTAAAAAGACAAAGTAAAACAAAAAGGCAAGGCAAAACATAGGTAAAAATGCTCTTGCCGCAGACTTCTGGATGTTGATTCCTAGCTGTCTGCTGCTTACACACAAGTCTGCTCAGGCCCTGGATGAGTTTGTTCTGTTCTGAGACAGCAAAGCAGGCAAAAACCACACGTAAACCATACCAGGGATTTCCACTCACACCACCACAACCACCACCACCCCTCCTCTTTCCATCTGCCGCAACTTTTAATAACAGTTTACTCTTCTGTGAGAGCATATAAAGCACATGCCCTGCTCATCTCGCCAAAGTGCTTGAAAGGTTGTCAGCAAGAGCAACCCGTTGGACTCAAATTGCTGATTTATACAAGTGCAAATGCACACGCCAAGTCCTGGCTGCAGAATGCTCTTGATTACACACACACACACACCCTCCATTAACTTGGCAAACCCTCCCCATCACCTTCATCCAAACATTTGCCTTTTATAGTCTTCGAATAACACTTCTCAATTCTTTCTCTACCCTCCACTCTGCGCTCTACTCCATTCCCTTCTCTCTCATTTAGCAAAAAAAAAAAAAAAGGTAAAAACATTACTATCAAACTCTTCCCCCTGCTCCACCTCAACAATTCAGAGTTGGGGCTCCTTCCACAAAAACTCAGCACAGACATTTGTAAACACGGACACACATGGGTCTGAATCCAACCTAGAGTAGATCCACTGAATCGACTGTTTAATGATGAGTCAATGCATATGTAAATTCCATAGATTTAGGGAGTCTACTCTAGTTGGGAATGCCAGTAGGATTCCAATCATGCTGTTACTGGCTCATGCTTAAGGAAAGCTGGTTGGCTTGGCAAATCAAATACTTTCAACAGGGCTGGCCCTACCATTTGCCAGCATGGGATAGCCACCCCAGCCAACAGATATGGGTAGTCTGAGAGACCCAGGCTAGTTATTGTTACTTGTTATAGGCGAATAACTTTGAACCAACCAAATGAAGGTCAGCTATTCCCCTTTCCTGTGCTACAGCGCATATAATGTATCCCTTCAAATGGTAGATGGCACTTTTTTTATATATGCCCCCAATATTATAAAAAATAAAAAGTTCTCCACATGTAGTAAACTAGCACACCATGGAAAGAATTATATGAAACCTTTCCATCAATCTACTAATTTGCTACATACAAGAGGTTGGTCCCAGTTTAAAGCAGTGTGACAATGCTTTAATTGTTATGGCTCCATGCCATGGAATCCTGGGATTTATAGTCTGAAAAGGTACTTAGAGTACTCTGCTAGAGGCCTTAGTGCACTCCTCTGAACAATTCACTAGAGTTCTCTAGAAGGGAGTTCTAAACACCTCACCATTTTATAAATCCCAGGATTCCATAGGATGGAGCATATGGAGTTTGTTGTGTCTAAGGATTTGAGGAGTTAATGGAAGAGCATTCTTAAATGTAACTGTCACCATCTGAAATTTCTAACGCTTCACTCTATGGAATGTATAAATGTTGGTGCGTAAAGCAGTTATCATCATCATTTCATCGGACATACTAACCATATATTTTGCCTCTATGGCTATAAAATGTGTAGGTGATCTGAGCTTCCAAAAGTTAGTTTTGTGAATTACAACCTCCAGAATTGGCCAGCATGACCAACTGGGGGAGTTGTAGTTGTGGGTGGGGAGGAAATGGAAGCCCTGTGGGTCAAAGAAAGGAGCAGAGTGGGGAATTGGGAGATTTCTTAACCCTGGCAAGAGGAGATTGGAGTCTGAATTTTCACACACAGACAAATGCATACACACAGCCACCCAGTCTCTCAGACTTAGTATGCATTCTCAGACACAGACACGCTCTCACACCAGCTCCTAAAATTTATGGTTGTTGTCCAAGTGGAAAAACAGCTGGTGCGGGTTAATCAAATACAGCAAAAGATTTAAAGCGAAAGACTGGGAGACAATGTCTGGTAGCAGCAGAAGCAGCACACTCTCTAGCAATGGAGAGGAATGCTCATCTCTTCCAAACATGATGACCCCCGTGGCCCTCAGCCAGAACAAAAAGATTTGCACCTGGTCATGATAAACGTCAATGCAAAAGATGCTAAGCAGACGTCTCATCCTTGAATCCGTTCCAGGCAAAAGGCTGGAGCAAGAAGCACATCATTCCCAAATATGTCACAGAGATACATGCTGACCCTGGATCTGTGCTCAGACATTAGGAAAGGCAGAGCAGAAGAAAATTTTTTGTTTGTTTGTTTCATTGGTCAGAGGAATAAAATGGGGCTAGCAATATAATCCCATCTCATGAGTGGGGAACTTGTGGCCTGCCCATCAACTCCAGCCAGGATGGATTGCACAGAGTTTTAGTTGCTCTAGGTTAGGGTACACTGGAGTCCACAAAAGCTGGTGCCAAAGAAAACATGCTAACCTTTAAGGCATGGGTGGGAAAAATACAGTCCTGGTGATGTTTTTGTGGCCCCTGATATTATCCCTGACTCCTCCAGACCACCCATTTTCCATCACCCCCCAAAAGGCGTGACTTGTTTTCTTTGAAGCTTCAAGGCACAGTGATTCACCTTCTAAATAGTTCACAAGGGGCAGCATCTTGATAGTGATGTGTGTGTAAGTGCGGCTTACACACATATATGTCTTTTTTTTAATGGGGTGCAGGAAGCTATTCTCTATCACTTTGGGCCCCATCCAAAACCTTCCCCTGGCAGCTGTCAAGGGGGGGGGGAGGGAGGAGGGAAGCAACTCAGATGATGACAACGTGGCTGCTCTGGGCTCTGAGGGAAAGAAAAATGATGGTGCAATCCATCTGTGAGAGCCACCCTCATTTCTTTCCCCCTCTGAGCTATGACCAGCTGTTTCTTCATCATCTGAATCCCCTCCTCTCTCTCCCTCCCCTCCCACAGAAAGAGAGACACCTTTGGGGGCCTGACGGCTGCTGGGGTGGAGGAGGAAATGGAGTTGTGTAGGTGGAGTGTTGCATTCCACCTGCTTGATGTAGCTTATTGGCCAAGGTCCCCTGCAACATTTAAACTAAAAAAGAAGAAGAATTAAAAGCAGAAATCTTGGCTACTTCTGGCTCCATCTAAAGAGATTCCACCTAAACATTAGGAAGAACTTCCTGACAGTAAGAGCTGTTCGGAAATGGAATGCACTGCCTCGTAGTGTGGTGGAGTCTCCTTCTTTGGAAGTTTTTAAACAGGCTGGATGGCCATCTGTTGGGAATGATTTGATTGTTTATTCATGCATGGCAGGGGGTTGGACTGGATGGCCCTTGGGGGTCTCTTCCAACTCTATGATTCTATGATTTCATTTTGTTATTATCCATGCAGTTGCTGGAGAAAAAAATTGGCCCCAGCCCTGCCACAGTTGCCCATGCCTAGTTCCTAAGTGCCACAAGACTCTTGTCTTTGCTGCAACAGACCCCCCCCAAAAAAAATATTATCCCCCCCCCCAAAAAAAAAATCATTTCCAAGCTCTGGAAAAACAAACACAGGAGATCATGGTATTGTGTGTTTTCAAGTTGATCCCTATCCTAGGGTTTTCTTGGCAAAATTAAGTCAGAGGAGGTTTTCCATTTCTTTCATCTCAGGTTGAGAGAGTGTGACTTGCCCAAGGTCAGTCTGTGGGTTTCTGTGGCTGAGTGGAGATTTGGATTCTGGTCTCCCCGAGTACTCAAACCACCACACCACACCTAATATCTTTTAGCAGTAGCTTAAATCTGGCTAATTTAGGTCCATCCTATCTCAAGCTCAATCTGCCTGCTCCCCTCCCTTCCCTCTTACCTACCAAATATTTCACAAAACTGTATCCATAGTACTCCTATGGAGAGCGTATAGGTGTATGTGGATAAAATTGTGTACATTGGTTATTGTGTAAGGAGGGAAAGTAGAAACAAAATTCACAACTTCAGATAAAAGAAGATCCAAGGAATGGACAAATATCACTGTCAGAACAAGACTAGACAAAAAGCAGTGTTCAAGCATGCAAAAAGCAGTGGTCCAGATGCACCCTTGTTGTTCTGCTCTGTCCTATTCGCTACCTCTGCTTCTGAAAGGGTGGTGTTCTGCTTCTTTGTACGCAGATGAGCACTGGCAGGCATGTACTGAAATGTACTTTCCGTGGCTATTAAAACCATCTGCTCCTTCCAGATGCTTAGCCCTCTCTTTCTGTTTGTTGAAATTGCTGGACAGCACTCTCAACTTTGGATGTGTTGGACATTTGCTGCTTTTGATGATTGCCCAAACGATTGAAAGGAAGGAGAGAGAGGGGAGCAACTGGGATCTATCTCTGTCATCATCAGAATAGAGATTCCCATATTAGTGAGACAGTAATTCCACAAACTGTAAGGAAGCCCCTTGAGGTGCTGAACCTATTTGAGGGATAGGGGCCAACACTTTGGAAAACTCCCTTAAAATCCAAAGTAAAATACAAAGCAGATTCACTGCCCTGCTAACATGGAAGCTGCCAGTGTGTTATAAATGCTTCCTGAGATCCTGTAGCAGACACATTGACCCAATGTTGTGGCTACACTCTGTCCCCTGATCTGAACCCCAAAACCAAGCATAAAATTCAACAAGCCACAAGAGGGATGGTGTTGAAGGATGACACATTGAGCTTGCTCCCGCCAGAGAGCAGCAGTGTATCAACCGGAAGGAGGAATCCCTGTCACAACTTGCTGGCACATTGCTGCTCACTGGCAGGAGAGGACTGGACATATCACCCTTCAGCATCCCACTAGCCATTGATACAAAACCTCACCTCTCAATACGATCAGCTGAATTGTAAGGTGGGTTTGTGGGGCATTAGTATCATGGCAATACAGTAGTGTCATGGTCATAAATGTGAATAGGAAACAGCTGTAATATCATAGGTCTTATAACTTATAACATTGTAACTGATTAACATGTTTACAATGATGGAAGGCCATGAGAACATGCAACAACTCCCAGAAGGGCTAGACCTAGATGTATTGCTGCCTGAGGCAACATGGAAAATGTTGTGTCCCCCCACAGCATCCTCCAAATCAAGGTGTGTAAGACCCCAAGCTAGCCAAATTATTTGGGCATATGAAACATGAAAACACCCCAAGAGCCCCTCTCTCTCTATCACTGGACGTAAAACTAAAATAGCAGCATAAATAAGCATATTTTCCCTCTAGTATCACCCAGAGCCTGTGCCTAAGGTAGACATCTCCCTCTTCCTAATGGCAGGTTCAGCCCTGATTCCCTGCCATCAGAAGTGAGCCAAAGGAGTCCCTCCTTGTCCCCAGAACAAATTGCAACAAGACCATTTGGCAAAGCCTCACCTGGAAGCTCCTTGGCCACTGAGTCTCTGAGTCTCTTGGCTTATGCATAAGAGTGAACAGCTGAGGTGCATTATGGGAGAAGGCTTACAGAGGCTCCGGGTCTATACAGGCATATGTGAGGCACAAAGAGTAGTCATCACTGTACAGTAACCACATTGCTGAAACTTTACATATATTTAACCACATTGCAGAGATGCTAAGAAACCCAGGCTTATCTATAGGAAGCAACTCACCCCCCAAAAAACACCTATGGATTGTTTTGCAGTAATGGCAATTCGCAGCAGCTGTTATTTGTCTTAATGGTTTTTTGGCAGATCGCAGGCACGGGAAGCTCTCTGTATTTCCCTGCAAATGGGCATGCCTAAGAATCAAGATGGTGACCGCAAGTGAATTATTTGCATTTTTACTTACCACAATTTGCCGCCGCCAGATAGTATTTTTTAAAAAACCACATCTAAAGTGTGAAAGAGCAATCTTTCGCTTTAACAACAACAACAAAAAGCTGTTTTATTGTATTAGCACTCACTCACAAAGGCAAAAATCCAACATGGCAGCTCCGGGCGCTTGCCTTGCTAGCAAGCTCTGTCCCACCCTGCCCCTATGCTCATCCAACCAATAAGCTTTCAGATTTTGCTTGTATGGGAAAGCAAATAAATTTGGGTCGTTGTCTCAATAAGCAGGAATGTGCATCCCCCCCCCTGTTTTTTTAAAACTCCGGGGAAACCCGCAAAGGCTTTTCCCGAAGAGTATATTGCATTTTTGGCCTCCTTCCTTCTGAATAAGGCGAAACGATGAGGAATCCCATTAAGACAGATAGTATTCTCTTCGCATTCTGTGAGGAGTATTTTCGCCATTTCAACAACTGTCCTGTTAGTGAATTGCAAAGATGTGTAATGGAATGATGGCAAGAGTGTACCAACGCACACCGGCCTCTGCCAATGAATATCAGCACTCCCAAGCTGGTGTCCCGGTGCGTATCAGTCCGGTTGTGTGTCGGCCACTTCATTGGCTCTCCCATATAGTGATGTCATGGCAGCCCCTTGCTCAATACAGATCAACCTTGTGAAATGGCTCTCTTACTGAATCCCAGCCAGCAATAATCGTCCCTCACCACCATTCTTGGAATGGAAGATTATGAAGAGCAATGTGAGTGCAAATGCAGCTTAGTTTACACATCCAGTGTCCTCCCAATTGTGTGGGCCAATAGGCTCCCATTTGAATGACTACCTGACAATAACTGCTGCTTCCGGCCAGCTGCCTAACATCAGGGCCGGCCTCAGGGCAGGCGGCTGCAAGGAGCACAGGAGGAAAGAATCAGGCCTTTCTTCTTCCCCCTTCTATTCTACCAGCTCCAGAACAGGATCCTCTTCCCAAAGCCACCTCATCCACCCAATAAAGCTTGCCCATGAGGCGCTGTTTTTCTTGCAAGGGTTTAAATGCTCTGTTCCTTTATGGAGTTCTGCAGATGTATTTTCCAGGCTTTCCCCTCATGATAAACAATGGGCAGATGGAGTGTGGGCCAGAGGAAAATGTGAGCTGGATTCCTTGCCATATGCTCTCCCCCCCCCCCAACACCCAATGCTGAATGATAACCATATGGAGACACTCTCACAATCCCCCCCCCTCTCTCTGCTTCAATTTACAACAGAGAAAAGGATTTGTGAGGACATCTAAGAGCAGAGCAATTGCAGCATTGTCTGAAGCTGACTGGGTGTGTCATTGTATTTGTGTACCCGGAAAACGCCACTCATTTGAGTCCATTCAACCACAGTATTGTTGAGTCTCAACAAGCTAAGCGGGGTTGAAGCATGACTTTGATTTCTCTTTCCTTCTCCCCCTCCTCTCCCAGTCTTTAAAAGAAACAAAAACAGTGTAATGTAAATCCCACCCAAACAGCAACCCATTAACTCACTTCTGCTTATTCTGTATCCCATGTTTCCAGGACTGCATCACACAAGGTAGGAGTTTGATTTCAAAGCCAGAATTCAGTTTTGTGAGTACCTTCGGTTATCATTCCAGCAACAGGCTTCCAGCTTCTAGGCCTTATGGCGGTGGAGAAAACTATGTGAGAAATTGTGACTGATGTCAGAGAAAGTCTGGATAGAACAAAGGCAGGGCTTAGAAGTGTTACTTTTTTGGATGACAATTCAGAAAACCCCAGCTAGCAAACTACAAGGTAACTTTTGCAAGCTTAATCTCCATTATGCAGTTATATCAGTTTTGTCCCACTTTAACTCCCAACACTCCATCCTATGCCATTGTAGGATTTGTAGTTTTTGAGCTATGCAGACTTCTCAGTCAGAGAACACTTGTACTTATAGTTCAGGGGAGTGGACTAGAGCCCTCTAATAGACAATTCTAGGGACCTTATTAAAACTACAAATCCCAGGATTCCATAAGATAGATCCATGACAGTAAAAGTGGTATCAAACAGCTATAATTGTGTAGTGGAGATACACTCATTTTCTTACATAGCCTTTATCCCTGCCCTTCCTTGTTCTCTTTGTGTAGTGAACTCAGAGTTTTATCAGACACAAGCCTTGATTTCACACAGTTCAATGTTTTATTGCCACACCAGACATCATGTTAACTGCTATTAACATGCAGTTTTTTTAAAAAATGTAAATAGTAGCTGCAAGGAGCAACAAGCCAACAACGACTTCCCTTGTAGTGCAAATAGCAGCTTGGGGTGGGAAGATCATAGCCAGGGAGAAATGATGAAACAAACATCTCCCTGCCCCCCACTGCTCATTTCTACTTCCCTGGCAACTATATACATTTACAAAAAATTAAAATGTGCATATTTATTGCATTTCACCAGGGTCTGTTGAAATCCTCCAGATGTCTCAGCAGATGAAGTCATGAACTTGCATATGGGAACTTGCATATGGGAATGTAGCCAGAGGCCTCCCTGATCCCCACCAGTCTCCACCAGCAATGGAATGGGAGTTGAGGACAGCTATGGTAGTGACGCTGTGAGTTGAGGCAGGGGAGACTTTAGTTGTTGCAGAAAAAGAGATAAAGAGAGGGGAATACCAACCTCTGCAATAATCAAGAAAATGCGTATACAAGTGTAAGGTGGAATTATGTTTGCATATGTCACTAACAGGATGCCAGTCAATATCATTCCAATACATTTTTAACTAGGGGCCTAGAATGTCCTTTGAAACATGTTGGGTGCATCATTCTAAATGTCAAAAACTTAAATGATACCAGCATGTTTCTCCTGGTGGGACAAAAATTAGAATCATAGAATCATAGGAGATTATCAGACGCTCTAAATATGGCATTATCATGACACCAGGAGATCGCTAAAGGGCTTCTATTTCACATGACATCATTCCCCTCTTGTAATGCTCCCGTTCGGCTCTCATTAACCAGCACTGCTTTTTATTGATGGGCTAAGCTGTTAATGGATCCCCTGTTTCCATTTCTGTCATGGAATGTCCTGCAAGTGAAAAGGTGCCTGTTTTGCTGGCACGATCCCAGCATCAATGGGAGGTCCATGCCAGACCACATCCAGGTGAGATCGGGACATCCAGGTAAGTGACACGCCGTTTTGTACCCTCCACGGGTTACTTGTAAAATTTTAAGTGTGTTTAGGTGCTTGCTGTCACTTTTTCTTTTTTACTAAGGTTTTTATTTTTGAATTTCCCAGGCTCTCATCTTCTTACAAGAAGCAGCAGGATTTCACTCCTGGGCTGCTGTGGGAAGCAGGAATAAGGTAAGTCTGAAACTTTTTGTTCTTGTGCCAGGACAGGGATGGGACAGGGACAGGAGAGGGGTGGGAGAGGAGATTGCTTTTTTTGTTCCCATCTGATAATCTCCATAGAGTTGGAAGAGACCACAAGGGCCATCTAGTCCAACCCCCTGCCATGCAGGAATACACAATCAAATCATTCCCGACAGATGGCCATCCAGCGTCTGCTTTAAAATCTCCAAAGAAGGAGACACCACCACACTCTGAGGCAGTGTATTCCACTTCTGAACAGCTCTTACTGTCAGGGAGTTCTTCCTAATAATGTTTAGGTGGAATCTCTTTTCCTGGAGTTTGAACCCATTGCTCCATGTCCTAGTCTCTGGAGCAGCAGAAAACAAGCTTGACCCATCCTCAGTATGACATCCCTTCAAATATTTAGACATGGCTATCATGTTACCTCTCAAGTGCAGAGAAAAAGGTTACATATGCCTCTTTCCCCATTACCACTGGTTTGTGTTGCCTTTGATATCTATCCAAGGTGCTGAATCTTATGCCCAATGTAGGTTCAACACCTAAAATAGTTCCTTGAAAGTTCAGAATAAAACCTAGAGCAATTCACAGCCCCACTGACTTGGGAGCCACCAACCACTATAGTCCAGTGCTGTAGAGTCGACAGGGTTGCTTTTAAAATTTTAGCAGACCACAGGATCACATCTCATACTATCCTTTAACCCAACTTTCCAGCCACAATTTTCCCAACCTGATGCCCTCAGTATTTATTGGACTACATCTCCCAGAACACCATGATGGCTGGGGTTTTCAAAAAGTAGGTTTTCGGGAAGCTACAAGTCCTCTCATCCCCACTGAATCGCCATTGTTTTCTGGGGATGGTAGGAGTTATAGTTGTTTTCATCTGGAGTGCAACCTGTGGGGAAGCTCTTCTATAGCCTCCATATCAGATTGTCTCATGCTGATCTGGCTCTTGGAAAGCACTTAACAATTCTCTGAGCTTGATTCTACATCTTGAGTCTTTTAAATCCCACTTTTCACATTATGAAGGTTTTACCTTTCCATAGCTCACATTTGAGCTGGCAAATCACACACACATGCACATCTTCATTTTAAAGTTCACAAAAGGCAGCAAAGTGGAATGGCTGTTTTCCTTTCTTCTCGCTGCCCCTCCCTCCAGCCACATTTTTAAGTGTTTAAAAAATTCTAGCAGGCTAAATGTTGATTAAAAATACGCTAAACCAAACAGCCAAGTAGCACTAGCCTTACTCGGGCATGAGGCCATAAGAACTTGGCAGAGTCCCACCCATGTTTGAGAACCAATGTCCTCTGTGTAGATAAAAGACTCAAGGAAGGGTGTTTTTTCCCCCTCCTTCCAGGCAGAAAAGCAAGCCAACTTGGTGATTTCATCACCAGGACAGGCTGTGTCAAGTTGGAGGGTTTCAGACATGCAGGAAGTCAGCCTTGGACTCTGTTCAGAAAACAAAAGAGTGTAGCAGCCATATCAGTGGTGTCACGAGGGTTAGTGTAACCCAATGCAGTAACACATGGTGCCACCACCCCCCATGGAACTCCTCCCATACCAGAACATACAGGATCCTTAGTCATCCCAGCAACCTATGCAATCTGCATGCGACTTTGAGGGTTGCCAAAAACCTACATGCAGGAGAGGAACAAGAGGGAAGGCTCACCTCACACAGAGCCAGGGATATTTTTATTTGAAAGAAACAATAGATTGATTTTATAGCAATAGCAATAACACTTACATTTCTATACTGCTTTATAGTGCTAAGCACTCTCTAAGTGGTTTACAATGTGTTACCTAATTGCCCCCAACAAGCCGGGTACTCATTTTACCAACCTATGGAACGATGGAAGGCTGAGTCAACCTGGAACCCTGCAAGATTGAACTCACAAAGTTGTGGCTGCAGTACCTGCATTTAACCACTGTGCCACCAGGGCTCCTTATAGGTAATCATTTTGGTGTTACCCCCTCTGGTGGTGTCACCCAGTGCAGTCTGAACCCCCCACACCACCTTCATAACGCCACTGGCCCATAGCTATGATCAAAGCAAATAGGAAAGGTTGCCTTCTAGCAGTGCACACTGATGAACTCAAGAGATTGTCCTCCTCACCATCCAAAATAATTAAACTGGCAGATATCTCAAATAACATATTCGATCCTTGCCATCTCCAGCGAAAAGGGTAAAGTAGCAGGTGAAGGAAAGACCACCACTTGGAAACATTGGCTGGAATCCTGTTGGTGGCATACACAGGAGTAAGTGCAATTTCCCCAATCTCAGGACTTGGTGTGAGTGTCAGGGTCTGGCCCCACTTCTCTGAGCCCCAGGGTAAGATGAAGGCTCTCAAGGCAGGAGCACTGTCCTGGAAATAAAAGCTGGCATCCTGTTCAATATTTGTGAGATTTGTAAGCCAGGCTTACAATCTCATAACTTTTGGGATTCGTGTTTATGGTTCTTAACAACCAGATATGACCCAAGGGGTCTCTCTGGCTGCCTGTCTCAAAGTGCCTCCCTAATGGGAAAGTGCTGTAGTCATCATTTCTTAGCTCCCTGGGATGGAGTTCCTCGGAAATCCTTCAGTTAAGCCTCCTGGCTTAAAGCAGTAGGATTTTTGCATAGCATCCATAGAAGTACCTTTGACGATTGAGCTCCCATTGTTGTAGCCATGCCTGCTGCTGCAGGATCTCAGCCAAAAGTGTTCATTTTTTAAAAATGGTGTCATGTTGTGCTGGCTTCCATGGCTGCAGACTACTGTATGCTCTCCAGAGCCCTCCTGCCTTTCCCTCCATCCTTCATCTCATTTGTTAGGTTTGAGGGGGCGGTATTTGAATGTCAGATTAATGATGTTTAATGTACCATGCTTAATTATGTCATTAGGCTCCACCTCCTCTAACATTATCAGGCCTTAGGGATGTAAATCCTCAACTATTTCATCCTCACATGTGAGAAAAAATAATGACAGAGTTTCTCCACAATGCAGCGGAAAATAAACATTCTTCCCCAGTATTCTCCCTGTAGTCAAAAATCCCGAAGTACTGCAGAAAAATTATTCTGCAAAAGAATAAAACATAGGCCAGAATCCTCTATGCACTATGTTGGTATGTAGCCACGGTTATAACAGAATTACAGAGTGAATCCCACCACACCGTTCCCCCCATTCCCCATTAACTGGTCAGCAGCTGCTGCTATCGACAGAGATCTCTTCCCCGTCACTCAGGAAGCAGCTGACTAACATTCCCACCCCCTCGTGTGAGCTATCTCCATTGCAACAGGCACAAACAGGGCCCCTGTCACAATCTCCTCCTGCAGCAGAGATCGCTTGTGTATGGATGTGTGGGAGAGAGACTGTTAATCGGCCATTTCCTGAATGACAATGGAACAGACCCTTGTGGATCACTTGGGGGACTTTGGTCTCTATGTATTCTCTACATGAGAAGAAACATAGGGATCATGAATATGAAACAGTTACAAATCTGTAACTCTCAGTTGCGCATTTATAACTGCACAATGCAATTCTGGCCATGGTTTTTTGCACACACAAAAAATGTGTTCTGTGTCAAAAACAGATTTCCTGTGGAGAAAACAGTGTTTTCAGTGCAGGAAACACATTTTCTGTTTCAAAAACAGGAGATTTGCATTTTTTAAAAAATGCATCTTACTGCACAAAATAATTGTTCCAAACACTTCAGGATTTCAAGTGTCAGGAGAAAAATGTGCAAAATTCTCACTGGTCTATTATTCTTCATAGTATCATGAAACTTTTTTTAAAAGCTAGGAATAAATAATTACAAATGTTCTTTCCATTCCTACCAGGCACTGTCTGTTGGTCTCTCAGGGCCTGGAATCCTCTTGACTTGGCAACACAATCTGGCTGTGTTCATGCACCCAGATGCCTGAAGAAACAGACACCCTCCTGGACCTTCCAGGGATCCTCTAGAAGTCTGGGAAGATGGTGTCATCTTTGTTCATCCAACTGGGGAAAAAGCACACAGATATTGCTAGGCCGCTTCCCAGCTCTCTCCTCCAGCCACTAAATGGCCATGGGGAAGACTCACATGGCAGGGAAGTAGGTGGCATGCCCAGGAAAGGGGAAATAAGTGGAGCTATGCCTGGAAGAGATTTACACTCCAAGGGGTCCATACAGGATCTCAGCCATCATGTTTTGGGACTACAGTTCCCAGAATCCTGTAACCATTATGGGGCTAGGAATTTAGGGATATTAGTCCCCCAAAGCAATTATTTCCACACTCTAGAAGTACCATTCTCTGCTCCAAAATCCTGGAGAGCTAATAATGCCTGTTGGAGAAGACTCTGTTGGACTCAATGGGCAAATTTTCCAACCCACAATATAAAACAAGTTCCTAAATTTCTGTTCCCCCGATTAGTCAGTTACCCAAACTGCTGCCTGGACTGCTTGGGTTGGATTGGACACAGAGAGGGGGTGTTTTATGGGACAGCGGCTCCCGGGATTTGGAATACTGGCCATCTTCCTCCCAGACAGCAGAAATAGTTGGCAAATTCATCCACATCAAACCCAAAGCCTTTCAAGTCCCTTCACTTACTGTAGAAGAGTGTGGGAGAACCATTCCCGTCATGATGTGTGGAGATGTGAAACAGAGAAAGGAAGTTGCCAAAGGCAAGTGATTTTACCAGAAACAATGAAAGGAGGCAGACAAAACAGAGCAGAACTAGCATATGTGGAAGGACCAGCTGAGACAGAACGCCTCTGCTTTCCAAGGAAAGAGCTCCTCCCAGGTTATGGAAATGTTACTGAATAATACACTGGGAGCTATTCCATTAAATTATCAGTGCATGCATACACTTACCAGGATCTCCCAAGAGAAAAGGTTGACTTCTTAGTAATAGGTTAAAACAGGGTGGGTCAGCATGTGACTGGCCCTCCAGATGTTGCCAGACTATGGTATTGTCTATACAAGACACACACACACAGAGAGAGGATTGCTCCGCAGTAATGGCAACTCACTGCAGCTGCTATTTGTCTTAATGGTTTTTTGGGCAGATAGTTGGCATACAGAGCTATCCGCATTTGCTGTACAAACAGGCATGCCTATAAATCAAGATGACGGGCACAAGTGAATTATTCGCATTTTTACTTACCTCAAATTGCTGCTGCCAGACAGTTTTTTTAAAAACCCTATCCAAGGCGCAGAAAAGCATCCTTTTGCTTTAAAAAAAAAGCAACCCCCCCCTTTTATTGCCTTAGCACTCGCTTGCTAAGTGAAAATCCAACATGACAGCTCTGGGAGATTGTTAGCAAGCTCTGCAGCCCTGCACACATCCAACCAATCAACTTTCAACTTCTGCTCGCAGTCACTTGTCCCAACAAGCAGGAATACGCATTTCTTCCACTTTTTAAAAAAACTTTGGCAAAAGCCACAAAAGCTTTTCCAGCATACTTTTTGGCATTTTTGGCCCCATGCTTTTCAAATACAGCAGAGTGATGCAGAATCCCATTAAGACAAATGGTATTCTCCTCACATTTTGTGAGTATTTCCACCATTTAGACAACCCCTACAACTTGATCCTCCATCACCATTGACTGGGGTATGTGCAATGGGAACAGTAGGCTAACAACATTTGGAGGGCCACACATTCCCCGCTCCTGAACAGAAGGGCCACATTACGCAAGCTATCTGCATACTCCAAAGTCAACCCTAGCTATCAAAGGAGTGAGTTTACTTGTGTGATGTATTTATATATTCACAACCATATGCTTCGCACCTCCACCTCGGACAGTTTTAGGTGTACCTAGTGGTGCAGACAAACAGGTTTCAGTTCTGGATGGTATCTTACGTAAGAGGTTCCCAGTCTATGGTCCCTAGATGTTGTTGGACTTGTAGTGCAAAACATTCCAGCCAGCATGGCCAATGGTAAGGAACCCCAAAACATCTGGGAATTCACACAATAGCTGGGATTTTCTTAGGGACATCCAGACATGTAAGCATCCTTGAGCATGTGGATGTCCTTTTTCAGGCATTGTCGGGATTGGTATTCCCTTCCTCCTTCCTCAGTGCCCAAAGTTTCCCCCCTCCCAACTCATTGAAAAGATGCCCTTCAAGGCCATTCCACACAGCATGGTAAGAAGGCAGGATTGGAGAAGTGTCTGGCTACGTCCCCATAGCCAGATGCACAGTGATAACAGTGATGCTATCGGTAATTCCAACTACAGTAGACCGACTGAATTAGTAGGATTTATGTGAGTGTGGTCTCACCATCCAACATCTGATTCAAGGAGTCTTTGTTGCTGTGTGCCTTCAAGTCATTTCCAACTTATGGAGACCCTAAGGTGAACCTATTACATGGTGTTCTTGGCAAGATTCTTTTCAGGAGGGGGGTGCCTTTGCCTCCCTCTGAGGCTGAGAAAGTGTGACTTGTCGAAAGTCATCCAGTGGGTTTCCATGGTTGAATGGGGATTCCAATTCTGGTCTTCAGAGCCGTAGTCCAACGCTCAAACACAACACCAAGCTGGCTCTCCTAATTGGGACCGCTAATAGGATTTAGACCTATGTCTTCCCAATTGCTGTAGCCAGCAGGGCTCCTCATTCTCACACCCTCCAACTCTCCTGATTTGGCAGAGGCAGTCCCAATCAGTTCTTTGTTATCCCACTTTTTCAGCTGTTTTTAAAATGTCCCATTGTCTCTTTTCCTTCCACTTTCCCCCCTTCGTCCTCTGCTTACTCCAATCACTGCAAACTGAGTTCAAAGTGCTAAAGTAGTTTGCACTCAACTAACTAGCAGGGGGAGAGAACCAGAGGTGAAGGAATCTTTTGCTTCTCAGTAGGCTTAGGCAAAGGCAAACTCCTGCAGCCTCTCCTAGCTTGTGTGTTCTGCCTCATTAATAACCTTTGCCATCTTGATCACAATCTGATGTTGCTTGGCCACATTTCTCCCAGTTTTAATCTGTGAAATGTTGGAGGGGTATGTATTCTGTATCTATTGGATATCATCTAGTTTCTTTAATAAATACTTTCTCTTCTCTTAAGGCAGTCTTTGCTACTTATTCCAAGCATCCAGCCTCCAAACAAAGCAACAGACTGATCAGTAGGGCCAGATCTATCTTCTACCCACCCCTCTAGCAGACGATACTAGGTTCCAGATGATCAAATAGTCTTGCTGGGTAGTAATCAATTTCTCACATCCCACACAATTCTTCTCTCAGAGGACTCTCAAAAGAGATCACGTGGGGGCTTTTCCCCTTCATGAAACAGTCCTTAGAAGTGTTATTAATATAAACAGGGCAGTTATTATCTTAATAAAATGCATGATTACAACATTAAAGTTTTATTGAGGTTGAACAGCTGTATTGGATCTGCCGGATTATATTTTGGTTAATCCTCCATGAATGCATTTTATTTCATCAGTTGATATTTATTTAACATATAATAACTGTGCAAGCGAATCTATTAAATACACATGTGGTGGCCTTAATTTGAAGCATTACCTTTAAAAAAATAGAAAAATAGAAAAAGGGTGACTGTTCAATTCATGCAATCCTATTCAAACACAGTGGGAGCCAAACTCACTCCATGGCCAAAGCAAACTGTCACATAAACTTTATGCCAGATGTCCCACACGGGGTATAATAAAATTCCAAAGAAAATAAGTTTTGAAGGAAGCAGTTGGGCTGCTCCATTCCCAGCTCAACCTGTAGATGAAGGCTTTGATTCTAGTGTAGGAACACAGTCCTCTTCCCCATGGATTATACATGAACTCTGTTTGCTTAACAATTCTTCCCTTCCATTAGGCTTCTTGGTGAATGGAAAGCAGATCTTGCCGGCATGGTTTAGGAAATAATAGTCTCAATTTTCCCCTAAAATTGATGGCAAAATTCCATAGGCAAAGAGAGGTCTCTTTCATCCCTAGAGTGCCCTCAAATGACCAAATCCAGTATTAACCTGAAACAGAAGAAGACAGTGATGTACTGCATCAGTAATCTCAGGGCCTGGAAGCATAACCTGTAACATGATAATTTATAGAGCAACAGGAAGGAAGGGGACAGTGATTTGCTTTTGCAGCATAGTACAGTAACTGAGATTCTACACTGGTTCAGAGTGGCAAAAATATCCACCAGCAGAGATACATTACATAACCCCTGTTCTGAATACCAACATAGTGCAACATATGTGAGAAAATAGTCAATGCACATGGTTGTTTATCCCATTGTGCAACTGCAGTTCACAATGAACAAAAGCAACACATAGAGGCAATATGCTTTCACATGCTATCCAGTGTGTTTTAATGCCCTAGCACAGTGATGGCGAACCTATGACACACGTGTCAGCACTGACACGCGTAGCCATTTGTGCTGACACGCCGCCGTAGGCCCCCTCCCCCCCGCCCCCGCCCACAACCTCACCACCCTAAAGTGGCGATCCGGTCTTCAAAGCCTCACTTTAGGGAGGGTAGGAGGGTGGAGGAAAGTGGCAGGCGGGGCTACAAAGCCCCGATCGCCCACTTTAGGGAGGCGGGGGGTGGAGCCTCCCCCCCACCTGGCCAGCCCCCCGAGCCCTGCCGTGCTTCCCTGGAGCCACCTCAGAAAGGCCATGTAAGGTGGCCAGCGGGTGGGACTCTGCTGGGGAAGGCAGTGGGCGAGCGGAAGGGTGGCTACCTGGCCTCTCCTCGACCTTCCGAAGGTGGCTCCAAAGCCTCAGAGCCATCTCAGAAAGGTTGGGGAAGATGGCAGGTGAGCAGGAGGTTGGCTGCCCAGCCTCTCCCTGGCCTTCCCGAGGTGGCTCCGAGGCTTCGAAGCCTCGGAGCTGCCTCAGAAAGGCCGGGGAAGATGGTGGGTGAGTGGAAGGGTGGTCGCTCGGCCTCTCCCCAGCCTTCTCGAGGGGCCTCCATGGCTCTGAAGCCACGGAACCACCTCAGGGAGGCCGGGGAAGGCAGTGGGAGGGTGGCCACCTGGCATCTCCCTGGCCTTCCTGAGGTGTCTCCAAAGCCTCAGAGCCATCTTGGAAAGGCCGGGGAAGATGGCGGGCGAGGGGGATGGTGGCTGCCTGGCCTCTCCCCATCCTTCCTGAGGTGGCTCCGAGGTTTAGAAGCCTCAGAGCTGCCTCAGAAAGGCTGGGGAAGATGGTGGGTGAGTGGGAGGGTGGCCGCCCAGCCTCTCCCCAGACTTCCCGAGGTGGCTCCGAAGCCTCAGAGCCGACTCGGAAAAGCCTGGGAAGATGGCAGGTGAGTGGGAGGGTGACTGCCCGGCCTTCCCAAGCAGGTTCCATGGTTTTGAAGCCCCGAAGCCGCCTCCAAAAGGCCAGGGAAGATGGCGGGCAAGTGGAAGGTTGGCTTCTCGGCCTCTCCCCATCCTTCCTGAGGTGTCTCCGATGTTTCGAAGCCTCAGAGCTACCTCAGAAAGGCTGGGGAAGATGGCAGGTGAGCGGGAGGGTGGCCGCCCAGCCTCTCCCCGGTGTTCCCGAGGGGGCCCCGTGGCTTTGAAGCCACAGAGCCGCCTCAGGGAGGCTGGGAAAGGTGGCAAGTGAGTGGGAAGGTGGCTGCCTCGGCTCTCCCCGGACTTCCCGAGGTGGCTCCGAAGACTCGGAGCTGACTCGGAAAGGTCAGGGAAGATGGCAGGTGAGCGGGAAGGTGACTGCCCAGCCTCTCCCCGGCCTTCCCAAGCGGGCTCCATGGCTTTGAAGCCCCAAAGCCGCCTCCAAAAGGCCAGGGAAGATGGCGGGCAAGTGGAAGGGTGACTGCCCAGCCTCTCCCCAGGCTTCCCAAGCGGGCTCCATGGCTTTGAAGCCATGGAGCTGCCTTGGGGAGGCCAGGGAAGGTGGCAGATGGGAGGGAGGAACTCTGCCTGGCCTCTCCCTGGCCTTCCCGAGAGGGCTCCGAGGCTTCGAAGCCTTGGAGCCGCCTCAGAAAGGCCAGGGAAGGCGACAGGCAGGTGGGACTCTTGTTTGAGCCCAGGGCACCATGCGCAGCTTCTCTAATGGAGCTCTCCTAAATAGTTCCGCACAGGGGAGCTGCCAAAAGTGGAAGGGGGGGGGAGAATGTGCATGTGCGTGTGTGTGTGGCATTGTGGAGAGGGGGAGTAAGTGCTGTGAAGGGAAGAAGCCGAGGGTCTGGGAGCCGAGGAGCTGCCCGCGTAATCTCTCCTAGGTTAGCCGGCAACACATGCTCTGCTCCAGGGCTAACTCAGCTGCCTCTTCATCTCCAACTCCGCCTTGCTCCCACACTTGCTACCGTGCCCCCCCCAACCTTCCTCTACCTCCAGCAGGTAAGTCCACCTCTTTTATACCTTTCCCTGCTTCACCCGTGGATGTGGTATCCCCCTCAAATAAACCCATGGGTCAGAGGGAGGCCGGGGGAGGTGAGGGAAAGTAGCGATGGGGCCTCCGAAGGCCTCGTGGCCACTTTCTGGAGGCCGGGGCAAGCTCTTATTATTAGCGGATTTTTCACATTCGTGGGGGTCTTCGGAACCTAACCCTCACAAATGTGAAGGGACGACTGTACATTTTGATCACTCAGTTGTCACATGAGTTGTGACAACTCATTAATTATTAATAAACAATAATATTGTCGATTAAACAATAAATATCATGAAATAATGTTTTTTTCCTCATAGTGACACACCACCCGAGTTATGCTCAGTTTTTTGGCAACGTTTGACACACCAAGCTCAAAAGGTTGCCCATCACTGCCCTAGCACATGCACAATTCCACTTATGCCACCATCAGCCAAATACGACCATTATAGTTCCACCCCCAAAAGTTAGTCCACATGAATAGTACAATTTATGCCTGCCTATGTCACTAGCATGCCCCCCAATGACTGATAACACCGGAACTTTTGGAGAGGGTTGTAAATAACATTTACTCCTAAATATTGCCTTGTGAGGATCATTTTGAAGGGCATTTTGGGTATATGTATGTTTTCTTTTTTAAAAAAATACTGGCCTGAATTCTGTTGCCAGTTCCAAGTAGAACAGACTCATTGAATCAATGTGACTTACCAATATGTTGACACACTACTGAACAATTGATTTAACGTGTCTACTCTGTATTGCGCAAATCAACAGGATTCCAGTTGGTATTTTTTTTTAACAAAAAAAGTAAGAGTATACATATTAGTAATACGTGATTAATGCGTCACTCTTAAAATAATGTGCAACAGCAATCAATTAATTTCCTAAAATAATTGATAACAAGACTTTTTTCCCCTTTGAAATACTGTTCCAAACCCCAATTAATCTGGGAACAGACTGGGAACAAAATGATACATCACAAGTGATATACCGTAGATATTTCACTGAAACAAATGTCATTGTCTTGGGTTCGTTCTTTGCTAGTATTATAGTAATACTTTCCCCATATCATTTTATGTCACTATATTTGGCGTTGTCCTGCCCCAACTTCACATTGTTGGCTGGGAGGAGTATCACCTCACTACATAGAGTAAGGGTAAATATTTCTGATGAAAGTCATGCCCCTTTAATGAAATCTCTTCAGGTAAGGACTTGGAGCTCCCTAAATCCGCCCTCAGGAAAGAGCAGCACATCTTCTGGGGTAATGGAGATTTGGAGCCCTCAAGGAAGATGACAGTCAAATTTCTCCACCTGTGGGTGGCAGCCCCATTCATGAAGACTGCTAGGGGGCAAAATGGGGCAAATTCCCTGCATCATCTGGACTGCAGGGCTCCAAGATGGTGGCAAGATGGGATATATAGCCTGTCTAGACAAGCCCAAAGAGAGGAGAAAGATTATGAAGTATGGAGCTCTATAAATTGAGAAGCAGAGAGTAGACAGCACTACCTCACATGAGAGAGAAGAGCACAACTTTGGGCAGGACCAGTTTAAGGAATTGGGGGGGGGGGCTGCAATGCTTTGTTTTGGGGGCCCCATATGTTTAACTCAGGTCAATGTAATCTAACTCAGCCTAAGCTATTCACAGTACAGGATATTCAGATTATTACTAAGGATGTTTTTGGAGGAGGAGGGTCCACAATGATGAGGCCCCTGCAGATGCTGATGCTGCTGGTGCCTTAAACCAGCCCTGACTTTGGGATGTTCTCTTGTATCAGTAGAGTAAGCAAAAACTCAGCAAACAGAAAATGAGGACATTGAGAAGAAAATTTCTGTTCCAGTCCTTTGGCTCACTTTTATATATTTTGTTCTTTAGCACAGGGGAGATTTTTTTTTTTTTTAATGTGAACCTCCACTTGTGGTCCATTCCTATAATCTCCACTTTCTAATATCTCATTCCATGCCCAGGTCAGCAGAGTAATCCATATCTGTTGCTATGAAAGGGAGAACTACCATTCTTGTCAGGCGCAAATGAATCAAATTACCTCGGTTAACCGATGGTACTCAGTTAAACAATGATATCATAATCCGAAAGGAGGGGAGGCCAGGCTAGGGAGAATGCGTTGGGTCCCAAAGCCATATTGGTATCTGGTGGGAAAGCATGGGAAAGTTATATATTTTTTTTGGACTATAAGTCTTGATTCTGGAAGTTGCAATGCAAAAAAGTAACGTTCCTAACTCTACCTAGTGGGCTAAAGGCAGTGTGTGGTAGAACTAAAGATGTCTGGGTTTTCAGACAACAATAGTTACCCGAGAGAGCAGGGGTGGGTGCATTGTTCCTGTGCAGAAGCTGGACTACAACTTCCTTACCATTGACTATGCTGGCTAGGGCTGCTGGGAGTTGCAGTGCAATATCTGGAGAGCCACATGTTCCTCACTAGTTGAACAAATGAGATGCTAGCTGACTGAGATCCCTTTGAAGAACTTCCACCTTGGCTGAACCCATGAATAAAACAGCAGCCGTTACTTTGACTGAACACCCAGCCCTACAGGGTTGATTTCCATGGAAATAGTTGGCATATAACAAACTACATCACCTCACCCATTCCCCCTTCCATTGCCAGGTTGTTTCCTATGTTTCCATCCTCCATGGCTTTCCTCGGGTTAATTTTAGATGTGCTGAGTTGGTGGACTTTCCTTCACTTCCCTTGGGGAGATTATGGCACAGTTTTGTCTATGTTCCCATTAAGGTTATTTTCCCTTTGATTCAGCCTCAGTTTTTCTGTTTCAGTTTTATCCTTTACACCTCATACTATCCTAGATAATTCTGCTTCCCTTAGTTATTCCATCCCTCACTTACATGTGCCTTAATACTGCAAATGCAGGCTTTAGCTCATTCCTACAGCCTCCTTAGTCACTCCTTTTCATAGACACACACACACACCAGGCAGACTTCATTTTTCATTAATATCCATATTTCAAATATGAACTGGACAAATGTTCAGCTTCTCCACCTGATTCCTCACTGATATGTTAGACTACAACTCCCATTATTCACAGCCAACAGTCTAGTCCAGCGACGGAGAACACCAGGTTGACCAATGGTTTTCTATTAATTCAGAATAATAAGATGATATAATGTCCCACCCCATTCTGGATGTCAGGTAGGGTGAAACTGAATGCTTCAATTTTTTTAAAGTATTTGCATGTAGAAAAATAGCATATTGAAGAGATGTACATCATAGATCCCCAATGGCGGCACTTGGGGGTGTGTGGAGAGGCCAAACTGTACCAGGTGACACCATCGGAAGAAAGGGTGACATTGGCCTTAGTAATGCCACAGCAAATCCCTTCTCTGGGTGTGCTATATTTCTACATCAAGATGTTTCATTATTTGGGGAGGATATAAATGAGTACAGTATTCACACATACAATTTGAAATGTAGATTAGACACTTCAATAAAAACTACGTAAGCCATTATTTTCTGACAGAATAGGAGGATTCATACTCTTGGCAGGTTGTATAAAGATGATCAGCTCACATAATCTCAACCAACATTCATTCTTGCATGCAAGAATGAAATAAGCAAGGGTTTACATTATGGCCAAGCTGATCTTTCACATAACAAACATCTGTTTGTGTGCTCCTCATAGAATAGTGGGTGTGATGAAGAAGGGTTCTAGCTCAGCCACATCTTCCTGACATACGAGTACAAGTTTTCTGCCTGCAGGACTTTATGAAAAGGAAAAGTGTTTGAATATGAGCCCTAACCCACAACACATTTACAGCACTATGATTCCACTTTAACTGTCATGACAACATCCTATGGAATCTTGGGAATGGTAGTTTGGTGAGGTGCTGGAACTTTCTGGCAGAGAAATCAAAATATTTCCCGAAAGAACAAATCCCAGGATTCCATAGGATGTTGCCATAGCATTTAAAGTGGAACCATAATGCTGTAATTGTGCAGTGCAAAAGGGCCCTGCATGATTCCCCTACCTGGGGTCTGAAGTGGTACAGCCCAGACACAGGCAGGTGACCCTCAATTGTATGGAGTTTGCATTCACTTTCAATCCAACAAACATGACGTCTTTAAGAATGGGCTCTGTACCAAGAGTAGGTGGTTATGGTGGACTTGAGTCCTGCTGAGAAGCAAAACATTTTGTACTTCCTCTGACCGGTTCCATCCTAGGAGGTCCTAAAGAAGCCACTTGTTTTCCCCCTCAATGAAAGACATGGAGGGAGAGGCATCCAAAGAATTTAACACACTTCCTCTGAAAACAGGCAAGCAAGGCCAGGAGAGATGTCATTTCACAAGCATTCATCCGTTTCACTACATTATGCTTTCCCTTGGGGACTTGCAAAAGTTTGGCTGAGGTTTGGAGAGAGCCAAAGGTCTCCTTTTTATCTCTTCAGTCCTCTTCTTTATTGCTGCAGTTAATTAGATATGTGCCTCTACAGGAGTTAAGAACTAGGTGTTTTGCTTTCAGAGCCAAATATTTATGAATGCTAAGTGAAGATTGTTCAATTAGAGCCTTAATACATTATTTACCAGATGGGGTAAGTGTTCTTCTTCTTCTTCTCCTCCTCCTCCTCCTCCTTCTCCTTCTCCTTCTCCTTCTTCCTCCTCTTCCTCTCATACAGCATGGGAGAAAATGCCTTGGGGGGATTACAGTTCCCAGCATTCCCCAGCCATCATGGCCACTGGCATAGACTAGACCCTCTGAGGGTAGACACAGGCAATAAAAGAAGTGAGCATGTGTTAAGCTGCCATTCCACTCCTCGCAGAGTTGGGCCCTCAGCGCCTCTTCTCAGGGTTGACTCACACATGCCTGCTCGTCACCTAAGAACAACACCATCAAGAGAGATTGGCCAGAATCTTGTTGGTGTAAGTTGGGCTGTGCATGCAGTGTGAGCCTTTGGGACAATGCAGAACAGATGTATCCTGCTGGTGATGGTGGGAGCAGAGTTCCCCATGTAGAACCATTGAAGATGCAGCTTCAGTGATAGGCCAGCGTCCCGTTTGGAGTCTGGCACATCTTCTGCAGGTAACTGGTGTGTGTGTGGGGGAAACAGGCCACCTCCACAGCCAGGATACACTGGTGGGGAACTGGTGTGTGTATCCTGGCTAGTGTAGATAAGCTCGTGGTTAGGATTCAGTTGGACTGATGGGTGGGGACTTAAAATTGTTAAGGCAATGAAGAACATACTGTTTCTCATAGGCTTAGTGCAGTGATCTCAGCATTTTGCCCTCCAGACATCATGGACCTCAACTCCCAGAATCCCTCATCATTGGCCGTGCTGGCTCAGGCTTCTAGGAGTTGAAATCCCACAACTCCTGGAGGGCCAAATGTTGGGAATTACATTGAAGAGAACAGCAGTCAACAAACACTGAGTTATGAAATGAAACTCAACACCGTCTTCCGCTTGGTGCCTGGGGTAAGGACTCAACTCACCCACCCTTCAGTCTGCTCCTGTTCATGCTACCTGCACTTCCACTTACAATGAGGCCTCACTTTTAACTTTGCAAAAGTATAGCCTTCTTTGTTCTCTTCATGAGTTCCAGAGCAGCTAATATTTCTCCCTCTTTTGTCATTCTGATTCCCCCCTCTCCTACATGCCAAAAATTTCCACTGTGGGTGAGTTGAACACCAGAGCTTGGAAAAGGTGTGTGGGGGGGTTGTACTATAGCTCCCAGAGACATCCAGCTAGCATGGCAAAATTGTATTCCCAAAAGCTAACTTTTCCAAATGGATCCTGATTTCCTGACAAGGACATTGAAATTGTACTAGAAGCCCTCCAGGTCCCCCCCTGAATCTTGCAGCTGCCAGTGATCAGGCCAAACCATCTGCTGTTTACCACTCACACTCTGTTAAGTCATCCGTCCTTCTGGCCTCCGTGTGCAGAGTCCTAAGGTGGTGGAAACAAAAGCTGAGATCAAGATGGAAAAGGACAAACTCATTGTGTCCAATCTCTCACCTACCTTCCCCACCCCATCCCATGCATCAGATCTGTTCCTTGATTCTGATTTTTCCTCTGCTTCATCCAGTTTTCATCCATTCCAACCAAAAAGCTTCTTTCCTTTCCTTCTGAGTGAGAGTTTCATACTTTGCTCCACAATGAGATCGCCTCATGGTTCTTAAGTTGCTCTAAAAGATTCAGATTGGAAATCATAGGGTGCATCTACACTCTAGAAATAATGCAGTTTGGCACCACTTTAGGTGCTGTAGCACCATCCTATGGAATCCTGGGATTTGTAGTTTTACAAGGCCTTTAGCCTTATCTGCCAAAGAATGCAAGTGACTCACAAAACTATGATTCTGTAGGATGGAGCCATGGCAGTTGAGGTAGTGTCAAACTGCATTATTTCTACAGTGCAGATGCTCCCATAGAGTTGGAAGGGACTTCAGGGCCATATAAGCTAACCCTCTGCCATGCAGGAATGCATAACTGAAGCACTCCCAAAAGATGGCCACCCAACCTCTCTTTAAAAACTTTCAAAGAAAGAGAGTTTACCACCCTCTGAGGCAGTCTATTCCATGGTTGGCTGGCTCTTACAGTTAAGTTCTTCCTAATGTTTAGCTGGAAACCCTTTTGTTGTAATTTGAATTCACTGGTTTGTGTTCTAGTCTCTGGAAGAGCAGAAGACAAGATCCCTTGATCTACTCTACCTGACATCCCTTCAGATCTTTAAATACGACTGTCATATTGCCTCTCAATCGCCTCTTGTCCAAGCTAAAGTACTCCCTTAGTATGACTATGCCAGCAAAGCTTGTCCTTCCTTTTTCTCTTAGTGTCTCCTCCACACTCCAATCACTACCCACTTCACAGGTGGCTACTGGGAAAAACTGGACCTTGTGTGGCCAGTCAATGAGGTGAACTGTAGCCTTGAGATTGGTGGTAGCTCCTTGTCCAACTTTACAGGAGTGGCAGCTGGTGGCACCCAGGCCTGTGAGGACTACAAATCAGCTTGGGATTTCATCTGAATTTAAAGTTGCTCTCTGAGGTTCTGAACCCTATTTGGGGGGATCACTTCAGCACCTTGGCTAGCCCCTTTAAAATTCAGACTAAGCACCAGAACAGATTCACTGCCACACTGGCATGGAAGCTATCAGCCACCCCACTGTTTTACAGAGAACATTCTTCTATTTGAAGGGCATTCAGCCTGATGTTTGAAGGTGTCCAATATCTGAAGGGTTGTCAGAGGACAGTCCTCTCTCTCACCTAATTCTTTTCAGGCGTAATAGAGAAACAACTGAAAAGAATTAGACAGGTAAACTTTGAATATGTCAACAATATGTCAATATGGTTGGCATTTAGACCGAGGAAAGAAACAGAAAAGAAGCTGATAGTGGAGATTAACAGTAAAGAAGAGAAAGTTACAAAGCAAAGAGATAAAAAAAATTATTTCATGAATATTACAAGAAGCTATTTGAAGATAAAGGTAAAAGCAAAAGGCAGAGAGAAAATATGAACATTTATTTAGATCAACAAAATCTGATAAAATTAACATCAGAACAGAAGAAAAAACTCAATGATCCAATCAAAGTAGAAGAAATATCTACGACACCTTGGAAAGCTCCTTTAAAGTTCACACTAAACCCAGCACAGATTCACAAACATGGAAGCAGCATGACATTCAACACAGTCCAGACACAGATGAGAAGGAACGAGATTCAAGCGGTCTGGATGTGGAGGACCTTTTCTATTACTCAACCATACGCTGGTCACAGAGCACCAAAAAAAAAAAAAAGTCTTTTGGCATACACTGTGGAACCTCTGGATAAGCCAACGGTGAATCTTAGAGGAGGTAATTCGGAACAAAACAGATCTCCTAACATCTCACATTGTCCCAGTGTCTGCGATGAAGAACTGAAACATGTTCTGTGTGCACAAAATAACAAGTGCTTTCCTTTGGTTCATTTCCAGGGGTTGGAGTGGTGGGGTAAGAGAATAAAAACTTTCCTTCTGGGTATTATTGGAGGGGCAATTCAAGCGAAGATGAGTTAATGGCTACTTAATTATTATTTTTAAAAAGAGTGGTTGTTTGCATCAAGCCAAGTGAGTCAAGCTCTCTGATTTTCCTTCAGGAATGTTTGATGGCATCATTCACCCAGCTGTGATTGCACACAGGTTTGGCAGAAGCTGCCTGCTCTATTCTATAGGATCCTGTCATCTCTGTCAGTTCTTTGCACATTGACATCTTTGGAGCATGCTTCTGCACCTCTAAGCCTTCCTAACCCTGGAGAGGGAAGCTGTGCATTTGCCAGGAAGCATTCCTCTCGCTTACAGATGGTGAGAGCTTTTGCTTTGCTTTTCACACCCACCCAGTTCTCTTTAACTGTGAAAATGACACGCTGCAACTGTGGTTTGCTCCAGCATCAGCTGCTTGGTTGCTGTTGAGAAAGCAAGCTTTGGAACTGTCATTTTTTAGAAACACTCAGGAGTTGTCTATAAGAGGCCAAACAATGTGGATTGCTCCACAGTAATGGCAATTCGCAGCAGGTGCTATTTGTCTTAACAGATTTTTTGGCAGATCACAGGCATGTGAAGCTATCTACATTTATTGTGCAAACAGACATGCCTGCGAATCAAGATGGCGGCCATGAGTGAATTACTCACATTTTTACTTCCTTCAATTTGCTGCTGCCAGACAGTATTTTTTAAAACCATATCCAAGGTTTGAACGAGCGACCTTTCACTTTAACATAAAAGCAAACCAAAAAAGTAATTTTATTGCCTTAGCACTCACTCGCTAATGCAAAAATCCAATATGGTGGCTTCAGACACTTGCCTTGTTAGAAAGCCCCTTGCCCCTCCCATTCATGTCTGACCAATCAGCTTTCAGCTTCTGCTTGAATAGGAAAAGTGAATCAAATTGAATGGCTTGTCCCAGCGAGTAGAATGTGTGTGTGCACGCACGCGCACACACACACACACACACACACACACACACACTGTTTCTTAAAAACCTCGGAGAAAGCCGCAAAGGCTTTTCCTGAGCAGTATGTGGAAGTTCTGGCCCCCCCTCTTTCCCAATATGTCGAAATAATGTGGAATCCCATTGAGACAGATCGTATTCTCCTCACATTCTGTGAGGACTATTTTCAATGTTTAGACACCCCTTAAGTTAAAACCAGAAAGGCTGGCTAATAGTGTGGAATATGCTACAGGGCTCAGTAATCTCAGCCTTAAAGGGGCACCTGGGTTATGGGGCTCCCTTCTGTTAGAGATTCAGTTGTCTCCCCGGGACACATCCTTATCTTTCAAGAGCCAGCAAAAAGAAAATGAAATATCTGTTCATTCAAGCTTTCATGGAATAAACACGTTTGAATTCTGCTGTTTGATTTAAATGCTTTTATTTGTCAACATCTTATTAGTAAGACATGCAGGCAAAGGTTGCACTAGACATGTGAAGTGACTGTTTTTATGATGGTGGTGGTGATGATGAGGAGGAGGATGCAAACAGTCATATCCAGCTGATAAGCAGAGTTGCACATGTGGGACCATTGCATTTGTGGGGCTCTTGCACATGTGGTAGCACATTAGAATGTGCATGTGCATTGCCTCTATGTATTTCCTTTGCGCATTGCACATTGAAGTTTTACAATGGGTTGCCAGCCATGCACTAGCTCAGTATCCAGTACAGAGGCTGGATAAGGTAACTCCACCAGTGGATATTTATGCTATGCTGAAGCAATGCAGGATTTCAGCCATTGTATTTTAATATTGTAGACAGTTGGAATTTATTATTTTAGATAATATTGACAGGAATCCAGCATGGGACTTACATCTATGCAAGTGCAGAAAATAGAACTAAGTAATTTTGTAATGTCTGTATACACCAAAGGGTTGTCATGGCATTACAATGCACAATGTGCCAAGGAGTGCTGGTGCTTCACCAAACTATAACTCCCAGGGTTCCATAGGAAGGAACCATGGCATTTTCTGAGTCCTCTCTAGTGCCAGCAATCAAGCCGCCATTCACACTCTTTTCCCCCTTTTTTTCCTTTTTGGTACCCTATCTGCTTGAAACAAGTTATTCCAAAAACAGCAGCTTGGGGGATCTTTCTAGTTGCAAAGTTTCAAATTTCACAGTATGTAATTCATAAACCTTTTGTTAAGGGGTGTTTTTAAGGGCAGGGGGTGGAACGATACAAGGATTATCTTCATCTCAATGTCATATCAACCTTTGCAAGAGATGGAAACACACACACACACACACACACACACCTCTAGAGCAATGACGGATGATTAATCAAACAGCATAAAGTACCACACATGTGTCTAAACATTTGGAACCAATTTCCACAGAATTAGGAGGCAGAGTTTGAGATTGGCTCAAACAGATATGAGTTTATAATTCTGGAATCAATAGTTTCCTTTCCCGGTTGTGCTGGAGAGTCAGTTCTTCAGAATCTCTCCTCTTGCACCAGCAAAATACAGAAATATGCATTTAATGAAACAGGATACATCCCACGAAAGCTCACTCACCACTCAATCTAGTAGTCTTCACTAACAAAATGCCACATTTTTTTGTGTGTGGTTTGGAAAGTACCTTAACTTGTTGTTGTTTTGTGTGGTGCTTGAGGTTATCTGGGGAGGCTTTGCTGGTAGTGTCACAAGCTCCTCAGGTATGTTCACCTTCATTTGGCCCAGGGTATTTCACGTTGTGGCACCCACTGGTTGGCATCCCATCAGTGACATCCGCAGGTGTAAGTTGAGCTATTCATGTAGAGTAGTTTGGAGGATTTTTGACAACACGTAACAGTCATCTCCAGTTGACAGTGGCATTAACAGAGGTGTACATGTGTCCTGTGGCAGCATATGTGGCAGTGTATTAAAGTACACAGAATCACTGGAGATTATCAGACGTCCCTGTCGCATTATGCTCCCATGCCCTTTCCGTTCCCCCTGGCACTCCTTTCTATTCATGGGCTAAGCCGTGAATTGACCCTTTATTCCATTTCTGTAACAGAACGATAGGTGAGCGAAAAGGTGCCCCGTTATGCTGGTGCAATGCCAGCATCACTGGGAGGTCCCTGCCAAACACTTCTGGGTGCAATCGAGACATCAAGGTAAGTAACACCCTTTCCCCCCCCCTCCCCGGGTTACTTGGGGGTTTTAAAATGTGTTTTGGGGCTTGGTTTTTCTTTTTGACATCTAGTTTGCTTTTTATTTTTACATTTCCCATGCAATTGTTCTCTCGCAAGAATAGCCAGGATTTCCTTTTCAGGAAGTGAGTGGGGCTCTGTGAGAGCTTCATTCACTCCCTGGACTGCCGGAGGGGAGCACTTTTAAAAGTGTTGAAAAGGTAGGTCTGAATTAGTATTTTTTAAACCACTACAGGGATGGGAGTGGTGTGGGAAATAGCTGGTGAGACAGGGACAGTATATTTGTCCCCATCTGAAAATGTCCATAGAATCCATGCCCCCCACAAGGGGGTGGGGGCTGACAGGGCTCTAGTCTGGGGGCCTGGGGATGGGATTAAGAGTGCGGCTCAGCATGATATTATTGTAAATTTTTATCATGTAAATCTATTTAGGTTGAGTTTTTTAAAATAAATATAACTATTACTTTGGGGTCATCATTTAAACTGACTTATTTTAATTTTTATCCTAAACCCTGTAGAGCATCTCATTGCCCTTAACTTTAGCAGTAGGTAAGGGGACCTAACATCCTGCTTCGCAACAGCTGCAGAGCTGTTTGGGCTGGAAGTCAATCTGAAGAAAATGGAAGTTCTTTACCAGCCTGCACCATAGGACGAACACCACCATCCCCACATTGCCATCAGCAAATCTGTGCTTAAGTCTGTTCAGCAGTTCACCTACCTGGGAAGCATCATCTCCTCAGTTGCCAAGACTGACAAAGAGATCGATTACAGATTAGCAAAGGTATATAGCACATTTGGAAGACTTCACAAAAGAGTCTGAAGTAATAAACACCTGAGGCAAAGCACAAAAATCAGTGTGTATAGAGCCATTGTACTGTCTATTCTCCTTTACGGGTCTGAAACATGGGTCACCTATCGCCATCACTTACGACTCCTTGAACACTTTCATCAGCACTGTATGCCACAATCCTAAATATACACTGGACTGAGTATGTGACGAATGTTGCTGTCCTTGAGCAAGCTGGAATCACCAGCATTGAGGCCATGATATTGAGAACGCGGCTGCGCTGGGCAGGGCAAGTTTCTAGGATGGAAGACCATCGCCTCCCAAAAATAGTACTCTACGGTGAACTTGCCATGGGTCAGCATAAGAGGGGCACTCCAAAAAAGCAATACAAGGACTCCCTGAAACAACATCTCAGGCTCGGCCAAATTGATCACCAACAATGGTCCTCCCTGGCCTCACATCGGGAGGCATGGAGATGCAGTATCCACAATGCTGCAGCTTTATTTGAGAACTCATGCCGAACAAGTCTTGAATAGAAATGAAAACGCAGAAAGAATCACAACCCGTAACATCACCCAAGGAGACCCTCTGCTGTGCTTTCTGCAACTGGACTTGTTTATCTTGGATTGGCCTTTTTAGTAATCAGCGCGCTTGCAGAAAACGCGGGATGAGTCCTTCCTGAATCTTAGTTTGTGAAGAAAAGCCAGAGAGAGAGAGGTAAGGGGACCACCAAAGATCCTGGCCTGGGGGCCTGCTTTAGAATATGGGGGCCATGATAAAATCATAGAGTTGGAAGGCACCTTGTAGGCCACTGAGTCCAACCCATTGCTCAGTTCAGCAGGTAGCTGACCAGCCTCTGTTTCAAGACATCCAGAGAAAGAGACTCCACCACCATTCCACTTGTTATCAGTTCCATTGATAAACCACTCTTACCGTCAAGACTTTCCTTTTAATGTTAATCAAAATCTACATTTCTGTAAGTTAAAACCATTAGACCAGTCCTACCCTCTGGGGCAGCAGAGAACAAACCCACACCCTCCTCTCTGTGACAGCCATTTAGACGTTTAAGGAGTACAATCATGTCACCTTCAGTCTTCTCTTCACCAGACTGAACATGCCCAATTCCCTTAACTTTTCCTTATAAGCAGGGCTGGTTTAAAAAATTGGGGGGGGGCTGCAATGCTTTATTTTGGGGGGGGCATATGTTTATCTCAGGTCAATGTAATCTATCCTAACCTATTCACAGTACAGGATATTCAAATTATTACTAATAATGTTTTTGTAGGAGGAGGGTTACAGTGCCCCCCCCCATAATGATGGGAGGCCCTGCGGCTCCAGGTGCTGCAGGGCCCTTAAACCGGCCCTGCTTATAAGCCTTGTTTTTCCTACTTCTTATCCTTATCCTTGCTGCCCTTCTCTGAACAAACTCCAACTTGTCTATCTTCTTTTAAAAATGAGACTCCCAGAAAATGAATGTAGATGAGGCCTGACTAGCACAGAATATAGTGAGACTATTACTTCCCTTGACTTGGAAACTACGCTTCTATTAAGGCAGACTAAAATAGCATTCACCTTCTTTGCTGCAGCATCACACTGCTGAGTTATGTTCAACTTATGATCAACAAGAATCCCAAGGTGCTTCTCATGCATACTGCTTCTAAGCCAATATCCCCCATTTTATACCTGTGCATTTTGTTTTTGTGTACCCTAAATGTAGAATTTTGCATTTGTTTCTACTGAATTTCACGATATTCATTTCAGCCCAATTTTCTACTTTAGTAAGTTACTCTTGAATTCTGTTCCTTTCTTCCAATGTGTTAGCTATCTTCTTTTACCTTTCCAGTTTTGTATCATCTGCAAACTTGATCAGGATTACCCCACCATCTAAGTCACTGATTTAAAAAATTGAAGAACGACAGCCTCAGGACAGAACCCTGCCACACTGCCCTTGAGACTTCTCTCCAGTTTTAAGAGGACCCATCGCACTTGGTTGAAAAAGCAATCCATAATTGGTTGAAAAACTATGTTCAAAGAGTTATCATATAACTCTTTGAACATGGTTTTTCAATCAATTACGGATCCATGTGATGGTGTTTCCATCTATTCCACATTTAATCATTTTGCTAATGAAAATATCATGGGGGACTTTGGACTTTATCAGACATGGGGGAATGCAGCACAAAACGGTGTCCCCAGCCACGTCAGAAGAATGCGACAGGAACAGAAAGGGCAAAATTACCAGACACCCGTGTCCTTCAGCCACTCCAGGGGCGTAGCACAGGCGTATATAAAGCATCCCTTTTTTAATTGATGGGATAAGCCATCAATAAAAGGAACATGTTATTCATGCCTGCGCTATGCCCCCAGAACGGCTGAAGGATGACATCGTCTGGTAATGTCTGTTTTTGTTCTTGAAGTGTTCTTCTGAAGCAGTTTTTGCCACGTCTGATAAAGTCCTTTATCAAATGGTTTGCTGAAATCCAGATAAATGACATCTACAGCATTCCCACCATCAACTAAACATAGATATGTGTGCATGTGCATAAGCAGGCTTTCAAGTTGCGTGTTGACTTATGGTGACCTCATGGATTTCATAGGGTTTTCTTAAGCAGGGACTAGTGACCCAACTGAAAAAAGATATAAGATTAGTTTGGCAGGGTTTGTTATAGACAAACCTAAGCTGGTTCCTACTAATCACTACATTGTCATCAAGATACTTGCAAACAGACTCCTGTAAAATGCATTCTAATATTTTTCCTGGTATTGAGGTCAAGCTGAATGTCTGTAGTTCCCTGCATCTTTTTTTTTTTTTTTTTTTTTTTTGGTCCTTTTTGAAGGTAGGGACAATGTTTGCTCTTTTCCAGTCCTCGGGCACTTCACCCATTCTTCAAGATTTCTCAAAAAGGATAGCAAGTGGTCCAGAGAGTACATTAGCGAGTTTCATCAGTACTCAGGGATGCAGCTGATCTGACCCCCCAGATATGAACTCCTTTAGGTTAACTGGGTGATTCTTGACTATCCCCTTTTCAATTTCGATTTGCAATATGGATCCCTTACACCAAGGTCTCTACTGACCCATGGATGCACACTGTTCTCTTTTGGGGAGGAAACTGAAACAAAACAGGTGTTGAGCAGTTCTATCTTTCCATTGTGATTTGTAGCACATGGGTGCGCATTGCCTCTATGCCTTGCCTTTGTGCATTTCACATTGCAATTGCACAATGTGTTCTCAGCCGTGTGCACTGACCATTGATCCACATACATTGCACTACTGTTGGTATGCAGTACAGAGGCTGTGTAACGTAACTCTGCCAGAGGATACTTATGCTACTCTGAAGCAATCTAGGCTCTTAGCTGCTATACAAAATATTTCTTCCTAGGAAATTCAACATGCTCCAAGGATTTATTAATTTTTAAATTAGATGTATGATGAAATCATAGCTATTGTTGCAAGTTCTCCCTGCATACTGTGACCTATTTCAAAGCTAAAGTGCATAATGGCTGGGATCCTATTGCTGACATAATGCAGATTAATCCTTTTATTTGAGAATATTTATGAATGCAATTTAACACAAAAACAATTTAACACAAGAACAATAAATAGTACATATCAAATCCAAAGAATGCAATTGCAAAAGAATATAGCAGAATAATGTATAAGTAATATATTTAAAGCAAATCTCATTCCTAGGATAGATTAAATGCTTGAAACATTGTTTAAAAGAAAAAGAGGAGACGAAAAATATATTTAACCTATAGATCACAGATACAGATAATTTCTAATTTCTAATATAGAAAAACTATTCCAAACTTATCATTTCCTCTTAACAGGACCAGTAACTGACTCCTTGTACTGGTGGTGGCCCGAAATATGCTCAATGTAAATGTCTCAGGGCCATCTAATGATATCTGAAACCATTAGCTTGCGCATAAGTTTAGCCTAGCACTTTCCCACCCCACAGACTCTCAGCAGAGGCTCATTTGCTGGATCCCAGCCACCCAGAGCTCCAGCAGGTAATGCGTACCCCTTTTGTCTCAATATATCAGCCAGAGGGGTAAAGTATATTTCTGGTGTTTGCATTCTCTAGCCTCCCCTCACGACTGGTTACCAGTTTTCAAAGGGGATTGTGATGTCCACAATGGTGATCTTTTTCTGGTCTTTGTCTGTAATGACTATATCTGGTCTCAACTGGCTACCTGCCTCAGGCACACTTCAATTTAAAGAGTTGATGCCCATGGAAGCTGGGATGGCTTTAGCCAGTCGATCCAGTACTGGGCCATGCCAATGTGTCCAGGCCACTGAGTGTGGGGGACAATGACAGAGCCCATGTGGTAGTCTCTCATTTGAGTGGCCACAATGACCATGGACAGCGTTTGTCATGGTTGCTGGATTTAATGGCACGGTTAAGAGGCACAACATTTAGGCGAGCACAATGAACAAATTGCCAGTTAGCAAAATGAGTGGAGGGCTATTGGGAGTTGTAGTCCAAAACATCCAGAGAACAGGAGACTAGAGCAGGGTTGTTTTAACTCCAGATGTTCTGCAGCTGGCAAGCAGGGAGACTAGGAAAGCTGTGATACCCGGTGAAAGGGTGACATCTAGTGAAAGGTGGAATGAACTGTTAGCATTCTATCAAATGAAAGCAAGCAGGGATATTGAGGTGCCAAATACTAGCATGAAGATTAGGAGGTGGAGGAGGTGGTGATGATGTTGCCCTTATAACCAATGGAATTTAACATCTTCAAGGTTTTTCTGAGGATATATGTTTCTGAAAAGCAAAACCTGTAAAGTTGCTTTTTGGGGCTACAATTCCAAAAATCCCACACAGACAGCAAGTGCTATACTGGCCATGTTGCCTGGCGGTCTTGGCAGATGTGTTTCAGAAAAAGCAACTTTACCCAGCTCTGCTGAAATCCAGGACTGACCAAAGACATTTTGCTGTCTGGAGCCCAAAGACATGATGGTGCCCCATCTGACACAGAAGCCATCCCAGTTGGCAGTTAGGAGGTCAAGCCCTACCATTGGGCAGAGTTTTATTTTATGTCATTTCTTTTCCTGCCTTTCTACCAGCATGGGACCCAAACTGGCTTACAAGGCTAAAAAACAAAACCTAATAATAAACAAGCGGAAACACAATTAAACAAGTTATCCTACGAAAATGCCACCAGATTTTAAAAGTGTAATACTATTTTAAAATATAACAATAAACATATACAGATTGAGTCTCCCTTATCCAGATTTCTGAAATCCAAAATATTCCAAAATCCAAAATTGTCCACATGGGTGGCTGAGACAGTGACACCTTGGCTTTCTGATGGTTCAATATCCACAAACTTTGTTTCATGCACAAAATTATTAAAAATACTGTGTGTAAAATTACCTTCAGGCTATGTGTAGATGAAACATAAATGAATGTCATGTTTTAGACTTGAGTCCCATCTCCATTATGTATATGCAAGTATTCCAAAATTCAAAATTTTCCAAAAATCCAAAGTATCTCTGGTCACAAGCAGTTCAGATAAAGGAGACACACATACACACCATAAAAGGCTCCCCACAACCAATTAATCATTAAAAATCTGTTTAAATAAAAAGATGTCCCAATACAAATCATCGCAATCCACTACAAGGCTTTCATACCATATCAGGCATGTAGCCACATAAACCACAAAAGACCATCACAAAAGCAGATACAAAAGGATGATTAGGAATATAATAACAATTGTAAATGAGACCAATATTTATAATAAATAGGGATAACAAATAAATAGGAATATAAAAACACAGGACAACTATATAGAATACCACAGCTTCCAGACAAAATGAAAACATGCATACAGGACTACTAAAAGTAATACAGGTCACCCACCGTTTACTCAGAGGTTATTTTCCCGGACTTACTACAGATATGTGAAACTGTGTATAATAGCGAACTACCATATTATACCAAAGAATTGCACCAGAGGACCTAGAAAATGCCTAGAGAGGATCCTCTCTAGGCACCTGACGCATCTCTATGATCAACTTCCAGTAGAAGTTGACCATAGAGTCATACTGGAGGACTTCCCAGTGCCTAGAGAGACCCTCCCAGTCACAGGTAAGTGAAACCACAGGTACTGATCCCATGTAAACAGGGGGTGACCTGTATTACAAATATAGCAGGAAAATAAAAATATAGCTGGACCCTCCCCATATCTGTGGGGGATTGGTTCCGGGGGGGGGCATGGATACCAAAAACCACAGATAACAGTGAACACCATTGAAAATAATGGGATTTCCAGTTTACAATAACATAGAGTTTGCCTTAGAGGACCTAGAAAATGTCTAGAGAGGATGCCTTTCTAGGCATTTTCTAGGAAGACTCTATGGTAGGTGTGCTGTTTTGTGTCCCATGAACAACTGAATCAGTGGATAATGAATCAGTAGATAAGGGGGGTCCTACTGTACAGAGAATACTATCTCAGAACATAGTGTGACAAAGAATGTAGCATGTAGCTACATTGTCAAAGTCACATGCTGTGGCTTCTGATACAAGGTCTGTCTTTGTTTTTTTAAACATATACACACACAGAGAATGAACTGAAATTCTAAAGCCTGTCTAACAGAATATGAGGGACTTTCAAGGATAATAAAGAGAATGGAAAGAGGGTGTGGATATGTGAAGACAGTGTGATGTAGTGGTTAGCGTGCTGAACTGGGTCTTGGGAGATGCCATCAGTCAAAACCCTATGGAAACTCACTGGATGACCCTGTCTCAGCCTAACATACCTCACAGGGTTATTGTGAGGATAACGTGAGGAAACGGGGAGCCACATACCCCCACTTTATGCTCACTGGAGGGGAAACAGGCTAGAAACGTGATGACTAAATACATATGAAACAGGCAACTTAAATGTAAAGGCTTTGCTGTTTCTTGAGGCCATTCCATAAAAGGGGCAATTGATACACCTACCATTCTTGGGATGGCTAGGGGTGTGTGTGAATGATTTGTGATATTAGAAGCAGCTTATGACAATACACAGGCCCTGCTTGTTTGACACACATACCAGCACAGACCACCACCTGTAATCTCCTGGCTCCCCAGAGGCAGGACTAATCTTTAGATTTAATGTTTGTCTGTTGCTGGAATCCCACTCTTGGCATGGCAAACCCCTCTCCAACAAGTTGCATACATGCTACCATGCACATCATAGACCAAAAAAGCTAATGAAGGGAGGGAGAAGGAAATACATTCTTTGTTCTTCCTTGGGCTGCAGGATGAGGAATTTGATATGTGGCATAAACAACTCCCAGGCCTGGATTTCACCTCTGTCACTAGAGGACCTGGCTATATTTCATCTCCTTGATCTCAGCCAGTGCTTTTCAAACTTTCTGTCTGCAGCCTTCTTCCCAGAGGTTTGTTGGTTGAAGAACCCTTGCTGTGCTTCTGCCATGGAGCTCTTTCATGTTACAGAGGATTCTGGGAAGTTTCCCAGAACACATTTGATTTTCATGCAGAACCTGGACCTTTGAGGTGTTCCTTTCCTGTACGTACATTCTTGTACATCTGAGCTTGGAACTGTAGTTTAGAATTTGCTTCAGAGCTAAGGCAGATTACAATCAATTTACAAAGATTGCAGGCTTTGGCCAAGACACTCAAATGTGTAGCGTGAAATAGACTCTAGTACTGTCTCTGATAACATAAAATGGAGGCTTCCTTTGAGCTTTAGCATTGTCCCACTGGACTGGTTATCCTAGCTCAGCTGGCTTTTGTTGGCTTTTGTTGTGTGCCTTCAAATCATTTCCAACTTATGGCAACCCTAAGATGACCCTATCACAGGGTTTTCTTGGCAAGATTTGCTTGGGGGAGGGTGCCTTTGCCGTCCTCTGAGGTTGAGAGAGTGTGACTTGCTTAAGGTCTGTCTTATTTTTGCCTGTCCATGTTCTTGACCATTATTAATTTTCCATCAAGTTAGAAAGCCTAGACCAGGGGGCAAGGAACCTATCACTCTCCAGATACTGTCAGATTCCAACTCCCATCAACATCAGCCAACTTAGTCTTTGGTCAAGGATGATGGAACAGAAATCCATCATCTGGGGGATGACAAGGATCCAGAAAAGCCATTGGACTTCTGGATGACAAGGAAATTAAAGGGATTCTGAAGAAGGTTAAGAAGACTGCAGAACAGCCAAATGAATTATTTTCATCTGTCTTTACTCCTGATGTTGTAAGTGAAAATGCCCATGTCTGAAGTAATATTTCCAAGAGGGGAGAATAGGGAACTGAGGCAAAAGTAGTGACAAGAAAAGGCAACCTTATTGACAGATTACTAGCATGTCCAGATAGTATCAACCAAGAGTTTTAAAGAATGCAAAAGTGAAATCACTCATCTTCTAACTAAAATCTGAGACATTTTCCTAAGAGCAGACTCCCTGCTAGCAGACTAGAGCATGACCAATGTAACATCAGTTTTTAAAAGGGGATCCAGGAAAGGACTGGGAGACTACAGGCCAGTTATTTTAATATATGTTTCCATGTAAATTGATGGAAAAAATTTAAATATGTAAGCTGACATTCTCATATGGTGTTGTTATTCTACCTTACAACATCGCAACTCATTTCTCTCCCAGTTATTGTTTAAGTCAGGATTCTCTTCCAAACACACAACAACCAAAGCCCCTGCCAAGCCCACCTTATAAGCAACCAGCTTCCCCCACTGCCCACATAGTCATTTCCAGGTGGTCAGAGAACAAGGGGATCAGTGGTGATGGGCCCGGCTATTTTCCTTTAGCTGGATGCACCACAAGGATGTCACCTGCAGGAGCATCCCAAAGATTCCCAGAGGTCCCTGTGGGTGCCTGTCACAACATGCCCAGTTAAATGAATATAGCTAATGCCTTTCTTTACTGGTTTTGAATATAGATGAAAGAGAGAGGCAAAGTATTTTGGGCAACCACTGAAAGGGTTGCATCCTGTTAATTGCATATGGAGATGCAAGTCCATCTTTCACCTGCATATGTCTTTTTCTGGTTGTTGTGGAGGTTTGTGTTCTCTTCTGCTCTTTGCCGTGTGACCAAAGTCCCCTCCAGGACTCACTGTTGCATTATGATAGTGCCCTCCCCAGCCAATCTGTTGCTGTGAAGAGCAGAGGAGATCAGAGAAGCATCTGGATACATTCCTATCACCAGACGCAGACTGATGGTGTCATCAACAGAGGCTTCCATAGAAGATCTCATGGAATACGTCCTCATTCTGCATCTGGCCATGGGAATATAGGCAAATCCTTCTCTGATCCCCCCTGTTCTCCACCAGCAATGGAAAGGCCATGGGGGTGGTGTGTTGAACAATGACTCCTGCAGGGACTTTTTCATACCATGCAATTATAGCACTATTATTTCACTTTAGCATCCCATGGAATCCTGGCGTTTGTAGTTTGGAGAGGCCCAAGAACGCCTGGGCTGGGGATTCCAAATGCAGTCCCAGGATTCCACGGGATGGAACATGGCAGCTAAAGTGGAATCATAGCACTATAATTGTGTAGTGTGAAGAGACTCCTGGAAGTGGTGACAGGGAACCACAGTGGAGTCCTGCACACGGAACTCTTATGCTACATTCAGCCATGTAGGAACTGGGCTATGCTGTGTCTCAAGCTGATAATTTTTCAAGAGGCTTTTTTTTTCTTGTAAGGTAACAAACCAGACCTCAAACTAACAGGGAACACATAACTGAGGCTTGGTCACTGCGAGGCCATTTCTTCTTTTGCTTCCCTTCTCGCTGAATCCTAAATTTCTCCTGCTGCACTTTCAGAGAAACATGATCAGACTAGGAGAGACTATATCCAAGAGCATAAAGGAAACTATTTCCACCATGAAATATGTGAAAATGAAATTAGAGCCAAAAAGGCTTTTAAAAACTCTCCCTTCCCCCACAAAAAAGTATGGAATAGGTGAGAGCTGACGATAACAAAAGAGCATCCCAAATGATAAACAGCAAACCTGTCCTTTTTCTTTTTGGATGGTGCAACTGATCCTGAACAAGTTGCTACACCCCTCATTTGAGGCAGGTTGATGGGTGCTAAATGCAGAGTGTGGAAATGTTACCTTTGTTTTGGATGACAGTTCTGAATCTGCCCAACCAAGCTTGAGCCTACGATTCCTGTCAGCTCCACCTAATATGGTCAATGGGAAAGCAAATGTAGGAATTCTAGTCCAAGACAGGTTAAAACTGGGGAGGGGCGGCCCCAATGCTATTTTTGAGGCTCCCCCCCAATTCCCTGGACTCCCCTTTTCTATTGCTTCTTTTGGAAGCCTTTAATAGCAGCAATTCATCGTGATTCACTTAGTACTGTGTAAAAAAATTTAAAAGCCTGTTTTTCAAAACCAGCTACTTCCAGTTTTTGTCACTGCCCTTGGAGACCACAAGGGCCATCCAGTCCAACCCCCTGCTATGCAGGAATACACAATCAAATCATTCCTAACAGATGACCATTCAGCCTCCGTTTAAAAACTTCCTACGAAGGAGACTCCACCACACTCCCAGGCAGCGCATTCCACTGTATGGATTGATTGTTTTAATATATATTGGGTTTATATGTTCTTTTAACTGATGTCATGTGGTTTATCTGGTATTATTTGCATTTAACTGATGTCATGTGTTGCATTTTAATGTTGTTCTCTGCCCTGATGTGTATGGAGAGGCAGGTAAGAAATGAATGTTGCTGCGGCTGCTGCTGTTGCTAAAATCAGCAGGGCGGAGACGGGGGGCCTTCTTTGCAGACCCAGGCAAAAGCAAATTGGTACCTCACCTCCTAACTTGTGTGTTCTTCCTCAGAAATAACATTTGACATCTTGACCAAACTCTGATATTTCCTGGTCACATGTGTCCTGGTTTTCATCAGTGAAATGTTGGTGGGGATGCAAAAGTCAGCCATTTAAGGCATCCCCCTCATATTTTGCTGTGGCCAGGCCAACTCTGGCTTGGAGCCTTGGCCATTGGAGCAAAAGTGCCTTGTTTGTGTCTCAGCAACAGCAGCAGCATCAGTAACCCTCACTCACCATGGCAGGGCCTCTGTAACTCCAAGCCAATTAAAGCAGCTAGATCATAATTGGATTTGTCTAAATTGAATTGTTGCTGCATCAGATCGTAGGGTTTTAACTTTATCTAGGATTAGTTTGATTCTCCTGTGCAAATCATAAGATGTTGCCACTTCCTTTAGAGGATTGGGAGGATGGGGAAATGGAAATAGAAAGAGGGCCAGCAAAGTTGTGATGAGGGAGGAGAGACCCAACACAGACCTCTGTCTCTTGGGGTCACTCTTAGGCAGGTTAAGAATTATGGGAAATAACCACTAGAGCTGTGGTTTTCAAGCAAGGAAACTCCAGAGGTTGTTGGACGTCAGCTCCCAGAATCCCTCACCCCTGAGAGCTGGGCTTCTGGGACCTGGAGTCCAACAGCATCTCTCCCCGCTTCCCAACCAACCTGATGGAGAACAGCTGCACTGGTTGGCTATGGGGAAGGCAGGAGAAGGCGACCAAGCATAATGTAAATGGAACAAATCTGATTAAACCATTTAACAGGTTTAAACAAATAAAGTTTAAAACTATGGGCAAACGCCTTTTGGAATAAATCAACCAGGTCCCAAAGTATTCAATGAAAAGCCTTTTTTAAAAAACTTGCCTCTAGAATGAAGCCAGTGTTTGCAACAAACAGATTCCAAGGAGAGGGCATTCGGCAACCCAGGGTGCCATGGAAGAGAAGCCCCTCTCCCATGTCCTCCCACAGTATATCACCCTCACTTATGGGCGACAGAGGAGGACCCCTCAAGCAAACTTCAGTGCTTAGGCAGCCTTAGGACTTTATCAGACTAGCATCTAAAAATGCTGTATTTCCGCAAATGAAGATAGTGGGAACATCGTGGTATTATAACACTTATTATCACATGTAGTTGTAATCATGTGAAAGAAATGCCAAAGAATTATTGCACGATGACCACTGGCGCTTTAAGAACAGGAGTTTACTTCCACGATTTAGCATGGGTAAGATTTCGGCTGTTCTTGCGAGAAGACACAAGTGTGCTTAAAACAAAACAACAACAAAAAACAAATTAACAAAGTTAATTAACACAGAAGCACTGAAACAAACCTAAAAACATGCAAACTAGATGGGACAGTTCATAAAAAGAGTGTCCTGTGCTTCGTTTTCACATTCATTTGCTTGCTGAGGACCACCCATTCACACTGTAATCTCGCAATTAAAACATGACATGTTTTCTCATGCCCTCAGTACGATGGGAAAAAAAGCAATATTTGTGACCTATTGATGGCTTATCCCATCAATTAAAAGCAACATCTTGTTTGCATCTGAGGCACAGGGTAACCATGAGATGATGATGATGTCATACAATGGCCGTGGCCATTCGCATTACCATTATGTCATAATCCTGCAATTCTTGCTGCGAGAAGCACTCCTTCAAATTCTGAACCATTTACAGCTTTGGATATCCTCACCACCAGTGTCGTGAATTCACCCTTTGCCAAAGTCTCCCTGAAGAATGCAAAGCGCTGGGACGTTTTTTTCTCCCTCCTTGCCTCAATGGAGGCCTTTTCTCTGTCTCGGGCTGAGCAGCAGTATTAGCCACCACCTGTGCCCTGACACTACCTGTCAGCCTGAGCCCCTTAGCAGACTGAGCTGCTGTTAAGCCTTTGTGCGCTGGATTACGGGAGTCACTCAAGGTCTGCCACCACTAACTCACAAATCTCTGGGCCTGCAGCATGTCACGCTACAGCCAAGGGCAGGCTGAAGCCTCCAGCCAAAATCTCTCACACAAGCAAGTGGTTTTATTTTGGGGGAGGTAGGAAATGTTGTGGGGGGGGTATGCAGAATTTCATTGGCATGAGCACAAGAATGAAGAATCTAAGCAAGATACCCTCCATTTGGGGTTGAGGTCTGAGCCAAAGTTTAGAAATGGACAAAGCTACTCTAGGATACTGGGACTTGGGAATAAATCAGGTTGTGTTTTTTATCCAAATGCAAAACCATGCCCTATGAGGTCTGGAATCCATGCCCTTTGAGGAGCCACTTAGGGAGCTGGGTATGTTTAGCCTGGAGAAGAGAAGGTGAAGAGGGGACATGACAGGCATGTTTAAATATTTGAAGGGATGCCATACTGAGGATGGAGCAAGCTTGTTTTCTGCTTCTCCAGAGACTAGAACATGGAGCAATGGTTTCAAACTCCAGGAAAAGATTCCAGCTAAACATTAGGAAGAACTTCCTGACAGTAAGAGCTGTTTGGCAATGGAATCCGCTGCTGCCTGGGAGCGTGGTGGAGTCTCTTTCTTTGGAGGTTTTTAAACAGAGGCTGGATGGCCATCTGTCAGGCATGTTTTGATTCTGTTTTCCTGCATGGCAGAATGGGGATGGACTGGATGGCCCCTGTGGTCTTCCAACTCTTTGATTCTATGAATTAGATCCTATTGTGAGCTTCCCCACAAAGAGCAAAACAATATTATAAAAAGGCTCTACAACACAGCCAAGGAAATTAAGAACTTTTTGTAAATACCCTCCACCTGTCTTGATTTAGTAGGAATAGTCCCGATTAATCCTCTGTTGTACTTTTTCATGCTGTTTTTAAAATGTCCCAGTTTCTCTTTCCTCCTCCCATTTCTTTCCTCCTTCCTCAGCTTGCTTTGATTCATGCAAACTGAATTCAACGTGCAAAAGTTGTTTGCACTCAATTAACTCAGCAAGGAGTAAGAGGAGAGGAGGGGGTGGAATCGTACCCTTCCCAGTAGACTCAGGAAAAAGCAAAGTCCAGCAGCCACTCCTAGTTTGTATGTTCTTCCTCACTAATCATCTTTGCTATCTTGACTGCACTCTGATGTTGCTTGGTCACACATGTCACCGTTGTTATCTGTGAAACGTTGGAAGGCATGGTGCACCTGGCTTTTCCTTCCCCTGGGAGCTCAGAGCAGCCAGATCTTCATGTTATTAATAACCTCCCACCCCCTCCCCTTCCCTCTGATACGAAGGAGCAGGAGAAGCCCCTCCTGGGGCTAGACAGCTTCAAACTGTGGGAGGTTTTTGGACAGAGTGCAAGAGCAAGAGAATAGTAGCCCTTTTTGCTCTGTCCAAAAAGGGACTTACATGTGCATAAGTCACTAGCAGAATGCTGGCCTGACTCCATTATTGTTCCATCTTCTGTACCATCGCCAAATATTTTTTTTAGATGGAGGTATTTCCCACCCCTGCTTAAAGCATCCCCAAGGCAACTTTATAAGAGATAAAGAGCCTCCTGGCTTGTGTCTGAGTAGCAGGACAGATAGTGAAGGCGGTTGAAAGCCACATCCCAGATCTCTGGTGTTTCAGCCACCACAGCTATGCACTGAGGGCCTGGGCAGGGTGGAGAGTAAAGTCAAGCAGGTTTTGGAAGGAACTAAAGAACAACGAACAGGATGGAACACTTACTTATGAGCAAACTTGTTCCCACGCAAACTGGCACACCTGCCAACTATTTAGGCGTTGTCATGTGCCTTCAGATTGACTCCAATTTATGGCAACTCTATCGTAGGACTTTCTTGGCCATATTTATTCCAAGGTTTTCCATTGTCTTCCTCTAAGGTTGAGAGAGTACCATTTTTCCAAGATTGCCCCGTTGGTTTACATGGCTAAGTGGGGATCTGAACTCTAGTCTTCTGGAGTCCTAGTCCAACATTCAAATCACTTTGTTTTTGTTGTGTGCCTTCAAGTCATTTCCAATTTATGGAGGCTCTAAGGCAAACTCATCACAGGGTTTTCTGAGTGCTCAGAGTGTGTAACCTATCCAAGGTAACTCAGTGGGCTTTCATGGCCGAGTAGGGATTTGAACCCTACTGTTCAACGGGCCAAGTACTAGAACCTGCCGTTTGTTTTCTCTATGTAGAAATGGCTTATTGGGACAGCTTGGGGAAGTTACTGCATCGACTATAGTTCCCAGAATCCTCCAACCAGCATGGCCTGGGAAACTACTTTTTTTGGATGATCATTTCCCCAGCCCTCCAGCTGATATGGCTGCTGACCATGCCAGCCAGAGGTTCTTGGAAGCAAGCTTCCAAGGTATCTGATGTGGGGAACCAGCACTAAATTTGTGTCTAGTAGATACAATTGTTCTTTCTTTCCTGGAAACTTACCAGTAACTGGTAGCGAATGGCTCAGGGACCAGCACTGGTACAGGGTTCACCACTTGGACTTTCCATGGTCTAGAGCCTCGCTGTATCAATGTACTAGCAGACCTGACAATTCACAATATGCTTGATTCAGGCACTGATGTTCATATCTCCTTTGTAGAAAGATCTGGGCTGTTTTTGTGCTTTATGGAATATTACAGCGCCATCTGCTGGGAGGAAAACCCCACATAATGTGAAATTCGTGTTTTTGCTTTCCTCCTTAAACCAAATAAGCATTAAAAAAATATAATACAATTATAATTAACAGAAGCACCTGAAGCTGTTTGGAAAGCTCGAACCATTTTTTCTCTTGATTGGTCACCTACTAAGATTTTTCCCTCTTAAGAATAACAGTGAGATGAAAACTTCTATCTCTGTGGATTGTGCAAAACTTGTTCTGCTGACTTGTTTAATATGCTTTTATCTTGTTTTAAATTAGTTTATTGCTTTAAACCAGAGTTGCATTAAATTGGTTATATTGTACGCTGCCCTGAGATTCTACAATAAAGGGCAGGATATAAATATTTTAACAGAATAGATAAACTGGCACCAAAACTGTATTTATTCCTGTCCAGCTATTAAACACACAGGGAAACAAAAATGTGCAACCCAAGCTCTGCCATTCCCCCTGCCTTACGGTACAGCCAGCTTGGAGATCTACTTAGGCCAGTTTTTGCATCCAAAGACTTCAGTGCCTTCACCTATTATCAACTGAGTCCCAAACATTCATTATAAAAATCCAAATTTAATACAGAGAAAAATAATAATCACCAGACATCTGTTTCATTCAGCATTTTAAAAAGGGGAATGGGGGTTGGAATCAAGGCTGGCATCGTTTCCATTGATTTAGATATTTACAACATTTTTTTAAAAAAAAAAAGATACATTATTTACATACACAGTAGGAAATAAAATTAAGTCAACCTGGCTGAAACAATGTTGTCACATTTACTTTTTAAAAAAGTAATAAAATAGATAAATTATTGGGGAGGGAATCTTTCAACTGTGCCTTCTTGTGGATTTATTGCTAACCAGCACAGGGCACGCTAAAGCATTCCTGAAACTACATTATTAAAATACTAAAAAGCACACAAATGTGCACTTCCACTGCACCCATTTTATATACCCCTCCTTTTGAGTTTGACTTCATTTTCTCAGATCTACCCTCTGGAGCAACAAAATGGAAAATACCAGGCATGGAGCAACAGTATCACAAAGGCTTGTAGAAACAGCATTTCATCTTTATGGAGAAGTAAACATTGTAAAAAAGAGAACAAATCACTACGAGAGACACCTGACTGCAATCATCTACTTTGGACTACTTATACTGAAGAAATATTCTCAAAGTTCTTTGTTTTCCATACCAGACTGTGTGAAAAAAATGTATTTCAAGTCCTCATATGTAGCAAACCCAGACAGTAAACAGCCCCTCTGTTCATCCAACGCAGGCATCAGAATAGACACAGACATTCTATACCACACAATAAAGCTCTTGCTTATAGCCACCTTTCCCAAAATGGTACTTTTGAGATGTGCTGATAATCCCCTAACTGTAGGGATGATGCGAAATATAGTCAACACATCTGGAGAGTGCTAGGGTTGGGAAGGCAGCCTCACAGTATAATAGCTATGTCAATTAAGCAGCTCACTAAAGAACCAAGTCAGACACAAAAGGACAAAAGGCAACAAATTCCTCTACATTAAACAAAGTTATACGCTTAAGGCACATTGTGGCAATGCCAATCTGACCCACAACAGGACAGAAACAAATGTATTTGTACATAAACACACACACCAAACATACATATACACATATTTACTCCTGCTTTACTTATATCTATTCCATTCCAAGGTGAGATAAAAGTGAGTAGCAGGATAAATTCAAAGTGCAGCCAGTATCTTATTGTTTTTTTCTATCATGTGACACCCACCTTGCCCCATCTTGCTAAGTAGCCAAGGCAACTTGTGGACCTCCAGCTCGTGTTGGACTACAGCTCCCATCGGCCCCAGGCAGTAGAGCCAATAACTAGGGGATGGTGATATTTGCCGTCCGATGGCATCTGGATGGGCCCCACATCTGAGCTAAACCCTCCACACAGAACTATATAGTGTCTAAATGTATGGCATCAGCTGGAATCCTGATGTGAGCGACGCTGTGGAGAGAGCTACCAAACTCACAATGTGATTCTTAGGATTAAGTGAGAATGACGAGTTCAAAACTTGAAAAACCAGTTGAAAGCTGCACTGTTTCACACAAGCCAAGCGGTGTTCCTGGATGCCCCCCGCCAAGTCAGCAAAAGTGGTTGGCCATTGCATTTCAGAATATTGCTTGCTTAAGAGAATATTTAGGATTTAGGTCTACTAAAACAATGGTGGGCAAATTTTAGCTCTCCAGACATTTTGGACTACCAATCCCATGCTGGCAGGGGCTGCTGGGAGTAATGCTCAAAATACCAGGAGGTGCCAAAGGTTCCCTGAGCTGAGATTAAAGGGGTAAGGCTGAGCTGAGATTAAAGGGGTAAGGCTTTTTGAGGGGGGGATCAAGCAAATCAGAAATGTATAAATACCAAAATCACATCTGCTGCCATCTTTTTCTAGAGCCAGTCCTCCTTGACCCTTTGCACAGGGGCTTGATCAACTATCCTGCAACACAGGTGCTTCCAGTGCAGCTGTGGCCCAAGAGAGTACAACCCAATTGCCATATATTTAAATAAGCCATAAGGCACAGAATGGGGAAAGTCTTATCTTTGGTTCAAGGTTTTAATACGAAAGGAATCCTTGTAGATTTAGACCATTCTTCCTCAGTTTGGAGCCCCCTCCTGGCTGAGGATGATGGGACATTTAGTCCAATGCATTCAGAGGGTGCAGACAAGGCAAAAGGTAGAGGTACCTGCTATGGTGCCTACCTATAAGGAGAGCAATGGTCTTCCAGGGTGGATGCTTTGGAAAGGGGCACCAACATGGAAAAATAAAAACTTTTTTGAAAAACTAAAAGTGTCTACACTACGTAGTTTTAACAGTTTGATTCCATGGTTTCGTCTTACAGAACCTTGGGTTTTGCAGCTTGGAAAGCTATTAGAGAAGTTTGGTATAGTCCCATAAACTACAGCATGCAAACTCTCTCCCCAAATTACAGATCCCAGGTTTCCTGAAGGATGGAACCATGATAGTTAAAGTAGCCCCAGACAGTGTAGGATAAATACATTCTCACTGATAGAGCCAGAGTGATTTGCATGCAGCAACACTGTCTCAATGACTCAAGGAGGACAGAGACTTGATCAGAATCAAGCAGAACTTAGCAAAGTTAATTTAGGAGACCACAGATCCTAGAATCCTGCGTTCAGCATGACCATGGTGCCTAGGGGAGTCTGTGTATTCTAGTGCACAAAAGTAACATTTCCAGGCTCTGAAATCAAGGAAGGGAGGGAGCTAAATCAAAGTGAGGTCACTATAGTATTACAGGTAAGCAAAGTCTAATAGGAAAATACTGAAGCTCCCTTGAAAGCTTCCTTTTGTGTGGGGGGTCTCCAAAGGAATTCTAGATGCTGGGATCAAGTGTGCCTAAACAGCTGCAGCATTCTTCTAACACAGCTGCAAGACAATTAAAATTTGCTAGACAGGGCAAAGGAAAAAGGAAACAGCCATGAATTCATTTACCGCCCCCCCCCTCCTTTGACTGATGTGCACATAATACATTTTGGAGGTATACGGGAGTCATATAATAAAATAAGAGTTCTAATCCCAATAGGCAGGCCCATACAAGCAACACTGGATATTGCCATCTATCCTTATTGGCCAAGGTTAAGAAATAGTTCATTCAGTGAAAGATTGTAATCAGCCACTTCTCTGTAATACTCAGTCACTGGGCATGTTTCAGATGGAGAAAACAAGCAGATGGAAACTTGGCAACTTCTCCTTCCTACATCACATTTTGGAAAATTCAGAGGCAGGAACCTGTTGGGTGTGAAGAGGTAAACACAGAACAGGTTCCCTGATGCAGCTTTAGTCATAAAACCACGATGTCACACTTCATTCCAACCCGTCTCCAGCAAATCCACATGCTGTCAAAGGGCATTGCAGTCTGTTCTCATGTTCCAAAAATTCGTCAAATGAGTTGCATATTTGCCTCGTGAAGCCAGCAGAGAAGTAGGATGTGAGGTGGCCCTCTAGTCCTGCCATCTCTCCCGCGTAGATTTCAAACTCACCTGGAAATCGGCTCAGGTTAAAAAAAACGTGTTCAGCCTCTTAAGAAAAAATCAGTGGAAATGAGAAGTTTTCAAGCTGGCAATTGTTCACCTGAGGGACTTCGTACAATTCATCCAGAGGAGTCATTTGCTCTTTTTTTTTTTTTTTAGAAAACATACCTCCCAAAATAAAACCAGAGGAGGAGATATCCAGTGAACAAGATATGCAGAGTTCCCTTCCCATTACAAGGGAATGTCCTCAAATTGTCAGCTTGACAGAACCAGAATTTTTTTTAAAAAGCAAAACAAAAAAAGCAATGACATGTGAATCATCCCGATTTTGCTGGCAATCCTACACTTTTGTTTTCTCTCTGATCCAGTTCCTGAACTTCGCGACTCGGGTGTAGACTCCTGGCTTGTTCCGTCGGGCACAGCCATCCCCAAAGCTGACTATGCCAGCCAGAAACATCCTGTTGTTAGTCTCTATGCTGGTCAAGGGTCCACCAGAATCTCCCTGGAAGGAGAAAAGTATAAGTTAAAAGATGACTAATTATATCCCTTTCACCTGCTACCACTTTATTTTAAGGCAGGAGTGGTGAATGTAGCTGATGTAGCAACTCCCATCATGCCTCACTCACTGGCCATGCTGGCTAGGGCTGATGGGAGATACACTGCAACAACATCAGGAGGGCCATGTATCTCCCATTTCTGTTCTTAGAGGAGGCACCACTATTTGTTTCAGCTTTAATTCAGAGCCGTGGACAGGCAGGCTGAGGAATTCTGCAAGTTGTAATAAAAATTTTTAAAAAACCACTGAAATTTCCTAAGCTCTGTTCTAAACTGGTCTCTGTGTCATACACTGGAGGTTGGTCTTGTCAAGTCTTTGTGAAATTCGGATATTTTGGAGGGAGAGAAGAAGCAAGAGAGGCTGTGAGGCTGCTGGTAGGAGCAGTCTGCAAGCTGTATGCAGTGACTGCTTTGCTGCTTAAAAATTGCAAACAAACTGGTGGCTTCCATGTCACCTGGGGCGGGGGTAGTGGTTCTCTGCTTTTTAGTCCTGACCTTTAATTAAGCTTTTCAAGGTCCAGAACCCCATCTCCAAAATAGGTTCGGCACCTTGAATAGCTCCTTTTAAGTTTGGACTAAAATCCGGAGCAGATTCATCACCTCGCTGACAGGGAAGCCACTTTGGACAACCCATTTAAAGTTCAGACCAAAACTCAGAGCAGAACGAACTCTCCCCTGAGCATCAGCTGCTACTACCCACTTCTCTGTCTTTATATCTAAAAGACTGTATATGAGCCAGCTCAAGTTTTAAGATCTTCAGCGGAGGGCTTTCTCTTGGTCCCACCACCATCAGAGGCACATTTGGTGAGGATACAGGACAGTGCCTTCTCGGTGGCTGCTCCCAGGCTGCCGAACTCCCACGGGACGTCCAGTCAACTTCCACTCTCTTGTCATTCTGCCAGCAGGCAAAAACCTTTCTATTTAGGCAGGGCTTTGACTTTCAATCACATGGCAAAGGGTGTTGAAAATAGCGTGCTGTGTTTTTATCTTGTGATTTGCCCCAATCATGTTTTAATTTTATTTTAAACTGTTTTTAATTCACATACATTTAAAAAGAATTGATGTTTAATTGATGTTTACCTTTTGTAAAATAAGATTTTACAAAAAACATTTCTATTTTAAATTATTGTAAACAGCTTTGGATCACATGCCAGGAAAAAAAGCGGGATATAAATGGAATGAATGAATAAATGAAAGAATGAGGAATGCACACATGAACGGGAGTGTGCCAGCAATATGGTCTGGCCCCATGCACAGCTAGTGTGAGGCTCCCAAGATGCTTATGTGAAGACAATGCGGTCCCTGGGCCGAAAAGTTTCCTCCACTGCCACCTGCTGACACATTGCAAAGGCTCCTACCTGGCAGGCATCAACTCCTCCCGACAGGATCCCAACACACATCATACGTGCCGTCACCTGATTGGGCAGCAGTGTGTTGCACATGGTCTGGTTGATCACCCGAATTTCTGCCTTCTGCAAAATGGTAGCTCCAATACCTGCCAAGGATCACAGGAATGGTGAACAGGAATTACCACTGCCTTTTAAGAGGTCATCATTATCCATTTCAAGTTCTTTGGGAGCAAAACACACCCTATTGGGTTTGCAAAGCTTTAAAGAAACATAACCTACAGTCTGGGAATATAGGATATGAAATCATCAAGATGGACACTTCCCCAAGAAATCTCAACACACTAAGAGAAACTACCTCTCCATTCTCTCTTGCTAGATCAAGACAGAAAACCTCAGAAGTTACTTCTATGTTTGTGTTTAACTGAACTCTGACTGATTAGAATGCGTCTACTCTAGGGAGCATGAGTCAGACCAAGGGTTGAATATAGCCCCCTCTTTTGTGTGGCTTTCTGATCCTTCCCTTGCAATTTTCTTTTTCACCAGAAAAAGAAAAAAATTTCTCCTGAAACATGATGGACTCTTTAAAACAAGCAGCAGGTTCCATTCTATCTGTGTTACACACACACACACACACACACACCATTCTTTTTTAAACCTCCAGTCCCTTCCATTTTTGTTTTAGAGGCATGGTACAGAAGGTCTCAGAAGATGAAAATTGGCGCCTGGAACTGGTTTACTCTAGATGACTAAGAATCTATCTGCATTGCACCATTATAACAGTTTGATATCACTCTAAGAGGCAGAGATCTACCATAAGGAATCATGAGAGCTCTAGTGCAGTAGTTCAGGAGAACATTCTAGAGCAGCAGTTCTCAACTTTTGGCTCTCCAGATATTTTGGACTTCAGCTCCAACAATGGCTGACCACTGGCCATGCTAGCTAAAGTTTCTGGGAATTGACGCCTCAAACATGTCCAGAGGAGGGCGACCAAAATGGGGAAAAGGTCTGTAAGCCATGCCCTATGAGGAGTCGCTTAGGGAGCTGGGCATGTTTAGCCTGGAGAAGAAAAGGTTAAGTGATAACATGATAGCCATGTTCTAACATTTGAAGGGATGTCATACTGAGGATAGAGCAAGCTTGTTTTCTGCTGCTCCAGAGACTAGGACATGGAACAATGGACTCAACTACAGGAAGAGATTCTACCTAACCATTAGGAAGAACTTCCTGATGGTAAGAGTTGTTTGGCAGTGGAATGCACTGCCTTAGGGTGTGGTTGAGTCTCTTGCTTTGGGGGTTTTTAAACAAGAGGCTGGATGGTCATCTGGTGGGAATGCTTTGATTGTGTATTGCTGCAAGGCAGGGGATTGGATTGGATGGCCTTCGTAGTCTCTTCCAACTCTATGTTCCTACATCTGGATGACCAAAGATGGAGAACCACTGCTCTAGCACTAACAGAGAATGCCAAGTGTCTCACCAAATTACAAACCCCAGGATTCTGTAGTAAGGAACCACAGCAGTTCACAGTGGTATCAGGCTGTTACAATGATATAGTGCTGATACACTCTCAAGTCTGGATCCAACCCAGTTATTTCCCCCTTCTACCCAAAGACGGGCATGGTGCTGCTCCTCCAGCCTTCCCCTGGGAAACTCCCCTTTTTGCCTGACTCACCATCTTCTTTGGTGGCTCCCCACCCAGTCACCCAGATGGCTTTGCCAGCAGGGAATTCATGGCTGGTGTCAGGAAGGCATATGGGCTGGACCTGCTTGCTGTAGGTGACGGGGCTTGACAGCTCCATCAGAGCAATGTCATAGTCGAAGCTAAATTCGTTGTAGTGCTCATGGCGGATGATGTTCTTGATGCTCCGCATCTGAACGTAGCTGTTGGTCCTGTCCGTCTGGTCATGGAGCCCCATGTAGGCTGTCCATAACTTGGGATCAGAATACCTGCAGGGTGATCAACATGTGATGTTTGCAGGGTCATAACACAGCAACAGGAAAAGCAAAAGCAACAGCAACAGCACAACAACAACAACAACAGCAGCAGCAGCATTATGACAGAGCGTGGGGAAATGGTTAGAGCACTGGACTGGAACTTGGGAGTTCCAGATTCAAGTCTCCACTGGATCATCAAAATTCCCTGGGAGACCCTGGGTCAGTCGCTGTCTTTCAGTTTAATCAAGTTCTAGGTGCTGTCTGGCCTACCTCACAGGGTTGTTGTGAGGATAAGGCCATGTACACCATCTTGAGCTCAATGGAGGAAAAGTGGGATAGAAATACAAACACACACACACACACAAACCCCTTCCTTTGGAAACTGGGGAAGCTCATCTGAAATGCGAATTCAACCTGTCCTGCCCAGAGTCCAGCCCTGATAACTGGACAACAGTAGCTCTCCATATCTTCACACATGAATGCCAGTGCATGAGAGGAACCTAACGTAGGATATTATGGCACTGGGAAAGGAAAGGGTCAGGATCTTGTAGGATGGGAAGGATGAAGAGGGAAGCAGCACCCATATTTAGACTAAAAGACCCTCCCCAAAAAAGTGCTAATGAAAATGGTCCACATTTATTTGCAGATTCACCCAGAGGAGGAATAAAGAAAAGAGAGAGAAATCTCACAATGCACTTTAAGGTATGCTAAGCATGGCGTAGTGGTTTGAAAGTTAGAGTATGATTCTGGAGACTAGGGTTATAATCCCTGCTCAGCCATGAAACCCACTAGGTGACCTCAGGCTAATCATACTCTCTCAGCCTCAGAGGAAGGTAATGGCAAACCTCCTCTGAACAAATCTTACCAAGAAAACCCCGTGATAGATTTGCCTTAAGGTCACCATAAGTTGGAAATTACTAGAAGGCACCCAACAACAACGACAAAAACTATAACTATCAATGCTTATCATTTCTTTAGTTCATTTCAAGAATCCATAGAAATACAGAACTGGAAGGAATCTTTGAGGTCATCAAGTCCACCTCCTGCTCAATACTGGTTTTGCAATGTAGGATACAAGTACCCAGATGGCCATCCAGCTTCTGACTCAGTACCTCCAGTGGTACATCACTTCCAGAGGCTATCTGACTCACCGTTGGGTAGTTGACATCCATAGGAAGTTTTTCTAATGCTTAGCTGGAATCTGATCCAGCAACTTCCACCTATTAGTTCCATAACCTTCAACTGTCCGGATTTGGCAGGGACAGTTCTGATTAATCCTCTGTTGTCCCACTTTTTCAGACCCTATTGAATGTCCAAAGTGTCTCTATGCGCCTTTCAGATATTTGAAAAACACTATCATGTATCTCTCAGAGCTTACAAATTTTACTTTTTGTAGACCACAGCTCCCAGATAACCCAGCGAGCATTGCCACTGGCTATGTTTCCTGGGAATTAATAGTCCCCATAGGTAACTTTCCCAAGCTCTGGATCCCTTCTCCAGGCTTAACATGTGCACATTTTTTTCACATTCAGTCTTTCTGTAGCTCTTACAACAGCCCTGTAAAGGGCATTATAACAAAGAGAGAGCTGTGGCTCAGTGACTTTCTCAAGAGTAAGCTAAAGGCAAGGAACCTCTTTCAGCTTTAGACTGTGAGTACACATACGTTCACAGCCATGCTCATAAGCTACATGATGCATAGAATTCTCTCTTTATGAAGGGCCCACACCCAAGAATACAGGATTTCTTGGCATCTTGCTGAGTCTATATAAAAGAAAAAGCTTTCCAGATCTCAAATAAGGGTGTGTTTGTATGTGCCTTCAAATCACCTGTCAACTTATGGCAACCCCATGAATTTCATAGGGTTTGCTTAGGCAAGGAATACTCAGAGGTGGTTTTGCCAGATCTTTCCTCTAAAATATAGCCTACAGCACCTGGTATTCATTGATGGTCTCCCATCCAAGTATTAACCAGGGCTGACCCTCCTTAGCTACCAAGATCAGACAGGACCTGCTGCCTTTAGAGTACTTAGGCCACTCAAATAAGGGACATCCCTTATAATAAGGGATACTTGCCAGTTGTATGAGACACAAGCTTTCCAGACCTCAAGTAAGAGATGTCCCTTACAATAAAGGAGACCTGGCACCATTCCAGCCTCTCTAGGAAGTGAGTTCGAGACCTTGGAAGCAGCCACCAAGAAGGCCTTCTATGTTATCACCAGAGATAACTGTGAGGGTGATAAGACATCCCTGCCCAAGCCTGTATCAAAGGCAGAATTGGAGCCCGAGACATCTTAGTGGTGACCACTCATTTAAGGTAAAAGTGAAAAGATGGGTTAGAATCTAACAGGAATAAGCATCAGCAAGGGAATACAAGCCTGCAGATACCAGAGGAAATCCTACATCTCTGCTTACCTGATGAAATTTTCTTGCCGAAAGCAGTGTGCGGCTGTCACCAGCCATTTCTCTGATATCAAAGAGGCCCCACAGACATGACCCTCTCCCTTGACGTGCAAGCTGACCTGCCAGGGCCATTCACCCACATCGGAGTCCTGCCCACCTACAATCCGGGACTGCTTGCTGTAGAAGCGCTGGCCACAGTCTAAAAGAAGCGAGATTCAGAAGCCACAAGAAAACAAATTGTGAGCAAAGTTTGTCTGCTTGAATCCTGGAGGAATACACATAGCTCTCAAATAATGCCAAGGACCAGCCCTTGGGGAGGGATTTGTTTGCCATCCATTAATAATCAAAGAGAGAAGATACTTTTGTAGTCAACTGATAACTGACTCCAAATGGTTTTGTAATCAACTCACAATGAAAGAGGGAAAGTGTTGTTACCAAGAGGCTTCTAATAACAATACTTAGTGTATACGTTGCTTTGGAACCTATTGGACTCCAGGGGCTTGGCCAAACGCTGAAAAAAACTCCTCACAGAATGCGAGGAAAATCCTACCAGTCTTAATGGCATTCTGCCTGATTCCGCCATATTGTGAAGGACGGGGACCAAAAACAACATGAGGGTGCACATTTCCACTTGTTAGGACAAGCGAATCGATCTGATTCGCTTGCCCAAATGAGAGGGAATGCAAACTGATAGGCCGGATGAGCGCAGGGAACGGTGCTGGGTTACAGGGCAAGCACCCTCAGCCGCCATTTTTCTTTCTGCCTTTAGTGAGTGATTGCTGTCCTACAGAGACTGAGGGAGGGAGGAGGGCGACTGATACCCTCTCCCCCTTCCCCAGCTCCCTGCCGCCCCCATGCCGCTGCTGCCGCCGCCCCACAAAAACCAAGGAAGGTAGGAGGGCGACTGCCACCCCCTTCCTCGGTTCCCTGCCACACTCGTGCCACTGCCACTGCCACCCCTCTTCTCCCTTCCTCGGCTGTCCCCCGATATGCGAAGCTTATGGGGGCTGCCGGGCAACACCACCATTAAGACTACCAGCTGCTGTGACTTGCTTTTTCTGTGGGGCACTATGGGTTTTTTGGGCTTGTACAGAGAAGCCCCGAGCCTCATCAACCCTGGTCACTGATTAATAATGAGGGAAATAATGAGGGACAAGAAAATACATCAATACTTGGGGACCAACAAGTACACCACTCCTACTTTAGAGAATTGATAGTCGTTAGCTAGTTAATGCAACAATGCCCTTAGAAGGTAGGCCATAACAATGATAACAACACAACCACCAACATCCTCATCCTCATCATTACATGAGTCTGAGAGAGTGGCTAGAACTCCATTTCTAGTTTTTGGGGGTTGGTGGGGGGAATTAATGTTAAACCTTGTGCTTCACTCTGTTTAAAATGTGAGCTGCTGCTCCTTCGAGGCTTCCAGGAGAAGAAATGCACTTTCTGGGATGCCAGTAAAGGGAGGGGTCCAGGGAATTGGGGGGGGGCACTGAGACAACCTTGGGGGTCACACCACCCACCCTTGTTGAAAACAAACTGGAAATCTGCTTTTTCAAATGGCTAATTTGTAGGGCTGCGAGTTTTAAAACTGGTATATCAGCCAACCAAAGGTTTATCTGTTAGCTGTGGCATTCACTTGTAATCAGCAATGCTGTAATTTGGAACATGCTTTATTTTTTTGCAAGCCATTCTGATTTTGGTATGCAGGGAATTATAAATGATGATGATGATAAAAGGAAAGAGAATCTGCAGTTCTAAGTTTCTTTATGTTTTCATAAATTCCTCCAATACTTTTTAAGAATGTAGCTGTTTTATGTAAAGCTTACTTTGATTTAAGCCAATTAATTGGCTAAGAGGCACATTATTAACACTTCCCTTCCTACTCAGAAGTAAGTCCTACTGAGTTCAGTGGAAGTAAATGGTTGTAGAACTGCAGGTTAAACTCATTAAAAATCTTTCATTGATTGACAGGACTGATATTTTGCGTAGCATATCCTAAGTTGTTGTCGTCGTTATGTGCCTTCAAGTTCTTATGGCAACCCTAAGCCAACCCTATCACAGGATTTTCTTGGCAAGCTTTGTTCAGAGGGGGTTTCACCTTTGCCTTCCTCTGAAGCTGAGAGAGTGTGACTTGCCCAAGGTCACCCAGTGGGTTTCCATGGCTGAGCGGGGATTCAAACCCTGGTCTCCAGAGCTGTAGTCCAATGCTCAACCACAACACCACACTGGCTCTCAATGTCCTAAGAGCCCCAGGCAATCCAAAATCAATATGGATTTTTTTTAAGCACACAGCAGGGCTGGTTTTAGATTTCCTTGATAATTCACCAGGATATCTTGGACTGCTGGCCTAATTTCAGAGATTGTGTGTGTGTGTGTGTGTTTGCTTCTCAAGTCTTCAGACTCTCCCAAGCTCCTCAAAGCAACAGACATGACCTCTACTCACTGCAGTTGTCCTCGTCCGAATTATCAGCACAGTCCTTTTCGCCATCACACTCTGGATTCCTCTTGCTCACACACAGGCTGTTGTGGCACTTGTAGGTATATTCTTGGCAGGAAACTGTGACTGCTGTAAGTAAAGCACAGGGAAGGAAGCTTTCCATCAGAAAAGTAGTGCATTAGCTTCATGTAGCCGCTGAAGGCAGAAAGCACAGAGCATTTTTAATCTCTCAGATGCTTGTGCTTCCATTCAGGAGTGGACACTACAGACAACACACTTCCAATAAGAATTCCCTTGCTGAATAAGGCATTAGCGATCACACATTGGAAACTGCTTAATGCAGTGTAGATGTGTAAATTGCTATTGCTTGAAACAATTTGTTTTTTTTTTAAGTTTATTGCATAACTTCGTTTGCGAACAATTGTTTGAAACAATTTGTAAGCCACTCTGATAGTCTTGTGGCTGAAGAGCGGGGTATAAATAAATAAATAAATAAATAAATAAATAAAGGCCCTGAGCCCACCATTAAGCAGATGGCTACTTCCTCTCTAGAAGGCAGAACCAAGAATTCTGGGATATCTATACGTTACTTCAGCAGAATTTGGAAGGTTCCGTCTTTTTAAAAAAATAGTTACTACAGTATTATTCTTTCAAGGTCAAAAAAGTCACCAATAATACTTTGCTTTCTCAGTACTCTAACTTATTAGAGTACTTCTAACTTCTAACTAATTAAGTTGCTTCTAACTTAATAGTTACTTTTTTAAAAAAACTTCTACAAAAAAAAAATCTACAAGCCACTAGACTGTGGTACAAAGACACCTAAATAGTGAGGCCACACACTTCCTTTAAGAGTAAAAGTACCAGAAACAGTTCACTGCAAATGGAGTGAAGTTAAGTTGCAATCATCATGGAACTTAAGTTATGCCTCAGTTATGATAAAAACTAATTATAGGAAACTTGTGATTTGGAAGTACATCCCCCCTTCCCCATATCCGCAACGGATATATTCCTGGACTTACCGTTTATAAATGAAACAATGGATAATAATGAACCCTATTAAAATAAAGGACTTCTGGTACAAACATACCATAGACCTTCATTGGAGGACCTAGCAATTCCTAGAGAGGACACCTCTCTAGGCATTTTCCAGCAGAACTTTATGGTATGTATCCCTATTAGTCCAGCTGTGGATAACTGAAACCAGAGATATTGGTTTGTGGATATGGGGGACAATCTGTATTTACTTCCAAGCTATGCACTGCAATAATCATCATATTCTTTGTGGGGAAAGGGCTCTGGCATGTCCACAGAGCAAGAGTGTTGAGCAGTTTCAGAGAAACTGAACAAACAGGGCAGTGGTCTCCCCTGCTGTCAACAAACCTACCCAAATGCAGGGAGGACAGCAGGTTTATGTTCTGATGTGCCCCCAAACCATACCTAGCCTGTATGGTGAGCAAGCAAAGCAGATGAAGGGGAATTTCTTTAACTCTTTAAGATTTAAGAATGGTGTCTGACAATAGACTGAACTCAGCAGTTTATTTAACGACACAGTGCCAGGGAGAGTCTGGCTTGGTAGTCCAGGGTTCCACCCTCAACAAGCAATTAAATCAACTTTATATAGAATTCTTACAAAAACATGTGGTGGCAGCAATGGATGAACAAAAGGCTATGACATACAAATAAACTCCCCCCCCCATAAGGAACAAGCACTGTTTCAAACTATGTACATCACACTTGCTCTTTGTATTTTATATTTCAGTGTTCTAGTGAACATCATGTCTGCAGAACAAGTCAAGCTGTTTTGGAACATGGCTCACAATATTTTATGTGTGTTTAACTCAACTTGAAACCATTAGGAATCTGCAATGTTGTCTGTGTCTATGCAGACTGTTTCCTTCAACACGGCTCTACCTCATTTAGGCCTTATGGTCATTTTCTGACTTTCCCTCTTTAGGGGCTTTGCTTCTTCTCTAGCCACTGCAACCACCAGATCCTTACCAGAGCCACAATTTCCTTCATCACTGCCGTCACCACAGTCATCCCTGCCGTTGCATTTCTGGTCCTCCCGGATGCACTTCCCATTGTTGCATTTGAAGTTACCTGCTGGGCATTCTAAGGGATAAGAGAAAAAACAGAAGGGTTGCAATTACTCACTCACACTGGTTACAGGAGCAGCAGAGGCAGAGGTGAGAACCAGCACAAGATGCTCTGATACCTGAGGTGGAGCAGAAAATGGACCTGTTTCCCATCACCCACGGCCTGTGCAAATCAACGTGCACAGTACCCAAAGCCAACCCAGTTATACTGATACACAAGGCAGAAGGTCTGCCAAGCACTCTTATTCCATTCCTAGCTGCAAAAATGACAACAGCAGCAAGGCAAACAAGGAACAATTCACAGTCCTGATACTGAAAATCCATTGCTTGAGGTACTTTCTTGTACCACAATTCCCAGAATCCTTCAACCAGCATAGCCATCCTGGAAGGGTGGGAGTGGGGAGCTGTACTCTAGAAAAGTAACTTTTCCAAGCTATGTTCTGCATTGTTGTATGGTGGGCTGTGTAAGGCAGAGTAGGAATTGGGAGAGCTGCTCCAGAAGTTGTTTAACTGCAACTCTCAGCATCGAGAAATGGTGGGTGTTGCAGTTCAACATCACCTGGGGGGCTGCATGACTCCTATCCCTGCTGCAGAGAGAGAGAGAATAACCCCCAAACCCTTCCTTTCCATGTGCATGCATGCTTGTGCACACAATCATGCTCTCCATCCAGGTCAGGTTACTCACGGCACTGCAGTTCGTCGCTGTTGTCCCCACAGTCATTCACGCCATCGCAAAGCCAATACTTCGGCTTGCACCAACCGTTTTGGCATTGGAACTGCTTTTCAGTACAGTCTAAGGAAGGAAGTGGCAAAGACGTTAGACCAGGGATGGAGGAAATGGGGTTTCCGGGCCACATATGATCCCAACCCCTTTTTCGTGGCCTGACACATCCCCTTCAGAACACTGTCAAAGTCCCCGATCTTTTTATTTTGTGTGTGTGTATAATGATTTTTCCACCTCAGATTGCCAGAAATACCTTATAGATGCTTCAAACATCAGAGTTTGTATTGTACTCCTCTTCATCTAAAAACTGCTGAAAACCACCCAAAACAGAAACCAGAAATAACAGGATGTCACTTCCAGGTTGACAATCCTGGGGAGCAAGGAGGGTGAAAACTAGCCCCCGCCCTCAGCACAGGTGCCCACAGGTACTGCCTCTTGTATTAAAAGAGGATTGCTACACTTGGAGGCATTTGGGGCCTGTCTACACAATGAAAAATGACATGTATCTATTTGAAAAACTAGCAATCTGTACAGATGGCTGTTCAAATAAATACATGCCATTCAGAGGCCCCCCCGCAAAACTTACCCTTTAGTCCAGATCCGGCTCTTCATCTGGATCTCGGATTTATCTGGACAGCCATTCGACTGATTAGCAGTTTGTACACTCCTGTTCGCACAGATACGAACAGGAGTGCAACCTGACTGGCTGGCTGGGTAGAGGGGGCAGGACTGTTTGGCTGTGGAACACACTCCCTCGGAGCGTGGTGGGGTCGCCTTCCTTGGAGGTCTTTAAACAGAGGCTAGATGGTCATCTGTCGGGGATGCTTTGATCGTGATTTCCTGCATGGCAGGGGGTTGGACTGGATGGCCCTCATGGTCTCTTCCAACTCTACAATTCTATGATTCTATGACTAGTAAAGAGGGAAAGCGGCTGCGGCCGCCATGTTGGATTCCCGGTTCTACGAGTGTCTGGTAAGTCCTTTTACATTTTTTTGTTTTTATTTTTAAATATTAATACATAAACTCGGCTTTCTGGATGACAAGCACCTTCTGAATTAAAAAAAAAGGTGGTGAGAGATTTAAAACCACCACTAAGATCACTCGCTCCAGCCAGCTAGGTAAGGGGGTTGCATGGATTTTTGGGAATTTTTATCATGTAGGCAGATCATACACATTTGTACGACTGCCTTTTTGAATTTCTTACCCCCATAAATATTTTTTTTTCTGTCATGTATACGGGACATTAGGAGCAACAACCATTTGCATTTACTTTAATCAAGATTTTTCTTCAAGAGAGATTTCAGGAGCAATCTAGTGGGTGCAAAAATGGGCAGGGGGTGCTAAGAAAAATAATTAATAAAAAATAAAAATGGGCAGCAATATATGCTACACACACATACAGCTGTATGTTGACCACCCTTGCCCTAAAAAGGAAAGAAATCCTGAGTTGGTATCAGAAATTTGTGAAGGTAAATGTGTGAATACGAGTAGAGTAATTTTTCCTGTTAAATGACACTGATTTATTTAATAAATATCCTGCTATTCTCCAATGTGGCACCCAAAACAGCTGTCACTGTACATTAAAACAATCTAGCTAAAACAATATACAATACAAAGTTGTTGTTGTTGTTGTTGTTGTTGTTATTATTATTTTGGGAGACTTCACACAACAGAGGGACACACACACATCAACCTGTATAACTTTTAAAATGTGGCTCTGTGTCCTGTTATTTCAACCATGAAGATTCATTATACTGGTCTCTGAACAAGTCTGGCATCAACCCCTGGTATCCTCAGGAGATGCCAAAGTGCCAGAGCGCAAGCAGGGTCCACTCATACTGAAATCTGTTCTGGTGTGTAGGTCTGCTAGCTGCCATTTTAGTTCCCAATAATGCAGCTGACCATAGTATTATTGCTTAAGGGCAGTGTGGAAAATTTTGTGTGCTGTCAAGACAATTCACCAATAGGGCAAGGCAGTTCCAGAGCCACAGCAACATTTGTTGGGGGATTCTGGGAATTGTAGTCTTCCAGAGTAACATTCCCCATCTCAGGAAGGGATTTAACAGAGGGCATATTGTCAACAACTAGTCCTCAAATCTAAAGCCAGTCTATTCTCCATGCACAATCTTTAAAGCCCTAAATAGTTTTCAATGCCTGCTAAAACCCAGAAACACTTAGAAAAGTTAAATTTTGGACTATAATTCCTAGAATCTCCCACACTGACCAGGTTGGCTGAGAGATTTTGGGAACTGTAGCTCAAAAACATAAATGTTCCAAGCTCTGTTCTTTAGCCAGTGGAGGACTGAGTCCTGGCAGAAGGGGCTTCTAGTTCCCCGAACAACCCCTCAACTAAGGCAGAATTAATTATGCAGTTAAAAGATTTGTAATCAAAGTTGCATAGCTTACAGAGGTTACTGAATTTGGATGGTCATCATGCAGGATTTTGATCATTTGTAATCACAATAAGAAAAAACAGAGCATACACAGCCCTGCGCATTATCCACAGAGCCAACTTCATAAAAGAGAGATAAGAAGGAAAACTCACTGCAGTTTTTCTCATCACTGGCATCTGTGCAGTCGAGCCAGCCATCACAGAGCCTGGCTTTGTCAATACAACGGCCAGTTGTACAGGTGAATTTGCCCGGGCAAGCTACAAGTCAGCATGGGGAAACAGAGGGAGGGAGGGAGGGAGGGAGGGAGGGAGGGAAGGAAAAAGAGATTAAGAGATACATATATTAGTCTCCTAGGTACGGTAGTCAAAAAAATACCACTTCCGCAAAGACTCTGATTCTTTTTAGAACAGAAACTTTTCAGTTTCAATTCATGGGAAAACTGTTTTTCCTGTGGTACCCAGCCCGGCTTCTCCAAAGCCACCCTTGGATGAAAGAGGCTCTTGAAGGGATCTCAGCCAATTACTTCTACTCTTGTGCACACAGGATGTGGTCAAAAGCACTCATGCTGGGTCATAATGTGGAAGTCATTTGATACATACAGTATGCTGCCACCTGAAGACACCTAGGCACCCAAATAGAATTACACATCAGTAATACATTACTAAATATAAGATTGGGTTCCGTAATTGCAGCTTTGGAGATTTTCAGTGGAGACTGAAGACTCCTTTGGAGACTCCTGGGATTCTGGGGACCGAGGTCACTAATACAAGGAGATAGACATTATGATGACCTTCAGATCTTCTGGACCACAACTCCTTACGCATTAGGCGCCTCCTCCAAGCCCTGACCAATGGCCACAAGGGTTCATGGGGGTTGTAGTCCAAAACTTCTGGAGTTCACCACTTGCCTGCTCCCTGTAGGAGCCCAGGAAGTCACTGGAAGATGATCCTATCCAAGGCCAAGGTGGGGATTCAAACCCTGGTCTCCAGAGTCATGGTCCAATGCTCAGACCACTACACCATGCAGCCTCTCCCTAAGGTGCTGGGAAGAGCCCTTTTCTATCACCTGCTACTTTCACTTGGAGCTGCCTTCTGCACTCAAAACACCTGGTCCTCCACTGAGCTACGAACCCACCGCTTGTACAACATGGGAGAGGCATTTTTTTAATTAAATGTTTATTATAAAGTTTTCATTAATTGTACAATAAGCATGTGGCAAATTCTCGTAATTTCTTTGTATACAAGAGACATAGCATGCATGTTATACCAAGAGCTTCACTTATCATCAGTTTCATATATAACATAATTATAAAAAACTACAACACTCCAAATATTGCCTTGTCTTGTGACTGTATTCATTTGCTAAACCTGAAGTTGGTATTATAAAGGGAGAGTCGGTGGGAGCTCTTCAATTTACAGTCAGTTGTGCATAGGTGCCTTCCTTTTCTGTTAATCCAAAATATCCTTCCAAAATGAAGCATTTAAAAATAACAACAATGAGCAAGAGAACTTGCTAGCAGGGTGAACAAGTCCTACATTTTAATGGACTGCTAACCAACTTAATTGGATGACTCAGTGCTGTGCTATGATATGAAATAGTTCTCTCTCCATTTTCTACACGGTATAGATCTCTCATAGGCCTTCCTACACATCCACCTAACAGTCTCCACTCCAAAAAACAAACTCTGAAGCCCCAATGCTCTCACTATTCCTTATGTTTTTCCTTACATGTTAGGCGCCTCCTCCAGGAAGCTCAAACTTTTGCATTTCTACTTACGGTCATTGGAGTCGTAGGACAGGAACTCAGCCCAAAATCCAGTGTCTACAAACGAAAGATCCGAATGGAAACGGACAGTAATTTGGTTGGTTTTACTCAATACCACAAAACTGTTACGCAGTCCACAGTACCTGAAGGGGACACATTAAGGCAGGTGTCAAACAAAGGTTAAGCCAACAGTATAAGAGCAACAACCAGAATCCTCTACTATCGTCTATGTTATATAATGTTAAGTATACAGTATACTTAGATATGTAGCAGAGGCACTAAGAAACCCTGTCAGTGAATTGTAAAGATGTATAATGGGACAAAAGATCACTCAGTGGGTTTCCATGGCTGAGTGGGGATTCGAACCCTGGTCTCCAGAATCATTCGTAGTCCAGCACTCAAACCATAACACCACACTGGCTGTCATTGATTGCCAGATAGGGACAATAAATCCAGCTCCAGTCCCCCTGGCACAGCAAGATTCGAATCCCAATTTCACCAAGGAGATGAAAGCCTTAGAAGACTGAGGTTCCCAGCACAGAGACTTGGTCCTTACTTCTCCTTGTTGATTTCTACATAATCCTTGGTGCAGGAGTCGAGTGGAATTCCAGGCTCCACAAGGAAGAACTCTTTGAAGCGAACCTTCACATTCTTATCTCTGGGGACCTGAGAACAAGAGTGGAAGGTGGAGGGAGGCTGTGATGTTATTGCAAAGATAGTTCCCTTCGATATTGCTTTCCCAAGGTACTTTGAGAACAAAGCAGCAGCAAAACTATTCTTGTCTCATAGATGACTGGTTCTCAGACTCTGGTCCTTCAAGTGTTTTGGACTCAGCTTCTAGAAGCTCAAACCAGCTGGTCCAATGCTTAGAGATTCTGGAAGAAGAAGTCTGAACATCCTGAAGATTGAAGATTGAGAACCACTCTCTCTATAGATGGAAACTGCAGAGTCAACAAGTTTCTCTAGATATAGAGGAAGAGCTGGGTTTCTCCCAGTTTTTGTGCTCTTGGCAGAGGGGAAAATACCCACTTGCCAATGGTGAATCAGGTGGGCTTCATCCATGCACCCAACATGACTAGAAATGACGTGATGTCAGTGTTAATTTTGTTTTCAACTGATTGGGGGTGTGTGTGGCAACTTAAGGTTTTGGGGAGTTGTGTGGATAAAACAACTGCATTTTACTAGAGCAGTGGCAATTTTGGGCCAAAAAAAATCAACCTAATGGAGGAGGGTCTGGGTGTTTGGGGGGCCTTCAAGGGCTGCAAATTGGGATCCCTATGGGCCACATTTTGCCCACCTCTGTTCCAGCTACACCTGAGTGCACTAAAGCTTTATGTCTAAAACATAAAGACTGTGAGTCTACACATTGTAAAAAAAAAAAAAAGTCTCTTCCATATCTAGCTTGGTAATTGGAAGAACAATGTATAGGTTGAAATTGTGGTGCACATCCTGTTCAACCACTGCGTCGTGTAAAAATTACACAAATGGGGCTATGCTACATAACTGATTGTGCAGTGGGCAGGATAGCTGTGCATCTGGCACCAGTTGGCCCAATCCCCCACCCACCCACTGAAAACGACCTCACTTGTAGAACCACATAGGCAGTGCTCCTAGACTTACACAGCAGTTGATGGTGACATCACAAGACTTGCACGATCCCAAAAGGAACACCAACCTCTGAGAAAGCACAACTACTTGTGCAGCAGCATTTGTACCAACACAAAGCTATGACAGGATCCCAGCTTCCAGACTGAATCCTAACAGTAGTAGTCCCAATTAGAGCAGACCCATTGAATCAAGTGTTGAACAGTGAATCAATGAGTCTGCTCTAGTTGGGACTTTCAATGAGATTCAAGCTTCATTCTCCTAATTTATAGTGCAAATCCAAGAAGAAGCAAAGAGTCACTCTTGTGCTAAGCTTCTTACCTTTATATTCCATACACAGTCCACGCCAGGAGGATAGTGACCCGGATAGTAAGGAGTGGTGAAGTTTCCAGATGTTCCTGTCAGAACACCACCACAGGCTAAACGAAAAGGAAAACAAAGTGAGCCCTAGTTCTGAGCATCCAAGATAAGCAGATAGGAAAAGGCGAAAGTAGTGCAGTGCAGCCTTTAATGAGGTTAAGCCAATCCCTGGAGAGACCAGATTTATTTAAAAGACAGGGACTTAACCCAGGAGACCAATTATGCTTCACCTGCATGCATCTATTCACTAACTCAAGACAATGCAATTCATGCCCACCTCTTGTTAAGAGGGATCATTACAGCAGCCAAGAGCAGGCAGGAGATGCTATTTATTACCAGTTCTTCAGAGATTTGACAAAGGAATCTATACCTCAGAGTCCTTCTTATTGAAAGGATTATCCCCTCAAGATCTTTTCAAACAGCTGTTGCTTTCAACCTGTCCTTCTCCTCTTCTGCTAAAAAAGAACCCCAAAACCAATACTTGCAACTTGCAACTCTCCTTACACTAAACAGAGTAGAACAGAACAGCTGAGAGTTCTTACGTTTGTTCTTTGGCATCTGAAAAAACTCCGCCTTGAACCCAGGGTGTCGCCCCTTGGCATCTGTGATGAGCATGACCAGCAGAACATTTTGAGAGGAGACAAAGGTCAGGTTGTAGGAAGGATTGAAGCTGCCACACAGCCTGTGAGGGAGGAGGAAGAAAAGCATGAGGAAGAAGAAGAATACTAGAAGGTCAACCCACAGACATTACTTGTTGCAGTTCTTACAGCTCCCACCTTTCCACCACATTGGGATGGAAATGAGAATCTAACAGCAAGATTCTAGGAGGAAAAGGACTGATGACTGCTATGTGTACCCCTTTCACAGCAGCATCTATTTATGTTGGGCCACCCCACTTCTGAGTGGTCCCTTGCCACTGGGATTGAAGAAGCAGGTTAGAAAGAGCTTGTACAGTTACTACATTCTCTCCAAGAGGTGGGACTGCCTTTTGCAGTTCAAAAATACTGGAATACCACACAGATTTCAGGTTATAAACAGGGTCCACTTGGAAAACACTGAAGTGCTATGGAAGGTTTTACGTATTCCTCTTCTTTGCATTTTAGAAGCAACCCGCCCTCCCCCAAATAGATACTGCACATCATCAAACCCTGTATTTTATCACTTAAGAAAAAAACAAGACTGGTTTCTCTTCAGATCGTATAAATCTTTCACCTTTTACAATACTTGCTATAGTTTTGATTTGCCACCATATTCAAAATTTATTTCTTTGCTTGCTCAACCAAAACAGTCACAAGTAAGCAGACAGAAAGGCAAAGGCATCTTATTAAAATCTTAGTGGCAGGAGGAAGAATCAAAAGTAATTTTTTTCCATAGATTTTTCTTGGGTTTTTTTCCAGGCTCTAATTTTTTCCCCACTATCAATTAACTATGAGTTTTAAATTACATATCTGTACCCCTGCTTCTGATGCTTGACTATGTATCTCCTTTTCCAGGGCTGTCCCTACAGCTAGCCCAGCATATCTTTCCATCAGCCATTACGGCCTCTGTCATTTGCGTTATAGTTTGGCCCTCCATCTTCCCAAAGGTCATGGCATCTTTGGAATCAAGCATGCATCAATGCAGAGCATGGTCTGAATCCTTTCCTACTGGATCAATTGGTGAATAGTGAACCAACACATTGGTAAATCCTACTGATTCCATGGATTTGCTTTATCTGGGGCTAATAACAGGATTGAAGTCAATCTCTACTAAAGTAAATGCTTGGTACCTGCAGGTCTGTTTGCAAGATGGGTTCTCCCTCTTCCCTATCACAAGACAATAGACAGGCTCTGCCTATTTGGGTTTTTCAAAAAGGGTTTCCAAAGTTTCAGTTCATGGAGAAGCAGTGACCTACTCCTAAACAAATTAAGAATTTATAGTGGGTCCTTGGTATCCACTGGGTTTGGCTCCAGGATCTCCCATGGATATCAAAATCCGTGGATGCTCAAGTCCCATTATATACAATGTCATAGTAAAATGGAGTTCCTTATGTAAAATGGCAAAATCAAGGTTTGCCTTTTGGAATTTTTATTGGGAGGAGGATATTTTCAAATGGTGGACAATTGAATCCATGGATTCAAGAGTCCATAGATATGGAGGGAAGACTGTACAAATAGCCACTGAAGTATTTTTGTACATTATTCTCTTCTTCTTTTTTGTCCCCCCGCCCCAGCTGGCCCTTTTATCCTGAGACCCATCCAATACACTTACTTCACCAATGCATGAGCTTCCACAGGGCTCAGCGAGTCGTACACTTTCACGAAGTCATTCCCCAGAGTGCATTGCTCCACATCAAATGTTGTGAAGGTCAGGCTGATGACAGAGTCTGCGTCAGCTCTTAGGACCCAAAGGCAGCGTGCGTTGGAGGGGTAAGGGCTGTTCGGAAAACCTGGGGTGCTGAAACTAGTGACCACACCTTCTTTTGCATGCAGGGCATAGCGGCAGCTGTCTACACAGGTGAAAGAAAACAAGCAAAGAAAAATAAGGCCTGAGAAAAGAGGATGCAAGAACATCTTAGTAAGTAAACAGGTCAAAGGAGCAACTGAGAGGTATGTTAAAGCAGAGTCCTCACCCATAGCACGCAAACACAAATGTCTCACACACGCAGGAAGAAAATGAACTGAGGGCAACAGACATAATCTAACCATTTTTTTAAAGACTTCTTCACTCAGCAACTGTACCTGTTGTAATTTCTCAACAGAGTGTTCCAAGCTGGAGCAACAAGCCTACTGACCAATTCCTACAATGGTAGCTACCAATTTAAATTCAGTTATTCAGTATTAACAGCTCCACCAACAAGCTAGGATTAGACAGCGGAGTAGGGATGAAGCCAAAAGTAAACTTTTCACACACACACACAAACAAAGATACACTGCAGGATGCATATTAAGCTTTCTAGCATTCTGGAGTGTCATGTTTGTATATCTTTAAGAGATTAAAACATGTCTTTAAGAGGCACACTTTTCAAATATGCCTCTCCCCATTTCCTCTGCAGCCATTAAACTACTGTATTTTTTATAATGTCTGATGATAACTGTTTTGTTTTGATATGATGAACTGACTAGTCAATAAATTGTAACTTAAACTAGTTTCAGTTCAAGGAATGGCTTTTTTTGGTTACTCCTTGATAATATACAGTCTACTCATCTAAATGTCTACTCTGAGGTAAGCCCAGTAGAATCCAATGAGAATTACTGCCATTTAAGTGGACATAGCAAAACAGTATTTTCTCCCAGAAATGGAGGCTCCTACCAGCTTGGAGTAGTGGTTGGAGTGTTGCACTCGGACTCTGGGAGAGTAGAGTTCAAGCCCCCACTAAGACATGGAAACCCACTGGGTGACCTTGGGCAAGTCATTCTCTCTCAGCCAGAGAGGAGGGCAATGGCTAACCTCCTCTGAATAAATCCAGCCAAGAAAATCCTGTGACAGGGTCGCCATTAAGCTGGAGTCAACTAGAAGGTGCATAACACGGACACCTATCCCAAATTGGGTGAAATATTAGATCTGCCTCATTCAAACAATCTGATTACTAATTTACTGCTTACTGACATAAGAAGCAAACAAGTATTACTTACTGTCCTTTGAAGCCTTAATTATATCCGGATCAGAAGCTGTAAGTGAAAGCACACAAAACATGATGAACAAGCTAATTCTTGCATTTCCCCATGCAGGAAGTCTTTACCAGTCTGCCTTCCAGACAAGAAAAACTAAGGGTGGCACATCTTCCCTATTTTGATGTGTTTTGATGCAAGTACTTTTGTGGGAATCCCTGCCAAAGTTCTCAGCAAAAGCAAATGAATCATCATGACCAGGCTGAAAATATTTTGTTTTGTCATCATCATCAGATTTCCCACAAATCCATCCAACATTGCAAATTTTGCAAGTGTTATCAGGCAACTTGCTAGCTAGCAAGTTTCACTGGAAGAACATTTTAGGTAGGGAAGGGATGTAGAGCCAGATCTCTGCCATACATACCTAATCCCATGTGTTCTGCTCTCTGAGTTTTTAATGTCACCCCCATTGTCATTTCAGTTGAAAAGCCATATGAATACAAATTGTGGGGAGTCAATTTGCAATAAATGGATCCAAGAACAAATCAAGATGAACACTCTCTTAAAGCCAAGATGCCTAAACTATGACCATCATACTTCGGACATATCATGAGAAAACATGACTTATTAGAAAAGCCATCAATGCTTGGTTGGTTAGAAGGCAATAGGAAAAGAGGAAGGCTGCATTACAAGTGGATAGACTCAATCAAGGAAGCCATGGCCGTGAGTCTGCAAGTCATGAGCAGGGCTATCAGTGATAAGGAGACTTGGAGGTCTCTCATTCATTGGGTCACCATAAGTGGAAGTTGAATTGATGGTAATTAACAACAACAAGAAGAAATCATTTTGTGCTACATACTTATTTAAAATAAGAAATCTGAATCTGTTTCCTTTTTTGTTCTGATATGCTGTCCAGCTTTCTCTCCCCATACCACACCACACTTAACTCCACTGCTGCCACATAAGGTCCACAGGAAGGTGAGGAACATGTGGCCTTCCAGATGTTGTTGGACTGCAACTCACATCAGCCCTAGCCACCATAAAAGATTATGAGGAATTCCAGGTGTTGTAGTCCGACAACATAATTCTCACTGTTAAGTATGTTTAATGTTAGAAACTTTAATCTGTTTTATTCTCACATTCTTCTTTGAACTGCTGAAGCTCTGAAATGTACAAGTCCCTCAGAAAGTTAGCAAACAGCCTTCCCTTGAAGATGAGTTTTCCCAGCTTTCCATCTACTCAGGCCTAGCTAGCCTTTTGCAAAAGTTAGGAATCAAGGCATGGGTGATTTTCTGTTCTCCAAATTGTTTAACCACTGGCTAAGCTAGAAATAAGAGCTTGCTAATTTATTTTCTGCTAAAATCAAAATATGTATCTCAGGCTTCTCTGGGATCACATGTTCATGTGCCCCAAAGTAAAACCACAAATGGAAGGGAAAGGAGGGAGAAGCAGAAGGGGGACTTACGGAAAGCAACAAGCGATTCAACTCGCATATCTGGGTACCGTGCCTTGTATAGCCCCGTGTAGTGTGGCACCTCGATGCTTGCCATGGCCTTTTCAAAGATATCCACCTTATACTGAGGAACACTGAAGTCTGACCAGTAGTAAGCAATGACACTGCCCTCACTGCATGGAGGGAAAAATAAATGAGAGAAAGGTGGCATATAAATTAAATAAGTAAAATATCAGGGTTGTGAGCAGATGCCTCTGATTACCAAGTTAATCTTGGTAACTAAATCTGTTTCGACTATTGGCTTCTTTAAGATCTGGCCCCTCAAACACAGTAGGATGACAAAAGATGCCATCTTGCAGTGGTCATGTGAGACTGTCTCATTTAAGGAGTTTTTACATCAAAGTTTCTAGTCCAGATTGTTATAAACCCATACTGAAGAAAGGAATTTAAAATGGTTCATAACAGCAAGCCTAACTTTATACTTTTCCTGGATGAAATACTGTATATATTTTTGGCTGGTGAAATTTGGCTTGGTTCTGTATTGTCTCGAGTACTATATTCCAAACAGATGCTACCTAATAGTCAGTCGTTTTTGAGGTCCCAAGCCATGTAAAAGTGAAAGTGTGTGGGAATCCCAAAAGACGTTTTTTCATCAATGCCGCAATTCAAATATAAGACATTTCACAGAAGAGATTCTAATGCAATTTAACTACCTTCCATTTTGGGATTCTCAGCATCAAGTGCTACACTCAAATAACACAAGAATCACAGACTATGCAACACACCACTTGAGTGACCTATGAATCATTTGCTATACAGTTGTCCCTTCATATTCACTGGGGTTTGGTTCCAGGACCCCCCATGGATACCAAAATCTGTGAATACTCAAGTCCCATTATATGCAGTGGCATAGCAAAATGGTGTCCTTATATAAGATGGCAAAACCAAGCTTTGCTTTTTGGATTATTATTTTTTAAAGAATATTTTCAAGCCATGAATACTTAAATCTGTGGATACAGAGGGACAACTGAACTGTATTCAGTCAGTCAGAGCTGCTGTTTGTAGTTTACATGCTCTTGTGGACTTTGGATGTGCACTTTGTAACACTGTACTCTGTCAGTAGGTGTCACATGCTATCATGTTATATTTTTCCTTCTCTGAACTAATGTCATGTTCTCACCTAAAACCAAAATCAGGTGCATGCACACACTGTCAAGTGAGAGACATTCAATAGTTGTTCAACACCAGTTGTAGACTGACCCTAACTTTCAGAAAAATCACCCCAAATTCATTAAAACATACCTTTTAAGGCATTGTATGAAAAGGAAAACTACAAGCTGAACAAAACTGGACCTATTTTTTTTAAAAAAAGGAAGAGACCACTTATATATCCATACTGAAACTCAGAACTATATACATGAACCATAAATTTGCTTATGCGCAAATCATCAGATCAGATCAGCAATTATCCCTACCTGACAGCATCTTGAATGGGAATGCTCTCCTCTAGAGAGGAAACAGGACTGTGGTGTACATTACAGGGATGGGCAAAGCCCTTAGCATTTCCTCCATTCTTCTTATGCTTGAAAAATATACAAAAGGACTTCTTCAAGCTCAAAATGGCCAATTAAATTATTACTCACCTGAATGCAACTACCTCAGTTTCCTTGTGGAAAGAACCAACATCTTGATTTTGTTTGTAGATATCTATGAGCTAAACATCAAAAGAACATTACATTTAGAATAAATATAAGAACAAGCACATTTTTAATAAATTTGGATATTAGAATGGGCCTATACTTTCTGGAGGTACCAATTTATTTCTTCTTGTTTCTACCAACTGACAACGTGTGACCCATTTGGCAGTTCATGTTCTATATCCCCTGTTCCCTTATTATTAAAAGCTACCCATTTTTTCTGGGACATGAGGCCATATAGTCCTTGGAATGCAGACTGAATTTTACCAGAGGAACCTGAGATTCCTGTTTTCATCTACCAGTCTAGGATAACTGCTGAATCCACCAATAAAAAAGAAATGGAGGGAGGATTTTACATTGCAATTACTGAAGCCAAAAGCCTTTCTTCTGGACAGGCTGCATGTTGCTGTGGTAAAGCTCGCTTTCAAATGAAGAAGCATCAGACTAGGATGACCATCAGGGTCTGAAGGATCATGGGCCTATTTGCACTACACAATTATAGCACTGCTATTCCACTTTAACTGCCCTGGTTCCATCCTATGGAATCCTGGGATTTACCTAGGGCAGCTTCCTAGGGCAGGTGTTGCTTAGTTCAACCCTGAATATCCAATGTATCCCAATACACTAGAGGAGCACAGTGGCTTCTGCTGCAGTAAGTTTCAGCCCACAAAGGCTGACAGGTGATTTGAGAGTTTCTTACCGTTCCCTTTACTTTCATGGCCAGGTTAGCAAATTCAGGGGTGCTGGAATTCTCATAAGCATCCCAGAACTGATGCGCTGGGAGTCTCAGGTGACCATTGTATAGCTTCTGCACATGGGCATTCCTGTCTAAAAGAAACCATTGGGAACACTATAAAAAGCATAGAAAGGGGGGGGGGTGGAATGAAAAGAAGACCTTTGCTTCGAACAATGAGCTTGGCTTATCCAATTATTAAATTATACCTCTTGAGTGATCTTCATAACATGCAGAAGTAAATCTAAGTCTGATTTAACCAATCCTCCATCCATTAACAGATTAATCAGGCAATTAATACTAACATTTAGCAATTCAAGACCTATGGAGCTGTGGGGGTTTTCTTTTAAAGTGTTCAGTCCAATCTAAATCTACTACCACTTACATTTGAAGTGCCAAACCAGGAACCCAGCCAACAGGGAAAGGAGGAGGCTGAGCAATAGGATGGCAACCACAAACACCCAACGCTTTGGGCCACGTGGCTTCTCTAGTTTCTTGGCATTCATGGTGGGGAGGAACTCCATCCCTTCTTCGAGGCCATTCATGTCCTGGAGTAAGACAAGCACAGAATCAGGCCGCAGTCCCATGGGCTGTTCATAAATTCTTACTTTGCAAATTTAACCATTTATCACCCCACCCTCCATCCCTGATATGTACTGTGTGTTCAGTAGAGTAAAAAAAAAAATCACATTGTGAGCTGACCCCTATTGTTAGTCTCAACTAGAGGAGACCTGTTGAATAAAAGGTTTTACCTACATCACCATACACCAACTGATTCAGAGGATCTATTCAAGCTGGGAATAACCCATAGTATTGGGGGCTAGATTTCCTCTGTACGTTCTGTACCCAAATCTGTGAATAATCAAGTCCCATGATATGCAATGGCATAGCAAAATGGTGTCCCTTATATAAGATACAAAATCAAGGTTTGCTTTTTGGATTATTATTTTTTAAGAATATTTTCAAGCTGTGAATACTTAAATCCGAGGATACCAAATCCGTAGATATGGAGGAACAACTATACATATGGTATAAATTATCTTGGGTATGTTGTCATTCCCAGTGTGCTGATTGGCCGCTCAGGAAACATACCCAACCAATCACAGAGCTCCGTTGGCCAGCCAATCAGCAGCTCGAGGGCATTTTTCAGCACCACCTCCTTGGCCTACAGCTACAGCCCTGGTGGCGCAGTGGTTAAAATGCCAGTCCTGCAAGTCACCACATTGCAAGTTCGATTCCAGCGGGCTCCAAGGTTCACTCAGCCTTCCATCCTTTCGTAGGTCGGTAAAATGAGTACCCAGCTTGTGGGGGCAATTAGCTAACACACATGGGAAACTGTTTAATGCAGTGTAGATGTGTAAATAGCTATTGCTTAAAACAATTTGTAAGCCGCTCTGATAGCCTTGTGGCTGAAGAGCGGGGTATAAATAACCAAATAATAATTAAAAAAAATAAACATCTTTGCTCTTCAAGCTACAGTAACTAAATACTCAGCCAGCTCCCCTTGCTGTCTTAATATGCATGGGGGGAAATAATGTTGCTTTCTATGCGTCCCCCACCCTCTTATTTCTTCTTTTTCCTCCTGTCTTACCTTGCAGGGTAGGTTTCCCCCCCCCTTCCTCCACACTTCACCCTTTTTGCACCCCAAAACTTGGGCCCTTTCCCCCCTCCTTCTGTCAGGGTAATATTGCTTTAAGTGCAAAAGGAAAACTGTTGGAGCAACAGTCCACAGACTAGCACAGCTGAAGTGGGTTTGTTCACAGCTGTGGCTAGGCAGAGGGATGACTAGCAAACACTCCTATATAACCAAAGGACAAGATGCATTGTGCGTGGGTTGGTGTTGTGGAGAAAGAGGAGTGTTGATGGATGTTGGAAAGATTGCTGTTGAGTTTGTTAATGAGGTTTGCTGTGTATGTACTCTATTTGTTTATACTGAAACTGAAGATAAAGACCTCCAGATATTTTTTGGATGAACCTCACTGTCTGTAAGTCTTTTTGGGTATGAAAGTGGGTCAGAGCTGTGGAACAGCTGCTAGGTGAAGCCTCTGTTTTTGTGCCCTTTCTGCTGCACAGTTCTGCTGTTTTGGCTACTCTTGGGTTAGTTTGTCCCCAGGCTGCGCCTGGTACCTCTCAGTGAGTCTATACTGAGTGGACACCTTCTGCCCCGAGGAACTTACAGGCTGCAAAACAAACAAACAAACAAACAAACTGGAAACAGTTGGGAAGGAGGTGGGAGGCTGCCCTAGGGTTCCAGGCCCGCTTTTTACTCCTTAGGGGACCCCTTGAGGTTCTCTGACTGTTCTTGGATCCGCTTCCCGTGGGGAAAAAGGCTTTCTTTACAAATGCTGCACCGCACAGGCTGCTGCCTGCTAAAAAAACCCAATCCTATGGCCAGTGGGAGGAGCCAAAGCTGGTGAGGGAGGTGGAATAGAATGAAGCAAAGTGGGATCTCATTGGCCACCAGCTGACCCCCACTGGGAAACCAATATGCTGTCCTCGAAGGGCAGCCGGTGTTGGAGCAGGACTGAGGCTCTGCAGTCTGTGGGTTGGGCAAAGGTGAGCCCAAAGACTCACGAAAAAGTTAGAGGTGACCATTCCGCCCCTTACTGGAGAGACTACTTTGCTCCCTTTTCTATTCATTTCTGTTTTAACAAGAGGCAGACAAGGGTCCCTGGACCCCCTCTTCTCTAAATGAGGCAGAGCTTTTGCATGCTACTTTCGCCAAGTATCTAGACCAGTGGTTCTTAAGCTGGGGTCTGGGAACCCCCAGGGGTCTGCAATGTCCTCACAGGGAATCCGCGAAGGCTTGAAAGCTTCTCAGACCACCTCCTGCCTTCAGTGCAGTGGCCAGGTAACAGGAGCCAAGGCAAAGGCTGGCTGGCTGGCTGGCTTGGCCTGCACATTGCCATTAATCCACTCCAGCCACAAATTTGGAGGAAGAAGCAGGAGAAAAGTTCTCCTTCCCACTCCAGTGCCTCTGAAGGAAGGTTTCATAGAATCATAGAATCATAGAATCATAGAATTGCAGAGTTGGAAGAGACCACGAGGGCCATCCAGTCCAACCCCCCTGCCACGCAGGAAATCACAATCAAAGCATCCCCGACAGATGGCCATCCAGCCTCTGTCTAAAGACCTCCAAGGAAGGAGACCCCACCACGCTCCGAGAGAGTGTGTTCCACTGCCGAACAGCTCTTACTGTCAAAAAGTTCCTCCTCATGTTGAGGTGGAATCTCTGTTCCTGGAGCTTGCACCCATTGCTCCGTGTTCCAGTCTCTGGAGCAGCAGAAAACAAGCCTGCTCCATCCTCAGTGTGACATCCCTTCAAATACTTAAACAGGGCTATCATATCGCCTCTAAACCGTCTTTTTTCCAGGCTAAACATACCCAGCTCCCTAAGTCTCTCCTCATAAGGCATTGTTTCCAGACCTTTCACCGTTTTAGTTGCCCTTCTCTGGACACGCTCCAATTTGTCAATATCCTTTCTGAATTGTGGTGCCCAGAACTGGACACAGTATTCTAAGTGAGGTCTGACCAAGGCAGAATAGAGTGGCACTATTACTTCCCTTGATCTAGACACTATACTTCTATTGATACAGCCCAAAATTGCATTGGCCTTTTTAGCTGCCGCATCACACTGTTGGCTCATGTTCAACTTGTGGTCTACTAGGACTCCTAGATCCCTTTCGCACGTAGTCTCATTCAGCCAGGTCTCTCCCATCCTATATTTATGCATTTCATTTTTCCGCCCTAAATGCAGTACTTTACATTTCTCCATATTGAATTTCATTTTGTTAGCTTTGGCCCAGCTCTCCAGTCTATCCAGGTCATTCTGAATTTTGATCCTGTCCTCTAGGGTATTAGCTACTCCACCCAATTTGGTGTCATCTGCAAATTTGATAAGTATGCCCCTAATTCCCTCATCTAAGTCATTGATAAAGATGTTGAATAGCACTGGGCCCAGGACAGAACCCTGTGGCACCCCACTGGTCACATCTTTCCAAGACGAAGAGGAGCCACTGCTGAGCACCCTTTGGGTTCGGCCGGTCAACCAATTACAAATCCATTGAACAGTTAACTTGTCTAGCCCACATTCTACAAGCTTGTTTGCAAGAATGTCATGGGGAACCTTGTCAAAGGCCTTACTGAAATCAAGGTATGCAATGTCCACAGCATTCCCTTCATCTACCAAGCTGGTAACTTTATCAAAAAAAGAGATCAGATTAATCTGGCATGACTTGTTTCTCTGAAACCCATGCTGACTTTTTGTGATTATGGCATTGCCTTCTAAATGTTCACAGACTCTCTGTTTAATGATCTGCTCTAGAATCTTCCCTGGTATTGATGTCAGACTAACTGGACGATAGTTGTTGGGATCCTCTTTTTTCCCCTTTTTGAAGATGGGAACAACGTTTGCCCTCCTCCAGTCTGCTGGGACTTCTCCTGTTCTCCAGGAGTTCTCAAATATTATTGCCAATGGCTCTGAGATTATATTTGCCAGCTCTTTTAATACTCTTGGATGTAGTTCATCTGGTCCTGGAGATTTAAATTCATTTAGATTAAGAAGGTATTCCTGTACTACCTCTTTACTTATTTTGAGCTGGATTTCCCCTATTGTGTCCTCTGTTCCATTCTCCTCAGGTTGGTCCTCCTTTTCCTTTTCTGAAAACACTGAGGCAAAGAAGGTGTTGAGTAATTCTGCCTTTTCTCTGTCCCCTGTTAGCATTTTGCCATCTTCTCCATGTAGCGGCCCTATCATTTCCTTCTTCCTCCTTTTGCTGCGGACATACCCAAAAAAACCCTTTTTATTGTTCTTAACCTCCCTAGCAAGCCTGAGCTCATTCTGCGCTTTAGCTTTTCTGACTTTACTCCTACACGTGTTCGCTTTCTGTTTGAATTCTTCTTTGGTGATTTCCCCCCTTTTCCATTTCCTATACATGTTCCGTTTAAAACTTAGCTCCATTGAAAGTTCTTTAGTCATCCATCCTGGTTTCTTGAGACACCTCCCATTTTTCTTCCTCAATGGTACTGTTTGAAATTGTGCCTTCAGTATCTCCCTTTTGAGAAAGTCCCATCCGTCTTGAGGTCCCTTCTCTTTTAGTATTCTTGACCATGGGATCATCCCCAGTATTTCCCTGAGTTTATTGAAATCAGCTCTCCTAAAGTCAAGAATGCGTGTCTGACTATGCCTGGCTTCTCCTTTCCATTGTATAACAAACTCCAGGAGAACATGATCACTCTCACCTAAGGATCCCACACCAGGTCGTCTCTGTTGGTTAGGATCAGATCTAAAATAGCTGACCCTCTTGTTGCCTCTTCCACCTTTTGGATGGTTTAATGGATGGTGTAATTGTGTTATTCTTATTGTTATTATTATTAGGTATTATTATGATTATTAGGGTTTCAAATCTAAAGTCTTGGGGGACCATGGCAACAAAAGACAGTTAAAGGGGCCACTGGTAAAAAAAAAGGTTAAGAGGCATTGTTGTAATAGTATTAGTATTAGTATTAGTGTACCCGGCGTAACATACACTGTTATGTGCCCTACTGGTGGTTTGTTTTGTAAGAACTGAGTCAGTGAAGATGGACCTCCCAACTAACTAATTGGATTTTTGAAATAGTAGACATTATTTACACTGTTAGAGAACTAGACCAACTTTTGACATGGGCTTTGATATTGCCTAGGTGCCCAGGGGGTCACGCCATTGTCCCACTACCACTGCAACAGGACTCAGGCAGTCAACTGGTGGCGGCAGCGGAGGCAGGGCAACAGAGCAACTCACTCTTAACGCACCACTGGCGTATGTTATGTCGGGTACAGCTAGTATAAGGTAATTAGCCTTTAAAATCTGATAGACTACATTTTTACATAGGTACTGGGAAGCCACCAGATTGCAGGGTGGTCCCTTAGGCAACACCAAAGAGAAGAGAAAGATTTTCATAAAACACATATATTAATTTCTATGGTTTATATGCACTTTTTAAAATGGTACCACTTAAATAGAGATACAATATACCACACCGAAGTGGAGAAGACCATGGCCAGGTGACCTTCCTGCCTGCAATGCCTGCTGTCCACTTACTGATGGTCACCTCGAAGGCCCCTGCATGCCATTTGGATAATCCTTAAAGATGAACTAGACTTGGACTGGACAGCACTTTAAAGACAGCAAGGGCAGGAAATCTCTTTAAGCCTGAAGGCCAAGTTTATTTAGAGAAGTTTTTTGGGGAAGTGGCAGAAAGGGCCAAAAGCAAAAGAGTAGGACCAAACATACCCTTCTGTTTTAGCTTTGAGCATTTATTGGCCATAACAAAGCCTTAGGACAGGGGTGGGCAACTGTGGGAGAAGCTAGGGGGCTACATTACACCCCCTCCAGGAGACCTTAGGGGCCACACACACACCACAAAAAGTGCTCCCAAATGTTCCCCAACACCTTCTAGGAGCTGTCTGGTACATTTTTGCCATGTTTTTAGACCGCTATGGGCTATTTTAGGCCCAAGAGAGGCCTTTTTTTTTTTTTTCCAAAACAAGAAGTGACCAAAAGTCACTGAGGGCCACAAAAAAGGCCCTAGGGGCACATGCGGCCTATAGGCTGGACTTTGCCCACCCCTGCCTTAGGAGAAGCATCTCAACCTCTTATAATGCAGAGGGGAAAACATGTAAAAATTGGGAAATTACCAAATGCCACCTGGGGAAAGAAGCATGGTCCTCCAGGAAACCCCAGAGGGCCAGTATGGAAGCCTTAGGAGGGCTGGATTCAGCCACAGGGCCTGAGGTTCCCCAAGCTCCCCCGCTTGTGGGGGCAATTAGCTAACACATATTGGAAACTGCTTAATGCAGTGTAGATGTGTAAATTGCTATTGCTTAAAACAATTTGTAAGCCGTTCTGATAGCCTTGTGGCTGAAGAGCAAGGTATAAATGACTAATAAAAAACAACAAACCTGAAACTGCATAGAACACACACACTCACCACCTGAAACTCCAGGGAAATACAAACATTGCTCATACACTCTCTAAGAGTTTCTGGAGGCTGCTTTTTCACCAGCACTGCCCATCCCCATGAGGGCACCTGCAGAGCAGATCCTGCCAAACTGGCCGCACCTTGTGCGTTATGCTTCTGGAATCAGGAGCTCCAAGGTGATAGTGTTCCCTCAGTAAAGTCAGCAGTTTTCTGAGGTTAGGAGTCTTATTTTTCTCTGCCTGGGACACTAGGCACCAGATAGCAATATAGATGAGTCTATGTCTATATGTATAGTTCTAGCAGCAGAAAAATTCACTTTTCAAAAAAAGTGTGAGGAGTGGATCTCTGAAAGCAGTTTTTTTACACCCTCAAGTGATTACTCTGAGTAAAGAAACAGATGCTGAGTCATTTGTTCCAAGGAAACAACCTACTGATCTTAGTTTGCATTGATGTGGAACCTCTAGCGGAGCTTGGAGGAAAGTTATATTTTTAACTAAAACCCCTGGGATTCCCCCATGCTGTACCCATGCTGGTTGGGGTGGGGGTGTTCTGGGAGCTGCAATCCAAATGAACAACTTTTCCAAGCTCTGACTATTTGACCATTGTACTTCTACATTAAATGGACTGTCAAAAGGTTGATGAAGATCTTGGTCTCTAAATTTAGAAGTCCTCGTGGCTTCCTCAAGCCCTACCTGTTCCACGAGGACTTCTAACTAAGCCTCTTCATCTACGTCATTGCAGCAAACCTTCATTTATCCAGATTCATTCCTTCACATCCAGGTCTCACCCTTTTCTCTCTCTACGTTGACATAAGAACTGTGTTGGATCAGACCAAACGTCTATCAAGTCTACCATGTTGTTCAGAACATAGGCCTACAGGAAACCCACACTCAGGACATGAATAAAACAGCACCTATTAAATTGCTTGGGAACCAAGTCTTAAGTGTTTTGATTATTAAACTCCTTTGCAAGAAAGGCAGAACAACTGGTTTATGCCTCTTAAGAAAAGGCCAGCCTACCATTAGGCAAAATGAGTCAACGGTCACTCAGATCTGGGGTCACAGAATCACAGAGTTTGAAGAGACCACAAGGCCCATCTAGTCCAACCCCCTGCCCTGCAGGAATACACAATCAAAGCATTCCCAACATATGGCCATCCAGCCTCTGTTTGAAAACCCCCAAAGAAGGAGACTCCACCACTCTCCAAGGCAGTGCGTTCCACTCCCAAACAGCTCTTATGTACTGTCGGGAGGTTCTTTCTAATGTTTAGGTGGAATTTCTTTTCATAGAATCATAGAATTGCAGAGTTGGAAGAGACCATGAGGGTCATCCAGTCCAACCCCCTGCCAAGCAGGAAATCACGATCAAAGCATCCCTGACAGATGGCCATCCAGCCTGTGTTTAAAGACCTCCCAGGAAGGAGAGACCCCACCATGCTCTGAGGGAGTGTGTTCCACTGCTGAACCGCTCTTACTGTCAAAAAGTTCCTCCTAATGTTGAGGTGGAATCTCTGTTCCTGGAGCTTGCATCCATTGCTCAGTGTTCCAATCTCTGGAGCAGCAGCAAACAAGCCTGCTCCATCCTCAACGTGACACCCCTTCAAATACTTAAACAGGGCTATCATATCGCCTCTTAACCATTATTTTTTCCAGGCTAAACATACCCAGCTCCCTAAGTCTCTCCTCATAAGGCATGGTTTCCAGACCTTTCACCATTTTAGTCGCCCTTCTCTGGACACGCTCCAATTTCTCAACATCCTTTTTGAATTGTGGTGCCCAGAACTGGAAACAGTATTCTGTTTGTCTGGATTTTTTCTACCATATGTTCTGATGGGAAGGGGGGAAAAGTCACCTGCTTTCCAAACCACAGAGGCTTGAGATCAAATTATGCCTTTTGGAAGCACAACAATGAAGATTCTTACCTGAGTGGATAAGCATGTGCTGTTTTAAATTCTGAATACGGGTGAATCGAACACCACAAGTTGGACACTGAAAAGGTCTATCAGGGCCATTTGGGCTGGGTCTCTCTGTACTGCTGGTTGAAGGAGCAATATAGAGCTGATAAGGATACTGGACATTTTGCTCCATGTCCTAGTCTCCTGGAGCAGCAGAAAACAAGCTTGCTCCATCCTCAGTATGACCTCCCTTCAAATATTTACACATGGCTATCATATCACCTCTTAACCTCTTCTCCAGGCTAAACATACCCAGCTCCCTAAGCTGCTCCTCATAGAGCATAATGGCTTCCAGACCTCCCACCATCCTGGTTGCCCTCCTCTGGACAGGCTCATGACAGCGTGTCATGAAATAGAAAGACAGAGCTAGTTCTTTTTATGTTTCTTATTTGCCATTTAGTCATCTTCAACATATGGTGACCCTATGAAACCTCCAAGAACCCCAGAGATCAACAGCCCTGCTTAGGTTTTGCAAACTCAGGGCTGTGGTCTCCTTTACTGAGTCCTGTGATCTTCCCCTTTTCCTACTGCCTTTCACCTTACCAAGCATTATAATCTTTCCACTGAGTCATGTCATCTCATGATATGTCCAAAGCACAAAAGCCTCACTTTAGTCATTTTCTCTTCTAGGGAGAGGGCAAGCTTGATTTGCTCTCAGCCCAATTGATTTGTCTTTTGGGCAAAGTCCATGGTATCCATAGAACTCTCCTCTAGCACCACATGGATGGATTTTTCTTTCTTACTGCTTTCTTCACTGTCTAGCTTTCACATCCACACACAGAAATCAGAAATCCCAAGGCATGGATGATTCTAAACTACCACTGATGGAGAGAGGTGTATATTGAACCTTCTGCCTCATGTACTAAAATAATTTGGATGGTTTGAGGTACTAGGCACCTTCACTGGGGTACGTAGGTAGATAGGGAGCTATCTGCTATTCTCTCTTGGTCCTGTTCTTTAGGCATGCATTACTACAGGGAATGACAGACGTAGAAGTAGGCAACGTATCATAAACCTCCAGAACCAAAGGAAGGGACCCGCAAGTGGTCAACGGAGGTCTGTGGTCTCTTAGCCCCCAAAACAATCCTGCATAACTGTCCTGCTATGGCACAGGTAAGTCTGTCCTCTGAGTTACGGTAGCAATTAAGCTTTTCTGGGCCAGAGGGAGTAACTCCAGTCCTTAGCACAAGGACACCAGTTGCCTCTTTTTGCTTATTAACTTGTAGGGTCAGGCTCTACTTCTTAATGGCTTAACCTACTCTGTCCATGTGGAATGTCTTATTAAAAGGACATCCAGAAGATGTTTGTTTACAGCATGGTAATGCGCATAAGACCTTAGACACTAAGTATTTAAGTATTTTATCATCCTGTGAACAAACAACTTCTGGATTCCTTATAAGTCTTAAGAGGGTAGAATGGCCAACACTCTTCTCATGTAGCCTTGAGTGTACTGGAGACACCAAGCCAGAGGGCTGCAGCTGATCTGCACATCAATGTCAATATTGGAAAGTGGTTTCTCCAATGTTGTGGAAACCCTCCATAAATTCTACACAGTCCTAGAAATCATGAGATGACCACATGCAACTCTCTTTCTTGTCTTGCTTTTAAGCCTACAGCACATTGTCAATGCTCCTAAGGTATTCTATACAAACATTTAAACAAGCCTATCTGTCTTTTGTGCTTTGAATAAGCCTGTAAGGCAGGGGTGAGCATGCTCCAGGGCTCAAAAGGCCACACTTCAGGCTCCTCTGGAGGGCTGAACTCTTCTTATTGCAGTTGCCATTTCGGAAGACCAGAAATGACTTCCAGACACTTGGAGTGGGGGTGTTTGTGGGGGAAGCTTTATTTCATGAAACCTATCCAGGACAGGCAAGTCTCCATCTGAAAAACCCTCTTTTCCTGGATGATGTTTTTTGATTGACTGCTAGGGTTTGGGGGAGCACTGAACCCCCTCCCCAAAGCTGCATGAAGCCTCTAGGCTGCACAATTCCCACCTTTGATTTTAGGCTATGATAGAAAAACTTGCTGAACTCATCCAGGAAGCTGCTGTCGCTCCCATCCAAGCCAGCTGTCTTTCATCGTTCACTAAGGTTCACTTCCCTTTTCACTACAGAGTTCTGCCACAAGCACTGTGGCGTAATCTAGTTTCATTTGACCTGGCTTGACAACTACGTCTTTGATGACTCAGTGCTCAAATTATACACAGTGGAAACATGCCCAAGTTAGGACATATGTGGATTAGTTGGTCAAGCACAGTAATCCCAGCCAATTTTGAAGGCTAAGCCAGGAGAAAGAAACTGTCCTTTCCTTTCTCACCTCATCTCGGCATCATATTCAACCACATCCAAGGCCACCCAAAGGTCCATGACCAGACTAGACCCATTCTAGTCTCTCCTATGGCTTAGAAGACATCTTGTTACCCATCCATGCAGGCTAAGTCAATGACAGATCTGGGACTCAGTACCTATATCATCCATGTGTCCCAATATGTCAGGGACAGTCCTGGTTAATCCTTAACCATCCGACTTTTTCAGCTGCTTTTAAAATGTCCCAGTTTCACTCACCTCCTCCCACTTTTGTCCTTTGTCCTCAGCTTACTACAATTGCTACAAACTGAGTTCAAAATGCAAAAGTAGTTTGCATTCAATTAGCTCAGCCAGGGATAGGTGGAGGAGGAAGAGGCAGAATTTTGCCCTTCCAGTAGACTTAGGCAAAAGCAAACTGCTGTAGCCTCTTGTAGCTTGTGTGTTCTTCCTCATTAATAACTTTTGCCACCTTGACCACACTTTGATGTTGTTTGGACACATGTGCCCCAGTTTTCATCTGTAAAATGTGGGAGGCTATGAGCATTCAGAAGGAATAGTGCTGCCTTCCCCAACTTGCAGACATACTGAATGACAAGTGTCATCTCAAAAAAACATTATCTGGGGATATAGTCTAACACATTAGGAGCATACCAGGTGGTGAACAACTGAGACAGAGGAATGGCCCTTTGAAAATCTTTACCCATTTCTTTGTAAAGTTGCATAAAGGATGGAAGACCCTGTGTTATTACTATTCAGCCCAAGAGCAAGTAGAGCTAAAAGCAAATTAGTCCATCTGTGTTTGTGCAGGAAACAGATGCTTTCAAAAAAGGGTAGGAAAACTGGGAAACAGAATGGTGTTGTACTGGGAATATTGGACTAGGACTCTGAAAGAGCAGGGTTTGAGTCCACACTCAGCCATAGTAACCTTGTGATCTTGGGCAAGTCACACTCTCTCAGCCTTAGAGAACAACAATGGTAAACTTCCTCCAAACAAGCTTTGCCAAGAAAACTCTATGACAGGATTGTCATACGTAGGAATTGGCTTGAAGACCCGTATCATCAAAGGGAAACTGGTCCATGGGTCACAAGCAACTCCCGGGGGGAGGGTCCTTTGCAGCCCCAAGACTTCCCCCAAGATTCCTGTGCCCACCATTTGGGGGTAGTAAAAATAATGCAAAGTTGGTTTGTTACCACACTTGGAGAGGCAGATGCGTTTGAAACACCAAACAAAGAAAAACAGCTAAAACAAGAAGTCACAAGTTATTTCCAATTTTACTTTTGGATCTGGTGGGAGTGGATAGTTTGAGGACTGCTGCAGTGGCCAAATATGTCGATTCCATTCTCTGTAGCTACATACCCCTATCTCACAGCATATACTATATTAGAATATTTTCTCATGGGAAGCTCCTCCTTGTGGGCAATCATGGAGACTGACCAGGGAGCTTGGTGAACAGCCATGAGAAAAGGAGCAGCCCAGCCCAGGAAGGTGAGATGAAGCCGGAACGGCGAAGAGCCACCCTCCTCTTTCTTTCCACAACCAGCAGCTGGCCAGGCAGCTCCTGATGTCCCTTTAAGTGCAGCTGGAATCGGAGGCCGCCGCTGCCACTGCCGCGATGGGTGAAGGGCAGGCGGCTCAGTCTCTTCTCCTATTCCTTGTGGTGGCCACCCTCCTCATTGTTTGTGGGTGTTGCCGGGGTCTTCCCTTCCTGCGAGTGTCTCCGAGTGTCTCCCCTGACCGCCCCTCCACCACACAAAAAATGACATGGCCACCATCTTGATTCATGGCTGTATGAATGTCAGAAATCACAGTGGGAACAAAATGATGCTGCTGCTAATTGGGTATAATGCGCAGGTATGAGCATTATTTCTTCTCGTTTAGATGTGCCCAGAGAGAGGAACAGAGAGAGAGAGAGAGAGATTGCACAAAATCCCAGTGCTAGAAAAGAATAATTGGAATGCATGAGAAAACTGCTTTACAGTGAGGCAAGAGGGAAGCAGGAAGAAACAAGATTATTTAGGATATCCTAACTGAGACAAGAGGTGAGAGGGAGGTCAAAACTACAGCTGATCAGGACAAGAAATTCTGGTTTGACTAGTATCTCCCCTGACAGCGAAGAAATGAAATAGGAACGTTGGTCTTACCTGTGATACGTTCTTTTCCAGTGGTGAGGCGAAGAGCATCCGTCTGCTTTGGGTTGTCCCTCCCCATTGCTCCCGGTAGGCAGGAAACAAACTTTTGGGACCGCCCCCGGTGAGGTCATCTAGTAGGGACGACCCCCGGCTGGCCAGTCTGTTGAAAAAGCCTTGCGCCTCTTCTTGCGCCTTTGTCTCACGATGATCAAATCCTGTCTTCAGGGTCTCTCTGCTTGTTCCTCTGCAGGCACCTCCTCCTTTTCGGCCCCCCATGCCCGCTTCCTGGTGGGCTGCTGTCCGGGGCCTACCACCCATCTCCTCCTACATTCGCCAATGGGTGGGCCCGGATGCTCTTCGCCTCACCACTGGAAAAGAACGTATCACAGGTAAGACCAACGTTCCTTTTCCCAGTGGGGAGGGCTCCAGAGCATCCGTCTGCTTTGGGATTTACAAAAGCTTCCTCTCAGGGTGGGCTTGGCGAATGGGGACTCTTCTAGACTTGTGCTACCTGCTGCAGGACCCTTCTGCCAAATGCTGCCTCGGCAGATTGCATCCTGTCCAGTCTGTAATGTCGAACAAAGGTGGAGGCCGTTTTCCAGGTCGCCGCCCTGCATATCTCCTCCAGTGTCGCGTCTTTCTCCCAGGCCGCTGAGGTCGCTGCACTCCGTGTCGAGTGCGGCAGAATCCCCTCCGGCACCTCCAGGCGTAGGGCCTGGTAGCACGCTACGATGCAGCTACGTATCCAGCGGCCCAAGGATGATGGTGATACCTTCCGCCCCAGGTATTTGGCATATGGAGACACGAACATGGCCTCTGATATCCTGAATGGTCTTGTTCTTCTGATGTAGATGCGCAGAGCCCTGCGTACGTCCAGCGTGTGCCATATCTTCTCCAACTCCCTTGTTGGGTTTGGACAGAAGGACGGCAATATCACCTCCTGCGCTCTGTGGAACGCCGAATTGATCTTTGGCTTGAAATCCGGCCTAAGGCGCAGTACTACTGAGTCCGGTCTGAAGATGCATAGGTCTCGTCTAATGGAGAGTGCTGCCAGCTCAGATATCCTACGTGCCGATGTCATCGCTACTAGGAAAAGTACCTTCCATGTCAGGAACTTCAAGGGAACTTCCCTCAGGGGCTCAAATGGATGGGCTGTCAATGCCTTCAGGACCGTATGCAGGTCCCATGTGGGGAATCTGTGCACCGTAGGTGGTGCTGTGTTTGCTAAGCCCTTGACGAAGCGACGTACATGAGGGTGCTGGGCCACCTGTGCCGCCTTCTCTGGAGGCAGGAAGGAAGTGACTGCTGCTATCTGCCTCTTGATGGTATTTGGTCTCAGTCCGGCCTCCACGCCCTCCTGCAGGAAATCAAGCAGGGCCGGGACCGAGACCTGTCTGAAGTCTCTTTTCTTCCTGTTGCACCATCGACGAAAAACCCTAAAGGTATATTCGTAAATACGCTGGGTAGACTCCCTTCTGGATGCCAGGATGGTGTCGACAACACTCTGGGAGTAGCCACTCGCTGCTAACATCTGCCTTTCAACCTCCACACGTGGAGCTGAAGCCAACCGGGGTCCGGGTGCTGCACCTGCCCCTGTGTCAGAAGATCCTGTCGTGCTGGCAGGGGGCGTGATTCTACTGCCATCTCTAGGATGTCCGGAAACCAGGACCGGCGGGGCCACTCTGGTGCCACCAGCAGGACCTCCGCCCCCTCTGATCGGATCCTGTTCAGGACTCTTGGTAAGAGCTGCAGTGGCGGAAAAGCGTATAGCAGAACCTGAGGCCATGGTGTTGTTAGGGCATCCATCGCCTCCGCTCCTTCCGTGAGATATCTGGAAAAGAAGCGAGGTAGCTTTGCGTTCGCCGGGGAGGCAAAGAGATCGACCTCCGGTCGTCCCATGGTCTGGGTGATGGTCTCGAACACTTCCTGATGCAGGCTCCACTCGCTCTGGTCTATATCCGAGCGGCTGAGCCAGTCCGCCTTGGAGTTGAGGACTCCCTGAAGGTGTTCCGCTTCTATAGAGATTAGGTTCCTCTCCGCCCATTCCAGTAGGCGTGTTGCTTCTTTCATAAGGGCACGTGACCTGGTGCCCCCCTGTCGGTTTATGTGCGCCTTCGTTGTGATGTTGTCTGTCCGCACTAGCACTGGCTTGCCCCTGATCAGGTCCGTAAAGGCCAAAAGTGCTAGCCGTACCGCTCTGAGTTCCAGCCAATTGATGCTGTGCGCCGCCTCCTCCTTTGTCCATTTGCCCTGGGCAAGGTGTGGTCCACAATGTGCTCCCCATCCTCTCAGGCTGGCGTCTGTTGTGATCTGAATGGCGTCCGGCCTCCACAACAGGCGCCCGGTCTCTATGGCAGGAGAGTCCCACCATTCCAGAGAGGTCAGCACCTCCTGTGTCACCCGTACCTTCTGATGTCTCTTGAGGGCGATCTCGTTCTGGAACGGAAGCAGGAACCACTGCAGAGTTCTGGCGTGGAACCTTGCCCACGGCAGGCAATCGATTGCTGCGATCATGAGCCCCTGAAGTCGAGCGAGGTCCATGATGTCCACCCTGGTCTCGGACCTCACCTTTTGGATTGCCCGCTGGATGGCCTGGATCCTTTCCGAGGGCAGGAGTACCTGCCCCATGGCCACGTCTATCAAGGCCCCCAGGTGCTGTATCCGCTGAGCTGGGGTTAACTGGCTCTTCTCGAAGTTGACTTGGAATCCATGCGCTTGAAGGGACTCCAGAATCCGGTTTACGTCTTGGGCCGCCTTCTGATGAGAAGAGGATCGAATCAACAAGTCGTCTAGATAAGGATAGACATGCAGCCCTAAGCGCCTCCAGCGCGCCACTAGTGCTACCATGATCTTGGTGAACACCCTGGGCGCCGATGAAAGGCCAAAGGGAAGGGCCTTGTACTGGAAGTGTCTGTTGCAGTAACAGAAACGTAGGAAGCGGCGATGCTCTGGGTGGATGGGGATGTGGAGGTACGCGTCCTGCAGATCCAGCGACGATAGGACGTCTCCGGGTCTTAATGCCTCCAATATGTGCTTCAGTGTCTCCATTCTGAACTTCCTCTGGCGGACAAACCTGTTGATCCCCTTCAGGTTCAAGACCGCTCTCCAGGTTCCATTCTTCTTTGGAACCAGGAAAAGGATGGAGTAGCACCCCCTGCTGCGTTCTGTGTCGGGCACTTCCTCTATTGCTCCCGCCTGGAGCAAATGTTGAATTGCTTCCTCCATGAGGTGTTGTTTGCGAACATCTCGCTGTCGAGGGGTGGGGATGAACCAACGTGGGGGCTGCTGGGAGAACTCTATCCGGTAGCCCTCCCGGATTGATTGGAGGACCCATCTGTCCGAGGTAGAGTCCTCCCACGCCTCCACGAAGGCCTGCAGGCGGCCCCCCACGGGGGGACTGGCGTCATTGATGACTTCTGTTGTTGCTCTTGGTGGTCTGGTTCTGGCTTGGCTTTGGTGCGTCGGCCCGTTGGTTGCGCTTCTGGTAACGGTTGTCTCCCCATCGGGTTCCTGAAGGTTTGACATCTCGGGGTCTGTTCGTGGATGGTCCAGTTGCTGGAGTCTGCTGTCCTCCTGAGGGACGAAAAGGCCTGTAACGCTTGGAAGGCCTCCTGTCCTCCCGCCTCCTGGCTGACGCCAGGGTTTTCTTCTTCTTGTCCTTGTCCTCCACCAGGACCGGTTCGAGGGACTCCCCGAATAGCTTCTCACCCAGAAAGGGGGATGAAACCAGATTCTGTTTGGACTTGAAGTCAGCGTTCCATGATTTCAGCCATACTTGTCTCCTCGCTGCCACTGTTGCGGCCTGAGCCCTTGCGCAGAACTGGACTGAATCCAAGGTACTGTCTGCCAAGAAGGCTGATGCCTTCTCCAGCTTGTTGAGATCCTGGCGTATTCTGGTCTGGGACCTGGGAGTGTCCGCCAGCGCATCCTTCGCCCATTGTCTCGCTGCTCTAGCCATCATGGTGGCTGTGGAGGAGGCACGGATAGCCAGCGAGAGTGCCTCGTGGGCCCTCTTCAGCGCAGTGTCCATCCGCCTGTCCTCAGGGATCTTCAGGGTCTCCTCTCCATCGCGGCAAAAAATTGCAGAGGATACCAACTCTGAGACCGGCGCGTCGATGAGGGGCACCTGCAACTTGCTCATGACCTTCTTAGGCAGGGCGTATAATTTCTTGGCATGGCTAGGCTGTCCTTTAATCATGGCAGGCGATGCCCACTCATCGCGTATTGTGCGCATCAGTGTGGCGGGGACAGGCATTTCAAGGGTTTCAGCCTGAGAGTCCGGGAAGAATTCACCGGATATCTCTGGTAAGTCTGGGTCTGGCTGTGACTGCTGGCTCTTGGGCAGTTCCAGCCCCAGAGTTCTCACTGCTTTCTTAAGGAGGACTGCAAAGTCGTCCATAGAAAACAGTTTGGCTGAGGGCCGGGGTGTCTCTGAGGTGTTGGCAGTCTCTTCCTCTGATAACTCCCCCTCCTCTCTGTCAGAGTTCTCCAGGGGGTCGACCTCCTCCCCCTCTGAGGAGTAAACTGACACTGCCTCTTCCTCCCCCTCCTGGAGCTGCTGGAGGCCCTTCTGGCGCTTGCTGGGGGGCTGTTGGCCTGACTCCTCCTCCTTATCTGAGGCCCCGAGGTCCTCCTCGTCGGAGGGGTCTCCCTGTAGGCAGTCTGTGACAAGGTGGGGTAGCAGGCGGGCGCTAGGACCTGGGGGATGCCTGGAGTCCGGCCTGGCTGCTGCTGCTGCTGCTGCCGCTGTAGAGGCCATTGCGCTGGCCGGGGGGCGCCTGCTCTTGCTCTTGCTAAGGCCGCCCCCCTTTCCCCCTCTCTGCGGGGCCTGGGTCTGGGTGCCCACCCGCTGGGGCCCGGTACCCGCTGGCGTGGGGATGGGGGGGTCCCGCGCCCCCTGGAGGTCTCCCCCCCACCCTGGTGCAGGGAATCCCGGCCAGCCCTGCTGGAGGAGGCCGGCCGCCAGCCAGTTCGCTGCCTCTCTGGCCATTGAGGCTTTAAGCCACTCGGCCACCGCTGGGGGAATCTCCCTCCCCGCTGGCACCACTGGGGGAATCTCCCTCCCCTCTGTCCCTGCACCTGGGGCCCCGGACAGACTCACTGCGGCCGCTGGCTGCGGCTGGGGGACTGGCTCTCCCGCGGCGTCCGGAGGGCCCAGGAGCGCCCGCGCTGCGTCCTCCTCCCCGCTCTGGGGCTCGGGACACGCCTCCTCCTCCTGGAGGGGCTGCGTGGGGGTCTCCTCTTCCCGCTCGTCCCTGCGCCCCACCGGGCGGGGAGGGAGCGGGGCGCAGCGTGCGGCGGCCGGGGCGGAGGTCTTCCCCTCCTTAGCCGGCCTCTTCTTGCCGCCGCTGCCCTTGCCTGCTGCTGCGCTGCTGCTGTTGGTTCCCGTGCTGCCGTTTGAACCCGGCTCCTCTTGGGCGCCCCTGCTGGCGCTGCCCTGCCGGGTTGATCGCTCGCTAGCGATCACCGCTGCAATCACTGCATCCATATCAGTTGGATTCATTTCTCCCCCTACTCCCTCTCTCCACCAGGTAAGCCACCAATGGAACTTTAAAATTAAAAGGTTTTTTTTTTTTTTAATCTAAATCAAAATGGCGGCCACCACATGGAGGGGGGTTGCAGGGAGCAAAACAATCCACGTCCTACCAGGAGCTAGGCAGGAAACAGACTGGCCAGCCGGGGGTCGTCCCTACTAGATGACCTCACCGGGGGCGGTCCCAAAAGTTTGTTTCCTGCCTACCGGGAGCAATGGGGAGGGACAACCCAAAGCAGACGGATGCTCTGGAGCCCTCCCCACTGGGAAATAGGAAAGAGTCTTAATGAAGCTGAAAGGGAAGAAATCACAGACCAGGATCCAGGATCCAATTCTGCCAGCCGTTTGGCACACATCTGCACCGTCAGGGATACATGTATGAGTAATGCCAGTGTCACTGTTTTTATCTGCAAACAGCTCATTCCAGTGGTATGTATTTCTTATACAACTTTCTATACCTCGCCCTGTCAGAAATTCCCAGAAGGGTTTATATAAAGTAGAAATAAGGGGAAAAAAATAGATAATGGGTAAAGTAAATCAACAATTGTGTTAAAAAGTAAATAGTGGGACTCCCTTATGTGGGACATATAACTCTCCAGATATTATTGGACTGCCACTCCCATCAACCCTAGCAAGGGAGGGATGATGGGAGTTGCAGTCCAGCAACATTTGAAGGAATACATGTTCTCCATCCCTGGTGTAGGAGGATGAGCAAAACAGATAGATGACAGCAGGAAAAGAACAGACAGAGGGAAGAGAGAGAGCTGCAAATGCCAGCTGCCCAAAACTTGAGTTCAAATCTCTGCTGCTGTCAGACATAGATTACCACTCCACTCTCAGCCCCAGCACCCCTCCTATCTCACAATACCCAGAGGGCAAAACTGATCTGCCATAAATATGGTCATTGGATGATTATTCTGGTTAAACTTTACTCAAACGACAAAAAGAATGTGCTGTGAACCAGGAAGTCTAACATTCTGCTGTAGTTTTATTAGGAAGTTTACTATACCTACAATCCAGAGTTGGAAAGGTTACTTTTCTGAACTACAGCTCTCAAAAAAGAAAGAAAGAAAGAAAGAAAGAAAGAAAGAAAGAAAGAAAGAAAACAATACAGTTGCCCCTTCATATTTGCTGGGGTTTGGTTCCAGGACCGCCCTGTGGATACCCAAATCTGTGAATACTCAAGTCCCATTATTTGCAATGGCAGAGCAAAATAATGTCCCTTAGATAAGATGGCAAAATCAAGGTTTGCTTTTTGGATTATTTTTTAAAGAATATTTTCAAGCCATGAATACATAAATCCGTGGATACCGAATCCGTGGTTATGGAGGGACAACTGTACACCATTTCAAAACTACAAAGAACATAGAGACTCTCTTTTTCAAAATCAGATACTTTTGCCACAGTGCATAAAAGAACGTATGAGTTGGGGGGCGGGGAATTTGTTAAGCACCCTTCATATTATACCTCCTAGGACAGTTCAAGACACACGCTTTGATGCACTGAGTTAGAAAGGCAAGATGGAGCACTTCTTCTATTTTCATCATTCAGATTGTGTGTGCCATTCATTACATTACCAAAATGAGATGACTGGTACAGAAGAGGGAGGTATCAGGAGGCTCAACATAATGCTGAAGCACAAAAAATCTTTGGGGAAAAAAACCCTAAAGGGGATGGATGAATATGAGCATGATCAATGCCTATGGATGACTGATGTTTTCAGAGAGCAAGGACAGGGAAGCGGAGTAACCAGGGGTCCTTTCACATTCTACAAATATAGCACTATACGACTCCATATTAATTTCCATGGGTCCATCCTGCATAATCCTAGGATTTGCAGTTTAGGTAGGGGTCTTCAGAATTATCTGCCAGATTGCTCTCATGCCTCCCCAAAAGACGAATCCCAGTATTCTATACAGAATTGCCATGGTAGTTAAGGCAGAATCATAGTGCTGTATTTGTGGCATGTGACTGGGCCCCTAACCAGGAGTCCTTAACACCTAAAATTATGTCACACGCCCCAGATCTTGTTATTATTAAATACCTTAATTATGAAGGGCTACAAGGCTAGCGGCAATTAATTGCTACCTGCTACAAATAAACCTTTGGAATCAGCATACTTCCCCACCACCACCAAACTCTACATTCAAGGACTTCAAACTTAAACATTCACTGCAGATGAAAACTAGAAGACTGAGGAGTAAAATAAACTCTCTATTTACATTTTGGGTGTGCATTCTACAGGGAAGAACTAAGCGCGGACCACTCTGCTGCCTTCACTGGCTGGTAGAGGCTAGTTGTGGAACAAAATAACAGTGGCTGGGGTTCCCATCCCTCCACTAAAAAGTTACCTCCCCCTCCCCAATTTGGGAAATGCACAAGAGGTCAAAGGACTTCATAGAAAGCAATTCCCCTTGATGTTCTAATGTGGGATCTAAAGAAGCATGGTAAGCCTAGAGATGGGCAACTCTTATCTATTTCTATTTCATATCCCCTTTGTATTTTTTAAACAGAATTAGCCTGCAAATTATTCTTTCAAAACACCTTTCAAACTTTTGATATTGGAATGAGTAGATAAGTCCAAATTGAATCTTAGTCAGACAGATGCAGATGAGTTTAAGAAATTTGCAAGATCAAATTCTCCAAGCTTCACTAACAAAGAAGTAAAAGTATCTTACTCAAGCCCTGCTAAGAACTAATCATGACTTTTTTGGTAACATTTATTAAAATATTCCATGCCTCTAATCATCAAACTTGCATGAAAGAAGTGAGCAGAGCACACTTTTTAAAAGCTTTTCCAAGCATCAGTAAATTGCCAAAAGCTGGCCTAAATTAAAATATATTTTCTGATAGGACAACATGAAGTGGGCCACTACAGCCTTCCATGGAAGGTAGTTTCACAAGCTAGGAGCAGCCACCAAGAAGCCCCTCTTTCATGCCCTCGGCAAATGGGACCGTGAGGGTGGTGGACTAAGAGAAGGGCCTCCTGTGAAGATTTTAAAACCTTGGCAAACTTGTATGGAGAAATGTGCGCCTTTAGATAGCTTGAACCTAAGTCATAAGGGAATCATAGAATCATAGAGTTGGGAGAGACCACAAGGGCCATCCAGTCCAACCCCATTCTGCCATGCAGGGAATCACAATCAAAGCATCCCCCAACACATTGCCATCCAGCCTCTGTTTAAAACCCCCCAAAGAAGGAGAAACCACCACACTCCCAGGCAGTGCATTCCACTTCCGAACAGCTCTTACTCTCAGGAAGTTCTTCCTAATGTTTAGGTGGAATCTCTTTTCCTGTAGTTTGAACCCATTGCTCCATGTCCTTTATTTTTTTATTTTTTTTATTTTTATTTATTTAGTTATTTATACCCCGCTCTTCAGCCACAAGGCAATCAGAGCGGCTTACAAATTGTTTTAAGCAATAGCTATTTACACATCTACACTGCATTAAACAGTTTCCAATGTGTGTTAGCTAATTGCCCCCACAAGCTGGGTCCTCATTTTACTGACCTTCGAAAAGCTGGAAGGCTGAGTGAACCTTGGAGCCCGCTGGAATCGAACTTACAACATGGTGGCTTGCAGTACTGGCATTTAACCACTGCGCCACCAGGGTCCTTGTCTCTGGAGCAGCAGAAAACAAGCTTGCTCCATCCTCAGTATGACATCCCTTCAAATATTTAAACATGGCAACCTTCTCTTCTCCAGACTAAACATGCCCAGCTCCCTGAGCCGCTCCTCATAGGGCATGGCTTCCAGACCTCCCACCATTTTGGTTGCCCTCCTCTGGACACGTCCCAGCTTCTCAATATCCTTCCTGAATTGTGATGCCCAGGACTGGACACAGTATTCCAGATGAGGTCTGACCAAAGCAGAATAGAGTGACACTATTAGATCAAGGGAAGTAATAGTGCCACTGTATTCTGCTTTGGGGCTGTGTAAAGTTCACAATCAGCAACGATTTAACAATATGGCTAATCAGATGGAACACATCAAAACTCCTTTCTAGCTTTAGCAAACTCTCATGCTGAATTTGTTCACAATCACATTATAGTTGTCCCTCTGTATCCATGGATTTGGTATCCACGGATTTAAGTATTCATGGCTTGAAAATATTCTTTAAAAAATAATAATCCAAAAAGCAAACCTTGATTTTGCCATTTTATATAAGGGACACCATTTTGCTATGCCATTGCATATAATGGGATTTGAGTATTCACAGATTTTGGTATCCACAGCGGGACCTGGAACCAAAACCCAGGGAGTATGAAGGGACAACTGTATATAAATCATGTTGCTCAGAAGAACACATTCTTGTTTTATACAAATATTACCAGCTGATGTGCAGCCAGCATTCTGTGCTGTGCTCTGCAAACAGAACCGAATTAATACCAGACTGAAGATGAAAGGGAAGTCTGAAATGAGACAGGAAACAGTTGTTTAAAACATAGACTCGTGGGATGGGGAAGGCGAGGGGTTATGCACTTTGGAGCTCTGAGACTCTATGTGGGAGAGTAAGGCTGTATTTCTATGCTCACTTATGTAAAGATAATGCCTGTTGCAGCATAGTGGGATTTACTTCTGAGTAAGCATGCAATACAGTGTGATGTAGTGGTTTTAGTGTTGGACTACAAAACTGGGGACCAGGGTTCAAATCCCCACTCAGCCCTGGAAACCCACTGGGTGACCATGGGCAAGTCACACTCTCTCAGCCTCAGAGGAAGGGAAAAGCAAACCATCCTCTGAACAAATCTTGCCAAGAAACCCTTGTGATATGCTCGCTTTAGGGCGCCATAAGTCAGAAACGACTTGAAGGCACATAAAAACTATAATATGCATGCATAGGTTTGTACTGTACACTGTGTCAAATAAGCTATCAAGGCATGTTTCAGGTTATGCCATTCAAACTGATCTTCAAGAAGACTGTGTCATGTCCAAAGTGTAGAACCTTCCTTTTTAAAAGTTATTCATTCACATTATTCATTACAGTGTTCAAAAGGTAATTATTTGTTGTTGATTGGTTACAGGGCTTAACAGGTAACTCATGAGACCCACTGTACTCATTTTCTAATAGTTATTTTTCATTGCTTTATGGGGAGATTTTACAGGGGATAAAAAAATGGCTTAAAATTTGGAAAATCACTCTCAAGATGCCCATACCCTCCAACATTTCACAGATGAAAGGTGGGAGATGTGTGACCAAGCAACACTGGAGAGTGGTCAAGATGGCCAATATTATTAATGAGAGAACACATGCTAGGAGAGGCAGCAGCGGTTTGCTTGTGCCAGAGTCTGCAGGGAAGGGCAAGAGTCTGTCCCCACCTCTCCTCCCTGGCTGAGTTAATTTTATTTTGAATTCAGTTTGCATCAACTGAAGTAAACTGAGGATGAAGGCAGAAAGTGGGAAGAAGAGAGAGAAACCAGGAGATTTTAAGAGCATCTGAAAAAAGCAGGAGGACAGAGGATTAATCAGGACTGTCCCTGCCAAACTGAGCCAGTTGGAGGGTCTGAATGCCCCAAAAACACCCTTGAAGGTAATGCTAAAATTTCATTCCATTCCCACTCATTACTACTTCTGAAATGTGACTATGACAAAATCCACACTACACAAATAATCCAGCTTGAAACTGGATTATTTGTCCTGGTTCCTTCCTATGGAATCCTGGGATTTGTAGTTTGGTGAAGCACCAGCACTCTGTGGCAGAAGAGGCAAAAGACCTTCTAAAACAACAAATGTCAGGATTCTATAGGAAGGAGCCGTGGCAAATAATCCAGTTTCAAACTGGATTATTTGTGTAGTGTGGATTTGCCCTTTGTTAAACCCTCGTTACCAATAAAAGTAACTCATTACAAATAACTATCTACAGTCATCCTTTCCCATTCGTGGGGGTAGGGGCAGAGCACCACCATGAAACTGAAAAAAAAATGTGAATAAATTAAGCCGCCTCCCACCTCAGAATGTGTGGCTTTGTGGCGAGCAGGGGGGGGGGGTTCTTGGCCTTCATTCCTGGGGGGGGAGGCGAAGCCAGAGAACACCCTTGGTGGCTTTGGGGCCAGCACAGGTGTTTGCTTGGCCTTCAGCTCCCCTCCCCACCCCCGGAACAAAGGCCAAGGAAACCTCCAGCACTTGCTGCAAAGCAGCACATTCCCTATGGGGGGGGGGGACTGAAGACTGAGCACACCCCCGGCAGCTTTCTGCAAATACACAAAACTGCGAAAGGGAAAGCTGTGAAGGACAACTGTACTTGTAATTTATTATTTCCAAGCTCTGGTCCTGCCAACTCCAGGATATTTTCAACAACACTGATGATTTAGACTGTAACTCCCAGTATTCTTCACCATGGTCTACAAAGGCTAGGGCTGATAGGAGTTGCAGTCCAATGTTATCTGGAAAGCCACAACCTAATTTAGATCCATTTCTTTTTGGCACCTAGCCAAAAGAGTAGTTCAGGACAAACCCTCTCTCTCTGGCTTTTCTTCGCAAACGAAGATTCAGGAAGGACTCATCCCGCGCTTTCTGCAAGCGCGCTGATGACTAAAAAGACCAATCCGAGATAAACAAGTCCGGTTGCAAAAAGCACAGCAGAAGGTCTCCTTGGGTGATGTTTTTGGGTTGTGATTCTTTCTGCGTGTCGTTTCTCTTCAAGACTTGTTCGGTGTGAGTTCTCAAATAAGGCTGCAGCATTGTGGATAGTGCGTCTCCATGCCTCCCGATGTGAGGCCAGGGCAGACCACTGTTGGTGATCAATTTGGCCCAGCCTGAGATGTTGTTTCAGGGAGTCTTTGTATTGCTTTTTTGGAGCGCCCCTCTTATGCTGACCTGTGGCAAGTTCACCGTAGAGTACTATTTTTGGGAGGCGATGGTCCTCCATCCTAGAAACGTGCCCTGCCCAGCACAGCTGCGTTCTCAATATCATGGCCTCAATGCTGGTGATCCCTGCTTGCTCAAGGACAGCAACATTCGTCACATAGTCAGTCCAGTGTATATTTAGGATTGTGCGTAGACAACGCTGATGAAAGTGCTCGAGGCCTTGATAAATGATTTATGCTGGGGAATGGATAGGAGAATGTGACCCTATTGGTTCTCCTGCACTTCTCGGTGGCTTTTGATACTGTTGACCAGGATGACTTGGACCATCACTCTAGAATGGGACTTAAGATACACGACTGCTGTGGCTCCAGTTGTTTTTTGGTGCAGGTTGTGGGAGGGGAGAGAGAGTCCCAGAAGATGGTGTTGGGGGACTTTGGCTCTGTCCCTTGGCCACTGATATCTGAATTAATTCAAGAGTCTATCTTGCCCCCCATGATACTTCTGGGACAACTCATCTAGTCGTTTTTTGTATAGGTGTCAGTGAAAAGGCAACCTCTTTTTCTTACCATTTAATAACAGTAGTAATTTTATCTGTGTTCCCCACCATTAAATCCCTAGGTAAGCAGCTGAAATTCTGGACAGGTGTGTGGGGCCAATATTAGAACAAGTGAGGGTTTGCACACATTGGAAGGACTATGATTTGGAATGCTACTAAATCTAGATTTAGCTCTAGTATGGATGGGGTCAAGAGCTGGATCCACAATCTGGCAATGTTTCTGGAGTCAGTATTGTCTATGGAGGAGTCACAGGGAGTACCCCCCCCCCGTTACCCATCGTTTTGCCAGCTTAGGTGAGTTCTGCAGATGTGACCCTACTTAAAGGAAGCAAATCCAGCCACAGCAATACAGGTCCTGGTTATGCCCACTGGTGGTGGTGGCCCTTCAAGTTGTTTGCAACTTATGGCAACCCTAAGGTGAACCTATCACTGGGTTTACAACTTATGGCAACCCTAAGGTGAACCTATCGCTTGGTTTTCTGAGGCTGAGAGCATGTGACTTGCCCAAGTTTACTCAGTGGGTTTTTATGGCTGAGTGGGGAATTGGAGCCTGATCTCCAGATTCGCAGTCCAACATTCAAACCACTATACTATACTGGCTCCATATGGCCACTGGTTAGAACACTGTAAAACACTTCATGTAGAGCTGCCCCTGAAGACTGGTTTAAAAACTTGAGCTCTAAAAGTCTATTGGTAGGATAGAGTACATTCGTTGAGTCAACTCTGATATAAAGGCCATTGATTCAGTGAGACTACTCATGCTGGAACTACTGACAAGATTCAGGCTTTAAATTGCCACAAAATGCTGATTGGATCTAAGCAATTGGACCATATTACATCTATCCCATATTATTTGCACTGGTAGTGTATTAATTCCAGCCCAATTCAAGGTGCTGGTTTTGGGCTTGAGAGCTCTAAAGCAGGGAAAGCAAAGTGTAACCCTCCAGGTGCTATTGGACTATTAATCCCATCATGCTTGGCCAATATAACCAATGATAAGGAATGTTGGGGACTGCAGCCCAACAATACAGTAGGACCCCTGTATCCATGGGGGATTGGTTCTGGCCCCCACCGTGGATAACGAAATCCGTGGATAATAGCGAACGCCATTGAAAATAATGGGACTTTCAGTTTTACATACTACAGAGTTGCCTTCGAGGACCTAGAAAATGGCTAGAGAGGACACATTTTCTAGGAAGACTCTATGGTGAATGTGCTGTTTTATGTCCCATGGATAATTGAATCAGTGGATAATGAATCAGTGGATATGGGGGTACTATATATATCTGCTTTAAAGGGTTTGGGACATTATCTGAAGGACACCTACACCAGTATCATCCCGTCCAAGCATTATGTTCAGGGACTCAACTCTTCAGCCTGTCTGTGAGAGCAGTTAGGCTAGGAGGGTGGGTATTCAGCTTGGAAAAGTTACTTCTTTAAGTCTAAATTTTAAAGAATGTCCCAGCTAGCATGAACAATGAGAGGATTCTGGGAACTGTAGCCCCCTAAAATAATAATAAAACAGCTTCTTCTTTAAAGCACAGGATGTACAGCCAGCTGTTATAGTCATCCAAAATGTTTTGTAGGAAGAGAATTCTTTGATATTCAGTATCTGTGCTGTGTGTGGGAGGTGTGCTATCAGATATGAGTCTTACAGAGGAAAAAGCAGAAGAAAACTGAAATGTGACGTTAGGATTGTGCAAAACCACCCATCTTCACCCACTCACTGGGTCCTTGTCATCCAAGGAGGAAAAATGGATATTGGCTATTATCACAAAATGGCATTTCCTGTTTGTGGAAGGAATGTTAGGCAAATGATTGATTTCCCACCTGAGTCATAAAATTCAGTGATACCCAAACCCTAGTCCTCCAAGTGTTTCAGACTTCAACTCTCAGAAGCCTCAGCCACCCTGGCTAGTGATCAGGGATTCTGGGACCTGAAGTCCCTAATACCTGGAAGACCAGAGTTTGAGAAACACTGGTATAGACACATGGGAGATCTGGGCAGCCTCTATACTGGCATTATGATGGTTGTGATACAATCTCAGTAGTGGATCTATAATGTAGGAAGAAACTATGGAAGCCTTCTGCACCAGAAGGCTGTGTTACCAGATTCTAGCAGCGCGTGCAGTGACAGCATTTGGGGGACAAACCATGACCAGGGGAAGGTGGGCCCCTCAAAAGATGCATGGTGGCCAATCCCTTCTCCAACCTCACTGAAGAAGTTGCCCACCCTGACCTAGAACAATGACCAAGGGACATGCTAGCTGGGAATGATGGAAGCGGTTGTCCAACACATCTGGAAAACATCAGGTATGGGAAAGCTGTCTCTAGCATCAGGCAGCCACGGATAGATTATGACAATGAAGGGACCACCCAGTTGTTGGTTTTGGGGGGTGGGGGTGGGAAATTTTCCCATCTTATCTTATCATTGTAAATATAATAAGGAACTAGCTTAAGCTATAACCAGAGCCTTTTGGAGAACATTCAAGATAAACCAACACAGACCACACTGTAGAATATTTAGAATCCACGTAAACGACCTCAGCTGTCAGCATGCTTGTGTATCTGTTGGTATCCCAGCACTAGGGCAGGAAATGTAACCCCTATGGATTAATAGGTCCAGCCCTGTGGGTAAGGAAGGGGCCCTATATGTAAAGTTTTGGAGGAATGGAGTTGCTTTTCTGCAAGGAGAAGGAATTTAGGCCCATGATTTAATGTTTTCCTGTTGAACTGCTGAACTCTGAGAGCCAGACTGTACAAGAGAGGTTTTTGAGAAATAATCATGCTTTGATTCCCTGGTTCTGGGAGTTAAAGAAATTTTGTGGGACACTTCTTCATACAGCTCCTTTTCTGCTGCATCAAATTCATGGATCAAATATATATAAACTCTGGTTTGGACTGCCTGTGTGGTGTTGTTTCTGTTACCTGTTTTAAAATGCCAATCTTTGCAAAGTTCATAATTCTGTTTGCAATGTTCACTTTAAATGTTAGCCCTATAGAAGTGAAAAGAGTGGTACATTGACGTTGGTCTTGCATCAGGGTCTGTGAACTGCTAGGCTATTTTTTTCAAAACACTCCTAGTGTAGTATTAATTCTTTAGGGCCCCATGTTCTTGTTGTGTGCCTTCAAGTCATTTCCAACTTATGGCTGCCCTAAGGTGAGCCTATCACAGGGTTTTCTTGGCAGGATTGGTTTGCAGGGAGGGAGGGTTGCTTTTGTCTTGCTCCAAGGCTCAGACAGTGTGACTTGCCCAAGGTCACCCAATAGGTTTCCATGGCTGAGCAGGGATTCTAACTCCAGTCTTGAGTTCTAGCTTATCAAAATGGCAGCTTATCAGTCCATCTGTTGCAACCAGGTAAAATTACAACTGAGGTGGATGGGTTTGCCAGTGGGGAGGGGGGGCTCTGAAACATAAACCCAGCCATGATTATTTGCCTCCTGATTTTCTGAAAGGAGAGGGGGGAGGGAGAGACAGAGATTGCGAGAGGAACTTCCTTGTTTAGTATCAAAATAATTGTCTACAATTCCCCTTGTTCGTTGTCCCATCAAGATCTTACTTATGCCTTTTAAGAACATTGCCACTGCCAAGTTCAAGAGTTTTAATTAAAAATTAAACCATTAAATCAGCTCTCATGATGGAAAACCCACACTCTTCCGCTTAACACTGAGGCCTCCGCTGACCTCACCCACCAACAAATATCCAGCTTCTGTCCAGGTTCACCAGCCCAACCGGAAAGTCTACTTATATAAGAGCAACCAGGACCTTGAAATTAAGGAGTGAAGGCTGATTAACCCTTTTCTGTACATCCAGAAAGTAACACAATGGGCAGGAAATCTTGCATCTATACTAGCTAGACTTTTAAGGTGCCATAAAAATCATTGGGGTGGGGGGAAGCACAGCCTGACCATAGGCTCCGCTAAAATATCATCTTTATCTAATGCTGAATACAAAGCTGTTGAAACAAGCTTCACTTTCAAAATAAGCAGCACATTTAAAAAAAAACAAAAAAAAACACCATCTCTTCACTTTGAATCAGGTCGACTAAGACAGTTTGCCACCCCACATGGAACAATTCATGGGCACCCTAGTACAGCTTAAAACATGGGTGGACAAAGGGTAGCCTTGGGGTCTTAACATGGCCCTCAAAAGTTGTTCTGTGGCCCTGAACTCATCCAGACCCCTCTGACTGTCCTTTACCTGGCCAAAAAGAAGGACATGTTGTTTCTAGAAGCCTCCAAGAGAGACAATTCATCTTTTAATGAGGTTGTGGCTCCACAGCACTAAGATTAACATTAAAAATTAACTGTTTTTCAAAGCCAGAAGTGACCTTCTGGTCAATTTCTTTTGCATTTTGGTATTCAGACCTCAAAGGGTACTGAGACAGAAAATGAGCAGCCAAATGTCTCAGTTGCCCATCCTGACTTTACAACAAAAGATCTCAGGTAGTGGCCCAAGAGATAAACTTTGTCCCTAAAGACACTCTGCATTGTTACAGACAATTTTATTAATTATGTAACTGGACGGCTGGCCAGTATGATGTAGTGCTTTGAGTGTTCGACTAGGATTCCCGAAGACAAAGGTTAGAATCTCTGCTCAGCCACCAAAACCCGCTGGTTGACCCTGGACAAGTCACATCCTCTTAACCTCAGGAATACAGTGGCAAACCTCCTCTGAATAAATCTTGCAAAGAAAATCCTATGATATGGTTGCTGCAAGTAGGAGTTGATGGCGCATGACACCAACAACAATGGAAAACCTGCCGCATCCCAATTGTTCAGCACAGACATTATGTTCATTGTTCTACCCTACCTCTAGCCACACACAAAAATCAGCTTGTATGAGCAGAAATGGGTTAGGTTGCTTCTGGAAGGAGACACATAAGCTTAGTCTTTGGCAAATTTTTAGGGGGAAAGAATTCAAATCCACCAAACACACACACACACACATACAAGAAACATCTTCACCATCCTGATTTGGCACATAAACCAAGTGGCTTAAGAGACAATTCCCAGGCAATCCTAAAGATTACGATGGAACAAATAAGCAAGGCCATGATCTATTAAGTAGGCTGGGCTTAGACGCCATTGAACATTGTAAGTGTAGCTTTGTTTTGTTAGATTCCTTCTCCGTCCCTACCAGAACTTTTCACTGATTCCAGAAGTCAAGAGGGAGAGTCAGCAGAGACCCAAAAACATAGCTGTAAAGAAGGTCCACCAATCCAAAAAACCACTAGAAGGCAGGTTGCTTCACACACAACTGTCCATGATCCAAGTACAGCTGTCCCTTCATATTAGCTGGAGTTTGGTTCCAGGACCCCCTGTGGATACCAAAATCAGTGAATACTCAAGGCCCATGATATGCAATGGCATAGCAAAATGGTGTCCCTTATATAAGATGGCAAAATCAAAGTTTGCTTTTTGGATTATTATTTTTTATAGAATATTTTCAAGCCATGACTACTTACATCTGTAGATATGGAGGGACAACTGTACTTCCTTCTCAACTAGCTTTACACCATACCTTCTAATGACTTCCAGTTTTTAAGACAGGCTTGTTTGGGGCCTAAACAAGGCCAGAGCTGAAGTCTGTGAATGATCAGTTGCATTCTGCCTCCCCCCACCAAAAAAAGCAGGGAAAAGGTAATTTTCACAAATGAATCCCAACCACATGGAGGTCAGAGAAGAAGCCTCTGGTGGTCCACATGCACTCTTGCAGACCATATTTTGCCTACCCCTGTTTTATGCCTTCACAATGACATATACCGCACACTGCGCATTAATACCCTTAAGAGACCTCTTTGGTCATTTCTCTGCTTCCTGGAATTTATCAGCAGGCTGAATCCTGCCTGTTCTTGGGAAAGGCTATACTGTACTCTTTGACATGTTTCACCAGGGAGTAAGCCTTGTTGAATTGGGTGCCTCTTCCCTCCAAATAAGTAAGCAATCACTTGAAGCTTCCTGGGGCTACAGGAAGCATGTTCACAGAATGAAGTATGCACTCTTTTTAAAATCCACTCACTTTCCCCAAGCTTCCAGAAAGCCACTAGTTAGGGAAACAGTTCACACAACTAGAAAAGGAAACCAGCAAAAGGCGGAGAGAAAAACTCACTGGCCGACATGCTAAAACGTTCCTCTTCCCTAGAGTTAAGCAACTGAATTAGTGAAGTGTATTCTGTGTGTTGATTCAATGGATTCAATGAGTCTACTCTAGTCGGGGGCTAATCCACCGGATCCACAGCCCTGATCCCAAATGCACTCGCTCTGGAAGAAGCACTGTCCCTTTTCTGTGGAAATCCCCCCGACTTCACCATTTGCAACCCACCCACTAAACCCTTACCTCGGTCTTACTGCTGTATTTCAGGCCTGGGTTCAAATCCGGCGGCATTTGGGTCCCTGGAGGTGGGTGGTAAATATTCATCCTTCTATCGTTGTTGGGAAGCCGATAATCCTTCATGGCCAGCGACTGCCAGGGTCCCGCTCTCCCTTTTCAAGGAAGGAAGAAAAAGTTCCTCAGAATTCCCACGCCCTTTTGTGTGCGTCTTGTAAAAATAAGACGACGACGACGACTAATAATAATAATCCTGAATGCATCCCCTCCTAGGCTTGTTGGGGCAGAGAAGGACCCTGTTTAACCAGAAGCCATGGCTGAGGCGAAACCTTCCGGAGCTGAAAAGCTGCCAAACTTCGCAGGCGGGGGAACTTTTTGAAAAGAAAGAAAGCAAGAAACCGAGGAGAAAAGCAGAGGAGTTCCTCCCGCGCGTCTGGGTGGGACTCCTCCAAAACCCGAGGTTACTTGTTTCTTTTTTCCCTGCCTCCTTCCTTCCTTTCTCCCCTTCTTCCTCTCCTCTCCTCAGGCTTCCCTTCCCAGCAGGTGACTCCTTTCCCGGGCGGAGCTCCCACAAGGGCGGTTCGTTACCTGAGCTCCAGGCCCTCCTTTGCCCTCCCCTCGCCCGCCTTCCCTCCATCTTCCTGGCAGGTGAGGAAGGAGAAGAAGGAGAAGGAAATGTCGGCCAAAGAGCACTCGCCACCACTGCTGGCCACACACACAACACACATACACATCATGGTCTACGGTAGTGTTTCTCAGCCAGGGTTCCCCAAGAGCTTGCTAGGGGTTCCTCAAGAGTTTGTGACTGGAAGGAAAAGCAATAGCAGTACATAGAATATAATGTTTCTGCAGGGGTTCCCTGAGACCTGGACATTATTTCAAGGGTTCCTCCAGGATAAAAGGGTTGAGAAAGGCTGCTCACCTGGAATCCTGTGTCCAGATCTGGGCACCACAATTCAGGAAGGATATGGACAAGCTGGAACATGTCCAGACCAGGATGGTGGGACGTCTGGAAGCCATGATGCCCTCTGAGGAGCACCTTAGGGAGCTGGGTATGTTTAGTCTAGAGAAGAGAAGGTTGAGGGCAGGGCCGGTTTAACCTGTCTGCCAAATCAGCATTGGCAGGGGGCCCCGAGGTCAAGAGGGGGCCCCGAGGTCAAGAGAGGGCCCCGTGTTGGCCTCCTTAATATGAAAATAATGGGATTTCTGGTTTAAAATACCATAGAGTTGCCTTGGAGGGCCTAGAAAAGGGCTAGGGAAGACACATTTTCTAGGAAGACACTATGGTAGGTGTGCTGTTTTGTGTCCCATGGATAATGAATCCAGGGATACGGCGGTCCTACTATAATCTGAACATCCTGTACGGTGAATAGGTTAGGTTACATTGATCTGAGATAAACATATGGGGGCCCCAAAGTAAAGCATTGCAGGGGGCCCCAAAATTCCTTAAACCGGTCCTGGTTGAGGGGACATGATAGCCATGTTTAAATAGTTGAAAGGGTGTCATTTTGAAGAGGAAGCAAGTTTGTTTTCTGCTACTCCAGAGACTAGGACACGGAGCAATGGGTTCAAACTACAGGAAAAGAGATTCCACCTAAACATTAGGAAAGACTTCCGGACAGTAAGAGCTGTTCGGAAGTGGGATGCACTGCCTGGGAGTGTGGTGGAGTCTCCATCTTTGGAGGTTTTTAAACAGAGGCTGGATGCCCATGTGTTGGGGGATGCTTTGATTGTGATTTCCTGCATGGCAGAATGGGGTTGGACTGGATGGTCCTTGAGGTCTCTCCCAACTCTGATTCTACAGGTTGCCCAGGTGAAACCAGGGAGAAGGCTCCTTCCTGCCCCTTGAAAGGTGGTGTATTTCGTTCAGCCGTTGTTGCTTGCCTGACAACTCAGCAATCCCTGTTGAAATGCCCTTTTGCCTCCACCCATTCAAGGCAAGGGAGCCTCTGCCCTGATTTTACCTGTGGGTTGCCCACATGGGGAAAATACCATGAAGGTATCACAGGTAAGACCAACTTGCCTGTCTCAGCTAAGCCCACACCAAAGCCCACAGTAAAAGAGAAAGAAACTTTTCAAAAGCATGGATTCTAGAGAAGGGGAGGATGGTGGCATTTGGGCTTTAGTTCAGGTAGCAAAATGTCCTGAATTTACACAGACGGAAGAGAAATCATGCTCTTTCCAACACTGGCAAGTTCAGGAATCAAATTAGCCTGTTCCTTTCCGTGCTTGTGTGAGGACAAGCAGAAAAGGCTAGGTAGAATACAGTTTAAAAGTTTTTAAATCCAGAACTGGGTACTGGTATTGCTGCCAGCAGGTGGAACCAGCTCTAAAACGCAGCCACAGTGCAGGAAAGTTATTTTTGGACTACAACTCCCAAGACTCCCTAGTCAGTGGGGCTGGTGATTCTGAGTTGTAGTCCAAAAAGTAACTTTTCCTAGCTTTGTCCTCAGTCAATATTGTATCTTGTGGTGAAGATTATATGCCTGTCTGAGTTCAATATTGACAATGGACTAGGTGGGAGGTTAGCTTCAGGTTCAAAGAAGGCATCAAGGAATGATTCAATAGGAGTGGGCCCAAGGAAACATAAATCCAAAATCACTGAGCATGCTCAGCAAGACTGTTAAAGTGGTGTTACATAATCACATTATGGTGAAAAGCCTAGGTTAAGCCATTGGAAGGAGGTGAGGATTGTGGATAACAGCCACCTCAAATATTCTTCCACCCAATGTATTTGGACTACAGCTCCCATATCTGTACCCAGCATTGGATGTGCAAAGTTAGTGTGATGGGGAATGCTACACAAAGTGTCTTGAGACCAGCTGTTAAGGAAATGCAATGCAAGTTCACTCCCATCATCTTTCAGGCATTACCTGTGCATTGATCCATCAAGAGGCTCTCTAAAAAAATAATTTAAAAATTGGACTGACTCAGCTGCTGTGAATCTGATTGACAAATGGCAGCCATGGGGTTGTGTAGAATTGCAGTCCAACTTGCATGGGCGGCAATAGGTTAGAGAAGGGCCAGTTCTTATCCCAGCCCACCTCAACCCCTGATGTGGACCCAGTCTATTCTTTTTGTCCTTTGTCTACCCACAGTAACCCCTGCAAACGGACTCTGAGAAATCTGTTTTTATATTAAGGGACAAGAAGCTTTTAGGAGCCTTTTGTTAACATACACAGCAGTGAAATGACTGAAGGTAGCTGTTTTAAACAGCATTGGTTATCTTCCCAGAGTCATGCAGATTAATATTAGATGGTAAATAACACTCTGTGGCGACCTTTGGTTTAAGTAAATAAATAGTATTGAATTGACTCAAAAGGTATAGGCTGGTTATCTGCTGCAGCAGGAAAAACAGAAATGTGATACAATAAAAACGAACCACTTTGATTATGACGTTTTAAAGTGGCCGTAATCTATTCTCCTTATCACACTATACTGTTGAAGCACTATATTCCACTGTAACTGCCATGGCAATATCCTGTGAAATTCTGGGGTTTGTAGTTTAGTGTCCCAAGAGTTCTTGGGCTGAGATTTCTAAATGCCCCTCCCTAAACTGCAAATCCCGGGATTCCATAGGATTTTACCATGGCAGTTACAGTAGCATATAGCATATGGTTTCATTAAAACTGATGCTGTACTTGTTAAACCTTTAAAATGGCAGTTGTTCTTACTAACAAGTTAGGTTTCAGAATATAGGAAAAGAGAGCTAGACTAAAATACCCACATATCCTTTTGGGTACCTGTTATCTAAAACTAAAACTACCGTAGCCCTGATAAGACTCCAGCAGAGAAGCAATAACCATCAAATTCACAAGGTAATTTTAGACAGATCAACAGATGTTAAGGCCAGTTTGTACAAACCAGGTATAAAACCTCTGGTCTATTTGTCAAGACTAATATACAAAGATAATTCCAAGGAACGCTCAAAATGTGTATAAATTGCTATTAGCCAAGTGTGACTGGTGCTATACATCAGGGTATAGAAGACATCAGGCTTATTTTCTACTGGAAAGACTAATGGTTCAGGCAGAAAATAGTGAAGTAGGGGCTGATGCAAAATGGTGGCATCATTGCCATGGGCACAGAGTGAAATCTGTTTACTCTCACTAGGATAGTTGGCATATATAAGTACATAGCTATACTCGAGTTGCCACAGATGAGGGATTTAGACACAAGAACTCCACAATCGGCCAGCAAAAGCTTCAGAAAAATATTAACAGTGGGCCTGTCTGCACAGCAGTTTGACATCACTTTATCCAACATAGTTCTATCCTATGGAATCCTGGTATTTGTAGTTTGGTGAGGCACCAGTGTTCTGATAGAAAAGGCTAAATACCTTACAAAACTATAAATACCAGGATTCCATAGGATAGAACTATGGTGGATAATGTGGTGTCAAACTGAATTGCAGACATGACCAGTGTTAAACTAACACTTGTATTTTAAAGGTGGCACAGAGAGGAGCAGCCTAAATTGCTTACTAGAATCAGAGACTCTTGGGAGTTTAATCACAAATGACAGAGATCCCCAAACTATGTTCTAACAATATCTGTTGTATGAAGCACAGGAGTAAGTCACTGCTTGGAGAACTCCAAATGAAAAGGAGAAATAAGAACCGGGGGAAGGAAAGAGATGCCAATTCAAGGGTTGAGTAGGTGGTGAAATCACAGGCACGCTTTGTGTGAGTGTAGAAAGGTTGTGCAGAAGCTGCTAGCTAAGGAAGTGTTGCTGGGAAGGAAGAAATTATTTGAACAGTGGCATCTTTTATGACTTCAGTCTGCAGAATGGGCCAAAATGCCACCTAATACAGTGCCATTTTGAAATAAATGGAGTAGTACACATCACACCTGGGTTGAGTGCTTTTTAATATCATACATGCACCACATCCCAAATGTTAGAATCACTTACCCTTCAAATATGTTGAAAGTGCAATGGATCCCATACTGCTAGGCCACATACTGAACATTTTTGCCCTTGAGCAAATTCTTGAAGGTACAGCTTCACTTGGTGGATACTCAGTTTGAAAAAAATATGGGAAAATCTGTGGCAGTAGTGATTAAACTTCGTAGTAAGAACACATCAATATTTGCAATTATTTGTTAGGACATACCCCATGCTATTAAAAAAAAGTTACAACAGTGCTGTATATAACAGACCTAATATTTAGCATATGGCAATGAGGTAACTGGGAATTGAATGCAGACAGAGAAAAGCACCTAGACATAAGGATACTGTAAGGAAATACTTTGGGTTTCATCAGCAGCAACATTGCCAGGGGGCTAGAAATAAAGAACTGGACTCTCCTCCCATGCCATTCTTATTCAGGGTCTGAAATATATAAGATCATTTCTTGATTTGCAAGCTGCGGCTATAAAGTAACAACAGCAGAACACCAGTGTTTAAATGTATCTACTGATTATGAGTTTAAACAGGTTGCAAAAAACCACAAAGGGAAAAGTATAGCTTATCCACTTTTTGTTTAGGCAACTACACCAGAAGAGATGAGCCATGTCAAGTGTCTGAAGAACCAGTAGAAAAACATTTTAATATTCACTAGCCTGAAAAAGAGAACGAATTCACTCCACCCTGCCAGACAAAATTGACTTCAGTTGGTCAACCTTCCATCTTGTGAAAACCCCAATTCTAAAGTAGTCATGCAATGCTACCTTTGTCTTAGTTCAGCAGAACTCTGAAAAATATATTTTTTTACAAAAACAGACCAGAAATATGGTTTGATAAAAGTTTGGTTTTTCAGTCTTTATAAAGGCCCTGTGTATGACTGATTCCTACTAAGGGAAACAAGGGCATGGGGAGATATAAATTCTCCAGTATCATGGACTTAATGATCAATTTACAAAATTCTAAATTAAAATGTATTCTTTCCAAAACTGAAACACCACCAGCAAATAGAATTAATATTAAGAGTTGACTGCCAAAATATATTATTTCATTATGGGAATGATAAGAAACATAACAGTATTTGGTGGTTCAACCTTCTTTAAGGCTTTGCATCTAGACTATTTTATTAATTTTGTATATACTGTTTTGCAGAAATCCATTTATAGAAGGTAAAATATTTTAAATGAAACAACCCTTAAACCTCTTGGTTTAATCATCCACTTGTTTTCATTTATATGAATCTGGTTTTTTTCTTGTGCGTATTCCGTTTTAAAATAGTAATACTTAGAAGAACAATAAATAGCATAAGTGTGTAAACCCATAGCTCTCCTTAGCTGTTATGATAAGTCAAAAAATAATAAGATTTTGACCCAATCCCTTGGTACCAAGTCCATGCTCCAAAGAGCTACAGCTAAGGGCTTTCAAATCCAATTGTGTTTTGTGTTGTGTGAGTAAACAGTGAAAGGCAACAAAATCCCTCAGTTTTTAATTGAAACATTTCCCAGAACATCCTGAAATGCAGGTAACTTGATTTTTTTTTAAAAAAAAGGCATGTATAATGTGGAAGAACACACTACAAATACACAAGCATAGTCTGTTAGCAGGTTAAGCAATAAATATTGCACTTTGTCAAGACAGGCCGCTCCTTCCCTGTCAGATAACAAAATGAAAGGGAGAGACATTACTCCTCTCTCCCCCACCCCCAGTTCTGTCTTATAAACAGGGAAAAGTTCCAGGTAACAGTTCAGCTGGCTTGGTGACAAAACTCTTATGTAATTTGGTATCTTTTCATTCAAAAACAGGGGAAATGAAAAATCAGCTCTGATCAACATCAGTTAAAATGAATTAGTGACAAGAAATTGGTGCAGAAGAAATTGAACTTGGTTGCATAATCTCAAGCACACACTACTTTTTATGACTCCCATGCCACATAAAGACTTATCAAGGTTTTCCTGTGGCTTTTTGCGCCCTTGCTTTTTTTTTTCTCAGCCAGCTCACACATGTACAAGACTTACTCTCATGCAATTTCATGTAAATGTTCAGTGTGATGAGGATATAACAGGCTGGGGGAAGTGTATACAGAGAGAAAGGACAGTCAGGAAAAAAAAAACTGGCTTGGTTTAAAAAAAAGCACAGGCAGAATTATAAAATATACAGAGAAACAGACGAAGGCTTATTCAAAATCCAGAATCTTAATGGCCATGAAAAATATAAAACTGACGTCCATTTCCTCCAAGCAGCTTTTTGTTCTTCCTGCCTTATTCAGCAAGCTTCACTGAAACTTAAAACAGACATCAGAAGGATGGGCAACATGTCAAAAACTGAAAGGCCCAATTAGAACTGCTGTTACATCAACTCAAACATGAAGACGTTAAGGCTATTAGAATACAGCATCGTGCAACGCTTGTGTCAGGGGCTTCTGCAGATTCTGAATCAAAGCAAGACTCAAATATGTCCCACAGATGCTTTCAACATGTTGGGAATCCAATCGTACATGGTCATGGCTGACTCTAGCAATTCCAAGCCTGAAGGAACTGGAGTAAGAGGGGCAAAGTATTTTGTAGTTGAATTGACTACTGATCTTGTGTCTGTTTTGGAGATGGTGCTGCTGTTACAACTACAGTGGAGACGGCTTTTGCAGAACCAGATACTGTTCCCTGCTGGAGATGGGAGGCTGGCACTGTCTGAATTCGCACCTGTGCAAAATGGAAAAGATAAATGAAACTTTCAACATTGAAGAGAAAATAAATACTTCTGAGAAATGAAATGTGACTAAGAAAAGCTCTCTACTCATAGCATGATTGTGACCTCATAAGTTGTCTATTACAATGCTTATGTAAACCTACCAATAAAACCTTGCCTGCCCACAGAACAGCTGCTCCCTCTCTTACAGGAAGGTGTAAAATGAAACATTATTGGAATAACTGGTACAGTGCAGTTCGGACTATAGCACTTCAAAACCAAGTAGAAACTGCAACTGAGAAAAATGGCCCTTACCTGTGTAGCCTGGCCTTGTTGCTGCAACTGTTGCAGTTGCTGTGCAGTCAGAAAGCTCACCGGCTTGTTCCCAGCAATCAGCTTTGTCCCAGCTGGCATTGTGGTGAGAATAATATTCCTACCCAGTCCACTGATGCTGTTGAAAGAAACCATATTTTTTAAAAAAAATCAGCAGTGATATAGTGGAACTGATTATTGTTCAGGTGGTTCTCATGTCATAGTATAGCCTATGGGGTAGTACATTTATATCACACTGGCCTTTTGGTACTAATCAGATTTGCTTCTAGCTCTGGATATTTTTACAAGAATAAATGGAAGCATCCAGTACAAGACTAACGTTACTAGAAAATAACTTTATTTAGTAAGCTTATAAGTAATAATAATAATAATATTTATTTATTTTTATCCCACCCCCCTCTGTTAAAGTCACTGCTTGGAGACTTTTGTAAGACTTGGCTTACAAAAATTAAAATACCAATACAGATTAAAATCCCCAAACACCATCCACCCCCACAAAAAGACATTAAACCAAAATACATTAAAACAACTGATCTAAAATCACATTAAAATAATAAATAATAAATAACCAGCAGACTAAAAAGGGCCATGAGCTCCTGAGGACAGGAACTAATTAGGAAAGGCCTGCCGAAAGAGATCCGTCTTTAGTGCTTTTTTAAAGCTACTTAAGCTTGTCATCTGACGGATCTTGTTCGGCAGTATTATTTAATACTATTATTATTATTAATACTATTAAGTATTATTTAAGTAAACTTATTTAAATAGATAGGCTACATGCATTATGTTAAATGAGTGGGGTTTTCTTTAAGACAACTACCAATCTGCTTGATCTATATGCAGCCTTGTACTCAAAACCAGAAGCCGCTGAGCTTTGTACTTTTCATTGCAAGTTTGTGGTTAAGAAATCTCTGCACTGTCCATGTTATTCTACAGAAGAATGGGGTTGTCAAATGACTTCAGGGTGGTGAGGCAGGCCTTCCTTTACAAAGCAGCTTGATTTGTGAAAAAATCAGCAGGTGAAGCTTTTAAGTACTTGGAAATAAAAACCAATTATCACTGGATAAAGCCTTCAGACTGAACTACTGTTAAGGTATAGCTATAGGTTGAAAACTGTAGAAGAAGCCACATAAAAAAGCAATACTGGTGAAATATTGAACATCCACTATTAGATGGGTTTTTGGAAGCAAAGCTGAGTAATGCAGTAACACTTCTTAGAGACAGAATTTTTGTTTAGTTCATTTTCTGCAAGTAAGAAGGAATTGGCTGACTACAGTATTTTGATGCTTTTAAGATTAAATTTTTCCTTTATGGATCTGAAACATGGGTCACCTATCGCCACCACTTACGACTCCTTGAACGCTTTCATCGGCGCTGTCTACGCACAATCCTAAATATACACTGGACTATGTGACGAATGTTGCTGTCCTTGAGCAAGCAGGGATCACCAGCATTGAGGCCATGATATTGAGAACACAGCTGCACTGGGCAGGGCACGTTTCTAGGATGGAGGACCATCGCCTCCCAAAAATAGTACTCTATGGTGAACTCGCCACGGGTCAGCGTAAGAGGGGCGCTCCAAAAAAGCGATACAAAGACTCCCTGAAACAACATCTCAGGCTCGGCCAAACTGATCACCAACAATGGTCCGCCCTGGCCTCACATCAGGAGGCATGGAGACGCACTATCCACAATGCTGCAGCCTTATTTGAGAACTCACGCCGAACAAGTCTTGAAGAGAAACGACAACGCAGAAAGAATCACAACCCAGAAACATCATCCAAGGAGACCTTCTGCTGTGCTTTCTGCAACCGGACTTGTTTATCTCGGATTGGCCTTTTTAGTCATCAGCGTGCTTGCAGAAAGCACGGGATGAGTCCTTCCTGAATCTTTGTTTGCGAAGAAAAGCCAGAGAGAGAGAGAGAGAGAGAAAATTAAATTTCCATTAATCTAATTATAGGGTATTAGCTGTTTGTCAAACAAAAACAGAGCACTGAGGATGACCATAAGTTCTTCCTGCATTACTTACTTGGCCCCAAGATTGCCTTTAATGATAGGCGCAGTCACAACGCTCTTGCCTTTCACAGGCTGGCTTATGACAGACAGGGGCACCGTGATTCGAGCAGGCAGCTTCCCCTACAGAAAAAGAATCAAACACAGAAGTTACAAATATTCAGCAGCAACCTCTCTGCCATATATTTCGTGAGGAAGAAAAGACACCCCCCCAACAGTTTTCAGAGTGCTGAGGTCTGTCTCTTTGCACAGAAGGATAAAAGAATACCTATAATCCAGTAGAAGGACAGATGTAACCATTGCAAATGGCATTCGGTGCTCTACTCTAAGTCTAGGTAAGGCAAATCAGATGACATCTCATCTTAGAAATGAAGAATTTCAAATCTGGTTTAACCTTCATAAAAACAACATTATACTTACTGTTTGAGAGGTGGATACAACAGTTGTGCTCACTGGAACCTGACGCATAGTGGTGGTCCCTGTTCCGATAGTTATGGGTGTCCCTGCTGCTCCTGACATGACAGCAACTGCTTTAGATACGGAGGCAGTCATGGTTGGCAAAGAGACAGCTGAGGTAAGGACTGTGCCAGGCATGCTCACGGAAGAGGAAGTGGGCATCTGCTTGGCATGAGTGGCTACAGTAATGGTCTGCCCAGCTTTCGGTGGCATCACTCCCATCCCCTGCACAATCCTTATAGTGGCAGCCGGTTTGCCTTCAGTGGAGGCCACCGTAGTGATGGCTTTGCCCTTCTGGTCTGCTACAGTCATGCCTAAAGCAGGCATCAGTCTGAAGGCTGAACTGGTGGATTCCACAGTCTTCAAATCTGGAGTCACCTTTACCACTGTAGACCCAGCTGAGCTGGGGGAAGCAGAGGCGGGAGTGCTGGTCTTGGCTGGAGAGTCAGAAGGCTGGATGGGGCTGGATGTCACACGCAGAGTGGCAGAGATGCCCTTCCCGGCAGAAGTGCTTCCAGCAGCAGCAGCAGTACTGAAAAGATCTTGAGTCAGTTTGACAGTGGTGACTTGAGACTTAGCCAAAGTAGCCATCATGTCTGGGGTTATGCGGAGAACAGTTTGCCCTTTGGCATCTGTGGTGATGGAAGAGGGAGGCAGGCGTAGCACATCCTTGCCTTGGATGCGGAAGTTGGAAGCGGTAAGTGGGATGCTGCTCCCAGGCTGGCTTTTCATGCCAAGTTGCCCAGTGATAGCCACCTATAAAGTAAAGTATATATTGTGTTGAATCTGAATCTCTCTCTCTCTCCCCACCGTTCCTCCCTCCTACACACCCACATATACAATTAGAGAATGCTTAACAGAATAGGCCTATTGATGGAAGCCATTCTTTCACCATCACTTCCACCAAAAGCAGAGACATTACAAATTTGTCACAAAGGCCTGTCTGCACTGCAGAAATACAGCAGTTTGACACCACTTTATCCACCATAGCTCTATCCTAGGGAATCCTCGTATTTGAAATTTGGTGAGGCACCAAAGTTGTCTCATAGAAAAGGCTAAATACCTCACAAAATACTACGACGCATTTCAGTTATATCAAATATTCACTTTGTTAACTACAGAATTTGAAAAACCATGGGCTGAAATGGAATTATTAGAGAGTTCTGCTCTAAGTTATATTTTTTTCTCATAAAACAAATTTTAATCGGTGCAACTTCTGTCCCCACGGGACATCACCCCTCTTTATTCACTACTGCCACCACAGACACCATGTCTGAACCCAATCCTTATATATCCAGTGCTCCTGGAGGCCAAAAACATATGATACAGAAAAAATATTTTACGGTATTAACAGAAGTTTGACATAAAACAGATTAATAAGTTAATACTGTACATTTAAAACAAATGTTTCACTCATTTCTACTCTTCTCCCAACTAACAATTACATTATTATTATTATTATTATTATTAACAATTAAGTGACAAAACATCACTTAATTGTCTGACTCTCTCAGCCCTAATCCTCACCCATCCACTTCACACTTCACTCTATACTGACTGACCTTCACCAGCTTTATTCAAATTCCCTCAGACATTCCACCAGTTACCACTCACTTCCAACATTCCCCTTCCCACTGGCTCCTTACCTTATTATCGTAACATCTAATACACAAAACAACATTTTCCATAACATCACAAGCAGCTCATCACCTGTTTGATAATATTTTGGCCAGCGACATTCTGGAGGACAGCAGTGGATGAAGAGGAGGAAGATGAAGAGGATGGTGTTGTTGATGATAAAGAAATAGTGGAGACATTGGGTGTACAGCTGCTGGGAGAACTGGTTGCTGGCTTCGGAGCAGGACTGGGCACTGCAGAGATTCCTATGCTAGCAACACTGGCTGTTCCTGTTAAAGCTGGTTTCTGTACCTGGACTGGGCTGGTTTGAGCTTTCACTGGTACAGTCATAACAGCCTAATGGTAAAAGAAAGTACTTAGCACCAAGAAGATCATTCTGTTTCAGCAAACCCCTTTCATTCAGTTCCATGATGCCTCATATTATCAGAAATGATAAAACAAAAATCCTCCATCCTTCCAGAATGAGCCTTGGAAATACTCTTTCAAATGCTTCTCTTTTACACAATGCTCAAAAAAACTGTTTTTTTCCTGAATCCATTCTGTTCCAATGGTGATCTCTTTGTTCTGTGTATAGCTCTTCTTTGATTTACTTGCATGCAAGAATAAGCAGTACATCTAAGAGATTCTTACGGACTATGATTCTGAGTTTGGTTTCATAAAGGTTTGGGCCAATGCAGCTAAAGTCTCATTTTAACATAAGTTCAAAGAGCCCTACCTTAGTCCATTCAAGTCCCCCAACATTCTAAAGGATGCAACACAGAGGCCTGAATCTAACCACCAGTTCCTTCTAGAGTACGAGCATTAGATCAATGGGATTTACCTATGTGTTCAACAATCAATTCAGTGGGTCTACTCTAGTTGGGCTAACCAACAAGATGTAGGCCAGGATGTACAAAGACCTAGAGAAGGGTGTGTGTTTCTAGCAGTGTTTTGGTTTGTGTGGGCATACATACAGGCCATGGAAGTAACAAGCATGCGGCCTGAAGGATCCCTCCTCCTGTGGATAACCCTACCTGTCCAAGAACTACATCCTGTCTCAAAAGAAAAAGAAAAAGAAAAAGAACTGTACTTTTATCTGCTCTAACTCAAGCTAAGAAAGAGAAGCAAAGCCTGACGGTCTGAGAGTGCCATGAACAGGCTGCTTAAACTGAGAGGGGGCTCCTGGCAATAGAAGGACGTCTTCTTTTTCAGTTTCTGAGCAAGAAAGTCCCCAAAACAAATCTATTCAAGATTTTGTAAAATAGAAGCATAATAGCTATTTAGGGTACTGAAATAGTTTACACTGGAAAAGCCTAAATCCCCCCACCACCACCGTTTCTGAGAAAGGCAAAGGTGTATAGATAAAAGGAAAAGGGAGAGTGAAATGTTCAGGTTTCCACATTATGGAGATAGCTCTTCATAGAAAGTGTTAATTGACGTCAGAGGTGGGAATCCTGTGGTGCTTCAGATATTGCTGGGGTGCAGCAGGCCTAGTGGAACTTGCACTCCAACAGTATCCGGAAGGCCACATGAATTCCAACCTCTGGGGTTTAAGTGCATTTCGTGTACAGCATACAACTGTTACCCAAAGATGTAAGGCTACACAGCTATGCCACATTCAGTGCTGGAAGATACTGTCTGGAAGAAAGGCCATTCATGTCAACTCTTGTTTTGTTTTTGCATAAATATTCCTCACCTGAGACAGCACTTTGGTTTGTGCTGAAGTGGAAGGGGCACGAATCTGAGGTACAGATGCTGCTGATGGCGGCTGTGTTACTGCTGGGGCTGGCTGAGACACAGGAGGGATGCTCGACTGCGCTGTAACCACTCTAACTTGTGGGAGTCCTGATGAGGCTGTGTGGCTGGTTACCCGAGGAGGAGGCTGCTGAGTCCCAGTCTGTGCCAGAGTACTCTGTGTGGTAGAAAGCAACGTCCCAAGCTGTGGCATGGTGGGAGAAGACACTAAAAGGATGCTATCAACAAATCATGGGGGGGGGGGGGAGAGACATGGTTAAACTTAAACAAATGAAGAAACATTCATTTGCTGTAGGACTGTTTAAATTATATAGAACAGTATCACTTGTAATAAAATGAACTGAATAGATAATTTTTTTTCAAGAAATATTATCTGAACACATTTCTCCAATCAGCCTGAGAGACCTATGGGTGCTTTTGGCTCCCATGGCTTTCATCACTACTTCCATGTTGTTCAGACACTAAGCAAACTTGGGATTTTCTTTCTAAGAAAGTCTCCAATTCCTGAATCACCTTCTAAACAGGATGACACAAATTTGGATGACAAATGATTCATTTAAGGGAGGAATTTTCTTCCCTAGAGATCTGATTGAATCCACTGTTTCTTTTCTTGGTAGCCTTAACTCTTTAAAGCAGGCGTGGGGAACTTTACAATGAGGGGAGAAAATTCTTCCCCAGAGTGGCCAAAATCTGAAGTCATCAGGTTCCCAGCCAAAGTGCCTGGTGGAACTTTTTCAATACAACTCTGTTCGGAGCTAATGCTTGCAGGTATCTGCATGCTCTGATTGAGAATAGCTAACTTGGGAAGGGAAACTCCATGATCTCTGGTCACTGATCAGAGGTAACATGGATTTCCCTGCACTGCCTCCTGCTGGGAGATGAGGAGAATGCATCTCTTACCATTGACGGAATATATCAGTGATTCCTCTCCTCACTACCTAGTGGTTCTCAACCTTTGGTCCTCCAAGTGTTTTGGACTTCAGCTCCCAGAACTCCTCAGCATTGGCCATACTGGCTAAGACTTCTGGGAGTTGAAGTCCAAAACACCTGGAGGACCAAAGGTTGAGAACCACTAGGTTAGTCCTATAGGTTGATGTTTCTCCTCCCCAGGTTTTAAACCAGATTATATAACGAGTGGAAGCCCCACATTGCACAACGGATCCCTCCAACTCAAACCCAGTGAATGGTTCTAACCCTACTTTTTGCCAAGACAAAAAAGTTACCTTTGATTGGGTTTAGCTTGCTCAGATGTAACATTTGGTAAACTCTTGCTAACCACAGAAACTGCTGCTGGTGGTGGTGGTGAAATGGGCATTGCTGGTAAGGGAGGGGCAGTGGGTGTCACTGGAGTCACAGGAGTTGCTGGCATGCTGGAATCACTAAGGCTCAGCTGGGTTGGCTCTGAGGTGCCACCAGTAACAACTTTCACTGAGCTCTCCTTGTTACTGGATTTCTGTGACAACAAAATAGGCAAAATTCAGTGCATTAAATCACCTAGTCCACAACAGCAAGGAGAAGAGAGCTATAGTGTTTACTTATTTAAAGTATTTATCATCTCTTAGCTCACCAAAGTCCCTGAGGTAATGTACAAAAGATTAAAAACATTTCAAACAGAACAAGCTATTGTACAGTACAAGTGCATATACTTTGCATGCAAATGTTCCTAAATCCAATCCTTGCTGTTGCCTGGCAGGACTTGGTAATGCTTTTGTTTCTGGAATCCGGAGAGCTACTGCTAGTCACTGTAGATGCTAGTAAGCTAGACGAGCTTAAGGCAACATAAAGGCAACTTCTTATATTCCCAGTAGATAAGGCAACACCTATATGCCAAATCAAAAGCACCATCTATATGCCAAATTAAGTCTATATATGTATGTGCACACATGCACACTCATGTAGATAGGGCTGCCCACAACTTTGCTATATTCTTCACCTGTAGAAGCACCAAAGCTTGAGCCAGAATATTTTCTTGAAATGGTGCATGGCGTTCTTATTTAAACAAATTCTCGTTGGCCAAGATTAGGGTGGGATAGGATGGAACAATTAGAACAGTGTTACCCATATCAAGCCCTTGGGTTAGGATGGGTGATTAAGTCTGTTAACTCAAGAACCAATGACTGCCTAAAACCTCTGCAACACAAGTTTGCACCAGGCAACTCACTATCTTAGCAGGAGGCTTGGGTTTTTGCTGAAGAGCTTTTTTGGCCTTTGCTGCAGCAGCTTGAGCTTGATGAATCCGCTCTGCAAGGAAAAATAAATAACAGTTCTCAGACAGATGCTAATAAAAAGGCTACATAACTAAACAGTTTTGTTTTTTTGTTTTGGTACATGTGCCATTCCAAGAATTTCTACTCTGTGATTAACAGAAAATGTACTGCACCAGATAATTTGCCTGCCGGAAAGAAGCAGGTCTTATATGAAAATTACCAAAGCTCTGAATGGATGTTTATGACATTTTCTATAAATGCATCCTGGAGGAGACTTTTATGCCTTTCAGTATGAGTGATGAACAAGAGAAAGTAATCACTGTTCACTCAGGAATAAGAAAGAAATTATATGTTCCATCTTTCTGCTTACAGAATTAACGCTAAAGAGGGCAAAACATGTTTCTATCACTTAAAAAAAAAAAAACTAGCAGGCCAAAATTTACTATACAACTTTTTAAATTTTCAGATTTAGTTTAGCTTATTTGCATGATACTCACTGATACAAGCAACTGGCTCTATTCTTGCATAATCAGGGCAGCCTGAAATATTACATGTGGGGGTATGGGCTCTTTTCTCTACAGTTAAAGTGAAACCATACAGATCTATACTATCCCAGGGTTATTGCAAACTGGATATCTAACACCCTCTCCTAAGAACCCACCAAATTCTTCTTCACTCCTGTCTCGATGAAGATATATCCACAGTTTGCGTCCAGTATCATATTTTACACAGGGATCCTTCTCATAATGTAGTCGATCTAGTGCGCCACTCACCACAGTGTTAACCTAAGAACAGAAATATTGGGTGCAAAATTGTCCAATCTGGAGCCATCATAGGAAGTGTGTTTTGCACATGCAGGTAGGAAGGAGAAAAAAGGATAATGACACATGAAATTGAATCATATCTCTAAATCATCCCCAACTGAAGTGGCAAAAAGACAGAGAGAACACCAATGAATCTGCCTAGTTTTTCAAATCAAAACAGAACTCTACCTATTAAGATCTGTGGGTCCTGTCAGTATCAGATGTCTAACATCAAAGTGACAGTAGGTATATGCTGTATAGAACTATAATTCTATGTACCACCAGCAACTGTTAAACTTGGTAAACTGGTCTGTAACTACTCTAGTAAGCTGTGAAATGAAGGACTTAAAAATCCACCATGAAGTATTCCAGGATTCAGCAGGAGTTGTTTTCCCTCAAAAGGAACTCTTGAGAGAGAAAAAGTAATGTGTTTTTGGGCACAGTTACCTGAGCACTGGTGACATCAGGAGCAAGAAACTGGGAGTCTTTAAGCAGCTCACAGATCTCAGCACGAGTCCCTTCTCCATTAGGAAGGCGGGCTGCAGCATCCCGGACTGAGACAGCAAAAAATATCAAACCATAATCAAAGCCCCAGCTGAAATGGAAAAAGCAGTTCTCAAACCATTCGTATCTCATTTACCCTGTGGCCTCTGCACCTCAATTTTGGGTTTTGCTATCAATGACAGCAACCACCTCCTCCCAAGGAACAAATCGTCCAGGTACTTTTCTCCGAGTCACATAAATTGAGGTGGGCAACTGTGTCAAGTAGAAGTTTTTAGAGTGCAACTTCCATATTCCTTCTATGCTGGTTAGGGACAAGAGACACTGTAGGCCAAAAACATTTGGACAGCCACAGTTGCCCATGCCTGATTAAATTGTTCAACTACTGCTACTAGGCTAGATTTCAATACTAAACCCTGATTCTTCTCTGCTCACCTTCTGCCATGGTTCCCATTACATCATGAGCTATGATGCTGCTTACTACAATTAAATTCTCTACAGGTACATGCTATATGGCAGCTCTGTTTAACCTGGCACCAGGCTGGAGAAATCTGCCATAGGGGTTTTCCATTGTTTTATACAGACGCCTATATTTGGGTGCACCTCTCTTTTCTGAGACTGAGATGTTTCTGCCTATTTTGCTGTCCCATTTAACAACCAAATTTCCTTGCTTTCAGGTCTCCCAAGGACATGTTAACTTGACTGAGCAGGTTGTGTCATTTTCTCTGTTTGCTGCCTGTACTGGCTCCTACTCAGAACCTGGTTAATTCTGGGTACAAAAGTTTTCTATGGACTGTGCTTTCTACATCAAAAATCCAACCTCAGCCTTGGCCTAATTCCAAAAAAGGATGAGGATGCAGATGATGGGAAAGATCTCTGTCTGAGGAACTAGAGAGCTAACAGCAGAATTGGACAGCATATTAGACTTCATAAGACAGCTGCAGCCTTTCTATAGCTTCCCATTCTAATCTTCTTTAAACTATCCCCATTTAATTGACATCTCAGATTAAAGAAGCTATGGCAATAGCCAAAAGGCCTCAGGTGGAAGTCTTCGCACTATCACTGCCATATCTCTTTTAATTAGAGAAACTAGAAACTGAACTTGAAACCTTAATTCAGACTTCATCTTTCAATGCCCAAGTGATTCACTGTAAACAAATAAAATTCTACCCAGTTGTGAAACTTAATAGATGGAAGCATCTCCCCCGCCTACACACACACACACACGCACACACGCACTAGTGAGAATGTCAACTTACCAAGAGACAAGATGGTGACATATGCAGGCCTATCTGATCGCAACAGAGAATGTTCTCGGGCTTTGTTCAGAGAGGTCTCCTTGTCAAATACGCCTTTCACGGGGCCAACCACTGATTCAAAGCCATGCATGCGGAATGTGAAAGCTTTGTGGGGCTGGCTGTATCGATAACGCTCCTGCACATGTGGGAAAGGAGGGTGCCCAAGTAAGAGAACACCACACATTTCCAAATAATCAGCAAAATACACAGTTAACCCTAACATTTATGTTAATAGCAAATGTTCTGGTGGAGACTGAGATCAGGAATAGTGACTGCTTATATTTCAGCAAAGAATAACAAGGTGCCTAGGCAATATATATAACAAGGTATACGTAGTGAGACACCACTCTTTGAGATACTGACCAACAACCTATTGGATAGGTGTGGAACACTCCCAGATTTGTGTTAGCTAAGGTTAACCTTGGTCAGATATAAATACAGGACCATTAGTAAAGAGGAGGGTGTATCACATGGCAAGGAAGCAATGTATGATTTTGCAGCCTTCAATCCCTTCGTCCTAGTTAAGGTCCAGTAGGATTGTTATGGTTGCAGCTGAACTGTAGACCACTGATGGAAAAAGTTACACTTTTAATTATTTATATTGAACTGCTAGTAAGAAAACTATGCTATTTGTTTTCATCTGAATAATAGGGCTCTGCCTACAGCAGTTGCCCAGCTGCTTTAATACTTATATAGATAGCACATATAAATACAGCTGATGGCAAGTGACACCTTAATGCTATTAAAGGTGTCAAATACTTTTATAGCATTACCACACAAGGCTATCTTAACAGCATTCGCATTCTGTGGCATTAGGATGTCAAATATTAACTGCCCATCAGCTGCATTCTATGAGCTGCCTATATAAATGCAATCTCTGTGCATGCTAGAACTGCATACATGTTTCCATGCTCTTCTGCTGGCTAATTTCTAAAGACATCCTCACTAAAACTTGGTTATTACCCAGTACTGTCAGAGCACCAACAATATTTGAGAGAAAATGCATGCTGTCTTCACCTGTTCCTGGAATACACGCTTCTCTTCCCCAGTGCTAGGCCGGACCACGTAGTCAGTCCTTCTGAAACAAACAACAGTATGAGGCCTGGGGGAATAACCCAGGTAATAGCCAAAAAACCTCCTCTCAAAGTCAGCTCCCCAGACATCATCAGAAGATGATTACACAAGTAGGAGGGATGACTATATTGAATTTTCACGTATCTAATTGTTGGAGCTCCAAACTGTTGTCAAGTGGAAGACAATCCACAAACCTGAATTATATCACAAGTTCAGCTCATGACTTTTTACAATACACCTTCCACCATATCCAAGGGGGACATATTCCAGACTGAAACCACATATAATTGCGAACAGTCATGAGTACCACACAACTGTGCTGAAGGACCTAGAAAATGCCTGGAGAGGATGTTTCTGTAGGCATCTGGCATGACTCTATGGTTAACAGATGGTGGCTGACCATAGAACTGCACTGGAGGACCTCCTGATGCCTAGAGACCACTTCCAGCATGACTCTGTGGTTCTCTACATTCTTAGAGAGAACTCCCCCTGCCCAACAGCGGGTAAGTGAAACCGCGGGTAACGATCCCGTGTAAACACAGGGTGACCTGTACTGCTAGAAAAATACAATTGACCTCTTTCAAGGTTACTTTTGCCCTCTTTAAAACAAAACACCCTGATCCGAGGAGCACAGTATTTTATTTTATTGAATTTTATTTTGCCTGCCTTCAGAAGTTTTTCCTGCACTAATCTGGGAAGGAAAAACAAACTATATTGGGAAATTGTTTTTCTTGGCAGCAAACAAAACCGAGTATTATTTTTCAGAATGCTGAAAAAAAATGCACCAATACAAGATCACTCTTTCCTTCAATGCTGCAATTATTTTCTTGTTTAATAAAGTGCAGCTACCCTATGCAGCAGTACAAGTTTGAAAGTCAAGAACAATCCAACGTTGACATTACAGGGAACATGTACGTGTCAGTATAATTTGGCCAACACACTCCTTGGAATCGCATCAAGTTCCTTCTGCCTCTGGTATAATCACTGCTAGCCAAGACTTTTACACTCAGAAATAAACTATATTGATGACAGACAAAGGGCAGACTTCAGCTCAGTCGCTTGCAGCTGTGTTGGCTCTGTAGAGCTAAGGACAACCAGAATAGATTTGTACCAGTCAACTACAAAGACTCAAATATAGACAAGGCAACTCTACAAAAGCAAGTTGGGACATGTTTTTATAAAGTTTCTTGGACCACTGTGGGCACAAGAATGTCCTTCCAACTCTAAATGCCCTTGAGATATGGGGTTTTCTCTGGATATTTGATAATTATTTTTCTTTGCATTTGAAAACAACAGAGAACTCATATAAATAAATGAACAGATGGAATATAACAATTCTTAATAAACTTATTGCTCAAATAGCTAAGGATGTTGGAAACGAAAGAGAGAAGAAAAGGGCACCTAGTTTCATATGTACTGGGCATGGGAATTAGCAAAGCTTTGGGAAGCAGTCAATATACAAACTGAGGCGCTAATGCTGGAATTCTTTTAGTGCCTTTGATTTTTTGCTCACTTTTACAACCTCCTGCTTTAAACAATGTATGGTGATCACTATCTGATATACCAAGAGTTAATATTATATATAACAGTCGCAGTGTAGTTATGATGCAAATACTGTAAGCGGTGAACAAAGGGTACTTTGCTTTAATGGGAAAATAAATTGCATGAAGAGAGCCAGCATGGTGCAGAGGTTTGAGTGTTGGACTAGGACACTGGGAGACCAGGGTTCAAATCCCTGTAAGGCCATGGAAATTAACTGGCTTACCTTGGGCAAGCCACACTCTCTGTGTCAGAGGAAAGAAAAGGCAAACCCCCTCTGAACCAATCTTGTCAAGAAAACCCCGTGATATGTCCACCTTAGGGTTACCATAAGTTGAAAATGACTTAAGGAAACCAACCAAAAAAAAAAATAAATGCATGAATATGTCACATCAAATCTAACAAATACAAGGAAGCTGACATCAAAAAAATATTAAATAATGAGTATAATCTTTTCTTGATTTCTGGAAAAGCTACATTGTTCAAACAATGTATGTTCTTAGCTTATGAAATTCCAAGCAATAGGGGGAAAAAACCAATATTGCTTACAACTAACACTTATGCCTCTGAATTATATTCCAAAGCAACATTTGCACACACTTCAACACATGAACACCCTATTCTTGCAATGCACAAACTCCTGACTGTTACTGAAGATAGATCCCAATGTTTAGGAAACGTTCGTCTTAAGTTCTGGTGTCTGAGCAGATTTCTAAAACAAATATATACTTACACTCGGGGAACAGGTATGGTGGCATCTGAGCTATCTTCATTGTCCTGTAATGAGAAGTTTAATATCAGCATGGCTGAAGTGCCAACTGGAATACAGGTTGCCCCAGTATTTATGGAGCCAATATCTGTGGTTTCAGTTATCCGCAGCTGAAAAAATAGGGACACATACCATACAGTTGTGTTGGGAAATGCCTAGAGGTGTCCTCTCTAGGAATCACTAGGTCCTCCAACACAATGGCATGGTATGTTTGTACCCCAAATCCTTTATTGTAATAGGGTTTGTAATTATCCATGGCTTCAGATATCCACAGTAAGTCCGGGAACCAAACCCCTGCAGATATGGGGGGGCAATGCGAACTGCCATATTCATATAAATATTCCATCTCACCTTGAAGAACGCTTGGTCTTTTGTCTCCAACCACAGTTGGAACAGTGCTGCCAGTTCCTTCTCATGGTCTTGGGAAGAGCCTAGAAATTTAGAAATAAAAGACATCACGGACTGCCACCTACAACTATTATCTATGTTACAGTAGTACACGAGATACAGGATATGCAACCGTCTAAGACACGTTCATTAGACCAAAAGAAATGAACCAATGGTCTCTGACACCACAAAGAGAATTTAGCATATTTAAATGTCTGCCATGACTCAGAAAGAATGGGAAAAGATGGAGAGAAAAAATGACTCAGTGGTCTCATATTAGAAGACTGGGTTCCCATTTGTCACACAGAGTAGCCTAATGCAAGATGTAAAGCCTGAAAATATGCATTTTTTAAAAAAACCAGACACATGATGTTTTTATACAGGATCAAAAGCAAGGTACATATAATAGGAACATACAGAAATAAAGGAAATGATAGAGGCTGCCAAAGCAAGTGTTCTACCAGTATTCAGACTTTAATTCCAATGACATATTTAATTGGAAGCTAATTGGAAGAGGTCAATTGACAAGATTTATTAACTTGAAGCCCAAAGACAGAAAAAATTACTTTACCTATCAGTTTCCACTGCTGAGTTTTTTCTTTAAATTCAACAAATGGAGAACACGTGGAAGGAGCATCTGTAAATAATAATAATAATAATAATAATAAATGGACCCAGGCACTATTGCAATAATTTTAACTCAGATTATACTAAAATAAACATATTTATAGTATGGGACTGGAATCTGAAGAACGAAAAAGGAATTACTTCATTATTTAGCACTGTTTTGTAACATTCTCTGTTAAAAAGAACATATTGAGATTACACTTTATTTCTTTTGTGTGACACTGAGTTGGAAAGAGCAATTACATGAACAAAAACAGCATTCTACTTGCAGAAAGACACCTTAGGAAACCAAACCATTGTGATTATCAGACTACACTGGCATGACTGCATAAAAACATAGAAATACAAACAGCTTATGGGCTAATTTGTCTTCTGAATTTCTGAACCAAGCGTCTCAGGAACAGAATCATTATATGAATATTGCTTTAAGTCTGGTGTCAGCACCTACAGCTTTGCTGGAGTGGAACTGCCAACCTCCTTCATAGTTTGCAATGCTGGGTTGGATAGATAGGACTTGCACTGTTATATTTAGGGGGGTATAGCTGCTTACCCCTTCTTAAATGAATGTGTTTGGAACAGAGTAAGTCTACCTACTGGAAAGGTATCCATTCTGCAGAAAGTTACCGCTTGGTACCAAGTGGCCTGCATCTCTCTAAGGAGCACAACAGCAAGTGGCGGCTGGATGTAAGCAAACTGTGCAATGTGATGCCTTTTTATTAAACAATAGCTGTTCACAACCCACACTGGATAGCAAATTTGTTTAAATTCACAGCAAATTTCAAGAAAGCAAGCAGTCAGAAATGTAACAGTTCAATGCAGGTGCACATTTTTAAAGCAATCATTTTTATCTCTCTGCTGACTCAAGAAATAGGACTTACCTCTGCTGTCACCTGTGAGATACTGCAGGGCAGGTAGAACAAGTTCTGACCAGTTGGGGGCAAAGGAGAACCAGCTGTTTAATGTGCTGGCAGGAGAAGACTGCCAATCCATAACTTTATCCTCAAGCTGAGCAAAAGAAGATGACAGTTTGAATTTGTATCACTTGAGAAAGCTGTCAATTGCCTTACATGTAACAGAAGACTTGCAACCACACTGCTGGGAATTTAAAGGTTTTGTCATGCAGCTGCTAAGCCAGGATTGGTTTTCAAGGAGACACATGGATGTTACTTTTAATAGTTTTGATTTTAATGACTTGCAAGAACACTTACACTTGTGATTGTACTTATTATGATAAATAATAAAATTCCAAGCTGTCTTGAAAATCATGACTGAGACAGATATAAATATTTTAATACAAAATGAAGTACTTTGAAACTCAAGCACTATACAATAAACAAAATCAAAAACTAGTAATTTTTCTATTATTAGTCTAATATGGCATGAAAATGACAAATCTGGATGCTGTGTATGAAACAGTAGAATAACTGCAGAATACAATGCAAGTAGGTTCTTCTAACAAACCTGAATATATTGATCTCTGGCCTTACAGTAACACAACTTTTAACCATAGAAAAATGTATGGGAGAGATGCAAGACAGTAAAACTCTTACCACTGAGAGACTAGCAGGCCCTTCTATAAGCAGAATCTCTAGAAGAAGGGAGAAAAAACTGGAGGAAATTTCATTTATTCCAAGACAGGGCTTGATATCTTCAAGAGGCCTTTGATAAAAGAAAGATTTATTTTAGTCTAATCAGAAGATCCAGCTTCCACAGACAATGATTATGACTTAAATACATATATAAGCACCCCCCTATCTTTTCATATTCAAAGAAGCTTCCCATAGACTTTTCAGTCTAGAAAGCTGAAAGGAAAGCTTAGGATACTTTTTCCAAATTGCAAATTTGAAAGGAGAGGGTGCTAAAACTGAGAGATCACCTAAAAGAATTCATGATCAGAGCAAGTTATAAATGTATCTTTCCATAACCACCCACACAGCCGTAGACACTAGAGCTTGGCATCTTTGGAACATTTGCACTTCTTTGTCTGAAGTCCATGTAAGTTTTCAGTCACAGTCTTCTGTTATACTTTGTGTGACAATGTGCTTTGCCAGATTGCCTTTCCTTTTACATTATATCACAGCATTATTTGTGATATAATTATGCCATAATTATGCCAATTATGATATTATATGCCATCCATTTTATACTTAACAACACTGCATCACAGAATATACAGATACATGCATGCCACATTATTCTTAACTATGGAACACTGTTCCTACTGGTGAAAAAAGCATTTCTATACTGAACCGGTCTTCTATTTGATTCAATCTCCAGCTAGCTAGAACTGGCCTCACAGTAAGTATCATTCATCTTATTGTTTGTAGGCCATATCCACAGGGCCATTGCTTCCGCAAGCAACTTACTCTTCTTTAACTGATGGGAGGGATGGAGGATCCCAGATGGGAGGGATAGGGGATGGATCTTGAGACATCGAAGGCATTCCTTCAGGGTTTCCCAGGGACTCAGAGAAGTCTTCCGTTTCTGATTTAACCACTTTTAGCTTTTTCTTCTTTTTCTCCTCCTTTTCCTTTACCTTCTTTTTTAGGACAGCAAGGTCAAACAAGGCTTTTTGTTTTATTAAAAAAAAGCAAGAATTTCTGTGTTACATTACACACTAGTAAGATACCAAACAGTAAATACAAAAGGGGTTAAAATACACAGGCTTGCTTGGTGGAATTGTCAGCACGCGAGATCGTATTGGAAAAAAATTCATAGCATCACTACTGAGATATTAGATTTAAGATTTCCAATGCCCCCGAATCTTATCTCCTGAATATGATAGATAAGATTAAAGAGAAAAATATTAATTCAAAATGGAGAGTTATACTATATATGATATCTGCAGCAAGGTTGTTATATGCCTCCAAATGGAAAACGAAAGAGATTCCATCTATTGAGGATTGGTTGATAAAACTTCGGGAAATGATAGATATGGATATCTTAACTAGTACAATAAAAGGGAAAATGATTGAAGAGGTTAAAGAAGGTTGGAAACGGGTAAAAAACTTCTGGAAAAAGATATGGAGAGACTTAGATAAATTTGACTTATAGGACTAAATGCAATGTATAGACATGTCAACATATTAAGGTCTGAAAATAATATAAATTAATATAAAATATAAAAGGAAGTCAAATTTACTGCTGCTATGGAAGGAAATATTAGGAGAACAAGAAGCTTGTAATGGATTAGGAAACGAATTTATAATTGCATAGTTGTTATACTCATCTCAGGGAAGGAAGGTACAGGAAATAAAGGGTTTTTTTGTGTTTGTAAAATTTAAAATGTGGATTAAGAATTATAAGAATTATAAGATAGAGTGAATATACATAACACTGTGGATAAGAACGTAAAGAGCATATGATTTGTTTAAAGTTATGTTAAAATGTATGTATGTTCTGTATTTGAAGACTGCAAGAAGAATCTTTTTGTTCTTTCATAAAAAATAGTAATAAAAAAAAATACACAGGCCACCAAATCGACCACGGGGCCTCTGGAGGCCCTATAGTCGCTTTCCCCCGCCTCCCCTTTCCCTCCCTAGGCCTTCATGGGGCCTCCGGAGTGTCTCCGGTGACCCCTTGAAGGCCTCCCCGGCCCTCCCCACTCCCTCCCCAGGCCTTCATGGGGCCTCCGGAGTGTCTCCGGAGGCCCCTTGACCGCCTCCCCGGCCCTCCCCAGGCCTTCACGGGGCCTCCGGAGCGTCTCCGGAGGTCCCGTGAAGGCCTCCCCGGCCCTCCCCACTCCCTCCCTAGGCCTTCATGGGGCCTCCGGAGCATCTCCGGAGGTCCCTTGAAGGCCTCCCCAGCCCTCCCCAACCCCTCCCCAGGCCTTCATGGGGCCTCTGGATCGTCTCCGGAGGTTCCCTATGGCCTTCCCGGCCCTCCCCACCCCCTCCCCACCCCCTCCCCAGGCCTTCATGGGGCCTCCGGAACGTCTCCGGGGGCTCCCTGAAGGCCTCCCCGTTCCTCCCCCCTCCCGCCCAAGGCCTTAACAGGGCCTCCAGAGGCCCCGTGTCACTGCTTTTGGGAGGGCGGGGGCCCTCATAAAACCCACAAATATTCAAAACCGCGAATGCTAAGTTAGCGAATGTGGAGGGGCAACTGTATGCAGTTTAATCCTGCCTATGCAGATTTAATAGAAGTAGGTCACAAAGCCAACATGGTGTAGCAGTTATAGAGTCAGACTAGGACTCCAGGAGTTCAAATCCCCCCCACTCAGCCACTAAAACCCTAAGCAACTCAGAGGAAGGCAACGGGGCAAACCTCCTTTGAAGAAATCTTGCCAAGACAACCCTATTGTGATAGGGTCACTAAGTCAGAATTTACTTTAAGGCACACAACACACAGGTAACATTAAGTCCCATGGTGCTTACATCCAAGGAAACATGCACAGAACTGTTCCTCTGATTGCACATAATGGGTATGATCCAGCAAGGGCACTCACGTGACTGCCAGCAATGGCCCATGAGCAACCGAGCTTTTTGTAACTGCTACAAGAGCTGCATAGTTTTTAGTTTATGGTTTCAGATGTTTGGTAGCAGAACCTGATGTACACATGAATGACCTCTTGCCAGTTAAAGAAAGAGTAATGATGTAATCATCACTGACCTGCCAAGGATCCCTTTCTGCCAGCATTCACACGTGTCATGATGTCATTCAGAGTCAAGTCCCCTGTCATTAAATCAGGATGATTCTGTATAGAGGAAAGAGGCACTTAATGAGGAGAAAAGCAAACAGACCTAAAGTCAAACAGTGAGGCTCAATTTAGGTTCTTGTTCTCAGATGTCTCCTTTGCACTATCAGGTGGAGTACTAATAGAGTGCTAACTATAGTCTAAGCAAAAGTAAATATGCAGAAACCAATATTCTTGAGGATTAGTTTTCCTGGGACTTTACTTCCTAAATTTCCCTAATTTCTTACTAAGGATGCATCTGATAAAGTGAAATGGAATCCATGTAAGTTTATGTTACAAGGTATTTTTTTCTCAGTTAGTCTCAAAGATGCTACAGCATTCCCTTCCATCTTTTTATGCTGAAACAGACTAGCAAGGCTATGTCTTTGAATACTAGTCCTTACTAGAGAGTAAATCTGACAGTCCTCTAAGAACTACTTCTGAGTTATGAGCGGAAACCAAAATGACCAAACTGAGTCTCTCTTTACTTTGGACATAGCGCAAGATGACATGAATCATTGGAAAAGACTACAATGTTTGGCCGAATGGCAGGCAGTAGAAAAAGACAAAGGCCACATTAAAAGTGGATAGAATCAATAAAAGAGGTCACAGCCCTGAGTCTGAACAACCCAAGCAGGGCTGATGATAACAGGGTGTGTTGGAGGCCTCTCATTCAGAGTCGTCATGTTGAAGCTGATTTTATGGCAATTAACAACGACAAAGCACACTTAGTATTGCCATACAGCACATTCAGACATTCTAAAGAACATTTGTCCCTATTCTCTAAAAGGTAACATTAAAAAAACTCTGGAGAATTAATTACAGTACCATATACAGTACAAGGATTTGGACAGGATGCAGCTTAAATTCACATTCAGGTATATGCTCTACTTGAAAATCCCAAATATAAATTACAAAACAGAAACAAGAGAAGTAGAACTTTAACTACAGGTTCATCTTACCAAAATCACTGAGGACACGCAAGAAAGAATTAAAAGTTCCTTCAAACTCCCTGCCGTCCTGAAGCTGAATGTTTGTTCCTTGCAGCAAATTTAAGCTACCAGTCTTAACACACTTGGAGTAAGCAGAATAAGCCCCATTCAACACAGTGGGACTTATTTCTAAATAAATATGAACATATTAGATAAATAGTTGGCAAGGGCCTGTTTTACCAATCCCTTTGCTACTTCAAGCTGTGACACTAAAAGTGTATAGAAGTGCAAGTGCATCAGGATGAACTTACAGGCTGCCGTTTGTGTTTTTCGTGGTGTTTCTTCAGCATCAGTTTCAGAACATTCTCATCAAAATCCATTTTATCTAGGGGTAAACAAGTCAAATGGTATTAAAGGTTTTCTGTGAATCTATTTACATAAGTTAATTCGCTTTCAAAAACTAAAAAGCTACTCTTGATAGACTGTAGTCTAGTCAATTATGCAGCCTCCTAATCAGGAGACTAGGAGACAGTCTACTGCATGCTCACCATACAAATACATTTATTTTTGTTTAGATTCTGGGCAGTGATGGATGTAACACACATTACGCGAATTTCTCATTTCACCAATCCAGAGAGTATTTATTTAGGTACTTATACCTTCACAGAGTGGCTTTTAATATTAGACTGATATAAATAGAATTGGACATATTGGAACTTCCTTACTGTATAAAATACAGTAATTTTTATGAAAAGCCACCCCTCCGTCCCAACTGCCACTGCCCTGGCCTCAAGGGAGAGAAGAAGAGGCAGTATCTGCTGAACTTAATCCCCTCCCACACTGCCATCCCCTTTTCTTTTTGTGTCATGTCTTAATTGGATTGTAAGCCTGAGGGAAGGGAACTGTTTGTAAAATACTATGTGCAGTGATGGCGCTATATAAATAAATATATTTTACAAACAACAACAGTTAGTGGCAGAAGTACAGTTCATTATTAAACAGAAATAAAATAACCCTTGACATTTCTACCAAAATAGGTCAACAAGCATTTTGCATTGTTTTTTGGGGCAGTTATACATGAAAATAGATGTATAACTGATCCTTGAACAAGCAGGGATCACCAGCATTGAGGCCATGATATTGAGAACGCAGCTACGCTGGGCAGGGCATGTTTCTAGGATGGAGGACCATCGCCTCCCAAAAATATTACTCTACGGTGAACTCGCCACAGGTCAGCGTAAGAGGGGCGCTCCAAAAAAGTGATACAAGGACTCCCTGAAACAACATCTCAGGCTCGGCCAAATTGATCACCAACAATTGTCCGCCCTGGCCTCACATCAGGAGGCATGGAGATGCACTATCCACAATACTGCAGCCTTATTTGAGAACTCACACTGAACAAGTCTTGAAGAGAAATGACAACGCAGAAAGAATCACAACCCAAAAACATCACCCAAGGAGACCTTCTGCTGTGCTTTCTGCAACCGGACTTGTTTATCTCGGATTGGCCTTTTTAGTCATCAGCGCGCTTGCAGAAAGCGCAGGATGAGTCCTTCCTTAATCTTCGTTTGCGAAGAAAAGGCAGAGAGAGACATGAAAATAGATACTGAAGGGAATTATGTTCATCATAGAAGGGAATCAACAGTTTCCTTAACAACAGACTGGTCTTTAACAAAACTAGAAAGAATAGCTCTAGAAATGTTTAAGTCAAGAAAGCAAAGCACTGCCAATATCTAATTTACAAAACTTTCAGGATGGGTCAGAATAAGGTATTGCTTGATCTTACCTGCAGTTTTCATATCTTGAGTTGATAATGTTGGTATTACCCTGAGAGGAACAGCAGGACTTGGGCAATGAGCTGGAGAATTTGGAATCCAGGAACTAAGATCTGAAATACAAAACAGCAAGGTTTCTACAAGGACAGCAAACAAACCTCAGCATTAGTTCAGCCTCCCAGAGAATAGTGGCATATTCACACATCCAAGTTACCTGATAGTTCTACTTTTTAAAAATATACCAACATAGCTGGAGAAGCATGAGTTTATTTAAAATACCATACAGCTATTAATTCAGGTCTATTTTTGCTTGGAGCCCTAACATCTTCAGCAAGTCATATTGTTTTAATAAATTAATACCGTATGTTCAGGTGTATAAGACGACTTTTTAACCCTGTAAAATCTCCTGAAAAATCAGGTGTCGTCTAGTGGGGGAGCCTCGCTGGGCGGGAGAGGGTCTTCTCTATGACTCTGAGTCACGGATAAGATCCCCCTCGCCCAGTGAGACTGCATGGGGAGGGGGAAAGCCTCGCTGGGAGGGAGGGGCTGAGCCTCTCCCCAGCCAGCCAGCCAGCCAGCCATCCCCCGCGATTCCTAGACGTCCTAGTCCATTTTCGCTTGGTGATTTCTGTGATGTCCTGTTTATGGAATGTCCTCTCTGACTGGTGCCAATGTTAGTTTATTTTAGGCACCAAGTTAAAACATGGCATTTTATTAAAAGCTTAGGGGCCTAATATTATCACTATTATTTTTAAAATTTGTTTAATAAGCTTTCATCTTATTCAATGTTTTAAAAAATCTAGAATGGTTTTAAATCACTTATATTGTTTCAACTGCATGCTGCTTTGAGATCTCACAATAGTGGTCGAGTCATAAATATTCTAACAAATAAATAAAAATAAATGAATACACCCCAAATACATGCTATCACCTTCCTCATCAGAGGATAAAGTAGTATCTCCACATTCCTCTTTCACCTCCCTGAGGATTTTTAGGTACCGCCGATGTGTTCGTCTGTCTCTTTCTTCGGCAGCATAAGAAGCTGCTGAGTATTTCCTCTTCACGGCCAGATTGGGACCACCTTTCCTAGCCAGCTCTAACAGATGCTGAAACAGACATGTGCACAGGTCAAAATGGTGAGTGCCATTCAAGCAGCTGTGGCTTATGAAAAACATTACAGATTAAGTTACAAATTTACAGTTGCCCCTCCACATTCGTGAACTTAGCATTTGCGGTTTTGAATATTCGCCGTTTTGGGAGGGCCCCAATGCCCTCCCAAAAGCAGTGACACAGGGCCTCCGGAGGCCTCATGAAGGCCTAGGGAGGGAGGGGGGAGGGCTGGGGAGGCGATCACGGGGCCTGCGGAGACCCTCCGGAGGCCCCGTGAAGGCCTGGGGAGGCGTTCACAAGGCCTGCGGAGACCCCGTGAAGGCCTGGGGAGGGAGGGGGAGGCCTGGGGAGGGAGGGGGAAGGCCTGGAGAGGGAGTGGGGAGGCAATCACGGGGCCTACGGAGACCCTCCAGAGGCCCCTTGAAGGCCTGGGGAGGGAGTGGGGAGGGCTGGGGAGGTGATCACGGGGCCTGGGGAGACCCTCCGGAGGCCACATGAAGGCCTGGGGAGGGAGGGGGAGGCCTGGGGAGGTGGTCACAGGGCCTGTGGAGGCCCCATGAAGGCCTGGGGAGAGAGGGGGAGGCCTGGGGAAGGAGTGGGGAGGCGATCACGGGGCCTGCGGAGGACCCATGAAGGCCTGGGGAGGGAGTGGGGAGGCCTGAGGAGGCAATCATGGGGCCTGCAGAGACACTTCGGAGGCCCCGTGAAGGCCTGGGGAGGGAGGTGGAGGGAAGTGACTATAGGACCTCTGGAGGCTCCGTGGTCGCTTTGGCTGAGGAGGGCAGTTGTTATTCACGGAATGTTCACATTCGCGGGGGTCTGTGGAACATAACCCCAAGAATGTGAAGGGACGACTGTACAAGTTTTTAAATGGAGATCCATCATATAAGCTAAGAGCTAAGTCAACACGGTGAGGTATACAGATTCTTAATGATACACAAGTGCCAAGAGTTTCCAGTTCTCAGGAACCAGAATCAAAGCTTTAAGAGCCTATGAAACTTTATTCAGGCATTGGCCCCAGACAGGGATGAGACATCATCAGAGCAAACATGAGGAATAAAATCCAAGAAGCTAATATTAACACTTTGGCGTTTCCAACATTTTCCATTTTTTTTTCCAGACCCCTGGAACAATAGACTAATGCAACAAGCTGCTTTTGGGAGTCAGTCAACTCAGTCAGCAGCATCAGGGAAGTCCTTTGATTGCAAATCTGCTGCCCTAGCAGATAATACTGGGCTAGATGACATAATAGTCTAGCACAGTAAAAGACAACATAAATATTCATATTCATACGTGTTTCCCATTAAAAATATTTGAGCTTACGAATTCCTTAAGCCTGTAGAATTATTTTAATAATGCTTTGGATCCCAGTTTGTACTAGGCCACCAAGAAACCAGGACTTTTTCCCAAGTCCCAATCTTAAATGTTACGTTCATAGACCTGTATTCCATTTTACTGTCTTCTAATACCGTATATTCTGGCGTATAAGACGACTTTTGAGCACTCAAAAGTGCCCTCCAAAATTGACAGTCGTCTTATACACCGGATATACTTTGCCTCGCCTGCCTGCCTATCTCCTGCCTCTTCGCAAACTGAGCGAAGAGGCAGGAGATGGGGCACGGGGGTGAAGCAAAGTGTTTTAAAGTTCATTCGCCCCCCTCCTCTGCCTTCTCCCCCTTTGGGGAGCAACGGAGACAGAGGAGGGGGGCGAACATTGCGGTTTGCCGCAGCCGCCGCGTGATCGCCTCTGCAGCGGCCGAGGCAAACCGCTAGATTCGCCCTTTTCCCCCACCTTCCTTGAAGGTGGACGAAAAGGGCGAAAATGCCCTGTTTTGCTCCGCGACCCCGATCCCTCCTTCTGGGCTCCCTTCCGAAGGAAGCCCAGGAGGAGGACGCGGGGCCGTGGAGCCAAACCCCGGGATTCGCCCCCTCCTCCCTGTCACCAGCCCAACCTCCGCCCATCCACCCGCCCCTTGCCCAAAGGCGTGGAATCGCGCCTTTGGGGAGGGCGGGTGGCTGGGAAGCCCCCTCCTCACTGTCACCAGCCCACCCTCCGCCCAGCCACCCCCCTTCCCCAAAGCCTCGCTTTGGAGAGGGGGGTAGCTGGGAAGCCCCCTCCTCCCAGCCACCCCCCTTCCCCAAAGCCTCGCTTTGGAGAGGGGGGTGGCTGGGAAGCCCCCTCCTCCCAGCCACCGTCCGCCCAGCCACCCCCCTTCCCCAAAGCCTCGCTTTGGAGAGGGGGTGGTGGCTGGGAAGCCCCTTCCTCCCAGCCACCCAGCCACCCTCCGCCCAGCCACCCCCCTTCCCCAAAGCCTCGCTTTGGAGAGGGGGGGTGGCTGGGAAGCCCCCTCCTCCCAGCCACCCAGCCACCCTCCGCCCAGCCACCCCCCTTCCCCAAAGCCTCGCTTTGAAGTGGGGGGTGGTGGCTGCGAAGCCCCCTCCCCCCAGCCACCCTCCGCCCAGCTACCCCCTTCCCCAAAGCCTCGCTTTGAAGTGGGGGGGGTGGCTGCGAAGCCCCCTCCCTCCACCCCCCCCAGCCAGCTGGCCATCCTGCATTCCCCAACCCACCAGGAGACTGGGGAATCGCGGGAGGAGGGAGCCAAGAAGGAGGGATCAGGGCTGTGGAGTTAAATCCTTATTCGCTCCCTCTCCCTTGACGTTGGGGAGAGGGGGCGAATCCCGGAGTTTGGCTCCACGGCCCCGCATCCTCACCATGGAGCCAAACGGGGCATGTTCGCCCCTTCTCCCCACCTTCCTTGAAGGTGGGGAGGGGGGCAAATCTAGGGGTTTGCCGCAGCCGCCCCCACTTCCCTCGCCTTGGTCCCCTTCGGAAGAGCCAAGACGGAGGGAAGGGGGCTGCTGAGGCAAACTGGGCATTTTCGCCCCTTTCCTCCACCTTCGAGTCCAGTTTGACTGGAAGGTTGAAGAGAGGGGTGAATGTTCCCCTGCAAGCTGATCCTGTTCGCTTTCCCAAATCACAAGGAGATCCTCATGAGTTGGGAAACAAGGAGGATCAGCTGGCAAGGCTCCCCCAGCCAGCCAAATTGGGGGGGTGGTCTTATCTGGCGAATATATGCCTAAGCCTAGATTTTTGGCTGGAAATTCGGGGGGGGGGGTCTTATACGCCCAGTCATCTTATACGCCGGCATACACGGTACTTACATTCCGGGAGGCTAAAATCTGCTTCAGCAACCGGTAGAAGTACTGCTGCTGGGAACTGAGGTAGCGCTTGTATTGAGATTTGAAGCATAGCTGTCGATATTTAACCACCTCAGGATTGAAATGACCGTCTGTAATAAGAATGTCATTGGTGTTATTACTACTCTTCATTCTATTGTCTGAAAGCTATTTTCCTCCCACTAAACACCATTCCAAAGGCTTTCAGAAATCAATTCTCAAGAGAAATAAAGCACCGAGGACTTTCCATCCAGTTATACAAGTCATGTCATGCAGATTAGAAAGACCCAAATTATGAAGTATGAAGAAATTAAAGACCATTTAGCTGTTATGTAGCCAGTGTAGACTGTGACTATAAAAAAGAAGAGCAGAGTAGGGGTATGTACTGCAAAGTCAATGGCAAATCTTTTTTAGAGGCTTAGCTCATTTCAATACACACAAAGAGGTGTATGACAATACTTTCTTCAGATTTCTTTACCTTAACTCCTCAAGCTCTTTGAAATTTAAGGACATGCCAGTGCCTACATGTTTAGCACTATATATATATATGTGTGTGTGTGTGTGTGTGTGTGTGCAAACCCATAGGAAGACAACAGTAAAAGATTATTTCCATTTTCAAAACCTCTAGTCACTCAGTAATGAAACCCTGAAACGTAATTTATTAACTTACTGAGTCGGACACAGACATATGTTTGTGTGTGTGTGCCTTCAAGTTGCCTGTCAACTTATGGCGACTTAGGGTTTTCTTGGGCAACGTATACTCAGAGGAGGTTTTGTCAGTTTCTTCCTCTGAAATATAGCCTACAGCATCTGGTATTCGTTGGCAGTCTCCCATACAAGCACTAACCAGAGTTGATCCTACTTAGCTTCTAAGATCAGATGGGATCCGGTGCCTTCAGGGTATTTAGGCAGAACCAGACTTAGTCATCTTTAAAGTAGACTCACTGGACTCAAAGGACAGGTATGTCACTTTTAATCATATTTTAGTCAGGATTCAACCCACTGTTATTATATAGCTGTCCCAAAACACAAGTTCTCAAGGTAGTTCGTAATTAAATACATTAAATTTGAGCACAAAACAATGTTACTTACAGGAACTCAACCATAAATTTAAACTTTAAATGTATATAAAGCTGCCAGTCACCTCGGAACAGCTTCTGGGCAATGTGTAGGGGGTTCCCAAACCGGAAGTTTTCTCCATTAAACAGAGACAAAATGAGATTATTCTGGTGTTCTGTGTTGTTTTCAGGGAAGTGGGGCAAAAACTTTTTCAAGTGCTCTCGTTGTGAATCCATCAGCACATCCTGCCATGTTGAAAGACTTACAACTTCAAAAAAGATCTCAGGCTACACAAGAAACAAGAAAATAAATAAGAATGAAATAAAATCCCTTAAAAATGATAAAAATATTCTACTCATGACAAATGCAACAGCAGTAAAGTATCATCTGGTTGGTTTTATAATCTGTCGTACTTAGGAAAGACTCACTGAAATCAATGTCAGGATTGATTTTCCACACTTCACTGTGCCTACTACCAGTTGGATTCAGTCTGGAACCAAACCAATATGATTAGCTAAGTGGTAAGAAAGGCTCAGAGAAGGTCACTCTCTAAACTGAGAGGCAATATATTTAAATACTGGTACAAATAAGATAAGGTGACTTTGATTTTTTCTTTCTTTCCTGACAGCTTTCTTCACTGTCCATCTTTCACAATCATGTCATGGAGAATTCTGATTTTGATATTTAATTATACATCTTTACACTTTAAAATCTTATCTAGTTCCTTTACACTGCTAATGTCCCTGGCTTCAGTCCTTAGCTATTCTGTTTCCCAGTCACTTAGGCTTAATAGTGCAGATCTGTTCTTTACATGGTATTTAAATTCTCTAGGGATGTTCTCAGAAGTGGTTTTGTCAGTTCTTTCCTCTGAAATATAGCCTACAGTACCTGGCATTAGTTGGTGGCCTCCCATCTAAGTACTAACCAGACTTTACCCTGCTTAGCTTCCAAGATCAAACAGGATTTGTTGCCTTTAGGTTATTTATCGCTCTATTGACGCCATCTCATTTCTTCTTAGGTTGCTTACACCAAGTACTGCGATGTATATATGTTTCATTTCTTGTTTTATGATTTCTAGCTTCCCTGGTTTCATACTTCTCACATTCCATGTTCCTATTCTAGGCATTGTGCAGCTGACGACTTCCCTTCCAGAACTTCAGCAACTGAACATCCTTTCATCATGAGTCCAGTTGTCTAATTCACACAGCGCTATTTGTACTTCCATGCTCTGCCCCAGCAGCTGGTTGAGTGTCTTCCAATCTGGAGATCTTAGCTGCTGGCACAATCTCTTGCTTAATTTTGGACTATCACATCATAGGGTTTTCAAGTAAAAGGCACTCATGAATGGTTTACCATTCCCTTCTCCTGAGCAGTACTAACAGGAGGTAGCTAAAGTGCCAGAGCCACTGTCTCTGAGAGAACCTCTGCCAGTGTCATCTCCACTACTGCTACTGCTCAGTAGCTTCTCTTCAGTGCGATGAGGCGTTCAACCATTTAGTGTGGCTCCTCAACAAAACCCTGCCAGACCTTTCTAACAACAGCACTACCATCAGCAGCACAGCCTCTTGCCTCCTAGAAACATGCAATCCTACTACAACAGAAAGGTAGTGAAAATGTGTTATTTAATATGTGTGGGGAAGCCATTCCGGATTTATTACTTCATTATGTAATCACTCTTGAATGGTTCCTCCAGAAGATTTTTTAAAAAGCTCACTTCACATTGTTTTCAGTTATTTGGGGGAGAAAGGAATTACTACTGTTTGTACTCACATCCTCTAAAAGATCTTCTGGCAGGCTAATGCGTATGGATCCCAGCATGCAATCCTCCATAATTTGTGTGCCATTTCCTTCTCCAGAAGGCCCCAACTCCAATGGGTCAGTGAGCATATGATCCAGGGAATCCATTGTCCATACCTCAATTAAACCCTTGAGTAGAAAGATGGCACCATAACAAAATAGGTTCATCTGAACTAGATTCCTCATTAACTAAGGTATTTGTTAATTAGCATTATTACAAACCAACCCAATTGACACATCTTTGAAACTAGATTGGTGGTGTACTTAGTGTGTGTGTGTGCGTGTGTGTGTGTAAGGCTCATACTGCCTTGGGGTGGTGTGGGGGAAATGTCTCTAGTTGAACATTTTATACTTTTAAAAGTGTGTTAGCAATGAATGCTCCACTGCCCTACATTATGCTTAGTTCTCAGCTCCCCTCCCCTCTCTCTGCTGAGCCCAAAGTTCTTGCTGCATTTGCATCAGCCTTCTAGAGAGTAGCAAAATGAAAAATATATGGCAAATCTTGTATTCTTTGGTGGGGTTTAGTATTTCTCTCTTTCTTTCATAGAAGGGAAAGAAAGGAGAGAGAAAAAAGTGTAATCAGGGAATATCTAGTGTCAGTCACTTCAACGTTTCACAAGTATATTTTAGGGCTGAGTAAAGGAAAGGTATCAAGAATTTGTTCTATGGATATAGAACATGTTCAGCATTTTAATACCAGCATTAAAGTATAACAGATACATTTCTGTTTGATGGAAAAAGTAGAGGCATTCAATAATAATAATTTTATCAGTTATGGTAATTACTGAAAATGGTATCTCATATCTTGGAACCAGTGTTATTTACCTTTTATTTGAAGAACTTATTTGAAGAACATACAGTTTCTTTTGCTAGGGACCATGAACATCAGTTAAAGGGGGTAGAAACAGACATGTAGCTGCCATTGCAAATGCTGATCCTAGGAAAAAGATATATTTGTTCACTTTTAAAACACTTTATCACATAATTCACCAAAAGAAATAAACTCATTTTTCTTTAACAAACATTTAAACAATAAAAAGGGACTTTTCCTTCATCTGTTTTATGAAGAAGACAGAAGCTATCTGTTTAGTCATCAATAAATAATTGCAACACACTATCCTTTAATGAGAAGTTTTAACATAAGCCATGTAGCCAATAAGATACCCACTATAATCTTAGAGGAATATTTGGCTCATCTTCAGTGTACATGGCTACAGTATGTGTGTTTTTAGTTTGTTGTTAGTATTACGCTTGTTTGCTCCAACTAACTTTCATTAGGATAAAGAGCACAGTGAGACAAGAAAACAATTCCCACGTTCATGCTTCTTCCTATTTTCACTATAAACCAATTTGTGGATACTGAACATAAAAGTGAAATAAAAATGCTCATATAGGGATTGACAGTAACTCAGGTTTGATGCTGCTTGGCCCACCTCTTTCCTGCAATGGAGTAGCCACATGACAGGAGCCAAGGCAAAGGCTGGCTTGGCTTGCACATTGCCATTCAATCTGTTCCAGCCACAAACTTGCAGGAAGAAGCAGGAGAAAAGCCTCCTCTCTTTCTCCAGTGCCTCTGAGGGAAGGTTTAATGGGACTGCATTATTATCATTATTATCATCATAATCATTATTATAATGGTTTTAAATCTTAAGTCTTGGGGGTCTGTGGCAACAAAAGATATTTAAAGGGGTCTCTGCTAAAAGAAAAGGTTAAGAACCACTGCTGTACTGGTCACAGTTCCCATTATGCAAACTTTCAAAGCTCACAGGCTTCTTCATAAAGCATGAAAATGTCAAAAGTCAACTCAGAGAAAGAAATATAACAAAATAGGGTCACAGAGCTACACATTTCTCAAGATGTGCCTCAGAAAGAGGCACATAAGCAGCGTAGCTAAATGGGGGCATAGTCACATTGCCAGTTTTCTTTGGCCAGATCCACACAACACAAACAATCGGGTTTGAAACTGGATTCTTTTCCATGGCTCCTTTTCTATGGAATCCTAGGATCTGTAGTTTCACAAGCGTCTCGAGCCTTCTTTGCCAAAGAGTGTTGGAGCCTCACCAAACTACACATCCCAGGATTCCATAGGAAAGGAGCCATGGACAAAATAACCTGGTTTCTTTTCTTTTTTTAAAAAATTAATCTTTATTTCATATTTCAAATAAACCATCTTAAAATGCAAATCTGAGTTTGTCATAACAATAACATTCCTGAATTTCCAAAATGACAATAATAATAATAATAAAATTTATTTTTACCCTGCCCCTCTGTTAAAAACAATCGGGGCAGCTTACAACAATTAAAATGCAACAATGCTGACTAAAATCCCTAAACACCCCCCACCCCCACAAAAAGATATTAAACTAGTATACAATTAAAAACCACCTAACTAAAATCACATTTTTTTAAAAAATACAAGCAAGACTATTATTGCATACCATATGCATTGTGATACAAATACGATTGTCAAAGACTTCCTAAACGTTTGGTACTATTGGAGTAAATATACTTTCCTGCGGCATTTTTTTAAAATAACCCGGTTTCAAACCGGATTATTTGTGTAGTGTGGACTCAGCCTCTCTCTCCTCCCAACCCTCCCCCTCCCCGGTCCTTGATTTCTCGACAGCTCCTCCAAAATAATTACCCTCCTCAGGAAAGCCCGCCCACCCACGCACTCTCTATTACCCCCAATCTCTCTCACATCGCTTCAAATCTCCTCACATTGCCCCCACCCATTCAAACCCCACATCCCATACCAAGGACCGTTATGGCCCCCTCACCCGAGGCGGCCCCCTTTTCGTTATTCCCTCAGCGGCCCTTGAAATAAGCCAGAGCCCCCCTCCTCCTCCTCCTCTTTCACTCTCACCCCACCCCTCCCCCTCACCTGGACTCGGCCGAGACATTCTGCTTCCGGGTCAAGGGTGAACTTGTCGGCGCCAGGGAGGCGCTCCTTGCAAAGACCGAGCGGACGGCGCAGGCGCAGAGAAGGCGAACTCCGCCTCTCCCCTCTCAAAGAGCGCTCACGGGGTTAGCGATAATTGCTTTAAGAATTGTCCGGTTCGCACAGGCGCAATGACTGTTCCCTTCTGGGAACGAGTACGGCGCATGCGCTTTTTTCCGGGAGCGCGCTTTGACAGGGGAGAGGCAGAGCTCGCCTCCTCTGCGCCTGCGCCGTCCGCTTGTCTCGCATTCTTGAGGCGCAATGACTGTTCCCTTCTGGGAAAGAGTACGGCGCATGCGCTTCCCCCCCCCCAGGAGCGCGCTTTGACAGGAAAGCCTAGCTTGCCTCCTTTGCGCCTGCGCCGTCCGCTCAGGTTACCTCCCCCCATACTTTAGGCCCTATCCACACTACACAAATAATCCACTTTGAAACTGGATTATTTTACATGGCTCCTTCCTATGGAATCCTGGGATCTGTAGTTTGTTGAGGCACCAATACTCTGGCAGAAAAGGCTTAAGACCTTGAAAAATTACAGATATAAATTAGTTAATTTATTTATATTTTTAAAAGAAAAGGCTTTATTTGCTTTGCTTTTAGAGCTGGAAAAATATCACAAGGCTATTGACATGCTACATCAGATAGGGAATGTACAGTAAACCAATAAACATAAAACAAGGGCAGTGTCAAGGAAGAGTAACCTGTGTGTTTAGCTTTTTTAAAGGAAAGGGGTAAAATGTGTTTTATATATATTTTTAATGAGAGCCTTGGGACACATTTTTGCATTTTTGAAATACAAGGGACTGAAAGTTAGAGAATAGCGAGCATGTTTCCTTCTAAATAGAATCTAGTTGCAGTTTCAGGCTCTGCTTACATGATTCAGGAACTTGCAAGAAATTCCAGAAATTTAGCCAAATAATTACAGTATAGCATTCTGCTGAGCCCCTTGACTTCCCACTCATAGCTGTAATTATTGTAACCTATGCAGAGAGATGTAGGATACTTTATTTGCAGGTTCATATATCTGTTCAAATATACAGTTCTGCCTCAGTATCCATGGATTTGGTATCCACGGACTGAAGTATTCACCGCTTGAAAATATTCTTTAAAAAAATAATAATCCAAAACCTTGATTTTGCCATCTTCTATAAGGGACACCATTTTGCTATGCCATTGCATATAATGGGACCTGAGTGTTCACAGATTTTGGCATCCACAGGATGTCCTGGAACCAAACCCCAGCGGATAGGAAGGGACAGTATTGTAAAATAACCACAATCTTTGTTACATGTTGATTTAGTAAATGTATATTCTTATATCTGGGATATATAGGATGACAAAGAACAAGTTTCTGCCCTATGGCAATTTAACTTTGCTGCCATTTAGACAACTTGGAAACATCTCTGTTGGTCATTTTGATACTACAGGTTAAGTATCCCTTGTCCAAAATGCTTGGAACAGAAGGGTTTCCTATTTTGATATTTTTGGATTTTGGAATTCCTGTATTTCAATAAGGTATCTTGGAGATGGGACCCAAGTCTAAATATGAAATTTCTCTCATATCCACCTTATACACATAACCTAAAGACAATTGTGTACAATACTGTATTTTTAATATCTTTGTGCATGAAACAAAGTTTGTGTACATTGAACCATCAGAAAGCAAAGGTGTCACTATCTCAGCCACCCATGTGACCAATTTTGGATTTTGGAGTATTTCAGATTTCTGGATACAATTATAGAATCATAGAGTTGGAAGAGACCTCAAGGGCCATCCAGTCCAACCCCATTGTGCCATGCAGGAATACCTTCCTGACAGATGGCCATCCAGCCTCTGTTTAAAAACCTCCAAAGAAGGAGACTCCACCACACTCCTAGGCAGTGCATCCCATTTCCAAACAGCTCTTACTGCCAGGAAGTTCTTCCTAATGTTTAGATGGAATCTCTTTTCCTGTAGTCTGAGTCCATTGCTCCATGTCCTTGGAGATTATCAGATGCATTATTATTTGCATTATGTGGATTTATCTCACATGAATTTTGCTTGAGCAACATTCCTATTTAAATTACTCCACTGTTCAAAATGTGGAGATGAACACATATTGTTAATCACATCATAGAGGGTTGGAGAAAAGCTTCCAGTGGCTGTGAAGAATGTATTGCATTACACAATGGCATTTCAGGAACAGATTTTAGAAGCATGATTATGATTTTATTATGCATCTTCTAGCAACTATAAAGAAAAATGTAGTTTTCCCTCATATTGTAGCTGAGATAATGCCTCTCAAAGTTCTATTTTAAAATAAACTGGTTAAAAACATTTTGTTGTTGTTGTTTTAAATGGGAGCAACACTTGGGTAAATTATCTAAAGGAAACACCTTCCCATCTGGAATGTCTGCTGCAACATAAGCTACTGTATATCAATAAGGGGTTTTAAGATTGGGAAAACAGCAATATTGCACAGCACCATTAATCCAATTGGATATTATCCCTTAGTCCATGTTACTAGGCAACCTTATTCAATCAGGCAATCTTTGAAATGGCTTTTGTTGTTGTTCTGTAACAGTAGTATACTGTACAATTGTCCCTCCGTATTCACAGATTTAAGTATTCATGGCTTGAAAATATTCTTTAAAAATAATAATCCAAAAAGCAAACTTTGATTTTGCCATCTTATATAAGGGACACCATTTTGCTGTGCCATTGCATATAATGGGACTTGACTATTCACGGATTTTAGTATTCACATGGGGTCCTGGAACCAAACCCCAGCGAATATGAAGGGACAGCTGTACTGGTTTTTGTATTTTTTTATATACAGAAGTTGATTCATTTTATGAAACAGTCCATAGAAATTGTTGTTGTTGTTGTGTGCCTCCAAGTCCCTCAGGCAACCCTATCATGGGGTTTTCTTGGCAAGATCTGTTCACAAAAGGTTTGCCTTTGCCTTCCTCTGAGGTTGAGAGAATGTGACTTGCCCAAGGTCGCCCAGCAGGTTTTCATGGCTGGGTGAGGATTCGAACCCTGGTCTCCAGAGTTGTAGTCCAATGCTCAAACCACTACACTATGCTGGCTCCTATAGAAATTATCAACCATTTTTCATTCAGTTACTAATAGGTGGTGGGAGGCAAATCAATTAATGTTTTGAGGCATCTGCAGCAGCTGTAGGACAGCATCTTCAGATATGTAAAAGGGATGCAAGTCAGGGCTTTTTATTCTACTATTGAGGTCTCTCCAGCAGCAACTGTATTAGGAACAGAGTCAAAAGCAGTTCTTCTCTTTAATGTACAATCACGTCCCACCCTATCTATTTTTTCCCTGATACCAAGTTGGCAATGAACATACTGAAAGCCACGAAACATTTCAAAACATCATTGAGCCTTTTTATTGGTTTTCCAGGGCAAATAATAAAATAAAAATAAAATCATCTCTCTTGTATAGAGAGAACACAGTCAGAGGTGAAGGTTCAAACTCAGCGTTACCTTTAGATGATTCTCTGATTTGAATAGGGTAGAGGCTTGTGAGGGTCCAAGACTGCTTCCATCATACTCTCCAGAACTGAGTATTAGGGCAGTGCAGGTGGCATTTAAACAGTCCACAGGGTTTAAAAAAAAGTTGTCGCCCCCCCATCCCAATAATAATTTAACTACTTCTGCACAGGTTCACAGTTTCATTGTTCCATCTCTCCTACACAGTGGGAAATGCAAGTTTACAATTGTTCCGTTCCAAATAATTGTTTTCTTTTCTTCTCCAAGCTGATATATTCCCTTTTTTCATGGCTACTTAAAAAAAAAAAAAAGCCAACAGAAATGTGATCAGCTACTGAGACAGACTTTTTTTCTTGAAGTGTAAGCATCAGAAATGTATTTCAGACATATTCTGCCAGCAGTTATATGTTTAGCAACTTTTTTCCTTCACTGCTGCCTGCCTACAAATGGAAGAATGAGGCTGAGAGGGGAAGGAAAGGCATCTAGAGAAAAAAAGTCCTTTACCGTTCTTTGTTCAAGAGCTCCAGAAGATGGTGGCATCCTTAAAAGACATGTAAGTGTCACTTAGACCAGAAATTCTGCAAAGCATCAGCATGAGATATAAAATCTCTTAAGTTATACAAACGAACTTTTCAAAACAACTCTTGATGCCCTTCATATTTAGGACTATGATCTCAAAGTCAGTTGGTCCAACCAGATCTCATTTCTCTGTCACACAGGGAGTAAGTTCATGGCTTTTCAATGTGCACATCACTGCTTCCATTACCATTCGTTGTGGCTGTAATGATGAACTGTGCTGTTTGCTGCTGACTGGCTGCTGGTGATTCCAAGGAGTCAGAATGTGCTGGTGGCTGGGACAAATCTACTTCTACACCACTGGAAAGCGACAGGTTTGGCTTGACATCCAGTTCAGGTTGACCTTCAGCTATTACATAATGTGTCTAGAAGAAAAGAAACCCACATATTTTTCTTTTATATTTTTTTCTTTCATATCTTCAGTAAACATTTTTGCTTCAAACTGTGGCATCATACATTAGGAACATAGCAAATGGATTTATTTAGATTAATTCAATAGAAACAGGGGTTCAACTCTGTTTTGGTACTATACCCAATGAGATAAGGGGTCCCCCCCCCTTTAAGGTAGAAGAACCTATATTTGGATAACTTCTTTCTTAAATGTTACTTGATATATAAAATGAACGACTAAATTAATGCTTGTAAAATAAACTACAGATTTCTTGAATGACATTGACTTTCATTCTGCAAAACTATTCCTGTATACCTCCTTTAGGGTCTAAGAAGCAACACTCTTGTACTCAAAAGTGCCCCATAATATACCATGTATTTTCTGCATCTCTCTCAAATTATGAGTGTTTTGTGTCTTCACATTGTACAGATCCCCACACACTTGGCACATCACTTTGACTCAAGTCATTCTGAGCTCAGTTATAGATATCCAAGTACAAAATGCACACATATAATATGAAGGGCACACATATATAAATTCATCACTTTTCTCTCCAAAATACAAGTGATGTGGGGTCCTTTCCTGATGGCTGATCAAAAATATTTTGATTAGAAAAATGTCAATTTATACAAATATATGCTCTGCATAACTGAGACAATAATGTACATTTTATTTGAGATTTGTATGTAAGAACACAATGCCTTCTGAAACCTGAGTATCATTATAGTCTTATGATACTATGCTTGTTCACTCAGAAATAATGCCTACGTAGTCCAAAGCAAGTACAGGTTGTGCCAATCCCCCATGTATTTGTGGAGGATACATTCTTGGATTTACCATGTCTAAGTGAACTGCGGATACCAGCAAACCTTATTAAAATAAAGGACTTCCTATATAAATATATCATAGAGTTCTATTGGAGGACCTAGAAGATGCCTAGAGAGGATACCTTGCTAGACAGATAAGTGAAACCACAGATATTGGTTCCGCAGATACAGGGGATGACCTGTACATATTAAATGAATCTGCACAGCATCAGAGTTTCATTGTTCCAAGGCAAGCACAAATCTCAAAAATCTTGGATCCAGACTTTGTTATGCTTAGAGAAGACCTACTGAAATAAATAGGCCATTGCTAACTTCAATGCCATTAATTTCAATAGGTGAACTTAATATCAATAGGTTTAGTTTTAATCTAAGTAAGTCTAGATCCAGCCTACTCAGAGTACTACAAAAAGGAAGCGTACATAGATTTCTTGTATCTAATGATACAACTCCTTCCACAAAATCCTTGCTATGATTCACATCTCTGTGTTTTGGGAAGATTCTGGTTCAAATCTCATCTTGGCCATGGATTTTCTAGGTCACAGGTGGACAACCTGCAATCTACATGCAAGCCTTGGCTGCAGCTCCTGCAGCCTGTAGAATCCCGCCAAATGATCATCTGATGGCTGATCAGCTCAACAGGAGGGGAAAGTAGGCAGGACTCTATAGGCTGCACAGACAGCAACCCAGGCCTGCATATGGCTTGCTAATAGCTCCTTGTTGCTAATAGCCAAAGAGGAGTTTTAGGAATGGAGGAGAAGGGAGGTTTTTAACTTGAGTTTAGTCGATTTCTTATGAGGAAGAACAACCCCATGTCCCCAACTCACTGTTTCTCTCATAATGTTCTTGTGCAGCAAATAGGAAAGAGGAAGATCTTAACTCTTCCCTTCTTTCTGTCAATTCTCTTCTGTAAATCCCTCCCTACTGTGGGTAATGACTGGATGTAAGACCACATGGAAAGAAAATGGACTCAGGCATTTAGGGTACGGAGTCTGGAGGAGTGGGAGAGGGTAACCGCTCCTCACTTCAACTTGTGGTTTCTCCATTTTAAGTGTCACCATCCCTGAGCTTGGGATATCACAGCAAATGTGAGTTTGAAAGAGTTTGGACATCAGTTAGCATTCATGCAATGCATTTTGAGTGTTTAAAGTACTTTATGTTTTATCAGGTAGGGCTGCCCCATCTTTATTCTTACCTGAGTGACTGCCTTCACTTGCCCTGTGTTCACCGTAGTGACAGGAGTGCCTACAGCCGTCTCTGCAATCACATACTGACCCTGTGGGATCGTCATCATCTGAATCTCAGAGGCTAGAGAACAAGATTTATAAAGTAAAGAAAAAGAGTTTATCATCACCAATAGGGAGGATGATCAGCAGCAGATCAAAGTGAGGCCTAAGGATTAAGTGCAGCCCAAAAAAGTCTGTAATTGGTATTGTTTTAAAAGGACCAAAATAATGAAGTTCCAGCATGATGTAGTGGTTTGGGGTTTTGGATTGGGACTTGAAAAATCCAGATTCTAGTCCCCACTGAGTCTGCTGTAGCTCAGGGTCATGAGGGTGGGGGAAAGCCAAATTCACCACCTTGAATAAATTGGAGGAAAGGTGGTATACACGTGCAAGTATAGCAAGAGTCACTGTGGCTGTTCAGTTGATTGCTTGAAAACAAATGAGTGCACAATTGCTAGATCAGACCTGTATGTTAAGTTATATGAAATATGCTTGTACTGGATTATCTTGGCTAATGCTAATAAAAACATTATTCACTTTAAACAACTTTCTATTTGTAGGACAACAGGTTAAAACTGTATGCTAGTCTGCTTAGATAAGATGACAGATGATGCAAAGCTTGAAGTTTAAAGCTGGACCTGGAAAAAGACAGCTCAGATATACTATGAAGAAGCCCTGTTGTTGTTCCTCTTCAAAGGGTTTCACTGCCATTTGATTAAATCATAGAATCATAGAATTGTAGCATTGGAAGAGACCACGAGGGCCATCCAGTCCAACCCCCTGCCATGCAGGAAATCACGATCAAAGCATCCCCGACAGATGGCCATCCAGCCTCTGTTTAAAGACCTCCAAGGAAGGAGACCCCACCATGCTCTGAGGGAGTGCGTTCCACTGCCAAACAGCTCTTACTGTCAAAAAGTTCCTCCTAATGTTGAGGTGGAATCTCTGTTCCTGGAGCTTGCATCCATTGCTCCATGTTCCAATCTCTGGAGCAGCAGAAAACAAGCTTGCTCCATCCTCAACGTGACACCCCTTCAAATACTTAAACTGGGCTATCATATCGCCTCTTAACCGTCTTTTTTCCAGGCTAAACATACCCAGCTCCCTAAGTCTCTCCTCATAAGGCATGGTTTCCAGACCTTTCACCATTTTAGTCACCCTCCTCTGGACACGCTCCAATTTGTCAATATCCTTTTTGAATTGTGGTGCCCAGAACTGGACACAGTATTCTAGGTGAGGTCTGACCAAGGCAGTATAGAGCGGCACTATTACTTCCCTTGATCTGCACACTATACTTCTATTGATGCAGCCCAAAATCGCATTGGCCTTTTTAGCTGCCGCATCACACTGTAGACTCATGTTCAACTTGTGGTCTACTAGGACTCCTAGATCCCTTTCGCACGTAGTCTCATTCAGCCAGGTCTACCCCATCTTATCTATGCATTTCATTTTTTCGCCCTAAGTGCAGTACCTTACATTACAAATGATAGATAAGAAACTATGAATATGGCCCAAACAGCTTTTCAGTTCTTTCAAAAGCAAGCAGTGACATAACTGAGCATATGTGATACATACGATAGCTGCGGAACGAGTTCCATGTGCTAGGGAGATACGTTTGCTGGACTGAAGAGCCTTGCTGTGACTGGCTTTCAGATGAGGTGCTTGTCTGCATTTGGGAAGGGCTGAGTTCCTGCTGAGATGGTTGGGATGAAGGACTTAAGGGCTGATTTCCCACCTAGAATAACACATGGGAAAGGCAAATGCAGGGTACATCTTTCAGGAACTTAAGCTAAGATTAAGCTAAAGTCTCACATTCTCCATTTAGAAAGTTCTCAACATAATGTAAGGCATCATACATTTGTTTAAACCATTTTTACTCTATTTTCAGTCAAAATTCTCCAACAGCAGTTTAGATATGATTAGTAAAACAAGACAGTCTTTCCCCTCCAAGAGAAGGAACACAAAATGAAAAAGAGATTGGGAAGTAAAAGGGGGGGGGGTGTAAACTATGGATGTGATTAATATAGGAGTGTGCAATGGTAACCAGTGTGTTGCAGTATTAGTATTTACCTCTGCTTACTACTCATATAAATATTGACTTCCTTAAGAGAACACCAATAATTTGTTTTTCTATAACAAGTAACAACTAAGGCTGTTTTCACATGCTTTTATCTTGAAATAACACATACATACAGTTTGATGTACAGTTGTCCCCCATGGGGGGTCCTGGAGTTTAGTTCCAGGACTCCCCATGAATACCAAAATCCATGAATGCTCAAGTCCCATTATATGTAATGGCACAGCAAAATGGTGCCCCTTATATAAGATGGCAAAATCAAGGTTTGCTTTTTGGATTATTATTTTTTTAAGAATATTTTCAAGCCGTGAACACTTAAATCCGTGGATACCAAATCCATGGATATGGAGGGACAACTGTATAATCAGTTTTAACCTAACAATGATCAGCATGTGGTATAATGCAGAAAAGTACTTAAAAGGCTTTTTCTCATTTCTTTTCATAAAAATTTTAGGAATAACACACCTGAAGTCCCTTAATGGCCATGTCTGAACATACTGCCAAGCAATACTGTAGTTTGTAACACTTAATACTGTCGTTTGTAACACCGTAGTTTGTTCAACTTAATAATGGTTTGTTTGTATGTCTGAACTTTTCCTAAGTATAGATTTGGGGCCAAAAATCACCATCTGAAACATGTCTTTGAAATGGTCCAGCTTAGTGTTTCCAGCTAAGAAAGAGATGAACTTGAGATTCCTAGATCACTTTCAACAAGCTATTCATTGTATGTTCAGGCTGGTATGCATCCACTCTATGGCACCACCTTAGAAGTACTAAAAATGAACCTATTTTGTGTGCAACAGTGGGAGCTTTAGGGAAATCTTATCCAGTACACTAGGTTTGCGCATATAACTTAGTGTAGTGTGTGCGTGTGCATTTAAGTGAACACACGTAAGCTACCTGTGAGGATGTGGAGACTGCAGGGGCTGCTTCTGTGACCTGGATATGCTGCACTTGGATGGCGTGTTGGGCATACGTCTGAGGGTCATGCAGCTGTCCAACATCTACTGTGGAATGCTGTGACTGGTGAGGTGAGGTAGCCTGGAAGAAAACAAAAGCAACATTGCCACAGGTCCTAGAGCACTTGACCCAGTATCGTTCTCCTTTTCATGCTGGGTAATATATACAAATGAAAGAAAAGTCCACCAACTAACATCAAATGCTCGTGCATGCCTTCATGTCATTTCCTAGTTATGGTGATCCCCAAAGTGAACCTATCACAAGGTTTTTTTGACAAGATTTATTCAGACAAGATTTGCTATTGCCTTCATCTGAGGCTGTGAGAGTGTGACTTGCCAAGGGTCTCCCAGTGGGTTTCCATGGCTGATGGGGGGGGGTTTGAACCCTAGTCTCCCCAGAGTCCTAGTCCAACACTCAAACCACTGTACCATGCTGGCTAATAATAATCTATATATATAAACTCTTGGGTATGCACAGTGGCCTTAGGTATGTAGCTATGTTGCCTCTTGGGTATTTACAATGGATTTAGGTATGTTGCCTCTTTCAGTGTGCTGTTTGGCTGCTCCTATCACTTCCTCAGCCAGTCACCACCCACAAGCAAATCACCACCCACATGCAAATTCTCTCTCCACCTCACAATCCACTCCTGCCACTCATGGCCAATCTGTATACTGGGAGCGACCAAACAGTATGCTAGTGTTGGCTATAGTTACTAAGGCTGCAGGCCTTTCCAGTTCACCAATGTCTCAGGGCTGCACAATTACCACTTATGATTTAAGTCTACACAATAATATCATTTCTATTCCCACTGCAACAGGACCCAGACAGTCAACTGGTGGTGGAGGCAGCAGCAGGGGGACGCGGCTGCTGCCCCTGCAATGAGACCTAGGCAGTCAACTGGCAGCACTGGGATGCTGCCACCACCGCCACGGAACCCAGCCAACCGGGCGTAAGGTCTACCGGGCTTTTTTGGATTTTTTTTTAATGGTGTATAGTACGTAGGGTCCAGATAATGATGATGATGATGATAATGATATCAAATACACTCAATATCAACTGTATAGCTCAGTATAAGAACAGTTTTGCTTGCAGAAATTCCTAGGTTCGGTCCATGGCATCTCTGAATAAAAGGATTTTAGGTGGTAGGGCTAGGAAAGACCCATGCCCAAGACCTTGGAGATATGCTTCCAACTGAAGAAAGGAACACTGTGATAGATGAACCAATAGTCTGACTTAGACTAATTTACATCATACACACCTCTTGGACTCTCAGAAACTGCCGAAGACAAGTAGAAGAGCAGACTGGTAGTAAATGACTCTTTAGAAAATATATAATGGATACTGGAATCCTATATCACCTTTTACTTAACATAACTTTACATATACAGTCCAACCCCTGTATCCATGAGGGTTTGGTTCCCAGACTTACCGCAGATATCAGAAACCGTGGATAACAGCGAACACCATTGAAATAATGGAACTTCCAGTTACAACTACCATTGAGTTGCCTTGGAGGACCTAGCAAATATCTAGAGAGAATGCCTCTCTAGGCATTTTCTAGGAAGTCTCTATGGTAAGTGTGCTGTTTTGTGTTCCACGGATAACTGAAACTGCGGATATTGGTTCAGCAGATCGGGGGGGGGGGTTCCAACTGTATTTAGCTACACAGCAGAGGTGCTAAGAAACCCTGTTAATGAATTGCGAAGATGCATAACAGGATGCCAGCAAGAGTGCCTAATGTCCACTGCCGCCTGATGCACATTCGGACTGATGCGATGCACATCAGGACTAACACGATGCACAACCTGTTGTGCATTGGTCCGACTGTGCAACAGTCACTCTGCCAGCTCTGCTATGTAGTATCATGCCAGTCACCCTCTACTGGATACAGACATTACAGAATACTCCCAATTTTAATTCCCCCAAAGGTAAGTCCACTTACGAAGATGCAACTTCCCAACAGGATACCAGCTGGAGAATTTACTGGCCTTTCACAGTATCCTAGAATTTGCCTGCTAAGGCAGGTTACCGTATCTTGCTTAATGAAAGAGCCAGCCCTGTTCTTGTGCGACTTCTCATTCGTGTGTTATGGGAGGAGTGTATTACACAGCCCTGGGGAAGCAGCAGTTGTGTTTCCTTAATGTGCCAGGCAGGGTTAGGACACCAAATAGCGCCTCAAGGCACCAACATGATATGAATGTCAAGTTATAATGAGTCATCTTTGGAATATCAGGAGAAGGCTGTGGATTAGTAAACACATCTTTTTTTAAAAAAAAATCAAAGAATATCTCCAGTTAAGCCAATTTTTTTAACCAACAGCTGAAAGCAATTATCTCAATGCATTCATGTATTTGAATACCTCTCATGTTCTAACATTGTGATTATGTGTAGAATCTTATACCCAAGGGGAGGCAGGAGAATACATTTCTAAGTTCTTACTTGCTAAACAGAGCCTAATTAATTTAAGCAATTTAATGAGAAATAAGCACAAAGGAAATGTAAGATGGAAAGAATATGGTCTTGGTCACTGTTTATACTGACTGAAAGGTAGCACATGTTTCACTAGTTTACGCATAAAATTAAAATTATATGCTTTCAAAAATAGACCACCCTCCATTCTCAGATCTATACACAGGGTGAGAAACTGATGATTTCACCTATTTAATGAAATCTTAGCCAGTTAATGAGAACTTTTTAATGATACACTTACTACTGGTACATAAATACATTTAGAAATAACGTATATCACACATTCAGATATAATATAATCCATCTTGAAGTCTTTCATGGACTATCTAAAAGGGTCATGACAGGTTACAATATATCCTCATCATACTCTGGAAACCTATGGACTACAGCTCCCAGATTGTCTGGGGTAGTTTCAGAGATGTAACTTTCCCACACGCCAGCTGCTGTTTCATACTTTACCCTGTCGCCAGTCCTGTGAGGTGGCTTTCCCCCTGCCCCACTGCCTAGGAATTTTGTTTTGCTTTGGGCCCATCTGCTAGTTCCATTCCTCCAAAGCAGAGGCCAGATTTTCCCTCTCAAACTGCACTATGCCATAGAATCATAGAATCATGGAGTTGGAAGAGACCTCAAGGGCCATCTAGTCCAACCCCCTGCCATGCAGGAATACACAATCAAATAATTCCCAACAGATGGCCATCCATGTCAAATGCTCACTCCCAACATTAGTCAAATTAGTTAATTTAATCTGTATGCCACCCTTTCTCCAAGTATCTCATTACAGTGTGTGACATTTTTTATGATTTCTTTTCCCATAACAACCCTGTTAAACTGAAAGATGCTGACAGGTTCAAGGTCACCCAGCGAGTTTCATGACAGAGCAAAGTTCTGAATCCAGACTACCCTGGCTTAAGCCCATTTCTGGGCTTAAGCTGCATCAGTGAGCAATTTGTACACTTTTCCAGATTACCAGTGGCCCTCCTTCTCTACCTGGAATGTTAATCAAGTGATTATTTGTTTATATATACTGGGGTGGGCAACTGTGCAGAGGCCAGGGGCCAATTTTCCTTCCAGACCTGTGGAGGTATTTGGAGGTAGTACAGCTTGTGGAGTGCTTGCAGAGGTAGTGTGGGGATATTTTCCAATGTTTTCACATGGGGGGGCTGTATGGCTTGGGAGCAAAAACTGCCCCCAAATCACACATTTTTTTTAAAAAAATGAGGGGGTTGGGGGTTTTTGGGAGACTGATGGGGGATTCAAGGACCAAAAAAGTGGGGTCCAAGAGCCACATACACCCCTCTCTATGCCCAACTAATAATTTATATCCTCCTTTTCTTTCAAAACTGGAATGCAAGGAAACTTGCAACATAAAAATAAACATATAACTAAAACCACAATAGGCAATAATATTAACACACAACGAAATTATCATATTACATCAAGCTACCAAATTAAAAGCAATTTTAAAATCACATTAGAAAAAAAGAAAAGAAAGCATGCAACATCACTCCCACCCACTCCTTGAAAGCCCCTTCATCAGCACCCAGCCTATTTCTAAAAGTCTACCCAGGTAAAATGGGTTCTTCACTGCCATTAGAAGACAAGAGGGAAGGGGGCAGCCTAGTCTACCACAGAAGAGATTTCCATAGCCTGGGAGTAGCCATCAGGAAGGCCCTCTGTGGTCTTCTCATCAAACATGCCTACAAGGGTGGTGGGACTGAGAAGGCTCTTCCCTCAAGATCTTAAAACCCAGAGAAACTTCTAAGGAACCTGCATGTATTACCTTAAGTAACACTAATCTTTGAAAACTGCTCTATTTGCTACATGTACAGGCATGCCTCAGTTAATAAAACCACTAAAAAGAAGCTCCTTTTTACAAAGTCTTATTATGCCTACCAGCATGCCCTTTCCTCCTCAACCTCAATCTATGTGGAAGAGGTTTTTTTAAGTAGTATTGACATTGGGAGGATGCTGAAGAAGGTCTGGAGAAACCCCGATGTTCAGTGTTGCAGCAGCACATCTGCAGTAAACAGCACAATCAAGCTTGAACTGGAAAAGGATGGAATTCTACTCAAGCTGGTATCACTGTAGCTGTGTGTGCCAGCCTGCAACAGGCAAGGTAAACAACAAGTGGTCCCTGGCTGAGCACATTTAGCCAGCAAAACAGAGAGAAAAGGGAAGGGCAGATAGGTCTGCTGCACTAGCTACTCTTAGTATGTTAAAAAAAAAAGCATAGATCTTTAAGTTTGGCTACTAAAATGGAAATCCTAAGAAAAGTGAAGGCTGATGAAAGAAAAGTCATCCCTGGATGCATTTTTGGAAGAATCTTTCAACTGATCTCTATAAGGTTCAAACTGTTTCTGTTTATTTATGCAAGGCCTGAGTTGTTTCATTTCACATGTTCATATTCTTAGTTTCTAATAAAATGTTTGCTGTAACCTGTTGAACTGCTCTTCCTTTTTGCGGTTTAGGAAATTGTCCCTATTCTTTCTGTGTTATTCCTTCCTCTGCTACCAAATTTTCTGTTAAAGAAGCAATACACAAGAACACATCTGTTTCATTAACTGAGGTATATCTGTAGTAGTATTCAAAGAGATTTAGTATAAAAAGACATAAAGAAATCCAATAGCACCTTTGAGACTAACTGGGAAGAAGAAATGTATGGCATTAAGTTTCCACTTCATCAGATGCATGACCATGGAGGAACTACTGGATTGCTTTATGTCTTTTTATGTTTACCACATGATCAGCCATCAAGGATCATGGAAGCTGAAGATGTGAAAACTTGACCCAAGGTGGCTGTCACCAAGATGTGAAAAACTTGATCCGAATTGGCTATCACCTGTCACATGAACTCACTTGGAAGCATCAGTAGCTGCTAGTCCCTGTTCACCATAAACAAAAATAACATCTTCATTATTGTTGCTGGCTGCCTTCAAGTCTTTTCTGACTTATGGCAGCCCTAAGGTGAACCTATCATGGGGTTTTCAGAGCAAGATTTGTTCAGAGGGAGGTCACCATTTTTTTCCTCTGAGGCTGAAAGAGTGTGATTTGCCCAAAGTAACCAAGTGAGTTTCCATGGCTAAGTGGGAATTTGAACCCTGGTCTCCAGAGTCATTGTCCAACACTCAAACCACTGCACTTCACTGGCTCTCGCTATCTTCATCTTATTCTCATTATTACTGTGGTTATTATTTATCAAGACTGCATAAGACACTGGCACAGCTGGGGCTTCCATTATAGCAGAAAATGAAAGAACAAAACAAACAAGACTCACTTGAGCCACTTGCACAACCTGCAACTGTATGTGCTGAGGCTGCTGCAAGCCAGCTGTGGACTGTGACACAGGGATGTACTGAATTCGCTGAAATTCCCCCTGTGGGGTTCTGTAGTCAGTTGTCAGGGTCTGTGACAGTTCCGTCATCGCTTGTGTCAGTAAGTCTGTTGTCTACAAAAAGGAGAAATGAAAGCAGAGGAGTATTGTTAACATACTTAAGATTACAGCAATAAAAACATAGATTCAGAGAGCTAAGCATACAAATTTTGATTCAGTCCTACTCTCTACCCCAAGGAAGAGACCATTTATCCATCAGCCAATCCAGATCAGGTGAAGGGAGCTTAGTAAACAAACAGCATCAAGTGACTCATGCAAACAGACCCAAGCCACGGGCAATGTTTTACAAATCCTTGCCTCTCAAAGCACCATTACTTATACAGTACTAATCCATATGCTGAGAAATGGCAGCATTCCCCCCAACGCAGAGATAAAGTAATGAGAAAAAGCATCCTTGGCTTTATTGGCGTGAGTAAGGCTGCTCTTAAAGGAGTAGGAGCAGAACTAGAACACAGGGATGGGAAATTTAAAGCCTTCCAGATACTGTTGGATTCTAACTCACACCAGCATGTCCAATGATCAAGGGTGATGGGAGCTATGGGCCAGAAACACTTAGCAGGCCAGAGGTGCCCCACCCATGGTCATGCAGGTGCAACCCCACCCCCTATGTCTCTTCTTCCTTTGTGCACAAGAAAAGACTGAAAGTTTCCATTTTCGTTTTTGAAATTATTCTTTATATTCAAATTCAGGGTATTTGTCACTTGTTTCAATAGCAGTTACTTAAAACAAATCAGAAAGTCAAACTCTGATTTATTGTCTTTGATTGTTTTTAACTAACCATAATTACAGCAAACCATGGTTTGTCATTACAGTATTTTTGAATTGGACCATAAGCTTCTGGTCTTTCCCAGTGGTTCTGTGACAGATCTACTTCTTTAGACAAGCTGCCTATACACTCTTGCTTTCTTACCACAACGGTTTCCCCAGAAGTGCTGTCAGCAGTTAAAACTGCAGGGGTTGCACTAATTACAGCTGTTGTCAACGGCACATGTATTGTGTTAGTTGGCATTTGAGCAAACTCTGGGTGCTTCTTGCGGATATGTTGCACCATCTTGGTCTGTGGAGAAATGGGGAAAAAAGAAAGTTACAGAATAGCTAGAACATCAGCTTTCACTGCAGAAGTTTATGGAAGGGACATAGCTGTTAATAATCTGGGGCAGCAAAAACAACAGGCTGTTGGTACCTTAAGGATCAGTATATTTTGTTTGTCATATGCTTTCATAGACTAAAGCCCACTACATCAGATGCATGGTGAATAGGCTCAGTTGGTAGATATTTATACTTATCTCACAATATACATAGATGTGTGTGTGTATATTGTGTATATATTATGTGTATACACATACTGTGTATGTGTATACAGACACACACAATATATATACAATATACCAATAGTTATCTCAGACTATATTGCTGCAATCCACAAAACCTTACATCACACAAAACTTGTTAGTTTTTAACATGCTGCAAGGCTCATCATTGTTTAAGCTTTCCAAAAGATACATAAATCATTCAAGCCAATGGAAGCAATTCACTGTGCCAAAATGCTGTGCACCAAACTCCCAACTGTACAATGTTCTGTCTAGCAGCATGACACCATAGCCCAACCGTATGTTGCTAAGCTTGCCTTGATGTTGAATTTTTGCCTTTCGGTTATAACAGCAGATGGGATTCTGTCAAAACTTCAAAGACTCTTTTTGCACAGTTTGAGCCCAAGCATAATTCTGAACCAGGCTTCCTCAATCTGATGCCTTCAAAATATGTTGGACTACAGCTCCCATCACTCCTTCTTCCTTCATATGCAAAGCAATGTCTGCCACACTTCTTCAAAGCCATTTATATTTTTAATATGTACTCTTTTTTCACTGTTCAAAATGGCATGGCTATATATATACTTCTGTGGATGAAGTCTGAAATCTTTCTCATGCTTCTTGGGGAACAGGCTCCATAGAATCAAGTGGCACTTACTTACTTCCAAGTAAACATGCACAGGAATCCTCATCAAAGATAAGTAAGTGTCTGTCCTGTCTCCATAGTGGTACAGGGCGTGATTGTAAAAATAAAATGTAGAGTTGAGTGCTAAAGTAGAAAGAATCTTGTAACCTTTGCCTGCAACTACAGATCTATAGGTATTTGGCATTGTATACGAAAAGCTGTATAAAGCCTTTGTGTGAGATCTGGTTCTATAATCCAAAAATTCAATCACTGACACTTGAAAAGGGACAATATAGGTACACAGTGCAACCTATTTGTGACAGCTGCATAGTGAATAAGCTTCTGCTGGCTATATGCTCCAACCAGTTGCATCTACTGTTCTTTTCACATCTGCATGTTTGACTTGCTGTCCTCAGGAGGTGTCTGTCTCAGATAGGCTGGTGCAACTAATGGCTGAACATTCTTCTCCATGAGCAAAATACTAATGGATAAAATTGGCTTATATATAACATCAGTAGTAAAACTAAGAAGCCATGACTACCAGCCCTGTAGTCTAATTTTCCAAATATGCATTTTAATAATACACAGTGGGATTTAGGCATCTCTGATGCTTGATGACATGTGATGTGAGAAGAAGTACACTGGCTTTATAGATTAAAAATGGCTGTGGCTGCAAATATCCATGAAAAAGATAAACAACTGAAGGTAAGTGATAAACCTACAGTACCTTACTACTGTACTGTTTTGAACAGTGAGGACAGCAAACAGGTGGAGTTGCAATTGTTCCAGTAAGTTGGGTGTGTGTACTCAACATAGGATCTGGCTCTCCTGGGCCAGCTGGACGCAGTTTTCGTATACTTGGAGGAAGCTCAGCACCTGGATGATTTTTCAGAATGTGGGCTTTGCGTTTGCTGGCACTCTTGTAAACCTGTGAGATTAAGAGTTAGACCATGGGTAAACAACACTAACCACTGCATTGGAAACATTTATCTTAATCCATTCATATGGAGGCCTTTGGAAAAACAGGTTTGTTTTTTTTTAGTCTGATCAGCATTTGAATGACATTTCAGCAATAGAGGCACTATTCTTAATCTCACACATACAGGTTTTGAAATTTCAATTGTTGAGGGAGATAGCAAGAAGCTAGAATAGCTGTCTAATTCTGTTTCTAGAAACATGTATCTGTATTTGGCTTTGGCAAAAATGGACTGGCTACCATTGTTGTTGTTGTGTGCCTTCATTTCCACTACACCACACTGGCTCTTTTAACTACCATACTAGTTGTGTAATAATTTCATTTATTAAATATGCATTGAAAATCCACTTTTTTGCCATTCTCTGACCATCCATATTGCAAATAAACCAGTAAAATGATCTTTCAATAATCCTGAGAGCAAAGTTTTATTCTAGAGCTCTATGTAGTACTTGCCAACGTAGAATAACAGAGTATAATATGGAGTAGTATCTAAGAGAACAGGACTTTTATGAGAAGGACAGAGGATGGCATCTTCAATGTACAGCTCCTCCACAGCATCCAATTCATATTTAGGAGCCATCATGCTAGGTAGATACCCTGCCAATACTTTGGAAAACACAGACATTTTAATTTAAACTGTTGACTATTCTAGTTCTAGAGATTCTAAGAAGTGGGGGGAAACAATTGACAAATACTGTAACTTGTAGCTTGTTGTGCATGTCATCTAAGGTCTCAGTACAGCCGACCTTCTAAATTGTAAAGCACACTGGAACCTCTTCTAAGGAAAATACTACTGGGAATCCTAAAGAAGGGGTGGGGGAAATGTGGCCCCAGGCCTCAAGCAGCCCCTGAAGCCTCCTGCCAGTCCCTTAAAGCTCCCCCTCCCCAACCCCCCAAAATTCCATCAGAACCCCACCCACATTTCCTGGCAAGTATCTTCTTTTCCCTCTGTTTTACCTCCCAAATGGCAACAGGAATGGACACAACATCTCCTCTTTTCACCGTTTTGGAGAAAAAATATGGAGGGAAGAGAGGATATTTTGGTGCATTGGAGGCATGGGTACAGCATGGGGGAGAGTTGGAAGATGGAAAATAGCCTCATGCCCCCAACACAGCTGCCCTCCTCAGTCCTATAGGAACTGTGTATGTGTTCAGCTCAGGTATCTCTTCTTCAAGAGCACCTCACATAAATTACTAGGTTGGCAGAAATGTTTTTTTGGTCCTCTTAGCAGTAAAAAATAATGAATCTGAAAGTGTACTGTATGAGGGCTAACAAGATGTTACACACTCATACAAAGAGACAAAATTTGATTCCAAGCACACACTGAAAAATAGGTAGGTTCATTTCATACCTTATCACAGTACTGACAGAAATAATCTCTGTTGGGCTTGATGATGGGCAGCGTTAGTTCTGGCACCTCTTCTATTTTCATGTCTGGATGTCTCTTTGATAAATGATTCACCTGAGATGAAAAACCAGAGCATTTAAAAAAAAATACTACAATAAGAGGCTAAATGGCTGTTTCATTTTGCCCCAAGGACCAGAGCCTGTGAGAGACTGAGAGCCAGTGCAGCTAGACTATGGAGGCCCTGGTTCAAATCCTCGCAGAGGGATGAAGTTCACTATCTTGAGACAACTTCCTACCTCACAAGGTTGCTGTGAGAATAAAATGGATGCATAATAATGTAATAAATAAATAAATAAATAAATCTGGCTCAGTAACTCAGATCTATTCAAAACTGGCAGACACATTTATTGGTAAGATGGTTATTAATTACCACCAGGTAACAGTGAGTATCGAGCCTTGTTTGCCATGTTAGTGGATTATACCAGATTTATCTGATTGTCTGATCTGACTACAGAAAGAGAAGCAAAATGGTGGGTTTTTAGATTTTATTTTTACCTAATCTATGAACCTAGAGGTCCCTGGTAAGCAACGCTTACTTACTATCATAATTTAAAAGGCTGTTGTAGAGATCATACACATGACATACAGTGTACTCTTGAATTCCACTATATAAATGGCAAGGTTAGGCAACCCACTGGTCTCCAGATGCTTCTGTTTAAAACTTCATAATACTTTTTCCATTGGCCATGTTGGCAGATTCTGATAGGAGCTGTAGTTCAAAAGAGCTGCAGTGCTCCACGCTGTCAGTCCTGTGCTAGGTAATGTTGTGCCAGCATAAGGACTGGAAAGGGCTGACAGCTTAAATCAACATTTAACCAAATTGACTAGAAAAATGACACAGGGGGCCACTGAAGACAGCAAACCCAGCAAGTTGTGAACAAGACTTGAGTGGATCAATGATTTGTTTGGCACATGCCATCGTTTTTGCCTTGTATCCAGTTCATAACTCTTCCTACACTCACTATGCCACAGCAAAACAGCCAAAATCAGGTAGGTAGCAGAACAGTGGATAATATGAGTAGGCTCTGAAGTGGGCACATTGCTGAAGCTATGACAGAAACTGCTTCAGGCACCTGGATCCACACAGGCTTTGTTTACAATGTTCCAGCTTGTCCACAGTGCATACCACCTTACTCAGATGACTGAAATCCACTGATCTGGAAGGGAGGGGGACAACAAGACAAGTTTCCATGTAGGAATCCCCCCCACAAAATCCAAAGCTAGCTAAAGAGTTAACTTGTGTCAGTAAATTCTTCAGGCTGTTTGGACTATTTGTGTAATTTGCTCTCTCATACTCATGAAAACAGGCTTAAAGTTTAAATAGTTAAGTGGCATATGGGTAAGAGTGTTGTTCAAATGGTTGCTCAGCTGAGTGATAAGCTCTGGACCAGTTACTCACTCTGTCAAGTTGAACTATTCTCACTTGACAGTTATGAGGTCAACAAAGCAACACTTTTTGTATGCAATACTGTTTCCTTGGAAGGAAGGTGGGATAAAGTTGCAATATGTAAGGTAATGTAGACAAGAATTAAGAGGAAGAACAAAAGAACTTTCTGTTAAAAGCATACTATTGTCGCCGTTCCTCTACAGCCCTTGTTCTGAACGCACACGTGCGCCTTATCTAATAATATTAGCTGACACAGAAGGCCTCCTGCATAGTAAAAGGGCTTTCTCCCTGGCAAAAGCTGGTTGACTAAGAGCTTGAGAAAGGATGGAAAATCTGCAAACTAACCAGCATGCCTCGTCTCCGGAAACCCATCATACACAGTCGACACTTGAACATGAAACTCTCATAATCTGTAGAGGCAATCCGAGGCTTGAATGTTTTGGAGCGACTAATTCGGTCAGCTTTCTTTGCTTCTCTTTCTGGATTGTGCATTCTTTGCATGTGTTCCCGGAGCTTGTCTTTTCTCTGGCGGCAAGGACAAGGTGTTGGGGAAGAAAGAATCAAAATAAACCAAACTGGCACAGTGACTGATACTTCTGGCTAGAAATGCTAGAAAAAACAATGCACGGAGTTAAAAACTAGGCATAGCTGAAGGTGCAAAAGTGTAGTTTGGTAATCAAAGGAGTATTTTTTAGGGTTAGTGCAGAAAATGTAGAACGCTTCCTTTTTTGTCAGCTCAATTTGTCAAATGAAAGATATAAAATCTAACTTACTGATTTGCACTGTTGACAAAAATATTAAAAAGCACCTCTTTACCACTTGAGTCTTACCAGCAGGTGAGCCGGTTAGAATATGTCAGCCTGTTGGTATGCTCTTAGATTGATGTATATATTTAGTTACATAGATAAGCATTATGAAGGATAAACTGATACGATGACTGCTGTGATAATAATGGTGGTGGTGGTGGTGGTGGTGGTGATGATGATTTCAGGTTGGTAAATATATAGTGATTTGTAAAAGATGATTACCAAAAAGACACAACCCAGCTCCAAAGAACTCAAAATTTAATGTTGATAGAAATGTTCACACTTTAAACTTCACTTCTCTGCCAATAGTAGGTCTAATCTCTTACCAGAAGATTTTATCCACAGCCATTTACCTTGTTACCTTTGGCTAGTAGATCTTCCACATTCCCCACAAATGGGCCATAAAGGACCAGCATAGACATGTGAAGAGAGGGAGACTTGTGTGGGCCAGTAATTTCTGTGTGCTACTTTGAAAATCTCATCTCACAGCAGAAATTGCAACAGAATGACAGAAATATGCTTTGGACTTGTCACTTCCATTGGTATAAAAGGAAAACATGTGACTCATGTATCTGTAATATTTCAAATGTGGATTTCCACAACAAACTGCTTGCTCACAATTTGCTGGAGTAAATCATATTCCACATGCTTGCCTATGTGCAAGCTGGAAAATGTGCACAGTATGAAATGGTGTGTGCTAAACGCAGCATGATTTGTGTGCTGGCAGACTGCTCCTGTTACTAAGAAGTCAGCCCTGGCAACAAGGGATGATGTCACTCTATTACTGCCCAGATGTCACTCTATTACTGCTTCTAGCACATGCTCAATATGTGGGTTGCATTACCTTGAACTGTTTGCCACATGTCGAGCATAAGAAATCCTTGCGGTCTGAGTGACGTAGCATGTGGAGCCGCAGCTTGTCAGGGCGGCAGAAGGCCTTATCACATTCTGTACACTGGTAAATCTTTTCTGAATGAAAGCTGCGCACATGTTTCTTTACCTGGCAGAGGCATCAACAAGAAGAAAACCAAAACCCAAAAATGTCATCATTCAAGGAAAAGAACCAAAGGTAATTCCACTTAGTAACACTAGTGGGAGACCCTGTTGCTCTAGATGCTTTTATTTCTTTGGACAAAATCCATCTCCTCACAATACTGTAACAAAACCTTGAAGCATTCAAGAAAACATGATTTAGATGAAACAATCACTTAACAATGCCTTGGAACATGATTATAAATTTTGGGGAGACAAGGAGAAAGAGCAGCTACTGTTTGGGCAGTTCTTTACCCAGTTCCATGAAACTCCAGTCGTTAAATGGCAAAACTGTAGGTAGATGTGCCAATAAGAAAACAAGGCTAGGGACAAAGGGATATCACCACTATGTACAGATTTTTACCGTGTTATTTTTGAAACAATGTTGTATTGCTGTGAAAATACCTGATGTTTTATGGTTGGATACTGTTAATAGAAACAGAGTTTTACAGTACTAATATCTTAGCATTATCATAATTAATAGATATTCTACAACTAAGCTTCTATCTGTCACCGTACGTTCTGCACTCAATTCTCAGTTTGGTAGTTCTCTTTCCATAGATCCTTCAAATGCAAGAAAATAATGCTCATCTAGGATCGTTCTATGTGCTGCAGGAACATGTACACAGGTATGCATCCAACAGTGATGCATGCTTGGGAACATACGTTCTTTCCCCACATCTCTCTCCAGAAGGCTACAAAGCTTTCTTATCAGGAAACTAGAAAAAGGACCAGGAAAGAAAACCTGCCTTTGTTTCACCAGGCACATAACAGGTTCTCTAATAAAACATCCAGTGAAATCTAAAAATACAAGCATTTGAAATAAAATATTTTTCTCACAAAATCCTAATATTTTTAGCACTAATGGTACAATGAAGAAGTTTTCCAACTTTTATGTTTTCACCTATAAAGTTGTAAAGTAATAGCTACTTCATGGCTAAACTATATTCAGTTATTCACGCTTCACTGAATAAAATGGGATACTTAAAATTCCCAAACAGAGTAGTGTAGAAACAGGAAAAGTCACTGCTTGATTCAGATTATTACAGCTTTAATTTTCCTTCAGTCTGGTTTGCTTTAAATTCCAGGGGCATTTTCACTCATTATATCATAGGGCAGGTAAACACACACTGATTCCTGCAAGAAGTACTAGTATTTCTTGCAAAAAACATGTATTATGTAAAAGACATCACATACAAGTGTACATGTGTCTGGGAAACATGATGTGGCTGCATTCCTCAAGATAGTTCTGAATACTATGTGTGTCTAGGAAAGATGTATTTATACTTACATTGAAATATTTAATCGGTTTGTTACATTTATATCCCACCAAGAAGCCCAGGGCATATTGAGTTTTTGGTAAGTCCAACATATTCAGTTAATTAGTGATTGAATTGATTTAAAAGCCAAAAGATTCTAATGGGTCAATAATTTGTTTGAATTAGTACATTAAGCTGTTCAGTTCTTGGATTTATAGCAAAATAAACTCTACCAGAACATAAAAATCTTCATACAAAGGAATGATCTCACTATAACAACAAAGTCTCAGCATCCTGAAGCTTGCTAACCTTTAACCACATGCAGATTCTCAGTATTTGGAAATAAGCAGCAAAGAAGCTATTATGCACAAGGAAGTTAGCGCTTTTGATCCAACAATTACTCACCTGGATAAAATCTGGAAAGCGCTTTTTGCAAGTTGGGCAAGTGAAACAACCATCATTAACATGGATTGCCACGTGATCTTTCAAAAGATCTAAGCGATCAAAGGACTCAGGGCAAAAAATGCAAGAATAGGTTTTCTGGTCCAAGTGGAACTTCATGTGACTCTCCAGGGCACTGCTATTAAGGAAGCCTTTGTTGCAGATGTCACAGGTCAGAGGACAATTTCCTTCCCGGCCATGGAAACGTAAGTGCTGATCTAACTTGTCCTTATCACGGAATGCTTTCCCACAGTGCAGGCATTTGAAGGGACGGAATGACTTCCGGATGAATAAATGCTGGAGAGCTGCATTCTGAAAAGATACATCCAAGAAAGGGCACATTAGACCAGCAAAGATACTGAGAAATTAAATTGCCATTATAGTTAGGTATATACAATACACACACGGAGAAACAGAAAGAAGTTAATGGATTTGCCTAAGGGAACAACAGTGACTCTGCAACAGAGCTAGACAGAGATTTCAGCAACTATGATTTCCCATCTTTTGCTTCAAGATGCATTCTGACAAACTCTCACCTTGATTCAGTGATTTGCTAACAGATGCAGTAGCTCTTTGATGGGACAGTCAAAGGGTGGCCCCCAAGGCTGTTTTTGCAGCCCACAACTTCATAATGATTCCCACAGGCCACCCTTTTTTCTCACAAAAAGGGTGAATTGCCTGTCATGGAAGTATCCAAGAGAGATGTTTCTCTTTTTAAATAGGCCTGGGGACTCCCTGACTTTTTAATGCAAGCCAACCCCGCTTTTCAAAAGTGGTGGACTTCCAACTGCTTCCAGACTTGGGCTCCCCCACAGGGACATTTTTGGAAGTTCACATGGTCCATAGAGAATCCTGGGGCAGAAAACGGGCTTCTACACCCACCAAAGTTGCACACCTCTCCAGTCATGATGCTCTCTAGCCCACAAGAGATGCCCCAGTAATTTAAACAAAGGATGATTATCCTTGGGCCTGAATTCAGCCCTCCCAGGCTCCAAATCTGGTGTTCCCCAGATAGCCATGCCTCCTTCTCCATGACATCACCATTTGGCGACTTCCCAGCTTTTGTATGGGTTGTTCCACTATTTCCAACACTTTTAAATGCTTTTCCTTAGGCTTGGTTACTGGCAGCTTTAGGCTAAAATATGCTTGGAGTTTTGGTCTCACCCTGTGGCCCTGCCTGCCAGTGAAAGGAAGCCCCTCGAGAACTTCTCTAAAATGGAGTTCATCCTTTAGACTGAAAAAGGTCGCATTCTCTTTATTTAAATGGGTGAAACAGATTTGTATATACCTGCTTCAGTATGTACAGATCTAATTCCTCTAAAGCAGCATGTATGTGTGTCTATAAATTAGATATATCAACTGGAGGAATGCCAGGTGAAGATTCAGCCTGTGCAACATCAGCCAGCTCAGGCCAAATAAAGGAACTGCAGAGAAATGAGCTTCACTTGTCAAGGTAATCTTATTTCACTAACAGGACATATCAGTGTCAGGGGGCACATGCCCTAAATCCTATCAATGCCTCCAGATCATGCTGACTGATAACTTTAAGCCATTAGGATATTCTGTTGTTGCTACTCTTGATGGCCGTGGGCTCCCTTTATTTTGTTCTCTTTCTGTCTGGGCCCCATTATAAAGACAACAGAAACTGGATGTGACACTGCAACTTTGGACTGTTTCACATTTCCATTGAATTAAGTTCTCTCCATTAAAATACATGGCTCTATTTAAAGGAGGTTCGTCACCTTCAAGTCCTATAATCATTTCATGGGCTGGCTCAATGTTCTTATCTTTATGGACTATTCAAGGCACTGAAGCCATCACTCAACACATGTGTGGTATCTGTCCTGCATTTACTATTGGAGTGGGGCTATATGTGAAGATTTAGGAGTGTTATGTCTGCATACGGACCTGTGGTGAGTCAGTTGCAGTGATGTAAGTATGCATGTATAAGTGGGCACATGTACACATGTGCATTGCACACCTATGGGAATGCACCCCAAATTAACAAATTTCCCCCTCCTTCTTCCTATAATGTACGGTTTCGGAAACACATAACAACATCATTATCACATTGCTTGTTTGTTTTCTCATCCACCCACACTTGTAGCCAATACTATGAACTGAGAATCAGAGAAACACTTGTAGCCAATACTATGAACTGAGAATCAGGAAGACGTTTTATACAGTATTGTCTTGCTCTGACTGCCTGTAAGGTTCCAGGATCTCATGTAGAGCTTTCATCATCTGCTCCTTTGTTGCTGTTGTGTGCCTTCAAGTCGTTTCCGACTTCTGGCGACCCTAAGGTGAACCTGTCACTGGGTTTTCTGAGGGCTGAGAGTCTGTGACTTGTCCAAGGTCACCCAGAGGGTTTCCATGGCTGAGTGGGGATTCAAACCCTTGTCTCCAGAGTCAGTTTCATACCACTATGCCACGCTTTGTTAAGGACAGAAGCCAGGACTCTTCATGAAAAGCATACCACTACGATACTGTACTACTAAGCTGTGGCTTCACCGCTTTTTCTGGAAACTCTTGTAAATATTGCTTCCTACTGTCCTGAAATTTCATCTTCCTTCATTTCTGAAAGAGTGGCCAGGGATCTCCACTGGAGAGTAGGAAAAGTAAAGACCCTGATGTTTTATTATGCTTGTAATTATATACATGAATTATCTTTTTGCAGTCTGTTTCTTTTTAACTTTAGTAGTATATTTCTTGGTGTGTGACTGTAATAAATATTAATACTACTACTACTATACTGTACTACTAAGCCATAGCTTCACCCCTTGCATCTCTTTATGTTATGAGGAGGAGAGAAGAAATTCCATTTGACATGGGATGGTTAAGAATGTAATGCAGATTATTCAAAATACAAGGCAACAAAGTTGTACTGGAGCTATAATTCTTAACATGAACATAAATGTTCTGGGTCTGCTTTTTGGGTGGGAGATTCAGCTTTCAACCTCTTAATCAGACTCATATTAAATCAGACTCACCCGTTTCTTTTTAACCAGGCTCATGAGTGCTAGAAACCAAATTAAACCTCATGATGACATTACAGGAAAAAATAAAGTATTAATGATATGAAAATATTAGCTATTTAAACTTGAAAAACAAGGGCATGTCTAAAACTCTACTGTATAAAAAATTGTGCTCAGCAACAGCAAAACTCAGAACAATTGACTATGATTAATATCTGAAAGAAGAACAGATCTACACAGTATCTACAGTGGGCCTATAACTATCTCATATTCCAGTGACATTTTATTGTGCATATGACAGAAATCATTCAGCAAACGGTCAGACCCATTCTATATTAACTGAGAGACCAGTACATGTGGTATAGATTCAGTCTTGTAAGAGCAAAAGGTAACATTTTGTAATTTAAAAAAAATACTGGTTCGATCCCAGGCCATTTAACCCACAAGGCATTTTCCCATTGGGATATGGATTGTACTCAAAGTTGGAGAACCTCTTTTATCCTAAAGGCTGACTTCAATTTCAGAAAAGTTCTTGGTGGTTCTAGTGGTGGGGTAGCACCAAAGCTAAAAGAGTGGGACCAAAGTTAAGCTGCAAATGGCAGTAACTAAGCCTATGGAGAGACACTTCAACCTTTTAAAATGGGAAAGATCCATACAAAAGCTAGGAAAGCAATGATTATGTCATGGGGAAGTTGGCGTAGTCATCCGGGGAAGGCCACATTCATGTGACCCCAGAAGAGCTGAATTCAGTCTCAGGACCTGAAGCTGTTCCCCCAATATATTTTAGGGGACAGAAATTGTATCATATTTTTCCATCCTGTATACAAGTGAAGTATGCTACAGTAATAACCCCTGTCAGTTCTTCACTTAGAAATAGGTTCATAGATTAAGACTTAGCCATTACTGCACAGAAGGATAAAAAACATCTTGTTTTGTAATAAAAGAGAGCTGGGATCAATCAGTAAAGACAAATGTAAAGATACGGTACTTTGGATCAATTTGTCAAAGTAAATTCTTCTCAAGTGTTTTGGTGATTATAGTGCTCAGAACTGGTATGACCAAAAGGGAGTGTTAAAGACTTAGTGTTGCTGCTACAATAAAACTGTATTGGATTGGTTTCCCCTTGATTCAATCTGACACAAGCCCCAAACCTACAAACCAATTATGTTTTGTTAGAACTTGTTCCATGACAACAAACAAACAAATGAGTTTGGTGGGGAGTGATGATGCTACCGAACTGCTTGTACCACTCTTCAAATGTGGTGTGTGTACCTTGATTTTCTCTTTATATAAATGGTGCTAGTATTCTGCAAATGTTTGCTATGTCCTTCTAAATTAATCCATTTCAGCAGAGTCATCTCTTAAACCTCTGCTTTGACTGCAGGAGAAACAGTTCACAGCTGGTTTTGCAGTCTTGCTTCCAGGTGTCCCATGTGTTTCAGTAATTAAAGAGGAATTTTTGATGTTGGTGGGTAGCTGGCGTGGGAGCCATTTCTACAGTTTTGTACATGAGATCTCCAATTATAAGACACCAGCTCAGCAGAAGATTGAAAAGGCAGCAGGGCTCTGTACACCCCTACAGAGTAGGAGAAAACATTAAAGAAAATGTGCACTCTCAGGCTGCCATTTCTCTTCTATTATTAACCATTGTCTGTTTTCCACTCTATTTCTCAGGCATTAAAAATTAATTATATTCCATACCAACACACAAAAAATAAAAATAAAAATCCCAGAGGTAGACAGTGGGCACAATTGTATTTAATGATGCTAATCATTACCATGCTCCCCACGTCTCCATACAGCAGACAGCCCCCTTATGGAAACACTTTCTCCTTTCCAAGTTAGCACTGCAAGTAGCCAGGATAAGGGAAGGCCGAGGCTGATAAAAAGCTGTTTGGCATTGGAAAAGACACTTGGTGGATGCTGAAAGCCGCTGGGCTTACAGGAATTGTGAAACCATTTGCCTGCATTGCTCCTTCAGGCAACCCACCTAGCCTCTTCAAGATGACACACAGGAAGACAAGGAACTGCAACATTTTCCTAAAAAAATAAATCAGGTTAAGCTTCTCTACTGCTGCTGGCTACACAGAAGAAAAGAACCCTAAGTGGGTTCTTATTCCCTGCAATTATACATAAGGCTCCCTGCACAAGGAGCTGCAGAAAATGCAACACGCATACACATGCACACACACTGTACCCTTAAAGATTGCTAGTTTTGGATTCAAGTCCTAACTCTCAGGGAGAGCTGTAGTACAGCATACAATAGCTTAGCTGAAAACTGAAGGATAGTGTGAGCACTGGGCTATTTTAGGCCTCTCATTTGTTCTCCATTGCAGCCCACATAACCTGAAATTCTAGAGGAATCTCTAGGGCAGTTTCCAATGATGCACAAGGGGCTGCAGTCAGAAGAGTAACCTAGAAACCCTCTGGGTACATATGTAAGCACTTTTGGACTATACAAGGGAATTTAGGGGTCTGAGTCAACTATATTGTCTACATGCCAATATCTAGCATTGCCTTTAGCAAGAATAGAGATACTTTTCAAAATCCCTGCAGGTAGATTTTCAAACTGATTTTCCCTGAACAAGGCCATGCAAATATTTCTCAGCTGGGCGATGTATGTAGCTTCGACAGAATGTTTTCTCTACTTTTTCTGTACCCCTTGAAACTTTGTCTCCCCTCTACATCAGTTTCTAATTCCCACTGAGCTATGAAACCCAACAGGTAGCCTTGGGCCAGTCACTCATACCCCCCAATATTTCACAGATGGAAACTGATAGATATATGGCCAAGCAACATCAGTGTGTGGTCAAGATGGCAAAAGCAATGAACAATGAAGAACAGACAAGCTAGGAGAGGCTGCAGGAGTTTGCTTTTGCCTGAACATACTGGGAAGGGCACTTTTGTACTTTGAACTCAGTCTGCAGCAACTGAAATAAACTGAGGACAAAGGGTTGAAATGGGAAGAAAGAGAAACTGGAATTTGGAAAGCAGCTGAAAAAGTAGGACACAGAGAATTAACAGGGACGGTACCTGCCAACTTAGGACAGTTGGAGGGTATGGTCTCTCTCAGTCCAATGTATCTGATAGGGTGTGTATGTTAAGACAATAAAATGGGGGTGGAAAGCCATGAATGCTACCTTGAGCTTAATGGAGGAAGAGAGCAAGCTATAAAACTGTTAAAATAGTCCCCTTACATTTTTCAGGCACTTGCTTGAACAGAAAAATGTTGACTCTGCCAAACACAAATATATTAGACAAGTTTCCCAAATCCCAGCAGTGTTTTTCCAGTAAACATGATTATAGGAATTACTGCTGGTCATATCTGTGATTTCCCAGTTCCCATAATACATTTCCCCCCATGGAAATACATATGCAGGGCAGGCAACAACTTATTGACCAAGCCTGTCCTGGTTGTCCTTAGGTAAGCCACTATCTTTCACCCTCAATTTATGACACCATACTACTCTGAAAAACACCTGCCCTCATCCAGTTTTGGAAACTAAGCAAAGCCTGACTTGGTTACTACTTGGATGGAGGCCACCAGGGGAACATGATAAGTAGGCCTTGGAAAAGTCCTGCCTAAAACTCTGGAGAGCCACTGCCAATCAGAGTTAACAATACTGTGCTACAATGACCAAGAGTCTGACTCAGGGCTTTATCATACAAGCCTGTTGCCTTGCAGCAATAGCATTGTTTAAGCAAATGGAAACATACCGGTAAAGAAACAATCACTTGTACACCTTCTCTGCAATAATGCTATGGTGATGCTTTGGTGATGCACATTCTCATAATCAGTCTTCTGCGTTGTCTCGCTGAACTCATCTTCCTACCAGTGTCCAGCCTATGTAGAACATGCACACTGTTTCTTTTCTTTTCATTTCTTTTGGCTGCAGTTTAGCAGTTGCAATGCTTCATGTGAGACTAGCTGCCACCATTTCACTCTTCTGGTGTGGCATTTTCTTTTGCTGCCACCATTTCGTTCTTGTAGTTGTTTGGGCATAGTGTCAATTGATTTGCTTCTCCAGTGCTAGCAATATGCATTCACTGATACTCTGTGTTGGTTTGGCACACCTAATTCCCATTAGCAATGGAAACTGTCCAGAGAGATGCCCTGTTTACTCACCATTCTGGGACAGCTGATGGAGGCTTTTTTAAAGAGGGTGTAGTGCACCTATCCATTATTTGGCTGACATTGGTATTCCCTTCCTTTTCACATTACACAATTAACTATGAATTCACTTTAACTTCCATGGTCCCATCTTATGAAGTCATAAAGTCATGGGATCTGTGGTTTCATGAGATATGTAACCCAGTGGTTGGTGGAATGATGCCCCAACATCATTTCAAATTCACACGGAACTCACAACCCTCCACCGTAAATCCAAATGGCAGAAACCACCACAAATGGAGGTGCTGCTGTAATTGAACAATTACAGCATAGCAACAGCAATAACACTTACATTTCTATACCACTTTATAGTGCTAAGCACTCTCTAAGCAGTTTAAATGTGTTAGCTAATTGCCCCCAACAAACTGGGTACTCATTTTACTGACCTACAGAAGGATGGAAGGCTGAGTCAACCTGGAGCCCTGCAGGATTGCTGTGGCTGCAGTACCAGCATTTAACTGCTGTGCCACCAGGGCATATTGGCAGCGTAATTGTGCAATTACAGCAAAACAAATAAAAATAAAATAAGATAAAATATTACTGGGGAGCAGAATGAAAACAACATTGGTCCCGCGCACCATGATGTCCTCTTTGTCCGGACATTGGAACTGGAATGACTTCACCTGCTTGGGAATGGTGGGGGGAGAGTAAAACCATGCCCATTCACACCACATGACTGCCAGAATATTAGAACTGCAGTGGAACAAAATGATCACACCAGAAGCAATAACAGAACAGCAGCAATATTGGAGCCATTAATGGGTTTTCAGTAACAATGGAAATGTAACGCAACAACAGGAGAGTCATGACATCATATGGTAAGGAAAGATCAAATACAGAGAACCAAGCCAGTACAATCATGCCACAAACCTATCATGTGATAAAGTCCCAAGTCTAAGACAGCTTCATGTGTTTTATGTTCCTAATTACCTCTCTGCAAAAAAGAGTAATAAATAACTATCACAAAGGGATGTTAAGAGAGTGAATATGATAAAGTACAGAAAACACTCACCAAATTAAAACTATTATAAATAGTCACTCTGGAAAAGAAGCTGTTAGCTCATATCTTCCCTAGGAGCCTAACAATCAGAGCACAGGAACTAAATGGCACATTTGGAAATAACAAATGGTACAGCCCTCCAGAGACTCCATCATTTCAGACTGCAAGTGGGGAAAACATGCTTAAATGTTTCCCAAGGAATAATACCTTTCCCAAACATAGAAAAGGTAGGGGAAGGGAACAAAGCAAAAACAAAACAAACCTAACAATTCCATTGTTACTTAATGGAGAGCTGAGCCAAATTTGAAAAAGTGTACCTGATCTACCCCCTTGTTCTACCAAAAGAGGGCAGGGAATGGTAGAACAACTTTGTATCATCATGTTAATCACCATTGCCATTATGACAGGTGGAGGTATACCCTCCAACTGCCTCAGTTTGGAAGAGACAGTCCCAATTAATCCTCTGTTGTTCCACCGTTTCAGCTGTTTTTAAAATGTCCAATTTTTTTTCTCTCTCCTCTTCCCATGTCCTCTTTGCAATCGGCTTACTTCAGTTGCTGCAAACTATCCCAAGTGCAAAAGGAGTCTGGAGTCAATAGAGACTGGATGGCCATCTGTCGGGGGGGGGGGTTGATTGTTTATTCCTGCATGGCAGGGGGTTGGACTGGATGGCCCTTGTGGTCTCTTCCAACTCTATGATTCTATGAAATTGCTCTCTATAAAATTGCTCTATAACTCAATAGAGGGGAGAGAAGAGCAGGGCACACAACCGTGCCCTTCCCAGTAGGCTCAGGCAGAAGCAAACTTGTGTGTTCTTCCACATCAATAACCTTTGCCATCTTGACCACACTCTAGTGTTGTTTGGCCACATGTGTCCTGGTTTTCATCTGAGGAATATTGGAGGGTATGTAGAGGCAAAAGCAGCCCAACTTCTGTACAGAAGGACCGAATACCATGTGTGAAGAGGAGGGGAATAGGGATCCAGGAAAGGGCTGGGACTCAGCAACCTTCCCCCCTTTTAATTAGCGGTATAAGAATCCAGGTGCAATGCTTGCATTCTTTTATTTACTCAGTCTATCTAAATATTTCCACTCCGTTCTTCACCTCTCAAGAAGATGCTCAGAGGGGCTAAAACAATATAAAAACAGACACATAAACAAGAAAAACGCAGCAAGAACAACCTCATCATTAAAACAGCTAGACAAATATCAAGCACAATCCATAGCTCAAAGCAGCATTAAAAAGGAGTGCAGCAGGGGAAATCCACAGAGCCAGAACTAACTTTCTTAAATTAAACAGAAAGAGAGTTACAGAAATCCTCAGAAGAGTTTTCTAAACTTCTCAAGGCTTTCAACACTTTTGTTGCTTTTCTGGATTAAAATGACAAGCACTCTTCATGCTTACACACAGATAAGGAAAGCCAAGAGAATAGGAATGCAGGCAGCTTCTTTGACACTATAGGACAGACCACCTGATACTCTTCCTCCTGGCAGGGCAGGTGCCAGGCTTATTAGGGCCTTATGCCCCTCCCCAGTGCTAGATTGCCAGCAGGCACTAAGGTGGGAGGGTAGTGCCACCACACATTGCAATGGGGACAGGTAGGAGTCCTGGGGCCCTCGGATGTGCCCTCTGAATTCTCCTAAAATGGCAAACATTATGATGGCAGCGGGGGGCTGCCTTGTGCAGCCTTTCTCTTCAGAATGCTGTGCTTGTTTAGTTTCTTTTTTAAAAGAAGGTTAGTGTCAGCAATGGCAGGGCTGTCGACAGTAGACGGGGCAAACTCAGCATTTGCCCTATCATGATCAACACCAATGCCAGATCTGACTCCTGGTTCTCCATCTTTCTCTTTGCCAAGTTATTCGTGGTGCAGGAGTGGTGCCATGCTTTTCTATAGGGATTTACCAATGGGATGAACACTTTCTTTTATTTCTGTTCCACCAATTTGGAACTTAAAATTATAAATGTTGATTCTTAAAATAATTCTTTTTTCTTTTGTATTTCACTAATAAAAATATTTTCAACATAAAAAAAACTATTTATCTTCTTTTACTATGGTTATCCTTCCCCTCCTCTATCACATCAGCGTACAAACTACTTCGGGATTCTTGTTTCACATACTCATCCTCTCATAACAACCCTATTGGAGAGGGTAGGCTGAACAATAGCAAATTGCTTAAGAACAACTCAATGCACTTCTGGATAAGATGGAATGTGAATCAGTCATGACCATAGGATCTTACTTCCCTATATCAGAGGTCTTGTCTATACGGTCAAAATAATATGAATGGCATACAAAAGGAAGGTGATCTATTCATATGTACATTTGCACAAATACGTATCATTAGGAAGCGGGGCAGCCAAATCCACCACAAAGTCTATACGTGTCGCGTCCAGGGCTTCGTAAGGATTTTTTTAAAAAGTTTCGTACAACATGCAAATGTGTGATCATTCAAACATTCGCATTCACACAGATACGAACAGGCAGCATAATCTGACTGGCTGGATGAGGATTGGGGGTGGGACTAGCAAATAGGGAAAGCACCTGTGGCCACCATGTTAAATTTTCAGCTAAGCAAGGGTCCGGTAAGTCGATCAAACAGCAATCTTATATTCTTTCTTTCTTTGGAAATATGAACTATCGCTTGTGCACACCATGGGAAACTGTTTGTTCTCTTTAAAAACTGGCAGTGGCAGATTTAAAATTACAAATAAATCACTCACGGCCATCATCTTGGCAAGGGGTCATGCAGAGTTTTGGGGGGGCTCTTTTTACCATGAAGACAGGTCGCATCATTGCAAATGCCTGCTTTTTCGGATGTGTTTGTATCCCCCACCCCCTGCAATATAGACAAGACAAGAGAACACAACCACATAAATGTTGAAGAAAAATCAGAGGAATCATAGGATTTTAGAGACAGAAAGGGCCACAACCATATAGTCCTACTCCCTGCCACACAGGAATACACAGCTAAAGTCCCTCTGAAAGATGGCCCTTCAACCTCTATTTAAAGACCTCCAAAGATGGAGAGGCCACCACCCTCCGAAGCAGTCTATTCCACTGTGGAACAGCTTTTACAGAAAAAAAATCTTCCTAATATTTAGGTGGAATCTTTTCTTGCAATTTGAATCCAATGGTTCATGTTCTAGTCTCTGGCGCAGCAGAAAAGAAGCTTGCTCCATCTGCTACATGGCATCCCTTCAGATATTTAAAGATGGCTATCATGTCATTTTTGGCAGCTGCATCTCACTGCTGACTCATGTTTAGCTTATGGTCTACTAAGACCCCCCAATTCTTTTCCCATGTACTGCTTTTCAGTCAGGTGTCACCTATCTTATATTTCTGAATTTCATTTTTCTTGCCTAGATGGAGTTGCATTTATCCCTGCTGAAATTCACTTTGTTAGTTCTGGCTGAGCGCTCCAATCTGTCGAGGTCATTTTGAATTCTGTTCCTATTTTGGGGGGTATTTGCTACCCCTTCCCCTTTGGTGTCATCTCCAAATTTTATAAGCCTGCCTTCTGTTCCATAAACAAAGTCATGTATTAAAATATTGAACAACACTGGGCTTAGAACCCAGAGGCACTGCATAGTCCCTTCTCTCCAGGATGAGCACCAGCCATTGGTGCATACTGTACTCTCTGAGTTCCATCTGTCAAACCTCACTGTGAAGACTAGAACCCACTATCTGTGTCAAAGTCATCACCCAGAGCAGACCAGAACCTGTCCCCTGTTTCTGACATTTTGTATAGTCATGCAGTTTGCAACTGGTCACCCCCATCCATCAATGCCATCTTAGCCACCATCACTACAACCCCACGGTTGAAGGCCAAGAGTGGAAATTCCTAGCATGGGCAAAAAGAAAAATACTCAGTTTCAAACAGCTACTTTAATAGATGTTGACATTTTCCCCACATTAGAATAGAGCTTAGAAACATTGCTTGTGTGGATCATAGCTTCTGAAATCTTTCATGCCAATGGCCATGCCAGCTGGGGGATTCTGGGAGTTGTAACTAAAAAAAGTACTTTTTTCAAGCTCTGCCATAGACATTAGATCCCTGCACTGCCATATCATAAATGGTTTCTGAAACTCTTTTCCATTTCAAAGGTGGTTTGTTTGTTTTGTGTGTGTGTGTGTGTTAGTTAAAAATACTGTATATCTAAATATCATTTGGGTGCATGAAATGAGCTGTGTGGTTTTCTGTATTACCATACACTATGTCCAGTCAGGAGACAGCAAAATATGTCATGCCAAGAATCCCTGTAAAACAACAAACTCAAAAAGAGGCACAAGCAAATGAAACTTGCCTAATGCTGCAGAAGATGCAAAGTACATACAGTAGAGCTTAATAATATCAGAGCACTGAAATGCCAAACACACTATCAACGATACCTATGAAAGTGTCCCTAATGAAATCCTAAAGAGTCCGTTCTCATAAGGTAGTGCATATAAAATATCAGCCTCAATGGGGTTGTCTAAACGATGAACATACCCCCTCATGGAATGTGCTGGGAATACCACCTGTCTAAATGGGATCCCGCATCAATCCACTGTATGGAAGGGAAGGGCCCCCAAAATAGCCAACACAGGAAAAGCCTCTGCGTCTTTTCCCATGTTTTTTTAAAAAAAAAACAGTGAGGTGGGGTGCACATTCCTGATCACTGGGACAAGCAATTCACTTTGAACTGCTCTCCCATAGGAGAGGAAGCGCAAAGCTGATTGGCTGGGTGAGCGTGGGGATGGGGCTTGCTAACAGCACAAGCGCCTACTGCTGCCATGTTGGATTTTCACCTTAGCAAGGAATCGCTAAGGTGATAAAACAGGGTGGGCTTTGTTTTGGGTTTTTTTTCTGTCCTGTTTAATCAAAAAATTGCTCTGTCGCTCTAACGTACCTTGGACATCATGCTTTTTTTTTTTTTTTTTTAGTTTAGCAGCAGTAAAGTACAAATGCAAGTAAATCATTCACAGCCACCATCTAACATGCAAAGCTTATGGGGGCTTACGGGGGTAAAAACACCTTTAAGACAAATTGCTGCTACTGCAAAATGCCATTACTGCGAGGTACTCCGTTTTCTCCCACTCTCGTATAGATGGGGCCAAATAAGCCATCATATCTGTGTAGCAAATTCTTTAATGGCACTGAATGCATCCTGCTGTAATTAACTTAAATCTTGCTCAATCATCTTTAAAGCAGCCACAGACATTTTTTTAAAAATCCTCTCACATTATAAATGAGTGCAGGCCCGACCTGTTTGCAGCTGTTTCCTTTTGTAATCGAAATCTTACACACAGAAAAGGGGTGGAAAAGAAAAGACATTAAGCAGCATAATAAACTGATCTCCCAACTGGATGATTTGGAGGATTACTTGTCTGAATAATTTCCCTCATATGCTTGATAGAAGAGCACCATGCAGCTGCCAAAAAAGCACAGGTTCAAAGCATTTGTTCCTGGTATGCAGAGTTCTCAACTCAGCCTTTAATCTCACCAAGGAGGAAGGGAGGACTGTGGCCCCAACAAAGAATTTTATCATTAAAAATATTCTTTGTTGTAAGGGAGGGAAAGGGTATGAACCACAGTCACAGTGCCTCTTTGGCAACGTCTTCTAAAGCCAAGAGATCAGCAAGATTCACCCAGATGGTGTTGTGAACAGACCATTAGTACACACCACCTCATCCGGCTATTTGCAATACTCCCTCCTGTCAGCCTGGATGGACTCGGTTTCCATGAACGCATCATCAAGCGTCATCAGTTTCATCAGTACCAATTGGTGGCCAGTTTTCCCACAGCTTCACAAGGGGCACCAAGCAATTTGTTTGAAGTTGCCTTTTCACAGCAATGAGATGTGCTCAGGCTGAAATGCCACACAGGGAAGCTTACAGACAGAGACCAATTTCAGGTAAAAGATCAGTACTAACTAATAGGCAGAGCAAGCATTCACAAATAGAGCTAGAGCCCCTTGGTGTGAAGTTTGTCTTCTTGTTACACACAATAAGATGTGTTCCGCCTCACATGTCAGGTGTACGGAGTCTGGAAACTGATACCAATTGCAGGTAAAAGGTCAACAGTAACAGTAACTAGCAGGTAAAGCAAGCTTCTAGAGAAAAGAAACAAGGGGGAAAGTTTCAGAAGGTCTGTATTTTACACCAAAGCAACTTTCTTGAATTCGGAATTAAAGGAAATTGTGATTGTGTGATCAGGAAAGTATACACATTAAATTAGGCCAGATAATCCTGCAGCACTCACATCCCAGAGCCTGCCTCCCCAACTGGGGGGAAATTGGCTACTTCCAAGTTTGTCTTAAAATAAAGTGCAGGTACTTCTGCATATAATGTTGCTCCCCAAAACCTATGGGGGGGGGGGCTTTACAAAAGGGGTCTGGGAGGGATGTGGCATTTGGTGGGTCCTAGAGACTGAAACCTGCCCCCAAACTTCTGGACCTTGTCCACATCTGAATATGTAAGCGCTTATGTTTTGCTTGGATAGTTACTTGTTTACAAGGTACAGATTTTTAAATAATTTGGATGGGTGATAAAATGAAAGAAGGCAAAGAATGAAGGCAATAAGGAGAAAGTATGGAAATTGGGGTAAAAGAACCAGTGATGGCCATGGGACTTAGCAAAGCACTGATGAGTCCTTCCTGAATCTTCATTTGCGAAGAAAAGCCAGAGAGAGAGAGAGAGAAGTCTTGGACACAGATTGCTAGACGGTCAGCCGACCTCACTTCTGTTGTCCAACTTTGGGCACTGAATTTTCTACTATCCACTACTTAACAGGCTGAAATCTGAAAATTCTTACAGTATCAGTTGTACACCACATGCCAATTTCACACTTCAATTACAAATAAGGCTACCTACTTTTACAGTAGTGGAGTTCTGGGTCTTTTGAAAACAGCTTGACCTGCAATAAATTAAGGAGGCAAAATGCTTCTGAGCATGGAATCAAATTAGGGGGAAAGCCCTGCCTGTCTAATTTCTGCATATCAGACTGCTATCTAAAAGCACAGGAACTGGACCTATAAAAATTGGTGATGACAATAGCTACAAACCCACCAACAAGTGGGGAATGTGCACACACAACCCCAGCCAGCTGTTAGATTATTTTCTTACCCGGATATGCTTTGCTCGCCGCATGTCATCAGCTGTTATCATACTCTGGGTAGCCACAACAGTCTGTTCATGTGGTTGGAGCTGCAATGGGTGGCTCTCAGGCTGTTGTTCCAATGAAGACGGGGTCTCTGACGGCACCGATGTCTGTTCCTGTTGGTCCAATCCATTCAGAGTGGATTGCCCAGCCTCATCAAACTGCCCTTTGCTGGAGAAATGCAGCAAGTCCTGAAATTCCAAATCAAACAGACAGTGGTTGGTTACTTCTTCCTTCCTGCCTTTCAATTGTTTTGATTCTTACTGTTATTATCACTGTTACTGTTATTTCAAATTCTGCATTGGGAACAGCAATTGTAATACCTATTACCTTGGATTTTTTTAAAAAAGAAAGTACTGTTTAGAATTTGTAGAAAATTAATAATAGATGGTGCATTTATTTCTAAAGTTTTCATCAATGGTATTTTAAAATTCAGATTGTGTTGATTCTAGGACATGCATGCACTGGTCCATCTCATACCAGGAGAGAAAGCATGATATTTAAAGATTTTCCTGCTAAATTATTAAAAATATTACATTACATATCCAGATAGTTTTTAAATTATGAGTTTTAAAGTACGTATTGGTTGTTTTTAATATGCATTGGTTTTATGTGCTCTTTTAACTAGTGTTACAAGTTTTTTAAACTTAGGGTTCTGTGTCAAATTTGTTCCATTTTAATCTGATGTTGTCCTTATCTTGATCCACAGGGAGAGGCAGTTAAGAAAAACTGTAATTACAGTATAATTATTATAAAAGGCAACACAGAATTACATATGATCAAGTGCCTGCTCATGAGCAAGTGTGTGCTTACTCTTAAGTATACCTCTAATAGAATTGGGGCAAGAAAGGAAACATTTCTTGACCCAGCCTCCTACCTGAATTAGAAATAGATTTTCAAGAACTGTTCCTTGAATCAATAGGACACAGAAGACAGCTTCCTTTCTTGTACCCACCCCATCTTGTCCATGTCAGTAACCCACTGACATAATTGGGGAAAGAAGGGAAGAGTTTCCTTGACCCAGCTTACCACATGAATTATAAATACTGAGGACCCTCCATATCCGCAGGCTCCATAACCACGGATTCAACCAACCATGGATCGCCGCGCCCCATACCTAAATGGCAGCAACATGCATCCACACACACATCACTGCCATTTAATAACGTGGGATGTGACCATCCATGATTTTTTAAATCTGCACAGGGGTCTATACAGAAGGCCCCTGTGGATATGGAAGGCCCAATGTACATTTTCAAGAACTAGTCCTTGAATCAATAGGGCACAGAGGACAGAAGACAGCTTCCTTTCTTGCACCCATCTCCTCTTGTCCATTTCTGAGGAACAGCAGAAATTCACAGTCTCTCTTTGATGCAGCTACCTTGTCCAAAAGATCAGGGATGTGGTGCAGCATGAAGGAAGGTGCCCATGCTCATACACACCTTTCCTCCAGTCATCATTCTTTATGGCAGAAGGCCAAAGTAAGAGCAAGAGAACAGCAACTACAGCAATGGTGAGCAATTGTGGGAGGTTAGGGGGCTGCATTAGCCCCCTAGGAGATCTTGGAGTGTTTCACCCCTCCCCAAAATATCACTTTTTGCCCCAAAATGTCCTCTAGGGGGCACGTGAGGCATTTCAATGTGTTTGGGGGAGCCCAGCCCATTTTAGGACCAGAAGTCTTTTATAGCAATAGCAAGTGACTGGAGGTCATTTCCAGTTCGCTTCCTGTTTAGAAAAAGGTCTCTCCTGGACCTAAAAATGGCTGGGGGTGGGTGAGAAAAGTAGGCAAAAGTGCCCTCATGACCACGTCAGGATATTTGGTGGCATGGGGGAATTTTTTCCAATTTTTTTAACCCTGAGAAGTGGGGGAGGGGGCCTCTGGAGGTCACAAAATGGCACTTTCACCAACTCTGTAATTGAAACCAACCATATAGCCTCAATGTCTACTGACCATATTCATTTGGGGCAGCTTATCTCTGAAAGATGATACTCAGCTACTTAAACTCACTCCTAAACTGATTGTCTGCCTAGGCACTGTGACCAACACTACTCCTAATACTTGGTGCTTTTTTAGTTGTTTTGGGGCTCCAGGTGTTGGGAACAATTGAATCTGAAACCAAAGATAAGGTTACACATGAAGCTATTTTCCAACTTGGGGGAGGGGGGCAGGGAATAAAGGATGCAATTAAATGCATCCATTCTCCGTTTTCAATGGGAACTCTTTCACCTGCTCTCTCCAACGATACCTGAGTCTCTTCTGCACATTTTCCTCCGTTTTCACTTGCCACTTCCAAGCGCATGAATTTAGGAGGGCGGCCTGGACGCCTGCCTGGTCCAAATCTTCGCTTTCCTCGTCCACGCCCTCTGCCTCTTGCTCTAAAAAAATGTACAGAACACTGGATTAGAAGCAATGGAGGGATCTGCACTCCTCTTAACCTTTGGAATACTTAACCAATCCATTCCATTCAGCAGATGTCTAAAGCAGATGACAGACAACCTGTGACCCTCCAGATATTGGGAGACTCCCCATCAAGCCTCAGTCAACATGATTAGTGGTCATGGATGATGGGAGCTGCAGTCAGCAACCTTAGGAGAGTAGGAGTTATCTATCCTTGCTCTAAGATACAATATTCGTAAATGACTTGTCAGCAAAGACCAGAATTTTATCCGTTTCTAAATATTCCTGTGGCAACTGGACTATGGAAAGAGATTGTAAGGATTTATGTAGTCCAACATCTAATTTCCAAGCGCAACCAACCAGATGCTTCCAGAAGCCTGCATGCACGGCATGAAGGTATAAAACCTTCCTTGTTGTTTGTTCTCAGCACCTGATATTCAGAGATATACTGCCTCTGGAACATTATCCAGTCTGATATGTTTTTCTATCAATTCAACAGTCTAGAAGCCCACACGAAAGCACAGAGTGCCACAGGTCAATTTACCAAATCTTGGAATGAGCCCAAGCCTCTTGTGAGGCAATAATCCCCAGACTTCCTCCCGATCTCTCCTTGGCATGGATGATTTCTTATGCTCTTCCTAGGAAACTGATCACCCTTTCCCCAATCTCTCTCTCTCTCTTTCTCTTTCTCTCATTCTCAAAGAGAAATCTGTAGGGAATAACTCAGCTGACTCAGTGATAAAATTCAGAGCTTGGAAAAGCTCCTTTCCTTTTGGACTAAAGATCCAAGAATCCCTCACTGGCTATGCTAGCTGGAGGATTCTGGAACACGTAGCCCAAAAAAGTAACCTTTCTAAGCACTGGTAAAATTTGGAGCCCTTAGTTTAGGCACACAAACAAATACCTGCTAAAGAAGTCCAACTTTTCATCATGGGAGTTGAGGTGCTGCTGGAGCTGTTCTGAGCTCATGAACCGTCGGTTGCACTCATAGCATGGCCAGTTTTTTTCTTGCTCTCGGAGAACTGCATTTTCACGTTAGATCAGTCAGTAACAAAACTACAGACATTACCATGTTTTCAGTTCTCCATTCAGTGTCCCTGCCTCCCTTGCACTTTCAATGGACCACATTTCTGTAGTGTAGGCTGGAATGACTAAGAGCATTCTTGATACATCTTTTGCTTATAGATTATATAATATCTTCCTCTAACATGGGTCAGTTTAAAAGGGGCAAAGAGGATGATAACAAAACCGGGGTTGGGGGGGGGGAGAAAGCTTGGAAAGTTCCTCTTAAGAAAAATGGATATAAGGGCACGCTAAAGATATCCAGGGCCTAAATATCCTAAAGGCAGCAGGTCCTGTTTGATCTTGGTAGCTAAGGAGGGTCAGTCCTGGGTAGTACTTGGATGGGAGACTGCCAATGAATACCAGGTGCTGTAGGCTATATTTCAAAGGAAGGAACTGACAAAACCACCTCTTGAGTATTCCTTGTCTTTTAAAAAAACCTATGAAAATTCATGGGGTCACCATACACCAACAGGCCATTTGAAGGCTATGCGCACACAGAGATATCTATAACTGAAAAGTGGTAGAATAATGCTCTGGAGTCAAAAGCATCATCTTGCCACTGTTCAGTTATGGATGGCTTCAGCATATCCTTTTATTCAATCTTCTTAAAAGTATTTTTCCAACTCCAGATAAAAGATATCCAAAAGGATATAAAATAACACACAGTCCCCTCCTCTGATTGTTCCATCTGACACAAGCTACTCAGCCACTTGGTTGATTACCCACTGAGCAAAGCAATTCTAGTAAATGCTTTCACTTGAGTTCTGCACTCCAAACAAAATATTCAGACTGGGATTTATTTGGATGTTCTATCCTGAATTCAGCATTTCACTTTTCCTCCACAAAATAGCATCTTTGGCTAGGATAAGAAGTTAACAAAAAGAAACGCACAGATAAGTAGTAAGAATCCATAAGCTAAAACCATCAAGTTGATATTAATCCCATCCATTATAGGTTGTTGTTTTTGTAAACTTACAAGTAAATCCCTTTTTCCTTGCAATGTGTCAGGGAATAATGTGACAGGGAATAATGTTTTCCTCTCCTACATTGTTTCGCCTACTTTTTGATACTCCTTGCTGTCTGTTAGCTGTTTTACCTGTCCATCAATCAGCTCTTTGTTGGTTGTTGTTTCCCATGCACACACGCACTTTCTTGCACATTATGCTGCTTACTCTCCTTAATATTTTTGGGCAGTGCAGCAGTTGCATCTTGAACTGCAAAAGTGGAGCCAACCCTGCTGTATACCTCCCACTTGCATCCTTTCATTTTGCTTACACAATACAGATGTAGCTTTTTGTTTGCCCATTCAGTCACACAGTAGTTAGCTACATATTAATCCCATCCTCCCTCACATACACTCTAATTTCTGGGCTATGCAGGTATTACATTGATGAGAAGGATAGTGATGGGGTGCTGGTGGTTCTTCTAGTATTGTAGGAGTCTTCTAGTAGGTTCTGAGAGCTTGGTCTGACATTTCTTTGTTATTGGGTCTAGCCATTGTTTGGTGATTGGTGGGTTGGGCTGGGAGTTTAGCACAGCTTCTCCTTTACTTGTGCACTTTTACTCCTACCTCTTTTATTGGTATTATTTGTTGTTGTTTTGTGCCTTCAAGTCATTTCTGACTTACGGTGACCCTAATGTGAACCTATCACAGGGTTTTCTTGGCAGAATTTGTTCAGATGAGGTTTGCCAGTGCCTTCCTCTGAGGCTGAGATAATGTGACTTGCCCAAGATCACCCAGTAGGTTTCTGTGGCAAACAGGGATTTGAACCCTGGTCTCCCAATGTCTTACCCCAACACTCAAACCACTACACCACAAAACTTTTTATTTCCTCCATCCTTCCTCCATCATTCCCATTCAGGGGCTGGGTAGATGAGAAATTGGGTTCTAAAAAAATCCATGCAGCTGTTTCCTTCTCTTTCAAACTCAAAACAGACAGGGGTGGGATTTTGTACCTTCATTCCATCAAGACTTTTAGTATAGTAATGTCATATACATTTTTATAATTAATGTAAGTGTAATGACTGTCCACTTTTGAACCTAAACATAATCAGTGTACCCTTTTTTCACTTGTTAGTGTAAAGATAATGCAATACCACTTTTTCAGTAACTTTTATATCTGTGGGAGTGGCATGAGTAAGAGAACAATCCTGGAAGCTGAGAAGGGATACCAGATGATCACGCAGCTTTGCCTAGCTAATGTAGATTTGGGAGATATAGCATGCCACCTGTTGAGTGTTGTTGCCAAACTAATTGCTTGAAATAGATGGGAAAATGTTCAGAGCAGATAGGGTAGGCTATTTTCAAAGAAGAGGACCAGGCACTACCATGTCAGTTTAAAAGCAAGCAGGAATCCTCAGAAATGGAGATTCTGTGCTACAATTCATCGCAAACAAATGGCTTAGTCTAGACATCAGTCTATTATCTCTGAGGTTTTCTGTCCATCAGTATGTTTGAACAAAGTGACTGGAATCTTTATTCGTTTCTCAATTTTTTGTTCCTTTTGTCAAGGACTCATGGCTGTACACCATCCATCACAGTGACAGGGATTGAAAGGAGGTGGATTTTGAACAGCAGACCACATTTGCATCAAAAGGTATTTGGGTATTCCCAAATGTATCAAAGCACTAAACTCAAAGCCAACTTCTACTGCAGTGGTTTCCAAACTTTGGTTCTCCAGGTGTTTTGGACTTCAGCTCCCTGAATTCCTGACCACTGGATAAGCTGGTTGGGGCTTCTGGGAGTTGAAGTCCAAAACACCTGGAGGACCAAAGTTTGGAAACCACTGTTCTTCTGTCATGGAGTGCTATTATGTGGAAATCTCTTTAACAATTTGACAATACAGTTTGACAATACTGCCTTAATATAAATGGCACTGGCTGCATCTGCACTGCAGAAATAATCCAGTTTGATACCACTTTAACTGCCATGGCTCAAAACTATGGAATCCTGGGATTTGTAGTTTGTTGGGGGCACCAGAGCTGGCTAAATATCTCACAAAACTACAAATCCCAGAATGCCATAGCATTGAGCCATGGCAGTTAATGTGGTGTCAAACTGGATTATTTCTGCAGTGCAGATGCAACCACTATTACTGAGTCTGGCTACAACTAGCTATGCAAAATGGCATCTACTGTTAAGGATTACAATAGAAAATAAGACAGCAGTACCTTTCCTTTCCTCCTTAGATACATCATGGATCTTCTGATTGACGAATTCTGCATATGAGGCAGCATACCACACCTGCAACAGAGGCATATGACATTTGAAAGACATTTTCTGAAGAGTCTTAAAAGCTAGTATATGTAAGGATGTCAGTAGTGCATTCAAATCCTGATCTTTCTCCAAGGATGTCAGGAACATGCACAGAAGTTACCCTGTTTTACAATCACTATATCATAATTCATATATATAGACAGACATAGTGACAGGTCCACCGATGGACCTTTCTGACTGACCAGCAATTCAAACCCAGCTATTCCTTTTCCATATCTGAAACCCTATTCTCTACATGACATTGGATTTCACTTGAATCTGTGACTAATTATTCATTTTATACACGGCTGACACTGTCATGAAAGGGAAGGAGAAAAATACAAGTACATGCATCTTTATAAGTGAATGTGAATTTCTATACAAGTGTCAAGAGGTCTTTTTAAGTGTGTCAAGCACTGAATATTTTTAAGAGATTGCTCCTATTGGGATTTGTTTTGCTTTAGTTCACATGCTGCATGACAGACCCTCTGAGAGGCAGGCTGGATGAGTTACTCAACTTTCCTCACTAATCTTCATTCACTGATTGCCATGACAATGAAGAGGAGTGGGAAGCACTTTTCAAAATGTCACAAGTAATGGGGGGGGGAATAATGTACTACTCTCTTTTGTCTCTTGTCACAAGTCTAAGATAAAACCATATAAAACAAATGAAAAAGTAATAGCATGTTTCTATAATGGATGGAGAAGCTCCAATCCATGGGCCTGAAATGAGTTAATGGGTCTTCATCTGCTGGCCTACAAACAAATTATGCTCTTATGTCTGATCAGTAATCAGAGTTCGGAGATAATTTAAAGATTGGGAAGCTATTTATGGAATGGTGCTACATCTTGCAGCCCACGAAGCAGATGCATAGAACTGAACTGTGTTTTGTAGCCCACGAAGCAGAATGGTGGTTTAAAAGGTTCAAAACATGATCAACACAGGTCCAAAACACTGATGAGAGAAAGATCAGCTGGAGGTGGGGTAGGACAGAGGCAAGGGAGTTTCAGTTGAAAATGGCTGGTTCCCCAGTGATCCTTCTTCCCCACTGCAGAACACTTCCTGCCAAGAATGATTTGTAATGGAGAAGAGATGTTCAGGCTCTGTCAGATGCACCTACAGCATAATATATAATGTGCCCCATAATCTTTACAACAACTTTGTTGGTTAGTAACTTCATCCCTTCCACGTTAGAAATAGAATGGGATACAAAGGGTAAAACAGGGGATGAAACACTCTGTGTTCCTGCTTGATTCTACTGGGATCTTGCATGAGAGAACTTTAGACACTGGCCCATTCCAGGCATTTCAAGTGCTGTCTCAAACAGGACGCAGAATAGGAAGCAGAGACTGCAGGGAATAGGAAAAGCCCAGGTGGAAAGTGGTACTCATCTTTTGACTGCTGTCCAGTTCTCAAGCTGTAAGCTTAACATTTGAGGAGAAGGAGAAGGAGCAATTATTCTCCCAACTGTTCCCTCTAAGTTCCACATGATTTGTTTTTAGCATGGGATAAAAATAACTTCATGATGATTGGAATCACAAGCAGAAAAGTGAGATCACCACATGCACAGACTAGGCTGCAAACCCTCAGTGGCACACTGATTGAAGTAAATGGTACTTCATTAGTGGACAAAGCCCAAGACACGGAGCAAAGCCGATCACATTCACGGTGGAGCAAATTGCCACAGAGGAGAACAGGAAGAGAGAATTAAAAGTAAACAGAGCCACTTCACTGCACATTCATTTTAAACCTTTTACCAGAGAGATAGGATATCAATGGAGCCTCTTTACAAAGGTATTTTTATACTAGGGTCACTTCAACCCAGGGTGTAGCTATGGACAGGGGCAAAATGAGATTACATACCCACCCAAATAAGAATTCTGCCCCCCAAAATGAAATTGTCCTTCAGTCCCCAAATTTCTAGCATGCAAAGTGCAAAAGAGATTGTTCACACCTAGAACTTTATATATGCTGTGTTTGCACTCCCTTGGTAACTTTGCCTGCCATTTTCTTTGGGTGCCTAAACAGTATCTCTAAATGCTCAACAGTAGTTTTAAGTTCCAGGTGTTTATTGGAACTGGAGCAATAAACACCTGAGGCAAAGCACAAAAATCAGTGTGTATAGAGCCATTGTACTGTCTATCCTCCTTTATGGATCTGAAACATGGGTCACCTATTGCCACCACCTACGACTTCTCGAGCGCTTTCATCAGCGCTGTCTACGCACAATCCTAAATATACACTGGACTGACTATGTGACGAATGTTGCTGTCCTTGAGCAAGCAGGGATCACCAGTATTGAGGCCATGATATTGAGAACACAGCTGCGCTGGGCAGGGCACGTTTCTAGGATGGAGGACCATCGCCTCCCAAAAATAGTACTCTACGGTGAACTCACCACGGGTCAGCGTAAGAGGGGCGCTCCAAAAAAGCGATACAAAGACTCCCTGAAACAACATCTCAGGCTCGGCCAAATTGATCACCAACAGTGGTCCGCCCTGGCCTCACATCGGGAGGCATGGAGATACACTATCCACAATGCTGCAGCCTTATTTGAGAATTCACGCCGAACAAGTCTTGAAGAGAAATGACAACGCAGAAAGGATCACAACCCAAACACATCACCCAAGGAGACCTTCTGCTCTGCTTTCTGCAACCGGACTTGTTTATCTCGGATTGGCCTTTTTAGTCATCAGCGCACTTGCAGAAAGCGCGGGATGAGTTCTTCTTGAATCTTCGTTTGCGAAGGAAAGCCAGAGGGAGAGGGAGTTTTAAGTTACTGCAAAGTTAGAAATTTGGAGACTTAAGGAAAATTTGTTGGGGAGGCAGAATTCTTTTGGGGGCAATGCCCTCATTACACACACACACACACACACACACACACAATGCCCCTGCTTCAACCTCCAATTTGCTCACATGTTCAAGATGAATCAATAACTAGAATAAGCTGAAATTCAACTAACCCACATATGATCAAAAGTTCATAAACCACCTCTCCTTTCACCTCAGGACAAGTGATTACATTCACACTGACTAGGTTGTTACCTGTGGTGGATGAACTTTACAATCCTACAGTGACTATGAAAGCAATTCAATACAGATAATAAACCAGATAGGCCCTTCAATTCCTTGACTGTGAAAAAAAGATGGTTTCATCAGAAGAGGAACCCTAGCAATTGTGAGTGAACATATTTAGCCTTAAATGCCATTAAGACAACCCTGTATCAGCTGATGCAGATTTGCTGGTCTGCAAATTAGTAGCCAGCTGTAAAAATCACATGCTCTCCAACATTTCATCACTGATGAAAACCAGGACACCTTGTGGTCAAGTAACATTAGAGTGTGGTCACGATTGCAAAAGTTATTAGTGAGGAAGAATACACAGGCTAGGACAGGTTGCAGCAGTTTGCTTTTGCCTGAGCCTCCTAGGAAGGGCAAGATTCTGCCATCTCCTCTCCTCTTCCCTGGCTGAGTTAATTGAACTTTTGCACTTTGAACTTAGTTTGCAGCAACTGAAATGAGCTGAGGGCAAAGGGGAGATGTGGGAGGAGGGACAGAAACCAGGATATTTTAAAAGCAGCTCAAAAAGTGGGACAGCAGAGGATTAATTGGGACTGTCACTGCCAAATTAAGACAGTGGGAGTGTATGTGATCACATGGTTCTGCTCCCCACATTTCTTCTTCTTATCTCTTTGCAATTAACACCAACCACAGTTCCCTCATAAACCAGGGAGTAAAATCACCATTTAACTGCAGCTGCAAACCACAGTTATGAAAGGGTAACATGAAAGACTCTAAAAAGCCTGCAAAAATAAATGTCTCCCCTTAACTACTTGCCTCACTGAATAAAACAGCCACCACCAACGAAGCAACTAAGACTTTAGAATGATTAACCTACAGATTGTAAAGCTGGCAGCTTTAGATAAAAAAACTAAAGTGTAAAATGAACTGTATGCCCTAAAGTCCTGCTCCCTGACCTGTGGGTTTCCGGATGTTGCTGGTCTACAGTAGCCAAAATCACTCACCGTTGGCCATGCTGGCTGGGACTTCTGAGAGTTCTAAGTCAAGCATCTAGGTTGAGAACCTTTGTCCTAGAAGACAGGTTTTCTCTGTTGATGTGCACAATAAACTACAGGTATCTCAAAAACCCCAAAATAGAGGGAAGGCCAGATAAAAGGTGCAGTACAATAAGACATAGATATTGTATTTCATTGCCATATATATATATATATATATATATACACACACACACACCATAAAGAAAAGCAGGGTACTTCTAAAAAGGTGAACGCGGTGAAACACAGGACATGAATCCATACTGATAGTGAGGCTCTAGTGGTTCCATTACTTCTACTGAGCAGCTAATCGCTCAATTGTCTTTTGGGGTTTTTTATCACTCAGCTATCTTGGTCCACCAAATTTTAATTATAAAGAGAATTCTTCCCAGGCTGGGAAGCTGTGCTGTTTGGGGTGAGGGGTGGGGAGATAATTTAACTTATCACATTTTGCAAAAATAAACTGTATAATGATATTTGTTGCATACCTTGAGTTCCTTTTTGGGCTCAACATTTTTAATTGTAGTGTAATAAATATGATGGCCATATTGATAAGCTACTAGGTTCTGTTCCAGGTGATTCTGTGCAGGGCGCACAAACATCATCCAGTTGCAAAGAGCCTCACTGGACAGCTCAAACCAGAGATCCTCCTGTAGGTCCCGGTCTTTCCTGTCTCCTTTGTCAAGGGACACCTGGGGATAAATTGCACACAGACACATACACACAGAGCAGATCAGTATGATTATGTAGCCACTACAAAATAAACAGTTTTGATCTTGAATGGTGATAATCAGAAAAACAATCTTTTAGGATGTCGATAAAGAACACAAAGCTGACGAACATAGACAGATTTGACACCATTCCTTTCTGGCCTGCTCCATAACTACGTTAAAACACGATAAATAATTATGATCTCATGTGTGATGACCTGCATATTATGCATCAGCCTGAAAGAACCAAGCATGCTTGGACCCTTTTATATGTGGGCCTGCCACTGATTACATTATTTCAAGGTCATTTACTTCAGTTGATCAACTCATGTATGCTACTGATGTTTTCAGTATGGGTTCACTTTTCAGATCTCCATCCTTTTTCTCACTGGATGTGTGTAGGTACATACACAGAGCCCTGTACGGCTACCAGGACATATGGGAAACTATGATTTTTACTACCATAATCCATGGGCAAGCTTAGTTGGAGCCAACCAATCACAGCTTAGGGAATGCTGTGTAGAGGGGCCTGTGGGGAAGAAATGTTACAAAATTGAGGCTTGTCTCCATCACAGGTCAGATAGGAAAAAGCTGAGACAGAAAGGAACAGATAGGGTTTTTATTTCAGAGAGACAGGGAAACGCTCTCAAGCAGATAGGGAACAGAAAGAGCTCTAAGAGAGACAGGACAGAGGAGAGAACTGACTGGTTTGGGGGAGCTATGAATGATTGAGAAGTGCAAGGGTTAACGTGTTAACTTTCTATGTCTTAATAAATTTCCACTTGTTATTTGTTTATTAATCTGTCCTAGCTACCAAGCCTGATAAAGGGTCAAGTCACATTTACCACAATGAGCCCACAAAAACACACAGCCACAGGTCTACATATAGGGGGGTCACCTTGAGGCCCAAGTACCCAATTCAGGAAGGGATTAAAAAGGGGAAAGGGACAAAGTGAGTGACCAGAGCCCAAAGGTTGGAACTACAGGGCCAGCCTGGAGAGGGGACCCATCACAGACAACCATTCAGAGTGCTGCAGCATCATAGTTCCTACATTAACAAGGAATTAGACTAGATCACTTATGATATTGTGTCAGCTCATATGATTCTGTGAATTAGTCGCTAAGACCCATGCGTGTGTCTCCATGTGTACACATATATTTATGTTATTTATCTTGCACCAGACAAAGTAGCTCCTATTAAAATTCATGCCACAATAAATCTGTCAGTCTTTCAGCTGACACAAGACTTTTCTGTTGTTTCTAAGGAATGATCTATCCCTAAGGAAATGGAATTCTAGCATTCAGAGTACAAAAAGACATTTCTGCTGTTACATGGCAAATGTCCTTCTTATCTCTTATATGTTTGCATGTGTATGTATGGGCGCATGACTGTATTTCCAGTACATGAGTATATGGAAATCTTTCTCAGGGAATACACTGTACAAACAAAACAAGCTTCTCTGAACAGGCAGTCTGCATAAGAAATAGCTAGTGCACTCTCACCTTTAGATGGATGTAACAGTCCTTAAGCTCTGACTGCCTGACCAGAGGTCCTTCGACAGGGCCAAATTGTGTGCGCTTGGGAATGCGTCGTTTGGAAAACACTCCTCCTAGAAACCGGTCTATGTAAAGCACTAAGGGGAGACTGGCTCTTGCTCTTGTCAGCACTGGTCGGTTTGGGATTGGGTGCAAGGGACCATGTTTGGGACAAACTGAAGGATGTGCATTATTGCATTCTTCACACCCTGAAAGACATAAACAGAAATACATCACATAATGCAACGTTAACCAATATCAAGAAAGAAAGGCCACAAAACGTAACAACTCTGTTCCAAATACTTGTAACTGATTTCCCACACAGTTTAACTACCTACAGGGGCCTTCTTCTAAACCAGCCCTTCCCCAATGTGTTGCTTTCCAGTTGTTTTGAACAACAGCTCCCATAATTCCTGATGACTAGCCAGGCTATTTGAGGGTGATGGGAATTACAGTCCAAAACATCTGCAGACACCCGACTAGAGAATACTGTTCTAAGAGAGAGAGAGATAATTTGAAAGGGTTGCTCCTTAAGAGTAAAACACAGAGTGTGAAGGATGCTCCTTAGCTGAAACCAATCAATGAAGCTCCACTACATTTAGATAAGTGTAGCAGGCAGGAAAGAGGAAGGCTGCCTCTCTCCTCTCTACCTCCCCTTGTCAAGCTGCCTTTATCCTAAAGGTCTTGGAAGGGGCATAGATCAGCTCAGAGGAAGATACCTAAAGCCCTGGGAGTTTTCCCTGTCCTTCACTCTCCTTTGCCCTCCACAATCCTGTAAAGAGAGTGACTACTCCATCTATTTTGATTGAAATATATATTAATGCTGGGCCCTCCGTGAGGCTGATGGGAAATTCAGGTCAGGGCTAGAGCACACACTCACCCTGCGTGTACATGCCAAAGGACAGGCCATTTCAGGTTCCTCAATATGTTTCACATGTCAGGTAAAGGTGAAATGGAATTTCTTTGAAGTTTGCTGTAATGATGCCATGTTTTCCTAAGGCGGCGCTAGGAGCATGCATCCTTTTGACCATTTCAAAAGTTAGCTGGAAAGCTCACTGTTATGTGAGGACAAGTTTCCTTATCACTCTATCTGCATCCCAAAGAGAGCTGTTTGTCATGTCATCCATCAGTTTGAAAACTGCCCTTTTCATACAGCATCTGAACTTTCCTTTGCTGTAATGTTGGGAATCTTCCGATGGACAATTATTTCCCTCTTTAGATTGCATCTTCAAAGGAGATTTTGCATATAAATATACCCCAAATCTACACTCAGCATGCTTGGACCTCACCTTCTTTCTATTTCCCCTTTTTCCTCCCCCTTCTGAATCTCTCCCTCTTCCTGATAAGGGCTTCTCTCCCCTCCCTCTTAACCTCTCTCTATATTGAACAAAGGCTTCTAACTTCCCGTTTTCCCTTCGCTTTACCCAGCTGCCATCTGTCATCGCATGCTACTCAAGAGTAATTTCCCTCTGCTGCACTACTCATGAGGAGTTCTTCCCTTTGGAGCAGTAGAGTATTTCCCAAATTTGCCCTAAGCTAACCCATCTTTCGGATTTCTCCTGCTTTTCTTTGATTGTTCTTATGAGTGTGCTGGATGGATGTGTGTGGTGTGAATGCAGCCTCAGTTCATTTCTAATAAATATTTCGAGGTTATTTGGTTTTTCTGGCTCGTTCTCTCCCAGTGAGTACTGGTATACATAGGTAAAAGATCTTGCAAAGTTATGTAACCTCTTGCTTGCCAACCGAGCTAATTTAATTCTCCACAGTAAGATCTTTCACACACATAGATTTCCACCCATGCTAGCAATTTGCCTAACAATCCCCTTGTATAATACAAATAGTAAAAAGGTTTTGGAACATTTAGACATTGGTACTGAAACAGAATCCTTCTAGCACTAGTAGGCTTCAATTGAATCCTGTATCATTACAGGCTTGGGCCACTGTAATCAGCTGACAAAGCTTGTTCCTGGCCCAACATCTGGCTCAGCTGTGGTAGTGTCAAGATGCCCTTTGGTCTATCCAAGATTTTATTTTATCCAAGCACCAATGGACCCAAGCTAATTCCACAGCTGGTCCCTGGAATATATATTTTTCCAGCATGCACTTCAAACCCAATGGGTTGGGATTCATTTACAAATTGCAGTGGTAAACCACTAAACAGGAGAAAAAGGCAACACAAAAACAAACAATATGCTTCTCCATATGCTTACACAAGTCATTGGGGTCAAATGGACGAGGTGGATCTGGGTCCCATTCATCCATGTCTGTATCTTCCCCTTCTTCTTCCTCCTCTTCTTCTTCATCCTCCTCCTCCTCCTCCTCATCTTCCTCCTCATCATCTTCATCGTTTTCTTCTTTTGCATCCATACTACCCATTGGGTTATGCAAAGGTTCTAGAGGACCAGGGTCATCCACAGCCTCCATAGGAGGCAAAACCTGGCTGTGAACTGGGATTGACACCTGGAAAAAATATTTAGGAAACTGTGATGTTATTTGGAACAGCCAAACAAAAGAATCACAATCCTTGAATGGCAAGTAGTTTTGTTTTCTCTAGGATTTTAGTGAAGTGCATATTGAGTGCCATCTCTCTTCTACCTGCCATTGGCATGGCTCTCCCAGTCAAAATTTTCACTGACTGTCTTGTGTTACTAAAATAAGTAGCAAAACTCCAGCTAAAATGCCAGTGTTCACCTACAATTTGTCTCAATCCCAGTAAATGTGTGAATCAATAACTCAATTAGATATGTATACTTGGATTGCTCACTGCTACTACTGCTGCTACTACTACTAGTATCAACAACACTGCCACAACGTACACCACTTGCCAAACTAGTACCACTACCAAACTTTTACCATGTATAGTTAGGTTTTCACTGTTTTATATTGGCATTATGGCATCACCTTGCTGCCACCACCATTAGGTGCCACCCAAACTAAAGTTGTCAGATTACAATGTGGAGACCTTGCCTAGATTCTAGAAAATATGCAGATGCCCCTGGTTCCAACATTTGCCCTTGTCAGATGAAGAAGCAGGACTCCAAAGAGGAAACAACAGAGTGACAGTAGTGGTGAGACGGAGGAGCCGTAGGCAGGTACACACAGTTACTGTAGGATTAGCTAAAGTAGAACCCCATTCTTTCCCAGCTTAGGCTTTGCTTATTCCATTGTTTACTGCAGACATGCTACTGCAGCCCAATACTGAAAGTCTGTGTGTTCTCCAGGCTTCCTTCATCATCTCCCCCATGCTGATGCTGCTAAAAAGCTTCCAGCTAGACAGAGAATGAGGAGCAAAAGGCAGGCTGGGCAGGGATAAAAAAGACTTTGTAAAAAGGAGCTTCTTTGTCAGGCTTTGTTAATTAACGTATGCCTGTATTTATCAGAACTAAAGGTATGCTTGTATTTAACAGAAAGTGGAGCTGAGCCAAACAAATGCAAGGAATCCGCAAACCTCTGAATCTTCCAAAAGACTCTTGGCAGCTCAACATACGCTGTTCCTTATTCTGTCATGAAGTGAAGCCACCCAGGGTCTCTATTTTCCACTTTAATTAGTTTGACATTAAAATGTGCCTTTAAAACAATCCTGCCTATAATTTTCTCACTCCATGAAAGAAGAGAAAACAACACCCAATGCACTTAGAACACAGAGTTCTGTCAAGAAACAAATTAATTAAAATCTAAAACCTTAATAACTAAAAGTCAGCTGAAGGGCAACGGGTGCTCTGATTTTAAAGAATGTTGTATATTATTTTGTATAAAGAAAAAAGTTAAATGCCCATTATGCACAAAAGTCAATACAAGATGCCTAGGGAAACTTCTCAAAGAGAACCTAAGGAACAAGCCATCAAAAATAACTCCCAAAGCCTTACTGTTTCTCACTAATAAATGAAATCTCAAGAAAACATTTAAACAACACTAGGGGTAAGTAAATTCTTCTTTTAAATTAAAAAAAAATCCAAATTATGGGCCAAGGTTGCTCAGATTTTCCTTTAAAAGCCTTTTTCAAGGTGAATAAATCATATACCATTCTTCAGTCTGAATAAATTGTGCACATCAAACAAATGTACATACACCAGTTTTGTACAAGGAGCAACACTGACCACTGAATACTTCCCCCTATACAACACTGGCTTCTGAGATATCACATGGCATCTCTACACTTATATCTGAGTTAGTCTCTCCACTACAGGTTGAGTCTCCCTTATCTGGAATTCCAAAATCCAAAATATTGCAGAATCCAAAATTGTCCACGTAGGTGCCTGAGATAGTGACACCTTTGCTTTCTGGTGGTTCAATGCATACAAACTTTGTTTCATGCACAAAATTATTAAAAATATTGTGTATAAAATTACCTTCAGGCCATGTGTACAAGGTGTATATGAAACATAAATGAATTTTGTGTTTAGACTTGGGTCCCATCTCCAAGATATCTCATTATGTATAAACAAGTATTCCAAAATCCAAAATACTTCTGGTACCAAGCATTTTGGAGAAGGGAAACTCAAACTGTATCAACTACATTCTCTGTAGGGTAGATAAGTAGGTATAATATAATATCACGTTGTGGGATGCAGCATGAGATATTTCCTGGCATAAATATAAATGTACAGAATGCACACAACACTGGATAGTGCCGGAAGCCTGAAAATTACATTGTAGGAAAGACTGAGGTTCCTCAGAAGCTTATCAGAGATTCCTCAATAAGTAATGTTGGGCAAACTTTTCTGAAATGCTGCTTGCCCCCACTGACAGTCCTCCCTGTATTGTCACAGAGAAGCACTGGATAGCTCTTTGGGTACAGGCAGACAGAAGAATAGGATTCAAAGTGCTGGTTATGACCTACAAAGCCCTAAACGGCTCAGGTCCAGGTTATTTAAAGAACTGCATTCTCCCTTACAAACCAGCCCATGCTTTGAGACCTGCCAGGGAAGTCTTTCTCTCTGTCTCACCACCCTCACAGGGACATCTGGCAGGAACACAGGAGAGGGTCTTCTTAGTGGCTGCCCCCAGGCTCTGGAACCCCCCTTCCCAGAGAAGTTAGACTGGGACACCCCCACACACACTTTTCCCCACAAGCAAGTAAAAGACTTTTCTGCGTAGACAGGCATTTGATGATTGACGATGTAAGGCCCATCCCACCAAAATAATGTACTGGGATCTTGCTAATTGTTGTGCTGGTGTGTGTGTGTGCATGTTTAATTATATATGTGTAATCTGGTTTTAATTTTTTATTATTAAACTTGTTTCGATTTTTATATCTTGTGGATTTTTAATGGGTTTTTTTTTATTTGTTGTAAGACATCTTGAATCCCAAATTGGAAAAAAGGTGCAATAGAAATATCACCATCACCACCATCACTGTTTGAAAAAGTCACTTAACCATGGGCTGGCTGGGGGATTCTTGTAATCCAAAAGAAAGGAAAGTTTCCATGTTCTCAGCAGGATCTGCTGATACATCTCTGCTTGATTTACAGTGGATTGACAAAGGATCTCTGGCTCTAAATGGGTGAATAACAGCAAACAATTTTATTCATTAAAAAACCCAAACCCCTCTGTTATGGCTGACCTTTCACTAGTCGCTTCATTCTTAGCCTCAACGTTTTTCAGCTGTGAAACATCATTATTACTTTGTTGGTTTTGCTCAGGTTTTTGTACAGCTCAGTTGGTACTTAAATCTCATTCATACTTGAAGTACCAAAAGTTATTATTAAAAATACTATCTATATCAATAATGCCAGTAATATGTATTTTAAGTACTATATATGCATTATGCTTGAACTCTTCCTTGGGTGTCAAACTCAATAAGTGGACATGGATACTAAATACAGATAAAATCTGTGTGTATGTGTTAGTAAATGATCCCTTTCTGCATACTGATCCAGACTAACATGTCTTTGAATTCAAGGGGAGAGTAACTCTTATCCAGCACAGGCTGAAACTTTATTCCCTGATCTGCCTTATCTTGTCACACTCATGCACTCCATTATTGATGACAGGAACCAGTTTAGGAACAAACCAACTTCCCTGGATTGAGGTGGAAGCAAGTAATAGAGTTGGGTGTTATCTGCATACTGATGACACTGAACTTCAAAACCCCATAGTTGCCAACCTTTAGTCTTAAATGTATTTTAGTACAACTCCCCAGATTCCTGATCATTGGCCATTTCAGCTAGGCTTCTGAGTGGTGAAGTCCAAAAATAAATAAATATTTAAATTAAAAAAAAAAAAAAGAATCTGGGGACCCAAGTTTGGAAGCTCTAATGCCTCTCCTGCTCCTATTTGAAGTCTGACGGAGAATTTCTTTTTGCTGTAACATTTGTGCTATAACCACCTATATAACCTGTAAATTAGTAAAGATATGTCTGAATCACAGCCCTATCTAAAAATAATTTTGTCTGGGAGTCTACCTTGAAAAGGGTTGGCTGGCAGGCTGGCAAGGGCATTAACTCTCTATGGTCTCTGTTGCCAAATAACATCAACCACAAATGTCCTTCTTTCCCATGCTCCTTTTCCCTCTGAAGTGATAACCAGGGGAAGGGGACACAGCAGCCCAGTGATAGTGCCAAATTTTGACAAGAAACCTGGAGCTGCTGACCTCTTCCTGGAGGAAACGTCAGGTCAATAGCCCACCTGAAGGCAAAAAGCAATCTGAAAAGTAACCAGAGCACTGGGTATACAAAGGAATCTTGTAGCGTGTTTGAGGCTGAAGAAGTTTATACCATAAGCTTATGCAACAAACTTCTTTCTCTTGGTTAGCCTCAAAGGTGCTACAGGATCCCTTTGTATAGTGGCACAGACTAACACAGCCATGTCTTTGAATTTGACTACAGAGCTTTGGGTGTTCCTGTATTATATACTGTGATCTATAGCTATAACATTTATAATAACTGCACTCACAAATGTTATTTTTGTCCTTTTAATGGTGTTTGAATTCTTACAAAGGCCTTTGCCCATAAGCAATAGAACATTCACTAACTGACCTACAGGCTAGAAATTGTTGTTATGAAGGATACATATGTAAGCCTCCCACATTTTGTATTAATTATTCTTTCCATCTTCAGCATCTTCAGTTTAATTTTCGAGCTAACATAAAACTGCTGCTCTAAAATGCTTCAAGGGATGTGACCATAACTAAATAAAAGCCAAGGAGAAGGGAGCTGAAAAACTGAACAAAATCATTATTCCTCACTGCCACATATCCACCCACCAGGCATCATTAGTGAATCTCCATGCATGCTGGCAGACAAAGTGAACACAAAACTTGCTACTACAAGCTATCAGAACATTCCTTCTGTATTTCAGCAAAAACACCCTTCATGCATTCTTGTTTTGATCCCCTTTACATATGTTGAAAGAAACAAAGACATGGATACACAAAGGCTTTGGAAGAGCTAAGATTCAATAGGGCTTTCCAAAACCAGCAGGGACCTTGATTATTATTTTAAGCAGCTATAATGGTTCAGAAATTTCTTACAGGAAGAGGGTCCATGCAGCACCTGCAGGGACAGCAGCTGCTCTAATAATATGATAGCCATTCACAAACAAACAGGAGAACTCTCCATGGAAACATTTTGTTTGTCAATGGTGATAATGCTGAAGTTGTGCCTTTAGAGAGAAGACTAAGACAACACATTCTGACACTTGTTTTCTTACTATTAGGAGGCTGCAAAAGACATACATGCAACTCCCTTAAGTATACATTACTTGTGCCACACACAACGGTGTGTGTTGTTTGGGATGAGCCATCATTTTACTGTTACAAGACTGTCGAAATAACACAGCCTTGTTGTTTGTTTGTTTGTTCTGGCCTAAAAGAAGGAGTGATGAACAGACCAGGGGCTCTCCTGTTCTTTGCACAGAACTCAAATGCAGTCTTACTTCATACTGCTAAACAAATGTCACACAAATGTTCTCTCTAGAGAACCCCGCAGGGTTTTCTATTTATCCCACCAAATGGGAGATTCTGGTTATGTCTTCCTTGCCACCAAATGCGAGGGCTTTTCCTTATCTCCACCTCTGCCACCAATGCAAGGATCTCTTCCTGTCCCATCACTGTGGTCACCAACTGTGGGGACCTCCTAGACGCCCTCGTGGTTCCTGTGTGAGATTTTATTCAACCTTTATCACCACTGGACACCACCACTCTTCACAAACCGTTGCCAGCACAGACACCATGTCTGAACTGTCAGGGAAAATAGATATTGTAATCAGAAATTTATCTCCCCCCTTTTGGGTAATTTTGCTCACCAGGCAATGAGACAGCCAGCTTGTCTATCAGAAGTCATAAATCTGTCTTTGGTTGTTTGGTTTCTCTGTCCTTCAGAGTGAGAAGAGGAGAAACAAAACTGGGTTTCAGGTTTCTGCTCCTTCTCAGAAGGATTGAATGTTTTGAGGGGAAAAATATATATCTGGGGAGGGATTTTTGGAGTTAGTTAGCCTCTTGTTTTAGAAGGTCTTTTCCCTCCTCTTAGCTCCTGAGAAGCTTTGGAGCATACAGAAGCATGGATGAATGTCTTCTGTCTTTTATTTTGATTTTGCATTTCTTTCAATAAAGCTATAAAGAAAACCAAACAAGCTCTTTATTTTGCACCAGAGGTATGCATGACTTTGCCCAGAAGCCCACACTATTTCGCTGCATTGCATCTCTGCTTGGATGGGCAGAGAGAGAACGGACTCTGCATTTTACAACATGAACTCAGGCTTTTCAATATATAATGTACCCAGAGGCGAAAGGACAGAATGCTTACCTGTAACCATAGATCTTCGAGTGGTCTTCTGTGAATTCACACAATTAGGTTATTCCTGCGCCTGTGCAGAGCATACGGAACCTTCTGGTATCGCTAGGCAGAATGTGCATTGATACATTTTTGGCGGTAACTCCGCCCATTCTAACGGTCCCTTAAAAGGTGTTCCCGCCTAATTCCCCTCAGTTCCTTGAATGACGCCACAAACAGCAGCATCAGGAACATTAAACACATATGCAATAGCAGGACATAGAGGGGAGGATGGGCAGGTCTGTGTGAATTCACAGAAGACCACTCGAAGATCTATGGTTACAGGTAAGCAACCTGTCCATCTTCTTCATGCTCTCTGTGAATCACACAGTTGGGTAGACTAGCAAGCTTCCCCACTGGAGGAAGGTATGTCCTATACATCAGTAGATGAGGACCACCTCACACAAAACTAAGAAAGGGATTTGCTGACAGCACATTCTTTAAACATTAAGCAATTCAACAATGAATTAATAGTCAATAGCTTAACCATGCAATACACTCACTTAAGGGATGGAGAACAGAAGCACTGCCCTCCCAAATGCAGCCTCGTCCCTAGAACGAGTGTCCAGTCTGTAATGTGAAATGAATGCCAATGGTGAAGACCAGGTCGCAGCACGGCAGACATCTTCTAGGGGCACCCCAGAGAGGAACGCAGTCGAAATGGAGACAGCTCTCGTAGAATGTCCACGAACCCTTGGAGGCAAAGGCTTTTTGGCCAGTTCATAGCAGAGAGCAATGGTCGACGTCACCCACTTCGAAAGACGCTGTGACGAGATGGATGCACCCCGCTTCGAGTCAGCATAGGAGACGAAGAGCTGAGGTGACTGATGGAATGGAGCAGTCCATTGTATGTAGAATGCAAGCGCCCTCCGCACATCCATAGAATGGAGGGTACGCTCGAATTCGTCCTTCAGGTCCTTCATCAAGGCAGGCAGGACAATTGGTTGGCTAAGGTGGAAACTGGAGACCACTTTGGGGAGGAAGGAAATGTCCGGTCTCAACACCACCTTATGCTTGTGGAAACAGGTATATGGAGGGTCCGAGCGTAAGGCACACAGCTCCCCAGCTCGGCGGGCAGAAGTGATGGCAACCAGGAAAGCAGTCTTCCAAGTCAGTAGCCTGAGGTCAGTAGAGGCCATGGGCTCGAAAGGTCGACGCACCAATTGGGAGGGGACAAGTTTGAGGCTCCAGGTCAGAGTGGGATCGAGTACTGGAGGATGGAGGTTGACATAACCCTTTAGGAACTTCTTCACCATCGGGTCCTGGAAGGGAGACGGTCGACTCCGAGCTTGGAATTCAACAGAGATAGCTGCCAGATAGCCTCTGAGGGACGAAACCAAGAGCCCCGATCTCGACAAGTGGAGGAGGAATTGGAGGATCATCGGTACCGAACAAGATTGGGAGTCCGATCCTTTGTCTGCTAGGAATTTTTCGAAACAGTTCCACTTATAGAGATAGGCTCTCCGAGTGGAAGGTTTTCTAGCAGCATCGATAACCACCTGGACCTCTGGAGGCAGAGGAGGGGAGATGACAGCATGCAATGGCTGCAAGTTCAAGGCCGGATTCTCCAAGCCGTCAGGAGAAGTGTGTTGAGGTTGGGATGCCTGACCTTCCCCTGCTGGATGGTGGGCAGGTCCGGTCGGTCCAGAAGGCGGAGGAAGGACCGTCTGGACAGGAGCAGCAGCGGTGCAAACCACAGTTGTCGGGGCCACCATGGAGCGATGAGGATAACATCCGACCGGTCCCGACAGATCTTGGCGACGACTCGTCAACAACGGAATTGGGGGAAGAGGTAGAGGAACAGCCCATTCCACTGAAACATGAACGCATCTCCCCTGGATCTCCTGTCCTGTGTTCTGGAACAGAACTGGTTGCACTGTCTGTTCTGGGCAGTCGCGAAGAGATCTATCACTGGGGCTCCCCACCAATAGAAGAGGTCCGCCACCAAATGTTAGTGGAGCATCCACTCGTGGACACTGGAATTGGAACGGCTTAGTCTGTCTGCAAGAGTATTCTCCTCCCCGGGGAGATTGATGGACTGAAGGGAGATGTTCCTTTCGATGCACCAGTCCCAGATCTGAAGAGTGAGCTGGAGGAGTTGAGGGGATCTGGTCCCTCCTTGCTCATTCAGATAAGACATTACTGAAGTGTTGTCCGTGAGGAGAAGTACCGTCCTGTTCCGAACCAGCACCTCGAAGACGTGAAGCGCTTTCTGTACCGCAAGGAGCTCCAGGACATTGATGTGTTGTGCCTGTTCCTCGGCAGTCCAGGAACTCAGGATCTCGTGGCGCCCTAGATGGGCTACCCAACCTTGAAGCGATGCGTCCGTCGTGACGGAGACCTCTGGTTGGGGAGGGTCGAAAGGAAGACCGGAGAGAACATTGGTTGATACAAGCCACCAATCCAGGGAGCAGTGGACGGAATGAGCCATTGTTAGGAGTGTCCTAGGGGAGTCCCGTAGGTGGACGAAGACTCCCAGGAACCAGTGTTGAAGTGGTCGGAACCGAAGTCTGGCAAGGCGAGTGACTGATGTAGTGGCTGCCATGTGTCTGAGGAGGACTTGGATGGCGTGCGCTCGGGACCGTCGGCACTCATGAATCAGGGATCAAAGGGTGTCGAACCGATCCTCGGGAAGGTACGCTGCTACTGAGATCGAATCCAGTCGAGCTCCTATGAACTGGATCGACTGAGTAGGGTTCAGCTGCGACTTCTCCATGTTCACAACAAGTCCCAGGGTGTGTAAGACATCTAGGGTAAAGGCGATGTCTGTTTCAAGTTGGTGCTTGGAATCTGCCACAATCAACCAATCGTCTATGTATGGGAAGACTATTACTCCATGCTGCCGTAGGAAGGCCGCCACTGCCGCCATGCATTTTGTGAACACCCTCAGAGCCGTGGAAAGTCCGAACGGAAGGACGCGAAACTGGTACGCTTTGTTCTTGATCTGGAACTCTAGAAACTTCCTGTGGGAAGGATGGATCCTGGTGTGGAAATAGGCATCCTTGAGATCTATAGAGGCAAACCAGTCCCAGTGTTGGAGCAGAGGGAGGATAGTAGTAAGGGTGGTCATCTGAACTTCTTCGGGATGATGTACCAGTTCACTCCCCTGAGATCGAGGATGGGACGGAGGCCACCGTCTTTCTTCGTAACCAGGAAGTATCTGGAGAAGAAGCACTGGTGACGATGTTCGGCATCCACTGGTTCGATGGCCCTTTTTTGAAGCAGGGTCCGAACCTCCTCGAGCAGGGGAGGAGAAGGCGGCATAACACGGACCCGACCTGTTGGAAGCAGTTCATCGAACTCGCTCCAGTATCCGTGTCGTATGATCTGAAATACCCAGCGGTCCGATGTTATCGAGGACCAGGCATGCTGGAACAAAGACAGACGGTCTCCAAACATGTGGTTCTAAAAAAGAATGAAAACATCAACATGAGGAGAGGCAATCAAAATTTCCTCCTGCCTTGGTCTCTCGACTTCTGCTTGGAGGAAAGACGTTATCGGGATGTGGATCTCTGGCTCCTCACCGATGAGGACGATGACATTGGTTGCTGAAACCTGGAGCGCCTAGAGGATTGTGGCATGCTCCCCCGCCTAAATGACTGGCCATAGGTGGACATGTGCCAGCCTGAACGGTGCCTAGTACGGTAAGCAGAAGATAAGAAGATGGCATACCGTACTTTCTAGCTGTGCTCCCCATCTTCTGCGTGAATTCCAACTTCTCGTCCGTTGAACCATTGAAGAGACCCGAGCTGTCAAAGGGCATGTCTTCAATGGTTGCAGCTGTTTGAGTGGACAGGCCCGACGACCGAAGCCAAGCATGGCAGCGCAAGGCAACAGAACCAGCCACGGTCTTAGTGGTGTAGTCAGCGACGTGTCGCGCAGAGTTCATCTGTTGGCCTGCAAGCAGTTGGGCCTCTGCCTGGATAGCCTCCGCCATCCTTCTCCTCTCCTCTGGCAAGTCCTGTATGAGTGGCGCCATTCTCTCCTATAGGACCTGCTGATAGGCCCCCATACACGCTGAGTAGTTTGCGATTCGAAAGCTGAGTCCAGCAGCCGAATACAACTTCTTGCCCATAATGCCCAGCTTCCTCCCCTCTGGGTCGGAAGGCGTGGACTGCGCCCAGCGCTGTCTCCTAGGCTGCGCTGCCTCAACAACTATAGAATTGGGCTTTGGATGTTCCTGCAGCCATTCTATGCCATCGCCATCTACCCGGTATAGACGGTCGATCCGCTTCGAAGTTGACAGAATGGAGGATGGATTCTCCCACAAACTCTGCGTCAACTTCAGAAGGGACGGGAGGACTGGAATGCGGGCCACTGGTGGAGCTTTCGATTTGATCCGGTGAAAGATGGGATCGACTGGGTCGGACTCCTTCTCAGTAACCTTGAGCTCCAGGGCATGCGACATGCATACCACCTGCTCAGAGAAGGAGCGGATGTAATCAGTGGGTGAGGATGAGTCTTTGTCTAGCAATTCCAGCTGTGGGGATGTCAGATAGTGGAGATACCCATCAGAAGAATCGGAAGAGGTGGACGAGGCCGACAATGGGGATGGGCTACGGTGGCGGCCTGGCAGAGAAGATGTACGAGGCAGCGGAGTGGGAGGCAATGGAGGGAGCGGGTGAAAAGGCGAGACTTGGCATCCCATATCCTTGAACACCGGTCTCAGTGAATGCCTCAGAGGGGGCTGGGCCTTCTCCAGTCTGTGGAGTGAGAGACGGGGTGGAGGCATAGATAAAACATGGCATGTAGCTGCCTCTTCTGTAAGGTAGAAGACGCTGTCTCCACCATGATCAGTGTCCCCAAGTTTAGGCAGAGGTGTGCTGAAAACTGACCTAGCAAGGTCATAGGCCCCATATGCCTGCACATCCTCCTGGATTCGGGATGTGGATGGTTGGGGTTCAATATCCTGGTCCTGTATGGTAGAGGAATCCCGCAGTAGTTCCAAGCGAGAGACCAGCAACGCAGGTGAGGGGCCACAAACCTGTGGAGAGGTCTCCACGTCTTCATCCGACGGGTCACCCACTTCGACCTCCACGATTTCCAAGGAGGGAGTCGGGGTGGCAGACCCAGATCGGGGTTGGTTGGTACCGACGTCTTCATCCCGAGGCGACGGTTGAAGATGAGGAACTGCAGGAGCAGGTTGCACGGGTGGGGCAGGAGGTGGCACCACAAGCGCAGTGGGCTCCTTGCCCTTTCTAGCTTCCTGTGGTCTCTGTTCCGTATGAGCACGCTTCGCCTTCTTCTTAGGGGCTTTGCCCTTAGAAGAGACAGAGGACTCCCGGTCCCTGCCAGCATCCTTCAAACCCAGCCGATCCCGCAGTTTGTCCTTGGATCCGACGGCTGACAAATCCGAGGAGGCTCGATCCCCCGCCGGGCTTGGTCTGGAGGCATGTTTGTGCTAATGGAGCACAGCCTCAGGGTCGGATGCAAACAGAATGGCACCGGGATGGGCTCCGGGACCGGTGGCGCTTGGCTTGAGAGGGCTTTGGAGAAGGAGATCATCCTCTCTTTTGCAGAGGTCCAACAGCAGGTGTTGAAGCCACAAAAGGGATTAGAGCCTTCTCGTAAAGGAAGGACTTCAGTCGGGACGAACGGTGTTTTTGCGCCTGGGGCGTGAAGGCCCTGCAGTGCAATGCAGGCATCCACATTGTGGGACTCACCGAGGCAGATCAGGCAGCGAGAGTGGCCATCAGAGCTGGGCAGTTTCGCCTGGCAGATGACGCACCGTTTAAAGCCGGTTTTAGTCGCCATGGTAGACATTAGACAAGGTCATAGTCACAGTCAGTCCGGGTCAAGCCAAAAATCAGAGATCGAAGACAAAGACAAAGGGGCACGAAAATAGTTGTCAGAAGTCCGAATCAATCCAAAAATCACTGTACAGCCAGAGTAGAAGGAGAGAGCCAAGGTAGTTGTCAGAAAACCAGTCCGAGTCAGAAACCAAAAGCAAAAGTGAGTACAACTAGCGAGCGAAAGTTCCTTCAAGCTGCTAACGCGGCAGAAAGAAAGGAACTGAGGGGAATTAGGCGGGAGCACCTTTTAAGGGACCGTTAGAATGGGCAGAGTTACCGCCAAAAATGTATCAATGCACATTCTGCCTAGCGATACCAGAAGGTTCCGTATGCTCTGCGCAGGCGCTAGAATAACCTAACTGTGTGATTCACAGAAACCACGAAGAAGATGCATATAGTATCAAAAATAACAATTTATTAAACAGAAATGGAACATAATACAGTAAGACCCCTGTATCTGCGGGACCCGTATCCACAGATTCACTTACCTGCATTTGAAAAAATATAGGGTATCTTCTAGGTCTTCTAGAGCAACCCTATGGTATGCTTGGGTTGGAAGTCATTCATTTTAATAGGGTTCTCTATTATCCATGGTTTCCAGCATCCATGATAAGTCCTGGAATGTATTCCATGCAGATACGGGGGTCGTACTGTACATGGATTAATTATTTAATAAATCTAATTCACATCTCTCACTCTCTCACACACTCTACTTCTAGGTAACTCAGACGCTGACTCTAACCCCTAAACCCATTCACTAATCCCTAAACCAGACTCTCTCTCCCTCATTCCTGAACAACTGTCATATGCCAGGCTTTTCAAAATCCCTTCAGACATTCTACCAATCACCACTCACTCACAACATTTCATCCTCTCATCCCAACCAACAGACCCTTACCTTACTACATTTAATACATAGTGCACATGATACTCATATTACCTTGAGATACCTAGTAAATAAAACAACATTTCCCCCTGAAAAGTTCATAAACCCCTAAATAAAATTTCATAAACCCCTACCAATCTACTTGTCACTAACCAGAAGTGTTCCCTTTCTGTAATGAGAAGTGCATCCATTCCTTCTACCTGTTCAGGTAAAGATTTCATTTTGTTGGATGACCATATGGTATTTTCTTGTGAAGTTCATATGCATTATACTGTAGGGTTCCTTAGCTAGGCACTTTTATTTTGGTTGTAAAGCCATGTACAATGTTAGGGCAAAAAATGATGTCATAATTTTAATATTTTATGCCAACCTTTTTTTTATTATGTCACTATTTTTATTCTAAATTAATACAACCTCCTCTTGATTTCAGGAGGTTAGACAGAGTGGTTTTTCAGGAGGTAGAGTGGGGTGGATTGCAAATGAGGGGGGGGGGTTACGTGAGCCCTCCACACAAGTTAGTGCCCAGAATGTCTACACACAAGATATTAATTCATCTTCACTAGGAAACTGGAAGTTCAGTACAGAACTCCTACTATCAACTCTTTAACTTTGCCAGTATACCAAAGAGCTGACTTACAGGAAGCAGAATATATGTTCGGCAGATCTCAAGATACAGTTTGATTCATGAGCAAACAAACCTGATATGGAGCAGAGACTGTATCAATGATATTTAGAGAATGTCTTCGGCTTCCTGTAGTGCAACTTTTTGGTTTACTTAGGAAAAAAATTAGCAGGTATTACAGGTGGATAGGAAACGATTGCAAGTGTGTGTGTCCGTCTGTCTGTCCGTCCGTCTGTCTATCTATACACAGACACACACCCATTATATTGCGAATGCTCCTTACATTTCTAGTTTTGGACAAACAGCCTAGCTATATGTTACACTCACCACAGGAAAAGGAGCCAAGTTCTGACTTTTGAGTATCTCAAAGCCATCCTCCCAACAGTTGCCCACTGACAGAAGCTGAAGGTGCCTTGCTTGAAGTCATACTAAAAAGGAAAGGGACACTCCAGTTATCTCGTTCAGCTAATCTCCAGTAATAATAGGGGAGAAGGGGAGATCAGATGAGTGAGATAAACAGTAATCATAAATGCCCACCGAGCAATTACCTCTCTCTCTCTCAGTATGGCTTCATGTCAAGACCATCCAACTTCTTTCGAACATCAGGAGGGTACCTTCAGAACTCACAACTGGCAGCTTTACATGTGGGGAGTGTAATTTGTAGCCAGGCTCTAAAACACCAAACCATTAATTTGTGGAAATCTGACAGAAACAAAAAACAATCTTCAAAGAAGTGGTACCTTGTTATTTACTGTATTAAATGTTTCTTAGAATCTGAAACTAAAGTTTACCACCTCATAAGTTACTAACACAGCTATAACATGATTTTGAGTTACTACTTCTGCACAATTGTGTTTTACAGAGGGGCTTAAAAATAAAAGGATCCCAAGCCTCGTCACCCCACTCATCAGGTATCCAAAAGCGCCAGAGATTATATGAAAAGCTAGTGCTTCTCAAAGAGATACTTGATTCCCCCTTTTTGCCTCTTCTGATCCTTACTTCCCCCAGCCCTCAATTTCATGCTACTCCTAGTCAATTTCACACTAGTGAGCACATCAAGCAGAAAACCAGGACTATATACATCAAGACACATCAGCAAGTAATTGGAATTTCTAGCCTTCACAGTGATATCCCAAAATAAAACTCAAAAAAGTTCTGCCAGTATAAAAGAACTCTCTTCTAAAATGTGTAGGTGCACAAATAAAATGATAGGAGAGGTTTATTTTGCTCATTTAAATGAAAGACCAGAGGTATATTTTCAGAACAAAACAAGGTGGGTTAACAAGTCTTCTCACCATTCTTAAACTCACCTCATAGGTTTAAAGGGAGCTGACCTCTGTATTCTACCTGGTCTTTTAACTGGTGAGCACATTCTTAATTTTAGGTTACTTATGAGCATCATCACAGTGGTCTTGTATGACTATAGGTGAATATAGCTAAATTTATTCAGAAATACCAAAGTGAAATGGATTTCTATTAAGGGTGATTAAGATGGCCCTCCCCACAAGGCTTATGGATCCAGATGGATTCCTGATGGCTTTGGAGGAGTTTCCTTTAAAAAAAAAATTGTGCACTTAAAAAAAATTAGACAATAATAACATTTGATAGCAAAAAAACCCACAGAAAATATATAATGACACTTTTAACAAACTAGAAAGGACTCTAACCCCACACATTTAAATGACAAGACAAACCAAGTAACTAATAACAAATAATAAAATATTACATACTATCACTTATCTTATTGTTCACTAATAAATATAGTACTTCCTAGACACTGAGAAAACCAGCTATAATTTCTTATGCAAATTAATATACCTTTCTTATTGTATCATAAAGAGGTCATCATACTCATACGAACATACCCCATCTCTTTATGAGTATCATCATCTACTGTAAACTCTAACACAAAGTAGATAGGCGTTTGGAGAGTTTCCTGATGCCTTGGGAGGTGATCCTGTCGAAGCTTTGGCTGATCTCTGCAATAAGGAAATGGCCAGGGCGGTAGATATAATTGTACCTAAGTGTCCCCTCTCACAGAGTGAGCACCCTAGTTCACTAGGGAGTTGCCTGGCGGTGATGAAATGAGCAGGATGGAGACTAGATGGTGGGAGACTTGGAGTGAGTCTGACCGAACATGGGCTATCGCTCATTGGAAAACCTATGCCATGGTGGCGGTGGCAGCAAAGAAATCCTTCTTCACTACCACTATTGCATCTGGATAGTGTCATCCAGCACAGCTGTCTCAAATGATCAGGGGCCTTTTTACATTTTACCCCACAAGAGCAGTATATCAACCAGTCAACTGTTTCTTGTGAAGAGTTTGTACAACACTTTACAGATAAAATCGCTGGGATCCACTCTGACTTGGATGCTGTAGTTGATACAGGTCTGGTGGATATAACCTTGTCCCCTGCTTGTTCCAGGTGAATGGATAAATCTCAATTTGTGCAACCTGAGGACAGAATCCTTGGAGAGATGAGAGCCACCACGTGTATACGGGACCCATGCCATTCCTGGCTGTTGAAAACAGCCTGAGGGGGACTGGCAGATTGGGTAAGGGGAGTTGTGAATGCCTCACTACAGCAAGGCGGGTTTCTATCTTGTCTAAAAGAGGTTGTGGTGAGGCATTATTGAAAAAATCCTCCCTGGATCCCACAATACTGGAGAACTATCAGCCAGTCGCCAATATCCCTTCTTTGGGCAAGGTATTGGAGCATGTGGCAGTCTCCCAGCTCCAGGCATTCCTGGATGAAATGAATTATCTAGATCCATTTCAGCCTGGCTCCAGGCCCGGCTATGGGACAGAGAGAGCTTTGGTCACCTTGTTATGCAGGGAACAAGACAAGGGGAATGTGTCCCTGTTGGTTCTGCTGGATCTCCTTGACCATGGAATCCTTCTGGGTCGCCTCTCTGGGATGGGGCTCGGGTACAGTGTTTTACACCAGCTCCAGTCTTTCTTGGAGGGCTGGACTCAGAATGTGATGCTGAGGGAAGTCTGTTTGACACCCTGGCCACTATCCTGTGGTGTCCCTCAGGGCTCAGTTCTGTCCCCCATGCTGTTTAATATTTACATGAAACCACTGGGAGAAGTCATCTGGAATTTGGGGGTTCAGTGTCATCAGTATGCTGATGACACACAACTCTATCTCTCCTTTCCATCTGATTCCAAGAAAGATATTTCTGTACTAAACCAGTGTCTCCTGTCAGTAATGGACTGGATGAGGCCAAACAAATTGAAACTTAATCTAGACAAGACAGAGGTGTTCCTGGTCAGTCAGAAGGCAGATCAGGAAATGGGGATTCAGCCTGTGCTGAATGGGATCACGCTCCCCCTGAAATCTCAGGTTCGCAGTTTGGGTGTGCTCTGGATCTGGATCTGAACCTGGATGCTCAGGTTTTGGCCATGGCCAGGAGTGCACAGTTAGAAACAGTACACCAGCTGTGCCTGTTCCTTGAGAAGTTTGATCTGGTTACAGTGATACACCCCTTGATTACAGTACATCCCATCTGGACTAGTGTAATTCACTCTATGGGGGGCTGCCTTTGGAAACTGTTCGGAAACTTCAGTGGGCCCAAAAAGCTGCAGCCAGGCTGTTGACTGGGCTGGATAGAGGGATTATGCGACTCTCCTGTGGAAATAGCTCCAAAGACTACCAATACGTTTCTGGGAAGAATTCAGATTGCTGACTTTGACCTTTAAAACCCTACACAGCTTGAGTCCAGATGATCTGAAAGACCATATCTCTTTATATAAGACTGGGCAAATCATAAGATCTGCAGGGAAGGACTTCCCAGTCCCACCATCTTTGCAGGAGCAGTTAGTAAGGACTGGTGGGAGAGCCTTCTCTGTGGCTGCTCCCAGGCTGTGGAACTCCTTTCTACAGGATGTCCAGTTGACCTTCTCTCTCCCTGCTCTTTTCCATCAGCAGGTTTTTATTCAGGCAGGCCTTTGAATTTTAATTATGGAGCAATAGTGTATGTGTAAAGTGGCAGGTGGTATTTTTTAAATCTTTCATTGAAGCTACATTTTAAAAAATTTTTAAGTGTTCTAAACCATTTTTAATCATGTTTTAATAATATTGTTATTTAATTATTTTTAACTTTTGTAAATTAGTGTTTTCACTGGATCTTTCTTAATTTGTTATAAACCTCCATTTTGGGAGAAAGGTGGGATATAAATTCCACAAATAAATAAATAAATGCCTTTTTTTCTTTTTCTTTGCCCTCACATCTTTGCCCAAACAGATTTTTGCAGAGGTAATAAGAAGGACAAAGTAGGCCTGCCATTAAGCATGTGTGAGAGGCAGTGCCTTCTCAGTGGTAGCCCAACATTATGGTACTTAATTACAATGGACTTATGCTTAGCTCTTTGGTGCTAACCTTGAAGACCTTCCCTTTCAATGCTGTCTTTAAGTGAGACATAGTAACTTGCACCATGAAATAAACTTTTTCAAATAATGTGCACCATTTTGCTACACATGTGATCATATAGGAACAGCCATAAAAAGCAGCTAAAATACTTATAAATAATGAAATGAAAGAAATAAGTTTGTACACCATGCAAAACGATGGCTGTGCCATACCATTTTCAACTCTTTGGAGTAAACACAATGACTGACTCTGTCTAGCTTGGGACAGAACTGAGAATATTCAAGAGTACAGGAATGGAATCCAACTCTAACAAAAGTAAGTCTTTACATAGTCCATCACTGAACATACATAAGGATCAAGAGAACTGAGCCTAACCTGCTGCGTAGATGCATCCTGCTGGACGTATGTCACTTGGGACGGATCTGTAAACAGGGTCTGAAGAAAATAATATAGTGTTAATAAAATGTCCTAGTACAGTTTGGCAGTCTGAAGTTCACAATGACAGGTTAACCCTGCTGCTAGGGAAGCGATATTGGACAAAAGACCAATTTTGTTCCATTTTCATAATACCAGTCACTCTGACCAATACAATATATGGATGCCAATATCCTATATATATATATATATATATATATATATATATTATGTGGAATTCACTCTTGGTATTAGGATTTTTAAAAATCCAACATTACTTCTACAAAGTGTGAAATGATGATGTTACATTTGTACATGAGTTTCCTCTAGAAAGCACTAATGTTACTATGAAGCCTTAGCCAATCATTTGCATTATATATTAAGACTTAGGGCAATTACACCAAACCTTGAAAGCAACACTCTGTATGGCCATTTAGACCAAGAGTGAAGAGAAAGAAAAGACACAATGAACCATCAAAATGTGCTGTCATTAGGACAAGAAAAAATAAAAAGAAATTAGAAGAGTGGATAGTCCTAAAATCTCTTGGAGTGGGTAATCTGGGGTTTGGAAATCAATAGGCTACTATTACTAGCATTGAAACAGTGCTTTTCAAACAGTGTTCCAGAAAGTTTGTCAGAAGCTTATTAAGGGATTTTTGGTTAGAAGAACTGGAAGATTACTTGCAACTACTACTGATCTTTCCTAGGCATGTGAAAACTCAAGAATGTTGTGTGTATTTTGCGCTTGTACTTTCAGCTCGTATGATTCAGGTGAAAAGCTCAGCATTCCTGGCCAGTATGCTGAATAAAAAGGCACATAGCTGAGTGGCAGAACATAGGCTTTGCATGCAAGAAGTCTCAGTTTCAATCCCTAGCATCTTTAGGGCTGCAAAAGACTATAGAGTGAATTGGTGTTGCAAGCCAGCATAAATCAGAGGAGGGCCACCTGCAGTCCTGGAGTTACACATAACCCCAAGATTTGATTTTTGGCCTTCAACCCCTCCAGATTTCCCAGAGTATTCTTTTTCTGTCGCCCAAAAAGGGATGAATCAATTCTCTTGGAAGTCTCTAGGAGTGGCAATCAGCATTTAAAATAAGTTGAAACTCCTCCGTGCATGTTTTAACATCAACAAAATACCTGGTTTTCAAAACCAAACATGAAGTTTGTTGTGGGGGGGCTGTTTTTTTGTCTTTTTTACATTTTTAATAGTCCATATGGCCCCAGAAGGTCTCAAGGGCGGAAAAGGGACCCTGGAGACTTCACAATTGTCCACAGTGCAAACAATACTCTCTTAGCTAGATTGATGGTCTGAGCTAGCTTCCTCCATTCCTTCCTGTGAGCCTACGCCTTATAACATGTTTCAAAATCTCTTGCAAAGCACAAGGATTGCATGGAAGACATATTGGGTTCCTTGGCAAACAAAACCATATTGGAGACATTCCTTAAAGGAAGGAATTTTGAAAACCACAGTTGTAAATGAACAGATTTGGTGGTTACTTAGAGACAATAAGCTAACACAACAGAGAAAAGTAGATGGGTTCATTAGTAGTCACCCGCACACTGTTGCACAAATAAGGATTTAAGCAATGATTAATTAAGTGTCCCCATCTTTTACAGAATACCGTGACTGGTGAAATTGTACACTGGCTACTGCTGTTGTCTTTTGAAGATGAAGAAAAATAGAATTAATTTTTTTCCAGTTTCAGGGAAATGCGATGGACAAGGCTTCATACTCAATAGGTTAGTTACCAACAGCTTTTGATTACAACATCTGCACTCCCATTTAGACCAAAAAGTCCATTCTCTCTCTTTGCCAACGGTTAGATGATTATGCACAGCTGAGAGCTATTAGGCATTCACACAACTTGGCAGGCAGCTGGCCCCAGTCCTGAATGGAATTATTTCTTTTTGCAGCCATAAGTAGGCAGAAACAGGGATGGGGGTGTCACATGCCTGAGTGGCTTCCACGGGATGGATGTAAACCAGTGTATGCTCTGACGTATCCACCGAGGTGTAAGATGTGCCATCAGCTGTGTAGACCACCTGTTGTGAGGGACGGTCCTGATCATCACTGTACACGATCTGAGCCACAGCTCCCCCTTCAGGGACAAAGTGGACCTGGAGTGGATGGGGAAAGGGGAGCAGATATCAATAATAAATGCATGGAGGTATCTAGTCAGAAACTTTCTGTGTGAGAATGCATGGAGCACAGTCATTGTCACATGTGCAGGTAACAGGAATAGCAGAGAAATAATCTAAGGCTGGTGATGGGGAAACAACAACCAAAAATACCACTTCCAGAGAAAATCAGGCACTGGAAATAAACCACTTCACTCCAAAACTGAGTTAAACTGAACTATTTAGATCAAAATCAATGCAATCTATTAAACTAATATCTTGTTTTATAAAAACAGGCTGCATGCCTTTCTCAGCAACATGGCACTTACATGGCAGAAACCCAACACACACAGCACTTGCAGGTACAGCAGGTGGTGGAACCATTCTGGTTGAATTTCTACCTGCTGTGCAGCTGTCAAAAGTACAAAAACTCTTACCAGAAAAAAGATACAGAAACCCTAAGAACGGTTGGACAAACCAAATTGGGTCTTTATCACCCATCATCAATGGCTTTCTTTAGTATCTTGGCTTCCTTGACCAAGACTCAAGATTTTTTCCCCTGCAAGAATCTCTGAAATGGTACCTCTTTTTTGCTTTTGTTTTATGACTGCAACCCAGATCGTGTGGCTTAACATGTAGAAGAATCATGTGCGTGTGTGCGTGTGTCCCTGGGTTCCATTTCCATTTCCTTTCCTTTCCTGGGCCACAGGCAAGATTCTGGAGTGAATCAGGAGTTGGGATTGGGAATCAGGACCAAAGAGCAATCAGACGCCAAATCAGAAGACTATACCAGAGAACATGCCAAGAGCCACAACTGAAGAGCGATTAGGATCAGACAGCAAACCAGAAGACAGAACTTGAGAGCAAGACTAGAAACACAAGTTGCCTCAAGGTTCAGGCAAGCCTTGGTTTCAAGCAAAGCTCCACTGAGATAGGACTTCCTTTTGGATTTCTTGCCGCTCCAGAAAAGCCAACAACCAATCTGAGTGGAACCAGCCAAGAAGGTTCCTCATTAAGAAGCTGCAGTAATAAATCTCACCACATGGGGCAGTGGTCAGCAGTTGCTGCTACTTCCTAGCGGCAAGAGGATGTGTATTTATCACTTGTGTATTACCGTACTTATTTTAAGCATTTATTCCACTCTTCAACTGTAGGAAAGTTTCTGTACAACCAGTTAGAACAATAATATGTCATTACAACAGCAGACAATTGAATAAAGCAATGCTGGCGGTCTGATTCTTCTGCTGGCTGCTTCCAGATAGACAACTCCTATAAGTAAAATCAAAACACATGGGCCACTGTTCCATCTTTTCCTCTTTAACAGGTTTTTGGGAGGAAGAAGGATGAACTGGTAGGAAAATGCAAGATCCTTATACATGGAAGATGACAAAATAAGGACTCCCCTAAAACTCAGTGAACGATTGTATCATAAAAACCTCACCCCAGGCACTGTCGATGTGGCTCAGTTAACTCCACTCACTGCAAGCTTTTCTTTCTGGGTATCTGCAAACTTAGGCAAAACATCACAGCACAAAAGTGTATATTCAAGTAAATTTACAAATCATGCAAGCATCCAACAGGAAAGTGTTATTTTTCAAGTATCCAATAAGAAATGCATTCTTACTCCAAAAATTATTTTTAAAAGCAAGCTGTGCTGTTAGGAAATCCCTGTCTGTACATGGACACTGAGAAAATTAGGAATTAAAAGACTCTTTTGCTTCTAGTCACCTGAGTAGTATTCTGTTCCTGCTCAGTTGATTCAGGCCACACCTGTGTGGTTTCTTCTTTCAAGTCCATATCGTCTCTGCTGTGGGGCTCCATGGTGTGATAGCTGATTATAGAAGCTGAGCTTGTCTGAACAGATTCATCTGTCTGCTATATTTTGAGACAAGATAATCTTCTGTACCATGGCTATAGAGAAAGACAGAAGGGATGGGGTGTGGAGAGAGATGAGATATCAAAGTACTGAATGCATTACAGCAAATTTGGTCTTTGCTACAAAGAGCCATGAAGCTTCCCTACCCACCAGCTGTTGTAATTGGTATGAACAAAATAACAGTTTTGGGGGGTTCATCATGCTCTAGCATTGGAGTATACAGGAAGGAATTAAATCAGTTTTCCATGGATCCTATTCAGTTCTGTAGGATCATGATCATATTGGAGAGGGAACAAAACTAGACACTGCAAGCAGTCACCAAAAGCAGCAGGCTCATTTACTGGTAGTTACCAACACAGTAGTACCCACAAGTCCATTCCAGAATTCTAGAAAGATACAGATACTTTCCCACACGTACACATTTTGTCTTTGCATCAGTTACAGTGATGGACAGCTTGCCATTATGATGCTAAAAGTGAACATTGTCATTCATGTTAATGTGATCAAACACTGGTTGCTTTCTCAAAGAGATGCTCCCGTCAGTTTCCTATCTATCTATCTATCTATCTATATGCAAGGTATAGCATGCAATCCACACTGAGCCTGCTAGATGAAGTATTCTGGGAGCTGTAATCAAAAAGAAAGGTTCTCTTCCAAATTCTGTTCTAATGTTAATGGCTTTGTGCTCCTAGAAATACCAAGTTCACTATCTTTTTGCAAGGGAAGCCACAAGGCCATGTTTTATTTGACAATTGTTGTTGACAAGAACTGGTAAATGAAGTCATAAAGTAACCCTAGTCAGAGACAAAAAGACACTCCTGATGTGAAAGTATCTCTTATTCTTGAAATATGCAGCACTCAGATGCAGAACATACAGTATATTTAAGAGGATATAACATAATTGTATAGAACAGAGATGTTAGGAGCATTTGAGAAAGACATTCATGAAATTATTCCCCTCCTCACTGCATGTCCTGAGCAGCAGTGGATGGTGGCTTCCATGTCAAGGACATGGTGCACCCCCAAAACAGGTTCAGCATCTTGGACAGTTCATTTAAATTTCAGACTATAACCTAGAGTAAATTCACCATCTCAGCGACCTGGAAGCCATCAGCTACCACCATTCCTAAATATCTGTTGGTCTGTCATGGAAGACAATGAAGATCACAAACAAATATCTTCTTTGTAAACATTCACCAAATCAAAATTAGCTTCCAGAGGATGCTAAATCAGATTGGAAAGGAAATTCAGGATGCAACTCTTGACCCGGAAGGGGTGCTCTGTAGTAATAATGTTTGTGATCCATTTGCAAGCTGGTAACAGTGGGTGTGTTTTTTCACACAAATAAGCTACCCTGTACCAGTACACAGAGCACATTATCCCACAATAACAAAAATAATCATTTTAAAAGTTTCTAAATCACCAGTTCTATGTAATATTTCACTTCGATGCATAATTAGAAACGTGGCAGCCAGATTGGTTACATGTACATCTACAGGTACATCTAGGAGTTGAATACATTACGCCAATATTAAAACCACTCTACTGGCTGACAATTACTTTCCAGGCAAAGTTCAAAGTGATGGTTATTGCCTTTAAAGCCCTACATGGTTTGTGTCCAGGTTATCTGCAGGACCGCCTTCTCCTGTACAATCCACCCCATACACTTAGGTCCTCTGGGGGACATTTGCCTCAACCGGCCAGGACTATATTGGCAACTGTCACCCAGAGGACCTTTTCGTTGACCGCCCCCAAACTGTAAAATGACTTGCCAGAAAAGATTCAACAGCTAAGCCTGCTGTCTCAATTTAAAACAGTATTAAAGACGTATAAATTTTATAGTTTTATTTTAAATGTATGGATGTGTTCAATGTAATGTTTATTTTAATCCTATGTGTTTTAATGATTTTATGTTTTAGTTATATAGTTGTCCCTTAATATTCGCTAGGGTTTGGTTCCAGGACCCCCCATGGATACTAAAATCCATGAATACTCAAGTCCCATTATATGCAATGGCATAGCAAAATGGTATCCCTTATATAAGATGGCAAAATCAAGGTTTGCTTTTTGGATTATTATTTTTTTAAGAATATTTTCAAGCTGTGAGTGCTTAAATCCATGGATACCAAATCCGTGGATACAGAGGGACAACCCTATATTGTATTTTAATTCATATTGTACCCCAACTTGAGCCTTGGGGAGAGGTGGGTAAGAAATAAATATTACTGTTGTTTTAAATTTCTAGTTCAGTATTCAGTTGGCCCCTCTTCCCAGTGACTCTTCTTCCTCATTCCACATGTGCAGTCCCTCCTTACAGCTGGCATGCTGAGAAAGACAGAGAATTAAAAATGAAGCTTAAACTCCAATTTCCATGAGCTCAGGAATCTTGACAAATTGCTTCCATGTACTACTTTATCTGCCCCCTTGCGACTGTAACCAAGCGTCTTAATCTGCCACTGGGGATCTCAGACGGGTAATTTACAGCTCTGTTGATTGGTTCAGACAGTCATTCAGCACCTTTCCAGTTCTTCGTCTCCAGTGTCATTATTAAATCACAGACCTAGGAATTAGTGCAAGGCTGAGGCCATTTGATTTTCAGCAAGTCCAATTAACTTTATTTTATACTGGCTGGCTGAGCAGATCTAATAGTTGGGAACCCTTGCCAATGCACAGGAAAGAAAGCACTGACTCCTCCACCCATTTGAATTTTAAATGCAAATTATTTTTAGACATAATTTATGCCCACATAATGTCATTTGGTTTGTAAATTAAGGAGGGTGGGGAGCTTGCTATTTATCTGGCTAACATTATGAAATTCCTACAGGCACCGTTGGTACATCCCCCCCCCCTCCCACAGAAGGCTCAAATCAATAATGTAGGAAAGGCAACCAGTAATGTCTCTCAGCAGAACGGTAGGAAAAGCAACACTATATAGATTTCTGAAAACAACACAACACTGATTTCTTTATATGAATGGACTGTATACTATGTTATAATGCCAGAGGCTGCCTCTGTTTTGGTAGTTCAGGCACAGCCACAGATTGAAGGCTGCCAAGTTAATTTTCTTCCCAATAAGAGACACGGAAGAGAGTAGAGTAATCTGTGGTATATGTTTCAGGAAAGCTGTGGCATTTGTAAGAGATATCCATTAAGCTTTATAGCATGGGTGCACTGTCAGAACGACATTATGGGCACTCCCTTGAAATGAGGATCACCTGGCAAATCTAAACACATTGCTAGCAAACCCAAGGATACTGATCTTAGTATGCCAAGTCATCATTATAACAGGGGGGAAACACTGCTGCCAGGATCAAAGAACTGTTTTAACCAAATCCTACATCCCTACTGAGATTTTAATTTTTACTTTATGGCCGCAGCTTCCTGCACTGCATCACAGATTGCTCTTGAAACCCCCTTGAATTTCAAATGCACTTTAGCATACAACATGGGAAGCTAAGAATCAGCAACTTCTCGTACATGTGGTGTAATTCCTTGGATATGAGGGTATTAATCTGAAAAACTGAATGATGAAATATTGTCAATACTGTTTAAACATTTCAGCTTTTGCAGTCAGTAACACAAGTCAGATTTCACCCAATAGAGGAACTTGAGTTAGCAATCTCACTTTAGAGGCCTCTGTAAGAAGTTAAGGGCTCAAAGCAGAGACTTGGCCAACAAGGGCTACACACATTATTTCCTGCTCTGGGGTAGTAGTATAGAGGAAACTGCTGGCCTGCAGATGGTTGGAGGGTAGTAGGCTACCACAGCTACCCATTCAGCATCAGATGGCATAAGGAGCCAATAGGATATCCTTGGATCCTATAAAGCTACCAAGTCTAACTGGGCTTCTCCCCATTTGCAAGCACCTGGCTAAAACACACTAAGGGCTACAGTGGGGATGGGACATTTACAAACAACACATGAGCTACCCTCAAAGCTCTCTCTGCCATCTCAGAGATTTAATGTGTTATGCACTAAGGTCTATACTGGGACTTTTAAGTGGATTTAGCATGTCAGGATTCCATATCATCAGGGCTCTGCAAGCCATTCAGCCAAATATACTTAAAACTGTATATAGATCTTTATTAAATACCAAAATCAGGCTCATTCATAGCACAGTAGTATTTCCAATTCCTATGGATGGGTGTAAAAGCTGAACAATAAAGAAACTTCACAGGAAGAAAAGTAACTCATCTGAAATGTGGTGCTGGAAGACTTTTACAGATAGCATGGACTGCTAAAAAGACAAATAAATGGGCTCAAGAGCAAATCAGGCTTGAATTCTCACTAGAAGCCAAGATGACTAAATTGAGGCTGTCATGCTATGAGAAGACATGACTCACTAGAAAAGACAATAATGCTAGGTAAGGTAGAAGGCGGTAGGAAAAGAGGAAGATTGCATTCCAGATGGATAGACTCAGTAATAGAAGCCCTGAGTCTGTAAAACCTGAGCAGGGCTGTTGATGATAGGGTGACTTGGAGGTCTCTCCTTCGTAGGGTCACCGTAAGTCAAAGTTGACTTGACAGGAAATAACAAGACCTTCACACTCAACAGCAGATCTGAGAAAAGAAGGTTGTGCTTACACACATACATCCTGTCACACTGTAGCTCTACATATATTGCAGGTAAAGGCCAGCATAGAATTATTGTCTGAGCAACTTGTCTTGCTAGCAAAGCCTGAACGCCCTGCTGAACCTCATGTGGAAGCATCCATTTGTTCCTAGGCCAACAGCTCAGACAGTCTAGATTTTCAGACAACACTGTTATACTGTTACTATTCCACTATATTTGCTCTGGCTGCCTCCTGTTGAATGTTGGGGTTTGCAGTTTAGGGAGGAGCATTTACAACTCTCAGCCAGAGAACTCTTAGGCCTCACTAAACTACAAACCCCAGAATTCCACAGCAGGAAGCCAGAGCAGTTAAAGTGGAATCTCTGGCTTTTCTTCGCAAACGAAGATTCAGGAAGGACTCATCCTGCATTTTCTGCAAGCGCGCTGATGACTAAAAAGGTCAATCTGAGATAGACAAGTCCAATTGCAGAAAGCACAGCAGAAGGTTTCCTCGGGTGATGTTACCGGGTTGTGATTCTTTCCTGCCCAGCGCAGCTGTGTTCTCAATATCATGGCCTCGATGCTGGTGAGCCCTGCTTGCTCAAAGACAGCAACATTCGTCACATAATCAGTCCAGTGTATATTTAGGATTGTGCGTAAACAGCACAGGTGGAAGCGTTCGAGGAGTCGTAAGTGGTGGCGATAGGTGACCCATGTTTAAGGAATTTGGGGGGACATCCTAGTCTTTCCAGGATCTGCCACAGATCCTGTGGAATAGTAACACTATAACAGTGTAGTCTGAAAATCTCCATGTCTCAACAAAATGTTGTCATAGAAATAAGACCATAGATAAAATTCCATGAAGTTGGGATCCAATTTTTTGCAATATTGTGGTGTTTTCATTTTTGGTAACTAGGTCATGTTGCTTTCTTTTGAGAAATAAGGCAGGATGTAAAAAAAATATTCTTTTTTAAATCAAACTGTTGCGTTCAGTTCTCTCAGCTCATACTTTGGGTTACTTTCACTAAGATGCTAATCTTGTTCACAAACATAGTTTTGGTTTACATACATTCATTTACTGATACATTGACTCATGAAGTGCCTCTCTGGGAGTCATTGAGGGTTTTGCAGGGGAATGTCAAGGAATGGGGGTGGGGGTGGGGAATTGTGGTCTCAAAATTGCTTTCATCTTGTGAAATGGCCAGAAAGTACAGCAATACTAGTGAAGCTAAATTTGTACAGACCTTGAAGAAAAGCAGAACAGATTAGGAATACAGCTGTTTCATGATTCTAAAAACCCCTAACATTGGATTGAAATATTTTATTTTCTCTGAATTCTCAGTGTTTTAGAATGTGTCTTTTTGTCAAGCCAGCATATGTATTAGCTGAATATACACACTATCTATGCATTGCCATGTCTAAACCCTTTGTACTTATTTCCCCTTTTTATTTTAATACAGCATGCAGGGAGTTGACAGCAAACATGGAATGCCAACAGCAGGATGTCAGTGACAGCTTGTGTTGTGTCAGAAGAACAAACGCAGGCTGCTTGCTGCAATGTGAGAGTGATGCAGTGCTATCAGCCAATCCCTTGCATGTCTGCAGCATCCCTAAGGATAGCCTCTTACAGCAACGTAGCTGCGTAGGCGTGATGAGAATAAGAGACTATGTATGTCAGCTCAGAAGCTGCTATGCCATTACAGGTTGCTGCAACAAACGGCAGGCGAGTGGCAAGAAGATAGAAATGCATTGTGGCATCATCCTGGAGCAGTAAAGCAACATTAATGCTGACAGAAGGCTGTACAAGCAAAACACTAATACATAAAAGGAGGCCCATGCATTGTCCTTACATTAAGAAAAATCCAATTTAAACTGAGTGCAATCCTGTCTTGGGAGCATTCTTTAACATCTTGTTCTGGGATTAATTAACAGAATCATTGTTAATAATTATGGAAAGAGTATATATGAAGAGCTTGGGTCATTTAGGGAAAAGTGCTATGATATAAATACTACCACCATCATCTAAATACATGACGTTGTGGGATGAGAACAAGTGACCAAGGACTCCCTGACATTCAGAACAATGGAGGAAACTTTCTTTCTTAAGAGTACCTGAGGAATTATTTTTAAAGGTTGTATTCTGTGAACTTTTTTCTGTGAACTTTTTTTTAATGTTTCCAAAACTTCATCTAAATCGATGGCAGAATTTTTGCCTCTATGAGACTCCATTTAATCCATTCTTTCTCCTTCCTCTTTCCAAATTATACTAGAAAGTCAGCTCATCTCTTCTGATGTTTCCCCAATTTCTATTTTTATACTGTATCTGTGTCATGAATGTACTTTTGACTCAATCCCATATTACCAGTTCCAAGGCCTTGCTTATGAAAAGCCTCTGTACAAAAACAATCTTAACCCAACTCTTGAAGTTCAGTTCAAAGGAAAGATGAAGGGAAACTAAAGCATGTTTCATACACAAGATTCAAACCTGTGTTTGAAATACAGTATAAGGTTCAAAATGCAGAGCCTTTTCCAGAAAATGTTTTATTGAGAAAGCTTGGTTTATTAGTTCTGAAATTTTTTTTAAAAAAATCTAAGGATGAAGAAGTAAAATGAAGTAAAAACAAAAAATCTCCTATTTCCATTCCCAATATCCTATGGTTTTCAAATTTTTGTTACAGTTATCAATTTTACTGCAGGTATCTTCATCCTGTCACTAAGGAAAACAATGCTAACCAACCCCCGCCCCAAACCCAAGCATTGTGCAGGTCTACCAGTTATTTCCATCTCCATGGTCAATACCCATACTAGTTCAAAACTAATTTTTACAATATTATGTCTTGGTCTCATTGCACATGACAAATCTCAGTAAGAACATATGGGAAATTGGGGACACTTATCATGAGCCTCGTCTTGCTTTTTATTTTTCTAACCCAAAGCTTTTGCTGCAATTTCCCCTGGCAAATTGTGTGTGAAGGCTGAAAGTGGATGAGAACAATTCCTCTACATTTTGGAGAAGACGGTGAAAATCATAAACTTCTCTAAGGTGGCAGTGTACTGCGGCATCTTCCCCTACCTTTTTAATTTTAAACTATTAGTAGTTGTCATTGTTATTATTCCCCACTCTTTATTTAAAAAGAAAGAAAGGTCCAAGAGCCATTTAGAAATAGTAAATACAATGGGCCCTTGTTATCTGCTGGGGTTTGGTTCCAGAACTTCTCCATGAATACTCAAGGTTTGCTTTTTAGAATTCTTGGGGGGGGGGATAATTTCAAGCAGTGGATGGTGGAATCCGTGGCTACAGAGGGCCAACTGTAAAATAATCCTTGCCCTCCATCTAACAATCTAAACATCATGACACCAAAGGAAAACAGACTGAGAAGAGTAAGGAGGGAAGAGCTGAGGGATGGGGAATCCAAGCATTTAAACTTAGTTACAAGGTTCCAGAAATGAGGGCCCACCCTTTTGTTTTCACTCCAGCAGGCAGTACTAGATGGCATGTGATATCTGTAGTCCTACCACTGATTCATCAAGCCAACACTCTTCCATCTTGGGACTGAGTTTAACCACAGATCCCATGGCTTAAACTTCTAGCCAAATACAGTTGTCCCTTCATATTCACTGGGGTTTGGTTCCAGGACCCCCCGTGGATACCAAAATCTGTGTATACTCAAGTCCCATTATATGCAACGACATAGCAAAATGGTGTCCCTTATATAAGATGGCATAATCAAGGTTTGCTTTTTGGATTATTATTTTTTAAAGAATATTTTCAAGCCGTGAATACTTAAATCCGTGGATACCAAATCCATGCTTATGGAGGGACAACTGTATTTCAACGCCAGTACGTCTTCCCCTCCCCTTCTGCCCCTGGTTAATTTGTTATCATCTATCCTAATTATGAGTTCTGGGGAATATGAAAGTTTGTACCCTATTGTGGAACTATGGTTGGTCGTAATAAATGTATTGCTCCATACCCTCCAACTGTCCTGATCTGGCAGGGGCAGGCCCAATTAATTGTCTTATCATCTCACTTTTTCAGCTACTTGTGAGATGGCTCTGTTTCTCTCTCCTCTTCTCACTTCCCCCTTTTCCCTCTGCTTACATCAGTTGCTGCAAACTGAGTCCAAAGTGCAAAAGTAGCTCCTTTTGGGGCCAAAGATAGAGGACTGGTTGGTCTCTACTGTTTCATAATGTTTTTCCTGGGATGGAGAGCAGCAGATTCTAAGACCTTGAGTCCACATAGGTTTCCCACCATTTCAAGTGGTATGAAACTCCTGAAATTTGCAGTCAGGTGGAACACTATCACCTCCTCATAATGCCTCAATTCCAGAGGTATTACTGGGGAAACAAAAACAAGATGGTTCCCAGTTTTTAAGACTGCTTCCTGCTATTTGAACTTACATTACGAGAGGCAAGGTAGGATGGCTTTAAAGGGGGTTAATAGAAATATTGAACTTGAAGAATACTAAAAAGCAGTCAGCATGCGAGCCAGCCTGGTGTTGTGGTTTGAGTGTTGGACTATGGCTCTGGAGACCAGGGTTCAAATCTCCGCTCAGCCATGGAAACACACCAGGTGACTTTGGGCATGTCACACTTCCTTAGCCTCTGAAGAATGGAAAGGCAAACCCCCTCTGAACAAATCTTGCCAAGAAAACCCACCTTAGGGCTGATGTAAGCCAAAATGACTTGAAGGCCCACAACAACAAAAGGAGTAACACTTGGGTGGGTTTGCCTTGGTTTACAATGAAGCTATACATTTTATCTCCTTTTGACACAGTAAGCCAAGATTTCTATGTCTATAAATGCAGAAGTATATTCTTTTTCAGTGATGAATAAACCAAGACGACTGAAAGAGAAGAAAGACCATTCTCTCCAGTGCAGATACTAGGGAAATGATAAAATGCATTAGGCAGATCCTTTTTAAAAAGAACCTATTATGCATTAAGCTGTTGTTGCAGTGATTCAGGTACTGACTTCACCAACTTTCTATTTTTGAGAAATTTCATTTGAAAATATATCTGCTCAGATATATATTGATCTGATGCAGTCTGAATCTGGAGAATGGAAAATAGACTTTTGCCATTTTTATCACTACAACTACAAATCCCATTCCATGGCACTGAGCCATGGCAGTTAAAGCGGTGTCAAACTGGATTATTTTTGCAGTGCAGATGCTGCCACTTAGGGCTGAACAAGCAGTCGTTCTTAGAAAAGAGACTGTATTTCAAGTCTGATCCTACACTAAAATTTAGAGAACATATTTTTCACAACTGTTGCTGTGTGCCATCAAATCGTTTCTGACTCATGGTGCTGATAAGATAAACCTACCCGGCATTTTATTGGCAAGATTTGTTAGAGGGGGTTTGCCTTTGTCCTCTGAAGCTGACAGAGAGAGAACTGTAACTGGCACAAGGTCATCCATGGGTTTCCACAGCTGAACAGAGATTTGAACCCTGGTATGAGTCTAACACTCTCACTTCACTACATCTCGATGGTTTTTTCCAGGACTATCACTCCCAAAATCCCGCACTCAGCAAAGCCAGTTTTCCAAGAGCTGGCCTGATCACATTGGATAAACATTTACGCAACTTAGCACTAGTGCTCCTTAATGTTGTAGACTTATACGACACCTGGCAACTGCTAGTATCTGAAACTGCCCCACCACAGCAGGAACAAAAAAAGTGCAGTTTCACATAATAGCTGCTCCAGCTCTCAGGGCCTTGGAAGTGAGAGTGACAGATTCATACACTCATCTTGGAGTAATGACCTCTAAATGGGGAGGGGGGAGTCTTTCCCAATGCTACATGCACAGCAAAGGAGAAGATCAAAAACTGGGCTAGCAGCCAGGAACTCCTCAAGGAAAGGTTTGTTGGCAGCTGGGTGCTGTCAGAAGAATCCATAAAAAGACCACTGAGAATGAGGCAAATACTGTTCAGGTGAGTGTAGTAGATGCATCAAGTGGCAAGGTGGAGTACAAGGGAAGACGGGACTATGATCTAGATAGGAGATGTCAAGCAGATGGTAGCAAGGAATTTTTAGATTGCTAGCTCTGTGAACAAAAATGCCAAAGCACACTATAAAGAACTCTCAGCCCACAAGGGCCATGGAGCTTGTCTCCACCAAAGAAATCTGGGCATCATTCAAATTGTCTTGTGTTTCAAGTTGGCCAAGTAGTGATACTCTGGATCTTGTTTGCCTGCCCCTGACAAACACATCTGTAGTGGCCAGATGTCCCCAAGAAAGGATAATTTACTTTGGATGAATGATGAAAACAGCAATCATAAAATCACCTTGCCAGAACACTCCCTACTGGTGGTCCCCTAGAACAAAAGAATCCTCAATCAAAAAATCCAACTAGAAAGGTGAGAGAATAACAAAATTTTATGCTATCAATATTTGGACCACAGCAATAGTAAAACTCATCCATGTACATATCTGACACCAACATATATGAAAATAATTTTTGGTGCATAAGCATGCATCTGAGAGCTGCACTGCACACAGTTTATAATCCACATTTTTAAATAAAATATACACAATGCCTAAATAGCAACCTTGAGCAAAGACAAGCCTGTACTAACAATCACTCAGTGACTCAATGTCATAAAGCCACTATTTTAAATCCAAGCATTATCCTGGTCAGCATGTACATTCCCAGGCCTTATCTACTTTAACCCCAGGATATGGAAAGGTGGGGACATAGGTTAGGGGTCCCTGTAATACCCTAGACAATTGCTATTAATGCTGTGTTGTAGTCACCAAGGCCTGGATACTCTTTCACTGCAAGCCATAGTCAAGGACCACAGGATTACTATGAGAGGTGAGTTTTCTATAGAATTATGCTGTGGGTTGCCATGAAGCCTTTCAGAGCAAAGTGACTTATTATGTGTGGAAGCAGCACTACAAATGCCTACAAAAAGCTACATCCCACACTTAGCATAATTATCACAGTACGTATAGAAAAGAAAGTCCGTGCATTTGCTGGAAGATTTTTGACACAAACATGTTCTCGCAGCAGCCAAATGATGACTACTGGGTCACAACTATTGCTTCTTCTCTGCATTCACATTCATCAAACACACTGACTGTTTCAAGGAACTCATGCTGGTAGCTCTTAGCTACATGGAAATAATTAGACAGTGTACATCCACAGAATATATACACCATACGTAGAACAGAAATAGAAAGTGGACACATGGTTAAAACACAGGCATATCCCTGTGGTGGAAATGGCTTCAGGTACTTCGGCTACTTATTAAGGTATGTATGTATATGTTTTAATTAACTGCTTGGGCTAGGCTCTCCTATATCATAGGTCTTTAAAAAAACATGGCCATCTCAGTGATTCCCTTATTATTGCTTTATGAGTAAAATTCCGATCAGGATGACAGTATAGAACAAAGATCTATTTATTTGTAGAAATCCCTGAAAAATAATGTATGTTTTGTGTGTAGACATGCTCAGAGCCTTCTACCATGCCATTCCTGTTGGAGATAGGTAGGTCATCCAACATCAAGAGCAGTGAGTAGGTTTGGGCCCTATTGTAAAATTTTCCCTAAATACAGTACCTAACTCTGCTCTCTCATATAGGAATGAATGGCAACTTTTCACTTACAGTATATGAGACCTGAATCAGGGCACACAAAGGGTGTATGAGATGACAAGGCAGCCTATTCTCACAACTGTGTTCTCTGTATCAATAATAACTTTAGGTTTTCCGTGGGTTTTGTCCGGGCTGTGAGGCTGCGTTTTAGAAGAGTTTATTTCTGACATTTCACTTTTATCTGTGGCTGGCATCTTCAGAGAATGGTTGGGTAGGAGTGTGTGTGTGGGGGGGTTATATACTGTGAACCCCTTTTGGGGAGAATATGTAAGTTTGTGTATTTGAATCATTAGTTTCTGGGTGGAGATATGCTAGGAGGATTAGTGTCTGTTTGGCTAATGGTTGGTTAATGGTCCATTATCTGCTGGAAATCCCCCTGTCCCTGGGTAGAGCTCATTAGCAAGTGTTGAGTTCTGATTTTAGTGTTCTTCAGGACTGGCAGCCAGATTTTATTTACTTTTAGGGTTTCGTCTTTCCTGTTGAAGTTGTCCAGGTGTTTGTGGATTTCAATACCTTCTCTGTGCATTCTGACATGATAGTTGTTGGTGTAGAATAGTTCTAGGATAGTGCTACCCAAGCATTCTCTGAAGATGCCAACCACAAATGCAGGCGAAATGCCAGGAATCAACTCTTCCAGAACACGGCCTCATAGCCTGAAAAAACCCACAGAAAACCTATGGATGCTGGCCATGAAAGCCTTTGATTTCACAATAATAACTTTATCTGCATATTCCAATCTGAATTCTATTTCTTGATCATATTAGAATGCATGAAATGGTGAGGATGTGGCAACAGATTACCACATAAAGGCATACTGTCACTTTTAACACTAGGTGAACATCATACACACCAACTTTTCTGATTTGGCAGGGAAAGTTCTGAATAACTCTCTGTTGTTCCACTTTTTCAACTGCTTTTAAAATGTCTCTGTTTCTCTTTCTTCCTCCCACTTTCCTTTTTTGTCTCCAGTTCACTTCAGTTGATGCAAACTGAGTTCAAAATGCAAAAGTATTTTGTATTCCATGAACTCAGAGGGGAGAAAGGAGGGCGGAATCTTGCCTTCCCAATAGGCTGAGATAAAAGTAAACTGCTGCAACCTCTCCTAGCTTGACTGGCCTTCATCATTAGTAAATTCTTGCCATCTTGACCACACTCTGATGTTGCTTGGTCACTTATGTCTCAGTTTACATCTGTGAAATGTCAGAGGATATGGCACCTAAACTCTTCTTGCATAGCTTAGGGAAGAACCATATATAGTACTAGCAAACTCAGGCACTGAGTTATGATGGCTGGGGAGTCATAGAATCATAGAGATGGAAGAGACTACGGAGGCCATCCAGTCCAACCCCCTGCAATGCAGAACTACACAATCAAACCACTTCCAACAGATGGCCATCCAGCTTCTGTTTAAAAACCTGTAACGTATTCCATTGTCAAACAGCACTTACTGTCAGGAAGTTCTTCCTAAGGTTTAGGTGGGATCTCTTTTCCTGTAGTTTGAACCCATTGCTCCATGTCCTAGTCTCTTGAGCAGCAGAAAACAAGCTTGCTCCATCCTCAGTATGACATCCCTTCAAATATTTAAACATGGCTGTCATATCACCTCTTAACCTTCTCTTCTCTAGGCTAAATATACCCAGCTCCCTAAGCTTCTCCTCATAAGACATGGCTTCCACACCTTTTACCTTTTGGTTGCTCTCCACTGGACACATTCCAGCTTGTCAATATCCTTCTTGAATTTTTGGTGCCCAGAACTGGACACAGTATTCCAGGTAAGGTATGACCAAAGCAAATTAGAGTGGTACTATTTCTCCCCTCGATTTTGACACTATATTGATGCAGCCTAGAAACTCATTGGCTTTCTTAGCTGCTACATCACACTGCTGACTCATGTTCTGCTTGTAGTCTACTCCTTCCACATGTGCTGTTGTCAAGCCAGTTGTCATACACCCTATATCTGTGAATTTCAATTTTTTTCCTGCCTAAGTGTAGTACCTTACATTTCTCCCTGTTGAAATTAATTTTGTTATGTTTTGGCCCAGCTCTCTAATCTGTAAAGGTCATTTAACAAGTGTCAAACTAGGGCTGCTGATACCAGCATGACCAGAGGATTGGAGGGGGGGGACACACCAGGGTTTGCAAAAGTAAAAAAAAAAGATATTGAGGGGGATCGTAAACAATACATTGAAGACAGAGCACTGCACACTGATGTTTGCTGTGGGTGTTCTTTGACACATAAACTCGCTTGCTCTCTCTGTTTCACTTTAGGCTTATGACATAGAAAATGTGCCAGCTATATAATGGCTGTCGTGCTCCCCTTAAAAACAATGGGAGAAGAGGAAAGCTCGTTGATCTCTTCCAGCAACTCTAAGACTACTGCCAAAATTGCATAACATAATGTACTGTGTGATAAAAGCCTTCAAATCCAACAAAACAATGCATGATTAGATTATGCATATCTTGCTCTATTCAGTTCTAGAGAAAAGCAGCTTGCTGCCCATCACTTCCCACCTCTCCCAGCCCATCCTTACTTTCAGATAAGTTGATGATTGTGAGAAACTCAGCTCATTCACTAGAACATTTAGAACTACATAGTAGCCATGAGGAAAATTTCCCTTCAAAAATCAGACACACTCTGTGATTCCAAAATAATTACATCTGTGAACTATCTCATCTGCACAGGATTTGCAGAGTATAAAGGTAATGAGAAGAGAAAGCCACATTCCATAATTTACTCTCTCAACAATTTTTCTCCTACTACTCAAGCAGTATACAAAATTGGCAAGCACATCCATTAACATCCTCTACAGAGGAAAAAATAAATACGTAAATCCCTGATCTTAAAAGAGCCTTGCTCTGAAGCTGGCTTCACAACTTTGTTACAATTTGGTTTGCACAGCTGGTAATGACAGCAGGTGGTCACAAACACATTAGAAAGGTGCTTGGCTACTACAGTGCAAGTTAATATGAAGGGAATCATAATGGGTTCATTTCCATGGAGCCAAACAACAAGGCAGCAGGTTAACACAATTTAATATAAAACATATACCAGCAGTACCACTAGGTCACCGCCCACCAGCAATATGTAAATGAGATATTTTTGTCCATACACATTCTCAATCCAAAAAGCACAATGCACCAGAAAATATTTGCTTAACATTGCAACTGTATACATGCTTACTCAGAGTCAGAAGCAAGCACTAGTTTGATTAATGAGACTTATTCCTATGTAAGGGGTTGTCTACACGAGGCTATAAAATGTGGATTGATGCACACAGCACATGGCATCCAGACAATTAATTATTCTGTGTGGGTGTGTATGCTTGTACATATGTTAAGTGAGTTTATAGCCATCATGGCTGAAAATAAAAGCCTAAAAACAAGGGGAAGATATCTGGTAAATCCCAAAACCTCAAAAGAAGGATTAATAAGAATTCTCCTGATGCAATACTAGGACTTTTTTAATATCTTACAAAGATTATTGTCCATCAACTTGGCTACTCACTCCTAGTGACAAATTAAAAGGAAGAGCGCATGAATGGGATTTCAACCTGCTGATCCTTGCCATTGTTTCTCAGCTTGGATACTGACTTTGTTTATACTGTATACTATACATTCCCCCCCCCAAAAGAAACCTATACTGTACATTCATGGGAAAGTATAACAGCATAAACAAGGAGTCATAAGAGCAAAATTACAGGGGAACCATTCAGAGCACTGTCTTTCTGGACTGCTTCCTGACTGGCTGTAGTTTTTCAGGGATTTGGTGAGATGTCTCTGCCATGATGCAAGTATTAGAGTGACACACAACTATTGGCAACAGCAGTAGTGGTGGGTGACACTGGTGGGGGACCTTTCAGAGATAACAGCAATGACACCATAGCTAACACATGTTAGCACTGCTCAGAGGAGGCAATGGTGAGCCCCCTCATGAGAGCCTCTAATCTAGAAAACCCTATAATGAGACAATCTAAAATGAAGGAAGAAGTAGGGATAGGACACAAACAGAGTGCTAAAAGGGCAGAGCAGAGGGAAACTAAAAATATATATGAGGTCAAGGGTACAACAGAACTCAATCAGAAGGGAAATCAAGCTACAGACAGGTCCAAAAGTGAAAAGAATATCCGAAACTGCACTACACATGTTATAGGAACATAGCATGTGAGAAGTATGAGTCAAAGGAAGGTAGACATAGTAAAAAAGGAAATGGAATATAAAAACATAGCAATACTAGGGGTGAGCAAGCTAAATGGACAGGAATAGGACATTTTGAGTCAGATAACTACACAATATACTATTCAGGAAATGAAAAGACAAGAAGAAATGGGGTAGCGTTAATACTGAGGAGAAATATAGCAAGATCAGTCAAAGGATATAACACAAAGTCAGATAAAATTATGTCAATAAGACTTCAGGGAAAGTCCATCAACATTACTATAAACCAAATCTATGCACCAAACATAGAGACAGAAGAAGAACAAATTAACAGATTCTACAATGGAGTATAGGAAGAAACTGGCAACACACCAAAACAGGATTTCTTGTTAATCATATATGACTGGAATGTAAAAGTAGGAAGCAGAGCAGAATCAAAAACAATAGGAAAATTTGGACTAGGGTCAAGAAATGAGGCAGGAGAACAACTGGTAGAGTGTTGCGAAGCCAACAATCTATTAATTGCAAACACTTTCTTTACACAACCAGAGTGAAGACTGTACACATGGACATCACCAGATGGTCAATACAAAAATCAGACAGATTAAATAATTGGAAACAGAAGATAGAGAAGCTCTATTCTCACAGCAAAAACAAGATCAGGCACAGGCTGTGGCACAGACTATGAAGTACTAATATCAAAAATTAGAGGAAAGCTGAAGAAGAACACAAAATCAACCATCATGCTGAAATACAATCTGAAGAACATCCCAGAAAAATGTAAAGATAAAGTGAAAAATAGATATACACTGTTAAGCCTAATTGCCTAGGAACCAGAACTATGCACAGAAACCAGGAACATAGTCAAGGAAGAATATAGAAAGATGCTATCTGTGGCCAAAAAGAAAGAGAGGAAACAATGACTGACAGACGAAACACTGCAAGCAGTAAAGGGAATATGAGAAGCAAAAGAAAAGGGAAACAGGAATAGAACCAAAACCATGAATGCAACTGTTCAACGATTAGTGTGCAAGGATAAAGAGAACTACTATAATAAACAATGCAGAAAAGTAGAAGCTGACAACAATGAAGAAGGAACAAGAGACCTCTTCCACAAAATCCACAAAATCAAAGGAAAATTTAAACCAAGGGTGCGGATGCTCTATCAGTAAAGAAACATAATACATGAACAAGATGGAATAAAAAGATGATGGAAACAATACACATAAGAGCTATATAAAATATATGAAAACATGAATGACACAAGGGAAGAAGAAACATATGAAGATGAACCTCAAATTTTGGAAAATGAAGTGAAACTGCACTTAAAGAAATTGGAAACAATAAATCACCAGTAACAGATGGCATACCAATAGAACTGTTACAATCTACAGAGACAGAATCGACTTTAGTTCTAACTAAAATCTGCCAACAAATATGGAAAACGAAACAATGGCCCACAGATTGGAAAGGATCAATATACATTCCCATCCCCAAAAAGGAGACATAAAAGACTGCAGTAACTACAGGACCATTGCATTAATTTCCCAAGGAAGCAAAGTCATGCTCAAAATTCTGCAGCAAAGACTCCTACCACATATGGAGCGAGAAATTCCAGAGGTGCACCCTATTTGTTTAACTTGTATGCAGAAAATATCATACGCAGAGGAGGTTTAGACACAGAGGAAGGAATATCAACAATCTAAGATATGCAGACGACACCATACTACTAGCAGAAAACAACAAAGACTTGGAACAATTACTAAAGAAAGTGCTAAGGCAGGCTTACTGTTGAACATTAAGAAAACAAAAATAATGACCAGGGAGGAGTTACATAAATTCAATCTAGACAATTAGAAAATTGAAATAGATTTCCCATACCTTGGATCAATCATTGATAAGAACAAAGACTGCAGTTAAGAAATCAGAAGACTAGGACTGAGAAGGACAGCTATGAAAGAACTAGACAAGATCTTAAAGTGCAACGATATAAAACTGAATACCAAAGTCAGGATCATCCAAGCCATCATATTTTCCATCACCATGTACAAGTGTGAGAGTTGAGGAAAGCTGACAGAAAGAAAATCAACTCATTTGAGATATGGTGCTGAAGAAGAGTGCTGCAGATAACCGTGTATGGCCAAAAAGACAAACAAATAGGCCCTAGAATAGTTCAAGCCTGAACTCTCCCTGGAAGCCAAGATGACTAAGTTGAGGCTGTCATATTTCAGCTACATCATGAGAAGGCATGACTTACTAGAAAAGACAGTTGTCCCTCCATATCCACAGATTTGGTGTCCACGGATTTAAATATTCACAGCTTGAAAATATTCTTAAAAAAATAATAATCCAAAAAGCAAACCTTGATTTTGCCATCTTATATAAGGGACACCATTTTGCTATGCCATTGCATATAATGGGCCTTGAGTATTCACGGATGTTGGTATCCACGGGGGGTCCTTGAACCAAACCCCAGCGAATATGAAGGGACAACTGTAATGCTAGGAAAGGTGGAAGGCAGTAGAAAGAGAGGAAGACCGCATATCAGATAGATAGACTCAACCAAGGAGTCCAAAGTCCTGAGCCTGCAGGACCTGAGCTGAGTGGCTGAAGACAGGGAGTCTTGGAGCTGTCTCATTCACAGGGTCACCAGAAGTCCAAGTCAGCTCGAAGGCAGTTAACAACAACTCTCCCATTCCTGCTACCTAAGTTCCTTTAACTAGGGACACAATATTGATCCTGAACAAACCAGCCACTACACATGTGAACAATGGTTATTTATTTGGCATGAAAATATGTTCAGCTTTCCTCCTACAGCTGTCCTATTACTTTTTCTCTTAGTAGTTTTCATATTGGTACCAAACTTTCCATGTTCTGATAGATGTGTGTTTAATTTGAATATTTACAGGCAGATTTATTCTGCAGTTACCGACATATGCTTAATTTGAGTAATACAGGTTAACATACAATATGTGGCCTTCTTGGTCACTTTTTTTTTTTTTTTTGTTACCTTGGTGAAAGATGTAGGTTTGTTTCATTCAGAATATATAGATACTTGATTCTTCCAGTTGTACTGCTTCAAATTCATTTCATCCCACTTATGAGTCGAGTGGTATGAGTAATGCCCTCTGTCACTGCCATCTGTGGCAAAGGATGCTGATTTTTGGTAAATGGAATGAGTAGACTGCAGTCAACATGCATTAATATGGTGAGTTTTTCAGAATTCAGCTTTAAGGGGAAATCCCAGTACTAGATGCACCAGTTACAAACATTCCCGACAAAGGATGATCTTTCCATGGTCACTTGTGCTCTAGTGATCTCTAGTACACAACTGCAATGTATTCTACCCTGGGGTTATGTGTGTCTGTGAACTGCAAAGGGTGCAAAATGGGGCAGTTTGCCACTGATGGGACCTAGGGATATTGACCATGTTCTGCCTATTTTAATTGAATTGCATCTGCCGATGCGTTGCCACCCTGGGTTTGTGCAGGGAGAAAGGTAGGGCGTTAAATAAATGAATGAATGAATTTCCAATTGCAAATCATTGACCTTTTAAGTCTTAAAGAGCTTGGGACCTAGGGTACTTCAATGATCACCTCTGTCCATACATTCTAGCGGACGTGTTCAGAGTGTCATTTGGGGTATCCCCCTAGTCTTCATGAAGTTAAATGTGCAGCCAAAAAGATCTAGACACTAATCAATGATTGCAATCACCTTATGGAACGCTCTGCAAACAGAGATGCATTGGGTCCTGACAATCAACTGTCTTAAGCAGTAAAATCTGGTTTGAATGGTTACGGAGTGTTTTAGCCCACATGTTAATCAAATTTTTTTTAAAAAAATGTTGCTTGTGTTTAAATTTTTTATTTTTTTGAAAAAGTGTTGTGTCCTGTGTTTGCCATCTTGAATTCCCCTTCAGGGAAATATAAAGATATAACCCTCTTTAAATATTTTTTAAATGTATCTGTGCTGGGCTATTTCAAGTATATGGCAAAGTATGGGTCAGTTTTCCTTTTTGTAACAATTTTACTAAAAGTATTCAACCAATCCTAAAAGACATCATATCTGATACTGTATTTATTTAATTACTTCTATCCCAGTCTCCAGCCAAAATGGATCCCAGAGAAGCTTTAAAATTGTTAATGGCTTCATTTTCATAAAACTAGTGAACATCTCCAGTACTTTGTAATTTTGCAACAGTAAAATGATGAGGAACAATTATGTATATATCCAACATATGCACGTTAATTCTTTATTGGCAACTAGCAGCTGAATCTGAAATCTTAAGATCAATGTAATTTCTCTTTCCACTAAAGAGACTTCCAATGGGGTAGTTAACATGGAGAGATGGTGTAGGCCATCTTTTACATGTGCCATCATGATGCTTTTAAATACTAATGTGCTTTAAGGCAGTTTGTGATACGGTAGGTAGGTATTAGTCTGGGACAATGGAACATGGATAATCCAGAAAAAAATCTGAATGGAGGAAAAAAACTTACAGTCACAATGTACTAATTATGGTTACAAATCAACTGAAATCACAAGATGATGAAACTACAAGGATGGGGAGAAAAAACAGACCATAACACAACATTAAATGCAAATGTTGAACTGAAAGCTGCCAGTAGTCATGATGGTTTATGAATGAAGATAAAAACAGTGATTCTACTCTCATCTTTCTTTGATACCAAATATATACTGTTGGACTAGAGAATGACCATTTAATAAAGTAATGAATGAAAGTAAAGAATTAGTGAATAATAAAGAATGAGAGTTTAAGAAAGTTTTAAAAAGTGTCAGTCGCAATGGCATTAGTAGTCCTCTGGATTCAACTGTAGCTTACATTGTAAACATGGTATCTATTTGATAATTGACACATCAACTTCTGCTGTTATTCTGATACCACTATATCAGGCACCTCCATGGCACAAACATAGTTTGGAATGCTGCAGCTTCTGAATACCACATGGCCTTTCCTTAAAATATCTTGCATCCCTCTGTGTGTAGTAATAGAGCTTGCTTATATGAATATCTATAACGTAGGGGGCTGTGAAAAGCATCAGTACTAACAAGCCAATAATTAATTATTGGATTTTTGAGTGAAACAGTTAATGTTATCAATTTCTTGCTGCCACTTAATTAGATGCCCCAGTTTCTGCAGTAGAAAAGTTGTTGGACGGTTACTATGGGGGTAGCAGTTGCCATAACAACCCAGGATCACAGATGCTGAATCATGTGGTCAAAAAGAATCAACCTGCTCAATATAAACAGGGTAATTAAAAGAAAAATGCTAAACATCGATAAGAATGGAAAACATACGGGTAATGAAATCTTTTATGTTAATTTCCACACAACTTTTTATATTTTCCTATCTTTAGAAAATAGGCAGGCAATCCACAAACCAGTAAACACAGAATATTTGGATTTAAGCTACTTTAGAACACCTTTTGATACCATGTTTATGTAACATGCACAGACTCCCACATTACTTCATCTGTTCACCTTCTGCCATAACATATGAGTACTTAATACATGTTTGCCTATCAGGGAATGTGTAAAAATAAACCAAACATGTTCCCAACCATTTAACTGTTGTGTATAAATCGGAAAAATTTTCATAATGCATAAAGAGAAAGCAAGTATCTTGTTCATGTTGGTACATTCTTAGAAGGCCTGCATTACACTTGCATAGCCAGCTGAAAACTGACATGAAAGCTTTTTTCTCCAAGTCACTCAAGCCCTCATGCTTGTTCACATACTGCTAAAAGACCATATAGCATTATATGTGAACCAGGCCGTTGTGTGGTTAGGCACAAATGGCATCCCCACCACAACAATTAATCTGAAGGTAAGAAAAGAAACATATCTTGGATCATGTGAATATCTGCACATCGTTAGTCACATCAGAAAGTTTTATTTTAAAACAGTTCTGAGGAAATAAAATTCCTGTGTAAACTGAGCAACATGGACATGTCATACTTTAAATGTTTCCAGTATGTCCAGATGGCAAACCTTGTAACTTCTAAAATGGAGACATATATCTGCAAATATGCAACGGACAATGGAAGACGTCTGGCCTGAGTCCAATAGAGCTTGAAAAAGTTACTTTTGGGACAACTCTCAGCATCTCCCAACCAACACAGCCAGTGGCCATGCTGGCTCTGGAAGCCTAGCAAGTTGTAATATAAAAACTAACTTTTCCAAGTTCTGGTATCTACCATACGACTTCATATGTTTACAGATATGCCTCATTCATCGTGTCAGCATGTTGGAAGAAGGTTTTTTAGATGAAATAATAAGAACTTCAGTCAATGGGGAGAGAAAAGAAAAAGAAGGGCCATATGGATCCCTCTAGCACCCCTGAGGTGTAGTGGTTTGAGTGCTGGACTAAAACTCTAAGAGACCAAGGTTCAAATCCCTGCTTGCCCATGGAAATCCACTGGGTGGCTGTAAGTCACACTCTCTCAGCTTCAGAGGAAGGCAATGGGAAATTCCCTCTGAACAAATCTTGCCAAGAAAACCCTGTGATAGGTTCACCTTTCACAGAAATGACATGAAGGCACACAGTGACAACAAAGTGCCCCCTTAGCTGAATAGTGCCATAATTTCCTCCTGTATCTATCATCTCAGAGTCCACACATATAATCAAACTTACCAGGGAGAGGGAGTTTCATCACCTTTAACCACCAAATGATACAGAAAAATTTACCCAGTGCCATCTGCCAACATACAAGATCATGTCATGAATTGCTTGTTGGGAAGCTCAATCATTGTACTAGGTAGGAAGGATTTTTTTTTAATACACCAAGATGTAAATGTGTGAAAATGCAGAATATTTTGTCATCTCAGTCAATATTTTTTTCAGTATTTTAAAGACACACTGACTCTTTTCCCCCTCTGAAGGGGAGATTCAGATTTATTTTCCAAGGGGTGTGTGGTTTGCTACTGCTAATGTCCCACTGTTTCAGTCAGTCAGTCAGTCATGCTCTCCTCCATGATACCTGATGCCCTTACACATATCAACTGGTTTTCTATTCCACACTTGCAATGGTCAGCAATCTTTAGATATTTATATTGGAACCTAAGAAGTGGCTTCATTCATACATATAACCCAGTATTGTCAACCCTGACTGGCAGCAGGGATTGCCCGGGATTTCTGGAAGAATTCTAAGCTAGTCCTACCTGGAGATACCTAGTGTTCCCTCATCCAACCAGTAATCATGCCCAACCCTGCCTAGCTCCCACAGTGAGACAAGCTCTAGTTTATTCAACCACTTGTTCTTAGGAACCCCTTCGCAGATTGCCTGCCCTGCAAGATATTCTGTACTTCTGGAAATTTTGGGTTCCCCAGTCAGCTGATACATTCTTCTTGTACATGGACAGTGCCATTTGGCTGCTTAATGCTCAGACTTGGGAGAAATGAGATTGCTTTTAGCATGTGGAAGGGAATGACTACTTGATAACAACTGTTTTCAAAACCAGTACTTGATGAAAGGGAAAATTCAAATGTTTTAAAATAAATACATGTGTGGTAAAATGAGAGGGTGGAGGACGCAGCTTGGTTGCCAGTACCAGTCTTATAAAATAGTAAAGATATATGCAGGTTGCTCCCTGTATTGCAGGGGATATGTTCCCAGACTTACCATGGATATGCGCAACTACATATAATAGGAAACCACCACAGAATACCATAGATTTACACTGGAGGACCTAGACAATGCCTAGAGAGGATGCTTCTCTAGGCATCTGGCATGACTCTATTGTCAACTTCTGGCAGAAGTTGACCATTGAGTTGCACTGGAGGAGCTCCAGATGCCTAGAGAGACCACCTCAAGCATGACTCTATAGCCCTCCAGGTGCCTAGAGAGACCCTTTTCCCCTGACTGTGGGTACTGATCCCACATAAACGGAGGGGGGGGGACTGTATCCATTTTATCATATAGCAACTGCCATTCTGTGGTAAAATGGTTAGGGAAGTCTTTTGCATCACTAGTAAATTGTTGTTTTTATGCACACTCACTGCTAGTTTGTAGGAAAGAGGTGGGTCACCTGTATCAGCGTTTTAAAATGTTAAAAGACATTTTTTGTAATACAAAAAATAAACATGTATGCACACTATATAGATTGCCAATGTGAGATGGAAGCTAGTATCTCATTTCCCAGGAGACTTGAAAGAGGACTAATTTATATTATATAATTACATGGGATGAACTGCTAGTGACATGTACTGGTCAAAAGATAAGTACATTGAGAGCGTGCAAGCAAACATATGGATAATGGATAAAATAGAGTGGAAGCCAGAAGCAGATAAACAGAATGGTGCTTGCAGGCCAATGAGGACTTTTGTCCATGCATGTGATTTTTAATAATTGATAACTAAAATGTTAAAACTTCTATGTCAGTATGTTGCAATAAAAACCATCTCGGGGTACCTTACAGACTGACTAGTTTTGGTTGGCATAAATCCTTCCTGGACACCAGCCTACTTGCATCTGATGAAGTGGCTGGCAGTCCATGAACACTCATGCCAAAAATATTCATGGGGATAACCATCAAAATTAGTCTGTATTAGAATATAAAGACATAAATGAATCCAGCAGCACTTTTCTCAAAACTGCTACTGGAAATCTTTTATGTCGAACGAAACCTTTTGTTCTCTCGGGGTGCCACAAAACTCTTTGTTATTTTTAATAAAACAATTAACCAGCACATATAAAGTAATTTGGTGAATTAAAAATTAAAATTAAGTTTAGTTAAAAATTAACAAGGCATCCTTATTAATTTTTACAGACATCTTGTTGTCACCACGTGCCAAGGTGTGTTAGACATGTGTACCCAAGAAGGTCATCTCCACCCACCTTTTCAAGTGTGTAACAAGGACAGTTTGTATGGTGCATTAAAAGGGCAAGCAGTATGGTGGAAATGTAAAAAAAGCTCAAAGATCCTGGTCTAAAAAACAAAAGGATGGAGAAAATTTTAGGATTTAAATTATCTCTGTGACCGGAATTATATTTGTTAAATACGATAGATTTGGAGAATAAGAAAGAATTGCAATGTAAGAATCTAATAAGTTATTTTATAACTGCAGCGAGACTGGTCTTTGCCAGACAATAGAGATCCAAACAAATCCCAACATACATTGATTGGGTTGAGAAAGTGATGGAAATGGCACAATTGGATAAACTAACAAATTCTGTAAGAAGAAATTTGTTAGAAAAATTTATGAAAACATGGGAACCATTTATAGTTTATCTTAAAACGTGTAAGTGAGGATACCTATGCTATTGAATTTAATCATTAATAAGTATATTTATTATGAATATTACTATATGTTCTTTGATTTTCTTAGATCTTAGGTAGGAATGTTGATTATTATGATATTGAATAAAACTAGAGTAAATAAGAAATATGATAGTGAAATATTTAGTAGAAATAAAGAATATTGAATAAAGGAAGAAATTGTGGAGTATGTACGGGAATTCCTTTTTAAGCGGGGTCAGGGTTGTTAAAACGTGTATGTTTCTCTTTTCCTGTACTTTTTGTATGTTTTTATTTTTTTGTTTTATCTATATTGTTGTTAATTATTATTACTGTATTATTATTATTATTAATTTATTTATTACCCACCTCTCCCCAAGGCTCAAGGCCTTAATATGAATTGAAATACAATTCTTAATAGGAATTAAAATACAATATTGTTAACGTGTTCAAGGCGACTTGTTTAATAAAATTTTATTATTTATTTTATTTTATTTTTTGAAGGGCAAGCAGTGGCTAAAAGGAATACCACCACCACCACCACACTGCATGGGCATCTATGCTTGTCGCTCCCTAAGACAAGACGTAGCACCAAATGGAGTAGAGAAGCGTGCATTTATTTATTGGACACTTTTTGAGGTGAGGACATTTCCCCTCAGGAGCAGAAAGAAAACGTCCTCGCGCAGGTAACCGACCCCGCCCCGCACAGAAAGAAAGGGCGCGCAAAAGCCTCCAGCCAATCACATGCCAGAGGCGCCAGGGCCACGACAGGAGCTGCCGAGCCTCCCCCGGCTCCCCCTCCCTCCGAGCGCGAGGGAGGTTTTTTTTCCCCAGCCCCAACGGCTCGTGCCCAACGGTCACCTCCCGGCCGTCCCAACCACTCTGGCCGATGAGGGGGGGGGAGCACAACAACCGTAAAGAGTTTGTTTAAAAAACGGGGATGACTTGAAGACGTGGGAAAGGGGAAATCCACAAAAGGGAGAGAAAAAGTGGCCTTCGGTAGGGCGAAACACCTAGAGCCGCTGGGAGGGGAGCACTAAAATGGCTCCAACACCCCCCACCTGCTCCAGTAAGGTGCCGGGGCCCGGACTATACCAAGCGGGGAGGAGGGGAGGCCCAGAAGGGGGCAGCCCTCTCTTCCCTCTGTCCGGGGCGGATGGGGTATCCCGATCAGGGCGTGGAGGGGGGGAGCGGACTGTACCTCTCCGACAGGGAGGGGTGAAAAACAAGGCCCTACACCTCTTCCCCCACCCGCGGGAGCGAACGGTTTGTCCCGGTCCCGGCGCCATCTTGGGTGCGACTAAAACAACCCCGAAAAACCCTGAACAGGGCCTTGCGGGGACCTCAAGCCAAACTCCCTCCCCGGATCGTCCCATCGCTTTACCTGAGGGGGTTCAGTGAAGGTGTCGTGTCCAAGCCGGCTCCCAGGGCCCCACCACAGATCAAACCCGCCCACCTGTCCTCACCTCACAATGGTAGCTGCAGAGCGGGGGGGGGGAAGAGATCCGTAGGGCTCATTACCATAGTCTGCCTAGCAACAAATGCTAGTGCCGCAAGCTAATTGGTCCGCAGTCACGCTCATCTAAAAGGGATGACGCCAAAAATATCCCTGAGAAGGCCACTCTGCCCGGTGTCATGATGAAACCGAGACTTAAAGGCGGGGGGGGGGGAAAGCAAAATCTATGGAAAGAGGGGCACCCCCCCTTTTACACATTTGGGGCTCCCACGGCTCAAAGGCCTGTAGCCACGAATCATAGTAGAGTTCTCATCCTGTCTCAACACTGCGAGGAATTTCCAACCAATCAGGAGCATTCTCTCTACCGAAAGCGATTCTGGCCGGGAATAGCCTGCGCCCCCTATAGGGAGAGGAAAAGCTAGAGTCTTCTGTAGCGCCCTCTGCTGGCGGGGCGGTGGCATGAGGTTTTTGTGGCAGCCCTGGAGGACGCCCCCTGCTGGAGGGGTGGCAGAGCCAGGATGGCTGAGAGTGGCCCTCAGTGCCTATGTCAACTTTTCTCAGCCTTTTTACCCTTAGAACAATTTTCAGGGAGTCCCTGCATAAAAAATATATCTACAGCTAAAAAAAAATGTTTATTTTAAAATCCTCAATATAATAACAATCCTAGAAATGTGCCCTGCCCAGCACAGCTGTGTTCTCAATATCATGGCCTTAATTCTGGTGATCCCTGCTTGCTCAAGTACTCCTATGCCTATGAACATTTGCTGGAGTGATGTGCGCCACTAAAACTGCACAAAATTTGTCACAGCTAAATCTCCCTTAAATTCATGGCCCAAAATTTGGTCACCCTATCACCCCTGGGTAAAGTAAGAGAAATCCTCTAGTATGGTTTTCACCAGCACGCACACACCATATGATTATAAGTACACTGTATATTATAAAGTAATTACATTAAGTTTTGTGCTAATGAGGGATAAAATTCTTAGCTTCAAACCATCTTGTGTGGAAGAACTCCCTGCAGTTGTTAGGAAGCACAAAAGTAACCCCCACCCCTCCCCCAAAAAAACTTTTTTAAAAATTGGTATTTTGATGTTTAAATGTGATGATCCAGCCTGGAATACAGGGGTGGCAGAGGCGAACCTGTTGCCCTTCAGTTATCTCAGGGATTGTCTACACTGGCCAAAAAAAAAAAACCCTACTCACGTTGTATTTCCTGCGTAGTTGCCACATGATGTTCCTGATGATTCACAGCTTCATTGAGGTTTCGTAGGAAATATCGGATTTTGCAGGAAAATCCAGGTAGGTCTGTTTTCTCCACATTTCAGGGGAAACCCCGGGTTATTGGCCATATGGCACCTATAGATTGGCTTTGGTACCAGTGATCAGGACTCCGTTCTGCCAACATGCAGGCAGGTTTTAAAATTTTTACTTTTTAATGATTTATTGTGCACATATTTGTATAAGCATATCTCCACTTATCCAGTAATACAGTACTCTGGGACAATGTATATTCATATATTCGCATGCACAAGGGAAAGGAAAAACAAAAACCCGGAGCAGCTCCAGCCATGTGGCCAGAAATAATGTGCCATATAGTACATGTGATCAGCGTAGGACTGCTCCCACCATCCCTCAGCATTGGCTAACTTAGCAAAGACTTGACAGGAGCTGCACTGACAACATCTGGAAGGCCACATGTCCCCCCCCCCCACCGCCTCTCTAGGAAAAGAAAGAGGCATCTTCTCTGAACTGTACCATGCAAGAGGGCAGAAGTCAACAGTTGACTCCTCCACCGTGCAAATAGTTCTGTAGATATGAGGGACAGACAATAAGAGAGGAGTTTGGCCACCATTTGGAAAGAGTTATGAGTGATAAACAATGAAAAAGGAAAGAAGCTGAGAAAGTGGCAACGTTAGGTATCCAGATTCATATAGCATGTTGAGATAGAACAGGGCATGCAGGTATCTTAGGAGCCAACATGTTGTAGTGGACTAGGGCTCTGGGAGATGAGGGTTTGAATCCCTGCTAAACCACAGAAACCCAGGGGGTGACCTTTGGCAAGTCACACACTCTCACCCTCAGAGAACGGCAATGACAAACCTCCTTTGAACCAATCTTGCCAAGAAAACCTCATGGTAGGTTCACTTTAGGGTCGCCATAAGTCGGAAATGACTACACACAGCAGCAACAATGCAGGCTTTTTGAACTTCAGTTCCCTTTCAGCCTTGGTGAATTTTCAAAAGCAGTGCTATGCAACACTTCTTTCCACTTCTAGACAAGATGAATGTGGAAAAAAGAAACCATGTAGTACTTTCTTTTTTAAAAAAAGCTTCCACTTTCTGTGTCGCATTAACATTCATAAGTGACTCATAAAGCTAAAAGGCTTCTTTGGAATTGTTCGTGAAAATGTCCTTTGTTTCTCCTCCCCTCTCCACCCTTCCCCCAAGCAAAGCTTGCATTCCCTCCACCACCCTCCATCCCCCATGTCTTAGGTGTTTAGCAACATCCTTGTTGTGTTTCTATGTGGAGCGGAAGGCTGCCCTCTTCAAACTATAGGATGCTTCCCTTCAGATCTGCCTGCTGGAATCAACCCTTGCAGCTTTCTGGAGCTGGCTGCCTTTCAGCTTCTGAAGGATTCCTGGACATGCCTGACTGGCAGCCAGCTTTGGAATGGCTTGAGTGGAGGGGTGACGTATAAAAGGAAGTCATTATTATTTTATCAGACATGCTAAAGCACCAGTGAACACTGGTCGTAGGATGTGTGAGTGGGGAGATGGATGAGATAATATTAACTATGCCTTTCCATCTTTTCATCTTAATGGATTTGCTGGAGAAAGCCTGATATTAAAATTGTATCTTTAGGTGTCTTGGATGAAGGCGATCGGGACTATGCCAGCATGGCGTAGTGCTGTGAGCATTGGACTATGACTCTGGAGGTTGGGGCTCAAATCCCAACTCAGCCATGGAAACCCTTTGGGTGACCTTGGGCACGTCATACACTCTCAGCCTCAGAAAACCCCGTGATAGGTTCACCTTGGGGTTCGAAACGACTAAAAGGCACACGACAACAACACACTTCTGTAGCCATCAGGATGGAGAGTGGGCTGCGGGACCCTCAGCCACCACCTCCTACCCCCATCCTGGGTGTATTTATACTGTACAGTCTGTTTTCTTATTGTGTACCTTCTAGTCATTTCTGACTTAGGGTGGCCCTGATGCAAACCTATCACGGGGTTTTCTTGGCAAGACATTGTCAAGGGAGGTTTGCCATCAGTCTCCTCTGAAGCCAAGAGAGTGTGACCTGCCCAAGGTCACCCAGTGGGTTTCCATGGCTGAGTAGGTTTTGAACCCAGGTCTCCAAGAGTCCTAGTGTATCTGTTCATTTTACATCCTGTCTTTCTCTACATTTCTTTCCATACTGAAACTCAAACAATATCTTTGTTGTCGTCATCCCACCTGAGTCTGGGACACAGCTTATAAAAGTTAAAACAGAAAACAGATTTAAAAAAAAAAATAACATTGTACTATGAGATTCATGGTGTCACCATAAGTTGACAGGCAACTTAAAGGCACATACACACATATTAAACACACACACACACACACACACAATTAAACATATTACCAGTTTAGAACAACCACAGAATTAAAATAACATAAAAACCATTTAAAAGAACATCAGAGAGAGTTAAAGAAAGAAAAAGTACAACACTCCCCCACCCTACCCCCATTAAAAGCTGCTTCTGCCACAGTCAGTTCATTGCCAGTCTGCATACAAAGATCTTTCTCTACTGACAGAGCTGACAGAGGATTAATCAGGACTGTCCCTGCCAAATCTGCAAAGTTGGTGGATATGCCCATATCCGTGGCTGTACTGGCTAGGTCCCACAGGAATTGCAACAAAATCTGGAAGGCTATTTAAATATTAGGATCTTTATTTATGTTGTTTTCAGAGAAGTAGCCATGTTAGTCTCTTGCAGCATAAAAAGGAGGAAAGGAGAGTGGGGGAAGGAATGTAGCTGCACTTTAAGACTAACTGGTATTTATTTTAGGCCTTTTGCTGATATAAACCCACTTCTTCAGATGCAATACAGAGTGATATTAAAGCCTCAGGTATAAATGTATATTTGAGGCTTTCATATCACTCTGTACTACATCTGAAGAAGTGGGTTTATATCCATGAAATCTTATGTTAAAATAAAAAAAAACAGTCACCCTTAAAGGTGCTGCACATTCCTTTTTTTTTTTTCTTCCCCTCCCTTTTTATTTATGTGGTTATTTTCTTGCTCTTTACAGTCTTGTTGCCATACATTTCTGGCTACAGCTCTGCATCTATTCATATGTGTTGGGTTTTTAGGTAATCATAAAAAGATGCTATGTAATTTAACCTTTTAAATACATCAGAGCCATCCTCCACCTACCATATTTTGTTTTAAGTTAGAATATGAATGATTGGACAATGTATCTTTCCTTTCGTTTGAAGGATACCGTTGCTCAGCCCTGATAATAAGTGAGATGTGCTGGTTCTTTAAAATGCTGAACATATTTAATTGCTATGTTGATCACTTCTTGCAGCTTTGATTTTCCTGTGCCAATTTCTAAATGAATGCCAAGTATTTAAGTGAATTGTGCATACTTTACAGCTTAACACAATTCCCTTCCCTCTTTGAATTCATGCTAAAATAGAACCTATTAAAAAGTTGTTGGTACAATTAAAGTTATATAAGTATCACACTTCTTAAAAAATTGTACCAACAACTCTTTATGTTAATTTAGCAAGTATGACCTTGGACAAGTCACTCACTCTCAGCCTCAGAAAACCCTGTGATAGGGTCACCATAAGTTGGAAGTGACTTGAAGACACACAACAGCAACAACAAAAATAATGCTTAGAGTAGCTTGGTTGGAGTCTGACATTCAACAACAACAACAATAGCTAAGGGATGTGCCCATAACAGTAACTGGTGTAGAGACATAGAGCTGGGGGTGGTTGTGAAAGCCCACTCTGGAGCAAACTTGTCAATGTATGGTGAGCACATTTGAAATGTTGAGGAAGTCTGGAGGCAAAGTATGATAGTGACAGGCACCAAGTGTGGGTCTACAATTTCCCCATTTCACTTCAGACATAATACTGTTTCAGGTGTTTCTCAAAAGTCCATAGAAGAGTCTAAATGGTTTGTGCAGCCCATGTTCACCATTGTAATATCTGTGAAGCCACCAACAAGACTTTGTTGATTCAGTCTGTAAGAGCTTGGCTTTTAATATTTGCGTGTATGCTGATCTTTGGATTAATCTAAATTAATCTTTGGATTAATCTGTCTACGCACAATCCTAAATATACACTGGACTGACTATGTGACGAATGTTGCTGTCCTTGAGCAAGCAGGGATCACCAGCATTGAGGCCATGATATTGAGAACACATCTGCGCTGGGCAGGGCACGTTTCTAGGATGGAGGACCATCGCCTCCCCAAAATACTACTCTACGGTGAACTCGCCACAGGTCAGCGTAAGAAGGGCGCTCCAAAAAAGCGATACAAAGACTCCCTGAAACAACATCTCAGGTTCGGCCAAATTGATCACCAACAGTGGTCCGCACTGGCCCCACATCGGGAGGCATGGAGACGCACTACCCACAATGCTGCAGCCTTATTTGAGAACTCACGACGAACAAGTCTTGAAGAGAAACGACAACGCAGAAAGAATCACAACCCAAAAACATCACCCAAGGAGACCTTCTGCTGTGCTTTTTGCAACCGGACTTGTTTATCTCGGATTGGCCTTTTTAGTCATCAGCGCGCTTGCAGAAAGCGCGGGATGAGTCCTTCCTGAATCTTCGTTTGCGAAGAAAAGCCAGAGAGTATGCTGATCTTTGGATTAATACAGTAGCTACAAATAAAATCTTTCATCAGCTACAGAGCTGACAGAGCACTGCAAAATAGGTAGGTGCACTCCTAATGAAGCCCTCTTTTCCCTCCATCTACCCTCTTTTCTTCTTCAGCCCATTTACATTTACAGTCTGTTTTGATAGATTTCAGCCATACTTTGATTGTGATTCCTGCGTGGCAGGGGGTTGGACTGGATGCCCCTTGTGGTCTCTTCCAACTCTACAATTCTATGAGTCTATGAGCTAACTTCAAATTCAAGTACAGCTGATTGAAAACTGACACACACAACCTGTAACACCCTTAGTATTATTTAGTGGGACATCTTTGCATCCAAGTTTTAGACTTTGGAAAAGTTAGCTGGCAAGCTGTGGTTCTCAAGCTTTGGTCTTCAAGACATTTTGGACTATACTTCCCAGAACCCCTGACAACGCTAGCTGTGGCTTCTGGCAGTGGAAAACCAAAACACCTGGAGGACCAAAAGGTTGAGAACCATTAGGCTAGAGTGGTGTAGGCAACTACAGAAGGGTAGGGGGGTGCATTAGCCCCACCCCGCCGGAGAACTTGGTGGGCCCCACCCCAACCACCACACCTATCCCTACCAAAAAAAATCAACTTTTTCTGTCCCTAGATGTCCTCTAGGAGACAAAGGGAGCATTTTCCCCACCATTTTAGGCCCAGGAGAGCCCTATTCTTAAGGCTTCCAAAAAGGTCTCTTGTGAGTCCAAGGTGGACCAAAATGTTGTAAATATGTCCCCCCAAACCTCCTAGAAGCCATTTGGGGGCAAAAAAAATTGTTTGATCTCTGGGTGGCCTGGGGGCCTCCAAATGTGGTGGAAATGCCCTCCACAATCCCAGAGGGCTTTGGAGATATTTTTGAGGAAAAAGAAAATTGGACATGCTGGGGTACACAAAAATGGCCCTGTGGGGCTGCACTTTGCCCACCCCTGGGTTAGAGGAACATGGGAAGAGTATCCAAAAAAGTAACATCTTCAAACTCTGCCTCATCTAAACTCACAATATGGAGTTTACCTCTTTATAAAATTCAGTGGTGTAGCAGAAAACATAAGCAGCATCTGCACTGCAGAAATAATCCAGTGTGACACCACTTTAACTGCCATGGCTCAATGCTATGGGATCCTTAGATTTGTAGTTTTGTGAGATATTTACCTTTCTCTGTCAGAGAGCTCTGGTGCCACAACAACTACATGGATGGCAGTTAAAGTGGTGTCAAACTGGATTATTTCTGCAGTGCAGATGCAGCCATAGTCACCCATGGAATGGAAACTAAGCTTTTGGGAGCCCCATTATTCCTTACATGCTTGTACAGTATTTGGCACAACTATATTTGTAGCAAGATCCAGGGACGTGCATTCATGTTTGGAAACTGTCTGCTGCCTTCACTAGCATAATGAGCTCTTTCTCGGTGGGTATTAAATGACAAGTGTGCCATGTTGAACCATGCTTCCTTGTTCTACATTTGTTCACATGCTTTATAAATTAGAAGACATTAAACAAAAATCCAGCACCTAAGGAAGGATACCTTACAAACACATTGGCTATGACATTCAAACCAGCTTTTCTTTCTGTGCGGGGAATAATAATATATAATTAAACTCCAACACAAGTTCTAGAAGGATCCAGGCCTTGAATTTCGAATTGCGGTGGGTAAACATTTCCTGAAAGAAATGGTGTATCTGATCCTGCAGATCCTTAAATGAATAATTGCTCAATGAAAAATTTAACTTCACTGGGACCATTCATGTACATAATGGCTATTTGTATGAAGGAAGTTCTGGAGTTTGAGCATTAAAATTGTATAATCCATCATCACTTTGTCATTTTCTTTCTGTGAGTTTCTGTCTTATTACTTAACGTTTGAAACAACAAACACATTTAACTCTACCATAACCAGAATGTGGAAAGTTACTTCTTTTTGCCACAAATCCCAGAACCCCCTAGCTAGCATACCCATGCTGGTGAGGGAATTCTGGGAGTTTCCAGAAAAGGGAGGGTGTCCAAACTCTGACTGCAATCATCCTGTTTGCTGTGTGTCCATAGAACTACTACATGCAGAATTCAAATAAGCACAATGCATTTCTATCACACGCCCCTAATGGAGATGGGGGAGTTGAGGGCCACAATCCTACACTGTGAATTCAGGGAGCTGCCATAGATCAGATCAGATGATTTCTCTGTTTAATCCACTGCATCAGGCATTTAAATGACAGTTATTGCTAGCATATAGGATTGCCAGAAAACTGGCGCTAGCTCCTGTCCCTTTAATGGCTGTGTAGAAGAGAGAATTTCAGCAGGTTTTGCTTGTTACTTGGTTGTGTGACAAAAAGCACCTGTTGAAATTCCATCTTCTGCACACGCATTAAAGGGACAGGGGCCATCACTGCTAACAAAGGTCTTTCTATTATAATCCTTTTTACTAGAAATGCCAAGAATTGGACCTGGAGTCTTCTACACATCAGAACATGAGCTCTGCCACTGAGCTATGTTCCCTCCCTCTGGGTCCCTGAAATTCAGTCCCTTTGATTTATCAATAAGAAAAAAGTGATACAAGGATTCCCTGAAACAACATCTCAGGCTTGGCCAAATTGATCACCAACAATGGTCTGCCCTGGCTTCACATCAGGAGGCATGGAGACGCACTATCCACAATGCTGCAGCCTTATTTGAAAACTCACGCCGAACAAATCTTGAAGAGAAACGACAACGCAGAAAGAAACACAACCCGGAGACATCACCCAATGAGACCCTCTGCTGTGCTTTCTGCAACCGGACTTGTTTATCTCGGATTGGCCTTTTCAGTCATCAGCGTGCTTGCAGAAAGCATGGGATGAGTCCTTCCTGAATCTTCGTTTGCGAAGAAAAACCAGAGAGAGAGAGAGAGAGACTTGTCAACAAATATTTTGTCCATTCCCTTTGCCACAACCCAGCAAAGGTTCCCTACCCCTGATCTTGGAAGCTAAGAACATGAGACGAGCCCTGCTAAATCAGACAAAGGCTTATATAGTTTAGCATCCCATATGCATCAGAGGTGCCCAATGCACATCTTCACAATCCACTAACACGGTTTCACTGTGTTTTTGCAACGTAGCTGTAAAGTTCTGAAACATAGACTATGGGGTTGTCTAAATGGTGAAAAAAAATTGTTATGGAATTCATAGGGAATACGAGCTGTCTTAATAAGAACCCGCATCAATGCACCATAGTCAGAAGGAGGGGGGCAAAAAACTACACAATCTACACTGGGAAAGTCTTTGTGGCTTGTCTCTTAAGTTTTTAAAAAGCTCCACGGGGAAATGTGCATTCCTGCTCATTGGGACAAGCGATTTGATTTGAACCACTTTCCCATACAAGAGAAAGTGCAAACCTAATTGGCTGGATGAGTGGGGTGTGAAGTTTATTAACAGAGCAAGCGCCCACTGCTGCCATGTTGGATTTTTGCCTTAGCGAGCGATCGCTAAGGCAATAAAACGGATTTTTCCTCTCTTTTTTTGTAAAGGTGAAATATCGCTTGTGCGCACCATGGAAATAGTTTTTTAAAAAGTTCGACAGCGGCAGATTTAAAAATGCAAGTAATTCACTCGTGGCCACCATCTTGGCCAAGGGCATGTGATCTTTATGGGGGCTGTAAAATCATTAAGAAAAGTCTCAGCTGCTGGGACTTGCTGTTACTGTGAAGCAATCTCAGGCACTGTTAAGAAAATACAGTACAGGAAAATACTCTCCCTAGTGGCCAGTTCAGATATTGCACCTTGCAAATTCTGAGAAAAATGGAAAACAAAAACCTCTAATATAGAGGTATGAAGTGTGTGGCCTTCCAAATGTTGTTGAACAGCAACTCTCAGTTTTCCTCATTATTGGCGGTGCTGACAGGGGTTGCTTGAAGTTCCAATCCAACAGCTTAAGGAAGGCCCTTCAGTTCCCACTAATTAGGAAACAAGCTGATGTAGATAATGGTTTCCTAGTCTCTCTTGAATTCCTCTGTCGTAGTGCCAGTAAGTAACTTCAGTAGCTGGACTGAGTTTCATCATACTTTTCACACAGGAAGAATGTTATGACAAAAGACTATAAAAACAAATGAAGCTTTTCTCCAAGAACAGCTTTCAAATTTTCGCTAAAGTACTTATCTTTCTTCTTGGCAAGGATTATTAACATTATCAATCAGAAAAGTATCATTAAAGCAGTTACGGCTGGATGTGTGGTTTAATAGTCCCCAGCTAATTTTCTCACAGTTCTTACCTTGCTTAAGTAAAAGTCCCTCTTTCTTAATGTATGAAAAATCAGTTTGGGAGAAGAGCTCCATTCCTATCTGTTCACATTTCCTTTCCACAAAGCCTCAGATTGTACACCATCTTGTCCTAACTATTCTCTCTGTCTCTGCTTTTAATGGACAACAATATGTGCAAAGATGGAGATGATAAACGTCCCTCAACACCGGCAAGCTAATTTAGCTCAGGAAACATTTATCAACTGTCATGTATTCCACATAGAGGCAATATCCTGGCTACAGAGCTGAGCATCAGCATTTAGTTAATATATTGGTAACATTAATCAGTAAAAAAAAAATGGACCAATTAAAAAGATCCTCCCAATTAATGCATTGGTTTCTCTTTAAAGCATTTATTGTTTTTAACATGAGTACTTAAAACAACAAAAAACATGGTAGGCAGAAATAAAAGAGACATTGCTCATGGTCGTGCTAGGGCCACGATCCTGGTAGTGCTCTCTGCTAGCACTTGCAGAGTACCGTAGATATGGCAAAGGGAAAGCAGGCGAAACTAGCAGCAGCCTATTTCTCCCATGATTGTCTTCCTTCGTGGCCACAGCACTCATAGCCCTGTTTCTTCTGCCACCACCATGACCTACACAGGCATAGTTCCATAGATTACCTCATAGTTACACTGGTGTACAGTGCCAAATATATGTGTGTGTGTGTGTATATATATGTATATGTATATATGTATATGTATATGTATAACTCTTGGGTATGTTACCTTTCCCAGTGTGCTGATTGGGCACTTAGGAAACATACCCAACCAATCCCCTCCCTCCTCTCACTCCCTCAGCCAATCAACACCCACAGGCAAATTCCCTCTCCACCTCACAATCCACTCCTGCCCCTCAATCTGCATCTCTACCCCCAGCCTCACAAGGGTCCCATTGCCAGCCAGTCACCTGAGTGCGTAGTGGCAAAGAGGAGGAGCCGATGCTGCCACCACCATGATCCCGGCCCCGGGGGGGCGGCGGCAAGGCAGCCGATCCAAAAGCCATGGCAAGGACTCAGGGAGACTAAATGGAGCCCCCCCCATCCACCTCCACTATACGCCTTGTGGGGGGGGCAAGAGGGGAAGCCACTGTGACACAGGCCTGCAAGTCCAGGGCAGGAGAGCCATCCAGCTAGGCAATCACTCTGTGGTTGTATAGATTTTGGTGGTATTTCCCCCCACAATAATAGTGTGTAGCTGAATTGTGTGAACCTTTCAAATCTACTATAATGGCGTATGTTATGCTGGGTACAGCTAGTTCTAAAATAATGCTTGGTGTTACACCTGTCACATCATTAAAACAAGAGAAAGAAAGAGAGAGAGAGAGAATGTACTACCCTATCCAGAAATTAGAAAAGTTACTTTTTTATACTACAGTTCCTAGAACCCACCAGCCAGTGTTGCTATGCTGATTGGGTTTATTCTGGGAGTTGTAGACCATTAAAGTAACCTTTCATTTAAGCCCTACTATATATTTGGGAGAACAATCTTCCAGATACGATACTCCTAGCATATTTGGCCATTAGGGTTGCCAGTTCAATCCCTTTCCAGGCCCTCAAGGCCAAAACCTGAGATCAAGGGACAGCTCTGGTGAGGTTTTTAAGTGTCATGCATTAATTGCCAACCACAGTTGCTCACAGCTTTGTCATTCAAACATCCACACCCACACAGAGAACATATTTTCCTGTCTGGAGCTTAAGACAGAAATCTTATCTAAATGGGCTGTTCCCAGATGAAGGTGAAATGAGAGGGTTAATCCTTCTCACCTACTTAGGGATAAAATTGAAAGACATAGCCCTGTCAGTCTGGAATATCAGTAAGAAGGGGGGTCTTGTAGCACCTTTGAGACTAACTGAGAGAGAGATAAGCTTTTGTAGACTTAGTCTACTTCCTCAGATGCTGGAGTGAACTGGTGCCCAGGAGCAATCTTATAAGCAGGCTGTTGAATAGCCCTAGAAATGCAAAATAAATGCAAATTTGTGGGTGTGGTGATGAGGTGGCTAGTTAGTTCAATGATGATCCTTGAGGGACAAAGGCAGGAGGAAAGATGTAGAGAGACAGGATAAGAACATTTAATCTAGTTTACTTGCTTCTAGCCAGATTGTGGATACAGAGCAGAATGGAGGGTTAGCCCTGGGAACACCTGGGAAGAAAGGAAGAAGCTAACTAAGGAAATACAGTACTCCCCACTGCACAGTCTTTGCAAGTTACAGTAACAAATCAATTACAAATGGTAGCAAGCTGCTGCTCTACTAACTGAGCTGGCGATTTACACACAACCCTTTCTTCTTGCTTGGAGCTGAACCTACCAAAACTGGAGAATTTGCACCCTCATTTCATCTCACTCAGATAACCTGTGGCTGACTTGGACTGGACTAACTACCGACAGCTCCTAAACACCAACCAGCTGTTTCCTAAGGCATTCACTGACTCATATTCAGGACAATGTTGACTCTAAGGCAACCCTATCATGGGTTTTTTTTGGTACGGTTTGTTCAGATGGGGTTTGCCTTTGCCTTCTGCTGAGGTTGAGAGAGTATGACTTACCCAAGGTTACCCAGTGGGTTTCCATGGTTGAGTGGGGATTCGAATCCTGGTCTCCCAGTGTCTTAGTCCAACACTTAGGCCACTACACCACACTGGCACTCTCAATATAAATATAAATGCAGATTTAATTAATTATTGATTAAAACTTGTGCAACTCAATCGACCAAGATGTCCTTAATCATTCAGTGTTCCTTTTCCTAGTCACATTTGTGTTCAAGAATGCTCCATCAGGCTGGCTGAAGTAAATAAGACATATACTTCTACATTCAAAATGTAACTGTTTGACATGTACGTGCCACAGAAAGCAAATGAGATTTGTGCTTCTGAGTAGCTTAGGTGCTTTTTAAAATCCCTGCTTTAACTCTCACTAGGGGGCTTTCATTTTCTATTATATTCAGATTACTTTACCTCTCTTCTTGGGAGTTGGTTGGGTTCTGTTCTTTAAAGGGATGCTGTGGCCAGAAGCGGAAGGTCTCAGAAACAGAACAGATTGGGACCCCAACACTTGTGGGAGTGCCTTTCCCTATATATGGGTTCAAGTCTGCTGGGGGGAAAAGCTTTCTCTGTGTCCCACCAGTGAGATCAATGCACTACGTGAGGACGTGGGAGAGGGCCTTCTCAGCTGTGCCCCCCCAATTGGGGAGTGCCCTCCCCTTGCAGGCCTGACTGGCACCAAACCAGCTTTATTTAGGCACCAATCAAAAATGAGAGCTAGCATGGTGTAATGGTTTGATCACTGGCAACCAGAGTCTGAATCCCTCCTTGGCCATGGAAACCCACTAAGTGACCTTGGCAAGTCACACACTCTCTCAGCCTCAGAGGAAGGCAAGGGCAACCCACCCTCTGAACAAAGCTTACCAAGAAAACCTCATGATAGATTCAGGACCGGTTTAAGGAATTTGGGGGGGGGGCTGCAATGCTTTAATTTGGGGAGCCCATATGTTTATCTCAGGCCAATGTAACCTAACCTAAGCTAAGCTATTCACAGTACAGGATATTCAGTTTATTACTAATAATGTTTTTGCAGGCAGGACCGGTTTAAGGAATTTTGGGGCCCCCTGCAATGCTTTATTTTGGGGGCCCCATATGTTTACCTCAGGTCAATGTAACCTAACTCAGCCTAAGCTATTCACAGTACAGGATATTCAGATTATTACTAATAATGTTTTTGCAGGAGGAGGGTTACAACAGGGGCCTCCACAATGATGGGGGCCCCTGCAGATGCTGACGCTGCTGGTGCCTTAAACTGGCCCTGGATAGATTCACCTTAGGGTCCCCATAAGTCAGGAACTACTTGAAAGCGAACAACAACAACAAATTGCTATTTATTAAAGCCTTTTGGGCCTCAATGATTCACTTCAAATGCTATGCATATGGTGTTTACTATATTTTTTGATGATTTAAATTAGTTTTTATTGTTTTTGCCTGTTTGTACTGACTTTATTTGTATGCTACCCTGAGATCATTTGATATAAAGTGGCATCGCAATATAAATAGATAAATAAATACTGTTTTCTCTCTCTGGCTTTTCTTCACAAACAAAGATTCAAGAAGGACTCATCCTGCGCTTTCTGCAAGCATGCTGATGACTAAAAAGGTAATTGAGAGAGAAAAGAAGTGTTTTGAATCAAAATTACAATGAGAGAATTCTAGTGCCTTCTTGTAATTCCAAGTTAGAATAGGGTTGTAAGCCAGGAGAAAGGCAAGATATAAATAAATTATATATGTAATTAAAAAATAAACCTCAGCACAGCCCACTCAAGCGGAGCCTGTTCCCCAAAACCTCCGTCCTTCAGGGCAGATGGGTACAAGCGACAGGGCGCTGTGTGGAAGGCTGTATAGAAAGTGCTAGTCCCTAGCTGAGCAATCAGCGGAGCAGGGTTAAGCACACACCAAAGGGAAGAGAGCCATTTTCAGTACCTCCTGGCTCTCTGTGGACCAGGCTGCCATTTTTCAGAACTTGAAGCAACATTCCAGGAAATAGAAGCCACTTCTGAGTGATTTCCTGCCATTTCAAGGTTTAGAGGAGGCAGTACTTTTCCTCATAGAAATCATAGTGTTGGAAGGGGCCTCATGGGCCATTGAGTCCAACCCACTGCTCAGTGCAGGGTCACCAGCTAAAGCATCCCCAGCAGGTAGTTGTCTGGGGTCTTTTTGAAGACATCCAAAGAAGGAGACCCCCTCTCTAGGCAATTGGTTCCATTGCCAAACCACTTTTCCTGTCTAGAAGTTCCTTCTAATGTTCAATTAAAATCTACTCTCCTGTAACTCAAACCATGAGACCTGGTCCTACCCTCTGGGGTGGCAGAGCACAAGCCAGCCCCCTCCTCTCCGTGGCAGCCCTTGAAGTATTTAAAGAGGGTAATCTTGTCACCCTCTCAGTCTTCTCTTCACCAAGCTGAACAAGCCCAGCTCCCTGAATCTTTGTTTTGCTCTCCATACCTCTTATCCTTGTTACTCTTCTCTGAATCTGCCCCAACTTGTCTATATCATTCTTAAAATGAGACACCCAGAACTGAAAAGAGTACTCTAGATGAGCCCTGACTAGCGTAGAATATAGTTGGACTATTACTTCCCTCAACTTGGAAACAAGGCAGACTAAAATAGCATTCACCTTCTTTGCTGTAGCATCACACTGGTGGCTCATGTTCAGCTTATGATCAACAATAATCTCAAGGTTCTTTTTTTCATGTAGTACTGCTGAGTCATATATCCCCCAGCCTATATTCTCATGGCTACTAGTTCTAGATATTGTACGGAATGAGCTTATCATGAACTTATCAAAAAGTAACAACAGACGGGGAGAACTGGAAAGAGATGGTCAGGAAGCTGCTTTTCTCTGGCACTGAACAGAGCAGAAGTATCCATAACCTAATCATGTACTGTTGTGTAGGATTTCAGGGCTTTTATCACACAGTTCATGTCATATAATTTTGGCAGCAGACTTAAGAGTTGCCGGAAGAGAACAATGAAGATTTCCTCTTCTTCCATTGTTTTTAAGGGAAGCACAATATATTTGGCACACCTTCCTGTGATTTAAACCTGAAGTGAAATAGAGAGAGCAAGTGAGAATTGCAACAAGATGTCTTTAAGTCTCTATATCAGGGTTTCTCAGCCAGGGCTCCCCAGAACTGTAGGGTTCCATGAGAGGTTGCTAGGGGTTCTCTGAGTGACTGTGATTCGGGAATATATATATATATATATATATATATATATATATATACCTATATGTGTGTGCTCTAGCTATACAATCGGCCCTCAACATTTGTGGGTTTAACTTCTGTAGATTTGATTATTCATGGATTATTTGCTGCTGCCCTACACCATTGTTAATAGGAACTGCAAGCCTCACAGGACTAAGAGAGGCTGTGAACACATGGCGAGGCTTGTAAGTCCCTATTAAAAATTGCATAGAACTAAAATAAATATTGCCAAAAAAATTGCATAGGGTAGCAGCAGAAGTCGCTGCAAGCCCTGCCAGCCACCTGCTTCTCACTTGCGATGGAATCCTGCCACCTTGAAGGCCTCTGTGGTGGCCTGAACCCACGGATGGTAATTTTTGTGTGTTAAATATGGTTTTGGCGGGTGTGTGTGTGTGTGTGTGTGTGCTAGAGATATTTGCAGTTTTTTCAACTTTTGCATGGGTCCTACGCCCCTAACCCCAGCGAATGTGGAGGGCCAACTTGCAATAATTTTTATGCAAGCATTATCTGGGGCCTGAATATTATTTCAAGGGTTTGTCCAGAGTAAAAAGGTTTGAGTTGGTTTTAAGGTGAAAATTATATTTTTGGACTCATTTTTTAAAAAAAGTATTGGGTAGTGGGGTATGGGGGTGAGTAGGGAGTCTGAATTGGGCCTCCTCCTACCCTCTGTGGCTGATGCTGGAGCTGAGGGCCTGGATATCATGTGGCAGCTGCACCAGAGAGGGCCAGTGCCTGGAATAATTAACCCACTAATTCTATAACCCCTATTGAACACATAACCACAAGTAGTGATGTTTGTGTGAGCTTCTTCCATGCTCTGTTGTCATCACTGATGGCTCTCACTGCAGGGCAGCACTTCCTAGTAACCAGATCACGGGAGAGTTATTTTGCTAGACTAAACTTCCCAAAATCACTACTACCACCACCAACATGGCCAGTGCAGTCCAAAATACTAAGCTCTGCTAGTAATATAACCTCTTTTTTCCTATCAAAGGATTTAAAATGTTATAATACGACTTTTAAAATTTATTGCTTTTTCCAACTATCCCAGTTTGCAAGGAAGGATTGTTGTGGCGCACCTTCACGTTGTTCCCAACTTATGATGACCCTAAAGTGAATCTATCATGGGGTTTTCTTGACAAGATTTGTTCAGAGGGGGTTTGCCTTTGCCTTCCCCTGAGGCTGAGAGAGTGTTATTTGCCCAAGGTCACCCACTGGGTTTCCATGGTTGAGCGGGGATTTGAACCCTGGTCTCCAGAGTCATAGTACAATCTTCAAACCACTACTGTACACCACAGTTAGTCGCTTATATTCTGCCCTTGATTAGTGTTCTTCTTTCTCCCTCCTCTTTTTGCCTTCTGGCAGGGTGACCCAAGACGTTTTTGTGGTATGATGCAGCAGCAAAAGGACAAGATTGCAACCCCCTCTCCAAATTCCACACACATAGAAGTCAACCCGGGTTGCAGTTGAGCCTTACTTCAGCACGGAGTAATGGGATGGCACCTGAGCACAGCAGGTTGGATTATGGGCTACACAGCTGACTGTGTAACGCACAGACTCTGTCCTTCAACATCTTACACAACTCCCTCTTGGTTTCTTCCCCCTACAGCAGTTGCATCACTCCACCTAATGCTAAGGCTGGCCCTATCTTTTGGGAGTGCCTTGGTAAAAAGTTATTATCATTTTCATTGCTATTCGTTCATCTGGGTGCAGCTCCCACCCTCCGTAGGAAAGTTGCCACTTAAATCATGTACTTGCTTACCTGGCAATAGGTTGTCTTGAAGTCAAAGGGGTTTACTTCCAGAATAGCCATGTATAGGATTAGCTGTAAATCTCTAAATAGGTGGGTGGATGAATCTTGTCTCTAGTGTTCATGCAAACAAGCACAAATGCAAACCCAGCCAGAGGAAAAACCACAACTGATGCTCCCTCTTCTCAAAGTCAAGGTAAACAGTGCCCTGGGGAAAAAAAGAGGACCAAGGTTTCCTGCTGTCAGGAAAAGGGTTATTATTATTGTGAGTTTGTTGTAGTTTTCTGCCTTCAAGTCAATTCTGGCTTGTGGCAACCCTATCATAGGGTTTTCTTGGTAAGATTTCTTCAGCGGAGGTTTTGTTTGCCTCTTCTTAAAGGCTGAGAGTGTGCAGAGCAGACACTTGAATCCTGGTCTCCCCAAGTCCTGGCCTGATACTGAAACCACTATACCATATTGTCTCAGTGTTACTGTGAGTAGCGGACACATTTCAAGAAACCATTTTCTTTCTTCACGAGCTTAAATCTGTGGAGACACAGCCAGTAGAGGTTTCCATCCCATCTCAACAGCAAGATACTCATAATAATACAGTAATAATAAATATTATTTTGACAGCACTGGACCTTGGGTCCTGTTCTGTATGAAAGTTGCTGTTTTTCTTTTCTTTGACTGTCGTAATAATACTTGTAGTTAGACAAGTTATTTCAGAACTGGAAGCAGAAAATCTCACAAGCACCTCACCTGCTGTCTGGTAGTAAAAACACAATAATCTTTAAGTGAATAGCAAAGAATTTGCTGCCCTTTCATGACACCTAGCATCTGATGCCTCACTCTACCTCTTGGTAGGGCTGGCCTAGCCTTCACAAATGTTAAAGCATGGTCTGCCATTTTATATACAGCAGCTGTATGTTTTGAATTATAGACAATATATTGTAAGGACAATTATGTTTTTTTCTAGGGTATTTCTTAACTGTAAGAACCATCATCCTCTTGGTTTTTCAGAAAGCAAACTAATGCAAAGTCAATCAACCCAGCAGATGCAATCTGTCAAAACAAGCTACTCAAAGTCAGGGCAACTTAGAAAAGCATTTCAATTTTGAGTTGTTAAAATTCAGATTGAGTTAGAGTGACCAAATCATTGAAAGGACGTGTCCCTAGGGAGACAAACTTCTGTGTTAATGAAGCCGGGATGGAAAAATGAAGGTGTATTCATGAGTGAACCAGTTTTCCTATGGGCTGGAATGTATATTGTCCTCCTCCAGTCCCCAGCAACTGTGGTGCAGTAATAATTTTATTGACTCCACCACATTATTTATTTCTCTTTCTCTCTTTATGTGTAGTGTGTGTGTACGTTAGTTTTATCAATAAGTCTGCATATATTTTTGCAGAGTACACATCCAGGGCTTCAGGCAAGGAAGGGAAGCATCCTATCTCTGGAATCCCAATAAACCAGCTCCCCCCTCCTTTGCAATTAGGCAACTGTGAAATTGTTGCACTGAACTCCCATAACCTCAGTCTGCCAACAACAGAGGAATTCACAAATTGCTCACATGGGCCTGAGGCTACCACTCAGGGATAATGTTCATGCTTAAAACAAACCCTTCACTCCCACTTAGACTGCAGTTCCTAAGCACATTGTCCATACCCTCCAATCTTTCACAAATGAAAACTGGGGTGCATGTGGTCATGTAGCATCAGAGTGTGGTCAAGATGGGGAAAGTGATGAATGAGGAAGAGCACACAAGCTGGCAGAGGGATGCAGCCATTCAATTTTTTTCTGAGCCTACTGGGAAGGGAAAGAGTCTACCCCCTAAAGAGTTAATTCAGTATAAACTACTTTTTACACTTTGAACTCAGTTTACACCAATGGAAGTTAGCTGAGGCCAAAGGGGGAAAGTGGGAGGAAGAGAGATAAACTGGGTCATTTTAAAAGCAACTGAAAAAGTGGGAGGACAGAGGATAAATAAGGACTGTCCCAGACAAATCAAGACAGTTGGAGGGTACAATAGTCTAGGGTAGAGATGGGCAAAGTCCAGGGGTTCAAGGGTATGTGTGTATTTTGCTGGCCTGAGAACCTTTCACGGCAGCAGAAACTCCTCCAAATGATACCAGAAGGTTGCCAGCAATTCTAAAAAAACAACCCACTTCCAATATTTAAGAAGCAACAACAGATTTTGACTGGAACAAGGTGTGAGTAAGGGTCTGTGCCTTATTTTAGAGGGGAATTGGGTCCTCTGGAGGTGCAATCCTCCTATTTGGTATGTGGAGAGAAATTTGCTGGATTTTTTCCCTGGTGGAGGGCTCTGAGGACGTCAAAAATGGTCATGAGGGATGCATGTAGCATCCCTAGACTAGGGAATAAGTCCCTCAGATTACAGTGGGAGTTAATATCTGAGTAAACAGGTGTTGTGTGTTTTGTGGCACGGATACAAAACAAGTAGCCTTGAGACGATTTGTAGGATCTATTCTATGGCGTTGTCTAAACAGTGAAAATACTCCTCACAGAATACGAGGAGAATATAATCTGTCTCAAAGGGATTCTGCATCATTTTGACTTGTTGGGAAGGAGGGGGGCCAAATCCACCATATACAGGGGTCCTACTGTACCTCCATTTTCATTTTTCATAGAGGAGGTATATATCCAGGTAATTCAGCACACCTATGTGTTTAGATGCCATAACCATATCCCTGTGCTTCAACACAGCTAGGGTTGCCCAGTGACAGGGATGCCCAGCTAAGATCTCCGGGAATTGCTGTGCTTTTTTCTATCCCATGGAATTCATGGGGTTTGTGGTTTGGTGAGGGGCTAGAGCTCTCTGGCTGAGAATGCTAAACACCCTGCCCTAAACTAGAAATCCCAGGATTCTATAGAATGGAACCATGGCAGTTAAAGTGGAATCATACCACTAAAAATGTGTACTGTGAAAGGGCAAGATGAGCAAGAACTGGGGGAATTAACAATGAAATATGAAAATCCAGCCCCTGTTCCAAAGCAGCCTGCAGTAGCCGGGGCCCTCAGTCCTCGGTAGAAAACAAAAACAAAGTGTTCTTTTCAAGGTAGCGTTCTTGCCCTGAGAGTCTTCCTTTTGTTCTGAGGCCCAGAGAAGAGGAATCAAGCCCTGAGGTCTGGAAACCCTAATTCCAAGTGGGGCGTATGCATGATGGTTTGAAGGATGCTGACTGAGTAACAATAACTTCCAGGCAGAATAACGGATTTTGCCAAGCAGTTTCACAAGCAGTCATCAAAATGCCCTTCTGGTGAGCGCCTGGAAGCACCAGGTTTGCCATTTTGGATAAAAGGGATGTTGTACACACTGAATCTTTCATTCACTGCAGGGGGTCACTTCTTGTAGTCAAGTTCTGGAAAAGAAAAGCAGGTATAAACACAGATTGGCAGTCTCTCTTACACTCACACACACGCACACGTCTCTCTCAAAAAATGTGGGGTACATCTACACTGTAGAAATAATGCAGCTTGACACCACTTTAACTGTCATAGCTTCATCCTACAGAATCCTGGGATTTGTAGTTTTGTAACTCACCAGCATGCTTTGGCAGACTGCTAAAAACTTTGTGAAACTACAAATCCCAGGATTTCATAGGATGGAGCTACAGTACTTAAAGTGGTGTCAAACTGCATTCTTTCTACAGTGTAGATGCACTCTCTTAGGAAAAAATATACTTATAAAAAAATGATCAGAGGCCATTATAATAATGGGCTTTGATTATTACTGTGATTTTATGGCCAAGACTATTAAGAGTTGCATTTTTATAAAAGTTACTTTTTAAACTTTCCCATTTCTTAAAAATAACAAAAATGATTATTGTTTAGTTCCTCTAACACACACACACACACACGAATGCTACAAGCCATGGTCCTGTGACAAAAAACACACTCTCTTCCTATTCTCCTCATCCTCCTCTCAACTCTCACAGCAGAAGAGGTAGCAACATGAAACAAAACATGAGCCCGCACTTGATCCATGAAATGTTCTCCTTTAATGAGGCCACATAATTAAAATGTTACATTTACACCATGGAAAGAGTGAGTTCGTCCCCTGTAACATTATAGTAATAGTTGTACATTTATCAGAAAAATGGAATTACAGTAATTGCAAGTAATGCATTATTTGTAACTAGTTATTTCCAGTTCTGAGCCCGCCCACCCCGCAAAAATCAAGAGTTCATCTAGGGTCCTGGTGTCTGACTTCTATTTTATTTCTTTGTATCAAGTGTCAGATGGAAATAAATTTTTCATAAATAGCACCAGAAGAATGCACTCCAAATAGCCATAAAGTACATGATAGTCACCAACGAAAAGGGCCTGGGTGAATCATTCACTTGCACAGCAGGTGTGGATTTCATTATTTTTAATTCCCCCCTTTTTAAATAGATTGTTATGAAACACACGCTTCGTGACAAGATACCAAAATAAGGGGGTGTCAGCGGCATTTTGACAGTATAATATGTGCCCAGATAGATGCAAAGCAGCTGAGCAAATGTCCCAGCATTGCAGAGAAGATACATTAAAAACAAACTGATTTGATAGATTTTCCTTGGGTTTTTTTCCGGGCTGTGGGGCCGTGTTCTGGAAAAGTTTATTTCTGATGCTTCACCTGCCTCTGGCTGGCATTTTCAGAGAAGAAGAATGAACTGTACCCTTCATTCTCTGAAGATGCCAGCCACAGATGCAGGAGAAATGTCAGAAATAAACACTTCCAGAACACGGTCTCACAGCCTAGAAAGAAACCCAAGGAAAATCTATGGATGTCGGCTGTGAAAGTCTTTGACTTCAAACTGATTTGAGTTATTGTTAAATAGTAATGGGCTCACTGGAGTGTAATGGAAACCCATTGGGTGATCCTGGGTGAGTCCCAGAAAATGGTGTAATAAATTCACCTTAGGGTAATCGTAAGTTGGAAATGACTTGAAGGCCCATAACATCAACAAATGGGCTCACTTAACAGAGTTAAGCTGGTGCCTAAAGGACAGCAAAAAGAACCTTGAAGGAAGAAAATCCAGAACCTGGGTGCCACTACAGAGAAGGTCTTGTCATTGATACCTTCTCCTCCCCCACCGCCAATCTTTGCAGACAGGGACATCCATCAAGAAAGATATTTAATGGTAGAGTGTTGGGCAAGTCACACTCTCTCAGCCTCAGAAGAAGGCAATGGCAACCCCCTCTGAACAAATCTTGCCAAGAAACCCCTGTGATAGGTTCACCTTAGGGTTGCCATAAGTTGGAAATGACTTGAAGACACACAACAACAACAATTAAGAACATAAGAGCATTGATGGATCACACCAGGCCCTATCTAATTTAGCTTTCTGTTTCCACAATGACCAATCTGATGTCTATGAATAGCCCACAATCAGGAGGTGAGTTGACAGTAGCATGAAGAAAGTATGTGGAGTCTAAGGCTTACAAAGGAATGCCACCCAGGGACAGGGTGATTTCCAGCAGATAATGGCCTGTCAATCAACCTCTAGCCAAACAGACACTAACCAGCCTTGAATTTCTATACCCAGAAACTAACCATTCAATTACACAAATTTACATATACTTCCCAACAGGAGATCACAATATATAACCACACACACACACACACACTCCTACCCAACCATTCTCTGAAGATGCCAGCCACAGATGCAGGCAAAATGTCAGGAATAAACTCTTCCAGAACACGGCCTCACAGCCCAGAAAAAAAACCAGGGAAAATCCGAAGTATGGGGAGTTCTGTCCCTCCATTCCACAGGAAGGATGAAGGCCTCTGGACTCAGGCTGGAATCCTGTTAGTGTCATATACAAGCTTTACACACACTGTCCTGTTTTAAATGGGGCGCAAAGGGCTATTCTCTAGCCCCTTGCACAGTATCCAAAACCTGCCCTCCATAGTGGGGGGAGTGAAATCTGATTCCTCTCCCTCTAGCAAACTGCAGGGGACAAGAGGCAGACCTCACTGCTTGGTCACCTTCCTCTCTCTCCTTGAAAATACTGTCCCATTTTTTCAGCTGCTTTGAAAATGTTCCAGTTTCTCTTTTCTCCTCTGACTCTCCCCCTTTGTCTTCAGCTTACTTCCACTGCTCAAACTGAGTTCAAAGTGGAAAAGTACAGTAGTGTGCACTCAATTAACTCAGCATGTGTTTGGGGAGAGAGGGGGAGTGGGCAGAACTGTACCCTTCCCAGGATGCTCAGGCAAAAGCAAACTGCTGCAACCTTTCTTAGCTGTTTGTTCTTCCTCATTAATAACTTTTGCCATCTTGATCACAATCTGATGATGCTTGGCCACATTTGCCTTGGTTTTCATTTGTGAAATGCTGGAGGGTATGAAAGAGGAGGTTTGGAAAAATACAAAACACACTTTGGCAAAATATTGCAGCACATGCCTCAAACTGATATACTGTTGTCTCTGTGTGTGAAGGGCAATAGAGTGAATAGCATGTTGGAATTAACTGAGAGACCTGAGAATGAATTACAATAAGACCTTGTAAGACCTCTAGTTCTAGATTTTTTAAAAAAATGATTGCCCTAACTGAAAAGGCAACAAACTAGTTCAAGTTGTTTTCATCTCATCAAGGTGACCTCTTTTGTAAAGCAAATGAGTATTAATTCCTCAATTCAATGCATGTGACTGACTGTTCCTGATCCTGAATCCCAAGCCCCATTAATGGCATGCTTAAAGTAAACACATGGATTACCTAGGTCTCCTGGTCCCAGTTGAGATGTGTCATATTTCTGCTTAAATTAATGCAAGCGTTTCCAAATTTTCTAAATACAGTCGGCCCTCCACATTTGAGGGTTTAACTGTTGTGGACTTGATTATTCACAGGTTATTTGCTGCCCCCCCTGCTGCTGCCCTACGCCATTTTTAATAGGGGCTGCAAACCTTATGAGATTGAGAGAGACTGCGAATGGATGTTAAGTCCCTAATAAAGTGGTGTAGGGCAGTAGCACCTGCCAGCCGCTGCTTCTGCCTTGCAAAGGAACCCTCCCTCCTCAAAGGCATCCATGATGGGCTGAATCCTGTGGATTGTACTTTTTGTGTGTGTTGAATGTGGTTTTGGGAGGATCTAGAGATATGCACATTTTTTCCACTTTCACATGAGTCCTGAGCCCCTAACCTCAGTGAATGTGGAGGACCAACTGTACATACATATTAAAATACACACATTTTATGCAAATCCTTTGACCTCTTTTGGGCAGGATGATGTGTTTGATGTGCAAACGGCTGAGTAGTGGTGGGTGGAAATCCAGTTTGTTCTTCTCTTTTCCTTCCTGACTGAAATGACTTGACCTGGCAGTTCTTGCCCACAGAAGCTCCAGAGAAATTGCAAAAGCAGTTAAAGTTCCTGCCCTCCCTAACTCATTGGCTGGTATGCGGGAAATTGTGTGTGCCGCTTTGCCCGTAGGAGCTGTTTTGTCTTGTGAGTGAGCTTTTTGTGTTCTGAAGAGACGTTTCACTGCAGCAATAAAAACAGACAAAATCATTTGCTTCGCCTAGTACATGAACAACATTTAAGCTTTTTTATTATAGGCTTCCAATGTGGGAAATGAGTATTGCATCCATTATAGTTGTGTGTGTGTGTGTGTGCACATTTGTGCTTGTGGACTAATATTTTAAGCCAGTGATGAGCCACCTGAAGCCCTAGAGACACATGGCCTCTAGGCAAATTTCATTAGGTCCTCAAGTAGAAGTTGTTGCTGTTGTGTGCCTTCAAGTCATTTCTGATTTAGGGTTACCCTAATCATGGGGTTGTCTTGGTAAAGTTTGTTCAGAGGGATGTTGTCATTGCCTTCCTCTGACACCTGGGCCTTGTCTACACTGGCCAAATACCTCAGCTTGCCCCCGTTCCAGATCTCTGCAGTCCAGAGGATGCAGGGCATTTACCCCAATCTGTCCCTGGAACAGTTTTTATTTTATTTATTTATTTATACCCCGCTCTTCAGCCACAAGGCTATCAGAGCGGCTTACAAATTGTTTTAAGCAATAGCTATTTACACATCTACACTGCATTAAACAGTTTCCAATGTGTGTTAGCTAATTGCCCCCCACAAGCTGGGTACTCAATTTACCGACCTACGAAAGGATGGAAGGCTGAGTGAACCTTGGAGCCGGCTGGAATCGAACTTGTGATGTGGTGGCTTGCAGTACTGGCATTTAACCACTGAGCCACCAGGGCTACCCCTGGGGCAGATACAGGGCTGGAATGGGGTCAAGCCGGGATAAGGCCCTTTACCGCATTTTAAGATAATACGCTTGCAGAAAGCGTGGGATGAGTCCTTCTTGAATCTTCGTTTGCGAAGAAAAGCCAGAGAGGAAGATAATACCTGGTTTAAGCTTGTACCAACGGATCAGGCCCTGTGTGTCGACAGGAGCCCATCCCCAGCATGCCATCCCTCGCTGCTGCTGCCAGCTCCCTGGCTCTCCTGGAAGCCAGGCAGGGGTCACATGCAGGGGGTCTGCAGTTACAGGTTGTGGGCTCCCTTCCTAGCTTCTGCATCAGTGGAGAAAATGGTGGTGTTGGCAGTGTCTGCAGTGACAGGCTGGCGTCCTGTTTGGTCCATTTTCTCCAGATAACAGGGGAGGGGGAAATGGGCCACCTCAGCATCCAGGATATGTTGGTGGGAGCCCATGTATCCTGGCTAGTGGATGATAGCAGGCTTTTCTTCTTCTGCTTCCCCTTCATCATCAGACATCACCTCACCTCCATTTGTAGGACTTTGGGGTGTTGCTAACATCCCTCCCCAAGGGAACAAACACCTCTTGATTGCAATCAATGACTACAGATTTTGTGAATATGGAGGTACTTTATCTTCAAGCTCAAGGCAGACAGACAGATGAGCCCCTAGAGAATGTAACTTGCCCAAGGTTACCCAACAGCTTTCCATGACTGAGTGGGAATTCGAATCCTGGTCTCCTAGAGTCAGTCCAACATTCAAACCACTATACCACACTGGCTCAAGTAGAAGCACTGGGACAGTTTGATGAATAGGGATAGTTACATCATAGACCGTCCCATCAAACTTGTTTGTTCTGAGTTAAACAGCAGTTCTCAGCATAACAGGGGTGGCAGGGGATGAGCTGGATTTTCCCATCTGCAATATATTGTTGTGAGTTGCCCTTGTTGCAATGCAAGAAGTTTGAGATGATTTGGTCTTGAGTTGACATTTAAGATACCTTAACTTTAGAAAAGACCTGTTCATGGGAGAAAGAACAGGTTTAATGACTTCAAGAGAAATGATGACTTGATTACTTTCTCTCGTGTTCAGAAGATAAACTTCTGGGAAATCTTGTGCTCGGGGTCTTATTCTGATCCCAGGAATCTCTAGTCAAAGTCCAACATGCTAGCCACTTATATTGCCCTTTGCCAGCCCACTGTGCTGTGACTGTCAGGATACCTTCTAACTGTCCCAATTGGGCAGAGACTGTCCCACCTCTCTCAACCCACTTTTTCAGTTGCTTTCAAAGTGTCCCAGTTTCTCTTGCCTCTTCCCATTTTCATTCTTTGTCTTCAGTTTACTTCAGTTGCTACAAACTGAGTTCATAGTAGTTAACCCAGCAGGGAGGAAAGGAGATGAAGGGATGGAATATTGCCCTTCCCAGTAGACTCTGGCAAACTGCTCCAGCCTCTCCTAGCTTGGCTGTTCTTCCTCATTAATAACCTTTTGCTATCTTGATCACATCGGTGTCACTTGGGCACACATGGCCTGGTTTTATCTGTGAACTGTTGGAAGGTATGAGTTCTGTCTATTAAATAACGAGACTGTTTTTCTACCTTTCAAACAAATCAGGGAGAACTGATTGGGAACGCTTGAGTGGTGACCTTGAACATGTCTGAACCTGCATGGCAAACATCAACACTCTCATCTGTTCCGTTAATTGTCAGTCATCGTTTAAAGCAGCTGTGTTGTCTGTTGTGTGCTGGAAAAATGCTAAGTTTAAAAGTTCAAGCAACATGGCATTCTGCAGCAACTTGAGGCAGACCCAAACCTTTTTTTAAAAAAACACATCATCACTTGTGATTAAACCTAGATCTTCCAGTATGATCCTGAGACAAAATGACAGTCAATGCACTGGAAAACACCATCATCACCAAGAATGAAAAAAACACAACAAAGCAAACCCACATTCAAAGCCATGCTCATTGGGTTTTTTTTATATCAAAGGTGTAATTTTGGCAGAATGGGTTCCAGAAGGCAGAACAGTGAACCAGCATTATTATAAGGAAGTTTTGAGAAAGCTGAGAGAAAGATTCAGAAAAAAAAAGGCCAGAACTGTGGGAAAATAGTTTTCATTCTTCATCAAGACAATGCGCCTGCTCACATAGCACTTTCTGTGAAGCAGTTTTTGGCTGATAAATGCATTACTACACTTGAACATCCTCCATATTCAGCAGATTTGGCACCATGCAACTTTTTTCTTCTCCCTAAAGTGAAATTGGTGCTTAAAGGAACACGTTTTGAGTCAATTGATGCAGTACAAAGAAAATGGCAGATGCATTGACACAGCTGCCCAAAATTGTTCTGCTCCATGCCTTCGACCAGTGGAAAACAAGACTGCATCAGTGTGTGAGTGTGAACAGGGAATATACTGAAGGGGACAAGCGTTATAATTATAATACATATAAATAAAGATGGGTTATTGTATCAGTCTCATTATTTAATAAACAGACCTCGTATTTGTCAGCTGATCCTAATAAATTGGGCCTTAGGTCCAGCTGCTTTTTGGTTTGTGTGTATGTGCACAAAGAGGGATTGATCAACTGAGCCTCCTGTATTTTGGGGCTTTCCCTTAGTGCATTCCCTGTAGGCATTGGGCACAGTCATGATGAGCACTTTCATTTCAAAATGTATTGCTATACCGCTGTGATTGAGCCAATACTGCTGTGTTGCTTAATTAATAAAACATTTTTGTTTGTTGACCTCAGCTCCGGAGTTCTGAAATCACTGGATAAACCCCCTTACTCATACCACTTCCTAAACCAGAAGTCTTGCTTTACACTCACTTAAATTTTACGAAACTCTTTCCTGGCAGTGACAAACTCACTCCCCAGAGAGCCCAACATGAAGAATTAAACTACCAGCTATTTGCATTTTAAAGAGAAACATGCAACTCTCCACAGGCCTCTCTCTAGGACATTAAAAAAAGAAAAAAAAAACACATTCAGATTCAGGTCTGTGTGCAAGCTTGTAGGACTCTGACAAGTGACTGAAACAAATCAGTAGGATTTAGAATCAATCTCTTCTTGTAACTCATGTTTTCGAGAAAGAGAGTGATCTCATTGCCACTGGTGCAGCTTCCTTTTTTTCAGTTCTGCTTCTTCCCTCATAGTATGTTCCCCATCATGGATGAAAACTGACGTTCTCTGCAACCAAATATATAGAGCAGATTGTTCCTGCATCCCCCAAGAGACAAGGTTCTTCCTTCAAGAGGAATACTGGGCTATGTGAGGAATTTGCTGCCACCAAGAATTCAACCAACAATCCCAGGCCCTGCATCCACACTATACAAATAATCCAGTTAGAAACTGGATTATTTGCCATGGCTCCTTCCTGTGGAATCCTGGGATTTGTAGTTTGGTGAGGTACCAGAACCTGTTGGCAGAGAAGACCAAAGGCCTAGTAAAACTAAGAATCCCAGGATTCAATTGGAAGGGGCCATGGCAAATAATCCAGTTTGAAACTGGATTATTTGTGTAGTGTGGATAAAGGGACTCCTGTTTTGACAGTAACGCATTTCAGGGCAGATATTTCAGCAGTGAGGATCAGATGCAAAATTGTGTGCCTCTATGAGTGGGTGGTGTGTGCTTAAGAAAACCTCTGGTGATCTGTTGATGAACTTTGCAAGTACTCTTTTCTTTCCCTGGAGAAAGTCCCTGCCCCTTGCCTGCTATGTAAGCAGTTCCTCTTTGCACCATAGATGGGCAAAAACTCTCCCTAGACACAGCCTTTAATTTTTCTGAATCTCTGGCATTTTGCTTTCTCCAGGCTACAGTTTTGTGGCATGCCACTACCTTTCTGGGTATCCCACATACTCCTTTCATAATTAGAGGTACTGAATTATTTATTGAGCCTTCACCTCAGGCAGCGTAATGTCCCAGGCTAACTCTATATCTTGATAGCAAACACAGTTTGACAATGGACCCTATTAATTTCTTCACTGGACATATTGAAGCAGAGGTTGGGTAGTCATCTTTGGGGGATCTTTTGTATCTCTAGGGCCCCTTTCTGTATCCAACCCAGTGGCAGCTGGAGGCTCCAATGGCAGTGGAATGATAGATTTACCCCTAGTTAGCTATCCAATGTTCTTACTTCTATCCTAAAATGGGTTCAGCACTCTAGACAGCTTCTTTGCAATTTTGGACTAAAACCTCGAGTGGATTCATCAGTCCACTGGCATCAGAGCCACTTGCTACCACTGTGTTGAACTAGAAGGCCTACAAGACCCACCCGGTCCAGCTCTGTGTTTTTATGACCGAGTCAACAGTGTGAATCAGCAGTCAAAAAACCCAATGCAACACTGGGTCGCATCAGCAGGACTACAGTCCTCAGCTCAAGGAAAATAGTAGTACCACTCTATTCTGTTGTGGTCAGAACTCACCTGGAATACTGTGTCCAGTTCAGGGCACCATAGTTCAAGAAGGATATCGACAAGCAGGAACATGCCCAGAGAAGGTTGACCAAGATGATCAAAGGTCCAGAAACCAAACCTTATTGAGGAACAACTTAGGGAGCTGTGTATGTTTAGCTTGGAGAAGACTGAGAGGTGACGTGATAGCTATCTTTAAATATCTGAAGGGATGTCATGTAGAAGATGGAGCAAACTTGTTTTCTGCTGCTTGAAAGAGTATCACATGAACCGATGGACTCAAATTAAAAGAAAAGAGATTTGACCTAAACATTAGGAAGAATGTACTGTATTTACTGTAAGAGCTGTTTGACAGTGGAATGGACTGCTTCATTGTGTGATGGCCTTTCCATCTTTGGAGAACTCTAAACAGAGGTTGGATGGATATCTTTCAGGAGTGCTTTAGTTGTGTATCCTTGCATGGCAGAGAATTGGACTAGATAGCCCTTGTGGTCCCTTTCAGCTATAACATTCTGTGGTTCTAATCCAATACCAATTTTGCAGCTATGCTAGCAGAACGGCTGTTTTTGAAACAAAAACTATCAAAAGAGTGGAAGGTAATGTGCTGTTTGTAAAGAGTTAAATGCCCTGTAGCCAGGAAAAAATAATAATAATCTTTGGCTGCCTCACAATGTTTGCTGGCTGTATGTCAGCGATTAGTTATTGTTGTTTTTAATGGTTCTGTGTGTCATATACATTATCAGTTATCACACCCTGCTGCTCATGAAATGAGTAACCATGCAAACAAACAATGAGGAGGAACAATAAAAAAGGTGACTTCAGCACGCCCTAAGACAGCGGCTTGTCTCCACAGGTTAGTTTTATGGTGTCTGAAGGAACAGCAGATGAATCAGGCCCAAAGGGTTTAAATTTTAAATGCTTCTTAAACGCCGGGTGGTGGTTACAAGATAGGGAATGTTATGAATGCAGCATCCTAGGGACATACCCAAGACAAACAACCTCATGAGCCAAGCAGCCCAAGGTCACCTGAACTCCATGGCCAAACATAAATTTGATCCTAGTCTAACACTCTGCTCTCTGGATCTGGTCAATATTCTCCCTCCATTTTGGTGAATTGCTTTACCTTTATCATGGTGGGAACTGGGTAGGTCTCCAAATATTGTTAGACTACAACTCCCAGCAGCCTAGCCTATACATCTAATGATGAGGAATACTGGCAGCTGCAGTTCAGTTTGGTGAGGACTAAAATCCACCCCCACCCCCATTTACAGGATGTCATCTATTGTTATAACTCAACCTGCAGAATCCAAGGAATCAGATGCAGAGCAGCTGGATATAGAAAGCCCTCTGACTCCAGATTATAGATCCCACTCACCTGGAATCTGATAAGGAACTTCCCTGGTTGAAAACCTCTGTTGTAGATCTTTCCTGTTCCCTATGGTATGGGAACGAAGAACTGCTGTGTCATGAGTTTTCTATACTGACAACATCTAAATTCTGTATTTGATGTCACTTTTAGTAGTAAATGCCCACGAGAACTTTGCCTGGAAAGAATGTACAATTGGAGAGGCTATTTGGACAGAATAATGGCCGTCTGAATTACTGAAATCTGCTGCAAGATTCATTTATATTCTGCTTATGAGGTCTAATTTGGAGGTGAGAACTCCTGGTTTGCTGGAGATAGCCTATCGCCTACAAGGTTAGAGAGATATAATTATAGATGATGGATTAATTGCAGTGCAAGATAATAAAAGCAAGTCAAGTATATGCAAATATCCCACGAGTGTGAGGATGGATCCATAAAAAATAGGGAATGCATTGCAAATTATGACAAGAGTAGTTATTGTCTGTCTTCAAGTTGCTTCAAACTTATGATAACCCTAAGGTGAACCTACAGAACAGCACAGCAGTTCACCCCCACTTTGTTGTTGTGTGCCTTTAAGTCATTTCCAACCTATGGCAGTCCTAATGTGAACCTATCATTGGTTTTTCTTGGCAGGATTTCTTCGGAAGAGGTTTGTCATTGTCTTTCTCTGAGGCTGAGAGAGTGTGACTCCCCCAAAGTCACCCAGTGGACTTCCATGATTGAGTGGGGATTTAACCCCTGGCCTCTCAAGATCTGAGTCCAATGTTCAACCACATACTATGCAGGCTCCCTGTAGTATGTGGGGAAATCATTATTGTAATGCAATACAATCTTGTGTATCCCATGTTAAGTTCAGTCTAGGAATTTTCCCTGCATGGCATGCATCAGTTTCTTATACTTCCCCTTCACTTTTTCACTAGGCAATTTCAGCCAACTGGAGCAAGGGGTCATTCATCACATGACCTAATTTAAATATTATAACACTTTGTTTAAGTTCCTTTTAAGTTAAGTCTCCATGTGGCTGGAGCCATGTTTTTGAGTCCTTTCAAGTCATCATGTAGCCCACACTGCTTAAGGCTGGGTGAGTCCTATCCTACCCTAAATCCTCTTAGTTAGCTAGGGACCTTTTAAATTTGTTTTAATATGTAGATTAAGATTGATATACCTTCAACAAACTTTTGATATGCATTTTTAAACTGACTTCTTTGTTGTTTTTAATGAGTCTAATTGATTGGGCGATCAGATCACACATTTAAATGTTAATTGAGCTGTGTCTGCATTGGGATGCTTTACTCTGCTTGAATTTGAAAGAAAATGTTTTTACTTTTAAAGAAGATTTTTTTTTTATTTTTAAAAGGGCTAGATCCCTGGAATTTTTAAATTCATTTTTAATTTTAGACTCATACCTCCCAACACTCCCCCCCCCGCTGCATTCTCAGTAGCAGAATTAATACCTGGATATGCATTTCCTTCTCATTTCTCCCAACCCTGTCTGTTTGTTTGTTTTTTAAAAAGGCATTATGTCTATTAGATTTTATGTGTGCATTGGTAGAAAGATAGTACTTAAATAAAGAGCTGAAACTTGCAAGAAAATAATTGCAACGTGGAGTGTTCTGCTTTAGGGTGGCAGCCAGCCATGTTCTCTACCAGGATGCTTCATTCCACTCCTCCTCCTCCTTGAAATTCCATTTCTTATAACTTTCCCAACTGTCAGCCATCATTTTGTGGCTGTTGGTGATGTTCATTCTTTATCGGGATTGTTGAGTTCAGTTTCCACCCTCCACAAAGGGTTTAGGAGAATATTTCTGCAAAAACTGGGATCCCCTGTGGCCTGCTTAAACATCCCTCCTCTGCATGCACAGCATTGCTTTGCATGCAAAAGAGAGAGATTTCGATCAGTATATCAGATACACAAAAGATATATGCAAAGAAATGGATCCAAGAAAGAATTGGCTATAGAGCCCTCAGCTTGGTGACACTATCATAATTGTAAAAATTGGTCCACCTTCATTCCTGTGTACCGGTAGCTCACAAATGTGTGCTCAGAAGTAGGCCCCAGTGAGCTCCGTGGGATATACAGTAGCATCCCCACATCCGAGGGGGATTGGTTCCAGGGGCGCCCGCAGATGGCAAATTCAGCGGATAATAGCGAACACCATCCTGGGGGATAATCCCAGGTGATGGAGGGGTGATTTCACTTCTCCGCCCCTTCCCTCTTCGCTCCTGCATGGCTCTGCAGCGGCGGCGATTACGGGGGCAAAGGGGGAAGGGGAGGAGGCCAGTTTGCTCCTCCCTTCACCCTCTGCAATCGCCGCTGTGGCGACAGGAGCCCTCCCAGGAGAAGGGACGGAGGAGGTAAGGTCCCTCCTCCCCCTCCCTTCCCCCCCATTGCCAACCACGGGTAATTGAACCTGTGGTTGACAAATCAGCAGATACGGGGGTGCTACTATATTTCCAAATCAGTTTAGATATAGCATAAATTGCAACATTAAACCAAGATGCTTGCAGATTCACTGTGGAATCACTATGCCACATTCATGCAATCCTACAGAGGGACCGTATGAGTGTTTCATTCCATTATAACTCTCTTGTGTTTTCCCATCTCTCTTTTTTTTCTTACTGAAGACCAGAGCTTGGAAAATTGCTGCATGCCGGTGGAGTTGGGGGTGTGTGGGGATGAGGGGATGGGAATTGTAGTCCCAAAAAGTCATTTTCCTTTTTATTATTTATTTATTTATTTATTTGTACCCCGCTCTTCAGCCACAAGGCTATCAGAGCGGCTTACAAATTGTTTTAAGCAATAGCTATTTACACATCTAACTGCATTAAACAGTTTCCAATGTGTGTTAGCTAATTTTCCACAACTTCTGCCAAACACAATCAACTAAGGAGGGAAAGATAGCATAGCTACAGGGCATAGCATAACATCGATAGGCGGGCAGTGCAAAGAACTGTCTTGTCTGGAAAAAAACATAGTCTATAGAATCCAACTTGGGGATCAGGGAAAGATATAGGTAAATCCTCATATCTGTGGGGGGTATGTTCCAAGACCACCACCACCCATGGATACCTGAAACCATGGATAAGAGGGAACCATATTTTCAATGACTTGAACACTGGAAGTTGACCATAGAATCACACTGGAGGACCTAGAAATGACTAGAGAGAACGTATTTTTTGGATGTGGGTAAGTGAAACTGTGGATACCGAATCTGTGGATATGGGGGTTGACCTGTACATATAACAGCCTGGGGAAGGTTTACAAAGGAGAGTTGGGTGCCAGGGAAGGTTTAGTTCTTGTGCCTCTCTGGCATCTCCTTACAGAAATCTACATGTATTTACCATGTGATTCTGTCCTAGGACAGGGCTGTTAGGGGGATAAGGAAAGCAAGAGAAAGAGGTCAACTACAGCCAGCCAAAGATATTTCGATGACTGAGAGAGAACAGTAGATGAGAGCCATCCCGTCCTCCAATTCAAGTCAATGATTCTCAAGTTATTTTGGCATTTGAGGTCAAAATCTCTCTGGCTTTTCTTCGCAAACGAAGATTCAGGAAGGACTCATCCCACGCTTTCTGCAAGTGCGGTGATGACTAAAAAGGCCAATCTGAGATAAACAAGTCCGGTTGCAGAAGGTCTCCTTGGATGATGTTTCTGGGTTGTGATTCTTTCTGCGTTGTCGTTTCTCTTCAAGACTTGTTCGGCATGAGTTCTCAAATAAGGCTGCAGCATTGTGGATAGTGCGTCTCCATGCCTCCCGATGTGAGGCCAGGGCAGACCATTGTTGGTGATCAATTTGGCCGAGCCTGAGATGTTGCTTCAGGGAGTCCTTGTATTGGTTTTTTTGAGCACCCCTCTTACGCTGACCCGTGGCGAGTTCACCGTAGAGTACTATTTTGGGAGGCGATGGTCCTCCATCCTAGAAACGTGCCCTGCCCAGCGCAGCTGTGTTCTCAATATCATGGCCTCAATGCTGGTGAGCCCTGCTTGCTCAAGGTCAGCAACATTCGTCACATAGTCAGTCCAGTGTATATTTAGGATTGTGCGTATACAGCGCTGATGAAAGTGTTCAAGGAGTCGTAGGTGGTGGCGATAGGTGACCCATGTTTCAGATCTATAAAGGAGAATAGATAGTACAATGGCTCTATACATAAATAATAAAAAATAATCTCACAAGCACCATCCCTGGCCAACAGTTAACAACTTAAATCATTAATAATCTGCTGCCTTTTCATGACAACCCCTCAAACCTGCTGACTGAGTTGGCCACCACCTCACACTCTAATGGTTAGGTTGGGCCCAACTTTAACACAGAAAATTTGGGATCCTCTGATACATAAAAGCAGGTATAGAATATTTTCTTCTCTTTTGTATTCCTCCCCCTCTGCCCCCATGGTGTATCATTAATCTGATTTTCAAGCCGGCAATGCCAGACAGGTATTTTAATTAAAATATTTTTTTTAGGCTAATAGTGGCTTATGTTATCTGTTACACTGATGGATTGTGATGATCTTGTCGCAGAGAGCAGACTCTTCAAAGTTAATGGCTGCTTACTTATTCCTGTGTGTTACTTCTTGAGCGAACTTGTGATACGTTTGAAAAAGCACAAAGAGCTGGCAGAACTCTCTCTGTGTGTGTGTGTGTGTGTCAGGGGACAGGGGGAAGGTTGAGCCAGGGCCAACTCAGCAACAGAAGCGGCCCGGCCTGGCCTTCAAAGCAGGCTGTAATGGATTCTGCATCAAAATACCACTTAGCTAGCAAAATCCTGACCAGCGTCTTAATGACAGAAGGGTTTGCTTTGCTCTGGCTGAGTCTTTCCACACAGACACTCATCTCATCCTGAAGTTCAATGACAGGAAAGGAATCTGGGAGGTGCAATATGGAGCGTGGAATTGAAATGGACAGGGCTGGCCCTGCCAGGGCTGGTGGCAACTTCCTCAGTAGGATTGGCAGCTGACCACCTAACTTCTTCCTGATCCTCCTGCATGTACCTCTTCCATAGAGGCAAGAGCTGTTTGTACCAGCAGCCCTACCATCCTCATCCCCTAAACTGGCCTGATGCCCTCAGGGATTATGCTTTTCCATCCTGCATGCTCAACAACAACAACAATGCTCAAATAAGAATTATCTCCCAGTCCAGTTTGCTTCTAGCACCCTCTTGCAGCAAAATGTTTTGGGCAAGCCATAGAAATGGAGTACAAGTATGTATACATGTGTGCAGAAATAATCTTCCCTTTTAAATCTATTTCTCTCCCTGTTATTTTGTTAGTGTTAGCAACCTTTGCATGCCTATACTCACTAACTGCTAGTTTGCATGTTTGCAGACTTCCTGTTTGCTTTTCCACACATACTCTGTTCCTCCATCACTCTAACCTGCACCATTTTCTTTTCCCCCTCTGCTGTCCACCATTAGACTATGTGTTTAAATTTGCACAAGTGTTTGAAACTAATTCTACTTCTGTAAGTTTTACAAAGAAGAGTAAACTTTATCTATTTTCTCTGCTAGACCCTGTGTGGGTAGGCAGACATGGGACTGGTTGTTATTCACCTCCTGCCTTGCCAATATGATTACTCTGCTAGAGATACACTACTGTCCTTCACATTTCCCTAATGTTATTTCCCATAGGGGCAAAATTTAATTTGCAAATTCCTTGGGCAGAGTCCTATCTTTCTGTCATTCCACAGAACAAGAACAGGAAACTCCTTTCAACCCAAGGGCTGAAACTGATTTCAGAGAAGCTCTTTGAGTTTCCATTCCTGAGGCGGGTGGAGCCAAAGGCAAAAAGTGGGACCCTACATACCAACATGTTTCAGCTTAAAGCTTTTACTGGCAGTAACTAAGAAGTCCTTCTCTGGACACGTTCCAGATTCTCAATATCCTTCCTGAATTGTGGTGCCCAGAGCTGGACACAGTATTCCAGGTGAGGTCTGACCAAAGCAGAATAGAGTGGCACTATGACTTCCCTTGATCTAGACACTATACTCCTATTAATGCAGCCTAGAATCGCATTGGCTTTTTTAGCTGCTGGATTTGTAATTGGTTGACCAGCCAAACCCAAAGGGTGCTCAGCAGTGGCTCCTCTTTGCCACAAGGTTCGGTCCTGGGCCCAGTGCTATTCAACATCTTTATCAATGACTTGGATGAGGGAATTAAGGGCATACTTATCAAATTTGCAGATGACACCAAATTAGGAGGAGTAGCTAATACCCTAGAGGACAGGATCAAAATTCAAAATGACCTGGATAGACTGGAGAGCTGGGCCAAAGCTAACAAAATGAAATTCAATACGGAGAAATGTAAGGTACTGCACTTAGGGCGAAAAAATGAAATGCATAGATATAGGATGGGGGAGACCTGGCTGAATGAGACTACATGCAAAAGGGATCTAGGAGTCCTAGTAGATCACAAGTTGAACATGAGTCAACAGTGTGATGCGGCAGCTAAAAAGGCCAATGCGATTTAGGGCTGCATCAATAGAAGTATAGTGTCCAGATCAAGGGAAGTAATAGTGCTGCTCTATTCTGCCTTGGTCAGACCTCACCTAGAATACTGTGTCCAGTTCTGGGCACCACAATTCAAAAAGGATATTGACAAATTGGAGCGTGTCCAAAGAAGGGCGACTAAAATGGTGAAAGGTCTAGAAACGATGCCTTATGAGGAGAGACTTAGGGAGCTGGGTATGTTTAGCCTGGAAAAACGGTTAAGAGGCGATATGATAGCCCTGTTTAAGTATTTGAAGGGGTGTCACATTGAGGATGGAACAGGCTTGTTTTCTGCTGCTCCAGAGACTGGAACACGGAGCAATGGATGCAAGCTCCAGGAACAGAGATTCCACCTCAACATTAGGAGGAACTTTTTGACAGTAAGAGCTGTTCAGCAGTGGAACACACTCCCTCGGAGCGTGGTGGGGTCTCCTTCCTTGGAGGTCTTTAAACAGAGGCTGGATGGCCATCTGTCGGGGATGCTTTGATCGTGATTTCCTGCATGGCAGGGGGTTGGACTGGATGGTCTTCATGGTCTCTTCCAACTCTGCAATTCTATCATTCTATGTATCACACTGCCGACTCATGTTCAGCTTGTGGTCCACAAAGACCCCTAGATCCCTTTCGCATGTACTGCCATCAAGCCAGGTGTCACCTATCCTATATCTGTGCATTTCATTTTTTTCTGCCCACGTGTAGTACTCTACATTTCTTCCTGTTGAAATTCATTTTTCTAGTTTTGACCCAGCTTTCTAATCTGTTCAGGTCATTTTGAATTCTGTACCTGTCCTCTGGAGTATTAGGTCCCCCTCCTAATTTGGTGTCATCTGCAAACTTGATAAGCATCCCCTCTATTCCCTCATCCTAGTCATTGATAAAGATGTTGAATAGCACTGGGCCCAGGACAAAATCCTGTGGCACCCCACTGGTCACTTTTCTCTAAGATGAAGAGGAGACATTGGTGACTACCCTTTGGATTCGGTCGGTCAACCAATTACAAATCCACCTTACAGTTGTGCTATCTAGCCCACATTTTACTATCTTGTTTGCAAGAATATCATGAGGGACCTTGTGAAATCAAGATACACTACATCCATTGCATTCCCTTCATCTACCAAGCTTGTGACTCTTTCAAAAAAAGAGATAAGATTAGTTTGGCATGACTTGTTTTTGAGAGATCCATGTTGACTTTTAGTGCTCATGGCATCCATTTCTAAGACTTTCTGTTTAAAGATCTGCTCTAGAATATTTCATGATATCGATGTCAGGCTGACTGGGCAGTAATTATTTGTTTTTTTTGTTTTGTTTTGTTTTGTTTTGTTTTTTTGTTTTAAATATGGGGACAACATTTGTCCTCTTCCAATCTGCTGGGATCTCTCCTGTTCTCCAAGAATTCTCAAAAAGTATTGACAGTGGTTCTGAGATTACTTCTGCCGGTTCTTTTAATACCTTTGGATGAAGTTCATCTGGCCATAGAGACTGGAGAATAGCCAGGTATTCTTGTACTACCCCTTTACCAATTCTGTGCTATATTTCCCCTACTGCAGCATCTGCTCCATTTTCCCCAGGTTGAGCACTGTTCTCCTTTTGAGAGAAGACCGAGGCAAAGAAGATGTTGAGTAGTTCTGCCTTTTCTCTTTCCCCTGTTAGCATTTTGCCATCTTCTGCATGGACTGGTCCTACCATTTCTTTGTTCTCCCTACTGCTATGGGCATACCAAAAAAATTATCCCTTTTTATTGTTTTTAACCTGTCTAGCAAGCCTGAGCTCAAGCCGTGCTTTAGCTTTCCTGACTTTCTCCCTACACAAGTTGGCCATTTGTTTGCATTCTTATTTGGTGATTTCCCCCTTTTTCAATTTCTTGCACATGTCCCTTTTAAAGCTTAGCTCAGTAGAAAGTTCTTTAGACATCCATCGTGGTTTCTTTAGACACCTCCCATTTTTCTTCCTCATTGGAACTGTTTGAAATTGTGCCTTTGATATCTCACTGTTAAGAAACTCCCATCCATCATAAATTCCCTTCTCTCTTTATTATTCCTGACCATGGGATCACCCCCAGTAATTCCCTAAGAGTCCCAGAATCCATCACCATTGGCCTTGCTGTCTGGAACTTCTGGGAGATCTGCATGGTCTTTCTTGTTGTTGCTGCCAAATTGGCCAACCAGAGATGCCTAGGATGATCCACAAGCAATATATAACCACCATATTACCTTCTTACTCATGTTCTCCAGCATGTGCCACAGAAAAACACATTGCCTCTAACACTGGAAGAGGTTATCATGATTCATGACTGGGAACCATTGATAGTCTTGTCCTTTATTAATTTTTCTAGTCCCATATCCTCCATCTGTCCTGATTTGACTGGAAGAGTCCCAATTAATCCTCTGTTGTCCTACTTTTTCAGCTGCTTTTAAAATGTCCCAGTCTCTCTCTTCTCCTCTCGTTTCCCCCCTTTGTCCACAGCTTACTTCAATTGCTGCAAACTAAGTTCCCAGTGGAAAAGTAATTTGCACTCAGTTAACTCAGCCCTTCCCTGTCGACTTAGGGACAAGCAAACTGCTGTATCATCTCCTAGCCTGTGTGTTCTTCCTCCTTAATAACATCTTGCATCTTGCATCTTGAACACACTCTGATGTTGTTTGACCACATGTGTCCTGATTTCCATCTGTAAAATGTTGGAGGGTATGCACTCTTCTTTTAAAGCCATCTCAGATGGTAGTAATCGCTACCTTTTATAATAGCAAATTCCACACTTACCTCTCATAGTAACACTGCCAAGTTCACTTTGGCTAGAATTCCATTGGAGAGTCCCAACTAGAGTAGACCCATGGAATCCACTGTTGAATGGTGAGTCACAGATAGGTAAATTCCATTGCTTCAACAGCTTTAGTCTTTTGGGGATTAACAATAAGATTTAGTCCCATAGGCTTTAGTCCAAACTTCCAAGAAGCTATAGAAGGTGCTGTACCTATCTGGGGGATAAAGTCTGGCTATCTTGGGAAATTCCTTTAAAGTTCAGAGTAAAACACAGAGCCAATTCACTTCCCGGAGGACACTGGAGCCACCAGCATCCACTGCTGAGAAAACATCTGAACAGGATATCGGCCAAGTAAAATGCGTTTTTCCCCATAATGATTACCAGACTACTGGAAACTACTTATGACAACATGATTACATAAGCAATGTTCCCGAATTGGAAAGCCACTGCTACTTATGTGTAGCAGTATATATATAATTGAAATGGTAAATACGGTATATATATGTATTGACACCCTGGATACCTGAAGGTTCAAGCAGCAGCCACACAGCTGAAGTTATACCCTCCCATTGTTAGGGAAGTGAATCCATTTGTAAAGTTCCAAAGTTAGGCCTTTTCTCACTTCTTGCTCCATTCCTCCTGCCATTCACCCCCTCTGCCCCGGGCTTCCAGGTTGCTTTCAGATTCTTGGCTCTGTCTAGGAACTATCTCGCCTGCATGGATGATTACAAATGATATCATCACCCATTTCGATATTCAATCAGGAGTCTAATTAAAGTGCTCATATAAAAATTACGTCGGGAAGGCTGACCTGATTGCACCCCCTATCAGCCAAGGAGTTTTAAAAGAGAACAGAGGGCCATCTGAGGATATTTATTCTGCAAGCATTGGCATGTGGATGACAAACAGCTGGTTGCACAGCTTGCTGTCTCCAGTGACTGCATGGGAAGGTACCACAAGCTGTTCACCCTCCCCTGCTATCCTTCTTTACAATTGACTTTACCATCAACATGCCTGCAGGGAACAGCTTCCCTCTGCAAGGAATTCTGATGTGCAAAGGAGCAGCTTTTTATCTCCTTCGGGAAGACATTCGCTGAGATGTGGGTTAGCTATCTCATGACCAGCCTTCCCCAACCAGGGGCTCATCTATAGAAGCCTCCCAAAAACAAAGTGCCCTGCAGCAATGGCGTTTCACAGCAGCTGAGACCTGTCTTAATGGTGCTTTGGCCTCCAAAAGCTCTGCATGCCTGCCAGTCAAGATGGTGGCTGTGAGTGAATTACTCACATTTTCACCTACCATAATCTGCCGCCACAAAACTTAAAAAAAATAAAATAAAAAATACAGTATTTCAACTGTGCACTGGAGCAATATTTTGCCTTTCCTTTCCAAAAAAAAAAAAAAAGGAAAAAAACAATAACACCCTGTTTTCTCACCTTAGCACTCTTACTAAAGTGAAAAATCAACATGGCGATGCCGGGCACTTGCCCTATTAGCAAGTCCGACCCCCCGCGCTCGTCTGGCCAATCAGCTTCGCACTTCCTCTCCTATGGGAAAGTGATTCATATCGAATCGCTTGTCCCAACAAGGGGGGAATGTGCATTCCCCTTGCAGATTTTTAAAACTTCAGGAAAAGCTGAAAAGGCTTTTCCTGTGTAGTTTTTAACGTTTTGGGCCTCCCTTCTTCACAAAACAGTGAAATGATACAGTTTGCCATTTAGACAGGTAGGCTTCTCCTTGCATTTTGTAAGGAGTTTTTTTCACCATTAAGACAACCCCTAGTGTACTACAAAGAGGTTGGGCTACAACCTCCTGGCCAGCAAGGATGGGGATGATGGGAGTCATAGTCCAATCAATCTGGAGGGGTCCCAGCTTGAGGAAGGGTGGTCTATGCTCCCAGGAGCCATTCTGTTTTCCATGGGGGTGGGGGAAGTACAAGCTGAAAGACAGTCCTTTGAGATTTAAAATTATGTAGCAGTTAAAGCCAGCATGGTGCAGTTGTTTGAGCATTGGACTAGACCAGTGGTTCTCAACCTGTGGGTCCTCAGATGTTGTTGGACTACAGTTCCCAGGGGCCCTCTCAGGTCTCACTTTGACAGCCAGGTGGTCCTCCCAGTCATTAGTGAGGGTGTGATCCTATAGCCTCACTAATGACTACTGGGAGGACCACCTGGCTGCCAAGGTGAGACCTCAGAGGGCTCCTGGGAACTGTAGTCCAACAACATCTGGGGACCCCCAGGTTGAGAACCACTGGACTAGACTCTAGAGACTCCACTCCAGCCATGAAACCCACATGGTGACCTTGGGCAAGTCACACACTCTCAGTCTCAGAGGAAGGCAATAGCAAACCTTCTCTGAACAAGTCTTGTCAAGAAAACCTCATGATAGGTTCACATTAGGATTGTCAATGTTAGGTGGAAATGACTTGAAGATAAACAACAACAACAAGGGCTGTTGCAATAGTGGGTAAGACGGGCTAATATATAGTAGCCAAAAGGCACCAGATCCCATCTGATCTTGGAAGTTAAGTAGGGTCAACCCTGGTTAATACTTGGATGAGAGCTCACCAATGAATACCAGGTTCTGTAGGCTATATTTCAGACGAAGTGACTGGCAAAATCACCTCTGAGTATTCCTTGCCTAAGAGAATGCTGTGAAATTCATGGGGTTGCCATAAGTTGACTGGTGACTTGAAGGCACAGAACAACAAAGTGGGTGTGAAATGGTGTATTTCTTATCTTTTATTAGCAATTACGTTATATTAGCAGTTATGTTTTTAATTGTTTCTAAGCATTTTTTTCATAATACTGTTCTTTCATTATTTTTAAACTTTTGTAAAATAAGATTTTTCATTTAATCTTTTTAAAAAATGACTGGAAGCCACCTTGAATCTCACCCCAGGGGAAAAGCAGGGTATAAATTCAACACAATAAAATGAAATGTAATAAGTATACTTTTATTGCACAACCCGAACCCAACTGTGGCTATTTTTGCAATCATTACTGTAAAAGTTTAAAATTTAAACCATGGGTGGGGAGCCTTTTTTTTTAGTCTTAAGACCAAATTCAATTTCAGAGTTATGACTGTAAAAGTTTAAAATGTAAACCATGGGTGGGGAGTTTTTTGTTTGTTTGTTTTTTGTCTTAGGACCAAATTCAATTTCAGAGTTGTTCTTTGGGAACAGGGACCTTCCAATGATAGCTAGGGCTAAAGGCAAAAGAATTACCCCCCCCCCAACCACCATGCCACTGTATTTTAGCTTAAAGCTTTGACTGCCAGTAATGAAGCCTTAGGAGGAGAACGGGAGAAAAACACATCCAAAAACCAAGATTGGAGAAATGGTGTGGCCATGCAGGGAAGTCCAGAGGAGGGCCGGATTCAGGTCCTGGACCTGAGGTCCACAGCATGTTTTATACTCTGTACAGTTACGCAACTCTACCTAGGCTTTTCTCAGGAGTTGCCCAGGCTAAAACTAGGAGTGGTTGGCTTTGTCAGCAGTTTCTGCTTGTACCATAATGCTTCTCCAATTATTGTGTTTTCCTTCTCTCCTTTCCTTTTGCCCTAATTCTGATTTCCTGTCACTGAATGTGTGAATCTTAAACAAGCAATGCTCAATGACCTAAATCCAATTGCTACTCCCAGCACCGAATCACTGGAATTTACATATGTGTAGATTTAATCATTCAGCAATTGATTCAACAGGACTATATGAGATGGGTCTAGCAATTGGATTCAGGCCAATGTCAATAGACACCCCCCCCCGCTGTTGTCTGTACAACATACAAGGTGGAGACCTTTGAAAAGTCTGCAAAATCATCCATATTGGCTGGGAGATTTGGGGAGCTGCAAAAATAATAATAATAAAAACCCTAAGCATTTGGCCAAGCACTGATCAGGTGCTGCTCCTCCAACTTTGGCCATGATGACCATACACAGAGCACTGTTGTAAAGAAAGCTAATGATCAACTCAGCAAACATCATCTTCTAAACTTCTGAGCAAACACCTCAGGTTTTTGCACTCTAAAACCTCTGCTTAGAAATTCCAGAAGATCTTTTCAATCTTGTTTTTAAAAAATAAGCAGTTGCTTAAGAACATTTATCTGAATGAGGCTTTCCCAAGTGACTTATAATACTGTATATGTAACACACACACACCCCTACAATGCTTCCAGATCACAATTTTCAAGGCCATCTTCACCAAAGTTGATGGATAACTTTAAATGCAAGAGTACAAGGTGCTTTAAATTCCACACCGCTCCTTTACAATTCTGGGATCAAAATTCAAAGAGGGGCACTTCTATATAGTACTGACACTGTCATTTGTATTTCAAAGCTCAGGTTGTAAAACTGGAATAGACAGAGACAGGGAGATAAGCATTCCGGAAGGGAGACACACTACTGCTCAGCAAGGGTATTGACATGGGAGTCATCCCAGAAACTGCATCACAAGTAAAGAATTATTATGCAGAACTGTATCGTAAATAACCTGGGGAAAGCCTCCTTTCAGATCAATACTCTTAAGCAACAGCTTCCTTTTCATTATTACTTTGTGGAATGCTCTTGCATACCCTCCCAGGTTTCACAGATGAAAACCAAGATGTGTGTGGCGAAGCAACATCAGAGTGTGGCCAAGATGGCAAAAGTTATTAATGAGGAAAGCACACAAGTTAGGAGAGGCTGCAGCCGTTTGCTTTTGCCTGAACCTAATGGGAAGGGCAAGATTCCACCCTTTCTCTTCTCTACCTACTGCTCAGTTAACCTGAGTGCAAACTACTTTTGCATTTTGAATTCAGTTTGCAGCATTTAAAGTAAGCTGAGGACAAAGGACGAAAGTGGGTGGGAAATTGGGACATTTTAAAAGCAGTTGAAAAAGTGGAAGAAGATAGGATCAATAAAGACTGCCCTTGTCAAATTGGGACAGTTGGAAGGTATGGCCTTGTCTTGAATTGGGAAGCCTAGATCCAACTGTTTGGTCCCAACCTAGAGTAAACACATTGAACCAATGGTACTTAAGTATTGGCTTAAAATTCCTACTGATGCAATGGATCTGCTCTAGTTGGGATGTAAGCAGTTGGATTTAAACCCAAATCAGTATTGAACAGTGCATTTGTAAGAATGTTGATTCAGCCATAAAACTACATTTATTGTAATGCAATTGGGTTTACACCAGAGTGGGAATTAAGTAGCCCTCCAGATATTGTTGGACTGCAACTCCCACCATTCCTTGCCATTGGTTATGCTGACTAGGGCTCATGGCATTTGCAGTCCACCAACATCTGGCCAGCTGCCTTTCTGCTCCTAGTTATCCCCACTCATGTGCAATAGGTCATCAATGAGCTAGCAATGGAGCAGGTACACTGAGGTGGTGGCAGATGCTGGGAAGTGGCAGCAACATGTTGGAGGAGAGAGAGAGAGATGTGTTACACAGCATGTGGCAGCCCCTCAAAGCTGGCGCAAGGCATTGTCCTGCCTGAGCCAAAAGACAAGATGGCAAGCCTTTGCTCCATGTGTGGAAGCAAACTGGATTGGCGATGGAAATGTTACAGGGTTCTCCATTGTTTCTGAGGATTACAGGGTGGTTAAAGAGATGCATGACAGACTGCATGATAAAAACACAGCTCTATTCCCTGAAAGAAGGCAATGGCCAGGTCCCTCAGAAACACTCCAGCATATTTCACTGGAGGCAGTTGCTTCACTCTTCTTCATGGAAGGGCCATCCCTACCTCAGCGGCTGCCTTCACAGGCTATGGAGCATCCTGCCAGTATTCAAGGAAGATTCAACTGGGATTCCAGTCAGCTTTTGTGCATGGAAAGGGAAGGAGCACCTTGTTGTTCTTTGTGACAGGCATGGCTTGCGTTGGCTAATGCTTGAACACTTATTTTTATGGACCACAGGATTTCTGGGATTCCCACTGAGTCTGGAAGCTGCAGTCCAAAAAGGAAAGGAACTTTTGAAAGCTCTGTCTTAAGTATACAACAGTTGAAATACTCCATTTCTTTCTGTAACCTGCTGCTATAGAGATACCTGCACCTAAGCACATGGCTATTTGGAAACAATTCCCATTAATGCCAATGGACGTCATTCCCAAGTAAATATGCTAGAAGTAGGAATGGGACCTTTGACTTCAGGACCTATTGGATTACACCTTTCCACAACCATAACATTTCAAGTTGTGTTGCCAATAATATGCAGATAACAACACCGACCTACCTCAGACCAGGAGCTGCAGCAAGGATTACTGAGATAATATGTGTGAAATACTCTGAGAACTTCAAATGTACTGTGCATATAAATGCTATTAAGCATCAGCTTATCACTCCTGCTGTAAAATTCTCAGTAGTGTTTAATAGGTTTACAGCTAAAAGAAATATCCCTCTAGGAGCATAAGCTTGTTACAGCAAGAGACTGACTGGGATGTGAATAGGGTTGCCAAGTTTTACCAGTCCCTGTTCCAATGCCTGTTAAGAGCAGCCTAACCTGCAGATATTACCAAGTGATTGATTTTGTTTTCATGGCAGATGACAGGCACAACTATTGCATGTGAATGACCTACAGATCAATCTGAGAGGGAAAAGCAGAGAAACTGGTGGAGGCAGTTCTCTGATCAGTTGGCAACCTGGATCTAAACCTTTTAACTGTGCCACCAAAAATATGTGCGTTCAACTTGCAGCAGTGAAAAGGAATGCTAGGTTAGGGTATGCCAACCACTGGGCCAGGGCAATGTTGCAAAGCATGACATTAGCTTGATATTTCAGTGACATTCTAATGGTGCTGCAGGCTCATACAGGAGCACAAATACTTTGGAGTAGGACGCCAGTGGATAGTATAATAGAGTTGCAGAGCTGGAAGAGACACAATGGTCCATTTACTCTGTCCGCTTGTTGAGGCAGAATATTTTATGCCTAAAGCAGATGCTTTGGAAATCTCCAGCAGACAAGATTCTACAGCACACTAAGCAGCTCGCTCAATTATCACATTGCTCTTATAGTTAGACAGTATGGTAACTTCTTGAAAAATCCAGTGGTCTGAGTGGAAAGTTTGCAGCAGCAATGACATCAGCCTTAGCAAGCCACTTTTTCTCAGCCTTAGAACACTAACTGCAATATTGGAATAATGATGCTCTTGTATTTGGATTTGCAGAGTTGTTGAACATGTCCATATTACTGTATCTTCTTTGCAATGGTTTTTGGACTAAGCAAGAATTTTTTTATAGATTTTCCTTGGGGTTTTTTCTGGGCTATGAGTCTGTGTTCTGGAAAAGTTTATTTCTGACGTTTCGCCTGCATCTGTGGCTGGCATCAGAAATAAACACTTCCAGAACATGGCCTCACAGCCTGAAAAAAAAAACCACCAAGGAAAATCTATGGATGCCGGCCATGAAAGCCTTCAACTTCACAATAAACATTTTCTTTCATATTATTGTATCCTAAAACATGGAACTTTTCTAACAGAAAGGGACTGCTGAGTGGTAATTAAACTTCTGGGAAAGTAAGGTAGCATTTGCAAAAATTGCTTTTTAGGCTTCAACTCCCATATTTTCCAGTCATCCTGACTGTTGGGATTCTGGGAGTCATAGACCAAAAACTAATTATTCCAAGGCTAAAGTCCCATAAACACTAACTTTACTTCTGATTAACCATGCACAGAATTGCCTCTATGGGACTTGCTTCTTGCTACTATGTGGATTTACAGCTGTGTGCATGGCGGCTTTTATTGGGGTGTTTTAAAATTGTTTCTATGTTTAACTTGTATATGTTTTATATACAATTTTAAATAGTTACAATTTTAATTATTTTTATTTTTTTAATTGTTGTATTTTTAATCATATTTTATGTGTTGTGAGCCACCTTGGGTAGGGTTGCTATATGTCCTGGAAAACCAGGAAAATCCCAGATTGAAGGGACTAAAAAATTGTCCCAGCCGGCTGGGCCAGTTGAAGCACAAACCAGAGATTTCCAGCACTTTTAATGGTTATGTAGAAGAGGGCATTTTAGCAGGCATTGCTTGTCTTGCAACCAGGAAACAAGCAACACCTGCTGGAATTCCCTCTTCTGCACAAGCATTGAAAGTGCTGGAACTCTTTCCAGATTTAAATTGGGCAACCCTAATTTTCTGTGGGCAGAAAACCTGCCCCTAGTTTGCCTGCTGTTATCTCTGCAAAAATAGGTTTTTGGGTCTGAAACATGGGTCACCTATCACCACCACTTACGACTCCTCAAGCGCTTTCATAAGCGCTGTATACGCACAATCCTAAATATACACTGGACTATGTGACGAATGTTGTTGTCCTTGAGCAAGCAGGGATAACCAGCATTGAGGCCATGATATTGAGAACACATCTGCGCTGGGCAGGGCATGTGTCTAGGATGGCGGACCATCGCCTCCCCAAAATAGTACTCTACGGTGAACTCGCCACTGGTCAGCGTAAGAGGGGCGCTCCAAAAAAGTGATACAAGGACTCCCTGAAACAACATGTCAGGCTCGGCCAAATTGATCACCAACAATGGTCCGCCCTGGCCTCACATCGGGAGGCATGGAGATGTACTATCCACAATGCTGCAGCCTTATTTGAGAACTCACGCCGAACAAGTCTTGAAGAGAAATGACAACGCAGAAAGAATCACAACCCGGAAACATCACCCAAGGAGACCTTCTGCTGTGCTTTCTGCAACCGGACTTGTCTATCTCGGATTGGCCTTCTTAGTCATCAGCGCGCTTGCAGAAAGTGCGGGATGAGTCCTTCCTGAATCTTCTTTGCGAAGAAAAGCCAGAGAGGCAAATCAGGGTGCGGAGTGAGGGAGAAAGGCTTTGTATCACATATCATCCTATTTTTTTTTAAAAATTTTTTTTAAAGCAGGGGTACCAACTCTGTGTTTGGAGGCCGACTGTACACTATTTGGAGGCAGCTGTTGCCCTCATTGGCAGGAGATAGGCCTATTGAAGGTGATGGCCAGGCTGGCTGGGAGGGTTTTGGGGGATGCAGTCCAAACTTCCATGCTCTGGCCAAACAACAGGAGAGACATTGGCTTTGTGCTGTCTTTGTGAACTTCCAGAGACTTACATTGGCTGGGAACAAGCAACATCTGCTCTGCAACACCAGGACCCACGGTATCCCTAGGACCCATTGTTTTTTATTGTTGTACTTATAAAGTGTCATGTAAATTGATGGTGTGATATAAATAAATACAGTTGTCCCTCCATATCCATGGATTTGGTATCCATGGATTTAAGTATTCACAGCTTGAAAATATTCTTAAAAAAATAATAATCCAAAAAGCAAACCTTGATTTTGCCATCTTATATAAGGGACACGATTTTGCTATGCCATTGCATATCATGGGACTTGAGTATTCACAGATTTTGGTAACCACGGGGGGGGGGGTCCTGGAACCAAACCCCAGCGAATATGAAGGGACAACTGTAAATAGATGATGAGGAAAACTACTACTACTACTGAAATATGCGATAAAACAATATAAAATGTCAAAATCTGGTTTGTTTGTTGTTGTTTTGCCAATAATTCACTCAATCCAGTCCCGTATACTTTTGTCCCAGTTTTGTGGAACAGAATTATGGTGACCCTAACCCTGGGTCCCATTCTGGGAGGAAGTCGGCATAGAAATCAAATGAATAAATGAATAAATAAAAATCTGTTGGGTCTCATTCCCCAGAGGAATGGGTGAGGGTGGAGGAGGAAAATCTCTGCGGAGTTAGAGGGAGGCTCTGTAACTTCCCATTGAGCTACTCCAGCAAGGGGGATTTAAATCAATGGGCGGCAGCTAGTCTAGATGACCTCTGGAGAGCCCCTTCTAAGCAGAAGCAGGAGGGACCCCTTCCCCCCCAGGTATGGCATGAGATGTTATGACAAAAACCCTATGAGGTAGGCAACAATAGCTTAATACTTGGGATTCTTAAATTGGGAATTTTGATTAGGAATTTTTTTTACTGAGATAAAATCATTCTACTGAAAAATACACCTGACCACAAAAGGCCATAACAATAACACACACAAAAATAAAATACAGTCATCCCTTCACATTCGCGGGGATTAGGGTCCACGGACCCCCGCGAATGTGAAAAATCCGCAAATATTGATTGCCCCCCCTCCCCCGCCAAAGCGATCACGGGGCCTCTGGAGGCCCCATAGTCGCTTTCCCCGGACTCCCCACTCCCTCCCAAGGCCTTCACAGGGCCTCCAGAGACCCTCCCGAGGCCCTGTGGATGCCTCCCCGGCCCTCCCCCCTCCCGCCCAGGGCCTTCACGGGGCCTCCAGAGGGTCTCCGAAGGCCCCATGGAAGCCTCCCCGGTCCTCCCCTCTTCCTCCCAGGGCCTTCATGGGGCCTCCGGAGGCCCCGTGTCGCAGTTTTGGGAGGGCGGGTGGGGTCCTCCCAAAACCGCGAAAAATCAAAACCACGAATGCCGAGTTCTCGAATGTGGAGGGGCAACTGTAAATGGTTTTCCTCTTTTCTTACTAATATAAAAATAAAACTATCTATCCTAACACTAATACACTTTTCCTCTTAATCTAAACACACTATAATCACTCTTTTTACTTTTTCCAATGAACATTAGATTTACACCTTTATACTAAAATTAGAAGTTACACATTAAAGTACAATTATACATATTTGGAAAAGAAAAAATAATAAAAATAATAATACAAAAATAATACAAAAATACAACAATAATAATAAAATATTTATTTAAACATATCCCTTAAATTATTGCTGGATTTAAGGATTCTTAAATGGGGGGGGAATAACACTACAATAACGTCCCACCCCAAGGATGTCCTCTCACAACTAACCCCCCCCAACCCATTCCTTGATTATTATAATTGAAGCAGATAATGGCTAATAATTATAATAATTCTCTCCCAGATTTTCACCCTAGCCCCGCCCCCTTTTGAATACTCCGCCATGATTGGGAAGGCTGAACGTCGCTCTTATTCTCCTTGGCCTTGATTGGCTGGTGTTGAATGAAGGGGCGGGCGTAGAGACAGATTGCGCGGATGGGCGAGGGCGGGACTATCACCTGCTTTATTACTACTGGTTCAGACAGCTGTCTTTCATCGCTTCTCTCCTTCGCCCTTCTCCGCCTTCCGAGCGACGGGTTGGTAACTGGATGGGGGAGGAGAGGCGTGGTTTAGGAGAAACCCCGCCCGCCACCTTCCTTGGCACCGCCCCACTCTGGTGACGAGACTGGAGCTGCTGTTGCCGCCGACGCTGTTTTTTTTTTCTTCTGCTCCTCAGCCTTCCGAGCGGCGGGTTGGTGGTAGGAGAGGAGGAGAGGCGTGGTTTGGAAAAGCCCCGCCCCATTCTGGTGACGACACGGGAGGTGCCGTTACCGCTGAGGCTGGGGCGTCAGTTGCTTCTGGGCGGCGGAGGAGGACGGTCGAGCCGAGGAGGAGGAGGATGACAGACGCAGCAGGAGCAACGACGACGGGGGGCATCACGGGGCGGCTGGGATGGTCGCCGCTGCCCCTCGTCCTCTTCTTCCTCTTGGGGCTGACCAGCCCGGCGGCGACTCTGGCGGGTTATATCGAGGTAGGTAAGCCCCGCTCTGGCCAGGGATGCTGCCGAGAGAGGAGGAGGGAGCCCGGTCTGGACCCCGCGATGGCGGCGCTCTGGCTGGCTGGGACCCCCCTCCTCTTCTTCTTCTCCAGCCTGGCTTTCTTATTTATTTTTTTCTTCCCCCCCCCCTCACAGAACTCTTCTAGCAGAGATTTAGCCACCTCTGCGGGAAAGCCCATCTTAATTATTATTATTATCTGTTATTATTATTATTACTGCTGTCCCTTCATATTCGCTGGGGTTTGGTTCCAGGACCCCCCGTGGATACCAAAATCCGTGAATACTCAAGTCTCACTCTATGCAATGGCATAGCAAAATGGTGTCCCTTATATATAAGAGGGCAAAATCAAGGTTTGCTTTTTTTGGATTATTATTTTTTAAAGAATATTTTCAAGCCGTGCATACTTAAATCCGTGGATACGGAGGGACAACTGTATTACTTGTACCATTTCCATGCCGCTTTTCTCCCCCCAAAGTGGGACCCAGCGCGGCTCACAGAACAGTGATCATTAAAAGCAGGTATTAAAACAGTGGCTCTTCACCTTTACTTTACCAGGGGTCCCCTTTAAGTATTTTGTTGTGGTTGTTGTTGTTGTGATCCCCTCAAGACTTAACTCGAGATTTAAAACCCTAACAACAGTAATAATACATGATGATGATGATACAGTTACACCATCCGTTAACCTTTCCTTCAGAAGCACTGCAGGGAGAGGGAAGACTTTTATCCTGCTTCTTCCTGCAAATTATAATAATTATAATTATAGAACAACAAAAACAACAACAACAATAATACATTTACTTCATCCATTAAACTTTCCCTCAGAGGCACTGGAGGGAGAGGGAAGACTTTTCTTCTGCTTCTTCCTGCAAATTATAATAATTATAATTATAGAACAACAACAATAATACATCTACATCATCCATTAAACCTTCCCTCAGAGGGGAGGGAAGATTTTTCTCCTGCTTCTTCCTTCAAATGTGTGGCTGGAGCAGATTGAATGGCAATGCGCAAGCCAAGTCAGCCAGGCTTTGCCTTGGCTCCTGTCACGTGAGCTGAGCAGCCTTCAAGCCTTTGTGGACCCCCTGTGAGGGACGTCGCAGCCCCCTGGGGGTCCATGGACCACAGGTTAAGAACCACTAAATTAAAACATACAAAGTACAAAACAGATAAAAATAGCATAAAGAACATAACAGCAATATAAAAACACACCCTGATAAAAGCCATGATCTTTCTTTTCATTCTTGCTTGTTTCTGTAATGTTGGGCATAATAGGATTTATCCATGTCAATGTTGTTGTTCGTATTTAGCATCTCTTGAGTGTCCCAGAGCGCTTTAGGTCTGTGACCTCTCTCAAAGGGGTTTTTCAGCACCCACCCCCCTAAGGTAGGTTGGCAGGGTTGCCTCCCTCCACCTCAGTTTCTCCCCACGTCAAATGGTGGTAGATTCTGGGGAGAGGACCCTCTGGATTTAATCCAGTGAGTGGGGGGAACATTTTTTGGATTGTATGGGGAAACAACCCTAGGGTATATAGTTGATTAATCTCAGAGAAGATACTTGCTGCTATTTTTAGTTGATTGTTTACATGCTTTACTGTTCTGTTGTGGCTGTCTAATTGGAGTGTCCATTGGCTAATGAGGTGATTATTAATATTACTGTACTGTATATGCAGTCTATGGGCTGCAATAAAGAATTGTTGGTGTGTGTGTGTGTATATATATGTGTTTGTGTGTGTGTGTAAATTTCTTCAAACCCAAAGCCTTATACTTAAGACATTTGCCACAATGCAGTATGCGCTTAAAACCCTTAATGACTGGGTTGAATCCGATTAGGATGGCTGAACGGGTGATTTAAAAAATGCGGCTCTCCTTTTCTCTTCCTTTTACTCCTCCGTTCTCATAATTCCTTAAGGTATCCCATCCTTTAATTCCTTTGCTTTGCTTTTTTCCCAATCACCATTTTTTTTAGGAGTCTTCCTTTTCCTGCCCACCTTCCCCTCCCTTTGCATTTCTCTACATCCACCTCTGTGTCCTCCATTTGCTTATTGCCATCTCCTCCATCCACACCTTGAACACTTTTCTCTCTTTTCTTGCAGTTTTTCTCCAGTGATATCCTTCAGGATCAATTTTATTTAGAGCTGCAGTCTTAGTTCTTTTCCCGGCAAAGAAAGTGCATGAAGTAGAGGTGAAAACTGTGCCTCTTACCTTTAACCCTTCATCTCTGTTCATTCTCCTAGCATACCTGGCTGTCATGATGATAGATAAATGGGCCCCGGGCAGATCCTGTGCTTGGATTCTTGCAGTGTAGTGGAAGAATATCTAAATAATTATATCTTGGCTTCATATCTGGTGTTTGGCTAACTTCTTAGAAATATTTTCATAGAGATGGTCCCATTTCTTTAATATTTGTAATGTCTTCAGTTCTGGGCAGAATTTTTGAAAAACACTGCTGTGCAACCGGGTGTGTCACATTGAGTCCCTTCTTGCCCCTCCTTTAAATACTGTAGTTTTCCATTTTCCTTGAAGCTTGGTGGTTTCAAATTTTGTTGATCTGCAGACTGAGCTGTTCTTTACCTGCTTCAACAATCTTGCAGTGTGTGTGTGTGTGTGTGTGTGGGCTTATGGTTAAAGTGTCCTTATTGAAAGATAACCATTTAATAAAACTGCTGCAAAATGTACTCTGTTGCTTCTAAACAGTCATTGACAGTGTTTTCTGTTCAGATTGTTATACCTAGGAAGCTCATGCTCTTGCCAGTGCTGTTTTATAACAGGATTTTGCCTGTGCTTGAGAATGCAGTTTAGGGCTCGTATACATGTAAGGCTGCTTTCTACTTGTATGGAGAAGGCTTGGCAGTATGTCGTTAAAATAGATGGATGTCTGCCAAACCTTTTGGATTAAAAACTGTTTTCAATTGGAGTTCAAGAAGTGATGCTGCAGTGGTAGGCTTGGAATTTGGTTTGCTATCTGGAGGTGGGGTTGTGTTGAACATCAGAGTCTTTGTCTTACCTTGTATATATGTGTGTGCAAATGTATGAGTACTGACCTCTGCATTCTTGGCACAGCAACAAGAAAAGTGAATATCTCGTTGGTCTAGGCTCCAGAAGCTTGGATCAGAGGGAAAATCATTGGGGAAAACCATTGATTTCATCAGTTATGTTAACAGCTTAATGGATCCTGATTAAACCTTCCAGTGTCAGCTGTGTATTGTATTATCTTTTTATTTTACAGATTTATCAGAGTATAATGGGTGTACGTGAAATATTCTTTTTAAATGAAACAGAATGCCTTGGCTTCCCATTAATACTGTTTTCATTTAATCTGAGAGTATAATAAGCCCTTGCAATGTAGTTTTTTTTTCAAATAAATGTAGGATGGCTTTTAGCAATAGTTATCTGAAAGCTGTGTGCCTCTCGAAAAGGAGAATGCAGCAGACTGGTAATTCTCAGAACTAAAATGCCCTTGTACAAATGGAGGCACATGTTCTTGTCGTTAGCAGAATTCTTACAAGTAGGTAGAAACATGTTTCAGTCATGCTCTCCTTATATCCCGCACAGCTAATTCGTAACAGGGGCTATTGTTACAAGAAGATCTTGCTGTCTACTTGGGGGTTGTCAGTATGTCTGTATTCTATAGCTGCATTGAGCAAAAATTAATAAAGTTAATATTTTTTGTCTTTCTCTATTCTGTTGTGCCACTATTTCTCTCAGTTATTTGGAAAATAACAATCTGTATGTAAGTATTGAGATTAATCAATAACTGTCTGTAATGTAATGGTAGTTAAGTGAGAATAAATCATTTGAATAGTCTGTTTTCCCAGGTTGATAACAAGGTTCAGTGAGGGTGGAATGCAGGATTCCCACTAAAACTCCTAGGGCTCATTTACACGGCAGGTTTTATTGCGTTAAGTTGCGCTTTAGCGCTTTCCCGCATCAGTGGTGGGTAGTTTACACGGTATATGTTTATACAGCTATATTTTGTGGCTCCTTGATTTTTTCCGCTTTGAGATTCACACAGCCAAATGTGCTGGGGGCATGGCCAAGCATTGGAGAGGAGACAAAGGAATGCCATAGGAATGTCTGCCCTTGCCCCAACTCCGTGTGCTTAACAGCTTAGAGGCAGTCACTCTTTGCCTCTTCCCCCCCAGCTCCCTGCCCACAAATCAAACGGAAGGTTTTTTCTCCTTGCTTAACAGCATTATCTAGCAAAATAAACAGATTGTCAAAATAGCAGTGCAGCTCTGCTGCAGCCCTTAGTGAAATGGTTTCTCTCCCTCCCCCAAGCACAGGATCACAGCTGACGAACAGAACTTTACATACTTGCAAAACAGCAGAGAGGAGGAGAAGGAATGCTCCCTGAAAATTGTTGGGAATCCTTTTTGTTTGCAAACTGGCTTGCAAAATAGCAGAGAGGATTTTTCAAAGTTTCCTCTAATTGCTACTGACTCTCCCTCCCTCACTCCCCCTCTTTTAAGCCCACCCCTGAATGCTCCCTGACTGAAAATTGTTGGGAATCCTTTTTGTTTGCAAACTGGCTTGCAAAATAGCAGAGAGGATTTTTCAAAGTTTCCTCTAATTGCTACTGACTCTCCCTCACTCACTCCCCCTCTTTTAAGCCCACCCCTGCATCATAGCAACCAATCACAGTGCTCTCTGCTGTAGCCCTTAGTGGAATGGTTGTTTACACTGCCAATAATGCGCTACATTGCAAATATACCGGCAAAAGTAGCAACATCCCTTGCCACGCTATATTTGGGTGTTTTACCTTCCCCCCTTCTGAATGAGGCGATGCTGTGGTGCGATCCGTGGGAACAATGAGCTATCTTAGCGGTATATTTAGAGGAATATTTGCCCGTGTAAACGACCCCCTACTGGATTACTTGGCTTGGATGTACTGCTGGAGAACCATGGTATTGCTTCATGATGATGGGTTGGTTAATCCTTTGCACCTCTTAACAGCTTTTCCAGCTTGAGACCACTTCCTCTTTTATATTTGAGTCAAGTTCAGCTGTTTGTCTATATCCTTTCTGCTCCAAAAAAGCGATACAAGGACTCCCTGAAACAACATCTCAGGCTCGGCCAAATTGATCACCAACAATGGTCTGCCCTGGCCTCACATCAGGAGGCATGGAGACACACTATTCATAATGCTGCAGCCTTAATTGAGAACTCACGCGGAATAAGTCTTGAAGAAAAATAACAACGCAGAAAGAATCACAATCTAGAAACATCACCCAAGGAGACCTTCTGCTGTGCTTTCTGCAACCGGACTTGTTTATCTCAGATTGGCCTTTTTAGTCATCAGCGCGCTTGCAGAAAGCGCGGGATGAGTCCTTCCTGAATCTTCGTTTGTGAAGAAAAGCCAGAGAGTCATGCTTATGTATCAGTGGCAAGTGTCTGTGTCCCCCCCCCCCAATAGAGCAGATATGGTTTAGGTAAGGGGAAATATCTAGTATTGATTACATATTAGTAGCATAGAGAAGAGGCATAGACGGGAGGATGCTGTCTAAGTTTACTGCTTTGTGTGTTGGTTGGAGAACTGACCATGCTGCCTAAGCCCTAGAGTTCCATGTTTCTGTTTTAATCAGTCAAACAAAGAGAAATAGCAAGTCTGAAAACTTGTTGAAGGAGACTAATGTTTTCCAGTTTGTTGACTGTTATATGGCTCAGGTAAAAGCTAAGATGTTTTCTTTAGAGCATTTACCAAACTTTTAATTCTGTCACAAAGAAAATACAGCACAATGGTTTAATTTGGCAATTGTCTGCTAGGTGGATTTTGTGTCACTTGATTATCCTAGCTAACCAGTCCCTGTCCCCAGGACACCTATTAATCTGTTTAAAATCTATGACATGTCTGTTTCCAGTTTGTCCTTGTGTTTGTTAGTGCATGTAGGTAAAGCTTAACATTGAGTAAGGCATTCATGGGCTACTAAATGGAACAGCAAAAGTAAATTAGCAGCTACTGTGTAATACTTCTTTCAAGACAGGAACTTTTACCTTGCCTTTAATTTAGTCACTTCTGTCCCACCTTTCAGATACAAAGGGGACTAAGGTAGTTTACAATGAATAGAAAATAATATACAACACAATACAAGTAGTAATAGACTGTGAGCAAGCTGCAATATCAATAACAGGAAGAGAATTCTCTAAATTATGTTAGGCAAAACAATAACATCTTTATAATTTGTCAGTCTTCCCAATCTTTGTGCTGCTGCTGAGAAGGCTAAGGAATGTGAAGCAAGGTCTGGTGCTGATGGAACAGAATGGCCTGGTGGGCTCATATGAGAGAGGACAGCCCTTTAATTAATTTGCTTCCCAAGCCAATAACCACTAGTGGCTTGATGTGACAAATGACTACCAGTGAAGAATATAGTTTTTTCTGGAACTCAGATAAAAATGTAGCTTTCCTTGTGTGTGGATTTTATTAGCATTGATACGAATTAGGAAAACTAAAGGGCAGCATTACACTGAAATATAGGCGAAAATGGACAAAACCTTGATGTTTACTCACTAGACTGTTGATACAATTTAGAGCTGTCATGAAAATAAGATAGGCTGCATTGAAATGAACCATTCTGTTATTGAAGAGGTCAGATTGAAATTGTTGAATAAGAACTTCAGTTTTAGCTGTAAATGCTTTGCTTTCTCTATCTTCTTTATCATAGGGCCTGCTTCATTTAGTTGAACACATGCTTTCTGATGTCTCCAAGATCACACACAAGCTAAAGAACAAAGTCATCAATTTCAAAATTAAGTGTAGCAGCTCATGAATCAAATATATGTTGAACATAGAAGCTGCTCCACATGGCTTACTTTGACATTCCTTGCTGCAGCAAGTAAGCCCATAACTTGCCTTCACTGGAGACTGATTTATCTGAAAGAATAGAATTGGTTGCTTTCAACTCTGAATAATAATTACTGTGGAATAATTTGGAACTGTGAGTTGATTCCATTGGAGATATTTGCAGAATTGCTTTCGAACATTGAGATTTGAGTTGCTGTTGCCTATTCCAATAATATTTCCATTATCCATGTTTGCAGTGTATTAATTGATTGAAGAGCAGATTTTCTTATAAAGATGTGATGTTTTCTGGAAAGTATGCTATAGATAGTAAAAGCAGAAGGTGGTTGTCCTACTGAAATACAGCATTACAGTAGCCTCTTGAAATGGCAACTTACCAGCTTTAATAGTGTCTGCTAAATCAGAACTTGCAATTTGTTTATAGCCTTTGGCTATGCACTTTTTGCATCCAACCTCTTTTATAGCACACAGCTCATTGTGTTCAATTGCTCAATATGTTTTAAGCCAGTAACTTTACCCTTGAAGTCTTGTAAGCAGCATATAGCTGCTATGTACTGCTTCATTAGTTCCATTTTCACATATGCATTAACTTTAGCCCCCATTCTTGAAACATTTTCTGTTGCATCTTTTTGTCCTCTGCTCATCTGTCTCAGGTCATGAAACAGACTAGTCCTCCTATGAATATCTGTTTGCTTACCTTTTCTAATATACTTCATTCTGTTTCAGTGTAGCATTATGAAATCTTAGCCCAGAGAAATGGTATTCCCAGTATTGTGGGTCTGTTAAGGCACCCATATTTATTCCATCTTGCCATAATTGTTTAACTCTTTAGAAAAGAGAAAATGATGCTTGCTGATGAGGTTTAAATTATAGGTTGGGATGGTAAAAGTTTCATATGTTCATAACACAGTTTGAGAGCCACAAGCTGTGCACATGTTGGCATGTGTTAGAATAATTGTATCTTAGTAATGTCAGATAGTGTTAACAGTGTGACTTCAGTTATGAATTTTTATTTATTTTTCATTTAGGCATAATTTAAATGCTGTGCACTTATTTCATTAAGGCTGATCTAGGAGAATATTTAGATGAAACATTTTGGGGGATTTGTTTAATAATGTTGTCATAAGGTATCTGTTCTGTAGTGAATGAGGGTTGCATTCTAAGCAGAAGGAGGCAAACTCCTCAAACATACAATCTTCTTCCATTCTGGCTTAAAACTTCATTTTCCTTCTTGATACTTGGGTTTCCAATTGTTTGATGTCATGGTTTTCACATAATCCCTTTCATTAACAGAAGATAGAATTAAATGTAGGATGTTAGATAGAACAGCAAACTCTGGCATCAGATCAGAAATGATGCACTCCAGAGTGGTGAGATACCCAACTCTGCCTTTGCAAATTTGTCACACATTATCATTGTGTACACTAGGGAATGTAGGGAAGCACTATGAAATAATGTTTGACTTATCGAGGATATAAGTCTAAGGAAGACCTGTAGATCATGGGTATAGTGGAAAGGCCTGGGCAAAATTTATGCTATTCCCTCTTCCTGTAATTCCCTGTTAATCTCTTCCTCCTTTGTGTAGTTTGTGCATGGGTAGAGGGGAAATGGGGAGAAGCATCTATAGCAGGAGTGGGCAACTATGGCAGGCTAGAGGGCTGCGTTAGTCCCTCGGGAGACCTTGGAGGGCTGTACTCCCTCACCATACATGCCCATTTTTTTTTTTTTTTGCCTCCACTGGGGATATTTTTATCCTGTTTTTAGTCCTTCCTGGGCCATTTTAGGCCCAAGAGAGCCTTTTTTTTAACAGCAGGAAGTGAGCTGAAGTCACTTCCTGTTTCAAAAAAAGTATTTCCTGGACCTCCATTGGCTCAGGGAAGGGCCCAACATATGGTGGAAACTCCTTCCACACGCCCTAGAGAGTATTGGGGGGCAAAACCTTTTTTTAAAATTGCACATACATTTCTTACCCCGGGGTGCCCAGAGGTCCTCCAGATGTGGTTAAAATGCTCTCCACACTCCCTGGAAGGATTTTGGAGCAAAAAGGGGTTTTTGAAATTCTCAAGGGGCCACAAAAATATCCTGGGAACCACATGTGACTCACCCCTGATCTATAGACTATGCTTGATTGCTGCAAGGTACACATGAGTGCATGTCATCTCCAGGCTTTGGAAGCCTCCACTCTTTTCTCTTTTTCCTGATCTTGTGTCCCCCCCCCCGTGTTTGCACTGAACCTGTTCTCCATGCCATTGATCCTTCTGAGGGTAATTTTTCTCTCTTCCTTTTCATATTGTCCACAGTTTTCAGGCAACTGCTTCTGTCTCTCTCCCTCCCCACTTCTTCAGGAACCTTGCATTTTCTCGTACATGTTGTCTGTGCCTCTATAGTTATTTTTTTTCTGTCTGGTAAGGCAGATAGTTTGTTTCAGCAGCATCTGTAAACTAAGTGGCTGCAGAGGACAGTAATTGCCTGGATCATCAGTGTCTTTGCTGCTTGTGATGAAGCTGCAAAATGTGTATTTTAAAAAAAGGGGTCATGTGGCAAACTCAAGATAATCAGTTTATTTTAGCATAAACTCTGATGGACTACAGCCCACTACTTCAGATAGAAGAAGTATAAATGTCCTCATTGGCTGAAAAGCTGCAAGTAGCTGCTGGGCAGAGTTTTGGCACTCCTGTTAATAAGCCTTCATTGATTTGCCTGTGTGTGGGAATTCTAGCAAGGTGACTTTATTTTTGAATTTATATACCCACTTGCCTTGATGTGGTCAGATAGGTAGACACTTTCCCTTTGTGTAATGCAGGGATGGGCAATTGCATGGGGTCGGGGCCAATTTCTTCACAGATCTTCTCATGGAACACACTCCCATTGTGCCAAAATACCTCCGTTTTTCTTAAGTGCCTCTCTCAAGATGGTGATCAGAAGTGACATTGCATCATTTCCTGCTACCATTTTGAGGGGGATTCCAATGAAAACAGAAGTATGGGGGTGTTTTGCAAGTTTTGGGGGCCTTGCTTTCTCTGTGATTTTTGGGTGATCAAATATGATACTTTTAAAAATTGGGTTTTGTGGGCTTTAGAGCTGTGATGTTCAGCGGCTGAATGCAGCCTGTGGGTCACATTTTCACAACCTCTGGTGTAATGAATGATTGAAGACAGTGAGCACAGGTTGGTTGTGTGAGTTGCATTCCATTGTTTTTAGCTGATGTAGCCATGGCAAAATTGGGTGAGGTTGTTGGTCCAGAGTGCCATCATTTGCTTAACAGCAGGTGTCTGTTTAATAGCTTTATAGATTATTCATAGAACAGGAAGCCTACAAATTAGTTGTCCTAGATAACTTTTGGCTTGACTCTCTTACAGTGTGCAAAATTATGGTTTGACTGAGACTAATTTTGCTAGAGTGTGGAGAAACTGGAATAGAGATGAGAAGGAAAAAGCTTTGAGCCAAATCCAGTCCTATGAGTAGTGTAAGCTGGCTCTCTAGGTGCTCACTTAGAAGCAAAAGTGTCATGGGTACATGGTAATGGAGCTTACTGTCAGGTACTGCAGGACCTCTAAGCCCTGAGCTGGCCTATCTGCTTTCACATACTAGTTTTTTTTTGAGAGCCATGCTGATTACTGAGAGCTTGGCTAAAAGCAGAGGTTAAACAGAGCCTGACATACAGTGAAGTGGTTTCTGTAGTAGGTTCATCATATTCTTCTTGATTACAGTAGTGAAAATTGCAGGTCAGTATGCAGCACTTGCTAACAGCTGTGGTTTTGATAAGACTGATTACAACTTACAACATGGTCTGTAGAGGTCAAGTGGTTAAAGTTTGTGGTCACATTTTAGAAGAGAGCAGGCCTAGAGGAAATGGGAGGAGTTCAGATCTATGTCAAGGAGACTGGCAGAGCTCTGATTTAAACAAGATCAGCAAGCTCAAATCCATAGAGCTACTTCTGGTGGAGGCACAAGTATAATTTTCAGGATGGTTGTTTCTGCTTCTCTTTCTTTAGAAAAAGTGGGTTGATATTGAAATCTCTGAAGTCATAGAATGCATTGGAATAATATCAGTTTATTCTGTTTATGTCCTCATCACTTTACTTCAGATGGTTTATTTCTTGGGTGCATTGCATTCCTATTTGGCTGTCTATTGTTGGTCACAGTGACCTTTGCTCTCTTGTGAGAGTTCTCTCCCAGTTCGTTTTGAGATCTTGTAACTTGTAGATTGCCCCACAAAATAGAAGATCCAAATGAAATTTGCTTTGGCAGCTTGCCAAAATGGTATGTGAAGTCCTACAGAGTTTCCCCTTATGACAATATAGAGTTATAGAAACACAGAGTTGGAGATGGGCCAGGAAATTAATGCTTATTAGTAACATTGTTTAAATTTAAGGTGTTATTTTGGGTTTGAAGTTTTCTCTGACAAGCCTAAAGAATAATGGGAATGACAGTTAAAAAGCAGAATCCTTTTAAAGAGATTTACAAGTAAAGCACTGGATGCTAGTGTTTCAATACCCAAAATGGCAATATACTGATAGTACTTAGCCTTTAAGTTGTTTGTTTCCATTTTGGAAAAGCACGGAATTGTTCAAGTCATGTTTTTCTCTAATAAATAGGGTTTTTATGTGTAGAAGTTGAGGATCTTGAAAGAATTTGGTAAAGAAAACCAAATCTTATGATTTTTTAAAAGGCTAATGGGTAAGGGGGCAGTTCATTATTTTTTTTAATAAAATGGCTAACAGTAGTAGAGCATAGCCCCAGCTACTATTTTATTTTCATAGCACAGTAAAAACCTGGGTAACAGGGATCATGCCAGTGTAGCAATTTATTGTCTACCTTCTTGAAAAGGTGAAGAGAATAGAAGATTTTTCTCACCTTTTCAAGAAGGCAGCTAAGGCATGCCATTTACTGATAATTTTCATGTATTTCCTTAGAAGAGGAATCCATGATTATTGTATTGATTTTCTATTTGGACTTGGTGTATGTATTCTTATGTTAAATTCATGCTACAGTAACTTAATGAAAAGAGTCTGGTTCAGAAGTGACTAGAAGTAGCATTTTGATTTGTCTAGAAAATGGTGGCATACAACCATCTTTGAACAATTTTATATACCAGGTGTAAAGCTCAGTTCTGTCTTCCAGTTGTGTTATCTGATCCATAGATCAGTGTTCACATTTGGGGCCATATATTATTGCCAAAATGGGGATTCTTGATCATTTAAATTTGAGAGCATCAGTAGCTTGCCGAGTAGTGCCATTGTCACTACTTTCATCAAATATGTCTACATGTAAGTATTTCTGCTTCGAAATTTAGTACATCTAAAAACTGGGAAGTGCAACAGTGACCATAGTTTGTGTCCATTTCAGTGTTGAAATATAAGAGTTCGATAACTGACAAACTTAAATCTGATTTTCCCAGTGGCCCATGTCTAAACTAATCAGTTCAGTACATTGTCTTCATCTGGTGGGAGGCTGTTTAAAAATTATTCACCATTTTCCTAGCCAGAGGCTGAAAGACCTAGAGTTCATCAGTACTATAATCAATGTGCCCTCCAGATCAGCTCGCCATTGACAAAATGAATGTGTGGAGTCAGCACATTGGCTGATGCCTAAGCCTTTTTCGAACAAAAGGAAATAAAAACTAGTTGCATGCTATTTCACAGTTCTGTAGCCTGTGTTCTTCGGTAAACGTTCTGAACAAGATACACAGGAACGTCAGCTTGTAAGTCTACAGCTTTCTAGATTTCCTTTTTTAACTGCTAATGTAGACAGCCTTGTTTATAGAGTCTGAAGGCTAACTTGAACATGGCACTTGCCTTTTGGCATTCAGGATTACAGTTCCGTAGTCTGCCATTGCCTCTTTCTGTGAAGACTCAGACTACAGTTGTCCCTTCACATTCGCTGGGACACCCCTGTGAATACCCAATTCCATGAATACTCAAGTCCCATTATATGCAATGGCATAGCAAAATGGTGTCCCTTATATAAGATGGCAAAATCAAGGTTTGCTTTTTGGATTGTTATTTTTTTAAAGAATATTTTCAAGCCGTGAATACTTAAATCCGTGAATGCCAAATCCGTGAATGTGGACAGACAACTACACTTTAAAGTCCCAAATGAACCAAGGAGGTTCATAAAAGGGTGTCACCTACCTGGCTGTTGCGATCTCACCCTGTAATTTCCATTTTGTAATCACTAGGCTTTTTGGTGACTTAAGCCTAACCAGTTGTGAGATACCTGCAGTAGCTAATTTTTTTTGTTGCTACCAGTATAGACTACAGTAGCTTGTGGCAATGATGTCAGATTGGCAATGCTGAAGAGCAAAAACTCTTCCAAGAAAATTCTGGGCAATTTCATTATATAATGTTGTCTTTCCATTTGAACCAGGAAGCAGCAATGCAGAGGCTGAAGTGTGCTTAAATATTTTTCCACAGTGTGATCAGTTCATCCTTGTCTATGTTCTTAACCAGTGGCATAATCCACCCCAGTGGAAAAAAAAATTAAGAGTACTCAGAGAAGGGGGCGGAGGTGCAATTCTGGGCAATTTCATTATATAATGTTGTCATTCCATTTGAACCAGGAAGCAGCAATGCAGAGGCTGAAGTGTGCTTAAATATTTTTCCACAGTGTGAACAGTTCATCCTTGTCTATGTTCTTAACCAGTGGCATAATCCACCCCAGTGGGAAAAAAAATTAAGAGTACTCAGAGAAGGGGGCGGAGGTGCAACTGTTAAATAAATTGCTCAGAACACATTTACTTTGCAATTACTGTACTTTGTAATGATTACAAGAGTGCTTGTTGAAGATGCAGAGACAAATGTTTTTGAGGGCCAGACAAAACCAGTTATGCTGGCAAAGATCTGATCCTCTTTGTGAAGGCCTTTAAACTACAGTTGTCCCTCCACATTCACGGATTTGGCATTCATGGTTTTAAGTATTCATGGCTTGAAAATATTCTCAGAAAAATAATAATCCCAAAAGCAAACCTTGATTTTGCAATCTTACATAAGGGATACCATTTTGCTATGCCATTGCATATAATGGGACTGGAGTATTCACAGATTTGGGAATATGTGACCAGTGGGGTGCCACAGGGTTCTGTCCTGGGCCCAGTGCTATTCAACATCTTTATCAATGACTTGGATGAGGGAATTAAGGGCATACTTATCAAATTTGCAGATGATACCAAATTAGGAGGAGTAGCTAATACCCTAGAGGACAGGATCAAAATTCAAAATGACCTGGATAGACTGGAGAGCTGGGCCAAAGCTAGCAAAATGAAATTCAATACGGAGAAATGTAAAGTACTGCACTTAGGGCGGAAAAATGAAATGCATAGATATAGGATGGGAGAGACCTGGCTGAATGAGACTACGTGTGAAAGGGATCTAGGAGTCCTAGTAGACCACAAGTTGAACATGAGTCAACAGTGCGATGCGGCAGCTAAAAAGGCCAATGCAATTTTGGGCTGTATCAATAGAAGTATAGTATCTAGATCAAGGGAAGTAATAGTGCCACTCTATTCTGCCTTGGTCAGACCTCACCTAGAATACTGTGTCCAGTTCTGGGCACCACAATTCAGGAAGGATATGGACAAATTGGAGCATGTCCAGAGAAGGGCGACTAAAATGGTGAAAGGTCTGGAAACCATGCCTTATGAGGAGAGCTCAGGGAGCTGGGTATGTTTAGCCTGGAAAAAAGACGGTGATATGATAGCCCTGTTTAAGTATTTGAAGGGTTGTCACTCTGAGGATGGAGCAGGCTTGTTTTTTGCTGCTCCAGAGACTGGAACACGGAGCAATGGATGCAAGCTCCAGGAACAGAGATTCCACCTCAACATTAGGAGGAACTTTGTGACAGTAAGAGCTGTTCGGCAGTGGAACACACTCCCTTGGAGTGTGGTGGGGTCTCCTTCCTTGGAGGTCTTTAAACAGAGGCTGGATTGCCATCTGTTGGGGATGCTTTGATCAAGATTTCCTGCGTGGCAGGGAGTTGGACTGGATGGCCCTCGTGGTCTCTTCCAACGCTACAATTCTATGATTCTATGATTCTATGAATGTGAAAAGACAACTGTACTTAATGCCATAAAACAGTTTTACTAAGCAGAGATCTGTGTTGCATTTGGAGAAGCTTTCCTTTAAGTTTCAGTGTTGCCCTGATAAAGACTAAATAAGTTAAACTGATTAAACAAACATACAAATACTAGTATAGCTCTACCCAGCATAACATATATGTCATGCTGGGGTTTCAAGCTGTGATTACGCCGTGGAGCTTGGAGCGGCAGTGTTCCTTTAACACAGTTCTGCTACATGGTATTATTTTAGGGGAAAATGTTGCATTGATTTTACATGTGGGTGGTGAGTGGCTGAGGGAGTGAGAGGTGGGAGGTGATTGGTTGTGTATGTTTCCTAAGCGGCCAATCAGCACACTGGAAAGGGAAACATACCCAAGCATGATGTGATACACACACACACACACACACATAATGAGTGAGAAAGTTGTTTCTTAATTGCTTAGGTAGAATGTTAATTTTTCAGAGCTATTAGGAAATTCACTGGATGCAGCATTTCAATAGATGTTAAGTTCCTGTCTTGAACTTCCAGCATATAAAACTGCTAATTAAAGCTTTCTGATATAAATATTCATATTCAAGTAGCTCGGCATGATATTCTAAGAACTGCAGACCTAACATGTTTAATAAAGTTATGGTTCTTTTCCAGATGTTAATGTGTTGAAGTAAACCTGTCATCTTCATGTCTTCCCTTTTTTCCTATGCTTCTCAGCCAGGAATACGTTACAGTCAAGGTTGCACTTGCTTCTCTTACTTGGGTTGACATATTGTAATGGATTTAAAACCACTATCTATGTTCATGTTTATTTTAAGGCTCTTAATAATTGCAGGGAGAATCTTGAAAGTGTGAATTTACGTGGCAAGCATCAGAAATCAAATTGCCTGACAGGGTTTATAGAGTTGAGTGGGTAATATACCAATTTGACTACTTGCTCCTCTGCCATTTTAGATAAACTTAGGCATCTTCTTGTGTTTTTCCTTTTATTTCCTTCTGTCCTTTAAAATCCCTGTTATTTAAAAATATAGAAACTTAAATTAAAGAACATATTCACAGTATAGCAAAGACTTAGAACAACTGCAGTGAGCCTCTAGTATCCACTGGGGTTTGGTTCCAGGACCCCTGTGGATACCAAAATCCATGGGTGCTCAAGTCCCATTATATACAGCGGTGTAGTAAAATGGTGTCCCTTATATAAAATGGCACAATCAATGAGCCAGCTACCATGCTCAAGAACCCTAACAAGATGCTTCCCTTTGTTAGTTAAAATATTTATATTCTGCCCCAGTTACAAAACAGCCATGACTAGGTACTAGGTAGTACTAGTGACATGCTTTGTATTCTTTGCTCCCTTTTCTGAGTGGGATTATAGTAAGGTATGATGAAATAATCCTTCCAGAAATAGTTGCAAGAAAGCAACTGTATTTCAGAACAAATGTTGCTAAGAGGAACTAAATTACTGACTTGCTTTGAGTTCAGTGATAGAAATTAGATTAAGAACCAGTGGATCTCTTGTTTGATAACAGGTTGATTTTTTTTTTAAAATAGTGGAACTAGATAGCTTGGGTCTGATTTGATTCTAGGTTTGTGTTTTCTTTTAGGTTTTCCACCAAGGCCTAGGTTGCTTAGAAGTGCTATGTTTGTTATGTTAATTCAGACAACTTTGTTCGCATTTTTAGAAATGGGGTGGATGGACCTGAAAGAGGCCAAGATCAGCTGTGGCACCATGGTTTTGAAATTACTTCCCACCTTGCCAAGTTACTGCTTGCATTCAGCTGCATTTTTAAATGTGTATTTCTGCTACCTTTATGTCAGGGGTCAGAAAAACATGGCCTTCCAGATGTTGTTGAACTGCATCTCCCCATCATTCCCTCATCATTGGTTATGCTAGCAAGGATATTTGTGAGCCCCAAGTTGCCCACCCTAGTTTCATGTACAGTATGACCCCCGTATCCACTGATTCATTATCCACTGATTGAGTTATCCACAGGACACAAAACAGCACACCTACCATAGTCTTCCTAGAAAATGTGTCCTCTCCAGCCATTTCTAAGGCAACTCTATGGTATTTTAAACAGGAAGTCCTATTATTTTCAATGGTGTTCGTTATTATTCACGGTTTTCAGTATCCATGCCCCCCCCCCCGAACCAATCCCCTGCGGATATGAGGGTCCTACTTTATTGTATGTTTCATGGGATCATTCACTCTGTTTCTGAAATTCATGAAGTGAGTGAATTAATCCTTCAGCAGACTTGGTGTAACCTCAAGATTTGGGGAGCCAAAGGGAAGAACGACCAGGAGCATCCTGCACTTTGCTGCTGTAGGTTCATGTACTCTTTGAGAGCCTTCTAGGTCTAGAATGCAGGATGTGAAATACAGTAAATAACTTGGTGAATGAGAACTGAACCTGACCAACTGAATGTGCCCTTGTACCACATCTGTAGGCTAATACTGATAACTGAAGCAGAATATTATGTATGTGTATTTGCCTTCAAGTTGCCTGCCGGACTTACGGCAGCCCCCTGAATTTCATAGGCTTTTGTTAGGCAAGAAATACATAGCGATGTGTTAATTGATTGAGAATATCTGGGGTTCTTATGCTTGAGTCCCTAGATGGCTGAGCACTTGGTTTTTCAATAGAATTGAGGGAGTATGGTTAGTGACAAGATGGCTGCTTCATAGTGTCCGGGTGAGTAGGAGAAAGAGAGAACGCCAATGAATGAACAAACACTTCTGGATATTTAGTGCAAATGGAGATGCCATTGTTTCTAGTCTTGCTTTTTGGGGGGGAAATCTGGAAATCCTAAGATTTACTCCAGTGATTGAAGAGTTTTCTCAGGTTTGTATCGGCAATGCTAGAATATTATTTGCAGTTTGACTACTGTATCTCTGCATGTAGAATACCAAAGCATGCTTTCTGCTTTATGTTTTTACTTTTAAAAACCTGCAGTGCAAGAGAGAATGAAAATGAGCTTTGCCAATAAAACAGATTGACTACAGCTGAAAGAAATTAACAGGCCCAGCCACCCACCTGTCTACGCATTGTGTCTGTGTTCAACTTTTTAATATGGGAGTTAAAGTCTGTTTGTAAAAAGTGTTGCTGGGGATTGTATCTGAGTGATTGTCAAGTGCTTTATTTAGTTGCTGTGGGTAAGAGGAGGCACTTTTAGAGAAGTGTATAACTGAAACTATGTCAAACTCTAAAATTTGTTTTGTGAATTAGATGCCCATAATTCCTGTGGGAAAGCAATAATTTGTCGTACTACAACACAAACTAGGTTAGTGGAATGAGGACAGGTGGGTAATTACCATGACCTTGGCTGAGTCCTCTGATTTTGTGCTTAAGTTATATAACCAGTAAGACTGGTCTGTTTATCTACTGCACATATGGCTCAAGATCTAAAAAGTAAATGGAAAGTGGCATTTCAGTGAAATCAGAGGTATTCAGATGTCTAAGTATGCAAAAATAAAAATCTGGTACCTTTACGACCGACTGAATAATTGTGACATAAGCTCATTAAACCATTCCCTATTTTATATCCAGGAAATATGACATCATTATTATTATTATTATTATTATTCCTTCTTCTTCTTGTCGTCTGAAACAAAAACCGTATTATGGAAATTTCAGACAGATTTTTGTAGAAAGCAATGAGGGTATGAATACCAATTGAGAGAACCCCCCACCCTGGATTGATATTTATTGTATTTTGATTGATTTGAATTATGTAATTCAGTTTTTTGTTTCATATTATTTATTGTGTAGTCTGTTGACAGGGTCAATTTTGCTTGTTTTTAACAAACAAACAAACAAACAAACATAGATCTAAATGGATATATGCCACAGATTGTAGTAGAGAAACTGTGAGAAGGGAGTTAAAGTTAGCCAAAGAGAACTATGCTGAAGTGTGCTATTTGAATTCAGCAACAAACCCTGGCTGGTATTATCAGCCTGCACCAGATCTGACTGCAGACAATAATTCTTCCTCTCTTGGACACTTGCCCATACATTATTGTAATTATCAGCAATTTTTAAAAAATGAAGCAGTAAAGCTTGGATGAGTTACTCCTCTGTAAATCTGTTGCTTGCTCTGTCAAGCATTAATTCGTTTTACTGAGTTCAAGCTACCTCTCTCTCTCTCTCTCTCTCTCTCTTTCTCTCTCTCTCTGGCTTTTCTTTGCAAACGAAGATTCAGGACTCATCCCGCACTTTCTGCTGAATAAAGGCAGGAAGAGTAGAGAGGAAAAAACCAAAACATAAAGCAGATTTGAAGCACCAGTGCTTTTCATATCAACAGTAACTATACAAAACTTAACATCTAATGCATTTAAAGGATGCTAATCATCTTTCCTTAGTCTCATACTAAAAGGGGTGCATTTGGAGACTCTTCACAAGTAACCTGGGTATTGTGAGTATGGATAAATATAGATTTATATGTAAGAGAAAAGAATGCTGAAAACAGCACCTTGGTTGCTGTTCTGTTTCATCTTTAGGAACTAAACAAGGCAGGATCTGAAACATTTTGTTCATTTTATGTTTTTTAGTTCTGTTTGTTAATTGCTTCTATGTGTGTGAAAACGATTAACTGCATCCTTCTAGGATCCAGGACAAATTTGGGAGAAGTTCTGTTGGTTTATTTTTTAATCACCTATATTCACATGTTAGAGATGCAGTGTTAGGGCAGGATGATACTGCAATCCTGTCAAATGCCAACTCTTGTGGAGGAGAGAGACTGTACTTCACTAAGTAATTTGCAGAAAGGATTGAAAAGGAAATGGTTAGTTCACAGGGGTGTAGCTCCCTCCCCCCAATCGCTGAGTAAAATACTGATCACAGGAAGAAGGTCTAAGGTTAATGGGCAAGAGGTGGAGTATTGTTTAAAAAAGCAGATTGGTGCATGACTGTACCTGGAGACACAAGGATTGGTCACTAAGCACAATCACCTTTAATCTGAATGGTCCTGTTTCTGCAGTGGCCAGCTTTCCTATTCTGGAAGATGTTTGATCTGGCCATGAAGACACATGGTTTTGGTTGCATCTCTTTTGGATTACTGTAACACACACTGTGTTTGAAGAATGTCTTAAGTTTTGTATGTTTTTAGCTACACACGTTTTTACTTGAATCTGATCTTACTTTGTGAGCTGCTTTCCATCTCAGCTTGGAGGAAAAGGCTAGGTATAAATAAACAAGTAGAATACAATATGAGAATCAAATTCCTTGAATAAATTCTTCACATGAACTGAAGACTAAGTGTCTTAATTGTACTGAAGAAACTGCTGGAATCTCCAGTAACTTGAAGTTAAATGAAATTGGAGTTTACTGAGGCATGGTTTAACCTCTGGAAAGGTCTAGGGATAATATATATTGAATGCTAGGCTCTAACTGGAGTTGCTGGCTTACTCTGCAGAAGACCCGTGCAGGAATTTGATGATACATTTCTCATAGAAAAAAAGTCTGACTCAAATTGTGCTTAGTGACATTATTTGCAAGATGGCTTCACTGGGTGTAGTTTCTTGATTGATAATTTGAAAGTACTGTTGTCCCTTCATATTTACTGGGGCTTGGTTCCAGGACCCCCGTGGATACCAAAAATTTGTGAATACTGTACTCAAGTCCCATTATATGCAGTGGCATAGCAAAATGGTGTCCCTTATATAAGATGGCAAAATCAAGGTTTCCTTTTTGGATTATTATTTTTTAAGAATATTTTCAAACCATGAATACTTAAATCTGTGGATACAAAATCTGTGGATATGAAGGGACAACTGTAATAGCAATAGTAAATCCTGTTGGTGGCTTAAAGGAAAATTGGTCACCGGAGCTGATAGGTCACAATTCTTGATGCAGCTGAAGTGGTTGTAAATAGTGGATCTTGTATTTGTTGCTGTTCTTGGTCTACTTCAGGATCTATCCAGTGTGGTGATTCATAGTACATTCCATTCATCTAATGAAGTAGGCTGAAGTCCCCAAGTTTTTGCCAAATAAAATTTCTTAATCTTCAAGTTGCCACAAGACTCCTTGTTGCAACTGACTAACATGGTTGCCCCACTGAAAATAGTACGGTATCTTCTTGTATTCTCCATCTGCTTTGAGTCATTTGGGTAATCTCACTAAAAGTTCAGGATGGGTGGATTAACTTTCATTGTGTGTTTTGTTAAGGTTGGGTAGGAAGTCTACTTTTCAGAAGTTGCTGGTTGAAGTTGTGTCTTGTGGTGCATTTCTGAAAACATTCAAAATCCATAGTTAGCCACAGTGAAATATGAATAAGATTGCATGAGCTTTTGATATCTTCAGATCTCTTAGGAAGCAGGATTGTAGTTAAATTACCTTGTCCTACAAACACTCATGAGTGGCTTTTTGTTTTATATTATTCTTGTTGCAATATTTATATCCCACCCCTGTACCCAAAGATCTCAGAGTGGCATGCAATAAAATCATTTGGAACAATTATACATTTTAAAGCAGCATACGGACTAGAAATGTACTGAACTGTAAAACAGTTTAGAACAGTTAAAGCTTTGTATAGACTGGATAAAATAATTACACCCAAAGCCATATCTTAATGGTGCCAAAGTCAGTGCCAATTGGCCTCTAAGGACAAGGAATTCCACAACTGGGGTGTCATAACAGTGAAGGTCCTTTCCCACATCCTCACACACATGTAGGATACAGAAGCATTGCATTCTTTATTTGAAGGTGCTGTCTTGGACCTTGAGCAATTCTCAAGTGAGTGCTTGTTAAATCAAGGTAGTCTTGGATTAAACTGATCAGGGTTTAAGTATATTGATACACAAACTTCCTTGGTTATCCTGCGGGAGTGACCTTTGCTGAGAGAGATAGAAAATGTAACCCTCTTGGATCTCTCAGCTGCTTTTAATGCAATCAGTCAGAGTAGTCTAGAGAAGTTGGTTGAGCTGGGTATTGATGGCATTTCTTTCAGTGGTTTCATCTGTGCCTATATAGCTAGGGGGAGTTTTTCTGCTCAGCTCTATGGCAGCTAAATATTGACAGAGTTGTATTCAACACGGTTAACATTTGTATCAAATGGATAAGACGTTATCTGGGTGTGAGGAGTCATAAATAATACCCAACTTTACTACTGTTTTTCTTCTAAGTCACTGGTGGAAGAGCAAAACCAGTGAATTGCTGTGATAACGGTCCGGATGACTGTCAGTAAATATTTGGAAAACAAAATCCGTAAAAAAGTGATACCTTTATTGGCCAACCAAATGCAAAACACAAGCTTTGGAAGCTCTACTGGCTTCTTCATCTGGTAAAAGATAATGAAAGAAAAGTGATGGTATTGGAATCAGAGGCCTGCATTCTGTTTCAGATGTTGCTTGTGTTGTTGTTTAGGTGAGGGCTTTCATGCAGGCAGAGGCCACTCCTACTTCCTGGGCATGTGGAGTTGAGACAAAAGACAGTAAAATTTAAATCCTTTTGCAGCAGTGAGCAACTTTTCTGGCAATCAGCATGTCTCTGTCCTTTTGTGTAGCTTCTTTGTTTAGGCAGAGATCATTGGATTTTTCAAGAAGTCTTTGTACTGCTGCATCTGGAAATAACTTTTAGGGGCTGTATAGGTGAAACTAGCCAATTATACTTCGAAAGAGAAGTTTTACCTTTTGTTGGAGGCAGAAACCTCAGAGAATTTGCATCATGTGTTTTGCATTTGATTGGCCAATAAAGGTATTACTTTTTTTTTGGTGGGTTTTCAATTTTGTTTTGCTGCATGGCTAACAATGTGTTTCCAATAAATGGAGCAAGATAGAGATAGGGATACTGTTGTGGCTGGCTCATCAGCCTCAATGAGTAGCACTCAAACCTGTTTTGAAGTAGGTTTATTCTAAATGATCAGGCTCTTAATTTAGGGTACTCATTGATCCATCATTGTCAGTCAAGTGAAGCATACCAAATAGCCTCCCCAGAAATGCTTACCTACTTTAATATCTTTTCAGCACTAGGCAGCTTTTAAAATAATTTCACATTGTAAGTTATAATGTTTATTTCTTGTTCTGTATTATTTGATGTTTTAATGATTTGTTCTGTATATTGTTACAGTTTTTATACCTCTTTTATTCTTGGAGCCATCTACAGAACTAACAATAGAACATTCAGTGTGAAGTCGAAGGCTTTCATGACCAGCATCCATAGGTTTTCCTTGTTTTTTCCTCTTTTTTTCCGGCTATGAGGCCCGAAGACCCAACCATTCTCTGAAGATGCCAGCCACAGATGCAGGCGAAACATCAGAAGTAAAATCTTCTAGAACATGGCCTCACAGCCCAGAGGGAGGAAAAAACCTAAGGAAAATCTAACAATAGAACAGTTTATATGTTGCCATTATTGGAAATAAGTTAATCTTTTCCCTCCAAAACTGAACCATGTCATTGAGTTGTTAGGCCAAATCTTAACTTTTCTGTATCAAATCACTTCTTCTATCTTAGATGCCTTATTGTTTTCTGTTAGATTTTCCAGCTAGCTCATGCTACAATTACAGGATGTGACACTGAGAATTAGCTTTGGCAAATCCTCTTTGGTGTCTCATGGGTGAACTTGAATTCGAGTTCTGTTTGAAGTGTGTTTAGCAGAGAGACAATGCATAGTGATTTTAGGAGCATATTGCTATTGTCTAACCCTAAAAACTTGTTCATACAGCATACTGCATTGAAAGGTTTTCCATTATTCTCTCTGCTTAGGCTTTGGTTTAGTGCAGTCTGGAGCCTGCTGACTAATGCAGTTAATACCAGGGACTAATCAAGGTGATAGTACTATCAAGACCTCAGAAAAAGTCAGATTAAAGTTTGACACTTAACAAAAAAAGTTTGCTACTCTTATAAGAAATCCAGATTGTTCTTTCCAAATTACTCTATAACCTCCCTCTTCCAACAGTTGACTTACTGCGGAAGTAAAATACCCAGCCCTAATATAATAGATTGCCTTTTGGAATTTATATGCTACACTTTTTTCATTTCCCAACACTGCTGTATTAAGATTTCAATCCCAAACTATTTTTTGAATATTCCTGTTTTAAGAGATAGTGGGAAGATGGAAAATCAGTTTGACTTCGAGAAGGAGTTCCATGCTATTCCTTACTCTTCCTTGTATGGTAAAATACAGCTGGTTTGAGCCAAACTCTTGTTTGGCCCAGTTTTGTTGGAAGAAGTGGTGGAGTGGAGTGGCATTTTCTATCAATTCCTCTTCTTCAACTGCCCTTTTAAAAGCTGTTGTGAAGTGCTGAAAAACCCTCTTAAAAAATATGGAAGCTGGCCTTGAGTGCTACAGAGGGAAAGAAAAAATGACTGAAGACACTGCCCCTTCCACTTCATCCAGCAAGGGGCCTTCATTGGACATAATTTCTGTCTCTAAATGGAACCAGCCATTCTATTAGTGGATGAGCAAGTCTGGATCCAGCCCATATTCTTCTTATAGCTGTATTGCTAATATTGTGTAGCTTCTAGCAGAATTATGACTTTATAATCTTTTCTTGGTAACATACTAACTCTTCTGTCACTGGATTTCCGTGACAGGCTGTGCACCCCCAGCTCAGTTGAGTAAGAAAAAAAAAAGCTCCTTGAAGGTAAAAGGAAATTATCTGTTCATAGAACTGCTCAGTCAGTGAACAACTGGAAATTTTTCAGTACTAAACACCAAAAACCTGTGATTTTTGCTGCAGGCAGATCAATGACCTAATTGTGCTGCAGAACTGCAAAACCAGTGAATTGAAAATGAAATGCTAAACTGAAATAAATTGTCCTATTCTCAGCTTGGTCTTAGTTTTAATTCTTCTTTTTGCTGCAAGAATGTAACTTGGATCAAGACTTTCTACACTGTGAGCATCTGTGATCAGATCAACGAGTCCCTTTAGCACCTATTAGGATCTACATTTGGAAATCATAGAGTTGGAAGAGACCATGAGGGGCATCCAGTCCAACCCCCGCCATGCAGGAACACACAGTCAAAGCATTTCTGACAGATGGCTGTCCAGCCTCTGTTTGAAAACCGCCAACGGAGACTCTACCACACTCCAGAGCAGCATATTCCACTATTGAACAGCTCTTACTGTCAGGAGGTTCTTCCTAAGTATAGCTTAGTGTAGTGGAAAATGGGCTTACTTGTAGTATAAAGAGTAGATTAATAGCTTTCACCTTCAAAAATGTGTCCATCTACTGGTGAAGAGAATGAAGTGTGATAACTTATTCATTAACTCCTGCCTGTGAGAGTTGTAGCTCATGCCGTCCTGAATCAGATTTTCCATACTCCCATACTAAGCAGTAGTGTGTTTGTACAGAGAATAACACAAGGTGTGCCTCCAGCAGAAGTTCAACTTTGCTGAAGTGATTGAGTGGACAACAAATAGCATATCCTGCTCTGATCTTTGACTATGCTAAAATTAGTATGTTAGAAGTGTGTAATGTCTTAATTAAAAAAAAAACAAACCCTTAAGGAGTGGGCAATGTGTAGGCCATGTGTGGTCTCCAAGGCCATTTCTGAGGCCCTCAAGGAACTCAGACACCTGATTAAAAAAAAATCACACACACGCACACAAACCTTTGGGGGAAATGTTCTGCAAAATTATTATTTTTAACTACAAAGTGCCCCCTCCCTTTCATCCCGCTGAAAAAAGGCCTCCCCAGGGCCTAAAACAACTTGTGTGGAAGCTGTTGCAAAATTGATTCTTATGCTCTCTCGAGGGTGTGGGAAGCATTTTGAGGTTTTTATTAAAAAATGGGGGTTGGACACATGGCAGCAGTAGGGATGTGGCCCTCTTTGGTTCCAGGGGACCAGTGCAGCCCTGGCAGTTGCCCTCTCCTGTTGTACTGAGCTCTCCTATCCTAAGGTACTTGAAATTACATTAACAGTAAAATTAATTTCCAAATAAAGATTTGAATACACATGAATTAAACAAGTAAGCCAGCATTAGACAGATCTGACACTTCTTTGTGATCAGATATTTCAGATCAACTTGCAGTTACTCAGTAAATTTTATATGTTTTGCTTAATTTTATGGTCAGTGAAACATCAGAATACAGTTGGCCCTCTATAACCACGGGTTCTGCATCCATGGATTCAATCAGCTTAAAAATATTTGAGTGGGGGGAAATGCCAGAAAGCAAACCATTGCCATTTATATAAGGGACACCATTTTACTAAGCCATTGTATATAATGGAACTTGACCATCCTTGGTCATTGTATATAATGGAACTTGATTTTGGTATCCACGGTGTGTGTGTGTGTCTCCTGGAATCAAACCCCAGTGGATAACACTGTACTTTAATTAAAAACAAACAAACAAACACCCTTTGAGCATTTACCTGATTGCCTGATAATAAAGAAAACAGGCCTAAGGGAGTGAAAGCAGAGTTGGCAACTAATGAGTGTTTCTGTTAATGTAAACCTGCAGGCCTTGTTACTTGATCCTTAAAAAAGGGGCTAACTTGCACTTCACGATTGCATGCCTGCTGTGTACTTGGACTTGCCAAAGAAGCCTGAAGCAAAGGTGGGCTGGACCAGCTAGAGACCCACTAGGCTAGCAAGTGGGGTGCCAAAATTTCAAGATACCTCCCTAAAGTGTTCAGGTGTTATCTGAAAATGTGCCTCTGCTGGCATCTTGGAGGAGACTCACAGGTAACCTAGCAACTTTTTTGGCTTGGTTGATATCTTTTACATTATATGGGGCATAAATGTTACTGAGACATCTAGTTAATCTTAAATGAATTATGAATAGTCAGTCATATGACCAGTTTAACCTATTTCTGGGGAATGGTTTTACAGTTGTCCCTGCACATTTGTAGGTTAAGCATTCATGGATTTGATGATTTGTGGATTTGATATGTTCTCTGTAGCTATTTGTAGGTTCTCCAGTGCAGTTCTGCTGGAAGTGGACTGTAAAGTTCTGCTGGAGGGCCTAGAGATTACTAAAGAAGTGTTCTCTCAGGTTAATAAAGATAGTGTTTCTGATTTTTATTTATTTTTGCAGTTTTCAATTTTTGTGGGGATCTTGTGCCCCTAACCCCAATGAAAGTAGAGGGCCAATTATATTCTTTTCTTTAGAGTGGTGGACAGTCCTTAACAGATGTTGGTAAATAAAGTACTTCTGTTGAAAGATAAAAATGTGGATAGTATTCTACCTCCTCATGTGGTGTAGTGTTCCCTGAAAATCCATATTAATCTTGTGTTTAGGTTTGTATCCAGACTTTAAGTATGGCAACACTTTACTAAAAACCTTCCTACTTTAAGATAAGTGTACTTAGCTCTCTTAAATGTTCTCTCAGATGATGGGTTGGAATTCGTGGAAGGGAAAAATTGCCACTGGTTCAGCACAAAAATCTTGTTGGGAAACGTTTCAGACCAGATGACCTCAGGAGGCCCAAGTGACTTGAGAAGCAATAAATAAAAGCCTTGAATTAACAACAACAAGACAAATAACAATGTAATTGATGAACAGGACTCGTTTTCACTTTCATTTTGGTCACTTCCCTTTTAGCACGCAGTGTATATGCACAATCCTAAATATACACTGGACTGACTATGTGACGAATGTTGCTGTCCTTGAGCAAGCAGGGTTCACCAGCATTGAGGCTATGATATTGAGAACACAGCTGCGCTGGGCAAGGCACGTTTCTAGGATGGAGGACCATCGCCCCCCAAAAATAGTACTCTGGGGTGAACTCGCCACTGGTCAGCATAAGAGGGGCACTCCAAAAAAGCGATACAAGGACTCCCTGAAACAGCATCTCAGGCTTGGCCAAATTGATCACCAACATGGTCCACCCTGGCCTCACATCGGGAGACATGGAGACGCACTATCCACAATGCTGCAGCCTTATTTGAGAACTCACGCGGAACAAGTCTTGAAGAGAAACGACAACGCAGAAAGACTCACAACCCGGAAACATCACCCAAGGAGACCCTCTGCTGTGCTTTCTGCAACTGGACTTATCTCAGATCAGCCTTTTTAGTCATCAGCGCGCTTGCAAAAAGCGCGGGATGAGTCCTTCCTGAATCTTCATTTGCGATGAAAAGCCAGAGAGAGATGTTTGGAAATTTCAGTGAAGGATAAAGTCACAAGTCACACACTCTCAGCCTCAGAAAACCCTGTGATAGGTTCACCTTAGTAGGGTCACCATAAGTCGGAAACGACTTGAAGGCACACAACAGCAACAACCAAAATAATAATGCTTAGAGTAGCTTGGTTGGAGTCTGACATTCAGACAATTGCATGTGATCACTGGTTGAGCAGTGACCTGTATTGCTGGATGGTAAAGTCTGTATAACCCCAAACAATTAATTTAGTAGTTCCCTTATGTGGTTCGTTAACCTACCTCTTCTTTCTTAAGGGAAATAAAACATCTTGAGGCTGAGTGACTAAGTTAGCTTATTCACTTGTGAGTAAGAATCTGAAATGTCACTATGGCAACCTGTCTCCAGTGGTATGTAAACTATTTGAACAATCTGAGGAGGAAAGGTACCTTTCCCTTGGTATCTGTGGCAATAAGCTGGAAAGAAGGCAAAAATAAACACTTCTGCATTAATGTTTAAACACTGCATCATCTTTACTCAAAGATATGTGTTTGGAGAAGGTTTCTGTTGGTTCAGAATATAATTTCTAATAGGTACTGCTGACCTTGCAGCTTCTCGCTCTGTTTCACTACCCATATATTAATATACCTCTAAAGAAAGAAGAGTGCAGTGGCCCAGAACTAGCTCTTTCCAAAGACCTTATAAATCCTTCACATGTTACAATTCAAAGTCCAGGACTATTCTTGTACAAAACAGCATGCAACCAAGGTTAACATTCCAGACACTCCCTATCTCCTGTTGCTGTTGGCACAGATTACTGTTCCACCCTCTCTTCCTGAAAGACTGCATTTGCTAACATGGTCCACATTTGTGTTTGTCCCCAAACTGAAATGAATACTGTATGTTGGTCAAGGACTGTATAGAGTAGAAAGGCTCATTTTCAAACCAAAGAGTCTCTGGGCTGTTCAGCCCATTACATTTTAGCAAGTTGTAAACTGATTCTTATGGTGAAAGAAAGCCATAAAAGGGAGTACAGTTGTCTCTCCATATCCACAGATTTTGTATCCACGGATTTAAGTATTCATGGCTTGAAAATATTCTTTAAAAAATAATAATCCAAAAAGCAAACCACCTTATATAAGGGACACCATTTTGCTATGCCATTGCATATAATGGGACTTGAGTATTCACGGATTTTGGTATCCATGGGGGGTCCTGGAACCAAACCCCAGCACATATGAAGGGACAACTGTACACCTTTTCTTCCATGAATCCATAGTCAGCTTAAATTCCCTCAATTTTTTGTTAATGCTGTCTGGGATATGTAAACTGAGGAGGAAATTTTATATGTCAGATGAGCTTGCCTGGTCTGAAAAGGGGGGCTCCTTAAGTCAAGGAAAAGGCCAAAACAATAAATAAATAAATAATCATTGTCATAGTTGATAGGAGGCTCGCCTTTGAACTAAGTTGACAGGGAGTGAAGAGTTAGAACTAGGTAAGCCTTGCTTAACACAAGCAAGAAACTGCTATGGCTTGGATTCTCAGGCTTGTTGCAAAAATCCCATTCAAAATATCTAGGCTCTCCTAGCATGCTCAGACTATTGTCTGCAGCGCTTCGACAGTGTAATCGGAGGCTAAGGCACTTTCAGTGTGCTTGCATTAAGTGGGTTATTGACTCTAAAGCCAACCTGTTTATCAGCTAGGAAGGCTGTTTAAGTAGTTTATCTGAATATATACTGTTTGAATTGCCCTTGGTGAAGAATGTCTTGTTTTATAATCCAGCGGGCCTTAATAACCATTTCTGTGCAGTTTAATCTCTTTCATGTACTAGTGCATTCCCTCTTTCCCCCTTTAAAAGCAATCTGTGTCTGTTTTCCCTGAAGTATTAAAGATATTCTTGGGGTCTTCTTCCTAATATAGTCAATGTCTGGGTAGCCTGGGAGAAATCTGTCTCTGAGGAACAAAGCAGTAAATCACATCCTTTATTGGGGGCACTGGTTAAGCTGGTGTTTGGTATCAGTGTCTGGTTTATTCTGACTACACAAACTTCTGTACCCCTGATTGTGTCTGTATGCCAAAGGTGTGGTTTGGCTTCACTACCAGTTCAGTACAAAATTTTGGGAGTGGAGTACTGATTAATATTTCTCAAACTCCTTGAGTTTTAGTATATGTCACAGAGTACTGTATAACTGCAACTGGATATATAATTACATAATTATAACTCATCAGTTATGCTATTAGCATAACTGTTAGTAGTATGGTACTGTTAGTAGCATGGTACTTTTTAATGAAATAATCTCATTTGAGTGAAATTAATGAACATACTGTATTTCCTGTATATAAAATATGAGTTATATTGCGTTAGTTCTTGGAGAGGAAATAGTCACAAAATCCTGTTAGTTTTTTCTCCGTTACTCCTCATATTATATTAGACTCAGACAATTTAAAATTGTAACAGAGATTGAAAATAGCCAACAGTATTAATGGTGATGGATCCGTTTCATCATTTAAATTTGTAACTCCCATCTTGACCTTATTTTGGAAACAGCATGAATACTATAGCATACCTTCTTAGCCCTGCAATTTTATACCTTTTGACAGGGGTGGCAAGCCACTTAGCATCATTGCTGATCTTATGTTTGTCTCAAATTGGCTTGCCTACATGCACCTATGCTTATTCAAACATTACTCTCCTAATGAGTGGATGTGTTTGAACCCTCTGTTTTATAAGCTTAGAGAAGGCGACAGAGATACCGTACCTCTTTTTTCAGCAGCCATAAGGAACTGCAAGGGCTCAAAGGATTGATTTTCCTGAGCCTGTGCTTCCAGTGGACAAGAGGAAGAGTAACGGCACTGCTCTTTTTGTTTGAAAGGGTGGTGCGTTATATCACCTGGCAGGAAATGCCTATGCCTTGCCCAAGGGCAGAGTGGTAGTGCGGTACAGCAGCCAAGACTGTCATATACATTGGACCCTTTATATCTGCTGGGGTTTGGTTCCAGGACCCTTCCCTCCAGTGGATACCAAAATTCATGGATACTAAAGTCTCATATAGAATGGCATAGTAAAATGGTGTCCCTTATATAAAATGGCAAAATCAAGGTCTGTTTTTAGGATTTTTTTGGAAGGGGGGAGTAATCCAATTATTCTTCCTCTCCACCTGATTTACCATCCTAATCTGTAAAAAAAGTTCTGGAGAAGCAGATTATAATAGTAGGAGGATGGGTGTTCAAAATGAACAAAGGGTACAAATTAAAAGACATGCTATGAAATTATAGAGATTAAGTTTGGAAGTTCTAAATAGGCTTGTGGCAAAACTACTGAAGCTTGGTGTAGGTATCTGTAAATGGAGAAAACTGTGGGCTAGCTGACCTCAGGCTGCTTTTACAAATCTTGCTACTGGACTATAATAAAGTCTTGTTCATTTTTGTTTCAACCTTGAGTTGGGGGACCTGCAGCCTTCAGCCTAATTTCACATTGCTCTCAATATCTTCTGGTTCTACAGAAGCTCTGGGTCCAGTCACATCCGTGCATGAGTCACTTTTCTTTCACTTTGTGTGTACACATACACATGTGGGTATGTGCTGAGAGGTAGAGAATCATAGAATCATAGAATCGTAGAATTGTAGAGTTGGAAGAGACCACAAGGGCCATCCAGTCCAACCCCCTGCCACGCAGGAAATCTCGATCAAAGCATCCCGGACAGATGGCCATCCAGCCTCTGTTTAAACACCTCCAAGGAAGGAGACCCCAAGGAGACAAAGCTGCTGCAGCTGAACCTGGTAAATAGAGCAACAGGGTAGGGAGAGCCTTGAGGGAGAAGCAAGGAGGGTGTTGGTGGAATGACCAGTAGAAAAAAGACACGGGACAGCATATGCCGGTAAAAGGAGAACAGGCTGTGGAGTCCACATTTGTCTCTAGCCATTCCCACCATTAAAGTTTAGCTGGGAAGTAGAGACTATGTAGCAAAGTGGTACTTGCGTCCAGGAATCCCCGCCCCTCCTTGCACCGCTGCCACAAATTCTTACTCTTTGAGACATCCAAGTGAATGCTGCCTGCTTGTGTGTAAAATACAGTTCTTTTCCCCATAGGCACTAGCTGCCAATGCTGGCACAGGATTTGCAGTGGCTGAGCCTCAGATTGCCATGTTCTGTGGAAAGCTGAACATGCATGTGAACATTCAGACTGGAAAATGGGAGCCTGATACTTCAGGGACCAAAAGCTGCTTTGGAAGAAAAGAGGAGATTTTGCAGTACTGCCAGGAGGTAAGCTTATCCTCCTTTTAACTAGTTTTGGCCATCATTTAGAGGCTGATGACTCATCCTGTCAGCTAAAACTTCCTGATGGTAGTACTGTCCACAGAGTATTTTCCCACTACCCTTTTTGTTGATGTCAGAAAAATTACCTCTGTGGATTTAGTTGCCTTGTATGTGAAAGCCTACAAACATGGCATTTATGGTACCTTTGACTATTAATTTTCAGTATTTAGCTAAAATACCCAGGCTTCAGTATTCATGTTTAGCTGGTACTGGAAGATTTAGAATGACATTTATTTTCTGTTACACATTTGTTGAGATGCAGATTGTCGTTTCCCTGGTTTCCTGGGAGTAAGTCCCAGATTAAGCAGGAAAGTGATAAACAGTAGCTGTTTGCAGCTCTTGTCTCCTGACCTTAAAGTTAAGGCATGAGTACAGCTGCTAAGATTTGCTTCCTGTGTTTGACCTAGCTGTCAGCCAGTCGTATCCAGGGACATCCATACCAAAGCCACCATCTTTGGCTAAGCAGTGCCAAGCAGCTTGTGCAGTTGCACAGCAGAGGCAAATATTTCATCTCTTTCGGAGTGCCACAATGGTGGAAATTGTGTGGTAGTGTTAGTGTTACCACCCAGGGAAGAATGGAAGCAGGAAACTTTAAAGGTGTACATCATGCTTGAGAGCCAGCAGAGTGTAGTGGTTTGAGCATTGGACTACGACTCTGGAGACCAGGGCTCGAATTCCCACTTGGCCTTGGAAACTCACTGGCTGACCTTGGGCAAGTGGTAAGTGACACTCTCTCAGCCTCAGAGGAAGGGCAAGGGCAAACTCCATCTGAACAAATCTTGCCAAGAAAACCTCATGATAGGTTCTCCTTAGGGTTGCCATAAGTCAGAAAAGACTTGAGGGCACACAGCAACAGCGTCATGCTTAGAAAGAACCAGCCATCACAGCACTGGCAATTTTGAATTTAGGGGATATTTTTCTTTAAAGGATAGTGCGTCCATACACAGATTCTTATTTTTCTACAAACTCTCATATTTGTAGGAAATAAGAGTGTTTTCAGTCCTCAGGTCAGTAACCTTCTATCTCAGGAGTTGCCTTATCCTTTCTGGGGACTGACAGATTAGAGATTGTGCTGTGCAAGCGTTTGTCTTGCTCTAAATTGGGTTGGGAAGCACAGGCAGCATGTGGCCCCCCAGGGCCCTCCAGGGGCTATTTTTTTTTAAGAATTATATATTTATTTATTCCAAACACTCACTGGTTGTTGGGTTTTTTTTTTTTTTTTTTTTTTTTTTTTTTTTTTTGCCCCTCTGGGCCATTTTTTGCCCCAGGGGAAGCCTTTTTCCCCCCAGCAAGAAATGATCTGGAAGTTGATTGTGGATCACTTCCGGTTGGAAAAAGGCCTCTCCTGGCCTTAAAATGGCCCAGAGAGTGGCAAAAACTGTGGAGAAATTGCCCCCATGCGGGTACATGGGGCAAAAAATAGATCAGTATTTTGCAGCAGGGTGTGGTGGGAGACGGGGTCTCCAAGGTCCCATGGAGGGCAGTGGTCAGCACCACCCCTTAAATCCTGACAGTCGCCTGCCTCTGCTTGAAAGTATATTTATTCAGCAGTGTAACCCAGTGATCTTGCCACATATAATAATAATACCAAACCAGGATTGATCGTGGTTTTGAGAGCTATCACTTGTTAAAGCAGAAAATGTTTAGAGAAGGAGAAATGGGGAATAGCAGAATGTGGTTTTAGCATTATGAATGGTGGTTTAGTGTTTTCTGAACCTGATTATTGTTCACATTTTATATGCCTTTCGATGAGTAAATCAATTACCTTTACTATGGGTTTTTTATTTCTAAAAATAGATCTATCCAGAGCTTCAGATCACAAATGTTGTGGAAGCCAATCAACCAGTCAGTATTGAAAACTGGTGTAAAAAGGGCAAGAAACAGTGCAAGGGCCATACTCATATCGTTGTGCCCTTCAAGTGTCTTGGTAAGTACTTCAGGTTAATATATGCCACTTCCAGTGCAGTTTCTGTTATTTTCCTTAGTTATTGCTGGTCCTCTCCAACGTTTGCAGTTAAGATCTTCATGCCAATTTTGATGGCGCATATTGATCTTTGCATTAGTGTTTCTCTGTGTACCAAATTTCAGTGTCACAAGTACCTGGAATTCATTTTCTGTTTCATTTGGGCTGGCTTCAGCATCTGGAATTAATCTGTTGGGACTGACATTGGTGTTTGTTTTGGATTTAACTGCATGTTTATGCAGCTTGTTTTTACCTGCATTGAGCCTTTGGCATGAGGAGAACCAGAAGTGTAGTGCAGTGCAGTGTACTGTATTAGAAGCAACTATCTTCAGCTGGACTTTAAAAATGGCTTTTTAAAGTAGATTGTGTTTATGAGGTCTTGGGATAAATTAACCTTAATTTGGTTTGTGAACCTTCTGTTAGATGTTGCCAATTCTGATCTTGGCAAATGTGTTCTAGTTTGGCTTGACTATATTTAAACCTGGTTATTTCAAATGATCTCTTATTGAAAGCTGAAAATGTAAAGATTTCAGAATACAAACAGTCACTGATCGATACAGATAGTTTTCACCCAGATGAGCAAGGATACTTGTTTATGGTACAGACCTTGCTTATCTCGCTGTTTGGCTCTTCTACATAAATTGTAAGCATAGAAAGGCTGCAATATTAACGCAGGGTTTTGTTACTACCTTTGCTAAGGTGCTTGATGGATTTGTTAGTTCATGCTAGTGCATAAAGTGCTCATGCTTTATGGTTCAGATGTTCAAAAGCAATTCCTTATCTTATGATAGTTGGTGTTGTATGTCAGTAGCTTGTTTATGCAGCTCTGAGAGTGGTTGCACGAAGGCTCAGGCAAGGAAAGAATAAATTGATATGTGGATTTATGATGGATTCTCTTGGTCCCTGCAAGATTTCCAAGCAGTTCACGAACACAAAGCTTAGGACTCTTTAGCAGATTAGGTGTCTTTGCCCTTGTAACTGAGGATAAGGTAAGACCCTGCATGTCAGTCATACCATAACAGAACAAAGCAAACTCATTCTTCATTATTCAGGAGTGGAAAGCATATATAAAGAAATGATCATTTGGCCCAGCATGCACTTTTACCAATCCAGGGTGTTTTGTTGGAAAATACCCTGTCAGTTCTATGATTCTATGAGTTGTATATTATTTAGAATTAAAACTAGATAAAAAAGTGTTACAATGGCAACAGTGATGTAGGTTGAAATAATTCCAAAGGTTTAGAGGGTTTTACATGTTTTGTTTATGCTCATGGCAACTTGAAAGAGGATTAAAACAATGCTCCACTTAGTTTGGAGGTCTGAGATATGTTTTTCAAAAAGGTTACTTGACATACCTGAATACAACAATCTGTGATGCAACATTGAACATGATCCTTATTCTCTGAAGACAGTAAGCAGTCCAAGGTCCTTGTCCTGCTCCTGTTGAAGGCAGACTGCTTACAGTCTTCAAAGAGTAAGATTTTACATTGAAATGCCCTAGGTCTTACACAAAATAAGCTTGAAAATCCCTGTCACTATTACTCTGGTGTAAGTGTTGCATCTCATAATATGGCTACAAACTGAAGCTGTTCTTATGGCAGAGCCACTATGTTACTAGATAGTAGCTAATATACTGGGATACCTTCCTTTATTAAAATTGTTTTTCTGTTGTTGATAATTAGCTGATATTTTGTTTTAAAGCTATAGCCTCAGTAGCAAAACACAGATAAAATATGAAAATGAATAAAATGCTAGTGCAACACAACATTCTACCAGCCTATCATGTGGCTTTGTCCCTCATGGCATGATCTGTGTGTGCCAATGTAAGAAGGTGGCATCTGAAAGGAAAAGGTGTGTGCATAGAATTGTGGGTAACAGTAATTCCCTGAATAAGTTGTGATGCTTGCATAGTGAACTTACACACATGAACACTGGCTTGTCATTGGGATATGCCGTGTAGATAGTTACAGTATTCACATAGCCATTCTGTGAGTGGTTTCCCTCTGTTTCATATTGAATAATGTGAACTTAAATTATAGAGTGTTGTGAAATATTGTGCAGAAAATAATAATAATATGTTGTAGGAGTTGACCTGGTTTTGGAATTGTAAGACTATTGTAAACAGGTGAACAGTGCCTGTAAAAAGTATAGCTTTCCTCCTGTCAAAGTGCTTATTGTACTCATGCAAACAATGCAGTATTATTTCTTCCATACTACCTTAGTCTTTTTGACAGGGTTGCACCTGCAGTTGGAAACTTAACCTTGCACTCCTTGTAGGTGGATTTGCTTTTCCTTTTCTTATAGCAGTTGGGAATGAGATGCAATTAGTACTCATTCTGAACTGTAAATATGTCTGACAATAGGGTGGTGGGAGTGAGAGCAGAACCAAGCAAGATGAAGTATTGAAACCTTGCCTCTTTGGCTAAGCCCTTGTATAGCATGAAAATGCCTCCGCAGTTGAAGTTCAAGGTGAAGCAATAGCACTGACCTTGAGGGTGGGACATGCTTACCACAGCTATGGTAACTTCCCTAGAAACTGTATAAAGGACAGAATTTGATAGGCATGACAGATGCCTCTCTAAACACACAGAAGAAATTCTAACATATAACATCTGTTCACTTCCTGTTTAAAAAAAAGCCCTCTCCTGGGCATAAAGTGGCCCAGGAAGGCCCAAAAACATGGTGAAAGTGTCCCCTATGCTACCTAGAGGGCATTCGGGGTCAAAAAGATCCCTTTTTGATTTTTTTTTTTTTTGGCATGGCTGTGGTTCCTACGGGAGGATGTGGCCCTCCTGGGGGGCCAGTATGGCCCTGTAGCCTACCACAGCTGCCCACCCCTGGTTTACATGAGTGGGGCACATTATATGGTCCCCATGGATTCATGAAGTTGATTGGTGAGTTTCAGTGGGGTCTGTAATTTCTGTACAGGCTGATTTCATTTAAAAGTGCCCTGTTTTTTATATGTAGTATGTGCTTTATGGAGAGCCAGCATGGCATAATGGTTTGGACAATGAGCTACGACTCTGGAGACCTTGATTTGAATCCCTGCTCCGCCTTGGAAGTCCACTCGGTGACCTTGGCAAGGCACACTCAGCCTCAGAGGGAGGCAAAGGCAACCCCCCCCAAACAAATCTTGCCAAGAAAACACGTGATAGGTTTACCTTAGGGTTATCATAAGTCAGAACCGACTTGAAGGCACACAGCAACAACAGTGTGCTTTATGTATTTTTAATTGTTTTGTTTCAAAGTAATGTCATAAAGTAATGTGTTATTTGGATTGATTGATTATTTTAAATTGTTTTCAGTTCATAAAAAATGGGATGTTTTGCATTTGTATACAGACTTCTCTTCCTCTTCCAGATCTAGCTCATCTCCTCAAATTCTCTATTCATTGACCTTTTCTGTTTTTGCACTGAGAGAGGGGCTAGGTTGAGAGACAGAAAGCATGTAAGTGAGTGTGCATTTCACGTATACCACCTACAGTATAGGCCTGATGAGTTTACTGATATTTCCCATTTCCATAAATGGCTGTTAACATATCCCTAGAATATAATTAGAAATTGTTTAATTAGTAACCATCAGATTAATTAGTAATCATCAGATAGGTTTGACCTAGGCTCCTCTTTTAGTGTTTTTTAAATCTGAAAAGTGGTTTAAACTAAAGAATTTTTAAAAATCTGATATTAATCATTGATTTTTTATCAACCCTGGGACCCATTCACACTATAGAATTACAGCACTGTTACTCCACTTTAATTGCCCTGGTTCTGTTCTGTGGAATCCTGTGATTGGCAGTTTAGGGAGGGGTGTTTAGAATTCATAGGGTCTAAATACTCTAAAGTCATCAGATCTCATCTGATCTTGGAAGCTAAGCAGGGTCAGCTTTGGTTAGTACTTGGATGGGAGACTGACAGTGAGTACCAGGTGCTGTAGACTATATTTCAGAGGAAAGAATTGACAAACTACCTCTGAGTATTCCTTGCCCAGGAAATGCCTAGGAAAATCCTATGAAATTCATGGGGTTGCCATAAGTCAGCAGGCAACTTGAAGACGCTCACACTCACACTCACTTAGAATTCTCTGCCAGAGCACTCTAGTTCCTCATCAAACTACAAACCCTAGGATTCCATGAGAATCTTTAGAAATGCTTTGACCTAGAAAAAATACCAGTTTGGAACTATGTGTGAGCTTGCAGTTGAGTTACAGTTTTGTTTTTCTTTCCCCCCCACAGTGGGCGAGTTTGTCAGTGATGTTCTCTTGGTTCCAGAAAAGTGCAGATTCTTTCACAGGGAGCGGATGGATGTGTGTAAAAGTCACCAGTACTGGCACACTGTAGCAAAAGAAGTAAGTGTCTGGAAGACGACTGAATGCATTATTTCCCAGAAGATGTCATAATGTGGAACTGTGGCTCACCTTGAAATGCAGGACTAGAAATGCCTTTCTCTTTCCAAGGAAGAATAGAAAGGAGCCAACTTGCACCAAATCTTAAATACCACTCTAAGTTGTTGAGTTTCACGTTACTAAGCCACTAACACAATGTGACTGAAACCATGGCCTAAATTTGTATTCAGTCTGATTTGTTCCCAACTCACAGAAATCCCAGTTTTACAAAATTAACCAGTTTGTGGACTCCAGTTTGTGCTAGTTCCATGTAAACACTGTCTGCTTGTAGAAGCAATGTGATTCTGTTCACCTCAAGCTCTTTTGTTACCAAAACAAAACAGCCTAATTAAGACATAAAGCTGCTGGATTTGGAATACTTGAGACTTTCATTGAAGCCTTTGGAAGCAGAGCCATTAAATTTGATATTTTAATTTGAAAATCATGTTACGTGCTTTTACAGAGAGGTTCATAAAATGCTAATGAGGAATGTTCATCCCTTCACTTCCTTGGTTTAAAACAAATAGTATGTACAGTTCATATTTGGGCTCTGCACAATTCTGGCTTCAAAGCTTAAATGTATATTGCAATTTTAAACTTTCCATGAAACCTATTGAAATCATAAAACTTCAGATGCAGCTCAAAAAATTACTAATATATATGCAACTGATGAATACCTGTACTATTATGCAGTTCTGAGTCCTTGGCATGGATCTATGGATTTGTGCTAGTTCTAGGACCCTTGAGCACCACTTTAAAACAGCATTTTGGAGCAGACTGTTCTGACATCTCTTTGTATCTTTTGCTAAGATAGTTGGTTCAGTACTACTTGTAGAGCATATGTAATAGTCGGTGTGGGGTAGTGGTATAAGTGTGGGACTAAGACTTGGGGAGAACAGGGTTCGAATCAGCCATAGCAACCCACTGGGTGACCTTAGGGAAGTCACATTCTCTCAGCTTGAGAGGAACACAATGACAAATCCCCTTTGAACAAATCTTGCCAAGAAAGCCCCATGATAGGGTTGCCTTATGGTTACTGTTAGTCAGAAACAACTTGAAAGCACACTGCAAGATCAGCAATGTGCCATATGTTGGGTTGCATAAGAAGTTTCTAGCCAAAGTGGTTTGGGCATGTTTTTGTAATCCACTCCTTGAATACTGTGCAGGCCTGTTTGACTGAGGGGACAATCCTACACAGCTACGGCATGTTGCTTCCTTGTGGAGTGGACCAGTTCCATGGCACGGAGTATGTATGCTGCCCTCAGATCAAAATTGTTGATGAAGCACTTTCCAAAGAGGAGGAGGAGGAGGAGGAAGAAGAAGAGGAGGAGGAAGAAGAAGAGGATGAAGATTATGACAGTTACAAAAGGTAGTAGTTGCAAGTTCTATTATTTGTGTTTTTTCAGGGGTGTTTTCCCAATGGTCCAACAGAAAAATTTGAGAATTATTGAGAAATTAGTTCCATGCCAATATCAGATAAACAAAATAAGATGTTATTTTGTGATTTATAGTTTGTTGCCTTTGCTTGTGTGTTTTGTGTTGGTGCCCCAAATATGGGGAGCATTTCCCTAGAGCAGTTCTTTGTTTTTTCCCCAAGGAATTTAGTATTGTTCTGCCAATAGATTGTGCCTGTTGCCTGCAAATAGCATTTTCTTATCTTTCTACTTATATCCTTTTTTTAGTGAGTTGCCTACTGAGGCAGATACAGATGATTTCACAACAGTAGCTGTGGAGATGGATGAAGAGGAAGAACAAGAGGAAAATGAAGAAGAAGTGGTGGTAGACCAGAATTACTATTTTGATGATTATAAAGATTACAATGAAGAACCCCCAACAGAGCCAGGCAATGAAAAATCTCTCTCTGAGAAGGAAATAATGGGTGATGTGAAAGGTGAGCAGCCACATTTCACCTTTATTCAGCTTTTCCCTTTTCTAGCAGTTGTCAGTTGATCTTTGCAATCCATATGATGTTGAGTATTCTTTTGCCAGTCCAGTAGTTTCTTTTCTTGGATATTTTAATTGCCAAATATAGATGATTCTCTTTTCCTACTATTGAGGGTGATATACAGTGCCTGCTGGACAACTTAGTGGCAACACAATTTCCTTTGGCACTTAGAATAATCTCCCTTTTACAAAGCAGGATGGAAAGATGTTTGTGCAGTCTAATTTTGGAAAAAAATATTGCAGATTGAAATGTGGTTGTTTCAAAAATGGGTTACCAAGGTGACAAGCTGTTCAGATGTTCTTCTGAATGGAGCAATTAGGATGCTTAAGTATAAGTCCACACTACTTAAATGTGTAAAATGGCTTGTCAGTGATGCATTTTGTCTGTTAAAACATATCTATTAGATAGCTCTTGTGTCTTACAGAAAGCTAAACCCAATTCAGTCAGTTCTGTTTGTTTTGCATAAATGCTTGTAACGCTTGTTTGAGATTGTGGCCTAAATCCTATTGTTAATCCCAACTAGAGTAGAGCCATTGCATCAGTTGGTTTTACCTATATATTGACTTAACATTCAACATTTGGTTCAATGGATCTACTGTAGTTGGGACTAACCAAGAGGATTCCAGCCAGTTTCTGCCCAGTCACCATATGTTTGGCATATCAGTGTCTGCAGATGACCAAGTACTGTTAACTTGTTGAACAGATGCCAGTACTGTAATTTTTATCGAACAAGTCACACTCCTTTTAGCAGCTCCTTGTTCGTACACCTCTGGAATCCTGGAGGTAATGTCATTTGCTGAAAAAGAAGCTTGGCTTTCATGTGTAGTGCGGCTGTCTGCGACCGCATCCTATAAAACCAGTTGATTACCCTTTCTATAACCAGTTGATTACCCTTTCTCCCTTCAGTGAGGTACCTTCAAAATTTCAGGTTACACTAGTAAAAGCAATCTTCCTTCAACAAGCTTTGATCAAATGACCAGATTTTTCTTTGAATAAAAACAAAATACGCTGGTGTTTCTCGAAGTCGCTTTGATGCAGCAGAGCCAATGTGAATTAAGGCACATCACTTTACCAGTCAGATGGTTATCCAAAAAAGTGGGTTCTCTTGCCATCCAGGAGAACAGGGAGCATGTGATCATAAATGTTTTGATATATTATTAGTGTCTCTTCACTACTCCACATTCCATTTGCATCCAAGCTAATAGCAGATAACTTGAGGAACATCCCCCCTGCCACCAGGGAGCATGCTGGTTGCACCTCATGGGAGAGAAAGAGACCTAATATCCCTTTCCTGGGGAAGCCCATCTGGATTTAAGATGTGAGTGGCAGAAAGAGTTCAGCCTCTGCAGTGCATCTGATTTGTTTATGTGTGTGAATCAGATGCCTGCATCACAGCTTTAACAGATGGTGCCTTTTCTGTAATTACTGATTTTCTGTTCTGTGGTCAATCTTGTAGCATTCTAAATCTTAGACTTCTCAACTCAGTATCCCATTGCTGCTGAGTTGGTTAGAGGACAGTGTGTAGTTGAGAGATGCTGAAACCCATGGCCTTAATGTATTCAATGGTCTTGACTTCTGTTCTGCAACTGTTCTAAAATTGTTTGCTTATGAAATAAATACCTGCTGCTATGTAGAAGGGCAAATTTTTAATCTTCTAGTGTTTTTAAAACAATTGTGACTTAGGCTTTAAATTGTAAATAAAATTTGAACATTACAGTATTTGCAGGTTTCTCTAATAACATTCAAGTTTGTTTCCAAGCTCCCATTCCAAATGCCTTCTATATTTCACACACCAGTCTTTCCATATATTTAGACAATATCTGGTCAACGTTTATGTTCCCCAATTTCTGTAAGCCTAGACACTGCATTATGTCCCCCCCCCCAATCCTCCATAGGACTTTGCAGGCTGCCAGGCATTGCTTCTCTCCACTGTTTTCTGTGCAAAGCAGTTGAAATTTGCAGTGTCATTTTTCAGTACTTCTGGTGAGGCTGCAACCCTATTTTGTCAAACATAAAAGCATAGTCCTCACTGGGGTATTAAACTGTGGCTGAACTTTATTTTTTCATACTACATATAGGAGATGGATGTGGTGAAATGTTTCTCCATACATAACCCCTTTCCTCCCCATAGAAAATAAAAATGTCAGGAAGAAGGGTAGAGGTAGAACATATTTTCTTGACAAAATCTCTTTGCAGAGGGAGGCTTTGTTTTGTTTTTGGTGGTATGGAGAAACAGTCAATTATGTGAGTTCTAGCCTACATTTCATAGTGGTACAAGGTTATCACCTAGTGAACACTAAATCAGAGCCTCAGCTTTTTATAAGTTTCTACCCAAACAAAAAAATACAAATGGTTCCATTATTTCAGTGGTTCCTGGCCCCGTGTTCATGTCATCTTGATTCACTCATATCTAGTACCATACTGGATGTTTTTCTGTTACGGTTTTTCTAAGAGAAGGGTGAGGAACTTTGTTCACCCTGTGGGCCAAATTCCATTTCAATGAGTTCTTGGGGACATTTCAACCTTTGAGAACTGGGAAAACCCTGTATAAAAGCTGGGAAGCCAACAAACAAATGGTGTCATGGGGAAGGGATTGGAGAAAACTAGACAGATGGGGAAACCATCTGGGGAAAACATGATAGATGAACTGAGGCTCTAGGCCCACATTTCTTTGCTTCTGGCCTAAAATTTAAACAGAGGCTCACTCACTGGACACTGACAGCACACCTTACCACATTTTACTTGTTACACATATTTGCCTGTTTCATAAACTCAGAATGGTATTTGTGGTTTCTTGAGATTGTCACAGATTCTCGGGTTATTTTGCATAGTTTCCAAGGAATCAGGGGCTGAAACACGTGTTTTTAGTCCCACACGTTAGGCAGCTAGCTGTGGTTTCGAAAGCGAAAGCCTAGATTGAGGGAACTGAAACAAGGGATTTTCCTTCCACCAATTCTTTTTTATTTGAGAAATGGTAAAAATTAGTTGCCACAGAGGCTACCCTCCTGGCTAAAAACATTTTGATGCATGAACTGAACAGAAACGTTAGGAGTTTCTTTCATGGTACAATATGACCTAGTTGCTGCTCCACTATAAAATGGAAACCTTCCCTCTGTGGGAGTAGAGCAGGGCAAGTTGAATGAGACTCCCCCACTCTCAGTGGGCACTACTTTTGGCCCTAGCAGATGGATTTCTTTTCAGTGGTGGGAAATGTGGAAACATGTGGATAATAGATCTGCATTGCCCCAGGCAAATGTCAGTGTTTCAGCTAAGGCTGACCCATTGCTGTTGAAATAGCTTAGCAAAGCTGTGCTTGTCACCAGCTGATGCTTTAACCATCTCCCACACAGCTGTCTGCTCGCAGGAGGCGATGACAGGTCCCTGCCGGGCTGTGATGCCTCGTTGGTACTTCGACATGTACAAGAAAAAGTGCATTCGCTTTATATATGGAGGCTGCGGAGGCAACAGGAACAATTTTGAGTCAGAGGAATATTGTATGGCTGTGTGTAAAAAGATGAGTAAGTCCTGCCTCCCTCTGGCCCTCTTGCAGCAAGCTGTCCTTTCTGTCTTCTCATCCTTGACTCATTCAAGGAAAGAGCTGTCTGTAGCCTTGTCCTTTGGATCCTGGTGTCTGCTGAAATGGTGTTTGTCCTGCAGTAGTCTCCTCTTGTTTCTGTGCTGCCTTAGGTTTTAGGCCCAGCTTATATTCCTGCAACCAGGAAAGACTGGCTTTTCCTCACACGCTTGTCTGCCTCTCCAAACCCCTCTTGTCCTTACAAGGTAGTAAATCCTGTTCAAGAGTTTGCAGTTAGTATTGGACTTCTGTTTGTTAATGTGCTGTTCTCATTCACCTCATTTGGCTCCTTTTCTTTCTGCTTTTTCATGGAATCATGCATTGCTTCAACAGTTTTCTTCATGTTGCAGCCACTGGTAGAGATTCTCTTCAGGGCTATTTTTTAAATGCAAGATTCTGTTTCATTTTCTGCACCATTAGAAGTATGGGCCACAGTCCGATGACTCTATTTGATAGCTTGAGGCTTTTGCCACATTTTTTTCCAACTCTTACAATAAAACCTCCCACAAAAATTAATTTGTTGTTGCATTTCCATTTTGGCTATCGCAGAGGTCTATTTAAAAGCTTTTTTTGTACTCTCTAGGGCTTGGCAATCTGTCTGTATACAGCACTAATCCTGTCTATGGAATGCGTTCCATGCAAATACTTTTGATTGGGTTGAATTTGATTGTGGTGGAATAAAAGATGCAGATGTCAGAAGCTTTTTGGACAAAATTTCATCCCAATCCAGAAGGATTTGGGAGAGAAAATTGGGGTCTTTGTATCAAATTCTGATTCAGAAAAACGGCATATAACCCATCTACTGGTATTTTAAGCTCCCATTTGCAGAGAAGGATGTCTTTATATGAGCAGTGGGTGCTATGTGGCCACTTTTTCACTCCATAATTCTTTACCTTGTTGGAGTAAAAACATTGTGGATTGATGTACCAGATAAAAGGTCCCATATAGGGTTTGATAGAAGTGATTGGACAGATGTGCTCTGTGAAGTCTGATGGACTTAATTTCAGAAAGGATGGATCCAGGTGATGTGGATTTGTGATGAGGCCATTCTTCAAAGGTTGCTATTTTGCTTTCATAAATACTACGTAAAAGCTGTTGTTTGCTAAAAAAATTAAAAATTAAAAAAATTAAAGCCTAGTCTTTTGTTCCATATAAATGCAAGACAGCTGACCAAATAATTCAAAAGTGATTTAAAAAAAAAGATCGAGGTTTTCAGAGCAGTAGGAGGATAAAAGGCCAAATGTAAATGTTTGTGTCTGCTACTGAAAAGAGACAAATCAGATTCTGAACTCTAAGCCTGCAGGTGCCACTTCAAAAAAGACCCTGTCCCTGGTCACTGCTGTCTGTGTTCAGACGATGTGACACCTAGAAAAGGACTTTTGCTCTTATTACAGAAGCTGAGTACAGGTACACGAAGGTACTTCAGATACCCCAAACATATATCCTATAGTGGTTCTTGATGTTAATTGCTTTGTAATACAGAGTGGTTCAGAATGCATGACTTCATACTGTGAATAGCCATAAGCTGACAGAGGCATAAACAATTTGTACTGATAACAGTGTGGTCTCGGCCAGCTGTCATGAAAGTCATAATGGCACACTTCTAAAAACTTTGCGGCTTCTCTGTTAGCTCTCCAATTGTGACTGCATACGTGGACTGTCTTGCTGTACCTCTGTTATATGGCATAACTGTTTTTGTTGGCCTTTCACCTGGTACTGTGGTGGTGACAATCATGTTGAAGTGTGTAATCTCTCCTTGGGGATTAAAATGTCAATCACATCTGTGCATTTTATTGCTGTCTGGGGTAGTTAGTTTCATTAAACATCAACTGCATATAGCCTAGTATCCAGGCAGAAACCTTTGGAATGGGGAAAGTAGCATTCTGAGCAATGCTTTCAGTTACTGATCTTTCATAAAAATGTGCTTTGTGTGGGACACAATGAAGGATCTAGAAACTCCTGAACATGTTGATTGGCTTGCAATTATGTAAGCTTAGGTGCTGCAGAAAATTGGCAATTGAGAGAAACCAAAATGGAGGGGATGCTAAAACTTGTTTCTGAGGGTGGATTAATTGGCAACACCCTGACACTCTTCCTTATGGAGGCAGCTGCCTACTTCAGGGCTACTGATGGTATCTCCCATACTTGTTTTCCTTCCAGTTCCTCCTACTCCTGTGCCTACTGATGATGTGGATGTCTACTTTGAAACACCAGCTGATGACAATGAACATGCTCGTTTCCAGAAAGCAAAAGAACAGCTAGAGGTCCGGCATCACAACCGCATGGACAGGGTAAGTCTTCTCTAAGCAGTAGTGTTGCTACTCTTGTTCTATTTATGCATCTTGGCAGCTTTGTTGTGGCTAGCCAGATTTCTCCCTGCCATCAACTTGGTATGTTGATTTTCCTTTTGGCCAAGTATTTCTCTCTCTTGAAAAAAATTTAAACTTGTCCTGTGGGCAGTAAAAAGCTTATAAGCCCTCCCAAGCCTAACTGCTAATTTGAGAGCCTAAATTAGACATGTCTGTTCATATGTTTTGTTTCCCCAAAGCTGCCTCTTAAGCTTCTACCAAATGGTTGTTTTATAATTTCATAGTGAAAGAAGCTCTGGAAATTGTATGGAATAGTGAAGTATTAAATATTCCAAACAAATATTGCTGCATTACATTGGAACCAATCTTGCATATGAACATAAACCAAGTTTCTGTTTCCTCTGGAACTTTTTAGGTGAAGAAGGAATGGGAAGAAGCAGAACGTCAAGCCAAGAATCTCCCAAAAGCAGAGAGGCAAACTCTCACGCAGGTAGGGCAGTGCATCTCAAGAATACTGGAACTTCTTTTATGGCGCCTTTGCCATAATCTATCTGCAGTCAGAATAAGGGAAAACAACAGTTTTTATTGACTGGTTACTGGCCTGGGGATGCCTTTTTTTTCATGGGAACATTCTTCTGTCCTTAGAATCAGTGATTTTAAGTGTCTGCTTTTTTTCTCGTTGGTAAGAGGAGATGAAGCCAGCCCCTAAGAATGTCAGTGATCTTGCCAAAATGGAACTCGAGGCATCCAGTGATGCCATCTTTAGCTGAGACTGCTCAGATATGGCAGAGGCAAAGTTCCTATTTGCACAAGATGGTGGAAAGCCACTAGAGTGTAATACTGCTGTCTTGGTAAAGTAGCACTGAATTTTAAGAATACAGTCTTTTTAATGGTACTTAAGAGTATTTATTTATGCTAATAGAAGAACGTGTGAACAGCAAAATGGTTTTCGAATGAAGCATCCCAAATAGATATTTTTCCATTACTACCTTTGCATTCATTTGTAGTAGCATTTGCAAATTTTTCTTCTGTTTGTGGCAGAGAATTCCACGTTTTCTAAAATTTAGCCTTATAAAAATTCAGAAGTAAACATCATGAGTTTTGCATCCCTCTATAAAATAGTGAAATCCAATTGCTAAGCTTGTCATTTCTATTTTGGAGGATAAAAAGGAAAAAGGGAGGGAGAGTGGGAAAAGGAGTGTAACAGCACCTTTAAGCCTAACTGGTTTTTATTTTAACATGAGCTTTCATGCATAGAAACCCACTTCTTCAGATGTTGTACAGAGTGATATCCATGCCTCAGGATATAAAACATATTTACACAGTTGTAGGAGTGGAAGTGGGAGGATAAATGGACATAAATCAGACATTATAAGCAGCAATGCCTAAAAGCTAGTTGCAGAATATTTTGACCTCCCTGGACATACAGGTGGGATTTAAAGGTTACAGTCCTTGAACAAGGAAATTAGACAGGAAGAGTAGAAAGAGAAACAGTTTAATTTAATTATATTCACAAATTCCAATCTTTTAGCAGAGGTATGAACAAAGACAGTGGCTTCATGGCACACTACATGTACAACCCTATATACTCGTGTATAAGTTGAGAAATTTTAGTCAAAGAAAAAAGACCCCCCAAACCTGGGTTGACTTATCCATGGGTCAACGTAAGTACTCTACCTTAACTCTTATCAAAAAAAGGAAGCATCCACTTTATGGAGTCAAGTGGTGAATGGCGAGAGAAAGACGAGAAAAGGAAATGCAATTGGGATGTCCCCTGACATGGGGGTGCAGATATCACTGAGGGCATCGGAGTGGCTTCCTTGTGAGTAAGCTGAGCACAAGATTGGGACTGCACTGTGTGCTGCAGCTCCTGACAAGATCTCAAAGGAGTGCTGAGAGGCAAGGGGAGCAGCAGGGACATGGCAGAGGCATTGGCATCCTTGCATTATCCATGGGTCATGTCAAAATCCATAATTTTGGCCCCAAAATCTGCCCCCAGCTTACACATGATGTTTACTTATACGTGAGTAATACAAGAGTCCATGCTACTGCACATGTAACAAAAGGGATCTTCTCAGAGAAGGTTTTGAACCCAAGGAAACTGACTTTTGGTAAGCCGATTTATTGCTTTTACATGTCAGTGCTACCTGACCGCTGTAAAGATCTGAAAGACCTGTGTCAACATACATATAAACCCTTTGGAAATCTGGGGCAAGGATAATGATTTGCATCTTTCTGGATCTTATTGCATTCCATCCCACTCCCACTTCTGCTACTGTGCAGATATGCTTTATATACTGAGGCCTGGCTATCATTCTATAATGTAGCTGAAGAAGTGGGTTTATATCCACAAAAGGTCAGGCTAAAATAAAACCAGTTAGTCTTGAAGGTGCTGCTACATTCCTTCCCCCCTTCCCTCTTTTTTTTTTTTTTTTGGCTTCAAGAGACTAACATGGTTACTTCTTTGGAAACTTCTATTTTGGAGGGTGTGAGAATGAGGTCTAGAAAACGAAGAAGTGGCTATGATATTAAACCTGGGACTTGGCATCCTAGGTTCAAGCACCATGCTTATTACCGGTATATACATTGGGGCTTTGAGGAGACCCTTCTAATAAGTTTGCTGTCCCTGTTATTAAAAATAAGACTGTATCTCTCTATGCTAGGAGTTGCAATATGGTCTTTAAGTTGTGAAGATCAGTGGTGGACTTGAATAATTCATTAAATTGAAATGTCTGACATATTCTTGATTGTCGTATGTTGTGAACAGAGGATAGAGAAAGCAAAAGCTATCATCAACATTTTTCAGGTCCTGTCTCATTAATGTGTCTAGGGATAATCAGGATAACATTAATTCATCTCTTTTCTTCCTTTGACAGCGGTTCCAAGCAATGGTTAAATCGCTAGAGAAAGAGGCAGCCAGTGAGAAGCAACAGCTTGTGGAGACTCACCTAGCCCGCGTAGAAGCCATGCTGGATGACCGCCGGCGCATTGCCCTGGAAAACTACCTAGTTGCTCTGCAGACTGACCCACCACGGGTACATTCCCCTGACATGTTTTGGATCAGTGAGCATAATAGAGAAGTCATAAGTGTATGGAAGAAGAGCTGACATTAGCAGCTGGTGACAGAAAGATTGCGGGAAGCAGGCAGACATCAGCAGAGGTTCTGTAAAGGCAGACGTTTATGATGAAGCTTACTGCAATGCAGGGGAGGGGAAGCAAAGTGCTGTTCTAGTGATCTTTCCCTTGTTCCCACCCCCCTGTGAATTGCCTCTCTTGGAAGCCCCCAGGATTAGTAGTTAACTTTTAAAATAAGTCTCAGGAGTACCCTATACTGTCTAAAATCAAGAAGTGCTCATTGTTCAAGACCACAAGTGGACTTCTGAGCACCATTACTACTGCTTCTTCTTCTCCTCCTCCTCTTCCTGCTGCTGCCGCCACTACTGTGGCGGCGGCAGCTCCTCCTCCTGGTGGGATTTTAGCAGTCTTTATACCCCCCCTGAAGGGTGCCAAAGTCAGAAAATTGACACCAAGACCCACCGCAGTTGCCCACACATGCTATAATGGGCATCACAGTGTGGTATTATTAATGGTTTCGGATGTTATTTTTGTAAGTTGTGAATTTTATTCAGATTATTTTGCTTGGTATAGCTCTAGCATCTTTGCTGTTGCTTGGCTATAGGTCGTGTATCTTATGCTCACTATGAAATTATGTGGTCTAGGGGCTTAAAATAAGTTATTTGATTGCATCATAAACTGTGTGCCATACTGAAATAACTGGAAAGACTTTGTTCATTACCATGCTCTCACCACTCTGGTTTGACCTTTGCAGCCTCACCGTATCCTCCAAACCTTGAAGCGTTACATCCGCGCTGAGAACAAAGACCGCCTGCACACGATCCGCCATTACCAGCATGTTTTGGCTGTTGACCCGGAAAAGGCTGCACAGATGAAATCACAGGTGTAGAGAAACTCCTAGAAAGTATTTTATCTACTATTTAGGACCAGCTCCTGACCTCATAGAATCTATCCCAGTTGAATGTGAACTGAATGCATGAGACACTTCAGCTTAACAACATTGCAGTATTCAGGATTTTTAAAGGAAAAGTATCCATTTTTCCCCAGTTCTATATTTTGTCAGGCCCATGTGATTCGTGTTGCAGTTCTCCTGTGTTGTTCAGTGGGCAAACTTTGAGCTGGTTGGACAGTATAGTAAGCCATGATTTAACATGACAGTAACAAACCACAGCAATAATCAGACTCATCAGCTGACCCCTCCTATGGAATGGCTATGAAACTCAAAACTTTTTTTTCCATTGCTAACCATAAGTTGTAGTTGTGTCCAAACTTGACAAATTGTAGTTCATCTTAAAGCCAAATTTAAACTGCAGGTTCTGAAACAGGATCTTAACCATGCTTACGATTAGACACAGTTCAAGATTTCAGTGTATTGCTAAACTAAGCTCATTAAAAGCCTACGTCTGGACCAGGGAGGAAGGGAGTGCTACTGTGACTCATTCTGTCATAACAAATGTTTATGGTTTATTGTGAGGACTGATCTTGCTGATATGTTTGCCATGAGCCTTTCTGCAGCTTAAACAAAAAAAATTATACTTATTCACACTAAACAATTCATGTGTGTGGTGTGGATTACGTTTGGGCACTAGTTGTAACACTTGTGTGAGATGGCCATGACTTGAAATAACTGGATACTCTGGTACCTGCTTGATGCAGGGTGTTGGATTCATGTTTTGACTGCATTTTGTTCCCATTGATTTCTTGGTTTTAATCATTTTCTTAGACTTGCCGAGTGTGTATGGAGATCCTGGGTGGGTGGGGTTTTGCTTTGGTTGCTTGCCATTTACCATTCTGCTAAATGCCAATATACCATATTCTCACTTCCACACAGCTTCATTACTAAGGAGCAGTTGTTCCTCACTTCTTTCAGTGTAGGAAGTATTACCTTTCTGGGCCCTTCTTTATTCCTTTTTTTAGAAACTTGCTTTACCGCCAGGATAGTCTCATCCATCACTAAGAGAATGGAAGGAGAAAATGGGGATGCATGGTGTGTCCTTATCAAGATCTCAACAAGGTCAATTGGTAGAGCCATGACTGGAAGCCAGCTTTACCATGACTGGAAGCCACTTTTTCTAAATGGCATCTTTATTTCTTGGTGAAAAGGTGGTTACTAAGTGATAAGTGATTATTTTGTATTGATTTTAGAAACTTGTATTGTCTGCGAAGCTGCACTAGAGAATGGGGTCTGATGGGTTTTGCCATGCAGCTGTAATAAAGACTTCTGCAGTTGTTTCAGTTGCCTCTGTATGCAGAAATCACCACTTCGCTGCAAAGATAGTGTATTCATATTTGTACACTTAAGCACCAGGAAGTATTTTGAATATTTTCCTTCCGTCTGTTGACTTGTCAGTGTTTCACTAGTCTTTGGCTTTCATGATGCAGAGGCTATATTTGAGTCAGATAGGCCGAATCTAATCTTCTAAAGAGGTATAGTACCTAGCATTGCCTGTTTATACAGCTAGCTAAGTTGATCAAGCAGTGTCTCTTTTGGTCCAGGAGTGTGTGTGTGTGTCTGTGTGTGCGTTGAGCTTAAGCCATAACATCTTAAAGATTCCTTAATTGGTTGTGCATGCTGTTGTGCTTACCAATTGGCATGCAAGGGATGTTGGTAATACCATTCAGTTCTGTTTTGTTTATTTTTTAGATGCACTTTAAGCTCCTCAGTCAATCCGCTAAATTGATAGGCTGCCACACAGAAAAATAAATTGCTTTCATCTTTTCCTTTAAAGTCAGATATCCTTCAGACTATTAAGCAGGTCCATTCAGTTCATTCATGTTCTTCCAATTTGGTCATCCCTATTAACTCATTCGTTATGGAGTTCACATAATTCTTTAATGTACAGCACCCTCTGCTGGTCAGATACATACTAACAGCTGTGTTAAGAAGGTAGTTCTCAAGGCTGAAGTGTCCAAAAACAGGAACCTGGTTTGTACGGACAGGAAACCACACCTGACCATTATGGCCAGATCCATCCTTTTGAATACAGGCCAGGCTTGGGGTTTTTGTTTTTGGTCCACATACTCAAACTTTACTGTCTCTACTTAGAAACAGTTGCATCAAGCTACATGTTCTTTTTTTAAAATTAGGTGGTTTAGGACAATACTTACATGGTAAAGTGATGCATTATACCAGGTTTTCTAGAAACTTAAAGCATAATCTTCAGAACAAACACTGCACGTAGAAGCACATTTTTAGATTTCTTCTTTGACTGTTTCAAAGAAGAAATTATTTCTGGATCTGAAGGGAATCTTCCAATTGGGCAAACATTGGAGGATCCCAGAACTATAGCCTAAACTGGTGGGAAGTTGGACTGTCTTGACTGTAATATTCTCTCTTTATATCTGTGTCTTCAGTTACATGTATTTGATAAAGTATTTGATGAGTATTTTGTGTTTCCTGTATTTATACAGATTTCTACTATTCTCACTATTGTTTCTCCTTTCCCCCACTTTTACAAAACAGCTTTTAAAATGGGAATACAAAGTAACACACAAAGATGCTAAGTTTACACAGCACATAATTAAATCAAACAAACATAAGAGGAGCTGTGCCAGGTCAAACTGAAGATTTATCTAATCCAGCATTTTTTTCACACAGTGGATAAGCAGACACCCATGCTGCAAGTCCACTAGCAAATTGTGAGCACAATAGCTTCTTTGCACTAGTGTTCCCCAGTAACTAGCATACAGAATGTAATATTTTCATGAACAGAAGCTGCAATGCCACTCAAGTGGCTTAAAAAGAATGGCTGATTTATTCAAAGTATTTTGTTAGTTCATTCATTTGTCTAACCCTATCCGACTATTGATTGTACTAGCTAAATAGAATCTCTTTGCATTGAAGCACATACCCCAAAATACCAGATGTTTGAGATGAAAAGAGCACTGTTCCTTTCCTGTTGTATTTAAGTGCTTTCAGAAACATTTTGGTAATCATTGTTAGACACATAATGCTGGGCTAGACTGGCTTTGGGAGATCAGGTACAGTAGGGGTGTCGCTCACAGGAACCTCCAAATGATGTTAAACTGAAACTCTAAGCATTCCTCACCATTAGCTATGCTGGTTAGGGCTGCTGGAAGTTACAGTCCAACATCCTCTCAAGGGTCGCATGAGTCCCACACTTGTGCTCAGCAAGGCTGTTCTTACTTTTTATTGGTTGAGACCACATTGGATCTTTTTATGTAAAGAAAATTAATTCAGATTCTAAAGCAGGCATAAAGTTCAAAATTAAAAATGGTACGGATCTAGCGAAGTCTGCCTTCTCTTGGTAGGTGATGACTCATCTCCATGTGATTGAGGAGAGGATGAACCAAAGTCTGTCCCTGCTCTACAAGGTAGCTTATGTGGCTGAAGAAATCCAAAGTGAAATTGGTTAGTATCTTTGACCTAGTTTTTTTTTTTAAAAAATAATGACTAAGGTAGCTTATCAATATCGTGAAAGCATTTTGGGCAGTTGACCTCCGCAAAGGTACTGAATACAGTTATGAAAGTTCTGTGTTCATTTTCTTTATTAAACACAAAGTATTCCCCTCATAGATGCAAAGCATGAAATTTAAATGTAAAATGTTATGGTGAGTTTCTTGGAAACAGCATTGTAGGATAAGACTGTTGTGGGGTTGTACTAGTGAAAGCTTCCATGATGGAGTAGGTGCAGCTCGTATGCCTGCAAAGTGGTTGTCTGGCACAACCATGGATTTTGCTCTACATCCTAACTTTTCTTCTTATAGATGAACTGCTTCAGGAGCAGCGAGCTGACATGGACCAGTTTACTTCTTCCATTTCTGACTCCCAACTGGATGTCCATGTGAGCTCTGAGGAAAGTGATGAATCTCCTCTCTTTGATGGTAAACCTTTCCGTCCATTCCAGGTGAAAACTTTCCCTGCCTCATCAGAAAGTGAAGGTATGTAGAAAGAAAAATATTTATTTAGAGGGCATGCTGCTGTACCTGACCTTACCTGATACCAGGGGCCACTTACCTAGGATACAAACACATTTGTTCTCCTTTTTGCTCCAGACAACTTTTCCTATCAAAAGTTAGTAGCTTGGAGTGTAAGAGTCACACCTTGAATGTAAAAGTAGCTTGGAATGTAAGATTTAAGTCAGCAACCAATTTTTAGTTGTTATAGCTGTTGTCACACCTTGAATCGCTTATTTGAGTTTAGCTTCCTAATTTAATTTGTTGCATAGCCATTCAAGAATCTTTAAGCCCTGCTGTCTCCCAAGAATGCTGTCTTTTTAGCTTGCCTATAAATTGCCTTTCAGGTTATAGGGCTCATGGCTCAAATCGCAGTCTCATTGCCCAACATTTCTACAGGCTGCCTAGAAATGCCCTTTCCTTTCTGTTGTTCATATGTTAGGATAAGTGAACAGAAGCCTAAATGTGCTTTTACTCTCTAACCTAAATGATGGCCAGAATCCAAGCCAGCAATCGCGCAAAGCCTTTTTCTTTTCTTCCCTCTTAATCTTCTTTCTCTGCTATTTTTTTGTTTGTTTTTGTTCGTTTTTCCCTTCTGCTATAGATTCTCAGCCGGATTTGTACCATCCAGTGAAAAAAGGTTGGTTCTAAGCTGATCCTCTAAATGCCTTCTATCATTTCCCCACCGCTATCCTTTCCTGTGTGTTTCTGATAGCTTTTGCTTTTAGTTTCATAACATCAACTTCATCCACGCACTCTCTCCCCCCCCCCCCCCGTCCCTTCTGTTCCTATAAAGTTTCAGGGATGAATTAGCCATCCCTTATGTCAAATGAGCTGGTTTGGCTGACTCTGATTGTTGGCAAAAGCTGTCATCATGGGAAATGTTGCCAAAACAGAGCATGTACTACACATACTTAAACGTTTTTAGATATGAAAGCTTAGAATGTTTTTCAGTTTTCCAAGCAGCAAAATTGAGGTTAGTGTTATAAATGTGCTATCAGATTGGATGAAAGTAAATGATTTTGTTATGATTTTCCCTCTATCTGTTGTATATTGTAGCCTTGATTAGAATGAGGGACTTCATATGGAGAGACTGAAGTTTGACAAACTTCTAGGAATTTTGTACAGGACCAAATACAGTTCTAAATTTTGAATGGCCTGTTCTGTACAGAATTATATAAAGCTAATTTCTGTACCTTGGAATGATTGTAACCCAGCAGAAGAATGGTAGTAATTGAGGCAGCAGTAAAAGAAAGTGATAGTAGCTTGTTAGGGCAAGGTATTTAATATTCTGTAGTTAATGGGCAAAACTGCCCAGGAATCTTTGTACTTGCTCAAATGCTTCCAGTTGCAAAATTCAAAATTTCTTCTTTGTGATTTATCAGAAGAGGATATCTGTACGTAGTAGGATCAATCAATTTTCCCCCTCATGTTCTCTTGTTATGTTTGTTCTTGATTTTACCGACTTCTCGGTGGGGTCCCACTTTCAGCAAACAATTATTTTGTAACAAAAGCATTAGCTCAGCAATACAGAACTTGACATCTTCTCAGCATAACCTGTGTTGTAGGTCAAAATCTTGTGCTGGTGCTACTTTGCAAATTTCTGTTCTCAGCTTGCCAAGAAAACCTTATCAGTGATAATAGTTATGTTTGATGTAGATGAAGGATGGGAATGAAATTTAAAATTTTAAAGCACCCTTCCTCAACCTGTACCCTCTAGAACCTTTGGACTACAACTGTCATCTTCCCTGGCTATTTACCTTGTTCACTGGTGCACATAGGATTCGTAGTCCAAGACAACTAGAAGATCTCTAGCTTGGGAAAGGGTGCTATGATTGATTATATGGTGGCACAGCAGTAGTCTGCTTGTTACTTTGGCATTATTTCTGATACATCTGGAAAGTTAAAAGGCAGCAGATAAAGTCTTCTGTTATACTTGCTCCCTTGTTTCTGGGTCTGTTAGAGACTCTGAAACATTAGGAACAATGCAGTGATCTTTCTGTAGCTTGTTTGGTTCTATTTTTGTAGATAAATGTGCTGAGGTGAGCCTCTTACTGAGTTAACAGTTTATTTGAATAAACTTAGCAAAAAATAGACTTTCCATTGTTTGCTAAGTTGTTGTTGATGGTGAGTTCTGGTGTAATGGTTTCTGCCTTCTTTTCTTTCTTTTTTAAAAGTGTGATGTAAAAAACTGAACTGATGTTTTTTCCCAAGGATGTGTGGAGTGTAAAGAGCTTTCCGACAGCATACCAGTCCACTTAGGGCTGTTAAACAGTGCAGGACTCAAAACTATATAATAGTAGCTATCACAGCAGATATTTTTTTCATCCTAGAGTCTCTTCTGTGCTGACGCCTGTGAACACAGAGAGCAAAATGAGGGCCAGAAGCTGACTGATTAGGAATGGCTTCTAGAAGATGGCCTAAATTCTATGTATGTCATTGGCTTTCTCAATAAGTGACCTACTTTGGCAGACTTGGAAAGCAGGATGGACAATCGGGAGTGTGCTTAGAATCCAAAATAACATCTCTTGAGTAATTTGAGGAGGAAGGAAAGGGCAGTAAAACCAGACACTTTTCTAGATTGCTTTGTCACTTTTCAGGCAGTAAAAAACTAAAACAAACCTTGTCTCTGTGACAACTGACCTTACAGCATAGTTGATCAGCAGCTTTTTTTCAAGGAACATAGCTTATCCATTGTATTAGCTAGTTTCTGAGCATAGCAAACATGGGCCAAGATGAGTAATCCATTATGAAATGTTTAAAGTAGTGTGGTTTAGCTTTATATGGGGCTAAAAGTGCATATTAGAAAGAAGACTTCAGGAGCTGCCTTGAATCTTTCTACTATAATACAAGCAGACATTTTGCAGGATTTCATATTGTATCTTTATTGTGTCTTGGGTAATTTGATGTTTTCGTGTTCTGTTCATCCTGATCAATTTGGAATTGTTCAGGTCCCAGGTAATGCAGAATAGTCTGGATGATACCCTCCTTCCAGGTTTCGGCTAGCGCTAGCTGAGTGGTATTTGGAACTTCATTTACCTTCATTAACTTCATTCCAATTCCTCCTTTGAAATTGTTTCTGGACTTGAGCCAGGCACAGGACAGGAACTCAACAAATTTGCTCAGTGGGTGAACTTTTTTGGAAGGACTTTGAAGCTTTTTTCCATGGATAGTTGCTGATGCACACAGATTCTCAAAAGAGATGGTGCTGAGTCAAGAATGCCTCTCACATCCTGGCTAATTCAGAAGGCTGTAGCCTGGTTTCATATGGTGCCTGTGTTTGGGAGAGAAGGCACACAGTTTGTGGACTCGTGTTGCTTTGGGCCATATTATTGCAGGTAGTAGTGGTAGGTTGTAATTTCTAGAAAATTCTCCACTTCCATTCTGTATCCCTCACTTGTTTTTCTTGTGTTTTCTTTCATTGCCTATCGTTTGTCTCATTAGCATAACATTTTGGTGTCTCTCAAATGGCTGTATAAGGAAAAGAAGTTATGAATTGCAGTAGGATGTGCCAGCACTGCCTGGATTCCTCCCAGGTCTGAAAGATGTCCTTTTTCTTTGTCTAATGTCATACTTAATTTCTTATGTGCAGGGTCTGGCATGGCTGACCTTGATGGATTGATTGGAGCTGAAGAGAAAGTCATCAACAGCAAGAACAAGCTGGATGAGAATGTGGTATGTCCTCTGTGTTTATTTTTGCACAGGAGAGCCTGAATTTGATGTTGTATGGCTTGATTCTGTGGCTCTTGCTGCTTACTTTAGTCACTGTATTTATTATCCCATGTGGTTCAGGAGAGTAGCAGCTGAGTGTTCCAGTTACTACAGGCTTCCAGTATGTGTGTCAGTAAAAGGACAGAAGTGTGAAGAAAGCAAAGACAGTGTCTCAGCATGGGAAGCCTTCTCATTGTGTATATGACCATGGACCCCTTTTCTATGTCCTGGGCTTTCCTGACAGCTTTGTCAGCTATTTTGAGTAACTGCTGTTTTTGATGACTATATATCAAGAGAAATGTGCGTTGTGGATTTATTTTTTTAAGCATCGATAGCAACATATAGTGGAGTGTTGCTTTGTGTTTGCATGTCCTCTCTGGCTTCTTACTGAAAGTTGTGAATGTTAATCAGTATCAAATTGTTTTCATCAGTAATGGGCCTTCTCCTTGTGAATGGGAACCTTGACTAGCCCAGAGTCCTGGTTTTGTGGAGGAGCCCCATGTGTGTGGATTTTTGTGTATGTAAGGGTCCCTTTATACCAAGGCCACACGTGGCCACTCTGATTGGGTGAACCATTCTAATGTCATCATCATTGAACCCTTTTGTAAAAGGATGTCAACATCTTTTAGCCTTGGGAAGTCATTGGGGTTTTGCTCAATGTGTGAAATCCCCTGTAGTGTGTATGGGAGAATGGTGTAATGGTGAGCTACCAATTTGCTCAGCAGAAGTTGTTTGTTCTTGCAAATCAGAATTTTATGCAAAACCCACAACCAGTATTCTTCTTCCTGTTATTAGCCCCTTGGATAAAATTACTTCATTACTGTTTTCAGGTTATTGATGAAACCCTTGATGTGAAAGAAATGATCTTCAATCCTGAGCGTGTTGGTGGGCTGGTGGATGAACCGGTATGTATATGGCCACCAACCTGGGCTTGTTACTACAGGAATTCATAAACCCTTGTCTTGGTATGAGGTACTCTTTCTAGTTCTAAAGACACTGGGAATGCTGCAGAGAGCAGTAGACCTGGAGCTTTGATTAAGATGGGCCACAAAGAACACAGATAACAGCGTGGATCATATGCATATGACATGTGTATGAGAAACTGACTTTTATCTTGTAAGCCACTTTGAGCCCCAGCTTTGGGAAAAAGATAGATATAAATAGAGCAATGTAGTACAATAAAAGAAGATACTTTAAATGTGCTCTCAGCTAGCCAGGTCATAATGACAGAGACTAGGGGAAGAGCATAATCCATAGTTGCAACAGTTGCCCAAAGAAAGGCACCGCCTAAACTTCTTCACTGGTGTGTGTTTCAAGGTCTCAGCCTCTCCACATTGTCTTCTCTCTCTTGCAGGAAAGTGACAGTTCCCTTCGTGATGACTTCAGTTTTAGTAGCAGTGCTCTCATTGGACTCCTGGTGATCGCAGTTGCCATTGCCACAGTCATAGTCATCAGCTTGGTGATGCTGAGGAAGAGGCAGTATGGCACCATCAGCCATGGAATTGTCGAGGTATGAAAGGCCTTGAGATACATTATCTGAACGTTGAGGGAGATCAAACGAGACTGCTGGAAAGGAGTGGTGGCAGTGACTGGTTTTTAGCACAGAGTCCTTTCCCATTGTATTTAAATGCTTCAGGGAAGCCTTGCTCACTTCAGTTGTGAGCATCGAGCAGTCACTGCCCAGATATAGTTCACAGCGATTCACTACATGTATAGAAACGAGAAAAATGATTTAAAAAAAGAAAATAAGACCATATTGCATCTTGGTTCATACATGCACCAAATATGTAACTTCTAAGTGCTGCAACTCAGTGTTGCATGTTAACAGTTCAGAATGGTGATTGAAAATCATGACTGCTTTAGCCATTTGCTTGGTCTTGTGTAACGTACATGTGAAAAGTATGCAAGCAAATGTTGGAGGAGCTTCTCTTATTGAGATACAGAATCCAAACCTTTTGTGACAAATGTCCCAGCTTAGTATCCAGGGATTTAGGGACCTTAATTGCATCCAAAGACCAGTTACTGGATTCTTATGCATCACCTCTTGGGCTACTGACCAGTTGTTGTCTCTCTCTCTCTCTCTCTTTTAAAGGTTGACCCGATGCTAACCCCAGAAGAACGGCATCTGAACAAGATGCAGAACCATGGCTATGAGAACCCAACGTACAAATATCTGGAGCAGATGCAGATTTAAAGGATGTTGAAACTGCAGTAGCCCTGATCAGCAAAGGGTTAGGGTAGGGAGGGCCAAACTGGTCCAGTATTTTGGATCAACTACTGACCAACTGTTGCTTGAAGAGGACTTCATCTTACATTCAGAACTCCTGGATCATTTAAGACTTAATTACTACTGTAGAGTTGCAATTTCCATTCTTTTAAATGGGTGAGGAAATGATAATATAACTATATGATATATAAATCTTAAATGGGAAAATGGATCTATTGCAGATATTTGAGATGTAGGGTTTTTTTCTTTTTTAAAGAAACTTAATCTAATGAGGAGAAATCCCAGTGCTGTTGTATTGTCTGAATAACAAGCTCTCTGTATAAATGAGAAATGTTGTTTTATTTCTGATACACCAGTTGTATATTCAAGGTCATTTCTACCAACCACGTTGTATAAATGAGACACTTGTAATTCTTTGGTCATTCAGGCTTTTATATATAAAAGCAGTATTTCTCTTTTTAAAAAGAAATTTTGTGTTCCTGGAAGTCACCAAAAGAACAAATTGGATTTAGGGTCACTGGGGGAAGGCAGATTCATAATGATAATGGAAACCTTGCATAAATTCTCAGATGCCAGTACCTTGTGCAAATTCTGCTGCTATGTGGCTTGGTTTTCAGAAATCTAGACCCTCTAGAGGCATGGAGGGGGAAATGCTTCTGCCATTTTAAGGCCTTCAGAGTAGAATATTAGGGTGTGGTTTGTGCATATTGGGATTATGCACCTACCTTGCTCTCTTGAACCCAGTCTCACTGTAGCGTTGGAAGCCATTAAGTCTAAATTGAGACCCTTTCTGCCCAAACCAGCCTCCTTTAGCATTTTGCCTAGTGTAAGCAAGCCCCTCTTTTCTATGTGCAGCCCAGCCCCAGTCCATTCATGTTAGATCAGGATCATTACAGGTCTGGGAGGTTGCTCTGTCTTCCCCAGAAAGCTGGGGTGATACTGGGGCATGTCCGCAGAACCAGAGCCACTGACATGTCTGGGAATAACCAAGCATTTGTGTGTGGGGGGGGCAAAGAATAATTGCCATTACTCTCCATTTTGGGTAGGGCTGGGGTGGGCATGAGGGCTAATGCCTGAGTGATGGGGAAGTGAAGGGAATCCTTGAGCACTGAGAGTGATGGGGCTTTTTCCATTCACCATCATGTCTTTGTAATGCTTGTATAGTTGGTGTTAATGCTCACAGCTTTTTTTTAAATTCTGGAGGTTCTGGTAACCTGTGGTGTATTCCCCCCACCCCCATTATCTGTGACTTTTATTTTTCTTCCACCCCTTCCCATGTCTCTTCCCACTATGCACAGATTTACTTAACCTGCAAACTCCTTAGTGTGGTCTGTGGGGAATGTAAAAAGTTGGAAACACATCAATAAACACTTTAACTTCCAGATTGATTCTTCTGTCTTTCCTTAGGTGCCTGGTGGTCCCTCATATCCTCTAACAAGAGGTCTGGGAAGCTGCAATTTAAATCTCAGTAGCTCTAAATCACACTTGCCCTAAGCTGCAAGGAATATCAGTGCTGTAAGGACTGTTGACAATCTCCTTGGACACTTGGACAGCTTGCTTCCTGCTTTGTGAAGCTCTTTGTCTTCAAGCCTCCTGTGGCCCTTTGATTAATCTTTTCACCTTCTCTCAGAGCAAACTCTAGGGATTGTCATATAGTGGCCTTGTCAGCGTGAAGCAATTCTACTGTGACTTGATCTGTTTCCATAATGCACATCAGTTTACTAAAATATCTGGAAATACAAGATTTGGTTCTCAGTATAAAGAGCCAAAGGTGACATGGTAGATAGCACTACAGCTCTCATCACATACACACACACACCCAGCCAGCATCACTGAAAATAGACCTGTGCAGGTCATCCTGCATTCTTTGCTCTCAAGCTACTCTTTCCCATTAGCAGTGGAATGCTGTAGCAATCATCCAGATAAGCATCTTTAACCTCCACTCTAGGAGACTTTGATTAATGCTGTAGATGTCCAACAAAGCAAGACGGAACTGAATGCCAAAATTGCTTGAATGCTGAAAGTGAATTGAAAGGTTGCAGGATAGGTGAAACAGTGAAGTGGAATGAATTCAGATGTAAAGCATTCAAACAAAATACAAAATCAAACTTTTATCCATAATCCTAACAAGACTGATACTCTCTACCTTCACCCTGAATCATAGGCTTAACAAAGGGAGGATGCAAAACAACCGGAAAAGACTGTGAAGTTCTTAATAATGGAGCTGCATGGCCTCATACTTAACCCAGAGGTGATGATAAGTTATAGAATAGTTACCTTGTCAAGGGAAGTTGCTTGTTTTCAGTGTTTTCTGCACTCAAAATGTAGATTCTAAGAAATGACATAGCAGTGGAGTGAGGAAATTCCTGTGGCCCTGGGAACAATTCCTAACCCATGAACCACTACAGCTTGGAACATTCCCCAAGATGCAATTTTTTAAAAAGAAGGAAACAGGAAGTGGCAGAATTCTCATGTTCTGTTTCATATTTTTGGGAGGAGTTGGGAGACTGTCGCAAAATTACTATTCTGGGAAGGCTTTCAAGTGTAAAAAGTAATCTTAATGGGCATGTTTTCTTCTCAAAAAAGCCAGCATGGACAGGCTTCAGATCAGGCTGGGAGACTGAATGCAGCCTGTGGGCAGGATTTTGCCAACCCTTCACTTAGCTAATTTTCTGTCTGACTGTTTGCAAATGCAAAGGATTATTAGATTTTTTTTTTCAGTAAGCAGAACCTGTTATTAGGTACCTTCTGCTTCCTTTATAGAAACTTACTTCAGGTGTATTAATTTTGTCTCAGATCTTCATTTTCTGCCTCAGTCTGACAGTTTTGAAGCTCAGCCATGAAGCTCAAAGGCTAAAATAATCTCTTCAGTAGATGTCCAAGATCGTAAAGATCTGAAAGGTCAGGAAGGTGAACCATGTATGACATGACTGTGAGCTTCAACGTGATTACTACGCTGCAAACATTTTCTGTTTAGATTACTGATTAGTGCCTGGGGGAAAGAATAATTCAAGAGAGAAATCCTTCTACTGATGTAAGTGGATACTTAAACCATTTGACCATTATGAATTTCATGAAGCTCTTACCTTACTTATAATGGTAACAGCCTGTGCAGGCTTGGATTCAAAATCAACATGTGAATTCCCCTCTGTTCTAGGAAAGCATTAAGTCATAAGTCTGGAAGAAGAGGAAAATGGGCAAAGCCCCGTTGTTGTAACTGTGCTTTGCAAATAATGTTTAATATTAGGGAGGGTGTCACTGTTTCATCGTGTATCTTGGTTGTTTAGCAGGCCTAAAAGACCCTCCTACTCTCAAAATAACTGCATCCTAGCCTATTGAAGCTGTAAACACCAACATTGCTCATATTCTGCCTACGCTTCTGATATAATCTGTGATCAAGGATTAAAGTATGGCACTTACTCAGAATATCTACTTACTAATAAAGCTTCTTGTGTACTGCAAAATGACTAACATGCACAATTGATTTCATACTTGAGAATCAGAATCTCACTCGGTTGACCTGGAAGAACCATGAGTTGAATTAAAACTGCTGTTAGAGTTTCATAGATGTACAAAGCATACATACATTCTACAGCAATTTAGTTAATATATTTATATGTTATGATTCAACATCATGCCCTCACAAAGCAGGGCATTTTTTAAAAAGATATAAAATGAGCAACATCAAAATGCTGTATGTTACTCTGAGATAGCACATGAGCATCAGATCCAAAGAATTGTGTAATGAGAGCGACTACTCCATCCATTTTGATGCATGTTTTGATTGAAATATATATTAATGCTGGGCCCTCCATGAGGCTAATGGGAAATTCATCCAGGAGCAGCATGTTCACCCCCAGCAGTGGTGAATCCCTGTATTCATTACCTGTGGAGGTTTTGGATAAACTAAAATTACCCCTCATTGATGCCCCAGTGGCTGGGCTAGTTTCTGGATCACTATTCCCACGAGATGACGATGACAACCTCAAAAGCCTGGAAGACAAAAGAATAGAGATCTTCCAACACAGAGCTCATGAGGCATCTGTGTTAGCGATTAGAGCAGCAGCTGTGACGGCTCTTTTTTCTAGAGCAGCTGTCAGGTGGATGAGAGATCTGTTGTCCGAGGAAGCCAATGTCTCTACCAAGTTACACAAGGTATAAAGAAATTATCCAAAGCCTCAGCCTTCATAGCGGATGCCAGCTTGGATGCCTTGCAATTATCTTCTCGTTCCTTGGTGGCAAATGTGGCGGCCAGATGACAGTTGTGGTTAAAAAATTGGAATGCAGACAGCAAGGCTAAGGCAAATCTAACCAACTGCCCCTTCAAGGGTTTCAAATTGTTTGGAGATACCTTGGAGGATGTATTGGTGGAGACTGTAAAGATGAGAAAAAGGTGCTCCTTTCCTTGCCCCAAAAGGAAGAACATAAACCCTTTTGCCCTGCTACTCAAAATTTTAGGGGGTCTAGGGCCAATATGCATCCAGAGATTTTCACCCCTTCAGAACAAATTGGGCTTCTTCAAAACAACCCTCTAAAGCTCAGAATATGGCCTTTTCCAAGCCAACTAATAACCAGGGTGGCAAACAGGGGTGTTCTCTTTGACTGCAGGCCCCTTCCGGTGGGTGGCCGGCTGACCCGCTTCATGCATGTTTGGGAAGTTACTACTTCAGATGTGTTGGTGATAAGAATGGTCTGCCAGGGTTACACTACAGACTTCATCAACAAACCTGTACCCATGTTCATTCAGTCCTTCCAAAAAAAGATGGGTATTGAGGCATCATCTCATGTTACAAGCTATATAGCACACCTGTTAAGATATCCAAGGTATAGAACCAGTTCTGAACTTGGAGAGATTCTCGGGCACTTATTCCCTCCTTTTCCTCGTCCCAAAGGAAAACAAGGACTGGAGAGCCATACTTAACCTTCACAGGGTTAACCTGTGGGTTGCCACGTGCAAATTTCACATGGAAACCCTTTGGACAATTCTGGAAGGTGTGAAGGAAAGGGATTTTCTTGCATCCCTGGATTTACAGGAAGCATCTCTCCATATTTTGGTTCATTGTGCACACTGTCGCTTTCTCAGATTTGCCTATCAAAACAACCACTATTAATATTGGGCTCCCCTGTTTGGTCTGTTGGCCTCCCCCAGAGTGTTTACCAAAGTCTTGGTGGCATTGGTTTTGCATCTCAGAGTTTAGGGAGTCCACGTTCATTTAGATTATCTGTTGATTCAGGCCTCTTCTCCCAGGATTCAATAGGAATGAGTCATTGCAAGTAATCCAATTTCAAACTTGATAATTTGTGTAGTGTGGATTTGGCCTTTGTCTCTTCTTTACATCCCTTCTATTGGGTGTTGCCAGTCCTTGTTGCTCTTCTTTTTTTTTATTTTAACCATAATCAGAGACAGAGAGCTGTGAAGACACACCCAACTAAAGGTGGTGGCAGGTTTGGGTGTGCAACACCAGTACGCTGGTGAGATCAAACTCCTTTACCCATAAAGGCTCTGATGCTGAATATCCAGTTCAAAAAAGGGGGAAGTTTATTTTAAAGAACAAAAGAAAAGGGCTTTCTCCTCCCCAGCTCTAAAAGGCTTGAAATGAAAGGTACTTTACAGTTGGAGTTTCAGCAGTCTTCAGGGTGACATCTCTCTGGGTTTGATCTCCTCACTCAATGGAGCTGGTGCAGGGTCTTTCAGCTCCTGATTCCTTTGTTATTGGCAACTAATTTGGTTGATGGTGTAAGAAATGCCCTTCCTGGCTGTCTGGGCCTGTTTGCCACCAGAACTGCTCTCTGCAAGCTCACAGCAAAGACTGCCCAAAGGAACTAAAAAGCTACTAGGTAAAACAGAGCTTGCTGGGAAAGAACAAACCAAAACCTAGAAAAATGCAGGGGAATTCTTAGCTCCTCCCACAAGTCTAATACAATGGAGTATTCCTATACTCAGACATGCTAAGGCCTTGAAAAGAAAATAAAGGAAAATGCAGGGGAGATTTAAACAGTCCTGGCTGGACATCACACTCCCCGCTCAAAATTTCAACGAAATTTTGCCATCCTATGACCTAACTTATCCATTTATACAGTAAACCCAAAATGATTTATCTAACTCTGAACAGGGTGCCTAAGTCTGTCAAAGGTCTTTGATAACCAATTTTCTGCAGTTTATAATCCACAAGCCAGCATTTCTGACACTTGCTTCAGTCAGGGTACGCCCTTGATGATGCACTCTTTCATGGTAGTGTCTGACTGCTAGAAGGGCTACATGGCTACTTGCAGGCAGAATGATAGGATTTTTCAAGCTGTTCTTGATTTTAGCTCTTTGAAGTCTACCTCCAACACGTAGAAGACCTCTGCTGTCCATAACCGGATATAGATCTTTAAGGACACTGTGCCTAGGTAAATAGTGCTGCTTTTCTATGCATCTGGATTCTTCCTTGAATTCAGATCTCTGTACAGACCTGTAGATCAGGGTTTCCGCTTTAACCATGTCCATAGTTGTTAGTGCTGCTTTGTCTCTGAAAGTTATAAAATGGATGAGTCTAGCAAGAGCACGTTGGAGACTCAGCCACTGAGAGAACTTTGTGAATTTCCTGGCATCTAAATGAGGCAACCTTATGCTGGGCGCATTTACCAAGTCTATTTTGCAGCTGCTAATCTCTGGCAGGCACTCAGGTAACTCAGAACATGTTTCAGTTCTACTTCTGTTGTGATCTGGAACATCTAACTCCATCAGGAATTTTGGACTGGTCAGCCAAGTGGATGACTGCACCTTTTGGGCTAAAGCTCCTCTTGCAGCAATATCAGCTGGATTTAATTCAGAAGGAACATATTTCCATTGACTTTGCTGAGTGCAAGAAAGAATTTTGTTCACTCTGTTGGTTATGTACATTTTAAATCTCTTCGTAGTGTTTGTGAGGTATCCTAATACGACCATACTATCAGTATACAATAATGTTCTATGGAATTTTGTTTCCACCTCTGTACAAATGGTTTGAAGAAGTTGGGTAGCTAGCAAAGCAGCACACAGCTCCAATCTGGGTATTGTCTGTTTGGGTGCTACCTTTGCTTTGGCCATAATGAATCGTATATGCCTCTCGGTGCTACTCCTTGCTCTCAAATACGCTACTGCGGCAATTGCCTTTTCAGAGGCATCACAAAAAATGTGTAACTCATAAATGGTATTTGGTCCATGCTCTACAGGAACATACTGTCTTGGCACAGTAAGATGTTCAATGTCCTTGATCTGAGATGCCCAGGCCTTCCATGCTAAGTCCAGGGCTGGGGGTAGATTTTCATCCCAGTCTTTGACTTGGTTTATTACTTCTCTAAAGATGTTTTTGGCCACTATAAGCACTGTTGCTGCAATACCCATGGGGTCATAAATACTATTAATTGAAGAGAGTACTTTCCCCCTTGTAGTCTGAAGTTCAAGTTTTGGGATTCTGATCGAAAGTCTATCAGTGAAGACATTCCACAAAATACCAAGGCTACTCTGTGTACGCTTGTCTTCAAAGATTGTTGTGACATCCTTTTCAACAAGCTCTTCTTTAGGAAAAGTCTCCAAAACTTCTCTGCTGTTAGAGACTACTTTATGAAGTTTTATGTTAGCCAAGTTTAGCACAGACTGTACCTCTTTAACGACTCGGCTAGCCTCCTGTACTGAGTCAAAAGAAATCAATAAGTCATCCACGTAAAAGTTTGAGTTGATTGCTCGATAAGCCTCTGTACTACACTGATTTTTATAAGTTTCTGCAGTCCTTTTAAGACAGTAGTTAGCTACTGCTGGGCTAGGGGTATTTCCGAAAACATGTACTCTCATGCGGAACTCGGTGATATTTTCCAAGGTTTCCGTGTTTTGGAACCACAGGAACTTTAGGAAGTGGCGATGTTCTGGCTTAACCAGGAAGGCATAGAACATTTTGTGTATGACTGCTGTCACCGCTATTCTCCTTTCTCTAAACTTCAGAAGTGCTCCTAGTAAGCTGTTAAGCAAGTCTGGACCTTTAAGAAGAACATCATTAAGTGAGATGTTTTGCACCTTTGCACTTGAGTCGAAAACTATTCTCACCTTTTCTGGCTTTTGTGGGTGAGTTACCTTATGGTATGGCAGGAACCATTGTTCTTGGGGGTCACTGCACAAAGGAACTCTTTCAGCATAGTTGCTTATAAACAGATCTTCAATGAACTGCACTATTTGTTCCTTTAAAGTGGGGTCTTTAAGCATTCTATTTCTCAAAGCAAAAAATCTTTTCTCAGCAAGTTGACGGTTGTTAGGCAAAATTGGTCGATCTTCTCTAAAGGGAAGGGGTGCCATCCAGCTCCCTTCACTATTCTGGACTGTCTCTAGATTCATTATGTCTAGGAACTTTCCTCACGGGAAAATGCTATGTCTTCATCTCTTGATGAAGTTTCAAAAATGGCACTGTTGTCTGGGATAATACCAAGGCAACAGACTTTAATGTGGCTTAGACAACTTTGTAGTTGTGTTGGGCGTGAATTTGGAAATTGGCTGTTGCCTGTAAGATTGAACACTGTTGGTGGGCTTTTGCTATGGACGCACACAGGTCCAATTACTATCCATCCTAGTGGCAATTTCTGTGCTATTAGCGCACCTGGAGGTCCATTTGCTTGCTTCAAGACCTGAAACAGCTCTGGGCAATCTGAGCCTATCAGGAGGGAAATTTCGGCATCTTCGTCCAATGCAGGAATTTCTTTTGCTATAGCCTTCAGGTGTGCGTGACTTTCAGCTACAGCCTTGGTTGCTATTTGGTTCTTGTTTCTTGGGATAGAGGGGCACTCTATTAATGGAGGAAGTTTAATGCACCTTTTGCCACCGCATGGCGAAATCATGAACTCAGTTGCCACTCTACCCTGCATTCGTTGTCGTCCAGCGCAGGTAGCTATGGTGTATTCAAGCCTCTTGGCTTTGACTGCAAAAGTATTGAAGAACTCTGGTGTGGCCAGGGATGCATCGCTCTGTGAATCAAGGGCAATATAAAGTCTTTTTCTAAAGTGAGGTTTGTTCTCTGAGAAAACTTCAGCTAGACAAATTGGATGGCATATCCTAGTCTGTGTTGAGTCCTGGCATAGCTTTGTGCATGCCACAACTGACTCCGCTTCTAAAGTAGGTGTAACTGCCTTTTCTGCAGCCTCACTTTTAGGACTCTCTGTTTTCTTCTTGAGTTTAGGTGACACTGAAGGTGATTTAAAACGGTGCATTGCTGAACAGTGCTGTGGGCTACTGCATTCTGCACATTTCACCTTTACTTTGCAGTTTTTGGCAAAGTGACTTCTTGAACCGCAGCATCGGAAGCAAACCTTTGCTTTAGTTGCTATTTCTAGCCTTTCGTCATAAGGCCTTTTTGAGAACTGTTTACAATCTGCAAGGCTATGTGGTTTGTTACGAATGGGACATGGAATTTCTTTAGTCTCTGGCTTCTTATCTGACTTGAACTGAGTGACCTCAGTAGATTTAACTACAACAGTGTTCTTCCCCATCTCTTTGATAGGTTTTTTTGTCCTCCTTTACAGTCTTCCCTGGATGCATATTCTGGTACAGGGTTGGGAACCCAGTCTGTGGGTCATTTCTTTTCTTTGCAGCTCTTGTCACAAAGGTCACAAGGTAACTAAAGGGTGGGTAGCATTGCACGTTGAGTTCCTTATAAGAAAACACCTCTCTTCCCCACATCTCCTGGAGCTGAAAGGGTAGTTTTTGGAGCACCTGCCTCTGCGTGATGTACTGATCTAAACAAGCTAGACCAGGTAACTCTGGATTACATTTTGCAGACTGAAGTTCAACTAAAAGATCACTTAAGTCCCAAAGCTGACGGTAGTCCTTTGACTTGAAGATTGGGAACTTATAAAGCTGATTCAATAAGGATGCTTCTATTTCTGTTGATGCACCATATCGCTCCTCTAATCTGTTCCACGCTGTCTGCAACGCCTTATCTGGGTCTGACACGTAGGCCGCGTAGATTCTCTGGACCTGACGTGACGAGTTGGGGCCCAACCATGCCATGAGTAAGGTGAGCTCCTCATCTGCTTGCAGCTTCAAGTCTCTAATGGCTCTCTGAAAAGTTACCTTCCATAAGATGAGGTCTTCAGGAAGGTCTGAGAATTTCTGGACTCCCTTGTCTCTAAGGTCCTTCCTGGGAGTTTTAAACATAAACGGTGAACAAGACTCCATGAAGGTGGGAATTGTCTCTGCAGGCTGGAAGAAGCATGGACTCCTTTTAGTCTGCAAATCAGCTTGACCTAGTTGCCAAAGCAACAGCAAGGATGAAGAGGACTAAACGGTGTAGTGCTGATTTTTACTTACAGCCTGCTACTGATCCGCTCTCCTGCTATCACCACTCCTATGCTACTTCAGCACAGCCAGACATGGATTTGGTTGAAGAGTCTTCTAGCTCCTTTCTTCAGATTTGCAACGTGAACAAACATAAAACACACGTTATTCTCTTTATAATGCTCTATCCATATACTTAAGTGGGAAAAGCTCTTCTAAAATGGCCCCCGACCATGTGCTCAGAACTCTGCAGGAAAAAGTAGCCTCAAAATGGCCGCCAACCATGTGCTCAGAACTCTGCAGGAAAAAGTAGCCTCAAAATGGCCACCAACCATGTGCTCAGAACTCTGCAGGAAAAAGTATTCAAAATGGCTGCTGACCATGTGCTCAGAACTCTGCAGGAAAAAGTAGACCCAAGATGGCTGCTGTAGCAAGACAGGCTATCTAAACATAGCAACATTTGCTTCTCCCCTTTCACAGCCACAGAAAGGTCTCTTCTCCCTCTATGCGAGTCTTGGGGAACTTGCTTCAATGCTGGGCCATGCACTGGGACTCTGTCTTGACAGACGGGAGCAGCAAAGGCTGCCAGGTATTCTTACACTGTGAAGACACACCCAACTAAAGGTGGTGGCACGTTTGGGTGTGCAACGCCAGTACCCTGGTGAGATCAAACTCCTTTACCCATAAAGGCTCTGATGCTGAATATCCAGTTCAAAAAAGGGGAAGTTTATTTTAAAGAACAAAAGAAAAGGGCTTTCTCCTCCCCAGCTCTAAAAGGCTTGAAATGAAAGGTACTTTACAGTTGGAGTTTCAGCAGTCTTCAGGGTGACATCTCTCTGGGTTTGATCTCCTCACTCAGTGGAGCTGGTGCAGGGTCTTTCAGCTCCTGATTCCTTTGTTATTGGCAACTAATTTGGCTGATGGTGTAAGAAATGCCCTTCCTGGCTGTCTGGGCCTGTTTGCCACCAGAACTCTCTCTGCAAGCTCACAGCAAAGACTGCCCAAAGGAACTAAAAAGCTACTAGGTAAAACAGCGCTTGCTGGGAAAGAACAAACCAAAACCTAGAAAAATGCAGGGGAATTCTTAGCTCCTCCCACAAGTCTAATACAATGGAGTATTCCTATACTCAGACATGCTAAGGCCTTGAAAAGAAAATAAAGGAAAATGCAGGGGAGATTTAAACAGTCCTGGCTGGACATCACAAGAGCCTTCCTGCACTCCAAGGAAAAGCAGCAAAGCAGCAGGAATGTTCTGTCTTTCCCGCTGTCTTCCTGCATGGCGACGTCATTTTTTCATTCCGGTCCCATATGGGACCTGGGTAAAACTGTGCCTTTTTGCTAACCAGAAAAATACATTTGCAAAAAGGTGAAGTTTTAGCTTGGTCCCTCATGGTACCGGAATGAAAGGATGCTGGAAGGATGCCAATGTCATGCAGGAAGGCAGCAGGAAAGATGGAATGTTCCTGCTGCTCTGCTGCTTTTCCTCAGAGGGCAGTAAGGCTCAGAGAGAAAGTGAGGGTGAGAATTCACTGAAAGGCAGGTTTCCAATTAGTTCCTACTTTGTCTTCAGTGCGTATGTCATCAAGATGGTTATTTTGAAGTAAATCTCAAATGGGGCCATCCTCCATCTATTTATTTATTTATACAATTTTCTTCCCATTGTTTATTTTTTTTAAAGCTTCATGTTAAACTTATTTCTAAGGAAAAGAAGGATTTTCATTCTTCATCAGATCCATCCAGAAGAGCAGTATAGGTCTTTGTGTCTTCTTGGTTGGACTTCTGAATTTCCATTGTTGCACCTCCAACGCCTCTTTTCAGTGTCCTGAGAAGCCTGTGGAAAACAAAAAACTGAAGTTCAAATAGAGTGTTGTATTTCTGTTCAGAAATACAATTTTCTGCAGAGAAAATACTTTTTCCTGCACAAAAAATACTGTTTTCTGTGGAAAACATTCAGTTGCAAATTTTGCACAGAATAAGTCATGAACCGAAGATTCTCATCTGTGCTGGATTCTTAACATTTGAACACATTTTTAAAAAACAAAACACCATTTTTAGGATATTTTTTTCCAACAACCTCTGATATCTCAGTCTATGTTGATCAGATACATAAAGAGTTCCTCCTCCTCTGCACCTTTATACATTTTCAAGTGATCCATTTGATGTTCATCTATGTCTGTTCCCAGTTACATTCTGTAAACTTTTGACATACTGAAACTTATCTGTCTCCTCTGTGAATTTTCATTGTATTCCTTGCTATGTTATTTATTTATTTTTTGTTTAATATAAGGGTTGATTTTTTAAAAAGCCATGCTGGACATTGGGGTGAAGAGTAATATTAATTTTAGTAATTGTGTTTGGAGGAGCCTTTCAAATATGAGGGTGCAGGCTTGTTCTCTGTTACCTTAGAGGGTAGAACTAGGTCTAATGGTTTTAAGCTAAAGGACAGTAGATTTTGATTGACATTAGAAGGAACTCCTTGACAGTGAAAACGGTTCAGTAATGGAACCAGTTGCCTACAGAGGTGGTGAGGTCTCTTTATCCAGATGCCTTCTAAAAGAGGCTAGATGGCTACCTGCTGGGAATGCTCTAGCTGAAGATCCTTCATTGATCAGGGGATTTGCGCTGAGGCCCAATGGGGCTCCTTCCAACTATATGATTCTATGATTTATTATTACATGTTGTTTCTGCTTTGCTTAACTGGAGAATCCTATTCTCCCTTACTCTTTAATTGCTCAGCTTCATTGCATACCAGTAGACGATGCCATAGGTGAAGGCGAGGAAGAGAATGACACCCTCATAGTGCCAGGAGTAGCACATGGCCAAAAACACGCAGCTGTCCGGGTCATTGTGGTCCCAGCTGGGGCTTCCCCATCGTGGATATAGCACAAATGCAATCTGGGTGAATAAACAGAAGAAGGAGAGAATGAGGAGAAGCATCTCCCTTGGTGCATATTGCAAACTGTCCCATCATTTCTGAATGGTTCAAGTGATTATCTACAGTTGTCCCTTCATATTTGCTGGGTGTTGGTTCCAGGTCCCGCTGTGGATACCAAAATCTGTGAATACTCAAGTCCCATTATATGCAATGGCATAGCAAAATGGAATCCCTTATATAAGATGGCAAAATCAAGGTTTGCTTTTTGGATTATTATTTTTTTAAGAATATTTTCAAGCCATGGTTACAGAGGGACCAAATATATTTGTTGCCACTTGTCTTGAGAAGAACCTGAGCATATGTGCAGTATCTTCCATGATGTGACTCACTGTCAATAATTATAAGTAAAATTAACTTGACAGGTCTTTGTTAAATGCCATTTATTAAAAACTTTCAGTTCTCAAAAGCCTGTCAGAATAATGAAATAATTGTCTGTTGATGGAAAGGCAGCAAGGAGGGGGCCATTCTAGCCTTCCAAGGAAAGGGATTGCAACATCTAGGGGCAGCCACTGAAAAGACCCTGTCTTGTGCCCCCACCAGCTGTGCCTGTGAAGCTGGCGGGACTGAGAGCAGGGCCTCCCCTGAGATTTCAGGGCCTAGATAGGCACGTATGGGGAGATAGGGCTGCCACCCTGTTAGTGACATATGCAGTGCACTATGCCTGTGGAATTATTATTTTGGCCAAGGCACTATATAGGTCATATCCAGCTGATGGTGGTTTAAGTGGAGTTGTGCATATGGGACTGTTGCACATGCAGGAGTGCATTAAAAGTACACAAAGCAGCATGCAAATGTGCATTGCCTGTATGCATTGCTTTTCCACCTTGCACATTGCAATTGCACAGTGTTCATACGCATTGACCCTTGATCCACATACATTAGGCAGTATAGGACTTGCATAACATAACTCCGCTAATGGATATTTACACTATGCTGAAGCAATGTAGCAATGACCAGCCAAGACCGAACCCATATAGGGTCAGCACCAGCACTTGTTTCCTAAAAACAGATAAGCAGGCAGTGGAACTGTTGTTGCAAGGGAATTTTATGGTCCCTGTAACCAGACCCAGTTAACATCCTGGCTGTAGTTAAAACTCTTTAGGCCAACTGAAGTTTCTGAATAATTTTCAAATGCAGCTCCATGCAGACTATGGACTTTTTCGGACAACAGTTTACAACGCTAGCAGCCTCGTCCCCGTTGCGAGGCTGCAGCGCTGCAGAACATCCCTTTGGGATGACGCTCTGCCCTGCTGTCCCTCTTGCGGTACTGTTGCGTAACCGCGGGGACGCAGCAGCGTTATATTTGGCATTTTTCTACTCACGTTGTAAACTGTTGTCCGAAAAAGTCCTATGTTACAGTAATCAAAATGGGATGCAACTAAGGTATGTGTCAATGGGGCCAGGTTAGGCATCTCCAGGAATGAAGACAGTTTGTGCACTAGTTTTAACTGCAAAAGTACTCTTGGCTACTGTGGAAACCTGGGCCTCCAGGCTCAAGGCTGAGTCCAGGAATGCACCCAAAGTCAAAGACTCAAATCTTCATTAGAAGACCTGCAATATTTGAACTCTTCAGTCACTCCCGTTCCCTTCTTCAACATAGACGAATTATCCATTGAAATGTTAGTAATTGCTATCTGAAGGAGGCATGTTTATTGGTCTCTGATACTGGATGTCTTGAATGAATTGCCTGGCTGGTTCCAACAGTAGATTGAGACGTCCATGGCAATAGTGTGGTGAATCTGCTTTGTTCTGAAAATTTATTCTGAAAATTTAAAGGAGCTTTTCAAGCTGTTGAACTCGATCTGCAAAATGGTTTCAGCACCTTAGCTCATCTAAACTTCAGACTAAAACCAACAGTAGATTTTCCACTCTGCTATCATGAGAGACACCAACCACCACTGGTTAGAACTCCATAACCTAGTCAGACATTTGAGCTTGTATTAACTTTACCTGACACCTGCTTAGGGAAAACATGGGTTTGCTAGTGTCAGGAATGGTCCTGGACATGACCTTTTACTACCAGTTTCAGTGTTTCATGTATTTCATGGTACAGTGCTGTAACCTTGCAGTTAACTGTGTTTTCATTGATTTTCCTTGTTTTTTTTTTACAGTCTGTGAGGCCGTGTTCTGGAAGAGTTTACTTCTGACATTTCACCTGCATCTGTGGCTGGCATCCTCAGAGAATGGTTGGGTAGGAGTGTGTGTGTGTGTGTGGTTATATATCCTCCCTGTTGGGGAGGATATGTAAATTTGTGTATTTGAATGGTTAGTTTCTGGGTGCAGATATACAAGGAGGATTAGTGTCTGTTTGGCTAATGGTTGGTTAATGGGCCATTATCTGCTGGGAATCCTCTTGTCACTGGGAAGAATTCATTTGCAAGTGTTGAGTTTTGATTCTATTGATTTTCAAAACTGGAAGCCAGGTTTTGTGTGTGTGTTTTTTTTTTTACTTTTAGGGTTTCTTATTTCCTGTTGAAGTTGTCCAGGTGTTTGTGGCTTTCAATAGCTTCTCTGTGCATTCTGCCATGGTAGTTGTTGGCCTGGTCCAGGATTTCTGTGTTTTTAAATAATATTTTGTGTCCAGGTTTATAACGTGTTCTACTGCTGATTTTTCTGGTTGGCCCAGTCTGCAGTGTCTCTCATGTTCCTTGATTCATGTTTGCACGCTGCGTTTTGTGGTCCCTATGTAAACTTGTCCACAGCTGCATGGTATGCGGTAAACTCCTGCAGCTGTGAGAGGGTCTCTTTTGTCCTTCGCTGAGTTTCTTGGATTTTCTTGGTTGGTCTATAGATTGTTTGGAGGTTGTGTTTCCTCATCAGTTTCCCTATTCTGTCTGTGATTCCTTTGATGTATGGTAAAAATACCTTCCCTTTCGGTAGCTGTTTTTTTTTCTTCATTCCTGTGGTTTTTTCTGGGTCTGGCTGCTCTTGTGATGTCTGATCTGGAGTAACCATTAGCCTGTAGGGCCCAGTTTAGGTGCCTCGGTTCGTCCTCCAGGTAGTGGGGTTCGCAGATCCTTCTTGCATGGTCTACCAATGTTTTTATTGTGCTTTTTTGTCCTGGTGATGATTGGAGTTCTTGTGTAGGTATCTGTTGTGTGTGTGGGGTTTCTGTAAACCTTGTGGCCTAACCGTTGGTTTGGTTTGCGGATGACTAGGACATCCAAGAATGGCAGTGTTCCTTCCTTCTCTTTTTCCATTGTGAATTGGATACTTGGGCGGATGCTGTTCAGGTGGTTCAGAAATGAGACCAAATATTCTTCTTCGTGGCTCCAAATGGTGAAAGTGTCATCCACATATCGGAACCATGTTGTGGGCTTTTTTTGGTGCTGTTTCCAGGGCTTGCTCTCCATATAAAAGTTTGCTATCACGGGGTTCAGAGGGCTGCCCATGGCTACCCCATCTATCTGTGTTTTCATTTTCTTGTGCTTCTTAATGTGGTTCATGTGCCAATTGTGAAAGGGAGTCTACGGCCGAGACTGTGGCGTTTGATAAGGGTGCAGATGTGTCTCGAGGTTGCCCTACATGTGGGAAAAGGGGGCTGGACACAGGTATGGTGATGGGAAGTCAGGGAACAGTGGTTAGCCAATAGATGTGTAGCCTGCCAAATTTTGGGTGATTATGTTATGCTTTTAGTATATTGTCTGTCTTTGAAGTTTCATTCTGAGCAACGACCATGTATGGATCAATTTCTGTGCTAAGAAAGTGTTCTGTTTTAGCTCTGAAACTGCTGGTCACCAAGTCTGGGAATGCCAGTACCTGACAGTATGCCTGATGTCCCCGGTAAGCCAAAAGGCATCACCTTATACTGAAAAGACCCTTCAGAGATGTACAAGTAATGCCTGGAAATCTTTTTGTCATCTTCTGTTCTTTAGAATGCCTTGTACAAGGACTTTTGGAGATCCATACATTTCTAACGCTCCTTAACAGTTCCATCTAACCCAAGGCGGAGGTAAAAAAGAACCATTTTGGGTGTGGGGCAGAGAATGGGATAGACAACACATTCTCTCTCTTTGGGGCCTGAGTTACATGCAGTGGAATACTTGGAACTGTGATGAAATACTTGGACTCCCAAACCAATCCCAACCAATTAAAATCCCCAAGAGTCACCGTCACCATCCTCTGATCAGAACTGACCTGCCACAGCCAAGTTCCCTGGGTAAGGAACATGGAAGTCCTGAACAGTTCCAGGATTGGGTTGTTTCTCAACCACACCTCAAGCAAACTGCAAACAGCACCACTCCATATGGGAATCAGCAGGATGTAGTGGATGTATTGATCCAGAGGAGATATCCGGCCTGTGTGGGTGTAGAAGAGCAGCCCTGGTAGAGATAAACAAAAGTACAACATCTTAACTATTGAATGGTTAAAAATCTACCAGGATTCTTGTGTCATGCCCCATGAGTCTGATGAGGGTGTGTAGTCAAAGGAGGAGGACATGGCAGAGAATGGCCCTAGGGACCCTGACACAGGTTTATCTACACCTGTGCCTGCAGGGAACCCTGCCAATGTAGAATCACAAGCAGAGGAAGAGCCTGGTCCCAGTGGGTTGGCACCAGTCCCAGAAGCGAGCCCTGCCAAGTCAGATAAGGAGGAAGACAAGGAAAAAGGACTTACCCATACCATCCTTCAGCCAGCAGAAATCCCAAAAGGAAGCCCGGAGGAGATCAATAAGACTTTATCTGAAACACTGGCTCATTAAGGAGCACCTGGCACAGACTTCATTGCTATATATACACCTTAGGGGAGCAATGGAGCCTTTGTCAGAGATCAGCTGATCTTCCTGCTGAAAGCTTCCTGTTGTTTATCTTTGACTCTGTGTTCCTGCTGCCTTGACTCCTGTTTAGATTTTGACTGATCCTGACTATGCTGTTGCCTGATCCTGTTGACCTACGGACTTGCTTTTGGGACCCATGCTGACTTCTGTAAGCCTATGACTCTTGGACTGTTTGCTAGACTACTCTTTCCATATCCCTGCCTGTTTCTGTTGACTCTTATTTGGACTTTACTTAAACTGCCTTGTTACTAAGAGTTGGCTGCTTTCCCAAATATTGTTTATACTTTTGCCAGCATTTGGCTACTTTCCTGAACACCTTGTCATTCAGTTGGACAGAAAGTAAAGCTATTAAAGCACTAAAAGCAATATGATTGCGAGGAAAATAGAAATTCAGTTAAGTGACAATGCAAATGCTTTGCATGCTGAAGGTCCCAGGTTCAATCCCCAACATCCGCAGGAAGGTCTGGGAAAGATCCCAGTCTGAAACTCTAGAGAGTTTCAGAAATTCATGCAGCTTGATTTTAAATTTATTTTATAACTATTGTTTTACATATATAGGTGCTCCCCCAGCCCCAAATCTGTAAGGGATACATTGCTGGACTTAGCGTGTATAAGTGAAACTGCAGATAACAGCAAACTTTGTTAAAATAAAGGACTTCCTATACAAACATACCATAGAGTTGTATTGGAGGTCCTAGCAATTCCTAGAGAGGACACTTCTCTAGGTATTTTCCAGCACAACTCTATGGTATGTGTCCCCTATTTTGTACCCCTTATTGCACAAATTGATAATTGAAACATGGAAAACATAGGGATAGGTTCCTATAGCACAGAAAAAGAGCAGTTCAACATGTCTTTGCAAGCTTCTTTGTTAAAAATAACCATATACATATGTGAAATGAAACAAGCAGGTTAGGCAAACCTTGCATAAGTGAGCAAAAAATATTCTGCACCTTCTAGAGAACATTTGAAGGCTTCTTCCAAAATCCATCCAGGGGCAACTTTTTATTTTACTAGCCTCCATTCTTCTTATGGTTTCTATTTTGGTGGTGATACCTACAGATCCATACATTTTTAACAGGCTGAGGGCAGACACCTGGTGAGGCGGACTTACAGCTTTCACCCTTTCCCTTTGTTTTGCTGTTCACATATGCTCCATAAGGGATTTTCAATGCAGCTGCTGTTTATCTTGTCTGTTGTAGGCAGGCACACACAGTTACAGTAGGATTCACTAGAGTAAGATCAGCAAGAATAGAATCACATTTTTCCCCATTCCGAGCCTTATTGCATTGTTTATTGCAAACACACTGATACTGAAAGCCTATTTTTCTTTAGTCCTCCTTCCTCATCCTCCCAATGCTGTGTATATATATATATATATATATATATATATATATATGTATATATTAATCAGGCTAGACATATTTCAAGGAGGAAAGGGAGTTGGGCAGGTATGAAGACTTTGTAAAAATCAGCGTCACCATCAGAGGCTTTGTTAAATGAGATATGCCTGTACTTCATTGCCAAAGGATCATTCAGCTAGTTCTGTCCTATGAAATGCACACTCACCTTCATTGAAAAGTGCCAGAGAGAATAGAAAGTAATCTAGTCCCACAGGGATCTGGAACTTGCATCGAATGAGTACCCCCACCACACCGGCAATCACGAATAAGACGTGCATTGTTGAATGTTGCCAAAGATGAAGAAGCACCCACTTGTGGCTGTCTTCATTGTAAAGCTGGAAGTGGGGTCCACCAAACAAGCACTGCTCAAATAGAGCTCCTACGGATCAAACAATGACTTGTGGTTATTTAGAAGAAAGCTATTCTGGGAAGGAAAATCATGTGTTCAGTTGCATCCGCCATATTAGCTAACACACATTGGAAACTGCTTAATGCAGTGCAGATGTGTAAATAGCTATTGCTTAAAAACAATTTGTAAGCCGCTCTGATAGCCTTGTGGCTGAAGAGCGGGGTATAAATAAATAAATAAATAAATAAAAAATAAAAAATATTACTGCTTGGGAAGCCTGAAAAAAAATGCAGTTTTTGCCAAGGAAGGGTGAACTGGTAGTTCTTGCCATATGCTTCTTTGATTAAACTTGCATGCAAGCTTGAACATAATCACAGGAATACTGTGCTCCATCCAGATGATACCTAACTATCCATCAAGGTGCAGGAATGGTCAGTAACAGATAACATTGTTAATCAATGAAAGTTATCTGCATTAGAGGGGAATCAGAGTTAGAACTCCATAGCCCAGTCAGGCATTGCTTTGAAATGCTTGCTTTAGACTAGGGTGGGTATGTGCCCCGTGTTAGACAGGACAGTCCTGTACCTCAAGGTCTGTCAGGGGACAGTCTTGTATTTTAAGATATCCTCTGTTTAAAGAAGTTTCCAATCCAAGGCTGGGTTAAACATAAGGGGTTAAAAAGGATTAAAATTGCCCACCCTCAGTTAAAATCAGGACAGTAAATTGATGTCACCTGCTTACAATCTTCCCCATTAAGGTGTTGTTTCTAATTGAACTATAGTAACTTTTAAAAACCCAACTCATCTCTATATTAGCTAAATTGAACATTTCCCCCCTGCAAATCACTGTTCTCTTTTAGTCATTCATAAGTGCCTGTCCTAATGCAATTAATACAATACTATTTTCTTTGTCTAGATTGATACTGAGAAAGAGAGAGGAAGTCGTGTGTTACATTTACCCAAGGAACAGAAGAATGCAATGCCTCCCCATTCCAGGAACTCCACCCAGTGGATGAGTTTTTCAATTTGTAGAGAATACTTTGACTTCTGGCCAAGGAACCTCAAGGGGTGTTTTACAGCCCATAGGAGTCCAAGGAGCATGAATAAACACCCCGAAAGTGTATGTCCTAGGAAAGATCCCATTACCCAGGCACGTTAATGGTTAAATACCTGGATGGAAGAAGAAACAAAAATTAAAACAATGGCTCCAAACCGAGGAGGAAGTAATCTCTTCCAACATTATGCACAAGACTCTGGACTTTTATCATACGTGGCTTACACAATGGCTGCAGTGCATGAAGTATACTTGCGCAGCCATGATCAGGAAAGAAACTTCATACAATGTCCTAAAATGTGCAGCCACTGACATGAAAGCACTCTTGTCAGTATATGTCACCTACAGGATTCAAGCCATCAAGACATTTGTTTCATTAGTTGTTGCTTTTCAATTTTAGTGTCTTTTTTAGGGGGAAAAAAATCCTAGTCTAAGAGCAAGAACATAAGAGCCTCACATTTTTTGGGGGGGGGGAACTTGCCCACAAAAACATTACCCCCCTCCCAAAATAAATTTAATGAGTAAAATCTACTCATTTTGCAGGAAAACCAGCAGAACTATCACTTATTAGGCTTCTGTCAAAAGGAATGTTGATGCCTCTTTGTTACCGTATATTCCGGCGTATAAGACGACTTTTGAGCACTCAAAAGTGCCCTCCAAAATTGACAGTCGTCCTATACGCCGGATACACTTTGCTTCGCCCACCTGCCTATCTCCTGCCTCTTCGCAAACGGAGCGAAGAGGCAGGAGATGTGGCAGGGGGGTGAAGCAAAGTGTTTTGAAGATCATTCGCCCCCCTCTTCTGCCTTCTCCCCCTTTGGGGAGCAACGGAACACAGAGGAGGGGGCGAACATTGCGGTTTGCATCAGCCGCCGCTGGATCGCTTCTGCAGCGGCCGAGGCAAACCCGCGATTCGCCCCCTCTCCCCACTTTCCTGGAAGGTGGGGAGAAGGGGCGAACGTGCCCCGTTTGGCCGTACAGCCTCCGGATCCCCCTCCTGCGTTCCCTCCTGGAAGGGAGCGCAGGAGGGGCATGCAGAGGCTGCGCGGCCAAACCCGCGATTCGCCCCCTCTCCCCACTTTCCTGGAAGGTGGGGAGAAGGGGCGAACGTGCCCCGTTTGGCCGCACAGCCTGCGGATCCCCCTCCTGCGCTTCCTCCTAGAAGGGAGCGCAGGAGGGGCATGCAGAGGCTGCGCGGCCAAACCCGCGATTCGCCCCTTCTCCCCACCTTCCTGGATGGTGGGGAGAAGGGGCGAACGTGCCCCGTTTGGCCACACAGCCTCCGGATCCCCCTCCTGCGCTCTCTCCTGGAAGGGAGCGCAGGAGGGGCATGCAGAGGCTGCGCGGCCAAACCCGCGATTCGCCCCTTCTCCCCACCTTCCTGGAAGGTGGGGAGAAGGGGCGAACGTGCCCCGTTTGGCCGTATAGCCTCCGGATCCCCCTCCTGCGCTCCCTCCTGGAAGGGAGCGCAGGAGGGGGATCCGGAGGCTATGTGGCCAAACCCGCGATTCGCCCCTGGAAGGTGGGGAGAAGGGGCAAACGTGCCCCTTTTGGGCGCACAGCCTCCGCATCCTCCTCCTGCGCTCCCTCCTGGAAGGGAGCGCAGGAGGGGCATGCGGGGGCTATGCATTGGAAGAGGGGGGTCGTCTTATAGGGCGAATATATCACAAACTCTGCATTTTACCTTAAAAATTGGGGGGGGTCGTCTTATACGCCGGGTCATCTTATACGCCGGAATATACGTTACTTCCCAGAAGAATATAGCACTGGAAATGTATTACAGTTGTGCCTTCATATTGGCTGGGGTTTGGTTCCAGGACCCCCCCGGATACCAAAATCCATGAATACTCAAGTCCATTATATGCAATGGCAAAATGGTGTCCCTTATATAGGATGGCAAAATCAAGGTTTGCTTTTTGCATTATTTTTTAAAGAATATTTTCAAGCAGTGAATACTTAAATCCGTAGATACCAAATCCGTGGATACGGAGGGACAACTGTACTTGTAAGATCTGTTGTGGGAGGACATCTGCACCAGGAGCGTCTCACCCAACGGTTAGAGCAGCTGCATTCTCAATATCATGGCCTCAATGCTGGTGATCCCTGCTTGCTCAAGGACAGCAACATTCGTTACATAGTCAGTCCGGTGTATATTTAGGATTGTGCATAGGCAGCGCTGATGAAAGCACTCGAGGAGTTGTAGGTGGTGGCGATAGGTGACCCATGTTTCAGATCCATAAAGGAGGATAGACAGTACAATGGCTTTATATACACACTGATTTTTGTGCTTTGCCTCAGGTGTTTATTACCACCCAAGGAGATCTTCTGCTGTGCTTTTTGCAACCGGACTTGTTTATCTCGGATTGGCCTTTTTAGTCATCAGCACGCTTGCAGAAAGCGCGGGATGAGTCCTTCCTGAATCTTCGTTTGCGAAGAAAAAAAAGCCAGAGATGAATAATACTTGTAATACATCTATCTTAAGGCTTCTGCATATTCCAGACAGTATTAGAATACAGTAACATATCTGCATGTTCATGGGCCCAATCCTTTTATCTGATCTTTTTGAGAGATCCATACCTCCCTAGAAACCTATTCACCCCTCTTGTTCCTTGTAATCTGGCTCCAGTTGTCCCCAAGCTCACCAGATGTTCCATTTCCATCTTCTTGTATAGTCAGGAGAGAATTGCCTTTGATGGTTTGCAAGAAAACAATGGTACATGATTTGCAGCCTTTCAGATGTGAGCACATTTGAATGGAGATTTTGCTTATACAGATCAACCCCTGCATCCACAGGACCGGTATCTGCAGTTTCTCTATGTCTGAAAAAACGTGTCCTCTCTAGGCATTTTCATTTTAGTCAGTCACTATTTACTGTTTAGTTTAATGTTTTAGTATGGTGTATTAGTTTTATTGTAGTTTAATGTTAGGTTAGTATGAACTGTAGTTATTTATATCTATGCATGTGTATATACAGTCATCCCTTCACATTCGTGGGGTTCCACGGACCCCTACGAATGTGAAAAAAACGTGAATATTGATTGCCCCCCTCCCCCACCAAAGGGACCACGGGGCCTCCGGAGGCCCCATAGTCGCTTTCCCCAGACTCCCCACTCTCTCCCAAGGCCTTTACGGGGCCTCCGGAGACCCTCCCGAGGCCCCGTGGATGCCTCCCCGGCCCTCCCCCCTCCTGCCCAGGGCCTTCATGGGGCCTACGGAGATGCTCCGTAGGCCCCATGGAGGCCTTCCCGGCCCTCCCCCCTCCCTCCCAGGGCCTTCACGGGGCCTCGCAAAGCCCCGTGGAGGCCTCTGCAGCCCTCCCCACTCCCCCCCCCAAGGCCTTCACGGGGCCTTACAAGGCTCCGTGGAGGCCTCCCCGGCCCTCCCCGCTCCCTCCCAGGGCCTTCACGGGGCCTCCGGAGGCCCCGTGTCGTGGTTTTGGGAGGGCAGGGGGGGCCCTCCCAAAACCGCGAATAATCAAAACCACGAATGCCAAGTTTGCGAATGTGGAGGGGCAACTGTATATCATTATATAGGTTCATGTATTCTCTTTTTCTTTTCTTTTCCATATTCCCTTTTCCTCATCTCTTTTATTTTTAAAATATTTAGTATTTGTGCCATACTGTTTTGTACTCTTGTATAGTCTCTGTTTAAAATTTAATAAAAAGTATAATACAGAGAAAGAGAAAGAAAGGACTCTAACCCTGTAGGGATGCCAAGATATGACACAGGGCTTCTGACATAAGTGGCAATATAATAAGTAGGGTAGAATATTTTCTGTCTCTTCCTCACCACAAATACAGAACCAAAAACTTAGAATGTATCTCAGTCTTGTAGCCAAAAATGTTACAGCATACTTAAATGCCGTTCTCAGAGAAGCAAAGTCGAGCATTTGTAAATATAGAGCGTTTTCATGATTTGTTTTCATTGGGCAATACCAATGGGATAAGTTTGAAGATCTGATTAAATCTAAATACTGATTAGTATCTATCTTGCCTAAGTACTTACCTTGGATGATGGGAGTGTCTATCAGGATATTCTTGGCATTTACATTGGCACCAAGATCTACTGGCCAGCATACATGTGGTGTCTATCCTTCTATAGGGAAAAAGATGGTGCCCCTCCTTACCTTCAAGGTTTCAAGGTGCTTTGTTTCCTTCTTGTAGGGTGGATAGTTGTGAGCTGTCGTCTGTGCTTTCTAGAGGAATTCCAATCCACAGTTTGCAGCTATTGAGATGTGACTGACATTGAAGGAAGTTCATCTTTGTACTTCGAAAAACAGGGGTGGGGTACCGGAGGTCATTACATAATCATTTATTGTTTGAACACACTTGAAAAGTATAGAGAATTTGCTAATTATTTTAATGGAAATACCACATGATGAGTCACAACAATGAAAGAAAAATTATATGGGCCAAGCTCCTGCACTGCACAGATCCACCCAGCCGGGTGTGCAACCTTGCTTGCAAAGACAGGCGTGTGCTCTTTCAGCTGTTTAATGGATAGAGGAGAGTGCAGGGAACTTAGGGACCATTTGGTTCCTCTGCTACATTGAACAATGAACAGCAGCCATCCTACTCCCAGATCTACAGAGAATCCAGGTGAGAGACGGCTTTTCATTTCCCCCAACTGCTGCCAGATTATTCTTGGTTGTCCCATACCCTCCTCCAGCCAATAAATGGCTGAGAGAGCCCACACCTGTCTTTTGCAACAGATTTATAAGGTGAGAGGATGGCATTGGGCAAGGAGCTACCAAATAGTTTCCTTGCACAATGATTCTGCAAGGACATATAGACATGTAACACTTCCATATTTCATCAAAAGGGTTCTGGCTGTACTGTTCTCCCTCTCCCATATTTTTTTTCTCTCCTCACCCACTCTCTTTCTTGTGAGTCTTTTTCTTCCTCCACCTCATTGCTTGTTCAGCCATTTGCCCTCTTTCTTTACTCTTCCTTCCACCCTTGCCATGCACTGGGACCTTCTCTCCTTCTCATTCATATTGTCATATTCAAAATTCCCAAATCCAGGGGAGTCATATTTTGTTGTTGTTTCTGACTTATGGCTACCCTAAGGTGAACCTATCACAAAGTTTTCTTGGCAGAATTTCTTCAGAGGAGGTTTGTCTTTGCCTTCCCCTGAGGCTGAGAGTGTGTGACTTGCCCATCGTCACCCAGTAGGTTTCCATGGCCAAGTAGGTTTTCAAACCCTGGTCTCTAGAGTCATAGTCCAATGCTCAAACCACAACACCACACTGGCTCTCTCAACCATGTTTGAATAGTCTGCAAATTGTTTGCTCATTATCCACTCATTATACAAATCATGTCCCCAAAACTGTTGACCAGCAACTCCCACTCCTCCTATTCCTTGCTTGGAATGACTCCTTTCAATATTGCAATACACACCAGAAACAGGAGTTTGGGTTTTCTTCAGTTCTTTACATTCAATATATGTGTGCATGTGCCTTCAAGTCACCTGTCAATTTATGGTTGCCCCATCAATTTTTTAGAATTTTGTTAGGCAAGGAATACTCTTGAGGTGGTTTTGACAGTTCCATCCTCTGAAATATAGCCTGCAGCATCTGGTATTCATTGGCAGTCTCCCATCCAAGAACTAACCAGGACTGACCCTGCTTAACTTCCAAGATCAGACGGGATATGGCATGCACAATTTTTTTTTTAAAGAAATTGCAACACAAGCCATTTCACTCTCTCCCTAGTATTTGCAAGCACACATGTCAGAGCTAAAGCTGTGGCTTGCCCCATGTATAAAGCGTGCAAGTAGGACAACAAGGAAAAGTTGTAAAATATTTTGAAATGAGTCAAGTTATGTACATTAACAATTACACCCTCATGACGATTAAATCCAGAGTCTAAAATTATCTAACTGCATCTATGCTCAATCTCACACCCACGTACCATCTGCAAAACATAGTGCTACTGCAAGGATTACTAACTTCATCCCAGACTTGTTTATCTCTGATTGGCCTTTTCAGTCATCAGCGCGATTTCAGAAAGCGCGGGATGAGTCCTTCCTGAATCTTCGTTTGTGAAGAAAAGCCAGAGAGAGAGACAAGGCAGGTGCTTTGTGCACTCAAGGTAAAAATGCTAAATATTATTTGATGGAAATATTATCCCTCCAGAGTTCCTTTCATCAGACAAATAAACTAGCTTCCCTCCCCCGTCCCCCCAAAAGGATCTAAAAATTGATAATCTCTGAACATCTTCAGAAGGCTTCTTACATTTCATGTAAAGTTACATTCTTTAAAAAGGTTAAATGCTTACACCAGTGCACGTGAGCATAAGATGAATGGGAGACTTTTGCCTGTCATGTCACTTCCAACACACACACTCTCTCTGTCTCTCACACACGCACATGCACACAAAGTTCCCTCTCCCCACTCCCAGTGCAGGCAAAATGAAGGTATAAAATCCTCGAATCTCCTAAATATCCAAAGAAAAGACACATGGCCTGAAAATGTGATGTCAGTCCAAGGTGTGTTTTCATTCAATAGCTAGACACACACACAAAAAATAATACAGTAGGACCCCCGTATCCGCTGGGGATTGGTTCTGGCGGGCCCTGTGGATACCGAAAACTGTGGATAATAGCGAACACTGTTGAAAATAATGGGACGTCCGGTTTAAAATACCATAGAGTTGCATTGGCAGACCTAGAAAATGGCTAGAGAGGACACATTTATCTAGGAAGACTCTATGGTAGGTGTTCTGTTTTGTGTCCTGTGGATAATTGAATCAGTGGATAATGAATCAGTGGATATGAGGGTCCTACTGTAGCTATTCATTTGTTATAAAACAGCTTTGTAGAATACTGACAAAACCTTAGGATAGAATAGTAACTGTATATTTTGTCTCATATCTGAGGAGGGATCTAGATGTGATGGTATACTGTGTGTGGGTGCCCATTTTTGCCCATTCACTGCAATGGTATTTTATCTCCACCATTTTTTTGCCAATGTGCATCCATGTGGCTTTTCACATATTTGCTGTGCCGTCTCAGAGAGGGCAGAACCAGAGGTGTGATTGGTTGGAGGTGTGCGAGGGGTGGGCTTGCCAGGTAGGCAACACCCAGAAAGCGCCCTGTTGGATTTTCTGACTTAGCGATTGTGTGATTTTTTGCTCTGCTAATTGCCCAAATATTTTTTTTTAGCAGAAGGTCACACTTGCTTATGTCTGCTTTAATATTTAAAAAACTCTGTGCAGTGGCAGTAGCATTTATTGCTCTAATTTATGACTGTCATCTTGATTCTCAGGGATCTGAACTTCAAACCGTGGAGAGCTTCTCAGTGTATCATCTTAGCAACACATTATGGAGACAAAAGAATGCAGCTGCGAATTGGCAATAATGCGCAAGAATGAGCATTACTTCCTCTTAGTATGAGCCCTTAGTATCTTTAAAAAAATGCCAGCCTCACATAGGTTTAGTTATATCTTAGTATGAAAAAGTAAAATCACACTACTTATTTAAAATATAGTAAAGATTACATATTAATTAATATGGTTTTAAATAATAGGATATTGACTATGATATTGATTAGGGAATATTTATTTATTTATTTATTTATTTTAAGTATTTATACCCCACTCTTCAGTCACAACGGCTCTCAGAGCATCTTACAAATTGTTAAGCAATAGCACCTACACATATATGAGGTTGCAGTGCTTGACCGCTTTTCATTTTCTGCTAATAATTAACTATTTTTTTTTCTTGGTAAAGAAATGCAAAAAGAAGAAGAAGAAGAAGAAGAAGAAGAAGAAGAAGAAGAAGAAGAAATAATTTGAATTAAATTGTTTCAAATTTGCTAAAAAGCACATTGCGGGAGATATGGGGTGAAAACCTCAGTTTTCTTCCCCCAGCTGTAAAATTGCAGCCGGGACAGGCTCTGCCTGGTCCTGTTCCCACTTCCTCCAGTCAGTAAATGGCTGTGGCAGCACCGCTGGGATTTAAAAGCTGCCTTCAGGCGGTGGGAGCAACATGAAGTTGCATGTGGTATGATACATTCTGCACAGCCTTGAGTGGGGGCTTATCTACATGGGCCAAATACCCATGTAGTTCCCTCCGTTTCAGCAGTCCAGATGATGCAGGGCATTTACCCTGATCTGCTTCTGGGCAGTCCTCACCATTCCTGGAGCAGATATGGGGCTGGAAGGGGGGGCAAGCTAACATAGGGCCTGATAAACCATTATATGAAAAAAACCCAGTTTAATCTGTTCCCGCGGGCTCGGGCCCTGCATGTCCGTGGGAACCCATTCCAGCATGCTGTCCCTCACTGTTGCCACCAGCTCTCTGGTTCTCTCAAAAGCTAGACAGGCAGGAGTCCCTCAACATTATGGCCAACACTGGTCACACTCAGGGGGCCTGCAGTCACATGTTGCGGGGGGCCCTTCCTGCCTTGGAAGTCAGCAGGGAAAATGGTGGTTGTGGCAGCTATAGCAATGGGCCAGCATTCTGTTTCAATGCTGGCCCATTTTTTTCCAAGTAAAAGGAGGAGGACAGGCCAGATCTGGAGCCAGGATGCATCAGTGGGGAGCCAGCATATCCTGGCTAGTGTAGATAAGTCCTGGGATTGTAACCACCATTTCATTTTGGATCGCAATATAGTATGATATATTTTTTCCTTGATTCTTATGGCTTTAAAAAAAATTTTAACCCCCCCTTTTAACCTTTCCTTTAAAAAAATAACATAAGAAAGTCAAAGAGACAGAAAAAGACAGTGAGAATTTACTGAAAGCTAAATTTCTTTTATTTCTCCTTGTCCCTTCACTTCATTGCAATGCCATCATGACTGTTATCTTGGAGTAAATATCAAGCAGGGCATATCTTTCCCATTTTAATTGCCATTGTTTAATCTTTCTTTTTAAAAAATAGATTCATGTAAAACTAAGGGAAATAAAGGCTTTTATTCTTCATCAGTTCCATCAAGAAGAGCAGTGTAGGTTTTTGTGTCTTCTTGGTTAAACTTACAAATTTCAATATCTGTTCCTCCAAAACTTTGCTCTCGTCTCCTAAAGCGCCTGTAGGGGGGAAAAAAGGAGTATAGTCACATGGAGAGGAAACTGAGAGAGTAAAGCCTTTTGCCATCACAGAAGGTTTCATATACCACTTATCTATCTCATCCTTGCACTTGATTTTCAAAAATATGGTGGTTCTACAGAAACCACAAGCATCACATTGCATCGGTGCTCTGACACCTGCTCTGGGCATCTCCAGATGGGAGTGAGAAGTCTCTGGAAGTCTTGAGAGTTTCCAGTTATTTTTGTTTTGACTGTATCACCTTATTCATGAGTTGCGTCACATCTCTTCCTTGAAATAGGCCAGGTTTCCCTCCCTCCTCACACTGCTCACGTGTCGCATCCAGCCTCATGTAACACTTCAGAACTGATTTCCACAAATTTCTACTGGGCCTTTTAAAATTATTGTTCAGGAACTGTAGTCAAAGTGGTAAAATGCTTTAGCAATATTACACTAGGTAAGCATTTGGATCATTTTGTTTTGGTGCAAACATTCCTCTTTCCCTCATGTGATCTCTGTTGAATCCGTGTCCTGGAAGCATTAGCTGTTTTTATGGGCAGAAGCCATTTTTACTGCTTCAGAGATAGTACAAACACACTGGAGAAGTGCAGATACATTTTGTTTCATAAAATACTGGGTTAATTGAAACCAGCCTGGAAAGTGGGAATGAAATTTCCTTGGTAATGCTGGGAACTCCCAGGAAATATTTCAGGATGAAGAAAATGTCATGTGCTTCTCCAAAATACAGCAACAAAACATGGGGTTTCCAGGGTCCCCCCTCCAATCTGGAAGCACTCTGATTCCCTATTCTGGACACAACTCAAGATATTGGTCCTGATGCAGCCTTCCTGCAACCTGGTGCCTTTCAGATGTGTTGGACTGCAACTGCCATCACCCCCAGCCAGCATTCTTCCTCATTTGTGCCAAATTAACCTCACTGAAATCATGTTTATTTCTACAATTTTGCAGTCTGCTCTCCATGAACATGAGTGCTTTTCCAAGAATGAAAAGAAAGGCCCTTGCCCCAAGGGGATTACAGCCTGGAAATATATCTCTATCTCTATAAAAGAGCATAGGAAGAGGGAAGGAGAGGGAGGTAGGTGATCACAGTGGGGACAGCCACTTGACCCAGCTGCCATTTTCCAGAGAGAGGAAGAGGAAGAACACCCTTCTGTTCAGTTGCTCCCCTTCCCTTGGCCATTTAATGGCTGTAGCTCTGGGCCCGTAGGGGTTGACAGCTTCTGAGAGGAGGAGGCTTTGGATAGGGAAAAACTCTTGTGCCCTATCCAAAACAAGACATAGGTGTGTGTAACCTTGAGTTCTATATGTGTATCTTACCAACAAGATTCCAGCCAATGAATTCCTTCTCTTCCCCTCCTTTATACATTTCCAGGTGACCCATTGGATTTACATCTACGATCTTTCCCAATGATATTCTGCAAAACTTTGACATATACATGAATTCAGCTGACTCTTCTGTTGACTTTTCATTGTACATATTCCTGGCTATCTTATTTAGTTCTTACGTTAGGGAAGACTAGTGTGCAAATATTTTAAGAGTAGCATACTCTTTAAATGGGGGAAGGAAACCCTTCGATATGATTCATTAATGCAGACTGTTGCTGCTTTGCTCACATAGCGGATCCTGTTCTTTTTTATGCCTTGAATTAATTGCATACCAATAGACAATGCCATAGATGATGGAGAGGAAGAAAGTGACACTCTCCAAGTGCCAGACGTAACACATAGTCAGAAACTTGCAGCTGTCTGGGTCATTGTGGTCCCAGCTGGGGGCTCCCCATCTTGGGAACAGTACGAATGCAATCTGGGTGAATGAACAGAAGAAGGAAAGAATGAGGAGAGAATCATCTCACTTTGTGCATTTTAAAAACTGCCCCAGTCTTTCTGAATGGCTGAAATTACATCCACTTGTTGGCGCTTGTCTTGAGAAGAACTTGAGCATATGTGAGGTGTCTTCTATGATGTTATTAGTTGCCAGTTCAAAAACTCACATCTCCCATTTTGAGACCTATAACATTTGCAGACTTCAGTCACTCCTAAGTGCATACCTTTCCTCCTCCTGTAGGAATTGTCAGTTGAAATGTCAATAATTTTTGTTATCTGAGGAGGTGAGGTTATCTTTCTCTGGTGCCTGATACTGTTAATGAATTGAATGACTTAGGGCTTGTCTACACTGGCCAGAATAATCCATGTTCAGGCAGGAGTACTCCAGCCCTGGGGCTGCAGCATTTCACCTGCCATTACTTGCCCTTCTGTTGCAGCAATGGAGGATGGGGTGTTCTCACATCCACGTCCCCCGGGCAAACTGGCACTTCTCTTCCCTGCACTGGTTGTGGCTTCCTTGCGGTAACCTCAGCAATGTAACGCTCATGACATGACCAGAAAATGGCTGTGCCGGGCATGGCAATGGCCATGTGTGCGGACACCCCCTGTTGTGGTAATGGAACTCACTGTTTTCTCCAGAAGAACCAGAGCAAATGGTGAATTTTAAAAAACATATTTACATCCCATTTTAAGGGGTATTTGCCCCGGATTCTCACCAGAACTGCCTGGATATCATTTGGGCACTTTGGACTAGGACTGGGGCAAACCCCCTGTGTTGTCCCTATTGCTGGTGCAGGAACGGATAGATCACATATTCTAATTTCAATTACCTCTCTTGTTTAATTTCTTTATGTAATACAAAGTTGTCTACATATATTAAGATAATACACTTTTGGAGTAAGACTTCCTAGACTGCTTAGATACATGTTTCCTTCGGTAAACAGCCTAGGCAGAGGTTATCAGAAGAAATCCAGAACTCGGGACTGAACAGAAAGGAATCTCACGGGCCTTTTCCTATGCTTTGCTTTTATTTGAGGGGCAAAAAAGGGAGTCTTGCCAATTTGATAAAGCTTAATCCAAGCAAGATAGAAATGTTCCTAGTCACTTGCAAGGTAGACAAGGGAATAGGCATTCATTTTGTCCTGGATGGGAATACACTCTCTTTGAAGACGCAGGATCACAGATTGGGTGTATAGCTGGACTCAGCCCTGAACATGGATGTTCAGATTTCAGAGGTAGCTAGAAGTGCATTTGCACAATTACCACCTGTGTATCAACTGAGCCCATTCCTAGGGATTTCTGACTTGGCCATGGTGACACATGCCTTAGTTTTGTTGCTGTTGTGTGCCTTCCAGTTGTTTCCAACTTATGGTGACCCTAAGGTGAACCTATCATGGGTTTTTCTTGACAAGATTTGTTCAGAGGGGGTTTGCCGTTGCCTTTCTCTGAGGCTGAGAGAATGTGACTTGCCCAAGGTCACCCAGTGGGTTTCCATGGCTGAGCAGGGATTCGAACCCTGGTCTCCAGAGTAATATTCCGATGCTCCAACCATGGCATCATGCTGGCTGCCTTAAATACACCTGATTTAAATTACTCTAGCGTGTTGTATGAGAGCCAGCATGGTGGAATGGATTGACCATTGGGAGACCAGGGTTCGAATCCCCGCTCAGTCATGGAAACCCACTGGGTGATCTTGGGCCTCAGAAGAAGGCAAAGGCAAACTCCCTCTGAACAAATCTTGCAAACAAACACCCACACCCAAAACCCTGCGATAGGTTTGTTTTAGGGTCACCATGTCAGAAAATGACTCAAAGGCACACAACAGCAGCAGCATGCTATATGTGGAGCAGTTCATAAAGAATTTTCAAAAATTTTATCTGGTTCAAAGTTTTTTAACTGGACCTGGTTACAGAGACCATACAGTTCTCTTGCTATAACGGTTCCACTGCCTGCCAGTCTGTTTCAGAGCACAATTCAAGCTACTGCTGATAACCAATAAAGCCCCGTACAGCTTGTGTCCAGAGCATTCCTTCCCATGTGAGCTTGCCTGAGCTCCAAGATGGCCGGGACAGATCCTTTTCTCTGTTCCACCACCTTCTCCTTGGCTGCTCCCATATTCTGGGAATCCCTTCTTAGGTAAGCTCCGTTTCCCTTTCATGGGCAGGCGATGCCCTTCCTATTTCAGTAGGCTTTGAGGAACTGACCGCTTTACATGTAAAAAGCTTTGTGTGTTTGTTTGCTGAACTTATATCCTGCCTTTCTCCCAAGATGGAATTTTTTTGTTTAGTGTGCTGTAGCACACGTTAGTTCTATGCTCTTAAATTAATGTACTGTACTAAATTGTTTTAATTCTATAGACCGCTTAATACTATTTTAATCTTAATCTCAGCATGTTATTAGATACATGTGGTTTATTTATATTTTTTTAATATATTATAAAGTGCCCTGAGCCTCACTTTTGTGGAAAAGATGGGGGAAATAAAGTGACTGATTGACTTATGGCAGCTGAATGGAAATCGTTTTTGCTAGGAGTAAATATGTTTAGACTGGGAAAGCTTCGGAAAGGATGCTACAGAAAAGATGTTCAGAGCAAAAGCTTCAGCTGTTGGACAGCAATTCCCACTAGCTTTCGCCATCATAGGCTATTTACTTATTTAATTTATATCCCATCTTTCTCCCAGTATGGGATCCAATCCCCTGCCATGCAGGAATATACAATCAAAGCACTCCCAACAGATGGCCAACCAGCCTCTGTTTAAAAACCTCCAAAAAAGGAGATTCCACCATACTTCATGCCAGCATATTCCACTGTCAAATAGCTCTCACCATCAGGAAGTTCTTCCTAATGTTTAGATGGAATCTCTTTTCCTGTAGTTTGAATCCATTGCTCTATTTCTTTGTGTCCTAATCTCTGGAGCCACAGAAAACAAGCTTGCTCCCTCTTCAATATGACATCCCTTCAAATATTTAAACATGGCTATCATGTTATCTCTTACCCTTCTCTTCTCCAGGCTTAACATACCCAGCCCCCTAAGCCGTTCCTCATAGGGAATGGCTTCCAGACCTCACACCATTTTGGTCACCCTCCTCTGGATATGTTCCAGCTTGTCAACACCCTTCTTGAATTGTGGTGCCCAGAACTGGACACAGTATTCCAGGTGAGGTCTGACCAAAGCAGAATAGAGTGGTACTATTACTTCCCTCAATCTAGATACTAGACTCCTGTCCATACAGGAACAGTCTTTGCCTGAGCCTCATTCAAAGCAATACTTGGGTCTGTAGCTGAACTCCAAAAGATATCCCACCCAATTAAAATTCTCAACAATTGCCACCACCACCATCAGACGAGAACTAACCTGGCACAGCCAAGTTCCTTGGGTAATGAATAGGGCAGTCCTCAACAGTTCCAGGATTAGGTTGTTTCTGACCCACACCTCAAGGAAACTGGAAGCAGCACCGCCCCACATGGGGATTAACAGGATGTGATGGATATATTGATCCAGAGGAGACATACGCTCTGCATGGGCATAGAAGAGCATCCCTGGTAGAGACAAACAGGAGTACAACGTATTAACTGTTGAGTGGTTAAAAGTCTGCCAGGATCTTCATAACTGAGTTTAACTGAAAATGATGGCTGGAACTTACCAGTATGTCTTTGTAAGTGAATGTACATGTTCTGGAAACAGAACCAGGCAGTTTTGCAATATCCATATTGACCTAGGAGCTGCTGTCATGTTACTACATACATGTGTCTGTTGTGCAACAGTAGTATGTGGAGTGAATGATGTGCCACATCTCGAGGTGCAACAGGCACCACTGTGAACTGGGGGTGCTCCCCAGTGCACATCAGGACACCACTTAGGAAGTTCAGGCATACAACAGGAGCAACCAGTGTGTATCACAAGTGTCTAATGCTCATCAGGAACACACATTGCAATGAACATTTGATTGCTATCACTGGTGCTTGGATGTGCATCTTTGCAATTCAACGACAGGGTTTCATTGCATTTCTGCAACATAGCTACCAATTCATGAAGTTACAAAATGTACACCATGATGTAGAATCTTGGCCAATGTCATTAAAGCATTAAAATCAGTGGCTAGAACCCTGTATCAGCTACTTGGGCCTCATCTACATGGGCCAGAATGCACCAGCTCTCTGCTGGCATATTCTGGCCATGCATCTGGCCCGTTCCTCCTCTGTTTCTAGCACAACAAGGGATGGAGCCCAGACAGCCATGCTGGCTCATCTCTGCAGCTGCTGCAGCTGCCACTGCCTGCGTCCCATCCTCCAAAGCCAGGAAGCCAGCCTGCAGCATGTGAGCAGGTCTTCCTGTATGTGAGCAGACTGGTCACTTGCTGAAGGGCTGCTTTCTGGATCTGGAGAGTGTGACATGGACAGCAATTGCAGCAGTGGGCTGGCATGCCGGTAGGGCCTCCTGTGGCTCTATGGGGCCCAATCCATTTCTTCTGCAAAGAAAGAATTTCCTTTGGGGAATTTTGCCAAACTGTTTCACTGGGTTTTACCCCTTCTTAGCCCCATCTTAGCCCCAGGCATTGTGAGGACTGCCCAGAGGCAAAAGCTCTGCACATTAGGACTGCAGGGCCAAGACAGGGTAAACAGCCCATCTAGACAAGGCCTAGTATACTTAACTATACTCAAGTATACTTAACTAAGTCACCTGTCCTGGCCCACCCACCCACCCCAATCTAACAGAAATGTCATTCCCTTGTGCTCCAATTGCTGCCAGAATGGCCCACCTTCTCCCCATGCAGCTGATACCCAGTAAAGTAGGGGGGAGTTATAATTGTAACAATAGCATCAAAATCATGACTAAGTAGTGGTTGTGAATACAAAACAGTTACCCATATGTTCTCATCCACAAGTGTTTTGTATTCATGATTGCTACTTAGGAGATTATCAGACAGGAACGAAAAAAGCGTTCCTGTCCCACAATCTCCACTCCCGCCCCTGACCTGGCATAATCAACCTCCCATTGTTTTGGCAGCCCAGGAGTAAATGGAACTCTTACAGAGCTCCCTTCACTTCCTGGATTGAAATCCTGTGGATTCTTGCAAGAAGACACAAGCGTGGGAAATTAAAAACTAAAAATAACCAAAAAAAGTGGCAGAAAGCACACTTTAAAATTAACAAGTAAACCAGGAAAGTTTTTTAAAAGTGTGTCACTTACCTGGATGTCCCAATCTCACCCTGTTCTGGCAGGGACCGCCCATTGATGCTGGGATCTCACCAGCATAACGGGGCACCTTGTCTCACACAGGAACATTCGTGACAGAAACGGGATGGGGGATGTATTGACAGTTTTCCCCATCAACCAAATGCAGTGCCGGTGGAACGGCAGCAGAATGGGTGCATAACAAGGGGGGAACAACGTCGTCTGAAAAAGGAGCCCTTTTGCGATCTCCTGGCATTGGTGTAACACCACATTTAGGACTTTTTCGGATGACGATCTGTAACGGAAGCAGCCTTGTCCCCGTTGCGAGGCTGCTGCGCGGTAGGGGGTCCATTTCAGATGACACTGTCCCCCTACCGATACTGTTGCAGAAGAGCTGGGAGGCTGCAGCACTATATTTAGCGATTTTCTAATCATGGAAGCTGACCGTGATTAGAAAATCGCTAAATATAGCTCTGCAGCCTCCCAGCTCTTCTGCAACAGAATCAGTACGGGGACAGCGTCATCCGAAACTGACCCCCTACCGCGCAGCAGCCTCGCAACGGGGACAAGGCTGCTTCCGTTACAGATTGCCATCCGAAAAAGTCCTTTATGTGTCTGATAATCTCCCTAGTTATGATTTTGATACTGTTGTCATAACCACAACTCTCTCTCAACCTGCTTTATCAGGAATCAACTCTGTGGGGAGAAGGAGCTCCATTCTGTTGGGCCAGAAGAAACTACTTTTAGTAGCTGCCTCCTCGTGGCCTATTCTTTCCCTGAGGCTTCATGGATGCTGACTGTTTTTAGTTCCCAAATGATGTTTTAAATTTTCATGTTCATCCTTGCATATATACCTTTATAAAATGAGAACCAGAAAAGACAACTGCAAAACTTCTGGGAACTGGAGTGAGGTTGGCAATATCACAGTCAAAAGCCAATAAATACTTGCCACTGCCAACTTTTCCTTAACAGCTAGTGACATTCAGTTAGCTCCAACCACACTACAAAATTACAGAACCATTTATTCTGCATGAATTATAGGACCAAAAGAAGTATATTGAATAAGAAGTACAGTTGTCCCTTCATATTTGCTGGGGTTTGGTTCCAGGACCCCCTGTGAATACCCACATCCGTGAATACTCAGGTCCCATTATATGCAATGGCATAGCAAAATGGTGTCCCTTATATAAGATGGCAAAATCAAGGTTTGCTTTTTGGATTATTACTGTTTTTAAGAATGTTTTCAAGCCATGAATACTTAAATCCGTGAATGCCAAATCCGTGAATGTGGAGGGACAACTAGGACCAAAAGAAGTATATTGAATGAAAATGAGTTTCCCACACTGCACTTCATATTTTAACTCTTTCTCTAAGATACAAAGGCACCAGATCCTGTCTGATCTTGGAAGCTATGCATGGTCACCCCTGGTTAGTACTTGGATAGGAGATAGCTAAGAAATAGGCTATATTTCGGAGGAAGGCACTGGTGGAACCACATCAGATTATTCCTTGCCTAAGAAAAACCTATGAATTTGATAGGGTTGCCATAAGTAAACAGGTGACTTGAAGGCTCTCTCACACACACACAACATCCAAAGCAAATTTTATGGAGGATGCATGGATACTGCTGATCTGTGTCTTCTCCCCACATCCTTTTTAAAAGAAAGAAATAGAATGTAATGTCGCAGATTCAGCTTTTCTTCCTAAGAGGCAACCGACGAATTGGATGGGAACATAGAAAAGCCAAAGACAAATGACTTTGTATCAGAAATCATCTTTCCTTATTTGCTGGGAGATGCAGACAAATGTGGTTTGGTGGCACCTACACCGCCTGCATAATGTCATGGTTGGGCCTATATATTCAACATTCTGTTGCCCAGATACCCATTCATATTGATTGCCAAATGATCTTCCCTTTATGCTTTTTCTTTCTATGAAATGTATGCTTACCTTCAGTGAAAAGCGTCAGAGAGAAGAAGAAATAATCTAGCCCCAGAGGGATGTGGAACTTGTAGTGAGTGAGTATACCCACCACACCGGTCATCACGAAGAAGATGTGAAATGTTGAATGTTGCCAAAAATTAAGACGTATCCACTGGTGGGTTTCCTCATTGTAAAGATGGAAGCGGGGACTGTCAGGCATTAGTTGTTCAGCTAGAAATGCTAAGAACCAAACAATGAGTTATGATTATTTTCAAAGGAACTGAGTTATACCAGAAAGGACAAGCATATGTTCATAACTTGAGTTGCATCCACTGCTTGTGAAGCCTGAGCACAGATTTCACCAGGGAATTGGGAGTTCTGCTGTACTTTCCAATAACACTTCCTTGATGAAAGCTGCAGACAATCTTGAAATAATCTCAGGGACAATGGCAAAGACCTTCCTATTAAAACAGACCTTCTGCCTTTAATCTGCTTGGGGTAGATAAATGTGAATGGCTGTGCTGGATTTAATATGTAATATGTGTTTTTAGTTCTTTTAAAATGAATGTTTTAAAAGTACTGCTTTAACAGGATTTTTGTTTGTTTGTTTCATGTTGGTTTCACTTTTGTATCATGCATTGTTTTAACTATTTTGCTTGATCGGATATTATAAGCCACTTTGGGTCCCACTTTGGGAGAAAGGCAGGACATAAATTCAATAAATAAATAAATAAATAAATAAGAACTCTCCTTTAAGCACCGCAATGGCAAGTTGCAATAGTACAGTAGTTAGTAGCAGATAAAATTGATTTCAACGTCTTGCTGCTACTGTCAGTAATCAATGGGGGATATTAAGGTTAGAGGGGACTTAGAATAGAATACACTCCTGGATTAGTGTGTTCGGGGACATCTGGGGCCTGTCCTGATGTAGGGCAAAAACTCGAAATGGAGTTTTTCCTGCATGCCTCCACATTTGCCCTGAAGCTGTGCACTTTATTATTCCCTGGAGGGATGTGGGGTACCTTGTTTTCACCATCCCTGTGGAGTTTCGTTTTCTGCTGCTGCCACCACCACCACCACTACTGTGACCAATTTTTAAGCTCTGGAGCCAGATCCTGATGGAAGGGAGAGTTTTTCGCCTTTTACCTGGCTCATCAGCACTGCCACCTCCCGCTTTCCCACTTGCCCATCTCAGGAAGAAGCACTTGAAGAAAGTGATGGAAGCACCAGGTGAGTGGAGAGCAGTCAGAGACAGCATGGGGAAGGGAGAAAACCTCTCCCTTTGGCAGGAACTGCCTCCAGAGCTTTAAAACTGGTCACAGTGGTGGCTGTGGCAGTGGCAGCTATGGCAGTGGACAAAAATAAGGAGAAAACCCCAGATCCCACATACTGCGCCTCTAGGTAAGATACCCTGAAGTGCTGCGAATCTGGGCCATTCCATGTGTGGCCAGATAGCCCCAGATTCAGGGGAAAGGCCATGCCATGTGTGGCCTGATTGTTACAGATTTGTGGGCATTCACATGGGGATTTGTCATTGTTGATAGTGTAGATAACCCCTGCATCTTCTGTAATATTTCCCTTGAGCAGCCGGTTTCAAAGTGTTTTACAGGCAACCAAGGGATTTGTTAATAAGGAGGTACATAATGGCAGATAACCTTCCTTGAAAGAGGGTAGAATTCAGCACAGGTCTGGTCTGTATAATTCTTTCAAAAGATGGGCCCAGCCAGCCCACCTATTAGTTATTATCTTCTTGGGGTGTCATTGTTAGGTTAAAAAGATAAATATTGAGGAAAACAGTTTCATTTTTTAAAAAAGTTGATCAATACAACAACCTCAAAGGTTTTTTTTTATTAATTATTTATACCCTTCTCTTCAGCCACAAGGCTATCAGAGCGGCTTACAAATTGTTTTAAGCAATAGCTATTTACACATCTACACTGCATTAAACAGTTTCCAATGTGTGTTAGCTAATTGCCCCCACAATCTGGGTACTCAGTTTACCAACCTACGAAAAGATGGAAGGTTGAGTGAACCTTGGAGCCCGCTGGAATCGAACTTGCAACGTGGTGATTTGCAGTACTGGCATTTAACCACTGCGCCACCAGAGTGCAGGTCATATGTCTGTTTGGCCCACCTCTTTAACTTAACTCAGACTGAAGGCCTGTGAGGAATTAGAAATTAATTTAATGTGTTTATCATAGAATCATAGGAGATTTTCACATGGGCTATATATCCTGTGGCAGGAACAGAACAGGATCGGGAAAGGTTTTCCCTTTCAGACGACGTTGACCCCGTTCTGTCCTGCATCCATCCTACTCCTGTGACCGTTCCAGAACAATGTAATCATGATTTTTCATCATGAATAGACCTCCTGTTCCATCGCTATCACGCAATCACGAGTGTGCGAACAGGAGCCCCGTTCCTGTTCTGAAATGACAGCTGTGGACAGGAGGTCTGTTCTGAGCACTTCCTGGTACGATCTGGACATCCAGGTACGTGGCACCCTTTATTTTACCCTCCCTGTTTTGATTATGTGATTTAAAGTGTGTTTTTGTGCTTGGTGAACTGATTTTATGTTTGGGGGAGTTTTATTTTTTAAATTTACCATCCGGCCGTTATCACGTAATAACATGATAACGTTTCAGACAGCCAGTCGTAAAAGCAGCCTTACAACAGCTGCATTTATGGCCGGCCAGCGAGGGGAGGGGGAGCCGTTCCTGCGGCGGAATTAAGGTGAGTGTGTGAAAGATTTATGTTATTCCATGGCAGGAACGGGAGAGGAGGTGGTGGGGCAGGAACGGGGCATTCTGGCCCCGTGTGAAAATCTCCATAGAGTTGCAAGAGACCACAATGGCCATCCAGTCCAACCCCCTGCCATACAGCAATACACAACCAAACACTTCTGATAGATGGCCATCCAGCCTCTGTTTAAAAACCTCCAAAGAAGGAGATCCACCACACTCCAAGGCAGTGTATTCTACTTCCGAACAGCTCTTACGGTCAGGAGGTTCTTCCTAATGTTTAGGTGAAACCTCTTTTCTGTAGTTTGAGTCCATTGCTCCATGTTTTAGTCTCTGGAGCAGCAGAAAACAAGCTTGCTCCCTCTTCAATATGTTTAATATTTAACATTTCTCAGTTGGGGTGAGCGAATCTACATTTTGCAAAGGTCCCTTGGGAGACAGGTAGATGAGGAAAACATTCTGTACATGTATCACCTTTGAGAACTACTGCTTTCAAGTTATTGCTTCAGGGTGGCTTTGTGTCCTACAGAGGGATACAGTTGTCCATTTGAAGGTCTGACAGAGGATGTGTATTTGAAAGCATCTTCTGTTTAAAGGGAAATCTATTGCGTGTCTGGTTTAAACATAAAGAAATGGCCTTGAAGTTGCTCAGCCACATTTATCACCAGGAGAATGAATTGATGTCACCTGTTCACAGTCTTCTCCATTTAAGTGAGATGCATTTTATTAGTATTTACATATTTTTTTTAGTATTTACATATTTTTTTTTTGCATTCCTAGCCAGAAAAAAAATGCAATATTTCTGGCAAATCTGTCATCTTTGGAGATGTATAAGATACCCTACTATATGTTTTGTGTTCTCAGTTAATCAAGATTGGTGCCGGAAAACAATGAAAATTGTGCCTCACATTTACCTAAAGTACAGAAGAATATCATGCCTCCCCATTCCAGAAGCTCCACCTGATGAAGGAATTTTTTGGTCCAGGCAGAATGTTTTGACTTCCGGCTGAGGTACTTCACAGGGTATTTTACAGCCCAAATGACTCCAAGGAGCATGAATAAAAATCCACCTAAGATATGTCCTACAAAAGTGTTCACCACCATGGCACCTTAGTGGATAAATACCTGTACAGAAGAAGAAACAAAAATATAAAACAACGGTTCTGTGCTGAGGGAAGGACAATATCCAACATTATGTATGAAACTGTGGTCTCATCTTCACAGGCCAGAATATTCTGGCTCCCCACTGGCATATTCTGTCTGCGGATCTGGCCTGTTCCTCCCGTTACCAGCATGAACCGGGGCTGTGGATAACGAAAATCGTGGATAATAGCGAACACTGTTGAAAATAATGGGACTTCCATAGAGTTGCCTTGGAGGACCTAAAATGGCTAGAGAATACATCTTTTCTAGGAAGACTCTATGGTAGGTGTGTTGTTTTGTGTCCTGTAGATAATTGAATTGGTGGATAATGAATCAGTGGATACGGGGGTCCTACTGTAAAGTCAAATTTGTGGAATTTTACAGGGAGAGTATGGAAGCATCTTTTTCACAAGTGTTAATGGGAACAGTGGAAACTTCCACCCTGCATGACAAGCAACGAGGAAAGGTTTTTGGAGCAGCTCCAGGGCCCCAGTCCCTTTGAAGCTGTCAGCAATGGAAGCATGGTTGTTGAACAAACCCAGATTCCTGCCATATGCATGGATTTGGGTGTGCATGCATATTTACTGGGTCCCCTCTCTGTTGAAATGAAACTGTTTTAAAACCTGCACCATAAGCAGTATTTAAGAGTTTATTAAATTAGGAAACAGGGGGTGTATCATTCACATTTCAGAGGGGGGGGGATAATTTTTATTGGCATAGTTTTTCTTTCCCATAGACTTAATATATTTTCTGAACTCTATGCAGTGGGAAAGTCAGTCTCATTCAATATACTTCTTTTGACCCTATAATTCAATATTATCTAATTGTATTTTAAGGGGTGGTGGTGGAGGGTTTTGGGATATATATTTTAAATGTTGTAAGCTGCCTGTAGCCTATGGGCCAGCACACTGTAGCAGTTTGAGTGTTGGACTACATTTCTGGAGACCAGGGTTCAAATCCTTGCTCAGCCATGGAAACCCATTGGGAGATCTTGGAAGTTTGCCTTTGACTTCTTCTGAAGCTGTGAGAGTATGACTTGCCCAGGGTCTGCCAGTGGGTTTCCATGACCAAGCAGGAATTTGAACCCTGGTCTCCCAGAGTCCTAGTCCAACACTCCAACCACTCCACTATGCTGGCTCTCACAATTCTACTCTTATTTTGTATATTTGAATTATAGTCGCTTATGATTATCAAAATGTCCTGTTTTGGTGTGTGATCAGTTTCTTCCTGGGTGTATGCATAGTGTTTTTCTATTTCTTCTTCTTCAGATTCTGTAGGTGTAGCATAACATTTAATTATGGTCATATTGGTAGGTTTTCCTTGCAGTCTCTTTGATATAATTTGGTCAACCTTTGTATTATATCTCCTGTCTACTTTTGATATGTCATGCCATGTTCTTAACACCACCCTCTTTCTTCTTTGCCAAACTACAAATCCTAAGATTCCAGAGAATGGAGCCATAACAAAGTGGCATCAACCTGCTATAATGTTGTAGTGTAGATACACTTATGTTACCCAAAGAGCTCTTGGAAATTCCAAGAAAATATCGAGATTCTAATATGTTGGGGAAATTAGCAGCAACTAAGCCTTAGCAATGTGAAAGAGGGCAACAGAGAAAGGGATCTTTACGCCAACTTTATCCCTAACTCTGAACAGACACACACAAATGCACAATGAAAAATTAACAATGATATTTATTAAAGACATAAAAATAATTACACCAAGCATGCACACATTCATACAAGAAGCATTCACACAAGACCACTTGGAATGGAAGGAGAGAGATTGCCAGAGGGATAGATAGGGAGATTTCTGGGGTGATACGACACCTGTCTTGCAGTCCAAAGTCATCAAGCAGACTGTCAGCCTGGATGGATGAATCTGGAGTGGCTAACACAAAGTGAGATGTAGTGTCCCCAAGCAGAGACTCTGTGTGCACTGAGGCATGATTTTCAGCCAATATTTGTACCAAAAATATGCCTGAGGTGAGAAAGTTTCATGGGTTGAAACAATCATCTCCAAAGATAGCACAATGAGTTCTAGGAAAACTCCTGGTCTTGACAATAGGTGTCCAAAGATGCTAATGTGTTGCAAACTGCCTTAAATGTCTGATGATTGGATTCAGAAAGCTTGAGCTTCCTCTTTTGATGACTAGGTGATTGGGGAAGGGAAGCTCAAAACTTTCAAACAAAGGAATACTCCATGTGCTTAATGGAATCAATGGCCCCGTCTACACGATTAAAAAAAAAAATCCGTTTGGGGGTAAAATATCTGAAAAGGCAGCCATTCGTATGCATATCATCCGCCTACATGATTTCTCACCCCCCAACTCTGTATGACCCCCCCCTTCCCCAGCTGGCTGGAGCGAGCGATCCAAGCAGCGGTTTTAAATCTCCCTCAGCTTTTTTTTCCTTAAAAAGGTGCCTGTTATGCAGATAGTCAGTTTTCCATATTTACAATATAAAATAAAAAGGAATAAATGTAAAATTCATGGACTTACTGGACTCTTGCTTAGCTGGGAATCCAACATAGTGGCTGCTCCCAATTCCCCTCTTTGCTAGCCCTGCCCCTTGTGCTCGCCCAGCCAATCAGATTACACTCTCTGTTCATATGTGTGCGAACGGGGTGTACAGACCATCGACAATACGAACAGCTGTACGGATTTTAGCTCGAGATTCTCTAATCCTCCCAAACGCAGAATCCACCGAGTTTACGGGGGATTCCTAGCCCCCCTTCTGAATGACACGCATGCATCTGAATGGCCGTGTGTACGGATGATCGATCTTCTGAACACCATACATATTTTTTTTTACCATATAGACGGGGCCATTGTCTGCCACTTGGGTGCGTGGTGGAGGCAATGTCCTTTGACCTTATATTTCCTCATACTTTGGAATTTTTCAGTAGTTCTTCCTTTGGGTGATGCCCATGTTGGGCTTACAACATGTGCCTACACTGTTTTTCCCAGTGGAAGACCACATAAATAATCCAAATTATTAATAAGCCAATTTTGGGGGTTTCTGGAGGTGGAGGCTCATTAAGGGGAACTAAAACTTAGACATCAGCCCTTGGGACATTAGAATCAGAGAGTAACTCTGTAGTTATGATGAAAGGGCCTTGTTTCAGTATGAGAAGAACACTAGTTCCACCCCCCAGCTATGGCAATTTAATTTTGAAGGGATTCTGGTCATATGCAGAAACCCTATGTGTACTGGAAGTGCTTCTGTTCAATCATCATTTGCCACATGAGGAGAGCAATGGAATCAAGGATGGAGAAGGATGGAGCTAGTGTGCTCTCTTGTTTGGGTTCACAATGCACATTCATCATGGCTGAATAAGGCTTTCCTCTAAGAAATATCCCCACAATGTTTGCAGTCTTGTGTGCATGCCTTCTGATTCAGAGCTTGTAACTATAACTCCTTAAATTTCCCAGCAGCATGGGTGGGGTGGGAGCCTGGGAGCTGTAGTCTGAAAAGTGACTTTTCCAAGTTCTGTATGTAATCTGAAAGGAAGCAAGCCTAGAGCAATGCTTCAATTGAGAGAAAGAAGAGCAGTATCAACAGAATTACTGTATGTTGAAATGAAACCTTTTATGTTTTGGGGAAAAGCTTTAGCAGGGCTTTCCTTTGGAGGAAGAGATGACTGGAATGGAATTTGGGTAATATTTGAGTTAATTGACAAAAATTAACACTGTGTATAGCAGGAGGACCATTTTAAATACTCTAAAGGTTCTAAAGTAGTTGTTACTGAGAGAAATTTCAGTCCCTCTTCAGGGAGTGTAAGATCCCTAAGGGTGACAGACCTTTCTCAAGGCTGGGTGTATCATTTGGGAAGGGGAGACAACCACCCTAGTCAGCACATTTTTGTTATCATTAAAGAGCAACCAATTGTTGGTTATTCAATTTTTTTTGTTATTATTTTTATTTCACAGTTTTGGAGCATCAGTGATTCAAATTCTATCCAAGAATCTAGAAACCAGTGAGGTATCAGCAAACAATGTGCCATGTTGCAATTAGTGCCACTTTTTGTAATAACTGTTTCTGACAAATAGCATCAAGGCAAACAGTGGGAAAAAATGAGTATGAATAATAAGCACCATCTGTGTAAAAAAGAAAGATGAAACTGTTGATCACACGTATTAATTCATGCAGCAAGAATGGAAGCATTTTCATTTCATCTCTTATGGGCAAAACGCAGAATGCTAAACATGCAAAACTGGGAACTGTATTTATTGCTGCCAACATGAATAATTGGAATATTTTAATTAGTTCTCCCATTTAGTACCAGAGGCCTTCAGCATTAGCATAAAGGCACATATTCATACTGTCCCTCTTCAGATACCACTAGCACACATACATTCCACATTAGCTTTAGGTTTGTCTCTTGGGCAATCATGTTTCCCCAAAATCTGTTCCCGGTATCTCCCAGTTGAGCAACGGGAAGCATTTTCATTTCATCTCTTATGGACAAAACGTTGAATGCTGAACATGTGAAACTGGGAAATTCATTTATTGCTGCCAACATGAATAACTGGAATTGTTTAATTAGTTAAATCATTGGTAATTAAATCACTGACAACTGTATACAAAGCTGATGTAGGGATACATATTTATAGTCTGCTGCAATAATGAACACTTTGGCTGAGATCCTACAGTATGTTGCATAGTGTGGATCTACACTCAGCTAGATCTACAGTGGTCATGGTACATCATGCTTCTATTCTGCCTATGCAGTTTGAACTGAATTACATCCATTGTGTAATGGCCAAAAAAGTACAACCATATGTGTAAAGGAACAGATGCATAACACCAACTTAACACGCACGCCTTAATGCCATGATAGGGTTTGAGTGTGCATGTTAGGGAGGCTCTGAAATGAGTGAAATGTACTCTAATGTGGAAGAAGCAGCTAGGGAAGGGTTTCTCAGTCAGGGTTCCCTCGAATCCTAGGGTTGTGCGAGAGCATGACTGGGGGGAAAAACCACATTGTTTTGAACTGTAAATACAATTTTTACAAGGGGCTTCCCTGAGACCTGGAAATTATGTCCTCCATGGCAAAAAGGTTGAGAAAGGCTGGGCTAGAGATACGTAGGTGGGGAATATATCCTAGCAAATCATAGTAGTGAAGATCCTTAGATGTTTTCTGTTTGCCGTGCTTTCTTTGCCCACCCACTGTCTCCCACGCACACCTAGATTTTCAGACCGCGTTTTACCGTGGCTCATGCGGGAGGAGCTTCCGGGAGAGGGACGGCGGTCTTGCACGGCAGAGGGTCGTTTTCGGACGCCGCCATCCCTCTCCCGAAATCATCCGTGTCACTTCCGTGAAGCTTTGGAAGCCTCAGCGCCATATTTTAATCACGGGCAAACTCCGTGATTAAAATATGGCTCTGCGGCATCCGAAGCTTCATGGAAGTGACACGGATGGTTTCGGGAGAGGGACGGCGGCATCCGAAAACGACCCTCTGCTGTGCAAGACCGCCGTCCCTCTCCCGGAAGTTCCTCCCGCATGAGCCACGGTAAAACACGGTCTGAAAATCTCCCTAGTTGTGCCAGAATTTATCTATTCTATGGGTTCAGCTCCACCTATACAAACATGACATAGGCTACAAATTAGGAACAAAAGTGAAACCAACACCCTTACTTAAGATAAAAGCAACACTGGATGTTTTCTTGGCAAATAAGTTTTCAGCCCTGCACCTGCAAAAATAACGGAACTATGTGGTGGCTGGGGTGAAGGAAAAGGATGATTGCTCACCTCCTTTCCCTGGCTGATTTCCCCTGCAAATCTCTCTCCTCTAATATGCTGTTAGCCCCCACCCCAGACTTTCAGTATTAGAGTCCAGATGGGAAAGAGGAACCCAAATTGTGTGGGGTCTGTGAAGAAACCACTCATGTTCAGAAATTAATATGAGGAATTTTAATTAGCTCAATGTGGCAGCGAGAGGCCAGATAACTGTTGGACCTTTTGACCTATGTATACCAGTACTAACTGGTACGTATACCAGTACTAACTGGCACACAGCCAGGAAATAAAATATTTTTTTAATTGAAAAATAATCTCGGAAGCATTCACACCAACACTCAGGCTTCAAGCAATCACACAAAGCTATCAAAAAAAGTAGGAAGTATTGGGATAGAGGGATAGAGGATCCATCTATATAATTAAAAAAAAACGTTTTGGGGGTAAAAAATACGAATAGGCAGCCGTTCATATGCATACGATCCACGTACACGATTTTTTACCCTCCTAAACTCCATATGAGCTCCCTTCCCCAGCTGGCTGGTGCGAGCAAGCCAAGAGGCAGTTTTAAATCTCCTGCCGCTTTTTTTTTTTTAAATTTAAAAAAGTGCCTGCTTTGTGGACATTCGGTTTTCCCTATTTACAAAGTAAAATAAAAATAAATATATATACACAATTCACAGACTTACTGGACTCTCGCTTAGCCGGGAATCCAACATGGTGGCTGCTCCCAATTCCCCTCCTTGCTAGCCCCACCCCCTCTACTTGGCCAGCCAATCAGATTACACTGCCTGTTCGTATGTATGCGAACGGGAAGTACAGACCATCAGCCATTCGAACAGCTGTACGTATTTTATGCCGAGATCCGCTAATCCTCCCGAACGCCGAATCCACATAGGGTAGTTTACGGGGGATTCACTAGCCCCCCTTCTGAATGACACGTATGAATCCAAATGGCTGTGTGTACAGAAGAGTGATTTCTGAACGGCGTATGTATTTTTTTTACCGTGTAGACAGGACCAGAGTTGTTGGTTCTGCTATACCTTGGAGCCATGAACCCAGAATAGGACTTGGAGACACAGCATCACAGTGACTCTGGTCCTTCCTGGAAGAGCTTGGTTCTAGACGGCGGTGCTGAAGCACTTCTGTTTGACATCTTGTCCAGAGGCTTATGGTGGTCCCTTGAGGTTCCATCTTTTTTCTTTCTTTAGAATACTTATGCCCTGGGGTATTTTCTGACTTTGGGTGGAACATGCTTGATTTTTCACCCACAGAATGCTTTGGACATGAGGTACTTTTATACCCTGCAATACACTGTAATTCTCCTTAGGGAACAGACAGTGTCCCACAAGTTCAACAAGGTAATGGTTTTCATGTCAGTGCATGAAGGTTATGCCACCTACAGAATTCAGAGGTGCAGCTTCTTGGATCATAGTTCAGTCTCCTAGCCACTGAATTATATCAGATCTAATTGATCTTTTTAAAAACATTACTTTCCTGAAGTTGAAAGCTTCCCCCAGAAAGGGAAAAATCCCCCACCAAATATCTGAACTGATTTCTGCCTTTCTGCTTAGAACAGTCTGTTACATTCCCTACAGACACTCTTTGTGACAATCAGCAAATAAAGGCAAACTCGTTGTTACTAAGATCCCTGTGCTGGTATTTAGACAGTGAGAACAAGTTACATAATGCATTAGAGTCAGACCAGCATATAAATTGATAAGCACTCTTCTTTTCATCTAGGCAGTACATTGTTAATAAAAGAGTGGGAAAGAGATATGAATTAATCAATGCATTAATTATCCTGGCCAATGCAAGTTTTAAAGAGCAGTGTTCACATTTTTGGTGTGCACTCTATGTGTGTAGCGCTTGGAAAGGTGCCCATGCTGTCTGTCAGATTCTGGGAGGGTAGTCTTGAAAAAGTAACTTTTCAAAGGACTCTAGTGGTATCTTTTATGCTACACATTTATAGCACTTTGATATCACTTTAGCTGCCACAGGTCCATTCTATCGGGATTTGTAGTTTTATAAAGTACAGTGCTTATAACTGTCTGCAATGCTACATCCAAGTCCTTAAAGTTCATCATCTATAAACTGACAAAGAGGAAGGGGGGCACATATATTTGACAAGTTGAAAGGTTGTTACGGATTTGCCAGAGTGGAAGAGGGGATTTGCCATCAGAAAAGCAAAGAGAATAAGGAACCAGTGGTTTTATATCAAGAGGCTTTAGAGAGCCTCTTCATGTAGGGTGACCTCAACGTGTCTGGACTACTATTACCATCATCCCCACTATGTTTAATCCCAACTAGAGTCAGATCTTTGAATCAATGCAATTTGCAGTAAGATTGGCTCACCGTTCAACACCTCTACTCTGGTCTGGGGCTACTAACAGGATTTGGCTTGTAGTGCCTCTTTATATGAAGGTTCCCTTTATGTATGTATTTCAAAGTCTACCTGCCAACTTTCAAGATGAAACTCTCTAAGGACAGACCACATTTAAACCAGAGACAGGAGGATGAAATTGTTCTTACTTTAGTAAAACCCTGTCCAAGGACCAAAATCACAAGAAAGCAGCAATTTATAAAAATATAGAGCACCGCACATACCAATTAGAAGCATATAATTGTAAATTCATATTAACTTAAATTCAGTTCAACACAGCTACTCTGGCCTGGGGCTACTACAGCATTTGGCTTGTAGTGCCTCTTTATATGAACGTTCCCTATATGTATGTACAGTTGTTCCTCCATATGCACGGATTTGGTATTCATGGCTTGAAAATATTCTTACAAAAATAATACAGTAATCCAAAAAGCAAACCTTGATTTTGCCCTTTTATATAAGGGACACCCTTTTGCTATGCCACTGCATATAATGGGACTTGAGTATTCACAGATTTTGGTATCCATGGGGGTCCTGGAACCAAACCCCAGTGAATGTGAAGGAACAACTGTATTTCAAAGTCTACCTGCCAGCTTTCAAGATGAAACTCTCTAAAGACAGACCATATCTAAACCAGAGACAGGAGAATAAAATTGTCCTTAGTAAAACCTTGTCCAGGAACCAAGAAAGCAGCAATTTATAAAAATATAGAGCACCGCACACATCACTTAGAAGCATATAATTGTAAATTCATATTAACTTAAATTCAGTGAGACTGACTTTTGAGCAGTTGTGCATAGGATAGCACTGTTAATCATGGGGCAGCTCCCCAGAAAAGTTTTAATGTTTATTGCTTTCAAGGGATGAGGATGTATAGATTGGTTAGGGAGTTCTTTGGAAGTCATCTGAGGACCCACCAGGTAGGCAATATCATGGGGTATAAATACAACCAGTGGAATATTAAATTAATTAGTAAATAGCCCCCCACCCAGCCCCATCCAGAGAAAGCAGAGAGATTTTACCTGTTCCAGGAGGTTGTTTCTGCTGCAGAACTCAAAGTCTATCTGAGCAGGTGGATATCTGATCGCAATGCTGTAAAGGCAAAGGGGAGGGAGTGCTAGCAGGACATTTTTTTTAAAAAAAGATTAATGCCATGCCTAATGAGAAGAAAGTGCCAACATGATTGGATTGCTGACTAATTTTAGAAGGTGATATACATGTTCTTGAACAAGTGCCATCTTTTTTGCATTTCTCCTTTCTCTCCACACTTGAATATTTGCACACTAATTTGCATTCCCCCCTTTTTCATTCAGCCACAATGTATTGGGTTATTTCTCTTGAGTTTGCATACAGAATCAATTCAAGCCCAAGTGCCTATCAGATCCATTCGTATCTATTTGGTCAAGACCCGGGAAATTTTCCGTGGGTTTTCCCCCCCCGGGCTGTGAGGCCGTGTTCTGGAGTAGTTTCTTTCTGACGTTTCGCCTGCTTCTGTGGAGAATGGTTGGGTAGGAGTGTGTGTGTGGGGGTTATATACTGTGAGCCCCTCTTGGAGAGGTTATGTAAATTTGTGTATTTGAATGGCTAGTTTCTGGGTGGAGCTATGCAAGGAGGATTAGTGTCTGTTTGGCTAAGGGTCCATTGTCTGCGGGAAATCCCCCTATCCCTGGGTAGAGTTCATTTGCATGTGTTGAGTTTTGATTTTGGTGTTTTTTAGGACTGGCAGCCAGATTTTTTTTTTTTACTCTTAGGGTTTCTTCTTTCCTGTTGAAGTTGTCCAGGTGTTTGTGGATTCCAATGGCTTCTCTGTGCATTCTGACATGATAGTTCCTGGCCTGGTCCAGATTTCTGTGTTTTTAAATAGCATTTTGAGTCCAGGTTGGTTTATAACATGTTCTGCTACTGCTGATTTTTCTGGCTGGCCCAGTCTGCAGTATCTCTCATGTTCCTTGATTCATGTTTGCACACTGCGTTTTGTGGTCCCTATGTAAACTTGTCCACAGCTGCATGGTATGCGGTAAACTCCTGCAGCTGTGAGAGGGTCTCTTTTGTCCTTCACTGAGCGTAGCATTTCTTGGATTTTTCTGGTTGGTCTGTAGATTGTTTGGAGGTTGTGTTTCCTCATCAGTTTCCCTATTCTGTCTGTGACTTCTTTGATGTATGTTAAAAATACCTTCCCTTTTGGTGGCTGTTTTTCTTCTTCATTCCTGTGTTTTTTTCTGGGTTTGGCTGCTCTTGTGATGTCTGATCTGGAGTAACAAGCAGCCTGTAGGGCCCAGATTAGGTGCCTCAGTTCGTCCTCCAGGTAGTGGGGTTCTCAGATCCTTTTCGCACGGTTTATCAATGTTTTTATTGTACTTCTTTTTTGTCCTGGGTGATGATTGGAGTTCTTGTGTAGGTATCTGTCCGTGTGTGTGGGTTTTCTGTATACCTTGTGGCCTAACCATTGGTTTGGTTTGCGGATGACTAGGACATCCAAGAATGGCAGTGTTCCTTCCTTCTCTTTTTCCACCGTGAATTGGATATTTGGGTGGATGCTATTCAGGTGGTTCAGCAATGAGACCAAAATCTTCTCCATGGTTCCAAATGGTGAAAGTGTCATCCACATAACGGAACCATGTTGTGGGCTTTTTTGGTGCTGTTTCCAGGGCTTGCTTTTCAAAATGTTCCATGTAGAAGTTTGCTATCACGGGGCTCAGGAAGCTGTCCATGGCTACCCCATCCATCTGTTCATAGAATTTGTTATCCCACTGGAAGTAGCTTGTGGTGAGGCAGTGTTTGAACAAGGCTGTGGTGTCCTCAGGAAATATTTGTTATATAAGTGTCATGGTCTCCATTATGGGGATTTTGGTGAACAAGGAGACAACATCAAAACTGATCAGTCTGTCTCCAGGTTTCAGTTCGATGTTGTTGATGTTTTCTATGAAGTGAGCTTAGTCTTTGATGTAGTGAGGCGTTTGTTCTATGTCGGTTTGTAATTGTGTGGCCAGAAACTTGGCCAAGTCATACATGGGGGATCCAATGGTGCTCACTAAGACAACCAACTGTTTATTGACCTGGGAATACCAATACAGGAACCTGTTGAAATTTTTGAGGATTCTCAAGCCTGTATTCAAATGGCAACAGCTGAAGGGGTTAAATCACGAACCAAACATGTGGCTATTAGATACCAGCATGTGCGTGAATCAATATAGGCAAGGCTGATTGCCTTAACTTATTGTCCATCACAAGAGAATCTAGCTGACATGTTTATGAAGGCACTAGGTCCTGTTAAATATCAATATTTGTTATCCAAGATTGGTATAGAACAATGTGGTTAAATACAGCTCTTTAAGGATAAATATAGAGAGGTGTCATGGATACTGGGACATGCAGTCAAAGTAAATTTATTTTACAAGGAGCTGAGATGTAACAATCTGCAGAGAGCAGCAGTATGAGCTAGTAGCAGTTTGCAGAATCTAGCTGATGTGTCATTTTTGATGAGCTAACAGCTCTGGTGCCAAACTGTCTGAGAAGGCTGTTGTGAAACAAAGCAGCAAACTCAGCCTCTGTGGAAGATAAAAGATATAGTGGAATGTCTCTTTGCCTTCCAAAAAATTGGTGAATTTGCATAAATTATAACTATTCCAGACATGGACTTTCTATCTAGAACATTCTGTTCAAAATCATTGTCCACATAATATTTCAATTCATGGCATCCCTAGGATGAAATCTGTATCCCATCATCTATGGTATCCTTCAGATATATTAACACTCTTTTTAAACCCTTCCAGTTACTCTGAGTAGGCTGTGACACTTTTCTGGATAAACCATTCACTGCATAGGCTATGTCCGGGCACATCCATTTAGACAAATAAAGTAAACTCCCAATAGCTTGATGATATAGCCCAGCATTCTAAAATAATGTCTCATCAGTAGTGTTAACAAAATCAGTCACCATAGGTGTTGGGGCACTTATGCATTCAGGCATATTACAATCAGACAACAATTTGGCTATTTTCTCCTTTTGGTTCATCAGAAAACTATCATCTTCAAGTCTTTTGATGTTCACACCCAAATATTATACTTTGCCCAGATCTTTAATTTGGAATTTTGAACCAAGTTCTTGGGTAAATTTTGCTACTTGTTCCTTTGTTCTGGTGATCAGACATAGATCATCCACAAAAGCAATTAGGATATTATAGCTTTAATGTTTACCCCTTGTATACATGCAAGGATCAGCTATGCTTTGTTGAAAACCAATGTTTAACATATCTCTTAAGCATCCTCCCCTTCCCTCCTCTTTCCCTTTTTAATCAAAGAGTATCCCATCTCTCCCCCCCCCAATATTCCATAATCAGTTTCCATTCACTGTCCTGTGTTTGTGTGAGTTTTTGCTTTAATTCAAATGTAAGTTTGTCCTACATGCCAAATCAGCCAGTTTTAGTAGCCAGTCATCTATTGTAGGAATTTCTTTCATCTTCCATCTGTTAGCAACAGTTAATCTTGCTTCTGTTATCATGTATAGTATTATTATCCAGTGGATTCTTTCATCTTCTTTTTTAAATACATGTGTTATATTTAGGAAATATAGTTCAGGTTTCTAGTAAATTTGATCTGCAATGTTTTTTCGATCACCACGTAGATTCCTCCTCAGAATTTTAAAATTAGATTGCAGCTCCACCACATAACGAAAAGAGATCCGGGTGTGGTTTTTGCATTTCCAGCATTTTTTTATTTTCTGTCTTGAAGCTATTCCTTTGTTTTGTTGAAAGTGCCCACCTCACCTCTGTCGAAAGGGAGTCAGAGGTTGGGAGCAGCCATGGAGAAGGCCCCCTTCATGTTTATCCGACAAAACAAGGGGCAGCCACATGCAACTCACATTTTGACTAGCCCTGATTGAAAGTGTAATGGGAGCAAATGGAGGCATCTGGGACTTTTTCAAACAGTTGAAAAAACCCATGAAGAGGTTGGTAGAAGAATAGGTCTGTTGAGCTTACACAGCCCTGTTTCAGACAAAGCCGTCCTCCTCTGTCCTTCTCTGAACCTCATCCCAACCTTCCCCCGTGCTGCTGGAGCCTCTTTTTATTGACGGAAAACCGCCGTCAGTAAAAAGTGGCACCCACAGCATGGGGGAAGGACAGGAGGAGGACTGTGTCGTCTGAAATGGGGTTGTGTAAGCGCCACAGCCCTGTTCTTTTCCCGACCTCCTTGTGGGTTTTTTCAACCGTTTGAAAAACTCCTTGGACAGGGAATCAGCAAAAAGAGGCAATAAGTAGTAGGAAGAGACACAGAATGGAGGGAAACTGTATAGGACAAATTCCCAAATTGGAGGTGAAGGCTATGGAAATGAACAAGTGGTTCTGAGTCACTGAAAGGGGCTGCCATCTTTGGAAGTGAGTTCTAAAGTGGGTGCTACAGACACATTCCGGTCAGAATTTGTTGAGGATCGGCTGGTTTCTGTTCGTTTGTCTGAGGTGCTATGGAAACCGTGCAAGAAGTCAGCACGGTCTCCACCACAACCTGCATATCCTTTCTAGGTTTGCATACATTTTGAGGGTACTTGTGCATTTTGTGCATGTGTGTGTGTGTGTGTGTGCTGAGGCACCCTCCTCCCCTAAACCTGAGTTAATAGTCTGCAGTCACACTGAGCAATGGAGGTCTGTTCTGCTGGAGACTGGGGTGCAGCAGGATGCCGTTTTCAGCTCCCTCCCACTGGTGAGCTGCGGTGTGACAATCAGAAGCAGGACCCCGGTGCCAACTCCTTGTTGTACAACAGTCCAGTGGCAGAAGGAGGCTGGAAACATTATCCTGCAGTGCCCTAATCACCAGCAGAACAGACCTTCAGTGCTTGGCGAGGCTACCGGCTGTTAAAGTGGGTTTGGGGTGTCGAGTCAGGAGATGATACTTTACACATTACACATTAATTAAGTCTGCGGTGCAGGATCTTACCATTATTTTCAGCATCATAATGTCTGCACTGCCAAGGAAAGGTTCTTGAGATTTTGTTTTTTGCCTCACTTGACAAAACAATTTGACTGACCTTGGGTACTATGGCTGAGATCCTATATCAAAGAGATGTCAAATAACCTTATGCTCATGGGGTTAGTCCTTGGTTATGCTATACCATTTTGTTAGAGAAATTGTGACCATATGCAACCAAATGCACACTGTGCAGTGAGGCAGATCAGTGCACAATGCACAACAGTGTGCATTAATGTGCAATGCATAGCCATGTACAATGGCCATGGATGCATAATTTCACTTGCTGTCCCAGTATCTCCCATCTGAGGTGGTCTCACTCTGCCTAATAGTTGGGGCCAGTCCAGATCATACCCAGCTTTCCAGAAGGATCTCTCTGGCCAAGGCTGGACTGGAAGGATCTTTGGCCTGTTCCAGTGGAAAGGAGCCCGCTCTTCTTGTCTTACCTACTTGCCAACTGGCTCCTCCACTTCACTGTCACAGAGCAGGAGAGGGATAATATGATGCAGAACAAGTCCTGCCCACACACAGTGCTCTCACGCTCTCTCCTGGGTCTGATGAATAATGACTATCATTATGAGTATAATTATTTTTTAAAAAGCATACCATGATGCTTAGTAAATGGGGAAAATGCATGCATTAGGTAAACTGTCAGACCCTTCGGTTTTGACCTGTCTGGCATGGGAGACCCTACCAGTGGCTATTATGCCACCGCCAGCATAGCTCAAAACATCATTAGGGTACGCAAGCCTCTCTCCCACGACAAGGGGGCGTAGAAGATAAAATTATTATCCTTGGTGACTTCAATGCCAGAGTAGGAAAGAACTCCGAAGCCTGGAAAGGTGTCTTAGGCAAGCATGGTGTTGGAAATTGCAATGATAATGGACGCCTCCTGCTAGAGTTCTGTGCAGAACAACAGCTGACTATTACAAACACAATCTTTCAGCAGAAAGATAGCTTGAAGACAACCTGGATGCATCCCCGATCCAAACATTGGCACCTCATTGACTACGTTCTAGTCCGTCAGAGAGACATTCGTGATGTCCGTCATACACGAGTGATGCCCAGTGCAGAATGCCAAACAGATCATCGCCTTGTCAGATGTAAACTAAATCTTCATCTTAAGTTCAAACCTAAGAGGGGTGGCATCTTAAAGAAGAGACTCCAAGTCAACAATCTTCAACAAGCTACCATGAGAGACAACTTCCAGGCAAATCTACAAACGAAACTTGAAGACCATCCTACAGATCCTTCTCCTACAGTGCTTTGGCAACATATCAAAAACAGCATCCTCCAGTCTGCAGAAGAATCCCTTGGCTTCTCCCACAAGAAAAATCAAGACTGGTTTGATGAAAACAACCAAGAGATCCAGGAGCTGTTGGCAAGGAAGAGAGCTGCTCACCAGGCATACCTCGCCCAGCCAACCTGTCATGTAAGAAAAGCAGCTTTCCGCCTCACATGTAGCAAACTACAACAAAAACTCCGAGACATGCAGAACAAGTGGTGGATCAATATAGCAGAAAAGACACAACGCTGTGCAGATCTGGGTGATCATAGAGGATTTTATGAAGCTCTTAAAGCAGTGTTTGGACCTACTTATCAGGTCCAAAGCTCCTTATACAGTACAGATGGTCAAACATTAATTACTGATAAAGCCTCCATCCTAAATCGTTGGGCTGAACATTTTCAAAGTCTCTTTAGCGCCAACCGAGTAGTCCAAGCCTCAGCTATCCAATATATGATACAAAAACCAATGAAAAATGAATTGGACATAGCTCCCACTCTGGAAGAGACCCTTAAGGCCATACAGCAGATGAAAAATGGCAAGGCAGCTGGGATTGATGGAATCCCACCTGAAGTTTGGAAACACGGAGGTCATGCACTCCACGAAAAATTCCACGAATTCCTTGTGAATTGCTGGGAAAAAGGGGAACTGCCATCAGACCTCCGAGACGCAGTCATCATCACCCTGTACAAGAAAAAAGGAGCAAAATCTGATTGCTCAAACTATCGAGGCATAACACTGCTCTCTATTGCTGGAAAAATCCTTGCAAGGATACTCCTGAACAGGTTAGTTCCTGCTATTGCAGAAGAACTTCTCCCTGAAAGCCAATGTGGCTTCAGAGCCAATAGAAGTACTATAGACATGGTATTTGCCCTTAGGCAACTGCAAGAAAAATGTAGGGAGCAGAACAAGGGTCTCTATGTAACATTTGTCGACCTCACCAAAGCCTTTGACACTGTAAGTAGAAAAGGTCTGTGGCAGATCCTGGAAAGACTAGGATGTCCCCCCAAATTCCTTAAAATGATTATCTTGCTACACGAGGGACAGCGTGGTCAAGTCAGATATGGCGATGCTCTTTCAGAGCCCTTTCTAATAACTAATGGAGTGAAGCAAGGTTGTGTTCTTGCACCAACTTTATTTACAATCTTCTTTAGCACGATGCTCCAAAGGGCTATGGCAGAGCTTGAAGAAGACGACGGCATCTATATACGCTACCGTACTGATGGTAGCTTGTTTAACTTAAGCCGTCTGAGGGCTCACACTAAGACTCTAAACTATCTAGTCCGTGAGCTGCTCTTCGCCGACGATGCTGCCCTTGTTGCCCACACAGAAGCAGCTCTGCAGCGCCTAACGTCCTGCTTTGCAACAGCTGCAGAGCTGTTTGGGCTAGAAGTCAACCTGAAGAAAACAGAAGTTCTTTACCAGCCTGCACCACAGGACGAACACCACCATCCCCACATTGCCGTCGGCAAATCAGTGCTCAAATCCGTTCAGCAGTTCACCTACCTGGGAAGCATCATCTCCTCAGATGCCAAGATTGACAAAGAGATCGATCACAGATTAGCAAAGGCATATAGTGCATTTGGAAGACTTCACAAAAGAGTCTGGAGCAATAAACACCTGAAGCAAAGCACAAAAATCAGTGTGTATAGAGCCATTGTACTGTCTATCCTCCTTTATGGATCTGAAACATGGGTCACCTATCGCCACCACCTACGACTCCTCGAGCGCTTTCATCAGCGCTGTCTACGCACAATCCTAAATATACACTGGACTGACTATGTGACGAATGTTGCTGTCCTTGAGCAAGCAGGGATCACCAGCATTGAGGCCATGATATTGAGAACACAGCTGCGCTGGGCAGGGCACGTTTCTAGGATGGAGGACCATCGCCTCCCAAAAATACTACTCTACGGTGAACTCGCCACGGGTCAGCGTAAGAGGGGCGCTCCAAAAAAGCGATACAAAGACTCCCTGAAACAACATCTCAGGCTTGGCCAAATTGATCACCAACAGTGGTCCGCCCTGGCCTCACATCGGGAGGCATGGAGACGCACTATCCACAATGCTGCAGCCTTATTTGAGAACTCACGACGAACAAGTCTTGAAGAGAAACGACAACGCAGAAAGAATCACAACCCAAAAACATCACCCAAGGAGACCTTCTGCTGTGCTTTTTGCAACCGGACTTGTTTATCTCGGATTGGCCTTTTTAGTCATCAGCGCGCTTGCAGAAAGCGCGGGATGAGTCCTTCCTGAATCTTCGTTTGCGAAGAAAAGCCAGAGAGAGGTAAACTGTATAAATAAATGTACACATTGGGCAAAAATGCAATATAATGTGCAAGAATTTCCCCATCAGCAAAGATATCACAAGCTTATATGAAGGAAAGGTGGCAAGAAAATGCAGGTGGAATTTGAGGAAATACATTGAAGCTGGGAGTGAGCAATTTCCATATCCCTAATCTTAAACTCAGCGTATCCTGTTTTTGCATCACTTTGCATTTTTTTTAAAAGTCCACATGAAAAATCAGCATACATTTTTGTGCGCATCTGTAAATGTAACACATGAGTCCTAGTTTTGGGGGAAATCAGGTGATCATCACCATCATTGCTGATAATCTACACCAGCTACTTAGTTACAAATGCATCTCCTGGCCTGACCCTTAAAACCTAACAACCAGCTGCCAGATTGGGTGGTGGAAGTCCATTAAGCTGCCAACTGGGGTGCAGGGAGGATGCAAGTGAGATTCAAGCGAGGCTGAAGCAAGGACTTGTAATAGGGGTCCTACTTCTGATTGTTGCAGCCTTGCTCAGTGGTCAGAGGGAGTTGGAGACATCATCTTCTTTGTCCCCTGATTGGCAGCTGAAAAGACCATCTTCACCCTATCCAGGTACTAGCTATTAAGGTAGCCCGGGGGAGGGGGGTTAATTACATTATCTTACAATATGACTACATAGTCTTACTGAAGATGGAATACAGTAGGACCCCTGTATCCACTGATTAATTATCCACTGATTCAATTATCCACAGGACACAAAACAGCACATCTAACATAGAGGTGCCAGTTACACGACAAAAATTGTCGCAGGGCTTACCGTGATTTCCTGATCCCGTATCCGCCCCTCGCTGTTTATACGATTTTTGTCACTCTTTAGGAAATCCTGGAAGATCCCGTGATTGATATTTACACGACAAAAGTCTTTATTGGTCTTGCACTGTTATATCTCGTGCTTTTGCTGTTTACACATGTTTAGCTTACCGGGATTTTTTTTTTTTGGCTGTCAATCAAGGATGCCATTACTCGTGTTTTCACAACCTCGGTGACGCACTTCCTTTAGAGTTCCGCGCCATGAGCGATGCTATTGGCTGGCTGGTGGGGGAGAGAGAGGGGACAGAGGTTTGGTATTCCCCTTGCCTCTTAAAAATGTTAACCCTTTAAGCAGAGGCAGAAGGCATTTTGAAAGACCTCAGACGGAGGAACAATTAAACCATGTCCTTTCCTTTTGAAATCAAGCTGAGTAGAGGCTTGGAATTTCTTTCGCTTTAAGCAGAGGCAGAAGGCATTTTGAAAGACCCAGACTGAGATCTTTCGCTCAGATGCAGGGAGTGCTTTCCTTTTGAAATCAAGCCGAGTGAGGTTGTGGGGGGGGTTGGGTTTTTCCTTGCCTCTTTAAAATGTTAATCCTTACAGCTGAGTTTTAGCAGCAGACAGACAGGCATTTTGAAAGACACAGACACAGAGAGGGGGAATTAAAGGGTGTTCATTCGCTCAGAGGCTGGAATATTTTACTATGCCCGTTCAGACCCAGTGAGGTGATCAAGGCAGGGGATGAATGGGCGACCCTCTGCCCACCACAATCTCTTTGTAACATGCAGTTGAGGAAGAGGTTAAAGCTGAAGGGTTTGCAGTGTAGAAATCCATTTAAAAAGTTGATCGAGTACACGCACGTCACCTTCGTGCAGCTGGAAGGGATGCCTTTGTTTTCGGCTGGTGAGGCTGGATCTGTTGAACGGGTGACTGACCCCTCCTTTTCTGGTCACTGATCTCTAAGCCCACACCCGGTCACCATTTCCGGTCATCCCCTAGTACCGAGATATTTTGTCCCAGGCTGTTTACATTTCCGATTTTCTGAATGCTCCAGTGACTTTTTTAAAAACCAGCACAAACCGTGGGACTGGAAGTCCCGCAGGTTGAGGGATAAAAGGTGGCCCCCCTTCCGAAAATCACGTACCCGACCCGATGTACATGTAAATTGCCAGGGATCAACTCGAATTCTTCCCGGAACATTTTCATCGTGTAAACGGCACCAGAGTCTTCCTAGAAAATGTGTCTTCTCTAGCCATTTTCTAGGTCCTCCAAGGCAGCTCTATGGTATTTTAAACCAGAAGTCCCATTATTTGCAATGGTGTTCACTATTATCCATGGTTTTCGGTATCCATGGACCCCCCCCCTCCCCAGAACCAATCCCCAGTGGATATGGCGGTCCTACTGTAGTTACAGAGCTATAGCTCTAGGTTAAAAATTTGTAAATATAAGGATAGAAGAAGGAAAAGAAACAAGAATGATGATAATAGAAGATGGGGTGATGATTTTAGAGACGTTTCAGGATAAACCAAGGACTATTTGATTTCAAATTAAATCCTTAGGTCTCATACAGGTGACTATAAGGAAGTGATTTTTTAAAATTTAATGGATTAAACAGGGACTAGAAGAATAATCTGCATAAGCTTTGAGTAATATAGAAAAAGAGATAGTGGATAATGTTAGTAAACAAAATAGAGATATAAGAATGGAAAAATTGTATAAAATGATGTTGATGTGATACGTATTGATTACCACTGTATTTAATAAAGATTATATATATATATATATATATATATATATATATATAACTGCAATACAATATTGAATGCCTGCCCATATTCTTATGCAGCTTTGCATACTTTTCTCATTTTTGCAAGCTTCAATGTCCCACTTCGAGGCATTTCGGTACATTATTTTCCACTAACATACGCTTTGTTGTACATACTTTTTCCTGCTATACTGAAACATTCTCCCCTGCCCCAAGAAAAACACACATTCTTTGATTGGAGAATTGCAGATGAGTTTGGGGTAGCGTGAATACCAAATGAGAACTGTTTCATTTCATTTTATTGATGCCGGAACTGTATATTAGGTAAGACTGCATTAAAATTTGAACCAAATTTCTTCCCTGTGCCTAGCTGGCAGTCAGTACAAAGCCAAATATCACAGAGGTAGATAAAGCAATACACTGACTTCATATTTAAGGTAGATTCTTATGTTCCTATGTTTAAGGTATGGATTAGAACTCAAAGACAGAACACATGCTTTGCACACCAAATACTGGTTCAGTCCTCGGCATGTCATGTAAAATCCAGTGCAGATGTTTTTATTATTTCTAGCCTTACATACCAAGAGAATATGTAGGTCTGTGCCAGCCCTAGCTCTAAAACTATGGGTGGATCCACACTACAAAAATAATCCAGTTTGAAACTGGATTACTGGTATTTGCCATGGCTCCTTTCTATGGAATCCTTGGATTTGTAGTTTGGTGAGGCACCAGCACGCTCTGGCAGAGAAGGCCAAAGGCCTTGTAAAACTACAAATCCCAGGATTCAGTAGGAAGGAGTCATGGCAAATAATCCAGTTTCAAACTGGATTATTTGTGTAGTGTGGGTTAGGCCTATGATATCTAAACATCTGAAACAGTCTGGATACTAAAAGTACCCTGAAGGTGTACCTCTCAAGTTTTTTTTTTAAAAAAAGACGATTAAAGCAGCTTTAATTCATTAAAATTTATTTAGCTGATTAAAATGCAGCACCATTTTCAGCCATGAGATGCCAGACCTTCCTTAACCATAAAAGCCAACACTGGAAGCAGGGCGAGGAGATTTCTCCAGAGGGTCTCTGGATGGAGTCACTGGTGCTTTCTGGTTGGGGGGTACGAGGAGGAGGGAGAGCAGAGGCAGAGAGTGAATGAGGACTGGGGTGGAGGGAGAGAAAGTCCATTGAGAAATTAAAAAAGGAGGAGGAGGGAGAGAAGAGAAAGAGATGAAGAAAAATGAAGGGTCATGGGGTGGGGCTGAAGGGTGGGTTCTAACCCTCATGAAACTAGTATTGCTGTCTGATTCCAAATAAAATTGCATGATGTAAATGGTAGCAGCAGCAGCAACTTACATTCCCATTGTGCCAGTTTGGCAGGGACAGTCCTGATTAACCTTCTGTCTTCCCATTTTCCCAGCTGATTTTAAAATGCCTGTTTCTTTCTCCTCCTCCTCCTTTTCCCCTTTGTCCTTAGCTTATTTTAATTGTTGCAATAAACAGTTTGCACGCAATTAACTCAGCAGGGAGGAGAGGAGAGGAGAGGAGAGGATGGGTGTTGCCCTTCCTAGTCTCTCTCTGGCTTTTCTTTGCAAATGAAGATTCAGGAAGGACTCATCCCGCGCTTTCCGCAAGCACGCTGATGACTAAAAAGGCCAATCCGAGATAAACAAGTCCGGTTGCAGAAAGCACAGCAGAAGGTCTCCTTGGGTGATGTTTCCAGGTTGTGATTCTTTCTGCGTTGTCATTTCTCTTCAAGACTTGTTCGGTGTGAGTTCTCAAATAAGGCTGCAGCATTGTGGATAGTGCGTCTCCATGCCTCCCAATGTGAGGTCAGGGCGGACCATTGTTGGTGATCAATTTGGCCAAGCCTAAGATGTTGTTTCAGGGAGTCCTTGTATCACTTTTTTGGAACACCCCTCTTACGCTGACCCGTGGCGAGTTCACCGTAGAGTACTATTTTTGGGAGGCGATGGTCCTCCATCCTAGACACATGCCCTGCCCAGCGCAGCTGTGTTCTCAATATCATGGCCTCAATTCTGGTGAGCCCTGCTTGCTCAAGGACAGCAACATTCGTCACATAGTCAGTACAGTGTATATTTAGGATTGTGTGTAAACAGCGCTGGTGGAAGCGTTCGAGGAGTTGTAAGTGGTGGTGATAGGTGACCCCCGTTTCAGACCCATAGAGGAGAATAGACAGTACAATGTCTCTATACATTCCTAGTAGGCTCAGGCAAAAGCAAACTGTTGCAGCGTTTCCTGACTTGTGTGTTCTCCCTCATTAATAATTTTTGCCTGCTTGACCACGCTCTGGTGTTACTTGGTCCCATGTGCCTTGGTTTTCATTGAAATGTTGGAGGATATGCAAAAAGAGTGAAAGAAACGTTTTGGCCGGCAGAGGAAGAAGTTGGCCTTGCCCAGTCTTTTTTTCCAGCACATTGGCTTGAAAGCAAAAAAGCTGGTCAGACTGGTTTTTGCTCCCTTGTTCAGCTAGCTGGCAACTTTTCTCTCCTTACAATGTGCTGCTGTAATAACTGGCATTGCCTGTCTTGATAGTCAACAGATAGGCTTGTTATTGTTTGCTTTCAAGTCCTTTCCAATTTATAGAGACCCTGGAGATGATCAGACATGTAAAAAACAGTGTTATAACGATGCCAGGAGGTTGCTAAAGGGCTCCCTTTACAGATGACGTCATTCTCCCCTCGTTATCCACCTGTTCCGCTGCCGTACCACTGGTACTGCTTTTTATTGATGGGATAAGCCTGTTCCATTTCTGTCACAGATGTTCCTGCAACTGAAAAAGTGGTCCGTTATGCTGGCGAGATCCCAGCATCAATGGGAGGTCCCTGTCAGAACACTTCCAGGTGAGATTGGGACATCCAGGTAAGTGACACACTTTTTAAAAACATCCCTAGGTTACTTGTAATACTTTTAGTGCGTTTAGGTTCTTGGTGTCACTTTTTTGTGTGTATTTTTATTTTTGAATTTCCCGTGCTTGCATCTTCTCGTGAAAATCCATGGGAAAATCCGTTAGAGCTCCATTTACTCCTGGGCTGCCCTGTTCATGCTACTAAAGGTAGGTCTGAAAAGTTTTTGTGCCAGGGCAGGGACGGGACAGGGGCAAGAGTGGAGATTGTGGGACAGGAACGCTTTTTTCATTCCTGTCTGATAATCTCCCCTAAGGTGAACCTATCATGGGGTTTTCTGGTCAAGATTTGTTCAGAAGGGGTTTGCCTTTGCCTTCCTCTGAGCCTGAGAGAACGTTGAAACTAGTCTATGAAATTGCATTAAGAGAATTAGCCTATGAAACACTTTGTGTTTGGAGGGAGATCACATAAAAAGCATGCTGAACTATATTCATTTATGATTACAGAAATCTTTGGGAGATACAAGAAAAACAGTGTAGATTCAAAACAAGAGAAGAGCTGTCAAAGGAAGAAATAGCTTGCCACTGGTTTTTGTATAGACAACTTTCCGAGAGATACAAAAAGATGTTAAATTAGAAGGAATAGAATTAGAGGAAAATGGGATTTGAAACATTATTACAAAGCCCAAATAAACAACTTATAAAGAAAATTTACAAGATTCTAATACAAAAGGAATTGGAACAAGAAACAATCAAAGATAATAAGAATAAATGGGCCCAAAACTTTGGACACACTATATTATTAGAATATTGGGGGGAAACCTGAAATAGGAACGTAACCTTCACAAGAAGCTATAACATCAGGGAAAATTACTGTAAGATGCTTTATAGATGGCATCTAACGCCTGAGAAAGTAAACAAAATATATAAGAATTTTAATGATAAATGTTGGAAGTGTGGGGAAACAAGAGGTATTTTCTTCCATGTGTGGTGGAAATGTGGGAAAGCAAAGAATTTTTTGGGGGTAAAATTACACTATAATAAAAGGGCTCTAGATATTGATTACCCCATGAATCCTGGAGTATATTTGCTCAGTATGTTCCATGTCATAGATAAACAATCAGAGAAAAACTTTTGGAGAGTATTACTTTATATGGTTTCAGCTGTGAGGCTAGTTATATGCTAGGAGCTGGAAGAATTCAGAAATCCCAACAAGAAGAATGGCTTCTAAAATCGTATGACATGGACAAGTTAACAACTGCTATGAATGAGAAAACTTTAGGGAAATTTCCCTTGTGGAAAAATAAATGGGGAAATCTAGCAGTGATAAGTATGGGAGATTGAATATAAATAACAAATATAGTCTGTAAGAGTAGAAACAAAGAATATGAGTTACAACTATAATTTATATATTCAGCATACAAAAGGCAGATAACTGAGTTTGAAGACGAGTTAAGAAGGGATGATGTAAATCTATTAACCACCACAACTGGGTGAAGATAAGGAAGTAGGACTCTTATGTTAGATGTTATGTTAATTTATGTGTTGCATTTGTTTTTTATTGCATGGAAATTGGTCTAATCAAAAATTTAAAAAAAATGATTACAGAAATACCAGGGGAAATGGTTTGTTGGTCAGAAACTGGTCTCCCACCAACAATCCTAAAAATCTGTTGAAAATATGAATGTTCCTTAATGTTTTCCTCTTTCCAGCAATGATTGGATGAAGGCAAATAGGAGCACAAAGGAGGTACAGGTCTGGAGTTCAGGGTTTGAATCCTTACTCAGCCATGGAAATCCACTGGGTGACCTTGGCAAGTCACACTCTCTCAGCCTCAGAGGAAGGCAAAGGCAACCCCCCTTCTGAACAAATGTTGCCAAGAAAACCCCATGCTGGGTTTGCATTAAGGTCACCACAAGTCAGAAATGACTTGAAGGCTCAGGCTGTGGATAGGATCCTTGGAGAAATGAGAGCCATCACATCCGAACTAGATACTTGCCCTTCCTGGTTTATTAAACAGGCCAGAGGGCATGGCCCCCAAAAGTGTGGGGGGCTAACAGGGCTCTAACCTGGGGGGCTCAGGCACCTGGGATTAGGAGTGGGGCTGGTGTGGTATTATTGTAAGTTTTTATTACACAAATCCATTTAGTTTTTTTTAAAAAATAAATATAAATATTACTTTGGTGTCATCATTTAAACTGACTTGTTCTAATTTTTATCATAAAACCTGTAGAGCATCTTGCTGCCCTGAACCTTAGGAGTAGGTAGGGGGCCCACAAAGGATCCTGGCCTGGCGGTCTGCTTCAGGATGTGGGGGCCATGCCAGAGGGGGACGGACTGATTGGATGAAAGGGGAAGCCAATGCCTCCCTACAACAAGGCAGCATTCCCACTTGCCTTTAAAGATAGTCTTTTCCTTATCTTTTACCTATGTTGCCCCTGTTTTAATTTGGAAGACTCCCTGAGTCCTGCTTTGGGGGAGAAAGAGAAGATATATTTAAAGTTAATACTAACAATATCACCGTTATTGCCTTTTATATCAAAATGTACTGCTGGCCTAGTCACGAGACTGGATGAAAATGTTTGTATCTGAACAATATGATTCATTTAGTTGGGGAAAAGAGTTGGGTTTCTGTTTTTATTTTTTCCTACTCTCCAGATGGCAAACCTTCAGAGACAGCTGTGTTAAGTACCAGATGAGTAATCTGCAGTTCTTGCATTTGTGTAGGGTGTGTGCCCAGTTTTGCCTGTACAAATTTAAGGCTTATATATATATTAAAATTTCAAAAATATGTCAAAGACTTGCATATGTTAGCTAAGTTATGCTTCCCCATCGTCAATATTTCATGAGTTTTTTGCTCCTCTGCCCATCTCTTAAGGCCTCATTCAAAGTCCAGTAATATAGGCTGTAAGGCAAAATGGACATCTAGACTACCCTCATCTGGTGTCCTCCATATGTGTTACAAATCCCAGCATCCCCAGCCAGCACAGCTGACCATGCTGGCGGGGAATAGAGTAGTCTGGCACTCTCTGGAGAACATGAGGTTGGAGATCTAAACCTGTTTGATAGACAACTCAATATGGTCTTGTGGTTTTGATGTCAATTTTGTTGCAATTAAAGACATTTGCACAATACATTTTTAAAAATATCAGGATTGATATATTTAAGATAAAATTTCTGTAATGTACACCATGCAGATACCAGCACCATGTACATATTCTTTGGTGTATATTCTAGTACTAAAATGTCTATTGTCATGCTTGTTTCTCCAAAAGTGGAATTCTAACTCAAGAAGAAGATGACCCACTTCTAGATTATTCAATGCCACCACTGCTCTAATGTGGGACGAGCACTGAGCAAGAACTAGACCATATCAGAAGCTGAACACAAAACAATTTGTGTTTTTTTCAGTTAATCTAACACTGAAAACCCCATAATGGTAGTATCGAGGGCAGCTGAGCCTACCCATTAAAACCTGGGCCTGTGGTGAATTCAACTCTGTAGCCCTCTTGGGTCTCACTCCGTAAATTAGAAGTTTCAAACAGGGTCGAAGGAATCTTCACTATTCCTCAGTGAGAGAAAACAATTGATGGTGGACAAATTCCCTGAAAGAGAGCCTTTTCAATGCCATTGTCCTCCTCATTCGCAACCAGGGAGGAGTGCTGAATGTGAATCAGAAAGCACTTCTAGTTTACATGGGACTATAGTAAGGGCCAAGTATCCTGGACTGAATTCCATGCCATCCAAAAAATGTACACTCTAAGCTGCTTCCATGCAATCCTCAGTAGCATACTCATAGCAACCTCATGAGGTCAGTTAGATTGAGGAAATGTGCCATGAAGAACTGGGACTTGGATCTAGCTCTTTTTGTCTGCACCCAATCCCATAGAGTAACAGCTCTGTCTGGTTTTTTGAAACTTTCAGAATATTTTTCTCATGCATTTGAACTATCTATCACTGGATATAGCAATTGCAATAGCATTGATATTGCTATACCGCTTATCAGTGCCAAAGCACTCCCTAAGCGGTTTTAAAATGTTTTAGCTAATTACCCACAACAAACTGGGTACTCATTTTACCAACCTATGGAAGGATGGAAGGCTGAGTCAACCTTGGAGCCTTCTGGGATCAAACCCATAACATTGTGGCTTGCAATACCAGCATTTAACCACTGCACCACCAGGATTCCTTAGGATATTTGATGCTGGGTAGCTGGGTTTGCTGCTGAAGCAGTTAGGTCATTTATTGCCACTTCTGCTCAATCTCTGTATTTGTAAATAAACTTCACGTATTGGAAAATGTCGTAAGCCTCTCCCACAATCTCCTTCCAATGGAGGGTAAACTTAGCCAAATGTTGCATCGCAGAACTTTCTACAGTCTACAGAAAAGGGAGGTTGAATAGAATGATACATTTCAAGGTAAAGCAATTTGAAGAAGCCCAGTCTTCTCATGGAACAGGCGTACAAACCTGTTGGCCATCATACATGAACAGAACGTTGGACTTTGGTCTGCTCCAGCATGGCTCTTACATGTAGCAGAGTCCCGGATTGGGTTAATCTTTGGAGTTTTAAGAAATTGTGATTGTTAAATCTCCTGGAAATGAAAGGAACCGATGGGGGCTGGCATCATTGCTCATTCTTCATCCGAAACATTCAAGAGCGAAGCATGATCTCCCTTCTCATTCTTGTGTTTGTGGAGGCCGAGCCTGATCTCTATCTGTCCATTGTTTCTTCTATAGCTCTGGGTGCAGCTATGAACAATGACAAAAATAGATCTTATCAGCCACACACACTGGTGCTATGAAAAGTTACTGTTAATTTTTCTTGTAAGCCAGTTGGAGGGAAACCTGTCTTCTTCAAATTTCCTTTGTAATCTCTCGTTTCTGATCTGTGACAAGAGATCTTTGGTCATTGCAAAAGAAATTAATTATTTGTAATTCTAAGCAATTATGTATTTGGTATTTGTAGTTAATTCCTTTCGCAATAACCCAAAGCAGTAATTAAATTCCATCACAAAATGTAATGGGATGAGGAATAACCTCACTTCTTTTGTGGCAGAACTTTTACTGTTTCAGTTACAGGGCTTATGTGTATGTGTCCTCTCTCCATAGATGTGTTTTGTATTACAGGTCAATGATCTGAAGTGTTCTACTGTTGTTTTAAAGATAACTAGTTAATTTTAGACAACAAGAAAGCAAATTGTTACTTTAAAAAAAAATAATTGTAATGGTAACTAATTATTGGGGGGAACTGTAAATGTAATGATTACTTTACAAATTATATTTCCAAACTCTAATTCCTCCCCTAGCAATCCTCTTGATTGGGGTCAAAAGAAGGAGACAGAGAAGGACATATAAGGAGGGAAGAGTTTGGGGCAAGCAGGCAGTGGCACGGAGACAACAGAGTTGCCCACCTGCTATTCACTCTGGCTTCATATGCACCATTTGCACACAGACTCTGACAGATTGTCTGAATGGACACAGCACTTTGGAGAAAAATGCATTCCCATCCCTGTCGTAAGACACTGCATGGTCAATGTCTGCCTATGGTGCCAGGGATTTCAGCTATATATACATACAATGATCTCAATCCCTCTAACATGTCAGAGATGAAAATGGGAACATGTGTGGCCAAGATATTAACAAAATTATTAATGAGAAGGGACACACACACTAAGAGAGGCTGCAGCAGTTTGCTTTTGCTTGAGGCTATTGGGAAGGGCACAGTCCTACCCTCTCCTGTCCTTTCCCCCCTTGCTGAATTAAACTGAGTTCTGCACTTTAAACTCAGTTTGCAGCAACTGAAGTGAGTTGAGCACAAAGTGAGGGGGGGAGTGTAAGGAGGAGAGAGAAACTGGGACATTTTAAAAGCAGCTGAAAAGTAAAATGGCAGAGGATTCATCAGGACTGTCCCTGCCAAATTGGAACAACTGACGTGTGTGTGGTCTGCAGGGCCCCACCACTTTGTTCCCTGTGTCTCCATGACCTGCACCACCTAAATAAAATCTAGAAAGGCAGCCTAGCTGATCTGGGCAGCAAGTGGAGACCTGGTTGGTTTCATATATCTCTGGCTGCAGGCCTCCTTTCTTGGTCTGAGCAACATTGAACAACCGAATAGCTATACAGTCTGCCTAAGGGACGCCATGGGGACTTCTGTGGTTGTCTTCCCCACGTAGCTTTGCCTCCCCCACCCAAACTGCCTTTAACTACTTAACAAGGCTGGGCTCCTTTCACCCAGTTTTCGGGTTTGCACCTTGGCTGCAACTGTTTGTTTTTATTTTTGAGCAAAATCATGCACAGGCCCATATTCCCATGCATAACTGATCATGTGCACTAATAGCATCTTGTGTAACTAAAGCTACCTTGGGGTAAATGAGGGAATATTCTAGAAAACTTACCAATGAACCAGAATATAAATGATAGCCATAATAAGGATATCTATGGCATAGTGCCAGCAAAAGCACATGGTGATGAACATCATGTTGTTATGGTCCTCCTCATCCCACGCCGGCCCTCCAAATGGTGGGTACAGAACAAATCCTATCTGGGTGGAAAAGAAATAATGTTCCATGAAAAAAAGCTGAGGTGTGTTAAGTGATGGAGTTCTCTGATAATATATAAACAGCCACACCTGTTCTGTTGTTGTCCAATGCAACAACTGTTGTTGCCCATGTCTTTTCATCATTCTTGCAATATCAAATCAATGTCATGATTTTTCTGATGCTGAGCAAAGAGATCAGAGTCAGATCGAGATATTCCACAACAGAGATGCCACACCTGAAAAAAGTCTTGTTTCCCTGAGAGCCACTTCTTCCACCTCATACTCAGAGAAAGGCCCCAGAAGATTATCTTAAGGTCCAGGTATGTAAATTATTCAGGTATCTACATATGTATATAAAACGCTTGGGAATGTTTCCTTTTCAGTCTGTTGACTTGACTGCTTAGGAAACATTCCCAACCAATCCCCTCCCTCCTCTCACTCCCTCAGCCACTCACCACCCACATGTAAAACAATGAAAAAAAATCTACAATAATAGTGTGTAGCTGAACCACATGAACCTTTCAAATCTACTATAACAGTGTATATTATGCTAGGTACAGCTAGTATTTTATATAATACCAGGAGGTTGAACTGGGTCTGGAAGGAGTCATGAAACCATTGCATCTGGCAAAACACTAGCATAATATAGCCATATGCGCATTTATAAAACACTACCAAAAAACCAACTTACATTAGGATTTTATTTGCACCTGTTTAATTGTTAATGCATGTATGCTCCTATAAATAATAATAATAATAATAATATTTATTTATACCCCGCCCCTCTGTTAAAACAATAGGGGCGGCTTACAAAAATTAAAATATAATACAGATAAAAATTCCTAAACACCCCCATAAAAAAATATTAAACAAATGTAAATTAAAAGCAACGGTCTAAAATCACCTCTAAAAACAATAAATACAATAAATAGCCAGCGGACTAAAAGAAGCCAGGATACCCTGAGGGTGGGATCTAATTTGGAAAGGCCTGCCGAAAGAGATCCATCTTTAGTGCTTTTTTAAAGCTACTCAGGCTTGTCATCTGACGGATCTTGTTCGGCAGGTCACTCCACAATTTGGGGGTGATTACCGAAAAGGCCCTCTGGGAGGTTGCAGACAGCCTAGATTTTTGTGGCTGAAGCAAATTCCTCCCAGAGGACCGGAGTGCGCGGGGAGGATTGTATGGGAGGAGACAGTTCTGAAGATATGTTGGACCCAAGCCATTTAGGGCTTTAAAGGTAAACACCTTATACTGTGCCCGGAAACTGATAGGCAGCCAGTGGAGAGATCTAAACACTGGAGTTATATGGTCTCTCCGAGATGTTCCCGAGACCACTCTGGCTGCCATATTTTGTACCAACTGAAGTTTCTGGACCAAGCATGAGGGCAGCCCCATGTAGAGCACATTGCAGAAATCTAGACGAGAGGTTACTTGGACATAACCCCCCACCCCACTCCACCCCCACAAATCCTTGAGCCTTTCCTAGAGACAATCTCCTTGAATTGCTTTTTGGGAGTGATTTAAACAATCAGGGCTTTGAGCCATCAGCCCTTGCAATTGGTCATGGATTGCATGTAGGAGGTGCGGGTGAGGAGACAAAGGAAAAGAGTTAAAACTTGTGGCAGACCAAGCAGAGGATGCTCTGAGCAAAATTTGGAAACTCAAAAGTAAATGAGAGCCAGTGTGGTATAGTGGGTTGAGTCTTGGACAAGGACTGTGGAGACCAGGGTTTGACTCCCTGCTCAGCCATGGAAACTAACTGGGCGACATGGGGCAAGACACACTCTCACAGCCTCAGAGGAAGATAAAGGCAAATCCCCTCTGAACAAAATTGTTGGGGGTTGGGAAAGTATAATTAAATATACTTTGCACTAATGGGTGCAAAGGGCATTTTGAATACATTTTAAATAAAAAAAAATAGGTGGCCAGGAGCTCCAAGGCCCAATGAGGGGCCCAGACTTCAGGCAGTTGCCCACCCTGGCTGTCCCAGGAGTTCTCAAACATTTTGCACAAAATCCATGCCTTCTGGCAACTTGCACAGTGTCATATGACCACTTGGACGTTGCCAGTGGCAAGGCAGTCATAATAAGAAAATCCAACAGTAGCCAACCTGCCAAAACCAGGTTCCTTGCAGAATGGCAAGACTGGAACGGAAGAGCTCCAAGACAATGTTATCTCGCAGGAAAATTTCCAACAGAATGCTGGTACCCCCTGCAAAGATGCTCGTCAGCAGCAGAGAATGTATGTGTTGATCTAGCATTGGTCGGTTGTGGACGTGGAAGTAGAAGAGGAAGCCTGTTGAAATGGACATCATCGTTAGAACTACAGTCATTAAAAAGGTGCTAGACAGTGGGCCCTCAGTATCTACTGAGGTTTGGCTCTAGGACCCCCCCCCCATTGATACCAAAATCTGTGGATGCTCAAGTCCAAGGGACATAGCAAAATGGCATCCCTTATAAAATGGTGAACAGCAAGGTTTGCTTTTTGAAATCCCCCCCCCTCAAATATTTTTGAGCTGGGGTTCCGTGGATGCAAAACCTGTGGATATGGAGGGACAACTATATATATTTAGAGAGAGAAGGAGGGTGTGATGGTGGGGTCATGGGGGTCTAACAAAAATGACATTGTACAAGCCATCAAACAGTAAATAAACAACTTTACTAAGGTACTCAGCTAGAGAGCTATAGTCCACTCTCCTGAACTATGGCATTAGAACTCTCTAGCAGAAAATTCTAAACACCTCGCCAAAGTACAAATCCTAGAATTCTTTAGGATGGAGCAATGACAGTTAAAATAGCATCAAAACACTTTAATAGCCAAGTGGCTATACTTGTGGTGTGGATATTTGGAAAGACAGGGCTCTTCCAAGTGGGTCTAAAGAAGTGTGACTTCTCACAAAAGAGGTCCTTGCATTTTGCCAGCTTTTGACAGTTCTTGTCAGCTCCACATCCACTCATTCCATTCTGGGAGGGGGGGGGTTGTAGCAATATCCTGGATTTGCCCTGGTGCTTTTCTAGGGTGCCCAGGGGGCCTCCAGATGTGGGGGAAATGCCTCACCCCCATTTGGCATTGGGGGTATTTTGGATCAATTTTATTTTACCAATTTTGACCCCTGGGGGCTCTGGGAGCCTCAAAAATGGCCCTGCGGGGGGGGGGGGGCAGACACATGTGGCCTGCAGGCTGCGCTTCACCCACCCTTGTTTTCCTCTCATGATCTTGGAGTCTTGGTGCAGGGGTGGGAGTTGTGTGGCCCTACTGGTGCTGGAGTGTAGCTCCTAGCTCTCCTCACCACTAGCTATGCTGGGTAGGGCTGCTTGAACAACAACCTCTGGGTTTGAATACTTTTGGTAGCTTCTACTGGGATAGGCCCATTGAATCATAAGTGTTGACTCACCATTCAACAGTTGGTTCAGTGGGTGTACTCTAATTGGGACTACCAGTAGTGTTTAGGCCCTAGAGACAGGCTAGATTCCCATGACTTGTAGCTTAGTGTGTTGTTACTAGAATAGAAGAAAATGCTACTTGGTGAATTTTGGCATGAATGTTATTTTTAAGGGCAAATAACCCTCTAGGCAAAATCAATTTGGTGTAGTGGCTAGAATTTTGGGCCAGGGTTTGGCAGATCTGGATTTGAGTCCCCACTGAGACACAAAACTCCCTGAGCAACCTTAGTCCATTCCCTGCCTCAGGGCTTATCTACATGGGCTAAATACCTTGTTTTGCCCCAGTCTCAGAGCTCTGCAGTCCGGATGACCCAGGGCATTTGCCCTGTTCTGCCCCCAGGGCACATAAGGGTCTGAGGCCGGGGAAAGACCGGTTAAGGCCCATTAAAACATCATAGAATAATACCTAGTTTACTCTGCTATAGCTGGCCAAAACCCAGACTAGGCCCCACATGTCCACAGGAGCTGGTCCAGCATGCCACTCTTCACTGCCCCCCCTCGCTGCTGCCGCCGCCAGCTTCCTGGCTCTCCTGAAAGCCAGGCGAGGGGTCCTCAGCATGTGGCCAAGGCTTCAGTCACATATAGTCAGGCCGCTTCCTGCCTCCAAGTCAGCAAAGAAAATGGCAGCAGTGGTAGCGGCTGCATTGACAGGCTGGCATTCCTGTTTAGACTCTGGATCATTTCACTGAAGTAGCGGGGGCAGTACAGACCAGCTCTGCAGCCAGCATACGCTGGTTGCAGAGCTGGCAAATCGTGCTTTGTGTACATGAGCCCTCAGTCTCAGCCTGACCTACCTCACAGGATAATTCTAAGTAGAAAGTTGGGGGGAGGGGTGATCCATGTATACCACATTCAGTTCATTGCTGGAAAAGGTATGATATAAATGGAACTACTGAAGAAAATAATAAAGTGAGGCATTCAACACTGGTCAGTTGTAGAGAGACTTGTGAACTGAAGACTTGCATGCATCCATAAATGAACTCTTTGGTGCTGATTACAGAAACAACAATATAGACATCAATGACTTTAGCAATGACTTTGCAGAAGCAAAAGCAAAGGTAAGAGGTTCTACTGCAAATTTTCCTTAAGTAACAATAGTAGTCATCCAAATGTCAAAATATATCCAGCGGTTTTTCATCCTGGCACATCAAATATCTATATGTGCATGTATTGTGGTGGGGGGAGGTTAAGCTTTTTATATGTTGTATTTTATGCTATTTAATTAATTACTTCATTAATTTTCTATGCCACTGCTCTTCCAATAGCTTATGCACATGCTCAAAGGGGCCCCAATTTTTAAAATTGCTCCAAGCCCCCAATCGCCTTACTCTGTCCTTATACAGAGTCAACCCCTGTGAAATTACAAACTTATTTCTGAATGTGCACTACTAAAAGTGATTACAGAAAGCAGGTTACAGCTTGTCTCATACTCTCACCTACTGGCCCTGTTTAATACCAAGGACACCTAAAATTGATGCCTCAGACATGTATGTAAAGGAGGAGAGGAAGTCATGTTCTTTGCAGTGTTGTCACCAATGGGCCTGCAGCTTTGATCTGCCACATCAGGTGAAATCAGATAAGAAAGCAGTGCCTAAAGACATATTAAGGACTGTCTGGAGATAAATGAGATACAAGGATGGAACCTGTAGGCTAGGAAAGGACAAACCTGTGGTCACCACCTACGTTAAGACAGTGTCAGACTGCCATCTTATGACAGAGGGATGCATAGCAACCAGCTTACATCTTTTGTGTACATCCATTAATCTCTGTGCCATCAGTTAAGCAATGTTTTTATTTCAGACAATACCAATTATCTATTCAAATAAAACTCTTATGAATTGGCAGAGAGAATTAGCTAAATTTTTGTGGGCAGGAAGAAAACCAAGAATTAAATGGAAGATTTTGACAGATGTTAGAGAAAGAGGAGGCCTAGGGATGCCGGATATAAGGATATATTATGAAGCAGTATGCCTGTCGTGGATAAAGCAATGGATTCTATTAGATAACAAAAGAAATTTGGAATTAGAGGGACATGAACTAAAAATGGGATGGCATGGTTATTTAGGTTATGATAAGGTTAAGGTGAATAAAGAATTTAAAAACCATGTAATAAGGAAATCTTTAATTAGGGTCTGGGATAAACATAAATATAGATTGTGTCCAAAAATACCAGGATGGCTTTCACCCCAAGAGGCCTTCTGTAAAAAGGGATTAAGAGATTATAATTGGTTAACATATAAAGATCTAATGGAGAAAAAGGTAGGAATATGGAATATTAAAGAGTGGGAGAAAGTAAAGGATGAAGGAATACAAATACAATGGTTACATTATTATCAGGTAAGGGCCAGAATTAAAAGAGGACCTAAAGGACAAACAATATGAAGAGGAAATATCAGAATTTGAGAAGATGATAAAATCAGAAGACGGACATCTAATCAGTAAGATTTATAGACTACTCCTAATGTACAATACAGAAGAAGAACAAATTAAACAATGTATGATAAATTGGGCAAAAGATATAGGTCATTATATTAACATAGATCAATGGGAGGATATTTGGTGAAAGGGATTAAATGTCACATGTAGTTATAATTTAAAAGAAAATTTTCATAAAATGATGCACAGATGGTATATGACACCTATAAAAATAGCAAAAATGAAGAAAAGTAACTTGGTTAACTGTTGGAAATGTGAAGAACAAAAAGGAACATTTTACCTCATGTGGTGGGAATGTGGTAAAATACAGAGATATTGGAATAAGATAAATAAGGAGATCGAAAAGATAGTCGGATTTGATATAGGTTTGAGACCAGAACTTTATTTATTAAATATGATAAATTTAGAATGTGGAAAAGAGAGGGAGAATAGAACATTACTATCCTATTTAATCACGGCAGCGCAAGTGGTTCTGGCCAAAAGGTGGAAGTCTAAAGAAATTCCAACAAGATTAGAATGGAAAGAGAAAGTAATGGAATTGGTGCAAAATGGACAAATTAACGAATTTGGTGAGAGGAAAAGTTATGGAGAGCTATTTAAAAGTATGGGAACCATTTATAAAATATATGAAACAAAAAGAAGGAGAGGTCAGTATAATCAGGTTTAGTAGCTAATAAGCGAAGCTATTTATTTAAATTTCTTTACCTTGATGTTGCTGATATGTTGGATATCCATTGTAAAAGTTTAATGATAATCTTTAGGTGAATAGTAACTTTATGGTGTTGTAATTTGATAGAGAAGGATATCTAAAGCTAAACAAAAGAGTGATGGAAGTGTATGATGGATAAGAGTGTTACATAATGGATATAGAATGAATTGAAAATGAAAGTGGTACTAGCAATTAACTGGTCTGTTAAAATGGAATTTTAAAAAAAAGGTATAAATGAACTACTGTAGGAGATGGAGATAGAAGCGAATTAAGGGCAGGAAGAGAGTACGTGGGAGGTTTGTTTTATCCACATGTATTGTCTAGTTTTGTTGATCAGTCATTGTTATCGTTACTGTTATTGATGCTGGTGTATGTTAATTGTACGTTATGTTATATGTCTAATAAATGTCAAATAAAAAAAAGATTTTATATGTTGTATTTTATGCTATTTAATTAATTACTTCATTAATTTTCTATGCCACTGCTCTTCCAATAGCTTATGCACATGTTCAAAGGGGCCCCAATTTTTAAAATTGCTCCAAGCCCCCAATCGCCTTACTCTGTCCTTATACAGAGTCAACCCCTGTGAAATTACAAACTTATTTCTGAATGTGCACTACTAAAAGTGATTACAGAAAGCAGGTTACAGCTTGTCTCATACTCTCACCTACTGGCCCTGTTTAATACCAAGGACACCTAAAATTGATGCCTCAGACATGTATGTAAAGGAGGAGAGGAAGTCATGTTCTTTGCAGTGTTGTCACCAATGGGCCTGCAGCTTTGATCTGCCACATCAGGTGAAATCAGATAAGAAAGCAGTGCCTAAAGACATATTAAGGACTGTCTGGAGATAAATGAGATACAAGGATGGAACCTGTAGGCTAGGAAAGGACAAACCTGTGGTCACCACCTACGTTAAGACAGTGTCAGACTGCCATCTTATGACAGAGGGATGCATAGCAACCAGCTTACATCTTTTGCGTAAATCCATTAATCTCTGTGCCATCAGTTAAGAGGCAATGACAAAAGAGTTGCTTATCTTCAGCTTTGCTGGCTATGGTCTGATCACCAGTTTGCCAATGTTTACACGTAGACACTCATGATGACATTCACAACGAATCATTTTAGCTGTTTATAATCTCTTTTGGGAATAGATCTTTTGTAGTGCTTGTTGTGTGCCTTCAGATACTTTCCGACTTACGGTTACCCTAAGGTGAACCTATCACAGAGATTTCTTGACAAGATTTGTTCATAGGAGGTTTGCCTTTGCCTTAGTCTGAGGCTGAGAGAACGTGATTTGCCCAAGATCACCCAGTGTGTTTCCACACCAAGTGGAGATTTCAACCCCGGTCTCCAGAGTTGTAATCTAATGAACAAACCACTACACCACCCTGGCCCTTTGTAGTCATGATAGGTTTTAATTGTTCATTCCACACCATCCCCAAATACTCTGTATTACATCAAGGAAAGCTTGGAACAATTTTTTGCTCCTGGGGAAATCCACCCCGCTCAGTCCCTGCCTTGTCCCCAGCCCCAATTGCAGAAAGGATGGCATCTAAGTTCAGATGGCACAAGGAAGCTAAAGGTGATGGGTGATGTCTCTGTTAATCAAAAAGTGCTGGCACTTTGGCCTTGCAAAACCTGGCTTGACTACAGCACTGCGGATCTCTGCATTTCCCATGTAACTCACTGTCCAATATACAGTGAGGGAGTATAAAGGGAGGGTATAGTCCGAGGGCATACAGTCCTTGTGGCTGGAAGGAGCAGGGCCAGTTTAAGGGCCCTGCGGCTGCAGGGGGCCCGTCATTGTGTGTGTGGGGCATCATAAACCCTCCTCCTGCAAAAACATTATTAGTAATAATTTGAATATCCTGTACTGTGAATAGGTTAGGTTAGGTTACATTGACCTGAGATAAACATATGGGGCCCCCCAAATAAAGTGTTACAGCAGGCCCCAAAATTCCTTAAACCAGTCCTGGGAAGGCGACAATAACTTTGAAGAGAATTGGTTTGAGAGAGGCTTTGGTCTCCAAGCTGCATGCACAAGTTACTTTTTCCTTTCCTTTCTGTCAGGGTTAAATCAGAATTTAAGAATTTAAGGCTAATGTGCATTCCTAGGATTAACGTGTTTTGCTTCCCACAATAGGATTTCCCCAGAGTTTCATACCTCAGCAGTCAAACTTGCAAATGTAGCCCGTGTTTAATTTCCAATGACCAAACAGAAAACAATGCATCCTATATGTACAATATGTAGGTGAAGAAAATCATGTGTTATGAAAAACAGACATCTTTTACCATTTGAGAGTACATGCCCTAAAAGCATTCTAAAGATATCATGTAGCCTGAGCCTTAATTAAATTGAGTTTGCAGGGTTTCTGAACTAGGATGGAAAAGCTTTAACCAGTGGCCAAAATGGTCAAAGACTTTACAGTTCATGAGCAATGAGCTGCTTTTTAGGCTTCAGTTCTCTTGCAGGACTGGCCTAAGACTTTTGTTGCTGGAGGCAAACTTCCCCAGGTTTCCCTACTGCTACTTACATCTCTCCCCTTGAAAACAGCAAACAAAAACCAGAACCATCAAGGAGTGAAAGATGAGCTAGGTGCACCTAGCTAGGAGCCATTTATCCAGAAGCACCCCAAGTCACTACAGTGGTACCAACCTTCAACAAAAGCTGCGATAGCAAGCATGAGGCGATCCAGTCCCAGAGGTACTCTGGCTGGGGAGTAGGTGAGGATATCCACTACTCCCGACATGCCATAGAACAGGTACATGGTGGAATGTTGCCAGTTCATGAGCTTTACCCAACTCCATGGCTCTGTATTGTAGAGATACAAGTGGGGGCCATCTGGAACAAACTGTTCTGCAAGGATCCCTAAATAACAGAAGAGAAGGAAAACATGAATGGATCCTCCCAGAAGTCCAATTCTTCCAGAGGGAGATCAAAATCAGAATGCCATTTTAGAATTATAAAGCAGTGAAAAGTGCAGCAGAGAGGCTGTGGTGTGCGTGTGTGTATTTGACATTGACTACAATGTCCAGGATCCCCCCGGTCCTTGCTGACTGAGAAATTCTGAGAGATGTAGTAGGGACAAAAGTTTTTTTTAATTTTATTTATTTTCTTTATTAAAATTTTTCACATGTGTAATCCAACAAACCACCCGACAAACCATTCTCACATATATCTACATAAAATGACATCAAATAAACATACACGTTAATAATAAAATACATAAATTACATCACAAAACACAAGACATTTAATAACTTCCTATCTTGCTGAGGCGGAAACTTGCTCTTTCCTCTCTTTTTTAACCTTTCTTAACCATTAAGGCTTAATTTCCTTCATATCTCTGCTTCAATACAGCAATTATATAAATTGCTAGCCTTATTTCTGTTTAAGCTTTCTCAAATACTAGCCTAAAGGCCTGTATTTCATATTCCAAGGAGCAAGCATACCCTCTGTTCTATGAAAATAGATCTAACAGTCTATATATATTTCTAGCAGTATAACCCCTTATTTCTAACCTCCATCGACCTGGTAATTTTCATTAGTATTTATATTATATATTTATAATATATTAGTCATTTCAATTTTTTTCCTTTCATATTAGTCAGAGAGTCAAGTTAGTGCTGTATCTTTCCATTCCAACTTCAGGAACTCAATCCATCTCTCCCACTCTTTTCTAAATTTATTTTTTGTTTTATATTTGAGCCACAAGGTGAGTTCTTCCATTCTTGCAGTTTCCTCCATTTTTAATACCCATTCCTCCATTTGTGGTACTTCTTTTCGCTTCCAGTATCTTGCTAATACTATCCTTGCAGTTGTGGTCATAAAGAATAACAAATTTTTTAATTCTTTTGGTATTTCATTATTCGTTAAATTTAGTAAAAAGATCTCTGGTATAAATTTAAATTCAATTTTCAATATTTTCTTAATCCAATTGTAAATATCTAACCAGTATTTTTTCACTATTCTGCATGACCACCACATATGATAATAAGATCATTTTTGATCTTTACATTTCCAGCATTTTGGATCATTTTCTTTATAAGAAATTGCCAGTTTTTGTGGTGTCAGGTACCATCGGAACATCGTTTTATAACAGTTTTCTCTTAGTTCCATGCTTGATATAAATTTTATATTACTTTTCCACAACTCTGTCCAATCCTCTAATGAGATATTATGTCCCACATTCTGTGCCCATTTCACCATATATTCTTTGGTAGTTTCTGTTTCTAGTTCCAAATTTAGTAAGATCTTGTATAATTTTGAGATTTTTATTTCTTTATGCTCTAATAAGGCCTTATCTAATTCCGTGTATTGATAGTCTATTCCAGTTAATTTGTTATCCATCTTAAATCTCTCCATTAGTTGTCTATGTTGGAACCAGCTACAATCTATCTGTTCTTCCCTTAATTCTTCTGTTGTTTTAAATCTCATCTCACCCGCTTGCATTTTAGTCAAATCTTTATATGTTAACCATTTTTGTTTATTTATCATCTCCGTTCTCCTAAATGCTTCTTGGGGTGAGACCCACGATGGTAATTTAAAGTATATTTTCTTTTTTATCTCATTCTAAACATAGAGCATGGATTTCCTAAAGATGTGGTTTTTGAATTTTTTATCTATCTTATCTTTCCCGTACCATAGATAGGCATGGAAACCAAATTTTATATCCACTTCTTCTAATGTTAATATGTTATCATCCTTTAGTACAAGCCATTCATATAACCAGACTAATACTGCCGAGTTATAGTACTGTCTTAAGTTTGGTAACCCAAGGCCCCCCTTATTCTTTTCATCCTGTAGTACCTTCCATCTAATCCTCGGCTTTCTATTTGCCCATATAAACTTTGATATGTTTCTATCCCATAGTTTAAATAGCTTTTTATTATATAGCACCGGTACATTTTGAAATAGGAACAACATCTTTGGTAATAAGATCATCTTCACAGCTGAAATTCTCCCCATGATTGTCAAACCTAATGTTTCCCATCTCTCTAGATCTTTCTTTATCTCTTTCCATGTTCTGTTGTAGTTATTTTCTATTAAGTCAAGGTTATTGTTTGTTATCGTTACTCCTAAGTATCTTGTTTTCCTTTGTAGCTTATAGTTTGTTAAGCTAGTTAGCTCTTCTTCCTCCTTTTTTGATAAGTTCTTTGTTAGGATTATCGTCTTTTCTTTATTTATTTTTATCCCAGATAACTCCCCAAACTCCCACAGTTTTTCCTGCAATTTACTAATTGATTTTACTGGATCTGCTAATGTTAAAGAGATGTCATCTGCGAAAGCCGATATTTTATATTCTTGTTTCTTTATTCGTACTCCAACTATTGCTTTGTCCTCTCTTATATTCCTGCATAATATCTCCAAGCACATTATAAAGAGTAAAGACGATAAAGGACACCCTTGTCTTACTCCCTTTTCTATTTTTATCTCTGAGGTCTTGTGTCCGTTGATTATGATTTGAGCAGTTTGCCTCTTGTAAATTGCTTTTAGTCCTTGTAAGAAATTTTCCCCTAGCTTCACTTTCTCCATTACTGCCATCGTGCATTGCCAACTCACACTATCGAAAGCCTTTTCGGCATCCGAGAATAACATAGCCAATTTTTTCTCAGGGTGCATTTCTCCATATTCAATAATATTTAATATTCTTCTAATGTTATTCCTCATATACCTACTCGGTAGGAACCCCGTTTGATCTTGATTTACCCAGACATTTAGGATCTTCTTCAGCCTCTCCGCCAAAATTGTCACAAATAGTTTGTAATCCATGTTCAGCAGAGAGATTGGTCTATAATTTCTCACCTCCTCTGGGTCTTTATTTTTCTTCAATATCAGAACTATATTTGCATTAGTCCAAGAGTATGGGATATCTCCTTCTGTCATTATACTATTAAACAAGTTGCACAATGGTACTTTTAGCTGGTCCCTGAAAGCCTTATAATAGATAACCCATCTGGACCCGGGGTCTTGGTAGTAGGGGCAAAAGTCTGAGGGGACTCCTGTCCCAGAGCCACCATGGAGTTGCCCTGGAGTTGCATCTGCAGGTTGCTCGGATCCACCGCTGCTGCTGTCCACTCCCTAGCAAATCACATTTTCCAACCTCTAGTTCTCCATTGGTTCCCTGGATTTGGGATGGGGATTGGGGTAGAGGCAGGATGAATCACTGCCTAGCAGGCACCACATTTCCCTGGATGTCTGAGCCAGTTCCCAGAATATTTACAGAAAGATTTTTCCCTCCTTGGAGTTGTTACTGCTTTAAGATCAGACAGGGATGCTTGTGGTGCCTCAAAACAATGTAGCCTACCTGGCTATCATATATGGCAGGCCTTCCTCAGTGGTCATACTCCAGTTCTGCTAGTCCATTCCAATAGAGACCTGGTTGTCCCTCCAACACATTCATTGTTCAGATGCTAATTGAAAACCTATCTATTTGTACAAGCTTGTGGGAACAATCAGGTATTTAACACTTTTTAACTGGTGGCTGCCTGTACAGTATTGCTCTTGTTGTATTTTAGCAGACAATTTAATATGTGCTTTTAGAAGTATAATGCATGATTTTAAATTTATGATTTTAGATACTTATAATTTGTGGTTTAACTGTGTGTTTATGGAGATTGTTAGCGATACTGAGCTCTTAGGAGGAAGAATAGGGTATAAATGTAACATAATTTACAATCGAACCTTAATTACTGGAAAAAAAAGAATGAATTGCAACGAATTCGTTATTTGAAAGTACAGTTGTCCCTCTGTATCCATGGATTTGGTATTCACAGATTTATGTATTCACAGCTTGAAACCATTCTTTAAAAAAATAATAATCCAAAAAAGCAAACCTTGATTTTGCCATCTTATATAAGGGACACCATTTTGCTATACCATTGCATATAATGGCACTTGAGTATTTACGGATTTGGGTATCCACGGGGGATCCTGGAACCACACCCCAGTGAATATGAAGGGACAACTGTAATTATTTCCAAATGCTAGTGAAAAGCATGGTGCCAGAGATAGTAGAAAAGGAAACTCTAGGTGCCTGGTAGATAGTCATATTTCAAGTCTCACCTATTATTGCAAAGATGACTTTGATTGCTCCTTCAATGATCTCCAGATGGTCAAAACTGTGGTGTACACGGCCCTTTTTGTTCAGCTTCCTGCTGTAGTGTTTCAGGATGAATTTCACAGACCACCAGAGCCCAAAGAGTAAGAAGAAACTGCCTGGAAGAGCATGGCCCTTAAAATTTGCCATTCTGATCGACTCACGGAACCTACAAGGAGGAAACAGGAAGCCCAAGTAAGCATCTTATGAACTAGCATGCAGGCAGTACTTTGAGTGTTGGACTACTGGCTTGTCTACACTAGGGGCAAAAGTCCAAGGGGACTCCTGTCCCAGAGACACCATGGAGCTGCCCTGAAGCTGCCCCGTTACCTGTCACTTGCACCTGCAGGTTGCTCAGATCCACCACCGCTGCTGTCAACTCCCTGGCAAAACACCATTTCCAACCTCTAGTTCTTTATCAGTTCCCTGGATTTGGATTGGGGGTTGGAGTAGAGCCAAGATGGATCACTGCCTAGAAGGCACCACATTTCCTTGGATGTCTAAGCCAGTTCCCAGGATTGCAACAGAAAGGTTTTTCCCTGCTGGTGTGCAGGACTTGCTCTGAGGCCAATGGGGTGCCCAGCCATGTGATCTGGGCACCTCATTTGCCTCAGAACAAGCAACTGCAGTGGAGGCAGTGAGGAGGGAAAAACCTTTCTTCACCATTCCGGGCTAGGAATTGGCCCGGACATTGAGGGAAATGGTGGTACCTGCCAGGCAGTGATCTGTCCTGCCTCTCCGCCCCTTCCCAAAATCCAAGGTGAAAACACCAGAGATTCCAGCAACCTCCAGAGCAAACAGTGAGTTTTTAAAACCTGGGTTAAGATGGTAATATCCAGAGTCTGGTGCAGATAAGGTCATATGTCATGTGGCCTTATCACACCACATTCAGGAATAAGGCCGTACATCATGTGGCCTTATTGCACCAGATTTGGTATGTGTGGGGGGTTTGCTTTGTGTAGGCAAGCCTACAACTCTGGAGACCAGGGTTTGAATCCCAGCTTGACCCCAAAAACCCATTAAGTAACCTCTTAGCTTCAGAAAACTCTGTGATAGGTTTGCTTTAGGGTCACCATAAGTGTTACCATTTCCTACTACCTCTCCCCATAAGATTCCATAACTGGAAATATTGGACACTTTTCTGGGTCACGTTGACTATAAGTTTAGGTAGACGGGAGGGCTGTCAAAGGTCACAATGACCTGAGATGTGTCTACAAATATAATGGTGGGAGATCCCAGTTAGGATTAAGTGGAAAGCCCCTTGAAGGTAATGGGTTATGTTAACAACCCAGTCGTTAAGTGGTATTTGCTAATCCTGTCTTCCAGCCATGAGCATCTCAAACAATAATTCAACCATGCAAATAAGTGACCTTTCCTATTCCATATCCTAAGGAATCTCTCCTCACACCCCCTCCTGTCCAACCTTGTGAGGTTGTTGCAAAACTACCAGTGTGTGTAAGCATTCCAGGAACTAAAGCAATCCGTTGAGTTTCAGTTCCTTTTGTCTCTCCTTTGGGAGAGCTATCTAGCCATTGTTATAGCCAGCACAATACCTCCAAGGCATGAAATGGTTTATAAACATCACAGCCCCATCTATAACAAAGTGGGCCACAGACAGACCCCTGACTTCTCTCTATCCAACCCCTCCCTCCTTCTCTTCTAATAGCCTTGTATGGTTCGCAAGAGTGCATATTCTTGTGTGTGAGTCTATATTACTCCAATAAAATACTTTATTTTACTTCAGCTCAAGTCTCCTCTACAGTTAGTGCTGGTATACATAGGTGGAAAGATCCCTGAAGTTACCCTCTTCTTGTAGGTCTTCTATTTGAGCTAATAATTCTGCCAAATATTAAAATAGATACTGGCATCACAGGTGGGACTATGATGTACCACCCATCTCTTAGAGTAACATAAATTGGAAACAACTTGAAAGCACACAACAACAAATAGACTTCATAAAAAGAAAGATAATAACAACTGTGAAAATGTATGGAAACAAGTAATTGGTGAGGGAATAACAAGGGTTATTTTCCCTTTCCTGGCAATGTGACAGGAATGAAAAAAGGCATACCTCAGGGGTTGTCTAAATAGTGAAAATACTCCTCATGGAATGCAAGGAGAATGGCAGTGCTCATTGATTCAACCATTCACGGTTTTTGCTTTCTGTGAGAGGTTCTTGAATTGAAGATACAGAGGGCCCACTATACATTGTCAACATTGTGCTCATTGGCAACTGTATCTTTAATGGTTGTGTAGAAGGGGACATTTCAGCAGATGATGTTTTTACTATGTTTAACTGACAATCAACATCTCTTAAAATTCCTTCTTCTAAACAAAACCATTAAAGGTACAAGTGCTGCTTCCAGTTTTCAGTCTGGCAACCCTAGCTGGTCCAAAATGGAATTACTGTGAGATGACTGCCTGGTGCGATAAAGTCCTCAGTTTAATCATTTTTGTTTCCATGGAGATTTGCTCTAGGATGCACTCATTTGTCTTTTTGGGAGAGCATGGTATCTATAGAAATCTCCTCCTGCACCACATTTCAAATTAGTTGATTTTCCTCCTGTCAGCTCTTGTCATGGTTGATTTCCCTCCTGTCAGCTTTCTTCACTGGCCAGCTTTCATAACCACATATAAAAATTGGGGATACTATGGTGTGGATAATCCTGACGTCGGTATTTAATGATATATTGTTTCACTTGAGGATCTCTCAGAGAAAACAACAGTGGCCCTTTAGCTAACTCTTATCAGAAATGTGAGGGGAAAAATAGACAATGGTAAACCACTCCTGAATGCCTTTTACCTCAAAAACTCGATGATGATGAAACTGTGGACACACCTTGCTTCATTCCATTCCTGCTCCATTAAGATTGCTTTGTTATGTCAGCAAAGCTTTGTTTGCATTTCCCATTGATCCATATCTATAAATGAATGACTATCAAAACAAAAATGATAAAATACTATGGCAAGTGGTTTTGGCTTCTCCCTTCTTCAGCTACTCTGAATCAAGAGATAAAGAGGCCAAAATCAAACAGCTAGTTCCACCTAGATCAAGCCTACTAAATCAGTGGAACTTATGTAAATGTTCATGTACCAAATTGCTCTTGATTCAATGGGACTTCTCCAATTGTGACTAATATTGGATATAGGCCTGAATCAGTGGATTTATTTTGTAAATGTTGACTTATCAAATTCCCATTGACTTAATGGGTGGACTCCAGTTAAAATTAAAAATGTACAGGAATTCCCTGCTTATCGGACAGGTTAGGGACTGTAGCCCTGTCAGAAAGTAGACTCTGTTGAAAAGTGGAACCCAGTTTCACACATACATGTGGTACGACAAGGAAAAGGTAGACAGAAATTTCAACCATCATATAATTAGGAAACCCTTATTACAAATATGGAAAAATGTTAAGCAAAAAATATACATGAAGATTCCTCTCTGGATGTCTCCTCAAGAAGCACTGAGGCGAACAGAGATGATTCATTCAGAGGCATGGTGGAAGTATAAGGAATTACTAACTTTCCGTAAGGGATGTTGTGAAATTAAAACTAAGGAGGAGTTACAACAAGAAGGCTTGAAATGGAATTGGTTCCAATACCGACAAGTGTATGAAAGATTTAAATTAGATATAAAATCTTGGGGTATTGAAAATTTAGACACGGAATTAGACAATATAATCAATCAAGAGAATAAATTTAAAATATCCAATATATATAAACTTTTGTTAAAACTAGAACATGAAACAGAAGTAATTAAGGATCATATGATAATCTGGTCATGAAATATGGGGAAAACTATTATGATGGAGGATTGGGAAAGATTGTGGAACAAAAATATGGATTTTTCAGTAAGTAATGAATTGAAAGAAAACTGCTATAAACTATTATTTCGTTGGTATCTGACTCCAAGTAGACTGTCAAAAATGTATAAAGGAATGAAACCTAACTGTTGGAAATGCGATGAGCTAAATGGTTCTTTTTATCATATGTGGTGGACATGTAAGGTAGCAAAGAAATATTGGAATATTATACATGAGGAAATTAAAAAAATGTTTCAGATAGAGTTCGAATGCAGTCCGGAACTCTATCTTCTAAACATCTGTGACCCCAAATTTCCAAGTGAACTTAGAAAAATAATGCTTTACATGTCCACCACGGCGAGGACCGTATATGCAAGGTATTGGAGACAATGCAAGATTCCTGGGAAAGAAGAATGGTTGTTCAAATTATGGGAAGTAATGATGATGGAACGTCTGACATGTTGGCGTAAACTCCACTCAGTGGAGAAATTTGAGCAAGAATGGAAAACGGTTATACAATACTGGTCTGGAAGATGGAATGGATGTATGTTAACATGGCTTAAAGATTAATGCTTAGGATGGATAAAATTTATTATACCTCTGTCGGGATACAGGAGATAAAACTAGAAACTAAACATTTAAAGAGTATAATGTATAGATTGAGATAGCTAATATATAATTTTGTTAAGCTTAGTTACTATGTGAATTATGTGTTCCTGTAATGTAATGTAAACGGTATGGTAACCCAATTTTGGCTAATTAATCAAAGACAAATTGATTATCAATTGGACTCTGTACTGCAGAGTGGGAAGTATGTTTTATATATGTGGTGGAAAATGAAGATGTACATGTAAATGGAGTGGTAAAAATAATAAATTAAAAATAAGAAAGAAAAAAAAAGAAAAGTGGAACCCAGGTGTTTTTTTAGCTTGCAAGACTGAACACTAGATGGTGACAAGTCCACTGGGAGAGGAAAACAGCATTCCAAGTAGACTGAGGACTTTATCAGATGGGGCTGTAATCACAGAATTACAGGGCAACAGTACCACAAATGGGTTCCTTTTATCACAAGTTGTCATCATCTTCCCATAGCCAATGTGTACTCCACCCATTAATTGCTTCTCACTTTTCACTGATGGGAAATATCTATGAATAACCCTCAGTATCATTCATTTCACCGTATTGATGAGCGTGCAAAATCATGTCCTGCTGCAATCGCATGATTACAGTGTGAATGGGTGGTCCTTCCCCCTCCCCTTTCTCATCGAGAACACAAGACACACAGGATGCTCTTTTAATGAACTATCACTTTTTCTTGGTATATTTTTATGTTTAAGCGTTTAATTGTTAATTTCTTTTGTTATTTATGTGTTTTGGGTGTGTTTAAACAAAGTTGTGTCTTCTTGCAAGAACAGCTGGAATCTCACTTATACAAAATCATAGATATAAAATCCCATTCTTAAACTGCTTGTGGTGGTCGTGCAATGATTCTGTATTGGTAATATAGTGCAATTATGGCATGGTATTGCACGATTACAGTGGCGTGTGATAATTACTGTAATGATGCCACTATGGAGATTTTCATACGGAGCCAAAATGCCCCGTTACTTCCCTGCCACCTCCTCCCCCGTTCCTACCACGGAATAATGTAAATCTTTCACACACCTTAATTCAGCGGCAGGAACAGGCTCCCCCTCCCCTTGCTGGCTGGCCGTAAATGCAGCCATCGTAAGGCTGCTTTTACGACCGGCTGCCTGAAACGTTACCATGTTATCGCATGATAATGGCTGGGTGGTAAATTTAAAAAATAAAACTCCCCCAAACATAAAATCAGTTCACCAAGCACAAAAACACACTTTAAATCACACAATCAAAACAGGGAGGGTAAAATAAAGGGTGCCACTTACCAGGATGTCCAGATCGTACCAGGAAGTGCTTGGAATGCACCTCCCCTCCGCGGCTGTCATTTCAGAACAGGAACGGGGCTCCTGTTCGCACACCCATGACTGCGTGATAGCAACGGAACAGGAGGTCTATTCACGATGAAAAAATCATGATTATATTGTTCCAGAACAGTCACGGGAGCAGGATGGATGCAGGACAGAACGGGGTCAACCTCGTCCAAAAGGGAAAACCTTTCCCGACCCTGTTCTCTTCCTACCATGGGATATATAGCCCGTGTGAAAATCTCCTATGTTTCAGCTTTCATCAATAGTGGAATTACAGCATTTTTAGATGCTAGTCTGATAAAGTCCTGAGAGAAAAAGAAACTAAGTCAACTGAGGTGGAAAGAGTGGGCCAGGGGTCACAAGTGTGGTACATGGCTATAATTTAGAGCTGCCAAAACAGTGAACATTGAAAAGTGGGGGATGCCTGTAGGCCCGAGAGAGAGAAAACAGAGATCCTTTCACACTGCACAATTACAGCACTCTGATTCCACTTTAACTGCCATGGCAATTTCTTATAGAATCCTAGGATTTGCAGTTTAGGGAAGGGCATTTAGAGTTCTCTATCAGAGTGCTCCAGTGCCTTACCAAACTATAAAACCTATAAAATCCAACCTGCAAAACCAAAAAATCTGAACTTATGAAACCATGGCAATCACAGTGAAATCATGGTATTAAGACTGTTTGGGGTGTTGCTATTGAAAAGGCCTAGTTTCGAATATGTTGCAATAAATTGCAATAAATTGCTGTTGTAAAGTCCCAGTTGGGAATAAAGACTGTTTAGTGTGTTGCTGTTGTTTTTTTAAATAATAATAATAATTATTATTATTAGAGTCCTTCTCTTGGTTTACCAAGGTTAATGAACAGATCCAATTACTTTTTTTTTTAAAGTCTATATTATCCCCCTGGTAGGGAGAGTGTATACATTTACTAAATAAATACAATGAATAGAACGAATGTTGCTGTCCTTGAGCAAGCAGGGATCACCAGCATTGAGGCCATGATATTGAGAACACAGCTGCGCTGGGCAGGGCACGTTTCTAGGATGGAGGACCATCGCCTCCCAAAAATACTACTCTACGGTGAACTCACCACGGGTCAGCGTAAGAGGGGCGCTCCAAAAAAGCGATACAAAGACTCCCTGAAACAACATCTCAGGCTTGGCCAAATTGATCACCAACAGTGGTCCGCCCTGGCCTCACATCGGGAGGCATGGAGACGCACTATCCACAATGCTGCAGCCTTATTTGAGAACTCACGACGAACAAGTCTTGAAGAGAAACGACAACGCAGAAAGAATCACAACCCAAAAACATCACCCAAGGAGACCTTCTGCTGTGCTTTTTGCAACCGGACTTGTTTATCTCGGATTGGCCTTTTTAGTCATCAGCGCGCTTGCAGAAAGCGCGGGATGAGTCCTTCCTGAATCTTCGTTTGCGAAGAAAAGCCAGAGAGAGAGAGAGAGAATGAATAGAATCATAGAATCATAGAATTGTAGAGTTGGAAGAGACCACAAGGGCCATCCAGTCCAACCCCCTGCCACGCAGGAAATCTTGATCAAAACATCCTTGACAGACGGCCATCCAGCCTCTGTTTAAAGACCTCCAAGGAAGGAGACCCTACCATGCTCCGAGGGAGTGTGTTCCACTGCCAAACAGCTCTTACTGTCAGAAAGTTCAACCTAACATTGAGGTGGAACATAGTTAGGGTTCTCATATCTAAGAGCCTGACATCCTTCTGTGGTAATCAAGGCAAGTGACGAAATCTTAGTGTGAGAGTGCTGTTTTGAAAAGAAAATACAGTTGTCTCTCTGTATCCACTGATTTGGTATCCATGGATTGAAGTATTTACAGCTTGAAAATATTCTTTAAAAATAATAATCTTAAAAGCAAATCTTGATTTTGCCATCTTATATAAGGGACACCATTTTGCTGTGCCATTGCATATAATGGGACTTGAGTATTCACGGATTTTGGTATCCGCAGGGGGTCCAGGAACCAAACCCCAGCGAATATGAAGGGATGACTGTATAGTAGAAGACAATAGTTTCTAGAGTCTAGAAAGTCCAAAGCAAAGTGGCCTGTAGAAGATACATTTTCTATCATTTTGTAGAGGGTCCACCTGGCTACCTTTCCCCCTCCACCTTCCCCTTCTTAAAGTTGATCAAACTGTAGCCAAAAGCAGGAAGAAATGGTCAGTACAGAGAAATACTGAGCTGATTCAGTACTTGCTGCTTCAGGAACCTCTGAATATGATGCTACAGGATTGCTGCTTGGGGGCTGCTTCTTAGCTTATTATTAACATTCCCAGTTCTTTTCTTACCTTCCACACCCTACAATAAATGGGTGAAACCAAAGTCCAGTTTCCTTTCCTGGTCTGAGATGCACATGGAAAAAAGCACTTGAATCCTTTCTCTTAATTCTTGATTTCACTTCTCGCTCTTCCTTATCCTCTTCCTGCCAGTCCTTGCCCTATCATTTCCACTGTCCTTTTCTCACCGAACACCACAACTCCTGTTTACACTCATGTTTTCCCTTATTCCCTAGTTTGTTATTCTTCTCTGCCAAACCATGGCTAAACATCTCCTCTTCCCTCCTCGCCCTCTTTCTTTTTCACCCTTCAGCTTCTGGCTAAATGTCTTCTTCAACCCTTCATGCCCCTCCCTCCCATATTTCCCAGTTACCCTAATCTACTCCTTCTTTCCCTAGCCCCCACACCTCTCTTGTTCTCTTTCTCCTTCTTCCCCTTCCCAATGCTGGCTTCTTTCCCTTCTTCCTTCTTATCCATCCCTTTCTTTCTGAATTTCGCCCTCCCCTCCACCATTCTACCCCAGTTTCTATAGCTGCTCTCACCATGTTTGTCATCCTTCCCTTCATTTCTGTAACTTTCCCTCTTTGGCCTGCATCCAAATCATGCAAATGTGACTGGAACATGTTAGATTCTCAGCATACTAAAGTTGTCAGTCCAGTTAAACTCAAGAAGTATTGCTTCTGAGTGGATACACACAGATAGAATTGTCCTGTTTCATAATTGTCGTCGTTATCATCATCATCATCATCTTTACATCTCAATAGTCTACAGTAATTAGTAGACAATTGATGATGATTTGATGGAGGAAGGTAGATTAAACACCCTCACTGTAAAAACAAAAAGCAGCTGGTGTGTTGCACTGGTTAGTGACAGCAATCTTTAAAAGCAGTGGCCGGCATCCTGTATCAGCTTATGCTAAACTAAGTACTTAACTAAGTAACTTCTCCTGGCATGACTTCCTCCCAAACCTGCCAGAAACATCATCCAAATTGATCACCAACAGTGGTCCGCCCTGGCCTCACATCGGGAGGCATGGAGATGCACTATCCACAATGCTGCAGCCTTATTTGAGAACTCAACGCCGAACAAGTCTTGAAGAAAAATGACAACACAGAAAGAATCACAACCCCAAAACATCACCCTCCTTTTTCTCATGCCGCTGATGTGCAATAAACTAAGTTATGGGGAGAGTTACGAGGATGGTAATAGTGTCAAAATCATGACTAAGAGCTTGTCTGCACCAGCCTAATAAAATGTTTTGGGACTGTCCTGGGGGTGATCCGTGCAGAGTGAAACCCCCAAATCTGGATCTCACAGTTCAGTCCCCCAAACGGTGTAACTCCCCCACCTTAAAACTCCAGATTTACTCCAACTCTTCCAGGAAACCCCATGCCAAGAATGGGCAGCTGTCCTCACATGCCTTCTGCTGTATCACCCACCACCGCTGCCCCACATCACATCCTCTGAGGTCACAATGAGCCCCCCAGCATGTGATCAATGCTGGATGCCTTGTTTATGGCCTCAGGGAATGTGATGCGCATTGTGTTGAGCGATACAGCAGGACTCATGTGAGGACAGCTGCCTATGCTCAGCGTGGAGTGCTCCGGTAACGGGAAGAATCTGGGGCAGCTCTTGTGCCTGGGTTATCTCAGCCAGTGCAGATGAGCCCTAAGTAGTGATTGTGAATACAAAACAATTACCTAACCATAACTGTTTTGGGTTTTTTGGGAGGGGGATGGGTGCCATCGTCATATGAGCTACGATAACAGAGTTTTGTTGCCGTAGTTACATTGATTATGCAGGATTTCACCATAGCATGCACAATGTCAGTCCCCACTCTAGCAACTCACATTTCAAAATGTTGCCAGTTCTGCTCTTAACGCTTTTGATTTGATTCTAGCATGAATCAGGAGATCTCAACTATACAGGTATACACTTCCATCAATACCCATCAAGCACAATCTACAGTCATTTCCCCCAACACACCCGCCATCTGCTGCCAATTTACCGATCCTTGTAAAATGTACCCTTTCCCCATAGCTTCATCTTCCAACCTGGCTTCTGCATATGACCATTTGAAACTGAGGCATTAATTTTAAAGACCTCTGGCTGAAGCGGAACATATTCTGTCTCCCTCCCTCTGTAAGTGCTATTATGCTGGAAACAGTATTTCACTTATTGGTAGATGGATGATTGTACAACCAAATGTTCCATAGCCACAGTCCTCTCTCTCACACACAGTGCCCCCCTGTTATGTCCTGAGATTAGTTACCAAGGTGAGTTGTGGTAATTAAACAGACTTTCTCCAACAAAACAGTTCCTGGTTTATACCTAGCCAAGTTTGCTTACTCTCTGCTTGGGTGTAGCAGGACAGGATTGGCAACTTAGAATAACTGTAAGGACTTTGTGCTTGAGTATAGTCATTTTCTATTTTCATTCATGGATGAAAGTGACACCAGTGCTTTGTCTATTGAGCTGAAATGACCCCCTCCTATGAAAAAGTAATAATACCTAGAACAAACATTTGTCAGCTATTCTCTGACTAGATGGATGTGAGTTAGACATTTGTGGAATGTTTGATTTCTGTAGATTTTCCTTGGTTTTTTTCTGGGCTGTGAGGCCGTGTTCTTGAATAATTTCTTTCTGGCGTTTCGCCTGCATCTGTGGCTGGAATCCTCAGAAAATGCATTCTCTGAAGATGCCAGCCACAGATGCAGGCGAAATGTCAGAAAGAAACTATTCCAGAACATGGCCTCACAGCCCGGAAAAAACCCCAAGGAAAATCTATGGATGTCAGCTGTGAAAGCCTTTGACTTCACTTTGATTTCTGTATTTGACAAACTATGCAATTTGATTTCAGTATCTGGCAGTCTTTGAAAGATGACATGCAATGGACCTGAATAGCTGGCAGGGTTGAAGAAATCATATTTTCTGCTTGTTCAAATTATCAAAAAATGGTAACAAGATTTGTTGTTAGAGTGGTTTGCCATGTGGTATGTGGGGGGTTGTCATTTGATAGCTATACCCCAGAGCCTTCATGGTCATGCAGAACTAGTTGTACAATGCTTTGGTTCTTGGGATGCATCCACTTTGGCTGAGATCCTACAGTGTGTTTGCATCGTGTAGATCTACACTCAGATCTACAGTGGTCATGATACATCATGCTTCTGCAACTTGCTTATGGTCCCATTTTGGAATGGGGAGTCCACAGTGGCTGTTTCTGCAATCCCAGTGAATCAGTAGTACACTGAAGATACAGACAAACATCACACATCATCTAAGAATGCACAATTTACATGTGTAGTAGTTGTACTTGCAGAACTCTGCTTATGCAGTTTGAACTGAATTGCATCCATTGTGTAATGGCCAAAAAAGTACAACCACATGTGTAAGGGAACAGATGCATGACAACAAACTTAACATGCACACCTTAATGCCATGATAGGGTTTGAGTGTGCATGTCAGGGAGGCTGAAAGTAATACTGTCAAGAGAACCATCTTTATCAAGAGCCTAGCAGGGTGACCCAAGACAGAGTGCTTAAAACAGAACACTAGACGTGTGGGGGGCATCCACACTAGAGAAATAACCCAGGTTGAAACTGGATTTTTTGCATGGCTCCTTCCTATGGAATCCTGGGATTTGTAGTTTGGTGAGGCATCAGCACTCTTTGTCAGAGAAGGCTAAAGATCTTGTGAAACTACAACCCCCAGGATTCCATAGGAAGGAACCATGCAAAAAATCCAGTTTCAAACTGGATTATTTGTGATGTGTGGCTTGATCCTCTTTGGGAAGCACTGGCCACATCCACAGAAGAGAACAGATATTTCCAGTGATGAGAGCAGTAGAGAAGCAGCAAAAGTGCCGGGGGGTGAAATTGACACGGATCTCTTAAGCCTCATTTACATGGACCAGGATACACCAGCTCCCCACCAGCGTATTCTGGCTACAGATCTGGCCTGTTCCTCCCCTATTACCAGCATGAAGCATGATGGAGTCCAGACCACCACATTGGCCTGTTGGTGCAGCTGCCCTCTGCATCAACATGTGACCAAGGCCCCCTTCATGTGACCAGCTTAGGCCACATGCTGTGGGACTCCTTCCTGGCTGCAGAGAGAGTGACATGGATGGCAGTTGCAGTGATGGGCCGGTGTGGTGGTGTGAGCTTCTGCAATCACACAGGGCCTAATCCATTTCTTCTGAAGAGAAATGGGTTTTTGCTGGTATTTTAATATAACATCTCAACAAGCTTTACTTCATCTTAGCCTCTTCTTTGCCCTGGGCATTGTGAGGGCTGCCTAGGGGCAAAACAGGACAAAAGCCCTACATCATTAGGGCTGCAGGGCTCTAAGATCATAGAATCATAGAATCATAGAATTGCAGAGTTGGAAGAGACCACGAGGGCCATCCAGTCCAACCCCCCTGCCACGCAGGAAATCTTGATCAAAGCATCCCCGAGAGATGGCCATCCAGCCTCTGTTTAAAGACCTCCAAGGAAGGAGACCCCACCACGCTCTGAGGGAGTGTGTTCCACTGCCGAACAGCTCTTACTGTCAAAAAGTTCCTCCTCATGTTGAGGTGGAATCTCTGTTCCTGGAGCTTGCACCCATTGCTCCGTGTTCCAGTCTCTGGAGCAGCAGAAAACAAGCCTGCTCCATCCTCAGCGTGACACCCCTTCAAATACTTAAACAGGGCTATCATATCGCCTCTTAACCGTCTTTTTTCCAGGCTAAACATACCCAGCTCCCTAAGTCTCTCCTCATAAGGCATCGTTTCCAGACCTTTCACCATTTTCCTTGGAGGCAATGGCACTTTAGCTTACTCTTATTGGTACTGTGCAGAAGATGGCTCTTATAAGCCACTTCTTGAGTGTCTTTTATTTTGAAAACCCCCATGATGAAAGAATCCACAATGAAGCAAGAGATAGTGCTGGAAGATAAAACTCCAGGTTGGAAGGTGCTCAGCCAACTATTGAGGAAGAGCAGAGGGCCATTACAAATAGGACTGTGTCTAATGGCACAAGTGGACTCAAGCCAAAAGGACACTCAGCTCCTGATATGCTCAGATGGGAAAGGAAAGGCCAAGCTGCACAGAACATATAATAGGAACATAGGATGTGAAGAGAATGAATCAGGTGAAGCTAGAAATTGTGAAATAAGAAATGGAACATATAAACAGGGGTATCGGCAGTGGAAGGAAGTAAGGCTCAGCACAGCCCTTCAAGGCTGATTGTGAAGGGAGGGTGTATGTTTTAGAAATGGTGGCTGAACGTTCTCAGGGAAAGTGATCTGAATTCTGCTTGTCGGCAGGAGTGACTACCCAGTGCTGCTGTTTTTGTTCCAGAACATGGCCTCACAGCCTGGAAAAAACCCAAGGAAAATCTATGTTTTGCTGCTGTTGCTGTAATTTTAAACTGGGGGATGTTCCAATATGTGATGGTTCTCTAGCTGTTGCCTAATGTAGTACAGTCCATTCCAGCCCTTTACCACTTCATTCGATTGCCTATGTAGAATGCGCTATAGGACTTTGTTTTGTTTTGTGGGAAAGAGAAGTGACTGAGGTGCCTTTGGATTAGAGATATGCTGGAGAAGAACTGGAATTTTATAACAAATCATCTGGGCCAGTCCTCCTACAAGGAAAAGTGAGGTGCCTGGGACAGAGTCACTGGTAGCAACCTCTCTGGCTGTTCACCTCTTTGGAAGGATAGTGCTAGGCATACCATACAGTCTGTCCTGCACTCCAGATGCTAGGCAGGATGTAGCTCAGTGAATGTGGTTAATGTTTAACAATGTGCTGCGTTGAGCAATCATGAGTTTGTTACAAGCCCTCTTGTAAAATTCATGTTATTCCATTTATCTCACCATGTTCCATGCAGATCTGCTTGTGCCAGACCTGGGTTAAACTCCCTGCTTGGCTAAAAGTCTCATCAAGTAATCTTGAGCAAATCACTGAACCTATTTATGCAACAACTGTTTATTGTTTTTATATCATTTAATTGTTGTGGCTTCCTGCAGACAATCTGGGATCCTGTAAAGAGAAAGCTAAGAATACAATGTTCAAACTGGATTTGCCTAGATATTTTTCTGTCATAGTGGAAGATAGTTATCTTGATCCATAAAAATTTACAGCATGTAATATAAAATTATGCCAAACTACTCAGCTAAATACACCAAAGGCACCAGTTCTTCTCTGATCTGGGAAACTAAGCAGAGTCAGCCCTGGTTAGTACTTGGATGGGAGACTGTCAAGGTATATCAAGTGCTATATTTCAGAGGAAGGAACTAACAAAATCACCTTTAGACTGACATTTTACTATCCTGAGTTGACAAGTTAGTTTTCTTACATGTTCCAAAACCTTGTGTATTGGAATGTTTTGGTGATGTTTTTATCCCTGACTAGTTAGTTTTTTGAGTAACAAAATTTCTTTTTTGACAAATAAGAACAAACAAAGTTGGGGGGGGGGATCTTTTGCTGGCATAAAAATGCAGCAAAATATGCCAGCAAAAGAACTTTTATGGAGGGTGGTCTGATATAGTCCTAAGAATGCAATTTTTGGCCATTTCTTTGACTTATCCTATAGCACATAGGATTATTTTTAAAACCCACTTTCAGAAAAAGACTTTCTACCATTGTCTCCCTTATCTGTCACTGTACCAGGCTGTGCACTTGCTTAATCATTTACTTGCCCTTCTGTTGTTAGCACTACACATAAAGATCATTCTTTAACTTAGAAATAGTGCTTAATTGCTTTCTGGATAACAAGGTGCTCCAGAACAGCTGTGGCAAAATGTCCTTCCCTTTCCAGGCAGTCACTATGGTGAACTGGTTTGAATGTTGAGATTTTCAGATGCGTAAAATTACCTTCTTGCCACGCGAGCAGCCTCCGGAACAGTAACAAGGCTGCTGCGCAGCAAGGGTCCATTTTGGACGACGCCGTTTCTCTCTCGGCATTGTCCGTGACTGTTGTGGCCAGCATTGGAGGCGGCTGCGCTGTTTTTTACTCACGGAAGTTGTCCGTGAGTAAAAAACAGCATGGCCACCTCCAATGCTGGCCGCAATAGTCAGGGACGACACCGAGAGAGAAACGGCATCATCCAAAATGGACCCTTGCCGTGCAGCAGCCTCGTTACTGTTCCGGAGGCTGCTTGCATGGCAAGAAGGTAATTTTACACATCTGAAAATGTTCTTAGGAGATTTTCAGACAGGCAAAAATCGCTCCTTGCCGCGCGAGCAGCCTCCCGAAACTGCTGCGCGGCAAGGGTCTTCTTCGGACGACGCTGTGCCTCTGGCGAAACTGTCCGTGTCACTTCCGTGAAGCTTGGGACGGCTCCGCGTCATATTTCAAGCACGGGCAGCCTCCGTGCTTGAAATATGACGCGGAGCCGTCCCAAGCTTCACGGAAGTGACACGGACGGTTTCGCCAGAGGCACAGCGTCGTCCGAAGAAGACCCTTGCCGCGCAGCAGTTTCGGGAGGCTGCTCGCGCGGCAAGGAGCGATTTTTGCCTGTCTGAAAATCTCCAGACTGGGACTTGGGAGATCCTTATCCAGTTCCCCAGCAAGCTATGAAATCCATTACATGATCTTGTGTCAGGACATTATCATATCAGCTTCCATTCTTGCAGCAATTGTGTGAGTGAGGCAAATGAGAACATGCCAATATCAAAGCCAAAACTATCACACCTCCTCTTTGCTTGCATGATTTTGCTGTGGTTGTGCTGGTTTCGCAATTTCTCTACTATCGCACCAGCTCCATAACCCCATCCTCAACACATGCATGCCTTTCTTTTATCTTTTTCTTTTTGCTGTGATTGCTATAAAACTATAAAAAAATTTATTTTATTTTATCCTTTCCCATAAATACACAAGCATGGCAAAAAAAGAAAAGAAAAGAAGGTGGGGGAGAAAAAAAGCAATTTTTGCTGGTTTGGAATAGCGAGGGGGTAGAGAGGAGAGGAAGTCATGTGGCCCCCTCATGCCATGTGACTTCCTTCATATCGCTACTGCCATGGAAATACCTTACCGCACAGAGGGGAATGCTGCCATAGCAGCGATATTGGGAGCTATTGGTTTCCCCCATCAATGATAACATGTGCTACAGAAGCAGATGAACAGCAAGACAACAATGGCATAGAGACAATGTCGTGCAATAAGTAAGGGCCACATCTGCTACTATCTTGCTGTAATTCTGGAATACGAGCCTTATGTGATAATGCCCTCAGTCTCTCTTGGCCTGATCTAACTCACAAGGCTGTTGTCAGTGTAACATGGGGAGGATGGCAGCCACATAAGGACAAAAGAACGGTCATGCTGGGTAAGATCAAAGACCTGCATACTCCAATACAGGTCACTCCTGCCCCCCCCCTTTATGTGGGGTATACATTCCCAGACTTACTGCAGTACACAAAACCACATAGAATACCGAACCACCACAGAAACCATAGAATCATGCTGGAAGACCTAGAAAATGCCTAGAGAGGATGCCTCTCTAGGCATTTGGCACAATTCTATGGTCTCATCTTCCAGTGGAAGTTGACCACAAAGTCTCACTGGAGGACTTCCCAATGCCTAGAGAGACCACCTTCAGCATGACTCAATGGCCCTCTAGGTGCCTAGAGAGCCTGTGTCCCCCCAACTGCGTGTAAGTGAAACCACGGTACTGATCCCGCATAAACAGGGGAGACCTGTAATCTGTTCACACAGTGGTCAGTTAGCTGCCAATGGAGAGTGGACCAGTAGGATAGGAGATAGGAGGGCAACTGCACCCTCCATTTCATGTTCCCTCTTTGAGGTGATCTATTGCCATCCGGAGGAGAAGCTACAGGTGGCCACTGGCTTTTTCTTTTCTAGTCCCCTTTTGAAACCATCCTAGTTTGTGGCCACAACTACATTTTATAGCAGTGAGTCCCACAGTTCAGTGATGTGCCATGTGAAGAAATAATTCCTTTTATTTGTCTTGAATTTCCCATCATTCGTCTTTAGTAGATGAGCCCAGGTCTGAATACTATGAGGGAGTATTAGGTTCTCCTTCTCTACTTTTTCCCCCTCATGCATGATTTTCTACGCCTATAGCAAACATGCTAAACTTTCTTAGTCCCTTGGTTGTTTTGGGTGCCATTTTCAGCACTTTCCCCAGCTCTACTAAATCGTTATTTCAGCAGCAGTGTTCAGATCGGTACACAGTATTCCAGATGTGATCGCACTATGGATTTGTTTAAGGGGACTGTAAATATAATTTTTTTTACAAGGGGCTTCCCTGAGAACTGAAAATTATTTCCTCCAGGGCAAAAAGGTTGAGAAAGGCTGGGCTAGACGTACATAGGTGGGGAATATATCCTAGCAAATCATAGTAGTTAAGATCCTTAGATGTTTTCTCTTTGCCGTGCTTTCTTTGCCGACCCACCATCTCCCATGCACATCTGGTTGTGCCAGAATTTACTTATTCTATGGGTTCAGTTCCACCTAGGCAAACATGACATAGGCTACAAATTAGGGACAAAAGCGAAACCAGCACCCTTACTTAAGATAAAAGCAACACTGGATGTTTTGTTGGCAAATAAGTTTTCAGCCCTGCACCTGCAAAAATAACGGAACTATGTGGTGGCTGGGGTGGAGGAAAAGGATGATTGCTCACCTCCTTTCCCTGGCTGATTTCCCCTGCAAATCTCTCTCCTCTAATATGCTGTTAGCCCCCACACCAGACTTTCTGTATTAGAGTCCAGATGGGAAAGAGGAACTTGTTAAAAATAGTCTGGATTTTTTTGCATGGGAAACCTCTTAGATGAAAGAGAAATGAAACAATTCCTCCTGCCAATCAATTCTCTATGAATAACAACCAAAGTTTGGAAAGCTACTTTTAAAAAAGTGGTTAATCTCCATTACTTGTTGTCTGAAAAGTACTGTAATTTGTAATTGTTACTTCTTACAGTGTAGAAAAAAATAATTTGTTGCATTGCTCATTGCTTTTGGTTGCTTGAAAAAAAATCTTGTTAAAATGGTTCTAAGAATGCCTTTAAAATAGCTTTTAAACAGCAGCATTAAAAAGGACCCAGAAAGAAAAGTTACTTCTTGCAGAAAGAAAATAACTTTGTTCTCACTGACTCTGTTACTTTTGAAATGTCACTTTCATTTACAGCCGTCCCTCCATATCCACGGATTTGATATCCACGGATTTAAGTATTCACAGCTATAATAATCCAAAAAGCAAACCTTGATTTTGCCATCTTGTATAAGGGGCACCATTTTGCTATGCCATTGCATATAATGGGACTTGAGTATTCATGGATTTTGGTATCCACGGGGTGGTGGTGGTCCTGGAACCAAACCCCAGTGAAAATGAAGGGACAACTGTATTATGAAGAAAGGGAAGCTGTTACAGTTAACTGTGTTTCTTGTAATAAGTGACTTCCAAGGTTTAATAACAGTCCCACATTCACCTTAGATAGAAAGGAATGCTTCTGTGTTCCCGTTATCTTGTAGAGTTCTCCCCCTACAAGAAGCTCTCTGGGCTTTTTTTGGCCAGCCACATAAATTGCATTTCATTGAACATTCAGCCTGGCAGGCAAACAGGGCTTCTGAGGATATGCAAAGATTCCTCCTGTTACCCAAATTGTGTGGAGTCTGTGAAGAACCCACTCATGTTCAAATATTAATACGGGAAATTTTATTTATCGCAATGTGGCTGCGAAAGGCCGGGTAACTGTGGGACCTTTTGACCTATGTATATCAGCACTAACTGGTATACAGCCAGGAAATAAAATAAAATGTTTTGTTTTTAATTGAAAAATAATCTTGGAAGCATTCACACCAACCCTCAGGCTTCAAGCAGTCACACAAAGCTATCAAAGAAAGTAGGAAGTATTGGGATAGAGGGATAGAGTACGGGATGATGGGCTATACTATACCTAATTGAAGAGCAGAGATTCATGCAGAGAAGAGAAGAGTACAGCTTTGTGTGCCGGGTGACACAGCAAACCAACAGAGTGATGGCCTTTGGGAAGCTGAGCACACCTGAGTCCTTGCATTTGGGAGGCCCTGGTCTACTACCAACCACATGGAAGGCCAAGAAATAAGTCAATTTAGGAAATATAGCCAATTGATGAATTATTGGAGGGGAGGAGGTATTAGGATAGGTAACAATCCCATTACTGACAAGGAGTGATCCAGCCATTCTCCATGCATTTAGGATTAGGAAGCAAGCAAGCACCTCAGTCTCCATTTTGACAAAATAAATACTTGTTGGTTCTCTTCTCAGTCTGCCTCTAAGTGAAGCCTATGTGGGAACACTATTATTACCACCTATAAGAGTTTCCATCTGGCATAAAAAGCTATCTGTAGAAAGTCCAGAGCCAAGTACAGAGAGCTGTCTTTCCTTTCATACAATGAGTTCATGGCCCACAACAGTGCCACCCTTCCTTACATGGGACCCTTTTCTACTTCAGTCACCATGGCTGTGCCCTAGGGAATCCTGGGGTTTGTAGTCTGCCTGGGGGTCCCTACCTGGGGAGTCTAAATGGCCAATTCCAGGATCCCATAGGATGGAACACTGGCGGTTAAAGTGGAATCACAGTGCTATCATTGTGCCATGTGAAAGGGCCCATGGATAACAGAAGCAGGAGAGTTCAGAGCCCAGGCAATATTGACTGGATCTACTTCCAGGATCTACTGGTAGATCTAAAGAGAACTGCAGTAGATTGGTATGAGTTTCCTGATTCCCAGGGTTTGTCTATACAAGGAAATAAAACGTGGACTGATACGCACTAATGCCAATTTGAAGCAGCATCTATTTGTCTTACATTTTTTTTTGGCAAAATTGCAAGCATGCAAAGCTATCCACGTTTGCTTCCCTAATGGGCACAGCTGCAGATCAAGATGGAAGGCGCAAGTGAATTACTCGCATTTTTTTTGTTGCCAGATGCTGCCGCTGAATGGTGTTTTTTTTAAAAGCATATCTAAGGTGCGAAAGTGTGATGTTCCACCTAAATAAATAAAAAAAAAGAGAAAGGCTGTTTCATCGCCCGAGCACACAATTGCTAAAATGAAAATCCAAGATGGCGTTCCGCAAGCTCCGTCCCCTGCCCACATCTGACCAATCAGCTTCCACATCTGCTCTTACTAAGAATGCAAATCTGATTGTCCCAATGAGCAGGAATGTGCATTCTCTTCAGAGCTTTTTTAAAAATATGGGAAAAGCCACAAAGACTTTCCTGGTGGAGTTTACAGTGGTTTTACCCCTGTCATTCTGAATACTGTGATCCAATGCAGAAAGCCATTAGGACAGATAGGATTCCCAGTGAGTTCCATGAGGGTTATTTTGACCATTAAATCAACCCTTGTATAAAATTAGTTCTGCTTTAAATTAAGCTACTGAAACCAAGAAAATTAAGAAGCTGGATAACCCACAAATGGATTCCTATGTGAAAGGTGTGTGAGCACAATGTTGGTACTTAAAGAAATTTCCTAGACTCTAAACGGGATAGGTGGCACCTGTTCCTTAATTTAAAATGTGTGTCTGCTGCCACCCACTTGCCACTGTTTTGCACCTGGCTTTGGTAGATGCTGAAAGTAATGTGTTAAAAGTAGCACTGGTACATGTAATGCATTCCTTTTGGATGTGACAATATCCTTTATCCACACATGAAACATTTTAAGGTTTCAGCAGGAGAAAGCAAGTAAAACTTTTCTTCCCAGATGTTATTTTTCTGGGTCATGGGAAGTGTTTTTTTGGCCATTTCCCTATTTTTAAAAGGATTTTCTTTACAAATCAAGTAATTTAAAATAACATGTTTGTAATGCTCCCTACCAAACATCATTCCAATGTTACTGTTTTGTTTGTCACTTTAGGCAACACTTCCAAGTTGTGGGCTATCATTTCATTTTGGAATTATGGTAAAAACACAAGCATAGATTTGAGAAGTCTGATGTTTCCCATTTCTGATGCAGAGCAATGACTTGATTCCTTGTAAAACTGGCCACAGAGAGCCAGCATGGTGTAGTGAATTGAATGTTGGACTAGGACACTGGGAAGTTGTCTAAATGGTGAAAATGCCTCTCATGGAATTTGCTGGGAATGCGACCTGTCTAAATGGGATCCCATGTCAATCCACTATATGCAGAAGGAGGGGGGGGGCAAAATGGGAAAAAAAGAGCAGGAAATGCCTTTGCAGCTTTTCCTATAGTTTTTAAAAAACAGTGAGGAGTGTGCATTCCTGCTCATTGGGACAAGCGATTCATTTTGAATTGCTTTCCCATAGGAGAGGAAGCACAAAACTGATTGGCCTGGCACGCACAGGGAGGGTGCAAGCCCCTGGTGCTGCCATGTTGGATTTTCACCTTAGTGAGCAATCGCTAAGGTGATAAAATGGGGTGTGTTTTTGTTTTGCTGTCCTGTTTAATTGAAAAATTGCTCTATCTCTCTAGCACATTTTGGACATTTAAAAGAAAAAAGTGCGGCATTAGCAAAGTACAAACAAGTAAATCACTTGCCACCGCCATGTAGCATGTGAGGCTTATGGGGGCAAAAACACTGTTAAGAAACAGTTTTTGTTGCTACAAAATGCCATTACTGTAAGGCACTCAATTTTTTTTTTTTTTTTTTTGTGGCCTCAAATAGACAGGGCCTGGGAGACCAGGGTTTGAATCCCCACTCAGACATGGAGACCCACTGGGTGACCTTGAGCAAGTCACACTCTCTCAGCCTCAGAGGAAGGCAAGGGTAAGCCCCCTCTGAACAAATTCTGTCAAGAAAAACCCATGATTGGTTTGCCGTAGGGTCCCCATAAGTCAAAAATGACTTGACGGCACACAGTAGCAGCAGCAGGAACCACAAAATTGACCACATTTCTTTGGTTCAGAGAAGAACAACCTCCAGTGTGTGTGTGTGGTTTGGGCACGTTGCCCATACCACTAAATCTCCATGCTGCTAAATTTGTCTGTACATCAGTAAGTTTCAGTGGCACAGCAGTGGTAATCAACAGAATTTACTTTGCAAACAAGACATGTGGAGAAAGTGCACCTTGTTTTAAAGCAGAATTGCATTTACCAGAAGCTTCTATTCAGCTTTAAAATCAGCAATGGAGGTACAAAAAATGGGGGGGGGTGTTGCAGTCCATAAAGTACATATCACTCACTTCTGCCTTAGTTATTTTGTTCATCAAGACACACAAAAGTAACAAAACAAAGGCTCAAAAGAAACAACGTTCAGCTAAGGAGCAGTGGGAAGATGACGCGTATGGAGGCATTCACGCGCATCACTGAGGCATCAACATTTATCACAAAGCTGACCTAAGCTCAGATATCATAAAATCACTGGCATAACTCTGTCTGAGTTCCCAAAGAGAACCTTCACATTCTTTTAAGTCACAAATTTTGCCATAGGACCTGGGAATCTGGGTTAGAGATATTGTCATCCCAACCATTCCATCCCAACCACATTAATTAGTTATATATAAAAAAATGATCTAGGCTATCTCTTCTGTGTATCGAACTCTCAACATCTGCTCATTTCTTAGTGCATTATTGCAGCAACTGGGCTGTTAATCACAAAACACTTTGTATATGTGTTTCATGAGACCCAAGCCTGATCCTATTCTGGGACGGCATGAATCCTAATTTTTAAAATCTGGGTTTTAATACAGGAGTTTTAAGTAGATATTTAAGTTCTAATATATTCTTTTCAGCTTTATGGTCCTCCTTGTTGGTTCTGCTATACCTTGGAGCTATGAACCCCAAATAGGACTTGGAGACACAGCATCACAGTGACTCTGGTTCTTCCTGGAAGAGCTTGGTTCTAGACGGCGGTGCTGAAGCACTTCTGTTTGACATCTTGTCCACAGGCCTATGATGATCCCTTGAGGGACCGCCTCTTTTTTCTTTATTTAGAATACTTATTCCCTGTTTCAAAGCTCTGAAAGCTCAAAATAACATCTAGTATAGAGGTATAAATTGCATGGGACCCATATGGTTCACTGGAAGGCAAATGGCAGTCCTGCTCTCCTTCTCTTTCCTCCCCCAGCCCTGTAGAACAGCTGTTGGAAGTCTGTTGTGAGGAATACAACGCCTGGTGGAGCTGGCTCCTCTGAGGAGTGAATGAAGCCCCTCTTTTCTTCTTTGCCAATATTTAACATCCATGTTGAATTGCTGGAGAAAGCTATCTGGGGTTTGAAACTGAATGTCATCAACAGGCTGGTAACTCTCAGATCTCTGCTTTCCTTTTCCACCCAGGGAAATCCTGAACTGTTCCTTGGAAGCAGGAAGGCTCAAAGGACATTCTGTATGAACATTTAAAGTACCCTAGCAGAAAATGCCCTTCCCCATTAGTGCCACCTTTTGTCCTCAAGGTGCTTCAGACTACACCTTGCACAAGCACCATGGTAAGTTGGTGGGGATGATGCTAGTTGCAGTCCAGATGTTTGGAGGGCACCAGATTGGTTGAGAATCCCTTAAATCAATTACCCCTTGATTTAAAAGAATTGATTTCTCACTTATTTTCTTTGCCTATCCTCCCCTACGTAGAATCTTTGGAAGCCTTTTTGGTAGTACATACAGTGGTGGCACTAGGGGGGCATGGAGAGGCCAAACTGCACCAAGTGACACCATCAGAAGGAGGGGTAACACCTGCATTAGTAATGCCACAGAGTACAGTTGTTCCTCCACATTCACGGATTTGGCATTCACGGATTTAAGTATTCATGGCTTGAAAACATTCTTAAAAACAGTAATAATCCAAAAAGCAAACCTTGATTTTGCCATCTTAGATAAGGGACACCATTTTGCTATACCATGGCATATCATGGGACTTGAGTATTCACGGATTTTGGTTATTCACGGGGAGGTCCTGGAGCCAAACCCCAGCGAATGTGAAGGGACAACTGTATATACCACCAACACCACCCTTTGCCTGTATACAGATGTCTGATGCAATTTCACAGAGAACTGTGATATAGCAAAGCAAAAAGTGATGCACTTACATTGCTATCACAAATGAACATTCAGTTGGGGCCATTCAGAACAAATTGAACATCACCCAAGGATTCAGGAAATAGCCCACAGTGCAAGAAATATACTGTACATTTTATTTTATTTTTGCTTATTTTATTTTTATTCCATCATGTGTATCATGATTTGGGGTGTTTCCTGACTTTGGGTGGTCCAGTGGAACATGCTTGATTTTGCACCCACAGAATGCTTTGGACATGAGGTACTTTTATACCCTGCAATACACTGGAATTCTCCTTAGGGAACAGACAGTGCCCCACAAGTTCAACAAACTAATGGTTTTCATGTCAGTGCATGAGGGTTATGCCACGTAGAGAATTCAGAGGTGCAGCTTCTTGGATCATAGTTCAGTCTCCTAGCCACTGAACTATATCAGATCTAATTGATCTTTTTAAAAACATTACTTTCCTGAAGTTGAAAACTTCCCCCAGAAAGGGAAAAATCCCCCACCAAATATCTGAACTGATTTCTGCCTTTCTGCTTAGAACAGTCTGTTACATTTCCTACAGACACTCTTTGTGACAATCAGCAAATAAAGGCAAACTCATTGTTACTAAGATCCCTGTGCTGGTATTTAGACAGTGAGAACAAGTTACATAATGCATTAGAGTCAGACCAGCATATAAATTGATAAGCACTCTTCTTTTCATCTAGGCAGTACATTGTTAATAAAAGAGTGGGAAAGAGATATGAATTAATCAATGCATTAATTATCCTGGGCAATGCAAGTTTTAAAGAGCAGTGTTCACATTTTTGGTGTGCGCTCTGTGTTTGTAGCGCTTGGAAAGGTGTCCATGCTGTCTGTCAGATTCTGGGAGGGCAGTCTTGAAAAAGTAACTTTTCAAAGGACTCTCGTGGTATCTTTTATGCTACACATTTATAGCACTTTGATATCACCTGAGCTGCCACAGGTCCATTCTATGGGGATTTGTAGTTTTATAAAGTACAGTGCTTATAACTGTCTGCAATGCTACATCCAAGTCCTTAAAGTTCATCATCTATAAACTGACAAAGAGGAAGGGGGGCACATATATTTGACAAGTTGGAAAGGTTGTTATGGATTTGCCAGAGTGGAAGAGGGGATTTGCCATCAGAAAAGCAAAGAGAATAAGGAACCAGTGGTTTTATATCAAGAGGCTTTAGAGAGCCTCTTCATGTAGGGTGACCTCAACGTGTCTGGACTACTATTACCATCATCCCCACTATGTTTAGTCCCAACTAGAATCAGGTATTTGAATCAATGGAATTTGCAGAAAGAATGGCTCACCATTCAACACCTCTACTCTGGTCTGGGGCTACCAAGAGGATTTGGCTCGTAGTGCCTCTTTATATGAAGGTTCACTTTATGTATGTATTTCAAAGTCTACCTGGTAGCTTTCAAGATGAAATTCTCTAAGGACAGACCACATCTAAACCAGAGCCAGGATAGCACTGTTAATCATGGAGTAGCTCCCCAGAGAAGTTGTGTCCATTTTTCTTGCTTTCAAAAGATGAGGGCACATAGATTAGTTAGGGAGTTCTTTGGAAGTCATCTGAGGACCCACCAGGTAGGCAATATCATGGGGTATAAATACAACCAGTGGAATATTAAATTAATTAGTAAATAGCCCCCACCCAGCCCCATCCAGAGAAAGCAGAGAGATTTTACCTGTTCCAGGAGGTTGTTTCTGCTGCAGAACTCAAAGTCTACCTGAGCAGGTGGATATCTGATGGCGAAGCTACAAAGGCAAAGGGGAGGGAGTGCTAGCAGAACATTAAAAAAAAGATTCATGCCACACCTACTGAGAACAAAGGAGGAAGTGTGAACATGAATGTATTGCTGGCTAATTTTAGAAGGTGATATACGTGTTCTTGAACAAATGCCATCTTCTTTTTTGCATTTCTCCCTTCTCTCCACACTTGAATATTTGCACACTGATTTGCATTCCCCCCTTTTTTCATTCAGCCACATCTTATTGGGTTATTTCTCTTGAGTTTGCATGCAGAGTCCATTCAAGCCCAAGTAATTATCGTACCCTTTTGTATCTATTTGGTCAAGACCTGGGAAATAACTAAGGAACGTCTTTCCTTCTAGTTCCATGTCTTCAAACAGAGGTTGCTAGTTTATCAAACTTTTGCTTTCATACAGAACTTGGAGAGAAAGAAAATTTTTTTTTCAATTTCCAAATGCAGATCGAACTCAAAGATGTTTTTGCACTTTGGGGTTGTCCAAATGGTGGTGGTGGGGGAAACTCCTCATGGAATGCAAGGAGAATCCTACCTGTCTCAATGGCATTCCATGTGATTTCGCCTTCTTGTGAAGGAGGGGGGCAAAAAAGGACAAAAACCTCGCCAGAAAAGCCTTTGTGGCTTTTCTTGTCTTTTAAAAAAACAACAAGGAAGGGGTGCACATTTCTGCTTGTTAGGAAAAGCGGGTCAGGCTGATTCACTTGCCCAGATGAGAGGAAGTGCAAATCCGATTGCCATGAAAAGCGCAGGAGTGGGGCTTGCTAACAAGGCAAATGCCTGCTGCTGCCATGTTGCATTTTCACCTTAGTGGCCAAGCGCTAAGGTGAGAAAACAGGGTGTTGGGGGAGGGGTTGCTTTTGTGTTCAAGTAAAAAATTGCTCAATCACACCTTGGACATAGTTTTTTTTTTTTTTTTAAGAACATAATCATCAGCAAATTTAGGTAAGTGCAAATGCGAGTAAATCAATTGTGGCCGCCATGTTTACTAGTGGGCATGCAAAGTTTATGGGGGCAAAAAAAACAACAATTAGGACAGGTTGCAGCTGCTGCGAAATGTCATTACTGTGAGGGGCTCTGTGTTTTATGGGTTTGTAGAGACAAGCCCGAATATTGTGTAAATATTTGATCATTTGCTTCCATAACTGTTAGCTACGAAGGGTAGAAACAGGTCCCTAGATATCTATGAACCCATTCCAAGGAACCAGAGCCTTTCATAGGATTTGGATCCTTCAGTGTTCCAAGGCACATCCTTCTGCTGCAAATTTTGCTTGTTCACCAAAGGAAACTGATTAAATGTTTTTAAACATAAGGGCTCACATGTTACCTTCCACACAGGCATAACCTGTGCATATGTTTATACAGATTAATGATCTGTATACTTGTATAAAGAGCTAGCATGATGTAGTGGTTTGAGTGTTGGACTAAAACTCTGATCAACAACGGTTCAAATCCCTGCTTGGCCATGGAAACCATGGGGTCTCCTTGCATGAATCACACTCTTTCAGTGTCACAGGAAACCTCCTTGGAATAAATCTTGCCAAGAAAATCCTATGAGAGGGTCTCCGTAAATTGGAGTTGACTTGGAGATGCATAACAACAACAAAATGACAACACTTGTACAGCTATTCACATGTCATAGCTGATAGGTGACAATCAGATGCCAAGATTGACAAAGAGATCGATCACAAATTAGCAAAGGCACATAGCGCATTTGGAAGACTTTACAAAAGAGTCTGGAGTAACAAACACCTGAGGCGAAACACAAAAATCAGTGTGTATAGAGCCATTGTACTGTCTATTCTCCTTTATGCATCTGAAACATGGGTCACCTATCACCACCACTTACGACTCCTCGAACGCTTCCACCAGTGCTGTTTACACACAATCCTAAATATACACTGGACTGACTATGTGATGAATGTTGCTGTCCTTGAGCAAGCAGGGATCACCAGCATTGAGGCCATGATATTGAGAACACAGCTGTGCTGGGCAGGGCATATGTCTAGGATGGAGGACCATCGCCTCCCCAAAATAGTACTCTACGGTGAAGTCGCCACGAGTCAGCATAAGAGGGGCGCTCCAAAAAAGCGATACAAGGACTCCCTGAAATAACATCTCAGGCTTGGCCAAATTGATCACCAACAATGGTCTGCCCTGGCCTCACATCAGGAGACAAGGAGACACACTATCCACAATGCTGCAGCCTTATTTGAGAACTCACGCCGAACAAGTCTTGAAGAGAAACGGCAACGCAGAAAGAATCACAACCCGGTAACATCACCTGAGGAGACCTGCTGTGCTTTCTGCAACCGGACTTGTTTATCTCGGATTGGCCTTTTTAGTCATCAGTGTGCTTGCAGAAAACGCGGGATGAATCCTTCCTGAATCTTCATTTGCGAAGAAAAGCCAGAGAGAGAGAGAGCGAGCGAGCGAGAGAGAGAGAGAGAGAGAGAGAGAGCTGATAGGTACACTCTGTTTCACAGACTGATCAGTACAATTGCACAGAGAAGCCCTATTCAGGTCTTTGTTTCTGAAGGATTTGTAGGAAGCCATGCAGAGCCAAGGTACAGTCATCTCCCTTCTGCTTCCAACTTCCCTGTACATTGTACAATACCCTGTATTGCCTGTGGCGATAGCTATTTTCAGCTGAATTTCATTACAGAGTTCCACACAAATAGAAACCCTGCTTTATCCGGTTGTGTGGAAATCCGGTATTTGTGTTCTGCAGCTACAGTTCCTATTCAAACCTTCTCTGGATTTTGGGAATGGAAGGGTCAGCACTGAAGTACCCCCCCCCGCATTCCCCAGTCTTGTTCCTGAGGCTACTCTCCCACATTTTAACCCACTCTGCAGCTTTGAAGTGCTGTGCATACCTTCCAACCTTCCCGATTTGGCAGGACAGCCCCAATTAATCCTCTATCATCTCACTTTTTCAGCTGCTTTTCAAATGTCCCACGTTCTCTCTCCTCCTCTTTCTGCCTTTGTCCTCAGCTTACTTCAGTTGTTACATACTGAGTTCAAAGTGCAAAAATGCTTTGTACTCAATTCATTTTGCGGGGGGGGGGGAGGTAGAACCTTGTCCTTCCCTGTAGGCTCAAGCAAAAGCAAATTGCTGCAACCTCCCCACAGCCATAGCCATCTCCCACATCTTCATGGGCAGCTCCTCTGAGGTCGCTTCTGTGTGGTTCTAGCTGAACCAGGCTTTTGCTGGCAAAATGGTCCAGAGTAGGTTGGGGACTCTCTTCTTTAGATAATAACATGTACAACCTATTTCAAAAAGTGTTAAGCCTCAAAATATTTATAAGCCCTTCTGCCTATTCTGCTGAGAGAGGCCCCAGACTTCAGTTATATTTTAGTGATACTCCTGTCAGGGAAACCAACATGCTTTCAGTTTCAAATGGAGGCTCATGGTCTGGCTGCTCTTTTCCAGTTTTCAGGGCAAGGGGAGGAATCTCAGGGCAATAGTACTGCCTTGAAAAGTTTGTATAGATACATATTTTCCTCATTGGTTAGCTCTGATGTTTTTTATTTGAATGGCATACCCTGTGCAACTGTGGTTGATGCTTAAAATAGCATGTTTAATGACCTCACCAAGGGCTACCCCTTGCAATGTCACTGGGGCCTAGGTCATCCCTAGGTCTCAGATTTGGGCCCTGAAATTTCAGGGCTGGAATACTATTGACCTTGCAACTATACCCAAAAGCCAGTTTTAAGGTTTTTATCTACATATTCCCCATCACACCCATTTCCTCAGCACAAAAGACTTGTGTGTTTTTCTGGTCTTCCATTGGAGCTGGAGGGGAAATGTGTCCTATGCAAAATGTAACTGAGTGAAAGGATTTATAGAATTTCAAGGTTTTCAGAGGTGGAGTGAGAGAATACAATCTCTCCTGGGGGAGTTTAGTTTTTGCAGTAAGCATTTCTTTCCACTTTCCTGGAATCCCAGTTCTTTCTTCTGGGGGTAAGGTCAGCTAAAGAACAGACTTTCTATACTGTCGCATGGGCAGCAGCTGAGATGTAGGGATCCCCAAAGTGTCTGTAAGACAGGGGATTTTTAGTGGCTAAGAGTTCAGCTGCAAGTCCTTAAGGAACTACAAGGACAGCCAACTTAACTGAAAACTGTTGAAGAGCTGCTGAGAGGGGATTGCTTTTAAGCATATGCTGCTTCCCTACACTGATTTAGGAGATTATCAGATGCGTTAAAAGTGGTGTTACAGGAATGCCAGGAGATTGCAAAAGGGCTCCCTTTTCAGACAATGTCATTCCCACCTTGCAATGCACTTGTTCTGTTGCTGTTCCGCCGGCACTGCTTTTTATTGATGGGAGAAGCCATCAATAGATCCCCTGTTCCGTTTCTGTCACAGATGTTTCTGCATGCAACAAGGTGCCCCGTTATGCTGGCAAGATCCCAGCGTCAATGGGCGGTCCCTGCCAGAACACTTCCAGGTGAGATTGGGACATCCAGATAAGTGACACACTTTTTATGACCCTCCCTGGGTTACTTGTAATGTTTTTAGTGTGTTTAAGTGCTTGGTATAACTTTTTCTTGTGTATTTTCTCTTTTTATTTTTTAATTTCCTGCATTCGTGTCTTCTCATGAGAATCCGTGGGATTTCGATCCAGGAAGTGAAGGGAGCTCTGTTGGAGCTCTGTTCACTCCTGGGCTGTCCTGTCAATGGGAGAGAAGGTAAGTGTGATGGGGAGGGTGATAGTGGCAGGACAGGGGTGGGAGTGGAGATTGTGGGACAGGAACACTTTTTTCGTTCCTGTCTGATAATCTCCTTACTGTATAGTTTTTCTTGTAACGTGTTCAGATGGCCCATGAAGACAAGCACCCAGGGTACTTCAAAGGTGTCCTTTCTAATGGAGAAGGAGAAAAAAAAATCTCACACATCTTCCTTAATGCTCACGCACTAGCATTACAAACACATTGTATGAGTTGTGAGGTATTTTCTGACCTGCCACTAAGATAATTCCAATGGTTTAACCATGCCCAGTGTCTATGTGTGCCGAATCAACTGTGTTCCACCCTGATCTACACTGACCCTTCTTCACCTACACCATCTTAAAGAAATATATAGATCTCATGACTCTAACAGTATCATTTTCCTTCTCTAGAATACTTCGCCCGCCCATTTTTTTGGCCATCTATGCCAGAGTAAATAAACCCTTTGAGCTTTGAAAATGGGTGCAATGTGTTTTGCATCTTTTGCTTGGCCTTAAAAAAAGTATCACCACAACATGGCCTTTCAATTATATATTCTAGGTCAAATTTTGTGTGAAGTCTGAAACACAATATGGATCTGCAGGCCTAAGAAATCCTATCCCACTGCATGGGTGTTAACTAGAGAAGCCATCCTGATTCATATAATGAAGGGACACCATGAGGGTTTTGTTCTTTGCTTTCTTTCAAAAGAAAATTAAAAAGATGACCCCTGTCTATCTCATTGCCTTCTCCCTGGCTTCAGTCTGGGATCAGTTCCAAAGATGCCAGACTTCTATTTGCAAAAGACATTAGTGTGTGTATGTGTCATCTAGCAACGGAGGAGCAAAGTATACATTTATAAACTGATACATCTTAATAAATTAAGCCAAGTGTTGGGGCAAAATCCACAACTAAAGATAGGAAAATCTGTCCGTTTTGCTTTCTCCCATGTCTGAATGGGTTTTTTAAAACTTTACGTTCTTAAGAAGAAATGTGCAAATTTTGGGTAATTTTTAAAATAAAAAACAAAGTGAAATGAAATGCTTACCCGCTGCACTCTCAAGTGCAGAAGGCAACACTATTGGCACTAGATTTATTTTATTTTATTTTATTTGCATTTAGGTGAGAAAAAGAGAAGTACACTGGGTGGAGGTAGAGAAAAACAAAGGTAAAAGACTGACTGAAATGTGACTCCTATCTCCACCCCTGTTTATGGCTCCTGAAGGAGGGGCAGGTAAATTCTGCTGAAGAAAACTGAGGCTGGGAACAAGAAACTCTATTGAGTAAATTAATTGACCAGCACTATTTAGCAATGGAAACCCTCAAGAACAACATGTGAGGTATGAGCGCCACCTCCTGTTTAGATGGAAAAATGACAGTTTCATAATGAGCCGAAAATGCCAAATTTATAATCTTATTCAAGATTACAATCTTAGCGGTTTATCTCTCTTTCTCTCTCCCCTCCCATTTCTTTACATTATAAAGCAATGAAAAGTCCTGTTTCCAAACCAGTTTCCAAAACTTTGCAGAAACCAGTTCTCATGACAATTGCATATGTGACAAAGGAATCCTCCTCTAAGAAGTCTTTTACTTTGACAGAACTGACTTTTAAGTGAGAGGAATGTATTGTTTTGACACCTCAAGACTAACAGTCCAGATGCTGGGCATACCTGTACCATTTTATACAGCCATTTGAAGGTTTATGGCCATTGTCAGCCACTCACCCTGATCTCAACCCCACAACCATGCAGCTGTGCCTAAAAACCCGTGGCTTGAATAGGGATGTGATTCTTCCCAGAGTTTCATCTAGAAGGAAGCAAGGAGTAATGTTTTCAATTTTGTTCTTGCTGCAAGAAAATCTTTGAAAACCGAAGGCTTTCACGGCCGGCATCCATAGATTTTCCTTGGTTTTTTTTCTGGGCTGTGAGGCCGTGTTCTGGAATAGTTTCTTTCTGATGAATTCGAGGAGAATACCTTTTATCCCAATGAGATTCCACGGTGATTTACCATTTTCAGAAGGCAAGGGACCAAAAACTGCATGAGGAAGGAAGTTGATTTGTCTTCACCATTTCTGCACCTATTTGAATCCATTCAAATTGAACGGGTACACAAGCCTATAAAGGGCAATTGAGCAAAAATGCACAGCAATGCGAATTTGGATGGCCACACATCCGAAAATGCGCATCTATGCGTATTTTCCAGGAAGCTTAGAAGAAAACCTCAAATCCTTTAACTGTGTGGTTTGTGGAGTTTTTAGCCTCCCTCCCTATGAACATGGCAAATCCCCTTCAGATCTTGTATGGACAGATCATATTCTCTGTGAATTCTATGAGGAATATTTTCATGATGTAGACAAGTCTGGTGAATTTACTTGGTCTTCTGGTGAATTTACTTGGATATTAATCATTATTTAATCATTTAAATATTACAATGGACTATAATATATTTTAGATAGATGGATAGATAGCTAGAGACAGGCAGGCAGGCAGGCAGATTTTGCTTATCTGAAGAATGCCACATTGAGAAATGTATAAACTAGGCCAAAATGCCTTCCTCTTCTGCCTCCACTGTATCTCTTGTCTATCATCCCTTCCCCACCTCTCCTTCTATGCACTGGATTGCATTGTATGGCCACTTGGCACAATCCAACAAGTCTGCAAACAGTGCTGCAAAATAATGTTGCAGTTGTCACCCATTGTCTGGTTGGGTTCTATTTTAAAATATCCATTTAGCTCTGAGGTCCAGGAGGGAGGGAGGGAGACTGAGAAGGAGGGATGAAGTCTGGCAAAGCCCAGCTGTCCGAGCCCAACACAAATGGACTCTTCAAAGATCCTCGGCGGGTGTCTCAGCGCCAGCCTGTCCTGGAGGGAACGTAGCAGCAGGGCTGGCCAGGGAATGAGCAGGCGGCCCTTGCTAATGGTGTTTTGACGTATTGCTTCAAGCATAATATCTGTTGCTTGGAAGGGTTCAGAAACAGCTGTTTGGAACCTAATGATGGATGATGAAAGAGAGAGGAGTGAAAGGGAGTTGGTGGGTGGGGTGGGGTGGAGTCAACACGACAGCCTTTGGTCTGACTGTTAAGTAGGACTGTTAAGTAGGAGCCCTGGTGGTCTCTCTCTCTCTCTCTGGCTTTTCTTCGCAAATGAAGATTCAGGAAGGAGTCATCCCGTGCTTTCTGCAAGCACACTGATGACTAAAAAGGCCAATCTGAGATAAACATGTCCGGTTGCAGAAAGCACAGCAGAGGGTCTCCTTGGGTGATGTTTCCGGGTTGTGATTCTTTCTGCGTTGTCATTTCTCTTCAAGACTTGTTCGGCGTGAGTTCTCAAATAAGGCTGCAGCATTGTGGATAATGTGTCTCCATGCCTCCCAATGTGAGGCCAGGGCAGACCATTGTTGGTGATCAATTTGGCCAAGCCTGAGATGTTGTTTCAGAGAGTCCTTGTATCGCTTTTTTGGAGCGCCCGTCATACGCTGATCCATGGCGAGTTCACCGTAGAGTACTAATTTTTGGGAGGCGATGGTCCTAGAAACATGCCCTGCCCAGCGCAGCTGTGTTCTCAATATCATGGCCTCAATGCGGGTGATCCCTGCTTGCTCAAGGACAGCAACATTCGTCACATAGTCAGTCCAGTGTATATTTAGGATTGTGCGTATACAGCACTGATGAAAGCGTTCGAGGAGTCGTAAGTGGTGGCAATAGGTGACCCATGTTTCAGATGGTACACAGTGGTTAAATACCAGTCCTGCAAGTCACCATGTTGCAAGTTTGATTCCAGCGGGCTCCAAGGTTGACTCAGCCTTCCATCCTTTCGTAGGTTGGTAAAATGAATACCCAGCTTGTGGGGGCAATTAGCTAACACACATTGGAAACTGCTTAATGCAGTGTAGATGTGTAAATTGCTATTGCTTAAAATAGTTTGCAAGCTGCTCTGATAGCCTTGTGGCTGAAGAGCGGGGTATAAATAACTAATTAAAAAAAGAAAAAGAAAGAAAGGACACCAGCCATTCTGCACCATTCTCCTTCCCTTGGAAAGGAAGCTTGGGATAGGAAGACAAAGAAGGAGGGACCAGAGCTTGAGGGGAAAATATACTTTTGGATGACAACTCTCACATTCCCCCAATGACCATGTTGGCTAGGGAATTTTGAACACTGTAGTCCAAAAAGGAATGGTTGGCATTCAGTATTGCAGTTACGAACTGGTAACCTAGGGTTATGGATCCGTAACTGCTCTGTATTCAATAAGACTATATGTAACTAAGCAGCCAAGGTAGAATATTGGTGAATATTTCCAAGCTCTGGCAAGTGGTATGTAGTCAAGAGCAGGGGTGGGAATTTTGTGGCCTCCCACTGTTATTGGAATGCAACTCTCAGCATTCCTCACCATTGGCTATGCTGAGTAGGGTTGCTGGGAGTTACAGTCCAAAATCCTATCCCTAGTCTAACATATCTTATGGCTAAAATTGAGTTACCCAGGCAGTTTTCCCTGTGGGTTTACTTTTTACACAGAAAAAGCAGCCTCCAAGAGCAGATGGGTAGTGCAGGGAAAATGGAGTACTTGACCATTTTCTCATTCAGATTTGTCCTCTGGGGCAATACAACCTCCCAAACGTATTTATTTATTTATTTATTTATTTATTTATATTCTTCTTAATACAAAAAGATCTCAAGGTGGTGTACAATGAAATCAATTAAAGCAATGTAAAACAATTTAAAATTTTAAAACACTAAAACTTCAGCCATAGTTCTGGGACCCATTCACACTATGCAATTATATCACTATGATTCTGCTTTAACTGCCATGGCAACCTCCTATGGAATCCTGGGGCTTGTAGTTTTATTAATTGTTAGCCAGAGATTTTCCTTGTTTTTTTTCTGGGCTGTGAGGCCAGTGTTCTGGAATAGCTTCTTTCTGACATTTTGCCTGCATCTGTGGCTGGCTGTAGCACTGCAGACAATATGTACTTTTTCTCTGAAGATGCCAGCCACAGATGCAGGCGAAATGTCAGAAAGAAATTTTCCAGAACACGGTCTCACAGCCCGGAAAAAAACCCAAAGAAAATCTATGGATACCGGCTGTGAAAGCCTTCAACTTCACATTGTTAGCCAGAGAGTTCTAGTGCCTCACCGAACAGCTCTTACAGTCTTTTCTTGTAATTTGAATCCATTGGTTCATGTTCTAGTCTCTGGAGCAGCAGAAAACAAGCTTGCTCCATCGTCCATATGACGTACCTTCAGATAATTAAGATGGCTCCCGTGTCACCTGTCAGTCTTCTCTTCTCCAAGCTAAACATACTCAGTTCTCAAAGCGGTGCTTCCTAGCATATTGATGACCTTGAACCCCCAATGGACCAATCACCTCATGCAACAGCTTCGTATCATAGATATCAAACTACATGAAGAATAAGAGAAAACTCTGTGTAGCCATGGGTCTGGAGAGGAATACCCCAGTGCCACTCTCTGGAACCCCTCTGGAACACAGTGCCTTTTCTTCACATCCTGTAGAGATACAGCCATACTTCTATCAGAGAGGCTGTCTAGACCTGCCAGAATATGTCACCTTCCAGCCGGCATATTTTGGCCCCAGGGGTGGCCTGTTCCCCTTGTCCCTGTTACCATGATGAAACAGGCAGGAGTTGGCATGCACATGACAGCTGGTACTAGCAGGTGCCTGCTCCACTGTTGTGCGTCACACTCTCTGAAGCCACGAAGGAAGCCCTCAGCATGTGATCAAGGCTGGCCATGTGCTGGGGGCCTCCCTCCCAGCTGCAGAGTAACTCCAGTAGCAGTGTCTGGTGATGGAGCTCAGCATGAACATGAACTCCTGTGTTCCCATGCCAGACCCACCTGGGTTTGCCTACACAATGTGGGTTTTCTCAGATTTTAAAAGGCTTTATGCTGACTTTCCCCCAACTTTGCCTTTACAGGCATCCTCAGGACTGTCCGGAGGTGAAACAGGACAAGAGTCCTGTGTCGTTTGGACTGCAGGGCCCCAAGACTTAAGGCTTGTCTTGCCCATCTAGACAAGCCTTAAGTATCTTTTGATGAAAAGTCTTCTGTTCAGAAAATAATAGCTGGCAGCTCTGTTGATAGTGGATACGGCAGCTTCATATAATGGAAAAAAAGATGGAGAAAGAGAATGAGAACACTGGGGAAGAGAAAAAACTACTAGTTACTTTATTTGTATTAGTTAGACCCTGAGTTTGGAAAAAGTCGCCTTTTTGGACCACAACTGCCAGAATTCCCCAGCCAGCATAGCTAATTTTTCAAGTTCTGGTGAGAAAAAGGATAAGGAACCTCAATCCTTCTTAGGTGGCCTCTGAGCGTCTCCAGATGGCCACCCACACCCCCTTCAATGTGACACCATTGTTTAGTGGCTTCCTTGCTTTTGTGTACTTTTATGGGGACTAACAGCAGGATTTGGACCTATCTGTGCACAGGTGTGTTTTGGTGCCACCCTATTGAGTGACCTGGGTTGCTCTCACCTGTCAGTTAAATCTGAATGAAAGAAGAGAGAGCAAATGGTGTGATGGTTTAAAAAATGGGGACAGGGACACCTACCATCCTTTCAACACTAGTTGGGTATCATCCCTGTTGGTACTGTAAGTAATGAAACGATGTCATGATTTCTGTTATATCTCACATTTCAAAACATAGGTACAGGTTGAATATCCCTTATCCAAAATGCTTGGGACCAGAGTGTTTTGGATTTTTGAATATTTGCATGTACATAATAAGATGTCTTGAAGATGGGACCAAAGTCTAAGTACAAAATTAATGTTTCATATGCATCTTATACACATAGCCTGAAGGTAATTTTATACACAATATTTTAAATACTTTTGTGCATGAAACAAAGCTTGGGTACATTGAACCATCAGAAAGCAAAGGTGCCACCATCTCAGCGACTCATGAGGAGAATTTTGGGTTTTTGGAGTATTTCGGATTTCCAAATAAAGGATACCGTATATTCTGGCGTATAAGATGACTGGGCGCATAAGACGACCCCCCAATTTTTAAGTTAAAATATAGAGTTTGCCCCCCACCAGCCAGCCAGCCACCTGGCTGGAAAGCCTGTCCCCCACCAGCCAGCCAGCTCAGTGGCTGTAGATGATGGAATAGTCTGTGAAATTAAAGGACTGAGAACAGCTAAAAAAGCATGGGATACTTTGAAAAATCTCTGTGGTGTTCAATCTTTGGAAAGTAAGGTTGCATTAATAAGTTGGTTAATATGAAGCTACCAAATCCCAAATTTTTGAATGAGCACATTAATGAATGAGCACATTAATGATTTTAGAGCCACATTGGCAGACAAGAGAATTTCACCATAGACAAAACTTGATGCAAAATGAGAAGTCTGAATCCAGAAATTATAATTTTAGGCTAACTTGTCCTGAAAAGAAACATCATTTTGACTCTCCTGAGCTAAATGGATGGCCATTTAACACTTCAAAGTTCATTTAACACTGCAAAGCAGTCATTCTCACAGCAGGAGGAAGGATCTACTGGGAAAACTGCCCAGGCCATTTACACTTCAATCATTCTCACAGCAGGGGAAAAGATCTACTGGGGTATAAGACCCCCCCCACTTTTGAGGAGATTTTCAAGTGTTAAAAAGCAGTCTTATATGCAGGAATATATGGTACTTAACCTGTACTAGGGACCAATTTGGTGTTCCCAACAAGGCACAAAGGCACCCATTCATTTTGATTAGGTGTGCACACTGATTTTAAAAAAATGTATTTGGTAACAGGTTGTTTGATTGATTAATATTCCAACTATATTTACATGATAACTTTAGGCATATTTTCTTATTGTGCCACCAGAGAGAAACAGTGAAGAGTAATGTTTTAAAAAATCCATGAGATATTAAAAGCTGAAAAGTTATCTCAATTTCGGATCCAGACTTATCATGCTAAGGTATTCTTATCCATTTTACAATTTATTTTTCTTGATTTCTCATTATTTTATTACAGCCATTGTCGCTGTTACAATCATGTCCAGTCTAAAGTATTAGTGCTAATGTTCTAGAGATCTATTTTTAAAAAGTCCACCAGAGAAGAAAGACATTTTCCTACAAATGTTTTGGTCAGGGAGTGAAATGAAGTATGGTCAGGAGCTGAGCTGCAAAAAGGATTGGGATTGCCTTGAAATCAAAGATAGGAAATGTTGCCTATATTCACTTCCCAATCCTGATGACTCTCCCCTTGTCTTTATATTTGCAACTTCTGATTAATTTCCTGTCAAATGAATGACTATAGAACAGGGTTTCTCAAACAGGTTCCGCAAGAGGTTGCTAGAGTTTCTGTGAGGTATTGAAATTGAAAAAAATAAACTTTTCTCCCCAGTTATAGATATAATAATTTTTAGGCAGAGGTTCCCTGAGACCTGAAAATTGTTTCAAGTGTTCCATCAGGGTAAAAAGGTTAAGGAAGGCTGCTATAGAATCTATGGTGCAGAAAATGACACCAACATCACAGGAAGACCCCCAAGTTCCTACACACACACCCCACAAATGGAGCATGGAAGCTGAGTTGTGGGTGGAGCATGAAAAGTTAACACTCACAGAAGTTGATGCTCTGAATGAAATGAAATGAACTACAACAATAAGTATGCTTATGGATTTAGAATTCAAAATATACTAAAACATACTAGGACAAAGAAAACTGATGACTTCAACTAAGAGTAAGAAGTCACAGTAACTGATGACAATTACCGGGAAATACTACATACACGACAAGAGAAACATCATTTTGATTTGGGAAATAAAATTGTAGCCCATGACAACTGCCATGTCCCATAAAATTCAGCCAGTCTGGATGAGCCCTGTGAGAAAGGCCTACTGCACCAATTCCTTAACATTTTTGTTGCAGGAGCACAGCCAAAACAATGGAATATCTCCATCAGCTGTGGAACTCCCCCCATCTTAAACTTTTGAACCCAAATCTCTCTCTGTGTGTATGTGTGTGTGTGCATACATCCATGCATTGAATTTGTTTCTGAAATATGCAGTGATTTTTGTTTATCCTAATGCCAACAGCTGGCCAGATTTCAGACAACCAACTGCATGTCACAGGAACATGGATGCTGGTGTTGACATGTTTAGAAGAGTCCCAGCTTGGTTGGGTCAGAACCTGAGTTTGCAGGTGGCACTAAGAGAAAAGAGACCTTGTTTCAGTAAAACCTCTGAGTAAAGGCCTCATGGGAAGGTCCATGGAAAGAAGGCTGGATGATGGATTGCTCTGGGAGCAGAAAGAGAAGAAGAACTTTCCATGCATTTCTTCCTTTTTCTTCTGAAGAAATCTTTCAAATGTGTCATCAATAAGAATTAATCCCAATGTCATTGGTTGGAACATATGAGCCCGTTGGTTTTCTTCGATCAGAAGGAGATCTCATATTTAGGTCTGCCATGTCAAGTTATAAGGAACATGGAATGGAGTCTGATATTAGTTGTAATGATTTCTGCTATTATTGTGCGTCAAACCACTGCAAGATGGGGCATCACACAAAGGTTAGGAAACCTTTGTCCTCCAGATCTTTCATTGAAACTTGACCTGACGGAGAGATGGAACAGCTGTTTGCTTTGCTTCACCACACCGCCAACGATTCATCATGCATTCATGGGCCATTTGGTGGGAATTAGCCCTTATGCAGGGATGTGATGTATAGGGGGAAAAGGTTACTTACTTCGTTCATTGGGCAGTGGAACTAGAGGAGCCTCCATGCAGTTCACACAGGACTTTATCAGACGAGTGTCTAAAAATGCTGTAATTCCACTTTTGAGGAAAGTGGAAACATAGAACTTTATCAGAAACAGCAAAAATCGCGCCATAAAGATGGGACGATAACACAAATGGGTGAAAATTTCAGACGTCGTTGTTGTTCAGTCCTTCCGGGGGCATAGCACACTCATGAATAAGGCATCACTTTTTATTGATGGCTTTTCCCATCAATAAAAAAGTGATGCCTTATTCACGGCTGTGCTAAGACCCCAGAATGGGTGAGGATGTGGGTGCCTGATGATTTTGCCCTTTTGGCTATCGTCCTGTCTTTATGACATGATTTTGGATGCCATTTTTTGCCATGTTTTCCCGCATCTGATAAAGTCCATAGTGACATTATCACAGTAATTATCACACATTGCTGTAATTGCATGATACTACTGCCATGGAATAATTGCACAACAACCACCAGCAGTTTAAAAACAGGATTTCAGCTCATGCTATAGTAACACTTCTCATTGCATCGCCTTCTAATGACACAGTGTTAACACTTTGTGCTGGCCCACACATGCACCTTTAAGAAAATGTTTCTCTTGCTTCCTGGATTTTGCATGGACAAGATTTCTGCTGTCCTTGTGAAAAGACCATACCATTATCAAAATCGTTAGCCCAAGCCATTTTGCTGCCTGAGGCAAAGAGCAAAATACATTCCTATCTCTGTTCCACATACCAAAGCTGACCAGACTTACCGCTGAGTCTTACATCAATGTTGGCAAGATAACAGAGTCTTCCACCACACCTGAGGACTGCAAGTTAACTCAGGAGGTTTACAGGAAAAGCTACATGGTATGCAGAGCTCTGTTTTCCAACTCTTCACTGCCTTTATCTTCCCCCTAATGTCAACTACCTGACGTGGCTGATTCAGGAGCTGAATGGCTGTGCTGATTGGAATCTATGACAAGAGATTAATAAATCTGGCAGATCGTGCCACTTTTGACGATCATTGCACAGCCATGTCATGTTCATGCCCTCCAAGAGTCCTGATTTGGCAGGGACTGTCCTGATTAAACCTCTGTCATCCCACTTTTTCAGCTGCTTTTAAGATGTCCAAGCTTCTCCTCCTCCCTCCTTGTCCTCAGCTGACTTCACTGGCTGCAAACTGAGTTCGAAGTGCAAAAATAGTAACTCAGCAGGGGGAGAAGAATGGTTTGTCATAACTCAAGAGTCCGAAACAAAGGAGGAGGCAGATTGCCAGGAATCTACTGTTCCTGATGGAAGTCTCTCCAAGTCCAAGGAACCGGGGACTGAGGCGGGGGGGGGCTACTCCCCAGCAGGAGGTGGTAGGTGCTGAAGACATGTTACCAGCCTTTACAGATCGGTGAAGAAACAAGGAGGGAGTATGCCACTCCCAGCAACTGTTAAATAGGTGATGCTGACCTAATTAGGCACCTGATGTCTTGAGACACCTGCCTATAAATCTCCCAGCAGTTCCCTGACAGCTTTGTGGCTGAAAACCATTCTCTCTTGGTGACTGGTAGTACTCTTTCGTGTTTGTGTTTTCCTGACCTTTGACTTCTATGATTAACAACTCTTTTTTACTCCTTGCTGATTTTGTTCACCTGGACTCCTGATTTGCTGTATGACTTCTGAATTGGCTTATGACCACCCTCTTGCTTCTCCACCCTGCTGGACACTCTGTGATTGACCTGGACTGAATTACCTACTCAATAGCTCTTGTATCCTAATCACCTGATTCCTGGTGGTTCCTGATTGACTGGACCATAGGACAGGGTGAAATCTCACCATTCCCAGTAGGTTCAGGCAAAATCAAACTGCTGCAACATCTCCTAGGTTGTGTGTTCTTCCTCATTAATAACCTTTGCTATCTTGACCACACTCTGATGTTGTTTGGCCACATGTGCCCCGCTTCTCATTTGTGACATGTTGGATTGTATGTATGTCCCTTTAATTTTTTTTAAAATGTCCAACTTCCATGAGCAAATGATACTAGTTGTGCTGAAGAATTAATATAAACTTGGACCCTCATATCTATGGGGGTTTGGTTCCCTGACTTACTGTAGATACCTGAAACTGCAAATAACAGCTAACCCTGTTAAATGACTTCTGGTAAAAACATACCATAGAGTTGTGTTGGAGGACCTAGAACAGTGATTCTCAACCTTTGGTCCTTCAAATGTTTTGGACTTCAACCACCAGAAATCTCAGCCAGTATGGCCAATGCTGAGGAATTCTGGGAGTTGAAGTCCAAAACACTTGGAGGACCAAAGGTTGAGAACCACTGACCTAGAAGATGATTAGAGAGAATGCCTCTCTATACATTTTCCAGCATGACTCTATGGTATGTGTCCCTATTTTGTGTCCCATAGATAACCGAAACCATGGATATTAGGTCTGTGAATATGGGGGTCCAACTGCATTAGTAGTTCAATAGTTAAACCATTAAGTGTTGATTCTCCAGATCTTTGGGACATCAACCTCTAGAGGCCCTAGCCAGGATGGCCAGTAATGAGGGATTCTAGAAGCTGGAATGTGAAATAGCTGGAAGGCCAAAAGTCAAGAATTGTGATTCTGGAGTTTTTATATTGTAAGCCGCCCCGATTGCGTTGCAGAGGGGTGGGATAGAAATAAAATTTTATTATTATTATCATTATTATAAGAATCACTGCTGCAAGCCAACTAGGGCAGGGGATTTCACTCATTGCTATTTACTATAACATGGAGACAGATGGCTCCCAACCCCAAATCATACAACATTTGTATCAGCACTCTGAGGGCCACAGAATGGTGTTTCTTTATTTCTTTGCCAGGGTCACTTGTACAACAGGGATTGTAAATTGCTCCCCCCTACACACACATATACACATCATTCTAAAGTTGACCCTCTCTCCAGTTACAGATTGGTTTTAATTTTAATGCAAAGTGAAATTTACCTTTTCTGAACTGAAAGAAAAAGTTTCTGTTTAGCGAGTTTAACACTCTCCCCTAAGACCATCTGAAAGAAGGAAAACCTTTTATAATGTTACGGAGAAGATCCAGCCTATTAATTTTAAAGGGAGCTGTGTCTGTATATCCCTAAGGCAGTGTTGTGGTGGATGAGAACCCACCATTTTAATGCCTTCACTCTTTTTCAAAAAGCTCTTGCCTCCAGAAAGAAATCCATTCATGTTCACCCCACCGCCTTTTCTCCTACATTCTTTCATAAAGCTTTCTTCCCATTTTAAGTGACACTGGACCCAAAGTGCATAAACCGATAGCAATCTAAATCCCGTGTAGCATATTTAAGGATGAGGTGGTCTTTGAGAACAGTGGCATGCACATGAATCTGGCAGGGAAGATGGCAATGTACACGCTCATGATAGACAAAGGATACATATAAATCTATAGGGAATGGGTTGGTTTTAATATGTGTGCTCTTCTAAGAGGTCAGTGAGAGTTGAAGTCTCGCTTAGTAATTCAACTCGCCAGATGGAGTTCCCCTTCTGAAATGGTGCTGGAGCAATCTTCAGCATGCAGCCCTGTGGCGTCAACATGGCCTGTCTGATCTCGGCCTATTCCCCCATCGGCAAATGCCATGAGCTTTGGCCGGGTGGGTTTTGATGTTGCAAATGCATCCAGAGACACAGAACCTGTTGGAAAAATGGAACCCTGGAATCGAAGGAGGTGCTATAAATGGTCTGTTTGCCCATCAAAGTCAGCATGGAAGAATGAAATGAGATCGCTGGCCTTCTTCCTGCCAGGTTTTCATCAGAAGAATATGGAATGTGTTAACACCCATCTGTGCTTTGAAATGATGAATGGAGAAAGGGTCCAAAAGTCCGAAATGTGGCAATGAATCACGTTCATCCAGTTTGAATTCCATTGCAATGAGTTTTTTCAGTATAACAGTGAGTGAACTAGGGTACAGCTCTCCTCCCTCCAATGAAAGCCAATCCAATTTGAAAGGGTCATTGTTTCAAATGCTCCAAGTCAGAATATGTTCTTAAAAACTAGAAAATTGATCTTAAATGGATATTTCAATGTTTTATTTTAAAGCTATTTTGCATTCTGACACTTCTAGCAACACTGGAGTGCTGTGGCCTTGAATGAAATATATCAGTTGAGTGCTGCATGTTATTAACATGCTACTGTTAGCTTTATTTTTTGCTTTTATTTCTTGTAAATACAGTGGGCTCTTGGTATCCACTGGGGTTTGGTTCCAGGACTCCCCAGGGGTATCAAAATCCATGGATGCTCAAGTTGTATTATATAAAATGGCATAGTAAAATGGTGTCCCTTAGATATAAAATGGCAAAATCATGTTTGCTTCTTGGATATTTTTTTAAAAAATATATTTTTCAAGCTGTGGATGGTTGAATCCATGGATACAGAGGGCCAAATGTAATTTAAAATGGCCAAAAATGATCGCCAAAGCCCAATGTAACAGTTATGAAACAATGACCAAACCTACCAAAGTACCAAAGATAGTATCAAACAATGAGTAAACAATAGGCACTATGCCAAAATTCTGATGAAGGTTCTTTCTTCCCTGATGCCTTACAGCGTGAAATCTGTGTTCTTCTGGGACTCTTTCATTCCAGTCTCATGGAGGGCCAAGGTAAAACCACATCCTTTTGCTAACAGTTTTTCTGGTTAGCAAAAAGATGTGGTTTGACCTTGGTCCCCCATGGGACTGGAACGAAAGAATGGCGACATCTTGCAGTATGGCAGAAGGGAAAACAATGTTCCTGCTGTTTTGCCGCTTTTCTTTGGAGTGTGGTAAGCCCCTTTGTTGAGATTGCTCCTGCCAAACTGGGACAGTTGGAGAGTATGGTCTTAATGTGTCTTACTCCATCCCTGTCATTGACCCATGAAGCACTAGAATGGTAAGTATTTCTTCAGAGTTTCAGGTTTATTTCACAGCTGTACCTGAACATAGGAGCTCCTGCATGCAACAGAATGTATTCTTCCACTTATCTATGGCCTTGTACCCTATGACTGTTCCTTATGAATTTCTATTTTTCAACATGTATTTTTTCTCCCTATGTCCCTTTGCATGAAATAAACAGTATCTGGAATAATTATGGATAATCAGGATTGATATGAAATGGAAATAATCTATCCTTTAGCTCACTGTTTGTTGCCAGGTATTATTGGTGCGAGATACAATAACAACAATGCATCTCCAGTAGCTTCTGAAGTCTGGAAATAAGCTTTTCAGGAGCTATTTGCCTGGTTTTCCATCACTCTCCAGCTGTGTGCCATTTAAACAGCACAGGTGAAATGAGTATGCAACATACAGGAGAACTGGGTGAAACCACAGATGTAGTTGTATTGCATTGTTGCCAAGACAATGGCTGTACTGTTTGGGATCTGGGATGGGGTATGCTTTCCTGGAATCTGGACAATTCATGGATTTCTGTGTAGTGTTGCATTCCTAGTCATGGTCTTGAAGAACTTCAGCCTGGACCCTTTGGAAGATCAATAGAGGGTGGTGGCGAGGACAGGACAGCAGGTGACCGTCAGAGTTGCAGCCAGACAGGGCTCATCTTTCAGCAGCTGTAAGCCATTTATTAGTTGGGTTTTAATGTTTCCGCAACGGCCCCATTGGGTGGGCAGAGACAGCGGAGAGAGACAAATGTGGAAAAAAAATTGTGTTAATTACCAGTCCATTTATATGACGCAGATCTGACCCCGTCTGTCATCTCTTCTCCCTGACTAGCTGCTTGTCAGATCTTACATTTTCATAACGGGGATCCCAGCGGGGCCTTTGTTGCCTGCCGTAGCCATGGAGACAGCAGCTGCAGCTGACTTTTTCTGTTAGAACAAACCGCCAGCACTTTAGAAACCATTTTGGAAGCATTTGTCCCAACAGCCTCAGCTAATCTCTCTTTCATTTGTAATTATCTTATCACACAAGCACTCTGGTGGTGCTACAATGGCATTTCTTTTCTCACTTTCCCCCTTCCAACTTAACCACTGGTCTGACAGGCCTCTTGACACTTTGGAATATAAAACAAATAGAAATGAGAAAAGGTGGGGGAAAGATAAAGGGTGGCTGTAGGGACACAATGTGCAATCTTGGGTGGACTACAGAAGGTTTCAACCAGGCCTTGGTCCCAGTAGGCCATCTTGTTGTGGTCTGGTGCTATTGAAGTAGTCCGAGGGATTGGGGGGCTGGGAGCCTTTGAGGTGGGCCGCAAGAGCTCTGCCAAGAATAATTGGACAAATAGTTTATTGGGAGAATCAACAGCTGAAGAGAACAGACGATTTCCAGAGGATTAGGAAAGAGCTGTGAAAGGGTACTCCCATGGGAAGTTTAAAGCCCCCCTCTTGAATTCAGCCAGCCCAGAACACATGTTGAAGGCTTTGGTTTTCTTTTTAAGGAGCTCCTTCCCAACCTTATCACTTTTCAATTGATTCCGCACAGTGGGATGGGCAAAGAGAAGCCCCAGGACTCCATGCAACCCCAGGGCTGTTTTTGTATCCCTTGAACCCTCCACATGCCCTGGACGGCATACCCTCCAACATTTCACAAATGAAAAGCAGGACACATGTGGCCAAGAAACATTACAGTGTGGCCAAGATGACCAGCGTTCTTAAGGAGGAAAAACACACAGACTAGGAGAGGTTGCAGGAGTTTGCTTTTGCCACATCTTGTTGAGAAGGACAAGATTCTGCCCCTCCTCTCCCCCTCAGCTGAGTTAACAGAGTGTAAACTCCTTTTCACTTTGAACTCAGAACCTTACCACACTCCAAAGAAAAGCGACAAAACAACAGGGACGTTCTGTCTTTCCTGTTGCCTTATTGCATGACATTGGTGTTCTTTTGTTCCGTCTCATGGAGGACCAAGGTAAAATCGCATGTTTTTGCTAACCAGAAAAATCCATTTGCAAAAAAACATGGCTTTACCTTGGTCCACCATGGAAATGGAACAAAAGAACACTGGAAGAGCACCAACAACATGCGGTAAGGCAACAGGAAAGATGGAACATTCCTGCTGCTTTGCCACTTTTCTTTGGAGTGTGGTAAGTTTGCTGCAATTGAAGTAAGCTGAGGACAAAAGGAGAACGTGGCAGGAGAAGAGACAAATTGGGGCATTTTAAAAGCCGCTGAAAAAGTAGGACGAGAAGAGGATTAATTGGGACTCTCCGTGGCAATACAGGACAGTTTGAAGGGATGGGACTGCCCTTTTTCTGGCCAAAAAGGAGTGGCAATTCATATGCTAAATTAGGGATGTAATTCTTCACTAATTTCATTCTGAAAAGAAGCAACAAGAAGTTTTAGCAATTTTCTTTCTGCTGAAAGAAAGACTTCCAAAACCATACAGATTTGGAAAGCTGTTCAAAATTTAGGACTTATTCTGCACAAAGGCTGCATATGGGGTTTTTTTGTGCACAAAGCAATTCTGCACAGAAACATTATTTTCAGCACATTCCTACATAGAAAGTCCTGTTTTCTGTGTTAAAAAAAAACACTACATGCAAATTTTGCACAGAATGTCCTGAACTGTTGAAATTCTCATCACTCCAGTGGATTCTTCTGGCCAGGGTTTCCCAAACACTCAAGAATCATGAGGGTTTTGTCTATTTTCCAAATATTTTCAAATATCCTTCCCAACCCTATTCTAAATAGGTGGCAATGTTTAACATCAGTGCACTATTTAACATAAAAAAATACTGAACTTCCAACTGCTTTGGGGTTGGGGATTTTGTGGGGGATTTTGGGGAGATTATGTTGCCATTGGAGGGCCCTCGAGAAAAATCTGCCCCCCACCAAACCAGCTACAATTGCTTACCCCAGCTATACAGGAAAGATTACCTAAAAATATAAAGACAAACAAAAATGTTCCATTTGTTAAATTGGTTGCTCACTATTTCTTCCAGACTCTTCCATTATTTATCTTTCTAACAACTGAAGTGGCAAAAGCATACTACGCAAAGCTCTTCTTGGCCTAGTGATACATGGTTGTGGAAACATCACTCATTTCTAGGGTGGCCACGTACACATCACCAGGAAAAAAAGATGAAATGGATCACCAGAAAAGAGGATAAGGGAGAACAGGCTTCCACACATAATCTCCCAACACACTTACGCTGATTTATATGCACAGCATATTATATTTACAGCACACACGCACGCAAATGGAAGACATGGGAGTTAAATAAAAAAAAATACAGTGGCTGGCTTTCCATTGGTTAGTTATAATGTTGTAACTTATGACCTTGTAAGTGTTTCCTAACCAAAAATTTATGTTTGTGGTAGCATTCTCATTATTGTAAATGCCTCCAAAATTCCCCTTAAAATCCAGGCAGCCACACCAAGGGATGGTGTTCTATGTGCTGGTGAGTGGAGTGCTGAAGGATGAGGTCTCCAGCTCCTTCCCACCAGCAAGTGGCAGTGCACCAAGGAATTGCAACGGGACCCTGCAGTGTCTCTGCTTCTGGCCAATGTACTGTTACTCAATGAAGGTGGCCTGGATGTATCCCATTTGCCAGCACCACAGAACTCCATCTCTCTTTGTAGCTGCCTAAGGTGGGTTTTAGGGGTTGGAGCAGGAAAAGGATTGTAGTCATACTGCATGGCAGGGGGTTGGCCTGTATGGCCCTTGGGGTCTCTTCCAATTCTATGATTCTGTGGTTCTAAGATAATGGGGAAGACTATGCCAACGTGACCTCAATCTGCTGCCGTAGTACTTCACTGTTAATAGGCAACTTCAAGTCCCCAATCTCTTTTTCTCAACTATATATTTTTTATCTTTAAATCCAATATCAATTGGATAGCACTTCCGATAGGTTGTTTTTTTCCCCAAATGGAGAACTATGCTCTGACACATCTTCAAATAGAAGACTGTACTCTACAAGGCAGGATATCTGGCCACCTTATCCCCTTAATATCTCTGGCCTAGTTCTTATTGAGGTAGTGAATCAGAGGCTGAGATGCACTTCAAAATTCTTCTACAAATAAGGATGGCAAACTTTTGGCCTTCCAGATGTTTTGATCTCCAATTCCCAGAAGCTCCATTCAGTTAAAGAAACTATGCAAGGTTCTGAATCTTACTCCCAAACTATGTTGTGCACCTTGGGTAGTTCTTTTAAAATTTGGACTAAAACCCAGATTGCCCCACTGACGTTACAGCAACCAGATGCCACTGCCCACAATTCAAACCGTCTCTCAACACATCCCACCATTATATTAATGGTCTTATATACACTACCCTTCAAAGAGAATCTAACAGCATAGGGCCTAGATCTTCAAACTAAGGGGAAAGCAGTCTTGTGGGGGGGAGAATACTCTTTTGGGCTCAAGGGTTCTGGGAGTTGCAGTCCAATCAAGTGCTGAACTCTAGGGAAAAGCCTGTTAAAGGGGAGGAGGGAAGTTGCTGAGGTCTGGCAACAGGCTGTCTGGCAACACAGAAGGAGGATCAGGAGGGATTGACTTTCATTCAGGCAAGAGGATGAAGGTAGACTAGAGGGAGGCTTGGGGCTCTGCAAACTGAGACGTGAGCTTTTAAAGAAATTACTTCTCCAGGAAGAATACTCCAGAATCATAGAGTATTACTTCACATAAATACTGAAACAACATCTCAGGCTCGGCCAAACTGATCACCAACAATGGTCCGCCCTGGCCTCACATCGGGAGGCATGGAGACGCACTATTCACAATGCTGCAGCCTTATTTGAGAACTCACACCGAACAAGTCTTGAAGAGAAACGACAATGCAGAAAGAATCACAACCCAGAAACATCACCCAAGGAGACCTTCTGCTGTGCTTTCTGCAACTGGATTTGTTTATCTTGGATTGGCCTTTTCAGTCATCAGCGCGCTTGCAGAAAGTGCGGGATGAGTCCTTCCTGAATCTTTGTTTGCGAAGAAAAGCCAGAGAGAGAGAGAGAGAGAGAATAATAATAATAATAGTTGTTGTTGTTGTTGTTGTTGTGTGCCTTCAAGTCTTACATTGCCCCAAGGCAAACCTATCATGGGGTTTACTTGGCAAGATTTGTTCGGTGGGGGGTTGCCTTTGCCTTCCTCTGAAGCTGAGAGAGGGTGACTTGCCCAAGGCCACCCAATGGGTTTCCATGGCCGAGCAGGGATTTGATCCCTGGTCTGCAGAGTCTTAGGACTTTTTCGGACGGGGTTTTGTAACGGAAGCAGCCTCGTCCCTGTTGCGAGGCTGCTGCGCTGCAGGGGGTCCATTTTGGATGACGCTGTGCCCGCGCCGATACTGTTACGGATGTGATGGGAGGCTGCAGCACCATATTTGGTGATTTCCTAATCACAATCAACTTTCGTGATTAGAAAATCACCAAATATGGCGCTGCAGCCTCCCAGCACTTCTGCAACAGTATCGGCATGGGAGAGCGTAATCCAAAATGGACCCCTTGCTGCACAGCAGCCTCACAATGGGGACAAGGCTGCTTCCGTTACAAAACCCCATCCGAAGAAGTCCTTAGTCCAATGCTCAAACCAGTATGTGACACTGGCTATCAAAAAATGTCTGACACCCATGAATTCATGAAACACCCAAGACATGAAAAATAAGGGCAGTGTGGGTGAGTGGAATGCTATTTATTCCAGAAGCTTTCATTTAATTTGAAAAACAGCTAGCTGAGGCACCTGATTATTTTGTTGTTGCCATTTAAGTTCAAGAGAGAAGAGGTTTAATTATTTAATTTTTCTTTTCCTTGCAAAGGACCACAACAACTTCATCACCAGAGCCAAAACACATTAGGAAACTTAATCTGTAGAACCATAGAATCTTAGAGTTGGAAGGGACCACGAAGGCCATCTAGTCCAACCTCCCTGCCATGCAGGAATACACAATTACAGCACTCCCAAAAGATGCCCATCCAACCTCTGCCTAAAGACCTCCAAATATGGAGAGTCTCCCACCCTCTGAGGCAGTCTAATTTCTCAAGTTTCAGGGGGCTGGCTCATCTTTTTGATAAATGAAACACTAGTCCTGGATTCTAGCTAAGAAGTCAGCTATGACAGGCTTGAATCTTATTCATTATCCCTAACTAGAGTAGTCCCACTAAATCCATTGTTGATTTGTGAGTCAACACATAGATAAAATGTCATTGGGTTTAGTCTAGTGGGGACTAACAATAGGATTCAAGCCAGAGACAACCATGAGTAACGTCATGTTCAGACACCCCAACAGGAGCACAACTGACTTATGGAACCTTCTGTTCAGAAACTGGAAATGTTCCTTTTTTGGACTACAGCTCCCAGAATCCCCAGCTAGTATTGCCACCGGACAGCGTCCAGGCTCTGCATTTGACCCTCCCTCTCCTTCCCCTCGCTGCTGATCTCCACATCCTGCACATCTATAGCTTTTTATAGTTTTTAACAGAACTTCCCACACAACATTTTGGGAAAGTGCTCTGAAGCCAATGATATGAAGGATGAACAAAGGCAAAATCATTATACTCTCCAACTGTTCCAGTTTGGCAGGGACGGTCCCAGTTATTCCTCTTGTCATTCCACTTTTTCAGCTGCTTTTAAAATGTTCCAGTTTCTCCTCCTTTGTCATCAGTTTACTCCAACTGCAATAAGCTGAGTCCAAAGTGCAAAAGGAGTTTACACTCAACTAACTCAGCAGAGGGGAGAGGAAAGGAGTGGCAGAATCTTGTCCTTCCCAGTAGAGTCAGGCAAAAGCAAACTGCTGAAGCTTCTCCTAGCTAGCCTGTTCTTTCTCATTAATAATGATGGCTATCTTGACTACACGCTGATGTTGTTTGGCCACATGGGTTCCTGTTTTCCTCTGTAAAATATTGGCAGGTGTGTGAGAGAGAGGGAAAGAAAGAGACACTTTTTCGGATAATCCAAAAATAACGCTAACAAATATGACGGTAAAAGCAAAAATATCACGGTCAAATGTCTCAGCGGTACTGCAACAGTACCGCTGGGAAGGAGCGTCATGCGAAACTGACGCCCTCTAGCGCTGCAGCGTCGCAACCTGCCGACGCTGCTAGCGTTATTTTTGGATTGTCCGAAAAAGTCCAGAGAGAGACAACAACTGGCACAAAGATGAGGGGAATGAGATGGTGGCTGGCAGCTTCCATGGCAGTGGGGCAGTGAATCCACTCTGGGTTTTAGTCCAGACTTTTAAGGGAACTACCCAAGGTGCTGAACCTCCTCCCTAAAATAGGCTCAGCCACTTGGAACTGATGTTCAGATTAAAAACCTGGAATGGATTTACCACCTCTCTGACATAGGAGGCACACACTGGAGAGAAAAGGTACCAGGAAAAGAGAGAAAGAGAAGGACTGGCAGAAAGAGAGAGAAAGGGTTCAGCTAGACGGAAGAATTAATTGCAGAAAATAGTGCATTAACTCACCATCACAGCAGCGTTCATTTATCTCCATGATCTATTTGCAAGATTGCTGGCATGGGAAGCTGTCCATATTTGAAGTTCACACGGAACATGCCTGCAAGTAAAGATGGCGACCATGAGGGAATTACCTGCATTATTATTCCCCCAAAGTTCCCTCTGTTTCCCTCCTTGTTAAATCAGGGACATGGAAGAGCAATCTTCTGGTTAAAAAAAAAAAACCTTTTCGTTCTGCTGCTTAAAAATAGTGCACAATCGCTCCTACGAAAATTAACAATGGCAGCTCCAGCTACTTTGTTGCCAGCAAGCCCACCACCGTGCATGTCTAACCAATCATATTTTGACATCCAGGATGTGCCCCAATTCAAAACAGTTGTTCAAACAGGCTGGAATGAGCATTTCCACTTATTTTGTTAAACACTTCGTGAGAAACAGTGAGAGGATTTATTTCACCGTCTAGATCAGTGGTTTTAAACCTGTGGTTCACAGATCTCCAGGGGTCTGCGATGTCCTCACAGGGGGTTTACAAAGGCTTGAAGGCTGTAGATTTTCCTTGAGTTTTTTCCGGGCTGTGAGGCCATGTTCTGGAATAGTTTCTTTCTGACGTTTCACCTGCATCTGTGGCTGGCGTCCCCAGAGAAACGTCAGAAAGAAACTATTCCAGAACACAGCTTCACAGCCCGGAAGAAAACCAAGGAAAATCTATGGATGCCGGCCGTGAAAGCCTTCGACTTCGCTTGAAGGCTGCTTGGCCCACCCCCTCCCTGCAGTGGAGTGGTCACATGACAGGAGCCAAGGCAAAGTCTGGCTGGCTTGGCCTGTGCATTGCCATTCAATCCGCTCCAGCCACAAACTTGCAGGAAGAAGCAGGAGAAAAATCTTCCCAATCCCTCCAGTGCCTTTGAGAGAAGGTTTAATGGATGGTGTAATTGTTTTGTGGTTGTTTTAAATCTTGAGTTAAGTCTTGGGGGTCCACAGCAACAAAAGATATTTGAAGGGGGTCCCAGCTAAAGAAAAGGTTAAGAGCCAGTGATCTAGATAATACCAAGGAGTTGTACAAAGAGAGACAGAAAGAGGGAGAGAACAGGCGACAGCAAGGAGGTTGCACCTACCACCCCCTTCAGCCTCACCCACTGGCAGGGTCCAACATCCCCTGATGGATTACACCCCAAGGAAATGCTGCAATCGACAGGAAGGGGAAAATAAAGATTGCCCAACCCTTCTGTACAGAGCAATGGTGCTATGTAAATGTAATTAACAGTGTAATGATCGTAATAATCATAATAATTATATTATTTTAACCTCTGGATCCAAACATGATGCCTTCTTGTTGGTTAAATGAAGAAAATAATTTGTGAGTAATGGAAATGCAATCCCTTTGCATTAAGAGCTTTGGTTGCTTGTTTTAAAAAACACTGTTCAGTCACTCTGCTTATCAAAGAGGTCTTCAATCAAATCTCCTTGCATTACCTACTGCTAAATCAATGTCATTGCTGAAGAATTTCCTCTTGGCTTCAGCTCTCTGCCGCAGCACGCAACACGCTGACTGCCAGTCCAAGACATTTACGTATTTGTGAAGTTGAGATGCCTTCAATGTATCCTGGGTGCACACGTGCTTTACCTTAAAATGCACAGTTTTTAATGACCAATAAAAATTAAAATAAACTGAAAAGATATGATGACTCTGACATTCATATGCATGAATGCAATCATGTTGAGACACAGTAATCTTGAGTAAAATGCATGGAAAATACCCTCTGGATGTGTCCATAAAACAAAGTTATAGAAGTTTGATGCCACTTTAATCACCATGGCTCTAGCCTTAAGAATTCTGGGATCTGTAGTGTGGTGAGGGATTTACAATTCTCTGCCAGACAGCTCTAGTATAGTAGTTGAGGGGACTGCACTAGAAAATCCTAAATACTCACCAAACTACAAATCCCAGGATTCTAAAGACAGAGCTATGGCAATTAAAGTGGTATCAAACTGCTACAATTGTCCAGTGTGTGGATACACACTCCAGTTCTGATTCTGAAGGATAGAACTCTATAGACAGCATCCTTTTAGTAAGATGCATCTGTGTAAGTGTGTGCACATATGTCTCTTTTTGGATGTTGCACAGAGGGCTATTCCTTAGCCTTTTGCTCCACTGCACAACTTCCCCACAGGCAGCTACCAAGCCTTGGGAGAGGTTGCTGTTGCTGCTTCTTATAGTGGGAAGGTGAGGGAGCAGGGAGCATTTCAGACCATGAACATATGGCTGTCCTACTGGACTATGGAGGAATGGAAGGCTGAGTCAACCTTGGAGCCCTCTGGGATCGAACTTATAACCTTGTGACTTGCAGGACTGGCATTTAACCACTGCACCACCAGGGCTCCTTTCATATGGCTGTTCTGGGCTCCTGAGGGAAGGAACAGAAGGGTGCATTCCATGTATGACGGCACCCTCATTTCTTTCCTACCCTGAGCTAAGTCCAGCTGCTACTTCATGGTCTGACCCACCTCTCAACTCCTCTCCCCACTGATAAGCAGCGGTAACCCCTCCAGGCCTTGATAGCTCTGGAGGGGCGATGGAGGATGTGGCACTGTGCAACGACTTAGGACATTATCAGACAAGCATCTAAAAATGCTGTAGTTCCATGAATGAGGATAGTGGAAACACTGTGGCATTATTACACTTATTATCACACGTCACTGTAATCACGCAAAAGAACCATCATGGAATTATTGCATGACCACCACTGGCACTTTAAGAATGGGAGTTTACTTCCATAATTTAGCATGGGCAAGATTTCAGCTGTTCTTGCGAGAATAGCAATAACACTTCTATTTCTATACCACTTATCAGTGCCAAAGCACTCCCTAAGTGGTTTACAACATGTTAGCTAATTGCTCCCAACAAACTGGGTCCTCATTTTACCAACTTATGGAAGGATGGATGACTGAGTGAACCATGGGGCTCTGTAAGATCAAACTTACAACGTTGTGATTGCAGTACTGGCATTTAACCACTTTGCCACCAGGGCTCCCATGAGAAGACACGAGCGTGCTTAGAACTCCAATCATCATCATCATCATCATCATCATCAAAGTAAATGAAGATACAAGCACTGAAACAAACCTAAAAATATTGAAACTAAATGGGACAGTTCATAAAAAGAACATCCTATGCTTCGTTTTTGCGTTCTCACCCAGAAGTTTTCTCACTGAGGACCACTCATTCACATTGTCATCTTGCGATTACAATGGGATGTGGTTTTGCATGCCATCAATACCATGAAAAAAGCAATATTGAAGATCTATTTATGGCTTGTCCCATGAATTAGAAGAAACATCTCCCCCCCCCCCAGCTGGAGTACGCTGTAACCATGCGAAGACAACAACGTCATGTGATAGCAGGACCCATTCATGCTACTGTGGTGTCGTACTGCTGCAATTTTTGCCACGTCTGATAATGTCCACAGAATCTCAGGTGGATCTGTTCTACATTGTTATAGTAATGTGACACCACTTTAACTGTCATGGCCCCACCTACAAAATCCTGGGATTTATAATTTGGTGAAATGCATAGACTTCTCTGCTAGAACGTTAGTGCTGTAGTTCAGGGAGTTTGCAAACAGGGGTACTCCAGATGTTTTGGATGGCAACTTCTGGGCACCACAATTCAAAAAGGATATTGACAAATTGGAGAGTGTCCAGAGGAGGGCAACTAAAATGGTGAAAGGTCTGGAAACCATGCCTTATGAGGAGAGACTTGGGAAGCTGGGTATGTTTAGCCTGGAAAAAAGACAGTTAAGAGGCGATATGATAGCCCTGCTTAAGTATTTGAAGAGGTGTCACACTGAGGATGGAGCAGGCTTGTTTTCTGCTGCTCCAGAGATTGGAACACGGAGCAATGGATACAAGCTCCAGGAACAGAGATTCCACCTCAACATGAGGAGGAACTTTTTGACAGTAAGAGCTGTTCGGCAGTGGAACACACTCCCTCGGAGCGTGGTGGCGTCTCCTTCCTTGGAGGTCTTTAAACAGAGGCTGGATGGCCATCTGTCGGGGATGCTTTGATCGTGATTTCCTGCATGGCAGGGGGTTGGACTGGATGGCCCTCATGGTCTCTTCCAACTCTGCAATTCTATGATTCTATGATATCAGGAGTTTGAGGAGTTGAGGTCCACAATTTGGCAACAACTATTCTAGGGAGCTCTAGAAGACAATTCTAAACACCTCACCAAACTACAAATCCCAGGAGTCTATAGTTTGGAGCCATGATAGTTAAAGTTTTTAAAACTGTGCACTGTACAGACACACTATGATTTAGGATTGCCAGGTGAAAAGTGGGAGAGGGCTGATGTCCTTTTAATGGTTGTGTGGAAAGGGGAATTTCAGCAGGTGTTACTTATCATATAAACAACACCAGCTGAAGTTGCCTCTCCTGATAACCATGGTTAGAGGGATAGGAGCCCTGTCTCTTACTTCACCTGGCATACCTACTACGGCTGCTTAGAGCTAAAACAAGCCTAATGCTCAGGGCACTCGCTATAGAGCAGGGGCTCTTTAACCAAAATGGGTCCCATCTGCAATGCATTTCTCAGTATGTCTCATGGAGGGAATTTCTCATTCAGAGCTTCTCCGAGGAAGGTCTGAACATAACAGTTTGCTTGTTCCTCTTCAAGAAGAAAAGGGAACATGGATGGTGCATGGAGTTTGGGAGTGGAACCCATCACCAGATTCACCAGTGTCCCACTTCCCCTTTCAGGCACCAATTGTATATGGACTGAGAATTAAGGGTGGTATCTATGGAATGTAGTCCTTAGGCCACAAGAGGCCTCAAAACTGTTTTTGGGGTCCCCAAGCCTCCCAGCACCTCCAAAAAATCTCTGGAATCACCTAGTGTCCCTGTGTCCTGCCCCAGAAGAAAGGATGGAAGGAAGAAAGGAAGGAAGGGCTGTGATTTTCTTTTGAAACAAGGTGTGTCATCTACAACTTGTTTTCGCAAACTACCCCATCTTAAAAAACAAACAAACTGGAGAGTCTGGTGTGGTCCCTGAAGGGTCCAGGGTGGCAGAAATGGCCCCAGGAGTCTCTGAGGCTGCCCACGCTTGATTCAGCCTTTCTCAATCTTTTTATCCTGGAAGAACCCTTGAAATAATTTCCAGGTCTCAGTGAATCCCTGTCTAAAAATTATGATGCCATTGTTGTGTGCCTTCAAGTTGTTTCTGACTTATGGACACATGGGGTCTTCTTAACAAATTTGTTCAGAGGCAGGGTTGCCATGGCCTTCCTCTGAGGCTAAGAGACTGTGACTTGTCCAAGGTCACCCAGTGAGTTTCCATGGCTGAGCAGGGATTTGAACCCTGGGTCCAGGAGTCCTAGTCCAACACTCAAACCACTATGCTACACTGGCTCTCAAAAATTATGATATCTACAGCTTAAAGGGGGGTGGTGGTTCAGTCGTGATCTTTCATGGGACCCCTTGTGATCTGTTGCAGAACCCTAGAGTTCCAGGGAACTTGAATGAGAAACCCTGATACAGGGCTTGTCTATATGAGGCCAAAACTAAAACAACGGAGTGCTTCGCAGTAATGACATTTCACAGCAGTAATGACATTTCGTATGCAACATGGCAGCCATTTGTAAATACAAATGATTTACTTGCATTTGTATTTACCTCAATCTGCCATTGACAAACTTTAAAAAACAACCATGTTCAAGGTGTGCTAGAGTGATTTTTCAATTTAACAGGAAAGCAAAACAAAAAATAACCCCACCCCATTTTATCGGTCAGGCGAAAATCCAACATGGTGTCAGTGGGCACTTGCCTTGTTAGCAAGGTCTGCTCCCCGCACTCGCCCGGCCAATCAGCTTTGCGCTTCCTCTACCATGCGAAAGCGATTCATATTGAATCACTTGTCCCAATGAGCAGGAATGTGCATTCCCTTCCCTGTTTTTTAAAAAAACTCTTGGAAAAGCCACAAAGGTTTTTCCTTCTGAGTTTTTGATGTTTTGGGCCCCCCTCCTTCTGAATACAAGTGGATTGATGCGGGATCCCATTTAGACAGATCGTATTCCCAGCAAATTCCACAAGGGTTATTTTCACCGTTTAGACAATCCCAAGGCTTAGATGATCTGTGAATGGCTAAGGAATGAATGGGCCATACAGAAAGAGACAACTGTTTTTCATTTGGCCTACTTAAAAAAAAATATGCATAATGAAGCTGAAGATCATGTGCTGTTCAAGGTATACAGTACATCACTCTGCCACCAGATGTACCTGTATGCCTGCAGAATGCAGTGGGGACAAAATTCCATTTCACACATGACATTTCTTTTCCCTGCTCAAAGGAAATCTTTCTGTTAGAAAAAGGATGTGCATTGATCTCACATAAAAGCATGACACAAGTGATGAGGCAAGTAAACAGGTCAGAGAGGCACTGAAGGTGTCAACTTCAACAACATACCCTCTAACTTTCTACAGATGAAAACCAGGATACATGGGCTAAACAACATCCAAGTGTGGCCAAGATGGCAAAAAGCTCCTAATAAGGATGAACACACAACAAAGATGCTTTTGCCTGAGCCCACTGCTGATTACAAATTCCTTTTGCACTGTGAACTCAGGAGATTGTCACACTACACTTTTATAGTGTTATTATTCTACTTTATTTGCTCTGGCTGCCTCCTGTGGAATCCTGGGATTTGCAGTTTAGAGAGGGGCATTTAGCATTCTCAGCCCAAGAGCTCTTAGGCCTCACTAAACTACAAACCCCAGAATTCTCCAGGAGGCAGCCATAGCATTTAAAGTAGAATAATAGCACTATAACAGTGTAGTGTGATAAAGTCCAGTTTGCAGCAGCTGAGGTAAGCTGAGGACAAAGGGGAAAGTGTGAAGAGGCGAGACAAACCAAGACATTTTAACAGCCAGTGAGATGACACAGAATTAATTGGGAGTGTCCCTGCCAATTTGGGACAGTTGGAGAATATGCTCTGTGCACCCTTTTCCTTTTGCCTCTGGTTTGTTTCTACAATTAATCCACAGCCATCCAGGACTTACTGCCTGTTTTCCCATCCCTTCCTCCTATCTTTCCATTTTAAGAAACCCGCTATCATCTGTTCTTGCCCCCACTTTTTTTTCCAATTGCCGAACTCAAGTGCTTTGACCCTTTCCGGGCTCATTAAGCAGCAGATGAAACCCTGTACGAGCAAATCGTCCAAGACCAGAGCTTACAGCCTGGCAACCGCACATTACCGGGGAAATATTTCAAAGCTAGGCTTGCTCTTGGGTTTAAAGGAAGCATTGCTTTGGCTCATGTATCCCAGCTGTTTCGATCAAAGTTCAAGACAAAAGACCTCCAGTTGGGGAGAGGCGAGAACAGTGAATCACTTGTGAGATGTTTGCATCCATGCTGTCTGGGATACATTTTCCATATCAGAAAGCCAGGGTTGCTGTCCAGACAAGATGCCTCTAACAGCATTTGCCTAGTATACTTTCTTGTCTCTGTGTGTTTTTTTAAATACAATTGTTCTTTGAGATGGCTGTTTTGGCACAGAGCCAAAAGCACGATCAATTTTATTCCATTCTATTTCCTTTGATTTCAATAGGATTGTTCAATGGATGTATTCATTACTGATTACAAAGTTGTACTTGCTGGTGGTGGATTATTTCACTGCAGTATCTATTATTTTGTAAGTGTGTGTTGCATATGCTTGTGTGTTGAATTTTGAAAAGTTACTGGAGAAGGGGGGGGCATAATCCAGCTGCTAGCGCCAACTGGAATCAAATACTGAATGGCAAGGCAACCTCTACGTAAATCCCATAAATTCTAGGTGTTTCCTCTAATTCAAACTAACAATTATTACATGTAAGTCTTGAGCTGCAATTTCTCAAATACCCCCAGCCAGAATTTGGAAACTGTAGCTTTCAAAAGTCCTTCATCTCTTAGTGTATTTGAAGCTCCTTTAATATTTGTTATTGTGTGCCTTCACGTAATTTCCAACTTATGATGATCCTAAGGTGAACCTATCACAGGGTTTTCTAGGCAAGATATGTTGGGGGTGGGTTGGTGTCATTTCCTTTCTCTGGGGCTGAGAGAGTGTGACTTACCCACTGGGTTTCCATAACTGAAAAGGAATTTGAACCCTGGTCTCCTAGAGGCATAAGACTTTATCAGACTAGTGTCTAAAAATGCTGTAATTCTGTGAATGAGGAAACTGGAAACATAGGCCCCATCTACATGATAAGAAAAAAATCAGTGCAAATTCGAATGATCGATCATTCAAATAATCGATAGCCTGTACAAATGATCACAAATTCGAATGGTTGTACGGGTTTTTTGCTGAGATCCGCTATTCCTCCTGAACTCCAAATTCACGGACTTCACGGGGGATTTACAGGCCCCCCCTTCCAAAAGGCACAAATGTATTTGAATGGCCATATCTACACATTATCGATCTTTCGAACGCCATATGTATTTTTTTCATTGTGTAGACGGGGCCATAGTGGCATTATTACACTTATCTCATGTCTCTAAGCATGCAAAAGAACTGCCATGGAATTACTACACAACTACCACCAGCACTTTAAGAATGGGACTTTACTTCTGTGATTTAACATGGGTGAGAGTTCGGATGCTTCCTACAGTGTAGGTGTGTAAATTGCTATTGCTTAAAATAATTTGTAAGCCTCTCTGATAGCCTTGTGGCTGAAGAGTGGGGTATAAATAACGAAATAAAATAAAATAAAATAAAAAATAATAAATAATGTTGCCCTTTGTGTTCTTGTCGCGTTCTTCTGACACGGTTTGGGATGCTGGTTTTTGCAGCATTTCCCCACATCTCATAGAATCATAGAATCATAGAATTGCAGAGTTGGAAGAGACCACGAGGGCCATCCAGTCCAACCCCCTGCCATGCAGGAAATCATGATAATTTGATCTGAGATCTGATAATCTCCTTTGTTTGGGTGCTGGTGGATCATAAATCTTCACCAATATACACCACTGCTCTTGGGAGTGATGGCAGGACATCCTTCCACAGGCGTTCAACAGTACCTGGATGACACGGCTTGGCCAAAGGGAGCATCCAAGCCTTTTCCAGGTGCTATTAGGCACCCAGGGAAGGAGGCACAGCTGTCACCTTCTTCCCTGAGGCAAAATGGCAGCATGATGGTGCCCAGGTGTACCCCTGTGGCCAAGCAGTGCCCAGGGTTGAGCTGTGCCACCTCTCCTTGTACACCCAGACTGAACATGTTGTGCAAGGAGGTACAGGATACTTCCTTCCACTGTGCTTTTAAGAAGTACTTGTGCAGGTATAACCAGAGGGTTACATCTTATGTCACCAACAAGATTAAGGCTATCATCATATTTCAGTCTTAACAGCTGGTATTATTGAATATCCATTCCACTGACACACACACCCAGGTGTACCTCTGAACTTACCTCCATGCCTTCCTGGTTGGTAACACACAGGCTGCGGAACTCCTTGCAACAGGAGATCCATCTATTCCTGCTCTTTGGCATCAACTAAAAACAACATTGTTTAGATGTATTTTTCAAGAGAGCCTCCTTGGATGATTTGGTGTCCACTGCTGTTGCTGTTTTGGATTATACACTTTGGATTTTTCATTAAGTGCAGTTTTGTTATGATGGTTGTTAGCTGCCTTGGGATACAAATATTTCAATCAATCCATCAATCAAGTTAAACTATGTGGAACTAACTAGATCCAAGAATAAGGGATACACCTTTCTGATTATCCCCTTTGTATTCTCTGCCATTATTAATCATTCATCTGTTACATATTATGATACAGGTGTGTTCATTTGAAAAAGAACCAATCTCCATACCAGTGTCTAGTAGCACTGGCAATCCTTGCTGAAATCACAAAGCACAATCACTATGAGAAGATGAACTGGGTGTCTGTGCTAATAGCAAATTCATGAAGCAGCTTTTAGGTAACATGAACATTTCTTTAACTGCTCATCTTTCAAACATTTCCCAGAATTCTGCCTACAAAAAGAAAATCACTGCACAATCCATGACCAAGAATTGACAAGACCAATCTCCATACCAGTATCTGTGTAGAAAATATAAGAAATATGAATGGTGGGTTTTGAGGATCATTAATGTTTCCTAAGATCCTCTCCCTATTCCCTCTTTCCCCACTTTCACAGTGTTTTTTCTCTTCTCTGCTATTTTGACTACTATTTCCCTTGATTTTTCTTCCCCATGTGAGTCCAGCAAATTATGAATTGCAGAGTAAACACAGTGGTGAAGCTCAGAATATCTTACTGCTTCATGGGAAGATCAGCCCTGTAGAAAACATTCATCTAGAACCAGGACAGTGATTGCTGTTGATGAAATGTTCCAAGGGGAAAAGAGCAAATAGGGGCTTGACAACACAGGGGGTAAAAATCCAGGGTGCCGTTTACACGATGAAAATGTCCCGGGAAGAATTTGTGTCAATCCCTGGCAGTTTACATGTACATCAGGTTGGGTACGTGATTTTCAGAAGGGGGGCCACCTTTTATCCCTCAACCTGCGGGACTTCCAGTCCCGCGGTTTGTGCCGGTTTTAAAAAAAGTCACTGGAGGATTCGGAAAATCGGAAATGTGAACAGCCTGGGACAACATATCTCAGTACTAGACGATGACCGGAAATGGTGACTGGGGGCAGGCTTAGAGATCAGCGACCAGAAAAGGAGAGGTCAGTCACCCGTTCAACAGATCCAGCCTCACCAGCTGAAAACAAAGGCATCCCTTCCAGCTGCACGAAGGTTGGTGTGTGTGCGCGCGCGCGTGTGTACTCAATCACCTTTTTAAATGGATTTCTACACTGCAAACCCTTCGGCTTTAACCCCTTCCTCAATTGCATGTTACAAAGAGATCGTGGTGGGCAGAGGGTCGCCCATTCATCCCCTGCCTTGATCACCTCCCTGGGTCTGAACGGGCACATTAAAATATTCCAGCCTCTGAGCGAATGAACACTCTTTAATTCCTCCTCTCTGCGTCTGTGTCTTTCAAAATGCCTGTCTGTCGCTGGCTTGAAATCATTCAATCAGCAAGTTCACTCTGCTGCTAAAACTCTGCTGTAAGGGTTAACATTTTAAAGAGTCAAGGGGAAACCCAAGCCTCCCCCCCCACCTCACTCGGCTTGATTTCAAAAGGAAAGCACTCCCTGCATCTGAGCGAAAGATCTCAGTCTGGGTCTTTCAAAATGCCTTCTGCCTCTGCTTAAAGGGTTAACATTTTTAAGAGACAGGATAAACACAAGCTCCTCTTTCCCCCAGCCAGCCAATAGCATCGCTCGTGGCACAGAACTCTAAAGGAAGTGCGTCACCGAGGTTGTGAAAACACAAGTAATCGCATCCTTGATTGACAGCCAAAAAAAAAAAAAAATCCCGGTAAGCTAAACATGTGTAAACAGCAAACGGGATATAACAGTGCGGGACCAATAAAGACTTTTATTGTGTAAATATCAATCACGGGATCTTCCAGGATTTCCTAAAGAGTGTCAAAAATCATATAAACAGCGAGGGACGGATATGGGATCAGGAAGTCACAGTGAGCCCCGCGACAATTTTTGTCGTGTAAACTGGCACCCAGATGAAATTCAGATATTTTGGCTTGGAGATGTGGTGCGTGAAATTCAGACAACTCCGGCCTGGGTTTAAGCGCCACACCTGCCAAAACCCAAATCTGCATTCAGATAGAGGTATTCAGTGCCTCTGCTATGGTTAGTGTTGCCAGATTAGATCCAGGATGAGGCTCCTGTAACTTTAATCCTGAACATATTGCAGAGAAAGACAAAGTACCATAAATCTCTGTCAGGTGGAACAAAGGCATTTGGCCTCCCGCACTTTCCAAACCCACAGCCACAGCCATCTTCTCCCTACACAGCTATTGAGTCTCATTTTGAGAGAAAGGCGGCATACAAATGCAATAAAAAAATCTTGCCTCCCCAGTGGAGAGTGGGATGAGGGGCCATGGAGGCAACAGCAACAAGAATGGAACTGGGTGGTCCTCTGTACCCCCTGCTCCAGTCTCCACTGGGGAGGCAACAGCTGTGTTGGGAGGGGACAGCTGCAGCTGAGAGTTGGGGATTGGAAGGTGAGGGAAGACAAGATATTTATGGTACCTTCTCATTCTCCACAATATGTTTGGGAGTAAAGTTACAGAAACCCCATCCTGGATCCAACCTGGAAACCCTAATCATAATAGACAGACGTGCTGAATACCTCCATCCACACTAACCAAAAAAGCATGTACACAGGCACTGTTTACAATTACAATGGAATCAAAGGACAGGAAAAGAGATTCCACTTAAACATTAGGATCCTGACAGTAAAGAGCTGTTCGGAAGTGGAATATGCTGCTTTGGAGTGTGGTGGAGTCTCCTTCTTTGGAGGTTTTGAAACAGAGGCTGAATGGCCATCTGTCAGGAATGCTTTGATTGTGTATTCCTGCGTGGCAGGAGGTTGAACTGGATGGCCTTTGTAGTCTCTTCCAACTCTATTATCCTATGATCCTCTCCCCCTACAGTTCTGCTGATTCTTGATTGCCTGGAGCATCACTCTAACGCAAGAGCCTGCAGAGTATATATTTGAGCCCCTTCTAGATAGGAGGGTGGTTCTTTCCACTTCACAGGATCCTCCTCCTATTTTAGTTGTCTCTCCCAGTCCTTCTTTGCCTTCCTTGGATGCACGTAGGATGCTCTTGCCTTCTGCTCAGATGCACACCTGTGGGAAAACTTGTTGGCATGCTCTTTTTTGGAGCTGTCATGGAGTCAAATAGTTTATGAGTCAATTGATGACAGATGAATTAACTGCAGAGAATGTGAATGACTCAATATATTTTGTGTTTAAAATTACTTTTATATCCAAAATGTGTCACCATTTAATTTATAACTCAATCTGTATATTTTACACTGACAGCAGCAAGCTTCTTTGGGTCTTCATTAATTAAGGGTGATATCCAATTCATATATTTTCTTTTAAAAATCCTTCAAACATTTGAAAACATATATTTTGATGCTGGAACATATTGGCCTGAATCCCAACTGAAACAGAGTAGTGACATTGAATACACTGGACTTTGTACTGATTCTATTCAGCAACTGAGGAGTATAATGACCACAGATGATTTACATAACTTTAAAAGAGACGATGAAGAGATTGAAATAGCTCAAGATCTTCCATACCTTGGCTCAGTCATTAATCAGAATGGAGACTACAGTCAAGGAATCAGAAGAAGACTAGGACTTGGAAGGGCAGCTGTGAAGGAACTAGACAAGATCCTGAAGGATAAAGATAAATCATTTAATACTAAAGTTAGGATTGTCCATGCCATCATATTTCCAAATTTTGTGTATGGTTGTGAAAGCTGGACAGTGAAGAAAGCTGATAGGAAGAAAATCAACTCATTTGAATTGCTGTGCTGGAGGATAGTTCCCCAGATACCATGGACTTCTTTAAAAGACAGATAAATGGGTCCTAGAGCAAATCAAGCCTGAACTCTCCTTAGAAGCTGAGATGACTAAACTGAGACTGCGGTACTTTGGACATATCATGAGAAGACATGACTCACTAGAAAAGACAATACAGTAATGCTTGGTAAGGTAGAAAGCAGAGGAAGACTGCATTCCAGATGGATAGACTATATCAAGGAAGCCACGGCTGCCCCGAGTCTACAAGACCTGAGCAGGGCTGTTGATGATGGGGTGACTAGGAGGGCTCTCATTCATGGGGTCTCCATAAGTCAAAGTTGATTTGATGGCAGTTAACAACAACTTTAGTTGGGGATGCACACTAAAATATAGCTCATTGTCTCCATCATAAAATATCTCAAAATATCTCTATCAAAATGTGAAAGGGCATCTCATTAGTGACTTTTAAAGTCTGGAATTTTATGCATACCTACCAGGGAGTAAGCCCCACTGAACACTAAGATACTTATATTTAAGTAAACATGTGTTGGATTAGTGTGAAAGAGTTCCCAACATAAGTTTTGTGAATCAATCTCTCATCACAGTTGGCAATTTTTAAACAATAAGACCAGCTTTGCCAACTGCAGTTTGCTGATAGAGCTAAGAAAAGTCCCTTTCAAAAATCTTTTCAAAATATACAGTTTTGTTAATAGCTGCCATAGAGCTTCCTGTTTTTCTGGTTCTTTAATCTAATTGAAAAGGGAGGACTGATGTCATTAGGAAGTCATTGAGCCTTGCTTATGGAAAGCTGAAAACACCTTCAAGTGTCTCCTCAAACAGAAGGTGGTGTAAGAAAAATAAACCAGGATATATTAAATAAATCCTGAGGAAAGCAAGTATTTGACAGCACATTCCCTGGCTGAGATCCTGCTATGGTTCAGGTTAAGTTCAGTTGTCTTTGGATCCCTTTAGTTCTGGTTCAGAGATTCTCCAATAGGTACTGGCTCTCTTTTCAAACATGACTGTGGGTTTCAAATGGAAAGGCAGTTCAAGCACAGAAGTGTGAACTAGCTGAAAAACTGGCTAGAGTTAGAGCACCAACAAAACAGAATGGCAAGCACATAGAACCTGGATCCTAGAAGGATGCAATCAACAATAAAAGAGGATAATGATGATGAAGACAACTTTATTCATTTATATCTTAGGCCTGTCTAAATGGTGAAAATACCCCTCATGGAATTCACTGGGAATCCTATCTGTTTAAACAGGATCCAGCACCAATCCACATTATTCAGAAGGAGGGGGACCCAAAACGGCAAAAACAATGGGGTAAAAGCCTTTGCAGTTTATCCTGTACTTTTTGAAAAACTGCAGGGGCGGTGTGCATTCCTGCTCATCTGGAGTATCTAACAAAACAAAAACAAAACAAGAAAAATTCGAAGGGAAACACAAACCTGATTGGCTGGACAATAGCAAGGGCAGAGATTGCTAGCAGGTCAAGCGCTTGCTGCCTCCATGCTGGATTTTTGCCTTAGCCATCACTTGCTAAGGCAATAAAACAGGATGAATATTTTCTGTTTTGCTATCCTATAAGATTGGAAAGTTGCCCTGTTGCACCAGCACACTTTGGGATGGCTTTTTTTTTTTTTAAAGGTGGCAGTGAGAACTAATGAGAGTAAATCACTTGCGGCTGCCATCAGGAATGCCAGGTTTATGGGGGTAGACATGTCCCTGCTGCTGCGAGATGCCAATACTAAGAGGTAATTTAGATTTTTTTTTCCCCTGGTGTAGATGTGCCCCTTGTTTTCCTCCTTGGGACAAAAGGAGGCTTACAAATAGATATAAAACATATAGAGATAAAAACACATACAAAGGCAAAGGAAAAGTCGAGTGCTAAAGGAGGCATATGAAGATTATTAAAAAGACATACAAAGACATAGGAGAAAAAAAAAACCTAGGACTGAAGGAGGTGTACAAAGGTTAAAATATAGACAGATAAAAACACATACAAAAGCACAGGTGAAAAACTAGGACATAAGGAGGTTCAAAAATTAAAAGGTATGCAGATAAACATGCACAGAAAAGCATAGGAAAACCCTAGGTCTGAAGGAAGTGAACAAAAATTAAAATGTATACTGATTAAAAACACATACAAAAGTATGGTGGGGAAACTAGGACTGAAAGATGCTTAAAAATTTAAATACAATAGAAATAAAAACTTATACAAAAGGATGGGGAAAACATTTTTTAAAATTGTTAAAATGCAATTAGACCATCCATAGAATTAAAACCATTTAAAACAAATCCATTAAAACGGGAAAGGGCAAATCAGTAAAATAACACACTGTTGAAAGCCCTTCCAGTCAATTCCTAAAAGCCTGTCACACTGGAAAGGCTGTTTTCACCTGCCGAAAGGGGGACAGCAAGGAAGGAGCCGTCTTAGTTTCCTTTAGGGAGTGAGTTCCAAAGGCCAGGAGCAACCACTGAGAAGGCCTTCTCCTGAGTTCCCACCAAAGATGTCTGTGATGATGGTGGGACCAACGGAAGGGTCTCCTCTGAATTACAGATTTAATGAAACAATTGATAATGGTGATTTATACAAATTAGGAACCAAATATTCCAGTTTCTGTATTCTTCAGTAATGTCCACTGGAATTGAATTTTTTTTCTTTTCTCCAACTTTGGACATTATCAGATGCGGCAAAAATTGCAGGATTATGATTCTGCAGTGGCGCGAACGGGTCCCGCTATCACACAACGTCATCATCTTTGCTTGCTCCAGCTGTGAAAAAGATGTTTCTTCTAATTTACGGGACAAGCTGTATAGATCTTCAATATCACTTTTTTCGCTGTGTTGACAGCATGTGAAACCACGTCCTGTTTGTAATCGTGAGATTACAGCATGGATGGGCGGTCCTCAGCGAGAAAACTTCTGGGTGAGCACATGAAAACGAAGCATAGGAGGCTCTTTTTATGAACTGTCCCATTTAGTTTCAATGTTTTTAGGTTTGTTTCAGTGCTTGTGTGTTCATTTACTTTGTTTATTAAGGTGTTTTTGGTATTTTTAAGTGTGCTTGTGTCTTCTCGTGAGAACTGCTAAATCACAGAAGTAAACTCCCACTCTTAAAGCACTAGTGGTCGGCGTGTGATAATTCCATGGTGGTTCTTTCGCACGATTACAGCGACGTGCAAGAATAAGTGTAATGATGCCACAATGTTTCTGCTATCCTCATTTGTAGAATTACAGCATTTTTAGACGCTAGTCTGATAATGCCCTTTGTTAGATCAGAGGGTTTCTTTATGGGAAATATTTGCCATATGTTTTCACAGACTTTCATACAAAGCAATATTTCCTACATAGGAACCCTCTGATGCATCAATGCTGGACAAAAGAGAACATATGAATTTACAAGCTTGGCACTTTTTGGCTTTAATTCAGAGAATCATACCACTCTTGCCTCCAACACTCCCGTATAAATCCCATGCTCAGTTCCTGGGAATTCTATAACTCTCACTGGAAGCTAGCCATTACTTTCATTCCAGCTGTCATCACCAAAGAAGGCAGAAGTTGAAGCCTCTGAATCATGATACATAAAAATACTTGTTATCAATACTTGTTTCATGTGTGTGTGTGTGTGTGTGTGTGCATGTGCACATGCGTATTCTAGGAAGATTTGCAGATACAGATATAGATACACGCGTACAAACTGGCCAGTAGACAAAATGCATTCTGATTTTTTTAAAATCCACACTAATCTTCTCTAAGGGGATTTCTGATCTGTTGACCATAATAAAGAGAATTGAATTGGATTTCACTAGTCTGAGGGCTTGTCTATATGGCAAAAATATTGCTCATATAATTAGAGGAGAATGCATTTTTTTCTAAATGGGATCCTGCATCAATCCACCATATTTGGAAAGAGGAGGGTGAAAAACTCTAAATACTCCACTGTATTTTTAAAAATCATGCTTGGGAATGTCACTGTCACTCGTTAGGACAACAAATTCACATCGCTGTGCATTCTCAGAGTGGCCAGCTGATTGGGCAGACATGCACAGGGGGTGGAACCTGCCTGCAAGGCAGCACCCGGAACCACCATGTTGGATTTTCGCCATAGTGATCATGCGCTGAGCCAATGGAACAGCCTTTCCCCCCTTTTTTCTGTTTTTTTTAAGCAGATGATCACACTTCTGCACCTTGGAATTGCTTTCCTTTAAAACATACTGTTCAGCAGTGGCAACTGGTGACAATAAAAACATGAATAATTCACCGGTGCCTGCCATTTTGATTTGCAGGAATGCCCATTTGAACAACAGATGTGTATGGCTTTGCATGCGTGTGATCTTGGGGGGGAAACTGTGGAGACAAATGAAAGCTGCTGCAAATTGGTGTTACTGCGCATCAGCCCACATTTTATTGCCTCGTATAGATGAGCCCTCCATGGAACACCATTAGTTCTAAATCAGGGCTGGGGAAAGTGCAGCACATGGAACACATGTGTACCCTGGGATCCACTTTAGTGATCCCTGAAGCACCCTTGTCTGGGAGGCCAAAGCTTAAGTCCCTGCTCAGCCATGGAAAGCCACTGGGTAGTGTTGGGCAAGTCACATTCTCTCAGCCTTAAAAGAAGGTAATGGCAGCCCCACCCCCAAATAAATCTCTATGAAGAGATCTCAGGGTAGCATACAGTAAAACCAATCTGACAGATTTAAAACACTATAAGCCAGTGGTTCTCATCCTGTGGGTCCCTAGATGTTGTTGGACTACACAACCTCACTAATGACTGGGAGGACCACCTGGCTGTCAAGGTGAGACCTCAGAGAGCTCCTGGAAATTGTAGTCTTAACAACATCTGGGGACCCACAGGTTGAAAACCACTGCTATAAGCAATAAAAATGATTTCAATGAGGTCCCTGTCCTCATTAAGTCCATACCTACCTTCCAATGACCAACCCCAAAGCAAAGCATGATAAATGCAAAAAAAAAAAAAGTATGCAGGTGAAGAAAATCATGCACTTTGACAAGTGTCTTTCACCACTTGGTGAAAGTATGTATTAATGGCACCAATTCGCCACCTGCTGATTCTGTTATCTGCAGTTGGCACAACAGGAGGAAGGGAGGGGGATGAGAGCTCTCACCTCCCCCCCTCCACCGGGAGGGCTCCAGTGATGACGGTGGGGGTGATGGCGGGTGAAGGGAGGGGGAGGAGAGATCTCACCTCCCCCCTCCCTTCCACCAGGAGGGTTCTGGTGGTGGCGGGGGGGGGGGCAAAGGGGGAAGGGAGGAGATCTTGCCTCCCTTTGCCCAGGAGGGCTCTGGCGGTGGCAGCGGGGTGGTAGTGGTTGGGGTCCAGTGTTTGCTGTTACCCACAGATTTCAGTATCCACAGGGTGTGTGTGGAACCAATCCCCTGTGGATATGGGGGTGCCACTGTATTACAAAACATTCTCATAAATCTTACATCTACATATATCACTTCTCTCTAGCTTTTCTTCGCAAACGAAGATTCAGGAAGGACTCATTCCGCGCTTTCTGCAAGCGCGCTGATGACATATATCAAATCATAGCATAAATGATGTGTTTGCACTTCCTAGCTTGTTACCAACTGTTACTGATTTATGCTAAATTTACCTTGAGCTTTGTGTCAATATAGATGTATATAACATATCCATTTATCTTTTTGAATATGTACTCTTAAAATCACTTTGGTTCTTATACTTTTATTTCATGCATACTTAGCCCATTCTAACCATTTAATTGACTGTTCGTTCACTCCTTTAAAAAAAAAAAAATATTTTTTTTTTTAAGCCAAAAAATTTCTTTAAGAACTTGTACTGCACTTGCAATGTGCTTGGCCTCCACTGGGGGTATGTGTAATGCTATGGGAAAAACCCTCCTCCTTTTGCTTTCATGAGTCTGTGGTGTTGTCTTCGTCATCCTCAGAAATTCTGAGTGCTTTGGATGAAGCACTTAATCCTTGGCCTCCCTACGTGAGCCTCCAGTTCCGTGAGATCCTCTTTCTACTTATGAAAGCGCCTGTCATATAGATGGCTTGTGGCACTGGATCGATGTACGTGCAAACCGGACTGAGAAAAATGAAAGCCATTGTCTGCCAGATGCTCAAGTGTAAAAAAAATAAATAAATCCAACCACAAATGATTATTTCTCTACACCTATCGATGACTAACGCTTTTGCAACTGGGATGGGAAAGTATCTTACCTAACTGACATTAATGTGCTAAGTATTTCTGTGGTATTAATTCAACAAGGAATAATTGCTTTATTTAGATTTAAATGAAGGGTGCTTTGTGGGCTGGAGATGTTTATAAGAAGGTGTATTCATTTCCTTGGATCCCTGTGAGTAATGCTCAGTAGTCAATGACTAATAAACCTGCTTATGTGCCTGTACTAAGCATAATGAGATACAGAGATGAAGAGAAAATTGTGCCCATTTCTATGACTCTTTAAATTTCCTTGAGAAGACTGGAAACTTCTAATAAAACCATTCCACAAATCATTTTATGGAACAGAAATTATTTTCAAAACCAAGAACTGCCTGGTAACCATTGTTGTTTTCCTTTAAATCTGGATATATACAAGTTTAGGAGACAGCAGAAAGGAGTCTGGAAGAAGCTCTCTCTCTCTCTCTCTCTCTCTCTCTCTTTTTTAATGTCTACATAAGATATGCCACTGAAAAGGACTCCAGGCTTGGTGAGTGTTTCCTAGAACATGTTAAATATTACTATGCTCTGAGCCCATCCACATATAAATGACTTTTAATATTCTGGCGTATCAGGAAGGAGCAAAAAATGCCAGTGCTTCTGAATTGTTCCCATGGGGCTCCTCCTGCCAGTTGGAGTGGCTATACAGACCATGGGCTTGTCTAAACAGTGAAAATACTCCTCGTAGAATTCAAGGAGAATACCTTTTGCCCCAATGAGATCCCATGACGATTCGCCTTATTCAGAAGGAGGTGGGTAAAAAACTCCAAAAACTACGTGGGAAAAGCATTTGCAGCTTTCCCCTAAGTTTTTAAAATAATACGTGGGAATGTGCATTAGTACTCATTAGGACAACTAATTCACATCAATGCACATTCTGGGAGAGGGCAGAACTGGAGAGTGGATTGGTTGGATGTGTGTGTGGGGGTGTGTGGACTTGCCAGCAAGGAAGTGACTGGAAGCGCCATTTTGGATTTTTGCATTAACGATCATGCACCTTTTTTTTTGCTGCACCGAGACACCAAAATAACTTTTTCAAGCAGAAGTCACACTTGTGCACCTTTGCTTTAAAGTTTTTTTTAAAAACCTGTGCAGCAGCAACAAGATGTTAGCATTAACAGCATTAGCGTTAACAACATGCTAATTTACTCGGCCGCCATCTTGATTCACGAGTGTGTGCCCTTCAAATGTGGATAATTTTGCATACTATTGTTTTTGCCATAAGACCATGGAGACAAAAGAACGCTGGTGCGAATTTGCAATAATGTGCAGGAATCAGCATTATGTCTTCTCATCTAGACAAGCCCTATGACTTTATTTGTTCGTGGTTTGTTTAAAACATGGTCAGGCAACAGATGGACTATTATTTTCCACAACTGGTTTTGTGGCCATCAGAGTCCCCTGGCTGAAATATCCCCCCCCCCACACACACAGGCAAAATAGGTGAATTGCACACCTGAAAAACTCTAGGAAGTGTGATGCACCTTTAAAACACAGCTTGCAACCTCTGTGTACCTTGTTTTTAATGAACAATAAGGGTTTTTAAAAAATAATAATCCAGAAATCCACTTCTTGTTCTTTTCATCATATGACATTGGCGTTGCCGACTGGAGTTCTGGAGTGAAAAATTGCTTCCTAGTCCTGCTGAAGTTTCCCTCTCCTGATGTAAAGTTATATCCAATGTAGGATCAAAGAATAAAACACAAGCTTATGAGTCCATCTAGTTAGGAGAGCAACAGATCAATTTTGCAGTAAAGAGGGATGCTTCAGGTTTTTTGGGGGGAAAGGGAGGAGGAACATATCTCTTTATTATATGGAGTGAAAATGGCCATTTTGATTGCAAGAAAATAGAACTGAGCTGCTTAAATGTAGAAGAAATCTTATTCCAAACCCTGAAAATACTGAAAAAGTAGGAGATGCATCAGCCACAGTTTCCTAAGCCCTGTGCTCTGCAGATCCCCCCCCCATCCCTATAGTATGCCTACTTTTCAAAAAATGACTTACCCCTGTTTGGGGGCAGGAGAAAATAGAGAAAGGATGAACAAGAGATTCCTTCCTATTTCTTCTCTAGTGGGGATGGAGAATGGGAAACTGCTTTACACTTTCCAGCTTTTACTGTGTTCTTTCAGATATTTTGGCCTGCAGTTCCCATTAGAACCACTCAACATGGCCAAAGGAACTGTGGGACTCATAAGCCAAAACATCTGGAGGGTCAAAGGTTCACCACCCCTACTCTCTGGTTTCATTGAGAATTTTCATTGCCAGTGGTGAACCCGTATGAGTTTATGGACACACCCTGATGCCAGAACGAAAAGTAGGACAAATGAAAGCTTTCCCATCAATGCACCTCTGTACCAGGAAGAACTGAACCTGCTTGCTTGCTACCTCTCATGCACCTCATAGCAGCATCCATGGCAGGGAAGGAAATGAGAAAATGTGTTGAGCAATTATGATGATCTACTTGCTTATGCTTGCAGAACTAGAGATGCCAGTGGCTTGAAACTAGTAGAGTCCGCCAGTGGTACAGTGGAGATGGGCCTCACAGAGTTGAAGCACCAGGACCTTTTGATTAGCCAGGATGATGTCATCATTTGCCACCCCTTCAGACTTTTCCGTTCTCTCAGAGCTTTGCTGTGCTGTTCATAATAGCTGGGAGGAAAATGGATTTTTCTCCCAAAGCACCAATATCTTTTTCTGAGCTGTCCCTGCTCAATGCAATGCAGAGCATTTTGAGGCAGCTTGGGACTCAGCTAGATGGGAGCGTTAATTGTGGAAAACAGCGCATTAACTCACCATCACAGTAGCGTACATTTGTCTCCATGACACATTCTCAAGATCGCTGGCATGGTAAGCTATCCATGTTTGAAGTTCACACGGAGCATGCCCATGAATAAAGATGGTGGCCATGAGTGAATTATATCTGTTATTATTCTCCAAAGCTCCCTTTTTTTACTTTATTCTTAGGATATTATCAGATGGGGACAAAAATAGCGTCCCCATCTCGCTATCTCCTTTCCTCCCCCCTCACTCCCATCCCGACACAGTAACAAAAAGTTTTCAGGCCTACCTTTTCCGTGTCCGCCCCCTCCCCTCGGCATCCCAGGAGTAAATGCAGCTCGCCCAGAGCTGCATTCACTTTTTGGTTGAAATCCAGGATGAGCACGGGGGAAATTCAAAGTTAAAAAGAAAAACACACACACAAAAGTAAAATCAAGCACCTAAACACACTTTAAAAGATAAAAGTAACCCAGGGAGGGTACAAAAAAGTGTGTCATTTACCTTATTGTCCCAATCGCACCCGGAAGTGTTTGGCACAGACCTCCCACTGATGCTGGCATCGCGCCAGCATAACGGGGCACCTTTTCGGTCGCCCATTGTTCCATGACAGGAACAGAGTGGCCAATCTATTCACAGCTTAGCCCGTTAATAAGAGGAAACGATAGCAGAACGGAAGGAGCATGGGGCATGATGACTCGGGAACAATGTCGTCTGAAAATCAAGCCCTTTTGCAATCTCCTGGTGTCATTGTCACGCCATATTAAGGGTGTCTGATAATCTCCTTAACCTTCTCATCTCCAGGCTAAATGTACCCAGCTCCCTAAGCTGTTCCTCATAGGGCATAGCTTCCAGACATTTCACCATTTTGTCACCCCCTTCTGGACACATTCAGGTTTGTCAGTATCCTTCTTGAATTGTGGTGGCCAGAGCTGGACACAGTATTCCAGATGAGGTCTCACCAAAGCAGTTTCAAATTGGATTATTTGCATAGTGTGGATTTGGCCTCAGTTATGCATACATAAACAATGTAGAATTCCAGCAATTAGCACTAAGTAGGTTGCTTGCATTAAAAAAAAAATCATTCACCCTTTCCTTTTGTACTTGGTGCATATGTGTGTGTGAAAGGGAAAAGATGCTTGTTCTGTGAGACACGTTCTGTGCAAATTGCAGAAAACATGACCAGAAAAGTGCTTGGTGCCTCACTCTCTCATGCTGGAGGCAAGAACTCTTGCTGGGTTTGGAGAATCGTCAACAGGCTGTCTTGATGTGTCGAGACAGCCTGTCACGCCCAGTATCTCACCAACTCTGAGATTTCTTCACATCCCTATTCTGGCAGAAGTCACTTACCAGACTGTCACCCAAAATCCTTTTTAACTGACTGTGGAAGATTTTGAACTTGGGACTTTATGCATGAACAGCATGTGCTCTTCCACAGCCACATCTTCACCCAGGAGCTAGTCTTAAGGGACTAGCAAAGGTTGTATCCCAAGAGTGGTGGCTGTCTCAGGCCATAAGACTGCAGCCTGCCATGATTTCAGTTTTGTCTACCTTCACCTTCCATTGACTTTCCTGCGCCAGTCACCAACTGTGCCCCTGAAATCTAGATTTGTACATATGTATGAATATATAAAAGAGAGATGCAAGAGAGAAGCACACCTTTAAGTGAGCTCCCCTGCCTGAGCTTGGAAAACTTAAAATTTTGGATGACATCTCCCATAATTCCCCAGCCAACATGGAGAATATCGTAATCTGGGGGGAGGGGATTTGTGAGGGTTTGTGTGTTGCCCATGAAGCACAGCTTCCACACCCTTGCTGTAAACTTTCCATATGTCTCTCTCCATATATAAAATAAATGTGTTTTCTCTCCCCCTGCTCCGTCTACTAAATGGGGTGTTTCAATAGCGCTCTTCACTCAGCTTCAACGTGTTTGCCCCTTGAATGTAAAATGCCTGATGTGGTGCAAGAATTTATAATCAGCCTCCGTCACTTCTTGCTGTCACGTCTGCTTAATCAAGTGACTGTTTCCAAGCCAGGTAATTAATTTAAGTGGCATAAGCATATCCAACCCAGCTTACTATTGCCACTGATACGATGTCAGCAGAAAGCAAGCCAGACATAACAACAACTTGATCGCCAAATCCAATAGAGAATCAGATCTACCTAGGGCTATATTCCCTTCCCAGCCACACTATGATTGTCCTGGAATAACCTCACCAGCTCCATTGCTGAGTGTTCAGCTGAAAAACGAAAGGGCGATAATAAGCTTGGTAGACTTCCTTTTACAGGGAACTTGTCTGGGTAAAAACAGGAATGCCAACAGACCATGATTCCAATAAGCACTTAGCACTGCTAGGGCCCAGTTATAGCACTATAATTCCTCTTAAGGAATCCAGAATATTGTATAATTCATTAGGGAAGAGGGGGAAGTTAAAGCTCTGTAAATGAGAGAAAAGCTTCATGCTAGTAAATCAGGGGAAGTCAGAGGGAGGAAGAGGGAGGGAAAATTGTTATGATTGTAACTCGGTATGAGGAAATTTCTGTTTGCTATTTTGTAAGCTTGTATAACTAAATAAATACATTTTTAAAAATAGCACTATGATTCCTCTTTAATTGCCATGGTTCCATCCTATGGAATTCTGAGATTTGCAGTTTAGGGAGGGGCATTTTGAATTCTCAGCTGGAGAGCTTTAGTGCCTCTCCAAGTTATGAAAGCCTAGGATTCTGTAGGAAGCAGCCATGGTGGTTAAGGTAGAATGTAATGTCATATCATGTAGTGTGAAAGGGCCCCGTATCATAACAAGAAGGTAGAGTTTAGAAAACTTACCGGTACATATTTGAATGACAGCTTCCAAAATACCCCAGCTGGCATGGCTGAGGATGTCCAGAAATTTATTCCTGCATGGCAGGGGGTTGGACTGGATGGCCCTTGTGCTCTCCAACAGCTCTGTGATTCTATGATTTACAGCACCCTGCCGCATGGAAGGCCTAATCAGAGCTTGGAAAGTTGATAGGTTGTGATTCCACCCCCCAATGTAGTGGGGAGGGAGAGGACATGCTTTCCATCCCTCTAACCCCAAAGGCATCATATTCTGGGCTAATGCAGAGGTGGAGTGGGGAGTCTGAAAGAAGGCTATTTCATTTTAATTTTCCTTCAAGCATCAGTGTACACTGTACTGTTCAGACTCAGGGGTCTTCTATGCTATATAATCAGAGCATGTTGATACTATTTTAACTGCCATGGCTGTATCCTATGAAACCACAGAATTTATAGTTTTGAGAAGTCAACATGTTTTGAGTGCTGGACTACAACTCTGGAAACCCAGAGTTCGAATTCCTGCTCAGACATGAAAACCTCCTGGTTACCTTGGGCAAGTCATACCCTCTCAGCCCTTAGAAAACCCTGTGATAGGTTGCCTTTGGATCATTATATATTGGAAACAACTTGAAGGCAAACAACAACAAAAGCATTTAGAATTCTCTGCCAGTGAGCTCTAGTGCAGCGGTTCTCAACCTTTGCCTTCCAGATATTTTGGACTTCAACTGACCTGAGCTAAGTCAGGAATGCTGGGAGCTGAAGTCTCAACGTGATGTTCTATATTTTGTTTTCTTCTTCTTTTGGTTTGAACTCTGTTATATTCCTATAAGGTCAATGTTATCTGACCAGCACTAACTCAGTAGGGTTTATATTTTTGTACTGTGCTATAAATAAAATATAATTTTAAAATTCTCAAGCATCCTGAAGACAAACCAATCAAATTAAGGAAGTAGATTATCTCCAACAAGAGTCTTCCCAAACCTATGATTCTGTGATGAAGGGACCATTGCTAAAATGATCACTCTTGGTGTTCTTGAATCATGTGGGTCTTCTTTTCTCATGAGGTCAAACTTTCATGTATTTTTCTCTGCCACTGAGATGATGAACCAGTTTGACTGATGTCCCTTGTTCATGTATGCATATAAAGGCACCTCAAGGGCATCAACCTGTAAAAGGACAATGGAAGAACAACAAAAATAAATTTGCTTTAATTTTTTTTCAGCTTTTCTCCTCCATCTCCTCCACCTTTTTTGTCTCTTTTACAAGCAATGATTGTGAAATGCATGACAAGAAAAACAGAAATAATAACTGAGCGGCCCAGAGGGCACCCAGCTTGATGTTTGGGTTCCAAAAACATTATGTCATGTTTTAAAGATTTTTTTGTTTCTTTCTCTTGAAGTGTTTTGTGGCATTCCTCCAGTAATTATTAAAAAAAAAAATCACAGGGAGGGGGGACGTTGTGTGTGTGTGTGTGTTTAGAACAAACAAATGATCACATTTGGCTCCTGTCTTCTGGAGAGAAGAAAGCTTGAAATTATTGCATTTATGTGGAATTAAGAAGCATTTATAAATGTTATCAGTGAAATCTCTCCCCTCTAAATATTTTTCCTTTAAAATTAGCATTTACATACATGTAATTTCTAGCACAAACGTAATTTATGGCATCTGCAGAAAAACACACCATGAAGCTAATTTTAACCACAAGGGGAAGCCAAGCATCTGTAGTCTTCACTTCAGCCTTCTCTAAACAGATGTCCTCCAAATGTGTTGACCTACAACTCACATTATCCTAAGTCATGATGGTCAATGCTCTTGTTGGCTGGGGATATGGACAGGACAAGACAAGACATGTTGCCTCTCTGTTTTCCCTTTTCCAAGCTAAACATACCATGCTCCCTAAGCCATTCTTCACAGAGTTTGGTTTCTAGACCTTTTACCATCTTGATCATCTTCCTCTGGGTACATTCCAGTTTATCAATATCCTTGAACTCTGGTACCCAGAACTAGATGTAGGCCTTGTCTAGACAGGCAATTTACCCCATCTTGTCCCTGTCTTAGAGCCCTGCAGTCCAGATGATGGACGGCTTTTGCTCCATTTTGACCTCAGACAGTCCTCAGGACTCCCGGGCCAAAGATGGGGGGAAGACAGGATAAGGCCTGTTACACTATTTTTTTTAAAATACCTGGTAAAAAACAGATTGGGCCCTGTGTGGCCACAGGAGCCCAGACTGCCATGCCAGCCCATCATTGCAGCTTCTGGCTGCCTCACTCTTCTGTAGCCAGGAAGGAGTCCCGCATCATGTGAGCAAGGCTGGTGACATGCTAGAGGCCTTGCTCCTGTGCTGCGGGTCAGCTTCCTGGCTTCAGAAAGTGGGATACAGGTGGCGGTGGCTGCAAAGGCCAGCCAGCATTGTGGCCTGGACTCCATCCCATTCTGTGCAGGTTAACAGGAGAGCAATGGGCCAGATCTGTGGGCAGAATACTCTGGCAGGAAGTCAGTGTATTCTACCCATGTAGATGAGCCCAAATGATGGTTGAATTTGGTCATCAAATGATGTGCAAATGATGGTTGAATTTGGTCTCAGACCATGATGTGAAGATACTCACTGGGATCCTCTTGTTGACCTACACTAGTGTAACTGTGGTTTATGATACTGCAAGTGCGTTTTCATATATTGTGCAAAGAGGGATCCAATACTTCCTTCTGCAAGTCTTGCTCTGAATGTGGAATGATGATCGCCACAGCTCTTTTCTCCTGACTGAAATGTTGATTGGCTATCATAGAAGTTCCTTGTGCTACCAACCACTTGGCCATCTTCACCCTCCTGGAATTCCACATAAGTACACTGGTAGAATCCTAAATATCACATTCCTCTAGTTACAAATAAGATCAAAACCACTTTTTAAAAAACAACTTTTGCTGACATCTTTTCGTGGTGTTTAATTTATTTATTTTTTTGTCAGTCATCCAGAGCACATTGATAATTAGGCGGTATACAAAGGCTGCAAATACAGTTGTTCCTCCGTACCCACGGATTTGGTATCCATGGATTTAAGTATTCATGGCTTGAAAATATTCTTTAAAAAATAATAATCCAAAAAGCAAACCTTGATTTTGCCATTTTATATAAGGGGCACCATTTTGCTATGCCATTGCATATAATGGGACTTGAGTATTCATGGATTTTGGTATTCACGGGGGGGGGGGTGTCCTGGAACCAAACCCCAGAGAATATGAAGGGACGACTGTACATATATAATCATGACTTGTTAAAGTTCATTTAACTTCCCTCTGATCTTCATCCCTGTGCAGAACTTTATGCTCTATCACCCCATGAAGGATCTTGGTCCATGTTGTACCCATGTAGCTGCTAAAGATGAGGAACTTATCAGGAAAAAAAGGCAGAAACCCAGATTTAAGGCCCGAAATCTGGGGCTTACTCAGGCTGCAGAATTATAGTGCTATCATTCCACTTTAACTGCCATAGTTCCAGCCTATGGAATCCTGGAGCACTCTGGCTGAGAATTCTAAATGCTCTCCCTAAATTAAATTAAATTAAAAATTTAAATGTTCTCCCTAAATTAAAAATGCCAGGATTCCACAGGATGGAACCATGGCAGTTAAAGTGGAATAACATTGCTGTAATTCTGTAGTGTTCCTGGTTGAACACAGAGGCATTTAGTCCCAAATTTTAAAGAGCTAAACACCCACTGAGTGTGCCTTAATGAGTTTGCCAGGATTCAACAGAAATACTCATAAATCTGTTATGTTTCTTTTTTCCTTCCTATAGGTTACAACCTTTACTTACCTACCTGGGAGTCAGTTCCATTGAATGTAATAAAGCTTATGTGTGAGTAGGCACCAATATGATTGTACTCTGAATCTCATGCAGCTGCCAGAAAGTTGAACTATTATGGTATAATCACATAATTTTGATTCCTCGTTCTTCAACTGATGGGATTAATGTCTTGTTTCCAGTATTTTGCATAACACAGTAGCAGCAATCATCATGTAAGAAATTGCTTTGCACACATTTGCCAGTTTTGTATCAGTTAAACTGGCTTGCATTCTGTTTCTAAGCATAAAGTAAGATTGCTTATTTTTAAAGTTATACACACTTTGCCAGTGGGGTACCTAAAGGGCTCTGGTTCCCCCCCCCCAGACCTATTTGTACATTGAAATCCCCAGTGGAACTGAAGATTCTCCAAAAATCCTGTCTTCTGAGGTTAGGCAGGTGGCAACCTCTTTCGTAGGTCAGTAAAATGAGTACCCAGCTTGTGGGGGCAATTAGCTAACACACACTGGAAACCGCTTAAAGCGGTGTAGATCTGTAAATTGCTATTGCTTAAAACAATTTGTAAGCCGCTCTGAGAGCCTTTGTGGTTGAAGAGCGGGATATAAATACCTAAAATAAATAAATAAATAATGTAAAATAAACCAGTGAAGGGGACTTTTTGGTTGTGGGCCCTTTAGAAACCCTCTTCTCCAGGGATACTTGCTTGGTGCCTAAACATCCATTGAATCTACCCTTGCTTAGAGTCTGCTTAATTTGCTGGTTCTTCTGACATGTGTAAAATGTTTATTTCCCTAATGTTTCTGTTTTATATTCTTTTACAGTTTTTACAGTATTTACTGAATATGAAAGCTCATTATGAGATCTTATGGATAGGATAAAAATACTGTTTGTGGAACTAGAGCATAATACATTGCCTTATTGTTGTTGCATGCTTCTCAAGTCATTTCCAACGTACAGCAACCCTAAGGTGAAACTATCATGGGGTTTTCTTGGGAAGATTTGTTCAGAGGGGGTTTGCATTTGCCTTCCTCTGAGGCTGAGAGAGTGTGACTTGGCCAAGGTCATCTAGTGGCTGAGCAGAGATTCAAACCCTGGTCTCCAGAGCTGTATCCAACGCTCAAACCTCTATACCATGCTAGCTCTCACAATGCCTTATACCAGGCCAGAAATTATTTGATCTAACCCTGTATTCTCTAGTGTGACTAGCAGTCTCTTTCTAGGATCTCAGGGAGAGATGGGTATTTCTTATCACCTTCTATCTGACCCTTTTACATGGAGAAGTCACGTAATGCATCTTGGGTGTTGTTCATGCAAAGCTCATGGCTTGCCAGTGAGCTGTAGTCCTTTCCTTCTTAAGAGAGCATCAGTTGAAGGTCACTGCATCCCATTTGATGGAGCCACTGTTTTCTAACTTTCTCAAGACCAAAGCTTGAATAGTAATTTATAGCTATAGACTCAAGGCCTCTGAAAATAGTTATCATTATAATCATTGTTTTTTAAAAGAATGTAACTATATTTCCTGATTCTCAAAAATAACTAGCTACTGTAGGGTTTTTTTATTGTTTAAAAAAAAACAGGTCACCCGCACCATCCTCTCTAGGCATTTTCTAGGCCCTCCAGCACAATTCTATGACACTGTATAGTGATTCACTATTATCTGTGCTTTGATTGTGTATTCTTGCAAGGACTAGATGGCCTTTGTGGTCTCTTCCAACTCTATGATTCTAGGATTCATTTATAAACCGTATGTGCAGGAACATATCCTCTGCAGATATGTGAGGTATTTAAACTATGGATCTACTAAATACAAAACACACCCTTTCCCCATCCACCTCATTGTCACCTTCAATACACATCATTATGTGAATTGATAAAGAATAATGATAAAGAATATCATTAGTCAGCATTGGTCTGATCTGAGTGGTATTTCTCCTTCAACACTGGTCAGTAAAAGTAGCTAAAAAGAGACCATTACACTTCAAAAGGAATGAAGGTATTCCATCTTCCATTAACTTAGAGAAGTCACTGGGAGAAAGAATTAATCACAAATGACTTGTCATTAGCAACAAATTACTTCCAAGGGTGTAGAAGAGCAAGGAACAGGAAGTGTATAAAATATAGCTGCATTTCCTGTCCTTCCAACTACATGAAGACAGTCCCTAGCATTCCTATACATCTATATGATGGTCTTGAGGCAATCTCTTAGCCAGGCATATTTTCCCTGCAAAAGATCCAAGTCTCTGGGCTTGACTAGACAGGAGCAATTACTGTAGAGAGGTGCACATTAGCTCACCTTCGCAGCAGCTCTTGGTTGACTTCAAGATTTTTTGAAAAAAAGCTGTCTGTTCAGCAATGCACATTTGCGTTCACATGGTGAGCCATCTAGCAAATCAAAATAGCGGCCGTGAATATGGGGTGCTATTATTCCCCACACTCTCATTGCTGCTACAGACTTTTTTTAAAAAATTATATCTTTAAACAGGTGGAAGGGAGACCTTCTGCTTGAAAAAATCTACTTTTTTTCACCTCTGTGCTTGCACAACATGCCAATGAGCTGTCAACTTCCTCCTGGCCCAGAATGCGCAGCGCTGTGAATTGGTTGTTCAGACAACCGATAATGTGCAGACCTATGGAGTATAAAAAAACTTCACAGAAAACCACAATGTCCCTTAACATGTGATAAATTGGGGTTTTTTTGCCCCTTCCCTCCAAAAACAGTGAATCTCCTGCGCAGCTCGTTGGGACAAAATGTATTCTCTATGATTTCTATTAGGGGTGTTTTCACCATCTAGACAACCCCTCCGATACCTTTTGCTTTTACCACATTGGGTACTATCTCAAATTGGTGACTTAACTACACTTTTTGAGAGTCAATAGCTGTCCAATGTCACTTAGCATATGGCTTAACTCAACCGTAGTTTGGAAAAATGGTACTGGAAGCTTCTGGAACATCACACTTCCTTGCTGGAAGTGGTTGTGAGGCCTAATTATTTCCAGATAAAGGATTGCTTCTATTGAATGTGGGAAACATTGCTATTACTAAATCTCCCTTGGGGTGACGGCAGTGTATAATATTAGCTCACTCATACGCCTAGCTTTGTACTGGGGCAAGAGAAGGATTAGGACATGTATAAGCAAGGGTAGTAATACTGGGTTGCCACTAAATCGATGATTGAAGACCAATTATTATTATTTTTTCTTCCAAGAGGTAAAATAGCCAAAGGATTAAACCACATTAATTATTTATTGAATTGCTGTCTCTGTGAAAAAAAGGGGGGAAAGCGGGGTGAGGAGCAAAATATACATCATTCAGTTTGTGGCAAGATAATCACATCGGCAATCTGAACTGTTGCTTTGATAACATTTTTGGCTCCAAGGTCAATTTAAAATATAATCAGGGAAGCATTCAGAGTACTTAGGCTGAGCGACGGAAAATATTGCTGCTTTGATTTATTGTTTTCTTATAGACAGGGAGAATTTCTGAATTCATTTTCATTGCATTTAGGAAAATGACTATTGGCAACCCTGATAGAGGCAGCCCTCTTGACTGAAGGATTTGTGCCACTGAAAGATAATGATCCAATGTTTTTTAGAAAACCTGGCTGATTTACTCTGCAGTCCCCATTGTAGTCCATTACAGTCAGTAAGAACCTCACAGACCACAGCCAGGTATAACTGAAATTATAATCCTACTTAATACAGACTGTTGCATCTAAGAAAATGGGGTGAAATGACTAAACAATCCACCAAACATGCTCTAGGCTCCCTTCTAAAGGATATCCTAATAGTGTCAACGTACCAGACACATAGCCAATATGTGAAAGAGTTGACCGTTACAAGTGCAGGTCAACCTCTGTATCCATGGAACCAATATCCACAGTTTTAGTTATCCATAGCTGAAAAAATAGGGACACATGCCATAGAGTTGTGCTAGAAAATGCCTAGAGAGGTGTCCCCTCTAGAAATCACTAGATCCTCCAATGCAACTCTATGGTATTTTTGTACTGGAAGTCCTTTATTTTAATAGGGTTTGCTATTATCCGTGGTTTCACTTATAAACAGGAAGTCCAGGAATGTATTCCCAATGGATACGGGGGAGCAACCTGTATCTCGAAAATAATGTAAGAAAATAAATTTTTAAAAACTGAAATTATTTCATCCTCCTGTCATATCTATCTGTTATCTATCTATCTATCTATCTATCTATCTATCTATCTCATACCTGCAAGTAATAATGTGCAACTGATCAATATGAATGATGCAACACTGAAGTGGCCCATATGTCCTTCATATATAGCACCTTTAACAATCTTTAATATGTGATCCTCCAGATTTGGGTTGCCATATTAAAAATGGAGAGGACTCCTGTACCTTTAATATTTGTGCAGAAGAGGGACTTTCAACAGGCGCTGCTTGTCATGCAACCACGTAACAAGCAGCACCTGCTGAAATTCTCTTTTCTACGCAACTATTAACAGTATAGAAGTCATCTCCAATTTTCACTCTGGCAATCCTGTTCCAGATGTCTCCTTGTTCCCATTCCCATGAGAAGCACCCATGAGGCCCCAGCCCCCAATAATGGCTGTTAGCTTACCCCCATGCACGAGAGGCAGATTTTAGGGACTCTAATACCTAAGTTAGGATCATCCATGCCATAGCATTTCACATTTCTATATATGGTTGTGAAAGCTGGACAATAAAAAAAGCTGACAGGGGGAAAATCAGCTCATTTGAAATGTGGTACTCAAGGAGAATTCTGCCAATACCATGGACTGCTAAAAAGATAAATAAATGAATCTCAGAGCAAATCCACCCTGAACCCTCCCTAAAATGACAAAACCAAGGCTGTCATACTTTGGACACATCATGAGGCAACATGACTCATTGGAAAAGATGGCAATGCTCAGCAAAATAGAAGATGGTAGGAAAAGAGGAAGACTTCATTACAGGTGAATAGATTCAGTCAAGGAAGCCATAGCCCTAAGTTTGCTACACTTTAGCAGCTCTGTTAACAACAGGGTCTCTTGGGGGTCTCTCATTCATTCATAGGGTCTCCATAAGTCAAAGCCAACTTGGTGGCAATTAACAAGAGGCCAATTTCTTTTTTCTGCCTCCTTTCCTATCACAAGATGGTTTTCCTGAGACAATAAATGTAAGTTCTTTAAAAAAAAAAAAAACTTCTAAGAGCATTCTGAATAATTACCCCCTTTCTTTGGAAAGCTCATATTGCACCACATATGCTGCACTTTGCCTAATATAGATGGCAAATATTCATACAAGGAGCAGGTGGCATCATAGGAGGTGAATTTAAGAAATGAATGGGTTCATAAGGTAGAAGGTTCCCACAGGTAAGCAGAAGCCAAGTGGTTGAGAGCTTTATAGACAACAATGCCTTCAACCTGATGATGGAAGGCCACATGGTCCCTAACTTCAGAGATTATCTGATGGGCACAAAAATAGCGTCCCCATCTTGCTATCTCCTCTCCTGCCCCACTCCCATCCCTGTAACACTATACAAATAAAAGTTTTCAGACTTACCTTAACCGCTTCTCGGCAGCCCAGGAGCGAATGCAGCTCTCACAGGAAATCCAAAAAGAAAAAGAAACATCAAAAAGTAAAACCAAGCACAAAACCACACTTTTAAAAATAAAAGTAACCCGGGAAGGGTACAAAAAAGTATATCACTTACCTCCTTGTCCTGATTGCACCCGGAAGTGTTCAGCACGGACCTCCCAGTGACGCTAGCATCATGCCAGCATAACGGGGCACTTTTTCACTCACCCGTCTTTCTGTTACAGAAACGGAATGACAGGTCAATTCATGGCTTAGCCCCTGAATAAAAAGGAGCGCCAGAGAAATGGAAGGGGCACGGGAGCATGATGACCTGTGAATGACGTTGTCTGAAAGGGAAGGCCTTTCACAATCTCCTGGCATCCCTGTCATGTTCTATTTAGGTCGTCTGATAATCTCCTTCATCTAGAGAAACAGTTAAAGGGTTGTGCTGATGTTTAAAATGATACATGTTATTATTATCACCTATTAGCACATCACTGTAGCTGTTGTACGTGTGGCACCTGATTAGGGATTGCATGTCACCTTGTGATTCTGTCTGAGATGCCATCAGACTTCCCTGCTGTGCATATGAAAAAGAATGAGTGGATTCATTACAGGAATATGACAATGCTTGAACAAAGGCCAGGCTTCTATGGGAGAACAAGTGCTCTGGGCGAAAAAATCTAGGTGAGACACACAATGCATGAGTTGAAAACAGAAGCACTCTGTAATGTTCCATTTCCCCCCTATGGCCAGTAAGAGGGAAAGCATGGACAGTTCCCATGCTGGCTCAAGGACTCTGCGGGACTATAGTCCAAAAAAGTAATGTTTGCCAAACACTGGCAATAATTCTATTGTAGCTTTCCAACCATTGGTAGTAAGGACCATAAGAACACAAGAGAAGCCATGCTGGATCAAACAAAGTTGAGTCTCACTCATTGGCTAACCAGATGGCCCAAGAGAAAAACCATATGAGAACAACAGTATTCTCCCCACTTGCCTTTATCAGCAACTGGGATACAGAGGAATCCTGCCTCTAATACTGGAGGTAATGCAAAGCTTATTATGCTGAGTAGCCATTGATAACCTTATCTTCCGTGTATATGGTCAGTCTCTTAAAAGCCATCCAAGTGAGTGGCCATCATGACATCTTATGACAGGAAATTCTGCAGTTTGACTATGCATGGTGTGAAAAAGTGCATCCTATAGAAATCTTGGACAGCTTCATTGGATAACCCCAAGTCTTAATAATATGAAAGAGGGAGGGGGGGGGAATCTCTATCAGTTTTCTCCACATCATGAAAAAAGTATACTTTTTAAAATCTCCCCATCTCCTTCTTCATTCACCATTTTTAAGAGCTAAAAATCCATACATTGTCACCTTAGGGCCTCTTGGTAATGTGGCATGCCTTTTGGCCACTGTCTCTGAATTTGGGGGTTATTATAGCCATCATAATTAGTAAGCTACTGGTATATTTTTCCTACAAGAGGTATAAAGGAATACAGTAGCACCTTTGATACAGCTGAGAAAAAGAAATTTCTGAGATAAGCTTTCATGGACTCCAGTCTACTTCATCAGATGCTTTTCTTTTCTCAAGTTAGTCTCAAAGATGCTAAAGGATTCTCATGCTGCAACAGACTAATATGGCTATGTTTTGGAAAGCTATTTTTCCTACAAGTTGTAGATTCTAGTTCAGGATCCTCTGAAATAATCACTTAGATCTGCAACACTAGTTGGATGGAGGATTTCTTCACATGCTTTCCTCCCAATTAAATAGCACCCTGTCAGCTCATAAATATTCATACCTTGGAGCCAACGTATCATCAGGAGAGCATCTTCATGTATATTCCTACCAAAGTGCTGAGATGGACAACAGAGACCCCACTCCTAGTAGTTTCACATGCAGAAGTCCAGTGAATGGCTGCTCTGGCAGGATCACCCCTTAGACATGAGGTAGATGCCTTAGGCAGCAGGTTTTGGGAATAATGACAGGACAGCAAACTATTAATTAAAAATTACTAGTAAGTTTACCCAGCATTGCCTGAGTTGATGATTTTGTTTATGATCAGAATTTTTAAAAAAGGTTGGCTGGCAACACCCACAGTTCTTACCATTTGTTTTGTACTAAGTTGTTTGAAAAATGGACAAAACCAAGCAATTTTGGGGAGTGTGTAGAGCTAAAGTTTGCTGCTTAGTCCTGAACTTGATTGAAAATGTTTCGGAGTCTTCCTACATTTAAGTATCATGTTTGATCCAAATTGGTTCATACCTATGCATTTTAGAGCAAACAGTACAGGAATCCTAAGCCTTTGTTCAGGAGGTACCTAAAGTAGGCAACTGAACTGGTCAAAACTAGTTTACTGCTATCTCATGCGTGTGCATGTGCCTTCAAGCTCCCAGTCGATTTATGATGACCCCATTAATTTCATAGGGTTTCAGATGGCCAGGTCTTGTCTCTTCCTCCTCATTTCTTGCCAGGTTTTCCTTATAATAGAAACCTCAGTATCTGTGTTGTCTGGCTGGCAGTCTCAGTGCTGTTTTTTTGATAAGATGCCCACATGTACATTTGAAGTTGGCACATCCTTCCACCTTTCTGTCTCCACCTTTCCACATCATTCTACAATGCCTTGATGCACACAGACTTGTAATACTCTCTCAGTCAACACCTTTGAAATGGAAGTAATTGTAGTTTAAAAAAAAAAATTAAAAAGTCTCCTTCCCAGAGGGGTCTTGAGGATGATGTTGACATTGTCTATGAGACTTTTTTCAACAAGCAACGTGATAAATGCCACAAGGGAGATATTATTTTTGGCTGATGGTTGGAGCACCACCTTTCCCCTAAAGAGCCAGACAGCACTAAAGTAAGCTCATCATTAATCAGCACAATTAAAAGAGCTTCTGCTCGGATGCCTTTTGCTCTTTCTATGTCAAAATCTCATAAACCTGTTTCTCTGCTCAGTCTTTACAAGTGCAGGGCCCCTTGGTCATCTTGATCAGCTCTATTGAAAAAGCAGAGCATTATCTGTTTGTAGCTCACAAAACTACACACCCCAGAAATCCATAGCTTTGAGCCATAGCAGTTAAAACTATGTCAAACTGCATTATTTATGCAGTGTTAGAAAGCTACCATATCAATCTACCTCTAAAGCCCTACATGGCTTGGGTCCAACTTATCTCCAGGACCGCCTCCTTCCGTACAACCCTCCCCGCGCACTTTGGTCCTCTGGGAGGAATCTGTTACAACCTATGAAAACAAGGCTGTTGGTGACCTCCCAGAGGGCCTTCTCTGCTGCCGCTCCCAGATTATGGAATGGCCTGCTGGACGAGATCCTTCTTATTACCACCTTAGACAGCTTCAAAAAAGCTGTCAAGATGGATCTTTTCTGACAGGCCTTTCCCGAATAGCTATCCCAACCTGAAGATTTGGCTGCTTTTCCCCTTTAGCAGTCACTGGATTATTTCATTTTTTTCCTTTTAATTATTGTACGTTTTTAATCTGTTTAATTTAATATTGTTTTAAGGGGTGGGTGGGTTAGGGTATTAATGTAATTATGGGATTTTTATGATGTAAGCCGCCCCAATTGTGTTGCAGAGGAGCGGGATAGAAATAAATTATTATTGTTGTTGTTGTTGTTGTTGTTATCTGTTTGGCTGGCTCTGCTGACTCTCTTTGCCACCAGTACAAGATGCTAAGTTAGAGAGTACAAGAGAAGGAAAGATTTTCTTGGTGGTGATGACACTTGATGGTTGTGGTAGAGGTATTCTTAAACATGATACACCACCAAGAAGCTTCTGTCTCTCACGCTTACTCATTGAATTGTTGATTATGATGGCACAGAAAACCAGAGGCTGGGAGGTAGGTACTTTTTGGACCACCAGTCCCAGAATCCCCAAGCCAGTACAGTTGTCCCTCCGTATCCACGGATTTGGTATACCACGGATTTAAGTATTCATGGCTTGAAAATATTCTTTAAAAAATAATAATCCAAAAAGCAAACCTTGATTTTGCCATCTTATATAAGGGACACCGTTTTGCTATGCCATTGCATATAATGGCACTTGAGTATTCACGGATTTTGGTATCCATGGGGCCGGGGGCATCCTGGAACCAAACCCCAGTGAATAGGAAGGGACAACTGTATAGCTGGTGGTCATGCTATCTGAGTAATTCTGGGAGATGTAATCAGAAAAAGTACCTTTCTATAGGAAATGGAGCATCCAAGCAAATCTCAGAGCCAGGGCAAATGGACTTTGATGTTCTCCAGCAATGTCCAACTTGGAGACATCTCTCTTCTAAGACAGAAGAACTTGGGGAAGATGCTTTAATGTGGTGATACTCAAAGTGGTGCTCCATGGACCTGTCTTGTCCATAAGTCATTGGCTACTGGTCTGTGGCAAATTTCTAGGAAAGAAATAAATGACTGTAGCCAATGGGCAAAATTATTGTGCCAGTCCCTGGCATGTGGGCTATGGGAGGCAGTTCTTAACTATCAGATAGCTTAAGAAGCACTGCTTTAATGTACATAAACATTGCATGAGTGAGTGGCTTGCTTGTGGGTCAAGCCAACGGTGGCTCTATAATGGGATGCCAATCAATTGACCCCCTCAGTAAGCCCACAGACAATCAAAAGCTGAGCAAATTTCAGGATTTCGGAGGTCTAGCTTGTGATTTTGTGATATCAGCAAAACTGAGATGGGTGAATTGGGAGGCAAGCAAGTGTCTACAAGACGTGGCTGGCATATAAACTCTTGACTCAGGCAAGTGAGACAGGCCTCATCAAGTCTCCAAAGGCTTGACTGAGCAGGTTTCAGCAAAAATGGGGACCCCACCTTGGGATCCATGGTTAGAAGACTCACCTACCTACGAAATCAGGTTGAACTCTTCCAATGGTTGGTCTTCTGGCAGGAAACTGTTTTTAGAGCAACAAATTTCCAAGCAGACAGGGATGCTCCTAGCAAACAGGGAAAGAAAACATTACATTATCACTTATGTTGATTATACTACAGATTATTATCATTGCTTGCTGTTGTCCTACAAGTGCTTTAATGAATTGAAATCAATGGCAATAGTAGATTAATCAGTGAGGTGTCAGATTTAATGAGTGAGGACAAATTTTAATTAGTGTGGCCCCATGTTAAATTGGTTTTAGCAGCTGTTTTGAGTCAAGATACCTGGTAGTTGTTTGTATCTGTAAGGCAGTCATCTAGATCTCTCTGTTGACTCCAATGGAACATTTCTATCATTATTATTCCTTAAGCAGTCTTCTGTTATAGGCATTATGTGGTTACTAGGGGTGTGCACCAAACAAAAGATTGAGGAGATTATCAGATGCAGCAAATATGGCATTATTACGTTGAAACAAGAGCACAAAAGGGCTTTCCTATTACACCAAGTTGTGCCCCAGCATTATGCAAGGAAGTCTGTACTTATTCTCTAGGACAGTGGTTCTCAACCTGTGGGTCCCCAGATGTTGTTGGACTACAGTTCCCAGGAGCCCTCTGAGGTCTCACCTTGACAGCCAGGTGGTCCTCCCAGTCATTAGTGAGGCTGTAAGTTCAATCATACAGCCTCACTAATGACTGGGAGGACCACCTGGCTGTCAAGGTGAGACCTCAGAGGGCTCCTGGAAACTGTAGTCCAACTGTGTAAAGTGCTATTGCTTAACAATTTGTAAGCCACTCTGAGAACCTTTGTGGTTGAAGAGCGGGGTATATATACCTAAATAAAATAAGTAAATAAATAAATAACATCTGGGGACCCACAGGTTAAGAACCACTGCTCTAGGATTTTGGGAGCAATTGCCATAATCATGTGTTGATCTGGGACTTGATTAGAACCAGATTTGAGAATGATCAAGATGAGATAAAGTCATTGGTGTAAAAAAAAAGAAAAAAAAGATTTGTGACTAATAGGATATAGCAGTGTTTTATAGCAAATAAATAAATAAATCCTTGTCCTATTCTGCCATGCCAAGCCCACAAACCCTGGAAAGGAGCACGCTGGAAATCCACCATGTCTCTTGGTCATGTGTGAATACTTTGTACTAGAGATGGAAAGAATATTTGAAGTCTTGTGTCTGGAAACCCTAACCAGGGGCACCTTCATACTATTCATTCATAGTGCTATCATTCCAGTTTAAGTGGCATGGTTCCATCCTATGGAACTCTAGGGTTTGTAGTTTGGGGAGGCACTGGGTGAGAATTCCAGCTACCTCCTCCCTGAATTGCCAACTCCAGTATTCCATAGGGTGCAACCATGGTAGTTAAAGAGGAATAATAGCACTTTAATTGCATAGTGGGAGCCTGGGCCCTAGGAGAATCTTCCAGACACTCCTTCCCCACCGCCCCACTGCCAAGTATTTGAATAGACTTAAGGGCTACTGCACTCCTTTTTCTCCCAGCCCAGACTCACATGGGTGGTGGGAAGCTGAGGATCATTGGTGGCTATGTTCTAATAGCTGGCTCTGGGTGATGAGATCATCCTCCAGGGCCTCCAAAAGAACCCCAGGAGATCCCCAATATGACTGGAGTGTTGCACAGAAAATCTTTGCTCAGTTTTCCCTGCACCGAACTGCAGCTTCATGATCATTCAAGGGGGGTGGGGGTACATTGAAAGAGGACTATCATTGCTGGCTATGTTCTGGCATTACTTATGAGCATTGATCATCAGTTGGTTCCCCTACCCCACCCCTCCTGTTGGCCATAAAAGGACCATGTTGGGAGGGGACGGGAAGCCAAGTGAGGATTGTCACCACTGGCTATGTCATGACATGACTGTTTATGGTGATCCTTTCTTGGCTCTCCACCATCATGCATCCCCAACATGTAGGGGGCAGGGGCAATATAGTGAGGACTGCCATCAACATCTATGGCAGAACATAGATCCCTGTTTTCTTCCATCCACTAAATGGCCATGGGGAGGGGGCGTCCCAGTGGCAGATGGGGAAATTGAGTGGGCAGGCAGTCACGGTGGACAAAGAGTAGGGTCAAGATGGTGATGGACTAACAACTTCGAATTGTCCTCCCACTAACATCTGGCATTACCACCTACTACATATATCTCAAAAATGCCATCCAAAGGCAAGAAAAGAAATCGGACGAGCCCCTGTAATAATAATGACAATCAGGAATCATCCAAAGCAGAAAAACAGATGAGGATTGACTCACTCTTCCCAGCGGCAGAGACAACACAGCTTGTGAGTAACAGATCTGTAACAACAGCTCCTTCTTTATTCCCTAAGCCATCACAGACACTTGAACTAAACAAACCAGCCTCCTCAATTCCTCAAAGTGTAAATATAAATTATGGGCCAGAGCAAGTTGATAACAAAGTCAAACTCCCGGAGCTTGGCAGCATTCCCTACAATAACAGCGCTCAGCTCTTTTATGATTTCTGCAAACTGTCCATAGAGACATTGATTCTTATTTTGCAAAGACTAAACGACATTACAAACAAGCTTTCCCAACAAGATTTTCAAAGGCAAAACCCATATGGTACACAGGGGGTTAAAAATGTAGCAGATTTGGAGGAAATGTGTCCTGCCACATCACAGGATTCAGTTAATCACTGCCGAGTGTTACAGAAAAATCAGCTCCTGCTGCAAATACATCACAATGGCCATATGTGGAACAGACAGAAGTCAATTGTGAGATATCTTTCCCAACTTTTAAACATGCACAGCAGAACAATTGATTTACTAGACTGCCACTTTTTACCCAGCTCAAGAGCTACTAAGCGAATTTTTTTGACCTTTAGCCAGGCAAATATTCCTAACAGGCTATTACGGAAAAGAAATTTCCTCTGGAATGCACATTATATAGAAATTAACAGAGTTTTCAAGGATGAGATAGTCCGTGACCTCATCACAGGGAAAACAGCAATAATAACACAAAGAAGCAACAATTCTGCACACCAAGAGGGAGAACCTAAACACACCTCAAAGGAAGAAGCTCAGGCTATAAATCAAGAAGTAATTAAACTGAGAAAAACTCACAGAAATTTGGGAACACACTCCCACAATACAGCTGATGAGAGATACCATCCTGAGTCAATCTAACAGCAATCCAACCCCATTGAAATCATCCCCCTGTCACAGAAAACTGTCAGTGCATTTTTCTGATTTTTCTGACAATGAAAGCGAAAGTGATGACTCTCTAGTTACAATCAAGGAAGCCTTGAAATCCCAAGTTGTAGACAACACCCCTTCAAAAATGCAATATACTGCAGATGCACCCCCATCTACAATTAAACCCCAGGGGTCTCAAACATCCCTATGCAAACCTAGTTCAAGGGAAAAACAGTCTTCACTGGCACCTACCTCATCTCCTAAGCCAAAGAATGCCCCCCTCACTAAAGAGATGGGATCCTTGCTTGCTTGTGATCCTCATTTCGCTCCCCATGCTGCATTGGTTCTTCCAATCTCCCTTCCAGAACAGGCAGGGCAGGAAGAACAGGAATGTGATTCACTACCCCTCCATCCACAGAGGAGGACACAGCCACAGTCAACCCAGTCATTTAACCAACTGCCATCAGATGAATTACCCATCCAGCCTGTGGCCTGCAATGCGACTGACTGACTTCCAACAGACCAGCACAAGGTGACCCTTATGACCTGGAACATCGCTGGGTGGCCGACGGCCCACAGAGATCCCTGTCCTAGTGACTTCCTCACCCAATATGGCATTATACTGATCCAGGAAAAATGGACTAATAAGGATCTGTTATTAAATGGCTTTCACACATTCTCAATTCCAGCAGAGCCAGGGAAAAAGCATGGAAGAGCTAGAGGCGGCCTGGGCGTTCTGGTTTCCACCACCCTACATGCCATAAAAGGCCTCTTTCCACTTTTAAAACATATGCCATGGCAGTGCTAATTCAATTTAACCATTGCACTTTGCTGATAATAAATGCCTACATGCCTCCAATGAAGACGAAATCCCAAATCAGAGGCCTGTGGGCTGAATTAGAATCATACACTGCCAATCCCATGTTGCAGAACCCAAATGCATTTGTAATTTGGGGGGTGATTTGAATGCCAGACTGGGCCCCAACAACCATACCCTATATGCCCAGCACAAATGCCCTCCTCCTGATTTTGAAGATGATGGAACCCACCCCATCCAATGCTCAAAGGACAAGAAATACAATTTTGCAGGACTTTGTCTGGATCAAACAGCATTCAGGCTGGGAGACTTCCGGTGGCGAAGGCGTCGGGGAGAGCAGGGTTTCGGCGAGCTCCGGGACTCCTGCTGTTTAAACTTGGGAAAAACCCCCAATATGCTACCAGATTTGGGGGGCAACTGAGCCGAAGGGAAGAGGCTAGCAGAGGAGGCGACAGAGACCTGATTGCCAGATCAGAGAAGCGGAGGGGAGGGGGAAACCCCAAACCCGAGACGCGGAGGATCTGAGGAGGTCGACGCCATTTGCACGCCCGGGTTTATACCGCCGCAGAAAAGCGGCAGAGCGACGCCACCACTTTTAAGTTTGTACTTTACTAAGCTGCAAGTAAGCATTGCCTCTGTTTTTTTTCTTATCTGCTAAAATCCCGAGTGGGGAGAAGTTGCCTCCTTAAGTGAAGCAAGGAGGGTCCGAGGGAAGGTGGTGAAACTGAAAGCAGTCCTCGGCGTGACGCGGAAATGGAGGTGGAGGTGTGAAGCTGTAAATCTGTGAGTTTGGTCATTTTGTGGAAATACTGAGAATAAGATTTAAGATTTAACTGGGAATAAGAAAGAATAAGTACTGAACTAAAGAAAAGGAAATAAAGAGGTAAAGAGAAAGAGAAAGAGAAGGAGGAATAAATAGCTTAAAGGCATAAGTAACAGACAAACGGAGCAGACAGAAAGCGTAGAGAGGAAGGAACAGGAGACTCCAGATAAGTTCGAAACGAGACTATCAAAAGAAACTAGGAAAATAAGACTTGGAAGGTGAAAGAAGGAGCAAGAAAAAAGAGGAGGAGAAGCTCCAAAAAGGAAAAAGTCCCTTGGAGATAGTAGTTAGAAAGAAGAAGAAAGAAGAAGAACAAGAAGCTTAAAATTTTTCTAGAAGCTTGAATGAAGAGGAAGAGAAGCATACAAGGAAAGATTCGAATTAGAGACTTGGGGAGGAAAGGAGAAGATAAGGCGATTTTTAAGGGTGTAACAAAAACATAATTATATGGAATATACACTTTTGGATGTAAGAGATAAGATGAGATTTAAGGCTTGCTTGACCTAGGAGATTGTATATTGTATACTTATAGGAGATGAAGATATATATATTGAATATAGTAAATTGAAGGTAGAACATTATAAGAAAATTAAATAAGAAAAGCTAATGAATTAATTAAGTTAACAAAAGGGAATAATCAAGTTAAATAAAGGGAATAATAAATTGGGGGTAGAGAAGATTGGAGGGGGGAAAAAGCTGTCAAATTTTATAAGAACAGTGAAAGAATTAGATGATGAATTTGAGGACTGTTTGAATGATTTCATTATTGTGATGAATTGAGAATGAATTGAGAGCTAATTGAACTGGAGAATTAATTTGACAAAGGGATGATATTGTTATAAGTAATTGAGGATTTTACATTGATGTAATTGAGGAATCAATTTTGGCGAAAATATATTACTGAACTTGATTGAAGATAAGACACTGATGAACTTGTTGTGGGTGATTGGAGAAAAGAAATATTAAGGATTGTGATTTCTTGGGGTTACATTTGGTATGGTTAAATTTGTGGATAATAATCAATTCTAGAAAGTGGCTGATAGATACAGATTGCCTCTAATATAGGGGGATAAAGGTGAAATTAAGAATTGAGAATATATATCAAAAAGAGTGACTGTACCTAAGAAGGAGGAAAAGAAAGGAAGAAGTAAAGAGGGGAAAAGTGGGGAAAGGAGAAAGGAAAAAAAACTGGTAAAAAGTGTGGAAGAATAAGAAAATATATATAACTAGGACATACAAAGAGTATTGGTTATAAAAGGGGTAATATGCCTATAACGAGGAGGACAATGGCGCAAATGAAAACGAATATACCCGGGTCGAGAAGATCATCAGTAGAATTGTCTACAAAAATAGGAGATACAAGCCAGTTATTATTACAAGAATTTAAAAAATTGAGTAAGGAATTAAAAAATGAAATGAAAGAATTGAAAGGAGAGATAAGAGCTGACATACAAACTCAATTGGACAAATTTGGGAGCCAGTTGGAAACAGTTACAAAGGATATGGTAAAACTAAATAATGAATTACAAGAACTTCAAATAAAAGAGGATAAGCTAGAAAAAAAGACCAAGATATTAGAAGTCAAAGTAGAACATGAAAATAAACAAAGATTACATCAGGATATAAGAAATAGAGCAAAATCCATAAAAATTAGGGGGTTACCAGAAAAAAAAGGTGAGGATCTAGTAGAAAGAGTGATCCCGGATCTGGCTGAGTTTATAGGTTGGAATCCAGAGCAGATGGATATTGAGATTGATAAACTGTTCAGGGTGGACTCCTGGGTTGCAAAAAATAAATAAAATAAACTCCCACGTGATATAGTAATATACTTCCTAAGGGAAAGAGTTAAAGATCTAGTGATTCAACAAGGATATAAAGAAAAATTTGTGATAGAAGAACATGAAGTTAAGATCTTTAAAGATATTCCCCCTCAAATTCTAAAAAGAAGGAAAGAATATGGTTTCATAACTCAGGTTTTGAGGAAACAACAAATATCTTATAAATGGAACAGAATTGAAGGGATTACAGTCACATATAATAACAAAATATATTTAATAAATACAATAAATAAAGCAAAAGACTTCTTAACACGATTGCAGGAGGAAAAAAGAAGGAATGATATAGAGAAAAGTAAAGGAAATAACTATGGAAAAAGAGAGAAAGGAATAACAGAAAAGGGAAACGAAATAAGGAGAGAAGGAGCATCTATAGAACAAGGGGATAAAGCGACAGATATAGGTAGGATAAAAAAGAGGAAAGATAAAGAGGAAGGGCAAACAGAGAGAGAGGGACACGATTCAGAGAAAGAAGAAGAAGAAGTTAGGAGTCAAGAAGAAGAAGAGGAAGTAGAGGGAGAGAGCGAAGAAGAGGAAGCTGAGGGCGAAGAAGAAGAAGAAGTAATACAGGAAAGGGACGAAGGAGAAGAGTCGGACGAAGAATTACTAGGAGCATCAGGGGGTTTATAAAATAGAATTAAGAGGAACAGGACATATTAAAATAATAAAATGGCAAGGAAAATAATAACATGGAATGTGAGGGGTTTGAATAGCCCTCATAAGAGACGTATGGTATTTCATTACTTGACGAAGCAAAAATCGGATATTATATGTATCCAAGAAACACATATCAAAGAGATAGATAAGAGATTACTGAAAAACAATAAATTAGGAGAATTATATGCTACCAATTATAATAAAAAGAAAAGAGGGGTGGCGATATATGTAAATCCCAAATATGAATCAAAGGAAATATTTAATGATGAAAAAGGATATTATTTAGGAGTTGAGGTTGTTTTACAAGGGAAAAAAATCCTGATGATTGGTATTTATGCACCACAAAATAATAAAAAGGCGTTCTTTCAGGAATTATTCCAAAGAATTTCGAATTACGAATATGAGAACCTAATTGTGGCAGGAGACTGGAATGGAGTCGTTGATCTGGATTTGGATAAATCAACAAAATCAGCTAAAAAGAAAAAAGTGGGGAAATTACCAAACATAGTGCGGGAATTATTAGATCAATGGTCGCTAGTGGATACTTGGCGATATATCCATAGGCTAGAGAGAGACTTCACTTTCTTTTCAGAGCGTTTTAAAACTTGGTCTAGACTGGACATGATCATGGCATCAAAAGATATGCTAAAAGAAATAAAGAAGATAGAGATAAGGCAAAAAGTGATATCAGACCATGCTCCAGTGGTATTAGAACTGAGAAGTAACATTAAACAATATCATTGGAAATTAAAGGATATATTGTTAAAAAAGGAAGAAACTGTAAAAAGAATAAGAGAGATAATGAGACACTACTTTAATGAAAACCTAGGAAAGGAAACAACAACGGATATCGTCTGGGACGCAGGAAAAGCGGTTATTAGAGGCTACTTAATACAATTGGAAATAGAAAGTAAGAAAGAGAAAAAGAAGAAAGAGGAAGAACTGTTAGAAGAAATAGGGAGAAAAGAAAGAGACTTAAAAATAAGCCCCACAGATAGGAAAATTATAAGAGAATTAACAATTTTGAAAAAAAAACAAGTCTGAGATGGCGACAGAAATGGCTATGAAATTAAAATATTCTAAACAAAATTATTTTGAACACGCCAATAAGCCCGGGAAATGGCTGGCGTATAGGCTAAGGAAGGAGAGAGAGAAAAAGATAATAACGGAAATTAGTAAGGAGGGGAAAAATTATACAAAACAAAAAGATATAAAGAGAATATTTTATGAATATTATGTAGGACTCTATGCGAATAGGAACGAGAAGGTGCAAATAAATAAAATTGAAAAATATCTTGAAGAGGAAAATCTACCACAAATTACAGTAGAACAAAGATTGGAGTTAAATAAACAAATAACAAAAATGGAAATACGAGAAGCCATTAGGAAAATGAAAAGTGGGAAGGCCCCTGGCCCTGATGGTTTTTCAGTGATGTATTATAAAATATTTGAGGAAGAACTAGTAGACCCCCTCTTTAAATTGTTCAATGAAATAAATCTAGGTAACTGTCCCATGACTTGGAGGAATGCAGATATAACGTTAATTCCGAAAGAGGGAAAAGATCCGAAATTAACTACTAATTATAGACCTATATCATTATTGAATATAGACTATAAAATATTTTCAAATATATTAGCAGAAAGAATTAAAAAAATATTATCGGGTTGGATCCATGAGGACCAAAATGGCTTCCTCCCTAATAGACAGGTTAAAGACAATTTAAGAACACTTATAGACCTAATTGAATTCTATGAGAAACATAACGAAAAGAAATTGGCGATGATTTTTATTGACGCCGAAAAGGCTTTTGATAATTTGCAATGGGAATTCATGTTTAAAGTGCTAGAGAAAATAAATATAGGGGAGAAATACTTGGATTGGATAATGAAGATATATAGTAGACAGGAAGCACAAATTATAGTTAATGGGGAGAGGACAAGACCCTGTATGATAGAAAAGGGTACAAGACAGGGGTGTCCCCTGTCCCCCTTGTTATTTATAATGGTTCTTGAAGTATTGACCAGGAAGATAAGGTTGAGCCAATTAGTCAAAGGAGTAAAATGGCAAGGCCAAGTATATAAATACAAGGCCTTTGCCGATGATTTAGTATTTTTCCTGGACGATCCAAAAAGCGATGTAGTAAACTTGGTGGAGATAATTGAACAGTTTGGAGAATTAGCAGGCTTAAAAATAAATAGAGATAAAACAGCAATGTTAACAATGAATTTAACAAAGCAAGAAAAAGTGGAATTGGCAGAAATCTCAAACTTCAAGATAGAGGAAAAAGTTAAATATTTGGGGTTCATAATAACAGGGAGAAATTCAGACTTGTTTAAAAACAATTATATTAAAACTTGGAAACAAATTAAGGATAATTTGGACAAATGGGATAAATTGGACCTCTCAATACTGGGAAGGATAGCAACGGTAAAGATGTCAGTGCTCCCCAAAATGATGTATATGTTTCAAAACATACCTATCGTGACAAATGACAAAGTATTTAGACTTTGGGATAAGGATATAACAAATTTTATATGGAGGGGAAAGAAACCCAGGATAGGCAGAAAGATTCTGATCGATATTAAAGAGAGAGGAGGCTTGGCGGTACCCGATTTACAAACTTATTATCACGCCTGTTGTTTATCGTGGATGACAGAATGGATAAGACTAGAAAATACCAGACTTCTTAAACTGGAAGGGTTTAATTTAAGGTTTGGATGGCACGCTTATATATGGCATAAGAAAGCTCAAGTACACAGTGAATTTAAACATCATTTTATAAGAAAAACCATATTGAGAGTTTGGTTAAAATATAAGAAGAAGCTGTGCCCCAGAACCCCTTTGTGGCTTTCAAACCATGAAGCTTACTATAGTAAAGAAAATATCTTTAAAGATAAATGGTTAACATATAAAGAGCTATTGATAAGAACAGATGAGAATAAGGGGAAGAATTATAGATTCAAAACTCAAGAAGAGCTCCGAGACCAAAACATTATTTGCCATTGGTTTTTGTATAGACAGTTAAAAGAAAAGTTTGGTATAGATCAAAAGTTGGAGGATATAGAAATAGATAAATCAGAATTTGAAGATCTGATGTTCGGAGATAAAAAAAAGATCATATCAAAAATATATAAGGTTTTATTGAAACTGAACTTGGAGCAAGAAATAGTTAAACCTTATATGATAACCTGGGCTCAGAACATAGGACGAGAACTAAGATTAGAACAATGGGAAAAGCTATGGGAAAAGAATGTAACAGCTTCAAGAAGCAATAGTATAAGGGAAAATATCTATAAAGTTATGTACCGATGGTATTTAACTCCAAGTAGATTAGCAAAAATATATAAAAAATGCCCGGATCAATGTTGGAGGTGCCAGAAAGATAGGGGAACATACTATCATACGTGGTGGCAGTGCAAGAAGGTTAAAAAATTCTGGGAAAGAATACATAAGACGATAACATCATTGCTAGATACAAACTTTCCATGTGATCCGGAAATATACCTTCTGAATATGTTAGATAAAGTAGAAAGGAATGTACAAACAAAATACTGGAGGATCCTAATATATATGTTTACGGCTGCAAGAATAGCGATAGCAAAAAATTGGAAGAGTCAAAAAATACCTACGATTGAGGAATGGAAAACTAGATTATATGAAATGTACGAAATGGATAAGTTAACAATCATCATGGATGAAAGAAAAACGTTAAATGACTTACAGGGATGGAAAATATTAAACCCATTATGGAAATCTGAATGGGAGGAGTTAGCGACAATAGATTTATGAATGCATTAAGCGATATTAAATATTGCATAAATATTGCATAAGAAAATAATCAGTAAGGAAGCAAATTATGAATAAAAGTATAAAAAGGGAAAGTCGGGTTCAAAAAAAAATCATGAAGTTAACAAGATATAAAAAAAACAGAATTGGAAGTATAAATGTTTAAATGTGTGTATACTAATGTATTAGGTGTATGTGTGCCTCTTTTTTGGTAGTCTAATGTGTTTATGTTATGTATTGTGGGTAAAATGTTTAGTGTATTTTATGTAATCCATGTATTTTACTGGAATAAAAATATTGCAAAAAAAAAAAAAACAGCATTCAGGCTGAACCTTCAAATCCTAAATGGTGCCCTGAAAAATGACTGCCCAGCTGAATTCACTTATCTCTGGGTCCAGAATGAGTGCCATTGATTACATAATCATTTCTAGAGACCTTCTTCCCTATGCCAAGGAATTAGAAGTTATGCCCAGATTTGAAAGTGATCATTTTCCAATTTGGCTACATCTTAGTGACTTCACTCAGGAGAAACACACCAGGGAGTGCTATCACCTCTCTGTGACACCATCAGGAAGGACTTATCGCCGAGCTAAATGGACCCCCCAACTAAACCAAATAATAAGTGAGGTATTGGCTTCAGACCAACTTCAGCATCTTAGGACTGCCCTGATATCAGCTGAGTCCCCTGATGAAATCTTGGAAAATTACAGTACACTTACCCAAGCTCTACACCAATATCTAATCCGTCAAAATAGCGTACATCAGTGGAAACAACAACAGCACAACTCCAAACCATGGTTTGACAAGGAATGTGTTAATGCTAAAAAAAGCCCTCATTGATACTTATCATGGTTACCTATCTAATAACATCCCAGATGCTGCACCAATGCTGCTTCAGCAGAAAAGAGACTACAAAAAGCTGCTGATGAACAAGAAAAAAGAAGCCATGAAGAATGACTGGACGTAACTTATCCAGGCAGTCAGATCCAACAACACAGCTCTATTCTGGCATATTACATCAAGTTCTCAGAGAATGGGCCAGCTACAGTGGATTGTCACATCCCTCCAGGGATATGGGAGGATTGCTTTCAAGCACTTTATAAGGACAACTACATTGAAAGTGGATACACTAGCCAAAATATAGAAAATATCCAAGGGTGGCCACCAGTGACAGCGACAGAGATCAAGAACCTTGTAGCCCAGCTGAGAATGGGGAAGGCTCCAGGAGAAGACTTAATACCTGCAGAAGCCATTAAAAACAACTTTGAATTTTGGGCCCCTATCCTGTCCTCACTTTTCACCTGTATCGACAAATATGGTCGAGCACCCAAGGATTGGGGCCTTGCAATCATCCTCCGCATATATAAAAAAGGAAGCAAGGATGATCCTGTCAACTACAGACCAATTAGTCTTCTCAGTACAATCAGCAAACTCTATGCAAGATACTTACAGTGGAAATTTCAGACCTGGTTGGAACAAGAAAACATACTTGCAGAAGAAAAAGCTGGCTTCAGAGAAGGCCGCTCCACCATAGATCAGTGCCTTGTACTCCACCACCTTATTGAAAAATACTCCACCTGCAGCACAGTTTCTCTCTATGCCGCCTTCATAGACTTTAAAGCAGCTTTTGACTTTATATCCCGAACCAAACTGTGGAAAAAACTGGAGGCTTCTTCGATTGACCGACGTTTACTCCATCTAATACGTATGCTGCATGAAGGGACCTCATTAAAAGTAAGATGTAACCCCCAGGGACATCTCACCAATGACATTGTCACTGAGAAGGATGTAAAGCAAGGCTGCATTCTAGCTCCACTCCTGTTTAACTTCTACATCAATGATTTGGTGGATCACCTCAACAACACTAACTTCCACCCCCCAAAATTAGAGGGAAGGCATATCTCAACGCTGCTTTATGCAGATGATGCAGCAGTACTTTCAAGAACTCCCATTGGACTAAAAAGAGCCCTAAGAGCACTAACACAATATTTCAGAGTGGAACAGCTAGAACTCAACTATCAAAAAACTAAAATCATGGCATTTGCTAAAAGGCCTAAGAACTACAACTGGAATATAGATGGCCACAAGATTGAGCAGGTCTTTTGCTTCAAATACCTGGGGGTAATTTTTCAAGCCACTGGTAGTAGGAAAGCGCATGGGGGGGCATGCTGCTTGCAATGCGCAGAGGAGTACAACAGCCATTCTCAAATTTCTTAAGACAAGAGGAGGCCACTATTTACCTGCAGTGCTCAAACTCTTTGAAGCCAAACCAGCAGCACAACTACTTTATGGATCCCAATTGGGACCCTTCCCCAACCCTGCTCCATTAGAACTTGCCCGATCCAAATACTTACGATCAGCTTTCCAAACTCCAAAACGCAGCTCTGAGACTTGAGTCAGGATTTATGAAAGTGGAGGCCAGAGTGTGGGCGACCATACTCAGCTACTGGCTCAGACTATCCCTCTTTCCCACTGGCCTTGCTCCACTAACCTTAAGTGATGATTTCCAGTCCAGCTGGAAACAGACAGTGATGACTAAAATTTCAACGCTGGGCCTTTCTCCAGATCTTCTGCTTAGCCTGGGATATGATAGGGTGAAAGCTACTATCAAACAATGTGTAGCAGATATAGAGCGACAACTGGATCTATCCAGCACTCCAACCTTCATTGCTAGTGACTCCAATCGATATCTGGCCTCTCCTTTGGCATACTTAGCAACACTTGAAATACCTAAACATCGAAGGGCCTTTACTCTTGCACGGTGTTGTGCCCTCCCTTCAGCTGTCCTTGAAGGCCGATACAAGAAGATCCCCTTGTCAGACAGACTGTGCCCCTGCAACTCAGGCCAAATAGAAACAACAGAGCATGTATTACTCCAGTGCTCATATTACAGGGACATACGTCTCAGCCTTATTTCATCCCTGTTGCATAAATATCAAGGGCACACTGGACAATTCTACATAAACTTGTTGCTTTCAGACACCAACCCAGGAACAACTTATAATGTTGCCAGATTCTGCACAGCTGCGGTTAAAATTCAACAGACAATGTCCTCAACAGTAGAATAGTATCAACCTAGTCTTGTTATACTGGAGCTAACATTTTATATACTGCTTTTAGTCTGTTTTTATCCTGTGTTTTTACCTTTATTCTGTATCCCTTTTTACCCGTGCTGGTCTATGACTGTAATAAAGATTCTATTCTATTCTACTGTGGACAAAGGTGCTAGATACCTCTGTCTGCAACAACCATAAAAAGACATGCATCACCAATAGGATTCTGGTAAATGACATACAGAAGGCAGATTGGACACATTAACAAACCTCTCCTGCAAAATTTCAGAAGAGGTGCAGATTTGGGGGGTAATAGAAGACAATTCAGATTTTGAGAAGAGAGAACGTAATTTGCTTCTCCTTACACCCATTCCATCAGCTTTGGGAAGTTAGTATGAAAATAAACATTTCTCCCAAAGTATGGAAACATTTCAGAAGGATGGATGCAAGGGCTAGGCAATGAAAGCACTTGAAGACTTTTTGTTTTCTTTCTCCTCATTTTGCACAAAAGTCACCGCAAGTGCAATTTAAAAAGGGAATAGAGTAGGGGTAAAGCTTAGAGTAACATCCAGAGACCCAACATGGACATGGACATGGTGGAGGGTAAAGCGTCATCACTTGTCCCTTCTCCTCTCCTCACATGCACTACCTACCTGCATGCCATCTGGACTCCTGTCCCACTTCCATTTAGCAGCCAGAGAAGATGGGGATGGCCAGGAAGTAGACAGCTGTGTTTCTTCAACTGGATGCAGAAGATGACATCCTGCCCCTGGACCTTCAAGAGACCCCCCAGGAGGTATAGGAGGACACCTGCTTCTACGTGTATCCAGCTGCAGAAACACAACCAAACATGACCTACCCACTCCACCTTCCCTCCCCTAGCCACTAAATGGCTTGGGGAAGGAGGCCTAGGCTGCAGGGAAGTAGAAATAGTGGGGATGGAGTCATTGTAGATGAAGAAGCTGAATACCTCCACCCACAATGACAATAAAAGGATACAGGCAGGCATAAATAGCCATTATGCTGCATGTGTCACCAACAGGATTCCAACTAGAAACTCCCAAGCAATCATGTAATGCCACATTTTTTTCCAGGTGCTACAAATTCCACCAAAACAGTTTTAACAATCCTATTCCTTGGAGACCAAATGCACAAAAAATACTGAGCAGCAGAATTGTAACAAATGTGACATTTCAAAAGCAATGTAACAAGTTGGGAAGATGTTACTTTAATGGCCTAACAAACAACTTTTTCTAACTACCGACCAACCAAGAAAATCCCAGAAATGCTATGCTCAGAGAAGGACAAAAGAGACCCTCTCACAGCTGCAGGAGTTTACCGCATACTATGCAGCTGTGGACAAGTTTACATAGGGACCACAAAACGCAGTGTGCAAACACAAATCAAGGAACACGAGAGACACTGCAGACTGGGCCAGCCATTACAATCAGCAGTAGCAGAACATGTTATAAACCAACCTGGACACAAAATGTTATTTGAAAATACAGAAATTCTGGACCAGGCCAACAACTATCATGTCAGAATGCACAGAGAAGGTATTGAAATACACAAACACCTGGAAAACATCAACAGGAAAGAAGAAACCCTAAAAATAAACAAAGTTTGGCTACCAGTCCGGAAAACCACCACAATCAAAACTCAACACATGCAAATGAACTCCACCCAGAGACAGGGCGATTTCCAGCAGCTAATGGGCCATCAACCAGCCATTAGCCAAACAGACACCAATCCTCCTTGTATATCTCCACCCAGAAACTAACCATTCAAATACACAAATTTACATAACCTCTCCAAGAGGGTCTCACAGCATATAACCCCCACACACACACTCCTACCCAACCATTCTCTGAAGATGCCAGCCACAGATGCAGGTGAAACATCAGGAATAAACTCTTCCAGAACATGGCCTCACAGCCCAGAAAAAAACCCACAGAAAACCTTTCTAACTACTTTTGAAAATTACTTTAAATGACATTCTAAGGCAGGGGTGAGGAAAGTGCAGCTAACAGACCACATGTGATCTGCAGGACCCCCCATTTTGCAGCTTCCAAAGCCCCTCAGAGACCACCCAAAGCCCCAAAGACCTCCCAATTTTTCCTCCAAGATGATTTTTTCCTGCATCACAAATTGCTTTTTTTAAACTTCACAAATAGTAATAACTGAATTCATTCTTAAAATATCTGTAAAAGGTATCAAGAATAAAGTACTTTAAAAAGTAATGTGGCAAGCTCTGTGTCAAGTATTTCCACAGAAGTTGTTCTCATTAGGATCAGTTAGAGGGCAGCATGGCTTCTAACACAGCGCTGGTGTCCTACAGCTCTTCAGAAAAGTAAAATGAGACATAGGTTTAATGCAAAACCTTTTTTAAAAAAAAGAATAATAATTAAAAAGGGCCTGGAGGTGATTTCGCAACATTAATATGTAATGTACTCAATTATGTAGGCTTATTTTATTTCAGTAAAGTGCAGGTGGTGAGCTACACCTCATCACAGGTGCTTTTCCAATTAGCTGTGTGTTTTCTAGGTGAATGCATGGCCAGGAGCCAGCCTTCTCTGCCACTAGCAACAGACTAATCCAAACTAATCCAAAGGACTCATCTTGCTTCTTGTTAAAGCACCTCAAGTCTCTTATTTTATGATGTGTGGATGGATCTGCTCCTGCTTTGGGAGGGAGGGGGAGAACATGTATAGAATGGGGAGTTTGTTACATCAGGAAAAAACACATATCAATCCATTTCAGTCCATATTTTTATACAGGCAAATTTTATTTTATTCATTTGCTCATTTGTCAATATGTAACACAATAGATGCACATCTTCGTATTGTGCCTGCTTAATGTTTTCTTTTAATAACCGGTGTAACCCTACCATGAGCCCTGTTATGCAAGCCAAGCAGACAACTGACTTTCTGTGTTTCCAACTGGAGACAACTGATCATTAAAATATATTTATTTACTTTTGTTATTTAAAATTAGGCAAGTCTGGTGCTTATGAAATGCGCAAGAATGATGAGGCTGGATAGAGCCCGTCACCTCATAGGCAGCAATTGTGCAAGCCTTGCCGATTGCTATCAACATAAGATGTGTCTCTGTGTTAGAATCCGCTCTTTGGTTGTTCCTCTAAGAGAGAAAGGGATATGAAGAATGACCTCATGGCCAAGATTAAATTAACCATTTGTAAGCCACTCTGATAGCCTTTGTGGCTGAAGAGCGGGATATAAATACAATAAATAAATAAGATCCTACACCAGGACTGTGCAGCATAAATCTTTGCATGCAGAGTTATGCATTGATTGTGTGACACATCCCTTGTGTTGAAAGAAAATGTTGCACAACTTGATCTGCCACTGGAACCCAAATCAGATGCACAACTGCACGTGCAACCCAATGGAAAACTGAATGTATAGCTGCATGAGAATGCACAACTCCATTTTTGTGACCTTGAACTGAATCAGGATGTTGTGCATCACATACAAATATCTAACCACTTCTGTGGGGGAACTTACGCATGTGTAGTGGTCTATGGGGTTGTCTAAATTGTGAAAATAATCACCCACGGATTAAATTGCCCATCTGAAAATCTCCTTAAACATGCTGCAAGATTTCATTCTCCCGTCCTTTTCCCAGATTAACACAGCTAATCCATTCTATAAGACATCTGCATAAACCCCAAACGCCCTTTGACAACCACTGTGGTAGTACCACTTCTCACCTGTGAGAACAATGAGCAGCTTTTTCCTTTCTCCCCCCCCCCTCGCACACAATACTATTATTTGGGGTGGTTTGGAGGGCATAAAAGCCACAACAACAAAAACAACAAAATATGACTCAAAGAAATAACTTTTGAATGCCAGCCTCGCCTTTGCATTGTTTTGCTGAAATGCACCAGGATAAATACCACCAAAACTTTCCATAATTCTCAGAGTTCCAACTTGCCTGAGGTTTCCAGGTGGAACAAAACACTGACACCGTTTGACAGTCTTCCTTGATTTACTGACAGCTCAAACCAGGGAGTATATAACACTGCTCTTAATCAGCTAAAAACATCCAGAACCTTAAGTCAGAGAGATGTTAAAAGAGTGAAACACTAGCATTATGTACTATATTCTATTCACACCGCCTCTTGCTTACAGCTGCTAAATCTGCTCTACAATACAGGATATACAGTACTTGCCTTCCTATTAAGCCTTGTGTAAAGCCTCTTCTATAAGAGCTTGCTTAAAAGCAACAAAACCATTTCTCTAATCCAGAGCAACTTGTTTGTTACTCGTTGTTAGAAATAACATGTTTTATAAGTAACATTGTTACCTGTAACAATTTACTTTTTTAAAACAAAGGCATCCCAAAATTGCATTTCAAAAGTTATGCAACAGACAGGGACAAGGTTGTTTTAGTGGTTGTAACAAGTAATGTTTTCGCATGTCTTCTTTTTTCGTTTCTCAGAATTAATTTTCAAGGGCAGTTTTAGAGGTATTTTGGATGGGAAATTTCCATGTTGTGTTGTTCTCTCCAATGATTTTTTAAAAATCCTAAGGCCTTTTAAAGTGGCGAAAAGCAAAGAAAAATGCATTTTTAAAAAAAAAATCCTTTTTTTAAAAAAAAGTAAAAAGTAAAGAATAATACAATGAGTAATAAATCAAATTCCTTAAAAAAAACCCCACCAGAAATATAATCCAAGATATTTTTTTCTGTTGGTGGTGAACTATACGACATGGAAAGCTCATAAGAGGGTGATGATATTGTATATTCTGTTGTTTGTCCCCAGGATCAGAAGACAGTGATGGCTTGTGGCTCTTATGTTAGTGGAACGGTGAATCTACTCTCCATGCTAGTCTTTTAGAATTTAAAGGTGCTATTCAAGGTGCTGAATCTATTCTGGAGATGGACTTCAGCACTCAGAATAGCTCCTTTAAAGTTCAGACTGAAACCCAGAGAGGATTCACAGACATGGAAGCCATGAGCTGCCACTGTCAGAAGACAGAGGTGTACAAGTGTTCATTCACTTTTCAAACATGAGGGCTAGAATTCATGATCTCAATTATGAATGTCTATTTGTATCCATGATCCCAATGTTTTTGATAGTGTAGAGAATACATAGGAATTGTAAAAATGCCCCAATCCTGACTTACTGGGTAGCAGCTGCTGCATGTGGTGGGGGTCTGTTCCCCCATCAATCAGGATGCAGCAGACTGGTATTTCCACTGCCTCCCATAAACAATCTCTGGTGCAAGGAGGAATTGTGACAGGGATCCTGATTCTGCCTTTTGCACCCCAGAGATTGCTCATGGGAGGTGGTGGAAACATCAGTCTACTGCACCCCAGTAGATCAGCCCAGTAGATCAGGATGGGGGAGCAGGAGATGCTATTTAAATATATCTCAGAGGACTTCTTCTTTTTAAAAAAATGAACAAATAAGCAATTAATGAACATTCTTTCATTTAATGTCCTTCAGTAGCCATTGAATGGGGATCTGAACAAAATAAATGGAAGCTCCCCTATTTGTTCAATTGTTTTTATTTGCCTATAAAACAATTTGTCCAATCTGTCTGAAATTTAATGGATCTGGTACTAATCTGTTTGCGATTTTTGCAAGTTCTGATGCTCTTGGGAGCTAGACGGATAACTGCAGATTTAGTATCTTTGGATGGAAACACAGAAGTTAGCAGACACAGAAGACTGTCTGGGTACAGCATGATAATCTATGGAAAATGAATAATTTAATTCAGGAAGCAATGCCAATGAATAGAAAATATATGGAAACATTAAATGGATTTCCATATCAGATTTTAAATTGCTACTAATCACAAGGACTTCATTGAGATTGCAGTGGCTAACTTCCACTACAAATGAATCATCAATGAATTTGTCTAATCCTTGGGTCAAATCCAGACATATTTTAATCCTTAGTGTAGACATGTGGAAATCAATGAATCATAAATTAGTCCCAGTGGGTCTACTAAAACATTAATAAATCAGAATCCAACCCACATTTTTAAAAAACCTTGCAATCCATTGGTCTTTGCAACGTGTTGGAGGGTAATAGATTCTGTAAGAACTAAAGAGTATTTCAGTTCCAAATATACCAGTATATATTTTCCCCTTTTTGCATACACGGCAAACATAGCAACTGCTGCACCAGAGCAACTGAGCTGCATTAAACATGAGCTCCATTATCACAATTAAAAGCAATTAAGTTCTAGCAGAACGGGGAGATATTCAGAGATATATCACCTGTTTACAACATACTGAAAGTTTGCCTTGAGAGGTTCCGGAGAGGCCAAGATAAGAAAAATTAAGACATCTTATGTTTCACTGTTAATACTGTCTCTTCCACTTTGCCCCATGTTTTCAATATGTTTAGCAGTTATCAGTTTTCAGATTCTTAAGCTGATCTGGGATATAAGCCTCTGTTAAATACATTAATATATTCACTGCTTCAGCAGTCACTGAAATATTGCAATCTTGAATTAATTAGTGTTTGCAGAATGTTTTAAACAACCTGTCTGAGAGATGCTAGTCAAATTGCAAAGCACTTCAAACTTATTCAAAAGGAACACACCAAATCTCTACTTTGCATCTCATTATTACTCAGAAAAGTTCTTTCACTACTGTGCTATTGTAATGTATTTTTTTCTTAAACAATTTGCATGGTAATTATAAAAATGCCCAGAATGCTCTTTCTAATGACTGATTGCCTGTGAGTGAAGACTGAAGGCTAAGGGCAATATTTCTGGTGTGTATATGTGCCTTCAAAGCCAGCATGGCATAGCAGCTTGAGTGTTGGACTACAACTCTGGAGACCAGGGTTCGATTCCCCGCTTGGCCATGAAAACCCACTGTGGGCAAGTCACCACACTGTCCATCTCAGAAAACCCTGTGATTGGTTCACCTTTGAGTCACTCAACAAGTCAGAAACTACATGAAGGCACACAACAATAACAACATGTGTCTTCAAGTTGCCAGTCAACTTGTGGTGACCCCATGAAATTCACAGGTTTTTCTTAGGCAAGGAATACTCAGTGGTGGTTTTCCCAGTTCCTTCCTCTGAAATATAGCCTACAGCACCCAGTATTCATTGGTGGTCTCCCATCCAAGTACTGACCAGAATTGATCCTGCTTAGCCTCCAAGAACAGACAAGATCTGGTGCTTTTAAGGTATTTAGGCCCTTAGTCCTTCATAAATCAGCACTCAAGAGTGAAGGTTTTTTTCTGTATATTGTCAACACTGTATTTTGTCTTCTCTTTCCGTTTCACTGCCTCTTCATATTTTTTATTGATTTGATTGATATCGATGTTGCCAGGACAGGCTTTGATGTACTTCTCTCACTGAAAAATTGACTATAAAGGCTCAAGTGGCAAAGGGCGAAATAATAAAAGACAACTACATGGAAATATGGAATCCATTTATACCCTATGTTTGGGGCTTAACAACAGATCAAGGCCCACCACTAACACACATTTATTTATTTATTTATTTATTTATACCCCGCTCTTCAGCCACAAGGCTATCAGAGTGGCTTACAAATTGTTTTAAGCAATAGCAATTTACACATCTACACTGCATTAAGCAGTTTCCAATGTGTGTTAACTAAGATTTTGGGGGATGGTATTCTTTTTAAAAATCAAAATAATGTTTACTGTTATGACTATCTCTCTCTCTGGCTTTTCTTCGCAAATGAAGATTCAGGAAGGAGTCATCCTGCACTTTCTGTAAGCACACTGATGACTAAAAAGGCCAATCCGAGATAAAGTCCGGTTGCACAAAGCACAGCAAAAGGTCTCCTTGGGTGATGTTTCCAGGTTGTGATTCTTTCTGCATTGTCGTTTTTCTTCAAGACTTGTTCAGTGTGAGTTCTCAAATAAGGCTGCAGCATTGTGGATAGTGTGTCTCCATGCCTCCTGATGTGAGGCCAGGGCAGACCATTGTTGGTGATCAATTTGGCTGAGCCTGAGATGTTGTTTCAGGGAGTCCTAGCATCACTTTTTTGGAGTGCCCCTCTTACACTGACCCGTGGCAAGTTCACCGTAGAGTACTATTTTTGGGAGGCGATGGTCTTCCATCCTGGAAACGTGCCCTGCCCAGCACAGCTGTGTTCTCAATATCATGGCCTCAATGCTGGTGATCCCTCCTTGCTCAAGGACAGCAACATTCATCACAGAGTCAGTCCAGTGTATATTTAGGATTGTGCGTATACAGCGCTGATGAAAGCGTTCGAGGACTTGTAGGTGGTGGCGATAGGTGATCCATGTTTCAGACCTATAAAGGAGAATAGACAGTACAATGGCTCTATACACACTGATTTTTGTGCTTCACCTCAGATGTTTATTACTCCAGACTCTTTTGTGAAGTCTTCCAAATGCGCTATATGCCTGAAGTAGGTTATTTGAATGAGATGGTAGTTATGTAATTCAGAGTTAGTGTTTTTTCAAAAATTTTGGTTTTGACCTCTAAAGCCATGAATGGCATAGGGCCAGGTTATCTAAAACATCCTTCCTTGTATATGAACTTGCCTGCAATTTGGGGTCCACTGCAGAGGCCCTGTTGTGTGTCCTACCCCAATTGCCCAAACCCGTTACCCCTTTCCCCCGTGCTTGCAAAAACGTCAGGCCAAACTAGATTTATCAGAGTACCTAAATCACCAGACTAACCCAGTTGAGTATTTCATGGACAAAAGGGTCCCCAAAAAGTTGTGGGACTTGAGGTGGAGACTCTACCATCAGGTTCTTAATCTGAAGGGAAGGAGACCGTGGACCACAGAGGATGAGCAGACTTGTCCTCATCTGAAATGTAAAAAGGCTGAGATTTTGAGTGGCATGGCACAAAAGGAGACGATCAGACATTTTGTCCAGGACTGCCCGAGTGCCCAGGAAACATGGGAGGAGGTGGCCCGGGTCCTAGATTGGCCAGATTTGGCACAGCAGGCTTGGGAGACAGTGCTTTTGGGGACCGAACCTCTGGAGGGTGTCAGGGGACCCAGAAAGTCAGTGGGCCAAAAGAGGAAGGAGTCTGGTTCCCCAGCTGCGAGTTTTTGGACAGTGCCCTGGTCCACGGTGTGCCTGGTAAACCTCTATGTGATGTTAGGGTTAGTTTTCCAAAGACAAAGGGAGGTGAAAAATCAAAATCTGCAGGATGTAAAAGGCACTGCTTATTATGTGAAGAACGTAATTGAAAATTTAGCTCTGAGTGAAAAAGAGAAATTGCCAAACCATTGTTGGAAAAAGTTTTGGCAGTGGTTTAGTGAAACAACCCCAGCAATAAAATAAAAGGGTATCTTAAATAAATATTTTATTATTATTATTGTATTTTTGTATTATTTTGTATTATTATTTTTATTAATCTTTTACTGATTTTTTTTCTTTTCCGAATAGGTATAATTATAATGTGTAAATATAATGTGATTATAGTGTGTTTAGATTAAGAGGAAAAATATATTAGTGTTAGGATAGATAGTTTTGTTTTTGTATTAGTAAGAAAAGAGGAAAACAATTATTTTTGAGTTATTGTTATGGCCTTTTGCAGTCGGGTGTATTTTTCAGTAGAATGGTCTTATTCCAATAAAAAATTCCTAATCCACCCCCCCCCAAAAAATTCCTAATCCCCAATTGCCTAAATGGGGTGGGTAGCAGCCCTGTAACTGTGCAACTCCTTTCCAAGAGAAGTCAGATTGGCTCCATTCTTAGTGAGCTTCTATTCATCAGTCAAAGCTATTTAAAGAAATAATAATCTGAATGACTCTGAAGGCAGGCATATTCTGTGCAGCTTGCAAGGAAAGTGCTGAGAACTGGAAGCATGCTTCCAATTCTGAGTGATCACTTGCACAGTCACTCCATAGACACAAACACATCATAACTTTCCTGGGTGTACATCTAGGAGAAAAACCTGTTTTTATTTCAAAGCAAAGAATTAGGGAAGAGTGGGAACAATTTGTATGCAGTGTATCTCACTCGTTACACAACAATCAAAGGTGTTTTTTTTTTAAAAAATCAGGCACTTAAAAACTATTTTGAAAGAGGTGAAATACGATCAGCCATTTGGTTAATGCCTTGATGTCTCAAAAGGCAGCATCCCAATTACATTTGCAAACAACATTTCCTCTGAACAGAAATGCTGAGAAGTAGAAGGATGCATCTTCATGTTCCCTATCACTGTACTGTAGCAAATGATGCTGAATGTAACCATATGAATTGAGACTGTTTTTATAGAATTGTCTGCTGACAGTACATAGAAAGCAAGGGCACAATAAGAATGAATGAGGGGGAAATGCACCATGGACTCCGGGTTGTTGTTTTGACAGAACAGTCTTGGCAAGGCAATATTATTCATTTACAGGACTTCCAAAAAATGCAAATTACATTTTATTTTTCACATGCTTCTTCTGAGCTGAGGTGGGCACTAGCAGGAGAAAAGAAACAACTATGAGAAGGCAAGTGAGGCTAGATGGACAGATGGATGCTTACTGAAGTTGGAATCTTCGATTACTGGAAAGGGTTCGAATTCCCGCTGGGCCATGAAAATCTACTGGCTGACCTTGGGCAAGTCGCATTCTCTCAGCTTCAAAGGAAGGCAAAAGCACCTCTCCCCCAAAACAAATCTTACCAAGATAACCCCATGATAGGTTTGCCTTATGGTTGCCATAAGTCAGAAATGGCTTGAAGGCACACAACAACAACAAATGTATTTTTACTGAAGTATAAAATTGCTTGGCTATTATTAAAGTCCATTGTTGGGCTGTGTGTGTGTGTGGTTAAGGAGGATTTCAGTATTTTATTAATTACAGGTCAACCCCCGTATCCATGGGAGACACATTCCAAGACCACTAGTGGATACCTAAAACCACGGATAATAAGGAACACTATTATTTTCAAAGAGACGAATGCCAGAAGTTGACCATAGGATCACATTGGAGGACCTAGAAATGCCTAGAGAGAACATTTTTGAATGTGGGTAAGTGGAACCGTGGATACCGTATCTGTGGGTATGAGGGTCGACCTGAATTGCAAATGTAGCCTGACTGCTCTATCCAAATAAGGACTGAAAGTACTGCAGACTTAAGATAAGATGTCATATATGCCTGTAAGTGTGTTTGTGTATCTATATTAGTATCCAATATCTTAAAAATGCAAATGGATTTGTTTGTAAAACTTTATATACTGGTTATATCCAAACAAAATTAAGAGCAGCCACCATCAGTCAATGTAAAGTATGGACTTTTTCGGATGTTTAAAATACAACGCGAGCAGCCTCGCCACGTTGCGAGGCTGCAGCACTGCAGGCATCCCTTTCGGATGATGCCCGCCCTGCCGGTACTGTTGCGGTACCGCAGGGACATTTGAATGTTATATTTAGCCGATTTTTACTCACGGAAGTTGATCATGAGTAAAAATTGGCTAAATATAACACTCAAATGTCCCTACGGTACCGCAACAGTACCGGCAGGGACAGGCATCATCCGAAAGGAACGCCCTGCAGCGCTGCAGCCTCACAACGTGGCAAGGCTGCTCGCGTTGTATTTTAAGCATCCGAAAAAGTCCTATATATATAAAATGCATATATATAAAATGCTAGAAGGAAGAGTGATCTCATAGCAGCATCACATCCCCAAATTCTGAAGAACCTGGAGCATAGGGTGGTGGGAGCATACTGGGTTGGAAAAGGGGAAGATAATGAAGAGAAGAAGCAAATACTACTTAGAGGTAGCATTCATTTCCTTTTAGCTTCGTGAAAAGCTTTTGACTTATCAAAACCCAGAGGAATGTTCACCTTTTCCTCACCCAGTCCCCACAATATGAGTGGCTGAAAAAGTAACCACAGAGGGAGGGGACAAGGTGGGGCCAATGTTTAAATTACCTTTGGCAATGGGCCTCTCTCTGTGTATGAAAAAAAATGAAACAAAGATGTTAGCAGGTGGAGGAGAAAATATTTATTCCCTCCCTCCCCACCCACCCCATCTCCCTGCTGCCACACGTGGACACAAAGTCATTTTTCCTTTCCATCACCTGGCATTCATTCTGTGGAGGCCTGACAGTCATTTCATAAAACCGCACAAAGCTTAATTGTTCTCCTTGCTCCCTGAGGCGAGAGGACTGGTGGAGCAGCTCAGCAGAAAGGAGGTGCCATGAGAGAGGAGAAATATGTTGATGTTATTACACGTATGTGTCCGATCTGTATGCGCTGTCAAAACAAACCCTGCTGCGGTTAGACCGCTGTAGATTGACAGACAGTACAGTCTTTTGATTGGGAAGGAGAGGGAAAAATTAATTTATCCAGTACTGAAAAGCTTCCTTGTGTTCTTATGTGCATCACACACTCATTGTGGCTTTGTGCTTTCAAAAGGTGAGCGTAAATAACTCACCAGTCTTGGCAACGTTGTCATACTGAAGAGGGTGGAGTTGCACACCACAATCAAATGTGTAGGAAATGCTTACACACTGAAAAGTGTCTGTGTGGTGTGCATAATGAGCTATTCTCCCAACTAAAGGTGCTTCCACAAAGCAGAGACAAACAGACAAATAGATGACACAGGGGATATAGAGTTGGAAGTGCAAATATTCCAGGTGTATTTCTTCTCCATGATTTATTTATGAGTCCAGTTTACTATCCTGCAAATAGAAGGTTAGGCCTGAATTTAGTTGTCACTTGTGCATATCCCCACTCTGCATCGCTGCCTTTCCATCCCATTTCTCTTCCATCTCTTAGCAAAAGTACCATACTGTTATGAGCAACACTGGAAAGATTATGAAGCGTTTCCAAAGCATCTTTCCACTACATTGTTTTCTAGAGCTTCTTATTGTCACATTCTGAGTTGCAATATGAAGGCCCCACATTCTGTTCTGCTCAGAGTTGTCCCATTCAAGGAGGGGCAAAATGGCATAAGCAAGAAAACTTGTTCCCTTAAAAACAAGGGACCATTTGCACTACAGAATTATAACACTATCATTCCACTTCAACTGCCATGGTTCCATCCTATGAAATCCTGGGATTTGTAGTTTAGGGAGGGACTTTTAGGAGTCTCAGCCAAAGCACACGTGCCTCACCAGACTACTAGTTCCATGATTCCATAGGATGGAACCATGGCAATTAAGGGGGGATAACAGTGCTATAATTCTGTAGTGTGGATGGGCCCCAGGGAGGCATTGTTTCAGAGACATGTTTCCTTCTCCCGGGAGATATCTTCCACATCAAGATGCACTGAATTTTCTCTTCACAGCATTTGTCTGCTATCCATAAACTTCACCCATCACAATCAAAGGCAATTCACTAGTAGCCAATAAACACCAAAAGGAGCATTAGCTGCCTTTATTAGTTTTTGTTCATTTTAAATTGCCTTCACATTGAACAGTGTTACTGTTGTTTTATGTGCTTAAAGCATAAGCGTAATGGAGGCCCCATTTTATGGGAAGTTTAATCCTCCTTAAATTATACATAATTTGTATTTAATTGGCAGATCAGATGTGCTTGGTTGCATGATATAACTAAATGCCAAATGTCAGAGCTTGATTATTTTAATTTGATGAGCACTTCCAAGTATGATCCTGCAAAAGGCAAGGACACTGGATTGGAGAAATATATAATTAAAGCTGGCTCTAGGCTTGAGTGGGGCCTCACCGTGCCATAAAAACATAGCAAGAGCCTTGCTGGATCAGACCAAAGACCAATTTTATCTGGTCAAGTATTCTGTTCCAGCAGTGGTCAACCAGAGGACTATGAGAAACCTTCAAGAAAGTATGTGGCGTAGCCCTTTCTTCCTTCTGGTCCCCTGCAACTAGTATGCAAAGCTGTATCATTTCTGATGCAGGCAGTAATAGGTAGCTATCATGACTAGTAGCCACTGATAGCTTTATCTTCCATGAGAATGCTTATGTATCCTCTTGTATGTCCCTCAGGATTGCCTATGATCAAAGGCATATGTCAGTGCTGATTGGCCATACTGGGGCTCTGGAGTCATGACAACTGTTCCGGGACACCAGATACTGATGCCTGGCATACACATAAGCATGCATTTATATGTGAAATGTGTAAAGACCAAACTACATGCTAAACAAGATAGAAGGATAGCTGCCAAACATAGGGATTGTCAACACTAGCCAGAATACGCCAGATTCCCTCCAGTGTTTTTTGGCCCTGGATCAGCTCCATTGTTCCTGTTACCTACATGAAATGGAAGAAGTCCACATGGACATGCTGGCTCGTATCCGCAGCTGCCTCTGCTGCCATCAGCATCACACTCTCTGAAGCCAGGAAGGAGGTCTGCAGCATGTGATCAAGGCTGGTCACATGCAGGCAGCCTTAATCACGTGCTACAGGCCTCCTTCCTGACTTCAGAGAATGTGATGCTGATGGCAGTGGAGGTGGCTGCAGATACAGGCTGGCATGCCAGTATGGACTCCTGCGTTTCTGAGGGACCTGATCTGGTTTTTCTTAAAAGAGATGATTTTTTCCTGGGTGTTAAAATGAAATGTTTTAATGGGCTTTACCCTGCCTTCCTCCCATCTTTGCCACCTTGGCGTCATCAGGACTGCCTGGAGGCAAAATGGGGCAAAAGCCCTGCATTGTATGGACTGCAGGGCTACAAGATGGTGGTGGTGGGTAAATAGTCCATCTAGACAAGCCTATAGTCTCTTCTATAGTTCTCTCTCTTCTTCTTCTTCTTCTTCTTCTTCTTCTTTGCAAAGCTTGGTTTCCCTTACTTGTGACATGACATTATCACACAGTGCATTTCTCTGTACTCAGCATCAGTCCTTGGTAAGAAACAGATGTACGTCTTATACTATGTAATGAAGTTGATTCACAGGTAAATGAACTGTATCATGGGTGGAGAACAAAGAACATAGGTTGGAGATGTCAACAGTTTCCAATTTTCTGACTGTGGAGTGTGAGCCAACATGAGTTAAGGAGATCCTCAACTTTAACCCTCTGAAAATTCATATTCATATCCTCAACACTTTTTTTAACTATAGCTTTAGCATGCTATTGTGGGTTGATGATCAGCTCCACCCATCAACTGCTGTCCTGTTACCAGAACAATGTGGCTGCAGTCACCAACCTTTATCCCACAGCAACAAATCTCACCACAGTTCTTGGCTGTAATAGAACATTTAGTTCTTGGTCACTTACTGGTGTTGCATATCCCTCAATTTATTAGCTGTAATCTGCTACCCAGTTTGTGTGCTGTTGCTAATCCCTGAATATTAGTTTACATTAATTAAAATCTGGATACTTGATGCCTGGTGTACATTCTCACATAGATTTACGAGTACCATTTAATGATCTGGATATCCTGATTTATAATTTAATCCTGGTGGGTCCCAAGTGATTCATGTTAGAAGTCCAGGGCCAAATGTTTGGAGGGAATAACTGAAATCAATGTCTCGAAGTGGTATCCCAGGATTTTTTTTTCATGTTGCTGTCTCCCATGTCTCACAGTCTCATAATCTTCAAAACTCTCTTGCCTGTCAACTCACTTCCTGCTAATCGCACATTGCCTCCTGTATCCCTGGATCCTATGTTAAATTTCTTCCATTTGCATTTCTTATTAGTTCCTTCTTGTTTCAACTCTGTGTGCCTCCTCTTATGCCCCGCTCCCTTGCAGACATCATTTATTTATTTATTTATTTGATTTAGATCCCTCCTTTCTCCCAAGATGGGATCCAAGGTGGCTTGCAATCATTAAAAAATACAGCAAAAAAACTCACAAGTACAAAAGTTAAAAAAGAATTAAATTATCATTGTAAAAATATAATTAAAACACATGAATTAAAAGCATGAAATCATAAAAATACAACAGCAAAAGCAGCACATCAATTAAAATTTAAATATCAAATGCCTGCCTAAATAAAAATGTCTTCCACTCTGCTTCAATCACCATGTTGAAGGTATTTTTGACCTTCCCTTTGCCCTGCCCACAACTTTCTGATCATTTCCCCATGCAGTTGCTTCATCCTTAGCCTTCCTGCCTGCCTTCTGCCTCAAGAAAAGCTTGACTCACAGCTAAACAAACTTATCTATTCTATAATAGATAATGTGTAACCTGCTACCCTTCTAAACATATAAGTTAAGGGATGTTGGAATATTTGTGAGCATTCCTTGATTTCACATTCACTGTAAGCCAATTGTAAGGGACAGACTGTGAAACGGCCTCTGTAGGAAAGGTATGTCTGATTACAGCACGGGGCAATTAACAGTTTCATTCCAGCATGCTGTGTTGTGCCATTTATATATTTATTGCATTCAGATCAGACATTTCTTCCAGTCTTTATAAGGCTTTAAGCTACTGTTATGTTAATCATTTGCTTTTAAATAAATTTTGTGTAAATGACAAAAATACTAAATCCTCTCCTTCTGCTCATCCTTATAGGTTTTTGGACAGGGGTGGCTGAGGATGCATGGTATATCTGACACTAGCTGGAGGCTGAGCCATGTAAGCGCATGCAGTTCCTACCAGCTCTCTTTGCTCCAGCATTCACCCAAACTTGTGTTGCAATGCAGAATTGGCTGAACATGAATGGGCCAAGTGGAAACCTTTTATCTTTTCACCAGACCAGGGATATTTTTCTTCTCCTCTTATGCAGCACCATTCACCTAGTGGGACATACACATGGCCAAACCGAGAAATTTTGCTGCCCATGAAAAATGAGAAGATGACCCACACACACACACAAGTTCCACATACAGAAGTAAACTGGATTGGAACTTTATCTTGAATACTGGCAGCAGGGCAGGATTCTCCATCACATGTAAGGGCAGCAGGCTAGTGTAAGAGGGTTCAAGATGATTTGGAACACACAGTTCATCCCCCCAAGACAGAGGAATGGCCAAGGGAGCTCTGGAGGATTATTGTGCTGTTCTCCTTCTCCCCAGCATTTGCCACCTGAGATGGTCACCTCACCCTGTCTCACAGTAAAGCCAGCCCTGCAGTAAGTGCTTGGGAGACTGTAAAATAAATGATTTAGCTGGTCACTATAGCAGGCCTATGAAGGAAAGTAGCAATGGTCAGAACTTAAGTGACCACAGTGAAGCACCTTTAAGGTGTTGACATATTCCTGAGACTGCCTTGCCACTGAAGAACTAGGTGAGCAGGGGACCAGAGGTAAGTTAAGAAGGGCCAACCTGGTGCATCTACTCACCATCATAGGGTGCAGGATGGTGGAGGTGATTCAGAAGGGCTAGACTTCACACCTGAAGAGGTGTGCCTTGAAGGGACAGGTAATAATCACACTACCTCTCACGGCTAGGTCACATCTGTTCTAATTCAAGGCAGGGATAATCACTAGGCAGCTCCCACGTTGGTGGCAGTGCTATCCTACACAGTATTAGGATTGTTGCAAATCTTGTTCTAGTGAAGCTAAATAGAACAGTGGCTCTATGTAATCCAGTGACACCTATCTTATTTCATTATTACTGGTGTGGGTGCACATATCATTACCTAGTCCTTACAGAAGAAGAAATGATGTATACCATGCAAAATTCTCATGAAATGTTGTGTCTCTGTATTAATAAAAACCCATATCTCTGTAGATGTGTTTGTCTGTACCTCTTCTTTCTCTACCCCATAATATAATAATAATAATAATAATAATAATATTTATTTATATCCCGCCCCTCTGCGAGCAATCGGGGCAGCTTACAACAATAAAATAGTACACAGTATAAAACAACTCAAAATCCCTTCCCCCCCCTTAAAACATTATTAAATTAATACAAATTAAAATCAGTATATAATACAATTTATTAAAAACCCTTTCGAGCAAGCAGCATCAGTTTGGAGGTCCAGCAGCAACCTCCAGAGGGGGTTCCTGAGGCCGGGGTTAGCTATTCCGGAAAAGCCTGCCTGAAGAGAACCGTCTTGACAGCCTTTTTAAAGCTGTCTAAAAGCTTGATGTCAATAGGCGGATCTCATCCGGCAGGCCGTTCCACAATTTGGGGGTGACAGCCGAGAAAGCCCCCTGGGAGGTGGTCGCCAACCTAGGTCTTTGTGGCTGCAACAAATTCCTCCCAGGATAATGTGTTAACACAAGCTTAACAACAGGGCTGGCCATACCATCAGGCAGGTAGTAACTTCAGTTTTAGAGGGGGGTGATGGCAGAAGCCCCCTGGTTATTCTCCTCTGCTGAATTTCATGTGTGCCTTAAACTAGCGTGATACAGTCTTAGGTAGAATGAAAGATGCTGCCTAACGTGGCCAGATTGCAAGGCAGCAGCTGAAGAAATTGTTCTGTTTCCCCAGGTCTCCAGGCAAGGAAACAATCCTCAGAGTAGGGGTGCTGGAAGAGAAGAAAGTTCAATTTTTGTAGGTGGGATGGATCTAAAACCTGGGAACTCATCTCTACCCATTCCTAGCTGGTAGCATCTCTCAATGGAGCAGCTTGATGGTATTTGCCTACAGCTTGTGGTTCTACAACATCAGCATATTCAAAATAAAAACTCCCACAGGATCAGCACACCTGAGGGAGGGAGGAGGAAGGGCCTTGAAGACAGGCAATAGGTTTTGCATTTGGACTCATTGTGGCATGTACAGCAAGTCAGGCAAGGAACTGTCAGGGCCACCATTCATGGGCCTTCTTGTTGTTGAAGCCCTGGCCGTAATGGCACAAGGCTGTGGGAGAGGGAGAACTCTTGACTGATAAATGCAAAAGTACATAGCTGTGTTAATCATTAAGCAACATCCAGAATCCATAACACACATTGGTGATACCATTATTAGGACAACTAGTAGCCACAAACATTATGTCTGCTTTTGAAGCTCACTGCCCTCTTCATCAGGCAAATATGGGGGGCAGGAATCATGCAGAAGAACCAAAGCGACATTGCTGGAGTAAGCCTATAGGCCTGCATCTTGTTGTTTGTGATATTACAGAGAGTGTGTCCATGAAGGCAGAAAGTCCACCCCCATACCAAAGAGAAGTAACAGGGACAAGCCCTGGAAACATATTCAGGGGTAGCTGTGTTGGCCATGCAACAAAATTCCAAATCCACAAAGCATCAATACCTTTATTCAGCCAATTCCAAAGCATAAAATATATTATGCAAGTTTTCAAAACTTCACTGGCTTCTTCATCAAGCAAAGATATTAAAAATCACGCAGGAAGAAAAAAAAAGGTAATATACAGTACAGTAATTTCAACTCCATTAGCAACAAAAAGTAACTTCCCTTGAGATCCAGCTGTCCCTGTCCTGTGCAAAGCGAAAGGTGAAACGTCAGAAAGAAACTATTCCAGAACATGGCCTCACAGCCCGGAAAAAAACCCCAAGGAAAATCTATGTTCCAAGAACAGTTGATAGATGTTTTAACAGACACCAGTTAGCTAGTTATGACCTCAAGATAGCCTTCAAAAGTGATACCCCTCACACAAATACTTAATCACATTCCTCCTTCTTGAGGAAAAAAAATTGGTTGGAGATAAGCAGCAGCTCATTATTTCCCAGCATGCTCTGAACAGAGAGCGCATTGAAGAAGCATTAAGATGAAATGTTGTGCTTTATTTTCTTTTATTTAACCACATTTGATTGTTTGGTTAAATTAATCCCATTACTTTTTACTCTGATGGACTTTAGGAAGTTGAAAATATTCACATGCATACAGTCATATTTGCCTTGCTGCCTAGCAGTTCTGTGTGAATATGGGGCGCTGAGCCAAAACCAACCTGATAAAATCTTTCAGGAACTTTACAATGTTACATACTTATGCAAATACCTGGGATGTTTATAGCAACTGGCTCTACAACAAACCCTCAAGGTTTCAATTAAATACAGCAAGCCAGGCGATCAAGAAAGTAAGTGTGTGTGTGTGTGTGTGTGTGTGTATAGGGGTATAATTACGCTAGGAAATTATCCAGACACATTAAAATTAGCATGAAATCCATTGCTAATGAAGATGTCCATCCTTTAGTCAGAATCACTGACTCTCACAATATGCATTTTCTAGGATTACTTCTAGCAACACACTTTGAGAATCCTTTTGGTTCTGGTGCAAGTCTCAGTGATGTTGGCATAAGTCCTTTTTCAACCAAGGCATGGGGAAGGGGAGGGAGTGCAGTGAATGCCATTTTGTGAACAGATAAAACTACTGTCCCAGCTCCCATTCTGTTCATTCTGTTTTATCCTTGATTGTTTTGTACAGCGCTGTGTACACTGACAGCGCTCTAGAAATAAACTTTAATAATAAATAATAATAATACCTTCCAATATTTCACAGATGCAAACCAGAACATGTGTGGCCAGATATAAAAACACTGAAGCTACGTGGAGCATACCTTACTGAGCTCCACCATGCAAGCTTTCCAATCATGTTCACCTAGTGCATTGCATACACAATACTCAGGATTGTTTTCTCTGGCTAATTACATAAAGAACTTGACTGTGCCAATCCATCACATATTATTCATGAAGGCCAGGTTAAATGTTTTTCCTTCAGCAATACTGTATGGTAGATATGCCAGACTGCCTTTTGCATTGAGGCTCTGTCCATGTGGGTCGCAGGAGGTGGAAACCATGTCTCATATTCTATGATCCTGTGTTCTTCATTCTCAGAGTCATAAACAACTGATTTCTCCTTTGTTAAGCCATCTACCTGGCCATTCAGAGAGGTTATATCTTAAATTCTTACTAGAGAATAGATATCCTAATTAAAGGATAAATATCCTAATGTTACCTTGTCAATCACTAAGTTCTCATCTGTGGTTATTAAGACCAGTGAGAGGGTAGTTAAAAGGTGAAAAGTTGCCCCAAGCTCCAAAAAGTCTACCAGTAAGTATCCTAATTCTATTGATTTTTGTATATATGGATGACAACCCAGTTTTATGTATTAATGTACATCTTGTTTGTTGTTTGATAGTTCTCTGGACTGTATGAATAAATCGTTGTTGTACAACATGTGTGGCCAAGCCATATCAGAAGTATGGTCAAGATGTTGTTTAAGAGGAAGAAGACACAAGCTAGAAGAGGCCGCAGCAGTTTGCTTTTGCCTGAGCCTACTGGGAAAGGCCAGATTCTGCCACCTCATCTCCTCTTCCCTCCTCCTGAGCTAATTGAATGCAAATACTTTTGCACTTTGAACTCAGGTTCCAGCCATTGAAGTAGGCTGGAGGAGAAGATTAAAACTGGGACATTTTAAAAAGCAGCTGGAAAAGTGAGACAGCAGAGAATTAACTGAGGTTCTCCCTGCCAAATAGGGACAGTTGGGAGCTATGCCCTTTGCAAACTGGCAGGGCAGCTTTGCATCCTGACAGGGGCGGCTTTGACTGTCCCCCTGGTCATTGCAATGCCATTTCATCTGCTGCTGTGCCAGCTCCTCTACCACGTCTTATGCTGGAGTAGTTAGACAGGCCAAGAGGACCATGTCTATATTACTGTATAATCTATATTATAGACAAACGGTTTCAAAGAAACTCAACAAATGGTGGCCATCTGTATAGAGACATGCTCTGTGGGAAATGTTGAGGAAACTTGACATGTTTAGCTTTCACACCTTAGATATGCTTTTTTTAAAAAAAACATATTGGTCAGCGGTGGCAACTAGTGCAACTAAAAATGTGAGTAAGTCACTCGCACCCGCCATCTTGATTCTCAGGTAGCAAAAGCAGCTAGCTTTGCATGCCTGAGATTTTGCCAAAAAAAAAAAAGACAAATTGAAGCTGCTTCGAATCAGCATTAGTACGCATCAATCCATATTTCCCCCTGACTCATTTAGACAAAAATGCCCTCTGTATTCCCCAAACAGGAATACAGGACTGTCCTTTCTATTGGCAGGCCAGTTCCATACCAGAGGAATATTCCTCTGATGTTGTTTGGCCACCTGTGTCCCAGTTTTCACCTGTGAAATGTTGGAGGGTATGCTGTTCTCAGCTCTACAGGCCCAGGGGACTGAGGCAAGTACCACATGAGGCAGACCTATATGAAGCTCAAAGTCTCAGGAGAGGAAAGGCTCTTGTGTCAGTTCCAAGATCTCTATTCTTGTGGGGGCTTAGAACTATCATGGGAGGTCCACCTCTCACGTAACTTGGGCTTTATATAGGTCTTCCTCATGTGTATCAGTCAGTATGGAGCTGGCCTGCCAAAAGAAAGGATTGTCCTGTATTCCTGTTTGGGGGGGAAAAAAAACTGTCAAAACTAGAGGGCATCCCCCCCCCAACTGGGGCTTGAACTTGGTCTTAGTGGCCTGGTGGGAAGCATACCTAAAATATATAATATGTGCCTATCCCTGAGGGACAAACTAGGGGGGAATCTATACCAGGATGAGCAAAAGATCGTCTCAGCACAAAACCGACGAGGTGGGGAAAATTAGCAATGCTGTTGCATTAAATCATAAGATTAAAAATAAATAAATTACTGAAATATGTCCTGTGTGCTTGTCTAAGCAAGGGCCAGCCCTGATGAGAGACAACCTCTTTCCCCACCTGGTGGAAACTGCCCCGAGCCACCTTCCCAGTGTTCAGTTACTTAACTGGAGAACATTGCTCAAGCTGATATGTTTCGTTTCCAGCCCCATGAGGAGATTCCAGATGAACAATCAAGGGGTGAAAAGGGAAGCCCCACCCAGGCGTGTGCATGTGCCCCCCCCCCCACAATAAGCTTCAATCAAAATTGAGTGACAATGAATTGTGCTCAAGGCACATTGAGTACCCAATAATGTTCCTATGCATTCTAGGTGATGATTAATTGCTCGGTTATATATGGCAAGGCAATAGATGGTTGTAAAGCAATCACTGATTATTCTTTGCATCACACAAGCAGGGATGTGGGCTTCTGTCAACCTTAAACTTGTTGGGCTTCTCTTTTTCTCTCCTTGAAGCTCATTCCAGCTCAGATCCATATGGGAATGTGATGAGTCCTCCCCCACATTTCACAGAAAGGTATGCACATTTCAAACCTTCCAACTGTCCCAGTTTGCCAGGCACATCCCAATTAATCTTCTGTTATTTCACTTTCTAAGCTGCTTTTCTCTTTTTTCCTTCCCCTTTCTCCCTTACTTCTATTGCTGCAAAGTGCAAACTGTGTAGTTTGCACTCAATTCAGCAGGGGAGAGAGGGGAGGAAGGGTAGAGTCTTGCCCTTCCCAGTAGGCTCAGGCAAAATCATACTGCTGCATCCTCCCCTAGCTTGTATGTTCTTCCTCTTTTATAACTTTAACCATTTTACCAAATTCTAATGTTACTTGGCCACACGTGTCCTGGGTTTTACCTGTGAAATGTTGGAGGGTAGGATGCTTCCATTTACATTGTTCACCAAATATAAAATTTTCTTGGGCCTTATTAAAATATTTGTATTTAAGTGTGTGTGTGTGTGTGTGTGTGTGTGCGTGCGTGCGCGCTCCATGTTTCAAATAAGCAAGAGATCGGTTAGTTGATAAAATAGCAATATTTTACTCTCTTTTATTCTTTTCTTTCTTTTGTAAATACGAAGTATCGCATGTGTGCACCATGGTAAACTTTTTTTAAAAGAAATCGGCAGTGGCAGATTTAAAAGCGCAAGTAATTCACTTGCAGCCGCCATCTTGGCTAGGGGTCATGAGAAGTTTATGGAATTTTGTAACAATTTTCATTTATTGCATGACTTTTCCACTATATATTTCCCCACATTTCATTGGGATATTTTAAACTATATTGTCTCCCCTTCATACCTGCTGTTTAGATTCAGTGTTTTGTTAATAATAATTCATAACTTTTTTGTAAGAGATTAATGCCTTTTATATTTACATATTTTTTAAAAAATCCCAGATTTTTCTTTCTTTCTTTAAAGTATCTAGTTAAAACTGATCTGATCTGGAAATATTCAGATCATTCATTTTTTTCTTTAACCCCCAATATGACAATTTACAGTTAGATCTTGACTTATGATCTATCCGATGGCCATTTACATTTGAGTAAACCACATTGACTTCAGTGATGATATTTCTGAGTAGACTTGTATAGGATTGCACTGTATGAGTCCTAAGTTAGGTCTCATAGAATTCTATGGGTCTGCTCTAAGTATGAACACATCTAGAACCAATCTATTGTTTCTTACCTTTTATAAGGAGCCATGGAAGTTTTAGATTTTTTTCCCCTGAAAGACATATAAAAATGTATTTAAATACACACGAAGCTATTTTCCAATAATTTCACTGTGGTATTCTTGGTGAACATTAAATTAACTACTAATTTGAATAGCTTGTTGAGTCAGTTCCTGATTACTAGGGCTTAAAGCATTAATCACTTAACCAGAATGACTAATTCATCAACTCATTAACTGAAACTTGAAAATAAGCACAGGAGCTATCTCTTTGGTGCTCAGGGCTAGTGACATTACTGAAACAATCAGAACTGTGTCTATTTTGCTATATTAACTGCTGTCAAGTCAATTTCAATTTATGGTGACCCAATGAATGAGAGACTTCCAAGTCACCCTAAGGTTCACATAACTTTAAAATAAATGACAAAGACATTGAAATAGTTCAAGATTTTCCATATCTTGGCTCAATCATTAACCAGACTGGAGACTGCAGTCAAGAATTCAGAAGATGACTAGGGTCTTGTCTGAACTGGCCACTTAATCTGGGGCCAGTCTAGATGGACCACAATGGTGTGCACAAGCATAGGTCCCAATCTGGTATGGCGGTGAACCATTGTCCACATAGGCCAGCCAGGCCAACACCGCAGCATCGCCTACCGACCCAGCAGCTCTATCTGAGAGCCTGGTATCTCCCATCACTGCTGGTGAGGTAAGCAGAGGCCACCCGTGCAATCAATAAGGAGGGAGGGAAGTGACCCCCTCCCTTTTGAGCAGATGGCCAGATCCAACTCTCAGCACACCAACAAACCCCCAGAGCCATTCCAGGGTTTCCAGCAAACATCAAACTTTTCCCCAACTTCACCTAGTATGGGGCAAAGTTGTGTTAAAGGCGAGAAAGTGCAGATCCTCCCCCAGAAGTCATCCTACAGTAGGACCCCATATCCGCTGGGGACTGGTTTGGGGGGGGGTGGATACCGAAAACTGTGGATAAAAATGAACGCCATTGAAAATAATCTTCCCGTTTAAAATACCATAGAGTTGCATTGGAAGACCTAAACAATGGCTAGAGAGGACACATTTTCTAGGAAGACTTTATGGTAGGTGTGCTGTTTTGTGTCCCGTTGATAATTGAATCAGTGTATAATGAATCAGTGGATACAGGGGTCCTACTGTATATCATCCAGACTGCCAGCACTGGATTTGGGGTGGAGAAAACAAAATTCCAACATACATTGAGGGGGAAAAAAATCCAAGAACAGGTAAGGGCTAATCATCCTATCTATGATTAGCATGTTACAGACTGCTCCTAGGAATGTTCTAGGTGTGTGTGTGTGTGTGTGTGTGTGTGCACACCTTCAAGTTGCCTGCTGACGTCCAGCAACCCCATGAAATTTCCTAGGGTTTTCTTAGGCAAGGAATACTCAAGCGATAGTTTTGCCAGTTCCTTCCTCTGAAATATAGCCTACAGCACCTGGTATTTCTTGGCTATCTCCTATCCAAGGACTAACCAGGGCTGACACTACTTAGCTTCCAAGATCAGAGGGGATCATGGTGCTTTTAGGGTACTGAGGCCCTTAGGAATGCTCAATAGGGGATACCATATAAAGAAGCATTTCTAGAGCCATTTCTTTGTGGGCTTCATCCCATGTGCTAAATGGCCAGAATGTGTTAAATCAACCAAGGTTATTCCATTGCCTTTATTTTTGCTATAGGGCCCATTTGGATGCTTTTTTTAAAATGATGATACAAGATGCTTTTAAAGAGATTACTGTAGTTTGAAGCCTGTATTTGATGTTTTGAGAGATTTTCCTAAAAGGATTTGGATATGGTTTAATTAGCATTTGGTTTCATGACCCTTTAATAGAGTCATCTTGGGTGGTTTAAAACCGAGCAGGTGGCAACCTCTGAATCTGTGGATATTTATCTCTTGGGCTTATTCTAATACAGTACTCCCATTTAGAGACAGAGAAGTTCCAGTGTATAATCCAGACCTTGCAGCGGGGAGTGGGGGATACCGTTTTGGGACTACAGTCCTCAGTTGGCCATGCCAACCAGGGACTGTGAGCACCGTAATCCAAAACCAGTATACTGTTGGGTGTTATGCTTGAACATCCATCCAGTAGTGCAAATGGTTGTGTATATTTTATCAGCTTGATTAAGGAGATTTCCATGGCCTCCTTATACAACTGTTCCCCCAAGTGGCACAAGATTGTCTGCCATTCCCAGAAGGCCGTACGCGCACAGCTCCATGTATCCCTCTCTGGGTTGGGCACCTCAATTCTCTCTCAGATCCTACAGATTTACACAAATGGTACATTATAGCAACTCCTGATAGGAGCTCGACCTCCAAAAGTAACTTTTCCAAACTCTGAGATGAACATACCCAGATAAAATTCAGCATCATTCCCTCTATGTTGGATGTTCAGGCTATGACTGTTGCTGGTTTTATATCTAAAATAGTATCAGGTGTGTATATGAGGGAGATGTCAGCCACAGGCTTGGGGGAGGCTTTCTACATTTTTAAGCAAGTGTGGGGAACCACCAAAACCATCCCAATAAGTACAGGATCCCATCCCCACAAGCACCCCAGAATCCTGTGATAGCCCCAGACCTGTTTTCCTCAGCAGTTCCTCTCAAAATGGCAACAGGAAGTTACATAATGTGATTTCCTGTGACCATTTTGCAAGGGGCTATAGAGGAAAACTGAGCTATTTGGGCTTGCTGTGGGGGAAGGGTACAGCTCACAGGTTTGGGAATTGTCTCCTAGACCCCATATGGTTGCCTGCCTCTGATGCATGGGGATATTAAACATTTCTTTTCTATGGGTAAAACTGAAATAGAGAGCAGGAACGTGCAAAATATATACAGTGTGGCAAAAAGCTGAAAACCCCAATTGCAGGGAAATGGTGTAAATAAAATTATACTGATTTAAATCACCCTTTTTTCTTGCTGATTTAAACCATAATTTATATTACTGTGATAAATAGCCTTATGTCATTTATTTAAATACTGGTTGAGTCTCCCTTATCCAGAATTCCAAAACCCAAAATATGCCAAAATCCAAAATTGTCCAGATGAGTGGCTGAGATAGTGATACCTTTGCTTTCTGAGCATTCAGTGTATAGAAACTTTGTTTCAGGCACAAAATTATTAAAAACATTGTCTTTAAAATTACCTACAGGCTATGTGTGTAAGGTGTATAGGAAACAGAAATTAATTTCGTGTTTAGACTTGGGTCCCATCTCCAAGGTATCTCTTTATGTATATGCAAGTATTCCAAAATCCAAAATATTCCAAAATCCAAAGTACCTCTGGTCCCAAGCATTTTGGCGAAGGGAGACTTAACCTGTCATCTTCATTTAAATCAATCCACCCAGAAAGAACATATTTTGCCCCTTCAGAAGCTCCGTATTTTGCTCCCAGGATTCTTCTTGTATGGAGAACAAACCAAGACAGCCTGGCGCCTGCAGAAACACAGCAAATTGCTTCCTCACCCAGAATTCCAAGTCAAGACCTGAAGGTACTCCAGGCTGGTCAATTTATTTTTGTATCTGATACAGAAAAAACCATAAATGCATCCCAAGCAGTAAAACAACTGCAAGTACAACAACTGCAAGTACAACTACTAATAATTTTCTATCCTTTTATGTTACCCAGAAAAGAATCAGCTACCTACGGTAGCTGCCTCACATTATCAAATGGCAGGGTGACCATGCCAAACATACACAGAGCAAATCAATCTATTAATCAATGACAACTCCTATGGGTCATTCAATTAACCCGTGGCAACTCATATAATCAACCTGCAAAGGCTATGATCCTGTACTCAGTTACCTGGAAGTAAGCCTCCTTAACCGAATAGGAAATCGGAGAAGACGTGTAGGATAGAAGTCTAAGAAGTCTCTTAATCAGGAGACAGAATTAATAGAAATGCATGGGATTTAAGCCAGTTGCAACTAACCTGAAATAGCCTAAAGTTGTCTTCAGATGCAGAAAGAGGAAAGAGAATGGATGTCAAAAAATGGAATGTCTTTATTGCAAAATCTGTTTTGTTGGCTTTTACAGGATGTGATTAGCTAATGAATCATAAATGCCTCTGGGGATTTGTTTTCTTTTCAGATTTAGATATATCCCCCCCACCAAAAAAAGAGGTTTCTAAATCTCATCTAAAGTCTCCTAAATCTAAATCTCATCTAAAGTCCAAATCTCACGGGTCTTTCGCCCACTTCAGCTGTTTTTGCTCCTTTGTTATATCAACCTAATTGGCTTGAAGGGCATCTAATTATTCTTTTCTTTTTCTTTTTCTGTACTCTTTCTTTAATGACCCTGAATAGTTTGACTGACAGATCTTTTATTAAAAAAATATTATTTCCCTCAAGCATCCAACACTGGAAAAGACCAACCCTTCTGCTCAGGGTTTCCATGCTTAAGGCAAAGTAGACCTGGCTTGAGTCTCATCCAAAATTTGATCAACACAGATTTGCAATGTACAATTCAATAAGGGAATATACAGATTGGAGCTTTCATCAGCGGCCAGTGGAGAAAATAAACAGGTACGGTTTGGAATGAAGTTTAGGGTTAACTGTAGTGGGCATCACTGCCTGGAAAAGTTGCTTTCTTGGACTATCATTTTGACAGTCTCCTAGCCAGCAAGTTCAGGTAGGGGAGCATTGTCGTAAGTTTTATTCCATGAGTTCTTTCAAAACCTTAATAGTGCTGTGTATTCTCCTGGAATGTTAATCTGCCATTTGGTCTAATCTGTTCTTCAATTTTGCTGGTCGTTGTGTTTCTGTTTTTTCAGGCTGTATGTTTATCTTGCTTTTTCTCCCTTCTTCAGAATTTATATTTAATATATTAAAATTTCAGATTAAAAAATTTGGGTGGGGGAACACCAACCAGGGTAGGCCTAGCAAAATCAGGGTCTTACTGGATGAGTGCACCCCGATAATAGCACTGCCGGCCTTGCCTTATTGCATGATATTGGCATGTTTCAGCTGTTCTCCCATTCCGGTCTTCTGGGAGATGGTGGTAAACAAGTCTTTTTGCTAACTCGAAAAATCCATTAGCAAAAAGACCCACCTTCACCACCATCTCCCATGGGATTGGTATGGGAAAACAGCTGTAACACATTGATGTCTTGTGGTAAGGCAAGGAGGGATGTGCTTCTCTCGGGCTTTAAAGCCGCTTCCCTTCCTTCATGCGATAAGACTCTTCAAGTGACATGAATCAGTTGTGACTAATGAGAACATATCAAGACTTATTGAAAAGTCCCAGATTTTGTTCCTATTCTTTCTGATTTTTATACTGAGTTAAAACAAACAAACCTGGTAAGATGGTATTAAAATATATATATATATGATCATACCGGGAGCTCACAGAAAATATTCTGAGATAAACATGTGTGGATCTCAAAAATAAAACTGGAAAGAACACAAAGAAAATCTGAGACTTTCTGGTCCTTTGAATCAGTCTGGATGTGCTCTAACCTAAATCCCATTGATTTCAGTGGGTCCAAATCTAAACGTAAGTCTTGATTCATCCTATAGAGTTCAGAAAACAGAAAAAGGAAAATTAGAGCAACAGAAACAAAACACTAAAATGCATTCTAATGTCTTCCAGCCAGGAAACAAATGTCTTTAGAAAGCTCGACAGAAAGAAGCATCAGCATTAATGCAGGAGATATAAATAGGGCAGAGCTTAAAATGTATCTCATATTGTTTGTATTATATTCATTTTTAAACAATCTGATTTGCACACTTTCATTAAAAGGTGATCATATATCAATGATTATTATCATTAGCATATATATCAGGGGTGGAGAATATATTTCTGCTAGTTGTTGTTGTGTGCCTTCAAGTCATTTCTGAATTGGGGTGATCCTAGGGCAAACCTATCATGGGGTTTCTTTTTCAGAGGAGGTTTACCATTGCCTTCCTGTGAGGCTGAGAGTGTGATTTGTCCAAGGTCACCCAGAGGGTTTCCCATGGATGAGCAGGGATTTGAACCCTGGTCTCCTGGAGTTCTAATCCAACATTCAAATCACACACACCTCTGACTGGTTCTTTGCTAGTTGTCACACATAAAGTAGGGAATGTCAGCAACATCTGCCAAAATGAACTTTTCTCCACAACTGCTAAAGCAGGGAAAGAAATCATGTAACCCTCCAGATGTTGTTGGGTCCAGAATTTCCTACCATGGACAATATGGGGATAGTTATGATGGGAGCTGCAATTCAACAACATCTAGAGGGGCACACAATTTCCCCTCATATAATATATGCATTAAGAAACTCATATTCTGTTGGGCTATGGTGGCTGTGTAGCCAATTTGGGTTTACTGTGAAACCAGAGAAAGTAATTAGAAGTTTTGGTGAATACACGGTTTGCAGAAGTAGCAAAAAAACAAACAAACAAACAAACAAAAAACCCTGATTCGATGAGGGTGCCCAAACCCCAAAGACCCCAATAAGGACTGTGGACATGGAATGCTGAGTGTCTATTCTGGGTGGAGGAATGGAATGACATGTCTTGAATGAAGGCATAGCTAGCTGGCTGGCTGGCTGGCTTATCAAGCAAAATGTTGCAACATTTTTTGTGGGTCCTGCTTGATTTTAAAACATTTTTAAAGGACAGTTTTATCATAATGTTGCTCCATTTTTTAATACTACACACACACACACACACACACACTGTTTACATCAGTATTATAAATTAATAAATAAAAGTAAGTGTGTGAGAGAGCATGTATACGTGTACAGTCAGTTACAATACGTAACTGAAACAATATTTTTGACAATGTTACAATCATTTTTTAAAAAATTACAGAAGAGTTCTGAATCTCTCTGGCACAGATGTTTGGAGGAGCCATTCTGAAATTCCTTAACTAGCAGGCTGTCTGGTTGGGTGTTGATGGAGTCTAAGCTGGGTTCCACCCTTGTGTTCAGGCTCCTAAGGTGAAGCTGAGAAGTTGCTGCTATAATTAAATCACTGTTGCTGTTGTGATTATAATTCCCAACTAATATTCTGCACATAGCACCGTAGCTTTCGTAAGCATTTACATTATTCTCTTCTATGGATATTATACCTTGCACTGTCTCCATTTGCCTAAATAAATGCATGCCTATATTGATTTATATTTAATGGGTTCATCCAATTAATTTTCTCTAGAATCTGCATAGAATACAGGTTAGTGGATGGCATCTATCCATCTATTTATCTAGGTGGAAACTGTGGCTCTCCAGATGTTGCTGAACTCTATATTTATCATTCTAGTTGTAGTGCTATAGGGCATCAGTGAAATGAAATTTTTGCATTATAGCACTATAACTCTAAGGAATTGTTTTTAAAAAGATTCAGAGCGGAGAAAGTCTCCCCTTCAAACCATAGGACCACCTATGCAAATCACACCCAAGTTTTTAAAATATCTTTGGAAAAGTCCTAGGCTGTGTCTGCATGGGCCAAAAATACCGTACTCACCTTGAATCTGGTGCTGACAATCCTCACAGCATAGAGCTACTTGCGGGGAGGTAAGGTACTTTTTAGCCCTTAACCTGACTTTGTCCCTCTCTAAACAAAGTCGAGGGAAAGTCTGGTCTTTTCCAGAATCCCCAGAGTGTCTTCATGTTCTGTTGGCATGCAGAAAGCTGGATCAGGTCTAGTTTGGCTGATCCAATTGTCCACATGGCAAGGACAGTGCCATTTCCCTTCTCTGTGCTGAGCCGTCTGCCTTCAGAGCTGCTGCCGCCACCACCTCACAAGCAAAAGCTCTGTGGAAAGCCTGCCTGGCACATGGCCACTTCTGCTGAGACCAGAAACCTGGACAGGTGATCAATAAGGAGGGGGTCACTCTACCCCCTCCTAATTGATTGCACGGGTGCTCGATTCTGCCCTCAGCAGAAGTGTGCTGGGCAGGCTTTCCATGGGCAAGCTTTCCATGGAGCTCTTGCTTGTGAGGAGAAGGCAGCTCCAATGAGATCCATCCACTTCTCTGTGCTACCACCATCACTGCTTCACCAGTCAAGCAGCCATGGAAAGCCTGCCTGACATAGTAGCATCTGCTGAGTTCAGAACAGGCTGCCCGTGCGATCAATGAGGAGAGGGTAGAGCAACCCCCTCCTTGTAGCTCACATGTCCAGGCTCCCGTTTCTGACCTCAACTGATGTGACAACACCAGCCAGGCCCTTGTAGGGAGCTGCTTGGCTAGCAAGGCAGCGGCAGCATCGGGGACAAGGAGATAGGCCAGCGGGGCTGATGAGATGTCAGCCCGGCTGGCCTATATGGACAACAACACACCACTACATCAGCTGTGCATGTGGCCACCATCATGGTCAATCCTGGGCCAGTCCGGAGTATAATGCTCTGGACTGGCCTTGGATTAACTGGCCAGTGTGGAGAAGGCCCTCTTGCAAATTCAAGAAATCAACAGCCTCAAAAAAAAAAAAAAAAAAAAGGAATGAATGTGGAAGCAGCAGCAACAAGAAAAACATAAGGAGCTATGTCATGAAAACTCATGAGGAAGGCAATGGAAAGGCAAGAAAACCCTATGGTTTTCATACCAAGGGTCACCACAGGTCAGAGTCAATTTGAAGGCATAAAACAACAACAAACTTTATTTAATGGTGTTCGGAAGAAAAAAAATTACTATTATAAATTATTTTCAGGTGTATTTTGTTTTAATCTGTATTTTGAGCCTCCTTGAATCCCATATTGGGTGAAAGATGGGATATAAAGAAAATAAAAGGAAAGGAAAGGAAAGAATAAAATTGTACAGCCTCCTGAAGCAGCGCCAGCCGCAGGTCAAAACTTAAACCGTTGTTACTAGAAAGTTCTTTAGTATTCAGTAATGCACATATCCTTTTAAACTATTTACTTATTTCATGGAACTCAATACACAGTCAGCAGAAATGGATCTTTCATGCCCTCTTAGCTGCTGAAAGACTGATACTTCAGTACCGGAAAGATAAAACATCCCCGCCTGTGATCCAATGGACAGAAGATTTAACAACACTTGCAACGTTTGAAAGAGTGATGCATTGGCATAATTTCCTAATGGACTTATATTCAGATATTTGGTCTAATTTTATTGAAATTTGTGAGTAATCATTTCTCTTTTATTGTCTTTACTGCTGTAATGTTAGAACATCATGATGTGTAACTGAGAGCCTTACAATGTAATTTTACTTTACATAATAAAATGTTTAAAAAGAAAAAAAACTTACAAACTTTTAAAGTTATTAAACCTCATTCTTCAGTATTTTGAGAAGCGTCTCCTTTTAGGGGAGGGGGCATCACTCACTGACTATCATCTCTGGTATAAAACCACAGAAATTGTCTTGTGGAAGGATGTATCTTGTCCTTCCTTGTACAATGCCTTTGAGTGGGCTATAGCAGGGTTGCTGGAGGCTTACAGGCCCAAATCCATCCCCTCGGCCGGACATTGGCCCTAAAGGCTCACCCAGGAGGTGCCCATTTGTCCTTACACACCCAGGAATGAAGAGGCATTCTGCCTAGTAAGTGGGAGAGAACCAGGGCTATTTCTTGTTTTTCCCCTCCTGGAGTTCAGGGGCAGTTAGGCAGCTCCCAGGGGCACTGCCATAGCCATTTGGTACCTGGGGTGGTGGATGGAGCTGCTCCTGGGAGCGTCCATCTCTTCTTGTGCAACCAAAGGAGGAAATGAAGCCATCTTCCCACAAACCACCATGTAACTACACTTGTGGTAATGTATACTCTGTCAGCAGTTGTACCAGATCTAGCTTATATTCTGGTGAGCTGTCTAGAATTCTCTACTAGAGATTCCTGGTCCCTCCTTACAGAAATGTTATTTATTCCCAGGATGCTCTGATAAGACTAGGAAGACAGGAAAAGTTTTCATGAGCTAGGTGAGGTTGCAGTAGTTTGCTCTTGCCTGAGCCTACTGAGAAGGGCAGGATTTTACCGTCTCCCCTCCCCTCTCCCCTGCTGTTGAGTGCATACTACTTCTGCACTATGAACTCAGTTTGGAGTAATTGAAGGAAGCTGACAACAAAGGTGGAAAATATGAGGAGGAGTGGGAAACTGGAACATTTTAAACACAGCTGAAAAAGTGGGATAACAGAGAATTAATCAGGACTGTCCCTGCCAAATCAGGACAGTTGGAGAGTATGCAAAACTCGTCTGGCTATTGTCAAGGCCAGGATGCTAGATTCAAATTCTCCTTATGATTGTTAGCCCACAGCATCACCAGTGAGATGGGACATTATCAGACAATAATGTCTAAAAATGCTGTAATTCCACAAATGAAGATAGCAGAAACATCGTGGCATCAAAACACTTATTATGGCATGTAGCTGTAATCATGGGAAGGAAATGCCATGGAATTATCAAATGACGACAACTAGCACTTTAAGAACAGGAGTTTACTTCCACAATTTGGCATGGGTGAGATTTTGGCAGTTCTTGCGAGAAGATGCGAGCATGTTTAAAACTCCAAAATCCCCTTAATTAACAAAGTAAATGAACACACAAGCACTGAAACAAACCTTAAAATATACAAACTAAAGAAGACGGTTCATAAAAAGAGCATCCTCTACTTCATTTTTGTGTTCTCACCCGGTTTTCTCACTGAGGACTGCCTATTCACGCTGTAATCTCACAATTACAATGGGATGTGGTTTTGCAAGCAGTCAATAGCACGAAAAGAGTGCTATTGACAATCTATTGACGGCTTGTCCCATGAATGAGAAAGAACACCTTTTTTGCAGCTGGAGCATGTAGTAGTAACATGAAGACAATGTTGTGCCATAGCGGGGTCTATTCATGCTACCTTTATGTCGTAATCCTGCAATTTTACTGTGTCTGATAATGCCCATGGAAACATGGCATCATTCTTGTGTTGTTCCACTTTATGGATGAGGTGTTTCTGTCTCAAAGTACCAAAAGAGAAGGGGGAAAGCCCAGTCCTACAGCTATCTTTTTCTCAAACATCTGCAGCTACTTTGGAATCAAGAGCCTCCAGCAAATGGTGCTGCTGTTCTGAACAGACAATCTCCCCAGTTCTGTGAATTACTCACGATGAAACAGAACAGCAGTTCAGGTGGTAGCTGCCTTTTGCTCATTAAAAAAGCAGAGCAGCGAGGGGTTCGTTTTGGTAATGTGTCTAGGGTTGTGTGCCAAGGAAGGAGTGGGAGGGTGGGGGCAAAAAGAGAGAAAGTGATTCAGAGAAGAAGAAGAAGAAGAAGAAAACAGAGTGTTTGGGAGAAAGAACCAGGTTTATTACCTGAGAATAATTTTTGGAAAAACAAGCCACCTTTTGTGTTCCTTTCTATAAAGACTTCTCTGTCATCTTTATGGATTTCTACCCCTGGCTATGTTTTAAGAGGTTTCCACGTCTACAGGCAACAACGCTAACAACCCCTTGCCATAAATCTTCACCTTAAACTATCATTATCATGATCTTCCAGAGACTCTGAATGTTTTTCTCTCTGTGCTCCCTTCAGACTGCTGGGGTGAATAGATCCATGGAGAGTTGTTTCCCTCCTGCTTTAATATAGAAGGCCATAGCTTGGAAAAGTTACTTATTTGGACTACAGCTCCTTTTAAAAATCAGAGCACCTTTAAAATTTGCTCCTTAAAAAAAAAACAGAAAAAAAATCACAATGCAATTTTTAGAAGTATGTACACTCAGGTGCCAATTCACAGCACTTTCCACACCCCTGGTATAAGGGAGCACTTTCTTAGAGTCTGTAAAGCTGAGGTGGGCAACTGCGTTGGGGTCAGGGGCCAGTTTCTTCCCCTGAGCCCTTGTGGGCTATACACCCCCACAACAAGCCCAAATACCACCATTTTCTTCTGCAGTCCCTCTCAAAATGGTGACAGGAAATGATGTTGTGTCACTTCCTGTTGCCATTTTGAGAGGGACTATAGAGGAAAATAGGGACATGGTTCTGGTATGCTTGGTGGGTGGTGGTGTTTTTTCATGTTTTCATACATTTGGAGACCTTCAGTATGATTTTGGTACAATCCCCCACCAAATGGCTGGTGGGGGGACATTGGGGGACTCATGCCACAAAAGTAAGATCTACAGGCCCCACGTGGCCTGTGGGCCACACTATGCCCACCTCTGCCTTAGAGTATCCTCAGGCTTGAAGAACCTGAAGAACTACCTAAAGAGGAGATCTTTAAAGAGTAACAGATAGTGTGGGTTAAAAGAACTTCACAGAAAGAGAGTGCATAATATACTGGGTGTCCAGGCTAAGAAGGGGCTAAATCAAATTCACTCTTTCTAGGCAGGAATAGTCCCTTTTCTTGAGGACACCATGCTAAACCCTCAAGTAGCACTTCAGTCATTCAGGGTTGGAACGCTTTGGCGTTGAATAGTTTGGCAAAAGACCAAATGTAATGGTTGTTGTTGAAGTATTATTCACTGAAGGGTGGTTTGGTGAGTACTGGATGACTACTGGGTAGGCAGCTGCAGCTGGCGGAGGCAAGCAGTGGAACAGAGCACCAGGCAGCTAAATCTAACCAAGACACCCTTTTAGGCTGTCACTGCATGCACACACACAGAGAGACAGAGGGGACTCAGGTTTGGAGGCACTATGCCCCCTAAGAGCATCCCTAAGGTTCAGAGCACAGCATCCAGTGATCTGGACTGGCACTCGAAAAGACGATCTCATGGCCTTATGCTGCCATCACTCATCACATCCATGGCTGCCTGCCCATGCCTCTTGTGGTAGGAAGGAGAGGAGACTAAGAGATACCTCTGACAATTCAGTGCTTTTTGTTCCTGTTGTGGCTCTTGGCACAGCTGGCCACAGCAACTTTTCTGCCTCTGTCCTGAGGAAGACTGCTTGGTGCTAACTCTTAAGATGTCAGAGCAAGCTTCCAGTGCCATAAATGCCCTGGCAATTTATCTCTGCTCACTTGCTGTCTACAGTGAAGGAGGAGAGCAATCCTGGGACCCACCAGAATGATCCCAGGCAGTATTCTGCTTCTGTGGTAACTCAAACTAATTGCCTTTCATCTGCTGTCTCTTGCCTTCCTCTGATTTTCAGGCTCATGTTACCTGAATTGTATGGAGTCTGTGGGACCCATGTGGTATCAAGTTGGTGAATTGTTAATTAGCTCAACAATATGGCTGGGAGAGACCAGGTAACCGTGGGACCTTTACACCTGTGTATACCAGTACTCCCTGATGAGACTCCAAGCTAAAATGAAATAAAAACAGTTTTTATTGGAAAATAATCATGGAAGCATTCCCATATGCACTCATGTTCACAAGCAATCAGACACAAGGCTAAGGAAGAATTAGGAGGAAGTATTTGGATAGAGGAAGTGATTCAGGGAATGGGTTATAATTACCTGTCCAAAGAGCAGAGATTCTTGCAGTGAAGAAAGACTCAGACTTAAATCTGAGGGTGCGACAGCAGACCAGCAGAGTAATAGTGTTTGAAGAACTGTGCACATGTGGCTATGATTTTAGGGCTATATTTATACCCAATATCATACCCTTAAGGGGTGTTTTGAGTATGAAACAATGCTTGGGTAAGTTTCTCAGAGTTAAACAATGGCAGCTCCAGCTCTGTTGATTGCCGCTAATGATCAAAACATTAAGGCTGATGGGTTAATGGCATCCTCCATATTGTGGATGGGGAAAGGTGTGAAGGAAAGACATTCACCAGGATGAGTGGGGATAATACGTGCTCCAGTCACTCCTTGTTTTTAGAGTATGACTCACCGCTGGGTGTGTCCAGAAAAATTAGCACATTCCTCCCTAATGACTGTCTAAGGGGGGCTTTGTTTAATCACGTTCTGGGCATGTTTGATTCTGGGGAATTTCCAAGACACCTTCATAGGCCCTAGTGACCTTCACTAGCCCCTATGTTTGGATTGCCCTGGTCTACTTGAAACCATGTGAAGTGTCTAATAAGCCAACTTATGAGTTATTGGAGGGAGGGGGCTGTAAGGCCAGGTAATACTCAAACTGAGCCCTCCTGACAGTGAAGGCAGGTCTGCTACCACCACCAACACCACCATAAGCCCTTGCAGATCTCACTGGAGCTGGAAAAGGGCACCAAAACTACTGGCTCTAACAAATCTTACATGGGATGAAGGCCAACCACACCACCTCCCTCTGTCCCTAGCACCACCACCATACATATTTGTATTAATGATGCAGGGATGCCCAATGATTGATTAAGTTAAATTAATGATCAGCGGTAGTGGTGGCGACAGTGAATCTAAGGGAAAGCTTAAATGGGTTTGAGCTCAATCCTTCAATACATGTCTACTCAGAGATAAACTCCACTGATTCAATGGGATTTACTCTCTGGTAAATGTGCACAGGATTGCCACCTCAGTGCACTTTACTATACTCCTTTGCCTCAATCTAATATTTAGAATCAATTATTTTGGTTTATTGAGAAAAAAGTAAGTGTTTAGCTTTGCAGAGTCTGTTCTGAGATTTGTCTATAGACTAAAATACTGAGACCAAATTTATTTTAGTGCTAAGATCTAAAGTCATGTCACCTTCCCCATCTGAATGTCACCTATTCAAAATCCTTTTTTGAAGGGGGTCTACCACTCCCACAATTTGGTTGGGGAAAGAGCATATGGAAGGTATAGTTCCAAAAAGTAACATTTTCAAGCTTTGCGTCCATAGTAAGCAAGGTTTTCCTCAAAAAGAATATAATATCAGAGCTTGGCACAGAACAATTAAGGGTAAACACTGTCCTGTGCCCATCTTAACTTGTCATCTGTCAGTTGTCCATTGAGTGCAGTCCAGCAAAGCAGTTGGTGAATACTGGAAAAGTTCACCTGATCCCAGAGATTAAAGCCACATGAACTTGCTCCAAATAGCATGAGCCAACACTGCACCAAATACAAGCAAGGTGATAGATGTGGCACACATAGCCCTGTTGTCTTAGTTTATTAACCTTGAAGTCCTACATCTTCAGACCATGTCACAATAAACATCATCATCTTTAAGGGGCCACAAAACTCTTCAGCATTTTCCAAATGTGTGTAACTCTATTGACCTCCGCCTGTTTGTCTGTGTATAGCAGACTAACTGGGAATGAGTGCTATGTTTGGTCTGGCCATGTTTATTAATAAAAGCTCTATTTTAAGCTTGGCTTTTGTAAGAACATTAGATGGTTTGGCGGAACAACTGCCTGTTCTTTATTAATGCGTGTTGTTCAACAAGATGCTAATCAGCATGATTATGCTACATGCTGGCTGATTTGAATATAGTAGCTTTGTCAAAAAAAAGAAAAAAGAAAAAGATAGGCAGCATCTTAGATCTTCTGATTGAGCCATGGGGCTGTAGATGGGACCTATGCAAATGGTGTAACAATCATGATGGCAAAAGTTATTAAATGAGGAAGAACACAATAGCATGAAGAGGCTGCAGCAGTTTGGTTTTGCCTGAGACTACTGGGAGGAGCAAGAGTCTACTTGCTTCCCTCCTCTCCCTCCAAGGCAGCATCTGCACTGCAGAAATAACCCAGTTTGGCACTGTTTTAACTGCCATGGCTCAGTGCTATGGAATCTTGGGATTTGTGGCTCTCTGACAGAGAAGGTTAAATATCTCAAAAAAACTACAGATTCCAGAATTCCATAGCATAGAGCCATGGCAATTAAAGTGGTGTCAAACTGAATTATTTCTGCAGTTCAGAAGCATGCCCTAGTGAGTTAACTGAGTGCAAACTACTTTTGCACTATGAACTCATTTTATATCCACTGAAGTAAGCTGAGGATAAAGGGAGAAAGTGGGAAGAAAAGAGGAAAAACTGGAACATTTTAAATGCACCTGGGAAAGTGGGATGACAGAGTGTTTATCGGGGCTGTCACTGTATTTAAAATGTCCCAGTTTATCTCTCTCTTCCTCCCAATTTCCTCCTAAGCCTAGGCTTGAATGCAACCATGGGCCAAATTTGAAAAGTCCCCTACAAGAAATCAGCCTAGACTTCTGGCAAGAAGGATCTCTCCTTCCTTAGGTCAGCAACTAAAGCCCTGCTCTTAATTCCCAAAAAAACCCACAGATGCCAGGAGAGGGTGCTTCTCTAGATATTTTCCAGTGCAACTCTGTGGTATGTGTCTCTATTTTGTGTCCTGGGGATAACTGAAACCACGGATATTGGCTCCACAGATACAGGGGTCAAACTGTAGTTTGCTCTCAATTAATTTAGCACGAAGGAGAGGACAGGAAGAGGGGAGTCTTGCTCTTCCCTGTAGGTTAAAGCACAGGCAAACTACTGCAGCCTCTCTTAGCTTATGTGTTCATCCTAATTAATAAATTTTGCAGTCTTGGCCACAATCTTATGTTGCTATGTTACATATGTCCCAGTTTTTATCTGTGAAATGTTGGAGGGTATGTAAATATACCTCGGAGCTGGGTACCACCATTTTGGGCATGCTGGCAATTGCTGCTAGTGGCCAGGACCCCTTCTCATCATGTAAGGATACATAAGATGCTATTTTAAAAGTACTTTTCTGGAAATTAATTGCAAGCACAGAAATCCATCACCAGAATCCTATATGACTTGTTATGTTATATAACTTTACATATAACTTAGCAACGTAGCAGAGACACTAAGAAACCCTGTCGGTTTCTGTCGGGGATGCTTTGATCAAGATTTCCTGCATGGCAGGGGGTTGGACTGGATGGCCCTTGTGGTCTCTTCCAACTCTACAATTCTATGATTCTAAACCCCACGTTGCATTGGTCCTGGTGTGTTTTGGGCACCAATGAACATCAGGTACTTTACTGGGTCTGCTACATAGTAATGTAACAGCAGCCCTCTACTGGATATGAGTGTTACACAACTGCACAATTCTAATTCCTGCAGCCATAAGTCCACATAGGAAGGCATACGCAAGTCTCCAATAGGATTCTGGCCCCCTTTCCTCGACATCTTGCAGGAAATGCAAATGGGGCTGCAGTCAGCCTCACACTGATTCCTTCTGATGGACCAAGAATACTGAACATCTTGTGCATACTCGGCATTTGAAAGAGAATGCTATAACATAGAAAGAAAAAAAAACTTTATTGTAAAGATTAGATCCAGCTCACTCAGACAGAGAGATTTGCTGAAAGAAATGAGGCTTACATCAAGTCATGATTTACTTGCCCCAAAGAATTCAGTGGGCTTGCTCTAAGTCTGGATCCAGCTTGGAGTATTTAACTATGGTGTCAGAGTTTGCCAGCTCTGATCAGTGAGGCAGTTGCTGGTCTTTTACGAGCTGGCACTACTCCTGCACAAATGTTCCCAGCTGGCAAACCTTGGTATCACTGCAATGCAGTTAGTGCTAATCCCGCCTGGCCAATAATGTGTGTGTCATTACCCAGCATGCCTTGCTGAGCAATTTTGCTTTTATAAATAGAGTTAGCAGAATGCTGAAATGGACAGGAGGAGGTAGGCATGGCGTTTTCTGGGATGGATGGATATGGTATGAGCATAGATTGCAGAATTTGTGTTTTCCCCCACATTCATCCTCCTGATTTGTGGAATCACCTGATTTACATACATGTTGACTCATCCTTCAACAATTGATTCAATGGCTCTACTCTTCTTGTTGTGTGCCTTCAAGTCATTTTTGACATATGGAGTCCCTAAGGCAACCTTATCACAGGGTTTTCTTGGCAAGCTTTGTTCAGAAGGGGGGTTGCCTATGCCTTCCTCTGAGGCTGAGAATGTGTGACTTGCCCAAGGTCACCCATTGGGTTTTCCATGGCTGCATAAGGATTCAAACTCTGAACTCCAGAGTTGTAGTCCAACGCTCAAATCAGTGCGCCACACTGGCTCTCATACTCATAGAATCATAGAATTGTAGAATTGGAAGAGACCACGAGGGCCATCCAGTCCAACACCCCTGCCACTCAGGAAATCTCGATCAAAGCATCCCCAACAGATGGCAATCCAGCCTCTGTTTAAAGACCTCCAAGGAAGGAGACCCCACCACGCTCCGAGGGAGTGTGTTCCACTGCCGAACAGCTCTTACTGTCAAAAAGTTCCTCCTCATGTTGAGGTGGAATCTTTGTTCCTGGAGCTTGCATCCATTGCTCCATGTTCCAGTCTCTGGAGCAGCAGAAAACAAGCCTGAACCATCCTCAACGTGACACGCCTTCAAATACTTAAACAGGGCTATCATATCACCTCTTAACCATCTTTTTTCCAGGCTAAACATACCCAGCTCCCTAAGTCTCTCCTCATAAGGCATGGTTTCCAGACCTTTCACCATTTTAGTTGCCCTTCTCTGGACATGCTCCAATTTGTCAATATCCTTTTTGAATTGTGGTGCCCAGAACTGGACACAGTATTCTAGGTGAGGTCTGACCAAGGCAGAATAGAGTGGCACTATTACTTCCCTTGATCTAGACACAATACTTCTGTATCCTAAAGACTTCTGCTGCTTTTAAAATGTCCCTGTTCCTCTCTCCTCCTTCCACTGCAAAGTTGATTCAGCTCATTTCAGCATCTGAATGCTTATTATGAAATGTTCAGTTCTTCAAAAGAAAGGAAAGAAAGAGAAAGAGATGGGCATTGATCTGGAAAGACAATTGTCAACACAGCATAGAACCAGCTTACCAGCCTCAGCCATAACTTGATTGCACCAACTACCCCTCTGTTTCTCATCTCCCAGCTTCTAAGATATCATGACTCCATGAATTCCACTGCTATTTTCCCTAGTGAAAGCTTTTTCTTCACCTGATCCTGGGGGTATCGCCTGGCTTACGTATCATTATATGTGGAGGATCAAATTGTGCTGTAAAGTTGACAAAAATGACAATTTCATATCAGTTTTTCCCCCTTTGAAATTCTAAATCACTGTGCAAAGCTCCTTGGCTAATCCAGTCAGATTTAAATTTAATCCCTTGCCTACATGGTAGATTTGTGTAAAGGTATTTGAGCGATTTATATGGACACCATTAACCTCCATGGAGCCTTGCTTCTTCACATACCTTCGAAATACAATCTAACAGAGGAAGGTGAGACCCCCAAAGGCCTCTTCTCCCTAACGATCGCTTTTCATTCTGCTCTTTAAACTGTGTGAAATCAAAGAGGGCAAGAGTCCTGCTCTGTTACACTGAAACAAGGGTGGAGGTTTGGTGCGGCCTGTAAACATGAGTCAATTACACTGTCTGACATCAACTAGATGATAAATGTAGCAAACAGGACTCTCCTTACAGAAGTTGTATTTTAATAATGGATGAGGGACACCACCAGCAAGCAAACCGTTGCAACAGGATCCCACAAAGGGGTCTCTGCTTCTGCTCTTCTCACCAATACTCACGGGTGGGAAGGGGCTGGTGGTGTCTTCCTGCAACATCCTGCTTGCCAGCACTACAGAACTCCATCACTTGGGAAGGCTGCCTTGCTTTTAAATGGGTTTCAGGGGCATTTGCAGTTATGGTACCACAATCACAAATGTGAATATGAAGCAGTGACAAGATCTTAAGTCTAGCTTATGACATCGTAACTGCCTAACAGGATTCCAGCCATCTTCATCATCATCACCATCATGCTTGTTTGTGCTGTTTTTTTACATTTTTGTAATGTGTAATTTTAGGGCTTGTCTATACGAGGCAATAAAATGTGGACTGATGTGCACTAATGCCAATTCAAAGCAGCTTTCATTTGTCTCCAGGTTTTTTTTTTTCAAGATTGCAGGCATGCGAAGCCATATGCGTTTGTTGTTCAAATGGGAATGCCTGTGAATCAAGATGGTGAGCACAACTGAACTACTTACATTTTTATTGTCACCAGTTGCCACCGCCAAACAATATATTTTAAAAAAAATAGCATATCCAAGGTGCAAAAGTGTGATCTTCCAATTAAATAAACAGAAAAAATGATAGCTACGGGGAAAATCTAACATGGTGATTTTCGGCACTGGCCTTGCCAGCAAGCTCTGCCTCCTATGCACATCTGACCAATCAGCTTTCCACTTCCACTCTTATTGGGAATGTGCAGCAAAGCAAATCAGTTGTCCCAATGAGCAAGAATGCACATTTACTTCGTAGGTTTTTTAAAAAACAACAACGGGGAAAACCGCGAAGGCTTTTCCCACAAAGAATTTGGAGTTTTTGCCCCTGCTTCTGAACATGGCTAAATGATGTGGGATCCCATTCAGACAAAAGGTATTCTCCTCAAATTCTATGAGGACCATTTTTGCTGTCTAGACAGGCCCTCAGATATCTGTAACTTTAGATATGCATAGGTCATGATTTTAGGTTTGTGATTTTAGATATTTGTAGTTTGTGATATTGTGTTTTCATCACCAGACTCTTACAAGGAAGTGTGGGGTATTGATCAAACAAGCAAACACATAACTGAGGGCTCTGTCTCTGTGTGCAAGTAACAGCCTAATTTGTAACAGGCAGTACTGCCTTCACCTTTCAGTGCCCCTGCTTTTCGCATATTTCTCTTCGTTTCATCCCTTTAGTATAGAAAACAGTCTTTTTAACATCAGTGTTGGCTTGTTAGGTAGAGGCATAGGCTTTACCAGGGACATCAAACATCTTAACAAGATGGATCCCAGATAAACCACATACCTCATTAGCAAGTGCATGATTACCTCTTTATTCTGAAGGTCTGGGTTATTCTTACCTTAAAAAAAAAAAGAACTGAAAAATTCTTCTTTTACACTTGCTCGAAGCTATAAACCAAAGGAACAATCTTGACACCAAACATAAACTCAGGCAGGGTGACAATCAGGTTGATATGTGAAGATAATTATAAAGAAAGCTGTGATGAACCTCATGGCATTCTTAAATTCATGGTACACATGGCTGAGTTTCAGTTGATTTTGGCCTTCTCCTTGACCTGAGGCAGTAAATTCCTTTTCCTCTTACTCCCCTCCAACCTGCCCCCCCTCATATCCAGCTTCTTCCTTTTACCGTTTAAATAGTTTGTCAATGCATTATCCTGCAAATAAAGTGCCTGTGATGACAGTTTTGCAGCAACAACAAGAATGAAATGACACTTAACAACAAGGCCTGAGGAACCTGCAAGGAAAATAAACAAGAGAGGAGGCAGGTAGGGTGGGAGATGGGATGAACAGAGAAAGAGGATGGGGGAGAGAGAGAGAGAAATTTTTTAGAAGGCTTGAAGGGAATTGTCACTGTAATGGATGGTGATAGAGCATTCCCTTTGGCTTCCTCTGTTTCATAAGTGAACTTTGGACCCTCAGAGGGGAAATGGTTGGATTGACACCAAGAATGGTTTTTCGATGTGTTACTCATTGGTATGGCCTGTTTGCAAAATTAGCCTTCTTCAGCCTAATGTCCTCCAGATGCAATGGACTACAGTTCCATAATGCAGCAGATGGAAGGCTGTGTTCATCCCTGTCATGAGTATGTGCTGTTTATTGGCTTGCTGAATTGCACAGTTGCTGTGAAAGCTGTTGAAAAGCACTTTATTATTACCGGTACTTTCTTAGCAATCATTACATGCAGGGATATTTTTGTGTTAATAGAAGAAATGGAGAATATCAGAAAAATGTTGACTTTTTGGCTTTTGTTTTGGTGTTTAAAATGGAATGCTTGAAAAACTCATTATTTTTCAAGTGTTCAGTTGGGACATTTTGATATGCACAGATGATACACCAAGGTCTCAGTATCTACAGATATTTCTGGACAGAATAAAATACTGGGATTGAAATGCACAATTAACTTTAGGTATATTACTATCAGAGTGGCCAAATTTATAGTTAGTGCCGGTCAAGTGAGGAAACTTTTTATGGATGACAATGTTGTTGTCTGTAAAGGTGATGAATATATTTAAATTTAAACTAAACCCAGTTCTACATGTATGGAGTGTTTGCTCCTTTGTACCTTAATTTTACTTAATAATGTTATTTAGGGTTGTGCAGTTATTATTATTTTATATCATTTATTCATATTCCATCAAATTTTGTTATGTATCTTTATATTTTTATATGTTAGATTATTATATTTTATATGTTAGACTATGGAGATTTTCAGACGCGATTTTCGGCAGGATATATTGCAAAACAGCTCTGTTGCTGCTGCGCGGCAGGGGAGCTGTTTCAGACGCCGCCATCCCTCTGCCGAAACCCCCTGTGTCACTACCGTGACAGAATGGAGGAAACCGCGTCGTATTTCATTTACGATTGTTGCCCGTGAGTGAAATACGACGTGGTTTCCTCCATTCTGTGACGGAAGTGACACGGAGGGTTTCGGCAGAGGGCCGGCGGCGTCCGAAACAGCTCCCCTGCCGCGCAGCAGCAACGGAGCTGTTTTGCTATATATCCTGCCGAAAATCACATCTGAAAATCTTATATATGAAATTTTATAGCAGTAATGGATATGGTGCCTTTTAAAGGCTTTAGTAGTGTATTTCTGCTCATTTGCTTTTACAATTTTATATAATGTCAGAATTTAATAACCTTGGTATGGTCTAGCAACTACGGTAATCAATAAACTATGTTGTTGTTGTTGATATGCACAGTTACACTCAAAAAGCCTAGTTAATTTGAGATGATTCATATATTCTGACTTCCATGAGGTTTTCTCATCGATTTAGTTGCACAAACACACAAAGGGCTTGTCTAGACAGGCAATATACCTCATCTTGCCCCCATCTTAGAGCCCCACAGTCCAGACGATGCAGGGATTTTGACCTGTTCTGCTCTGGGTCTGTCTTCACCAACGCTGAGGCAGATATGCGGCTCAGACAGGGGGAAGACAATACAACATAGACCCAGATACAATCTGTTTTTATTATTATTATTATTATTATTATTAATTAATCTGTTCCCACCTGGAAGGAATGGATCAGGCTCCACAGGAATCTGTCTCAGCAGGCTGGCCTGCTTCCTGCCTTCCGGGAGAGCCAGGGAAATGGCAGCGGTGGCTGCAGCGATGGGTCGGCATGCCCATCTGGATCCCAGCCCATTTGGAGGCCGTAATGGGGAACAACGGGCCTGATCTGAGGCCAGGATATGCCAATGTGGAGCCTTTGTTGATGAGCCCAAAGGCCCACTTATTCTGTTTCATTTTTAAGTGTGGATTTCTGCTGGTTTTGGTAGTTGTTTGTGGCATTCTTTTGATACTAGTCCTTATCACCAGCTTTTCCCAACCCCACACCACTAGATGTCATTGGACTACATCCCCCTACAATCCCCAGCCAGCATAGTCAGGGATGATGATGGTAGTTATAGTCCACAATTGAGGGCCCTAAGTTTGGGAAGAGCTGAAAAGTTTTCAATATGGGGCTGTTTTAAAATGTTGTTTATAATTTGTTTGATCAGGACCATTCTGTGAGTAGTATAAAAACCTGGCAGATTAATAATTAACTACAGTAAATAATTTGTAAAAACCAGCATTTTCCTCCAAACATTAAACCAGTTTCTAGTTAAGGAGTTGCAGTAGAATCAAAAATAGAAACAGTAGAGTTGCAAAATATGTCAATTGTACTGTTTTGTTGGCTTCTGTTTATGTTGGTACCAGATGTGCTGTTGAATAGGGGTGGATTCTTTGCAGTCACCTTTTGGTGGAGATCCAGATGGATTATTTATATTATTTATTATTATTGAGGACCTATGAGAACTCACACGTTGTTCAATGTGTTCTGATCAAGCATCAACATGAATTCAGCGGAGGTAATTTTTGAAGCCTGACTTGCTCCTGTTTGCTCACGGTCTGAAAATTGTTCAGTACTCGAAGGACCTCAAATGGGAATCTTTTTGAATAAGGTCAGCAAGATGCATATGGGATGCACAGCAAGCCCCATTCATTTCAGCTTGAAATGTTGGCTGGAACTCTGCTGGGGGCTTAACTTCTTTGTAAGTGGAGTTAGGCCTGCAGAAATTAGAATTTGCCAGTTCCATAACATCTGTATCCAGTGAAGAGCTGCTGTTATGTTACTAGGAATTTTATCAGACTACCAATTTTAAAACTTTCTTTTGCTGGCATAGAAAAACCCATTTCTATGCTGGCAAAAGAACGTTCCCCCCTACACTGACCTCCTTTCCCGGCAAAGGCTCCCTGGCAATAAAAAGGAAGTGAATGGAGCCCTGTTCACTTCCTTGCTCGGAATCTCGCGTGATTTTGTCTCATGGGAAATTCAAAAATAAAAACAAGAAAAATACATTTAAAGTTACATAAAGCACACACACACATTTTAAAGGTCCCAAATATCCTAGGGAAGATTAAAAAAAAGAAGAAGAAGAAAGTGTGTCACTTACCTGAATGTCCCAATCTGACCAAGAAGTGTTTGCACCGGAGAGGGCGTGGTCGGGGTAAGTACGAGATTTAAAGGGACAGAGGCATCACATGCTGGCAAAAAAGCAGCAGGGGAATCTATTAACAGCTTAAGCCATCAATTAAAAATGACAGGTTTGGGGCAGGACATAACCACAAAAGGGTGGCGTCCTTATGACGCTGTATTTTGTCAGTCTGATAAAGTCCTAAGTAGGGGAGCCAGCAAAGTGGCCGATGCCTATCGAGACCAATAAAACCAATTTACAACGGGACCGACGCAAAACAAGATCATTGTCCGTTGGAACACCCGTTAGGGAGTGCCAATGATGCACATGGGGACACTCTTGCTGGCATCCTGTTATGCATCTTCACAATTCATTAAAGGGCTTTCTTAGCCCTTCTGCTACATAGCTAAGTATACATAAAGTTATATAATGTACACCACGATGGAGGATTCTGGCCACTGTTTTTTTAGAGTACAGTACGACCTCCATATCCATCCCTGGACTTATTATGGAAACCACAAAATCGCAGGTAATAGTGCATCCTATTGAAATGAACAACTTACAGCCCAAGCATAACATAGAGTCATGCTGGAGGACCTAGAGATTTCTAGAGAGAAAACCTCTCTAGTCATTTTCTAGATCCTCCAGCACAACTCTATGGTCAACTTCCATAGAGTTGACCATGGTCAACTTCCATAGAGTTGACCATAGAGTTGTGCTGGAGGACCTAAAAAAGCCTGGAGGACTTAGAAAAGTTGTGCTGGAGGACCTAGAAAAACATACCATAGAATTGTGCTAGAGGATCTAGAAAATGCCTAGAGAGAACATGTTTCTTCTGATGCAGGTAAGTGAAACCACGAGTACAGGTCCTGTGGATACGGGGAGGGGGTCATACTGTAATTCATTATCTGTTCATTATTGTTACTTGTTAGTCATTATTTTTACATTTTTAATTATGTAACATTATTGTTATTTGCACATTTTAAGTGATTTGGTTACTTTAAAAAAATAAATCTCAAAAATGATCCAAAGTCCTGCAAAATGAACAACCCCCAAAAATGTTTTAGGTAAACATTATTTATTACACTAAAAAAAAATGTATGAATAACATTACAAGTTCTCAGGCTAGCTTTTAAAAGTCACGTTCTTTGTAGCATTGGTATACTAGCCCAAATGTAAGAGATTACAATCAACGTCACTATTTGTAATACATTCAGTCATTTAAATGGAAAACTAGCAATGCCATTAAGTCAGCAATCCTATGCACGTTTACATGGGCGTTGGGACTAAATCCTATTGAATTCAGTTGGGCTTACTTCTGAGTAGATGTGCCTAGGATTGCACTGTAAGACTCAGAAGTTCAGCTAAGCACCTCATCTGAAAGCAACTAAATCCAGGTGTCTTAGGTCTGAATTCTATTGTTGGTATCAACTCGAGTAGACCTATAGAATTAACAGGATTTACCTATATATTCACTCACCATTCAGCCAATGACTGAGTGGCTGTACAAGAGTTTGGGACTCACTAATAATAGGCAGCCCTTTATTGCCATGACCTGATTCAGTTCAGTGGGATGAACTCCTCCACAGTAAGTGCATATAGAACTGTAGGATTTTTGCAGCTGCTCCATTCATTTGCCAGTCCAGTTCAATTTATTTCTTTCACCCTGCCTTTCTGCAAAGTGTCCAAAGCATGCTGAAAACAGAAGATTACAATATATCCCAAAATAAAAGTACTGTAAAGTTAAAGCCACTCACCATACCTTCCAGCTGCCTTGATATAGCAGGGACTGTCTTGATTAATCCTCTGTCATCCGACTTTTTCAACTGCATTTGAGATGTCCCACCTTCTCTCTCCTCCCACCTCCCCTCTTTGTCCACAGCTTATTTCAGATGCTGCAAATTGCGTTCAAAGTGCAAAACTCAGCAGGAAGTAGAGGGAAGGAACAGCTGTAACCTTGCTCTTCCCAGTAGCCATGGAAAAAGCACACTGCTGCATCCCATCTTAGCTTACATGTTCTTCCTCATTAATAACTTTTGCCATCTTTACCACACTGTGATGTTGCTTGGCCCCATGTGTCCTTGTTTTCATCTGTAAAATACTGGAGAGTATGGACTTTCCCATTCTTTTGCCAGCATAATCTGTGATAGTTTTTCCTTGGTTTTTTTTCCAGGCTGTGAGGCTGTGTTCTGGAAGAGTTTATTTCTGACGTTTCACCTGCATCTGTGGCTGACATCCTCAGAGAAATGCCAGCTACAGATGCAGGTGAAACATCAGAAATAAACTCTTCCGGAACACGACCTCACAGCCTGGAAACAAACCAAGGAAAAACTATGGATGCCGGCCGTGAAAGCCTTCGACTTCATAATCTGTGATGTTTTTATGACAGCAAAAGGACCCCCATTACCACACTTCCCTTGCCTCCCATGAAAAGGTAGCCCCAGCAATGAACGAGGAGTTAATGGAGTGCTGTTCACTTCCTCAAATGAAATCTCGTGGATTCTCCCAAGAAGACAGGAGCTTGGGGAAATCAAAAATAAAAACAAAATAACACCCAAAAAATTACAAAAACACATAAACGCACATTTTAAAAATTGCAAGTAAACCAGGGAGGTTCATAAAAAGAGCGTCACCTACCTACTTGGATGTTGCGATCTCACCTGGAAGTGTTCTGGCCAGACCAGCCATTGATGCTGTATTCATGAGGGGAAAACGGTGTGACATTTCAAATGCCGGCAATGCTGGCCTGTCTATTGATGGGTTGGCCCATCAATAAAATAGAATGCCTTATTTCCAATACATAAACACAAAAGGACAATGTCATCTGATATACACACCCTTTTGTGTTCATGTGGCGTCGTTATGACGCCGTATTTAGCGCATCTGATAAAGTCCTATGTTTCATACTAGAAACACCAATTATCCTTCTTTAATGCTTATAGCTGCACCATTGGGAATCCTAGATTTTGTAGTTTGGTGAGGAACTACAACTCTCTAGATGAAAATGTTAAATGTTGTTACTGTGTGTCTTCCAGCCATTTCTGACTTATGGCTGCCCTAAGGTGAACCTATTATGGTGTTTTCTTGGCAGAATTGGTTCAGAGGGGGGTTGACCTTGCCGTCCACTGAAGTTGAGAGAGTGTGACTTGCCCAGAGGGTTTCCATGGCCAAACAGGGATTCAGACTCTAGTCTCCCTGAGTCCTAGTCCAGCACTCAAATCACTATACCATGCTGGCTCTCTGAGAGATTTAAGTACCCCTTTCAAACTCCAAAACCCAGGATTCCATCGATGGAACCATGGTACTTAAAGTGGAATCATAGCACTATAACTATGTAGTGTGAAAGGGCCCTAGTGTGAAGACCTCCCAGTTGTTTTAGGCTCCAGCTTTCATAATCCTCAGCCAGCACGGCCAGTAGTGAGGGATTATGGGTGTTGTTGTCAAAAACATCTGGAGACTGAACTGTTCTTCACTCCTTGTTTAAAAAGAGGGAAAATTACAATCAAATCTTAAAACAATTAGGCATTCAAAAACTAGCAGCAGGCCTTGGGAATCTGACGGTATTATATTGTAACCCTGAGGCCATAGTATTCTAAGATCACCAGGAACATACAAGCACAAAATGAGAGGAATATGGTCTAATTATTGTAACAAAGCTTTACAGCCAACTATAGGTATACATGGTGCACTGCAGACAGGGAAAATTATTTTGTCAACTGTGGATTACTTTCTTTCTGATGCACTCAGAGATTGCCATTGTATGATAACTCACCTCCCATAGGGGGAACTCCTTTGCCTAATGAGTTGTCTTACAAAATTGGAAAGAAGGCAAAGCAAAACTTCAAGTCTGCCATATGCCCCCTGAGCTTGGGAGTAACTCGCAAATGCCTGCGAAGGAACTTAGGCCTCCTTCTCCTCCTGAGAAAACAATAGCCTCAGTGTTTCCACCAGGTAATGGACGTGTTGGAACAGACCAGAGGGGTTAGCTCACCTTGTTTGTCTGGCATCAACCTAAGAGCACACCTTTCCCTCTTGGCAGCATTGACACATCTCATCAACCAAGGCAAGTCTGGGTTCACCCTGAGTGCTATAGGGTAGAAATGTAATTATTTTTCTGTCATTCAGTTCAGTCCTGAATGGTTTACACACCAGGCTGTGATTCAAAGTTAATTCAGAGCAGCAACCCACTTCAACTGGCCAATCCCTTTAGTGGATATGCTTGTGTGGTTTTCAATCTAGATTCAGATAAAAATGAAAAAGTCTCAATGGAGAGGTAATGGATATTTTCCAGTTCCATCTTAATTCCCTGTCATATTGACTCCCATGCCTGAAATGGCTGTGAAAGTTTGAATCTAGGAATATCATGAATTTACTCAAGATATTACTCATGGGTGCAATGGCACTCTTGTGATGCTAGTGGGCTTCCCATAGGCAATTGTGTTATAATGCTATTAATCCACTTTAACTGCTCTGGCTGCCTCCTATGGAATTCTGGAGTTTGTAGTTTAGTGAGGCCTGAGAGCTCTCTGGCTGATAATGCCACATCATGTGGCATTATCGCACCAGATTCAGGGATAAGGTCATGCATCGTGTGGCATTATCGGGCCAGATTCAAGGATAAGGTCATGCATCGTGTGGCATTATCGGGCCAGATTCAGGGATAAGGTCATGCATCGTGTGGCATTATCGGGCCAGATTCTGGGTGGGGGGGCTTGAGAGTTTTCACTAGTGTAGACAAGGCCCTAAAGACTCCTTCGTCTTGCTGCCCATTCCCCTGCCCATTCCAAGGAATGAGAGGATGAGTAATAGAATGAAATGTACCCTGCTTACACCTGTCCTCTTCCTCTGGGAAGTGGTGTTTTTAGGCTCAGAAGAAGGGGCAAGTGCATGGGGACCAGCGAGACAGGGGAGGAGAAGCTGGGCCCATTCCGGGAGGAGCAAGTCTTGATCAAGAGCCTCCCAAAACGTGTAACTGGTGTGATACAATGTTGTTGTTGTTGTTGTTGTTGTTGTTGTGTGACTTCAAGTCCTTTCCAACTTATGGTGACCCTATCATGAGTTTTTCTTGGCAAGATTTGTTCAGAGGGAGTTTGCCTTTGCCTTCCTATAAGGCTGAGAGACTGTGACTTCCCAAAGGTCAGCCTGTGGATTTCCATGGCTAACCGGCGTCATAGTCCAACATGTAAGCCACCACACTGGCTTCTAAAATGTCACTACTATCTATCTATCTATCTATCTATCTAGAACATTTATACCCCACCCTTCAGCCAAAAAGGCTCCCAGAACAGCTCCATTTGATAATTCCCTGCCCTCAGGCTTACATACAATTTAAAAAGACAGGAAACACAAGGAAAAGGCAATGGCTATGGGGGAGTGGATTAAATCCAGCAAATTCTGGCTGCTGTCCATTCCCTCAGAGACCAAGGCAGGGGCAGTTGGTATGGAGGGAGGGCCTTTCATCAGCTACCATGTGATTTTCTTCAATTAGATTTTTAAAATGTTTAAATTATTGTTTTGATTTGTCATTGTTCTGAGTTTAAATTGTTTAAATTCAGTTTACTCTAAGCCTTCCAGTGTATATAGGGCAGGACACAAATGTTTTAAGTAAGTAAAATTCTTCTGGGTTGTATATAGCATCCCAAAGAGAACATCCATCATGGGGGTGCGGGGAGAACCTTTAATGAGGGAATGCATTGCTTCCGTTGAGCAGAGCTGATAAAAGCCAAGCTTCCAGCTCATCCTTGTACAGGCTTGTTAGAGGTTCCCATATCACAACACTGCTGCTGGCTGTCTCCAAGGGCTAAATGATATTTCAGGGCCAAAGATTACACCTGGGGAACTCTCTCAATCTCAAGATGTTTTCTGGGGGGGGGGGGTTGAAACTGAGCCAGCTGCTAAACTTAGAGGCAAATGAGGAAATGCTTCAGGACTTAAGTTTAGCATGGAACAGTGGCTGATAAAAGAGCATTCTCTAACTTCGGAGGAGACATGTACATTTCCACAAAGTGGACATCATTGGTAAGAGAGAGCCTTCACTGGTTTCCAGTTCATCTCTGGGCTCAGTTCAAAGTGTTTATTTTGATCTATAGAGCTATTCATCAACCACAGGCTCTGGGATTGAATCTGCCCTACTAAGGTCCTGAACCATGCCTTTGGGTTTCCTAGCCTGAATGGCTAAGCCTCCTTCCTCAGGACACCATTGTTTGATTTCACAGGTTTTGTATAAGTTCTTATCCTGTCCTAAGAGGTTGAAATGCCTCTCCTAAGGCTTAGTTACTTGCAGTAAAAGCATGAAAGCTAAAATACACTGGTACTTTGGTCCCTTCCCCTTTGCCTTTGGTCCCACCCACCATTGGCATGTGGCCTCCAAGAACATTGGTGAAATTGAATTGGGCCTTTGGTCTGAAAGAGGGTCTCCACCTTTGCTCTTTATGGCTTAAGACCTCAGGACCTCATAGGCCTCCTCCTCTCACACCTTCTCATGACCTTAGGTCATCTTTGGAAACCTTTCTCCGTGTTCCTTCTTTCTATCAGATGTTTGGATGGTCACCATGAAAGAAAGGTCTTCCCCCATTTTTAGAACTTGGGAAATTCATCTAATCCCTACATCTTAAATCCAATTGGGGCATACTTTGTTGTTGTGTGCTTTTAGGTCATTTCCAACTTATGGCAACCCTAAGGCAAAACTATCACAGGGTTTTCTGAGAGCTGAGAGTGTGTGAAAACCCAGTGGCCAAGCAGAGATTCAAACTCTGGTCTCCAGATTCATAGTCCAACTACCTTGACTTCACTGTCCCTGCAGAGTTTCATCTGATGCCACCACTGCCACCGCCACCACTTCAACCATAATTTGAAGCTCAAAAGGCAGTTACCATCCAAAGGGAGAGGTTTTCTCCCTTCCCCTGGCTTGACAGTGCTGCCTCCATCCACTCTTCCACTCACCTGTTGCAGGAAGAGGTGCTTAAGAAAAGAGACAGCAGCACTTGAAGGAAGCGACGGATGAGTGGAGAGTGGGTGAAGGCTTGGTCATGAAAACCCACTGGGAGACCTTGACCAAGTCACACTCTCTTTGCCTCAGAAAAAGGCAAAGGCAAACCCCTTCTGAACAAATCTTGCCAAGAAAACCCCATGATAGGTTTGCCTTAGAGTTGCCCTAAGTCGGAAACAACTTGAAGGCACACAACAACAACCATCCATACACCAGATTGTGAGTCCAGAAGCAACAGATGTCTTTGGGTGGCAATAATACCAGAAATTTAGTCTCCATACTCTTCAACATTTCAGATGAAAAACTGGGACACCTATGGCCAAGAAACATCAGACTGCGGTCAAGATCTCAAAAGTTATTAATGAAAGAAAAAAAGACAAGCTAGGAGAGGCTGCAGCAGTTTGGCCTGAGCCTACTGGGAAGGGCTAGATTATACTCCCTCCTCTCCTCTCCCCCCCAGCTGAGTTAACTGGGTGCAAACTATTTTGCACTTTCAGATCAGCTTGCAGCAACTGAAGTTAAGGATGAAGGAGTAAAGTAGGAGGAGGAGAAAGAAACTGGGACATTTTAAAAGAAACTGAAAATGTGGGACAACAGGATTAACCAGACCTTTCCCTGCCAAGCTGGGACAATTGGAGGGTACGAGTCTGGTGCCTGTGTGTGTGCTTTCAAGTCACCAATTGACATATCGCAACCCTGTGAATTTCATAGTCTCATGTAGAACTGATCAAATATACACTACTAGAAGTGTGTCTTAGGCCAGGTACAACACTGATCCTGGATGAGCTAATGCATGGATGTAGGCATGTTTTAGTGTGCTGTTTTTGTTGTTATTAATTGGAAATCCAGAGTCTCTTTTTTCCTCCTCCAAGCTTTTTGGTCCAGCTACAGCAAAACAAATAAACATAAACAAGTACTCAATTTTCATTGGACAAGAGTGAAACTTTTTTTTTACTCCTTTATTTATATATTTTATTTTTAATTAAAAAATAAAAGTTATCTTGATACATCTCTCTGCAGCCTTTGGGCAAAAAATGCACCATTTAACAAGACTATAGGAAACACGATGCATATCTAAATCTTGGCACGCTGTACTGGAAAATAAATGCAATACTTCTCCTGCAAAGTTTTCTTCTTAATTCCATGGTTTGCTCTGCCCAGTTGCTAAAGATGTTTCAGTGTTCCTAAAGTTAAGTGCCTTCCAAACAGAAGAAATGGATCCAAAGCTGGCAAGTCATGAATGCGTATTTCTGCAAAGTGTTCAACATCACAAACCTCCTTGAGCTGATGATGAGCAGATTTTACAATGAACTTGAGTTAATCATCAATTCACACCTTACTTTTTAAGAACTCTGGTTCCATCCCTTGTGTTTAAATACTAGGGCTTCCATCGGGGATGGGAATCATGCAGCCCTCCAGCTGTTACTGAACTGCAAGTCCCAGCAGCCCTTCACTAGCAATGGTGAGGAATATGGGGGCTTGTGTTCCAATCGTTTCTAGAGGGCTGAAAGAATCTTCCTTCACCTAAAAGCCAATTATTAGTCTCAAACTAATAATCCAATTCCTAGTCTTAAACTTGAATCAATGGGAAATTTGTAGTCAGCATTTATGATTCCCTGGGTCGACATTTATGATTCAGTGAGTCTACTTCAGTTGGGACTAAGAACTGCATCAAGGTTTAGGGCTGCAATATTTGAGAGGCAACTCTCAGCATGCTAGGGAATCAATTCTGGTGAGCCCAATGGAGCATATGAGTAAACATGCTTAGAACTGCATGTTTAATTGATTGGTTTATTTAATTTATATAAATCCTTCCAACCAAGGTGGGCGTTCACAATTCTTACTTCCTCATTCTGCTGTGTGTGAAAACTATGAGTCCTTGAGGGATTTCGCCTTTCCAGATTTGGATACAAACTGACTTGGGTGGCATCTCTGGAACTAATGAGCAGCATGGGCATATCCTCCATGATTACACAGATGAGAACTGGGGCACACAAGGATCAAAATTATTAACGAGAAAGAAAACATAAGCTAGGAGAGACTGCTGCAGCTTGCTTTTGTATGCACCTACTGGGAAGGACAGCATTCTGCCCCCTCTTCTACTCTCTCCCCAGCTGATTTCATTGAGTACAAGTTATGTTACTTTTGTACTTTTAGCTCAATTTACAGCAAGTGAACTAAGTACGCTGAGGACAAAGGAGGGAAGTGAGGGAGGAAAGAGGAAAAGGGACATTTGAAAGTAAGCTGAAAAAGTGGGATGATAGAGGATTAATTGGGACTGTCACTACCAAATCAGGATAGTTGTTGGGTATGCAGGGATCAGCACTTCCAGAATGTTCCAGTGCAATTCTCAGCTCCAAAAATGTATTGAAACGTGTTTTACAATACATATTTTGAGAGAAAATACATTTAAGACTTTATCAGACCATGCAAATACGATGTCATAAGGACACCTAATGATCGCAAAAGGGTGCGATTGTGTCCAGTCCAAAACCTATCCTATTTTCTTGATGGTCCAAGCTGTCAATTTATCCCCCATGGCACTTTTGTGCTGGCATTGCCAACATTTGAATCCACAAACCATTGTACTCATGTGAATGCAGCGTCAATGGCTGGTCTGGCCAGAACACATCTGGGTAACATTGCAACATCCATGTAGGTGACGCACTTTTTAGGACCCTCCAGTTTACTTGGGACTTTTATAATGTGTTTATGTACTTTTGTGAACTTTTACTTTGTTATTTTTGTTTTTATTTTGAATTTCCCGCACTACGTATTCTTGCAAGAATCTGCGGGATTTCAACAGAGGAAATGAACGGAGCTCCATTCACTCCTCATTCTTTGCTGGGGAAGCCTTTTCACGTGGATAGGAGGTAAGTGTGGCAAGGAGAGTTCTTTTGCTGGCATAAAAATGGCAGAAGTTATGCTGGCAAAATAATGGGTTTAGGAGGGTAAGTCTGATAAAGTCCTTAGAACAGTGTTTCTCAACCAGGGTTCCCTGGAACCCTAGGGTTCCCTGAGGGTCACTAGGGGTTCCCTGAGTTATATGATTATTAAACATTTTTCTAGGTGTAGATATAATGATTTTTAGGTAGGTTTTTTTTTAGGTTCCCTGAGTCCTGAAAATTATTTCAAGGATTCCTCCTGGATGAAAAGGTTGAGAAAGGCTGCCTTAGAACCGCACATTCTGAGGGAGAGAGGTGCTTTAGCATATGCTTCAATATACATCTTTAAATGCAAATGTTTATGCAGATTTTCTTTTAAATTATAGATTAATTCAGAAATGGGAAGGAATGGGTTTATGGCTGAAAGTAGCATGGACCTGAAATGGAGTGATTCGCTCATCCCTACTGTAGACCAGGCCTGAGTTGAAAATATAGACTTGAATCCTATTGGTAGTCGCAACCAGAGTAGACTCATGAATCAGCTGCTGAATGGTGAGTTGGCCTGCATATCAATCCCATTGACCAAGTGGGCCACTCTATCTTATTTGAAAATATTTATATACTACTTATATCCAAAAGTTCCAAGGCACTGTCCATCGCTCAAATGTATAATATACACAATACACAAATATATAGTAGTCAACATGCACATTCTTTTTGAAATCCAGGAAACAGATGTTGGGTTGGAAGGGTTGAAATGGGGAAATATATTTTATTTTACTCTAATTGGGATTACCAATAGGATTCAGATCTTAACATGTGACTTGACTTTTAGTTATATGTCATCATCAACCCTAATTCTAATTTCATGGCTGTCTTGAGGGAGGTGCAACTAACACTGGGCTCAGGGCCTGCTCTCCCACACACTCTTGTCATGTCTTCAGTATGATTCTGAAGAGCAGATGGTCACAGGGTAGACTTATGGCAGATGCCTGCACCCTTTCCTTTATTAACTGAATCTAGATTTTGAAGCTGCTTACACCTGTAGACCTATTAGCCCAAAGGATTCCTATAGCTTTTCTCTGGGAGATGGATGAGCTCTATTAATATGGGCTCCAAATTTGGGGTGGCTACTGGGCAAGATGCCTTCAATATTCCCTACCCTGATCCATGGAGTATATATGCCTCCTCCTTGACACTGTCACTGACTGTTGCCCATCGACTAGCCTTCTCCCTAATCTAGACCATTGCTAGTGAAAGTTGCATGGCAGTTGGAGAGTGCTGCTCTATCTCCTCACTCATGACAATGTTTGGCCAGAAGTGTCTGGCTATGTCCCCATAGCCAAAGGTGGAATGATCACATCATTTGCTGAGACCAATGGAGGACCCAGCAGATGATGTAATCATTTCACGCCTGGCTATGGGACACAGCCAACTGTTTCTTAGATTCCCCTCCTCTGCTCTGTATGAACTGCAGAACAGCCATGGAGTGGCTGCAGCAGCTGAATGCTAAGTCCAGTGGGAGGACTGAGTTGTTGTGGAGTGAAGAAGGGAGTGCCACCTTCACAACGACCCAAAAAGACATATGCAGAATAAGGTAGAGTTACACCTTGTTTACTCAAAGAGAAGGCAGATTAATAAGCAGCAACAGTGAAGAGGAGCAACGAAGCCCATTGGATCTTTGCAAACAGTATCCTGAAGTCACATAGACCTTGGCAGATGCCCAGAATTGCCATCCTGAACAATACTTGTGCACCAGAGTTTTGGACTACAGGCAGTCCACTTGTAGCTAACCATACCCTCTAGCCCCTGCAATTTTGGCTAATTTTGCTTCCACATCCATCACTAAGCAAACCAACACAATCAGCCAAAGTGGCACCCTTCCTACCACTCTCATCTTTGTTTCCACTCATAGGTGTTCAGGTTGCCATTTTAGAAGCTTCCTTCTAGCAGGCTCCGAGTACCTCCTTTGTGAAAACAACTTTGCGTTCTCCAAGCTCAAAATCAGAAAAATCTGTTCCGTATTTTTCCCCCTTCCCCAAAAACAACTCTCCAGTTGTAGTATGGTAGAACATCACTATCCCAACAGTATGACTATCCCACTAAAAATGCTGGTTTTGAACCAATACCCAGTTAAGCATTACTTACAGAAGAAAACTATGCTGGAGGTAGAAACTTCACTTTCTCACTCTTTGGCAGTTGCTGCTCTGTAGTCTTTTCAGAGCACAAGATAACAAAAGTGGCACGAGAAAGAACCAATCTCTCCAGCACAGTGCTGTTACTAAAGAGTCTCTTCTCACAATACCATGGGAAGCCGGGCTCCTCACACATTTCCAGAGCCTCAGATTTCTAAAGCATGCAGTCTCCTTTTGAGGGGAGCCACAGGTCCAGGATATCTATGGGAAGGGTGTACACACAACATTGAAAAGAAGGAACCTGTTTACAAGTGGTCACCAATTACATTGGGTTTCCTTGTCCCACAGTGACCCAACAAACCAGTCAATTTCTTAAGGCACAAAGTGCAGTCATGTTCAGTTTTTACACTGTCCTTTGGAGTGGGGTGTGTGCGCAGTTATTTCTCCCCTTCTCTCTTTTAACTTGATGTTGTCTCCTCCTGGGAGGTTTCCACTGTGTGCTTAGGAGGTTCCTGTGTCTCTATGGAGGCATCCGATTGCTCCTTGGTCGACTCACACTCTTCTGTGGCCTGGCCTTCCTCCAGGGCTTGTTTCTGAGCCTGGCTGTTCATCTTTTCCTCCGCTTCAATTTCTTCTGAGGTTGGAATGGAGTTTTTCTTGGGGCGGCCTTTGGGCTTTGTAGGAGCTTCTTGACCACCTTTCAGGACCTAAAGCAAAGATGGCATTAGATTAGAGGTGTGAACAGGGCCGGTTTAACCTGTCTGCCAAATCAGCATTGGCAGGGGGCCCCGAGGTCAAGAGGGGGCCCCGAGGTCAAGAGAGGGCCCCGTGTTGGCCCCCTTAATATGAAAATAATGGGATTTCTGGTTTAAAATACCATAGAGTTGCCTTGGAAGGCCTAGAAAAGGGCTAGGGAAGACACATTTTCTAGGAAGACTCTATGGTAGGTGTGCTGTTTTGTGTCCCATGGATAATGAATCCAGGGATACGGGGGTCCTACTATAATCTGAACATCCTGTACGGTGAATAGGTTAGGTTACATTGATCTGAGATAAACATATGGGGGCCCCAAAGTAAAGCATTGCAGGGGGCCCCAAAATTCCTTAAACCGGTCCTGGGTGTGAATCATGTCATCTTGGAGAGGCCCATGTGGCCCTTGGGCACCTGGAATTCCCTGGTCACTCCCCCCCCCAATTTTCCGTACTTAGTACAAGTGGGACACATAACAAAATGTTATGTGCACTCCTGCTCAGCATTACAGCTAACTATTCCCTTTTTAAGGATGTTCCCTTCCCTTCCAGTCCCATTCCCCTACAATTAGTTTTCATTTTCTGTTACTGTTAAAATAGTTGAATCCCTAAGACAATATTGTACAATGGTACAAACAGATGGTAACAAATGACATAGGCAGCAGAAACAGAAGATATATATGTACCATTGTGTGGGCTATTCATTCAATTATTTACAGTCAGACCCCCATATCCGCAGTTTCAGTTACCCATGGTACAAAAATAGGGACACATAGCATAGAATCATCCTAGAAAATGCCTAGAGAGGCATCCTCTCTAGACATCATCGAGGCCCTCGAAGGCAACTCTACAGCATTTTTTACTGGACATCCATTACTTCAGGCTCGGCCAAATTGATCACCAACAATGGTCCGCCCTGGCCTCACATCGGGAGGCATGGAGACATACTACCCACAATGCTGCAGCCTTATTTGAGAACTCATGCCAAACAAGTCTTGAAGAGAAATGACAACGCAGAAAGAATCACAACCCAAAAACATCCCCCAAGGAGACCTTCTGCTGTGCTTTCTGCAACCGGACTCATCTATCTCGGATTGGCCTTTTTAGTCATCAGCGCGCTTGCAGAAAGCACGGAATGAGTCCTTCCTGAATCTTCATTTGCGAAGAGAAGCCAGAGAGAAAGAGAGAGATTACTTTCAATAAAGTTCGCTGTTATCCACTGTTTCTGGTATGTGCGGTATATCCAGGAACTGAATACCTGCTGATACGGGGGGGTCTGACTGTATATCCAGCCTTTTATCTAAAGATCTCAGGCTGGTGTACAATAAAATCAACTTGACCAACTTAAAACAATGTAAAAACTTTTGTATGCTGAGAATTTAACAATGTTTAACTATTGCAAGCCACCTAGAATCCCGAAAAAGGAAAAAAGTGAGACATATCATAAATAGATACCACTGTCATCGTTATCATCATCATCATGCCTGGAAGATATGAACTGTAGGGAAAGTCCTGGTGGAAAATGATAAACCAATACCAATTCTACTGATGGAGCAATGCTTTGTTGCTGTATTAAAGCCATTCCTTTCTCGTCTGTGAGTCCTTGTAGTCTAGAGGTTGGACCCAGATTTAGTCATTGCTGTTGTTGTGTGCCTTCAAGCCATTTCCGACTTATGCCAACCCTAAGGAAAACTTATCATGGGGTTTTCTTGGCAAGATCTGTTCAGAGGGGGAGTTGCCTTTGCCTCCCTCTGAGGCTCAAAGAGTGTGCCTTGCCCAGTGGGTTTCCATAGCTGAGCGGGGATTTAAACCCTGGTCTCCTGAGTCCTAGTCCAACACACAAATCACTACACTACACTACACTACACTACACTGGCTCTCAGATTTAGGTGATCATCACATGAGGCTTTATTCTGAAATTACACAAAGATATTAGCAAATTTAGCCAGTACTTGTTGCATGACATCGTCTCTATTCCATTGCCGGTTTGCATTCCAGGCATTTCTATAGCGCATCTCTTCATTGATGAGGAAAAGCCGTCAATGGCTCTCCACACCACTGCCAGGCCAGTATCCCCCTTCATGCAACAAATCCCTTCCATGGCATTAGAGGTATGATGGAAGTCACATGGGACAAAGGAAATGTGATCCTCTTCTTCTCCTTCTCTCTTGCACCTGCCCCTTGCTATTCCTAAACTGACAAAGATTTTTTTTTCTCCATGCCTGTCTTTATTTTCTTTTTTCTTTTTGCTATGACTGTGCAATTATGGGAATACGATAAAATAAAAAAATATTTTTTATCGTTTCTCCATAAATGCTCAATTGTGGAACAAACAAATTTAAAAAGAAAGGCATGCGTGTGCTGAAGGCGGGGTTACGGAGCCAGTGCAGAAGGACAGGTGATTGGCAAAGCACCATAATTGCAGCATAGTCGCATGATTGAAAAGACAGTGTGATAATGAATGTTTCCAAACGTTTGCTTCGCTAATGCCATTGTGGTGAGAAAGTGGTGCAAAAGAGGCTGGTGTGATACACTCATTAGTCAGGCTTCACCCCATTTGGACCATGGTAGCAGGTGACAACAATATCTGCAGGCCAGTGAATCAGCTTAGGGGGTTACTCCAAAATTTAAAGGAACTTTCCACAGTATTAAACTCTATTCCCAAAATATGTTCACCACTTTGGATGTTCTGTTTGAACTTTGGACTAAACCACAGAATGGATTGACATGGGAGCCACCATCCACCCGTACATTTGGGACTGAAGGTAGTCATAGCCCAGTAATCATGACTCTTACCATTTTCTTCCATTTCATCCTGCGATTTTGGTACCAAGTCTTCACTTGGAGCTGAGTTAAACCCAAGGACTGGGCAAGATCCAGCCTAGCAAAGAAGAGGTCCAAATTAATGACATAAACAATGACAAGTCATTCAGTCCAGTGCCAAAATCTGATTATATCACATCCTGCTGGAAATGAACAAGCTGTTCATATCTTGGAGGAGGGAAATGAAGGAAAGCCAAGTACCAGCTTCTTGTAACTGCTGTTTTCCATTCCATTTAGAGACAAGATAAAAATCAAGTGACACAATGCACAACGCCCAAAAAAGCAACCAAAGAAACTTAGAGGGAAAAGTCTACTTTTTCTACTTTTTCTTTGGTTTAATTAACTGACTGTTAAATTGAATAGCTAAGATTCAGAGATAAGATGAAAGAGAAATGAACACAAGGCCAGCATTCGCTATTGTAAAGCTGGCCATTGGAAACCCTTGCCAATCTACCACAAATCACTGGCAATCTATCATAAGATTTTGATCCACGTTCTACCTGCCCCTTACTCAGAGTTCTTTTAAGAATAATATGTGGTGTGACATGAAATAAGGTTACCTGATTTTACAAGAGAGGAAATGATATCAATCTCATCCAGCCAAAATCTGAAATCAATTCACATCTAGCAGGGTTTCATGGGAAATTAACTTGAAGAAGTCAGGGAGGTTTCCCCCAAAACAAGTACTGTGTTTATCTAACAAGTCTTTTAATCCAGAGTAAGGGCAAAATGAAATAATACATTTGCTTGGATGAAACTCACTGAACAAAGAAACCTAGATGAAACCTGCTGCTATTACATATTAGCTATGCCTATGCCATGATTAATGTCAATGAACCAGAAACACAAAAGGTGTGAGGGCAACATAAGCCAAACCTGATGCTCCCTGTCACGTCTCTCACACACCGATGATTGCATGGTAAATGATTTTGAATTACTCTTACATTTTGCCAAGTTATTTTCTCTAAAATGGACTTCCAGTGCTTGTGTACACATGACATACTTAATCTCTTCATGAAAACAAAACAGCAAAAAGGGTTCCCTTTTCAAAGAGCGAGAACAGATTTCTTTTCTGACTACTTATCATTTGAGGTCTTCTTTAAAATAGCTCCCAGAGGTTGGAAATGTAAGGATCTGTCCTATACTGAATTAGTTATCAAGCCATCGGTCCATAAATCTCTCATTATTCTTCATCTTGGGTCCACCAGATGTTTTGGATTTCAATTCCCAGAATCTCCAGCTCTTGATCATGCTTGTTGGGAGCTTCTAAGAGTTGAACTTCAAAATAAATGGAGAGCCCACAGTGTCATCATCCATGGTCAACACTAAGAGCTTTTTCACAGTATACAATTATAACGATAACGTCTTTAACTGCCATGGATCCATCCTGTGGAAGCCTGGGATTTGTAGTGTTGTGAGGTAAATAAAAATTCTCTGCTAGAGAGCTCTTTTGCTTCCCCATACTAAATATCTCAGGATTCCACAGGACGCAGCCATAGCAGTTAAAGTGGCATCCAAGTAGTGTGTTGTGTGAAAAGGCCCTAAGTGGCAGCAAACCCTCCAGGATTTTCAGGAAGAAAGAGGCCTTTCCCATTATCTGATCTCCTGACATCTAGGGTTGGCATCATAGATGTCTGCAAAGGAACAATGTGCATAGATGTTCTTGGCAGACGTGTATGCTCAGGAGGCATGAGCAGTCGTGTACACTGGAGTAAGACTGAGAGAGCTGCTTTGCTTCCCTGTAACCTCACATACAGGACACAATACGTGGAATACATCTGAATAGGCTTGGGTGGTCTTAGGTAGACAGAAAACACAATTTCTCCTCCTCCACATCTGTGTCACTAAATTTTTTATGGAACTGATGTAAAGATTACTGAAATCAGTTACTGATTACTGATATACTAACATAATGCATATGACATTACAAGTACTTTGAACACTGTGGTTTGCTGTATGAATGATCAAGTACCTTGTTCTTACCTTTCTAAAGAATACTTTAAACATTATTTTTAATTCTATAGATAATAGAACTACATTTTACATTTAATTACATTTTAACCATCATTTTTGTATATTCTTGCCTATATGTGTTTTATCTACATTTGACAATGTTTTTGAGGATTTCAGTGCAGTTGGTGACTTGATGGAGAACAGTAGTAAGCTATAGATATTTAAGTGTAATTACATAGTTGTGAAGGTGGAACCAGAGTGTAACGCAGGAATGGGCGACTCTGGAAGGGCAGAAGGCCACATAAGCCTCTAAGGAGCACTTGGTGGGCTGTACCCCACTGTACCCACTCCTGAAAAAAACAAGAAAAAAGAAAGATATTTTTCCCCAAATGCCCTCTAAGGGACAAGGCATTCGGGGTCCTTCCTGGGCCATTTGTAGGCCCAGGAGAGGCTTTTTTTTTTAACAACAGGAAGTGAGCAGACATCACTTCATGTCCACTTCCTGTTTCAAAACAAAAAACCCCTATTAAGCCTAAATTGGCCCAAGGGGGTCTCCAAATGTGAAGAAAAAAAGTTTCAGGAAAAAAATGTTTGCAAAAAAAAAAAATGACCTTCCCCCTTTGGGGGGGGGGGCTTGGGACCATAAAAATGGTCCTGGGACCACATGCAGTGACATGGCCCAGGGCCACATGGGTTGCACTTGCCCACCTCTGGTGTAATGGGATACCGAAAGATGAAAGATTGTGATACCCAGCATAAATCTTCAAAAGGCTGCATAAGATGATACAGGTCTGTTGAACAAGTGAATCCCATTGGTTCAATAGTTCTACTCTAGTGAAGACTAACTAGTTATAGTCTTACCAGTGCATTACCATAGCTCAACATTCACACGGGAAATGGGTCGGGTTGGTTTTCTTGCACCAACTGGCATGTATGCCATGGCAACTAGGTTACCTGTACCCCTTACAAACTCGTTGCTGTGCCTGTTCAAAACAACGCGGACTGCCTAGGAAACCAAAGCAACAAACAGAGGGAGAGGGTCGGAGAACTGCAGAAGCAAGTCTTGCTCATCAGGCTCAGTCACGTACAATGCCAAGGTGTATTAACACCGAGAAATTCATGCTGCAGCAGCCTGAGCACATGACTGATGGTGCTACCCAACCAGTTGTGTGAGGTTCTGGCCTGACATTCACCACCCAGATACTTAAACCTCCTTGAACATAGACCATTTGCTAAGGGGGTACATAATTCTGACATACTGAGCATTAGACCTTTTTGAAAATCTGACAGTTTGAAGCATCTGAATGCAGTGGGTGTGCTGATCTCACCCTGGATCATGAGTGCCAAGCAACTGAAATGCCACTAGCATGACTTCACGCTTTGACAGTTTATGGGTAAAAAGAAAGGAGGAGAACCTCAGCATGCCAAACATAAAATAAAAGGAGAGTAGAGGGTTAAAGGGGTGGGGGGAAATGCCAATAGGCAAATATTTAGAGTGCTCAGTTTTATTAATCATTTGAGATGAATTATATAGAGCATGTCTCTGGTGGTGTAGCAAATGGCAAAGTGCACCAAGCACAGTATGTGAGCTGCAAGGATACATCCAACAACACAATGCACAGCAAGCTTGGTATCAAGATCTGAGCTGATGAGAGTTTTCAAACCTTTATGATACCAAGCAATCATTTTCAATATTAGGCAAAAATTTTGGCTCATTTGGTACCAGCACCAAAGCTGGACCATTGTGGACAAAATGGCTGGAGTCCTGTTGATGACATATGCAGGCAAGGGCTGGCATCCTTTAAATGGTAGGAACTCACTACTTCCCTCATACAATGACTTTCACTCACACCTCTCACCTTCCTCCTGCAGCCCACCCCCTCAACACAGCTGCACAGTGGCTGGAAGGCTTGGGGCAGATGAGAATCACCTGGCTCTGTCCCTACAGCCAGACACACAATGGCGATGTCACCCTCTGAAGGCCCTGGGGAATGCCTTTGTAATTGTGCCCCCAATCAGACCAGGGGTGGGCAACTGTGGAAGGCTAGGAGGCTACATTAACCTTCCGTCCCAAGAGAACATGGGGCACTGCATCTCCCACTGCTCCAGAAAAAAACCCAATTTTTTTACCCCCAAATGCCCTCTAGGACATTTCCACACTGGAATATGCCCCTGTGGCCAATGAAGGCCTGGGGAAAAGGGGACATCCAGGAAGCACCAAGCCACAGTTTGGCACCTGGGAGAAAAGAGAAGATATCACCCTCCTGGGTCTTCTCCAGTGAGAACACATAAAGACACTGGAGATATAGGAAGATGAGATGTTCTCTCTGTTCTCCTCATTTCCCCATTCCGTATTCTAAGATACATAATACATAAGATGACTACTTAATTTTACTTTAACGTGGTGGATAGGATAGCATCCACCACTGCACCTGAAAGGCAGCAGGGAAACACTCAGCTCTGGCACATCCTCAAGATGTGGCACGCACAGTTCTTTCTTGCAACAGCTCACCACTGCTTCCTGACACTTAGCATGTGCTACCCAAAACAGGTGTCCCAGGGTTTGTCTAAATGGTGAAAATACTCCTCACAGAGTGCGAGGAGAATACAAGCTGTCTTAATGGCATCCCGGATCATATTGCCATATTTGGAAGGAGAGGGGGCTAAATATGCTACATACACTCCGCAGGAAAAGCCTTTCTGGCTTTTCCCAGAGTTTTTTTTTTTTTTTTTAATAGCGGGGGAATGCGCATTCCTGCTTATTGGGACAAGCAATGCGAACAAATTCGCTTTCCCTTACGAGCAGAAGCTGAAAGCTGATTAGCTGGATGAGTGTGGGTGCAGGAATTGCTAACAAAGCAAGCACTCAGAACCGCCATGGGTTGTTATTGTTTGTTCCTCAGTGAGCGAGCACTAATGTGATAAAATGGGAGGTTGGGATGTTTTGTTTTGTTTTTTGCTTTTCTGTTAAGGCAAAATTTAGCTTTAAAAAATACTGCTTGGCAGTAATTGGTAAGTAAAAATGCGAGTAATATACTCGTGGCCACCATCTTGATTTACAGACATGCCCATTAGCACAGCAAACATGGATAGCTTCACATGCCTGTGATCTACCTTAAAAAACACAAAACATTAAGACAAATTTCAGCTGCTGAGAGTTGCCTTTACTGCGGAGCAATCTACTTCTTTTCGCCTTATCTAGACAAGCCCCCACTCTGCCTCCTTGTAGTACTGGCTCAGGCTGTGGTGACAGGAACTGTTCACTTCACAATGAGTCCAGCCTGCTTTCTCTTCGGTGGCTGTGAATGATATTCATAAGTACCTAATAAGGCCAACTCAACTACAGTAGGACCCCCATATCTGTGGGGGATTGGTTCCGCCCTCCTCCGCAGATATCAAAAACCATGGATAACAGTAAACACCATTGAAAATAATCAGATGTCTGGTTTAAAATACCATAGAGTTGCCTTGGAGGACCTAGAAAACATCTAGAGAGGATACCTCTCTAGGCATTTTCTAGGAAGACTCTGTGGTAGGTGTACTGTTTTATATCCCACGGATAACTGAATCAGTGGATAATGAATCAGTGGATACGGGGTCCTACTGTAATTGTATCTCCTCACACACCCCTAAAACTCATGCTGATCTGTGGAAGGACTTATTAATGCATTTTCCTAATTCTTATGATTGTTTCTTGTGAATATGAATCAATAGCCCTATCTGGCTTATTGTTCTTTATACCTTTTCTTTGGGTGGTTGCATTTGTTGTAAAAAGCTAATATGTTTATTGATTATTAGCACTGATTACTATTTAATCACTGCTTTGAATCAGATTATTTAATCTGGCTCAAATAACCAAAATTCCCTATTATGCTCCAATGTCAGCGCTGTCTCCTTCCACCACCACATGCCAGGGGACCAGTCCAGAACTAGACAAGGGAAGGGATGCCTGTACTTTCCTTGGGGGAGAGGGGAATCACATCACAAACTATGTGAATGGTTTTGCACCTCAGTTTGGCTATTAGACTTTCTCTGAAGTGTGAAGAGAGAGAGAGACTGAGAGCAAGCAACTGGCTTCCTTCTCCACTGACTCACAACTGGAATCTCTTCCCTCTTTATATTTGCCAGTGGAAATATCTAGGTCACCCTTTCAAAGGGTACAAGGAAGAAAACCAGTTTCTCTCTCTCTCTCTGTTCCTCATAAGTATCGCTGTACATAAATCCACGCTGGCATGCACACATGTATCAAGCACTCCCACAGCCTGGTATGTATTTTCCACTGATATGATCTATTCATGTAGCCTTTGATTCTAAGGAAAGGGTGCTTTGAAATCTGATCCGATCATGCCAGCGAACCCTCAACCAAGAGCAGCCTCCTCTTCATGTGCTCAGAAGCCATCATGGTGCTCTCAGCACCTGAACAGCTGAGAGGAGCATAGCAAGCACCCTTCCTCTTGCGGTTGGGAGGACATCCCTCCCACCAATCCCAGCTCTGGAAACACTTTGCTCCAGGCCTAAATCCCACAGGGCATTTCCTTGCGTAAATGACAACATGGATAAGTGGAGAGTGGAACATCTGAGTGAATATTTGGGGGCAGTTAAGATCAAGAGCATCTGCTTGCTTATATCAGTGCATGACAGAGCTATGGGCTCCAAAACGTGGTTCATTATGTTGTTCATGTGCAAATAGGTATTCTCTACTGAAACATGATGATATACTTGGATTAATTACATTTTACATATAAGATGAACCAGAGAATGTATAATAATAACTCCATAAAGAATAAGTAAACAGATCAAGGTGGAAATCATGCAGTCCTCCTAATATTGTTGAATTGCAAGTCCCAGCAGCAAGTCCCAGTGGTGACGAATGCTGGAAGTTGCCATCCAACACCATCTGGAAGGCTACATGAGTCCCACTCCTGAAGCATAGGCTTATGGTTTTGACTTTTTAGGTTGTCTTCAAATCGGAAAATACAAAGAATCTTTAAAATGTTTTTTTTAATCCTAAACAGAACAAAGAGACACTGCTTTTCCATTTTATTTATTCCTTGTTGATCATTCGCCACATGATGTCTGTATACTAACGCTGATGGGAAAGATCAAACAGATAGGTTCAGGATAAACTGAATTCAACTGGGGGGGAATGAGAAACCAAGAGAAACAGAAGTAGACCCAATTTGGAAGATTTAGCCATCTACAATTCCTCAACCAACCTGTCTGGTGTGGAGAGATATTTCTGCTTTTGGAATTTCTTCTCCAATCCCATGAGCTGTAGTTCTGTAAAAATGGTTCGACTCCGGCGGGGCTTTTTCAAGCGGGGGGTTGGCTGCTCTGTCTCGGATTCACTGCTCCCATGAGTCTCGCTGGCCTGTGTCTCTGAGCAGGTGCTCCCTGGAGGTGGGTGTGGTGAGAGAACCCGAGAAGTGCTCGCTGTGGGGATGAAGTGGGAGATGGCGGAAGGCTGCCTGGTGATGACAGAGATGAGGGGATAGGCCCGCAGGGAAGGGGAGCCTGGGAAAGAGAAATCAGAGAAGGAAAAAAGTTAGACCACAGAGTATCATCTTCACAGGATGTTTCAAGGTTCAAATTCTGGAGTTAGCTGGAAGAAATTATTACCTCATTTCATAGAAACTTAAGATTTAGATGGGAACCAATGGCCATCTAGTCCAACCCCCTGATAGCCCCCATCTTGGAATATCAAATAATTGGCTATATTTTATATTTGGCTAAGTGTGGCCATTCACACGGTTGCAGGTAAACCAGGAACCCCTAAATACCAAGGCAAGATTCATGTAAGACCAAAGGAGGAGCCTTTGGAAATCCCCCAAAACCAAATACTGTACTCAGGTCTGAGAGTTAACACCTGGGGAAGAGTCATTCACTGATCCACACAATGATAGCAAGTCCTTGATGCTTGTAAAACGGCTCCTTCCTTCCCTCATTCCTTCCAACAAAAGACCTTGCATGCTTCGATTCAATTCCAAATCAGCACCCATTAATGAACATTAACTCTTCTGAGGCACCCTTTGTTTAGCTCTAGTAACTTCTGAGAAACATTGTATTCCACTCAAACTCCCATCCCTTCAAGGAAAATATTTCATATAAATATTACCCTAAAACACTACCTGGGTATGCCTGAATCCCCTGCCTTTTGACTCCACATCAGTTTGTGTCACTATTCTGTCTCCTGGACCTCCTCTCTGCCAATTTACTTTGAGATCTCTGCTCTGTACGTGTAACCCGCAACCCCCTTACTCTATTCCTCTATCCAAATACTTCCAACTGTCTTTGATAGCCTTGCGTGAGTGTCTGAAGCCTGGGTGTTTGGGTGAGTGCTGTTTATATTAATTTCCAATAAAGACCATTTAATTGCACCTTTTGGCTTAGAGTCTCCTGTGTTATTACCAGTATACATAGGCTAAAATCTCCTGCTGTTGCCTGACCTCTTGCAAGCCAAGTTGAGTTAGTTAAATTCCCAAAATTAATACTAGGACATTAGAGGGCCTCCATGGATGCCAAGCAACTCCTCTGCCATGCAGGAATACACAACTACCACACTCCTGAAAGATGCCCATCCAACCTTTGTTTAAAAACCTCCAAAGATGGAAAGTCCACCACTCTCTGAGCAGCTCCTACAGTTTAAAACCACCCCCAGCTCTTCCAATTAAAAAAAAAATCCTAATGTTTATGTGGAACCTCTTTTCTTATAATTTCAATCCATTGGTTCATGGTTCTAGTCTCTGGAGCAACAGAAAGCAAGCTTGCTCCATCTTCTACATGACAACCCTTCAGATACAGGTGGCCCCCAGATCTGAGGGGATACGTTCCCAGACTTACAGTTTATAAATGAAACCACGGATAATAGCAAACCCTATTAAAATAAAGGACTTGTGGTACAAACATACCACAGAGTTGCGTTGAAGAGCCTAGCAGTTCCTAGAGAGAACACCTCTCTAGGCATTTTCAGGCACAACTCTATGGTATGCATCCCTATTTTTTTTTCCAGCATGGATAACTGAAACGGTGGATACTGGCTCCACAGATATGGGGGACAACCTGTATTTAAAGATAGATGTCATGCAGTTTCTCAGTCTTCTCTTCTCTAAGCTAAACATATCTAGCTCCCTAAGTCATTCCTTATAAGACTTGATTTCCAGACTTTTTATCATGTTGGTTGCCCTTCTCTGGACATGTTCCAGCTCGTCAATATCCTTGAACTGTGGTGTCCAGAACTGGGCACTGTATTGCATGTGAGGTCTAACAAAAGCAGAACAGGCTGGCACTACTGCTTCCCTTGATCTGTACACTATGCTCCTGTTGATGCAGAAATATGTTCTCCTCTCTGGAGAACCACAGTTGTAATAAGCCACAGTCCCCCTACTTGACCACTTCCCTCCCTCCTTCCCATTGGCTACTTAATGGTTGTTGCAGCATCCCCATGGAATCTGACAGTTGCTGGGGGAGAAGGTTTAGGATAGTGTGCAAATGAATTTTTCCTTGCACCCCATCCAAAATAAGACACATTCATGTGTATCCTCGAGTTGCATACACATGTCCAGCCTGTTTCTAATGTGGAAATGTAATTTTGTGCACATCAGTATTTCAGCATTCACATGTTTCTGCCTACTTCTGAAGCAGAGAACAGCCTATCATCTGGCCCATCATTTAGGGGCAGGACTGTAGCTCAGGGGTACAGCACATATTTAACATGCAAAAGGTTCTAAGTTCCAATTCCTGGTATCTCCAGGGAGGGCTCAAAAATACCCCTGAAACCCTATCACTCAGTGTTGACACTACTGAACTGGTTCCTGGCTTAATCATTTTTATGTGGGCTGGCAGTGGTTCTCCAAGTCCTTGAAGGAAACCACCTCTGAGTATTCCTTGCCTAAGAAAACCCCTATGAAATTTGCGGGGTTTGCATAAGGCGACAGGCAACTTAAAGAGACACACACAAAGACCAGGGAATTTCAAGAGATGTTGCTTGTCAGGCAACCAGGTAATAAGCAACACCTGCTGAAATCACTGTCTCTACACAACCATTAAAGGTACAGGAGCCCTCTTTAGTTTTCGCTCTGGCCACCCTAAGTGCAACAGCATCTAGATATTTCTCTACCATTTTTTTTCTCAAATTCAAGCATGTTAAAAGCAGGTGGGTATAAAAATCTCTAAACTGATATTCTGATTCTATTCAGATTTGTTCACAGGTGGATAAGAATTCTGACTTGTTTTACACAGTGGAGTAAGGCATTTAGGATTGTTCCATGGAAAACCACCAAGTACTAATAAATGAAGTTCTTTGAACCCCTGGAAGCAGATGCTTTCAAATGTTAACAGATGATAAGCAGGGCTGGACAAAGTGAATTGCTGGTGCTGCCAGCGGGCCTCCAGACTTTTTCTTCAGCTGGTGACCCTCCATTTCTTGTTTTTTGTGTGCCTTCAAGTCATTTCTGACTTATGGGGACCCTAAGGCAAACTTATTCATGGGGATTTCACAGCGGAATTTGTTCAGAGGGAGATTGCCCTTGCCTTCCTCTGGAAGTGCTTCAGTTGTGTATTCCTGCCTGGCAGGGGTTGGACTAGATGGCCCTTGTGGTCCCTTCCAACTCTAAGGTTCTGTTATTCTGTCTTTCCTCCTTCTGCTCTCCAGGATCCTTGAAATAAGCTATTAAGGAATGAACTTGTGAAAGTTATAGACAAAGAACTTCGATCTGATGGCTGAGGTATTGGTGTTTCTGATGAACTCAGTTTGGAAACATTAGCTTTGGACTACAACCCCCAGGTTTTCCCAGTTAATATGGCCGCTGGTCATGATGGTTTGGGGATGATGGGAGTTGTAGTCCAAAACTGAGTCATTCTCAAGTCCTGATCTTATTTTTTTAATTGAAGTTTTTTCAATTACAAATGAGCAACAATAGATCAGTATACTACAGAGAATAAAATTACCCCAGCCCACCTCAAAAATCAAATGCTGCCAAATTAAAAGAACTAATAACTTTAAGATACTGAGCTTGAATTTTCTTTGCTGCCATGCTTGTGTGCATTTGCTGTTAAATGCACATCTTGGTCGCAGTTGGGTACTTAAATGTTTTTTTGCTAAAAGCTATATTGCAGAATTCAAAGAATCGTGAACCAGGTCATTTTGCTTTAAAATTTGAGAAGAGAACAACATTCTTGAGCATTTTGTGCATGTGTGTGCGCGCACACACACACCCCTGCATTCTTGTAGTGGTATTTAGTGTAAAAATAAATGGATATAAATACAAAAAAGTCCCCATTTTTTAAATGAAATGCTAAGGGTGTATATGCCAGCCAGACCCTTTTCTGCAAACTTTGTTGTCATCCTTGCACAGAGGTACAAGGAGCCATATACATTTCTGTTTTCCTTCTGTTTCCTTTCTTAAGCAAGCCACACCAGAAACCACAAAAGCCATTAAAAAGCAATAAATCAGCAAAGCTCAGAAACCACGGAGAAGGATTCGGGTGACCGAAACCTTTGGAGGGAAGCATTTTTACAAGGGAACAGCTTCTAAGGAGCTTAGCTAAGGATATTCTATATCAAGAGCAATCAGGGTTAATATTTGTTTTCCTCTTTGGGTGGTGTACAAGGGAGGGTGGTAGAGGTATGAATGACTGTAATACAGAGGAGCCAAAAGAGCAGGAGGAAAATGGAATGGTGGAACATTCACCCTACCCCATGAGGAAAGCCAAACAAAAAAAGAAAGGAATGGGACCAGCCTTTTAAAAAGGTGTGAGATAGAAAGAGATGAGGTGGAAATGGGAACCTTGTTTGTTAGTGCAATCTCCACCCGCTCCAGTGTATTTAATACCGAACAGTTCTCCAGCCAACTCCTGTGGTCTGGTCCTATTTCTGTTTACTTGGAAAGAACTCCTGTTCTGTTCAATGAGAACTTGCTTCCAAATCAGCATGCATAAGATTGCAGCCTTGATGTTTTAAAGCCTGTCAGTGGAGGAGAGTAGCAAATAACAGTTTTCTACCACCCTGCAGCCAAGACTAAATGAAAGAAGAGAGGTGCCCTTTTTGCCTGTTGGTAGAGAAGAGCTGCGCACAGGATTTTAACCATTACTAAAGGAACCAAACTGAACCAGAGCTAAAATGCTTGGAACCAAATTGAACCAGAGCTAAAATGGCTGGTAGCGTATACACACTGACCTGGTGGCGCAGTGCTTAAATGCCAGTACTGCAGCCACAACGTTGTAAGTTCGATCCTACAGAGCCCCAAGGTTCATTCAGCCTTCCATAGGTCAGTAAAATGAGTACCCAGCTTGTTGGGGGCAATTAGCTAACATGTTGTAAACTGGTTAGGGAGCGCTTTGACACTGATAAGCAGTATAGAAATAGAAGTGCTATTGCTATTATATTGTCCCAGAATGATGCTAGGTCCAGAGAAGTATGGGGAATATAAAATAATGGCTAAGCAGCCAATACAATCACTGGCATTTAGAGGCCAAAAACTGTTATCAAAGAGAGAGAGAGAAGAGGAAACTGTGCTACTCCCAATGTTAATGAGGAATCCCATGCTTTGAGAAGAGTAGACAATTTTTCCACAACTGGGAGGAATTTGGCTGAGTGGATTCCCCCAATATTTCTGCTCACAAAGATAGAGAATGGTGAGGAGCTATTGGATTACTCTGAGGCAAGATTGTCAACCCCCCTTCTTTGTTGCACAGTGGGGAATCAGGAGTAGCATCTACTGTTGATATGCTTCCATGCCACTTATTTTATATGTTTTATTTTATTTATATCCCGCTTTTCTCCCAATATGGGACCCACGTCCCAGACTTGTAGAGGAGCTTATCAGTAGTTGCAAAAAAACCCACAGAGCTTGGCCACCCTGTCCATCTCGAAGAGATTCCACTTTGGTAGGTGACAATTGCCGGTCAGTAACAAATATTTGCTAATATTTGGCATCTGAAAATATGAGTTTGGGGCTTTTTAATGCTCTCATTACCACCACCCCACAAAAAAGGGTAACATGTTATAGGCAACTACTGTATAGTACTGGTAACTCATCACTCGCATTCTTTCTATGTTTGGAGCAACCTGACTGCAACTCCATGACCTTTGTATTTACTGGGATTTGAAATCCCCTTCATGTCTGAATCCAAGCACCTACATTTTCCAGAAGGTGCTCTTAAATTCCATACAAGCCCATTTTAGTAGAACTCAAGTGCATAACACACACACACATTATTGACAAGCAATTAAAAATTGGCATAAAGCAGCTATGTCTACTTGGTGCTGCTGAGGCTTGTCTAGTGTCTGAACAGGTCTATGTTTCCTTTATCATTTCTTGCTCTGTTTTACTGATGAGTATCTGCCATCAAGTGTAGATATGTGAATGCCCAGGGGTAAAAACTGCGGAGAAATTGGTCCTCTCCCTAATTTTTCTGTTTCTTTTTCAAGTCTTCGCATCTCTAGCTGTGCATATGCTTTGTGTGTTTTCAGAAATACTGACAGAGCTTATTGTGATGTCAGTTGCTACTATTCACAATAATTTTCTACTAAAATACAATATGTTTAGTCATCATGCATTGCTGGACAACTTCATAGGACATTAGGACCATAACCAATTAGGACCTGGAAATACTTGGCCATGGTTCCAAAGTGCAGATCCTTTTTTCCCCATTGGCCTTGCTGGCTAGAACAAATGGGAGTTATAATCCAACACCATCTGGAGGACAAAACATACTCCATCCCTGGTGTGGACGACACCATGCTAAATATATGAGTCATCTAATTTGGTTCAAGGCCACTTCTTTAAGTTTTCAACAAGTAAACAGGAATTGGGATAGCTTCACCCTTGAAAGCTGCAACCTCACACAAGCCTTAAAAAATAATAATTAAAGCTTAAGCTAAAAATGAAACAATTAACTTGGTTAATTCCAGCTGATGAGAAGTTGGCCATAAACTCAAATGACACAGGTGCTATTCTGAGTTCTGACTCACTGATTGACCTTTAGCAAATCACTTTACATCTCCAGCTCCATTTCATTTATTGGCACCCCGATCCTAAAAAATATTTACTTGGCAGCAAGCCCATTGACTTAAAAAGCATTTCCCCTATATGATTTGCATACACTGTTCCCAGTAATTCTTATGGGAATACTGCCGGCATTATCCTGGTATTGCATCTCAGGAAGAAATAGTGATTTGCCAAAGGACACCCACTAAATCCATGCCTAGGATGAAATTTAGATCAGGGTGTGGAGTTATTTTGGCAGGTCAGAGTCTTCCACATCAGTGGTACACTGAATCTGTTCTGGGTTTTACTCCAGACTTTAAAGCTGCTACCTAAAGTGCTGAACCTACTTGAAGAACAGAGTTAAGCACTTTGGAAAGCTCCTTTAAAGTCTGGAATAACGCCTGAAGCAGATTCACTGCACTCCTGACATGGACTCCACCTGCTGCCTCTGTTTAAGTGGTTAAAGCATTGGATTAGGATTGTGTAGACCCACGTTCAAATCCCCATAAAATATAACTTTGGGCCAGGCTTTCTCTTAAAACAGCATGGGGTTGTTATGAAGACACAACGGGTGGGAACACGCACATGGTAAACTGTCTTGAACTCCATCATCATCATCATCATCATAATCCTTATTTATTTCTCCCTATGTACCTTGTCCACACCGTAATTTTATACATCTCTATTATGTCTCCTCTTAGTACTCTTACCCCTCATCTAAACAGGCCCAAATCTTTCTGCCTAACACAGTTACTCTACTTCCTTGAAAATTTTCCTCAGCCTTTTCTGCATCTTTTCCAGCTGTATGTAATCACTCTTCAAAAGTTTCAGTTAAGATTCACTGCTTCAGATGAAGCCATGTTCTCCTCCCTGACATGCTTCTGAGTTCCTCATTCTTTTTAGCTCCACACAGATCCACACTGCAGATGTTACCGCGGTGGGGAAGCAGAGACAAAGGGAAAACTATGTGGGAAGCACTAATTAATTGCACTGTCTGAACACCAGCAATGGCAGGACACTTTCTCCTTCCAGGCAAAAACTCAGCTAAATCAGTTTTGGAAGAGGAAAAAGAAAAGATGGAAAGATTTATGCTCCTTGCTGGCACATCAGCTCTGCTCCGAGGCAGAAATGAGATCTTTGCTGAGAAGGCTGTACAAGGTAAACAGGAGAAGAAAGTGAATGAACTGGAGATATGAAAAGATCTATAAATCTCTTTGGCTTGAGGGTATCAAAGGAAAAGGGAAACCAAAAGCCAGCTTGTTCCATTTCAAGCTGGACAGGAATAAATTTTGAGTTGAAAGCCCTGGGAAACTGCTACTGAATGCTTTGGCTACATCCCCCTGCCTGCCTTTGAAGCAGGGAGTAGATACAGCACAGAGCTTGGACAAGTTCCTTTTTGGACAATGTCTCCCGAAATCATCCAGCCAGCATGGCCAGCACTGGCCGTGATGGCTGGAGAATTCTGAGAATTGTAGTCCCAGAAAAAAAATTCTCAACTCTTATCCAGCATAATACAGTATTCTGAAGTTACAGAGAGGTGTTCTGGGCATCTCCCTCAGGCATAGGCTGCTGTTCTAGAGAAAGATCAGATATCTTTGGCAGATAAATCTGGTGTTCCCTCCATGGTTGTGCACTGGAATAGTAACTTAAGTATTTGTCTGTGCTTACATGACCACAACAGCACCATCCATACACAAGATGGAGATACTGGAAGGTTCAGGAGACCCCTCGAGGTTGGCAGAAGGGAGGGGGAAACCCCAAGGGGATGGGACTACAAACAACCCAATGATGTCTGAGCAGGCACCGTGGTCATGGAATGATGACTGGCTGATGGAAAACCAGATGGAGGGAGAATGGAATGTAGTGCCCAGAATCATGAAGAAGGATGCTTTGCACTGCAATCTTTTGTTACAGGTCTTCCTTGTTTCATTGAAGTCTCTATAGAAGGTACCATGGTGCATTCTACCTCCATGTTGGCTGGTGGGGAGGAAAGCCAATTTGAAGTCTCACTTCAGGTACCCAAATGGCCACTCCTACCTACTTTATATTGGGGGGGGGGAGGGTAGAAGACCCAGTGGTGGCTGATGGCTTCTCCAAGGTACTGAACCTATTTTGGAGATAGGGCTCAGCACTTTGGAGGGTTCCTTAAAAATCTGGACTAAAACCCAAAACAGATTCAATGCCCCACTGACATGGAAGCCACCAGCTGCCACTGAATAGACAGATCAATCTACCCATAATCATCAGCAGGCAAGTTTCTTGTTAAGACAAATCACCATATTTATTTGCACATATGTTCACATATACTGTATAAGTACTAGATCACCTATCAGAGCTTTGTCACCAAAATAACAAGACAAGTTTAAAAAAAAAAACACCCTTTTTTTACCATTGGCCAGGCTGACTGAGGCTTCTGAGAGTTGAAGTCCAAAGCAGCTAGATGATCTCTGTTGTTGCCTTGCTCTATATGTCTTTATCCAACAGGCTGATCACCTTCTTAACATTTTGATAAGTTAAAAGAGAGCTGATAGCTTGGAAAAGTTACTTTTTTTTAGACAACTTCCACAGTGGCTATGCTGACTTTGGGATTCGGGTGATAGCAGTTTTTTAAAAGTAACTTTTCTAAACCCTGGGCTAGCTACTGCAGCATAAACAAATACTAATGTAACCTACATAGAAGGAAGCATGTCCCCTCTCCCTCCCAAACATGTAATGGAGCAAGGTTAAAGAAGGAATCCTTGCTATAGTAAGAGAGGTGATACCTATTTTTCTGTCAGTGAAACAGTGTGGAACATGGGCCTTCCGACAAGCTAAAATCCAACCTTCCCCAACCCGATGCCCTTCAAATGTGCAATTTGATTCCATTGGTTCCTGTCCTAAGGCCTCACCATACTCCAAAGAAAAGCAGCAGTGCAGCCAGACTGTCCTATCTTCCATGCCTTACTACATGATGTCATCATTTTTCCAGTGTTCTGACATTCTGGTCCCATGGGGGACTGAGGTAAAACTGCATATTTTTGCTAATGGGGTTTTCAGGTTACCAAAAGACCCAGTGTTACTTCAGTCCCCTCCACGGGACTGGAATAAAAGAACAAGAATGTCATGCATTAAGGCAGCATGGAAGACGTAACACTGCCGCTTTTCTATGGCGTGCAGTAAGCCTCCTACTCTCTGCAGCAGTAGAAAACAAGCTTGCTGCATCTTCTACCTGACTTTCCTTCAGATATTTCCCCCTTTGCAGTCCAACAACATCTGGATAGTTGAAAATTCCCACCCCTGTTGTAGCCTAACACGTCTCACAGCAACAGTTTGGGAAGGTCTGGAACAAACTGTTCACTTTATCAACATCATACCATCATTAATACCCCACCTTTTCCCCAAAACTGGAACATGAGGCAGCTTACAATTTTTTTTAAAAAGCACAATCTAGTTACAAACATAGCAAAGAAAACATACAATTTAAAATAATAAAAAGGAATAAGAAAAAACATTACAATTAAAGAACACAGCACTGTTTCAAAAGTCCTTTCTTTTCAAACTTCAAGTCACAAAGGCTGTCAGAATAAAACTATCATTGCCGGCTGGTGGAAAGACCACAAGGAGGAAGCCATTCCTGAATCCCTGGGAATGGAGGTCCAGAGCCCAAGGACAGTCACCAAAAAGGCCCTCTCTTACATCCCCACCAGCCATGCCTGTGAAAGCAGTTGGGCTGAGAGGAGAGTCTCTCCTGAGGACCTCAGGTCCAAGGCAGGCTCATGCAGGAAGATATGATCTGCCGGATAGCCTGGACCTAAGCCACATAGGGGTTTATAAAGTTCATAACCAGCACTTTGAATTGTGCCTGGAAACAGGCTGCTGAAACATTGCACATTTTATGAACAATCATTTTTGGTGTCAGCCCCCTCTGATAGCCCCACCTGGTGCCGTCCATACCTCCATTCACACACACCTCTAGTGATGTCACTGGATTTGTTTGCCTTCATCCAATCCATTATTGATGCCAGACACTAATTTAGAACCAAAACAGCTCCCTTGAAGTTTGGTGGAAAAGCGAACTAGAGTTGGGTGTCATCAGCATGCTGGTGTCATGCTGGTGGCACCACAACCCCAAACATCCAGGCACTTCTCCTAGTGGTTTCATGTAGATGTTGAATAGCATGAGGTCAAAACCAAACCCCCTAAGGGGCCCCTAAGGCCAATGGCCACAGGGCTGAGCAGGAGTCCCCCAGCACTACCTCCTGGGTTCACCCCTCCAGGAGGGAACAGAGACACTATATAAAACAATGTCTGCAAGTCCCATTCCAATGAGATGGCCCAGAAAGATTTCATGGCTGATGGTACTGAAAGCCACTGGAAGGTCCAGCAAAACCAATAGGGATGCTCACCCCCTGGCCTAGTCCTGGCAAGGTCATCCAACAAAGTGACCAAAGCTATCTCTGTCCCACCTGTGTCCTCAAATGCTTTCAACCTCTCAGAAAGGGTAAAAGGAGAAGGGGCGACACCTACATGGGGTTGTTTCTCTGGGCTTCCAAACAGCTGCAAGCAGAGCTTTAATTGCTGAACTAAGCTGTGATGTTAATTATTGTAATTATACTTACCAACTTTAGATCACTTTTCATTTTCAAATTATTTGGGGACTAATTAACAAAGTGCTAATAAAGTATGGGGGAGGGGCAGCATTTCTATCTGCATTTTCATTTGCTAGATACGGCACAAAACCTCCCAGTTCTTCAAGTCTCACAATTCTCATTATTCTGAAATGAAATTTATTGTGGTTCTGCTACTACAAGTGGTAGCAAAGCCCAGCCCTATTAGCAGCCTATCAACTCTACATTGCAGCATAATTTGGGCATAATAATAGTAATTAATATATTTGACTGCTCTTACAGCTCCCACGCCTGAAGGCCTTTGGAGGCTATACCAAAAGCTAATCGAGAGAATAATTAACTTACTTAATGATGACACTTTTCACACTGCTGCAGTGTTTACCTCTTCAAGGTAAATGCACTGACAGTAACCAATTAGCTCCAAAATATGCAACAGGCTGCAACCCTTAGAAACAGAAAAGAATTTAATAATGGCAGCCCTGGGGATCCACCCATAGAATACTAAATAGAAAAGTCATATGTAATCACAATTTAACATGTCCCATCCAGATTTTACCCTTTCTGGATTTGTTCTTGGAAGCTAAGCAAGGTCAGCCCTGGTTAGTACTGGGATGGGAGACTGCCAACAAATACCAGGTATTGTAGACTATATTTTAGTGGAAGGGACTGGCAAAACCGCCTCCAAGTATTCCTTGCCTAGGAATATACCCCATGGAAATCATGGGGTCACCATAAGTCTATAGGTGACTTGAAGGCACATACACACACAAAAGATGGCCATCAGTCCTGCTTCACAAAGGCCTATGTTTGAAGGGCTGTAGATTTTTGCACAGGTGCTCCCCAAAATGGTGAAATATGTCCGTTTGTCATAGCACATGATCTCACTCTCCTATATTCCTCGGATCTAGTGTGCTTTACTTTGTAATTGGTCACTGGATGGTAAACATGGCCTTAATTTGCAACTCTGACTGCTGAGGGTCAAACCAGATGTGAAAGTGAATGTGCTTTTCCTACAATTAACCACTTCTCCTCCCACAACATGATTTCCTCTAAAATACATGCCTCATCAATCAGACTTGCAAATGAAGACCATGGTCACCTTCCAATGACCAATCACCAAACAAAGCACATTAAATGTAAGATATGTAGCTGAGGAATATCACATGCTATAAAGAAGGAGATGTATTCCCACATCTCTGGGGAAATTCCATTAGGTAAAGTGGATTAATGGTAGGGAGTACATTTTCTCTTTAATGTCTAGTTTGACTTCCCATCCTGTTTAAAGAAAAGAACCATTAAAAAGGGAAACTAGGGCCTATATGTTGCCCATGAACTACAGTTGTCCCTCCGTATCCACGGATTTGGTATCCCCAGATTTAAGTATTCACAGCTTGAAAATATTCTTTAAAAATAATAATCCAAAAAGCAAACCTTGATTTTGCCATTTTATATAAGGGACACCATTCTGCTATACCACTGCATATAATGGGTCCGAGTATTCATGGATTTTGGTATCCATGGGGGGTCCTGGCACCAAACCCCAACGAATATGAAGGGACAACTGTATTACCATCTGGGGGAGCAGGATATTAAGTAGCTACAAAGGTCACCGGCTCATTCCCAACTCTGGCCACAAAAAATAATAATACTAATAATACGATTACTAGTATTATTAGTATTATTATACTTATTTATACCCCACTTTTCTCCCAAAATCGGGACTCAAGGCAGCTTACCATTCAAAAAGAGCAATACAACTAAAAACCAACAAAAAGTTAACATTAAAATGGAATTAAACTAATCACAGTATTAAAACAATTCAAACCTACACTTAAAAGAATAAAATGCAATTAAAAAGATAAAAAGCTATTAAAAGCAGCTTAGTTTAAAACAATACAGCACCCCTTTGCCCATTCTTTTAAAACTTTCTGTATTAAAAGCTGGTCCAAATAAAATGGGCTTTGCCAGAAAGAGACAAGGAGGGGGCCATTCTGGTCTCTCTCGGAAGGGAGTTTGAGAGTCCAGGGGCAGCCACCGAGAAGGCTCTCTCTCATGGCATGCACAACCACGCTTGTGACAATGGTGGGGGGCTGAGAGAAGGGCATTTCCTGATGATCTCAGTGCCTGGTCAGAATCAAATAAGGAGATATGAGGTGCGTCTATACGATCATAAAAAATCCGTTTGGGGGGTAAAAAATACGAATAGGCTGTCGTTCGTATGCATACGAACCGCCCACATGATTTTTTACCCCCCTAAACTCCGTATGACTCCCTCTTCCCCAAGCTGGCTGGAGCGAGCAAGCCAAGCGGGGGTTTAAAATCTCCCGCCGCTTTTTTTTTTTTAAAGGTTCCTGCTTTGAGGACAGTCGGTTTTCCCTATTTAGAATATAAAATAAAAATAAATAAATGTATAATTCACGGACTTACCAGAGCCTCGCTAGCCGGGAATCCAACATGGCGGCTGCTCCCAATTCCCCTCCGTGTTAGCCCCGCCCCCTCTGCTCGGCCAGCCAATCAGATTACACAGGCTGTTCGTATGTGTGCGAACGGACCGTACAGACCCATCAGCCCTCCGAATGGCATACGGATTTCTCATCACGATCTGCTTTCCCTCCCGAATGCCGCATGTGCGTATTTCAGGGTGGAAAACTGCACCCCCTCTTTTGCATGCATGTGAATCTGAACGGTCGTGTGTACCGAAGCGCGAACTTCCGCACGCCGTACGTATTATTTAAATCGTGTAGTCGGGACCCAGGTCTGCTAGATACACAGGACCTGAGCCATATAGGGCTTTATAGGTCTTAACTAGCACTTTGAATTGTACCTGGAAACAAACTTGCAGCCAGTGGGACATCGTAACAGGGGAGTAGTATGGTCTCTGTAATGTCTCCCAGTTAACACTCCGGCTGCAATTCTTTATACTAGCTGAAGTTTCCAAACTCTCTTCAAAGGCAGCCATTTGGGCACAGTACGCTAGTCCAAATGGGATGTAACTCAGACATGTACCACTGTGGCCAGATCCAGCATCAGAAGGAACGGTCACAGTTTTTCTTTTGAAATTATAGCAATTATTTCTAAATTGGCTTCCATACACTTAAATGTGTTACATGCACATTTTACGGAAATCCCAATTTATGGTCACCCCATTTTCATCAGTCCCCCTCATGTACTTGTATGAGAGCCAAACAGAAGTCTAGTTTACAATATTCATCAGTCCTAATTAGAACAGACCCATTAAATCAATTGTTGAATTATGAGTCAACATGTAGTTAAATCCCACTGATTCAAAGAGCTGGAATGGACAACAAGATCCAGGCCTATATATTTAACTTATGGCAATCAGGCATAGTGCATCTGCTTTAGGTTTTAGTCCAAACTGTAGGTAAGCTTTCTGAGATGCTGCATCTTATCAACCAACAAGATTCAACACTTTGAATGTCCCCTTTAACATTCTGACTAAAACCTGGTCTGGGTTCACCACACCACAACATGAAAGCCACCAGCCACCATTGATTTAAAGTGAGCGCGATCGTTGGACCCCTGAGCAGATATGACGTACTCCCTTCTTTAGACTCACTACTCAACAGCTTCAGGGTTAACTCTCTGTTTGTATCCTCTGAGGCACATTGCTAATGTGTAGTATACAGTGTACGTAGATGCCGGTGTAAGTAATTTAAGCAATCGGTTGTTGGCTTCCTGGTCTATTAATTATCACAACATCCACAAGCAAACAGATTCTGGACTGGTGACTCACAATGGACACAAAAGGCGTTTCAAGTTTCACAAGCCCACCCTTGTGCCAGGTGCCAAGAAAACACTGTAAATGCCTGCTTCCAACTTGTAAAATAAATTGATGAATGATGCACCAAGACAGAAAGTGAAATTAATCATTTGGAGGCCAAGAGCTCTTTTTTTTTTACTCTGGGCTGTCAAAGTTTTTGGAAAATACATTCATCTTACAAGGAGATACACGTCTGGGGTGCATGGGGTGTGTGTGAAGAGAGGGGAATTGCTTCTCTGCATTTTATTGTGGGAGGGCTATAAGTCAGATCTGGGGTGTGTTTTTTTTACAATGATTGTATAAATCAGAAGGAATGAGGAGGCATTCCTTTCTCTGGGTGATATAGAATCCAATTAAATTGCACTAATTATCAGCTGAAGTTTACCCTACTGATGGCTTCTTCTCGACACAATCAAAAATGTTTCTAGAAGAGCTATAGTTCTGTGATAAAGAACATGTTTCGATGGCATTTCCATGGCAAATAGGACTAGGAAAGAGCCCTCTAAGAAAGTCTGGATAACACCTGCAGCTTCACTGGCTGCTGGTTTATTTCCTGGCAAAATTTAAAGTGCTGGTCATGACTGTAATGGTCTATACACTTTTGAGTTCACACTGTTTGAAAGATCTTATCTCCCAGTATGAGCCTGCCTGAGGTTCAAGATCTTTGTGAGAGGACTTTCTCTTGGTCCCAACACCATCACACATGTTTGGTGAGGGCACAGGAGAGAGACTTCTTGGTGGCTTCTCCCAGATAGTGGAATTCTCAGCCACAGGTAGCTAGGTTGGCCCTTCTCAGCTCTCTTTCCGCCAGCAATTGTAGACCTTTCTGCTTACTCAGGCGTTAGAGCGATGAATGTTGGATGTAGAAAGTGTGTTGTATTGTAATGCAAGTGTAGTGTGAGCCGCTTTGGGTCACATATTGAGAGAACAGCAGGATATAAATAAAATGAAGGAATAGTTCATAAACTTCCCATCAGAGTGGACAACTGACTAGATGGGCCATTGGTCTGTCTGCTTCTGTGTGTGGCAGCTTCTTATGATCTTAGAATCATAGAACTGGAAGAGATCCAGTCCAACCCTCTGCCTTGCAAGAATACCCAATCAAAGCACTCCCAACAAATGGCCATCCAGCATCTGTTTAAACACCTCCAAAGAAGGAGGCTCCATCACACTCCGAGGCGGTTTATTCCACCGTTGAACAGCTCTTACCATAAGGAAGGTCTTCCTAATACTTAGGTGGAATCTCTTTTATAAATGTAATCCTAACATTCCAGCTGTCAGCACACATGACCACTTACCAACCTGTACTTAGGTACAGTTACCTAGGATTAGAACAATCCTGCAATCAGCATAGACAAAATGGAGAAGCCACGTGAAAATCCAACTTCAGAAACTTGCTTCAAGGAATAAAGAAACTATACTCAGTATTAAAGGGAAGACTAGAGATACCTCAGGTGAGCACAACTGACCAATCAAGAACCTTATAGGGCAAAATATTCTTGCCAACTGGCATGCAAATGGTTTCTTCCTACTCCAGATGAATTCATTCTCTCACTAATAAGAAAAGTTCTCTCACTAAGGAAGAGCAAGGCCTCAGTACATCTTTGTACCAGTCATAAACAAGGAATGATGCAGATGTCTTAAGCATTTATGCTTTCCCAGAGTAACCTGAAAGATTATGTGTATACTGCCTAGCACAAAAATGGAAATTAACAGGAAGACATGAGTTCTTCAAACCAGCACAAAGGGAACCTGGTTTTTCTAAGAGCAGATTCAAGTACAGTTCTCATCAAGGATATAGAACTGTACCTGAGCTGTGCCACTTTCGAATGCAGGGAAGTCTTACATACTGGAATGCTCTTCCATAAAAATAAAATAATTTTCCTGTCCATAGTACAGAATGCAAAATGTTGCCTTAAATATGCACTACAAAATGACTTTTAAAAGAATCCAATACATCCATCCTCTTGCTTTAAACGACATGGAAGCAGTATTTCTGACGGGTGCAGATTTAACTCTACCAAACATGGACTTAGCTTTAAGTTCTGGGCATATTATAGTGCTCTCTTTTTGTAATAAAAATAAATAAATGTGCACAGACTTAATTTCATCTTCTACAGGAGACATTTTTAGTGGATTCAAGTTCCCTGAATCTCCTGAGCTCTGTTATTTTAATTCTTTGAACTGAGACCTGTTACAATAGAAAGAACACCCTCCTCTTCTCTTCTCTTCTCACCAACCCACCTCACTCTCTGGGACAAAAATAAACCCAGTGTCCACGTTTGTAGAACAGCTGCATAAACAATGCAATTTGGAAGGATGCGTAATGACACATGATAGAGTTTTGGCCTCCCTACCTAACCTTTGTTTTTGTCAATTAGCTCAGACAAATCTCTCTCTCTCTTTCAGTTGGGTAATGAGGAAGAAATGACACACAACACAGACCACGTCTTGCTAACCTCAGGGCTCATCTACGAGCACTTTCAACAGCGGTGAAAGGGTCCAGCATCGACATAAAAGGAAGACACATCAGCCTGAATACTCTTGGTTAATTCTAATTAGAGTAGACCCACTGAATCACATTCAACCATTGATTCTGGGAATTAACCAACAAGATTCAAGTCATGCTCCTCCTAACCAAAACAGGGATAGATGTTTGCTTTGGCATATATCCCACCATTTCTCACAGTGCCTAAATTAGCTTAAAGATGGTTTACTTGATTTATCATCTACCTTTAACTGATATATTAAAAATAACTGGTCACATTTAAATGTGTTTTTATATTTTGCCCCATCCTCGGCCATGTTGGGATGCACTGGATACATGGAAGAACCATGATTTCACTGGTATAGTAGCCCCTCCACTGGTGCAAATCACAGCCCTTACATGCCACAGTTGTGTTCGTAGTTGTTGTAGCCGACAATTCATATCCCTGCTCACCAATTTAGTAGAATTTGTCACCGCTTGTGGTGTCTTGGGCTACCTCCATGCTACAATGAGGTGCCAGGAGGGGAAGGACATCTTTAATATTTTCTTTTTCATCCCAATTATAGAAATGGACTAGGACCAAGATTTTTAAAAATGAACATACAAACAGGTTCACACTTTTTTTTACCTACTTCATCATTCACCAATTAAAAGTGGCCTACCACTCATTCACCGTCTAAAGCTGAGACCAGTAAATGCTTGCTATCTAGTTCCTGTTCTTAGAATACATTTTAGAACTCCTGAGGTTAGGGCTTTGTGCCTAAATTATTCCACTGATTGACTTTTTTTAAAATAAAACTAAAGATGGATACCGTGTGGCTTCAGAACTGATCCTGATCTACCCATGGGTCAAGGATCTTACTACAAGAGCTTAGAAATGTTATTTTTTAAGACTACAATTCCCAAAATCCCTCAGTGGCTAGAGAAATACTGGGAATTGTAATTGAAGGCCTAAGTCTGATCATTAGTTCCAACTAGAGAAGACCTATTGAATCAATGGGATTTACAAAACACCATTCAGCAATTGATTCAATGGGTCTAACGCTAATAGACCCCCATAGTAATATATACTATACTGGCTGGTAGAGTCTGCAAGCTGTGGTCCAGAAAGGACTTTCAAACAGCATCTGGTTTGGGCTTGAAAAAGTAACTTTCCTATCCCGGCAGAGTGGGAGATGTTTAGATGAGTGGCAAGGATTTCTGACATTTCAGATGCCAAAAATAATAGGACATCCTTAAGAGATCAACAATATTCATGACGCAGGCACATGAGGAGCTAGCTGCCCACACCCCTTTTGAGGCTGGAGGGAGTCTCAAAAACACCTGCCCCAAAGCCCCAGAGAAGGTATAGTCCCATGCCATCCATCCTGCCCACTCTCATTTGGATGTTACGCTCTTCTTTTAGGACTTTATCAGACCACCCTCCATTAATGTTCTTTTGCCAACATATTTTGTGGTGTTTTTATGCCAGCAAAAGAACCCCCACACACCAGACCTTAACTTACTCGCATTAAAAGGCAATCCCTGCTCTAATGGAGCAAGAACAGAGCTCCATTCACTTCCTGGTTCCAGATCTCACAAGAAGATACGAGCGCAAATTCAAAAAATAAATGAAAGGACATGCTCAAAAAGTACGCACAAGCACAGAAACATGCTTTAAAAATTACAAGTAAACTGGGGAAGTAAAAAAAAAAGTGACCCCTACCTGTCCCGATCTCACCTGGAATTATTCTGCCAATTGACACTGTATTCACTGAGCACAATGGTGCGAGGTTTCAAACATCGGCAAAAAAGCACCACAGCTTATCTATTGATAGCTTGGCCCATCAATAAAAAAGTACACCCTATTGACAAAATATTATCGTGAAAGGACATAATTTGACATGTGCACCCTTTCACGTTAATTAGGCATTGTTATGATGCCGTATTTGCCTGGTCTGATAAAATCCTTAATTTCACTTTTGGCTGGAGACTTGTTTGCAGATTACATTTGGATGCAGAGATGGATTGTGGATGGAATTATAGCCAACCAGGCTGGGTACTGGGCAATTTGATCACTGGTAGAGCTTTAAATCTCTGCACTTAGGCTGTTTGCCAAGGCTAATGAAAATCTTACAGGGATTTCTGTTCTGGACTTTGGCTGGCCAGCCCTTGACCTTCATGCCCTAGTCTTATCCAGTGGCTGCTTCTCAATGTAGTTTGTTAGTATTACTCAGGTAAGTGTTGTAAATAAATATGTGGTTGCCTGGTTGTTACTGACTGCAGCTGAAAGCATAGTGCTACTAGTCAGGGTGGCTAGGTATAAGGTTGCCAGGTGAAATAAGAGACAGGGCTCCTGCACTTTTAGTAGTTATGCAGAAGAATGAATTTCCAGCAGCTGTGATTCGTCATGCAAGAAGAGAAAGGTACAGGAACCCTGTCCCTTATTTCATCTGATAACTCTAGCTAGGTATCACCTCCAATCTCAGAGGGAGCATATCACTCACCGGGGAACATGAGACAAAGTTGCATCCATGTTTGGTTAGCTTCCCATAGGCAACAGGCTGACAACTGTGTGGACATAATGCAGGACTAGATAGGTCCTTTGGTATGATCCAGCATGGATCTTCTTCTGTTCTTCTATTCACACTTATTGCAACACTGCAATATCGCCACTGACTTCCAGATAGTTTTCAGGCTCAGTTCAAAGTCCTGGGTTTTTATTATTTGGTATCTATATTAAGTAGAATGCAGGAAGGCTAGTGCAATATGAGCTTATAGTAGGAACAGGAGAAACTCGGGATGCTCTAACAAGGTAAAAAGGAAAACCTGCATCTCTTGTCTCAGGAAATCTGTCTTGGAATAAGAAAGGAACAGACAGGAGAAGTTGCCTGATACTTGGTTACAAGAGCCCCTAAAAGCTGATTCTCATACGCACAGATAAGCTAACAACCATTACTGGGGTTTGATCCCTAAGGCTGCTGCCTTCCCACACAAAGGGAAAGAGACTAATTTCCTGACAATGGGAGGAAGTGACCTCAACAGGTAAGAAGAAAGCAAAAAACACTTGAGTAGCTAGACCAATGAAAAAGACAAAAAGGTGAAAGAAAGAGCAAGTATATTATCTAGGCTCCCTTCTCTCAATAATCACTTTATATAAGTGCTTCTTTTTAAACCTTTTAAAGTCATCTCCCAGAATTCCTCAGCCAACATGGCCATTCTGGAGGCTGTAGTCCAGAAAACCCTCACTTTTCCAAACTCTGGATAGGCAGCCTGGCAGCTTGCATTGGGAAAAATTGGGAAACAACCAGGCGGGGATGGAGAGAGAGAAAACGGAGGGGGACAGAGGGAGAGAAGAGAAGGAAAAGGGGCCTCTATTATTTCCTCTGCCTAAGAGGCTGGAAGAACTCTGGAGAGATCTGAAGCTTCAACATCAGAACTGTTAGCTTGTATGGAAGCCTCTGCTTGCAATGTAGTATCAGAGACTTTCTTAAGTAAAAAAGAAAATAATGTATTGCGAAATTCCATTTCTCATAAATGTGGGGGAGGGTCAAAGTGCAGCCTGTGGACTGCATAGAATCAAAGAGTTGGAAGAGACTGCAAAGGCCATCTAGTCCAACCTATTGCCATGTGGCTTCCAAATCAAATCTAAGCCTCCCAAGTACTTTTTTAGAAAAAATTATCAGTGGGCTCACTAGTAGGTTCAATTTTGCCATGTTTTTGCTTCCCGCTCTGGGCTGTTTTAGGTCCAGGACAGCCATTTAACCCAGAAATAAATCAATTTCCTACCAGAGGGAACATTTTTTTTCAAAAAGCATTATTAAAAATATGGGGTTGGGAGAAATAGTGGGGGGGGAGGGCAATGCATCCCTCCCAATCCCTGGCATTTGCCCTGCCCTGTGAAAGGTAGACAAGAAGGATGGCTCTGCTGATCAAAAGTACAGTACTATGAAGTAGGCAACAGAGCAAGAAAGAGCAATGAGCAGAAATGAAGCCAGATCTGAGCATAACAGTCTGTTGGTAGGGAAGCAACAGAGAAGACAGTACAAAGAAGAAATACACCAAGGCACCCTAGCTAACTCTATCTCTATTGTCTCCTCCTTTAGGTCCTTTTGCAGGCATGGTTCCCACTTCCAACAGAAACATTCCATCCACATGATTGTGCCCTAAGTTGCCACTGAACAGTTGACAGTCCTAATGGGTATATACTGCCTGCCTGGAGTGGTTCCTTGATATGAGACATGAGCTGCACATATGTGTTTGTGCCTTCAAGTTGCCTGTCAACTTATAGCGACCCCATGAATTTCATAGGGTTTTCTTATAGGTGATTTTGCCAGTTCCTTCCTCTGAAATATAGCCTACAGCACCTGGCATTCATTGGTGATCTCCCATCCAAGTACTAACCAGGGCTGACCTTGCTTAGCTTCCAAGATGAGACAGGACCTGGTGCCTGTAAGGTATTTTGCCATATGGAAACAATAAATGAACTAATCAAATATATTAATGGCAATCTCAAGCACTAGTATTTATGATATCAAAACAGAACCACCCGCACACAGTATAAAGGTATCAGAAGGCTTGGTATGATTCCAAGGTTTGCAGAAGTAAAAGCAATCTTTAGATGGATAATTCCCCCCCCCCTCTAAAAAAAAAGACAATTTAATGAGGGCTGAGCATGCTCAGTAGCCATGCAGTGTTGAATGAGTGCAGAAAGGAAAACCAGATGAGAAAGGGAACAGAATGGGGTGTTTGGAGAATCACGGTAGAAGGCATTGGCTGACCTTCTGGAATACTTGACAGTGTGTTCCATATTGCAACTGTTTTGTTGCAGGACTCCAATCTTAAGTATATAATTAATCAAGATATCAGAGAAAGATGAAGCCATGATCTCTTCTCATGCCTCAGAGCTGGAGGAACTCAATTCACAGGCATCCAACTCCATTGCCTAACTAGTTAAAGCAAAGGAGATCTTTCAGATGAACATAATCCTGGTGACTTCACCATGACTAAATCTCTTTCAGTTCAAAGACTCCATCTTAATTGATTTGTGGATCAGGGTGACTAAACTTCCTTTACTAAGTGAACTGCCCTGGGGTTTGTTTCCCCTGTGTGTAATGAAGATGGAGATTCTACCCACACAGAGATGTCATAAGCTCTAAGTTCTCTACCATTAAAAACAAGTGGCTCTGATGGGAGGCCATGGTGTATGAGAAAGCATTGTTACTGTGAAAGTTATTTCCCACTCACAGATTGCAGGGGTGTTCTACAAGGAGAGTTCTCTTTTGTTCTTTGTTATGGTTATGACATCTCTTTATGTACCATGTACATTTATTGAAATGAAGCAACAGAGATATAGGGATTGCCCAAGCCTTGCACCTCTGCCTTGGGCACAGCTTCAGTGAAGCCAAGTGATGAATGACTACAGTACTTTGTTGAAACATCTTCATTGATGAGAATATATGGGTCATGGGAGTATTCATCCAATCTATAATTTTCTTTCCCCAATCATTCAGTTACTTTTTAAAAACTCACATTATCGTGTATATGGAAAAATGTGTATCTTCACAAGGCTTTGGGGTACTTCTACTTACCTTGATAAGATCTTGTCAAAAATTTAACCAAAGTCTCACCCATCTGCACCTGCCGAATTCAGTATGTACAGCTTTTTCCAGCATGGGACAGTCTGTGTTGTGCCTGCCTACCATAAAGTTTTTAAAGATGAGAAGCCTGTCAGAAAAGAAGAAATGGCAACTCCTAATTCTGCAGTACAATCAAATCATCGTTGAATACCCTGGAATGTGGAGCCAGATGTGGAAAAGCTAAGCACTCAGATCCTTCTGTTCCTGATTGGCTGGACAAAGAGGGGTGAAGAAGGAAGAATATAAAATAAGTGGTTTGAGTGTTTAACTGTCAAATGGGGCAGTTAAGAGACAGAGAGAGGGATGAGATCAAAATAGTTTTCGAAGAGGTATCTGTGTCAGTCTATTCCAGCATTAAAAGGCCTGTATTGCATCTGAAGAAGTGGAGTGATATCTGTGAAAGCTCATGCTAAAATAAAAACCAGTAAGTTGTAATGGTGCTGCAAGATTCTTTTTTCTCCTCTCCTTTTCTTCTAGAGATTAAAATAAGAGACTTTAGTTTGATGACAGCCGAAGAAATAGTGCAGTACTGAGTAAGGAGCTCAGGGAGAAAGCGCTTACATTTATATTAAACAGGTTGATGCACTGACATAAACACAGGCCAGCCTACCTTTTGTGGTGAAACAAATCTTTATTCCTTGTTTCATTTTACATTTATGCCTGAGAGATCTTCATGTAAGGGTTTATAATAGGAAACAGGATGCAATTATAAACACAAACCCAACAGAAAACACATTTGCTTGTTAAATGTTAAAGTCACCTTAGAGTATGGTTGTGCAGTGAAATAAGGGACAGGGTTCCTATCCCTTGAATGGTTATGAAGAAGAGGGAATGTCAGCAGGTGTGGCTTGCTTGACAAGCAACACCTGCCGAAATTTCTTCTTCTAGACAACTATTAGAGGGACAGGAGCTCTGTTCCTTATTTTACCAGGAGGCAACCCTACCTTAAGGCCTCAAATACTAAACCCAGGGAGTGGTTTTAAAGGTTGTGGGGGCAAAGTGAATGTCAGGCACCCAAGAGTTGGTGTCTGAGTAAGAATAGTGGAGAGAAAAGTCATCACACCATTTCCACCAGCAGCACCCAAAAAAAATCCTCTTTATGCTCTTAAGAGGACATGTTAAGTGTCCCAAATAATTATGCTCAGGGGAACAGAGGAGCAAGGACTGGATCCACATTTGATAACTGTACATTGATTCCTCCTTGTTCATACAGGAAACTGTGGTTTGTACTTTCAACAGCCTGTGTGGCCCCTGGGGGTTCCCAGGTCCCCTGAACCCACCAAAGTTGGCCTTCTAAAAGAATCAATATCCCAAACCTAGTGAGCCACCATATGCAATTGGTTCCATAATTTGGGACCCACCATTTAAAAAAATATCCTAAAGTGCAATAAGGCAAATTAGAGAGAAAATGCCCCCACAAGTCTCCTGGATGTAGACTATTACCTTTGTTATGAGTGTGGAAAAGTGGGCCACATGAAATATGAATCCCCTAAACAAAAGGCAAAAGGAGAAAATAATAAAAGCATGCCCGTATATTTTGTTAGTGAAGCTAGACCTCCCTCGGACCAAAAGGACAATGGCGTTGCCAAGGTAACTAAGCCACCAGAGGCTTAAACTAGGAAGACACAGAGAAATACTGTTTATTCCTCAACATAAACACTCCTATTGACAAGGAATACCAGCAGCCTTTAATGGTGAAAAATGAAAGAGTATGGGGACTGCGGGACACTGGGTCCCAAGTTTGTATTATCAAACCCCATTTGGTCTCAGACCAAGATATAATGCCTGAGGAGAGTGTAAAGATTAAAGGCCTAGGAGGACCAGCTTTCTGTGCCTCTGTAGCCCAACTTCCCATTCAATATCAAGGCTGGGAGGGAGTGTGGAAAATGGCTGTATTATGAGATTCCAGCTCCAATTGTAATTGGAAAACGCCTGGCACATGTCACAAAACAGGCCAGTGTGATTAACAGACACTATGAATATACAGAGACGAAATTAGCAGACCCAGTTGCAGAACCAATAAGAACGGAGCCTGATAGTAGAAACGGCATTGAAAACCAGCCTGATGGTGACCCACAGGAGAACGAAATTAGAGAGTTAATGGCAGACTAGCTGAGATTTATGGTGAAATGAGATTAGAGGAAGCGCAGGATTATGAACTTTATAAGGAAAGAGTTAAGCAAAGGTTTGGGTTAATGCCAGAACATCACAGATGACAGTTCAGGTCCATTAAAAAGAAGCCAGAGGAAACTTATACACAATTAGGGTGCCGCCTAGACAAAATGCTGGAAAATTGGCTGAAGGGATGTACAGTTGAAACCAAAGAGGATGTTGTAAATATAATGGCATTAGAACAGTTGTACAGAATTCTTCCTGAGGAGTATAGATGGATAGTCCGGGATAAGGGGCCAAAAACTGTAGCTGAAACCATCCAAATGATGGATAATTTAGTCATGCTAAGGGGAGAAAAGGAAAGAAAATCATGGAGTACAAATCCCAAACCCCAATACGCTGACAGGAAAACACCTTCTAAAGAAACCTCTTCTTATAACCCAGAACCCAGTAGAAGGGAAATTCCCACATGGAGGGGTGAAAGAAGCCCAATTCATGAGAGGAAGAGAGAGTTTCCCTCAGAGAAGTCCTCAACCAGAGATGATGTCCTATTTAGAAATGGCCCCTAAATAATTCTTTTCCAAAAAAAGAAAAAAGAACACCATGTGATAAGGTTGCCATGAGTCAAAGTCAACTTGAAGACATGTTAGCTTCACTTGCGTGGAGCCATTTCTATGATGGATGCCCCATAGAAAAGGCCCATGGCTCTGTGCTAGACCACATGCTTTGCATGCATAAAGTTTCTAGATTCAATCCCTAGTATTCTTAAATTAAAAGGCTGTGTGAGGGCAAAGATCTCTGCATGGGATGCTGGAGAGCCACTGTGTATCACAGGGGGTCTTACTGAGGTAAAATGGAGTCGGAAACTATGGCAGGACCAAATTTTACCCTAATACTCTCCTGCAGGCCACAGCCCCCTAATCTAGAAGTGACCAGATCCAGGAGCCCCGTCTATTCAAGGGGGAGAAGAGTACCTCACAGTAATGGCATTTTGCACCTGATGGTGGTCGCGAGTAATTTACTCATGTTAGTACTTCAGTGCCACCGATATTTTTTTTTAATTGTCTAAGGTATGCTGGAGCGATAGAGCGACTTTTCAAGTTAAAAGGACAGCAAGACAAACAAACAAAAAAATCCACCCCATTTTATTGCCTTAGCGATAGCTCACTAAAACGAAAATCCAACATGACATGTCCTGTTAGCAAGCCCTGCTCCCTGCTTGCCCAGCTAATCAGCTTTGCACTTCCTCTCATATAGGAAAGTGATTCAAAGCCAATTGATTTTCCTAATGAGCAGGGATGGGTACCCCCCTCACTGTTTTTAAAAAGCTACCTGGAAAACCACTAAGGCTTTTCCAGCGTTGTTTTTGCCGTTTGGGGCCTCCCTTCTTCTGAATACTGTGGATTCATGGGGGATCCCATTTAGACAGGTCGTATTCCCAGCGAATTCCATGAGCGTTATTTTTACTGTTTAGACAACCGCATTGTTTTTGATTTCTACTTCCAGGGGTTCAGGGGGTCAAGGACTGGAGGGAATGGGAATAAGATTCTTGGGGGCCTCCAGAAGCAACGATGGATCTATTTACTGCAGTTTTGTGCACCAAAAGCAGATGGTAAATATTGTTTGTTTGTTTGTTTGTTTGTTTGTTTTTAGGAGGTTGAAGGCTTTGTGGGAGACCAGTGGAGGCTTGGAGAATATCAAAAGGAAGGCTGGGCTGCATTTTCCCATCCTCAGACTAAATGGGAAAATAGTCACATTTGATAAGGCCATTTCCTAATAAAACCTCACCCATCCCAGCACAACCAAGGGCTATCTCTCACTTGGAAAATGTGGGAGGCTTAAATGGCCCACACTTAAAACTGAAGCAGTAAAGAGGCCTATCAAACCCCTATAAATCACTGAGAAGATATCTCTCATTTTCATAGGCTTTCAAGCCTCTGAAAGGGACATGATGCTTTTTGGACGTGGTGTCAGCCTGCAACTGTGTGTCAAATTCCACTGTAGCTTTCCAAACACATAAATCAAGCTGATCACCAACTGGGTACTGTTTCTATTTTGATACTAGTTTATATAATATTTAGATCCCAGGGTGTACTGATGCAACTGATAGAATCAAACTGGTGGAATCAAACATCAGCAAAATAGTGCAGTGGAATGGATTTGGCTCTATGTAGTCAAAAGCAATTTTTATTTTGAAAAAGGACATCCCATTGAAAATAATGAAGTACAGAGTCAAGACAAATTGAAATAATCCAGCTCAACTGCCATGAGAACAAAGAGACCAGTGTTTTTGTCACCAGTAGCCACTATAGTAGGACCTCCATGTCCACTAATTCATTATCCACTGATTCAGTTATCCATGGTTTCAATTTCAGCACAGCTACCATAGAGTCTTCCTAGAAAATGTATCCTCTCTAGCCATTTTCTAGGTCCTCCAAGGCAACCTATAGTATTTTAAACTGGAAGTCCCATTATTTTCAATAGCGTTCGCTATTATCCGCGGATTCCGTTATCCACAGTGGGGCCTGGAACCAATCTCCTAGAGATACAGGGGTCTTACTGTATAGCAAAAAAAAAAAAAGTTGCATTTTGCTCAGAAAATGTGTGTGTGTGTGTGTGTGTGTATAAATTAGGTATTTCTACCCTGCTCTTCAGCCACAAAGGCTATCAGAGCGGCTTACAATTTGTTTTAAGCAATAGCAATTTACACATATACACTGCATTAAGCAGTTTCCAATGTGTGTTAGCTAATTGCCCCCACAAGCCGGGTACTCATTTTACCAACCTGCCCAAAATAACCCTTCCCACAATTTTCACCAAAACAAATCCTTAAAATGTGGGGGGATCATTGAAAAATGTCCCAACATACTCATGACCATGTCCAGTTGGGAGAAAAGTTTTGAAACAAGCAATGATTTGCATCTTTACTGCAAACTTATAACAATAAGCTTTCTCTGAATATAAATGTCCATCACAACTGCATTTCTTAATAGGATGTGGCTTAGAGGACAACCTCTGTGCAAGTCTGCATTCTGTCCTAATTAGCTGACAAGGATGCATCTGTGTTCTCCAGATGGCCATGTACCCTTCCCCATGACACCATTTTTAGGGGGAAGATATCCTGCAGTTTTGATCATCTTTAACACCATCCCCCCAGGAATCCTAATGTTTGATTCCTGGCAATATCAGCTTATGAAATACACTGATATTTCTGACCCCATCTTTTTGTGTGTTGGGCCACATCACAATAAATGTGGCCCCTCAGAATTGCTTTGATATTACATTCAGCACTCAAGGCTTTTAAAAAGCCTTCTCACCTTGCAGTAGAGTGGTATGGGCAACTCCAAAAAGGATGGGTACCAGATCACCCCTCATGAGCCACAACATAACTCCCAGGACAACCAGAAGTGACACCACCTAATATTTTGAAAAGGAGGATAGAAGGATGGCTGCACAATGAATAGAAACACGTGTGTTAAGACAACAGCCAAGCCAAGTTAATCCACGAGGATGGGTGGGATGAAGATGGATGGCTAACTCAATATTTGACTTGACAGAATGTCAGGAAGGGACCGGCCCTACCATTAGACAATCATCTACCTCAAGTGACAGCAATTCCCTTTCCAACTTGGAGAGGACATGTAATTTCTCTTGGATATATCTAACAAAAAAGATGCTCAGGTAAAGTGGGCATGAATTTTTAAAATAGACTGTACCCTATAGCAAGTATTTATCTCTGGCTCCATCTCAGTTTTGGGGGTTTGGGGAACCACATGGGAAGAACAGGCAAGTAGCATAGTTGTATGGAATTTGTGGGTTCTGTCTCCTGGTCTGAAATAAAATGTTTCATTAAAACCAATTATGTCCACGTGCAGGGAAGGACTGGCACAGTGAGGGAGAATACCACTCCCTGCTTTACCTCAGGCAGCAAAATGTCCTTGGCAGGCTCCATTACACCTGTAATTTAGGCTGTGGTACCCAGGTGCACACTGTGGGTAAATAGTCTGCGGCAATTACTCCTAAGAATTTTATCACTCCTCACTCTTTTTAAGAAGTAAGTGCAGTTGAGCTATGTGGGGCTTTTAAGTAAACATGCATTGGATTTAGCTAGAAATACATTTGGGATCTGAATAACTGAAGGGAAAAAAATATTTCAAAAGTGCATGGTGATCTTTCAACACAAGGCGATCAGCACCTTTGTATAGACATACAAATGACTCACTCCTACAATTTTGCTTTCACTGCTGTAGTTCTCCTGGGTTTTTTTCTTTCAATTTTTTTCAAAAAATCTTAATCACATCCAACCTCTCTGGTTGCAATTTTTTTCACAATATAAATGAAGCAACTGTTACATGGCTCCCACACATCACTTAATCACACTAAACCACAGCTATAATGCATAGATTCTTCTCTTGATTCCTTTGTATGAAAAGCCGGTAATCCACATAGCTGAGGATGAGTCCTTTATTTTTGTGAAGATCATCAAATAGGCGGACATGTGCACAATTGGATTACCAACAGCAACAAAAATCCAGAGAAGATTATAAACTCTGATAAAGGTGGAGGAGGAAGGGTAGGACAATGGCTGGGAGGGAGAGCGATAGAATAATGCCTCCATTCAAGGAACTTTGAGTAGCAACTATTCAGGGACTTTGCAGTTAAGTCTAGCAGCCCATAGTTATTAAGGTGCTAAATTTAGCACCAGAAAATCCAGAACTCAAATGGAAAATGGGACAGGATGTATTACTGGCACCAATCTGCAAAAGTCACTCATTGCATTTATGAGGGAAGATAATGTGAAAAGCAGGTAGTTTTAGAACCATTTTGTAACGTAATTATTTTTCTCTTTTTTAAACAAAAATAAACATGTATTAAAAGACATATCCGTTAAAATCGTATCAACAAACTTTCATGTCTGATACATTTATTTATATATCTATTCTTGTCTGATATCAATTTATATCATATTCTCTAGCTGTGCCTTCTAAATTTGGATGGACAAAGTATGCAACCCCTGAACATCAATATTGCAGCTCAGGTGATCCCTCCAAAGCCTCCAACCATTTAATTTAAAAAATCCTGGTGGTTTGGGGGCAACCCCCCCCCAAAAAAAACCCTGACCAGATCAATTCTCTATATTCATTCATTCCAGTCAAAAGCGAGAGAACATGATATAAATTAATAGGGGCAACTAGTACAGGAAATATCCCATTCACTATTCAACTTCCCCAGATAATTCTGGCAGATTTCCCTGATTATTTATATCTGTTTAAGAAAAAGTCCCGATTTACATAGGCCAAAGCCTTACATAACATATCACTCATATCTCACTTAACAAAACCTCTGAGAAAGAAGCTCCTTTTTACAAAAGATTTTATCAGACCTGGCAAATATGGTGTCATAATGATGCCAAATTAATGTGAAAGGGCACGCATATCAGATTACGTCCATTTGCAATCTTGTATGTTAAAAAGCCATTCTTTTTTTATTGATGGCCCAAGCCATCAATAGATCTCCTGTGGTACTTTTTTGCTGGCACTGCTAGCATTTGAAACCTCGCACCCTTGTGCTCACATGAATACAGTGTCAATGTGCAGAATACTTCCGGGTGAGATTGTGACAGCCAGGTAGGGAACGCTCTTTTCATGAACCTCCCTGGTATACTCTGAACTTTTAAAGTGTGTTTCTGTGCTTGTGTGAACGTTTTATATCTTTATTTTGCTTTATGTCTTAAATTTGCCACACTCACGTCTTCTCGCGAGAACTGGCAAGATCTCAGACCAGGAAGTAAATGGAGTTCAGACCTACCTCTTTAAGGTAGGTCTGATAAAAGGGGGTTCTTTTGCCAGCATAAAAACGGTTCAAAATATGCCAGCAAAAGAACATTTATGGAGGGTGATCTGATAAAGTCCAAAGTCTTTTTATGCCTGCCAGCCTTCTTTTCCTCCTTGTCCTCTGTCTACGTAGGGTTGTTTTAAGCAGCATCAGTATTTGGAAGATGGTGAAGGAAAGGGTCCTACTCCAGCCAACCCAACTGCAGCCTTACAACAGGCAAGCTAAACCAGCAGCTGTTTTTAGAATCCCTTACAAAGCATGCATGGACAACAAAACAGAGAGACAAGAGGAGAGCAGATAAGGGTCACCAGCTATCCCCAATATGTTTTTAAAAAGCATAGAGCTTTAAGTTTGATCACCAAAACAGAAATTATTAGAAAAGTGGCGACTGGGTGGGTGGAAATCATCCTTGGATGCATTTTGGAAGAACTTTTGAAGTGGTCACTAGAAGATTCCAAATGTTTTTCTTACCCATCAAATGCTGACCTGACCTAGTTGTTTCATTTCACATGTTGCATATCTTTTGTTCTAAATACAAGTCTGCTGAAACACATTCAAGTTGCTCTCTCTTTTTTTATGGTGTAGGAACCTATCCCTATTCTTTCCATGGTCTTTCCTCAGCTGCTTTGCCTGTCTCACATATTATAGCTAGCAACTTACAGAGGAACTGCAAACGACATAGAGCTGCTGATGAAAATGGCAACTATATACAGGTCGACCGCCATATCTGTGTGAGATACCTTCCAAGACCCCCCATGTGGATACCTGAAACCATGGATAATAGGGAACCCTATTATTTTCAGTAAGACAAACACCAGAAATAGACCATAGAATCACATTGGGGGACCTAGAAAAGCCTAGAAATAACATATTTTTTGGACAGGGGTAAGTGAAACCGTGGATACTGAATCTGTGGATCTGGGGGTCAACTTGTACCTCATATCTCATTCAGACCTTCATATGCATCTTCTCTCCCCTAAATATAGGTCTAGATCCAGACTATCTGAAAGACTGCATCTCACCATATGAACCTGCCAGAGTTCTAAGATCTATAGAGGAAGACTTTCACTCGATCCCCAAACCATCAGAGGCTCACTTGGTGAGGACACAAGAGAGGGCCTTCTCCGTGGCTGCTCCTACCCTCTGGAACTCCCTTCCGCAGAGGCTAGGCTGGCCCTCTCGCTGCTTTCCTTTCACCAGCAGGCAATGACCTTTTTGTTTAAACAGGCCTTAAAGGTACTATCACATCATACTGATATAGTGCTATTATTCCACTTTAACTACTGTGGCTGCCTCCTGTGGAATCCTGGGATTTTCAGTTTAGTGAGGGACATTTAGAACTCTCAGCCAGAGAGCCATTAGGCTTCATTAAACTACAAACCCCAGAATTCCACAGGAGGCAGCCAGAGCAGTTAAAATGGAATAATAGCACTATAACAGTGTACATAGGACCCCGTATCCAGATTGGTTCTGGGGGGGCACGGATAATGAAATCCTCAGATAATAGGGAACACCCTCCCGTTGCCATTCCCACCATGGGAGCGATCCAGGGGGCAATTCTGGGGGCGAAGGGAGGCTATATCTCTCCCCCTCCCCTCCCTCCCCCATCCACCCCCCTACTGTCATCATCTGCAGATAACTGAATCAGCGGGTGGTGAATCAGTGGATACAGGGGTACTACTGTAGTGTGATAAGCAGGAGAGCTTCTTATTGGGATGTTTGTTTTAACTGACTCTGGGAACTGCTTTGGGTCAGGGCCATCTTAAAGCATGGGCACTCTGGGCAGTTGCCCGGAGGCCCCACGAGCATAGGGACCCTATGCTAATCTGAATTGAAGTAAATAACGAAATGTCTAAGCCATTGTCTGCACTGTAAATGTCTAAATATATTCAGAGTTATATAACATGATCACATTGGAAGCTTCCCCATCCCACCAGTGACGATGAGGGAGAAAAAAGGCTGCCAAACTTGTCATATGTCGACATTACCTCACAAACTGAATATCCCATACCCTCCAATTGTCCTGAATGGGCAGACAGTCCCTGTTAATCCTCTCTTGTCCCACTTGTTCAGCTACTTTTGAATTGTCCTGTTTTCTCTTTCCTCATACCACTTTTCCCCCTTTGTCTCAACTTATTTCAATTGCTGCAAACTGAGTTCCAGCTGTGAATGAGTAAAGATCTTCAAACAGCCAACTTTGGGTTAGCGAATACATGGCAAGGGTTGTTACTGAACTTAGCAATTTATGCCTTGCCATTACCCAAATCTTGTGCAACAAAAATTCCCTCTTGTAGCCTGTTATCTATGATAATTAATTCTGGTTGACCTACTTTACATCCATCATCATAATCCGTAGTGATGATAATAATATGTAATTATTTTCCGTTGCATATTCTGTGCAGTCTTTGACAACTGCAGAAACTCAGCTGAAATACATAGCTGAAAGATCTGAAGGGCTCAGCTCTCTTTGTTCCAATGACAGCCATGGATTACACCCACCAAAGTTATAACATTAAGGTGGGGATCTGAATTATCTGTCTATGGGTTTTTGTGTCAGGCAAATATACTTAAATTCAAAATAGCAATTGCATCTATAGCCAGCTAGCCAATTCCAGTTCAATATGTGACTGACAGCATACAACCTCACTGGCCTCAGGTGTAAATGAGCCTGATAAAAGGTATTATCCACAATATTGTGTTTGCTTTATTTAACTGGATTAATACAGCTGTTATGTTTCAGATAATAAGCTTTAGGTGGAAGGGTATCTCAGAGACTGTATCCATTCCTCTCTCCCTTTCCCACAGCTCCGCACTGTCCCTCAGGAATGCCGTAACAGTATCCGTTCAATTAAAAGGGGAAAGGGGTCCAGCTAAATGTTTCCCAGCAGAAATGGTTTCCACCCCGGATTTTGAAGAGTGTCCCAGATCAAATTTAAAACAGGGCTAGATATGCCATGCTGGGACTCATTCGACCTTGTCCATGTGGAATTCCATGTGGTGCTTCTGGGGTCACCAACATAACAACTGGATTGTTTTATAATATGTCATAAATCTGCTTGCTAGCCTTGTCCTTTAATTCTTACTTCTTGTAATCTAGAGTTTGCCTTAATGTTATTGTTTAAGATTTCCAATATTAATATAAATAGCATATTGATTGGATCTGTTATTTCTCCATTTATAATTATCTGGTCTTTTTGGTCTTTCTAAATATTTTCACTCTCTTTTATCCATTTGTCTCCCATGCGCACTCTTTTCAATACTTCTGTCATAAAGATCCAGCTCGCATTGTCAAATGCCTTTTCCACATCAACAAAGATCATCACCAATCTTCTTTCATTGTGTTTTTCATAATACTCACCTATATCCAATACAATCCTTATATTCTCTTTCATCAACCTTCCTGCAAGGAATCCGCTCTGATCTTTGTGTATTAAATCCTTTAGCTCAGAATACAAACACCTAGATTTTACTTACAATCAAACCATCTCACCTAGGTTTCTGCAGATTCAAAGACCATGTAGTCCAGCCCATAGAGGATTCAAAAGTTATGATCCTTCCATAGTCATGAATTTGAAACTTATGGGCTCTTTCTCCTCTCTCCCATTGTGAAAGGCAACAAAACAGCACAATACAGTAAACATATCTTCCAACTGTCTCAGTTTGGCAGGGACAGTCCCAATTAATCCTCTGCCATCTCACTTTTTCATCTCCTTATGCAATGTCCCAGTTTCTCTCTCCTCCTACTACTTTCCCCCTTCATCCTGTCTTAATTCAACTGAGTTCAAAGTTCAAAAGTAGTTTGTATTTGATCAACTCAGGAGGGGAGGCAGGACAAAGTGAGCAGAAACTTGCCCTTCCCAATAGGCTCTGGCAAAAGAAACCTGCTGCAACCTCTCCTAACTTGTCTGTTCTCCCTCATGAATAACTTTTTGCCATCATGACCACACATGTTCCACTTTTCATTTGTAGAGTGCTGGAAGATATGAGTACACAGTGATGGCATTACTACAAAGTGAAATGAGTAGCCATGGCTTTATATAGTAGTCCCCTAGAGAGGAGTGTAGCCTGCCTCCAGCCTCCATTTTGAGTGTGTTCATTAATGTACTTTGTTTACATAATGAACAGAGGAAGGACACAATTTTGAATTTTCATTTCAGATATCTAATCTGACCTGGTAGCAGGTTGTCTGACAAATCTGTGTATTTATAGATTCCAACTTGTAATATAGCCACTTGGAAACTAATTTCCTAGTTTAGAGCTCACCTCTAGTAGAAAAATACTGTGCAGGTTTAAAGAAGCCTTTCTTCCACCCTTTCATCTGCAACTGTGGCCATAATTGTTGTGTGCCTTCAAACTGTTTCTGACTTATGCTGACAACTCTAAGGTGTACTATTGTGGGGTTTTCTTGGCAAGATTTGCTCTGAAGATGAGAGAGTGTGACTTGCCCAAGGTCACCCAGTGGGTTTACATGGCTGAACGGGGATCCAAACCCTGGTCTCCAGAGTCATAGTGCAGTGCTCAAACCACTACACCACACTGACTCCACAGCAATAATAATGACCTACATTCCAAGGCAGTTGTTATGATTACAGACAGTGGCTGGAATCCTGTTCATAGTCAATTAAACTACGTCACAGTCAGTGCCAGCAACTGGAGGGAAAAGGGTACAGATGCATCATTTATGAAGGAAGGGAAGGGAGGCACTGGAGAAATAGACTGCTCAAAGCCAGCACATTTCGTCTGCCTTTCCTTGCCACTACTGCATGACCCTGGAAAAATTGCAAGCACTAGTCTAGTGCACCAGCAGGATTCTCTCCAACGTACAGATGGAACAAATGTGTCAGGTGGTTGCAGGTTTTTTGTTGTTGTTTTTACTGTAATCCTCTTTTCTTTTTTCTTAATTGTTTTTAAATATTCCAGACTATTTTCTGGCAATTCCCAGCATCAACTGCAATATTTTATTCCCACTCTTGAGCATCTTTTTAGAAAAAAATCTGAGAGATAGAGGAACAAAAACGTACAATCAACCCTCAGAGGTGGAAACACTATGAATAAGCTCATGGACAATTCAAAAATGCTGGTCGTTCCTTAGCCGTGAGTTTGAAACTCAGAAGCTCCTTCCCTCATCCATTCTGAAAGCTAACAAATAGCATAAGAAGAGCAATGGTATGACTGCCAAGTAAAAAGTGAGCAGCCATGGCTTTGCGTCGTGGATACCATGGAGAATGGTGTAACCTGCCTCCAACCTCCATTTTAAACCAGTCTTTCCTGCCTGTTGAAAATCTCTCCCATCCTGCAGTGATATCAGCTGACATTATTGTTTTCCTCTGCTGTGGGCAGCAAGAGAGCAATGGTCTCAGAAGCTGTGGACCGCCGCAATCCCAGCCCAACTGATCACTCTCATCCGTGGCACATCCATTCTTTGCAAATATGATCTAAAGCCAGGGTTTCTCAACCAGGGTTCCCTGGAATCCTAGGATTCCACAAGAGGTTGCTAGGGGTTCCACAAGATACTGAGATTGGAAAAAATAAACTTTTTTTTAGCTGTAGATATAATAAATTTTAGGGTTTCCCTGTGACCTGAAAATTGTTTCAAGGATTCCACCAGGGTAAAAAAGTTGAGAAAGTCTAGTCTAAACTGTCAGTATAAGCAAAGAACTCATGCTAATGGCATATAAATGTTATCACTTCTGTTCCGCACAGAGGCATCCCACTGCTTTCAATACACATACATCCACAGCTGTAATTTCTCTTGCCAATACTGTCCTAGGGTGATGAAGATATCTGAAGAGCCTAGCTAGGCTGGACCAAGAGATCCATCTACCCAATGGCTCATGGAACTTCATGAGAAGGATATGGAATAGACAACTTTCCTACAGTTTGTTCCGGTATCTGGCCTTCGGGTTAAAGGAAAACACACATTTCAAAAGCTCGCGTCAGATCTTGAATTTGCTGCTAGCCACAGTCCATTTTCACATGCACTTTACACATTACATCTGTTGCACACATGCATATTTGAGGAGTTGTTGTTGTTCCATGGCTTCAAGTTGACTTTGACGTATGGCTATCACATCCTGGAGTTTTCTTGACTAGATTTATTTCAGAGGTGGTTTGCCACTGCCTTCTTCTTTGGCTGACCTGTCCAACATCACCTCAGTGGGTTTCCATGGCTGAGGAGGGATTCGAACCCTGGTCCTACCCTAAGGGGCTTACTGCATGAGGGTAGGAAGTGGCAGTGCACCCTAATAATAGTGCCACCTGCCTTGCCTTATCGCATGACATTGGCATATTTCAGCTGCTCTCTCGTTCCAGTCCCATAGGAGATGGTGGTAAATGTGAGTCTTTTTGCTAACTGGAAAAATCCATTACCAAAAAGACCTGCCTTTACCACCTTCTCCCATGGAACGGGAGAATAGCTGAAACATGCTGATGTAGTACAATAAGGCATGGTCAGAGGCACTATTCTCGGGCTTCACTTCCACTTCCCTTCCTTCATGCAGTAAGCCCCTAACAGTTAACCACTACAGCTGGTTCATTTGGCAAACTAGAACTGTACTCATGGGGGAGCAGGGAAAGGGCACGTATATGTGGACTGCCCCAGAGTGAAGTCATATCTGTGTATATTTGCTTGATACCACACACCAATGGGGGGAAAAAGGCTTACTTGCATAGGATTATGCTATTAGAAATCCAGGTTTTGGCTTGTTAAAGAGAATGAGAATGGCAAGGTATTAATCTCTTCAGACAATTCTTTTTCAAGGAAAAAGAATGGTCATGACTAATAAACATACCTTATTTGCTTTTGTGGATGCAGGTAAATTGTTGTTTGCATCATCATCACACTTAAATTACTCAGGATTTTTACAAAAACAAATCTGGTGCAATAAAATGAAGTAACCATGTATATTTCAATAATTAACAAAAAAATCCAACATAATTGCTGATGATACTGAAGTGTACTTTTCTCCATCAAACAATATAAGTTCGTTTCCACAGCTTCTAAGGCTCTGAATAGCCATTATTCAGCCATCAACTGAATTGTCCCATGTTTTCAATACCAACTAAGAATAAATAAACACACACACACAAACCTATTGATTCAAAATCAGATGTTTTACACAAAGATCAGAACTTCACAGTTTTACTTTACTTTTAGGGACATGGATGTGGAAAGCACTCCCTCAGCGAATTACCCCTTCAACCTCAACATTTAGACAAAAGGCCAAGAGGTGAATTGGGGTGGGGGGGCTTTATTTAAGAAATACATTCCTGGCTCACACTCTCTTTAGTTGCACAGCTAGCAAAAAATGGGTGATCTTTTCTGAGTGCTCCTAACACTTTACAGTCAAAACAGCTACCATTATGTTCATTCTTCTAAAATTACCAGAAGTCCCCAGTAACTTTCCCATGTTCTGACCTTAATAAAGAGAGAGAATGATCCAAATTATCAGACAAAAAAGATGGCCATAACGAATGACCCCTAGTAGTTGATCAGCTGCCTCCAGAACTTGTTCCCATTATCCTTTGAATTAGATTGGAATCTTGCTAAAGATGTATAAAACTTACATTAACTGGGATGAATTTCGATACTGTATTTAAATCTACTAGACAGTGATTTTAATTTGAAAAGCACCTATAACTGAACTGAACATTTATCTCCTCCTCTACTTTGCTGCCTTTTTAACTCTTCTTTTGTTCTTCAGTTTCTGAATGAAATGGGTTTGCACATTTTGCTAAGCAATCTGCTCTTCTATCTTTTGCTATGCTATAGGCTAGAAACCTGCCTGTGTAAACAGACGTCAAGGTCATGGCAGGCAGTGGAAAATGAATGCTGAAGACCTTGTGAATTTGTGGCAGTCCCTGGAGAGATCTGAGACAGTTGTGGGACTTGGCTGTCTGAGATTCCAGAATGCTTTTAAGATTTCTTCTTGTTCATAAAGGAGTTGTGTTAGATTGCTATGCTGCTTAGGCATAAGTCTGCAGACATCTTATCTCATTCCAGTCACAGTGGGATCTCCAAGAATATTGGAAAGGCATATTTGACCCTACCAAGCAAATGACTCCAAGATGAAACAAAGAGATTGTTGCCACACTGGCCAACACAAATACTAAGAGATTTGACTCCCGACGCAAGAAAGATCAGTCCTTGCTGCACAGCTGTGAAGATGAAGTGATTAATTATGAAGATTATTATTCCAAGCATTCTTTGCAGCAGACTTTGCTGTAATATCTGGGCAAACTTTACAGTTTCAATTAAGAGCGGTCACACTTGGGCAAAGTTACACGCTGCCGTCTCCTTTCACATTGCAACCTCCAGCAATGGGGAGGATAGAAAAGTAAGTAAATTGAACCCCAAAAGTGGGAAAATCTATCTCAGTGTGAACATATATAAAACAACATTGTCTCACAAAGCAACATTTTGCAACAGTCTAAGTAAATTTCATTGTACTGTACTTCCTATTTTTGGATGTATATCTAGTTTGGGAGCACTGAAACGGGCTAGAGTTTAAATCAGCCATTCAACTCTAATTACAGTCATATTAATTTCATATATGTGTGTCTGTGTGTTACTTTCCATTCCTTGATCAGTCAATGTATCCCCTCAGTAACATCCTTGCAAATCAGGCTTTAATTATCATGTTTAGAGACATGGGAAACCTCTAATTTTACATGGTTTTATTCTGTAATCATGTTGCTCTAAAAACCTAGGTGGTTTGGCCTCTCTCTGTCCTTCCCTCCCATATAATCCACCTTTCTGTGAAGATTTTACTAAACTTCCTTCTTTCCCCCACTGCAATGAGCTCTAATTGGGAGTAACTGCATCTGATTGTCTGAATCTCCCCACACCATTGTCTCTTGCATCCCTACTATTCCATGCTTTCTTACTACTTTCAGAAAGTGGTTTGTGTGAACTACAGTACAAGATTCAATTTCACTCTAACATGAAAAATAGACTGATCTTGTTTGGACCCATCTAAGGGCTGCCCAATTCCACTCAAGTTAGAAGTTCCATTCAAAAACCATCATCCCCGGCCCTGTGACTAGAAATCAACAAATAGCTATAACTTTACCTTTCTGTTTGCCAGAAATTGATGAAAGTTTAAGACATAAAGTGGGTGCACCTGCCAGATTTCAGATAAATAGACAGAGGCTAGTGCTTTGTTGTTATGTGTCTTCAAGTCATTTCAGATTTATGGCAACCCTAAGCCGAACCTATCATGAGATTTTCTTGGCAAAATTTGTTCAGAGGGGGTTTGCCTTTCCCTTCCTCTGAGGCTGACAGAATTTGACTTGCCCAAGATCACCCAGTGGGTTTCCATGGCCAAGCAGGGATTCGAACCCTGGTCTCCAGTGTCATAGGTCAATGCTTAAACCACTACCCCATGCTTGCTCCCTGAGGCCTGTGCTACAAACCTTTAAATTTTGATTTCTTTTTTAAAAACCATCATTTTAAAAAAAAATTGGCAGGATCTACAGTTGTCCCTCCATATCCACAGATTTGGTATCCACAGATTTAAGTATTCATGGCTTGAAAATATTCTTTAAAAAATAATCATCCAAAAAGCAAACCTTGATTTTGCCATCTTATATAAGGCATTTTGGTATGCCATTGCATAGAATGGGACTCGCGTATTCACGGATTTGGGTATCCATGGGAGATCCTGGAACCAAACCCTAGCAAATATGAAGGGACAACTATACTTACCGTACATTTCCAAGAATAAGTGTCCCTTTTTCCTGCACTGCAGGTACAGAAAATATAAATACTGAAGTCTGAAATAATAGGACTAATAGCAGCAGAAGAAGAAACCTGTGTGGACAGGGTAAAAAAAATCCAGCTAGCCAAATGTTCTTAGTTTTTCATATTGTAGCCAATTCCACTCAACGAATTATATTTCGATGGTAATCTATAATAAATCCTTTCATGGTAACTAATTGTATGAACCAAGTGAGATTACTCAAACAACTTCTAAAGATTGGTTTTTTTCAAACACAAAGACATTTGAGTCTGAATAAACTGAATGTATAATAGTTTAAAACTGTGTCATTCATGAGTAGCCACTGAATCAGCGCATTTTACGACAAGTTGGATCATACTTGCAAAACTAACATGAGTAGCCCCTAAGCTATTTGTTCACTCTTCCCGCAGACGGTATAATCCCTAAAGAACTGCATGGCAGTCAACAAAAACTCATTAAAAATTTGAAAATATGTCTTTGGAAATTAAGTTCATCCCTCTCCACCCAAGAAAAGTGATACCATGAAGTACTGTACTTTTTGATTTTGGGTTGTGTATCTGCTGAAAGATGGTAGGCTTGAGTTTCATTTTTCTGTATTGCCAATATGGAAAGTTTGTGAGAATATTTTAGACAATGTTACATACACTGGCTGGCATTATTGCCTCTTCGTTAAAACAAATCTATATAGAACAGATCTTTCTTACAATGTAGAAAGATAAATGTCACCTTAGAGTACAAGTTAGCATGACTTTTTTAAAATGAGTATTATTCTCAGGAAAGTATGGAAACAACTACAACTTTAATGACGTTTGAAACCCACAGATGTTTTTGCCTCATTGCTCAAGTTGCTTTGGGATTTCTGTATGGAAAGGTAATTCATGGATTTCAGCAGATCGGCCTGATTGATGGACTTTCATTTTATAATTGAGATGTTCGCAGTCCTACTAAAGGATCACAACTTCAGAAGAAAAAGTAAAATAAAATCTTGCCTGCAGGTCTTTCACAAGGAATTATTGACTCCACAATTCTTGGCTCACTGATGGTGTAAAAGAGAAAGTTCAGAGGAAATTGATATGAAAATAGAAATGACAAGATAATATTGTTGCAAGCAGGGTAATCTCCTAGTATGAGTTGCTCTGAAAATGAAGTGCACCAGGGAAGGAGGGATTGGCCTCTAGGCACTTTTCTAACAATTTAATTAATGATTCAGTCTGTTTATACTATGCAATCTGCTTCTCCAGACTACGATGTAAAGATATCCAGATATTTTTGAGAATGAAATTGGTGAATCCCATATGGTCAGAATCTCATTGACAGCAGCTGGAAACTATCGCCTTTCAGCCAAAGACTCTTTTACTAAACTCATCATGTCCTAAGCTCATTTACTCAAAAATAAATTTCATTGAGTTTTGTAAAGTTTTATTGTCTTTTTAGTACGCTGTGTTTAGAACTTCAGCCTAGGAGTCAAATAGGATAGCAACTTCCTCATCAGATAGAAAGTAACAGAGAGGAATTTAATGTAAAACCGAAATAGATACTCATGGTGCTGATTCTGAAGCCACTAAACTAAATAGCTCTCTTCCTTATTTTGAAAAAAATTGAGTATTGCAATGGTGCATGATTTATAATGCAGTTAACAAAGCAGTTTATCTACATTTACATTGATAAGGATGATACCAGCAGCAGTCTGTGTGTGTGTGTGTGTGTGTGTGTGTGTGTGCATGTGTGTGTACGCCTTCAAGTTGCTTGTTGACTTATGCCAACCCCATGGATTTCATAGGGCTTTCTTAGGAAAGGAATACTCAGAGAGGTGGTTTGCTTTTCTCTGAAATTTAACCTGGTATTCCTCTGTAATCTCCCATCCAAGTACTAACCAGGGTAGTAACAATATTATTATTACAAATAACAAAACAGAAATAATAATGTGCAACCAATCTGCTGTATGGAACATTTGCAAAGCAACATAAAACATTTGCTTTTCAGAATACTGAGATTCCAATAATATTTTATAACTTTATAATATTTTTATAATTTTATAATATTTTGAGTATTTTTTAAAAAAATAACAATAGAACTAGAATAGAACTAGAATAGTACTATACTATTCATATAGACGTTAGTCCATTGAAAACTGTGTGCCTTACCTCTGAATAATTTGTACTGGATAGTGTGGTTAGTTATCAAATCTGATGTGCAAATACTGTATCCTTTTACAATGAATTGCCTCATTTTTATTTTTTATAAAAATTAGTTCTGAGTCTTAAGAGTTATTTTATCTAAAGAAACAATGGAGGGAAGGAAGGAAGAGGCAGGCAGGCAGGCAAATTCTCTAAAACTGGTAGGAAATGCACCACCCCTGCTGGTTTAAATCATATTTGTGGAAATTTCCCTATTGATTACCTACTGGTGCATCAAGTAGACTGTGAGTTTCATTCCACAAGACACTTCTACATTGCAACCTTCTTTCGCTTCAGCAGAACATCTACATGAGCCCTGATGAAATAAATGTGATGCTTGTGTTTTGTTCTAGGTAAGTTCTGGTTTTATTTTGTTCTTAAGGGAAGGATATATCAAAAGACTATGGGCTTGATTCAGCACCACCTAGCACCTTTATAGCACAATTTCAAATGGGAGGTACATTGACCTCTCCGCACTGAAATCAGCAATACTGTAATTTCAAAGTGCTGTTCTGTGTTCAGCTGTGGCTGGACTGGTCCCTTTAAAATACTCAAACAGGCATCCTTCTCTTATATAAATTTCCTAGTTTATATCCAAAGGGCCACCTATGTTACTCTGTTGTAGAAAAATCAAGAAAGCACCTAATAGCACCTTAAAAGCTAACAACTTCTTTATGGTTTTAATTTCTCATTTCTGACATTTTAGCTCAAAGCAAAAAAAAAAAAATGCATGTAAAGATTTGGGCTCCACTCTTCTCTAATTCTCAATCTTGTCCAGTTCAGAGATTCATTCGGAACATGTTTTCTCAGTGGTGAATCACAAGTCAGGATTTTGGCAGCAATGCCTCATTGTCAAAACTATTTGCCACTAAGTGGCAAAGCTATTTGCCACTAAGAGCCCCTATATGATCTCAGTCCGCAATTCGCTGCTTATGACGACTAATGAGTTCAGTGGAAAAATTTAAATCAAAGGAGTCCCCATTTCCCAATTCAGTCCTGGGTTTATGGTTTGCAACTAACCCTTTTGACTGAAAGTAAAATCAGGAATCTCAGTTAAATGTCTTTCCTAGCAAGGAAATAAATGCCAATACTGTTAGATATATCATAGAAGACAATGGGACGCTCCATTTATTACCCTGATGTTCTACAGGGTAGCAAAAGCAGGAGTTCATCCTGTTTTCTTCTCCCAGCCACCCTTGAGATAGATTAAGCCAAAAGATAAAGACTTGCCAAAGATCACCCAATGAGTTCAAAGCCAACCAGGGATTTGAATTTGGCTCTTCCTGGTACAAATCCAGCCATGATCCAACACTCAACAACCAAGGCAATACATCAGAGTTGCAAAACATTACTTGAACATTTGGGAGCAAGGCCTAACTGCAAACTGACCTGCTCTTAGGCCAATGCAATCCAGTGATAGGTTTCACTCCACGTCACACACAAATAAATACTGGGTGAGGAGAGATCCAGAATCTATGGATGTATTATAATGTTTAGGTTCAGAAAAGAGAATGTTTCGTGGAAGATACACCAGGGACGTCTAAGTAGAGGCACGGACATTTCATTCTGCCTACCCAGCTCCTTTGGTCCAACTTGGTCAACTCCTCAGGGTTAAGTACTCTCCCTACACACTTGTCCAGCTCAGCAAGGTCTGAAACTTCCAGCACACATACACACAAGCATAGACTATGTCATTCCAAGCTGATGAAGCCAGAATCACTCTCATGGTTTTTTTAGTTCCATGTTCACAATCATCCATGTAGGAATTAACCATGCTTTGCACATATGCTGAGCTCTCCTTCTCCTCCACTTTTTAATCCCTCATTTTGGGATTTCAACATGGAGAAAGTAATCGTTAATGCATTTTAAACTCATATTGACTATGAATGTCCAACCATGCCCTTGCTCTCCTGAGCTTGGGGTACTTTTCTGCCTCTGCAAAGTACACCATCCCTCAATTTCATTGCAATGTTCCCCTGCTTGACCAAATGTGTTCCTCATCATAGGAAGAGAAAGAAGCAGAAGAGTTTACTGTTGCACCCAACATGGTCACTAGAGCATCCCACCAATGGCTTTTTTCTTACAGGAGAGAGATTCTAATAATGTGAAATTTTAATACCGTCCCTGATAGGTTTCTGTGTAGAAGCTCAGTCTGGAAAGAATTATTTGTCTAGACTTTTTATGTGGGAGGGGCTGCCTTATCAGAAATGATTCAATTGACATCTGGCCCTGGTCAGCATCTAGCTTACAGGATCACTGATAGAGGAGGCCCCAATCCTGCTCTGCAGACTGGCAACCAGACTGCTCCTAGATTGACAAAAACTGCATTGTTTTAAAAGTTTTTAACCTGTTCTGCATTGCCTCAGTGGCCCTGAGTATATAAATACTATCAATCAATCAATCAGTCTGGGGGAGAGTTTAATGGAAATTTTCTCAAGTGGACTGATGTGGCCCACAGGCCTCCAGTTGCTAATCCTGAAGGCACAAAACTGCCTAACCAGTCAGAAAAGCTGCACATCTCTCTTTATCACCTTTGGAAAACTTAGCAAGAGAAGGGATTTCTCTGTTCCCTACTTACCAAGCAGCCACAAAGTTGTGGCCCAGACTGGGCTCTGAAAGTTTTATTTTCCTTCATATGAGTATTCATGCTCCCCTTCTATTATGCTTACATTGCTCAAAGCAGATTACTTCCACTAAATTTTTTAAAAATGCAACCATAGTTGTAAATAGAAACCTGTGAAGAGCAGAAAAGGGAAAGCAGGAAGGAACCCATCAGCATCTTTAAGAGTGATTTATTTTAGCACAAGCTTTTGTGGATTTGGGCTGATTCCGTCCCATCATCATGCGCCTGCCACTATACCTGAGCATTAATTTTGAGTTCCGTCAATGCCTCTGAAGAAGTGGACTGAAACTGACGAACACTCCAGCTAAGATAAATCAGTTAGTCTTAAAGGCACTGTTGGATTCTAGCCCTCTTCTTTTTTTTTATTCTGAAAGGGACTAATGCCGGGGTGTAGATACACAGGGGCAAAACAATGACGCTGCCCCCTCTAAATAAGAATTCATCTCCCCCAGCGAAACTGTCCTTCAGTCCCCCCCCCCCATTTTTAGCATGGCAAAGGGTGAGACACTGAAAACCATTCATACCTGAAACTCCTATTAGCTCTATTGGCAACCCCTTGGTCACTTGGCTTGCCTTGTGAGCCTAAGCTACATTTCCAAAGATTCAACTGAAGTTTCAAACTACAGTTGTCCCTCCACATCCACGGATTTGGTATCCACGGATTTAAGTATCCACGGCTTGAAAATATTCTTTAAAAAATAATCATCCAAAAAGCAAACCTTGATTTTGCCTTCTTATATCAGGGACCCCATTTTGCTATGTCATTGCATATCATGGGAATTGAGTATCTTCATGGATTTTGGTATCCATGGGGGGCAGTGGTCCTGGAACCAAACCCCAGCAAATATGAAGGGACAATTGTACTGCCATGTAGAAATTGGGGGACTGAAATAACATTTGACTGGGGGTGCAGAATTCTTATGTGGGGGAAGGGGATACGTATCTCTCCCCCCCCCCCTCTCACTGGCTCTCTCTTTCCTTGGGTCCAAGGGGGACCATTCATTCGGGGTCCACCACACCTTGACCAACCTGCTTCCACACCTGCAGGACGGTGGTGCATGGTTACCACAAGTGGGGGGCTGACAGGGCTCTAGCCTGGGGGCCCAGATGTGATATTATCCTAAGTTTTAATAATATAGTGGTTCTCAACCTGTGGGTCCCCAGATGTTCCCAGTTCCCAGGAGCCCTCTTTGGTCTCACCTTGGAAGCCAGGTGGTCCTCCCAGGCATTAGTGAGGCTGTGAGTTCAATCCTACAGCCTGGCTGTCAAGGTGAGACCTCAGAGGGCTCCTGGGAACTGTAGTCCAACAACATCTGGGGACCCCCAGGTTGAGAACCACTGCTCTAGATCCATCTTATATTTTAAAAAAAACCAACTACACCTATTGCCTGGGTGCCCTCCCTTGAACTGCCTACTTCCAACCTTGGCCCCCCATCCTGCAGCATCTGGCTGCCCTTCGCCCGGGGTAGGACAGACAGACAGACCCCGGCCTGGGGCTGGGCGGGGGGCTGTGTGGGGCGGGGGAGCCGCCCGGGAGGGTCCGAGGGGTGGGCTGTGGGGGTGCCTTACCGGGGGCGCAGGAGTGCCGGGGCTGGGGCCGGACGAGGAGGGCGGCGGCGGGGCCGAGCGAGAGCCTCTCCAGGTAGCCGCAGGTCTCCCGGGCCAGGATCTCGTCGATCATGAAGGTCTTGTAGCGCCGCCGGGCGGCCTTGAGCGGAGGCCCCGGGGAGGCCAGGCGGAGCTCCCCTTGGCACTGCATGGCGGAGGGGGGGTCCCAGCGAGCCCCCCAAAAAGGCACCGAGAGGTTTTGCCCCAACCGAGAAGGGGGGTCGGAGGTTGGGGGGGTTCTGATCAAAAGGGGGGGTCTTGGATGGGGGCCCACCAGGTCCGGAGGTCAGCGCCCCCCCCGGGTCCTGGGTCCGTCGGTCTCTCCGCAGCCTCGCCCTTTGGGGGGTCCCCGCGGCTGTCACTCCAGAGGGCCCCCGAGCCTCCCCCCCATCCTCCTCCTCCTCCTCCCCCGCAGCCGAGGCCAGCGCCGTCCGCTCGCTGTTTTAAGGCGCCGGGCTTCCTCCGCCCTCCCCGGGCGGGAAGAGGGACTGGGGCTTGGGTTCGGATTCGGGGAGGCGCCGGGGCGTCAGCCGGGCCTTTCCCCGCCTCTTCTTCTTCTTCTTCTTCTTCTTCTTCTTCTTCTTCTTCTTCTTCTTCTTCTTCTTCTTCCCCCCCCCTTCGCTTCTCCTCGGAGGGTTGGAAAAAGAAACCCCCACCCCCCCACACACACACCCAAAGTCCCCGCGCTCCGCTGGGGCGTAAAAAACGCTCCCGCCGGGAGTCCCCACCGCGCAACGCCTCCTCTTTCCAGACGGGGGTCTTGGCCACGGCTCCTTCCCAGGGAATCCGGGGCGGCCAGTGTGTAGTTTTGCAAGCCTTCTCTGAGAAAGAGGGCTGGTGCCTCACCAAACTATAAATCCCAGGCGGAGAATCCCGTTTCAACCTGGGTGGTTTGTGCAAGGGGGATGCGCCCCTCTGGAGGACTTTTGGCGGGGGGGTGTTGGGGTCTCAACCCGTTTGGAGCGAGCGCTGGATTCGAAGGGTTGGCCCTGAATCCAAAGCACACGCAGCTGAATAAATGTAGGACCATGGCATCGTTAAAAAGAGTGCGCGCGTGTGTATAGATAGATAGATAGATACACACACACACATATATACATATACATATTTAATGGGACTTGAGTATCCACGGGGGTCCTGGAACGAAACCCCAGCGAATATGAAGGGACAACTCTGTGTGTGTGTGTGTGTGTGTGTGTGTGTATAAATGTATTACTATGGCATCGTTAAAAAGTGTGTTGTGGATAGATAGATAGATACACACACACACACACACACACACACATATATATATATATATATATATATATACATATATATACACAGTACAGTTGTCCCTTCACATTCGCTGGGGTTTGATTCCAGGACCCCCGTGGATACCAAAATCCGTGACTAAAGTCCCATTCTATGCAATGGCAGAGCAAAATGGGGTCCCTTATATAAGATGGCAAAATCAAGGTTTGTTTTTTGGATAATTATTTTTTAAATAATATTTTTCAAGCTGTGAATATTAAATCCGTGGATACCAAAATCGTGGATACAGAGAGAAAGAGAGTATGTATGTATATGTATATATACATATACATACATACACACACACACATATATATATATAGATATAGTATATACACACACATACATAGGGACATATCTCTAGGTGTGTGTTTGTGTGTGTATATACATACACACACACAAACACACCTAAAGAGATAGAGATATATGGGGCAAACAGAAAAGTTAAGTCTTTCTTTCCCCCATGGTTTACTCTTTCCCCCACCCCCAGATGAAAACTGACGAATTCTTCTGGAGAACTCGTAAGCTGGTGCGACTTTGTGGGGTTTGTGGTGAGCCCTAATAAAAGATCTTGGCCAAGAGTGATATATATATATATATATATATATATATATATATATAATTTATTTTTATTTCTGTAGAAAATACAGTACATTGAACATATCCATTTTGCGGTTACAGGTCACCACAAAACGACATACAGAGATAACTTTTTATATATATAGTAGAAAAACGAAAATAGAACAACCAAAAAAAGAGAAAATAATTTTTTTGTGTTGTTACACATGTAGAGTATATACTCTCCTGGTGGTGAGGTTTAATTTGATCATGCTTGACTTTACTTAACACACTTGGACACTTGGCCAAATCCCCTCTACGGTGATAAAAGAATGAATGCTGGCCCTTCCGTGTTGGAAAACCTCCGGACTTCCAAAGCACACACACGTTACAAGAGCAACCAGGCCAACAATCCCCATAGGTGTACTTGGCAGTAAGAGCGGCTCCTTTCCAGACTTTTTGGGAAAGAGGCATTTCTAGTTAGAGGCGAGTCCTGCTCCGTTCAAGCGGGTCTTACTTTCCGGGTGCTGGATTGGGATCCCCAAAGAGGGGCTGCCCCAAACCAAACTGTCGGGGGGGGGGAGGCTTTGATGGTGTATTCCTGCAACGCAGGGGGTTGGACTAGATGACCCTTGCGGTCCCCTTTAACTCTCTATTATGATTCTAGGAAAGGAGGCGGGGTGGCCGTTGGAGCAAGACGTGCTCCCTACCGACCATCTCTGAGAGGCAGGACTGTGTAGTTCCTGTTGGGATATGTAGTTTGCAATCCAATAAGTGGAGCTATTTTGACTACTCAAGGGTTAACTGATAGAAGCAAACAGAATGATTAATGTACTGAAATGTAATTGGGTTTCCAGAGAAAGAAGTGTGACATTGCTGAATATTCTATATCTCCCAATAGTTCCAACATTTTCTTTCTTTATTTGATTTTTATTGCCGCCTTTCTCCCAGGATGGGACCCAAGAAAAAACACCCAATTCAAAATGCAACGGTTAAAAGTTAAAAGCAATTACCGTTCTTACAATTCAGCCCCTTCAGCCATGGGAAACCCGCTCTCTGGGAGGCCTGGGGCAAGTCACACTCTCTCAGCCTACGAGGAGGGCAGTGGCAAACCTGCTCAGAGTCCATCCTGCCACGGAAACCCTCCCGGAGCCTCGCCATCGGTCGGCATGGACTCGGAGGCGCATCATCCCCAAGGGCGCAGGCAGTCCGAAGAAGGGGAGAAGAGTCTTTTCTCCGGCCCAGAAAAAGCACCTTCGCCTGGAGAGAGGCCTCGGGGTGCATCCACACTGGAGAGACAATCCAGGTTGGAACTGGGTTCTTTGCCATGGCGCCTTCCTATGGAATCCCTGGGATTTGTAGTTTGGTGAGGCGCCCGGCCCTCTTGGGCAGAGAAGGCGGGAGACCTCGGAAAACTACAAATCCCAAGATTCCATAGGAAGGCACCAAGGCAAAGAATCCCGTTTTTTAAACTGGGTTTCTTCTCTTTTTCCTGGAAACCCGACGGCTGCCCATGTCCGTTTCCTCGGCTCTGGATCCCCTCCGTCCTCTTCCTCGCCGCCTTCGGGGGTCTCCGAGGCATCCAATCGGGGTGGTGCTGGGGGTGTTTTTAAAAGAAAGGGCGGGTATACTTTTAAAAGCCAACACCGAGGGTACCTCCAAGCGCCGAGGGCGCGCACGGTCTCAGGAAAACATCTGGACACCTTGGAGGAGAAAGAAGCAGGATTTGAACTCGCCACCACCGACTCTCCCTTTATGCTCACGATCTTACAGGGAAGGGGAGCAAAACGAGGGCATTGTGTCCTCCCAACAGGAATTCTACTTCTCCCCCATCTTCCCCTGAAGTTTTCTTGGGATCCCCAACTTTCTAGCATTGCAGGAATGCCAGCGCGCAGAACTGGAGTTCTGGCATCCGAAGAAACCGGGCGAGGCAGCGGATGATGAAATTTATTAAATGTTCGAGCTTTGGAGGCTGGAGGGAAATTTCATTGGGGGGAAGAATTCTTATCGGGGGGGACGAATAAGGCACATCCCGGTAGCGACACCCCCAGGGAAGGTTGAAGGGCCCCGCAGCCCCTGCAGCCACAGGGGACCCCAATATTGTGGGGACCCCTCCTAACCCTCCTCCTGCAAAAACACTATGAGTAATAATCCGAATATCCAATACAGTACTGTGAATAGGTTCGGTTCGGTTACATTGGCCTGGAATAAACATAAGGGCCCCCCAAATAAAGCGTTGCAGGGGCCCCCAAAATCTCTTAAACCAGTCCTGGACACCCCGAGGATCTAGCACAGTGTTTCTCCACCAGGGTTCCCCAAGAGGTTGTGAGTGTGTGTTGGGGGGGGGGAATCAATAGCTGTACAGCTGGGGTTTGGTTCCAGGACCCCCCCCCCGTGGATATCCAAATCCGTGAATACTCAAGTCCCATTCTATGCAATGGCATAGCAAAATGGTGTCCCTTCTATAAAATGGCAAAATCAAGGTTTGCTTTTGGGATTATTATTTTTTTAAAGAATATTTTCAATCTGTGGATACTTAAATCCGTGGATACCAAATCCGTGGATACGGAAGGAGATCTGTAATGGTTCTGCAGGTGTTCCCTGAGACCCGAACAATCATTGCCAGGGTCCCTCCAGGAGAAAAAGGCTGAGAAAGGCTGCTCTCTGAGATCTTCTCTCGAAAGGCAGCCAGGGATTTGGGGTGGGGTCCCGGAGAAGCTGCGCCTTGTCCCTTTCCCAGGCTTCAAGTTCATTGCTCGTAGGATTTCATAGAATTGTAGAGTTGGAAGAGACCACAAGGGTCATCCAGTCCAACCCCATTCTACCACGCAGGAAAAGTCGTCGTCTTTCATTCTCTTCTTTTTTTAAAAAAAGGCATCATCCATAACAGCTGGGTTATGGATGCTGCAACATCCATAAGACCCCTGGGTCATTCCAGGGGTCCCCAAAAGCATAAGGGGGAGAAGAAAGAAAAACTCTTGGGAAAGTGCTGCAGTTTTTCCTCGGTTTCCACATCTATTTTCTCGGTTCCCCTCCTCACTTTTTTGCCCCGCTAACAGGGTCTTTCTCAACCATCACGGGCTATCAGCGCACCCTTTGGGACTACTCGGAAGTAAGTCCCGTGGCACTCGCGGACTCCCACGTCAAGGGGTCTGGAATTACAGTTGTCCCTCCGTACCCACGGATTTGGTATCCACCGATTTAAGTATTCGCGGCTTCAAAATATTCTTTAAAAAAATAATAATCCAAAAAGCAAACCTTTGATTTTTGCCATCTTATATAAGGGGACACCATTTTGCTGTGGCATTGCATAGAATGGGACTCGAGTATTCACGGATTTTGGTATCCACGGGGGTCCTGGAACCAAACCATCTTATATAAGAGGACACCATTTTGATATGCCATTGCATATAATGGGACTCGAATATTCACGGATTTTGGTATCCACGGGAGGTCCTGGAACCAAACCATCTTAGATAAGGGGACATCATTTTGCTGTGGCATTGCATAGAATGGGACTCGAGAATTCACGGATTTGGGTATCCACAGGGGTCCTGGAACCAAACCCAGCGAATATGAAGGGACAATTGTACATCCAAATTGAACGAGCCCCAGGTTCTGCTTAGGAATACGAGGCAATTGTTGCGCATGCAGTGTGTGTCATAAAAATGTTTTTTGTAAAGCTTTTTAAGGCAGGGTAGAGCAATACAATAAAATAAGGTCATCAGTCACCACAATTCAACACCCAAGCCCCCCAAAACCTCACGTCTTTAAAGACAACCAATACTTACAAATACTGCTATTATAACTTTGAGGGTGTTTGGGGTATTTTTGTAGGAAAGGGATAGAATCATATTCGCGTATCATTCATTGTATGTCTGTAAAAGAGTACTTAATTTAACAGAAACATAGGGAATTGATATTACAATGTTAAGCCATCTTGTTCCATCTCTCCTCCAGGGAAAAAGAAACCGGAGCAAAAACATTTGAACTACAATGTTACACCTATTATTATTCACTTTATTTATACCCCAGCTTTTCCTCAAAATTGGAGACTCAAGGTGACTACAGTACAGTACTTTTTTTTGTACCAAGCTCCATGCAAAACAGTGAGACTTACCCCTGAGCCTGAAACATGGAAGTTTGTCCTTTCACACGAGACACTTAGGGCGCGATGATTCCTCTTTAAATGCCATGGCAACATCCTCTGGGACCCTGGGATTGGCAGAGCAGGGAGGGAGGATTTAGGATTCTCAGCCTCTGGGAGAGCTCAAGTACCTCTTCCTACGACAAACCCAGGATGCAGCCAGGGCAGTTAAAGTGGAATCAGAGCGCTATAATTGCGCAGTAGGAAAGGACTTGATGATCAAGCCCCATTGCACTCATCAGGACTTGCTCCCGAATAGACACTATTGAGAATATGTGAACATTCAGCAATGTTCCTCCACTGTACTTCACTGGAAAATACCTTTACAAGACAAGGCAGCCATAAAACGGATGGCTTTGACATTGCAAACTACATATCCCACTGTAATTCACTGGAAAATACCTTTACAAGACAAAGCAGCCATAAAACGGATGGCTTTGACGTTGCAAACTACATATTCCACTGCACTTCACTGGAAAATACCTTTACAAGCAAGGCAGCCATAAAACGGATGGCTTTGACATTTCAAACTACATATTCCACTGTACTTCACTGGAAAATACCTTTGCAAGACGAGGCAGCCATAAAACGGATGGCTTTGACATTACAAACTACATATTCCACTGCACTTCACTGAAAAATACCTTTACAAGACAAGGCAGCCATAAAACGGATGGCTTTGACATTGCAAACTACATATCCCACGGTACTTCACTGGAAAATACCTTTGCAAAACGAGACAGCCATAAAAGTTTGACATTGCAAACTACATATCCCACTGTACTTCACTGGAAAATACCTTTACAAGACAAGGCAGCCATAAAAACGGATGGCTTTGGCATTGCAAACTACATATCCCAACAGACACATCTGGAAGTGGGGACAGGATTACTGGAGGTGCGTTGGAGTGTCAGTAGGTCGCTTTCCAGAGTTTAGAGGGGATTAAAACAGAGGGAAAGGACTGGGGAAAATAAGTTTGCTGAAGCCAAAGGCTGGCAATAACCCCGCTTCTTCCTCCTCCTCCTCCTCCTCCTCCTCCTCCTCCTCCTCCACGCCACTCCTTGCATTTTCTTTCTTGGAAACTTGTGGGTGAGCATGGAAGAGCAAAACAACCACAGCCTTTTATGATTTCATTTCGATCCTGTTTCCCTCCCCAAAGCTGGGAATTCAAGAGATGGCTTGCGTATGTTTCGGGTTTTGAAAAAATGGGAAACGTATGATTTATGATGGTTGTTTTTCTCATTAAAAATAGGAATAATGTGCACCCTGATTGATTTATTTTTCTATTTCGCGGCTGTGGGATCCGTCTATTGCCCTTGACTTGAGTGAGTTTGCCTTCATGGAATAAAGCTCTGAAGAATTGCTGCCAACTTTTGCAAAGGAGACTGGCTGCGATCCTACACACCAATTTCTTGGAAGTTCCCTTGCATTTACTCCCCGGGCTTACTTCTGAGTAGACGTAAAGACTTGGGCGGCTGGAGTTTTTCCGACAAAAAGCGAATAGTTACTGTTAGCCGCTCCCTAAACCTATCAACATCCTTTCCGATTCAAACAGCACTACATTTTCTGCGGTGTTTTTTTTTTAAGTGTGTGTGTGTGTGTGTGTGTGCACCTACACACGAATAGAGTTCTCCCTCCATATCCACGGTTTTAAGTATTCACGGCTTGAAAATATTCTTTAAAAAAATAATCCAAAAAGCAAACCGTGATTTTGCCATATATATAAGGGGCAACATTTTGTTATTCCATTGCATATCATGGGACTTGATTTGGATATCCACGGGGGTGGGGTCCTGGAAATACACAAACACACTATGCTTGCCTGCATATTCTGCTCACATTGGGATTCTCTAGCAAGTGGGGAAAGAATAGGATTCACAAAGCAGTTGAGCAAAACTATTGCCTGGGAGCTAAGGAAGACTTCCAGCTACGGTGTATTAGTATTAGTGCTAGGATAGATAGTTTTATTTTTGTATTAGTAAGAAGAGAGGAAAACTATTATTATTTTTGCGTTATTGTTACAGCCTTTTGCGGTCAGGTGTATTTTTCAGTATAATGGTCTTATTCCAATAAAAAATTCCTAATCCCCCCAAAATTCCTAAATTCCAGCTACGGTGGAATAAATACTCTCCCCTTGGAGACCCGACAGGCACCGACCTTGCCCTCCGCATCAAATTAAACCGCATTTTTCATGAAAGCCTTTGGACTTTATCCAGGTTGCACATGGGCTGAGGTTGACACTAGTTTAAATTGGTTTAACCGGTTTTAAATTGCCTGGGGTGTTTTTTAAAAACTGATATATGATTTGTTTTAATTACTGTATTCTTAATCTTTTAAAAATATGGTTGTGGTTTTCGTCTGATCTGTTGACCTTAATAATAACAATAAAGTAAAAGTTTGTTGTGATTTATTGTTTTCAATTGGCTTTATTATAAGCTACCTTGATATCTTCGGATATAGGGAGGAATAGGTAAATATTTTAAGAAATGAAATACATTTTAAAATACTGTATATAAAATGACCTTGGGGAGGGGGTTCCTCCTTCCAGATACTAAAGATGCTTTGCTCCAAGTTAAATCCCAAGGAAGAAATAAAGGAAATCCTAGAAGGGTTTGTGTGTGTTGTTTTTCGCCTGGAAAGAAAATTTAATTTTACCAAATAGATGGGACTGTACAGAGTGTGTGTGTGCCTTCAAGTCCCGCACTGACTTATGGCGACCCCAGGATTTTCACAGGGTTTGCTTAGGCAAGGACGGCTCAGAGGTGGGTTTGCCAGTCCCTTCCTCTGAACTATAGAACCAATTTTTTTAAAAAATGTGCAGCCTTCAAGACATGACATTAATTTCTTCCCCCCCAAAAAAAAAACCCCTTGATTTCAATAAAAATGTCGTCTGAAGAAACTGCTCTGCTTTGCCCCTTTCGTTTCACTTTTTTAAAAAAATTAAATTGATAAGAAAAGGTGTTGCTTTCGCTGCAACAGACAAACACGACTAATGCATCATGTGTGTTTGTGTGTGTATGGCTGTGCCTTCAAGTCGCATGTCGATTTATAGCGACCTCATGAATTTCACAAGGTTTTTTTAGGCAAGAAACACTCAGAGGTGATTTTGACATTTCCTTCCTTCCTCTGAAATAGAGCCTACAGTCCTTGGTATTAGTTGGCGGTCTCCCATCCAAGTACTAGCCAGGGCTGACCCTGCTTAGCTTCCAAGATCAGACGGGGGTGGGCTCTGGTCCCTTTAGCGTCTTTAGCCCTATAATCTATACTGTATACCTAAAAATAATCTATACGTTTTATACATACCAGTAAACTATAATTTATTATATTAAGCAGGAAAAAAAAAACGTGTGCGATAGTCAATCTCATCAAGAAACAGCCCACTAAAACCCCGTAGCAGGTAGTTCCGTAGAGACCCTCTCACGGCCATAAAGCCGAGCCCCACAAAGCCCCAACCAGGTAGGTCTCCTTGGAAGTAAGCAAGCAAGCGAGCAAGCAAGCGCTTTGGAGTCAGTCCATCGGGCAGGCTCTGCAGTCGCCTCCTGCTGTTTCTGACCCTCCTCGAGGAGAGGAGAGGAGCTTCCTTTGTGGGAACCCCATGATGGGACCTGGCACCGCTCTCCCTTTTCCTCCGGGGCTCCTCTTCGCCCAGGAGTCCTTTTTCCCTAAACTAAAAAGAGGGGTGGGTGCAGGGTCGGTTTAAGGAATTTGGGGGGGCGCCCTGCAATGCTTTATTTTGGGGGGCCCATATGTTTATCTCAGGTCAGTGTAACCTAACTCAACCTCAGCTATTCACAGGACCGGATATTCAGATTATTGCTAATAATGTTTCTGCAGGAGCAGGGTTACTACGGGGCCCCTACAATGATGGCCCCCTCTGCAATGCTTTATTTGGGGGACCCAATATGTTTATCTCGGGTCAATGTAACCTAGCTCAAGCTCAGCTATTCACAGGACAGGATATTCAGATGATTACTAATACTGTTTTTGCAGTAGGGGGAGGGTGACTATGGGGCCCTCACAATGATGGGGGTCCCTGGCCCTGTGTGGCTGGGGGGGAAAGACTGTCCGGCTGGCAAAAGGGGAGCGCGTGGCTCCAAAGCGAAGCGGGTCCTCCTGGCCTGCCTCCCTCCAGGCCTGCCTCCCCTTCTGCCTCCCTGCAGGAAGTGTCCAGACGGAGGAGACAAAAGCCAGACCAGGCGGGGGGGGGCGTCCACACGAGGGAAAAGACCCAGGTTAGAACTGGACCACTTGCATAATAGCCCCTTCCTAGAGAACCCTGGGAGTGGTAGTTTGATGAGGCACCAGCACTCTTGGGCAGGGAAGGCCAAAGACCTTGTAGAACTACCACTCCCAGCATTCCTTAGGAAGGGGCTATTATGCAAATTGTCCAGTTCCAACCTGGATGGTTTCTCTCTTGTGGAGGCCCTCATCATCTCCTACAACTTCAAATGGCGAGATCTCATAACCATGGCCAAGAATCCACTTTCAAACCGGGTTTATTGTGTAGCCTGGAATTGTGTCTCACCCTAAAAAGGATGATCATTACTGTTAGGAGGGCCGTGGCGGTCCTTTCCCATAGGCTGACTATAAATTATTAAATTATTAAAAATTATAATACACTATAAATTTATTTAAAATTATGAATTTATTTAAATTATATTTTATATTTTATTTATTTTTTTAAATTTATTTAAAATTTAAATAAAATAAAAATGTAAATAAATAAAATAAAGATTATTTTTAAAAATTTATTTAAAAATTTATTTAAAATTATAAATTTAATAATAATAAATTATTAAAAATCTCTTCATGTGGAAAGCCATGAAAAGCTTATCAAATGCATAATCATCCTTCCATTAACCTGCTTTTTTTGCCCTTATGTGTCTCCTTGTTACATACTGTGTATCCTTTTTTCAAAGCCTTTCATTTAAGCTTAAACGTGTTTTATCTACTTCAATAGATAATTTCCAAGTTGGTTCTACAGATCCATTTAAAAGTCATCACAGTTTGTTTAATGATGTCCCTCCCCAGCTTTCACCCTTAACTTTTTAGCTAACTGTAAAAGTTAAGGGTGAAAGCTGGGGAGGGACATCATTAAACAAACTGTGATGACTTTAATGGATCTGTGATGCATGCAGGAGTGAAAGAACCGCCATGGCTCCTCTTCCAAGGACAACTATTCTTATCAGGCAGAGACTCAGCAAGAAAAATTCTCCTCAGAACAACCTCAGAAGGCAGCCTGTGGGTGGTAGCACCTTCATAAGCAAAGAACCCAAACCAGCCACTCTCACCCAGCCAGCTGTGAGACTAACAACAAATGAACGACAGGCCATGGCCCTCCTTGTTAGGGTGAGACACATATCCAGGCTGCACGTATAATCTGGTTTGAAAGTGGATTATTGGCCATGGCTTCCTCCTATGGAATTTTGCAATTTGAGTTTCAGGAGGAGGTGAGGGCGTCCACAGGAGAGAAACCATCCAGGTTGGAACTGTGTGATTTGCATAGCCCCTTCCTAGGGAATGCTGGGAGTGGTAGTTCTACAAGGTCTATGGCCTTCTCTGAGAAAGAGTGCTGGTGCCTCATCAAACTACCAGGGATCCACAGGAAGGGGCCATGCAAATAAAACAATGTCAACCTGGATCATTTCTCTCCTGTGGACGCCCTCATCTTCTTGTAAAACTAAAAAACACAAAATTCCAATGGGGGGGGGGAGCCATGGCCCCTAATCCACTTTCAAACTGGATTATGTGTGTAGCCTGGAACTGTGGAGATTTTCAGACCTGCCAAAATGCCGGTTTGCCGCGCGAGCAGCCTCCCGAAACTGCTGCGCGGCAAGGGTCTACTTCGGACGATGCTGTGCCTCTCGCGAAACCGTCCATGTCACTTCCGTGAAGCTTGGGACGGCTCAGCGCCATATTTCAATCACGGCGTGATTGAAATATGGCGCTGAGCCGTCCCAAGCTTCACGGAAGTGACACGGACGGTTTCGCGAGAGGCACAGCGTCGTCCGAAGTAGACCCTTGCCGCGCAGCAGTTTCGGGAGGCTGCTCGCGCGGCAAACCGGCATTTTGGCAGGTCTGAAAATCTCCTGTGTCTCACCCTAAAATAAATAATTATTATTAGCAAGGCCATGGCCTTTCTTTCACTAGTTATAGATTATCAGGGCCCTGCTGCTGGAGAGGAAGATCTGTCGCCTTCTTTCTCTTAGAGAGGAGCAGCCATTTTGTCCTTGCCAGGGTTATCTTTCACAGAAATGAGAGACTGTCAAAATGAATGTGTAGTTTTGTGAGGCACCAGCACTCCTTGGCATGGAAGGTGAAAGACTGGTGGGGGAATCCATGGGACGTAAATAAGTCCAGCCAGCTGTGAGGTGGGTAGGTGGTGAAATAAACACAATGGCCCTCCTCCTCCTCCTCCTTATTATTATTATTATTATATTAGGGTGACACAGTTCCACGCTACACACATAATCCGGTTTGAAAGTGGATTAGTGACCATGGCTCCCCCCGATGGAACCTTGCCATTTCGTTTGACAAGAAGATGAGGGCGTCCGCACTAGAGAAACAATCCAGGCTGAAACTGGACAATTTGCATAGCCCCTTCCTAGGGAACCCTGGGATTCGTAGTTTGATGAGGCACCAGCACTCTTGGTCAGAGAAGGCCAAAGACCTTGTAAAACTACCACTCCCAGGAATCCATAGGAAGAGGCTATGTAAATAATCCACTACCACTCCCAGGAATCCATAGGAAGAGGCTATGTAAATAATCCAGTTTCAAACTAGATTATTTCTGTCGTGTGGATTCATTGGCTCCTACCCAGTTCATCATTCCAGCCAGGAAATCTCTCTAAACATTCATTAGAGCTCTCCTAAGAATTGTTATTATGGCAATTCAAAGTACTTTCATATCAAGCAGGGAGAGAAACCCAGGCAGACACCAGCATGGTAGAGTGGTTTGAGCGCTGGACTACGACTCCGGAGAGCAGGGTTCAAATCCCCCGCTTGGCCCTGGAAACCCTCTGGGGAGGGTCCTTTGGCAAGTAGCACTCTCTCAGCCTCAAAGGGAGGCAATGGCAAGCCCCCCCCCCGAACACATCTTGCCGGGAAAATCAATAGGGACCCCTGAGGGTTGCGATCAGTCAGAAATGACTTGAAGGCATCTCTCTCTCTCTCTCTCTCTGGCTTTTCTTCGCAAACGAAGATTCAGGAAGGACTCATCCTGTGCTTTCTGCAAGCGCGCTGATGACTAAAAAGGCCAATCCGAGATAGACAAGTCCAGTTGCAGAAAGCACAGCAGAAGGTTTCCTTGGGTGATGTTACCGGGTTGTGGTTCTTTCTGCGTTGCCGTTTCTCTTCAAGACTTGTTTGGCGTGAGTTCTCAAATAAGGCTGCAACATTGTGGATAGGGCGTCTCCATGCCTCCCGATGTGAGGCCAGGGCGGACCACTGTTGGTGATCAATTTGGCCAAGCCTGAGATGTTGTTTCAGGGAGTCCTTGTATCGCTTTTTTGGAGCGCCCCTTTTACGCTGACCCACAACAAACCCCATTTTCTTTTGCCACTCTTGAGTCTTAGCTGGGGGATTCTGGGGGCTGTAGTCCACAAAAGTAATTTCCTAAGCTTTTGCCTATGGTTTCTTCTCCTCTCTCTCTCTGTGGCCCAATGGTCAGGCTTGATTTCCAGTGGAGAAGAAGGTGGCATCACGGGAAGATGGCTGCACTGGCAAACTTGGCTCGGGGACACCCGGAGAGACCAGTGAGAAAGGTCCAGGAAGGGCTCCACCACGTGCCACCCTGAAATGAAGGGAGAAGCTTTTGCAAAACTCTTCTTGGGTTCATTTGCAAGGGTGTCGTGGTGGTTTATTTGTTGCACTACTACGACAGGACTCCGGAAAACCAGGGGGCCAAAGCCATGGAAACCTAATGGAGGACTTTGGGGAGGTCACACGCTCTCAGACTCCGAGGAAGACGCCTCTGAAGAAATCTTGCCAATAATTTTTTTTTAGCGGGGGGAATCAAATAGCAAGGGTAGCTAGCCGGAGATAATGTCAAGTAGAGCCATACACACAGCTTGTACACAGCTGCCCCCCCCCCATTCTTTTATAAATAAACTATTATTAAAATTTATTTCATGTTTTCCCATATCCACTACACATGGGGAAAAAATGCAAATGCTTGAATTACATGGGAGGAGGCTGAGCAAAAAGATTTGTTCCCCTAACTTTGCAACAGCTCTCCTTTAGCTACTTAAGCAGGAGGAAGGAAGGAGAAAAGAAGAAATGTATCTGTACCTTTAAGCCTAGCTGTTTTTTTATTTCTGCATGAGTGAGCTTTCATGGATATAAACCCAGTTCTTCTGAGGCAGTATTGTTTATTGTTGGACAGTGTTGTCACTAACATCACTGAAGCCATGAAAACTCAGAAGGGATCAATAAAGGGCGGGGGGGGGGGATTTGGGCCACAGACAGACCAGAAAAAAACATAGGCAAAGGCTTGGAAAATTACTTTTGTGGACTACAGCTCCCAAAATCCCCCAGTGTCAGAGGGAAATTGTAGGACTTGAAATCTAGAAAAAATAAATCTGGTAGCTGTAGACCATTATTGTTTTGCACTACAATACCCCTGATTCTCCCCACAGGCCTTTATTGCTCTAAGTGTTATCAAAAAAAGACATTTCCATGACTTTCCCTTGGGGGAAAAACTAATAGACCATCAGGAGTATTAGGGGTGAGCCAAAGGGAAGGCGTGACTTGAAGAGAGCCACCAGCATCTGTCTTGGTAGAACATTAAACCCTTAGATAGCGATCTAGCGCTAACACATATTTTCATCTTTAATCCTAAGTACTTCCTACAATTGGTTTGAAGTCTGCCTAAGCATGACAGAATGGGAAGTGGGAAACCTGGGAACCACAGAGATGGGAATCCATATTTAATGGAACTATATTTAATGTTCTCTGGAAGCATCCAGGAAAACATTTCAGTCTTAAGTTTGGTGGAGATTTTTTTTTTTTAAAAAAAAAATTGAAAATACTGTGTAATAATATGGTTTATGTTGCATGAAACACACCCTGGCTGTCAATCAAAGCTAACCCGCTTTGGTCAGGAAGAATCAGGGGTTTTGTTTCTAAAACAGTAATGAAGCGGCTTGAATGGCAAACATCTGCCATGGGGAGAGGAGGCTCAAAACTCCCCCCACAGCTGCTGGGATCACCACCAAAGGCTGCCTTGTCCAGTTAAACCTATTCCAACATTTCTCTCTAGGAACGTGAGATGCAGGGATGGAGGGGAAGCAAAAAAAATAAAGAAAGTGCCTCCTTAGGGAAGGAAGATGGCAAAAAACACTTCTCCTTGAGGTGATCAAATTGTGACCAGAAAGTACCGGTAGCTGCTAGAAAGCAGGGCCAGCAGCATGAAGCAGCCGCTTCAAGAACCCGATGACCTGCAGCCTTCTGTTCCCCTCTGCTGGAAATCTGTCTGTCTGCTCCAAGGTTGGCCTCTGTACTCCAGGTGAAGTAGACAACATTGTCCTCTCACCGATGATGATGAAGCAGAGTTTGAGAATACTACTTTTGTGGACTACAACTCCCAGAATCCCCTGACCATGGTTCTGAGAGTTGCAGTCAACAAAGGAACTCTTGTCCATAGGGAGAGCTCAGAAGAGCTTGGAGATGATAGGCAGAGCTTTGAAAAGTTACTTTTGTGGGCCACAGCCTCCAGAATCAGAATGGTGGTCAAGAAGGCAAAAGTTAGTAATGAGGAAGAACAGACAAGCGAGGAGAAGCTGCAGCAGTTTGCTTTTGCCTGACCCTCCTGTTCTCTCCCACTTCCACTGAGTCAGCTGAGTGCAAACTATCTGCACCAACTGAGGTAAGCTGAGGACCAAGGGTGAAAGTGGGAGGGAGAGAGAAACCAGGGCATTTTAAAAGTAGCTGAAAAAGTGGGACGAAAGTGGATTAATTGGGACTGTCCCTGCCAAAATGGGGCAGGTGAAGGGTATGTGGAACTGCTCCAAGTCTCCCAAACTCCATCCAGCCTAGGGATGTTGGGAATTACTTTGGATTGCCTTTGCCCTTGTCTCACTCCATGCTGGCTTTGTAGTTGGGTCCCTGGCCTGGTGGAGGTTGGGCCTGGTGTATCATCCTGGCTCCACTTTTCTGTCCCCCCAACCTATACTGGCTCTTCTGCCAGCAGTTCTCAGCCATCAGAATAGGAGTGGATTGGCGTTATCGTTTTAAAATGCTGTTTTAAAAAAATGTTTTATATGTTATTATCTTTAAAAAATATCTATATCCGTTTTCCTACTATGGGTAGAGTACATAAGAGTTTAGTCCCACTATAATAGATGCATCAAATTCATTGCTGAATGGCAAAGTGATCACCTGTGTAAACCTCGTTGATGAAATGGGTTTATTGTTGGGACTAGCAATTGAAGTTAGGCTAAGATTCCCATACACTGGTCCCGTCTACACGATTTAAATAATACGTACAGCGTGCAGAAGTTCGCGCTTTGGTACACATGGCCGTTCGGGTTCACACGCATTCAAAAGAGGGGGGCGGTTTTCCACCCTGAAATATGCACACGCGGCGATCAGGAGACAAAGCGGATCGCGAAGAGAAATCCCTATGCTGTTTGGATGGTCTGTACGGTCCGTTCGCACACATACAAACAGGCTGTGTAATCTGATTGGCTGGCCGAGTAGAGGGGGCGGGGCTAGCACGGAGGGGAATTGGGAGCGGCCGCCATGTTGGATTTCTGGCTAGCGAGAGTCCGGTAAGTCCATGAATTATACATTTATTTATTTTTATTTTATATTGTAAATAGGGAAAACCAACTGTCCGCAAAGCAGGAACCTTTTAAAAAAAAAAAGTGGCGGGAGATTTTAAACCACCGCTTGGCTTGCTCGCTCCAGCCAGCTTGGGGAAGAGGGAGTCATACGGAGTTTAGGGGGGTAAAAAATCGTGTGGGCAGTTCATATGCATACGAACAACAGCCTATTCGTATTTTTTACCCCCCAAACGGATTTTTTTTATGATCGTATAGACGCACCCATCATTTCCTGTCTTAGCATTAGTTACGCTAGATATGCTTGGCTCCATCAAGGTTGCTATGTCATGGGATGGGAAGCATGGAGCCCTCCAGATGATGTTGGACAGCAGCTCCTAGCATACCTTGTGATACACTGTCCTGGCTAGGTCTGCTAGGAGTTGCGGTTGAACAACATCTGGAGAGCCCCATGATTCCAACCCATGCTATAGCAAGTACTGTCAGGTACCACAGCCGTGCTGCTGCATCCTTCATCTTAAATCACAAAACTTTCTGAAAGAGTTAAATTGCTCTAAGGACTGGCTGGAGAGGGAGGTGTGCTGGTGAGGATATAGGCACTAGCCAATAGGGTCAGCTCTCCCCCCACCCCCAGCACTGACTATGCTAGAAACTTGTAGAACTGGAGTTTTGAGCTTACATTAGGAGACAGAAAAGGTGAGCTTGCATTTGGGATAGCCAGGATGCTTTCGACACCATCCCCTCTTGAAAGCATGTTACATCTGTCTTCACCTTTGCAACCAAAGTTGGCATCCAAGCAAGTTTAGGAAGAAGTAGGCCAGATCAGCTAAATGTTGACGATGCAATGCAGATAAGGCTTTCTTGTGGCAGATAATGTAGGCGTGTCCAGTGGTGGTTCCTTGCTGGCTGGATGTATTTGCAGCTCATTCATTTTTTATTTGAAAAAAAATATTTTATCCTTTGTTGATGCTTAGGAAATTTTAAATTGTATTCCTGTAACTGGGATCATAATTGATAGTCAGTGAGGTTGGGTTCTGCTTGCTGTTGTCTCAAAAAGCACAGCCCATTGTCAAGAATGATGGGAGGTACAGTCCAACAGGCTATATTTCCAAGTATGAGTTTGAACCTTGAGAGCCACAGGAGAGGCCCTTTTCCAGTCCCACCACCTTCACAGGTAAGATTGTTGGGTAAACAAGACAGAGCCTTCTCAGGGGTTGCCTAAATGGCAAAAATACTCCTCACAGAATGCAAGGAGAATATAATCTGTCCCAATGGGGTCTCACATCTATTCACCATATTGTGAAGGAGGCGGCCCAAACACCTTTGCTGCTTTTTCCATATTTTTTTAAAAACAGCAAGGAGAATGCAAATTCCTGCTCATTAGGACAAGCAACCAAATTAATTTGCTTTCCCAAAACAAGCAGATGATTGGTCGGATATGTCGGGGAGCAAGCACTCGGAACCCCCATCCTGGGATTTTCCCATAACAAGCATGCACTTTTTTTTTTTGCATGTTTGCTAAAGCAGAAGGTCATTTTTCCACACCTGGTATTTTGTTTTTTAAAAATGTTCAGCAGAGAGAACCAGGGGAAAAAAAAATTACGAGCAATTCATTTACACCCACCATTTTGATTTGCAGGCTTGACCGTGGGAACACTGAACATGGTTTGCTTTGCATGCCTACAATCTTGCAAATACACCATAAAGACAAGTTGAAGCTGCTGTCAGTTGGCATTACTCCACAGCAATCCACATTTTTTTCCCTCCATATAGACAAGCTCTCAGTGGCGGCCCATAGGCTCCGGATGTCCCTCCCTAGGGATGCTAGACTGGCCACCACCTTGCTGTCCTTCTGTCAACAGACAAAGACTTTTTAAAAAAAATCCAACAGGCCTTTAGAACTGAAGGTTTTTAAAGGAACAACTTTTTAGGAGAGTGCTGTATTGTTTTAAATGGTATTGCTTTCAACTGCTTTTTATCCTTTTAAAGTTTATACTTTAAATTGTTCTAATATTCTTAATAGTTTAATTCTATTTTAATGTTGGCTTTGGGGATGTTTTTAATGATAATGCAATCATTTTAATTTGTAAACCCCCTTGAGCCCCAGTCTCAGGGAAAATATGAGGTAGAAATAAAGACAACAATGCTGATCATGATTCAACTCCTGTTGGCAAGTTACATCTTCGTAAGTGGACTTACAGGAGCCAGCATGGTGTAGTGGTTTGAGTGTTGGACTAGGACTCTGGGGACCAGGGTTCGAATCCCTGCTCAACCATGGAGACCTACTGGGTGACACTGGGCCAGTCACACACACCCAGCCCTCGGAAAACCCTGTGATAGGTTCCCCTTAGGGTTTCCATAAGTCAGAAATGACTTGAAGGCACACAACAACAATAAAATTGACGTACATCTGTGGGAATCAGAATTGGGCAGTTCTGTAACTTCTGCATCCAGTAGAGGGCTGCTGTCATGTTCCTATGTGGCACTGATGGAAAAGTGACCATTGCACAACCAGACAAACGCACAAGGGCCCCGATGAGCATCAGGCACTCTTGCGGGTGTCCTGCTACGAATCTCACCTGCCAGAACTTTAAGATAATCAGGGGAAGACTTTCTCTCGATCCCAAAACCATCAGAGGCTCACTTGGTGAGGACACGAGAGAGGGCCTTCTCCATGGCTGCTCCCACCCTCTGAAACTCCCTTCCACGGAGGCTAGGCTGGCCCCCTCCCTGCTTTCCTTTCACCAGCAGGCAAAGACATTTTTGGGTATGCAAACTTTTAATGTTTAACTGTGCCCATGGAGGCTTTTTATTGGTGCATGGGTTTTTTAAAAAAATCTTTTGTTTTTATCTTTTTAAACTTGTGTATGTTTAAATCATTTTAAATTATTTTAATTATGTTGATTTTAATTGTTTTAAATTGTATTGGTTTTTGTGAGCCACCTTGGGTCTCACTTTGGGAGAAAGGTGGCATATATAAATTAATTAGTTAAATAAAAATGTAAAAAAAAAAATTGCAATTCACTAGCAGGGTTTCTTAGCATCTCTGCTATCTAGCTAAGTACACATAAAATTATGTAATATAGACAGTGATATAGGATTCTGCCAAGTAGGAGTAGGAGTACTAATAATAATAATAGTTCCCCAACATTTGAAGGACCATAGATTGCCAATCTCTTCCTTAAAACATGGTGGCAAAAACTACAGTGAAAAAAATAAGAAAAGAGCACCTTTTTAATGCTGTGATGCTCATGAAAACATATTTCTTAATCAGTACCTTTTCTATGATGACGGTCTGGGGGCTGCTGTGGTGGTTATGTTTATCTTTTGACAACAGATCCTCTTTGTAAATCCTAATTCCCCAAATCTCTATGAAAGTGTTTTCATTCTTGTTTGTTTTTCTTGCTATAACTCCTCACCTCCTCCCACAGTGTGAGAAAAATCTAATTTGCACCTGCCAAAAGGAAACTGCCTTTCCTGGCTTACAGTCAAGAATATGCAGCAGCGCCTCTGCAACGCCCATCCGAAAATGTGCACCACCCGGTAAACATCTCTCTAAATATTTTCAGGTTCCCCGTGTTCCTGTTTTGTCCAATTTGCAGTTGGAATCTGTCCAATGTTGCATGCTTCATAATGCCTTAAATAATATCTAGGTGACATCTAATCCAAATAGGATGAAGCCATCCCAAGATGCTTTGCTGATGATGCGGATGAAGTAAAGAAGGCTCTCCTTCACATAACGTATACAAAAGTTGACAAAGTTGGAGGAGAGTGGTCAGAAATCCATAGCTCCCAGAACGCCACAGCTAGTGTGGCATACCCTCCAACTGTCTCGGTTTGGCAGGGACAATCTTGATTAATCCATGGTTATTCTACTTTTTCAGCTGCTTTTAAAATGTCCCAGTTTCTCTCAGCTCCTACCATTCCCCCTCTTTGTCCTCAGCTTACTTCAGTTGCTGCAAACTTAATTCAAAGGGTAAAAGTAGTTTGCATTCAATTAACTCAGCGGGGGGGGGGGTGTTAGGAGAGGAAGGGATGGACTCTTGCCCTTCCCAGCAGGCTCTGGCAAAAGCAAACAGCAGCAGCATCTCCTAGTTTGTGTGTTCCTCATTGCCATTTTGGAATGAGTGTGTTCCTCATTGCCACGTTCTTGTTGTTTGGCCACACATGTCCACCCATATCTGCTTAGTGTTTTCTTTCTTTTATTGATAGGTTAACTGCACTTCTAACTTTTGTATAGTGTGAATTTTTAGCTGTATTTGTTTTAACTTTTGTAAGTTACCTTGAGTCCTAAATTGGGGGAAAGATGGGAGAGAAGGAGGAAGGGGAGGAGGAACAGCAATGGTCATTTGTGGTGACTCTGGCCTAATGGTACGGTCAGCCCCAAATGAAATCTACAGGGGAAGAGATGAATGCCCATTGTATCCTGCACCCCTTTTTCCTGCACTAGCCAACTAGATGCTGCTGGAAGCTGATCAGAAGGATGTGTTGCTCTCACCTGCTAGATGCCTTCCAGTAGGCATGTTGTTCCTTGCAATACTGCTTCTGAACTTGGAAGTTCTAATTAGTCATCATATATTCTAATAATAGTTTACTGTGTGTGAGTTTTAATAGGGCCAAAACAGCCCAATTCCCACAAAAGAGGAAGGAGAGATTGGGAAAATGTTGGACTACAGTATTGAAAACAATGCCCATCACTACATTTGCAGCAGCAAATTCTAAAACATAATGAGATGTTGTGTTACCTGCCCTGACACCCCCAGCCTCACGTCTATATTAATAATGGACAATATTTAACAATTAGGTAAAATGTGGCCTTCCATACAGTGTAGCCATTAAAGCTGGAAAATTCCAACAAATTGCAAAAAGTAGTGTCCATACTCAATCAGGTATGGACTTAAGGAGGGGGTCACCTAAATTCTAAAGAAATGCTGATTTGCAAGGCAGCTGAAGGCATATACACCTGGCTAATCCTATCAGCCAAGGCTGGGAGACTCAGACCTATAAATGACCCTCATTCCTTCACCCTTCCCACACAAGGGAAGTTGCTTCTTCCCTGTCAATCGCAAAGTGTCTGTGCATTAAGATACCATTAATATATCCGGAGTGCCTTTGTCTCCCCTTGAGCAACTCCAAAGAGCACTGTCTCCCACTATAAATTTCACCCCTTAAAGACAAAAATTGACATAAAACCCCTTCCAAAATTCCACTCAAGTGCGCACAGTTCCCCTGCTTCTAGACGCCACGTCAGACTGTGTAGCCATTCCTGATTGGGACCCCCACTCTGCTGGTTTCTTCCATAATCTCATCTCTACAGGACAGGTGTCGTATCTCTTACAAACAACTCTCTTCTCTATCCCTCTATCCCAATATTTACCACTTTATTCGCTAGCCTTGCATGAATGCTTGAAGCCTGAATGTGTGTGTGAATGCTGTCGTTATTGTTTTTCTCAAATAAAGATCAAATTATTGTACTATCTAGCTTAATGTCTCCTGCTTAGTACTGGTAAACATATGTCAAAAGATTCTGGTATCTGTTGCCCCCTCTTGCATAGCCAAGCTGAGTACAATAATTCCTCAAAATAATATCTATATTTTAAGGGTCTTTTAGTCCCCTGAGCATATAGGGTAACAGTCGCATGAAGAAGTGCTTCCTTCTGCCTTTCTTGAATCTCATAGAATCAGTTTCATTCAATGACCCCAGTTTCTGAGGTTGAGAGATAGAAATGGTGTTTCACCTTTCTCTCCACCAGCCTTCCCCAATCTGACCACCATCCAGATGTGTTGGATTCCAACAGTCATCATCCAACGCTGGCCATTTATCATTTTGTATCAGGAATAGTAAACACAAGGACCATTAGAAAATTTGGCCCTCCAGCTTCCATCCCTCCTGCCTATTGACTATGCTAACTGGCACTGATGGAAGTTGAGCTCCAGCAACATCTGGTGGCCTGCAGTTATTTAGCATAATTTATTCTGAATATCTGAATTTATTTTGAATTAATAATTTATTCTGCCCCAGCTTTTTGTGGTATTGCTAGTCATTGGGACAAGCAAGGAGAGATTTATGTCATGGACCTTGGCAAACTTATTTGCCTACCTCTCTGGCCTCTAACGTTTCATCAAGCATTTCCCATGCACTTTCAAAAGCATTTTTCTCTGAGTTAGAAATTTACTGTTCTGTTCTACCATGATGAGGAAACTGAAGCGTGTAGCCACTATCACTTCCCTTCACTGTCTGGTTTCTTAGAATGGGGTGGACAGCATTTTTGTCCTTGAGGGTTGCATCTAGGGTTGCCAGACAGGACCAAATCAGGCCCTGGGATTTCAGGGCCAAAACCTGAAACTTAAGGTCAATCCCTTAAGATGTCAGAGGATGTGATCCCTGGCAATGGCAGTGTTACCTGGCCTTACATCCCCTCCCTCCAATAATTCATAATTTGACAATATTGGAAAGTTCACAAGGTCTAAAGGTGGACCAGGGCAAACCAAACTTAGCTTCAAGTGAAGGTCACCCAAAGGCCTAATGAAGTTGTCTTGGAAACTCCCAACAAACACACCAAAGAAGAAATTAAGTAAACCCCCTTAGATTAGGGTCATCAACGTGGAATGGGCTAATCCCCTCTTGGACACACTTGACAGTGAGTCATAGTCTAAAACAAACAGTGACTGGAATCCCCATTTATCCACAAAATACCTTTCCTTGCACCTTTTCCTCTCCATAATATGAAGGCTGCCATAAACCCATTAACTTTAATATTTCAACCATTAGCAGGAATCAACGAAGCCGGAGTTTCCTTTGTTTAACTCTGGGAAACCCATCTAAGCATTGTTTTACATTCAAAACACCCCTTAAGGTATTTATACTGCATATAAAAATATTGCCCTCAAATAATAGGCATGTGTGCACAGTTCTTGGAACTGTCACTTTGCTGGACCACTGTTGCACCCTCAGACTTACACCTGAGTTTCTTTGATGCACAAATCCCTGCTCCTTGGACAGGTAATTATAGCCCATTTTCCCCAATCTATTCCTTTATACAAGTTTTTCCTCCTGATTCTTCCTTAGTGTTGCTGGTTCTCTCGAGTGTGTGCGTGTTTGTGTGAAAGCCAAATGATAAAGAACTGGATCTGGTTGGTCTCAGCTCAGAGGGGAAGGAAATGGCAGAATGCTCATGCCTCCTGTCCCTTCCCCTCAAAGCTACATTATCTGAATTGCCTCCTCACTCCTCCCCTTCCCATTGGGGAAGCAGCAGCAGCCTTCGCTCCTAGGGCCTGACGACAGGGGAGGGGAGACATTTGCAAAGGGCTACAGAATAGCACCTTGCTCTCCATCCAAAAAGAGACATATGCACGCATAAGCCACACTTATACAAGTGCATGTCACTAACAGGATTCCGACCGATGAGACTGCCTCACCCAACATACAAATGAGTTGGACTGGACTAGTAAAAAAAAATATTGTAAATGCCTGGCAATGCCCATGCTGTAAGTACGTTCCTCACGTAGGGCTGGTTCCAAGCCATTGTGGCTTTTAGACTTGGGGTGAGTGAGATCCCAATCAACCCACCAGCTCTACAGGTCTGGCTCTTTATCATATCAGAAAATGGAAATATGGGGCACATCCCACAAACTAGCATCTTCAGGGAGATCTAATTACACTAATTATCACCTTGCAACTGAAGGACTTACTGTGAATCGGGAAAGGGCCGCTCTTGCTGCAGTTGAGCCAGGAACTCATTACGCCTCTCCTCAAAGTATGTGGAGATATGTATTATCAGGCCCAGGTTGTAAACTGGTGATCTGAATCATGATGCATCTTGCCCACACTGAATGGCACAGAAGGGAAACCAAACTAGAGTCTGGAGGCCTAAACTGACTCATCATGAGCTCCACAACCTGACAACGGCATGACAGAGTCACAAAAACAGAGAAGATGCCTCCTGTTCTGACCCCAGCTCTCTCTAATGTAGCCTTCAAACTTCTCGACCAGTTCTGCACCCATACCAATGGGGTAAACTTCCCTTTAGTTAGCTTTGGCCCACCTCGCATAACAGATGACACACTGGGTCCATTGTTACCCACTGGCAACTGGTGCCTTCAATGGCCTTAATGTGAGCAGAGGTCTGAGTTTTTGTCTAGACTAGCAAATGGGTTCAGCATCTTGGATAGTCCCTTTAAAGTTTACACTAAAATATGGAACGGATTTACCAGCCATTGACATGGAAGCCACCAGTCCCCACTCTTCTTAATCATGTTGAGTTGGTACAAATGTTTCTGTAAAACTGTGCAGGCAGCAAAATCAGAAATTGGTGCCCAATGAATCCATGATGCCAGCCAAGGATTTGTTTCCAGCATCAGAACAGAGTTTAAAGTCCTACTACACCCAAATATTTCCCCAGTTTACAGCTCCCCTGATGCAGTGGTCCCAGTCTGGACTGGATCCATGTGTACTTGGAGCAAAGCTTAGAAAAAATTACTTTTGGGAACTATAGCTCCCAGAAAACCTACAGACAGAATGGCCAGTGACCATGTGATTTTGGCTTTCCTAATCAACAATGTAACTACTGTAGATATGCTAAAGGTACCAGATTGTTCCTGATCTTGGAAGCTAAGCAGGGTCAGCCCTGGTTAGTACTTGGATGGGAGACCACCAATGAATATCAGGTGCTGTAGGCTATATTTTAGATGAAGGAATTGGCAAAACCACCTCTAAGTATTTCTTGCCTAAGAAAACCTATGAAATTCATGGGGTCGCCATAAGCCGACAGGTGACTTCAAAGCACACACATACACCATGTAACTTTTCCTAGCTCTGCTTAGGAGTGAGGAAGGACAAATGAAGTTCAGCAAAACCCTATTGGCTGTATTTGGAATCTGGATGATGAACTAGATGGGCATCGTTTTGATTCAAAATCCGCATATAGTCCAGAATCCTGCTGGTGACATACTCTGACATCACCTCCCATTCCACCAGTGTGTGTACTTTTTAAATCATTGCAGAAGGAGATATTCAATACCTCCTTGCACAATGGTCCCTCACCTAATGTTTTCAAAACACAGCACGGCCCCAGGACCAGTCTGGCCAGGCAGGGTGAGGCAGGGTATGGCTACAGTTTCACAGATGGGAGAAAAGAACAGACATCATCCTTCTGGATCTTCAGTCACTCACTGGGTTTCTGCCTTCTCTTCCAGCAATGTTTCTGAGGCCTCCAAGGTCTCACTAGAAATCTGTGAGGATGATGTCTGGGTTGTGTTTTGTTTTTTTCCTCCTGGCCGTGGAGCTGGAGGTGGACACAGCCCATCATTCATGCCTAACCTGGCCACTAATTGGCCATGGGGGCATGCTCTATTGCTGAAAAGCTCTGTTGTGCCGAGGGAAGAAGCAAAAGCCCAGGCAAGTATGCCAGTATGCCAAGGGATTTGGGACATATAAAGTAAAGCAAAAATAAATACATCATTATTTGCTCATAGCTTCTGGGTTTCTAAGAGAGAAGAACAGATCCCTGTCTTTCTACGTCGTCTGGGCTTCTCATTGTGGTGAAAGGGAGGGAGGGTGGATGTATGCACATGGACACATATGCACATGCAGAGTAGCATGGGATCCTTACTGGTGGCTGGTGGCCTCCATGTCAGAGGGGCAGTAATTCTGCTCTGAGTTTTTAGTCTGAACTTTAAAGGAACTATTCAAGGTGCTCAACCTTATTCTCCAAATTGGAATCCTTATTGCCCCCAGGATTGCCCAGGGTGCCTGCCTCCTAGAGGAGAAAATACAAGGGTGGGAAGGCTGCTTTTCAGCCAAAGACACCCCTTCCACTTTGTTATGGCTCACGCAGGCTCAGTGCGCTTGTCCTTCTCATATCCACAGAGACACCTGCCTGACGCTGACTTTTCACAAGGAGTCTATTCATAGCGTGTGAGCAGGTGGCATCCCAGAAGCTTAAGCGACTTTGACAGTCTGCCACGACTTCTGTCTGTCGGTGAGGAGCAGCTTGGAGAGACTTGCCAGCACCATCAGGCATCCGTCTTCATGAGCTGGCTTCCAGACAGGCGTCTTAATTTGCAGACCAATTTGGAGCAGACGGAGGCAGGATTGATTGGCTCTGCCTCCCCCCGGGGAGAGTGTAGGAAGCCTGGGAGGTGCTAAGAAAAACCAGAGCTTTTTTTTTAAAAAAAGTATTATTATTATGTCTTCCAGAATCCCATAGCTATGCTGGGGATTCTGCTAACTAGCATCCACAAGGTAACTTTCCTAGTGCCTGACAGCACTTTATGGTGCTTCCTTCTTGTGGCTAAGGGTGCTTCCAAACTGGGGGCTCGTAACACTGTCCATGACCTGCATCTTGTTGGTTAGTCCCAGTTAGAGCAGGCCCATTTCAGCTGTTGTTGAATGGCAAGTCAACACACAGGTATGTCTTGTCAGTTCAAAGGCTCTGCTCTCCCTGGGACTAAGGATGGCAATTCAGGCATTGTGCCCCTACTGCATCTTGTCCAGAAACAGTTCCAAAAAGATGGGAGGAGTGTTGGAAAGGCTATGAAGGAAAGACACCAACATATGGATCTGCCCTAAAAGTCCAGGCAGGGAGATGGCAGAAGAGAAAACTCACTGAGAAGGATTCTTTCCCACCACCACCTTTACATACTTCAGCTTCTCAAAGGCAGGTCATTGACTAGTTTAGCAATGGGGGGGGGGGGCGGATGATAGAATCATGGATTCACAGAGTTGGACAAGACCACAAGGGCCATCTAGTCCAACCCCATTCTGCCACGCAGGAACACCCAATCAAAGCACCCTTGACAGATGGCCATCCAGCCTCTGCTTAAAATCCTCCAAAGAAGGAGACTCCACCACACTCCCATGCAGCAGCAGATTCCACTTCCAAACAGCTCTTACTGACAGGAAGTTCCTCCTAATGTTTAGGTGGAATCTCTTTTCCTGGAGTTTGAACACTGCCCTGGTGGTGCAGTGGTTAAATGCCAGTCCTGCAAGTCACCACGTTGCAAATTCGATTCCAGTGGGCTCCAAGGTTTACTCAGCCTTCAATCCTTTCGTAGGTCAGTAAAATGAGTACCCAACTTATGGGGGCAATTAGCTAACACACATTGGAAACTGTTTAATGCAGTGTAGTAAATAGCAATAGTAAATTGCTATTGCTTAAAACAATTTTGTAAGCCGCTCTGATAGCCTTCTGGCTGAAGAGCGGTGTATGTATGTATAAATAAATAAATAAATAAATAAATAAATAAATAAATAAATAAATGCTTTGTGTCCTTGTCTCTGGAGCAGCAGAAAACAAGCTTTCTCTATCCTCAGTATGACATCCCTTCAAATATTTAAACATAGCTATCATGTCACCTCTGGATGAGGGCATTGTAGTTGTTGTGCGCCTTCAAGTCATTTCTGACTTATGGAGACCTCAAAACAAACCTATCATGGGGTTTTCTCACCAAGATTAGTTCGGGGGGGGGTGCCATTGCCTTTATTTGATGATGAGACTGTGTGACTTGCCTAAGATTACCCAATGGCTGGCATGGCAATGGGTTTCCATGGCAGAGCAGGGATTCAAATCCTGGTCTCCCAGTGTCCTAGTCCAACACTCAACCCATTACACTGTGGTGGCTTTCAATGAGGGCATTGGCCCCCCAGATAAAATATCTGCCCCCAGCAAATTTTATCTCAGTTCTAGCAGTGCATACCTTAGAGCAGTGGTTCTCAACCTGTGGTTCCCCAGATGTTGTTGGAATACAGTTCCCAGGAGCCCTCTGAGGTCTCACCTTGGAAGCCAGGGGGTTCTCCCAGTCATTAGCGAGGCTGTGAGTTCAATCCTACAGTCTCACTAATGAGTGGGAGGACCACCTGGCTGTCAAGGTGAGACCTTAGAGGGCTCCTGGGAACTTTAGTCCAACAGTATCTGGGGACTCACAGGTTGAGAACCACTGACTTAGGACTTTTTCAGATGCCTTAAAATCCATGTGGAGAGGTCGGGAGAGGTACACAGCTACCGCGTGGCATAGGGGTCCGTTTCGGATGACGCCGTCCCCCTCCCGTTGTCGTCCATGTTGCTTCCGTGTTCAATTGAAGGCAAATGCACCACTTTTTACTCTTCTTTCTCCCTTGCTGCCTCTTATGCCTGGAACTCCTGCCAAGAACAAGAGACGGGGAAACTGGGAGTCTCTTTTGTGCCTACAGAAAGAGTTGCCAGGTGAAATAAAAGACAGGCCTCCTGTATCCTTAATGGTTGTTTAGAAGAGGCAATTCATCAGGTGAAGCCTGAATGATAAGAAACACCTGCTCTTCTGCACAACTATTAAAGGTACAGTAGCTCTCTTCCTTATTTTGCCTAACAACCAAGTCTACAGGAGATCTATAGCTTTCACCTTTGGGTTTAATGTTTACTTCACTTAGGCCTAGAAACAGCAATTTTATGAGGAGGGGACCCCAAGGGCCAAGAATAGGTAGGGCAGACCTGACAAAAAGTTCATAAATACAGGAAAGGTAGCTTAGTGTATGTGTTAGTTACATTTATATCCTTCCTTTGCTCCAAAGAGCCCAAGGAAGCAACAGTCATGGCTCTCCACCTGCCACTTATCTTCACAACAGCCCTGTCAGGTAGGGCAGGGTGAGAAAGTGACTACCCCAGGGCCCCATAGTGAATTTCATGGCTGAGGGAAGTTTTGAACCTGGATTTCTCAAATCCTCATCCAATGCTCTAACTGGCTCTCCATAAATGTAAAAATACTTCAGAGTGGGCATTTGAGTAGAATGCTACCTGCAGCTATTTTCTTGCATCTCCACAGGTGAAAACTCACTGTTTTTCTAACAAAAGCTGATGATATGGGGAAGCTCCTGAAGCTCCTTTGTGCCTACAGCACTGGCCTCATCAATTCAATACATCAGATCACAGCATTCTTCTGGATCGCCTGGGGGAGTTAGGCATCGGAGGCACTGCTTTGCAGTGGTTCCGCTCCTTCCTCTCAGGCAGGACCCAGAGAGTGCTGCTCGGGGACAGTAGCTCCAGTAAAAGGGAGCTCACCTGTGGAGTACCACAGGGTGCTATTCTGTCCCCGATGTTATTTAACATCTATATGAAGCCACTGGGTAAGATTATCCGGAGTTATGGAGCTGGGTGTTATCAGTATGCTGATGACACTCAGATCTATTTCTCCGTATCTCGTTCGTCGGTCTCAAACTCTGATGGCATCTCTTCTCTCAATGAATGTCTTCGGGCAGTAATGGGCTGGATGAGGAAAAACAGATTGAGACTGAATCCTGACAAGACGGAGGTGCTCACGGTAGCGGCCCCGAAACCAAGAATCGAGTTGCAATCTCCAGTCCTGGATGGGGTCACACTCTCCTCCAGTGACTGTGTTCGCAGTCTAGGGGTGCTCCTTGACTCGTCGCTCCTGATGACAAATCAGGTAAATGCGACAGTCAGGAGCGCTTGTTATCAGCTTCGGCTGATACGCCAGCTGCGCCCTTTTCTGGAAGTAAGGGATCTTGAGACCATTGTGCACGCGCTGGTAACCTCACGTCTGGATTTCTGTAATGCACTCTACATGGGGCTACCCTTGTGCCTAGTTCGGAAATTACAGCTGGTACAAAATATGGCAGCCAGGCTAGTTTCTGGAACATCTAGGAGGGACCACATTACTCCGGTTCTGAGGTCCCTCCACTGGCTGCCTATCAGCTTCCGGGCCCAGTACAAGGTGTTGGTTATCACATTTAAAGCCCTAAATGGCTTGGGCCCAAGCTATCTCAGGGACCGCCTTCTCCCTTATAATCCTCCCCGCGCTCTCCGGTCCTCTGGGAGGAATTTGTTGCAGCCACAAAGACCTAGGCTGGCGACTACCTCCCAGAGGGCTTTCTTGGCTGTCGCCCCCAAATTGTGGAATGGCCTGCCCGACGAGATCCGCCTATTGACATCATTAGACAGCTTTAAAAAGGCTGTCAAGACGGTTCTCTTCGGGCAGGCTTTTCCGGAATAGCTAACCCCGGCCTCAGGAACCCCCTCTGGAGGTTGCTTTTGGATCTCCTAACAGATGCTGCCTGCTTAAAAGGGTATTTAACATATTGTATTACATATTGATTTTAACTTGTATTGATTTTAACTTGTATTAATTTAATAATGTTTTAAGGGGAGGGAGGGATTTTGGGTTGTTTTATACTGTCTACCATTTTATCATTGTAAGCCGCCCCGATTGCTTGCAGAGGGGTGGGATATAAATAAATTTTATTATTATTATTATTATTATTATTACATCCTGGTGTATTCCCTTAGTAAAAAGCCTAAGTATACCTTGATACTTTCCTTTTAAATAATGTAAAATGGTGTACTGGTTTTAGTTTTGGGGTTCAAATCCCTGACCATCCATGATAACCCATTGGGTGACCTTGGGAAGGTCACACTCTCTCAGCCTTTGAGGAAAGTGATGGCAAACCTCCTCTGAACAAATCTCACCAAGAAAACCCTGCAATAGGGTTGCCCTGAATCAGAGTCAGCAGCTTGAAGGCACATAAGCAAACACTCCTTTTATCTCCCACCCCTGAGCTCTCAAGTATCAGCCCCCTTCATACTATGACTTCAGCTACTATGGCTGCGTCCTTTTGAATCCAGGAATTTGTAGTTTGGAGAGGCACCAGAGCTCTCTTTCAGAGATTCCCTACACAATCCTGCACTCCTTGGCAGAGAATGCTAAAGGCCTTGTAGAACTACAAATCCCAGGATTCCATAGGATGGAGCTACAGTGGTGTTAACCTGCATTATTTCCACAGTGTAGATGTACCCCTAAAGAAAAGGGGCGGGCAGAGTGACCAAGGGAACGCAAGCACAGCAAATGTAAGACTTTCAGGTGTGAACAATTCTCATTAGCTTATTCTATGCAATGCTAGAAATTTAGTTGCTGATGGAAAATTTCATTGGGGAGCAGAATTCTTATTTGGGGGGGAGGGAGCCCACATCTCCCCTCCCCTCTATATCTATACCCCTGGCTCTGAACCTTACCCTGATTAAGAAATTCACACAAAATATGTGACAAATAAACTGAAAGACATGGGGAAAATATGGAAATGTGTCATAATGTTATTTGCTTTACCTGTAGAGATGACTTGAGTTGTGGACTTCCTGCCAGGATGGGGAAAAAACTGAACCTATTCTTTCTAGCATTTCTGTCTATCTGTTTGGTTAATGGTACGTTGGTTAATGGTTTGGTTAATGTATATCTGAGTTACATTGAAATGATTTATCTATTTTGTTTTGTGATTTTGAGTTATCGCTGTTTCAATAAATCTTTTAAAAGGAGGAGGGAGAAGCACATTTGAAAAAAATCTATTCGCACACATATATATATAGATATATATGTTTTATTTTTGTTAGCAATGAAAACTAAGGATTTGAGCACAGATTGGTTCCACATACAGATGCCAAAACAACAAAAAAATTCATTTGCAAAACTCTGTAAAAGAGGGTTGGCTCTACTTTCAATTAATATATCTAATGCTGAAAGTAACCCTTAAAAAAAAAATCTTGCCTTCTCATCCAAAATTAATTCTGCTCCATTTCCATTTTCCTTGTTACTTCTCCCTACATGATCTTTCAGAAGAAGAATGTTTGTTATCAGTGACAAGACAAGTAATTCAATTGTCACTGAGAATAATTAGGAAATTAAAAACACATGTAGATGTAAAGACTCTGATTTGAGTTCTGGTGCCATTGGTTAAGACCCGGAGCTTTCATTGCATTAGGCTGAGTTAACCCTGGGAGAATTGCACTCAACAACTGCTTAAGCTCCCCTTTGGTAAGGATCAGCCTCTAATGTTACCCCTTACCTCTTTCCTTCTCAGTTCATCCCTAGTCTCTGCTATCTTGATATTCTCCTTAAACCCGTAGACCAGGCTGAATGTTGACTATTGTTTCTAAGGTGATAAGGATGAGGATCACTTTTCAGTAAAATGCCAGGTGATTTTCAAGCTGACAAACCTCAAGAAAACTTCTTCAGGTCCATTGCCCTCTGTGACAGTTCTAGAAGTCCTATACAGTTGTCCTTTCATATTTGCTGGGGTTTGGTTCCAGAACCCCCCGTGAATACCCAAATCCGTGAATACTCAAGTCCCATTATATGCAATGGCATAGCAAAATGGTGTCCATCATATAAGATGACAAAATCAAGGTTTGCTTTTTGGATTATTATTTTTTAAAGAATGTTTTCAAGCCGTGGATACTTAAATCCGTGGATACCAAATCCGTGGATACAGAGGGACAACTGTACGTGCAGGAGATGCATGGGGATTTTGTGAGAAACATTTACCTTTCATGTACCATGGCTTGTATACTACAGGATGTTGGACATTGTCTCTCTGTGTCAGGAGTGGGGAAAGTGTAGTCTACAGGCTGTGGGTGGAACCCAGAGTGATTTTTATGATCTTCCCAGGAGTTTAAAAAATGCCCTCTTTTTTTTAAATACCCCTCTCCAAGTGCCATCTGGGTGGGTGGGTGCATTTTCACCACCTTTAACACACACACCCCGGCAATTTTAGGCCTAGGAGAGGGCCTTTTAAAACAAAAAGGAAAAGAAAAGAAAAAGGAAGTGAACAAGGAGTGACCCCCCCCATTATAAAAAGAGGGGCTTCTCCTGGATCTAATGGGACAAATACCTAGAGTGTATTTAGAGTGTGTTGGGGGGGGCATATTGATTTTTTTTTTCCATTGGGGAGTTGACAAGGGCTGTGGTCTTCCAAATTCTCCTGGGGGTCTGACACTGCTCTGCACCAAGGATGGAGTACCGGTTGTCTTCCAGGTGATGTTGCATTCTGACTCCCACCTGCCTCATTATCCCTGACCAGCATGGTAAATGGTCAGTTATATGTGAATTGTACTCCAGCTATGGTAGCTCAATGTCTAAAAGGGTGCAATTTCCCCAACCTTGGTCTTGAGAACTGAGAGCACGTGACAAGCCAACAAGTGCAGTTTTGAGCGAGAGATGCTGGCACGGAGTCTTGAACTCTTTACTGTTTGGCCACGATGCTAGCCTAGAAGATGGAGCTGTTTTTCTTTTGTGCTTCAGCACCACCAATGAAGAAGGCCGGGTGGTGGTAATGTACTGCTTCTGCCAACTTGGCAGGGGTCAGGTGATGCAAGGAGCCATAATTGTCCCATAATTTCTTAAATACAGGTTGTTCGCCATATCTGCAGGGGATACGTTTCCAGACTTACAACGAACACTTGAAACTGTGGGTAATAGCAAATCCCATAAAATTGTGCTGGAGGACCTAGGAAATGTCTAGAAGGGACGCCTCTCTAGATAGCTCCAGCGTGACTCTATGGTAACATCCAGCGGAGGACCCAGGAAATGCCTACAGAGTCACTCTTGAGGAACTAGGAAATGCCTAGAGAGGCCATACTTTTCAGATGATGTATAACTGAAACCACAGGTACCGGTACTGGTACCATGCATACAGGGGTGAACTGTATTTAATAAACTCCATAATGTACATATTATTAGTTATTTGGGCAATTAGTGATGATTGATTGATTGATATTACATGCCTAACCCCCTTTTCTTCCAGTGAGTTCAAAGTGCTGAATATGGCTCTCTTTTGTCCAGCTTTATCTTCACAGCAACTCTGTCAGGTAAACCAGGCAGAGAGAGAGCGTACCTGGCTGAGATCACCTGGTGAGTGTAGGGGTTCAATGGGGACTTGAACCCAGTACTCCCAAACCCAGTTCTGCCAATCCAGTACCAAACCACACTGCACCATAGAGTCTTTAACTGGTTTGATCTGTCGTCTTTTAGCTTTTTGGATTTTTCTATATGTTTTTAGTTTTCCAAAATCTGTTTTACTACATTGTTTAAACTGATGATGTCGTTTTGTGGTATACTACCCAGAGATCTTCAGATAGAAATATTTAAATAAATACATAAATTAATGGACCGGGGGAGGGGGGAGATGAGATGAAGTCTTACAGCACTCAAAGCATTCCTCTTCAAGAATGGCTTTCTTGGTTGCCTCGACAGCTCAATGTTGCTGTGCAATTTACTGATTCTGTCTGGTGTGCCCAAGTTGTTATATTCTCTCCCTCTCTCCCTATTGTATCCACATAAGTGTGCATATACAGAGTAAACAGTAAACCAAAAAAGGAGAATTCTTGCCTTTAAAGGGATGTAAGGGATGGCTGTTGGATTTTTGGCAGAAGAAATATTGCCATATCGCTGTATGAAATCACTGGATGTAATAAATAAATAAATATGTTGCTGTCATGAGCAAAAGGGGGAATCATCCAGAAAGGGACTCCCTAAAACTGTGCCGGTCTTGTGAGCTGCAATGGACCTGTCTATATGAGGCGAAAAACAAAAACAAAAAAACCTGGATTATTCTGCAGTAATGGCAAATCACAACAGCTGCAATTTGTCTTACTGGGTTCCCCCCCCCCCAGAGCGTTCCATGCCAGTCAAGATGGTGGCCACAAGTGAATTACTTGCATTTTAATTTACCTGAATTTGCTGCTGCCAAACTTAAAAAAAAATCCTATGTGCAATTACAGCGATATTTTGCTTTTACCAAAAAAAACCCCAAAACCACTCCATTTTATCTCCTTAGCGCTCGTTCACTAAGGTAAAAATACAACATGGCAGCTCTGAGCGCTTGCCTTGTGAGCAAGCCCTGCTACCGTGCTCATCTGGGCAATCAGCTTTGTACTTCCACTAGTATGGGAAAGCAATTCAAAGTGAATCGCTTGTCCCAGTGAGAAGGAATGTGCATTCCCCTTGCTGTTTTTTAAAAACTCTGGGGTTTTGATGTTTTTGGCCCTCCTCCTTCCAAATACGGCGTAACGATGCAGGAACCCATTAAGACAGGATTCTCCTTGCATTCTGTGAGGAGTATTTTCACCATTTAGACAGCCCCATTATTTCTATGCAAAATGTACAAATGAACACAAAACACTTTTAGAGACAGTTTGCTGTGCAATGAATGAATGACTATGCTGATTTTACACCACAGGTTTGCACCAGAAGTTCTTTACAATAGAGTTCACTATTATCCACAGTTTCTAATATCTTTGGTAAGTCCGGGAACTGAACCCCCATGGATACAGGGGTCCGACTGTATTTATTAGCTACATTTGTAGGCTGCCTTTACACCAATGGCCTAAAGAAGAGTTATAAATCTCAAGGTTCTGTAGGGTGGCACCATGGCAGTTAAAGTGGTGTCAACCTGCATTATTTCTACAGTGTAGATGCACCCTAAGAGGTAACTATTTAACCACTTTGGAGTAATGGGTCCTTTTGAGTACTTTTTAAAACTGTTCATCTAATGGTAGCTAACTATTTTGTGGGGATTTGAACCATGATAGTAATTTTTATTTTAAAAAGGCCTTCTCAGGTTACAGTCCTTTTCTTCTTTCTGTTTGAGAGTCAGATATGAGCTATGATGGGATAGAAGCTGAGTGTGATGCAATGTGTGTATGTTTGGGAAGGCTAAAGTGTGTCTCCAGGACGGCTAAAATGGTCACCTTTAGAAAAGTCAAATAAAAATGAAATAACAGAATAGTCTGGACCTAAAAGTGAATGCCCCCAAATTCCTGAAATGGGATAAAGAGACACGGAATCTTCCTTTTCCTTGGTCTTTCCCATCCCAAGATACCAGCCCAAGTTCAAATGTCCAGAAGGACACCCAGTGTTTTTTTAACCAATTGACTCCCTTGCCTGCCCCCCCAACTACATTTGCAAGTGACAGGATGGATGGAGAGCGGCTGGTTTTTCATGTTTAAGGGAGGCAGCAAAATTCTTCCATAAAAGTCCATCAGACAGATGCATTAACTCCCATAATCCCTTCCTGTGGTTTAGGAGACGCCAGCCAGCTTTATTAATTAAACCCAGTTATCTGGTGGCTACTGCAAATTAAGCATTTCCTCGTAATGGCTGTAACGAGGGGCTCATTCATTAGTAAATGTTTCCATTACACTGAAGGTGAGGAAGCTTCTGTATGGATTGGTTTGGCTGGCTGACTAAAGCACAGAGAGAGGAGGAAATAACAGGTGTTGAGGCATAAACGGGTTGGCATAGCTTTCAGTTAGCATGGCTCTCACTTCTTCTGTGATCCTAACAGAGGCAAACATAAGCAAACCCACCTACCCACTTCAGCATCCTTTTCCTATTTATGGATAGTAGTTCTGGCTTATCTTTTGTGAGGTTTAAAGCAAGTTTTACTTACTTACTTGAAAATAGTATGTAAAGACTATCTTTTCCCAGCATGGTGTATCCGTTTCACTGTTGGACTAGGGTGTTGTCCATACGATAAAAATACCCCTTACAGAATATATTCAGAAATTGAGCTGTCTTAATGGGATCCTGCATTGTGTTGTCATATTGTGAAAGAGGGAGGCCCCAAAGAGGAAAAACTACGCAAGAAAAGCCTTTTGCAGCTTTCCTAATTTTTTTAAAATAACTCTAAGCATTTTTGCTCGTTAAGACAAGCGATTCGACATGAATCACTTCCTCATGCAGGACACAGTGCAAACCTGATTGGCTGGATGAGCGCAGGGGGCGGGGATGGCATACAGGACAAGTGCCCATTGCCGCCATGTTGGATTTTCACTTTAGCAAGTGATCGCTAAGGCGATAAAACTGAGGTTTGTGATATCTTCTTTTTTCTCTTTCTTTTTGGGGAAAGGTGAAATATCACTTGTGTGCACCATAGAAATAGGTTTTTAAAAAGTTTGGCAGCGACAGATTTAAAAACATGAGTAATCCACTGGGGACACCCTCTCAGCTACAGGCATGGGAAGTTTATGGGGGCTGTAAAACCATTAAGACAGGTCGTGCCACTTGCTATTACTGTGGAGCAGTCTAATTTTTTTCTTTTTTCTTTGTGTAGACAAGCCCTAGGACTGTTGGAGCCCAGGGTTCAAATCCATGCTTGGAGACAGTGGAAACTGACAGGGTGACTGTGGGCAAGTCACACTCTCTCAGCTTTAGAGGAAGGCAATGCAAACCTCCTCTGAATAAATCTTGCCAAGAAAACCCTAGAAGCGGCTTGCCATAAATTGGAATAGACTGTTATGACCACATAGAGGTCCTTTTAATCAGGTAGTGTTTAAGATTTTCCCAGACAAGTGACAGGCAAAAAGGCACAGAGAGACCAAATTTGGTTTTCGGTCACTATGCATGTAACATTTATTTAGACATAAGGCACAAAACCATATCTCTGTCTGTCTATCTATCTATCTATCTATCTATCTATCTGACTTATATACCATCTTTCTTATGGAACAGGTACACCTTTATTATGAAATGTATAGCATGGCTTCTCTATAGCCATAGCGCTTCCCAAAGTATTGAGAGTTAGCATACTTCCTTCTTTATTTGCACATCTTAAGCAATCACAATCATATCTAGAGAAGCCAAGATGCTACATTAAAGAGATGAAGAGTAACTCTACACTCATGTGAAGTCACACTCCAGTTCTTTAAAGTAGCATCCCAGCATTATGGAATTACACAGTGGTTGAACAATGCTACCTCATTAGTGAATTGTGCCAGTACCCAACTGCATGTGCAACCGAATGTTCTCCCATGAGCAATGCATATGTGCCACCATGTCCCATGTGCCACAATGGCACCACACGCCCAAGTCTGATTCTCCAGCTTGGAATGGAATGAATTTGTTCTGCATTGGAAAAATGTCCAACCACTTCCAGAGGAGACCATATGTGTGTACGCGTAAGACAGCACCAGGGTTCCAGCCATAATCTTGCAGTTTTCAAATATAAGGTCCTTAAATCTTCATTGTCTTAAAAGAAAAGTAATCATGATTGACAGAACCTGGTCACTCACCCCTGAAGATTTTGATGAAATATTTTATTATGTTATTATTTGTTTTATCCATACATTTTATTTCATGTTTTTGCTATAAACCACATTGGGTTTGTTTTAAATGAAACAAAGTATTAAAAATTGCTTAAATGAAAAAGGAGGATTTGTAACAGTTTCTTTCTTTCTTTTCCAGTAAATCCAGCCAATTATGTCATGCCATTTTTAATTAAATTTCTTTTCTCAATACTGGGAGAGGGGGGAGAGACTTAGACCCACATTTCATGTGAATTATAAGTGAAGGTAAGGTTTACTCCTTTTTCTATAAAGGTTTACCTTTTAGGGCCGAAGCACACAAATTATGCTGGCAAAAGAGAAGTGCAACATCTGGAAATGAGAAGTGTTATCCATGCCACCAATGGATTTAAAATGTCATCCCAAAACTACTGAATGACTGCTGCCAGTGGATCCAAGCCAATGAAGGGGAATTTCCTTCTCCTGTAACTGTAAGAGAAATTAGAAGACCAGACACGTGAATCAAGGATCCAGTTTGATTTAGGGAAAGAAATGCATTTCTGTTCCCTACCCTGACAAACCAGAATCTGAAGAGAATGGGATCCCTGAGCCATGAGATTGTACATTCTAATATAGCTTGCCAAGGTTGCCAAATCACTACTGCAAAGTGCATGTCCTTTTACTCTTCTTCTTGATGCATCTTCCCCTCGGCTCCTCTCCTCCTCCCTGGTTTTCTTTATAACCCTGTCTTCCCCCCAAAACTGGGACTCAAGGTGGCTTACAGATTAAATTGATTTTATTGTGCTTAAAAAATACAAAATGTTAACATTAAAATAGAATTAAACTCTGAACCATATTAAAACAATTTGTAACATTCGCTTGCAAATAATAAATGGCATTTAAAAGGTACTTGGAAGTAGTTTGTACTAGAAAAATGCTCACAGTCCTTCTGTACACAGAAAAATTCACTTCTGGTTTCCACCACCACTACCTCAAGCTATTACTAGACGTCTGGCAGTGAGGAAGAATTCTTGATCTATAATGGAAATTGGCTGGTAGTCTACCAGTAGATCTTGGTCTATGTCCTGCCCAACCCTGGTGCACCCAGTACTCAGCCAGATGTCCCAGTGGTTTGACTTGATATAAGGCCCCTAAGCTTCATGCTTACAATATTGTTTGGATTTCTAGAGTCATGCTTTTTTAAACAAAGCAATACTGGTTCTTCCAGCCGCTCTCCATTCAATGGCATCTGGGGCTGAGCATAGAGTCATAGCTCCCTCTGCTGATTTAACATGCAAATAACCACACAGTTTCTTGAAAACAACCTGAACAGTACAGTACAGTTGTCCCTTCATATTGGCTCAGGTTTGATTCCAGAAACCGCCCCCCCCCATGGATACCCAAATCCGTGAATACTCAAGTCTCATTATATGCAATGGCATAGCAAAATGGTGTCCCTTATATAAGATGGCAAAATCAAGGTTTGCTTTTTGGATTATTATTTTTTAAAGAATATTTTCAAGCTGTGAATACTTAAATCCGTGAATGCCAAATCCGTGAAAGTGGAGGGACAACTATATTCGCAACAGCGATCTGACAAAACCTGCAGACATTTTCAACCTCACTTTGTGCCCGAGTGAGATTAAACAGGGTCACCATGTACCCTGAGTCCCTTTTTAGCACTAACATACTGTCACAAGTTGATTTAATTGACTACTCTTTATAAATACAGTACACTATAAATACACACTGGAGAATGATTCAGCTGAATAGTACATAACCTTTCTGAACCTGTTCTTTGGGAACATATTGTTATGAATATCCCAGTATCTGTAATGGTGAGGTTTTGTGGGATTCAATGCTTATTCTGTGACTCTTTTGACTTTGAAATCATATGACACTTGAGGCATTTTACAATCATTCCTTTATTTGGACATCTCTATGTTGAGCTTTTTTTTAACTTTAATTTTTATCTATTTTAAAAACAACTTAGATGTTACAATCTCTTCATCTCATGATATATATTTACATGATATGTTCCTAAGACTTCCTTTAGTGTTCCCTTAGCCTAAGTTTCTGCTTCACAACAAAATAACTGTCTTCAGTTTTAACATAACAAAAAAGAAATAAGTATGATAAAGTGAAATATGTATATACATCTATTTCTTTATCTAACGAATACTCCATATATTTACTTGATATTTTTCTATTTTCTTATCATTCACAGTCTCATTCCACATCCATAATGACTGTTCCCCATAACTTAACACTATTCCTATCATGAAGGCCAACATGTATTAATTCATCGCTTTACAGTCTTATTATCATAAATCGATAACATATCACAAGTTCATATACGTATGTATTCCCTCTGTATTTTCCCAGTATTTTATTAGTGCTGACCAATCTTTTTGCATTGCGCTACAGGATTTATTTCTTAATCTATTTGTTAGTTCATCTAGTTCTAGCATATTAGCTAGTTTCATGTCCTATTCCTCAACAGTTGGTGCATCCCTCAACTTCCACTTTTTTGCTACTGTCAACCTCGCTGCAGTTATCATGTGTAATATTATTTTTCAGTACTGATTTTCTTCTTTCTTGTTTAAACCCTTAATCATATTTAAAAGGTATAACTCTGGGATCTTTGTGTTGAGCTAGAGCCAAGAAAGGAACCATGTAGGCCTCCAGGTGTTGTTGCAATGCAATTCCCAGCAACCCCAGTCACCTTAAACAAGAGTGGAGCATTCTGGGAGTTGCAGTGTACAACATCTGGAGGGCTATACAATTCCCACCCCTGAGCTAGGACCGCAAGCTTTCCAAATGTCAAGAACTCAACACACCTACCCTTCCACCTACAGAAGCTGACTAGACTATACCCTCCAACTATCCCAATTGGGAAAACCTTCTCGGTGGCTGCTCCCACTCTCTGGAATTCCCTTCTGCAGGAGGCTAGGCTGGCCCCCTCCCTGCTTTCCTTTCACTGGCAGGCATAGACGTTTTTATTCAAGCAGGCTTTTAATACATAGCTGGGTGCACAGAGGCTTTTTTATTGGGGGGGGGTGTTTTTATTTTCATTTTTTAACTTTCATACATTTTATATAATTTTAAATTGTGATGGCATTCATTGTTTTTAATTGTTATGTTGTATTTTATGTTTTTGTGAGCCGCCTTGGGTACCATTCTGGGAGAAAGGTGGTGTATGACATAAATAAATAAATATTATCAGAGTGCAACTTCCATCAGCCCTAGCAAATGGTAATGGGGATTGCAGTTCACCAACCGCTGGAAGGCCTCATATTGTCCATACTGGCCCCAAAGAAGGTAATATTGTGTCATTTTTAACCCAAGTGGTTTGGCAACCTTGCTTAAAATCTTGCCATTATTCAGCTTACCACAAGGATGGACAAAGTATCTCTCTCTCTCTCCAGAAGTTATTGGACTAGAAGTCCCATCAGCCCCAGCCAGCATCTCCAGTGGTGAGGAATGCTGGAAGTGGTAGTCCAACAACACCTAGAGGAGCACATTTTTGCCCATCTCTGCCTCAAGAGAAGTTTCAAATGCAACATAAGCAGTTGCGTTTAGTCAACTAATTAATTGTATAAGGGCCCCCAAGGCTGCTTACAGTAACACTTTTTTAAAAAAAAAGAACAATAGGAACCACATAAAAGAACTGAAACATTAAGTGTGATTAGGATGAGAGATTTACAACCCAGGAGAACAAAGAAATTAAATGTTCCGACTCATAATTAAAATCCAGGCAAACTGTTTTTGAAAAACACACACAGTACAAACAGTTGATGTGTGGAAAAAGAAATAGCAGCACTCTAGCTTACGTGGCAAACTGTTCTGGTGAAATTCTCTGTTCTTTTGTTGTTGCTATTTGCTGCCAAGTCAGCTTCAATTTATGGCAGAAGAGCAGATTGAAAAGTGAAAATGGTTCCTGACCTTCCCCACCCCCTCCACACACAACTCAGCCATGGAAACCTGCTGGGTGACCTTGGACAAGTCACACTCTCTCAGCCTCAGAGGAAGACAATGGCAAACGCCCTCTGAACAAATCTTACCAAGGAGAGGGTTGCCATAAGTCTTAGTCAAGCTGATGGCTCACAACAACTGTGTTACCTGGTTGTGCAACAAGCAACACTTGCTGAAATTCCCTCTTCTACACAGCCATTAAAGATACAGGAGCCTCTGGTTTTCAATCCGGTGCCCCTTAGAACAAGCTGAATTTGTTCTAAGACCCATCCTGCAAACAGCTATTAACATTGCAAGGCCCTCATTTTCTTGTGTTTGACCACATCCTACCACCAGAGGGACCTTTATATCAGGAATCAGACATCCTTCTATATATTTTCTAGTCATCACCCACCATCCAGCAGCACCCGCCAAAACTCTCTTTTCTCCACAACTGCTAAAGCCTCCATCCCAGATGTTGTTGGACTGGAAACCTCAGCATTCTTCACCATTTGGCAATGCTGGCTAGAGCTGCTGGGACTTGCAGTACAACGATATCTGGAAGGTTGCAGCATTACTACCCCTGTGTGAAAAGCAGTGAAGCCCTGCTTGCTTTTCAACAGTGCCAGTGCTGGCAACACTCTAGAAATACTGACTTAAACAGACCTTTGGTTTCAGCATTATGTTACTTCCCCAGAACACCAAGAGACCTTTCACAGCAGGCATTTCTAGCAGCACGATTCCACTATATATGTCATTGCTCCATTCCATGTAATCCAGGGATTTGCATTATAGGGAGGTATTGAGAATATATTTTTTGCCAGAGAACTCTAGTGCCTTCCCAAACTACAAATCCCAGGATTGCAGAGGATGCAGCCATTACAATTAAACTGGGATCAAACTGCTACATTTGTGCAAAACAAAAGGAGCTTCGGTGATTTTGTTTCCTTAGTTTTTACCACCTTTGGAATGAGAGCCTAGAAAAACATGTACTACAGCTCCCAGATGTTGGCATTATGCTTGGGGATTCTGGAAGTTGTTGCCCAATCAAATAACTTTCCCGAACTCTGATTTCTAACCTGTCTTTCCCAACCTTCCTTTGGCACTGCTGAAGACTCTGTTTCAGAGCATCAGAGTACAGAGTGAACCAGCCAAGATGAGTCCATTCTCTCCACTTTTTTGGACACTGTTTTACTTATGCAATGCATTTGTTGGGTTGTACTTTGTGCCTTTCTCTGCCATCTTTCTGTCTAGCCACTTCAGGTGACTGACGAACTGAAATTGTAAAATTAAAATGTACCAAAGAGCCAAATTCTCTCTGGCTGTTGCTGCCTTCACCAGGACCTGATAGCTTCAACTCTCTGAACTTTTTCAGATGCGGCAAATATAGCATCAAAAGAATGCCTAATGATTGTGAAAGGGTGCGTATACCAGATGATGTCGTCCTTTCACAATCATATCTTGATGATAAGCCATACCTTTTTTATTGATGGCCCAAGCCATCAATAGATCGGCCCTGGCACTTTGTTACTGGTGTTTGAAATTTTGTGACATTGTGATCACGGGAATACAGCCAGTAAGGGACGCTCTTTTTATGACACACACCCCATGTACTTGGGACTTTTTAAGTGTATGTCAGTGCTTGTGTTAATTTTTTGTGTCTTTATTTTACTTTTATTTTTAAATTTCCTGCGCTCACATCTTCTTGTGAGAATCGGTGAGATTTCAACCCCGGAAGTAAACAGAGCTCCATTTGTGCTCCATTACTGCTGCGGAAGCCTCTTTTATGCTGTTAAAGGTAAATTGGGGGGGGGGTTCTTTTGCTGGCATAAAAACACCACAATTTATGCCAGCAAAAGAACATTAATAGGGGTGGCTTGATAAAGTCCTCTGACTGGGCCTTCTCTTTCCTTGCTTCCCCACACAAAGCTTAATGGACTAAGATCTTGCTCACAGGCATTTCAGCAAATAAGACAGATTGTGGAAATGGCTTCCCAGAGTACCAAAGATCGCCAGGTGGCAGTATATCAGTAGAAACCTTTGGAGCTAGCAAAGGTTTTTGACATTCCAATAACCAATAAATAAATAAATATGCATCATCAGAGACAATGCAGGATCCATTTTAAAATCCTGAATTGCAAAAATCAAAATATTCTCTAAAGGATCATGATGAGATCTATCTAATTCAATAAAAGCTTTATCATAGGGCAAGGAAATAGTGCCTAGAATGTTGAACTAACACCAGGGAGGACAAGGTTAAAATTCCCATTCCGCCTTGACACTGCTGGATGTCTTTGGGTCAGTCCCACAGCCTAACTTCACCTCACAGGGCTGTTGTGATTCCTGATAAGGAGGGATTTCAACCAGGACTCTCTGTAGCTATTAAACCTGAGTGGGAAAGGGGGGATTAATGTAGGTGAAGGCAGTTACCCACAGTGCAAACCATTTTGGCCAATTTAGGCTTTAATGAGGTCAATGACAGCACCTTGAAAGTGGCTGAAAAACCTAGGAATAAAATGGTTGATGATCCTATATTGGCTTAGATGTAAGAAGGTAAACTGAGCTGTAGAACAAACTGCTTTACTCTTCTGTGATTACAGAGATGGGCAGTATCATGATCAAATGTTTGGCTAGGACATTTATCCAGCTGTCCCAGTTTTGGCAGGGATAATCCCAATTAATCCTCTGTGCTCTCACTTTTTCAGCTGATTTTTAAATGTCCCAGTTTCTCTCCTCCTTTTCCTCCCACCATCTCCCTTGTCCTCAGCTTATTTCACTTGCTGCAAATTGAGTCGTCTCCCTGAATCAGGATCTCAGCTTGTTTGATTCACTGGCCTAAATCAATTAGTCCCAAGCTTGCTTCAATTGCTGCAAATTAAGTTCAAAGTGCAAAAGTAGTTTGCATTCCATTCACTCAGCAGAGGGGAGAGCAGAATTGTGCAGTCCCAGCAGGCTCAGGCAAAAGCAGACTGCTGCGCCCTCTCCTAGCTTGTGTGTGCTTCCTCATTAATACCTTTTCCATCCTAATCATACACTGATGTTGCTTAGCCACATGTCCCAGTTTTCACCTGCAAAATGTTGGAAGGTATGTTAGCATCCTCCTGTTAGTGACTTACACAGATAGAATTTACACAGATGGAATCTAAAGCACCTCATAGAATCATAGAATTGTAGCGTTGGAAGAGATCACGAGGGCCATCCAGTCCAACCCCCTGCCACACAGGAAATCACGATCAAAGCATCCCTGACAGATGGCCATCCAGCCTCTGTTTAAAGAAGGAAGGAGACCCCACCACGCTCCGAGGGAGTGTGTTCCACTGCCAAACAGCACTTACTGTCAAAAAGTTCCTCCTAATGTTGAGGTGGAATCTCTGTTCCTGGAGCTTGCATCCATTGCTCCATGTTCTAGTCTCTGGAGCAGCAGAAAACAAGCTTGCTCCATCCTCCATCCCTTCAAATACTTAAACAGGGCTATCATATCACCCCTTCACCATCTTTTTTCCAGGCTAAACATACCCAGCTCCCTAAGTCTTTCCTCATAAGGCATGGTTTCCAGATCTTTCATCATTTTAGTCACCCTTCTCTGGACACGCTCCAATTTGTCAATATCCGTTTTGAATTGTGGTGCCCAGAACTGGACATAGTATTCTAGGTGAGGTCTGACCAAGGCAGAATAGAGCGGCACTATTACTTCCCTTGATCTAGACACTATACTTCTATTGATGCAGCCCAAAATCACATTGGCCTTTTTAGCTGCCGCATCACACTGTTGACTCATGTTCAACCTGTGGTCTACTAGGACTCCTAGATCCCTTTCGCACGTAGTCTCGTTCAGCCAGGTCTCCCCCATTCTATATCTATGCATTTCATTTTCCCACCCTAAGTGCAGTACGTTACATTTCTCCATATTGAATTTCATTTTGTTAGCTTTGGCCCAGCTCTCCAGTCTATCCAGGTCATTTTGAATTTTGGTCCTGTCCTCTAGGGTATTAGCTACTCCTCCTAATTTGGTGTCATCTGCAGATTTGATAAGTATGCCCCTAATTCCCTCATCCAAGTCACCTCAGATGCTTTAATGTGGAGAGAGGTCTTTCTAAAAGCTGGAATGTACGTGTTGGGACATAAGTCATTTGTTTGGTTATTGCAGAGCCTGGAATTCTCTAATGAACTTACATTTGTGACCAGACTCCCTCCCAAATCCCACCTTTTACCGATTGCACCCCACCCACTGGCCAGTGGAGAGCAGGGGCATGGCACAGAAATGTCCAGCTGTGTTGCTATAGCTGGATTCACAACGCATTGACATCATCCTCCAGGACCTCTGAAAGACATTTGCTGAATACTTCTGTGCCCCCCCCACACATACACACACACACTGCTCTCAACTGGTCAGTCAATGTCCATATTGGGATGCCTGCAGCAAGTAAAAGTTGGGTGTGGTGGATATGGGAGGGCTGTAGTATAGTACCACCTGGCAGAACTTTACGAGACATCTCCCTGATCCAGGATCTCAGCTCTTTGATTCATTGGCCTAAATCCATTAGTCCCAAGTGGAGTAGACCCACTGAATCAATGAGAAGGTCGTAAATCAACACATATATGAGTTTCATTGAGTCAATGGGCCTACTTTAGTTCAAAACTAACAACTGGATTGAGGCCAGTAACCCCAGCAGTGAAATACTTAAAGACTACTAACACTTCAGGATTTCCACTTGACCCAACTTTCTGTGTCTGGTCTCATTATTCCATGGTTGGTCATCAGTACATACCTGGACTCATGTGGCAAAGACGCTGTGGGGGAGGGTATGCTTTTGATGACCTCCATGGTCAGAGACCAAGGGGCTTTGCGTGTGCCGCAAATACATGACACATGACGGAGGCAGGGGGTAGGCTACTTAAGGCCTTGATGTCCCCTTACGAGCCTCTTTGAATCACTGGAGCTCAGCACAACCTCCCACCCTCAGTACAGCGTGACCTTTCTGGTCACTGTGGGGCCAGGTAGGAATTGTCTCCCCTTTACCTTTTTTTTTTTTTTTTTTTTTTTTTGGCCAACCCCTACTGTATCTGAGGGTACTGACCCATATAGTTAGCATTACAAGTTGCAGGCCAACCAACCATGCTTTGAAATAGTACTTTGGACTCATCTAGACTGGTGATTTGTGCTGATTTATATTGCATCACTTAATGTTGCTTCTTGACACTTCTTGATGTTTCTTATGGTCTCCCCATCCAAACACTCAACAGAGACTGCTTGTTTTTAAACTTCAATAGCAAGGGTAGGTTGGTTGCAGCATGACCTCATTTGTGTTCTGCTGGCAAACTGTTCTAAATTCATCACCCCTTAAGGTTGTTACTTTTGCTGTAGCTGTCCAAAAGAGCCACTGTAATTCTATAAAAACAACAACAGTGAATTGTAAAGGGGACAAGATGTCGGTGGAAGTTATGACAGTCGGTTTTGTCACCGACCTTCTGTTGCTTGAGCTACTAAGGTTTACCCTATTCCTTTTTATAAGTTGATAAGCTCTTTCTATGAATCAGCAGTAGATGCTGTCCAGTGAAATGTATGGTTGTTCTTTATAACATTTTGTAATGGTCATTGTGCCTTATACAAATAAACTGTTGTTTTTAAAAAAACTTCAGTAGGACTGTGGCACATTTCAGTTCATTTGTGGGCATCTTGTTTGTGATGTGGGTTGGGACATTACATAGGAGAATGCCCAACCCCACTCACACCCTTTCCCAGATATATTTCCAGGTATGTCGTAATCCTCAGACTGTCTGATTCTGTGTCTCTCCCAGTATCTCTTAAAAAAATTATCTATGGAGCTATAGTGCTAAAGTGATAAACTCTAATAGTGCTTTGCATTGGTTGTTTCTCAGGACCCTTACATGCTACTCAGTTATAGAGCTATGATCCCACTTTAATTGGCCTGGCTGCATCCTATGGAACCATGGGTTTTGTACTTTGGTCAGGCACTAGAGCTTTCTGGCTGAGAAATCCAAATACTCCTCCCTAAACTGCAAACCCCAGGCTCCCATAGGATGAAACCATGGCAGCTAAAGTGAAATCACAGTGCTACCATTATGCAGCATCAAAGGGGTTAGGACTGACTTCTAGGAAAGTCTTCAAATGTTTTCTCCCTTTTGCAACTTTTAGAAACACACAGATGCTTGTTGTATGGGTCACCTGGAGAAGGAAATGGCCCAAATGTGTGCCCCAAACAAGCAGGATGTTATTCTTTCTCTGTCTAAAATGCAGATGCTCAGCTCAGTCCTTGGTGTCCAGGAGTACATATGAGACCATTTATCAGAGCATCTGGAAGCTGTTAGAGAGTGTTAGAGAAAACCACAATTGTTTAATCAGGCTGTGTTCATCTGTGTTGGCTTTTGCCACTGGAAATTTGTTATAATTCATTCCGTTCTGAAAAGAAGGGGACCCACCGCCACTTTTGCAAATTGACCAGTAAAGTGTGAGCAGTTATCTCTCTCAAGCTATCAGGCAGTGCAAGATAAGGTAGTCCAGAGGCATAGATAAAGCTGAAGTTGTGTGCATCCATCAAGTTCTGCAAGTATCCAGGTAAAGTGCAGACCTTGCACTAAGCACAAAGTTCACCTTCCCGAGCATTTCAGCTTTTCTTTAAAAATCTGTCCACATCTCTGAAATCAAAATAATGGCTGATTAAGTGGATTCCAGTATATTCCAGAATAAGGTTTCACTGTTCAGCACAGCAACTCCCCCTTCCCCATGGCAAGCCAAACTAGAAGTGTGCAAAATACTGTTGTTCTTGCTGCTGTTCTTGAATAAGACAAATGAAGCACATATGGTCCCTTTGCACAAAACGCATAGACTGGAGGGGGGGAGCATTTTTGGTACTGGATTTATTCATTAATTCTTTATTTGAAAGAGGTGCTTAGGGAGCTGGATATGTTTAGCTTAGAGAAGAGAAGGTTAAGAAGTGACATGGTGACCATGTTTAAATATTTGAAGGGATATCATACTGAGGATAGAGCAAGCTTGTTTTCTTCTGCTCCAGAGACTAGCACTCAAACTACAGGAAAAGAGATTCCACCTAAACATTAGGAAGAACTTTAAGAGATACCACCTAAATATTAGGAAGAACTACAGGAAAAGAGATCCCACCTAAACATTAGGAAAACAGTAAGAGCTGTTCAGCAGCAGAATGCACTGCCTGGAAGTGTGGTGGAGTCTCCTTCTTTGGAGGTTTTTAAACAGAGGTTGGATGGCCATTAGTTGGCAATGCTTTGACTGTATATTCCAGGGAGTTGGACTAGATGGCCCTTGTGGTCTCTTCCAACTCTATGATTCTATGATTTACTAAACTATTGATATCCACCCTCTATCTAAAGATCTAAGGGTGTCATACAATAAAATCAACATGACCAATTTAAACCAGTGTAAACAATACACTTATTTTAAAAGGCTAGAAATATATTAAACAATCAACAAGTTAAAGAAGACAAGATTAAAATCAATTAACATACTTTAAACCACACAGACATGTGAATCTGTTTAAAACCAGTTAGGCTTCTACCATGTTTTCATCCAGTGCCAAAATGAAAGCCATGTAGGTGCCGAACTGGCCTCTAAGGGAAGTGTATTCCATAACTTGGGTGCCACAGCTGAGAAGACCCTTCTTTTTTTGGTTACCTGGATTTGGTTTTGGTTACCTGGACACACACACACACACACACACACGCACATATATATATTAATAAAATCAAAGCTACACTGGAGTAGATTTCATGGAGAAATGGGCCAATTTTCAAATCAACACAGAGCTCCCCAAGAGGCTGCTAGTGCTGGATTCATGCCCAAGAAAAAGTAAGGACTTTTTCAGATGGGGGAAAAAACCCCCGAGGATGTTGGGAGAAGAATGGGGCTGTCACGCTTACACAGCCCCATTTCAGACAGCCCCATCCTCCTACGTCCTCCTCCCAACCTCCCCCCGACCTTTCCCTGTGTTGCTAGCACTACTTTTTATTGACAGAAAACCTCCATGAATAAAAAGCAGCGCCCGCAGCACAGGGGAAGATCATGAGGAAGTTGTGATGAGGACAGAGGAGGATGACCTCATCTGAAACAGGGCTCTGTAAGTGTGACAGCCCCGTTCTTCTCCCAGCCTCCTCAGGGTTTTTCCCCCCCTGTCTGAAAAAGTCCCAAGTTACAGTGAAGGACCTCCAAATGCTCCCCTAAACATTTGCTAGATAATTACACATCTGTTGCTACAGGCATGGGATCTCTTAAACCTGACATAAATTATGGCCTAAGCATGTCTTAATCTGGCCTTGCCTCCCCTGATTGTTAGCACTAAGCTGTTCTTGGGCACACAGGGGATTCCTTTAGTCCTGTTTTGGGTGCTTTAATGTGGAGAGAGGTCTTTCCAAAAACTGGGACAAGGCAGTATGGGAACAGAGTCAGTGATGGCTGGTATCCACATCAGAGGGGCAATGAATCCACTCCAGGTTTTAGTTGAGACATTAAAGGAGTTATCCAAGGTGCTGAACTTTGTTGTTGTTGTGTGCCTTTAAGTTGTTTCTGACGTATGGTGACTCTAAGGCAAACTTATCACAAGGTTTTCTTTGCAAGATTTGTTCGGTGGGTGTGGGATTGCCTTTGCCTTCCTCTGAGGCTGAGAGCCCAAATATGTTTAGCAGTTTGGATAATGTTGTGGCTCCCTGTGACAGGAAAGCAGACACAGCCAAGCTTCACATATGAGTGTTCGGGGAGTGGACAGCAGAGAGACAAACAACTGCATCGCAGAGAAGCCCCAGGTGGTCTTGCTCCATCACCAGCCTGTATAGAAAAGGCAGGCTAGACCACAGCATAATTGATGGGAGCAACAGCAGACACCACTCATACAATACATCTTTCCCCAACTCTCATACTTTGGCCTTAATTCCTGTGACTTCTGGCAACGCCTTCTCTGGACTATCCTTCTGCCCATCCCTTTACCCAGTTTCGGTCAGGCTGACTTTATTGGGTTTTTGACCTCTGGATTGTTTCAGCTCCTGTAAGCTGCATTCCTCACTGAGTTATTTACAAGAGATAGTTTCTCTAAAGCTATTCCAAACCCATGATGGATTCACCATCCCACTGATATGAGACCCACTAGCCACTGCTGTATCCCCCTGGGATAGCAATTCAAGAGTGTTTGGAGAGCAGCTTGGTACATCTGCCTCAGCTGTTCTCAATGAACAATCAGCTTGCCTAAATAAGGCAGGCAGCAACACTTGTAAGTGCTGGAAGCAACGTCCATCACCCACTCTGGGGAAAGCCAGCTTGGAGACTTTCCCTGCTTTCTGGACTCTTGGAACTGGATCCTGACCACTTTTTTGTACGTCCCTCTGTCTGTCTTAGTTTTCCTAGCTAGTTTTCCTTAACTTCTTGACTTCTGGGCTGCTCATTACCCACATGGCTTCTCTCCTCTCCCAGTGAATTATGACACTCTGGTTAGAATATTAATGATGACTGGGTAAAACCAGGTCCAAATCTTCACTTAGCCAATAGTCCCAAGTTATTGTGACAATAAAATGGAGGGGGGCAATATACACTGGCCAGACTTCCTTGGAGGAAAGTCAGAGTAAATCCATACATTACAATAACAACCATACTGCACTGTTGCACTTGTACCCATCAGTAATCCAGGGTGAAACACCACACTGCAGACAATTTGCAAGGTCTAGCTGCCTCAACAGCTGCAGCAAGAGGACTTCAGGCAGGATGCAACAGCAAGAACAAGGAGGTTGCTCCTTAAAGAGATTTGGGAAGAGGGAGATTCTGAGGTGAAGAAGAGTGATGCTGACAACATCAAAAGAAGCAGTAGAGAAATCTGCACAGGAAGAAGAGGGAGGGAGGGAAGGAGGGAGAGAGAGGGAACATGAGTGCACTGAATTCCCATTGATGCTCCAACTGTAACAAACAACCAGATGGCTGAGCATCCCAGGGAGACCCTGTTCGGAAAGGAAGTGGAGAGAAGAGTCCAGAGGTCAGTTCAATGCAAACTGCCATTCCCAGTGGAAAGGCCAAGAGGAAAAGCAGATTACGAGCTGTCTTCATGGGCTCTGCACAGCTTGTGGCAGTAAAACTGAAGTCTGAAGGCACTGTAGCATCTTTGTCTCTCATCTCTGGCATGTTGCTGGATAGATTTCCTTGCCCTAAGCATTCTCTTAGTTCATTTCTCACAGTTCATTTCCTTTGTTTATAACGCAGTGAACTTTTTGCTTCTGCCTCTATCCCTGCCTGATCCCCCCCCCACTTTTCTCATCATAAGTGTTTACTTATTTAATCACCATGAGCCTTCATGATGTTGCATAGCTTCTTGTTATATGAAAAGTTCTAGTCCCTGTGGTATTTACTACCTCCGTGAAATGTTGCTCATGGAAGGGCTGGAACTGCCACAAAAAGTCCTAGTCCAACACTCTACTGGACTACTGGACCACCCTGGTTCTAATGTTTTCTTGTTGTGTGCCTTCAAGTTGTTTCTAACTTATGGCAACCCTAAGGTGAATCTATCACAGGGTTTTCTTGGCAACATTTGTTCAAAGGGGAGTTGCCTTTACCTTCCTCTGAGGCTGAGAGAGTGTGACTTGCCCAAAGTCACCCAGTGGGCTTCCATTGCTGAGCGATGATTCGAACCCTGGTCTCCAGAGTCACACTCCAATGCTCAAAGCACTACACCATGCTGTCTCTACCAGTGTTTCTAATGTTTAGCTCTGTGTAAGCTAACAGAGCTTTGGGCTGCATCAATAGAAGTATAGTGTCCAGATCAAGGGAAGTAATAGTGCCACTCTATTCTGCCTTGGTCAGGCTTCACCTAGAATACTGTGTCCAGTTCTGGGCACCAAAATTCAAAAAGGATATTGACAAATTGGAGTGTGTTCAGGGGAGGTCAACTAAATTGGTGAAAGGTCTGGAAACCATGCCTTATAAGGAAATACTTGGGGAGCTGGGTATGTTTAGCCTGGAAAAAAGACGGTAAAGGGGTGATATGATAGCCCTGTTTAAGTATTTGAAGGGGTTTCACATTGAGGATGGAGCAGGCTTGTTTTCTGCTGCTCCAGAGACTAGAACACAGAGCAATTGATGCAAGCTCCAGGAACAGAGATTCCACCTCAACATTAGGAGGAACTTTCTGACAGTAAGAGCTGTTTGGCAGTGGAACACACTCCCTCGGAGCGTGGTGGGGTCTCCTTCCTTGGAGGTCTTTAAACAGAGGCTGGATTGCCATCTGTCGGGATGCTTTGATCGTGATTTCCTGCCTGGCAGGGGGGTTGGACTGGATGGCCCTTGTGGTCTCTTCCAACTCTATAAGTCTATGATTCTGTGATTCTATAATGTGTGAAATGGCCATCAGTTCCCTAAAATGGCTCTCTTGCAAGCAGATTTCTCCTCCTTGCCTTAGCTGGATTGGAGCATCCAATGTATTTATCCCTTTTGTGTCAAAGCATATGCAGCTGCTGACTCATTGGGTGGCTGGGGGAAAGTGACTCAGGTGGTGGAGGGAGCAAAAACATAGAGTGTTGATTTTAACCTCTACAAATGAGGGGGGGGAACAAGCAGGGAATCAGGAAAAAAGCATTACAAGGATACAGCTGATTAGCAGGCTGTTCCATGTTCTCATTGCCTCAAGTGCTGTAACCACGGAAATGTAGGTCCTTTGCTAATTTCCAAAAGCCAGAGTCATTCTTCCTTCTCCCGCTCCCCCACTCCATTGCAGATTCACATTCTGTGTGTATGTATGTCTGCTTCTCATTCAATTCCCCCCTTTTGTGGCACAGGTCTGTAGGCGTTGTGTGGCCAATATGGATTCTGTTAACCCATTCAAGTAGAATCTCTCAGCAGACAAGTTCACACCACAGGCAAGACTCAGTGAGAAGGTCCTTTATATTCATCAGCTAACCATGCAGAAAGGGATTTTATCCCACAGGGTGGCTGCTGGCAGCAGCAATGCCAAAAACCAGGATTAGCTAGTGCTTCAGTTCAAGCAGAAAAAAGGGAGGGAAAGAATCTGAAATACACACGTAACAGTTTGCTTCTCTTTGCATGTTATTCCCCACTATATATTTTTTTAAAAAAAAATCTGCTCAAAGACTTAATATCCTCAATTACAATTTAAGTAGGAGGCAAACCTATTGAAATAAAAATGAAAGATTTTCACATTTTGAGAGCACAAAGGATTGGGAAATATGAATGTTGTGCTTCTCACAGCAGTGTTAGCTGACCCACAGAATATGAGTCCCAGGCGGGGTCAAAGTATCTGGGGTTGTTAACAAGAGGACATCTGCATTTCTTATGGATTTCTTGGTTTGTGTTTGTATATGTTTCAATATAAAACCAGATGGCAGTTCCTCTCCACTTCAAAAACAATCTAAATTCACGAAGTGTGCATTGGTGTATAGACACTATAAGCAGAACTGCAAAGCAGTCAGCATGGAAATGCTATTATAGCAATGTTGGGAAAAGACACATAGCCAAACCGAGATGGTCTTTCAGTTAAAGACATGCATTACAAATGTTTGGAAAATTGGATGCTGTTGAAATCGGTCTCAAAATAGGCCTTCTCTTGCACCCTGTTCAGATGCTTTAAAATTCTCCATGCAGAATAGACCCATTTTGATGACGATGATGATGGCTATGAAAATAACAAATGAAGATTTATATGTGCCATTATTCTTATTCTTATGAAGAGAAGCTAGTAAAAACCTCACTGCTAAGCAGAACTCAAAAAAGTGACTCCGGCAGATGACAATCCCCCAAATCCCCAAACCAGCATAGCTACAAGCCATTCTTGCTGTGAAGATCTGGGAGTTGTAGTCCAAAAGAGTCACTTTCCAAGCTCTGATTTCTGTGCTGTTTTTTTTTTTAATTTTATTTTATCCTTATGACTTTTTAGACTACAACTCCCAGAATCCCCCTGCCAACATTGTCACTGACTGTCCTTTCTGAGATTCTGGGTATTTTGGTCCTGCTGAAAGAAAAAAAAAAACTCTTCCAAGCTCTGATTTTCATGCTGTTTTAGATTTTGCATGTTGCTTTTATTTGTATTATATTATAGCATTTGCAATGTTGTGTAAGGAGTGCCAGGAAGGGAGGGGTATAATAAATTGGTGTTGAGGGGGGGAAAGGATGAGCAAATCAGGTGCTGTACATAGACTTAAGCCCTTGAAGGGGAGTCATGAAGACCCTTTTGTTTGCAAAATCACACCCTGGGGTTCCCATCCTCATCCATCAAGGCCCATTTTCTCATTCCATCTTTCTGGGAATGGGATGCTAAAGCAGCTATCATCACTAGTTGTCTCTACCAATCTAGCCGATCAATACTACCCAGAGCTGGTATGAAGTATTCCTTCCTAGCAATGGTCACGGTTCATTCTGTTAGCAGCTTATCGATTCTGACATATTGTTAGCTTGCTAGCAAACTTCAGCACGAACGCATTCTTTCTCTGCCTTTTTTTTCCAATTTAAGGAAGATTCATCTTTCTTTCCTCTCTGAGAGATGCCAAAGTTGTGTTCTGAAGTCCGGATCTGCCGTGGATTATTTGTGACAGGTACTCGTTTCCAGGAAAGCACAGAGCATCCAAACACCAAACAAGTCCCTTTAAGGCCTTTTGTTCTTGTCTCCAAAGACGTATCAAAGGAATGAGCAAAGAAACATAGAAAGGCATGTGCCCTGAGCTCGTAAAATACGTTCACAGTAATTGCTTGCACTGTTAAAAGCATCAGAGAAGGGAGGAAAGAGTCTGGAGAATGGATGGAGCCATGAAAAATTCAAGAAACAAACTCCGCAGTGCTGAAATAGTTCACGTTAGGACATTGCAAGTTACTAGGTTTTGTGGTTTCCAGCTAGAAATATTAGATCTTGTGGTTGCCGGCATTATACTTGGGTATTAGGAACAGGAGTGAATTTCAAAATGGCACAAGCACATAGCCAAGCATTTTGTGGTGAAAGGATTAAAGAGTGCACCGGTGTGTGTGTTTGTGAAGCAGGATAACATTATGACAGATAGTATCCTCCTAACAGGATTTTCACCGTTTAGACAACCCCAATAAAAACAAATAAAATTTTAAAAATAAATGAAAAACAATTTTCTTTTGCACACCCATTCCTTTCCTTTTACCAGCTTATTCTGATATCTCCAGTTTATTCTGATACCTCCAATAGCCCACACAGAATGGAGTGTAGAATTCAGTCCTCTGTGGTTTCTCTGGATTGCAATTCTTGGAGAACTGCGTTCCTCAGGATAACATGAAGAATTGTACCAGAAGCACATTATCAGTTGCCAGATGAACCATTTATTGAATTGCCATTTGCACAGGTTTATGAGCCAAGAAGTCAAGGCAGAAACTGAAGGAACAAAAGAGGGGGAAAGAAAAACCTGGATGAAACGATAATAGGCAGTAAATCTAGTGGAAATTGGCAAGAAAAGCCAAGTTATTGCTAAAACTGATCCAAAGTATTCTGCTGAAATCTTACTGAGTGGCTGGAAAATGCTTGATTGAGTAAACACTGGAAGCACAGTTCTTAACTCCTTTTTCCCCCCTTCCAAAAAGTTGGAGACAGATGCTTTGAATCAGACTCTTGGCTTCTACAAATAGGAGAAATGGCATTTCTGGTGGTAGAGCTAGGTAGTTATAGACTCTTGCTTGCTTTGCTTGTGATTTGCCATCAGGTTGACTTTGACGTATGAACGAGAGCCAGCATAGTGGTTTGAGTGTTGGACTAATACTCTGGGAGAACAGAGTTCAAATCTCCACTCCGACATGGAAACTGACTGGGTGACCATGAGCAATTCACAGTCTCTCAGTCTTAGGGTGCATCTACACTGTACAAATAATGCAGTTTGACACCTGTTTGAGTGCTGTAGCTCCAGCCTATGGAACCCTGGGATTTGTAGTTTTATGAGATCTTTAGCTTTCTCTGCCAAAGAGTGCTGGTGCCTCACAAAACTACAAATCCCGGGATTCTGTAGGATGTGTCCAAGTCAGTTATAGTGGTGTCAATCTGCATTCTTTCTACAGTGTAGATGCACCCTTAGAGGAAAGCACGTCAAACCTTCTCTAAATACGTCTTGCCCTATGATGAGGTGACCGTTAGTCACAGTTGATATGAAGGGATATATGAATGAGAGACTTCTGTGAGCTCTGGTCACCAACAGCCCTGCTTAGGTCTGGCAAACTCAGGGCTGTGGCTTCCCTGACTGAATCAATCCTTCTGTAACGTGGATCTTTTCCTAATCCCTGCAACTTTTCTGAGCATTATTGTCTTTTCCTATGTGTTATACCATCTCATAACACATCCAGAGTATAATAGTTTCAGTTTAGTCATGTTGGCTTATTGTGGGAATTCAGGTTTGATTAGCTCTAGAACCCACTTATTTGCCTTTTTTATTCTCTTCCTGTCAGTTAACACTTTCATGATCTCATGACAGTTGTCAGCTCTTAAAACCCAGTATGGTGGGCCCAGCAGCCAAGGAGCAGAACTAAAGATGAGAGAATCCAAGACCAAATGCTTTCCTCCTTTTGTCTTCCTTTTCCTTTGCCTTTCTTTCCCCTTGCACACCACAGTACTTTAGTTGGAAAAGTTGTTGAGCCACAGCTTTCTGTTACATTTGAACCAGGAATCTGTGGCTTCATCTCAGATGATAAACAAAGATTTGTGGTTTTTAAAGAATTCATTTGGGAGAAAGGAAAGCAGGAATGGAAAGAGAGCATGCAGAGGAGTGTATGAACATGTTGCTCATTTTCTTTCAAATAGTATGTGGTTTATTCAACTGAGACAGATACATTTGAAACACGTTGGTATGGTAAGATGAGCAGACAGCCCTGAGGTTTAAATTTGGGGGAGACAGGCATGTGCCTCCAATAAATAGAACCTTTGAAGGAATGACAGTGGTGTAATAGAACCAGGCCTTGCACAGTTGGAGAGCCAATACTTTTGGATTAGCACAGATTACTTATATCAAGTTTGAAACTGGATTATTTGCCATGGCTCCTTTCTATGGAATCCTGGGAGTTGTAGTTTTACAAGGTCTGTAGCCTTCTCTGCCAAAAAGTGCTGGTGCCTCACCAAACTACAAATCCCAGGATTCCATAGGAAGGAGCCATGGCAAACAATCCGGTTTCAAACTGGATTATTTGTGTAGTGTGGATTCAGCCTTAGAGTACAGCAGATTATAGTAGTTTGGGGGAGGGTGTGAATTTCCCAGCAACAATGTGTTGTTGTATAAAATAGAGCGACTTGGGACTTTATCAGACTAGCGTCTAACATAGTGGCATTATTACACTAATTATCACATGACCACCACTAGCGGTTTAAGAACAGGATTTCAGCCTGTGCTATAGTAACACCTGTTTTCACATTGCCTTCTAATGACAGAGTATTAATGCTTCCAGCTGCCCGGAGCATGTCCCTTAATCTCGGCTGTTCTCACGAGAAGATGTAACTTAGCTTAAACACACCAAAAACAAATACATAATGAAAGAACTTCACAAATAAACGTTTAAACATAAAAACATACAAGGTAAAGGCAACTGTTCATTAAAATAGCATCCTGTTGGTCCTCTTCCCCCCTTGAAGTTGAAGTATGTGCTCCCATTGGGAAAGGGGAGGGGGAAAATAGGACCACCCATTCAGGCTGTAGTCATGCGATTACAGTGCGACATGATTTTACATGCTCATCAGTACTGCAAAAAAGAGTGATACTGAGAGCTATTGAGGGCTTTTGCCTGTTAATTAAAAGTGGTGTGGGTGAATAGGTAGAACACGGACTAAGCATGGGAAGATAATGGCATTGTGCAATAATGGGAGCCCATTCGTGCTTCCATCCCATTGTAATTTCACAATTACAGCCTTGTGTGATAAAGTCCTTGGTATTGAGCAGGCAATTGAGATCCCTTAGCTTTACAAAAGACCTGTTGCTGCAGATGGAAACTGTTTCAATTGATTCATTGATGTAGATTATCACAGTCGCTTGCATTTCCCCCTTCTCTCTGGGGATACAATGATAGAAGCTATCATGAATACCTGACTTTGAAATTTTACCACTGCATCACTGAATAATAGTAATATCCTCCTTGGAGAATCATCCTATATCTGCTTATTTGCTATCATTTATAGCATTCTTGTAGTAACGGTTGTAGGCTGCATAGGGCAAAGCTTGGAATCATGCTGTCTTAGGACAACAACTCCTAGAGACCCCCAGACAGCATGGCAACAGGATGGATGGAGATTCTGGGCACCATCATGTATAAAAATATTTTTTTCAAAGCTCTGCCCTGTGGTTTCTCTGTTTAGATAGACCTTTGGGTTGCAGCTACATTTCCAACCTTGGCTCTTGGTCACGTTGTTTTTACACTGTGTGTGCGCATTTGTTTACACTGTGTGCTGTACTAGGATTCCCATCATTCCTCATATTTGGCTCTATTACCAAAGGCCAAGGCAAACTGCAATGTAAGACTATCTGAAGGGCCATATATTCCCCAGGTCTTCACTTTTGTGCAGTCAGACCCCCATATCCATGGGAGTTCAGTTCCTGGACTTACCACGGATACTGGAAACAGCAGATAACAATGAATTCTATTAAAATAAAGGCCTTCTGGAAAAAACATACCATAGAGTTGCATTGGAGGACCTAAAAGATTCCTAGAGAGGATGCTTCTCTAGGCATTTTCCAGTGCAACTCTGTGTTATGTGTCCCTATTTTGTGTCCCATGGATAACTGAAACCGCAAATATTGGTTCTGTGGATACAGGAGTCCAATGGTATTTTAATTTTATTGTAAAAGTGGTGGCAGCTGATGGTTTCTGTGTCAGTAGTGTGATGAATCTGCTCCAGGATTTAGTCTGAACTTTCAAAGGAACTCTCCAAGGTGCTGAACTGTACCACCACCACCCAAAGCAAGTTCAGGACCCTACATAGCTCCTTTGGCGCTTGAACTCAAACCTGGAATGGACACACTGAAAACCTGGGGTGGATTCAGTGGTCCACGGATATTGAAGACTTCAACTGCCACTGACGGTAAGCCAGCTGAAGGGTCCTAGTAGGTAGAACATGCATTCTGAAAATCTGTAACACACAAGCCCTCATTTCCCAAGTGACTCTACCAAGACATGTCTTCTTGATAAACACAACAGAGATGCCCATTGTAAAATGGAGCATACGATATATATGGCAATACTAATATCAATATTGTTAGTTTTGTTTTTAGTGATCAAAGTACTTAACATTCAGAATACAACCTCATATCTGGGTGACTTTGATGATGCAGAATAGAAAAAATAACCAGATTAACAGAATAATAACTTCTGAGATTCCAAAGCAAGGAACTGACTTCTGGATCAATTCGTGCAATTTTTATAACGAAAATACTAACAAACAGATTCTGGTGATTGCCAGCTCTCCATTAAAATATTTATTCATATCTGTATAATTTTTAAAAACTACCCATATTTCCTTTTACCTACAAATTCGACCAAGAGATTACCCTTGATCATGATTTAGCATAAAGCTGGATGGAAAAATATTCATAACTAGATGGAAAAGATGCTGGAATAATAATAATAATTCTATTGAACAGAAGAGACTGAAAGGATACCATCTAGTCACAGAGAACCAAAGCATAAATCTGTAAAGGTCAGTGATATATCATGACCTTTAATTCACTCCACTGTGTTTTTCCATTCCAGCGCATGCATTTTATCTATCAGAGCTGAAAGCACAGAAAGGTACAGCTGTAAAATACGACCTCCTTCCTATCCCTGCTTCTTTGGGCTTTGATTTTGATTTTCTGCCAGTCCTGCAGTTGGTTTTAAGGGAAGGGGTGTGGGGTGGGGACAAGCTGAGACTCAAGCTTGCTCCTCACATTTGTATTTCTGATTTGCTGCAGCATTTAGTGCCCTTGTGTGCTTAGCTCATTACACGGCACAGACTGCTTTTGAGCATCATGGTTGCCTTGCGGCAAAGCAACAAAGAATTGTCCCATGAAACATTCCACTGGCATTATCCATTTATTCACAGAACTAATTTGTGATGGTGATCTAGAGGAGGCATATCTAAAATGTCCATTTAACTCAAGATTTGCGGCATAATTCTGTACAATTTTACTTGGAAGGATATTCAGTGGTGCTCCCCATGGATTGAGGACTTTTTCATTTGCATATGTCTTCCTAAATAATATTCTGCAGTGCTCTGTGTGTCATAGTGACAGCCAGTGGCTTCTTCCATGTCAGGAATGTGATGAATCCCCTCTGGGTTTTATTCCAGACTTTAATGGCACTATCCAAAGTACCAAACCTCATCCCCAAAACAGACTTAGCATGTTTAAAATCTTGATTAAAGCCCAGAACTAGCATTCTGTGTATGTTTCTACAGGAGGTTCCCAGTAGCAGAAACAGTCCCTATATGTTGCTGAAATTGCACCCAAATTTGTCTATTAACGGTCACTGAGAATTGGGATACTCATCACCTCTATCTGCACCTAGACACACTAAAAACTTACAAGTAACCCAGGAGGGTCATAAAAAGTGTGTCACTTACCTGGATGTCGCGATCTCACCTGGAAGTGTTCGTGCTAGACTGGCCATTGCTGGGGTAGGTACTGGGGGGGGGGGTTTGCAAGGTTTCACACCAGCAATGCTGGCAAAAAAGCACCATGGGGGATCAATTGATGGCTTCAAACATCAATTAAAAAGTACGGGTTTTGGCAGGGACATAACTGCGAAAGGGTGACATCATCTGATATGCGCGCCCTTTTGCGGTTATGTGGCGTCGTTATAATGCCATATTTTGTGTGTCTGATAGGAAGGGAGAGTAGTGAAAGGCATGGTTTGCCTCATCCCTGTCCATCTCTTTGCTGAGAGATTGAAGCTTCTTTGCCTTATGCTTGACATTCTGTTGTAGCTAGAGTTAATTAGAATTTACAGTTTTGGTCACTTAAAGCTCACAAGGATGTAAACAAGGCATTTGCATGCATTTCAGTATTTTGTAGCATTTTAGCATTTTCAGTCAATTGCATTAATTTCACATAGCTATAATCACTGATGCAGAGAGTAAAACTCTATCTGTTTAGAGAACATTGCCAACTCTATTATAACAGTTTCTTAATCAGAGTATACAGTTGTCCCTTCATATTCACTGAGGTTGGGTTCCAGGATCCCCTGTGGATACCAAAATCCGTGAATACTCAAGCCCCATTATATGCAATGACATAGCAAAATGGTGTCCCTTATATAAGATGGCAAAATCAAGGTTTGCTTTTTGGATTATTATTTTTTTAAAAATATTTTCAAGCCGTGAATACTTAAATCCATGGATATGGAGGGACAACTGTAGTATACGAAATATTCTCACCCATTCTTGGGGTTGCAAACAGCAAGCAACATCTGTGTTTTCTGGCTCAGCCAACTGACCTCAAAGTGCTGTAATAGTCCATTTATACATCTCTCACATTTGTTTATCTGCTCCCTCATCCAATAAAGGGGACAGAATCCATGCTTTCTAAAAGTGTGGGAAATGAGATCTCTACAATGCTTCCTGCTACCTTTATGTGGTAGTTTCCTATATCATATATGGAAGCTACTCATTTCCCAGTCTTCTGAGACTCTATCTCTGTATTATCTCAGATTTCAGTTCTGCCAAGAATTGACACCTTTTCTTTTCTATTTTTTTTTCCTAAGAGAAGAGCTAAATTTTATCTGTTTTGGTTTGGTTTATTTGGGTTTGCACCCAGAAACTCAAATCCTGCTGTTTGAGTTATATATTTGTTTAACATAAATATTTCTGTTTCTGTTACACATACATTTGACTTTTTAACTCTTTAAGTTTTAATGTTGGGCTTTGCTTACTGACAGCTCTGGCATGCAATCAGGGTCCAGAATCTCACCATCACTCTCCACTCATAGTACTTTGTTGTTGTGTGCCTTCAATGCATTTCTGACTTACGGAGACCCTAAGCCGAGGTTTTCACAAGGTTTTCTTGGCAAGATTTGTTCAGAGGCTGCTTGCCTTGCCTTGCTTTCCTCTGAGGCTGAGAGAGTGTGACCTGCCCAAGGTCATCCAGTGAGTTTCCATGGCCAAGCAGGGATTCAAACTGGTCTCCAGAGTCACAGTTCACCACTCAAAGTGGTAGAGTGAGTCACCACTGAAAAGGCAGAGCACTGCCTGGGACCACTCTGAGATGGGAGAAGATCCCAGGATTGCTATCTTCCTTCATGGTGAACAGAAAGTAGGCTGACATAAAAGACCTTACTGCTCTAGAAGCCTGTTCCAACTCCTTAAGAGGCCAGTATCAAGCAGTCTTGCTCAGGACAGAGGCAGAGAAGTCCAGCAGCAAGGCAACAGCAGCATATAATACACAGGGCAGGGACAAATGGTTCCCAATCTTCTTGCCACAGACTTAACCAGGCAGCTCTGGATGGTGGGAGTTCGGCACCATGATAGGAACATTTTAACACCAGCCCACATCACTCTTAAATATTTTAAGAGGAAGCAGGGGAATCATCAAAGTATGAGCAAATTTGGTGTGTTAGTAACAAATTACGTATACAGTTGCCCCTCCACATTCGCGAACTCAGCATTCGTGGTTTTGGATATTCACGGTTTTGGGAGGGAGGGCCCCCCACCCTCCCAAAACTGTGACACGGGGGCCCTGGGAGGGAGGGGGGAGAGCCGGGGAGGCCTCCACGGGGCCTTTGGAGACCCTCCGGAGGCCAAGTGAAGGCCATGGGAGGGAGTGGGGAGGCCTCCATGGGGCCTTCAGAGACCCTCTGGAGGCCCCATGAAGGCCCTGGGAGGGTGGGGGAGGCCCTGGGAGGGAGAGGGAGGGCCGGGGAGGCCTCCACAGGGCCTTGTGAGGCCCCGTGAAGGCCCTGGGAGGGAGGGAGAGGGCCGGGAAGGCCTCCACGGGGCCTTGCGAGGCCCTGTGAAGGCCTTGGGAGGGAGGGGGAGGGCCGGGGAGGCATCCACGGGGCCTCGTGAGGGTCTCTTGAGGGCCCGTGAAGGCCTAGGAAGGGACTGGGGAGTCCGGAGAAAGCGACTATGGGGCCTCCGGAGGCCCCATGGTCGCTTTGGTGGGGGAGGGGGAGGGCAATCATTATTTGCAGATTTTTCACATTCGTGGGGGTCTGGGGAACCTAACCCCCGCGAATGTGAAGGGACGACTGTACTCTCATCACCTCTACTTCCTTATGCTGTGGGGTTGAATTTTAACAGTAGATTTGCTGGTAGAAGAAATTTTAAAACGCACTCTCTTATCAAGTAATTATCATTAACATATATCTTAAACTTTAACAGATACATCTGACTGATATTCTAGATGAGCAGTGCCGGAAGCAAAGCAGCATGAAATGAACTACCAACAGTGAGTAATCTACAACAGCTTTTAAATGTTCTTTTTGCTTTTTGGAAAAACAGTAGAATTTAGAGGTGATAGTACAAAAAAGCTTTTGGTGTCACTTGCCTGAACTTGGGCTCAGTTAATCCCAGCCCACAAGTTTACCAGGTCTCCAAATATTATACATATGTGTAAAAGAAAAGAAAAGAAAGTATTACAGTCATTTTAATTTCCCAATGCAAGTTAGTGGATGAAGACTGGCAATCCAGATTCTCAGATCTTGATTTGGATTCAGGATCTGGATCTGAATGAATTGAATCTGGTTCAATACAGACCAAACTGGGCCCAGTTCCCAATTGCTGAATCAGGCATTAGTTCAGATATAATGGTTTGTCAACTCAAGTACAAGCCATAGGGTTTGCATACTGACTTCAACCTTCTCTTTCCCTCTCCCCTCTTACCTACCTAGCTTAACACTTATATATCCTAGCTTGATAAACCAGAGTTATCAATAATACCTGAACCTGGATTCTCTGGTTTAATCACTACTTAGAAACCAAGATCATGTCTTGCTTTCATAACTGAACAATTCCCAATTCAGTTGTCACAGGAAACTCTAGTTTAACAAATTGGGATAAAAACAAAGACGGAAGGGAGGAAATGGAGAGGTGAAAATAAAATGTACAGATATATCTCCTTTTCAAGATTTTACACCCACAGCTCCTGAGAGCTGGGACTGGTTTGGGGGCAAAGTATATTATTGGGTTCCCCTTCCTAAATTTAGCGACAGACATTATAGGCACTCACTGAGCTGCTCAGATACCAACATTTATTGTATACTGTATTGTTTGTCAGATCCCAAGAATTTAACCCTCGGTCTTCCCTCTCTTTCACCATCTTCTCCACCCTGGTTTATCAGCCCAAGAATAATTTCTGAAACATTTGAAAGAGGGGTAGCAAAATGATAAAGGTGAAGCACTTTACCCTTGGTCTGGGAATCTGCTGCATGGAAATGGGTCCTCTGCCCTTGTAAGAGTGTGTGTCCTTTGCTTTTATGTATTCCAGGGAAAGGCAATGGGTGGCCCTGCAGATGCTGCTGGACTGCAACTCCCATCAGCCCCAGACAGCCTTACCAATCGGGAGGAGCACACATTCTTCATCCCTGAATTATGCTGCATTATTGGGGACTGCAGAACAGTACTGTTTCTCAAGCAGAGTTTGGGAAAGTTCCTTTTTTTGGAGCACAGCTCCCAGAATCTCTCTGCCAGAACGTCCACACTAACCATGCCACTACTGGGGTATTCTGGAAAGGGCAGTTTGGAAGAAGAAACTCATCCATGTTCTGACTGTACCATAAAACAAGAGAAAGAGAGAAAGGAGCTTTTTGAAGCTCTGTTGCAAGGATGATGTTTATGCCTCAGTTGCTGCTTTCATTTGTTAGTGACGTTAAGATGTACCCCAAAAGAGATGCTGCAATTTTCAATAACTATCCAGATGTTAGTTCAGTTTGAAATGTTCTGGTGGAAAGAACTGATGTGATATTTTTCAGTTCCATCTGTGGGATTCGCATTTCCTTTCCAGTTCCATTATGCCCATTCAATGTCAAATTATTTATTAACGAAGTCCTTTCATAATGGCCTGGGTTAGGCACTCATGTGAGTTGTTTGTGTGAAAAAGCTGTCTTTTGACATCTCCCCTTGTTTTTCTGCTGCATTAACTGCGTCCTTGTCTCTTTCATACCTTTTTGGCACTCATAGGTAGCCAGCTTTCCCCTATAATTATGGTACTTTATTTGAAGACTAAGGAAAAGGAAGAGAGGGTTCTTTGTTCCTTTTAAGATCTTTCAGCAGCTCTGAGTGCCTTAGGCACCTGTGTAGATTAAAACCTTTTCTGACACTGTAAAGATAGAAGAATAACAGAACAGTTATGAGTCTGTACCGCTTCTTTTATCATCCAAATATGGCGCTTCGTAGTTGTTCCTTGTTGTAGATTAGTAGAATAATCTCTGTTGGCCAGAGGGGAAATGGGGGCACAGGGAAAGAAGATGCCTTTCCCCCTTTGAGTGAACAGCTTGGTCAGGAACAGACATCCAACTTATGTCAGGAATTCTTAAGGAACAACACTGTTGTGATATTAAAATGACAGAAGACAACTATCTTTGCATTTGACAATTTACTGCTTTAATCTTATGCATCATTTTTGCAGGAGAAAGGAGAGCAGAACTCAGAAAGTCACTTTTTAGAAGTAATTAGTTACCAGCCAAGATCCAACACTGTACTTCACTATCCAACAGTTGCAGAATTGGGGGCCTTATTGCACTACATTGTGATAGCACTATTATTCCACTTTAACTGCTATGGCTGCCTCCTGTGGAATCCTGGGATTTGCAGTTTAGGGAGGAGCATTTAGAATTCTCAGCCAGAGAGCCCTTAGGCCTCACTAAACTACAAACCCCAGAATTCCACAGGAGGCAGCCATAGCAGTTAAAGTGGAATAGTAGTGCTATAAGTAATGCAATAGACACATGGGATTTTCATTGCCCCCCTCCATCCCATCACAACCCTCAGTGGTGCCAAAAACGTGCTCTGGGGTGGGTTATTATTCTGCCTCTATGCATGAGATATTGTAACACTGTGGTAGGCCAAGCAGAATTTTATTTTATACTTCTTCAAGAAACAATGTCATTTGGAATTAGTACCCTGGCACCTCCTATGTGAAATGTTTTTCATTAGGTCCTTCACATGCTCTAACTGTTTAGAGTTTTACACATGTTGTAACCATATTCATTTATGCAAGCATTCTCTGTTTAAGTCCAAGCTGACATCTATTTCATGGATCGCATAAACAGTGTTAACAGTGATTGGCTGCAATCCAGCATCCCTTCAGTGTAGCATAGATGTCTGCATGCAGAAATACACTACATGACCACTATGCAGAATGCTGCAGAATAGCAACCATCTGCAATGCACGTCAATGATTAGACTGCCATTGTACAATGCGCAATACACAGCACAGAATTCACAATGGAAATACACAAAACATGCTGCACAACCACAATGCACAAGCGCTATGTGCAAAGACAAGGCACATAGAAACGCGCTGTCTGCGCAACTCTGCTTCTACCGCTACCAAAAGAATACATGCATTATTCAGTGATGACTTATTGCCACTGCATGCATATCATGACTTACACATGCATATGTCTCTCACTGGATGCCAGGCTTAATTTGTGTCAAGATTTCCTGCGTGGCAGGGGGTTGGACTGGATGGCCCTCGTGGTCTCTTCCAACTCCACAATTCTATGATTCTATGATTCTATTTCTGTATTATATATAGTTTATGTTTTAATTATTTACTGTACACCACTTTGAAATGTTTGCATCTCAGCAGTAAATAAATATTTGTAAATAGGTAAGTAAATTATTAAATAGTCTAAATGACTGAATCATTTGGAGAATTGTAGTCCAAAAAAAGTAACCTTCCCAATCTTTGAAACAGTACTCAGTAAATGAACTCAGCCATGAAAAAAGCAGAATCTAAAATCTATTTCAAGGCAGTAAAACAGCCAACTAAAAAAAAATATGGATGCATATTTAAATTTTACGCACATGTGCGCATGTACACACACACATTTCCTTCTGAATATTAAGTGGCACAGTGGTGATGAATAAACATATCAAGTATGTTTTCAATCAGAGCTTTCCAATATATGCAGAGCCTGTTGTATGCTTTGCCAATAGCTGCTGTCAGCAATTCTATCAGACTTGGCTTGAAACAAACTTTTTTTTAAGGGTGGGGATTGGCAGCTTCTGATTGTTCTGTTCCGATATTTAGAGGGACAATCAGCCAGCACTTTAAGCCTCTGTTTAAAGATGTCTGCATCTCGTTTAAATTTATCAGGCAGCTCTGCAAGTGTGGAAGCATACTTGATAAAGCCAAGTGGAACCAAGGGGGGTCAGAGATCTTGGTTGCTGTCAAAGGATGGAGGGCTTTGACCTGATGACAAAAATATGTCAGCATTCCCCAGCTGGGTGTGCTGTTATGGGAACTGCACAACCCCCACTGCCTTTGCTGCCGAGGAGGTTTAGTGCTGGAATAACTGATTTGGCTGTCAGGAGTAACGTTTGCATGCTGAAAATGGACATCCGGGTGGTACAATGGAAGGGTGAAGAGTGTGTTGATTGCAGCCTTTCAGATGTTTTGGACTGCACCTCTCATAATCTCTCCCCACTGGCTAGGCTGGCTAGGGTGAAGAGCAGTTGTAGGTCAAAAATGTCTGGACCAAGATCCTGCACAGACCAGGCAGAGAGTGGAAAGCTCTGTCAGATGTACTTGTTCTCTCTCCTCTTTACCCCAGGTGTGTCACTTACCTTCTAGCTGGATGGGTGCCCTCTATGGACATTTAGTGGCGCTGGAGAGGAGTGACCAGGCAACACGCGGCTGTGTTCCTGCAGCCAGACACACAAAGATGATTTCCCCCATCTGGATCTGAGGTCAGCTAGGATGCCTGCTTCTTTCTGCATCCAGTTGCATGAACACAGCTGGATGCTGTCTGGCCCTTCCACAGCTACTAAATGGCTGGGAGGGGAAGCACCCATCCCATGGACTGTGGATTCATACCCTCCAGCTGTCCCAATTCGGCAAGGACAATCTGAACTAATCCACTGTCATTCCACTTTTTCAGCTGATTTTAAAATGTCCCAGTTTCTCTCTCCTGCTTCAGTTTTCCTCTTTGTCCTCAACTTCCTTCAGTTGTTGCAAATTGAGTTCATAGTTCAAAATAAATTATTTTAATTAACTCAGCAGGGAGGGGAGGAGAGGAGAGGGTGGAATCTCATCCTTCCCAGTAAGCTCAGGCAAAAGCAAACTGCTGCAGCCTCTCCTAGCTTGTGTGTTCCTCCTCCTTAATAACTTTTTTCATCTTGACCACGTTCTGATGTTGCTTGGCCACATGTGTCGCAGTTTGAATCTTTGAAATGTTGGAGGGTATGTAGATGTTGTGAGGTTAGGGTTGTCATGGGCAGAGGTACTTAATACCTCCATTTGCAGTTACAAAAAAAGGACATACACATATGTAATCTGAAATTATGCCTGTGTAAGTCACCAGCAGGATGCTGGCCTGGTACAATGGATAGAGTTGGGCTTGGAAGAGCACGTATGTCAGTCCAGTTCCAAATAGCCATGGACAAAACAGCTTTGTCTCTCTTGCAGATTGTTAGGAGAACAGAATGAGTGGATCTGGACAGTTTGCCATCTAAGGCAGAAGAAGAAAATGTCCTCATTCCACATATAGAAACCCATCACTTCAGCACTGGTGATTGGATAGTATCTTGCACCACACAGAGACAGCAAGGTTGCTTAAAAGACACAGAGCAAGCTGTGCAGCACCTGCAGTTTTGTCCTGCAACACTCAGTGGTATCTACCTCTTGCATCTTCTCCCTGAAGCAGCTGCCTCATCTTACCTAATGGGTTGGCCAGGCCGCACCATTTAGGATAGTATTTTTTTCCTGATATCCTTGGAGGAAGGGATAATGCCCATGCACGTGTGTGTGTGTGTGTGTGTGTGTGTGTGTTAGAGAGAGGAGTGGAGTGGGGACGTTTGCTGGTAAGAACCATAAGTGAGCACATGCTTTGCATTTAGAAGATCTGAGACAGAGTTTGGAAACTTTACTGTTTAGACTACAATTCCCATGCTGGCTGGAAGGTCCTGGGAGCTATAGTCTAAAAAGAACTCAGAGTTTCCAAGCTCTAATATCAATTGCACTTCCCAGGAGCTCCAAACAAAAGGACCGGGTGGTAGGAGATGAGAAAGGTATGACGTTTAATGTTAAAGCCAAGAACCAAAGAATCTTGCAAATTGTTTTGTTCATGTCCAACAGGGCTTGTACCATAATGAATTCCTTCTTGATTCCATTGGCCGCAGTTTTCTTCTATGCTAAATACTGCTAAATATGCCTCACAGAAAAGCATAAAAACGATCCAGAATGGGCTACCTTAACTGCCTCCTTGTTATCCAAAAATCAGGCCATGCCGGTATGCCACAGTCCACTGATAAATAAACAATAAATTTCCATGTGGTCTCATGCACAGAAGATCAGTGACCAAGGGAATCAATCAGTCTACTTACTGGGCTGGCAATCCTCATTCCATGATTGAAGCAGAACTTTGGGATATTGCTTTTTGGGATAACTGCTTCCAGAATCAAATCAGTATACAGTATGACTCTGGAAGCTTTAGTGCCTGCAAAATAAATTTCTTAAGTCTAGGCAGATGACATATATTAGGTCAGAAGAATGCCATGTACTATACCAAGCAAATTCTGAATCAGAAGTTTCTTGTAAAAGCACTTTGTCATGTGTGAGTGTGCTGTTCAAAGGGAGAAAAGTTTTTTTTTTAATCCTTTGAAACATGTCCAAGCCTTTGGGTGTGTCTAAACAGCTCTTTCAGTCTTAGCATAATGCAAAAGAAAGGGACAACAGTAGCAGCCCAAACAGAATTACAGTATATTATACAATAGAGCCTTTGTTATAAGAATAAGGTAAAAAAGAAGCACAGATAATTTCCTTGCCCTGTACATTTTGGCATGATAGAACAATGTAAAAACCATGAACAGCCTAGCAGATGTATCAGCCAAGTTTATGATCTCATGCATAGGAGGTGAGCAGTCAAGGAGCCACGCTAAATCAGAGCCTGGATGAATTCATTGTTGCACTATAACTCCCAGAATTTTCCACCTAGAGCTACAGTGCAGAAAAGACTGTTTTGAAGCTTTGGTTTGGCATGACTTCCTGATTGTTTACCTTTTTGCGTACAAGATCCCACAATAAACTTGTCACTCCTCTACTTAATGTGCTGGGATCCCTGGCATGCTAGATGTGAGGCAGTCCTGATTTGCATCTCTGGTGGTAATTAAGCAAACAAGGAGACACATTCCATTTTGAGGTCAAACAAAGCACCAGAGGCATAGGCTGCTTTCCTGTGGAGACATTTCTACACCATTCTCAGCAAGGGGAAAGAATGTGTAAGCATGTTCAACAGGGAGTTCACTGAAGAGAAAGTAGTCCACAGGGATAAATCACCCACTCAGTAAATATAACTATGTTCAAGTCTTTACACAGGCAGATCACTGTGGCTGTTCATGCATGCATACAAGGGTTGGCAGTTGAAATTATTTGGACAACAGGACACTGTGGCAGGATGGAAGTCAGTCATATGCCATGCTCAAGACTCTTTTTTTGACACTTCAGTAAAAGTTTTGATTTTCAAAAGAAACCACAATCAGAGGTTTTGGAGCTCAGGCCCAGATTCCACAATTTGGTGCTTTCTTCTGTACCCAGGAAGGAAGGGCAATTACACAAAAAGGGCAAACATTTAGCTTCTGTTACTGTATTCCCTGTAACCACATCAGATGAAGGATGAAGATCTTGTGATGAAAACTGCTCAGTTGGTATAATATTATTTGCAAATCCAAATCCTTCAGTCCGGATATGTTGTCTCAGAAGGTAGGAGTTGTCTAAACGGCAAACATACGCCTCATAAAATTCAAGTAGAATGTGATTTGTCTAAATGGCATCCCACACCAATCTGCCATATTCAGAAGGAGGGAGGCCAAATCCATGAAAAACTCCACAAGAAAAGCCTTCACGTCTTTTCCCGAAGTTTTTAAAAAGCTCCACAGGTAATGTGTATTCCTGCTCATTGGGACAACCAATTCACTTGCATTTGCATTCCCAATAAGAACAGAAGAGGAAATTGATTGATTGGTCGGACGTGCACAGGCGGCGGCGCTTACTAACAGTGCAAACACCCGGAATTGCCATGTTGGATTTTCACCATAGCGATCATGTGCCGAGGTGACAAAACAGCTCGTGAGGGCTGCAACTAAGTTCAGAAAGAACAGTGAAGCGTGAACTGGGTGGCAGATGATGCTATCATCCTTGCTAATAAAAAATCATAGAATCATAGATTTGGACGAGACCATGAGCCTTGCAGGAATACTCAATCCAAGCACTCCTAATGACAGATGGCCATCCAGCCTCTATTTAAAAGCCTTCGAAGAAGGAGACTCCACCACACTATGAGGCAGCAGCAGGTTCCACTGCTGAACAGCTCTTACTGTCAGGAAGTTCTTCCCAACGTTCAGGTGGAATCTCTTTTCCTATAGTTTGAGTCCATTGCTCTGTCTCTATATAAGTGGGGGAAATGTGGATTGATGCTCACTAACGCCAATTCGAAGCAGCTTCTATTTGTCTTAATAGTTTTTTGGGAAGATCACAGGCATGCAAAGCTATCTGCTTTCACTGTTCTAACAGGCATGTCTCCGGATCAAGAGGGCACATGCAAGTGAATTACGTGTTTTTATGTACCTCAAGTTGCTGCTGCTGAACAGTATTTTTTAAAAAAGCATATCTAAGGTGCAAAAATGCAATATTCCACCTAAATCAATAGAAAAAAAGGAAAAAAGGCTGTTTCATCTCCTCAGCACATGATCACTACAGAGAAAATCTAACATAGTGGTTTCAGGTGCTTGCCTTGTTATCAAGTTCCGCCCCCTGTGCATGTCCGACCAATCAGCTTTCCACTTCTGTTTTTATCAGGAATGCAAACGAAAGTGAATCAGTTGCCCCAATGAACGGGAATGCTCTTTCCCCGCAGAGCTTTTTAAAAACTTCAGGAAAAGCCACGAAGGTTTCTCCTGTGGACTTTTTGGTGGATTTGGCTGCCCACCTTCTGAATATGGTGGGTTGGTGCAGGATGCCATTTAGACAAATCGTAGTCTCCTCAAATTCTATGAGGAGTTTTTTGTTTGCTGTTTAGATAACCCACTAGTCTCTGGAGCAGCAGAAAACAAGCTTGCTCTCTCTTCAATATGACATCCTTTCATGTATATAAACTTGGCTATCATGTCCCCTCTCAACCTTCTCTTCTCCAGGCTAAACATACCAGTGTTTACTCCAGTTTTCCAGGCCTAGCTTCACTCAAGACTTTTAAGTGCAAGGGTGAATTAGCATTTAAGTCTGCAACCCCCCACACACATTTGAGACAAGCCATTAAGGAAAACTTTTTTAAAAGGATTTTTTTAAAAATGCAGAACTGTATTTAAATGTATGCCAACCACTGATCCTGCCCCAACCACTTAAAAGACACGACACTGTAGTAGGATGGAAGTCAGTGTCATATATGTTCATGACTCCTTTAAAAAAAACCCAATACACTAAGAATTACAAAGATCAAGAAAGGAAAATAGAAAACCAAACTACAATAAAATAAAAATTAAAATGTTCAGAACAAAAATAAGAAAAGAACAGAAAAAAGAAGAGGAAAGTAACTTCCGATTTTCCTTTTGACAGGTATATATGCACATAAGTATTCATACGTCTCTCTCCAAAATTGCAACATATTCCCTTCTTTCAATAGCCTGTTCTTTCTAATCATGAAAACTAAAAGTTACATTGGAAGGTTAGGTTTTTCTTCAGGGTTGCTTAACTGGTTTAACAGACTGGACTACCATGGTGTCATTAGCATTCACCTGCATTCATGTTAGATTAGGGCTTGGGCAGGAAGTACATCTGGGTTTACCTGTAGATCTGGTTATTTCCTGTCCATCAGTGAGAATTCCTGGCTCCCAATTATTTGTCAACAGCAGCAACCAAATGATCAGCTTTTCTTCAAGCAATACTCCTGAAATGGAGAAACCTAGGGGAGGGACTGTGAAGTCTCTTTAGTTCTGGAACTGAAAACATTTTGGGCTCAGAATTCATTGGTTCTAAATGTATGCACGGATTCTGGCTGGTGGTTCATGGCAACCGTCCATGCTACACAATTATAACACTATGTTTCTGTTACCCAAAATGCTCCTTGGAAAATTCCAAGAAAATATCGAATTTCTAATATGTTGGGGAAATTAGCAGCAACTCGACTTTAGCTATGCAAGAGGGGGTAACAACAGAATCTGCAAACCTATGTCTACCGGTAATAGTCTGAATGGAATACATACACATTTAAATTAAGTATGTTTTTTTTATTAACGGGTTCAAAAATAACACCAAACACACACACATTCACCCAGAAAAAGCATTCACACAAGGCTATAGGAAAAGCAGTAGGAAAACTTGGATGGGGGTAGCAAGAAGATTTTGTTGAGGTGATACTGATCTGTCCTGTAGTCAATCTGGCAGAGTGGATGGAGGAACCTGGGTTGGTTAACACAGAGTAACAGAGTTTCCCCCGTTACAACTGTGCGCAATGAGGCATATTTTGGGGGGTCTTTTATACCTCCAAATACACCTGAGGGGATTGGTTGCTTCATGGGTTGAAACAATGAATTCCATGAGCTTTCATGGATTGCACAATGAGTTTCCTGGTCTTGACAAAAGGTGAGAAAGATGCTAAATGTGTTTCTTAATGTCCAGTGATTGGATTTTAACAGCTTTGAGCCACTTCTTTAAGGTTGGGAGCTGAGGAGAGGAAATTTCACAATCAGCAAATACAAATGGGGTTTTTCCATCCATTAACCTCCCATTTATGTGGAATGTGTCTTCTTTTGGCATTACAGCCCCAGGTCTTAAGCTTTCCAGGGAAAAACATAAATGACCTTTTTCTAAGACCATCCTGTTTTTGTCCCCTTTGTAAAATGCCACATTAATGAACCAAACTTGGCCAGTTTCTGAGGCCTATAGCCAATGCTAACATTCCAGGAGTGGGGTGCCTTGGAAGTGAGGTGCAAGCTTATGCTTACAGTTCCACATTTACCGCCATGGTTCAGTCCTTTGGAATCCTGGGATTTAGGAATTCTGGGATTTGGAATTTTGAGTCAGAGAGCTTCAACATCTCACCAAACTACAGCTCCCAGGATACCACAGAATGCAACTATAGCAGCTAAAGTGGAATCATTGCACTATAACTGTGTAGTGTGAAAGGGCCTTTAGTAGTGTGGTTTTTTAAAAGGAGTCCTGACAAACCTGCCCACCCTCTGGTATGATACTACTATCTCTACACCATTTGCCAAACTGCTTTCTCCCACCCACTCTAATAAACCATTACATTATACCCTTTCTACTATTTTTTTTTGGTCATGTAGGGTGTTTTTTTTTTTAAATCTACATGCCTTTGTAAAATGTACCTGCCCTTCATAGTTTCCCCATTTCGTTTTTATTTACATCCTTCAAAGTCTCCAAGTTTCATTTTTATTCCTTTTGTGCATTTCTAAGAAAATCAATAAAATGCTTGCTTAGAACACAGATATACTCTCAGTCAATACAAGGATATTTAATGTTCCAGCACAATCAGTTTTGTAGACCTTGGAGCAAAGCATCTGTTCCTTGCCATGAGACTTAGCTTGTGACCTTCAACCAGTCTGCGGCTGGTGTTCATCCACTTGGAATTTGTCAAAATGCTGGTCCAACCGGTTTCCTGAAGTAGCTCTACAAGCCACAAGAAACAACTCTATGATTTTGCCTGTTATATAATGTTGCACACTGAAGCAAAGGAAGAACTTTGACTAAAACTGCTTCAGCAAATGGACAGGGAGAAACAAGCTGAGTGGAATGAAGTGATGGGAGGTGCAATGCCTCTTTTAAAATCTTGCTAATACTTGCTGAAGATTGAGCTGCTAGAACTTGGGAACTTCTCAGTCACAAGTAGGGTGTATCAAAGATTCTTTAGTCAGAAACATCCGCTGTCATTTTTCCTTGAGTAAGTATGTAGAGGCTATAAAGCAGTACTTCCAATTTCTATTCATTACTGTGAAAGTTGGACAGTGAAGAAAGCTGACAGGAAGAAAACCAACTCATTTGAAATGTGGTGTTGGAGAGAAATTCTATGGATATTTTGGGCTGCTGAACAGATGAACCAATGGGTCTTACAGCAAATCAGGCCTGGACTCTCACTAGAAATGAAGATGACTAAACTGAGGCTGTTGTACTTTGGACATATCATGAGACGTTGTGACTCACTGGAAGACAATAATGCTTAGTACACAACAGTAACAACGAAGTGGAAGACAGTAGGAAAAGAGGAAGACGACACTAAAGGTGGATTGTTTACATGAAAAAAACATGGTTCTGCATTTGGAAGACCTGAGTAGGACACCTGATATCAGTGCGTTTAAGTCTTAGGATTTTATCAGACATGGCAAAAATTGTGCAAAAATGACATCATGATAGTGCAAATGGACCTCGCTATCACACAACATTCTTGTGCTCACATATTCCTTCTGTACTCTAGCCATGAATAATGTGTTGTTTTCTATTGATCGGAGAAGCCCATCAATAGCTCACAATATCACTTTTTTTTTCAGCATTGAAGAGCATGCAAAAACACATCCTGCTGTAATCACGAGATTGCAGCATGGATGGGTGGTCCTCTTTCGCACCTCCTGTTGTCAGTGAGAAAATGTCCAGGTGACAATAGGAAAAGCATGCACTGGACACTCTTTTTACGAACTGTCCCAGTTGGTTTGCACATTTTTGGTTTGTTTGACTGTTTGTCTGTTTCAGGGAAATTTCTGGGAACCTCAGTAAAAAAAAGAAAAATTAAATTGGCCAGGGAGTTCTGTGAGTTCTTATTCAAAAAAAGTAATTTTTCCAAGTTCTGCAAATGTCTGCAGTCTCGAAGGACAGAAGAAATATCCAAGCTGATCAAGGGAGCCATTGGGACTATAGTATAGAAGATAAAAACCAGGCTGGGGAACTAGTGGCTTTCCAGATGTTGCTGTGCTCCAATTCCCACCATCCCGTCAGTCCTGATCAGTGGTGAGGAATGATGGGAGGAGTTCATCAACATCTGGTGGGCTACAGATTCCCCAACCCTGGATCAAGACAGTGTTATTTTATATGCTTGATCTGAATATACCGTTGTGGAAATTGATCAGTTCTGGAGAATTGGCTCTTGTTCAAAATGTTATGGGCCATTTCACACACGAATGCAAATGAATGTTATGCTCAGCGGGGAACAAGAGTCAATCATGGCTCGATGATGTGCTCATCTATATAATACATGTGTTGGCAAACACAAGTTTATTGCATTTCCTATTCTAGATTTTTAGGTATATACTTAAAGCAAGGGCTGTAATCGGTGGCCACTGGTGGTTTCCATGTCATTGGGCTGGTAAATTTGCTCTGGGTTTAGGAGCAAACCTTTAAAGGCTCTATCTAAGGTGCTGAAACAAGTTTTAAGGATGGAGTTTCGCACCTTGGATAGCTACTTTAAAGTTCAGACTAAAACCCAGAGCAGATTTGCTATCCTGGTTGTAGTCCAGTTGCAGAAATTCCCATTAATTACTTGTCCAGGTTTAAATGGATGAATCAATTAAGCCAGTAATTACATTCCTGTACATTTGCAGAAAGATATTTTTGAATCAAAAACATAATTTTGTTTCCATGGGTTTTGTTTTTTTTATGCACATGTGTGGTAGAAGATGCATTCCATAGTAGAGAAGTGGGAAGTTTGTGTTCCTCTGGTTTGGCCTGCCATTCCCAACATGGCCAATGGTAAGGGATTATGGGAGCTGCAATCCAAATCATCTGGAGGTTTAAAGTCTCCCCATCTTTACTGAACTCTGTCTCCTTTAAAACTGAGTTTATCCTTTGCACTTGTGGAATTAATACAAACTCTATTTAAAAAAAAACATAAAAGAATTCATAAGTGTACTATGTAAATATAATCTGTGAATGGACTCTCTGACCAGCAAAATATTAGTTTGATTTTTTGTTTGGCTATAATTCTTGATTTCTCTGACAGCAAATTTCTTTATTGTATTCCAAGTGGTTTAGATGCTAATTCTATCTCCCATATAAGAAAAGGAGAGTGAAAATCTAAAGGTGTTTTATTTAATAGCATCAAAACAAGCACAGAAATGGCCTTAGTGGATGCTTAGAGGTTCACTGAAATAGAAGACAGCAACTGAGTTGAGAAACATGGACATTTTTGTACGCATTAAGTCAATGGATGTGCAACAAAGGAGAAAACAATTTAAAATAATAGCCATTCTTTTGTCATTTTATTATGCCTTTAAACCATTCCTGTTTTGAAAACATGAAGATACAAGTAGACTAACAGTAAGTAAAACAGCAGTAAGCTAAATTCATGCATCTGACTCTTTAAAACACAAATACCTTGTTCTCAAACATTCTTTAAAAATACTCAGTCAGCACAGGACAATGTTGCAAAGAGGAGATAGCTTCCCCAGTCCCAATGATTTAGTGGTACAGATAGGTGGCCAACTGTTCATCTCCATTACGGTTTGGATTTTGAACATGATAATATAGAAAATTAAATAATACAATATAGGAAAAGCAGACTACACAGCATGAGCTACTCCTTGCAAAAATGCTGAAAGACCTGAAGGGGGAATGAAAATGGATTTGTATTACATAATAATCCCAGAAATGCTTGCACCTCTCCCATTTGTATATCTTGGTGCTTCGGAAATGCCTCCAAAAGAACAAGCTGACACCGAAAGTTACATAGTATAATGCTGCACACACACACCCAAACTCAACCCCCTGGAAAAAAAAATCAAACTCCCCCCAAACACCCCATAAACAGGCATGTTTTAGGCCCAGAAGCAGGTAGAAGTTACTCCCCATTTCAAGAAACACCTTTCCAAGGCCTAAATTGACTCAGTGGGGCCAATTGACCCAGGGGGCAAATCCCTCCATGATTCCTGGAGGGTGTTTGGGGGGGGGATTGACCCCTGGGGGCAGTCAGGAAGCTGTCATAATTCACTGGGATAGGACAGAAGTGGTGTGGGTAAGTAGCAGTCTAGAGGTCAAGAAACTATGAAGAACTAGTCAGTAGTCAGGAAAACCAAAACAGGGCAGAAGGACACGCAAAAGAGTAGAGTCAGGATCCAGTTCCAAAGGTCTAGAAAGCAGGGCAGAGTCTTTGAGCTGGCATGGCTGTCTTTTCCACAGAGTGGGTGACAGATCTCGCTTCCAGTGGCTGTGGAGTGTTTGCCTCCTGCCTTATGGAGGCAGATGATTGTTCAGTGCAAATGAACAAGGCAATACTACCTGAACTAGAGGTGTGCCGAGCACCTCTCCAAACACTTTTCTAATGCTGCTGCTCCAGAGGGAGACATGACAGGGGCCACAAAAGCAACCCTAGGGCTGCCTGTAGGAGGGCCATAAGCTGCACTTTCTCTACCCCTGTGCTAGATCATAGTTAAGTAGGTATCCCAGGTAAGTTTAACCATGGCTATCACTGGTGCCACTCATGGATGTTATTGTTACATCCTGGAGCCCTGCCATATAAATGGGGCAATTTTATAGCCCTCCCCACCACTGTTTGAAGCTGGCCTTGAATAGGGTATTTCTGGGCCAAAACAAGATTTTTGGCTGCCTGAAGCAAAGAACACAGCACTCCCACTCCATTTCAAGTACAGAACCCTAATGGACTTGAAATTGAATATACTTCAACTGGTGACAAAATAGCATCTTCCACTATAGCTGAACAGAACAGATTTTCTTTCCTGGAACAGATTTCCAGGGGTTCTGGATAGACTTGCATGGCACACACAGCTTTGCCCTGCAAGTGAAGAAAAGAGCCATGGGGCTCATTAAGAACACCCGGGTAGCTGCCACTGCTGCCCCATAGCATTTGCTGCCTGAAGCTGTTGACTGTATCTGCCACAAGGTAGAGCAGCTCTGGTTACCTTCATCACAACTAACAGATCATGGTGGCTGTATTGATGGTAATGATACAACAGCAGTCCTACCTCTGAAGTGAGTGTGGCAGTCCAGTAGCTGGATGCTATAAACAAAGTTTTCCTTGCCTGCATGACCTTTGTACACCTGCTCCAAAGAGAGAGATTTTATTTCTCACAGCTGTTTATGGGTCTAGTGTTAACAATGTGGTAGTGGTGGTGGTGGGGGGAATAAAAGGAAAGGAACTTTTTCCTGGAAGAGATAAGCTCAAGGAGACAGCTCTTCTTCCCTGCAATTCTATGATTAATAGATTCTGTGATTCGTCATCATAATAGGCTGATGATCAAAATTACCCACCTCTGGCAGACACAGCATTTAATAAACATTTGCTGCAAATTTCACTCTGAAATCTATTGCCTGCTGAGATAATAAAGAGTGACTTGGTTAGAAAGCAGCATCCTTTTACATTTGGGATGCCAGATATCGCAGCATCTCATAGGGTTTTGCTGTAGTCATTGACACAATGCAGTAGCAAAGCCTGGAAACATAGAGAGCAAAGTAAGCAAAATTCCAGAATGTGGTACTGCCACACAGCAGGGGCACTGCCTCATCCCACAGGGATTTAGGAGATGAGGACAGAGAAGGAAAGAGACCACTGAGAGGGGAGAAGAGGCTGGCAACCCACTCAATTTATTTTTAGCTCCCCCCAGCTGTAAAAATCACCCACCCAAAGTATGTGGGCAGGGGAGCTTAATGAAACATTCACAGATACCTGAATTTCATAGATATTGCGTCAGATGCTAATCTCCATTTTAACAGAGCGATTCCCCTGTATTGACTGGCTTCTCCTCATGCTGTTTTCCCCCCCCAATTCCATTGTCTGCTCTTGGCTGTAGCACTGATTTAAGACTATAAGATCATTGGCTTCCAACCAGGAAGTAATTGCAATATAGCTCTTAAGCAAACCAGTGAGCTTGTATGAGCCTGGAAAGGACACTAAGCATTTTCGTCACAGCAGCTTTACTTCCTAATGTTGCTTTCAGATCTTGATGGAAAGTTGTGCAGAAACATTGCAGGCTACGGTTTGCACCTGCCAGTAGGTAACACCAGCATGATATTTTTCAGTTACACACACAGAGAGAGTGAGTTTCTGGGATTTTTTGATCAAGAACTATGACATCATCTGCCACACCACTTACGTACCTTCCAGCATTTCACAGATTAAAACCAAGCAACAATAGAATGTAGTCAAGAAGGCAAAAGGTATTAACGAGGAAGGGCACACAAGCTAGAAGAGGCTGCAGCAGTTTGCTTTTGCCTGAGTCTACTGGAAAGGGCAAGGTTCACCCACTCCTCTCCAGTCCTCTCATTTCCTGAGTTAGTGAGTGAGTGCACACTACTTTTGTGCTTTGAATGCAGTTTGCAGCAATTGAAGTAAGCTGAGGACAAAGGGGAAAAGTAGGAGGAGAGAGAAACTGGAACATTTTAAAAAATGTCCCCAAGAGCAGGACAACATAGGATTAATGTGGATTGTCCCTGCCAAATTAGGACAGTTGGAGGATATGATATTTGCTTTCAGTTACATAAGTAAGACATCAGCAAAACATTTTGCAAAGCAGTTTCTAAGATGGAGCAATCTATCTGACCCATTTGAAAAGGTTCTCCACCAATGGTTAGAGATTATGGTTATTGTAAGCCAAAACCTCTGAAGGACAACTGCATAGAAAAGAAAACTAGTATACAGTATAGGCTGCAGGCATAATGGCCTGAGATTGTGCAACTCCATCTGGCCTGGTGCCCTCACTAGGCCTTTGAGCAAATTGGTATCTGGCTTTTCATCTATCATCTTGAAAGCCTGCTGAAGGATTTAATGCTGAAAGGAAAACATTACATTATCTTAATCTGCCAATGTGCTGCATGAACTTTTCATAAACGTCTCCCACCCCTGCCTGAGTTGCGTCAGGTGTGTACTTGTTCCAACTGCACAGTCAGAGCTGAAACCATTGTTGAACATAGCAGTGGATATTTTGGACCTAAGAAGCAGGCAGGGCAGATAAGTGGGTATGTGGAGGTGATCAGAGGGTGCCAGTCAAAGTCAACAGTCAGTATGTGACCCATTTGCATTTTTTTAAAAAAAATATATTTCCAGTTTTTGACACAGTAATGCAGTGATACTGTACTCATTAGAATATCCTACAGTACCCTTTGGAGACTGAATGTTGTTCAGAAACATTGGAAGAAGTTCTGTTTCTCACAGAATCCTCCAACCAACTGGCTGGGGAATTCTGGGAGTTGTAAAAAAAAAAAGACTTTTTTGATCACAACTCCGAGAATGGCTCATATAATAGGAGTTGTAGTCCAAAATGTAACTTTTCCATAGCCTGTTCTTCAGTATTCTGCAGTACGGACTCTTCAGTACAGTACTAAACTACCAAATGCCATCTCAAACCCATATCTGTCCACACTGCCCAGTATTGTCTTCTGTGACGGCAGTTTTCCTGAGTAATCTAGCAATCGTCTCTGCCATCACCTGCTACCTGATCCTTTTAAATAGGAAGTACCAGAATTGCACTTTGGATATTCCATATAGAAAGCACAGGTTCTATCGCTGAGCTATAGTTCTTCCCTGCAATAATTTAAAATAATGGATAAGATTTGCATCTGCTTATGGATTGTCTCTGCCGGAAAGAAGCAATGGATATTTCTATAGACCAAATGAGGGGAACAGTGATGGGGCAGGCAAGGGGGTATCTTTTTCCCTGCCCCCTTGTGGCTGGCCACATTGACATGTCTCAGCAAAAGAAATGTGACATGACATCACTTCTGGTTTGGGTTTCACCTCCAGATCTACCATTTTGCAACACTTTGGGAGGTAGTGAGTTGGATAGGTGGTATTGTGGGTTGAAATTAATGTAATCGCTATGTATGAATTGTGGCAGTGTGGATGTTGATAGTTGTGACTGACCTTTCAGATTTCTTTTTTAAAAATTAGGGTTCAGGTGCTCTGGGGAACTCCTGTTGGGCCTTCAGGGGCCAAAAAAAAAAAAAAAACAGGCTGGGCTGCACATGGACCATGGGTCACACTTTTTCTCCCCCAACTATATGTTGACAGAAATAACTAACAGACATGGACATTTGTAGAGGCTACATGAAAACCCACTGGGTGACCTTGGGCACACCACACACTCTCAGCCTCAGAAAAACCCATGATGGGTTCACCATAGGGTCCCCATAAGTTGGCAACGACTTGAAGGCACACAACAACAACAACACCATGGCAATCAAGTGGAATTAGTTCATGTGAAGCAGCCCAGTTGTGGTAAACTCAAAAGCACAAGCTCATCATGCAACTTAGCAGAACTCCATTCCAAGATGTTCCTCTTGAGTCACATTAGTTCTGCCATATTGTCAACAAACCGTGGAAAAATTAGTGTGCATTGTGGAAGTGAGATACCCCATAAAGTTGTGGGGAGTTAAGTCTAGAAAAAAAATCTGACTGTGCTTTAATAATGAATGAAATTATTCATTTATTCTTTAATTCTTAGATTTATATCCTATCTTTCCTCCAATGAAACTAAAGTAGCATTCATGGCTCTCCTCTTCCCCTTATCCTCACAATAACCGTGTGAGTTAGGCCAGGCCTACTGGTCCAAAAATCAACCGCATGGAATTCCACAGCCGTATGGAGACTTGAAATTAGATCTCCAAGCTCCAGTCTAATATCACACTAGCTCTGTGTCCTGAGAAGTGCTTGTTTCCCACATCAAAATTAATTCTCCTTAAGAAATTGAGAAAACTGACCTTGTATACATTTAACATATTTTGTTTTATAATAATCCTTGAAACAGCACCACACAAAACTCACAAATGGAGATACAATCTGAAGCCCTGTTCCTATTCTCATTGTCTCACTCTTTCCTGGGCTTAGTCTTGGCTTGTAATATGCTCTAAATATTGGGCTTTCCCCTCCCATTACACAATGTCTTGTCAATGTACTTTTCTGCCAGTCTGTTGGCTCCTAATCCTGGGTAAATGCATAAATGCCAATCCTTTTTCAGATCTCACTTAACAACACCTGCTGCTACTGGCTTTCTCTAGAGCATTTTCCAGCAAAGATTAAGCCTTCTTTCTCACTTTCACCTTCGATCTGCAATTGGCATTAAGATCTGAAGTTTAAGCTTTGCATTTTATTGCTCTCTATGCACTTATCACTTGTCTCTAGAACACTTCCCAAGTGCAGAGGGATGAGCAAGGGTAAAGATTATTGACAAAAACCTTGGCCCTGCTGAAATCAGGTTTACTTTTGTCTTTAATTCCAGTAGGATTGGGGAAACAATGAAAAATGAACATGGGAATTTTTGAATAGAATTGTCAGGGTTTATAAAAGCACTGTATTAACTGTGAGTAGAAAAGGTCTGTGGCAGATCCTGGAAAGACTAGGATGTCCCTCCAAATTCCTCAAAATGATTATCTTGCTACATGAGGGCCAGCACGGTCAAGTCAGATATGGCGATGCTCTTTCAGAGCCCTTTCTAATAACTAATGGAGTGAAGCAAGGTTCTGTTCTGGCTCCAACTTTATTTACAATCTTCTTCAGCATGATGCTGCAAAGGGCTATGGCAGAGCTCGAAGAAGAAGACGGCATCTATATACGTTACCGTACTGATGGTAGCTTGTTTAACTTAAGCCACCTGAGGGCTCGCACTAAGACTCTAAACTATCTAGTCTGTGAGCTGCTCTTCGCTGATGATGATGCCCTTGTTGCCAACATAGAAGCAGCTCTGCAGTGCCTAACGTCCTGCTTCACAACAGCTGCAGAGCTGTTTGGGCTGGAAGTCAACCTTAAGAAAACGGAAGTTCTCTACCAGCTTGCACCACAGGATGAACACCACCATTCCCACATTGCCGTAGGCAACTCTGTGCTTAAGTCCGTTCAGCAGTTCACCTACCTGGGAAGCATCATCTCCTCAGATGCCAAGATTGACAAAGAGATCGATCACAGATTAGCAAAGGCATATAGCGCATTTGGAAGACTTTACAAAAGAGCCTGGAGTAACAAACACCTGAAGCGAAGCACAAAAATCAGTGTGTATAGAGCCATTGTACTGTCTATTCTCCTTTATGGATCTGAAACATGGGTCACCTATCGCCACCACCTACGACTCCTCGAATGCTTTCATCAGCGCTGTATATGCACAATCCTAAATATACACTGGACTATGTGACAAATGTTGCTGTCCTTGAGCAAGCAGGGATCACCAGCATTGAGGCCATGATCTTGAGAACACAGCTGCGTTGGGCAGGGCACGTTTCTAGGATGGAGGACCATCGCCTCCCAAAAATTAGTACTCTATGGTGAACTCGCCATGGGTCAGTGTAAGAGGGGCGCTCCAAAAAAGCGATACAAGGACTCCCTGAAACAATATTTCAGGCTCAGCCAAATTGATCACCAACAATGGTCCACCCTGGCCTCACATCGGGAGGCATGGAGACGCACTATCCACAATGCTGCAGCCTTATTTGAGAACTCACACTGAACAAGTCTTGAAGAGAAATGACAACGCAGAAAGAATCACAACCCGGAAACATCACCCAGGGAGACCTTCTGCTGTGCTTTTTGCAACCGGACTTGTTTATCTCAGATTGGCCTTTTCAGTCATCAGCACGCTTGCAGAAAGCGCGGGATGAGTCCTTCCTGAATCTTCATTTGTGAAGAAAAGCCAGAGAGTATTAACTTAATGTTCCACTTCTGTCTGGATATTGAATAAGCTTCGAGTTGTAATGCTCACAGTTTTTTAAAGGCCTGAGTGCTTCTTTCCCCCCCCCCAGGATGTCTAAATTGCTCTTAATTTATTTTCTGTTTGCAGAATAATTGGCAAGCAGTGTTATGTATCTGTATTTTGGCATTTTATTGAAACCAAAGGGTGGTAGAATTAATTCATATGGATCAATGGGGTGTGTGTGTAAATTTGCTTGAAGGCTTCAGTGAATTAAGGGGCTACTATTCTATCCACTGCAAAACTGGGTACTTTTTACAACACAATACAAGTGGGACTGCCAATGAAATATTCCAGTTGAAAGTGCTAGCCAACCTCTCCTTCTACCCCAACCAATTCAACATTCCTTGGGAGCTGAGCATGCTTAGTTCACATCCAGCTGCTTTAAGGCTCTCTGCTTTCCTCATGGGGTTTCTTCCTCCTCTCCTGAAAGGTTTTATTTTGCTTTGTACTTTTATAACACTTGGCTGCTGAGAACTCCCTCTTTTGGGTATGGGTACTGCCTTTTGGCTAGATGTAAACTGAAAGAATGGGTTTGATATGAATATATATGACGGATTAAATTATTAATTTAGAACAAGAATGGAGAACACATTACATTTCTGGTGTTGTTGGAGTGTAACTGCCACCTGCTCTAGCCAGAAAAAAGCCATTGGTGATGAATCATGGGAGCTGTAGTCCAACAATTTTGGAAAGAACACTCATTCTCCACTCTTAATATAGAAACGCATACAATTCACTGTACTGGTGGCCTTCAATAAGAATTATGATGCCTAAGTAGACCAGTGTTCTCTTCAGCTACTGAGAAGTTAAAGTGAAAGCAGCTGGAGGTAATTCTGGTGATTGAAAAAAAACGGATTGAGATCTGCTACTTTGCTATGCTACCACTAAATCAGCCCTCTGCCTTGCTACTAAGTGTGAAAACACCTCCTAACAATATCTCTATAGACAAAACTGAGGAGTAATGATTCTGTAATGCTCATGTCCCTGAGGACAAATACTGCACATGAACAACAAGCTTTTTATACAATATACAAGGAAAAAAACATATCAGACAACAGAAAAATACCATCATGTGAAGGAAACGTTTATTTCTGTTCTATTAGAAACTGGCTTAAAAAAGAGTTTGGTTTTTAAAAGTGCGTTGTTCATTAAATATATAATTTATAGTCTAAACCCTTTTTGTTTCAGAGTAGGCCCACTGAATCAATAGGATTTATCTGTGTTTAGCATTGCCAGTTCAGGACTGCCCCCAAACCCTGAGGTTTTCAAGACCATACCTGAGACGAAGAGAAAGGCCCCTGGTGATGTCATTAAGTACCAACCACAGTTGCTCACAGCTGGTCACTGAAACATACACAGAAAGCACATACTCTCCTGTTTAGAAATTAAGACAGACACCTTTTTGCAACTTTTGCAGATTGCAGTAAACTCCTGCTTTAATAGGTGAGCTGGAGATTTTCACACAGTCCTTTCCTCTTGCCTAGAGCTAAGCCCACCAAAACTGGAGAATTTGCACCCTTGTCTCCTGCCTGGAGGTGACCCACCCAAACTGGACACTCAGGGCCAGGCCCTGAGATATGGTAACCCTACCTCTTGGGTAACTCACCATTCAATAATTGATTCAGTGGGTCTATATTCGTTGGGACTAATGAACAGGATTCAGACTTATATTTTTATTTCTTTCAGAGGGATGGTTAATTTTTTGGCTGTGGTATCATATTCTGGTAAAATGTCTGACATGTTACTGGTTGCATTTGAACTATGTTTCCTCCCCATCCTAAGATATATAGGTCAACCCACCATATCCACAGATTCGGTATCTGTGGTTTCACTTATCAACGTCTGAAAAAAAAAGTTATCTCTAGGCATTTCTAGGTCCTTTATTGCTATTCTATGGTCAACCTCTGGCATTCATCTCATTGAAAATATTAAGGTTCCCTATGATCCACAGTTTCAGGTATCCATGGAGGGTATTGGAACAAATCCCCCGCAGATACGGGAATTGACCTGTACGTTCAATGGAGCCAACTGTCTTTTCAGTAATACTAATGTAACCAAGGATGGAATATTTCTATTGATTTTGAACACAGGTTTTGGAAAGCGCTTTATCTGTGAAGCAAACCCCTTGACTTAAGCACTTCTCAAGTTACTCCTAATTGCTTTGAGGACAATTTCTTCCCATCCCCACGGCATGTGTGCGTGCACGCACGCACACACCCACACCCACACCTGTGTGCATGCACACCCCTTCCTGCTTCTCAACTTGTTTGTGAATAATAAGCAAGCATTAACAATAGCTCTGAAACCAAACACTGTTCTCTTGTCCTACAGTAGGAATCGATTTCACTGAATAATATAACAGTGAATAGAGAGTTTCATGGTGATCAGGTTTTAGGGTGGCATAAAATATCACTGAGAACTGATCTACGAAAAGCCTCCACTGTCCTGCCTACCTGCATTAAAAAAAAGGACAGCTTTCATAAGTATGTTTCATATCAATGAATAGGCTACCATGATTCACACAGGACACAGACAGCTCTGAGTAACAGCTGGATTATATATTTTTAATACTGGGGAATCAAACATTTCTTTGCTGCTTTCTCCCTGCAGAACTAGGCAAGGCTCAGGTGCGATCTAAGACCAACATATCTAAATTAAGGCCACTCGAACCCTGGTTTAATGTCTGTACGCTGCTCCTCCCTTTTTCATCTTAAAACACTACGCATGCAATGTCAAGCCTGCCTCCCTCCAACCTGTTTTTTGTAACATTCCCCCTGATGAAACCACCTGGAGATCTTGAAAGCATATTTATATTGTAAACTTTTAGTTGACCCAATGAATGTATTACATTAAAATGAATTTTGAAAATTGACAAACAAAATTCTATGCAAAGTCAAATAATACATCTCTGTTGATGATAAAGGAACATAACTCGTTTAGTTACTGATTTAATTTATATTCTGTTATTCTACTCTAGTCATCTATGAATAACAAAATAATAAAATTCAACACAAAATACATCTAACACACACACACACACATATTTAAAAAGCACATTTAAAACACATCAATGATAAAAAAAATGAACATCACCCAACACTTAAAAATTGTTCCAGCATACAAGTCAGTTGAGATCCCCCAAACCTCCTAAGTTAAAATGTTTTGCCTGCCGGTAGAAGCACAACAAATACAAAACTAGTGTAGTCTCCCTTGAGAGAGGATTCCAGGGCCTGAGAATGAACACTCAAAAGATCCTCTTTTGTATTCCTGTCCAATATGGCTCCAGTGGTAGAGGAATGAATAGAAGAAGGGTCTAAAACCAAGATGGAGCAGGTTCATATGGAAGAATGCAGTTTTTCAAAAGACTTGGTCCTAAGTCATACAGGACTCTGTCAGTCAAAATGAGCACTTTGAGTTGGTCCCAGAAATAAGACAAGTAAGGTACCTGTATAGCAAAAGAGCCAGAATGTCCAGAATTCCTAGCTGAGCAATTCAGTGAGTCTTCCAAAAAGTGACTTTTCCAAGATCTATAAGGGAGTGGCTTGTTCCTATAACCAGCAGTAGCCAATAGTTTGGTACAACATTCTGGACCAGATTAAGTTTCCAAGTACTTTTCCAAAGGCAGCCTGACAGAGTTTTATCCATTTATCCATATTTACCCACCAAGAGGCATGAGAACACCTGCAGGAGATATTAGATACTCATTTTGTTTTAACATGGAGTAGTAGCAGGTCTTCTGAAGGCCTAAATACTCTGGAGGTACCAGATCCCATCTAATCTTGGAAGCTAAGCAGGTTCAGGCCTGGTTAGTACTTGGATGGAATAGCAGGTGCTCTAGGATAGTTCTACTCAAGATGGTGATTCCTGGACCACAGCTGACCCCTGCTCAGCTTCTAGGAAAGCAATTGTAGCTAATGAGGGGAAATATGAGGCAGGTCCCTGGCCCAATGGAAATAAATAATTACCAGTCCCCCACATCAGTTAATCTGAGAAGCAATGCTGTAGGCTATATTTCAGAGGAAGACAATGACAAACCTCCTCTGAGTATGGTTCCTTGCTTGTGAAATTCATGGGGTTGCCATAAGCAGGCAGGCAACTTGAAGGCATGGACACACACATGTGCATGCACATACATATATGCGCACACACACGCCACATAATCTGGAGCGACTAGTTAATATTGTCTCTGATAACACTGATATTACTGAGGGAAAGTCTGCTTCTTTGGTCATGAAAATGTGTGGTCCTTTACTTATCAGATCCCACTAGAAAAACAGCTTCAGATGTCCTCAGTAGGGAGCCTTGCTCCCTGCCTCATTCCCAGCTTCCTTCTCCCCTGTGAGCATTTGAAAATATAATTTAGATGATAGGGCATGGAAAAAAGTTGACAGGCCAAAGTATCATGAGTGACTTCATTTAACAAAAGGCCCTATTTTCCTTCCTCTCTGGGATACTTGACACATTTTATCATGGGAGTACTTGAACAAATCACTCCCATATCTAAAGACCAAAACAAAGGAGCACTTTGTATCATTTTCTGCTTCCAGAAAAGCCCCACATATTGTGAAGCCAACGAGGGAAGAAACCCTCATTGACAAAGCCAACCCCAATTATTTTCATTCTTTGCTGTAATGGAACATTGGAAATTCAGATCTGTCCAGCTAATGGGATTGACAAATTCCTCTTTTCTCCCTCCGTTGTATGAAGCTCTTGGACATCACCCACTAACGTGAAGCTTTGAAGTGAGCAAAGCTGAATGACCTTTCATTCTGGATTGCAAAGGGTATAACAGCCCAATCACAGCAGCAAAACATCACTGACTTAGACTGCAAAAATTTCATGCATTTATGTATTTTTCATCTTCTTCTCTAATGTTTAGTTCACCCTAGAGCAGAGGGGGTCTCTGGGCAATTTATAGGGATGGATCTGAATGTATAGGCTAAAAGACATATAAGTTTGTAGACAAAAGATGAACAGTACATATGACAAGAAAAAGAAGTAGGGTATTGCTTTGAATCCAGAAGACTTGACTTTAAAGTTTAACTCTTGCTGCAGCCAGTCTGCTACATTCTATGCTTCCAGAAAAGCTAAATCATGCTGCCCTTTTTATATGATATGACTCCATACCTTTAAGACTTTGTTCAATGGCCTTGCAATACTGAAGTTGAATCATACAATCTACAGTAACCAGAGGTTCCCAAAGTTACATTTTTGGACTATTGTAGCACAACGAAGCAACTTTCCTAAGCTCTTGTCCCTATTCAAAGTTTGGATATGTTGCTTTTTGTACCATGTTACCTGGGGGGAATCTGGGAGATGTAATTCAAAATAGTAACTTTCCCAACCTCTGCTTCATTACTTAGGGGGAAATATGTTTGCTATATTTGTCTTATGGAACTCAAAGGGTCGTGCTATTGAGCAGACATGTACAGCAGCCTGCTGTTTGCTTTTCAAACTTTACATATAATTTTAATGATGTCTAAGTAAAGTGAAGGATGCAAAATAATTGTCTTTTTAAAAAATTGTGTTCCAGTGAGGCAAGAAAATTACCCAAAACAGTAACAAGCAACTCCGAATTTTCTTATGCATAGACAATCATACTCATCAGATTTGGCGTGATTATCTTAGTGACATGCTAGATGTGCTTATTGCTATTGCCATCTGATCTTTTCACATTTTGTGCATACGTAAACAGCAAAACTGAATGTGAGAAAATGATCTGAGGCTATGGGAAATATTAAGAAAAAATATAGGAAGGGGACAGAGACTGGCTTAATGAACTCAGCTTCCTGAATAATAGCATTGCATGAAGTCATTGCAAAAAACATACAAATATGCATCATTCCACATAGTCATTTGTGTCTACCTTTTATCATCTAGCGAGACTCTTGGATTTTGTAGGTCCTAGTAGTCTTGATAGCAAAACAGCAGATATGAGAATGTTCCTTTAGAACTTCTGGGAAATTATTTTTTGGACTATGACTCAGAATCACCCAGATAGTTAGTACAAGCCAGTGGCCATGCCAGCTGTGGAACTGTGGGGGCAGTAGTCTACACAAGTAACTTTTTGAAGCTTTAGTCAATTCAGATTTCAATGTCTAGGTGGGAATGGTTACACATGGTAATTTAAGCAAGAGGTTTTGTTTTGTTTTGCTTCAGGTGGCTTTTAAAATCTCTGCAAAGATGTTCCGAGTCAGGAAAGATCAAATCAACAAATTTAAAGATGTAGGTTTTTTTTAAACTTCATTGTTTCACACCACTAGCTTTATAGTGTAGAAAGAGACTTGTACCCGCAATGGAAACCCAGTCTGGGAATGACAGGGCTGTGTATTGTGCAACCAGAAAGCATGCTGGCCTTCTCCAAAAAGCTGACCATCAAGGCTGTGGATTTTGGAACAGTTCAGATTGAAAAATCTTTCTATATTCAGTTTATATAGATCATCTCCAAGGGCACTGCATCTTTTCTTGATTTTCTCATGCTTCCTTGGTAACAATCTTTCACGAATTGAATCTGGCATACCTCTGTTAGAGCAGGAAAAAATCGATTAACACTCATATTACAAGTTTCTCTTGTGCACCCTGCACCCAAATATGGATGACCTATTTACAGTTTGCAGCAGGAAAAGAGAAAAGCAGTGGGAATTGGGCTTTGCCGGCATGAGCGGAAAAGTGCTTGCAGCTCTATGTCTGTATGCAATTAACAACCTTGCATTTTAATCCTAAACCTACTTACTTGGAAGTAAGAGCCATAGATTTAAACAGGAGTTGCTCTTAGTTGTTTGGAGATTCAAAACCAGAAATGTAATTTTTTCTTTTATCTGGCTAGTTCTGTTGCTCTTTCATTCTTACTTCTGCTTCAAGCATTCTGTACAATATGAAGACCACCTTTTCTTCAAACTCTTTTGGGTCAATAAAATGTAGCATCTCAAGGCATTTTGATTCCTTCCTGCTCTTAAAAATCTAGCTACAGCTGTGCCTGTTTGCCAGTTTTAGGATTAGCCGAGTATAGCATTGTTAAGGCATTGATAAGTCTTTGTAGGGGTAGGCTGAGAGCCCCTACAGATCCCACCCCACCCCCAATCTACCCAAGAAAATGTCTGGGAGAAGAAAAAAACTTTCTATTAAAATTCCAACTTTCATCTAAGCATGGTCAAGTGTTGTTTTACTGTTAAGCAGAGGGATCTTTGACAAATTAATACTTAATTGCAACTATGACACAAACTATTGAATTACCAGGGATCAATGGTTCCATAATTCATGAAAGGCACAAGTAGTAACTTACTGATTTGAGGCTGATCTCACACAGTGACGCAATAGCAGGTTCGTAAAGTAAGAGTTCAAGTTGATTTAGAGCCACTGTGAGAACAGAGTCATGTACTCAGTAATTTCAGCAGTGCAAAGAAAGGAGAGTTTTCAAAAGGCTGCACCACAAGATTTTCAAATACTAAATATTCACACATGCACAAAAAGTATTATACCAACCCAGGGAAGGTTAAATATATATATGTAATTGGACTTAAATAGTAGTCTCCATTAAAGTAGATTTTCTTCCACATTCATGAAAATTGTTCTGAGAAAATGTACACCTTGCCTCATGTATTTGCATATTTACAAAGTATTTGGAGGAATAAAATTCACATGAAACTATGTACATATTTTAAAATGTGAGCAGCTAAAATGTGTGCAATTAAAAAAGAGTGCATGCAGAAACACACTTTAGTCAAAGGGGAAAAGTTGTGTCTATTATTAGGTAGACTGACAAAATGAATGAGCAAAAAATGTGGTAAATTCAGTGCAGGAGGAAAACACAATCTCACAATATGAAACGAAGATGGGAAAAATCCCTGTGTGAAACTCCATGTAATCAAAATTTAGACATTTTCACATTACTGTATCGACCCATTTTAAAAACCAGGGCTACAGTTCTTAATCAGCCAACGAGGCATAGTGGTTTGAGCACTGGACTACAGCTGCAGCTGCACTGCAGAAATAATCCAGTTTGACACCACTTTGTTAGAGGTTCAATGCTATGGAATTCTGGGATTGGTAGTTTTGGGAGATATTTAACCACAGAGCTCTGGCGCCACAACAAACTACAAAATACCAGGATTCCATAGCACTGAGCCTTGGCAATTGAAACGGTGTCAAACTGGATTATTTCTGCAGTGCAGATGCAGCCAGAGTCTCTGGAGACCAAGGTTTGAATCCCTGCTGGCCATGGAAACCCACTGGGTGGCTTTGGGCATGTGGCACTCTCTCAGCCTCAGAGGAAGGCAAAGGCAAACCTCCTCTGAACAAATCTTTCCAAGAAAACCTCATGATAGGCTTGCCTTAGGATTGCCATAAATTGGAAATGACTTGAAGGCACATAACACAACACACAATTCTTAATGATATGGGATACCATTATGTGCCCAAACTAGCAAGCAGCTCATCTCCCCATATCACCATGTATATAAACCTATAGAAATAATTCCATTCTTAGGAATTGCTTATGTTCTTCTCTATCAGGTGCTATGGGACAACAATCACTCTTCTTAATTTTAGTTTCTGGTATACAGTATTTATATGTTCAAGGGGTGCATCAGAAACTACATATCCTCTAACTGTCCTGATTTGGCAGAAACGCTCCCAATTAATCCTGCCACCCCACTTGTTCAGCTGCTTTTAACATGTACCAGTTTCTCTCTTCTCCTTCCACTTTCACCCTTTGTTCTCAGCTTTCTTCAGTTGCTGCAGGCTAAGTTCAAAGTGCCAAAATAGTTTGTACTCTGTTAAGGAAGAGAGGAGGAAGGGGTTATCTTGCTCTTCTCTGAAGACTCAGGCAAAAGCAAACTGTTGCAGCCTCTCCTACCTTGTGTGGTCTTCCTCATTTACCATCTTGACCACACTCTGATGTGGTCATGCACATGTCCTAGTTTTCATCTAGGAAATGTCTGGGGGTATGCTACTAGCATACGTTTACAGATCCTGGCAAGATCAGAGGATCTGTTCTAAAGCTATTATAAACAATAGCAGTGTTGTTGAGATGGCATTCCCATTTCTGAACAAAAACACAGTGACCTTCCAATGTCCCAACAACTCTGTATGAGGATTTGGCTCAAACTAGCTTGTATTCCTTATTTACACATTTGCAAAATAATAACCTTGGAAAATAACTTTTGAATGTTACATTTTAGATTTGAAATCACTAACATGGGAGGCAACATGGTGATATATTTTTTTTAAACACACAGGAACTGTAGCAGCCCATTCTGCTCAGCTGCCCAGCCCTATGCATCCATGAATGAAACCTTTCCTCAACTCAGCCAAGTCACGTAGCTAAAGCACACTCTGGTTACTTATTTCCTTCCATCTCATCCCAATACTTTTCTTCAGGCCTACTTCTCGCTAGTAAATATGTCCTATGATTGTGCCTCTTCTGGAAGCCTACATAAGTAAATGCTTCCAATATAAAAACACTCCATGCAGACAGAAAACTAGCATTTTATAAGAGGCCCTCTCTCACACTGAGCTACTTGTTTTCTATAGAGATTGGCTGATTGATAGATTCTATCTAAGTAGGCACATTCAATATGAGCCCCTTCCTGAAGTATATATATAGCATAGATATAGGTTCAGTTCTGTAGTGGGAGCTAGGCTTGCCTGGTTTTCATTCCTGATTACCCTTCCCACTTTTGTATGTCTAATATGCCTTTTGACAAGATAGACCAAAATAAGGGGACCACCTCTGAGATGAATGCAAAGAAGATATTTCAAAGGTGTTTGGGAAGTGGCAGAGAGAAGTGTTTAAGAATAAAAATGTGTCCCTCTTGATAAATGTTGTCAACTCATCACCACTTCTCAATGCCTAGACCCAGCATCCAGTCTCTGCTCTGTCAGCCACCATTTCCCCCTTGCTATTCACAGACACCGATGCTTAATTTTGCTTACATCCCAAAGGTGTTTTTCTGTGGGTTACCTGAATACCTTATTTATGTATTTAGGAAGAGCAACCATTAGAAATAAATTTTGGCATTGTGCAATTTAGATAGAAAAATTAAAACAACCACCACCCAGGAAATTTATTCTACAGGCTGGAAAGTGGGGGAAGCATAAATTGTCTTACTTTGGAGAATGTCCAACAGGCAAAGGATCATACTTTATAGACTGCAATTTTAGGCATCTTTGAGAACAATAGTCCAATGCTATGCTAACATCAGTGGGTACACCCGAGTCTGAATAGGATCTGGACTATGTACCTGATTGCACAATGATGATGAAGATGGTTCTGTGCATCCGAAACTTATTTCAGGGTACAGAACTTTGCACATTTCAGTTTCTTCCTGAGGCCAGTCATGCATCTGCAGTGAATATGAAATCAAGAGTCAACTTCAGCTCAATTTAATATGGGACACTTGTGACATTTTAAAAAAAATGTTAATATCAAACCTGCTGGGTGTTTGTATGCTGTACCTTTTCTGATTAAGATACTCTCTTGCTGGAGATGGGACAACATAGAGTTTCCATCGTATTCAAACATGTGAATGGATGAACAGGATAATATGCAAAAAGGTCGGTTTTAAGTGTGCAACACCATTTTTTTCCCACTTGAACATAGCAAGGCTTACTTCTGAAAAAGCACTGTCTAGGATTGCACCTTCTAGAAAACAGCTTCCTTCAGACTCCCTGGCTGGCATCCTGTTAGTGACTTATACATACATGTACTCCTCTACAGCAGTTGGACATTGTGGAAGTGTATTCACCTTAAGGTTATGAAAGCAGAGCTGCATGCACAGTGCTACTGCACATGTGGTGCCATTGTGCATTTTACATGCAGATACTCATCATGGCCAAGTCAGACTTCCCAAGGAATGGATGCAGTTGTTGCACTAGTTTTAATTGTGCAAATGTACTCCTAGCCACTCTTGAAACTTGAGTATCCAGGTTCAAGGCTGAGTTCAAGAGTTCACCTAAACTGCTAATCTTCTAATATTTACATGCCACTCAGGCTAACAACCACTGAAACAGACAATAAAGGTATGAAATAATAACATTATAAACAAAAACATCACTGAAAACGTGGGCTGTAGTCCACAAAATCCATGCTATAATAAGTGTTAAGTCTTTGAAATGTCACAAGATTACAGACTAAGAAAGTGGTTAAGTGTTTGGTCTGGGAACTGGGAGAACCAGATTCAAATCCCTACTGAGCCACGAAACTTACTGTGTGATCTTGGTGCAGTCACTCTTTCATATTAATCTACCTCTCAGGGTTGTTGTGAATATAAAAATAGGGGAGAGCCACATACCTTGCCTCAAGCTCGTTGGAGGAAAGGCAGGACAGGATGTACACAGAACTGACCATGTATTGTCCAGTTAGTGGTTAAGGTGCCAAGAGGCTGCAGTCCACCAAATCTCATACAATAATAGATTCATTAGTTGGGCTTTCAGGTGCCACAAGACTTCGTGGTCTGAATTAGTGGACCAAAAGCTGAATTAGTGGTCTTAGTGGACCACAAGCTGAATATGAGTCAGCATGCAGCAGCTAAAAAAGCCAATGTGATTCTAGCCTGTGTCAATCGGAGTACTATACTGTGGTGTCTAGAACTAGGGAAGTCATAGTGCCACTCCATTCTGCTTTGGTCAGACCTCACCTGGAATCCTGTGTCCAGTTCTGGGCACCACAATTCAGGAAGTATACTGAGAAGCTGGAATGTGTCCAGAGGACGGTGACCAAAATGGTGGGAGGTCTAGAAGCCATTATGCCTATGAGGAGCACCTTAGGGAGCTGGGCATGTTTAATTTGAAGAAGAGAAGGTTACGAGGGACATGATAGCCATGTTTAAATATCTGAAGGGCTGTCTTAGTGAGATTGGGGCAAGCTTGTTTTCTGCTGCCCCAGAGACTAGGACACGGAGCAATGAATTCAAACTATAGGAAAAGAGATTCCACCTAAACATTAGGAAGAACTTCCTGATAGTAAGAAATATTTGGAGATTGAATCCGTAGCTGCCTTAGTGTGGTAGCATCTCCTTCTTTGGGGTGTATGTGTATAAACAGAGGCTGGAGCATGGCCATCTCTCATTAGGAGTGCTTGGATTGTGTATTCCTGCATGGCAGAAGGGGGTTGGACTGGATGGCCTTTGGGGCTGAGGATTTTTTTTGGGGGGGGGAATTACGATTTTTTTAATTGGAATAAGGCCATTCTACTGAAAAATACACCCGACTGCAAAAGGCTGTAACAATAATAGTTTTCCTCTTTTCTTACCAATACAAAAATAAAACTATCTATCCTAACCCTAATACATTTTAATACATTTAATACATGTCGGGTGTATTTTTCAGTAGAATGGTCTTACTCCAATAAAAAATTCCTAATTCCCCCCCCCCCCAATTCCCAATACATTTTTCCCACTCATGAATTGCTCCCCTCCTTGAGGGTGTTTGAAGACTATTAGGAGGTTCCCGCAGCAGGGAAGCCCACCATGCCTCCCCTGCAGCGGGGCTGAGGGGACAGAGGAGACACCACCGGCCAACCCCCTCGCCTCCCCTCACAGCACTCCGGCCAAAGGAGGCAGGCGGGGCCTCCAGCCGCTCCCCGGGTTTCCCACCCAACCCAACCCGGCCGCCCCCTCTCTCTGGCCGGAGGAGGAGCCTCGTGCGGAGCGGGGCCTGGGCGCTAGGGCCTCGGCCTGCCCGCCGCCTCCTCCTCCGCCCCGGCTGCCTCGTTGCGGCTCCTCTTCGTCGTCCTCCGCCTCCTCCCAGGCAGGCGCGAACGGAGCGGGAGACCCGTGGATTCCTCCCGTGAACGCGGCTCCGTCTTTCCTTCCTCCACCTCCCGAGGAGGAGCCATTGAAGAAGCGGGAGGGAGAGAAAGACGGGGAGGGGGCGCTGAGGAGAAGAAGGCAGAGAGAGAGCGAGAGCCGCCATCCTCCTCGCCTCAGCCTTTTTTCCTCAGGGGTCGTCCTTTCTCCCTCTGCCCCATTTCCCCCTATAAATGTGGCTCCTTCCTTCGACGCTGAGCAGCCCCTGAAGCCAAGTGGGGGAGAAAATGGCGGGGAAGGGTCGGTGAGGAGGAGACCCTCGTCGAGAGAAGGGAGCGTAAAAAAGCCCCCTCGCCTCAGCCTTTTTTCTCCTCAGAGGGTCGTCCTTTCTCCCTCTGCCCCATTTCCCCCTATAAATGTGGTTCCTTCCTTCCTCCCTAAGGAACCCCTGAAGCCAGTTGGGGGAGAAAATGGCGGGGAAGGGTTGCTGAGGAGGAGACCCTCGTCGAGAGAAGGGAGCGTAAAAAAGCCCCTGTCCCCGCCTCAGCCTTGTTCTCCCCAAGAGAGGGTCGTCCTTTCTTTCTGCCCCTATTCCTTTCTCCTTCCTCGGCGTGTCTTTGCTTCGCGCGCCCTCTCCTCCTCCGCCTCTTATTTTCCCCTCAGCGCCGCCTCCTCCACGCCCGGCTTCTTTTGTCGCTCCCATTCCTCCCTCTTTCTCTCGGAGGGAGCGCCTCCAAGGAGGAGGATGGCGGGGCCAGACCTCGACTGCTGCGGCTGCGGGCAAACGGCCGCTCCCAGGACCCGGCGGGGCCCGTGAAGAAGGAGAAGAGGAAGAAGGCGAGGAAGAAGAAGAAAGGGGGACCCCCGAAAAGGCACCCCCATCGCGGCGACCGGCAGCCTCGCCTTGGCCTGGCGGGTGGGCGGGCGGCTGGGGAGGGGCTGGGGGGCATCGTCCCCGCCTCTCGCCCCCCTCAGCACCCCCAGGTAAGCGCACCCGCACGCCAGGGGGTGGGTTGGGGGGCGTCGTCGTCGTCCCCCAAACTGGGGAGAGGTGGAGGAAGGCAACAGGGCTTGTGTGTGTTTGGGGCGTGTGGAGGGAGGAGAAGCCAGCCATCCCCATCCCGCTTTTTCCCCGTGTGTGTGTGTGTGTGTGTGTGTTTGGCTCTCTTCCCCCCCCCTTTTCTTGCTTAAAAATGGCCTTTTAATTATAATTTAAGGAGTTGGTCAGCAGACTCCAGTTTGATTTCTAGCTGATAAAGGTTTTTCCTCAGCTCTTCCTTTATATTTCCTCATTCCCTGTCTGAAGGGTGTGTGTGTGTGTGTATATATATATATATATATATACACACACACACACATCACGATATTTTATCATAGGCTTCAGTGGCTCTTAACCTTTTCTTTAACAGGGACAGGACCAGCGGGGGTCAACATCTGCAGGGGGCTCCATCATTGTGGGAGCCCCTAGTAACCCTCCTCCTGCAAAAACATTATTAGTAATAATTGAATATCCTGGACTGTGAATAGCTGAGGTTGAGTTAGGTTACATTGACCTGAGAGAAACATATGTGGCCCCCAAAATAAAGCAATGCAGCCCCCCCAAATTCCTTAAACCAGTCCTGACCAGGGCCCCCTCTAAATATCTTTGGTTGCTGCAGTCCCCCAAGCTTTAACTCAAGAGTTGAAACCCTAATAATAATACCAGGTAATAATACAATTACACCATCCCTTAAACCTTCCTTCAGAGGCACTGGAGGGGGAGGGAAGGCTTTGCTCATGCTTCTTCCTGCAAATTTGTGGCTGCAGTGGATTGAATGGCAATGCGCAGGCCAAGCCAGCCTTTGCCTGGGCTCCTGTTATCTGGCTGCTCCACTGCAGGGAGGAAGTGGGCCAAGCAACTTTCAAGCCTCGGTGAACCCTCTGTGAGGACATTGCAGACTCTTGGGGGTTCACAGGCCCCAGGTTAAGAACCACTGGGATAGGTCCAGCAGCGACCCTTGTGCACTGTTTCTTGGGAGTAATTCCTGTTGAATGCAGTGTGGTTTACTTTTGCATAAATGTGCATGTGAATGTGACTTCTAGCTGTGCATGACTATGTGGCTCCTCTGTGAATGAAAGTAATTGTTTTAAGAGTCTCCATGGGCTTGGCAGTTGTGGAGGTTTCATTGGGATCTGTGTTTGTTGGGATGTGTGGACATATGCACCTCATTCTGTGTCTCTGTTTTGCGCATTGCTACCCAGTGGATTTCCATGGCTGAGTAAGAGACCAGGGTTCGAATCCTCTGCTTGCCCATGGTCATCCACTGGGTGATGTTGGGCAAGTCACACTCTCTCAGCCTCAGAGGAAGGTAAACACAACCCCCCAAAACAATTTTTTCCAAGAAAATCCCATGAAAGAGTCACCATAAGTTGGAAAGGACTTGAAAGCACACAACAACAAATTGGGCTTGAGGCTTTTAGTAACTCTTGTCAGCTCTTAACCACAATAGCTGATCACAAAAGCTGATACTTTAATCAGATGTTGCAGGTGGACAAGATTGGAGAACTACATGTTCCCTGTCTGTGGTGTAGGCAGAGACCTAAATAAAATGGTTGTTGTTGTAGTGTACCTTCAAGTTGTTTCCAACTTATGGTGACCCTTAGGGGACCCTATCACAGGGCTTGGCAAGATTTGTTTAGCGAGGGTTTGCCATTGCCTTCCTTAGAGACTGAGAGTGTGTGACTTGCCCAAGGTCATCCAGTAGGTTTCCATGGCTTAGTGGATTTGAGCTCTGGTCTCCCAGAGTCCTAGATATGCTCAAACCACTACAGCATGCTTGCTCTCTTCCAAATAGAACTGCTAGTCCCAAATACAGTAGATCCATTGAATCAGTGGGACTTACATAAGCATTGACTTACATTTTAGTGCTTGATTCATTGTGTCTACTTTAATTGGAACTAGCTGTTAGATTTAGGCCAGAGATCCAGATCCAGCCTGGTCCAAAGCATGTTTAACCTACAATTTTAAAATTGGGTATACTTCTACGTAGGTGTTCCTTGGATTTCATCACATGCATAAGCTTTATTTCCAACAAAGTGTGGATCAGATTTTGCAGCCTTCGGTTACCTTGGGAGTAACTGCCATTGAAATCTATGGGGTTTTTTTCTGTATGACTGCAGTCAGGATTTAGCTACATTTAAAGGACACAAAAATCTATTCCCACTAATGCCATTGTTAGAGATTTTTAAGCAGAAGCTGGATGAGGATGATGCTATAGTGAGTATCTTGCATTGACAGAGCTTGCACTAAATTACCTTTGAGGTCCCTTCCAAATCTTTAATCTGATGGCTAATGTACTCATCCGAAGATGTGTCAAAAGATCCCATTTGCTTTCATATGTGGACTGAGTTGTATGTCTTCCATTGATATGTTTTGAGTAACTCATAACCCTCTTTCATGGGTTTTCCTGTGGGTCAAAGTGACTTCTTACACCTTGGAGATTGACTGAAGCATATCAATTTGTTCCACAGCTCATCATGAAGTGTGATGGGGGACAACCAGCATGTCCATTGATATGGCATGCTGTCTGGAGATCTAAATGTGGGTGGATTCTTGTTGAACTGGATTTCTCTGAAGCATTAGGGCAAGGAGAGAGGAGAAAGCGTGTTCTGAATATAGATTTGTGGAAGTGTACGGTAATTGCTGGTGAAAGCTAGTTCTGTGGCTTTCTGATGATTTATCTCTCTGAATTGTGAAAAGTGGTGTCTTTCCTTATCTGGGTTTTGTTTGGGTTGTGATGAACAGTTACATAGGTTCCTGGAGAGCTGTCAGGCCATAAGATAAGGGACATGGCTTTAAATTCAAAGGATATCAGCCTTGCAACCTGCTGTGGTAACTGCTGGAAAGTATTTCAGTAATGCAAGAGGAAGTAGTTCTGTGCAATGCAGGAAAGGTCTAATGATCTGGGAAAGAAGGGGAGGTATTTTGGAGTGTGCAAGTGCAGCCATAAAGTATGCTCATTACCATTCTGGAAGGGCTTTATAAACTGTGTGTGACAGTGGGTGCTGCAGAGAGGCTGCAAAGCACATGCCCCTTCCCTGCTTTTGCTGCTCATTGTGTTCTCATTATGTGCATAGAATGAAATGCCCTGAACCAGGTCTGGCTTGGATGCTATTATTCTCCTCCTGGTCTTTGTTCTTTCTGAAACTGGAAGTAAAAAGATCTTGAATTGTTAGATCTTGAATCTTCAGTATAGATCAGTATGTTTTGTTAATGAATCACTGACCATTTCCGCTGCTCTCTAAACAGGATTTCTTTTTGTTTTTTGTTTTTTACATTGTTTAACCCACACACCTCTGTTTACTTTAGGCTATGACATTTCTTTTTTTATTTCAAAACAAATATCACTGGTCTCATTGCTTTCTCTCATTTTCTCCTCGAGGAGAGAAGGTTAAAGGTGCATTGATCTTCAGTTAATGTTTTGAAGTATTTTAGTACACATTCTGTCTCTCTGGTCTTCCTGCACAAGGATATATCTGTGGATGATGAGGATAGGATGTGATACAATTATCTGTGGGAAGTGTTTTTTGTTTAAAGGGTGCAACAACAGGGTTCAGTTCAATTGGTACAGTTTAAACTATTAATATATTGCTGTACTTTTTGGCCAGCAGTTCAATGTATCATTTCCTGTAGAAATATTTCTTTTCCATTTTTTAAAATAGTCTGTGTTAAATGGAACTGAGGTTCCTTTTGCTATTTCTACTTGGATTGGGCAGCCACAATTTGCTTAAATCATTATCGAATTGTCAAGGATTATGCATTATGAGAAGCCATGAAGACAGTCTTCCATACTCTGATGCCCTCCAATTGTTTTGCCTTACATATTTTGGCACCAGTCTGGTAGTTATGCATTATGAGGGTTGTGCTCCAAAACATTTGAGTACACTATATTGGGGAAGCCTGCATTAAAGTGTCTTTTTTAGGAGCAAGCAATTTCAAGTAGTTAATTTTGCATCAGTAGCTTATTCTGTCTGAGAAATACTTTGAACTTGATTCAACTTGTTACTATCTATGTAGTCATCTACTGCTTTTACTTGAGATTGACTTGAACAATCATAAATGTCTACAGTTGCAAAACATACTAAGATTTTTGTTTTGTTCTAATTTCTGTATTTAACCAGCCAGTCAGTTATTTGGAGTATTTTAGAAACATGTTTGAAGCACCAATATACATGTCGACCACCATATCCACGGGTTCGGTATCCACAGTTTCACTTATCCACATCTGAAAAAAATATGGGTTCTCTAGACATTTCTAGTTCCTCTAACATGATTCTGTGGACAGCTTCCAGTGTTTGTCTCACTCAAAATAATAGGTTTCCCTGTTATCCATGGTTTCAGGTATCCACGGTGGGTCTTGGAACGTATTCCCCACAGATAGGGGGGTTGACTTGTACTACATGAAGCAAGAGAATGTGACAAGACCTTTTGGGATCAAGAAAGAACTTTATAGGAAAATCATAAATTTGCTTATTCAGAAGTAAATCAACATGATTGGTTCAGTGGAATATCCAGGTATTTTTAGGACTGCAGATACAGTATTACTAACCGTGGTCAGAAATTCAGCAGATCTCATCTTAGAAATCGTTATTTGTTCTGAATTGTGATGGTGGTTAAAAAAGCAATGACAGTTCACTTCTCTTACACACATGGTGTATATGCATAAATCATTACAAAAGGAATCAAATATCCTTAAATGAGTTCTGTATACAGAACTTATTATATACAGTATCCGCAGGACTGGTCCCCATGGTTTTGCTTACATGCATCTGAAAAACTACATTCTTTTAAGGCGTTTTCCTGGAGAAGTTGACCAGAGTCGTGCTGGAGGGCCTAGAGAGGTGTTCTCTCTAGGCATTTGGAGGTCCTCCAGCACAATTCTATGGTGTGCTTCTGCCAGAAATATAGGGTTTGCTACTATCTGCGATTTTCGCTATCCACAGTAAGTCTGGGAACATACTGTACTGTATTGGTAACATACTGTATGTGTAGTTACTCCTGCATAAAGAGATTCAAAAGCTGCATATCAGTTTAGCACATGTAGTGTTTTCCCCATGTGGTTATATAGCTAGAGAAGAGCCATCTTTTGGATTGGAAGGGGAACATTTCATTGGATCAAGTAATATATCTAAACTCTTAGGAAGGAGCATCCACATAGATATTGAAATATACCTATATGGTGAAGTAGTGCTTATACTTCACAAGCTTTTACTTGAGCAACTTATAACCATCTGGAGTTAACAATATTACTTCGTTTTGATGTTATTTAATGAAAGTGAATACCTAAAAAACTATGAAACATTCTAAACTTGGCTCTTGATGTTGTATAAATATACAAACATAGTGAATTGAAATAACACTTTCCACAGTGGAGTGGTTTAGGTGGCTTGATGAGTTTGATGTTGCCAGCTAATTTTGACTGGAAGACTCATTGACAAAGTGTGTTTGCACAGGAATTTACTATTTCATCTAAACAGTTTTAACCAGGGGTGGGTAAGTTCCTATTTGGAAGTAAGGCCTTTCCTGGACCTAAAATATCCTGGAGAGTACAGAAAAGTGACAAAATGTCCTCAGATTCCCTAGGTCTACTTGGGGCGCCTTTCTTGGGGGGAGATGTGCTCACCAAAACCCCCTGCAGGTCTAGTGCAGCCCCTAATCCTCAACAGTTGTCTACTCCTTGTCTATATGCTGTGTGTGCTCTTGGCCTGCACCAGTCCCTGTGTGTAGTATTTGTAAGTGCTGAAGGAACAGGATTCTAGTGGAAGCAATGGAATGTGGGCCACTGAATCATTTTTTCATAGTTGTTATGATGCTGTTGTTAGTCTTCTTGCTAACATAGGTATATCTCAGTTAGCAAAGTAGATATTATCCCTGGGTATTACTTCTTTTACAGAAGATTTGGTACTAGTGACAGAAATAACATGGAAAAAATAGGGATAGATTCCTACACCACAAAAAATAATTCTAGTTAAACATGTTCCATTGTTTTTTTAATTTAAAACTAGCAATATGCACATGTGAAATGAAACAACCAGATGAGGTAAGTCTTGCACAAGTAAACAAAAACATATTGAAGCTTCTAGAGACCACTTGAAGACTTTTCCCAAAATAGGTTCAGGGATGACTTCTTTCCCCAGCAACCTCTGCTTTTTTAATGATTTCCATTTTGGTGCCCAGACTTATGGATCTGTGCTTTTTGTTTTTGTTTTTAACATGCTGGTGTACCTGTTGAGGTAGCCTTATCTGCTGTCCTCTTTTCTCTGTTTTGCTGTTCATGTATGCTCGCTAAGAGATTCTGGAGGCAGCTGCTGTTTTCCTTGCTTGTTATAGGTAGGAAAATATGGTTATGGTAGGATTGGCTAGCGTACAATCCCACCTTTTCCTGGCTCAGGCTTTATTGCATCAAATGTCTGTTTTGCCAAACCTTCTTCACTATCTCCTCAGTGCAGAGACTGCTAAAAATACTTCTAGCTAGATAGAGGATGAGAAGGAAAAGGGGGTTTGGGTGGCTGTAGAAAGGCTTTGTAAAAACGAGTTTTACTGTCAGAGGCTTTGTTAACTGAGATATGCCTGTAGTATTGATTTTCAGCTCTGAACTAATTGTATCATTTTCACTGATAGCGTAAATCAGGGTGGGCAACTGTTTTTGGTCTGAGGGGCCAGTATTTCTTACCCGTGACTCTTCAGGGGCCAAAATGGATTGCCAAAATGCCTCCTAACAAAAAACACCCAGAAGTGGTAGAAATCAATTTCTGTTTTTGAAAAGTATTTTAAAAAAATGTTAAATAGTGTGGAGATGTGAGTGAAACCTATTTGAAGTAAATTGGAAAACCTGGAGGTTTCAAGGAGAGGCAGTTCTTTTTTGAGTTGGAGAAAGAAGAGTCAGGAGGGTTAGATAGCACCAAAAACAGACTATAGTGGGTTGCATGCAGTCCCAGGGTTGCACTGTGCACACATTTGTTGGAAACAACAGAGGCTGGTGATGAACCAGGACCATGTTTGAAGCGTGCCTTCTCTGTTTGTGGGGCATTAAAGAACTTTTTTCATGTAAAAAGTTTGCTGAGAAATAAGGCTGATGTGAATAAAAGTCACTTTCATTGTATGATATCTTTTTCTAGTTCCCTATTGATTCCCTATTGGGTTTATACTTATAAAGCTGCTGGTGGTGTTGTTTCAGAGTAGGATGGTAGTGGTAAAAGGATGTTTTCCCCTTTGCTCTTCAGAAATGAATATCTGTATCATCCTTTGTTTTGGAATAGAAATTTCGTCTGAATGTTCCATGCTAGAGAAACCTATGTATAATTTTTGATGGGCATGCCCTGTGTATTCCTCTGTGAACATCTTTTGTTTCAGTAACTAAAGAAAAAAATACATTCAGGAAAAAAGTGCAAAAGAAACACAAGTAGTCCATTAAATCTAGTTGATAAATTGATGGCAGATTTCTAATCCTATGGTGGAGACCATGTTGTCCTCCAAATGTCAGACTGAAACTCCTGTCAGCCTTAACTAGCAATAGCCATTTGGGAGTTGTGTTTCAACAACATTGTGAATGTTACAAGCCCAACCCACTATAGTACTTTCATACTGGAATTACCCATTATGTAATTATGCAGCGCATAATGTAACTACAACCCTCTGCAACAAAACAGAAAGGATAAGAACAATTCCAGAAACTAAAGTCAATGTTACTGTGCTAGCATGTTCTCAGCATCCCTGGCAACACTGTTGCCATGGACCAATCATCAAATTTTACACCAGGGACTCCCCCACATTAGCCATCAATCAGAATGTGGTATTTTGAAGATACTATGGCATTACCCATCTAGTTCATACTCAGTTCCCCATATGGTCCCCAGATATGTAGGAAGGAACCCATAGCACTTGTCTTGTTAAGACAGCCACAGCCTTTTGGGTAGGCAGGCAGAAATTGCTACCTGCAACCAAAAGCTCAGGACCAAACCACATATTACACATTCCCCTCAGGACCAAACTGCATGTTATGTTATTGACACTTTGAAAAAGTGTTTGAAGAAAACAGCTGCTAGGGCCAGATTTGGTACATGTTCTTGTTTGGATTAGGCAACTACACTTGTTTCCTGCCTCTTCTTTGCTGCTATTTGCCTTGAAGATTCTGTTTGCACTAGTAAATATCAGCTCAGGGGTAGAGAGCGGGAAAGTGGGTAGTTCACTCTCACCTACCAATTCATGCCGGCCATCTGCCTGATTTATGATGCTAGCAGGGCCCAGCTGGGGTGGGATGAGAGTTGTTAGTACCAATTCTTTTTTGGTCTACACAGTGATAAGAACATGACCAACATACAGATGTTTAGCCATAGTTGGGGATTATGGTGAAGAACCTTCTGTCTCCTGTTTTATTTTGTGTCTCATTCAAATACTTGAAGTGAGTAATATGTTTGTTGGTGTGAGGTTTCTATTTTAAGAATAATAACACAGGTTTCTTTTTATACTTATAATATGGAGTGAATTCTGACAACATGATAGAAGAACCAAGTTGCCAACTTCTTCTCACTGAAGCCCTTTGGCTTTGCATAAAGTTTTCCTCATTACTGAACTTCTGTGGTAGGTATAGATGCTACCTGGAAACTGATGCGGATTAATTTAAATAAAGACAGTATAACTCATAGTCAGCTTGACAATACTTCATATCTTTCTAAATAGTTGGTGTAAATCAGGCTATAAATCATGTTAATTTACACTTTTTTATGTTTACGATTAGATTTTGCACCTCTGTTGTGCTGTATAAGGTTTTGTATGGTTCCCTTTTTACTTAAAGAGCAAATATCTGTAAATTAATCCCATATAATCTAGCGGCAGGACAGTTTGTATCTGTCTATCCATCTATCTTCCTACCCTATATTACAGGATTTTAGGATGTTACACAGATAAAATCAATGTAAGACAATTGAAAGCACTTTAAATTTTAAACAAAGAGGAATAATTCAGCATATTTAATTTAATGATTAAAAACATATTAAAACAACTTAAAACCTGTATAGATTTGGGGAAAATTGTTAGACCTCAAAGACTTTGTTAACAAGCCATGTTTTAACCTGGAATCAGAAAGAAGCTTGTGTCAGTGCCAGTTGGTCCTCCAAGGGGGCACCACCAGCAGAGGCCTTCTCTCACTTCCTCACATAATGTATTATTATCAGTGATGGAACACAGAGAAAGGCCCTTCTAGCAGACCTTAGTCTTCAGATAGGTATGGATGGATGGAAGCTCCCTATGGAATCATAGAATCATAGAATCATAGAATTGCAGAGTTGGAAGAGACCACGAGGGCCATCCAGTCCAACCCCCTGCCACGCAGGGAATCACAATCAAAGCATCCCCGACAGATGGCCATCCAGCCTCTGTTTAAAGACCTCCAAGGAAGGAGACCCCACCACGCTCCGAGGGAGTGTGTTCCACTGCCGAACAGCTCTGACTGTCAAAAAGTTCCTCCTCATGTTGAGGTGGAATCTCTGTTCCTGGAGCTTGCACCCATTGCTCCGTGTTCCAGTCTCTGGAGCAGCAGAAAACAAGCCTGCTCCATCCTCAGCGTGACATCCCTTCAAATACTTAAACAGGGCTATCATATCGCCTCTAAACCGTCTTTTTTCCAGGCTAAACATACCCAGCTCCCTAAGTCTCTCCTCATAAGGCATTGTTTCCAGACCTTTCACCATTTTAGTTGCCCTTCTCTGGACACGCTCCAATTTGTCAATATCCTTTCTGAATTGTGGTGCCCAGAACTGGACACAGTATTCTAAGTGAGGTCTGACCAAGGCAGAATAGAGTGGCACTATTACTTCCCTTGATCTAGACACTATACTTCTATTGATACAGCCCAAAATTGCATTGGCCTTTTTAGCTGCCGCATCACACTGTTGGCTCATGTTCAACTTGTGGTCTACTAGGACTCCTAGATCCCTTTCGCACATAGTCTCATTCAGCCAGGTCTCTCCCATCCTATATTTATGCATTTCATTTTTCCGCCCTAAATGCAGTACTTTACATTTCTCCGTATTGAATTTCATTTTGTTAGCTTTGGCCCAGCTCTCCAGTCTATCCAGGTCATTCTGAATTTTGATCCTGTCCTCTAGGGTATTAGCTACTCCTCCCAATTTGGTGTCATCTGCAAATTTGATAAGTATGCCCCTAATTCCCTCATCTAAGTCATTGATAAAGATGTTGAATAGCACTGGGCCCAGGACAGAACCCTGTGGCACCCCACTGGTCACATCTTTCCAAGACGAAGAGGAGCCACTGCTGAGCACCCTTTGGGTTCGGCCGGTCAACCAATTACAAATCCATTGAACAGTTAACTTGTCTAGCCCACATTCTACAAGCTTGTTTGCAAGAATGTCATGGGGAACCTTGTCAAAGGCCTTACTGAAATCAAGGTATGCAATGTCCACAGCATTCCCTTCATCTACCAAGCTGGTAACTTTATCAAAAAAAGAGATCAGATTAGTCTGGCATGACTTGTTTCTCTGAAACCCATGCTGACTTTTTGTGATTATGGCATTGCCTTCTAAATGTTCACAGACTCTCTGTTTGATGATCTGTTCTAGAATCTTCCCTGGTATTGATGTCAGACTAACTGGACGATAGTTGTTGGGATCCTCTTTTTTCCCCTTTTTGAAGATGGGAACAACGTTTGCCCTCCTCCAGTCTGCTGGGACTTCTCCTGTTCTCCAGGAGTTCTCAAATATTATTGCCAATGGCTCTGAGATTATATTTGCCAGCTCTTTTAATACTCTTGGATGTAGTTCATCTGGTCCTGGAGATTTAAATTCATTTAGATTAAGAAGGTATTCCTGTACCACCTCTTTACTTATTTTCAGCTGGATTTCCCCTATTGTGTCCTCTGTTCCATTTTCCTCAGGTTGGTCCTCCTTTTCCTTTTCTGAAAACACTGAGGCAAAGAAGGTGTTGAGTAATTCTGCCTTTTCTCTGTCCCCTGTTAGCATTTTGCCATCTTCTCCACGTAGTGGCCCTATCATTTCCTGCTTCCTCCTTTTGCTGCGGACATACCCAAAAAAACCCTTTTTATTGTTCTTAACCTCCCTAGCAAGCCTGAGCTCATTCTGCACTTTAGCTTTTCTGACTTTACTCCTACACGTGTTCGCTATCTGTTTGAATTCTTCTTTGGTGATTTCCTCCCTTTTCCATTTCCTATACATGTTCCGTTTAAAACTTAGCTCCATTGAAAGTTCTTTAGTCATCCATCCTGGTTTCTTGAGACACCTCCCATTTTTCTTCCTCAATGGTACTGTTTGAAATTGTGCCTTCAGTATCTCCCTTTTGAGAAAGTCAAAACCGTCTTGAGGTCCCTTCTCTTTTAGTATTCTTGACCATGGGATCATCCCCAGTATTTCCCTGAGTTTATTGAAATCAGCTCTCCTAAAGTCAAGAATGCGTGTCTGACTATGCCTGGCTTCTCCTTTCCATTGTATAACAAACTCCAGGAGAACAGGTGGTTTAGGACTTTAAATCTTATCACAGATGCTTTGAATTCAGCCTAGAAGTGTATTTCCAGCTAGTGCAATTCCTTTACAACCAGTGTTAAATGATTTTTATAAGATGTCCCAATCAGCAATCTAGCTGCTGCATTTTGCCTACCTTCAGCCTCTGAGGTGTCTTCAAATAGAACACATGACAGTAATCTAAGTTACCAGTGCATGAGCTACTGTGATTAAGTTATCCCTGTCCAGGAAAGCCCATACCTGGCAGACGGGTTGAAGCTTGTCTTGGGCACTCTGAATTATGGAGTCCACATGGAGCCCTCCAGTGATAGATGGATCCAGAAGTACTCCTAAACAGTCCAGATGCTCCTTCAGAGCGAATGTAGCTCTCACCGACTACTAGTTCCTCAACCACCAATCTGTAGAGCTTCCCTCTTATTGGGATTCAGCATCTACAGTGGGCCCTTTGGATTTGCAAGGGTTTGGTTCCAGGAACATGTGTGGATACCAGAAAACATGGATCATCAGCTCCCATATTAATAAATGGCAGTAACTTGAATGCAGATGCTTCAGCCTATCCATGTTCACATCACAGCAATTTTATAATATGGGACATGATGATCTCTGGTTGGTTGAATTTGTGGATCCAGAACCTGTGGATCTGCAGAGCCCACTATACTCATTGGTTCTCATCCAGCCCAATACAATAGGTAGATAGTGGTTCAGCAGTTGCACAGCTATAGCCGGATGATGACAAGGGAAAGAGGAGCTGAGTGTCATCAGAATAATATTTGACCCAGTCCAAAAACACCTAATGACCTCACCTAGAGACTTCATATAGCTGCTGTTAGACAGCACGGGGAATAAGATGGAACCTGATGGCAACCCCATGGGTTTGTAGCCATGGGGCTTTGTAGGAGTCATCCACTGCCACTCTCTGGATCTTGCCTCAGCCTCACAAGCACAAAGTAGCAAACAAAGATGAAAGGCCTGTGATTGATAGATTGAAGTAAGTATGAGATAGAAATGCAATGTCTGTTTTTGATAGAGTGCAGATATTCATATTTATGAAATGATAAAATGAGTTATTTACACAGAAGAACTGTAGGGACTAAGCTTTACTGAACACAGTGTGACTTGCTTATTAGCAAACATGCATAGAGAAATTTTGATGCTCCAGATGGCCTACAGTTTCCATCAGCCCAACCCAGCATGACCAATTGTACGGAGTTATGGGATTTGCTGTCCAAAATGTGGAGGCAAAACATTATCCACCTCTTATGTCTAGGATCAAGCAGTAAGCATTGTAAGTTGATAAATCTAGGATACCAGATTTATCTATTTGGATATTTTCAAATTTTATTTCCTAAATGTAGATATACAATTGTATTGAATCTGTTTTATGGACATGGTGTTGAATGTAGTAGTGCATTTGATCCTCCACATTCATGGGGGTTAGGGGCACAGAACCCCCACAAAACTGGAAAAACCATGACTATCACAAGCCCCCCCCCCCCGAACATGCAAAAGCACCAGCCTGGCACTCCCTCTTCCACCTTGCCACCAGGACACCTCAGCCAGATTTTAAACCCTCCCATTCCCTGGGAAAGGGAGAGATGGGCTGGCCCTGTTGGAAGGACTGGAGATTGAGAGTATTGAAAGGAAAAGAAGTGGGGTGAGCAGGTAGATGGGCTGGGAAGGGGTTTAAAATCTGCCTGAGACATCATGGTAACAAGGTGGGAAAGAGAGTGATGGGCTAGCACTTTTGGAAGGACAGGAGATTGAGAGGAAGAGGAGTTTTTGTTCCTGGATTGTAAGCATGCATGTCTGAATTCTACAGGAGTTTTCTGTATTTCGCATTACTAAATGTATGTTGCGTTAACTCCTGTTGGATTTTTAGGGTAATTTAGCAATACAATTAGATGTTCAATTACTTTGGTTAACACTATGAAATTCTGTTTAGAATATTTGCTCTTAAACAAACACAAAACCCAATATGTTTTGCTATGCTCTTAAACAAGACTGCTAATTTGTTTTACAAATAAGGTCCTCAGTAAATGACCCAGTGGATTTTTCTGTCCTGTGCCCTGCAGTACTCTCATGGGAATCCACTGGGAAAAGAATACAGTGCTGTCAGTTTCAAAATATAGTTTTGGGAAGTCCAGTGATGGGTAGTAGGGCCCGTTCCTCAATATGCATCTACAGTAGACTTAAGATACATGAGGAGTGGGAAAGAAGCATGTTACTTTTTAAATAGTTCATGTGAGTTTGGCTATTAGAATTAAAACTCTACAATTCCTCTCAGGCTTGAGATAATTCAAGGGCCAAGAGAGTGAAGCAGGAAGTTCCTAGTTCATGTCACATGACTTTCACAAAAGGTCTGGGTGGGAAATCAGTAACAGTTTCAGCCTTTCTCTCTAATATGGAGATTATGTGAAAGCACTAGATTAATGTCAGTTATCAATCCAGGCAGATACTCATCTGTTTGGTGTTGAAAGTTATGGTTTGTTCACACATTACTATTTGAGAGAACCTCTCATGATTTCAAAGAAACTACATCCCCCTAAAGTTCAGAACTCTTTTTTGTTTGAGATACATATGCTTTTGTTTCAAAGTGTGTGTGTGTGTGTGTGTGTGTATAACAATATAACAGGGGGACTGTTAAGATAATTTTTTCTAGGAGAGTACTTTCCTATTGAGTATGTATTCTGTTTAGTGTCTGGGTAATTGGGTAACATTTTCCATTAAAAGAAGTTTAATATTTTATAGATTTCACCAGTAGTATCTGAAATAGATATTTGTGTGAGTCTTGTAAAAACATGTTGCATGGGCTGCCATTCTATTTTTTAATCTTTTTGTTTGTGCTATTTACATAACTTTATCTAGAAATAATTATTCGTTTCTTTAGTTTTGTAGATATTGTTAAATTACTGTTGTAGAGTTTCCACTTCATGTTTAAAGAATGAAATGTAGTGCATAAAAATGAGAGTATGAAGAGAAATAGGAAACTTCTTTGTTGCAATAGAACTACCACCCTGGGTTCCTCCTCTCACTTATGTGCATGTGGAATAGAAGAGATTTGCTTATTGTTGGTGACTTGAAAAACATAAATGAGACTCCGGGAGTTTTCTAACTAAATGATGCATATGCAAGCCTTCCATGTAGAACTCAATTATTGTAATGGCTGCAACTTTATTCCATTGAGAAAAGGGGAACAAAAGGTTGTTTGTTAACGACCATACAACTGGATACAAAGGCTCCAATGACCTTTGAATCTTAGTAGCTGTGCATCTGAAGGATGAATTGTCTAAAGAACTGGAATAACTGCCAGGAGACAGGAGATCTACTTTTCAGTCCCTTTGCGTATTCCTGTTTTAATGTCCCTATTAAAATATGTTAATGGCATAAACCTCTTCTGTAGACAGAATGAATGTCCCTTTAATCAACAATATTCTAATTAACTCTCCCCCCACCTCAAAAAAGTACCCGTTGTTTTCAAGAAAAAGTTGCTTTGAGTTGCTGAAGTGCTTCAAGGAGCTATTATGAGGTAAGGAAATGCTTTTCTTCTTGAGAAGCTTGGATCAGATATTTTTCTACCTTTCTAAGCTAGATTACTGGCAAGCTGGAAAGTAGCAGGCATTCTACGTTTATGCATACTAAGTACATTTCAGGTCAAACCAGGGTTGAATTCCTCCCAACAACCTGTCAAAACAGAGTGATCCAGCCTTTGGGACTGTTCGAAGGACCATTTTCCTCCGATTGAAGGTGAGTGTCTTACTGCCTTTGGAGGTGAGGTCTGATTGGCTGTGACATGGGCAGGACCTTCTCTGTTGTGGAAGTCAGGTTGTGTAATTCTCCTAGGATGTCTGCTAAGCAGCAGTCTGCTAAAATTCAATAAAAGCAATACAAAGAAGCAATAATAAATGACAAAGCAAATGCTTGCTTTCCCCCTGAAAGCTTGTATAAATGGATATGTTTTTAACTGCCACTTGAAAGACAGAGAGTATATGGGGACAACTGGTTCTCTGTTGAAAGTATGTGGGGGACAACTGTCTCCCATGAATAGCATGCTGACAGATATTTGTATTCAGATGGTCTGTTAAGACCTTGTTTTGTTGTGTCTTCAAGTTAGTTTCTTCCCCATTTATATTTTTGTTTCAGTTAGTGAAGTTTGGGGCCTGTCCTCAATATATTTTAATATTTTTGAGTGTACAGTTGGCCCTCCACATTTGCAGTTTTGAGTATTTGTGGTTTGTAAGCTACTGTTATACTGTTACTGCAAAGTCCCTCAGCCTGCCTCCCTCCACTCTGGTGGGAAGACTGGCTCCTCCCCGACACCCACCCCATCCTCATCCTCTCCCTTCTCTTCCTCCATTCCAGCCAACAACATTGCCTGTTTCCCCCTTTCCCATGTTTGAACGACAATGGACTTTTAAGGAGGTGTAGCAATGTTTAGCTCCAGAACATAGAGCACAAATCATACCAGTTTGGATGGGAGGTGAGCATGAAAATGGAGTGTTGTTGCTGGTTGGGCAGAAGGAGGGGGAGGCGAGGGTGGAAAAGTTTTGTGTGCCCAAGAACTGCTACCACTGCTGTGTCAGGGATTGTGTTTTTTGCTTTGGTTTTGGGGGAGATGGGGTGGAATAAGTTTCTAAAAGTGGCATAGCTTGGTCTGGGTGCCAGGGCAGCCTGAGACATGGGGTGTTGTTGCTGGCCGGGCAGAGGAAGGGGGAGGTGAGGCCGCTGCTGTGGTAGGGACTGTGCTTTTCACTTTGGTTTGGGGGGAGATGGGGTGGAATAAGATTTTTCAGGTGGAACAGGTCGGTTTGGGTGCCAGGAGAGCAGGAGATATGGAGTGTTGTTGCTGGCTGGGCAGAGGGAGGGGGAGGTGAGGGTGGGCAAGTTTTATATGCCCCAAAACTGCTGCTGTTGCTGCTGTGGGGATTGTGCTTTTCACTTTGATTTGTGGGGAAGACAATGTGGACTAAGATTTTATTACTGGTACTGGTGTTGGTGGCAGGACATGGAGGGGGAAATAAGGGTGGGCAGGGTTGGCATGTGTGGATGTGCTTTTTGCTTGGGCTGGAGGGGAGAGGGGTTGAATCAGAGTTTTGAAGAGGCAGTTCGGTTTGGATGCCAGCAGGGAATGAGAGGTACTGTTTTTGGTGGCAGGACACAGGGACGGGGAGGGGAGGCAAGGGTGGGCGAGGTTTGTTTGTGCGCCTGAGAACTGCCGCCATTGCTGCAGTGGCTATGCTTTTCACTTGGGCTCGAGAAGAGATGGGCTTGAATCAGAGTTTTGAAGAAGGAGTTCAGTTTGGATGCCAGCTGGGAATAAGGGGTGGAGTTTTTTTTTTTTTTTAACCAGGATAAGAGGATTGAAAGAGGTACAAGGCCTAGTAACTTTGCGAATGTGGCGGGAAAGGAAGGAATAGGCAATACTGTAGGCTGGAGTGGAGGAAAAGAAAGGGGAGGACACAGATGGTGTGGGCAGGTGAGCAGTAGCTGCTGCTACTAAAGTTCAGTTTGGAGTGGAGGGAGGCAGAGGGACTTGGAAATCAGCTGAGTCATCGAGCTTCCTTTTATTGATGTGCTTCCTTTGATTTCTGCTTCAATAGAAGATGACAAACAGCTTTAAGAAGACACTTAATGGCTTCTGAAAATCATTGCAGTTGCTGGCTGTATCAGGGAAACTTTGGTTCAATGATGTTACTGAGTTTGCAAGAAGTTTCTGGAAAAATCTGAGCAGAGATTAAAACTGAAAAAAGAGTGTCTTTCCTCCTGTAGGTGATGGTAGTTAACAGGATAAGCCAGTGTGAGGTAGTGGTCCAAGTGTTGTACTAGGACTGCAGGAGACCAGGATTTCAGCCGCAGAAAGGCTAGGTCACACTCTCTCAGCCTTAGACGAACAGAATGGCAGACTTCCTCTGAATAAAACTAGCCATGAAAACCCTGTGACAGGGTTGCTATAAATCAGAGTTGCCATAATAACAGCAGGTGTAAGATGACTGTGGAATATGGGAGCCTTGGGGAGAGGTGGGTAAGAAATAAAAGATGATGATGATGTGCCTTCTTTGACTGGTTGCATGTTGTCTTTTAAGGAGTCAACCATGCACGTTGATTGAAAGCTTTCAGGCCATTTAATATACATAATGTCACAGAAAGCACTGGCATTCTGTGGAAATCTGGTTAAAATGTTAAGGTCAATCTGATATTAGTAAATGTGAAGGGTTCAGTGTTGAGCTTGGCAGAGGATATAAAAAAGGTAAACTGCTTCATAGTGGGCTGGAGGGATATGTAAGTACAAAAAGACTCTCAGATACATTGTATATACCATGCTTTTTTCTTTTGCTTTAAAATCATTACATTGCATTGACCCAAGAAATGGAAAACCAAGGATTGTATAGCACACGTGTCTGTGTCAGTTGCTCAAAAATGTCTGTTTTAAAGGTAACTTTAAATTGACTCTCTTTGCATCAATGCATGTCTTGATTTGGCTTTTATTTAGGACTGCATTAAAGCAGAGAATTTACCAATCGCAATGAGACATTCAGTATCTGAAGTATCCGTCTGAGGATTTGTCATAAATGTAGTATAAAAATTAGAAGGTTTTCCTAAGAGGAGATACTCTCAGCTATGGACAGGGAAGAAACACTGGCACTGAAGAGGTCAAGGGGTGGTATGGGAAAAAATGAGGCTCTTTGAAAAGGTTAATGTTAGTCCATAACCACATATTTGACTTTTCATAGGCACTTTCCCATCTCTTTTCTATGCTGCTGCCCCTTAGTACTGCGACATGTCGAAAAACATTAAGGAGAGATATAGTGAGTGCTTTTTATCAATTCACCTTTCCTGTGTTCTGGAAATTGAGTTCTGCATTTCTGTGTTGACTTCTGTGCAAAAGTCTTAATACTTTAAGTGTGTTTCTGTAGCACTCATGGTCTAAAACTGAGATATCCTTAACACTTAGATGCCCTTTGAACACGGTCACTTACTCTTTCATAACAAATTGTGTTCTCCGTTATCAAGTGTAGTCATGATTAAGTGATGTGTTCCAACCAAGAACTCTGCGAAGTGACCAAAGGTTTTGTTTGAAATTATTTTGGGCACTTGTAATGAAGGTGTAAAATTTCTTGAAATTTTGAACCCATATGCTGGGGATGGGGGGGTTTGTGGTGGAGGAAATGTTTGTAAAAATTGTGAAAAAATTGTGATTTTTTTTAAAAAAAACTTTTGTTATAGAAATTCAGTAGTATACAGTGAGATTGTCTACATTTTGTGTATAAAGAGAAAAAGAAAAAAGCAAATAAAGTAACATATGCTCTGGCTTTTCTTCGCAAACGAAGATTCAGGAAGGACTCATCCCGCGCTTTCTGCAAGCGCGCTGATGACTAAAAAGGCCAATCCGAGATAAACATGTCCGGTTGCAAAAAGCACAGCAGAAGGTCTCCTTGGGTGATGTTTTTGGGTTGTGATTCTTTCTGCGTTGTCGTTTCTCTTCAAGACTTGTTCGTCGTGAGTTCTCAAATAAGGCTGCAGCATTGTGGATAGTGCGTCTCCATGCCTCCCGATGTGAGGCCAGGGCGGACCACTGTTGGTGATCAATTTGGCCAAGCCTGAGATGTTGTTTCAGGGAGTCTTTGTATCGCTTTTTTGGAGCGCCCCTCTTACGCTGACCCGTGGCGAGTTCACCGTAGAGTAGTATTTTTGGGAGGCGATGGTCCTCCATCCTAGAAACGTGCCCTGCCCAGCGCAGCTGTGTTCTCAATATCATGGCCTCAATGCTGGTGATCCCTGCTTGCTCAAGGACAGCAACATTCATCACATAGTCAGTCCAGTGTATATTTAGGATTGTGCGTAGACAGCGCTGATGAAAGCGCTCGAGGAGTCGTAGGTGGTGGCGATAGGTGACCCATGTTTCAGATCCATAAAGGAGGATAGACAGTACGATGGCTCTATACACACTGATTTTTGTGCTTTGCCTCAGGTGTTTATTGCTCCAGACTCTTTTGTGAAGTCTTCCAAATGCACTATATGCCTTTGCTAATCTGTGATCGATCTCTTTGTCAATCTTGGCATCTGAGGAGATGATGCTTCCCAGGTAGGTGAACTGCTGAACGGACTTGAGACAGTCTACAAAATGTAGACAGTGAGATTGTCTACATTTTGTGTATAAAGAGAAAAAGAAAAAAGCAAATAAAGTAACATAATAGCAATGATAAATGGATGTGTTTTATCATTTTTCTAATAAATCAAACACACACAGCAAGGGAGAAAAAGACCTGGAGATTGCTGCCCGGGGTCGCGCCTAAATCTCTAAAGTATCTTTCCAGAAGGACACCTGGTGAGATGGGGTATAAAGAGTGGATATATTACTATTTACAAATTCTATTAATGGATGCCAAATTCCAAAAAAGGATTGTTTCCTTGTTTGACCATTGGTCCATCTGACTTGATTAGAAAGCTTTTCCATGAGCTGTATGTCCCATAGTCTATTCCACCAAGTCGACATCATAGGTGTTCCAGCTTTCCAATTTCTGGCAAGTAAGATATTAGGATTTGTTCTCATTGAAAATATAGATAGCAATAACAGTTTCGGGCAGAATTTTATTCTCTGTTTTGTTATTTTGGAAATTAGTTCCACTACTGAATTCCAGAAATTTAAGGCCCACCACGCATTCTAACCACATAATGTAGGTATGTTCCTCTAAGCCCACAAGTTATTCCAGCATGTTGATTAGTGGTTTCTGTCAGCCTAGCTAGTTGTAAAGGTGTAAGATACCATTTATAGGCTAGTTTGATTGTGTTCTCTTTTATGGGTATAGAGCGGGATTTGAAAGGGTGGGGACCCACAGGTTTGCCCATTCTGATTCTGAGATGTTCGTACAGAGATCAGCTTCCCATTGTGCCATTTGCTGCGAATCTGTGGCAAGTTTCCAGAAAAGAGAAACAATTGTACCCAATGGGCATATATATAGTGCTGATCCCTGGCATATTGGGGAAAAAACAATTCCTGGTCCCCCACATCATATAGACTGAGAAGCACTGATCTAAACAGTTTAGGGATAAAGCCTCATTTCCCCCTGACAATTTCATATTGATTCTGGCTTGGTAACCATTTGTGCTTACCTAATGTTTTGAAACTGACAATAAAAACTCATTGTTTAATGTGGTACTGTATTTTATTATGTATTTGTATCTTAATACAGTTAAGTCAAACCTTTCTATTTTTCTTCTTTATGTAGATTCTCAGAAATGAACAGATATTTGTAATACATCTCTGAAGTCGTATTTATAAAGCTTAATTCATTTAACAAAGGCATCCAGGCCCTGAAGAAAATAAAAGCCATCATTTGAAACTGTTTCATCTTCTTTGATGTATGTAGTACAGGAGATCCCTTCAAAATTACTTGAAAATTAATTGCTGCTTTAAATAACCCAAAGGTTACTTTAAAGCAAAATGAATAGGATATAGACGAAAGGAGAAAATTGTTCATGGGTGTCATGTAACAACAGGATGGGGGGGGGAACACAAATCCTCCCCATATTGCTTCATTCCCCCCCCCCCAATAATTAGTACATAGATATTTTAAAAGAGGAAAATAGAGAATTAAAAGTGGTAAAGATTTTCAAAAGAAATCTTCCTTGTTCATCCAGAAAACATGGCGGCCTTTCTTGTCATTTATAACATTAGAAGGTCACTTCTGGGAAAGGGGTGGAGAAAGGAATTTGTTTGGTTCCCTATACAGGTTTATATCATGTATAGCTTGCTTGCACTTTTGGGTATCAAAGTTTTTGTTGCTTTTTATTCACATTTGCAGAATATTTTAATTTCTTAAAAGGAATTCTAATTGATTTTGAGCCTTGAAGTGGTTGGAGTGAATTCTGTTCTTTTGGTATACTGCTATATTCTGTTCTACCTCTGTCATGGGATTGATTTCCTATGGTTCAGGGATCCTCATCTTTTGGTTAGCCTCTAACTTCAGTGACAAGAGACACTGTAGTAATTAAGTATATTTGCCTCATATGTGTACTTTAGTTTAACTAGTGTCCTACTTGTTTTATATGCTTTTATTTTAAAGGAAATAATTTTCTGGTAACTTTGGTCAATCTGGAGGCCACGAAGTGTTTTGTGTTTCCGGCTGCATTTAGTCACTATCCAGTACAGAATTAATGATTAGAATCCTAGAAACCTAGAATTAGAGTTGGAAGAGACCACAAGGGCCATCCAGTCCAAACCTCTGCCCTGAAGAAATACACAATCAAAATACTCCCGATAAATGGCCATCCAGCCTCTGTTTAAAACCTCCAAAGAAGGAGACTCCACCACACTACAAGGCAGTGTATTCTACTGTCGAACAGCTCTTCCCGTGAGGAAGTTCTTCTTAATGTTTAGGTGGAATCTCTTTTCTGTAGTTTGAGTCCATTGCTCCATGTTCTAGTCTTTGGAGCAGCAGAAAACAAACTTGCTCTGTCTTCAGTATGATATCCTTTCAAGTATTTAAACATGGCTATCATATCCCCTCTTAACCTTTTATTCTTCAGGCTAAACATATCCAACTCTCTAAGCTGTTCCTCATAGGGCTTGGCTTCCAGACCTTTCACCATTTTGGTCGCCCTCCTCTGGACACGTTCCAGCTTGTCAGTATCCTTCTTGAATTGTGGTGCCCAGTACTGGACACAGGATTCTGGGTGAGGTCTGACCAAAGCAGAATAGAGTGGCACTATTACTTCCCTCAGTCTAAACAGTATACTATTGATGCAGCCTAGAATTGCATTGGCTTTTTTAGCTGCCGAGTCACACTGCTTACTCGTGTTCAGCTTGTGGTCCACTTAGACTCGTAGATTGCTTTCACCTGTACTGCTATCAATCCAGGTGTCATCCTATAGCTCTGAATTTCATTGTTTGTGCCTAAATGTAGTGTCTTACATTTCTCCCTGCTGAAATTAATTTTGTTAGTTTTGTTCCAGCTCTCCAATCTCTTAAGGTCATTTTGAATTCTGATCCTGTCCTCTGGGGTATTTGCTACAACTCCTAATTTGGTGTCATTTGCAAATTTGATAAGCATGCTCTCTATTCCATCATCCATGTCATTGATCAAGATGTTGGATAGCAGTGTGCCCAGGACCGAACCCTGTGGCACCCTGTTAGTCACTTCTCTCATAGAATCATAGAATCATAGAATTGCAGAGTTGGAAGAGACCACGAGGACCATCCAGTCCAACCCCCTGCCACGCAGGAAATCACGATCAAAGCATCCCCGACAGATGGCCATCCAGCCTCTGTTTAAAGACCTCCAAGGAAGGAGACCCCACCATGCTTTGCGGGAGTGTGTTCCACTGCCGAACAGCTCTGACTGTCAAAAGGTTCCTCCTAATGTTGAGGTGGAATCTCTGTTCCTGGAGCTTGCATCCATTGCTCTGTGTTCCTGTCTCTGGAGCAGCAGAAAACAAGCCCGCTCCATCCTCAGTGTGAACACCCCTTCAAATACTTAAACAGGGCTATCATATCGCCCCTTAACCGTCTTTTTTTCCAGGCTAAACATACCCAGCTCCCTAAGTCTCTCCTCATAAGGCATTGTTTCCAGACCTTTCACCATTTTAGTTGCCCTTCTCTGGACATGCTCCAATTTGTCAATATCATTTTTGAATTGTGGTGCCCAGAACTGGACACAGTATTCTAGGTGAGGTCTGACCAAGGCAGAATAGAGCGGCACTGTGACTTCCCTTGATCTAGACACTATACTTCTATTGATACAGCCCAAAATTGCATTGGCCTTTTTAGCTGCCGCATCACACTGTTGACTCATGTTCAACTTGTGGTCTGCTAGGACTCCTAGATCCCTTTCGCATGTAGTCTCATTCAGCCAGGTCTCTCCCATCCTATATCGATGCATTTCATTTTTTCGCCCTAAGTGCAGTACCTTACACTTCTCCATATTGAATTTCATTTTGTTATCTTTGGCCCAGCTCTCCAGTCTATCCAGGTCATTTTGAATTTTGATCCTGTCCTCCAGGATATTAGCTACTCCTCCTAATTTGGTGTCATCTGCAAATTTGATAAGTATGTCCCTAATTCCCTCATCCAAGTCATTGATAAAGATGTTGAATAGCACTGGGCCCAGGACAGAACCTTGTGGCACCCCACTGGTCACATCTTTCCAAGAAGAAGAGGAGCCATTGCTGAGCACCCTTTGGGTTTGGCCGGTCAACCAATTACAAATCCATTGAACAGTTAACTGGTCTAGCCCACATTTTACAAGCTTGTTTGCAAGAATGTCATGGGGAACCTTGTCAAAGGCCTTACTGAAATCAAGGTATACGATATCCACAGCATTCCCTTCATCTACCAAGCTGGTAATTTTATCAAAAAAAGAGATCAGATTAGTCTGGCATGACTTGTTTCTCTGAAACCCATGTTGACTGTTTGTGATTGTGGCATTGCCTTCTAAATGTTCACGGACTCTCTGTTTAATGATCTGCTCTAGAATCTTCCCTGGTATTGATGTCAGACTAACTGGACGATAATTGTTGGGATCCTCTTTTTTTCCCTTTTTGAAGATGGGGCCAACGTTTGCCCTCCTCCAGTCTGCTGGGACTTCTCCTGTTCTCCATGAATTCTCAAAGATTATTGCCAATGGCTCTTGAGATTACGTTTGCCAGCTCTTTTAATACCCTTGGATGAAGTTCATCTGGTCCTGGAGATTTAAATTCATTTAGTTTAAGAAGGTATTCCTGTACTACCTCTTTGCTTATTCTGTGCTGGATTTCCCCTATTGTGTCCTCTGTTCCTTTATCCTCAGGTTGGTCCCCCTTTTCCTTTTCTGAAAAAAACTGAGGCAAAGAAGGTGTTGAGTAATTCTGCCTTTTCTCTGTCCCCTGTTAGCATTTTGCCATCTTCTCCGCGTAGTGGCCCCACCATTTCCTTCTTCCTCCTTTTGCTGCGGACATACCCCAAAAACCCCTTTTTATTGTTCTTAAACTCTCAGCAAGCCTGAGCTCATTCTGCACCTTAGCTTTTCTGACTTTACTCCTACACGTGTTTGCTGTCTGTTTGAATTCTTCTTTGGAGATTTCCCCCTTTTTCCATTTCCTATACATGTTCTGTTTAAAACTTAGCTCTGTTGATATTTCTTTAGTCATCCATCCTGGTTTCTTGAGACACCTCCCATTTTTCTTCCTCAATGGTACTGTTTGAAATTGTGCCTTCAGTGTCTCCCTTTTGAGAAAGTCCCATGCCTCTTGAGGTCTCTTCTCTTTTAGTATTCCTGACCATGGGATCACCCCCAGTGTTTCCCTGAGTTTATTGAAATCAGCTCTCCTAAAGTCAAGAATGCATGTCTGACTATGCCTGGCTTCTCCTTTCCATTGTATAACACACTCCAGGAGAACATGATCACTCTGACGTAAGGATCCCACCACTTGCACCCCATCAACCAGGTCATCCTTGTTGGTTAGGATCAGATCTAAAATAGCTGATCCCCTTGTTGCCTCTTCCACCTTTTGCACCATGAAATTGTCTTCCAGGCGAGTAAGGAATTTGCTAGACCTTGAAGTTTTGGTTGAGTTAGATTTCCAGCAAATATCTGGATAGTTGAAGTCACCCATGACTACTACATCTCTCCTTTTTGCGTGTGTGGTCAGCTGTTCTAGAAAGGCATCATCCAATTCCTCCGTCTGACTTGGGGGTCTGTAGTACAGTCCCACAGTAACATCCTTGTTGTTTCCCTCCCCTTTAATTTTTTCCAGATGCTCTCCACCTGGCTTCCAGTATTGATGTCATGGATCTCTTCACTGGTGTAAATATCCCTGACATATAATGCTATTCCTCCTCCTTTTCTGTTTGGCCTGTTTCTCTTATAAAGGTTATACCCCTCTAATCCTACATTCCAATCATGAGACTCATCCCACCAGGTTTCAGTAATGCCTATTATATCATATTTGCTTTGTAGTGCTAGGAGTTCAAGTTCATCTTGCTTATTTCCCATGCTCTGTGCATTCGTATAGAGACTTCTAAGACCATGTGTTCCCTTTACTTGCTTCCTGTGCAAGTTTTTTCCCCTCCCACTGTTGGGTCCTTGTGCTGTTTGCCTTGTTCCCTCTATGACAGTTTGACTATTTTCTCCAGCCCTTTTGCCTTCCAGAATACTGTCTCCCTCCCCCATATGACTCAGTTTAAAGCCCTCCTGATCAAATTCTTGAGACTGTAGGCAAAAACATTTCTGCTAACCGTTGTGAGATGCACCCCATCTCTTGCCAGAAGTCCCCCCTCATGGAAGCACACCCCATGATCCAAGAATCCAAATCGTTCTCGGCGACACCATCTACGGAGCCAGTTGTTTACGTCGGCTATTTTCCACTCCCTTCCTGGACCATGCCCTTCAACTGGCAGAAGAGACAAGATGACAACATGTGCATCCATTTCCTTCAGCTTCCTCCCGAGAGCCTCATAATCTCTTCTGATCTTGGGAAAGCTGTGCCTTGAAGTATCGTTGGTTCCCACATGGACCAAAAGGAAGGGGTAATGATCTGTAGGCTTGATGAGTCCTGTTAGTCTCTCCATCACATCACGGATCTTTGCCCCAGGGAGACAACACACCTCCCGATTCATCTTGTCAGGGCCACAAACCACTGCTTCTGTACCCCGCAGCAAGGAGTCCCCCACCACCACCATACGCCTCCGCCGAGGCTTCGCAGCTGCTGCTCCTTGCGATGGTGCACTCAAGGTCCCCTGTTCTGCCCCTAAAGTCTGTCCATGCTGTTCTTCCTCATTGTCCTTGATAAGGGAGAGGGCTTTGAATCGATTCTGTAGCTGCAAGTTGCTCGAAGGATTCCTGGATTTTCTTGTTTTGTGTGTGACATTCCTCCAGCTATCAACCTCCTGTGTTTGTGGAATGACCTTCTCCTCCCCAGCCAGTTCCTCTGTGTGGTCCCTGCCCAAGACTGTTCGTTCTGTTGTGTCCAGGAAAACTTCTTGCTCCCGAATGTGTTGAAGTGTAGCTACCCTTTTCTCCAGCTGCTGGACTTTCTCCTCCAAGAGGGCTACCAGCTTGCACTTGGTGCATGTGAAGTCCCCCATGTCTGTAGACAAGAAGAGAAACATCCCACAAGTGTTGCAAGTGACCGCAGCAGCCCCCTCAGTGTCCATGGTGAGAGCTTCTTGAACTCTTAGTTAATGCTGAGAACTCTAAGCTGTACTTTTACGTGTGCTGTATTTTTGTTTTGGTCAGTCAAATTCGCGTGCCTCACCAACAAACAGCCTCTCCCAAGACGTTAAAAAAATTCAAACTCCCAGAAGCAGCCTCTCCCAAGAGTTTTTTTTAAAAAAATTCAAACTCACCCACTCAAAATGTCTCTCTAGAAGCTTCTCTCCTTCTTCTCCCTGGCAGGAAACTGGCCTGAAAAGCCTCTGCAAGGAGTTTATATAGATCTAGGCTCCCAGCTCCACCCCCTAGTGACTCACAGGTGTGACTCACAGAAGCTCCACCCCCTCACCAACAAGCAGCCTCTCCCAAGAGTTTAAAAAAATTCAAACTCACAGAAGCTCCACCCCCTCACCAACAAGCAGCCTCTCCCAAGAGTTTAAAAAAATTCAAACTCCCAGAAGCAGCCTCTCCCAAGAGTTTTTTTTTTTAAAAATTCAAACTCACCCACTCAAAATGTCTCTCTAGAAGCTTCCCTCCTTCTTCTCCCTGGCAGGAAACTGGCCTGAAAAGCCTCTGCAAGGAGTTTATATAGAGCTAGGCTCCCAGCTCCACTCCCTAGTGACTCACAGGTGTGACTTACAGAAGCTCCACCCCCTCACCAACAAGCAGCCTCTCCCAAGAGTTTAAAAAAAATCAAACTCCCAGAAGCTCCACCCCCTCACCAACAAGCAGCCTCTCCCAAGAGTTTTAAAAAATTCAAACTCCCAGAAGCAGCCTCTCCCAAGAGTTTTAAAAAAAATTCAAACTCACCCACTCAAAATGTCTCTCTAGAAGCTTCTCTCCTTCTTCTCCCTGGCAGGAAACTGGCAGGATGAAGAGGAGCTATTGTAGTTAGCTTCTTGCTTATTGATAAAACTATGCCCTGAAAGCATAGATCTTATCTAATCTTGGAAGGAAAGCAGAGTCAGGGCTGGTTAGTACTTGGAAGGGAAAAACTAGGAAATACCAACTACTGTGGGGTATATTTAGAGGTAGGTGATGGCAAACCACCTATGACAGGTCACTTGAAGGCATTGTTGCATTATATTTGTGTTTCCTTTCTGAAACTTAAGGTGGTTCATAATAATTTTTTTTAATGTTAATGAAAGTAATGTCCCTTAGCCAAAAATTTTAAAAAACAGTGTCGCAAATTTTGGCAATTCAGTAAGTCAGAGGTAGAGGATATATGTCTTTGCACCTGACACTTCTATTCCTTTCACCATATACCACTGGCTATGCAGGCTAGGGCTGATCGGAGTTGCAGTCCCATAGCATCTGAAGTGTTGCATCTTCACTACCCCTGAAATATGGGAAAGGCACCCCCTCTTACCAGTGATTGCTTATTCATAGCCTTAAGATACAGGATTTTGAGCACATGGCGCATAAATGGTTGTCCACGATCTTAAATGCTACGGTCTTAAATTCTTGCTTTTAAACTGCAATACGTAGTTACCTGCATTGCACTGTGTGCTTTGCCTTGTGGCTTAGGTGGTATATTATTATGGGCAAATGCAAGATTCTTCCCTTGTTTATTCATAGGCTATTTGTCAGATTCATTTTAATGTATGGAAAAGTTGTATTAGTGGGCTGTAAAATAACTCTGAAGAAGATTCTTTATAGGCTTCAGAATGCAGACAGATTTGTGGTTCTTTTGACTACTTAACCTCCATGCTGCTGCAATTTTTGGTCAATTAAATATGACTTGTGGGATTCCTTAATTCCTAGCCAAGATTCTGTCAGTTGAATATTGAATTTCAAGCACAAAGCTGAATTCAGATTGTGAATATGTGCATGTCTCTGTGTTAAAGCCAAGATATGGATTATTAAAACAGAATCCAAAGACCATTCCTCCTTTCCCCCTTTGAATCCTAGTGCCTTAGAGTCTGATTAAAGCCATGGCTGCTGCTTTTACTTCAGTTTCAACACTGTGTCCTTGACAAGTACATTTCTGGAAGTGTCTAATGCCATTATTTTTTTATTGATTCCCTTCTCTAGCAGTGCACTTGTCACTTAATCACCCTTTACTTCCATAGTTGTCTGCTTAGAGAACGGACCAGTTCTTTGTAAGTAGACCCCAGGAAAATCATTTGCTTTAACCCAATCCAGAATTCTTCCAGAATATGGGGTAGTAATGACAAATAATTTGCAGGCATTTTGGCATATTGTGTTTTGTATTAATTTGGTTTAGTTTTATTCTTCTTCTGCCTTTTGAAAACTCAAATCATGTGAATAGATGTAAATATTAAGCATGTTTAAAATTGTGAGCCTTATAAGTAATTTGTTCATTGGCTTTGAAATGTAGATTGAGATCTTAGATACTCTGATTTTTGGCTGTATCTTGTGTGTGTATTTAAGAAGAGGTCACCACTTGAGCGTGAGAAAAAGCAGTTTATTGAATTGCAAAAGAGTGTACTTGTCTCTTTGAAATCTTTTGAGAACAGCTGTAGATGCATGTTGTCAGCTGCCCCCATGTGTTTGGCAAGTACAAACAGAACTTGATGATAACCTCAGAATATTTGCTGCTGTTCTGTGTAAAACAGTACTTAGCGCATTTGAAGGTTTTCTGCTTAAAAAATTAATGTGGGTTTAATTGTAATACAAAAGTCACCAGTTTCAGAATCTCCACATGACTTGGAAAATCCAATACTGTATTGTTTTATGAGGGATTTATAACTAAATGCATATTGGAAGCCCAGGGTTTTGGATCAGTAAATACTAAAGAATGTGGGTTGATCATTACTTTTTTGATATTGGAGGGATATATGGATGCCTCCTGGAAACTAGATAGGGCTGTGCTTAAACATTCTTTCAAACTTTTCCTCTAAAGCTAAATCTGACTGATGTGGGAGATCAGTCTGAGATGCAGATTAGGCTGAATTGCTGGTATTTATTTATTTATTTATACCCCGCTCTTCAGCCTCAAGGCTATCAGAGCGGCTTACAAATTGCTTTTAAGCAATAGCTATTTACACATCTACACTGCGTTAAGCAGTTTCCAATGTGTGTTAGCTAATTGCCCCCCACAAGCTGGGTACTCATTTTACCGACCTACGAAAGGATGGAAGGCTGAGTGAACCTTGGAGCCCGCTGGAATCGAACTTGCAACGTGGTGACTTTGCAGTATTGGCATTTAACCACTGCGCCACCAGGGCTCCAAGTGAACTTGATGGCTTAGTGTCAGACCAGGTCTCCTATGTCCAATATTCTATCTGCATTTTCCTCCTTTGCTTTGAATTTGTTTGAGTTGGGGCTTACTGAAAGAGATGTAAAAGGGGGGAAAAAGGCATACTAATGCTACACAGGGATCTGCCTTCTCTCAGTGGCAGTATAGGATGCCATTTTTTTATATAATTTTGTACAAACGTGGCGATCTGCCATCATCAGGTGCCTGCTTTTGTTGAGGCACTGTAGTTTAATCTCAATTTACTAATCAAGAACTTAAATCACACTGGTTTAAGATCCTGGTTAATAAACAGACATTTATTTAAGAACATTTTAATACTGCCTTTTATTTAAAGAAATTTGAGACTGGTTCACAATAAAACCTATAGCTTAAGCATTATATCATAATTTTTAGTTTTATTGCAATATGTATAGCCTGCCCTGTATGATAGCCTATTAGGGAACTGCACAGATAAAATCATGTAAAACAATTTAATTTTAAACAAAGTTTCAACATGCTCTGACAAGAAGCCAACCAGCCCTCCAAAGAAGAGGGCATTCCACAACCAGGATGCAACAGCAGCAAAAGTCCTCCCCCATATTCTCATACTGTGTAATACTGCCACTTGTGGGACATAGAAGAGTGCCCTTCTAGCAGAACTCTCTCTTTGAACAGGCGTATATGGGAAGAGGCGTTCCTTCAGATGTCGAAGCTCCAAGCCATTTAGGGATTTAAGGGTCATCACAGTTAGGAATAGTTGATCAAAAAGTAACTCACAGTATTAACAATCAGGAAAATGCCTGACCAAATGAATACGTCTTAATTTGACTACAGAAATATCCACCTCAGGAACTCACCTAATCCTAGTGAGGGAATGCTATATAGTAGATGTCTGAACAGTGAAGGCTCTTATTTGCATTGCAACCAAATAAGGCTCACTAGGCCACAGTCTGAACAAGAGTCCCAGTTCCCCTCCCCCTGCCTCAGAGCATAAAGCCTAAGATAGTATATATGGGAGAAGATGGTGTGTCAGGGAACCTGTTTGGAAGCTATGTAGACTATAATAGTCCACAAATAACATCTTGAATATGTCTTGATGTCCAGTTGGCAGCCAGTTCAGCACAGGAGTTGAGTGTGCCTAGCTGGTTAGTTTTGCAAATAAAACCATCATTCCCTGTTTGTGATGTAATGTTTTAATAGCAGTTCATTTAAAGATGAGTATAACTGGTGAGAAAATTGGGAAGGTCAAGGTTAAAGAGGCAGCATGGAATCCTGGAACTCACTTCCTGTTGTGGAATTTAGTGAGCTTGGAATTTAACTTTCCCAGTGGAGAGGGCTCCAGAGCATCCACATGCTTGGGTTGTCCCTCCCACTTGCTCCCGGTAGGCAGGATACAGAGACTCTTATTTTGAAGAGTTTTGACCACCAGTTGGTGTCATCCAGGAGGGACGACCCCTCTGCTGGCCAGTCTGTTTCCTGCCTATGCTCCTGGTAGGACATCCTTCTCCCTGTTCTCTCTTTGTCCCCTTCCATATGGCTGGTGCCATTTTTAAAAAACTTTTCAAAACTTTCTTAAGAACTTTTTTTTTTAAATCGCCTTTATTAATTAACAGCCAGTCCACGGAGGGGGATCAGGAGATGGGATCAACAGGGGAAATAGAAGCGGTGATCGAGGCTGTGATTCACAGCGATCACCATATGACCACGGGGGCTGGCTCCTTGCCCCCCCACGAACCGGATCACAGCAGGACCGGCGGAGAAGGCTCCGGAGAGCCCACAAAAGGCAGCGGTGGGAGGAAGAAGCCGGGCAAGGGGGGGAAGAACCCTGCTCCGGCTACCACCGGCTGCACCCCGGCCCCTCTCTGCCAGGATGTGCGTGACTGTGGGCCGGGGGAGGACACCGCAGCGCAGCCGAGGAAGGCGCCAGAGCCGCGGAACGTCCCCAGCCCGGGGACAAACTCTGCTGCTGCGGTGCCCCTGGCAGACCCCCCCAGCGACGAGGGACAGGTTCCTGGATCCATGAGTGGGGCACATGCCCCAGGGACGATACCTCTGGGGGGGTCGGTGCCAGCTGCCCTGCCGCCTTGGATAGAAGCAGCCCTGGGCAGGGAGACAATGAGGTGGCTAGCCAACTCAATGGCCCAGCCGAACCTCGGGGGTGCCACTGCCCAGACCTTGGGGGGAGGATTGGGACCCTTCAGGCCACCAGGGGACACATCCCCGGCAGCCATCTCCCCCCGTGTGCCCCCCTTGCAGTGCAACCCCCCATCACCACGCAGCCCCCCCCAGCTCCAGTTTCACCACCCTGCTCAGCCAGCCAATGCAGGGGCCACTATTCCCATAGGGCACCCCAGACCCCTTAGCCTGGCCACAGCAGGCAATAGCCAGGCTGCCGATGCCACGAGGAAGAGGCAGAGGGGTGGCAAGGGGGGTGGAGCCAACAAAGGAAAGTCCAAGCGCCCTCGCCTCCAGGCGCAGGAGACAAGTGGGGGGCTGATGCAGAGCCCTTACCTGGCACCAGCAAGGGCTCCACCAGTCACGCTAGACCTCACAGGGAGGAGGAGGAGAGTGACTGGGAACAAGAGGGGGATAGGCACCACCTTTCAAGCAACAGGACTAGAGAGGAGGAAGATGATGAAGACGTCATTTCCCTTTACACCTCAGAGGAGGACTCCAACAGCGACCAATCAGACCACGAGGAGGGCGAGTTGTCAGAGGAGGAGACGGAAGCGACGAACGCACACGCCTCGACGCGCCAGTTTGCTCCTGAGGATTTTTCAGTGTTATTCAAGAAGACAGTCAGAACCCTGGGTCTGAATTCTCCTACAGCCCCACAAGCACAGATGGATCCAGATCTCCCAAAGATTTCTGGGGAGTTTTTTCCAGAGGCCCAGCCAGTGGCATTGGAGATGCTGGTCCCGGCTGCAGTAATGAGGCTAATCTACGACGAATGGAAGGCACCAGCGGTGGCCAAACCGCAACCCTCCATCGCCAAGCGCCTGTATTCCCTACCCAGGAAGGTCATGGGAAAACTACAGGTCCCACTCATCGACGCTCTGGTCTCGGAGCTGGTCTCTTCAGCGATTTTTTGCAAAGATGGGGAAGAGACTTTAAAAGTACCAGAAGATAGACAATTGGATTTGGCCCTGAGGCAGGCACACGAGGCCATATCACTAGCCATCAGGGCCTCCACCACGGCGACAATGATGGCCAGGGCGGCTATACAGTGGTCAAGGGATGCCTTAAAGGATGTTCCTAGGGCTCAGACAAGAATCCGCCAGGACCTCAACAAGTTGTCTAAGGTCTCTGCCTTCCTAGCGGACAGCACCCTGGATTCTGTGCAGTTCTGCGCAAGAGCTCAGGCGGCAACAGTGGCGGCCAGACGACAGGTATGGCTGAAGTCCTGGAACGTGGACTTCAAGTTGAAACAGAACCTGGTGTCATCGCCGTTCCTTGGTGAAAAGTTGTTTGGGGAATCGTTGGAACCAGTGCTAGTGGAAGACAAGGACAAGAAGAAGAAGACGCTCGCTTCCCGCAGGAGAGAGGAGAAGAGATATGCCAAGAAATATCGCTCCTTTCACCCATCTGCCAGCCACCATTCCAGCGGAAACTCATCCACCCAGGCTAGCTCCAGGGATGGGAGGCCCAAACGACAGCGATGGGGAGAGCAGAGGTACCAGCGTAAGAGCCAACAGGGAGGAGCAAGCAAGGCCACTCACTCCCAGTCCTCCAAGCAACCCTCCAAATCCCACCTATGACAATCCCTTCCAGGTGGGAGGAAGACTGCAGGCGTTCGTGGGGGCTTGGGAAAACTCTACCTCGGACAGGTGGGTCCTGCAGTCTATCCGGCAGGGGTACCGGATAGAGTTCTCCCGACTCCCCCCACATTGGTTTCTGCCCACACCAGTACACAAGGACAGCCTCAAGCAATCCCTGATGATGGAAGCCATTCAGCGTCTCCTAGATATGGGAGTCATAGAGAAGGTTCAACGCTCGCAACAAGGAAAGGGATGCTACTCCATACTTTTTCTAGTACCAAAGAAGAATGGTACATGGAGAGCGGTCCTCAATCTAAAGGGGGTGAACAAATTCGTCAGGAAGAGGAAGTTCAGGATGGAAACACTGAAACACATTTTGGAAGCCATAAGACCAGGGGATTTCCTGTCGTCTCTGGATTTACAGGATGCGTACCTCCACATCCCAATTCATCCGGATCATCGCCAATTCCTGCGTTTTTGTTACAGCAACAGGCATTTTCAATAGAAGGCACTCCCCTTTGGACTCTCTTCAGCTCCCAGGGTATTCACGAAGATCCTGGTTGCCTTGGTAGCCTCATGGAGACGCTCAGGAATACATGTATATCCTTACTTAGACGATCTCCTGATCTGCTCCCAATCCAAACGGAGTGGAAAGGGACCTCACCTTTGTCATGGACTCTCTCCAGCATCATGGATTCCAGATAAACATGGAAAAGAGCTCTCTGACTCCGTCCCAGTGGATACAACACCTGGGGGCACTAGTATGCTCGGCGGAGGGCCGGATCTGTCTCCCCATGGAACGGATCAAGGCAATTCAGACTGCGACGCTGAAAGCCCTGGATTCAGCCAGGTCGGACATCATGCATCTGGCACATCTACAAGGCCTCATGATAGCTGTGATAGACTGTGTTCCATGGGCAAGATTCCATGCCAGAACTCTTCAGTGGTTCCTCCTCCCCTTCCAGGAGGAAATAGCCAACAGGAGACACCACATGGTGCGACTCCCAAAGGAGGTCAAGACATCCCTGAGATGGTGGCTTTCTCCGGTGATTCACAAGGGTCGCCATCTGTGGATCCGGGACAGGATCCAGATAACCACGGATGCCAGCCTACGGGGATGGGGAGCCCACTGCGGAACCCAGCTGGCACAGGGGAAATGGACCCCAGAGGAGGTGACCCACAGCATCAACTGGTTGGAACTGAGGGCAGTCAGACTAGCCCTGAAGGAATTTTCGCACCTGCTCAGAGGCAGGTCGGTGCTCATCAGAACAGACAACATCACAACGAAGGTGCATATAAATCGCCAAGGGGGATCCAGGTCACGAACCCTCATGCAGGAATCATCTCGGCTCCTCACCTGGGCCGAAAGATACCTGGAATCCATAGCGGCGGAACTTCTTCAGGGAGCCCTCAACCAGAAAGTGGATTGGCTCAGCCGGGCGGACATAGATCAAGGGGAATGGAGCCTGAACCTAGAGGTGTTCAACGACGTAACTCGGACCCTGCGACAACCGGAGATAGATCTGTTCGCATCTCCCGCAAACGCGAAGCTTCCTCTCTTCGTCTCCAGGTACATGTCAGAAGGAGCAATGGACATGGATGCCCTGACGTGCCCGTGGCCAAGAACACTACTCTACGCCTTTCCACCAGTCCAGTTGATCCCCAGAGTGCTCAGCAGAGTCCGAATATAGGAGGCGGAGCTCATACTGATTGCATCAGAGTGGCCCCGGAGAGCATGGTTCCCAGATATTCTGGAAATGCAGATGGACTCAGTGCCCCTCCCACCACGGATAGACCTACTGTCCCAAGGTCAGGTGCATCATCCGGACTCGGCCTGGCTCCAGCTCCGCGCTTGGAGATTGAGTGCCAGATGCTGACGACGCGGGGCTACTCAGAGCCGTTGGTAGGAATAATTCTGGCATCAAGAAGAGAGTCTACCCAGCGGATCTAGAGTACACCTTTAGGGTGTTTCGTCGATGGTGCAGACGCAAGGGACAGGACTTCAGGGAGGTCACGGTCCCAGTGCTGTTGGATTTTCTCCAGGACAGAGTCGACGCCGGACTCCGCCCAAATACACTGAAAAGACAGGTCGCAGCAGTGACGTCATTCCTGGCTCCAGCTGAAGTTACGGCGATATCAACACACCCCCATGTACGTCGTTTCATCAGAGGACTTACCAACTTGGCCCTGCCAACGAGACACCGTTTTCCTTCATGGGATCTCCATATGGTCTTGAAAGCCTTAACGGTACACCCTTTTGAACCTATCCGGGAGGTACACCTGAAGTTCCTAACATGGAAGGTTCTATTCCTGGTGGTGATCACTTCAGCCCGGAGAGTATCGGAACTGGCGGCACTATCTATCAGAAGAGACTTATGTATCTTCAGACAAGATTCAGTAGTCCTCAGACTACGCCCCGACTTCAAGCCGAAGGTGGATTCGGCCTTTCACAGATCTCAGGAAGTGGTCCTGCCCTCCTTTTGCCCTAAACCAGAAAGGGAGTTGGAAAGGATTTGGCACACTTTGGACGTACGTAGAGCACTCAAAGTATACATCAAGAGAACGGCACCCTTCAGAGTCTCTGAAGCGTTATTCATCTCTCCCCATTCAAAGTACTTGGGGAGGAAGGTCTCACCCTCCACCCTGGTGCGTTGGATAAAGTGCTGTATAGTGTTATGCTACGAGTCCCTGGGGAAACCAGTACCAGGGGGTATCACGGCTCACTCCACAAGAAGCGCAGCAGCCTCGACGGCCTGGGAAAAAGACACCCCATTGGAGGAAATCTGCAGAGCAGCAACATGGAAAACTCCTTCAACCTTTGTCAGGCATTATCGACTGGACAGAATGCAGTCAGCGGAGGCCGCCTTTGGGAGGAGGGTGCTGCAGCGAATTCTACAACCCTAGAAATCAGAAGGTCGCCCTTGCCCACCCGGTCTGGAAGCTTTAGCAAATCCCAAGCATGCGGACGCTCTGGAGCCTCTCCACTGGGAAAAGGAACATTGGTCTTACCTGTGATACGTTCTTTTCCAGTGTAGAGGCGAAGAGCATCCGGCCCACCCAGGGCGAACGAGATGGAAGGTCCAGAAGAGGAGGAAAGAAGACACTTCAATCCCTCTGATGGAACTGCGAAGACTGGTCGTCTGGGTGCAAAAGCGGATCGTCTTGGTGGGATCACGGCCGGATGAGTCAGACTACGGCGTCACGAGGCTGTGATATCGACTGGCCAGCAGAGGGGTCATCCCTCCTGGATGACACCAACTGGTGGTCAGAACTCTTCAAAATAAGAGTCTCTGTATCCTGCCTACCGGGAGCAATTGGGAGGGACAACCCAAGCATGCGGATGCTTTTCGCTTCTACACTGGAAAAGAACGTATCACAGGTAAGACCAACGTTCCTTTCTGAACTGGGCCAGTAAATAAGTTTTCCATGTTTTTCGGGTGATCAGTCCAGTCTAGTATTGTCAAGTATTCTGTAAAGTCAAAAACACTATTTTGTAGCTAGCACCCTTATATGTTCTATTTCTAGTTTATGTGTTAGCCAGAGCAGCCAGAATGATGACTGCTTCTCCTCTAGTTCTCCAGTAGTTGAGGGTAATCCTAGCAGCTTAACATAGCTGCTTCTCTTTATCACTTGCTACAGCTGCAGGCATTTCCAGTTAGGGGCATAAGCAATTATCAATAGCAAAGAAATTGTCATGGGAACTAGTGGATATCTCCTCTGTGTGATCTACTGTTTCAGCTATAATGTTTTGTTAAGGATGGGACCTGACTCCCCCAAAAAGTAGCTGTCAAAAGAACTGAAGGCACTGGTTGAAGAACATTACATTACATTCTGATGAAGATAAGTCAGGAAAGCCTCTCTCTCTCTCTCTCTGTGTGTGTGTGTGTGTGTGTGTGAGAGAGAGAGAGAGAGAGAGAGAGAGAATCTTTTATTTAATGCTAATAGATCAAAAATTGACAGATCAATCTGGTTACTGATTTGTAAAAAGTTCCACCCTATCTATAAACCTGTATTTTATTATTTACATTTTAACCATGCTTTTAGACATCTTTTGTAATATTTTTATAGTAACAATTAACTTCACTGAGCTGTTGTGTACATAAACCATGAGATGCTATATTACTTGTATAATTTGCAGTGCAATCCTATATAAGTCTACTAATAAGTAAGTCCAGTTCTGTTCAGTGAGGCTTACAGCCGGGTAGGTGAATATAAGATTGCAAGCTCAGGTTCCTTAGGGTAGCCTGTTACATGACAATTATATCTCACTAGACATGATTCATACAGAAAAATAATTATCATTAAACTATTATTAAAGATCTGTAACATTAAAATAATGTAAAACATAATTTAATAAACTAAAGAGAAGTTTTAAAACTGTACAGTTAAAAGCCAGTGTGGAGAGCCAGTGTAGTGTATTGGTTTGAGCATTGGACTACGACTCTAGAGATCAGGGTTTGAATCCTCCCCCTCCCTGGCCATGGAAAGCCATTGGGTGACCTTGGGGAAGTCACACTCAACCAAGTAGAACAGAGGGCAAAGGCAACCTCCCACTGAACAAATCATGCCAAGAAAATCCTGTGAAAAGTTGCCTTAGGGTCACCATAAGTCAGAAGCGACTTAAAAAGACACAACAACAACAGTTAAAAGCAGTGAAACATCCTATTAAAAGCCATTTCTTTAAAAATGCTTAGTTCTCAAAATCTTGGCAACAGGAAGAGAAGAAGACCATTCTAGCCTCCCTTGGAAGGGAGTTCCAGAGGCTAGTAATAGCCATTGAAAAGGTTGTAGCTAGGGATGTGAAATCAGAAAAGAACATTTTTCCTGTTTTTTCCTGAAGCCTTTTTTTGTTTTTTTCTGAAAAATGGAAAAAAGGAAGAAAATCAATTATGGAATGTTTTATTTTAGCATGGTGAATAAACTCTTTAAGACAAGGTGTTCATATATAATTGTTTGAATACACTGTATTTTTAATATACCAGTTGTGATAATTTTATGCCGAATCAAATTGTACATAATTGTATTTTATGTTCCTAAAGTAACAGAGTGACTTTCAATCTGTAAAAAGGGCTAATATTACATTTTTTCAATTTTTCTGAATATTTCAATTTTTTTTGGAACCCTCCCCCCCTTGGAAAAAAACAATTTCCCCCCCATGGCTTCAAAATTTCCAGAAATTTTACATCTCTAGTTGTAGCTCATGCCCCCACCTGATATGCTTGTGTGGATGATAGGACTGAGAGAAAGACCACTTTTGAAGATCTCAGTGCCCGGCAGTCTTGAGAGGATACAGTCCATCAGTTAGCAAAGACCTAAGCTGCATAGGGTTTTATAGGTCAAATCCAGCACTTAGAATGGTACTTAGGAACAGATTGGTAGTCGGTGGAGCTCTTAACAAAGGAGTTGTATTCTCCTTGTAAACCTGCTTTAGGTAACAGTCTGGCTATGGCGCTTGGAGCAAACTGAAATTTCCACTTTTCAAAGGCTGCCCCATTTAGAGTGTGTTACAGTAATCCAGATAGGATGTATGTAAGGCATTTGACACTGTGGCCAGATCTGACATCTCCAGGGATGGGTGCAGGTGATGCACTCCTGGCCACCACAGAGAGCTGGGCCTCCAGGCTTATGGTTGAATCAAGAAGTGCCCCCCCCCACTGTGAACATGTACCCTCAGGGATAATGTACATCCAGAGCAGGATGAATTCCTATTTCCTCATCTGATTTTAAACTGACCAGGGATCACTTGTGTCTTGTCTGGATTAAACTTCAAATTTGTGTACCTTCATGCAGTCCCATTACGGATACAAGACACTGGTCTACAACCAAAACAGCTGCCTTGGAATTTGGTGGAAATGAGATGTAGTGTTGAATGTCATCAGCATATTGAAATTTGCAGTGGTATAAGAAAAAAAATGAATGGACTGAGTGGCAGATTTCTAGCAGTCTGTAGTTTTGATCAAATTTTTATTTATTATTGCTCAAAAGAATAGAAGTAGCTGCTACAGTCTTACTTTCCTATTGTGTTTATTAGAGTGTGAGCTTTAGGCAGGGGCCGTCTTGTCTTTTAATAACTGTACACCAGAGCTTGGTGTACATTTAGGAAGAATTAACTAAAATGACATTCTGAAGCCCTCCCATAACTGTACAAGTTTAGCATGATACTTTGGCATGTGCATTTCAGGCCGCCACCACCACCACCAGCAATAAGCAAATTGGCACTCTCTCAGAGTTTCATTTTTTAAAATTTAAAAACTTGAATGATGCATTTTGGGACGTGCTATTACTTCAGTGTATTCCATTCTGCATGCTAAACAGTGTGGTACAATCACACTTTTAACCAAGTAGCTATGAAGGTAGTTAGCTTCAAAAATAGCTTTATAGATTTTAATTTGAACCTGGAAGCTTGTATGGTGTTAAAGGAAAAGCATAGCACCAAAACATTTGTTTATGGTATGTGAGTTCCAGCCTGTTTCCACCTAATGCACTATTTTATTATTCTTTATGGCTAGGAAAAGTACAGTGTATCACAGAGCTCCCTCCCTACATTTCATTTAATCAGGCGGTAGTACTACTATACATTTGGTTGATAGCTCTCTCAAGACAACCTTTTCCTCCCATTTATTGTTTATTCTGCACATACAGCTTTTTCTGCACCAGTCCTTCACATTACCCTATAAATTATACTATGGGCTCTAGAACGAAAAGACTATAAGCTTTTCCCACTGAATCAATAATGCACTGGAGTATGTAAATGAAAATTCATTCATAAAAGCGAATGTACTTTGAGAAGTGGAAGACCTTGAGATAAGATTTTTTTTTTTAAAAAAATCCTACTGAAATTTTAATAAGAGGCTTTACAAGTTTTATAATTTGAATCTGAAAGTGTTAAGTCTCTTGAAAGCAGTGAGAGAAAAAGAGAAAGGAAGACTGAAGTTGACAGTCTAATTGTTTACAAATGTTTGGCAGTTAAAGTCTTATCAAGTAGGCTATGAAAGCTCTTTGTATGAATAACACTCCATTTAAAGTAGCCAATTGTTAAAAGGCAGTTTAATGAAATATAATATCAGAGCCCTAAAATTGGTATTGAGTACAAGCAGTTCTTATTGTTCAGTTTAAGATGACCTTCCTTTAATAAGGTGTAAGAACAATACAAAATTTCTCCATGTTATTTACACCACTGTTCTGTAATTTAACCCATTTTAACTGAAAACATGAGAAATGTTACACACAGATGTAGTCACTAATATGCTAGCATTCTTAGATATGTGAAATAAAAAAAAAAGTCCTAAAGGTGTCGGGGAGTATGTTCTTACTGTTCATGCCAAAATGGTGCAGGGTTCTTCTGGTCATGAGTGCTACACTTGTTCCTGGGAGAACTTTCAAACTCTGAACATAACGTTCTTACAGAGACGCTCTGCAACACTTCTGCTTTGTGGTGAGATTTGTTGGCTGAAGTTACCTTAATTAGGATTTTATCTGAAGGTGTTAGTATTTTAACTTCATTCATGGCAGGTTGTATACCCAAGCCATCAGAATATAGTAGTATCCAGCTATAGATTCCTCCCATGTTTGTGATCCAGCTGCCTATGACTGTGTGGTTTTGTGGGGGTTGTCTTTCTAAAGAAGCTTTCTTTGATTAAAAAACTCCACAAAAATGAAGAACCAAATCACATCAAACAGTTTGTAATACTGTAATTTTATTTCTGGAGATACAAAGATGAATGTAGGCAGTACAGTAGGACCCCGGTATCTGCTGGGGATTGGTTCTGGGGCCCCTGTGGATACCGAAAACTGTGGATAATAGCAAAATACTGTAATTTTATTTCTGGAGATACAAAGATGAATGTAGGCAGTACAGTAGGACCCCGGTATCTGCTGGGGATTGGTTCTGGGGCCCCTGTGGATACCGAAAACTGTGGATAATAGCAAACACAATTGAAAATAATGGGACTTCTGGTTTAAAACACCATAGAGTTGCCTTGGAGAACCTAGAAAATGGCTAGAGAGGGCACATTTTCTAGGAAGACTCTGGTAGGTATGCTGTTTTGTGTCCCGTGGATAATTGAATCAGTGGATACAGGGGTCCTACTGTACTTTACTACACAGTTGCTTGGCAAGACATTACTAAATAACAGCGGAATCCTAACTCAAAGATACTCTGTGTGGAGTAGGTTAGGATGAGATGTAAGGCACTTGTGCTGGGTGAACTGGCCTTAGGCCAGTGGAACTTGCATATGCCTTTTGATCTCAGAGATCAGCCAGCTTAGTGGTCAGCCAGTACAAGGGCTGAAACCAGCCACCTGAAGAGCCAAAAAGGGTGTGGAGAAGGGGTAGATAAGAAGAGGAGCTGAGTTATGCCACATCCAAATCTCATTTAGCCCAGAGACATAGCCCTTATGTCAGTTAAGTACTCCCTATTCTACCACTGTCAACAAAGTAAACACACTGGAGCTATAAAGATCTCATTTTTGTTAGGATCTGTGATTGCTTTTTGAAGATGGTTTTGGATTTTGTACTTTTTTACATACCTACAGCTCAAAGATGAAGTAAGGCTCTGTAGAATTGAAATATAGCCTTTTCACAGTGAGAATTGGGTTTTAATGGTACTATAAATGACGTGATAATTGCTGTCTATCATGTACAGTGCCCATTCTTTTAAAGCCTTTAATATTAGCCTATGAATAATTGAATAAAATGAGTTCTATTCAATTTCATTAGTCCCAGATGACTACAATGTGGTGAACAGGATGTTTGTCAGGGAAGAAATTTGTCAGCTGGGACAAGACATAATTGGGTGGTTCTTGATAAAAGCTTTTGACATCTAGATGTGAACTCAAGATGTCTCTTAAACAGAAATACCCAGAGCATGTTATAGTCAGACCCCTGTATCCGTGGAACCACTATCTGTGGTATTAGTTATCTGCAGCTGAAAACAAAACAAAACAAAACAGGGACACATACCTTAGAGTCATGCTGGGACATGCCTAGTGATTTGTCCTCTCTAGGAACCTCTAGGTCCTCCAACACAACTCTATGGTATTTTTGTACCAGAAATCCTTTATTTTAATAGGGTTTGCTATTATCCATGGTTTCCCATACCTGTGGTAAGTCAGGGAACCAAACCCCCGCGAATACAGAGGTCTGACTGTATTGTTCATTTGGAGCCATTGATCTTTACTACAACAATGAGCAATACCAGATCTTTTTTTAAAAAATGGAGAAAATCACCACTTTGATCATCACTAGTTGTGATGGTGGATCTGTTTTTGTATGTGTAATAGATCTGTCTTTGTATGTTAAATTATCATTCCTTACCCTCACACCATGAGTCTTCAGTTCAATTAGTAGACTGTAGTTTCTGTCTGTTGGTCTGTCTATCTATTTATCCACCCATATGTTTCATATATCTCATATATTCCATTATCTATGATCCTGTAAGAGGTTTCGGTGAATGAAAAAAAGGGAAGGGGGCATTTTGATTTCCCTCAGCCCAACTATTTTTACCATTTACACGTAGATAAAATCATCACATCAGAAAATTAGTTTCTGGTTCTTGAAGTAGAACTTTAATTATCATATTTGGTTATCATGGGGAGAAGAGGAAAGTTGGAGAAAGAATTGGGGTTCAGTTCAAAGGCTGCAGGTTGGAATGTTACCATCCATTTTGTGGAATGAGTTTGAAGTCAGACAGTTATTTCTACTTGGTATTGCAAACTTAGGTTTTTAAAAATAAAGGTAAACCTTGGAAGCTCAAGTGCAACTGTCACCACATAAGGAGAACGAAAGAGACATAGTAAATAAGCACATAATCTTTGATAATCATAAACCTCCGAATGAATCTGTGACTTAGGGATCTTGTAGCACCTTTGAGACTGTGAATTGCTGGTTCACAGTAGATTCACTGCATTGATGCAATTTACAAAGGGATGCTGAAAAGTTCTCTGTCTGACCCACTTTCCAAAATATGAACGTAATTTTGTCACTAGCTTGAGTGTTCTTTTGTATTGTAGATTGCCAATTTGCAGGATTGTAGCTCTGATTTCTGAATTTTCTCAGGTCATTGATAGAACCATGTTAGCGAAAATTGTGGAATTTTCAAGTGCTGAACTCTGGGCCATTGTGAAGTTCCTGTTCCTGCAGAAGAAAACTCCAAAGGAAATCCATTAGTGTATGATACATTGAGTGACAAGAGCCCATCATACTCAACTGTGAAGAAGTGGTGTACAAACTTTCAGTGTGGAGATTTTGTGACGAAGATGCAGCAAGGTCTTGGAGGCTTTTAGCAGTGTCAACTCCTGAAATTGTTGAGCGTATTCATGATCTGATTTTGGTGAATCTCAGCTAAAACAATTTTTCCAGCAGCCTGGGGAGGGACTCCTTGAGTGGGTATTGGCTCCGCCTCCGACCAATCATAGGCAGGATACCTGAAACAAAGAGATTGAGACCACCCCTGCCAGGAGGAGGAGCCAACCCCATCCTCCCCAGTTCTGTTCTGCCTCGTGCAAGAATAGGCAGGATTCTACGGTCGCTCCAGAGCCTACCTTGAACAAAGGATTCCAAGATGGCGGCGCCCAGGCACAGACACGTGCAGGGAGAGGATCTCTCCTCTGAAGAGGAGGATTCCTCTCTGGGCCTGCCGGGGGACACTTTGCAGTCCCCAGAGGAGGTGCTCCGTGGCCCCCTTAGGGGACACACGTCGAGCTCAACCGCCCAGGGGAAGGCGGAGCGCGATGGGGTCTCCGATCTGGAGACGGACCGCGCGGAGGGGGCTGCCCGATCAGCGGCGGACCCCCCCAGGCCCCGGACCCCCGAAGAGGACGCCGCGGACACCGAGGACCTTCCCCCACTCCTGGTAGGAGGTAAGGCCCTGCCGCCGGAGCTTACTGCCTGGTTTGCCCTGGTGGCCAGGCAGGTTCTGGCGGCGGGCGCTGCCGTGGCGGGTCCGTCGGGGGCGACCACCAAGGGGAAGGGGAAGGGCTTGGGTCCCGTTCCCACACCCCTGGGGACCGAGCAGGGAAGCGGCTGTGTCGCCCAAGGGAACGCGGCAGGCGCTGCGGGGATCCGGGCGCCCGTGCCGCCAAGCCGCGCGAGGGGGGGCTCCCCCCCTCCGCGCAAAAAACTAAGAAAGGAGAAGCATCTGGAGGCCCCCGTTAGGCAGGGGGACCTGGATGAGGAGGAGGTGGCCCAGGAGCCCAGGGAGGAGGGAGAACTCTCCTCTGAGGGGGAAAATGGGGAGGGGGATGAAGTTGATTCACCCTGGCTTTTTGAAAGTGCTGCCTTCTCACTTCTCCTTAAGAAGGCCTTAAGGGCCTTGGAGTTGGAGCCATCGAACCTCAAGGAGGGGGGCTCAAAACAGGGGGTCCCTGAACTCAGAGCATCCAGCAAGCCTTCAGGGAATATCCTACCTTTCCCAGATGTGTTAAGAGAGGCTCTGGTGGGGGAGTGGACACAGCCAGGTGCTCCCAGAACACAGCCTGCCTTTGTCAAACAGCTGTACTCTTTTTCTGGAGACGTGATGGAGTTATTTAAACTCCCGGCCATTGATGCGCCTGTGGCTGGTCTGGTTTCGGGTTCGCTCTTTCTTAGAGATGGAGACGAACATCTCAAAACACCAGATGACAAGCGCATTGAAACCTTTCTGTGCAGGTCACACGAAGCAGCAGTCCTGGCCATCAGGGCAGCAGCTGCGGCTTCAATTTTCTCCAGGGCCACCATCAGGTGGGCCAAGGACCTCATGACTAATATCCCCGAGGACGAGATCAAGTTTCGTCAGGGTATGAACAAGATAGCGAAGGCATCCGCCTTTGTGGCAGATGCCAACCTGGACGCTCTTCGGTTCACATCCAGGGCCGTAGCGGCAAATGTGGCTGCCAGACGCCATCTTTGGCTGAGAAACTGGAATGCGGACAGCAAGGCCAAATCCAATCTGGCTGGCTGCGCTTTCAACGGTAAGAAGTTGTTTGGGGAGACGCTAGAGGAGGTGTTGGTGGAGACCAAGGACAAGAAGAAAATGCTTCCGTCCTTACCAAAAAAGGATGAGCGCAGGTTTTTTCGACCCAATTTTCAGAATTTTCGTGGAGCAAGATTCAACGGCTTTAGACAACAGAGGGGTAACTGGAACCCCCCCAAGCAGTTTCCAAGACCAAAGTCCCAACAGTTCCCCAAGGCTTCCACCAGCCAGCCCTCCAAGCAGGGAGGCAAGAGTGGTCAATCCGCATGACTATCAAGAGTCTCCAGTGGGGGGCAGACTGGCCGTCTTCGCAGCAGTTTGGCAGGCTACATCATCCGATGCTTGGGTCAACAGGACGGTCAGTCAAGGATACACAATAGATTTTATTGCAAGACCGCCCCCCACTTTCATTCAGTCTTGCAGGTCAATGGGCGAGGACAAACAGAGGTTGATGGCGGAGGCCATCAATCATTTAGTTCAGGTTCGAGCTATAGAAGCTGTACCGCAGGAGGAGAGATTCAAGGGGACTTACTCTCTGCTTTTCCTGGTGCCCAAGAAGAACAAGGACTGGAGGGCCATTTTGAACCTACAAGGGGTCAATCTTTTTGTGGCAAGACGCAAATTTCGAATGGAAACTCTACGCTTGATTCTGGAGGGGGTTCAGGAAGGGGACTTCCTGGCATCCCTAGATTTACAGGAAGCTTACCTGCACATAATGATCCATCCCGCGCACAGACGTTTTCTCAGGTTTGCCTTCAAGGAGGAACATTTTCAGTACAGAGCACTCCCTTTCGGACTATCCTCTTCACCAAGGGTGTTCACCAAAGTCCTGGTGGCACTAGTGTCGCATCTAAGATCTCAGGGGATTCATGTATTCCCTTATCTGGACAATCTTCTGATCAGGGCTGCGTCCGAGAGCGAGGCAACGAGAAGTGTATTCAGGACTCTGCAAGTTCTGGAGTCCCACGGGTTCATGGTGAACAGGGAAAAGAGTCACTTGGATCCAGTTCAGAGAATTCAACATTTAGGCAACATTCTGGACACCAGGGCGTACCGTGTATTTCTCCCGGAGGAGAAGAGGTTGAAGATTCAGGAGGCCGTTATGACGGTACTAGACCGTGCCAAATCACCCCTGATGTTTTTGACAAGGCTCTTGGGGTTGATGATTGCTTGTATAGACTCAGTAGCTTGGGCCAGATTTCACCTCAGGAAGCTTCAGTGGTTTCTACTCCCATATCAGGATCTCATCGCGATCAAGGCGACCAGATTTCTAAAAGTTCCAGCGGGGGTGAAGGAGTCTTTGAGGTGGTGGCTGTCGGAAAACCTATCGTTGGGTGTGCCAATAGCGGATCCCAGGAGAGTAGTACTGACAACGGATGCGTCTCTGAAGGGCTGGGGGGCCCACTGCGAGGACCAGGTGGCTCAGGGCCTATGGTCACCACAAGAGCGCGACTGCAGCATCAACCTGTTGGAGCTTCGAGCAGTCAGACTAGCATTGTTGGAGTTTGTCAGTTTGGTGAGGGGATCTCATGTCTTAGTACGTACAGACAACATATCGACGAGGTGTCACATAAACAAACAAGGGGGGACGCGCTCCCGGGCCCTCATGGAGGAGTCCGAGTTGTTGTTCCTATGGGCAGAAAGGCACCTGTTGTCGATCAGGGCAGAATACCTCCAGGGGAGGTTGAACGTACAGGCCGACTGGTTGAGTCGACATTCCTTGAACCAGGGCGAGTGGTTCAACAATCTTGTGTTTCAGATGATTGTGCTTCGATTCGGGGATCCCCTGATAGATCTCTTTGCCTCGGCGGAAAATCACAAGCTACCTCAGTACGTGTCCAGGTTTCGGACTCCGGGGGCGATAGCCTTCGATGCTCTAACGATTCCATGGCCTCAGACGTTATGTTATGCCTTCCCTCCAACAGCGCTCCTGGGCCGTGTGTTGAGGAAGATCAAGCAAGAGAGGGCAGAGATCATTTTGGTTGCTCCAAACTGGCCGAGGAGGCCATGGTATCCGGATCTGATTCGGATGCAGGTTCAGAAACCATGGCCACTACCTCCATGGCCGGACCTTCTAGTTCAGGACGGCTGCCTGCACCCGGATCCAGGCTGGTTACAACTGCACGCTTGGAGGTTGAGCGGCAGAGACTGTTAAAACAGGGATATGAGGTGGAGGTAGTCAACACCATGCTGGCTTCGCGTAGGCCGTCTACCATCAGACTGTATGAGGTTACGTGGAGAGCCTTCTGCAGGTGGTGTCGGACCAAGGGGACCAACCCTTTACAGGCTCCTATTTCGGTGGTGCTTTCCTTCCTACAATCAGGGTTGAAGAAAGGCCTAGCCCCAAACACTCTGAAGAGGCACGTGGCTGCCTTGGGTTCCATTTTGAGGTTGACTCGGGGGGGGGGGACCTTGGCCTCCCACCCACATGTTCACAGATTTTTAAAGGGAGTTTCTCAGTTGCGCCCACCTGTAGTGCATAGGTTTCCTTCATGGAAGTTGAATGTGGTTCTAAAGGCCTTAGTAAAGGAGCCTTTCGAGCCTATCAGTTCGGTGGATCTAAGTGTCCTTACTTGGAAGGTGGTTTTTCTTGTAGCTATCACTTCAGCCAGAAGAGTATCGGAATTGAGCGCGCTATCAGTAAGGGAGGAGTTGTGTGTCTTTCAGAAGGACTCAGTAACTCTCAGATTAGATCCCTCTTTTGTGCCCAAGGTCAATTCCTTTTTTCACAGGTCACAGGAGGTAGTTTTGCCGTCTTTTTGCCCTCATCCAGTAGCGGAACTGGAAAAACTCTGGCATAAGTTGGATGTCAGAAGGGGTCTAAAGATGTATCTCAAGAGAACTCAGGCTTTTCGCAAGTCGGATGCCTTGTTTGTAGCTTACGCAGGGTCTACAAAAGGCAAGAAGGTGTCCTCTTCCACGATAGCGAGGTGGTTGCGCAAGTGTATTGAGCAGGCTTATGTAGCCAGTGATTTGCAGGTTCCCCAAGGTATCCTAGCTCATTCGACCCGCAGTGCTGCGACTTCGGCGGCCTTAGGGAAAGCACATTCTATCTTGGAGATCTGCAGGGCAGCTACCTGGGCTTCAGCATCCACTTTCACAAGACACTATCGAATCGATGAATATGCGTCTGCAGACGTGGCCTTCGGTCGTAAGGTGTTGCAGCAGGTTATACGTTAGTCTAGTTTCAGATTTTTGTTCCCCCCCCCTTTTTTTGCTTTTCGGACTGCTATGTTAGGTCCCACTCAAGGAGTCCCTCCCCAGGCTGCTGGAAAACGGAACATTGGTACTTACCGTGAAGGTTCCTTTTCAGCAGCCATGGGGAGGGAATCCTTACCCACCCCCCACCCCCCAAAAAAACAAAACAAAACAAAACAAAACAAAACAAAACCAAAAAAAAAAAAAAGGGAAATCTTGTGAGGATTGTTTAGTCGTGTTTCTATGGTGTTTATGTTGTTTATGTTGGTTATCTGGAGCTGTTCTAATCGTCTCTGGGGAGGATGGGGTTGGCTCCTCCTCCTGGCAGGGGTGGTCTCAATCTCTTTGTTTCAGGTATCCTGCCTATGATTGGTCGGAGGCGGAGCCAATACCCACTCAAGGATTCCCTCCCCATGGCTGCTGAAAAGGAACCTTCACGGTAAGTACCAATGTTCCGTTCTGAGACTCTAGGGATATCCTAGGAATGCATTGGGCTTATAATTCATGAGCAGTTGGCTAGGCAGAAGCTGTCAGCCAAGTGGGTGCTGAAATGTTTGAATGTTGTCCAGTGATGAAATCGAGTGGATACTTCCAAGTTAATTTTGTAGCATATTGAGTGATCTTGTGATAATTTTTTGGAATGACTCGTAACTGTTGATGAAACAGGGTTACATCACTATGATCCGGAAATTAAACAACTGTCCTTGCAGTGGCAGCACTTGGTTTCTCCTCAGCCAAAGAAATTCAAGACTCAAAAGTCAGTTGGAAAGGTCATGGCTACATTTTTTGGGGATAAGGAAGGTATTTTGATGAGTGACTATCTTCAGAAAGGCCAAACAGTTAATGCAGAATACTACTATAACATTTTTTGTGGATTAAAGGAGGGATTGAAGGAAAAATGGCAAGGGAAGCTACAGAAAGGTGATCTCTTTTTGCAGGACAGTGCACCTGTTCACAGTGGCAAGAAGATAGATGTTTTGAAGAATTTGGGGTTTGAGTGCGTAGACCATCCACCCTACTCACCAGATCTTGCTCCATCTGATGTTTTCCTTTTTCCAAATCTTAAAAAGAGTTTGAAAGAAAGGAAAATTTCAAATGATTCAGAGGTGACAGCAACAGCAGAGCAGTATTTCAGTGACCAACATCAGATTTTTTTGGGAAGGGTTTAAGAAACTTGAGAAATGATGTGCCAGGTGTGTTGAACTTCAGCATGAGTTTCATGGCTCTAGGTCATTATCTTCTTGGTTGGGCTGAGAACTTTTCAGCACCCCCACATATACTCCTAAAGTAGACTTAAGTCTATGAAAGCTTGTGCTACCAACTTCTTTCTCTCACTTTGTCTCAAAGGTGCTACAAGATCCCTTTGCATACTGATCCAGACTAACATAGCTGTGTCTTTGAATTCAAGTTTCAACTGTTTATCTTTTTGCATGCCCATGTCTATGCTCATAAATGCATGTGTGTCTTGTGTGTCACTTCTAGTGCAAGTTTTGATTTGTATTAATTTTCTGGTAGGCCCTTGATTATTCTTCTGGAAACGCACCTCAGAGATACTAGTTTCTTGGACTTGGAAGAATGTTAGAAGAGCATTAGAGTGATGTAATTTAATATTTTAGTTGTATTAGTTTACCCTTGTTGTGGGGCATGTATAGTTGAAGCATGATTCATCTATATGATACTTCTAATAGGTTCTTCCATTACACTAGAAAAACTGAGTTTTTTTGCTGAAACTGATTTGGTATGAATCTTGAGTATCGGGCTAAGAAGTAAAATGGGTGTGTGTGAATAAGTATTGACAGGCTACTACCAGGTTTTTCTGAGTCTGTGCAATGAAGAATCTATAGTCTTTACTGTTTGTACTTTCTGCCAGTTATAGTACAAGCAGCTTGACTTACTCATTATTGTGCCTCCTTTCTGGCTTCCATTCTGCCCACATTGTGTGATCAAAATACGTCAGAGCACAGTGCAAATATATCCTGCATCATTTTTAGAGTGCTAGTCCATCTGTCTTAACTCTTTGCCTGGGTGTATAAAGAAGTCCACTTTATTTAATCCAGCTAGTTTTTTTTAAACTACAAAATAATTATTTTTTTCTACATTACTTAATTTTGCCTGTTTTTAAATTTATATTCCAGATGATAAATATGTACTGATGCAGTTTTGTAATAAAAATGTGGATCTTCTTCATGGTCTCTGTGAATCACACAGCTGGGTTACTCCTGCACCTGCGCAGAGCTTCGGAACCTTCTAGAAACGCTAGGCAGAATATGCTTTGATACATTTTTGGTGGTAACTCCACCCATCCTAACGGTCCCTTATAAGAGCTTCCCGCCTAAATCTCCTCAGTTCCTTTCTTTCCGCCGCGTTAGCAGCTTGAAGGAACCTCTGTTCGCTAGGTGTTTTTTTTTCTTATCTCTCTGGTTTGACTTGGCTTTGGCTCTTTGACGACGATTCTCACTTTCTCGTACTGGTTTTGAGTGAAATGTCTGGCAAAGGAGCTTTCAAGCGCTGCCTCATTTGTCAAGCAAAACTTCCAGCTGCGGATGGTCATTCCCGCTGTTTAATCTGTTTGGGAGAGGCTCACAATGTTGACGCATGTGTCCATTGTAAGGAGTTTACACCGCAGGCCCGAAAACATAGCCTCTCGCGCCTGAAGTCCTTTCTCTATGAGAAGGCCTTGCTCCCTGCTTCTGCTCCAGCCTCTGCCTCTGTTTCGGCTCCCCCCTCCGAGCCGTGAGCCTGTGAACGATCTCGGTCCCCTCCGTCGACTGGACAAAAATGTCGTTGGTCCCGAAGTCCATCTAGGCGCCGCTCCACCACGTCTGATCCCGAGGCTCTCCATTCCTCCCTTCAACGTGCATCATTGGATTCGACTCAGGACCGTTCGACACCGGTTCAAGAGCCAGTCCCTTTGACATCCAAGGATGCCGCTCGAGAGAAGACTCCGTCCACCACTGAAGCCCGTCCATCTGCTGATTCTGCTTCTTCCTCTCAATCACTGAAGAAAAAGAGTAAGAAGAAGCATTTGTCCAAGCATGACGTGGGCAAATCTAAAGAGAAGACCAAAAAATCCAAGACTGGGGATCGTGCGGTCCCGGAGATTCCCCCTCGCCTGTCATCAGAGGTTGAGGGTACATTTGTACGCCCACTACCGGTATCCACCACTATGAAGCCTGAGTCTCTGTGTTTGTGTACCCCGTCGGGTTCAGTGGAGGTTGTGACAGTTGAGCTCACACCTGCTACTGATATCGTGAGACCCCCTGTGCACCCGGAGACATCTCCGGCTCTAGTTGTGTCAAGGGCTCAGTTACTGGAAAGCCATTCTTCGGATGTGGAGGTTGAGGTTATCGAATCCGAAGATGTGCCCCGAGGTCATGTACCTGCCATCAGAGATGATGTCCTGGCTTACTCTGCTTATGATCTGGCCCGATCCATCTGCAGGGCAGGTTTCAGGTCACCTACCGGTTCACAGATTTTCACCTCGAGGGGTGAGGTCCTTGACACCACGATTACGGGCCACTCGATTGCTCAGTCCCACGTCCTGTCAGTATGAATGTTGCGATGAAAAAGGATGCTGTGATCCAGGTCTCTCCACCTGAACACCGTCCTCTGCCTCAAACCCCTCCAACTCCACAGCCTCGTTCCCCCACAGTGTCACGGGCCTGTACTCCTTCACCAGATGGGTCAACTTCATCCTCTGCCACGTCTTGGGACCTTTACAGACCCTATCTGCCTTCTCCAAAGGCGGAGCTGATGGAAGATGATTCGGCCTCTCCAACCAATGACATTCGTGCCTTCGGGGAACAGATGGTTCGGATGTCTCATGCCCTAGATCTGAAATTGGAAGAGTGAGTGGCTGATCCCATGGATCCAAATTTCCAAAGGATCTAGTCGAAGGCGCCCCCGTCAGCTACCATCCCGGTACTGCTCTCCCTGCTGAAAATCACGCAGGGGTCCTGGGAAAACCCATCGTCCATACAGTCAATGTCTAGGAAAATAGACCGACTGTACCAAGTTGGTGGAGACCATGTTGACTGGCTCCAGAACCATCCCAGGCCAAACTCTGTGGTCATCAAGGTTGCCCAGAATAAAAAACAGCGCTGACTTCTGTCATCCCCACCAGACCCAGAGGGCAGAAAATTGGACATCGTCGGGAAGAAAATCTACTCAGCTGCCGGCCTGAGCTTCCGTGTAGCCAATTATTCCGCATGCATGGGAGCATACCAACAGGTCCTATGGGAGAGAATGAGCCACCTGATTCAGGACCTCCCGGAGGAGTGATGTCGGATGGCCGAAGCCATTCAGTCTGAGGCCCAGTCCCTTGCAGGGTTGCAAATGAACTCGGCTCAGCATGTGGTAGACTGTGCAGCGAAAACCATTGCTGGTTCCATAGTGCTGTGTCGACATACATGGTTACATTCCTCGGGCCTTACACCACAAGCATCAGCCACCATTGAGGATCTTCCCTTCGATGAATCGGGCTTGTTTAATGGGTCAACCGATGAAAAACTCAAATTTACCGAAAAGATGAGGACCACTGCCAGGAAATATGGTATGGGCTCCACTTCCACCTCCCAGTACCGTCCTAGAAGTAGATATTCCTGGCAAGCCCCATCGTATGGCCAACAGTTCCGACGAGGGTACTCTGGCCAGACCTATCGTCGGTCCTGGTTTGCTCCCTCTGCCTCTCTGGCCTCATCGGTGGGGAGCCAGGGCTCAGGTCCCAGATATCGCCAACTGTCCCGACAGAGATCCAGGGATCAGGGCCGAAAGAAGTTTTAACTCCCCTGTTGATGCTTTTTCTGTTTTTCCTTAGACACCTCTCTTTGGGGATCGACTGTCCAACTCCCAAAACACCTGGTCTTCTATCGCATCAGACCGCTGGGTGCTTCAAATCATCCATACCGGCTATTGGATCGAGTTTGACACTCTACCTCCGACGGGACTGGCTCGATCAACACCGCCCTCCCCTCCCCTCCTCGAGAAGGTGCAGACGGGGGCCATCCAACCTGTTGACCCCAACCTTCATCACCTCTGCTTCTTCTCGAGGTACTTTCTGGTTACCAAAAAGGACGGCGGTCTACGCCCGATTCTCGACCTCTGTGGGGTGGACAAGTACATAGCCCCAAAGAAGTTCAGAATGGTCACCTTGGCCTCCAGCCTTCCACTTCTGAAACGGTACAACTGGTTTGTCTCCATAGACCTGAAGGACACCTATTTTCACATAGGGATCCATCCAGATCACAGGTGCTTCCTTGCGTTTCAAATCGGGACCGAAGCCTTCCAATTCAGAGTGCTTCCTTTTGGCCTTTCTACTGCCCCTTGAGTCTTTACGAAGTGCATGGCGGTAGTGGTGGTTTTCCTTCGGCAGCAGGGTGTGATGGTCTTCCCCTACATCGACGACTGGCTGATTGTGGCGGAGTCTCGACATCAGCTCGGACTCGATGTTGGCCTCACCTTAGATGCCTTAGACTACCTGGGACTTGTTGTCAACATCGAAAAGTCTCAACTCCAGCCGGCTCAAGTGATCCAATTCATTGGAGCTCGTCTAGACTCTGGGACGGCAGCAGCATATTTACCTTAAGACCGCTTCAACACTCGTCGGTCCCTGATCCATACCTGCCGTCGGTCCCAAAGGCTCCCCGCTCATTCAGTTCAGGTCCTTCTCGGTCACATGGCAGCCACGACGTATGTGACCTGCCTCGCCAGACTTCGTTTCCGTCCGCTCCAACACTGGTTCCTGTGTTCAACCCTCTCCTAGATTCTCCAAACAAGATGCTTACAATGCCTCGGGCAGTTCAGCGGTCGCTGGAGTAGTGGCTGGTACCAGACAACGTCCTGTCAGGCATGCCGTTTGACCTTACTCAGCCGAACGTATCTTTGACAACGGATGCCTCGATGCAGGGATGGGGAGCGCACATCGAGTCCTACGAGATTCGTGGCTCTTGGAAAACCGAAGAGCAAGCTCTCTATATCAACAAGAAGTTCCGTTGTGGAACTTCTCGCCATCCAGAAAGCATTACGAGCCTTTGAATCCATGGTGAGGGGCACGATTGTACTAGTACTGACAGACAACATGTCTGTTATGTACTACCTGAACAAGCAGGGAGGTACGAGGTCCCCGCAACTTCTACAGCTCACGCTGGACATCTGGGATTGGTGCATCTCCAGGAATGTGTTTCTCCAATCCATCCATCTTCCATGGGAGGAGAACACTCTTGCAGACGGACTCAGCCGTTCGAGTCTCTCCATCCACAAGTGGCGTCTACACAGGGCAGTCGCCTTAGATCTGTTCCAGGCCTGGGGGTATCCTCAAGTGGATCTCTTCACATCTCCCGAGAACGCTCAGTGTCTCCTGTTCTGCTCAAGGCGGTGCGCTCCGGGATCTAGGGGAGACGCGTTCCTGTTCCAGTGGTCAGGACCTCTACTCTACCTGTTCCCCCCGTTCCCGCTGCTGACAAGAGTGATTGCCAAGCTTTGTCGGGATCAAGCGAACGCCATCCTCATCGCCCCGTGGTGGCCTTGGCAGCCGTGGTTTGCGACTCTGCTTCACATGTGCAAGCGCCGTTTTATTCGTCTGCCTTCCCGTCCGGATCTGCTCAGCATGCACGAAGGCAGAGTCAGACATCCCGATCTGGACACTCTGCGTCTGACAGTGTCAAGATTGACTCTGTAATTTGGCCTTCGGGTTCGAGACTCTCGGGTCCAACCTTGGCGCCGACGCAACCTGCAGCTCTTCATCCAGACGTCCAGGCTGTCATCGATGCTGCCCAAAGGCCGTCTACTCAAAAGTCATACCACTACAAGTGGAAGAAGTACGAAGCTTTCCTGTCCTCCTGGGCACTGAATCCTGAACCGTTCTCCATCCTGACGGTACTGGAGTTTCTTCTCCAATTGTCTTCTGTGGGCCTGTCACTTTCCTTGATCCGGTACTACTTGGCAGCTATCTCCGTTGAGTTCGAGGCGAGAGTTTCCCGTTCCCCTTTGTTGATGCGCGACGGTAAAGAAATGTTTGAGAGGTTTCGCCAACCTGCACCCTCCGGAGACCGAACCGACCCTGGCTTGGAGCCTCGAACTGGTCCTTTCCCAGTTGGTTTGCCGACCGTTTGAACCTTTGGCTTCTACTGATCTGCGACTCCTACCCCAGACTGTTTTGTCTTACGCTGACTCGAAACTCAGACAGCCCATTTCCTCTCAACGGCTATCGAAGTGGGTGACGTCGACCATTGCTCTCTGCTACGAACTGGCAAAGAAACCTCTGCCATCACGGATTCGAGGACACTCTACGAGAGCTGTCTCTACTTTGACAGCTTTTCTCTCTGGAGTGCCTTTAGAGGACATTTGCAGAGCTGCAACCTGGTCATCACCTTTGATTTTTATTTCTCACTACAGACTTGACTCTCGTTCTAGGAACGAGGTGGCCTTTGGCAAGGCTGTGCTGTTATCCTCTATTCAATGAGTGAGTGTTCATGTTGCCAAGTTACTATTGTTATATTTGCTTTGATACCTTTATTTAGATTGTGTGTTTAATATTTCGAACTCAGGTGTATGCATATATGGTGTTATTGCTATAGAACATACCCGCCTCCAAGAGTGAAGCTTGCCAGTCTACACCCAGCTGTGTGATTCACAGAGAACACGAAGAAGATGGACAGGTTGCTTACCTGTAACCATAGATCTTTGAGTGGTCTTCTGTGAATTAACACAGACCCGCCCATCCTCCCCTCTATGTCCTAGTACATCATATAAACATGCTTAATGTTCCTGATGCTGCATATTGCTCAAGGAACTGAGGGGATTTAGGCGGGAAGCCCTTATAAGGGACCATTAGGATGGGTGGAGTTACCGCCAAAAATGTATCAAAGCACATTCTGCCTAGCGTTTCTAGAAGGTTCCGAAGCTCTGCGCAGGCGCAGGAGTAACCCAGCTGTGTGAATTCACAGAAGACCACTCGAAGATCTATGGTTACAGGTAAGCAACCTGTTCTTATCCAAAGAATAGAATTTCACCTCACTTTCTTTTTTTCTCATAGACCAGTGCTATTATTAAGGGCTTGAGTGAGCGATGACCTCCAAATTTAGATCAAAATTCCAAACATTTGATATTCTATATTTTCGATTTGCTGACATTAGTGCAAGTTGTTTCTGTTATAGCATTATGGTTTTACAATGATGGTTTCTGCAGCTTCTTACATATGTTCTGCTGGCTAGAAATGATTATTTTTTGTAATAATGGGTATGAAAAATGATATTAAAATTTACATGAGAGAGTGAAAAAATATTTGAGGAAAATTTCAAAGCTGTCAGAAAGCTGGAGCATAGCAGCTGCTCTTAATTTAGTGCATTGCAGAAACTATTTGTCTCTTGCTTTCTCCAGCAAGGTTAGTGAAGCAGAAGCTTAATGACTTCTAGAAGTCAGCATTTTAAAAATGTTTTATCATAATATGCAATGAACCAGGGGTTATCAAAATGTGTGTCAGCAGGATTCCTTATGGTTTCCTCACTAGTGCATTTTCTGTGCACTGGTAAATATTTCAGACTGTCAGGAGAGTAGAAATGAGGTTAAAAATGATATTAAGAAACTAGGAGGGAACATTAGGTTTTGTATGTGTCTCATCTAGAATTCTTTTTTCCCTAGAGATAATTCAGTATGGTAGACAATGGGAGCAGAAATGGAAAAATCTCATTACAGAATTACTGACATCTGCCTGGCTGGGAGAAATTCGTTTTGGGAAAGTTAACAATAATTTGCAGAGGCAAGCTTCTTTATTCTACTAGCCTTCCCTTTACAATTTGTGCTCCCAGCAAACTATACTCAACCAATATATAGGAGATATCTATTGTGACACATCTCCCAAATCCCACAGAGCAGCTGGCTTCAGGGGGTCTTGGCAACAGAAATTGCTGCAGCTCCACCTTCTCCACTTCCCAGGCTGCTGTACTAGTGCTTGGGGAAGGCGGAGTAGCAGAAATCTCTGTTGCCAAGACTTTCCAAAAGCCCGCACAGTAGCCGGCTTCTGGGGCTCTTGGCAACAGAAATCCTTGCTGCTCTGCCTTCTACATGCCTTACGTTGTTCTCCTAGTGCTTGGGGAGGGCAGAGCAGCAGAAATCTCTGTTGTCAAGAGTCTCCCAAAGCGCCCACCTCAGACAGCTTTGGGAGGCAGTTGGTGGCCGCTGTGACAACTGCTGGTGCTCCCCCATCCTGAATCTCAAGGCAATTGTGTAAATGTGCCCACAGTGGGCTTAGTCTTCAGGGGGGCAGAGGCAAACCGGTGAATAATCAAATCTGCGAATGTCAAACCTGTGAATGTGGAGGGTTGGGTGTAAATGTTGTTGTTGTTGTTGTTACAGTATCTGCGAATAATCAAATCTGGGAATGCTTAACCTGCAAATGTGGAGGGATGACTGTAGATTTAAAAGATTAAAATTATATTAAATAGTTTGTCAATTAAAACCAGATGATTTGAAACCTGTTAAAACAAATTTAAATAGTGTAACCCAAAAGTATGTGCATTCTGGATAAAATCAGGCCTGAAGTCTTTAATAGAAAGCCAGGTTTTGACATTGCTGAAATGATTCTGATGTTGGTGTAAATTGGGCCTTCTGGAGTACGGGATCCACAAGTGGAGTGTGACCTCAGAGAAAGCTCCCTCCCATATTCTGGTTTTGTTTTTTTGTGTTTCCTGCATTAATTTAAAGATTACATGTGTAAATTTCTGTACTATTTCCAAGCAGACATACCGTATATTCCGGCGTATAAGACTTTTGAGCACTCAAAAGTGCCCTCCAAAATCCACAGTCGTCTTATACGCCGGATATACTTTGCTTCACCTGCCTGCCTATCTCCTGCCTCTTCGCAAACGGAGCGAAGAGGCAGGAGATGGGGCAGGGGGGTGAAGCAAAGTGCTCCTCCCTGCCCCCCGCCCGCCCTCCGCGCATCCACCCCCCCTGCCGTAAGCCGCGGAACTGCGGCTTTCGGCAGGGGGGGTGGCTGGGAAGCCCTCCCCTCCCTGCTCCCCGCCCACCCACCGCACATCCACCCCCCCTGCCGTAAGCCGCGGAACCGCGGCTTTCGGCAGGGGGGGTGGCTTGGAAGCCCTCCACTCCCTGCCACGCGCCCACCCCCCGCACATTCACCCCCCTTGCCGTAAGCCGTGGAACCGCGGCTTTCGGCAGGGGGGGCTGGGAAACCTTCTCCTCCCTGCCCCCCGGCCACCCCCCGCACATCCACCCCCCCTGCCGTAAGCCGCGGAACTGCGGCTTTAGGCAGGGGGGGTGGCTGGGAAGCCCTCCTCTCCCTGCCCCCCGCCCACCCTCAGCCCAGCCATCCCCCTTGCCCAAAGCCTCGCTTTGGAGAGGGGGGGTGGCTGAGGAGCCCCCTCCCCCCAGCCTCCCTGCCACCCTCCGCCCAGCCACCCCCTTCCCCAAAGCCGCGCTTTGGACAGGGGGGGGTGGCTGCGAAGACCGCTCCGCCCATCCACCCATCCACCCTCCGCCCAGCCACTCCCCTTCACCAAAGCCGCGCTTTGGAGAGGGGGTGGCTGTAAAGCCCCCTCCCCCCAGCCACCCATCCACCCTCCGCCCAGCCACCCCCTTCCCCAAAGCCGTGCTTTGGAGAGGGGGGTTGGCTGCGAAGCCCCCTCCCCCAGCCACCCGTCCACCCTCCGCCCAGCCACCCTCCTTCCCCAAAGCCATGCTTTGGAGAGGGGGGTGGCTGCGAAGCCCCCTCCCCCCAGCCACCCAGCCACCCTCCGCCCAGCCACCCCCCTTCCCTAAAGCCGCGCTTTGGAGAGGGGGGTGACTGCGAACCCCCTCCCCCAGCCACCCATCCACCCTCCGTCCAGCCACACCCCTTCCCCAAAGCCGCGCTTTGGAGGGGGGGTGGCTGCGAAGCCCCCTCCGCCCATCCACCCATTCACCCTCCGCCTACCCTCTCCCCTTCCCCAAAGCTGCGAAGCCCCCTCCCTCCACCCCCCAGCCAGCTGGCCATCCTGCATTCCCCAACCCACCAGGAGACTGGGCAGCCTCCTGTGGGTTGGGGAATCGCGGGAGGAGGGAGCCCAGAAGGAGGGATCGGGGCTGTGGAGTTAAATCCCTAGATTCGCTCCCTCTCCCTTAACGGTGGGGAGAGGGGGCGAATCCCGGGGTTTGGCTCCACGGCCCCGCGTCCTCCCTATGGAGCCAAACAGGGCATCTTTGTCCCTTCTCCCCACCTTCCTTGAAGGTGGGGAGAAGGGGGCTAATCTAGGGGTTTGCCGCGGCTGCCCCCGCTTCCTCCGCCTTGGTCCCTTCGGAAGAGCCAAGACGGAGGGAAGGGGGCTGCTGAGGCAAACTGGGCATTTTCGTCCCTTTTCTCCACCTTCGAGTCCAGTTTGACTGGAAGGTTGAAGAGAGGGGCGAATGTTGCCCTGCCAGCTGATCCTGTTCGCTTTCCCAACTCACGAGGAGATCCTCATGAGTTGGGAAACAAAGAGGATCAGCTGGCAAGGCTCCCCCAGCCAGCCAAATTGGGGGGTGGTCTTATCTGGCGAATATATGACTAGGCCTAGATTTTTGGCTGGAAATTGGGGGGGTGGTCTTATACGCCCAGTCGTCTTATACGCCGGAATATACGGTAGTTAATATGAACCTCTTGGGGAAGTGAAGGGGCTTTGAATGGAGTAGATCCAAGACTCCCCCCAGCATGATTCCCAGACTCCTTGTTCAGGTCTACCAACATCCAGTGGAAATTATCCATTAGCGTATGGACGCACAGCTCACTACACCTTTAGGCTGATTTAGCCCAGCTGCCCTCTATAATGACTTGTCTTAGAGTGTATAGTTGTTCGTATTCTGGTTTTAGGTAGGCAGCAAAAGAAGCGATATGGTTAGGTCATGAGTGAGTTATGTTTGGCTCTTTGGGTCATAAGTTGTCCAGTTCTGATATGTAAGATGCTGTTTTGCAGCTTTTGCAACTAATCAGAGACAATATATCTGCCTCAGTAATATACAGTGAAACATTAAAGAGAAGGTAAATTTTGTGCAGCTTTAAATGAATTTAGAAATAAATTCTTTATTGTGTTAGAGTGGTCTCACTCAAAATAAGTCCAGTAGAAACTTTTTTTCAAGCAAGTGATATAAGGAAAAAAAGTAAAGAAATTAAACATTTAACTGAACAGATGGCAACTCAAAATCTTCTTTTCCATATCACATTGAGATTCTGAGATTCACAGAAACTTGTCAGTATATTTGAATCTTTTGTTGAATACATTTGATCATCCTATTTTAAAATCCTCCCCTCCCTGAGGCATATAGCTCATTTCCCCTCTTTTTAGAGCTTCTTTTCTTGTAGAATTAATACATGCTGAAATACTGCCAGACATAAAATGACTGTTCACTTTCATTATAGTTCTCTCTATAGATTAAACAGGAATTGTCAGCACAAAGCATCTGACCTCATATGCTATACTGCATATGCTAATTTATATCTGAATATATGAGCACTTAAATTGGTCTACTGACCAGATGTGAAAATGATAAAAAAGACAACCACCTTGTCAGGCAAAACCTATATATCTCCGATCAGATTTGTTTTATATTATTTCTAGGAAGGTCAGAAAGACCCTGTCAGTTAACTTCACGTACTCTTTGGCTGTATTTCAGGAATCCCTGATATCACTTTGGGGATGTTATTCAGAAGCATCAAAGATAAGTTTCATGTGAAAAATCATTAATTGTGGACACAGTTCTCTTTCAGATGGTGGACCTTCTTAATGCTTTAAGGAGAATTCTCAGTTCCCACAGTATAGTCATGAGACCCTAAGGTTCTGTCCACCTCTCTAAAACTGTCATAGAATATTTCTTAGGATCCTTTGCAACACAGAGGTTTTTTGGCTATATGCAGATGAGTGGCCCAGTGCCATTAGAAGCCATGCATGCCCTTGCCATCACATTGTCTCCACTGTGTTTTACAGATGATATGGTACACTTTGGATCATGAGCCATTACAAGCCTTCTCCATACTTTTTTTCTTCCCACCATTCAGGTACAGGTTAATCTTAGTGCCATCTGTCCAAAGAATGCTGTTCTAGAACTGGGCTGGCTTTTTAAGATATTTTTTGGCAAAGTCTTATGAATGAATGAGGCTTATGAATAGTTTGTACCTTAGCTCCATCATACAGAATCAAGGGATTTGTAGTTTTGTGAGGCACGAACACCCTTTGGCAGAGACGGCTTTGTAAAACTACAAGTTTCAGGATTCCGTAGGATGGAGCTACAGTACTTAAAGTGGTGTCAAACAGCATTATTTCTACACTGTAGATGTACCCAAAGACACAGAAATGTCTCCAGCATGTAGCATGTTCCCACAACATGAAAATAGCACACACTATTCTGCAAAAAAAAAAAAAAAAAAAAAAAAAGTATGTGTTTGTGTGTGTATATGAAAAAAATGGGCCTTAGAATTTTACTGAACCTTAACAGCTCCAAAAGTTTTTTTTTTAATAAAAAGAATAATCTCTCCCCTAGAAAGAGCATTAGAGCACAGGATATACAGTTGCCCCTCCACACTTACGGCTTTCACACTCGCAGTTTTGATTATTTGCGGTTTAGCCCTGAGCCCCCTTGGGAAGGCCGGCGAGAGGAGGGGCAACCTCCTGCCTGTGCCTTCCCCAGCCTTCCAGAGGCGGCTCCTGGGCTTCTAAGCCCCAGAGTCCCCTCAGGAAGGCCGAGGAGAGGCTGGACAGCTCTCGCCTGCTGCGTTCCCCAGCCTTCCTCCCCCCCTCCCACTGCCTTTCCCGGTCTTCCTAAGGGGGCGCTGAATCTTCAAACCCTGGAGTCCCCTCAGGAAAGGCATGGAGAGGCAGGGCAGCCTCCCATCCACCCACTGCTTTCCCCAGCCTTCCTAAGGGTGCTCTGGGGCTTCAAAGCCCTGGAGTCCCCTCAGGAAGGGCGTGGAGAGTCAGGGAAGCCTCCTGCCCGCCTGCCCGCTACCTTCCCCAGCCTTCCTAAGGGGGCTCTGGGGCTTCTAAGGTCTGGAGTCCCCTCAGGAAGGCGGCAGAGAGGCAGGGAAGCCTCCCACCTGCCCGTTGCCTTCCCTGGCCTTCCTAAGGGGGCTCCAGGGCTTCAAAGATCCGGAGTCCCCTCAGGAAGGGCGTGGAGAGGCAGGATAGCCTCCTCCCCCCCCCCCTGCCTGTCCGCTGCCTTCCCCAGCCTTCCTAAGGGGGCTCCGGGGCTTCAAATATCCGGAGTCCCCTCAGGAAGGGCGCGGAGAGGCAGGATAGCCTCCTCCCCCCCCGCCTGCCTGCCCGCTGCCTTCCCCAGCCTTCCTAAGGGGGCTCCGGGGCTTCAAAGATCCGGAGTCCCCTCAGGAAGGGCACGGAGAGGCAGGGTAGCCTCCTACCCACCCGCCTACCTGCCTGCCCACTGCCTTCCCCAGCCTTCCTAAGGGGGCTCTGGGGCTTCTAAGACCTGGAGCCCCCTCAGAAAGGCCGCGGAGAGGCTGGCTAGGCTGGCCAGACACCCTTCCGCCACCTCCCTCCCGCTGAGGGGGGGGGTCATGGGAGCAGCATTTTTTATTTGCGTTTTTTTCACATTCGCGGGGGTCTCAAGACCCTAACCCCCACAAATGTGGACTGACAACTGTAAACATAAATTTCTGCCATCTTATTGGAAATGTGTTAGTTGGTTCTATCTAGCTAATATATGCAGGAAATATTCCAGTGAACTAAGACTTCATTAATTTTATTGTCAGACTATTTTTAAAATGTGCTTGAATACAATTAGCTGTACTGTCCTTCACTTTGCTTAATCATTGTGACCTGCATAAATTGCTGTGCTCAGGTAACTGACTCTAAACATAGTGCTTTGGCATGTAGACAATAAGCAATTCTTGTACCTCATTGTTAAAAAAATGCTTCCCTACAGCTTTCAGTTTCTAGTGTTTAGAGTCAGTGACAGCAAATAGGCAAAAACATCTCCCTTTTCTCATATAACCCACAGGAGATTATTGACACTCATGCCCATCCACCCACATTTCACAGCATTTGCATAGTTTATATATTACCTAGTATTTGTCAAAAATCTACAATAGTCAGGAATGCTTAAACACCTCGGCAGTAATCAAAAACAAGCAGCAATATATTGTCCCCACTCTACAGAAGATCAGCATAGATTATGGGAACTCAAAATCCTACCTATAGAATATCTGATGGGAATGTAGTGCTGGAAACTGTAATACTACATAACACTTGGGACCATCCACTGAAGCTGAATAGTGAGGGATTTGGAATGGATAAAAGGAAGTACTGCTTCAAATTAAACAAATTCATCACCACATGGTATGGAAATGGCTGCCAATTAGGGTGGCATTAAAAAGGAATTTGATAAATTCATAGAGGTTGGGCACTTCGGTAGCTGTTAGAATGACTGTGTATTACCTCCAGTATCAGAGGCAGCATGTCTCTGTGTATCATATGCTAGGGAATGTGAGACAGAGGTGCAGTTGCATTCATGTGCTCATGGTAAACTTCCCATAGACAACTGGTTGGCTGCTATATGGACTGAGTGTTTGGTTGTATAGGCTTTTGGTATGATCTAGTGTTACTCTTATGTTCATGAAACAAAACAATGATGTGAAGCAAGAAGCTGGCCAAGCCTGGTTAGAGCCAGCCAGTTGCTGCCTCTGGAGTGCTGTGAGGGAGGACCTATGGGGCGGGGTGGGGGAGGAATGTAACTTAGAGGCTTGTCTGTTAAAGGAAGAGAGAGATAGGAGCCGAATGAAATAAATTTAGGGAGTCAGAAATAGCAGGTGAGTGCTAGTTAGAAAGGAGAGCGATGAGGAATGAATTACATTTTAGGGACCTGAGGATGTGGGGAGAATTCAGGGAGAAGTGTTTCTTATTTTGAAACAGAAGGGTACTGTGTACTCTTGTGTGTATGGAAATGACACAAAATTAAATGTTTATTTTTTATATAATAAATTTTCACTGTTTTTATTTTCTACATCTCTTGTCTGGGTGGTTTATTTTAATAATTAATTAATAAATAAAACTTATTACACTGTGAACCCACTGATCAACAGAGATAAAATCTGCATCTGTGGTGATGTTCATAATAAATTTTATGAAGGTCTGAGAATCACAGATACTTTCAGATATACAGTCTGATTTGACTTTTTATTTTATTTTATTTATTTAGGTATTTATACCCCGCTCTTCAGCTGCAAAGGCTGTCAGAGCAGCTTATAAATTGTTTAAGCAATAGCAATTTCCCAGTGGAGAGGGCTCCAGAGCATCCACATGCTTGGGTTGTCCCTCTGACTTGCTGCCGGTAGGCAGGTAACAGAGTCTTTTATATTGAAAAGCTGACCACCAGAGGTGTCCTCTGGGAGGGACGACCCCTCTGCTGGCCAGTCTGTTTCCTGCCTACGCTCCTGGTAGGATCGCATCCTCCTTTGTCCTCAACAGAAACTTCTCCACGTGGCGGGGGCCATCTTTAACAAAGGAAGAGAAGTTAGTTTTGATCAATAATAATAATAATAATAATATACCTGCCCCCCCCCCCACAAGGAGAAGGTATGTCGACACTGGAGGAAATAGATGCGGTGATCGCAGCAGTAATCGTCAGCGACCGGCCGTTGAGGCTCAGCCGGCACACGGCCGAGCCTCCGGCAGCTCTTGAAGACCAGCTGGGCACCTTTGCAGAGAGCGGAGGGGGGAAGGTCCCAGCTAAGAGCGGCGGTGGCAAGAAGAAGCCGAAGAAGGGGACAAGCCCCCCGCCTCGGCTGCCACCGGCTGCGCCCCGGCCCAGGTCCCTCCAGGTGGAGGCGACAGTGGCCGGGAGGAGGAGGAGAACTCCGCCGGGCAGCCCCTCCAGGAGGAGGAGAGCCGCACCATCCCAAACGCTGGGGCGAGCGGCGGCACACCAGCGCTCCCCGCCAGCACTCAGGAGACGACAGTTTCCCGGAACGTGAGTGCGGCTGATGCCCCAGGGGCTGGGGACCCGGGGGAGGACTCCCCAGCACTCTTTCGGGGGTGGCTGCGGGAAGCGCTGGCGTGGGAGGCAGCTGGCTGGCTGGCGGCAAGCCTCTTCCAGCCAAGCCAGCGGGGCTCAGCAGGCACAGAGCTGGGGGGAGGGGAAGGTCTTCCCCCTCTCCCCAGGGCGTCTGGCTTCCCAGCGAGTGCCACAGCCAGCACCTCTGCCTTAGCCCTGGGTGGGGAGGACCCCGTGCCACCGAGCATCACTCCCCATAACAGCGGGGACTCGGGAGAGCTGGAGCAGGGGAGGGGATGGGGATTCCCTCTCTCCCCAGCCCAGCTGGGTTTCCCATGCACGCCATCACCAGCGGCATGACGGCCGCGACTGTAGGAGGGGGGAACCTCCCGGCGGAGGGAATCACCCCCAGTGGCGCCTCCGGAGGCGTTCCAGGCCCCAGCCGCCCACCCCAACCCATCAGACCCACAGTGCCTGTCCCCAGGAAGGGGGGAAAGGGCAGCAGTCCCAGTAAGGGAAAGCACCCGCGCCCCAAAAGCGCCGCGATGGGGGCGGGCGATGGCTTGGGCCCCAGCAACATCGGCGTCCCCCGCGACAACCAGGGTACCTGTCCCACCAGACCCCTCAGTGAGGATGAAGGGGAACCGTGGGAGGAGCCAGCGGACCAGCCTCATCCCCCCAAGAGGCCACGGTTGGATGGGGAAGAGGGGGACCCTCAGGACGAGGATGTACTCTCCATCTACACTTCCACGGAGGAGGACTCCACAGCCTCAGAAAGGGAAGAGGGAGAGCTTTCTGAGGAGTAACCAGAGGGTCCATCTCAGGTTCGTCCCGCAGCGTACCATTTTGCCCAGGAGGATTTCGCTATTCTTTTGAAGAAGACAGTGAGGACCTTGGGCCTCCCACTCCCAAAGGCACAACAGTCCCAGGTGGACTCAGATCTTCCTGAGATTTCAGATGAGTTCTTCCCTGACGTCCAACCACAGGCCATGCAGATGCCAGTCCCAGCGACTCTGATACACTTGATATGTGACGAATGGAAGACCCCCGCAGTGGCCAAACCTCAACCTGCCTTGTCCAAAAAGCTGTACACCCTTCCCGGGAAGGTGATGGGGAAGCTACAGGTCCCGTTGATCGACACTCCGGTCTTAGAGCTAGTTTCTTCTGCGATTTTTTGCAAGGATGGAGAGGAGACCTTTTAGGTGCCAGAGGATAGACGGATGGACCTAGCGCTAAGAAGAGCCCATGAGGTGCTATCCTTGGCTATTCGAGTGTCTACGACAGCGACCATGATGGCACATGTGGCGATTCAGTGGTCCAAGGCTGTATTAAAGGATGTTCCATGGGCCCAGACCAGGATCCGGCAGGACCTTAACAAGGTAACCAAGGTCTCTGCCTTCTTAGTGGACAGCACGCTTGACTCGGTCCAGTTCTGCGCTAGGGCGCAGGCAGCGACGGTTGCAGCCAGGAGACAGGTCTGGCTAAAGTCATGGAATGCGGACTTCAAGTCAAAGCAGAACTTAGTATCATCCCCTTTCTTAGGAGAAAAGTTATTTGGTGAATCCTTGGAACCAGTCCTAGTGGAGGATAGGGATAAGAAGAAATCGCTAGCTTCCGCCCGCAGGAGGGAGGATAAGAAGTCTTCCAGACGGTATCGGTCCTTTCGGTCATCGGAAGCCCACCAGGGTTCCGGTTCATCATCAAGCCACACGGGATCCAGAGACTCCAAATCCCCCAGGCCTTGATGGGGAGGCAACAGATACAATCGCCAAGGCCATCACGAAGGGTCCAGGAAGTCGGGGCAGCCCCAATCCTCCAAACAAGGCGCCAAGTCCCAACAATGACAATCTACCCTCAGTGGGAGGCAGATTGCAGTTCTTCGTGGGGGCTTGGGAAAACTCTACCTCGGACAGATGGGTGCTGGAATCGATTCGGCACGGATACCAGATAGAGTTCTCTCGACTTCCTCCACAGTGGTTCATGTTAACCCCAGCCCACAAGACCAGAGAGAAACAGCAGGCGATGACAAGCGAAATAGGCCGCCTGCTAACTCTGGGGGCCATAGAGGAGGTACCGACCCACGAACAACGCAAGGGCTCTTACTCCATTCTATTTCTGGTGCCAAAGAAAAACGGCACATGGAGAGCGGTCCCGAACCTCAGAAGAGTAAACAAATTTGTACGTCAATGGAAGTTCAAGATGGAAACCTTGAAACACATTCTGGAGTCTATACGCCCTGGGGATTTCCTAGCCTGTCTGGATTTACAGGATGCGTACCTTCACATCCCGGTACATCCAGAACATCGCCGATTCCTACGTTTTTGTTACAACGCTGTGCATTGCCAGTAGAAGACCCTCCCCTTCGGTCTATCTTCAGCACCCCGAGTCTTCACCAAGGTTCTGGTAGCATTAGTAGCATGCTGGCGGCGCTTGGGTATACATGTCTATCCCTACTTGGACGATCTGATCAGGTCCCCGTCCAGAGCGAGGGCAGAGAGGGAGGTCAACTTGGTAATGCAGTCCCTCCGGGATCACGGTTTTCATATCAACCTCAAGAAGAGTTCTCTGGTTCCGAGTCAGTGCATCCAACACTGCACTGGGGGCTCTTCTGGATTTGGCGGAGGGAACGATACGGCTGACACCAGACCGGATCATCTCAATATGGGGAGCGGCCCAGAGGGCTCTGAAGGTGCAGAGGACGGACATCATGCAACTGGCCCAGCTGCAAGGTCTCATGATAGCGGCCATAGAGTGCCTCCCATGGGCGCGGTTCCATGCAAGGGCTCTTCAGTGGTTCTTACTTCCCTTTCAGGATCAAATAGCCTCCAAGCTCCACCAGGTGGTGAGACTACCGCAGGAAGTCGCAATGTCCCTTCAGTGGTGGCTCTCTTCTGCGGTCCTCAGGGGTTGACAGTTGTGGCATCAGGACAGGGTGCAGATTACCACGGATGCCAGCCTGAGGGGGTGGGGAGTGCACTGCGGCTCCCATCTGGCTCAGGGCAGGCGGTCGACAAAGGAGGCCACCCACAACATCAACTGGCTGGAGCTCAGAGCGGTCAGGTTGGCCCTCGTAGCCTTTGTGGACATAGTCAGGAGCAAGACGGTTCTAGTCCGGACGGACAACGTCACAACGAAAGCACACATAAACTGCCAGGGAGGATCCAGGTCACGACCTCTCATGAGGGAGGCGAACACGCTTGTTCACGTGGGTGGAGAAGAATCTCGTGGCGATATCGGCGGAGCACCTTCGGGGAGTACTCAACCGGAAAGCCGACTGGCTCAGCAGGTCGGGCATCGACCAGGGGGAGTGGAGCCTCCATCAGGAAGTGTTCGAGGACATCACCCAGACCTTGGGACTTCCAGTGATTGACCTATTCGCCACTCCAGAGAACACCAAGCTCCTGTGCTTTCTCTCCAGATACCTGACAGATGGAGCAGAAGGAATGGACGCCCTGACGTCACCCTGGCCAAGGGACCTCCTTTACGCATTCCTTCCAATTCCTCTAATACCCAGAGTGCTCACCAAGTTCAGAGCGGAGGGGGTGGAGGTAATCTTTATCGCCCCAGAATGGCCTCGAAGATCCTGGTTCCCGGACATCCTCGACCTGCAGGTTGCCTCGGTCAGAATTCCGACACGAGAGGATCTTCTAGTACAAGGCCAAGTTCACCATCCCGACCTGGCTTGGCTACAGCTCCGCGTGTGGAGATTGAATGGCAGATGTTAGCCTCAGAGGGTTACTCACGCCCGGTGGTTGGAACTATTTTGGCATCAAGAAGGGAATCCACTCAGTGTATATATGAGTATACTTTCAGAGTATTCAGGAGGTGGTGCAGACGGAAAGGCCATGACTTCCAACAAGTTTCAGTGCCTTTACTACTAGAATTTCTCCAGGACGGAGTCGCTAGGGGTCTCCGACCGAATACTGTCAAGAGACAGGTGGTGGCAGTAGCCTCCTTCCTACCCCCAGGTAGAGCGGCGGAGTTGTCATCACATCTTCACCTCCGAAGGTTCATCAAGGGTCTCACTAACTTGGCCCCACCAACGATCCATCGTTTCCCGTCCTGGGACTTACACACGGTACTGACAGCCTTAACGGTTTGTCCTTTTGAGCCACTAAGGGAGGCCTTCCTGAAATGGATGATGTGGAAGGTGCTATTCCTGGTGGCAATTACGTCAGCCTGTAGGGTATCGGAGCTGGCTGCCTTGTCAATCCGGCGGGATCTCTGCATCTTCAGGCAGGACTTGGTAGTCCTAAGGCTACCACCTGATTTTAAGCCAAAGGTCAACTCGTTTTTTCACAGGTCTCAGGAGGTGGTACTCCCCTCTTTTTGCCTGAGACCACCAATGGAGTTGGAGAGGATCTGGCACACTCTAGATATGTGCCGAGCCCTCAGGATTTACATCAAACGAACTGCTCCAATCAGACTCTCAGAATCCTTGTTTGTTTCACCTCATTCGAAATACCTGGGAAGGAAGGTGTCACCGTCCACCCTGGCACGTTGGATCAAGGGCTGCATTGTGACCTGCTACGAGACCCTAAATAAGCCAGTTCCAGAGGGAATCCTGGCCCACTCTACAAGAAGTGCAACAACTTCGGCGGCCTGGGAGAGGGACTCCTCCCTGGAGGAGATTTGCAGGGCAGCAACTTGGAAGTCCTCCTTGACATTCGTTCGGCACTACAGGCTGGACAAGTTCCAATCAGCGGAGGCCGCCTTTGGCAGACGGGTCTTAAAAAGGATTGTTCAGGCTCAGGTTCCCTGAGGCTCGCCTGTCCCACCCAATCGTCGAGGCTTTGGAAAATCCCAAGCATGCGGATGCTCTGGAGCCCTCTCCACTGGGAAAAGGAACGTTGGTCTTACCTGTGATACGTTCTTTTCCAGTGTAGAGGCGAAGAGCATCCGGCCCACCCGGGCAAGCGATTGGATAGTGAAAAGTTCTTCAGTGATGTTAACCTTGACCAGATATGTCAAACTACTGGTGTCTCGAGGCTGGAATATGGACTGGCCAGCAGAGGAGTCATCCCTCCCAGAGGACACCTCCGGTGGTCAGCTTTTCAAAATAAAAGACTCTGTTACCTGCCTACCGGGAGCAAGTGGGAGGGACAACCCAAGCATGCGGATGCTCTTCGCCTCTACACTGGAAAAGAACATATCAAAGGTAAGACCAACGTTCCTTTTTACACATTTACACCGCATTAAGCGATTTCCAGTGTGTGTTAACTAATTGCCCACACAAGCTGGGTACTCATTTTGCTGACCTACGAAAGGATGGATGGCTGAGTGAGCCTTGGAGCCCTTGGGATCGAACTTGCAACGTTGTGGCTTGCAGTACTGGCATTTAACCACTGTGTCACCAGGGCTCCCTTTAGTTTCTTGTGTCTAACTCACATAAAAGACATACAGCAAAATCCACTGGGTATACTTCTGTTCATGGTGCATTCAGATAAATGGGAGTTGAACAAAGCTGTAGCAAAACGGAGGCAACTATGCTGTTGGCCAACTCCCATTCATTGAAATAGGTTCTAGGTGGACCTAGTACAGGAATGTTTAGAGGATGTTTACAATGAAATCATAGTGAAACCTAGCAGATCTGCTATGGTAATTGAAACCCAAAACGAATGCCCTCAATTGGGATTAATTTTTTGCCCATTTTTTAAAAACAACAACTCCCTGGAGTGCTTACAAATAAGTAAGCTTCAAGGAACTGACCTTAGTCTAGGAATCTAGAGTGAATTTCCAACTGCTACTGCTATGGCTTATGAGGGAGAGAAAAGCAGCCAGGCACAGCTCCATCATGCTTTGGTCCCAGCAACTAGAGAGAGGCACTCCATTCCAGCTGCCACTGCTGTGGCCTCTGAGGGAGAGAAGAATGACCAGCATCTGTTGGACTTAATCTTCTCCTGCACTGGCATCCCCCTTTCCTTGTGTGTTGACTCTTATTAGACTGTAAGCCTGAGGGTAGGGGACTGTCAAATTAACAAATTGTAAGCTGTTCTGGGAGTCATTTTGACTGAAGGGTGGGGTATAAATGTTCTAAACAACAACAACAACACAGCCACTTGTCCAGAATAGTGGTGACCTTGAGGCCCAAGTACCAGGGAACAATCATGAGGATAAAAGAACAAGATTAATGATAGGAATCCATGTGTGGCAACTGCATGGCCAGCCTATATAGGGGTTCCATCACAAATGGGTTGGAGAGAGAGTTAGTCATGCATAAAGTAGAGCCTTTGAAATCTATGAGACTTTGAGCTAATCTTGACTAATTTGCCCTCTTGATTTCAGTGGCTATACTCAAAGAATGACCAAGAATGGATTCAATTGATTATGAAGAAAATAAGTTGGTAATATTAAGAATGTTTATTGCTTGTATACAGTAGGACCCCATATCCACTGATTCATTACCTACTGATTCAATTATCCACAGGCCACAAAACAGCATACCTACCATAGAGTCTTCCTAGAAAATGTGCCTTCTCTAGCCACTTTCTAGGTCCTCCAAGGCAACGCTATGGTATTTTAAACAGGAAGTCCCATTATTTTCAATGGTGTTCACTATTATCCAAGTTTTTCAGTATCCATGCCCCCCCCCCGAACCAATCCCCAGCGGATAAGTGGGTCCTACTGTATATGACTGCTTCCGTTTCTGGCTATCCCACTTACAGAAGGATTAATATGTTGGTTAAGTTTTGCCTTTAGGCATATAGGACTTTTTTGGACGTCTTAAATGTAACGGAAGCAGCCTCGCCACGTTGCGAGGCTGCTGCGCTGCAGGGCGTCCCTTTCGCATGACGCCCGTCCCTGCCAGTACTGTTGCGGTACCGCAGGGACATTTGAGTGTTATATTTCAGCGATTTTTACTCACGATCAACTTTCGTGAGTAAAAATCGCCAAAATATAACACTCAAATGTCCCTGCGGTACTACAACAGTACCGGCAGGGACGGACGTCATGCGAAAGGGACGCCCTGCAGCGCAGCAGCCTCGTAATGTGGCGAGGCAGCTTCCGTTACATTTAAGACATCCAAAAAAGTCCATAGTTTCTTTAATGGAAAAATAATATTACCTGTAGTAGCAATACACGCATAATGAATTCTTACCACTTTCAAATAATTTTGACTATTTTGTAGCTAGTTCTTTTGACATTTTCTTATCTTCCTGTTTCCTTAAATGGCTTTCCTTATGTAAAATGAAGTGCTGCTCTCCACTGAGAAAAATATAGTAAAGCACACTATTAACAGTTATGTGATTTGTGGTATCTCCCAAAGAGCAAAAGTAAGAAATTTATTAAAAGAGACAAGGAGGGTAACCATTAATAAATATATCGCACTAGCTAAAGCCACTGGAGCTTCTTAATGCCCTGTTAAGCAAAAGCTTTTTCTGAGTTTTAAAGTCAAATCACTGGCACTTGCTGCTTGCCAACAACCAAAAATGCTTTCAGGGCCCATTAAATATTGAAAAGTTCATTCTGCACAATCACACTAGAATAGTCCCTTGGATGTGCAGTTCATTTTAATAGTTGGGTTTGCTCTTTGTGGCTGCATTTATTTTTTTGGAAGAAAAAAAATCTGTCAAGCATGTTTCAGTTTCTACAAGATGATTTTACATTTTACTCAGTAGTTGGCGAATGGCAAATGGTGAATATCTTCACAAAGTTCTCTCTTATTTGCTTACATTATTTCCAGTTTTGGTGGTATGACGCTGGCAAAAAGATGATATCTTTAGAGAAGGTGTTAGAAGAAGTCGAAACTGAACCAATGCATATATGAAAATGCCTTTTGAAAAATTGTAAACAAATTACAAATCAATATTGAATGTAGTCTTAAGATCCTTTTTAAAAAATTCAACTGAAGAATGTAAATGTTTAATACTGTGAGCTTGGCATTGTCTTAAACTACAAGAAGATGAGCTGGTATGACTTACATTTTGCACCCATTTATTTAGGCTTCAGTAAGCAGATGTTTAAACATAGCTTTGGCATTCTATGCATTTTGAAAACATGCAGATTTTAACCAGTGTATGGAATGAAACAGCGCATTTTAAGATGACACACAGACATTCAGGCAAATCAGGTGGTATTCATCTCTAGAAATAGCAACATTGAATGATTTAATTGTCATAACTTTCAGCAGTTGTTGCCTTTCCATCAAGTGACTATGATAAAACAGTTTCCTTTTAATTTCTCTGATCAGATTCTCTGGTTCATGATTTATTTTGAATGGATTACCTTGCTGGGTAAGACTATAAACCTCAGAAATATTGACATTGTCTTAGTAACTAGAACTGCGTGCGTATGTGTGATAATTTGACTTTGCAGTGAATCATGGTTCATATGTGGGTGCTTTCTGGAAACCGGATTACTCCTTTAAAATAATCTGAAATACTGCAGTTGACCTTTCTCCTTTGCTTCAGTTTGCAGTTTAGGGTATTGAAAACCATCAATGTGTATGGAACAGTAATCACAGAATGGAGACCAAACATTCTTTGTCATTATGTACAATTTTGTATCTAAAAGTTTGAAATGGAATTATTTGTCTTAATTGTAGAGCTCATTCTATTTGAGGCAGTCGGCAGAGGCATTCAGTTTAGTTCAGAAAGCTGATTAGTAGTTAGTGCTGCCTTTTTGTAAAGTCCTGGCTCTTAGTCTTCAGATAAATATTTGTATATTGGCTTTCTGAATGTAAATACAGTAGTGCAAATCTTTGGCTCACAAGTTTACAGCAGAGGCATGTGCTCTGGACTAGTGGAAGCCTTCAGATGCCATTCAGATGGTCTGTGAGAAGGTCGCAAAACAGTCAGGAGAATCTACTTGGATGTACATTTGATTTTTTTTTCTTGCTGTCAGGGACCAAAACGTTTTTGAACTGAATTCATTTCACAAGATTATTGAACAATGTCTGTGATTTTTTTAGTATGGGATTTTATGCAGCCTATCAAACCCCGCACCTCATTTAAAGGGGTCCTTCTCAGCAGACTGGCTTAGAGCCCAATGTTTTCATAATATTGCACTGGTTTTGACAACACTAACGTATGATGAGAATAAGTTAAATCAGAGCAACAAAACGTTTATTGAGTGGTCTACTGAGATTCCCAATATTTTTCAAGTGTTTCGATTTCTATACCAGTTTTAGTGCCTCCCCCCTCCCAAACTCCTTGAGGGAGGAGGACGATGGCAAGATTCATTCTATTTTTATCCATTCATAATTCATGAATCATACAGTATAATCATACAGTAATACAGTATAATTTCTATTATGTATTTAAATATTTGAGATACCTTGCTATCCAACATATGATACAAAAACGGATGAAAAATGAATTGGACATAGCTCCCACTTTGGAAGAGACCCTTAAGACCATACAGCAGATGAAAAACGGCAAGGCAGCTGGGATTGATGGAATCCCACCTGAAGTTTGGAAACACGGAGGTCATGCACTCCACGATAAATTCCACGAATTCCTTGTGAATTGCTGGGAAAAAGGGGAACTGCCATCAGACCTCCGAGATGCAGTCATCATCACCCTGTACAAGAAAAAAGGAGCAAAATCCGATTGCTCAAACTATCGAGGCATAACACTGCTCTCTATTGCTGGAAAAATCCTTTCAAGGATACTCCTGAACAGATTAGTTCCTGCTATTGCAGAAGAACTTCTCCCTGAAAGCCAATGTGGCTTCAGAACCAATAGGAGTACTACAGACATGGTATTTGCCCTTAGACAACTACAAGAAAAATGTAGGGAGCAGAACAAGGGTCTCTATGTAACATTTGTCAACCTCACCAAAGCCTTCAACACTGTGAGTAGACAAGGTCTGTGGCAGATCCTGGAAAGACTAGGATGTCCCCCCAAATTCCTTAAAATGATTATCTTGCTACACAAGGGCCAGCGTGGTCAAGTCAGATATGGCGATGCTCTTTCAGAGCCCTTTCTAATAACTAATGGAGTGAAGCAAAGTTGTGTTTTTGCACCAACTTTATTTACAATCTTCTTTAGCATGATGCTCCAAAGAGCTATGGCAGAGCTTGAAGAAGACGACGGCATCTATATACGTTACCGTACTGATGGTAGCTTGTTTAACTTAAGCCGTCTGAGGGCTCACACTAAGACTCTAAACTATCTAGTCCGTGAGCTGCTCTTCGCTGATGCTGCTGCCCTTGTTGCCCACACAGAAGCAGCCCTGCAGCGCCTAACATCCTGCTTTGCAACAGCTGCAGAGCTGTTTGGGCTGGAAGTCAACCTGAAGAAAACAGAAGTTCCTTACCAGCCTGCACCACAGGACGAACACCACCATTCCCAACTTGCCATCGGCAAATCTGTGCTCAAGTCCGTTCAGCAGTTCATCTACCTGGGAAGCATCATCTCCTCAGATGCCAAGATTGACAAAGAGATCGATCACAGATTAGCAAAGGCATATAGTGCATTTGGAAGACTTCACAAAAGAGTCTGGAGCAATAAACACCTGAGGCGAAGTACAAAAATCAGTGTGTATAGAGCTATTGTACTGTCTATCCTCCTTTATGGATCTGAAACATGGATCACTTATCGCCACCACCTACGACTCCTTGAACACTTTCATCAGCGCTGTCTATGCACAATCCTAAATATACACTGGACTGACTATGTGACGAATGTTGCTGTCCTTGAGCAAGCAGGGATCACCAGCATTGAGGCCATGATATTGAGAATGCAGCTGCGCTGGGCAGGGCACATTTCTAGGATGGAGGACCATCGCCTCCCCAAAATACTACTCTACGGTGAACTCGCCACGGGTCAGCGTAAGAGGGGCGCTCCAAAAAAGCGATACAAAGACTCTCTGAAACAACATCTCAGGCTCGGCCAAATTAATCACCAACAGTGGTCCGCCCTGTCCTCACATCGGGAGGCATGGAGACGCACTATCCACAATGCTGCAGCCGTATTTGAGAACTCACGCCAAACAAGTCTTGAAGAGAAACGACAACGCAGAAAGAATCACAACCCAGAAACATCACCAAAGGAGACCTTCTGCTGTGCTTTCTGCAACCAGACTTGTTTATCTCGGATTGGCCTTTTTAGTCATCAGCGCGCTTGCAGAAAGCGTGGGATGAGTCCTTCCTGAATCTTCATTTGCGAAGAAAAGCCAGAGATAGTATAATTTCTGTTATGTATTTAAATATTTGAGATACCTTGATACTTAGATTGAACACATGCATATAGTATCTTGAGGCTAAGGCCACATCCATACTACACAAATAATCCACTTTGAAATGGGATTATTTGCCATGGCTCCTTCCTATGGAATCCTGGGAGTTATAGTTTGGTGATGCACCAAGACTCTTTGGCAGAGTAGGCTGAGGGCCTTGTAAAACTACAGAAATCCTATGATTCAATCAGAAGTAGCCATGGCAAATAATCCAGCTTCAAACTGGATTATTTTTGTACTGTAGTGTGGATTTGGCCTAAGCTTACTGGAATTTAATGGGAATGAATTGACATGAATTAATGAACAGCACAAACATGTAGATTACAGAATGAAAGGGATCCAGAATACCTAGATATAACATTTGCTCAAAATGTGCTGAACTTGAGGGAGACTCATATGACTCCCTCAATATGCCATTTATTAGCTTTCAGAAATAGTTCCTGATTTTGGCTAAGAGGAAGTTGTTGTGTTTCTAGGTTGTATCAGTAAGTGAGGAAAATGAGGTTATTTAGAAAAAAAATGAACAGTGTGTGTGTGTGTGTGTGTGTGTGTATATATATATATATATATATATATATATATAGAGAGAGAGAGAGAGAGAGAGAGAGACTTTTGGAAGTATTCACCCCCCCTTTGACTTTTTCCACATTTTGTTATATTTCAACAGGGAACTGTACTGGAGTTAATAAACACGAGCTAGATCTGGTGTACCATACAGCATTAAAAAAATTGTCCCCAAAATGCCCAGTAGACCTCATGTCAACCCTGTAAGATAGGCTGGTTGCTGAACTCGCCCCTCCTGCTGCCCCTTGCCCCTCCTGCCTCCAAATTTGCCCCCCTGCCACCAAACTTGGCCCGCCTCCAAACTCACCCCTCCCACTGCCAAACTCACCCCTGCCTCCAAACTCACCCCTCCTGCTGCCGAACTCACCCCCACCTCCAAACTTGCCCCTCCTGCTGCCGAACTCACCCCACCTCCAAACTTCCCCTGTTGCTCCCCCTCGCTCTACCCCGCTACCAGACTGCCCCTCTCCAGACTCGCCCCACTGCTAAACTCGCCCCCACTTGCCCTCCCAGCTCCAAACTCGCCCCGCTGCTTGCCCTTGCCCCCCACTGCTCACCCTCCTGCCGCCAAACTCACCCCACTTCCAAACTCGCCCCCTGCCGCTTGCCCTCCCAGCTCCAAACTCATCCCTCCTGCCGACAAACTCACCCTGACACTCGCCCTCACCCCCATCCGCTCACCCTCCCAGCACCGAACTCCCCCCGCTCACCCTCCCAGTTCCAAACTCCCAACCACCACCCTCCACCGCTGAATTCACCCCCTCCAAACTCTCCCCGCCACTCGCCCTCCCACTGACGAACTTGCCCCCCACCTTCAAACTCGCCCCACTACTGAACTCACTTCCCCCGCTGGTCACCCTCCCGCATCCAAAGTCACCCCCCCAGCTGCCGAATTCATCCCTGCCTCCAAACTTGCCCCGTGCCTGTCACCCTCCCACCTTCCAAGTCACCCCACACCACCCCCTGCGCTCCAGCACATGCCATGCTACACACACCACATCCACCCCTCATGCTACTCACACTCCCTCTGCCGTCACCATGTTTACAAAGGATTTCAACTTCTACATGGTCCTGCCCCCCGTGTGCTGATTGGCTGTCCAACAGAGCTTTGATTGGTTGGTCAGTTCACTAAGCAGCCAATCAGCACACTGGAAACGGTAACATACCTAAGATAATTATATATATATATATATATATATGTGTGTGTGTGTGTGTGTGTGTATATGTTTATATATATATTGTTACCACTTGATGTACAAAAGATACTCAACACTGAAGGTAGATACCACTTACAATGTGACACAAAAATAAACAAAAGCAAACTGATACTTGGTTAAGTCAATACTTGTTAGAAGTATATGGTAGCAGAACTATGAGACTTGTTGGGTAACTCCGTTAGATTTTGACATCTATCTCTTGCAGCTCTTGCCCATTCTTCATTGCAAAATTGCTCCTACTCTGTTGGCTTTGATGCAGGCTGAGGTTTGGGCTTTCACTGGGCCATTGTAAATCATTCAGGTTCTTGTTTTAAAACCACACCAGTTTAACTTTGACTGTGTCCTGATGGAAGATCAGTTTCCCTCCCAGTCCCAGGTGCCTTGCACAATGAAACAGGTTTTCTTATAGTTTTCTTCTAGAATTGTCTTGTATTTTGCTACATACATCTTTTTCTCACTCCTGAGCAGTATTCCAGTTCCTGCTTAGGAACCCTGTGATCTTCCAGGTGTATTTAATGTGAGACCATTTGGCACTGAAATCATACACAGGTGAACTCCATTTAACTATGTATACCACTTCTGAAGGGAGTGGGTTGCAGGTTATGCATTGAAGGCGGTGAATGCTTTCACAATGAGCAAGTACTAGTTTCTTGTCTGCTTTTGTGCCACAGCAAAAATATTGTGTACCTTCACAGTGTCGAGTCTCTTACGTGCATTAAATGGTAACAATGCTAATTAAATCCAGTTGGGTTTCAGGTTGTTATACAACAAAATATGTTCTGGAATGCAAAGGTGAAAAGCTGAACTGTATAGTGGGATTTTAGAGGGTAGTTTTAAAAAACCAGTTGGAAAAATCAGTGACAGGAGTAAAACCTAAGGGTAGGGACTACATAGGGGAGAAGCTGTTTCTAGCTACTAAAAAATTAATATAAAAAGCGTAGTGAAGTTAGGTAAAATAATAAATAGAATCTCTGGCTTATATTATTTTGTTACCCTACTTGGCTTGGCTGGGTTTGTGGAAAGTTCTTTCAGATATATAACTCTTATAAAATAAACTCTCATTTATTTAAAACTTTTTAACCTTCCTCTTTCACTGAAAAATTTCTCAAAATGGATCAGTAATCAAAAGGATAACCTGAAAGATATACAAAAGGAAAAAAGCAGTAAAGAAAGATAAGGAAAATGAGGAAACCCAAGTACTTGATCTTAAAGATAAACATATGTGATTGCTTTTATATATTGATTTTGTTCACCTGTGGTTCACAAGTTCATTTCCCAGTAGACAAGGTCTGAACATCCTACAATGTTGCGTAGATCCTTTCACTTGCTCCTGGTAGGCAGGAAATGAAAAGGAATCTCAGGGTGTAGGTTTCTATATGAAAAGGAATCTCTTGGAAAAAGGTTTTTATATTCCACCAGTGGGCAAAGTGCAGCCTGTGGGCTTCATTCAGCCCCGTCCCCCAGAGCTGCTTTTGGGGTCCTTAATGCCCCCTTGAGTAAAAAATATTTTTTTGCAATTCTTTTTTATTTTGATCACATGATCACTTGGAGGTAGGGAGGGCATTTCCACTAGGTTTGCTTCCCTTTGCACTGCCAGGGGTCAAAATGAAATTTCGCAAAATATGCCTTCATGTCTCTTAGAAGAGTTGTAGGGGGATTTAGGGCATTTTTTAAAACAGGTTCAGGCGTTTTGTGTGTGTGTGTGTGCACCCCTCCAAGATCTCCTGGAGGGCTAATACAGCCCCCTTGTCTTCCATAGTTGTCTACCCCTATTATTGTCAGGTGCTGGTACAACCAGCATGCCTGCCATGAGAGTTATATTGTGGGAATGATGAGATGTGTAGTAGTATAGTTGATCTTGGGGAACATATATTTAGCCTGCTTGTTATGGCATTCCTGGTTGTTAGTCTAGCTTTGGTATGCCAAGGTCAGTATAGTGAGAAGACTGGGGGTAGAAGGGAAAGCTAGATAGTCTGAGAAAGAAGAATGTTTTGCTGAATCAACAAATGAGATTATAGCATGCCAAAAGGGTTGAATGTGTTGTGCTAATGATGACTGTGGATGATGTTTGCTGCAGTTTCTATAATAAGGGTTTGCTGAATTGACTTTGAAGCCTGGATTTCTGAACTGCTGGAACTCTAAACTTGACAGTTATATGCACTTTTTTTTTTTTTTTTGTAAGCCGCTCTGATAGCCTTCTGGCTGAAGAGCGGGGTATAAAAAAAAAAGTAAATTCAGTAATTTATCTCCCTCTGGAAAGTGGGATGTGTGTGCACGTGTATATGATTTTGATATATTTTCAACTGTATTTGTTCCTTGGATTAAGTAAGAGAGTTCTGGAATGCAAAACAACTTCTTACAAACTGCCATTGGGTTATATTCATTAGGAATTGGTTGTTCATCTGTTTGTAGGAAGGTTAAAGAATTACATTGCAGAATTACCATTTTTTGTGACCTGGATAGAATTAAGAGATTAAAAGCTTTACACTAAGCTAAAACATCTTCATTTATGAGCTATACAACTATAGAACATAAAACTATGGCCATCCTGATCCCCCCACCACACACAATGATCCCTTAAACCATCTGTCAGATATGTAGCAAAATATATCATGAAACACAAATATTTTATTCATGTGTAAATGTATGCCTTCCTCTTCAATTTCAAAATGTTCACAGGGCAATTAATTTCACAAGTAATTACAGAATGAAATCAAACAACAGTTAAAATATCTTCTACTGCAACTTCACCTGTACTCTGTGTTGGGCCTTATAGGCCTCATTCTGTAGATGGTATCAAGCAGTTTCTGGTTTACAGAATTCTTGAAGACACTGGTAGGCGAAACTGGTGTTGTGAAGAAATAATCTCTTTAGCCGTCATATCATTGCATCCCTTGGCTCACAATAATAAAGGCTGTGCATCTTGTCTGGGCAGTCTGTTACACTGGCAGATGGTTATTTTTCAAAATAGCTCCTTCTTCATCTGGGTCAGAGGAAAACTATTGCTTCTGGTTCTTTTGTAGCTATTTTTTTTTAAAAAAACATGTAGATTTGTCATGTGCTGTCTTCCTGCTAAACTATTACCTGCACTGATTGCCTACCTCTTACTAAGTAGACTCTATCATTAGTCATTTTTAAATATCTACAGTGGGCCCTTAGTATCCACTGGGGATTTGGTTCCAGGACCCCCTGTGGAGAACAAAATCCATGGATTGGCATAGTAAAATTATTTCCCTTAAATAAAATGGCAAAATCAAGGTTTGCTTCTTGGAATTTATTTATTTTTGGAATATTTTCAAGCCGTGGATGGTGGAATCTGTGGATACAGAAGGCCACCTGTACTTCACAAATAGGCTAAAGACCTGTCATGGGGAATGTATGGCCCTATGGCTGTTGAGTAGCCAGTGTGGTATAGTGGTTTGAACATTGGACAATGATCCTCGAGACCAGGGTTTGAATCCCTGCTGAGCCATGGAAATCCTCTGGGTGACATTGGGTAAGTCACACTCTCTCTGCCTCAGAGGAAGGTAAGGTCATTCCCCCCTCGAACAAATCTTGCCAAGAAAGCCCCATGATAATTTCACCTTAGGGTCACCTTAAGTTGGAGACAACTTGAAGGCAAGCAACAATACTAGATGTCAAACTGCAACTCCTCTCTCCCCTAGCCAGCATAAGCTGTGGTAGGAAATAATGTGAGTTGTGGTCAAGGAACATCTGGAGGACCATGTGTTCCCCATACCTAATATAGACCATAGAGTATTTTGCCAGATGCATTTGTGTAACTATAACACTATGGCTTTAGGGAAAGGAGCGTATGGTGAGAACCCTAACCTTCACAGAAAAAGATAAAACCAGGGAGGCCTGTGAGCATTATTCCTTTCAGATGCCATTAATGGATGAATTTGGTTCTGAATCTATGGCAGTTTGATACTATATCCTTTGCCTAATATTCAAGCAAGCAGTTTCTCCAAGCATGACTTTCATTCAAGCTTGGAATGTTTGGGTAATTGAAATTTAAAGTAATACTCTCTGGAGTTATATTTTATTGTTTCTGTGAGTTTTATACCTATACTGCAATACCACTTTCGTTTTAAGCTTCTTTGCTCCAGCTGTGTTGAAATGATTGTTGTCACTGCAAGTTTAGATGAACAGACATCTTTCTTTACATGAATGTACTCACATCACAGCACAGTTACTCAATGTTGTATTGTGTTGAGGAAAAAAAAAAGCATTTGTGAAGTGTAGTGTCAAAAAGAGTGTGTTTGAGCTAGACCTTGGTATCCTTTTCTGATGGATTTAAAAATGAAATAAGAGAACAAAGTTATTTTATTCTTAGTCTAAAGGTGACACATTTGGAGTATTTGTAATTGACAGCTGTGAAAGAAAGGGAAAATGAAGTTCCTCCAGCTGTAGGACCTTAAGGTGTGTTGTGTACATTATGTGGCAAAGTATACTGAAACTATTATCTAGTATACCTCATTCTTTGGGATTCCTCTCTGTCCTTCATTTTAATCTCCCTGCATACCCTTTAAAAATAATTCAGTGAAATTGAGCAACCAGATCCAATGACAAAATTTGCAGTCTGTTTAACTCCTTTCTCAGAGTATAAGAGGGTTGTTTCTGTCAAACTGGCAAGAGTGTAGACACTGGTGATTACAGTACCAAAAAAAAAAAAACCTATACAAAAAATTAATTTCATTGCCAGCCTGCCACATGTTTAAGAATGAATGATGTTTTTCCTTGGGTTCCCCCCCCCCCAGGGTGTGAGGCTGTGTTCTGGAAGAGTTTACTTCTGACGTTTCACCTGCATCTGTGGCTGGCATCTTCAGAGAACAGTTGGGTAGGAATGTACGTGGAGTTTATATACTGTGAACTCCTGTTGGTATGTAGTATATAGTATATAGAATATATACAGTATATAGGGTAAAAAAAAGGTAAACAAAATCTGGCTACCAGTTTTGAAAACAATATAATCAAAACTCAACACTTACAAAGGAGTTCTACCCAGGGACAGGGGGATTTCCAGCAGATAATGGGCCATCAACCAACCATTAGCCAAACAGACACTAATCCTCCTTGCATTTCTACACCCAGAAACTAACCATTCAAATACACAAATTTACATAAACTCCCCAACAGGGGTTCACAGTACTGTATATAAACTCCACACATACTCCTGCCCAACCATTCTCTGAAGATGCCAGCTACAGATGCAGGCGAAACGTCAGAAGTAAACTCTTCCAGAACACAGCTCACAGCCTGGAAAAAAAAAACCCAAAGGAAAAACATCATTCATTCTTAAACATGTGGCAGGCTGGCAGTGAAGCTAATTTTTTGTATAGTGGTTTTTTTTTGTTTTGCCGTATCTGATTTGGCTTCTTTGGGAGCTTGTGTTTCAGTACCTGGAACCTGTATTTTTTATGAAACATTGGAAAAGTTACTTTTTTGACTACAGCTCCCATGATCCCTTTGCTATCTGATGTTTGCTATCACAGTCTAACAGGATAGAGCTAATAGGATGTCAGTTGTTTTCTAACATATAGAAATAATTAGTTATCTTCTCACCATCTGTATCAGGAGTTGAATGGCATGACAGATGTGTCAGAGGAACAGCAAGAATAATCTCCACATTTGTTTACTATCAATCCAGCCTTTTTGATAGTAAGGTTGTTATCAGTGTCAACAGGAATGCTACCTGTCAAGACTTCTGTTGATAAAAGGTGGACTTTTCTTTGGTAACAAAGCCTGTTCTCTTTTAGTGTCACAAACATAATTCAGATAGCAAGCATTCAAATACACTAGCTGATTCTGATGCAGGAATAACACCTTTTATTTTACGCTGTGCACAAGCTGAATAAGTTGAGGTGAGGGGTGAACTAAATCCCCTATCCCCGTGTGTGTGTGTGTGTGTGTGCGCGCGCGCGCGCCTTCAAGTCGCCTGTTGACTTATGGCAATGCCATGAATTTCAGAGGATTTTCTTAGACAATAATACTCAGAGGTGGTTTTGCCTTTTCCTTTCTCTGAAATGTAGCCTACAGCACCTGGTATTCCTTGTTGGTCTCCCATCTAGGTACTAGCGAGAGCTGACTCTGCTTAGCTCCTAAGATCTGAAAGCTGCTGGTGCCTTTAGGATATATCTCCCTGTAAAGTGTCATTTGCAATTCACTAATCAGTTTTAATAGTACAGACAAAATGTTATACAGAAGAGTATGTGTAGAATCATGAAAAGGCATAGGAACAGTATGGAGTAGACTCTCCATTCTTTTCTCCATACAATTGTTTTCAAGGAATGGGTGCCCTTTCTGTGTGAAAATAAAGATTCTGGATTTGATGCATGAAAATTATGTGAAGCTATATTAGGGTGACTGGGAAAAGGGTTAACAAGGGAAAGATGATACCATCTTTCATAATAAAAATACATTCCTTGATAATTGCTGCATGAATACAGTTTTTTGTATTTTGTAGTGTGAGCAGGGTATATTCTTTGCTGAACAAATGACATCTAAATAGCCTTTGTAGATTGAAATAAAAAAAAAGTACTTGAATGACAATGATGTGTACTGTACTTTACTTTGGAAACAAAGATGTTTCTGTGTAGTACACTGACATTCTTATTTGATCTGTACATTTACAATAAAAAGCCAAAAATAATAATCATTTGATAGCTGTGGTAAATATACAATTACCTTTGCTTTTGAATCCTTATACAAAATCATTCTCTGAGAACTTTTGGCTGTTTTGAGTATAAGAAAGTTTAGATTGATTTAGCAGTTTCAGAGATATGAGCCCTTTTGGGTAGAAAATGGTAGTTTTCCAATATGTTGGCTTTCTTCTAAAATCAGTGAGAGGATGTTTAGTATATTTATCAAAACAAAGGAACATGCAATGCAATTTCCAGTTTTTTTAGTCTAAATTTCTAATTGGACAAATGTGTTTAGAAACATACTCTGCCCCACCCCCTTCTGTAGTCTCTGTTTTTTTCCATCAAGGGGAACTTTGATTTAGATAAGATACTTATGTGTAGGTCAGTGGTTCCCAAACTTTGGTTCTCCAGATGTTTTGCATTTCTGCTTCCAGAATTCCTGACTGTTCACCAAGTCAGCTAGGGCTTCTGAGAGTTGAAGACCAAAGTACCTAGAGGAACAAAGTTTGGGAATCACTGGTGTAGGTCATAAAGACATCTTGCATTGATCTCTACATTCCAGTTTCATTTTAAGACCTGAAACCATTAAAAAAAATCAAGGTCAGAGATCCTGTCCCTCCCACAGGTTTGTAAAATATATTGGCAGTTCAAATTATTTTTTAAAATATCATAAATAATATTTTCTGTGTTTTATTAATAATTTCCTTTAGAGGATGAATATGGGTGAAGATATTTTTGCTTAAACATCAGAATATATTGGTTGATTTTAGCACTTTTAAAATACATTGGGTGGTGTCAGGTTGAGTTCTGATAATGCACTTTCTTGTCCCCACTTCGTCTTGCAGCTGGCTGTACATGTTTTCCTCCACTCTCTATCTTGGCTTAGGTTATTTTTTCTTTCCAGCTATAGTCCCTGAAGCCGCAGCTCATACTCATTAGGAAAGTTACTACCTTTGGACAGGTGTTTCAGGCAATAGAGGAGGGGAATGGGAAAGTTCCTTGTAGAAATGATCTTCCGTTTGCACTTGTTTGGACTAAATCCACTGTCTATATCAGTGATGGCGAACCTACGACACACATGTCAGCACTGACACACGTAGCCATTTCTGATGACACGCAGCCGTAGGCCTCCCCCCCTGCCCGCAACCTCCTCCCCCTCCCTAAAGTGGTGACCAGGGCTTCCAAAGCCCCAGTCGCCACTTTCCTCCACTACCCCCCGCCTCCCTAAAGTGGCGATCAGGACTTCGAAAGCCCCGGTCGCCATTTTCCTCCACCCCCCCACCCTCCCTAAAGTGGTGATTGGGGCTTCCAAAGCCCTGGTCGCCATTTTTCTCCCCCCTCCCACCCTCCCTAAAATGGTGATTGGGGCTTCGAATCCCCGGTCCCACTTTCCTCCCCCCTTCCCAAAGCGGGAATCCGCGAATATGTGGAACCGCAAATGTGAAACCTGTGAGTGTGAAGGGACAACTGTAGTCGCAAATGTTTCATCCTCCCCTATTAGACACTCTGTGCTGGAGGTCTGTAGGCCAAAACGACAGAAGTCCGGCACAGAGCGTCTAGTTCTGGGACTTTCGATTAAGCCAGGATCTTTGCCCTCACGTCCGCCAGCAGAGATAATGTTTTTTCCTCAAAATGACACACCACCCGAGTTATGCTCAGTTTTTTGGCGAAGTTTGACACACCAAGCTCAAAAGGTTGCCCATCACTGGTCTATATCTTTGTGCATAGGGTTGCCAAAGTGAAAACGAGATAGCTCCTGTTCCTTTAATGGTTGTGCAAAAGAGGGAATTTTACCAGATGTTGCTTTTTACCTGGTTGCATACTAAGCAACACCTTCTGAAATTGCCTCTTCTATACAACTATTAAAAATACAGGAGCTGTCTCCAGTTTTCAGTCTGGCATTGCTATTTCTGCATATTGTTAGCACATGTTTAATAGGAATAAAGAGCAAAAAAGAAACCATGCTATCAGTAAGGCTTATGAAGATAAGTCATAATACAAAGCATCTCTTAAAGGGAAAATGGTTTTCTTTTCTTTACCTTTTTAAATCTCAATTGTGTATGTATAGGTATAATCTCAAATTTGTATCTTGAAGGTTTTAAGAAAAAAAATTAAATAACCCTGATACATAGACTATTTCTTCATTGTTTTAAATTAAACATCAGAAAGTGTATTTATGAATTTTAATTTGGCTTTTAATCAGCCAGATTCTCAGTGAGTGAGTTTGTGCATTAAATTGGAATCTGTACAAATTACACTTAATTATAATCAAACTGAAGCCTAAAGTAGGTCACATGTCTTAGCAAATAAAACATACTGAGACAACATTTTGTTTGCTTGGCTGGATTTGAAATATTCTGAGGTGTTTCAGCTGCTGCTTTTCAAAGACAGCTCTCATGTGTCTTCAAAATGTGTTTTGTTCTTGTGATTTATAGTGACTCTGTTCTCTAATATTATAAATTATATCATATAAATTATACGCTTTATAATTTTCATCTAAAAATCAAGATTTATATTGACTTGTGAAGCACCTTTGCATTGTAAATTTTACTGTGCTTTGACATACATCCTTACCTCTGTTGCCCAGTAACCATTCACAGTTTTGTGACTGTGATTAGTGTTAAAACTTCTACTAAGGATGTTAATTGCATTCTTTAAAAAGTCACCTAAATAAAGTTGTAGTTTCATAATTTTCAACCAGTCTTCATATTCTTTTGAGAATGGAAATGAATATAAGCAACATTTTTAATCATTTTGTTTTTGAAGAGCTCAGTAGTGTCAAGTTGCATTATTCTTAGATTAATAGAACAAAGAAAAGGATAAAACCAATACTGTTGGAGAGAATGCATACATGCACCTGTGCATGCGTGCACACACACAGACACACAGATCTTTAGCTATAAGAGGTGGCTAGAGTGTACTTCTTTTCAGTTTAGTTTCATGGCAACATACTTGGCTTTCTAATTAATTAATAATTTTATTAGGCATATTTTAAACATAGCAATAAAATAACAATGTTCATAGAATTCCTTTTGGTGGAGCCTTTAAGACAGTACACTTAATCTTTGCATGTTTTACAAATCAGTATTATAAAAAGGGATGCTCTTTTGATAGGGTTAGGAAAGAATTAAAGAATTTCTTTAAAGATAATATGGATAAAGGGACAGACATAGGAATGGTATGGGATGCCAGTAAGGCTTTTATAATGGGATTGTTTATCCAAAGAAATGTAGAATTGAAAAGAAAGAAACAATAAAGGACTAATTTGCTCCTAAATGAAATTAGGGGGGAAAGAAAAGGAATTGGAAAAAGATCCAACTGATAAAAAACTAATGTCTGAATTAAAAATCTTAAGTCTCAGCTGTCACTAGTATTAATGGAAGAAATGAAAAGGAAGTTACAGTATATGAAACAGAGAAACTTTGAATTTGCCAACAGACCAAATAAATGGCTGGTCTATAAATTAAGAAACGAAAAAGAAAAAGAGACAATTGTAAAAAATTGTGGTAAAAATAATGGTGTAATTACAAATAATTCAAAGATTGATAATGCCTTTTATAGATTTTTTTTCCTGAAATTTATAAGAAAGAAAATGTCTCTAAAAATAAATTGGAATATTATACATCAAAGCAGGAAATACAGGAAATTTCAGATAGTCAACAATAAGACCTAAATAAAGTGATAACAGAAGAGGAAATAATAAAGGTGATAGCCAAAATAAAAACAGGTAAATCTCTAGGTCTAGATGGCCTATCTACATTGTATTATAAATATTTTCAGAATGCATTAATAAGTCCACTATTACAAATATTTAATGGGATATTGAAAAATCAAGAGAAAATGCCTAAATCATGGGAATTGGCTCTAATAACACTGATTCCGAGAGAAGGGAAAGATTTGATAGCTGTAAGCAATTACAGACCAGTTTCTCTACTTGAATAATGATTTCAATTTTTTTTTCAATGACAGCAGAAAGAATTTAAAAAACCCTTTCAGAAATTAGACATGAAGATCAGAATGGATTTCTTCCGAATAGGCAATTAAAAATAATACAAGATTTATACTAGATGTCATTGAATATTATGGGTATCATAATGAAAACAAGCAGCCCTCTCTTTTTGGACACAGAAAAGGCATTTGATTAACTTAATTGGGATTTTCTATTTGTGCTTTTAGAAAAAATGAGATTTGGGAATTTTTTTTATAAATGGGGTAAAGGCAATTTATAATAATCAGGAAGCGCAGATAATGGAGAATTAATGGAAAATGTATAATTCAGACAGGAGCAAGACAAGGGTGCTCCCTATCACCTCTTTTATTTGTATTAAGATTAGAATTTTTTATTAAAAACATAAGATAAAAAGACAAAATTAGAGGGTTAAAAATTAAGAACCAAATGTATAAACTAAAAGCATTTGTGGATGATTTGATGGTTGTGGTGGAAGAACCTTTAGAATCAATTGAAGAATTATTAGAGATACTAAAAGACTTTGGAGAGGTTTCAGGATTTAGAGTTAATAAAGATAAAATAATAAGAAAAATATGAAAGGAGAAAGAAAAACAAAATTGGAACAGTTAACAGAATTTAAGGTAGAAAAAGTTAAATATTTAGGTATAGTTATAAATGAAAAAATCCTTATTATTTCAAGACAATTTATAATAGGATTTGGAAAGAAATTAAGGAAAAATTATTAAAATGGGATAATTTAAAATTATCCTTATTAGGAAGAATATTCGTAATAAAAATGAACATCCTGCCAAAAATGCTATTCTTATTTCAATCAATAACTATTATACAGAATGATCTACCATTTCAAAATTTGTATGGAATGGAAAGAAACTCAGAATAAAATATAAGATATTACAAGACTCAAAAGAGAGGGGAGGGTTGGGAGTACCGAATTTAAAAATTTATTGTGAAGCACTGGATTAGACTGGGTAATGAAAGATTATTAAAATTGGAAGGACATAATAATAGATTTGGATGGCATGGCTATTGATGATATATTAAAATTAAGGAGAATAAAGGTTTTAAAAAACCATCATGTTAGAAGTGCCATCCTAAGAGTATGGGGGAAATATAAACAGAGATTATATACTAAAATGCCATGGTGGCCTTCAAGTCAGGAAGCGTTCCATATAATTGATAAAAACTTAACAGAAAAATGGTTGAGATATAAAGAAGTTTTGATATGGGAGGGAAATCAGCACAGAACCAAAACAAATGAAGAGTTGTTGAAAGAAGGATATGTTATACATTGGTTTAATTATAGATGACTAATAGAGCAATATAAGTTAGACCAGATAAAATCTGATTTTGAACAAAAGAAATCAAGCTTTGAGGAACATTTTTGTGAAAAAGAAGATCATCTAATTGGCAGAATATATAAGATGCTATTAACACTAGATCTGGAAGAAGAACAAGTAAAAGTATGTATGATTAAATGGTTACAAAATGTAGGTAAAATAGAGAAATGACTCAGTGGGAGAAAATATGGACTAAAGAAATTAAATTTACCCTATCATACAATTTAAAAGGAAGTTTTTATAAGATAATGTACTAATGGCATCTGACTTCTGTTAAATTAGCTAAGATATATAAAAACTGTAATAATAAATGCTGGAATTGTAAAAAGCAGGAAGAGATATACAGCTGCCCCTCCACATTTGTGGCTTTAACATTCGTGATTTTGATTATTTGTGGTTTTTGGGAGCCCCCCTTCCCAAAAGTGGCAACGGGGCTTTAGAAGCCCCATCGCCGCTTTTGGGAGGATGGTTGGGGGATGGAGAGGAGCAGCGACAGGGCTTCAGAATCCCTTGTCACTGCTTCTGGGAGGGTGGTGGGTGGTGGAGAGGAGCAGCCCCTGTCACTGCTTCTGGGGGGGTGGTGGAGAGGAGCAGCAACGGGGGCCTCAGAAGCTCCCCCCACTGCTTCTGGGAGGGCGGGGGGGGGGTTCCGGGAGGGCGTGGCATGACCTAATTTTTATTCTTGTTTTTTTTTCACATTCGTGGGGTCTTGCAGCCCTAACCCCCGCGAATGTGGAGGGACAACTGTATTTTCATTTATGGTGGTCTTGTGACAAGTCAAAGGGATTTTGGAAACAAATTCAAGAAAAAATTGGGAGAATATTACAAATTCAAATTCCCCTTAAACCAGAATATCTTTTACTGTTTTTTTTTAAAAGATGTTAGTAATGAATATAGAACGTTATTATTATATATGATGACAGCTGCAAGGTTATGTTTTGCTAGAATGTGGAGAAATGAAGATGTATCAAATATAGAGTATTAGATAGTGAAACTGACAATATTGTTGAAAGGGGAGCAGATAGACATTTTTTTTTAAAAATGGTATCAATTCTTAATGTATATTAAAGAAACTAAAAAAGGAATGCCCATTGGTTTTGATATTTATTAAGTAAGTTGTTTAAATTAGATGTAGAAATAGAATTATTTTCAATATATGATAATAGTGGTATCAATGTAAGTAACTGATAGGCAAGTGAACTTAGAGTAAATTAATAATAGGCATTGGTTATACTGATAAATGAAACATATTCTCTGGGGAGCTAGTGAGAAGTTTTAATGTATGGTATATGTTACATGTTATAGGTAATATGGTATGTAGTTATATTTGATATATATATATAGTAATTAACTTTAAGTGTTATTTGTTAAGTGATGTGTAGGATTATTTAGGACAAATTGTTTAGGATAAATTTTATTTTATAGAAGAGTGTTGTTGTTTATGTAAAGAATAGGTATGTTTTGTTAGATAAGTTATGTTTTGTTTTGTTTTTTTGTATAGTGTAATGTTTATTAAATGTTAAAGAAAAGACAAAGAAAAAGGGATGCTCTTTAGTCAATTAATGTGTATATTATATGTTGGTTGTTACTAGGCCTATTATGCCTTGATTGCCTTCCAGTTTCCTTTCAATAAGAAAATTTCATTCATTAGTTAATAAGTGAAATACCTGAAAAGGGAAGGGCCCGGAAGGATATGGGCAAAGAATCTGAATTTGTGGTCATTTAATAGGGGAAATTTTAGGTCACTCTGCTTAATTAGGTAGAGTCAGGAGGTATTAAAAGATGATTGTCTTCTGCTAGTGCCTGCCCCAATGACCCTTTATACTTAAGAAAGTAATTGGCTATCTTCTTCTGTTACTAAATATGTACAGGTGGGCACTTACATCAGATATGGTGGTCTACATTAGAATGGCATTAGTGATTAGGGAGTTGTGTTTCAGCTAAGTTACTAACATCCAAAAAACAAGACCAAGAAGAATAGACTTCAGCAATATAAAAGTAATAGATGCAGCTATACAAGGTCCTTGTTGGGATCTAGGTCCTATGAAGTATTGCTTAGTATTGTCTGGTCTTTAAAAAAATGGTTGTTAACTGACATCAAGTCAACTTTGACCTATGGCAACCCTATGAGTGAGAGACCTACAAGTCACCCTACCCTCAACAACCCTGCTCAAGTCTTGCAGACTCAGGGGCGTAGCTTACTTGATTGAGTCTAAATATCTCCTAATTTATAACAACTCTCCTTATTTAGAACAACTTTTCTTCATTTGTGAAACATAGAAGCATATTGTGTTTGTAAAGAAACAGGGAGGGAAGCCTAGTTTAAAAGTATAGCATACTATCATCCATTATCATCCTGCTTCGGGAGAAAGGTGGCATATAAATTGCAGAACTAACTAAATCTCTGGTGATGCCCTGTCTATGGAACTCCCTTTCCAGAGTTGTTTGTCTTGCACCAAGTATTATGTGCCAGGTAGAAGCTATGCTTTCCACAAATTGTAAATGTTTCATGTGTGTTTGGTATTTTGGAAGTCACCTTGGGAATCTTCTTGTAAAAGTGAAAGGGAGGGTTGTAAGAATGCTGTAAATAAATGATTTGAATGTAGAAGATTCTGGGGTCAATCCTGGGTAGTTGATTTGAAAGGAGATTGGATAACAGTGCTGCAAAGGATATTTGCTGAACTCAAAGTAAATGGTACTAAGTTAATTATGTATTGTGTGAAGAGTACTTACTTTTTGTTTTTCCGGAATCCACTGCCAAGTCAATTTAATTGGGTGACAGTGGGATCTAGCATTGTGAGAGAGGGAGAAGAAATGAACAGGGAAAAGGAGGGATAATTGTATATAGTTTTAAATTTGGCTGCAACATGGGTTTGCATTGAGGCATTATGAGACTGGTGGGTTTATTTTCCTTTCCTTTGCAAATACTAAGAACTAGCATGGAATTCATATTTTTCAAAGTGTTGCTGCACTAAATTGATATTTTAATTGCTCATAATCACCATGATTCCAAAATCCATTTTGTAAGTTGTAGTGTGTCTTCTTCTGAGCAGAATATCCTTGCATCCAAAGATATGTGAGAATTACTGTCCTATCACTAATACAGTATCTCCTTTTTGGAGGAAGATGCTTGAACATGTGGTGTCTGGACAACTACAGATGTTCTTGGAAGAAATATAAAATGTGGACACATTTCAATCTGGTTTCAGGCCAGGGTGAGATAGTTCTGCCCTAACAGATAACCTACTCTAGGTGAATGACATGGGAGTGCTACCGTGTCAATTTCCTTAGATCCCTCAGCAGCTTTTGATACAATTGATCATGGTATCCTGCTGGATCAGCTTTGTCTGACGGAAGTGGGAGGCACTGTGTAACAGTGTTCTACTCCTAGCTATGGGGCCAATTACAACCCCATGGTCATTAACTTGTGGGGTCCCCCAAGGCTCTTTCTTGTCTCCCATATTGTTCAACATCTGTTTGAAACCTCTGGGGGAGGTCATTAGAAATTTTGGGGTTGAATGCTGTCAATATGTTGATGAAACGCAGCTCTGTTTCTTATTGTTGAGGTTTGCTGAGTCTGTGACCATGCTGGACCAGTGCCTGCATGCTGTAATGGGCTGGATGAGGGTTAGTAAACTACGCTGAACCCTGCTAAGAGGGACTCTTGGGTAAGCTAACTGTCCTAGATAGGGTTGCACTTTCCCTGATGCATAGCTGTGTAGCTTGATGCATAGCTGGGAGAACTCTTAAATCAATTTTTGTCACTGAAGGCCCAGCTGGACTCTGTGGCTCAGACTGCATGGGGCCAGATTGAACTGGTGTGCCATCCTTGGGTTTTCCAGGTCCAGAATAATATTGCCACAGTAATCGTGGACTTGTAATTTCCTGGTGGGGCTGCCCTTGAAGATGACTTTGAAGCTGCACCTGGTGCAAAAGGCAACAGCTAAACTGCTGATTGGAACACCACACAGAAAACAAATAGTACCAGTTTTAGAATTATAATGGCTACCAGTGTGCTTCTTATCTGAATTCAAGGTTCTGGTAATGATATTCAAAGGCCTAAATGGCTTGGGACCTTGGTACTTGAAGGATTGTCTTTCCCTGTATATGCCTTCCTGAGCTTTTATGTCTGCTGGAAGGGGTCTTTTCTGTATTCTATTGGTGAAGCTAATACACTGTGGGAGGATATAGGAGAGGGTCTTCTATGTGGTGATATCTCAGTTACTGTTCTGTGAGCCACCTTGTGTCCCACTTTGGGAGAAAGGAGACATAGAAATTGCACAAATAAGTAAGTAAGTAAGTAAGTAAGTAAGTAAATAAATAAATAAATAATGCATGGAATACCCTCCCCTTAGAAGCCTGATTGGCATCAACATTGCTGTCATCTGGTACCAAGTAAAAATATGGCCATTTACTAAAACTTTTGAGGTCTTGTTGCTTTCATTCAGATTTGCACATGTTAATGAATGGTTTTAAATTGTTTTAACTACTAGTAAACTGTCCAGTTTTAAGTATTAAATAGTTTAATATGTTTTTATTTTTATATTGTTTTAAGTTGTTCTAAATTGTTCATAATGATTGTATTGCATGCTGCCCTGAGATGCTTGGATATAGGGCAGTATATACCATATGTTCCGGCATGTAAAAAGACTTTTTAACCCTGTAAGATCTCCTGAAAAGTCAGGAGTCATCTTATATGCTGGGTATATGAGTCCGAGATGGGGCTGTGCCAGCCCCATCTTGGACTCGGAAGGACGGGAGGTGGCTGGCTGCGGGGGAGCTTGCTAGCCATCTTATCCCCCTCGCCCAGTGCGGCTGAACGGGGGGGGGGAGTAGCGCTGGGTGGGTGGATCTTCTCAGAGTCATGGGGAAGAACCCCTCCCTCCCAGCGAGGCTGCATGGGGGGGGGAAAGCCCCACTAGGTGGGAAGGAGTCTTCTCCGTGACTCTGAGTCACGGAGAAGATCCCCGCCCTGCCCAGCGCAACTGCACGGGGGAAGGGAGTCACGCTGCTAGCTACCTCCCATCCCTCGGGAAGGATGGGAGGTGGCTAGCAAGCTTGCTCCCCCCAGCCAGCCACCCTTCTGCCTTTAACGAACCCGAGGTGGGGCTGGCAGCCCCATCTCAGACTGGGGAATGACAGGAGGCTGGCTGGGGGGGGGAGCTTGCTAGCCACCTCCCGTCGTTCCTGATCACAGCTTCGGGAAGGGTGGAGGGGTGGCTGGCTGGAGGGTGGGAGGCTTTCCAGCCAACGCCTGCCCTTCCTGAAGCTGCGATTGGGCTGCCAATTGCGGCTTCGGGAAGGGTGGAGGGGTGGCTGGCTGGCTGGGGGGGGGCAGGAGATCTGAGGGGTAGAGAAGGAGGGGTAGTCTTACATGGCGAGTATATCGCAAACTCTAATTTTAACTTAAAATTGTGGGGGGGGTCGTCTTATACGCCCAGTCATCTTATATGCCGGAATATACGGTAAGCATACATACTTACATATTTCTCTATAATTATAGTACATATGGAGTGGGTTGGTGGGTTGGTATTTATGAATAGTTGGGGTTTTGTGCTTCATTTTGAAACAATTTACACTTGATTTATTTTCATGTGCCATTTCAGTGCCCATTCAGCACTTTGGAGAGAGTTTGGGGTTTTTTTGAGGCCAAAAATGAGTTAAAAGTTAAACTAGTGAGACACTTCTCCTTGGGCATGTAGGAGATTTCCCTGGGTTGGCTATCATTGTTTCCCCTGACTTAGGATCCAGTCTCCTGTGGTGGTCACATTTTTCCACTTTCAGGTAGGAAAGATCTGGGTTTGTTTCATGTATTCCTAACCATGCAGGGCCAGCCATTGTAGGAATTTTGAAGTTAAAGCCATTGCCTTGAACAATGCTTGGAAATCAATTGCTGGAGTGGTGCTTTTCTTCCATGTACAGCATGGTTTATCTTCCCAGCACAAAACAGCCTGTGTGCTGCTTCTGAAATAGTTGTACAGTACTGTACTTTGCCACAGACATAATAAGTTACTATAGTCTGGTTTAGATAAACACTTCTCATCCTGTGAGGTGCAACATGCAAGTGGGTCATGGTGTCTTTACAAATGCATCATGCCCTTGTAAGTAAGCCCAACATAGTTAATTGTTTTGTAATTTTTAACTGGTATGGTGAATGTCTGTTACAATTTTTATTTGCTTTTTTCCATACATAAATGAAACTGAATAATTTTGTAAGGAAATAAATATTTCAACAAAGTATTTTAATAGGGTACTTTTGGGGCTTTTATGCCTCTGGAAATTGTTATAAAATTCTCAGGTGTATATTTAAAATGTACAAAACCAACAACTGCCAAAGATAGTGCAAACTTTTGTTCTTTATTATCTGCCTAAGAATTACAACCCACTTTCACAGGTTTTGAGAAAGTATCTGGTATGAGATTAGTTTCTTGAGTCTTGCCATCATAATCTCATTATCCAAACCACTGTCTTAATAAATTTCTTGTAGTGATAAATTTAGTACTGCCCCATGGTGTGCTGGTGTATTCAGCATCTCATTAGTCACACTGCGTATGATTTAGTAACACACACAGAGAATGATGTTCATTTTGCATACGATTGCAAGATCTGTTCTTCAGAACTGCATTTTAAGAAGCAGTGAGCTTTTCTTTAAATTTTGTTTCCTGAATATCTGCACAGACTCTGGGTGGTGTGTATATTTGTAGAGTACAAGGAAGAAAAACAGTAGTAGTAATCATAATGGTAGTAATAATTCAAATGTGCCACATTATCCAATGATATCTCATTGATCCCTACATTCTGGGATAGAATCTAAATCATTGATGGTCCAAAACTTTTGTCAGTAACACCTGGGAGACTGGTCTCAAAAAGTTCGTGGTGGTGATGGTGGTAATCATGAGGATGGTGATGATATGCCAGATGGCAGAAGGTAGTCATCCACTTCCAGGCCTGAATTCAGAGTATTCTTTCTGTGAAGAAAACTGGATGCAACAAGGGCATGTTTTAGATTGGCTGGCTAGGGAGAAATGTGAAGAGGACTCTCCAAATTGGGTGTTATTTAACCATATATACATTTAATGTATGGGGATGGGTGTTGAAGTCTTTGAGAATGCAAGAGTAAAGTAACATGAGTGATTAATTACTATCATAGAGCCCTTCTTGGACTATTATGTTGTTCTAACAATATGACATGGCATGATGATTCCACAACCTTCTGTGTGGCTTACAACTTGTATCTTGGTTGAAGGATGTGCCTCTCTCCTCCTTGGTGGTCTTCTGTTTTCTCCGGGCCAATGTATAACTATTTCCAAGCTATTATAAATCATTTAGGAAAACAAATGTATTTATAACCTGGCTTTTAGTTGTTTAACAGTGTATTTATAGGAAATGCCTCTTAAAAATAACCGTTCTTTCAGTGAATTGTTGATCCCATTTTAAACGTTCATCAGTAGTGCAAAATTACTGAAAAATTTCAGTTATGATGCCATAAATGTATTTTTATACTTACAACTTTCTCCTGATCCCATTTTTTAAAACAACAACAACAACAACACCTTTTTAGAGCTTTTTGTAGTATATTCTACTCAGTGGCAATCCCAGCCCTTTTTTCTGCAGTGTACATTCTTCTGAGTAAGAAGGTTAATTTCTTTACTACATTTATAGTTGACCTTTTCTCTGTGTAGCTCAAGGTGATATGCATAGTTGCTTGATATTTTTGTTTTGCAGGATTTATTATTTCATTGGAAACTATTTTATTAAGACTGTCTGGCCTGAGCTGCCTCAAATGTGAATGCAAATTTGCATAACAAAAGACTCACTCAGTAGCAAGTGCCTTTTAAAGAGCTTTTAAAATTAAAATAGAACTTATTATTTGGAAATTGCATTGCAAACCATATGATTTCTCATATTCTCTTTTCAGTCCCTAATTCTGTAAATGTCAGGAGCAAAATAGCCTGTCTTTAATTTTCAGGGCTATTACTCCCCCCACCCCCCGCACTACAGAGTGCTTCCATGGCTCCCGTTCATTTCAGCAAGATTTGTTCCAGAGCACTTCAGATTGAGGTTGAGCCGCAGTGATTTAATTGAATGAACAAATTAAAAGTTTGCAGCTGTTCTATGCATGTTTCTAGCTACTGGATATTTTTTTTAATAGTGATTGGATTGATTGTAAATATATTTCTGGCATTTTGCATTGTGAGTATGCTGGACTCTTCTGAGGTTTAGTGCATTGAGTTGGTGTTTGGAATTATCTTCTTGTTAATACAGTATTTGTTCCTTTGGGGCCAGAGGTCCTCCCCCCCCCGTTACTTATCAAGTGAAGTAAGATCCTCTTGCACTCTTTCTTAGGATTTTGACCATCTATGTTTCATCACATTAAACAAGTCTTCTTACCCATGACCCTTCCTTTTGTAACTTTTGCTTGATGAAGGAATCAGAAGGCCTCAAAAGCTTGCTTAGAATTTTTATGTATATTTGGTTGGTGCTAATGTAATTCTTGCCTGGGTTTGGAAATTACTTTTTTGTTTAATAAAAGGAAATTAGTATTGTTGATTCAGGTGTTTCATGGATGAGTACATGGCCTGAAGCTCAGACACAAAGTATTCCTTTCGATCTCATTTTCATTAATACTCTCATATTGCAACTGAGAATGCTTGTTGCCACCTTGAAATACAACTTTTAAAAAGAATGCTATAGTTTATTTGAATGCATTCTGTATTTAATTCAAGACTTGGTGTGGAGGGCTCCACCATCAAGAAGATAATTGTCATTGAGGTAAAAAAATGGCAAAGCAGTAAATAACTTGTGAAGGTGATTGATTGCTGAGGTGTCTGATGATGACGCTAACCTTTCATTGTGACTAATGCTGTAGGTATAATTTTTATGCTGAGAGACTGGAGAACCGGAAGCATGCATCATCTGTCTTGGAAAGAGGGTGGAAAATATATTGCTCACACTTGCTTAACATAAGCTGTTGTTTTCGCTCCAGATTATAGCACTAAGTTTTAAACAAAAAGTGAGTGGGGAGGCAGCCCAAAAGTGGACGTGGTTGTAAAGAGTGTGATAAGTTGCATATTCTAGTATGTAATTAAATACCCATTGCTATTTTTAGGCAGTCATTGTGTTAAAGCCAGAAGCTGAGGAATTATCTGTACTTTCTTTCTTTCTACAGTTAGGAATGAATGAATATCTGTAAAGCCGATGTGGTAAATTTATATAAAATGAGCTAGTACTGTGAGGCATTCTTCTTAATTTTTCCAAATTTTTATATTACATTGCCATCATTGCTGCATTGGCATATAATAATAAAAACATAATTACAGAGAAATGTCAATAGTTTAAAGATAACAACAACTGGTTATATCAGTAATAGTAGTAGTACTACCAATAATGATATCAAGTAAAAACTTAAAGTTCAAATTTTGAAAAACACTAACGTCTTGAGATATTTGAGACTGACCCTGACCCTGTTTCCAGTGTCAGACCTAGGGCTTGTCTATACTGGCAGGAAATCCCACACCTGCCTTGTAGCTATGGTGGATTTCTTTGATCTGCAGTGACCCCATTAACCTCACATCCACCAGGCTTGTCTGATTGTAGATCAGAGTATCTCATTGCACTGTAATCCATGTCAAACTAAAAGGGTGGTCCTACACTGATCACATGTCCTGTATGTCAAACTGTTTCTGGCCACATGGCTGAGGCTGCTCTGTTCCCCTCCCAATTCACTCATGCATGCGAATAAGTGACTATATGTGCTCCCAGAGTACTTTATTACTGGGTAAGCAGAGATCCAGATCTCAAAAACTAAAAAAATAAAATAAAAGTGCCAAAATGGAATCTTGTCCTCTGGAAGTCCCACCCTGGCTTTGTTCCAAAGCCAATCCTTGGTGGCCACATAGCCAAAAAATCTGGTTCCTCCCCCCCCCCTCAAGTGTGAAGCACACCACGATGCTTATCGATCTGGGGTTCCTGCAAAAAAATTAGCTAACACACATTGGAAACTGTTTAATGCAGTGTAGATATGTAAATAGCTATTGCTTAAAACAATTTGTAAGCCGCTCTGATAGCCTTGTGGCTGAAGAGCGGGATATAAATAAACAAATAAATAAATAAAAATAAAATAAAATAAACTCCAATGAAAACTCCAGTTGACACACATTGTTGAAAATGTGTGTCAACTGTGCCGTGAATATGGGGTGAGTACAGGGGTTTTTGCCCATGTAGATATAAGCCCTTAGTTTCTGGACCATGTGATGTTAAAAAAAGAAAAAGAAAAAACTCTAAGTCAAACTTGAAGTACCTGTCATTTTAGAAATCTAGCTCTGTAAGAAAATATATTTCTTTGAATAGTTAGGGTGATTTGAAACCTGGCCCACAGGAGAACTCAGCCTACTGTGAAGTAGTCTGTGTTATCTTTTGTTGTATAGTTAGCTGTGTGGTACGTACACTTCCAGTGGAAAACTAGGACAGTAGTAAATGTGAGAGAGCAACATAAATTTGTATAAAATGAATGATGGCATGGGTATTTGGCACTGATGCAATATGAATGTCTTCATTCTTACTTCCTTAACATTTCATTCTTGCACATAATTTTGATTTTTGTAATAAACACTAGAATATATTTAAAATATTCAAATAAAAGTGATGTGAGCATTTAAACTGTTACAAAATATCATTTTCTGAGGGAGGGGTGATACGGGTCCTTCACATCTGGGTTTCGTCAGTCACCGCCCAGGTGTAGCAGGAAGTTACAACAAGCCTCATGTTATTCAAATTTCTTTGTCTTCATCTCCTCCATCCTGGAGCCACGAGGCCAGTTCTAACTTCCTGCTTCGCCCAGTAGGTAGCTGAGAAATCTCCTCCATCTTTCCTACCTTTATCTTATTTTCTTTTCAATTCCTTTCCTTTCCTTTCTCCCTTTTATTCACTAGCTCTGCACTAGAGCCTTTTCTCTTGTTTAAATTTCCCGCCTTAAAAAACAAAAACAAAAAAAAACCCTCTCATCTCACGGCTCTTCAGCCCCCCCCCTCTGCCTTCCCTCTCTCTTCTGCTCCGGCTACCTTATAGCCAGTGACCATGCAAGCCCAGGAGGGCCTGCAAACGGCGGGAAACTGCTCCGGAGAGGCCGGGGATGCGGCCACCGACCGCGGCTTCTCCGACCTCGCGGCCAGCGCTGGGTCGGGAACCGCGGTCGCCAATGCTGCCACTGCCGGTTCCCTGACGGGCGTTCCGCAAAGGGACGCGGCCCGGAGGGCCCACCAGGCCATTGTGGCTGGGAAGGCCACGGATGGCCACATGGCGCTGAAGCCGCGGAAGAAGCCGGCGCAGCATAAGAAGAAGCCGGCTCCGGACGATTCCTCCAGGGCTGCGATCCTCCCTCCGCCCCTGTGGAACGCGTGGCATGCTCCGGGCCCTTGCTGCCAGTCATGGACGGGGGCAGGAGCCTCCACTCAGGTAAAGGGGACCCTTGGGGGGATCGAGGAGGAAATGCCCCTTCCCCCACGCATTGTGCCCTCCCTGCTTCTGGGGACGGCGCGCATCCTACCACCCTGGCGCCCAGAGGGTACTCCAGAGGGAGATGGGGGAGCGGGGACCCACTCACCCCCATGGAGGTCTCCCCAGCCACAGGTCCGAAGGTCCCTGCCACCATTTCTGCGGGGAGGGGGCAGGGGGATCCACCGCGCGACCCGCATTCCCAGGATGCGGCGGGTCCCTCAGCGGAGGGCAACCAAGATACAGCCCTACCATGCCAGCCATCAGAGAGCCTAGGTACCGAAGGGCAGACCAGGCAGGCACCAACTTCCCAGCCCCCCCCCTCTCAGGCCCCAATCCCACAGGCCGCGACTCCCCAGGCCCCGACCTACCAGCCGCTGCTCACCCCGGCCCCACTGGGCCAGGTTCCATTCCAGCAGGCCCATCAACCTGTGGTACTCCAGGCCCTGCCTCAACAGGCCCTGACCAACCAGGCCCAACAGCCAGTGGTGTTCCAGGCCCTTCCACAGCAGGTGCTGGTCAACCAGGCTCCAAGCACAAGCAGCGTGGCCTACCTCCCACCTGTTCCCCAGTCTCAATTGACCCAGGCCACAGGGTTTCAGGCACCAGCCTACCAGGCCCCAGCCATTCAGGCCTCGGCCTACCAGGCCCCCTTGTGTCACAACAATGCGACCCACCATGGGGTTCCTGTGTTTTTCGACCCATTGAGTGGGGAGGAATCTGATTTAGAGTGGGTCGCCGCTCAGGCACCCAAAGCTAGAGAGACTAGGCCTTCTCAGCAAGGCCGTCGCGGGAAACGCAAGGGCACCATCAAGGCAGCTCTTCAGCTCCTCTCGAAGGCATTGCTTTCAGATGACGACTCGTCAGAGGAGCCTAGCACAAGCGCCTCCGCCTCGGGAGCCCCTCCCAAGGGCCAGGCGAACATCACGCAGCCGCGCCATTCCACACGACATGGCAAGACAAGATCTAAGTCCACGTCCCATGGCACCAAGATTGACGACCAGGGCACGGGTACCCTAGCCAAGAAAAGGAAGGACCCTCCTTTCATACACTCCTCCGCCGAGTCATTACCGCCCTCGGATGAGGAGCGCACCCTCTTAGACGTGGTCAGGGGCTCACAGGCACACGACGACGCGCAACCCTCTGACAAGGAGGAGGGCGAAATCACTGACTCAGAGTTGGCGGACCAGGATTCTTCGGATCGTCTCTTCCAAGGAGAGTGGTACCTTCCCCTCCTTACTAAGGTGATGGCAACCTTAGAAATCTCACCCGCGGACACGGATCAAGCTCCCTCGACATCGTCATCTAACGAGAAGGTGGCTGCAGTGATGCGCACCTCACGCCCAAAGAAACCGGAACTTCCTTTCCCAGAGGTCTTCTGGACCCTGGTAACAGACGAGTGGGAAAAGCCTTCTATGGGTAGACGAGGCACCACTGTAGCACAGAAGTACTACAATACTAGCCAACGCTTTCTGGATCTCCTCAAGCCCCCAGTTGTCGACAATCCGGTCGCCTCCCTTGTCACTAATTGTCTGGCTCCCAAAGAGGGAGAAGGCTCTCTTCGGGACCCGGACGAGAAAAGAACCGACGCAGCCATCAAGAAGGCTCATGACTCCGCGGCATGCGGGGTTAGATCTACCCTAGCCATCTCTCTCTTCTCCAGAGCGGCGATAGTGTGGCTGCAGGAGCTCATGGAGATCCAGGAACTGGATCCAAACGTCCTACACAAGTCCTTGCTTCGGTTCCTACGCACCTTCTTCTTCATAGCCGATGCTGCTCAGGACGCCATGATTTTTTCCGCCCGCGCGATTGGAGCCCTCACGCTGGCTAGGAGATCAGTCTGGCTGAAACACTGGCAAGTGGATAGCCCGACCAGAGCAGCCCTCGCCTCAGCGGCGTTCAAAGGCCTTAAACTGTTCGGGGAGGAGGCCCTGAAGGGCATCCTTGTTGAGACAAAGGACAAGAAGTTGGCAATGCCCTCTACTCTTAAGAAGTCAGATAAGAAGAGTGGCAGAAGTCCCTTTCAACCTTCTCGTCCCTTTCGCTCCTTTAGGGGATTCGGGAAACAACGAAACTACAACTCCTTTCGTCCCCCCTGGGTCAAGCCAAACTTCGTCATCAGACAGAACACTGGATCTCAGCCCAGTGGCATCAGAAGGGGAGGCTCCAACTCTCAACGCGGAGGCTCCCGACAACAATCCTGACTCGGGGTCGCCCCCAGTGGGCGGCCGACTCAGTCTGTTCCTCGAGCCTTGGTTGAACTCGACAACGGACCGGTGGGTCATCTCAACGATCACCCACGGGTACATAATCGAGTTCGAGTCAAGGCCGAGGGGCAGATTTCTCCCAGCCCCAATACCCAAAGATCCAAGGAAAGCAAGAGACCTGGCGACAGCCATAACTCACTTAGGGGACTTGGCCGCCATAGAACAAGTACCAGCCTCTCAACGCTTCTTAGGGGTGTACTCCTTCTTCTTTACAGTGCCAAAAAAGGATGGAAGCCAGAGGTCCATCCTAGACCTCAAATACACCAACAGTCATGTCATGTACAGAAGATTCCGGATGGAGACGCTTACCTCTATAAGGGAGGCACTGCAACCAAGGGATTTTCTAGCCTCCCTCGATCTCTCGGATGCGTACATGCACATCATGATTCACGAGGACAGCAGACAGTTCCTCCGCTTCGCCTTCGGGGACCAGCACTTCCAATTCAGGGCCCTTCCCTTCGGCCTGGCCTCGGCACCAAGGGTCTTCACCAAGGTGTTGGTCATCCTAATTGCCAACCTGAGGGCACAGGGAATCCACCTATACCCGTATCTAGACGACATCCTTCTCAGAGCTTCCTCCCTGGACAAGGCGAAGAGGGACCTACAGACCACAATACACTATCTGCAGGCCCATGGCTTCCTGGTGAACTTCAAAAAGAGCAGCCTGTCTCCGGCCCGCACCATTGTTCACCTGGGTGTGGAGATAGACACTATAAACTCCAAGATCACTCTGTCCAGGGAGCGTCAGGAGGTCCTCCGACGGGAGGTCTGTCTGGTTCGCTCCCTAAGGAGGGTTCCACTGTCTTTACTGGCCAGACTCCTCGGCCTTATGATCTCGGCCTTCGGGGTTGTACCCTGGGCACGGTTCCACTCCAGACCTCTGCAGAGCTTCCTGCTGCCTTACCAAGAGGACATCGCATCAAGGAGGTCCCCACTCCTCACTCTACCTCGGAGCGTGAAGGACTCGCTGACCTGGTGGTCCCAGGCAAAATCAACAGGCAAGGGCTCCCCCTTTACAGTGCCCCAGGCGATCCTAGTTACCTCGGATGCGAGTCTACGGGGTTGGGGAGCGCACTGTCAGGGAAAGGTGACGCAGGGGATCTGGAGCCCCCAGGAAAAGACACACAGCATCAACTGGCTGGAACTGCGGGCTGCCTGGTTGGCCCTGCAACACTTCACCCCGATCCTGAAGGGACAACACGTCATGGTGATGACGGACAACACCACTGCCCGATCCTACATAGCGAAACAGGGGGGATCGAGATCCAGGTCCCTACAGCAGGAGGCAGATCTCATCTTCCTCTGGGCCGAACGGACGGTACTGTCGCTCTCGGCCCAGTACCTACAGGGGGACCACAACCAGCAAGCGGACTACCTGAGCAGATACTCAGTCCTACCAGGGGAATGGGAACTAAACGACGAAGTATTCCATCAAGTCCAGGCCATGTTCGGCCAGATGGAGGTGGACATGTTCGCGACAAGGTCAAACGCCAAACTAGACAGGTTCTTCACCAGGTTTTATCACCACTACGCCGAGGGCACGGACGCACTGCAGTCCCCTTGGCCGACCGGCCTGCTGTACCTGTTTCCCCCGCTCCCTCTCATAGGGAAGGTCTGCCGGAAGATTTGACAGGAGAAGGCACAAGCAGTCCTGATAGCGCCTCACTGGCCAAGGCGCCCCTGGTTCTCCGAGTTGATGGACATGAGGGTTCAGAGACAGTGGCGTCTGCCTCAGAGACCAGACCTGATTCATCAGGGACCCATCCTTCACCCAGACCCAAGCTGGTTGCAGTTGACAGCATGGAGATTGAGCGGAGAGCCCTAAGGGAACACGGATACAAAGAGTCAGTTATCAGTACCCTTCTCTCCTCTCGCCGCGTTTCCACTAGGCGGATCTATGAGGCGTCATGGAAGGCCTTCAGGAGATGGTGCGCCTCGCGGCAAGTGACCACAGAGGAAGCTTCAATAAAGCACATCCTAGCCTTCCTACAGAAAGGCCTCGAAGCAGGCCTGCGTCCAAACACCTTGAAGAGACAGGTGGCTGCACTCTCGGCGTTTCTTACAACGCAGAACGGGGTCCGTCTCTCGTCGCACCCCCATATTAGGCGATTCCTGAGGGGTGCCTCAATAGTCTCACCCCCGGTGAGGCACAGGTTCCCTTCTTGGAATCTCCCTCTCGTCCTCAGGCAATTGATGAAGCATCCATTCGAACCGCTACGTAGTATCCCGCTGAGAATTCTCACCTTCAAGGTCGCCTTTCTAGTGGCCATCACCTCAGCGCGAAGAGTGTCAGAATTGGCATCTCTATCGGTGAGGGACCACCTGTGCTCCTTTAGCAAGGATGTGGTGACCCTACATCCGGATCCGTCATTCAAACCAAAGGTTGTCTCCGAGTTCCACGTTTCGCAACCCCTGGTTTTGCCCTTCTTCTGTCCAAACCCTTCGCATCCGAAGGAGAAACTCTGGCACAACCTGGACGTTAGGAGGGCCCTGAAGATCTACATCAGGCGCACTGCCCCCATCAGGCGCTCCGACGCCCTGTTTGTTTCATTCTCTCAGGCATCCTTAGGATCAAGGGTCTCTCAGAAGACCATTGCTACATGGATCAAGGCCTGCATATTTGAGGCCTACGACTCAGCCAGCCTCCCCAGACCTTCGGGGGTCACGGCACACTCGACTAGGTCGGCCGCGACATCCGCGGTCTTCTCGACTAACGCTTCCCTAGCAGAGATCTGCAGGGCAGCAACCTGGAGCACACCGTCCACCTTCATCAGGCACTACAAGGTGGACAAGTTCTGCTCTGCCGAGGCTAACTTCGGTCGGAGGGTGCTCCAGGAGGTTCTAAAAGACTGATACCGCCGTTTTCTGCAGTCACTCCCGCCCTAATGAGTAAGCTTGGGCACGTCCCAGATGTGAAGGACCCGTATCACCCCTCCCTCAGAGAATGCCACATTGGTCACTTACCGTGAAGGTGCATTCTTGAGGGAACGGGGTGATACGGGGCCTTCCCCGCCCAGTGACTGCATATGCTAATTTTTCATGGCAGTACCCTTACTATACAGTTCTGTACTAATACTATGTTACCTGACCGATTTCTTTAGTCCTTACAGGGCTTTGCTAGTCAGTGAACTGGCCTCGTGGCTCCAGGATGGAGGAGATGAAGACAAAGAAATTTGAATATCATGAGGCTTGTTGTAACTTCCTGCTACACCTGGGCGGTGACTGACGAAACCCAGATGTGAAGGCCCCGTATCACCCCGTTCCCTCAAGAATGCACCTTTACGGTAAGTGACCAATGTGGCATTATGCAACTTGGAATAGTGGTGGCGCTATGTGGGTACAGAGAGATCGAACTGCACCAGTTGACACCGTTGGGGGGAGGGGTGACACCGGCCTTAGTAACACCACGGACTTGGAATATAATATACTGCTCATATTTGTGTATTCTTTCACAAAATTAGTGTGACAATACTCATATTTCTTTCTTTCCCTTGATTTTAGAAACAAGGAACAGAGTGTGAGTGAAATGTTCAAAACGACATCCGCATCCTAAGACTTGACTCAGATTTTCTGGTCAAGTAACTTTGTGCCGGCTCTTATATTGATATAACCCAGTATCTTCAGTATTTACCTTATTTATACAATAATAAATATATTTGTACAGGCTTTGGTTTTGACAGTAGCATTTATTTTCCATGATAGTCCAAGCTGATGATGTAGTAGGAATTTTAAATCAGTACGGAAATAACATTCTTGGAGGAGAGGCATGAGGATAGGAGCACATCTGGCTGCACAATTCCATACTGTTCTCATTTAGAGAAAAAAATATTCCTTGATGTGACTTGGTTTAAGCCAGTTAGAGATTACTCTTTGGAAAAGAGTAAGATTTTGGAAAATATCAAAACTTGCTTGTGCACCACTACTATCTTTTCCCCCCTGAAAGAACATGGAAATGGTTTAGGTATCATGAGGGATAAATAACTAAGGAATTTTTAAAATATCTGAACCTTAAACCATTATTCATTCCATAGTGCCTTACTGCTTGTTCATATTTTTAATAATTACTATTTCATACCATGAGAGTGTTGAAATTTTCTTCTTTGTTCTGAAATGTTGCGTGCCTGGTGCAATTGAATTACAATGCATGTTCCACTTAAAAATATGTTATGGTGATGTAAAGGTAGATAAGTTAGTGAAATTCTATCATAATTTCCTTGAGACTGGTCATTTTTGCCAAACTAGGACAGAGTCCTGCTGTTGGACAGGATGATTCTATTAAAGTGATCCTACACTTCTTTCTTACGTTTTTTAAATAACAACATACATAGGACCCCATATCACTGGGGGGATTGGTTCCAGCCCCCACCGTGGGTAGTGAATTCCGTGGATAATAGCGAACACCCTCGCTGCTGCCACCGCCCCAACCCACGGAGAAGGGACAAAGGAGGTGAGCTCGCCTCTTCCCTCCATACCCCTCACCCTTTGCCAGCTCTGCATGCCGCCAGACCCCCCCCCCCAAGCGGAACTTTCCCGGGGAAGGGTGGATGGAGATGCACTGGCCTCCTCCCTCCCTCCCTCCTAGCTCCGTGCATCACCAGACCCACACTGCTGGAGCTGTCCCGGGGAAGAGTGGGCGAACTTGCCTCCTCCCATCCACCCTGTCTTCGCCATCCACGGATAATTGAATCATCAGATGGCAAATCAGTGGATGCGGGGGTGTTACTGTACAGTGTAGGAGAGGTCCTGTAAAAACTTTGGTATGGAACTCTTTGTAGTTAGTATCTGTTGAGTCTTAACTGTGAGTTTCAGTATTTCCCACTGGTGTTAGTGGGATAAATGCCATTTATTTTGTGTGAAGTCGAAGGCTTTCATAGCCGACATCCATATATTTTCCTTGGGTTTTTTCTGGGCTGTGAGGCCGTGCTCTGGAAGAGTTTCTTTCTGATGTTTTGCCTGCATCTGTGGCTGGCATCTTCAGAGAATTGTTGGGTAGGAGTGTGTGTGGGGTTTATATACTGTGAGTCCCTCTTGGAGAGGTTATGTAAATTTGTGTATTTGAATGGGTAGTTCCTGAGGGAAGATATGCAAGGATTAGTGTCTGTTTGGCTAACGGTTGGTTAATGGTCCATTATCTGCTGGAAATCCCCCTGTTCCTGGGTGGAGTTCATTTGCAAGTCTTGAGTTCTGATTTTAGTGTTCTTCAGGACTGGCAGCCAGAATTTGTTTACTTTTAGGGTTTTGCCTTTCCTGTTGAAGTTGTCCAGGTGTTTGTAGATTTCAGTAGCTTCTCTCTGCATTCTGACATGATCGTTGTTGTAGAATAGTTGTAGGATAGTCCTACCTAACCATTCTCTGAAGATGATAGCCACAGATGCAGGCGAAACGTCAGAAAGAAACTCTTCTAGAGCACAGCCTAACAGTCCGGAAAAAACCCAACGAAAAAGCCATTTATTTTGTTGGAGAAGCACCTGTAATGTATCTTGTTGGGCAAGAGATTTACTTTAAAATCTTATGGACCTAACGGAAATATTACTTGTGCAAATAGTTCTATTGAGTTTTTATTGGAAGTTCTTATCCATCCATGTTTATTTTTAGAGTAAATCCCATAGAAGATAAATAATTAATGTAAATTACACTTCCAGCTCTCAGTAGTGTTTTGCTTATTCTTCTTATGTATGATATTTTCACTGCTTTTAAGATGTTTTTTATTCCTGGCACTCAGATGTCAAGTAATGGTGGATGCATTAAAAATACATAAGACAAGTGCTCATGCTTACCGTGTGGTATTAGCTGCTATTATGTTCTAGACTGTTAGTTTGCTCCAAACCTCAAATATTTAAACATTTTAAAGTAATATTTGTAATAGCATATTTATATAAAAATAATAATTACCTCGTCATCCTTGCATGTTAAATGCTCACAACATTACACCTTATTCATGAATGATAATAGTGTGTGTGTGTGTTACAGATTGTATGGACCAAACTTGAAAATCCAAATGAAGAATGCTTCTCCAGCGTCAGTTTTACACATTTAGTCACTGTAGGCAACTCTTGGCATATCTCCCTCACTTCCACCTTCCCAATATCATATAATATGTTGAACATCACAACAGAACTGCAGTACTGCAGTAAAAAAACTTAACTTCTCCCCGTACACCTCTTGTGTATATAATAAACTTTCCTATGTGTTCCAAGACCCTTGTGAATAACTGAAACTGCAGATAGTACTGAACCCTATATTTTCGGACCACGGTTGACTACTTAAACTTAATCCACTAAGTTTAAGTAGTCAACTGCAGTACAGAGTTGAAGTGAGCTCGGAAACATCACTTCCTGTGGCTGAGAGGAGTCCCTCCCCCTTGCCCACCTGCAGCCAGTTCTCTCCCAACTTTCCTCTCTGCACTTCTTCAGACACTTGTACAGATCAGATGCTTGAAGACAGGCTGTTAACTTCTGGCCCAAGCATACCAAAGAGTCACGTTTCAGGGCCAAGAGATGCCCTCAAACTCTTCCAGGAGTGGCATCTGTGGGTAAGTGAAACCGTGGAAAACCGGCAGATAAGGGGCTCTTACTGTATAATATTGTATTGTGAGCATCCTTCAATTTTTATGATCACATGTTACCAGCCACAACATCACTAAAGTGGTTCAGAGTGGATGTTTCTCCCATATACACGTGTTGAACAGGTGGTTAGGAAAATGTGCCTTTCTCCCCATCTGTAACCACTTTCTGGAAAAAAAAAGCACCACATTAAGAATCAAGATTACATGGTATGATGTGTATTGTGTGATTACAAGATCTTTTTCTTCGTCTTTACTTTACTTTAAGGATGAGGTAGCCCTGATCTGTGTAAGGTGAAGGTCACAAAGATTTAAACCTCTATTCTACTCTGTCAGGTGTTGGATATTGTTTTAGTAAATTCATCCTCCTTATGTAGAAACTAAAGGGAGGCGGATCCTTCTGTGGCATCAGAAGGGGCAAAAGGAGGGGTAGCACGATCGTGGGTGGGGGAAGGCGATCGTGGGGGTAGCGCGGACTGGGAGAGCTGGTGAGGGGGAGGGAGCCAGGAGGAACAGAGATCAGCTGGGGAGAGGGGAGAATCTGGAGGAGAAAAGTGCAGAAGAAAAGGGAGTTTTTTTTTTTAAAGGAGCAGAGTATAGATGAAGGAAGGAGTGGGAGAGAGAAAATAGGGTCAGAGGTGGGGGGATCTGAGGGGGAAAAAAAGGTTTAAATGGCAGCAGCAATCCGGAGGAGTTGAGATACCTGCCTCGCTGGGCTAAGCAGGAAGTAGAACTGGCCTCGTGGGAGAGAAGGACTGGAGAACAAAGAGCTGAAATCTCCCAAGAGGCTTTGTTCTACTTCCTGCTTGAGCTGGGCGGTCCTAGGTTCCCAATGCTTATGGATTGTTCCTGCCATCTATCCTACAGAAAGTACCTTCACAGTAAGTACCCAATGTAACAATCTGGGTGCCCTTAAAAAAATGTTGTGGTTAAATGTCTTGGGCAAATGTCTATATTTCCTTATTGTAAAGCTGTTTCAGTTGTTCCATAGGATTGTTGTATGTCTAGAGCAGTGGCTCTTCCTTTTCTTTACCTTAAATATCTTTTGTTGCCATGGATCCCCAAGACTTAACTGAAGATTTAAAACCCTAATAATAATACCTAATAATAATAATAATGCAGTTACATCATCCGTTAAAGGCACTGAAGGGGGAGGGAAGACTTTTCTCCCACTTCTTCCTGCAAATTTGTGGCTGGAGTGGATTGAATAGCAATGTAACAATGTAACAGGTCAAGCCAGCCAGCCTTCACCTTGGCTCCTGTCATGTGGCCGCTCTACTCTGGGGAGGAGGTGGGACAAGCAGCCTTCAAGCCTTTGTGGACCCCCTTTTAGGACATTTTAGGGGTGTCCGTGGACCACAGTTTAAGAATCACTGGTCTAGAGGATGCAGCACATGGAGACAATTGCAACACAGTCTTACTGCTGTAGTGGGGACAGGGATATTGATTAGCCGAGTTGACTTTGCCTGGTTTTTATTGCATAGGAAGAAAAATCTTTTACCTGAATCATGCTACTGGTATTGTATATAAACTGTACCTGTACAGTATATATTGTACATATACTGTACAGGTATGTAAACTGTGGAGTTACTCCATGGTAAGCTCCATGAACTCCTTGTGACTTGTTGGGAAAAGGGGGAACTGCCATCAGATCTCCGAGATGCAATCATCATCACCCTGTACAAGAAAAAAGGAGCAAAATCCAATTGCTCAAACTATCGAGGCATAACACTGCTCTCTATTGCTGGAAAAATCCTTGCAAGGATATTCCTGAACAGATTAGTTCCTGCTATTGCAGAAGAACTTCTCCCTGAAAGCCAATGTGGCTTCAGAACCAATAGGAGTACTACAGACATGGTATTTGCCCTTAGACAACTACAAGAAAAATGTAGAGAGCAGAACAAGGGTCTCTATGTAACATTTGTTGACCTGACCAAAGCACTCGACACCGTGAGTAGGAAAGGTCTGTGGCAGATCCTGGAAAGACTAGGATGTCCCCCCCCAAATTCCTTACAATGGTTATCTTGCTACACGAGGGCCAGCGCGGTTAAGTCAGATATGGCGATGCTCTTACAGAGCCCTTTCTAATAACTAAAGGAGTGAAGCAAGGTTGTGTTCTTGCACCAACTTTATTTACAATCTTCTTCAGCATGATGCTCCAAAGGGCTACGGCAGAGCTCGAAGAAGACAACGGCATCTATATACGTTACTGTACTGATGGTAGCTTGTTTAACTTAAGCCGTCTCAGGGCTCGCACTAAGACTCGAGTCTAAACTATCTAGTTTGTGAGCTGCTCTTTGCTGATGATGCTGCCCTTGTTCCCCACACAGAAGCATCTCTGCAGCGCCTAACATCCTGCTTTGCAACAGCTGCAGAGCTGTTTGGGCTGGAAGTCAACCTGAAGAAAACGGAATTCTTTACCAGCCTGCACCACAGGACGAACACCACCATCCCCACATTGTTGTCGGCAACTCTGTGCTCAAGTCCCTTCAGCAGTTCACCTACCTGGGAAGCATCATCTCCTCACATGCCAAGATTGACAAAGAATCATAGAATCATAGAATTGTAGAGTTGGAAGAGACCACGAGGGCCATGCAGTCCAACTCCCTGCCACGCAGGAAATCTTGATCAAAGTATCCCCGACAGAAGAGATCGATCACAGATTAGCAAAGGCACATAGCACATTTGGAAGACTTTACAAAAGAGTCTGGAATAATAAACACCTGAGGCGAAGCACAAAAATCAGTGTGTATAGAGCCATTGTACTGTCTATTCTCCTTTATGGATCTGAAACATGGGTCACCTATCGCCACCATTTACCACTCCTCAAACGCTTTCATCAGTGCTGTTTACGCACAATCCTAAATATACACTGGACTGACTATGTGACAAATGTTGCTGTCCTTGAGCACGCAGGGATCACACCAGCATTGAGGCCATGATATTGAGAACACAGCTGCGCTGGGCAGCGCATGTTTCTAGGATGGAGGACCATCGCCTCCCAAAAATAGTACTCTACGGTGAACTCGCCACGGGTCAGCTTAAGAGGGGTGCTCCAAAAAAGCGATACAAGGACTCCCTGAAACAACCTCTCAGGCTCGGCCAAATTGATCACCAACAATGGTCCGCCCTGGCGTCACATCGGGAGGCATGGAGATGCACTATCCACAATGCTGCAGCCTTATTTGAGAACTGACGCCGAACAAGTCTTGCAGAGAAACGACAATGAAGAAAGACTCACAACCCAGAAACATCAGAATGGGGGTGGACTAGATGACCCTTGTGGTCTCTTCCAACTCTGTGATTCTATCACCCAAGGAGACCCTCTGCTGTGCTTTCTGCAACCGGACTTGTTTATCTTGGATTGGCCTTTTCAATCATCAGCGCGCTTGCAGAAAACACGGGATGAGTCCTTCCTGAATCTTCATTTGCGAAGAAAAGCCAGAGATATAAACTCTACCTAATGCTGAGCAGGGTGAAAAAAATGTAAAAATTCAGATTTCTCAGATTTCTAGCTCCCAAATGAGGACGGCCATATGTAAACATTCAGCTCATTTTTTTTAACATCTGCCACCAACAGGAAGACTGCTTCAGTGGCATTCTGAAAGTTTTTGTTCATTGTTTGAATTTAGGAAGCAGAACTAATCTTGACCTACTTTGGGGGCTTCTGGTAAGTGTCTTCTTAAATGAGAAGAGATGAAGTTCCTTTGGGAAATTTCCAGAAGTGCTATTGAGAGCACCCAGAATGTCATGGTGATTTTGTATAATAGCATTTATTACTATGCTGATAAAATGGACTCACTTTCATTGCATGTTGTAATCTATTTCTGTCTACCCTGCAGCTCCCATTTGAATACTACAGGTTGAGTATCCCTTATCCAGAATTCCGAAATCCAAAATACTCCAAAATTGTCCCCATTTTGTGTATACAAACTTTGTTTCATGCACAAAATTATTAAAAATATTGTGTATAAAATTACCTTCAGGCTACATGTATAAGGCATATATGAAACATAAATGAATTTTATGTTTAGACTTGGGCTCCATCTTCAAGATATCTCCTGTATATGCAAGAATTCCAAAATCTATAAAAATCCAAAATATGGAACAGTTCTGGTTCCAAGCATTTTGGATAAGGGATACTCAACCTGTACCATCTAAATATTTGGAGAACTAGAAAAAGTTCTGTGTAGCTTCACCTCTGCACTGACTTAAGCTATATAGATCAAGGCTGCGAAACATATGGCCTCCCATATGTTAATGGATTGCAAGTCTTGACATCCCTTATCAGTGGCTGTAATAGGAAATGCTTTGGACAACAAATGGAAAACCACAAGTTCTCCACATATAGAGTGTACCAACCAACACATACTCTATGTATTCCTGCCAAGTTAAGGCGACCTTGTCATTTTGCAAATGTTACCTTGCCCTTGAAACATACTGTGGGTCTATAGTTGTTCTGTAGATGATAAAATTTGAGATGTAGCCATCATCAAGTACTAAAACATTAAAACAAGCCCTTTCCTTCTTTCCAGTATATTATGCTTTAGATGTGGATTGTCCAGAATTTGTGATATCCAAGAGTTTTGTGGTATATATATATATATATATATATATATGGCTGCATTGGAGTGACATGGATGAGATGAGAATCATAATAAATTCTATAGGAGAGGAAAAGAGATTCCATCTAAACATTAGGAAGAACTTCCTGATAGTAAGAGCTGTTCGGAAGTGGGATGCACTGCCTTGGAGCGTAGTGGAGTCTCCTTTCCAAGTTTTTAAACAGAGTCTGGGTGGCCATCTGTTGGAAATGCTTAGAGTGGGTATTCCTGCATGGCAGGGGGTTGGACTAGATGGCCCTCTCTTCCAGCTGTATGATTCTATTGTCAGTTACGAATGTGTAACCACCACAGTTACGGAGCTACACAGTGAATTCCAGCCCAGTTTCACCCTAATCCCCACTTACTGGGAAACAACCACTGTGATCAATGGGGGTCACTGCTGTCACTCAGGAAGCAGCTGACTGACATTCATACCCCCTCCCATGAATGATCTCTATTGCAACAGGCAGAAGTGGGTTCCTGTTGCAATTCCCCCTCATTCTGGAATTTTAAGGGGTTAGGCATTTTTTATTGGAATAAGACCATTCTACTGAAAAATATACCCGACCACAAAAGGCCATAACAATATCACAAAAATAATATCAATTGTTTCCCTCTTTTCTTACAAATACAAAAATAAAACTATCTATCCTAACACTAATACATTGTTCCTCGTAATCTAAACACACTATCATCACATTATATTTACACAATACAATTATACTTATTTGGAAAAGAAAAATAATAATAAAAGATTAATTAAATTACATAGAGGTTTACCAGGCGCACCGTGGACCAGGGCACTTTCCAAAAACTCTCAGCCATGGAACCAGGCTCCTTCCTCTTCCTCTTATGGCCCACTGACTTTTTGGGTCCCCTGACACCCTCTGGAGGTTCAGTCCCCGAAAGTATTGTCTCCCAAGCCTGTTGTACCAAATCTGGCCAATCCAGGACCCGGGCCACCTCCTCCCATGTTTCCCAGGCACTCGGGCAGTCCTGGACAAAATGTCTTATCGTCTCCTTTTGTGCCACGCCACTCAAAATCTCAACCTTTTTACATTTCAGACGAGGACAAGTCTGCTCATCCTCTGCGGTCCACCGTCTCCTTCTCTTCAGATTAAGAACCTGATGGTAGAGCCTCCAACTCAAGTCCCACAACTTTTTGGGGACCCTTTTGTCCATGAAATACTCAGTCAGGCTAGTCTGGTGTTTTAGGTAGTCTGACAAATCTGGTTTGGCCTGATGTTTTTGCAACACAGGTTAACATAAATCTCCTCCACTATTTTTCTGTACAAACCTCTCTTGATGCTCTGACCTGGCCTGTCTTCACCCTTCAACTCCTCAGCATGGATTCTATATTTCTTTAGGTAAAAAACAAAGTCTCTCAAAAAATCTGGTGCTTTCAATTTTTCAGGCAAAGAAAACCTAAAACTTAATGAGCCTTCCTCCCACCAAGTCTTTCCCCATCTAGTCCCCATCCAGTACTCACAAAACAAAACTAGCCAAGCCTGAGGTTGAATCTGACCCTTTTGCAACAGAGAGACTTTCCCAAAATTTTGGGCAGAAAAGATGGTGATGAACTTAAGTCCCAGGGCTGGGAAGTCCAGGCCCCCTTGTTCTACCTGCCCATAAGCCACTGCTCTTGCCAGGGGGAACGTGGCCATTCCCCAAAGGAAGTTGAAGAGAACCCGATCAGCTTCTTTAATCACTGAATCTGGAGGCGGGAAAACAGCTGCCAAGTTGGCTGCCACTGGAAGCAGGTAGGTATTTACAAAAGCAGCTCTCTGGTAAGTGGTCAGCTTCCATCTCTGCCAGAGGGCCACCCTCTCCTTCACTTTTCCCAACCAGCGATACCAATTTTCTTTCCATCCCTCGGGAGCCACTGCAAAATTCAGCCCCAGGATCTCCACCCTATCCATCTTTGCCTCTTGCTCTGCTTGCCACCTTTCCTTTCCTTTAGAGGAATAGCTGCCATCTTGTCCTCTGCAGCAAAAATCCTGATCAAAAAACTCTTTTCCATGTTAAGTCGAGCACCAGAAACTCGACTGTAGGCCTCAAAAGCATCTTTAATCTTTCTAACTTCCATCTTGTCCTTAACCAAGAGGGACACATCATCAGCATGGGCAACAAATTTAACATTCACATCGAACCAACCACAAACTGTCCAACGGACGTGGGATTCGGATCCCCAAGATGCTCTTGTCTAAACTAATCTTACACAGGATAGCATCCAAAGCAATAACATACAAGAGAGGGCTCTGTGGACAACCTTGTCTCACCCCAGAATTTAACTTAATCCTCTTTCCTCTATGACCATTGACTTGCAAAACCACCTCTGCATCCCTATAAAACAATTTTACTAAAGCACTAAATCTCTCTGGCACTCCTTTCCACTTGAGGGCTTCCCATAGGAACGTATGATCTACGTTGTCAAAAGCTTTCATCTGGTCGACCTGTAGGATTTGACCAGTCCAAGCTCCCTCCTTGCTGAGTCGGAACACTTCCCGAAACAATCAAAGAGAATCTACCATAGCCCTGCCTGGCACAGCACTGGACTGTGCTTCCATCACAATCTTATCAGCCACCTTAGCCAGCCGATTGTTCAGTATTTTTGCCAACATGCGGTAGTCTACGTTGGTCAGAGCTATGGGGCACCAGTTTTTTGGGAGGGTAGGATCACCCTCCTTTGGGAAAAAAATCAGGACCCCTTGATAAAATGTCTCAGGGAGCTCATTATTATCCCACAAAAAATTAAAGTGATTAAAGGGGGAACAATCCACTTCCTGTATACTTTATAAAAATTCCAACTGAGGCCATCTGGTCCAGGGGCTGACTTACCCTTCCCCTGAACTATGAACTCATGAACTTCTTTTTCTTTTATAGGAGAGACCAACCTCCTCCTGTCCTCTGGACTCAAACCCTTATAGAGGGTGCCCATCTGGTCCTTAGATGAGGGAATTAGGGGCATACTTATCAAATTTGCAGATGACACCAAATTGGGAGGAGTAGCTAATACCCTAGAGGACAGGATCAAAATTCAGAATGACCTGGATAGACTGGAGAGCTGGGCCAAAACTAACAAAATGAAATTCAATACGGAGAAATGTAAAGTACTGCATTTAGGGCGGAAAAATGAAATGCATAAATATAGGATGGGAGAGACCTGGCTGAATGAGACTACGTGCGAAAGGGATCTAGGAGTCCTAGTAGACCACAAGTTGAACATGAGCCAACAGTGTGATGCGGCAGCTAAAAAGGCCAATGCAATTTTGGGCTGTATCAATAGAAGTATAGTGTCTAGATCAAGGGAAGTAATAGTGCCACTCTATTCTGCCTTGGTCAGACCTCACTTAGAATACTGTGTCCAGTTCTGGGCACCACAATTCAGAAAGGATATTGACAAATTGGAGCGTGTCCAGAGAAGGGCAACTAAAATGGTGAAAGGTCTGGAAACCATGCCTTATGAGGAGAGACTTAGGGAGCTGGGTATGTTTAGCCTGGAAAAAAGACGGTTTAGAGGCGATATGATAGCCCTGTTTAAGTATTTGAAGGGATGTCACGCTGAGGATGGAGCAGGCTTGTTTTCTGCTGCTCCAGAGACTGGAACACGGAGCAATGGGTGCAAGCTCCAGGAACAGAGATTCCACCTCAACATTAGGAGGAACTTTTTGATAGTAAGAGCTGTTCGGCAGTGGAACGCACTCCCTCGGAGCGTGGTGGGGTCTCCTTCCTTGGAGGTCTTTAAACAGAGGCTGGATGGCCATCTGTCGGGGATGCTTTGATTGTGATTTCCTGCGTGGCAGGGGGGTTGGACTGGATGGCCCTCGTGGTCTCTTCCAACTCTGCAATTCTATGATTCTATGAAACCTTAATCTCTTCTATACCTGTGTTCTTCCGAGCATATAACTGCCTGTAATATCCCTCCATGATATCCAGCATCTCACTTGGTTTAAATGCAATAGGGTCTGACTCAGAGACCCTCAAGCCATTTAATTCGATAGGAGCCTTTGGACTCCGGGCACCTGCCCACTCATCCACATCGACCACACCACCTTGAGTCCTGAAATTTTTACTCCTCTTTCTGTTTTGTCTTTGCTTTTGGCAAAATCTTGCTATCACTCCCTTCGCCCAGTTAAGCTCTTGTTCTGAAAAAGGAACACCTTGGTTCAATCGATAATGACACTTCAAAAAATGATAAATGTCCAAATGATACTCCTGAATCTGTTTCCCATTAACGTTGGTCTCGTAAGCCCGGCTAGTGGCCCGAACTGCGCGCTTCACACGTTCCCACCACCTGCACAAATCATCATTGTACATGTCAGCAAGAATTAGGTTGTGGGCTAGTGCTGAGGCAATGCACTCTTTACATGCCACATCTTCCAAAAATTTAGAGCGCAACCTCCAAAGAGGTCTCCCTTTGGGGTAAACCTGACCTATATTGAACTCTACAGCCAAGAGCCCATGATCCGACCAAGGAGTGATCGTAACAGTGCACTTTTCCACCTTCATTTCCTTCACTGCCCTCACACGGTCTATTCTGCTGGTTGAGGTTTTGTGATAATGAGTAAATCGAACTCCTTCCATTGGTGGAAAATCCGAACTAAAAGCCTTTCTTCAATAAACAGGAAAAAATTCTAACTCATTCACCACGTCAAGAGCTGTATCCTTAACACCTTGTTTCTCTAGAAAAAACTCCAACTCTCTTTCCTCTGCTGTCAGGGGTTTGGGCAGGGACAACTTTGTCAGCTCTTTCTGGTCTGCGTAAGCATTGCTGTCCATCATCCTTGCCCTGTTATTGAAATTTCCTACGATAATAAGATGCCGCAGAGTGTTACACTGATCTTTTAAATACTCCCAAAACTTTTTCCGTTCAGCATATTTTACAGGAGCATAAAGCCCACACAGCCTGAAAGCCTTCTTTTCTAGTCTTCCATCTTTCTGCTTTTCCTCCATACTAAAATCCACCAACAACAACCTCCCCAAAACTACTTCTAACATGTAATCAATGGTCAAATTGTTCCTGGCCCTAAACAGGACCCCTACTCCCCAACCGCCACACTCCCCATATGACCATACAGAAGGTCCTTGTGTCCACAATCTCTGACACCAGCTCTGCTGTTGTTCGTTACAGATATGAGTTTCCTGCAACACGATGATGTCATAACGCAGGCCTCCAAGGCAGGGGCGGGCAAAATCTCATTGCACCTATCCTCAGTTCGCAAGCCACGAACATCCCACGTGGCAATTTTTAATGAACCCATTGTTTTATGTACCCAAAAATTTATTAAGGCCTCCGTTATAAATAACCAAAAACTAACAGAAGTATATTGGCCATACCGATTGAAATAATTATTTTCCTACTAATAATCTAACCTAAAGTCTAACTTAACTGAAATCTAGCTTACAGTCTAACTTATTAAAACTCTTTTTTAACACACTCTTTCTCAACACAACTCTGGTGACTGTCTCTTGTTCCTCTGAATGCATCACCTCGACCTCCTCAGGATTTTCCTGAGGCGTAGCCTTATATGTGTTGGAGATGGAGGGAGGTGAGGATGGGGTGAAAGGGGGTTGGGATGAAAAAGAAGGGTCAGGAGCTAAGGGCTCACGGCCTGGAGGTTTAGGGAGTTCAGGGGTCAAAGGGTATGATACCAAAAGCTGCTCTGGGATCAAGGAGTCTTGAGAGCCAACTTTTGGAGTCAGAGAACAACCTTGTTCACTTGTATCCATCTCTTCCACTTTTTCACTCATTTCCTCCCCCAATTCCTTTCCAAACGCCTCCCCTTCTTTTTCCTTTTTCTCCAGGCTCTCCTGATGTTCCATTTCCATGACTGTAGACTCCTGAAGCAATTCCTGATCAGTCATTTCTCTTTCTGTACTTTCTCCTATACCCACAACAGCCTGCTTCTCTTCCTTCCTCTCTGGAACTTGATCACTATACCCAGTAGCCTCTTTCTCTTCCCCTTTTATCAACAATTCAAACCTGTTTTCTGAGCCACCTCACCTATGAGATGCAACTCCCCCTTCTGTAGTGATTTCCTCCCCACTTTCCCTTTTTTCCTTTTGTCCACTGTACTCCATTCTCCCCTCCCCGTCTGGTCCCTTTCTTCGGGTTTCCCTCCAATCCCCGTCAATCTTTGAATTCTTGGTTTGTAACCTTCCTCCCTCTTTTCCCCTTCTCAATCAAGTTCTTGAAAATGACCTTCTCTTTCCCGGGTCTGAGTTCTCACTTCCTTCTCCCGAGCTTTCTCTCTACCAGACCTCGCCACCTGGTTTGCCTTTTCCAGACGCTGTGCATCTTGACAATTATAAAAGGCCTTGGGACACCAAAAATAGGTGTGCCCAAATTCTTCACAAAAATTGCATCGAATGCTCGCCCGACAGGTGGCAGAGGGGTGACCTCTTGCTCCGCAGCGGGAACATAAGGGGGTGTGACAAGTACGCCTCTGGTGCTCATAAGAGCTGCACTGAAAGCAGGCGGCCGGCTGCCTGCTGTATCTGGTGATCCCTCGGTCAGCCCCTAGGAAAAAATATTTGGGGATTTTACCTTTCCTGAACTGAGGGTCATCATTCTTGAAAGATACAATACAGCGGTATTCTCCATTCCAGAAACCAGCAGTATCTCTTACCTTTTCAGGTCCTGAAAGGATGGTGGCATATTTTGAGACCCACTGAGCCACATCCTCTTTGGGTATTGTGGTTGTTCTAAAACTAATGGTGAGAACTTTGGTATCACTTCGAAACAAAGGGACTATCTCATACGCTTTCAACAAGTTAGGGTCCTGCTGTTTTACTCATTTGCAGTTGGCCCAAAAATTGCGATAGGCTCGTTCCAAAGCTAAACAGACATCTGTCTCTTTCGACCCCAGTAACTGTATAACAGCCACCACGTCTTCTGCCTCTTCCCCTCTGTAGCCTAATGCACCCCTGAGCACTTTTTCTGAGATGTATCGACTACCTCCCTTTCAGGATCCTCTCCCTTATACCTGAACTGGGCCACATATCGCTGTCTGGGATCTCTTTCATTGGACAAGTTTTCAAAAATCCTATTGAGGTAAGCTTCCTCCTCCTCTTCTTCCCTCCCGGCCCTCCAATCCCTCTTCCCTCCCAAAAATGATCGCCCTGCTGAGCTTCCCTCCTTCGTCACCCCTTCGTAAATCTGATTCTTATTCTCCAACGGATGTTTCAATGGATGTCCATAGGAGGAGGCCACATCTTCACTCATCACCAGTCTCAGTCGCTGATCCTCCTTCAAGTCCCTTACAAGTTTCTCCTGTCTTTCTTTCAGATTAGAGGAGATCACTCCCATCCTCGGTGTGAATGCTCGTTGTTGCCTTAATAGATAAGAAGAACCAGAAAAAGCAGTATCTCCTTCTGGAGGCAAATAATCCCCTCCTCTTGCCCCTCCTGATTCCTTGTCCCGCAACTGCCCCTCCACCCTTTCATCAGCATCCATCCCCACCAAGTCACTCCACCGAGAGACCTCTCCCCTCAGTCTTTTCTTTACAGTGTTGGGAGTCTCTCTTTCTAGATCAGAACCGCTTATATTACTTAAGGTTTCTGATCTTTCTTTCCCAATAATTCCATTTTCCATTCCCTCCTCCCCCTTTTTAGTTTGTTCTCCCCTTCTTTGGGCCTCACCACTTAACAGGGGTGGCACCGTACTGCTCACCCCTGACACAGCGGACAGAGCCGAACATCCTTCCAGATGGTCAGGGACATCTTTCCCGATCTTCTCTCTCCTTGCCCTGGGTGTGGTCTTCTTTGGACGCACCACTGGATTGGCCAATTGGGAATGCCAGTTGCTTCCCCAGTACCAACTGCTTCCTGGTAAGTGGGAATTGAGGGACTTTCACAGTCCCTACATATTCCCTAAACTAGGGGCTACCTAGGGAGCATGAATACCACACAGTTAAGGATGCATAACTACAGGTTATTAGGCATTTGTAACTCCCCAACAGGATTCCAGCCATAAAATGCCATCTGAAATACTTGTTCTTATTTATGTAGAATGGTTTTGTTTTATTGTTTTAAGCTTTCGTCATGCTGATTGGTTCGCAAGATTTTGATAAACCTATTTGAATGCTGACTAAGGCAAGAAGGCAGCATAAATAATTTTAAAAATAACAAAACCTGCATGCCCAACTTTTTAATTGTTAAGTGGAAATCTGACGTTCGTCTTCTGACAGCTATCTGCATTTTTTATAATTCACAGCTTGTAGGCTGCATATTGTGTTGAAGTCCACCTCCTCCCCTAGCTCATGTTGATTCATCAATTAAACCTTGCAATCCAAGTTTTATACACTGCAGCAAATTCAAAAAGTGACAAAAGCACAAAGGTGTTGGAGTGCATCATAAATATTAATAGTCTTTCCAATGCAGCATCAAACCTTCATAGAGGAGGGAGAGCTGAATTTCAAAGAGATTAAGTGACCTGCTCAAGGTTAGGTTGCATACTGTGTGCAAATTTGCTCCCAAATACCTGATTCTAGTTAGACACAGTCTATGGATTTAGTTACACTCCCCCCTGTAGAATATTCACTGGAATATATGCCATTTAGTGTGCCATTTTTAAGGTACAGTAAAGAAATCCTCCCCCCAGTCCTCAGCCTGGAAAGGGTTACAGCTGAAAGCCTATAGCAGTCCCGAGAAAATGTGAATCATTGAATGGAGAAAGAATGGGAAGCTAGTGTTGCAAGCTGTTTTACAGCTCTGGGTTAGGAGTTTTGCCATGAATGTATGGGGAGGTTTTGTTTTAAAGCCTGACAGAGTTGAAAAGCATCCTGTTCAACTGTATTTATGTGTCTGTGTGTCCGTGTGTTTAGAGGGAAAGAAGAGAAGTAACTTTTGGTTCCCTTTCCTTTGGCTTCTTGTGCAGTTGCTTCCTCTCCCTGCCTCTTGCCAGCTGCTTCTGCAGTGTGTGGATGTGTGTGCAACATGGAGGGAGGGACTGGAGGAGCAGCGGCTGCTGCTGGTGCTTTTACCAATATCTGTTCAGCAGCTTCCACTGCAGGGGTGATAAGAACTGGAGGCAATCTTGATGAATCCGAAAGGTCAGTACTATCAATAAATCACCCACAGAAAGGTATTTGAGAGACATTTTAACCCATTCTGCATTTAAAAAATAAAACCCCCAAACCTCCAGCACATATGCTGGCTTCCTCTAAGGGTAAAAAAATAAAATGTATTCAGCTGTCTGATTTAGTCAGTAATTTTGCAGAACAAATATAAACCACAATGTTAACATTCAAACATTTTTTCATAAATCGTGTAAACCCGTTTTAATACATATTGTAGTGTGAAGAGGAGAATTAAGAAAACCCTCAGAAAAATAGATGTTTGCTCTGAGTCTTCTTTATTTTATTATATAATCATATTGAAAAATAGTAGTCCTCCCATTTTTTTTTTTTGGTGTGGTGTGATCTTTTTAACATTTCATAGGCTGTGTAGAGTAATACTGCAATGTTGTTATGTGTATATAATTTAATCCTTAAGAATAGAGTTAAATTGGATAACATAGAGTTCTTATGAGTTTAATTATAAGGAATTTAGTGTGTTTGCATTTTGCATTTGGGAAGGAGGGTTAACCAAATTTAGCACTGTAGTTTCCGAAAACTTGTTGGAACCCTGCTTGTTTAGCTAAAATTCTTGTGGAATGAAACAGTGCTGATAGCTTCAAGGCAACCCTCCCTCCTTCACCTTGGTCCTTAGATTTTCACTGTGGTTGATCTGAAATAAGGCAGTTACTGTTTAAATTCAGCTAGGATTTTCTACTAAACAAAGATACTTGCAGGGAGTGTCCTGGGTAGAATGGTCGTTAAACTGAAAACTTACCTTAATCGGAACAACTGCAACCTCCCACCTGATTCTTTTAAAAAATACAAGGTTATTTGCAAGACCAAAAAAGCAGGAAGTAGGTGGCTTCATGATCTCCAGTTTCATTTTAGATGCAAATATACAACATTCAGCTATTTTAATATATGATTCCACACACTTGATGGACTCAGCCTCAAACTAATGGTAGTCTCTAGGACTAAATGAAGTCCAGAATGGATTCCCTAGCGAGCCCTCCCCCCCTTTGAATAGTTTTGGTTGTGTCCAGAAATTCTGCCTCTAGTCTACTTGGACAGTTAATAGATCAGAGTGGAGAGACTTTAATTTATTGTTGTACATGGAAAATTATGGATCAAAATATTTCAAAATGTAGAATGTCTGCACTTTTGTATGATTATTGATATTACAAAAGTCTTTTTTGTTTTGTGAAAATAAGAATAGAGGACTTACATGAGTGAGTAATTACTGATATTACAAAACTCTTTTGTTTTTGAAAGATAAGAATAGAAAACTTATACCACCTGGAATTCCAATATTGGTACTCAATGCAGAAATTATACATGGAATTACCCTATGTAGAATGTTGTATTAGGGAATATAGAAAGAGCAGTCTTCATTAGTGAAAGAATGATTTAATTGTGTGCAGCCTACCTGGAATCCATCACCTTCATCCAAATATATATCCTTCCCCAATCCACTTTACTTTGCTGGCTTTCTGTTCTGCTGCAGGGGAGCGTGCTGGTGCAAACTTGCTATAGTAATTGGCTAGAGTGGATTTTAGTGCATGCACACACACATCCCTACCGTACCTTGTAGGATGCATGAAAAAGGGTGAACACAGTTTCTACCAATAGGGTTGTAAACTTTGATTATCAGTGATGAATTGATTGAAGAATTAATATCCGGTCTTTTGTGCTGAACTTAAGATATTGCATGTACAGGGTGGAGCTTAGTCAGTCTCAGTACAGGTCTCAGACACAGCCATTTACTTAAACCAGTAGTGGAGGGCACACCTTACTGCAACGGTGGGCAAAGTGTGGCCCGTGGGCTACGTATCACTTCCAGAAATGTTTTTATGCCCTTAGGCCTGTTTTTGTGATCCCCAGGGCCTCAAAATGCCTCAGAATGGCATCTAGGGATTGTGGAGAGCATCTCCACCACATTTGGAAGTCCTCTGGGCCCTCCAGGGGTAACAAAAAAAGATGATTGTGATTGTTTTTTTTTAAGAAGTGTCCCCCAAATGCCCTTTGGCGAAGTGGGAGGGGTTTCCACTACATTTTGGCCCACCTGAGCCAATAGAAGTCCAGGAGAGGTCTTTATTTGGTGAACAGGGAGTGACCAGCTCACATCCTGCTGTTAAAAGGGCCTCTTTTGGACCTAAAATGGCCCAAGAGGGCTCTCAAACATTGGTGAATATACCCCATATGTTTCCCACAGGTCACTTGAGGGTTTGTGGGAAAAAAAATGTTGAGTCTCTTATTTTTTGTAGGGTGTGCACCCTTCCAAGGTCTTCTGAAGGGTTAATGCAGCCCCCTAGCCTTGCAGATTTGCCCACCCCTGCATTATTGCATCTCTGTGATGGGTTTTTTAATGTAGCACAGTGGAGTAAGAAAACACTGTTGGCATGGCTTGATACAGGGTTTGCCTCTGTCTTCTCTCCAGTTTTTCCAGTACTGGCTCAGAAGCTTCTAGGGATGGAAGGAGCTCTTCCATTTATGGAAGCCCCATCATATTTTGTGAATATAGTACAGAAAGCTTCTGTAGTATTTGTAAACTACTTGTAACAGTATGGTGTGTGTTTCAAGCCCTTTACTTCATTAATTCTCACAACAGGCCAGCAAGGTAGCTCAGTAATATTCCTATTTTACCAAGTGGAGACGGAAGCTAAAGCTATTGTAAGTATACCTCTGAGGTGGAATGTGAGCTGGGCTCTCTCTTATCAAAACATGCACTGTCAAGATATGCAGCATGAAAGTTACTTTAGATATTGGTTATGCTATATTGTCACTTGAACAAATGCATGCATATTTTTTAAAGCTACAAATATGGCTAGACTTCTAGTTTATTCCATCTAGCTCAGAATCAGCTTTAGTTCTTATATCTAGTATATGATCGGCTTCAGTTCTTCTATCACGAATCCTTCTAAAAGTATTACTGTCTCTTCGACGTAGGAATATCCTGCACTGGTGAATCCTATAGCTCAGTTAAAAAGGCTGTGATAAAAAAAGTGTGGTCTTAAAACGTATTTGTAAGTATCATGAGCTCTGGGGGTTTTTGTTTGTTTTGAAATTATAAATAGGTATTGTTTGGTAATTGGTGATTTATTATCTGATGTAGGTTCTCTAATTAGTATTTAATGATTTCTATAGTAGACAATGTTCACAAAATAGAATAGAAACTATTTGCTGTTTCACAGAGTGTTTAATTTGCGACAGACAAGATCAGACATGGTAAAGCAGTTCAAGTAAGGGCATAGTGGAGATTGAGAAACAGAAAAGAAGATCAGAGTGGGAACAATATCAGAGCAGGCTGAGTTTGTGAACTATAACACAGATGTGAAAGACCTGCTTATTAGAAAAATGTTTACAGTTCAAATGGGTAAATTGATTTAAATGACCCAAGAAGGGTGAGGGAAATTTGTTATTCATTGCCATCAAGTCAGCTTCAACTTATGGCAATCCTGTGAATGAAAGAAATCAAAGAAATCAAAGTCTAAACAGTGAAAATACTTCTCATAGAATTTAAGGAGAATACCCTTTGTCCCAATGGGATCCCAGGGCAATTCTACGTACTTCTGAAGTTTAAAAAAAACTCTGAAGGAAATGCACATTCCTGCTTGTTGGGACAACTGATGCAGTTTCTTGTGCAGTACAGAAAGGGTGAAACTGAACATCTGATTGGTCGGATGTGCACAGGTGCGGGCTTGCCATCAAGTGCCCCAAAGCACTAGTGATCATAAGCTTTTCTATACTTTTCTTTTTTTTAAACTGTCAATTTGGCAAAGAGAACCTGGCAGTGCTTTGAGACGAGGAGGAGGGTGGCCACCATGAGGAAGAGGAGGAGAGACTGAGCCACCAGCCCTTCACTCATCTCAGCAGCTGCAGCAGTGGCCTCTGACTCTGGCAGCAATTAAAGGGACAGGAGGAGCTACCTGGCCGGCTGCTGGTTAAGGAAAAGGAAGAGGAGGGTGGCTCTTCTACTCTCTGGCTTTGTCTCACCTTCCTGGGCTGGGCTGCTCCTTCTCTCATGCCTGTCCTGTGCCCTCCAAAGCCCACTGACATCGAGCTCATCAGACAGGCATGAGAGGAGCAGCCCAGCCCGAGAAGGCGAGACGAAGCTGGAGCATTGAAGAGCTGCCCTTCTCTTCCTTCTCTGCATCCAGCGGCTGGCCATGCGGCTCCTCCCATCCGTTTGCAGCCAGAATTGGAGGCCGCTGCCACTACCACCAGCAGGATGGATAAAGAGTGAGTGGCTAAGTCTCTCCTCCTCTTCCTTGTGGTGGCCACACTCCTCATTGTCTCAGGGTGCTGCCACGTTCCCTTCACCTTCCAGCAAAAGTCTCCCCTGATGGCTCCCCACTGCTCAAACCCGCCCCCCCCTCCGCAAACGGCTGCCACCTTGATTCGCGACCATGTGAATGTCAGAGCGGAGAGCTTTGCAGCCTGTCGTTTTTGAAGAAAACACCACGGGAACAAAACAATGCTGCTGCAAATTGGGTATAATGCACACGTATGAGCATAATTTCTTCTCCTCTAGACAAGAGGAAACACACCCTGTTATCTGTAGCCTTGGCCTGCAAACTCAGGGCTCTGGTTTCCTTGATTGAGTCCATCTACCTATAGTGTGGTTTTCCTCTTTTCCTTCTTCCAGTTTACTGAGCATTACTGACTTTCTAATGAGTCACGCCATCTCATGATATGGCAAAAATTCAGTATCCTCAATTTGGTTGTTCTGGTATCTAGGGAGAGTTCAGGCTTCATCTGCTCTAGGACCCATTTATTTGTCTTTTTGGAAATCCATGGTATCCATAGAACTCTCCTCCAGCACCATGCTTCAAATAAGTTGAATAGGGAAGTACATACCACAGTTTAAATACGCTGAAAGAGTTTCCTGTGTTGCAATTTCTTTTGAGCATACATCACGTTAGTTTTGTACATCTTGCAGAGAAAGTTGCCAGAGAAAGCAATTCTTCTCAGAGTGGTTGTACACCTGTCCGATATTCCTAATGTTTCTTGTAGCATACTTTTTTCTACATTGTTTTGTGAGGGCACAGTTCTAAAAAGCAGCTTATAGGTACTTTGAATATATAAATACCACTTGTGAAATTAATAGATTTCTCTTTGTGCTGTACACATTTAAGGAGATGAAGAAAGACAGACTATAATTGTCTGTATGCTTGCTTGCTTTACAGTTTATTACAGTGTATCACCTCTCTAATTTTATTTTTATTGGCTTTTTAATTGTGTAGTGTTTGAAGTTTTTATGTATACAGTTCTGGGATCAATGTGTGGATAAATGTGCACTATAGAAATGTTTACAATAAATACAGTTAATAAAAGAAGTGTATGGCAAGAGAGCCATTGTGGTGTAGTGGTTTGAGCATTGGACTATGACTCTGGAGAACAGGATCTGAATCCCTGCTCAGCCATAGAAACCCACTGGATGGCCTTGGGCAAGTCACATTCTCTCAGCCTCAGACAAGGGCAAAGGCAACCCTCCCCAAACAAATCTTGCCAAGAAAACCCAGTGATAGGTTCACCTTAGGTTGCCATAAGTAGGAAACAACTTGAAGGCACACAACAACATGGCAGTAAGCCTCCTTGATCACAATGGTAGCTATTTCCTAGGTATACTGCATGCTGAAGAGTAGGCTGGAAATACCCAGACATTTCAGAATTGAGAATGGAATGTTGGCTGATGAAGTATATGTATTCAAAATTTGTTAACTTAATTTACAACTTGTTGTGTCATACTGATAATGCTTGATTTTAAAAATCAGATATTTTCATCCATAGTTTGTTGTCCTGCAGCGTAAAACATGGAAAAGGAAAGATTCAGAGCATTTGATCCAGGATCATGCATACAGTTTTGATGCAGACTCACGACATGTTTGTGTTTAATATCAAATTTCATTTAAAATTAGGGTGTTTTTGTTTTGTTTTTTTACAAAGGGGCATGCAGTGTGCAAAGGGAATATAAGGAACAAATAATTTTATCCATATCTTCTTGATGTTCTGCAGTTGTATCGACATTCTTAGTAAGAATGAAGAGCATGATTGCATGGATGACACAACAGTGTTAGAGAAGAACAAGAAAATAGAGTCAATTCAAGTTAGGCCTTGAATTCTGACAGATAGTTCTAGCGGGAAAGTATGATAGTATTTTATCTACAAATAAAAGTAGAACTAGAGGGTAGCCAAAGCTTTAGAAAATTCTTTGAATTCCATATGTAAAACTTAGAAGCCCTTGGCATTTTCTCTTAATAAAACCATAGAGTTGGAAGAGACCACAAGGATCATCCAGTCCAATGCCCTGCCATGCAGGAATACAAATTTGACTTCCTCTTTCACAACAACCCCCCTATGGATACAGTGGTCTGATGAAGTAAAATAAAGGGCCAAAGGTAGATGTGCTAGGTGGACACCATAAGTGCTTCTGTGAATCCAGGGTGCTTACTTAACCATAAAGCAATTCCCCAGTTGAAATGCAATTCTCCATATATAATGCTGAAATTGTTCTTTGACAACAACAACAAAAATATGCGAGGATGATCTGCTTTTCTCCCTGCAGCACAAAATTTAACACAGATATAATCTTCAGGATTTATTCTATGCCAGGATATCATGAACTGAAACAATCCACATCATATTCTTATATGTGCAGATGTTGTATAAAAATATGGATTTTCAGAACAATTTCAGAACACATAGAACAATTTCAGTGGAATGGAATATGTTACCTCCCCCCCCCCCATGGTAGACCCACAGTCCTATTGAATTTCCCCTTTCAACAGAGTTTTTCCCTGTTGTGTGGTTATATTTTAGAGCTCGAAAGGGTTTTCTAGAATTTGGAAGAATTACAGCAACCAGAATCCCTGGAGTTCTAGGGGATTCTCTTGAGTTGTAGCCAATAAAAGTAATGGAACTATTCATGTGACTGTTTGGATGCAGGCCAGTTTTTTTAAAAACTTTTCCTTTTCCTTCTTACTCTTCCCCCCCCCTCACTATACCAGTCCTACCAAAAGATCTGAAGAGGTATCATCACTTGAAATTAAAATACAGCTTGAACAAAAAAGGAAATTTAAAATTGGTATATACCTGTTGGACTCTAAACCAACTAGCTTTTAGTGTGCTGCACAGATGCTCTAAATATGTTGGGAAATTAAGGCCTAAATATCCTAAAGGCACCAGATCCTGTCTGATCTTAGAAGCTAAGCAGGGTCAACTCTGGTTAATACTTGGATAGGAGACTGCCAACAAATACCAGGTGCTGTAGGCTATATTTCAGATGAAGGAACTGGCAAAACTACCTCTGAGTATTTCTTACCTAAGAATACCCTATGAAACTCATGGGGTTGCTATAAGTTGACAGGCGACTTGAAGGCCCATACACACACACACATGCAAGTGAAAAAAAAGTACTTATATATTCCCTCCTTTCCATTTGAGATTTTTTAAAACTTCAGATACAGTTGGTGGAGGCTTAGCTTGTAACACATCTAAAATTATGGATAGACCTGACTCTATAGATAATGTATTTGTTCAGAATAATACAGCTGTTCTTTTTATGCAAAGTGGCCCAACTTTATCTAAGTCATAACGACAGTAACTTCTGAGTTTTAAAAAGTTGATCTAAACAGAAGATGAATAGTTTTGGAAGGAAAGAATGTGTCCTAGTGAGTATCACAGGGATAAGCATGATTCATTTTTCTTGCTGATTCAAAACCCACTTCACCACAATATCATCTTTTATAGATATCAATAATATTTAATCACTTTTGAATAACATTTAATCACTTGAAGCTTAATTTTCACCAGCATGCTCTCTTATACTTCTCACCTCCTCCCTATGTTTCATTGTGATTGACTTAACATATTTAACACAGAACTGTCTTATTTGGTGCTAGCTTTGTTAGCTCCAAATTCCAATCCATTTTAGAAATAGAATTATTAATTCAATCTAAAAACAATCTTTCCTAGTTAAGCTTCATGAAGCAATGATTCATTACATTTTCATCCATAAAAGCTCTACTTTTTCCTTTGTAAAATGTAGTATTCTGAAATATTTGCAGAAATATAATGCTGATTCTTTAGTAAGCAGTGTCTAGAACCCACATTTGACATCAGCATTCACTAAAGGCACATTGACTGTCCATATCTGAGATTATAGTTAAACTAAACTGGTTTGTCCTTATTTTGTTCTAAGCTTTTATCTCTGCTAGGTTTACAGTTGATACTTAGGTGAAAAATAGCCATGTTTAGGTAGAAACAAAATGTGTAAGAATCATAGAATCATAGAATTGTAGAGTTGGAAGAGACCACAAGGGCCATCCAGTCCAACCCCCTACTACGCAGGAAATCACGTTGTGTCGCCAGAGTCCTCTTCCTGGCTGTATCAATTGAGGAGGGGAACTCCTTTAGGCTCCTTTTAGCTTTCATACAGAGTTGTGCAAAACCAGGGGTGGGGAACCCGAATTGAATTTCAGATCAGTTTTTGAGAGACACTTTCCAGGGTCGGAGAGGTTAAAGGCAAAAGGCTGAGGCCAAAACAGCAACCTGTTTCTCTTACTATACATAATTAAGCCTTAGGAGAGACATTGCAATCAGTACAAAAGCTGAGAAATCATTGAAGAGTGATGCCATGGAGGGTTACGAATCAGGGAGAGGACTGGATTGGGATTCTAGGAGAGCTGGATTTAGCTTCAGGACCAGAGGTTTGTGCTAAACGATGGTTTAGAATGATATGCAAATATGGGCATTAAATTGAGATAACAGAAGTTGGTTCAACAAAAAAATGATGCATGCAAAACAGAGGAGATTTTGAAGCCCAAGAAAGCTTTTATATGATCAAAACCAATTAAAATATCTTAATCTTTCTCAGGAGCAACAAGATAGTCAGTGGTGATTTGCCTAAGTTTGGTAAGAAAAGGAAAGGGCTGGATTAAATAAATAAATAGCATTTCTGTTTTAAAGAAGATAGGCTGAGGCATTCAAACTGATTCAGGTCAAGTATACGTGAATGGCAGATATAGGAATGAAGTCTGATTTCTCAAATTTGGAGTTGCCATATCTTGATTTAAAACCTACCTTTATTTTTGTACCATGTTTTTCTGTGTGACAAATGTTTGGGTAAGAATAAAGTTATGGAACATATTTTTTCTGAGAAATAATTTTGATAGTTCCATTCTTTCCACTAAGGTTGGAAGCATAGAAAGTTACAAATTTTAGAGCTTTATTTTTAGAGGAGACAAAATTGGAGCAGGTCTGATAACAGAATATATAGTTCACCATAAAAAGAAAATAAGTTAAGGGCAGAGTAATTTGAGTATCCTTAGCTGTTTGCTGTGTGTGGCAAAACAGGGATGGATATGCCAGCTGGAAAGCAGCTGCTTTTTGAATCTAGCTGTTCAATCTAGAGGCAACCAGCCAAGGCTACTCACATCAGTAGTCTCTGCACATGTGAATGTACTACTCTGCCCATGACAAATGTCACTGTTGCTGCATTACAGCATATTGCTTATGTGGGAGAGGTTGAGCACTAGATAGAACAATGACCAAGCAGTGTTGAGAAGGCCAGAGTTATATGTATCACACAACTCCTAAGCCAGCTTGCCTCTCTTAGCTGCCACGGAGGACTCTGTTTTATCCCCACATTTAAATGTGGATTTTATGGGAAAAGGCGAACAGGAAAAAATTATGGAAATAATGTTAACTGAATGATTTTATCAGATTTAGCACATGAGATTTAAAACTTGTATATTTTGTATATTCTAATAAAACTATATCCCTGCCTGAACAAAGTTTAATAGACTTCATTGTTTAATATGGGAAGAGGCAACCATAATAGCCTTCATGTTAAAGCACAGGAGGGAACCAGGAATTAGGTTAAAAATGTGTGGAATATGAAGGCTGTGTGGGATGCATCCAGAATGTATAAGAAAATTGAATAGATGATAATGACGACAACTAGCACCTCCACCACGGGTCTCTTTTCAGTTGTAATGACTCATAATTTCATGCTGTTTTAGTTGAAAGGAAGACACAATTAAGTCACTTCTATGCTGCTAGGCATCCATACCCACTGCTGAGTTTTCAGTGCAGAATAGGACTTGGGGGAGGGGGTGAGTTGCTTCTGAACGGTAGAAAGATGTAAAGTGTCTTCTCTGTCCTAATGTTTGCACATGTGTACTATATGTATGTGCCTTCAAGTTGCCTGTCGACTTATAGCGCACCTGTGGATTTCATAGGATTTTCTTAGGCAGGGAATACTTAGAGGTGGTTTGCCAGTTCCCATGTTTACTTGGCTTGAAAGAGATGCCTTTCTTATTGGCCTCACCTGGACTCTGGAATCTTCCCCCTTACCATTGGACTCTTCTTGCCTTTCCTTAACCATCTGATGGAAAGCCAGTAAAAATTCCTGTTTTGGAACTGCTGAAAGCTTTTAAGCTTGTGTATGTGCCTCTCTTTAATATACTACATTGAATTTTGCTTTATATATTTTTTTAAAAGTCAGCTTTCAGTAATTTATAGTTGTTATATTCCTTTTAACTTGAATTTGTTTAACTGGGACTATAAAAAAAAGTTTACTTTCAGGACACCACCATACAGCTACACAATGGACATCTAAGCACCGCATATCACAAACTCACTGACCACTGCTCGTATTTACATGCTTCCAGTTTCCACCCTGAATACATACCAGATCCTTAGTTTACAGCCAAACCACCCAGTAGAATCACATCTGCTCAGGTCCACAAGACAGGGATGCCAGACTCATGGAATTACAACAAGAAACCCCCAAGCTAATTTTAAACAAAGAAACAAACACAACAAATAAGCCTAACTTGTGCCCAGGGCAAATCTATTACAGAACGGACTGAAAACAGAAAATGAAAGAACCCCACTAGTGGTCACATACTGCTCCCAACTGAGACCACTCAGATGTATCATCAATGAACTACAACCTGTTCTGGACAATAATGCTCTCAAGGCTCTTGGTGACAGGCCTTTACTTGCCTATAGGCAGCCTCCCAATCTCAGTTACTTACCTACAAGTGGATACACAAGACAGATGGGGAGATGGGTACAAAACCAGATGCCAACTCTGCCAACACATCTACCCAGGAAGTGTCAACATGGGACCTAATCAAATCATCCACAATATTAGAGGTACTTTCACTTGTTCATCCTCTGATGTATGTATGCCATCTTTTGTCAACAATACTCTTCAGCACTCTGCATTCCAGTAACAGGCCAGTCTCTGTGACAGAGGATAAATTATCATAAATCAGACATCAAAATGGGAATACATAAGAAACAGTTGCAGAACACTTCAGTCTTCCTGAGCATTCCATCTCAGACCTCAGAACAGCAGTCCTTGAACAAAAAACTACAAAGGAAGATTAGAAAGAGAAACAGCAAAATTGGAATATATCCACAAACTCCAGCCTGTCAACAGTGGATTGAACAAAGACAGTGGTTTCCTGGCACACTAGGCACATTATAATGCCAGTTAACACCCAGTCGCATGAAGGCTGTCTTAGCCAGTTTATCACATCTCCTTTCTGGTTCCTAGCCATCATCACTCTACATTCCAAAAACTCCCTCCTCCATTCATATGGTTATATATCCACCTTGGCTTTAGGCAACATCCTTCCTCCTGCCTTTGTCTACCAAAGACCATCCTTAAAAACTGAAGTGGTCACTTCATCAACATACCCACAAGTTTTGCATTTCCATTGCTATGCACACACAAAGCCTCCTTATAAAGGTCTGTTCCTAGGCTCTTCACTCCATGCATCTGATGAAGTAGACTCAGTCTATGAAAGTTTATGCTGCCAACTTCTTTCAGATCTTCAGATAGTCTCAAGGGTGCTAACAAGATTCCTTTGCATACTGATCCAGACTAACATGGCAGTGTCTTCGAATTCTATGTTGGGTGGGGGGCGTTTCATAATATTTTCCTCTAGAATAGAGGGTGATTAGAGAAGAGATGAAGCCTCAGTTCTTTTCTAATTGCTTTCCTATATGAGTCACTGACAATTGTGTCTTTAACACACAATACATATTTTATATGATTACACAGAATCATTTGCTAATCTTGAGAAGCATGTAAAAAAATTACTTGAGCATGTGTGTTAATCTAGTGCAAGATGTTTGCCCTCAGTCATGTAGGAAATTATCATTCTAACGTAGGGGCTTTCATTGCTTTCCAGTATTACCATATTTGAAAATAAGCTACCTTTGTGACCTAATGTCTACTAGTGTCAGAATTTTTGGCATGATTATATAAAAACAATGGAATTTTATTGGACACGCCAGCTGCAGAAGTAAATCTTTAGAGGACTTGAAGAGTAATTTGTTATGAATACACATCAACCCAACCTCAACCCCCAGCCCCCGGATATAAATTATTGAAGTGTGCTGAAAAAACCCATCTCTACATTGTTGAAATGGCATAGGATTGGAACTTGAGTTAGGTTTAACTGAATAAGGTACTAAACTTAAGCAACTGATATATTTGTTTATTTTTCAAAATTGTATGTATAGTATCATCTGTTGAATATTCTTAAAATGGCATACATTGTTATAAAATAGAACCTAATACTGTAACAATGGAGAAAGAAAGAAGTAACAGCAGTGTTAAAATATGGATGGGAGAAATGAGACAAGAACATAGATGCCAACGCTTTCTACTAAATAGTTGCAAGTTGCTAGATCTTTAGTTCACTTAAGCAGTGATCTTTTGTTAGTAGACATGATTATGAAATACATATTTGATTAAAAAAAAGCAAGCTGATACCATTATACAGTCAGCCCTCCTTAACCATGGATTCTGCATCCACAGATTCAAGCAACCACAGTTTGAAAATATTAAAGAAAATCCAAAAAGCAAACCTTGATTTTGCCATTTTATGTAAGGGACACCATTTTACTATGCCTTTGTAAATAATGGCACTTGAGCATCCATGGATTTTGGTATCCACGGGGGTGGGAGCACTATAATTGATTCATTCATTACTTCCTGAATTGCTAATAAAGCAAGGATAGAAAATCATCATTACATACTGATAAGACAGGATGGATTTATATCCATGTAAGACAGATGAGATGTTCTATTGGAATAATCTTGTACTTATAGGCCAGATTGCATTGGTGTACTTCTTAACCCAGTGCCTGTGGAGCCAGAACCTTCTGCTTCATATCTCAGTGCAGACTTTCTTGGTGCCAAACACCTACTCCAGAGGGTTTCCTAGACTTCGAGAACAGCTTTTTATGGTACGTGGGGAACTACAGGAGGGACAGAAGGTTCTGGTGGAAGCTATAGGATCCAGCAAAACTACATAGTTGGATTAGAGTTGTAAGTAAGGATTTCAAGTAACTCTGTGAAAGTCTTTTATACCTACTCATTTTCTGTATGTTTCTGTCATTACAAGCCCACTAGATATTGTATGATAGGCATTTAAATAAAATCACACATAAAAAAGATAATTTGGGTAAAAGGCCAAGTAACACATGAAAGTTACCAAGGCAACAGCAGATAACTTAAAATTTGTTTAAACATATTTAATCATAGCATTTCTGTAAAACACACACATACACACTCTACTTGCCTGAAGAATCTCTTGTAGAATTGCCACTGAGTCCATTCTTTTAAGGGCCTGTTGGGTAAATATCTAGGTAACATGATATACCTCTGATAGTCATTAAATCACGTTTCACTTTTCTTTTTGGCCCTAATGGGAGATTGCAATAGATGTGTAGTATTTTAAAAGACTTGTGATAAAAGTATTAGAATGATCTCAATTCAGCAGATAAGGAAAGAAAGTCCATGGTTATATACCGGTAGTAATGAAGATAATATTCAGAAATAGTCATTCATGCTGCAATGTTTAGCCATGCCTCACAGCATTCACTGAAATACTGTACATGAATAAAATGGAATAGCTTATTTGGGTTGAATAAAGCTTCAGTGTTTCAGCTTGAATAAAGTTTCACTTTTTCATATAATACGTAGTTTAACTGGAATTTACTACCTCAAGAAGTAGTGATGGTCACCAACTTGGTTTTAAAAGAGGATTAGACAAATTCATGAATGAAAAGATTATCAGTGATGTCAGTGATGATGATATATTACTGCTGGATAGCAGGGCTCTGAAAAGCAGTTGGCAGAACATAAGCAAGATGCTGTTGTGTTAGTGCTTGTGGACTTTCCTTAGGCATGTGATTAACCTCATGTGAACAGAATTCTGGACTACATATCTTTTGCATAACTGTTATATCTTTACTTTTTCACATTGTTACTAGGCTATAAATGTCTTTACTTTTTGTGGTCGTGGGGTGTCTTTTTCAGTGGAATAGCCATTTTTATGGCTTGTTTTTAAAGGATTTTTAAGAGGAGACCACTTACCAGAAAACTAGTTTGCCCTGGTTGTAACTTAAGAAATGAATGAGAATGAATTGTGAGAAGAGACCTCTTTGGTTCAAATTTTAATGTGGCCAAGAGAAATGGCACATTTACAAAAAGGCTACAGGAAGTGACCACTGCTAATTAACCTGATTAATTTTTGTTATTCTGCAGATAATGTTCCTGTTGATTTTCCTATTTTCCTGATGCAGTTCAATTAAAAAAAACAAATTCCCAGTGCTTGAAACTATGCCTGTTTACCTTGGTTTCTTTAATGAATGAAAACTGCCTTGGCTTGATTTCAATAATGTTTCATTTTTTCTTTAAGACCAATAGCATAGTTGTTTCATTATTCCTTTGTCCTTCACTATCAGCAGCATAACTGACATTAGTCATTGTTCTTTGAGCACATTCAGTGGGTTCTGAGACAGATTTTTTTCACAGCTTAAACCATGGCCAACCATGACAGTTACCATTCTATGCATCATACTTTTCTTTCAAGTGAAATTATTTAAATACCCATGGACCATTTTATATCCTAGCTTTTTTTTTTTTAAGTACCCTGAATTGGTTCTATAATATGCAGTGCTAGGTAAACTCCTCTGTTAAATTCTCACTCATGGAAACATTTCATTATCTACAGTGTAACTCAGGATAATTAAAAAAGTCATATTGAAGTACATGCCGTATATTCAGGTGTATAAGACGACTTTTGAGCACCCAAAAGTGCCCTCCAAAATCGACAGTCATCTTATACGCCGGATATACTTTGCTTCGCCTGCCTGCCTATCTCCTGCCTCTTCGCAAACGGAGCGAAGAGGCAGGAGATGGGGCAGGGGGGTGAAGCAAAGTGTTTTGCCCCCCCAGCCACCCAGCCACCCCCCCTCCAGCCACCCCCACTCCCCAAAGCCGCGCTCCCACTGGAGATCGTGGCTTCGGGGAGGGGGGGTTGCTGCAAAGCCCCCTCCCCCCAGCCACCCGTCCACCTTCCGTCCATCCACCCCCCCTCCCCAAAACCGCGCTCCCACTGGAGATCGCGGCTTCGGGGAGGGGGGCTGGCTGTGAAGCCCCTCCCCCCAGCCACCCATCCACCCTCCCTCCAGCCCCCCCTGCTCCCCAAAGCCGTGCTCCCACTGGAGATCGCGGCTTTGGGGAGGGGGGATGGCTGTGAAGCCCCTCCCCCAGCCACCCGTCTATCCTTCCTCCAGCACCCTCCGTCCATCCATCCCCCTCCCCAAAGCCGCGCTCCCACTGGAGTTCGTGGCTTCGGAGAGGGGTGGTGGCTGCGAAGCCCCCTCCCCCCAGCCACCCGTCCACACTCTGTCCAACCACCCCCCTTCCCAAAGCCGGGATCCCACTGGAGATCGCAGCTTTGGGGAGGGGGGGTGGCTGCGAAGCCCCCTCCCCCCAGCCACCCGTCTATCCTTCCTCCTGCACCCTCCATCCATCCACCCCCCTCCCCAAAGCCGGGATCCCACTGGAGATCGCGGCTTTGGGGAGGAGTGTGTGGCTGCGAAGCCCCCTCCCCCCAGCCACCCGTCCACCCTCCCCCCAGCCACCCCCCTCCCCAAAGCCGCGATCCTACTTGAGATCGCGGCTTCGGGGAGGGGGTGGGTGACTGAGAAGCCCCCTCCCCCCAGCCACCCGTCTACCCTCCCTCCAGCACCCTCCGTCCATCCACCCCCCTCCCCAGAGCCGGGATCCCACTGGAGATTGCGGCTTTGGGGAGGGGGGTGGCTGCGAAGTGCCCTCCCCCCCCCAGCCACCTGTCCACCCTCCCTCCAGCGCCCTCCCTCCAGCCACCCCCCCTCCCCAAATCCATGATCCCACTTGAGATCACGGCTTCGGGGAGGGGGTGGCTGGCTGCGAAGCCCCCTCCCTCCAGCCCCCCCCCCGCCAGCTGGCCATCCCACATTCCCCAACCCATGAGGAGGTTGGGCAGCTTCCTCGTGGGTTGGGGAATCGCAGGAGGAGGGAGCCCAGAGGGAGGGATCGGGGCTATGCAGCCAAAAGGGGCATGTTTGCCCCTTTTCCCCACCTTGAAGGTGGGGAGAGGGGGAGAATCCCGGGTTTGGCTGCACAGCCTCCGCATCCTCCTCCTGGGATCTGGGCTGTGCAACCAAAGGGGACCCGTTTAACCCTGCAGCCCCGATGCCTTCTTCTGGGATCCCTTGCAAAGGGAGCCCAGAAGGAGGCATCGGGGCTGTGGAGTTAAACCCCTAGATTTGCTCCCTCTTCCTTGAAGGTGGGGAGAGGGGGTGAATCCCGGGGTTTGGCTCCATGGCCCCACGTCCTCCTTCTGGGCACCCTTTGGAAGGGAGCCCAGAAGGAGGGATCGGGGCTGCGGAGCCAAAGGGGGCATCATCGCCCCTTCTCCCCACCTTCCTTCAAGTTGGGGAGACGGGGCGAATCTAGGGGTTTGCCGCGGCGACCCCCACTTCCCCCGCCTTGGTCCTCTTCGGAAGAGCCAAGACGGAGGGAAGGGGGCTGCTGAGGCAAACTGCATTTTCGCCCCTTTCCTCCACCTTCAAGTCAAGTTTGATTGGAAGGTTGAAGAGAGGGGCGAATGTTGCGGCTGGCTGTATCGGGGAGCCCTGCCAGCTGATCCTGTTCGCTTTCCCAACTCACGAGGAGATCCTTGTGAGTTGGGAAACAAAGAGGATCAGCTGGCAAGGTTCCCCCACCCAGTCAGCCAGCCAGCCAAATTGGGGGGTGGGGGGTGGTCTTATGGCGAGTATATGCCGAAGCCTAGATTTTTGGCTGGAAATTGCAGGGGGGTGGTCTTATACGCCCAGTCGTCTTATACGCCGGAATATACGGTATGCCTCTAGCACAAGACAGTGCGGTGGACTGCAGATACATTAATGCAACTGGTATCTTGATCTCAAACATTTGTGTAAACATATCTGTTCACAGTGCTGGTGTAATGTCATGCCTTGTGACATTGCATTAATCATTGAACCTACCCTACTTTGCCAACAAAGCAAAATTGGCAAGTTTTACCCCTCCCTCACTAGAGAGACACCTTTGAGTGTTGCTTGTATTATTGTGTCATGTATGAGTTTACCTGGCATAAACAGAAGTAGAAGAATAATTCAGAAACAGTGTACAACTTGTGCCCATGGCATGATCCTGTTGCCATTACAGTTTGATTATCGCTTATCCAGAAATCAAACATCCAAAATACTCCCAAATCCAAAATATTAGAATAGAAACATTGGAATAAAAATTAAAAAATATTTAAACTACTGTACAGGAAGCTCCCACTTATCAAGTAGGTTAGGGACCGCAGCAGTATCAGAAACTGGAATTGGTTGAAAAGCAGAACCCATGTAGTGAACATGAGGGAATTACGATGGCTTGCTTGGGACTGTCTGCGCGCTTGCTGCTTGCAAAGACTCTCAATTGGCTTGGTGACATTTGCCCCCTCTCAGCTCATTTGCAAGCAGCCTGCGGGGTCAGTCTCAAGCAAATCTCCTTTGGCAAGAACTGCTGAAAGAGTGCATTCCTCATCACTTGAATGGAACTTGTCCTTAATTGTCAGATAATGAAAGGCAGAGGCTTCCTGTTTATAATTACCTTCAGGCTATGTGTGTAAGGTGTATCTGAAACTTGAATGAATTTTATGTTTAGACTTGGGTCCCATCTCCAAGATATTTCATTATTTATATAAAAATACAGTGGACTGTCCATATCTGTGGGGGTTTGGTTCTGGAACCCCCCATGGATAGCAAAAAACACAGATGGTTGAGTTCCATATTAATCAATCGGTGCCATCACTTTAGTTATTGGTGCCACCATTTTAAGTATGTAGTGACGCTCCATGTATGCTTGAATCTATGGATATTGAACCTGTGGATACAGAGGGCCCACTCATAGTCAAAATAAAATAAAAAAAAATAAATCCAAAATCCAAAACACTTTTGGTCCCAAACATTTTGGATAAGTGATGTTCAACCTGTATAAACTTATGGAAACAGAACTGAGACATGCTCTCTTTAAAAATGACCATGGATTATCTGAAATAGAAAATGAAAAAAAAATTCTAAGATTTTACATAGGGGGAGAATAATTCCCAGGTTTGCATAGCCATTCTTTACATTGTCCAGCTCCCAATGATGTACCTCCAATACTGCTTCCATAAAAAACAGTGACCCCCCCCCCTTTCTTTTACACCCTTGCTCTGTGTGCCATAAAAACCTGTTCTAGAAAGCTGGGAAACCCTTTATAGGAGAGGGTGCTTGTGTTTGTTTGTTTTTTTTGGCACTACTGGTGGCTGTAGTGGGTTGTGGGACAGAACAAAGAATGATACACTAAAAATGGCTAGATCTTGGCCAATGACTGAATATTTCTAAGGTGTTGGTTTCTAGGCCTTTCAGGAGTGATTACACTGATACAAAAGCTTCTTTGAGGTATTTTGGCTAAGACTTGAATCATATTTTCACATATGTATGGTTTAGTAATTGGTAGAGGTGATGGTGTTATGTAGCTTATATTCATTGCCTTTTACATCTTAAAGAAAAAACATTTTAGGAATAAACAGTGTTGACATATTGGATCCAATCACCATTGCATTCAACCTTTATCTTAATTTCACAGGAAGTGCATAAGTTAGTGGTTTTTAGTTCTTCCAAAAGTAGTACAGTTGTTGGTCAAGCAATTCCATGTTGTTTTCATGGCTATTCTTAAGGTATTCATATTTGAAAGCATGTGCTGTAGCATCCTGACACTATAATGTTTTGATTTTGTAAATGGTATTCACAAAAATCCAGTGGCACACAGTCCATCTGTACGTGAGTGCATGTTTGATGTGTTAGTCATCTTTAAAATAAGCAAGTCTGTGACTAAAACTTTTTTGTTGTAATGTAAGTCAGTGAATACTGGAAGCTGTGACTAATATGCTTTAATTGTTTGAATCTTGAGTTTTGTAGTCTTAATGTTCATCTCTTACGAATACAAATTAATGGAAACACTCTTGATAAATTAGGACTTCATCAAATCCAAGCATCAGCTGAATATCTAAGTAGGCTAGTATGTTGCAGTTCCTGAAGCCACACAGATTTTAAGTAAGTGGTTCTCTGTGGACATTTGTAACAAAGACAACAGAAACAATTGAGTGCTGTTAGAAAAATCTGAGTACAGTCCTCCCTTCCAATTCACAGGGGTTAGGGGCGGAGCACCACCATGAAAGTAAAAAAGAACACGAATAACGCTGCGGGGGATGACAACTCCAGCAACCCAACTCTTCTCTCTCCAGCTTCACCCTCAGAGTGGCTGCCAGACCCCATAAGCACCCATTATTTTCCCTCCCCAGAAGGTCAGACACGCGTGCGCACACACACATACACACTGTGTGTCCTGGCTTGCGGACTCATGTGACCCTCTGTCCTCCTCCTCCAACACACACTTTCCCTTCCCCCTCCCCAGGTGAAGAGCCAAGGCTGGGTGAGAGGCAGGGCTGAGTGGCTCCTGCAGTCCCGGGGAGGGGGAGGCCAGACAAAGCCGCAGCGGGGGCAGAAGAGCCCCGCTGACCCCCCCCCCCCCCGTGGGTGGATGGTCGGGCGGCTTGTGGTGGTAGTCCTGAGGAGGGGGAGGCCAGACAAAGCCACAGCGTGGCCAGGAGAGCCCCACCGCTGCACCCAGCCATCATTGTCTTGGCACGTGCACTCTTTGCTATATTAATTAATGAAATAATTTGTTCAAATTAATTAATACTATACATTAAAAGCCATTACTATAATCACACTGTGCCAGACCCATAGCATAAGCTGCTCTCAGTTATTCAATTACTAGAGTGACACTAGTAACTGCTTGAACATGTGGGTTTACAGAAGTGCTTTTTATCCTAATAATGGAAGATAAATGAAAGGCTTAGTCTAGATTCCAAGTCACTGTGGAATAAGTGAGTTTCAAAGAAACTGTACCAATAGACTATTGTATGACTTCTTAGCAGTAAAAAAAAATTAAAAAAAAATTAGAATCTCTATTGTAATGCTACATAGAGAGCCACTTTGTTTTTCTGATCTGTTAAAAGGCTACATTCTCACAAACAATATGTATCATGGTTTTAAATATATGTCTCTAGTGAATAAAATGTTTTGGTGTAAGGAAGCTTTATTTGGAACAAGTGTTAGTATGATTGTTCCATGTTAGAAAATTAAGGTGCTGTTTTCTGCATCACAAGATTTTAAAGCTTTTTTCTGTTGGGGAACTTTCTGTGCATAAACTGGTTTATTGAGGGCCACCTGCATCCTAGGGGTGTGTATTCTGTGTATTATGGTCAAATTAAACTATAGAGTACTTGTTGGCTACAGGCCAATCTTTTGGGCCTCAGTGTTGCTTCAAACACATGCTTTTGGGGAAAACTTTTTCTTCCAAGTAGTTTTTGTAAAAGTATGACCCATGATGTCACTGATGCATGCCAGAGGTTTCTAGAACAAAGTTTGAAAACTGTTTCTGATCATTTAACTCTTGGTCTTATAGGTATAACAATATCATAAGTAGTTCTTGCCATTCCGTTGGGTTCTAATTTATTATACTTATTGCCTCATATGGTTTGTATATTTGCTTGCAGAGGTAAATTCAGTAAAACATTTATTTATAAATTGAATACTGCTAATTCGATAACAGGTTTGTACTGGGAGCCTAGAGAGATTAAAATTAGACAGGCTTACAAAATTTGCAAAAGAAAAAAAAAAGAGGACCAAGTTTGTGAAATAGCAAGATATATTTAGGATGTATTAAAAGAATGTTCACAGTGATGTGAACTGTTCCAAATATGTAATTCTTATGACTTCTTTTTTTCTCTTTAGGATGATGAAGTCCTCTCTACATTCAGAAGAAGATGATTTTGTTCCAGACCTTCAGAGAAGCATTCATCCCCGTGAAAGACCAGATTGGGAAGAGACTCTCAGTGCAATGGTAAAGCATCACTTCTATTGTTGTTGCCTATAGTCCTTGAAATGTTGTTCTCTGGTATGGAGAGACTGATGAATACTTTTCATTGTTATTGTCAAATCATTATATGGATTCCTGTATAGGTTTGAGAATTGTGGAAAGCATTCCAAGCTTTAGATGTGAGTCCCAGTAGAAAGAAGTAGGAGATGATGATGCCTGGTGATTCTGTCCCATTAATACATGCCCTGAAGCATGGCTAGTGATCTGATCGTTTAAATGCTCCATAATGTTGCAGTGATTTTCAATTTGCATGAACCTCTCTGACAGCTAGGATCCATACTATGTATGTTTCCCCCCACTAGTGGAAAATGGTCTTAGAAAGATACATTATATAAACAAATAGCATTAGTATAATATTATTTTAGTCTGAAGAAAAAGCAAAACTTTGATTTCTATGTGCTTTTGTTGCACCCTGGCACAATTTCTCCCTCATGTGCTTATTTCACAAGCGGTACTTGGAGAACGTAACCAGTGAAGGTTCCCTAATTTGTTTTTTTTTCTTTTTTTTTTTGCACTTCTGCTTTGCTTTTACTCTGTCAGGCATACCAAAACAAGCAGAGTACTGAGAATTCTGAACACCATAATAGAAGATGCTGCAGCTCTCTGCTTGGTGGGGATGGCAAAAGGTCTTGGCTTGTCACATGCTGAAGTTAGTTCTGCTCTACAAGAAGGAACTCATGTTGTTCTAGATCTGTTCTCTAGTTTGGCCTGCTGTAATGTGTCACCTATTCCTCCCACTCCCTTTCCTCTCAGCATCAGGAAATCATTGGGATTAGTCCCTTACTGTGTATGTTAAAAACTCATATCATGTGGTAAACACGGCCAATAGAAATTCAACTTTGGGGAAGGATCCTCCTTGGAAGTGATTCTTTGTGTCTTTAAATTAACATTAACATGTATCAAATTACATTGATTATCAGGTAAATAAATCTTATGTTGGTCCACCACAGTATGGTGTTATGTGCAGAGCACTGGAGATGGAGCAAGGAGACCAGTCTCTCTGAACTCAAAACTTACTGGGTGACCTTCGGCATGATACTCTTTCTTACAATATAGGTTAATGTAAGTTGTTGCTTCTGATTAAATGGACTCTAGACCACGAAATCTTAAGCCATAATAAATTTGATAGAAGTAGTATAACATTCTGTGGTGTGATATAGGGCTGTGTTTCATGAAGTGGCATCTTTTCTCCCTCTCCTCAATACTTTCCATTTTGAACCTTGGAAGAAGAGTATGAGGCCATCAGTCTGTTGCTACAGATCTTAAAAACTTAACCTTAACGAGCAAGCAGAACTATTGTTCTGGTTCTAGGCACTTCCAGATTCTATCTAGAACACATAAAGCTTGAAGTCTACATGATTTGGGTCCAGGTATTTCAAGGACCATGTTTTCTCATATGACCCTCCCTGGCTCACCTATCTTATAGAATTACCCTTCTGTCAGTCATTCTGTTGCCACCCTCAGTTTTTGTGTACAGTTTGTCTGGACTTATTTTTGATCAGCTGTTTCCCCAGGTCTCAGTTTTTGGAGAAAGGTGGGAAAGAAATCAAAAATATATATAACCATGAAATAAAAAATATATGTAACCAGGAATGAGTTATTGTACCTGTGGCATTATACTCTTTAATCTCTCCTTACGTGAACAAAGCAACGAGTTTGAACTTTAGTTTAACTTACAAATGGAAAATTTATATTGACACAGGCTGCTTGCTTGCATTGCATGAATATAAATTTATATTCTCAATACAATCTTTTTATGCCAACTCCCAGTAATTGTAGAAGTAAACTTTAAAAGCTTGCACGGCTTGTGCTAAGTGAAAATAAGCTTTGGTAGCTTGTACTGCTTGTGCTTACAGAGAAGGGTAGTTGTGGAAGTGGAGTATTGTCCATATTGCTGACATTTGCAGTTGTTGTTGTTGTTGTTGTGCGCCTTCAAGTCATTTTCATTGTTGAGAGAGGGTTTGCCTTTGTCTTCCTCTGAGACTGAGAGAATGTGACTTGCCCAAGGTCACCCATTCAAATCACTATACCAAGTTGACTCTCCACTTTTGCAATACTAGGGGGAGGGGAAGTCTTGTGCCAGAGAAGCAGTATGTCCCTCCCCCCCCCCGTTAGGAACATTGTATTGCACATTAATTTACCATGCTTCAGAATGCTCCTATATTTTCAACAGCATTAGATTATTTGCAACAGTATGGTTTTATGATGTACATTAAATAACAAGACTACACTAAATCTTCTAAAACATTTGTTCTCCATACTGAACGACACACTTGGCTGTTCATTCACCAGATACCTCCCTGCTTAGTTTGGTGGATATGATGTAGTTTTCTTGGTTAGCTGAATTTATTCCAGCACAAAGTGCATTATCTGATAGTTGTTTGTTTGAAATATGTGACTCTTGCCCTCTGAGGTAGCAGGTTTTTAAGTGATTAGAATAGTAATTAAGCTAGACTGTTTCTCTTCAGATTTGTTGGCTCACAAGTCCCAATATTCTTAGCTAGCATGACAGGGAATTTGGGGAGTTATATTTAAACACCTGGAATATGGCTTTGAGATAGTCTTTGCTGAAGATTACTTTGGACCCTGCAGAAAATACCAGGCTCAATCCTGGTTATACTAGGGCAATGGTTACCAAACTTTGGTCTTCCAGGTGTTTTGAACTTCAGCTCCCAGAATTCCTGACTGTTGGCCAAGCTGACAGGGGCCTCTGGGACATGAAGTCCAAAACACTTGAAGGACTAAAGTTTGATAACTACTGTACTGTGGGATTCAATTGTCATTTGGAGGAGGAAGAGATGGGAATCTTATTCAAGTCACAATTTGTCAGAAAGATGGCATGGAATAAAGTGCCCAAGCAGACCTTAAATTCTGAACCAGTAAGCAGATTAATTCTTATTCTTATATTTATACAGTCGCCCCTCCACATTCGCGCTTTCGATTATTCGCGGAAAGCCGCCTGCCCCCCCGCCACTCTCCACTCCATCCCTTCCCAAGGCAGCGAAGGGCTTAGCAAGTTGCTGCCGTGGGAACGCATGGTGAAGAGCCGCTGGCGCGCTTGCTCTCCACCCCACTCCCTTCCCAAGGCAGCGAGGGGCTTCTCACGAAGCCCGTCGCTGCCCTGGGAAGGCGGGGAGGAAATCCTCTCGCACGCTCCCTCTTCACTCCACTGCCTTCCCAAGGCAGCGAGGGGATCCTCACGAAGCCTGTCGCTGCCTTGGGAAGGCAGGGAGGAAAGCCCCTCACACGCCCTCTCTCCACTCCACTCCCTTCCCAAAGCAGGGAGTGGGCTTCTCATGAAGCCCGTCCCTGCCTTGGGAAGGGGCTGGGGTGGAAAGCCGCTGGCCTGCGGGCTCATTTCTTATTCGCGGTTTTTTCACATTTGTGGGGGTTGTCTGCCCCTAACCCCCGCAAATGTGAAGGGATGACTGTATCTGTCTTCAAATTTGACTCCTGTGCTTTTGAGAAATGGATTTTGCTCTAGCTGCCGTCTGTGTTAATGCTTGCTAAAGAATGACATTGGTTTCCATTGAGACTTCCTGCCATAATAAATTGGATGTTTTTATAGTGGGAAAATTCCCAGGGCTATTATATTGTCTGTTTTCTTAAATTAAGATAGGTGTTCTGGTATCCGTGTCAATATCAAGCACAATTAAATAAAACGTTTGAGCTAAATAAATTTCAGATTGGTTTCTGTGAATGTTATCAAATTGAAGAAGTCCTTTGCTCCACAGAAAAATTGTAGAGCATATATAGTAATGTGGCATTCTACTCACACACTTCTACTGTGATTTACTAAAGATATGATGTGGAATGAGGAACACTTTTGAATTGGGAGTTGTTTTATTTTATTTTTTTTCATTTATTTTTTATTGGTTACAATTACATTGTAATTGGTTACAATTACATAACAGAATTCCGTATTAAACTCTCTCTTGGGAGTTGTTTTATTCAGGTGCCAATGGTTTTATTTTTCATTTACTCACCAATTCTATTCCAATGGTGCCAGAAAGTGATGTATAGTACAAAGAACTACCCTTTTTGAGGGGTTTGTTATTTAGGAGAAACAAGTAGAAAATGCTGATCATGATTAACAGAATCTGTTAAGTGATGGATGGTAGGATTAATGAGATGCAAATGAATGAAAGTTCTACTGATTTGCAAAAATATATAAAAAGTTGGGAAAATAAAACAGGACAGATGACTTCAATCACTACAAGCTGTGTGTTTTGCAGTAGGGGCCTATAGTTTCTGGTTTCTACCTTCAGTTTGCTTGTATCTTTCCCCTCACCTTTATCACTGAGTCATGAATACAATTTAATGAAAATAAAATATTTTTTTATATCTATCTCCCTCCCTCCCTCCCTCCCTCCCGTTTAACTTACAGTTGTCCCTTCATATTTGCTGGGCTTTGGTTCCAGGACACCCCCCCCCCCCGGTGAATACCAAAATCCATGAATACTCAATACCTAGTATCTGCTCTGCCAGTCAAAACACTTCTCTTTCATCCTCCAGGTTTTTAAAATGCTTTTTTGATGGTTTGAAAATGCTGGTAGATTTACTATCCTGTACAGTGTAATCCATGTTTAGTACTTTAGTGCTTTTGTATTTGCATTTGTGCAAATTCTTATCTACTATTTAATTTGTATAGTAAATTGCCCTGGGATATGTATTATAAAGAGTAATACAAAAATGCCTTAAATGATGGAATTTGTCTGCATACCTGTATTAAGACAGTTGTATAACTGGTTTGTTGACTTCTGTTTCAATTTGCCTGTTAAATATTAATTTATTCTGTTATAATTACTATAGCTTGGCTAGTAGGCATCTTTTTATAACATAATTATTTTCTTATGAAAGGCAAGTTGAGTAACATTGTTCCTTGTAGACAGAAGGCAGATCTTGACATACATGTTCCTAGTACAGTAGTGCTGAATAGTATAAAGAATATTTGTGACATGAACTTAGTTGGGTCGTTTTAATGGAGTGTATCTCAAAATTGGATTTGCTCCTTTTTATAGTACAGGTTGACCCCTGTATCCGTGGAAGAAGACACATTCCAAGACACACACACACACACACACACACACCATGAATACCTGAAACCATGGATATAAAAGGGCACCCTATTATTTTCAATGAGACAAACACCGGAAGTTGACCATAGAATCACCTTGGAGGACCTAGAAATGGCTAGAGAGAACATATTTTTTTGGATGTTGATAAGTGAAACCGGGGATATTGAATCCATGGATATGGGGGTCAACCTTTATGTGAAACTGGCTGTTTAGCTTTAAATTGTTTGTAGTGTGGAGGCTTGGGAGTCCATTTCTTAGTGCATACTGTATTAAACATACAAGTTTGCTGTCTTTAATCCTCATAAGTTGCTTATCCCATTTACACAGAAAGGTGTTTCTGTTTATCAATCTAAAAAGAGTTAATTCGGCTTTCGCTCTGTAATGTGTATAGAGAAGAGAGAAGCAGAAAGCAGAGAATCAGAAACATACTTTTAGGTTTTATGTTGGGAGGGTCAGTGTTTGGTATAGAAGGATACAGTAATGAGAGACTCTATATGTGTGTAGGGGAGGGGACACTTGAGGTTATAGAAATCTCTGATTGGCTCCTGCTCTGGTGAGGAAGGGATATAGATGAGAAGGAGAAGATTGCATCACTAGTCTAGCTGTGTGTACTTATTTATGGCAGATTATGGATAAGTTTGACAGTATATATGAACAGTTTGAAAGTTACAGTCATCCTTCCACATTAACGAGTTAAGTATTTGCAGATTTGATTATTCATGGATTACTAAATACGTTCTCTCTAGGCATTTTCTAGGTCCTCCAGTACGATTCTATGGTATACTTCTGCAGGAAGTTGACCATAGAGGGCTTGTCTACACAGGTAACAAAACCTGTACTCACCCCATTATTTGCAGCACAGCTGACACATGAAATTTTTGATTATGCACATTTTCACTGCGGTTTCTGCAGGAAACCCCAGATCTATCTGTAAGATTTGCAGTTTGCTCTGGATTGAGGGGAAAACACGGATTTTTGGCTGTGTAGTGGCCAAGGATTGGCTTCGGAGTAAAGCCGGAGCAGGAGCTCCAGTGGACAGGACTCTGTTCTGGTGCTTTTAAAAAACCCTTAAAAAATGATTGTGTGCATATCTGGATAAGCATATCTCTGCTTATCCAGTAATACAGTACTCTGGAACCACGTATATTCATTAATTAGTGTGCATGGGTGAATAGAAGAAACCTAAACACAGGAGCAGCTCTGGCCATGCAGCTGGAATTAGTATGACATATAGAACATGTAATCAGCGTAGGCCTGCCCTTTTACTCCAATGCAACTAAGGACTTTTTCAGACGATCCTTGCCGCGCAAGGATCGCCCGGGAGAGTTTTGTCACTGCAGCGTGGCAGGGGATCGATTTTGGACAACGACGTGCCTGCTGCGAGATCGTCCGTCCCTCTTGCGGTAAAGCTTGGAGCCTGCCGTGCTATATTCGGCCAGATTTTATTCACAGAAGTTGTCCATGAATAAAATCTGGCCGAATATAGCGCGGCAGGCTCCAAGCCTTACCGCAAGAGGGACGGACGATCTCGCAGTAGGCACGGCGTTGTCTGAAATCGACCCCCTGCTGCGCTGCTGTGACGAAACTCTCCTGGGCGATCCTTGCGCAGCAAGGATCGTCTGAAAAAGTCCTAACACTCTGGCGGGATACTCTGATCTGCTGTTGGAGAAGCCCAGTGAATGTGGCATTTACGGAACCACTGTGGATGGAAAAAAATGTATGCAGCTACAAGGTAGGTGCAGAGTTTTCTGTCTGTGTAGTCAAGCCCTAGGGGTTCTAGGACCTAGAGATTCCTAGAGAGAACACTTCTCTAGGCATTTGTAGGTCCTCCAGCACAATTCTATGGCCTGCTTCTGCTGGAGGTTGGCCTATATTCAGGCCTATATTCACAGTTTTTCCACTTTCGCGGGAATCCTCAGCCCCTAACCCTCATGAAAGTTGAGGGCTGACTGTAGTTTTCAGGGCCTGAGTGCATTGGCTGTCCATGGATTTATAGAGTTTTGTTAGCTGTATCTTTAGAAAACTGTGTTGAGAATCATTCTTATTCCTCACAGCAGCTCTGTCGCTTTAATTGTGTGAAAATGATCTTCTGTTTTTTCATCAGTGCTATTAGAAAGATATCACCAACTGTAGTGTGCCACAATTGGTATGTTTTGCCATTTAACTTTAGTTCTCCATTTTTCTGGAATTTTTCCCCCCACAGTTGGTATATGTACTTGGTAAATGAGGATTGCATTTCCTGTATCTGACAAGGGTATGGAAGCCCATGCAAGCTTGTGCTGTAATAGATTTGTTAGTTATTAAGATGTCACAAGGACCAACATGGCTGCTCCTCTGAAACTATTCCAATTTGATAAACATCAGCAGGAGGAGAGCTAGAAATGGAACATCTTTGTGAATCGAAGGTATTGCCTTTTAAAACAGTGGTTATGAAGCACAGGAAATGTTGCGTTAAACAGATACACGCACACACACAGAGACCAAGGACTCATGTATGATAATTAAGACCTAGCTTTTGCAGCTGTCAAATTTTGTCTTCACTAGTCTTTCTAAAAATAAAATTATGCTTGCAGAGGGCTTTTATTTCCTTCCCAAATGAGACTTGTAATTGACATCTTCTGATAGCTTGTGCAAAGCTGGTGTTTAACTAAAAATAAAAATTAAAAAAGTCTTAAACTTAATGCAGGAGTTTGCCTCATTGTTATTCAGCTGAACTGGTAAAGGGTTTGCGCTTCCTGGCTTATGGTGCATTCTCTTGACCTGCTCTGTCCACTCCAAGATCAGCTTGTGCAGGAAATGGATATGAGAAGTCATGCTTTTCACAGTGCTTTAGTCAGTATTGATACGGTGTAATTAATTGTTTACAAGAGGTTTTAACACTCTTTCTTTTTGTTTAGGCCTGTTTGAAGTAAAGTCTAGGTCAGCTTTTTTGATACCTAATTGATGGTGGTATGACCTCACTCTGTAAAGTAGAATTTCTTGACTCTGTGTATACTTACTAAAGAATATACTGATCTAGATTCTTCATAACTATTTTTGAGGCTAGGAAATACTGAAAAAGGGACCTTTTCCATATGTGTGGGTAAGAAGATAAAAGAAGGAGCACTTGTCACTCTTGTCTATGTGATGCAGAGTAATTCATGCTTGTTTATAAGAACGTTTACATCGTGGAATATGTTGTTGCAGTGTAAGGTGTTCTTAACTATGAAAGATCAAGCTTAGAGAATAGTCTACCTCACAAGTCCCATTATATGCAATGGCATAGCAAAATGGCGTCCCTTATATAAGATGGCAAAATCAAGATTTGCTTTTTGGATTATTATTTATTTAAAGAATATTTTCAAGCCATGAGTACTTAAATCCGTTGATACCAAATCGTGGATACGAAGGGACAACTGGATGTACTTTTGGGATAAACAAGATTGGCTTCCAGTAGGGCTTAAAGTGATAAGACACCTGGACTTCAGCTTAATTTTAAATTGATTTCTTGAAGGCACACTGCCTGAGTTCACTGCTTGCACATAGCTTCTGATATGTTTGTACCTACAATAATAAAAGTGGATTCTCCATTTGAAATTCATAATAGCTGAGGTATAAGAGCTGTTGATTAATAAAACTTTCTTCTGGTTTCCCTGAGGTGTTTTGCTCATTTAAGCTTTGAGCCTGCTGAGGACAGTAATGGATATGCCTTCACTTCATAATACAGTGAGGCTGTAAATAAATCTGTACATAAAATACAATGTCACTTAAATGGGGTGCACTTTCTCTCAGTTTGTTCATCATGTGCCTTCCCTTTCCTTCATGACACCACATAAAATATTTCACGAATCACAGTGGCCTCACCATATTTGCTCTACTACTTCTGTCTTCGCTTTACCTATCCTGTATTTACGGTCAGTCCCATACATCCCCCACTTCTTCTTGTTTACTCTGACACATATACTGCATTTGCATATTACCATAGGAAAATAGCAGTACTAGTTTAATGCCATGTTGTTATTGGCCCATGTTTACTGCAAACTGGCTATTCTCTGTTATGTTTTGGTTCTGTTCTGAACTTCTGATATTGACATCTAATGTTGTTCCATTTCCACAAGAATAGTCAAAAGGAACGTAGGGCTCACTATTTTTTTGTATGTACTTCTGCAGAAGTTGTCATCACCTACAGCTCTATGTATGGTTTTAAATAAAACACAAACTCCAAATATGGGCTGTGGATTTGCAGTGAAGCTTTTTTCTGGTTGGTTTCAGCTTGGTAATTTTCCTTTTCCTCCTACAATACAAGCAATTTTATTTCAAAGGTATAGTCCAAAGCACAGTGGCTCTTTCCTATAAAATGGCTGTGTAAAGAAAATTAATACAGAGAGTGAAAGACTGCATCTACCACTATAGATGGCTCATGAATAAAAACAAGACATGATGTTCCGTGGACTTTTGTTAGTGACTTTTATTCTCATTTATTCTACAAACTTTTGAGTCTTGTCTGAAATTCCAGTGCACATTATATGTGCAAACTGTGTTCTTTGAAGAACAGTGATAGACTGTTTATATGTACTCCAATATTTTACCTCATACTACTGTGACCTTTGTGAAGGGATAAATATATTTCCATTGCCTGTCATGTTAGCTTTATTTTCATTATCCAGCCGTTTATTTTTGTTGCATTCCTAAAACAGACAAGCTTTGAAAATGCAGGTTGTAAAGAATCCCTCATCATTGGAAATAATCCTTTACCCCCTGTGCCATTGGTTATCAAAACATCATGCCACAGTTCTTCTTCCAGACAGGCTGGCCCCTGTAGCAGAGTCTAAAAATTCAAAGCCAATACCTATAAGGCAGGGGTGGGCAAATACAAGGGATTGGGGAGGCCGCAGTGTCCCCAGCAGCACCTTGGATGGGGACACCCCTACCATTTATCCTCTGAAATGTATAAACTTAAAAAAAAAAAAACCTTTTACAAACTAAAACCACAGCCCCTAGGGAGTGTGGTGGGTTCTTTCAGGTCCTCTTTTTAAAAAATAAAGCAGAAGTTCCAGTTTATTGCCAAATTTTTCTTCTGTGCCTAACACAGCTGGAAGAAGGGATTTGGCAAAAATGTCCCCATCCTCTCTATGAAGAATGGGTGGCATCTTTAGTGAGAACAAGATTTCAGAATTTTAAAATGATTTTGGGGGAGTCTGAGGAGCCCTTGGAAGCCTCAGATGTGATCTTGGAGGCAATGTTTAGCATACATGCTACATTTGCCCATCTCATTGCAAAGTTACCCAGAGACTATCCTGTTAGAGATAGTCCAGAGGCAGAATCCAGACATACTGGCAGTGTCAAAACAGAGAGATGGATAAGATAAGTGAAGAGGTTCCAAACTAAAGTCAGCTCCAGGGTTTAATGAAGATAGTCTAGAATGCCTAGTAGTCAGGGATATGCTGAGAGGCAAAATCCAAGCAAGATTGGTCACCAGCAAATCAGTCTGGCACTCATGGACTGGCACTCATTACTAGGGTCTGGCATTCACGGAGAGTATTATTCTCAGCAGTTTAATTAAAGACAGTTCTGCAGCTTAATGGCTGGGTTGCCAGAACTACACCCAGAGCTCTGCTGCAGAGAAGCATACATTAAGTCTCCCTTGGAGGAGGGCCCTATTCTTGAGTAGACATGTTACTCCTCTTTCTGAGACTCCCCTGTTGTTGAGCACTGAAGCCAGGCCTATGCCTTCATAGGATGTTGTACCCATAGACTGGGATCCTTCCTCCTTGTCTGCCTCAGGGGTTAGGCTGCCTGTGTCCAGAGGTACAGCCTCCTGTACCACTGAAATTACTGGGTCCACAGTGGGAACCAGTTCCTCACTATTCTCAGTCTTGAGGGGCTTTCACTGTTCTTCACTAGTCTTCTTGTGAGAGCAGAACAACAATCAATTTGGTAGTCTTCACAGCATATTTGATCTTCTGGATGTCATAAGTGTATGTTGGGAATTACATTTTAAATGAAAAGTTTCCTGAAGTTCATGCAGATCTATTAAAGCTGAGAATAATGTTCCAGTGCACTGAACTTGTTATTAAAGCTAGTATTTTCTCTATAGAGATAAGATTCCCCACCCCCTGATGAATTATAAAAAAAAAATAGCTGCCTTAAAAGGGTTTTAAAATGTGTCATAGTTGTACAGTACTTGATAAGAATGAGGTGAAGATCATTTACTGTAGAATGTCTTCTACAGCTGTTGTTAATTCATTAGCTTATTTCCGTATCAGAGTTCTAATATAGTTGCCCATTACATAAGTACAGGTACCAGTGCTGTGTACTAGTCAGAGGCATGCAATTCCATTAGTACCTTGACAGCTCCACTTTTGTTTGCATCATTTTTTTTGTGATGTACGCAGAACACAAACTCAGGGTTCTTCAATAAATCTCTTTATTAGAAGAGAAGCTTGCGTAAGGAACAGTTCCAAAGCTGCTACTGAAGTAAATGTAAACTATCCAGAGATAATAAGGCATCAAGCGTGAGAACAGACACGGGGGAGCAAGAGTAGCTGGGGAGCGTGGCCTTGAGTTCCTAGTAGGCTCATTTCTCAGGCATTCCAAAATCCTGAGAAAATACTAGCTACATGTCAGGGCCTCCATGAATTCCACTCCAATGCCCAGAATTCAGGGATGAGCCTGACATACTGCCCCCCTGAAGACCAACCCTCCCCCTTTCTCAGCCCGGCTTATCGGGAAAGCGGGCATGAAACTTTCGCAATAAGCGTTTGGCATTGACATGCTCAGAAGCAACCCATTCCGCATGGCCCAAAGGCAGGTGTTTCCACTTTACCAAATACTGTAACCCTCCCCGGTGAAGTCTAGAGTCCAGAATCTCAGAAATTTCAAAATGTTGTTCCTGATCCACCAGGATCGGCTGAGGAGCAGGTTCTGGAACCGGATGGTGTTTGTCCGGAGGGTTCACGGGCTTGAGCAGGCTGGAATGAAACACAGGATGTACATGACGGTATAACTTAGGCAAAGACAGTTCAAAAGCTACAGGATTTACCATCCTAACAACACGAAAAGGCCCAATGTATTTGGCTCCCAACTTCTTAGAGGGTTGGGGACACTTAAGGAATTTGGTGGACAAATAAACCATATCTCCCACTGCATATTTGGGGGAAGGATCCCGTTTCTGATCAGCATAATGTTTGTAGCGTGCTTTGGCAAAGTCCAAGGCCGAGATTACATGAGGCCATGCATCCCTGACCTTTTGACTCCACTGGGAGACCGAAACGGGGTCAGAGTTGGGGGACCCCGCCAACAAGGGGAGGGGACCGAAATCATGTCCAGACACAACCTTGAACGGCGAGAGCCCAGTGCTCTGGTGAGTGGCATTATTGTAGGCCACTTCAGCAAAAGGTAGAAGATCAACCCAATCAGATTGTTGGAAATTCACATAGCATCTTAGGTATTGTTCCAGAGTCTGATTCGTTCGTTCCGATTGTCCATCCGATTGGGGATGATGGGAGCTGCTGAGACCGAGCTCCACCCCCAGAAGGTTTGTGAAAGCCTTCCAAAACTGCGAGGTAAATTGTGCCCCCCGATCCGACACAATCTTGGCCGGAATGCCATGAATCCGATAAATATGCTGAATGAACAATTTGGCTAATTGGGAGGCCGTGGGGAGTTTCTTACAGGCTACAAAATGCGCTTGCTTTGAGAACAAATCAGTCACCACCCAAATAACCGTCTTTTTCCTACTCTCTGGTAATTCCACAATAAAATCCATGCTAATGACCTCCCAGGGCTTGTTTGGGGTAGGTAGAGGGTGGAGCAAACCTTTGGGCTTCCCTGACCCCCCTTTTGACACTGCACAAATGGTACACCCCTTCACATATTCCTCCACCTCTTTCCTCATACGGGGCCACCAAAACTGTCTCCGGGCCAAATGTAAAGTTTTGAGATACCCAAAATGTCCCGCACTCTTGACATCATGGCACTGTTTGAGAATACCCGCTCTCAAGACTTCAGGAACATACAGGCGATCCCCTTTCCAGGCCACCCCATCCTTCACAGTCACCTCATTGGGGTGAGCCAGGAACCACTGGTCCAGGGGCAGTTCCGAGGCCAATTGAGAATGCCACCCTCCTTTCTCCCCTTGAGAAACAGTGGGCGTGGCAGAGCCATCCGCCGTAGGGGACACTGCCCGGGTCCCCGGATCGGGGGAAGGTGGTTCGGGGTTCAAGGGCTGGGGCACCGGTCCAGGTGCCAAGGGGGAATCACCGTCAATTTCTGTAGGACCCGGCACCTGAGCAGGGCTAGCAGTGGATTTCTGTTCCTTGGCTTTGCTCCGAGTGAGGACAGCTAGCCCCAAGTGGGAAGGAGAAAAAACGGTATCAATGACCTCCTTGCGCTTACTCTCATGCTGTGGTAGCCTGGACAAAGCGTCAGCCAGAAAATTCCTCTTCCCCGGGATAAATTTCAAGGTGAAATTAAATCGGTAAAAGAAACTGGCCCACCTGACCTGCTTGGGACTCAAACGCCTAGGGGTAGCCAATACTTCCAAATTTTTATGATCAGTCCAAACTTCGAATGGTTTGGGTGAGCCCTCCAGTAGGTGGCGCCACGTCTCTAGTGCCAACTTGATGGCACCTGCCTCTTTCTCCCACACCGGCCAATTTCGTTCCGTGTCATTGAACTTTCTGGATAAATAGGCACATGGCCTCAAATCCCCTTCCTCCCCCTTTTGCAACAGAACACCACCCATAGCCACATCAGATGCGTCCACTTGGACCACGAAGGGTTGGGAGGGGTCGGGGTGTTTGAGAATAGGCTCAGAAGTGAAAAGGGATTTCAATTTGTCAAATGCTTGTTGGCACTGTGGTGACCACACAATTTTTTGGGGAGGTTTGTTCCCTTTACCATGCTTGGAACCTTTGTCTTTCCCTTCTTTGGTTTTTAACAAATCAGTCAGGGGAAGGGCTACCGACGCAAAGTCAGGGATGAAGGACCGATAAAAATTAGCAAACCCCAGGAAGCTCTGCAACTGTTTCCTGGTTCTAGGGGCTTCCCATGCCAAGACCCCCTTAACCTTTTCTGGGTCCATTTCAATCCCTTTGTTTGAGATGCGGTACCCTAAATAATCCAGACGACTTTGGTGGAACTCACACTTGGACATTTTCGCATACAGATGATTTTCCCCCAACCTGGCAAGCACCTTTTTCACCAGTTTCACATGGGACGTGTAGTCCTCAGAATAAATCAACACATCATCAAGGTATACCAACACCCCTTTGTACAGAAATTCACGTAAAACATCATTAATTAAGTTCTGAAAAATGCCAGGGGCCCCTTTGAGGCCGAAAGGCATGACGAGGAACTCAAAAGCCCCTAGGGGGCAATTAAATGCAGTCTTCCACTCATCCCCCTCCCGAATCCGTACTCTGTAGTAGGCCTCTCGCAGATCCAGCTTCGTGAAAATCTTCCCTTTGGAGAGATGGGCTAATATGTCCTTCATCAAGGGCAGGGGGTACTGGTTGGAGACACTAATCGCGTTTAGCCCTCTGTAATCCTGAATCAAACGAAGCCCTCCATCAGCCTTGCGCCTAAACATCACCGGGGCCCCCACAGGCGAGGTTGAGGGCCTAATGAACCCTCGGGCTAAGTTTTTATCTATGAACTCTCGGAGCGCCTCCATTTCAGCTGGTGTCATGGAATAAATGCGAGGTTTGGGTAGGCTGGACTCCGAGAGTATCTCAATGGCACAGTCAAAAGCCCGGTGGGGTGGCAAAATGTCACATTCCCTCTCCTCAAACACATATTGCCACGCCTTGTACTCCACTGGCAGCCCTTTCAGCTCCCCTTTTACTAAGGCAGTTGTGAAATTCTGCGGCTCATCCACCAGGGGGCCCCCCTCCCCTGGGGATCCACCCCCCGCCCCGTGCTCCTTGATACACAATGGGTCTGTAAAAGTCAGTGTTTCTTTTATCCAGTCTATGGTAGGGTTGTGGTACTTTAGCCAGTTCAGACCCACAACTGCCGCGGGGACTAAACCTGGAGCAATCACAAACTGCAGTTCCTCCTGGTGGTTGCCCATCCTCATGTGCATGGGGCCAGTTATGCGCCGGGCGGGGCCCCCCTTCATCATCCCCCCATCCATCTGAGACAGCCACACAGGCTTGTCCAGCTTGACAGTATCAACGTTCAGTTCACGGACTAAGGAGGGATGCATAAGTACTTGGGTACAACCAGAATCAATCATTAACATAACTTTGCGGGTGGGGCCCTCCCCTCCAACCCCCACTCGCGCTTTGATAAAGAACGGGCCCTTCACTCCACTCACCACGGCATCCGGGCGCCCTTCCGGATTAGCCCGCCCTCGGGCGCTCAGTAGGGCGGGCTGGGCCCGTTTCCCGCCGGCTCAGCGTCGGAAGAGTAGGACCCACTATCCTCGGGATCATCTGAGGACTCCCCTGCCGCCTGGCCCGCTGCCAGGGCCCTGGCCGTCGCCTTGGTCTTGGGTTTAGAGGGAGTCTTGGCGGACCCGGATCTCCCCTCGCTCCGCGCTGGCTTGGCGGCGGCGGGTTGCTCCCTTGGGCTCCTCTCTGGGCACTCCGCTATGCGGTGTCCGCTCCTCCCACAATGCAGGCACAGCCCCTTTCTCATCCTTCGCTCGCGTTCGGATTCCCCGGTGGTGCCTCCCCCAGAGCGAGCCGACTTGGTCTTCTTCCCGGGACCCCCAGCGGACTTCCCCTCCGTCCCGGCCTGGCGGCGCAACATCTTGATGCTGGCCTTCACCGACTCCACTTCCCCAGCTAGCCGTATCCACCCCATGAGGGTTTCGGGGTCTCCCTGGAACTTGGCCCACTCTAGAATGTCAGGGTTCAGGCCCTCCTGGAAAAACTGCACCTTGACCTCCTCTGGCCACTCCGGCACTTGGCTGGCTAGGCGGCGGAACTCAGCTGCGTACTCGGCCACTGGCATCGTGCCTTGCTTCAGGCTCCTAAGCTTGCTTCGAGCCCGCTTCCCTCTTAAGGGATCGTCAAACTGGGCCCTGAGAGCCATCAGGAACTCTTGGTAATTACCTAGTTCAGGGGCTCCCATATCATACAGACCCACCAACCACTGAGCCGCCTCTCCCTCCAGTTGGTTGGACACATACTGCACTTTCTCAGCCTCAGACTGGAACTCCCCTTCCCACTGGGTCATGTAACTCACCACTTGAGTCATGAAGTAGGGTAGTTTTGCTGGATCCCCATCGAACTTCGCCTTCAGGTGCCGGTGTTTCCAGCCCCGGGGTCGCTCCTGTGGCTCAACCGGGCCAGCCCCCACCGGGGGAGCCGGTCCAGGAGCCGGCAGGCCAGGTACAGCAGGGGGCTGAGCGGGGACTCCATCCCCGGGTGCCTGGGCCGCCGCAGGTGGCGCTGGGGGAGGCTGGGCCCCTCCAGGGGCTGGTGGAGCTGGAGGGGTTCTGTGCAGGAGTTCTAGGAGCACCTCCCGTATCTCACCCATTTGCTGTTTCAGTTGAAGAACCTCGGTTCCAACTTCTGCCAGGGAAAACTTCGCTTCTGGCTCTCTAGGCCCCTCACCCTGGGGTCTGTCCCACCGGGACCTGCGGTCTTCTCGGCGTCCGGCCCCTGCCCATGGCCAGGCAGGGCCCAAAACCTCTCGCACCGGAGTGCCGAAGCTTGGCAGGCTGCCCCTCCCTGGAGCCAGCTCCATCCCCAGCTCCCAGGGCTCAGTGGAGGGTCGAAATACTGCAGCCCTCCGGCGGTCTCGGTCTCGGCTGGCTCCTCCAGCTGCGGCAGCTACAGCACCCCCCTCTGCCCCAGCCTCCTGCTTCGAGGCCTCGGCTTCTCTGGCGCTGGCTGCAATCAGATCTTGGTCCGTCTGTGTGCCAGTCTCTGCGTCGTCAGACATTGCAGGCAAAGGCTCCACAGTTTCAGGACAGAGAAAAAAATAAAAGTAGGGAGTAGCAGCTTTCTGTGATGTACGCAGAACACAAACTCAGGGTTCTTCAATAAATCTCTTTATTAGAAGAGAAGCTTGCGTAAGGAACAGTTCCAAAGCTGCTACTGAAGTAAATGTAAACTATCCAGAGATAATAAGGCATCAAGCGTGAGAACAGACACGGGGGAGCAAGAGTAGCTGGGGAGCGTGGCCTTGAGTTCCTAGTAGGCTCATTTCTCAGGCATTCCAAAATCCTGAGAAAATACTAGCTACATGTCAGGGCCTCCATGAATTCCACTCCAATGCCCAGAATTCAGGGATGAGCCTGACATTTTTACTGTGTCGGGCCTTATATCTATTTTCAAAACCACTGCTACTTCAAGGAACTTCTGATTTAAGATTTTAAAACTGAATTGAATCTCAGATGCTTGTCATTGATTACCTCCGTAGCTTACCACCTCTCTCTCTCTCAACCTATTCTTGAGGACCAGTGTGGTGCAGTGGTTTTCAGCATAGGACTAGGACTGTGAGACCAGGGCTCAAATTCCTGCTCAGCTCTAGAAAAATCACTGGGTGGATCTTGGGCAATTCATAAACACTCTCAGCATTGGAGGAAGGCAATGGCAAACCACCTCAAAATAAATCTTGTACAGAAAACCCTAGGAGAGGCTCATAGTAACTCAGAGTTGACTTGAAGGCAAATCGTAACTAGTTCTCTCCTTGGGGCTTAGGCCTGTCTTTGTGCTTCCTTTATTCTGTAATATGCCATATACATTGATTATTAAGTTATTAGTATTCAGTCATATGTCAGTGGGAATCTTACAGGATTAAAATAGCTCACTTATGTGCTTTTACATTCTAGCAAGTCTTATTGAGAAGTATGGAGTTCAGAGGCTTATTGTTTAAAATAGCTGTAAGATAAAATCATTTCAAAATAGGGGCTGAAACACATTCTGAAACCCAAGATATATTTCATTCTTTTTGGTTTGTACCTTTTTTAAAAAATTATAATTTTTATTCAACGACAATATAAAACATTTTCATTTGTTTCCACATTACCACATTTATACATTTATACATTTATATAATCTTAAATTTTTCCTCCTTCCAACTAATATCCATGTATAATGTCTGTAATCCACGTATGGTAACTCCTTATTGTTTAATTTGATATCTTATATAAAAACACATAATAACAAAAGACAGCAACAAATTACACATCACAAACAAAAAATAAAAAGCACTTCCTCTGCGTCACCTCCGGTTTTAGGTTTTACACAAAATCGTAACGTATTTGGATATTACAGTTTCTTGACTCGTCACTCCATCATTATAATCTGTATTCTTTTTCCTTTCAATTCCTTCTATCCTAGCTTAATTAATTACTTATAATAACATTAATTGTTTATCGAATACATATCCCTTTCTCTTCTTTCTTTTTCATTCACCCACACCCAAAAAGAAACACAAAAAACCACTTTTCGATTTACAGTTCGGGAGTGGTTCGGGTGTAATCACCACCAGCTGTAAGTAAATGTGGGTTTGTTAGTCATTAACAGAGAGCAGCTTTCCCTCCTCCGTTCCTTTAGTTTGCGTCTCCAGCCATGTTACAAACAAATATTGAAATTAAGCCAAATTAACTCTTGGGCTCTAGCGTTCGTATAATGTTCCAAAATTAATCCTAAGGCTTTCGAATCAAAAAATAAGCTTCACCAGCTTCCAAAGTAAACGAGAGTACAGTCTAAGCATGTTATTCCATGCAGCCTCGCTCGGAGGCTATTTTTCCTCTCTTCGTTGTTTAAGCTCTTTTTTCCGACCTCTGAAGGAGTGTCTTACTTGACCAAATAATAATAAAAAAAGAGTCCTTACCGCCGGAGGCTTGTTTCCAAAACAAAAAAAGGAAAAAACAGTCCTTCATAGAAGGGCACAAAAAAGAGTTTTAAAATTGCGGGCTTGGCTTGAACCAATAAGCTCCCTTCGAGCTATGGTTCCTCTAGCGTCTCAGGGTTGCTCTTCGCAGGGCTTCCCCCTCGGTTGGTGTGGTACCTCCGCTCCTCTACCAGCCTTCACCAGGGAAGCCGCCTGCCCCGACGAGCATTCCTTCCCCCCCTCTTTTCCCAAAGCGGGGGGTTTCCTTGAAGTTCCCTAGTATTCTGCTACGCTAGAGATCAGCACCAGGTCCGGAACTCTCTCCCCCAGCTGCCGTCGCCAAGCCGTTCCGCATCTTTGAGGTGAAGTCTCGCATTGCTTAAAACAATTTGTAAGCCGCTCTGATAGCCTTGTGGCTGAAGAGCGGGGTATAAATAACTAAATAACCAAATAAAATAAAATAAAATTGGATTGCAGAGCCACGTCTATGCTCAGATATTGAAGTATGAGTTAGGGAACTCAAGAGATTGCTAATTTAGAAGCTTTAGATTATCAGAGTGCAAAGGGAACTCTACACTTGAAAATAAAATCAGCTGTAGACATCACTAAACCAGCTGTAGTATTACACAAATGGGCTCAGTTTTCCTCAGTCAAACATACTTTTACACCAGCCCAGGTGAGAGGAGGAGATTAGAAGCTTCTGCTTGTGTTGTAGACTAACCACAGTTTAATCTTTTGTCTAAACCTTAAACTATGGTTGCTCTTAACTATGGTTTATTGAACAAACCATCTTAATGAAACGTAATTTGAAATTGGTCTTTTACTCATCCTGAAGATTAAAGCACAATTTGCTGTGTCATCTGGACACAGATGAATCATGGCTAATGAAAAACTGGAAGCACAGTCGCTGTTACTGATAATCAATTGCCATTCTTCTTAGCTGAAAATTCTGTGTCTTTGAAAAATGAAAATTCTCCAGTGGCACTAAAATGTTCCTATAGTGAATAAATGTTAGATATCTATATTAAAGCTGCCCATAAATGCACACTGCATATGTTTTTCCTGAATCACCGTCAGTGAATAATACAAGAACCCTAGAATTGAATTACTTTGCCATTGACATTTTATAAATGCATTCAGTGATTTAGCTTCCCATTTCTTTGCAGTTGTCGTTCAAAACAAATGGCATTGTTCTGTTCACTTTAATTGAAGTACTATCATATTTACACATGATAGTACTTCAATTTACATTACTACTCATAGCTGATTTCTACTAAAGGTCTAAAGGTGACCTTGGTATCAATAGCTGATATATAGGAAAAACACACAGCTTTGTTTTTCTTCCCTTGCTTCCTCCTCACACAGTGATCATCTAACAAATAAGGTACTTCTGTGCTTGCTTTACTGAAGTCTGAACAGTTATGTATGTACAGAACTGTAACCTGCTTTTTTTATGGGGAGGCAGGAATTGCTGCAAATTAAGTAGATGAAACAAACCCTATTGTGTGCTCGAAAATTTGAAAGTAAATAGAAATACAGTACATATTTCTCACATGTTGTATTGAGTGAAATAAGCACACTCAGTTGTGAAAGAATAGGTCAATTTTAAAAAAAGATCAAGAACAGCATATAACCCACAAGCATGTTTTAGTTGCATCTCTCTTTTTTAAAAATAAAAATAAATAATAATATAGTTGCTACATATTGAATCTAGCTGAAACAAAGAGTGCCGGGTTGAAAATCATTATCCCTGATCTCCAAGTTACATGGAAGGTAAGCAAGTGTATTTGATACATTTGAAATGGCACAGAAAACAGCTGAATTTTTGGATAGAGACTGCCTAGATGGATTATGTTTGACGCCTTTTCAAAGGTAATACTGTCCGCTCTCCACATTTGTGCATTCAGCTTACATGGATTTGATTATTTGTGGATTATTATTTGCTGCTGCCATCTTTAACAGGGATGGATAAGTCTCGCCTTTGCATTCCTAGTCTCTCTGCAAGCCTTGTGTGACTGAGATTGGGAATGTGAGCTGAGGCTCATAAGTCCTGATTAAAATGGTGTTGTACTGCTTGCATGTATGTGTATGTGCTGCTTATGAACCAAAGAAAGGGGAAGAAAGGTGCCAAGCCCAGATCGGGCCACAGGGGAGTGTTGAAGGTAGTGCATCAATGAAAAGCAACCCAGCAAACTCCTTCTAGCTTCAGACATACAGTGGACAACCCGCCCAGCTTGAGGGAAAAGGAAGGAGGAAGAAGATGCTGCTTGAAAAGCCGCTCCTGCATGGCTTGCTTTGGGTGATGCGCTCCCTCACTCTCCTACCCCCAGCATCACAGGCTCCCTGGAAAACCACCCAGAGTTATTGCTTGAAATCAGGCTGCTGGGGGGTGGGCATGATTGACAAAAAGCAAGCCAGGAAACTCCTGCTGGCATGAGCCATGCAGAAGCAGCTGCAGGGCCTTTTCCAGCAGCAACTTCTTCCTCCTTTCCTCTCCCCTTTGCTGGATAGCTTTGGCTAAAGTGCTCCCTCGCTCCCCCACAGCACAGGCTTCCTGAGGTCGGGCTGGTGAGAGTGGGGACGAGGGAGCAGATTATTGAAAGGAAACTCCTGCAAGCTTGAGCCACACAGAAGCGGCTGTAGGGCCTTTTCAAGCAGTGCCCTCACCCTCCTTCCTTCTCCCCCAAGCCAGGCAGGCTGACCTCTGAGTGCTTCAAGATGGGAGGAATTTGCTGGGTTGCTTTTCAATGATCTGCTCCCTTGACCACTACCACCCCCAGTCCGATCAGGGCTTTGGGCCTTTTTTTTATCCTCTCAGCTTGCTTTGCAAGGAGTGCCTGTGCATACAAGCAGTTTAAAGCATGCTTCTGTAGATAAAAACTGACATAATCCCACTGTTTTGATGCTTGCAAATTGCAGTACTGTTATTTTGTGTGTGTGTTAAATATAGTTGGAGGAGGCTTAAGATATTCATGTTTTCCCACTTTTGTAGGGGTCCTGCACCCCTAAACCCTGCAAATGTGGAGGGCCGACTGTAACAGCTAATGTGGATTTCTTTAGCCACTGTCTGGGTGCAGTGTGTTTAAAAGTCTTGGCCACACTTAAAAGTGTTAGCTTTGGCACAAGTCAACAACAGATGTGCTCCAGTGGCCTGATTCATCCACTTTCATGTGCCTGGTAACCTTAAGGACACTTGTGTCATCAAAATAGTAGGAAAATATATCTAGGAGAAACCACTCTGAGGGCCAAGTTCAACTTGCAGTTCCACATTGTACTCAACAAAACAAGTGCCAAGGGCAGCTGGGGAGTCAACAAAAACTATCTGGCTTGACTGGTGTTTGGTCAAAGCACCGTGGTTGGCTCAATGCCTTGGCTGAGACATGAAAAATGCTGGAAAGGAAGCCTCAGGGGGATGTAATCTAGTCATAACAATAGTGACTACTTGACACTCCCAATGATAAAAGCACCCATTTCCTGGCAGAATACCCTGGTGTGATAAGTTTGCTGTTTCTGCCTATCCTGGTGACGTTATTGTCACATATGTCAAGATATTCTAAATTAGTGCCGAAGAGCTATCCTCAGCAGGTGTGCTAGAGTTTTCTAGAACAAAATGTCCTGAAATGTTTCTGGTAGAATCTGTATGCTGATTGTTTTGTCAGCTCTTAACTTAAAGAAGTCTCAGGCTTGCTATGCCCCTTTTGGGGGGGGCAAGATGGAGAGGGACTTCAGCTTTAAATAGAAAGATGTACTTTAAATTCTAGAAATAAAGGCAGAGATGCTGTTGATGACCTGTTTCTGACACATCTTAGGCAGCTTTCTATCCAGGTACAGGCCAGGGCCAGACACTTGTAACTATATAGAGAGAACTGTGCCACATGTGGTGTGAAAATGTTTCTAGGTTGGAGGCACATAAGCCCATTTTTCTGTTTAGGTTATAGGCTGAATCCTGTGTGTGTGTGTGTGTGTGGTTGGGATAAACATTACAGATCTCTCCCCCCACTCCCCTGCAGACCCTAAGAGACACCCCAAAGTCAGCATTGGAGGGTTTTCCAGCCTTCTGGAGAAGATTTCTTAGAGGGTGCTGTTGGACAACATTGAGTAGAGGTCCAATTGGAAGCCTGCCTTCTTGGAAAGCTTCTTCACTCCTTTGTTGCTGCCCATTGTAGAAGCAGGAGGAGGGGAGGGTGGAGGATAGAAGTAAAAGGCAGGAGAAAGAGAAGGCAGAAGAAGGAGTTTTTTTTTTTAAAAAAAGAGGTATTTAAGGTCAAAGGGAGGGAGAGAGATACCAAAAAGGCAAGAGGTGTGGGTAAAGAAGGAAAATTAGAAGAAAGATAGATGGAGGAGTCGAATCCTGATCCACTCTGAGTGAAAGCAGGAGGTTGAACTAGCCTTGCGGAGATCCGATGGAGGAGAACAAAAGGAATTTTGAATCTCAAAAGACCATGAGGCAATTTCCTGCTTTCCTCTGGGCAGTGACAGTCTTTCCCTACACTAAAGGATTTGTCTTACTTCTCCCCCTACAGAATTCACTTTCATGCTAAGTAACCAATGTGGCATTCTGCAGCTTCTCTGGTGAGACTGTTATTGTGGTCTATAGTACCAGGAATCAGTTCTACTGTTTGCATCCCTCTCAGGTCTTTGAAGAGCACAGTCTGTATAAGATGCTTTTGTGGCTACTTTTACCTCTTCTACAAGGGCTTCATGCCGATCTGATGAGTGCAGCAAACAGGCTTAACAATCATTTGTCATGTCATAATGTTGGACTGCAGAATCCTGAGGACAATTGGCAATACTTAGCAGTGTTCACAATTGAGAGTTCAGAAAAGGAGGTTATGTGTCCATTAATGAGCCAAAAGTGAGAGGATACAGGATACAGAGACAAGACTGAAAGGCGGAGTGCAGGAATTCAAGTGTTTGATAGTTCTCGCTTTTTCTTATTCATTCCTTTAAGTTTTGTCTGCTTCGTAGTCATGAACAAAATGACAGTGATGTGGGCTTTATAGTCCTAGCATGCTAGTTCTTTGGACAAGCCCCATAGCAACTCTGAACAGCCTTGAGGGATCAAATTTGCTAGATATTGTGTACCAGCTGGGGACTTCAGTTGTGATTATGCTCTACTGGAATTCTCTGTGCTCTAATATTTTAAAAAAGAAAAAGGAGAAAGAAGAAGAATGCAGCAATAGCTCTAGCTTTCTGTTCTAACTTTCCAGCTGCTTTTATGTGATTTGCCACCAGATAAGAGACCGAAGACACACTTCCAGTCCTTTTGTGGAATAACTAGCATGTTTAGGGGAGTGGGCTCCTTGATTTTTATCATAATGTTCACTGCTTCAGATGGTGAATCAGCAGCTAATTGAGATGATTCTCCTGTGTTTCTGGAACAGTTTTTCAGGAGGCTTGACTTGTCAGAGTGGAGACGCTATTCATTGAAGCTCCTCCTTATGTCCTGGGCCTCCAACTGTGATTTGTTAAATGTTGCTCAGTAGCTGAAATACTGTACTGAACCAAATACCTAGAACTGGTCCTTTTCATTCCGTAAGTTAGATTTCAGTCATGATGGCATGAGATCCCACTCCTCAAGAAAAAAGGAAGAAGACAAACTTTACTGTAGATGTCTATGACTTGGGGAAAACAAACAAAAATACGCAAGAAGATATTAGTAATAAACATGATGGGCCTTATGTTTTAAAATGTCTATTTATAACCATGTTTTTGAAGAGCAGTCCTAGATAATACAGCTTCTCAATGGAGAAATATTTATTTTCATTGTATTTAGAGTTTGCAACAGATTGTGTTCTGCTGCAAGACAACTTTTAATACAGGTTCAGGTTCCCCTAAAGCGGTTTCTTTTTCCTTTCCTTTTAATAGAAATCTAACTTGTTGCCAGCTTCCAAGCTTTGATCATGCCAAAAGTGGTTTATCAAAGTTTGGGATGACAATTTGAATGGCATCAATGTCAGCAAAGTTGGAATAAATAATTTGCATAAGCAGATTTGTTATACAATTACTTGTTTTTTACAGAGCACTGACGCATAAAATTTAAGAAGTGCAAAGCAGCAAGTCTAGGTATTTGCCAGCCAATTTTTAGTTTTAAATAATTCAGCTATTTCAAAGCAATTTTTTAAAAAACAATTTACTGTTGCAAAGACATACAAAAGGATAATAAATGTTATTTGTAGCAAATTTTGTGTGTATGTTGAGAAGTATCTAATGATTAGTGAGTGTCCCTTTTGCATCTTTTTAGTCAAATCGGCAATAAATTGAGGTTTTGTGGTTATTAATTTCCTGTAGGAATTTGTTGCAGTTTTATGGGGATATAGTTATACAAAGGCAATATTGCTTTCCTCTCCTAACCATTAATTTCTTGCACAACATCTTAAATAATTTTGTTGGGGGTGGAGTGGAGGAGCAGCAGCTCTTAATCCTTTTTTTTTGGGGGGGGGTCATGGACTTTTCAGAAAACTGTGAAAACTGTAGACCTATCCCTAGAAAATTCCCATAAACATGCACACATAAAATGCTGTATTCATTTTTATTGCATGGAAAATTGATTTCCTTCTCATTGACTAGCCTGGAAAGAAAAAATACAATAAACACTTTAGTTCTTAAACCCTAAAATTCACTGGGACAGGAAAAAATATTAAAGTACAGTGGGCCCCCAGTATCGATGGGATTTTGGTTTCAGGAGCCCATGTGGATAGCAAAAAACATGGGTGATCAAGTCCCTAGTAATAATATGGTGTAGGGCAGCAGCAAGCCCTGGCCAACAGGCATGGATTCTTTCTGCTCTTTGCCACTTTTGTGGGACTGAAAATGCCAAAATACTAAAAAGTAAAAATAAAAATATTGTACCTGAGATCGAGTGCAATCAGGCCGAGAAGAAGTCCCAGGCAGCAGTGGAGGCGGTGGCAAGGTCCAGCCTCCAGGTGCGCATTCTTCAGTTTTCGAAGTGTGTGACTTGCAGGCTCCCCAGAGTCTAAGGAGAGAGACACAAATATGAGGCTGTTAGAGACACAAGTTCTTAGTAATAATATGGCGTAGGGTAAGAGTGGACGTGGTGGCAAGCCTCAGCCACCAGGCACACCTTCTTCATGCACCCCTGCCTCTGAAGAGCATGTCAGCTGCCTGCTTCTGCCTTTGGAATGAAAGAGTAGAAGTGTAGCAGTGTGAGACATCTTTTATCTTTGGTTCTGAGGATCCAATCTCTCATATGTAACCTAGAAAATATTGTCTCAGTTGAAAAGAGCTGGATGGAGTCAACACATATAAGCAATCTTAGAATATATCTGATTATCCATGGTCCTTTAAATGTTAGAGTTGATAAAACAGTGCCCATTAGAAAGTCAACCCCATTAGATTCCAGGCATTGTTTGTGCGACTATAAGATTAATTTGGTTCAATTATTCCATGTATTACTACGAAGTCCATGAGCAATGTGTGCAATTCCGAGGGATTACTTTGGGTGCTTAGGTTAAAAAAAATATGTTAAATTTGGCATGTTGATAAAATGGGTGGTACACACTGTTTTCTTGTGTTTCCAACATCCAGAAACCTGGAGGGAGCGGGAGTAAAAGGACTGTGGTTTATGTATGAAATGCTTGGGATTTTTTTTAAAAATGTATGTTATATCTTGTGTATTTCTCTTCTTTTGAGTGAAGAAACAGGAAAACAGTGCTGAGCACCTTTGTACACATTAATAAGTTACAATCTTTTGTAAAAATTAGCACTTGGGGAAAGATGCAACATAACATTTGCTGTTGTTTCAGCAGTAGCACACTTATCTGGTTGCACCACTGCTAGGACATCCAGTTGTACTTCCCCTTGAGCAGCTAGTTGCACAACTGGAGGCTGCAGTGTAATCTCTTACACACAGTCTAGAATTAGGTGTCTACAAGTACAGCATCTTTTGTGTTAGTGGAATGAAACCATTGGGAACTGGCCTAAATTGACACTGTTAATTTTTCTGCAATGCAGTAAAATTCAAATATTTATAAACTCTAATGGAAGCTTTTTAATGTTTGTTGATGTAGGTTGATACTGTAGGTATCAGCAGATGCTTCGGGTTTTAAATAAGAATAGTCAATAATTGGTTAATTATCATTCCAGGCCCCATAAATATCCCTATTTATGGAATGCTTGCTGACTTCATGTGTTAGCATAGTAACCTATACTTTGTCCTTTTTCAGAGAATCCTCAAACAGCAGTTATACAGCTAAAACACATAGAACTATGATCCTGTAAAATAATTCCTGGGTCTCAGTTCTTGAGACTTTGTTACTCTAGTACAAACACTCCAAAAGTACACCATACTGCTCCACATGTGGGAAGTGGGGTAACTGAAGAGAGATATCATAGTTTTCCTTCTGTCACTGTAAAAGTTGTGTCCGCTGTTTTCTTTGGAAGCATTTCAGAGTTTAAATGTGTTTTTAGAAGCCTACTATCTATTCTTTCTTTTTAAAAATAGTTTTGTCTTGTCTCTCTCAATATGATTAATTTCCAAGATCCAGAGAACTCTTTTAACAATGAGAATTGGTAACACTGCTAAAAGCACCTAATCCTTTCCTACTCTTTTATTCCCCTCAGGCAAGAGGAGCAGACATCCCTGAGATTTCAGGAGAGCTACCTTTGCGGACATGTGGGAGCACAGCTAGCATGAAAGTGAAAAATGTGAAAAAGTAAGCTGGTTTGTCTCATCATTGTTACCTTTCTAGCTTCTGTGATTGACACTGAGCGCTCACTTGTTAGATTCCAAGGCACTGGGTAATTTACAAATGTAAGCATAAAAACACCCCAAACAAGTGAAACACAAACTAGTGTTATCCTAAGGCAGTGATGGGCAACCTTTTGAGCTTGGTGTGTCAAACTTCGCCAAAAAACTGAGCATAACTCCACTTTGAGGAAAAAATATTATCTCTGCCGGCAGAAGTGAGGGCAAAGATCCTGGCTTAACCGGAAGTCCCAGAACTAGATGCTCTGTGCTGGACTTCTGTCATTTTGGCCTACAGACCTCCGGCACAGAGTGTCAAATAGGGGAGGATGAAACATTTGTGACTACAGTTCTCCCTCTACACTCGCAGGTTTCACATTTGCGGTTCCACATATTCGCGGATTCCCGCTTTGGGAAGGGGGGAGGAAAGTGGGACTGGGGCTTCGAAGCCCTGTTCGCCACTTTAGGGAGGGTGGGAGGGGGAGGAAAGTGGCGACCAGCGCTTTGGAAGCCCCAATCACCACTTTAGGGAGGGTGGGGGGGGTGGAGGAAAGTGGTGACCGGGGCTTTGGAAGCCCCAATAGCCACTTTAGGGAGGTGGGGGGTAGTGAAGGAAAATGGCGACCGGGGCTTCGAAGCCACTTTCCCTCCCACCCTCCCTAAAGTGGCGATCGGGGCTTCCAAAGCCCCGGTTGCCACTTTCCTCCCCCCTCCCACCCTCCCTAAAGTGGCGATAGGGGCTTTGGAAGCCCGGATCACCACTTTAGGGAGGGGGGTAGAGGAAAGTGGCGACCGGGGCTTTGGAAGCCCCGATCACCACTTTAGGAGGGTGGAGAGTGGAGGAAAGTGGCAACTGGGGCTTTGGAAGCTGCAGTCACCAGTTTAGGAGGGTGGGGGGGTGGAGGAAAGTGGCGACCGGGGCTTTGAAGCCCCGTTCGCCACTTTAGGGAGGGGGGTGAGGTTGCGGGCAGGGGGGAGGAGGCATACGGCCACGTGTCATCAGAAATGGCTACGTGTGTCAGTGCTGACACGTGTGTCATAGGTTCGCCATCACTGCCCTAAGGTAATGAGAAATTGATTCAAAATGGCTGAGAGCCCACCCACGTTTCCAAGGCTTAGTGTAGTGCATCTGGAAATGAGGGATGAAAATAGGAGATTATTCATAAAATGCCTCAGCTTTTCTGCTCTTGTTTCAAAGCATTTTCTTTTTATTATTACCAACATTTTTTTTGTGTAGCGATGGGTGAACTGAATCAGTATTTTGGTTTAGTGATCTTGTGCAGATGTGTAGCTGCTGATTTCTAATCAAGTGATAGAATGGGTTCATGTCTCCCCCTCCATCTCCCAAATGGTATTAACTGTGGCTAGAAGAAGCAGCTTCACCATCCTTATTTTGAGCTTGTTTATCTGCTTTTGTTTTCTGCCTACTCAGCGCTGTAATGTCAAAGGGCAGTAGTCTGCACAGGGGGGAACAATACACTAATGATGATATTGTTGATTTAGATATAACACCAGAACCTGTGTAGCATAAAAAATGGTTTGCACTCCCCGCTTTCTGGTTCTGTTTTGCAGACCCTCATTTATCACTTCAGATATCACAGCAGGCCAAATATAAGCTTCTTAATCAGTGTGGTTTGGCATGATGTCAGAATTAAGCGTTAAAATAAATATTGTCATGTGTAAGGTATAAGTGTACCTCCACATTTAATTTAGGGGAAAGCATGCCAAAGTGTTTGCCTCAGATACTGGAGGTTTGAGAAAGTATTTTCTACCTTCTAAGTGCTGTCTTAACTATATCTTTAATTGTCCTTCTTTGCCCTGTTTTGTTGTCTTTTTCTTGCCCTAAGCAGAATGCACTTTCATATAATCTGCTAGCTAGATTTGTACTTGACCCATCTTTAGCTATAATGTTGATTTAAGGTTCAGAGGGCTGGCCATCAGAGATGGATTTATTCAGAGCATCCATCCATCATCTGCTGATTTTGCTAGAATAGCTGATGACCCTGTTTCTAAGGGGAAGAGGCCAGATGCTAAATCTCATTTTCCCTCTTAACTTTCTGTGGGAAGAGTGAGTGATGATCACAGTCTCTTCCTTTTACAACCAGAAATATCTGCTCTAGGAGTCTCAAATAGCTCCAGAACCTGCTAAAGTACAGCCAATCCAATGTCTGGAATGTTTGTAGACAATTGTGGTACAACATCACATTTAGACAAAGGATTTGAAAAAAAAAATGTTCTGCTCCCCCAGATCCACCATTCCAGGACTGATGGGCTATGATTCTTTTCACAGGTAAAACTCTGGTTTCATTTGTGTGGAATAATTCATGCTGCTCAGTTCGTTTCTCCTGTCATTTGTATAAGGGAATGAACACCTATTACCTGCATTTTCCCTTTAGGCACTGGGCTGAAATGTGCACTTTCGTCTATTAAAAGCCTGTGGCAAATCACAACCAATAGTTGGTTCCCTCACAGAATCCTTTACTCACGGCTTTATCTGTATCACATGGGACAGCCCTACACATTCTTATGCATCTGGGATTCTTTGGTATCTGGATCACACTTTTGGTATTGCCAATATTTTTGGTATTGCAAAGTCAGTACCAATCATTGCAATAACTGAGTCTGGATCTATTGTTCGTGTTTCAGGTTATCCTTTACCAAGGGCCACTTTCCAAAGATGGCTGAATGTGCCCACTTCCATTATGAAAATGTGGACTTTGGCAATATCCAGGTGAGCTTGTTGATGGGCTTTCTCTGTTTAGCCTAGATGAATGAACTAAGAGTAAGTGGGAGACCTCCATTATAAACCTGTTTGTGCATTGTGCTGTTATTAATTTACTAGTCTGGTCTCTTTCCACAGGCTGTGCATAACTACATATTCCGAAATGGAATGGAAAAAAAGCATTGCAGATATTTCAGTAATGCTTACCGTGCGTCTAAACATTAGCTCGAATCATTGAATTCATTGGGCTGTCTGCACTGCAGAAATAGGATGCATTTCGCTGCTGTCAACAATAAGATTTCACCAATGTATTGAGAGAGTAAATTATATTTATAATTGCATTAATCCTTCAAGACTGAGCTAGTGCGGTTGTAAAGCATGTGCTGAAAGGTCATTCTTTGCATAATAAATTTAGTTCTGTTGGTGAGTGTCTGCAATTCTAGTTATAATACAAAATAGAAGAGGGGTTAAATGCTATTCCAGACAATACGTATCAATATTACAAAGCAATTTTAAGGCTGACTCAGTGAGTCCATTGGTGTATGTAGAGCTTCTCTTTTCTTTGTCTTCACACTTTTTTGTACCATGTCATTGTCTTGTAATGTCTACCAATGATTAGAGCATGTTTCCAGTCAACAGAAGGATTTTATGGGAATATCCATATAACCTTTGCACTGAGAGGCTGATGAATGTAGTATTGTTTTTAGTACTAGTACTTTTTAGATGGTGGCAGGTCTACAACAGCTTGACCCATAAATCTTGCTGAGCTAGCAAATAAATGCTCACGGTGGAGTGTAGCAAGGTCAGAAATGATGTTACATCAATGTCCTGGTATTGCAGAAAGTTTCAGTAGCACAAATACTATATGTCAGATAATCCCATTATAGATAATGGGAAAATGTCTCTTAAGTCTTCCTGTCTGCTTGCTTCTCATTCTCTCTCTCTCTTTCCCTCCCACTCTGTCTCTCTTCTCCAATTACTTTGCAAAGTTGAATCATACTTTAGTTGAACCAAGAAATAGTGAAAGGTAGGATATAAATTGAAACAAATAAGAACTATGTCAGCTTCTCGCTGTGAAAACAGCTGTTACTGGCATAGTATTTGTTTATTTATAACCTTACCCCTTTTATTACACCTTTTCCTTCAGAACTGAAGGTCAAGACAGCTTTCAAAATTAAAACAAATACAATATCAACAAAAGCATGCAGAAAGTTATAATTAAAATGTAATTAATACTCTATGACAGTAAAGCACTCATTTAAAAGTACAGAAAGGAGTTTAAAAGGAGTATAGCCACTATTAAAACTCCTTTATAAAGAACAGTTTCTAAAAACCCAGGGAAAATCCTCACTTTGTTTTCCAATGGAAGGATGACTGTGAGTGGGTGGGTGGGTGGGTGGGTAAGCCATCTAACATGCCTAGGAAAAGAATTTAACTGTCTGGGAGCAATCACTAGGAAAGCCTTTTCTCATGTCCCAAGTCAACTTCCCTGTGGGAAGGAGTGGAAAATCTCAGAGCCTGGTAAGGCTTGTGCAGGAGAATATGGTACTTTAGTTAGGCTAAAGTATGCTGTGTAGGGTTCCACAGCTCATAACCAGAACCTCGAATTGTCCACTAGTTCTTAGAGGCTTCCACTGAGTTCTGTAGTCTCTCTCTCCCTCCCTCCCTCCCTCCCTCCCTCCCTCCCTCCCTCCCTCTCTCTCTCTCTCTCTCTCTCTCTGGCTTTTCTTCTCAAACAAAGATTGAGGAAGTACTCATCCCGCGCTTTCTGCAAGTGCGCTGATGACTAAAAAGGCCAATCCGAGATAAAAAAGTCCGGTTGTAGAAAGCACAGCCGAAGGTCTCCTTGGGTGATGTTTCTGGGTTGTGATTCTTTCTGCGTTGTCGTTTCTCTTCAAGACTTGTTCGGCGTGAGTTCTTAAATAAGGCTGCAGCATTGTGGATAGTGCGTCTCCATGCCTCCCGATGTGAGGCCAGGGCGGACCATTGTTGGTGATCAATTTGGCTGAGCCTGAGATGTTGTTTCAGGGAGTCCTTGTATTGTTTTTTTTGGAGCACCCCTCTTACGCTGACCCGTGGCGAGTTCACTGTAGAGTACTATTTTTGGGAGGCAATGGTCCTCCATCCTAGAAACGTGCCCTGCCCAGCTCAGCTGTGTTCTCAATATCATGGCCTCAATGCTGGTGATCCCTGTAGACAGAAAACAAGTAGAAATGTGGGCTACAGTTGCAATGATGAAAAGCCTGTTTGACATCAGATGCTGTGGTCACCAGGGCAAGTTTAGCTGGGCACCCTCAGAATTGCAGGCCTTTCTGTATACACCCCCCCCCCTACATTTCCAGATAATGGATATTTTGTTAATAGGTAATACAGTAAGAGAATTCAAATATAGTTGTTGTTGTGTGCATGTGTTTTAACAGTCTTAACATAGGAATACTTGTAAGATGTACGCAGTTGTTCATGTATCAACAGTACTCAATAGAAGTGCAGAGCAAGCTGCGTTTTGCAGAGTTACCTTTGCTAGAGTGGATAGTGTTTTGCTCAAAGGATCCTACTTGGAGCACAAAGAACTGCGTTCCACCGGGGTAGTGACTTGAGTGACTGAACAATGTGCATCATGTCTTAATCCATATTTAGAGTTTTGAATACAATAATTACCCAGATTAATCAGATTAGTTTGCAGTCTTGTTAATGACATTTTTTTTTTTTTTGCTAAAGTGTGTGTAAATAGCATTTTATCATTATTAGTTCTAGGTCATTTATGTTTGTTCTTACTATGTCCTCATGCAGGGAAATTAAAAGTTACGAATATTTTTCACATACAATGTTTCATTTGATTCAGATTAACCTTTAAGACAACATGGATCTGTGTCTGTGTGAAGTAGAGAGTGTGATTGTATAGCAGCATAAAAAGAGGCTGTCAGAACACATTTGAAGTTGGTGTTGTGTTACTGAACATGAAAAATCCATTCTGTTAGTTAGTGAACCCTGGCACTGCACATTAAATGTGCATATTATTGGTGATAGAATAGCTGTTTGAGCTGAAAACCATTTTTCTTGTTTTGAAAGCAGTGCCAGAAATCCTTTGCGTCAGCTCAGTGTTGTTTTGATGTAGAATATCTTTTGCATGCTGTAGTTTTCCAGCCAAGAATCTGTTCTGCCTTTCTGCTTCTTGACGTGGTAACGTTTTTAAATGTATTCTAAGTTGTGATAACCATTCTTGGTCCAGATCTAACATGACTCTCTCTGTCCAGCTATATGGACTCTCTCTGGTTACTACAGATAATAAACATGGAACAAGTTTCCTTTCCTTCCCACTTCAGTTTAGCACTTGATAAAAATCATTAACCATCATTTAGAATAACCATATGCAAGTAGTTAGTGTGTTAAAGTGATGACTTCTTTGAGCTCGTTCCAAGTAATTCATTATTTTAGATCTCTTTTAACAGTGATCTTTGGGCTAAAGTAGAGAGACCAAGGTGGAGGAAGAGAGCTTTTCCTTCCTCAAAGTGATGTATCTGCAAGATCTTACACTGTCTGGTCTCCCGAGGCACAGTTTTCCTTCTGCACTCCCATGTCCAACCTTTTTGTCTGCTTCCTGTCTATTAACACTTCTCTTAATTCTCTACCTGGACTCTTCGAAACATCAGGATGTCATTAGGTTATGAACCCTGTTCTAGAAGCATGTGGTTCCAAAATACTAAGCAAAAATGTAATTGTATGCAACACACATATGTATCTAAAGTTTCTGTTTGTCATTAAATCGAGAGCAAAATCATGCACAGAGTCAAGGAAAATTCCCTCTTTATGTTGCATTTCTTCTCTTTGAGTTGGTTTGTGCGTGTTCATTCATTCTCATTCTCTCTTGTGTGCATGCGTGTGTGGTGCATGTACAAAATGTCTCTCAAATAAGTTTCCCCCCCACTTCATTTGTACAATCTAGTAAGCCAGAATTCTATAGAATCCTGGCTTATTCTTGAACATATTTAGCTCCTCTCACCAGCAGACATGGCTTTAGTTAACCAGAACATCTGAGAGGAGGTTGGGCCCAGTCAATATCTTGAGTAAGATCCTTCCTCTTTGCTCTAGAAAATGCCTGTAATGATTTTGTGATTAAGCTTACATTACTGTTGATACAATTTACTGCTGAAAAAGACATAATGATAAAAGTTCTCAATTACTCTGGGCATCCAAGAAATGACTGAATAGCATTTTGTTGGTTAGTCCTGACTGGAGTAAACCCGTTCAATCAGTTGTTGAATGGTGAATCAAAACATTGGTAAATTCTCATATATCTTTTTGTATCAATGTTTTTATGCTATGAATTTCTCTTGTGAACACTCAAAATAATAATTACAGTGGACCCACCATATTGGAGAGCTAGCCATCTGATGACCATGCCCCATATTATTCAGTAGTGGCATGTCAGTGTACAGTGCATGCAGGAACCACCATTGAGTAAAATGGGGCTTGAGCATCCATGTTTTCCCCCATCCACTGGAGGGGGAGGAACTAAACCTCCTTGGATGGGATCAGCCCACTGTATGTATCTGAAAATGATAATAAGAGACAGCAGCCAAATTTAGGAAATAAGTAGATAACTTTAAAAAATCTGGATGGCAATTTTGATTTATCAAGTTACTGTAATCTGAATCCAATTGGTAATTGCAGTTAGAGTAGACCCACTGAATTAAGCATTCTGCAGTTGATTCAGTGTATCTGCTGTAGTTGCTACTGCCAGGTGGGTTTAGGGCCATTATCAAATGGTGACTGAAATGGAATACTTCTGCATTCTGTGTTTCATGGCCCAATTTTATTTTGTGGCTGTTTTTTTTTTTTTTTTTTTTTTGTACCTTGACAGCAACAAATATAAGTTCTTGTCATTCTCCAGAGAGGCCTGAAGAAAATATATTTTACTTGACCTAATTTCTTGTATTCTTATGATTGAAGTGAGAGCCCTCTTCTTCAGGAACATTACGTTGGTCATCCCTCTAGCTCTGCCAGCACCTCAGGCATGAACCTCCACTTCATAAATATGAAAAAAGCTCCAACAACTAGGAATTCAAATCACCTTTTAATGCAGTCGTGCATTCAATTCAAAGGCTGTGCAATCTGGAACTGTATCAGTTCTTCCACAGAACGAGGGTTGATGAGCATTCTGCTTTCCTTTCTGAAAGATATATAGATCTGAAAAGACAAGAAGCAGCACATGACATTCCCTCTCTTAAATAATGCTACATTATTAAAAAGAATTGTGCTTTTATTTCTTCCCAGTATAGAATTAAGTTTGATGATAGACTTTTGGGTAATGGAAAAGCAATATCAATCCAGTAATGAGAGTGAAAATTGCTGTTGAAGCAGGCACTGGTAAGAAAAGGATGAGAGGATCCACATTTGACTATAGAAAGCACAGTAAAGCTAGGCAGTTTAATCTCATTGAACAGATTCATATTTAATCCTTCTGCACTGAAATCTTTTTTCATTTTTTACCTAGAGAACCTTATCCCCCCCCCCCCCGAATGTAATTTTCCATAATTCTAGTACCCTTCTTACTCCTCAAAAAGAAGGCCTTTCATCTTGGCAGAACAACACTTTGCTTGTTTTCAAGTTCTGTACAATCTTGGTGGCCAAACTTATAGGGCTGTGCTTTTTAACATGCTGAGTACAGCTGGTGAGGGAGGCTTATCTACTCTCCTCTTTTTGTCTGTTTTGGTATTTATACATGCTTAGTAAGTGATTCTGGAAGCAGCTGCTATTTACCTTGCCTGTTGCAGGCAGACACACCACATAGCTACTATAGGATCAGCTAGAGCAGAATGCCATTTTCTCCTAGCTCAAGCTTTATTGCATTGTTTACTACAGATACTGAAAGTGTATGTTTCTCCAGCCCTCCTTTGCCATTCTTTCAATGCCAAAGCTGCTAAAAAAAATCAGCTAGATAGAGGATGAAGAAGAAAATCGGGCAGGGAGCATAAAAATACTTTGTAAAAACAAGCTTATTAGTTAGAGGTTTTGTTAACTGGTGTCTACCTGTATGCGCTTGAATGCATGTGCACATGCACAAACACACACACCCCTATCTTCCAGAAGTCATGACTTTCTCAGCAGCTGAGAATACTAAATATCCTATAATTGATTAGAAGGAAATGCTAAGAAAAGTCAAGGCTGGTGAAAGAAAGTCATCCCTGGATGCATTTTGGAAGAAGCCTTCAATAGGTCTCTAGAAGGTTCGAAATATTTCTGTTTACCTATGCAAAGCTTACCTGACCTGGTTCTTTCATTTGACATGTGCATATTGTTAGATGTGACTACAAAGGTGGCAGAAACATGTCAAACTGCTCTTCTTTTTTTTTTGCAGTGTTAGGAACATATAACCATTCTTTCCATGTTGTTTCTGCCTCTGGTATTTGATTTTCTGTTAAAAAAGTAATGTCCAAGAACACTTCTGCTCTATTAAGTGAGGTACACCTGTATTTGTGTATGTGTGTGATTATTTATTAAAAAAATACTTTAGTTTGATGATGTTAACTATTTAGTAAAAAAAAAAAAAGAGTACTGAAATCTCCCTCCACCCCATATAGATTATAAGGGAAAGATAGGGAGCAAAAAGTGTTTCGGCACTGATAGGTGGTACAGAACTTCAATCAGTCAATCAATCAATCAATCATAAAGAAGGGCCTTTTCTCATAGCTTGCTGTGAGATGAACTCTCAATCCCTCTGTCGCAGGGAGAGCTGTATGTCTAGAGCTGTGCCTGTTATCCACAATCAGTATTTACTTTCCCCTGACCTTTGCTTAATGGTGTCACTTGTTAGTTTACCCTCTGCTATAACTAATTTTTCTTATATGTTTTCTTTGGTTCTTACTACTTAATTGGTTTTGTTGCAGTCATCCTCCTCCCCCAGTGAAATTCAGTGACTTAAAAGGTTTTCCTCAACTAGCTTACAGCACAGTCTATAAGAACATAAGGAGAACCCCCAAAGCTTACCTGGTCTTGCGTCATGCTAGCACAGTGGTCATCCAGAAGCTCGCATTGGAAGTCCACAGGCAGGACATGTGTGTCATAACAATCTCCCACTCATTTTCCACCATTGCCTTGGAATATTGGAGGTAATTGATAGCTCTTAAGATTAGTAGCCTTTGCTGCCATTCTCCTCCATGGATTTTCCTAATCCTTTCCATCCATGAATTTGCCTAATCATCTTTTAAAGCCATCCAAGAAAGTGTCCATAATTACATGCTGTAGTAGTGAATTCCATGTTTTAGCTATGTGCTGTATAAGGAAGTATCTCTCTTTTTTTGTTCTAAATATCAGTTTCTAACCAGTCAGTTTTAGATTCTTGTACTATGAAAGAGAGAGAAAACTTCTCATCTAATTTGTCTATATCATGTGTAATTGTATATGCTTTTGTCATATCTCATCTTATTCCACCCACCCCCCAAACAGCTGCAGATGTTTTCTCATAGGGAAGGTGCTCCAGCTCTGTTATCATTTTGGTTGCCGTTTTCAGCTCTGTTTTTGTTGTTGTGTGTCTTCAAGTCTTTTCTGATTCACTGCAACTCTTAAGGTGAACATATATCATGGTTTTTTCTTTTTCTTTTTCTTCCTTTGGCAAGGTTTATTCAGAGAATTTGACTTTCCCAAAGTCAACCCAGTGAGTTTCCAAGGCCGAGTAGAGATTTGATCCCCTTTTTGGCACCACGGACTGGTTTCGTGGAAGACAGTTTTTCCATGGACTGGAACTTCGTGCTCAGCCCAGTCCCTAACAGACCATGGACTGGTACCGGGGGTTGGGGACCCCTGCCCTAGCCCACATGAAAGTGGAGGGCTGACTGTATGTGTGTGCGTGTGCGTGTGTGTGTGTATGAAATGCAGACAGAAGGCTGCAAAGCGATTTAATACTTTCAGGTTGTTTTCATGATGAATACCTGCTGACCATTATTTTAGGTTTCTAGTTATTGTGAAAATGAGTTCAATTTCTTGTCATGCACTGCCTCCTGGTGGTCAGAGGTATAATAATACCTGTTAACATGTCAAAGTAGAGAGAAAAGATTTCATTTGATTTAGGCTACATTTTCTGTTTTAAAAAAACCCTGTGCGTGTGGGGGGGGTATGGGAATTTGGGGGGGAAAATCTGAGCAGAAGTTGAGCAATATTTGGCACTTTGTGGGAGAAGAAGCTACAGAAGAGCGAGCAATAGAGATGTTATACTAGTGTTTTGTTAATTTGTGTAGATATTTAGAATACCTCTCTAAAACACGATCTCCTTGCTCTTCTCTCTTAGGGGCTAAAACAGTGTTTCTCAACCAGGGTTCCCTGGAATCCTAGGGTTCCCCAAGAGATTGCTAGGTGTTCTTCAAGAGATTGTGATTGCGGGTGGGTGAGTGGGTGTAGTAATAGCTGTATATAGAATAATGTTTATGCAGGGGTTTCCTGAGACCTGAAAATTATTTCAAGGGTTCCTCCAGGATAAAAAGGCTGGGCTAAAAGTTTATTAATTTATAATGTCTTTCTCAAAATGAACCAATACTCATAGAATCATAGAATCATAGAATTGCAGAGTTGGAAGAGACCACGAGGGCCATCCAGTCCAACCCCCCTGCCACGCAGGAAATCTTGATCAAAGCATCCCCGACAGATGGCAATCCAGCCTCTGTTTAAAGACCTCCAAGGAAGGAGACCCCACCACGCTCCGAGGGAGTGTGTTCCACTGCCGAACAGCTCTTACTGTCAAAAAGTTCCTCCTAATGTTGAGGTGGAATCTCTGTTCCTGGAGCTTGCACCCATTGCTCCGTGTTCCAGTCTCTGGAGCAGCAGAAAACAATACTGTTACTTATATGAAAGTTGTAAAGTTTGGAATTGTTACAGCTTCCCACAATTTCCCAGCTAGTATGGCCTGATTGTTTCAAAAGAAAAAGTATGGAAGCGTCGTCTTGCAAGATTTTACTTCGATACTTCATTTGATCATATGTTTCATTTTCCATAGATGGAAAAATGTTACTTTTTAGATTGCAGGTTCCAAAATTGCCCATCCTTTATAGCCTTCAGGGGGGCCTGGGAGTTGTTAAGTCTAAGGCCTAAATCCAGTTGTCAGCCCCTGATAGAGCAGACCCAGGAGATTATCACACTATACTGTTATAGCGCTATTATTTCCCTTTAACTGCTGTGGCTGCCTTCTGTGGAATCCTGGGATTTACAGTTTAGGGAGGGCTGTTTAGAACTCGCAGCCAGAGAGCTCTTAGGGCTCACTAAACAACAAACTCCAGAATTCCACAGCAGGCAGCCGTAGCAGTTAAAGTGGAATAATAACACTATAACAGTGTAGTGTGAAACAAAACGTTTTATTACCAATTCCCCCTTAATTCAATGACTCTCCTCTAGTTGGTTCTAAGAATTGGTTTAAGACCCCCAAAAGTAATTTTACTAAGCTTTAGAGGGAACACATTTAATCAAGACTTCATCTTTATTGTCCCACCTATGGTGGCTTTAGAACAGGGTCCTTTCTTCTAACATAAGAAGTCTCATATGTCATGCTCACTGCCAGAACTTGCCTAACTCTTCTTTGCTTTTTATTTGCAGCAAAGATTGTTCCCTGGTTTTCATTCCTGCACATCTACTGCAGATTGAGTTTTGAACAAGGTTATGGAAAATGCTAAAGATATACTTCACCTGTTGTGGCAGTGTTGAGAGCCAGTGTGGTGTAGTGGTTTGAGCATTGGACTACGACTCTGGAGACCAGGGTTTCAATTCCTGCTTGGCCATGGAAACCCACTGGGTGACCTTGGGCAAGTCACACTTTCTCAGCCTCAGAGGAAGGGAAAGGCAAACCACCTTTGAAAAAAGCTTGCCAAGAAAATCCTGTGATACGTTTACTTTAGAATCGATATAAGTTGGAAAAGACTTGAAGGCACACAACAACAACAACAACAACAACAACAGCCAATTTTGGCAGTGGGTGGTTTCACCTGGGTAGAAGCTGTGGGGATGTGGAGAAGACAGCTCATCTTTCTGCTCAGATAAAAGTATCTATCTTCCAAAACATGATGGGTTCCTTTGACCCTAGCACATGTTTTCAGTCAAATTTAAAACTTGTGGTGGATGTGTGGAGGTACTGGTGAGTGGTGACTAGTGTTTGTTGGACATGCTAGGTAAGGAAGGGCAGATAGGCAGCTGCTTGTTTTGGGTTTTCCAGTTCCATGTTGGCATTCCCAACCTGAAATTGAAATAGAATTAATTTACATTGTTAGCAGTTAATGTATACAAGAATCTTCTTCGTGGTTTCTGTAAGTACACACAGTGGGTTACTCCTGCACCTGCGCATAGCGTTCAGGACCCTCTAGAATTGCTATGCAAAATATTTATATTGAAGCACAGAAGTTAAATACACAAAAACAAACTAGGACAATTTAATCCATTTCAATTCCAGGTTTGGAATTCTTTACAAAAGAGTCTGGAGTAACAAACACCTGAGGCGAAGCACAAAAGTCAGTGTGTATAGAGCCATTGTACTGTCTATTCTCCTTTATGGGTCTGAAACATGGGTCACCTATCGCCAACACTTACGACTCCTCGAACACTTTCATCAGCGCTATCTACGCACAATCCAAAATATACACTGGACTGACTCTGTGACGAATGTTGCTGTCCTTGAGCAAGCAGGGATCACCAGCATTGAGGCCATGATACTGAGAACACAGCTGCGCTGGGCAGGGCACATTTCTAGGATGGAGGACCATTGCCTCCCAAAAATAGTACTCTACAGTGAACTCGCCACGGGTCAGCGTAAGAGGGGTGCTCCAAAAAAGCGATACAAGGATTCCCTGAAACAACACCTCAGGCTCAGCCAAATTGATCACCAACAATGCTCCACCCTGGCCTCACATTGGGAGGCATGGAGACGCACTATCCACAATGCTGCAGCCTTATTTGAGAACTCACGCCGAACAAGTCTTGAAGAGAAACGACAACGCAGAAAGAATCACAACCTGAAAACATCACCCAAGGAGACCTTCTGCTGTGCTTTCTGCAACCGGACTTGTTTATCTCAGATTGGCCTTTTTAGTCATCAGTGCGCTTGCAGAAAGCACAGGATGACTCCTTCCTGAATCTTTGTTTGCGAAGAAAAGCCAGAGAGAGAGAAGTGTTATGCAACAAAATGTGGAAAAGTCAATGCGGGAGATGTCTTATGCCAGGACTGCAAGAACAGGTTGCTTACCTGTAACTGTGGTTCTGCGCCCTCACACAAATGGTTTTATGACTATGCAAAGGCCTTGTTTGGAATATTCCAGAGCTGAGCAGCTTGGTGGAAACCCCACCCCCTTCCTGTCTACCACACATGTCCTAGCCCACTAAGCTACTGTCCCCTCAGCTTTGAATGGTGTATCAATGTGTGTATCAATGGTGTATAAATATGGCAGATTTGCAGAGGTCCACAGTATGCATTGTGAAGAACTATGGATGCAAACCAATCCCTCTTGCAGAGGAACTGCAAGATGGAGTGCAGGGTTACCTATCTCTCTTTTTACTTCTTATTTATTGTATTAAGTTTTTTAAAGCTATTGTTGTTTTTAAATGTTTTGAGCTGCCTTGGTTCCTGCCATAGGGAGAAAGGTGGGATATAAATAGCAACAACAACAACCATTTTGGACTTCCTTGGCTGAATATATTGATTGATACCATGAAGGTCCAGGATAGGATGAAGACCGCTTTCTCTCTTAGGATCCATGAAGTACTGGGAAAAGAAGCCATCTCTTATGCATCAATCTGGAATCTTTTCCATGGCATCCCATGGAAATTCCATCTCAAAACTCTGGAGGGAGGAGTACCATGAAATAAGCCAATTGGGGGAAAACTTGAGAATTCTGTGAAGTAACTCAGACAGATTATGGTTTAAACCCAAGAGGCTGTGGTGATATTCTATCAGGTGTTGAAACGGCGGTATAATTTTTGGGACCAAGATGATAAAGGGCCTGAGAAATGGAACATGGGATGTGACAACGTAAATAAACAATCCAGTTTAGAACAAGCTTCCCCTGTAAGGGCATTAAATAGTCACCTTCTTTTTGGTTGAACTAGAAATGCTTTTAGATCAATTTGTGCCCAATTATGTCACTGCAGCTCACAAGGCTTTATTCAGTTTGTGATCCTGAAGTTGTCTCTGCATATTTTGTAGCCTTTGGGGTTGAGTTTTCAGACTTATTGGATCCTGATTCTGCTGCTTGAAAATTCGTTTCCATGGTGATATGGAAGGTAATTGGTCTAAAGTACACTCAAGAGAGTGTCTGTGCATGTTTCTGCTAGACCTTTGTGATGGAGGACTGCTGTGACTGCAGGTCACAGCCAGTAGCTTGTGGGTTGGTCCATTTGAAAGAGGTTTTTGAGCCTATTAATTTTTGGATCTGCAGTTTATGAAAATGTCACTGGTCAGCTTATGGGGAAGCAAAGCCAGTGGTCTCAGGTGGCTCGCTACAGATTGGTTTCCAGAGGAATAGCCCCGTAACCTGTCCATTTCTGACAAAATGAACTCTGGACCTCAGCTTCCATCTATGTGGAAAGGGAAGTGTTATGCGTGAAATAGCCTAAGGTCATCACATAAGCCTAGTTGGCATGGTAATAATCAGGCAATCAGGCATCTCCTTAAATCTCCATTTTGCTTTCTTTTCACTAAATCTGCTTACCTGCTTCATAAGTCCAGTACATTCTCTTCTTCCATTCATTAGGATTTACTACTCTTTCCTAGTGTGTAGTCCCTATTCTTCTTTATTCAGATATGTCCTCTAGAGCACATTCAGGCATCATAATTAGTGCTAGGTCAGAATGCAGGTAATCTGGTTTTGCCCTCACACAGGTTGCCACATAGCCACATTTGACATCATGTTTATTATATGAAACCAAATCTGGTAGGACAAAGAGAAAACTCTGACCTGAGGATGTTATTGAAGCCAGATCATGTCTCTAGAAACAGGTGCAGCCGGTGCACTGTTTTTAACTGCAGATGTGCTCCTGGCCACTGCTAAAATCTGGGCATCGAGTTTCAGAGCTGAATTCAGGAGTACAACCAAGCTGTGAACCTGAGATTTCAGGGGTATGCAACTCCCTTCAGCACAGACCAACAGCACCACCGTCTTGTCTGGATTAAGCTTCAATTTGTTTGCCATCATCCAGTCACTGGTTTAGCACTGAAATGGTTTCTGTAGATGGAAAGGAGAGGTAGAGTTGGGTGTCATCAGCCCAATGTCATCAATTGGGTGACATTGAACGCCATAACTCCAGACAGCCTCCTCCAGCAGTTTTGTGTATATGTTAAAGAGTGAGGTGGGATGGGATGGGAGAGACAGAGCCCATAGGCCAGAGACAAGGGTGGTGAACAGGAATCCTCTGTCGCCACCTTCTGAGGTCACCCCTCCAACAAGGACATAGTTACTGTAAACAGTATCCCCAAGACCCATCCCACAGAAGTAGTCTACTGTGGTTGTTGGTATTATAAGCTTTGTCCAGCTCCCAGCACAGCATGACAACCCAAGTTGTCTCTGTCCTGTATCCAAGCCTGAAGCCAGATTGAAATGGATCTAGATAATCCACTTCATCTAGGAATGCCTGAAACTGGAAGGCCACCATGTGAGCTAGAACCTTGCCCTCTCCTCTTACCACTTAGCCAGTTGATCTCTGTCTGCTTTTGTGAGCTAGGAACAGGTCCAGCATACATGTGGTTGGTCTCCCTTCTCTAAGAATCCATTTTATGTCTGCTCATGTCGAAACATATCCAATAATATGGAGTAAGAGTGAGGGATAATGGCAGAGGTGAGACATGGAGTCAAGGGGAGGGGAGTGCCAAAGAGGACTCAGGGTTTTGGCAAATTATATGCAGGAACTGAGATAGAGAGCACTGTATGCATTGGCCAGAATAAAAAAGCAAAAGCACACAATATCTTAAAGCCAGGGTTACTTTTTGAACTGCAGCTTCCAGAATGCCAGCATGATTGCGTACAAGAAATAAATTTAGGATCAATAACTTGTTCATACAGTGCTGCTGTATTCCAGTAAAGAGTATGCAACAAGTACTTAGACTGAGCTACTATTAATAAATATTGTCTAAGAGGCCTAGAATGTAGAAGACATACAAACAAAAAGCAAACAACCCCCTTCCACTAGTCTTGGTGGTGACCTGCAAAATTATGACTGTAACTTGACTTTGGTTGCAGTTTTGTAGGTGGTACTCTTACTTAGGTGACCAAGCTTTTCCTCATTTATCATTAATGTCTTGATACTTGCTTTACATCTGTGTGTGTGTGTGTGTGTGTGGGTAATCTCTGCCTCTGAGACAATTTGAATTTCTTTCCACATAGGACAAGAAATATCCTTTACAGCAGATGGGCAATCTGTATCCCTCCAGATATTGCTGGACTAAGGTTGCCAATCACTGACCTACAGATTCTTTCATCTGGGGAGTTGTCAAATGTAAAGGATCTTTATAAATGTTGGCATGAGAATGCTCTGTCCAGAGCAGGGATGGGGATCATGTGAAGTTCCAGATGTTGTTGGACTGAAATTCTCAGATCTTCTTTGTGGTCTCTGTGAATCACACAGCTGGGTTACTCCTGCGCAGAGCTTCGGAAACTTCTAGAATTGCTAAGCAGAACATGCTTTGATACATTTTTGGCGGTAACTCCGCCCACCCTAATGGTCCCTTATAAGGGCTTCCCGCCTAAAATCCCCTCAATTCCTTTTTTTCCGCCACGTTAGCAGCTTAAGTAACTTCTGTGTGCTAGGTGGTTTGGTAATTTTACTGGTTTTGACTTGGCTTTGGCTTGCGATGACGATTCTCACTACCCTCCACGGTTTTGTTATCTGACTCTGACTTTTTGGCTTTTGACTCGTTTGTTGACTACGATTTCTGCTCGCTCCCTCGGCTTGTCGCTACCTCTGATCTCTGTTACTGACCTTGGACTGGCCTGACAACGATTCTCCATTCCTGACGACTCCTACGGTATTGTGATTTATGATGTCTGCTAAAGGAGCATTTAAACGGTGCGTGATATGCCAAGCTAAACTCCCAAGTGCGGATGGACATTCCCGCTGTTTGATCTGCTTGGGAGAATCTCACAATGTCGACGCATGCGTCCATTGTAAGGCATTTACTCCACAAGCCAGAAAACACAGGCTTTCATGCCTGAAATCTTTCCTGTATGAAAAGGCCTTGCTCCCGGCTGCACCGCTGACCTCTGTTTCAGCTCCTCCATCGGAGTCTCGAGGCCATGAACGCTCTCGATCTCCGCCGTCCTCTGGACAGAAACGCCGTCGGTTCCGGAGTCCTTCTAGGCGTTGCTCCACCGCATCGGATCCCGAGGCTATACACTCTTCACATTGACGTGTTTCCTCGGATTCGACTCGAGACCATTAGGCGACGGTTCAGGAACCAGTCCCATCGACCTCCAAGCAGGCTATGGGAGAAAAGGAGCCTCCTTCCACTGAGCCCGTTCCATCCATTGCCGCTGCTGCTGCTTCAGAACCGGAAAAGAAAAAGAAGAAGGAGAAACATCTCTCCAAACACGCTGAGGGCAAAAAGGAGAAAGATAAAAAGGCCAAGCCGGCGGAGTGTACTGTTCCACAAGTCCCTCCCCGGAAATCAACGGGGTCTGATGATAAGTTTCTCTGTCCTCCACCACCATCCGTCCTGGATGTGGGGACCCGTCATCCACGAACCCCACCTAGTTCTTTGGATGTTGTGACTGTCGAACTCTCCCCTGCCTTGGATGTTGCGAAACCCTCTGCACATGTAGAGTCGTCACCGGCTTTGGTTGTGTCATGGGACCAACTCCTAAGACGCCACTCTTCGGATGTCGAGGTGGAGATTGTCGAACCCGAGGGCTTGTCTCGGAGCCACATACCCCCCACCAGGGAGGATGTTCCAGTTTATTCGGCTTATGACTTAGCCCATTCTATTTGTAGGACCCATCTTGGTTCTCCATCAGGGTCACAGATCTTCAATCCCAGGGGAGACCTCATTGAGATGTCCCAACCTTCACTCCCGAGACCTCGTTCCCACTCTCCCATGATATTGGATGTTGCTTCACAACGGGATGCTACTGTTCAGGTTTCGCCGCTCGAGCACCGACCTTTGCCACGAACCCCTCCAACTCCACAGCCTTGCTCCTCCATGCCTACACGGCTTAGAAGCCGCTCACCAGATGCATCATCATCTTCATCAGCTGCTTCTTGGGATCTCTACAGACCCTATTTGCCTTTTCCGAAGTCCGAACTGATGGATGATGATTCCACTTCCCTGACCGATGACGTCCAGGCCTTCAGGGAGCAGATGGTGAGGATGTCACATGCCTTAGATCTACAGGTGGAAGATCGGCCGACTGACCCTGTAGATCCCATCTTTCAGAGGATCCAGTCCAAGGCACCGCCGTCTGCTACCATCCCAGTGTTACCCTCCTTGTTGAAACTGGCAGAAGGGTCCTGGGAAAACCCTTCGTCAATCCAACCCACGTCCAAAAAGATTGACAGGCTGTACCGAGTTGGGGGAGATCATGTTGATTGGTTACAGACCCACCCAAAACCGAATTCGGTAGTTGTTGAGGTGGCCCAAAATAGGAAGCAGCGCCGGCCCCTGTCTTCCCCACCAGACCCGGAGGGTAGAAAGCTTGACATCGTCGGCAAAAAGATCTACTCGGCGGCTGGCTTGAGCTTCTGTGTCGCTAATTATTCAGCATGCATGGGAGCATACCAACAAGTGTTGTGGAAGAGAATGAACCTCCTGATTAAAGACCTTCCTGAAGAGCGGCTTCGAATAGCAGAGGCTATTCAATCTGAAGCACAGTCCCTTGCGGGACTTCACAGGCATGTGGCGGACTGCGCGGCAAAAACCATTGCTGGTTTGATAGCCCTACGGAGGCATGCATGGCTACGTTCTTCTGGCCTCACACCCCAAGCGTCAGCCACTATTGAGGATCTTCCTTTTGACGAATCGGGCTTGTTCAACGGTTATACTGATGACAAGCTCGAATTCACGCAAAAGATGAGGACCACGGCCAGGAAGTATGGTATGGGCTCCACCTCCACTTACCAATACCGGCCCAGAGGGAGGTATTCCTGGCAGGCTCCATCCTATGGCCAACAATCCCGGCGGAGGTACTCTGGCCAAACTTACCGGCGATCCTGTTACGCTCCCTTCACATCTCCGGCCTCTTTGGTGAGGAGCCAGGGCTCGGGTTCCAGGCACCGACAACCGCCCAGACAGAGACCCAGGGATCAGGGTCGGAAGAAATTCTAATCCCTTCTTGTTTGATGATCTCTCTGTTTCTCCCTAGACTCCTCTCTTCGGGGATCGACTGTCCAACTTCCAAGACGCCTGGTCTTCCATAACGTCAGATCGATGGGTGCTCCAAATCATCCGAACAGACTATTGGATAGAGTTCGACACTCTGCCTCCAACGGGACGGGTTCGATCAACACCACCCTCCCCTCCCCTCCTCGAGGAGGTGGAGACTTTTTTGCAGAAAGGGGCCATCAAACCTGTCGACCCCAACCTTTACCACCTCTGCTTCTTCTCGAGGTACTTTCTGGTCACCAAGAAGGACGGCGGTCTGCGTCCGATTCTCGACCTCCGCGGGGTGAACAAGCCCTGGTGGCACAGTGGTTAAATGCCAGTACTGCAAGCTACCACGTCGCAAGTACGATTCCAGCAGGCTCCAAGGTTCACTCAGCCTTCCATCCTTTCGTAGGTCGGTAAATTGAGTACCCAGCTTGTGGGGGGCAATTAGCTAACACACATTGGAAACTGTTTAATGCAGTGTAGATGTGTAAATAGCTATTGCTTAAAACAATTTGTAAGCCGCTCTGATAGCCTTGTGTCTGAAGAGCGGGGTATAAATAAATAATTTTTTTTTACATCACCCCAAAAAAGTTCAGGATGGTCACCTTGGCATCGATCCTTCCACTTCTGGGGCAGCACGACTGGTTTGCATCCATAGACCTGAAGGACGCCTATTTTCACATCGGGATCCACCCGGCCCACAGGCACTTCCTAGCATTTCAGGTCGGGACCGAAGTCTTCCAGTTCAGAGTTCTCCCCTTTGGCCTCTCCACCGCTCCCCGTGTCTTCACGAAGTGCATGGCAGTAGTGGCGGCTTTTCTTCGGCAGCAGGGAGTAGAGCTCTCCCCTTACATCGACGACTGGCTGATTGTTGCGCAGACTCGGCGTCAGCTCGAACTCAATATTGGCCTCACCTTAGATGTCTTAGACTACCTGGGACTTGTTGTCAACATCGAGAAGTCTCAGCTCCTGCCGGCGCAATTCATTCAGTTCATTGGGGCTCGTTTGAACTCTTCAACTGCAGCGGCGTACTTGCCTCAGGACCGCTTCGACAACCCGTGATCCCTTATCCATGCCTGCCGTCGATCCGGAAGACTTCCGGCTCATTCAATCCAAGTACTTCTCGGCCACATGGCAGCTACGACATACGTGACTCGGCTTGCCAGACTTCGATTCCGTCCACTCCAGCACTGGTTCCTGCAAGTATTCGACCCTCTTCACGATTCTCCAAACAAGATGCCGAGAGCAGTTCAAAGGTCACTGGACTTGTGGCTGGTACCGGACAATGTCTTGTCGGGCATGCCCTTCGACCTCCCTCAACCGGACGTCTCTCTGACAATAAACGCTTCGATGCAGGGATGGGGAGCGCATCTCGACTCCTACAAAATCCGGGGTTCTTGGAGCACAGAGGAGCAAGCTCTCCATATCAACGTCCTGGAGCTCCTCGCCATCCAGAAAGCGCTGAGGGCCTTCGAATCCTTGGTGAGAGGCAGGACCGTACTAGTGCTGACGGACAACACGTTGGTCATGTACTACCTAAACAAGCAGGGAGGTACGAGATCCCCTCAACTTCTCCAAGTCACGTTGGACATATGGGAGTGGTGCGTGGCAGGGAAGGTGTTTCTCCAATCCATTCATCTCCCAGGGGAAGAGAACACTCTTGCGGACGGACTCAGCCATTCGAGTCTCTCCATCCACGAGTAGCATCTCCACAGATCAGTCACGCTGGACCTGTTTCGAACCTGGGGGTTCCCTCAAGTGGATCTTTTCGCATCTCCCAAAAATGCTCAGTGTCCCCAGTTCTGCTCGAGGCAGCGGGCTCCGAGATCGAGGGGAGACGCGTTTCTGTTCCAGTGGTCGGGTCCGCTGCTCTACCTGTTCCCTCCATTTCCACTGCTGACAAGAGTGATCATCAAGCTTCGTCGACAGAGCGAACGCTATCCTCATCGCCCCATGGTGGCCTCGACAACCGTGGTTTGTGACCCTGCTTCGCTTGTCGGACCAGCGTTTCATGCGCCTTCCATCCCGTCCAGATCTGCTCACCATTCAGGGGTCAGAGTCAGACATCCCGACCTGGACACTCTGCGTCTGACAGCCTGGAGGTTGACTCTGTAACTCTTCCTTTGGGTTTGGGACTCTTGGGTTCGTCCTCGGTGCCGAGGCAACCTGCATCTCTCCACCCAGACGTCCAGGACGTCATCGATGCTGCACGGAGGCCTTCCACCCGAAAATCGTATCACTAAGTGGAAAAAGTATGAAGCATTTCTGGCATCCTTGGATCCAACCCTTGACCAATTCTCCATCCCGACGGTCCTGGAATTTCTTCTACCACTGTCTTCCGTGGGCCTGTTGCTCTCTTCGATCCGGTGCTACCTGGTGGCCATCTCCACTGAATTCCAGGCGAGAGGTCTTCTCCCTTCATAGATGCCACAGTGAAGAAATTTTTGAAAGGCTTTGCGAACCTTCACCCCCCCGGTGACTGAACCGACCCCAGCTCGGAGCCTCGAACTGGTTCCCTCACAGCTGTTCCGCCTACCGTTTGAACCTATGGCTTCCATCGATCTCCGACTGCTGTCCTGGAAAACTACGTTCCTTGTGGCTATCACTTCGGCACATTGGGCTGGAGAGCTTTGTGCCTTGAGGTCTGATCCTCCCTACACTGCTTTCCACAAGCACAAAGTGGTCCTCCGTCCCGACATCTCCTTCCTCCCGAAAGTGGTCTCCAGGTTTCATCTCAACCAATCCATCACTCTCCCTGCTCTGATGTAGGACCCGAAGGACGAATTTGAACTTCATCTTATGGACGTTAGAAGGGCTCTGGCCTTCTACATCCAACAGACTTCGTCCCACAGGAAGTCACCGAAACTGTTTGTGTCTTATGCTGACTCAAAGCTCAGAGAGCCCATTTCTTCACAGCGACTATCTAAGTGGGTGACATCGACCATTGCTCTCTGCTACGAACTGGCAAAGAAGCCTCTGCCTTCTCGGATTCGAGGACACTCTACGAGAGCTGTCTCCAGTTCGACAGCCTTTCTCTCTGGAGTGCCTCTGGAGGACATTTGCAGAGCTGCAACCTGGTCATCGCCTTTGACTTTCATTTCTCACTATAGACTTGACTCTCGTTCTAGGAACGAGGCTGCCTTTGGAAAGGCTGTACTGTTATCCTCTATTCAATAAGTGAGTTTTCATGTTGCCAAGTCATTGTTTTTATGTTGTTATGCTTGCTTTGATACCTTTGCTTAAGATTGTGTGTTAATGGTTTACACTCTGGTACAAAGGGGTATACTTGTTGTAGGACATACCCGCCTCCATGAGTGAAGCTTGCCAGTCTACACCCAGCTGTGTGATTCACAGAGACCACGAAGAAGATGGACAGGTTGCTTACCTGTAACCATAGATCTTCGAGTGGTCTTCTGTGAATTCACACATACCCGCCCATCCTCCCCTCTATGTCCTATTACATCATGTACACATGCTTAATGTTCCTGATACTGTAGATTGCGGCGTCATTCAAGGAACTGAGGGGATTTTAGGCAGGAAGCCCTTATAAGGGACCATTAGGGTGGGCGGAGTTACTGCCAAAAATGTATCAAAGCATGTTCTGCCTAGCGATTCTAGAAGTTTCCGAAGCTCTGCGCAGGTGCAGGAGTAACCCAGCTGTGTGAATCCACAGAAGACCATTCGAAGATTTATGGTTACAGGTAAGCAACCTGTCCTTTTCCTAGCTAGCGCAGCCAACAATGAGGGATGCTGGGAGTTACAGTCAAACAACATCTGAAGTGCCACATGATTGTCACCCCATTTTGTAGTGCTAATCTGCTCCCCCCACCCCCAGAATTAAGGATGCAGTTGTGGGCATTGTATAGTCATAATCTTTAGTCTTATGTCCTCTGTTTTATACAGAGCCTCACAGATTTTTGGGAGTGGGGCTGTATGATGCTTTTTCATGGGCCACCTTGTTTTTTCACTCCTGCCTATCTCATCTTTAAAATTAATGATACCAACTGCATTGGTGCCATAACTGATGATGAACTAATATCATAAAATGTAAATATTCAGTAAATGAACAATGTATTTCATACACATTTATGCAGACACAAGTCTGACTGAGATCACTGAGGCACACTCACAGGTTCATAGGATTTCAGTCTAAGGCTGCTAAGTAGCCAGGCTGTATTTTAACAAAAAAAAAAAAAAGACATTGGCAATAATCTTAGAGAACTCCTGGAGAACAGGAGAAGTCCCAGCAGACTGGAGGAGGGCAAACATTGTTCCCATCTTCAAAAAGGGAAAAAAAGAGGATCCCAACAATTATCGTCCAGTTAGTCTGACATCAATACCAGGGAAGATCGTAGAGCAGATCATTAAACAGAGAGTCTGTGAACATTTAGAAGGCAATGCCATAATCACAAAAAGTTAACATGGGTTTCAGAGAAACAAGTCATGCCAGACTAATCTGACCTCTTTTTTTGATAAAATTACCAGCTTGGTAGATGAAGGGAACGCTGTGGATATCGCATACCTTGATTTCAGTAAGGCCTTTGACAAGGTTCCCCATGACATTCTTGCAAACAAGCTTGTAAAATGTGGGCTAGACAAGTTAACTGTTCAATGGATTTGTAATTGGTTGACCGGCCGAACCCAAAGGGTGCTCAGCAGTGGCTCCTCTTCGTCTTGGAAAGATGTGACCAGTGAGGTGCCACAGGGTTCTGTCCTGGGCCCAGTGCTATTCAACATCTTTATCAATGACTTGGATGAGGGAATTAGGGGCATACTTATCAAATTTGCAGATGACACCAAATTAGGAGGAGTAGCTAATACCCTGGAGGACAGGATCAAAATTCAGAATGACCTGGATAGACTGGAGAGCTGGGCCAAAGCTAACAAAATGAAATTCAATATGGAGAAATGTAAGGTACTGCACTTAGGGCGGATCAAAAATTTGGCCGAGCCTGAGATGTTGTTTCAGGGAGTCCTTGTATTGCTTTTTTGGAGCGCCCCTCTTATTTAATGGAAATCAAATTGGGTAGGTTTACACAAAGTCCCAGCTTCCAGTCATTTAAAGCCTTCTTGAATAGCTGGTTACTAAATGGCTAAATTTAGTATTCTCTAAGACTCACAAAGCAAAATTAACCATGTTCACCTAAGAATATTCCACATTTCAAATAGTTGCCTTTGTTTTATGTATAAATCAGCTTTCCTCACCTTGCGGCCTCCAGATGTTTCGCCCTGCAGCCTCTGGGATTTCTCACCAATAGCTGTGGTGGCTAGGTCTGATGGGAGCCGAAGGCCAAGGGTACCATGTTGTGGAAGACTGACATAAATATTTAGAGATTAATTGCATCTGTACCCTGCCTAACAACAAAACTTGTCCGGGTGCATTATAAAAACCTAAAAGAATAAAATACAGTGTACCATACTTAAATACAATACAATAAAAGCCAAACCGCACAGGACAATATATAAACGGTCATAAATCTAAAGTGACTGAGAAAAAATGGTGTCTCTTCTCTGGTGCCAGAAGTGTGCCAGTACTGTGAATTCTGGGAAAACCTTGGGTGCTTGTGGGAGACATTCTATAAATCATAGAATAAAAAAATCATAGTTGGAAGAGATCACAAAGCCATCTGGTCTAACCTCCTGCCATGGGACAACACAGTTGTGAAAATACATTCATGTAGCCACCTGTTTAACTTCTTCAGCAGAGGCATTCAGTAGGAAGCATCTGAGTATATGCTAAGGGCAAGTACATTCTGGAGGAGATATTCCCCGCGTTAATCTAGCACAAAGCTATTCAGAACTTTAAGAGTCAATAGCAATGCTTTGAAATGGACTGAAAGCCAGTGTAGTGCTTCTGTCACATGCTTATATCAAGCAGTTCCAGCTGGCAAACTAGCTGGTATATTTCGAGCTAACTGAATTTTTTTAGCCCTTTTCAAAGTTAGATCTGCATATAACATAATTTGCATAAATCGGGAGGGCACAGGAACATGAGTATCTGTCACCAGGCTAGCTTTGTCCAAATTGTCTTGTGAATTTGAGCTGATAAAAGAAGCCACTGGTGCCTCGAGTGACACTCATGGATTCAGAAGCACCTCCAAACAAAGCATCTTATCCTTCAGAGAGGGACAGAGAGGAGGGAACAGACAGGCCTGTTCTCTGTTGCCCCAGGGGGCAATTTCTTGACAGTAAGAGTTTAACAACAGTTGAACAGTTAGACAGTAAGTGGTTTAACAGCAGAACCAATTGCCTAGAGAGGTGGTGGGATCTCCTTCTCTGGACATCCTCTTCAAAAGAGTGTAATTTAATAGTCTGCTTGGTAGAGAAAACCACCTGTTACCAGAGCGTCTGGCTTGAGCTTCAGTTTATTGGTCATCATCCAGTCCATTAGCCTATTCAAACATGGATGCAGGACATCCCTTGCTTCACCTGGCTTAGATGAACAGGAGAGGTAAAGCAGGGTGTAATCTGCTTATTTTATCTATCCAGGATGCACTCCATGATAAATTCCACAAATTCCTTGTGAATTGCTGGGGAACTACCATCAGACCTCTGAGATGCAGTCATCATCACCCTGTACAAGAAAAAAGGAGCAAAATCCGATTGCTCAAACTATCGAGGCATAACACTGCTCTCTATTGCTGGAAAAATCCTTTCAAGGATACTCCTGAACAGATTAGTTCCTGCTGTTGCAGAAGAACTTCTCCCTGAAAGCCAATGTGGCTTCAGAGCCAATAGGAGTACTACAGACATGGTATTTGCCCTTAGACAACTGCAAGAAAAATGTAGGGAGCAGAACAAGGGTCTCTATGTAACATTTGTCGACCTCACCAAAGCCTCGACACTGTGAGTAGAAAAGGTCTGTGGCAGATCCTGGAAAGACTAGGATGTCCCCCCAAATTTCTTAAAATGATTATCTTGCTACACGAGGGCCAGCGTGGTCGTCAGATATGGCGACGCTCTTTCAGAGCCCTTTCTAATAACTAATGGAGTGGAGCAAGGTTGTGTTCTTGCACCAACTTTATTTACAATCTTCTTTAGCATGATGCTCCAAAGGGCTATTGCAGAGCTTGAAGAAGACGACGGCATCTATATACGTTACTGTACTGATGGTAGCTTGTTTAACTTAAGCCGTCTGAGGGCTCACACTAAGACTCTAAACTATCTAGTCCGTGAGCTGCTCTTCGCTGATGCTGCTGCCCTTGTTGCCCACACAGAAGCAGCTCTGCAGCGCCTAACATCCTGCTTTGCAACAGCTGCAGAGCTGTTTGGACTGGAAGTCAACCTGAAGAAAACAGAAGTTCTTTACCAGCCTGCACCACAGGACGAACACCACCATCCCCACATTGCCATCGGCAAATCTGTGCTCAAGTCCGTTCAGCAGTTTCACCTACCTGGGAAGCATCATCTCCTCAGATGCCAAGATTGACAAAGAGATCGATCACAGATTAGCAAAGGCATATAGTGCATTTGGAAGACTTCTCAAAAGAGTCTGGAGCAATAAACACCTGAGGCGAAGCACAAAAATCAGTGTGTATAGAGCCATTGTACTGTCTATTCTCCTTTATGGATCTGCAACATGGGTCACCTATCGCCACCACCTATGACTCCTCAAACACTTTCATCAGCGCTGTCTACGCACAATCCTAAATATACACTGGACTGACTATGTGAATAATGTTGCTGTCCTTGAGCAAGCAGGGATCACTAGCATTGAGGCCATGATATTGAGAACACGGCTGTGCTGGGCAGGGCATGTTTCTAGGATGGAGGACCATCGCCTCCCAAAAATAGTACTCTACGGTGAACTCGCCACGGGTCAGATTAAGAGGGGTGCTCCAAAACAGCGATACAAGGACTCCCTGAAACAATATCTCAGGCTTGGCTAAATTGATCACCAACAGTGGTCCGCCCTGGCCTCACATTGGGAGGCATGGAGATGCACTATCCACAATCCTGCAGCCTTATTTGAGAACACCAAAGAAGTTTTGAAGAGAAACGAGAACGCAGGAAGTATCACAACCCAGAAACATCACTCAAGGAGACCTTCTGCTGTCCGGACTTGTTTATCTCGTGCGGGATGAGTCCTTCCTGAATCTTCGTTTGCGAAGAAAAGCCAGAGAGATCTATCTACATTCCTGCATAAAGTCCCACCACAATATCATGTAGGTGTTGAAAATCTATGGAGGATAAAATAGAGAGCCTTTACAGAACTGCATGGCATGGTTACTGCATATCAGCAATAATCCCTCAGAGATTTTTCTAGAAAGGACTGTCAAGGTAGAATGGGAACCACTGGAAAAACAATGCCTCCTACTCCCAATTGAGACAGGTGGTCTTGAAGGATACCATGGTTGATAGTATGGAAAGCTACTGAAATATCCAGAAGAACTCAGGAGTGTTATACTGCTCTTGTCTCTCTTGTAGCAGAGGTCTTCCCATAGGGTGAGCAAGACAAATTTCTCTCCCAAACCAGGTGCAAAGCTGGATTGAAATGGATCTGGAATTTCAGCTTTTCATTAAGAGTGTTCTGGAGTTGACAACTCCACAAAGTTCTCACAAAAATTTCTCACAAAGGAAATGTTAGCACCTTGTCAACATTTGTCATCCAATTCTGGGTCTTGGCTTCTTTAGGAATGCCCTAAATGCTTCCTAGTTCAAAGAAGCTTTTAGTAGTGACTATCCTCCAAGGAGGAATTTATCAACTCCTGGTCCAAACCACCTGTCTCCTCCTTATACCAGGATGGGCAAAGTCACACATAATAATAAGGTCTAAATACCTTATGCCCATCCTCAGAACTGAAATTGGACACATACAACTGGATCATATAGTGCTCTGGATACCTCTGTTAATGAAACTGCATTAACTATGTTGTCTAAAACACGTTGGATTGTATTGGATGATTTTTAAACTTTGAAGTGTCTTGTATGTTTAATATAGTAAGTCATTGATGATGTTTCCAATTTTCAGGTTATATAATAATTAAGCAGGAGAATCCAGAGTTTCCAGTACCTCTTCTTGTGCTCCTTAGAAGCTGCTGCTTCTGTTTTTGTTTTTGTTGTTGTTTTTGAAATGACACTGCAATTTGCTTACAAAACTTGACAGCAAACCACTAAATTCATTATAGTTAATTGGAAAAAGCATAGTAGACTATGGCATCTCTCTCTCTCTCTTTCTGGCTTTTCTTCGCAAAGAAAGATTCAGGAAGGACTCATCCCGCGCTTTCTGGAAGCGCGCTGATGACTAAAAAGGCCAGTCTGAGATAAACAAGTCTGGTTGCAGAAAGCACAGCAGAAGGTCTCCTTGAGTGATGTTTTTGGGGTGATTCTTTCTGCGTTGTCGTTTCTCTACAAGACTTGTTCGGCGTGAGTTCTCAAATAAGGCTGCAGCATTGTGGATAGTGCGTCTCCATGCCTCCCGATGTGAGGCCAGGGCGGACCACTGTTGGTGATCAATTTGGCCGAGCCTGAGATATTGTTTCAGGGAGTCTTTGTATCGCTTTTTTGGAGCACCCCTCTTACGCTGACCTGTGGCGAGTTCACCGTAGAGTAGTATTTTTGGGAGGCGCTGGTCCTCCATCCTAGAAACGTGTCCTACCCAGCTCAGCTGTGTTCTCAGTATCATGGCCTCAATGCTGGTGATCCCTGCTTGCTCAAGGACAGCAACATTCGTCACATAGTCAGTCCAGTGTATATTTTGGATTGTGCGTAGATAGCGCTGATGAAAGTGTTTGAGGAGTCGTAGGTGGTGGCGATAGGTGACCCATGTTTCAGATCCATAAAGGAGGATAGACAGTATAATGTCTTTCTACACACTGATTTTTGTGCTTTGCCTCAGGTGTTTATTGCTCATAGTCAGTAGCTAACAACGTCTTGTGGCTATTCTAGTTGCTGTCCCAGCCATGGAGATGGTGCTGTGCCCATGTACCAGCCAGCCTTTAAAGTGGGGAAGTGCTTTCGTAAGGGATACTGGATACAACTGTCAGCATTATGCCCAGCAGGATTCTGGCCAATGTCACAGTCAATATCTTATTACCTAGTCCATATCATAGTATCATAGTGATTTAATAATATCACTTAAATAATAAATGAAATGTGAAGTTGAAGGATTTCACGGCTGGCATCCATAGATTTTCCTTTTTTTTTTCTGGGCTGTGAGGCTGTGTTCTGGAAACGTCAGAAAGAAACTATTCCAGAACATGGCCTCACAGCCCGGAAAAAAAAAACAAGGAAAATCAATAAATTAAATGTAATGTTTAAGGGATTTTTAAACAATAAGGGCAATTTTACTCTTTTAATACCAAGAAGTTCTGTTATCAGGCTGTGTTTGGGGATACCTTTTTTGGGTTTTTTGGCTAATACCGAGAAATTACAAACTTAATAATATTTAATTAAAGAAAATGATTCAATGTGTGCAGTGGGACATTTGTAGTACTTTATTGTGTTACCATTCAGAAATGTAATGAAAGTTGAAAAAAGTAAAAAGTAGATATTTATGTTGTCTGTCCCAGTAATGCCTTTTATAAAGAAAGCTCTAGCACTTGGCTAACCTGACAAATGTCCCCTGGTCTTACAGTAGTTGCCCACCCCTATAATAGACCTTTTACCACTTTGAAACATCTCTGATAGGTGACACTCAGAAGATGCAATTGAGATGAGAAACAATTCCTTCTCTTCTTTCTTCACTTCTTCAGGCCGTGTGATAGTCAAATACAGCACAGGTCTTTCTCCACTTGTTTGCCAGCTGTAGTCCTACTTGCTTTATTGCTTTGACCGCAGAAATATCAGTTTGGCTCTGTCAACAGGAAAAAGGCGCTTGACCATATTATATGGATTGCCTGGGTCAACTGCATTCCATAACTGTTGATCACCCTTCCTATTTTGTTCCTCTTTCATATAAGTGTGTGTGTGTGTCTATCCATTATCTGTCTACACAACACACACACTGCTAATGATATAATAGGAATGGCTGAATATACCATTAATAGTTTCTATTTTTTTAAAAAATGTACAAGTAGACATTTATAAATTATTTTGTTTTTGTGCTCCTTATGTCACACATCAATTACAGTGTGGAGTACTATATTTCAGATGAAAGATAAGATGGAAGCTTGATTTTATTGGAGTAAACTCTTACAAAGAGGACATTGTAACCTAGCAACTGCTTCAGAGCTGATTTAACTCTTTCATGAGTATTAATGGGAAACTGTTGTTTGTACCTAAACAAATAAAATGTTGATGTTATTAGGGTTAGGTGTGATTCCAGCAGTAGAGCCAAGGTCAATTAAAAACTAATAATATTGGTGGTGATGGTTGCTTGGCAGTCTTATTTAAGCCTGCATATTTGTAATTTGTGAGAGCTGAATGTTTCAATAATTACTATCTTTTTCAATGGAAAATGTACAAATAGATATGCTGACAATAACTACTTCAGGACTGGTATCTTTTTGTGAAAGGAAATATTGGAATAAAAGCTTGCTTACTGTTTCCTGTTGGAAAAGGGCATTGGTAGGGCCCTGAAGTAGCCATCAGCATTCCAGTGCAGAATTGTAGATAAAGGGTATTGGACCTGGATAGAGGAGACTGAGGGCTTGTCGGAACCCTACTACAGTCCAAACGACACAGGGCTCTTGCCCTGGTTTGCCTCTGGATAGTCTGACGATGTCCAAGGCAAAGGCCGGGGAAAGTCAGGGTAAACCTTTTAAAAACATTTAAAAAAAAAAAAACTCCCAGGAAAACCTGTGTGATGCAGGAAAACCTGAATGAGTCTGGCATGAGAGTCCGCACTTGCATGCCGGGCTGTATTGTTGGCTGCTGCCACCGCCACTGATATTGGTCTGAAGCCAGAAAGGAGGCCCCCAGCATGTGATCAAGGCCCCCTGAGTATGACCAGCCTTAATCACACGCTGAGGGCCTCCTTCCCAGCTTCAGAGAGTGCAACATGCAACAGCGGCGGAGGCGTGTGTGCGGACTTCTGCCCATTTTGTCATGGTAACGGGTGGGTGGGATCCAGGCCAGCTCGAGGGCCAGAACACTTCAGCTGGAAGGTGGTGTATTTTGCTCAGTGTAGAAAAGCCCCAAGATTGAAATCTCTCTGTACCTTTGAAGCATTCAGCATTTGTGGTAATCTGATTGCATGAACTGACACTGCAGTCTTTATGTTTGGGTAATGTTGTGCCAGGGCCTGTTTCTGGCAGCCCTTTGGATTTCAGCAGCAGAAAAAGTTGACCTTCTCATTTTATTAGGCTCTTTCCCAGTAATCTATGAAGCGTGCAGCAGCAGTGCTTGATTTTTGGTTAGATGTTAAGACTCTGAATATTGGCCTCAATTGCACTCTCTTCAGCACTCATGACTTCAAGGGGATTTCACTGGCTTGTAAGATCAGGCAGGATAACATCAGTAGAAAAGAAATAGGAATCAGAAAGCAAATGGCTTGAGACAATGCTTTTATTCCAAGAATCCCTGTTGCTGTTTTGCCTTCTGAATTGCAGTGGCCAACTAGTGCCTAGTGTGAGCACTGTCCCTGCATGTATTCTCTCCCTCCCTTGTTTCTCTTGGCACTCGTTAAGCTCCGTGGCTTGTCTTGTGGGACCTTTCCAGCATAAGTGAGAGTGAAAAAACTGAAGGAACAGCTCTGATTTCTCTGCAGCATAAATTGAGCATGAAATGGGCAGTGTGGAAGAGGCTACCAGGGCTACTGAGGGAGATCTCCATTCCTGTTCACAGGCATATTTCATCCAAAGGAGCATTAGAATCGGGGAAAACAGGTGATAAGCGGAATGTGGGGATTTTAATTTGCTATTTTGCTAGGCTGCTGTTTTTCCATCTCGGAGCTGATGCCTGGATGGTTTTTTGTTTTGTTTTTTTGAATTAGCTGCTGGGAAACTAAGGACAGCCTTGGACCTCTTAGGTCTTGGCTAGAGATTCTAGCCATGGAAAGAATTATTCATTGTAGGAAGGGTAAGTGTAGTCTGGATGGGCAGGGGTTATTTTTAAAGGCATCTTTTCAGACATTTTGAAATGCATAAGATTGTAACTCTACAAATGTCTGGAGAAATACAGTATTTTAAGTGTGGCAGCATTTAAAGGTGACTATAAATACATTTTTATTACAATTGTTATGTGCAGATTTCAAATATAACAGCAAGAGCTTTTATACAAAATGTTTTCATACTGCAAAACTGGGAGATGTAATAAAATCATAATTTTCTCCTTGGTAACATTGAAGATTAACTTCTTGATAGTCTAATATACTGGCAAGCTCAATGCATATGGCTAAGTTACCAAAAAAAATATAAGGTGCAATAAAAAAAAAAGAATTATAGCACTTCATACTCCTTTGAACACACTTTCTTATATTGTGAAATAAAAACAAAAACAGTAAGCCAATTGAAGAAAACATAGAACGTTTACATTTATTTTTACTTCTATTTGTTATTGATTATTGTGGCTTACTGATATTGAGAAAGTGACTTCCTGTATGCTTGCTTTGATTCAGAATCCCACGTGTATATGCAAGTGCCATTACTACTCTGTGAGTAAAGCGTTCATGCTCACGTGGGACTTCTTAGAAGCACACCACAAGAAAACTCTGGTGTGTACCTTGGTGTTTCTTTGGAAAAAGAGTTTTAATTGATTCAGATTAGATTCTGAAAAAGTGAAACTTATGGTGAAGGAAAAGTGCTGTCTGCTAAGAAGAGATGTGAGACAATCTGCATCTTTTCTGTAGGTCTTGTTTTTTCTTTAGTAGTAGAACCTGGATTTGTAGGCCAATGTTTGAACTGTAGAATTCATTGTTTATATATCTGAAGTGATTCTTATATCTGAACTTTGTTATATCTAAACTATCTCCAAAGATGCTCTCCAACACAACACAGTGTTGATAAGTTTGCAACCTCTTTTTTGTTCAATCTTTGATAATAAGAAAAGGTTTTCCTCAACAATGTCTAGTTTGTAATTTCCATTTTCAGCCTGTTTTCATGTGATTTTAAAGTTGCTTTACAGAATTGTGATTTTAAAAACATACCTTAATGTGTAAGTGTATAGAGTCTATGCACATGTCTACTTTGGAAAAAGAAGTGTAGCGAAATCTGTACCATATGTTTTCTCATGGCAAGACATGTGTAGTTATTGTTTTCCATCTGTTCTATTACAGCTGAGCTGTCTGTTATGCAATATCATATGACATACCTTCCTTGGCAGAAAAGATGTACTGTTCCAACCTGCATGCTACAAATGTACTGTAGTTTTGAACACATCTCCCTGCGTTGCCCCCTAAATTTTCTGCATGTGGGAAATGAGTACATCAAGGAAAGAAATTCTAACCTTGCCGTCTTGCTTGTGTTTTTTTTTTCTTTTTCTTTTGGCATGGAGAAATATTAAAAATGCAATGAAATCTCGTATCCAGACATATCACAGTGTTGTGCTGGAGTACCTAGAGATTCAGTCTCTAGGCATTTTCTAGGTCCTCTAGAACAATTCTGTGGTCATCTTCTGGCAGAAGACTGTCTGGCTGGCTTAGGCAGGTAAACATCTTCAGGAAGTACCATTAAGTACCCCAGGCTAGTCTGGAGACTAGTTTTGGTGGAAGCATACCATAGAATCGTGCTTAAGGACCTTAAAAAAAATCCCTAGGGAGAACCTTTTTTTACCCCAGATGTGGGTATGTGAAACTGGGATACTGATCCCATGGATATGGGGATCGTACTGTATAAGTAAAAAGTCTCTAAAGCTTGGTCTTGAACCAAACTCTTCCATCATTCTCCCAGAGTGATTCATAGAATCTGATTCCCCTCCATGTGAGCACTAGTAGTTCTTGAAACACATGGAAAATGTTGGTGTGCTCATTTCTGTGATATTTTAACCACCATTTCCACCATCACAGCTATAATCTTCCCAGCTGTCACAGCCCCAAGAATAGCTGTGTCTGTATCCATGTTCAACCAATTTATGCTAATATAATCACAGATACAATATGGTTGAGGTGGGGCCATTGCTGCTCCCAGATAGCAAAAGGGGGGGTTGAATTTATTTTTTGTTATGTGTGTGCCAGTTCTAATTGGCTGAGGGAGAGAACAGGATATTTTATTCAGTGAAAAAAATGATTTAATAAAACAGTTCAGTTTCTTACTCCCTCCTTTTCCAGACACTGGCTTAAAAAACAAAAATGTCCAAATGTAATTAGATTCTGCTGGTTGATTGCAGGCAGCCTTAGTGTCTGTCAGCTGTAAGCATTTATTTGACTTTCTGACTAGCAATCTTAGATGCCTCCATTTTCAAAAATCTAAAAACATGCCAAGTTTCCATGATACAATGGCATATTAATTGCCCGGTGATGCATCAGCCTTTCCACTTGCTCCTGCATTGGTTGTATGTTTCTACTAGTAGTGCATGTTTGTAGAAGGCAAATGGTTAAAGGAAAAACCAATTTGTTACTTCTGTTGATGGGACAGAGCCCTATGTAGCAGTCATAGAACATGACATGAATTGTAGTCACGGAAAAGCAATAAACAGAATTGATGACCAACCAAGATTGGACTAATGGAAGAGTTTAAGACCGAAGTGGGAATTCCAAGTAAAGGATAAATCACATAGCAAGACTGAAGACTACAGTACAGTACAGCAAAGCTCAGGCAAAATTATCTTATCCAGGAAAAGCTGATTGGAAACAGGCTTATTCTGATCCTGTCCTCTGGGGTATTAGCTACCCCTCCTAATTTGGTGTCATCTGCAAACTTGATAAGCATGCCCTCTATTCCCTCACCCAAGTCATTGAGAAAGACGTTGAATAGCACCAGGCCCAGGAAGAACCCTATGGCACCCAACTAGTTACTTCTCTCCAGGATGAAGAGGAGCTGTTGGTGACATTGGGTTTGGTTGGTCAACTAATCACAAATCCACCTAACAGTCACATTGGCTAGCCCACATGTCTAGATTATCTTAGAATATAAAATGTGTATGCTCAGTTTTTGCTAATCAGTATTATAATATATGTTTTCATAGCTTATCATTTCTTATTTGACTCACTTACTGTATGGGCCATACAGTGGAAAATTTTCTAGTACTAGCTGGACCTGGCATACCATATGCCGTTCTCCCGGAATTGTTGAGGGTGACTCACTCTGTTGTCCTGCCACCACCGCACCTGCCACCGCCGCCAGTTGACTGCCTGGATCCTGTTGCAGTGGCAGCGGTGGCATCCCACCACCACCGCTAGTTGACTGCCTGGGTCCCATTGCAATGGGGTTTTGTTGCAGTGGCAGCAGCGGTGTCCCCCCACAGCCACCACCTCCAGTTGACTGCCTGGGTCCTGTCTCAGCCCATGACTGAGGGAGTGAGAGGAGGGCGGGGCCCTTGTGAGGCTGGGGTGTAGATGAAGATTGAGTTGACAGGAGTTGATTGTGAGGTAGATAGGGAATTTGCATGTGGGTGGTGATTGGTTGGGTGTGTTTCCTGGGCAGCCAATCAGCACACTGGGAAAGGGAACATACCTAAATCTATTGTCCATACTCAACCCTTTTGTATATACAGTTGTCCCTCTGTATCCACGGATTTGGTATCCACGGATTTAAGTATTCAAGGCTTGAAAATATTCTTAAAAAATAATAATCCCAAAAGCAAACCTTGATTTTGCCATCTTATATAAGGGACACCATTTTGCATGTAATGGGACTTGAGTATTTACAGATTTTGGTATCCATGGGGGAGGTGGGCTGGAACCAACCCCCAGTGAATATGAAGGGACAACTGTATAGATTTATCTAGTCTCAAGCAATTATGCTTGAATTGGGAACTCATCTGTATTTTTCACCGGCATGATAGAACATTATAGAACATTTTTATTTCTAAATAGATTGAGCAAACTCAGGGCAGTAGAAAATGTTCCCTATGTTTGAGCCAAGTGTGCACAGAATTTCCTTTTAATATATATTAAAATAGTTTTATGTCAGAGGTGTTTTTTGACCTTAGTGTATTTTTTCATTACTTTATGAAAATGTGCATAGCCAATAGTGGAATAGTTAAGATTCAGGGTATTGTGTCTGGTACAATAAAACTGTAGACACTCTCTTTTTACTTAGGCTGCAATCCTCTCTATATCTATATCTCTCTATATCTATATCTATATCTATCTATCTATATTTCAGCCTCAGAGGAAAGCAAGAGCAAATGTCCTCTGAACAAATTCTGCCAAAACAACCCCTTGATAGGAGTTTAGGGTCAACATAAATTAGAAATGACTTGATGGCACACAACAACAAAATTGCATTGAACTCAATGCAGCTTGCTTCTGAGCAAATGTGTAGGATTGCACTGTCACTACATTTTGCTTTCATTGTCCCCTATAAAATTATGTAGAGGCTGTGTTGAGAATGTTGAAGTTCAGTTTTCCACTTGCAGAGACTTTTAGAATACGATACAGCATTTCCAATCTGAAGTAGTACAATCCAGGAACATTTTCACCATATGATGAGCCTTGTGTAGAGTAGTGCTCCTTAGGCTATTTGGTGTCGGGGACCGGATTTTTTTTTTAAAAAAAATTTTGTTGCTAATATTCCAGGGACCAGAGCCATATTTGTGGCCATTGGCTACAACTGTTTTTTTCTTTCTTTCCCAGAAACATTCTGCAGATCAGCAGCTGGTGGCTTGCATAGCAGCTCCAGTCAAGGGACCACCACTTTGAGTAGCACTGGCAGAACCTCCCTGTTCCCTAGATTTCTGTGGGAATTACTTGCAAGTGTGTTATTTGTGATTGCAACCTTAATCCGAATGTTGCTCTTCTGGAAAATTTAAGAGTACTGTATAATTCAGACAAAGTAAAGCTTGTTTTTGGCCAATCTATTGAAGTTTGAGTCATTATTACCCAATCCTTGTCATCATGTTTGATTGTGGTCATCTAGGATGACTTTTGATTGCATATGCATGTGTGCATGTGACTGAATAATAAGTTCAGGTAATGTCCTCTTTGGGGATTAGATCAACACTTGCAAAAAGTTCCTTTCAAGGAGCTATCACAGAAGCTGTGATCACAGCACATTTCAATATGTTATACCTGAGAAAATGTATGAGAAGTAATACTACGTTGAAATCCTTACAGTCTAATCCATAAGTGTAATAATCTTGTGTATAAGATATCTCTTTCCTCCACAGCATTCTTTCTAATCCTCATTGTTATTTTGTCAGATTCTGTTGCACAAAAGATGAAAGAGAACATAATCTGGTCTGACCAAATAGTTCATTGGGTGAATTTTCATGATGAGAAATAGTTGCTCTATCTCCTCAAACATAATTAAATATCCAAATCACTCTCTTCCAAGAAAACTTGTTATAAAGTGTTAAAGACTTATGAGTTATGCTGCAAAGTATCATGTTGCAATATATACCGGTATATTCAATTACACTGAAATTTAGATATGTTTTATTATTTAGGGCTTCCCAAGATATCTTGAAAATATAATGAAATAGATAGTTACAAGAGGATTCCTGTAATTATTCATAACAGACTGTAGCAATGTTTCTTTGCAGCGATAGGAACTAAGTAATGAAAATCAGTTAAGTTATATAGTTTATAACAAAAGTAGAAGCATAATTATTTTTAAAAATAATTGTTTGACTTACATTTTGATTTCAGCATTAGCTTAATTGCAGCATCAGTTTTAAAATTAAGTTATTAATCAAGTAAATGAGAGACTGTAAAGAACCAACAGATTTTATATTTCCCAGCTGATTTTTTTTTAACTGAAAGTCTGGTTTTCTTCAGTTTTTGAGGGGGAAAATCCCTGTTTCATGCTTTTAGTTACTCCTTCCAGATAGAATTGGATTTATTTTAGTTTACGAATGATGAGTTAAACATATTACTGTAATTATTTTGTACTGTGAATATTAATTAACAATATTTGATAACTAGGAATTTTAGTTTTAGCTTTGAAGTCTTTATTACAGTATGGGATTGTCTGGTTTGACAGCCACATTTCTATAAAAATTTATGACAAAGAATGGTTTCAGTATAGTAACAAACACAGTCTTGGATTACTTGATATAAAGTGCACCTTGACATGCATTCCAAGTTGGAATTGAAGATCCTGCTTTTTGTATGCTTGGCCTATTCCTGTTAACTGACCTGGTATGCATAGATGTATGTATGTATGTATGTATGTACTGTATTTATTTCTCTCTCCCTCTCTCTCTCTCCCACCCCCTCCAAAAAACTTCTTTGATTTTTAGCTTTCACTCCCAGAGGAACAGAATGAAATAACAAGAAATGGTTGTGAGTCCAAGGAACTTGTCTACCTTGTTCAAATCTCTTGTCAGGTAAATTGTATGAATTTTCTTCTTTTTGGCTTTTATGAAACATTACATGAACTACATGGCTATTTTGAAGCCTCCCTCATTCATTTCCCTCTCATATTTTCCACTGTTTCTGTTGTGAGGTGAGAGAAGTACTGAGGTTTTAATGAAAGAACTGGGGTTTTAACGAGAGAAGTAATTATGAACAAGTACTATATTGGTTGCAATAACATTTATTCTGGAAAAGCAGGTCCATCTAGATGTGTGTCTAGTTATATATGCCTGCATCTTTGTGTATATTGCATATGTAATGGGTTTATTGTCATTCCTGAGCCAGCCAATGAAATGATGGGTGAGGAATTAGCAGTATGTTGTACAAAAATTGTTGCTGGTTTACCTATTTTTCAAAGTTGGTCGGGGAGCAAAACTAGCTGATGGGCTACAGTGGAGTGTAGCTTTATTGATTGAAACTAAAGCTGTAAGATGAACCTTTCAGCTAACCTGAACTACATACCCCAAACACTACAGCATGTGTATGTGAGCTACAGAAAAATTAGCATTTTAAAATATAAAACCAGTATCAGCATTAATTATTTAGGGTTGGGGAACATTGATACACTGTCTACATTTGTGTCTCTTGCAAAATTCAGGCCAACAGCTATCATGTCAGAATGCACAGAGAAGTTATTGAAATACACAAACACCTGGACAACTTCATCAGGAAAGAAGAAATCCTAAAAGTAAACAAAATCTGGCTACGTCTTGAAAAACACCAAAATCAAAACTCAACACATGCAAATGAACTCCACCCAGGGACAGGGGGATTTCTAGTAGGTAATGGGCCATTAGCTAAACAGACACTAATTCTCCTTGCATATCTCCACCCAGAAACTAGCCATTCAAATACACAAATTTACATATCCTCTCCAACAGGGGCTCACAGTATATTACCCCCCCTCCTACCCAATCATTCTCTGCTGATGCCAGCCACAGATGCAGGCAAAACGTCAGAAATAAATTCTTCCAGAACACAGTTCACAGCCTGGAAAAAAAAAAAACCAAGGAAAATTTGTGCCTCAGTTTCTTTTGTTTAAGGGCTGGTTCCTTGTCAACCATTCCATAACTACGAGGTCTGTCTATTAAATAACAAGACTGATACAATAACCCATCTTTATTTATATGTGTTACAATTCTAATGCTTGTCCCCTTCAATGTGTTCCCCGTTCACACTCACACACCAATGCAGTCTTGTTTTCCACTGTTCAAAGGCTTGGAGCAGATCAGTTTCTGTCAGTTGTGTCAACACATCTGCCGTTTTCTTTGTTCTGCATCATTTGACTTAAAACTTGTTTCTTTAAGCACTGATTTCACTTTAGGGAAAAGAAAAAAGTTGCATGGTGCCAAATTTGGCAAATATGGAGGATGTTCAAGTGTAGTAATGCATTTAGTGGCCTAAAACGGCTTCACAGAAAGTGCTGTGTGAGCAGGCGCATTGTCTTGATGAAGAATGAAACCATTTTTCCACAGTTCTGGCCTTCCCCCCCCCCTGACTCTTTCTCTCAGCTTTGTCAAAACTTCCTTATAATAATGCTGGTTCACTATTCTGCCTTCTGGAACCAAAATTATACCCTTGATATCAGAAAAACCAATGAGTATGTCTTTGAATGTGGACTTGCTTTGGCACTCATCACAAATGATGCTTTTTTGAAAAAGGTTTGTGTCTGGATCAAGTTGCTGCAGAACATCATGTTGCTTGACTGTAAACTTAGCATTTTTCCGGCACACAACAGACAACACAGCTGCTTTAAACCATGACTGACAATTAACTGAACAGCCGAGAGTGGTGATGTTTGTCATGCAGGTTCAGACATATTCAAGGTCACCACTCAAGCATTCCCAATCAGTTTTCCCTGATTTATCTGAAAGGTAGAAACACAGTCTCGTTATTTAATAGACAGATCTTATATAAGCAAGATAAACCTGGGTTTTAGAGAAGTAGAGAGCCCTGGTGGCACAGTGGTTAAATGCCAGTACTGCAAGTCACCACGTTGCAAGTTTGATTCCAGCGGGCTCCAAGGTTCACTCAGCCTTCCATCCTTTCGTAGGTCGGTAAATTGAGTACCCAGCTTGTGGGGGGCAATTAGCTAACACACATTGGAAACTGTTTAATGCAGTGTAGATGTGTAAATAGCTATTGCTTAAAACAATTTGTAAGCCGCTCTGATAGCCTTGTAGCTGAAGAGCGGGGTATAACTAACTAACTAACTAACTAAATAAATAAGTAGGATGGAAATTAGATTAAGCAAAAATATGCACGTACTGTACACTTATTTTGTAGAATGCATGGTGGAAACTGAAAACTGATTTCATGGCACACAGAATTTTCATCCTTGTGATGCAGAACATAGCACAGCTCTGCCAGTGCTGAATTTGATTTGCAGCAAACTTGGAAACACTGTCCTGGAGACACCTATTATCCTGATGCAGAGATCCTATATCTACATGTGGTGGACATCTGCTCGGCTCTAATATATAAAACCAAATGAACTGTTTTAACATATCCAATACCACTTTTCAGAGCTGATGGGCAGGACAGGCCCCCAAGCAAATGTTGCTTTTCCTCATGGGAGGAAGTGGAGACATTATCAAGAAAGTTAAAAAGAGGTGATTGAGGAGAGGGATAGACAGGTGGAACAGGTATCCAGGGATGTAGTACCAAGTCATTGGAGATGCTCATTCTTTAAGATAAACATCCTGAGTCTGCTCTTTATCATTGCATGCGAACAATCAATGGATTCCTGGATCAGCTGACAATCAACAGGGATTAGCCAAGGCACAGGAGAATAATACTCTGTTAGCATCAGCCACCTAAATATTGCTCAAAGTAATGAGAAAGCTGGTTTGCTATGCTTGCAGCTCATGTTCTCTGTTGTTCAGGAGACAGAAAGCCTTGTTCTGCGTATTAAGAGATGTGCCAAGGCAGTTCAGACTTGGTCTGCTTGACTGGTGTAACCGCTTAGTAATAACCTCTTATTAAATCTCATAGTGCCATTAGTTGAAGTTAGAAGAGCCTGCGCAGTCCACACATCCAGGTTGCAAGGATACATTAATACTGCCTTTACACACCACTGCTGCCCTAAAATACTTTTTCCCTCCACTACTGTGCTATAGTCAGGATGGTGGTCTGGTTACTAATGTGTGAATATGTCCAGCCAATTGGCTCTTGAAGCAGTCACCCATGTCAGTGCAATTATGAAGGGAAATCAGTGTGGAATCATAACATTTAAGCGAATTAAAATATCTGGCTTGTTGGAATCGTTTTTGAAACTTTCTTTAAAAGTGAAATAAGACAGTGGAACAACACCATTGTTTAAACCAGTCCCAGAAGTTAGCTTATTAGTTTGGCCTAAATCCATGTACTTTTCATTATTCTAGATATTTAGGAGAAATTTATTGCAAATGAGAGTAGTGTTGTTGAAAGCAAAAGAAATGAGTCATCCCAGTAACTGCTCTTTAGAACTCTTGGACTGGAAAATTTGTTACGTTCTTTTCACTGGGTAGCCTGTTGAAAGCACTTTGGTTTGTGAACTCAATCTGCAGCAGATAATCAGACAAAAACCAAAACAAAAACCTTTCAAGCACTGCACCTCCAATATGGCCAACTTAGACTCTGTGATTTGGCTAAATTCTATTAAATATCTGTAGCCTAGAAACGCTTCTTAAACCCCCTTGGGGAGGGTACATAGTGAATTTTTAAGACAAGTTTTTTCCTTGTTAAAATACTGTTTTATGTGTAATTAGAGAGTTTATTGAACAGATAAGAAGGACTTGGAGTAGATTAGATAATGTCTCTCCCCCTCCCACCACAGTCATTTTTTCCCTGCTTCCCCCATCTCTCCACATGGTGATCCCATAGTCAGATAATTTCCCTTTTCAGTTGCTTGTTTTTCCCTTGGTGAAGGGAATAGGTGAGGGAGAATGTCAACTAGAAGCCTGCTCCTGATCTCTTCCCAGATATAATTCCTTGTGGGCAATAATTGTTGGATTCTGCTTTGATAGGTTGAATTGAGTTGGAAATGTGTGTAACTATACAGCCAAAGATGAATGGCAATACCATTTCTGCTAAGATGAGTTTGAAAACCCAAAAGGCTGGAGGCTTCAGTAGTTAATTGGTTCGCCATTTGTATCACATTAGCTCCCTCATGTAGTTGTCGTGAATGTAGTTGCAATGAATTTCTCCACATTTCCATTTTCTCACAGTTGACTATGCAGTGTGTGGGTATGGACAAAGCATCAGCTACATTTTCTTTTTCATGTAACTCATGTTTTTCTTGCTGTTGCTGGATATGTAATAACTCTCACTTTTCTAAGCAAAACTCCAGGTTTAGTTTAATCTCCTTGGTTTTATCTTTAGAATTCTGGATAATGCTGTAGGCTACAAGTCTACAGCAGTTTCTGTATTTATGTTTTGTTCATGGCTGAACACATCCTTGTTGTGTTCTTCCAGTGGAACATGTATAACATTTCCATGTATATACAAGGAAAATGTATTGCTCACATTTTTACATCAAACATGTCTCATTTTTTTCTAATAATGTGATTTTGACATTGTTTTTTAAAAATGTTTACATTAATAGAAGAGCTGCTAATTTCATAATATAAAATATCTATAACGTCAAAACAAGGAGGGTATTGTAGCTTTGACCCACAGACTGTTCTTTGTGAATCAAGTCAATTTTGTACAAATTATTTCTTTTTGGTTGCATTGATAACAGTTAACTCCAAAGTATTTATTTAATATACTGCTTTTCTGCCAAGATTGGGGCACAAGGTGGCCTGTAACACATTAAAACATCTCGATAAAGCACAGTAAGTTATAAATGTTAAATTACAACATTAATTTAAAACATCAGTTACAGCTTTTTAAAAACAGCACATTAATTAAACTATTAAAATCCAGCACCTCCAATTAGATCCAGTCAGTTATTGAAGGCCTGGCTGAATAAAATGGGCATTGCCTTGGGCAGAAGGCCAATGGGGAAGGAGCTGCCTGTGAAGGATATTTGACAGGATACTAGCAGCCATCACGAAGGCCCTCTTTCATGCCCCCATCTTCTGAAGAGACATTTACTGCAGATGTTAAAACCTGGGCAAAGTAATGTGAGGTAATACTCTCCCCCAAGTAACCTGGGCCCTTGCCATGGTAGTAAAATAAAATAAACTGTAATAATGTGTATAATCGTATGCCTTCATTAAAGTGGCAAATGTTTTGAGGGTACCATCAACCTTCTTGGAGATGCAGAGAAAGCAGTAGCTGGGCAGAAGTTTTGGAGCAGGACTTGGCCACCCCTCCTCATGGAGACATGGGCTGCAGTTGGGTATAGTCATTGTTTATAAAAATTGGGATATACCATTTAAGAGACCTCCAGACTTCCATTCTCATGGTCCTTCTGGTTTGCATTGCAAATGCTGATCCAGATGATTTTCCACAGAATTAAAGTACCGTATGTTCCGGTGTATAAGACGACTGGGCACATAAGACCCCCCCCCTCAATTTTTAAGTTAAAATATAGAGTTTGCCCCCCCCCAAGCCAGCCAGCCAGCTCACTGGCTGTAGATGATGGAATAGTCTGTGAAATTAAAGGACTTGAGAACAGCTAAAAAGGCATGAGATACTTTGAAAAAAATCTGTGGTGTTCAATCTTTGGAAAGTAAGGTTGCATTAATAATTAAGTTGATTAATATGAAGCTGGTTAATATGAAGCTATCAAATCCCAAATTTTTGAATGAGCACATTAATGATTTTAGAGCCCCTTGCAAACTCCTGGAGAGGAAATCCCCCAAAGCTATGCAAATGGGAATCTTCCTGGCAAGTTTACCAAAATACAACCCCATAATAAATACCTTGCAATTGAAGAATGATTTACCTCTGCCAGGAGCTTTTATTCAGATAAGAGAATTTCACCATAGACAAAAATTTGATGCAAAATGATAAGTTTGAATCCAGAAATTCTAATTTTAGGCTAACATTATTTTAATGGACTGTTTTTCTTCTCTCCTGAGCTAAATGTAGGCCATTTAACACTTCAAAGGCAAAGCAGTCATTTCTCACAGCAGGGGGAAGGATCGGCTGGGAAAACTGCCCAAGCAATTTTTACACTTCAAAGACAAGGCAGTCATTCTTACAGCAGGGGAAAAGATCTACTGGGCCTATAAGATGACCCCCCACTTTTGAGGAGATTTTCAAGTGTTAAAAAGCAGTCTTATACGTCAGAAATATACGGTACCTTAAAATATTCTGTTAAAATATAACGTCTCATGAGTAGGGATGGATGGCTTTAGCATTGTAAATGGATAGCAGTTAATTCCAATTCACTGTGTATCTAGAAGTAATTTTAATTCAATAACATAGTTTTGATATAAATGTATTCTATTTATACTGAAAGATTCCTCTTGACATCCAAGAGGACAAGCTGGAAATTAGGGCTTTAGTTAGTTTGGCGTGGCTCCTGGTTGTCATATAGACCTTTGAAGAGCAAGGTTATATTCAGCCACACATTGAAGAGAACACTTGGCAGTAATAGTAGTACCCAAGTGCTGATGGACTTCAATTTGCAAAACTTCTAATCATGAGGATTAGTGGCAACTAGGAAATGTATAATAACATAAATTGTAGTCTGATAACATCTAGCACCCAAGATTGGGAACCACTACAGCATACTATAATGGATATTGTTGTGCTATAAAACATCCCCAGTTTCAGTCTCACCACTGTCATGGATATAGTTTGGATAACTGCCCCACCTAATTAACTTGTTTTAAAGATTACACTATTAGTGTGTGCATGAAATGGTTTGAACACTCTAAAGCATCCCATTAGTTTATACTTGCAGTAGATATAGATTTTCTGCTGCTTTGCTAAACAAATAGTTTGTTGCAGACTTACTTGCATTTTTCTTGTGTAGTAGTAGCATGTTTAAGAGTTGGGCTTACTGTAAATCCGGAACAGGGTAGATATTCCTACCTGTCTTTATATGGCTACTGATATGTCCAGGATTGTGTGTGATGCCCATGCCAAAATATTACCCATGTGTTAACTTTTGAGGTACATGCTGGAATAGAATGAAAAACAAATTCATTTGAATGAAGTAAGTCTGCTGATCTTTCAAGCACACTCTTTTTACTGTGAGAGCTTAAATAGTTTTATCAGTGGACCAGCTTCCAAAAGGCTAGGTCCAAGGCTCAGCAAAATATTTTTTCCCCCAATAAATAAAGAACTACACAACACTAGGAAAAGTAAGGCAAATACTTTAAACTGAAAACACTGAAAGTATACATGATGGAATACAAGAACTTGACTTGTGCATTTTCTGACTTATGGCAACCCTAAGGTGAACCTATCATGGAGTTTTCTTGACAAGATTTGTCCAGAGGAGGTTTGCCGTTTACTGACATACGTGTTGCCATACTAAGTTCCTACTGATTCAGTAAACCTACTCTAGTGAGGTCTAATAGTTGGGTTATTCCCTTTTACTCTGGTTCCTCTTTTTTCTGTGCTAATCTAATCATTTTGGTGTATTTAGCTGCGGCACTTTCTGTTTGGGAGCACAGGGTTCTTTTGGCTATCTTTAGAACACCTTCCACAGGTATTCTCCTATATTCACCAGGGCAGTTCACCTTTAGAAGGAAAGGCGTCACTACTGTAGACCCAAACACATCTAAGGCAGCACTCATTAGAAATAGCTCCCTTGTTGATGTTGTAAGAGGATTCTGGAGGATGCTTTGAATCTCTCAGCAGAAACGTTGGTTTCCTCTTGGCAGCAAACTCACCCGAAGCAAGTGATATCATCATAAAGCAGTAGTTGATTCCTAAGAAAGATGAAAGATTCACTCTTGAATGCAGATCTCTCACAGTATGTCTGACTATGCACACACAATGCCACATTGCTACTAGTCAGAAATGTGACATCTGTATATGAAGAAAGTCTGTTCACAGTTCTGCCACTACTTCTTTTCTAATGATCTTGTATGAGCCTGTCTGCTGTTCTGAAACTGAGTCATGTCATTAGTAAAATAAAACTATTGGCATTGATGCCTTCTAAATAATTGTGGGACTTCTAGATAAAAAGTGTTATGAACCCACTGCATATCACATTTAAGCAGGTAATACAGTCATGGATATGGGCTTAAAGGCATTCGTATATGTGGATGATTCAAAGGTTACCTGCAGATAACTACGGTTTATTTTGGGTAATATTTTAATTTATTGGATTCCACCTAAACATTAGGAAAAACTTCCTGACAGTAAGAGCTGATTGACAGTGGAATGCACTGCCTCCGGGTATGGTGGAATCTCCTTCTTTGGAGGTTTTTAAACAGAGGCTGGATGGCCATCTGTTGGGAGTGATTTGATTGTGTATTCCTGCATGGCACAGGCTTGGATTTGTGGTCTCTTCCAATTCTAGGATTCTATAAGCATTTCACCACTTTGTGTTACTTCTGCTTAAACAGTCTTCCAAGATTTATATTTGGTAAATCTTGCCAAGAAAACTCCATGATAATAAGTTTGCCTTAGGGCCACTATAACTTGGAAATGACTTGAAGGCACACAACAGTAACAACAATTGCACTCAAATAGTTCTGACATTTAGAATTTACCATCAATAACTTAGTTTCCTACTTTGTCCCCCCTCTTTCTGATCTGTTGCTTTTATCATATGTTTTACATGGGATGTGACTGATGGTACATTGTTTAAATTACAAGTTGTAAAGAGAGAGGGTAATCTAATAAAGTGTCGAGAGAAGCAAATCCCTTTTCAACTAGCAAGAGGCCTGAGTTGTATATTTTTCATCCTGCCATTCAGAAATTCATTTAATCAAGGAAAAGAGTTGAGCTTTGAATGTTGGAAACTCTTTATTATTATTCTGTTAGTAGTTTATAGGCTCTTGTTCCTCTTCAGCTTCATTAACTAGTTTCCTTCAGTAAACATACTGGTGAGATATTTATTAAATAAATAGATTTTGGAGATAGGGTTATAGGGAGCAGTGGTGGTGGAAAGGAAATTGATTTCAGCCATGCGTACACAAGAGTTTTACTGCTGCCAAGTATCTTGTTTGAGTCTGTTACACAACAGCTGTCTTTTGAAAGACTGCATATGCTCTTTGCTCCAGAATGAATGGCTCCATTAGTTCTTTAAGTATCACTTACCAGTTTTTACCTCTGTACTAAGAATCTTGTAAATTCCTTTGATTATTCTAATGATTGTGTAATATGTATACAAATAATTGGATACAGGCAAGAGTTTTGCATTTCCATTATTTTACACACTCCCCCTTCCCATATTTGTATATAGCACAAAGGCTTCACTTTATGAATTTCATGAAGTAGACTCTGTCCACAAAAGTCTATGCTAGAAATTTCTTCTTTCCAGATAGTTTCAAAAGTGCTTCATTGTTGTTAACGTACCCTAAAGTTTTCTCCAACTTTTGGCAACCCTATAATAGGATTTTCTTTGCAAAATTTATTCACATGATGTTTTCCATTGCCTTCTCCTAAGGGTGAGAGTGTGCAACTTGCCCAAGGTCACACAGTGGCTGAGTAAGGATTTGCACCCTGGTCAACCACAGTCTTAATCCAACACTCAGAACTACTACACCATGCTGGCTCACTCACAAAGCTGCTACTGAAATCCTTTTGTGACTTTTTATATATAAAACTGAATTTAGCCCTGTTTAAGTATTTGAAGGGGTGTCACGTTGAGGATGGAGCAAGCTTGTTTTCTGCTGCTCCAGAGACTATGGAACAATGGATGCAAGCTCCAGGAACAGAGATTCCACCTCAACATTAGGAGGAACTTTCTGACAGTAAGAGCTGTTCGGCAGTGGAACACACTCCCTCGGAGTGTGGTGGTGTCTCCTTCCTTGGAGGTCTTTAAATAGAGGCTGGATGGCCATCTGTCAGGGATGCTTTGATCGTGATTTCCTGCATGGCAGGGGGTTGGACTGTATGGCCCTTGTGGTCTCTTCCAACTCTACAATTCTATGATTCTATACAAACCTATCAGGATTTGGACAGTGGTGCTGCATTCATTTAGTTTCATCTTACCAAACGTGAACCTAAAACTACATCCAAGTTGGAGTTCAGCCTGTATTCCTGAACTCAAACAATTAGTGATAGCAGTTTAGACTTTGTGTTAGAGTGTGAGATAGTTTGCTTCATTTTTTAAAAGGGTTTAGTTTTACATTTCCTGATACTATCAGATAACATGGAACTAGAAATAACACTGGGTAAACACATACAGCAGGATTTTATCAGAATTTTTCTGTGTTTTGATTAGACTTCTACAGTGTTTTCCACTGTGCTTTTAATAAAAAAAAAGGTGTAGGGGTCATACTTACAAAAACAGACATATGTTAAAGTTCAAGCAGATGTAAAAGCCATGCTGTGATGAGGTTAAACCCCAACTGGTCTTCTGGCAATTTTCTAGAAATCTGGATGTTAATAAATGATCTGATTTTAAAAATATACATCTGTCTTATTCCTTGGCTCCTACTTTCACCTGCAAGGGCTTTGCTCACAGATAAATAGTAAAAAGTCCATGATTCATGTGTTAAAAATAAAATATCTGTGTTCAGTAGGTAAAGTGTAAATTTTCATATTTGAGAAGTGATTAAATTGGCTCTTCAGTTGTGTAGAAAAGACTTGTTTTAATATTAAAACTTGTTTTAATATAATATATCCACCAGAAAGCATTGATTCAGTTCTAGTGAAGAATTTAAGTTATACATTTAATCACATTGTTTCATAATAGAAACTTAATATTTATATAAAAATTTTTGTTGATTCATCTTGCTCTGAAGGGTGTTGCAAAGCTATGGGAATAGCTGTCCCGCCTCCATTCAGAAAGACCTGCCTCTGTGCTCTCCTGCCACCTCCCGCCTATCTTAGGGAGGCATGGTCCTAGCAGAGCTCTCAAAAAAGCTTAATGGAAAAGATTAATGAGCTGCCTTTTCCACCTCACAACATGGTTTAGTCAGGACCTCCCTGAAACAGGCATGGTTTCCCCAACCCTGTCTCTTAGACTGGGGGATTGAGGGTCTTTGCCACTTGTCTGGATTCTGTCTGGGGTCACCTTTATCAACTTCTTGTCACTTGAGTGCCCAACTCATGAGGGTGGTTAAATCAGACAGGCCAGGTTATCATCAAAACTCTATTTGAGCATTTTCAAATATGGGAATTTCAGGATGTTTACATGAGAAATGAGCAATCTCTTTTGGTACTAGTAAGCTATTTATTATAAGTATTCATAGATGTATAAACACACACATTCCCTTTAGGGAGCAACACAGACATAGCAGTGTCAGGGCTCTTACCTTACTTATATAACATGACATTGTACGTAAGGTGTCATTCCTGTCATTACATTATAGGGTATGACTGTTAGATGGTTACACTTTCATAGGGACTTTCATAAGGATTGAACCTTGATCTCTCTGCATTTTTTTTAAGCAGGCTTGGTAATAATTAACATATATAAGAACATCATTCTTCTAAACCATTTAACATAGCCTTTTAGCCATCATAAACAGCATCTTCCTCCTCATGAAGTTCTTCCATAATTTCATAGTTTCCCATGGTGTCTGCAAGGCATTTTAGAAAAATTTCTTAAAGGCTTGTACATGCACACAATGCTATTCCTTATATCATAGCCACCTCAGCATTACAACTTAACCAATTAGGTGTACGTTCTCATCTATGTGAGGAATTATATATCTCTAAAAGTTTCTGTGAATATACAGTACAAGCATTCAGTGGTTAATCTCAAGCATTGTTAAATCTCTTAACAGTATCCACTACTATAAACAGGTTAAAGGGCATCCATTACAAGCATAATGGATACATCTCTGTTTATGTCTATGTTAGAATAACCTTACCAGTACCAACACTGCATCTTAGGGCAGCACGTCAGGTCCAAGTATAAGACTATCAGCTCAGCTGTCTATCAGATAGCATCTTCCTGGGATGGAGGCATGCAAATGCAGCCTGATTTATGGGTCTAACTTGCCTCTTTTTATCCTCTCCTTACACCCACTCAGCTTATCAGATATCTAGTTAAAACCCAGGAGGACCAAAGTTTGGGAACCACTGCTGTATAGGATACCAGGTTGTATTCTATACTTCAGTGTTATACGAACATGCCAAGAAGTTGATAACTGAATAACTGGCAAAACCACCTCTGAATATTCCTTGCCTAAGAGAACCCTATGAAATTCATGGGGTCGCCATAGGTCAACAGTAGACTTAAAGGCATACACACACACACACACACACACACACATCTACACACAAACACACACACACACACCTAACATCCCACAGTTTCAAACTGTGCAGCTCAACATCCACAGAGTGGCAAGAATACTGGCAGCTATAACTACATGCAGCCTGCCACAGACAAACAAGGCATGCACACAGACTTCATAGTGCTCATTCTCCAATGTCCTCCTGGTTAGATTATCTCCAATTAATGTTCTCTTCAGTGGAGCTCCTGATGGTATTGGGTCAAGGTTTTCTTGAGACAAAATTCTAAGGCAAGGCTTTTAATGTTCTGTGTATTGCAACACACATATTCACAGCATTTTTTAAAAAAAATGTGTATGCTTTCAAAAGACATCTGAAGCAATATTTAATGAAATGCCTTTTTGATGTACAAGGAATGACTGTTTATAGAATCATACAGTCTTAGAACTGGAAGGGACCACAAGGACCATGTTGTCCAACCCACTATGCACAACTAAAGTACTCCTGAAAGATGCTAATCCAACCTCTATTTAAAGATCTCCAAAGATGAAGAATCCTCCACCCTCCAAGGCAGCCTATTCCACTGTTGAACAGCTCTTACAGTAAATAAATAAATAAATAAATAAATAAATAAATAATCTACCTAATGTTTGAGTAATCTCTTTTCTTGTAATTTTAGCCAATTGGTTTGTGTTCTAGTCTCCACAGCAGCAGAAAACACATTTGCTCCATCTTCTACATGACATCCCTTTAGATATTTAAAGATAGATTATAAAATTGTGCAAGAAATATGATTCCATATTGGGAAGTACCCTAGTACAGATGCAAAATGCATGTTTCGCATTCAGAAGGGAGAATGTTCAGTCCCTGGAATTCAGCTGAAAGGTTCTTGGAATGAAGGTCTAAGAAAGATTTTTGTCTGAAACCTTAGACAGAGTCTGGCATTTGGAATTGATATACTATGGCACCTGCACCTGTCCTTGTCTGCTATTGCTCTTCTTCTTTGTCAAAATCCTAGTTATTCTGCTGGAAGGCATGGCGCACCTGGAACATGTGCCTTATTTCCTAGCAGAATCATACTTTCAGGGGCTACTGGCAGATACATTCTTAATTACCAGTCTTTCCAAGAGCATCACTGGGATTTTGATTCATTGGCAAAAATGGCATGGGCGCAACAGAAACAGGGGCAGTGGCAGGTTTGTCAGCAGCAGTAGTGAGAGGGTGGGCCCCTGAAATGTTCCATGGATACACACCTTAACCACAGCCCCTGGGCTAGATGGACCACTTGTCTGGTTTAGTATATATATTTTTAGTGGGTGAAATAACAGTAGAAAAAAGTCAGAAACAATAAAAAGTCAATATGAAGTTGAAGGCTTTCACCACCGTCATCCATAGATTTTCCTTGGTTTTTTTTCCAGCTGTGAGGAAGTAAACTCTTCCAGAACACGGCCTCACAGCCCAGAAAAAAACCAAGGAAAACAATAAAAAAATAATTTTATTTTAGGCAGGTTTAGCATTGCTAAAAGTGAAAAACAAAACCTGATCATAAGTTTAACTTATTCAGTGCTTTGCTTAGGAGAGTTGACAGCAGTCAGTCCTGTTTTTCTGCTAGAAATGCTGTTTTATACTACTGGTTACTATAACTTGAATTGCTGGGGAATATACAGCACTTCAGTGCTTTCTTCCACTCTCTGCAGGGCAAGAGCTGGATTGTGAAGCGGAGTTATGAAGATTTTAGAGTGCTTGATAAACATCTTCATTTATGTATTTATGACCGGCGCTTCTCTCAGCTCGCAGAGCTACCCCGCTCGGATGCCTTGAAGGACAGTCCAGAGGTAAAATATAAGTTTGTGTCTAGATGTGAGAAACTAGCTAATGAACAGAGAGGAAGATGTGTCTTTAATTTTTTTGGAACACTATTATTTTATTTATCTCTTAACTATATGAGGAAGCTCTTATTTAGTTATGAGAACAGTGCATTTCTGTATAACTGGAGGACTGGGGATAGAAAAAAATGTTAAGAGAAATTATTAAGTCTACTCTCCTGCTATTGTGTTGATCATTGTTAATATTAAAACTTAATTAATTTTCAGTGTTTGGATATATTTCTAAGGGTTTTTTTTCTACAAGGGATGAACAATAAAAAGACTTGTACTGTATGTGTAAATGGGGTATATATTTTCTTAGGCATCAAAAATATCTTGTTTTATAAGATTTTGCTCAGCTTAATATGCAAACTACTTTAAAACTAGCTTCGTTTTCTGTACTTATGTGGCAAAAGGAGGGGTTTAAAATTTAAGGTGAAGGAAAGTGTTGATAGGGGGGGAAAAATTCTAGCCTTCCACAGCAAATAGCAGGCTTCAGCTACTTCATCTTGAAGTTCAATATCTTGTATCAGCAGCATCATACTATTTCTTTCTTACTTTATGTAGCTTGTCACCCAGATGCTGATGGCTTACCTGTCAAGACTTTCAGCCATAGCAGGCAACAAAATAAACTGTGGACCGGCCCTCACATGGATGGAGGTACTATAGAGTGTACAGCCTTGTGTCATTTAATATGCCTGCTAGTTTGCTAAATGCTTTCTATCTACAACCATACAAGTTGGAAATGGAATGTGAGAATACAGTATTAAATGAGAAATCACTGCTGCATTACTGTTTCCTCTGTTCGAGTGTACTTGCAACTTTAGTACTATCCTTTTTTTCTTAAAATAATGTGGGATTATTCATGAGTTTGACCTCACATAATCAAGGACCACATAGGCAGTATGACATTACATTGTGTCACCACTGATCAGACCTGTTTTCCAGCAGCCTGGGGAGGGACTCCTTGCATGGGTATTGGCTCCGCCTCCAACCAATCACAGGCAGGACAATCTGAAAAACAAAACCTAAGCCACCCCTGCCAGGAGGAGGAGCCAACCCCATCCTCCCCAGTTCTGTTCTGCCTCGGCTGCAATCAGGCAGGGCTTCGCTTAGCTCCAGAGCTTCTTAGCAAGAACAAAGGATTTCAAGATGGCGGCGCCCATACACAAGCGTGTGCAGGGAGGGGACCTCTCGGAGGAGGAGGATGTCCCCCAGGGCCTGCCAGGGGACGGGCTCCGGTCCCCAAACAAGGAGCTCCGTGGTCCCTTTCTGGGACGCACGTTGAGCGCTACCCCCCTGGGCAAGATGGAGCGCGATGGGGTCTCCGGACTGGAGACGGACCGCGCGGAGGAGACGGAGGAGGAGGCGGCGGCGGCGGCCCGGTCTTCAGCAGGGTCCTCTAGGCCCGAGTGTCCACAGAAGGCCTCGTCGCCCCGGAGGTCCTCCCACCGCTGATGGTGGAAGGTAAGGCCTTGCCGCCAGAGCTGGGCGCCTGGCTGGCCTTGGTGGCCCGGCAGGTGCTGGCGGCGGGCGGCGGTGCGGCAGGGGACTCGGGGGACTCCAGTGCGGGGGCGGGGAAGAGTACAAACCCCAGTTCCCCAACCCCATGGCCCCCTAAGGGCAGCCCGGTAGGGGGGAAGGCGGCAGAGGCGGCGGCGAGTCAGGAACGGGCTCAGCCGGACCGCATGGAGCCGCAATGGGGGGGGGACTCCTCACCGCCCCGCAAGAGACTGCGAAAGGAGAAGCACGTGGTGCTTCCCGACAGGGGCAGCGATCTCGGGGAGGAGGTGGAAGACCTGAATGCCCGGGAGGAAGGGGAGCTTTCCTCCGAAGCAGAGGGCGAGGAGGGAGATGAGTTTGAATCCCCGCGCCTTTTTGAAAGCGCCTCCTTCGCGCTATTGCTTAAGAAGGCCTTGAGGGCCCTGGAGTTGGGGTTGGAGGACCCTAAACCGGTGGGTTCCAACAAGGGGGTCCCTGAACTCAGGACCTCGGGCAAGGTTTCGGGCAACGTGCTACCCTTTCCCGACGTCCTGAGGGAGGCGCTGGTGGGGGAGTGGGCACAGCCAGGTTCTTCAAAGGCACAACCAGCCTTCGTCAAACACCTGTACATGTTCCCAGGAGAGGTGTTGGAGCTTTTGAAGCTCCCGGTCATCGACGCTCCGGTTGTGGGCCTGGTTTCTGGCTCGCTTTTCCCCAGGGATGGTGACGAGCACCTTAAGTCCCCAGACGACAAACGCATTGAGTCCTTTCTCCGCAGGTCCCATGAGGCTGCGGCCTTAGCTATCAGGGCATCGGTGGCCTCTTCTATTTTTTCCAGGGCCATTATCAGATGGTCAAAGGATTTGATGACCAATGTCCCAGAGGACGAAATAAAGTTTCGCCAGGGCATGACCAAAATTGCTAAGGCTTCGGCCTATGTGGCAGACGCGAGCCTTGATGCTCTACGGTTCACTTCCAGGGCGGTCGCAGCAAATGTGGCAGCAAGGCGCCATCTATGGCTGAGAAACTGGAACGTGGATAACAAGGCCAAGACCAATTTGGCGGGTTGCGCATTTAATGGGAAGAAGCTTTTCGGTGACTCCCTTGAGGAGGTTCTGGTAGAAACCAAAGACAAGAAGAAGATGCTCCCTTCTCTTCCTAAGAAGGAGGAACGCAAGTTTTTTCATCCCAACAACCAGAATTTTCATGGTTCCAGATACGGTGGCTTCAAGCAGTACAGAAACAACTGGAATCCCTCCAAGCAATTTTCAAGATCCAAGCCCAACCAGTCCTCCAAGCCCTCCACCAGCCAGCCTTCTAAACAAGGAGGCAAGGGTGGACAGGCTCTCTGACTATCGAGAGCTTCCAGTGGGGGGCAGACTGACCGCCTTTGCACGGATTTGGGAAGCTACATCATCCGATGCTTGGGTCAACAGGACGGTGAGTCAGGGCTACACGATAGACTTTATAGCAAGACCGCCCCCCACTTTCGTTCAGTCATGCACGACAACCTGCGAGGACAAGCAGAGGTGGATGGCGGACACCATCAATCACTTACGTCTAGTTCAGGCAATAGAGCCAGTGCCACAGGCAGAGAGATTCAGGGGGACTTACTCCCTTCTCTTTTTAGTCCCAAAGAAAAACAAGGATTGGAGAGCAATCCTGAATTTGCAAAATGTGAATCAGTTCGTGGCAAGACGCAAGTTCCGAATGGAGACTTTGCGCTCGATAGTGGAAGGGATCCAGGAGGGAGACTTTCTGGCATCTCTGGACTTACAGGAAGCGTACCTACACATTTTGATTCATCCGGCTCACAGGCGCTTCCTCAGGTTCGCGTACAAGGAGGAGCACTTCCAATACCGAGCGCTCCCATTTGGCCTGTCCTCCTCTCCAAGAATTTTCACCAAGGTTCTTGTGGCCTTGGTGTCGCACCTACGGTTGCAGGGGGTCCACGTTTTTCCTTACCTAGACGATCTTTTGATCAGAGTCTCGTCCCAGAGCGGCGCGAGCCAGAATATAACCAGGACCCTACAGTGCCTGGAATCACATGGGTTTCTGGTGAACAGGGAGAAGAGCCACCTGGATCCAGTACAGAGGATTCAGCATCTGGGCAATATCCTGGACACGAAGGAATTTCGTATATTCCTGCCAGAGGAAAGGAGAAGGAAGATCCAGGATTTAGTTACCCTTGTAGTGGGTCAGAACAAGTCCCCTCTGATGGTTCTGGCAAGACTCCTGGGCCTAATGATAGCGTGTTTAGACTCGGTAGCTTGGGCCAGGTTTCATCTCAGAAAGCTACAGTGGTTCCTCCTTCCCTTTCAGGAATTAATTGCGATCAAGGTGACCAGGTTCTTGAAGGTTCTGGCGGAGGTGAAGGAGTCTCTGAAATGGTGGTTGTCAGGAACTCTGTCACTGGGGGTTCCCATGGCGGAACCCAGACGGATAGTGGTGACTACAGATGCATCCCTGAGGGGTTGGGGTGCCCACTGCGGGGATCAGATGGCTCAGGGTCTCTGGTCAACTCAGGAAAGGGAGTACAGCATCAACCTGTTGGAGTTACGTGCTGTGAGGTTTGCGAGTTCGTGTTGATGGTAGAGGGGACCCATGTGTTGGTCCGGACGAACAACATATCAACCAGGTCACACATAAACAAGCAGGGGGGCACCCGCTCCCGGGCGCTCATGGAGGAGTCAGAGTTGTTATTCCTCTGGGCAGAGAGTCATCTACTATCAATCAGGGCAGAATACCTTCAGGGGAAATTGAATGTCCAGGCAGACTGGTTGAGTCGTCATACATTGTCCCAGGGCGAGTGAAGTCTCAACAGTTTAGCATTCCAGATGATAGTTTTTCGCTTCGGGACTCCGGCGATAGATCTCTTTGCGTCGGAGGAGAATCACAAGCTGCCGAAGTTCGTATCCAGATTCTGGACTCCGGGGGCGTTAGCCTACGATGCTCTAACAATCCGCTGGCCCCCGGCATTGTGTTACGCCTTTCCCCCGATAGCGTTACTGGGCCGTGTGCTGCGGAAGATCAAACAGGAGAAGGCAGAGGTGATCTTGATCGCCCCAAAGTGGCCGAGGAGACCATGGTTTCCGGACCGGGTCCACCTGCAAGTCCAGGAGGCTTGGGCCCTCCCGACGTGGCCAGACCTGTTGGTTCAAGATGAAATCATGCATCCAGATCCAGGCTGGTTACGACTGCACACCTGGAGGTTGAGCAGGAGAGATTGTTGAAGCAGGGCTACGATGTAGAGGTGGTTGACACCATGCTGGCCTCTCGTAAGCCTTCTACAATTAGGCTGTATGAGGTGACCTGGAGAGCTTTCTGCCGGTGGTGCCGGAGTAAAGGGGTCAATCCTTTGCAGGCATCGGTGGCTTCGGTGTTGTCTTTTTTACAGTCAGGTCTGAAGAAGGGTTTGGCACCTAGTACTCTGAAAAGGCATGTGGCAGCGTTAGGGTCTATTTTAAAGGGAACTCAGGGGAAGACCTTAGCCTCTCATCCGCATATTCACAAATTCTTAAGAGGAGTCACGTTGTTACGTCCTCCGGTGGTACATAGATTCCCATCGTGGAAGCTCAATGTGGTTTTGAAGGCGTTAATGAAGGAGCCCTTTGAACCGATCAGATCTGTTGACATGAGTTTTCTCACTTGGAAGGTAGTTTTCCTAGTCGCTATTACTTCAGCTAGGCGAGTTTCGGAATTGGGGGCTTTGTCTGTACGTGAGGAGTTGTGTGTGTTTCAGAAGGAATCAGTGACGCTCCGTTTAGACCCGTCTTTTGTTCCCAAAGTAAATTCAGTTTTCCATAGAATGCAGGAGTTAGTTCTTCCATCCTTTTGCCCGCGTCCAGTGGCAGAATTGGAGAGGCTGTGGCACATGCTAGATGTTAGGAGATCCTTGAAAATGTACATTAGGAGGTCGGAGGAGTTCCGCAAGTCAGATGCTCTGTTTGTGGCATACTCAGGTTCTTCAAAGGGTAAGAAGGTTTCTTCTTCCACAATAGCCAGATGGCTGCGTTGTTGCATCGAGCAGGCATACGTCTCCAGTGGGTTGCAGGTTCCACAGGGAATTGTGGCTCATTCCACCTGTAGTGCGGCCACTTCCGCGGTGCTGGGAAGGGTGCATTCCATTTTGGAGATTTGCAGGGCTGCGACTTGGGCATCGGCGTCCACCTTCACCAGGCATTATCGGATTGATGAGTATGCGTCTGCAGACGCGGCCTTCGGCCGGAAGGTTCTGCAACAAGTAGTTCAGTAGAGTCTTCAATTTCAGTCCCGCCCTGTTTTGGACCGCTTGGTTACGTCCCATGCAAGGAGTCCCTCCCCAGGCTGCTGGAAAACAGAACATTGGTACTTACCGTGAAGGTTCCTTTTCAGCAGCCTTGGGGAGGGAATCCTTACCCACCCAAAAAAATAAAAAAATAAAAAAATGGGGGTAATAAGAATGTATATAGATCAGTAGGGAAGTGTTATGTGGTATTTCTTTTTGGTCTGGAGCTGCATTAACCTTCTCTGGGGAGGATGGGGTTGGCTCCTCCTCCTGGCAGGGGTGGCTTAGGTTTTGTTTTTCAGATTGTCCTGCCTGTGATTGGTTGGAGGCGGAGCCAATACCCATGCAAGGATTCCCTCCCCAAGGCTGCTGAAAAGGAACCTTCACGGTAAGTACCAATGTTCCGACTACATGACTTCACAATGTCAAATCAAAGAGAGCATCGAAGCCTTGTTATGTATGTATGTGCCTTCAAGTCACCTGTCAACTTAGGGTGACCCCATGAATTTCATAGGATTTTCTTAGGCAAGGAATACCCAGAAGTGCTTTTGTCAGTTCCTTCCTCTGAAATATAGCCTCCATCACCCGGGATTCATTGTTGGTCTCCCATCCAAGTATTAACCAGGGCTGACCCTGCTTAGCTTCCAAGATCTGCCAGGATCGGGTGCCATTAGAGTATTTAGTCCAGTTCATAGAAGCACTCTGAAAAGTCTTCTTACAGTGTAAAGCCAATCAGATTCAGATCCATGGTGATGTCATAGAACCAAATCAGTGAGAATGAACCTTCCCTATTTCCCCCTATTTTATGACCTTCACATTTAAAATTTACCAAGACACATGGAGATTTATATCTTTTATATTATATAGAGATAATCCTTGGTTTGCATCAGATATATATTTGGCAGAGACCTGCAGCCAAATATGCTGATGCCATGCACCTGTATAATACACATGGTTGTCAAATTCAAAATTATATTTTTAGGTCTGTGAAGGGTTTCTGAATTAAAATTGTTTGCTTTCAGTGTGAGTGTCCTTCAACGCCATTTAACAAAAATGATCACTTAAAAGTAGATAGAAATAGGGTGATATAAATTGATAACCATGATAAGTTTAATCAAGACAGTTGTGTCACCTGTAAATCAACAGCTCTGCTTTTCTTATCAGAGAAAGATAAATAAACTCAGATGATCTAGAAAGCCAGTATGGTGTAGTGGATTCAGCATTGGACTATGACTCTAAAGACGAGGGTTCAAATCCCCACTTGGCCAAGGAAATCCACTGGGTGACCTTGGGCAAATGAGTCACACACTCTCAGCCTCAGAGGAAGACAAAAGCAAACCTTTTCAGAACAAATCTTGCCAAGAAAACTCCAGGATAGGTTCACCTTAGAGTCACCATAAATCGGAAAGGGACACAACAACAAACAACGCAGATTAAGTACCAAGAGTTTTGCTATCAAGTGTTAGAGATAACAGGGCTAGAGGTTAGAGTGAAATAAAATAATGGCTGCAGTATATTATTTTTCTGTGAGCAGCCTTTCCATACTTTTACTTCTTCTGGCCTATGTCTGCTAGAGCATGTCTGTGATAAGACACACAAATTTAGTTAGTATTGTCATTCATAGTGGAAAAAGCTCTGATCTATAGAAAGTGGTATTATTTGTGGCCCATTCCTTTTCTGGTTTTGGTATGCTGTGCCTGTGCTGTACTTGAGCACTCATTCTACAGGGAGCCCTTAAAGTTTTGTTGTCTTTGTAAATCAATATGCATTCCCATCTTCATGTGAACACTTGAATATGATAAATCTGCAGAGCTGCTTCTCTTCTACTGCCTCACAGTCTACCATATCCTTTTAACAGATTGATAACAAGGGGAATCACCTCCTAGTCCACGAAGAATCTTCCATTAATGTTCCTGCTATTGCAGCTGCTCACGTTATTAAGAGATATATTGCTCAGGCAGCAGATGAACTGTCCTTTGAGGTAAATATGAAAGGAATACAATATGAAGGAAGTATTTGTCCTTTAAATATATCAGACCCTAAATCTGACAATTACATTCTGATAGCCAGCAGCCTGAAAATTCAGTTCTGAGAAGTCCCTTTCTGTGTCCTCTCTCTCTCTCCTTCTCTCTCTCATACACACACACACACACACACACACACACACACAGACACTCCTTGTTTGAGTAAACTATACTCATTAAAAAGTATGTTAGATAATGGGCACACATGTACAGATTTGTAAAGCACTTTCCTTGTTTAAACATGACAATAAGTTGACCCATTTTAATCCCCTCATAATAAGATGATTGTGTGTTTGAGCCCTTTTTTGGTCTCAAACTTCACTTGGTTGCTGTTGGGGGACTGAAAATGTGTCCCTGACTGCTTGTGCAGATTTGATCCATTTCAGCTAAACCCCAGTAGGTGCTATATGTATGTGTTGATTGCTTGTTTGCCTCCACTTCTACTATCTCTGATCCTTTTTGGCCATGTTGTTCGAAATCATAAGGGACACACAAGCTGCTGTTCCTAGAGCATTAAACATTGAATTATTAATGACATTATCAAAATGCTAACCTTTCTGATTACAGTTCAGAGGACTGTAAATTTTCATCCTCTCACATATAATGCTGTGTGTGTGTGTGTGCGTACGTGCTTTCAGGTCATCTGTTGACTTATGGCGACCCCATGAATTTCATAGGGTTTTCTTAGGCAATTCCTTCCTCTGAAAGCCTACAGCACTTGGTATTTTTTAGTGATCTCCCATCCAAGTACTATATAGTAGTATGAAAATAATGCCTAATGGTTGAGAGGTCAGATTTAAACAGTGATTCTTCCTTCCCCTGTGTAATTTTGCCTATCCCTTCTGTCATTGGCTTGCTCCTGGTGTTGTTACACTAGCAGTTAATAACATTAAATATGGTTAATGATAACTGATGTTTTCCTGACACCAACTTTGCAAGCCAGCTATATAATAAAATAATCCTTTCAGATCCTGGAAAAGAGGAGGGCAATGCTTAATTAGAATTAGCTCTGGAAGGGCCATAAATGAACATGTCCCAGAGAGAAAATAACTAGACGCTTCCAACTATGGTCCTGCTAACATGAAGAGTTACTTTATCCCACAGATCTGTCAATAAATTAGTATTATTATGTCTGCACCAGCTTCAAGTCTTGCAACAGCTTTATTTTGCCTGTTTATTTACTAATTTCATTGTATAAGTAGTTTAAACCGAGTCCCAATTTGTGTAAATTAAGCAATATATTGATGTTCAAACTTAATTCAAATTCCTGGCTAGAACCCAATGGTGTTCTTCCAATAACTCCCACTGCTTCTTCCAGAATCAATAAGCCCCTCACTTCTGCAGCCTCCTCCCCCCACACCTCACCACCGATTGTGGAGTTTGGTAGCATGGAGGGTCCCAGACAAGCAGAAGGAAAGTCCCAATTCTGCTGGCATCAGATACTGGAAGCACATTGTTGGATCTTGGCTTCATGTCTTATTTTTCAGCCTTTTCTTGCAGTGATGAGATCAAAGTGCCCCCCCCCCCAATATATACAGTAATATAGATTGTTAGTTTCTTTGTTATTTGTGAATTTGCCGCCCATAAATTCCAGTGTAATGTTTTAAATTTTTATCTTTCATTAAAACCAAGCACACAATCACATTTGCAGAACTTTGGCAGTAGAGATAAGTGTGTCTAAAAAGTTCAAAGGGCATATACAAAGAATCTTGCATGCATATATTGAGTTTGCTGATGTCACTTGCAGTCAGTCAGTGATTCACACAAATGGTTATAAATGTTTTATGCTAGGCAAGTGGTCTCAGAGGAAATTTTAAATGTCTTCTCTCATCTTTCCATCCCGCTGGTGAAATATCACACTTCCTTATCACATTGCTGGCTTTAACTTAGTGGTTCGAACATGCCATTGTAAGGTTACTCTAAAGTTCATAGAAAAAGAAAAGACTGAGATAGAGAACTAATACACAACTGATTACAAGATTCAAAAGTAGTTGTTCAGTTGTTCATGATCCTTTCCCAAAGGATTCCATGTTTCCTTGATAACTTTACCTCAGTTCATACTACACATTTTAATCATAACAGCTTTTGGCCTTTTACCTGCTATCAAACATATTATCCTTATTAATATATTATGATGTACATTGTGTAGCATTTGCAATGCATTAACTCATACAGTAGGCTTGCCATATCCATGGGATCTTCTTTGTGGTCTCTGTGAATCACACAGCTGGGTTACTCCTGCACCTGCGCAGAGCATCGGAACCTTCTAGAAACGCTAGGCAGAATATGCTTTGATACATTTTTGGCGGTAACTCCGCCCATCCTAACAGTCCCTTATAAGGGCTTCCTGCCTAAATCCCCTCAGTTCCTTTCTTTCCGCCGTGTTAGCAGCTTGAAGGAACCTCTGTTCACTAGGTGTTTTTCTCTCATACGATCTGGTTGATTTGGCTTTGGTTTTTTTGACGACGATTTTCGCTCTATCCCTTTGGCTTTGGTATCTGGCTTCTGATCACTCTGTTTTTGACCCATTTCTGACTCTTGACGACTATTTTGGCTTACTCCCTCGGCTTTGGCATTATCTCAGATACCGTTCCTGATCTCGGAATGCCCTTGACTACTATTTTTCTTCACTGCGCTTATTATTGCTGTTATTGTGAGTAAAATGTCGGGGAAAGGAGCCTTTAAATGCTGCATAATTTGTCAAGCGAAGCTCCCAAGTGCGGATGATCGTTCCCACTGTTTAATATGTGTGGGTGAGACTCATAACGTTGACGTATACATTCATTGTAAGGCTTTTACACCACAAGCTCGCAAACATAGGCTCTCGCGCCTGAAGTCTTTTCTATATGAGAAAGCCTTACTCCCTGGTTCAGCTCCGGCCTCTACTTCTGCTTCAGCTCCTCCATCTGAGCCCCAAGGCCGTGGACACTCCCGATCTCCTCCATCGAAGGGCCAAAAACGTTGTTGGTCCCGAAGCCCGTCGAGGAGCTGTTCCACTGCTTCTGATCCAGAGGCTCTCCATTCCTCCCTTCAGCGTGCGTCCTCGGATTCGGCTCAGGATGGATCGACACCGACTCGACAGCCAGTCCCATTGACATCGAAGGCTGTCCCTCGGGATGGGGCTCTTGCCACCACTGAGGCCCGTCACAGTACTGAGTCTGCCTCTTCTCAGTCTTTGAAGAAGAGAAAAGAGAAGCATCTCTCTAAGCATGACTCTACTAAGTCCAAGACTAAAACAAAGGAGGGCTCAAAGAAATCTAAGCCCGTGGAAGCTGCTGCTCCAGACATTCCCCCTTGCCAATCAACTGATGTCGAGGGCACCTTTGTCCGACCTTTGCCTGTTTCCGCTCCAACAGAACCCAAGGCTCGTCGGTCACATACACCATCGGGATCGGTGGAGATTGTAGCGGCCGAGGTACCATCGGGCACCGGCGCCGAGAGGTCCCCTAGGTGCCTCGAAACATCCCCTGCTCTGGTTGTGTCGAGGGCTCAGTTACTGGAGCGCCACTCTTCAGATGAAGAAGTGGAGGTCGTCGAGTCCGAAGTAGTGCCTCAAAGCCGTATGCCTTCTGCAATCCGTGATGATATTCCAGCCTATTCCGCCTATGATCTTGCCCGATCCATCTGCAGGACAGGCTTCAGGTCACCCACGGGTTTGCAGATCTTCACACCGAGGGGTGATGTCCTCGAAACCACCATTACGGGCCACTCGATTGCTCGATCCCCACTCTTGGTTGACCTGGATGTTGTGAAACCGTTTTTGAAGAGGGATGCTGTAATCCAGGTGTCTCCTCCTGAACATCACCCTCTACCTCGGACCCCTCCAACTCCGCAGCCCCGATCTCCCACACCTCCACAAGACCGTAGTCCTTCATCGGAGGAGTCATCCTCATCTTTCGCCACGTCTTGGGAACTGTACCGGCCATATCTCCCATCACCAAAAACCGAGTTGATGGAGGATGATTCTGCCTCCATGATGTTCGTGCCTTCGAGAGCAAATGGTCCGGATGTCCCATGCATTGGATCTTAAGTTGGAAGAACGAGCGACCGATCCCGTGGACCCAGTTTTCCAACGGATCCAGTTGAAGGCACCCCCGACGGCTTCCATCCCGGTACTGCCCTCATTGTTGAAGATTGCACAGGGATCCTGGGAGAATCCCTCGTCTATTCAGTTGACATCTAAGAAGATAGATCGACTGTACTGCGTCCGTGGCGAGCATGTGGATTGGCTCCAGAACCATCCAAGGCTGAATTCTGTGGTCGTCTAGGTCACACAGAATAGGAAGCAACGTCGGCCTTTGTCATCCCCACCAGACCCAGAGGGCAGGAAACTGGATATTGTCAGGAAGAAAATTTACTCAGCAGCTGGTCTGAGCTTCCGTGTTGTAAATTATTCAGCTTGCATGGGAGCTTACAGCAGGTCCTATGTGAGAGAATGAGTCATCTCATCCAGGACCTTCCTGAGGAATGGTGTTGGATGACTGAGGCCATACAATCTGAGGCCCAGTCTCTTGCGGGACTACAGATTAATTCGGCCCGTCATGTAGCAGACTGCGCAGCGAAAACCATCGCTGGTTCCATTGCGTTGCGTCAACATTCATGGTTGCGTCCCTTGGGCCTTACACCTCAAGCCTCTGCCACCATAGAAGATCTGCCCTTTGATGAGTCGGGCTTATTCAGTGGGTTAACTGACAAAAAGCTCGAGTTCACCCAAAAGATGAGGACCACTGCCAGGAAATATGGTATGGGCTCCACCTCCACCTCTCAATACCATCCTAGAGGCAGATATTCCTGGCAAGCCCCATCGTATGGCCAACAGTTTCACCGAGGGTTCTCTGGCCAATCCTACCGCCGGTCCCATTACGTTCCCTCTCCCTCTCTGGCTTCATCGGTGAGGAGCCAGGGCTTGGGTTCCAGATATCGCCAACCATCGCAGCAACGATCCAGGGATCAGAGCCGGAAGAAATTTTGATTGCCTTTTTGACGTTCTTTCTTTTTTCCCTTAGCCACCTCTCTTCGGGGATCGACTATCCAATTTCCAAGAAGCCTGGTCTTCTATAACATCAGACCGCTAGGTGCTTCAAATCATCCAGGATGGCTATTGGATCGAATTCGACATTCTGCCTCCAACAGGACAGGTACGATCAACACCGCCCTCCCTACCCCTCCTTGAGGAGGTGCACACCCTTTTGCAGAAGGGAGCCATCGAACCCGTCCACCCCGATCTTCACCACCTCTGTTTCTTCTCGAGGTATTTTCTGGTTACAAAGAAGGACGGTGGTCTACGCCCGATTCTCGACCTTCGTGGGGTGAACAAATATATAGCCCCAAAGAAGTTCAGAATGGTCACCTTGGCCTCCATCCTTCCACTTCTGAAGCGGTACGACTGGTTCATCTCCATAGATCTGAAGGACACCTATTTTCACATCTGGATTCATCCGTCTCACAGGCGTTTCCTTGCATTTCAAGTCGGGACCGAGGCCTTCCAATTCAGAGTGCTTCTTTTCGGCCTCTCGACTGCTCCTTGAGTCTTCATGAAGTGCATGGCGGTGGCGGCGGCATTCCTTCATCAGCAGGGCATTGTGGTCTTTCCCTACATCAACGATTGGCTGATTGTGGCAGAGTCTCGACATCAGCTCGAAGTCGATGTTGGCCTCACCTTAGATGCCTTAGACTTCCTGGGACTTGTTGTCAACATCGAAAAGTCTCAGTTCCAGCCGGCTGAAGTGATCCAATTCATTGGAGCTCATCTAGACTCTGTAACTGCAGCGGCATACTTACCTCAAGACTGCTTCAACACCCTTCGGTCCCTGATCCATACTTGCCGTCAGTCCCAGGTCCTTCTTGGTCACATGGCAGCCACTACTTATGTGACCCGCCTCGCCAGACTTCAGTTCCGTCCGCTCTAACACTGGTACCTTCAAGTGTTCAACCCTCTCCGCGATTCTCCAAACAAGATGCTCACAATGCCGAGGGCAGTTCTGCGGTCTCTGGGCTGGTGCCGGTCAATGTCCTGTCGGGCATGCCATTCAACCTTCCTCAGCTGGACGTCTCTTTGAGAATGCATGCCTCAATGCAGGGATGGGGAGCGCACCTCGAGTCCTATGAGATTCATGGTTCCTGGAGCACCAAAGAGCAGGCTCTCCATATCAACATCCTGGAACTTCTCGCCATCCAGAAAGCGTTGCGAGCCTTTGAATCCTTGGTGAGGGGCAGGTCTGTGCTAGCACTGACAGACAACACCTCTGTCATGTGCTACCTAAACAAGCAGGGAGGTGCGAGGTCCCCTCAACTTTTGCAGCTCACACTGGACATCTGGGATTGGTTCATTCTCAGGAATGTGTTTCTCCAATCCATCCATCTTCCAGGGGAGGAGAACACTCTTGCAGACAGGCTCAGCCGTTCGAGTCTCTCCATCCACGAGTGGCATCTACACAGGTCGGTCACCTTAGACCTCTTTCGGAGCTGGGGTTTTCCTCAAGTGGACCTCTTCACATCTCCCAAGAACACTCAGCGTCCCCAGTTCTGTTCCAGGTGACGCACTCCGGGATCGAGGGGAGTCGCATTCCTGTTCCAATGGTCGGGTCCTCTACTCTACCTGTTCCCTCCATTCCCGCTACTGACAAGAGTGATTTCCAAGCTTTGCCGGGATCGAGCGAACGCCATCCTCATCGTCCCATGGTGGCATCAGCAGCCCTGGTTTGCGACTCTGCTACACATGTCCAAGTGTCACTTCATCCGTCTGCCATCCCGTCCGGATCTGTTCACCATTCACGAAGGCAGGGTCAGACATCCCGACCTAGACACTCTCCGTCTGACGGCATGGAGGCTGATTCTGTGATTCAACCTTCGGGTTCGAGACTCTCGCGTTCGTCCTTGGTACCGAGGCAACCTGCATATCTCCATCCAGATGTTCAGGCTGTCATCAATGCTGCACGAAGACTGTCTACTTGAATGTCATACCACTACAAGTGGAAGAAGTATGAAACCTTTCTGGCCTCCCGAGGACCGAGTCCTGAACCGTTCTCCATTCCAACTGTACTGGAGTTTCTTCTCCAATTGTCTTTGGCGGGCCTATTGCTTTCATCGATCCGGTGCTACCTGGCAGCTATCTCCCGTCGAGTTCCAGGCGAGAGGACATCTGTCCCCCTTTGTTGATGCGACGGTAAAGAAATTTTTTAGAGACTTCGCCAACCTGCACCCTCTGGTGACCGAACCAACCCCGGCTTGGAGCCTCGAACTGGTCCTTTCTCAGCTGGTTCGTCGACAGTTCGAACCTTTGGCTTCTACTGATCTGCGACTCCTATCCTGGAAGACTGCTTTCCTTGTGGCCATCACTTCAGCACGTCGGGCTGGTGAGCTCTGTGCCTTGAGGTCTGATCCTCCATACACTGCTTTCCATAAGCACAAAGTGGTGCATCGTCCTGACATCTCCTTCCTTCCGAAGGTGGTGTCCAGCTTCCATCTCAACCAATCCATCACTCTCCCTGCTTTGATGCAGGACCCGCAGGATGAATTCGAACATACCCTTCATCTCATGGACGTCAGAAGGACTTTAGCCTTCTACATTCAACGGACTGTGTCCCACAGGAAGTCACCCAGACTGTTTGTGTCTTATGCTGACTCGAAGCTCGGAGAGCCTATTTCCTTGCAACGGCTATCGAAGTGGGTCACGTCAACCATTGCTCTCTGCTACGAACTGGCAAAGAAACCTCTGCCATCACAGATTCGAGGACACTCTACGAGAGCTGTCTCCACTTCTACAGCTTTTCTCTCTGGAGTGGCTCTAGAGGACATTTGCAGAGCTGCAACCTGGTCATCAGCTTTGACTTTTATTTCTCACTACAGACTTGACTCTCGTTCTAGGAACGAGGCTGCCTTTGGGAAGGCTGTACTGTTATCTTCTATTCAATGACTGAGTGTTCATGTTGCCAAGTCACTGTTGTTATATATGCTTTGATCACTTTACTTAAGAATGTGCTCTTAATGTTTCAATCTCAGGTGTCTGTATATATGGTATACTTGGTGTAGGACATACCCGCCTCCATGAGTGAAGCTTGCCAGTCTACACCCAGCTGTGTGATTCACAGAGACCACGAAGAAGTTGGACAGGTTGCTTACCTGTAACCATAGATCTTCGAGTGGTCTTCTGTGAATTCACACAGACCCACCCATCCTCCTCTCTATGTCCTACTACATCATATAAACATGCTTAATGTTCCTGATGCTGCAGATTGCGGCATCATTCAAGGAACTGAGGGGATTTAGGCGGGAAGCCTTTCTAAGGGATCATTAGGATGGGCGGAGTTACCGCCAAAAACGTATCAAAGCACATTCTGCCTTGCGTTTCTAGATAGTTCCGATGCTCTGCACAGGTGCAGGAATAACCCAGCTGTGTGAATTCACAGAAGACCACTTGAAAATCTATGGTTACAGGTAAGCAACCTGTCCTTCTGGATCCATGGATTCAACCAACCATGGATCAAAAATAATGAAATTTCACATAGTCAAAAAAATTCAAAAAATACAACACCCATTTAAAAAAAAGCAGTGCTGGAGTCTCATCTCTCCCCTGCACCACCCATTGGTTTCATGAGAGGACGGTGGCAGAAGTTGTTCTGTAGCACTCCCCTATTGAGGTTAAAGAAGCCACTGAGGCAGGAAAGGGGAGAGGTTGAGAAAGAGGAAGAAAGGGATCTGGTCAGGGTGGGTGAGTAGGGGAGGTTGGGGCTCACATACAGGGGCAGTTGCAGGGTGTGCACAGGGGAGAGAGTAACTGGGAGGAAGAGGGAGCTGGTTGTCAGGTGGGATGGGGAGGCTGGGGCTTGCATGTGGGGCAGTTGTCTTTGGAGTGTGCATGGGGTGGTGATGGAAGGGATTGGGTGGCACTTGAACTCCCTTCTCTCCCTTTTACATAAGGGACTTGAGCATCCAGATTTTTTGCTATCCATGTGGGGTCCTGAAACCAAACTCCTGCGGATGCCGAGGGCCCACAGTCATAGGCAGACTAGAGGTGTTGGTTTTTAAGTGTATTGTGTAGTTGGATTTGGCTTTTTTTGTGTTTTTTGACAGTCTGTCAGAACATATGCCTTTATTCACAAGGATAAAACAACGTGATAATGAGATAAGAATGTATATTTTTCATTTTCAGGTGGGAGATATTGTGTCTGTTATTGATATGCCTCCAAAAGAATTGACCACATGGTGGAGGGGAAAGCATGGATTTCAGGTATGCTCAGTGATTAAATAGTATGAAACCTCAGAAAGCTTTCATTAGATACATTCTGCAGATTTATTACTGCTGGTAATATATTATTCTCAGTTTTGTTCATAATATGTTGTTTCCATGAATCTGCAGAATGTTTTAAGGGCTTAAAATCCCTTTGTATGTAACATGTCTGCCAGCTCCTGCATGACTTGGAGAGGAATGTAGACACAATTATTGACTGTAAGGGCAGGCTGATTTGGAATAGAAAAAATTGTCAGAAGATGGAGATAAGATGTGGGAACCAAGGATATTAGATTTCCTATAGAAAAAGACTCCTTTGTCTTTACTAGGAAGAAAGTAGAATGTATAGAGAGCTACATATCCGTTAGCATAGTGTTGGGAGAAGTTTTTTTTTCTTTTGTGATCTCTGTGCCTCACACAAATGGCTCTTGTGCCTGGGGAGAATAGATTTGGCAGTACAGAGCATGCTCTGTTAGGGGAAGGAGGGTGGTGTTTCTCCCAAAATATGCTCAGTTCTGGAACATTCTGGTTATGGCTCTGTATAGGCACAAGAATAGTTTGTATGAAGGCAGAGATAGCCAGTCAAAGAACCTCAGTTACAGGGAAGCCACCTGTTCTCTCTAAACAGTACATTGCTTGTAATTCCTATGGTAATCTGTTCTGTACAGTGACCTCAGAATCAAGGAGATTGATTCCTTGTTACTTTGGACATGTGGAAGTGAGAATGAGAGAGATATCTCAACTCCCTTTTAAAAATGTTTTAATTCTAAGATGTCATGACATCTTTCTTTTATTTGTCAGCTTACAGAGTCTTAAGGTGAATCTAAAGAGAAATGTTCTTCCTTTTAAATCTGGAGCATGTCAAGGGGATCGAGATGGTTTCTCTTCTGGAAATCAACTTTAGGTTTGCCAGTTCCTGAGCAGGCAGCCTGAGTAGTTCCAAGGGGGGAGAATCCAGTACCTGAAAAGGAATCATGTCAGAATTGTGTCTAGAGAAATGTGTGTGTGTGTGTGTGTGTGTGCGTGCATTTATCTGAAGCTATGCAGTAATAGGTATAGCTGTATTGAACAAGCCAAGGAATAAGTTTTGAAATGGAGGTCAAACTAGGCATTAGGTGGGACAACCACATACCTGTTTAAACATGTTTTCCTTGTTCACATAACAAAACGGATGGAGCAATCTATCCTTTACACCAAATGTGCCCAGGAAATGGGACTAAATTGTACCTCATGTCATCTGGTGTTTTTTAAGCCCTACCCCTACAACCCAATGTTATAGTAGAAGTGAGGCAAGTATTACACATACAGTGGGGTCACCATATCAACAGGCTAGCCATCCATAGATTGGAGCATCCATGGATGGCCATGGCCCATATTATGCAATGGTGGCATGTGCATGAGTGCACAGCCACATGTACATTCCACCATTGACTAATATGGGGCTTGAGTATCCATGGTTTTTCCCATCCATGAGGGTGGTGGTGGAACCGAACCCTTGCAGATGGGAATGGTTCACTGTATTGCCTGAATGTTCAAAGAAGAGTGGTACAAATTTGGGAAGAGGTAACTGATTTTGCTCACTTTCCCATCATTCTTTTTACTTTGTGAGAAGTAGATGTCCATCAGCCTTGTATACCCCATTCATATATGAAGCAGGCTAAATCCAACATTATTTTGCAGTCATAGTGGGACTTTCAGCTCTAGAGGGTTTCCCATCCCTCCAGATCTAATTTTGGGTGTGCATGCAGGCTGCAGTGGTGAAGGAGGATTGCCTCTCCATTGCATTCTGCTGTTCTGCCAACACAATACCATTTTTGGATACTTCCAAATGTGGTTGAACCCCTTGTCTAACTTGTCCCCTAATGTCAGGAGCAGGAGCAGATAGGAGAAGTCATTAGCAAAATATGAATCCTGATGAATTTCAGGCAGCATCAATAGTTTCCAAGCTTGGAGCCTTTCCAAGGGAGTTAATGTGCTTAACAATCACTATGTCTGATTTGTTCGTGTTTTGTTCTCTTTGTTCATAAGAAAAGAAAAATGCATAGAAAAATGGTTTAAAGAAATGAAACTGTTTTACAACTTTTTGTCCTTCTTACATTAAGGAAAATAAAATAGATATTGTGTGAACATAGTTTAGGGCTGTCAGCTTAAGGGGAGAAGTGTGATATATGAAGGGAAAGAGATAAGGCCTTTAAAGGCAAAATACCAGAAATGATTAGTGGTGACACTTAGCCCCAAGGACCATCAGGAAGGGAAATTAGAAGAGTTATGAAAGTGGAAAGACCTTAAAATAGAACATAGTTAAACATCAGGAGTCTTGCAAAAGATAGATAGCAAAATTAAGATATTAAGAGATACTGTAGACATTAGAGAGAATGTGTGAAATTTCAGGGCAGCCTAAATCTGTCCATGACCGCACAATCCATGATGATGATGATGATGATGATGATGATGATTTTTTCTATAACTAGGCTCATTTCCTTCATTCATGGTTTTTATTTTTTATTTCCAATGTTTTAAAACCAAGTTTCCTCAACTGTATTGAAGGGATTTGGGGAGATGAGGGAGCAATAACTACTCATACACAAAGAAAAGAGATATACAACATAGTTGTTTGTGGGGAAAGTTTATTTGCCACACGATGTATAGTGTTTATAGTAATTGGCTTCCCACAGCTCTGGAGCGAAGTTTATACTTTGGACGTAAATGAGCTGCCAAGCACTGAGCTGTTTCTGGAGCTCAGGAAAGTTACATTTTTGACTACATACCCCCAAATCCCCAGCAAGCAAACTGGCTGGGGAGTTCCATGAGTTTTAGTTCAAAAAACTCAACTTAGTTCAAGCTTTAGATATCTGCACATCTGTCTTATGCACAGTGTCATAGAAGTAGGAAATTAGAAGACATTGACAAAAAGTCAAACTAGTATGATTAGCAAGGGTAATTTTAGAAGCTTTATAAATTTTGTAACAAAGATGTAATTTGCAGTCCTAAAAGTTTTCCTCTCAATATTTAAATATACTGATGTTATGCAAATAGCTCTTTATTATGAAAAAGTTATGGACATGTGGTTCTGTTCATATATCTTAAATATGTTGCAGATGTGAGCTATCTCTCTCACTCTCTCTCTCTGTCACAGGTGGGATTCTTTCCTAGTGAATGTGTAGAACTAATTAATGACAAAGTTCCACAGTCTATGACCAACTCTGTGCCAAAGCCAGGTATGAGGGTGTGCATTTCAAACAAATAAATATAATGCTGTACAATGTTAATTCAGTGTGTAATGGCTTTCAGTGTTAATATAAAATCATATAAATGCTTTTATTTATTTTTAGGCTACCTGATTTTCATATATGTATTGTAAACTATCAGGATAAATTTAAAACTACTTCTGGACTAGTTATCTTAACAAGTGCATGTGCGTGGGATGTGATATTTCTTTTGTGAGCGTGTCTTTTCAAATTAACAGACGGAGGAAGTTAGTGTCTTGAAAATGCTCAAGAATGCTATTACCTTTTCTCCTCTTCAATCTGGCTTCTAATAATGCATGGCTTTGTGGTTTGAACCCAGAAACTAAACTCCCTGCCTCTCACAACTGCATCTCATTGTCTTTTTAAATAATGGCTTTGTTGGTGATTTTTGTGAGTTATACCCTGGTTTCCAAAGCGAGGATATTAAATTCTCTCAATCTTGATTTCACTGTATTTTCTCTGAATCCTACCTGCACTTTTGTCCCATCCTTGTTTCATCTCAATTTGCACGTTTCATCTCTTACTACTTTCTTCTTGTACTGAAATTCACACAATTTTAACATGTTTTTTTGAAATTTATTTTTGAAATTTATTTTTGCAATTTTACTTAATTTGTGCAACTTCCTCACTGACTAAAGCATATCTGTATATTTTTTAAATGTTTAGATTTTTTAAAAAAATATCCATTCATATTTTAAAATATGTCTTCTATTTTGTTTGTAATTGATTTCCCAGAAACAGACTGTAGGTCTTAAAATTGAGGCAAAGTGTGCATTTTCTCATAACAAGTCTTAGGAAGTGTGAAAATGCTGCTTTTGTTGTCAAGTTAAAATATTTTAAATATACTGTGTATACATATGTGTGTGTGTGTGTTATAAAGTCAAAACATTTCCAGAATTATTTGCTGCAATCAGACTAAGAAGAGAGATAAAACCAATAAAACAACTGACTAATATATATATATATATATATATATGAAAACACATCATATGCAAATAGCAAAATTATCTGAGTGTATGGACAGGATGATGTTGGAGTAGGTGACTGTTCTGGAACCGAATTCCCAAGTATTCCTCACCACTGCAATCTTGACTCGCACCCACCCACCCACCCATCTGTATGTCCTTTAGCTCCCCAGCCAACACTAGATACAGTCTTTGGGTCTAAAAGTTTGTATACTTTTGATCTAAAGAATCTGCCCTCTGTCCAATTGACTTCAACAGAGCATCAGAGGCTTTTCAATTAGGCAATCCACTCTGTTATAAGTGATCTTTCCTGTACAGTGTGTTATCTCTAGGTTTAGCTGGTTGAAGATATATTGCAGAACAATGGAAATGCATGTGTTGGGTATGTTTACTTGTTAGATAGAAAATCCCAGATTCCTTGATGAGCAATGCTAATAATATAGCCCCCTCCAGATATTTAACCCACTTACAGAGTTTCTTTTTGCTTTCTACAGGAATTGATTATTCTACTTCAGACGTGTGGGCAAAATATATGAGGCCTATTATACAGTTAGTGTAGTAGTTGTACAGAAACAAAGTTATGCAGGAATGAAAACATGAAATACCAAATGGGTTTAAAGCACAGCTTGATATGGAAATTTAGTGCAGTAGATGTGGGGCTGCATGTCTTTCCATTATAAGTGGAAGCCTGGATGTGAAGTCAATAACTCTGTAAACTGTGGCATAGATCTTTCTCCATTTGGTTAAAATACTCCTAATGCTCAGAAAGAAGGAGGCTAGATTCTTTGGCTCTTTGACTCCAAAATGCACCTGAGGTTTCCACTTACTTGCTCACAAAATGAAGGTCCAGCATTTCCATTATATTCTCTGAGAATAAATGCTGGTTTACTAATTTTTCTTCAGGCCTTCATACTAATTCCTTTTGTGCCAAGCACAGGGAGCTCCTGCTTTTCTTAGAAATTTGCTTCATTCTTAGGATGCCTAGGTAGAAATGCAGAAAACCTCATAAATTCCAACTTTACTTTCAAATACTATGTGTTTTAGGCTATACTCCAGAACACTTTGATTGTGTGGTGTGATCTACTGGGATCCCACAGGTCAGCAGAAAGATGCATTCCATTCTCTGGGTTGAGGAGAGGAGGAATCCATTACACTTGGGTCTTGAATGACAATCCAAGGAAAAGCTAGGTGTTTCAAGAATGGGAAATGGTGAGTCAGTAGGGCAGCATTCTTCCCTCTGATCCACTCTCAAAATACATAAAATCATTCTGGCTTTCTCTCCATTCTACAACATATCCAAATTCATCATTGCTTGGCAGGAAGTCTAGAGAAGCCATGTGCACATATGTTCTTATATGCAAACAGTAGTGCCTCCATTACCACTCAGAAAGCAAGGGCTCTATGCATAAGTATATGCAGTGCCAGGATGGAAGAGATGGCACACATATTTTTAAGGCTTTCCCAGCCACAGCCTCTGCAGTGCATCAAACTCTTCACCTCCAAGTGGCGCGTGGGGCTTGAAGTATTTGAGTTGCACTAAGAAAGGATGTGAATCATTTGCAGTTTGTTGGATCCCAGTTTCTAGGGCATGTTCCTAGGATGGAGGACCATCGCCTCCCCAAAATAGTATTCTACGGTGAACTCGCCACGGGTCAGCGTAAGAGGGGCGCTCCAAAAAAGCGATATAAGGACTCCCTGAAACAACATCTCAGGCTCAGCCAAATTGATCACCAACAGTGGTCCGCCCTGGCCTCACATCAGGAGGCATGGAGACAAACTATCCACAATGTTGCAGCCTTATTTGAGAACTCACGCCGAACAAGTCTTGAAGAGAAACGACAACACAGAAAAAATCACAACCCGGAAACATCACCCAAGGAGACCTTCTGCTGTGCTTTCTGCAACCGGACTTGTTTATCTCGGATTGGCCTTTTTAGTCATCAGCACGCTTGCAGAAAGTGCGGGATAAGTCCTTCCTGAATCTTCGTTTGCGAAGAGAAGCCAGAGAGAGGGATCCCAGCAGCTGCAATGGAACCTGGCAGCTTTGTTGCCAGGGGCAATGATTCCATGTCATGTGTTAGCTTAAACTTTAAAGGAGCTATCCAAAGTGCTGAACCTGTTTTGCAGATACAATTCAGCAGTCTGGATATATCCTTTCAAATTCTGAAACTTGGAGTGGATTTACCATCGCACTGAAACCAGAGCTACCTCCCTCCTTTGCAGTTCTTTATTGGGCAGGGAGCAGGATTGCTCTTAGTTGTTCTAGGACTGGGGTGTTGTCATATGACCCTCAAGATGAAATTGAACTTTACCCCCCAGCATTCTTCACTATTGGGTATGATGGCTATGGCTGCTGGGAGTTTCAATCCAACAATATTTGGATGGCCACCTGTTCACCATCACTGCTGTTAGATAAAAGAAAAACCAAGAAAGAAAGTTATTTAAAAAACAAAAACAAACCAGATGTTAGTAGTTGTTCTAGACATAAAAACATTGGAAAGGACACAGAATGTAGAATCTAGATGGCAACACGCCCTGGGGTGGCCCCAGATTATGCCAGTACATACATTGGAGCTGGGAGGGGGGGAGTTGTTACAGAAGGAGATACTCAGCATCGTATTCCACAACACCCTTGCCCTGGATGCACAGCAGCAGCCAGGGCCTCACCAGTACAGCTTCATCCTACACCACTACCACCACTGTGGAGGTATGCTTGGGCATAGTCTGGCTGTCCTTGAGAACCTGAGGAAGAAGCAGCAGCCTTATGCTGGAGGGGGAGGTTGCTCTTTATCCCCAGCTGCTCAATTGCAGCCATAACATGTCCAAGGCAAACACTCCTGTACCCAGTCAGTGACCAAGAGGATGGAGCTGGACCAGGAAGCCTCCAGATGCCATTTTGCAGTTAGGGAGAAGGAGCAGCCCTGGCCCCCGGACAACTCATGAATCCACTTGAGAGGACTTAAGCTCTGCCAGACTGCTAACTGAGATCAGCTGGGAGATGCACTTTTGTGTGCTTCTCTTTGCTCATATTAAAGTCAGCCATCCAGTTACTTCTCTCACTGAGGATGCAAAATGTATTCCTCATGATACAAAATGTCTCTAATTGTTTCTGTGTGTTTAGTTCTAAGATAACAGGGAAAGTGCAAACATGCATATTGTCACCTTACTTTAACAATGATTCCAGTTATTCTGAACAGCATGTTCCTTTCTGGTTTATAATTCCATTTCTAGTTATATTTAAACCAGATGTTGTCAGTTTCTTGGCAGTCAGAGTGAGGGCTAAGTATGGGGCAGGTGTTCTATCCCCCTCAACTTGTCTGTTGTGATGTTCTGCTAATAGATACTATCCTTTCTTGTTTGTCTCTTCTGCTGCTGATTTGTCATTGGTTTGAATGTTAGCTATATTAGCAGAGGTCTTTCAAAGAGCATATCATCTTTGTGCGGATGTTTTTGTATTTGCTTTTGTTAAAATCAGGCATACCATCCATCTCATTCTGTACCAGATTCTGCATCAGATGTCATGATTTTTGTCAATTTGGTAGATTATCGAAATAGCACATAAATAAAAGGCAATGTGCCATTTGGGATTTGGATCATAGAATCATAGAATTGCAGAGTTGGAAGAGACCACGAGGGCCATCCAGTCCAACCCCCCTGCCACGCAGGAAATCACAATCAAAGCATCCCCGACAGATGGCCATCCAGCCTCTGTTTAAAGACCTCCAAGGAAGGAGACCCCACCACGCTCCGAGGGAGTGTGTTCCACTGCCGAACAGCTCTTACTGTCAAAAAGTTCCTCCTCATGTTGAGGTGGAATCTCTGTTCCTGGAGCTTGCACCCATTGCTCCGTGTTCCAGTCTCTGGAGCAGCAGAAAACAAGCCTGCTCCATCCTCAGCGTGACATCCCTTCAAATACTTAAACAGGGCTATCATATCGCCTCTAAACCGTCTTTTTTCCAGGCTAAACATACCCAGCTCCCTAAGTCTCTCCTCATAAGGCATCGTTTCCAGACCTTTCACCATTTTAGTTGCCCTTCTCTGGACACGCTCCAATTTGTCAATATCCTTTCTGAATTGTGGTGCCCAGAACTGGACGCAGTATTCTAAGTGAGGTCTGACCAAGGCAGAATAGAGTGGCACTATTACTTCCCTTCATTCTGTTTCAATACACACCGATGCTACTGCACATGAATAAAATGTTACTTCTTTGTATATATTATGAAAATAAACGTTCATCCCTGTAGTGCATGGACCTGATGAAATAGTTTTTTATGTACAGAATCCCATCATTTTTAAGATGGCTTTAAGGCTCTTCTTCTAAACATTTTTTAAAAAATGTTGTACTTAGTAGTATCCTCTTAAATTTATTTAAACTAAAAAATGGTTAACCTAATTTGTGTAGAGGAACTTTTATAAGCATTTGGATTTGAGAGCCAACTGAAGTCATTGGGGGCTTTGGCTTTCTGCTGTGTCCATAAGGTTGTCTTCAGCCACCTGCACAACATCAAATAATATGCCACCATGTGAACCATCAAGGAGCTGATATATGCAGCAATCTCAGGCGATTACCGTGAGCTTGATGGTTCAACTGGCTCTTAAGTTGATATTTTGATCCAGCTGGATTTTGTTGTGTTGTAATTGGAAGACACGTGTATGTGTGTCTCTGTGTGTAGCAGGGGTGTGAAACCTACAACCCTCCAGATATTGGAGGACTCCAGCTGTCAAAAGCCCCAGTCAGCATGGTTGAAGGATTGATGGGAACTGAAGCCTAACATTATCTGGAGAATCACAGGTCCTTTATCAGTGGTCTAGGGCACTGAACTTGAAGGAAAGATTCCTGGTTTACTGTTCTTACCACCCTTCAGTATTTGACTGTAGAAATATGTTATCCTTCTAAAACCCAGTAAATGTATCAATTTAGAAAAGAAGTTGGAAAGGAGAGTGAAAGTATACTTGACATGAACAAATGTGTCTTGTCCTGCAGGACACTTTGCATTTTCAGTTTCTGATGGATCCATTAAAATGAAAAGCCTCTGTCCTTATGGATGGTTTCCATACTAAATCAAGCATCTGCGAAGTCCTTTAGACACTTTTTTTGGTCATCTGTTATGGATGTTACAGTCATTTGGGAGGCTGGACAAATAACATAAGTATATGTTAAAAGGATAATATCATCATGGCTAAATGTGATCTAAAATGCAATAAACCAGCAGGAATTATTTCTGGATTAGGAACAATTACTAACATTGTAATGTATGATATATTGAGTGGGCTCTATAGGAGTATATAACTACCTTTTATGACATTATCACAAAACAATATTAAAATATAGAAATAAAAAATTAATTAAAATGCACCATCAGCCAAATCACGGCAGAGGAGACATTTGTTCTGGGGGATGTTAAAATATGTACAGTCAGCTCTCAACTTTCGCAAGGGTTAGCGGTGCAGGATTTGCATGAAAGTGGAAAAACGCAAATGTAGGATACTTTTTTTTTAAACTTCAGAGAACAATTCTCTAGGCATTTCTAGGCCCTTCACCATGATTTTGTGGTCAAATTCCAACAGAAGTTGACCATAGAACTGCACTGGAGGACCTAGAAATGCCTAGAAAGAACATATTTCTTTGGTTGTGTATAGGGCAGCAACAGAGGTGACAGCAAATACAGTAACCTGTGAATGCTTAACCTGAAAATGTGAATGCTCACCCTGAAACCTCAATTTAAGTTATATACAATTAAGAAGTGTTTGAAGAACTTTTTGTAAGAGATGTACCATAAAGCTCTTGAAACCCATGTATTCATGCTGGAAGAAGCTTTAATCTCAGTAAGGTTGGTCTGAAAATTCCAAAATGGAAATATGAACTCCTCCTCAGTTAGTACAGTATAACTTCAGTTCAAGTTGGGTGTAGCTACCAACTTAGTATAGAATTGGGTATTGCACCCTCTTTAAATTTACTACAAATTAATAGAAAAGTTGTAGCATGTGACATGACCTCAGAAGACACCCACACTCAGCTTCCCTGTGGTGGGAAGGGGTGCATGAAATGCCTTCTTCTGCTGCAAATTAGGAAGCTGGTTGTCCAGCCTCATGATCTCTGACAGGAAATGGTATCCATTTGTAATTTGTACGGATGAAAGACATGTGTTGCTTGCTTCCCCAAGGTAAGTCTTTCTTGTCTTGAAGAGTGGAAGGATTTTTAAATGAAAATTTTACAGGATTCTGTTGGAGTTACTGTCTTATGAAACATCACAACTCCTTCAAGCTTTTTCAAAGACAGAATGGAACACCTGAAAATCTGATATATGTTCAGGGCAATCTGGAAGAGGAAGTGACATCTCTAAATCTCAAAATACCAGCTTTGTAACATCATAGTAAGATAGGGATAGAATTGTTCTAGCAGTGTCTCTACTCCCATTATGTATATTTAGTTCAGACAGGTACTAAACGTAATGATATTCAAAGTTGCAGAGAGAGACAGGCCAATCAAGTACAGTACTTCCTAATTAAGGTCTTCAGCCAAGACAGTTTCAGCTCTGAACCTGAGCCCGAAACCAGATGGGAAGGGGGCAAAATAGTTAATTTCATGCAGAAGCTTGGACATGTCAAGCCATTTTTACCTATACCACTTTCTAGGAAATTGAGATTTCATGCTGGCTTTTGGTCCACCAGATTGCGTTGGCATATCATAACCTGTTCCTTGTTTCTCATCCCATGTGATAGGATATTAAGTGGCCATCATCAATTCCAGCACTTTTCTTTCTGTCCCCTTCCTCCCCCCCCCCAATTTGGCACTGTCTAAAAGATAGAAATGTACACAGAGAAATAAATAAAAGCAGCTGTGCTGGCTTCAGTTTCATTAAATCTGGTTTGGTGGAGGAAAAAGACTTAAGGAGGCAGATTGCTGAGCTTATTTACAAATGCTGCAGTCTTTTGAATCTTTAACATTACCGGTATGTCTCTTTGTCGAGAGATGCGACACTTAGAATTGGGATGAGCAGTTGTGTGTCAACACATTACAGAGAGATTTTGTTGCAGTACTTTGAAATTATGCACATTTTTAAAGATCTTTCCTCAATTCCCATTTAGTGCTGGACTACATAAACTCAAATAGATTTCAAGAGATTCAGAGTAGGCGGATGCAGCTGTGGAGATGCCCAGCAAAGAATGGGGAATTAGCTCCCTGTTCAGTGTCGATTGATGGGAACCTTTCCAGTCTTTTCAAATGAAAATGTCTTTTAAAAAATGGATGTTAATTCTAATAATGTATTTTCCTTTGACTTGTACTTTCCCAGTTTCTCCTGCTCATGGAGCCCGTCCAGCATCCTGGAGCTACTTCCCCCCTTGTATGTTTTCTTTTATTCCTTTTCATTCTGCCTTAACTTCTTTTGTATTCAGTTTAGTCAGTATCTGTTTGAGAGATATGGAAGGAAATCAATGTTGATTTTATTACATTTTAAAATTTCTTACTTTTTATTTCTATTCACTTTGAAATACAGAGCAAAGAGCAAAAAATAAGAATGGCAATAATCTGAAATTTCTTGTTAATTTTGGAGTTTTAGGGACAGTTGCAATTTAAGTTGGAACCCACTTAACCACAATATACAACTAGAATCCTCGGGTGCATCTACATTATAGAAATAATGCAGTTTGACACCACTTAAAGTGCTGTAGCTCCATCCTATGGAATCTTGGGATCTGTAATTTTACAAGGTCTTTAACTATCTGCCAAAGAGTGTTGGTGCCTCACAAAACTACAAATCCCCAGATTCTGTAGGATGGAGCAATGGCAGTTAAAGTAGTGTAAAACTGCATTATTTCTACAGCGCATATGTACTTCTAGAATCAGAGATTTATACTCTTATAGATGTACATTTTGAAAAATGGCTGCACCTACATGTACATCTTCCAGTGGCATTCTTTTTATCAGCCTCCATAATTAAAGTATATTAACTGTTCAGTATTTTCTAGAATAAGATATTTGTGTTGTTCATATTTTCTAATCTTCAAAATGGAGCTCTCAGCTTCAGACCCCAAATTAATGTTTGCTTGTTTTTACCCTCAAATTTGAATAACAGTTGTGAAGGAGTGTCACATGAACATATCTCAACAGCACCGTTTCTGCTGTTTAGAAGAATATGTTTTTATCATAGGTATTATCAATATATATGATATAAAAATATAACATTTTTGGTAACTGTATTCAAGAAAATGTTTTATAACATTGGTGGATGTTATGGAAATCCTTAATTACTTGCATCATGATTTGAGGCTGTAACAATGCTAGGAATCTGTGGGTTTTTTTTTTCCTTTGTGAGTACTGTATGTTAAAACTTACAAAGTATCACAGGAGACAGATTGCCAAGGTATTCATATTTTCATCACGGACCACGAGAATGTTTTTCTTCTGTCACTATTAGCAATTACAATGGAGATGTATTGAACTCCAAAACCATAGCAAGAGAAACAGCAGGCAATCTTGGTTGGCGTGCGTATATGAATATACCTTTCCCTATCAGTAGCTGTTTTCCCTAATGCTAGGGAATGAGAACTGGAGCAAAACAAGCAGGCTGATAAACTAGATGGGGTTTCATGAAATTTGTAACTGTACTGAAAGAGAGACAAGTCAGCATGGTATAGCGATTTAAGCATTGGACTATGACTCTAGAGGCCAGGGTTCAATACCCCGCTCGGCCATGGAAGCCCACTGAGTGACCTTGGGCCAATCACACTCTTTCAGCCTCAGATGAAGGCAAAGGCAAACCCCCTTCTGAACAAATCTTGCCAAAAAGCCCTGTGATAGGGTCACCTTAGGGTCCCCATAAGTCAGAAACAAAGGCACACAACAACAATGAAAGAGTAAAATAAAAGGGGAAGGGGTGCCCTCTTCTTCTAGGTAGCATGATTTTATCATGGATGAAAATGTAAAGCTAAATTCTTCAGCCTGCATGGGTTTCTTACTTGGCCTCAGCAATGGCTGACCTTGGATGACAACTTCGCTACCTTTTTAACTAGTCAGGCTTTTCTTTTAAAAAATTGCAGCTCTTTTGTAGATTATTTGCTTAGAGAGCAGTGTTCTCAGTGATATTTGAAATCATTATATTTCTATTGAACAGTTTAAACAAGAGGTTTTACTTTCACACTTTAGCTTGGGACCCATGTATCTCTAATCTGCATATATAGTCACAATGCACAGTGGATGTTACACTCTTGACCCCACAGTATCAGGCATAGGTAAATTGATCTTCTTGCCAGAGTAGACATATATCCCAGGGCAGTTCTTGTTGAGTTTATTTATCAGGGTCATAGCTGTAAATCTGTTGGTTCAATTTTGAACATACTATGCTTACTAAATTTTATTTGTTGTATGGAAGCTGTGTTCTAAAGATCCTGGCAGACCTTACATGAAAACTCATCATGACACCCACTAGTGCACTTTGGATATACTTTAACCAGTCTACTTTTTTTTACATAAAAAGAAAGAAAGGGCTACAGACATGTTTATTACTCATGGGGGAAAGTACCTGTAATAGCAGACATTGTTCCATGTCAGCTTTGCATATCAGGCGGCATTCGTTATATTTACAGGTGGCAGAGAGTAAGTGTTGATTCCAGTGGTCACATTTCTGTTTTTACATTCCTATCTCTATACCGAGGTGGGGGATATGCAGCCCTCTAGATATTTTTGGACTTCCGCTTCCATAATCATTCACCATTGGCTATGCTGACTAAGGCTACTGGGAATTGTAGGCCAAAAATATCTGAAGGGCTACAGTTGCCCTCTCCAGTATACAAACTGTAAACTGGATAAACTGCAGAGTTTTGACGTTCTGCTATGTTCTTGTTAAACTGGCAAACTAAGCTGCTAGTGTCCAGTATTTTTTAAATGTTTTTTTAAATTTTATTTTAAGCTTATTTGTCCTTTTCTTGCTTCACTTTCCCCCTTTCCCCACAATTGCATGCAGATTTGGAGATGGATAGTGTAAAGCAAGGTTCAGCATATGTTTCAGAGCCTTTGAACCAATCCCAGCTGAGCTCAGGTAGATAACATTATAATCAACTGCAGTTTCTTAAGTGTACTAACCCAGAGTCTAACAGTGTGTATACTAGCAATAATTCCTACTAATGGATGTAGATTTGGTGTTAGAAGATATAGTTCTAGTTATGTTCAGACACATGTTTTTTAATGGCTGACCAAAAGGTCTTAACTGTGTGTGTGTGTGTGTGTGTCAGTGAATAGAATATTTGTTTTGGTAGGTGTATTACGCCTTGGAAATCAGTGAGATTCCTACTAGAATAAGCTTTTTCCAGAAATGGTTCATAGGTCTTGTACCTGCCAGTTTGTGTATGAACCTTGAATTATATCTGACTGCTACATACTTCCAAAATAGACAAGTTGTCAACCATAGGGAACTCTGACTTAGAATGCTGGGATGGGGGTGGGAAGACTAGCAAGGGAGGGGAGATGAAATATTATTGAAACCCTGTTGTTTTAACAGCAGCTCAAACAACCATATTATATACACAGCTGCAAAGCTATAACTAGAAACAGTTATGCTGTGGTTGTCATGACTACGTTGCAAGGGTTTGTGAAGGAGAACATCTATTGGAATAAAAATAACCAAAGCATGGTTTTGTGAGTCACAGCTCTTAGATGATCTGCCTCTGTTAAAACAGTTGTTAACTGTTAGTTAGGGTCATTCACTAAAACACCCTCCCATACTGTTCATTTATAAAAACTTTTGAAAGCTGTGGAGAAGCCAGGCTTAACTTTAATGGTTTTTGACCCTTGCATTAATTTAGACAGTATGTATCTCTGATGAGATAAAACGTCGTTGATGTTGGATAACCTGGAATATTCAGAGGATGAAATGAAATGGAAGAACTATTTCTGTCCAGTCTTCAATAGCCAAAATCGGTATCTCTTGAAGGTTGATTGTTGCATTGTCCCCATTTCTGCTATGCTTGGGAGAATATGTGCATGCCTGCAGCATTGTACCTGGTCAGAGTAAGCAAAAACTTTTAGTTTCTCCCAACACATGCACACTCACACTCACCTTACAAGTGGAGAAGCAAGCTCTGAGTTTCAGCTTGAGCGCAGTTGTGTTTTAGACACAGTGCTCCTTGTAGCTGATTGAGTATCTTCTGTTCTTGAGTCTCATCTTCCGGCACTGTCTCTTGTTTCATTTTGGATTATCTCATTAAAGGGCTTTCATGGTAAAAGACATCCATAAGTAGTTTACTGTTCCCTCCTTCTGTGGAGTACTAATGAGAGTTAAAGTGCCACTACTGTTGTCTCTGAGAGATCCTCCACCAGTGCCCCCCCCGCCCACCCACTATTGCCACCATAGTAGGGCCTACATATCAGAAATATTTGGGAGAGGAGTTTGTGCATAGCCATTCTGTTGTGGGCTGCATTCCAGTAGAATTATGTATACAGTACTTCATACCTTCTGAAACTAGTGGGGATTAATTATGTCTGCCTGGGACACCAATTTTAATTTTGGCCTTGATAATTCTTCTCCCATCCCAAAGCACACATATACACACCCAGTTTTATGTTTCTGATCAGTTAATTTTCTCTTTACAGGCATTATGTGGTAATTCCTTCATCCTCATTTGTTGTTGTCATGTTCATTATATAAATGTCAAGTGGGTATAAATTGGGTATGCACCACAGTTAATATGATTTGACAGGATTTTATGTTGGCAGTTGGGAAACATGTTGACCATTTGTATTACTAATTCAAACACTGAAAGATTCCACCTCCCCACCACAAAGAGCTGAGAATGGATGGAAAGAATTGCAAGTTCAGCTTCAGTTCTTCCTTTTTCAGTTTCCTGTGTAACTTTAAACTAATTTTCTCAGAAATCATGGGTTTTAACCTAATTTTTTGATATACATCTTAAGTTGTTCCCCCCTTTTCTTCTTAATAGCCTAGTATCCATAACCACATTTTCATTAGTCAATAGGAAAAGTTTATCTGTTTTGTACAAAAGAAGACATGTTATTACGTATTATAGCATCAATCACAAAAGGTAAATCTTAAGTGAGACACCCCCATCACCCCGCCAATTTAAGATTTTCATTAAACACCATGATATTGTGAACAGCAATATCATGGGTCACTCTCAAGAATCATGTTTTCTGTGTATAAAATTGAGGTGGTGTTGTAATAATATTTTCTGCACTCTTATATACTCTAATATGGATGTTTAGTATTCTCACTGGCAGTATAAATTAATGGCGGGGTGTGAAGCATTTAATATGGTTACTTCTTTCCTTCTAGAGAAGAAGATTCTTACTCTGTCCAAATTTGTTAAGATGATAACTGGAACATGTTACAAAGAGAACACAGATTACTAACTATAGTGGAAGCATATGGGACAGTCCTCTTTATCAGATAACTGTATATCCACTGGCAATTATTACATTGGCTATTTGGATTTTTAGCCCATTATAGCCTAAAGGTTAGAGTCTCTTGCATTATATGTACATCTATGGTGTTGTTATGTGCCTTCAACTCAGCTCATGCTTCTAGTGACCTATTGTGTGAGGTTGTGTGGGGGGGAGGGTTTGGCAAGATTTCTTCAAAGGAGTTTTGCCATTCCCTTCATCTAAGGCTGAGAGAATGTGACCGGCCCAAGGTCACCCATTGGTGTTCCATGGCTAATCAGGGATTTGAACCCTGGTCTCCTAGAGTACTAACCTAACAATCAGAAGAGTATATCACATTGGCTATTTTTTGTACACACCGATTACATGGTTTGGAAAAGTGCAGTGCATGCAATGCATGCTATTTTTTAGCCCTCCGAGCCCCCCAGATGTTTTTGAAAGTGGAACAGTTGCAAAGAATGTCCCTGTGCCACTCAGGGTATATGGGGAGAGCAATATTGCCAGGGGGTGGGGCTGCAGGCTACTTTTTGGCAAAAGGAAGTCAGCAGAAGTTAAGTGCCTAGGGGAGGGGGACATTTTGCCTCCCACCCTGAAATAAAAGTTTGAAACTTTGGGGTGTGCATATGCAGTGGGAGAACAGCCCCTTTGACACCTGGATTTTCCTCACCCCTGTTACACCCTGTTATACTGTCCTAATATACTCTGTTCATGTATTATATACAAACAGGAGATATTTGTATGTATGACAGTCACAGGACTATCCGTATTGGCATAATTGCCAGTCTCCAAACACCAACTCTTACTCTCTCGGGCTTTTTCCTTTGTTGAGGAGTAAGGTTTGAAATGGGTATCTGCTCCTCTTTGTTTGATAAACCAGGGCTCCTGAGCAGATTCTTCTACTTGAATTCAAGTGAGCATAGGTAGAAGATCTTTCTTCATTGCACAACACTGAAATGTGGACAAGGCTGCCGAGAGCAAAATCTGTGTGTATGGCCTTGTGTCTCTAACACAGTGTTTCTCAACCAGGGTTCCCTGGAACCCTAGGGTTCCCCAAGAAGTTGCTAGGGGTTCCTCAAGAGATTGTGATTGTGTGTGTGTGTGTGTGTGGAGAATAATGTTTATGCAGGGATTCCCTGAGACCTGAAAATTATTTAAAGGGTTATTATTTTATCCTCCAGGATAAAAAGGTTGAGAAAGGCTGCTCTAACACATGACAATATACCTTGTTTGGGCATAGTGCCTAAATAGGGCTAGTGTGGGTATGGTTCTGTATTCCTGAATTACAGCCACTGTAGTGTTGAACAGCTCTTTCTCTTTCTCTTCATTTGTGTGCTTTCACAACATGAAAGTGGGCCATTTTGTTGGTGATTCAGAAGTTTGGCCATGCCAGGACAGAATGTGTGTGTGTGTGTGCATGTGTGTGTGCACATGTTCGCATGTGTTCCTCAGTCAGTTGCTCTTCTCCTCTCCTCTGAAATGGAGAGTGAGATAGTGTGTGTGCTTGAAAATCTTTGTGTCTTCATCTTGATGAGTCTCTCCAAACCCAACCTGCATTTTCCCACTTGTTTCATATTGTTTTGCTTTGTATCTTGTGTTGAAATTCCATGCATGTTTTACATGTTTTTGCTAATTTACATGGTTGTTTGTACAATTTGCTTAATTTATGTAGCTCCTTTCCTCCACTGACTGAAATGAGCTTCTCTGCTTAATTTTTTAAAAATTCCTCACATTTTAGTTGTTTCAGTGTTAAAAGATAAACATTGTTTTGTGTGCATATCATTTTTCAAAATTGCCTTGGAAATATGCAGATGATTGAGGCAAAGTAGGTTTCTTTCACAGCTAGTCTGAGCAGGTGCAAAAATACTATTTTTGTTGAGACTGTTGAGTTCCAACAAAATTTCTTTCCATTCCTACTTAGCAATCACTCATCTTGGTTCAGTTCTTCATCAGGCTGTTGCTTTTTGTGTATGTAGTTTAACTTTCCTGTGCTTCCCCACCTGTCCAAGAGCTGCAGCCTGCTTTGAACTGGTCCACGCTGGTCAGTCACTCCCATGCTTTGTTTGCTCTTTTCCATAAAACCTGTGGAAGAATATAGGTCAAGGTGGGCAAAGTGTAACCCACATCCCCATAGCCCCTGTAGGCCAATTGTTTTAAGCAAAATGCCCCCCAAATGACCTCTAGATGGTGTGAGGGTATTTTCACCATATGTGGAGACCCTCTGGGGTCTCTTTTTTTTGGCCCTAAATGTTATCTAGCCCATGTGGGAGCATTTCCACCATGTTTTGGGTTTGCTCAGGGCCAAGTTATGCCCAGGAGAGCCCTTTTCTGAAACATGGCCCATGAATGCCCCCAAACATGGTGAGGATGCCCTCATGTCCCCTAGAGGCATTTTTTGATTCCCCCCCCCATGGGAATGAGTGCAGTGGGAGGGGTGACACCCTCCAAGGTCTTGGGGTGGGTGGAGCTAATGTAGTCCCCTAGCCTTCGACAGTTGCCCATCCCTGGTTTAGGGTTTCCTCTTGACTTCACTCCCTGTGTGCCACCTCCATTTGGGGTAGAAACTAGTCAGAAAAAGAAAGGTGCTCATTGACAACCATGGATTAAAACTCTCTATTGTTGTTTTTTGCTGGAGCAGGAGTGATTATTATAAGAAAGGGGAGGCTTTGGTTCAGATCCCTGTTCAGCCATGTGGACTAGGTCTGCCTCTTAGCCTAATTTATTTTACAAGCTTGAAGGCTGGTGAGAGGAAAAATCTTACTGTTCTATAACATGATTAGACGTAAGGGTCTAAAAACATAGTATCTACAAACTGATCATTTTAGAAAATCGTTCCCACAGATTAAAAAAAATCATGAAAGAAGTTAACATAGGTTCTTTTTTGTGTTCTAGGAGTCACACAAATACCGTAGGTTGTTCTCTACCTGTGCAAAACTGTTCAAAAACCTTCTCAAGCTGAGCTGCATGTTTTGGCGGGAATCCTGCCCCATTCTTCTGCTCATGTCTAGGCAGAATTCCATCTTTCCCTCACTTCCTTTCCCTCTGTTGCAGCTGCAGCAGTTCATTAAGGAGCCTTTTCTGACTTCTCCAGTTTTCTTTAAATCATTTCTCTCCCTTGTTTGGCAACAGAGAAAATAATTGACTTATAGCCAGATTCTGCATGTTTCTTCATATATTATGTTAGTGTTGTGTCATGTTTCAGGGGATTTTGGTGCACTTTTTTGCTGCCGTCATTTAAAAATGGCAAGAGAGTATGTAGATTGACTCATCCCTGCTTACTGTAGAGTCCTGCATCTAGCTATTAAAACATCATTGTGGTTCAGGATGTCAGTAGTTTGGAAATGCTCTGGACAGCAGTATATTCTGCTTGCTTTTGTCTGTCCAGCTTACTTGATTATGGACCATCTGCACAAATGGACTACTTTTGGGACTACTTTTCTGGTTTGGGAGTTCAAGTCCAAAACAATAATTTTTCCAAAACTCTTGTTTGACTTAAAGAACAGTTTCCATAATTCTTGAGATTCTGGATGGTATTCATTGTTTACTGCCATTGTGCATATTTGCATCTTTAATGAAATTGTTTTTAATAAACTGAAACTGCTGTGGCTATTTAATAATGTATTTACAAATATTGCACCTTGCCTGTTTTTCATTTTACTAAGCCGTCTACCCTCATTTCACTTTCTAGCTAGGGTTCTGTATTTATTCCTAGCAAATGTGATGTAATTTTGTACATGGATGACCCAGCATGTGCAGTTTTGAACAGTTATGGTAGTAGGATTTTTTGATGGCTAGTAACTTGAGAACTCTCCTGTTTCCAAGCAGTTAACATTTGTCAGGCTAAGCTCATTGCCATTTATGTCTGAGTGCTTCAGAATGTAGCAGATAGAAACAAAGAATGAAAGAACTTAAAATTTCTTTCTTTTCCTGGGACACAGCAATACAATGGGATGCTTACCCACCAAAAAGTTTGGGATGTTTAAAAACGTTTGCTATGTTTGTATGTCCATCTATACATTGTATGTATCCATACATTGTATCCATACATTGTATGTATGTATCCATACATTGTACATTGTATCCATACATTGTATGTATGTGACGAATGTTGCTGTCCTTGAGCAAGCAGGGATCACCAGCATTGAGGCCATGATATTGAGAACGCAGCTGCGCTGGGCAGGGCACGTTTCTAGGATGGAGGACCATCACCTCCCAAAAATACTACTCTTGCCACGGGTCAGCGTAAGAGGGGCACTCCAAAAAAGCGATACAAAGACTCCCTGAAACAACATCTCAGGCTCGGCCAAATTGATCACCAACAGTGGTCCGCCCTGGCCTCACATCGGGAGGCATGGAGACGCACTATGCACAATGCTGCAGCCTTATTTGAGAACTGACGCCGAACAAGTCTTGAAGAGAAACGACAATGCAGAAAGAATCACAACCCAAAAACATCACCCAAGGAGACCTTCTGCTGTGCTTTTTGAACCAGACTTGTTTATCTTGGATTGGCCTTTTTAGTCATCAGCGCGCTTGCAGAAAGCACGGGATGAGTCCTTCCTGAATCTTCGTTTGCGAAGCAAAGCCAGAGATGTCCATCCTTTCTCAAGGGGCTTGGAGAAGTGTTGCATGCCTTTATTCTGTTTTATCTTCTCTACAAGCTCTACAGGTTAGAGATACTGACTGGCTTGTAATACAGTGGACCCTTGGTATTCTCTGGGGTTTGGTTCCAGGACCCCCCATGGATACAAAAATCCATGGATGGCCAAGTCCCATTATATACCATGGTATAGTAAAATGGTGTCCCTTATATAAGATGACAAAATCAAGGATTGCTTTTTAATTTTGGGGGAGGGGTATTCAAGCCATGGATGTTGGAATTTTGTGGATCCACAAAATCCTCAATTTGTGGATACAGAAGTCCATCAACTGAATATGTGTAACTGCATGGTCCTAGCCTCTACACTACTCCCCTGGTGTGAAATGCGGGTGGGGTGGGATGGATAGAGTGTGTGTGAGAGAGATGTTTAGTCGTAGGCCAATTCCACACTACACAACTAATCCAGTTTGAAACTGGATTATTTGCCATGGCTCCTTCCTATGGAATACAGGAATTTGTAGTTTGGTGAGGTACCAGCACTCTTTGGCAGAGAAGGCGAAAGACCTTGTAAAACTACAACTCCCAGGATTCCATGGGAAGGAGCCATGGCAAATAATCCAGTTTCAAACTGGATGGTTTGTGTTGTGTGGATTTGACCAGAACCATCAAGAGAAAGCTCTTTCTGATAGCCTTTGTGGCTAAAGAGCGGGGTATAAAATAAATAAATAAATAAATAAATAAGAAAGAATGGCAGTAGGGGGTGCTGCTTTTTATCTTGCCCTTCCAGCCTTTTAAGAAAGTAAATTTTAAGTAAATTGCCTTTCTCTCATGTTGGACTGGGGAGTTTGGAGTAGAGTGGACACACGGCTGTCATGTACATCCTCCTTGTAATATCTCAGTCGTCCATATGTTTCCTTTGAAACAAAAACAGAAATAGAAAATATAATAGCATCAAACTTGGCCCTAAGCTTCTCAGCTGATCACACACTTGAACACAGGTCATCTTGCTCCCTCACTATACTTTTTGAACTAAGACTTGAACTTTGAGTGCAGTGTAACTGAAGTTTTGCATGAGCTTTGCGAATGCTTGAATTTACACAGTAGTTGCATATATTGCCATGCTTCAAAAAGCCTACCCACATAGTTCTAAGAAATGCCTGCAGAAGCTTAAGCAAAGACCCTGTTGCTGACTGCGGCTGCTGCTGCGTTACACAGATGGGCATAAAGACAAGTTGATACCATTAGACAGTTTAAGCAAAGTAGGTCATTTTTATTAAATGAAGCCGAATGTTTATTCCAAATAACAGTAGATATATTATTTCAGACTTAACTGAATGAGGCTAATATTCCATTTTAATTGCATCACTTCCCTTATTTAACCATCTGCAGTTCTTGGCATGCTGCAACAATTGCAGTTGTGAAGCTGGGATGGGGGAGGGTTAGATTTTAGCTGAGTTAACTGCCAAAGCATTGCAGTCTATCCAGACAGCTGAAGAACTATTTAATGGGACTTCACGAAACTCCATATATCCTTTGTCTTGAGCATGACAGCTATGTTGCATGTGTGTATGTGCTTTCAATTCTCCTGTTGACTTATGGTGACCCCATGACTTTCATGGAGTTTTCCTAGGCAAGGGATACTCAGAGGTAGTTTTGCCAGTTCCTTCCTCTGAAATATCACCTACAGCACCTGGTATTTGTTGGTGGTCTCCCATCCAAGTACTAACTCAAGCTGATCCTGGTTAGCTTACAAGATTAGACAGGATCTGGTTTGACCAGAATCACCACTTAGGGTATTTAGGCCTTAAAGACTGTTAGTGTTGTTTAAATTGATTTTAAATTGATCTGGTTATATTTGCCAGACCTATTTAGCAGGTACCCCAAAGCTAATTAACCTTCCCTAAATCCATTTAGTTTAATCAATTTTTCCAGAGAGGTATCAAGCCATAAAAATCATAGAATCATAGAGTTGGAAGATAGCTGGCATTGTAAAGTTGAAGGCTTTCATGGCCGGCATCCATAGATTTTCCTTGTTTTTTTCCCGGGCTGTGAGGCCGTGTTCTGGAATAGTTTCTTTCTGACGTTTCGCCTGCATCTGTGGCTGGCATCTTCAGAGAATGGTTGGGTAGGTGTGTGTGTGGAGTTTACATGCTGTGAACCCCTGTTGGGGAGAATATATAAATTTGTGTAATTGAATGGTTAGTTTCTGGGTATAGACCAGGCCAACAACTATCATGTCAGAATGTAGAAGGAAGCTATTGAAATCCACAAACACCTGAACACCTTCAACAGGAAAGAAGAAACCTTAAAAGTAAACAAAATCTGGTTCCCAGTTTTGAAATACAATAGAATCAAAACTCAACACTTACAAATGAATTCCACCCAGGGACAGGGAGATTCCTAGCAGACAATGGTCCATTAACCAACCATCAGCCAAACAGACACTAACGAGCCTTGCATTTCTGTACCCAGGAACTAACCATTCAGTTACACAAATTTACATATACTTCCCTACAGGGGTTCACAGCATATAAAAGCCCAGACACACTCTTACCCAACCATTCTCTGAAGATGCCAGCCACAGATGCAAGCAAAACGTCAGAAAGAAACTATTGCAAAACACGGCCTCACAGCAACGGCCTCAACCTGGCCAGGGGAAAAAACAAGGAAAATCTATAGCTGGCATTATTTGATCCTTTGCCAGCTCATCTTTATAAGCACTTCAGTTCTTTTTATACATACTTCACTACCATAGACTGAAAAGCAGGGGAGGTCCAGAATCCCGAGGCACTTGCATTTGAAAGCAGAAAAGTGATCCATTGTATTTTCTGAGACTCCCTCCCACTCCAGACTTTTGTGAATAGCAGTGATTTCAACACCTAGTGATCTCCTTGCATCTGAACTGCCACATGCAGTGAATCATCCTGTTTTATTGCCTCCCTCCCTTTGTTCCCTCCCCCTTCCTGTTGATTCAGTCAGTTTGTGGATGGACTAGGCTTGTTGTCCAGTTCCCAGGGCACCCCACACAGTGCTTTTTTAGGGAAGAGAGAGGGAGAGGGAGACTGATATGCAAAAGAGCTAGAGATCCTGAGCGACTGTAGTTGGAGAAGTCACCTGAGCAGAGGAGTGGCTCTACAGGGTGGAGCTTAGACCAGCGTAGCTTGTTTCACAGGGGTGAGATCTTTGGGAGGGGCCTCCTCAGATTGCATGGCCAAACAGACAGACTCACAGTGTGTGTCACCCGGAGGCACTGAGCTCACCTCCAGATGCACAGCTAACTAGGGAGAGGCAGCCAGAGAGGATTTTAAAGTGAAGGAAGACAGTTGAGCTGAAGGGGGAATATTGCTCCTTGTGGATATTTGCAGGAAATAAATTCCTGTTTGCAACTGACCTTTCAGCCTGGCTGGTTGTAATCATCTGTGGCTGGAATGCTGAGCTGAGCTGATTAGAGAACTCCATTACTCTCTTTGAACAGCAGTGATCTGGTCTCACCAGGTAGTGAGGCTACTTTCAAAAAGAAATTGGACTGCAGTAGAGGACAACAAAGGTAAGTCAAGTACCTTGTAGCCTCTTTCAGAAAGTATCTGTACATTCTGTTTGTTCATTGATATAAGCTGCAGTGATTGAGATACTTGTCTCATACAGACGCTGGTTTAAAATACCTTTCTCCCATCGTATGTGGTTACAGAGCACATGGGAGTGGTTGTTTTCTGATTTGTCCCAGGGAGGCAAATACATTGTGCCAGGACAATGTGGTCAGCCGAGCATCAGAAAGAATGAAGTGGTTTGTTTTATGGGCAGTAACATATTTCACCATGCTGATCTCAATCATTTTTCTCTTGCTGCTAAGTGGAAAAAATACAAAACCTGTTACTCAAGAATAGTGAATAACGCTTTGTTGTGTGGGACCGCAACTGTTGTATCTAGACAAACTAGTTTTCTTGTTTTAAGAGTGGTTGGGGTTGTTGGATCTGTGCCCTGGAGCCCTTTTCCTGCCTCTGAGCTTCCCTTCTTAAGCCAATAAAACCTTTTAAAGGAGTACTCTTTCTTATGATCTGTATTAATTATAGAGTCTATAATTGTTTGCCTTTTCCAGAAATGTTTGGGCTTCGGTCTGTGCTATTTGGTAACTCCAGAGTGGTTTTTTTTTTTTTAAAGTCTTTATTGAAGTAGACATTAGCTCATAGCAAACCACTAGAGAAGAGGTAGATAGTGGAAACTGCTTAAACACACTTCATATGCATGTGCTAAAAGACTTAGGGGAAAACACACAGAGGAAACCACCACTTCATTCTCCCACAGTTTCCTTGATTTTCTACTGTGTGTCATTGATGGGGAATTAAGAAATCTTATATCAGGGGTTTCTTGGTCCATTTGAGTCAGCAGCTTATAGCAAGGACTGCCTAAGCACAGGAGAGTGTTCAAGTGTGTATTTTAGTTCAAAAATATTTCTTCACAGAAATGTAGACTGGGAAGAGATAATTTTTTATTGAACTGAAGTATTCCTCTAGTTTCCCTAATTGCCAATGTATACATACGTGCTTTCGTATATTAGAACACACATTATTTCAGCTATTGTTGAATTGAATCCCGTTGCCCATCCCATTTTCTTCATTGGTAGCTAGTAGACAAAAAGCAATTTGTAGATCAGATGCATCTCAGTGATAATTGTTACTAGCTAGTGTCTTCCAGTGAAATGCAGTAAATCATACAAGGAAGTAGACATTTAAAGTAGCTAAGACGTTTTCCTCTACCTGAAGCATTTGAAATGTTCAGAACTAGATAAGGTGTGCTTATCTAAATATATTCACATGTCAGGTGATTTCATGGAAGAATTTTTTATTACACTGGAATCTACTTTTTTAAAAAGTAAAAACTTGGGGGTTGCGTCTGATCATCTGTGTATATTTTATTCAGCATATTTATATTGGCTGTGTAATGCTCTGCATGTGCACCTCCACGTCTTTCTCCTCTGTGGCACCTGTCATGTGCAGAGGGGGGCTGTACTGGGGCCGCTAACTAGATACAGGATGGGAGGGGAGAGGCAACTCACATAGCCAGAGAGGCTGCCCTTTTTGATTGCAAGGGGAAGAAGAATGATGTCACTCTCCATCTGGGAGAGTCCCTTTGTTTTTCTCCCCCTCAGCTATAATTGCAGCAAGATGGGGCCACTTCTTGGTCACCTGAGTCACTTTTGCACGTGGTGAATGGCCACAATGATGTCATGTCCAGGTGCTTGATGGCTGCCTTAGGGGAAGGTTTTGAGCAACGCACAAGGAAATAGTAAGTAGCTTCTTATGTACCACCCAAAAGAAGGCATGCATGCATATGTCACCAGTAGGTTTCCAGCTGTTGTCTTCAAAAATATATTTCCTTAATCCCATCTGTTCTCTGTTTATGGCCTTCTAGTTTTTCTGGAGCATTTATGACAGAATTCTGTACATGTTTGACACCTACATTTTGGCTCCACCCATGACTTGGAAACCATCATATTAGCCCCTCGTACTACCGGGTAGTAACCTGGTAACTCACCCATAAGTAAGTTATGCCATTTGCCATTTGGAGTGGTCTATTTGGTTAACTGGTACTTTTTAAAATGATTTCTTTGGAATCTGTTTTTGGTTTGGCAGACCAATGTGCCCATAGCCGAGTGCATAATTTATAGGTCAATTTACATGATGATTTGAAAATGATGAACTTGAGAATTAATTAATGAATCAAAACAATGAACTATGGGTTAATGGTAACTATGGTTTTAAAAAAATGAGCCAGGATAATTACTGACAGTATAAAGATGCCTCTGAAGCCACTGTTTACATGAACCACATTTTCTGTTGGTTCTGACAAGTAATCATGGTTGTAAACAGAAACTTCTTGCCACTTGCAGGGTTTGTGTTTTGGAGTTTGTGCAGTCCCAGAGGGTCCCAGGGCTAGGAACATGATCCCTAAGCCCACAGAAGTTGTACACCCCTGGCCTAAATGCTTATATACATAATTCTAAAGCATTGTTTATTTTTACCTGGGTACCAGTCCAGTGGGGTTATAGTGCTTTATGCCCTCCTTCCATTGCTGTTTTGTATAGATTCAAGTTCATTCTGTACAGCTGTTTTGTGGAACTGACCACACCCCCTTTAGTATTTCTTTGGCATATATCTCCTTATGCCACCATACTAGCAAAATTGGAAAATGTTATAATTTTGAAGTTGCCATGGAAAGATGGGACAAGGTAGAAGGCGACCCCTCAAATGTGATTTTCTTTAGGATGCTGATCAAATATTACTTAATAGTGAAAGCAGCCAGATAGTGTCCCATCTCCAGGTACAGTTTCTGAACTCCAAATATCATGCTATAGCCATAGTATCACATTTATTTTATTAGAAATTCCTGTGAGGACCAGAATCCTGCTTTCAATCTTTGTCTTACATTAATTAGGATTTTGGATTCTAGCATTTTTAAGGGGTGTATTTCTGTTGTGCTGAAATCAGGTAAATGATATATTATAATTAACATTATATAGGAAATTTTGTCCTAGAGAGGCAGTGTGTTATACTGGTTTCAGGGATGAACTAGGACTCTGGGAGACCAGCGTTCTCATCCTTACTTAGCTATGAAAACCCACTGGGTAACCTTAGAGAAGTCACACACTCTCAGCTTCAGAGGAAGGCAGTGGAAAAATGCTTCTAAACAAATCTTTCAAAGAAAACCCCATGATAGGTTCACCTTAGGATTGCCATAAATTGGAAATCTTGACCTGAAAGCAAACAGCAATAGCAAAATTTCACTTCACAGAACACATAACTGAGAAAGTTCATTATCACAAGGCATGGAACACTGGATTCTTCAGCTTTAAAAGGAGACCAGGCAAATTAATTGAGGATATGACTTTCAGTGACTAGTAGCCATAGTAGATACTAATAGCCATAGTACCGTAGATAAGGTTGAATCTCTAGGTTCAGCACTATCATGCCAATTTGGAAGCAAACTAGGCAACAGAATTGTTGTGAACGTGCTCCTTTTTTTTTTTTGCTGAGTATCTCCTCCACATCTAGCTAGCTGTGCTGTGATGAAAATGGGGGGCTAAATCAACCTCCATTAATGTGATGCCCCTTAGATATGCCAGACTGCAACTCCCACCACCACTGTGTTGGTTGGGAGCTGGAGTTCAACACATTTGGTGACCATCAAGATAGGGAAGGATGGAATAATCTAGCATGGTCTTGTTTGGCACTAGCAAGGTTCCCTTTAAGTTCTTACTTACAAACCTGTGAAGAATAGTTCGTTTTGAGAGGGTTCTTCAACAGGTTGACACTGTTCTTTCTTTAGCTCCTGTTTTGGACTTTTAAATGGTAGCATTTTAAATGCTGAACTGGTATGGCATAGTGGCCAAAGTATGCATCTAGAACCTAGAGCCAGGTTCAGATCTCCAATCAGCCATGAGGTCCATTGGGTGATCGTCACCTAACTACTATATCTAACCATATTCCCTCACCATGTGGTTTTGAGGACAAAAATGGATGGGGAAGGAGCCATATATGTCACCTTGAGCCTGCAGGAAGAAAGGTGGGATATAGAAGTACTAAATAAATCAAGGTACCTAGATTGGTTTACTGTCTTGTCTTAAATATTTAATTAAAATGTTCAACATAAATAACCCATTCTCAGTTGGATTTTAAATTAGGCCCATATTAATCTCTAAGAAGACCCTGTGCTTGTTTGGAATTTGATTCATTAAGTTAACTAGGCATGTTATAGTTAATAAAATAATATTTGGTAAATATTAATAAGCTTAGTTTGGACACTGAGTACATTTTCCCTGTTTTTAGGCCTTTAGACCCAACTTCAGGAGAGGTTGTTCAAACATTAAGTTAGGCGCTAGAGTAGAGATTCCCTTTTAATAATACTTGGGGGTTTTTATTACCTCCTAGCATGCTTTATACCTAGATATCCTGAAGGTACAAGATCATCTTGTCTGATCTTGGAAGCTAAGTAGGGTCAGGCCTGGTTAGTACTTGGACAGGAGACTGCCAATGAATATCAGGTGCTGTAGGCTATATTTCAGAAGAAGAAACTGGCAAAACCACCTCTGTGTATTCCTCACCTAAGAAAACCCTGTGAAATTCATGGATTTGCCCTAAGTTGATAGATGCATGCATGTGCACGCACGCACGCACACACACACACAGACACACACACACACACAGAGAGAGAGAGAGAGAGAGAGAGAGAGAAATAATACACTTTGCCTGTCAGTACATATATTGATTGACCTTCTCTTTGAGCATGATCCTCATTTCTAATGAAAATGACTTCATTATTGAACCAAGGCTCCAACTAGATTTTCTGAACAGCTTCAACATTAGTGGTGTGCTTTCTGGAGCATGTTTCATCAAATGATAATGCATTCCCAAAGTGAACATTGACAATAGAACAGCAATGCTTTACTGATGGATGATGCGTTTAGTTCCACTTAATTGGATACCAGAGATCTGATGCAGATTTTCAGGTGGAACATTAGATGGTCAAGCTATGAAATAATACCACAAGAGGTCTTAATTGAGTTTGATTATAGTATGTAGCAGAAAACTGTTTTCTATTATTAAGAGAGGCTAGGACTTGATTTGTCCGTCCCATGTTGGTTATCTACTTTGTTTATGTTCCCTGACACTTCTGTTTCCTGAAAAACTCCAAGGTATTTCATGCTGAATCTTTTGCTTTCTAAAACCCATCTTTTTTTATAGCAGTGTCCTCTGTGGCTACTTTCTGTCTTTGAAATTGTACTCCATTTATCCAGTACTTTCTTCAAATATTTAGAGCAGCCTTTAGCCGTTGCTTGCTAGAGGATTGTGAGTACTGTAGTCCAACATAGGGTTGGAGGAATATGAAGCTGTCATGATCTGTTCTTCTTTTCAGTTGTATTCTATTCAAGTATTACCCCAATTTTACACTGTAGCAATTTCGTACCATTATCTAAACTAAAGTGAGCAACTTGTGTGTGGTTTCCTGCCCCTGGAACTGTCCCCAAGCTACATGGACTGCCAAAAAATCCTAAACCCAAAAAATCTCCCTCCAACACCCACCCCCCAAACAGAAATTGGCAGGCATATACTTCTGGCTTTGTGAAACTACTATTCTGTGGTGTTGGACAGTTAAGAGGTATCCTAAACCTAATTTTGCCCAGAAAAGAGACAGTCTGAGGAGCCTGGACGTGTCAAAAGCCACAAAAACAGACTTGGAGGATCTTACTTTGTGCAGCCCTGATCTAACGGCTTTAAATGTTGGCATTCTTGAACAGTTAGTTACATTGTATTGATCAACTTAAGAGATGTAGGCCCAGAGTATCAAATGCCACAGTTTTCTTGAGCTGCAATTGCTATAGAAGAGACTTGTCACTGGAAAGATGACCAAGCATATCAGAATGTTTAGAATAGGTTGGTTTGATCCACATCTCAGGAAAGTGTTTGGTTCTCATGGAGGATTGACCAGTTTACATCCAGCCACTGTCAATGCATGTGTCCAACTAAACAGCATCCCCTTTTTTCTGAAGAAAAATACAACTAAAATGTCATCTTTACTTTTATGATGTCCTTTCAGCAGCATCAAGGCAGTTACTTTAGTTCACAAATGAATAACATGTTGCCTTCTTAATGCTGGATTGAAATTTTAAACATGTAAAGGGGTGTTTGTTGCCCACACCTGTGTGAGCATTGGGGCAGAACATGTTCAAAAAGTCTCCTTAGTTAGGGGCTGAAATGACTTTCCTGCCTTTTGTCTGCTTGTGTATCCCTATCATAGATAAAACTAGCATGTCGGTGGGACAGGTTCTCTGCCTCTCATAGTCCTTGGTTAATGTGTGAGGATTCTTTTGGAGGACATTACACACAAGTCTCTGACATGCAATTTGAAGTCATAAGATTCCAGTCACAGATTTGCCACCTCATTTGCTATTTACAGCAGCTAGCTTTTGCTTGATTATGCCTGACAGGTTGAAAGGTACATTTCTATTTTAGTATATAGACACACAGTTTCTGCAGTGTTTTTAGATATAAAATAGGGAAGAAAACGTTATTACTTTCATCAACTGATATAGATCAATGTGCTGTTGTAACAGTATAAAGTATAGACAGACTCTAGAGCCTTTGATTAATTAAATGTCTCTATTTTGGATCTGACTAGGCTAAGAAAAAGAGAGCCAGTGGCATTCTATGGTCAGGGAAGATCTGTTCCTTCAATGGACTTTTGTACAGTATCACATACACTAATACAAAATGGTTGCTTCAAAGAGAGTATATTTCACAGTAAGATTTCCTTTGACCACCTTAATGTGTGCTAGTGTAATTATGCACTTACATCTAAATGTGTCACCACATACATACAGTTGTGCTGAACCTGCAGAAGCCTGTCAATGTGAAGTTCAGTGTTCAGTGCTTGATTAAAGAACAAGATTAAAAACCACTTACATTACACGGCTAATCTTGTTTCCATGTCAGATGATAACCTCTTCACTGACAGCTTCAGTCATGATTAGTATGTAAGCATCTGGCACCTATAAGAACATGACATATATAGTGTAAATGATCTGACTTAAGAACAGTTTGCATTAAATAGTGAGATAAGTAAAATGCAGAGTACTGTATATAGAGTTGTTCTTTTCTCGAATACATTTTTTGTAGATCTCTATTTGAAGTAACTCTAGCCTAGAACCTTTTGCTTCCCCGATTGTTTTAAATATCAACACCCTCTGAAGCAGTAGCTGTGAATCTTGATGTCTGAACTGTATTCAGTGTAAATACTTAAACAGTTTTATAATACCTTGCTCAAAGGACCATTATACATAATCTGCCCTTTCTGTTTACTAGAAGATTCTTGTATGAAGAGGCTAGATTGTTGTTGGCTTTACTTTCCCTTTGTCACTTAGCTTGTAAGTTAAATGATGCAAAGAGATTTCAAGCTCAAAGTTAGCAACAGTTGCCCTTCATTCTCTATTTAAAATTACTGAGAAAATATAACAGTATGAACAAGGGCACTCCTTAGTACTAGAAAGAAAAAGATTGAAGAAAAATAATGTTCAAATTCATTCAATTTGTGAGCTGTACGCCAGGGAGCCCTGGTGGTGCAGTGGTTAAATGCCAGTACTGCAAGTCACCACGTTGCAAGTTCGATTCCAGTGGGCTCCAAGGTTCACTCAGCCTTCCATCCTTTTGTAGGTCGGTAAATTGAGTATCCAGCTTGTGGGGGCAATTAGCTAACACACATTGGAAACTGCTTAATGCAGTGTAGAGGTGTAAATAGCTATTACTTAAAATAATTTGTAAGCCGCTCTGATAGCCTTGTGGCTGAAGAGCGGGGTATAAATAACTAAATAAAAATAAAATAAAGATAATTTACATGATAGGTAGAAACAGACATGCTATGATGAGCTCATTTCCTATACTGGACAGTGCATTCAGTTTCCTGAGAATCTCCTGCTACATGTATTAACAGGAAGGCCTACTTCAAATTATTAGTCACAACTAGAGTAAATCCATTGAATCAGTGATGATGGACAGCTTTGGTGGCCTTGGTGGATGACCAGTACCAGAAATTGGATGGGGATATAGTATGTTGCTGTTTGTTTTGCTGCACTTCTTAGTGGTTTTCAGTACCAATGGCTGTGGTGTCCTTCTGGGCTGCTTCTCTGGGATGGGAATGTTTTGCAAAGGCTTTGGTTCTTCCCAGTTGGTTGGGTTCAGGAGACGGTGCTGAGGATTCCTGCTTAACACCCTTGCCACTGGTCTGTTGAGATCCTTCAGGGCTCTGTCTTGTACAAGGCAGAGATGTTACTGGCCAAAAGGTAGATCAGGAGATAGAGATTCACCCTTTGCTGAATGGATTATACTTCCCCATAAAGACGCAGGCTTGCAATCTGTGTATGTATGGATTCAGTTCTGAGCTTGAAAGCTGAAGTTTCAGCAGTGGCCAGGAGTGTTTTGCACAATTAAAGCTAGTATCCAAGTGGGTCCATTCCTGGAGATGTGTGATCTGACCATGGTGACATCCACCTTAGTTACCTCCTGTTTGGATTATTGTAATGCTTTCTGTGTAGGGCTGTCTTTGAAGAGTTTTCAGGTTCAGAATGTATGGCCAGACTATTGGTTATTTCCCTGTTAAAACATCTCTGTTGGCTCCTGGTCCATTTCATGGTACGATTCAGAATGCGGGTAGCAGCCCATAAAAGCCCTATATGGCTAGGGGTCCACAACATCTAAAGGAGTATACTCTCCATATGAGCCTGCCTCTCTTTTCAGGTCTATAAAGGATGGACCTCTGTCAGTCCCATTACCTTCAGAAGTATGTCTAGTGCAGACACAGGAGAGAGTCTTCTCAGTGATTGCTCCTAGACTATGGAATGCCCTTCCCAGGAAGATTAGGCTACCCTTCTCACCTGTGTCCTCCTGTCAGCTGGTAGTAACTAATGAGGTTTAAACAGAGGTGACAGGCATCTAAAGCTTAAATGTTTATGTAAAGGTAGCATTATTAAAATGTATGTTAACACTTTAAAACTTGTACAGAAATGTTTCAGTATGCTAAGTTGTAGGCCAACTTGTATCTAATTCAGACAGATAGATGGGATATAAATTATTTAAGTAAATAAAAAAATAAAATGGGAACTTGGTAAGTCAGTTCTCAGGTATGGCCCACTGTTTGTTTTAGATAAACAATTGAATGTAGACCTAAGTTTCTAGACCTAACTCCAAAGCCAGCCTTGAATTGGTAGAATTTGTCATGGTCACAAAGTTAGGACATCTGTTTCTTGCCTTCTAGCACTGCTCTTTCAATGTCAGCACAGTTAGCAGAAAAATAAGTTTAAAATTTGTATACAAGTTTGCTTCATTGGAATAATAGTCACAAAATTATTTGGTACAGAATTATAATGAACTCATAGTTTGTTCATTTTGGTAATTTAGTGCCATGTCATTCCTTAAATCAGTATCAGGCCATTTAGTTATTTATTTAGACAAACAGAACACAGTAACTGTTTGCATCCTCTTCCCCTTTCTCTTTTGATTTTGCTGCCAAATAGACTATAGTTATCTTAAATCCATGCAACTGCACATGTTCTAATTTTTTACCCTGCCTCAACATTTTCCTTACAGCAGGAGTAAAATTTCACTCTGCAGCCATTATGTTGGCCATGAGCTGGAAATGTGGGTCATTCTGTATGTAGAAAGATTTTCTTTGCCAAGCTGCTAATCCTGTATTAGCAATCCTACTGCCATCAGGAGTCCCAAACCAGGAAAGGGCACGTTTGAAATGTGCTTCTAATAGGACAAACTATATGATGTGAGTAGCTTTAATTCATCCGTGAACTCTTGTGAAATTGCCACTAGATCCTCTAAGTGGATTGAAAAGCCACGCTTGTCCCCATGTGCTGTAAGCAGCTTTTACTTGCTGTCTATTTTTTCCTGAAGAGGAAGATGTATGACTATTACTTTCACAGGCACTTGAAACCCAGACAGAGAAGGCTTATATTCGATCACACCAAGAGAGAGAGAGACACTTTTACATGCAATGGCTAGCTTATCATCCACTCTTCCAGCAAAATGATCAGGGGAAAATGGGAAAAATAAGTTGAAAAAATGTGAGGGGTGTGGGGTGTGGTGGAGGGTGAAGTCCTTCAAGATCATGTAGGGGGGGCAGTGTTTACCCACAACACTGTCCCCGCCATGACAGTTGCCCATCCCAGCATTACAAGTTTAGCTGAAAGACTTTTGTTGTTGTTGAAAAACGTTTCTCTAAGGTTCCCTTCACCACAGCTCCCCCTTCTATATTAGGTGTGGACAACATGAGAACAGAGTGATCTAGCACCACTCTGTGTTCCCTATGAATTAAATTTCCCATTGGGGGTTTATGTACGAATCTTGGCAAGCTGTTATGTGTTATATAGATTTATGCCATCTCCTATACTATTTGTGGCACAGTGGCTAAAAGGCACTCCCATTGTTGAGTTGGGTGGGAAGAATTTTCTGTATGCCAGCTTTGTGGTTAGCATAAAGTACCACTCTATTTAGGGGAGTAAGATTTGAAATAAGCCTATATTTCCCCTGGTCAGTTAATGTCTCTGCTCCATTTTGGTAAGTCTGCAGGGTAACATGTAGCTGCAAAGTTGCACTGGCATATTTCAACTGATGGAGTCATATCTCAAGTTTTGCTGCTGTAGTAAGATGTGTGCCATGTTCCTTTGTCCCTTGGCATACCTTGCATGCTGGATTGTACCTGTAGAATAATTACCAATATTGAGTAACCTATTCTTTCTAGGGTGTGTGTTTGTATGTACCTTTAAATCACATGGTGACTTATGGTTTTCTTAGGCAAGGAATACTGAAAGGTGGTTTACCAGTTCCTTTCTCTGTAGCACCTGATATACACTGGCCGCCCATCCAAGTACTAATCAGTGCTGACCCTGCTTAACTTCCAACATCAGACAGGATCTGGTGTCTGTATTGCCTGTAAAAGATTTGGTGCATTGAAAGGCAGTATTTACCTGCGTTTGATAATATGATACTTATAAATAGAGAGGGGGAAAAAACTTATCATCTATTGATAAGTTTCAGATGACAATAGCTTATCATCCACCCTTCCAGCAAAATGATCAGCGGAAAATGGGAAAAATAAGTTGAAAAAATGTGGGGTGTGGGGTATGGTGGAGGGTGAAGTCCTTCAAGATCATGTAGGGGGGTCGCTTCTGAAACAAAGTACATTAGGCATCTGCTACAGTTTATTTCAAGTAAATACCTCAAGGGCTTTTCTTGTAAAAATTGAATACTGGTGTGATTTGTTATGGGTGCTAACCAAGTCCTTTCTGTTGAAGTCAAACAAATTAAGGTGAGAGAGGCTTAAAATTCAATCTACCATGAACAGAGGATCTCCCTGTGCTGGAAGTGGGTCTTGTCCTCCCATTCTACCCCACTTTTCCCAAACAGAAGTTTAGGAGTTCTAGTATTGCCCTGTAAAAAAAGCGAATAGGAAACACAACAGGAAATTAAAGTTGAGATGTGTTTGTGTTTGGGTTTTTTTACACAACTTTTCTAAAAGGGTGGTTGGAACATCTCTATGCTTCTTTTCCTTTTTTTTTCTTCTTTGTTAGGGTCATAAAACACCTAGGGTAAAGGTAATATTTGTAGTCAGCCATCTAGCAAAGAATGTTGTCAGTTGGCACTTTGACTACAGCCAAAGTCTCTTGTACTTGGGACTCAGTTGCTATAAATCTCAGCTTTAATGGTGTTAGACTGAAAAAGCTGCAGAGTGTGCTTTGAACTTTGCTTAAACTCAAGCTGTAAAGAGAGAGAACCATTTTTAATAATAATAATAATATAGATATCCATCTATATGTTTTCCCTCCATGTATTCCTTTAAATTTTACAAAATAAAAATAAAAATCCATAGTGTTGTGACACGTGGGTCCAGTTTAGATAGAGTCATGAAATGGAGCCTGGATGAACCTTGACATTTTAATGAGGGCTATCAGTTTTCCCCAAATGCCCCTTAGAATGTTGCTATAGCTGCTGAATGGCAGCTGAATGAGAATATAGTGTCATGTAACATTTTAGGGAATTAAAAATATGGAAGACAGGAGGTGATTTTGCTTTCTCTTTGAATGCCAGTATCTCATTCCAAAATTTTGAACAAAGTTTAACACCATCAAAATTCATCCCAGCAGTAGATACAGTACCCACAGATTTGTTAACTGCCTTTGAGTTGACTTCAACTCATGGTGACAGCCCAAGACCCCGTCAACTGCTCTGCTCAGTTCCTGCAGGCTCAGAGTTGTGGCCTCCTTGAGGGAGCCCTGGTGGCACAGTGGTTAAATGATACTGCAAGCCACAAGGTTATGAGTTCGATCCCAGGGGGCTCCAAGGTTGACTCAGCCTTCCCTAGGTCAGTAAAATGAGTTCCCAGCTTGTTGGGGACAAATAGCTAAAAAAAAACAATGTAAGCTGCTTAGGGAGTGCTTTGGCACTGATAAGCGGTATGTACATATCAGTGCTATTGCTGTTGCTTGATTGAGTCTGTCCATATGATACGTGACCTTCCTTTCTTTCTACTGCCCTCCAGCTTTCCTAGTACTATTGTCTTTTCTAGTGAGGCATTCCTTCTCATGATGTGGCCAAAGCCTGACAGTCCCAATATAGTCATCTTGCCTTCCAGGGACAGTTTAGGCTTGACTTGCTCCAATACCCATTTATTGACCTTTTTAGCAGTCCACAGTATCCTTAGAACTCTTCCCCAGCACCACATCTCAAATGAGTTGATTTTCTTTCTAGGCTGTCATAATTAGAGATGTTTTGATATTGCATTGAAAATTAGATTATCTCATTGCAACTGCTATTTCTTTGGAATTGCCAGCATCAAATACTGTTTTTGCTCCTTGGATTAGTATCCCAATATTGCAGAGTATTTGTAGATGAGACCCAACTTCAAATCAGGAAATATTTGCACTTTCCTCAAAGAGGAAACTGTCATTCATGATTGCCAGGTGAATATTTTTAGGCTTAAATGTGCTATGAACTTTTCCATTCTGTGCAAATGCACAGAAAATATAACTACCAATAATGTTGCTTAATGACCCTTTATAACTTCCTGATTCTGAAAAGGTAGGAGACAAAGGAAATCCTTTTGCAATTTGCATCATGTTGTGACTTTTATTTGAGTAGGATGTCTCAAGAGAATTGCTTGCAAACAAAAGCAATTCAGCAAGGGCTAAGCAGGGCTTCTTTGTATGCTGTTTCATGGTGTTTCCATTTGAGTGCCACTCCAATGTTGTAAATGAACAGCTTTGTCCTATTTGCTAATTCAAATGTATGCTAACTTTTTTCCCCTTTTGACCCTGGGTCATTTCCTTCCTATCAGGATGTAATTGCTACATGTATAAATCTTGAATGCATTGTCCCTAGTGCAGTCAAGCTTGGAAAATCTTAGCAAAACTGAAAATAGTAACCCAGTTTTATTTTAACAGTCAGGAAAAACAACATGGTGGGTGGGGGAAAATATTTTAGCAGATACATGTTTCTCCTTCTTAAGTGGTTTTCCTTGTTTTAGCCATTTGCACATTCTCTTAGCTTTATTTGTGTACAAACACTTTTTGGATGTTATCTGGATAAAGTTGATTGTGTGAATACTTCTGCTTGTAAAGATAGTAATATGGAGCTAATACTGCTGGTGGGAAAGCAGTTAAATTGCAACCCTCAAAGTTTTATTTATTACTTGATTGTATGTTGTTTCCAGGAATATTCTCCAAAGCACTATATGTACTGTCAGTACTAAGTGAAAGAAATCAAAATATCTTAAGCATCGTACCTACCAGAAATGCAACAATTGCTATCTAAATTAGTTATTTCTTGTTTTTGTTTTCTTTTAAAGGTAAAAATTGTGACATATACAGTTGTCCCTTCATATTCGCTGGGGTTTGGTTCCAGGAAACCCCCCTGCCCCCCCCTGAATACCAAAATGTGTGAATACTCAAGTCCCATTACATGCAATGGCATAGCAAAATGGTGTTCCTTATATAAGATGGCAAAATCAAGGTTTGCTTTTTGGATTTTTTTTTTAAAGAATATTTTCAAGCCGTGAATACTTAAATCTGTGGATACCAAATCCATGGATATGGAGGGAGAACTGTACATTAATTTCATTGCTTCATTTTAATGTTTTTACCCAACATTTCTGTACAAAAGGAATCCCAAAGTGTCTGACAATAACATTCCCAAATTCATTGAATACAATAAAATCCAAGCAAGTCAACCAATATGAAAAATCATTTTTCAATAAAAACACTGTAATAACTTACCAAAAAAGGGGGGATAACAATTTACTTAGTAAACATAACACAACATTTGAACACATTTTGTTCAGCACAAACATTTCAGGGAACAAGGATAATAAACACATGGCACATATTTGAGCAAAACCATAAGCACAGAACACTCCATAGCCAAAGGATGAAAGTATTGAAACATACCATTAAACCAAAAGTATGTAACCTAAAATTAGCAGAAGCCAAGAGAGGATGTCTCAGGCTGTCCTGAGCCTTCTATTCAGGCATGTCTTCTCATTTCTGTGTCTAAAATGAGACCTGAAGGGGTTCACTTTCAGTCCTTAGAGCTATCCAGAAAGTATCAGTACAATTGCAGTATCAGTGGCCAGCTCAAAAGTGGCAAAGCCCTCAAGAGTGAAACACAGCTTCTCAGTGCCAGGAGCAAGACCTAGAGGAACCTGAAGCTCACTCCACAGCACTCTAACAATCAGCAGACCAATGCTAGACAGGCTAGTGTTGGTTTATTTTTTGGTATAGCTCAAAGGAGTGAGACTCTTTCCTCTGGATCAAAATCACTTTTTCTCTTATCTCATCTGCCATTCTTCCTATGTGGCTGGAAGATTACCTCTGCCATTTACAAATGCACAGAGAAACTATGAAACTATGAGGATAAAGGTCTGCACCATAACTGTAATGCTGATCTTCTACCTTGGTTCCCCCCCACTTACCCAGTCCTACCTGATGCATTGCAAGTCCAGTTGTCCCTCCACATTCGCGGGGGTTAGGGCTGCAAGACCCCTGCGAATGTGAAAAAAACACGAATAAAAAAATAGGTCATGCCACACCCTTCCGGAACCCACGTCCTCCCAAAAGCAGCAACGGGGGATTCTGAGGCCCCCGTCGCTGCTCCTCTCCACCCCCCACCTCCCAGAAGCAGCAATGGGGGCTTCTGAAGTCCCCGTCGCTGCTCCTCTCCACCCCCCCTGCCCTCCCAGAAGCAGCGATGGGGGCTTCTGAGGCCCCCATCGCTGCTCCTCTCCACACCCCTGCCCTCCCCGAAGCAGCAACGGGGGCTTCTGAGGCCCCCGTCGCTGCTCCTCTCCACCCCCCACCTCCCAGAAGCAGCGACAGGGGCTTCTGAAGCCCTGTCACTGCTCCTCTCAACCCATCCACCCCGCCCTCCCAGAAGCAGTGACGGGGGTTTCTGAAGCTCTGTTGCTGCTCCTCTCCACCCCCCACCCGTCCTCCCAAAAGCGGTGATGGGGCTTCTAAAGCCCCGTTGCCACTTTTGGGAGGGGGGCTCCCAAAAACAGCGATTAATCAAAACCACAAATGTTAAAGCCGCGAATGTGGAGGGGCAACTGTACATGGAATTTACAGGTACTGTGTCATCACTATATGTTTCTTTACAGATTTTTGTTTCTTCTGAATCCTTTATATTTAATGGTAGTAGGAATAAGGGCTGTAGGCTTTAGAGGACTGAGAAGATATGTATACAGCCATACTGGTGATTGACTGACTTTGACTAGAATCAGCTGTGCTTCAGTAGTATACATTATGCATGTTTCTGCTAATAAGAATTTATTTTTGTTTTCAATTGACAGTGTCAAAAAAACACGGCAAGCTTATCACTTTCTTGCGCACATTCATGAAGTCTCGGCCAACGAAACAGAAACTGAAACAACGCGGGATCTTAAAGGAGAGGGTTTTTGGCTGTGACCTTGGAGAGCATCTTCTCAACTCTGGCCATGATGGTAAGGATGAAGAATGTTGTGCCTTGTCCAAAGGTATTGTGGGGTACTCCACCTCCAGTCTTTGACCCTTCATTTCTTATTGAGGATATGAGAATAATACCTCTCCAGTAATGGATGATTCTCTTATAATGGAGTGAAGAGAGAGAATTCCCTCTAAACCCCCTAGGTCCCCAAATCTGTGCTACAAAATGAAGGGGAGAAGAGGAAAGTTCTCTTAGATGAGCAAAAGTCCATTTATGCAGCATTCAGTATGACTCTCCAAGTGTCCAGGATTTCCATTTAGTTAAGACATGAAGTTTTCAGATATGTCTCATCTGTCATCCAGTTCTTTTGGAACATCACAGTTCTGTGTACTGCTGGGTGAATTCACTCACTCTTGTGCTCCATTTTGACATCAATCACATATGATTCATGTAAACAGGCTGCCCTGGCAGTGATTATTTAGGAAAGAAGTAGCCTGGCCCATTTTCCCAGGAATGAAGGGCATCTGGAAAGAAGACAAAGATAATGTGTTATCTTTCTGATAACACATTTGTAAAGACATTTTCTAGTAGCAAAGATATAAACAAAATGAAAAGCAACATCTTTGCTACTAGAAAATGTCTTTACAAAGCAAGTATCATCCTCTTTGGCAACTGTATAGCATCATATGTCAAAATCTGTGTTGTTGTATTTTCCAATTTTGGCCTTAAGGATGAGGCCTGTGAGGCTAAAATCTCTTGAGTTTAGTTGTACTTTGGCATTTGCACAAGGAAAGAGACAGAGGGATGGAATTAATGGCTCAAAGGCCAAAAGGTTATCTGATTGAAACTGCTGCTCTATGGAAGAGTCCTTGATTCCTAGCATAGAATTGGGGAATGGGTGTGTACAGTGTGCAACTTGTTATTCAGCATCTTACTTCCACGTAAGCCCCAAATGAATAAGCATGTAGCACATGCTGGGCAAACCACTTTTATACACGCAGATGTATAATCGTGTTCAGTTGACTATTTCATTTTACCTAAGCCTGGATAATAATCTGACACCCAGTCTGCATGTTCATAATTCTGCCCATTATTAAAGCATCCATTTGAGCATGTGCTGATCTAGTGAAACTAACTTTAACCTAGAACAGGAGTGAGCAACTGTGGCATTCCTGGGGGCAAATTTTCTGCACTTGGGACATGCTAGGGGGCTATATAGACTGCCAAAAAATACCACAACCCCCACAACCCTCTGGAAATGGCTTGAAGTTCACTTACAGCTTTGAAAAATTGGAATGGGGGAGTTGGAGAGTTTATTGGGGGGGTGCATTCTGTTTAAAAGTGAATTGCTGCTCCTGAAGTCCTATAGGGGAGGCTATTCATCTTTTTCTTTTATTCACTTATTCAGTCAATGGCCAGAAAAAAATTATGGCCCATGGAGTCTGGAGAGGTCAAGAGATGCATGTGACCACAGAGATACACTTTGCTCAGGCCTGAACTAATGGAAGAGGTTCAAGTGAACCTCTGTTGTATGCTACTGCTTTTTCTGAAGTAGTCTAGTGATGCTTTTGTTCTTCATTGCTTCTTCCTTTTATAGCTAGACAGTGCAATGTAAATTGCCTGCTTAGTGCTTACATCATCCCATTAATCATCATTGTGTCAATACTTATGCAATTAGCATGTTCTATTACTGCTCTGTGATCTTATGCCTCAGGAAGCTTTATGATGTGTTTTACACTCTGCATGCCTTTCTTGTGGCTCAACACCTGCTTGTGTTTCAACATGTGCTTTTTAGTGCTTGATTGGATGGAAACCTGCATCATGGCAGGTGCTGAAATCAGAAGATTTTAAAAAAAATTAAATTGGTAGAGCACTCTGTAAACATTCTGCATTTTGCTTTTTATCTGACAGCCAACACTGTAGGTGCAGTTCACATGATCCTTAAGGTTTTTACTGAAGGGAGAAGTTTTTATGTGTGAAATCGGTTGGAGTTAGTGTGAGTGTAATGCCGTAAATTAAGCATTAATTAAGTAACTCTAGAAAACCCAAACTGTTTCAGGAGAAAGCATGTGTGTGCAGGCTCTGGTCTCAGATTACTACCAAGGTGAAATGAGAAACAAATGAAAAGCAACATGACAAGTGTGCTTGATTAACAGTTCCTCAGTTAGTTTATTACTTTCAGAGTTTTGAAGCTCCATTTGCAGGTGAAAAAAATGAGTTGCAAATTAAAAGTATGAAGTGAGAGAAAACTGAGTTTTCAAAACAGATAGGACAAATTTCCAGATTACATCTTACTCTTTTGGAGAAGGCTGCTGCAACAATTGCATCCTGTTACCAATAATTTTCATTTTAATTATTAGATTATTAAAAGGAAGGAGGAGAGCTGAATAATTCATCTTCAGGGTTATGCTTATGCCATGCTGTGCATATAACACGTAAATAGGTCCTTAAGTTGCAGGAATTGTGCAAAAAGATTCACTTCGCTAGAAAGTCTTCAAAAAGCATTATAACCAAGATTTAACAGATTTTTAAGTCCAATCTAATAGCAAGTCCCTGTCCCTAGCTGGATTACCTATTAGTATCCACTGATCAGTATAGGCTATCAGTTGACTTGATACATATACAAACAAGGTTTGTAAAGCATGCAGCCAACACCAAGCTGTTTTAGCTAAATGGCATGTCTAAATGTGATGACATAGGGAAAGTAGACTGTTCTTGATAGAGTTGTGCAACATTAGTGTGGCTTTGTCCTTGACTGAGGAACTCCCCAGCTTAGGACACTAGCAATAGTGAGTAGAACTTTAAAAATGCGTTATAAGACACCAAATATACTTTGTACCTTTTATTATTACTCTGTACTACATCCAAAGAAGTGGGTTTATATCCATGAAAACTTGTGCAAAAAATAAAAACCAGTTAGTCTTAAAAGTGCTGCATTCCTTCCCCCCTCCCCTCCTCCTTTTTATGCTGTGATTTGGGTGTTTCCTAAGTCTCATTTGAAGATGAAAATTATGTGGGGAAAACAGAACTTCATCAGATAGCTACATACTACGGTACAGCTTTATTAACCAACTTGATTTGGTTACTAAGCTTGGCATTAGCTGCCCTCCCCAATTCCTTGTAATCATCACCACCACCACCACCATCATCATATTTATTTATACCCCGCCCCTCTGCTAAAAGCAATCGGGTCAGCTTCCAACAATTAAAACGCTACAATGCCAACTAAAAGCACCACCCACCTCCATCCTCCCCCATAAAAAGACATTAAACAGTATAAAATTAAAACCACATAACTAAAATCACATTACAAAACAAATACAAACAAGACTTTAAAAAGGCCAGGAGATGCAGCTCATGAGGCTGGGATCTAATCAGGAAAGGCTTGCCGAAATAATACCATAATTGCTTTATTTCAGGTCCTTAAACTCAGTTTCTTCTAACGCCATTTTTATATTCTGAATAAGCATTTGCAAAGACACCAAGCTTGCTAAAGCAGTAGCTATTCGTCATCCAGGAGTTTCCCAGTTTGCTTTGCTAGCACCCTGTCATGCTGGATGGTTTTATGGTGATTCAGTCTGCAGTTTTGTCAGCACATTGTAGCCTCTAACTATAGGAGGATATCTGTCTACCTTTCCATTATGTTAGTAGCTGGAACTGGCAGCAGCTCACATCATTGATACTGGTTCCACTGGCTGAAATAAACAGCTAGACTCTTAAAAGAAATGGGAAACATTAACCCACAAATGAAAGAAGATTTGCCAGCATTGTACTGTACAGCTATTTTGGTTTATGCGATGGCAATTTTGCATTACAACTATTCTATGCATATGGATTTGTCTCCTGGTTGACAATTAGATGCAATGCTTTCTTATCTATTAATTCATTCTGTTAAATAATCTGTTAATTAAAAGAAGCTATTGCTATAATAAGCAAGCATGGTAGGATGGTACTGTGTATTAGACACTTGAAAGGATAATCTGTTTTAATATTCCCTAGTGCCTTAACTTTTTATTTCTCATTTTCTGGAAAACAGCTGTAGAAATACAGGGTACTTGACAGTAGGCAGGAGAGTTTATCATTAGGGATTTAGAAGGAAAGTATTCTCTGAGACAGTCCTCTAAGCTTCCTTTCTGTGAACCTGTACAGAATAAGCAGTTAAAACACTTCCTGGTTCACAATACATTTGTGTGTAGTTGCAGTTAGCATTCAGTAGGCTTAAGCAACAGTAAATGCAAGTTTCTTCAAAAGGCAGACAGTCTGTATTTACAAATCATTCTGGTGTTTGAATAGACTTTAGTTACACTAATATTAGTTCCACTAAACTGTCTGCTATTCCCTCTGTGCCCCAGATAGTCATGATACAGTAGTGATTCATTGAATCGTTTGGATTTTACAAGCTCATGTCATCATTCTTGCAAATTATAATGGACAGAGCATGTAACATTTTCCTGTCTTGTCAGTGATGGTAATACTGGGTTAGGGCTCTTTTGATACAGTTTTTAAGTACACAATTTTAATCTTTAACACACAGTTTTTAGCTTATTTCATATTATTGCAGGCTGCCTTAAGTCCCATTTTGGGAGAAAACTGGGATGTACCTAAATTCAGTAAATAAATGAATGCATGTAAATATTTCTAAAGGTAGGATTAGGGTTGGGGTGAGGGCAAACTCCTGCTTTAAGTAGCATCTCTGTTAAGCAATGTGCTAGAAATAATTACATTTTTCTCACTTCTTTTGGAAACTTATTTTGGGTCCAAAATCCAAAGAAGGTTAAGGATGCTTAAATCCAGGTGAAACCCACTGGACTTAAAAATGTAACAAGTTACTGCTCCTGATTTCAGTGAGAATTTTTCCAAGGTTTTACTTAACGTGGAGCCACCACCCTCATTCTAAAAACAACAAAGTCTTGTGTCATCTTAAAAAGTAACAAGTTTTATTTGGCATAAACTTATGCAGAGTGGCAGCCACATCTTCAGATACATGGAGTCTAGCCTCAGTAGGCAGATATTTATAAATGTATAGCAGGAAAGTGATACAGAAGACTTGAAATTTGACAGGTACCAGCATAGTGATGATAACAGTAATAATTTAATAGTCATAGGAGGTGGCAGATACATCCTAGGATTAACTCTTATATAGTGATGAAATAGCTTTTCCCAAGCCAAGTATCTCTCCTGCATTACAAGTGTTTGCTGAAGTGAGCTGCAGTCCACACAACAGTTGGCCTTCTCTATCCACAGATTTGGCATTCACAGATTCCACTATGCACGGCTTGAAAATATTAAAAAAATAAATAAAAAAAATTCCAAGAAACAAACCTTGATTTTTGCCATTTTATAGAAGGGACACTATTTCACTATGCCTTTGTATATAATGGGACTTGAGCATCCATATATTTTGGTATCCACAGGGGGTCCTGGAACCAAACCCCAGTGGATACCAAGGGCCCAGGCATCTCTATTCTGGTTGCAACTAGCGGTTGCATTTACTCATTAGTCTTTAAGGTACCGCAAGACTCTTTCTTGATTTTGCTGCAAGAGACTGATACAGCTATGTATGTCCTGGAGATATCTTCAGCATACTGGTTTTCAGGAATTCTTCAGCCAGGTTAATCAAGATTTTAGTGTTATTTGTTGAGAAATAATATATGCATAATGCATGCGCACACCTCAACATGTGTGCTGTCTATGCCAGTATTCAACATGTGTGCTGTCTATGCTAGTATTGCACTTTTCTGTCTCCAGAGTTCTTGTTTAATTGTAGAATGAATCTAGCTGGGCAGATATCAAAGTAGGGTTGGTTGTATCATATGTAATTGACAATGATTTGTAATTAGTTGACTCTCTTAAACCATAGGTGCAGCACTCAGCTTTTTAGTTAAATAAATTTCATAGAGAATATAGCACAGTATGTTTTATAGTCATTGCCCCAATTCTGGTGGTCACTTAACTTTATACAATTCAGCTGAATGGCAGTTGTGCAGTATAACATACCCAATTAACTGGCCAAATACACCTTGCTTACACATTGTGAAAATGACTCTCTTTCAAGAAAACTTGGGGAGAGGCCCAGTTTTCCAGGCTGAAGAAATAATTTTCATTCCAATAATGGACAAAGAAATCCTGATTGCTTAAAGTGTGAGAAACATGTTGGTTTGGTGGTTTTTTTGTTTTGTTTTTGTTTTTTTATGGAATCACATCAGTGAACTGAAATATTCAGTGAGATCAGCAAAATATCTTAGCTTGCTATTCTGAACTGAATATTTTATCATCTCTACAGATTTTCCATAGTACCACTGTGATACCTATACACACCTCAGCATATAGCTCAACTGTATGATTACTTTTTGGCTGTAGGCAGTAGGGTTCTTGCACAAACTAAAACAATCACTTTTAAGCAGTGTCTGCATAGTCAGTTCATCTTGAATTAACCTTCAGAAAGCACATTTGGCTTTAGTGAATCTGCTTCGATCTGATCGCCATTCTGTGTCCAGTCCAATGGATCAAACTTATTGAAGCTGTGTCTATCCAGTTCACTGGGGACTACTTAAAGATGTAAGAAAGAATTGTTCTTGTTGGGAGCAGTGTTATTCTCTGGGACCAGAACTACAGTCTTCAGAAAGACCAGTGAGCACTGAACTCAAAGCTTTCTTTAAATAGAGATCAGCAAGTACAATGCTATCCATTCTGTCTGATTGCTGTTCAGTCTTCCTTACTTCTTGGTAATTTCCTCCTTTGGCCCAAGCTTGATTGGGGGACGAAAGCTAAATCTACATCTAACATTAGTTAGATCCAAATTCAAAGATTCCTTTCAGGTAGAAGTTTGGAAATGGAATCAAATACAGTAAACCAGGGCACTGGAAACATGTGGCCTCCATATGTTGCTGGACTATAATCAACCCTAGCCAGCATAACTAGTGGTGTAAGGTCTGGTTGGACTTGCAGCCCAGTAACATTCTCCATCACTGCAGCAAACCTTTTAAACTTCCTGTGACATATTGTCAGTTGAGTGTTACATTCCTCTTTCATTTAAAGTGAGAGCTTTATAAGTTATCTTTTTTTTTCTTTATTCCTGAATTTTTAGCTCTATTTCTAGAATTTAGAGCAGTAATTTTGGCAATGTGGAAAGGAAACACAGACTGCTTACTTTGTCTCTCCTCAACAGTAGTCTATAGCGCTCAGCACCCCACAGACTCATCGTGTTTAAATTTATCAAGCTTCCCCCAAATAGGCAAGTATCTGGGAAACATGGGCAGTATGTTGCCTAGAAACTGAAGAACTAAAAATAGTAACCCAAGTATTTTGACTTTATTTTGAACATTGTTAATTGCAATTTTATGTATTTCTGTATATGTTAGCAAAATGTTTCAGCTTTATAATCAAGCTAAAGAAGACAAAGTTATATATCAAAGACATCAGCATAGTGGTCATATCTACACCATAACTGATAATGCACAATATTAACTTATTATTCTGCTTAGGTGGTATGCTTTCTTAGCATTACCATGGTAGATGATGAGATTACCTGGCCCCTTGCAAAGCATATTCTGTGTTTTGCATACTTACCAGCTTTATGAAAGGAGTGTTGAATGAGCTTGGAACAAATAGAAACGTCTGTTGTTCTTTCACACTTCCCTTGTTTTATGTCTTCAAGAGTTGAATGATATACTGATGACATCTTAATCATATGGAAGTCTTCCATGTTTGCTACAAATATGTTTTTTTCTAGTGGAGAAAGGAGGACCATCCTTTGGATGGGTTGTTCCTCCCACTCACTGCAATAGGCAGGAAAGATAGACTTTTTGATATCCCCATCAGGAGGAGCAATCCCCAGAAAGGCCAGTCTTATTTCTGCTTCCCACTCCAACAGGACCCATTTTTCTTTCTCGTTCCAAAATTTTCCCTTCCTCTAATTCCTAACTTCACTTCTCTCCTTCTCCTTCTTTTGGTGTGTGTATACGCATGTGGCTGCACACACACCGCCCCCTGTCTATTATTTCCTCTTCTCACTGCGATCCTCATCCCTCTACAGCTGCCTCTTCCTTTGGAATCAAGCAAGACTTGGCTTCAGAGACCAAGACTTCCAGTTCGATCATGTAGGCTGCACTGCACTTGAGCCTAGGTCTTCCCGGCCCATCAAGATGGTGCCCATCAGACCTGGAAGTTGAGGCCTTAGCATCCTTGTAAATAGCAGGTGAAAATGGTGGCCTGCTGCATGGAGCGAGTGGGAGGAGCAACCCATCCAAAGGATGTTCATCCCTTTTCTTCTGGAAATGAACATACAGTTGTCCCTTCACGTTTGCTGGGGTTTGGTTCCAGGACACCGTCCCCCCTGTAAACACCCAAATCTGTGAATACTCAAGTCCCATTATATGCAATGGCGTAGCAAAATGGTGTCCCTTCTATAAAATGGCAAAATCAAGGTTTGCTTTTTGGATTATTATTTTTTTAAGAATATTTTCAAGCTGTGAATACTTAAATCCGTGAATACCAAATCCGTGAATATGGAGGGACAACTGTATTTCAGGTGAGACCAACATTTCTGTTTTCCAATTGGATTGTAAAATGGAATTCCTAATTTAGAACTATTGCATTTTGAGGAACAGGTGTAAATTCCTTAGCAATAAACAAATAACAACAGGTGTTGCAGAAATACCCCTTGTATTGGTAATGTGCATGTTAAATTTCAGTTTCATTTGTCAGAAGAAGTATGAAAAATACCAACACTAGGGAGCTTATTGTATCAGACAAATTTTGGTGGAGAGCATTGTGGCACATGACACTGAAGATCAACATGTTTGGTAAAAGTCAATATGCCATAAAATTAATCATATGAATGTTATCCTTCACACTAAAGCCAATATTACACACTTCTAATGCATACAATATCCTGTACCAATCAACTATTTGTCTTGAATTTTCTGGGAAAGCCACCTAAATGAAGGATTGCAGCGGATTATGCCTTTTTAGAAATGGAGAGAGCAAAACTATTATTGACTAGGAAAAGTGGGGAGACAGACCATAACCAAGCAGATGGGAATATCTGATTGCCATTATCAGAATAATTATCAGCAGTTGTGTGCTTTCAGGTTGACTGACTTAAGGTGATCCTGTCAAGAGTTTTCTTGGCAAGATTTATAGATTTCTATGGCTGAAGGATATTATTTCAAGCACTGGTCTCCCAGAGTTCTAGTCCAGCACTTTAACCACTACATCACAGTAGCTCTCTAATTATCAGCAGTAGACTCAGTTAATGCAACAATGTGTTAATTTTGGATATTTAACAACACATTTTGAAGGGTTTTTGAATTAGTCATTTCTGCCCTGTTGAATAGTTAGTGGGTCTTCTTATCTATTGTGACAATAAGTCTAGAGAATTAATTGTATACCAGCCATATCTGCAGGGCAAATGAGACTGCATTGTCAGTTCAGTGTTCTTTTTGACATGGCAAAAGAGCCAGTGGCTTGAACATACTGCAGTGAGTGGACCCCACCCACCCACTTTCTATTTTCTACTTTGGCTTGATGTTAAATGTCACAGTAGGGTGCTCCTGAAATTTAATTATGACAAATACAGCACTCTTCCATGCTGTTTGTTTATAAGGCTAGAAAGCTCCAGGGGTCAAAAGCTGTGGAAACATGCTGAGTTTGTTCTCTGTGACACAGTGCTTCAATTAGGCAGTTCAGGCAGGTGGTGCTGACGATGCCAGAGACCACTGGGAACTCATGCTCTCTGTGATAGATTTGAGCTGTGCCCCATTCTCCCTCTAAAAGAAACAGTGAAAATTAAAGAAGAATAGGAAAATGCTGCATGTTTTATGTACATTTGCTCTGTCCTTTAAAATCTGTTCTTATTACACAAGTTAGGTTTATAATTCCAGACTGCTCCGTCATTTTAAATGCACCCATTAGAGATTCTCTCTCTCTCTCTCTCTCTCTCTGGCTTTTCTTCGCAAACGAAGATTCAGGAAGGACTCATCCCACGCTTTCTGCAAGCGCGCTGATGACTAAAAAGACCAATCCGAGATAAACAAGTCCGGTTGCAAAAAGCACAGCAGAAGGTCTCCTTGGGTGATGTTTTTGGGTTGTGATTCTTTCTGCGTTGTCGTTTCTCTTCAAGACTTGTTCGTCGTGAGTTCTCAAATAAGGCTGCAGCATTGTGGATAGTGCGTCTCCATGCCTCCCGATGTGAGGCCAGGGCGGACCACTGTTGGTGATCAATTTGGCCGAGCCTGAGATGTTGTTTCAGGGAGTCTTTGTATCGCTTTTTTGGAGCGCCCCTCTTACGCTGACCCGTGGCGAGTTCACCATAGAGTAGTATTTTTGGGAGGCGATGGTCCTCCATCCTAGAAACGTGTCCTGCCCAGCGCAGCTGTGTTCTCAATATCATGGCCTCAATGCTGGTGATCCCTGCTTGCTCAAGGACAGCAACATTCGTCACATAGTCAGTCCAGTGTATATTTAGGATTGTGCGTAGACAGCGCTGATGAAAGCGCTCGAGGAGTCGTAGGTGGTGGCGATAGGTAAAGTCATTTGAAAACACTAAATTGCATGAACCTGTATGATTCTCTTCCTTTTCTTTGTGCAAAGCTGTGTGCGCGCACACATGCACATGCCTTCAACTTGCCTGTCCACTTATGGCAACCCCATGAACTTCATGGGGGTTTCTTAGGCAAGAAATGCTTCTGGGCCTAGACATGATAGAGCTGTGCCTGCCAATTCTTCTCACCTTGTCAAGGCAGTGGCAGTTGGGATGGAGGGAAGGTCTTTAATAATAAGATAATTAAGAATATAAGAAAAGTCTCCCTAAATCAGACCAAAGGTAACCAGCCCCCTGTTTCCCACAATGGCCACCCAGCTGATTCTGGGAAGCCCACAAGTTCCTGGAGCAAAAGCCATGGAAAGCTGTAATACCAGTCCACTGTTTCTCTTCCCCTGGTACTTCTTTCTGAACAAGGAAGATACAGGTTACCTTGTTGACTGAAAGTTGTTGCCTGGTTGTATCTTTCCCTTTTAAAGCTATATAAACTAGTGACATTTGTCTGCCATACTGTCTCTGATGCTAGATGTGTTGTTCATATTTGCTGGGGTTTGGTTCCAGGACCCCCGTGGATACCAAAATCTTTGAATACAGTTGTCCGTCCACATTCATGGGGGTTGGGGCACCCTTCTAAAGTGGCTACGGGGCTTTTGAAGCCTCGTAGCTGCTTCTCAGCCACCCCCTCACCCTCCCAAAGCTACGACAGGGCTCGAAAAGCCCCATTGCCGCTTTGGGAAGGGCGAGGGGGATGATGGGCAGGCAATGGGGAGGCTCTTCAGCGACCCCCCCCCTGCTCTCCCAAAGTGGTGAAGGGGCTCAAAAAGCCCCATTGCTGCTTGGGAAGGGACGGGGGGGCAGGCAAGCGGCGAAGGGGCTGGAAAAGCCCCCCCGCAGCATGGGAAGGGCCAGGGGGTGGCGGGTGAGCGGCAGGGAGGCTGAGTGCCCCACTTCAACCGGCTTTTGCCCCTTTCGTGTGAGGGGTGAAAGCCAATTGAAGCAAGGTGCTCAGCCAGCAAACCACTGCCGGTTTGCTAGCTGAGCACCCCACTTTCTCGGCTTTTGCCTGTTTCATATGAGGAGCAAAAGCTGAGTGAAGTGGAGCGCTCAGCCAGCAAACCAGCAGTGCTTTGGTGAGTGAGTGCCTTGCTTCAACTGGCTTTTGCCCCTCACACAGAAGGGGCGAAAACCGATTGAAGCGAGGCGCTCACTTACCAAACCGCTACCAGGTTGCTGGCTGAGCACCCCACTTCACTCGGCTTTTGTCCCTTCCATGAGAAGGGCGAAAGCCGAGTAAAGTGGGTCACTCAGCCAGCAAACTGGCAGCGGTTTGGTGAGTGAGCGCCTCGCTTCAATCGGCTTTCGCCCCTCACATGGACGGGGCGAAAGCTGATTGAGGTGAGGCGCTCACTCACCAAACCCCCTTTGGTTTGCTGGCTGAGCGCCCCACTTCACTCGGCTTTTGCCATTTTCATGTGAGGGGCGAAAGCTGAGTAAAGTGGGGTGTTCAGCCAGCAAACTGGTGTCAGTTTGGTGAGTGAGCGCCTTGCTTCAATCGGCTTTCACCCCTGACATGCTGGTTGAGTGCCCCACTTTACTCAGCTTTCACCCCTCTCACAAAAGGGGCAAAAGCCAAGTGAAGTAGGATGCTCACTCAGCGGGGTTGGCTCCACCCCCAAAACGCTTCCCCGTTGGGGGGAGAAGCCGAGGTTCTGTGAATAAGTGGAGCCACGAATGTCAAAGCCACGAATGTGGAGTGACAACTGTACTCAAGTCCCACTCTAGGCAATGGTGTAGCAAAATGGTGTCTCTTATATAAGATGGCAAAATCAAGGTTTGCTTTTTGGGTTATTATTTTTTAAGAATATTTTCAAGCCGTCAATACTTAAATCTATGAATACTAAATCTGTGGATACAGAGGGACAACTGTATAGCCATTCTGATTAGTAACTATTGATGGCCCCTTCAACGTGACATCTTTTAAAGCCAGACTAGTATAACATCTTGCCAGACTAGTATAACATCTTGTGCCAATGAGCCCCAAGTTTAACTGTGCACTGTGTACAGAAGCATTTTTGTTTGTGGCTGCTGCTGCTGTGGTTGGTGATGATTTTAAAAACACTGTTTTTAAAAAGAAATTTAATTTGTCCTGTTCATTGGTACATTTCAAACTTAATCCATAACTTACTTTAAGCCATTCGTTCCCCTTACTGTACTGGATCTTGGATAAATTATGATAATTATAACTAGATATCTCACAATGAACAGTGTGTTGTCAGGTTCATCCCTGAATTCTGGGTGTTGGAGTGGAATTCATGGATGAGCCTGACATGAGGCCGTTCTCCTTGTCTGAGCCTCTGGAGTTTTGGAGAGAGACCAGCCCGCCTTGTTGGCCTGGGAACGCTTCTCTCCACAGCGGCTCAAGGTCAGGGCATCCAGGTGCCAGCCACCCTGAGAGGGAGGCATTTTTACTCCCTGAATTCTTTTCTCATGCCGAGGGGTTTATCTGGGGGTTTGCTATTGCTGTATTCAGTTTCGGCTTTGTTCTATGTTCCTGACACATGAATCCATGTCAATAAAGCAATTTATTGATTGCATGTGAGTGTGTGTGCTTGGTACATCACAGTAAGCCAAAACTCTTCTTCAATACCTAATCCTTTTGAGTGGTTCTACCCGCAATGTCGGAAGACGTGGAGGCTGGAAACCAGACGGAGAAAGACCTGGCTGCAAACGACCAGGGAGCCGGTGCCCCAGGGGAGGGGGCTGGCGTGTCGGGGGATGTTGCAGCAGCTTCTGAAGAAGACTCCAGCCGGACCTGCAGGAGGGCTGGGAGATTTACTCATCCCTTTGACTCAATGGAGCTGGGAGCCAAGCAAGCCCCAGGGAGGGGCAGCCTGCCACTCTCTGGCACTCCAGAGCAGAGTTGGTCCGGCCCTGGGGGCCAGCTGGCCGTGGCCAGGCGACCGAAGCTGAGAGGAACGTTGGTCCTGTTGGTGGGCAGGCCCCTGGCCAAGGGGCACCGAGAGCCAGGGGTGAGGTTTTCCCTGGCTGAAGTGGGAGCTGAGGTCCAGCAGTTGAAGCAGCAAATGGGGGTGATGCAGACGAGCCTCCTAGAGATCCTACAGAGGTTGCCACTGCCACCACACACCCCAGGAGGGGCCCAGCCTCCCCAAGCTCAACCAGTGGCCACCCCGGCACCCAGGGCAGGGGCCCCTGCCATGCCTGCTGAGGTCCTTGGCTTGCCGGCTCCTGGACCAACCCCCCCTGGAGGGGCTGGACTGGTCGAGCCACGGGAAAGACCCCGGGGCCTGAAGTACCGAGATTTAAAGGCGACCTTTGATGGAGATGCGGCGAAGCTTCCATACTTCCTGACCCAGGTGGTGGGGTTTATGTCCCAGTGGGATGAGGAGTTCCAGACGGAGGCTGAGAAAGTGCAGTATGTATTCAACCAGCTAGAGGGAGAGGCGGCGCAGTGGTTGGTGGGGCTTTATGATATGGGAGCCCCAGAACTAGGAAACTTCCATGAGTTCCTGCTAGCTTTGCGGGCCCAATTTGAAGACCCGCTGAGGGTGAGACGGGCCCGGGCGGATCTCAGGCAACTGAAACAAGGCTCGAAGACTGCGGGAGATTATGCCACTGAGTTCCACCGCCTGGCCAGTCAAGTGCCTGAATGGTCGGAGGACATAAAGTTGCAGTTTTTCCAGGATGGCCTGAACACAGACATCCTCGAGTGGGCATTGTTCCAGGGGAACCCTGAGAGAAGTGGAGATGCTGAGACAGAGCATCAAGCTGGTTCGGCGCCAGCAAGGATCCGAGGGGAAGACCACCGGGTCTACCGGAAAAAAAGGTAAACCGGCCCGCCCAGGTGGTACCACGGCTGGAAAGTCAGAAAGGGAGTGAAGGATGAGAAAGGGCTTGTGCCTGCACTGTGGAAAAGGAGGCCATCGCATAGCCGAAGGGAACCAGCGGCAGCTGAGAAGCCCCAGCAGAGCGAAGCGAGGTCAGTGTCGTCAACGCCCCCACTCAAGCCCAAGCCTAAAGCAGCAGTATGGGCCTTGGTACCAGGCCACGCAGCGGGGGAGTCTTCAGATGACCCAGATGACAGTGGATCTTATTCTTCCGACGCAGAGCCGGCGCGAAACGGCTCCAGCCCACCCTACTAAGCGCCCGAGGGCGGGCTAACCCCAAAGGATGCCCGGAGGCTGTGGTAAGTGAAGTGAAAGGCCCCTTTTTCATAAAAGCCAGGTTAGGGTTTGGAAAGGGGGGCACCCGAAAAGTAATGTTAATGGTTGATTGCGGGTGTACCCAAGTCCTAATGCATCCCTCCCTAGTCAGTGAACTGGACATTAGCACTATTAAGTTGGACAAGCCAGTGTGGCTGTCACAGATGGATGGGGGGATGATGAAGGGGGCCCCCGCCAGGTGAATGACTGGCCCAATATGCATGAGAATGGGGAATCATCAGGAGGAACTTCAATTTGTGATTGCCCCAGGGTTAGTTCCCGCTGCAGTGGTGGCCCTCGTGGTCTCTTCCAACTCTGCAATTCTATGATTCTATGAACCCCACCATAGACTGGGTAAAAGAGACAATGACTTTTGCAGATCCTGTGTGTGTGCAGGAGCACCGGGTGGGGAAAGCTTCCCCAGGGGGAGGAGTCCCTCTAGAGGCCAATTCACTGAACTGCACGACTGCTTTAGTCCAAAGGGAGCTGAAAGGTTGCCGGTGGAATACAAGGCATGGCAATATGTTTTTGAGGAGAGGGAGTGTGACATTTTGCCACCCCACAGGCCCTTTGATTGTGCCATCGAGATACTTTCTGAGACTAAACTACCCAAGCCCAGGATTTATTCCATGACGCCAGCTGAAATGGATGCCCTCCAGGAGTTTATAGACAAAAACTTAGCGCGGGGGTTCATCAGGCCTTCAACCTCACCTGTGGGGGCTCCGGTGATGTTCAGGTGAAAATCAGATGGGGCTCTGTGTCTGATCCAAGACAACTGGGGGTTAAATGCAATCAGTGTTTCAAATCAGTATCCCCTGCCCTTGATGAAGGACATACTGGCTCATTTGTCCAAGGGGAAGATATTTACCAAATTGGACCTGAGGGAGGCTTATTACAGGGTACGAATCAAGGAGGGGGGGGCGAATGGAAAACCGCTTTCAATTGCCCCCTGGGGGCTTTCGAATTCCTAGTAATGCCTTTTGGACTAAGTGGAGCTCCAGGCATATTTCAGAACTTGATCAATGATGTTTTGAGAGAATTTCTGTACAAGGGGGTCTTGGTGTACTTGGATGATGTATTGATTTATTCTGAGGACTATACGTCCCATGTGAAAGTGGTGAAAAAGGTGCTTGCTAGACTGGGGGAGAACCATCTGTATGCTAAAATGTCAAAGTGTGAATTCCACCAAAGCCGCTTGGACTACCTGGGGCACCGCATCTCAAATAAGGGGATAGAAATGGACCTGGAAAAAGTCAAAGGGATGTTGGCATGGGAGGCCCCTAGAACCAGGAAGCAGCTGCAGAGCTTCCTTGGATTTGCTAACTTTTACTGGTCCTTCATCCCTGACTTTGTGATGGTAGCGCTCCCTCTGACTGATCTGTTAAAAACCAAAGATGTGGGGAAGAAAGCTCGAAAGGGAAAGGAGAAGGAGGAAAACCCTCCCCAAAAGATAGTGTGGTCTGACCAATGCCAACAGGCTTTTGATAAATTGAAGAAACTTTTCACATCTGAACCAATTCTCAAACACCCCGACCCCTCCCAACCTTTTGTAGTCCAAGTTGACACTTCCGATGTTGCAATGGGAGGGATGCTGTTGCAAAGGGGGGAGGAGGGAGAGCTCAGGCTCATACCTGTCCAAGAAATTCAATGAGACTGAGCGAAATTGGCCTGTGTGGGAAAAGGAGGCGGGTGCAATCAAACTGGCCTTAGAAACTTGGCGCCACCTGCTGAAGGGATCTCCCAAACCCTTCGAAGTTTGGACAGATCACAAGAATTAGGAAGTTTTAGCCAACCCAAGGCGGTTGAGCCCCAAGCATGTTAGGTGGGCCAGTTTCTTCTACCGGTTCAACTTCACCCTAAAATTTATCCCGGGAAAAAAGAATTTCCTAGCTGACGCTTTGTCCAGACTTCCACAACATGACAGCAAATGAAAAGAGGTTATTGACATAGTCTTCTCCCCCTCCCACTTTGTACTGGCAGTCCTAACACATAGCAAGGCCAAGCGTCAGGAGGCCCAAGCCATCCCCTCTTTGGAGCCAGGGCCTGATCATAAGGCAACCAATGAAGCCATCCCACCACCGGTAGACGCTGGCCCCAGTGAAGCCCCGGCCACGCTGGAGCTTGCTCTTCAGCCCCCCTGCCCCTGGGGAGATGGGGGTGGATGGCAGTCCCAATTGGCGTTGGTCCTTCCCAAGGACCCATGGTTTTTGACCCACCCCGGGGAGGTGACCCTCAGGGAGGGCCTGGCTTGGAAGGGGGAGCGTCTATATGTCCCAGAGGCCATGAGGGTGTCCATTCTCAAGCAATGCCATGACGTGAAAAGTATATAAAAACCTTGCACTTGGCCCGGAGACAGTTTTGGTGGCCAAAGATGAGAAAGGAAGTGGAGGAATATGTAAAAGGGTGTTCCATGTGTGCAATGTCAAAAGGGGGGGCAGGAAAGCCAAAAGGCCTGCTACAGCCTTTGCCTACCCCAGCCAAGCCTTGGGAAGTCATCAGTATGGATTTTATAGTGGAGTTGCCAGAAAGTAGGAAAAAGACTGTTATTTGGGTGGTGACTGACATGTTTTCGAAACAAGCACATTTTGTGGCCTGCAAGAAACTCCCAACAGCCTCCCAGTTAGCCAGGTTGTTTATTCAACACATTTACAGATTACATGGGGTTCCTGCTAAGATCGTGTCTGACCGGGGGGGCTCAGTTCACTTCCCAGTTCTGGAAGGCATTCACAAACCTTCTGGGAGTTGAATTAGGGCTCAGCAGTTCCCATCATCCCCAGAGTGATGGGCAGAGCGAACGTACTAATCAGATTCTTGAACAGTATTTGAGGTGTTATGTGAACTTCCAACAATCTGACTGGGTAGACCTCTTGCCTTTTGCGGAGGTTGCCTATAACAACGCCACTCACCAGAGCACCGGCTTCTCCCCTTTTAAGATAGTTTCAGGACAAGATTTTAATCCTCTACCGGAAGGGGAGGGAACCTCCAAGGACCTGTTCTCAGTGACCCAGTGGAGTCAGAGAATTAAAGATGCCTGGCCAAGAGTTGTTTCAGCCTTGGACTTTGCAAAGGCATGATACAAGCATCATGCTGACCAAAAACGGGACCCCACCCCGGAGTACGCCATAGGGGACTTAGTCTTTTTATCCACCCAAGTTTCTTAATAGTCCCCAACCTTCAAAGAAGTTGTGGCCCAAGTACATTGGTCCTTTTCCTATTGCTTGGGTGATAAACCCGGTGGCTTTTGAACTGACGCTGCCCAAACTGTACCGTAATGTTCACCGTGTGTTTCATTCTAGCTTACTCAAGCCGGCGTGTCCTCCAGACTGTCATCATCCAGACCCGGGACTGGCTCCTCATCCTATCTTGGTCGACGACCACCAGCATTTTGAAATTTCTGATGTGTTGGACTCTCGGGTTCACGGGGGGACTTTACAATACTTAGTTAAATGGAAACATCTGCCATTAGGGCATGCCAAGTGGGTTAGCTGTGAATACGTGAATGCTCCGCGCTTATTACGGAAGTTCCATGCCCGCTTTCCTGATAAGCCGGGCTAAAATAAGGGGGGGGTTCTCTTTGGGTGGGCGGTATGTCAGGCTCATCCCTGAATTCTGGGTGTTGGAGTGGAATTCATGGATGAGCCTGACATGAGGCCGTTCTCCTTGTCTGAGCCTCTGGATTTTTGGAGAGAGGCCAGCCTGCCTTGTTGGCCTGGGAATGCTTCTCTGCACAGCGGCTCAAGGTCAGGGCGTCCAGGTGCCAGCCGCCCTGAGAGGGAGGCATTTTTACTCCCTGAATTCTTTTCTCACGCCCAATTCTTTTCACACAGGGGTTTATCTGGGGGTTTGCTCTTGCTGTATTCAGTTTCAGCTTTGTTCTATGTTCCTGACACATGAATCCATGTCAATAAAGCAATTTATTGATTGCATGTGAGCATGTGTGCTTGGTACATCACAGTGTCTCAGCTCACCTGAGCAGTTATATCACCAACTTTAAATGGTCTTGATTTTGACAAAACAACTCTGATTCTATGATTCTATGTGCAGCATCTTCTGAGGAACTGTGCAATACAGTAGATATCTTTGAGGCAGATCACTGTGTCCTGTCTCTGCAGATCCAGTGCAGGGTTTAAGGGGAGGGAGAGACAGCTGCAAAAATGTTGTAAAAGCATCTAAGAGCCATACCGTTCAAGAAAAAGACTAACAGTAACCACTGAAAATCTGATTTAAAGATATTTGTTACAAGACCTGTTCATTATATCTTATCTAACAAATCGTAAGAGGCACCGTGCAATCTCCCCCCCCCAAAAAAAAATATTAAAACTGTCATAGAGTTTTGACAAAATGTTATGGGGTGTAGGTTAAGTATGTGCAGTAATATATTTGTTTTGCTTTTTGAAGCAAGATGAATACAGTTGTCCCTCCATATCCACAGATTTGGTATCCACAGATTTCAGTATTCATGGTTTGAAAATATTCTTAAAAAATAATAATCCAAAAAGCAAACCTTGATTTTGCTATCTTATATTAGGGACACCATTTTGCTATGCCATTGCATATAATGGGACTTGAAAATTCATGGATTTTGGTATCCATGGGTGGTCCTGGAACCAAACCCCAGTGAATATGAAGGGACAACTGTACATGCTGGAAAGATGCTGGTATTTTTTCACTCTGCAATCAGTCCTATCTTGATGGATAAAATTATTTGCTGCTATAAAAGTATGTAGCAGGAGACTTGTTGTTTTGAATGGCTAGCTGATCTTAATCTGAGTTCCTGCCTTTTGAGTTTACAGATTAACTCCTAAAAATTGTTGTGACGTGCCTTGTTTTTTCTGTTGCAATGTTAAAAACATCCAGGTACAGACATACAGCCAAGATCCTACATCATGCTTGCATAATGTAAATCTACATTCATATATAGTTTGACTATTTCAGCCTACCCATGTGGTCAATTTTGGATTTTGGAGTGTTTCAGATATCCAGATAAATGATATCCAACCTGTAGTATGTTTTCAATGTTATAAACAATATGTACCAGGTGCCAATATCTGTGGTGTGAAGGTCAAAAAAGAAGAATATAAGCTAAGGGCTTATGCGGATGATCTTGTGATAATGATACAAAATCTGTTAGCGTCAATGAAAGCCCTGCTGGAAAAGATAAAGAGGTCTGGACTGGGCTCTGGTTGTGCTTTGGGTTTAAAATGAATTGAGACAAAACAAAACTGCTGACTAAAAATATGACATTAAAAGAGGAAAATAAATGGTCTGCCCTATCCAATTTTAAAGTGGGGGAAACAGGAATTCAATATTTGGGAATTATAATTACAAAGAGCAGGTGAGGGGGAGTGGACATGGACACTATATCATATTTGTAATGTAAGGGAAAATGTATAATGAATAAAGGGAAAAAAACCCCAAGATTTAAAAAACGAATAGTTATGCACCTATAGTTACACATCATCTACATGTGATATCAGCAACCGAACACAGTTGAAATACAAGTATACTGATGCTTTTCAGTACTGGAAGCCAGAGAAACCAGACAAGAATACCTGCATGGCTTGATGATAGCCATTTTAGACTGCTTGCCTGCAAGGATGATGTAGGCTCTCAGACCTTTTTCTTATTCAGTGTGCATGAGGGTACAACACACATATGTACAAAAACAGGTTTCAAAATAAATTAAAATAAAATGGAAGCTAGAGGAATGGGTAATAATAGAAGAATGGCTATATTTCTTGAACCTAATCATAACGTTTGGTGTCCCTCTGCGACAATAGGCACGAAGAAGGTACCTCATCTTGCTAAATGTAGGAAGATTAGTGGATAGGCCATATAATGCTGCAGGAAGATCCACAGTTGCAAATGTGAGTGAATTTAAATGAAAGTTGAAGGTCTAGTCCTACTGTGAAGCCTCAGCACCACACATGCTAAAGATGTTTAGTATGGATGCTAAAGATGACCAGTTCCACACTGAACATAGCCACCATGTGTTGCCTGGTGGTCTGAAACAACCCTTAGAAATGGCTTTGTTTCAATCTGTGTGTAAGTTGGATTCTATGTGACTGTCATAGAAAAACCTGGCATGATCACAGTGAGAACACCTCGCAGTTAACTAATGCTATTCCTTTTGCTTTTCAGTCCCCCAGGTTCTCAAGAGTTGCACTGAATTTATCGAAAAGCATGGTATTGTGGATGGAATATATCGCCTATCTGGGATTGCCTCCAATATCCAAAAGCTACGGTATGTTTCGCATGTACAGTTGTCCCTCCACATTCACAGATTTGGCATTCATAGTTTTAAGTATTCATGGCTTGAAAATATTCTTAAAAAAATAATAATCCAAAAAACAAACCTTGATTTTGCCATCTTATATAAGGGACACCATTTTGCTATGCCATTGCATATAATGGGACTTGAGTATTCACGGATTTGGGTATTCACGGGGGGTCCTGGAACCAAACCCCAGCGAATGTGAAGGGACAACTGTATTCTTTTCTTCAAGTCCAGGATATTCTAACTCTGAAATGTCTCATTCCCTGTGTGAACACTTTTTACCTAAAAGCATATGCATAGAAATTGATTTTCTGGTCCACTCTTTTAAGAACAGTTAGATTTTTGAAGTGTAGCATGGCCTCTTTTATATGTGTCAGAGAAAGCAAAAACATGTCACTGTCTGGAATGGAGAACAATTGTGTTGCTTTATGGCCACTGTATGATTTTTCAGTACAGAATGTCTGTAGGATAGCAAATTATTTGCAGTTTTATTTATGGCTCATGTGGGTGTGAGCTTCAGAAACTCTAGTGGCCTCTTCTCTGATCTCAGTTGTCTGACTCACCACATTAGTTCTTATGTGTCTAAGCCTTGCTAATCTGAAACAGAAATTTCCAAGTATTTTTATCCAGCATGGAAAAGGATATTCAGCCATGGCTCTCACAAGAAGGCTTTTTTGTTTTATAGCTCTCTGTAATTTATCTGGACAACAAAGGCCAATCCACAAGATTGTGATTCTTGGTTATGTGGTCCGTGTAGTGTTACTCAATACTTGCACATCATGGTTTGGGCATGCAGTGTTCCATCGTGTTCATCAGTCTGCTTTCTAGTCTTCAGAATGAAATGAAATGAAATTTTAAAGGAGGGCAGTACCTAGACAATAATGGGAAGCCTGTTTGTATATATACTTGAAGTTGTTTGGGATCTATCCACACTGAGTATATATTATGAATTCATTTATGAAGTGGTGTCTTCAACATTATAGGAAAGCTGGTTTTAGAGCAAACCATGTACCTAGAAAATCACCAAAACTGCCTCCCCAAAAGCAAGGTTGTCAAGAAGAAATGTGAACTTTCAAAAATGTGTCTTGAGGTTTGCTTCTTCCTGTAAATGGATCTCATTTGGTTGTGCATTCTCCTGTTTTCTCTCTTTATCACCTCCTGCATTATTCTTTTTCTGCAGGCATGAGTTTGACTCTGAACAAATCCCTGACTTGACAAAAGATGTATATATTCAGGATATACACTGTGTGGGTTCACTCTGTAAGCTCTACTTCCGAGAACTCCCAAATCCTCTGCTCACCTATCAGCTCTATGAGAAATTCTCAGTAAGTGCAAGATATATTTTTTTCCTGTGGCCCTTTCACACTACATACATATATCACTATGATTCCTCTTTAACTGTCATGCTTTCATCCTGTAGATTCCTGGGATTTGCAGTTTAAGAAAGGATATTTAGAATTTTCAGCCAGAGAGCTCTAGTGCCTCACCAGACTACAAATCCCAGGATTCCATAAGATGCAGGCATAGCAGTTAAAGTGGAATCATAGTGCTAAAGTTCTTTAGTATGAACTAGTACTTGTATGGGCAGCATTAGTCTGAATTATGTCCAGAACTATCTCTTCTTTTGTTTTTGGAAATAGTTAAATTAAGCTTACACATAAGGAATTGGCACACTGCCTGTACATAATTCTTACCTATTTATATGGGAATCCATTCACAGTTGTTCTGGTATCATATGACATGATTCTTTGCCCTTGATATGCCCCAGAAAGCCTCACAGCTTTCTGGGGCCTCTAATGATACAGTACATGTTTGTTTCTTCCACTTCAAGGGAAATATGCTAAGTTGTTTTACTGAAAAAAGTCCACAGTGAAGTTCACTGGGTGATTCATTGGGACAAGGTATCTATCTCATCCTGACCTGTCTCATAGTGATAATGTGAGCATAAACACAGGAGGAGCACCAGGTTGCTCTGACTGTGCTGCAGTTAGAGAGGAATACTAAAATATTAAATACTGTTGAAGGGCTGTAGGTTGGCTAACACTTCCTTTGCATGCAAACATTCCTGGATTAAATCCTTGGCATTCTGACATCTGGCAGGGTACAAAAGCAAATCCTTAACTATTTCATCTTCATACGTGAAGATGAATAAAATGAATATTCCTCCACCATGTCCTCCAAACTTTCCCAAATATTGCAGAGGAACTAGTCTTCAGAAAATACCACCTGGGATTTTGTGTGTGTGTGTGTGTGTGCACGCACGCGCGCACGTGCGAACACACACATATATACACAGATCTATTTTTTGTGGAAAATAGGTTTCCTGTGCTGGAAAGGAATGTATTCTGTGCAGAAACCAATTTTCTGCACAGAGAAATGGAGTGTTTTGTGGGGGGGGGGAACATGTTTTTCTTCTCAGAATAGATCCTCTGCAACACTTTAGGATGTTTGCTTGCCAGGAGAATAGTAGAATCCTAGAGTTGGAAGAGACCACAAGGACCATCCAATAACCCCCTGCCATGCAGGAATACACAATTAAATAATTCCCGACAGATAGTCATCCAACCTCTGTTTAAAAACCTCCAAGGAAAGTGATTCCACCACACTTGGAGGCAGTGCATTCTGCTGCTTAACAGCTCTGTCAGAAAATGACAGGACATTCTCACTGTCTATTACTTTTCCTGATGGAGTTTCCCAGTTGAACAGAAACCTGTTCTTTTCACCTAGGAATGAATAATTATGAATAACCTTTCCTTTCATGTGGCAAGGGAAAAGTCCTATTTGAAGCCTTGGAAGCTGTTGTCAGTCAGTTTAGAAAATACTGATGGACCAGTGATGGACCAAATAGACCGGTGATCTGTCTCAATATAAAGTGGTTTATTGTTTTCCTATCATCAGGCTTGTCTACACTGCAGAAATATAGCAGTTTGGCACCACATTATCCACCGTAGTTCTGTCCTATGGAGTCCTGGTATTTGTAGTTTGGTGAGGCACCAGAACATTCTATGACAGAAAAAACTAAATACTGTACCTTACAAAACAATGAATACCATGATTCCATAGGATGGAACTATGGTGGACAAAGTGGTGTCAAACTGCTGTATTTCTGTAACATAGACAAGCCATTATGGCCTAATTAAAGATAAATCCCTGTGTTCACTACAGGATTATACTGAAGCAAATTCTTATACGGATATTGATTCCTTTAGCCCAGTGCTGTCTGCACTTACTAGCAGCAGCTCTCTGTGGTTTTAGGTGAGAGTTTAACCTCCTGCATGCAGAGAATGGCTGAAATCCTGTTGGCTAGTCTTAATAGAGTAGACACATTAGATGAATTGTTGAATGGTGAGTAAATAAGTAGGCAAGTTCAGTTGGTTCAAATGGCTCTGCTGTAGTCAGGACTAACAGGATTTGACCAATTATGTTCTACCGGTGAGATATAACACCTCACTTGGATTGACACTGAACAATGTTCCCTCCACTGAACAGTGTTCCCTCAAGGCTAGCTAAATTGAGTACTAGATTGAAATATTTGTTCTTTTTTCACCCCAATACATGAGTTCTATAGTAATTGTCAGTGGAGACGACTTTTTACTTGGGAGGAAGCCATCCAGATATGTGGCATATGGAAATAAAGGCATGGATCTGAACTATGTTCTTTTGTTTCCTTCCAGGATGCTGTATCTGCTGCTACAGATGAAGAACGTTTAGTTAAAATCCATGATGTCATCCAGCAATTGCCCCCACCTCACTACAGGTTAGTATTGTTAGTTATTTCTGAATACACCATTATTTCTTTAACACACCTCTGTGGTTTACTTTTAAAAAAATCCAGGGCATCTTTAATTACATTTGGTTATGCCCTCTTTTCCCCTGTTGATCTGACAGTACATTTCTGTCTATCCTGGAACACAGAGATGGCCCATGTCTGTTTATATTAATCTAAGTCCACATTGTGTTGTGTGTGAGATCTTGAGTTGATGTCTTCCTTTCTAAAGTATTTTGCACATTCATTATGCAGTTATATAATCGCTGTTAAAAAGAAGGTTAACATTTTCTGTTCGCTTTCCAATTTCTACCCTCTAAGATGGCTGGCTTACTGAAGCAGCATTATTCTTGCATGTATTAAATTAAATGGTTGAATGGACACTGAAGGATTTATAGCTACATAAAGCTGATTTCTATTTTAATTAGATCAGTAACAAGACAAACAGTGTATCTTCTGTGCAATCTTAGCTGACATTCTATGAAGTGTGAAGGGGATGAAGACGAGCAGAACTACCTCATTTTGCTAAGGAAAGGAGAAGTTATAAAATCTGCAGTGTTTAATGGTAGCAGAAGGCATATCTGGTCAAATTAGGAAAACCAAGCATGTGAGATAGAAATTGCAAAAAATGTAGAGCTGCCATCTCATGTTTTAGACAATATTTCTGCAGATTTGATTGTCAATTAAGGTGAACTGTATAAAGCATAAAAATGCAAGCATAATGCAAGCATAAAAATACCTGACTGTAGTTGGGGCAGCAAACGGGCTTAATTGGCAGCAGGGAACTAGGACAGCTCACAGAGTAGAGCTCCAGTACTATCCACATTAAGCACAAGTAAGGAATGCTTGCAAAAGTGAGTCAGAAAAGCGGTTTGACTGGGAACCCTATCAAGGCTTTCTCTAATAAGCACTTGGCTGCCTTAGCATTTATGGGCATCCAGATTCAGGGTGGTGGTAAGGATACAGTAAAATATAGAAACTGCCTTTTTGGTAAGTTGTGGTAGACAGTATGTCCTTTCCATGTTCTTCAGAAATAGATAATATTAGTAGGAGATTCAAGTCTTACTAGTTTGGGGGGGGGGGTTGCTACTTTTTGGCATGCTGAAACCTGTCTTGAAGAAACCTAAAATGGTAGTAGCAGAGCTAATGTATTATTTCTGACCTATTTCTTTGGTAACTAGTTACCTTTTGCAATAACAGATTCAGGGGTTGCTGTTGTTGTTGTTTTGCCTGTAATACCCAGGGCTGCAGTTCAGTATTTTTCAGTGTAATGTAATGAAGTTGCTCCGTTACTCATAACTGGGTGTGTTCTGAATCAGTCTGGGCAATGAGAGGAGGAGGAGGAAGAACAAAAGCAACAAGGATAATATTTGACCCTCCTTTGTGAGGTGATCTGCAGCCTTCAAGGAGCCACCAGCAAGGAGTGTATCTCTCTATGTGTGAAATGGGGTGGGGGGAGAGAATAGAGGAGACACATGGAAAATATGAGCTGCACTAGAGACTCGGGAGAGCTGGAAATACAGTTGCTAGGTTGAATATGGAGCAAGCCTCCTGTTGCTTTCATACTTAGCTGATCCTCAATCAGAAAGGCTTACTGTAAAGTTCCATCAGGAGGAATGATGACACCTCCCCTCCTTTACCCCCCACCCACCCATCTGTCTGCTGATGCAGCTCCTCCCATCCCAATATGGCTATTTACTGGCCGATGGAAAGGGCATGTGGGCAGCAGTGGAGAAGTGTTGCCACCACCACCACCCCGACATTTTCCACTGGCCAGCAAATAGCCACATTTGGTGGGGGGGGGGTTGAGGAAAGGTTGAGGGAGTTCAGCATGTTTAGACTGGTGAAGGGAAGACTGAGAAGTGACAGGATTGCACTCTTTCAAATAGTTAAAGGGTTGTCACAGAGAGGAAGATGCCGGTTTCCCCTCAGGCTGCCCCAGAGGGTAGGACCAGGTCTAATGGTTTAAAAGTTACAGGAGGGTAGATTTCTATTGAACATTAGAAGGAATGTCTTGATAATCAGAGCAGTTCGAGAATGGAACCTGTTACCAAGAGAGGTAGTGGGGTATCTTCCTCTGGACTCAAAAAGAGGCTAGACATCTACCTGCTGGAGAAGCTCTAGCTGAAGTTCCTGCGTTGAGCAGAGGGTTGGACTCAATGGCTTATTGGGCCCCTTCCAACTTTATGATTTTATAACTGCTTCAGCTAAAATGTGATGGGGATGTGAGAGAATCTTCAGAGGTACCATAGAGTCCTCCTAATGGAACCTTATTGTGAGCCTTCCTGATTGACGATAATTACTGGTTTGTTCTCATATTTATAAAAAGAGGCATTGCACTTCCCTCCAGCTGTGCTACAAACTACTTACATGTATGGAACCATCCTTTTGACCTTGAAGTTATTTACAGCCCCAGACTACAGCCTTAGTTGCTGCATGTAATTGAAAATCAGGAAGCTGGATCAAAAGTTAAAACTCTGCTTTGTTCTCGAACATCATGAAGCATGACTAGCCTCCAGGTTTCTTTGAATGGTTCACCAACTTGTTCTGTAAGCATAATCTACTCACAGAAGCCATTGTTTTGTTCTTGATTTTTAAAAGGAATACTGCATATTCCACTTGCTTCGGTTGTGTAAACTCTTGATGCAATCTGTGTTTTATGTCTTCATTTGAGTAGGTCACTCTTGTTATTTCCCCCAGCACAAAAGAATTTAAAGAGATCTGTATGTTTGTCAGTGCTACTAGTACTATCACAATTCATAAGTTATATGCAAATTGCAAAAGCTCCCTCTGGTGGCTTCAAAAAAAGCATAGTGTACCTAACATTTTCTGGATTTTTGCACTACAAATAAAATCCACCCCCAGACTCTTCTAGTGTAACCCCATGGTTTTCAACTGGGATAAATTATGTATACAATAAAAATGAAATTTAGTTGCATGGTTTTAGATTTTTAGGTGAAGGGATGTAGTAATACAAAATTGAAAACTTTGTACCCTTGTGGGAGAGGGGCTATGATTCAAAAAATAAGATTGAGGAAAGACACACTCACATTATCAGAATTAGCATTACTTAACACTGTCTTTATCTTCAGATTGTCATATCATACAGATGTACTGACCTACCTGCCCATTGGGAACTCCTCACTTCTTTGTTTTCTGTGACAGAAGTTGTCAACCTGCCTACTAGAAGTTTTGTCATAAATCCAGTAGCTGGTGTCAACTGCGGTAGATCCATTGAATTGATGTGAACTTGTCTTATATAAGCTCCGTTAATTCAGTGGATCTGCTGTAGCTGAGGCTAACTGGATATAGGCACTGGTAGTTTCTTTCTAGGATTTTTAGGAAGTGAAAATCTGTGACTTCTGCATTAGAAGGAATATTGTTTTAGCTACAGAATAGTTTTGAATATATGGATTTCCAAGGGAAATTGATCAGCAGAAAAGGCAACAGATCTTTAGCAACCAAAACCTTTTCCCAAAAAGAGGGTTATCCAGTCATTCCTTTCTCCTACCTACCCATTGTTGTCAGATCAAATTTGTCTGCATTTTGCTAATAGGTTACGAATAGACAGCACACTGCTTTTGGGACCATTTCATTGGATAGACCAATCAGTTTGTTTCTAGCCTGTTCCAATTTCACATTTATTCAGTCATAATTTCATTGTTTCTAGCCTGTCCAATTTCAACAACAGTCTGTGATTTAAAAGTGCGTGTGTGTGTGCGTGCACACACACACACACACAGAAAGAAAATTGTATCTATTTTTGTGCACAACTTTCCCTAAGAAAGCCACCTTTGTACACAACCTTCTCCAGTTTGCATATTTCTGTACACTGTTTTTGAGCCCTAGAATAGCATTGCAAAATTCAGAGGAATGTGCATTCTGAAGGGTAGCTGTATTCTAATTCAAATATTATCCTGGGAAGTGCAAATTAGGTTGGGATACTTACTATTTACCAAAACAAAAGTCTTCCTCATAGCTAATCAGTCATGACACTAAGTGGGGAGGTAGGTGGTTAGCATGCATCTCCATTGAGAAGCCACTTTACAATTAAGTAGAGAACTGCCTAGCTTGATGTTTCTACTATGAGACTCTGGTAGCTGGAGTAATTAAAGACATAGTGGATTTTGTATTACTATAGGGTCAGACTCTCTTAGGCTGTTCAGTTTGTATGGTTTATGGACATAAATGTACCATCTAAAATGCACCTAATGATTTCAGTGCATAAGGATGAGATTTCCAGAGGCAAATCAATGTATTTTAAAAGTTTCAGTGTGCAAATAAATGACTTATGTTACCAAAAAGTTAGCATTAGCCAACCTCTCCTTACTCTTGCTGCTCAGTAATATGCTTGAATAATGTTTTTGGATATACCGTATATACTCATGTATAAGTCAACCTTGTGTATAAGTCAAGGGCAGGTTTGGGGGCAAAAATTATGGATTTTGATATGACCCGTGCATAAGTTGATGGCCATTCCATGGAGAGGGGAAAGTGCCAGTGCTGCCTCAGTGGGCCAGCTATGTCTGGCTGCCACCACCACCATTTTCCTGCCCAGACATTCACCACCCTACTCAGAAAGGGATGGCTCCTCTATTTTTCTTTCTTTCTTTCTTTCTTTCTTTCTTTCTTTCTTTCTTTTAATAAAAGTTAAGGTACAATATTAACTCCTATCAAAAAAGGAATAATCCCCTTCTCTGAGTAGAGTGGTGAAAGGCAAGGGCTTAGTCTGTCCCAGGAGAACCTAAAAGAAGCACCAATCCCCTCTACTCTCTTGGCGCTCCTTTGAAGGGGAGCACAGAAGAGCCACCGCTGCTGGTATTTACCTGGCCAGGCATTTTTTAAAAAAAGCCTGCAGCAGAGAGCACAGAGGGGGCTGGTGTTTCTTTTCAGTTCTCCCATGACAGACTATGCTATCACCTTTCACTACTCTACACAGAAAAGGGTTTGGTGCTTTTTTTATATATAAGAGTTAAGGTACAGTACTTACATTGAACCATGGATAGATAAATCAATACAGTTATTTTGAATTTATTTTTTGACTAACATTTCTAGACTTTGACATGAGTATATACTGTAGATGTTCAATAACCTGACCACTGGAGTATTGCATTGTGGAGTATCTAATTTTGTTAATTCATATTAAATTTCCTTATTTGGTTGTAGCATGTTAAGTTGTCTGTGTAAAATGTTTGTTTTTACTACTAATAATTCTCCCTAATTTTCTAGGACGCTGGAGTTTCTAATGAGGCACTTGGCTCATCTTGCTGATTACTGTGCCATCACAAACATGCACACTAAGAACTTAGCAATTGTCTGGGCACCAAACCTGCTAAGGTACCTTTTTCTTTCTTTTTTTCTTTCTTTCTTTCCTTTTTTTTTTTTTTGTGTGTGTGGGGGGGGTATCAGATCAAAGATGTGGTATCTTAAAACCAGAACTATTTTCTCTTTTATTCACAAATCGATAAGTAATGTCCAAAAGCATTTTCATATAAAACTGTGATGATTGTTACCTGGCTTACAAGATTTTACTTTGTGTCACAGCCTTTCTTGAAAGTAATGAAAAGTGTTACTAAATAGAAAGTTCGGGATTGCTCAAGATTGGACCTACAGAGTTAAATTGTCTGTGCGGTATATGCCTAGTGGACCTTGATGGAGCTTACCTTATTTATATGTAAATTAACACAGAAAATTAATGTCTTACGTTGCACTGGATATATCAGGGATAAGCAACTGCCAGTATTCATCCCTCCACTCCCCAGAAGTCTGGACTGGTGCACAAAAGGTCGCTCCCAAATTCCCTCAAAAAAAAAAAAATATTTTTTTTATGGTGATTTTTCACTCCTCCAAATCCCTAGATGGCTCAAAAATGCAGTAAAACACACCTCCCTTACCAGCAAAACCAAAACCTTCTTGAAGTGGAAACAAAATTGGCAGAAAATTGGCCAAAATAGAAACATGACATGAGCAACTTCACTTCTGGTTTTGATTTTTGGCCAATTTTTATTACTTCTGGGGGATTTTCAAGGCATGTGAGAAGTTGGGAGGGGTTGGGATGCAAAACTACTGCAATTTGCAGTAGTTTTGAACCATTTGGTAGGGTGTTGGGAGAAAAATTGCCTGAATAATTTTTAAAAAAATTATTTTTAGGGGGTTCAGTAGCTCCTTGGGGTACTCTTTAGGGCCCCAAGGGCTGAATGTGGCCTGTGGGCCACCCTTTGGCCACCCTTGATGAACACAAAATGGAAGAGGTGTGCAGGCTATATGGTAATGTCTCTGCACCATTCTGTGTGCATTTTCTTCAATGTAGTTGCCTTATGCACTTGGTCATCCTGTCACTGAACAGCTACTTTTCAGAGCTTGTGATTTGATTCAGACATCCATTGCAGTGATAATTAACTAAGTCATTGCAATGATAATTAACTAGGTACATTATTAGCAACTGGAAAATGTTCGAGCTGTGAAACAATTCAAAGTCATATTTTTATTCCCAATGACATTTTCCCCCACACACAATGATAATAGTGCCCTATGGGGTAATTTGGAGTGCTATATGTCATTGATGTACAAGGTTAATTAGAGCAAACTAGTTTTGGAAAATAAAAACAAAGAGAGAAGTTTCAAAGGAAGCAAATTTCTTAATATTGAACTGGAACCACTAAACCTAGAGTGAAAATTTTCCAATTATTGTTGGTTTCTAACTTGAGCCACATGTTCCCTGCTCTGCACCAAAGAAATGTTTGTGCTTGTAAAATGGGGGCCTAACATATTGTATGTCAAATTGACTCTGATGGGGCATCTTGTTCCAGAGATTATCTTGCCCTGTAGTGAGTGTTAATATTTAATTTCTCCTTTCCTTTTCCTTAGATCAAAGCAGATAGAATCTGCTTGCTTCAGTGGAACAGCGGCCTTTATGGAGGTGCGAATCCAATCAGTGGTTGTGGAATTCATTCTCAATCATGTAGATGTTCTTTTCAGCTCCAAGCTAAGCTCAGTCATTCGAGAGAGTGCAGGTAAGTTATCCCTAGAAACAGAAAGGTAGTCTGAAATTCAAAGGGTTCAAGTAACACAGAACATATACAGATTGTGTATTTGTTATCCAAAATGCTTAGGACCAGAAGTGTTCCATATTTTGGATTTCCCCCCCAGATTTGTTAATACTTCCATATACATAATGAGATATCTTGGAAATGAGACCCAAGTCTTAAACACGGAATTCATGTATGTTTCATATACACCCAATACACCTAGGGCTTGGTTACACGGTGAAAAAAAAAACGTGAAGAATTTGCCAAGATTCCTAATTGTTTACATTCATTGCGGCACAAAGTCGCCTCTTTCAGAAGGAGGGGGGCACAAAAACCCATTAGTAACGCAATAAAGGATTTCGGGACTTTTCCTGACTTTTTTGAAAAGTAGCGCATTTTTGATAGTCTAAACAACCATTACACTACGTGCTGTGTGAATTACCAGCAATCTTTTCGGATACATTCACAGCAGAGCTTTGCCATGATTGATTGAACTCACCAGGGAGGGGTTTGGACAAGGAGGGGATGGAGGAAAGATCCATGTTGTTTCCAGCCTTGTGTGTGTGTGTGTGTGTGTGTGTGTCTTTCCTTCTCTCCCTCCCGCCTTGCTACTTTCAGTCTGTGTGTGTGTGAATGATCTAGTCTCCTGCGATCGATCGCGTCCCTTCCCTTCTCCCTGTCTTGTGCTTAGCCACGAAAAAGACTGGATTTTTAGCCTTGTGTGTGTGTGTCTTTCCTTCTCTCCCTCCCTCCTTGCTATCTTGTGCCCAGCTGCTACGATTGAAGAATTAAGCAAGCCTTTTCCAGTCTCTCTCTTGTGTGTGTGTGTGTGTGTGTGTGTGTGAATGTTCATCTCAGGCATTCCTGTGGTAATCAGAGGATATGCTTGGGAGGCCACGCCCCCGTCTCAGTCTGTGTGTGAATATCAAAGCGGAACACAGCTGAAAACAAAACCGATAGATCAATTAAGCCATATATCATCTGAACGATGCACTACAGCTGCGAAACAGTGATAAAGCACAAATTACCGCAATAAAAACTGTCGTGTAACTGAAGCCCTAGCCTGAAGATAATTTTGTACACAATATTTTTTTTAAAAAAATTGTGCATGAAACAAAGTTTGTGCACATTGAACTATCAGAAGGCAAAGGTGTCACTATCTTAGCCACCCATGTGGAAAATTTTGGATTTTGGAGTATTTCAGATTTCAGAATTCCGGATAATGGATAGTCAACCTGTCTACCACAACATCAAAGTATGTTTTTTTAATATTTGGCAACCTAAATGGAGACATGCACATCAGTATTTGTTGTTGCTGGTAATCATCCCTCACTTTACTGCAGGCTGAATTTCATAAACACTGCTAAGCAAGTTGATGAAATGAAACAAAATTTGTCCCATCTAAAGTCATGTTCCATGATGAATTCCTCTGGTCTTAGGAATTCATTTCTAAAAGCATTGCTGATATTTGAGGCCTTTGAGACATTCTAGCATGATATATGCTCAATTACCGCGTATCTTAAATTGGTACTCTTCTTATGTGCTGGCTTACAACTTCCATCATTCCCAGCCAGCATGTTGATTAGACCCATAGGTCTTCAAATCCTTTTAGATACCAACACTGAAAAGCTCCATCTGTACATTTCTTGATATGAACTTCACAGAGTCTGGATCACTGCTGAGAAGGCTAGAAACTGTGACCTCATGTGGGCAAGGTATACCCTACTGTTGCTGCTTCAGTATCAATAATCAGTATATAGTCCATTCTCAAACAGGTGGCATGAATAAACCATTATTTTAGCCAGCATTTTCATTATTGACTGAAGAAAGGAAAGAATGGGTTAAGATAAACCACCTCAGAATTCAACAATCTTGATTTTGCATGGCATTATGAAGTGTTGTATCTAGTTTATGTCCCTTTAGCACAAACCAAAATATGGGTCAAGAAGCATAACTGACTATAATCATAAGTCCTTTCCTTATGAGGAAAGGGTATAAAGGCACTTGACCTCATCAGTGGAGATTATACAGTTACCGCACCATACATGCATTTCTAGTTACTAGGATCATAAAGAGAGGAACCTGTAAACCCCGCTCCTGCTCTTGTCACAAAGCATAAATGAATCTATTAGATTACATCTATCTGTCCTACATAGTAGTTCAGCTTTTAGAAACCATTTGGCTCTGCAGATTTTTCAAGTCATTTGCTCTGCCTATAGCAGCTATTGGCACATCATTTCCAGCAAGTATCCCAGTGATTACCAATTGATACCATGTAACATATTGGTATGGGAAGAGTTTGCCATTATTTGTACCATCTACTCATTCTTTCCTACTGCATTTGACTTTCTTACTTATTGTATTCTTTAATATAACTGGCTTTACTGCCTGTTTAAATATTCTAACTCACGATTCACTCCCACAGATATTTATATAAAACTATAAGGATCAGATTTTTGGTCTGCCTTGAGTGTTGTTCTGTTTAAATTGTATGCAGACTCTTCTAATATTTTGCTTTCTATTATTCCACCTCCAACTAATCCCACTAGAGGAAAAATGGTCAAAATAGAGGTAAAACCAGGTTATGGTAATTTGTGTAATTATACCAAGTGCTGTATTATCTTGGATGTCATTTGTGGGTAAAACTCACATTCATCCACACTGATTGGCATGAGAGGGGGCATTATACACCAGTTGAGCAGCTTCCAATGACTTCAGTGTAGCACATAGCCAGCATTCCTTGTTTCATGTTGCTTTAAAGGCAAATTGTGTATCAAAATCTAGAATTACTTCCTAGTAGATATGATCTAAAGGGTAAGGAAAATGATATGATAAAACATGCATTTTCCTATAGAGTGAGACCCCTGTATTCACAGAACCATTATCTGGTGTTCAGATCCAAAACAGGATCCAAAACAGGGACAAATACCATAGAATCATCCTAGAAAACGCATAGAGAGGCTTCCTCTCTAGACATCTAGGTCTTCCAAGGCAACTCTATGGTATTTTTTGGGGGGGGACATCCATTACTTTTAATAGAGTTCACTGTTATCCGCAGTTTCCAGTATCTGTGGTAAGTCCGGGAACGGAACCCCCGCGGATATGGAGGTCCGACTGTAAACTCAAATCTACTTTCACGTTATAAGGGTTTCTTGGTGACATTTAGCTCCTGTATAAACATAGTGGATAAAACATTGAATTTTGGAAGCATCTCACTGTCTTTGGTTCACAGGGTGGTGGTGGTCCTTACTTCCTGCCCCCTCCCACATACTTTCTCATCTTCCCTTTGCTTTGTGTTTTTCTGGCAGGTCACAGTTCCCTGTCACGACCTAAATCCCTGCTGGTATCTTCTCCCTCCACAAAGCTGCTCACCTTGGAAGAAGCACAGGCAAGGACTCAGGCCCAGATAAATTCCCCTATAGTGGCAGACAGCAAATACATTGAAGTGGGAGAAGGACCTGCTGCTCTACAAGGAAAATTCCATACTATCATAGACTTTCCATCTGAAAGGTAGAAGTGTGCATGTATGTGTATGTTGTCTATGAATGCCCAAAGACCTGAGGCCAAGGTCTAACCCAAATGAATTGGTTAGGGAAGCATGATTGCATTTTATTGGGGAGAGAGGGGTTAGTTGTGAAGGACAGATTTAGAAAAGAAGGAAGGCAAGACATTCCTGACAATCTGCAGTAGACATTTTATCCTGGGTGCAGTCAACATTGCAGTCCTTCTACTGGACTACTGACACAGTATTTAATATCACCCTATCATCTGCCTACATGTCCAGGGAAGGCAGTGTTAGAGGATCAAGGGCTATTTTCTGCCACACCAGCCCTACCACAGGCCACACAAACCCTTTCGTACCCAACCCAGAAGTGTTCTGAAGGTTACTTCCTGACTTTTTTTTTTTTTTAAAAAAAAGGGTGTATGGGTGTTGGCTGAGAGAGGGCTTAGGAGAGCTTGTTCTAGAATAGAATTGTGTTTCTTTTCCATAGCCAGATATGCATTCCACAGTTTAGAACATCCTCTAAATGGAAATTCCCTCCTACTGTCTCACTGCAGAAAGAGACCACCCAGTAAGGTGAAAAAGTCACCTGTTGGCAGCTGGCGCTCCTTCTTTAACTTGGGGAAATCTTCATCTCTCTCCAAACGGAAACTGCAACGTAATCCAAGTGAGCCCTCTGAAATGAAAGCGATCGCCCTAGCAGGTAAGGGTGTGCCTTGTCCATGGTAGGAAAGGAGACCCGTACAGGGCTGAGTTTGATCTTTCATTTCCCCAGTGTTTCATACTGTTTGTTTTAAATCATGGAATTACTACACATCTGGTTGTAGGGTTAGAGTAGTTTAAATGGTCTTCTTACTGTGGTGATCACCATTGTCTCTGGAAGAGTTATGTATACAGGATAGCATTTCTGCAACTCAGCAATTGTTGCAAAGTAACATCACCTGAGTAGCATGTTATATGCTGACCATCACAGCACCAGCTACACCCTGCAGATTTCATGGGCTATTGTTGTAAAATAGCCTCTTTGAACAGTCTGAAGAAAGTGTAAGGTTGGCTTGATGTTTAGTCTGTTGTATTGATATGATGATGGCTTTCCTAAAACCAGATTCACCAGTTTGTTTCATTCAAATGATTACCTATATGTTCTTAATTTTTTTAACAAATGTTAATTTCTATAACAATTGTACTACCTTCTGTTGAAATATCTGTCTCTGCTAATAAGTATATCAGAAATAATCTGTCTCTGCTTCTGTTGAAATATCTGTCTTTGCCATTTGTTAAATTCATTCAATTGTTCTGTTTCTGGCTGTCCAGGAGGGCGAGGAGACAGTGGGACCCTGCGCTCAGCTAAAAGTGAAGAGTCCCTCTCCTCTTTACATGCTGTTGATGGTAAGATGGAAACACTTCTTGGGTCCACTCCACCACATTTCAGATCTGTCTGCTTTATTTTTAATAATCCTAACATGATTATTTTGTAGTGGAGTTGTCAGAAAATGCCCCCCTACCATTAAAATTATCCAAAACAGAAATTTTACAGGCATTTATCCCTTCCCACTTCCAGTAAGGAGAATAGCAGAGGGCTTTAAGGGGAAGGGGTGGAGGAGGGAGGAAAAGATCATTTCAACTCAAAACACATGGGACCAAACTTTGAGCAGAACATTTATTCTCATTATAGAGATACAGAAGAAAACATAGGCTTGTATATGTTATATGGTTTTTAACTGCTTTCGAGTCAACTCTGACTTACGGTGACCCTGTTAATGAGAGATATCCAAGTGAACCTATCCTCAACTGCCCTGCTTAGGTCTTAGAGACTCAGGGCCATGGCTTCTTTGATTGAGTCTATCCATTTGGAATATGGTCTTCCTCTTCTCCTGCTGCCTTCCACCTTACCAAGCATTATTGTCTTTCTGATTAAATCCTGTCTTCTCATGATATGGCCAAAGTACAGCAGTCTCAGTTTAGTCCTTTTGGCTTCTAAGGCATGTTCAAGCTTGATTAAACTGATCAAAATACATTAATATATATATATATATTTGCTCTCTTTCTTGCTAGGTGAATCTAAACTGTTTCGACCCCGAAGACCAAGGTCTAGCAGTGATGCACTGTCTGCTTCTTTTAATGGGGACCTCCTGGGGAACATGAACCGCTGCAATTCCTATGATAACCTGCCTCATGACCATGAGAGTGATGGGGAAGAAGGGCATATCCATGTTCCTGCTCTCATCTCTCCAAGGTCAGCTGAGGATGTTGACCTGAGCCCACCAGAAATTGGTGTTGCTAGCCTGGATTTCGATCCCATGTCTTTCCAATGCAGCCCACCAAAAGCAGAGTCTGAGTGTCTCGACAGCAGCACTTCTCTACTGGAGTCAGTAGACTTTAATAAGGACAAGCAAAGTACCTTTAAGAGGGAGCTAGATTCAGGCAGCCAGTGTCAGACCCCTGGCAGTGCCACAAGCTCTGAACCAGTTTCTCCCTACCAAGAGAAGACCATGAGTCCCTTCTTCACTCTAGACTTGAGCCCAACAGAAGAGAAATCACCCAAACCCCAGTCTTTCTCAGAGAAGGTCTCCCATGCCTTCTCCCCCAAGTTGGGGCGAAAGCCAATCAGATCTCCACCACTGCATATATCAGAGCCAGGCTCTTTCACTATACCCAGCCGCATGCCAGATGTTGTGATTGGAGGGATGTCAGGAAGCACAGGTCCTTCAGACTGGACTAAAGGAAATGCTGGCAGTAGTGAAGTTGCAACCGTGTCGCCACCCCAGCTGGTAACATCACCATTAAAAGATAATGAAGTGAAACCAAGTGAAGGACCCCTATATGAGTTCCAGAACCAAGAAGATGCTAAGAAACCAGAGCTTCAAAAAGAGATGGAACAATCCATGCCCAGCAGCAGCCAGAGTAAGCCTGTACCTTCTGGACAGACGCAGCCAGGTACAGTGTGTTTTCCTCCATTCTTTCTTTAAGTTCACAAGCGACCAGCTCTCTCACTTCTCTGCGTGCCTTTAAAAGAGGGGGAAAATCTGGTAATAAAAAGCCAGACTGTGTGTCTTCCAGAGCATGTGGAGGTTGCTCAGGCCCTAGTAGAGGGCATTAAAGGAACCCCAAGCTTCTCTGCTGCCTCCTTGCATCACAGATATATATATATATAATAATAATAAATGCTTGAATATTTTGTATAGCCTTATATCTTTTCACTCTTTCATAAAATGAAATGATCTCTTGCAGTCCTTACAAATCAGTGTTCCACCTGATAAACCTATTTTTAACTAAAACTAAATAAATAAATCTGGCTATACTTGAAGAAGGAACTTTTTTGACCCAAAGTAACCTGTGATTAAATTGTACAAAAGATCCTATGCAAGGATCTGATCTTTCCTTTCTGCATTATCTACTGCTTAGTTCTCTAGGAGTGCAACAGGAATCTTTAGACAATTTCTCGCGCTTTTTACATCGAACTGCTGTCCTGTTTGCATGTATGACACAGAAGATGCACTTTGTCACGCCATGGAGTTCCCACTGTCAAATGTTGGAGGAATCTATTTTTATTATGGTCTATAGGAATTGCTCACTCTCCTTACAGGATAACATAAATTATTGTCTTTTGTTTTTCTACTCTTCCTCCCACTAGGAGCAGTTGCCCTCGACTCCCCCCAGGATGCTGTTCCAGTCAATTCTCTCTCTGTTGTCCCTCCTCCTCCTCCAAAAAATGCTGCACGCATATTAGCCTTAGCCCTGGCAGAGTCTGCCCAACAAGCTTCTGTTCAGTCCCAGAAGAAACCGGATATTCATTCCGAGTGTGCCACCTGTACAGAGACTGAGAGTGGTGGAGCTATAGAAAAATTCCATCCATATTCTAACATTACTCCAGAAAAGCTTCACCTCTATTCTTCTTTGACAGAGAACCAGCTCAGTTTTCTGGCTACTACAGCTGGAGATCACCACAGGAGTGGGTTACCTGTTGATCAAAACAGTAGCATGACAGAGGGCAGCAATCACCCCCATGTTGGCACCCCTGGATTTCAGGACCATCCCCTTCTCCCTGCTGACATACCTGGAAACCTTCATAGTGGCAACAACATGGGCTTAGACCATTCCCACTTCCATCCATGCATGTTGGGAGACACACACCATCTTCCTCATTCTGTTGTATCTGAGGATCAGAACCCCTCTGCTCCTTGTACAAGAGGACCTGTTCAGTCAGAGCCACCCACCACAGAGATACCTATAGAAAATCCTCCCTTCCATGCCTGTCTCTCTCTGGAGAAGAACCAAATCCATAACAACAAGCTTAATTCACCCATCAGCACAGCAGATGACAAACTCCAGTTTCCTCCTGTAACTGCTGGAGATAAAACAACTGCCACAGTTCTGGCGTACATGATAAAGAACCAGATGGCAGCAACTGAAACTGACCCCGGAATATCCAGCCAGAATATTGTTCCTCCCCAGCCTATCACAACCAGCACTAATAACACGTGGAGTGAAGTGGGTCTTGTGACTGGTCAATACACTCTTGCAGGCAGCCACCAAGTTCTGCCACAGAGACCAGGGGACCATCAGCCAGCTATGGGACAGGCTCCAGCTACTAAAGCTTCTTGTGGCTTCAGTCAGGTAAAGATTACACCGAGCATGCATGTCCAATGGTCTTTGTCCAGCCCTAAAAGCCTTGTAAACATTTTTTTCCACAGAATGGAAAACAGAAAGATTCATCCAACCCACAACATCCCAGTTATTTTGCCTGTCCTTACTTTTAATGTCTGTCTTTCTTTCTTTCTTTCTTTCTTTCTTTCTTTCTTTCTTTCTTTCTTCGAAAGTTTCCAGAGATATTAAAATAGGTATGAAATGTATTTGAAAAGTGAAGTGAATGTGTTTGAAATTAGCTGCTCTCAGAAGGCAGCTGAAAATTTGGACTTTGTTATAAATCACCCTTAATATAATTCTGGGAAGCAACAAAATGTTGGCACAGTTGTTCCAATAAAAGTCAGGTATAGAGAAATTTCAGCTTCAGTCCTTTCTAATTTTGAGTTGTCATAGCAGAAGCAACCGTGTACCCAAGTTTAGCAGTAGGTGGCGCTATCGTACCATCTATCTCACTATAATAACTGTCAGGGCCAAGATGGATCTGTGGGGTTGCCTCAATAGAGTTACTGGTGCCGTTTGACTATAATGTGCTTTCAGTTAGATCAAGCCATTTATTCAAGGGTGGAGAGAGTGTATTGAACCCCACTTTTGTGGCTGCTGAAGCCTGCCAGCTCTCCCCTAAAGTCTTCAGGCTGCCCCCCCAAAAAATCCTGCAAGTTTTAGATGATTTTTTTATCCCCAAATATTTGCAAATAATCTAAACCTCGCACAAATGTGACAGTTGCCTCCTTCCTCTTAACCTGCAGCATTTAAAATTTGATACAATCTGAGTGAAGCAGGAACTGGCATAGCTGGGGAGGGGGAAGTAAGCACAAGTCCAAAATTTGGCTCCTACCCCCACGCATGCAGTTAACATGCAACCTGCACTTGGTTTCACTTCCTTTGAGGTCATGATACTGGTACAATCATTTATGCAGGCAGCATAAGATTATTTAAAGATTCATAAGCATTTGCTTAAGATTTAATTTCATCCCTGCTTGTGACATCCAAGAGTACCCTATGCAGGGGGCATGGACAACTTGGTGGCCCTCCAGATGCTGTTGGAGAGCAGTTCCCAACAGCCCTAGCAGAAAAGTCAGTAGTGAGTGATGAGAGGCATTTGCTGTCTTAACAATACCTGGAAGGCTATTAGTTGTCCATCACTGTGATATTATTAAATCCTCAACTCCAACAAAAAGCAGAGCCTTCTCTGAGGTCCTCCAGAGCTATGGAATGTCCTTCTTTAAGCTGATCCATTACCCTGCTTTGTCTTTGGGTAGCAATATAAGATCTTGTTCAGTTATACTTGGAAAATTATGAACCTTTCATATTAGTACTTCGACATTTAATTGTGTTTTTATGGGACCATTTTTACCCCCTTTTGAGAGTGCTAGCTGAAAGTAAGACCAAAATCATGTAAAGATGAAAGAATGAATAATGAACATAGTCAGCTGGCCATGTATCTTGTGTTTGTGGATGAATTCCTTCACCCCTTAGTCCCAGGAAGAAACAGATTCAGTAAAATTTCTCTGCTCTCAGCAGAAAAGCCAGCTTAGTTTGACAGCAGAGTCTGCCTTCAGTTCAAAGTGTGCTGATGTGTGCACAACCACAACTGACTTTTGGTTTGCTTTCTCATCCCAGGTACTAGGAGAGGCAACTCCAGAGAAACTCCTTGAGCCTCGATCAGCCGAGCCAGCTCCCATTTTCATTCCTGAAGGCAGTGCCACAATCCAGTGTACATCAGCCACCCCAGTTGCCACGTTTTACCAAGGCCATTTGGAAAACCCCCGAGAGAATTCCAGGGCTCCCCCTTTGCACTTGAGGTCTGAATCTGTCCCAACGCCATCCTCTTATGGATTTACTCCTCCAGTCCCTCCTGTGAGGACAATGGAAAGTAAAATAGCAGCAGCCATGCATTCAAACAGTGCGGATGTTGTGAATCCAGCCACATACCATTCTTATATGGCTCCCTCCACACTGCAACCAGCAGTAGAGGATCCTCTGTTGCCGCCGCCACCACCTCCCCCACCTAAACAAGCTTCCCTTCAGTCTACCTATTTCTCTCATTCGAAGGCAGAGAGCACCACAGATCCTCCAGCTTCAGAGAACTATGTGCATCACAAGCCAACATCCACCCACCAGTACAGGGCAGAAAGCATCCCAGCGCACTTGTATCACAGCAAGTCTGAGCAACATCCAGGCTACCCTTCTCTGGCAGAGGCCGCCCCTTCTGTGGGCTCCAGGTACAATGCATATGCCACTCAAGGGAAGAGCTCATCTGTCCATCACTCCAAGCCTCGTAGCCGGATGGAATACATATCCTCCATGAGCCCACCGATGAGGAGCACCAGTTATGCCGAGGAGACTCCACCTTATCCTACCATACGGAGAGTGCATTCATTACACGTCACTGCTCCCTCCACCATCCGATCAGTCCCCATCTCCCGCACAGAGGTGCCTCCCGATGACGAGCCCCTTTACTGTCCGAGACCTCTCTACCAATATAAGCCATATCAACCCCATGCAGATTATCATGTCACACAGTTACAGCCTTACTTTGAGAATGGGCGGGTTCATTACCGATACAGTCCCTACTCAAGTTCATCTAGCTCTTCGTGCTACACTGCAGCTGATGGTGGACTTTATGACCTGGACCCATATGGTACAATGAGAGTTAGGCAGTTTCATCCTTTCCCAGGCAGAGATCTTGCATCTTACTCCAGACTACAGACCAAAAGTCTCTATCGTTATCCAGGGCTACCCCCATATCCACGGGGAGGCCTTGTTGGACACCTGCCCGGTAAAGAACACAGCTTCATCAGCAGGGATGTGCCACCTGCCCCTGATGTCAAGCCCATGTATGTCTCCTGGGATTTGGAGGACATGGAAAAATACCGCATGCAGTCCATCCGCCGAGAGAGCCGTGCACGCCAGAAAGTTAAAGGGCCTGTCATGTCCCAATATGACAACGTAGCCCCTTCATTACAGGATGAATTAAGGACTGTAGATGTTGTTCACATGCGCAGCAAATCTGATCCTGGGAAAACTGGACTCCTCACAGTTGCTGATGGAAAAGAAGGGAGATACCCAGGCAAAATAGGCAGTCCTGAAGGAGAGGAACGTTACTATGTGCCACATCAAGAACCCGATGTAGATAGAGCCCATTACCATGGGAACTATGGGAATGGACAGTCTGAGAAACCTTCTCTCCCTCAAAAGCAAAGCAGCCTCAGAAGTAGAAAGCAACATGAGATGAGCTGTAACTCAACGGAGCACAGAACGTACCTGCCACATGAAGCGAACCATAGGCAGCCCCTGGATTCTAAAAATGGACCCCCATATCCTGATTACCGACCAAAGGGCCACCAGGAACTGTCAGAATCCATTGGATATCATCACTCTGGTGGGAAGTATGTCCCAGCCAACCATGATGCCTCGAGACTAAATCATAAGGAGGTGAAGCTGGCAGAGGACAAGCCTGATGTGGAGCGACTTCGAACCAGGCCACCTGCTGCTGCTGCTGAAAAGCACTCCAGAGACTGCTACAAAGAGGGTGAGCACTACGGACAGCCTGCAGCAGTGCCACCTCCTAAACCAGAACGGAGTCACAGCCTCCGTCTCCAACACCCAGAGAGTGTGGAGCGGGACACCAGCGGCCTCCTTTACCCATACCAAACCCTTGGCAAACGCCAAAGCACTATGACTGTAGTGTCCCAGTATGATAATTTGGAGGATTACCATACCATGCCTCAGCACCAAAGAGGAGGGGGCTTTCTTCCCTCCTTTGCTCATCCACACAGTAGGACTTATGCCACAGCCTTGGGCCAAGGAGCGTTCCTATCCACAGAGCTTTGCCTACAGCGGCAAGAGACTGAGATCCATGCAGAGTGAGCTCGGGGTCAGAAGGGATAGAGTGTAAGCAGCCTCTGCTGGACAGTGGACTGGTTTATTTTTTCAGTGATACAGAAAATTAAAAAAACAAACATCAAAGCAACTCCTGCCATTAGCCCCCCCCCACTCAGCTTCAGCCCCCCCCATGCTGCTTACTATTTTTTATATTGCAAATGTATCATTTTTCTTTCATATTGTTTAAAAATAGATTGCAGCCATCATGCAGGTTTCTGTTTAAACTTGAAGACAAAACCAGTCTCTGAGAAAAGCAGAAATAAGAGCTGGAAATACAGGGGTGGGGCAGGGTGGGGATGCTGTGGAGGGTTCTCACTTCCTTAGATTTCAAACCAAGGCATTTCCCATAGTTTGTCACTATCCTTCAGAATTCTGTGCATGTTGTATGTATTTATAGGTTGATACAGACATTTCTTCTCCAGGTAAAAGTCCCTTAATATGTGATTTACTAGAGAGATTTATAGAATGACAAACTTTCATAAATACTTTAACTTGGTCTTTTAGCCTTCACGCACTAAACTCTAGGAAGAGATGATTTTATATTATTTGTTCCATGCTACATTTTTTAAAAATAATATGGTACCTTTTCCCCTAAATGTCCTCTCAGTGATTATTAAAATCTGACCCAATCAGAAGTTGGTCAATTGATAGCAGTAAAAATTTGATATGGTCCATGGAGGTAGGGAGAAAAGCAAAAAGATCTTGTCTATTTCAGTACTTTCTCTTAAGAAATTCATAACAAGCTGCTTCAAATATTAAGCAGTTTGGGAGGTATAAACCTCAAGATTGATTTTGATTAGTATTCTTTTGAGTGGAGCTACTTTGCCCAAGCTGACAGGTAGTACCTACATTTGTTTTATTTTTAACAGGAATCCCTTTTTATGGCAAATACATTTCCCTATGTAGTCCCCAAAGAGTGGAATATTCGTGATCCTCTGCTGGATGAGCCCAATTGAAATGTCAGAGTAGCAAAATAACTGTGTTCTGGCCAAGCTACCAGTCATTTCAGTAGGGAGAGTTGCAGTACATTCTGCACAAGGAGTGGACAAGCTGTTTTAACTCCCCATTAAATTCAGTTCACAAAATAGTTATTATATACCTGAGTCTTTGTTGCTGACTATCTGTTGGTTATGTGCACAAATGTGCAGTCATGTAGCTGTTAATCTAGTGACCCAACTTTTGCAGATCTAGAATAATGCCAGTTGGCTTGACCTAAGGGATAGTAACTTTGTTGTAGCACACACACCTGTCTAACCATGTAGTTGAAGCAGAGATGAGGAACCCATGGCCCTCCAGTTATTGTTAGACTCCAACTTTTGTCTGTCCCATTTAGCATGGCTAATGATTGAGTTGTCATCCAGCTTTTGGAAGGCCACAGGATTCTTTAGCCTTACACAAAGGTATACAATGTTTTATGCATTTAGATTGGTGATGCTGTGCACAAATTGTGGTACATCGTCTCCCTTATTTTTTTAGATACCTGTAGCAACAGAACAGTACATTAATTTGCTCTTGTGGTGGAGTTATAAATATTCAGTGCTTTTAAACATGATGCCCTTGCTGGAATAGGAGCAGATAGAGGCCTCAGACTTGTACATAACCTTAGAATCAGTACAATAAAGACCCCAGCTATGCACTTACCCTGTGAACAACATACAGTGTTCCACTAGGCAAGATACTGAGTTTCTGCTTGATTTAATGAGATTGAAAGACACTTACCAATAGGCAAGAAAACTGCCCAGGTAGACAGTGCTTTCTTCTTTTGGATAATCAAAACTGCATCGCTTCATTGAAGTCCAGAGGAGGTACCCAGGGCATTTTTAAAAAACATAATTTGGCCTTTGCTGCTAGCACAGGTGATGAGTAATCAACAGAAGGAGGAAGCCTGTGTCTCATCCTCTTAGAACAAAACTTTTGTTCACTGGCATTCCATACTTTTAAATAAGAAAATGTTTTGCAAGGGCACAAAGCCTTTGTTAAAGGCAACATATTGTTTGGTTCTCTGGATTTCCCAACTTGGTTTGTACTCATAACAATAAGAGTAGTTTGCCTCTTTTATATTGCTGCGGTATGAATTATTTTAAAGGTCTCAATATTACTTTAAATAGGTATCATTCCTGAATGTGCTAAGTGTATATTTAGTGGCCAGAAAACTCACTGTGAACCAGGTTTACCTCAGCCTTCTCCCCCTCCTTATGAAAAACCTTATGTCTTTTTGGTTTGGTCGATAAACAAGAAATACGTAGATAGGGCATTCCAGTCTGCTAGTTGTGTGGAGCAAGCTACTTCTACCATCTGTTTGAGGATCCTTGTGCAAGTGAAGCCCAGCTGTGACCTACAGAGGCTTCCTCTTTATATCCACATAATTTTTACATTTAACTCCTTCACACTGTCAAAATGGCAGCATAGCTCTACTTAGTATTGGTTCTCTTGGGGGTTAAGGTGACAACATAACTAGTGTGTTTTAGGTAGTTCAGGTAGTGAGGGCTGCAGGGTGAACTTCTATCTTCATAAAAGCCTTAATTTTCCTTGTATTCTCTCCATATATTGGCCTTAAGTTATCTGCCCTCCAGGTAAGATCAGAAGCAAGCTAACTTATTGTAAAGCTGTAATTTTGTACATCTTTTTGCTCAGTGGCAGTAGTCATCAAAATTCAAAATTGAAAACTTTTCAACTCACAAATCTTGCCACCCGGTCATGAGAAAGGGCCACACAGGTTAGGTTTTGAATGCTCATCACTTTCAAATCATGTCCTTAACAGCATGAAAACCCCGTATTTGAGCCACCATGCCCCGCAGTCAGGACATTCAGCCTAGTTTCAAAACAATACTTTGAATTTAGTCTTCCCTTGTATAATACATGTCACTTATGATATTAGTGTCTGACCACAAATGATTTGAGGGCCATTTGCCCAGAAAGTGCTGCACAATGGTGTGATTGTACAACCTTGACCGTAAAAGGAAGCAAATGTATTCAGAAGAGTTTCCCAAGCTTGAAGGACAAGTGACGTTTGCCTGTTCTCCTCTACTTTTAGCCACTGTATTGTCCTCAGCAAAAATAAAATTTCTGTCCACCACCACCACCACCCCCGCACACGCATACACACCTAAGAAAGCCATAAAATTAACTATGCAGTCCTTCTCATGTACTGTGGTTAATTTTTGAACTCTCAAAGTTTTAGGAAATTCTGACTCTTTAGCCATTCCTTGTGTTTGTTGCTGAACCCAGTCACAGCTGCACTCTCACGGTAGTAATCACCATGGAGCTACAAACTGTTGTGTGGTATTGCTGTCCACTGAGGAGGGAATGGATTGGCATAATCCCATCAGTTGGAGAAGTAGGGAAAGCCCTCCAAGGGAATGCAAAGCCAGGTGAAGAGTGTAATTATCAGCCATAAATCCTAGCCCTTATCCCCTGCAGCATCCTGCCTGGTGGTGTAAGTGTGATTATGACAAGAACCCCAGTTTGGCAGGTTCTCACAACACTTACCACTCACTGCCTTTATCTGCTTGCTGAGGTTTCAGCAAAGCTTCTTGTTTTCCCACTCTTGGAAGTCTGGATTCCAGTTTCACTCTCACTTTATGTGCATGCATCTACGTCCAAGTTTGCATGTCCAGTAAGAGCCAAAATTGGGTGCCTCTCATGTAGAGGTAGCAGGTCCTTGAGAGCCTATGTAGTTGCTCATAATAGCAGAATGTTTTGATCAGGTTAAAATTTTATGCAGATGACAGTGAAAACGATTGTGCCTAGATCTTTGCAGACATCACCAGGGGAGGGGGCTTATTACCTGGAGGGGTTCACAACGAGAATTGCACAGCTGTGGCAGAAATTTCCGCCTACAGCCAAAATTTGCTTGAAATAATGTACCCTTATTGCTAAATTTTGGGCCCCTGTGTGTTCTTTAGGATTGCTGGGTTAGATACAGGATGAGATTCCAGTAATTTTGATCCTGAACAGATCTTGGAACAAAAGAGATACCATAAAACTCTGTCAAGTGGGATGAAGGTACCTGTCCTCTCTTTCCTTCCAAATGCCTACTTTCAGCTGCCCCCTCCCAACACAGCTGTTGCTTCACCGGTGCAGAGCAGGGGAGGGGCACAGAGATGCCAACAGCAAGAACCTGCCCCTTCCTCCTACTGTCCATCAGGGAGCAAGAGCAATGTTGGGAGGACAGGTACCTTTGTCCAGCTTGGCAAGAGTTTTACATAGCTTATCCTTCTCCGTGATCTGTTCAGGATTAAAGTTACAGGTGCCCCTATCAAGCCTGGCAACCGTGGTATTCTTTCGCCCCCCACCCCATTCATCTCATTTGGTACATTGATGACAATGTATTGACTGACAACAGTGTGGCATTATATGGTAGGGAATGAAATTGTAGACTTCTTGGTTTCTGTTTTGCTTTTTAACGGTGGCTTTGGCATGACATTTTCTCCAGATCGTTGTGCAATGGAAACTGAGGCAATGGGCATGGTACAGTTTGACATGTGCTCAGTAACTTCAGTGTCTACAGTAAGTTTTATATTGTATAGTTCCAGTGCAAAATGAACAAGAAATGGTTGTTGTGCAGCTTATTTTCCTGCTGTGGAAAAACTTGAGTTGTCTTTTTTGAGCCACACAAGAGAACCACCCTAGAAAAGACTTGGGTGATCTCTAGGTCTTTTCTTCTCTTTTAATTTATATAGTGTCTTATTTTTTATTCTTGATTTTTTACTTTTGTGCGTGAGTATTGGTGTAAAATGTATATGCTGATGAGCTCATGTTCTTTTTATGTAAATATTTTTGTGACATCCCACTCCCACACATCTCTTGTAAATATTTAGAATTTCATTTTTTCCACACTGGTATGGGGTGGATGTGTTTCTTTTTCTTCTATTTTTTAATTTGTACTGTAATGCTTATGATCAGATTTGAGGTGTCTTGTGCTATTAAAAAAAAACCAACAACCAACCTGACAGTCCCACAAAACTCAGATGTACAGCTCAGCAATTAATGAAGCCAGGTTAAAACTTACTTTATGGTGTCTGTGTTTTTGTTTTGTCTCTACACTGTGACATACAAGAATCAGGTGTGAGAGCTTGCAATTTTGGAGGCACTGGGAAGTCAACAACTGTTAATGCTGTTCTGCTGCAAGTCCTGCAAGATGAGTAGTTAATGTTTTGACTCTACTTAGTTATCTATTCAACATCTGCTCAGTTTAAGTAATCTGAGAAAATAACACCTGATTGCACACATGCGAGGCTCAACAAAGACAATGTTGGGTGAAGTTGAAGGCAGTACAAAAAGAGCAAGTCTGTGTTACATATGTGTTGTTTCTGTAAAGGAATCCATGGCCCTCAGTTTTCAGGAGCTGAGCAGGGCTCCTGGTGACCAAATCTCTTGGAGGTCTCTTGTTCATAACTAAATTTTTACTATTCTTTTTTTTTTTTTAAGTAAAAACAAAACCTAAACAATTAAAAACAACCCACAGAGCAGTGCTTGAGTACTTTGCCAGTTTGGAAAGCAGTGCCTGACCCCAAACAGTTGTTCACCCTGCCTAACACAAAGCACACACAGTCCTGAATCAGCATACAGCAGAAATAACAAGGTCAAGTCACAGTCCTTATGTAAGCAAAGGTTAAATTTGGGGTCGTGTGATTTAAAAAGTTCCTCCCAGAAGGCATTGCTGGGTGTCATATGATACCTTCAGCCTACCACTGTCTCTTCAAGTTGGCATTAGTTCAGTTGTGGACCCTCTGACTAAAGCAGTAGCAAAATTTCTAGACTTCCATGCTTTTTCACATACACACACATACATGCGCACACACTTTTTCTTTTCTTTTTACTATCCAGTAAAAAGATGGATGATGAAGAGGTATGGAAAACTCAAAAGTTTGTGAACTATACTGGAATTATAGATCCCTCCCAAAAGGATTACCTTCCTGTGGGTTTTCTATTTTTCTATATTACTTCCTTTATACCCAGAATCCCCCCCCCCCTCAAAGCTGGGACTCGGGGATTTTTGAGTTTTATTTTGCTCTTACGAGTAAACATTGGGTACCTTCATTTTTGCCTCTGTGTTTTTGTCATCTTTTTTCTTAATATGCTTTTATGCAACATGAGAAGCTGTCATTCAGAAAAGTCCCTGAAACGCATGTTTGATTTCACATATCACAAAGCTTGGCCTTTAGAGTGGCAGATTATTAGAAGGGTTCTCAAAAAGCACTAAAAGAGTCCAATTCATTTATTATTCTATGAAGGCTTTAAAATTAGCAGTTAACCATCTCTATAGAACTGTGTACTACACTTCAGATAGCAAAGCACTCCTCTAGTGCAGTTCTGTTGAAACTGAAGTCAACACACAAGGCCCACACCTGTGCACCATCATCATCAGCAGCAGCTTTGCTCAAGTTTGTTCCCTTTACCTCAGGAAACAATAGCATCACAAAATGCCTACCACTTAAATGCGCATAGGTAAGAGAAACACTGGGTTCTTCCATACTAGTGATTTGTTGCAAGCTGACTTGCATTCACTTTCCTGCAACTTCCCAGTCAAAATGCTCTTCACCCTCCAAACACCCTACAAATCACTCTTCATCTCCATGCCTCCTTTTGCTTAGCAATTTAGGACTAAGGCTGTGTGTGTAATATAGGAGTGGTGGAGAAGCTGAGCACCATTTATAGTTTGCACACACTATAAAGCCTTTAGCACTAAATTGCTAGGTTCAGAATTTGCCATAAATAGAGTGAACGTGTACAGCTTCTCTCCAGGGATTCTCCAACCAAGTGTTGCAACGTCCAGCCCTAGAAGAGGAAGACCGAAGGACTGGAAGCCCTCACCTGCTGGATGCCTCTTCTCTTTAGCACCATAAGGCACCTTCATTAGAGCTGAGCCCTCTACCCCCATTTTCTCACACCTAACAAGATTTAGTAAACCAACACAGTGCCTTTACAGATTTTGCTGGGTATGTTAAGCCACAAAACTAGTTACTGACACTGCATTAAGTTCATCACTCTCTCTATAGCTTATTCCCAGTTGTACAATACATTTATTCATTAAGGAGTTGTGCTTTGGGAAACAGATTTTTGGGTAGCTGCTCCAAGATTTGATTAAAAGGGCATTTGGGAGAGTGCCCTGAAGTATATGGAAACACAGCGGCATACACCCTTACTTGGCATAATAGATTTCAAGCCAAACAGAATTCTAGTGAGCAAAGGGATTTTGTAGACCCTTTAAGATGGAGAGAAGGAAGTTGGAACATAAGCTTTCGTAGACTTAGTCGTCTTCCTCAAATGCATGGAGTGAACTGGAGACTGGCTGTGAACTGAGAGTGTTGCAACTTTACTCATTGTGACCACTGGGAGGTGCAATTACTCTTAAGAGTTTCATTACAAGACCGAACCTAGTAACAGAAATTTGTTTTTAAGCAAGGGGGGCTGCAGAAACTTTATTCTTGTTAACATTTTAATGTTCTTTTCTTTTGAGCATGTTAACCTGAACAGCATTTGCTCTGTGTGCCTTGTGGTGCCCCTACCCTTCTGTCTTTGCAACACTAGGAGGTCTTTTGAATTCCCACCTACTTTTATCGACCATAAAGGCCAGGGGCTGCAGGGGGATAGACTCAAATCAAGGAAGCCATGGCTTTGACTTTGTAAGACCTGAACAGTGATGTCCATAATCAAATGACTTTGAGGTCTCTTGTTTATAGGATCCCCATAAATTGAAGTTGAGTTGACAGCAGTAAACAACATAAACCAAGGGGCACCTTGAACCTCCCAGTCAAAGGCAGCCTCCCACCCCCCAGTCCTAATCTGGTCCTCTAGGGTAGTGCTTCGCAGACTATATGATGTGGGAAACAGGTGGTTTTTAGTTGTGATCACTGGCTACAAGTGTTTCTTGCCTGGAAACTCTGTGACCAGTAGCCATTAACTTGTGGAGCAGCACCTGTGTCATTTAGTAATTTTCCACTGTTTGCATTGGATTTCCCCCATTCTAAAAGGATGATATGGTTCCTTTCGGGCTTTAGTACTGTTAGTGAGAAGTTGACACTAAAACATGCTGATATTTTTGGTCCTCCGCATTGGCTTTGGCCCTACCCACTAGTGAAATGCAGTCCCCAAGAATTTATCTGAAATGGAATCCAGTGTGTGTGCTCACTCATTCTCTCTTCTCCTCTCCATGCCACCACAGGTAACACATGCCATGAAGGGGAGAGCCTTGGACACACCAATGCTCCTGTGACATGGCAGCTAGCTGCAGTCAGCTGAGAAAACTGTTGTTCCCTCCATTTGGGCCTTTTCACACTACACAGTTAGCACTATGGTTCCACTTTAACTGTCCTGGCATCATCCCTATGGAATCCTGGTGTTTGCAGTTCAGGGAGGTGTATTTAGAATTCTCTGCCAGATTGCTGTCATTCCCAAACTACAAACCCCTTAGATGTTTCCACCAATGTGAGAAAGTGCTGCAAACATTAGGCATTTGGGAACTCTCCCTAGGGGAGAACAGAGATATGTTTAGAAGATGTTGTGTGCCTTCAAGTAATTTCTGACTTACGGCAACCCTAAGGTGAACCTATCATGCGGTTTTCTTGGCAGAATTTGTTCAGAGGGGTTTGTTCTTGCCTTACTCTGAGGCCGAGAGAGTGTGACTTGCCCAAGATCATTCAGTAGGTTTCCATGGCTGAACAGGGACTCAAACCCTGATCTCCCAGTGTCCTAGTCCAACATTGAAGCCACTAGACCATGCTGGCTCTCTTTAGAAGATTTATGTCTCACCATTTGATTTGAAAAGGAGGATTGCAACTGTTAGGTGGATTTGTAATTGGTTGACTGATGGAACCCAAAGGGTAGTCCCTCTTCATCTTGGGGAGACGTGACTAGTGGGGTGCCACGGGGTTCTTCCTGGGCCCGGCACTATTCAACATCTTTATCAATGACTTGGGTGAGGGAATGGAGGACATTCTTATCAGGTTTGCAGATGACACCAAATTAGGAGGGGTAGCTAATACCCCAGAGGACAGGATCAGAATGCAAAATGACCTGAACAGATTAGAAAGCTGGGCCAAAACTGACAAAATGTATTTCGATAGGGAGAAATGTAGGATACTACACTTGAGCAGTAAAAATGAAATGCACAGATATAGGATGGGTGACACCTGGCTTGACAACAGTGCATGCAAAAGGGATCTAGGAGTTTTAGTGGACCACAAGCTGAGCATGAGTCAGCAGTGTGATGCAGCAGCTAAAAAACATGTGATTCCAGGCTGCATCATAGGAGTACAGTTGTCCCTTCACATTCACTGGGGTTTGGTTCCAGAACCCCCCCGTGAATACCCAAATCCTTGAATACTCAAGTCCCATTGTATGCAATGGCATAGCAAAATGGTGCCCCTTTTATAAGATGGCAAAATCAAGGTTTGCTTTTTGGATTATTTTTTAAAGAATATTTTCAAGCCGTGAATACTTAAAACCATGAATGCCAAATCCGTGAATGTGGAGGGACAACTGTATAGTGTCTAGATCAAGGGAAGTAATAGGACCACTCTATTCTGCTTCGATCGGGCCTCACCTGAAATACTTTGTCCAGTTCTGGGCACCACAATTCAGGAAGGATACTGAGAAGCTGGAATGTGTCCAAAGGAGGGTGACCAGGATGGTGGGAGGTCTGGAAGCCATTATGCCCTATGAGGAGAGGCTTAGGGAGCTGGGTATATTTAGCCTGGAGAAAAGGAGGTTAAGAGGGACCAGATAGCCATGTTTAAATATGTGAAGGGATGTCATACCGAGGATAGAGCAAGCTTTTTTTTTTTTGCTTCTCCAGAGACTAGGACATGGAGCACTGGACTCAAACTACAGTCAAAGAGATTCCATCTAAACATCAGGAAGAAGTTCCTGACAGAGCTGTTTGCCGTGGAATGCACTGCCTCGGAGTGTGGTGGAGATTCCATTGGAGGTTTTAAATGGAAGCTGAATGGCATCTGTTGGAGATGCTTTGATTGCATATTCCTGCAGGGCAGGGGGTTGGACTAGATGGCTCTTCTGGTCTCTTCTATAACTCTATGATTCTGGGCATAGACAACGGTGATGATGATGCAGCAAATGCAGTAACACTAGATGCACACAAACCAGCAGTCCTTAGTCTCCTGGCTAATGGGGCCAGAACTGGTTTCCCTTTGGTCCTGAAGTTTCTAGGCAGCTGAGAGATGCAAGCAAACTCCCTGTAGCTGCTCCCTCTCTCTGATGGATGTGGCCAGACTCATGAACTTCATATAGAGCAGGAAATGCATACACACCCTCCCAGCCCTTGGTCTCCTGTTTAACAAATGGGGCTAGATTGTGCAATCTGACAGAGTGAAAATCCCTCTGAAGTCACAGGGCAATTTTTGGAGACAAAAGAGCCACTCTAGTTCCCTGCATATGGAAGAGTATGGAGACAGACTACCACGATATAATGGAGCTCATGAGGCCAATAGGGAAATGGCCACCTATTTCCTCATATTATTCCAATTAGCACGTGAAACAAACCTCTGGATAGCATTGTGTATACACATGTGTGCACACATACACACGAGTTCTGTAGTTGTATCAAAGAACCAGTATACTGAAGGTATGTGCAAGCTTGGTTTTTCTTGGAACAATGGGCAAATGTTATTACTGGAGAAGATCAGACAAGTTAGGAGAGACTGTAGCAGTTTGCTTTTTCCCGATCCTACAGGGAAGGACAAGATTCCATCCCCTCCTCTTCCTCCTGCTGAGTTAATTGAGTACAATTTTTTTGCCCTTTGAACTAAGTTTGTGGAAACTGAAGTAAACTGAAGACAAGGGCGGGGCGGGGAGTGGGAAGAGGAATGAGAAGCCAGTACATTTTTCAAAAAAATAGGTGAAAAAGTGGAAAGAAAATGATGAATTGGAACTGTCCCTGACAAATCAAAACAGAGGGTGTTGTAATCAAGACGGTTCAAAAAGGTAGACTAGTGTTTTCCAACTCTAGTTGATCCTGAGGTAGTTTGGACCACAGCCATGAGCAAGAAGTTGTGTTAAAATTGTTCCTGCTGCACCCTGACTTTTCAAGGGGGTAAAGCCAAATTTATTTTTTTCTCACCCCAACACACACACACATCCATACCAAATACATATGGAGTTTTCTGATTAAATCCTGGGTTTATTCTCCACACACACACCAGTCTTCCTGCCCTTCTCTAGCAGATTTGGTATAGCATCCGCAAGATGACACCAACAAGCATGGTTCATAAACAGTGTTGTTAACTTCATCCCTAACTAACCCAGCAGGAAACTTGTTCAATATGTGATGAAGAGCTCAAACCCAGGAAGAGATGGGTAAAAGCTGCTGCAAGAGGAGGAGGGAGGTAATGCAAAGACAGAGAAGGCTTCTGTATAAGGAAGAAACAAGAAAGGATAGAGGCTCAGGCCTATCTAAACTCACTGCCCATACTAGTTAAACTTTAGCTGCTCAACGGAACCAGTCTATGCAGAGACAATAGCTTCTCTCCAGTCGTGAACCCTAGCAAGGGTGGACCCACTAAAACAATGGGCGCTTAGTAAATCAACACTCTTGTAAAGTGGCATTAATTCAGTGTTTCTACACTAGTGGGACTAACAATAGGTTTGAGGCTAATGTCCTCTAAAATAAACAGAATGTCCATGTTCATACTTACAAGTGTTTTGCATTTCAAGTGTTCCGCATACAGAACCTAATTAATCTGTGCCATCTGGATGCAACAGGAACTATACACTCTGCTGAAAGCAAGGTGGTCACATGAATCAGGGTCATCTCCCAAGATACGGAAGCCTCTGGCACTCAAACTGTCGGTTGTCCTTTTAATCACAACATATGCTGTCCTGATGAAGTGCTACTGTGAAAGCAATCTTAATGTAGGGTCATTTGTCTTATCAAGAGTTGGACAGGACCACCACATCCTTCTAAAAAGTACTTGGGATCCATTTACAAGAGAGTGGATGTTCATAGATTAGGGCTGCCAAACCATCATTTCAAGTCACTAGAGGATGGTGTCATTTCACAGGCACTATGATGAAAGGTGCTGTCAGAACGAAGACTTTCTTTTGCTATTAATACACATCTCAGCTGAGGTGGTGTTACCATGTTGAAGAGGATGAGTGTAACAAAGCAGCTTACAAAGAGGAATCAGGTGTCAGAGAGATAAAGATTAGCTCCCCATCACATGAAGATGGGCATCTTCCACCAAAGCCCTTCTCCAGCTTGGCCACAGAGCTCTTATGTCCAAAGTAAATGAAGCATTGAAGAATCTATCATTCATTGGGCATCCTGCATCATTTTTAATTCCATCATCTATCAACTGCTTTCAATGCTTTAAACAAAGAAACCTGAGAGAGGTTAATGTGTTGTGGGTATGAAACCTTGGGCCTGCCAGATGTTTTGGACTACAACTTCCACAATCCCTTACCATCAGCCATGTTGGTGGGGAAATGGGAGACAACATCTGGAGGACCAACTCTTCCTCACTCCTGCTTTACAACATCCAATTCAGCCATAAATTTGGAAGTTATTTTGAAGGATATCTCTGTGCATGAGATTTGCTACTAGGTAAATATGCTTAGGGTGGCAGCTTTGTTTGGGAAATTTATATTTTACTGTTGTTCCTCCAAACCTTAGAATCAGGACAGGCTAAAAATAAAATCTAAAGAGGGTTATTAAAGATGATCCTTTCAGCATAAGAGTGCACCCCCCTATGCTACTGTTTTTGTAGTCTTCACTTTTTTACTCTGGCCAAAAAAGGTAAATTGCCTCTCCCAGGAGCCTCCAAGAGATTACCAATTACCTTTCAAATAGGGTGCATCTCCCTCACACTGTTTAACATTAAAAAAAAAATCCTCCCACAAAAAACTAGAAATTCAGGACTCTTAACGATCAACCTATACTCCACCATATGACGTAGAAGTAAAGCAAGATTAGCACGAGGCACCATTGATTCCTTATGAATGACCCATAACTCCCCTCCTTTCTTTGAGGTTGGCAAGAACTGAGAGATTCCCAGTCCTCTCTCTGTAAGGCCTTAATGGTCTTGCGGTGCTGTGAAAGGAGCTGGAAGGTCAGACACACAAAATTCCCCAGTCTGCTGTTGTGTTTCGTTTGTTTCACCACCAGCTGCAAACCTGCCCTGCCCTTTCTTTTCAAATCGTACCCAATTATAAAATTTCTACTTCCAAACCATTACACTTAATTAAAAGTTGCTAAGATAATCTCTGCATTGGTGTTTTTCTCATTATATGACTCTATCTCAACTGTGATTAGCACATGCTGCTCACGTCAGCAGTGCAGGTGGCCGCTATAGAGAGTCTGGTTTGGCCTTGAAGGCCAATTGCTATTAGCTCCACAACATACGAAGTTGTGTTCCCCATGAACTACCCTGCCTGCAAAGAGCTAGCAGGAGAGATTGATAAAGAAGGGAGAGGATTTGCTCTGTACCTGGTTGGTAAAAGCAAACATTTATCATGTTTGCCAGTAAAATGGAACACAACAGAGCCAATGAAAGAGATAAGAGCAGGATCTCAGTTTGCTTAGTCTGGTTGAGGTCAAATTCTACTCTGGGAACAGGGGCAACAGTGCATGGTTCTCTGCAGCTGGGCCAGAGTTTCGAAAATTAGGGTTTTGGCTGGCTGAGAGACATAAGAAGAGCTGTGTTAGAACAGGCCAAAGCCTATCTAGTCCAGCTCTCTAGTCCAAAGTGGCCCGCCCATTGCCTATGAGAAGCCAGCAGGAAAAGAGTGTAAGTACACCTTTCTTCTCATGTTCCCCACAAACTGATATAAAGAGGCAACATACAGCCATATTAACTAGTGGCCATTGATACCCCTGATTTCCAGGAATTGATTCAATCTTCTTTTAAAGCCATTCAAGTTGGCAGCCACAACTACATGTCATGGCAGGGCATTCCACAGTTTGGCTATGCGCTGGGACTCATAAGCCAAACATCTCTCAAACCAGTAGCTTTTCTAAGTGGTGATCTGAGTTGATAAAGGATGTGCAGCTGGGTCGTAGAGCAACATAAAGAGGACACTTCAGGATAGAATTTGCCAATCTAGCTAAACAAGGATAGAAGTGATTTGCTCAGCACCAAGCTGTGTTAAAAATATATGACAATATTAGGACTGCAACAGGTAGGAGGAGAGCGTTATAAACCCAACTGATAAAGGAACAGATGGAAAAGAAATAGATTCACACCCCCACTCAGCTCTTAGGTCTCCTGACTAGCCATTGAGAAGCCATTTGCTCTCTCCCCCTAGCCTACCTGACCCTGTTGTAAAGAGATTGTTTTTGAGGCAGGATGCAAATATGGAAGTGCATTTTTATTTGACAGTTCTCTCCACCTTTCTGCCATGGAACTCAGGCTTGTCTACATGTGCTTCTTACTCTACCTTAGAATCAAAGAATCATAGAGTTGGAAGAGGCCACAAGATTCATCTAGTCCAACCCCCTACCATGCAGGAATACCCAATCCTAGTGCCCCCCGACAGATGGCCATCCAGCCTCTGTTCAAAAACCTCCAAAAAGGAGACTCCACCACACTCCCAGGCAGTGTATTCCACTTTTGAACAGCTCTTACTGTCAGGAAGTTCCTCCTAATATTTAGGTGGAATCTCTTTTCATGTAGTGTGAATCCATTGCTCTGTGTCCTAGTCTCTGGAGCAGCAGAAGACAAGCTTCCACCATCTTCAATATGACACCCCTTCAAATATTTCAACATGGCTATCATGTCACTTCTTAACCTTCTCTTCTCCAGGCTAAACATACCCAGCTCCCTAAGATGCTCTTCATAGGGCATGGCTTGCAGACCTTTTACCATTTTGGTCACCCTCCTCTGGACACATTCCAGCTTCTTAATATCCTTCTTGAATTGTGGTGCTCAGAACTGGACACAGTATTCCAAGTGAGGCCTCTGCTAACTAGGCCACCAAAGAAACCCAAACATGCCTCTCAGCCATGGCCTTGTGGTTGTCCTTCTCATCATCACCACCATCCTCATCCCATGGGACATTGAGGTGAGCTGTGATCTGAGTGGCAACAGGAACAGCAGCATGATGATGCCAACCCAGGCTGGTAATGACCCTGCTCAATCACAATCCCCCCAGCAAGGCAAGCATCTTGTCCGTATCAGATGTAGCAGCAGCTTGGTGGTGGCTTGGAGGCTCCTGGGGAGAGCAAGAGGATGAATATATTTATATTTATTTTGTTATTTTATTGTACTGTAACAGTGTTTAGATAAATCCTATGGAATCCTAGGGATTCTTAGCTTTCTGGCTGAAAATTCTACCCTCCCACTAAACTACAAAACCCCTTGGTAGTTAAAGTCAAATCATATTGCTATAATTACATGGTGTGAAAGGCCCAAGGTGACTGTCTCAGGCCCGGCCCTGGAATTAGATGCTCGTGAAGAAACATTTTCATTTTCCTGACCACCGTGCATGTCAAAATTTGCAAGCCTGGGAAATTTGTAATGGAATAATTGTCAGCAGAAAACCCGCGGAAGTTGACATGTTTTGGACATGTCTCTGTCTCTTTCCCCCCATCCTCTCCCAACTGTTTTAGAGCAGGTCCACTGGCCTGTGGTCCACTCATGACCTCTCTTGCCTCTTCTGCCAAATAAATAGCACCTTAGAACAGATGAAGAGCCCTGGTGGATCAAATCAGAGGCTTATCTAATCTGGCCTCCTCTTCACAGAGTGGACAACTGGTTGCCTATGGGAAGCCTGCCAACAGGACATGAGTGCAATTGCATCCTCTGTCTGGCGTTTCCAAGCAACTGATAAACAGAAACATATTGCCTCTGATGGAGGAGGAGATATTCAGCTATCCTGACTAGTAGCCACTGCAGATCTTAACCATGAATTTATCTCATCCCCCTTTAAAGCCATCCAAGCTGGCAGCTGTACTACATCCTGTTGCTGTGAATCCCACAGTTGTGCTGTGTGGGAGAAAAAAAAAGGCTTCCTTTTGTCTGCAATGATTGCAGCTATGTACAGGTATATAATTGAATAGTTTCACCTATACAGCACCTAAAAATTGTTTCCAGATGCAGCAGTGCAGAGGCTTCTTGAAAAATCCAATGATCTCTGCCTAAACAAAGGAGCTCATTATTACACAAAGGGAAAGATACATGCTGATTGTCAGAGAAGTTACTGCTGCAAAAGGATTTAAATTTTGCTGTCTTTTGTCTCAACTCCACATGTTGAGGAAGCAGGAGTGGCCTCTGCCTGCATGAGAGCCCTCACCTGAACAACAACGCAACCAACATCTGAAACAGCATGTAGGACTGTGACTCCAACATGGTCACTTTTCTTTTCTTTTCTTTTCTTTTCTTTTCACATCTTTTGCCTGATGAAGTAGCCAGCAGAGCTTCGAAAGCTTGCATCATGTGTTTTGCATTTGGTTGGCTAATAAAGACATCACTTTTTAGTGGATTTAGGTATATCTCAGTTAACTAAGGAGATGTGTTCCTGGCCATTATTTCTTTAACAGAAAATTTGATACCAGAGGCAGAAGCAACAGGGAAGGAATAGGGATAGTTTCCTTCATTCCAAAGAAGAGCAGTTCAACTTGTTTCAGCAAACCTTATATTCAAAACTAACAATATGCATGTGTGGAATCGAACAACCAGGTCAGGTAAGCCTTGTATAAGTAAACAAAACCATTTTGAACCTTCTAGAGACCAGCTGAAGGCTTCTTCCAAAATGTATCCAGGGATAACTTTTCTTTCCCCAGCCTGCACTTTTCTTATGATTTTCATCTTGGTTGCCAACCTTATAAATTTATGCTTTTTTAACATGCTACCTGAATGTTAAGAGACAGTTTTGGAGCAGTGATTTGAGTGTTGAATTAGGACACTGGGAGACCAGGGCTTGAATCCTGGCTCAGCCATGGAAACCCACTGGTTGACCTTGGGCAAGTCACACTCTCTCAGCCTCAGAAGAAGGCAAGGGCAATCCCCCTCGAACAAAAGTGCCCTCCAAAGCCCATTGACATTGAGATTGGTGGATAGACACAAGAGAAGGAGCAAGATGAAGCTGGAGCATTGAAAAGCCACCCTTCTCTTCTCTGCAACCAGCAGCTGGCTAGGCAGCTCCTGTAGTATGTGGGGAAATCATTATTGTAATGCAATGCAATCTTGTGTATCCCATGTTAAGTTCAGTTTAGGAATTTTCCCTGCATGCATCAGTTCTCTCACACACCCTTTTCCGTTCACTAGGCAATTTCAGCCAACTGGAGCAATGGGTCATTCATCACATGACCTAATTTAAATATTATATGACACTGTCTAAGTTCTTTTTAAGAGCCCTGGTGGTGCAGTGGAGAGCCCCGGTGGCACAGTGGTTAAATGCCAGTGCTGCAAGTCACCACGTTGCAAGTTCGATTCCAGCGGGCTCCAAGGTTCACTCAGCCTTCCATCCTTTCGTAGGTCGGTAAAATGAGTACCCAGCTTGTGGGGGGCAATTAGCTAACACACATTGAAAACTGTTTAATGCAGTGTAGATGTGTAAATAGCTATTGCTTAAAACAATTTGTAAGCTGCTCTGATAGCCTTGAGGCTGAAGAGTGGGGTATAAATAAATAAATAAAATTAAATTACAATTAAGTTTTGTCTCCATGTGGCTGGAGCCATCTTTGCAGTCTTAGCAGTGTCCTAGAAGTCTTGAGTCCTTTTAGTCAAGTCACCATGTAGCCCACACCGCTTAAGGCTGGGTGAGTCTTTTCCTACCCTAAATCCTCTTAGTCAGTTAGGGACCTTTTAAGTTTGTTTTAATATATAGATTAATATTCATAATCTTCAGTAAACTTTTGATATGCATTTTTAAATTGACGTCTTTGTTGTTTTAATGAATCTAATTGATTGGGTGATCAGACCACACATTTAAATGTTAATTGAGCTGTGTCTGCATTCCTGATGCTTTACTCTGCTTGCTTTGAAAGAAAAGTGTTTTTACTTTTAAAGAAGATATTTTTATTTTTAAAAATATAAAAATATCCAGGGCTAGATCCCTGGAATTTTTAATACATTTTTAATTTTAGACTCATACCTCCCAACAGCTCCCCCCATCCCTTTAATTGCAGCCAGAATTGGAAGCCGCTGCCACCAGGATGAGTGAAGGGCAGGCGGCTTGGTCTCCTCACGGTGGCTGCCCTCCTCCTCATCTCCAAACATTGCCAGGTTTTTGGCTTCCTGTGTGTGTCTCCTCTGATTGCCTCCCCATGCAAAAAAATGACACAGCCACCATCTTGATTCACAGCCATGTGTACGTCAGGGTAGAGAGATTTGCAGCCGATCGTTTTTGAAGAAAACACCATGGGAACAAAATGCTGCTGCTGCAAATTGGCTATAATGCACATGTATGAGCATTATTTCTTCTCATCTAAACAAGCCCCATGAAAAATGTACTGAAATCTAACAGTGCGAAGGGAGAAGACCAGGGGCCTTTTCACACTGCACAGTTATAATGCCATGACCCTATTCCAACTGCCATGGCAGCATCCTATGGAATCCTTGGCTTTGTAATATGGGCACTGAAGCTCTCCGACTGAGAATTCTAAATATTCCTCCCTGACCTGCAAATCCCAGGATTCCATAGAATAACCATACCAGTCCAAAGTGGAATGATAGCACTGTAATTGTGTAGCTCTATTCCCAGGATTCTGGGAATGGGGAATTGAAAGAGGTGGATATATTCTGACAACCAGCGCAACTTTCATAGTTTGCCACAGTGAAATAAATAGATACCCCACCTTCCCCATTTCTTTATGCAGAAGCTTCATTGACAATTTCTGGGAGAGAGCTATTCTTTAAAGAATGAAAATGGCACATTTATCCCCAGGTATAAGGTGGGGAGGGGTTAGCTGGGAAGTTAGCAAGTAAAGTTGATGTGACTTCTGCATGGGTTTGTTGTTGTAGTTCTGTGCCTTTGAGCTGACTCTGACTTATGGTGATCCTATCCTAGGGTTTTCTTTGCAAATTTTATTCCAAGGATGTTTGTAACTCACTCAAGGACATCCAGTGGGTTTCTATGGCCAAGCAGGGATTTGAAACCTGTTCTGCCAGAATCTTAGGGCACATCTACACTGTAGAAATAATGCAGTTTGACACCACTTTAAGTGTTGTAGCTCCATCCTATGGAACCATGGGATCTGTAGTTTTACAAGGTCTTTGGTCTTCTCTGCCAGAGAGTGCTGGTGCTTCACAGAACTACCAATCCCAGGATTCTGTGGGATGGAGCCATGGCAGTTAAAGTGGTGTCAGGCTGTCTTATTTCTGTAGTGAAGATGTGCTCTTAGTCCAACACTTGAAACCACAATATCATGCTGATTTTCAACTGCAGTCATGGCAGCTGGAAGGGAATCATGGTGATATAACTGTGTAGCATGAAAGGGGCCCAGATTAGATTCGGACGATGGCCCCAGATTCAAAGGAGGTTTGCCATTGCCTTCCTGAGGCTGAGAGAGTGTGACTTGCCCTAGATCACCCAGAGGGTTTTCATGGCTGAATGGGGGTTTGAGCCTTAGTTCTCCCAGACTACTACATTTAATACTGCATGGGTTGAAGAAGAGTAAATGAAATGGACAGATTATCAGGTGGTCTTATTTTCTGAAATCCTTTAATTGTGCAATCAGAAACAAAACTGTGCCCTGGAAAACTGCTCCACATCCTTTATACACTGAGAAAATGAGGGGGAAACCCTGGATTTGAGCTGTCCCCATTGTATCCTATCAAATCAGCATCATGAGAGGGATTTTAATAATGTTCTGTATTGTCTGCTGTTGTTTTCTAATGGGTATGTTTTAAAATGATCTTTAATCCTATTTATAGTTTGATTACATTTTTAATGATGAGGACTTTTTTATCGGCAACAATTTTTATTTTGCAAGCTGCCTTGAGTCCCAGGGCTGGGAGCAGGGAAGTCGGATATAAATCAATACAATACATCATCTTCATCATTCCTCTTATATATGCATTTCCCCCCGACCATCTCTCTTTTACCATGAGGGCCAGAAACTTGAACTTTGGACAAAGAAAAGGAAGAAATCTGTCTCTCTCTATCCTTTTGGTCCAGCAAAGTTGCAACATTGCTGTCAGCAACTTTTCATAAATGTCCAGTTTTACTGGTGATTCATAGTAAAGGCACCTGTGTGTCTTTCAAATACTGTATTCAGCCCAATCAGATAATTTCACTGGTAGGAGTAAACAGATGTGGAAAGTGTTGAGCAAGGGCTTCCAAGACTAGAAGGAACCAGACCCTGGGGCCCCTGCTACACCCTCCCATTCCCCACTTTGCTCCTGCTCTAAATGCTGGGCGATACTGGAAATGATTTGCTGGTTCAATTACATTATCTACTCTGCTCTTTCAAGGGTGAAGTTGGCAGCAAATGTTTTTTCCACGCAGCAAAATAAATTATAGATATTTCCCAGAGTGCCAGCATCCAAGTCAATAAATGGAAGGATAAAGTGTTTGCCAGTTTTTCATCTAAATGATTTCTACCACCACCACCACCCTCACATACTTTTTAAAAGATCTTTTGCTCTTTCCTATGTTAAGTCCCAGTTTCTTAATTCCCAGAAAATGCATGCAACAGAGATCTAAATCCAATTGCTGGTCCCAATAAGAGTAGACCCATTGAATCAATGGTATTTACATAAATATTGCCTTACCATTTGGTCATTGATTTAATGTGTCTGCTGTAGCTGGGACTCAAGTAACTAAGGACATGTCTACACTGGGGAAAAAAATCCAGATGGAATTTGGAATACTCTAGTCCGGAGCCTCCCCGGATTCACCCTGTTAGCACAGACACCTATTTGGTTTATGCCAGTGCCATCATCTCAGTCTCCACATATGTTTGCTGGCCAAAGCCTGAATCCACAGCACTTCATTGCTGATGGTCCCCTTCTCCTCAGTGTTGCCGCTGCTGCCTTCTTGGCCAAGCACTTCTGTGGCACAGTCCTGCTGGCGCACACTCACTTGCTCTGAGGTCAGAACAAAGCATCCAGCCATGAGATCAGTGGTGAGGGGATTGATCAGGCTGCCCCCTAACCAATGAGCTCATGGCTGGATGCCTCATTCTGATCTCAGAGTTAGTGACTGCCTGCCAGCAGAGCTCTGCTTCAAAGGTACTTGGCCGGGAAGGCAGCAGTGGTGGCCCTGGGGAGAAAGGGCTGGGCTTGGCTGGGGAGCGGGTGGCAGCACTGAATCATTACTGCTAAATGACCCCAGCAACTGCCGCTGAACATCTGACAAAAAAATGGTGATGCTTACCATCCAAAAATCTGATGCCACCCTAGTCCAGATGGCCACATGTACAAAAGCCCGGTAAAGACCATTTTTGCCTGGAAACTATGGAGCAAGAGGTAAGTTTTTAAAAATCACATTAAAGGCTAAAAGAAGCACTTTTGCTGGGAAAAGGGCTTTACATCGCGTGTTCCTATAGCACCAGATTCATCCTTGTATAGATGAACCCTAATGCTCAGAAGAGGCACTTCAGTCCATATAAAACCTTGGAAATCACCCAAAGATGATACCATGGAAAAGCCTCTTGGCCACTTGGGAATGGCTAGAAAGATGGCTTGAGGCCCCAGAAAGCCTGGATTTAGTCCCAGGGCCTGAGGTTCCTCACCTCTTTACAAAATTGTCAGAATGGGCAACTCTTGTTCAGCATTTTAGCATTGTATTATTGTCAATCCATGGCTCCAAATGCTCCCCCTCTTTTTTACATCTATGACAACCATATTCCCCCCAGCCTCACAAATAAAATACAGATTCTACAGTATCATCATCAACTACAGCATCATCATCAACGAGCTGAGAATGAATGGAGTTATTTAAGATAACATCCAAATCTGGCCATCTGTAGGATATAAACTAGACCTGCAAAAGCCATACCCTACCAAACCTAATTTACTCACCTTAATTAATTGTCAAGAGTGTGTGTTCTATTAAACACAAGGAAGATTTTAGTTCTCATCACTATGAAGAAATTCTTGAAAAATATGGATGGCTTCGGTTAAATGCTTAAAAATAAGAGGTTCCTGGGTGGGTTTTACATAATCATATGTATTTATCGCTACCAATTAATTTCTCATTCACTTCCTTCGGTGTTCTGAAATCTGGGTGAACTTTGACAAATATATTGAGATGCTCAAAGGGTGATGTGTAATCTGACTCTGGGTTGGAGCGGTCAGAAGACCACCTCTGACTTTCAAAGACCAGTCTATAGTACTTGTAGTGAGTGTGATTAAATCAGTCTGATTGTTTCAGAGCTTTGGTAAATTTCCTTTTTGGACCAAGACTTCTCTGGGTACACCTGAACCCAGCAACTGGAGGTGCTGTGAGTGGGAGAAGGCAGAGAAATGTGCATAGATGAGGAATGGAAGAGTGTCCTATCTCTCTCCCTAGAGAGGCTACGGTAGCTGAGATTTTTACCAACTCTTCAGCATTCTTCATGTGTCCTGAAATCAGAGTGGTAGGGCACCAGCCTTCTTCATAAGACTTCAGCAAAATGGCTGACAGCCAAGGAATGCTGTAGCTCTTTTGTTATCAGTTTGGCAACATACAACTGAGACTCAAGGGGGTATTTTTAGATTGATGGGAAGAAACGAGGGAATTATAAGCTTTTGGTCCACATTCACATAGGAGAGCAGTGAAGAATATTTACTCTTACATTTTGCTTGCAGGGCTGGGTTAATCCTGAACTGTGCTTTAGACTAAAGGGGCTCATGAAAACATGGTGCACACTGCTGGATTGTTAACAACAAGTACTTTTGAGGGGAGGGACTGTGTGTCCCAGTTTCTGTGAAGATTTCTTTCAAACGAAGCCCATGTTTTAGGATACAATAGATTTCTTGTAACATATTTCAGGGCCTGGGGAGCAATAACCATGGAACATTATGTGGGGGTATTTAAAAAATGACATTGATCTGTCGAGCAATAGAACAAAAAGCTTTAGCATTGTAGAACTAGCAGTAAAGTGGAAGGCTTTCTGACCACACAGGGAAAGATTTTGTGTTACAAAAATCCTGCATCAAGGAAATCCAAATGAGGGCTGGGATTGCCACACTACAGGGGAGAACAAGCTGGTTCAGATGGTGTAATGTCCAGAAGTAGGAGTGTGTGATAAGTTGCTAAGTCTGGAGCATCCCAGACCCTGAGATTTCAGGGTTGAAACTTAAGACCTAGGAGTAGCCCCTGTTGATGTCCACACTCTGGCTGCTCTTGTGCACCCAGAGAAGATCTGCCTCCAGCACGAGGCTATTTCTTCCGAGGTAGACAAGGCCTGTTGTACAGCTGGAGCAAGGATTGTTGCATGTGGAGTTTTAAGAAAGCTATGTTGATGGAACTGGGGTTTACACTGGCATGCTTGTTGGGAAATGTGAGAAACAGGACTGGATTTCTCAAGCAGAGTAATCAGATTGGCAAGGCAGAAGCTGAACAACAGGCAGCCCCACACTGAGAAAATAAATAAACTTAGTGTTCTTGCTAAAACATGCTAGATTATATATACAATAAATAAAAGTAGCTTTACTTACAATTTGTTGTTGTGTGCCTTCAAGTTGTTTCTGGCTTAAGGCAACCATTAGGTGACCCTATCATGGGGTTTTCTAGGCATGATTTGTTCAGATGATGATGATGATGATGATGATGATAATTCTCCCCACAATTGTGTTTTTCAAATATGAAATCATGCAGTACTTCTCTGATGGGAGAAAGTGTCAGTTTTTATCAGGCTTGGATTGCCGTCAAAGAATTCCCTCCTCCCCAAATTTGTGCCTGCTTTGTTTATGCTTGCAACATAAAAGGTATCATTAGCCTCCCATCTCCTATTTTAATTAATTACTATCTCACTCAGTCTTCATTTTAATCCACCAACAAGAGAGCTCTTAACAATGCCATCAGTTTTTTGTGTGTTCTTCTTTTTTTAAAAAAAACAAAAAACAAAAACCCACAGACAACCATTATCATGTTATGGTGCATATTTCTTACAAATCATCCATGCAAATTTCATTACAGATACTGTGATTATGACCTTACCATGTTTTTCTCACAAATAATTCAGAGAATGCATGATGGAAGAATCTTAAGGAGAAAACATTGTGGTGGGGATAATTTACTCTGTCCTTTTTGAGCTGAAAGGAGGCAGCAGTAGTAGAATCTGAAAACACCCACCCACCCACCCACCCCCCTATTCCTATGCTTCCTGGGTTCTGCCCTGAGCACAAACCAACACTGGTGTTCAGAGTTTTCCAGTGTGGAGACTTTGGTTTGTAGTTTGGCTAAGATGAGACCAATCAGAGGGAGCAGTGGAACATGCTTTCAGCTATCTCTTGTACAGAGAAAATGCCTGAAAATGCCTAGGAAAGCTTATAAAAAAGACTGAGAGGCTGAAACCACTTTATCGACAGTGCAGGATGTGGTGTTGGCTGACGCACATGCAGAGGTGGGGTGGGGAAACTTGAGCAGAAGCTGGTGTTCTAGCAAAACTGCGAATGCAAAGGGAAAGCCAAGTAGAGCAAACTGAATGTAGAGCAAGCTGTGGAAAAGCAGGCTTTTCCACAGCTAGGAATGTGGCTTTTGGGAGATTACAACTCTAGCTATAGTGATTGAGGATTCTGGGAGCTGTAGTCCAAAAAAGGAACTATTCTAAGCTCTGGAATTCACATGCCTACTCAAGTGTCATTTGTAATATGGATCACCGTGGTTGCATCTACAGAAATAATGCAGCTTGACACCACTTTAATTGCTGTAGCTCCGTCCTATGGAATCTTGGGATATATAGTTTTAGAAGATCTTTAGCATTCTCTGCCAAAGAGTGCTGGTGCCTTACAAAACTACAAATCCTAGGATTCTGTAGGATGGATCCATTGGTTGCACTAGGGGTGTGTGGAGAGGCCAGACTGCACCAGGTGACACCATTGGGGAGGGGAGTGGTGACACCAGCCTTAGTAATGCCACAGAATGGAGCCATGGCAGTTATAGTGGTGTCAAACTGCATTATTTCTACAGTGTAGATGCATCCCTTATCTGCTATCACTTGGGCTTGGCCTTTGAGCAAAGCAGTTACAAACAGAGGAGGCTTGTGAGAAGTCTGTAAAACAGAAAGGGATGGTGTTTTATGTCTGACTGGTCTCCTGAGAAACTTGCCCCCACATGACAAGATTTGGGTCCCAAGGGAGAGTTGTACCTACCAAGGACTCTTTCATGATATAAAGCAATGCCTGTGGAATATTTTAGAAGACATGTACAAGAAAGAGACTTTGACCATGGTGCTTAACAGAAGAACAGTTCCCAGTCATTAACACAGTATTTTAACAGAAGAACCTACATCAACTTGTAAAAGGGTATTTTGGTACCCGATGAGTATGAACAGGCTTCATTTAAGTTTCACAGTATTCCTTCCTGAGTAAAGCTGGACAAAGAACAGTGATTGGGATTGGGAAGGATTGTTTTAACTTGCTGTTGTTTTAATCTTGCTGTACACCGCCCTGGTTGCTGAGCAGAGGGGCGGGTTAAAAATATTATTATTATTATTATTATTATTATTATTATGTCAATGGTCCATGTGGCACATTGAGCCAATTCTGACATCCAACCCGTGAAAAGAAGCAAATGGAAACCTAAACCAGATTTGTCCAAATCAAGCAAATAAAAGCATGGTGCTCTTGCAGTTCGACACTTCAGTTAAAGCCCTCAGGACTACAGCTCCTGTCATCCCTGTCCTTGGAGCATATTGTCAGAGGCTGATGGGATTTGGAGTCTAGTGTTGTCCCGAGGGCCAAAAGGTTGGCTTCCCATATTATACGCCCTTTGGGAATGTATTTCATAAAAGACTGCTGATACCCACATGGAGTCCTTTCTGTAAGATGAGCTATAAATCTGTTTAAATACTTTATTGTACTTGTTCATTCCAGCTGCCATTTTTATCAGCTTGAGCTGGTACAAAGTTAGTGGCATGTGAAACTGGGGCCAGACCTTTGACCTACAGGCAGATAAAAAGGGCTGAACAGTCTCCTCGCCTCAGAACACAGCATGGTAATATGTTCAGTGGGTTTTGTCCCTTTCAACTCAAGGGCATCTTGCAATTTGCTTCCACTTATTCACTGAGAGATGTTTGCAAGAAGGTTTGCTGAATTGTTTCAGACAAATTGCTCATGAGCAATCAATTATGCAAGCCACATTAGACAGGGATTCATACATCTTAAATGTTGCAAACACTGAGCACTTTTATTTCAAGAATAGCTCAAAAGCAAACAGTGTGGTGTTTTGTAGGATTCCAAGTTATACAAGATGCTAGCCATGGGCAAGAAACTACACTTTTAAAAATGCACTGTCAATCCGTTCTCTCCTGGTGTTCCGTCTCTATCTTGCCCCGTGTTTCCCCCTGCGTCTCCTCTCTCCAGTTGTCTTATAACGTTCGGTGTAGAAGATTTTGAAAACACCAAACTTATTGTGAGTACTGCTCACGTAGCCTTATTTCATGATCCTCTAGATCGGTGAGAGCGCTAACCCCTCACCAAGAAACCACGAAGGGACACTGAGTGAGGGTGTTGGAGGCTCTGGTCTCCCCACAGCGTCGCTGGCTCGCCCTCCGTGCCGCTTACACAGCCTGAAAGGAGAAGCCTGCGCTGGGTAACAAGACCCAGTCGAGCCCACTCCGATACCTCTTTCACAGGAGGTATAGCTGACGTTGAAGAGAAAGAAAACCGTCAGTCCCCTCACTCGGTGAACGCTGGGCGCGAGTTGCGGTATCGGAGCTCGCGCCTCTCACGTCCTTCCACGCCCTCGTCCCCGACCTGAAGCCCATAAAAAAAAGGTGAAAGATAAGGCGGATAGGCGAACAAGAGAAGACAGTTTGATTAAGACTGTTTAAGAAAGCGGTGCAGAAGTGTGGGAAGGTGAGAAGGAGGGAAGAGAGCAACCTGAGAGGAGAAGAGAATAAATCCTAAAAGCATTTTGGGACCGCAAGGGACTGGCGGACATGGTCTGAGTTTTCCTGACTTTAAGTTCTAAGAAAGCTTTAAATCTTGCAACTTGCTTGGGGATCACAAACTTTCAACGTGAACCCTCCCCATTCCTTTGTGTAAGTTCAGCGTAAATCTAAAACGTGGGGCGGACAACAGAGGCGAAGAAGATATACTACTAGAAAGGAACTACTCCACTAGATTCACAGAACTACTACTTCACCAGAACTACAGAACGACTAAAGAATTTTGGAACGAATCCTGCTGGGGAAACAGGGGGAAAGTTTGTGTAGATTAAACAGAATTTGTTATGTTAAATAGAATTTAAGCACTTAAACATTTAAACCAACAAAAGAGTATCTGTATACACTGAAATAATTGCTGTATTGAAAAAAAAAGATACTTAAATTAGTCTGTTAGAAAGCTTCAAAGGTCAAACGATTTAAGTTGTGAAGTAACTTAAGGCCAACTGTTTGGAAGAGTAGTAAACCTTACATAGTGGATACCAGGATATAAATAGGATAGAGATAGGGTGAACAAATACGCTAAGATAAAATTTAACCCTCCTCTCTCTCCTATATTACTCTTCCCAGGTATAAGTTACTTTATGCAAATGCTATATGTTTAATTTTTCTTGTGTGTACTCCCAACTGAATGCCACTGTTTTTATAGTGCTTATATAGGCTTATATAGGCTGATATAATATTGCATGATAGTAGTGGTGATAGTGGGTCACTTAACAAAGTAGCAAACCAGGATTGTATGGTATGTTATGTAAGGTTTGAATTTATGTAAGAATTTTGCTGAATGGCTTTATGATACAAAATCTGAATAGATAGAGAGGTAAATTTACAGAAATATTCATATAGATAATCTTGAAGAAGGTATTGAGCAAATTACAAAAGAAACAGAAGATAGAAACAATAATAAAAGGTATTAATAATAAAAAATATATACAAGTAAATAATACATAAGTAATAAAAAAATGCCTGTGAAGAAAATACCACAAACACAAACTACTATCTTAAGAAGGGATTCAACAGAAATGCCAGAAATGCAACAACTGTTATTTCAAGAATTTAGAAAAGAACTCAAGAAACTGAGGGAGGAGGTTATATCTGAGATGAAAGAAACAAGGAGAGATATTAAGAAAGAACTTGATGACTTTGGGAAAAAATTGGAAAAGATTACTACGGAGATGGAGACGTTGTCGGGGAAAGTGGAAGAACTTGAAACTAAAACAAAGAGGCTAGAAGAATCAACAGAAAATTTAAAATGGAGACAACAAAAATCAGAGGACCAAGATTTGGAATTCCAAGCAAAATTAAGAGAAAACTGTCTTAAATTGAGAGGATTAGCAGAAATAGAGAATGAGGATCTATATGAAAGGATTCTCCCCAAACTGGCGGAATATTTAGAATTTCCCATTCAGAAGATGGATTTTGAAGTAGAGAGGATGTTTAGAATTAACTCGAAAATAGCAACACAAAGAAGACTACCACGCGATATTGTGATATACTTTACAAGAGGGAGAATAAAAGATTGGATCTTGCAGAAGAATTATCAGAAGAGATTAATAATTGATGATTGTGAGATAGCAATTTATAAGGATATTCCTGCTCAAATTCTTAAAAGGAGGAAAGATTATCAATTTATTGTATCACGGCTAACTAGAAAAGGAGTGAGATACAGGTGGAAGAAGGTGGAAGGGATATCCTTTACATATAACCAGAAGAGATATAGACTAAACTCGGTTAAAAAAGCGAAAGAGTTTATGGTAAAGTTTAAAAAAGACTTGGAGTCCCAGGAGGATGAACTAAAGGGAAGAACGCAAAATTCTTCAGAAGAAGAAGGAGTGGGAAAGAGAAGGAACCCTAGAAGGAAACTAAGGACGGAATTGAAAGAAGATGAAATAGAAAAGATGAGAGGTGAAGCAGAGATGGGAAAAGAGATGGAAATAGTCAGTGGAGCGGAAGATGATGAGAAAGATGTACTGGAACGGGAGGAGGAGGAAGATGAGATACTAGGGGCAACTGGAGGAGAACCAGAAGATACAGAAAGAAATGAAAATATTGAATATATACACTCAGATTCAGAATCAGAAGAATTAGAAGCTGAGGATACTGAATAATAGTAATAATAATAATAACGAGTAAATAAATTGAAAATGATGAAGGAAGGCAAAATGCAGTTAAAAATCGTATCATGGAATGTAAGAGGGATGAACTCCCCAAGAAAGAGAAAGCAAGTATTTCATCGACTAGTTAAGATTGATGCAGACATTACCTGCATCCAGGAAACGCACATTCAATTGAAAGATCAAAAACTTTTGAAAAACAAGCGATTGGGAACTGAATTTGTAAATTCAGGAGATAAGAAGAAAAAAGGAATTGTCATTTATGTAAATAGAAAATGGACAGCAAAAGAAGTATTGAGAGATGAAGATGGCCGATACATTGCTATAGAGACTGATATGTTAGGATCAAAAACGTTGATACTTGGGGTATATGCCCCATCAGAGAATAAAGATAATTTCTATAAAAATATGATGAATAAGTTATTGCAATTAGAGTTTGACAATATGATAGGCATGGGGGATTGGAATGGAGTTTTGGAACCCCTGAAAGATCGAACTTTGGGTAAAAAACTGAAAATTGATGAGAAGCAAGGGAGATTACCAAACTCCTTTACACAACTCATGAATAATTTTTCGTTACTGGATGTATGGAGACACCTATATGGGGAGGAAAAGGAATATACATACTATTCAGAATACCACAAATCTTACTCGCGCATTGACATGTTCATGGTCTCAAGGAATATAGCAACTAAATTAAAGAGTATGGAAATCCAACCTAGAATAATATCTGACCATAATTTGATATTGCTAAAAATCGAGGCTGGCAAAAAAGAATACAGCTGGAGACTAGACGATAATATATTGAATAATGACATGTCAAAAGAAAGAATAAAAGAAGTAATTAAACATTACTTTGAGGAGAATAGGGAGGAGGAAACACCAATATCAACGATATGGGACGCGAGTAAGGCGGTTTTTCGGGGAGTCCTAATGCAAATAAAGTGGGAAAATAATAAAAAGAAAAACGAAAAGATGAAGACATTACAACAAGCATTAATATACAAGGAGAAGGAACATAAAAAAGATCCACTAAATAACAAATTAAAAATGGAATTAGAGATAATACAGGAACAAATGAAGATAGAAGTGGCAGAACAAATAGAAAGGAAGATGAGATATACGAAACAAAATTATTTTGAAAATGGTAATAAGATTGGAAAGTGGTTAGCATACAAATTAAGAAAAGAACAAGAGAAAAGACAAATTGTGAAGATTAAGGAAAAAGGTCTCTTACAAACAAGACAAGAAAAAATAAAAAACGCTTTTCAAAGATATTACATAGACTTATTTAAGGCCTCTCCGAAAGAAGAAACGAGTCAATTAATGATAAATGAGTATTTGACTCAACAAAATATTCAAAAAATGACTCAAACTCAAAGGGAAGATCTAAACAAATTAATCACAGTAACAGAGGTTGAGAATGCTATAAAATCATTAAAGACAAATAAGACTCCAGGTCCGGATGGATTTTCTTCAAGCTTCTATAAGGTCTTTGTAGAGTCATTGAAGATACCTTTAACAAAAACCCTGAATAACATACTAGCGGGTGGAGAAATGCCGTTATCATGGCAAAATGCAAACATTGCACTAATACCAAAAGAAAATAAAGACGTGGAAGATATGTGGAGTTACAGACCTATCTCGCTTTTGAACACTGATTATAAAATTTTCACGAACATCATGGCTGAAAGGTTAAAGAAGGTATTAGTCAAATGGATAGATAAAGACCAAACGGGCTTTCTCCCTGACAGACATATAAGCACCAATATCCGGAAGATATTAAATCTTATCGAATACTTTGACAAGCATCCAGGTAAAAAATTCACCATGGTGGCACTAGACGCAGAAAGAGCTTTCGACAGCGTCAATTGGGAGTTTATGCTACAGTTATTAGAAAAAATAGAAATAGGAAGTGTCTACTTGAATGCAATTAAAGCCATCTATAACAAACAGACGGCACAAATTATAGTTAATGGTCAAAAAACAAAGTGTATAAACTTGGAGAAGGGGGTGAGACAAGGTTGTCCTCTCTCCCCATTACTTTTCATTATGGTTTTGGAAGTACTATGTAATAAGATCAGAACAGAAAAAGAAATCCAAGGAGTTCAAATTAAAAATCAAATATATAAAATCTCTGCATACGCTGATGATTTGGCAATCTATTTGGAGGATCCACTAAAATCTATATTAGCGATACAGAGAGTATTAGAGGAATTTGGGAAAATGTCTGGAATTAACATAAACAAGGAGAAAACTATGTTATTAACTAAGAATTTAGACAAAAAAGAAGAGGACACACTCAAAGCACTTACGTGTTACAAAGTAGAAAAGAAAATTAGATATCTAGGAATCATAATTACAAAAAACAATGTAGATCTTGTTGACAACAACTATAAAAAGAAGTGGTTAGAAGTTAAGAAAGACATGGAGAACTGGAAATACCTAAACCTATCCTTTCTAGGTAGAATAGCTGCGGTAAAAATGACAGTTTTACCCAAGATGATATACTTGTTCCAAAATCTTCCTATATTGCAAAACAATAATCTTTTTAAATTTTGGAACAGAGATATAACAAAATTCATCTGGCAAAACAAAAAGCCAAGAATAAGGTACAAAATATTACAAGATGAAAAGGCAAGAAGTGGACTGGCTCTACCAAACTTGAAGCTGTATTATCAGGCATGTGTCACTCTTTGGTTGTATGATTGGATTACACTAGAAGACAATAAGCTACTGACTCTAGAAGGTGCTGGTATAAAATTTGGTTTCCATGCTTATTTGTGGTATGGTAAGGAAAAAATGGATAGGAATTTTAATAATCACTTTATAAGAAAATCTCTCCTTAGAACTTGGAAAAGGGTTAAACCACAGATCTATATCAAATTGCCATTGTGGGTGTCTCCACAAGAGGCATTTAGGAGAACTGAGATGATACACAAAGATAAGTGGTGGACATATAAAGAATTGTTATCGTTTCAACAAGAGGGCTGTAGATTTAAGACCAAAGAAGAATTGGAGCAGAGTCAGATAAAATGTACCTGGTTCCAATACCGTCAGCTTCTTGAAAGGTTCAAAGTTGATAATAAGGATACAGGTGTGGAGAATTTAAAAACTGAATTGGATCTCCTATTTGACTATAAAAAAGTTAAGATATCAACGGTATATAAATTACTTTTGAAATTGGAGTCAGAGCAAGAAACAGTGAAAGAATATATGATAGAATGGTCTAGAAATGTGGGGCGAAGTATATCAATGGAGGAATGGGAAATTCTATGGAAAAAAAATGTGAGCTTTTCCATTAATAATGAGTTAAGAGAAAATTGCTACAAAATGCAATTCCGTTGGTATCTAACCCCTATAAAACTAGCGAAAATGTATAAGCAAGTTAAAGGAAATTGTTGGAAATGCGGGGATACAAACGGTTCTTTCTACCACATGTGGTGGACGTGCGAACTCGCTAGACAGTTTTGGTTCGATATACATGAAGAGATTAGGAGAATTACCAGGAGAAACTTTAAGCTAAAACCTGAATTGTACTTACTAAACATTTTTGATGTGGATTTCCCCGTAAATCTCAAAAGAATAATGCTGTATATGACCACCACAGCCAGGATAGTATATGCGAGATATTGGAGGCAGGATAAGATTCCTAGTAAGGAAGAGTGGATGATCAAACTGAGAGAGGTGGCTTTAATGGAATTATTAACATGCTGGATTAAACATAGATCTGTGGATGACTTTAGAGAGGAATGGGAAATGATAATTAAGTACTGGGGAAAAAAGTGGAACGGATATATGAATACTTGGATGATTGAGTAAACATGGTTAGTAATAGCTCTCCTGGACAATAGAAACAAGTTATATTAGATGTTTAGATACAGGATAATAACCCCTTTAATTGGAGTTAAACATTATAACATTGGTTTTTGTTTCTTTAATGTATTAACAGAAGTCAATTTCTATATATGTAAAACTGACCCAAACACTGATGAGGTGGAAGTTCGTTGTGGTAAATAATTTTGAAGTTTTGTACAGGTGGAAAATGGAACTTTTAAAGATAATAACAATAATAAAAAATGCACTGTAAGAATTGTAGCAATTCTTTCACACAAACCATTTGCCTCTCCCTGTTGCCCTCCTCATCAGAACATAAAGGCCAAAGTGATGTTTTTGTGCTTTATCACAGTTCACTTTAAACCTGGAGAATGTCCCAAACACCTTATTCCCCCCACACCCGCCAAAAGAGCCTTCATTGAGTCCAATGGGTTTTCTGTCATCATTATAAGATCATCTGCATAAGCTTTTTGATATACTAATAAGCTCTAAATATTGTAATCATAGGAGGAAATTGTTCTGTTCCTTTGATCATTTTGATTTTCCATTCCTGAAACACCACTTCTTAACAAAAAACACAACTTTTTTAATGATCTTGCCAACAGAGCTTCAACACCATTGATTTCAACCAACCTTTTAGTCAACATTCAGAAGTGAAGTGCTGTCTTAAATGTGGTCCTTGTATCATGCACACACACAAAAGCCCTCTTAATCTGGTTTCTGGTGGGGAAGCTGTCATTAGCGTGTGCCAAAAATGTGCTTTTCCACAGCTCTTGCCAGTGTCTGCTTTGATTGCAACAGTGTTGGCAGCTGGTGCCTTGGCATGCCCCACAATGCAAATTCTATAATTTTAGCTCCATGGGAGAAGAGCCATGTTTTTCACTAGTTACAAGGACATGACTGGTACAGGTACTTATAGTTGAAAACAACAACAACAACACATAACTCTTCCTGATCTTCCAAAGCTTCTAGAAGAGATTCCTTTAACAGAAAGTTTAGAGTTCTATTACCTTATGACTGTTTATTAAAAAAATGAAGATAAACTGGACTACAATCAAACATTGGTGTCATTTGTTGTTGCTGTTGTTGTTGTGTGCCTTCAAGTCATTTTCAACTCATGGCAATGCTAAGACCTATCACAGTTTTTTTTTTTTTGTCAAGATGTATTCAGAGGAGAGTTGCTGTTGCCTTTGTCCGAGGCTGAGAGAGTATGATCTGACCAAGGTCACCAAGGACTTGTCTACACTGCTGGGGAAAAAATCATACTCACCTCATAGTCACTTTGATCATGACACATGGTGTTCTTGATGTTTTGCTCAGAATGCGGTACTTTTTCAATGCCTGGGGGCTTTAATGTGATTTTTTTAAAAACTTGCCTTTTGCCCCACACTTTCCTGGAAAAACCTGATAATTGTATGTGTGGCTGGCCCTCCGAGTTGGCTTCGGTGTGGAGCCAGAGGTGGTGGTAGTGTTTTGGGTCACCTGATCATTCCCACCAGGAATTGCTACTTCCTCCGTTTGTGTATTTACGTTTTGTCAGTGTGAAGTCACTATCATTTTTTTGAAGGTGCGTTTGTGCAGATACTTATATATCATTATTAGCTCAGTTCTGCCTATTGCATTTTCACATATTTGCATGCATGCGGGGAAGAACAAACAGCAGAGTGTCCATGGCCATGTGTCCAAAAATAATGCAAAGTATAGGACACGTGATCATAGCAGGACTGCTCTTTTACATCAAAGTGAGCTCACCTACAAGAAATGTGTAGCTGGTAATGCCGTTCTCACTTCCCTTTAACAAGATGTGTGTGGTATTAACAAGATGTGTGCAGGATCAGTGCAGACCAGGAAAATGCAATTTGAAGCAGATTTTTGTCACTCGTGTAGACAAGCCCCCAGTGGGATTCCATGGCTGAATGGGGATTTTTTTTTTTTAAAAAAGATTTTTTAAAAAATTCAATTTACATACAGATTAATACATACAATACAATAAACACATCACATCAATCATTCTTAACATAATAGTATAAAGCAAATACTTATATAAGTGATTCTCTCCACCATTGGGACCTCCATCTTACATTCATGCTTCTTTTCAAAATTGCATTGTCTCCGGTGCTGGTTTGTTTCTCCTCCTCTTTATTACAAATTCTAGAAACTTGATCCAATTATCTCCAAAATCTTTCTTGATAACCATTCCTTTTTTTCTTTAATACTGCATGTTAATTTCTCATTAATTGCTAAATCCCATACTTAACTATACCATTCCTCTATCAGATAGTTGCCTTGTGTTTTCTACTTCCTTGCTATTATTAATCTTGCTGCTGTCAGCAGGTTTGTAAGTAAGTCCTTGGTGACTTGAGATTCTTGTATTTTATTATAAATTGACAATAATGCTATTTCAGGGCTTAAATGTATATTTATCTCTGTTATCTCATTTATCTCTTTCATTACCATTTGCCAGTATTTCTGAACATATTTGCAATACCACCACATATGAATATACGTCCTCTGTTCTTGGCATCCCCTCCAGCATTGTGCTGAGTACTTTTAATCAATTTGATTCATTCTTACTGGTGTTAGATACCACCTCCAAACTATCTAATAATAATTTTCTTTTATTCTTACTGACAATGTTTTCAGGTTGCGCATATTCCACATTTTCTCCCAGCTATGATTATCTATTACTGTTGTTACCAACCGTTTCCCATAAAGCTTTAAGATAGTCTTGCTGATCCCCATTTCCCATTAATATCTTATAGATTTTACTTATATTACCTTTTATGATAGCGTTCTCTTGTTTAGCTTGAAAATTAATTCTTCTGATTTTGTATATTTTCTACAACATTCTCCTTTTAACCATTTCTTTGTCCACTGCAATAACTGTGTGAGCTTAAGCCAGGTTGGTTCTTGCTCTCTTAAGTGGTTTTTTAAATTGGTTCTTATTTTTCATCTTTTCCATCCATTCTTTTAATCTTAATATTTCCTGTCCTCCCAGCTCAGCTGCCACTTCATTGCTGAATGGAGATTCAGACCTTTGTCTTGCTGAATCCTAGCCCAGCACTAAAACCACAATACCACATTGTTGTTGTTTGCCTTCAAGTCATATCTGACTTATGGCACCCCTAAGGTGACCCTATCATGGGGTTTTCTTGGCAAGATTTGTTCAGAGGAGGTTTGCCTTTGCCTTCCTCTGAGGTTTAGAGAGTGTTGTTTGCCCAAGGTCACCCAGTGGTTTCCATGGCCGAGTGGGGATTTGACCTCCTGGTCTCCAGAGTCATAACCCAATTCTCAAACCACTACACCATGCTGTCTCTCCTATGTCATACACATATGTAAGTTCCCCTACTCATGCAGTTGTATTGTTTTGGCTGCTGTGCAAGGGCATACTCAAGTCGTGGTTGCATAAGCAGAGTTCCAAAAGAACAGCACCTTCACATGCAGTTATGTACCCTTGGATGGTACCTAACTATTTATCAGTGCCTTCAGTATGTCATTTGATTGACTGGGATTGCAGGAACAGCCACTGGAATCTCCTTTTGGACAAGGGGACAATGATCAAGCACATGGGCAGATATGAAGTCAGTTGCACAATACTGGCATTCAGTAGAAGAGTGTGTAGCACAACCACTGTGCATTATTATTATTATTATTCACCTTTTCCAAAGTCTGCAACTCAAGGTAGCTTACAAAAAATAAAAACAGATAACAGCTAAAAAAAAATCCCATCATACAAAATTTTAAAATATAATGAAACTAACAATAGAATTAAAAACTGTTAAAGGAATAGCCATGACAAACAGTGCAGTGTATTCTAAAAGGGTGTTTTCACCTGACCCCACTGAAACAAAAAGGTCTTACAATTATAGAATCATAGAGTTGGAAGGGACCTCAAGGGCCATCCAGTCCAACCCCCTGCCATGCAGGAATACACAATCGAATAATTCCCAACAGATGGCCATCCAGCCTCTTCACCTGCCTATGGAAGGATAGCAAGTACGGTGCCAGTATAACCTCTCTAGGAAGGAAGTTCCAGAGCCCAGGGAACAATCACCAAGAAGTCCCTGTCTTGCATTCCCACCAGGTGTACCTGTGAGGGTGATGGGACAGAAAGAAGGGCCTCTCCAGAAGATCTCAAAACACAGGCAAGATCTTATGAAAGATTATGATCCATCAGGTAACCTGCATAATATGAGTGCATGTTTACACAACACAAACAGGGTGCAAGACCTCAACCATAGTCTTGGAAATGAAACTTTAAAAAAAAAATACTGACTGGCATCCTGTCCAGCAGTTACAGTGCTGTTAGCTGGACTTACAACACCGTAACTGCTGAGGATTCAGGTTTGCGGTCATGAACAACTGAATGTGCCCCCCCCCATTATCTTTGCATCCTGGCGGACCCATGAATTAAGCATTTCTGAGGTGCTGGGGATCAGTTTGCTGGGAAATGATATCTGCATCATGCTCCTAGTCACGGAGTACCTTGGGACAAGCAATTGTGGTAGGACCTGAGGGGTCTTTCCAGCTGCCTGTTCTCAAGGCACCCTGTAACCAGAAGCATGCTGTAGACTTCATTTCCCAAACCTCAGTCTCCAGTTCCTCGGAAATGCTTTGGGGCTTGTCTAGACACGATGGTTTACTGAGAGTGGGTGCACATTTTCACTCATTCGCAGCGAAGTTATTTTGTTTTCACAGTTCTGCAGATATTTGCATACATTTGCATTCATTCGAATTGAGCGTCCACATGTGCTCATAAGGACAATGGAGCAAAAATGCACAGCAATGTGAATTTTGATGTTCACATGTCCAAAAATGTGCATCTACATACATTTTCCAGAAAACATCAGGGAAAACCGTTATTCCTTTTACTGCACGGTTTGCAGAGTTTTTGGCCCTCTTCCTTCCGAATACCGTGAATCTTGTTCGTAGCATGTTGGGACAGATCATATTTTCTGTGAATTCAATGAGGAGCATTTTCACCATCTAGACAACCCCAGGGCTCTGCTAGGCAGTGAAGGTACCATCAGTGGTAATGATGGTAAGGAACTTTTGTCATCATAGTTACATTGACAAAGATAGATCTTGGCCATTTATTTTAAAACCCATTTTATTTTAAAAGCATGACTCTTTCGTAGACTATAGCCCTCTTCTCATACTGAAATTAGTGTTATTACTGAATTTCTTCCAGCAGTGTGAAGTCGAAGGCTTTCATGGCCGGCATCCATAGATTTCCTTTGGGTTTTTTTCCGGGCTGTGAGGCTGTGTTCTGGAAAGAAACTATTCCAGAACACAGCCTCACAGCCCCAAAAAACCCCAAGGAAAATCTATTCTTCCAGCAGGTTTCATAATAAGAGGGAATCAATATAGTCCCAGTTAAACGTGACAAAGGTTTAATTGGGTGAATGAAGATCTCTCAGTAGGGGCTGTGCATTTCTTTCTCATTAGGCAACCTGACAGAAGAAATTCAGGTATATCACAGAGATACCATCAAGGTGTTTTATTTTAAAATTCAAGCAACAGCACTTTCTAATGCTTGCTGTTCTTCAGTCCATTTCACTGCTAACAGAGGTTAAACCTTCGTCTACAAATTACAGCACAGATTGAAATGAAGATGTCCCACCCCTTCCCCATTCGATGCACAAAATCTGACAAAGAGTTTTTCACCTCTATCACTCCTTTTGGGATTATATGGCAGGACAGCTGAACATTGGCAACAGGACAGAGGCATAACCACATTTAACAAAGTGTCTTACAAAGAAGCTCCTTTTTTACAGTTGTTTTCTGCCTGCCTCCTTTTCTTCCTTATCTTTTGTCCAGCAGGAAGTATTTTAATTTTTTTTTTATAGCAGCACCAGCATTGGGTAGATGGTGAAGGAGAACTGGAGAAACACAAGGCTTATCTACACCAGCCAGGATACACCGGCTCCCCACTGGCATATCCAGGCTGTGGAGCTAGCCAGTCCTACCCCCCCCCCATTACCTCAATGAAATGGGTTGGAGTCCACACAGGAACACCGGCCTGTCCCAGCTGCCATCACCATCACCATTTCCTCTGCTGTCTCGGAAGGCAGGAAGAGGCCCTGCAACATATGACTAAAGGCCCCCTGCATGTAACTATCCTTGGTCACACACGGTGGGACTCCTGCCTGGGTTCCCAGAGGGCCAGGGAGATGGCGGCAGCAGCAGCAAGGGCCAGAGTGCCAGATGGGCTCCTGCAAAAATATGGGGGCTTATCCTGCTTTTGCCAGCAGCAACAGACTAAACTGGGTATTATTTGGAAATGGTGTATCAGGTCCTACCCTGGCTTGCCCCATCTCAACCCCATATCTGCACCAGGGGTGGTGAGGACTGCCCAGGGGCAGAACGGGGCAAATGTCCTGCATCATATGGACTGCAGGGCCCTTAGATGGGGGCAAGCCAGGGTATTTAGCCCATGAGTCTTTCAGTGTTTTTCTATTAATTTTCTTTCCTTTTGCCTTTACAGTATTTTCTTTGAATGTATACCTTTTAATGTATTTGAAAATCTTTAATAAAGATTAATTAAAAAAAAAACTTAGGCAGGCTCATACAGGGACATATGGTTTGTCAGGCTAAAGGCCAAATTCAGTTACAAAGAAACTCATGGAAGGAGGGTTGGAGACATTGTAGAAGTGGGTGGCATCACAGTGGTGAAAGTTGAGATTAAAAAAAACACCACCACCCTAGCATATTTTAGCTAAAATCTCTTATTCCCAGTAACTCAACTTTAGGAGAGTCATTTCTTTCTTTTAGAACAGGGAAGAACCACCGAACACAGGTTCTCCACCCCTGCTCTTTTTGAACATCATACCCTCCCTCTGTCCTGCTTTGGCAGGATAGCCCCAATTCATTTGTTTTCAGCTGCTACCCTCCTCCCCTCTTTTCACCTCAGCTCACTTCAGTTGCTACCAAGTGAATTCAAGGGGCGTAAGTAGTCTGCACTGAAGAGAGAGGAGAAGAGGGGGGTGGGATCTTGCTTGGGAGATTCAGGCAAAAGCAAACTGCTGCAGCCTCTCCTAAACCTCCTGATTAATAGTTGTCGTCATCTTGACCACACTCTGTGGTGGCTTGCTCACAAGTGCCCCAGTTTTCATCTGGAATATGAGTAGGGGCCGGTTTACACAGCAGATTTATTGCGGCAACTTGCGGTTTAATTATTTTCCGCAGCTGTGCCAGTCAGGTTTTTTTTCTAATTATGTCACTTTGCAGTTCAGACTTGAATAAGTGTGGGGTGTGTGACTCTGTGTGTCTCTGTAAACCTGCCTGTAAATGAACTCACTCCATAAAGCAGAGGGAGAGTAATCTCTCTGCTAAAAGACCATGCCGCGGATCGTGGATTGCAAATTTTTCCAGCTGCTCTCTGCCTCTCTATTTCCCCCTCCCTCCTTCCCCCAAGCAGAGAGAGAGAGGGAAAATAGCAGTTCGTCTTGCTACAGCCCTTTGTGAAATGGTTTCTCTCCCTCCCCCGTGCACAGGATAAAAGTGACGAACCTTTACATACTTTCAAAACAGCAGAGGATTAGAAGGAATGCTCCAGGAATGAAAGAAGTTGGGAATCCTTTTTTTTTTTTTTCCAAACTGGCTCGCAAAATAGCAGACAGGATTTTTGCAAGTTTCTTCTCTAATGGCTACTGTCTTTGCCTCCTCCCTGCCCCTCTTTTAAGCCCACCCCTGCATCATCAACCAATCACAATGCAGCTGTGCTTTAACCCTTAGCGGAATGCTAGTTTACACTGCCAATAAAGCACTACATTGCAAATATTCCTGCATAAATAGCGACATGCCCTGCCACGCTATATTTGGGTGTTTTACCTTCCCCCCTTCTGAATGAGGCGATGCTGTGTTGCGATCCGTGGGAACTATGAGCTATCCTAGCGGTATATTTAGGGGAATATTTGCCCGTGTAAACGACCCCGGACTTTCTGTACAATGAAGGCAATCTCCTTTATTGGGAAGAATTCAAAGGGTAATAAAGCTCTCCTTTGCATTATTTATCTTCAAGCATCAACAGCCAAAACCAAGTGGGCATCAAGCTCATTCCTTCCCAGTCTTTTTGCTGTCCCTATTTTGGAACTGGTAATGCTTGCCTTTCTGAGAGAGGACTGAGACAAAAATGACAAACAGTTCTTTACCCCGATCTTGCTAATAATTAACCAAATTACATGGCCTCTGGATATTCTCCATGCTTCTGCATCCTTCTTCAGTCTTTGTATTGCATCAAGTGCTAGTTGCCTTTTGAGGATATTGAAAAGCAACCATAACAAACCCTGGCCTACTGACATTCTGATGCTGTACGCCTGCGCGCAAGAAAATGTTCGTGCACAGACCAGGAGAGCACAGGTGAGTAGCTGGAGATCAGTAACCAAGGAAACAAATAGGAACTGAGAGGAAGTGGCTTTCACCTTGCTGCTAATGCTAGAACAATGCCTGGTGAAAAGCGCTTGGCCTGGCAAAAAAGAGCTTGGCCCTGCAAGAAGTGGGGGAAACAAAGGAAACTGAGCACAGCACCAGGATTGACTAATGCTTAGGATGGATTTGGGTCATGGTGCCACCACTGGGGCGTAATTTGGGAATAACAAGATTCAGTCTCCCTTGTTTCACACCTCTGTTGCTCCTTGTGGGATTAGACGTCAGGACATGACAGCAAGAGACTTTCAAACCTCTGACGACCCTGGAGAACTAATTTATGGAAATAACAGCACATTCCTCCCACTTCAGCTGGGCTTGGTGGCAGCTCCAGCTTAACAACATGTGTGGGCTTGCACTGTGTGATAGCAAAGCACAGGGAAGTAGAAATGCACCTAATCAGGCAGACCAGGTTTCAGGTTTTGCTGAATTAGGGATAGGCAAAATGCAATCTTGGGAGCTTCCATACCCTCCCACATTTCACAGATTGAAAACCAGGACAAGTGTGGCCAAGCAACATCAGAGTGTGGTCAAGAGAGCAAAAGTGATTAATGAGGAAGAACACACAAGCTAGGAGAGGCTGTGGGTAGTTTGCTTTTGCCTGGGCCTACAAGGAAAGGAAGGGCTTGTCTATATGAGGCAATAACATGTGGACTGACGCACAGTAATGCTAATTTTCAGCAGCTTTCATTTGTCTCAACAATTTTTTGGCAAGATTGCAGGCATGAGAAGCTATTGTTCCAATGGGTATGCGTGCGAATCAAAATGGTGGGCGTGAGTGAATTACTTGCATTTTAATTGTCACCAGTTGCCACCGCCGAACAGTATTTTTTGTTTAAAAGCATATCCAAAGTGCCGAAGTGCGATATCCCTCTTAAATAAATAGGGGGGGGGGAAAGGAAAAAGGCTGTTTCCTCACCTGAGTGAATGATTGCTACAGTGAAAATTCAACATGGTGATTTTGGGCACTTGCCTTGTTAGCCATAGTGTTTCTTTCGCCATCTGCCCACCTCACGGCTGGCTGGGCAAGACTGGTGGTGCCCTGGAGAGGATGATGATGGGCCGCCTCCTGTTGATCATGGAGCAACTGCTGGCTTCTGAGGCAGCTGTGAGGAGTTTTTCTCTTCCTGGCCACTCTCCCCCACTCCTCCTGCCCCTGTTGTGCCAAGCAGGGCTTATTGTTTATTTTGTGTATTTCCCTGGCCCGCCCTCGGGAGCCATGAGGCCGCTGCTTCCGCCTCAGCAGCTGCTGGGCCTTAGCCTTGGCCTGGCTGCTTCGGGCCAGTAGGGGGTCAATGGGCAGTGGGCTCCATTAGCACCGGTAGCAACACCACCACCTCCTTCAAGATGGGAAGGTGGTTCCCCTGGCTGGCAGCTCTCCAGAGGGATGGGGCTACAGCTCCCATCATCCTCTCTTGGAGCCCCACCTTGGGAAGGAGAGGAACAGTCCTCTCGTGAAGGGAACGAGGGTGAGCGGCTTGACAGAAGACAAGAATTTGCTCCCACCCCTCAATAAACCTTTATTAAAAGAACAAAAGGGAAAAATTAGATCTCTTCCTTCATATAGAAAGCCATGAATGCTTATGGAATTTATCACCAACAATGGTCCGCCCTGGCCTCACATCGGGAGGCATGGAGATGCACTATTCACAATGCTGCAGCCTTATTTGAGAACTCATGCCGAACAAGTCTTGAAGAGAAACGACAACGCAGAAAGAATCACAACCTTGAAACATCACCCAAGGAGACCTTCTGCTGTGCTTTCTGCAACTGGACATGTTTGTCTCGGATTGGTGTTTTTAGTCATCAGCGCGCTTGCAGAAACTGCGGGATGAGTCCTTCCTGAATCTTTGATTGTGAAGAAAAGCCAGAGAGAGAGAGAGGGAAATAAATAAGTTCATACATAAATAAAAATACATAAAACAAAACCATCATCCTTCCATTAACCTGCTTTCTTCTGTGTCTTCTTTTTACATGCTGTATATTCTTTTTCAAGGCCTTCCATTTACACTGGTCTTTAACCTTCCCTGCCAAGGAGTGCTGGTGCCTCACCAAACTACACATTCAATTTGACAAAGTCTCTTATTTCTGTGAAGGATAACCTTGCAAGGACAAAATGGCTGCTCCTCCCTGAGAGAGAGAATGAAGGCAGCCCATCCTCCTCTCTCTGGCACCAGGACCCCACCAATCTCACCCAGCCAGCTGTGAGGGGGGAAACAGGTGAAAGCACTGATAATAATTCATGTTAGGGTGAGACACAGTTCCACACTATACAAATAATCCGGTTTGAGACTGGATTAGGGTCATGTCTCCCTCCTATGGATTCTTGCCCTTTGAAGCTTTCCAAGAAGATGAGGGCATCCACAGGAGAGAAACCATCCATATGGGCCTTCTCCGCGGCGGCTGCTGGGCCTGGTGGCAGCGGAGGAGGGGACTGGTTTCGCCTGGCTGGCTGGCAGCTCTCCGGAGAGATTGGGCAGCAGCTCCCATCATCCTCATCCTCTCTTAGAGCCCTGCCTTGGGAAGGAAGGAGGCGAGCTGCCCTCTCACGCAGCAAATTACCCTGCTTTCCTCTTGTGTGCCTTCTTTTTACATACTGTACAGTTGTCCCTTGAATACTCAAGTCCCATGATATGCAATGACATAGCAAAATGGTGTCCCTTATATAAGATGGCAAAATCAAGGTTTGTGTTTTGGATTATTATTTTTTAAAAAATATTTTCAAGCCATGAATACTTAAATCTGTGGATTATGGACCGGTCCTTAACCTCTCCTGCCCAAAGGGTGCTGACGCCTCACCAAACTACATCTTCATTTTGACCTTCTCCCTTATTTATGTGAAGGATAAAGGTTTCAAGGACAAAATGGCTGCTCCTCCTCCCTGAGTGAGAAAAGCCCACACGCCTCCACCCCAGTGCCCCACCAGTGTGTCGAGCCAGCTGTGAGGCGGGTCCCTCAGGAAAGAAACACAACAGCCCTCCTATAAAAAATAATTATTATTATTTATGTTAGGGTGAGACACAGTTCCAGGCTACACACATAATCTGGCTTGAAACTGGATTAGTGGCCATGGCTCCCCCTCCCTATGGAATCTTGCCATTGGAAGTTTTAAAAGAAGCTGAGGGCATCCACACCAGAGAAACCATTCAGGTTGAAACTGAACAATTTGCATGGCTCCTTCCTAGTGATTCCTGGGAGTGGTAGTTTCACAGGGTCTTTGGCCTTCTCTGCCCAAGAGTGCTGGTGCCTCATCAAACTACCACTCCCAGGGTTCCCTAGGAAAGGGCTATTATGCAAATAGTCCAGTTTCAACCTGGATTGTTTCTCTCCTGTGGATGCCCTCATCTTTTCCTAAAAACCTGAAATCCCAAAATTCCATAGGGGGAGCCATGGCCACTAATCCACTTTCAAACCGGATTATGCGTGGAGCCTGGATCCGTGTCTCACCCTAACAAGGAGTGTTATTACTATTAGGAAGGCTACGGTGTTTCCTTCGCCCCTAGCCAGTTTGAGTTAGCTGGGCCTGGGCTCCGGAGAAGTAGGTGAGCCACCTTTTCTTCCTCAGTGAGGTATAGCCACTGCTTGCTGGCTCCTCGTCATTCGTCTTCATTCCTTCCTTCAGGAGAATAGGAGGTTGCTGCCTCTTTTTCCTCCTGCGTGGCTGCTGGAAGCTGCTTCTTCACAGCCACCTGCTACCTTCTTCTCCACAGCGGGTGGGACTTAGTTGCCCTTGGAAGCCTCACCGTTGCCTAGCCTAGACTTATGTAAAAGAAGGGGTCTATAATAAAGGAGGCGATGGTCCTCCATCCTAGAAACGTGCCCTGCCCAGCGCAGCTGTGTTCTCAATATCATGGCCTCAATGCTGGTGATCCCTGCTTGCTCAAGGACAGCAACATTCGTCACATAGTCAGTCCAGTGTATATTTAGGATTGTGCGTAGACAGCGCTGATGAAAGCGCTCGAGGAGTCGTAGGTGGTGGCGATAGGTGACCCATGTTTCAGATCCATAAAGGAGGATAGACAGTACGATGGCTCTATACACTCTACGGTGAACTCGCCATGGGTCAGCGTAAGAGGGGCGCTCCAAAAAAGCGATACAAGGACTCCCTGAAACAACATCTCAGGCTTGGCCAAATTGATCACCAACAGTGGTCCACCCTGGCCTCACATCGGGAGGCATGGAGACGCACTATCCACAATGCTGCAGCCTTATTTGAGAACTCACGCTGAACAAGTCTTGAAGAGAAACGACAACGCAGAAAGAATCACAACCCAAAAACATCACCCAAGGAAACCTTCTGCTGTGCTTTCTGCAACCGGACTTGTTTATCTCAGATTGGCCTTTTTAGTCTTCAGCGCGCTTGCAGAAAGTGCGGGATGAGTCCTTCCTGAATCTTCGTTTGCGAAGAAAAGCCAGAGAATAATAAAGGAAGTTCAATATAGAAGAGAACTTAGAACAAAGATATGTTACTTCTATTATAATACACTTGTTACTTTTTATACTACACTGTAATTGTTTATATTTGTTACATGTGCTAAAATCTGAATAAAATGATTTTTTTAAAAAAAAAGAACGTTAAGAGAGAAAAAGGAGAGAATAACTTTTGCTGAAATCATCTGTGAGGGTCATGAAAAAGAGGTTTCCACCAACTGTTTTCTGTCTAAATGGCCCACAGAGATCAGAGTGTATCAACTCAAGAGGTTTAGTAGATTGTCTTTCTGTGAGAGGCTTGTGTGAAGGTGCAGTAGCCTTAACTTTAATGCATTCCACACACCTTTCATTCACACAACAGTTCTTGAAATGAAAGTCTTTTGCTAGCTCTTGATTAGCCAATTTTTTTATGCATTCAACATTTCGATGAGCAAACCTTCTGTGCCATAAATGTATGCAGTCTTTGTGTTTACACTGAGTGGCAACATTGGCATTTGAATCACTGATCTCCATGTGATAAAGGCCATCATCCTTTAAAGTGCCTTTAAAAATCAAATGTTTGCCATGAAGACCATAACATGCATTCTTTTTGAAAACTGCTCTGTTGCCTCTAGATGTGCTCATTTTGACTGAGTAGGGGGAGCTCTTGAGCTCGGGGGCATAAACAGCATCCTTAATTTTCAATATTTCTGTCCTAGCTCCCAATTTCATAGGAAGATACACAGTCCCAATTCCTTGCACAATAACAGAATCTCCATTGGCTAGAAACACAGGGAATTTTACTTCTTCATCAAAATCTTGGAAATATTCCCTTTTATTGACAAATGTGTTGCTAGCTCTGGAATCTACAATGAAGGAATCTTTATATTCATTTCCAGAAGCTTGCATTACTTTTTCATAAGCCAATCCAATGTGAAATTTATGTTTAGCATTAGCTTCTCTATCTCTATGGCCTTTTGCATTCTCTTGCCTCTGGCCAGTCATCCCTTGCTGTGAGAATGACTGTCTGTTTCCCTTTGAAGCCTTAAATTGCACCCCATTTGGCTCAGAAGAGGAGGGGGGCTTGGAATGGGTAGCATTCCTTTTAAAATGCTCCTTTTCTTTTCCAGCCAAATTAACTTGCTGGTTAAAGTTAGAATTTCTGAATTCAAACTTGTCATTTTTCATCAAGTTGTGCCTATGTTGAAATTCTCTTATTTGAATATAGGTTTCTGGTAGGGTTAAATCATTTTTTAATTGCAAAGTGTTTATGATGGGATTGTAAAACTTTGGTAAGCTTGCTAAGAAAATCCCAATTTGCATAGACTTTGGAATCTCTTCTCCAGGAGATTGCAATTCTGCTAATGTAGCTCTGAACTCATTAATGTGTTCATCTAGGCATTTTGGATTTGCTAATTTCATGTTCACAAATTTCATCACCAATGCAACTTTATTTCCCATTGATAGAACATCACATAGATCTTTCAAAGTGTTCCAAGCAGCTTTTGCTGTTCTCTTATCTTTGATTTCAGAAACTAATCCTTCATCAGTTGTTAAAATTATGAATGCTAATACTTTTTGATCATTCCTATCAAAATCATTCCTTTCTCTTCCCTGATTTGGCCTCTGTTTATGTAAAACATCAATAAGTCCCATGGCCTTCATGTATGTTTCAAAAGAAAAAGACCATCTTTTATAATTCAGACCATTCAGTTTCTCCATGCTTAAAAAGGGAGAGAGGCTAGCTTCCACCATAATTGCTTTATAGCTTCATTACCTTTGTCTTCAAGCTGAGAGAGACCAAAAACAGCAACTCTGAGGTGATCAGATAAAAAGAAAAACAAAACTTTTGCAAAAACAAAAATTAAATTGAGCTTTTAAGACTTCAGTCTGGGCCCTTCCATGTAGGAGTAATGAGTCTAAAAAATATAAAAATTCCAGGATCTAGTCCTTTTTAAAAAGCAAAAAGAATTATCTTCTTTAAAAAAGAGTTAAAAAAATAATTTACTTTTAAATTCATGCAGAGTGCAACTTAGGAATGCAGACTGGCAAAGCTCAATTAACATTTAAAAAGATGTGTTCAGAGGTCTGAGATCACCCAGTTAAATTAGACTCATTACAAAAACAAAGGAGTCAGTTTAAAATGCAAATCAAAAGTTTACTGAAGGTATATCAATCTCAATCTACATACTAAAACAAACTTTTAAAAAGAGGTTCCTAACTGACTAAGAGTATTTAGGGTAGGAAAACTCACCCAGCCTATAGCGATAAGAGGCTGCATGGTGAACATCATAGCATGGTTGCAGGAAAGATGGCTAAACAAAGATAATATGGCTTAAGATGGCTACAGCCTCATGGAGACTCAAACTTAAAAAGAGAACTTACACAGAGCAATAAAATTTAAATTAGGTCATGTGCTGAATGACCCAGCACTCCAGTTGGCTGGAAGTGCCCAGTGAAATAAGAGAAAACGAATTTGGGAGAACAGAAGCATGCAGGGGAAAAAAACCTAGACTTATCTTAGGATGTGAATGAGGTACACAAGATTGCTTTTACATTACAATGATTATTTCCCCACATACTACAGAAAACCGCCTTCCTCATGAAGGTGGCGATGCTGCAGCCACGGGAAAGTAATCCAAGAATGTAACTGTTGAAACAGTTACCATACACGATATGGAAAGAGTGAGTTCGTGCTATGGGGAACCAGCTTGCAAGGAGAGCATTCTTCTCAGAAAATGGCGGTTGGCTGACTGCTCTTCCCTGACACAGAGAAGCCTACGCAGTGCTCTCCTCTCTCACTTCAAAGCCCAACCCATTACTATCAGGCAACTGAAGCAAACAACTGCCCAAGGAACTGCCATGGCCCTTCCAAGGACATCTATTCTGGTTAGGGTGAGACCCAGTTCCACACTACACAAATAACCCGATTTGAAACTGGATTCTTAGCCATGGTTCCTCTCCCATGGAATCTTGCCATTTGAAATTTTAGGAGAAGATGAGGGCATCCACAGGAGAGAAACCATCCAGGTTGGTACTGGACGATTTGCATAATAGCCCCTTCCTAGGGAATGCTGGGAGTGGTAGTTTGACGAGGCACCAGCACTCTTGGTCAGGGAAGGCTAAAGATCCTGTAAAACTACCACTCCCAGGAATCACTAAGAAGGGGCCATGCAAATAAAATTATTTCAATCTAGATTATTTCTCTCCTGTGGAAGCCCTCTTGGTTCAATTAAACCAAACAAGGCTCTGAGTGGCTCATTTATTTATTCACTGTATTTATGTGCTGCCTTTCTGCCAAGGTACTCAGTTTAAAATACTAAATAAAAGTGCTAATTAATCAGATCCTGAATATAAATCCTGCTTTAGATCCCCAAATATTGCTCCTGAATGTATTAAAGACCATGCCTCGGAGAACAAAGAGGCATCATTGTTTCCTATGCCAGAGGCTGGCTGTCACCAAAGATTATTTATAGTAAGATCTGGGAAAATGAGACAGGATACAAAGGTAAGAGAATAGTAGATCAAGATGTACAACTGTGTTGTTCTAAATAAATTGATTTACTCAAGTTCATTAAGAAATACAGTTGTCCCCTCACATTCGCTGGGGTTTGGTTCCAGGACCCCCGTGAATACCCAAATCCGTGGATACTCAAGTCCCATTATATGCAATGGCATAGCAAAATGGTGTCCCTTGGACAAAATGGCAAAATCAAGGTTTGCTTTTTGGATTATTATTTTTTAAAGAATATTTTCAAGCCGTGAATACTTAAAACCATGAATGCCAAATTCGTGAATGTGGAGGGACAACTGTATGTCCCATTAGTAAGCATGAAGAAAAGTTTTAAACATTTTTGGTATGCTATACAAAGTGCTAATCCTTTATCTTTATTGTAGTCCTCCTCCTCCTTTAAATTATCCTGGTGTATCTGACAGTTGATAAATTAATGGGAGAAAGGAATGAAGGAGGAGAATTACTTTTTTAAGTTACAGAAGATAATAAAACAGCTGTGTTTTATTATCAGACCATTGGCAATCTCTTCAGGCACTAAAAGGTTTTCCAGTGTCAGGCCTGGGTGTGTGTTTCATACTTTTCAACTGTTCCAATTTGGTAGGAACAGTCCCGATTAATTCTCTTTTATCCCACTTTTCAGCTACTTTTAAAATGTCCCAGTTTCTTTCTCCTCTTTCCACTTCCCTCCTTTGTCCTCAGCTTACTTCAATTGCTGCAAACCGACTTCAAAGTGCAAAAGTAGCACTCTCCAGGATACGCCAGCTTCCCACCAGCGTATCCTGGCTGAGGAGCTGGCTCGTTTCACTCCCGTTACCTGCAGAAAACGGGCCAGAGTCCAAACATGATGCTGGCCCCTCATTCAAGCTGCCACCACTGCCATTTCCCCCACCAGCGCAGAAGCCAGGCAGGGCCCCCACAACATTGACCTCTGGACCTCTGCATGTGACCAGCCTTGGTCACATGTGGAGGGACCCCTGCCTAGCTTTTGGGAGAGCCAAGATGCTCTCATGCTGGATGGGCTCCCATGGACATGTGGAGCCCGATCCAGTTTTTGATGAGTAAATTGGGTATTATATTAGAATGGTTTATTGGGCCCTATCCTAGCTTGCTCCTGTTCCAGCCCTGGATCTGCCCCGGGGAAAGGAGCGGTTTAAGGAATTTGGGGCCCTCTGCAATGCTTTATTTTGGAGGCCCCATATGTTTATCTCAGGTCAATCTAACCTAAATCAACCTAAGCTATTAACTGTACAGGATATTCAGATTATTACTAATAATGTTTTTGCAGGAGGAGGGTTACTACGGGGGCCCCCACAATGTTGAGGCCCCCTGCGGATGCTGACGCTGCTGGTGCCTTAAAGCGGCCCTGCCCAGGGTCGTTTGGACTGCCCGGGGGCAGAACAGGGTAAATGCCCTGCATCATTTGGACTGAAGAAGGCTCTTGAATGGGGGCAAGCTGGGGTAAAATGCCTGTGTAGATAAGCCCTTGCACTCAGTTCACATAGCAGGGTGAAGGTGAGCAGTGGCAGCAGAATCTTGCCGTTCCAGCAGGTTCTAGCAAAAGCAAACTGCCGTAGCCTCTCCCAGCTTGTCTGTTCTTCCTCATGAATAATCTCTGCCATTTTGGTGACACTCTGATGTTGCATAATAATAATAATAATAATAATAATAATAATAATAATAAATTATTCTTTGAAATGTTGGAGGATATGATGTTTGTTTGTGTGCGTGTGCGTGTATGTATTGTGAATGCACACAGTACTTTCATCCTCACCCTTCAATAGCTCTGGCTCCTGTGCAACTGGAAGACTCAGGAGATGCAAATTGCCCAACTGTCTACCCCCTTCTACTTGACCCAAACTTCAGGTATTATCTGGCCCTGTTGCTAGGTAGCACATGCTGGGAGAGCTATTTTGTCTTGTAGTCACCATAAAACTTTCAAACAATAAGAGTTGGGATTGTCTTAGCAGCGCCACCATGTAAACCTAGGAAGTGGGCATTTGCCATAATCAGTTCCCACTCCATGAACGTCAGTAAGTCACCACTCTCATTGAAAAGAAACTCAATATGTTATATTAATTATGGGTGTTATAACATGGCAATTGTGGGCAATTTGGGAGGCTTGTCAGGTTGAAAGGCAGGGCATCAAGGTATACAGCAGGGCTCGGAATCAGGTGGCCCTCCAGATGTTGTCGAACTGTATCTCCCAGCAATCTTAGCCATCAAAGCCAATGGTGAGGAATGCTGGGAGTTACAGTTCAACAAAATTTGAGGGGTTACATGTTTCTCATAGCAGGTTTAAGTAAACAAACCATTGTCCTGTTAGTGAAACCAGTACTTTAATTCTGTAGATGTGTCTGTGGACTGTTATATTGAGATTGGACTATTCGGCCAACTATTCTGCCAAACTCATTATGTTATATTTGACATGGTTATTATTATGCATTGATTAGAGACAGTCTCGGAGGCCTGTTGTCAGGCCAGAAGTCAAGGCAAAAATTTTGGTTTGGTCTACATCTAAAGATTCATACAAATGCTTGCAGACAGTGCTACTTCAGCCTGAAAAATAGACAGAGGGGAAAAAGGCATGTTGGGGTGGAGTGTGGGAACTCAACCGATCCAGATGTAATTTCAGGAAATATTCATGCGAAAAATATTTTTAGCCATTACTTTAGGGGGTCTAACAAAGCAAACCAGGTTTGCAAAAGAGATGGCTGTGAGCAGCTGATGGCACTTCTGGCTCGCTCCTGTCAGTATCGCCATATTGCAACTCTCTGCCTCAAGAGAAGCCCCAGCGTTCCTTCTGTTTAACAATTCATGCAAATCAGGTTTTCCTCTGCCAAGATATGTTAGAATGAAATTTGCATTTACCATGCAAATAAAATTACTCAGGTCCTTTTTTGGTGCACTCTTTAAAGGGATGGTTTTTGAAGAACAGCTATGAGCTAGTGGAGTTAGAAACAAGGAAGATTAATACCCTTTTGAAGGAATATCTCTTTTGCAAGTGAAAATTTTAAAATCCATATATACTGAAGGCAAAACCCCCTCAATGAGTTAAGCCCATGAGTTATTCCAGATTTATAGCACCAGTGGTGTATTCTCCAACAGATGGTGGTGCTTGGACTGGTGTGGGGAAAATAGACAAGAAGTCCCTGCTTTACCATAAAAAGTTATTCACATGTGAGTCACAAAGTTGTGTTCTCATCTGCTTGTCAATTTCAACACAGAATGCACTGGCTATGATCGTTCCTTCCACATGCACACACATAGTGTCCAGACTTGGCGAGAGTTGTATGGTGCTCAAGGAAACTGGCTCAGCCCCATGTGTCCATTGTGATTTGGCCCAATGGTATGTGAACTCTACTTGGAACAGTTTATCAGACTCCTTAAATATGGCGTAGTAATGGTGCCAGGAGATCACAAAAGGGCGTTCTTTTCAGATGATGTCATCCCCGAGTCATCATGCTCCCGTGCTCCTTCTGTTCTGCCATTGTTCTTTTTTATTCATGGGCTAAGCCGTGAATAGATCACCCATTCCGTTTCTGTCACGGAACAATGGGCAAGTGAAAAGGTGCCCCGTTATACTGGTGTGATGCCAGCATCAGTGGGAAGTCCATGCCAAACATTTCCAGGTGCAATTGGGAGATTGAGGTAAGTGACACAGTTTTTTGTATCCCCACTGGGTTACTTGGTATTTTTTAAAGTGTGTTTAGGTGCTTTGTTTTACTTTTTAACCTTTCTTTTTCTTCTTCTTTTTGAATATCCCACACGATCGTCCTCTTGTGAGAAAGGCTGGGATTTCCATTCCAGGAAGTGAATGCAGCTCCGTTCAAGCTCCATTCGTTCCTGGGCTGCTGAGGGGAGGGGAGGATCGCGCTAAAGGTAGGTCTGAAAAAAATTATTTTCTTACCATTACAAGGACGGGAGGGTGGCAGGAAAGAACATAGCAAGACAGGGACACTTTTTTGGTCCCCGTCTGATAATCTCCACAGAAAAGAAGCAGCCCATATTTCTAAAGAGCATTCAGTCCACTGATGACATGAACCTGTCCTCCCAGGAGTCGCCATGGAGTGTCAGTCCTGCACAGAAACTTGGGGCTCCTTTAGAACTGCCAAATATTAAAGTACACTATTCTTAGCCCAGGAAGAATCCAGCTGGGACAACATGGACTCCCTTCTTATCTTCTTTTATATATTTAAAGTTTGCAATAGCCTGCAGCTAAACCATAACATTTTGATTGATATTTAAAATAATAATCAAGGGATTATGCCCTGTGAGAAGCTGTGCAAGATGGGCACGTTACATAGAGAATTGTGTCTCCAGGCAAATCTATTATGCAGTCATTTGCTAGATGAATCACCCGCTCTCAGCACATATAATTCATACATAATGTAAAGGGTAGAAGGGGTGATTCCAGTGTTAATCAGGTGTGGGACTAGCAGAATCATGCATTAATTGTGTCTCTAATGTAAAAGCTGAAGCAAAGATTCTCAGTTGCCCCTAAAATTTCACGGCAGGTGACAGCTTCAGAGGTCATCTTTAAAGAGTAATGTAAGCTTTTGTCCTCACCATCACCACGCCCCCATCAATCAATGATATTACATCCAGAACAAAGTAATACTCTGCTGCTTTAACTTCTCTCATGGGGAACATTAGCTTTCAAACAGGTGCAAACTACCTGGGCAACAAAGTCTTGAATTATACATAAAGTGGGATGGAACTGAACAAAATATTTACTGGGAGAAATACATAGCAATGTGTTTTTCTTTCCTGTCTGAAGATAATGAGGTTCATCTAAGGAGACCTGCAAGAACAAAGACATTAATGGTAATGTTTGTTTATTGGTTACTCACAAGTAAGGTAGGCTTTTGATTCTAACAGGCTGTACAGTTATGGGTTCAGGTTAGAACCTGGAAAAGCTTTTTCTCAGACTACATCTCCCAGAATTGTGGGAGGGCAATTAGCTAACACACATTGGAAACTGCTTAATGCAGTGTAGATGTGTAAATAGCTATTGCTTAAAACAATTTGTAAGCCGCTCTGATAGCCTTGAGGCTGAAGAGCGGGGTATAAATAAATAAATAAATAAATAAATCCACCAACTTGGCCTTTTAGGGGAGAGTTGCAGTCTCCCTAAGAGCAACTTTCAAATTCTGCCGACTCTGCAGATAGGAGTCGTGTCTCAGTCCTGCTCTTGTTAGTCCCAGTTAGAGTGAAGCCATTGAAGCAATTGGATTTATGTATGTGTTGACTTACCATTAAACAATTCATTGAATGGGTCTACTCTAGTTGAAACTAATATACAGGATTCTAGCTTGTGTATAGGTGTGGCCCTAAAATGTCTTTCACATTTAGGTCATAACTGGCCCCAGAGACCTTCACTACAGTGCCTTTTTCTCTTGAATGAATACCACCAGGCTTACATACGTTGTCCTATAATGTCTTGACCAGTTACAGTCAGCCCTCCATATCCATGAATTCTGCATCCACGGATTCAACCAACCACAATTCAAAAATATTTTTTTAAAACATTCCAAAAAGTAAACTTTGTTTTTGCTGTTTTATAGAAGGGACACCAATTTACTACACCATTAGTATAATGGGGACTTAAGCATCCATGGATTTTGGTATTTATAGGGGGTCTTGGAACTAAACCCCAGTGGATACCGAGGGCCCACTGTAGTATGTGCCATTTTTCCCCTCCCATTCTAGATCCTTGGCTTTGACATTTTTACTAGGTTGGCTTTGAAATCCAGATGACCCTAACTCATTTGGCAACATGGTCTGGCATTCACTATTACAGTTATGAATGCATAACTAAGGGCCCATCTACACGAGGGGGAAAAAAAATCTAAAATACCTCATAGTATTGGCATCTCACAGCTGCAGCAACATGTCCAAATGGTTTTTCTTGCCTCGGAAGCCCCCATAAGCCTCGCATTCCTGATGGCGGCTGCAAGTGGATGGATGGATGGACCAACACCATCCTCTTGGTGGGTGGATTCTGGGAGTTGTAGTCTGAGAACTAACTCATGTTAGTTCTTCCTTGCCACCATTAAAAAAAACGCCATCTGAAGGTGCAGTGGTGCAATAGAGTGATTCTCCAATTTTATAAGAAAGCAAAACAGAAAATAATGATCCTTTTTATCGCCTTAGTGAGCAATCGCTAAGGCAAAAATCCAACATGGTGGCAGCAGGCACTTGCCCTCCTAGCAAGCCCTGCCCCCATGTCGCCCAGCCAATCAGCTTTGTGCTTCCCTCCGAGTTTTTTTTTAATTGTTCTGTAGTCCAAACAAACAAAAATGCACGCCCACCTCGCGGTATGTGAAAAAGTACAGGGAAATCTGCGAAAGCTTTTACCCCATTGTTTTTGCCGTTTTGGGGCCCCCTCCTTCCAAATAGTGCAGATTGGGGTTGGATCCTGTTTAGACTTGTAGGATTCCCAGCAAATTCCATGAGAGGTATTTTCACCATTTAGACGGGCCCCAGGAGTTATACATCCATAACTGTGCCATATTCATGATCACCAAGTAGTCGCGATTGTGGCACTATTGCTGTGATTGTATTTGCTCTCTCCTAAGCTGCCTTATGAGGCAGAAGCCAGTCTGAGAGAAGGAAGTCTCTTCTGCTGGTGAACAGGAGTTGGTGGATGGTGTTTCCACATATGCCAGTGAGCAAGGAGATTATCACACTACACTGTTATAGTGCTATTACTTCACTTTAACTGGTCTGGCTGCCTCCTGTGGAATCCTGGGATTTGCAGTTTAGGGAGGGGTGTTTAGAACTTGCAGCCAGAGAGCTCTTAGAGCTCACTAAACTACAAACCCCAGAATTCCAAAGGAGGCAGGCATAACAGTTAAAGTGGAATAATAGCACTATAACAGTATAGTGTGATAAAGTCCTAAGTCTCAAGGAGTACTTTCAACAGGGATCCTCTTTTGGGTTGTCACTGCCTCACTTGCTGGTTGGAGGTAAATGTTGGAAAGATCATTCACCTATGCCCTGCTTGCCAGCAGAATGGTCCTCCTTCTCTCTGAGTAGCTGCTGCCTGGTTTGGTAGGATTGGGAGGGTCGGCCCAGGAGGCACTACTTAGTAAAGTCTCTCTCTGGCTTTTCTTCGCAAACTAAGATTCAGGAAGGACTCATCCCGCGCTTTCTGCAAGTGCGCTGATGACTAAAAAGGCCAATCTGAGATAAACAAGTCCGGTTGCAGAAAGCACAGCAGAAGGTCTCCTTGGGTGATGTTTTCAGGTTGTGATTCTTTCTGCGTTGTCGTTTCTCTTCAAGACTTGTTCGGCGTGAGTTCTCAAATAAGGCTGCAGCATTGTGGATTGTGCGTCTCCATGCCTCCCGATGTGAGGCCAGGGCGGACCACTGTTGGTGATCAATTTGGCCGAGCCTGAAATGTTGTTTCAGGGAGTCTTTGTATCGCGTTTTTGGAGCGCCCCTCTTACGCTGACCTGTGGCAAGTTCACCGTAGAGTAGTATTTTTGGGAGGCGATGGTCCTCCATCCTAGAAACATGCCCTGCCCAGCGCAGCTGTGTTCTCAATATCATGGCCTCAATGCTGGTGATCCCTGCTTGCTCAAGGACAGCAACATTCATCACATAGTCAGTCCAGTGTGTATTTAGGATTGTGCATAGACAGCGCTGATGAAAGTGTTCAAGAAGTCATAGGTGGTGGCGATAGGTGACCCATGTTTCAGATCCATAAAGGAGGATAGACATTACAATGGCTCTATACACACTGATTTTTGTGTTTGCCTCAGGTGTTTATTGCTCCAGACACTTTTGTAAAGTCTTCCAAATGCACTATATGCCTTTGCTAATCTGTGATCGATCTCTTTGTCAATCTTGGCATCTGAGGAGATGATGCTTCCCAGGTAGGTGAACTGCTGAACGGACTTGAGCACGGATCTGCTGACGGCAATGTGGGGATGGTGGTGTTCGTCCTGTGGTGCAGGCTGGTAAAGAACTTCTGTTTTCTTCAGGTTGACTTCCAGCCCAAACAGCTCTGCAGCTGTTGCAAAGCAGGATGTTAGGTGCTGCAGAGCTGCTTCTGTGTGGGCAACAAGGGCAGCATCATCAGCGAAGAGCAGCTCATGGACTAGTTAATTTAGAGTCTTAGTGTGAGCCCTCAGACGGCTTAAGTTAAACAAGCTACCATCAGTATGGTAACGTATATAGATGTCGTCGTCTTCTTCAAGCTCTGCCATAGCATATGTTCTGAAATTCTACATCAACTGTTTAGTGAAGTATACTTTTTAACTAAGGCAAAATCCACACTGCACAAATAATCCAGGTTGAAAATGGATTATTTGCATGGCATCTTCCTATGAAATCCTGGGGTTTGTAGTTTGGTGAGGCACCAGCACTTTTTGGCAGAGAAGGCTAAAGACCTTGTAAAACTACAGATCCTAGGATTCCATAGGAAGGAGCCATGCAAATAATCCAGTTTCAACATGGATTATCTTGCTACACGAGGGCCAGCACGGTCAAATCAGATATGGCGATGATCTTTCAAAGCCCTTTCTAATAACTAATGGAGTGAAGCAAGGTTATGTTCTTGCGCCAACTTTATTTACAATCTTCTTCAGCATGATGCTGCAAAGGGCTATAGCAGAGCTTGCAAAGAAAAGCCAGAGGAGAGGAGGATTTGTACAGTGTGGATTGCCCCTTAGTATCTGAAGTGGAATTAGTTAAATTCAGTCAGCCCTCAACTTTTGCAAGGGTTAGGGGTGCAGCAGCCCTGCAAAAGTGGAAAAACCACAAATATAGGACCCTACCTTTTTTTAACCTAAGAGAACACTTCTCTAAGGATTTGTAGGTCCTTCAGTGTATGGTCAACTTTTGGCAGAACACACACACTCTGTAGTCAGGTAAGAATGCTCTGTTCTCCAAGGATCAAGAACAGGAATGGAGAACCTGCCCACCCCCTTGTGTTTTGGACTATGTCTCTCATCAACTCTTGTCATTGGATACCCTGGGAGGAAGGCTTCTGGGAGTTATAATCAAAGATACCCTGAGAGATGAAGGTTCCTTCACCCTGGATCTGGGATATAACTTTGTAGTGTAGAATCACTGCTACACTATAATATCCCAGATCACTGGAGGGTTATAGCATCCTTGCTCTGCTACCTTAGCAGGAGAGGATTTTTGATTTTTGGGGTGGGTGGGGTGGGGTAGAGTTGAGACAGTGCCCTTAACATGGCTCTTATCTTTAGAAAAGTCAGTAGGTTATATTATACCTATTGAAATGAAATATCCTTGGTTGTTGTTTGCTTTCAAGTCCTAGGGCTTTCTTAGCAATGCTGTCCTAGGGCTTTCTTAGCAAGATTTATTCATAGGAGCTTTCCCCTTGCCTTCCTCTGAGGCTGAAAAAGTGTAACTTGCTCAAGGTCACCCCCTAGGTTTCAATGGTCTCCCAGAGATCTACATCAGCACTCAAACCACTACTCATAAAAATGATGATGATAATGGTGAGGAGGAGGAGGAGGAGGAGGAGGAGGAGGCGTCTCACAGTTTCACTGTGATAATAGCCCTCTTCAATGGCCATTCAGTGGCTAGTGGAGAGTGGGGAGGATCAGTGAAGTATCTGGCTGTGTTCCTGTAGCCAGACACAGAAGGATTGTATCATTCACAGCACTGAGACTTCTGGATGACCCCAGCAGATCTCAGTGGATGATGTCCTCAGTCTACATCTGGCTATGGGGACCTAATCACGTGCTTGTCTGATCCCACCCCACTCTCCACCAGTAACTAAATGGAAATGGAGGGGTTTCATAGACTGGCTCATCTATACAGGAGTCTTGTGATTGCAACCACATAGGCAGTGATGGCAGAAGAAAAAGAAAGAAAGAAAGAAGGCACTGGCAAAACTAACTGTTTGGACTGGGTAGATTTTTCCCCCACTCCTTCCCTTGTGAACCCTGTATGACCCTGGAGAAAAACCAGACATTAGCATAGTACATCAACAGGCTTCCGGCAGAAGAAAAGTAGGGATTTTTCCAAGTCCACCTGAGAAGTTTGTTGTAATTAATAAATAAATGTAATTTGTACTCTGGTCAAATCTAAAATTATTTCATCACTCCTGATTTGAATAGCCCCACATTCCATGTACCCCAATACATGTTTCACTGGTACCATGAAGCTTGCTGAATATCTGTATTCGCAGCAGGTTAGCAGGCTCTGGACAGCAAAAACGCTCATTTAGTGGTATAAATTATTAATAGATACATCCAGAGGATGTCATTTTGCTCCACAACAATCCCAACAGTGAGGTATTATTAATTCATAGCTTAACTATAGTGAAATTAACAGAACAAGGAACACATAAAATCTTTAAGAGCCTAAGATACCCATCTCTAAAAACATCACATCTAGAAACCCCTCACTTCACTTAAATATTGGCTAATGGAAGCCAAAAATGGTACTGTATGTGCTTGTCATCACGTGGATTTCGTCTGCATGCATGGGCAACCCCATCACCTTGGGCTGGCAGTTGCCTGGCACATGAAAAATAAAAGTATATTGGCAAGGAGATGCCTTCTCTACAGATGGGGACACCAAAGCCCATGTCTGAGAGACATGCAAGAATCCTAGAGAAAGTGTGTGTTACTCCAGCTCATGGGCTCAGAACTGGGCAAGATCAAGCAAGCCGTCAGCTCCAGGCACCAGGGAGGGCTACTCACACAGCAGTTTTTCACTCAGGCAGTGCCTGCATTGTAAAATGTTGAAAGGAGAACGTGCAAATAACTCATTAGAAGCCAATTTGCTATGCTTAATTAGTTACTATCCTTCCATAGGCAGGTGAAAGCTTCTTTCAGCAGGCCTTTGAAGACTGGTCACTCAAGGGGAAAGGGGCTCTGCATCATCATTTTCTTTTTAATGGCTGTGCACAACGTGAATTTTAGCTGTATCTGTTTTAATTTTTGTAAGCTTTCCTGAAGTGGCAAAAGGATAAGGTGATAATAACGGCCAGGATCGTATATTGCAGTCTACGTTTCGTGGCTTTACAAATCTGAAACTGTATTGCAGAAATGCAACAAAATCCTGTTAGTGAATTGTGAAGATGTGCGTCCAGGCACTGACAAGAGTGCTCTCATCATCCAGGCGCTTCTGATGTGCACTGGGCATTTCTGTTGTATACCAGCCCTTCCTAGCTGGTGTCTAGATGCACATCATGAAGTGCACCAATGCACATCAGTGTCAGTTGCCCAGTGGGACATGGTGCATCAGGAATCCTGTTGGGGACTTGCATCTTCGTAAGTGGACTTACACCTGTGGGAATTAGAATTAGGTAGTTCCGTAATGTCTGTATACAGTGATTGGCTGCTGTTATATGATTATGTAGGTGAGCCTGCAAAGTGACTGATGTGCCTCAGGACCAATGCACATTGGGACTGGTGCACGATGGGAGTGATGCATCAGGAAACTGGGGTGTCATCTAAACATGAAAAAAATCATCCACTTACCTGCTCAGTATTCCCAATATGCAGCAGCATCGATATATTCCCCCAATGTTTTCCACAGTGTGTGTGTGTGGGCGGATTGGGACAATCCACAGGCGGCAGGCACTGTCTTTCGTGAGCAATCCTTGTACAAGCCTCCAATCAATTTTGCAAAATAAGAGACACAAAACATTATTTAGGCAGGGCTTTTGCAACTGGCCTTCCTTGCAGCAAAACCAGCTGCAAAGGGCAGGATGAACTGCTCTCCTCTTCCTTCTCCTTCTGACGCTGTTGGAATAGGCGAAGGGCTGGCGTCTCTCTCCTCCTCTTCCTGCTGGGTTCTTGTCTTCAGTGTCTCCACCACTGCCTCGATTGCCTCCCCGCACTACATAAAACTAGTTGTCCCGGGTGCTTATTTTTTGGAAATAAAAGAAAAACAAGTAAAAAAGCACACAACCAGGCACCCTTTCTGGTACTTCTTGGGAAGCCCACCTCCATGCATGTTGGACATGAGCTCTGCCCTCTCCAGACTGTGCAACTAATTGCATTGCTTGTCCCGACAAGCAGGAATGCGTTTTTCCTGAGGGGTATTTTTAAAAGTTGTGGCAAAGCCATGGGGGCTTTCCTTGCAGAATATTAGTTGGTTTTTGCCCCCCTCCTTTCAAATACAGTACATCAATTTGCTGTGGGATTCCATTGCGACAAAAGGTATTCCCCTCACATTCTGTGAGGGTTTTTTTTCATCATCATCATCTAGATAACCCCTGGAGGTGCTGATGCACATCAGTAGAGCCTGATGCACATTGGGATGAAAACACACTTTGTGTTTGCCATTGTCTTCCTCTGTAATGTAGTGTACAGCACCTGGTACTTGTTGGTGATCTCCCATCCAAGTATTAACCAGAGCTGACCCTGCTTAGCTTTCAATATCAGATGGGACCTGGTACCTTACTATGCTACTTATATTTAATAATCTAAATAAATAAATAAATAAATAAATAAATAAAAATCCAAAATACTTCTGGTCCCAAGCATTTTGGATAAGGGATACTCAACCTGTGTTGTCTCTCAGACTTCTGCAGTTCGGATGGCTTTTCCTTTTGTTCAAACACTGTCTCAGGATGCCCGGGTTTGTCACTTCTAAGGCACAGAATGGTGTTTATTATCCTAGTTAGCACCATATGCCCCCCAAATATCACAAATTACAAAGTATATATTTCTGGGTGTTACACAGTGGTGTAGCTAGAGCTTTTGCCACCTGGGGCAGTCCCTGAGTTTGCCACCCCACTCAATACACAGCAAAAATACTACAAAAAAATCAAAATGACGTATAGGGAAATTAATTAAATAAATTAACTAACTAAAGAAGGAATAACAGAGATAAATAAATCCCTTCTAAAATCTTAGTTTGTGTAGTCTGCACGCCTAAAAATCATAATATTCTAACTCACTTCAGAAAAACAAAGAACAATGTAAAAATATCACAAAGATATTGCATGCATGCAAGGAGATCAAATTATAACAGTCTAAGGCTTAGTCACCATCCTCACTTGTCAGACTGGCAGGCGTTTTTGCCGTGGTTCCCTGATCGCTGTAAACACCACAACCGTGCAGCAATATGAAAGATTTGTTTAAATTGTCAAAAAATAAAACTGTATCTCAATTGAAAAGTGTCTCCCCCCAAAAAAAAGTCCAGCCCAGGGCAGACAGCCTCCTCTCCCCCCCCCCCAGCTACGACACTGGTGTTACACCAGTTACATTCAGTAAATAAGCTCTGGTGTTGTATAATAAAGGTTAAAACCAAAGAACTGACATATAGATATTTGTTTTCTGAGTAACAGATGATGATGATGGATACTAGTACCACCAATACAACCACAGTTTACCCTGCTCCTCAGACACAAAACCCCTGTTTGTCCCTCATAATGGATTCCCACTCAGCAACATTGATTCACATTGCCACTTAATATATAATGACCTGTTCCTCCATCAACAGTAAATGAAGAAATTAATCAGGTGAAGCCTGTTTTCTCTTTTATCGCCATGCCAGGAGAAACTTCACCTGCTTTAGTTGTATGTGTTGCTCTACTATTAAAAGGTACTTAAAAAGACCCAACAGAATCCTTCCACTCCCTGCAGCCATCGCCTTACTTATAATCCACCCTCTCTTTCTGCAGCAATCTTGTGTGGATTATTTTCTTTGTTGATAAGGATGGCAACACATCAGCATGGACTTAACCTGCCTGGGAAGTGATCACTCTGCTCTTTGGAGTGGAATTACGGCAGCTTTAGTTATATTTCTCAAGAAACCCTTAAGCAAATAGTAACTAACAGGTAGGCCTAAAAAGTCATTTCCGCCAGCACAAACCAAGGATTTCATCTAGATTTGGGAAGGACTGCTTGTGTAATGAACCAGAGATATTTGCCTTCTGCTAATGCTATGTGTGCCTTTTTCTTCTTTCTTTCTCTCTTTCTTTCTTTCTCTCCCACCTTCAAAGTTCGTCTCTGTTTCACGGTTCTGTAAATACTATGAAAGCAAGAAGTTAAGATGGTTAGCGACTTAGCTAGGCTGAACAGTCCCCTGATACCTATGGTCTCTCTCTCTCTCTTTTTAGTATCAAAGGGAGGTTCTCGCATTTAATGACAAAGACTGATGGATCATGGGGGGAAATAATGGCCAAAGAGAGAGAAATAGGGCAGCTAGAGGTTTTCCAGATCATTTTCAAGAAGCTGATGCCTCTTCATACTATGGATTCAGGATTAGCTCCAGGGTGGAAGAGCTGAAAGTAGTACTGGGACAAACTGTCAAATATCAGAGCTAAGATGAATCTGCTTTCAGAAATAATCCACTGAATTTGTTGGTGAACATTCTCTCTAATATTCTTCAAGCATTTGACCAACTGGTAGGCAGTTGCAATTTTTCAGGAGTATAGTGGTTTGAATGTTGTACTATGGGTTCTACACTGTAGAAATAATGCAGTTTGACCCCAATTTAACTGCCATGGCTCCATCCTACAGAATCCTTGGACTTGTAGTTTTGTGAGGCACCAGCACTCTTTGGCAGAGAAAGCTAAAGACCTTGTAAAGCCACGAATCCCAGGATTCCATAGGATGGAGCTACAACACTTAAAGTCGTGTCAACCGGCATTATTTCTATAGTGCAGATGCATCCTAGGACTCTTAGAGAACAGGGTTTGAATCCCCACTCAGCCATGGTGAAAACCTACAGCGTGACTGTAGGCAAGTCACACTCTCTCACCCTCAGAGGAAAGCAATGCTAAACCCTCTCTGAATAGATCTTGCCAAGAAAACTCTACAATAGAATTACCATAAACTGGAGTCCACTTGAAGGCATACAACAACCACAACCATACGGGAATGGCCAAGGTTGTTTCATTTCAGCAGATATAACCATATTGACTTTTCTAAACATAAAAGCCATGTTGGATCAGACCCAAGGCCTGTTGCAGGAGTGGGAACCATGTGTTACTGGACTGCAAGTCCCCTGAGCCCTAGCTAGAATGGCTAATGGTGGCTGATGAAGGGAGTCTAGAAACATCTGAAGGACTTTACATTCCTGTCTCTGTTCCCATCAGGTGCTCCACTAGGAAGCCAAAATGTGGGGCATGAACTGAGAAACATACCAGCAATGTTGTACTTAGTTGCTAACTCAAGTAGTAACTTATTCCCACCTTCATATATAGCCTGAATCTATTTGCTAGTCCCAGTTTAAGTAGATCCATTGAATCAACTGCTAAATGGTAAGTCAGCCCTTCGGTAAATTCCATTTATTCAGTGATTCTACTCTACTTGGGAACAGCAATTGGATTGTCGTGGTGCTTAGCTGACAAACATAGCTCTATCCTGTAATAAAGAGTTGGGCAACTTTGTGAGGCTACAACCCCTCCTACTGCACACACACATCAAATTTTGCTTCTCTCCAACCCAATTTTTGCTCCAAAATATCCTCTAGGGGGCATAGGGGCATTTTTGCCATGTTTTTTGGGGGGGGCATCTCGGCCTTTTTAAGCCCAGGAGAGGCCTTTTTTTAAAGCAATAGGAAGTGAGCAGAAGTCATTTCCTGTTTCACTTCCCATTTTGTGGCCCTGGGAGGCCACTTGCAGCCTGCAGGCCACACTTTTCCCACCCCTGCTATCAAGCTTGCTGCCAAATCCCACCCAGATCTACATCTGCCACCCAAAGTGGCTTTCTCACTCTGTCTAATGGAAGGCTGTTTGTGCCTTTTATGTATTTACTACCAGATCGAATTCCTGAGATGCTCACTTAAAGCAGAGGTGGGTATTGTGCAGCCCTCTAGATGTTGTCGAACTGCAATTCCTAGCATTCTTCACCACCGACTATGCTAGTTAGCGCTGCTCGGAATTAAAGTCCAACAACATTTTGAGGGCCATGTGACTCCCGCGGCTGAGTTAAAGGATCTCAGACAGATCGGTTGTGAAAGACCTTGACTATAGACCCCAGAGGACTGCTGACGCTTTGGGATGGATAGATCACTTTCATCTGTTTGAGTACAGCATGGATGTTTTCATACATAGTATGCCCTGTGTAAGACCGGATTGTACAACCCTGCCTATACATGAAACAAACATTATAGCCTTCAAACCCACTCAGTATCCCAGGAAACCAGAAAGAAATTAATTCCCAAAGCCTTATTCACCTGGGATCAAAGCACAGCTGCTCCTTTCAGAAATAAACAGACTGCAGAGCTGACCCAAATGGAGGCACGACCTCCCCAGGGCTCCTGCAGTCATTCAGCTTTGTACTTTGGAATCTCCCTCACTCCTTCCCCTCCCTCCTTCTATCATTAGCACCTGCAGTAAGTTGCTTTTAGATAGGAATGGAATGAATATTCAAAAATAACGAACCATGAATTCTCATCATGAATTTCCACTTTCTATGTGTGGTTATGAAAGCTGGACAGTGCAAAAGGCTGAGAGCAAGAGAATCCATTCATTTGAAATGTGGTGATGGAGGAAAGTTCTGTGGATACCATGGCCGTTGGTTAAGGATGTGACCAAATTGTTGGTGAGATTTTTGTCAAGACAGGCCATCTTGACATCGCAACACAACCAGATGAGGATTCTTCAAGTCCATTGTGAGTTCTAATCTCCACCAGGAGACATCAAATGCTGTGATTGTTGTGTTTTCCACAATTTGTCCAACATGTACCTGTGGAGAACTGGCACCTTTCCCCTTTGTGTAGCCAAGCATGTATACACTATAACACATCAAACATGAAAGGAAAAGAGGATTAATCCAAAAGAGGCAGACATTCCATCCAATGCAACTACTGTTAAATAGTCCATGCAACAAGGAAACATTTAAACACAGGGCTGTTTCTAAGGTTTGTATAAAGTCTTTTAATGAACTTTAAGGTTTGATGTCTTAACTTTATGAATTGTTTAATCCCCTTTTTAAATAACTCTTATATTTATACTTTTATTAATTTTTAGTTTTTAATTTGTATTGTTTTTACATATGTTCTTAGATGTCTCGACTCCCATTTTTGGGAGGAAGGGAGAATATAAATGGATAAAGTGATAATAATAGTAATTATTATTATTATTATTTCACATTTTTAAATCTTGTATATTTGCATAAATGTCCAAAAAATCAGTCCTGAGAATGTGCAAAGTCTCTCTGAGATTACCCACACAAAATCTTGGGCCCATTCACACTACAGAATTACAGTGCTATTATTCCACTTTAAATGGCGATGGTTCCATTCTGTGGAATTCTGGAATTGTTAGTTGAGGGAAGGGTGTTTAAAATTCTCTGTTGGAGAACTCCAGTACATCACCAAACTACAAACCTCAGGATTCCACAGGATGGAATCATGGCAGTTAAAATGGAATAATAGCATTATAATTCTGTAATGGGAATGGCCCCCTCGTCATCTTGCACCAAGGAGTTTTTTCCTTAGAGAAAAAGGTCTGCATATTTTGTTTTGTTTATCATGCAATGATGAATCATGCCATCCCTACTGTTTGCAAGGCTGACTGAAGGAATCTGGGAGTTGCAGTCTCTGCACCACCCAAACCCTTCCTGTTCTGTTTTCCTTGTCTCACCCAGATTTCTTGAAACACACATAGCCAGCAAGCACTCTTTACCTGAGTCAGAAAGAAATGAGCCACCATCTGATACAAAACAGAGGTGCATTTACATGGGCCAGAATGCGCTGGCTCCCTGCCAACATATTCTGCTGGCTGATCAGGGCTGTTTCTCCCCCATTACCAGCATGAAAGGGGATGGAGTCCAGGCTGCCACGCCAGCCCGTTGCTGTAGCCGCTGCCATCCGCATCCCATTCTCTAAGGCCACAGAGCTGGCTGCAGCACGAGAACGAAGTCCCCTGCATCTGCCCAGCCTTGGTCCCATACTGCAGGACTCCTTCCTGGATACAGAAGAGTGAGGCAGACAGAGGCTGCAGTGATGGACTGGCGTGCTAGAATGGGCTCCGGTGGTCACATGAGCCTGATCCATTTTTTTGCCAGCTGAAGCAGATTTTACCAGGTTTTTTTTTTTTAAATGTGTGTAAGAGGCCTTACCAGATCTTCTCCCCATCTTGGTCCTGACTTTGCCCCGGGCATCATAAGAACTTCCTGAGGGCACAAAAGGGCAAATGGCCTGCATTGTTTGGGTTTGTAGCTCATCTACACAAACCCTAGGTCTAGAGGTTTGTGGTTTTCTTTTACTGGGGGCGGGGAGATTTTCTTTTTTTATCTGCCTTGCAGACAAGCTAAACAAAACATCTTATTTTTTTTTAATTTGCCTTGCAGACATCTAGGCTGCTAACATCAGTGTACAATGAAAGGCACCAGTTTATCATCCACTAATGTATTCTGAATTAAATTTTCAGTCATCCCTTACAGCCTAAGTGTAGGTATTAGTATTTATAGGATGCAAAATACTGCAGGGGTAGTGACATATGAGCTTGTGGTAGAAACAGCTGTAATTACTCAGGTTCTCCTTTTGAACTTACTTGTGCATCCTAGCATTTATTGTCTCAGTAAAGCCATGCTGATATAGGAAGGGGATAGACAAAATGGTTACAGAAGCCCCTAAAGCAGGGTCTTATGTGTATTTGTGTATGGGGGAAGGGGTACACTAGCAGCCATCATTGTGGTTGGAACCACATGTCTGCTCCCTTCCTAGACCAAGGGGTCAACGGGACAAGCTGACTTCCTGATGAGGGAGAAGTGATCTCAACAGATAAGAAGGAAGCAGAAGGCCTGAGCACACAGATCTCAGGGAGACAGGGGGTTGGAAGCTGCAGGGACTACCTCGCTCCCCATTGCCCCGTCTCCCGCCGATCATTCGATGAAGCACTTCTTTGCTTCCAAAACTAAGCACATCTTAACCAATCTCTATGCTCTGATGCTTCTTAAGAGCTGAGGCATCATAAGTTGAAGTTTGGACGCATCTCTGCAGTTTTTAATCAGCACTTTCCTGACTCCTTTTAGGCACTGCTGAGGTGGCATTGAGCTGATCTGTCAGCTTGAGGAGTGCTGATCGCCTCTGCTAAGCACCCCAGCATTCATTGCAACTGTCTACAGGAGTTGCCCGGCTTCCATCAGTGTTTTGACCTATGGTCCACAAACAAACACTTTCTCAGTCTATTACTGCTCCCTTTAAAAAGGAAAGGAAGAAACCTTAATGTGTTTTCGTCAGACAGAATGTTACGTAATGTTTTCAGGATGGCCATCACATGGCAGGGATGTGGATTGAAAAAAAGCCCGAAACAGGGATGGGAATTGTGCTGCCTTGCAGAGATTGTTTGCCTGTAGATTGCAGTAGTCATAGCCAGCATAGCTAACAGTGAGGAATGCTGAGAGTTACAGTTCAACAACTTCATTTTTATTGAGGAATGTTTATTGAGGAAATTACATGTACAATAAATAGAGAAGGCTGGCTGAGGCTTAGCTCGTCCCAGAGTTTGTTCTGGCTTCAGAGAGAGTGGTTACTGCTGGTGTTTTGCTTTTCCTAGAGCTCAGAGTGGCGATTGTGTGCCAGAAAAGCAAACCCCCAGTGGTGTGAATGTGTGACTAGCCTTGTGATGGTGGGGCTCGCCGGGCATTCTGACCTCAGAGAGTAACTAGTGCTGGGTGGGCTCTGCCTTTGGAATGAGAAATGGCACTGAGGAGCAGAAAAAATGATGGTGCTTCCTCTCCTCCTCATGTCCTCAAATCCAGTGCAGATGAATTGTTCACGCAGCAGTTTTCTCTGGAGTTTCCAGCAAACTCTGGAGAAAACTGCAAGTTTTCTAAAATCCGGATTAAGGGGGTATTCCCCAAGTCTGGTGTGAATAGGGCCGTATATCATGTGGCATCGTGTGGCATTATCAGGTTGGATTTGGGGGAGTGGGATTTGGGGGTTTTAACTGGTGTAGACAACCCTGTGGCTACTGGCCTTGTTGACTGAGTGATCCAGGGAAGTAACTTCTTGAGACTTTGAGTCTATCCAGTATCTGCTCAAAGGGGAACAGAGTGTTGTTTCCTTATGTGTTTGCAGATCTGCTCAAAGAAATTTTGCTGGCTGAGGGTGGAACAGAAAGTAGTACCCTCTTCCCTAAGTCAAAATGTAGAGCAGGGATGGGCAATTGCAGCAGGTCCTGGGGCCACACGGGAGCCTCTGGGGAGCCGTATGGACTACCAGAATTGTGCTTTTTTTTTTTAAAGGCCAAAGAAAAATCTTTCAAGTTATTTTCCTTGGCAGCAATAATCCAATAAACATTCAAATTTCTAACAATCTGTGGCACCTGGTGGTTTCATCTGTCTGTCTGTCTGTCTGTCTGTCTCTCTCTCTGTTTAAAGAAGCTATCCAACGTGCTGAAACTTACCCTCAAAGTAGATGTAGCACCTTGGATAGCTTCTTTGAAGTTTGGATGAAAACATGGAGCAGATTCATGGCCACTGACACGACCAGCCACCACTGCTAACAGTTTAGTTCTCTTTTGTGACACCTCAAATCAGCTGCCTAGGATAGCCGTCGCCCTCTGCTTAATGGTAGGGCCGGCCTTCCTGTGTACAAGACCTGTGTTTTAGGGGGAGCAGGTAATTTGGTGGCCTCTGAAATCCATCCTGTGAAGGTAAGAAATTGTGTCTCTCTGAAATGAGAACCTCTCAAGACATTTTCCTTCAAAATACTCCATAATAGGAACCTGGAGATGACAATGAAACCTATAAGCTGAACAGCAAAACTACTGACACAAATTTTTCCCAGAAGCCCTCATTCTTCATCAACCTCAATTATTGTTGGAATAAAGAACCCTAAGGAGTTGAGATGAAAAACCTCTTCAGTCCCAGACACTAAGTGCATGGATGCTTTAGCAAGCCCTTAAGAGCTAATGAGATTTTCTTCACCCTGCCCCCTGCACACTAAAGAGACAGAGAAAAAGGAAGAGAAAGAGGACCAAGGACCCAAATGCTGTTTTCAACTGTTTAATACACACCAAACTGTTATTTCCAAGCATCTCTGCCTGTCTCCAGTGGGGATTTGGCAGTGCATTGCTTTTTTTCCTTCTTCATTGACTTTCTTCTACTTATTGTCAGGGAAAGTGTGAAGTCAGAGAGAAAAGTTCCCATGAGATCACCACCATCTCCTGACAAGGATGTCTAAAGCATAATGTACAATGCCATCTGCGTATGTCTTGTAATTGTCATTGCAAATGGATGTATAGAGCATCTCCTTCTGCAATGATGCCTGCATTCTTTAGTTCTTAATCTGATGTCAGGGTGCTCCGCGTGACCATTTAGCGGCTGGGAAAGGATGTGGAGCAGCCAGGTGGTGGCTGTGTGTATCAACAGAAGCCCATAGGAAGAAACGGATATCGTCTTGGGCCTCCCAGGGGTCCTCTGGAGATCTGGGAGGGTCGTGCCATCTTCTAGCATCCAGCTGCAGACACACAGCCAACCACTGGCTGGCTGCCACTCATCTCCTCTCTAGCCACTAAACGGCTGTGGGCAGTGCCCTTGCAACTGGATCTGTAAGTAAAGAGTATGGGGTAGGGGGAGAACATTTACTAATGCCTGGCAGAGCTTTACACTCCAACAGTGTGATCTCGGATTCCAGCCAGACTGCTGAAGGCCAAATGATATATCCATGAGCCCTACTAGTGTGAAGGTGCAGCAGCTAAAAAAGCCAATGCGATTTTAGGCTGGATCAATAGGAGTATAGTGTCTAGATCAAGGGAAGTAATTGTGCCACTCTTTTCTGCTTTCATGAGACCTCACTTGGAATACTGCATCCAGTTCTGGGCACCACAATTTAAGAAGGATATGGACAAGCTAGAAGGTGTCCAGAGGAGGGTGACCAAAATGGTGGGAGGTCTGAAATCCATGTTCTATGAGGAGCGGCTTTGGGAGCTGGGTATGTTTAGCTGGGAAAAAATAAGGTTAAGAGGTGATATGAGAGTCATGTTTAAATATTTGAAAGGATGTCATACTGAAGATGGAGCAAGCTTGTTTTCTGCTGCTCCAGAGATTAGGACATGGAACAATGGACTCAAATTACAGGAAAAGAGATTCCACCTAAACATCAAGTGGAACTTCCTGACAGTAAGAGCTGTTGGGCAGTGGAACACACTGCCTGGGAGTGTGGTGGATTCTCCTTCTTTGGAGGTTTTTAAAAGAGGCCAGATGGCCATCTGTTGGGAATGCTTTGATTGTGTATTCCTGCATAGCAGGGGGTTGGACTAGATGGCCCTTGTGGTCGGACAGGTAGGTTGAGCTAATTAAGCAGCAGCTACAAACTTATAAACAATCAAATCTGCAAAAGAGGAACCCATGAATGTAGAGGGCCAAAGCAACTGAAATTAGTCAGTCACTAGGTTAAAATAACAGTTGTTTATGGCAATGCATTTAACACAGTCACAAGAGTGTGGATGCAGCATCTTTTTGTAATTGTGCACTCCCATGTAATTCAGATATAGGCTACAATCCAATACAAAAGCCTTTCACAGAAGTGTTTTGTAGGTAGAATGAACAAACATGTGGCAGGTCTTTACCATTCATTCCCCCTCTAAATGTCACTTTCACCCCTGCAAGTTCTGGCTTCACTACAAACTCTATAAGTCCCACAACTGCCAGTGAGCCATGGGAGCTCTAAACTAGCACATCTGAAGATGCTGCACCTATGCTCTTGTGACTGTGTTAAATGCATTGTCATAAACGGTTGTTATTTTAACTTATTCATTGACTAAATTCAGTTGATTAAGTCTTGTACCCCAAGATGTGAGGAGGAGTCCTTTGTGTCTCAACTGTGGTAGAGGCTCTATTAGTGAAGACAACAAGAAGATCCTTCTTAGTGTTTAAACAGTGGAAGTCTTTATTCCAAAAGCCTTGTTTGGCACCTTGTCTGACAGCATCCTACCACAGGGCAAAAACCTTCAGACAGACATTTGCTGTAAAAATTTAACTAAAGTTTATTGGTCTCTTTTTATTTTATTGTTGTTATATTATATTGTTGTGTTATTATATCATTGTTCTGTGATGGTATTGTATTTTATGCAGTTTTATAGTATGTGTTGCCACCATATGCATGGGACGAGTACCCGCAGTTTCAGTTACCTGTTGTCTGAAAAATATGGGCTCCCTAGACATTTCTTAGGTCTTCCAGCAGAACTCTATGCTAACTTCCGCCAGAAGTTACCATAGAATCACTCTGGAGATGCTTAGAGAGGCAGCTAGGTCCTCCAGTGTAATTCTATGGGGTTTGCTTTTACTCACAGTTTCAAGTATGTGGGGTAAGTCTGGGAACGTATCTTTTGCACATACAATATGTGTGTGCGTTTGTGCATGACCTTTATTTCATGCCTGGCTATATTTGTTGTTAGCTGCCTTGGGTGATAGGAAAAGACAGAAATACAGTATTTAAAAATGTGGCTTTTAAAACTAAATAAAATGAAATGCACACCCCTCAATTTTATCCTGGTTTTATTATGTACATGAGTTGGCAGGGGGCATGAGATGAAACAGCATTTTATTCATAATCTCTGTTCTGGTCCTGCTAAAATTCTATTCATAGACATCAGCAAAGGTGGAGAAAGTTGTGGGTTAGGCCAAGCCATAAAAAAAAAAAAAAGAAAGAAAAAGAAAAGAAAGAAAGAAAAGAGAAAGAGAGAGAGAGAGAGAGAGAGAGAGAGAGATTAAGGAACCAGCTGTTTCTGGTGGTAAGGAAGCTGAACGTGGATCTTTTTGTAATAAAGTAGAATTTTTAATGAAAGGGAAGCACAGCATCTAAATTTAGATGCTCTACTAATGCTTTTAAAACTCTAAGTGCATCTATGGCCAGAGGGTGTCTGAATTTTTATTCTCGGTGCTCGTTCTCCCCAAGCTGAATTTGGATCCCATTGAAGTCGGTGGCAGAAGGCTCACAAACTTCAAAAGGAATGGTATTTTGGCTCTGGAGCTTAATCACACCCACCCCAAACCCATTCCTTTGTTGCCCATTCAGGAGAATGGAGCATCTGCATACCCAAGATAGACTGGTCTGCATTTCCCCCCTTGACCGGCATAAGGGAAAAGATGCAAGGTTGAGCAGAGAGCCCATAATTTAGACAGGGAAGCAGAAGAGGAGGCCCAGAGACTATGCAAATTCTTGGTGCAAACTCCTTGAGTTGGGAGCAGAGCAAGATATTCTGCTACCAGAGCCAAAGGCAAGATGTGCCTCCTCCCTCTACATACAGAAACAAACACATCAGGTGGTTGAAATTTACTTCAACACTGGTACCCAAGCAATGTCCAATAAAGCCAATCCAATAAAGAGTTTCTACTTTCCATTAAATGCAGAAAAGTCCGTCCATCTCGGTCTATTTCCCAATGTGAAGAATATTAGGGTCTCTCTCTCCCTCTCCCCAGAGCTGCTTTGTTGGCTCACAGAACCCAACAGATCTAATAATTTTTCAAAAACCTTAAAAATTCCCCTTCAAATGCTCTCTAGGAGGCATGCGGGTTAATTATGCCATGAATTGGGGGCATTCCTGGGCTGTTTTGGCTAAGGAGGAGCCTTTGGGGGGGTTAGAATATGTTCTGGCTGTTTTGGGGGCTCCAGACATTGTAAGATTGCCTGCATACCCCCCACCAGAGGATAGTTTGAGGAAGACTTTTTTCTTTTTTGCAGGGGTTGCAGTTGTGTGGGGGAGATGGCCTTCCTAGTTCTCCTGGGGGAGGAACGTGCCCCCCAACCCTTGCCTATATTTGCTGTTAAATAAGAAGAGTTATTCTGGAACACACCAAAGGCTTAGCAAGACCAGCATTCTGTTCCCATTGTGACCAAGCAGATGCCTCTTGGAGGCCCAGACGCAAGATGGCAAGGTGAAGGCACACTTTTATTGTACTCCCCAGGTGCTGGCATTGAGAGGCAGCCTGCCCCTGATCCTGGAAGAAAGAACATGAGCTGTCTTGACTAGCAGCCATTGATAGAGTTAACTTCCATGAATGTGTCTAATCGCCTTTTAAAGTAATCTAAGTTGAAGACTGTCACCACCTCTTGTAGTAGCGAATTCCACCCCTGAACTATGGGCTGACCTGACCTGCCTTCCCGTAGAGATAGGAGAAGAACCAAACAAGTACCTCTAGTATGTTTGGCATTTGTGTTTGGGGTCTGTTCTCAACCACCTTCTATTTTTACTGACCAAGGGATTAACAGTTGGGGCTGGCGTTGTGGGTGCCCTCTTGCTCACACCTAATTTGCTCTTGACATCTCTTCACAGCTTTCACAATAACTGTGAAGTACTTCCCGATTTAGGAAGCCCCATGGTCTGATAAGAAGAGGTGAAACAAATAGGAAAGAGGGATCCTGTTAACAGCCCTGAGCTTCCTCAGACATATCCAGAAGTTGCTGCTGCAAGTCAAATCACGGCTTTCTTTGGACAATGTCATGCACTCCCACTTGTACGAAGGGCAGGGTAGAACACTTTTGAGAAACAAACAGTACTGGACCAGACATTACAATCATTTAATGGTCAAAAGAAACAGATCTTTCTTTCATCAATAGAGATTATCAGATGATCTCTCTAAAAGTGTTCTTTTGCCAGCATAAAATAAGGAAGTGAACAGAGCCCCATTCACTTCCTCCCTCGAAATCCCGTGAGACTTTGTTGCATGGGAAATTTAAAAATAAAAATAAACATTTAAAGTGACACAAAGCACCTAAATACACTCTAAAGGTCCCAAGTAACCTGGGGAGGGTCATAAAAAAGAGTGACACTTAACCTGGACGTTTCGATCTCACCTGGAAGTGTTCACACTGGACCAGCCATTCCTGCTGCAGTGACGGGATTTAAATGGCCTGAGATTTCGCACACTGGCACGAAAATGGGACAGGTGATCTATTGATGGCTTCAGCTGTCAATAGAAAGAAATGGAAGAATAATGCTAGCAGAACGCAAAAGGATGTCGTCATCTGATGTTATTGTCCTTTTGTGTTCCGCTGGCATCAGGATCACGCCACATTTGCTGTGTCTGTTAATCTCCAATGTTTGGAACAAAGAAAATACTGAAGACGGATGGCTGTGAAATGACCTATAGTTCTGTGGAATACCCAGAGGCCTAGCTGGCTCTCTGATTATAATTACGTGCCTTCCACATCAAGTGATAACAAATGTAGTTTTCTTTGTACAGCATTACAGAAAGGGATCATTTGCTGATCATATCATAGAATCTTAGGACTTTTTTGGATGTGTGAAATATAATGCAAGCAGCCTCGTTGCGTTGCGAGGCTGCTGCGCTGCAGAGCGTCAGTTTCGGATGACGCTCTCCCCTGCCGGTACTGTTGCAGTACCGCGGGGAGATTTGAGCGTCATAATCCATCGATTTTTAAGCACAATCAACTTTTGTGCTTAAAAATCAACGAAATATGATGCTCAAATCTCCCCGCGGTACTGCAGCAGTACCGGCAGGAGAGAGCGTCATCTGAAACCGACGCTCTGCAGCACAGCAGCCTCGCAACGCAACGAGGCTGCTTGCATTATATTTAACGCATCCAAAAAAGTCCTTAGAGTTGGAAAGGTCACCTAGTCTAGGGTCACCTAGTCCAACTCACTAGGGTCACCTAGTCCAACTGCCCGCCATGCAGGAATACACAATTATTCAGCACCCCTGAAAGATACCCATCCAACCCCTGTTTAAAGAACTCAAAAGATGAGGAGTCTGCCAAACTCCAAGGCAGTCTATTCCGCTGCTGGATAGCTTTTACAATCAAGAAGTTATTCCAGATATTTAGATGGAGTCTCTTTTCTTGTAATTTGAACCCACTGGTCCGTGTTCAGGTCTCTGGAGCAGCACAGAACAAGTTTGCTCCATCTTTTATATGACATCCCTTCAGATACTTAAAAATAGCAATCATGTCACCTCTCAGTCGTCTCTTCTCCAAGCTGGTCATTCCTATTATGAGAGCAAAATTTTCCTGGATATTGGTGATCTTCTTCTATGCTATGGTTTGCGCTATGTTTTTTTTTTGATCTGTGTTAAGATTTTAATGCAGATTTTTAGACAACTAGGGAAGGGGATGAGACAAGTCAGAAAAATGTGGTATGACTATTTTAAAAGATACATAAATAAACAGGCTTGCCAATCAGGCAACAGCTCTGGGGGGCATGTCTCGGGTGGGTGAGCCCTTTACAATCTTAAGATAGATGTTGGGAATGTTGCTTTCATGAACTACATCTCCTAGGAACCCCCCCCCCAGCCAATATGGGTAATGCCCCTGTTGGAAGGCATGTTCATGGGAATTGTAGTGCAAAAAGGTAACTTTTCCAAGTTCAGCTTGGTACTATAGCTGGGGCAAAATGAAATACAGTGGCTACACTGTGCTGTTTAACATTTTAATATTTTAATAGAACCCATCCTTGTGGCATTTTGGAAATAATCAAGAAGATCATCTCATCTTCCCTGATGCAATTTTGCATTTAGATTGCTGTCCCATGGTTAAGTGTAAGCACTCTGAAACCCTTTGCTCTTTCTTAATGCAAAATTGTGTGGGATTGCATCCAGAGAAGTAATTTTCCAGTGAATGTTCCTAGCTACCCTCCAATATTTCATTGGATTTTTAAAATTCATTATAAAGCGATGTGAAGGCATAGATTAAATTTTGAGAGATTGAAGTCGACAGGTTGAGCATCTGAAGAGTTTGGATTGGGAAAATGAGTGAGAGAAAACACCAGAAATATCTAAGTTGTCTTATACCATCATCCACAACCTTTCTTTTGACTATAACTCCCAAAATATAGTAGATATAGAAATAATATTTGGAAATACTAAAAAATGGTCAAAAAACATATTTCTGAGTGTTGAGAAATCCTGACAAGAAGAATCCAGGACTATTGTGAAATTTTGCAATTTCGGACTTATTCTGTGCAAAATTGCATGTGCTTATTTTGCTCAGAAAAATATATCTGTATGCAAAAATATTATTTCCTGTCCAGCAAAAGGTTTTTCCTGGGCAGAAAATGCTGTAATTGGAGAATTATTCTGCAGAAAACTTCCATGTAAGTGATTTGCTTGTTGCATATGCAAGAATATTGTTTTCTGCACAGAAAATGCTGTTTTATGTGAAAAACACCACATGTGAACTTTGCGCATAATAAGTCTCTCACAGAGAGCTGTTTGGCCGGTGGGCTATGGCATTGCTCCAGAATGGATCCGTGCTGGTATGTGTAGTCAGCGTGTCAATCTGGGGCAGCTCTGGAGCCCAAAGTTCTGGACTGGCCCCGGATTACAGTATCAGTGTTGGTGCACCCTCAGTCCCTTAGAGAGCTCCTTGAAAGTTCAGATTAAAGCCTGAAATAGATTTTACAACTCCTGGAAGCTAACAGCTTCTGCTGGCAGGGGCAACCTGTGGACTGGCTTCACACAGCAGGTCTAGCAGCAGGAACCCCATGGAGGCTGAGAAAGGCATATGGCCATGGGATACTGGATCAATGTGCAGCATTACTATGTGGTTTACTGGCCCCCTTCCAATGAAGTCAAACCTGCCCTTTGAAACCACCTCTTCCAATCCCATTCTCTAAAACCCATGGCCTAGAAAAAAATATATTTTGGACTATGAGTCCCAATCTCCCATCAACCATCCTGGCTCCTAGCTATGGCAGGTGGAAGATTCTGGGACTTGTAGTCCAAAAAAGTAATATTACCAAGCTCTGTCCAAACTGGAAGTTTTATCCCAATGTATTAAATTCATTTTTCCATTAAATGTTTGCAGATTGGGAACCTGAGATTTTAAGGGTGCTCTTTGCATGGATTTCTAACATCATCCCATTTATTGCAGAATCCTGCAGGGCTGCTGTTCCCCACCTAGTCCCAGATCAAAGTTCTCTTCTCCTAGAGGAACTGCATCATGAACTGCCCCGAGAAGCTCATCTCACAAGTGGGTGGGAAATACAACTCAATTTCATCCCTCAAAACTGGATACGAACCAGCTTCTTGGATAGTTTAATATTAATTAGAACAGAGGGTTGTGTCTCTGTGTTCATGCAGCTGCGTTTGGATTCCTCATCTGGAAAACTAATTGGAAAGTTTGCGTAAGTGTGTGCCTAGGAACTTACATTACCCAAATGAGGCCTGAGCAACTGCCATAGCAAGATAATTCTGCAGCAGCAAGATAATTCAGCAGCTGTATTAGAAAGCCATGAAAACAATAATAAAGATATTACAAGCAAGCCAGAAGCCTATTATGTTCAACCTCCTGCTTGCAAATTAAATACACACAGATGTATTGCTTGCATCACCCTCAGCTCTTTGAACTAAAATAGAGGATGCAGGAAGGGCAGAACACAATCTGCCTACTACTTTTTTTAAAAATCTCCATTACTGATGAGGGGGCCAGTGTGGTGTAGTGGTATGAACGTTCAACTACAAATCTGGAGACCAGGGTTTGAATCCCTGCTTAGCCATGGGAACCCACTGGATGACATTGGGCAAGTCACATTCTCCCATAAGTCAGAAATGACTTGAAGGCACACAACCACAACCATCATCACCACCACAAATGATAGAAGCCTGATTACCCAATTTGCCAAACAGTTTTGCACAACCATCATTCATGAAAAATAAGAGCTTGAACTGAAGTCATATAGTTAATGTCTAGGAATGTCTCTATATAACTAAATTATATGGCTCTATTAGGGCTGCCATGTTCAACCATTTTATCAGTTATGGATGAAGAACTTACATTAGGATTTGCTAAAAACATATTTAGGCCCTTACTGAAATAAACCACCCCCCACTGAATGCTATGAGTGTTACAGAACCATTTGCTGTCTTGGCACACTTCTGACGACAGAGTGTTTTTGAGAAAATACAGTGATTCATCTGTTATTTTTTTATATAAAAAAACAGGATTTGCAGTGGTATTATTTATATTTTTCTTGTAGCAGTTGAACTGCTCGAAGTGCCTCTTAATGATATCCTCTTAATTTAGATGGAGTCCTCCAGATCTCTACAGCTCCTATAAAACTTCATCATTGGTTATGCTGGCTGGGAGTAATGGGTGCTAGAGTCAAATAACCTTTGGAAGGCCACAGTGCGCCACTCCTGGCTCAGAACATGATTACTCTCTGTTTTACAGATGAGCATCTGAGGCCTTATTTACACAAGCCAGGATACGCCAGATCCCTGCCGGTGTATCCTGGCCATGGTTCAAGACTGTTCTTCCCCCCAATAGCTAGACAAAATGGGCTGGAGTCCAGACAGAATGCTGGCCCATCATGGCAGCTGCTGCTACCATTTTCCTCGCTCTGCCATGTCCAGGAAGCCACCCCACACCATGTGACAAAGACCCCTGCATGTGACCAGCGTTGGCCACATGCTGCAGGCCTGCTGTCCGGACCTGGAAGAGTAAGGGCAACTGGCAGCTAGAGTGATGGGCTGTCTTGCAGGGACAGGCTCCTGTGAACATGTGGAGCCCGACCCATGTGGTCCCAGCGGAAATGGAATAAGCTGGGTATTTTTTTAAAATGCTATATTTGGCCCTACCCCAGCTTCCTCCAATTTGAGCCCTGGTTTTGTCCTGGGGGTCATAAGGACAGCCTGGGGGTCATAAGAACTACCTGGGGGTCGTAAGGACTACCTGGGGGCAGAACAGGGCATGCCCTGTGCCATTTGGACTGCAGGGCTCTTAGACAGGGGCAGAATGGGGTAAATAGCCTGTGTAGATAGGACCTGAATCTCAGTGGTGTCAAGGGGTGCATCAGCACTGCAGAAATAGTGCAGTTTGACACCACTTTAAGTGCTGTATCTCCATCCTATGGAATCCTGAGATTTGTAGTTTTACAAGGTGTTTAGCCCTCTCTGTCAACAAATGCTGGTGCCTCACAAAACTACAAAGGCCTCTTCAGGGTTCCATGACACAGGTAAGTGTTTTTAACTGTTTTAAAGCATGTTTTTAGTAATGCTAAAAATGTTTAATGCCTTTTTAACTTTTGTAAATTAATGTTTTAGCAGCATCTTTTAAAATTACTGCAAGTTGCTTTGAATCCCATTGTGGGGAGAATGGTGGCATATAAATTCAATCAATCAATCAATCCTCTTCTAAGATGTTTGCTTAACAGAGGTACTGGTCCTCTTCTGACAAGGGTTCATCCAGCAAGGGAAGGACAGTAACTGAAAGGAGGATATTGGCTTAATACAGACATCCTGCATCATATGAACTCTGGAGTTTCAAGTGAATTAGTTTCATTGACCCCTACCTATGGTTCTGGAAGACCATGGGTGCACATACACTGTATAAATAAAGCGATTTGACACCACTTTAAGTGCTGTAGCTCCATTCTATGGAATCCTGGGATTTGTAGTTTTACAAGGTCTTTAGCCTTTTCTGCCAAAGAGTGCTGGTGCCTCACAAAACTACAAATCTCAGGATTCTGCATGATGTCTACAGTGTAGATGCACCCCATGAGACTAGCAGCTATGAAGAAACCACAAAAGATCCAGACTTTCCAATGAAAGCAATAAATGTTGATGGCATACCCTGATTGGGCTCATGGATCTTTGGACTCTATTGAAACAAGAACTACAACTTTTTACATTTTGGCAAACTGCTATATGCTTTGTCAGCATTCCCATTTTGGTTAGTTGCTCTGTCTTTCCTTCCATCCTGCTGCTGCTGCTGAATTTTTATGCATTGGCAGATAAGTGGTCATTATCATAATTCTAAGGATGCCCTGAGGGTACTGCTCTGGAAATCTTTTATGCACGCATTTCCTGGAAATAGGAGGATGTTCCTTATTAGTGATGGATACATCATTCAAATACTGCTACTGCCCAAGTTTCCATGGATACAGAAATAATCCCTCGAATACAAAAAAAAAATAGTGTAGCATTATGATAGTTAAGTAATATAGCATGCCTTTAAAAAAACTTGATTTTTTAAAATCATGTAAAGAACATTACAAAAATTGAATGGTTAGGATATGCATGATATGAATACTAGTATTTTCTTCTGATATCCACTGTTGTGTTAGATATGATTCAAATAAAAAACTTTGGTTTGCAGAGCCATTAGACTGCATTCCTGCACAATATATCCTCTGACAAAAATAAGATTAAAATAAAAATTCCAGAGGAAACTCAAATAACCATTTCTCTGACATTGTAACCAAGGGCTTATCTACACTACAGAAAAACATTGTACTCACCTCATAGTTGCTGCAAGCCAGAGGCGTGATGTTCTTGATGATTTGATGGGGATGTGGTTCTTTTAGGGGCCTGAGGGCTTTAATCTGGTTTTTTAAAAACTGCCTTTTACCCCACACTTTAGTGGAAAAATTGTATGTGTGGCCACCTCCCAGTTGGCTTCGGTGTGGAGCCAGGACATGGGGAGTTGGGTGGGCAGTACTCTGTTGCATTTACATTCTGCCAGTGTGCAGCCATTATTATTTTTTGAATATGTGCTCATGCGGAGATCAGTATTAGCATATCTCTGGCTATCCAGTAATACACTACTCTGGGACAGCATATATTTGCAGGCATGAGTGGAAGAACAAAAAACACCCCAGTGCAGCCATGGCCATGTGGACGGAAATAGTGTGAAATACAGGACACGTGATCAAGGTAGGACTGCCCTTTAACACCGAAGCAAGTTCACTAGCGGGTAATATGTGGCTGGTAAAGTGGATCTTGCTTCATTTTCACACTGAAATGTGTGGTGTTCACGGGGTCACTGCGGGCCCAGGAAACTTCAAATTGAAGGTGCTTTCCCCCCCTGCCATGTAGGCAAATCCCAAGTGAGTGAAATGTTACTTTTTGTATTGCAATTCCCAGAATCCCAGGATTCTGGGAGTTGTAGCCGAAAGAGTAACTTTCCCGATTTCTAAGTACCTGTCCTTTCCTAAGGAATATATCACATGCATGCCAATAATTGCACATTTAAAATTGTCCCAACATTTAAATCTTCTTCCATACGCTAATCTAAGGGTCAAACCCCATGCTAAATAGCTAAAGAAACCCAGTTTTACTCAAAAGTAAGCATGCATGCTAATTGAATGCATCCTTTTACTCCCCCAATATTTTTTTATAAAAAATGAGGGAAGGTTAACCTCCCTCATAGGTGCACATTGGTCCTAATCCTCCTTGGGATTGCACGTAATAAAGATGAATCTTTAGTTGTTTAGTATGTATTTCAAGTAGCTTGTAGTTTCACTGTAAGATGTCAGAGACAGGTCTTCTAGTTCTAGAAATACTAGTCTTCCATCCTCAGGGCATTTTCATATGGGGATGGTTTCAAATGAATTGAAGTGGTGACTCACAAAAGATGCAAGTGCATGTATACTGTGGTTTTGCTGATTAACCCTGATGCATTCCAAGACTTCTTTGCCATTCTTTAAGAATGTAGTCTACACAAATATTTTAAAGAGGAAAAGGCTTACTCAAGCCCTACTGATCAATGCCTTCAAAACAGAATCCCATCAGCACACTGACATTTATTACAACAGAACACGATGGTACTTTTTGCTAGAGGGGAGATCATAACGGATTCACCCTGAAATGTCAAACATCTGCTAGTTCTGGATATAAACTAGAAGGAAAGGCCAAGTTTAATTTTCTTTTTCATTAAGTCTGGAGTAAGGGGGATGGATGGAGTCAATGTGTAAGCAGGATTTGATAGGTAATGCACCTTTCACTCTAAATGTTGCTAATGATTTTGGGAAGGGACAATTAATCTGCAGTTAAAGTACCCGTTGATTAGTCCATCAATCAACTCTCTTAAAGTGTGCAGTCTGAATGATGATAGGGGTGATTTATTGAAACCTTGTAGAGGGCAATGTAACTTGCCTAAAGGGTAACCAGGACACATTATGCAGAGACACCCAGGCCTACTTCTGAATAGGTAATGAACATTGATGTGGAGCAAATCACAGCTCTCTGATGAGGTCACCTGGATGATATTTATACACTTACAATTTTCACTTTCAGGTATACAGTACAGATGGTCAAACATTAACTACTGATAAAGCCTCCATCCTGAATCGATGGGCTGAACACTTTCAAAGTCTCTTTAGTATCAACCGAGTAGTCCAAGGCTCAGCTATCCAACATATGATACAAAAACTGATGAAAAATGAATTGGACATAGCTCCCACTTTGGAAGAGACCCTTAAGGCCATACAGTAGTTAAAAAACAGCAAGGCAGCTGGGATTGATGGAATCCCACCTGAAGTTTGGAAACATGGAGGTCATGTACTCCATGATAAATTCCACAAACTCCTTGTGAATTGCTAGGAAAAGGGGGAACTGCCATCAGATCTCCAAGATGCAGTCATCATCACCCTGTACAAGAAAAAAGGAGCAAAATCTGATTGCTCAAACTATCGAGGCATAACACTGCTCTCTATTGCTGGAAAAATCCTTGCAAGGATACTCCTGAACAGATTAGTTCCTGCCATTGCAGAAGAAGTTCTTCCTGAAAGCCATTGTGGCTTCAGAGCCAATAGGAGTACTACAGATATGGTATTTGCCCTTAGACAACTGCAAGAGAAATGTAGAGAGCAGAACAAGGGTCTCTATGTAACATTTGTGGACCTCACCAAAGCCTTCAACACCGTGAGTAGGAAAGGTCTGTGGCAGATCCTGGAAAGACTAGGATGTCCCCGCAAATTCCTTAAAATGATTATCTTGCTACACAAGGGCCAGCCCGGTCAAGTCAGATACGGCAATGCTCTTTCAGAGCCCTTTCTAATAACTAATGGAGTGAAGCAAGGTTGTGTTCTTGCGCCAACTTTATTTACAATCTTCTTCAGCATGATGCTCCAAAGGGCTATGGCAGAGCTCAAAGAAGATGACGGCATCTATATACGTTACCCTACTGATGGTAGCTTGTTTAACTTAAGCCATCTGAGGGCTCGCACTAAGACTCGAAACTATCTAGTCCGTGAGCTGCTCTTTGCTGATGCTGATGCCCTTGTTGCCCACACAGAAGCAGCTCTGCAGCGCCTAACATCCTGCTTTGCAACAGCTGAAGAGCTGTTTGGGCTGGAAGTCAACCTGAAGAAAACAGAAGTTCTTTACCAGCCTGCACCACAGGACAAACACCAGCATCCCCACATTGCCGTCCGCAAATCTGTGCTCAAGTCCGTTCAGCAGTTCACCTACCTGGGAAGCATCATCTCCTTTATGGATCTGAAACATGGGTCACCTATCGCCACCACTTACGATTCCTCGAACGCTTTCATCAGCGCTGTTCATGCACAATCCTAAATATACACTGGACTGACTATGTGACGAATGTTGCTGTCCTTGAGCAAGCAGGGATCACCACTATTGAGGCCATGATATTGAGAACACAGCTGCACTGGGCAGGACATGCTTCTAGGATAGAGGACCATCGCCTCCCAAAAATACTACTCTATGGTGAACTCACCACGGGTCAGTGTAAGAGGGGCGCTCCAAAAAAACGATACAAGGACTCCCTGAAACAACATCTCAGGCTCGGCCAAATTGATCACCAACAATGGTCCGCCCTGGCCTCACATCGGGAGGCATGGAGACGCACTATCCACAATGCTACAGCCTTATTTGAGAACTCACGCCGAACAAGTCTTGAAGAGAAACGGCAACGCAGAAAGAATCACAACCTGGTAACATCACCCGAGGAAACCTTCTGCTGTGCTTTCTGCAACCGGACTTGTCTATCTTGGATTGGCCTTTTCAGTCATCAGCGCGCTTGCAGAAAATGCAGGATGAGTCCTTCCTGAATCTTCGTTTGCGAAGAAAAGCCAGAGAGAGAGAGAGATACTTGTGAAATAAGGGTGGACCACTGTCAGGGTTTGAGGGCCACACTGGCCCTCTAGGAGACCTTGGAGGGCTGCCCTGCCACATCCCTCTATAAAAAGATCCAACTTTTTGCCTTCAGATGCCCCCAAATGCTTTCTGGACACAATTTTGCCACGTTTTTATCTCCCTGGGCCATTTTATAGGGCTGGCGGATTGCAAACTGGAAACAGCTTCTGTACCTTTAATAGTTGTGTAGAAGAGGGAATTTCAGCAGGTGTTGTTCAACTTACAATCATATACCAAGCAACACCTCCTGAAATTCCCTCTTCTACACAACCATTAAAGGTACAGGAGCCATCTCCAGTGTTCAGTCTGGCAACCTTAGCCCAAAAGGGATCTTTCCCCCCCCCAACAGGAAGTGACCTGGAAATCAACTTCAGATCACTTTCCGTTAGGAAAATAAGCCCTCCTCTATGCCTGAAATGGTCTGCGGGGGGGGGGAAGCATGGTAGAATTGTCCTCTCTCATGCCCTAGATAGAATTTGGGGGCATTTTTTAAAAAATATTTTTTGAAACTCGGGTGGCCCTGGGAGACACATGAAGTCCATGGGATGCACTTTTTTTTGACCCCTGCCTTAAAACATGTAAAGTGCAAATGGGAAAGAGAAACTCAGTTCAAAGTCGTGGGCATGACCTAAAAAGCCACATATGTCTTTGGTTCTAACTATATCAGTGGTTCTCAACCTATGAGTCCCCAGATGTTGTTGCACTACAGTTCCTAGGAACCCTCTGAGGTCTCACCTTGACAGCCAGGTGGTCCTCCCAGTCATTAGTGAGACTGTAGGATTGAACTCACAGCCTCATTGACTGAGAGGGCCACCTGGTTGTCAAGATGAGACCTCAGAGGGCTCCTGGGAACTGTAGTCCAACATCTGGGGACCCACAGGTTGAGAACTACTGAACTATATGAAAGACCATGGCCTTGTCTACACTGGCCAGTATACACAGGCTCCCCACAGGAGTATTTTGGCCTCAGATCAGGCCATTCTTCCCTTGCTACCTGAATAAAATGGGATGGATTCCAGATCACCACGCCAGCCCGTTTCTGCAGCCACTACCATCTGCATCATATTCTCTGAAGCCAGGAAGGGGCCCCACAGCACTTGATCAAGACCCCGTGCATGTGACAAGCTTTGGTCACATGCTGTGGGCCTGCTTCCTGGCTTCAGAGAATGTGATGCAGATGGCAACTGCAATGATGAGCTGGCATGCCGGTATGGGCTCCTTTGGACTCACAGGGCCCAATTCATTTCTTCCAAAAAGAAGCAGTTTTCCCCAGGTTTTGCTCAGACGTTTTATTGGGCTTTACCCCAGCTTAGCCCTGTTTTCCCCTCCTCTTTGTCCTGGGCACCATGAGGACTGTATGGGCTGTAGGGCTCTAAGACAGGGGCAAGACAGGGTAAACAGCCCATCTAGACAAGACTCATATCTCCTTATATAAGCCTTCTCATGCACCATAGAGAACTTCCAGAATTGCTCCAAGCTTTGGTGTGGCAATGGCAATGGGGCTTTGTGTTGCTTAAGGGAGCAACTGTGCCTTTTCACACCAGAAAGTTGTCCACCCTGATGTAAACCCACAGCAATATTAACCCTACTGCATATCCCATCATTCTGATATTGAATTGCAATGACTGCAGATCACATCATTCTAATTTGGGATCAATATTTATTTGGCTTGATATTAATTGGGCCAGTAACTGAGCCATCCACAGGCTGATGGAAGCAAAGGTACTCTGGGATATAGGAGTCAAGCAAAGTTCATGCAGTATATGCCAGGGAATGGGCCTAGCAAATTATCCAAACATTCACACCTTAACAACAATCACGCAGCATTCCTTTGGGAAACAAGGAGACTCTGCCTGTAATATGCAAGACTTGACAGACCGCTATCTACTGAGCTGGAAGATTCCATTGCCTTGTAAATCAAAGTTCCACCTTTACTTCCTTTAGTCAAAGAAAAAGTGCCTTTAGTCAAAGAAAAAGTCAATCACTTGATACCAGTTTCCCCCAATTCCTGACTGGTTCATAAATCCTTTGTTCATGCAATTGAGAGTTATCTGAAGACAAATGTTCCTTTGATCCATAGTGCAGCTTCAAAGGAATTTTCCTTATACCCCCCCCCCCGGAAAACTTGAGTTTTTGGTTCGGTTCCTATATCCTCCCGAATCCATGTCTCTCTATAGCAGCTCCTGCTCCTCCCCTCTCCAAAACTCCTCACTCCTACTAACGTATCCCTGATCTCTGGACGGCTTTCCTGCCAAGCTAGGTGCTCCATTCCTGGTCTCCCTAATCCTAACCTTCCCTTCCAAGTTCCGCCCACCCTACTTTCTGCTGCTACTCTAGAGTAATGCCGTTTCTCCCGAGAAGAACTCAACTGCAGGAGCAGGTACAGTATCACCCCAAAAAGCATCAGTCTAATCCCCTTTCTAACTATTTCTTGCCTTACTCTGGTAGTCTTGTTTGCTTGTTTAAATGAATGCGTGTTGTGTGTGAATGCCTTACTTAGGTCAATAAAGTTCCTTCAATTATTTTTGACATCTGACTCCTGTGTCTTTCCTGGCTCCACCCATATACATAGGATAAAGATCTTGTATGCAACCTTTCATTTGCCATTTGAGTTGCTATTAATTCCCCTTTGTAAGATCATTTTCATGAGTGGATGTTTCCACATCAGCGGCTTGAACCCAAGCCTTTGAAAAGGTTTGGGTATTGTAGAGTACTAGTGGGTGACTGGAACTTTCCATTTCAACATTATGTGAGAAGTATGAGCAGGAGTCATGCAAATGTCTTGTGCATCTTCTCTTAAGTATTACAGTTTGCACATATTTAGAAGATGTGGTCCCTCAAGTGATGGAAGATATCTGTTTGTCATTGCATGTGCTTATCTTCAACTATGTATTCTGCCTTTAGTGTGCCCGGTCACTGGAAGGTAAACACAAGCTTTATTTACATGTCTGATTGCTGAGGCCCATGACTCTGAGGAAACTTTTGTATGCAACAAAATGTGCTAATTTCAAGCAACACACATTCTCCTCAGCTTCAGTTTTGAGTCTTGCTAGATTTTCAGACAACACTGTTATAGTGTTACTATTCCACTATATTTGCTTTGGCTGCCTCCCGTTGAATCCTGGGATTTGCATTTTAGGGAGGGGCATTTGCAACTCTCAGCCAGAGAGCTCTTAGGCCTCACTAAAATACAAACCCCAGAATTCCACAGCAGGAAGCCAGAGCAGTTAAAGTGGAATAGTAACACTATAACAGTGTGGTCTGAAAATCTCCTATCTCTAACAAGCTCTTCACACAAGCAGTGTGATTAACATTAAATCTGAGGCCATAGATCTGACATATCAGTGGAGACCTTGCCGTATCTGTTGAAATGCAGGACTTTAAAATGTAGAGTAGAATAATTTGTATTCTTTTCCATCCAATCGTGGCTAAAGTGGTTCCTATTTCAATGTCAGATGGGACTCTATAACATCATTCTAAACCAAGTTAATGCACTGCTGCTAATTAAAGTGTCCTTTGTTCCTGACCTCAGCCTAGCCTTTACTGACTTCTTCTTGGATAGACTGTATACGGCTTAATTAAATGAACTCCATAGAGCAGTGTATGGAAATAGCCCCTTCCTTTGCCCTGATGCTTCTTTATCAATTGCTCAGGCGTGCATCTCAGCTGCCGGCTCTTTCCTTCTGCATTTATTAATCTGTGCGTTTGCCTAGCACTAATTTAAAAGTTCCGTCTTCTGTTGCAAAGCAGTGCACCTGGCTTCTCTCCACATTTGCATCAAATACGACATCTCACAGGATTACACCAAACTAGGTTTCCTGTGCAAAGTATAGTGGATATGGGGGCCGGGTGAGGGGGAGAGAATGGGAATGGATTTCAATACATTTTTTTGGTACCATGATTTTTTCACACACACACCCCCCAATTTTTACAGAATCTTTCCCAATATTCTTCTGGCTGTTTAAATTTTTTGCTTAGTTTGAAATGTCTTTTCTAGAACACAGTACAATCCTTGCTGTGTGAACAGTTTACCTTGATTATCTTTATGTTTTGAGCCAAGGATACTTGTTGTCTGTAAGCTGCTGTGAATACTACAAGGTAATATGAGCTTGGGTCACCTTCATTTTAACTTGATTCATTTTTGTAACCTGATTCATCTCTGCCTAGTTCATTCCTGCTCTTAGATATGTTTGCCTATGTGTTTGGAGCCAGTGACAAACAAGGTGAAACTTTGACCACCTTCCTCCCAGTAACTCCATTATCTTTGAAGAATTAAGAGAGACAAAGCAATGGCTTTGGAAAAATAGGATGGAGAAGGCTATTTGGATAATTATTAAAAGAAATTATTACCCCTGCTTAAGATATTGAAATGCAAACGATAGGAAGAAAGAGTCTGAGAATAGAGTTCTGAGCAGTTTATGTCAAGTCCAGAAACCTTGAGGATCAAACAAAAGTTTTGTTCTGAACAAGGTCATTGTTTGAAAATGCTGACCAGAAAAGGAGAGAAACATAATTTCTTAGGTATCTTACCTGAAACGTAAATAACTCAATGTTGAAAACTGCTGTTCAAAGATAGTTTTTTTTTCGAGTTAGAAGTTGTAGCTGACTGAGTGTTTTGAGGATATAATTATGAGGCTTAGTGCCCATTGAGGTAAGTCGTGTTGACTCCCACCCATGTGTTATTTTCCTTTGTTTTGAAGAGAACATCTTTTGTGGTGAAATATCGATTTAAAGACATGTTCCTTGAAATCTTTAGAATTTTAAAGATGACTTTAAAGGTCTTTTTGCCATTACTAACCTTTTTAGAATTGTGTGCTATCCTCTTATATCCTGTTACAGCATGCCAATATTCTTGATTTTTTAAAGAAAATAAATCAATGAAAACTACCCCCCTCCTCTCAAGATTTTTGATTTATACATACCGCCAGTGCAATCCTGCTGAACCCACAACAAAGACAGATGGGCTCTCTTCATGGAAGATTTCACATTATCTAGTTACCTCAGCAACTTACAGTTGATTAAATACCAGGGAATGAAAATTTCTCTTTAAGAGGTTAAGATGTGACAAAGTGCGTGTGTGTTTAACAATTACCATGGCCTATTGATAAGCCTGTTTCTGTGGGTATAAATATGGAAATTAGACAGGGCTGTTTTGAACTTTGACCCACCAACATTTGCTAAAAATATTTTTTAAAAACAGGAAGCAAGGCAAGCCCAAGATATTTTGCTGCCTGAGACAAAAGGACACAATGGCACCTCATATTTTCATGCCCTAAAGCTGACTGGACTGATAGCTGAGTCTTTCTTTGGCACTGGTGTATTCCCGTACTCATAGGCCAGCATCCTACATCATGTGGATGGAGCATAATGTTCTGCTTGCACAGTTACATATGCAAGCCTGTGGGTTTCACATACAAGAGTGCATTGCCATGGCATTTATTGGCCAGGTGGACAGTGAGGAGAGGGCAACACCTAGGTCTGCAGCCAGAAATAGAGAGCTAACATCACTATCTATCTCACTAGCCAACTGAGAGCAGGCTGGACCTGAGCATGTTCCAGCTGCTCTTGCACACCCACAGGAGAAAGAGCAGCTTCCTGGCTGTTGTTCTGCATCCAAGATTGGTGTGTTCAGGAAGGAGATATTGAATGCTTGCTCCCACAGCAAGTCCCTGCAGCAATGTAACTGGGAGTTATGCCCACCTGTGCTACCAACAGGCTGTCAGCCCATGTTTGCAAGGTGCTGACACACTGATACTGCATCACCTGCATGTTATCTACCCTGATAGCCCCCATCTTAGAATATGAAATGATTGGCAATATTTAATAATTTGGTTTAATGCGGCCTTCCATGTGGTTAGCAAGTAAACCGGGGACCCCCAAGTACCAAGGTTGGAGTCATGTATGACCAAAGGAGGGACCTTTGGAAGTTCCCCAAACAAATACTCAGATCAGAGATTAGCACCTGGAGGTGCTAATGCACTGAATGATAGCAAAGTCCTTGATGTTTGTAAAACGGGTCCTTCCTTCCCTCGCCCCTTCCAACAATAAACCTTGCCTGCTCCTATTCAGTTCTAAATATATTGACCATTAACGATTGTTAACTGTTCCAGAGAACCCTTTGTTTACACCTGGGAGCCTCCAAGAAACATTGTATTCCACTCCAGATCCTATCCCTTCAGGGGAATTATTCCACAGAAATATCATCCTAAACCACCACCCAAATGCGTACAGTTCCACTTCCTCTCAACTTCACATCAGACTGTGTAGCCATCCCGTCTTCCAGACACCCTTGCTGTTGCTGTACTTTGTGATCTCAGCTCTGCAGAATCAATACAGTATAACCTGCAACCCCCTTAATCTATTCCTCTATCCAAATGCTTCCTATTATCTTCAATAGCCTTATGTAATTGCCTGAAGACTGAGTGTTTGGGTGAATGCAGTTGATATTAATTTCCAATAAAGATAATTTAATTGTATGTTTTGGCTTAGAGTATCCTCTGTTACTATTGGTATACATAGCTTAAAAGATTCTGTCATTACCCGGCCTCTCACTGCTGTATTTGAGCTTATTAAGCATTTCCTATAATAATTTTGGAGACTAGTGGGATTCTCACATACCCCACACAATTCGGGTAACAAGTCCAATGAGACGATATAGTCTCAGAACAGTTTCAGCATGTGGTTTGCACTTTGCATAAACTAGGTCATATCCCCATGCTTCAGCTGTGATTTCAGCCAGATTGCTCCTGATGGTATGGCATGCCAAGCAAATTCAAGCACTCACACATGCAGTGTCCTTCATGTGGCCTTGATGTCAGAAAGTGGAGACACAGCTATAAATAGATGGAAAGCTTGTCAAATTTCTTGGTGCCTTAATTAAGTTAACCTCACAGCCATCCATTGGGCTGCTGGGTTGTTTGTTTTTTGTCTCTTCTGGCATCACGCCCTCATGCCATTTCTTGTTGGTTGCAGATATGAGCAGCAACATCGCATAGGAAGCTTATCACAAGATATTAATTAATTCAGCACAAATAACATCCACTCTAATCTCAGCGATGTGGTTCAGTCTTTCTGCTGCTAATGAAAATGCTCAATAATAAATGAGTGATGAGGGCAATATGGGCTAGGGAAGTGAGAAGCAGAGCTTGTATTGGGAACTAGATATTAGCAGTCAGTTAGATCTTCTCTATCTGTTATTTATTTATTTATTTATTTATTTATTTATTTTCTCCACTTTGCTCAAGGTAGCATGCATGGCTCACCTCTTCCCACACTTTATCCTCACAACAATCTTGTGATGTATGCCAGGCTGACAGACTGCATGAGCAGACCAAGGTCACTCTGTGAGTTTCATGCTTCAGTGGGGCCTCATCATATCCTGCTCTTGTCTTGTCTTGTCGTGAATAAAATAACATTAAAAAAATAGCAGGGTTATTATTTTTTTTACTGGATTCATGGTTGGTGGGGAATTGGCATAATATTTGAACAGGATTTGAACTTTTTAAAAAGCTATACAACCTGCTGAACACTATCTCCTAAATAGGCTTAGCACCTTAAATAGCTCCTTTAAAGTTCAGACTAAAACCCAGAATGGATTCCCCACCCCATTGACATGGAAGGCACCAGCCACCACTGCTAGGAGATAGGGCGGGCTGTTTGATGGACACAGTTTTGTCTGTCTTCTAACATAAAGGAAAGCTAACAAGAGGAACTAGTGGTGCATTGTAATTTCTGCCTTACCCTGAGATCTGCCACCTGAGGTGGTTGCCTCATTCTGCCTGGTGGTAATGGTGATCCTGAAAAGTGTACCAATTTTAAAAATTGAAGTGTTTGGGTGGTCTGGAGACTGGAGGAGGGCTTCAGGGGTCACAAAATGGGGTCCAGAGACTTTAGGTGTTCCACAGACTCCACTTTACCCACCCCTGAAATAGATGGATGATTCACAATCTCTCTAGTAAAGTCTGGTGCAGTCTCTGAAGTCCTAGTATTTCCATCAGTCAGATCCTTTATTGTTCAGACAAGCTGGTTTCTCTTGTAGAGCTGAACTGAGTCTTTCCATTGCCTAAATATTTCCTGCTGCTTTACCCAGACTGTCTATTGTTTCACAATCTTTTATTTTATTTTATTCAGGGCAGGGAGAAACCGAGTTGTGCCGCCAGAGCTTCTAAACAAACCATTGTCCCAGAAAAGTGTAGGCAGCTTTCACCGTCGTTCATCCGGATTTAGCTTCCACCCCCATATGTTAAAACTCTTGTTTGGGATTTTGTTTGTGTTAGCAGGAAAGGCAAGGTCCTCTTGTTTTTTTCATCAAGCCTCTTTAAGTCACAGAAGAACATGGTGAACTGCATTCCACATCCTCTTTTCAATGGGTGATGCTTTCAAATGTCAGATTTCTGTACTCTGGTTGTCATCCTTTCACTTGCATTCCCATGGCAGTTCAGATGTTCTTTGGAACTGGAAGCAATGCACCAGTGTTTTGCCAATTAGGAAATCTCTGTGCAAGAACAAATTCCCCAGAAGTGTCCCCAAATGCACCTGCTTGGCATGCCCTCCAGATTGCAGAAAGGCATCAGGAGGCAGCTCACACATTGTTGTCAAGTCTGTTTTCTTCTCCAGGAACACCTCAAGGACTGGCAATTGGGGAAAAAATGTAACTCGGTCTGCTAGTGGTTACAGTAAACCTGTCTGAATGTCATTTTCCCCCTCCTTCCTTTGGGGGCACATCCTCTCCAATTCCCACAAGAGTATTCTTACACAACAATGGGTTAGAGCCTGGATATCTGAAAGACACAAGGCAAGGCTTTCTCTGCAGCAACACCTTGATTGTAGAACTTCCCAGAGAAGTTGTGTTGGCTCCATCTTTCTAGGAGGTAGTCAAAACTGTGTTACTTTATATGGCCTTTGGTTTTTAAAAAAATTCTTAAAATCTATTTTAAAGGCTGTTTTAGTGTATTTTCTTGCATACCACTTTGGGAACCTTGATGAGCAGAAAAGTGATTAATACCGTAAATGCTTTCAAATAGTAATAACAACAGCAAGAACAACAACAATGATGGCCAAAATTCTGTATTAGTGGCTTAGTTAAGTATAAAGTCGGACCCCTGTATCCACAGAATCAATAGGCACAGTTTGTTATCTGCAGCTGAAACAATAGGGACGTATACCATAGAGTTGTGCTGGGAAAAACCGTCTAGGGAAGTGTCCTCTCTAGGCATCTTCTAGGTCCTCCAATGCAATTTTATGGTATGTTTTTACCAGAAGTCCTTTATTTTAATAGGGTTTGTTATTATCCATGGTTTCCAGTATCTGCAGTAAGTCCAGGAACCAACCCACACTGATATAGGAGTCCAACTGTACTTAATTAAATAACATGTCTTGGCCTGACTCCACCAAGCTTGTCAGAAACATTATTCAACCATGTTCCAATCGCTGGCAGAATGAATCTTCTTCTCCCCATATAGCTGATGTCCAAGTTGGGGGGGGGGTTACCATCCTGACAAAATCCTAAGTACTAACTGTGAATATGAAGCAGTTACCTAGATATACTTATCTGTAACTGTTTTATATTCACAATTGCTATTTAATCACAATGTTGACACTATTGGAACAATCATAACATCCACTCCTACCTACTATACCAGGCACCAGCAGCATGGGGAGAGAGAAATCGATTCTGCAGCAATAGCAGCATGGATCAATTATGTTTCCATCAGATTTTTTTTGGTGGGGGTGGGGTTCGGGCCTGGAGAGTTATACAGAATACTGGACTGGATGGCCGTCGTGGTCTCTTCCAACTCTGCAATTCTTTGTTGGGTTCAAGAAATATTTTAGTGAACTGAAATTTGTTGGACGGCATGACCCTCACTACCACAATCATTAGGAATCAGTACTCAAGTGAGGGATAAGATGATATTGGGATGCATTCTTGTTTTGCTATAATAGGAATAAGAAGGGTGGAACACATGCAGATTTTCTGGAAATGTCCCACAATGGAGAGCTAGCACAGTTTTGTCAATTGAGACCTTTATTCAGATTTATTCAAAAGTGGAGACCATTTTTTAAATTCCATCTCAGCTTCTCTCATTATTAATTAGCTATAGGCAAGTTCATCTCCTGCCTTGGTTCGCCATTTGCTTCCCCCGCTTTTAAACCTCAATTCCCAGAATCCCCCATTCAGCATGGCCCCTAGTAACAACATGGCAGCAACAACCATCCACCTTATTGGCTTCTTCTCGGATGTGACAGAAATGTTATACATTTTTTTGGTAGCACCACGGGTGGAGCCTGCAACAAAATACTGAAATGTACAAATCAGCACCTATTCAGGGTTCCAATACCTCTATTATGTCCTTCTATTTTATGCTCTATCACCCAACATTTCAGGCTCAAGTAGACCCATCCTATCAATGGTTGAATACTGAATTAACACATAGGCAAATTCAACTGATTTCAGTTAGGACTAATAATAGGATGTAGGCCTCAGCTAGTAGTCTGTCCTCTCTCAGCATGCCTAAAGGGCTTTCTGCATTTCTGCAAACCTTGGAGTCCACCTGAACTTCATACCTTCTTCATGTGTGTGGGCAGTGTGGCTTTGGCTATATGACCAATGATGCTCAAAAGTTTGAATGTTGGAAACAGAGAGATATAAACTGAGGGGTAGCCCAGACAGTGAAAAAAACCTCTTAGAATCCATGGGGAACCCCATGTCTCCAAATGGGATCCCACAGCGTTCCATTCTTTTTGGAGGAAGGGGGAGCAAAAGTCAGGGAAAATCTGCTGCCTCAGGGACTTTCCCTGGGTTTTAAAAAAAACCTGGACGGAAATGCACACCCTTGCCTGTTAGGACAACTGAATTGCATTGCATTGCATTGCATTGCTGAAGAGGATAGCTGATTGGTTGGACGTGCACAGGGGCAGAGCTTGGTAAGACAGCAGATCATGGAGCCGCCATGTTGGATTGTTGCTGTAGTGATCATGCACTGAGGCACTGAAACAGGCTTTCTCTTCCTCACCTTGGAGTTAGCTTTTTTTTTTTTAAAAAAAATTGTTTGGTAGGGGCAAGTTTGGGAGTACAAAACCGCAAGTAATTCACTCATGGCCATCATCTTGGTTCACTGGCATGCCTTTGTGTGAACAGGAAAATATGGAGAGCTTCGCACACCAACCAAAAAATAGTTGAGACAGATGATAGCTGCTGTGAATTGGCGTTTCTGTGCCCCAATTCACATTTTATTCCCTCGTCTAGACTGGCCCTGAAGCATAGATGAAATTGTACCCAATAGCTTTCATGTCAAAATATATCAAGGTATTACAGCTTCAGGCATGACAGGCATTGGTGGCTACTACGTGATGTACAAAAAATAAGACCCAAACCATCTAACCATCCAGGGTCAACTGAATTCCCTGATAATTGAGGTACAGAACCTTTTTGGCTAGCAATCACTCTTTACAGAAGCCATAAAACATCCTTCCTCAACCCATTGCCCTCCAGCCATGTTATGTTACAACTCCCATCATCCCCAGCCATCATGAACAATGGTTTCATTTCTGAGGGTGAGAGCCATTCTCCTAGTCAAGTATATTTCATCCTGTCTTGAAAGAAAGTTCAGTGGATAAGACCCAAAAGGCAAAATCGCCAGAGTACCTAGTACACCAGAGTACACAGAGGAAGTTACAAAAAAAACAAACCCTACTTGATGGAATACAGCAGGACTCCTTATCTCTCTCTCTCTCTTTTAAATTAAGTAATTAGCATCTGCAATGCACTGAGTTAAGGAAGGAAAAGGTTCGGAGTTACATTCCTTTCACCAACAGGGAGTTTTAAAATAGATACTCCCCTCTTCCTGAAGAGAGACAGTCCAAGAAAATAACAGTGAAATTCCCATAATAATTATCATAATCATAATACATCTTACATTAGTATTTGTTTGCATGTCCATGGATCTCGGATTGATGAGTAAGTCCCTGTAGTAATGCCCTCTTTTTTTTCCACAGAATATTTTTTCAGAATAGAGGGAGCAGCTCAAATATACGGAGGGGCCCATCTGAGTGCAGGAATATCACTAGGGTGACAGCATTGTCCCTTGGCCTTTAGTTCCCTGATCTCCCTCTGTGCCCCCTCCGTGGTAGGTGCACCTGAATTTCCTAGAGTCCAGAAAAAGAAAAGCTCTTTGCATTATAAGGACATGTTATCCTTCACCTCCCCTGCTGTCCCATTGGCTCCATTCAACTCAAGAGGCTGCTGGCCTTCAACTTTGTTCACATCTTGATATCCCTTGACTTTCTCCTCCTCCTGCTCTTCCTTCTCCTCATCCTCTTTCCCCTTCTCCGACTCCACCCCACTCAGTAGGTTGGCGCTGGATGGGTGGCTGAGCAGCCGCCCCTCCCGGAAAGACTCGGCTAGTTCTTTGGCACAGCATGAGGGGGTGTTGGTTTCATAGGTGCTGTGGAAGCTGTTGTAGTCCACTTCATAGAAATCCTTCTCCAGGGTGAGCACAGGGGTGAAGCGGTGTCCCCAGAGCACCTCTGTGTCCATGTAGGAGCTCCGGGCCTGGCAAGTCATTCCTAGAGGAAGAGAAGGAGTGGAAGGGTGGTTACCGGATGTGGTGAACAGGCGAAGATGTTATATGGATGGTCTCCTTTAATGCTCACATTCTGCTCCTCCCCCCCCTTTTTTTTAGTTTATGTTGTATGTGGGGAAATAATCATTGTAATGTAAAAGCAATCTTGTGTACCTCATTCACAATCTTAGATAAGTCTAGGGTTTTTTCCCTGCATGCATTTTGTTCTCCCAAAATTCCCTTCTCTTACTTCACTGGGCACTTCTAGCCAACTAGAAGTGCTGGATGATTCACACATGACCTAATTTGAATTTTATTGCTTTTGTGTGACTTCTTCTTCTGAATCTGACTCTCCATGAGAATGGAGGCATCCTAAGCTTTCCTGTAACCATGCCATGATGCATCAGAACCCAGCCAAGGCTGGTGAGTCTTTCCTACCCATTCTTAGTCAGTTTAGGGACCTTTTCTTATGTTTGTTTTAGTATGTAGATTGAGACTGATATACCTTCAGTAAACTTTGTTTTGCATTTTAAACTGACTCCTTTGTTTTGTAATGAGTCTAATTTAACTGGGTGATCCCAGATCTCTGAATACACTTTCAAATGATAATAGAGCTTAAGTCTTCTTCTTAATCGCACTCTGCATAAAGCGTGAAGTCAAATGTGACTGAATGATTTTACCTTTTTAAAAAGGAGATAATTCTTGTTTTTTTAAAAGGACTAGATCCTGCAATTTTATTTTTAGACTCATTACCTTCCTACAGTTTAAAAGCACTTCAGTGTTGCTGCCATACCTGATTGTGCTAGGATATGAAAAAAGCCTTTACTTAAAAATCTCTCTTTTTTGAAAAAAAGTGTGTGTGTGTGTGTGAGAGAGAGAGAGAGAGAGAGAGAGAGAGACAGAGACAGTCTTATGAATTGAACATGCCTTTTTTGCACACATGTGTGCACGCACACATCAATTAGAGGGGAAGAAATCTCATGTTGAGAGCATTGCCTGAAAAGTGTGTGTGTGTGTGTGTGTGTGTGTGTGTACATATATTCCTTGTCAAATTGAGGACAGAACCTTTTTGGCTGGACCCTTTGACAGCAATTAAAAAAAACCCAATTGTTCAAAACTAAAATTGGATTTCTGGTCACTTCTGGGTTTTCTATTGAGGGAGGGTAGAATATTGGATCCATTGAAGTTAAGCCCTCTTGGTTTAACACATATTTGATATTGTTGATATAGGTTGATGAAACTCTTTTGGCTTTATCAGACACAGGGAAATGCACCACAAAACCACATCCCAAATTGCATCAGAAGAACAGGAGGATAACAGAAAGGGCGACATTATCTGACGCCATGTCCTCAGCCATTCCAGGGGCGCAGCACAGATGAGAAGAAGGCGGTCCCTTTTTTTATTGATGGGCTAAGCCATCAATAAAAAATAATGCCTTATTCAGGGCCACATTACGCCCCTGGACTGGCTGAAGGACAATGTTGTTTGATAAATTTGCCCATTTATGTTCTCATCGTGTTCTTCTGACACGTCTTTTCATGTGTCTGATAAAGTCCTTTGACAGCAAAGATTGACAGTGTGGTCATCAGTCCAGGATTCTCCTTGTCAGGGTTTCCTGATACTTAAGAAACACATTTTTTTCAGCCAAACACTTTCAAATATTCTTTTTATCCCTAGATGGCAACATGTCCTCTACTCTGGGAAACACAGCACCAGAAATCATGCTACACATCATATATGGCTGAAACTTCAAATTAAATTCTATCACACACCTTCCTTCATATTACAGTCGGCCCTCCATATCCACAGATTCTGTATACACAGATTCAACCATCCACGGCTTGAAAATATTCCAGGGGGAAAAATTCCCAAAAGCAAACCTAGATTTTACCATTTTATATTATATTATATTTTATATTTTACTACGCCATTGTATATAATGGGACTTGAGCATCCACGGATTTTGGTATCCACCGGGGGGGTCTGGAACCAAACCACAGTGGATAACAAAGGTCCACTGTATTCTACACCAAGGGAATTGTGTGACTCTTTAGATGCTTTTGGACTGCAGCCCCCAGCATTCCTCACCACTGGCTGTGGTGGGTGGGACTGATGGGAGTTGCAATCTGACACCATCTGGAGGGCTGCAGGATTCCCCCACCATGGTTCTACATAGTGGAAAACAAAGCCAGTTCTCAAGAAGATGGATAGAAAGAGACAGTAAGAGAAATACTATAAAAAAGGAAGCTGCAGCAATGCTTTTCTCTTGTAGCTGGAGCAGGGTTGGAAATCTTTTCAGCTGGCTGTCAGAGAAGACCTCCGTTACATCAGGCTTCTGGGCAGACAGAATCAACAAGAACAGTGTTAGTCATGGCATTCTGTCTTTCCGCAAATGCAGGAACAAGGAAGTGCAGAGGCTGCGCCAAAAAAAACAATGTGCCAGAGGAGGAAAGGAAATCCAGAATGTTCCAAACGGGAGGAGTGGGCATAGCTCAGGAAGCAGCAGGCTTGGCTAGGAATTAAGATTCTTCCTCTAAGTAGGTCAGGAAAGAATCCTGATTCCGGTGCAACTGTAATAATAACATTGTTGCCTAAACTAGGTTGGCATAAACCGTACGACTCAGACCCACCTTACCATAAGATGGAATGAGGCACTCGATATGGCGGGGGCAGTAGCAGCAGGTCCTGACCTTGTCTACACTTCCTCTGGTCTTTCCCATCTGCTGGGGGGGGGGGGGAGAAGGCTGCATGCTCGTGCCACCTGGTCTACCATGTGTTTCCCAAGCCATTTTGGCCTTTGCAGCTCTTCTTCATTTTTCACTGGAATCCTGAAGTCCAGTGGAAGCCAAATGCAAAATATGGACTCAGGCAGGCAGGCAGGCACATACTCTCCAGCATTTCACAGTTGAAAACCAGGACACATGTGGCCAAGCAACATCGGGGTGTGATCAAGATGGCAATAGTTATTAAATGAAAGAATGGAACAATAGAGGGTTAATCAGGACTGCCCCCCTGCCATATGGGGACAGCTGGAGGCCATGCTACAAACAGAAGAACAGGGTGCCTTTGAGAACATGCCCAGCTTAGGGATTTGTAACTGGTACCAGAACTAAGCTCACAAGTCCTTCCACATAAAAATGTGCTCTGAATTTCTTCTAATCATCATTTTTAACAACACAGTTTAAGAACTATTTAGCTGTTGCTGTTGTTGGACAAGAGAGAATCAGGCCACCGTGCAAACCATGTGGAGAGCTACCAGTAGATCTTGATCTATCTTTTCTCCACCCCTGAACAAAGCTAGTCAGGCTAGGATCATGGAGGATGCTGAAGTAAACTCAACTGCTAGCCCAGTCCACTTCCATGCATGAAATGGGGTGCCATATTATTTTTCACTCAGGCAGAAAAATGCCTTGGACTATCCCTATACGTAATTTAAAGGATCACAATCCTGAGACAACTTTTTTCCAGACGAATCTTTGTAACTCCCAAAGCACACTTGATATAGGTTTGGTTGGCATGTTGAAAGGAAGGCACAGAAGGAACCACTGGTGGCTTGTGGAATGAGCAGGGAGGGGGACCTTCACCCTAAAATGGTGGGATGCCCCCCTGCTCAAGTCATGAGCTGTCCATGGAAGTGAGTAATGGCACGCATAACCAGGCGCAAGGAAAAGTCACTTCCTGAATTGCTTTCCTGCTTTTTTCTTTGCAAAATTAATGCTACCCCCAATTGTGCCCCTCCAACATGGCTGAATTCAATAAATGTATCCTTAACACACAAGTTAGCAAGACACAATGAACAATGAACACAACATTTTTTTTTAAAAAAAGCATGTCATATCATAACATTGGAAACTCCTTAATGCAGTGTAGATGTGTAAATTGCTATTGCTTAAAAGCAATTTGTAAGCCGCTCTGATAGCCTTGTGGCTGAAGAGCGGGGTATAAATAAATAAATAAATAAATTCAATAAAATAAAATAAATAAATTCAAACTTTCTGAAGAAAATACTGCATATCGACTACAGTCGGGGATGCTTTGATCAAGATTTCCTGCGTGGCAGGGGGGTTGGACTGGATGGCCCTCGTGGTCTCTTCCAACTCTGCAATTCTATGATTCTATGAGTTGTACAAGTGGGGAAGGGCAGGACTACATGTTTTGTCTACCACTCCCACCATCCCAGACCATAGGATGAGTGAATTAGTGAATGGCTAAGAAAATAAACCAAGGAAGCAAAAAGCAACATGCTGATTCAGGCATGGGAACTAGCAATTAAAGTATCTCCCTACCTTCACTGCCTGTCATAATTATGGATAACTTTGCTAGTTGTCAGGGTTGCATGGTAGATAGAGATAATATTTCTGATTGTGACAGAGCACCAAATGGTGGCTAGAATAATCATTTAGGGATCACCCAAAATGTAGAAATGTCCCCCACATATGTTCAAGGACCCTGGAACAGTTCCAAAAATAAGACCCTCTTCTGCAACATGTGACCTATTTTAACAGAGATGGCATAGACATTCATTAGTGAAATAATTGACTAAATACTACATACAAAGTACATTAGACAGCGGGGGGGGGGCACCTTCAAGTGTAAACCCATTTTCATCCCTGTATCTTCAGTGACACTAACAGTCTGACTCTTGGGCAACACACAAAGTGTCATAAACATAAAGGGATTTGGGAAGTGATGGTAGAAAGCGAGGAATCAAGCTGCACTATCCCCCTGCAGCACTGGGCCCCTAGCCAGTGAGGGCCCTGGAGCAACTGTGCCGGTTGAAACATTCATAATCCAGTCCTGAATATGCCATACATTTCATGGATGAAAACAGGGACACCTGTGGCCAAGCAACATCAGAATGGGTTCAAGCTGGCAAAAGTTATTAATAAGGAGGAACAGACAAGCTGGGAGAAGCTGCAGCAATTTGCTTTTGCCTGAGCCTACTGGGAAGGGTAAGATGCTGCCTCTGCCTCCCTTTCTCCCTTTGCTGCATTAATTGACTAAAAACTACGTTTGCACTTTGAACTCAGTTTGCAACAACTGAAGTAAGCTGAGGACAAAGGGGGAGAGGAGGAGAGAAAAACTAGGGCATTTTAAAAGCTGCCGAAAAAGTGGGGTAACAGAGGATTAACTGGGACCGGCCCTGCCAAATCAGGACAGTTGGAGGGTATGATATGCTAGTTATTTATATACTAACAACAACATCCTCTACTTACCATTAGTAGCCAAGGCAGGATGTTTCTTATCACAAAGTGACAAGAAACAAACATTTTGAATAGCTGGATACAAGAAGAGGCACACTTATCTTGACTCTCCATTTTCTCAGTCTAAAAAGGATCAGGAGTAGTAGAATGAGGCGATTGTGATATTTAGCTGCAGGCAGTGGCTTTAAATTGCACCTTACATACCCAGGCCTTCCGACCCCATGACAGATCTGTCTGCTCTCAGTTTTGGCTACCTTGGATAAGATTAAAAATAGACAGAACACAGTGGCGGAAGAGAATACCGCTCTTCGCTCCCACCAAGAGGAGGCCTCAGAGGTTTGACGTGTAAGGCCTGCTTTGCCATCAGTTCTTGGAATTGCTCCTGTACCTAAGGGACAACCTCATCCAGATTTGGAACTCCACCGACAATTTGCTGTTCTCTCCTGCTGTAAGTATTCAATTAAGGCAGGAACAATGGAAAGCTTTCACCGTTTTCATACAGCGCATTTCTGTCAGTTTCCTGCCGGAACGGCTTTTTCCATAACCCCCAGGGGTATTGAGAGCCAACACAACTGAAGCAATGTGTAATTGCTCCATAATGCCATTCAGATATTCCTTGTTAGCACCATGTTCATTGGAGTTAATCGCACAGGGATGCACTGCCTGGCAACCCTGACGTCCCTGGGAAAAGCAACGCAGCCATGTCTTCGCTCACTTCAGACTCCATTAAGTGCTTGGCTTGGAGGAAGTTGCCCATCCTCCCTGGCCTGAGCTCAGAAATGCATTTCTCATTTTCCTGAACAATTCTTCAGCAATTCAAATGAAGACCATGAGAGGAAGGTGGAATGCAGGAGGAATGCATGCCCTGCAACCTTTCACAGATGACGACTGGGACATGGGTGGTCAAGCAACATCAGAGTGTGGTCAAGATGGCAAAAGTATTTAACAAGGATTAACATACAAGCTATGAGAGGATGCAGCAGTTTTCCCAAGTCTACTCAGAAGGGGAAGATTTCCCCTCTTCTCTCCTCTCCCTCCTGTTAAGTTAACTGAATGGAAAGTACTTCTGCATTTTGAATTCAGTTTCTAGCAAAGGGGGAAACTGGGAAGACAAGAGACAAACTGGGCCATTTTAAAACCAGCTGAGAAAGTGGGATGACTGGGGATTAATTGGGACTGTCCTTGCCAAACCGGAAAAGCAGAATGGTATGGGAATAAGTTTTGCTCACTCCAAAAGGGAAATTCAAAATTCCTCTTTTATATGTCATTAATTGATCTCCTTGTTTGGCTTTAGATTTTTAATACTACTACCCTGTTTATTACAGGGAGTAATGGGAGACCACCAATGAATACTAGGTGCTGTGGCTATATTTCAGAGGAAGGAACTGGCAAAACTACTTCTGAGAATTCCTTGTCTTTGAAAAACCTATGAAATCCATGGGGTTGCCATAAGTTGACAGGTGACTGGAAGGCGCACGCAGGCATGCACACACCACTATTAATACTACTGATAATATAATCCAACATCTACTCACTATATTAGACTAGAGACCCTGAGGGTCAATATGGATGCCAAGTCTTCCTCCACAGGAAGGCTTTTGAAATGATGTTTCTGGATGCATGCATCATGCTGTGTTGACATTACATCAGACTTTAAAATCCACTGGGAGTTAGAAAGTGATGAATCAAAGACCTGAAATCTCTCCCTGAATTTTAACTGCTTCATGGTAATAATTTACTTTTCACAGTGATACTATACATCAGTGACATAGCATTGAATTTACCACTGATATGATTATCAGTCATATAATATTGCAGGGATATTATATCAGGGATGTGTCACTTTGAAGAATTCTCCCCAAATGTAGTATCCTCCAGGCACTCTGGACTACAATCCTCATTGTATCTATTCAGCATCATGGGAGATGTAGTCCCCACTACATTTGTAAACTACCAAGTTGGAAAGAGTGCTTTGGAATATTTAAAATGCTTTGCAAACATTAAGATAGTAAAAACCCTGCCAGATAGCTCAGGATCCGTTTCTTCTATGTGAGCAATGCTATTTTTATTACTACATGGCTATCTTGTGCTTCTTCCATGAAGCAAGGGTGACATACATTTCTCCTTCATCCTATTTTAACCCTAGAACAATACTATGATGTAAGCCAGACTGAACGAGAGACTGCTTATCTGAAAGCACTGAATCAGCTTTGCGGCTAAAAATGGATGTTGAACCTAGGTCACCTTGTTCTGTCTAATACTAACAGCCATTAATAATTAGTTATTAGTTTTAGTTATGAATTATTAATATTAATCATGACCTGTACTTCTTTCTGTCTGCATAGTCTCTCTCTCTCTCTCTCTGTAACATCTCAAACAAGCAAGACAAAGACCTGCGACTTCAATGTCATCTTTCTTTCCCATATCATCACCATCACCACCACCATTTTTACCTGATGAAGAAGCCAGTGTGATTTAGAAGCTAGCATAATGATTTTCTGGTTGCCCTAAGAAAGGTCACACTACAAGGTGGATTTTGGATTTTGGTTATTATTAGCGATTACTCCTTATTTCCTTATTAAATCAGCTTGGACATAGAGATCTACCCAGAGCTTGGAAAGGTGACTTTTCAAAATATGGAGATTTTCACACTACACTGTTATAGTGTTACTATTCCACTTTAACTGCTCTGGCTTCCTCCTGTGGAATTCTGGGGTTTGTAGTTTAGTGAGGCCTAAGAGCTCTCTGTCTGAGAGTTGTTAATGCCCCTCCCTAAACTGCAAATCCCAGGATTCCACAGGAGGCAGCCAGAGCAAATAAAGTGGAATAGTAACACTATAACAGTATAGTGTGAAAATCTTATCTGCCATTAAGTCATGTTATGGTAGTAAGTTATGATCTATGGAAGCAAACAGTAGTGAAAGCGTAAATTCAACTCACTCCTGTGTAACTCACTTTTGTTGTTGTTGTAGAGGCTGGAATTCTCTCTGTGTAGTCAGAATTCTCTATTGACCATATAACTACCACCCTTTTATGCGGCTATAGGTTGCAAATCAATGCACATTTGTGTGGGAGTAAGCCAATATAACTGAAGACTGAAAGATCTATATCAATGCCACAACAGTGCAATCCTAAATATGTTATACCCACAAATCAGTCTCACTGAGTTGTGTATTGCCTTCTGCTGAATAAATATGCTGGAAATGACACTGCATAAGGCACGAAGAAATAAATCTCCACCAAGGACTCAAGAAGAGCTTTAAAATGCTGGTAAAAGTTCTGTTCATCCAAATACAGGCTGAAACTTTTGTGTTTATGTGAGATAGTTATTTAGTCCTTCAAATAAGATTCTATTACACTCAAATGGAGAAGATTCAGGGAAGATGAAAGAGAGTTGTCTCCGAAGGCATGGGGGATTGGACACTGTTGGCTAGCCTGACTGGAAAAGGAAAAAGTCATAAATATTCTAACTATCATTTCTCTAATTAGATAGTGTATGTCCTTCATTAGCATCAAAGACTCTCAAGTATGAGTTTGAATGGTTGTAGAAATTAGTACTCCATTTGCACTAATTAATCTAACTAAAACCCTAGCCTCTGGAAAAGTCAATATTGTTCATCTTTTTTACTTCAAAAAGATGTTAGAAAGTGGTCTGGGTCCCTATTAATTTGATGCAGTTTGGCCATAGGACAGTCTGTCCATGCACAGTTCACTTTGATTTCCATGCTGGAGGAAAGATGGTAGGTTTCCATCCTTTCTGAATACTCTGTGGTCTAGAAAATGGCCATAGGGTTTGTTAATTAAAACAAAGTCAAGGATTGGAATAGATGGGATAGAGGACAGAGTTGTGCTGTGCACTAGGCTGAGTGGATGTTTTCTTTTGTCTTAAATGATGCTCAGCATTGGTACATGCTAGGTAGGGGGTACTGGGAGCTGTACTCTAGTCTTAACTAGGGTAGACACACTGAATCAACATAATCCTACAAAATTGGGTGGAAATTATGTGGCCATCTAGCTGTTGTAGTACTGAAACTCCCAGAATTCCTCACCACTGGCTATGTTGCCAGGGCTGCTGGGCATTGCAATCCAACAACATAATCCCTACCCCCAACAATAACTGTCGACTTACTAAGTTCTCATCAATTCATGGGTCTACTTGGATTTACTGGTTGGGTTTAGACCTACAAGATCCTACATCACAGTCTACATTTTGTAACTTTACAAATCTGTGGCTACATTGCAGAAATGCAACAAAACCTAGTTAGTGAATTACAAAGATGCACATCTGGAAAAGAGTGCTCAGATGTACTGTACATCGGGCACTCTTGATGTGCACTGGGCACATCTGATGCACATCAGTTTTCCCCTTCATGCTCTGGCACTTCCTTGCTGTTGTCTTGATGTGCACTGGGGAGTGCCCCATTGTGCACCAGTGACATTGCTCATTAGGCCATGGTGCATCAGTCACTCCGCTGGCTACCACTGTGCAACAGACTCTTGTATACTGTAATGTAATGGCAGCCCCTACATGAATACAGACATTGTGAGACTATTCCTGCACGGAGGGGGTTGGACAATATAATATAATATAATATAATATAATATAATATAATAATAATAATAATAATATTTTATTTCTATCCCGCCCCTCTGCAACGCAATCGGGGCGGCTTACAATATAAATTGTAATTGTAAAGAGATGGCCCCTGTGGTCTCTTCCAACTCTATGATTCTATTCAATTTAGTTTTGCACACATGTAAGACCGTTTGTGAAGACATATACCCTAAGCATAATACTAGCCTTAAAAAAATAGATCAACAAACAAACAAACAAACAGTCTTCTCTACCCAGTTCTGTACTGAACAATACTTTGGACCAATGACCTCCAAGGTCTCTTCAAACTCGATAAATGTTGATTCTGGAGTGACAGTGAAAAAACTGTAGTGAAAATAAGATTGCCAGAATGATTCCACCTCAACATGAGGAGGAACTTTTTGACAGTCAGAGCTGTTCGGCAGTGGAACGCACTCCCTTGGAGCGTGGTGGGGTCTCCTTCCTTGGAGGTCTTTAAACAGAGGCTGGATTGCCGTCTGTCGGGGATGCTTTGATCGTGATTCCTGCATGGCAGGGGGGTTGGACTGGATGGCCCTCGTGGTCTCTTCCAACTCTGCAATTCTATGATTCTATGATTACCAGACATGAAAATGTATATATCAACTGTGGGAAGATGAGGGTTGTAGTTGAACCAGTGCTGAGTAATGGTTCCCACCAGGGTGGCGAAGCTGCTCTTAGTTTTAGCTCAGACTTTAAAGGATTTATTCAAGGTGCTGACATTATTTGGGGGATGGGGTTCAGCCCCTTAGATAGCTTATTTAAAGTCTGGACTAAAACCTAGAGCAGATATACTGCCCCGCAACATGTAAGCCACCACTAGCTACCACTGAACACATCTAGCTGATGCAATGCTGGGAAAGACTATGCTAAACTATTGTTCTCCAGATATATTCCCCTCTTTGTAATGGAAAGTCAGTTTCTGTGATCACAGACATTTTCTGTATATGAAGGAGCCCTGTTCAGTTATTCTTGTTGTTGTGTGCCTTCAAGCTGTTTCTGGCTTATGGGGACCCAAAGTATGTACCACGGGGTTTTCTGAGGTTGAGAGTGTGTGACTTGCCCAGGTCACCCATTGGGTATTCTAGTCTACATCAAATAGATATGTGTGAGAAGAGGGGGGGGGTGGAGTCCTTACTCATCCCAATCCTTCCGTCATGTCCCTATAGTTCCCTTCTCCAGCTACTTTCCACGACTTGGATGGGGAAGTTTTGTAGCAGAGAAACTAGCAAACATGTGTCAGCTTCCCATGAAATGTACAATCGCACATGGTCTAAGCTCACATTGAGAGCTTTCAGGTGTAGAACAGCCTCCCTGATATTGCTGGAATTTGACCTCCAGTGCAGGGAGGGCAATGGGACAGGCCAATGTGGGCAAAAGCAGAGGGCAGGACCAACATTCTGCTCAAAGCAGAAATATGAAACCTGGCCCTCCAAATGTTGTTGGAATATAACTCCTATCATCCTTGACCATTGCCCTTTTTCCTGGCTCTGGTGGCAATGGGAGTCTAACGACATCTGGAGGACTGAGGCTAGAAAAGTGGAATTAAACACGATACTAGCCTCTAAGGACGAACCTTACCACAGAATGTTGTGACTGTCCTGTAGGTGGTGTATATTCAAACCATTATGTCCTGTAGGTGGTGTATATTCAAACCTTTAAAAAAAATTATTTGTCAAAATTTGTAAACATACGTAAACATAAACATATCAAAATTCTATATAAGCCGCCCTCAATTCGACATTTTAGTCATAGATATACTGACGTAAGTTTAAAGGTAAAGATCTGGATATTAATTAACTAATAGAGGAACTAAGGAGTAAGCAAACAAGGAGCATTCCATATCGAGATTTAGAGTTAAGGAAGTCAACTTAATGTTATTTATTTGTTTGTATAATATAAAGAAAGGAAAAATAGAATGAAATGCAAGTGCGAAGGTACGAGTAAGTCAGAAACTGATTTAGTGTGGAAGAGAGGGAGAAGGGGTATATTCAAATCTTTTAACTGATGGGAAAAGCCTGTCAGTAGCTCTAACTGTTGCTATTGTTCCACTGCTGGCCCTGGTGTGATAGGTCCCTTCACTTCAGTTCTGGCATTACAGCATTTGTTGCCATGAAGGCACTTTATTTCCTTCCCTTCCTCCTCTTCTCTCCCACTTCCACTTGCTATTTGAAAGCAGGCTAACTCCATGCCTTTTGGGTTTTAATTTTTTTTTACTGTGTTTGCATAATTATGGCAAATAACAATTATAAATTATTTTTATTTTATTGTTTTGCTGTGAGTACACAACACAGCAAAGATAAAAATTATGAAAAGACCCAACAGGCATGGAGTTAGCCTGCTTTGACATAGGGAGTTGCTGTGAGTACACAACACAGCAAAAATAAAAATAATTTAAAAAAGAAAACCAACAGCCATGGAGTTAGCCTGTTTTGGCATAGGGAGTGGAAGGGGGACAGGATAGGAAAGGAAGAGATTAAGACCCCCTCATGGACTGACTGTGAAATGCTGGAACTTCTGGAGGGTTTTTCCAAAGCAGCACAGTCATGCAAAAGAAGAGAGTTCTGATAAGAAATGTTTTCAAAGCGGTATGTTCCATGTTCCTTTCATAACATGATTGCCCCGAGATACTAGCCTTGTATGATAATCTCCTAAGTGGGTTCCCCACTCCTGATTTAAAGGATTTATAGCTTCAAAACAGCTATGAACATCAGCTTTTGGACTCCCCAGTCTAGTCTAGACTGATATAAAAAGCACACTGTCAAGTCATAATGTATGCTATTATTAATCATCACCTGTTTCAAATTGCTCAACTTGCAGTAAAATACAGTATAGCAAAGGGGCATGGTTTGTTTGTTTGTTTTACCCATTTCAGACCTATATTTCAAGTCCCTTACTTGCAAAGGTTGTCAACATAACTAAAAATATTAACTCTCCAGCTGGCTAACTGTCAACAACACCCAGGCTGGGTGGGAGGTTTGGCAAAGAAGACCATTTCTGCCACAATATGCAGACTGCTTCATCATATGGAATGATGACCTGAGAGTGAAAAAATTGTACTTGCTAATGTTCTCTAACTGAAACAGCCAAATCATTCATCAGATAACTCAGACAAAGCGGAAGACATCCAGGCTGCATGCAGCCAATGGCATTTGTTGTTTTGCTTTCAGAAACAATCTCCCCTGCTTCTGTTGATCAAAGACACCTTTATAAATTGGGAAACGATAGAGGAGAGTGATGTCACCCAATCCAAATTCAAAGACATGTGCTTGTATTATAGGCAAACATGCTGTGCTGAACATACCCAGTCTCTTCTGATGTAGGCTGAGATGTTACATTGGGGTTGTGTGGCAGAAATCTCCAGATGTAGAGTTATGCGTTAATTGTACTATGCATCCCTTGTGGTGAATGGCAATGTTGTGTCACCAAATCAAGATCAAATGCGCAACCAAATATGCACATCTTCAGGCAATGCACATGCGAATCCACACACAATGGGCACGCACATCCATGTGCAATGGCACCATGTCCACAACTCTGCTTCTACAACCTTGCTGTCCTGCATGACGTTCAATGTTTGAAATTGCTGTTTTAACTGTTTCAAAACTAGATTCTAGGATGGTTTTTAGACTGTGAAGTCGAAGGCTTTCACAGCCAGCATCCATAGATTTTCCTTGTTTTTTCCCAGGCTTAGAAAGAAACTCTTCCAGAACATAGCCTCACAGCCCAGAAAAAAAACAAGGAAAATCTAAGGTTTTTAGACTGCTTTTAGGAGTTTTTAAAGAGTATTTTAATGTGAGCTGGGAGGCAACACAGAAATACTTTAAATCAATCAATCAATAAATCAGAATTGATAATACTGGATTGGACAACCTAATGATTTCACTCAATATAAAGCAATTTCCTATGTAGAAATGTACACCAGTTCCAAGTTTGCTTACCCATCCTACCAAAGAGAACATGCCCTACAGATTTCTCCAAATATACTTTGGATGTGCAAATGTTTGGCACACCATCAACTATCTGGGATTCATTTTTAGCTTTTGACATCTAATGGTTTTCATGAGCTGTCAATGTATGACAGCACCTTACGCCTCATAGTCAGCAGTTATGTGACAGCTGACTTGTAACAGCATTTAAGGATATCCTGTGACTACTAGCTTCATTCATTTCACTAGCCCTCACTTTCAATATGGAAAAACAAACTAATATTTTTTATTCTGTCACATTTCAGCTCCAAGGTGTGAATGTCAAATTTCAGTGGTAGATTTTGCAAAGAAGGATCCAACTTGCAAAATCCAAACATTCATCCATTAGAGATTTTATTGGGGTGGGTGGGAATGGGTGGGAGATGTTTTTTTCCATTGTCATTTCCTCAGCACTTTTGGGTCAGGGAGATCAACAGCATTAGGAAATTCTGCCAAGGTAAGGAGGTTAGGAAATTCAAGAGGTAATACAGTCAGTTTATTAGTCAATTAAAACATTCTGAACATCTAAAAAAATTCTCTCTCAGTCCAGACTGAGCACCAGTATGGGAACATACTAGTGCCTAGTAGCTCCCATGACAGTGGGTGGTAAATCTGCTTTGGGTTTCAGTCCAAACTGTAAAGGAGCTATCCAAGGTGCTGAAACTATTTTGGAGAGAGGGTCCAGCGTCTGGGATAGATTCTTTAAAGTTAGGCCTATAACTGATTCACCACCCTACTGACATGGACAGCACCGGCACCCAATGAGTGAACTTCCTCACCCAATTTTCCAAAGCCACCAATTTACTTTGAATTCAAGTTGGTGGACTTCAAGGTGCTGATAGAATCAATGAACAAACATACACACTTACAAGATGGAAAGATTTGTAAATGTCATTCTCTTAGCCAAAAACAAGTAATTTTGCATCCCCTCACCATGCCACACCAAAGTCCTCACCAACTATGCAGTTCTTGAGCACTATTTGCAGTATGGGACTTATTCTTGCTCCCCCTCCCAAACAAATGAAGATGGATTTTTGCTCAGAAAACAGTATTTTTTTCTGTTTCTGTGATGTAGTGGTTTGAGTGTTGGGACTATGATTCTGGAGACCTGGGTTCAAACCCTGGTTGGCTATGAAAACCCATTGGGTGACTTTAGCTAACACACACTCTCAGCCTCAGAAAATCACCTGACAGGTTCACCTTAGGGTTGCCATAAATTGGAAACAACTTGAAGTCACACAACAACTACAATATTCTTTTCTGCACACCAAATCATATCTTTTGTACAGAAATTCCATGTTTTCTGTGTAGGAAACGTGTTTTCTGCACACACAAAAATGCCTTTTGTTGCACAGAAATGTACATTTTTCATGAAGAGCATTTCCTGAACTGTGAAGATTCTTGCCCCGAGAGTGTTCTGCTCATAAGGATTTCCTGACATTTTTCTTCACTCATTTGACTATTTTTGAATATTCTTCCTGTCCCTAGCACACACACAAGCACACCCCCATACACACAAAGCGGATCACGCAAGACTGAAGTCTGCCCACCTGTGTGCCTCAGCAGCATATGACTGTATGAAACAATGAATGAGACAGAGGGGATTTATCTGTGCCACAGAATATTATCCACTTGAAGCGACGCTATTTTGCTTAGATATTCTTCATTAGCCCCATGCAATTGTAAGCTATATTGTAGCTGTTAATTCCAGAGACAGGAGGTCATGAAGCAACTGCAAAAATCATCCTAAGAACCAGTCTTAATTGGCTGTCTTAGTGCCGACTTTGAAAACTGTCTGGGACCTGCTGGCTGCAATTAAAATGCAGCGAGGATGGAGAAAGAGAGGAGAATGTTGCTCACTTTAGACATCAAGACAGTGCCACTAGTGGAGCCGACAGACACGTAACATGCAATACCCAGACAGTATCCCATGTTCCTTCGTCTGGAAAGCTGGGATGCTTAAAATCTCATTTTGTCATGACCTAGAGCTGCAGTGCTTTAAGACCTACCATAGGTAAATAAGCACTAATGGAGCAGAGAGAAATTCTTCCAAAGCATATTCTCTCTCATTTCTACAATGACAAGTTTAACGAGGGAAACAGGTTCCAATTAGCTTGGTGGGGAAAGTGTGGTTTCTTATTATAATCACATCAGTGGATGAAATTGATTTTCCCCCCTCTGTTTTGCAGTTCTCCATTTGTAAAAATGCTAATGGTAAGTATAGGGCTGGAAAGAACCTGACAGTTAATTCTGGGTGTTTTTTATGTCTGTTTTCTCACTCTTGAGCAGAGTTTGGAAAAATCCCTTATGGGGACTACAACTCCCAGAATACCTCTACCACCATGGTCATGAATCAGTAGATACGGGGGTCCTACTGTACACACGTTGGGTCTCCCTTAGCCAAAATGCTTGGGATCAGAGGTATTTTGGATTTTGGAATATTTCGTAATTTTCATATGGCTAAAGTCTGAAGCCTAGAGCTGGTGTGGTATAATGTAGTTGTTAAGTGTGTTTGGAAAGAGATTGGGGATTTCTCACTTAGAGTATTACTGCACTCCAAAGAAAAGTGGCAAGGGAGCAGGAATATTCCATTTTCCATACTGCCTTACCATATGATGTCGTTTTTTCATTCCGGTCCTGTGGGGGATCAATGTAAAACCACTTTTTTTGCTTACCTTGGTCCCCCATGGGACCAGAATGAAAGAACGCAGGAAGAATGCCATGTCATGAGATAAGGCAGCATGGAAAATGAAATTTTTCTGTTCTCTTGCCTCTTTTCTTTAGAATGCAGTAAGGCCCTTAGTTATGAAACTTACCTAATAAATGGCCCATGGGGACACTTTCCCCACCCTAAGTGACATTTCTTTGACACCTTCAGCTCCTTGTTTTGGTTTATGAGTTGATACAGCCCGTTCTTCTTGGATTAGAAAAAACACATCTCTACTGATGCAAACTCCTTAAAGCTATTAGAAACCAGCCTGTGTGTTCCCTTGGGTGGAAGAGACCCATTTATGAAGCAATCTGTTTTGACCATGCTTTTAATTCTGCGGTTGTTATTGATAATGACTTCCTCTTGTACTTCATTAGCCAGGTCTGCGCTTCTGGATGAGGAAGCACAGAGGACAGACCTGGGATGGACAATTCTGACAGTTTTGCTTCCAATTATGTTCGCATTTTCCCTCCAAATCCATTCTAATTCCTGTATTGATGAGTATCTTTTTTTTTTTTACATGCAGTTTTCTCTAATAAACCATGATCTGAAAGCACTTTTCTCTATGTCTTTTGTATGCCATTTCTCTCCCAAAGTATACATTTTCACAGACTTTAAAAAAAAACTGGATATGTAACTCTACTGAAATATCCACTGAAGTGCAAAAACCCAAGGATCATTTAGAGTGGGAAATGGGATCAGGGACTGGGATTAATTTTTTTTTAACCTGTGAGATCCTGTGGAGGCCTGGAGTACTTCAATTGACTAGTCATGTGTCTTGGAAATGACTATCTACTGATTTGCATGTCCAGCATTTTTCAGGGGCATGTTTTCTGATTGAAAGTAGAGGTAAGGGGGATTTATACCTTTCAAGTGTCCCAGTTTGATAGGGGACAGTCCCAATTCATCCTCTGTTCTTCCACTTTTTCAGCTGCTTTCAAAATGTCCCATTTTCGCTCTTTACCTCCCCTTCGACCCCCACCCCCACCTCCACCCCACTTGGTCTTCGACTTACTTCAGTTGCTGCAAATTGCGTTTAAAGTTCAAAAGTAGTTTGCATTCAATTAACTCAGTTGGGGGGGAAAGGAGAGGAGGCGGAGTAGGCTTGCTCTTCCCAGTGGGTACAGACAAAAATAAACTGCTGCAGCCTATCTTAGCTTATGTGTTCTTCCTCATTAATAGCTTTTGCCATCTTTACTACAATGGATTTTTTCAAATGGGGACACACACCCCCAGGAGATCAGGAGAAGAAAGGCGCTGCCATTCCAGCGCTCCATTTCAGACAGCACTGTCCTCCTCCCAACCTTCCCCCCGAGCTTCCTCCGTGCTGCAGGTGCCACTTTATATTGATGGGGTTTTCCTGTCAATAAAAGTGGTGCATTTCTTGAGCCCGCAGCATGGAGGAAGCATGGGGGAAGGTTGGAAAGAGGACGGCGGTGTCTGAAACGGAGCGCTGTAAGCACAACAGCGCCGTTCTTCTCCCAACATCCTCGGGGGTTTTCTCCCCTGTTTGAAAAAGTCCACTGGTGCTTCTCAGCCACATGCATCCCAGTTTTCATCTGTGAAATGTTGGAGGGTATGGGAATAGAAGTTTGTTTTCATGTACAAGACTACTCCAGGCAAACACTTGGGCCATTTTCTGGAGTGGGGGAAACTGGGAGCTTTGGAGGGCTTGAAGGGCCTTAGAGACAGCCTGCAGGACATGTTTTCCCTATACCTGGGATAATTGCAATCAATTTTGTGCATTGGTTTTGGAACTGAAATTAAATTGATCCATATTAAAATGTGAACCAAATGGATTTCATCTCCAGTCCTCATATAGACAAGCACAGAATCTGTTCTCTGAAAGCCTGATAACTGGAGATAGGTGGTAAATCAGAATCATAACTCATAGATGAGCTATATGTAAAAGATTATGACCAAGGCAAGTATTTGGCATCCAGAGATGCAACCACTGATGGAGTCAATCTAATGTTAGGTTACAAAATTATCTCTACAAATAAATGCATGTATGCATATGTATACATGTGTATTTTTGTGTGCTTCAGTAATATTGGTAATTGTTGCACTCTCCTTTGCCTTTTTCATAAAACTATGACCACATTGGTATTGAAAATGCCTAAAAACAAAACCAACAGTAAAATGGGAAATATTGTCAAAGAAGAGAGAAGAAGCCCTTGGAGAGGTTAAGAACAACTCTTAACTGTGGTAAAAGGCAAACACATCAACCCTAAACTGATAAGAGCCAACATCAAAGATGCAAGCTATAATTAATGTCACCACTGGACAAAATGTTTTCTTAATGTTCCAAAATGCCAATGAAGGAAGAAAATTGATTTGGACACACATTAACCTCTTTAAGATTACAAGGTCTTTACTGTATACTCAGCAAAGAGTTCTGAGTTGCAAACTCCTCTTTAAGAGCTGAGATAAGAACAAAAGAAGAACTCTGCTGGATCAGACTAAGGGGCCCATCTACTCCAGTCTCCCATTCTTCATGTTGGTAAACAAGATACCTCTGATATGCCCACAAACAGAATGTGAAGACAGTGGCCTTTCTCCACCTCCTTCTCCTTGTTGTGTACCTCCACATAATTTCTGACTTAGGACAACCCTAATGCAACACTATCATAGTGAGGGTTTTTGTTGTTGTTGTTGTTTTTTTGTGAGATTCATTCGAGGGGGGATTGCATTGCATTGTCTTCCTCTGAGGTTGAGAGAGTGTGACCTGCCCAAGGTCACCCAGTGGATTTCCAGGGCTGAGCAGAGATTCAGATCCTGGTCTCCAGAGTCATAGTCCAACACTTAAACCACTACACCATGCTGGCTGTCTAACTCTTTGTATGCCATCAAAATTGTACATTGTTAGGACCAAAGGTCTAAAGAAGTGGAACCAATTCTGATATGACTGGTATGTAAACAGAAATCAGCTTTCTGACACCAGAGATTTTGCATTCTAGTAGCTAGAGAGATCATCTTCATCTTTGTACTGGTAAATGGAACACTGAGCTATACTGCTAGGAATGTAATTACAGCAAATTATTATTTACTGTAAGCAGAGGATTATCCTGTTTCACCTTCATAGCAACACTATATGACAGGTTAAGCTGAAAGATACATTCTCCCTTTGTCTGTCTCTTACACATTTCCACACACAATGCAATCTTGGTCCATGTAAGATGGTTTAGCCACAGGCAGCCATCTTATTCAGGTAGCCCAGTGTAATGTGTGAACCAGGGAAGTTGCAAATACAGTTAAAAGCAATTTCTAGCAGTGCTGTGGCATTTTCCTCTTTTGCCTATCTTGACACGTAGGAGATTTTCAGACAGGCAAAAATCGCCCCTTGCCGCGCGAGCAGCCTCCCGAAACTGCTGCGCGGCAAGGGTCTTTTTCGGACGATGCTGTGCCTCTAGCGAAGCCGTCCGTGTCACTTCCGTGAAGCTTGGGACGGCTCCGCGTCATATTTCAATCACGGGCAGCCTCCGTGCTTGAAATATGACGCGGAGCCGTCCCAAGCTTCACGGAAGTGACACGGACGGCTTCGCTAGAGGCACAGCGTCGTCCGAAAAAGACCCTTGCTGCGCAGCAGTTTCGGGAGGCTGCTCGCGCGGCAAGGGGCGATTTTTGCCTGTCTGAAAATCTCCGTAGAGTTACTTGCATGAGAAAAATCTAGTTTGTGCACTCTTTCTATAATCCACTTAACTGTATTTTCAAGAAATATTGCTGTTTGTGAAGTTGAAGGCTTTCATGGTTGGCATCCATAGATTTTCCTTTGTTTTTTCCCGGGCTGTGAGGCCGTGTTTTGGAATAGTTTCTTTCTGACGTTTCGCTTGCATCTGTGGCTGGCTGTAGCATTGCAGACAATCTGTAGCTTTCTCTGAAGATGCTAGCCACAGATGCAGGCAAAACATCAGAAATAAACTCTCCCAGAACACGGCCTCACAGCCCAGAAAAAAACCAAGGAAAATCAATGCTGTTTGCGTATGTGCCTTCAAGTCACCTGTCGACTGATGGCATCTCCATGAATTTCTTAGGGCTTTCTTAGGCAAGGAATACTCAGAGATGGTTTTACCAGTTCCTTCCATTGAAATATAGCATACAGCACCTAGTATTCCCTGGCAGTCTCCTATCCAAGTACTAATCACGACTGACTCTGCTTAGCTTCCAAGATCAGACCGGATCTGATGCCTTTAGGATACTTAGACCCAGAAAGAATGCCACTCCCCAATAAATTATTTGCTATTAAAATTCAGCATTCTCCTTTTGAAATGTTATGAACTGTGAAAGGTTTCAGGTATTGATCTTCAACGCAGAGATCCAGGTCTGTTGTTGAAATTCTGTTCCCAAGATTTTTTTTTTTTAAAGAATGCATTCAACAAAGATAAAAAGAATTTTTACAAATGCATTTTCCTTGTTGACTTTGGTTCACTCATCTATAGGCTCCCATGGCAACTAAACTGTGCCTTGAAGGCCACAGAAGTGGCTATTTTGAGTAGTCTCCAAGGGAGTGTTAATGGAAGTTGCAGCAGGAGGGGAGATTTCCCCTCGGAACAACCGCTGTGTTGCACTGAGTGAAGAAATGTGTGCAAGCTCATCACAACAGCGATGCCTTCCTCCTTGCAGAAATGCCATTAGAACTGGATCTTTAAACAGAGATTAGACAAAACTCACAGAGGAGGAGAAGTATTTCAGTAGCATGGGAAATAGTCTGGTATAGCTATACCTGGCATAACATACACTGTTATCTACATACATAAAGTGCTTTGGTATGTTTCCATTCCCACGCTGCTGACTGGCCACTTAGGAAACATGTCAAGAGTACGATCATTTGAAACATTAATATGCAACCTTTCAAGTCAACTATAATGGCTAGTTTCATGCCGAGAGCCCCTCCACCGCTGCCATGCAAGTGCACATACACACAGACACATAGGCACACACACACAACACTAGACACATACACACACCATGCGCATCAGGATGCAAGGGTCCCTCCGCCACCATAGAACCACACACACACACACACACACACACACACACTACATGGCAGGATGCAACAGCTCCTCCACTGCCACCATGCAACTGCACATACACACAAACCCTATGCTACACACCTCCCACCCCCACACTACACACACACCATGCATGCCAGGATGCCTACCTTTACTGGCATTAAAGAGACAACCCAGGCACTAACAGAGCTCAAACGGAGCTCTGTTTACTTCCTGGTTTGCAATCTCCTGGATTATAGTGTGAAGACGCTCATGTGGAAATTAAAAAAAACAACAACACACAAACAAAACAAAGACACAAAAAGTTAAAGAAAGCACAGACACACACTTAAAAAGTTCCAAGTACATGGGGGGGGTGTCATAACAAGAGCATACCCTACCTGGTAGTCCCAATCGTGCCTGGACCTGTTTGCCCATTGATGCTGCATTCATATGAATACAATGGTGTACAGATTCAAATGCCGGGAATGCCGGCAAAAAATTGCTGTGGGAGATCAAGTGACAGCTTGGGCTGTCAATTAAAAAAAGTACTTTTTTTCACTTTACATGATCATGAAAGGGTCTGGTACGGGCACCTTTTGTGATCATTACAAATCCTTATGACACAGTATTTGACTTGTCTGAAAAAGTCCAATGAAGTGGCTGCTAAGGGGTGGTGGTCATAGTTTTTGATTTATGTACTTATAAATTGGTTTTTATGTGGTTGAGTTTTAATATGCAAATTTGTTTAAAGATAAATTTTTAATATTATAACTTTGGGTGTTTTTATCTCCCCCTTTGGGCAATGAGGCCACTCTCTTCTCATCAGGCCTTTAGCCACTGCCCAGTAGCAGCGGATGCTTTTCTGGGTTTTGATCAAACTTTAAAGGAAGTAGATGATGAACCCTATCTTCCAAAGAAGTCTAGCACTTTGGATAGTGCCTTTGAAAGTTCTGACTAAAACACAGAGCAGATTCACCAACCCACTGACATAACAGATACCAGCTGCCGTTCCTCTTTCTCTCTGGATCCAACTGACATCACCATCCAGAAAGTGGCATGTGGACTGATAAAGAGCGTGAAGAATGTGGCTTTATTTTCTTGGTTTTCCATTGTGATGTCCTCCTCTGGCAGGGGAATGCTAAATCAATGGCTCCTAACCTTTTCTTTACCAGAGACCCCCTTTAAATATCTTTTTGTTTCCATGGACCACCAAGATTTAACTTAAGATATAAAACCTAACAACAACAACAACAACACAATTACACCATCCATGAAACCTTCCCTCAGAGGCACTGGAGGGGGAAGGGAAGACTTTTATCCTGCTTCTTCCTGCAAGTTTGTGGCTGGAGCAGATTGAATGGCAATGTGCAGGCCAAGCCAGCTAGCCTTTGCCTTAGCTCCTGTCACATGGCCATTCCACTGCAGGGAGAAGGTGGGCATTGCAACTTTCAAGCCTTTGCAAACCCCCTGTAAGGACTTTGTTGGATCACTGGTTAAGAACCAATGTACTAAATCCTCTTGCTCCTTGAAGTCCATGTGTGTAGGATGCAGGTCAACAATGTTTTATTAACAGCTGCAGACTGTGTTAATACTTCAGAGGCCTGGTTACATCACAGGCACAGGGCTAGTATCTTTCCAACTCAAGGCAAAAAAACCCTTCCAGTAGACTCTCCCCAGGGGGTCTTAAAAGTCCTGGGTACTCATATACACCTTTGCCTTGTGGTGGATTGCTTCTCCCTTGCAGTCTCTGGGAAATTCCTACACACCCAGGCTGACTAGTTCTGTGAAATGCCTCCTTGGCTATAGCCTGTAATGTGGAGCTGGGCTACCAGCACACTTGCCTGGCATCAAAGGAGTCATGGGCATGCTGAATTGCCTGGGACATCCACCTGGCATCCTGGAGTAATTTCTGGCCCCACTGTCACCATATGGGTTCATTAGAATCATAGAGTTGGAAGACACCACAAAGGCCATCTAGTCCAATCCCATTCTGCCCTGCAGGAATACCCAATCAAAACATTCCCAACAGATGGCAATCGAGCCTCTGTTTAAAAACCTCCAAAGAAGGAGACTCCACCATACTCCGAGGCAGTGTATTCCACTTCCAAACAGTTCTTACTGTCAGGAAGCTGTTCCTAATGTTTAGGTGGAATCTCTCTTCCTGTAGTTTGAACCCATTGCTCTGTGTCCTAGTCTCTGAAGCAGCAGAAAGCAAGCCTGCTCCATCCTCAGTATTACACCCCTTCACATATTTAAACATGGCTATCAGGTCCCTCTCAACCTTCTCTTCTCCAGACTAAACATACCCAGCTCCCTAAGCTGCTCCTCATAGAGCACGGCTTCCAAACCTCCCACCATCCCGGTTGCCCTCCTTTGGACATGTTCCAGCTTGTCAATATCCTTCTTGAATTGTGGTGCCTAGAACTGGACACAGGATTCCAGGTAAGGTCTGATCAAAGCGGAATAGAGTGGCACTGTTACTTCCCTTGATCTAGTCCTATTGATAGGTTACTGGGCAAAATTTCACCCTGTCTGGCCAGTAAAACCAAGTTCAATGTTTCTGCTGCCTTCTCCTGCTCAGCCTGGCTACCTTTTGCAAGTCTGCTTTCTGCTGCCCCACCCTCTCCCAGCTGTTGAAGATTAGCCTGCTCAGGCCAGCAGCCAGGTGATCTGCCACTTAATTTTTCTAACCTGGCTGTCTCTTCTGGATCCTTCTTACCATGATAGAAAGCTTGCCCTATGCTCCCAGATTCTACCACAAAGCTCTACCCAGTTGAGTCCCTTTAATTTGGTGGTTCACAATTTTTGGTTCTACAGATGCTTAGAACATCAGCTGCCACAGTTCTTCAGGCTTCTGTGAGATGAACGTTGTCATTGGATAGCTTCTTTGAAATTCAGAATAAAACCAAGAATGGCTTCATCAACCCACACTGACCTCAGAGCCACCAGCTGGATGAGATGGCAATGAAGTTTGCCAGATCCAAGTCCAGAAACGAACCCCAGGTCTGATAGCCTGGGGTCATGGTGGCCCCAAAGGGGGGGGGGAATGTTCAGTGGCTCAAATTAAAAGGCTTTGTCCTTCTTTCAAGAGCTCATCCCAGGAAAGTGAGTCTTGGGTTGCATCTACACTGTAGAAATAACGCATGTGCTGTATCTCCAGCCTATGGAATCCTGGGATTTGTAGTTTTACAAGGTCTTTAACATCCTCTGCCAAAGAATGCTGGCGCCTCACAAAACTATAAATCCCAGGGTTCTGTAGGATGGAGCCATGGTAATTAAAGTGGTGTCAAACTGCATTCTACAGTGTAGGTACACCCTTGGCTGTAACAGTCCACTTTTAACACTTTTAAAAGGGAAATTTCTTGTATTTAGGGTCGCTGAAGGAAACAGCTGGACTACATAAGAAATGGGCAAGAACTAGGAAAGTAAACATTCTCTTAGGAAAGAAGAAAATGATCCCAAAGTTCTCCATTCACATTTTCCATTTTTTTTTTTTTTGGCATTTTGGGATGTTTTGTTAAAATTTCACCAAGGTTTTGTGCATATTTAATTTTGTGAGAACTATGAAAAATGTGTTGATATTTGCTATCTTGCTGAGGGGTGGAAAAAATCTCATGGTGGTTGTTAATTTTTTTTTTATGGGGTGTTTTAATGTGTCAAAACTCTCTCATTGCAGATCAGAAAAAAATTATAACTATTCATTGCTTCCTTAGCAAGAAGAGTACTTTCACCAAGCTAAAAAGATAGAAATGCTTTAAAACAAAACCTGTTCTTGGCTTTCGTTGGAAAAAACAACCAAACTAATGAGACCGTGAGGGGTTGTCTAGCCGATGAAAATACTCCCCACAGAATGTGACTAGAATATCTTTTGTCCTAACACGCCGCAAACGAGATTCATGGTATTCAGAAGGAGGGGGGGGGGTCAAAAACTCCATCTACAGTATGGGAAAAGCCTTTGAGGATTTTCTTGAAGTTTTTAAAATAATGTGTGGACGTGTGCAATAGTGCACACCTGAACATCCAATTTGGGATGCTGCATATTCTCGGTGAGGACGTAAGTGGACAGCAGATTGGTTGGATGTGTGGGCAGGAGCCGGGCTTGCTGGCAAGGAAGTGGCTAGAAGTGCCATTTTTGCATTTTGTGATATCAACTGTGCACCTTTTTGTAACACTGAAGCAACCAAGCGGAGGGTCGCACTTGCGCACCTTTGATTTATAAGTTATAAAAAATACTGTGCAGGGGTGACAACATGTGTGGGGAACAACAACGCATTGTACTCTCGGCCACCATCTTGATTTGTGGACATGGCTGTGTGTGCACTTAGCTTCATATAGAATAGATTTTGCCAAAAGACCTTGGAAACAAATGAGCGCTGCTCACCAATCTGCATTACATCTTCTCAGCTAGACAACCCCTGAGTAAAACGTGTACATGCATATCTATGAAAGAAGCCTTACCTTAATATGGAAGGAAATGTAGTACAAGACATAAGAGGTTGGCTTTTATCCTGGAAACTCTGAGATCAGATAGCATTATCTGGTCCTCCAGATGGCTTAGACTTCAGCTTCCAGAAGCTCAAGCCAATATGGCCAGTTCACAAAAATTGTGGGAGCTGAATTCCCAAATATCTAGAGGACCCAAAATTGTGAACCACTGAGTTAGAGGGGCTCACCAGGATTTAGCCTGATGGTTGAACCTGGAAGCATAGAGAAGCCTTCTATCCCACAGCTTTGAGCCCTGAGGTTCTGGTCCCTGCCCTTGGCCCTGAATGAAAGCTCACTGCCAGCCCAGTTCCCAGCCTTCATCAGTCTGAGAATCCATGCCAGTCTTCATTTGCAGAAAGTAAATCCTCCTCCTTCATGCAGCTCAACATCGGAGATGCCAAAGCAGTTCTCCTTAAGCTGAACAGTGAAACTCTCTCCCTAGGGCATGCAACACATAGCACAGATGAAAGTAAATATCAAGCTTTACTTTGTTTTGTTAGTCACTCATTTACCTATAATTTCCATGACAGCCTGTATCTCCCTGAGGATCCAAAGCTCAATTGAACTCAGTGCTACTTGGTTGTGCTTCAGATCATTTATATGTGTTTGGTTTGAACAGGACATAAAAAGGAAGAAATGAAAGTTCTGTTCTGTACAAGCATTCAGATCCATTCCTGACTGCTACCCATGGTTCAATTGCATCAGGAACAGAGCTTGGAAAAGCTGCTTTTTTGGACTACAACTCTCAGAGTGGCCATAATGACTGGGGGATTAGATCAGCATAGTCCAAAATACATAATTTTAACAAGCTCTGCTCATAAGGGACAGGAACGTCTCTAGCACAATGTTTCTGTCCATATGGGACTCGGTGGTATGCTGGCATGCCAACCCTCTTTTAAGAAAATTTCATCCCCCCACTCCAATTTTGACTTTTCTAAACATGACCCATTGCTTTTTCAAAATTCCCCTCCCTGCCATGGGCTACTTGTGTACCAAATATTGGCTTTCTGTGTAACTTAGAAATGCCTTACCTATAACTATCGGTATGTAGCTCGCCCATTCTTTCTCCTGAAACAAGTCCAACATCAGTCTTGTCTCAGGTGTGCCTATTTGCTTCCCAGCTGGATGAACTTCTCTGAGCCAACACTCCATTCCCCTTTTGGGATTTAACTAGCACAGAAAGCTTTGTGTTCCCAGATGGCTGTGCAGGACTTCTCTGCAAATTCTCAATCAAAGGATTGGCTGCTGTTTTTATACACACACACACACACACACACACACACACACCAGACCTTTAGGAAATGATCACCCATACAGACTTATTAAAATAAAAGAACCATGCTTATAAGAATCACATTAAAACATTTGCCCATTTCAACACTAGCAGTGGTGCACTTAGGTCATTTTAGATTCTAGATTTAAGGATTTTCCAAGGGAGGAATGGTAACATGTACTGTTTCCATTCAAAATGTGGTAAGGAGGCCTACTGGCCATATTACTCATTCTAGGCTGTTCTGTTCATGCTGGGCCCTAGACAGCTACCATCCTGGACTGATGGCACCACTGAGCACTATTCAAAGCAACCCTGTGCAGTCAATTTGTATTTCTCAAGTCTCTATAAATCACAATTATGTAGATAACAGAAGGCTTAAACTGTATTGTAAGATTGCAACTCCCATCATTCCTCACCATTGGCTAGGCTGGCTAGAGTTGCTAGGGTGTGCAGTCCAATAACATTGGACAACCATATGATTCTCATGCCTGACTTAGAAGGATGAAGGTTGTTGACATAGTCCAATGTTAGAGCATGTGTGCTGTAAGTAGTTCCTAACATTTTCAGTTAAAGATCCAGTGATGGAGGGGGAAATGTACCAGAGATGGAAGAGAGGAACTGCTAACCAGAGTAGGGGGAAATGGACCAATAGACCAAAATAAGGCCTCTTCCTGTAACCAAAGTCCATGGATCAGCTAAATCAAGATTCTACAATTCTTGTTAGATTCATAAATCAGGTTTCTACTTTAAAATTATTTTTTTAGCTTTATCAGCCTTATCTGTAATAACTCTAGCAGCAGCAACATCATCATAGAGATTGTGACTAGGCCTTACCTGTTGCTTCCACCATCCCTTCCAAAATGACCACAATTTCAAATTCCTCTTTTTCCAGCTGGGCACGGGACATCTCCCAAAAGGGGCTCTTCTCATTGATTTCATGAGAAATAATGAGCGGAGACACCAAAAACAGCCTGTCATCCCCTGTGTCAAATCCCACATTGATGTCTGTTTGGTTCAAAGGGATGAATTCCCCTTCTTTGGTCTGTTTGGATTTTATCAGCTTGGCTCTAATGGAGGCCTCAACAATGTGGGAATTCCTTAGGTCCCCAACTCGGAACATAAGACAAAGCTTCTCGTCCCTCATTGAAATCACAGCGTTGTTGGAAAACATGAGGGTCTCTGCCCTCTTCTTTGGTTGGCTGATCTTCACAAACATGCATCCCACCATGAATGCATTGACTATAGAGCCCAGTATGGCCTGAACCAAAAGTAATATGATACCCTCAGGACATTTTTCTGTGATCACTCGATGACCATATCCAATGGTGGTCTCTGTCTCAATGGAGAACAGGAATGCTGAGACAAACCCACTGAGATTGTCAACACAAGGGATCCAGTCTTCATCTTCTGCATGGTCTAGATCTCCTCGAATGTAGGCAATGAGCCACCAGATGAAACCAAAAAACAACCAAGTGATGGTGTAGACCATGGTAAACACAAGAAGGTTAAAGCGCCACTTGAGGTCCACTAAAGTGGTAAAGAGGTCACTGAGATATCGATAAGTTTCCTGGACATTTCCATGGTGGACATTGCACTTGCCACTTTTTTCCATGTAGCGTTGGCGTGGCTTCTTGATTTCTGCTGCCAAAAGACGTGTTCGATCGGTGGCGATCGGGACATCATCCCGGGCTTGCTTGGGGATCTTCTTATGCTCTCTTGGAGTGACACCAATTTCCATGTCCTGGTTCATGAAGATTCTAGAATCTCCAGCCATGGTTGGGCTACATGAAGGGGGGAAAAAAGGAAGAACTGAAGACTGGAAACTAACTCCTGGATAGTTGTAACATCTTTCCTCAGCCTGGCCTCCTCCAGATGTGTACTCCCCATCATCCACAAACAGCATGCCCACCAGCCATGCAGAGTGGAGATAATGACAGTTGTAGCACAACACATCTGGAGGCTACAGATTGGAGATGGCTGGACTATAAGATTTCATTACAAAGGTACACCAGAAAATGCTGTTTATAACTTCATTTTTAAAAGTGGTAGTTGGATTTTTTTTTAAAGCTAGCATTTAGACTCCCCTCTATTGTAGTGTCTCACTTTTTGAATGCTGTTGCCAGGCAGATTCACCAGTTGCTGATCTGTTGTCAGCTGAAGGGCTCCCCCCCCCCGCCCTCCACTGTTCTTTTCCATCTTTCTGCCTCTCATTAAACCTGTTTTTAAAGCTTTTATGCCACTTTGAGAATCTTCTGAAATGTTAATGTTGGCCCTTAAATGCTATAAATATTTGTGTGTAATAATGCAAAATCATGAATAAAGTCAGCACTTGAAAAAAACAAAACAACTTCTTCCAGAATCTCCCAAGTCAGCATGGTCAGTGTTCATGCTGCTGGAGACTTCTGGGAGCTGTAGTCCCCCCCCCCACCAAAAAAAAAAGCAATTTCCCCAAGTTCTAGTATAAGAAATCAGATATCTTTGTGTTATAAGCCAAGACAGATGGGATGGCAGAAAATCTGAGACTCATTTTATTTGATAAAGAAGGGGATGGAAAACTGCATATAGAGCCATTCTTTTTTTTAAAAGAATGTTCATTAGAATTTTCCCATTCCTGGTTGCCTTTGGAAGCTGCTTTCTTATGCACCAACAGTGGTCCACCCTGGCCTCACATCGGGAGGCATGGAGATGCACTATCCACAATGCTGCAGCCTTATTTGAGAACTCACGCCGAACAAGTCTTGAAGAGAAACGACAACGCAGAAAGAATCACAACCCAAAAACATCACCCAAGGAGACCTTCTGCTGTGCTTACTGCAACCGGACTTGTTTATCTTGGATTGGCCTTTTTAGTCATCAGTGTGCTTGCAGAAAGCGCGGGATGAGTCCTTCCTGAATCTTCGTTTGCGAAGAAAAGCCAGAGAAGAGCCACCTGGACTGGAACAGTGGCATAGGGCTAAAAAGCTAAATTCTCCTCCAGCATCATAGACTCAATCAGAATCATGGTTCTCTCAAGCTAGATTTACTTTTTATCATAAACATACTTACCTTGAGGCAAGTCCCATTTAAGGCAGTTGGAATTTCCTCTGAGTAAATATGCGTAAGGTTCTATTGCTGAGCTGCTAAGGGCTCATTTACACTAGCCAGGATATGCTGGCTCCCCACTGGTGTATTCTGGCTGCAGAGGTGGCCCATTCCCCTCCCCCCACCGCTACCTGGAGAAAACTGGCCAGAGTCCAAACAGGACGCTGGCCCATCGTTGAAGCTGCCACTACCACCATTTTCTCTGCTAATGTGGAAGCCTGGCAGGGGTCCTGCAACATGTGACTGCAGGCCCCCTGCATCTGACTAGCCTCAGACACATGCTGCAGGACCCCTGCCTGGTTTCTGGGAGGGCCAGAGAACTGGTGGTGGCAGCAAACAATGGCATTCTGGGATGGGCTCCTTTAGCCCTGATCTGGTGGTACCGAATTAAACTGGGTATTTTCTTAAAATGCAGTAAAGGGCACTATCTCAGCTTGCCCCCATTCCAGCTCTGTATCTGCCCCAAGGCTCATCTGTATCCCCTGGGGGCAGATCGGGGGAAATGCCCTGTGTCGTTTGGACTGCAGGGCTCTGGAACGAGGGCAAGCTGGGGTATTTGGCCTGCATAGACAAGCCCTAAAACATGGCTGGGGAAACTGTGGTTTTTGAAATGCGTACCCATTTCCTGCAGCCAGCCTGCCTGATGGTGATGGCTGTAGTTCAGCAAAATTTGGAGGGCCACCGTTGTCCCCATCCTAATTTTCAAAATACAGTGTATTCAATCACAGCTTTCCCGCTATCCCAACTAGGTGCAACTTTGAATAAATGGCTGAGATTCTGGATCTGCTACTTAGTTGAGTATACTTAAGTATACTTTGCACTGTTAACTAAGTAGCATCTCCTGGCCTGACACTCCTCCCCCCATCGTGCCTTGTGAGCAATGGAGATACACTCTCCTGTTGATCAGGACACAACAGACTGATGTTTCCACACCCTTCCTGCAAGCAATCTCCTGCATGACGATCAGAAGCAGGATCCCTGCCACAATTCCTCCTCGCACTGGGGAGCACTCTTGGGAGGGAGATGGAAACACCAGTCTCCTGCACCCTGATCAACAGCAGCTGATGCCCAATAAGAGAGGATTGGAAGACTTTTACAATCCCTACATATTCCCTACGCTATTGCCACAATTATGGATATGTAGGGATCATGAATATGAATTGGTTACAGATGTGTAACTCTAGGTTACTCATTTATAACTGTGATTGTGGATTCCAGCCTATATGCCCATGTAATGTTTCTTAGGGCCTTATTGCACTCTGAAGAAAAGTGGCAAAGCAGTAGGAACGTTCTGTCTTTCCTGATACCTTATCGCATGACGTTGGCATTCTTTTGTTTCAGTCCCATGGAGGACTGAGGTAAAAGCATGTCTTTTTGCTAACCAGAAAAATCCATTTGCAAAAAGACGCGGTTTTACTTCAGTCCCCCATGGGACCGGGATAAAAGAACACCAGAAGAATGCCAACACCATGTGGTAAGGCAGCAGAAAAGATGCAATGTTCCTGCTGCTTTGCTACTTTTCTTTGGAGTGTGGTAAGGCTCTTAGTAAATGACACTGTAAAATAGATGAACTCCAACATTGATCAGCATTGCAGTCTTTTAAGTTCTCACAGTATCCATTTTCCTCCAGATAATGAATAACCACTATAGAATATCTGCCAAGAGAATAAACCATTGTAGCACATCAGAAGATCTATGTGGTTTATACCACCAACATTCAAGAAAGGAAGGGTAATTTTAATATGCTTCTCACAAGTTTTCTAGCCTTCTCTTACCCTGATATTCTTTTGCTATTCATTCATCATAATTGCAAGTGCATACATTCCAAAATCTATTTTCCAACCTAGACCATATTACTTTGACTCAGGGAAAGACCATTCATACATTTTATGTAATTTCTGAGCTGTAAGAATGTACACAAAGGAGACTCAACAAAGTTGACATCAAAAGTTGACATCCTTGGGTACCTGCTGACCCCCTGGCTTCTTCAGAGGATCTCTTGTCAGTCCCCATCTGGCCATGAGTGCAGATTTTCCTCCTACTAATTCACCTAATTAATTAATTAATTAATTTACACCCCACCTTTCTCCCAAAATGAGACCCAAGACAACTCACCCATGCAGATGAATGAGCAGGGACAGCGACAAGGGGAAATAGTTGCCACCATCTGCCAGTAGGTGGGGCCTTCTGTAAGATGCAGACAGGAGAGACAAGAAGGGAGGTCTATCGGAGGACATCTTGCTGATGACCCTCTGAAAAGCTGGGGCCATTTCTTAGGCCAAGCTTAGAGGACCTCTTTCAGCATGCGGGCCAAAATTCTGTTTCAGAGAGGCTAGCAGGAGGTGCATTCCAGCAGTGGGAGGGGGCAAAGGCAAAAGGGTGGGGCTAAAAATATTACCATATTTTAGCTTTCAGCACTTACTGCCAGAACCTAAGCCTTAGGAGAGTCACTTCAACTTCTGTGGAGAATGGGGGAGAGGGAGAACCACACAAAACCTGGGTCACACAAAAGAGATGTGGCCATCTGGGAGCTCCAGAGGGCCAAATGGGGATCCCAGAAGGGCCACATTCAGCACTACAGCTGGAAGTTCCCCACCCTTGTTTTAGGCTTAACATCTTTACCCAAGGGCAACTTCATGCAATACTTGAAGCTTTATATCATTTGATAATGATTATCCTACCCGTCATGCTGTTACAATATCAGAAATCTTAGTACTAGAAGCCTGTTAATATGTACAGCAACACTCAGGTTTGTCTAAGTTTTCTGGCACAGCACAATAGGCACTTTTAGATGCTGGACATCTTGAAAGTTCAGCATCAGGAATAATATATCCTTGTCAAATATTTCCATTTAGAACCACCCTCATCTCTCCCTCCCCACCCCAGTCTTCTGATCCCTTAAACATTTTGCTCATTAAAGAATTGTCATTTCTTTTGTCCAAAAAATTTCCCCGGACAAATTAATTCAGGTTTCTTAGATGACAAGGTATAAATGCAAATGACTTGTCAAATCTCACCAAATATAATCTCTAGCAAACCAATGATCTCTTACAAGTACCATATGATATTGCACCTATTAATGGAATCCCTTTGTTCCCATTATGAGGGGGTGGGGAAGAAGAAGAAAGAACCTTCCATAAAAGTTTTCATTCATTTTTGGACAAAAGAAGACTCTCCTGTGGAGAGCTGCTTACCAACGCCTCAATACATCAAAGAAAGAAGATAGCAACATGCATCATGATGCCTGTACATTGAAAATCCTATTAAAATATAACCAACTCTGTGCATTCGCTATCTTTGATCTTCTCAAGCTTTAGGAACGGGTGTGTGTGTGTTAAGATGAAGCAACAATGTGATTAGACTGGTGTGCCTTGGAGAAAGCAAGTGCATAAGTCTAAGCCGAGTGGCAGAAGGAACCAAAACACAGAACAGACTAGTGGAGCAATATGTCCACCCTGAGTTTTAGCTCAAACTTTAAAAACTAAATAAGGGATGTAGCAATCATGGGAGAGCAAAATGAGGACATTGTCCTTGCAAAGGATTCTAGGGTCCCCTCCTGCTTCTGCCTGAATAGAATGGGATCCCTAGAGAGCATTTAGACTAGCTGCCACCACCCATTGATTTTATACCCCCAGTGCCGTAACCCAGTGGGAGGTTACTGGGGGAAACTGGCACTTTCTACTCTGTTGCTGCAAACCTTTTCCTTCCCCTGCCCACCCCTGTGGGGAATGAGGCTGAGCAAGGGACGTGAAGAGTGTGTGGAAGAAAGGAGAACTTTAAAGGAAGTTTTTTTTTAAAACTCTATGCAGAAGCTACATAGCAAAAGGGTATCCCTTTACCTGAAAGGCACCTCCTTTCAGGCATTGCTTAGTAAGTTACCAAGTTAGAGATAGTCTAAGGCTGCTGCCACACTGCAGAAATAATGCAGTTTGACAACTGTCACGGCTCAATGCTATGGAATTCTGGGATTTGTACTTTTGTGAGATATTTAGCTTTCTCTGTCAGAGTGCTCTGGTCCAGAACAAACTACAAATCCCAGGACTTGTAGAAATCCCATAGGAGCCTACAAATTCCATAGGATGTAGCCATGGATTTGGTGTCACGCTGCATTATTTCTGCAGTGTGGAAGCAGCCTAAGTGATTCTAGTCACATTTAAAAACCAAACATGAATTCCCTAATCATGACTAAACTAATGGACCCTATTCTACTCATGACTACATATAGAGTTCTGAGTCTCTGGATGTTCATGGGAGCTGGGAGCCTGGGCTCTTTGGCCCAGTCTCTACCAAGCATGCTCTCAGCTGGAACATGATCCCCCTTGGCTCTTGTGTCTCTTTGTTCCTCCCCCTGCCTCATGGCCTGAGGTTAAACCTCGTCACAGAAGCATCTTGAAGCTTCCTCCAACTGGTCTCCTTCATTGGTCAGTTATCTCTCCTGATCTCTGATGTTCTGCTGACCCTCAGAAAATCTGAAACTTTAAACTCAATACCTCACTAACCCTTTGTTTACTCTCTTTGCTGTGTTGCCCAGATAATGGGAGCATCCATTTTCACTGTCCTCTCCAAACAGGAATCCTGTCCTCTCAGATGAATTTTTTCCTCCAGTTGCCTCTTTTCCAGCACTTTAGTAACTCAACACTTCTGTTGAGCATTTAGAAACACAGTTTAGGCATCCACGCAAAAGCGGCAGAGACATTTACCAAGAGAATGTGAACACAGCAAATAGAAGAGCCTAAGTAGGAACTGTCTTCAATCTCTGCAGCAGTAGAAATTTGGGGATTGAAGGAAAATTTCATAGGTGGAAAGCATATCCTCATTTTGCCTCCCCTATACAGCTGTACCCTTGAAGACCACCCGTAGCCCCCAAAATAGGTTGAATACTTTGGATAGCTTCTTTGAAGGTCATATTAAAACCTGGAGAATGTTCACCAACCAATAGACCTCAGAGCCACTAGCTGGAGGAGATGACAATGACGTTTGCCAGGGTCCCGGTCCAGAAAAGAATTAGAGTGGCTCATTAATAGTGGCCTCAGATTAAAGGCAGGTATTAAAACGGGTCAAATTAAAATGGAAACTGTTTAATGCAGTGTAGATAGCTATTGCTTAAAACAATTTGTAAGCCGCTCTGATAGCCTTGTGGCTGAAGAGCGGGGTATAAATCAATCAATCAATCAATCAATCAATCCAAATTACAGAAAATTCTCTGTTTTGCCTTTTCAGGAAACCGAGACTTGGATGTAACAGTCCACCTCTAACTAGGAACCTTCTTATACTGAGGGCTGCTGAAGAAAACAACTAGATTGCATAAGAAAAGGGCAAGAAATAGGGAGGTAAGCATTCTCTCTCAGGTAAGAATAAAATGATCCAGACGTTCTCCATGCTGGATGAATTTACAAGGTTTTTGTACATTTCCCATCAATGATTTTCTGCATTTGGGGGATATTTTTGGGTAAACATTTCATCAATGTGTGTACATAGGGGTTTTGAGAGAAATCAATGTTGTTTGCAATTAAAAAAGTGTTTCCACTCTTGCAGTGGAGTGGGAAAATCTCATGTTGGTTGACATGTTTGTTATGGAGATCTCAATGTATCAAGACTAGAATTGCCAGTGTGAAAACTGGATAGGGTTCTTGTCCCTTTAATGGTGGTGTAGAAGAGGGAATGTTAGATGGTATTGCTTGACAGCTGGTTGTGAGACACCTGCCAACATTTCCTCTTCTATACCATTAAAGGTCCAGAAACCCTCTCCAATTTTCAATCTGGCAACCCTAGTTAAGATACCCTTTCTCATTGCAGCTGATACATTTTTGTGAATATTCTTTACCTCCTTAGCAAGAATAGTGCATCTATTGAAAGATGGAAGTACTTCAGAATAAAACTTGTTATCATCTTGGCTTTCATAGAAGAAACCAAAGCTAGTGAGCTAGCCCAGCAGCATTATGTAAAATGTGTGTATATGTGTCTATGAAAGAAGTCTTACCTCAGTATAAGAGGCAGTGCAGTACAAGACATAAAATGTTGGCTTTGATCCTGGAAACCCTGAGTTCAGATCCCATCATAGTCTTACATGTGTTAGGTAGACTTGAAACAGCCATTTCTCCATTAACTTCAGCAAAAGTACAGTACTACAGAAATAGAAGCAAGAGATTGCAAAGATCAGGAAAAGGAAAAACGAACAATCCACTATTATTGGTGGCAGTTTCTCAGATGTCTTTGCATCTTTTAAAATATTTTTTTCTTAAATGCAACATAAAAATAATAGAAGTATAATGTAATGCAAAATGAAAGAAATTGGGTACAAATATAGAAAATCTGATGTGTATATAAAGTGGGTCATGCAAGAGACATTACATATTTTTCATGCTGCTTTAGCAGTCTCCCAATCAGCTCATAATTTTAATAAGTTCTGTAATTCAGCCTTGAATGGATGTCTAATTTAAAGCAGGGGCTGGGAACCAATTGTCCTTGGACTGCAAATCCCATGATACTAGGTAAACATGATGGTGGTTGCAGTCCAACATCAAGTGAAGGGCCACACATTCCCCACCCTGATATTCAGAATTTGGAACAGTTACTTTTTTGGAATACAAATCCAAGATTCCCAGCAGCCATGATTGTTGTGAATTCTGGGAGCTGTAGTCCAAAAGGTAACCCCCCCCCTTCCCCAGCTCTGCTTAAGACATCTTGCCTTCCCTGAATTGCTTCAGGCTGTAATGCAATGCATACTCAAACACAGTGGAACTTTTCCCCAGGAGACATGAACAAAATTGCGTTGTAAGTAATTTCCCCTACTCTCTATGCAATATACTGTAATGTTAACTATGCAAGGGATTGTGCAGAAGCACTTTGATTTTTGCTCTTTTGGTTTGTGTAGTTTTAAGCCTAGTTGATATCAAACTGATTGCCTAGTCAGATGTATTCATGCTCTGAGTATTTGCTTATTGGGGAAAATTTATATTAGTGGCTTTTTTCTTTTTTGCTAATAGGAGAAACAAGCTCTGGAATGTGAAACTGCTGTGCCCTTCTCTCAGCAGGGCACAGGCTGCCAGTTACATAGAATCCATCAAGTCACATGGACCACCCTGTGTTCACCATCCTTGGCTAAACTGGGCTAAGGATAATACATATGTCACTTTGGTATAAAGCCACTTGCTCCTTGAGGAAAGCTGCCATGGCTGCAAAAGGAGAGGAAAAGGCAATGTGTCATTCTGTTATCAGTGGCACAAAGAGGCTTTTTTAAAAAAAATCAAGCATATCATACAGCTTTTACTGGCATGCCAAGGCTGGAGAGGTGGGAGTGACATTATGAGAAGGCAAAGCATCTTACTGAAAGGGAAGGAATCTGGCTGGGGCAAACATCTCCTCATCACTAAACTGCTTCAAAGAATTCCGGTATTTCAAACTAAGTGCCTCTGAGTATGGGAAAAGGGCCTTTATTGATGAGAAGAACTGAAATCACTTTTTAAAAAAGGGAATGCAGGGGAAAATGCAATTGAACATGTGCAAAGTGTAAAGCTGCACAAATATCAGCCTATTGGGTCCAAAAGACTATGGTCAGGCTGCTGACCAGGGCTTGTTATAGGAAACACATAACTACCATGTTAAAACAACTTCACTGGCAACTGATCTGTTTCCAAGCACAATTCAAAGAACTGGTTATTATCTTTAAAGCCCAATATGGCTTGGGTCCAGACTATTCAATAGATGTTGACTGGAATTCAGTAAAGGACGGATGACTATGTAAATGGACTTACACTGGCAGGAAATAAAACTGATGCCATTTCACAATGTTGATATTCAGTCTGGGGCTGCCATGATGTTACTGTGTGGGGGAGCCAGTGAAGTGATCATTTTGGATTGGGACCAATGCACATTGGGTGCTCCTGATGCCCATTTGGACAACAGCTAGGGACTGCAGCATTAGAGCTTTGTGCACATCAGGAGACTCTTGTAGACAATCTTTGTTTTTGTTGCAATTAATTATTTAATGTTTTTGAAAGTTTTGTATCAAAATGGTTTCACCTGTACTCTGCCTTAATTTGTTGTAAATTGCCTTGGATTCTGTGCTGGGAGAAAGGTCAGATTTATTATTACAGTTGTCCCTCCATATCCACGGATTTGGTATCCATGGATTTAAGTATTCATGGCTTGAAAATAGTCTTTAAAAAAATAATAATCCAAAAAGCAAACCTTGATTTTGCCATCTTATATAAGGGACACCATTTTGCTATGCCATTGCATATCATGGGACTTGAATATTCATGGCTTTTGGTATCCACAGGGGGTCCTGGAACCCAGCGAATATGAAGGGACAACTGTATTATTATTATTATTATTATTATTATTATTATTGATTATCTAGTTCAGTGCTGCCTACTTGGATTGGTCACAACCCTCCAGAGGTTCAGACAGATTTGCCCAGAGCCTGAACCTGAGATCTTTTAAAAGCAAAGCTTACATTCTGTGCCTGAGATTCTCCAGTCCTTTCCTGGTGTGCCTTTCCTTTCTGAGAAGAAGTGGAAGAATTATAGGGGCTGGATGGCACTGGGGCATTTGAAAGCTACTTTCTTTTCTTAAAATTCTCTTCTCATAATGAAGTTACAGAAAGAAGAAGCAGGATGATTTATCTTGAAAAGTATTCATGCAGAGACAGGGAACTTTGGTTCTCCAAACAGTCTGGACTGTTTCTTTGACAATTCCTCACTACTCTCTCATGGTGGCTAGGAGATACAGTCCAAAATGTCTAGGTAACATAATTTCCCCATCCTATTGAGAACTTGAAATGTTACCTTTTAAAAGGATATATTTGATTTACTCATTCTTCTGATCACTCAACTTGTTTCTATTGCTGTGGTCCAGAAGGGTAACTCTCTAAGTTATTAGTTACTAACTGGTTACTGTTACTACTGTGCCATTTGGAAATACAGTTGGACCCCCATATGGGCGGAACCAATATCGTTGGTTTCAGTTATCTGTGGGACACAAAACAGGGACACATATCATAGAGTCACACTGGAAAATGCCTAGAGAGGCATCCTCTCTAGGCATCTTCCAGGTCCTCCAACAATACTCTATTGCATGTTTTTATCACACACCCTTTATTTTAATGGGGCTTGCTGTTATTTTTGGTTCCAGTATTCACAGTAAGTCAGGGAACCAAAACCCTATGGACACGGAGGTCTGACTGTACTCTCTGGTTTCCCCAAGTGTCCAATTCAGATATTGCAACCTGGCAATTCTGCAAAATGCAAAAGAGATTACAAAATAATCCTTCCCAGCTGCAGCACAAGGTAGCCAACCATGTGACCTTTCCTTCTCTCCATCTTATTGCTCAGACTGAGTCAGCATGTGTGTGTGTGTGTGTGCGCCCACACACACACACACTAGTAATGAGAGCAGGCAGACAACCTGCCCTCATTCCAGTGAAGAATAGTGCAGGCCAGACATGGCTGTTACAGGCAAAAACATAACTCAGTTCCAGCTAATTGCTGCAAAAAGTAGTCAGTAATTAGTTATCAAAATAAATCATCACAAAAAATAAAATGCTGTCTAGCTCTGACCTTACCATCTATAGAATACTTTTTGTAAGGACTCAATGCCACAATATAAGGGTGGATGTTAAGTCCTCCCTCCAGGATTCAATGCAGACCTCAAGCTCCCCTGCCCAAATCCTGAAAACAAAAGTGTCCAGAGGTCCATTTCCAGTTTCCCAAGAAGCAAGGTAAAACAAGCAAAGTAAAAGTGAGTCCTGGTTGGGGGAAAAGATGGATATAAATAAAGTGAGGGACTGATTGAAAACAGTGGGATGGAGGTTTGGGGGCTGCAAAATCAGGTTAGAGTCTCAAGGAACCCATGGCCACATATAGCCCATCCCTGACTTACAGTAAACGCACATGTGTGTGTGTATATAGGAGTGTATGCCCTCCCTCAAGAGTAATGTCTTAACTCCTTCTCCTTTTGTAAACATCTTGTGGAATTTTGCAAAACAACAATGCCAGCTGATCATACAATTTTATTCTGGCTGGATGTCCTCCTGTCCTGGCAGCTGCTCAGCAGGATGACATTTAATTCTGGCTAGTTGGCACCTCTAAATATTGCTGAATGGCCCGGGCAAATATAGAATAACTGAATCGGAGGGGACCTTGGGGAAGTCATCTGGCTGAATGTGCCATGCAGGATGTCACAACAGCATCCCGGACACAGAACTTCAAAACAATGGGCAGGGTCTTGCATTTCAGTTACGGATTCCTAACTTGGAGTTAAGGCTCCGTAACTGCTCCATATTCAGCTGTGCTCCATATTCATGATCATGACAGTATGGCCCCAGGGACCCACCTTAAACTCCAGGGAACCACTCTGAGTGATGGAGGTCTGTGGTGAGGTGAGGTTGAATGCGGCACTTTAGGGTGATGTAGCCAGACCTCCTCCTGCCCCTGAGCTACATGTGATGAGGAGTGTACTGTATTGCAGTGTGCAATGTGTCAAAGCAATACCCATGGAGAGTGCCTCTCTGGAGCTAACCTTAGGAGGTTGATTCCTTAGGCCATGTATAGCTACAAAGGCGCTCATCCATTACTTTTTTTAAACTATAGTTTTCAAAATCTTCTAGCCTGCATGGTCACTAGGACTAGTCCAAAAATTAACTTTACCAAGCTCTGATCTCATCCACTGTTACTGACTTTCTTACTGAGGAACCCCCAAATGTACTGTATAAGTTGAAAACCACTTTGCAATTGTTTCTTTTTAGTTTCATTAGGGTACATTTTGGAAGAAGGATGGGATATAAATCCAATTCAATACATCCATCAGTCAATGGATGATAGATAGGTCCATTGTTATGGGAGCTGTGAATTCACTCTTGGCTTTCCAGGCACTCTACTCACAGCTGCTCCAGGTTATACAGGAACCCTCTTGGTGCCAAACTTGTGTTTGGGAGAGGGTCCAGTACCTGGAAGGTCCCTGTACAACCTGGAGCAGCTATGGCAGGAGAGGCCAGAAAAATGAGAGTGAATTCACAGCCTCTGCAATTAAGAGACCCACAAGCTGCAACAAGTCCCCCCCCCACACACACACAATATTGCGATGAGTAACACAATTACTTTCCAAATGCTGTATCAAGAAGTGGGAACAAATTCCATTACAAAATAACTTGCTAACTTCTGCTCAAAAGATACCCATAACCTCCACATTTAATCTAAGAATGTGGCCAAGATTATAGATCTGCTACTTGGTTAAGTATATTTAATTAACTGTTTTGGTAATCTCAGGCCCCGTCTACATGACCAAAACAAAAAACAAAAAAACCAACCATTTGGGGGTAAAAAATTCGAAAAGGTAGCCGTTCGAATATGTATGATCTGCCTACATGATTTTTACCCCCCCAACTCCGTATGACCCCCCCTTGCCCAGCTGGCCAGAGCGAGTGATCCAAACAACGGTTTTAAATCTCCCGCTGCTTTTTTTTAATTTAAAAAACTCCCTGTGGTGCAGACAGTCGTTTTCCCATATTTACAACATGAAATAAAAAAGAAGAAATGTAAAAATGTCAGTTTCATGGACTTACCGGACTCTCGCTTAGCCGGGAATCCAACATGGCAGCCACTCCCAATTCCCCTTTTTGCTAGCCCCACCCCCTCTGCTCAGCCAGCCAATCAGATTATACTGCTTGTTCGTATGTGTGTGAACAGGGGCATACAAACAATCAAACATTTGAATGATTGTATCTATTTTTTGGCCGAGATCTGCTATTTCTCCTGAACTCTGAATTCATGGACTTTACAGGGGATTTGCTAGCCCCCCTTCTGAAAGACATGAATGTATCTGAACAGCCGTATGTACACATTATCGATCTTTCAAACGCCATACGGATTGTTTTCATCATGTAGATGGGGCCTCAGTCTCTTATTTGTTTGCTGAAGCTATGATCTATTTTTTTTTTACCAACTTCAAGAGTCTTTAAGAAACTTCACTCAGCGTTTCTCTTTTTCTACCCACACTGTGATCAGTATTTCTGTACTTCAGTGTCTTACTTAACTGTACTACTGTCCTTTTAACTTTCCAATATAATTCTTCACCTTCACCTTTATATACATTTTAGGAAAATAAGAGTTCTTTCCTATGGTTTGCCAATTATGTTTACTCACTCTTTCTTCTTGTTAAAAGGGTAGGGGGCAATATTCTTGCTGAACCCGGTCATGGTAGACTCTGCGATCCCTCAGCTCTCGTCCACAGAAGGGTTCCTCTGAATCCCCTTTATTAGGGGGACCTTTTGGGATGATTTGGGTTTCAGTTTGTTTGTCCCTCTACCGTGCTCTGTTGCTCCTTGGCAGCAGCGATTTGCCAAGCAGCTAGTTCACACTGCCATGCCACTGGAAGTTCCTCTACTTGAAAATTACCCCAAACCTCCATGTTAAGTCTAAAAATATGTCCGAGATTCTAGATCTACTACTTGGTTAAGTATATTTAACTAAGTAGCATCTCCTGGCCTGACTCCCCCCACCAATTGATCTTATCAGGCAGCAGCCACTGCAAGCCACATGGGTCTGTTCTTGACTGGGGTACAGAAGACAGATGTTTTGACCCCCCCTCCCACAAATGATCTCTGGTGTGACCATCAGAAGCAGGACCCCTGTTACAATTCCTCTTCACTCTGGAGATCGCTGGCAGGAGGGGGTGGCGATATCTGTCTGCTGTGCCCTGATCGACAGAAGAGCAGACCCATGTTGTTTGCAGCGGCTGCTGCCCAGTAACTCAGGACTGGGAAACTTTTACAGACCTTGCACACTCCCTACACTATTGTATATTTAGGGACCATGAATATAAACCCCTTACGGATGCGTAGCTCTAGGTTATGCTTTCATAACTTTGATTGTGAAACCCACTCTATATCTCTTGTCCTGATTATGGATGATGCATCTGAAAGTAAGTAAAACTTGGAAGGCTGACACATGCTCTTGATTTTGATGATGATGATGATGCAAGAAGAAGGTCTGTCTTAACCCAAGTGCACTCCAAAGCACTACAAAATGGATTCCTCCATGTCTTCCCACCTTCCCTGTGTTATTTCCTATTCAAAATGTAATCTTGGCTCAGCATCAAAGTAATGAGAATTGCATGCATTTCATCTCTGGAAGGTGGTTTTTTTGTTGTTGTTACCTTGGCAGTAGCACTTTCTAACAGCAGAGAGGGAAATTAATGCCAGCTTACAATGGAATCCTTCAAGGGCTGCCTGAGATACCTGCCGTCAGAAGTACAAAGGAGACTGATTGACAATAGTTACCTTACCAAAGCAAGGAAGTAGCCTCACTGCCTGGTATAATAGAGTTCCAGCTGTCGACTGCTGGTTTCATTGTAATGCATTAGTCCTGGAAATACTGTACTGATGGAGGGAAAGCGGGAAGAAGAATGTTTCTCGGTTTCTCCATTAGCTTAGTGGAGTGGAGGGGGGAGAGGGAGCAACAGCCTCACTATACAGCCAAGCACTGGCTGAACCTTTGGGCATTCAGTCACTGAAAAAGAATGATCAATGGTGTAGAGGAGGTGAATGCAGTAGAACTAAAGCCTAGTGACTTTATTTCCAGAACAAAAGTGCAAGTTTCTTCTGCCAGAAAGCGGGTCTCTCCTTGTTCTGGCAAGGAAGTTGGGGACTAACAAGGCTTTCAGGGTTTTCTCTTCAATGGTATGGGATGGTGGTTCCCATGTTAATGAGGTGGTACATTTGCACCAGGTTTTATTCCAAACTCTTAAGAGGCTGACCAAATTCTGAACCTATTTGATGGGTTGGGTTCAGCACATTGGACAGTTCCTTTAAAGTTTAGATGGATTGCTTCCGCCATTGATGTGGAAGCCACCAGCTGCCACTGCTGTTAAAAACAGAACAGAACAGAACAGAAAAGCTGTTCAATAAAAATCAATAATCAGTGTGGATAATATTAGGTCCATCTTTATTGGCCCAAAGGGTAAAAAAAAAAAAAGGGAAAAAAAGATGCGAGCTTTCAAGTTTTTCAGAATCCTTTATCTGGCTCAAGGGCAGAGTTCTGGAAAAACTCAAAGGCTCACATGCTTTTGTGACATTTTGTTAGTCCTAATATAAGTTTAGCATTATAAGAAATGAAGAAAATAATCAAGCCAAGGTTGGAAATTATTTTCTTTCTTTTCCTTTGATGCACTTCCTAGCAGTTTAAGTGGAACTAGCCGTTTAAGTGGAACACTGAATTTGTGAAATTATATTGTATTTCTATTTGTCAGGTAAATGTCAAATTCTACCCTGGAGATCTCAGTGCATCTACAAATTGATGCCTTCCAGTCAGAAGTAAGCACCACTGAGTTTTATAGAACTTGTTGTTCATAACACTGAGCTGAGGCTGAGAGTATGTGACTTGCCCAAGGTCAGCTAGTGGGTTTTCATGGCAGAGTGGGGATTTGAACCCTGGTCTCCAGAGTCATAGTCCAATGCTCAAACCACTATGTATGTGTGTATATGTGTTTTCAAGTTGCCTGTTGACTTATAGTGACCCCATGAATTTAATAGGGTTTTCTTAGGCAAGGAGCACTCAGAGGTGGTTTGCCATTTGTATTTTAATGGGATGGGATGGAGGGGTTGTATGTAGATTTTAATGTTGTAAGCCACCCTGATTGCATTTTGTAGAGGGGCGGGATATACATAAATATTATTATTATTATTATTATTATTATTATTGCCTTCCTCTGAAATTTAGCCTACAACACCTGGTGTTCCTTGGTGGTCACCTTCCATGTACTTACTGGGGCTGACTCTGCTTAATATCTAGATCAGACAGGATCTGATGCCTTTAGGATATTTAGGCCCTTTCCAGTTTAAGTACTATTTTTCTTTAGAAGCCAATGCAGGAGACATAATGTTAGCATTGGACCTTCACATCAGCACTGACCCTAAATAGAACTTGTCACAGTAAAGTCCTCTCAGGGTTATGTATAGCTTAACAGAGAACCCTAAGCTTTCAGTCTTAGATCTGAGAGACCATAACCTTTCACATGACCTGATCTTTTGCAGTCTCCATGTGCTGGGACAGTTGTGACAGTGAACCAAACCACTGTGAAGCCACTGGAATGTGACATTAAGTGAGCTCAGAGAAACAGAGCTGTGACAAACTTCAATATGAAATGTGTTAGTTGCACCCAAATTCATTCCCAGTATTTAGCCTTTGTTTTCCTCTTAATAAACTAGAGATCCAGGCAATAAAGACTGGCTAGTGTGTTTGCAAAATGGAAGGCTAATAGGAGGGAAGCTATTTGACTTAGCTTCTACAGAGGTTAATTAGTTCTAAAGCTGTAGAGGGCAGTTTTAGATTTAGCGCTGATTGAAAGGTTCCCTGTATTTACAAACACTCCCTACCTCCAGTCTCCATGTATGATGCCAACTCTTGCTTCACATATGAAGGGTATAATTAAAATAAAATCATAGGCTGGGAAGAAATCCTTTCAAATTATAATAAACTGTGAGTGGCTAGGATGCAAGAGTACCGTGCTGCATAAGTGGCACATAAGTGGAAAGAAACACCGTACAATATGCAATTCTAGGATCAGGATTTATTATCCCACAGGAGGTATAAAGAGAGAAAACCTCAGTGTACCTCACAACTAGGGTTTGTCAGGTCAAGACTATCCTGGGTCCAACAATCCAGACCTGAGACTTAGAGAAGACCACTTGTGATGTCACAGGGTGCAGGACATGGTGATGTTACAAGAGTGATGCTAGAAAAGGCAGCTCCATGTGCTGTTACCGAGCATGAGGAATGAAGCAGCACTTGCGCAGAGTATGCCATTCAAATAATAAAGAATGAGTTTAATGAATTAGGAAGATTTCTCTCTCTCTCTCTCTGGACTTTATCAGACCAGGCAAATGTGGCATCATAAAGAAGTCTAATGATTGCAAAAGGGGGTGTATACAAGACGATAATGTCCTTTTGCGATTATGTACTGTAAACAAGGCGTACTTTTTATTTGGCAGCCCAAGCTGTCAATAGATCTCCCATTCTGCAGTATAGCCGGCATTTGAATCATCATGCCATTGTGCTCATGTGAATGCAGCGCCAATGGGCAAACACTTTGGGGTGAGATCCAGGTATGGGACACTCTTTTTATGACACCCCCCCATGTACTTGGGACTTTTAAAGTGTGTTTTAGTGCTTTGCTGTACTTTTTGTTTCTTTATTTTGTTTTTATTTTTTAATTTCCCGTGCTAGCACCTTCTTGTGAGAATTGGTGAAATTTCAGCCCTGGAAGTAAATGGAGCTCTGTTCATGCTCTGTTACTGCCGGGGAAGCCTTGTTGATGCTGAAAAAAGTAGGTCTGGTACGGGGGTACTTTAGCCAACATAAAAAGAACGCAATTTATGCTGGCAAAATAACGTTAAGGGGTGATATGATAAAGTCTCTCTCTCACACACACACACACAAACACTTTTTAAGGCTGTGCTCTTTCCCAGAGATTCCCCACTCACCCTGTGCACTGAAGACACAGAGTGCTGAAATCTGGCAACACTATGCAATACTCCCTCCAGAAAAAATTCTCTCTCTCCTTCCCTCCTTCCATCTTCGTCCCTCTCTCTCTCTCTCTCTCTCTCTCTCTCTCTCTCTCACACACACACACACACACACACACCCTTAGCTGGGGTAGAATGGAAGAGCTGTTGCTTATCAATTCTTTCTTCCTTTTATCCCTCCATGAGGAACAGTTGAGGGAGCTGAGCATGTTTAGTCTAGACACAAGACAAGAAGAGTGAGAGGTATGATGGGATAACCATCTTTGAATATGTGAAGGGCTGTCACATAGAAGATGGAGCGAGCTTGTTTTCTGCTCCAGAGGAAAGGACCTGAGCCAGCCGGCTCAAGTGATAAAAAAAGGAGATTCTGCCTAAACATTAGGAGGAACTTTCTGACAGTAAGGGCTGCTTGACAGCTGAATGGAATGCCTCAGAAAACTAATTTACTTTATTTATTTATTTGTTGCCCAAGATGCCCACAACACAGATTAAAACAAAACATAGCTAAAAAAAAGAATAATGTTTTTTTTTAAAAAAACACCTCTGAAATAAGCTGTCCTATTAAAAACACCACTAATTAAAATACTTTCAGAATATTTAAAGCATGACAATGAGGATAAAAGGACAGCACTCTCCATCAAAAGACCTTTCCAGAGCAACTAGTTAATAGCCAAATATTTGTCTAATAAAACAAAAGCTTTTGCCTGCTGGTAGCCGGTGAAGATATTAGGACTGTGGGCCTCTATTCCTTGGAAGTTTTTAAGCAGAGACTGGAAAATGCTCTGTCAGTTAAGCTGTGGTTTTCCTATGTCAGCAGAAGGTTGAACTGGGTCATTCTTGGTGGTCTCCTGCAGCTGTACCATTCTATGACACTTTGACCATAAATTTCTGACCTTCTCAAAAGATTCCCAAGGTGTCTAATAATATTAAAATACAGATGAAAGACAAAATCTATATATATAATTATCTTGGGTATGTTGCCTTTCTCAGTGTGCTGATTGGCTGCTCAGGAAACACACCCAACCAATCACCACCCACATGCAAATTTCCTGGGACCAGAGGTATTTTGGATTTTAGAATATTTCAGATTTTTGAATACTTGCATATACGTAATGAAATATCTTGGAGATGGGACCCAAGTCTAAGCACAAAGTTCATTTATGTTTCATATACAGTCAACCCTCCATATTCACAGATTTTGTATCCATGGATTCCACCATGCACGGTTTGAAATTTTTTAAAATAAATCCAAAAAGCAAACCTTGTTGTTTGCCATTTTACATAAGGGACACCATTTTACTATGCCATTGTATCTAATGGGACTTAAACATCCATGGATTTTGCTGTCCACGGGGTGGTTGGGTCCTGGAATCAAACCCAGCAGATACTGAGGGTCCACTGTACACCTTATGTGCATAGCCTGAAGGTAATTTTATACACAATATTTTTAATAACTTTGTGCATGAAACAAAGTTTGTGTACACTGAACCATCAGAGAAAACACATGAAACCTAAAATGCCCTGTCATGTCAGCACTCAAAAATGTTATGGATTTTGGAATATTTGGGGTTTTGGAATTCTGGATAAGGGAGATTCAACCTGTAAATTAAAAACAGGGGGTAAAACCTCCCATATGGCTAGCACTCATTCAGTTAAATCTCCCTCAACAGCTGAGCAGCTCACACAACAAAATTCTGTGTGAATAAAAATATCTTTGCCTATGCAAAATTCCTGTTCAAAGATATACTTTGGAGGACATCCTGGCATTTGGCTATGTTGGATGGAGCTGGTGGGAAACACCATCTTGGAGAAGGTTGGATGACTGGGGGAATGTTTGGCAGCCATTCTGTGTCATTATTAAATATGCAGCCTGCCTGACAAAAGGTATGGCTGGTCAGCCGGCAGCCATAACAATTTTTGGATGATGAGAATTTGCAGGAGTGGTACAGATTTTGGAAGAGCGGGGAGATTACAGAGGCAACCGATTGACCCCAGATTACTAGGCAGCTTGCTATGATTCTTGAGCAAGGGCAGTAGCTCACTTGGGCATGGTGAAAAGGGCAGTTTGGGTGGACTGATTTCTACCAGCCAATCTGGAGATTCACAACAGTGAGGCATTCATTCCTAAGATCTTGAGTACCTCTAGGAAAGAGCTGCCCTTCATTCTGGAGAGTTCTGACTCCTTCTCTGAGATTCTCAGTCCTCTTGGGCTGCCCGTCTCTTCGTAGCAAAATATCTCCTGGGATTCATTGCCACTGTCTCTGATCACAAGGGGGAATCAAGAAACAGTTCTCTTTATTTCATTGAATATAAGCACCTAGCTCCCTTTAATGTAGTACACTCTATGACTTACACAATTAATTTTCTCTAACCCCAGAGGATAGGAGAGGGCTGTGGACTACATGACTATAAATACCACATCAGGAAAGCAAGAGGCACAGTGATCCAAAGTAGGAGTTATGTAGGATCTGTGCTGAGCCCTGCCAGCCATTTTCCTGCTGTGACAATGGGCCAGGGAATATCCTGCCATAAGCTTTGGGCCATCCCAAATTGTATAACTAAATATCCAGAGGAGAGGGCTTGACAAGTACCACTGACATGTTGAAAGATGGGAAATGTTATGGGGTTTGTTTGTTTTTTGGACCACAGATCCCAGAATCCCCCAAGTTGCCATGCTGAATAGGTGATTCTTAGAGTTGTAGACCAAGAAAAGTAACATTTCCAACCTTTGACTCATGTCCATTCCAATACTTTGGTGGGAGGCACATGATGTGGTTAAATCAAGCATGGCCCCATGAATGTCAAATGAACTAAAAAAAAAAAAAAAAAAAAGGATACAAAATTGGGCTCTGTGAATCCCAAAGTGAACTTTGGACTACCCACAGTCATACATCACTAGGGTACAAGACATGGTAATGCATGGTGCCCCCTTGCCAATAATATTCAATGAGCACAAAAATGAATCTGGAACTGTAGAAGTACGCCTCAAAACAATGTGACACCCACAAAAATCATGAACACAATGTCCTCTATGGGCTGCTTCATTTGGGCATAAGACTGTGAAACAGGGCTCCCCCGTGCTAATACTATCTAATATCCAATAGTAGCCTAAATCAATACTTCTAAATGAATAAAGAGCTATGGACATGTAATCCAAGCTAAGCTTTCACCAGCACCAGATCCTATGCCCACAACTTTCAGAAGAGTGCCCTTTATTTATGAGACACCACAGCATATGTTTTAGCCCAATGCCTCCTTTGAGCATCAGATGGGCAGCTGTACCAGTGATAACCAGTGTATGTAGAAAGGAATATGGAGTTGGAGCTATGTACAAGCATACTTCAGTTAACAAGGCCTCTGACCATGAAGCTCCTTTTCACAAAGTCTTTTTACAGCCACCCAACTCCCTTTTTCTCTTTGTCGTCTGTCCAGCTGGACATTTTTTTTAAGCAGTATTGGCATTGGGAAGATGGTGAAGGATGTTTGGAGGAACACAGTTTTTTGGTGTTGGGTTGCAGTAGAATATCTGCCATAAACAATTCAATAAAGCTTGGTCTCAGAAAGAATAAGATCTTGCTGTAGCTGATCCTACTGTAGCTGTGTTTACCTGCCTACAATAGGCAAGCAAAACGGCAGCTGCCTCTAGAATCCCTTGCCATCCATGCTTGAATAGCAAAACAGAGAGAAAAGAAGAAGAAGCACAGATATATAAGTGTAGCCACCAAAATGGAAATCATAAAAAAAGAGGCTGGTGAAAGAAAAAGTAACCTTGGGATGCATTTTGGAAGAAGCCTTCAAGTGGCCTCTAGAAGGTTCAAAATGTTTTTATTTATGCAAAGCTTACCTGACCTGGTTGATTCATTTCACATGGGCCTATTGCTAGTTTTGAACAAGAAAATTGCTGCAACATGTTGAAGCACTCTTCTTTTTGTGGTGTAGGAACCTATCCCTATTCTTGCCATTATTTTTTTTGCCTCTGGTACCAAATTTTCTGTTAAAGGAAGAGGTAATACTCAGGAACATATCTGGTTTGTTAACTGAGGTATATTTCTGGTGTGTTTCTGTGCCTTCAAGTAGCCTGCCGACCTGTGGCAACCCCATGAATTTCATAGGGTTTTCTTAGGCAAGAAATAGTCAGGTGTGTTTGCCAGTTCCTTCCTCTGCAATATAGCTTACAGCACCTGCTGGTATATCTATCTGTAACTCATAAAAAAACTTTAGGCCCACGTGCTGTCATCTCCAGGAAACCATGAGATTCCCAGTTCTTCCATTGGGTACAAGACACTTACAATATGGAGACTCTGAGCCAGCAGTATCCAATATATGCAGAAACAGATAAGGAACTAGGGGATGTGCATCCCACAATAAGCAGCGTGATACCCCAACCCATGGACCAAAATCTCCAACAGAGTGTCCTCAAAGAATGGCACATCCAGTCCAACTCTTCATTTGGTCTCAGGACTCTGTCGAGAGAGGAGACCTATACCCACTGGCTGTGCTGTGACCTCATTTTTGGCTGGGAAAGGGGGGGAAAAAAAGCCTGCTTGGGAGGATGCATGGAATATATTTCTAGAAGTGACATAAAACATATTTTCCAGCACAGACATATGCCTGGCAATACCATGGTGCTATTTTAAAGGTCGCTAGAAATTCTGTATGATAAAACAATGAATTTTACAAAGTCACAGAGACAAAGCAGCATCTGTTTTCCAGAAGATCATAGTTCCTGGAGAATATTCCACTGGCTCAGACACCTCTCAAATAGCACATAATGTGTACAGTCTATCAGGGAGGAAAGGCATGCCAAAGAGATTCTAAATTCCCAAGTGCTACAGTCTAGAGTTGGGAGACGGGAGAAGAAAGGTGACAATCACACTGGAATACCCTAAGCCAAGCTTGGGGAGGAGGGAGCCATAAATGGACATACTGAAATTATATATAATCTTGGTCCAGGTTATTTGAAGGGCTGTATTCTCCCATGTGAGCTCACCCAGAGATCATCTGAGATCATCAGGGGACACCTACTTTCTGTACAGACACCCTCAAAGGCATGTTTCATGGGGACACAAGCCAGGGCCTTCTTGGTAGCAGCTCCCAGGCAGTGAAATTCCCTTCTAAGGGACACTAACCTGCTCCCCTTCCTGTTTTTCTTCTGGCAACAGGCAAAGACCTTTTTTTTTACTACTGTGGTGGGTTTTCAGCAATTGACTGGCTGCTAAGAATGGGACTCATGATGGGTGGGTGCTGTATTTTTTAATCAGTGTGATTGTAAATTGCTTTTAAAACTCAATTTCTGTTGTGAAGTTGAAGGCTTTCACGGCCGGCATCCATAGATTTTCCTTGGTTTTTTTCCGGGCTGTGAGGCCGTGTTTTCCAGAACATGGCCTCACAGCCTGGAAAAAAACCAAGGGAAATCAATTTCTTTTAATATAATGGCTAGTTTCATTCTGTTTTAAGACTACTGTTTTTCTAGTGCAGATGTACCTGTTTTTAATCTTATGGGGAGTTGCCTTGAGTCCCAATAGGCAAAATATAGATCAAACAGAGACACAGGTGAATAATTGCAGATAGATAGACAGACAGACAGAAAGAGAGCAATTGCAAAGGGAACAGTTTCTGGGAATAATTTAACTTTTAATAATACAGTAGTTGTGAATTGCATACTTTGCAGCGTGAACAATTTATGGTACAGTACTCCATAAATGGAGAAAGTATCTAGATTGTTTGATGAATGTGTAGTCCATAAAAGAGATATATGACCATGATCATGTTTATGTCCCATAAATCAATTTCTGTCTGATAAATTGCACATATAATCAAAAAGTGTTCAGGTTTATATGAGGACTATTGCTGTTTTGTGTTTATTAGGTCAGTGACATAAAATGTTTTCCTCTTTAGAGGCAGTATCTTTCATTGCTTAACGGAATTTACCAGGGAACCCACTACATGTATATTTATTTTTAAAAGGTCCCTGTGGATTGTTCGCTAATTGACTAACTTGCCCTCTATGGAGAGAGAGAGAGAGAAAGAGATGGCATTCAGACTCTGTCTTGTTCATTGGCAAGGTCTTGGAAATAGAGAGTCTTTGTAGAGAAGAGTCAGGGCAGAGTTTGCTCTTAAATTACCAGTGAGTTCCAATCACATTAAAGTCAAGTTGGCCCCAGCGGGACAGCGCAAGAGCTTCAGCTGAGAACGATTCAAACTCCCCTGGCTTCCAGTTTGAAGAATTCAGTGCTCTCTGTGAACAAGTGACTACTGCAATGCCTAAAGTTAAAAACAAAGGTCCTTTCACACCATAGAAATATAGCACTATGATTCCACTTTAGCTGCTATGCCTACAGCAGATAAGCTATCTGATGGCCTGGACCAAAACTATCTGAGTATTTGAGACAATGAGCTTATCTACATGGGCCAGGATATGCTGGCTCCCTATTGGCATATCCTGCCTGTGGATCAGGCCTGTTCCTCCCCACATTACCTCCACAAAACAGGAAAAAGTCCAGATGGGCATGCCGACCCACTGCCGCAGCCTCCACCTCCACAATCTCCCTTGCTCTCCCAGAAGCTAGGAAGCTGGCCCACAACATATGAACAAGGCCCCTTTCATGCTGTGGGACTCCTTCCCGCTGTAGAAGAGTGACAGCAGACTGGCAGCTGCAGTGACTGACTGGTGTGCTGGAATGGGCGCCTGCAGTCATGTTGGACCCAGTCCATTTTTTGCCGGTGGAAATGGTTTAAAACAGGTATTTTCTTAGAACGTTTTATCAGGCCCTACCCCATCTTCCCCCTGTCTTAGCCCTATCTTTGCCCCAGCAGACTGCCCATGGGCAGAATGGGGCAAAAGCCCTGCATCATCAGGACTGCAGGGCTCTAAAATGGGGCCAAGATGGGGTATATTGCCTATGTAGATGAGCCCAGTGTCTCACTATGATAAGACCAGCCCTGCATCTAAACACCTAGAGCTCTGTTTGCATATTCAAACACATGACATTTTAGGAAAGAGAATGGGATCATGTTCACAGGTACCACCCTGCATGGTTTAGAACCCAAAGAAGTGACACGAGTCCAGACTCCTTCCTATGGTCAATGTTTTCCTTCCAGCACATAGAAGGGGCAACAAAGAGCCAGAAAGCATGGTCCCACTCACATCCCTCTCACCGTTTCAGTCACATGTGCTCGAATGCCCAAGTTAGCCTAAAGTCTTAGCAGAAGAACAATCATTATTTATGCATCTGTAACACTGTTATTAATCATGATCATTATTAGCATTTCCATAGCACTGATATTTAACATGCACTATTTGAAAAAAAATTGTAGAAGTCTTAATGTTAAAAATCTTTTTTTAAAAAACCAAAACAAAAATATAGTAGAAAGGATGTATTGACACTTTGCAGAAGAATATACTTCCTGCCCCCACCCCACAAAAAGAGATCTTTGCCCCATGATGTTTACAATCAAAATTTAGGTAGAACCAAACTGGTGATGATAAAAGGAGATCTGGTTTGGTGTTGGTCATACATACATTGGAGGAGGTATGGCTTTTGGAACAAAAAGGCCATTGCTAAAAGCTCTGTTGTGGTTTACCTCCTCATAATCTCCCACCCATATATCTGGAAGAGGTGTGTCATGAGGAAGTAGGAGGAAGGGAGTGGTGGGGTTGAGAAATGGTTCCATTTCTATTTTTCCTCTAAAAACCAGACCCACTCTTCCCTATTAATCTGTGATTACAGAAGTCTCTAGATAAAACCTATAAGCCTGATATTCTCACAGCTACATTTGGCCCATGGTAGAGGGCAGAACAGAGGAAAAGGGTGAGTGACAGGAGGGAGGGAGCAAAGAATCCACAAAAATATGGAATACATACAAGCAAATATATTGAAATAGGCTCAGACTTCATTTCAAAAGAAGGTCAGGACTGAAATGCTAAATTATGTCATGGAAGAAAGGAATTTTGAAGGGGGGAGTAGATAAACTCCTTCCTACAACACCCCTGTAGTGCTAACAACCGTTTTAGGAGGTGGGTAACAAACCATGCTTTGGGTCCGTAAATGAAAGAGGAATTGAATCTAGATATTTCAGACTTGATTTCTGCAGTCTGATGAAATTATAATGGTCTGTGCTGCCTCCGGCTCCCATCTGCTCACCTTAGAGTTGAAAAGAACATTCATGCCACACACACACACACGTGTGTGTGTAATCACACGGTTTTTAAAATGCCACTTTTTTTTCTAATCCATTCCATCCCTGGTATCAGCCAGATTGTTGAAAGGATCTACTGTCTATTTCCAGATGGACATTTCAGCCCCTCAGGAACAAAAGAAGATCCCCTATTAGATTGCCCCTAAGACTCACTGTAGCATAGATTCTGATAGATACAATTCAAACCACAGCTTTCCAGAATGTCAGAGGCACAGGATAGAAGTTATATCCCCTCCCTGTTACATAGCACCAGCATCTGGTATTTGGAGGTATACTGCCTCAGTTGATGGAAGCTCCATTTAGGCATCATGCAAGACTTTGTCTAATCTATCTGAATTACTGTCACATCACATAGTCATAAATCCCTGTCAGTGGGTCTATCAGGGCAGGACTTGAGGATAGAGGTCCAGGGCCCCATGAGAGGGAGAGGTCACAAATGTAACAAGGCTGGCTTACCACATTTTGAGGTGCCAAAGATTGCCATCTATAGGGTGGGAATGCTTTGGGTGATCATGGAATAAGAACATTAAATCCAAAGACTAAATCTCACTATACCAGCAACTCCTGCATATTATAGATTGCAATTTTAAAAAAGAAAGATCTAAAACTTCCAAGTTTGCTTAGTGTGTATTTCTAATTAAATTGTGACTTAATTCCAGACCCATATTTCACTTTTCGATGCTTCAGATTAATTTAGCCTAATTCTAACATGGGGCAAAATCTAGACTAACTTTAGATACTTTTCTAATCTTTGGGCCTTGCTTGGGTTAAGAGCAGAGCACAGTTTACACAGCCAGCAGCTAGCTTTTTATGAGCTCCCTAGTTGTCCTCTGGCAAGCAGAGAGATGGATGGGGGTAAGAGGGTAATAAGTCTTCGCTCCTTTCTAACCCACCATCACCTGGAGTACTCCTTCTCCTTGGCTGATCTTATCCCTTCTGCTTTCTCCCATCCTCCTTGGCCAAATGAAAAGAGAAATACATTAACAAAACAAAACTCCAAAGGGAGGTGCCTTACCTGGAAATAGGAATTCTGTCATGAGACATTCTGGGGGGCAGCTGGCAGTGATCTCAAGGCTGGGTTGAAGGCAAGACAGATGCTCTGCAATTGTCCAGTCCATGCCACCAACATCTCCAGACTGATGAAGAGATTTCCCTAAGCAAGACTCCTCTTGCTCATCCTCTCGCCTTCTGTCTGCTACAACAAAAGAGGCATGAAGCACCATCGCTCACGCCTCCCCTGTTCTTTGCCACCCCTGCCCTCCCTGATCTTCCAGAGAGCTCTCTCCATCCTCATCTCTAAACCTCCCCTGTCAAGTTTGCCTGTTAAATTTCCCTCTCCCTGCCTCCTCCTCCTGCTCTTTTCTCTTCCTCTTTCTCTCTCTGTGTATAGTACAAATGAATTCTCTGTGTAATATAGCTATTTAAAGGGCTGGAGGGGAGGGGAGGTTGATGGGTCCATGTGATCAGAGCATCATCTGTTCTGAATGAACAAGAAGGGAAGGGAAAGGAAAGGTGGAAGAAGGTGGGGGGAGAGACCAGAGAGAGGAGAGATTTGGATGCTTTGCATTTCAGGCTGCATAGATAGGACCAATGTGGGATGACTGTGGGGAGGGGGAAGCGGGAGGAAAGAGATTAGACATCAGTTGCCTTGAGAAAACACAGATGCCTGTACTTTCTCGCTACAAAGCCTTCCTGGCTTCTGGTTCTGTTGCTCTCATTCTAAGGACACCTGACGATCCAGGGGGATTTCTGCTCCCCAATTGACATACCCTTATTTGATCCATGGGGATTTCTGCTCCCCAATTGGCATACCTCTATTCAATCCATGGGATTTCTGCTCCCCAATAGGCATATCCCTATTCTTGTTGTTCTTCTTTTTGCTCTTCTTAGCAGATGGATCTCCAGAAAGCAGGAGGTGAATGGCATGCAGAAGCTGAGGATGTGTACAATGTGTGGGTGCTTGCATGTGGATGCTGTGTGTCCCTCTGTTGTGGTTGTGGTTTTGCAAACAAATAAGCAAACAAAACAAAAAGAAATAAAAAACAACCCCTCGAAGGTCTCTCTTTGGGAAACGGGTCAAGAGGAACAGAGGAGGAAAGGAGGAATCAGAACCTGTCTGCGCTGTGCTGAGAGAAATTGATACAGAGCAGGAATTGTTAGATTACAGAGGCAATGCTGACATGGCATTGAGCTTGGCTGTTCTGATGCAACACAAGACAAGCCCATAGGCTACAATCCTAAGCATACACATAAAAAAAGTGCCAAGCTCAATGTTGCTTCTTCAAGGCTTCAGTGCTATCTACCCACCTACCAAGTAGTCAATTCCCTTGAATCTGGTGGCACTCACTTTAGAGTAAATATGCAGCTAGGAAAAGAGAGGATGTCTTTCCCCCTTAAAGCCCTGATCCAACTGTAGTACTGGGTAACCAGTCATCCAGAATAATGGATAACGCAGATGCCTATTCTTATTGCTTTATGTTACACATAAGTATTATAGACTTGTTTTTATGCGTGCTCCTCTTTCTCCAAGAAGCCCAGGGAAGCACTCATGTTTCTATCACCTTCCTTCTGATTTTATTCTCACAACACCACTGTCAGGCGAGTAGGGTAAAAGAAGGTGTTGGTCCCAATGGGTTTTGAAAAAACATGAATTGGAACTAGGCCTTCACAGTCCCATTCTGCACTTAGAATCATACAACCAAAGAGCTGGCAGGAACTCTAAGAGCCATTTAGTGCAACCCCCTGTCAGTGCTGGAATTCATGGCTAAAGTATTCCTGAGAGGTGGACTACCCATCTCTGCTTAAAAACATCCAATGGAGGAGAATCTACCAGCTTCTGAGGTAATCTATTCCACTGTTGAACAATTTTTACTGCCTTTCATATAATTTCAATCCATTGGTTCAAGTTCTGTCCTTTGGAACAACACAGTCACTCCATGTCCCCTATGACAGATCTTCAGATTTTTATAAAATGACTATTATATTACCTTTTAGCCTTTTCTTCTTCGGCCTAAACATATGCAGCTCTCTCAACCATTCCTCACAGGGCTTGGTTTTCAGACCTTTCACCATCTTGATTGCCCTCCTCTAGGCATGTTCCAGTTTGTCACTATACTTTTCCAACCACCTCACTGCACTGGCTTTCAGAAGGCCCATCTTCTGTAAGGCTTGGGGGAACATCTTGTTGCTGATCAGAACTTGGAAAAGCCAAAATTTTTGACTACAACCGCCAAACTCCCCCAGCTCATATGGCCAGTGCTCTGAGAGTTATAGTCTAAAAAAGTAAATTTTCCGAACTTTAAGGCAGATGGCCATGTTCTGTTATTTATTCCCTTAAAAACATCAGTGTTCATGATGATTTACAGGCCCATGTTCACAGACCATCCAACACATCCCCAGCAGTAGTTTCCAGTGAAGATGAAGCACAGGTTCTAAGACTTTGCTCAACATGGAGCTATCCAAGGTCCTGTTCCCACTTGATGTTGCCTTTTGAACCTGTGTAATTAACCTGTGTAATTTGACAAGGCTGTATTGCCTCTGATCAGACTGTCCTTTGAACTTTCCTAGTGTGACCTTTTCTATTGGATCATTTATTGTCTTGATCTGATTGCCATCAGATGCTACCAGCTTCCCCTGTGAGCCTCAAGTGATGACTGAATGGTGTGTAATTCAAATATGGGGAAAGAACAGAAAGTGAAAAGATGGAGACAAAGGTTAAGCAGAGAAAGAATATGTTATTTCAATCACAAATTCTTTGGAGTAATTGTAGTTGGGCACTTGAGTTTTTTGACTAGGGAGTTGCAAAGGTTTTGAATGCATGCACATCTGCCCCAAACACTCACAAATTTAAGGGTCAGGGGTTTGTGAGGCTGATACAAACAGAAATGGAAACTAAGGATATTATCATACTAGCATCTTAAAATGCTGTAATTGCATGAGAAAGGAAAGCAGAAACATAGTGGCATTATCACAGTAATTTTCACACATCACCATAATTGTGGGACTAGAGCTCACACCACAGTAACACTTGTCTTTGCATTGCCTTCTAATAGCACAGTACTAATGATTTGTAGTGACCTGTGCATGCTCCTTTAGGGGAAAATGTTCACTTACACCTGTGATTTCCCATGGGCACGATCTCGGTGAGTCTCATGAGAAGATGCGACTTCACCTAAAGACTCAAGCCCCCCCTTAATTTTCAAAGTTAAGAAAGACATAAACACTGAAACAAACCTAAAAACATGCAAACAAACTGGGACAGTTCATTAAAAGAGTGTCCCGTGGCTCGGTTTCCTTTTGTCACCCAGAAGTTTTCTCACTGGCAACAGGGAGGTGTGAAAGAGGACCACCCATTCATGCTGTAATCTCACAATTACAGTGGGATGTGGTTTTGCATACTCTTCAATACTGCAAAAACAGCAATATTGAGAGCTATTGACGGCTTGTCCCATCAATGGAAAGCAACGACTTACTTGTGGGTGAAGCACACAATGACCATGCAAATACTACAGGATCATGCAATAATAGAGACCCCTTGTATTCACATGATGTTGTTATAATGCAATTTTACTGCATCAGATAAAGTCCTAAATGTGCAGTGTTGTCCTCTTCAGGGTACCAGCCATGCTCACCTTGGCTGTATTCCATTCCATGCCATTCCTCCTCCCATTTGGTTTCATCTACCATCTGAACAATCAGCCAGCATTTGCTGGTCACTGAGCAAAGAGCATATTTAGTGGGTTGGTTTTAATGGTTTTTCCTTTAGCTTACTCCCGCCTACCTGCATCTGTGCATGTGGCACTTCTTTATGGAGATTATCAGACAAGGTAAAAGTGGTGTTGCATGAACGCCAGGAGATCGCAAAAGGGTTCCCTTTTCAGATGACGTCATTCCCCCTTCATTATGCACATGTTCTGCCGGTGCTGCTTTTTATTGATGGGAGAAGCTGTCAATAGATCCCCCATTCCATTTCTGTCATGGATAGTCCTGCGAGCAAAAAGGTGCCCCGTTATACTGGTGAGATCCCAGCGTCAATGGGAGGTCCCTGCCAGAACACTTCTGGGTGGGATCAGGACATCCAGGTAAGCAACACACTTTTTATGAGGCTCCCCGGGTTACTTCTACCTTTTAAAGTGTTCTTGTTTTTGCTTGTTGTCATTTTTTCGTGTTCTTTTTATTTTAGAATTTCCCGTGCTCGCGTCTTCTCACAAGAAACCGCAGGATTTCCATCCAGGAAGTGAAGGGAGCTCCGTTCACTCCTGGGCTGCCAGAACAATGGGAGAAGAGATAAGTGTGGTGGGGAGGGTGATTGTGGCAGGTCAGGGATGGGAGAGGGGTGGGAGTGGAGATTGTGGGACAGGAACACTTTTTTCATTCCTGTCTGATAATCTCTGAAATCTTGGGTCTTCCCTCAGTCCTACTTGACTCCTGAACATCAGAAATAAAAAGAATAATTAAATGAGGGGGAGGAGGCATCCAATGCCATTTTTATGGCTCAGGATTCTGGCGTGCCTTCTGTTCACTAGAGGATCAGGACATCTGATATTTCTCCTCCCGGAGGTGTGCTTAATGGGCTGTGTTGTCACTCTTTATGTCCATGTTCATTTGCTTCATTAAAAGCAAATGAAAAATGACCTCCTCTAGGAGCCAGAGTTAAAGATGTGAACAGGAGCACTTTCATCAGTTCAGCCTTGAGCAACTCTGCGCATAATTAAGGATGATTTAAATGCAGTCTCCAAGCCAAGAATGTCTCCCACGATCTGCAGGGGATTCTGACATGCATAGCTCAAGCCTCTCTTGACTCAAATGGGAGTCTCTGTGAATTTAATAGGACTTGCAGAGAAGGGTGTTCAGGACTGCATCTATAATGTCAGGCTCTTTCCCATGAGTGCATTCACCTACCTGAAGGATAAGAGAATGACCCAGAATTGTGTTCATTTGGTGAAGTGTCTACTAACTCATTTCTTTTGGAGTAAAGGTGATATACTTTATGTGCAAGATCAGTTACATTTGTTTCTAGACTATGTGCCCATCTCACCGTTCTGTTTAGTTATGTAAATGTAAAGAAGATCCTATAGCTCATAATCTATGGATTGCTTCTTGGATTACGATAACCGGAAGCTAGAAGAGTCATGCTATCCACACTTTGGTAGAATAATTTTGTACAGTTTGGCTTTGTAAAGTTGCAAAAACGATTAAATCAACAGAGTATGGCAATTTAAAAGATGGTAGACAAGACTGCCTGTTTCTTCTAACTCTTGGCTTCCTTTTATTGAGGGCCAGATGCAACACAGATATGACAGATTTCAAAGTTTTCCCCAGTTATAACTCAATTAAATTATAACATTTGTTTGCTTTTCATCCCTCTTTTGCATTTGATTTTACACTGTATAAATTCCACACACCCCCTGCACTTCATATACTAAGTAGGCATTCTGAATGACATTTTGTGAAATAACAGATGACGCTGATACTTGTCATCATATTTGATTATTTACAATATGTGCCACATCTCTTTATATATGATAATAAAATGACCCAGAATTGAAGAAAATAGAAACACATTTTCCCCCAAATGCAGTGCCCTCCATGCCTCCTGCTGCTTGTTGGGTTTTGCCAGCTGGGCTCAGATGCTAGACATTTGGCATCTCAGCTCTCTTCTCAGTTTTCCCTTGTGTTCACTGCTTCACCCAGGCTTGTATCCTGCCAAACCTGTACTGGCAACCAAAACAAGAATGTCTTCCTTTGCAATAGGTGCTACTTGTGCAGAGAATCATGATGCCATATGGAAAGGCATGCATCCAGATGCTAAAATACTGTCTCAGTATGTCTGCTCATAAAGAATAACCAATGTGCTAGGGAAATAGAAACCCTACACTCTTGTTTTTTTCTTTTCTACAACTTTTTAGAGACCAATGTTAAGGCTCATAATAGGAGGCTAGAGACATCTTGACAAATGTCCCAGGTTGGAATAAATGTCTCTTGGGGCATTTCTATATGAGGCAAACCTTCCCCCCGCCCTGGCAGTAAAGTCATTTTGCAGCAGCTGCAACTGGCCTTAATGTTTGGGTTTTGTTTTTTTGTTTGTTTGTTTTTTTGCCCCCATAAGCTTCACGTGCCTGCTGGTCAAGTTGGTGGCCATGAGTAGTAGTAGTAGTAATGATAATAACAATAATAAGATTTATTTGTATCCCGCCTCTCCCATCAGGATCGGGGCACCAAACATCATACAAACACCGGAACATTCCAATACAAATATTAAAACAGCACCATTAAAACAACTTCTATCATTATAAATAACTTCACACTTTAAATACTTTAAACATAATACAAATCTTAAAAACTTAAATAAAAAGATCATAGAATTAAAAACAGTGAAATGCATCCCAATGTGAACTCCAAGCAATATATGTAGGCCTTTCAGAGATCTTCTAGCCAGACACTCATCACATCAAAACCTGCTTAATCTCTACAAGGTGGCTGTATCATCTGTCTTCAGAAAAAACCTTGGAAAAATCTCCCCCCCCCCTTTTTTTTTCAGACTATAACTTCCAGAATCCCTTGACCAGCATGGTCATTGACTATGTTGGTTGTGGGATTCTGGGAGGTATAATGCAACAACAACAACAACAACAATCTTTCCCAAGCTCTGCTTCCATGCTAATCAGGCAATGAATCCCTTCTGGGTTTTACTCTGAATTTTAAAGTAACTATCCAAGGTGCTTAACCCTACCCCCAAATTGGTGTTGCACCTTCAATGATCAGATTAAAACCTGGAGTGGATTTCATAATAATAATAATAATAATAAAATTATTTATATCCTGCCCCTCTGCGAGCAATCAGGGCGGCTTACAACAATAAAATAATACACAGTATAAAACAACTCAAAATCCCTTCCCCCCCTTAAAACATTTCATCCCCCACTGACATAGCAACCATATACTACTACTCCCTATGTAGAATTAAAACTTCCTTTCTTGAGCACTTTGCTTTCTGGACATTTTATAACAGTGGGAAAAGGGCCTTTTTGAGTTACATGTAGGCTGAAGGCTAGCAAAGCAAGCGTGGTGTCTTAATGTTCCACCTTTCCCTGCTCTACTCATTCAAGGAATAGGTTTGTGCCTTCTAGCTAATGGTCAATGGTCTCTTTCTGGCAATATTTTGGGACAGATGTACAGGGCTGCATTCAGTCGAATAGGCAGGAGTGTCCCCAAACACATAAAAGGCCCTTTCACACTACACAATTATAGTGCTATGATTCCACTTTAACTGCCATGGCTTCTATGAAATCCTAGGGTTTGCAGTTTAAGGAGGGGTATTGAGAAAATCTCAGCCAGAGAGATCTAATAGCTCACAACCCCAGGATTCCTTAGGGTGGAGCCATGGCAGTTAAAGTGGAATGGTAGTGCTATAACTCTGAAGTGTGAAAGGGTCCCAGGGCTTGTTTACCACAGGTGGAGTGTTATATACAGTAATACTATCCAAGTCAGGGTTGGAAAATGTGTTGCTCTCCAAACGTTGTTGGACTACAATTCCCATCTCCCCTAGCCACTGTAATCAATAGTATATGATGTATCTACTAAAGACCATGCAAGTGATTCATTGCATTTTAACATGATGCCTTAATTTTTCAAGGCACACTTGATTTGTGTCAAAGCATACAGCTTGGAAACCACTGTGTAAATGTATAAAACTGCTGGGAAAGATCATTCTTTTTTACATCACATAATTACAGAACAAGGGATAGTGGCATGCACAGCAGTGCCTCTTACTATATACACCTACAACACTTTGTATCTTCTACCTTGACTTCTTTCGCTAAGTGGTTGCATGAAAGAAATGAAATCATTGATAGCCATGAATCACAAGGGACATGATTTCACAATAAACAAGCAGCAACTGCATTCATTCAGCAGTTCGACTTTCCAATCCATCGTATTGATTAGACCTTCCTGCAGCAAAATCCAGCTGTCCTATATACAGCATCCTTTTGGCCTCTGGAGATGTGTTATTTGCTAACTGTGGCATAGCCCATGAATTTTGATCTGAGGAAGTAGAAACCCTGAGGTTACTGTGGCTTATATATGTAATATCCATGAGACAACCTTTCATCCATATTTGTCATTAAATCCCTCAGAGCCAATTGCTTTCTCAGATTAACAACAACAACAACGGTGTCTGTATCAGTCAGGCCAGGTCAGAGCCTCCAAGTCATTTTTGGAGCCCTCAGAACTTCCCAGCACCTTTCAATTCTTTTTTTTTTAATGGAACTTGACCTTCTCACACCTGAAGGAACAATTTTGTCATGGCTGTTTTAGGCCCAGAAGAGGGCTCTTTCAAAACCAGTAAGTAAATCAGAAGTTGCCTTTTTAGGTGGCTGTCTAAGATCACATGGGGGCCAATATGGCCTCTCCAGCTCCTGCGTTAGGTCCAGCTGAGATGTGATATCACAAATTTATCATACTCTCCAGCTGTCCTGATTTGACAGGGATAGTCCTAATTAGTCATTTGCTGTTCCATTTTCCCATCTGCTTTTAAAATGTCCTGTTTTCTCTGGCATCCTCGTGCCTTCCCCTTTTTTCTGCAGCTTACTTCATCCACTTCTAACTGCGTTCCAAGTACAAAAGTTGTTTGCAGCCATTTAATTCAGTAGTGGGGAAAGGAAAGAGTGGAATCTTGCCTGTCCCAGTAGGTTCGGGCAAAAGCAAACTGCTATAGCCTCTCCTAGCTTTGTGTGTTCTTCCTCATTAATCACTTTTGCCATCGTGACCACACTCTGATGCTGTTTGGCCACACATGTCCTGGTTTTCATTTGTGAAATGTTGGAGGAAATGCTATCATTCAACAGAGTAAGAGAATCACCTTTGGTGATAGATACTGATACTGTGGAGGGGGGAGTTGAGGCAGTCACCCAGCTGTTCCTCAAAAGCCCCCTGGGACATTTTCCTATCTGAGAGGACAGAGCTGCACAACCTGTCCTCAACTCCCTAAATGTGCCTGCTGCCCTTACAGGTGGTAGAGGAACCTTTCCCATTGCCAGTATTGGAGCAAGATTCATCTGCCATTCCAATCAGCTTTTATGAATAGAATGGAAAGGTCACCATCTTGTCCTTTGCATCAGGTAGCAAAAAGTATTAGGGTGGCCCTACTGGTTATTTTTTTTTAAAAAGGGGACGCAAGGAATTTATGGTCATATTGCTGTGGAAAGGGGTGTTCAAGGTTTGCCTTTACATTTTTTTTTCTGTTTAGCACATTATCCCAAAGTTGCTATTTGTAAAATGCTTGGGGGGGGGAGACACACCCTTCCCCCCTCTACATTCAAGCACTTTTACGGTGGTGGTGGTGGATTTTCAACCCAAAGAACCCTGTTGATAGTGAATTTTAGCATGAGCCAATTTCCAAATCACAGTGCAGGCTAACATGTAGATTTAGAGGAAATCAAATCAACAAGCTCATTAAACCCAACCTGCAAAAATAACAGCCTGGTCTCTTCAAAACAACCACCACCAACCTCCTTCCCCCAAGCAGGAACAGTAATTAAAGCACTCTTTGAGACTGGAATAATTTGAGTCCAAAAAGTATTGAACACTGATATGCTGTACATGAGACCGGAGCTCTGCAATGCTTGGGGAGCAGTAAAAAGACCATGTGCAAAATGAATGATGAGGTGGGTTGGCTGGGAGCCTCTCTTCCTCTCTCATGCAATTTTTAGATGGGGGTGGGTACAAGGCTATTATTTTCCAGAAGAGCAGGAGACTGTCACCATCAGAGACCCACAAAGTGGAGGGGCAGGGGAGAAGAGCAGGAGGCAGGCATCTGGACGGGAGGAAGCAAAATAAGTAAATTTAAGTAAGGTAGGCAAATGTAGGAATTGCCACAGTGAGTGGAAGATTCAGAAGCAGTGACAAAAACTCTAATTGCAAGAGTAAACTGCTGTTGCTTTGTATTATACACTCGCACATTCATGCTGGGCAAGTGGGCACGGCTTTTTCTCTAGCAAGCCGAGAACCACCGAAGAATGCAAAAGATTACTGTCCAACTGCTTCTGTACAGGAACGTAACACACACACGTGAGACTCCAACAGGATTCTAATCAAAGAATTCTGAGTCCAGAAATTTGCCTGAGTTCACAATCCTTTCACATGCCTGGAGTATACCTACACGGTAATAGCAGTTTGATATCAGTGTAACTGTCATGGCTCCATCCTTGGATCTGTTGTTAAATGAGGAATACTTAGACTTCTCCACTGGACTTGTCAAGTATCTGCATTCCCAAACTCATAGAGCACAAGCTTCAGGGTTCATTAGGAAGCTTTATTGCCAGAAACCCAGGAAGCATACAATACAAAGTCATTGCTGAGACTGAGAACCTAACAGATACACTCTAAGTTAAAAGTATTTTACAATCAGCAAAGTCTGTTGGGCTGCATGACTACTGGTTGTCCATCATCCATTGACGCAAGCATTTCTTAAGCCTAAAGTTACTATCTTCCCAGTGTCTCTAGCCTTGAAACTAAACCGTTAATTGCAAGTGACTTGTTATCTCCTTTTCCAAGCAAAAGCCAGTTACACATACAACATGTTACTCTTACACAGACTGCTATGCACACTCTACCCCAAGGCCACAAGGAAACTAATGAATACAGCAGGCACAAAGGGGACCAATCCTGACAGAGTTCTAGTGCTCACCCTTGCAGAGAATTCTAAGCATCTCACCAAATCAAATTTGAGGATTCAATAGGATAGATCCATGACAACTGAAGTGTCTCAAACTGTTGTGTTGTAGTATAATACACTCCTGCTTGCTCCAAATTTTCTTCATTTTTCTGCTCATATCATCTTTATTTGGGGGGGGGGTCACTTTGCTGCTACTATTCTGAAACATTTAGGAATCAGCAATCCTTGCTTGAATGACTGTAGGTCACCCAGAAATCTATTCATAGATTCAGATCAACCTTCTGCCCACCCCTGGTCTGAACCGAAGATGTGCTGAGTATAAAGAAATGGTTCTCAGGCTTGGATCAGGAAATGTTGAAAGCTGTCTTATACAAAACTGGAGACCAGTGGTTCATATTCTCTATACTGATTGATTGACAGTGACTGTTCAAGGAGTCAGACAAAATAGATTTATCTCTACAAGGAGATACTGGGGACAGACCTTTAGCTTTTCTGTATGCTGTGCACACATTCTACTATTGAACTGTATGAATGGAATGGAATGCATTTGCCTTGACGTCACCTGTCAACCCCATGAATTTTAAACAGTTTTCTTAGGAAAGGAGTACAGAGAGATGGTCTGCCATAGCCTTCCTTTGAATATAGCCTATAGCACTTGGTATTCCCTGGTGGTCTTCCTTCTAAGTACTAACCAGGCTGACCCTGGTTATCTTCTGAGATCAGACAGCATCTGGTGCCTTCAGGATACTAAAGCAGATGGAGCTGTATGATTCTCCTCTTTAAGCTAGGAATGTAAAATGCTGTTGGATTGCAGTTCCCATCAGCTTTAACCAGCACAGCCAAGGGCAAGGGATTGTGGAAGTTGCAGCACAAGAATACAAAAAGAATCCATTGCTATAAGCCAAGCTCACAGCACTATCCTGAACCTATAAGGTGGCCTTCTCCACCCCGATGCCACCTAGATTTCTTAGACTGCAACAGACATCATCCTCGCACAGCAGAGGGTGACCTCATTGGCTGCTGCAGATGATTGGAAGTGCAGTTCTACACATTTGATGGGCTAGTCTGAGGTGTGTCTGCTGTAGGATATTTTCAAATATAATTGTTAATAAATGTGAAAAGGCAGGTGGATGGATATTTCTGATAAAATGGAACCATACATTCATTTTCCACTTTTCACAGAATATCACTCCTTCTTGAATATCACAGCTGCAAGAGTGCATATAAATTCAACCCACAAACCTGAATGTTGTTCATACATTTTTTAAACAATAATTCTTCTCTTTTAATTTGCTGCTTTAGATGCAAGCCATCCACATTCAGCACAGGTAGAGGAAGGTCCTTTGTGGTTCTCTCCTCCAGGACCCTGTCACACATGGATAAGAAGCCAGGGAGAAAGCCCTGCAAGTCACCTTTCAAAGACCTTCTTTAGTTGTTCTTATTGTATGAGAGCTTTCTTATATCCTTGAATGGTGAGCTGGGGTTGAACATTGGTAATTCCTCTGTGTTGGGTACAGGACAAAATGGGATGCAATTTCCGTAACAGCAGAAAGGGCAAAACCACCTTCACACAAAGACATCATGTTCCCCCTTAACTGAAACCTCTGTAATAAGATTTGAAATGACTTTTAGTGTAGCAGGAAATGTTGACAATACTGCAGAGTGAAAAATGCATGATGCAGGGAGTCAGGTGGGGAAAGACAGGAAGGAAATGGACAAGGAGAAGAAACAGTAACTGACCCATACTCTCTTCAGCATTCTCTCCCCCTCCCCACTACTCCAAAATGCAGGCTTCTCAGACATCATAATTCAAGCCATTATAGGGCCGTAGAGTAGCTGGCTGTGTATATGTCTGTTTATTTGGATTAGCTGTACAAATCTCACTTCGTGTTGATTTCCCATTGAGGGCATACTTGCCTGCATAGGAAGCAGAAAGAGATAATGCTGAAGGGCCCATGTAGCCCAGCATGCAACAGTATTAGATTTGTCCTATTCTGGACTCTCAAATTCCAGGAAGGCTCATTATCACAAGTGATTGGTTTTCTGTTGTATGGATCACATATTCTCTCCATCCTGCTCAGACTTTTGATCTGCAGTTTTTATTATCTTTGTTTGCCTCAGTTTCCCAAGGAGGTTAAGCCCTAGAGCAGAAAGATCACTGGTGCAGATCATCCCCCGAAAAAACCCCCAAACCTTTAATTCCTACTACAATGCCCACCTGGAACTGTGGCTCCAGATCCACAAATCCAACTGACTGCAGATTATCACATCCCATATTATAAAATGGCAGTGATGTGAATGCGGACATGCTTGAAGCATCCTCATTCACATCAGTGCCATTTAATAATATGGGATGTGCATGAGGTCTTGGAACCAAACTTCCATGGATCCAAAGGGCCCACTGTATTAGCTTCCTTGTGCCCAATGGTTCTGCCATTCCCCCAGCCACCACACCACTGGGCACTTGCCACCACATTTTTTCCAGGATGTTGGTTTTCCTGTCCTCCTGGTACTAGGAATGTGAAAGACCCTCTCTGCTCCTGAAATTTTACCTGAATGGAGCCATTCCAGTATAACAAGACTGCAATGTGAGTATTCCCTTCCACTTTCATTATAGATCTCAGCGCTGGCATGAGTCAGAGATGCTGAAGCCCTTCCCCCACTTCTGTGTTAATGTTTTGTGCAAGTTCCAAATATTTGGTGCAATTCCATATGCCCATTATGTACTACATGGCATTATAACTACGGTACTACACAGTAGATTCTGGCTGGACAGCCTCCCCCCAATCCATACTTACCTTTAAGCAGCCACTGGGATGGATGGGGGTCATTTCCCCATCAATCAAGAAAGCAGCTGCCTAACATTCCTTCTTGTGAGCAGTCTTTTGGTGTGACAGGCAGGAAAAGGACCTCTATTGCAAATCCCCTCATTGCTCTCATGAAGGGGGTGGGTGGGAACACCAGGCAGCCACTTTTCGTTCAATAGGGGAACAAATCCCTGTTGATGGCCCTGGCTGCTTACTGGTAAGTGAGGTTTAGGGGACTTTCATGGTCCCTACATAAGGGCTATGTAGGGATCATAAATACACAGCAGTTAAGAATGCATCATTGTACTTTAGATATTTGTAACTGCCCAACAGCATTCCAGCCATTATTTGCACAAAATTACAAACATAATTTTCCTAAAGCAAGTTCAGGCACGTTTCTCTGAAGATGATGGCTTCATCTCCAAGGAATCAATGATATTTACATAAGTGTTGACTCACCATTGAGCAACTAATTCAGTGGGTCTACTCTAGTCAAGACTGCCAACAGGATTTAAGCCAGAAAGGGAATTGTATACCCTTCGGGATGTTGATGAAATTCACAATAGGGTGTGATAAGTGATCTTACTGCTATGAGAACCAGTATGGTACAGTGGTTTGCATGATTTACTAGGATTCTGGGGGACCAGGGTTTGAATCCCCACTCAGCCATAATGGAAACCCACTGGGTGGCCTTGCAATGGCAAACCTCCTCTGAATAAAACCTTGTTGAGAAAACTTTATGATAAGGTCATTTTAATTTGAAGTTGACTTGAAGGCACATCATAACAAAAATTGCTAATAGCAAATGTATTTTCTAAGTGCCAGAGTTCATGTATCTGCTACATACTAGAAGAAAGTGTCAGAAGGCTAGGAGAACTCTAAGATTGGTAGAAATGCCCCATCTACCAAAACAAAACAAAACAACCCCAAGCACACACACACACCTTTTTAAAAAATATAGGCAGTGAAACCAGCCTGTGAAACTCTGCTGTTCTTGTTCTGCAGCTCCCATGATCTGTTAACACTGGCTATGCCAGTGGTACTAAGTGGCTTACCGCACTCTGAAATAAAGTGGCAGTGCAGCGGGAAGGTTCTGTCTTTTGTGCTGCCTTACTGCACAATGTTGTCATTCTTTCGTTCCAGTCCCATGGGAGACTGAGGCAAAACCATGTCTTTTTGCTAGCCAGGAAAACCTGCTAGCAAAAAGATGTGGTTTTACCTCAGTCTCCCATGGGACTGAAAAAGCAGAACACCAGAAGACCAATGACATTATGTGGTAAGGCAGCACAGATGACAGAACTTTCCTGCTGCGCTGCCATTTTACTTCAGAGTGTGGTAAACCCCAAAGTTTTGTGATCCAACAATGTTAACCACAGCTGCAAGTTGCACATCTGAAGAAAGAAATCAAAACAGTCCCAGTGAGGACTGAACATGCTAAATGGACATGGACTGTTGGGTAGTTTTGAGGAGTGTGGGATGGAAAACCCTGAGTGGAATAGAATGGAGTATCTTGGAAGAGGGTATGGGGTGGATTGCAGCACCCTGGCTCCCTCACTATTGTCTTTCTAGCAGCAAACAATAGATAGATGATAGATAGACAGACAGATAGACAGACATGCACTGCACTACAAGAAGATTATTCTGCATTAGCCAACCAGGCTTTTGCATGCAACCATAAAAATCATATTCAAACATAATTATGATAAAAATAATTAAATTGGTAATAAAAACCTACAAAATGGGTCTGAGATTATAACTTGTAACCAGACAGGTTAAAAGTTTATCTCTTTATCAGGGCTAACTTGGCGTATCTGGCTGTCATATAGGACACATAGAAGTCAGTTCCTACTAATAAAAATGTCATATTTTTTTTTTTAGGGGATAGCATCTCCTACATATGAACAGTAAGAGGGTCAAATATTGAGTTCTTAAATCTAAGTACAAAGAGCATTCCGGGGCTGGGGGAATGACATAAATCTTCTGATATGTATTTGGGAATTGATTGTTTGTTATAGGGGTGTAGAAATGGGGAGGCAAAATGAGGGCCTTTCATTGAGGGGGACAGAATTCTTATTTGCAAGGAAGTAATACCTACCTTCACTATAGCTGCTACTTCTTGTTGTTTGTCTTAAAGTCATTTCCAACTTATGATGACCCTATCACAGAGTTTCTTGGCAAGATTTGTTCAAAAAGGGGGGTTGCCCTTGCCTCCTTCTGAGGCTGAATGTGACTTGCCCAAGGTCACCCAGTGGGATTCCATGGCCAAGTGGAGATCCAAACCTCGGCCTCTAGAGTCATAGGACGATGCTGAAACCACTACACCACACCGGCTGTCTTACCCTATAGCTGCTCCCCTGGTTTATTGATGAAAAGGCTTTTGATATTACTGCTTGGTGGGTTTTTTTTTTTTTAAGTTAATTAATAAACTGAGTACTGTACTCTTCCAAGTTTTCTGAGTACTTTTCAGGCTTTCTGATGATTAACACTTACTGCCATCTGCTGGAACACAAGACGTTTACATTTTGCTCTTACTATTTTGAAGAGCAATGAACTAAATCAGTGTCTAATCTGAAAGTTACAGTGTCTAGAATTTACAGCTGGTTGATCGACTGCCTTTGCAAGCTACAGGAAGGCATGAAGTTGATTTGGGAATGCAGATTTGGATTTTAGTATTCCTGAACCACAAGGGGAGAAGATCTGGTGTATACAGCCATATAGATCTATGGAATCACGTGTGTGTGAGTATGTGCCTTCAAGTGGCCTGTTTACTTATGGAGACCCCATGAATTTCATAGGGTTTTCTTAGGCAAGGACAACTCAGAGGTGGTTTTGCCAGTTCCTTCTTCTGAAATATAGCCTAATCGGAAGGGACCACGAGGACCATCTAGTCCAACCATGCAGAAATACACAACTAAAGCACTTCAGAAAGATCCCAGCCAACCTCTGTTTAAAGACTTCCAAAGGTGGAGAGTCCACCACCTTAGAGGCAATCTATTCCTCTACCAAACAGCTGTCACAGTTAAAAAAAAAGGCCTTCCTAACATGTAGGTGGACTCTCTTTTCTTGTAATTGGTACCCATTCATTCATGTTCTAGTCTCTGCCATTGCTCAAGAAAATTTCTGACTCCATCTAGGTTATCCATTGTTCTCTCAAGCAACCTTTCTCTCTTGTGCTCGGAGGGCTGTTACGAGCAGGGCTCTGTCAGACATACATGGACAGAGGATATTATCAGATGCAGGGAACACACCAAAAAATTGCGTTCCCAACCACATCAGAAAATTGCTAGAAGAACAAAAAGGGCGACCTTACCAGACACCGTGTCTTTCAGCCACTCCTAGGACATAGCTTCCCTTTGTCATTGATGGTGACAAGCTGCCAATAAAAAGGGACACATTACTGATGCCCATGCTACACCCCTGGAACACTGGAGGATATCATCATCTGGTAAGGTCATCCTTTCCTGTTCTTCTAGCGCTCTTCTGACAGTTTTTGCCATTTCTGATAATCTCCTAAGTGTCCCAAGGTAACTCAGTTCAGCCAAGGGTGTTGGATTTTCTCTCCAACAGGACTAATCAGCAAGTCATACACTATGGCGCTTTCTTACTACTATCAATTTCTTGTGGTCCTTATGAAGATTTGCATAACAAAGCATTTATTTCTATATTGTTGGGACCAGCATGTCTAGAAGTTACCCAGCATTCAAGACGCCTGAATGAACTGGACTTCAGAGAGCGACTAGATAGTATGTGCCTTGCCTGAGAAACTGACCTACCAGTTAAGATAAATTGTAGAAAGCACCAAGACCACTGATTGTGAAGAAACCTGTTTACTCCAAAAAAGACACTTTCCCATCTAAGCTGCTGAAATTCTTTTTTGTAATTCTGTTCTTCCATCAGTGGTATTCTGTCTTGTGAGAAACTCACCTTGTGAAAGGATGATATTAACTTATTGATTTTTCTTATTGATATAGTACCAATGTTTTTAAAATTCTGTATGTATGTTCATTATATAATTATATTTGCTTTTGTAATTCAAAAATTATAATAATAACTCAAATAAATAACTAAATAAATAACCTTGGGCTTTTAAATAGGCCTAAATTGAGCGGATGTTATAGTAAATGTAATGGTAAACTCAACGGGAAATGAAAAGCTGAACATCTATTGACTTGATTTCTAACTGAATGCAAAGCCAAATCAGTTTATTTTTACTGAACTGAAGTTGTCTGTACACTAGCATAATTTTAATGTCTTCTAGTTGGCCTAATCAAGGTATCACCAATTTGTACTCTACAGCTTAGTTTTCATCTACATGCTATTACTACCTATACCTGGGGTAACATACACTGCTATCTACATATATAAAATGCTCCAGTATGTTTCCATTCTCACTCTGCTCCTTGGCCAGTTAGGAATCATGTCAAGAGTATGATCATTTGATGCATTAATATATAAACTTTCAAATCAACTATAATGGCTAGTTTCATGCTGAGAGCCCCGCTACCACCACCGTGCAACCCCATATATGCAAACACATGATGCTACACACACACCATGTATGCCAGGATGCAATGCCCCTCCTCCTCTGCTGCCATGCAACTGCACAAAGGCAGAAACACCATGCTACATACATGCTAGGATGCGAGAGCCACTCTGCCACCACCATGCAATCTCACAAACACCCCATTTTACACACACACACTATGTGCAGCAGGACATGAGAGCCCCTTCCCTGCCATCACCATGCACAAACACACAGACACCACACTACACACACACCCATACTACATACACACACAATCCATATGTGCCAGAATGCAAGAGCTCCTCCACTGCCATGTTTAGAAAGGACTTGAAGCTTTCCATGTGTTTCCACCCCAAGGCCCAAGAGCAAGGAGAAACGACAGATAGCACAGAAGGCCCCCAGCCCCCCAGCCCAGCTACAAACAGCATAGCCCAAGGCCCCACCCAAAACCAAGGAGCAGCTATAGGCAACAAAAAAGACCACATTGTGGTGGCCAAGACTGAGGGCCGAAAGCTGCTCTTAAATAGCCGTTCCCCAGCTGCTTCAGGTGTGCTGCATGATTGCAGCCAGCTGAGTCTGATAGCTTGGCCCTGGTTCTTCCAAGACTCCCACAGCCATGGCCTGAGTCTGCAAAGAAGCTGTGCCAGCTACTGCACCAGGGCCCTAGTCCTGCGAGGAGAGGCAGATCCTGACATCTAAGCAGCCAATCAGCACACTGAAAATGACAACATACCCAAGAGAATTATATATACTGTATAGATCTTTCTTTGAATGACCACTTGAAAAAAACTAGCATCTAAAACCTACAACCTGCAGAAGCCTAAAAAATTTGCAAAAGCAATAATCAGATCCACAAATGATGATCCACCAAATCAGATCTCTTAGGTGCATGTTGCTGACCCCCAAATTACAGGGCTTTAAAAGGAAGTAAGACAAATCAATGGTGGATAAGCTTACTGCTCATAGTAGTTGCTAGGGAACAGCAGCAGGAGAAGGTTATTGTCCTTGTGTCCTGTTTTTAGACTTCCTGGAAGCATCTGGCCCACCATTCATTGTAGGAAATAGGATGTTGGATTAGATAGGTTTTTGATCTGATCCAGCAAAGCTCTCCTTATGTTCTGATGCTCCTGTGCCAAAATCAATACAAACTCAGTTTCTTTAAAACCACAGTGTCTTTTATCCAAAAGTGAGTTCCAATATCACTTGGCACTTTCATGTGTGAATCAGCTGTTGCAGATCAAAGTCCACAAGCAGAGCTTTCATACTACTTGATATTAACTCAGTCATACAACTTTTCAGTGACAGCAACTCACATCTCCAGCAGTGACATATGTGAACAATGTGTGGGATATTAAATTCTAAGCATGCATTTTTGTGTAAATCTTTGAAAGATTTAAGGTAGTGGCTCAGGGCTGTTGCAAAGAAGCAATAACACCTATTTCTGTAAAGCCCAGGGAGGGGAAATGTATGTGCCACTCCATGCCAGATGTCAACTCCCATCATTCCTCACCACTGGTAAGACTAGCCAGGGTTGATGGGCGATGCAGTCGAACAATATCTGGAAATCCACACACTGCCCCATCCCTGTTCTAAATTCAGCTCAGTGTTCACAATATTTCTCTCCTTTGCTTCCAGTTAAATTATGGATGAGATTAAAATCAAGGATGACTGCTTTCAGCTCTTCTACTGCATCTGCTGGTATGGCTGTTTGCACTCTTGGGTTTCTAACTGATTAGACCTTCTTAGGATCCATCACACACACATAGTTGAGGTAACCGCTTTGAAATGAAAAGCATTTGAAAATGTTTCCTTCATTGGAAGATACCACATTCAGACAATAAAAATGTACCATGCCTCTCACAGTATTCCCTGACACTGGCTAGGCTTTGATGTGATGGTTGCTGCTGTTAAATGTGCCATTATTATGATAACAGAGCAGTCCTGATCCATATGAAAGACATAGAAGCTCTAGCGGGAACGGACCCTAACTGCCACACAGTTCAGCTCTGGCCATGCAGACTGCTAAAGCACCTCTAAGAGGTGGCCATCATATCTCTGTCAAAAACATCAAATGAAGGCAGTTTATTTCACTATCATACAGCTCTTACCACCAGGAAGGTTTTTCTAAGGCTTGTCTAGATGAGGTGATATAATGTGGATCGGTTTGCACTAATGTAAATTCGCAACAGCATTCATTTGTCTCCGTAGTCCTTTGGAAAAATTGCTGGTATGTGAAACTATCTGTGTTTGAAGTTCAAACGCAGCCATACCTGTGAATCAAGATGGTGGCCATGAGTGAATTACTCACATTATTATTCTCCATAAGTTGCCATTGCTGTACAGTATTTAAAAAAAAAAAAAACGCTGCAAATTAAAGGTGAGCAAGTGTGACCTTCAGCTTAAAAAATCTGTTTGGTCACCTCAGCACAGCATAAAAGCATATGATTGATACTGCAAAACTCCAAAATGGTGCTTCCAGCTGTTTCCTTGCCAACAAGCCTGCCCCCCCACACACATCTGACCAATCAGATTTCCAGTTCTGTCCTCACAAAGAATGCACTGTGATTCAAATCAGTTGTCCTAATGAGTGATAATGCACATTTCCATGCATTTTAAAAGAAAACTCCAAACGGTATTTAAAGTTTTTGCCCCCTCTCCTTCTGAATAAGGTGAATCACCGCAGGATCTCATTGGGACAAAAGGTATTCTCAAATTCTATGAGGAGTATTTTCACCATCTAGACAACCTCCTAATGTTTAGTTGGAATCTACACAATGGTCCTTCAGATATTTAAAGACAGCTACCTATCACCACTGAGTCTTCTCCAGGCTTTGTTCTTGTGTTCCTTCCAGTCATTTCCAACTTATGGTGACCCTAAGGCAAACCTATCATGGGGTTTTCTGAGGGCTGAGAGTGTATGACTTGCTCAAGGTCACCCAGTGGGTTTTTATGGCCAAGTGGGGATTCAAACACTGGTCTCCAGAGTTGTAGTCCAACACTCAAAAACTACATCATGCTGGCTCTGGGCTAAACACACCCAACTCTTTCAATCTTTCCTCATAGGACTTGGGTTTTATTCATCCCTCCCTACAGTTATGTTATTTTCTGTAATCATTGTGAGTAGATAAGGTTACTTGGGGAAAGGAGTTAACCATGCATTCTGAGCCAAATTTGCCCATTGGATGATTAGATGAAACCCAAATCTTTTGGCTTAGTCTGTACTGTCTGCTATAGATTTGGCATTGAGTAGTAGTCCTACTGTTGTCCTGTCCCTCAAGGGCCATCAAACGTTTGTATATAAGCCACCCAGTTTGACCAGAACAGGCTGTCTTTGAGCATTTACTATCCAGAAAGACAAGAACAAATTTATCTCTCTGTGGAAACCACTAGTGACAAGAACCACAGCTTCCTCTGAGTCAGCTCTGTTTTTCTTTAGTCTTTTCTTCCAAAGCAAGATGTAAAGTCAAAGACAGTGCCTTCAGGCAGCATTTTAATTTGGTATGCAAGTTTGTCTTAAGGATGAGAAATGTCATCTCCTGCTTGTCAGCATGTGTGTGTGTGTGTGGGGGGGACATCAGCGCTCTGGAAAGCCTCTAAAATCTGTTTCGTCCACCATCAATCTTTCTGATGAGACCAAGTAAACCAGGATTGAGAATGTGGATGACTCTTTAAAGAGTTTAGATAAATTCATAACCAAACATTTGGGCTTAATTCAGTGCTGGTCCTAGATATTTGGCTGACAGAAGCAGAGAACCTAATGTACACTTGAACTGTTAATACCAACACGTTAAAAATCTTCCAGTACCATTCAGACATTGGCCAGGTCTGTTTCTTGAATTCTGGCTTGCTGTTGTCCCTTAAAAACAACTATGGTTTGATAGCCAACCACAATGAGAAGCTATGATTTGTTGTTGGTTTACAAACTCTGTTTTATTTAAACCATGGCTTGTCATTACATCAGAACACAGAACTATGGCTGAAACAGGAGCAGAAAAAAAGGGGCAGAGAAAGAACAGAGTAGAAATGGAGACAATAAATTTGGTTTCTTTGGTCATCTGTGGGGCAATTCATGTCTAAAATGACAAACCATGGCTAATATAATCTGTGGCTTAGTGGATGAATGCATTGGCCATGGTCCTGTTTGAGTAATGGTGGAGTGCAGATCTCTGTCAGTATATCTACACTGCTGGTCCAGAGGGTGGTGGCAGCATTTCCCTGGGGGGTGCAGTGGTACCCCAAGACCTCCTAGTCACTGATTGGTTGTGAGGAGATACTGCTATCTGGATGCTGCTGGGGAGTTGGTTAAAGAAGTGCTGTCACTACCCTTCTTGCCCAGTATGAAAAGGCAATCAGACTGGCAGTGCCCCTAAAACCAGTCAGTGGCTGGATAAGGGAGTTGCATCTGAGAGATGTCCAGCTTCCTTTGTGCACCATCAAAGCACTGGATATGCTTTTAAAAGTATGTATGCTGGCATCACTGTAGTCATACCAACATAAGTTGCCACTGATTCCTACATTTATATGTATATTTCATTTGGAGGGAGGTGATTAAAAAGCCAAGCCTGTCCAGAGAGGCTTCCAAATTCTGCTGCTTGAAAGAGTCCACTTCACCTCACTGCATGGTAGAGCCAGCTCCACCTTAATGTGACTTGAACTTTCCTGTCTCTGGTCTGTGCTTGCAATGTAGAGGAATCTCAGTCATGGAAGAAGAGGTTTCTGCAGTGATCCCTATGAGCTAAAGCTCTGGCTTATTTAATAATCAGAGAGAGTTCCATTTTTTTTTAAAAAAAAATCCTTTGATATGTTAATTCTTGGTTGGGGTTGGGTATAGGGATGAAAGACATTTCCCTTAAGGGCAAACGTATGCTTTTGCCTAATAGGAATCCAGGCCAGCCACTTGAAGGACCAAATTTGCCATCTTTTCCCACGTTTGTATTGGTCTCCATTCAGCTGCTGGTAGACAATACACACCTCAGCAATCTATTGTGCTAATTGGATTTTTGGGGGGTTTCCAAAAGATGAAAGACATTGAGAAGAATGTATTGTGAAACACTGCATAAACTTCTAGACAATGACAACTAAATCAATGGAACCAGTTTCAGTTGTTGAAGAGCAACAAGGAAGATGATATCTTCTCTTGTCTTTATGTCCTGCCTGTGGGCATCCTGGAGGCATCAAGTTGGCCATGATTGAGAATCATTGGATCTTATTTCAGATCCCGTTGTTAGGGAGAGAGGCAGTTGCCTCAGGGAGCAGATCCTGGGCAAGAGTGTAGCAGTGGCATCTTCATAGATGTTCCTCCACATGGGAGCTTTGGATCCTACATGGACTGTAATGGTGTAAAAGTATACTTATACAATGCTTGTCTTTTGCTGCCCAGGAAAGGAAGCCTCTCAATGCCCCAACATGCCCTCCTGGCCATTTTGAGGATGCCTGTTCAGCAGTTGGGAGAAAAGAGGAGACAGTACTCTCCCAGATTTCTAGTGAGTAAAACCAAAGTGCCTCTCTAAAGAGTTGGTCACTGGCAGTAAGAGCTTTAAACTATAATATGCTGGCATTTGAGGTTCTAATTTGCCTTTGGCTCCAGTAATTAGTGGAATGTGACCTTCAAGAACCTCTCTGAAGCTGAATTTGACCCATGGACTAATACAGCTTCTCCATCCTTTACTTAGATCTTAGCTTGTTTGACCTACCTACACAACACAAATAACCCAGTTTGAAACTGGAATATTTACCATGGCTCCTTCCTATTGAATCCTGAGATTTGTATTTTTACAATGTCTTTACCTTTCTCTGACAAAGAGTGCTGGTGCCTCACCAAACTACAAATCCCAGGATTCCCTAGGAAGGAGCCATGGCAAATAATCCAGTTTCAAACTGGATTATTTGTGTAGTGTAGATGCATCTCTATACTAGATGAATTTCTTTGCCCATGCTGATGGAGATTGACAACTGGAAGCTCCTCAGTTCTGTGTTTTGGTCCAAGCTTTAAAGGACCTCACCAAGGCACTAAACCTATTTGGGAAAGTAGGTTTCAGCACCTTGGCAGGCACTTAATGGACAGTGATTAAGTGATCACTTAATTTACCTCCTTCCCCTACCCTCTTTGGCTGTAATGTGTCAATTTTGCTCTGACATTTTCTTGCTCTGCTGGGTGTGCTGTGCATATATATATATATATATATACACACACACACACACACACACACACACACACATACACATACACACATACAGAGAGAGATAAAGGGGAGGGAGGCAAGGAAGGGAAGAAACAACAGACTGAAGCAAGATACATGTCTTATGCATTTTATTGTTTGCCAGCAGTTTTAACTGTGGCATTTGATGACCTTAATCTGCCAGAGGCAAAACTGTGCTGACATTTCTGCTGGTGCAGTAGGGACCTGGTTCTTCAAAGACCATGCCCTCAATTACATGCAGACGTTACTACTGGCATTAATAGAAACCAAGACTAGGACCTCCGTAAGAAGTCACCTCCCTAAAGATGGGGGGGGGGATTATGAAAGTTTCAAAACACATCCTTGCCCTCTTGACCGGTGGCTGTTTTTTCCACTCTTGATTCCAAGAAGCCTATTTGAAAAGGAAGCTTTTAGGGCTGTATTTTGATCTCTTGACCTTATTTTGTATTTCACAAGAACAGAAGAGCAAAGCACTAGCCTGTTCCTCTTGTAGTCCTGTAGCTCGCCAGCCCAGACTTATATCAGGCATGCAAGATCAATGCATCAAAGACTAAATTGGTCTGCAACTCTCCATCCCCTGAGAGGCTTTGACTTTCCACATTCTCACCTCCTTTCTTTTTCCTCCCTGTTATTGTATTTTAGCATGTAAGTAACCTGGGGCAGGATTGTGACTTTTATGGCAATGGTATGAATTGACAAGCATATCTAACAGGTACCATAATATAATACTAGATCATGATAAGACATTAACATAAACAGAATCATTCTTGAATTTCTTGGCAATACTGTCTAAACCAAGGATGGGAACTGTGCTGCCCTTCAGTTGTTGGACCACAGTTCCCAGGATTCCTCATCATTGCCTATGCTGATAAGGGCTACTGAGAATTGCAGTCCAACATCTGGAGAATGACACAGTTCCCACCCATGTTCAGCTTGTACATATGTGTTCAGAGAAGCTTGGACAAACACTTATGCATCTGAAAAACTTATGGCCCACAAACCCCTGTTTTGCGTGGTTTAGATCCAGACTTAAATTTAGTTTCCGTTAAAGTCAGAGGAACTGAACTGAAGCCATGACTAACCAGTCCCACTGATAGGAGTGGGACTGAAGTTCAATGAACACAATAATCCTGTGGTGTTCCAGAGGAACCATCACTTCCCAGTTTGTACCAGCATGCCCCATTACACCCCTTTCCTGCCTACTGATAGTCTACTGGGTTTTCTGCAGCGATCACACATATGACATATTCTTCAATACTTCAGAGGACTGGCCTAATTTAGTTTGGATCCAACCAAGCATGTTTGAAGCTAATATGATTATTTGATCAAGTCTTATAAACTTACAGTGAGTCTGACTTTTGGAAATCAATCCCCTGTAATTTAATTTTGTCTCAGTGATCCTGTATTTTCCTTATGCAGTTATTGGTATTTGCTGGGTTTGATCTTATGAAGCATAATGTCTTGTCAGCTGCACATGTCTGCTTGAAATTAGCAAAAGAAAAATATTTCAGATGGATGTTAGTTTCCATTTTTTAAGTATTTTCAAGGCCTTCCACAATGAAGAGGAATTACTTGCAATAAATAAATAAATAAATAAATAAAGTTTTGATTGGTTAATTCCCACACTTATTTGTCTTTATACTGTGTGCTGCTACCCTTTTGCTGTGTTCCACAAAATAAAAGAAAATGAAAATGTATTAGTTTATGAAGAAGGCACAAGATGCTTTTCTTTTTCTTTTTCTTTTCTTTTCTTTCTTTCTTTCTTTTTTTTTTTGCTGCAACAGGCTATGATGGCCAGTCTCTTTAAATGTAAATTGTTGACATTTCACATTTATTTATTGCATTTATATCCATATGGAACTGAAGGTGATGTGCGGTTGTATAAATTCCAGGAGGTCTCCCTTCCAATCAATGACCAAGCCCAGACCTGCTTCACGTCAGCAAGGTCACCAGATCCATTGCCTTCATGGAGCCCTAGGATTCTGCATGTTTCTGGAGTCCATATTATGTCACCCTCCCATACCCTCCAACATTTCACAGATGAAAATTGGGATACGTGTGGCCAAGTGACATTAGAATGTGGTCTAGATGGGAAAAGTTACTAAGGAAGAACACACATGGCTAGGAGAAGTTGCAGCAGTTTGCTTTGGCCTGATCTGACTGGGAAGGGTAAGATTCTGTCCCCTCTTTTCCTCTCTCTCCACTGAGTTAATTGAGTGCAAACTATTTATGCACTTTGAGCTCAGTTTTCTGTAATTGAAGAAAACAGATAGAGGGTGTCAAGAAGACATTTGACAACAAAAGGGTAGTCAAACGTTCTAGAAAGCAATGGATTTGGGGAAAGGGAGGGAAGCGGAGCAAATGAGATGCCTGATCAATAGTCTCATTACTGATCTGTGATCACAGTGTTTTTCTGTGACACTGAATGAAATGCATGAACAACAACAAAAAGGGGGATTCTACCTACCAACCTCCCCCCTCCTCCCCTCAAAGGATTATTGGTTTATTCATAAGAAGTTGTGGCTTTGCAAGGTGGATCTTGACAAACACATTTCAGATCAAGGCTGCTGTTTCTTCATTGACCTTTTTTTTTTTTGTCTTGGCAGGTATCCAGGCATGTTTTGGGTGCCAGGATGCCTGGTTCCTCATCTTTAGGCACATCTGTACATCTTGTTCTTCGCAGATTGAGACCTACAGTACTCAAATGCCCTTAATAACAACTTTACTTGAGAATAAACTTGTTTCCCACCATATGTGGGCATGAAAATGCATATATGGTGATTACATGCTTAATTGGCACTTATACCCCCCTGCCCCTGAATAAATCCTCAATCCAATACACCTAGAGGAGATCCAATGTGCTTTGTCTTAGCAAGTTGTGCATTGCACATTGTGGTTGCGCATCCTATAGTTTGCATTGCAATTACGCATCGCAGTTCTGCATCCTTTACTTTGCATTGTGGTGTGCATTCTATATTTTGAATTTTGGTTGTGCACCCTCTACTTTGCATTGCGGGTGTTCATCATGCATTTTCCATTGTGCAACAACACCCAGTCATTGACATGTCTTGTGTATTGTTGCTCTTCTGCATGAGGGTTGTGTATTGCTGCTGGGTCATATGTCTACATGTGAGTATTTGCACTATGCAAAGGGGATGTTGGATTGTAGCCATTGCATGTTTACCTGAACCATTTGCAAATGGCATGTTGTTCCTTCTTAATTGAGAAATGGGAAGGTTTGTCCCTTATCAGCTGAAATGAATGTTCTTGGGAGCTAGGGATACTTGACTTATTTTCTGCTTATTGGCAGCAAAATATTACAATAATAGTTGGCCTAGGCATAATGCTTATAACCTCAGGAGAGTGTTCTTCATTATTAGAAACCTTGCCTGTCAAAAGCTCTTTCTTTCATTGGAAAGATAAGCACAATACCCACTGGCTTTTGCTCTCGGGATGGCAGCAGGGGAGCTTTTAAACTTTAATGGCAATCAGCTAACTGACAATTCTATGCAGCACGATGCCTAAACAGAGATAAACGAAGGAGATGATTTTACATGACCTAAAGAAGATGGGAAGAATGAAGTTAACTGTGAGCCAAATGAAGCTATTGAGTACAGTCCCCCATTTCAAATTTTCTAGAAAAAGCCCCCACCCCTTTTAAAGGAAGTACAATTTCCTCCATTGGATGTGCTCCTGAAAAGAAATCACTCTTTTGTTTCATTTCCGGCAAACCTCATTCCTAGAAAAGTACTCTGGTGTTGTCAAATCAAAGAAATTTGCCCATTTGCAAAGCTTGTAATATGTTTTGCATGCTCAAAATCATGCACACATTTTTTTTAAAAAAAGTCTTTGTTTAAAAACGTGTATGCCACTGTAGTCAATAGGAGAAATGTGTACAACAATATATATGGTAGAAAAAGTGCAGAAACATGTGCATACATTAATGGGAACGTGTGCCATTTTTCACGTGTGAATTAATCACAATATCTCACAAGCTGATAGGGGATGCTCTATACTGGTCTATGTTAAGTAGAATCATAGAATCATAGAGTTGGAAGAGACCACAAGGGCCATCCAGTCCAACCCCCTGCCATGCAGGAATACGGTAAGCAATCAATTCATTAGCTATGTAGTAGAGGAGTTAAGAAACCCTGTCAGTGAATTGCAAAGATGCATAAGAGAACACCAGCAAGAGTGTCCTAATGCACACTGGGCTCCACTGATGCAAATTGGCACATCCCAGTGGGTGTCCTGATGCAAAAACTGGACCGATGAGCATCAGTCCCCCTTGTGCGTCAGTCCCAAAGTGTGTTGGTCATTTTGCCAGGTCTCTTACATAGTAATGTAATAGCAGTCCTTTGCTGGATACAAACATTATGGAACTGCCCAGTTCTGATTCCTGCAGACATAACTTTACTTACAAAGATGTAAATCCCCAACAAAATTCCAGCCCCCTATTCTTGTTTCACTCACATTGTTTTCTCCATCTCCTCTGGCCAGAGTCCTATTGATCACATGTGCAGAAGTAATATTACATTGCCCCTGAATGTGTCTTTTCATATTCACCATGGGCAGAGGAACCTGATACGTCTGACCCCAATGACACTCTGCCTGCCCAATCTATCCACCTGCTGCTATGATGCCTACAGCCACTAAGTGGACAGAAAAAGATGAGGGCTGGAAGATCAGTCATGGGGCAACTGTGACACCCTCAGGAAGAACAATGCAGCCTCCTGGACCTCTTGGGGTTCCTCTGCTGATTGGGGAAGAGGGCGCCATCTTCCTGTGGCCAGCTGGTGGCCATTGCTTGACCACCCCCACCATCTTCCCCTAAGCACTGAATGGCCTGGGGGTGTCTTGGGACCAGATAGGTAGGATGAGCACACAGGGAGGGAGGGAGGCAGGCAGCTGAGCTTCGCTTGTCAGTTTTGCACTCTTAGAAACACCGTACACAATTATAATCCTCAAACTCTAATAGATTGTTTACAGTGTCAATATTCTGCTGAAATGCATGGTCTATCTTCATCAAATAAGACATCAAAGATTAGATTACCACCCCTGCAAAGTAAAAGGTCATATCTCTTTTTAAATCTTATTTTTTACAACATGGCACAAAAAATTCAATTTCTCTATAAATTGAGCATTTTCCTCCCTGTCTTTCCCTGATTTTTTATCAGATTAGCACATTTGAAAAAGTAAACTATGTTGCAAAGTACCAACTACTATACAGCTGTAGATGGTGGAGGAATTCTTTTCTATTTATAATTAATAGACATTCATGCTACAGTTAACAGGTGTATTACCATCTTAATACCATGTGGTGCCACTATTCCCTTAACATATCCAATGAAAATAACTTGTGAGTTTGGCTCTAAGTCACCTCCCAAAGTAGTTTTCATTTCAGTTATTACAGAAATCTAGTTCATGGGATAAGGTTAAAAGACATGAAAAAATATTTGATACACCATTCTTGTTTCATGCCTTTTCAATACATTTGTTTCAATTTCTATATGGATGCCATGGACTCCTAACCTGTTTTCTCATGCAGAGTTGTCCCTCAATTTTTCTTTTGACATTTTCAACTTTGCAAAGGCATCACATTTGTGAAGTTTCAGACAGATTGTATAAAATCTTCTCATTTTCTATTCAACAAGTGGTGTGTATTGTCTACATTTCTATTGTTTTATTTCCCATAGGAGAAAGTGCTCATGTCTTGCCCTTTGCAAAACATTCCAAAACCCCTTCCTTCCTGCACAATGTCTCCTGGCTATATCAGTTTGCTAAGCAATACAGTACACTGCCCTTTGACTACTGTAGGAATCCTTCCTATGAAAAATGAATGGGAGAAACAAAACCTATGTGCTTTCATTCATCTCTCTGTTGTTATGCATGTTATGCATAACATGAAAGGAAGTTGCATTTGTTTTGTGTTTACATTCATTTTAGAAATGGGTTGAACACTCCTGAATTCTAAGGAAAAGACATCACTGTTTGAACATCCCCGACTCAGGTGTCTGGTCCTATTACACTCTGGGTGGGTAGCTCCATTGTCAACAGGATGGTGAATGCATTCCAGGTATTACAGTTGTCCTTCTGTATCCACGGATTTAAGTATTCACGGCTTGAAAATATCCTTTAAAACATAATAACCCAAAAAGCAAACCTTGATTTTGCCATCTTATATAAGGGACACCATTTTGCTATGCCATTGCGTATAACGGGACTCGAGTGTTCACAGATTTTGGTATCCACGGGGGTCCTGGAACCAAACCCCAGCGAATATGAAGGGACAAGAGTAGTTGAAATTTTAAAGGCACTATCCAAGATGCTGGACCTTATCCTCAAAACAGCTTCAGCACCTGGAACAACGTCTTCAAAGTTCTGACTAAAAGCCTGAGTGGAGTCACTGCTCTACCGGCAGTGAAGCGACCAGCCTCCACTGCCTGTGGCCCTCCAGATATGGTTGGAGTCTAGCTCGAGTCAACATGGCCAATGGTCAGATCTTCTAGAGTTGTAATCTAATTATAATCTGCAGAGCCAAATGTTTCCCACATCTGCTCCAGTCCAGGGGTGGGCAACTATGGAAAGCTAGGGGGTCACATTATCCCTTCCCCAGGAAACCTCCCAATGTCCAATGCCCATGAGGCTGCCACGGTAATGGAGGGGGCAGGAATGAGGTGACTAAATCATGAGGATGGCCTGTTTGTCCTGATGCAGTCCTCTAGTGAGCCTAAATACCCTAAAGGCACCAGATCCTGTGTGATCTTGGAAGCTAAGCAGGGTCAGCTCTAGTTCGTACTTGAATGGGAGATCACCAATGAATACCAGGTGCTCTAGGCTATATTTCAGAGGAAGGAACTAGCAAAATTACTTCTGAATATTCCTTGTCTCAGGAAACCCTAGGAAATTCATGGAGATGCCATAAGTCGACAGGTGGCTTGAAGATACATGCACACACACAATTGTTCAGTGATAAGAAGACATCCCTGGAACTCATCTCTGTGTGTCCACCTGCAGGAATACAGTTGGATGTTGTCTGGCCACTCCCTCCCTCAGTTAATAAATATCCCTGTGTGTGTGTGTGCGTGTTAGTGACTGGGTGTGTGTGGGGGGACCGATGATACTTCGGTCAGAGCTTTACACTTTGCCAGGCCAAAGCCCACTCATGGTCTCTGTCAAATTTAGATTTCTCTAGAACAGTGCTTCTCAGTCATTGTCCTCTAGATGTTTTGGGTTTCAGTTCCCAGCATCCCTGACCAAGCTGGCCAATGAGTTATGGCAGACAGACATAGACAAAAAGACCTCCTCTCTCTCTCTCTCTCTCTCTCTCTCTCTCTCTCTCTCTCTCTCTCATTATAGATAGACGAAGGTAAAGGATGAAGTTTATATGCAACACTTATAAATGGCTTTAGAACATAGATTTTCCTTGGTTTTTTTCTGGGCTGTTAGGCCATGTTCTGGAATAGTTACTTTCTGACGTTTTGCCTGCATCTGTGGCTGGCATCTTCAGAGAATGGTTGGGTAAGAGTGTGTCTGGGGTTTATATGCTGTGAACCGCTGTTAGGGAGGATATGTAAATTTGTGTAATTGAATGGTTAGTTTCTGGGTATATAAATGCAAGGCTCGTTAGTGTCTGTTTGGCTAATGGTTGGTTGATAGGCCATTATCTGCTGGGACTCCCCATGTCCCTGGGTGGAATTCTTTTGTAAGTGTTGAGTTTTTATTCTATAGTTCTTTAGAACTGGGATTTTGTTTACTTTTAAGGTTTCTTCTGCCTTCAGAAGAAACTTCAGAACTTCAGAACAATTTATCTGGAAGAGAACTTCAGAACAATTTATCTGGAAGATCATCTCCAGCTGTCCATTTGACCAAGCTGTCTGCTGAATTCTGGGAGTTGTACTCCAAAAAAGTAATTTTCCCAAGCTCTGGATTTAGTCTTACCTATGAATGCTACTGAGAGCAGAACATCTGAGGCTTAACTTAATAGAGTTAAGTTCTGTTTAAAACATAATGTATTTAAGCCTTGTTTAACCCCTCGAAAGAAGGGTTTTCTCACCTCTTGGCACAACAGAACACCCTCTTTCTTGAGGGATGAGCTGATGCTGAAAAGGTTCTTTAAATGTAGAATACTTGAAACCTACTGCAATGAGGAAACATTGGAACCAGAGCCCGTGTGGTGGGGTTAGATTCTTGCACCGGGACTCCAAATTACAATCCCCATTTAGATGCGGGTACTAATCTCAACAAAACTTCTTAAGCTAGTCACTTTTTCTTAAACTGACCTACCTTACAGGGTTGTTATGAGGAAAAAGTGAGGAGAAGAGCCACACATGCTGTCTTGAGCTCATTGGATGAAAGGCAGAATAAATGCATAATTAATAAAATTCAAGAAGGACATTGACAAGCTGGAACATAGAATCATAGAATCATAGAATCATAGAATTGCAGAGTTGGAAGAGACCACGAGGGCCATCCAGTCCAACCCCCTGCCATGCAGGAAATCACGATCAAAGCATCCCTGACAGATGGCCATCCAGCCTCTGTTTAAAGACCTCCAAGGAAGGAGACCCCACCAGCTCCGAGGGAGTGCGTTCCACTGCCGAACAGCTCTTACTGTCAAAAAGTTCCTCCTAATGTTGAGGTGGAATCTCTGTTCCTGGAGCTTGCATCCATTGCTCCGTGTTCCAATCTCTGGAGCAGCAGAAAACAAGCCCGCTTCATCCTCAGTGTGACACCCCTTCAAATACTTAAACAGGGCTATCATATCGCCTCTTAACCGTCTTTTTTCCAGGCTAAACATACCCAGCTCCCTAAGTCTCTCCTCATAAGGCATGGTTTCCAGACCTTTCACCATTTTAGTCGCCCTCCTCTGGACATGCTCCAATTTGTCAATATCCTTTTTGAATTGTGGTGCCCAGAACTGGACATGTCCAGAGGAGGGTGACCAAAATGGTGAAAGGTCTGGAAGCCATTTCCTATGAGGAGCAGCTTAGGGAGCTCAGTATGTTTAGCCTGGGGAAGAGAAGGTGAAGAGGGGACATGACAACCATGTTTAAATATTTGAAAGGTTGTCATACTGAGGATGGAGCAAGCTTGTTTTCTGCTGCTCCAGAAACTAGGACATGGAGCAATGGGTTCAAACTACAGGAAAAGAGATTCTACCTAAACATTAGGAAGAACTTCCTGATGGTAAAAGCTGTGTGACAGTGGAATGCACTGTCTGGGAATGTGGTGGCGTCTCCTTCTTTGGAGGTTTTTCAACAGAGGCTGGATGGCCATCTGTCGGGAGTGCTTCTGTATTCCTGCAGGGCAGGGGGTTGGACTAGATGACCCTTGTGGTCTCTTCCAACTGTATGATTCTGTTTTTTGGACAAATCTTCTGCACCTGGCTGGGTTTTCCCCCTTTAATGCTGCCTTCGAAGGCTGACACCTTTGCTGTATCTAAACCCATTAAAGCAGCCACTCCTCTTCCCTTCCAGCAAGGTTATAAAGTAAACCACGCTCCTAATAGTGCCATTGCATATAGATGAGCTGGCAACCAGTTTGAACTAACAGATTGATTCATAAATACCAAAGGAGGTCTTGAGGTGCTTTCCATTGGATGCAGAAACAACACAGGAATTAAAGTTACAGCTTCTCAGGTAACAAAAGCTAGATCAAAAGGTAAGGAGTGGGACAGTGTTTTCTCTTTGTTTCCTTGCAGAATTTCTTATCATTTAGTGAAGAAGATCAGAGAAGAAATTATGTGTCAAATTCTTGATATTACAGATTAGCCTTGGCACCACTCTCAGACAGGATGAGACCTTTTGGAAAATTTGGTTCTCTATAGCGTATACTCTGTACTTTGGCTAGATGGTTTTTGCAACTGCTTGAAATCTTTTTGGATAAGGACTTGCCAAATGGACAAATGGGTGAACCAAAGCATGGGGAAGTTACAGTTTTGGACAACTCCCAGAATCTCCTAGTCATGCTAGCCAGAAAAAGTAACTTCTCCAAGTTTTGGGGTGTAGAGTCATAGCAATGTATTGTTGAAGTGTTATACCTAGCTCTTGGTTTATATTCATGTGCAGCGACGAATCTCATATGTAATCCATCCTTCTCACAAGGGTGTTGCATGGATTGAACAGATGTCTCGTGGATAATTCTCCAAAATGCTTGGGAGAATGGCAATGTGCAAGTATGAGATGTAAAACAATGTCAGATGATATAATTAAAAAAAACTGTTTATTGAACTTCTTTTAAATGAATGCCTTTTGTAACTGCCAAATTATCTCTTATTTTTATTTTATTGATTTCACATATTAATTCAAACATACAGAATAACACAAACAAAACACAGATAGGTCCAATATATTTGAGTCCAACATTGAATATAACCTATAACAATAACTCTAAAAGAAAAAAAAATAAAGAGAAAACTTATTTTGGACTCTCATTGGAAATATATACTCATTAAAAGTTCTTTCTTCCTAACACACCTCTTCTACTCCTAACACACCTCTTCTACTATTCTTACAACTACGTACCTCATTCTACCTCATTCTAACTCCCAATCTTCTTTCTCTTCCTGCCTATCCTCCCATCACACTTCCTCTTACCCTCACATTTATTTTTCTTTCTCCTTCAAAAGAGAGAAAACAGTTCCATTATTTTCAGTGTAGGTTTGTATTTTACCATCTTGACTTCCTATTTTGAAGTCTTGTTTTAAACATATACAGGTTGATCCCCATATCTATGGGACCATAGAATCATAGAATCATAGAATCATAGAATTGCAGAGTTGGAAGAGACCACGAGGGCCATCCAGTCCAACCCCCTGCCACGCAGGAAATCACAATCAAAGCATCCCCGACAGATGGCCATCCAGCCTCTGTTTAAAGACCTCCAAGGAAGGAGACCCCACCACGCTCCGAGGGAGTGTGTTCCACTGCCGAACAGCTCTGACTGTCAAAAAGTTCCTCCTCATGTTGAGGTGGAATCTCTGTTCCTGGAGCTTGCACCCATTGCTCCGTGTTCCAGTCTCTGGAGCAGCAGAAAACAAGCCTGCTCCATCCTCAGCGTGACATCCCTTCAAATACTTAAACAGGGCTATCATATCGCCTCTAAACCGTCTTTTTTCCAGGCTAAACATACCCAGCTCCCTAAGTCTCTCCTCATAAGGCATTGTTTCCAGACCTTTCACCATTTTAGTTGCCCTTCTCTGGACACGCTCCAATTTGTCAATATCCTTTCTGAATTGTGGTGCCCAGAACTGGACACAGTATTCTAAGTGAGGTCTGACCAAGGCAGAATAGAGTGGCACTATTACTTCCCTTGATCTAGACACTATACTTCTATTGATACAGCCCAAAATTGCATTGGCCTTTTTAGCTGCCGCATCACACTGTTGGCTCATGTTCAACTTGTGGTCTACCAGGACTCCTAGATCCCTTTCGCACATAGTCTCATTCAGCCAGGTCTCTCCCATCCTATATTTATGCATTTCATTTTTCCGCCCTAAATGCAGTACTTTACATTTCTCCGTATTGAATTTCATTTTGTTAGCTTTGGCCCAGCTCTCCAGTCTATCCAGGTCATTCTGAATTTTGATCCTGTCCTCTAGGGTATTAGCTACTCCTCCCAATTTGGTGTCATCTGCAAATTTGATAAGTATGCCCCTAATTCCCTCATCTAAGTCATTGATAAAGATGTTGAATAGCACTGGGCCCAGGACAGAACCCTGTGGCACCCCACTGGTCACATCTTTCCAAGACGAAGAGGAGCCACTGCTGAGCACCCTTTGGGTTCGGCCGGTCAACCAATTACAAATCCATTGAACAGTTAACTTGTCTAGCCCACATTCTACAAGCTTGTTTGCAAGAATGTCATGGGGAACCTTGTCAAAGGCCTTACTGAAATCAAGGTATGCAATGTCCACAGCATTCCCTTCATCTACCAAGCTGGTAACTTGATCAAAAAAAGAGATCAGATTAGTCTGGCATGACTTGTTTCTCTGAAACCCATGTTGACTTTTTGTGATTATGGCATTGCCTTCTAAATGTTCACAGACTCTCTGTTTAATGATCTGTTCTAGAATCTTCCCTGGTATTGATGTCAGACTAACTGGACGATAGTTGTTGGGATCCTCTTTTTTCCCCTTTTTGAAGATGGGAACTACGTTTGCCCTCCTCCAGTCTGCTGGGACTTCTCCTGTTCTCCAGGAGTTCTCAAATATTATTGCCAATGGCTCTGAGATTATATTTGCCAGCTCTTTTAATACTCTTGGATGTAGTTCATCTGGTCCTGGAGATTTAAATTCATTTAGATTAAGAAGGTATTCCTGTACCACCTCTTTACTTATTTTCAGCTGGATTTCCCCTATTGTGTCCTCTGTTCCATTTTCCTCAGGTTGGTCCTCCTTTTCCTTTTCTGAAAACACTGAGGCAAAGAAGGTGTTGAGTAATTCTGCCTTTTCTCTGTCCCCTGTTAGCATTTTGCCATCTTCTCCACGTAGCGGCCCTATCATTTCCTTCTTCCTCCTTTTGCTGCGGACATACCCAAAAAAACCCTTTTTATTGTTCTTAACCTCCCTAGCAAGCCTGAGCTCATTCTGCACTTTAGCTTTTCTGACTTTACTCCTACACGTGTTCGCTATCTGTTTGAATTCTTCTTTGGTGATTTCCTCCCTTTTCCATTTCCTATACATGTTCCGTTTAAAACTTAGCTCCATTGAAAGTTCTTTAGTCATCCATCCTGGTTTCTTGAGACACCTCCCATTTTTCTTCCTCAATGGTACTGTTTGAAATTGTGCCTTCAGTATCTCCCTTTTGAGAAAGTCAAAACCGTCTTGAGGTCCCTTCTCTTTTAGTATTCTTGACCATGGAATCATCCCCAGTATTTCCCTGAGTTTATTGAAATCAGCTCTCCTAAAGTCAAGAATGCATGTCTGACTATGCCTGGCTTCTCCTTTCCATTGTATAACAAACTCCAGGAGAACATGATCACTCTCACCTAAGGATCCCACCACTTGCACCCCATTAACAAGGTCGTCTCTGTTGGTTAGGATCAGATCTAAAATAGCTGACCCCCTTGTTGCCTCTTCCACCTTTTGGACCATGAAATTGTCTTCCAGGCATGTAAGGAATTTGCTAGACCTTGTAGTTTTGGCTGAGTTAGATTGCCAGCAAATATCAGGATAGTTGAAGTCACCCATCACTACTACATCTCTCCTTTCTGCATGTATGTTCATCTGTTCTAGAAAGGCAACATCCAATTCCTCCGTCTGATTTGGGGGTCTGTAGTAGAGTCCCACAATAACATCCCTGTTGTTTCCCTCCCCTTTAATTTTTATCCAGATGCTCTCCACCTGGCTTCCAGTATTGATGTCATGGATCACTTCACTGGTGTAAATATCCCTGACATATAATGCTATTCCTCCTCCTTTCCTGTTTGGCCTGTTTCTCCTATAAAGGTTATACCCCTCTATTCCTACATTCCAATCATGAGACTCGTCCCACCAGGTTTCAGTAACGCCTATTATATCATATTTGTTTTGTAGTGCAAGGAGTTCTAGTTCATCTTGCTTATTTCCCATGCTCTGTGCATTAGTGTAGAGACATCTGAGACCATGTGTTCCCTTTACTTGCTCCCTGTGCAAGTTTTTTTGCCTCCCACTGTTGGGTCCTTGCGCTGTTTGCCTTGTTCCCTCTATGACAGTTTGACTATTTTCTCCAGCCCTTTTGCCTTCCAGAATACTGTCTCCCTCCCCCATTTGACTCAGTTTAAAGCCCTCCTGATCAAATTCTTGAGAGTGTTGGCAAAAATGTTTCTTCCAACTGTTGTAAGATGCACCCCATCTCTTGCCAGAAGTCCCCCTGCATGGAAGCGCAGTCCATGATCCAAGAATCCAATTTGTTCTCGGCGACACCATCTACGGAGCCAGTTGTTTACGTCGGCTATTTTCCTCTCCCTTCTTGGACCATGCCCTTCAACTGGCAGAAGAGACGAGATGACCACCTGTGCGTTCATTTCTTTCAGCTTCCTCCCCAGGGCCTCATAATCTCTTCTGATCTTGGGAAAGCTGTGCCTTGCAGTATCATTGGTTCCCACATGGACCAAAAGGAAGGGGTAATGATCCGTAGGCTTGATGAGTCTTGTCAGCCTCTCGGTCACATCACAGATCTTTGCCCCAGGGAAAGATCTGTGGTTTCACTTATCCACATCCCCCCCCCCAAAGTCTTGTTGAGCCATGTTCTAGGTCCTCCAGGACGCTTCTATGGTATGCTTCCACCAGATATTGGTCCGGAAGTCATTTCAAAAGGGTTCACCATTGTTCACATTTTCATGTATCCATAGTAAGTCCGGTAATGCATCACCCATGGATACAGGGGAGAGGGCGACCTGTATAAATTTTTTGCTGCAGATGGCTCAATGGGAGCATACCACCCCAATGCTTTAAGATCTGTCAGCAAGAATTGGGAAGCTGCTTTTAAAAAGTAATTCATACACATTATTTATAATTGCTTGCCACTATCCACTACAATATTTACCTTTGCCTCTATTCATTAAGCTGCTTTGCTTTTGAAATGTGTCTTAATTACACTCTGTTACCCCCTGCCAAAAAAGTTACTTGATATGGGTTGCTGTTTTAACTTGTTGCTTCCAAGTTCTGTCTGTAATATTGCTCCATAAGGTCATCTGATCTTAATTCAAGATGTTGGTTCTACTTCAGTTTATCTGATTACTGGAAAGCACTGAATTGTTACATACAGAAAGGGCACCATCAGCACGACATTAAGTATGTTTAACAACAATCATCCATACTTATGAACAGTGAATAAACTTTGGTGTAGGTGAAATTTGGAGTGAGTAGGAAGACAGCCAGCATGGTGTAGTGGTTTGAGCATTGGACTATGATTCTGGAGACCAGGGTTCAAATTTGCGCTTGGCCATGGAAACGTAGTGGGTAATCTTGGACAAGTCACACCCTCTCAACCTCAGATGAAGGCAAAGGCACCCCCCCCCTGCTGAACAAATCTTGCCAAGAAAACCCTGTGATATGTTCATCTTAGGGTCACCATAATTTGGAAATGACTTGAAGGCACACAACAACAACAAAGATCATAGGAATTCAATTCTTGAATTAATAAGGGCAAATTAATACTAAAATCAAAGAAAAGAGATCCAAGCTAGGAAAAAGGGAAAAAAATCTACAATACCTTTCTTCACCTTTAATTCCAGCAGACCACATGCAAACAGTTTCAGGCTGCAGTTTTTGTTTTTGAACCTTTTGAGACTGGCCTCCAGAGTTTTAGAAAGGTAAGATAGTTTAGCCTTCTGTTTAAGGCCTAAGTCCATAGCTACATTTGCAACCTCAGCTATTCCATGCAATCAACTACTTGCTCCAGAGGTCAGGTTACTCCAAACCACTCCTTAGTTAAATCAAGGCAAAGCTGTTTTGTTTGCTTAGCTATCATGAACACTAGATTTTGTTTCTCTAAAGTGCTTGGGGCTTTCTCATTTCTTAGATTCTAACATACTATAGTAGACCTCTCACCCTCATTAGAGAATCCTTGGAGGCAGGGATAGAGAAACCATTATGCCCTCCAACTTTCCTGATTTTGCAAGGACAGTCCAAATTAATCCTCTGTCATCTCTCTCTCTCTCTCTCTCTTTTTTTTTTTTTTTTTTGGAGCTGCTTTTAAAATATCCCAGTTTCTCTCTCTTCTTCCGATTTTCTTCTTTTGTCCTCAGCTTACTTCAACTGCTGCAAACTTAGTTCAAAATGCAAAAGTAGTTCAGTTAACTCAGCAGGGTGGACAGGAGAGGAGGGACAAAATCTTGTCTTTCCCAGTAGGCTCAGGCAAAAGCAAACTGCTGCAGCCTGTCCTAGCTTGTGTGTTCTTCTTTTTTAATAACTTTTGCTATCTTGACCTCACTCTGATGTTGCTTGGCCATACCTGTCCTGGTTTTCATCTGTAAAACTTTGGAAGGTATGAGCCACCAGCTTAACTTCCTCACTTAATCATTTCCTTAAAATTTTAGACAAAGGACTTTTTCAGACGACTTAAAAGTCATCCTCATGAGCCACAAGAGGCACAAAGCTGTATTGCGGCAGCGGTCCTTTTTCAGACAACGCCGTCTTCTTTCATTTCACCTCCGTGTTACATCCATGGTGAAATGGAAGAAGACGGCGCTGTCTGAAAAAGGACCCCTGCTGCGATACAGCTGTGTGCCTCTTGCGGCTCGTCAGGATGACTTCTAAGTCGTCTGAAAAAGTCCAAAGTCTTTCTGTCCCACATAGGAAGAGAAATTGACAACTTGTAGAATTTAATGAGCCAGTGTGGTTTAGCATTCTGAGTGTTGGACTAGGACCCTGGGAGACAAAGGTTTGAGTCCCTGGTCTACCATGGAAACCCACTGAGTAACCTTGGAGAGGTCACACTCTCTCAGACCAACAGGAAGGCACTGGCAAATTTCCCCTGAATAAATCTTGCCAAGAAAACCCTATGATAGGTCAGCACGAGTGGGAGTCAACTTGAAGACATATGACAACAACAGCAATAACAACAAAGTAAATTCCCTTCCAGCCACCCTGACCAAATTCAATAGGTAGAGCTGAGAACTTTGAAAAGTTACTTTTCTGATTTCTAGATGATTCTCAACACAGAGGAGCATGTTGTAAGTTGCCTACAATATAGGAGCACTACACTTGGATTCCTGCCATTCACATATCCATTCACATATCCCAAGTATTTAGAATAAAGGAAACTCAACTTGTATTAGAACCCAGATGAGAAGTTGTTCCAGAACATTCTTGGACTAGAATTCCTTCCACAAATGGGCACCCCTTATACTCACAGGAAGGCACGTTTAGATCCAACCCATTAATTTTTCACCTTCTGATGGAGCACTTGAAGTGAAGTGTAAATATCTCCACCCCTTCCCAGAATTAGATTGCAAAATTTAGTATGGAATATCTCAGCATGGGTGGGTATTCCAAACAAGGTAGAAGAACTAAGGGCAAAAAGAGCAAGAGTTACTAGTGCTTCCATGTACCATGGGTACATTTAGTCTGATCCATTTAAATTAAAACAAATGGAGGCTCTTAGTGCATCATGTGGCAAAGTCATTAATGCCTGCGCTTGTAATCAAGAATGCAAAATAACTTCCTGCATCTCATTTGCTTATGTGCCACTTCACGCTAGCGACCCATTTAATGGGTCAATAACTCATTCAGTGTAGCTTGAAAATTGCCAATGTTTTGCAAATCAGTTATGCTTACAGGAGAAATTAGAAATACAAAACAAGCATGTGCATACCTATGCACACATACGCGAAAGTAAAGGACAGGAATGAATGTGATACTGCACAAATCTAAAAGTTTGACAAAGTTCTTCAATTAGGTTCCTTCTGTTTAGGCTGGCCTACAATTTCCATCATCTCCAGGCAGGTTGGCCATGGGAATTTTAGTCCAACACATGTGGAACACATTAGGTTCAGGAAGATGGGTTTCAGATATGCCCTATTGTCAATATCTCATGAGTTCTACCATTAGTCTCAATAGAAAGTCCTAAAGTCCTTCCAAAATGAACTGAATTTTAATTGGGATAAAAATTTCGATTGGAAGCCCCATCATATCATACTGTGATAAGATCCACGTGGATTTAAATGGATTGAAGATCTAACATTTATTTAGTCCTTTTGCCACCATACTTTTAAGTAAGCCTAACTCACAAATGGGTACAGTCCTGCTAAGAAGGCAGAAAAATGAATAGCCGATTATTATTATTATTATTATTATTAGTGTGCATGGCGGGCATGGAAACAATGGAAGAAGGAAAAGGAAGGGGAAATGGTGGTAAACAGGGAAGTTATATGTGACTTTCTAGTGCACATAGTCTTGGGACTTTATCAGGCCACCAACCCCAAATGTTCTTTTGCCAGCATATTTTGTGGTGTTTTTATGTAGGCAAAAGAATATCCCATACCACACTTACCTGTAGTCCCATCAAAAGGCAGCCCTGGAAATGAACAAGGAGTGAACGGAGCTCTGTTCACTTCCTCGTAAAATGAACAAGGAGTGAACGGAGCTCTGTTCACTTCCTCGTCTGAAATCTTGCAGATTCTCACAAGAATACCTAATGTGGAAAATTGAAACAAACAAACAAACAAAAATAACACATAAAATCTTACACTAAGCATATAAACACATTGAAAAACTTCCAAGTAATCCAGGGAGGGTCATAAAGAGAGCATCACCTACCTGGATGTTGTGATCTCACCCGGAAGTGTTCTGGCTGCTGTAATAACATGAAAAAAAGGTGTGAGGTTCCAAATACTGGCAATACTGGCAAAAAATTGGCACAGCCAATCTATTAATGGCTTGGCCCATCAATAAAATAGAACACCTTATGGCTAGTACATAAATGCGAAAGGGCAATGTCATCTGATATGTGTACCCTTTTGCATTTATGTGTTGTTGTTATGATGCCATATTTTACGTGTCTGATAAAGTCCTTGGTCACCATTTGCCATGGGAGCTAGCAAGTTGTTCCAAGGACCTTGTAGACAAGGTGGGCATGAGATGAAGTCAGAAAGAAAGAGGTGACATTACATTACATATGGGTGGCAGCACATGAATTAACAAGAGAGAAAGGCTGAAGTCTTTAGAGATCTTTGGTGAGTGATGGAACCCATCAACACAGTCATGCTTTGAGCTTTTTCTCTGCAGATGAGATCTTCACACTGACCTCCATAGATTACGCTTATATTAAAAAGGCTGTCCTTCAGAAAAACAGTTGATGCTCCAGACAATGGAGCTAACTATGTGAAAATCAAACCTCACATCTTGAAAGCGAATAAAAGCTGTAAGCAAGCAAGAAACATTAGAAAGCAACTCTGTGGAATGTGCTATAGGATTTTGGGCAGATAGTAGTGGTGATGAATTCCTGGAAGTGTTTGAATAGACTCCTATCCTCCCAACCGTTCCAATTTGGCAAGGACAGTCTTGACTATTCATCTTTTGTCCCACCTTTTCAGCTGCGTTTAAAGTGTCCAAGTTCCTCTGATTTCCCCACTTGTCATCAGTTTTCTTCAGCTGCTGCAAACTGAGTCCAAAGTACAAAAGTAGTTTGCACTCAATTAAATCAGTAGCAAGGAAAGGATAAGAGGGGGCAAATCTTGCCCTTCCCAGTAGGCTCTGGCAAAAGCAAACAACTACAGCCTCTTCTAGCTTGTGTGTTCTTTCTCATTAACAACTTTTACCATCAAAGCACCCTCTGACATTGCTTGGCCACATTTGTCCTGGATTTCGTGTGTGAAATGTTGAAGAGTACGTAAGCTGCCCAGATGCCAGAGTGGGCAGAGATAGCAAAACTTTCTTTTTTGGACCCATAATACCAGAATCCCCAGCTAACATGGGCAATGACCACACTGGTTTAGGATTCTGGGAGTTGCTGTTACTTTCCCAGTTTCTGGGAAGAACAGTGCAGTGAGCTACAGATTTCTGTCTTCCATGCCTGAGGGAAGAGTCTGAGCTAAACATTAAAGCAGTGGGAGAACCGGTGCTTCATATAGCCCAGCGGTTCTTAACTTGTGGTCCACAGACTCCCAGGAGTCCATGATGTCCTCAAAGGGGATCCTCGAAGGATTGACATCTTAAAGGCTGCTCAGCCCACCTCCTTCCCATAGCAGAGCTGCCACCTGACAGGAGCCAAGGCAAAGGCTGCCTGGCTGTCCGGCTAGGCCTGCATGTTCCTATTCAATCCACCCGAGCTGCAAAGTAGCCAGAAGAAATGGGAGAAGCACCTCTAAGGTAAGGTTAAATGGATGGTGTAATTGTTGGTGGTTCAGTGTTTAGTCGTTGTTGTTTAAAATATTGACTTAAGTCTTGGATGTCCATGGCAATAAAAGACATTTAAAGGGGGTCCTTGGTAAAGAAAAGGTTAAGATCCACTGATATAGCCAGTTCCAGAAGGGATGATTAACCACAATCTGATTTGGTGTAACCAGCAGAGTGTTCAGCTGCAGACCTCTAGTAATAATGCAACACAATTTTAAAACAGGTATTATCTGCCTTCTTCAACTGAAGTAAGACCCCCAAATCTTAGTTCTGTAATTTGGCAAAACATGTCATCATCTCCACATCACAGAGACAACAATGTTTATTTGCAGGACCTAGGTTTTGAGACCAACCCATGATGCTATCCTTGCTTTGAATTCATTTCATCTCACTTTTCCAATAAGCTGGGTGACTGCTTCCTCCCACACACCTCCCTGATAATCATGGTCCAGAATCCTAGCCTCCATCATTTGGGATATGCTAGGATGGGACGGGAACACTTCCTGCAGACCTTCTTTCAACAATCATGTCCAAAGCATGATGGGAAATCTTCCTGATGACCAGCACACCACACCCTTCTTGGTGGGGCTCTTCGATGGACTATGCAGCAAAGATGGAATTTCTGATATGCCTGCAAGGAAAAGTGCAACTCCCACAAAGGTAGAGCAGCAAGTCAACTCTGCAAGAAGATGCGCTGAGAGATTTAGTGACATTCATTTGACAGATGAATTCCCCATTTGCATAATGTTATATAGGCTCATGAATTTACAGAAGAAAAACAAGATTTTTTCCTCGGTTGCTTCTCCAAATCAATGATCTACGCAACTCTATCAGCTGTTAGCTGTGGGAGAAGCGTCAACTGCAGCGTCTCACATCTCAACTTCATGAATACATCTCATGTCATACGAGATTGGTACCAACTTCCTTAGATCCTGAAGTGAATTTGGAATTTAGTCAAAGTCTGTTTTTGATGTGAGACCAAGCATGGGATACTAAGATTAATGAGGAGGTCATGGAAGGGCAATTTCCCATCATCACATTTTCTAGGCAGCCTTTGGCAACCCCTGAAAATCCTCTTTAGAGGATGGGGGCTTTGCTGAACAATGTAGGTTGAAGCACAACCTTCATTGGATGCGGGGAGGAAGAGGCAATGCATTTTCCTACTGTGAATTTCCCTATGTCAACTTACTTTAACAGTGGCAGCTTAAGCTGCTGCCACTGATGTTTTCTATGTCAGTGGGGTTTTGAATCCACTCTGTGTTTAGTCTAAACTTTAAAGGAGCTACCAAGATTCCCAGAATAGGTTGAACACCTTGAAGAACTTTAAAGTTCAGAGTTAAAGTCAGAGATCTTTGGATCCAAGTGTGATTAAAGTGACATTTCCTTCCTTCAACGCCTGCCCTCATCCCATATTGTTCTGGGCTTTCAAACCTCCAGAGCAGGTTGCTAAGGTGGAGAGGGGAGAAAGGGATCAGAAACTTTATTTCTCAGGACTTTCTTGACTTATCAGAATCCAAATGACTTGCCTCATGTATGCCCACCTCAACAATGGGAAAGGAACTTAATTAGGAATGGATCTCCATTTATGAAGAAAATGGAGAATTCTTGAATGTTCTTAACAAAAGTGAAGCAAACAAAATTGCTAGCCATCTGCACCAGTTATTTTAATAGGTACATTTATTTTGTGTGTGATTTGGACTATGTTGCACTTGTCTACTGGATGGAGCTATGGACTCCACAAGAAAATAAGAGGTAGAAAACCAAATTAGCCTCCCAAATACAATTGAATACAGTATTTCTCAACCAGGGTTCCCCAAGAGATTGCTAGGGGTTCCTCAAGAGATTGTGATTTTTTTGGGGGGGGGGAAGCAATAACAGTGCATAGAATAATGTTTATGCAAGGGTTCCCTGAGACCCGAAAAATATTTCAAGGGTTCTTTCAGGATAAAAAGGTTGGGAAAGGCTGGTTGAACATGTAGGGATTTAAGGCCAAACTTTAAACCTCTGAGCACTCAAAGCCCTCTACCCAAATGGACAAATCTATAATTTTTTCTTTCTTCTATATTCATTTTTAGTTAGGAAGGACTTTCCATCATATTTATGAAGTAATTTTTAAATGCTGGAAAGTTCTTACTAAAACAATTGAGCTAAGCAAAATGCTAACCCTTTCCTAACCTGGATTGGGCCATAGAGCTAAACAGGCAGCTTTCAACAAACTGACCCAAACAACACATTTAATGAGAGCTCTCAGTAGATGATGGACCACCATCATCACCATCTGAAGCAACGCTTGCACTTGCTTCAGGTTTGTGACTGTGCCTCAGATTCTGCGTGCTGAAAATTCACAGATTGGTCTCAACAGTGGAAAGTCTGGATCCTTCCCTTTTAATTCAGGTACCATGGCAAGACATTATAGCGCAGATGTTAAGAAGCTGTGGCCATTCATCACCTTTGGGTAGAGTGGCTGGAGCTGATAAGAACTAATGTCCCACAACATCCAGAAGGCTACAGGTTACCCCAGCCTAATGAAGCACAATGCAGACGTAACCCATCACCTTGCCATAGAAAGCAGTTTATGAATCATCAGTTTTCCTTTCTACTAATGGTTGATTCTCAGGTGGGGTTGTTTGACGTTTCCTGCAGAAATACATTTTGAGTTAATAGTTCACTGTAAGATTCTGTGGTGTGTGTATGTGGAGTGGAGGGTGGGGGCGGGAGGAAGCTAGTGGTTACATTACAATGGCTCACATGATCCCAAATCCATTGAGTGCTTTTCAGACTTTAATCATTAACAATAGAGGTGTTTGGAACTTTGCTCATCTCCTCCTACTTCTCCTCCCTCTTTTGTGGGCCTTGGATTATGTGGGAAATGTCTCCATTCATTAAAAGGTATGACTGCCTGGAGCTGATGAGAACATCAGGGAGGCAACAAGTTCCCCAGCTGGATCCTGTTGGTGACATATGTAGGCGTAAATTCATATCGTGCCAGCATATCCCATTTTAAGGTTGTTGTGAAAGTAGGTTTCCAATACCTCTTTTGCACCACGACCACCAGTGTGCGTGCACAGCTGACTTGTAAACTGCCACAGCATGCCTCCCACAGCAAGTGAGAAAAATGGCAGTGGTAACAGCTGCTGCAGGGATGGGCCAGCATACCTGTTTGGACTCCAGCCTGTTCCGTACAGGTAACAGGGGGAAGAATGGGCCAGATCTACAGCCAGGGTATGCCAGTGGGGAGCCGGCATATCCTGGCTCATGTAGATGAGCCCTTAGATTGGCTTTTCCATGGTACATCCCTTGCTAATGAATACATTTAGTTATTCATTATATCCTTGTTAATCTCCTTGAACAAACAGCTTTTTTTTTTTTTGGCAAGTCATCAGGGCCTGTGAAGTTAATTATACAAACAGCTAGACTCTCGTGGGTGTGCACGTCTGTGTGAGCCTGAGGTAGTGGTAACAGATCTCCTACTCCAACAACAGAAGTCTTGAGACTTCCTAGGGCTGACAAGAGAAAGCAGATGGTACCTAGAAAGTATGTGAGCAATTGCTTTTATTTACTACCTAAGAAAGGAAGCAGGGATCTCATGTCTACCCACACCAGTTCATCTCTACACTGTAGCAACATCTGAGGCTCTTAGTTCTCCAGGTGTTTGTGATACCTGTAGTAAGCAAGATACGGGGGGGAGCCCACAGAAAGAGACTTTGGGGTGAGGGCACCCCAGCTGTGGAATGCCTCTCTTCCATCCTGAGGAAGAATAAGACATCCCAGCACTCGATGAAGACTTTTTTTTTTCTTGGCCTCCTCTTAGCCTCCTTCTCCTCCTGCCCTGTGATGTTCTGGACGTATGTTTAAAAATGTGCTGTTTGTTACAGAAATTAAGGTAAGGTATGGCTATATATGTATAGTAAATGTAATAAGGTAGGTGACCTTTCAGGAGAGGGTGAGAGTATGGAATGCTGGTAGTGACTGGTGATTAGCTAAGATAGGATTTTAAAAGGCTGGTGTGTGTGACAGTTGGATAGTTAGGAACAAGAATTAGAGATTTTAGGAGAGCTAGTCAGAGTCAGCAATAGAGATTAGTTAGACTCAGGTCACTTAAGAGTTGGCTGGTTAATTAAATATATGAGAGAGCTATGTGAGTTAAAGTTAGGTCAGTCAGGATTTAAATGGCCTTAAATGTGTGCAAAAACAAACTGAGCAGTTTGACCGTGTCCATTACTCACCTTGTAATAACAGCATATGGGTATCCATTGCTCAGTGATGGCATGATTGATGTACTGTGGTTTGATGTGTAATGAGACAGTCCAATGGACATGGGCTTGGAAGTGCCATAGCACAACAGAAGTGCCAGACGCACATCAGAAGTGTCCAATGTGCATCAGAACTCAATGTGCACTAGAAATGCCCAATGCACAACAGAAGTGCCTGATGGGCATTGGAGCACTCTTGCCAGTGCCCAGATGTTCATCTTCAAAATTCACAGACAGGGTTTCATTGCATTTCTGCAATGTGGCTACCAAGTCACAAGGTTACAAAATATAGAGTGTGGTGTAGGATCTTGGCTGTAATCTTTAACTTTATGTTGAACTTCTGTTTAATAAATTATACACATGTGCCTCTGAGAACACTGCATGAGGGTTATTGGAATGCTTGCGTTCAGACACATGGTGTCTGGTGGCACCAGTTATTCCAGGGTGGTGGTGTCAAGTGGTAGGATTAAATGAATAAAGTCTCATATAAGGGCATCCAGAAGGCCCATTCATTTGAGGCCAGAGTGGTGGGACAGGAGAAGGAGGAGGTCCTCATATTTGGTGCCATATTTCGGGATAAGTAGATGTCCTCACATAGAAAGAAACTTTGGGGTGAGGGTACCCCAGCTGTAGAATGTCTCTCTCCCATCCTAAGGTGGCTCAACACATCTCATCACTAGTTGAAGGCATTTTCATTTTTACTAGCCTCCTCCTCCTCCACCTCCACCACCACCACCTTCTCTTCCCTCCCTTCTCCTCTTCCTACTCTTCCTATTTTCAACTCTTTTAAGCTCTTGCGAGTCCCTTATCTGAATGTTTTAGTAATAATGGTAATGATTTTTCTTCTTCTAGTAAGCTTCTTGAAGGTTGCCAATCATCACTGAAGGGTGGGCTGTCCTGAGGGGACAGTCATTGGAAAAAAGGGGAAAAGAGTGGGAATTTTAATCAAAAGGTTGGAAAATGTTCAGTAAAATGTAAGATGAATAGTAATCCTGGGAAAATACAAAGCTGGATAATACAAAAAATTAAGAGGAAAAAGAAAGTAGTAACAATGGGCTGAGGCAGAATAGAAGGAACGGTAATAGAAAAAGACAAGCAGAAATCTAAAGAAACTGGGAGGATAAAGACTCTCATGCAGTAACGAAGAGGAAGGACGATATATCTTCGAATGGTAGCATTGCAGGGAACCAGGTATAGAGAGAGAGAATGAGGAATGGGGATTGTTTAAAAAAAATATAGAAAAGAATTACAGAACCATGGTTGGATAAGATGAAATTTATGTTTTATTATATTGTAATAGAGTTACAAGGAGTAATGTATGTAAAAAATTATATGGAAGATGTAATAATCGATAAGAACATGGCATATATTGTAATTAAGAAAAATTGTATAATAAGTGTAACCAATAAAAATAATGGGGAAAAAAAGAAGAATATCAGACAGTGACCAGAATCCTATTGGTAGTTCCAGCTGGAGAACAGACCCATTGAATCAATTGTATTTACATATGTTGACTCACCATTTGACAGTAGATTCAATGGATATAATCTAGTTGGGACTAGCAACAGATTTTAGGCCAAAGGGTGCTTCCTTGCATCCCTGTACAAATATTCCATGAAAGGAAATTAGCAGAACAAAGAGAAGACTTAGATGCAACCTTTCCATATGTAGTGCTAGTGTACTGCTTGAAGCAATACAGGCATCACCATGTGCACATGCACACAGATACCAGGGCTTGACAGCTGACTGGCATAGGAGGCTTTTGGATGGTGCACAAGGGCAAGAGAATAACCCTCTGCCCCACATTCAAAAAAGGGACTTATGTACATATGAAAGTGCACTTACGTGTCGATAACTCACTAACAGGATGTCAGCCTGTGCGAGCAATGATGTGTAGGAAATGCTAAAAGTTACAGATCCCCTCCAATGATTGAGCCCTTGGCAGTGGGGAAAATGTCTGTCTGAAATCCTGATGTCATTCAGTGTAGACTAGAGATGGAAAAAATATTCCTGATTATTCTTTCCCAGGTTAAAAAAAAAAAAGGTTTCCTGACAGTTGGAAAACCCCGTCAAAAAAGAATAATAGGCCAGAGAGAATTTTCAGTTTTCATTTGATATCCAAACACCCCAAAGTGTTGCAAAGAAAATATTTTGTGGAGAGAAACATGTTTTTCATACAAAAACCCTGTTTTCTGCACAGAACATGGCTTTCCTGCTTAGAAAACATTGTTTCCTGCATAGGAAAGCTGTTTTTTGTAAGGAAAATGGGGGAGGGGTGCATTAAAAAAAATAATGCAATCCCCAACAGTTTGAATTTGAATATAGGCAAAATACCACTAGGGAAAATTCATTTTCTTCTGCAATAGGGTGAAAACTACCATAATTATTCATCTTTGCATGCCAGGATAAAATAGTTGAGGATTTATATCCCTGATGTTGACTAGAGGTGGGCCATATATGGCCTGTAGACCACACTGAGCCCACTAACCATATTATGATCCCTTCCCTACCCCTTATGGTCACTGCTGCTGATAAAACCATAACAGTGCTGAACTTTGGAGTGAAAAGAGTTATTTACCTTCTTCCCTTGTTGAAAGAGAGGAGCCACTCTGCTTTGCCTGTTATGGGAGTCTTTGATGCAGGAGGGAGAACTGTCACAGTTGTTGAGTAGTCACAGAAAAGACAACACAGTCTTAATGGTGGCCACTGAATCTCAAGGCCTGAGGTGGGTGGAAAACCCACAGTGGATGGAGAGAACCCATCACAGTGGGGATTTGCTGGGGATTTGCCTACCCCAGGTATAAACAATACTGAGCTAATTGACCAATGGCCTGGCATGATAAAAGGCAATTTCTTATATTTCTGAATTATTTTATTTGCTGTGGCAGGCTAGCAATTCTCTCACAGCAAACTGGTATGTCAAAGCACACAAACTGGGAATCGCCACTCTAAATATTAGCATAGGATAAACAGCTTTATCTTTATAGATGCAAGGTAATGAGTGACACTTACCTAAACACTTCATGTTCTTTGAAAGAGATAAGATGACATGGTACACTAGTTTAAAAGCGATGATTTGCAAAGCTAGCAAGACTCTGTGTGTGTGCGAGGGCCCTCCTGTCCAAGCAATTAATAGATATCTTGACAAATGAGATATGACAAGTGTGGGTTACTGTTTGCTGATTTAAACCAAATGATCAACTACATTCTGCATTATACAACATGTTATATAACCTCTTTCCTCAAACGGGGACCAAAAACTTTGCTCACATTACATGTAAACTGTAAGGCTAACCATAAGAAGGACTTGGGTTCCTACTGACTTAAAGCAAGCAACTTTGATGAGTGCTCTCTATTAGGTGACATGCCTACTTTTTTTCTAAAAGAGTATACCAAAACCTTTTTCTGAAAAAAAGTGGGGAAGATTATGTATTTTAGACTGAAATGTTGCTAACCACTTTCTGTCATTGTTTGTTAGTGGGGTTGTCTATGGACTTTATCAGACGCATAAAATATGGTGTCATAACAATGACACATAACCGCAAAAGGGTGCACATATCACATGACATTGCCCTTTTGCAGTTATGTCCCTGCCAAAACCCATAGTTTTTTATTGATGGCTGAAGCCGTCAACAGATTCCCCCATGGCGCTTTTGTGCTGCATTGCCTGAGTGTGAAACCTCGCACCATTGTACTCACATCAATGCAGCAGCAATGGCTGGTCTAGTGCAAACACTTCCAGGTAAGATTACAACAGCCAGGTAAGTGACACACTTGTTATGACCCTCCCCGGGTTACTTAGGACCTTTAAAGTGTATCTATGTGCTTTTAAAAAGTTTTTCTGTCTTATTTTTGTTTGTTTTTTGAATTTCCTGCACAATGAAGTCTCGCGATAATCCGCGGGATTTCAAAGGAGGAAGTAAATGAAGCTATATCACAACACAATTGAAACATTAGTAAAACTTGAATATAAATAAAATACTCAGTGTATAAGTTTGAGAGCACATTTATTGATGACATTATAAAATATTTAGAGAGATATATTTTGTGTACATAGTATTGTAGTCTTCCTGTTGTTGTGGTTAGTGTACCAAATGAACACACCTCCAACACTCTGCTGTGATTATTCTTTGCAAGGGAAGATGGAACTGTGTGTGAATTCCTTGTCAGCTTGTCTGTTGGTAATTATCTCCTAGTTGAGGGAAATGTGATAACCTTCTCCCAAGAAATACCAGGGGCACTGCTGGATCAGGCTAAAGATCTATCCATCCTAGTACCTGGCCTTCCACAGTGGCCAGTCAAAAGCCTATGGAAACTTTAAAAGCAGGCTTGAAGGCAATAACCACTGCTCTCCCCCGCTCCAAAAAGCTGGTTTTTAGTGGTATATTGACTACCATTATCCTATGGCGTGAGTTTTTCAGATGCTCAAATTTTAAATAATCAAAACTTAACCATGAGTTCACAGAAGTATTCAACCAAGTCTAACCTAGATTTCTAGATCCTGGTTTATAAATGCTGGCAATCCTTTGACGTTGTTGTGGCAGTGTGCCTTCAAGTTGTTTCTCTTATGGGAACCCTAAGGCAAACCTTAGGACAAATCACAGGGTTTTCTTGGCAAGAGTTGTTCAGAGGAGGTTTGCCTTTGCCTTCTTCTGAGGGTGAGAGAGTGTGACTTGCCCAAAGTCCTGGACTGGGTTTCCATGGCTGAGCAGGGGTTGGAACCATGGTCTCCAGGTCCAATTCTGAAACCACTACACTATGCTGGCTCTCTCCCATAGAATGTGCATTCAATTGTGCATTTCACCACTCAAGGACTTGTGACCTGCTGCTGCATCTCTAGAATCGCTTATGATATAAAGTCTTTGGGGGGGGGGTTGAGAGAAATAGATTTCATCCTCTTCCTATGACCACACACCTAGCTGTTTAAAGTTTAACTGGACCCCTTCACCTTACCTCTCAACAGCAGCATAAGGTCAGAACAAAAATGACTGTAGGGCTTTTCATAGCTGACTAAGAACATGGAAAGCTGCATGACTGGGCAACTTAAGCAGTAATATTCCCATGTGTACCCAGATAATAAGTTCTGGACCTGTTCCTCTCCTGGCCTGAGCTGGATGGTTAAGGTGACCATACATTCTAACCAATTTGCTCTGAAGTCAGTTTATTAAGTGCATGTGGTCCTAGGCATTGTTTCTTTAACAGAATATCTGGCACCAGGAGCAGGAGCAGCATGGAAAGAATAGGTTCTTATACCACACAAAAGAAGAGCTGTGTAACATGTTGCAATATGAACATGTGAAATTAAACAGCCAGGTCAGGTAAGCTTCACATAAGCAACCAAAGACATTTTGGACCTTTCAGAGATCACTTGAAAGCTTCCAAAATGCATCCAGGGATGATTTCTTCTTTTGCCAGCATCCACTTTTATTATGATTTCCATTTCAGTGGCCAGATTATAGATCTAAGCTTCTTTAACTTGCTTGGGGTAGCTGGCAAGGCAGGCTTATTTTGTTTTTGTTGTTTACTTTCATTTCTGACATGGTCACCTTAAATGTGACCTATCATAGGGTGACTATGACAGCATCTTGGAGACCATGGAAATTCATGTATAAACATAATATCATGGAGATGGTGGGATTTCTATACATTAGGGCTCTAGAATAGGGGCAGAGGTATGAAGAAAAGTCTACATTTAAAAAGCACGTTAATTACTAGGAAGAATTTGCCAAACTGGGCTATGTTATTTTCCATGGTTGAAGTGAGTGTAAGGAAGAACTTTTAGTTTTTTTGTGGGAAGGAGGAAAATGACCTTCCTCCGCTTCCTGTGACCACACACCTGTTTAACGTTTAACTGGACTCCCCCCCCCCATGCCCCTCAGCAACAATGTAAGGTCAGAACAAAAATGGCCCCAGGGCTCTTCTTAGTTGACTAGAAACATGAGAAATGGAACAATTGGATAAATGATGCAGTAATGTTCCCATCTGGACCCAAATAATAAGTTCTGGACTTGTTTCATTCCTGGCCTTCAGCCATGTGTGTAAGGTGGTCATGTGCCCTAATAGTTTGCTCTGAAGACTCACTTTGCCAATACTTTAGATCAGCACTAAATTTCTGCCCATACTCATGTATTAGTTGACTTCATGTACAAGTTGAGGGCAGGTTTTGGGGGCAACATTACAGATTTTGATATGCCCCATGGATAAGTTGAGGATCATTCCACAGAACCATTTCCTTCTCTGAGTAGAGTGGTGGAAGGTCTGTTCCAGGACAACCTAAGAGAAGCACTGACCCTCCTCTATTGTCTTTAGGGGAAGCACCAAAGAGCCACTGCCTCCACCATTTTCCCACCCAGGTATTCACAAAGTCCAGAAGCAGCACTGCAGAGGGGGTTGGTGCTTCTTTTAGGTTTTCCTGGGACAGGCTCTTGCCTTTCACCACTCTATTCAGAGAAGGGGATGGCTCCTTTTTTGAGAAGAGTTAAGGCACAGTACTTACATTGATCCATGGATAAGTTGACCCAGTTTTTTGGGGTTGATTTTTGACTAAAATTTCTAGATGTATATGTGAGTATATACATTAAAACAGAGGGTCCTTCTCCAGGATAACCAGAGGCAATTCCAAACTTATGACGACATCTCTGAGCCCATGCAAATTCATCACTTGTATCATTCATCACCATAATGTGATAGCTTGCATGCACAAGGAATGGGCCTTGCAGATATAGCACACATCACAGATCAAATGTCTACACTGTGAGAACTTATCAGCTGAGTTAACCCAACATTTCACCTCTGCCATCATCTTCAAGCATATATTATTGTATTCAAGAGCAAAGTACTTACCAAATCACTAGTTGTCTCTGTGAACCATGCTATTATGTGACCTTCTTGTGACTTTTATTTGCTTCTGCATGAAAGAGGAGGATAATACATACAGTGTACTTAGCTGCTTTACAGCAGGGTCCGTGAGGTAGAATTTATTCACATTTCTGTACCTTCCCTGAGTTAAGTACCACTATGGAATGCTCCCTCAGGCTAGTTTGCATTTGTTCCTTTATGTAGCTACTGGAATGCTTTCCAAATGGTCAAGCTTCTATTTTTGTAAAACACACACACATACACACAAACACAACTACAGGAAATTCTAATGTTTACTCTGTGTCATTTCTTTTTTACGCAGAGTGGCTGGTGGGGATGTTTAAATACTTCCAGAGGTGTTTTGCCCATCGTTTGACAGAACACAAGAGACAGCGGTCACGGCTAGTGTCAAAAGATGGAAGGTGCAACATAGAGTTTGGGAATGTAGAAGAACAGTCAAGGTTTGTCTTCTTGGTTGATATCTGGACCACTATCCTGGATCTCCGGTGGAGGTACAAAATGACCATCTTCATTTCTGCATTCTTAGGGAGCTGGTTCTTCTTTGGTCTCCTTTGGTACGTAGTGGCATACATGCACAATGATCTTCCAGAGTTCAGACCGTCAATAAATCACACTCCATGTGTAGACAATATCAACGGCTTGACTTCTGCTTTCTTGTTCTCCTTGGAGACCCAAGTCACAATTGGCTATGGTTTCCGGTGTGTTACGGAACAGTGTGCCACTGCCATTTTCCTCTTGATTTTCCAGTCTATCCTAGGAGTGATCATAAATTCATTTATGTGTGGGGCTATTTTGGCTAAGATCTCTAGGCCCAAAAAGAGGGCAAAAACCATAACGTTCAGCAAGAATGCCGTCATCAGCAAGCGCGGTGGGAAATTGTGTCTTCTCATCAGGGTGGCCAACCTCAGAAAAAGTCTTTTGATTGCAAGTCACATCTATGGAAAGCTCTTGAAAACCACCATCACACCTGAAGGAGAGACAATAATCCTGGATCAAGTCAACACAGACTTTGTTGTTGATGCCGGCAATGAGAACCTGTTTTTCATCAGTCCCTTGACAATTTACCATGTCATTGACAAGCATAGCCCCTTCTTTCACATGACAGCAGACACCATCCATCAGCATGACTTTGAGCTGGTGGTATTTCTAGACGGGACTGTGGAATCTACCAGTGCAACATGCCAAGTTAGGACATCTTATATTGCTGAGGAGGTGCTGTGGGGCTACCGTTTTGCTCCTATCGTCTCCAAGACCAAAGAAGGGAAGTACAGAGTGGACTTCCACAACTTCAGCAAACCTGTGCCAGTGCAAACACCGCACTGTGCCTTTTGCCTCTACAATGAGAAAGATGCTAAAGCCAATGGGAAGATGGGATACGACAACCCTGGCTTTGTGTTTCAAGAAATTAATGAAACCAGTGATACAAAAATGTAACATTTGGTGTTTATGAGACTTGAGTTCTTACTTTTTGATATAACAGATGCTTGGCTAAAAACCCTGATTACATATATTCTTGTATATTCTGAATAATAAAAGAATTTTAAAACAATCCATAATAATGGTTTGGATACCAAAGTAGTCTTAATTTAACCAGAGTAGGCTACATAACAGGCAATTTCCTGGATGCTGGTCATCATGCTATATTCACAGAATGTATATACATATATTTTTTACATTTGTGGGATATACTTAAATTGTTAGAATGACACATCCAATACAGGTTTGCATAATCTCCAGCCAAATTAATTAGGTCTGGTAGTTTTCTATTTTAAAAAAGTTTATATCACCACCACCTCAGCAACTAGGGCAGAGGGCAGGATGAAGCTGTCTCAGTAAATTCATAGACACCCCCCTTCCTGGAGAAACTCAGGCCCTGAGTTCTGGCAATCCTATAAAACAATAAGGTCTATTCAGAAACGTGCAGGAAAGGGGCAGGGATGCAAATGATGGAAACCTCTAACCAGGGGATTAAAACCTCTTGCAGCAATCCGATTGGTACCACCAACTATAGTTTTGCGTGTGTAATCTGTCTTGGGTGTAACAACTGGAAAGGCAGCACTTTCTTACCTCCTGTGGGTGTTACCATGACCATACCAATTAGATTAGTACAATACAGATACAGTCCTTTGAAAATAAAAAGCCTGGTGCTTAAAGAGGAAGGAAGCCTCCCTTAATAGTATTATTTATTATTTCCCCTTCTCCTCCCTTCAGTTGTGGGAAGGTAGAAATTCCCCGCCCCACAAATGTAACAGCATTGCACTAATTTATTACAATACATCAGGTAAGATGCTGGTATTGATTTGGACTCGCCCTGAAAACTGCATTTTGTATTTCAGTGAATATGTGCAGTAACAATTCTGCCTGACTGTAGCAGCCTTGTGATCTTTATAGCAGAGGAGGCCCTCTTCAGGTCAAACAGGGTCATTACACTACTTCCAAAGTTGTTACTCTTGGAATAAACACCTAAGTATGTTTTTTAAAAACACTTTACATAATTTTAGAAATTTCCAGGGTGGGGAGAGGGTGTTAGCCATGTCATGCTGTTGCAACAAATAAATAACAAGAAACTTTGGGTGGTGGTTGCTGTTGTGTGCCTTCAAATAACTTCTGACTTACAGAGACTCTATGGAGATGATCAGACGTGCTAAATATGGTGTTATCACGACACCAGGAGATCGCTCAAGGGCTTCCTTTTCAGATGACATTGTTCCCATCTCGTCATGCACCTGTACTGCTTCTGTTATGCTAGCGCTGCTTTTTATTGACAGGCTAAGCCATCAATAGATCCCCCATTCCGTTTCTGTCATGAAATGTCCTGCATCTGCATAGGTGCTCCGTTATGCTGGCGAGATCCCAGCGTAAACGGGAGGTCTCTGCCAGAACATTTTCAGGTGAGATCAGGACATCCAGGTAAGTGACACACTTTTTTGTACCCTCCCCGGGTTATTTGCTATCTTTTAAGTATGTTTAGGTGCTCGGTGTAACTTTTTGCCTTTTATTTTACTTTTTATATTTGAATTTCCCGCGCTTTTGTCTTCTCGTGAGAATGGCTGGGATTTGAAACCAGAAAGTGAAAGGAGCTCCATTTGAGCTCTGTTCACTCCTGGGCTGCCCTGCCGAAGGAACGACGCACAATTAAGGTAGGTCTGAAAACTTTTTTTTGCCCGTTAACAGGGATGGGAGAGAGGCGCGAGAGGAGATTGCAAGATGGGGACACTTTTTTTTTGTTCCTGTCTGATAATCTCCTAAGGCAAACCTATCACATAGTTTTCTTGGCAATTTTTTTTGGGGGGGGGGTTCTCTTGTCTTCCTCTGAGGCTGAGAGAGTATGACTTGCCCAAGGTCAACCCCAGTAGGCTTCTATGGCCAAGTGGGGATTCAAACTCTGGTCTCCCAGTGTCCTAGTCCAACACTCAAACCATTACACCACACTGGCTCTCAAAGAAACTTGGGTCACCTTAAGAACTAACATGTTGGCATAACAGCCAGAATCCTCTATTACAGTGTATGTTATGTAACTTTATGCATACTTTGCTATGTAGCAGAGGTGGTAAGGGACCCTGTTAGTGGATTGTAAAGATGTGTGACAGGACAGTGGCAAGAGTGTCCTGATGTACAATTATTTTATTTTTATTATTATTATTATTATTATTCATTTTTAAAAATTTTATTTATTTATTTATTTATACCCTGCTCTTCAGCCACAAGGCTATCAGAGCAGCTTACAAATTGTTTTAAGCAATAGCAATTTACACATCTACACCTGCATTAATCAGTTTCCAATGTGTGTTAGCTAATTGCCCCCACAAGCTGGGTACTCAATTTACCGACCTACGAAAGGATGGAAGGCTGAACCTTGAACCTTGGAGCCCGCAGGAATCGAACTTGCAATGTGGTGACTTGCAGGACTGGCATCCTGCCTTTCTCCCACCAATGAGACTCAAGGTGGCTAACAACATCATTATATAAACAATACAGGGTAAAAACAGCACAAAGTTAAAATCACATTATAAATAAAAAATTTAAAAGAAATTAAACCACTTACAAGTTAAAACATTACAGTGAAAATTAAAATACCTTTTAAAAGACTCTAAAAATTTTAAAACCACACCACACAACCTCACTAGTCCAGCCCTTGTTGGTTCATAAAAACCTGGTGGTATAAAAAAGTCTTAACCTGCTGCTGAAAGAAGAGCAAAGATGGGGCCATCCTGGCCTCTCTGGGGAGGGAGTCCCATAATCTGGGAGCAGCCATGAGAAAGCCCTCTCCCTTGTTCCCACCAAACGTGCCTGTTAAGGTGGTGGGACCAAGAGAAGGACCTCTCCAGGTGATCTTAAAGTTCTACTGGGCTCATACTGGGAGATGCAGTCCTTCAAATAACCTGGGTACATGCCATATAGGGCTTTGTAGGTCAAAACCAGCACTTTGAATTGCGCCCAGAAACAAACTGAAAAGCAATGGAGCTGTTGCTAAACAGAGGAGTCGTGTGCTCCCTGTAGCCAGCCTTAGGAGATTTTCACATGGGGGAAATAACCCCCAGGGAGACTGGGACAGAAACAGGGCTGTTCCGGTAGCAGCGCTCCGTTTCGCACGCCCCCTTCCTTCTCCTGATCTCCCGTCATCCTCCCTCCGTGTTGCTTCCATTTCCCTCCCGGTATGTTCAGCTATTTTTTACTAACAAAGAGCTTTCGTTAGTAAAAAATAGCGTGAGGGAAATAGAAGCAGCACGGACGGAGGACGACGGGAGATCAAGAGAAGGAAGGGGGTGTGCGAAACAGAGCACTGCTACTGGAACAGCCCCGTTTCTCTCCCAATCTCCCCAGGGGTTATTTCCCCCATGTGAAAATCTCCTGTGTTAACAACCTGGCTGCAGCTCTTCGGACCAACTGAAGTTTCTGAGCACTTTTCAAAGGCAGCCCCATGTAGAGCACGTTATAATAATCCAAATGGGATGTAACCAAGGCATGTACCACCATGGCCAGATCTGACTTTTCCAGGAAACAGTGGAACTGAAGCACTGTTACCCAAATTGCAGTGGGTCCAGGGGGACTCACTAATGTCCAAATTAAAATAGTGAATATTAATCAAATTAGCATGTGAGAGATTGGGCAACTGTAGGGATCTTTTAACTTGTGTATACCAGTACTAACTTGGAGAGACTCGCAGCCATGGTGTTGATGTGAATTCAGGTTTTTTTTCTCGTGCAAACAGCAGACCTGTGAGCCCAATTTGGTTCAAAAACATAGTGAAGAATAAACACTCGAAGGTTTTCTTCCACACACAGATTTTCCAAGTCTCTGGTCTCTATCTGTGCCATCATGCTTACTAATTACTTCTTAAAAGCCAGTCACAACACGTGTTAGACCTTAACAAAACAAGGACAGCTCGATCTGCTTACCCACTGATTTGGTATGCATGGCTTCACTTATCCATGTCTGAAAAAAATATGCTTTCTCTAGGCGTTTCTAGGTCCTCCAATGAGATTCTATATTCAACTTCTATTGTTCATCTCATCAAAAATAGGATTCCCTATTATCCATAGTTTCAGGTATCCACGGGGGATCTTGGAATGTATCCCCTGTAGATATGGTGGTCATCCTGTAATAGTAAAGATAAAGGAACTGGAAATGCTTTAACAAACGGAAATCCAAAACAGTCTCGCTTGGGTTTCAGCAAGCCATGGCCAACTTCCTCCATAATCACCGGAATTGGAAACTTGATTATTATTATTTTGCTCTCTTTTGAGCAGATAGAAACCAAGGTTGCAAACACTCTCACTTGTACTGGGTTTTTGTGTGTCTGGGTACCAAGCCATAAGCTACAGGTGTACCCTAGATTGTCCTTTAGGTTGCTTGGTTCATCACTAATGCTGTTCTGAGCTGGGAAAAAACCCTACTAAATGGCTAACAAGGAATCGAGGAATAAACCCAACTTCTTCCCATGGGGAACCTGTTAACTGCCACAGCAGGAAATGTCTGCCAGTCCCAGCATGACGGTGGTGGACCAGGGTGGGGGAAGATAGCACATTCAAGACAGAGCCCAACTGCTCAAGAACAATGTGTGGAATTTCCTCTCCATCCAGAGCGGGCTGTTTGTTAGCTGGGAGATAAAAGTCCCAGGTCAGGAAAGAGAGCCTATCAGGGAAACACAGAATCCGCTTAGGAGTGATCCTGGAGGAAATCTATTTCTGTGTTTGTCATCCCATGGCCATCAAGAGAAAGTTCACAGTTAGGAAGATGAAAATAAACATAATCTTCCTGAACAGGCATGGTGGGATAAAGCCCAGTGACCTTGCAGCAGCAAACAATTGCTTGGCCTGTCCCTTTCTGATCTCCCCCAGCTGGATGTTTTAACTATCGAATTCCTATAGTTGTAGGGCCTGTGAAGAAAATGCTTATTCCACACAATGGGGACTGGTGGTTTCCGTGTCAGTGGTGGCAATGATTCCAGTCTGGCTTTTAGTCCACAGTTTAAGTGAACTGTGCAAGCTGCCAGGCCCTGTCCTCAAAATAGTTTCAGCATCTTGGATAGGCCATTCAAAGTTTGGACTAAAACCAGAGCAGATTCATCACGCCACTCACAAAGAAGCACTCGCTTCCATGGATCCAAAAGTGATATTGAACAAAACCATTGTTGTAAATCACTACAATTGCATGGGTCCCAGGGACCAATTTCCCTCCTTCAACCCTCCTGCAGGCTTCACCAAACAGGGATCCCAAATACCTCTCTTTCCATCTGCATCTTTCCCAAAATGGTGGCTAGAAGTGATGTGACATCATTTCTTGCGGCCATTTTGGGAATGAGCAAAAGTCTCTTATAGTACACTACACTGTCCTAGTGCTATTGTTCCACTTTAACTGTACTGGCTGCCTCCTGTGGAATTCTGGGTTTTGTAGTTTAGTGAGGCCTAAGAGCTCTCCATCTGAGAGTTCCAAATGCTCCCTCCCTAAACTGCAAATCCCAGGATTCCACAGGAGGCAGCCATTGCAATTAAAGTGGAATAATAGTGCTACAACAGTGTAGTGTGATAACTAAAAAAAACACCAATTAACACACCGCTGGCAGACCTTTTAAAAAACAACAACAAAAGTCTCTATTTCAGTTGCTATTGTTCCAGCTATGAAAAGTCAGAAATACTTTGTTGATTTATTGCAAAGCACCAAGATCCACCAACACATCTAATATACTTTCTGTCCAACCCTGGCTGAGGCAAAGCACAAAACTCAGTGTGTATAGAGCCATTGTACTGTCTATTCTCCTTTATGGGTCTGAAACATGGGTCACCTATCGCCACCACTTACTACGCCTCGAACGCTTTCATTAGCGCTGTCTACGCACAATCCTAAATATACACTGGACTGACTATGTGAATAATGTTGCTGTCCTTGAGCAAGCAGGGATCACCAGCATTGAGGCCATGATATTGAGAACACGGCTGCGCTGGGCAGGGCACGTTTCTAGAAAGGAGGACCATTGCCTCCCAAAAATAGTACTCTACAGTGAACTCACCACGGGTCAGCGTAAGAGGGGCGCTCCAAAAAAGCGATGCAAGGACTCCCTGAAACAACATCTCAGGCCCGGCCAAATTGATCACCAACAATGATCTGCCCTGGCCTCACATCGGGAGGCATGGAGACGCACTATCCACAATGCTGCATACTAACTCATGCTGAACAAGTCTTGAAGAGAAACGACAACGCAGAAAGAATCACAACCCAGAAACATCACCCAAGGAGACCTTCTGCTGTGCTTTCTGCAACCGGACTTGTTTATCTTGGATTGGCCTTTTTAGTCATCAGCGTGCTTGCAGAAAGCGCGAGATGACTCCTTCCTGAATCTTCATTTGCGAAGAAAAGCTGGGGGGGCAGCTCTACTTAGACACTCATTTTTTGGGTCTCACTCATGCAGGAGCATTCCCAGTCTTCCTTCTAGAGGTCCTTTAATCAGAGATATTGCAGATGTAATGCTTGAGGAGGATAAAGTGTTCTTTGACTGAGATATGTTAGAGTTTGGAAAAGTTACTTTTTGGGACTCCAATTCCAAGAATTCCCGCCAGTGAGCATGCTGGGAAGGAAGAATCAGTAAGCATGGGAGGCCACACAGAGGTGCTATAAGACTGGGTAACATGACTGAGTGACTATATTTGCAAGATGAAATGGCCACCAGATGGCATTTTAGACTTTCCTTCAATTGCTAACCCCAAAGCCAGCTACAGCTGCAACCAGCTGAATACTCACTATGGAGTCATTCCAAAGCAAAAGTCTAATAAGTCTCTTCTTTAAAAGCATAGTTTGGTTTCAGTCCTGCGACATAAACATCACAAGTTGATGGTGATGCAAAATGTAGCTCCAGTAAACTAGCAAATCTGGAAAGAATCAAGCACCGATGCCAGCTGTACCATTAAGTAAAAGGAGCCAGCTGCCTTAGGTGGCAGAATACGGGAAGTGACAGCAAAGGGCTGGAAAAGAGAGCAGTGTATTTCTGCTAGCTAGCTGCTGCCTTCAGGGATGTTGGGAGGTGGAGTCCTATCACTATGCGTTTTTGTATATGATATGGGGAAGGCGGATGGAGCGTCTTCTTTCTGTGAGGCAGCCAATATTTTGGACTGGCTGTGTTAAGTACTGCTCTGCTTTTAGGTTCCATATGGGTCCTAAAAGTGCTGCAAATGAAGCAGATTGTGTCATTGAAGCTTCATCTGGAAGCAGATCTGAAACAGACTAATTGTAAGACACCATCTCCCTATAGGGGTCTGCTCAGATTTTGAGATTCTTTGAGGAAGGCTTTCTTTCAGTTTCATCACTATCCAAGCCACATTTGAGAGGGCCTTCTTGGTGGTTGCACCTAGCCTGTGGAACTCACTCCTACAGGAGGTTATGCCAGTCCACTGGTGGAGACCTTTATATTTTGACAGGATTTTGTCTATTAACTGGTTGCTGTAGAAAGGTATTTTAATGGGGGTGCATGTCTGCTGTACATCTACCCTCATTTCTATGTTTTAAATGCTTTTAAATAGCTGTATACTACAGCCATTTTTAAGAAGTTATGTATACTCAACTAAGTAATGTCTCCCAGCCAGACCTCCCTCCCTGCACTTGATGGAAACATCATTCAACCATGCTCTGATCGTTGACAGAATGGCCCTCTTTCTCCCCATGCAGCTGATGCCCAATAAAGTAGGGTGGGGAGTGAGTTCCAATCATGACAATAGCATCAAAAGCATAACTAAGTCGTGATTGTGAATCCAGAACACTTAGCTAAATTTATTCACCCATAACTGTTTTGTATTCATGATTGCTGCTTAGGACTTTATCATATCACCCTCTGTAAAAGTTCTCTTGCTGGCATATTTTTAAATGTTTTTATCCTGGCAAAATACACACACACACACACACACACACAGACAGACTTACCTTGAGCAGCATAGCAGAGGCATCCCCAGGAGTAACAGAACACAAATGGAGCTCTGTTTACTTCCAGGTTCCAAATCTCCACAATTCTTGCAAGAAGATGTGAACGTGGGAAATTCAAAAATACATCAAAAAATAAACCACCAAAAGTACACACAAGCACAGAAGCACACTCACAAAGTCCCAAGTACACAGTGTGTGTGTGTCATAAAAAGAGTGTCCTCTACCTGGCTGTCCTAATCTCACCTGGAAATGTTTGCCCATTGATGCAGCATTCACATGAGTAAAATGGTATGTGGATTCAAAAGCTGGCCATGCTGGCAACAAAGTGCCATGGCTGATCTAATAGATTGCTTGGGCTGTCAATAAAAAAACCCAGTTTTTTAACAATATATGATTGCGAAAGGATGATGTCATGTGGTATGCCGCCCTTTCACGATCATTAGGTGTCCTTATGACACCATATTTGCCTAGTCTGATAAAGTCCTTAGTTATGATTTGGACACTATTGCCACAATTATAATTCCCCCTCCACCTTTACTGGGCATTAGTTGCATGGGGAAAATAAGGTCTACCCTGCCAATGATCAGAGCATAGTTAAATTATATTTCCGTCAGGTTGGGTGGGGCAGATAGTCAGGCCAAAAGAAGTTACTTCGTTAGTATCCTGAATTAAGTAACTGATAACGAACTCCAGCCAGACTTAATTTAATTATTACATTTTTTTAAAAAATGCCTTTATGATAGGCTTTTAGCCATATTTTGTTTCAATCTAAGTTGTGAGCTGTATTGGGTCCCATATTTATAGAAAGTGGAATATAAGTAAAATAAAATAAGCACCTTCTACACCGATCTCTCTCCACTATAGGGTTGCCATGTGAAATAAAGGATTGGGCTTTTGTATCTTTAATTGTGCATAAGAGAGGATTTTAGCAGGTGTTGCTGGTCATCTGGTTTCTCTGCTGAAATTCTCTCTTCAGCACAACCATTAAAGGTACAGGAACCCTATCACTGATTTTACCTGGCAACTTTCCTCCGCCAGAATTTAAGCCCCAGATCATTCACTCATGCTCTCAATGAATCAAAACTCTTCTGTCCCCTCCCTTGCACTTATATTTCAAGAGAGAATTACAGTATAGAGTAGCAGCCCCATATCCGCTGAATTGCCAGCCACGGATTCAATTATCCATGGTTGGTGATGGGGAGGGGGAGGAGGGATCTCACCTCCTCCCTCCCTTCCCCTGGAATGGCTCTGTTCATGGCAGGGCCGTGGCAAGGCGAAGGGGGAAGGGAGGGGGAAGGAGCAACCATGTGGCAGCGGAGTGGTGGTGGTGATGGTGGTGGATGGTGTTCGCTATTATCCACAGAATTCATCATCCGTGGGGGGGGTGTGTGTGGAACCAATCCCCTGCAGATATGGGGGAGCTAGTGTATATCACAGACAAGCAGCTAGGTATCCCTAAACAGAAGTTGAATATCTCCCAGAGGGATAATCTATGATTTTAACCTTGTGTTTTCATTTTTTTATTGTTTGCAATAAAAAACAATAAACACTGCAATTTTTATGTTGTTTACTGCTCTGGTGCTCTTTCATAAAGTAGCACATGGATTTGTGTAAATAGAACAGGAAATGAACATGTGAGTTTGTCCTTTTGCAACCTGTCATGTATTACGCGGTGCACCCTGTGTGCACAAATATCATCAATGCTGAAAATTCTTAGGTGCCAGAATTAATTTTAGGTGCCAGATTTGTGGTTAACATTCTGAGCACCACTACATCACATACTCCCTATTACCTATTATTTTATTTCTTATTTTTACAAACTGTCTACCAGTGTATTGTGGATGCTTATCCATAACATAAAATCATAGCGTTGGAAGAGACTGCAAGGCCATCTAGTCCAATGCCTTGGCATGCAGGAATGACTCCTTCTCTGTCATCATATTGAACAAAACTGTGATATAATAGAAATGAAGGTCCAGCACATCAAGCCTATAGCTGAAATGTGTGTGTGTGTTAAGCAAAACTTCTCAGTTCCTGTGGAGGGCCATATATTTCTCACTCCTCTATGACCTATACTGATCGGAATTAGTTCTCCAAGGGCTTGGATAGGATTATTTACCAAATGTACCTGGAGATGTCTGGGAATGAACCTCAAATTTTCTTCATGCAAAGCACAGCACGGCTTTATTAAAGGCGTGGGGAAAGTGCAGCCCTCAGGGCCTCCCAGAATCCATTTTTTTGTCCCAAATGCCCTCTAGGAGGCATGGGGGACAATACTGCCATTGTTTTATTGTCCCCACAGCTGTTTTAAGGCCAGATGAGATCTTTTTTCTTATAGGAAGTGTGCCAGAAGTTGATTTCCAGGTCAATTCCTATTCTTAAAAAAAAAAAAAAAAAGCCTGTCTTGGGCCTAGAACAGCCCAGAGGGGCCAAAAACTTGATGAAAATGTCCCTAACTTAGGGATTTTTTAAAAATATTGCCAGTGTGTCTCGGTGTGTGTGTGGTTTTAGCCCTCCAAAGTCTCCTGTGGGGGCTAATGTGCCCCACTGGTCCCTAACAGTTGACCACTCCTGGCTGATAACCTTGTTTTTACATGCCAAGGAAAGAAAATGAATTAAAACAGCCCTCCATCTCTTTTGCTAGCTTTCCTTTCCCCCCATTAAAATATGAACAATTTTTAAAAGCAGATGAACTCTTTCATCTAACGAGTCCTGATGCAACTTCTAACATTAGAAGACTGGGTGTGGATTTTTTGTTAAAAACCTTTACATGAGAGAAATGATTGGTTCCTTCCCCTGATATAATGGTGGAAAATGTCTGAAAACTCACCAGCTAACATTCCAGATTACAGAAAGGAAAAGCTTGTGCTGAAGGAAGTCTTGAGTTGGCCATTTTCCCAACTGGTTAGCATTCCACTATAGTGGCATCAGGCCTGATGGAATTGTTTAAGGTGGTTAAGGGTACAATATACATTTAATATTTCCTTCCCCTTTTCTCTCCTTTGCTAATGTGAAAACAAGAATGTGTTAAGACAGGAAAAGCCTTTACATTTGAAAAGTCCACAAAAGACAGGAAGTTCATTGTCAGAACTAGGGTGGGGGAGTCATTTCTCGGTGCATAAATATTAGACTACAAGTCCACCGAGTCCCATATTGGCTCTTTGATGATGGCTAATGCTGGATGCCTCTGGAAAAAAATGTGTTATTACAGGCATATTTATTTGATCAACTGGTCTATAGTAGCTGTGGAAGAAGGGGGAGAGATGGAGCTCAGTCACGGCAGAGCATGTGGTTAGCATGAGAAACGTCCCAGATTCAATCCCTGGCATTTCCAGATAGGGTTGGCAAAGATTCTGGTCCTATAAATGGAGGAGCATCTGGCACTCAATATTGGCAGGATTAAGGGGCCAAATTCCCATCCCTAGGGCTCACGACAGGCCACACACATCCTCATATCCTCGAACTGTCTCCATTTGGCTAGGACGGTCCTGATGAATCCTCTGCCATCCCACTTTTTCAGCAGATTTTAAAATGTCCCCATTTCTCTCTCCTCTCCCACTTTCTGCCTTTCTCCTCAGCTTAGTTCAAGTGCTGCAACTGAGCTCAACTTGCAAAAGTCGTTTGCGTTCAATTAACTGCCAGATTAATCTGGGGCCAGTCCAGACCATTATGTGTCCACACACACTGGTCCCAATCTGGTGAGATGGTGGATTGTTGTCCACATGGACCAGCTGGGCCAACACCATATCAGCCCCACTGGCCCATCCCCTCTAATCATACCTCAGCCACTTCCCTGCTGGCTGAGGAGCACCATGGAAAGGCTGCCTCTTCCATGTTGTTTCCGCTGAGGTCAAGAACGGGGCGCCCAGACATGCGATCCACAAGGAGGAGGTCACTCTACCCCCTCCTCGTTGATCACACAGGTGCCCTCTTTCTGCCCTTAACAGAAGTTGCAGCATGCTGAGAAGCACAAGGAAGGTGATGGATCCTTGTTGGAGCTGCTGCTGCCACTTCCTCACTGGCCAAATAGCTCTTTGGAAAGCCAGCCCTTTGTGCTGTCCAGCCGTGAGATCTGGGGGTGGGGGTGGCAAGATCAGTGGCTGTGGTGTTTCCAGAAGGTGTCCACCCAAGCAATCTAGGAGGCTGTCTTTGTGATTTTTAATTTGTCATTTGTATTTATATTCTTTTTATATAGCTCCTAAAGAAGGCCATTGAATCAGTTACATAGGCTGAAATGTGTTGGGCTTGTTTCAAATAAAAACTAAAGACCATCTATAGAGCACTTGGAGACTTGTCTCCCCTCAAGCCAATGATTAGCCATAAGGATTTACCTCAGTACTGGCAAACTGTGTTGTGACACTGACCACAGCCTCATGGAACCCATGGAAACCAGAAACGAGTTAAAGTTCACTAGAGGAGTTCTGTTAATGTAGGCTCTGTCCAAAAAACCCAAAAAAGTACAATGGTCAATTGATTGTAGTTGGCCCTCATAGTTCATGGGTGTTAGGGGTGGAGGACCCCCACAAAAGTAGAAAAACCATGAATACTATAACCCACAATTTTTTTTTAACTTGAGAAAACACTACTGTAGGCATTTGTAGGTCCTCCAGAGCAAGTCTGTGGTCAACCTCTGGTGGAAGTTGACCATAGAATTGCTCTGGAAGACCTAAAAATGCCTACAGAAGTGTTTTCTCTAGGAATATCTAGGCCCTCCAGCACAACTCTATGGACAGCTTCTGGCAGAGACATACCACAGAACTGTATTGGAGGACCTAGAAAATACCTAGAGAGAACATATTTAGTAATCTACAGTCACTTCTGCAAATGTTTAACCCACAAATGTGGAGGAATGACTGCATATGTTAAAGTAGGCTCTGTCCAAAACACCAGTACAATGGTCAATTGATTGTATATTTTAAAATTACATTACAATATATTTATTTTTAATTACATTACTGTATATTTATTTTTAATTTATAAGCTGCCTTGAGTCCTACTTTTTTGGGGAAAGGTGGGGTATGAATAAAGCATAACAACAATAACAACAGCAAGATGAGGCTGAGGATGAGGATAAACTTTTTTTCCAAAACAGGATTTGTTGTATTAATCACTTGATCATAATATTTAGAATGAAGAGAAATATGTAGAAACTCCAGTATAACAACAGAATAAACGAGTTAATGCCTTTTAAAACAAGATGTATGGGAAGCTTCAGCTTTTTTCATCTTCGTCTTCTGTTACTAATAGTGTACCTGCAGTTTTTCATTATAGAAATCTGTCACCACTTTAACTATCATAGCACCATCCTATGAATTGTTGGGATTTGTAGTTTGGTGATACTTAGAATTCTCTGCTAGAAACTGCTAGTGTACATTCCACGTAGTTCCATGAATGCTCAACAGTCCAGCAGAGTACAAATCCCAAGGTTCTGTAGGATGGAGCTGTGATAGTTAAAGTGGCTGAATACTGCTGTAACTGTAGTACAGTCAGCCCTCTGTATCCACAGATTCTGCATCCATGGATTCAACCAACCACAGTTTGCTAATATTCCTCTCTCCACCCCCCAAAAAAACTTCAAAAAGCAAACTTTGATTTTGCCATTTTATTTAAAAGATACCATTTTACTACACCGTTATATATAACGGGGCTTCAGCATCCATGGATTTTGGTATCCATGGGGGTCCTGGAACCAAATCCCAGCAGATACCGAGGACCCACTGTACAGATATAGTCAGACAGATTGGGCCTGCTATATAGCATCTCTCTCCTCTTTCCCTCACTCTCATACACCCTCTTCCTCATGGCTTCTCCCACATAACTATGCAGAACAGACTTTCTGAGTTCCATAGCTTTAAAATGGCAGTAAAATAAATGCCATTTTTAATTTTAAAATATTAAAATTAGGACAAAGCATTACCTAGGACAAAGCATTACCTAGATATCCCTGATGAAGCACCATGAACCATTTCCCACAAAAATGTTGCATAGAGAAATTAGGCAGCAAATCTGACCCCAGCAAAGTTTATCAGAGGGGGGGGGGGAAAGAGCCAGATAATATCTTTCAAATTGCTAGAGGTCTCCTGTGAAACCCTAAACTCTTATAAATAAACAATGTCTTACCATTTGTAACTCAAAACCAGCCCAGACTATCTCCAACTGACTTTTAGAGTCAAGGTCTAAGGCACTGGTAGATTGTAGCTTCTGTATCATTGAATCTACCAGGTTTGGGTCTGAATTTAAAAAGTGTTATCCAAGGTATTTAACCTCTTTTGAAGCTAGGCCTATTTCAGTTTGGACTGCAACCCAGAATATATTCACTACCTCTCGAATATGAAAGCCACCAGCTGCCACTAGTCTAAGGATAAGTTATGGATGCTATTGCTCCTTCCCAACATTTCTAGTTATAATGGCATGATCTCATCACCTATTGTTGTGTGCTTTCTAGCTAACTTTGACTTTTGACAACCCCTGCCTTATGGTTTTCTTGGCAAGAGGAGGCTTGCCATTGCTATTGTCTGAGGACAAGAGTGTGTGATTTTGCTCATGGTCACCCAGGTGGGTTTTCAATGGCTGTGTAGGGATTTGTACCCTTCTTTCCCAGAGTCCTAGTCCAACCTTCAGTCCACCACACTAGATCTCTGATATACTTAGCCCAAGCTTAAACAGATGGCCTCTTCAGTGGCACTATAATTTTGGCCATGAAAAGAATCATCCCAACAAGGTGAAAATCACTCAGAATCATCTTCATTAATGGCAAAGAAACACCACTGCATATACTGTATTGAAATATATACAGGAAAGAACCATTTATTTTGTCACTTTTTAACATCTTAATTCACCATCACACAACAGTCTTCAACTTAACATTACACTTTTTTAAAGGAGATCCCCCCCAAGTTTACTTGCAAAATTTTACACACACACACACACACACACACACACACACTACCCAAAATTACATTGCATATATAAACTAGAAAATACCTTTGTGAGGAATGTTTTCTTCAGCAGCTTTATAAAATATCCTGCAAATGTTTCAGTAAGATGTATCAATGAACTTTTTTTTAAAAAAAAGGACTTTGTAAAAAAAGGAGAGAAAGGGATTAGCTTGACTACTTTATCACCATTGGTTTGATTTTTTAAAGAGAAAGTATCAGTGCTTCTTGCTAGTGCTATGACACTAGCAGATTATAATGTTCTTTTAAAGGACCCTTTTCTTGCAAATTTACATAGATGGACCATTACATTAGGATTGTGCCTGTAATGATACAAACAATCTGGAGATGCAAGTCTTTGCTGCTGAGCCATTATGGTTAAATTCCTGTTGGCTTTTGATAGGACTATCACAGCATCTAATTAACTTTTTAATCCTCTGGTAGTCAAATCCTATTTTTAGGTAACATTTTCTACATTTACTTTCTTTCCAAGGACACCCTGCCTATCTGCCAGGGGGCTTCAAGATGCTGCCAAGTATTCAGGGAAACATTTTTTGGCCGGTGGGGATACTTAACCCAAGGCACCATTTCAACCAGGCTTCCCCAACTTACTGTCCTTCCAGTGTATTGAACCAATTATCCCTATCTAGCATGGGAAAGACTGACAATGACCTTGGGACTCTTCCGTTGCTCTGCCCAAATATGTTCAAAAGTTCATTTTAGGACTACCGCTCCCAGAATCTCACAGTCATTATGACCCCTGCCCATGCTTCTTGGGTGATTCTGTGAGCTGCAATCCAAAAAAGTAATGTTTGCAAACTATCCTAAACCCTCCTCCCCAGCTATATATTTTAAGGGATGTCTGGTATTGGCAGGCAAGCAGTTTTTCAGAGGAAAAGAGAATGTTGCTTTGTACTACGTCACTCAATAAGTCTTGTCTCATTCAATACTGTCTTCTCTGATTGACACGGACCCTCCAGGTTGTTAGGTGGAACATCTTTTCTGTCACCTCCTATCTGACCCTAAAGCACCAAATTTTGTCTGATCTTGGAAACCAAGCAGAGTTGACCCTGGTTAGCAATTGTAAGAGAAACCATCAGGGAATACTGGTCTTGTAGGCTATATTCAGAGGAAGACAGTGGCAAAATTCTTCTGACTAAGTCATGGCAAGAAAGCCCTATGGTAGGGTTGCTCTAAGTCTAAGTCAACTTGAAGGCACATCAGCAAACCTGGATTGAACATGGGTTCACCCAAACGCAAAACACATGCTCTAACACTGTGCTATGGTTCTTCAGTAATTCTCCTCACCAAAGAATTCCTGATAAGCTCCTAAGTCATGCCAGGGATCCGAGAAAAAACAGTTTGAGCACAGCCACCTGGAATTTAACCACTTTGTTAACAAACTTGAATTAGCTATGAAGACAGAATACACTCTAGCTTAAAAATGATGGATGCTTATTTTAGATGATAAACATTTGTAATTTTTTTTTTAAAAAAACTCTGGTATCCTGGAATAAACATTTGTGGGTAAGGACACTACATTTGGACTACAGCTGGGACCCCCTCCTTTTAAGGAAATCACAGCCTAGGGAAGATTTGTAATGATATCAAAATTGTGTTGCGTGATCCTAGGAAATGTTGTGTCAGTTTTGGTAGCTCACAGAATCATACAGCAGATTTTTAGTGCTTATATAAAAGGAATATTGGTCCCCTCACACAGGGGTCCAACTTTATTTGATGAAAGCTTGTTCTCCTTTTACATATTTTTGGATTGTATCATAAATATGACGTAACGGACACTAATTAGTAATAAACTGAAATGGGAGCAGAAAAAGTATCTTAATTGCCCAGTGGAACAATGTGCAGGTCGCTCCACCCATATCCATGGTATCAGTAACCATGATGTCATTTAACCATGATCAGGTGAAAAAAAGTCTCTCTGGGCACCTGGAGAGTCTCTCTAGGCATCTGGAGGTCCTCCAGAGTGACTCTATGGTTGGCTTCCTCCAGAAATTGATCATAAAGTCATGCAGGATTACCTCCAAATGCCTAGAGAGACCCTCCAGATGCCTAGAGTATTTCCCTTTCTAGTATTTTCTAGCTCCTCCAGCATGATTGTATGGTATTATATGACAGTTTGCTATTATCCATGGTTTCAGTTATAAATGTTAAGTACAGGGACATAACCCCTGCAGATACGGGGGGTGTCCTGTACGGTGACAATGCAACACTACAGACTTAAAATATAGTATATTAACATTAATACCCTCTGGAAAACACTGGGATCTGTACTTCTGTGGAAACAAAGCAGGTTATATTTTAAGCACAAGTCTCAGCCCCCTTATTGGATTTTAATTCTCACGATTCTTTGGATGAGGGGTTTGCTGTGGTAGTTAAACTAATATAAAACCAACAAAGGTTTATAGTGAAGAACAGTGGTTCTCAGCCTTTGGAGGACTAAAGGTTGAGAATCAATTTTCTGGACTTCAAATCCCAGAAACCCATGCTTGCTAGGGTTCTGGGGAGTTGACATCCAAAACATCTAGAGAACCAAAGGTTGAGAACTACTGCTATGGAATTACCCTAAGTTTCTGGGATACATGCACTGTTATTTCCAAAGCCATACGTTTATCCACACGGAACACACACACACACACCCCGCGCAAGAGACACATTGCATACATTTTCCTTTGTTTAAGTTTATTTTTAGCAAAACAAATTACAAATCTGTACCCAAAATGTACAGATTGAAAAGATGTACAAATTACATTTTTTTTAAAAAAACAACAACAAACAATGGATTTGGTAGTAAAAAAACAACTGCATTTGTGACCGAGGTCAACTCGTTTTAGGTTTTCATCTTTATTTTTTTTTAATTTCAATACTGTGAGATATAGGTAAAAACATAACTCTGCATAATTTATACAGTAAGTTGCCCTCTGACTTTGTTGACCCTCTGAGTAGCGGTCTGACAAACGCACAGCGTTCGTGAATCAGTTATGATTTTGCAGCTCCCCAAATTCTGGTAAATCCTGAGGGACTGCTGTCATTTATATTAATTCCCCTTTGCATTCATAAGAATATCTGTCCTTGATGCATTACAATGTCTTCCTTGTCTTGAATGTTTCTGCGGATCATATAAAAACCATGTAACACAATGCATATTCTCAAAAGGTTCTTTCAATGCCCTTAATTACCCTAAAATATACATATTTATGTATAGGAATATATATTCATTTATTTATTTTCCAGTTGGGAGAGGGGAAAAAAAAAAAGACAAGCCTCCATTGGCTTCAAAGCTAAGATTCCAGTTGGTATCTCCAAACAAGGTCCTCATATTATCTGAACTTTCTCTTGCTCCCCCAAAAGTTGGGGGGAAAGCTATCATTGCCATTAGATCTGGAACAAACAAATAAACAAACATTTATCTTCTAAGACTCTGAGGTCTTGGTCTTTCATTTCCTCCCAAAAAGCCTTGGATTTGACAATGCTTTGTCTAATAACTGGAGTAAAATGTCTGACTCAGTCCTATAGAGCATATAAGGATTAGAACCAAAACAAAACATATAATACTGGCCCATTGGAGAATCCATCTGCCCATCTGAGAGAAGAAAAAGCAGAACTATAAAAATAAAAAAGTGTTTTCTCCAATAATATTTATAATAAAATATTAATAATAATAATAATATCCAGTTTTCAGCTTTCTTCCTGACTAAACAGAGAACGTCCACCCAAATGTCCACAGCTATCCATGAACGGAAGAAAACATCCAGTCAGATGAGAAAGGCCACCGAAGGTGAAAAGCATCTAGTAGTAGCTGCCTAGGTGTGATGGCATATGGGAATTAGCATGGCGTGGTACATTGGGATTGGGGTAAATGCTTCCTGTAGGGGAAGTCCAATATGGTGATGCAGCTCCAAAGAAACTGGAGGAAGTGACAGGCATGGAGGAAGGATGCGGAGGCACAAAGTTCACTTTCTGCTGGTGCGTGTGATACGAAGGCATATATGAAAGATCTGAAGGATATTTGTACATTGATGACTCAGTGGGGTGAGGCTGAAGAGCCTGGGCAATGCCATGAAAGTCAAATTTATATGCATATCTCTTGCCATGGACTTTGGTCATAATGTTCTTATCATAGTAATATCGGAGTGCTCGGCTCAGCTTGTCATAATTCATGTTGGGTTTGCTCTTGCGTTCTCCCCAGCGCCTGGCCACCTCATCAGGATCGGTCATCTTGAATTCACCGTTGGTTCCTTCCCATGTGATGCAGCTGGCATTGGAGCTGTCGGATAGCAACTCAAGCAGAAACTGCCATAGCTGGATTTGTCCACTCCCTAAAAGAAGTTTGAGGAAAAAGCTATGAAATTTCAAATCTGCTCTTTCTCATCCTGGCTGTTTATCAACATTCTATATGCAAGTGAATTGTCAAGGTCCTTCACAGTTTGTTGGGCAATACAGTTAGGGACTTTTCGGTGACAGTCTCATATCGCAAGAACAACAGAAGTAACTACAGTGTAGGACCCCCGTATCTGCGGGGGATTGGTTCCAGGCCCCACCGTGGATAACAAAATCTGCAGATAATAGCTAACAACATTGAAAACAATGGGATTTCTAGTTTAAAATACCATAGAGTTGCCTTGGAGAACCTAGAAAATGGCTAGAGAGTATACATTTTCTAGGAAAACTCTATGGTAGCTGTGCTGAAACTGAAACCGCAGATAATTGAATCAGTGGATAATGAATCAGCAGATACAGGGGTCCTACTGTAGTTATAAAAAACAATTTACTTGAAATACCTTATTATTATTATTATTATTAGTTATAACTTGGAATTAATCCTCTCCACCACCCCCCAATAATGAAGATGCAACTACCCATATATACTCAGGTGTACACAGTAGCACCCCCATATCCATTTATTTGCCAACTACCGATTCAATTATCTGAGGTTGGTGTGTGTGTGGATGGGGGATGGAGTAGAGGAGGCTTCCAGAGGCTCCAGTGGCTGCAATAGTGATGGGTGGTGGTGAAGGGAGGTCTCGCTTACCTTCTCCCTTTGCTCCCCAGGAGGGCTCTGGTGGCTGCAATGGTGATGGGGAGGGAATAGGGGAGGGGAGGTCTCGCCTCCCTTCTCCCTTTGCCCTGCAGGATGGCTTCTGTGGCAGCAATAGCAACCAGGGAGTCACTTTTGTGGCCGGAATGGTGACAGGGGTGTTGCTATTATCTGCAAAATTCATTATCCATGGGGGGCCCCTGGAACCAATCCCCTGCGGATACAGGGTTGCTACTGTATGTCAACCTCATGTATAAGTCAAGGGCAGGTTTTGTGGCCAGAATTATGGATTTTGATATGCCCCATGGATAAGTCAAAGGCCATTCTGCAGAGTGGGGGACGCACCAGCACTGTCTCAGAGGGCCAGTCATCCCTGGCTGCCTCTGCTGCCATTTTCCTGCCCAGGTATTCACAAAGACCTTTTGCCACTCAGCTCAGAGAAGAGGATGGCTCCTTTAAAAAATAAATCAGAGTTAAGGTACATAGTAGCAAAAGATGAGAGTCCATCCGAGGAGCGCCTAAAAGAAGCAGCAAACTCCTCTACTCTCTTGACGCTCCTTTGAGGGGAAGTGCCAAAAAGCTGCCACTGCCACCATTTTCCTGCCCAAGCATTCAAAAAGGCCAGAAGTGGCAACGCAGCAAAGAAAGGAGGGGGTCAGTGCTTCTTTAGGTTCTCCTTGGATGGACTAAGCTCTCACTTTTTACCACTTTATTCAGAGAAGGGGATGGTTCCTTTATTGGTAAGAGTTACTTACATTAACCCATGGATAAGTCAACCCAAATTTCTGAGGTCAATTTTTGACTAAATTTTCTAGACTTATACATAAGTACAGTATATACAGTATGTTATATAACAATTGCTCCTTAGAAAGTGATATTGCCTCTCCTTTTGCAGTAATATTTTAGTTACTCCTGTAGTTTGCTGTGGCCTTACTAAATGGCAGAGGAAGAAGATCACATACTGTAATTCAAGTGCTGATTTGTGCTGTGAAGCATGCTCTGTAGTAGGAGCTGAGGTGAATGGAAGGATAATTCATTTTGTATCACAGCCCCATAGCCTGTAGCATTCAAGTTTTAGGTAACTAAAATGTAACTGTATCTGTTACTTCTGAAGAATTGGGGAAGGTGGAGAAATACTTGTAATTAACTACCTCGAGCCTTGGGAGAGTAACTAATTATTTGTTTAACTTAACTTCCCCAACTGTGCATTAGAAGGCTCCTCAGAGGAAGAAAGCTTTTAAAAATAGAACTTATAACTTTTTCATTTTAGCATTTTAGTAAAGGTATTGTTAGGCTGGCACAGTAGTCCAACCGAACTGAACTTGCCACGGGTTAGCATAAGAAGGGCGCTCCAAAAATGCAATACAAGGACTCCCTGAAACAACATCTCAGGCTCAGCGAAATTGATCACCAACAATGGTCCGCCCTGGCCTCACATCGGGAGGCATGGAGATGCACTATCCACAATGCTGCAGCCTTATTTGAGAACTCACGCCGAACAAGTCTTGAAGAGAAATGACAACGCAGAAAGAATCACAACCCAGAAACATCACCCAAGGAGACCTTCTGCTGTGCTTTCTGCAACCGGACTTGTTTATCTCGGATTGGCCTTTTTAGTCATCAGCGTGCTTGCAAAAAGCGTGGGATGAGTCCTTCCTGAATCTTGGTTTGCGAAGAAAAGCCAGAGTGCGAAAGGTATTGTACTGGCTTTTGAACTGCTGCTTTAGTTTTGACATTGGAATGCATTGTCTATATTTTAGAAAAATGCTTTATATTCCCTTACTTTATGTTTCTAAGTGATTAGTATGGTCCAAATGCACCAGGCTGCTGCTGCATATGTGTGCCAAAATTATAACACTTGTAAATGATGGGTGTTGTAGTGTAACATTTATTGAGGGCATCAAACTGAGAAGGCTGTGCTACATATTTTCCTTTTTGGCTGGTGGCCACGCTTGCTGGAGAGTTCGAGGACCTATAGGCCAAAAATCCTTTATGTTTTAAGCCTCTGCAAATTAGATAAGAAGGGGTGTAAATTTATAAGTAGAACCTAGTCTGAGTTGTCAATTCAATGCTGACTGCTTTGCCATGGGATTGACTTCAGTATCCACTGTTCACAGTGCCCACCTGGACGAGTGTTGTTTCCCTTAAGCAAGTGTGTGTTCACGCCTACTCTTGGAATTGAATTCCATGGACATTCTTTCAAAATAAATGTGTTTAGGGTTTGGGTGTAAAATTTTCAGGGTGTAACTTTTCAACCCTTATGAACCTTGGCATGGAATTTGGAAAACTGAAGCTGGCCAAAATATATATTCAACAACTCTTCTCTTCCTTTCTCCAAGATGAACACAGACACACAGAAGATGAATAAACACACACACATATATATACACACACAGACAAACACTTTGCCTAATAGGAATGCCCACTGCATAAAAATCAAATCTTCTGAAGGCAGTGCTTCTCTAGCCAGAGAGCAGACTCTCTGCCTCTGCACTGCAGAAATAATCCAATGCTATAGAATTCTGGGATATGTTGTTTTGTGAAATAGTTATCATGGCCCGGGTGCCACAACAAACTACAAATCCCAGGATTCCATAGCTTTGGGCTGTGGTAGTTAAAGCAGTGCCAAACTGGTTTATTTCTGCAGTGCCTATGCAGCCTAGGTCCTAGAACAGCTCTAGCCCCTGGCTCTCAGAGGATGGGCCTTCGAAGATTGGCTCCTACATCTTCTGGGAGGTGATTTAGCCTCCAGTTTTAAGACTTTGTTTCCTCTAAGACACATTTTTAGGGCAGGTGTGGGGGTGTTTCACAGTGTTTTGGAGCCATTGGGTATAGGGGATGTGTGAAAAAAATCACCTGGATTTTTTTTAATGGGATCTGGGGGCTTTGGTGAGCCAGTGAAGCCCCCTGGGCACAGGAGTGAAAATTGGCCTCTGCCCCCTCCACAGCTGCCCACCTGAGATGTACCATCTCCACCACAAAATTGGTCCATAGGTTTGTCAATGGACTTACCTGGGTTAGCTAACCTGCTGCTGGTGGGTCCTAAAATCTGGTAGGGATCTGAAACAAAACAAAACAAAGGTAAAGGAGAGAAAGTTAATATTGGTCTAGCTCCTGCACAGGCTCAGGCTAATTTGATTGTGTATTCCAACTCTATGATTCTATGATTCTAAAGTATTTGTCCCTTCACCTTTCTTTCCAATTTGACAGTATGACCACTATTAACAACAGTGTCTGTGCCACGGTTCCCCCACATCCCAACCTCATATTAGAGACAGTGGGGATGTACGCTGTCTTGCATCCCATTATTGGGGCAGGGGGAGACAGGATATGAATGAATTAAATAAAATAAAATAAATAAAAATAAACCTAGGACCTTCTGCCTGCAGAGCATATGCTATGCTATTTAGCTTCATTCTCTCAGTGAGCCTCCTCATGGCTAACAGCATGAAAAAGCAGAGGTTGCTTAAAGCTGACCCTTTCAGACTTTGCAGCCAAAGCCTATAAAATGTATTAGATTATATTAGATCAAATAAAGTTGAATAAACACCCACTCCCAGGTCAGCTCAGCTCTACAGCGAGTCTTTATGTTAAGGAGGGGATGTTCGGCCCTCCAGACGTTTTGGACTACTACTCCCATAATCCTTTACTATTTGGCCATACTAATAGAAAATGTTTGCATAAGTCCAAAACATTTGGAAGACCAAAGGTTTTCCATCACTCATCTCTCTATTTAGTAGGACCCCTGTATCTTCTGGGGATTGGTTCTGGGGGGCCCTGTGGATACCAAAAACCATGGATAATAGCATAGATCATTGAAAATAATGGGACTTCCAGTTTTAAATACCACAGTTGCCTTGGAGGATCTATAAAAGATGAAACATTTTCTAGGAAGACTCTATGGTAGCTGTGCTGTTTTATGTTCCGTGGATAATTGAATCAGTGGATACAGGGGTCCTACTGTATTTAACTACCTACCTACCTTTCTTTTACTAGAATCTTGCCCCACAGTTTAAGCTCGACTGGGTCCTATCTACCTACCTTCTTCTCTACCACATCCAGCTCCCAGCAGCCCCATAAATTAGTTGCACTCTTTCCCCACAACATTAGGACTAGTTTTGTACAAACATGCAGCACCATTACCTGGCTGAGCTCGCTGCTGCTCTACATTTTTGCTCACATTTTGTGTCCCTCCCAAAGGAGGGCCTGGTGATAACAGAGAAAGGGAGGCATTATAAGACACAAGAAAAGAAAGATGCAGGCAAAAACACATACTCTGAAACATGTCAGAGTAACATTTATAATCATTTAAAACAGGCCCAGTGTTCAAATTTCATCTTTTTCAGTATTTGAGAAGCTGGTAAAGTTCTCTTCAAACACCCTTATAGAGAAACTTTGGAATCTCTTAAAAGCCAACTTCCTAGGTAAGGTGAGTATGATGGCACCCTGAAATCTTCTTTGCTTGGATTACAATCCAAGTCAGAGTAGAATAATCTCATCACCAGTCATCCCTGTCCACCAAACATCTTCCCACATAGCTGCTAGCATATCCCCCAGACCAAAAGACTCCCCTTCACACATGTATTCTATTTTTCATCTTTGCTGTCTTCTCCCAAGATGAGACTCTGTCATTGGGATCTCTGAAAGAGTCTCTCTCTCTCTCTCTGGCTTTTCTTCGCAAACGAAGATTCAGGAAGGACTCATCCTGTGCTTTCTGCAAGCGCGCTGATGACTAAAAAGGCCAATCCGATATAAACAAGTCCGGTTGCAGAAAGCAGAAGGTCTCTTTGGGTGATGTTTCTGGGTTGTTATTCTTTCTGTGTTGTTGTTTCTCTTCAAGACTTGTTCGGCGTGAGTTCTCAAATAAGGCTGCAGCATTGTGGATAGTGCGTCTCCATGCCTCCCGATGTGAGGCCAGGGCGGACTTATTTACACTCTCTACATCCATCTACTAAATTCAATGAACTTTGCCTGTTAATTTGCAATATATTTAAATTAAATTTGTCTCTTAACATATACTTAAAATAAAAGAGACAGAAAGTATGTTGAAAGTCACTTAATTCCATTTTCCTCCATCTGAAAGCAGGAGATGCCAAGACACAATTCACTCCTTTTGCATATCTGGAGCTAACTTTTATTGGTAAAGTAAGACAAAAATGACAATGAGATGCATAAGGAAGCAACTCTCCCAAGGTCTCTGCTGATGTTTAATTTGTGGTAGAAGGGGTTAAAGAGCTCTTTACCTTGGTGTGAAAGAAGTCATTGGATACTGCTTTGCAGCACTTACTCAGTTCAGAGCATGAGTTCTCATAGAAAGCAACTCCCCATCAATCTAGGAGAAAGACATATCTTGCCAACTCACTTTTGTTGTGGCTGGAATTCATGTTATTTCCCCATCCAGGTCTTCTAACTGCATCATATGAGGTGTCTAATAATTAAAAGAGAGAGGGGGGAGAGAAAATTAACAAAAGGAAAGAATGACGTGAATTATGTTCAGAATACAACACTTAGGCAAGGCAACGAGAAAAGAATTGCTGGCCCTTGCCAATGGCTAAAAAATACCTGCAATAGTTAACATTGTAAAACCAGGCCTATTCCAGGTTCTGAGATTAAAGTACCAAAACTCTTGAATCCCATGAATATAGGAACCAGAACAAAATTGTCCATCATTTGTTTATGCGTCTCCCAATGCTGTGGTGCGGTTCTGATTTTTTTTTTTTAAGAATGCGTACATTCAGAAAAATTGTGTAGAAAAATACATATACCTGGGAAATGGATAACAAAGTGGTATATGTTAGGGGCATGTACTTGCAAAAAACATATATATGAAAAAGTGTATACAAAGAAAAACAGCATAGATGACTACATGCTGATTTCGGTGTGCATAAAAATGCATACACATTTTTGTACTTTGTTAAAAATTGCAAACTGATACAAAACTGGGATGGAAGGAATTTACACATATATATTTTTTTAAAATGAGACTGTTATAGAAAGCAACACAGAAATATCCATCTATCCCTACTCTCAAGTAAGCTGAAGGATCTGAAAACAGATGTGTGCACCTGATGGCTTATATTCCTTCCAACCCAGCAATTCCATTAAAAACAACCAAGAATTTCCCTGCTGAATAAACAAGAATTTTTCCCCTCAGAAAAAAACATCTATGAATCATTATCATCTGAAACCAATAGATATTTCTGAAGACTAACACCCGGAGGGGGGACAGGATGAGCCATTGTCTTACTGATCAAGAGACAAGCCAGAATTTTTTTAAAAAGCAAAAGAGATCTCAGCATTTTTCCATGAAGAGACAAGACAGCACTGAAAATGCTTTTAAAAATTAATTTTCCTCAGAAATAATCTTGGGGATGCAGGCAAAGTGTCTTTGATTTCTGAAATGAATTAAAACCAGATTTCTGTTATTTTTCAGTCCTATTCTGCTGTTTAGGGGAATGACAAAGAGGGTAAAACTGTCAGGTGGAAAATCCTATAAAAACTTGCATATATCCCAAGTGAACCTGAAAAACCCACCACCAGTCTGGAGCTGTTTTCTTTGAAAGATTTGTTCAGGGTTTTTTTTTTGTTTTTTGTTTTTTGTTTTTTGCTTTCTTCTTCTTCTGAGCTGAGAGTGACTTGCCCAAGGTCACACAGTGGATTTTCATTGCTACCTAAGTGGGAATTCAAACCCTGGTGTCCCGAGTCATAGTTCAATGCTCAAGCCACCACACCACACTGGCTCTCATAGGATGCAGCGATGGCAGCTAAATTGGAATCACAGTGCTATAACTGTGTAGTACGAAAGAGACATTATAATTGCCAGGGTCCTTTGGATGGAGGAGTCATGACAGTTCGATTAAATCATAAGGACATGACAATAACACAAAAGGGCAAAATGATCAGACGACATTGCCGTTCCACCATTCCACTGTTCCAGAGGTATAGCACAGGCATGAATAAGGAATCACTTTCTATTGGTGGCTTAGCCCATCAATAAAAAAGTGACACCTCATCCACGCCACACTATGCCCTAGGAACGGATGAACGAGGACATCTGCTAATCTTGCCCTTTGTGTTATTGTCGTGTCCTAAATGACATTGTTTTTTAGTGGTATGTACCTCAGCTGATAAAGTCCTCAGTGATTTGGAAAGAGCAAGAGCTTGGGAAGATGACTTTTTTTGGACTATGAGTCCCAGAATCCTCCTGACTATGCTCTGTTGATATCCAAAAAAGTAAAGTTGCCAAGTTCTATTGGAGAGTCTAAACGAGTCAAGCCAGTCTCTTAAGCTGGACACAGTAGATGCTTACTGATCTGAGCTCTGACATTTCTATTACACTTTGCTAGGAGAAGACCTGCCCTCGTATACACATCACCATCAGTTCCACCAATTTCAGCAGAGATGAAGACCTCTGTGATCACATCTGTGGCAAATGCGTGTACAGTGTATTCAAGTTCAAATAAAATTAAAGAACAAAGTATAACTCCTACAAGACTTTGAAGTGCTGTCATTCTGTAACGCTCTGGTTCCCATCCAGAAAAGTCTTGAATGAATACAGGCTATATTATGAATGCAGGTAATGTGTGTGTGTGATAGAGGCAGCCAGACAAAGTTTTTTTCAGAAAGAATAACAAGCATATGTTTATTAAAACACAGCAAGATGACACATTAGCCCCTGAACATTCTATTATTTCACGGCTCCTCCAAACCAGACTCAGTTTTCCCTTCGGACTGACTGTCCGGTCTTTATTACAAATCTTCCTTGTGTCTCTAAAATCACAACTCTGTCTGGCCTCTGACCTTGGACTTGTCTACACTATTAAAACCCCTGAATCCCCCTGAAATCTCCCATGAAACTGTGGCGATTAGCTCACATGATGTACGTCCTTTCCCCCAAATCTAGGGCGATCCAGCCACACAATGCATGGCCTAGATTCAGAAATTTCAGGGTACTTTACCTTGATGCAGAGTATGTTGGATTTAGGTTTTCTCTGCATTTTCATCTGCCACTGTCACTACCAACGCCACTGCCACCACTGCCATTTTAAAGATCAAGAGACACATTCCCGACTGAAGGGAGAGGTTTTCTCTCTTCCCCCAGCTTGGCAGCACTGCTTTTGTCCACACTTCACTCATCCATTGCTTGCTTCAAGCGCCTTTTCCTGCGACAGGTGAGCAGGAGAGCGGGTGGAAGCAGTACTGCCGAGCCAGGGGAAGGGAGAAAACCTCTCCCTGTGGCCAGGAACTTGCCTCTTGAGCTTTAAAATGGTCACCGCGTGGTGGTGGACGAAACTCCACAGGGACAGCCAGGTAGTGAAGACAAGTACCCGACATCCCTGCAGAGAATAAATATTGTAGAGGCCTTCAGGGCAAATGCAGGGGCAAGAGGGACAGGACTCCATTCAAAGTTTTTGCCCCACATGTAGACAAGTCCAAAGACAAGTCAGTTTTAAAACATTTCTTCCCTGCAAGCCCCCCCCCCTGCACAGTGTCCCTCAGCAACACTTATCCAGATCTTCAAGAGGCAGGCTAAATCTGAAATTCTACACTTAACAGCAGATGCAGAATTTTTTCTTAGGATATTAGCATTTTTATTATAGATATTGTTGGTGTTGTTAGTGTTGGTGCTGTTATAGATATTATTATCTATCCTGCTCCTCCTCTGAACGAACATTGGCAGGGGCTCTTTGCTACTCCCTTACCTCCAAGTTTATCATCACAACAACTTGATGAAACATGTCAGTCCATGGCAGAGCAGGGCTGGGGCCTTCCCAGTTCTCCTAGTCCTATTCTCTTAATAATGACTACCCATGCTGGTTCCCTATCTGCAGAATGTGCTGACTGGAAACCGCAAACAACAAAACCCTGCAGAAATGCACTTCAGTGCACATAACCCCATGCCCAAGAACACAGCGCACAGATCTCGAGCAACCTACATCAAGAGAGAAGAGGAGAGAGAGACTGCAGTTTGGTAGAAATAAACCACACATTCACTTTTTTAAAAAATTCAGGAAACAGCCTGCTCCATTCTAAGATCTTTTTGAAGGCGCAAACGTAACCCAGCCAGCTCATAACCCCCACACATGTGTAATAACACTGCCTGCCGAGCATGAGAGGCAAAGCGGGAGCAAGGAAAGGGGGGAGCCCACTTGTTTTGCTAGAGGGGGAAGGAAGGATAATGGTTACTTAGAAAGTGCTCCAGACAAACTGTCAGGTTGAATTCAGAGAACTGGAGTCTAGTGCTGGGACAACATTGGCCTGACGTGATCCCCTGTGAGTAGGGTTTCCTGCCTGCTACAGCTCAGAGACAACGGATCTTTGTTTCCAAAGGGTTTCTTTTTCCCCCCTTCTTCTTTTTCCTCCCTCCTCCTTTTTTTTGGGTAAACACACACACACATGCACACACACACACATACACACATGTGCACACACACGCACGCGCGCGCGCACACACAGAGACCTGCCTCCAAGAGGGTCAGAGAGAAAGCAGACACAACACTAACCTGGGAATTTCAAAGGAAAACAATTTTTTAAAAACCCACAAGAGCAAGCTACTGTCTCTCCTGGAATCATAAATCCTTCCTTCAGCCCACAGGAACATAATAAAAAACAGCAAGAAGTCAAAATCTAAGTGAACAAACACAAAACACCAGGTGTAGGACAATCGGTTGCACACACACACAAAAACGCTAAAATGGGTCTGGGTTGTTGAGTCATAAAAAGAAAAAAAACTGTACAAAATATTATTAGAAGAACAGAGAGTTCAAAGGCAACCTCTTCTTTCACCAGCAGAAGGTCTTCCTGGTATGATGGCCTACACAATTCATGAAAGTTTTCTTTTTAATGCATCTGAAGGATTCCCCCTCCTCCCCACACTTTAAGGGAAATGTCTCAAAATGACCCTTTCCAAATGTAATAGGCAGTTGCTCTTCTTTCCAGTTTTCTGCCTCTAAGAAGGAAACTTGACAATGGAATGGATAGTCCTGGTGCATAGAATCAGAAACGTGAGTAAGGTTTCTTGTCACACCTGACTCTGCCACCAGGTACAATGAGCAACTGTTGTAGGCAAAAGCCCGGTGTTGTCAGGACTTCAGGGTTCTAAGACAGGAGCAAGATGCCCATGGAGACAAACCCTTAGTCCCCACTAGAATGAGCCATTTGAGTCAATGGTATTTATGCACAGTTTGACTCACTATACAGCAATTTTTTCAATGGGTGTCCTCTAATTGGGACTACCAACAGAAATCTAGCCAGAAAGTCAATGTTCCATGCAACTCTATTTTAAAAATCTGAACAACTGGAAAGGATCATTTTAAAAACACATGGATTTCTTTTTTTTCTTGGGGGGGGGGGGAAACCACCTTGAAGAGCAAGAAAAACAACAATAACCTAAACATGTTTTAGTCAAAAAGAGGTCCTAAAATTTAAAAGGTGTCCTATGCTGGTGGGGTGGGGTGGTAACAGCAAGCAGAGGTTGAGGAAATAAGAAATAGGCAGTACAATCCCATGCACATCTTTTAGAAACAAGATTTATGGAGCTCACTAAGACTTACTCCCAAGTATTTATGTTGAAGAACCAGCAAATTCATTCATAATAATATAGTTGGGGAGGGATCATTTAATAAAACAGCTTCCCTTTGAACCAGTGAGTTAGTTTTGTGAATTTTAAGTTGCAGCACTGATTCTCTCCATCAGCATCAGGGATGATATCATTCCACCTTTCCCCCTGTCTGAGACTCAAAGTGGCTTACCAAAGTTAAAACATGTACAGCTAAAAGTCCACACCATACAAAATTATCAATATAATACAAAAAATTCAACTACCAATACAAAACTATCAACTGAACTTTCAATAAAATTGTTGTTTTTGTTATTGTTGTGGGCCTTCAAATAATTTCTGTCTTATGGCAAAGCTATCACGGGGTTTTCTTGTTATAATTTGTTCAGAGGAGATTGGCCTTTGCCTTCCTCTGAGGTTGAGAGAATGTGACTTGCCCAAGGTGAGTTTATCATGGCTGAGTGGAAATTCAAACCCTAGTCTCCAGAGTCATAAGCCAATGCTCAAACCACTATAGCATAAAAACAGTTAAAAGCACAACCATTAAAAAGAAGAGTAAATATAAACAACACAGCACATGAAAGGGGCAGCTTGTTGGGGCACCAGAGCTCTCTGACAGAGAAGGCTAAACATCTTATAAAAATACAAATCCACAAATTCCATAGCATTGAGCCATGGCAGTTAGAGCAGTGTCAAACTGGATTATTTCTGCAGTGCAGATGCAGCCCTGGATGAAAACTATAAGAACAAATATAACAACCTTCTGACACATTTTTCCTGTCTGCTGGAGGAGTCCTCACTCTTGATAATCCCTTGAAAGCCACCCTTGATCAAAGCTGATAGAGCTTGTAAGGTCAGAGTGCAGTGGTGCATTGAATTTTATTCACATAAAACACACTGTTTTCATCTATTTTCATATGAATTCTGCATTCAGCATGTGTGACAAAGGTTGTGTTTTCAGATACCACTTGCACAGTACTAGACCTTTGGCCCTGCATGGATAAGCCCTTGTTATGTCCCCCAGTTTCCTTGTGCTCCTGCAATGGCTGTAATGTCTTCGCTGAGCTGCCAAGCCGTCAAAATTGAAGCAGACTCTTTTCCATTAAAACAAAATAAGCAGATAGTCCCAAATCATTCCACTTAGAGATGAGAGGAGCCCCATTTCATTTACAAGAAAATTGTCCCTCCGCCAGGAAAGCTGGATGATTCTCATTAGAACAATTTAGGTCTCCAAGGCAGCTGAAGACAATTTGTACCAAGGACACTAAATACCGTACATTTGAAAAGTTGGGAAGCTTGCTAATGTGAAATCTCAGCCAATGTCCAGAGGAGGTTGGGCTTGATCCAGAAGGAACCTGCCACATGAACCACAATGCAGACTGACGTGGAGGCGGCCAGAGACTACCTAAACACGTTCCTGAATAATCCCACAGTTACATGTGATACTGTTAAAAACCATATGTTGTCTTGCTTAGGGGGCTGGCTTCTAATATTGAATGCTGATTAATGGCTAATCAAAGCCAGCTAGGAACACACACCACACTGACCTGCTGGGGTGGCAGCTGAGACTGGTGCTCAGTGCCTGCTCATATGGCTGGGTTAAACAGTCCTCTGCTACAGTTGTTTCCTGATTTTGCAATCATTCCTGCTCCCCATTTCAGAACTTGCAAATGTTACTTTGTCGGACAACAGCTTTCAGAATCCCCCAGCTTGCACCGCATTGCTCGCCATGCTCACTGTGGGGATTATGGGAGCTGTAATCTATTTATGCTCTTCCTAGAGGTAAGGTACACCCAGTGCTACCTCTTGTGATTGCTTGGGAATGTGGTTCCAGTGTTAAAAGAAACACTTCTGTTTTGTTTTTTTAAACGTATGTGTATATCAATGCAGTGACTGATGAAATCATTTCATGCACCTGAGAATGTGGGCAATGAATTGCATTGATTGGTTATTGAAAGGTTGCATTGATTGGTTACTGCATTGATTGGTTATTGAAAGGTTACAATATTATACATTGGTAGAGGGTGTGTGTGTGTGTGTGTGTGTGTGTGAGAGAGAGAGAGAGAGAGAGAGAGAGAGAGAGAGAAATACGTTACTCAAAACCATTTCAGTCAAGATGGGATTCATTTGCTAAGTTTTGGAAGTCATAACTTCTAGAACTGACAGCCAAGATACTATTGCTGCTTTAATTATAGATCCTCCTGGTTTTAATTTAATAAAGTGTGTGGGAGGATGTGGCAGGGTGGGACAGGGAGATAGCATTGTTCTATATGAGTTTCTCAGTGGATAAGGGATTTCTTGGGATCACATTTTTCCTTGCTGTCTTAGTATCAGTGATGCGGATTTTCTGGAAAAAGTACAATTGGGCATTTTGGGGGAATTTTTTTCCAGTGGTTTAAATTATGTTATCTGATTTAACAAGTTTGGTTTAAATATTATATTCAAATACATTTAAAGATTTATGTAGAAATCATTTTGTTGTGATATTTATGATAATGTAAAAAAGAAGAGCAAAGGAGGAACTTCATTTCTGTGGGGGATAGATTCCAAGACACCACCCCTATGGATACCTGTAACCATGGATAATAGGTAACCCTATTATTTTCAATGAGATGAACACCAGAGGTTGACCATAGAATCATATTGGAGGACCTAGAAATGCCTAGAGAGAACTTTTTTTTTACTTGGATAACTGAAACCATGAATACTGAATTCATGGATACAGGGGTTAACCTGTATATGGTTGTTGTGGGCCTTCAACTCATTCCCAACTTATGGCAACTCTAGGGTGAACCTATCATGAGGTTTTCTTAGCAAGGTTTGTTCAGTGTGGGTTTGCATTGCCTTCCTCTGAGGCTGAGAGTGTGTGACTTGTCCAAGATTACCCAGTGTGTTTACATGGCCAAGTTGGGATTCAGACCCTGGTCTTCTAGGGTCCTGGTCTGGCACTTAAACCACTACAGCACACTGTCCCTTATATTTAACAACAACAACAACAACAGACTGCTCCTGAAAGAACACTTACTTTTTTTAACACATTGCTAAAGAGAGGTGTATCTGATATATAACAATTTAACGTTCTTTTGCTGAGATAAAACTGTAGTACCTTCAGCTTCACTTAGGAGATTTTCAGACCGCGTTTCAGCGTGCCTAGGGCGGGAGGAGCTTTTGGGAGAGGGACGGCGATCTTGCGCAGCAGGGGGGCATTTTTGGATGCCGTTGTCCCTCTCCCGAAACCAACCGTGTCACTTCCGTGAAGCTTTGGAAGGCTCAGCGCCATATTTTAATCACGGGCAACCTCCGTGATTAAAATATGGCTCTGCGGCTTCCAAAGCTTCACGGAAGTGACACGGTTGGTTTCGGGAGAGGGACAACGGCTTCCGAAAACGCCCCCCTGCTGCGCAAGATCACCGTCCCTCTCCCGAAAGCTCCTCCTGCCCTAGGCACGCTGAAACGCGGTCTGAAAATCTCCTTACTCTCTACACTATTTATCAGTTCCATTTGAAGTTGAGAAAAATCTGTTTCAGTACAACTAGTTGAACATTCTGTTTCACTAAAGGAGTGATTGTAGTTACAACAGTCCAAACAATTAGGGAGGATGCTAGCTAGACGGACAGATGGATGGACAGTGTGGAAACTTTCTGATGGAAAAATACAGCATTGGAAAACTTTCCAGAAAAGTTTCTATCCCATATCTCTGCCTAATAGTCTTGCAGAAAATTCTTTGCATTGATCCCAACCTCCTTTTCATTAGAAGTAGAGATTGAGAGAAATTTAAATTAATAATGGACGGACTTTACAAAAACAAAATGCAGCCTTTGGAATATGCTCTACAAGAATATTTAGCAGCAACCGCATTTGCTCAGGAACACAGAACCTTTGAGTGACTGGAGTTGTAATAAATTAAAAACCACAGAGGAGTCAATTTAACAGTCTGAGCTCTCCCTCCTTTCTCTCCTTCTGCTTTCCTTCCTCTATTTAAGCAATAGCACCTGTCTGGGCTCCAGAAAGGAAGCGAGCGGAGCTTTTGGGTGAGGTTTGCAGGCCTACATTTACTCCTTGTTGACAGAGGCTCCATGCATGTGGTGTTTGCTTTGTTTGAGCCACCTTTTTAAATTATTATTATTATTATTAAAGAGATAAGTATTCAGTTAGAGAGAGAAAACCAGGCAGGAGCGCAATGAGCTTTGTTGCTACCTTGCGAGAGTGTTTTCTCTGGGGAGAGCTGTGGCTGCTCCACAGGGAAAGGACAAGGCTGCTCAAGTGGGCGTCTGTTCAGCAGACAAAGGCAGCACCTGCCAAGAGTGGCATTAATCCTCTGTGCATTGGTCTCTCTCTCTCTCTCGCTGTCTCTGTCTCTGCACATTTCTTCTAAGGCAGATGGCTGAGGTTAAATGCACAACAGTAAAATCAGATAACATCGTCTACCGAGGCCAAAACTACACATTACAGGAAACACAAGGGTGCCACCCCAAACAGCATCATGTCAAGTTTTCTCTGTCCTGGCTCCCCAAGGTGTCACTCTGCTTACCTGTGAAGTCACCTCATCATTAGGGATGGAATTCATTGCTACATTTCTTCTTGGAGCAAGCAATGCGTAACTTTAACTATGTTTTTCATAGAATCATATAGTTGGAATAGAAGGGCCAACTAGTCCAACCCCCTGCCATGCCGGAATACACAATCAAGGCATTTCTAACAAGTGGCCATCCAGCCTCTGCTTAAAAACCTCCAAAGAAGGAGACTCCACCACACTTTGAGGCAGTGTATTCCACTTCCGAACAGCTCTTACTGTCAGGAAGTTCTTCCTAATGTAGTTTGAACCCATTGCTCCATGTCCTAGTCTCTGGAGCAGCAGAAAGCAAGCTTGCTCCACCTTCAGTATGACATCTCGTCAAGTATTTAAACATGGCTATCATGTCACCTCTTAACCTTCTTTTCTCCAGGCTAAATGTACCCAGTTCCCTAAACCGCTCCTCATAGGGTATGGCTTCCAGACCACCCACCATTTTTGGTTGCTTCTCTGGACACATTCCAGCTTGTCAATATCCTTCTTGAACTGTGGTGCCCAGAACTGGACATAGTATTCCATGTGAGGCCTGATCAAAGCAGAATTGTGTGGCACTATTACTTCCCTTGATCTAGACACTATACTCCTTTCCCCACTGAGATGAAGTCTTTGAAAACTGTACCATCTTTCAAGACATTTTGCAGTTTGGGGCTTACTCTATGCAAAATTCACACATGGCATTTTTGTACTGACAACAGCATTTTCTGTACAGCTAACAACATTTTCTGTGTGGAAAATAATGTTTCTGCTAAGAAATACTACCTTCTGTCCAGAAAATGCTGTTACCTGTGCAAAACCAGCCCATGTTATTTGCATAGAGTAAGTCCTGAACTGCAAATATTCTTATTGGTCCAGGATTCTTCTCACCAGAATTTCTCAAAACTCAAGAAACATGGTTTTGCTGGCAGAACTTTACAGAGGCTCCAGATATTAACACCTTCCATTCATAAACCTAATGTATTTCCTCTGATTCTTCCATCTTTATTTTTTTGAGAAAAGAAATAATACAGGAGGAAAAGATGGGACAGCTACACCATGCCTTTTCAGCTTAGAACCCTCCACCTGGAAGCACCTATGATCGTGTGAGGTCTCATGTGAGTCTTCATACACACTGTCTGAATTTGTTTGAACACACTATCTGGAACATAGTTTAGTGACTTGGAAAAGAGCTGCAGTGAGCCATAGGCTCATGGGCTTCCTTTCCCTTCCTCTCTGGGGGAAGAGCTACTCTTTCGCTGGCAGTTTGTGGCTTCCATGTCAGCTGGGTGATGAATCTGCTCCAGCTTTTAGTCTGAACTTTGCAGGGGCTGAACCTTATCCCCCAAATCAATTCATCATCTTAGATAGCTCCTTTCAGACTGGAGGTAAAACTTGGAGTATGGAGTTTGTTTAAACAAGCCAGCTTCATAATATAAGTATGGACAAATCTTCATACTAGGTTTCATGTCAGGATTTCAAGCCCATTCCATTCCAGTGTGTATGTGTGTTTGAGGGTGTTTGTATGTTAGTCTGTATGAAAATTTGTATGCATTTTTGTGTGCATTTTTGCCATTTTTGTACCCTTCCCCCAATCCCAAATGTACACATTACATTCCAAATTTTGTAAATACATTTTCAGCCATGCAACACATTTTTCCAGAACCTTACCTGTAAGGTGTAAATGGGGAAATTTTACATCCCTAGATAATAGCTAAGCCTTGTCTACACTGGCCAGAATACTCCACCTTCTAGACAGAGTATTCTGGCCCCATGGCTGGCCCGGACTCTTCCGTTACCTCTACGAAACAGGCAGAAGTCTGCACACACACACCAGCCTGTATCAGTGGGTGCCTCTCCTACTGTTACATGTCTCACTCTCTGAAGCCAGGAAGGATGCCCTCAGCATGTGATCAAGGCTGGTCATATGCTGGGGGGCTCCTTCCTGGCTGCGGAGTGACATCAATGTCATTGGCATTGAAGTCTGGTGATAAAGGCCAGCGTGCAGGTACGGACCCTGCATTCCTGCAGTGGTCCCATCTGGGTTTCCTGAATAACCTGGGGTGCAGCTAGGTGGGAGAATTTGTAGCAAAAAATATTGCCTTACCTCCCTATCGCTGCAGTGCCCATTTGTGCCCATGGCTAATTTGTAAACTTGCTGGAAGGGAATATTTTGCAGTTTGCAGTTTACATGCCAGAAAAGAAACAGTGGCCACGAGTGGGTTGTGTCTGGAAAATCTCCCCTCATTGTCCCTCCTCTTCTTCTTTTTTTTAAAAAAATGACAGATGCAGAAGAGCTATTTTCTGCTTGAAAAAATCTTCGTACTTTCGCTCTGCCACTCTGCTGCTTGAATGATCAGCCCGCAAAAAACAACAACAATGGCAGCTCCGGCATTGAAAGCCCTCCCTTGCAAGCCCGCCCCCTCCAGGGTCTGACCAATCAGCTTTCAGCTCTGCTGCGTCCTCTTTTATTTGTACAGATGACCTATTATACACACTTTTTAAAAAAGATCATGAGAAACAGCAAAAGCTGTTATCGCTGTCTATGTGGAGTTTTCAGCCTTCCTCCTTCTGAATATGGTGAATCCCGGCAGGGGCTCATCTAAACTAAAGTTATTCTGCCCACATCCTCGCCAGATTTTTTTTTTTGTCATGTAGATGCACCCTGGTTTTTCCTGGGGGTTAATTTAAAACATGGATTTACCCTGGCTTTTCCTCAGATGTCATCAGGACTGACTGGAGGCGAATTGGGGCAAGAGCCCTGCAGGGCTCCAAGCCAGGGGGAAGCCAGGTTAAATTGCCCATCTAGAAAAGCCCCAAGTTGCTGCCCTGCCATATTGGAGTTTATTGGAGAATACTGGAGTTTGCTCTTTCTCCATGAGAGGTGTGTACCGTAGTACTGCTCAGCTATTCAGTGGTTGCTGTTGGCTCTCACCTAGGGTTGTCAGGTATCCCTTATTATAAGGGATGCCCCTTATTTGAGGGCCAGAAAGCTTGTCTCTTATAGGGCTGGCAAGTGTCCTTGATAATGTCCCTTATTTGAGGCCTGGAAAGCTTTTCTGTTTATATACACACAATGAGATGCCAAAAATCCTGTGTTTTGAGGTGTAGGCCCTTCATCAAGACATAAATGTGTGGCTTTGGTCATTGCAGTGGGTGGAAGAGAACACCAGCCTCTACCGCCACCGCCGCCATCACCACCATAATACAAAGACATACACAAAGACATATCACTAACCAGCCGCAGTCTGAAAGAACTGATAAAGCCAGAGAGGAACCGTTTTCTTCCATAATGCTACCATGGTTATAAAAGAAATCTCTTCTTTGCATCAATCTTTGTTTATTTTGAAGAACGAGTCATTTCAAAAGATTTCCCCTACTGGATGAGATTGCACATTTTTCAATGAATTTTCACATTTGGGGACTTTATTTTCCCCAAACCTCTGTTTGCATGCAAAACTCCTTTTTGTGCACACACACCCCGTTTTTGTGTGTGCAAAAACTCTTGATTTTTGCAAAACAGAGAGATCATTTTGGCATAGAAAACAGCACTTTTTCAAAGCCAAAATGGTTCAAAGCCAAGCCTGAACATATACTTGAAATGCTGAAATATATCTTCAGCTAAGCTTGGACATATATTTGAAATCAAATTCAGCTTAGCCTTTGGTGGCCTGGACTAAAATAGTTGAGGCAGCATTTCTAGACCTAGCTGTTTTCACTGCACCATGGAGAATTCTTTACCAGATACATACATATTCTTCAACTGATCAATAAGCATGTATACTTTATAAATTTTGATTCTATACCATTCAAGTTTTCTTTTTCAGCACCGATTCTGGTGTGTTAGTTTTGCAAAGTTAAGGCGGGCAGTCCTGTAACTTCACTATATAAGAAATTTGGTAGTTCCTCCCCCTCACTCCCATCTCCCCTAAACCCATCAGCTCTCAGCGTACACTTGAGGTTGGCAAATGTTAATCTGAAACAGACCCTGCCTGCTTTTCCCGTATATGCAGAGGGTTAGGCCCATAAAGCCAGGGTGAAGCTGGGATTTAGATTAAGTGATTGCTAGGGGAAATGGAGTTAGCTGCTGCAGGATGTGGAAATCAGGCAGGACGATGAGACATAACCTTTTTGCAGAATTGATTTAATATAAAAATGCATGTCTCATGCTGAAAGTCACAAAGGCTTGAGTTAGCTAAAGTCCAGAACCCCACTGCTGGAGCAGAGCAGGCAATGTGCATGGAAACACATACAAGTGATGCTTCACTTGTTGAAATTTGTTCATTCTTCACAACAAACAAAAGTCCAAGGAGTAATTACAGGTTGTCACCACCACCCCGAATCCACGGAACCAATACAAAATTGAACCGCAGTTTCAGTTATCCACAACTGAAAAAAAGAGAGAGAGAGATGATAGAGTTGCACTGGAAAATCCCTAGAGAGGTGTCCTTTCTAGGAATTGCTAAGTCCTTCAATGGAACTCTATGGTACATCCTAGTAGACCACAAGTTGAACATGAGTCAACAGTGTGATGCGGCAGCTAAAAAGGCCAATGCGATTTTGGGCTGCATCAATAGAAGTATAGTGTCCAGATCAAGGGAAGTAATAGTGCCGCTCTATTCTGCCTTGGTCAGACCTCACCTAGAATACTGTGTCCAGTTCTGGGCACCACAATTCAAAAAGGATATTGACAAATTGGAGCGTGTCCAGAGGAGGGCGACTAAAATGGTGAAAAGTCTGGAAACGATGCCTTATGAGGAGAGACTTAGGGAGCTGGGTATGTTTAGCCTGGAAAAAAGACGGTTAAGAGGTGATATGATAGCCCTGTTTAAGTATTTGAAGGGGTGTCACATTGAGGATGGAGCAAGCTTGTTTTCTGCTGCTCCAGAGATTGGAACACGGAGCAATGGATGCAAGCTCCAGGAACAGAGATTCCACCTCAACATTAGGAGGAGCTTTTTGACAGTAAGAGCTGTTCGGCAATGGAACACACTCCCTCGGAGCGTGGTGGGGTCTCCTTCTTTGGAGGTCTTTAAACAGAGGCTGGATGGCCATCTGTCAGGGATGCTTTGATCCTGATTTCCTGCATGGCAGGGGGTTGGACTGGATGGCCCTCGTGGTCTCTTCCAACTCTGCAATTCTATGATTCTATGATTTGTACAGTCTTTTATTTTAATAGGAATTGCCATTATCCGTGGTTTCACTTATAAACTGTAAGTCCAGAACGTAACCCCCACAGATACAGGGGCAACCTGTACAGATGTCACCTGGCTGACTCTAAGTCAGCCCTTTACAACCTGGTGCCCCCACAGACATGCTGCACCACCACTCTCATCACACTGCAGTGTCTTAGCTAACAGGCAGGGGGACTTTCAGTGATAAAATGATGGGGATGAATCTCCAACCTATGGAAAACTGGAGGCTCTGAAGAGGCATCACAGCTCTTGCTCCATCGCCATCCCCTTCATTGCTCAGTTTCAGCATGTATAATGCCACTGTGGAGAAAAGGGGATAAGGCAGTGGATCTGTCCTAAACGTGGTGGTAATATAACCTGTGAGGACCAGTAGCTGCAATGTTAGTAGGATGACGAATGTGCCCTGGGTTTACAGTTGTCCCTCCGTATCCATGGATTTGGTATCCATGGATTTAAGTATTCACAGCTTGAAAATATTCTTTAAAAAATATCAATCCAAAAAGCAAACCTTGATTTTGCCATCTTATATAAGAGACACCATTTTGCTATGCCATTGCATAGAATGGGACTTGAGTATTCATGGATTTTGGTATCCACGGGGGGTCCTGGAACCAAACCCCAGCAAATATGAAGGGACAACTGTATTCTGAACTTGAAAAGAACTATCCAAGGGGTCTATTTGCAGATAAGGTTCAGCACCCTGGAGAGCTCCTTTGGAGTTCAGACTAAAATCAGGAGTGGATTCACAGCCCCATCAAGGTGGAAGCCATGATCTACCACTGAGGATATTTATTAATTAACATATTTATATCCTACTCTCTGTCTAAATATCTGAGGGTCAGTATGGTGTAGTGGTTTCAGCATTGCACTATCACTCTGGAGACCCATGGCTGAAATTCCACTCAGCTGTGGAAACACACTGCGTGACTTTGGGAAAGTCACACTCTCTCAGCCACAGAGGAAAGCAAGGGCAACCCCCCTCTAAACAAATCTTGCCAAGTAAGATTTGCAATAAGTTCACCTTAGGGGTCACAGTAAATCGGAAATGACTTGAAGGCACGCAACAACAATGATCTCTGGGTGGCATGCAAGAGAACCAACCTGAAAAATTTAAACATTGTAAAAATAAAATGATTTTTAAAAGCTAAACAAAAATAAATCAAACAATTTAATAAGTTTCATAAAATAGATTAAAACTGTTCAAAATGGTTTAAGATGATTTCAGACAAATCACACGTGAGGGTTTGTGTAAAAGCATTAACGGCACCAGACAAGCAATTAATAGGATATAGGTGAAGACAACAGGAGAGTCTTACCTTCTTTGGCGTTGAGTCGAGATGATGGCTCTGTATGGGCTGTTGTATTGTAAGACAGCAATGAGCTACCTGGGAGGAAAAAGAAGAGGTTTATTGTGATGCAAAACCCTTCCATTTGCAATTGGAAAAGAACAAACTAGCCTCCATGTCAGTGGGGACCATGGTCTCCCATGTTGGGGATTCAGTGACTCAACTCTGGGTTTTAGTCCAAACTTTAAAGAAGCTATCCTAGCCCTGATTTGGAAATAGGGTTCAGCACCCTGGGTAGCTCCTTTAAATCAGACTAAAACCCAGAGCAGATTCACTGCACAAATACACACACACTGACACGGAAGCCACAAAACACCACCGCTCAATGTTAAGTATGATCGCTGCAAAACTCAGTTCCAACAAAATAAACATAGCTTCGTTGTCAGCAAGTCATACATGACTGGGTGAATGTGCCCAAATGCTTTGAGAAATGACTCCATCTGGGCTTACTGTGCAGGAGCACTTTCCAAAGTTCTTCCAGCTATTTCTGCATCAATAGTGCTAAAGAATACAGAAGACTGTCCTAAGATGTTTTGCTGCCTTAGACGAAAAACCGTATTACAGCTTGAGTAGCCCGTATGTGAAATGGTTGGGACCAGAAGTGTTCAGTATTTTTGGATTCCCCACCCCTGCAAGATTTTGGTACACTTGCACATACATAATGAGATATTTTGGAGATGGGACCCCAGTCTAAACACAAAATTCATTTATGTTTCATATACTTCTTATACACATAGCCTGAAGGTAATTTTAAACACAATATTTTTTAAAAAATTGTGCATGGAACAAAGTTTGTGTACATTGAACCATCACAAAGCAAAGCTGTCACTATCTCAGCCACCTGTGTGGACAATTTTGAATTTTGGAGTGTTTTGGATTTTGGAATTCCATATAAGGGATACTGAATGTGTACACCCTTTTCCATTCCATTTAGAGAAACCAGATAGAGTGACACTTGCGTCTTCTTTCAACACCACAAATGGTACAGTGTCATTCACCATATCCGAGCACAACAAACTAGGGAGATCAGGATAGGTCATAAAATATCCACAGCTCTGTCTAACATCATTTCCATGCTATCTCTCAACATTTGCTACATGAGGTAGCCTCATTCTAACTAATAGTAAGCCAAGTTCTGTTGCATTTAACAAGGGATCTCTACTCCTTCCTATTCCAATGAACAAAGTGGAACTCACTGCACAAGAGGTCAAAAGGTGCTTTAGCTTTTCATACCTTCCAACTGTTCCAATTTACCAGGGCCAGTCCTGATTAATTTTAAAATGTCCCAGGGCTTGCCTATATGAGGCTATAAAATGTGGATTGATGCGCACTAATGCCAATTCACAGGAGCTTTCATTTGTCTCAACTCTTTTTTGGCAAGATCACAGGCACGTGAAGCTATCTGCATTCGTTGTTCAAACAGGCATGCCTGTGAACCAAATGGCGGGTATGAGTGAATTACTCATGTTTTTATTCCCACCAGTTGCCACCATGGAAAAGTATTTTTTTTTAAAGTCTATCCAAGGTGCGGAAGTGCGATATTCCACTTAAATAAATAGGAAAAAAAGGGGGGGGGAGCTGTTTCATCACCTCAGTACATGATCGCTATGGTGAAAATTCAACATGGCAGTTCAGGGCACTTGCCTTGCCAGCAAGCTCCAACCCCTGTGCACATCTGACCAATTGGCTTTCCACTTCCACTCTTATTGGGAATGCACAGAAAAGCGAATCGGTTGTCCCAACAAGGGGGAATGTGCATTCCCTGCTGAGCTTTTAAAAATCTTTGGAAAAAGCCGTGAAGGTTCTTCCTGACTAGTTTTTGGAGATCCTCCCCTTCCAAATATGAAGGATTGATGTGGGATCTCATTAAGACAAATCGTATTCTCCTTGAATTCTGTGGGGAGTATTTTCACCATATAGAAAAACTCCCCCCAGTTTTTCTATCTTCCTCCCAGGCTTACTTCAATTTTCGCAAACAGAAACAGAGAAGGTTTGACTCATCTGAGTGGGAGGAGAGGAGAGGAGAGGAGTGGGTGAACCTTGTCCTTTCTGGTAGACTCAAGCAAAAGCAAACTGATCCAGCCTCTCCTAGCTTGTTTGTTCTTCCTCATTAATAACCCTTTGCCATCTTAACCACACTTCAATGTTGCTTGGCCACACATGTGCCCCAGTTTTCATCTGTGAAATGTTGGAGGGTATGCCCATGTGCAGTGACAAATCAGACAGGGGACTAAGTCTTTGGGTTACAAAGAAATGTTTACTGATGCCAAGGCATAGTATTTTCAGTGTAGAATGACAAAGTTGTGCTTGCTGATCACAGCAGCCCCATTGAACAAATAAATAAATAAATAAATAAATAAAACAAAGATTTGGACCTCAGTTGGCTTCTTGTGCTGCTGTTGCTGCTGCCTGGCAGTTGGGGACAGGAGTGGAACTGGACTGATATTTCAAAAATATCAGCGCTGCTTTCTTTACTGTGTACCCCACCATACTTGCACAGCCTGCACTTTTGTAAATGGAGGGATTATAATAACAGAGGACGTCATAGCTTTGTTTTGTTTTCCATTTTAAATGAAACTGACCATACAAATTCCAGAAGATTAGATTGTTAGAGCTGCTCTACATATTCCAAATATTTACATCAATATAATTCCCCAGGGGCTTTACCATTTCAGAATGGAGTAGGCAGAGAACATATTTCAGTACTTCAACATGAAAAAAAGAAATCCCTCAGCTGTGGAAAGCCAATTTGTTAGGGAGAGTTTCTAGGCTTGCATTGTTTTCTCCTGATTGTCTGGTTTCCTATCATCAAAGAGTCCAAACTTGGAGAAATTGCATTTTTAGACTACAGAGAGACCCCCATATCTGCTGGGGATACATTCTGAGCCATACTGTAGATACCAGAAACTGAGGATAATAGTGAACCCTATTACAATGAATGACATCTGGCCCAAGCACACCATAGGGTTGCACTGGAGGACCTAGAAGATGCCTAGAGAGACCATATTTTTTTGGACGCAGTTAAGTGAATCTGTGGATACAAGTCCCACAGATATGGGGGTCTATCTGTACAGTTCCCAGGATCCTAAGTGTTCTAGGAGTTGTAATCCAAAAGATTAATGTTTCCCGAACTCTAAAGAGACTTTTGCCTTGTTTCAGTGGGGAAGCATGAAAATACCATACCCTCCAACTGTCCCAATTTGTCATGGACAGTTCCGATTAATCTTCTGTCACCCCACATTTCAGCTGCATTTAAAATGTCCCAGTTTCTCTCTCTTCCTTCCTCTTCCCGCTTTGTCCTCAGCTTACTTCAGCTGCTGCAAACTGAGACCAAAGTAGTTTGTGCTCAGTTCCATCAACAGTGGGAAAAAGTGAGGAAGAGGAGGCACCTTGTCCGCAGAAGGGCTCGGATTCCATCTATCTATCTATATAATTCTCTTGGGTATGTTGCCATTTCCAGTGTGCTGATTGGCTGCTTAGGGACCTGACCAACCAATTGCAAGTCTGTTGGGCAGCCAATCAGCACACTGGAGGCGGGACCATGTAAATCTCAAACATGGCTGGAGAGGGAGAGGGAGAGGGAGTAGCATGGGGGACAGGATGAGTGGTGTGGGGGTGGCAAGATGAGCGGCATGGGGAGGCAGGATGAGCAGTGTGGGAGGGGGCAGAACAAGTGGCATGGGGGGCAGGATGAGCGGTGTGTGGGGCGACCTAAACTCACCAGCCTACCTCAAAGGGTTGTCATGAGGTCTCCTGGGGCATTTTGTGGGGAGTGTTTTAATGGCGTATGGTACGCCGGGTCCAGCTAGTTGCAATAAATGTTCCAGACCAACCCTTTGACACTTCAAATACTAGCAGATTCATTACAACATGAGCCTTCACAGCTTACGCACATTTTATTTTTCAACTAAAGTGAGCCTGATTTTCTTTGGGGTGAGAGAAACACCACCACAAAAGGGAAGCATCACAGAGCTGCCGTTGGTAGTGTCCGCTTCTCAAACGGGCCAGAATGGATGGGCCCCATTTCTAGGGAGTGCATATACCTATATCCTTGGTGTCTGTCTCATTCTGTTTTTTGTTCCTCTCAAATGTCAGCGAGGGAAATACTTTCTATCTGACACATTTTTTCTGGCATATTGGAAATGGATCCTGATTTCAAAGCTCAGCAGGACAAGCACTGGCCAGGAAGGCAAGTGCCAAGGGATGAGGCTTCCACTGTTTAAACAGCTAAAATGCTGACTGCTGCAGTGAACTGGACTGGGAGAGAAGGAAGAAAAGAGGCAGGAAGAAGGAGGGGGAGGGAAAAAATGTCATTTCAATGAACTTGACAGATAAAGGAGCCGGCCACTTTTTGCCGAAAAACACAGGCCCAGCCGCCAAGGGAGCAAAAGAGTCGCCTGGGTTTATTGCTCAAAGTTCTCACCTTTGCCCAACAGTCTGAGGTTTCTGGTGGGAACACCAGAAAAAGAAGCAAAATGTGTTTTCTATTAAGATGTTTAAATGAAAAAAGGGAGGGGAAGCGAAGAGACATATGGGTGTGTGTGTGTGTGTGTGTGTGTGGTGGCAGTGTGCAGAACAGAGACAGCAAAAGTTAACAGGGCATTGAGAGAAAGAGAAAAAATGGGATGTAGAAGTCTTTCTGGGCAGGTTTTTAAAAGCTGAGGGAGCAATGTCCAGATGTAAGCCTGTCTGCCTATAAATCACCTCCCAACCAAACTGTTCTCTTTGCTCCTATTTCCAGATACTCAGGAGTTCATTTGCATCACTCAGAGAAAGGACTGGCCCTCCATACATGCTTCATATGATTGTTGTCTTACTATTTCCTTATGTTTGAAGTCTAACCCAGACATGGAAAATAGATTTAGGGGTAGGTGTCTGCAAGTTTTGCCTACTCATCCTTCCCCCACAGAATGTTGATGCATTTCAGATAGGGCAAATACACCAGGAGGTTGCTGCATTTGTTGCTGGAATTCATTCTCTCTCCCCCCACGCTGTCTCCAAATGATATTTCTATTGTCCTGAAATATTTACTTGCAATTCCTGGCACCAACTGCAACATTGCATTCCCATCCTCAAGTGGGTTTCGTTTTAATTCAGAGACATATAAGAGCAACATAGTCTATTCTTGCTTTCCTTCCTTCTTTCTTTTCTTTTGAGTTAACAGTGCACACTAGTGACACTGCACTTTTGCACTATAACTCTATAAGTCTAAAAAGTGTAAACAAAAAATTCAGAGGAGAAAATTTCTACTTCAGACCAATAGGACCCACCTCAGCAAACCATGCTCCAGTTTAAACAACAACAACAAAAATATTAAAGAGCCCTAGTGCAGAGCCAAGAAATAGCTGCAAACACCACAAAAAGAATGGAATGAAGGGACTTGGAGGTGACAACAACCCACCCAGCAAAATTCAAGGAGCTTTGTTGTGAGAATTCACACTTCTCTTTTTGCAGTCTGGAAGAGCCCTTGTTCTTTTCTTGTTAGATTCATGAGTCGCTGGTGCCGGAGACACACATTTGGAAGACTTCATGCAAACAATGCTGCATGTTTTGCTTTTTTCTGTTCTGAGTGCCTAGATTAGTTTTTGCTATTGCACTGAGTCTTCCTGTTTCTCTACCACTGGTATTCTTGTTTCTTTCTGTGTATCAGGGAAGACTCACCCTACTATGAGGCAGGATGAGGTTGTCACCTTATGTCAGTGATTCCCACACTTTGGTCCTTCAGGTGTTTTGGACTTCATCTCCCAGAAGCCCAAGGCACCTTGGCCAACAGTCAGGAATTCTGGGAGATAAAGTCCAAAACATCTGGAGGACCAAAGTTTGGGAACTGCTCTATGTGACTGTGTGTACAGTTGTCCCTTCATATTCGCTGGGGTTTGGTTCCAGGACCCCCCGTGGATACCAAAATCCGTGAATACTGAAGTCCCATTATATGCAATGGCATAGCAAAATGGTGTCCCTTCTATAAGGCGGCAAAATCAAGGTTTGCTTTTTGGATTATTATTTTTTTAAGAATGTTTTCAAGCCGTGGATACTTAAATCCGTGGATGCCAAATCCGTGGATACGGAGGGTCAACTGTACTGTGCAAGCTGTGATGTAACCTATTGCCCTCATAGCATGCCCTCAAACCTTACCCTGTCACCAGTATCAAAGTTAGATTCAATTGCCAGTCCTGATGGCTTCTACATGAGGGGCGTAAGAGATGCCTTAACTTTTGATTCTGGCAGCAATATCTTTTGGGATAAACATGATTGCAGAACAGCCAACCCAGTTTTCCAAAAATTGTATACTTCATAGGGAGTAGTTGTCCTGACTGTCAGATAAGGGATGGGCAAGCTACAAGGGTCCAGAAGCCAAATCTCACCCTCCTGAACTTACTGAAGGACACACTGCCTCCCCATGAAATCAGAATAATAATAATAATAATAATAATAATAATAATAATTTATACCCTGCCCCTCTGTTAAAAATAATCGGGGCAGCTTACAAAAATTAAAATACAAATTCAGATTAAAATCCCTAAACATCACCCACCCCCACCCTCCCCCATAAAAAGATATTAAACCAATATAAATTAACAACAACTAATCTAAAATCACATTTAAAAAAATAATAAATGGCCAACAGACTAAAAAAGAGGCCAGGAGCTCCTGAGGCCAAGATCTAATTAGGAAAAGCCTGCCAAAAGAGATCCATCTTTAGTGCTTTTTTAAAGCTAGTCAGGCTCGTCATCTGACAGATCTCATTCGGCAGGCGATTCCATAATTTGGGGGCGATTACCGAAAAGGCCCTCTGGGAGTTTGCAGACAGCCTAGATTTTTGTGGCTGAAGCAAATTCCTCCCAGAGGACTGAAGTGCACGGGGAGGATTGTATGGAAGGAGGCAGTTCCAAAGATAAGTTGGACCCAAGCCATTTAGGGCTTTAAAGGTAATAACCAACACCTTATACTGGGACCAGAAACTGATAAGCAACCAGTGGATAGATTTTAATACTGGAGTGAACAGACTGGTATGTGCTATGTGTTGGTATATCATGGCATAGGATGGCCTTTGTTTTAAAGATGTACATTTTGTTTTAAAGCAGAATTGCTACTTCTGGATGCTTCTACTAGTGTAAATTTGCTATTTTTTTGTTAGAAGATACTTTTGTGAGATCACAAGGGGTCTAGGGCCACAAAAATGCCCTGAAACCTGCAGACCAAATTATTCCACATACGTATGCCTCATCAGCATGTCAACATTTTAAAATGTATACTCCAAGGCAACAACGACCATCAAGTGTACACCTAAAACTGCAATGAATAAATCTGCCATTAGAGTCTTTTGAAAGGTGCCCCTGAAATCAGCAGCGCCTAAAACTGCAAATGTGTAAAGCAGCCATTACATTCTTTTGGATGGGGCATCCAAAATAAGCAGCACAGTGCATCCAAAATAAGCAGCACTGGAAATAGAGGAACTTTTCTCTGGAAAGTAGGATCCTAAAACTATAGCTGCAACTTTCAGCATTTTATTTTTAACATCAAACTATTGCTGGTCATGTACAACCACTGTGAAGTAGTTCTTGCCATGACCCAGCGGCAAACTGCCAGTATAAACGCACCCATGCCATACAACACACAGCTTGTGTTCTAACAACTGGCATACAAAATCTCTGTAGGATTGCTGTCAGTCAATGCAACACATAAACACACCCTTACTGACTTAACTGTCTCAAGGAGGGAGCCAAAGTCACAAGAGTCCCTGAAGGCACACTAAGGAAGTCTTTGGTCCACAAGCATGAAACTTGGCCATGATTCCTGCTGTTTTCCCCAATCCAAAAAGTGCTACTTGCTTTCACTGGTAGATTAAACTGTCCCTATCATTCTCTGCAATGGGGAAATGGGAAGCCATCTGCCAGAATGCCTTTTTGTAGTTCAGAAATTCAGCCCTAAACATTCAGTGGAAATTAAGCCTGGAAAAACAATAAATTCTCTTCAAAAGGCGTTGCGCCACAAGGGAGTTACCCAGAAATCCAGAAACCAGACTGTCATTAGGCCCACGTAAGAGCAGCTGCTTGGAAAAGAATTGTCTCCAGTAGCCTGCAGAAGCAAGAGGGCAATAGAACAGGCAACTGGCATTCTCATCTTATGGGACACTGGTACAAAGTGAGGGGAGGGGATCCAGCACAAGTTTGCAAGTCATCCCATTGTCACAGGGACGGAAAATACCAGAGTGGCCATGTGAATGCCACTATTCTGGTGCCAAGTCAGATGTGGGTGGAAAAAGGACTTGGCAGGGATATTGAGCACTTATGATCTCAAAGACACAGCATTCAAACAAAATAGATTTGGGGAAAGAAAACTGGTAAACCAGCAGGATTGTTGACAAATAGGAGACCAGTTGCCTTGCAGTGAAACGAAATGAGACTCTGGTGGGTTAACTGAAGATAAAGAAAGGGAACTGATGGCTCCCATACCAACAGAGCAATGGCTTTGCTCTGGGTTTTACTTCACACTATCCCCCTGCAAAGCAGATTTCCTTCCACTCCTATCTCTGTGTACACCTAGTTTGGGTAGGAAAATTTATTTTCTTGCATATTTGATTTTTAATTTTTTTTTAATTTAAATAACAACCTTGGGTTCTTTCCCTCCTCAATATAAGAAATTATGAACTTTGGTAAATTCTTTTTTGCTTGTTTGTTTAATGACCCAATACAAAACTTTCTGCCATCTACAATGACAAAATTCAGGAGCTACAAAAATTACTAGCATGGAGAGTACCATGTTACACATGTCTGTACAGTATAGCAATAGCAATAGCATTAATATTTATATACCGCTTATCGGTGCCGAAGCACTCCCTAAGCAGTTTACAACGTTTTTAGCTAACTGTTTATATGGTAAGGATGAGGAGCCTTTCATATTAAAGAACTGGCAATCCTAAAAACCACAAGCTAACATACATGGGATTCAAGCCTGCATTTTTAAGTGTTAAGCAAAATTAAGAGCTCTAGACCTGAATGGATGAATTGGATTTCTCCTATATTAATTTATTCCTTTATTTTCAAATCTCAAGTTCCATCCTGAACATGAAGAAATTGATAAAAATTTGGCACCTTCTTATCAAAAATGAACTGAAACAAAATCCTCACGTATTCCTAATGTGTAAAAAATGTACATATAAAATGTACAACTCAATTTATAATTGAGTTGCATCTTGCATATGAGGAAGCAGACTAAGGGCTTGTCTACATAATTTACCCCATCTTGCACCCGTCTTGGAGTCCTGCAGTTCAGATGATGCTGGGCTTTTGCCTCATTTTGTCCTGGGCAGTCCTCACAATCTCCAGGGCAAAGATGGGGCTAAGACAGGGGGAAGATGTGTGTAGGGCCTGATAAAACATTTTTAAAAAAATACCCAGGAAAAACTGCTTTTTCCAACTGGGAAAAAATTGGATCTGGCCTCTCGTTGCCACAGTAGCCCATTCTGGCATGCTGGCCTGTTGCTTCAGCTGCCCTCTGCCATCTCTGTTTCACAGCAGGAAGCAGGGCTGCAGCCTATGACCAATAAAGGCTGGTCACATGCAGGGGGCCTTGTTGTGGGTCAGCTTCCTGGCTTCAAAAAGAGCAAGGGAGATGGCGGCAATGGTGGCTGCAGTAATAGGCCGGCACACCCATCTGGAATTCCTGCTGTTCCATGCAGGTAATGGGGGAGAAACAGGCCCAATCCAAGGGCAAAATACACCAGTGGGAAGCCAGTGTATTCTCACTCATGTAGATGAGCCCTAAAGGCCTGTCTACACTGCAGAAATATAGCAGTTTGACACCACTTTATCCACTCTAATTCTATGCTATGGGATCCTGGTATTTGTAGTTTGGTGAGGCACCAGAGTTCTCTGATAGAAAATGCTAAATACCTCACAAAACTACAAATACTAGGATTCCATAGTCTAGATTTATGGTGGATAAAGTAATGTTAAAATGCTGTATTTCTGCAGTGTAGACAGGCCCTAAGTCTACAAAAACTCATGTTTCGTCTTCATTCTCTCTGTTAGGCTCAAAGGTGCTACAAGATCCTTTTGAATACTGATATTCCAGACTGTGTCTTTGAATTCAGTTTATAATAATATTGATGAAGATGTTGATGAATACATACAATAAAATAATGTAATCTGGCACAGAGTAAATGCAACGGATACATATGACACAACATGACATGTGAATAAGAAACTGAAACCATCACCAGGTACAGGAGTCAAAACCACACCACAGGAACTGAATAACTATAGCTCTGAAATACTGAACATCCTCAAAGGCTTCAAAAGCCTTGGCCGTGAAGCTAAAAGACAGCACACCTAGCATTTCCATCACCCATTCCATACTTACTGACCATACAGCAAGACAGTAAAGCAAAGCAACTACTTACTTTCCCTGAGGTAACTGAGGTGAGACAGCAGAACTTCTGTGTTGTAGAGGGAAGTGGTCCGGAGGAAATCGTCCTTGTTCATCTTGCAGAGTTCTTTGCCATCCATATTTTGGAAGAGACTGGTGTCAATCTCCATTAAACCATACTCTTTTATAGCCCACTCCAGCCATTGGCGTACGTGGTCCTGGGTCCATAACGTAGGGTCTATTGGAAGACAATGAGAACAATGGGGAGGTTGATTGATTATCAATAACATAGTAAAATGTTTGCTTTAGAAAAAATTAAGTAACATACCCACAACATTTGAGAGATGAAAACTGAGGCATGTGTGGCAACATCAGAGTGCTGTCAGGATGGCAGAAGTAATGAGGAAGAACACAAAAACTAGGGGAGAAAGGGCAAGATTCCACCCTCTTCTCTCCTCTTCACCCACTGAGTTAATGGAGTGCAAACCACTTTTGCAATTTGAATTCTGTTTGCAGCAATTGAAGTAAGCCAGGGACAACAGGGTCAAAGTGGGAGGAAGAGGGAAAATCTGGGACATTTTAAAAACAATTGAAAAGTGGGATGACAGAGGATTAATCAGGCCTGTTCCTTCCAAAACGGGACAGTTCGAGGGTATGCAAGGCTAAATATATCTGTGAGGTAACAGACTGAAGAAAGGTTTTTCTGTGTATGTATTTGCCTTCATGTGGCCTTTCAGCTTATAGTGACCCCATAAATTTTATTGGGTTTTCTTAGGCAAGAAATACTCAGAGGTGGTTTTGCCAGTTCCTTCCTCTGAAATATCACCTACAGCACCCAGTATTTGTTGGCAGTCTCCCATCCAAGTACTAGCCAGGGCTGACTCTGCTTAGCTTCCAAGATCAGATGGGATCTGGTACCTTCAGGGTTTTCAGGCCTGGCCCAAAGGTTGTCTAGTATTTTGCAAATAATATTCCTTTTTTTAATGCTACAAAGGATGGAAATAGTAATCTGAAACATCTGAAGGGCACCTGGTTGGGGTTCCCTGGGTGAATAAGCCTAGCCCAGGCTCATGTACTTCCCAAGAGATTCACAAGGGCAGAAAACTGGACCTGCAACCCACCACAGTTGCCTTCTCCTGAAATAGGATTGCCACATTTATTCTTAAAATCACTACCAAGCGGGGGGGAAAGTTATCCATTTAGATTTTAATTTGCAACTGGCAGTAACACACCACAATGAACCAGATCTAGGGTTCCATCCTTTCCCCATCTGTGTTGACTCTGCAGGACTAACATTTCAAGTAAAGAGTGAGTGGGTGGGAGTTGGAAGTTTGTTTTTGTCAGTCCAGTCTGGAAATATGACTCAGACATATAAAGCAAACTTGTCTGAGTGAGGAGAGGTCATTTTCATAGAATTTACTACTTTCTGGACCACAGTAATAAACATCCCTTCAAAAATTTTAATAAGCATCTGTACAAACTTTGTAATGGATCGAGAGCAGGGCCAAATGTTTTTGACTGGCTGGTTGTAGCTGCTTAGCTCCCACAGACTTGCCAGATCAGCTACAAAGAAAATATAGACCTACTTTTGAGGAAACTGAGATAAAAATGGAGCTGTGAATAAGTTAGAGTAGCCCAGACTAGGGGATGCTAGTAGAATCATCTTTGTTTGTTGATTTGAACCCCAAGATTTGTCAGACAGAGGTAGGTGGAAAAGACATGCCCTTCCAATTAAACCACAAAGTGACCTCTAAGCACACTCTGTGCCAAAGATTTTGTTTTCGATGCTAGATGAGAACTGAAACCACAATCCTTTTCACAGAAAAGTTCACTCCTGGTTGCTTTGTGCCTTCACGTCATTTCTGACTTATGGCAATCCTAATGTGAACCTATCACATGGGTTTCTTGGCAAGATTTGGTCAGAGGAGGTGTGCCATTGTTTAAGGGTGAGAGGGTCAGCCAGTGCGTTTCCATGGTCAAATGAGGACCAGCGTACTAGTCCAGCACTCAGACCACTACACTACACTGGCTCTCTCAGTCTTTTAAACATAGCTCCCTGTATTAATCACAGGGTATTCTGCTTTCAAAAGTTCAAAGCACTTGACACACTTCATACTTGTAAACCCTGCAACAAACCTGTAATGGAAATTATTATTTCTGTCAAGGGAGAGTCTACCATTAGGTGGAATAAGCTAATTGCCTCAGGTGGCACATGATGGAGGCAACTCCTTGTGTTACTGCAGGATACTATAGGTGTTTCCCTCCACAACACAAATTGACTTGGGTCTTGTAAACTATTTTGATACCTCAAAGCACCAGATTCCATCTGGTCTTGGGAAACTAAGCAGGGTCAGCTTTGGTTAGTACTTGGATGGGAGACCACCAATGAATACCAAGTGCTATAGGCTATATTTCAGAGGAAGGAACTGGCAAAACCACCTCAGAGTATTCCGTGTCTAAGAAAACTCTATGAAATTCTTGGGTTTGCTATAAGTTGACAGGCATCTCGAAGGCACATACAGACACAGAAAATGTTTCTTTGGCCTAATGCCCTTCAGTTATATTGTACTATAACTCCAATAATCTTTAGCCAGCATGGTCTAGAGGTAACTGGGAGCTGTAGGCCAAAACATATGGAAGGTACTGGGTTGGTTAGGATGCTTTTAACATAATGCATTCCAATATTATACGTTCTTCCCCTTCCTTTTGTTACAATATTGCTGTTTTTAATACACACAGAGAGAAATATATTAAGGACCACTATGTATTTATACTTTAACAAGCATTTTTAAAAAAGCAAATCTGCTGTACCTCCCCTGAGAGGATAAAGTATGAGTCCATAATACTTTAAAAAAAAAAAAAAACAGAGCTACTTATCACTGCATGTCTGCTTTTTATCTGCATCCTGTGCTATTTTTCTTGTGACTCTTATCAAAAAGTGCAAACCACCATGCACAAAAATAGTCATAGATGAAAACATTCTGCACCACCCTTCATTTTTCATCCAGTTGCAAATGCTTGCAATTGTACTTAATCTCCTGTACTTCATTTACAGTGTATTCTCTTTGACATTATGGAGAAAAGAAGGAAGAGGAGGAGGAATAATTGGGGCAAAAAGAAAGAGCAAAGAAAATAGCAGAACTGGAACCTAGGGCTTGTCTGCACTGGCCAAATACCTCGTCTTGCCCCTGACTCAGAGCCCTGTAGTCCAAATGATGCAGGGTCTTTGCCCAGTTCTGCTCCTGGGCAGTCCTCCCATCCCCCGGGGAAGATATGGGGCTGAGACAGAGGCAAGCTGGGATAGGGCCCTTACCATGTTTTGAATACTACCTGGTGTACTCTGTTTCTGCTGGGACCGGATGGATCAGGCTCTGCGTGTCTGCGGGAACCCATCCCAGCAGGCCAGCCCTCACTTCTGCTGCTGGCTGCCCTTACTCTTCTGGGTCCATGCAGAAAGCCTGCAGCATGTGGCCAAAGCCAGTCACATGCAGGGGGCTTGTCACATGGTGAGGCCAACCCGTTTTCTCCAGGTAATGGGGGCAGAACAGGCCACCTCTGCAGCTAGGATATGTCAGCAGGGGCTGGTGTAGATGAGTCCCTAATCTATCAATGGGAAGCCTTAACTAAACTCCCCGTTAAAATAATAAGGCCTAGAATCTGTGTTTTTAAAAAATGATAAAGTTCTTAGGAAGTGGAGCAAGCTCTGCTCCAGTTTCTACATACTTTATCTCCCCCCTTTCAATATTTCACAATCAAAAACAGATACATTAAATGAACATTATCTGAGCACCTATCTTTGTCTCTGATCTAGCAGACCAAATCTTGTCCTTTTATTGCACAAAAGACTCAGCACCATGTTTGACTCCTTTTCCAACTCCAAATGCAACATCTGGTAGTAACAAATACATTTTTTAAAAAGAAAAAAAAAGGTTCATTAAAATCTCCATGTAGTTTAGCCATGTCTGCTTTATCAGAAAATTTACACTGGGTTGAAGACCGAGTTTTATCAAATCTGAAAATCCATCCCTGTTGGAATGGATGGTCAAGAACCAGGAGGCCTCTCACCTGCTGGAACAATGACTCTCCTTTCATTGGTCGTCATGTTGGGGGGAGGAGGACCGTTCTTCTCATCCATGTAGGTGCCATAGTTCAAGGGGTTGGATTCTGACCCAGCAGGAACCAGTTTGTTGCATTTGCTAACACTGCAGTCCACTGGGGACTCTCTGAAAGGAAGAGACAGAAATCAGATCAAGACTGCAAAAAGTCACAGGAATCCTCCCTGCCCACTCTCAAAAGTTAAAGTATGATGATGCACATTCATTAACTCCTTTTATATGCAAAACACAGGAGTCTGGTCCACCTACAGCTTCACAGGGGGGAAAAAGGTTGCATTTTCAGTAGTTTCTGTAAGAAAAACAGAGTGTTATGATATCTGCAAAAAGGACATTAGGAGGAACTTTCTGACAGTAGGAGCTGTTCAGCAGTGGACCATACTCCCTTGGAGCGTGGTAGGGTCTCCTTCTTTGGAGGTCTTTAAACAAAGGCTGGATAGCCATCTGTCAGGGATGCTTTGATCATGATTTCCTGCATAGCAGGAGGTTGGACTGGATGGCCCTTGTGGTCTCTTCCAACTCTACAGTTCTATGATTCTATGACCTGAAATCCTCAAGATCAAGTTTGGAGCATCTTGGGCCAAATCCACACTACACAAATAATCCAGTTTGAAACTGGATTATATGACATGACTCCTTCCTATGGAATCCTGGGATATGTAGTTTCATAAGGTCTTTAGCATTCTCTGCCAAAGAGTGCTGGTGCCTCACCAAACTATAAATCCCAAGATTCCATAGGAGGGAGCCATGGCAAATAATTGAGTTTCAAACTGGATTATTTGTGTAGTGTGGATTTGGCCCAAAATGCTCCAGACTTGATCTTGAGGCTTTCAGGTCCTTTTTATAGATATCATAACACTCTGGGGCCCATCTACACAAAGCAGGAAAACGGAGTACCTCATAGTAATGGCATTTTGCAGCAGCAATGACATGTCTTAATGGTGTTTTTGGCCTCAGAGCACCCATGAGCCTCACATTCCAGATGGCAGCCATGAGTGATTTATTCGAGTTAGTTCTTCGCTGCTGATAATTTTTTTTTAAAGTCGTCTAAGGTTCACTGGAGCATTTTTCTGATTTAAAGCAAAAAAAACCCCAAACCCAAACACATCCCGTTTTATTGCCTTAGTGATCGCTCAGTAAGGCAAAAATCCAACATGACGGCAGTGGGCGCTTGCCCTGTTAACAAACACCACCCCCAGGGCCGGTTTAAGGAATTTTGGGGCCCCCTGCAATGCTTTACTTTGGGGCCCCCATATGACTTGAAGGCACATGGGAAAGAAAGAAAGAAAGAAAGAAAGAAAGAAAGAAAGAAAGAAGCCCTTTCTGAGGGAGACAACCCTCAAATTCCCTGTCTCTCTCTCTCTCACACACACACACACTCACCCTCTCTGACGTGCCTCTCCCTCCAGGCTTCTGCCACAGAGGGCTGCTGTTTCTTTCTCTTTCTCTTTAGTTTTGGAGAGGCTGTTTTGTTTGTTTTTTTTAAAAAAGCCAGCAGGAGGTTTTTGGAGGAGGAGGGTAAGAGGGGGCTCCTTCCAGCTGTCTCCTGGCTGTTCCTTTGTCAGATTAAGGAGGCCAACACGGGGCCCTCTCTTGACCTCGGGGCCCCCTCTTGACCTTGGGGCCCCCTGCCAATGCTGATTTGGCAGACAGGTTAACCCAGCCCTGACCACCCCTGCTCTCACCCGGCCAATCAGCTTTGCACTTCCCTTTGAATCGCTTGTCCTTCACTTATCCTAATGAGCAGGAATGTGCACCCCCCCTGCTGTTTTTAAAAAATTATGGGAGAAGTTGCAAAGGCTTTTCCTGCATTCTCTTTGCCGTTGTGGGCCCCCTCCTTCCGAATAGTGTCGATTGGTGCACAATCCCATTTAGACAGGTAGGATTCCCAGTGGATTCCATGAGGTTGTGTGTGTTTTTTGACATTTAGACAACCCCTTGGTTTTCTCTGAAATAGTATGTGTTCTAATTTAGAAAAGAAACACTTTACAACTTGAGCTTTTCACAATAATTAAGTAAAATATTTCTGTAAACAGCAATAGTAACAAGAATCATGGCAAAATATTATTATTGGGATTGCCTCCTTTTCATCATTAGCACTAGCAGCTGTGGGACCTGCAATGAAATGTTGCAGTGTAGCGTGTTCCTGCCCAGTGTTCCAGCCATGTTCTTCCATGAATAATCCATCTGATATGGTTTTTCATCCTATGCCCTCCTAGCCATCAGTGTTCCCTGCCCACTGAGCACAATCAATAGTCAGTGGGCTGCCTTTGGGTTTTCTTTTTTCTTAAAGTATTTTCGTACAACTGGAAATCTTGGGGTTACCTTGATCCTGTTGATATCTCCCTCTTTTATGTGGATGGTGCCATTTTTCTTTACACAAAGACTGGGACTTAATGAGTTTCCTATTACGAGTAAGTATATAGGATGGTGATGATGATGACCATCATTGTATGCCTAAAGTTTTCTTGGTGAAAGATGATACAGATGCTGCCTACAGGTTTATAATCTAAAAGACATAATGTACAGGGGGGCTATAGGAAGAGCATAGAACTTGGAAAAGTTACTTGGTGGGTATAGCTTCCAGAATGCCTCAGCCAGCATGGCTAGCTACCATGTGAGTGGTACTAATTCCACCCCCGCCCCCAAGGTCTGGGATGGAATAGAAAATTAAGCAATGATTCTTTTTGACCTATATTTTTTGATAGTATTCCATGATATAATGACCATCATCTGCATATATGATATAGATATTTTGCTCAGATAAAAGGACCAGATAGAGTTATGCCTAATGATGTTCTTCAAGCTGGCATTTTTGAAAAAACATTTTGCATGCTTTCTCCTCAAGACAACCCTAACTATCATGGCCAGACAATCCATGTTCCTGCTGCTCTGGTCTGCTATCTATGTACGAACTCAAAACCACTGCTCTCCAGTCTTGTGGTTCTTTAACTTCTCGAACCAAATAACTTTTCCAACAGAAGATGCCTTCAAGTTAAGTATGGTCCTTGGACAACCCTGCAATTCAAGGCCTGTCCTCTGTAAAGTAGGACATGGGGCCGCATCAATTGGTTTATCTCCAGGGCCCCTTCACATGCCAACTGAATGCATGGACAGTAGTGGGTTGTAGCCACCATGCTTTTTAGCAGGGATAGACAGTTCTGAACCATGCCGTTTTATGACACTCACGCCTCAAATGTTCTTTGAATGCCTGGACAGTTTCCTCTGAAGTAACCATCATCCAAAAAAAAGGGGGGGGAAGCAAGAAAACTTCTTTGAATGAATCAGCCCCATTCAGTATGAAGGGAGATACTGACTGTATGTTGTATTCCCATCTGGTGAAGAAGCCTGAAGGTTTTTCCAATCGAGAACATTAAATGTGTTTGTTAAGGCACACAGGCAGAATTACTCTAGCGTAGTTATCATGGCTGGGAGATAAACATTCCATTGAGATATTCTGAGGCAGATGGTAATTTTTTCCTTATGTCTTTTTGGGGAGAAATGTTGCTTGGAAATGGAAATAAGAAGTATAACTTACACATGTTAGAATTTAAGATTATACTATTTCGCCTACTGTTTTTCCAGGCATGGAACCAAAGTCAGTCTTCAGAGAGGCAAATTGCTGAAGTTTTAATGCCCCCCTCAGCAGCCAGAGAAAGCGCTTGAGCAACTGCAGGCAGGCTGGCTAGCCTTGCAAAGAAGGAGAATATGTGTGTGTGTGTGTGTGTGTGTGTGTGAGAGAGAGAGAGAGAGAGAGAGAGAGAGAGAGAGAGACTGAATGCTTCTCAGTGGTGGCAGAAATTCTTAATGTCAGGTGTTAAAAGCAGTAAGTATTTGGAGAGCAAAATGTCTGGCCTTTACTCAGAGGAATTACAGTCTTTTCTGAAGCACAATTTAGGCTGCAATAGACCTGTAAGAGGATACAAATATTATACAGCAGTAGTTGCTGCCAGGTTGTAGGTTTACAACCGACTCTTAATACTGTATACTTAAAGCTGTCTGGGGCCAAATCCACACTACACAAATAATCCAGTTTGAAACTGGATTATTTGCCATGTTTCCTTCCTATGGAATCCTGGATTTGCAATTTGGTGAGGCAACAGGACTCTGGGAAAGAAGGCTAAAGTCCTTGTGAAACTACAAATTCCAGGATTCCATAAGAAAGAACCATGGCAAATAATTCAGTTCCAAACTAGATTATTTGTGTACTGTGGATTTGGGCAGGGTCTAGATGGGACTTCATGGCAACCAGGTTTTGATGAGATGGCTACACGTGTATTACAACCAGAGCTCCAAAATGTTTGTGTTGTGGAGTGCAATTCCTGGATGGCCCTTGAAGTCTCTTCCAACTCTATGATTCTATGAAAACACCAGCCAAAATGGCCACTGCAAAATTCTAGGAGTTGTAGACCAAAAATATGATGTTTCTGATCTGAATTCCAGTTCCACCTAGTAGGATTGTCAGACTGGAGATGGCTCCCATACCTTTAAATAGTTGCTGAAGAAGGACTTTATCAGATGAGCCGCTTAAATGTTCTTTTACTGGCATAAAAAAAAATATCAATTTTTATGCCAGCAAAAGAATGCTCCCCACCACACTTACCTCTAATCCTGGCAAAGGCTTCCCCGGCAATGAAAGAGGAAGTGAACGGAGCTCTGCTCACTTCCTCGTTCAAAATTCCATGGATTCTCGTGAGACTTCATCATGCAGGAAATTTAAAACAAAAACAAAAGAACACAAAAAAAGGTACACAAAGCACATACACACACTTTCAAAATCCAAGTAACCCAGGGAGGGTCATAAAAACTATGTCACTTACCTGGATGTCACGATCTCACCTGGAAATGTTGCGCCAGACCGGCCATTCTCACTGCATTAACGTGAGTACAATGGCACGAGGTTTCACATACCAGCAATGCCGGCACTAAAGCACCATGGCCGATCTATTGACGGCTTCAGCCATCAATTAGAAAGTACAGGTTTTGGCAGTGACATGTTGCATTTATGTGGCATCATTATGACGCCATATTTAGGCCTGTCTACATGATGGGAAAAAATCCATTGGGGGTGGGTAAAAAATCCAAAAAGGTAGCAGTTCATATGCATATGATCTGCCTACACGATTTTTAAAATCCCCCCAACTCAGTATGACCTCCCTTGCCCAGCCGGCTGGAGCGAGCGATCCAAGCTACGGTTTTAAATCTCCCACCGCTTTTCTTTTTATTTGAAAAGTTGCCTGTTTTGTGGACAGTGGGCTTCCCTGTTTACAATGTAAAATAAAAATGAATATATGTAAAAATCTCCATTTTATGGACTTACCGGACTCTTGCTTAGCCGGGAATCCAACATGGCGGCTGCTCCCAATTCTCCTCTTTGCTAGCCCTGCAGCCTGTGCTCAGCCAGCCAATCAGATTACGCTGCCTGTTCGTATGTATGCAAACGGGGTGTATAGACCGTTGATAATACGAACAGCTGTATGGATTTTAGCTTGAGATTCGCTAATCCTCCCAAACGCTGAATCCACATAGTTTACAGGGGATTCCCTAGCCCCCCTTCCAAAAGACACATATGCATCCGAATGGCTGTGTGTACACATGATCAATCTTCCAAACACCGTACGTATTTTTTTTTAATCGTGTAGACGGCCCCTTAGTGTGTCTGATAAAGTCTGAAGTGTTTTCAGTAGATGTTACTTGCCATGTAACCTGGACCAAGCAAGGCCTAGTGAAATTCCCACTTCATTTTCACTCTGGCCACCTTAGGAAGGGTGTCCTGCTTTGAGGAGGACAGATTTCTGTTTCAAGAACAATCAAAAGACAGTCCTTCATTTGATGGCATCCTCTGTTGGAAAGTCTGTGAAGGCAAAGTCTAGTTTGAAGATAAATAACCATAAGAAGCCTGAATAAGAGTCCTGAATTTACCCACTCACTGTTAGCACCAGAGCAAGCAGACTGAGCAGGTACACAACAGGTAATCAGGTCACAATGTCCTCCACTATGGTGAGATACAACATATTCATATTTAAATAGCTGTAATTCTTTCTCAATTTAACCCCCCCTCTCAATAAGCACACACATTTTATGCAGTTCTTTGACCCCTTTTATCCTGTTTGTCAGTGCTGCACACCTGGCTGTCCTAGTTATACCTGCATTTCTTGCACTCGGCACACTAAATCTGAAGAGCAGACATACATGCCTAAAAACTCAGGGAGGGGGAAACAATGTTAGTCCTAGCATTAAAAAAAAGAGTGAGGCAGCTACACCAGGCAGTAGGTTTTAATTGCCATGACAGGGCAGCAGATGGCAAGATGTTTTAATTTATCATGATTCGATTCTCACTACAAGAAAGGGGAGAGATGCTATGGAGATTTTCTGCCACACATGCCAAATGAGTTGACTGTCTGATAGTGTATCCACACTGTAAATTATTGCATTTTGACACCACTTTAACTACCATGGCTCTATCCTACAGAATCCTGGGATTTGTAGTTTTGGTGAGGCACCAGCATTCTTTGGCAGAGAAGACTAAAGACCCTGTAAAACAACAAATCCCAGGATTCCATAGGATAGAGCTATAGCACTTAAAGTGGCATCAAATTGCTGTAACTCGGCTGTGTGGATACTCCCTGCGGCTGCTATATATAGCTTGTCTTTGGGAGCAGAAGGCACCATTTGCTGTTCTTTTTCAGGTGGCAAAATACCTGTGACCATATCTGTGGAACAAATGGCAATAAATACTATTTGGGAGAAGCTTCCAGGTCTATGTCAACTCCATTCCATACATTAGAGTTGCCTGTCTGATCCTTCAGCCTTCACATGTTTTTATTATTTTGGAAAATGGTAAATATAGATTCCAGAGATCAGGTTTGGAATCCCTGTTCAGCCATGGTGGAAAATGGCAAGTATAGCCACAGCCAAATCAAGTGTGGTGTAGTGGTTTGAACATTGGACTATGACCCTGGAGACCAGGGTTCAAATCCCCGCTTGACTATGGAAACCCCCTGGTTGATCTTGGTCAAGTCACCCTCTCTCAGCCTCAGAGGAAGACAAGGGCAAACCCCCTCTGAACAAGTCTTGCCAAGGGGGGAGGGACCCATGATAGGTTTATTTTAGAGTTGCCATAAGTTGGAAATGACTTGAAGGCGTACAACAACAATAAGCCACAGCCAACACAATGGCTTTGTGAAGGAAGGAACTCCCATTTCAGCCAGGCTTGTGATCTGCCAACACCAGTTTTCTGAATGTTATGAACTCAAAGCTAATATACTAAAAGTCGAGCTTGGAAAAGTTAATTTTTAAGACGACATCTCCCAGAATACCCCAGTAATGAAGGCTATTGGCTGTTTTGTCTCGCAGTGTCTTGGAGTTGTAGAAAAATAACTTTTCTAAACTCTGCTACAAGTAGAGCATAAGAATGAATGGTCAATATTACACTAATGTATGGAGGAAGGGAGTGGGAGAAGGGGAAAAAAGGAATGTGGCAGGACCTTTAAGACTAACTGGTTTTTATTTTAGCATGAGCTGTTGTGGATATAAACCTACATCTTCAGATGTTGTACTGAGTGGTATTAAGGCCTCAGGCATAAAGCATATTTATACAGTTGTGGGAATGGGACAGAATGTAACAGGGCCCAGAAAGATGCAAAGCATGTCCCTTGCCCTAAATTTTCAAAGTGCTGGGCAAAATGATACAGGCCTTTCAGATCTTTATGGTGCTCAGTTAGTGCTGGTATGTGAAAGCAATACATCTGCTTACCAAAAGTCAGTTTTCCTGGATTCAAAACTCTCTAGAAAAAACCTACATCACCTCACCCAGACCTTCGAAAATTTAAGGCAAGGGGCATGATTTGCACCTTTCTGGATCCTATTACATTCTATCCCACTCCCAGGACTGTATAAATATGGACATTTTCAGATGGTGCTTATCACGGGATCAGGTCCTGGGAGAGGAATGGCGCTCTTGTACAGCAGGGGGTCCTTTTCGAATGCCTCCATCCCTCTTCCAGGATCATTCGTGGCACGTCCATGAAGCTTTGGAAGCGGCCTCGCCATATTTTAAGCACGGGCAACTTCCATGCTTAAAATATGGCACGGCCACTTCCAAAGCTTCACAGACGTGCTACGAATGATCCTGGAAGAGGGATGGCACCGTCTGAAAATACCCTATGTGTTATGCCTGAGGCTTTAATACCACTCTCAATTCTGCATCTGAAGAAGTTGGTTTATACCCATGAAAGCCATGCCCAAAATAATTATTCCAGGTAGTTTTAAAGGTCCTGCCACATTTCTTTCTCTCTCTCTCTCTCTCTCTCCCATCCTCCTTTTAGTGCTGCAAGAGACTAACATGGCAATTTCTTTGAAAACTAATGTATGGTGGACAATGGGCAGTCCTGTAGATGCTCCAAAAGAATGTAACTGCCAGCATTCTTCACCACTGGCCATCATCACTATGCCTGATGGGAGATGTAGTCCAAAAATATCTGGGTGACCACTCTTTGCCCACCCCTCCACTAAAGGGACAGCCTTTCAGAAATGAGTAAAGTAAACATGTGTGATGGGGTTTCATGAAAAGAAGCAAAGCAAAGGATAGGAAAAGAAGAGTCAAGAATAATGAGGGAGGGCCACTTCATATGTTAGATGATGTGAAATTTGGGTTTCACCTCTTGATGAACATATGTGTATGTATATGTACATTCATACTTTGCTGGGTGTACCACTTAAAAAATCAAAACCTGTAACACAGAACTACCATACCTCCCAACCTTCAGCATGAGTGGCATTCATCTGCCAAGTCTGTAACTCATGTTATATCTGTTCAAGAGAGTGCAAGGAATGTTTAAGAGGTCATTAGCACCTTATAAACCTGGGTAGTTGAGGAACATGAGAACCCTATGCAAACATCTCACCTGATACAACACACAGCACGAGGCCAATTTGCCAGGTGAGCAATGAATGAATACTATGAATACAGAGGATGTATTGTGAGTAGAATCCTATGAGCATTGGCCCTTTGTAGAAATAGGAAGCCTCTTAAGGTAGTCACAGAAATGCAGGAAGTTGCCTTATACCTAGTCAAATCTCTTGGCCCATCTAGCTCAGTACTGTCTACACTGATTGGCAGTGCCTCTCCAGATTCTAGGCAGATGTCTTCCTTAGGGCCCTTTTGCATGACAATTATAACACTATGTTTCCACTTTAACTGCAATGGCTGCATGCTATGGAATCCTGGGATGTGTAGTTTAGGTGGCTCTACAGCTCTCTGGCTGAGAATTCTAAATACCCCTCCCTAAACTGTAAACCCCAGAATTCTATACGATGTTGCCATGGCGTTTTAAAGTGGAATCCTAATGCTATAATTGAGTAGTATGAAGGGGCCCTCAGTTCCACCTGGTGTTGCAAGGATCAAACCTGGGACCTTCCACATGCAAAGAATGTGCTCTATCCTTCCTTAAAGCTATGGTCCTTCCTTAATAACTAAAAACATAGGAAGCTCCCTTACATCAAGTCCAATACCATTGGAGCCACTAACTTAGCGCTGTCTACAGTGCTTGCCAGGTTTCAGAGCCCTGGCTGAAATCTTGAGGATATACTGTGTACCCCTAGGTCTCCAGGTGAAGAAGATACAAGTCCTAAGGAGAATAGCAGAGGTGGAAGAAAATTTTTGAATTTACTAAGTGAGATGACTGTGAAGTCTGGGTACTCATCTGAACCCATTCCCAGGCCTCTCTAGCTCAGTGTGGTCATGGTGGTATGTTTGTTGAGCTTGTGCATTGTTAGTACGTCAAAAAGTCAGAAGTGAAGAGAGTTACAGAGAGAGATAGCGGGTGCATGCGTTTGGGCCCACTGTGCCATTTGGAGCAATGCAGGGGATGAAGTGCCAATGACACAACGTGTCACACAAGCCCTGGGACAATGATACAGGCTTTTAATGGAAAAAAAAGTACGGTACCTTGTCCAAGTCCCTGAGAATGGCCGTGAGTCTTGCACAAATCCCAACAACAACATAGGGCCTGGAAAACCCATACGAGTATGTCATGTTTGCTTTAGGTGACCAGGCTGGCCAATCTTGAGGCCTGGTTCGGAGTCTCAGGACCTGGACTCTTTTCTCTAGTCCTCATGGTGTGTGGTAGGAATCTCAGGACAAGAACACTGCCTTGAAAAGTGCATGTGTATGTGTACATTTGTTAGACTCTATCTTTTCTATTTCAACAGCATACTCTGAGCAACTGTGGTTGATACTTATAAGATACTGTACTTAATGATATCACGAGGGGCTGTCCCTTGTAGCAGCAGCCGTGTGGTATCACCAGGAATTCCCCCTGTGACATTCCTATGATTCAGGTTTTAGCACTGAAATTTAATGGCCTATGATGATGATGATAATAATAATAATAATAATAATAATAATATTTGTTTATACCCCGCCCCTCTGCTAAAAACAATCGGGGCGGCTTCCAACAATTAAAACATTATAATAATGACTAAAAACACCACCCACCCCCACCCTCCCCCATAAAAAGACATTAAACACTATAAAATTAAAACCTTCTAACTAAAAACACATTAAAAACAAATATATACATAATTTTAAAAAGCTCCTGAGGCTGGGATCTAATCAGGAAAGGCCTGGCAAAAGAGATCCGTCTTTAGTGCTTTTTTAAAGCTACTCAAGCTCGTCAGCTGACGGATCTCATTCAGCAGACCATTCCATAAATTGGGGGCGATTACCGAAAAGGCCCTCTGGGAGGTTGCAGACAGCCTAGATTTTTGTGGCTGAAGCAAATTCCTCCCAGAGGACCGGAGTGCGCGGGGAGGATTGTATGGGAGGAGGCGGTTCCGGACATAAGTTGGACCCAAGCCATTTAGGGCTTTAAAGGTAATAACCAACACCTTATACTGGGCACGGAAACTGATAGGCAGCCAGTGGAGAGATTTTAATACTGGAGTTATATGGTCTCTCCAAGATGTTCCCAAGACCACTCTGGCTGCCATATTTTGTACCAACTGAAGTTTCCGGACCAAGCATGAGGGTAGCCCCATGTAGAGTGCATTGCAGAAATCTAGACAAGAGGTTACTGGTGCATGCACCACAGTCTCGAGGTCCCTTACTTCCAGGAAAGGGCGCAGCTGGCATATCAGCCGAAGCTGATAACAAGCGCTCCTGACCGTCGCATTCACTTGACTCGTCATCTGAAGCGATGAATCAAGGATCACCCCCAGACTGCAAACACAGTTCTTAACGGAGAGCGTGACCCCGTTCAGGACTGGAGTTTGCAACCCAACTCCTGGTTTTGGGGCCGCTATCTTGAGCACCTCCGTTTTGTCCAGATTTAATCTCAATCTGTTTTTCCTCATCCAGCCCATTACTGCTTTAAGACAGTCATTAAGAGGAGAGATGCCATTGGAATTCGAGGCCGATGATCGGGACAAGGAGAAATAGATCTGGGTGTCATCAGCGTACTGATAACACCCAACCTCATAACTCCGAATAATCTCACCCAGCAGCTTCATATAGATGTTAAACAGCATCGAGGACAGGATGGCACCCTGCAGAACACCACAAGTAAGCTCCTTTCTGCTGGAGCAGCTGTCCCCGAGCTGCACCCTCTGGGACCTGCCCGAGAGGAAGGACCGGAACTACTGGAGTGCAGTGCCTCCGATTCCTAACCCACTCAGGTGATCCAGGAGAATGCCATGATCTATCGTATCGAAAGCCGCTGAGAGGTCCAGAAGCACCAACAGGGACACATTACCCCTGTCAATGCTTAGACGCAGATCATCGGTCAAGGCAACCATGGCAGTCTCAACTCCAAATCCTGTCCTGAAGCCAGTTCGAAATGGGTCTAGATAATTAGTTTCATCCAAGACCACTTGGAGTTGAAGCGCAACTGCCCTCTCGATCACTTTGCTCAAGAATGGTAACATAGAAACCGGCCTATAGTTGTTCATGTCCAGGGGGTCTAGGGAAGGTTTTTTCAGGAGCAGCCTAACCTCCGCTTCCTTTAAACAGGATGGAACACACACTTCCCTGAGGGATGCATTGATGATGTCCTTAAGGAACACCATCAAGGCACACACACACACCCCGGATGGCCAGCCATGAAGGGCAAGGATCAAGAGGGCAGGTCGTCTTCCTCACTCTACCAAGTAGCTTGTCCACGTCCTCGGTACTCACGGATTGAAACTGATCCAGAAACATCAACGGACTGGGAATGACCTGACAACCCTTTTAGGCAATGTCATGTTGGATGTGAACCCTTGTGGGAATACCAGCAACTACAGCACCTGATAGTGCATGTGATTTCAAGCCGCCTGTTGACTTATGGGGACCCCATGAATTTCAAAGGGTTTTCTTGGGCAAGGAATCCTCAGAGGTGATTTTGCCAGTTCCTTCCTCTGAAGTATATTCTACAGCATCTGATATTCATTGGTGGTCTCCCATCCAAGTACTAACCAGAGATCACCCTGTTTAGCTTCCAAGATCAGATCTGGTGTTTTAGGTAGTACATATATAGCTGCTTCTTGGCTGGCATTCCAAGGGCAAGTTAAGATGCTCTTCTCAGCATGGCTTGGGTAGATGAGTTCAGTCCAAATTCTACTTCTAGGGGGAGCAAGACAACCATGCCAGCTTCTTGCTTATGCAAGGATGGGGCAGTGGTGGCAGATCCCAGCCATTTGTCCCAGGTCTGAACATTGGCAGGATCTTTGGCAGAGGACAGAACCATGTGTTAGATGGCTTAGTCCACCTTTCCTCCCTCAACTAGCCAGCCACCCTCATATGCAGTGGAAGGTGTTGTCCTATCACCAGTTATGAAATAACATTCAACTGCTCTTCCAGCTTCATTTTTGTACACAGAATGGGGGAAAGAGGCACTACTTTGCCTTTTGCCTCAGGCAGCAAAATCTCTTCAGCGGCCCCTGGCTGAGCTGCTGAGACATCTGCTCTTCTAGTTCTGTGATCAGGTTTTGGTTTTTGCTTGCTAGAGGTTGTGTACTCATAGAGCTTGTGCACTCCTTTGATTTCCATTGAAAAGTGATGGTTATAGTAGACTATAGCTTCACATTTGGGCTCAGAGCACATGTGAAGTGGGAACGAAAGGCTGTTTTCTAAAGAGGCAGCTGGAACCCTGTAAAGAGAGTGCACGGTATGGGGAGTGGGGCATAGAATAACAAGGGGTGGAGGAAGAAATGATAAATGGAGAGAATGGGTTGTGTTGACTATTCCGAATGCAGTTCCAGTTGCATTATTATTTACTGAAACTTGACACACGGAGGGTCTCAGCTTTGCCAGGCAGCTATTAGGCAGAAGAAACAAGTGAACTAGGTTGGGCCGGAGGCCTGACTCAATCAATTGCAAAGGGGAAAGAAAGAGCCAAACTTCTGTATTGTTTGTGGGAAGCGGGTGAGACCTTTCTGTATAACGGCGAGCTGAGTATTCCATTTAATTTTTCTGATTAGGATGCTTGGACTAAAAAGGTTATCGAATCTCAAGACTACTTCATTTTCATTACCAGCCCCTTCCTTGCCTTTGCAAAATGAGGAACGCTCAACATAATTCTAGCAGGCCTTTTTCCACCTCTTGCCAAGATTGCGACAATTTACGCCGCTTTTCAAGGGCCCTTCGTCTCCAGGAGACTGAGGGAAAGGGAGGCATAATAGCCAAGGTAACAATGTGAGCAGGCATTAAAAGCCATGAAATGTTGCTTTCACGGGTGGAGTTGATATAAAGCAGGGTTTCTCCTTGGATCACTTTGGCATCATTAATGAATTAAGCCAGACAGAAAGGTGAGCACTAAGGACCTTGATGTGTTAGAGAAAGTTCTAGAAAGGAGGGGTAGGGCCACTCCTTTCTAGGAGAAATATGAATATGGAAATGAATATGAATAGGACAGAAGATTCAGGATCAAAATGCATCATCGTCCCTGTTTATCTGAGGTATTGGCCCAGAATCTTTCCAAAACATTGGGATAAATTAGGCATTTCAATATCTGAAAAGACTGTTTGGATAGGATCACACATACACAGACACACACACACAGACACACACACGAGTATGTGATGGTGTATTTTCTAGGGATGTCATTCATTTCCTGGCCCAGAAATGGATTTACCAGCATTCAGGAAACCCATTCAGGAAGAATAACACAGAAGCAAAAATTCTGTGCACTTTTTGCCTGCTATTTGTACATCCTGCAGTGTTTTGAGGAACAATTCTATACCGAAATACCGGGGGGGGGGGCGCGGGGAGGGATTGCACAAAAATGTGTTTCTTCTGAAAAAGACTTTTTTTTCTTGGTAGAAAACCCCATGTCTGTTTTTGGAAAACGGTGTTTTTGCACATGTATTTCCATGCAAAATAATTAACGCTATTTATTTATTCTATTCATACTCCACCTTTCTCCCATCAAGGAACTCAAGGCAGTTTACAAAATCTAAAACAGAAGTTGGCTAAAAAGTACATTGCAACAGTTAAAAGAAATAAATAACCAACAATACTACTAAAAACAGATAGTTAAAAACAGTTTTAAATGTATTTACATGTATTTAACATAATTAAAAACAAACAGGATAAAAACACATCACACCACTCCTAATACTAATTCACCATATAATTTAAAAAGGAAATGCCTGCCTAAATAAGGAAGTCTTAATCTGCTGGCAGAAAGAGAGCAGGGAGAGAACTAACCATACCTCCTATGGAAGGGAGTTCCACAGCCTGGGAACAGCCTTTCCAACAAGCACAGAGATGTGCAAATACCAGGCAAAAACTGGGTAAAAATATTCATTTTCTCATGCAGCAGGGAATAAACTATGAAAAATGTTTGTCCTTACATACATGGATGAAATAATTTAATATTTCACCCCTAGTATCTGTGGTGGACTTGCAAAATCATGGCAGCTCTGTTCTGGCAGGGAAGCTATCGCTACAAATGTGATCATTCTCCAGTTACAATGGGGTCATTGAAAGCCATGGGTTCCATCCAAACTGGCCTGCCTGGAGTACCAATTATGGTACTTTTATAAAGTGGAATAGAGAAGTTAATAACCACAGGAATATATGTATAAGAGTAACAGTTGTGTACCACTCAGCAGCAGACAAATATATCTAAGGTTAGGAATGGGTGAATAGTTTGTTTCAGTTCATTTTTATATATCAGATACCATAATTTTCAAATTTCTTCATTTTGGGGATGGAAAGAGCCTGAGATTTTTTTTTAATGAATGTGGGAGAAACCAGAATGGATAGATTTGTCTATCTAGTCCGAAGCGTTAACTTAGGGGTGGGCACATTAGTCCCCTAGGAGACCTTGTGGGGTTGTACCCCCCCACCATACCGCCAATGCAAACCCCCCCACAAAAACCAATGTTGCCTCCCCATGCCCTTTAGAGGCTGTGAGAGGGCATTTTGCCATATGTTTAGCCCACTTGGACCATTTTAGGACCAGGAGAGGGGGTTTTTTGGTTTTTTTTTGAAACAGGAACTGACTAGAAGGCTTATCAGAAGGCTCATTTCCAGTTTTACAAAGGTCTTTTTTTGTGCCTAAGGTGGCCCATGAGCCCCCAAAAGGTTGCAAAAATGCCCCTGATGCACCCTAGTTGGCATTGGGGGGGGCAAAATAATTTTTTCTTTGATAAAAAAATTACATTTTTTTTTTTTTACAAAATCTAAAACAGAATTACATTTTTTTTTTTACCCCTGGCAACCACAAAAATGGTCCTGAGGACTGTATGAAATATTACTTTTGTGGAAATAAATAAATAAATAAATAAATGCTATGTCTTGCACAGGAAATTATATTTTCTATACAAAAGTGTCACATGTGAAATTTTGTGCAGAATAAGTCTTGACCTGCAAATAGTCTTTGTCATAGAAGGGGGAAAATGTACTAAAATTACTTGTTGCTTCCCTCAAGAAGGAAACTGGCAAAGAATTACATCCCTATGCGACAGACAGATACAATAGAGTCCAGACCAAATGAGGCAAATTTAGTTTCAATTCCCCTTTGTAAGAATTTTTTAAAATCCAGAAACTCCAGTATAGAACAAACATAAGTTTTTTCTTTTCTTTTCTTTTTTAAAGAATCAAATGCAAAAGAAAGGAAAACCGACAGATGGGCCCATCTCGCCCCATAGCATCCTCCTCCATTTCTCAATCAGCCCTGGGTATCTTAGCCTTTGCTCCTTCTCTTCAAAGGGAGCCTTACCACAGTACCTGTAAATAAATCCCTGTTTCCATTTCCTGCCTGTTCTCTCTTGAACTCACCATCTTCCCTGTATGCCATCACTCTTCCTATCTGACCCTTGTCCTTCAGCACTTTCTCCTTTCCCATAGCATGATTTCTGGACCTCTTCCAGCAGAGATATGCACATAGCACACTGTTATTATTAATGAAAAACACAGAATTAATGGATTCATAAGGATTCAATGTGTACTCCTTCTCATGGAAACCACAGCTATCTGCATCTCTGTACAATCAGAAGTGGTTTCCTTCATTTAAATTCCTTCCCCTGAAAGCTGCCGTGGGAAATAATGGTACCAATATTTTCCCCTGCAGAGTGTTTTTAACAGGGATGGGAAGGATTCAGAATAAAATGTAAAGGAAAGATCCTTCTGTGTGGCATCTAATTTGGCCCTTGACAACAGGTAATAAAAGCAGGACAACATTCCTAGAGCATCTCCTGGGATTACATTGGCTTCCATTCAGGTACTTGGGAGCAATTAATTACCCACTACTCAAGCCACCATTTACATGGCAGTCTCTCAGATGTTGGGCTTGAAATTTCCATCTTTACAGTCTCATAACTTGTTTGACACCAACTGCCAGGCCTTAAAATGAAGAACTCAGGCATTTCTCCCTGAAGCAAGCTGCCCTACTTGAAGACATATTTGTGAAACAATAACAGCTGCTAATCTAGTACAGATACTGACACTAGAAAATATTTATCTGGTTCTTGCTAGCAGGATAAAGTGGCTTGGCTAGTGGAGCCACACATATTGTCCCCATTTCTTTTAGAGCATGAGAGTCTTTTGAGTGCTACACTGTTCCTCCTTAAATAAGAAAGAAAGAAAGGCTGCCTCTAGGCACAGCTTCTGAATTTTCTCATATCAGGCAAAACAGATGAAAACCCATCAAAACAGTGATGTCATGCAGGGAGGATAAATGACAAAACAGGGTGGGGTGGTGCCCAGTTACTGATCTTGGTTAAAAGGGTCATAAGTGCATACCTCTGTCTGCTCTCATGGAAAGCCTAGATATTGGTATCTATGGCCAAATGCTAGCTCTGTCTGTGTATCTCTCCTGTGGTACTGCCAAGAGTAACAGAGGCACAAACTTTGTGTTATGAAAAGTGTTGCAGAGAAAGGAGGGAATCACACAGTGCAGCCTCAGCCAGAGCTTGGGAAGTTATCCTTTAAAAGTAGTTAGTTACCATTAAGGTTCCAAGGCCAATGGCAAGGGGGCCCCTAAAATTTCTATTTAGCTCCATAATGAGCATCTGGCTAAGAGATTCCACCTAAACATTAGGAAAAACTTCCTGACAGTAAGAGCTGTTCGGAAGCGGAATACACTACCTTGGAGTGTGGTGGAGTCTCCTTCTTTGGAGGTTTTTATGCAGAGGCTGGATGGCCATCTGTCAGGAATGATTTGATTGTATATTCCTGCATGGCAGAATGGGGTTGGACTGAATGGCCCTTGAAGTCTCTTCCAACTCAATGACTCTATCTCCTGTGGAATCCAGGTGGGGACTGACTTTTAAGCCTTGCTCCACAATAAGCTCTGACTGACTAATCTTTCCTGCTCTGGGACAAAAAGTTCCTCTCTCCATTCCCATTTGATCCAGCTGGTAAGTGCCAGGAAGTAGCATCCTTCTCCCTAAAGCCATGTCAAGCAGGATGTGCCAGTTGGTGAATCTCTCAGATTTTCTGAGAACCCCTTCATGAAGATAGTTAATACAAGGCAGAACATCTTGACCGTAAGAGCTATTCAACATGGAATAAACTGCCTTGGGGAGTGGTGGGCTTTCCTTCTTCAGAGGTCTTTAAACAGAGATTGGATGGCCATTTTTTGCGAATGCTCTAGGTGTGTATTCCTTTACGGCAGGAAGTTGGACTAAACCTTGTGTTCCATTTCAGTTCTAGGAGTCTATTATTCTAATATGATAGAATTCCTTCCAAATCTCACCCTTTTCCTTCTCATTTATGGCAAGCTGCTTATGGCTTATGCACATTATCCTGTCCCGCCACCCCAGGGTGGTTGTTACATAGTCATTGGCAACTTCAGACCTAACATTACTTACTGAGATGTAGTAAGAAATCCCCCCCACCCCCATCACAATTTTCTGGACATGCCAGTCCAGGTTCCTTTTTGGAAATCATCAGCTACAGGGAACTGTGAATGTCCAGGCTTACCTCTATGTAATTTCAATGTGTTTATTTATACACACACACCCCAAACACACACATCCCACCTTTCCTCCACTGAGGGCAAGGAAGTGTACATGGTTCTCTTTCTACCCACTTCAGCCTTCTGAGAACTGCTCTGTGAAATAGGTTGGGCAGAGAGAGAAGATGTGACCAGCCCAACATCACCCAGTGGGTTTTATGATGGCTCACTGGAGACTTGGGCCTTGTCTAGATGGGCTATTTATCCTGTCTTGCCCCAGGCTTGGAGCCCTGCAGTCCATATGATGCAGGGCTTTTGCCCCATTTTGCTCCCCAGCAGTCCTGATGATGCCTGGGGCTAAGATGAGGTTAAGATGAGGGGAAGATGGGGTAAATCCCATTAAAACATTTCAGAGGATGGGGGTGGGGAGGCAGGACAGATCACTGCTCAGCAGGAGATGTCATTTACCTCAATGTCCGGACCAGTTCCCAGCCTGGAATGGTTACAGAAAGGTTTCTCCCTCCTTGGCGCTCCCACCACTAGCACATAGTCATTTACCTTAAGGTCAGAAATGATGCACCCAGATCACATGGCTGGGCACCTTGTTTGCCTCGGAGCAAGCAACTATGTGCCAGTGGTGCTGAGGAGGGAAAACTCTTTCTGTAACTGTTCTGTAACATTGAGGTAAATGGTGGTGCCTGCTAGGGAGCTGATGGAGGAAAGGCAGTGGTGGTGGGAGCTGACAGAGGAAAGATAGCTGACTGGTGACTGACCAAAGCAACATTTGGATGTATGGTCATGTATAATCAGCTACCCAATGTCACTGTGTGGCTCCAGGGCTGGTCTGGGACAGAACAGGTCAGGGAGTCCATTCACACTTTCCCCCATAGTATAGACAAGCCCTCAGATCCAGTCATCTAAACCTCCAAGAAGAATGTTCCAAATTCACATCAACTAATTGTATTACACATCCTAAAACCATTTGTTCTTCCTCACCTGGATCCATTCATATGATCATATTCTCTCTTAACATTGACCCGGACAGGTTGATTGATCCACTCCTGCTGGGGAGGTAAAGGGTTGATTTTGTGCGGTTGCCCATAGTCAGGGTTCCCTGAGGCTGTCATGTCTGCTTTGGGGAGGTGAGCCGCAGCTCCGTAGGTAGAATCGAAGAGAGACTGGTCTTCACTCACCACTGAGAGAGCCTCCTAGATATGCCAAAGAGAAGAGACAAAAGTTACAACTGGTTGTCATAACTAGACTAGAAACTTTACTAATGTTCCTTCTTTGAGCTGGCAAGCAGGTGTTCTTCAGACTGTCTGAAACTGGTATTTGCCTCAAAGTTGCAGGTTGAATCAGAATTTTTCATACTTCCATCCAACCATTTTGCAAAACTTGTGAGTGCTCCTCACTCTTAATCTGAGTTTTCTGGAAGAACCTGAAGCAGAAGACTTACAGTATAATACAGAAAAGGAAACTACCTCTCTGTATTTTGTCAGTTTGATAGATTTGGAATAGCTAAGGACTGAAACACAGTAGAAAATCACTACATGGAGGAAGCTGTATAAGTCATCTGGAGCCAAGTGGTCAGCTTAGGGATGTAATTTCTCACTAATTTTCTTTCTGAAGGAAGCAGTTAGTAATTTTAGCAATTCCCTTCTCGCTACAAAAAAGTCTTCAAAAACGGTGCACTATTCAAAGACAGTTTGCAGTTTGATACATATTATGCAGTTCAATGCATATTATGCAGAAAATTTACACACAATATTTTTGCACAGAAAACCAGCATTTTCTGTGCAGTATTATTTTCTATTCAAAAATACCATGTGCAAATTTTGCATTGACTATGTCCTGTGCTGTGACGTGGCAGTCCAGGATTCTTCTCCACAGGGTTTCTCAACACATTTTTCAAATATATCCAGATATTCTTCCCATCCCTATCAGCCATTTGGTATGGCAGGAATCATATGCAAAAGCCCAAAACCACAGCTTGTGAGAGAAAAATACCACCATATTGGAAACCAGTAATATATCAAGTGTGCTGCATGTCAGATGTGGAAACTTTGCTGATTACTGGTATTCACAACTTTAAATGTTGATAATATTGGACAATTTTTTATAAATGGCTGAAAACTCAGGAATATAGTAATGAACATTAAAAAGACTTGTGTCTCCTTAAAGGCTAATCAAGATTACTGTAGCATTGTGGGGAGGGGAATTGGAACATAAAATAGCTATTCTTCTCTAACAAACCCCAAGATTCTTGTTTTGTTTAGTTTTCACTGCACTGCACAAGATTGTGATCTCAACTCCAGTGTTAGAGGCAGGATGCTTCTCAATAACCCTTATGGAGGGACCCAAGCAGAAGGGTGTTATTGTGCTTTCATCTTGCATATGGGCTTCCCATAGGCATCTAATTGCCCACTGTGGTAACAACATTCTGGATTATGGACACCAGCTTTCCTCAGCCTAACACAGACTAGATTTGTTCAACTGAAACTCTATCACCATTCAGCATGGACAGTGCTGGCTAGAAACGAATGAAACTGTTGTCCAACACATCTGAAGAACATCAAGTTGGAGAAGGTTCAGATAGGCTTTTGATCTGGCATAGAAATTGGGGGAAATATAAATTTTCTCATCCTTGATGAGAAAGACTGTATATAACCTATCTAGATATCTCTGAGAAAATGCTCTTCTATGAGATTCCTCCCCCCACCTTTTTGGAACTTTTCATGAAAAATTCACTTATTCAAAACTGTTAGGGTTTGGGGGAGAAATATAAGATTTTATACCAAAAACCATGTCCTTTGCAAATGTACTTTGCCCTAAATACACTGTTTTCTGGACAAAATGCTGGGGTTGTTTTTGCTCAAAACTGGTTTTTTTCCCCCATCCACATTTTCTGTGCAAATGATTTTTTTAAAAAAGTCTCAGCATTCAAAAAAACATCCAAAAATGTACAAAAACTGCTGTAATCTTGCCCGGTGGGGAAAAAGTTTTGTAATTATTCATTCTTGTATGCATGAATACAATGAAAAAGTGAAGAATTACATGACCAAGCATGTTAAGAACATTGGCACTTCTCTAGAAATGTATCAGTGAACAGGATTGTCAGCATTAAGTTGCGTATATCTTAGAGCTTTGGGAAATTACTTTTTTGGGGTGAGATGGGGGCATAACATTAAATTTTCTTAACTCTAGTATGTTAACAACTGAGAGGAATAACTATATATTCCGAATGAAAAGAAAGGGAAGGGGGGAGGGAAGGAATCTATTAAGATTAACTGATTTACTTTAGGATGCATTTTTAGTGGATTTCAATGTACTTCTTCTGATGCGCTACATGGACTGAAATCCACAAAAAAACTCATATTGAAATAAATCAGTCGTAAAAGTGCTGCTAGATTCCTTTTCCTTTAGCTTTTTCATTCTTTCTATGGTGCAACAGAGTAACACAGCTATTTCTTTGAAAAGCATATACAGTTGTCCATATTTGCTGGGATTTGGTTCCACAACCCCCCTGTGGATACCACAATCTGTAACTATTCAAGTCCCATTATATGCAATGGCATAGCAAAATGGTGTCCCTTATATAAGATGGCAAAATCAAGATTTGCTTTTTGGATTATCATTTTTAAAAGAATATTTTCAAGCTGTGAATACTTAAATCCGTGGATACCAAATCTGTGAATATGGAGGGACAACTGTATTCTCAAATATTCATAACATCTGGGATTGTCAGTATTCATATGCTGAATTAAAATGTTCAGGAAATCCAGGCTTTTCTTGTTACATATATGTGAAAGAAAGGAGAATTAACTGCTAAAGTAATCAGGGTGATTTCAAAATCCCCCATGCTAATTTCTCATATCTATTTTGGACTTTCTTTGTAAGCTACACTTAGAGCAGTAGAACAATTGAGTTCCTGGGGCAATAAAAGAACTTCTATCAGTATCACCCAACTACGTAAGCTGTAGCCCCCGAGACTTGCTTCTACCCTGTACAACTGCCTGTCTTGGTTTTTGTCAAATTGGCCAGACTAAACTTGAGACAGAGGCCTTGTGTTTATATCTTGCATGATATTGTCCTTGGTAGACAGCCAACTCTAGCTTCCCCCCTCCCATTTTTAAAGCTACATTCCTGAAATATTGCTGGTGGTTCTGCCTGTGGCTGAGTACAGTCCAGGTTCTTCATCACCATTGACAAAACCCAGCCCCCTGCCTTCTCAAGGCAGCATCATGCTCGGGAATAGCTTCCATGGTTGTGGCTGCAGCTGCTACTGAAATGATGGTGGGGCATCTTTAAGGAAAAACACCTTAAGAACTAACAAAGGTACGAGGGAAAAATTCATATAGAACAGAACATCTGTTTTTGCAGCCAAAGCAGGTTTTTATGGCATGACACCAAAGCACTAGCAGTTCCCCAGCTACTTGAGGGTGATATTTTTTTTCTTTAAAGAATTGCTGGAACAGTCTGGAGATTTCTAGGGTCAATAAACCATCTCTTAGCACCTTTTCCACATCTGTACATTTGGTGCATTTCTATTTTCCTTCTATTTGAAGGAGCACCTCTCTGTCTTCAAACTAATCATGGTTTCTGCAAAGTTGGATGAAGCCAAGTAACTTTAAGCATTCACCTCTAAACAGAGATAGGAAACTCCCTTCCTGAATGTTGAATATTCTCAACACTGGCAATCCACCAGATAAAGGAGCAGGTGCTCTGTAACCTGACTGGCCTGTGGTTATAGATTCCCCTCCCCCAAGAAACATGGAGTCATGTGGTAAACTATCATCACCACCATCATCTCGCTTTGTCCCAAAAATTGGGACTCAGAGAGGCTCACAATTTAAAAAGAATAATACAATTAAAAACAGTGGAAAAGTGATTATTTAAAATAAAAGTAAACTATTAATAGTATTAAAACAATTCACACTTCAGTAAAATAATAAATTGTAATTAAAAAAATATTTTAAAAGCTCTTTAAAACAGTTCAGTTAAAACAAGACAGCAACTTTACAAGTGTTAGCACCGTATTTGCTCACGGTGGTTGTTTACATATTACTTTTTGCTATCCTGCTTTGGTTAAACATGTTTTGAAGCAATACATTATACCTACAAAACCATTTCAGGTGGAGACAATGGCAGAATAGAAATTATGAGTATATGAGTCTGCAGGCAATGACTCTGTAGACCAGTGATTCCCAAATTTTGGTCCTCCAAGTGTTTTGGCCTTCACCTCCCAGAAGCCCTAGCTACCCTGACTGACAATCAGGAATTCTGGGAGATGAAATCTGAAACATCTGGAGGACCAACGTTTGGGAACCACTGCTATAGACTATTACCTTCACATAGCCAGATACAAATAATAACCTCTATGAATGATCCGTTTGATCTTGGAAGCTAAGCAGGGTCAGCTCTGGTAAGTACTGGGATGGAAGACCACCAATTAATACTAGATGCTGTAGGCTATATTTCAGAGGAAGGAACTGGCAAAACCACCTGGGAGTATTCCTTGCCTAAGAAAACCCTATAAAATTCGTGGGATTGCCACAAATCAACAGACAACTTGACGGCACACACACACACATGAATGGCTAGTTCATAGTAGAAGTTCACCTTGGACATGAATCAAATGTGACCCATGGTGCCATTTGTTTAGAAGACACCCTTACCCACCCCCCAAGCATACTGGAGATACCTTTCCAAAGCTATATGTATATTGCTAGATACTTTGTCAAATGTGGATTTTGTGGAATGAGGCAGAATAATTTTTTAAAACTACCAGGTACTCAGTGAGATAATTCAGTTACTTTGATATTCCACCTTTGATATTTCACACTTTTGAAGCCACTTACTGCTATACATTTGTCAGCATGTATATTCTGTGTAGAATACAAAACGACAGGGAGCATAACTTCTAAGTGCAAGTAATTTCTTCTAAGAAATCACTCAAGAGTTATCTTCTGAGAATCACTTAAGAATTTTCTTCCAACTGTTCCAGTACAATCTTGGAATGACTCTAGATATCCTAATATTTACTCTAGCATCTTAGCTTAGTGAGTAACAGAAGGCTATCACCCAGTCTCTGTGTACATTTCCCCTTACTCGGTACAAAAAATTAGCTTCTGCACAATGGTAGCTGTGATAGGTAGCAGGCTGACTTGATTCACATGTAATGCTAAAGCACAGTTTAGTGTTACAAATATGAGGGTGTATTAAGCCTTATGATTGTAGACTCTCCCTCCCCTCTGGGTTTTTTTACTAATAATTTTTTATTAACCATAGTTTAGTGTTATGTCCAAACCCTAAACCATGGTTAATTTCAACTATGGCAATGACTTCATAAACCACCATTTGAAATTTACATGTTTCCACTAAGCATAGTTAAGAGGTTAATCGTGGTTTGTCCAGGTTTAGATAACATTTCAAACTGCAATTAAAGTGCTGTGAATTCTTTCAGATTCTTCCCTGGCATGTCATGCCTGAAGAAGAATTATGATGGGGAGGAAGAAGCACATCATCCTAAAGCCTGCTGAACCAGCCTACTGTGGTCCCAGTGAAGCTAACTTAATTATATAGTAGCCCTTTAACAGCACTGCATTACATGTGGAAAGCACCAAATAAAGCTAACAGTAGCTCAGAATGAAAGCAATGAACCACTGGGAATTACAATCAGGGGATTTTAATTTGTTTCTCTTTCATGTCTGGGTAAGAAATCATGTGAATGACAGAGGAGCTCTTATCTTGACCATCCAGAAATGGGTGGAGTGAATACTTCCCTGGAGAAATCCAAGTGACTTCAGAATGACTCAATGCAATCAGCTGTGGGATGTTGCTGGTACACCCTATTCATTGGGAAAGGATTGTTGTTTCAAGCTAGCAACTCAGAGTTAGCAATCTTTGAACCCAACAGAGCAAAATGAGCTTTGTGGAGGGGGGACATCAGTTGAAACATGTTCCCTTAAAATTGCTTCTTGAATCAACTGTTTGAAAGATATTCACTAAACAGATGATATAACAAAAAGGTGCAGCCACTAAAATAGAAGACATGAACACACAAACTGACCCAAAAGCAGAAGGCTATACTTAAAATCAGAATATCAAAATGTGTTAGATATATGGTAGCCCTCTGCCAAAACCTACAAGCTGTAGAATCTAATACAGAGGTGAAAATAACATGTTTCAGCCTCAAGATGCTGTTGGACTGCAACGCCTATCATGCCTAGCCAGCATAGCCAATGCTGAGAAATGCTGGAATTTGCAATTCAGCAACACTGAGCTGCAACATAATTCACACCCCTGCAATTTCGCAAAATGAAAACCTGGAGGAGCACAGAATCTGGAAGGACAAATTTGTCAGTTTCAGTTTCTCACCGAGGAGATTATCAGATGTGTCCAAAAAGTACCTTATCAGAACGCCAGGACAACGTTTCTGTCCCATGAACAGGGACCAGTTTCACACATCCTCATCCTCATTGCATTCTGCCCCTGTGCTGCAACAGTTAGTAAGGTGGCACTTTTCATCAACAGGATGGAACCATGACAGTTAAAGTGGAATCACAGTGCTATAACTGGCTTATGTGGAAGGACCGCAGGTCTATGCAGCTTGTGATCCTCCAAGCTGAACACAAAGCTTGCCATCCACCAATAGCAGCCCCAGCTCCTCCTGGTTTTACTGGGATGGCAAAAGACTTGCCAAGCATCAAACACAATTCTAGAACAGAGCTTGGATAGTTACTTTTTTAAAATGGTTCATTCCCGCTATTTCTTATTGTAGTATGTGGGGAAACAATCATTGTAATGTAAAAGCAATCTTGTGTACCTCATTCACATCCTTAGATAAGTCTAGGGTTTTTTCCCTGCATGCCTTTTGTTCTCCCAAGTTCCCTTTCTCTTATTTCACTGGGCACTTCCAGCCAACTGGAGTGCTGGGTCATTCAACACATGACCTAATTTAAACTTTATTGCTCTGTGTAAGTTCCCTCTTTTAAGTTTGAGTCTCCATGAGGCTGGAGCCACGTAATGCCATCTTTAGCCATCTTCATCTTAAGCTTTCCTGTAACAATGCCATGATGTTTTACCATCTAGCCTTCTACCGTTGTAGGCTGGTGAGTTTTCTTACCCTAAATATTCATAAGTCAGTTAGGAACCTCTTTTTAAAGTTTGTTTTAGTATGTAGATTGAGATTGATATACCTTCAGTAAACTTTGATTTGCATTTTAAACTGACTCCTTTGTTTTGTAATGAGTCTAATTTAACTGAGTGATCTCAGACCTCTGAATACACTTTTTAAATGATAATTGAGCTTAAGTCTGCATTCCTAAGTGCACTCTGCATGAACATGAAGTTAAAAGTAAATGTTTTTTAATTCCCTTTTTAAAGGAAATAATTCTTGTTGTTTTAAAAGGACTAGATCCTGGAATTTTTTAATGCAATTTTATTTTTTTAGACTCATTACTCTTACACTTATTATAGTGTTTGAAAAGTTATTTGCTATTATCACTCATTACAGGGTTTAAAAAGTCAATTATATTGCTAATTAGGTTGCTCATTGCTTTCTCACTACTTTCATTACTTTTGCAGATGGGTGGGATTGCTAATAGAATAGCATAAAACTAAAAAAAAATCCCAATAAAAATGGCTTTAAAAATAATATTTAAAAGTAATTAGAAAGCCCCAACAAAGTAACTTTCCCATCATGAAGTCGAAGGCTTTCATGGCTGGCATCCATAGATTTTCCTTGGGTTTTTTTTCTGGGCTGTGAAGCCATGTTCTAGAATAGTTTCTTTCTTTCTAACTATTCCCGAACACAGCCTCACAGCCCAGAAAAAAAACAAAAGAAAATCTAACTTTCTCATCCATTGCATTAATTTTGCAATGCAACTATGTTATGCCCTCATTACATAAAAGAGCAGCTACTTATTACAAGTATAGATTGCCCCCTGTTTACACAGGATGAGTACCCACAATTTCATTTAGCCACAGTCAGGAGAAAGATGCCTCTCTAGGCACCTGGATGACCATGGACTCACACTGGAGGTGGTCTCTCTAGGGATTAGGAGGTCCTCCAGCATGACTCTATGGTCAACTTCTGCCAGAAGTTGACCATAGAGTCACACCAGATGCTGAGAGGTGTCCTCTCTAGGCATTTTCTAGGTCCTCCAGCATGATTCTATGGTATTCTATGGCAGTTCAGTATTATAAGTGGTTTCACGTATACATGGTAAGTCCAGGAGCATATCCCCTGTGGATATGAGGTGGGGGGAAGACCTGTAAGTGCATTACTTGTTAATCATTACTTTGAAGAAATTAGTTTTAATGGTTCAAAGATTATTCAAGATTTATTATAATAATCTAATGAGCTGTGTTAAAGTTACATCTTTTGACTTCCACTAATAGTCCATCTGCTCTTGAATTGTTGTAAGCCACTTTGAAGGCAAGGTAGGATGCAAGTGCTTTTAAATAAATAAATACATCAATAAATGGGGAAAATCTACTGGGATTCTACTTTATCCCTTCCAAACAACCTAGATAATATCACCTTTCTCCCTTGCTGCTCCTAACTGAAACATGATTGATGGATTGGATTCATCAGCATGGTGGCTCTCCAAATATGCAGTTCTGTTCCTGACCTGGCAGCCTTTTGTTAAGCCAATTGAGCTACATTCTGCTCTTGCTTCTGAAACCCATTTTCCTTCTGTAACCATGCCATTTTCCTAAAGCTTTCCAATCTATCCTTGTAGGTCTCTCTCATCACCCAGATGCTACACGTATCATTTGGGGAATGAAGGAAAGGCTGAAGAGTGAATGCAGCATGGTTCAAAGAAAAATAAAATAAAAACAGTATCAGGCCTTCTGGATTCTGTTCCCAGTTTGGAGCAGAGCTATCCCAGCCAAAAATGCTGCAGCTGATTTGGCAGCCAGGCTAAACTTGTCATGCTAATCCCAACAAGAACCATCTGGGCCTGGTGGATTGATCTGAACTGGCAAATCAGTTCAAGATTTGGAGCATCGCCTCTTACCAAATACGCCCCACTTTCCCCTTAATGCTCGCTTACATCTGGTATGTACATAACAATTTACAGCACCACTCAATTGCCCACAGACTGTGCCTGGGGAAACATGTTCCCTCTTTAAGATTACATACATACATAGATTCGTTTTTCCTCCCCCCTCCTTTCTCTTTCTCTCTCCCTGGTTGTTGCCTTCATTTTCTTCGGAAATAATTAGGCATCTCTATTTGTCTGCATTGACCCAGGGCTATAAATACACAGTCGCATATTGCAGACAGAGTTGTAAATATTGTTTTAGCAGGTTTTATGGTCTTTTCAGCTGGAGATGCTTGGGGCCAGGGAGAAGATGGTTGCAAGAACTGGCTACTTAGGAAACCAAACCGCTTCCCCCAAATGGATAAATAAATGAAGCACATTGCATTATGAAATGCTGCAGTAGCCTTTGCTTTGCCTCCTTTACAAGCTAGAAGTTTAAAGGAGACTTCTGTTGTAAGAAAAGGATGGAACATAATTATTCCTATGAGTATTTGAAATAGTAATAGAAATAAGGATGATGATGATGATGATGATTACACAGTATGAAAGGTCAGACTCCTGCCCCTTGGGAGCTTGCAATATAAAATTGCCTAGACATGTACTTGCACCATTAGATGCTCCCTGGAATACCTACAAACATCTCTACAGGCATAGATGTCCCACCACTAGTGTTCTTAAGGTGGAAATGGTGTGCCATGAGGAATGTGTCATACTACCTGATTATCAACTCCCAGAATCCCCCAGTCAGCATGGCCTGCTAGTAACAATAAGCAGGCAGGGCTCACAAAGTGATGGTAGCTCTACAAAGGAAATCCCCATTGATACCATAGAACTTTTCTGTTAAGTCAGAGGTGGGCACAATGCAGTCCTCCAGATGTTGTTGATTTACCATTCCTAGCATTCCTCAACATTGGTTGTGCTGGCTAGGGCTGATGGAGGTTGTAGTTCAGCAACATCCAAAGTGGGATACTGAAGTTAAGAGTTTATGTGAAAGGCCTAATAGGAAAAGGTGTGTGTTGAGCAGAGATTTGAGGAAAATAACAAATTAAGAGCCAAATCTGTCATAACAAATTAAGAGCCAAATGTCTGCATAAATACCAAGGTCTTTTATCTGTTGGTAGAAAGAGAGCAGAAATGGACCAAGCCCTCTATGGATGATTTTCACACTGAAGATACCCCATAACTATGCAAAATAGTCCCCAAACATTACAGTTTTGCTTCCCACATCCTCTACCCAAGGAAGGTCCCACATCCTCTACCCAAAATAATCAGGGGGAAATAAAAGCAGATGTCACATCTATGCACTTCTGGATTGGGAAAATTGTGCTTGTAGTCCTGGGGATGCACAGGGCTGAAAATTGGCCCCTATCCCCAGTGGAGTTGCCCACAGCTGTGCTAATGTCTTGCAAAGGACTACGTGCTTTTGAGCATGGGCAGACAACCTGAAGACGGCATGTGGCTTCTGGCGATTCTCTATGCCATGTGCAGAGACCAGTAAAACCCCATCCACTTTCCCAGTGATCAGCCGTCAGCTGAGAAGTCAGGGGAACTGATGCTAGCATTCCAATTAGCCATATAGGACATCAGTCTTCAAGGCTGGGAGGGACGGTCAATTCACACCACCACCAGGGTTTCTAATGTAGCCACAGTTTCCATGTTCCCATAAACACTGGGGGCAGAGCATCCACTCTTGTTTTTGTACCCACCCACTCTTGAATTTGAGAGACAGCATGGTATCGTGGTTTGAGCATTGGATTAAGACTCTGGAGAACAGAGTTTGAATCACCATTCAGCCATGGAAAGCTGTTGGGTGATCTTGGGCAAGTCACATTCCTTCAGCCACAGAGGAAGGCAAAGGCAACCCCCTCCCCACACACACAACAAATACTGGCAAGAAAGCCCCATAATAGGTTTGCCTTAGGGTTGCCATAAGTCAGAAACAACTTGAAGGCACAAAACAACAACAACAACAACAACAAAAACTGTTGCATTCGGTGTAACCCACTGCCAGCAGCATGCAGCTTGCTGTGAGTGTATTGGCCTAGAGCCTGAAAACAAGGACTGCTCATTTTATAGGAAAGATTTTCAGCTAATGCACAAAAGCTTGTTCTGCTCCAGTGATGGCCCCTTATCTATGAAATTCCCCCCAAGGGTGTGTGCATGTATGAGAGGGTTCTTTCTCTAATTTGTTGTTGTTGTTTTCATGTGCTTCCAAACTGACTTATGGCAACCCTGTCCTAGCGCCTTCTTGGTAAGATTTATTTCAGAAGAGGTTTGCCATTGCCTTCTTTTGAGATTATCACACTACACTGTTATAGTGCTATTATTCCACTTTAACTGCTCTGGCTGCTTCCTGTGGCACCCTGGGATTTGCAATTGAGGGAGGGGTGTTTAGCATCCTCAGCCAGAGAGCTCTTAGGCTTCACTAAACTACAACCCCCAGAAACCCACAGGAGGCAGCCAGAGCAGTTAAAGTGGAATGATAGCACTATAGTAGTGTAGTGTGATAAAGTCCTTGGGCTGAGAGAGAGTGACTTGTTTGGGGTCACCCAATGGGTTTCCATGGCTGAGCAGGAATTTGAACCCTAGTGTCCCAGAGTTCTAGTCCAGAACCCAGAGCCCTACACCACACTGGCTCTCCTGCTCATTACCTACTTTTAAAGGGATATTAGATACAATTTTTAAAAGTCTGATCTTGTTTTAGTCAAAGAGAGTGGATTTAAAATTGTTGGCATACCTCTGTTTTAAACAATGTTACATTTCTCAATTTGTTGTATATTTCCTGCTGAGCTAGCCCATGGAATGTTTTATTCTCTTCACAAGAGTAGCTTGTTGTCACCTTGTGTAGAAGCTGTCTTACACCAGCTGCCTTAAATTAGTCTGGGATTGTCAGATCTGTTAATTCTGACAGCTGGAGTAATTTAAGGTTGGAGAAGAAAGTCTTTCCCATCAGCTGCTAACTGGGATTGAATCTACATGCTCAGCCATGGAGCTATGACCCTACATTTCCCTCAGGATGAACTGAGAACATGCCTTCGAATTAGCCCATTGCTTATCTGTGGTTGCCCATTGTGAGGGAAAGCCAGCTGCCCACAGTTGTGGACACATTTTTGTGCCAGGAAAACTTGTCCACATTGACTGACCTTCTCAGTGAGGAACTTCATACGCCATTAGAACTCAGTTTGGAGGCCACCAAGCACAACTCATTGAGAGAAGTAGAGGAGCATTGAGGCCCTTCTGAACACTGGAACATTGACCTGCCATCTGCAATCAGTGTCTATTCATTATTATTTTTAACCAACTCATGACACTATTATTCCAGCTACATTCATATTCATTGTGTAGTTACATCCTGTTTTGAAAACTCAACACTGTTCCCAGAACAATTGCCGGAAGCCCATTAGGAAACGTTCACAAAGTGTTGATAGTGTCTTGTACAAAGACCAAAATGTTCACTTCCAGCCTGAGATGTCTTACTGAAGACTGAGGAGGAAAACAATGGGCAGGGTAAACAAAAAGAGGCGGGGGGGACAGCAAAAAGAAAAAGCTACCAAAAAACACAGTAAGGGAGATACATGTTTTCCTTTCAGGCAAGTTAGGCTAAATTCTAAAAACAAAATGGTGGCTGAGAATGCAAGCATGAGCTCAGTCCAGTCCAGCATGTGGGCATGTTCATCCCAGAGTTATTCACAAAGTCACATTAAGATGGCAAACAATATCTGAAACTGGCATCTTTCTCTTATTGTTAACTAAGCATATCTCTACCCAGGTTTTTGAACCTTCAGATAGATGCAGGGTGATGGGCACAGATGTATGGGAAGCCACTTTTTGCCAGGTCAAGGCATTAATCCATCTAACTCACGACTGTCTATACCTGAAGTGTGGAACATTTGGCCCTACAGTTGTTGGTTTTCATAATCCCATCATACTGGCCATGTTGACTGGGGCCAAAGTTACCCACTTCTGGCTTATATGGAATGGGAATATCTCTCCAAGAAATATCTCTGACATGGTCCAACACTTCGTGGAGATGCTAAGAGTTTAAAATGGACTCCTTTACCACTGGACTGTGGTGCACCACTGAAGTCTGGTAATATGAACTAATGTAGCCTGTTTTGCAAGCAGTTGTCCCTGATAACTGTTTGACAGACTCAAATCATCTTCTGTTAGGGCTAACAGCACCATTGTACCAGTGCTTCAACATAGCCATTGGTTTCCTTCTGCCTACTGGACAAAGTTCAGTGGTATGGAGGATGCCTGTTTTGATGGAGGATGCCTGATCAACTTGCCTACAGGCATATCCATTGCCCCCTGGACCAAATTTTTTTTAAAAAAAGTTTTACAAGTTTCTGAAGCACTACTAAAAACTTGTATATCAGAGGCAACAGTATACACAATTTGAGGAATTGGCTCCTTCTTTGAAAAAAGCAAAGTTCTGGTCCTCACAGACCTTGGAAAAGTTATAGTTTTGAACCAACATTCCCAGAATCCCCTTGTCAGCATGGGCTGGGTGATTCTGGGAGTTGCATTAAAAAACCAGCAACATTATTTGGCAATCCAATGATTTTCTACCCTTAGAAGTCTGCCCTTCCCTTGAACTCTTCTGTGTCTTGTCCCTCAGTGGTCCTCACATTTAGCAGCATCATACAAAACAGACGCCTCCACTGGGCTGGCATGCACTTGTGTTTTCTTTACACACCCAGCCCAGCCTCTGGCTCCACACTGACCAGCTTGCCTCTGCACACGCCTAGGGGGAGGGGGAGAGCATAGATTTCTTTTGCGAACATCTCCTCTCGCGGCATTCCAACAAAAACATCTCAATGGGATTACATCAAGATATATTTTTTTTTTTGTCAGTCACAATCACACCATGGGGGATATAAAAATCCAGCTTTTAACTGAGAAAATTCTCTGGGGTGGCTCCACTGATCTCATTTTCTACAAATATTCATGAAGGTTCCACTCTCTGAAAAAGCAGGAGGATGTTACCTCTGGGGCTTTGTGGGGTGCAGGCATAGGAAAAATGCTGGTTATGGGTTCCTACCACACTCTGCTAAGGCCCAAGGTTAGCAGAACTATGTAGGCTTTGAGAAAGTGGGGCAAGGCCCTTCTCAGAAGGCCACACCACTTCTGAGGCACATCTTGTGCTGACACAAGAGGACTTCTGCAGTAGTCACACCACTGCCACATACCTCTAACATTTTACAGATTAATACTGTGAGACGTATGGCTTAAGCCATCAATAGATCAGCTGTAGCACTTTAGTGCCGGCATTGCCAGCATTTGAAACTTTGCGCCAATGTACTCACGTGAATGCAGTGTGAATGGCCGGTCCAGCGTGAACACTTCTAAGTGAAATCACAACACCCAGGTAAGTGACACACTTTTTATGACCCTCCCTGGCTAACTTGTAAGTTTTTAAGTGTATGTATGTGTTTTTAAAAACTTTTTGTGTGTTGTTTTTGTTTTTTAATTTCCTGCACGAGCATCTTCTTGTGAGAATCCGTGGGATTTTGAATGAGGAAATGAACGGAGCGCCGTTCACTTCCTCTTTCATTGCTGGGAAGCCTTTGGATGGGAGACAAGGTAAGTGCAGCATGGGGAGTTCTTTTGCTGGCATAAAAATTGAAAAGTCATGCTGGCAAAAGAATGGACTTTTTGGGGGGAGGGGTAGTCTGATAAAGTCCTGTAAGTCCATAGCTCCCCGTATGAGCCAGCCCAAGAACTTTGGAGGAAGGCTTTCTCTCAGCCCCACCATCTTCATAGCCATGGTTGATGAGGACGTGAGACAGAGCCTTCTCAGTGGCTGCTCCCAGACTATGGAACTCCCTCCCATGGGAGGTCCAGTTAGCCCCCTCCTTATTCTCTTTCCACTGGCAGGTTAAGCCCTTTTCATTTAGGCAGACTTTTGACTGGTTTCAATCATGTGGCAGCATAGTATTCAAAGTGGTGTGCCCTGTTTTTATTTTGTATGTTTTTAATTATGTTTTAAATGTGTTTTAAAATGTATTTTAAATTTGTTTTCAACTGTGTATTTTTAATAGAGGTAATTAACTGTTTTTTTTAAAAAAAAATACTACTTTTTTTTAAAAAAAAATACTTTGTAATACTACATTTTTAACTAAGCTTCTGTTTTAAATTTTGTAAGCCACCTTGGGTCCCTTGGCAGGAGGGAGGTGGGGTGTGAATGGAATAAAATAAATAAATAATGTTCTGTAAAACTGCCTGCATTCTGTTTGTGTTCTCCATTTAAGGTACATTTATTTCATAGAATCATAGAATTGTAGAGTTGGAAGAGACCACAAGGGCCATCCAGTCCAACCCCCTGCCATGCAGGTATCACGATCAAAGCATCCCTGACATTTGGCCATCCAAGCCTCTGTTTAAAGACCTCCAAGGAAGGAGACCCCACCACGCTCCGAGGGAGTGCGTTCCACTGCCAAACAGCTCTTACTGTTAAAAAGTTCCTCCTAATGTTGAGGTGGAATCTATGTTCTTGGAGCTTGCATCCATTGCTCTGTGTTCTAGTCTCTGGAGAAGCAGAAAACAAGCTTGCTCCATCCTCAATGTGACACCCCTTCAAATACTTAAACAGGGCTAAAAAATTTAATAATAATGAGGTACACAGATGCGTACATGAAAGGCTGTGCAAAAACTTACTAGAAAGCCTCTCTGCAGTTCTGAAGACTGCCTTCTAGGTTGTCCTTCAAGCTGCATTTGAGGCTTACCTCACGGTTGTGCAATTCTTACCCACAGAGTATGGGTAGCATTTTTTGTGTGTGTTAAAGATGAAAAGCAGTTTGAGAGTCTGCGATCAAGAGCAAGATGAGGAGTATGGTGTGTGTGTGTGTGTGTGTGTGTGTGTGGTTGTCTCTTAACCTTTCTCCTTCCTGCCGGCTGCCTGTGCAATGGACCATGCATTCATACAGATCGACCCAGTAAAGAAAGTCCGATTAATCTCAAGTTTATTATCTCAGGCTTTTCTCAATATCTGTGTTCTCAATATCATGGCCTCAATCCTGGTGATCCCTGCTTGCTCAACGACAGCAACATTCATCACATAGTCAGTCCAGTGTATATTTAGGATTATGCGTATATAGCACTGGTGAAAGTGTTTGAAGAGTTGTAAGTGTTAGCAATATATATATATGGTAGATACACACACACACACACACATACATACATATATATATATATATATATATATGGTAGTAATAGAAAAAATATTTGAAAATATCCAAAAATGGTTGAGAAACATCTTTCTTCAGTATTAGGAGAACCCTGAGGTGAAGAATCGTAGCCTGAAGAAAATCTTTGTTGTGGTGGTGGTGGGGGGGGGTTCTGCACAAAATTCACACGTGGGATTTTTGTGCAGAAAACAGCATTTACTGCACAGGAAACAATATTTCTACACAGAAATATTATTTTCTGCACCAAAAATGCTGTTTCCTGCACAACGATGACATGTATGAATTTTGCATAGAATAAGCCCCGAACTGCGAATACTTGTTGGAAACTGCATCGCTTTCAATAACAATAGCAATAGCAATAGCAATACCAATAGCATTGATATTTATATACTGCTTATCAGTGCCAAAGCACTCCCTAAGTGGTTTACAGTGTGTTAGCTAGTTGCCCCCAATAAGCCAGGTACTCATTTTACCAACCTATGAAAGGCTGGAAGGCTGAGTCAACCTGGAGCCCTGCAGGATCAAACTCACAACATTGTGGCTATAGTATTGGCATTTAACCACTGTGCCATCAGTGGGAAGAAAATTGCTAAAACTGCTCACAGCTTCCTACATGAATGAAATTACAAAGAAGTACATCCCTAATATATAGCAGGAAAGTGTATTTAGTAGGGATGGGCAAATGCGGTGGGCCCACAGGAGGAAAGTCTTGGCCCATGTGGCCTCCAGGGAGCTATGTGGACTGTCAAAAATCCCCCCCCCCCAAAAAAATTGGGAAAAATGAAACTAAAACTGATGGGAAACCCATTCTCACTTTTTGGAGGAAAATGATGTGGGTTTCTTAAAGTGTTAAAATTTGGGTTTGAGGGGGTATTACAGTACAGTACTCTATTTCAGTGGCTCTTAACCTTTTCTTTACCAGGGACCCCTTTAATATCTTTTGTTGCTGCAGACCCCCAAGACTTAACTCAAGATTTAAAACCCTTATAATAATAATAATAATAATACCTGATAATACTAATAATACAACTACACCATCTGTTAAACCTTCCCTCAGAGGCAATGGAATGGGAGGGAAGACTATTGTCCTGCTTCTTCCTGCACATTTGTGGCTGGATTGGATTGAATGGCAATGTGCAGACCAAGCCAGCCAGCCTTTGCCTTGACTCCTGTCACGTGGCCGTTCCACTGCCAACTTCAAGCCTTCACAGAACCCCTGTGAGGACATTGCAGACCTCTGGTGGTTCCCAGACCACAGATTAAGAATGGCTGCTCTATTTATTGTGTGAGCTGCCACTCCTGGAGGCAGCAATTAATCTCTTTTGCCAGAAAAAAATCCCCAACATTAGGGTGAGTTTTCTGGTGCCCCAGGTGGACACAGAAATATCTTGGGCCACATATGGCCCCTAGTTTGCCCTTTGCCATGGGTCTTTAGACTAAGTGCCCCTCATAGTGTAGCAATCATGATCTTAAATGTGTGCATGTGAGCATGCATTCAAAACTCACAAATTGAAAATGTTATTTTTGGACTAAATGTCCCAGAAGTACCTAGCCAGCATAGCCTCTGAGCATGGTGGCTGGGAGATTTGGGAAGTCATAGTCTCAAAAATGACACTTCAGAGCTTCAATCAAACCACATGTTTATTCACCTGTGCTGATATTTCAGCAGGTCTGGTAAGAGACTGAGAACTGAGATGGGATCCTGGAATGTTAAATCATGCCTCCAACTAAGGACAGACAAACCTCTCAAATTTTCCATACTCACTCAGTTAATTTTTTCTTAATATCAAGCTCTTTTCATTAAATTTATCAAAGAGTGGGAGAATTTGGGAAAGTGTTGTTGTTTTTCAAATATGAACTGGATGAAATTATCTCAATCACCAACATTGGTAAAATTCAATAGGTGCACCAATGCTCACCACAGAGAGGGCAATATTGTGCCTGTAGCTATTCAAAATGAGTCGGGGGGGGGGAAGAGGTAGGAGCCCTAAATAATATGCCATAAACATGGTTGAATCTACAGGGATCCAAATCTTAGAATAATCTTTCTCCCATAATCAGCTTTTAGAGAGAGAGAGAGAGAGAGAGAGAATCTTAAATTCTTTCCATCAAATGTATGAAGATATATGACATTTTTGAAAGTTTGTGTCAAAAAAATCAACCCAAACAAATTTCTCAGTCATCTCTACTTGCAGCAACACATAAATGACATGCAAGAGTATTCCAATTTTGTCCACACATCTCTACTGTAAATATATTTGTGGTACTGGAACTGAGTAAATCCACTGCACTGAACACTGATCCACTGAGGTAGTGATGGGCTATGATATTACTTTAGAGTAAGATGCTTCAGCTATTATCTCTTTAGAGATTCTGATACCACCTGACCTCACCTGCCTTCAGAGTTAAGGAAGGAGATGCTGCCAATGGTGGAGGCTGTGACTAGCGAACATGGCTGTCTACACTTCCTCCCATTTTGTGGAGGGAATAGGGGAAGAATGGGCCTGATCCATGGCTAGGATATGCTGGTGGGGAGCCAGCATATACTGGCTTGTGTAGATGAGCCTTGAGCGATCCTTGAAATATCACTTCTGGGTACCATTAGTCCAGAATCTGGAAAGTTTACTTGATGAACTAGCAATCCTGGGACTTGTAGTTTGGGGAGGAACATTTAGAAATCTCAGCAAGAGTGCTCTAATGCCTCACCAAACTATAAATCCAAGATTCCATAGGCTGCAAGAATGGCAGTTAAAAATAGCATAACAGTGCTATACTTGCATAGTGTGAATGGGTCCCAGACAGAAGCATTCACAAGTGGCAATGCTTTGATGGACTATGTCACTCAGATTGTAGGTAAGGGTGGGTGGTGTGACTGGCTGAGACAAGTAATAAGGTGAACGTTAGGCTGACCCTTTCTGTCTGCCATGCTTTTTATATAAATGTAAAATAGGAAACAGAGCTCCACGTGCTGATAGATAGTCACCTGATTAGTTCTCATTGATTTTAAAAGCCCAACACGTTTCAGCCTCTATCAGCATTGGCCTTCTTCAGGGGCTACACTTTAAACAGAAATTTCTGGAGTAGCATAACACACTCTACAAAGAATTGGACCATTAAGCAAAGAGCTCCTCTTCCTTTTGCTTCTTATACATGCTCAACAGTTCTCTCCATTGCGTGCCTTTTATGTGACAGAAGCTAAAGCTGTAAAAGTGTATTCAAATACACAACTCAGCAACTAAATGGCAAAATGATAACAATCCAGGAAAATCTTTCTCAGTTGATTGTGCTGCTACCATAAACTAACTAAAGACATAGAGATGAATCTAGAGCTCAGTCAAAATAGCAAGATGGTTGAGTGTAACCTATTGAAGGACTGCTAGCCAGTTTTTGCTGGACCACCATATGTCTTCTGGTTATTCAGATTTGTGCAAAGGATAATTGGTTAAATCAGGGGTGACCAAACATGGGCGTTGGATTCCCAAACTTTGGGCTCCATGATACCTTGGAGGGCTGCACCCCCTACTGCACCCCCTATTTTTTAAAATAATGCCTCCAATGTCTCTAGGAGCCATGGGCGCACTCCAACCATGTTTTTTGATCCCCCTGAGCTGCTTTAAGTCCTCCCCCTCCCAAGTCAGGATGTAAACTGAAAGTTACCTTCTAGTTTACTAGAAAGACTAGTAGAAAGACCTATCTTGGACCTAAAACAGACAAGCACAAGGAATAGCAAAATTGCTAGGGGGTGGGATAGGGGGTATTTTTTAAAAGAATATGTTCAAAAATATTTTGAGCCTTCCACAATTATGGATGCTGGAGTTGCTGTGGTCCTCAAAAAGTTCCTTTAGTGGGGGCTATACCCCTGTATTACATGAATCTTGGCTGGCTCCTGTAAGCTCTGTTTGGATACTCTGGATACTCTGTTTTACATTTAAAACAGATAAAGTATACCCAACTTAAGAAATCCCAAATATGTAGTCTTAGCGCTAACTCTCTTCCAGCATCGACTGTTCCCTTGGGTTCTTTGCTGTATGCAGAATTGTGTCTCCTCTTTCTCATTGCAGAGGAAAGAGCAGCTGACTGCTGTGTTCTTGCCTTGCCAATTTGCTGAAGAAGAGCTGGCAGGCCATACAGAGAGACCTGGGGGAACCAGACATGACAGGTGTGTTCGTGCATCTTCAAGTCACCTGTCAAGTTATGGAGAACCATGAATTTCACAGGGTTCTCTTAGGCAAGGAATCCTCAGAGGTGGTTTTGCCAGTTCCTTCCTCTGAAATAGAGCCTACAGTACTTGGTATCCATTGGCTGACTCCCATCCAAGTACTAACCAGGGCTGACTTTGCTTAGCTTCCAAGATCAGACAGGATCCGGTACCTTTACGGTATTTAAGACTCCTGTGCATTTTATCATTGTGTAAAAGAAGGAATTTCAGCAGGGGTTGTTTGTCATGGAAGCAACGTCTGCCAAAATTTCATTTTCCATACCACTGTTAAAGGCATAGGAGTCTTGTCCTTGGCAACTCTATAGAGAAGCATTTTTAAAAAGTAGGTGTGAGTGTCTGACATCAGACCACTCATATCTATACCCAAAGAACTCAAGTTCAGATCATAGCATGTTATTTAGAGCAGCCAAAACATGTCAAAGATAAAAAAAACAGAACATGTAATTGCTTTTATGTGTTATGAAAGTACAATTTGGGTAACTGAAAATTTATTTCATTCTTTTATAGTTCTGGAGTTGTTATGGCTTACAGACTTGAGAAACAAATTACCCACTTAACTAGGTATGCCACCAACTGGCTTCCAGCATGATCCTGTTGCATGTCTATTCAGAAGCAAGTTCCACTGTAGTCAGTGGAATCCATCACCACAAAGAAGACACAATCTTTTTTATTGGTTAAATGTCTCCAACAGCTCTTCACTATATCATCCATTTTATCTACTCTTCCATATTCAAAGTAGCTTACAAATCAGGTTTTAAAAAATCATTAAAAATATCAAAACTCATTAGGTTAAATACAATGAAACATTTTATAGTCATCCTCAGAAGATAAGATCAGCCCCAGGTGTCTTTTAATCTAATCCATCAGCATCCATTGTGAAGGACCTATAGATTCAAAGGCATATAGCGCATTTGGAAGACTTCACAAAAGAGTCTGGAGTAATAAACACCTGAGGCAAAGCATAAAAATCAGTGTGTATAGAGCCATTGTACTGGCTATTCTCCTTTATGGATCTGAAACATGGGTCACCTATCGCCACCACCTACGACTCCTTGAATGCTTTCATCAGCGCTGTCTACGCACAATCCTAAATATACGCTGTCTACGCACAATCCTAAATATACACTGGACTGACTATGTGACTAATGTTGCTGTCCTTGAGCAAGCAGGGATCACCAGCATTGAGGCCATGATATTGAGAACACGGCTGTGCTGGGCAGGGCACATTTCTAGGATGGAGGACCATCGTCTCCCAAAAATAGTACTCTACGGTGAACTTGCCATGGGTCAGCATAAGAGGGGCACTCCAAAAAAGCAATACAAGGACTCCCTGAAACAACATCTCAGGCTCGGCCAAATTGATCACCAACAATGGTCCGCCCTGGCCTCACATTGGGAGGCATGGAGATGCACTATCCACAATGCTGCAGCCTTATTTGAGAACTCACGCCGAACAAGTCTTGAAGAGAAACGACAATGCAGAAAGAATCGCAACACGGAAACATCACCCAAGGAGACCTTCTGCTGTGCTTTCTGCAACCGGACTTGTTTATCTCGGATTGGCCCTTTTAGTCATCAGCGCGCTTGCAGAAAGCACGGGATGAGTCCTTCCTGAATCTTCGTTTGCGAAGAAAAGCCAGAGAGAGAGAGAGAGATTCTACCACATTAATCTGTTGGTTTTTTTACAACCATCTGTGCTGTTTATCAGTTTGGTTTGAGTCTCAGTTCATGATGCTGTTCCTGTTGGTTATTAACCTAACTTTTCCCAAACTGTGGTCTAAAACCCTACAGGTTTTTTGGGGGGGGGGTCTGTGAACCAGGCACAAAAACAGATATTTTGCAGCCCTGTTACTTTGAAAATTGTGTTTAAGTACATTGTTGAAGGAGAGTGTCCACAGCTTTCATCAGAATCAGAACCAAGGGGGCCCAGGACCCAAAAAAGTTTAAGAACCACTGGTTTAAAGTCTTTAGAGCTTAAGAAAAGAGTATATCAATAACAGCCTCTCTTCATATGATAATTACTTAGGCAACTCCAAAAAAGAGGAAATACTTCATTGTCAACAAGAGAAAAAGAACAATAGTAGACGCAGAGCTTTATAAAATATGCAAGCACTCATCTACATGAAGAGAGGCCAGTTTAGAATTAATGAGCAAGATCCTTACATCATTACGAGATGGAGCTTAACTTTATACTTTATACTCACCAAGTAACACAGCAGTTTCACAACAGCACCAAATTAGTGCATTGCAACATATACTGACCAACCATACAACCAAATGCTCATGTTCATCTGCACGGACAACGCTCATGCACAACGCTCATGCACTACATGTGGAACTCTGCTTCCACAACCTTCAACAGAAAATGGCCTTTCCTTATTGGACAAAAATGTCCAACCACTTCTGTGGTTGACACACAAATGCATAAGATGCCAACAGGATCCCAACCAAAGACTGTAATTTAAATAGAAACACAATGCATCCCACCATACTGGAGTTGAAAATGACCCAGGGAGATGTGTCCTTGCTGCTCAGTTTAATGTCAAAAGCTGAAGTATTGATAGGCATGTTCAAGGTCCTTATTGTCTTGTATTTGGGACGCTTTGGCTCCCATATTGGGAGAAAGGTGAGATACAATACTGTATAACTATATCATCTATCGCTCTATCTATCCATCTATCTATCTATCTGTCGTGTGTGTGTGTGTGTATTTCTCTTGTGTGCATGCTTTAAACCAGAGCTGGACAGTGGAAAGCCCATGAAATAGAGATGCCATCTATAAAGTTATACTAATGGCAATCCTAGAGAAGAGATGTACTGCATGTTCAATAAAATCAGGGCTTGGGAAATTTATTGTTTTTGGACTAAAAATCCTCCATGGTCAGGCTGCCTAGGAAATTCTGGAGCTTGTCACCCTGAAAAGTAACATTCTCAGGTTCTGACTGAATCCATCCTTTGGCATCTCAATTGTCTCTGGGGCAAATGGGGATGGGGCAGAACTACGTGGCTGCTGCCCTTGCTTTCTTTTAATGGGACTTTGCTCTTATTCCCCCGAGTAGAACACCCTGTCAAAAGAACTTAACAATTGGCTAACCTTTCCATGCAATTAAAGGCCACATCTGTCTCCCAGGCCTGCTTCTCCTCCTCTGGCGAGGCACAGACATGAACTAAACAGGCTGTCTTGTTGATTTGGTCAGGGAACAAAGGCCCCCATTCATTGCGCACTCACTCGGGCCACTTGTGGGTGTGCAAAACTAACTTTGCTCAGAGGGGTGGGCGGACAGTCTTTGCTGAAAGCTCAGCCCTGCCTTCCCCCACTCTCTGCATCCCAATATACCCAATGATATAAATCAATTGGTTTCCCCGGCCCAGTAGGGATGGACTTCTTACTAACTCTGACTCCATTGAGCACAAAGAAAGAAAGAAAGAAAGAAAGAAAGAAAGAAAGAAAGAAAGAAAGTAAGTCTATGCTAGAGGGAGGAAAATATCACTTCAATCACCGGAATTTTCATGTGGCTTGATACCCTATCTAGCCAAGGATCTTTTCTCTCTGTCAGAGATAGCCAAGTGTCCTTTAGATGGGCAGCTCAAAATCAGAATACAATCCAATACAAGCCAGTGGGTTGCTGATTGCCAATTACTACACATGCCCCATCCTCATTTTCACTAGACTCAGTGAAAATGAGCATTAGGCCTCTGTTGAACATATGATTTTAGCTCACCATATTCAGGGACAGGGACCCAACAATAGACAGTCATAGAATCACAGGCAGTCCCTACACCAGTGGTTCTCAACCTGTGGGTCCCCAGATGTTGTTGGACTAGAGTTCCCAGGAGCCCTCTGAGGTCTCACCTTGACAGCCAGGTGGTCCTCCCAGTCATTAGTGAGACTGTAGGATTGAACTCACAGCCTCGCTAATGACTGGGAGGACCACCTGGCTGTCAAGGTGAGACCTCAGAGGGCTCTTGGGAACTCTAGTCCAACAACATCTGGGGACCCACAGGTTGAGAACCACTGCCCTAAAGAATCATAGAATCAGAGAGTCCCTAGAGAGTCGTAGAATCACAGAGTTGGAAAGGACCACAAGAGCAATCTAGTCCAATGCCCTGCCCTGTAGGGACAGGCAACTCCAAGCACCCTCCAAAAATGGCCCTCCAACCTCAGTTTAAAGACAAAGAAAGAGAGTTTACCACCCTCCAAGGCAGTCTATTCCACTGTCCAAAAACACTTACCATCACCAGGTTCTTTCTTAAGGTTTAGGCAGAATCCCTTTTCTTGTAATTTGAATCCATTGGTTGCAATATCAGTGTTCTATACAGTACCAATGCAACCAAATCCATCCACATTCACAAAGCCTCACTTCAGCCTGCTGAAACTTTGCCAGCCTGTATGCCCTCTAATCAGTCAAACTCCACCTTTAAAAAATCCAAACCCAACACAAACCAGACAAACCCCAGACTGGCAATCCTAAATCGGTGACCCTCACCGATGTCTTTTGTGAGGCTTTAAGTTTTCCAGTTTCACAGATCTTTTCTTTAAAAATGGTGTCCTAACTGTTAGTCCAAGAAGGGCTCTCCAAGTGGGATTTAAAGTCATGCAAGGAAACAACACTGAAAATAACAAAGTATTCACCCATCTTACATAAAGGAAGGAAGAACACACTGTTAAAAAAAATAATAGTGAAAAGAACGCCAATTCACAGCAGACTCATCAACGGTCCACCTTAACCCAGCCAAGTTTTTACCAGCTTTCTCATAAAAACATAAGCCTGATGAACCTCCTCAAAAGAGACAATTTCACAGTTATTGTTCGTGTGTGCCTTCAAGTAGTTTCCAACTTATTGCAGAACCTATTATGGAGTTTTCTTGGCAAGATTTGTTCAGAGAGGGTTTGCCTTTGCCTTCCTCTGAGGCTGAGAGTACACGACTTGCCTAAGGTCACCCAAGTGGGTTTCCATGCTCAAGTGGGAATTTGAACCCTGATCTCCAGAATTGTAGCCCAGCGCTCAAAACTATTATACCATGCTGGCTCTCAATTTCACAGTACTGAATTTAAAATCAGTATTTGTATTCTTCTTAATATTGTTTTATTGGTACATGGTGATGTTCCCAAGTCAATTAGACCCTCTCAGCGTCAGAGTTTTGCTAGGAAATGGTCACTTATTTCTGGCTGCAACAGTTCATCACTAAACTGGCCTGAATTCAGGCTATTGGTAGTCGGGCTGAAGAATAGTATTAGGAATTTCTGGGCAGCTGCCAGTAGATCCCATCAGTCTGACAAAGATACATTCCATGGATGAGTTGGGCCCTCTAATGCTGGGTGCCTGAATCTGACAACCCACCATTTAAAATGTCCACGGTGAGCCAGCTCACTAGACAAAGCATTACTCTGGAGTACTCTGCAATAGCCCAGCTTGCTTGGAAAAGGTTGAAATGGCAGCTTCCTGGCCACTTCCTGCAAGTGAGTTCAAGAATGCTGGGAGTATGTATGTGAGCAGGGGTGTCCAAAAGGTAGCATTTACTAATGGCCCCGTGGTTGCAGAATAGAGACACAAAAATCTCTCATCTCATTATCTTTCTTTAAGTACCACCTGCATTTTTTCCTATCCTTGGTTTATATCCATCCTTGGTTTATATCAGCTTGTGAGAGCTTGTGCTTATTTCTAGAACAGACATTTGTGCAATTTTGTAATGTATTTCTTCTCATTTTTGTTTTCCTTTAATTTACACAACTTTCCCCCATTCATTAAAGTGTATTTCTGAATCTACATTCTTTTCAGTTAAGTGCCCTTTAGCTGTTCACATTTTAAAATACAGACATTGTTTTAGGCACACATTATTTCTTGGAATCACCCTATATGCCTTGCAAATGCTTGAGGCGAGGTGTGCATTTTCACCATAAGTCTCTGGAGACTTTGGTCTTCAACATATGAGGCTGCTAAAGTGGCATTTCAGCAGGACAGCAATGAATTTGGCTAGTACTTATCAGACAACACTGTTGCTATCTTGTTGGTTTTAGCGTTCTAGCCATTACTGTTGCACCCCTTTCAATTGACAGGAAAGCCCCATCAATACCTGCTAAAATACCTGCTAATGTATTTTAGCCCTATCAATACCTGCTAATGTTCCGCTGCTGCCCCTGGTGCAATAGGTCCCTTCACTTCAGTTCCAAGATGACTGCAGTCACATGGCATGAGGAGTCCTTAATCTCCTCCTCTCCTCCTCACCAATCCAAAACAGCACAGGAGTCAGCCTGCTTTGGAATAGCAAGGGGGAGGCAGCAAAGAAAAGGAGAGGAGAGAATCAGACCCCCACGTGCCACATGACCACAGTAATCCCAGAACTGAAGAGAAGGGACCTATCACACCAAAGAGTTGCCAAAGGAGCACAGTTGTGCAAATGAAAAGAGGTGTGATAATAAATGTTTTACAATTGGTATGTTCCTGTTTCCTTAATAACATGACTGCTGCGAGCCGCAAGGCTGGTGTGATAATTTCTTTTGAGTCCAATGAAATTTTTAAAATCCTTAAATTTTGGAAAGTTGCATTTTTAAAAAGCAGTTTGTTACTCACTACTAATTTTTATATTACTTGTTATTCAGAAAGTTACACTTTACCTCTTAGCTGTGTTTAATTCTTTAAAAATAAAAAGACAAATATTGTCAAAAATTGGCATCTAAAAGTGAGATTTTTGGCGTAATAAAAAAAAAACTTGTTGCACTAAAAAAAGACCAGTTTTAGCAACGCAACATTATTTCATATAATAACCTTGGTATACACTTTCACCCTTCCCTAAATAACGTTACAAGGAAAGATGCAAATCTTTACTCAAAGCCTAGTATTCTTGGATTTTTGCATAATTACTTCTTGCTTTTTTTTTAGGCCTTCGGGGTTGGATAATTACATAGCTGAGATCATAAGATCAAAACCACTCAGTCAGGTGGTCCCTCTCTATTCTACATTGGACACTGCATAGAGCTTCCTTATCTGTCCCAGGAAACTTGAGTTTCAAAGCTTTAGAACCTGCGACTTTTCCTGGGTTCCACACTGAAGCCAGCAGGGATACAATTCCTTGCTAACTGCATTCTCAAAGGAAGCAACAAGTAATTTTAACAATTTTCTTCCTGCTATGAAGTCTTTGAAAACTGTGCCATTTTTTGAAGGCTACTTGCATTTCTCTGTACAAAATTAGCACCTAGTATTTTTGCATAAAAAACAGCATTTTCTGCGCAGAAAAAAATACTGATTCTGTACAGAAAGTGCTGTTTCCTCTGCCATTTAAGAATTTTGCACAGAATATGCCCTGGACCAATCCAGGATTCTTCTCATCAGGGTTTTGTGACACTCAAGAAATATATTTTTTTCCAAGCCTTTTCCATATATTCTTGAATATTCATTCCATCCCCCAGAAGCCAGTAAACTAAAGAAGTGTGTGAGGAAGGGGGAATTAGATTGTAAGGAAGGGAGAAAGGGAAACCAAGAGAAGCATTGTTGATAAAGTGATGAGAAACTGGATTTTCAAAAATTCATGCACTGTATCCTTCTCTTCTAAGTTCAAAACAGGTGTGTGTGTGTGGGGGGGGGAGAGAATAAAGTCCTGGACAGCATTTCCCCCCCCCCCCCAGCTTCATTCAGCTAAGGCTCCTAGTACAAGCATATAAGTTTAACATAAACTTAATAGTTAAATTTCCCCCCTTCTCACATACATGAAATTGAATTACAGTTGCCCCTCCACATTTGCGAACTCGACATTCGCGGTTTTGATTATTCGCGGTTTTGGGAGGCCCCCCTCCGCCCTCCCAAAACCGTGACACGGGGCCTCCGGAGGCCCCGTGAAGGCCCTGGGAGGGAGCGGGGAGGGCTGGGGAGGCCTCCACGGGGCCTTCAGAGACCCTCTGGAGGCCCCGCGAAGGCCTTGGGAGGGAGGGGGTGGCCGGGGAGGCCTCCGTGGGGCCCTGCAAGGCCCCACAAAGGCCTTGGGAGGGAGGGGGTGGCCAGGGAGGCCTCCATGTAATTGTGAGGCCCCGCGAAGGCCTTGGAAGGGAGGGGGGAGGACCGGGGAGGCCTCCATGGGGCCTTTCGAGACCCCGCGAAGGCCTTGGGAGGGAGGGGGAGGACCGAGGAGGCCTCCGTGGGGCCTTGCGAGGCCCTGCGAAGGCCTGGGGAGGGAGCGGGGTGGCCGGGGAGGCCTCCATGGGGCCTGGAGAGGCCCCGCAAAAGCCTTGGGAGGGAGGGGAGGACTGGGGAGGCCTCCGTGGGGCCCTGCTAGGCCCCGCAAAGGCCTTGGGCTGGAGGGGGGAGGGCTGGGGAGGCATCCATAGGCCTCGGGAGGGTCTCCGGAGGCCCCAGGAAGGCCTAGGAAGGGAGTGGGGAGGTGGGGGAAAGCGACTATGGGGCCTCTGGAGGCCCCGTGGTTGCTTTGGCAGGGGAGGGGAGGAAATCAATATTCGTGGATTTTTCACATTCATGGGGGTCCGTGGAACCTAACCCCCGCAAATGTGAAGGGACGACTGTAGTTGGGTTTTTTTTTACCTTAACAACTAATAACTAAATGCATCAAGCTTGTTTTACTAACCTCCACATCCCTGAACCCATTTTCCTATGAGAATTGCATCGCATCCCTATCAATTCTGTACATATTCCTGTTTTGTTTCAGGAGCAGAACTTTCTTCATGTTATCTTCAGAGTGCTCCCTGAGAAGTTTGTTTCAGGTTATAACCACAGCATTTGGGAGTCCTCTCGCCTTCTCAAGAGTAGGAGATGGGGCCAAGCCTGTAACATGTGTATATTAGGTGTACAGTAGGACCCACGTATCTGCTGGGGATTGGTTCTGGGGGTGGGAGTGAATACCGAAAACCGCAGCTAATAGCAAACACCATTGAAAATAATGGGACTTCTGGTTTAAAATACTATAGAATTGCCTTGGAGGACCCTAGAAAATGGCTAGAGAGGACACATTTTCTAGGAAGACTCTATGGTAGGTATGCTGTTTTGTGTCCCATGGATAATTGAATCAGTGAATATGAGGGTCCTACTGTATATAAGTTCCCTTTTCTCCCTTTCTGGATGTGTCAAATAGATCTGGGAATTTTTTTCTCTCTCAGTAGCCTTTGGTATATAGAAGACACTTGGATTTTCATACTTAATTACTGTCTGACTTTCCCCATGAATTTCATCAAACACAGACAATCAAATTAAGGCCAAACTAGACCATGAGACAGAAATCTTTGATTAGGATCTCCAGCACTTATGACTTTGCTAATCTGTGGCATCAGGGGCATAAATGAGCATTGAGAAAGGGCATTTAACTCTTTCCTCCTATAACCTTTCCTCAGTGTTGCTATTAGCTCTGTGGTGGGAGAGGAGAGACAGCCAAAAGAACACTGTTGTGTCATCTACATGTGGACGATTAAATTCAGCTACATTCCTGCACAATCTTGCAATTTAGGTCACTGGGACTTACTTCAGAGTAAGCATACATAGACTCAGGTTTTGCAGCATTACATTCAGTTTCACTACTGGCCAGTTTTGCATCTGGTACTCACATGAGTTTGTTTTTTAAGCAAAATTTTCAAGCACAGATCAACTTCTGCATCAAATTCCAGTGGCAAACTGTCACAGAAAAAAGTCCATTTTTATCTGTCTTTTGAAACAGATAAACAAGCACATTGCTTATTAACATGCTTATAAATTAAATCTAGTTGGGTCTAAAGACATTTTGCTGTCTGAGGCAGAATGGAAAATAGCGCCCCTGCCTATCAAAGTCAAGGCACAAAGTACTTTAGGCCAGTCAAGTTGGCACACAAGGCAAAAACTCTCATAAGTGTCTTTTCCTTTTTTGACAGGAAAAACAAATCATAATAATAGAAATATGACAATAAATGATGCGACTAACAATGTGCTGCCCTTTCATGAGAGCCCGAATATGCTGTTGAGGCAGACACCCCTCTGTGCCCAATGGAAAAATGGTCTCTTGAGTCTAGCTAACCCTGGCTTTATATTTATTCCTCACCTTTCCTGGGAGCAGTGTGGTGTAGCAGTTAGAGTACTGGATTAGTATTTGGAAGATGCAGGTCTGAGTCCCCACAAAACCATGAAACGTACTGGTTGACCTTTTTTCTTTCTCTGCCTGATCAACCTCAGATGGTTGTCGGTTTTGTGTTTCTGGGGCTAAAAAAGGGTGGAAGAGAGATATCTACACGTCAGGGTATCAGTGCAAGGAATAAATGAAGCATGACGATCTTTAATGCTATACTGAATTAACAAGGATCAAGCCTCAGATGTTGCACCCACCACACAATTTGCTGTATGTATTGGCTTTATTTGAAGACAGAACAAAATTCTTTAGGGAGGAAGAGAATGGGAGTGGCTACCCCATAACAAAATGGCTGCCTCCTTTGCCATTTGTGAGGTATCGCCATTATAGTGGATCACAGTTGACTAACCATCCAAAAAACCCCACCCACATTTAGATGGAAAAGGTGAATTGTTCCACCAAGAATTCATTCATGTGAGAGGTGCAGAGTTCATGACTAACCCAACAAAAGGGAGACTGGAGTAGTTCTGTTGCAAATACAGAGTATGCTGTCCCATTCAATTCTATTTTTAAAACAAAAATACTAAGAAACTTTTTTTAAAAGGATTTCTTTCTTTTTTAAAAAAATAACAAGAATGCTTTGCAAAAGGGGGTGGGGGGGCTCAAAAGCAGCCCAAGAGGTTTAAAAGGCATCCCATGCCATTTTGCAGGGATACAAGATAGAAGAATATCACAGTCCAGTCCTATGTATGTTTATCAAAGTAAGCCCCACCGAGCCCAATTAAATACTCAAATACTCCTGAATGGACTGAAGAATCAATGAAATGAAATTAGAAAAACAAAGGTGACGATGGAGCTGTGTTTATTTATTTATTTATTACCTGCTGTACAGCCACAAAGGCTCTCAGAGCACCTTACAAATTGTTAAGCACTTACAACTTACACCTACACCTACAATAGCACCTGTACATCTACACTGGTTTTATAGTGAGCTAGGCACTCTCCAAGTGGTTTCCAGTCTGTGTTAGCTAATTGCCCCACAATCCAGGTACTCATTTTACCAACCTACAAAAGGATGGAAGGCTGAGTGAACCTTGGAACCCTCTGGAACTGAACTTGCAATGTGGTGACTTGCAGTACTGGCATTTAACTACTGTGCCACCAGGGCTCCCCTGTATCACAAACTCATATCTCCTTGAATTATTGGGTCCTCCCCCCGCCCCGTCGATTTTTGGTTGATTCAGTTTGGCCTCATAGGCAACACTAAGTTCACTTTAATCTAAGAGTACAGCCTAGTAGCAGCTCTGTTGAGTTCCCCGTACTAGGATTTAAGTTGATTTATTTCCCAGGCTAAGACTGGGGGGGCTTCTTTAATTCCCTCCCAAAAATATATGTGTGTTATATTTTGACCTACTAATCTCTTTAAAATATGCAAAAGCAGAGTTATAGAAAGATTCGGCATGTATTTTGAACAGGCATTTTGATAAAATATGAGGTGCAATTAGTATTGGGGTACCCATACCAAGAATAACAAAAATCTTATTTGAAGTGGCCCAGCCAATAAGGGAGGAAATTGCTTAAAATATGACATGCCAGCTACAGTGCCAGCATAAGATCATAAACCATGATGCTATACTTACATGGTAGGGCTACTCCAATAGCCCACATGTTTTTGGAATGAAGTGCTACTAAACTGATTGATGTCATGAGGACTAACAGCCTGATCGGATTCTTTGAAGTCTACTTGCAATGTTGCCACCCATAATGCTTATTCTTGGAGCATGACAAGTCCTGGGTGAGTTGTCAGCAAAGAAATGTTTTCATACTTTTAAACTGCCATGCACTGTGTACCACCGCTTCTGAAGAAGTGCAAAAACTGGCAGATACCTTATGTTCCAGGCCATACATTCATTGGAAAAGTGCAGATCTGGGACCCTTTCAGATGACACAATCATAATGCTATGCCTCCACTTTAACTGCCATGGTTCCACCCTAAGGAGTCCTGGGATTTGCAATTTGGGGGGGGGGTGTTTAGAATTCTTACTCAGAGAGCTCTAGTGCCTCACCAAACTACAAATCCCAGAATTCTGTAGAATGTTGCTTTGACAGTTAAAGTAAAATCAAATTCCTATAATTTTGTAGTGTGAAAGGGCCTCGGGTCATTACAGGATTGCCAAGAGTTCTGAACTAAAAGAAAGAAGATTTTAGCTAAACATTAGGAAGAAATTTCTAATAGCAGGATATATAGTGGACCACCTTGAAAGGTGGTGGACTGCATTAAAGATTTTTAATCAGTGGTTGAAGGCCAATGAATCAGCAAACCTGAAGCAATAAGATTTTTAAAAAACACCATAAGGGAGAACTTGCTGTTCTTCAATATCTTTTCCAACCCCGTGGGCCTATGCCTACTCTTTCTATCCCTGGTACATTTTTTGAGCCATAAAATGAAAGCAAGGAGTAGGCTGTTTGCTTTAGGAGATACAGGACTTTCAACATGGGATACATTCCCCACTTCCCAATACATGGATAAGGATTAATTTCATCTTCCCCCCCCCACCCCGTTTTCTGTGTCCTGGGATAGTTTTTTCAGCCTTAAATCAATTTCTCTATGAGATTTTAATCCCAGCCAAACCTGACAACAGATTCTTTCCTCACAGAAGCTGGACCACATAATGCTAAATTCCCTAAGCATTTGAGCATTCTGTAACACCAAACATTACACAATCGTAGCATTATGATCCTGCTTTAACTGCTGTGGCAACATCCTATGGGGTCCTGGAGTTTGTAGTTTGGTGAAGCACTAGAGCTCTCCGACTGGCAATTCTAAACATTCCTCTATAAACTGCAAACCATAGGAGGTTGCCATGGCAGTTAAAGTGGAATCACACTGCTACAATTGTATAGTGTGAAAGGGCCCTAGATCCAATGTAAGAAGCTTTATCACTACAAGCTTAATAAAGTGTAAAGGTTCAATATAATACAGTAGCACAGTAATAACTCTTTATTAATTGAGATTAGTTTGTCAGTTAATGCAGGTGATAAATCCAGTTTAAATCAATGGGTGATTTACATGCAATGCCTTCTTGCCCCAAGAATTGTGTGTGGATTTACAAAACTAATAGCAGGCAGAAAGATCTCAAAGATACTGCAGTTTCTGTCTGCTGAATATACAGTATATTATGTGCCTTGATGAATAACTTTCTGCCAAAATGGGAAGAAAAACATGGGTGGAAAACACACACATAATTTGCCACATTGTAGAGGACATAAGAAATGGAGTGGATAGTTAGTGGATGTGTCACTGCACAGACTACAGACACACCCTCACCAAGGCTCAAAACCTTCACAAGCTGCAGTAAGAACAACAGGAAACAGCCCTGAGTATTTATAGTGGTATAGTGTTTATCCCAAAGTGACATTCTGAAGAGATTATGATGCACATTGAAAAAATAAAATAAAAACTGAAGACTGGAAGAGGACATGATGTTAGCTGCAAAGTGCCACAATCACCAAAGCTCTGAACTAGAGCTGGATGGGTTGTTTCGCACTACACATTTATAACACAGGAAGGAGGTCCTCAGCATACGAGCAAGGCTGGTTACATGCAGGGGGCCTTGATCATGTGCTGCAGGCCACCTTCCCGGCTGCAGAGTGACACCAGCGTCGGTGTTGGTGGTGTCCAGCAATACTAGCTGAGGTTCAGGTACAGATCCTGTGTTTTCATACCAGACCCATCCAGGTTTTCCCAGGGGTTATTTTAAAATGCTTTACATGGGTTTATCCTGGTTACTCCCCAGCTTTGCCTTGGATGTTGTCAGGACTGTCCAGAGGTGAATCGGAGCAAGAGTCCTGCACTGTTTGGATTGCAGGGCTTCAAGACAGGGAGAAGCCAGGGTAAATTGCCCATCTAGACAAGACCTATGATTCCACTATAAATGCAATAGCAACATCCTATGGAATCCTGAAGTTTATAGTTTGGTGAAGCAGTAGAACTCAGAATCCCAAATACCTTCCCCTAAACTGTAAATCTCAGGATTCTATAAGTTGGAACTATGGCACTTAAAGTAGAATCATAGCACTATCATACCCTCTAACATTTTACAGATGAACACTGGCATACATGTGGCCAAGCAACATCAAAGTGTAGTCAAAATGGCAAAACGTATTAATGAGGAAGAACAGACAAGCTATGAGAGGGTGCAGCAGTTAGTTTTTGCTTGAGCCTACTGGGAAGAGCAAGATTTTGGCCCCTCCCCTCCTCCCCTCCCACTCACTAAGTTAACAAAATGTAAACTACATTTGCACTTTGAACTCTGTTTGCAGCAACTGAAGTAAACTGATTACAAAGGAGGAAGGTGGAGAGAAAAACTGGGAGATTTTAAAAACATCTGAAAAAGGGAATGACAGATGATTAATGTTTTGGCATGTATGCATTTTTCCTCTATCCTGTCTGCCATCATGACACTAATCTCACTGAAGGGAAAACTAGGAAATGCAACTTTTTTGGACTCCAATTCTCAGAAATCCCCAGCCAGATTATAGGATTTGTAGTCTAAAAATAACTTGTCCAAGCTCTGAGTGCAGAAAGTTTCCTTTGCCTACCATGAGAATGGTGATCACCACGGTCAGGACATAAAATTAGTGGCAACAACTAATGAATGCAGGATGCTCTTGTTCCACAAGATTTCTTTTTTTAAAAAAAAAATTAACACTCTGGAGTTTCCTCCCAATTTAGAAGTGAAAAAGTGCTGAGAAGAACATTCAAGTTTAGCTAGAATTCTGCATATTTTAAAAATGGTTTTGCATAATTGATTCTGCTAGTCATGAGGTGTGGCAGAATCTTCTGCAGGATGTTATGAGCCCCACCTGCAACTGCTGGAAATCTTATTCAGCGCCAGAGATGCCAAGCCACAAGGCACTGCCCACAGTTTAAAGTATATTTTGGAAGTTCTTTCAAAACACATACACATGAGCTAAGATTCTCAGAAAGTTCAGTTCTCTGTACAAAAATACCATACTATTCCCCCCCCGCCCCATCTTTTTGGCAGAATCAGAACAATATATATAGCTACACTACTAAATGTTCCCTGTTATAAAATAGGTATTCTAGCTTTCCCAAGCAAGAGGGGGAATTCCTGTTTTCTGATCCCTATCCCTGACTAATCAAGTTCTCTAATCTATCATGTTTTGTCCATGGTAGAGAAGGGGTGCCACAAGAAAACTTTGGAACGTTTCACACTGGCTCCTTGTTCCACTAAAGAAGCAGGGTTTATGCCATCACTATGCTACCAAGATTGTAATGCTGCCTTTCACATTTCAGTTTTGCTACCGCGCATGGTGTAGTGGTTTGAATGTTGGACTAAAACACAAAGAGACCAGGGTTTGAATCCCCACTCAGACATGGAAATCTACCTTGGGCAAGTCACATGCTCTCAGCCTCAGAGGAGGCCAAGGGCAAAACCCCTCCAAACAAATTCTGCCAAGAAAACCCCATGATAGATTCACCGTGGGGCTTGTCATCAGTAAGAAATTACTTGAAGGCACACAACATCAATGTTATTGTAGCAACAACTCACACAGTAGCTTTCTTGTAATGGGGGCAGTTTGGGATGGGTGCTCAATACTTCTGCCATCCTGTCCCTCATCTTAATTTCTCTGTTTACTAGCTGGCTGTTGTCACTTTTAATATTTTTTATGCCTCACTGTCATAATTGTGCTAGTGCAACATTCCTTCAATGAACTTCCAACGGGTTCCCTTGCTGCTATATCACTAGATGAATATAATGCAAACCCAGCATACCCTCCCTCACCCCCAATGACTTCAAACTTTCTGCAAAGTTTACATCTCTAGTCTTCCTAACTCTAATGAGGTGTATGTACTTTGAAAATCTAGCAATGTAGGTACCCCTCCCTTGTATCCATAGAACCAATATCTGCAGTTTCAGTTATCCACGGCTGGGGAAAAAATAGGGACACATACCATAGAGTCATGATGGAAAATGCCTAGAGAGGTGTCCTCTCTAGAAATCACTAGGTCCTCCAATGCAACTCTGTGGCATGTTTGCACTGCCTTTATTTTAACAGGGTTTGCTATTATCCACAGTTTCATTTATAAATGGTAAGTCCAGGAACATATTCCAAATGGAGACGGTGGGGGGGGACAACCTGTAATGTCTAAAGTTGCATCTCTCTACATAAACTACATAAACAGCAGATGCTATGCAAATCTATAACCACCCCATCCTTTTTCTTCTTCCTTGGCAATGCATTAATGGCTCCTGAAAACTCAGTGAGGTTGTAGCAATGGGGGGAATACGAACATCACCTCCCCAACTAAGAATTCTTTCTCCCAAATGTAATTTTCCTTCACTACCCAAATTGCTTGGCCATGGAAACCCACTTGGTGACTTTGGGTGAGTCACATTCTCTCTGCCTCAGAGGAAGACAAAGGCAAGCCCTGTGTGAACAAATCTTGCCAAGAAACCCTGTGATAGGATTGCCATAAGTTGGAAATAACTTGAAGGCACACAGCAGCAGCAGCAACAACAACCCCAAATTTCTAGCATTGCAGTAACTTAAAACTTCAGTTATTCATTTAGAAATACAGGCTCCAATCCTGTTGTAAGTCATGACTAGAGTAGACCCATTCATTCAATGGAAGCTACTATGTGTCAGCTCACCATTCAATAAATGTTTGACTAGATCTACACTAGTTGGGACTAACCACTAGGATGTCAACCACAATTTCTGCGTACAAAGAAAAGAGACAGGCAAAGTGACCAAAGGAATGTAAACAAAGCAAATGTAATAATATAGTTCTACGTGTGAATGATTTTTAATGTCTTGCTTCCCTGTGATGCTAGAAACCAGGAGAGTGAAGGAAACTTTACTTGGGGCCAGAATTTGTATTTGTGGAGGCAATGTCCTCATGGGGACCCAGCAAGGTGTAGTGGTTTTAGCATTAGGCTACAGCTCTGGAAACCAGGGTTCAATCTCCTGTTCAGCCATGGAAACCCACCATGTGACCTTGGCCAAGTCACACTCTCTCAGCCTCAGAGGAAGACAAAAGCAAACTGTGTCTGAACAAATCTTGCCAAGAAAACCCTGTGAAAGATTTGTCATAGGGTTGCCATATGTTGGAAACTACTTGAAGGCACATAACAACAACAACAATGTTCTCATTTTCTTCCCTGCTGTAGCTACACCCTCAGTTCTCAGGATGCTATTAGACACACTATAGCCGTTGAGGTTTATTTTGAACTGTTCATTATGGATAGCAGGGCAAATGAGGTTTTCCCAGTTTATCTTTAACCTAAAGAACTCGCATCTCTTTGCCTACTAAAAGCAGTGCAGGCCAATCTAGTGTGGAGTAAATGAATACCATATACAGTTGTCCCTTCACATTCGCTGGGGTTTGGTTCCAGGACCCCCCATGAATACCCAAATCCCGTGAATACTCAAGTCCCATTATATGCAATGGCATAGCAAAATGGTGTCCTTTATATATAAGATGACAAAATCAAGGTTTGCTTTTTGGATTATTATTTTTTTAAAGAATATTTTCAAGCTGTGAATACTTAAAACTGTGAATGCCAAATAAATAATAATAATAATAATAATAATAATAATAAAATTTATTTATACCCCGCCCCTCTGTTAAAACAATTGGGGCGGCTTACAAAAATTAAAATACAATACAGATAAAAATCCCTAAACACCACCCACCCCCACCCTCCCCCATAAAAAGATATTAAACAAATATAAATTAAAAAGCAACTACTCTAAAATCACATTTAAAAACAATAAATACAATAAATGGCCAGCAGACTAAAAGAGGCCAGGAGCTCCTGAGGCCGGGATCTAATTAGGAAAGGCATGCAGAAAGAGATCCGTCTTTAGTGCTTTTTTAAAGCTACTCAGGTTTGTCATCTGACGGATCTCATTCGGCAGGTCATTCCACAATTTGGGGGCGATTACTGAAAAGGCCCTCTGGGAGGTTGTAGACAGCCTAGATTTTTGTGGCTGAAGCAAATTCCTCCCAGAGGACCGGAGTGCACGGGGAGGATTGTATGGGAGGAAGCGGTTCCGGAGATAAGTTGGACCCAAGCCATTTAGGGCTTTAAAGGTAATAACCAACACTTTATACTGGGCCCAGAAACTGATAGGCAGCCAGTGGAGAGATTTTAATACTGGAGTTATATGGTCTCTCCGAGATGTTCCCGAAACCACTCTGGCTGCCATATTTTGTACCAACTGAAGTTTCCGGACCAAGAATGAGGGTAGCCCCATGTAGAGCGCATTGCAGAGATCCAGACGGGAGGTTACCAGCACGTGCACCACAGTCTCGAGGTCCCTTACTTCCAGGAAATGGCGCAGCTGGCATATCAGCCGAAGCTGATAACAGATGATAATAGTCATCTGAAGCGGTGAATCAAGGAGCACCCCCAGACTGCGAACACAGTCCTTAACGGAGAGCATGACCCTGTCCAGGACTGGAGGTTGCAACCCAACTCCTGGTTTTGGGGCCGCTACCGTGAGCACCTCCGTTTTTGTCTGGATTTAATCTCAATCTGTTTTAACTCATCCAGCCCATTACTGCTTTAAGACAATCATTAAGAGGAGAGACGCCATCAGAATTCAAGGCTGATGATCGGGACAAGGAGAAATAGATCTGGGTGTCATCAGCGTACTGATAACACCCAGCCTCATAATTCCGAATAATCTCACCCAGCGGCTTCATATAGATGTTAAACAGCCTCGGGGACAGGACGGCGCCTTGTGGAACGGCACGAGTAAGTTCCTTTCTGCTGGAGTAGCTGTCTCCGAGCAACACCCTCTGGGACCTGCCCGAAAGGAAGGACCGGAACCAGCGCAGTGCCTCCGATTCCTAACCCACTCATGCGATCCAAGAGGATGCTATGATCTATCATATCGAAAGCCACTGAGATGTCTAAAAGCACCAACAGGATCACACTACCCCTGTCGATGCTTAGACACATGTCGTCGGTCAAGGCAACCATGGCAGTCTCAACTCCAAATCCCATCCTAAAGCCAATTTGAAGTGGGTCTAGATAATCGGTTTCATTCAAGACCACTTGGAGTTGAAGCGCAACTGCCCTCTCGATCACTTTGCTCAAGAATGGTAACATAGAAACCGGCCTATAGTTGTTCATGTCCAGGGGGTCAAGGGAAGATTTTTTCAGGAGCGGCCTAATGGCCGCTTCCTTTAAACAAGATGGAACACACCCTTCTCTGAGGGATGCATTGATGATGTCCTTAAGGAACACCATCAAGGCACCACCACCACCCCCGGATGGCCAGCCATGAAGGACAAGGATCGAGTGAATGTGGAGGGACAACCGTATATCAACTGGAGTACAGTTTTCCCTAATGTGTAATTGTCTCACTTCTGAAGCCTTGAAAGATATGACAAAGCCATTGGTGTAGGGCAAAATTCTGCCCTCACATGGCAAGCAAAGCATAGTTTATGCTGGATTAGTAAAGGGGTAGGAAATATATGATTCCCTCAAGATGTTGCTAGACTGCTATTCCCATCATCCCTGGCCATCATAGTCATGGGTAAGGGATAATGGGAGTTGTCTTTCAACAGTATCACAAGGGCTACATGTGCCCTATCCCTGCTGTAGTAGAACTGGAAGAAACATCTCAATAATAGCTAGGTTTCAAATAACTATGTCACTTCTTCCATTCAGCTGGGGGTGGTAGTGGTCAAAAATATGTTTTCTCAAACATCATCCTTAACTTCCCCAGGACTGTAGCTTTTGGAAGACTGAAGAGCTCCAAAACATTATTTACAATGTGGCCTTTAGGTGCTGCTGTTCCAAAGAGATGGTGAGGAATACTATACTGTAAACATTATTATTACAAGGAATGATGGTTATTCAGGATTTTGACAAACTCTTACCTTACCCAGGCCGAGACCCTTTATCATCTCAGCATAGTGTAGTAGAGTTATGCTCTGCCAGGACTATATAGGGTTGCCAGGTGAAATAAGTGACAGGGCTCCTGTCCCTCCAATAGTTGTATGTAAGAGGGAATTCCAGCAGGTATTGCTTCTTTAGCAAATAACCCCTACTGAAATTCCCTCTTCTACCAAACCACTAATGGGATGAACGCTCTCTCCCTAATTTCACCTGACAACCCTAGGACCATGCAGTCTCTCTGTACTGAATACCATTGTATTGCTATGTATGAGAAATGGTAAAATTGCAAAAGCTATCACCTCATAGCAGAGACAGTATGTAATGCACTTTGCCATACCACTCTTGATACATTATTGTGCATCTGCAACAGTCCTGCAAGCAGAACTCCACTCCAGCCACCAACAGCTGGATATATCCATTCTGCATTGTCCAAAAATGCACTCCACATGTGCAGCACAATTTATGCCGGTGTATACCACCAGCAGGATTCTAGTCAGATAAAGTTTAGTATTGCTTCCCATGTATGGAGTCCCAACTGGATCATTTATCCCTGCAGCAAAATCAAATGATAAAAGATCTACTGGACTATACCTCTTCAGCTTGCTAATGGGGAAATCTCAAATTTTAATCTGTTCCATCCCTGCACACAGAAAGTTAGCATGTCAAGGAGAAACATTTAGGCTTACACTCTATTTTTTTTCCTTTGTGCAGCCCCTCTAAACCTCTGGAGAGCAACCAAGCATGTGACTTTCACCACTGGGAGCCTGAAGTAGTACAATCCATCAAAAACAAAACAAAACACCTCACCATGTTTCTTTGCTCAGTGTATGAATGGGGCCTTACAGGACAGACATATGGCAGAAGAGCTTCTAATGATAACAGCAATTCTCATTTCAGGGCTGGAGAGAAAAGTATTATTACAAGGTAGGGAAGACACAAAAAGAGGAAAAAAAATTGGCAATACAAAAACAAAACAAAACCCAGAGCACATATTGACCATGAAAAAACTTCTTGGAGGACCAAAAATGAGCCACCAGCTTGCATGCTTCCTCTCCTCCTTGGCATGACCTCAGTTTCATTTCCCCATTTAATGCTAACAAAAATTTGCTGTAAAATCCATGTTGACACATCAGGGTTTGTTCGTGTTCCTTTGTATCCACAAGAAAATAGCGTAACAGATCAATGACACAAATATTTGCAAAGCACTGTAACATCTCTGTTCTAGGTATGAGTTCATAGTCTTGCCTTTATTATCACTAGTCATTTCTCAATTTTTCATGGCATATATCATTTTCGTGGCCCTTTTGAGTCACTGGACGTTCCAGAACTTCTTATAAATGCTGGCTTAAAATTGGTATCTCAGGCAGCTGTGTTGGGGTGGTGGAATCAGTCATATGATCTCTAGGCCTGTTAGTAAAGCCTGATACTGCTGTACATGAGCAGCAAAAAAATTCTCTGCCATTGAAGTGTTCAGGAAGAGAATTTTGCATTCCCCCTATCTGCAGAATACATCAGCACTCTCAGAGCCCAGCATTTGCAGAGACAATAAAAGCCCCCTCCTTATTCATTTATTTCAAGAAAATCAAACAGCAACGATAACAAAAAAGGCATTGAGGAGTTCTTTTCTGTTTTTTTTCTAAGAGGCACAATGTTGCCCTTTTCTTTTCTGATACTTTAATTAATGCAATTGAATCAATATCCACGCCTGGCCCCATTTAAAGGGAAAACTATTCAGGAACATTATTATGTCTATTAGTCTTCATTATGGCAGTGCTGATCAAGGCCAGATCCTCTGGGCTGATTTGCATCGTGTTTTGGCAGGTGCTAACCCAGGTGTCCCATTGGCATTCAGAGAAGATGCACACAGAAGACAATCCCATCTCCAAACATAATTTGCATAAAAGGAAAATATGGAGAAAGATCAAAAAGAAAAAGTCTAATGAGTCCTCTGCTTGGTTTGATTCACATTACCCTTGGGCACGTGGCTGGCTGCTTCCCCACCCCCCTGTCCACAATGACATTTACATCCATTTAGATTCTGATGTGAGGCCATGCAGGGCTGGCCTTCCATGAGGCAGTGCAAAATGGAGTTGCCTCAGGTAGCAGAAACTGTATGGCAGCAGCAAGGTGAGGGAAGACAAAGCTATGTGACTGCCAGCATGTTTTCTCCAGGTATGCTGAGCAATGGCAAAATAAAGGGAACCAGACTGAAACAGACCAAAGGCCTATTTAGGCCAGTATTCTGTCCACATGGTGGCCAACCAGTTGCCCATGGGAAGTCCACAAACAAGATAGAAATGTAACTGCACCCTTTGTCTTGCTGTTCCAAGCAATAGATGCTCTGAGTCATACTGACTGGGGAAGATATATAGCTATCATGACTAGTAGCCATTGGTGACCCCATTTTCCATGAATTTATCCAGTTCCCTTTTACTGCTATTTGAGTTGGCAGCCATCACTATATCTTGTGGAATAATATCCCGTTTAATTATACACAGTGTGACGAAGTACTTCCTTTTAGCTATTCTCAATCTCCCAGCATTCACTTTCAATGGACAACCCCAGTAAAAATATTATCAGTCAGCAGACAGAAGAAAAGATGAAACCACCAAACATATGAGGAGGAAAGAGGCCCATGCCTTCTAGACTTATCCCAAGATGGCCACAGTGCTATGGTAGTCACACATACAGCATGAGTCTGTTGAGGACTTTCCCCTGGTCCAGCCTTCTCCCTACGCTCAGAGAACTTAGCTTTGTCCATGCTTTTACTCTTTCCATAGCCATTACCTCCACAATGCCACCAGTACCAACAAGATAATATTACTAAAAGGAATGGCTATGTAGTTCTGCCTGACAGATTATCTTCTCAGCAAAAAAAGAGGAAAAATAACAGGTTGCATGAAGGCTGCTTCATGCAACATAGAAATGAAAATACACATTCACAATTGGTGAATGTACTGGTAAGGGTGTAGTTGTAAGAGTTCCTCCTCCTGCCAAGGACTTGCATAAGGCCCAGGATTCCTTACTAAAACCAGTTATTACTCATGGGGGAAAGCTCTGTTCTATTAGCTGGTTCAGGGACTGCCTGGACATGCTACCTGGGGGATTGTAGAAATTGCAGTCCACAAAAGTAACTTCAACAAGCTTTACATGTGTATTTATTCTACAATTGCCAGTGCCCTCCATGGCTAACTTAAAAGCTATGAAAACAGTGGGTCTTTTAATCCATGCAAGACTGGAAAGATGCCAGCAGCCTGCAATATTAGGTTACCAGCAGCTCAAACTACTTTTGAGCATCTTCAGGGTGTGAAATGGTAGGCCTCTCAAAATATGGTACCCTGGCACTCATTGCACCAATGTTTATTTCAATATTTATTTATGGAGACAAGCTGGATGTTCACTCAGATATTTCACTTCTAGGGATGTTCTGAAGGCAGGTGAACCTCAGAAATGACAGAAGGAGTCTAGCAACATACACTGGAAACATTTTTACCAAGGCATTCCTGCCAAAAACAAAAATGGAGATGAAAGTCAGGTAAGGGTTTCCCAGGGACAGGGGCCACAAAAACAGAGTCTGGTAAGTATAGGCAGATGAATGAGATATGTTTCATCACATATTGTACGCCACCTTCGGTCCTGTCTTGGGAGAAAGGCAAAGTATAAATCTAATAAATAAATATTGCAGTGGTGTGGAGAAGGCATCTAGTAAAGTTGTGGTTAAGGTGGGCATCGGTTTGACTTCATAGAGACAGTCATCTGTTTGAAGCCATCTTCTGTTTGAAAGACTGTCGAGTCCAAGCCTGGTTTAAAGATTACAAGGACTACAAGAAAGTAGAGAAGGATCAGGAAGCTACCCATCCCCAACATCAGGGGCACTTTCACACTACACAATTATAGCACGATGATTCCACTTTAGCTATTGTGGTTCCATCCTATGGAATCCTGGGATTTGCAGTTTAGGGGAAAATATTAGAATTCTTGCCAGAGAGCCCTACTGCCCCATCAGATTACAAATCCCAGGATTCCTTAGGATGCAGCCATGGCAGTTAAAGTGGAATCATAGTGCTATCATTGTACTGAGTGAAATTTCACCTGGAGTACTGGCTGAGCAGCAGATAAGCAGACCACTTGGTCAGTTTCCCCAGTTATAGTAAAATGTATTGCATTCCTATTTAAATTCCTGTAATTATTTCCAGATGTTTCCCTTTATGCAAAAATTAGCACATGCAAATATTATGCAACTGTGTGCCCTATGTTTTGGTGATGATGGATAAGAGATCATTTCACTTGCATTTGTGCAATGTTCCTGACCAGGTAATGAACAACATATTTGTTTCATGTTAGTTTAAATTTTCTAAAGGGATAAATGCTAGACACTGATTGCAAGTTGTAGGAATAATTTTCCAGTTTTGTGTTCGGATATTCTCAAAATGCTGACACTTTGGAATCTTTGTTCAATGCCTTTAGTCATGTATTCCTCCCTATCATGCACTATGACCTCCAAATGTCCCAGTTTGGTAGGCACTGACCTCATTAATCCTCTCTTGTCCCACTTTTCAGCTGCTTTAAAATGGCCCAATGTCTCTCCCCTCCTTTTACTACTTCCCTTGGTCCTCAGCTTAATTAAATTGCTGCAAGCTGAGTTCAAAGTGCAAAAGTAGTTTGCACTCAGGTGACCCAGGGAGAAAAGGGAAGGGGTCAGAATCTTGCCCTTCCCAGGAGGCTCAAACAAAAGGAAACTGCTACAATCTTTCCTAAGCTGTGTGTTCTTCCTCATTAATAACATTTGCTAGCTTGATCACACTCCAATGTTGCTTGTCCATGTGTCCCATTTTTCATCTCCAAAATGTTGGAGGGTATGGATGCAGGTTGGGTCCCCCCCCCGCCGCCACTGGCCTTTGCATTGTAGAGTTTATACATATCTAAAAAATGAAGCAATTTCTCCTTTTTTCCCTTTCTTACTTAAAAAAAATGTTCAAGACATTATCGAATATGAAAAACATAAGTCAGTACTCAGATAATTTCTATTTTATCAAAAATGTTGAAAAGAAAAGAAAGGGAGCTAACGTTCAATGCAAACATTATGTGAAGCTCCCTGGGAGAGTTGGAACAGGAGCAGCCAAGGAGTTATAGCTTCCTTTGTTCTGTCAAAAGGGAAAAAGGAAACACATCAGGAAGCCAGGCTGTGGAGCACAGGAAGTCTCTCTTGGCCTGATAAAAAGCTCTGATGCAAGATGGGTTCATATGCAGTTATAAGTCAATCAAATTTGGAAGAAGTAGAAGAGGCTGTGTTTGGAACAGTTGGGGGGGTGGGAATCTAAAATTACACAAAGGTACAAAGTTGTAGTGTTGCCTCACTCTCACATGAAATACTTCAAAGCACATTTATTTGGTAAATTAAGGGAGGAACTACATATTGAAAAACGGCAAGGCAGCTGGGATTGATGGAATCCCACCTGAAGTTTGGAAACATGGAGGTCATGTACTCCATGATAAATTCCACGAACTCCTTGTGAATTGCTGGGAAAAGGGGGAACTGCCATCAGATCTCCCAGATGCAGTCATCATCACCCTGTACAAGAAAAAAGGAGCAAAATCCAATTGCTCAAACTATCGAGGCATAACACTGCTCTCTATTGCTGGAAAAATCCTTGCAAGGATACTCTTGAACAGATTAGTTCCTGCCATTGCAGAAGAACTTCTTCCTGAAAGCCAATGTGACTTCAGAGCCAATAGGAGTACTATAGATATGGTATTTGCCCTTAGACAACTGCAACAGAAATGTAGAGAGCAGAACAAGGGTCTCTATGTAACATTTGTTGACCTCACCAAAGCCTTCGACACCGTGAGTAGGAAAGGTCTGTGGCAGATCCTGGAAAGACTAGGATGTCCCCCCAAATTCCTTAAAATGATTATCTTGCTACACGAGGGCCAGCACGGTCAAGTCAGATATGGCAATGTGCTTTCAGAGCCCTTTCTAATAACTAATGGAGTGAAGCAAGGTTGTAATAATAATAATAATAATAATAATAATAATAATATTTATTTATACCCCGCCCCTCTGTCAAAACAATCGGGGCAGCTTACAAAAATTAAAATACAATACAGATAAAATCCCCAAACACCCCCCACCCCCACCCTCCCCCATAAAAAATTATTAAACAATTATAAATTAAAACCAACTGATCTAAAATCACATTTAAAAACAATAAATACAATAAAATACAATAAATGGCCAGCGGACTAAAAAGAGGCCAGGATCCCCTGAGGCTGGGATCTAATTAGGAAAGGCCTGCCGAAAGAGAATTCTTGTGTTCTTGCGCCAACTTTATTTACAATCTTCTCCAGCATGATGCTCCAAAGGGCTACGGCAGAGCTTGAAGAAGACGGCATCTATATAAGTTACCGTACTGATGGTAGCTTGTTTAACTTAAGCCGTCTGAGGGCTTGCACTAAGACTCTAAACTATCTAGTCCGTGAGCTGCTCTTCGCTGATGATGCTGCCCTTGTTGCCCACACAGAAGCAGCTCTGCAGTGCCTAACATCCTGCTTTGCAACAGCTGCAGAGCTGTTTGGGCTAGAAGTCAACCTGAAGAAAACGGAAGTTCCTTATCAGCCTGCACCACAGGACGAACACCACCATCCCCACATTGCCGTCGGCAATTCTGTGCTTAAGTCCATTCAGCAGTTTCACCTACCTGGGAAGCATCATCTCCTCAGATGCCAAGATTGACAAAGAGATCAAACACAGATTAGCAAAGCCACATAGCGCATTTGGAAGACTTTACAAAAGAGTCTGGAGTAATAAACACCTGAGGCAAAGCACAAAAATCAGTGTATATAGAGCCATTGTACTGTCCATTCTCCTTTACGGTACTGAAACATGGGTCACCTATCGCCAACACTTACGACTCCTCGAACGCCATCAGCACTGTTTACGCACAATCCTAAATATACACTGGACTGACTATGTGACGAATGTTGCTGTCCTTGAGCAAGCAGGGATCACCAGCATTGAGGCCATGATATTGAGAACACAGCTGCACTGGGCAGGGCATGTTTTAGGATGGAGGACCATCGCCTCCCCAAAATAGTATTCTACGGTGAACTCGCCACGGGTCAGCGTAAGAGGGGTGCTCCAAAAAAGCAAGGACTCCCTGAAACAACACCTCAGGCTTGGCCAAATTTATCACCAACAATGGTCCACCCTGGCCTCACGTCGGGAGGCATGGAGCTGCAGCCTTATTTGAGAACTCACACCAAACAAGTCTTGAAGAGAAACGACAATGCAGAAAGAATCACAACCCAGAAACATCACCCAAGGAAACCTGCTGTGCTTTCTGCAACCAGACTTGTTTATCTCGGATTGGCCTTTTTAGTCATCAGCCGCTTGCAGAAAGTGCGGGATGAGTCCTTCTTGAATCTTCGTTTGCGAAGAGAAGCCAGAGAGACATATTGACCCAGCAAACAGGTCCCACCCATCTGTTTGCTTCAGAGCAATAACATGCAAAGAGGGGAGACATTGTTGCCTTCAAGTCATTTCTAACTTATTGCGACCCTAAGACAAACCTATCATGGGGTTTTCTTGGCAAGATTTGTTCCATGGGGGTTTGCCCTTGCCTTCCTCTGAGGCAGAGAGAGTGTGACTTGCCCAAGGTCACCCAGCAGGTTTCCATGACCAAGCAGTGATTTGAACCCTGGTCTCCAGAGTCAAAGCCTACTGCTTAAACCAGTACATCACACTGGCTTTAGGGGAAATATCTCTAAGAAAAATTGTAGGGCATGCTTAACCCTTTGTGTGCCTGATCATTGCAAATACCCCACCTTCCCTCACTACCAGGCTCATTTATGACCTGATGCTATCAGGCTTATGTCAACCAACTGGCAATTGTTGTTGCTGTTGTTCTAGTAGTGATAGATACCAGTAGTGATAGGTCGTCTGGAAGCAATTCCAAATGGACTGACAAAACATCTGAATGAAATCACTATAAATAGGACCACAACAACACAATGACAAAAAAGTGATACTGCTTCGAATGTGCCACATTATCTGACAGAGAGGCCCTTCTTTCTGTCCCACAACCATCCCAGACTCATTTGGAGGGAACAAGTGAGAAAGTCTTCTCAGTGGCTGGCCCTAGACTTTGCAACTCCTTCCCTGAGGAGGCTAGAATAGCTCCCTCCTTGATCTCCTGCCAACAGGTGAAGACCTCCCTTTCTCATCAGGCTTTAATGAATCACCTGTGGAGGCTTTTAAGACTGTGCTATTTGGTTGACTTGTAATATTCTGTGTCTTAACAAATTTTAGACCATTTTAACTCTACAAATTGTTTAATTATGTATGTGATGTTTTTGTATGTTTTTAATCTGTGCTGGTTTTAATCATTTGCAAGCCACCTGGGGTCCATTTAACCACAACACCTCTAGAGTATGAAAGTAACCATTAAGATTCCTAAGCATACTAAAAATGTGCTTAGTACAGATATATAAACAGGAGGATCAGACAATAGCACTGATATATAAAAAGTGGGGTTCATAAACTTCAGACTCTGGGGATTACATACAGCCTGGGAATTATAGGCATTCCTTAAAGTACAAATGTATGGAAATGATGCTTCTAATGTATAATAGATTAACTCCATGTGAAAGCTGCAATATCATGGGCAATATTTTTTATTAAAACCATGTGGAAGGAAAACTGCTTGAATGAAGGTACTTCATAGAATCAAATAGATTTTCAAAAAATCATTTTGTCCAAGAGTGAGATGGTTCCAATGGCAGACTTCTGTAGACCTGTTAGACTTTGTGGGCCATATTTAATACTAAGGTCAAGTTCACATGCACAGCTGAAGGTAATATATTGATACAAATATATTCATCACTCCAGTCTAACCCAGAGCTCAGAAAAGTTTCTTTTGGGAGACTATAGCTCCCAGATCTCTCACCTCCACCGCCCCCACATCATGCTGGCTGGTTGAAGATTCAGGGTGTCGTCATCCAAAAAAAAAAAAAAAAGGGATGAACTTTTCCAAGCTCTGATCCAGCTCACCAAGCATATGTCACAATGGACAATATGACACTTCCACCTATAGGGGCTTTCACTACTCACTTCAGTGTAGGGACATGAAACTCAGGTGCAGCAAAATGGAGATTCTCCTGCAGAAATGGAAGATGTGTGAACAAGGGTAGGCAGGAGCAGTTTCACAACTGTTTCACAATGGGACCACAATCAGTTGACCCTGAAGCCCACTCCCCCCAGTTTCCAGACCCTTCAAAATTTAATTTTGGAGAGTGGGGGTCATTTTTCACCCCTGACACCCCCCTAAACAGCTTAAAACATTTGTAGTAGTTGGGCCTTCCAAACCGCCCAAGATCTCATACATACCTTAAACACCCCTGACATTTTTAAAGGCTGAAAATCATCCAGAAACTAAACTGGAAGTGACATGACCTCACTTCCAGTTGTGTTGGCTGCACTGGGTAAAAAATGCCCCCAGCAGTTTCCCATCCCTGTTCCAAAGTGATACACTCTCTGGCTTTTCTTCGCAAACGAAGATTCAGGAAGGACTCATCCCGCGCTTTCTGCAAGCGCGCTGATGACTAAAAAGGCCAATCCGAGATAAACAAGTCCGGTTGCAAAAAGCACAGCAGAAGGTCTCCTTGGGTGATGTTTTTGGGTTGTGATTCTTTCTGCGTTGTCGTTTCTCTTCAAGACTTGTTCGTCGTGAGTTCTCAAATAAGGCTGCAGCATTGTGGATAGTGCGTCTCCATGCCTCCCGATGTGAGGCCAGGGCGGACCACTGTTGGTGATCAATTTGGCCAAGCCTGAGATGCCGTTTCAGGGAGTCCTTGTATCGCTTTTTTGGAGCGCCCCTCTTACGCTGACCTGTGGTGAGTTCACCGTAGAGTAGTATTTTTGGGAGGCGATGGTCCTCCATCCTAGAAACGTGCCCTGCCCAGCGCAGCTGTGTTCTCAATATCATGGCCTCAATGCTGGTGATCCCTGCTTGCTCAAGGACAGCAACATTCGTCACATAGTCAGTCCAGTGTATATTTAGGATTGTGCGTAGACAGCGCTGATGAAAGCGCTCGAGGAGTCGTAGATACAAGTCACTGTGAAAATGTGCATGTGGTATGGCCCCTTTCTTTTCTCAAAGGGAAGAGATATTGCAATAGCAGCTCCCCATTGAACGTTTTCATATCTGTGCAGAACATTTAGCATCACCCCATCTTAATTATAGACGGAAGGTCTACCAAAAAAACCCCACATAAGCAGTTGCCTTTTCACATAGCTAGCCAACCATTTTACTGTTACTAATCATGGACATTAAAGTGGAATCATGGTGCTATAACTGTGTGGCATGTAAGTGCCACAAGAGCGACCAGAGGGTTTAGTTTAGCCCCCTCTATCAGACCTCAGATGATGATGATAATAATAATAATTATTATTATTATTATTTATACCCTGCCCCTCTGTTAAAACAATCGGGGCAGCTTACAAAAATTAAAATACAATACAGATAAAATCCGCAAACACCCCCCACCCCAGATGGCTCCTAGGGCCTTTCACTACTACACAATTGTAGCACTATGATTCCACTTTTAACTGCAATGGTTCCATCCAGAAATTCCATTCTGGAATTTGCAGGGAGGAATATTTAGAATTTACAGCTAGAGAGCTTTAATGCCTCACAAAACTACACACCCCAGGATTCATAATGCTGTAGTGTGTTGTGGAGAGGCTCATTTGCTGGGATCATGGATGGAATGCCCCTGGCCATAAGCACAGAGCCTCACTCTGATGCTGGGGGATAAGATGCCCATAGTGATACAAATTATCAAGAGCGTATTGGCCATATTATAAAAGGATGATGACAAGAAAAGGGCATGGGGGAAAGGATGCACATCAGATTGTGAACATGTTACTTTCAGGAGAATAGAAAGTAGTTTGGAATTCTGGGGTTGAACTCCAAAACCAGTTAAGATTTCCAGACTTCTTTCTACCTGTATGATGTCATAAGTGCATTAACACTGACAGATTATTATACCAAGTATAAAAGTCCCAATCCAATGAAAGAGACATTTTAAACAATCTACCTTAGACCAGTTCAGGCTATCTGTCCATCTATCTGAGTATTGTATTTTCTAGCAGGTTGACTTCTCCAGGCTCTCAGGCGCAGAGAGGACTTCCCCATCAGCTGCTACCTGATCCTTCGTGGTGGTGGCGGTAGGAGGGAGGGCACTAAATCTATCAGGGATTCTGCATAAGAGGACACTTTTGTACCAGCACAAAGTACATTCAGGATCACTTAGCACATAATAATTACATCTTCACTGTTGAGAGATTCTAACTATGTACACTTGCCCTATGTACAGTCAACCCTCTGTATCCATTGATTCCACCATCCATGACCTGAAAATATTCCCCAAAAAATAAATTCCAAGAAGCAAACCTTGATTTTGTCATTTTATACAAGGGACACCATTTTACTATGCCATTGTATATAATGGGACTTGAGCATCCACAGATTTTTCATATCCATGGAGAGGTGGTCCTGGAACCAAACCTCAGGGGATACCAAGGGCCCACTGTATCTGAAACACAAGCAGATTGTGAAGATGCTAGTGATTTTTTTAAAAAGTAGACCACAAAAGATCAACAGCACCCTACATCTTTTCTAGAGCAGTATTTTTCAACATTTGGTCCTCCAGATGTTTTGGACTTCCACTTCCAGAAGCCCTAGACAGTGTGGCCAACGATCAGGGATTTGGGAAGTCAGTGTCTAAAACATCTGGGGGGGGGGCAAAAATTGAGAATCCCTGTTCTAGATGACCTCCAGGTAATCCATGCACACTGTGTTTCTTATGTTTTAGATACCAGAAACAGGTGCAGACCTGCAGTTCATGAGTACAGCTTCGAAGTTGGACAGATAGAGGCTTGTGGGCAGCTGTTCTTTTCTTTACAAGATACACAAATAGTTCCTTGTCTGTCCTTTCAATGCTCTTCCCTCCTCCATCTGTTATATTGTGGCAAACTGAATTTTCAAGCAGAGGAGCACCAGCTGCACAAAAATGCCAGTTACCGTTAGAACTGTGTCAGGTGCACTGATAGTTGCCTCCTCTTTAGCAGGGAACCATTACCATCATATCACACTGAACAAACCTGATCCTGTCTCATTTTGGAAACTAAGCTGGGCCTGGCCTGGTTAATACTTGGATGAAAGACCTGATAATACCAAGGATCTCCAGGTTGTGCTAGGAAAGGATTCTACCCTAAACCCTGGACAACTCCTACCTGTGTTAACTTGATGCATATCCTCTTGCCCATCTCCTAGTGCTTTTTTTTTAATCAAGCACTACAGACTGTACTATGCATCGCAAAGGGTTTGGTTTTGTTTTACCTTGGTAACCTTTGGCTTGACCTATCAGGAAACAATCAGCTCTAATTTCCTAAATTCATTAATGTTGCAATGTAAACTCATATTCTTTCTTAGCAGCATATGAGACATTTCCTAGATTGTATCAACAGATGGATGGGATAGTTTGCAAGGAATCATTTCAGATCCTGAAGGAGAAGTACAGCGAGCACTGATAGGAACTTGATGTTTGACTGAATTCACTACGACACTTACCTATAAATATGTTACATAAGTCTATCTCTGCCTCCCCACCCCCTCTCCTGCACACACACTTTGGCAGGAAGTTGGAGAAAGTACCCAAAAAGACTTTGTCTTGGGAACCAGAAACTTTTCACTTGAGGTCTTCTCCCATTCCCTCCAAATGCACCTCTCTCCCAGAAAGTATGTGAATAGGCCTCAGTGTTTGTTTCTTTTTTGAAACATCTGCAGCTAGTACACCAATCCTCACCTTCATCTCACATCTATTTGCCTACTAAGCAACCACAGACAAAAACTATAATGTTTCACAGTCCAGGAAACAAAGAGTCATGAACGAATGAGGTTAAGCAGGGGTGAAATACACTCAGAGTTCATCATTATAGTCATGCTCATATATGTATTTTTACCACTTGGTGGGCATTTCGCTGGGAGTGGGATAGTATATTTATCCACCCAGTGTTTCAGAAGTATCTACCATAGTCCAGGAAACTCCCATTAGTTAAGCATCCCTGTTTTGCCATCTTAGACCAGCCTTCCCCAATCCAGCCTTCACACATACTGAACTACAACATCAGACTCCAAGACCATGGCCAATAGTCAAGAATGATAGAAGCTGCACATATGGAAGGCATCACACTAGAGAAAGCTGTCTTAGATCTACCCAATCACTACAGTGCTGAAAAATCTTGACTTTCTCTACTTCTGCAGGACTATTCATCCTTCTTGGAGGTTACCCAATCAATGGGATACTATATGACCATAAATCCCTTGCGCCATTATGGGATATACCATGAGATCTCATCAAAGATGTCTCTTCTTCATTATCAGAGCATGAATTATAATGTTGTTTAGCACAGGGAAGGTACACATAATTTCCTTTATTAAATTTTACAGGCAGCGGTGTGTGATATTAATTGCTTGCGAAACAAAGGATAAGCCATTTCACCTACTAAATTTTACAGGTAGAAGAACAGAATATAAATGCAGTTTGCTACAAAATGGGGAATACCACATTCTTCTTCATAGAATACATTTTGGACCAACATCACATTTTTAAATAGGGGCAACGAACCATTTCCTACAGCAGGTTCCTACATCAATCAAGGACCCTCCTCAAATATAACATGAACATGATAGAGAAATCTGTAAATACAAGCCCTTAGTGGACCTGGGATCAGCTGTTTTGGTTACTTGAAGGGCAAACCAGGGGCTTCGTTGCTAGCTTAAGACAAGATGGAGAATGTGTGGCCCTCAGTTCTGATCAACTCTTATTAAAAGAGCTAATGGTAGAGTATGATGGCAGTTGCAGACCAACAATATCCAGCAAGCAACACATTTCCCATCCCTGATTTAAGGGACTGATACTTTGTGGTTTGCAGGGCCAATCTGCAGGTTGCATGTGGATTTCTACCAATGCATATTGAGTGGGCAAAACAGGAATATCCCTGGGGTGTTTGTATACATACTGCATTCAGCAGTAGAAGCAGGTAACAATAGCATGTATAAACTGCACATACTGAGATTGTCACACACAAACCACAAATTGCCTTTCTCAAATTCCAGCAAGGGGCAGCAATTAAGCATAAGACTTGTCCAAAGCAGTGCTACTCAGTCACCCTTTCAAATATTCCCTGCATTTTTAAATATTCACTGCATTAGGGAGCGGCATTTAGCATTCTCAGCCTGAGAGCATTTAAGCATCACAAAACTACAAACCCCAGAATTCCACAGGAGGCAGCCAGAGCAGTTAAAGCAGAATAATAGTGCTTAACAGTGTAGTGTGATAAAGTCCAAAGAGGCAGGCACAGCTCCATCATGCCCAGGCCCAGAAGTAGATGAGAGAATCTCCCTCCAACCCAACAGCCCTTGCTCTGGCCTTGGAGGGAGAGAAGAAGAGGAAGACACAGCTCCACCATCCTAGGCCCAGAAGCAGATGAAAGTCCCTTTCTTCATCCTAGCTGTGACTATGCTTGCTGTAGAGGGAGAGGAGAAGAGGCAGGCACAGATTTACCATGCCTAGGCCAAGAAGATGATGAGAGGCCTTCCCTCCATCCCAACTACTACTGCCCAGGCTGCAGAGGAAGAGGAGAAGAGGCAGTTTCTGCTGGACTTCATCCCCTCCCACACTGCCACCCCCTTTCCTTGTGTGTCCTCTGTTTAGATTGTAAAACACCATTTACAGCGACCACACTCACTATCTATCTATCTACCCAGGGTGAGTTTAAGGCACCAGTGGGGTCAGCATCTGCAGGAGGCCCCATCATTGTAGGGGCCCCAGTAGTAACCCTCCTGCTGCAAAAACATTGTTAGTAATAATCGGAATATCAGGTACTGTGAATAGATTAGGTTGAGTTAGGTTCCATTGACCTGAAACATATGGAGCCCCCCAAATAAAGCATTGACCAGGTTTCATTGACCAGAGATAAATATATGCCCCCCCCAAATAAAGCATTGCAGGAGGCCCCATCGTTGTGGGGGGCCCTGTAGTAACCCTCCTCCTGCAAAAACATTGTTAGTAATAATCTGAATATTACTAAGATTGTTTATCTCAGGTTACATTGACCTGAGATAAACATATGGGGCCCCCAAAATAAAGCATTGCAGAGGCCCCCAAAATTCCCTGAACCGGTCCTCTATCTATCTATCTATCTATCTATCTAAATAGATGATGATGGATGATGATGATGATGATTACAGGACTTGCCAAGTCACTGCCACCATGTTCCTCGCCACCAACCACGTCTAATCTGGCTGCTGTCTACACTTGCTCTTCGCTTCCCCCCCCCCAAAAAAAAAACACCAGAGAAAAGTTAAGATTCGGTGGCAGCGAGGAGGGGGGCGAAGTGGGGGGGGGACTGCTGGCACCCCTGCCTTGCAATAAAAACGCTTTTCATTCTCTTTCCCGCCTGCCCTCATCTTTTCGCTCAAAAAATCTGGCCCAAGGAAAATTGCGGGGTTGTGGCAACGCCAAAGAACAGCAGCAGCAGCAGCAATGCTGCAGAGGGCCACCTCTTTCGAGTATAGTAGCAGGAGGAGGAGGAAAGGAAGGGGGTGAAAAGGGGTGGGGGGGAAGGGGGGACTAAGCAACCCCGAGGCATTGAAGGGGGAGGGGGAGGCCGAAGTGGCCGACTTTCTGGCGGGGATGCCTGAGCCTCCCACCCGTGGAAAGGGCAGCCGCCTCTGCCCGGGTTGATCTCCAATTTATCTTTCCAGGGCCGGTTTAAGGCATCTCCAGGGGGCCCCACCATTGTGGGGGGGCCCTAGTAACCCTCCTCCTGCAAAAACATTATTAGTAATAATCTGAGTATCCTGTACTGTGAATAGCTGAGGTTGAGTTAAACATATGGGGCCCCCAAAATAAAGCATTGCAGCCCTCCCCCAAATTCCTTAAACCGGTCCTGCATCTCTATAGCGCTAGCCCTGTCTAGGGGGCTTTGCAAGTCAAAGAACAACCCCACCGTGCCCGGCCCTCCTCAGGCGGACAAACCAACGCCCCCCGGTTTGCCTTGAACTTCACAAGGAATAAACAAGCATCTCGGGTCAGAGGGGAAGAACTGGGGAGGGGGGTGTTTGCTTATGAGAGGATCACGGGTTTAAAGTCGACCAGGGTGGGTGGGAGGCTGGAAAAGAAAGGAAAGCCCTCCCTTGGACAGGGCTGGTTTAAGTAATTTGGGGGGGGGGCTGCAACGCTTTATTTTGGGAGCTCTATATGTTTATCTCAGGTCAATGGAACCTCAGCTATTCGCAGTCCAGGATATTCAGATTATTACTAATAATGTTTTTGCAAGAGGAGGGTTACTACGGGGGCCCCACAACAATGGGGCCCCCTGCGGATGCTTTATTTGGGGGGGGCATATGTTTCTCTCAGGTCAATGGAACCTAACTCAGCCTAAGCTATTCACAGTCCAGGATATTCAGAGCATTACTAATAATGTTTTTGCAGGAGGAGGGTTACAATGGCCCCCCCCCCACAATGACAGGGCCCCCTGCGGCTGCAGGTACTGCAGGGCCCTTCAGCCGGCCCTGCCTTTGGAAAAGGCCAGGGAGTCGCCCTGAGTTTTTGGGGAGTGGGAGAGACCCGCCTCTCAACCGGTCCCCCAAATCGAGCCCCTTTCCAGCAACAAAACTGACAAATGAGCTGACACACGTTGCAAAACCGCTGAATGCGGTGTAGAGGTGGTGGAACAACTTGTAAGCCGCTCAGAGAGGCTTTGTGGCTGAAGAGAGGGGGATAAATGCCTAAGTAAATAAATAAATAAATAAATAGTGGATGGTTGTTGTTGGGGGGGGGGATAAATACGCGAGGCCACTTTAAATGTTGCCTGGTTGGAAACAGCAAGCAAGCCCGAGGGCGAAAAAAAGAAAGAAAGAAAGAAAGAAAGAAAGAAAGAAAGAAAGAAAGAAAGTCCCCTCCTCGTTTAAGGACAACAGGTCGAACAAACGCAGGCACTTTCCTTGAAAGACGGGGACCCCAAAATTCAAAGCACCCCCAGCCCTCTCTCCTAGCAGGTCTAAACGAACCCGTACGCCCCTTTGGGGAAAAAAGGGGGGAAGACCCCCTCAAGTGATTCAGCCCTTCTGGATTCGGTGACCCAGCCAGCCATCCAGAGCGCCAAAGGGTGCATCCACACCCGAGGAACCATCCCGGTTCAAACGAGATGATTTGCCACGGCTCCTTCCTACGGAATCCTGGGATTTGTAGTTTGGCCAGGGACCCGCACCCTTTGGCAGAGTAAGGCTGTAGGCCTTGTGAAACTACCAGTCCCACGATCCCCTAGGAAGGAGCCGTGGCAAAAAGAATCCCGTTGCAACTTGGATTACAGTTGTTCCTTCATATTCGCTGGGGTTTGGTTCCAGGACCCAATCCGTGGATACCCAAATCCGTGAATACTCAAGTCCCATGATATGCAATGGCATAGTAAAAGGTATCCCTGATATAAGAGGGCAAAATTAAGGTTCGCTTTTTGGATGATTTTTTTTTTAAAGAATATTTTCAAGCCGTGAATACTTAAATCCGTGGATACGGAGGGAGAAGTGCATTTGTGTAGGGTGGATTTTCGAAACGAGATGGCCGAGAAAGGCTCCTCCCGGCCGGTCTCCTTTGGCCGGCGGCAGAATGGGGAGAGATGGAGGACGCGGGCCAGTCTTGGGAGGGAGGGGATCGTCACGTCGGAATCATAACCCAACCCACGCTCCGGATTCCACAGCCGACGGACGGGGGGGGGGAGGCCGGGCGAAAGGGGAGGCGGCCGGCTGAGGGTGCCCTCCTGGCCGGGGGAGGCAGGGCTACGGCGCTCGGTCCCAAGTTTCAAGCCGAGCTGGGGGGGGGCAGGGTCGGTTTAAGGAATTTGGGGGGGCTGCAATGCTTTATTTTGGGGGCCCATATGTTGATCTCAGGTCAATGGAACCTAGAATACTAACCCCCTCCCAGTTGCCTGCTATGGGGGTGGAGCAAGACCGGTTTAAGGAATTTGGGGGGGGCTGCAATGCTTTATTTTTGGGGGGGGGGCATATGTTTCTCTCAGGTCAGTGTAACCTAACTCAACCTCAGCTATTCACAGTACAGGATATTCAGGTTATTACTAATAATGTTTTTGCAGGCGGAGGGTTACTACGGGGCCGCCACAACGATGGGACCCCCTGAAATGCTTTATTTGTGGGGGGGCATATGTTTATCTCAGGTCAATGGAAACTAGCTCAACCTAAGATATTCACAGTCCAGGTTATTCAGATTATTTCTAATAAAGTTTTTACAGGAGGAGGATTATGATGCCCCCCCCCACAACGATGGGACCCCCAGCAATGCTTTATTTTGGGGGACCCATATGTTTATCTCAGGTCAGTGGAACCTAACTCAGCCTAAGCTGTTCACAGTCCAGGATATTCAGATTATTACTAATACTGTTTTTGCAGCAGAAGGGTTATGATTACCCCCACACACAATGATGGGACCCCCTGGGGATGTTGAGGCCGTCGGTGCCTAAAACCGGCCCGGGGGGGGGTAAGCAACGGGGGGTCGATGCCCAGGGAAAGAGCCCCCGTGCCTGGGACCGAGTCGGCTTCCATCCCCAAAAGCAGCACCCCCAAACTCACACGCCCGCCCGCCCGCCTTGCTCCCTTCTCCCCGCCGGAGCCTCACCTTGATCGTCCCGTCCATTGAGAAGGCTGGCCCGCCGACCGTCCCAAGAAGAGCCCGGACATTGGACCCGCTTCAGTCCGGAGCCCCAAAAATCAGCCCTCCCTGCACCCCCCCCCTCCGGTCGCTCTTCTCCTCGGCCGAGTCCCGAATTTCTTGCCAGGGATTTGTAAGTCCTTGCTTGCTTGCTTTTTTCTCCTCCTCCGTCTCTTACTCACGAAACTCCACTCAACGCTCCGCCTGACGGTTGGATGCTTCTTTGCGGAAAAGCGAAACGGCGACAGTTGTGCATATGTGTGTGTGTGTGTGTGGTTTTTTTTAAAACCGGATGAAACTTTTTTTTCCCCTGCTAATTTTGGGAAGTGAAGTCACTCGAGGAGGAAACTTTTCTGCCCGCCGACGAGCTCCTGCCTTCTGGATCCAAATAATGAAATATATATATATATATATATATATATATATATATATGAATGCAAACAGGATCTTCGGGTCCCGTAAGATAAGGAGCAGAACAATCGCGCGGGGGCTGAGTGTGTGCGGACGAGCGATGCCTCCGGACGACGGTGAGGACGCTTTCTCCTCTCTCTCCGGTGTGGCAGCCTTTCCAAACTTTTTTTTTTTTTTAATAAAAGGAATTTTTCAAGGTGAATTTTGCCATTCTCACTCTTATACGCCTCTGCCGAAGCCGGACGGTCTTTTCTCACCTGGACTCGGTAACCTGCCTGCCCCACACTGTTTTATGCACCTTGTTTTTTGTGGCTGTGCTGTGCTTTCAAGTCGATTCTGGTTTAGGATGACCATATTATGGGTTCCCCCCCTCCCTTGGCCAGATTTATTCAGACGATGCATGTATATATACCCCTCTCCTCATTGATTTCATTCCCATAGCCTTCGGCTGAGAGAGTGTGACTTCCCCAAGGTCGGGTTCTATGAGTGAGCGGTGATTCGAACTCTGGACTGTTGGAGTTCTAGTCCAACACTCAAATCACTCCCCTACGTTGGCTCTGTTAAAGGGACGTGTGTGTGTGTGCCTTCAAGTCACTTATGACGACCCCAAAAATTTCATGGTGTTTTTTTTTTTTTTCATAGGCAAGGAATACCCAGAGGTCGTTTTGCCAGTTCTTTCCTCTGAAATACAGTTGTCCCTCCTTATCCAAAGATTTGGTATCCACGGATTTAAGTATTCATGGCTTGAAAATATTCTTTAAAAAATAATAATCCAAAAAGCAAACCGTGATTTTGCCCTCTTATATAAGGGACACCATTTTGCTATGCCATTGCATAGAATGGGACTTGAGTATTCACGGATTTGGGTATTCACGGGGGTCCTGGAACCAAACCATATAAGGGGACACCATTTTGCCGTGGCATGTCATAGAATGGGACTCGAGTATTCACGGATTTTGGTATCCACGGGGGTCCTGGAACCAAACCATCTTAGATAAGGGGACACCATTTTGCTGTGGCATTCCATAGAATGGGATTCGAGTATTCACGGATTTTGGTATCCACGGGGGTCCTGGAACCAAACCATCTTAGATAAGGGGACACCATTTTGCTGTGGCATTGCATAGAATGGGATTCGAGTATTCACGGATTTTGGTATCCACGGGGGTCCTGGAACCAAACCATCTTAGATAAGGGGACACCATTTTGCTGTGGCATTCCATAGAATGGGATTCGAGTATTCACGGATTTTGGTATCCACGGGGGTCCTGGAACCAAACCATCTTAGATAAGGGGACACCATTTTGCTGTGGCATTGCATAGAATGGGATTCGAGTATTCACGGATTTTGGTATCCACGGGGGTCCTGGAACCAAACCATCTTAGATAAGGGGACACCATTTTGCTGTGGCATTCCATAGAATGGGACTCGAGTATTCACGGATTTTGGTATCCACGGGGGTCCTGGAACCAAACCCCAGCGAAGATGAAGGGACAACTTGTATAGCCTACAGCACCTGGTATTCGTTGGCGGTCTCCCATCCAAGCACTACCCAGGGCGGGCCCTGCTTAGCTTCCAAGATTTGAAGGGTTCTGGTGCCTGGAGGGTACATAACAGGCCTTTGTTAGTGTTTCAGACATACATACGTAGGTTGTCCTTATGGATGTGGCTGGACATTTTTGTCTGACGAGGAACGTCCATAGTCAGTTCTCGGCTTGCACTTTGAGGCATTAAATGTCCCTTTAAATAAATCATCATCATCATCATCATTTAAACTATTTGGACAGGAAAACAAGAATGGTGGTCACGATGTCTGCTTTCTGCAAAGTAAAAAATTCGAAAGGGAAAAACGGTGATCTATTAAGTTGATTATATTTCACGATAGGGTACTGACATAGGCAAAGGAGTCTTTTAGGGAGGCGGTTTACCTCCTCCTCCTCCTCTATTTTTAAAATTCTTTTTCTAACTGGGAATTAATCGCGGGGGGGGGCGTGGAGGGGAAAGGGCTCCAAGGCCAGCCAAGGAAGGAGGCGGCCCGAGAGCCACGTGCCCACTTGGGCCTGTCCCTCCGGCCGTGCGTGTCGACGGCTTCCTGACGGTGACTTCCCTTCGGGGTTTTCAAGCGTGGCCCAAAGAGATCTCTTGTGCCTCGAAACGGAGAGAAAGACATAGAATTGCAGAGTTGGAAGAGACCACAAGGGCCATCCAGCCCAACCCTCTGCCATGCAGGAAATCACGATCAAAGTATCCCCGACAGATAGCCATCCAGCCTCTATTTAAAGACCTCCAAGGAAGGACACCCCACCACGCTCTGAGGGAGTGTGTTCCACTGCCGAACAGCTCTTACATGCTTTAGGAGGCACTTAGTAAGCGTCCTTGCTTCTCCTTCTAAACACCTGTTTTGAGCTGTGGGCAGGACCGGTTTAAGGAATGGGGGGGGCTGCTTTATTTTGGGGGGCCCATATGTTTATCTCAGGTCAATGTAACCTAACTCAACCTAAGCTATCCACAGTCCAGGATATTCAAATTATTACTAATACAGTACTGTTTTTGCAGGAGGAGGGTTATTACGGGGCCCCCACAACGATGGGGCCTCCTGCAATGCTTTGTTTTGGGGGCCCATATGTTTATCTCAGGTCAATGGAACCTAACTCAACCTAAGCTATTCACAGTCCAGGATATTCAGATTACTAATAAGGGCAGGAGGAGGGTTACTACGGGCCCCCCACAACGATGCCCCCCCCGCAATGCTTTATTGGGGGGGGCATATGTTTATCTCAGGTCAGTGGAACCTAACTCAACCTAAGCTATTCACAGTACAGCATATTCAGATTATTACTAATAATGTTTTTGCAGCAGGAGGCCCCCACAATGATGGGGGGCCCTGCGGATGCGGACACCGCTGGTGCCTGAAACCGGCCCTGGGTCTTGCTCTAGTCCTATATAAACGGCTCTGGCTGGGAAGTAAAACCCAGTCCTTTTCGCCTTTAAGTAGGATTGCTCTGTGTTGTGTTGCCAAGTATTGCATCCGCACAAGGGAATGGTTCCTGAAAAGGGTAAACGGGCCCTCCCCTCTTCCCCCGCCCACAGATAACAAAACCCAACGCAACCCAGTCATCAGACAGACGGCTCACTTCTAGCCAAGTGTTTCACACCTTCGGTTTTTAAAAAAATATATTCCATGGAAGTTTAAAATCATTTTTTGCCACAGATGCGCTTTTTTTTTTTTTGTCCTGCCTTTCGGTTCACACCTACCTACTTGGAAGCCAGTCTCACTAAACTCGTGGGAGGGAGAGGTTTGCTTTTGAGTAGTTTTGGAGCCGTCCGAAATGATCCCGACGCGGTCAGGATCCATTCCCAGTATCTGGGCAGCGCGATCCTAAAGGAGGCCTCCTCGAAAGTCAGTGTGCCCTCGAGCTTTATGGTGTCCCTTTAACGGATGCGCTCCCTTTGAGTTTGGGAGCTGGGACAGGTTAAGAATAGATTCACCCGCTAGTAACACGAAAGTTAGGTAACGAAAAATGTGTCCCTTAAAAAAAAAAGAGGACTCGGACTTTTCAGTCTTCTTGCACTTGGTGGGATACTTACTGTTACTCATAGTTATTTAGATTGTAAGCCTGAGGGCAGGGAACTGTTAAATTGATCATTTGTAAGCCGCTCTGATAGCCTTTGTGGCTGAAGAGCGGGGTATAAATAAATAAATACGATTTAAAAAATAAATAGTTACTATGGAATCAGCGCCAGATCGCTGACGCTTCGTTAGGACCGGTTGTAAGTGATCAACTAGACTGATCTCTGCCTATGTGCTTGGGGGGGGGGAATGGGGGTTTGGGTATCCTGCCTGAACCCTGAGGCTTAGGACGGGCAGCGTGCTGAAGAAGACGTTAAAGGCACGCAGAAATAGTCGCGCGTTTCGGAAGGCACTCCGAACTCTTGCAAGAAATTCTCGGAACTAAATCAAGGAGAAAATGTGCACAGGATCGGGTTGGGAGGCTGCGAGGGCTTTGGGGCCGCCGATTCCCCTCCGTGTCTACTCGGAAGTAATTTTCTACCAGATGCCCGGAGAGGCCCCGTTTAGTTCAATGGGGGTTGCTTTCAAGTAAACGGTAGGTAGGATCAACCCCCCCACCCCTCTGCCGGAAGGGGGAAAAAGCCACCCGATCTCAGCAGGGCGATTTTCAATCTCTCTCCACACACACACACACATATATATACACAGAGCCCACTTTATTCCAGACGTTCCCAAGACGAGAGAGATCCCTTTATTTCGGAGGGCGAGTCTCTGTACAGTCCTTTGTCTGTAGGGCAGATTGTCTTTGTTCTTTTCCGCAAGAAATGCCTCTCCTTTTATGGAGGAGTTTAAGTCCCATTCGTTGTGGGTGCAAAAAGGCTCCCTTTACGTTTTTAAGTTCTTCAAGGGTCAGAGCCTTCAGAGTCATAGAATTATAGAGTTGGGAGGGATCTCCAAGGGCCATCCAGTCCAACCCCATTCTGCCTTGTAGGAATACTCAATCCAAGCACTCCTAATGACAGATGGCCACCCAGCCTCTGTTTAAAAACCTCCAAAGAAGGAGACTCCACCACACTCCGAGGCAGTGTATTCCACTTCCAAACAGCTCTTATCTCATAAGTTCTTCCTAACGTTTAGGTGGAATCTCTTTTCCTTTAGTTTGAGTCTATTGCTCTGTGTCCTAGTCTCTGGAGCAGCAGAAAACAAGCTTGCTCCATCCTCAGTTCTTCATGGTTGCCCATCGTCGTCGATGGAGGCTTCCTAGATGCTTCTTTCTCCGGCATTTGAGTCCTCCTCCCTGTTGATGGAAGCGTGTAATAAATAGGCTTTTGGGCCACATTCTCTGGGGCGCTTCTCTCGCCTTTGCCAGCCATGGGCGTGAAGGAGAAAGGCACTGACTTATTGGCAAGGAGAGGAGAGGGGGCTTCAGCTGCTGAAAGGCTACCTCGGTGCCCAGCTGCGGAAAGACACGGCAGCCCGCGGCAGGAAAAAGCGGGCAGCGGCTTTGGTCGAAAGAAGCCTCCCCGAGGGCAGGTTGGAGGTCTTGGAAGAAGAGCGAGTGTACAAACACACACGCACACACACCAGGAAAAAAGGGTCGGAGGACCCCCGGCTTTCTCCACAGGGCTTGGATCCCAGCCCCTTCCCCTTCAAATAACGGGGCTGGACCAATTCCCCTCAGACAACGACAACGACAAATAGTTAAACCTTTCCAGAAGAAAGGCTAACACCTCGAGCGCCACCACAGCCGAGCAACAAGGCGGCAGGTTGAGGGGAACTTCGACCAAGCAGAAGGTGGAGGGAAAAGAAAGAAAGAAAGAAAGAAAAGAGAAGGATCTGGATCCCCCCTGAAGTTACTTCTCAACATCTTCCCCACCTCCTCGGGAGACGGTTACCTTATCCAACGTCCAGACTTTGCTCCCCCTCCTTTGCTGCTTGATATATATATATGTATATATGTATATGTGGGTGGGTGGGTAATCCAACCGGGGCTGACAGTGTGTAGGGGTGTGTGTGTTTTGGAATTGAGGGGGGGGTTATCTGACTGAGGGAAAGAGAGAGAGACCCAGCTTCACTCCCCTCCTCCTCGTGACAGGAAACAAACAAATAAATAAAGGCCTGAGGAAATTTCTTTCGGATTCGGCTGAAGCGGAGGAGAGTGGCGGGCTGGTGGAAGGAAGGAACGAACGAAAGAAGAGCGGCTTTCTAGTTGAGGAGGAGGAAGAGAAGACCCCCCCCCCAAAAAAAACAAGCGGGGTGGCCTCCGAGCACGAGGCTTCCCTCTTCCTCCTCGCTCCTCGTCCATCGCCTCGGCCTCTTCCCTTCAAAGCCGCTCTCAGCCCTTTAAAGCGGGCGCGCGCAAACCCACCCACGCACCGACCCTTTTCGACCCTCCGGCTCTGAGGGGACGGCGGCGGAGACCCCTTGGCTGGGGGTGCGCGTCTTGGTGACCCATTTCTGTGGGGGGAGTGAGGGCTTGGCGGAGATGCTCCCCACTTTTGAGGCCAAGGGCAGCCGCCACCACCAACCCAAGACGTCAAGTCCCGCCCCGGGGTGAGGGACGCTGCCGTCCCCCCCCCCCGCCTTAAGACGGAGCCGGCGGGAGAGTCCGAGCTGTGACCAGACCCGCCTCTCCCCCCCACGCCGCTTCTCCGGCGCGCATGCGCACTTCCTCTCCCCGCCTGCCCCCCTCCAGTCTCGCCTCCTTTTCCCGCCCAAGCGCGGGGCTGGCGCGGGGCTCCCCAGAGAGCTTTTCCCACATCTGGAGGCAGCCAAGCGGGGTCAGGGCCCCTTCCCTACCGCCCGGGGGCCACTGCCGGCGAAGGCATTCGGCGGGGCGGGGGGAGAGAAGAGGAAAGAACAGCGAGCCGGCTTTTAACTCTTGCGCAGCCTCGCCTCATTAAAGTCATTTATTTATTTTTTTGAGGGGACGACAGTTCCCAGAAGCCTGCTCTGGTGGTGGTTTGGGGGTGGGGGTCGTCCAAAAAAAGGGGACGGGAATCTGCCCTCACCAACATACACACCATCCCTGTGAAGTTTTCCTGCTCTTGCCCAAAGTGGCCGTCTCTATGTGCTTGGGAAAGTTACTTTTTGAGGGATAAAAGTTCCCAAGATTTCCTTTCCTCCCCACCCTCTTAGGAGCTCTCCCCAGTTTCCGAACTGGTGGGGGAAAGCAAGTCTATGTACTTGGGAAAGTGACTTTTTTTTTGGGGGGGTGACAATTCCCAGCATCCCCCACAGCCAGCAGGGTTGGGGTGGACTCTGGGAACTGTCGCTCCTGGTCCCCCGAAAGTAACGTTTCCAAGCTTTCGGGAAAAGCGAGCATCTCTATGTTCTGAAAAGTTACTTTAGGGGGGATCCCAACTTCCAGAATCCCCGACAAACAGCTGTCTCCCCGAAAATAACTTTCCTAAACTCTTGGAAAGGAAAGCGCTCTGTAGATATTCGAGAAAGTTCCTTTTTTTGGACAACTCCCAGGGAAATTAAGGGGAGTGATCGTCCTCCCAAAGTAACACACACATATATGCTTTGTCTTTGTAACTATTTTTTTTCCTTTTACTGTTTCTTCCCCCACTCCTTTTTTGTGTGGGTTTTCCTCTATCTTTTTTCTTTAATTTCCTCTTTTTTCCTTTTTATTAAGTGTTATATGTTAAAGAACTTCACTAAAAACTAATTTAACAAGAAAGTAACTTTTCCCCAAGCCCCAAGAGTTATCCTGGAGTTGCCGTCCTTCGAAAAGTAACTTTCCCCACGAGCATCTTTTCATTCAATCTTTCTCCCAGTCCCAAAGCTGGGGATGATGGGGGAGGGAGTTGGTCATATTAAAGAAATATGAATATTAAGGAAAAGAGGTGAAGAAGGTTGGGCATTTATATAGCCGGATCGTTGGCATTGGATTACTCGGAAGTAACCTTGCCTTCGATGGGCGTTACTCAATGGATTGCTGCCTTGATTGGAAAACTGGAGCAAATAAGCAGGATTTAACCAGACCCCAAAGGATAATTAGAAGAAGAAACAATAATCTCAATTTGCAAAAGGAGACTGTCAGGGGGTGGGGATGTCTTGAGGGGATAATATTAACCTTTCAGTGACCTTAAGGGTGACTTAAAGGGTGACTGCCATTAAAATTTACCAGTGAGTTTCAAGATCTGAAATTGACCACTGCTGGAAAGAATGGAGAAAAGGATCTGAAATAGACAAGATGTAGAGATGTCGTGTTGTTTTAAAAGAGGCTGCCAAAAGAGAAGAAAAGAAAAGAAAAGAAGGAAAGAGAAAGGTACTCCCTTCTAATAAAGGAAGAGGCCAAAACAACCACCCCATCCCCATGCAGCTGGCAGAACTGGGGTGCCTGGATTTTCCTCTGCTTTTTAAATATATTAACTGAAGCCCGGACCCCTTGTTTCCCTTTTGAATTTAAGTTCTAATGCAACCGGGGCAAGTGAAAAGCAAAGAGCACAAGAGAGCAGGGAAATGGGGATGGCATTAGTTAAGTCAAAGAAGGACAGGCTTTGGAATGCAAAAGATCCCTTGCTTATGGCAAGAATTTTCCTTCTCCCCATAAAAGAAAACATGTCTTTATTACTGTCAAGCAAGCCTAGGTTTTTTCAAGGTATTTGCGCTGTCCCTCTTGGATGCAAAGATTATTTCCCCCACGCCCCCATCCTTCCCAGTCTAAAAGTCAGGGAGTCACTCATTCACCATCTGAAAATAACAGGAGATAGGAGTGGTCACTAAGATATTAGCACAGCAGCTGAACAAAGCCAGTGATTTGTTTTCTAACTGATAACAAAAGTCAGATTTAACATTATGTCTGGTTAATTGTGTCTCATTAGCAAATCCTGAACGATAATCTAGATATCATGGGACAGCTGGGAATAACATATAATACCTCTGCGCATAAATAGTGTTAATAGTGTGTGTGCATTACTTGGCAAATGTTTCATGATGCCTCTGGTGAACTTGGACTAAAATTGCATTTGCTTTATTAGAAATGTTTCTTTTGCTACTGTTATTTAGAAGTTTTTCTTCTCCATCCAATGTGGGTCTTAATAGTATAGGACCTAAATTCTAAAAGATGTTTAACAGGCGATCAAAGGATATTTGGAACAAATGTACACACATAACATTTGGAAAGAACTTTGAAAAAAATACCACACAAATATTTTATCGTCATATGTTTATGTGTCCACATATATGTGCATACACTTCACATATGTGTTTTAATTCAAATCATTTCAGCTGAAAACAGACAGCATGATCCTATTTTTACTTGGAAGTAAGCGCCAGTGGTTTCCATGGGACCCCTTTCTGAGACTGTGTATAGGACTGGGGTTTGCAGCCTATGTCTGAATCCATAGCTCTCCCTTTGCCTCCAAAACTCCAGCTCTACAATAGAGTTTAGCCTGCTTCAGCTGCATTGCTTTCAGTGAATGGACCAGGGGTGTGTAACTTTGCAGTGGACCAGCCAGTGTAAGAACATTTCTAAGAAGAGGTGATCAGGTATGCCACCATTAAAAAAAAAACCACAGTGAGGGATTCCTCCTTTCTCCCCACTTTAAACTTTTTAGCATTTAACAGAAGAGGAGTTAATGATTTGGTGCCAAACATATACAACAATCTATTTGTGTAACTTGCATCTTTATGTTAGACTCTAGCATCTTGCCTGTTAGAGATTCAGAAATAAATCCTTGAACCACCATCAGTGAAATGTAGAATTTTGGAAAGGGGCAAAAACTTTCAAGTAGGTAACTTTTTATACCTTGTAACAAAGCTGGGAATCATGTGGTCCTCTAGATCTTAGACTGCAGCTCACATCAGCCCGAGCCAGTATAGCCTGTGGTGAGGAATGCTGGGAATTGCAGTCTACTAATATCTGGAGGGCTTCTCCTCTAGAGCTATACTGAAAAATTATGTGGCACATCGTCCATCACACCCATGTCAAGCACATACAAACACACAATGTAATGGACATCCATGATCACACCAAGCAACTCCAGTGTGGATACTGGAGCTGACTCACTTGAAACTCTTGTTGATTATGTGTAAATTCACACGCATGTATATTACACAGACATTGAGCTCAATCTAAACTTGCAGGAATTTACTTCCATGTAAATATTCACAGGATCTGTCTGCACCTAACTTTACTTGGAAAGAAGTTCCATTGACTTCAAAAGAAATTTATTTCCAAGTAAATGTACAATGGGAGGCCTTTCCATAAATTATTGTCTTGTGTTTTGTTTATCAGAGAGAGACTTTTACACAAATAGGCTGCAGTTCTGCACAGATTGATATGGATTCAAATGGGGAATTTTCAATGAATTCTTATTAAGAGGCTGAACTGATTAGCAATTAACCTAAACTGGATGTACTATAGGTTTGGCTACTCCATCATTATGTGTACTGTGATTATTAAAATGCCATGGGTGGATATGGTGTATTACAATTTCATAAGCAAAGAGAGTGACAGAAAGCAGAAAGATATCCGTGCAAAGAGTTGCACTATAAAGGGAGGCATAGAAAAGGGAACCCATTCTAGTGTAGCAGTTAGAGTGTTGGATTGGGACTTGAGAAATCCAGCTTCTAGTTTTCACTGAGTGATGAAACCCACTAGGTAATCTTGGCCACTAGATCTCTCCCTCCACAGCCTGATCTACCTCACAGGGTTTTTGTCATTAGGGAAGAGGTGAGCCTGGGAGACTGTCAATAAATTTCAGGTCCTGTAGGCTGCATTTCAGAGGAAGGAACTGGCAAAATCACCTCTGAGTATTCCTTGACTATGAAAGCCCTATAAAATTCATGGGGTCACCATAAGACTTGAAGGCACACTTGTACACACATACACAAAAGATGAGCTGTGCCCTAATGACAGCTAGTGGCTTCCATCTCAGAAGGGTGGTGAATCTGCTCCAAAGTTTAGTCCAGGATTTAAAGAAGCTATCCAGAGATGTTGAACCCTTCCTCCAAATTAGGTTTAGTAGTCTAGAAAGCCTCTTAAAAGTTCAGACTAAACCCAAAGCAGAATTACTACCACACTGGGAGCCACTGAGCATCATTTCATGCACAGTGCCTTGAGCTCATTGGTGGTTAATAAAAACAAATGTGCCACAGGAGTACACACTGCCACACTCATGGACAGTATTTGTTGGGGCTTCTTGGATAATGAACTTACCACTGTAGCTTGTCTTGGAAGGTATTGTTCACTTCCATAGCAAAAAAGACACCCTTTTTGACTACTGTACATAACACAGTCTTTCCCACAACATCAGGTGGGAGTGAACTTCCATGGATGCAAGAATATGGGTAGGGATATCAGAAGAATTATTTTAGTTGGCCTGAATTTGCAACGAAACAGCAGTGATGAGGTCTTGGCTCTTTCAAAGGCAGAACTTTTATTAGGAAAAAACCCAACAACCCTGTGATAGGCTTGCTTTGAGGTCGCAATAAATCCGAAATGACTTAAGGGCACACAGTATTAAGAAGAGAATAGATGTTGCTGCTAATTTTATCTCTGTCTATGATAAACAAGCATTAAAAAATTACAGGGAGAAAAAAGAGCAATTCTTCTATTTCCACTGAAACAGACATGGTTTGCTCAAGTCACAGCCCCCCCCACCCGTGTTTTGGACTACAAATTCTGTCAGCCCCTGCTCACAGCCTAAGGTGAAGGATGATGGGACTGAAACTCAATACACTTGGAAGGCACCCACTTGGGAAAGGCTACAATAGAGGAATGACATAAAAATGTTCAGTTCTTCCCAATATATGTGTCTCTAGAGGCATCAACGGAACAGATTCCTCAAGCTTAGCAAAATTAGTCCATTAAATTGGCTTTAGAATTGTCCTTGGTCCCTTTCTCTCTAAAAAGTGAGAGATGCCAAAGGGGGGAGGAACCCCCTGCTTTCTCTGATTTGGATCTTCTTCCTCTCTTCCTAGCTGCAATGGGCTATGTTTATCCATCAAGAGAGGGAATCACAGGGTTATAGCCATGAGACTGTGTGTGTGTGTGTGTGTGGGGGAAATTAGGACATGATCCCCCCAAAAGTATTCTGTGGGCTTTCAGGGTAACCTCGGACAAGTCACACACTCTCAGCCTCAGAAAACCCCTGATAGGTCCCCCTTAGGGTGGCCATAATTCGGAAATGACCTGAAGGCACACAACAACAACAACCATGGAATTGTCCTTCAGTCCCCAAATTTCTAACAAAGCAATAATTTAGAACTTCAGGTAGAACATTCAGGAACAGAATTTCTAAAAGAGCAGGCAAACTGACCATGGGAATGTAAATACAGCAAAGATAAAGAGTCCTAGGTGCGGACGATTTTCAGTAGCTCACTCTCTGCAAGGCTAGGGGGGAATTGAAGGAAAATGTCATTTGCAAAGACAGAAAAGTAAGGGCTTGTAGTTGTATTGATATTTAATTATATTTCTCACTTCCGTACCTTGCAAAACAATTCTTTAGCTGTACTGTATCTGTTTTAACTTTTCCAAACTGCCTTGGGGTCCCAGATTGGGGGGAAAGATGGAATAGAAATATAACTATTATCATTATTATTATTATAACTTTTGTAAACTGCCTTGGGTCCCAGATTGGGGGAAATGATGGAATATAAACATAACAGTTATTATTAGTCGTCATCGTCTTCATTTTGCTGCCTTGGAAGGTACTCTGCACATGCTCAGAGAGGCACTGGCATTAATTCTTTCCCATATTCCATTCTGGGATTGAGTCATGCTTTGTAATCACAAACCATTTTTATTTCCCAAACAAGTAAGGGATTTTTTCCCCCGCCCCTTTGGATATGCAGTACACCCCTAGGAAGAAATGTAGTTCTCTTTTACCTGTCCCTTTCAGCCTGCCTACCAATATTGAGCAGCTAAAACGAATAGGACTGGGTGGAGGAGGGAAAAGAAGAAAAAGAATGGGAGGTGTGTGTGTGTGTGTTGGGGGGGGGGAGAAAGAGGCGAAGACGGCCCCCCAAACCCAGACTGCAGCGCACCCGCTCCAAAACGTCTGGCCTCTCGCTTCAGGCCATAATTAATTTGAGATTTATTTTTATTGGAGAGCCCAGTCTCGTCTGACCTTAGCCAAACAAGACTCCATCTCCAGCCTTGATGCGCTTGAATTGCAACGGAATCTTTTCCCTCCGAACTTGCTCTCTTCAGGCATCCGTGCCTGCTTTGAATTTGTTCCTCAGACTTCATATATTTGGAGATTTGAAGGCAAGATTTAAGGCTTCCCCCCTTCCCTGCCTCCCCTACTGAGCGGGCAGAGGGGGTGGGCAGGCCCGGGCCGGAGCCGGAGAAGTGGCAACGCCGAGCCAGCCACTGACTCAAAGGCAGAAAGAGGGGGGCCCGGTCTGTGTTTTCTTAAAAGTCTGCTTTACTATAAGTTCTCCCCACCACCTTCCAAATAATGCAACCTTTGGAAGGTCAGCTGAGTTACTGAATTAACTGGAGGGGATTTGGTTACTTGGATTCTGGGGTCTGGAAACAGAGGAGGTTTGCAATGTTACCAAAAAAAAAAAAAAAAAGAGGTTATCCCTTGTGCCTTTTTTTTTTTCCTCCGCTGTTTTCTTTTTAACAGCTCCGGTATGCTGAATTTTCCAGGATAAATAAAGTATACACTCCAAGCAAGCCCTTTAAGGCAGATCAAAGAAGAAAAAGAATTTACTGTCGTTCCCTTTTAGGAGAAAGATTCTTCGAGGTAAAGGTTGCGCTAAGTTCCAAAGGAAAGCTATTCAGGTGGAAATGGTCCCTCTAGAGTTTTGTTTTAAAGCCTGTCGCTAAAATATTAAAGGCATGGGAGGTAAACGAGAAAACATAAGCACTAAACACCGGGATTCATTCATCTATATTGCAGAGAGAGTGTGTAGTGCTACTTTGAACTAAGCCCCATTGTGTTTGCTGGAGCTTACTCCCGGGTAAGTGGCTATATAGCTGAAAGCTGCAACACTAAGAATACAGTTGTCCCTTCATATCCGCTGGGTTTGGTTCCAAGACCACCGTGGATACCAAAATCCGTGAATGCTCAAGTCCCATTCTATGCAATGGCATAGCAAAATGGTATTCCTTCTATAAAATGGCAAAATCAAGGTTTGTTTTCTGGATTCTTCAAATTTTAAAAATATTTTCAAATTGTGGATGGTGGAATCCGTGGATACCAAAGCCGTGGATACGGAGGGACAACTGTACATACTTGGGAGTCAGAGACGTGCTGTATGAACATCACTTTGACATAGGAAAGATACACCAACGACATGTGAATGGTTAAACATGTTGGAGAGCTTAAATTTTACATTCACAGAAGCAGCTGAGTTGGCAAGTACAGCCAGTTTTGGAAATTGCATAAAACAGTGATTCTTAACCTGTGGTCTGGGGACCCTCAGGGGTCCTTGGTGTGCTCACAGGGGGTCTGCAAAGGCTTGAAAGCTGCTCAGCCCACCTCCTCCCTGCAGTGGAGTGGTCATGTGACAGGAGCCAAGGCAAAGGCTAGCTGGCTTGGCCTGCACATTGCCATTCAATCAGCTCCAGCCTCAAACTTGCAGGAAGAAGCAGAAAAAAAGTCTTCCCTCCCCCTCCAGTGCCTCTGAGGAAAGGTTTAATGGATGGTGTAACTGTAGCATTATCATCATCGTGTGTTGTTGTTAGGATTTTAAATCTTGAGTTAAGTCTTGGGGGGCCATGGTAACAAAATATTTTTTTTATCATATCATTTTTATTAAACAGCTTAAAATAATCCTTCTCCTTTACAATTCTTTTATCCTCCACATACATTCATTTTCATGCATCTTCATTTCATATCATATATCCTTACTACATACATACATATAACCAAAGATATTTAAAGGGGGGTCCCTGGTAAAGAAAAGGTTAAGAGCCACTGGCATAGAACTTTCATTAACTTGCATTATTTAGAATGGGCTGGAAGAACTTTTGTCCATTGAGGCATGCCATGCCATCCGTCTGGGTAATCTGTCAGGGAAAGCACATTAATTGTGGGCAGGTGTGAAGGTGGGTGGGGCCAGAACCAAAAGTGGGTGGGGCATCTTTCCTCCCCTCCAACCCCTAGCCCCTTTCTACTTTCCCTTTCTTTCTCCCAGGGCCAGTTTAAGGCACCAGCGGTGTCAGCATCCGTTGGGGGCCCCCTTAGTAACCCTCCTCCTGCAAAAACATTATTAGTAATAATCTGAATATCCTGGACTGTGAATAGCTTAGGTTGAATTAGGTTACACTGACCTGAGATAAACATAGGGACCCCCCAAAATAAAGCATTGCAGGGGCCCCCAAAATTCCTTAAACCGGTCCTGCTCCACCCCCATAGCAGGTGACTGGGAGGAGGGTAATATTCTCCCATACAAATTTGCCCAGGTTCTTAAACTTTTTGGGAAAGCCCTTCTCTTGGCCCGGTCACTTTCAAAAGCACAGTTTAATGAGGATGTGGCCACTAATAAGATAAGAGTCAGACTTCAAAACTATCAATAAAGAATTTTACTGTGCTGCTATGAAAACGGCTATCTACAACAATGTTTTAATTCCTCATACTTTTATATTCTGTATATTTATGGTTTTATTACTCACATGTGTGTTAAATTGTATGGTTTCCTAATTTGCTTGTGTATATGTGTTTTGACTTATTTAGAATAATTGCATTGCAACGGCTTATAGCTTTTAGCAATAAAGATTTATTCATTCAGTCAGTGAAGACATGCGAGACAGCCTTCTTGGTGATGGCTCCCTCACTGTGGAAATTCTTTCTAACAACTTTTTCACACTGTACTGTTATAGTGCCATTATTCCACTTTAACTGCTGTGGCTGCCTTCTGTGGAATTCTGGGGTTTGTAGTTTAGTGAGGCCTAAGAGCTCTTTGAATGATAATGCTAAATGCCCCTCCTTCAACTGCAAATCTCAGGATGCCACAGGAGGAGGCAGCCAGAGTAGTTAAAATGGAATGATACCACTATAAGAGTGTAGTGTGATAATCTCGTATGGGAGGCTATGCTGCCCCCCACCATCCTTCCACCAGTGAAAGATCTTTTCATTCAGGCAGGCCTTTGGCAATTGACAAACTGCTGGGATAGGCAACTTTTAACAGAAAGGGACCTGTATATTTTTACTGGTGTGTTTTTTAAAAATAGTGTTTTAAGATTATTATTGTTTTTCCACATAATAACTTTTTGTGTTTTTATCTGTACCTGTTTTTAATCTTGTTGTGAACCACTCTAAGTCCCAGGGGTTTTTTGGGGCGGGGGAGGTATGGTGCAATAAATATAAGAAATGCAATAAATTAATCATATTTTGCCTTTGCAACTTTAACTGATTGTTGGTTGTGGGCTTTTGAAATGAGAACTGCTGGTTGCCAGCTCACAATCCAGAAACAAACTACCAATGCCATGCTAGCATAATTGGGCTCCTGGTGTATATTACTGCCTGTGGAACTTTTAAAATTTAAATCATGGATTGGCAAACCTTGAGACCACTTACAATCACACATAAATATAACACAATATCATGAACCCATAATAAGCCATTTCCTCTTAGCATAAAATCTTCCCTGTTTTTACTGCAGTAAAATTGGAATATAGTTACTCTAAACTAAAGATGATTCAGAACAAAACTACAAAAAAGCCTTCATGAATATACATCACATCCTGCTTTTCTTACAAGGAGTTCAAGCCAAAGTACATGAACATCCTTTTATTTTATCCTCACAACAATCCTGTGAGGTAGGTCAGACAGAAAGAGGAAGGAAGAGAGAGAGAAAGTGTAACTAGTCTAAGATCATTCAGCACCTGTAATGGCCAAGTGTCAATTTGAACCTAGCTATCACTAGAATGAAGAACCCCATATACCCTAAAGACACAAGATCCCATCTGATCTTGGAAGCTAAGCAAGGTCAGCCCTGGTTAGTACTTGGATGGGAGATCACCAACAAATACAGGTGCTGTAGACTATTATATCAGGGAGGGAAGGGACTGATAAAACCACTTCTGAGTATTTATTGCATAAGAAAACTCTATGACAATGTTGGTTCTTAAGCTGTGGTCCATGGACCCCCAAGGGGCTGCAATGTCCTCACAGGGGGTCTGTGAAACTTGTAGGCTGTTCAGCCCACATGAGAGGAGCCAAGGCAAAGTCTTTCCTCCCTCCAGTGCCTCTAAGGGAAGGGTTAATGGATGGTGTAATTGTATTATTATTACCAGCTATTATCGTTGTTGTTCTTAGGCTTTTAAATCTTGAGTTAAGTCTTGGGGGCCCATGACAACAAAAGATATTTAAAGGGGGTCCCTGGTAAATAAAGAGTTAAGAGACACTGCCCTATGAAATTCATGGTGTTGCCATAAGTGGACAGGTGATGAAGGCACACACACACATCAGTAGGGTAACTACCATGCTAATCAATACATTACACACTCTTTCATGAAAATAATGTCTTTCTTTTTTGTGTCTCAAGTTTGGGCTTCTTGTGGAGGGCCATGCTAAGGCTGGAGAAATTTAGGTTCAAATTCCCATTTAACTGTTGAGGTGATTAGGTGGATTTGGGGCTGTCTGTGCCTTTGTCTCTCTTCCTGGCCTACCACAAAGGGCTGCTATGAGGATAAATTGGGGAGGGTGGTGAGAGATAATGGCCTCATTGGGTGTCTGTGGGTCTCCTTCTTTGGAGGTCTTTAAACAGAGGCTGGATGGCCATCTGTTTCGTGGTCTCTTCCAACTCTGCAATTCTATGATTCTATGATTCTGTGGCTTGAGTTCCACCTATCAGTCATGCCATCTAGAAAAATAATGTGATTAATTGGTGACTTTTCTTCCTGTTTTCCCACTACCTGACTGCCTCCAGCAGCAATCTGCAGTCCTCCAGATGTTTTGGACTACAATGCCTATCATTGGGGGCAATAGGAGTTATAGTCCAAAACATCAGGAGTGATCCTATGAAATATTACAGAAATAGCATCATGACCACCACACTACAGAGATTATGTTACTAAGGCATTTTCTCCGTCTTTGCATAGGGATGTAAATCACTCATTTTACTCTTGAGTGCAAAAATGAAATTATTCCAAACTTTTTCTTGCTTCTGGGTGTGGTTATGAACATTTTTGTACATCTGTGAGGACATTTTTATATGTCTGTGTGTGGGGGGGGGAGAGGAATCCCACACTTTTTTTGTTCTGCAAAGTCCCCCACCAAAAATCATGCTGCTTTCTGAGTGATAATGTTGAGATGTACCAAAAAAGAAAGCAGGAAAGAAAGAAAGAAAGAAAGAAAGAAAGAAAGAAAGAAAGAAAGAAAGAGGGATTTTGTTTTGTTTGTGCAAATGATTCCCCCTGCCCTCCCCAGCCACAACCACAATCTTACAAGGATTGACCATTTTATCTGTGGGGTACCTAAGTATATTGAGACACCCTTACTCAATAAAGATTTGCAAGTAGCCTTTACATTTCTGTGTTTGCATGACACCATGGAACACACAAATGATAACAGGGAGGCATCAAGATTTGACAGTAGTGTTAATATTTTTCAGTCTAGTGAAAATGTCTGTGTTTTTAGCTATCAACACCCCCTCTCCATTTATAAGACTTCTCAAACTTTCCAGTCAAGGCAATGCTAAGAACAAGCCAAATATTGTTTCCAGTGATTCTAGCTCCATTCCCTCCATGAATATACTTCTTTGTGTAGCACCAAAAACATTATGGTTGTATGAAAATCTGTCCCGCCCCCAAAAGCAAGACATTATGCACTGAACTATGATTCCCTTCTTCTCATTTCATTCAGAAAGAATATACATCCTTTTCCAAACTTGGTAATAACACACACAAAGCACCCAAGTTTGGATAGCTTTCAAAATGAAGGCAATTCCACAGGATGTGATGGCACACTCCTCCCTCCTCACTAATATTTATCATTTTAAAAATCTATACTCCTTGATTGGCAGACTCTCATCTTATTAATTTGCTCAATTGCTCCCATTTTATGGAGAGAGAAGTGAGGCCAGCCATTGTAGCAAATCCAAGTAGATATAGGACTTTTTCGGACAAGTAAAATGCAGCGCAAGCAGCCTCGCCATGTTGCGATGCTGCAGCGCTGCAGGGCGTCCCTTTCGGATTTGTTGATCGTGAGTAAAAATTGCCAAAATATTACACTCAAATGTCCCTGCGGTACCGCAACAGTACCGGCAGGGACGGGCGTCATCCGAAAGGGACGCCCTGCAGTGCTGCAGCCTTGCAACGTGGCGAGGCTGCTTGTGCTGCATTTTACTTATCCAAAAAAGTCCATAATGATACTGTATGAGTCGGGATTTGAACCTAGGTCCTTCTTTTCCAACACTAATTTTAGGGTAGTCAGATGACTGCCATTTCAATGATCATCCTTTATAACAAACAACTGAGAGCCAGGATATCTGAAGGACCATCTTCTCCAATATCAACATGTTGAAGGCACCATTATTTGTCCCACTATGAAAAGAGTTTCAGCTGGTAGGAATGCAAGACAGAGACTTTTGGGTGACTTCACCCCAGTTATGGAATCTTGCCATCCTCATGCTTAACTCAACCACCAATGGTGGATAGGCATGCAGTGAAAACATACTCGGGTTGGTTTTTAACACATGACTATTTTAACTCTGCTTTTGAGTAGAGGCTTTGGTTTTAAGTCCTTGTTTTTGATGGTGCTACATCTATGGTATTAATTATATTTCTTTCCTGCCTTTGAGCTGAAGGCTGTGTACATTATTTGTCCCACTATGCAGCTTGCAGCTACAGAATCGATTTGAAGCCCTTTCCCTTATCAAGGACAATGAGGAAGAACAGCATGGACAGACTTCAGGGGTAGAGCAGGGGACCTTGAGAGGACCACCGCAAGGAACAGCAGCTGCGAAGCCTCAGCGGAGGCGTGTGGTGGTGGTGGGGGACTCCTTGCTGAGGGGTACAGAAGCAGTGGTATGTGGGCCTGACAAGATGACTCGGGAGGTGTGTTGTCTCCCTGGGGCAAAGATCTGTGATGTGACCGAGAGGCTGACAAGACTCATCAAGCCTACGGATCATTACCCCTTCCTTTTGGTCCATGTGGGAACCAATGATACTGCAAGGCACAGCTTTCCCAAGATCAGAAGAGATTATGAGGCCCTGGGGAGGAAGCTGAAAGAAATGAACGCACAGGTGGTCATCTCGTCTCTTCTGCCAGTTGAAGGGCATGGTCCAAGAAGGGAGAGGAAAATAGCCGACGTAAACAACTGGCTCCGTAGATGGTGTCGCCGAGAACAAATTGGATTCTTGGATCATGGACTGCGCTTCCATGCAGGGGGACTTCTGGCAAGAGATGGGGTGCATCTTACAACAGTTGGAAGAAACATTTTTGCCAACACTCTCAAGAATTTGATCAGGAGGGCTTTAAACTGAGTCAAATGGGGGAGGGAGACAGTATTCTGGAAGGCAAAAGGGCTGGAGAAAATAGTCAAACTGTCATAGAGGGAACAAGGCAAACAGCGCAAGGACCCAACAGTGGGAGGCAAAAAAACTTGCACAGGGAGCAAGTAAAGGGAACACATGGTCTCAGATGTCTCTACACTAATGCACAGAGCATGGGAAATAAGCAAGATGAACTAGAACTCCTTGCACTACAAAACAAATATGATATAATAGGCGTTACTGAAACCTGGTGGGACGAGTCTCATGATTGGAATGTAGGAATAGAGGGGTATAACCTTTATAGGAGAAACAGGCCAAACAGGAAAGGAGGAGGAATAGCATTATATGTCAGGGATATTTACACCAGTGAAGTGATCCATGACATCAATACTGGAAGCCAGGTGGAGAGCATCTGGATAAAAATTAAAGGGGAGGGAAACAACAGGGATGTTATTGTGGGACTCTACTACAGACCCCCAAATCAGACGGAGGAATTGGATGTTGCCTTTCTAGAACAGATGAACATACATGCAGAAAGGAGAGATGTAGTAGTGATGGGTGACTTCAACTATCCTGATATTTGCTGGCAATCTAACTCAGCCAAAACTACAAGGTCTAGCAAATTCCTTACATGCCTGGAAGACAATTTCATGGTCCAAAAGGTGGAAGAGGCAACAAGGGGGTCAGCTATTTTAGATCTGATCCTAACCAACAGAGACGACCTTGTTAATGGGGTGCAAGTGGTGGGATCCTTAGGTGAGAGTGATCATGTTCTCCTGGAGTTTGTTATACAATGGAAAGGAGAAGCCAGGCATAGTCAGACACGCATTCTTGACTTTAGGAGAGCTGATTTCAATAAACTCAGGGAAATACTGGGGATGATCCCATGGTCAAGAATACTAAAAGAGAAGGGACCTCAAGACGGTTTTGACTTTCTCAAAAGGGAGATACTGAAGGCACAATTTCAAACAGTACCATTGAGGAAGAAAAATGGGAGGTGTCTCAAGAAACCAGGATGGATGACTAAAGAACTTTCAATGGAGCTAAGTTTTAAACGGAACATGTATAGGAAATGGAAAAGGGAGGAAATCACCAAAGAAGAATTCAAACAGATAGTGAACACGTGTAGGAGTAAAGTCAGAAAAGCTAAAGTGCAGAATGAGCTCAGGCTTGCTAGGGAGGTTAAGAACAATAAAAAGGGTTTTTTTGGGTATGTCCGCAGCAAAAGGAGGAAGCAGGAAATGATAGGGCCACTACGTGGAGAAGATGGCAAAATGCTAACAGGGGACAGAGAAAAGGCAGAATTACTCAACACCTTCTTTGCCTCAGTGTTTTCAGAAAAGGAAAAGGAGGACCAACCTGAGGAAAATGGAACAGAGGACACAATAGGGGAAATCCAGCTGAAAATAAGTAAAGAGGTGGTACAGGAATACCTTCTTAATCTAAATGAATTTAAATCTCCAGGACCAGATGAACTACATCCAAGAGTATTAAAAGAGCTGGCAAATATAATCTCAGAGCCATTGGCAATAATATTTGAGAACTCCTGGAGAACAGGAGAAGTCCCAGCAGACTGGAGGAGGGCAAACGTTGTTCCCATCTTCAAAAAGGGGAAAAAAGAGGATCCCAACAACTATCGTCCAGTTAGTCTGACATCAATACCAGGGAAGATTCTAGAACAGATCATTAAACAGAGAGTCTGTGAACATTTAGAAGGCAATGCCATAATCACAAAAAGTCAGCATGGGTTTCAGAGAAACAAGTCATGCCAGACTAATCTGATCTCTTTTTTTGATAAAGTTACCAGCTTGGTAGATGAAGGGAATGCTGTGGACATTGCATACCTTGATTTCAGTAAGGCCTTTGACAAGGTTCCCCATGACATTCTTGCAAACAAGCTTGTAGAATGTGGGCTAGACAAGTTAACTGTTCAATGGATTTGTAATTGGTTGACCGGCCGAACCCAAAGGGTGCTCAGCAGTGGCTCCTCTTCGTCTTGGAAAGATGTGACCAGTGGGGTGCCACAGGGTTCTGTCCTGGGCCCAGTGCTATTCAACATCTTTATCAATGACTTAGATGAGGGAATTAGGGGCATACTTATCAAATTTGCAGATGACACCAAATTGGGAGGAGTAGCTAATACCCTAGAGGACAGGATCAAAATTCAGAATGACCTGGATAGACTGGAGAGCTGGGCCAAAGCTAACAAAATGAAATTCAATACGGAGAAATGTAAAGTACTGCATTTAGGGCGGAAAAATGAAATGCATAAATATAGGATGGGAGAGACCTGGCTGAATGAGACTATGTGCGAAAGGGATCTAGGAGTCCTAGTAGACCACAAGTTGAACATGAGCCAACAGTGTGATGCGGCAGCTAAAAAGGCCAATGCAATTTTGGGCTGTATCAATAGAAGTATAGTGTCTAGATCAAGGGAAGTAATAGTGCCACTCTATTCTGCCCTGGTCAGACCTCACTTAGAATACTGTGTCCAGTTCTGGGCACCACAATTCAGAAAGGATATTGACAAATTGGAGCGTGTCCAGAGAAGGGCAACTAAAATGGTGAAAGGTCTGGAAACAATGCCTTATGAGGAGAGACTTAGGGAGCTGGGTATGTTTAGCCTGGAAAAAAGACGGTTTAGAGGCGATATGATAGCCCTGTTTAAGTATTTGAAGGGATGTCACGCTGAGGATGGAGCAGGCTTGTTTTCTGCTGCTCCAGAGACTGGAACACGGAGCAATGGGTGCAAGCTCCAGGAACAGAGATTCCACCTCAACATGAGGAGGAACTTTTTGACAGTCAGAGCTGTTCGGCAGTGGAACACACTCCCTCGGAGCGTGGTGGGGTCTCCTTCCTTGGAGGTCTTTAAACAGAGGCTGGATGGCCATCTGTCGGGGATGCTTTGATTGTGATTTCCTGCGTGGCAGGGGGTTGGACTGGATGGCCCTCGTGGTCTCTTCCAACTCTGCAATTCTATGATTCTACATGACCCTCTTCCCCTGCTTTATCTTCACACCAACTTTGCAGGGTGGGGCGAGATGAGGGAGTGTGACTGGCACAAGATCACTCAGTGAGTTTTATATCTGGCCTCCATCTTCCAAGCCCCCATCTAACATTCTAGGCACTACAGCAGGGGTGGGCAACTGTGACCCTGCACATGTTTTTGTCCTTAATCTCCTACCAGCCCTAGCAGATATAAACATTGATGAGGGATTATGTATGGGAGCTGCAGTTCAAAAACATCTGGTCATCCTTGTGCTACAGAATCACTTTGGTTTTTAGGGTTGGGCCAAAGTCATCCATTCTTGCTACTACCTGAACATTGTGCATTATTAATTTAATTTATGGATTCTCTGCTGAGAGATGCAGTGATGGCCATGAGGATCCAAGGGGGATCTTGATAGGGTCAGGCCAGGGACAGAAAATGATCACCTGCCTATGTAGGCACTGCACCATGCAGTTGAATGACTCACCAGATTGGGCAGCCACACACAAACACAAAGGGTTCTGATTGAAACCATGCCAAATTGGACACTATAGTACCAGATATCAGTGGGTCCATATTGGTATCTCCTGTTCAAGGGGGCCATCTGTCAGTCTCTCCTGTGAACATGAATTAACAGACAGAATGATCCCATCGTAACAGAGATATAACAGGACACACTACAGCCAGGGAATGAGAGTACTGTCCTCATCAAAGGAAACAGGAATATTATTCAGCTAGGCTTACAAAGCTAGGGAGCCACTCATGCCTGAATGTACACAATATTTTTTGCTACCACTGGTTAAGATGGTACCCCTTTTCATTTCATCTACAGAAGATAGCCAGATTGCCCACTGAATCTCATTTTGACATTGGTGGTTGGACAGTCAACAGGTACTGCTGCCTTCCATGTCAGTCAGGTAGTGAAAACCTCTGGGTTTTAGTCTGAATTTTAAAGGAGTGATCCAGCCTGCTGAATCCTAGCCTCCAAATTAGTTCAGCACTATGGGGAGTTCTTTGAAAACTCAGATTAAAATCCAGAGCAGAATTACTGCTCCACTATCAGGGGAAGCCACAGACCACCACTGGTGATAGCAACCCCCATCACACCTGATGGCAGTAAACTGGCCAGAAGCAGGGAGCACAGAGCAAGGAAAGCTGCTTTGAACACACTGGTCTACCTCCCTCAAACACTGTGAAATAAGCAGGGGGCAGCCACCACAACCACCACCACCACCACCACCCTGCAGCATCTGCTAAGTCTAACAAGCTTTCTGGGACTAAGCTACTGACTTGTTTGTATAAGCTTTTATTGTATTTTAGTATATTTGTAATTTCAGATACATGTGAGTCATGATTAGATATGTGCAATTTCTGAGTTTAACCTTTGTTTTTATGTAGATTGTTAATCACTCTGCATTCTTGTGAGCAAGGATTAGGGTATAAATGGAATGAATGAAGTATTAGGGATGTCCTTTGCATATCCATACTTCTTCCCCCCCCCCTGAGTTTTTGGCAGGCTCTGCAAGCTGACATACTTCTTTTTTTAAAAAAATAATTCTATTGTACGAAAGACTTCAGTCAGTGTGGTATAATGGTCTGCATGCTGGAGTAGGACTTCAGGAGCTGAGGGTTCAAATCCTAGACTGATGATGGAAACCCACTGGATGATCCTGAGCAAGTCACATCCTGTCAACCTCAGAGGAAGGCAATGACAGCCCACCCTCTGAACAAATCTTGCCAAGAAAATTCCATGTGGCATAAATCGGAAATGACCTGAAGACAGACAACAACAACAGCCACCACAACAACCACTTTCTCATTCACTTTGCAATAAATGCAACATTTTCCCAGCTCAGAAATGCAAGTTATCCCTGGATCAGTTAATGAATAATGAACAAGTCTATTATTATATGAAACAACCATATTATTATATGAAACAACCATATTAATTCATGGTTAAAATGAAAGCGAGCAGCAGAAGCTACTACTATGCCTACTTTGAGGAATGGTTTGTGAACACTGAACTCACTTTGGCTGTAGGTATGGAACAGAAGTCTCTTCTATAATCTGTAATGGTTATTCTTTGCAGCTGATATGCAGTTGGAAAGATTGGTACCTCTGGGCATGCACAGAGCACATGTCTTTAGCTGCTGAGGACCTGCATTCACAAGCTACACAGCCATAGACTAGGGAGTGAAGCTTCTGGGAACGTAGATTTCACATAGGTGGAGGGCTCACTCGCTCTCATTGTTCTACTGACAATGAAAACAGAATAACTCTAGTCCATTATCAGGACTAGATATCAAGACTATCCACCTGAATAGGGTAGAACAAGGTTGAACAATGGTCTACTTTTAAGTTAACATTTGAGGAGTGGGAAAACAGTAGCCAACAGTAGCTTCCATCACCAGTTCCTTCTCTCCTGTCTCATATACACAGCATCATTCCTTCAGCTACCATACAGCCCTCTTCACTTCTATGCATACAGTAGATTACTGAAGTGTGAAAATGGTTTGGGTGTACATTTATTTCTGTGGAATGGTTAACCTGTTGTATGATGAGATAAATCTTGTGTTGTAATTGTTATTTATTTACTGGTGTTCTTCTTGGTCATGTAATGCAAGGGTGGGAAAGGTGTTACCCCATCTCCCTTTTTATTTCCAAGATAGCTTCAAATCTCTCACACCCCAACAATTGTTACTATGGAAAAGAAACATACAAATATAACAGTGATGGTGATGACGATGAGTTAAAATAGATGCAGTCCTTATTGCATATGGTGGCTAGATGTAAAGAGCTGCTCTTCTGTGCTCAGTATGTGTACATAGCCAACATTTTTGTGTGTGTGCAAAAAATGCTTTGGCACACATTTTTCTTGAACATCCCTCTTGTTTTCAGAAACCTCTTGCCATATTCCATGGGGTTCTGTTGTTCAAGAAACACAACTCCCCTCTCTCTTCCTCGCTTCCCCTCTCTACTTGAGCACACGGAACTAGTTACACTGTTCATTGGATCCTGGCCAAAAAGTAGTTATAATATTTTATCTGTACAAGAGAGGGATGACAACATGCTGGCCAGGTTAAATTCACATATTAATCCCAAAGGTCATCCTAAAATATCATCATACTTAAGCATTTAAACTGCACATTTAGAGCATTCCCATACATTATCTCCATTCAGTTTTGTTTCAAAACCTAGACCATCATGAATCTTGAAATGGTAATGCAGCCAATTTTCTCTCTCTCTTTCTCTCTGTCTCTGAACAACTATACATACCTAAAGCTTTGTAAGTTATGGATGAACATGGCAGCTTCATGCAGTATGGAAATCAAATTTGTAACCTGATAACACCATTCAGTAAAATGTAGTCCCAAGGCCCAGGACAAGACACAGTAAGAAAGGCATAAATTTCATTGTACTTTTAGGTACTGCTATGGAAGACAAGGGTATCCTATAAGTGGCATATTTACCTGGATCTGACAGGAGATACCAAACCTTCCACAAATCTGTTAATCCACAATCATTCAAGGTGCTTTCCATCATGAACCTACCGAATGCAGTTATATTATCTTGGTGACATTTACAAACCCATAAAATACACAGCAGTTTCACAGTAAACATTTTCCTTGTGAAAAGGGGAGTTTTTTTCACCAGGAAAAGGCCTCCAAAAGACCCACCATCGCCTCTGAACCACAAACACAAAAAACCTTTGGCCTTTTCACATCAGTATATGACTGTGCTGTTCTTCTGTTTTTGTCTTGTTTTGTCTTTAAAGAGGGTTCTTCTTGCTCCTGGTTACATGACCTAGCTGATGAGGAGTCACATAGGCAATGGGTTGACATCACCATGCCATGAAGCCAGCCAGACTGCTGTCACTACATGGCCACCTCACCGAAGACGTCTTGAGTCTACTTTGACCACAGCTTGAAAAAGTTACTGTTTTGGACTACAACTCCTCAAATCTCTGTTGACCTCGTCACTGGCCATGCTGGGCGCATGCCTCAGTGTGTGTGGTGATTGTGTAGATAAGCCCATGATTGCTGCGGACCAGGAAAACCTAAAGGGCAATCTGGATTTCCCATTGGTGTACATATTTATATTTATATTTATTTATTTAAGTATTTATACCCTGCTCTTCAGCCACAAAGGCTCTCAGAGCAGCTTAGAAATTGTTAAGCAATAGCACTTACACACCTAAACCACTTTTATAGCGTGCTAGGCACTCTCCAAGTGGTTTTCAATGTGTGTTAGCTAAATGCAAGCCAGGTACTCATTTTACCAACCTATGGAAGGATGGAAAGCTGAGTGAACCTTGGAGCCCTTGGGATCAAACTTGCAATGTTGTGGCTGCAGTACTGGCATTTAACCACTGCGCCTCCAGATGAGCCCTTAGTCACGATTGTGATGTTACTGCCACAATCATACCAACCCCTCCCCCTGCAAACCTGCTTTACCCAGCATCAGCTTCATGGAAAGAAGGAGGTCCATTCTGCAGGCGATTGGAGCACGGCTGAATTATGTTTCCATCAGGTTTTTTCTTAGGTGGTGGGTGGGAATCAGGCCAGGAGTGGTTACTTAGTTATTATACTTTACTAAGTATTTGATATGGAATACTGGGCCTACATTTTAACTCAGTGCCAACATGAATCCAATGGTTGGGGGAAATGGAGCCTCTAAAGGGAGGGCATTTTGCAACTGGGGTGCCACAGCAGAGAAGGCTCTCTCCCATTTCCTTGCAAAGCACATTGAGCATTGGTGGGGCACAGACGAGGGGTCTCCAACAGACATCACTTGTTGGGCAGGTGGATATATAGAGAGGTACTCTTTCAAGTATTGAGGTTCCACACCATTTAGGTTTTTAAACATTATCGCAAGCACCTTGAATTCTGGTAATAGCTTTCCATGGTTTCAGAATTCTCCCCCCACCACACACACCGGAAATACCTAAGACCTTTTGCTTGCAAAGATGAGCTGTGCCACTCAGCTAAAACCCTTCCCATAGTCACTTTATTTCTACTTCAAGAATACTCTGTGTGTGGATGTGTGTTCATCATTACACGAGTCATTTAGCTTCCATTCCACTGAAATAGTGAAAACAGACCTGATCTTAAAGGACTCCCCCTCCCGAAACAAACAAACTACTCGCTATTGATTATGACTACTGAGCATGATTTCATGGGGAAAGTTTACAGACTCCATGCTTTGGAACATGGCCCATCTGATGCACTTAACCATCCCATTTTTAAATGCTAAGAACAGCAAGGACTCATTTGTTCTTTAATTGAATTCAGTAGTGGGGTTTGTGGTTGTTTTGTTGTTCTTTTTGCCATTGACTTGAGATCAGCAACAATGAAAGACAGTCTGTGAACCATACATTGTAGGATCTACATCACCCAGAGTTGAGAAACTCTAACCCTCCGGTTACTTAGATCCACAGTACATCTTTGGTGAGGCCTCAGTTAGTATCAGCATGACCCTCTGTAAAAGGGTGCAGAGCACTGTACTGTTTAATAAGACATAAAGTTGGGTGAAGCAGTGACTTTCGATAGGAGATTTGGTTGGACTGCAATTTGAGAAAGGTGGCGACTTACCACATTATCACGTTCACTGTATTGGTAGCAGAAGAAACACCTTTTTTTTTTTTTTACCTTTTCATGTCAAATATCTCAGTTAATCCACTGTTTAACAAGCTTTGCTACACAAAAAGTACAATGCAATACAGGTCAACTGCTGTATCTGTGGGGGATACATTCCAAGACCCCCCATAGATACCTGATACCATGGATAACAGGGAACGCTATTATTTTCAATGAGACAAACACCATAAGTTGACCTTAGAATCACATTGAAGGACCTAGAAATGCCTAGAGAGAACATATTTTTCAGAAGTGACTAAGTGAAACTGTGGATACCAAATCCATAGATACAAGGTTCGACCAGTAACTAGCATTGGTGGCCAAGGTCCACTTTATTTTTATTTATTTTATATATGTTAATAGAATCTGGCTTCTAGCTCTGAACAGTATTAAGCAGATGATCAACTGGTGGAAGAAGCAGCTTTCATCCAGGGGTGGCCATGTATCATATGGGATTTTTTTTTAAATATGTAGAAGTTGAGCAAACAGGTCATGTGGGTTTCTGTAAGTGTCCATGTTTTGAAATAGATAAGCACCAATGTCTATCTATAACTACTGTCATGCTCTTCCCCCAGGGGACCATGGGAACTATCATTCAAAGGGAGAGTGCACTCCATAGCCTCAGGGGAAGGCAATGGAAAACTCCCTCTAAACAAAACCAAGAAAACCCCATGGTAGGTTCACCTTAGGGTCTCCATAAATCAGAAATGGCTTGAAGGCATAACACAACAAACTTCAAGTCCAGGATTCCATATAATATTATGATGTATCAAACATTTAATATTAAATTGTGTGTATGGGGAGGGGAAATAGAGCTTAGAAGAGTGATTCTATACTGTAATTCTCAGATTCCTCAATGACCATACAGCTGGGGTTCATTGTATTCAGAAAGTAAATTGTCCTAGATTTGGCCAGGAAACTTCTGTTTTGTGCACTCATGGTCTATCTATAACACAGACTTTTATACAATCTGAAGAGAAACCAGCATGTAACACAGACTTAAATTGTCCTCCCTCCTAACCAAGATTCTCCTGCCTGCCCCCAAAACCTGGGATTTTTTATCACTCCGCCAAATTGCTACAGACATAACCCTTCCACGTTGCCTCCAGCACAACTACATTTGCTTGAGTTCCTTGGGGGCAAGGGAAGGACTATTGAACTAGTTTAATTCAATAGTGTAAATACATACTTCATTTCCCCAGGAAGTCACTTTCTAAACAATTGACAGAGTTAAGGCTGACATCTTATGTATGTTTGGGAATTGGCCTCGGTATGAACATAGGACTCTGCCATATGCTGAGTCAAGAAAAGTTCAGATCTTGAGGATGCTGGGAAAGGAAGTTTCCCCCATTCTCTTTATATATTTTAGGAGCTCTGGGAAAACTCCACTTCCCATCACTCTTCAGGTATGTTGGAAGCACTTGGAAAAATTACACATCACAGTGTGCCTCACAAGCACACACAGAGTCAAGCACTGGAGAAAAGAGGAACAGGGACGAGAGGAGAGAGTTCCAACTCTCCCAGTTTGGAAAGGTCCATCCTGATTAGTCCTTTGCCAACCCACTTTTCCAGATCCATTTAAAATATCCCAGTTTCTTTCTCCTTCTTCTACATTTTCTCTTTGTCTTCAGCTTACTTCAATCACTCCATACTGAATTCAAGTACAGTAGGACCCCTGTATCCACTGATTTGTTATCCACTGATTCAGTTATCCACAGCTTCAGTTTTAGTACACCTACCATAGAGTCTTCCTAGAAAATGCATCCTCTCTAGCCATTTTCTAAGTCCTCCAAGGCAACTCTATGGTATTTTAAACTGGAAGCCCCATTATTTTCAATGGTGTTCACTATTATCCATGGATTTAATTATCCACGGTGGAGCCTGGAACCAATCCCCACAGATACAGGGGTCTTACCATAGTTTGTGCTCAATAAACTCAGCACTGGGGAGAGGAGGGAGGAGTAGATCTTGCCCTTCCCAGTAGGCTCAGGTAAAGCAAGCTGCTGCAGCCTCTCCTAGCTTATATGTGATTCCTCTTTAAATAACTTTTGCTAACTTAGAATCATAGAGTTGGAAGAGACCACAAGGGCCATCCAGTCCAACCCCATTCTGCCCTGCAGGTATACACAATCAAAGCACTCCCGATAGATGGCCATCCAGCCTCTGTTTAAACACTTCCAAAGAAGGAGACTCCACCACACTCCCAGGCAGTGTGTTCCACTACCGAACAGCTCTTACTGTCAGGAAGTTCTTCCTAATGTTCCTAATGTTTAGGTGGAATCTCTTTTCCACCTATATTTCAACTATACTCTAGTGTTTCTTGGCCATGCATGTCCCAGTTTTCATCTGTGAAATGTTGGAGGGTGTGCACATGGAGCAGCAACTAAGTTAGGGAAGGAAGGTAGGAAAGAAAAAGATTTAAATCTGGGCAAGAGAACGACATCAAAGTCACTGCATCATATGATTTTATTTCATTTTTTTAAAAAAATCTTGCCTTTCTCCTACTATGTGAGCCAAGGCAGCTTACAATAAAGTAAAACAAAGTACAGCTAATATCTTATTACACAAAAAGTCTGTAATGTCTGTGAGGTCATTAAGCATGATACAGTAAGATTTTCAGACGATCCTTGCCGCGCAAGGATCGTCTGAAAATCTCCTAAGTGTCAACTACAGTTGCACAGATCATGCCACTGATTTTTTTAAAAAATCAAGTCTAACTAATGAAGAAAGTACAAACATACACACAACACATCTTTCAAGGTAGTGCTCTCACCCTGAGATTCTCCCCTTGCTCTGAGGACCAGAGAAGAGAGTCCAAGGTCTGAGCCTCAGTGCCTGAGATCTGGGGACTCTAGAAGGGGACCTTGCAGAACCTTCTGACCTTGTTTCCCCTCTCAGAAATGAAAGAAGTTATCTTTTTGAAGGCTTCCCTTGTTGGCTAGAGAATTCTAGGAGCTGTCACCGAAAACCTCTGGATCTATCTTTGGGGGTAATTAACTGCCGCGTTTATAAAGAACCATCCTATGAAGACCACAGCCCAGTCTGACAAAGTGGAAAGGGGCCAGCTACACATAATGCATGGATTTTATCACACCTTCCTCAGCCTTTTTTGCAGACAAAGAAAGTAGCAGCTGTCTGCATTTTAAATTCTTGAATGTACTGCAGCCTGATTTAAAATGTGTAATCCAGATGTCCTAGGCTTGGTTTGTTTACATTCCTGAGAACTGTTGTGGGGAGGGGAAAAACCATATATACACATATCTGTCTGATATAATACTGGGCTCAAATGCACATTAAAAAGATACTTCAATTTTCAACACAAGCATTAACAGCTTGGGACCCTCATTACATTGCAACCACTTAAGATCCAAATGATAGCTACTCCCAACATTTCCAGTGTATAGTCCAGCAACACAAAAACTCTATTACATTTAGATAGAATTTGGAGAAGTTACTCTCTGGGGAACTTTTCTGCTCTTTGGGGAAATCATTCTTCCAATCATCACTTGGCATTAGCAGCTGAGTGCATGGAAAGTCTATTCCATGGTATTCACTAAGAATGGGTGAGCATTTTGCTCAGTCCCTTTAATATGTAAGAATTTAGCAACTATGTCAAATTTCTCAATAAATGAGATAAAAGAACTTGATTTTTTTAATGGGCTGGAAGAAAAGTGAAACTGATAGAGATAGAGGACAACTTTGAATGCTTAACTCTTAAAAGTCTGGCATTATGAATCCCTGTTTATTTGACTCATGTTTGTCACACTCAACCAGGGTTGCCACTTATTTTTATGATCAGGCTTCTCATCTTTATCAACAGGCAGGTATAGCATATAGCCTTCTCCATGGTGAGAGTAAATAGACCTATTGAATTTGGCTGGTGCAAATAGGTGAAAATTTTGTTCATTTTTTTAAAAGAATGTTACAAAATTCAGACAATTAATCTTTTAAAAATGTGGGGGTGGGGTGGAGTAAAACCAGGAGACTCATCCATCTGAAGTATGCCTATTAGTCCTAGTGGTCATCTCAAGATCCACTTCTTCCATGAATCCTTAGGTTTAACCTTAATTTTCAACCCCACTGGAAATGAGGCTGTAGTTCAATGCACACTTTTCCAGGAACAGTTTTCCATCAATATACCATCTAGGATCAGGGAAAGATAGGCACAGGATGAAGAGCAGAAGAGAAAGGAACAGAAAATTGGGTTGCCAATTTGAACTCCAAATTAGATGCTGTTTGGGAAATCATACACTGTACACATGTAAATCAGTTTAGGGTGCCACTGTTGCACCATGTTAGAAGATAACTTCAACAGAATAAAATTGCTTGTCCTGAACAGGAAAGGGAAGAATAGTTTAAAATACTTTATTCCCAAAAAATGGTTGAAAATGTGTTTCTCTAGAAACCATGGTGAGAAGAATCCTAGACTGATGAGAATCTTCACAGTTTGAGACTTATTATGCGCAAAATTTGTGCATAGTTCTTTTGCATAGAAAACAGCATTTTTGTGTGCAGAAATCAGTACTGTTATTGCAGAAAACAGAAATACTATTTTTGTACAGAAAATAGAATTTTTCTGCACAGAAAATTCACAACAAAATGCAACTCTTTGCATGGAGTAAATCCTGAACTTAGAATAGTTTTCAAACCTTGCCATTTTGAAGACTTCCTTACAGTGAGAAAAAACTGCTAACATTACTTATTATAGTAGGACCCCTGCATCCACTGATTCGTTATTCACTGATTTAATTATCCACGGGACACAAAACAGCACACCTACCATAGAGTCTTCCTCGAAAAAGTGTCATCTCTAGCCATTTTCTAGGTCCTCCAAGGCAACTATATGATATTTTAAACTGGAAGTCCCATTATTTTCAATGGTGTTCACTATTATCCATGGTTTTCGGTATCCATGCCCCCCCCAAACCAATCCCCAGCGGATAAGGGGGTCCTACTGTACAGGATAGCAACAATACTCCCCTCTTTGTTAGAAATCAAGCATTACAGTCATAGCCCCGTATTCATGAGGATTTGGTTTCCACACTTACCACAGATACTGGAAACCATGGATAACAGCGAATCCTGTTAAAATAAAGGACTTCCAGTAAAAGCATACCATAGAGTTGCATTGGAGGACCTAGAAGGTGCCCAAAAGGGCACCTCTCTAGGCATTATCCAGCATAATGCTATGGTATGTGCTGTAGTTCTATGTATTTTGTGTCCTGCAGATAACTGAAACTGTGGCTATTGGTTCCATGGATATGGAGGTATGACTGATCGCGAGTAAAATATGACGCTGGGAAGGAAAAGTATCACACTCAAATGTCCCAGCGGTACTGCCTGGCGACGCTGCTTGCGTTACTTTTCTTCCATCCGAAAAAGTCCTATATCAAACTGGCGATATAATGCATATCATCAGAAGCATCAACAGTTCCCTTCAATTCATATTTTGCGCTCATGAAACACAACTGCTTATTTAACAATCTACTTTTCAGCGATTATTTCAAAGACAGTTCCACTAAGTTTAACTACTGTCATAGAGAATCAAGTCAAATCTTTAAATTTCATTAAATGACCTGTAGAATATGGGAGGATTTGTAAATGTTTGACATTACCTGTTTAAAGATGTTGTCATGTCTTACCTTGACGTAAGACGAAGTGTCTGGAACCGTCTGGAACATCCTTATATGTAAACAGATGCCTGAAAAAGCACGCAGCCTGAAAGAATAATTTTTAAAAGTGAATGGAAAACAAATCAAAAACAGATATATGTCCAGCTTTTATAATCAAAACCAGCAAATACAATTCAGATAATATGATCAAATTTAAATCCATTGTTAATGTCAGAAGAAGAAGAAAAAGACTAGCCTGTGGAAGAAGTCCTGTGGAATATTCATCTTTCTTCATTTGTGAGGGCATCTGAACATAGCAGCCACACTCAGTCAGACCAAAGACCTATCTAGTCCAATATCCTGTCCACACAGTTGTCAATGAGATGTCTACAGCAAGCCCACAAGTAGGACATCAGTGAAAATAACAATGTCCCACTCATGTTCCCCAGCAATAGGTATGAAGAGTCATCATCATTAGGAGTCATTGTTGCCCTTTTCCACCATGAATTTACCAAATCCACTTTTAAAGCCATCCAAGTAAGTGGTCACCATTACATTTTGTGGTAGCAAATCCCTGGTTTCGTTATGTTTTGGTGAAAAAGCATTCTTTTCAATCTCTTCCCAATCCATTTCATTGGAAAATTCCATTGTCTAATGCAGGCACATGTCAGTTACCAAAGGTTCTGACAGAGAAGTTTCTTTTTACAAAGTCTTTTTACACCTGCCTTCCTCCTTGTCCACTTTCCCTTCTTGTCTTCTGTCCAACTAGAAATGTTTTAGCAGCATTGGCATGGGGAGGGTGGTGAAGGAGGGCTGGAGAAACACAGACCTTCGGTGCTGGAACAAAGCAGCATGTCAGCAATAAATACCTGGCTGGATGGCAGTCCATGCAAAAGGGACCTAGGGGTCTTAGTGGACCACAAGCTGAACATGAGTCAGTAGTGTGATGCGGCAGCTAAAAAAGCCCAAGCCACTCTGGAGACCAGGGTTTGAATCCCTGCTAGGCCATGGAAACCCATTGAGTGGTCTTGGGCACATCACACTCTCTCAGCCTCAGAGAAGGCAAAGGCAACCCCCCTCTGAACCAATCTTGCCAAGAAACCCCCATGATAGGTTTGCCTTAGAGTCACCATAATTCAGAAATGACTTGAAGGCACACAACAACAACAAATACAATTAAGTTCAAAACTTTATTTTTAGACTAACACATATGACTTTCTCCAGTACTCAGTGTGGCTTGGACAAGTCCTGTTGATTTGAGGACTGTTCGTTTATCTCACATTCTCACACATATTCACACACACACACACACACACACCTAGCATATAAGTTGTAATGGAGAGAAGAAGCTGTTACTAAAAACAACAATGAAGTCTAATTCCTAGATTTCCGCTCTGTTGGTGATCAGCTCTCTTGCTCACTCACTTCCACACGCACATATACACCCCTACCTACTCACCCATCTACCAACCAACCTCTTTTGGGCTTTTCTGAAGGCAATGTTTTATGGTAGCATGATCTCATAATTTTTGCTAAACCAAAGAATGAAAACATTATGATATGGCAAAGGTACAGGAATATGTGTGTATATAAATATGCTTCCTTAGTTCCTTAGTTGATAGCTTGTTCATGTCCTCATTGATAATATACTTACTCACTAACTGCTGTATATCTGCTGTCAATACAGAATTGGAAGCATGTGGCATTCTAGATGTTGTTGAACTACAACTCCCAACAGACCCCATGTTTGGCTATGCTGTTTAGGACTGATGGAAGTTGCAGTGTAACAACATTGGGGCACCGCCCTGGTATTCATATCTGGCTAACAGCCAGCCAAACAAGAGCTTGTAAATTCCCAGTGAAATCAACTGGCTTAGTCTTTGTTAGTCTTTGTTATGTCTCTCCCATTTAAGCCAGTGGGATCAAAAGTGCTTGGGTCTGCTTTTCCTTTAATTTATATTTAATTCTATAGCCAACATGATCATGTTGCCCCGATCCTGATGGGAAAGGCGGGATACAAATAAATATCATCATCATAATCATCATCATCCCCAACAGTTATCATCAGACATCATGGAATGTTGGTTAGTTTTAACTAGAAAAGACTAGTTAAATTGTTGAATGGTGATTCTACATGTAGGTAAATCCAGTGACTCAGTGGTTCTACTCTAGTTGGTTCAAGCTAGTGATACCACACCCGCCCGCACACCCAGCACACCTATCTCTTTATTTCTGAAAGATTCAAATGATCCTGAAAAATATTTTTGTGGAGTTAAAATAACAAAGAGCCCTGTGACACCTTAAAGATGAACATATGGATGTTAACACAGGCTTTCATGGACTCTAGCCTACTTGATCAGCTGCATGAAATATTATCCAGAACTTCAGACAGTGAACATGGATAGGTTGCAACTGCAGAAAGCGAGATCAGAGGGAAATTAAATATAGACATTAAATATAGGCAGTGATGATTTTTTCACATATACCATTTGCCAAACTATTATCGATACAAACAGCCTGGCAGTAGGTAAGCTGGTAGACTAGTGTGTGGATAATCTAGTCCATGATGTGTGTAATAAACATCACTACTAACACCAGTGGTGACCAAATTCAGTGGCATGCATAGGCTTCACATTGGTGGTTCCTTGTTAAGAGAGGACATTTCTTTGCCACTGGTCTTTGGTCACTGAAATGCTCCACAGTAGTTACTACTACTGCTGTATTTGGTCACATAAACACTTCTGGACAGGAGTTATCAACAACACTGGAAGTAACACTGCCAGTGTTGTATTCACTGTCAAAATAATGGCTGGTTTTATGGCATTGCTTTCCCTGAAACCTGTGTGGTTATATGGAGACCTTACCATGAATTTATTCAATTTTATTTTAAAACAAAGTGATGGTTGCAAAGTTTAAGTTATAATCTTCTGCATGGTTACCTGAGGGCCTGGTATAAATCTTACTGAAGTGATTTGGGACTTTAAATGTTTATAAGGTCACAGTACAAGAGAGGGAAGGCTATTACAGAAAGAGGGCAGAAAATCTCACCAGTCTGAGGCTGAAATTTGCAATATGCCCCAAATGGAGTTTTGTCATACTTCAGTTTATTGAATATCACTTTATTACATGACTTGGAAAGGAGACTTATTGATTCCAAGGGATATTCCTTCAACTGTAATATATTCTGCATTGGAGTGTCCTTCTTTCTTTGAAGAGTACTCAACCAGATAGGAATGCTATTTGTGATTATTATTAGAATGATTGGTTCATCTCACACATATTATTCTCAAGATGGGAAGGAGCTGACTCTATTTTACAATTTTTAAGATATTACTCATCATACTTCTCTAAATAAATCAAAGATTTTGCCTTTGACTTACTGGCCAACCAATCCTAAGCGTGTTTACTCTGAAGTAAGAACCACTACATTCAATGAAATCTCCTTCCTGCCTAGTATAATATATGTTTAGGAAATTTACTGGAAATTCCCCAATTCTTCCAATACAAAAGTGCCTCTGGGAACTTTGTGCCAAGTTTAGAATGTTGGGAGAATGGGTATTGATTTCTTGCAACCCATCCTCATTAAAAATCACAATGTGAGCTTAGATTTGGAGGCATGCAAATGTCATTTTTGTTATTTTGTACATTTTCCTGACTAAGATCATGACCTATTGTGCTTCAGGGTGTGCTTTTTTTTAATACTGAAGCTCCATCTCTCAGCCTTTATTTCCAGTTTTGGAGTGCCAAATAGGGGAACCATTGAAGCAAGTGGCAGCCATGTAAGAACATGTGCATATCTGGACCCTGGAATTTGGGCAAAAAGCCTTCAAAAGGTAGGAACTTTCCACAAACATATCCTAATCCTATTCATAATGTCATTCTCTCATTCTGTTTCTTTAAGATATACCAGTTCTTTTCCCAAGTTCTTGATTCTCTCCCAAATCACCTACTTAAATCAATCAATCAAACAAACAAGAATTCATCAGCAAATAATGCATATTATTAATTTTTATTTAACAGGTTACACACCACTGCCTGGCCCAACAATGACTTATAAGCTCTGGTTTCTAATGATTTCTCCTCTTGGTTACCACTTTCTAGGATATTCCTGTTCCTTTCACTTCTGAATATTTCAACAGAAAAATGTGTTCATTTTTAGGGACCACCAACAACACACACACCACCACCCTGACTTAAGGGACATGTTATTTTTCCTTGGCCAGTGTGATGTCAGGGGTCAGAATGGGATTCATTATTCTCTAGTTCTCTCTTTCACCTTCCTCTAGATGGGGATTTTTATCCCTCTGTTCAGACTCTCCCACTGTGAACAGAAAGTCTTTTTATATAAAACTGCTTGGCAGCCGCAAAAAATAATTATGCTGCAACAGGAATATTTACACACACAGACACACAGAGGCACACAGGCCTCCATCCCACCCACCGGCAACCTGAGAGCAAGTCCCTACTGAACTTAGTGGAACTTACTTCTGAGTAGACCTGCATACATTTGTACTAACAAGCCAGGCTCTTAAAATAATGCTCCATTTGCAGAGTTGATTTGGTTAAGCTCACTGAAGACTCACCTTTTTTCTTTGCTTCTTTTTTCCTATGTACTTTCACTTTAGCCAGTGGGGAGACCAAGTTGTAAAGATCCAGGATGATGAAGGAGATGAAAAATTAAGGTACAACTTCAACAATCTGGTAGGAGAAGGACAACATAGCCCCCTGCAACTACATGCAACTTTTTTTCCCCCTGCAAGGGGCAGATTAGCCTGAGTGTTGCAAGGAAGGCAGATGTGAATACTGAAAGAGAAGTTTCCCAGTTCTCTCCAGACCTTCCAGACAGACTGCATCAGCTCTCACATATCCTCAGGGTTTCTTGTCTCTTTTTTAACTTCCCCTGGTAATGTTGTCGGTCCAACTGCTCTTCCTTTCTCTCTCCTGCTCCCAGACCCTCTCTCTCAAGTCTGCTCCTTTCATTGGATTTCCTTTTCTCTCCCCCCACCCTTCTCCTTTTGCTTCTTATCAATATTTCAACCACTCTTTTGATAAATCACCCTAATATGACATCTTTGCCTCCGCCACCTCTGCTCAGTGACTTTGCTCTTTGGCTGGAATGGCTTTCATCTTCCAGAAGCCCTATAAAAGTACAAGAATATACAAGTTTGGGAAGAAACACACACACACACAGGGAGGGAGGACAGCAGTCGATCCAAACAGTGACGCTGTGTGGAGCTCAAGGGCTGCTTTAGGCCCCTGCTTTAAAATAATGTTGTCTCAAATATCTACTTTTAAATAAGCCTTCTACAAAATCATCGACTTCCTCCTCTTAAATTTTATTTCAGTGCTTGGTAGAGTAGGCCCATTGAATCCATGAACTTTATCTACATGTCAACTCACCATTCAGCAAATGATTGAATGGGTCTAACTTTAGTTGGAACGAATCAGCAGGGTGCCCATCATCATCATCATCATCATCATCCTTATTATTATTGGCTGAGATTCTGCATCACAGTCTACATTTCCTAACTTTATAAATCTGTAGCTACGTTGTGGAAATGTAACAAAACCCTGTGGGTGAATTGTGAAGATGTGGATCTGGGGAACTGGTAAGAATGCTTCAATACACATCAGGCACTTCTGATGTGCACTGAAGGCAAATAACCACCACAACAACATCTAAGCCATTGCCTTGCCCCCAACATTACTGTATTACCCAAGCACAGCAATGCTCCCTTAGTAGCCATCGTAGGGAAGGTACAGGAGATGTAAAACATTTGAGAGATGAAATTAAATTTGGAGAAAAGATGGAGAGTGCTTGGAAGAGTTAATTTTGGACTACAGCTGTCAGAATCCCCTGGTCAGGTGGCCAGCAGGCATGCTGGCTGGGGAATTCTGGGAGCTGTAGTCCAAAACCTAACTTGTCCAAGCTTTGAAAAGGAGAAACAAACTTCACAATGGGGTGGGAATCATGCCACCTCCCAGATGTTGCTGCACTGCAACTGTAGTCAATAGTGAGGAACAATGGGAGTTGTAGTCCAACAATATCTGGAGACCCACATGACTCACAAAATATAGCAAAACACAGGTAAAGAAGATGATTTTTTTTTCATCTGACCCCAGAAGGTATCATGTGAATACATCTGGAAAGAGATACATATACAGTATTTCACCTTCTGCTCTTTATAATGAGGAGGTTCCATTATTATTGGTTGGAGCAAGAGGAAGTTATTCTAGATTCAGTCTCATTGAAACCAATGGGATACATTATAATAATCAAGCCTGCTTCCAAGATGGATGGTGTGTGCCCTTCATAGGGATGGGAGGTGCTGCCAGGAGAGGGAAAAGGAGGGCCACCTTTCTTGGAAGTGAGATGAAGCCAGAATGGTGGGTATTAGCCCTCCTCTTCCTTCTCCTGGCAGCTGGCTGGGTGGCCCCTCCCTTCCCTTTGGATTGCAGTCTCTGGGGCCACCACCACCACCGGGATGGGTGAAGGGCGGATGGCTCTCTCCTCCTCTTCCTCCTTGCTGTGGGTGCCTTCCACATTGTCTCTGGGCACTGCTGTGGGCCCCTTCACCTTCCTTGCCGCCCACAAAGCAAAACAACATGGCTGCCATCTTGATTTGTGGCTGCGTGAACATCATGTTGGAGAGCTTTGCATACACTTGATTTTGCCAAAATGTTGTTGAGACAAAAGAAAGCTGCTGTGAATTGCCTATAACATGCACGTATGTGCATGATTTCTTCTCGCATAGATGACTCCAGGGTTTGCCATTATCCTTGATTTTACTTATAAATGGTAAGTCCAGTATCGTAAACTGTCTACTGTCTTCCAATGAGACTAAAATATGATACAACCTGGATCCAACTTTATCAGTTCATAAGAACAAGGTTTTACTTTTGGAGTGTATCAATACTACACAGTTACAGCAATTTGTTCCCACTTTAACTGTCCTGGCTTCAGTGTACGAAATCCTGGGAACTGAAGTTTGGTAATGTGCTTAGAATTCTCTGCTAAAAAAAAAGTTTTAGTGATTAGAGCAGGGGTGGGGGTCTGTGGCCCTCCAGATGTTGTTGAACTATAAGACTAAGCAGCCCAAGCCAACACAGCCAATGCTGATGATTGCCAATGGCATTTTCACACTATTCAGTTCTGGTGTGGTGATTTCATTTTAACTTTCATGGGTCCATCCAGTGTAATCCTAGTCTATGGAAAGGTGCGTAGAATTGTCAGCCAGAGAACGATAGTGCCTTGCCAAACTATAATCCCCAGGATTTCATAGAATGCTGCCATTCTATGGCAGTTAAACTGGAATCATCGTGCTATAACTGGGCAGTGTGAAGGCGACCCAAGAGTTGCAATCTCCAGATAAAAAGTTTCTGGAAGGCTGCAGGACTGGCATCCCTGAGATAGAGCTTTCTAGCAGAAAAATTTAAGTGCTTCACAAAACTACAAACCCCAGGATTCTGCAAGATGCAGCCAATGCAGTTAACATGGTGTCAGACTGTTATAACATTGTAATGTCGATACACCCTTAGTTGCCTGAGGTGCTTACTGCACCCCAAAGAAAAGCAGCAAAGCAGCAAGAACATTGTGGCTTCAAGCAGCAGGAATGTTCCACCTTCCCTGTTGCCATACCGCATAACATTGGCATTCTGGAGTTCTTTCATTCTGGTCCTATGGGGCACCAAGGTAAAGCCACATCTTTTTGCTAACCAGAAACACCCGTTAGCAAAAAGATGTGGTTTTACCTCTGTCCCCCACGGGACCAGAATGAAAGAAGCCGGAAGAATGGCAATGTCATGTGGTAAGGCAGCAGGGAAGGTGGAACGTTCATGCTTGCTTTGCTGCTTTTCTTTGGAGTGCAGTAAGCCCCTGAGTCAATGTGCCTGTGAATGGACCCTTAGTTCATAACTGTGAGATGGGGTCAGGTTTGGTGACAACTGCTTAAGAGAAGTAAATTGCCACTTGATGTTACAAGAATCAAGTAAGTAAACATAAAAGAGAGAGAGCTGCCCACCCCCGTCCCTGACATTCATATGATAGATGCAAAAGAAACAATGTTTGCAATAGTCATGAGCCAATTTCAGCTGGAGACACATGCCCTGGTCATTTTTCACATCTGTGATTCATCAAGAACTAGTCTACCTATAAATGCTTGTCACTCGATAACTGTAGCTGCAGTGCAAAGTGATCAGCTTACAGGCCATGTGTGAATGAATCACTATGGATGCCATGCTACAGACAAACGTTTCACATCCCAGCAAACAAAAGTGTTTTTGGGGGATTCAGTTCAAACATACAGCAAGGTAGCCACTAGGTGGGGGGTTGCACAACCGGACAGTACACATGCATGTGTGAACTGGGGCCCTTTCACATTACCCAATTATAGCATGATGATTCCTTTCACTTTAATGGCTAAGGCTACATTCAATGAACCTCTGGGATTGGTAGTTTGAGGAGGTACTAGAGGTCTCTGGCTGAGAATTTGAAGTACCCTTCCTTACATTGCAAATCCAATGATTCCATAGGATAGAACTATGGCAGTCAAAGTGAAATCACAGCACTGTCATTGCCCAGTGTGAAAAGGCCCCAGATGACAAATTGAACCCCCTCCCTACTGAAAAAAAAAGGCTCACTAAAATCCTTCTCTTTTCCCTTGTTGCGGACGAAGAGACATGGGAGGTTTTCACACGGGCTATATATCCCATGGCAGGAACAGAACAGGGTTGGGAAAGGTTTTCCCTTTCAGATGACGTTGACCCTGTTCTGTCCTGCATCCATCCTGCTCCCGTGACTGTTCCGGAACTATATAATCACGAGTTTTCATCGTGAATAGACCTCCCATTCTGTCGCTATTACGCAATCATGGGTGTGTGCGAACAGGAGCCCCGTTCCTTTTCTGAAATGACAGCCACGGAGGGGAGGTCCATTCCGAGCACTTCCTGGTACGATCTGGACATTCAGGTAAGTAGCACCCTTTATTTTACCCTCCCTGTTTTGATTGTGTGATTTAAAGTGTGTTTTTGTGCTTGGTGAACTGATTTTATGTTTGGGGGAGTTTTATTTTTTAAATTTACCACCTGGCCATTATCACGCGATAACGTGATAATGTTTCAGACGGCCAGTCGTAAAAGCGGCCTTACAATGGCTGCATTTATGGGCAGTCAGCGAGGGGAGGGGAGCCCGTTCCTGCCGCGGAATTAAGGTAAGTGTGTGAAACATTTACGTTATTCCGTGGCAGGAAGAGGAGAGGAGGTGGCGGGGCTGTAATGGGGCATTTTGGCCCTGTGTGAAAATTTCCTGTGAATACCCAGACTGAGCAATTTGACACCTTTTCCCATCAAAATATTTACTATCCATCTAAATAAATATTTACTCCCTTATCTTGTTGATCAAGGTGGCATTATATTGCTGGAGAACTAAAATAAAATGAAAAGCTATATATGGACTGGAACGATCTCTTTGCACCTTTAAATTCTGATGAATGTGACTTCAACACATTTTTAAAAGTTAGCAATGGATGTTTGTATAAGGAAAAGTGCTATGCACAATTTAGCAAAGGCTGCGGTTTAGAAATGAAACCCTGTCTTTTGTTATGTCATGTATATAACACTAAACTGTAATATAAACAATCCTTCCTGCCCCAAGTATTTAGAACACCCCCTCCAACCATTCTTTTCTCTCTCTCTGGTTTACCCCCAAGTCTAACATATTGAAACATTTTCCTCCTTAATATATGTATAAAGTGACAGGGTGAAAGGGCAACCTAGAAGTCGTGTCTATATACAATTTACTCTCCACCAGACAAAATTCCTGACAATTCCTAAAGAAAACAAGGCAGCTGAGGAGATGCATATTCTTGAGCTAGCAAAGGCATTTTTGAATGTCAGCATTCTTAAGATTTTGTTTTATTCAGGGGTGTGTGTGTGGGGGGGTGATGTGTGTGTCGTGAAAGCCAGCTTTGCAGGCAAGGAAAATGTTGCAGGGTTGCAACAAAAACAACCACACATTTTTGTGGGTGTCACGAATACCAGAGGCCTGCTGGCTTGAACAACATCACATTCATACACAAAACTCACTGTTTCAGGAGATTGCCTTGTAAGTGCTTGTGTTTTTAGGATTAGACCTCAAATAATGAGTGCCCATCAGAGTTCCAAACGGGTAGTAGTGTGTATGTGTGTTTGTGTATTTATGTTGTGCAGTTGTAAAATGAGCAACAAAACAAAGCTTAAACCAGCCGAAAACGAAAGAGGAAAAAAAATTCACTTATGAAAGGCAGAAAGTTATTTGATTTGTTATGTAACTGGTGACATGATGTAATTCTATGCATACTTATTTCATGAGAAGCCCCCTTGAACACAGTGGAGGCTTACGTCTAAGTAAACTTGCATAAGGTTGGGCATTCAACTTTGAAAAGTACAAATACTTAAAATTACCTCCTCCCATTTCAATAATATGTATAGAACAATCCCAAATATCTCTACTTGGAAATAAGTCTGTCTGTGTTCACTGGGACTCACTCAGAAGCAGGTGTGTATCAAGCATGTAGCCTAAATCAAATTCATGCTACAGCATATTTACAGCTCCTTTGAAATCCATGCCAAGTCAGCTTCTGATAGATGCTGAACCTGTCTTTAAGATTTTACATCATGGGTAACTGTATTTTAATCCAGGTGAGTTTTATTTTGGCTGCCAGACTCATTCTTCTTCTGCATGTAAACCAAAATACACAGGCTCATTCACTGATTTTGAGAGTAATACCTACTTATACTTGTGGAGGTCAAAATCAACAGATGCCATATGTTAAGAATGAGCTAAAATTGAACAGATCAGAAAAAGTTCAAAACTCCAATCTTGACACAACATTTAATTTTCCTCCAAGAAACCTAAATCACACCTTTCCTTTCTAGTGCTTGTGTAACAAGGACCTCTCATTTTTATTTCAGCAAAGTTTTAAACATTTATTTATGAGCTATTGACAAAATCTACAACAGCAGCCCTGAATCCTGATATCCAAGAAACTGTATAAATCTGGAAGACTGGAAAGTCAGTCCAATAGGTGTAGAAGTTTTGTTCTGTTTTCTTTGTGTATTTTAAAATAGGTCCATTTCTTGAAGTATGCAGTCCTTCTGTCTTTGTAATCAAACCTCACGGCTGAGTCCAGATACCCCATGTGGCTAGTTTAAGTCATCTCCAGAGCTTTACTAGCCCAGAAGAAAATTGCAGGCAAATTGGAAACAGCTGCAGTCCCAGAAACAAAACAAAGAGAGAGGGGAAAGAAAAATCGCCCTGGAGCAGCAGAAAAAGTTAACAGGAGCTTTGTTTACACAGAAAGAGTTCCAAATTCAACCTGCCATCTCAAGGGTTCATCGGTAAACTATAAGTGACTTGTATGTAAGCAACATTTCAACATTCCCGTCACCAATTTTCATTTGAGGATGCCCATGGAATTTTGAACTGAAAGCCCAAATATGCTTCTTGGAAGTCTGAATTCTGCTACAGCCAACAGGATGTGCAACACTGAAAGCGGGGCGGGGGGGGGGGAATCAGAATTTGGACATCATATGCCAGTAGCTGGAGAAAGAATGTCACAGAATTTTGAAGTGTGTGCACACTACCAGTTAGACTCCAAAGTTGGATTTTTAGGGGTCTGCAGTGTTTCTCACCCAGGGTTCCCCAAGAGGTTGTGATTGTGGGATGAAAGCAATAGAAGTATATAGAATGATGTTTATGCAGGGGTTCCTTGAGACCTGAAAATTACTTCAAAGGTTCCTCCAGGATAAAAAGGTTGAGAAAGGCTGGCATGTCCCCAAATTCAGCTTAGTCTAGCTAGACTTTTGCAGAAGATTTTAGGTATTGGTGCACACCAGTGACATCATAAAATTGTCTTCCAATCTGTGCCTGTGCTCAGTTCAAGATATTGGTTTTGCTCTACGAAGCCCCAAATGGCCTGCAGTCAGAAGACCACCTCCTCTTACAAGAGAGCACCCAAAGTTTGCAATCCTCAGTGAAGGCCTTGTTGTGTGTCCCACTACACTGAGAGGCTAGGGGCTTATCTACATGGGCCAGGATAGGTTGGCTCCCCCATTCCCAGGCCTGTTCCTCCCCCATTCCCTCCACAAAACAGGAGGAAGTCTAGACGGGCATGCTGGCCCATCGCTGCCGCCACAGTCTCCCTCGCTCTCTCTGACATCAGGAAGCCAGCATGCAACATGTGATCAAGGCCCCCTGCATGTGACCAGCCTTAGTCTCATGCTGTGTGATGCCTTCTTGCTGAGGCAGAGCGATGGCAGACCGGCAGCTGCAGCGACAGGCCAGCATGCCAGGACGGGCTTCTGCAGTCACGTTGGACCCAATCTGTTTTTTGATAGTGGGAACAGATTGAAGCAGTTCTTTTTCAAAATGCTGCAATGGGCCCTACCCAATCTTCCCACCGTTTTAGCCCTATCTTTGCCCTGGGAGTCGTAAGGACTGTCCAGGGGCAGAACGGGGCAAAAGCCCTGTGTCATCAGGACTGCAGGGCTCTAAGATGGGGGGCAAGATGGTGTATATTACCCGTGTAGATAAGCCCTAGTTTGCTGAATACTGTACATTTGACAGGGCTTTTTCTGTGGTGGCATCCCAACAGTAGAATTTCCTTCCATGGGAATCAGGCTAATTTTCTCCCTCTTGAGCATCTGAGAGATGGTTGACCATGTATGAACTTTGGTTCTTAAAACCAGGGCTGGCTGCTCTGGCTCTTAACTTTGTGTGGTTTTAAAACTATTTTTCTAAGGAAATTGTTTATTTTTAATAGTTTTTAAATCTCTTCTATATGTTTATATTTAAATAAACAATATTGCCATTTCTGGACCAATGAGGGGAATTACTGTAGAATTTTTTATTTCCATAGGTTCAATTGCCATCAGTGTTTCATACATTCTAAAACCTCACAGGCTCTTGTCAGACCATTTTGAACACTGGGAGATGTTGATGTTTCTTTTTGTTCACAGACTTTTAAGGTTCAGCTTATATCAGGAAAATGTAGCAACTGCCACCATATTTCAAACTGACCTCACTTCATGTCCAACCAGAAGTCAATTTCCCAGTTTCTCTGTTAGAGGCAATTATAAGAAATGCTTTGCTAGATCAGAACATACCGCACACTAAGAGATGCTACTCACAACGTGGAGGAAACGATAACTTGTCTCTGCTTTTTGTTTTCTACATCTGGTATTTAGAAATATATTACTTCTATATAGGAAGGATCCATTTAGCTGTCCTACACAATAACCATGGCTAGATCTGTCTGTTGTGTAAACACACATAATTTCTGAAAGCCAGTGTGGTGTAGTGGTTGGAAAGTTAGACTGAGGCTGCTGACACACTGCAGAAATAACTATCATTGGTCCAGCCTATGGAATCCTGGTATTTGTAGTTTGTTGTAGCACTTGAGCTCTCTGACAGAGAAGGTTAAATATCTCACAAAACTACAAATCCCAGGATTCCATAGCACCGAGCTATGTCAGTTAAAGCAGTGTCAAACTGTTATTTAGGTAATATGGCAGCAGCCTGAGACTTGGAAGATCTGTGTTTTAGTTCTCTCTGAGTAATGGGACTAACTAGGGTGATCTCTGGTAAATTACTTTCTCTTAGCCTGACCTACCTTACAGGGTTGGTGTGAAGATAAAGCAATGAGGAAGAAATACCACCTCAAACTGGAGGAAAGGTAGGATATACTTCCTCATCACATTCATTAGACTCAAGCTAGCCAGAAAGCCAGCAAAATTGTACCTTCTAACCCCCAAACAATATTCCTTCTGAGAATCTACTATTGATAGCTGTCAGAATTTCCTTAGTGTTATGTTGCAGACATATTAAAACAAATGGATCAGCTGGACCCCCTAAAAAAGGCTATTGTGTATGGTTTTTCTATTTATTAGATACCTTAAGAGAAAACAGACCCAAGCAAACCTGAGCTCTGAGCGGGGAAAAAAAATGGAAGAATCAGGGGAAGGTCTATTAGCTGCAGCTGTATTTGATTAAAGCCATCACGAGGACTGCTAAGGCAGGGGGTTACCTGATATACTAACCCTGGGGTTGCTTTAGTATGAATTATAAACACAAATAGGTCAATATAAAATTAACAGTTTATGGATTGAACAAGAGCTATAAAAGTTAGCATCAAACCCCAAACAAGCAAACCTATTTTGTGCATGCAAGAAATAATATTCACCATGCCCACCCCCTCAGATCTGCAGTCTATTCACTCAATAAACAAGAAAGAAACATCTAACTTACATAAAGATATGACCTGGAATCTACTCTTAGAGTGTAACAGCACAATTCTATGCCGAGCTTGGAAGCAACCACTTACATATAACTAGTTACTTGCAACAAATTCCTCCCCCCAATAATTAAGGCACAATTAATTTGCATTAAGATTGTAACATAAAGGGGCAACTTCATTTGTTTGGGGGTGTGACGGTTACTTTTTAATTACAGGCTGCCTCTCTAAATAGTGGAGGAAAACTATCATATGGTCCAAGCACTGGCTTCCACTGTGCCTCACACTCCGTTGTGGGTGTTGAGGAAGCAATGCCAAGGTAGATAGAAGGGGGATGTATTTTGTGTGATGGATCAATGGCTTGTAGTATCCTGTTTTAAAAATAAACCAAAATCAAAAGTAACTCTTGAGTTGCTTTTGAGAAACAGAAAAGTTCAATGTCATTTTAAAAATTACAACAGAAATTGTAGCTATTTACGTTTGCAGGGCTTGGAACTACAGTTGTCCCTCTGTATCCACAGATTTGGTATCCACAGATTTAAGTGTTCATGGCTTGAAAATATTCTTTAAAAAATAAGAATCCAAAAAGTGAACCTTGATTTTGCCATCTTATATAAGGGACACCATTTTGCTGTGCCATTGCATATAATGGGGCTTGAGTATTCACAAATTTTGGTATCAAGGGGGGGCCCTGGAACCAAACCCCAGCGAATATGAAGGGATAACTGTACAGCTGTAAGCTAAGCAATATGAAAAGGTATCTTTCCCAGCTCTGGTTCTGTGTGGAAAATGCCCACTGTGTCCTATAGGGCTTCATGCATAGTGAGTACATTTAATATTGCAGCCCCATGTCTTTGGTGGCAAGCATCTATTTAATGCCAATGTCACTCTCACAAGGTACACATACACTGTCTTATTTCAGGCTAGATTGGTCCAAACAGTAAGGTCCTTTGGAAATGTAAGTCTCAAAACTGGAACAAATAACCTCAATGGGAGGTGAGGGTAGAGATAAGCAGGTAGATGTTTTCCTAGTGTTTTCCCCTCTTCCATCTAGATTCTATATGTAGATTATGATGCTTAGGCTTCATTTCTTTCCTCCTTTCTCTGAGGTCACCTCCTATGTCTTCCCTCAGTTATGAACAGATGTGGAGACACACAGAGCTTCCACAATGGCTGCCTGAGCTGACTTGCACACATGGAGGCCAGCTTCATAGCTTCTGTAACCACATATCTTCTCTATCTTTGAATGGATTTCCTGAAGCAATAAACATAACATTTTCTTTCCTTTTTACCTCTGGAGAAAAAAACACACATGTCCCATAAATAGGTTTCAATTGCTGACGAAATCTCTCTTCCCTGATATCTTAATTCTTAAAATCTGATCCTGACTGAAAGAGCTCGAGAGTGAGATGTTGTTGGACTGCACCTCCCATCATCCCTTGCCAGGGACAAAAGTTTCCCATCCCTGAATTAGAGAGTGGGTAAAAATACACGCACAGAGAAGAGATTAACAAACAGAACTCGGGGAAAATATGTAATACAGTTGTCCCTCCATATCCACGGAGTTGGTATCCATGGATTTAAGTATTCATGGCTTGAAAATATTCTATAAAAAATAATAATCCAAAAAGCAAACCTTGATATTGCCATCTTATATAAGGGACACCATTTTGCTATGCCATTGCGTATAATGGGACTTGAGTATTCATGGATTTTGGTATCCACAGGGGGTCCTGGAACCAAACCCCAACGAATAGGAAAGGACAACTGTCTGAGCAAAATGTTTTATCATTTAAAAAGTGTTTCCTCTTTAGCAACTGAAGAATGTGGAAACCAAAATGTTTTGCTCATGTTATATTTAGTAACAGCATCTTTCTGGGATCCAGGATAAACTTGGGAGAAATGCTGTTGGTTTGCTCTTTAATTTCAATCTCTCTCTCTCTCTCTCTCTCTCTCTCTCTCTCACACACACACACACACACACACACAATTAAAAAGCAAACAAAATGGCACTTCTCCATATGCACCTTTCTTCTTTCTAAGCGTAATCCTTGGTTAGAAAATTAATCAATGACTCCCTCTCAGTATGTTTCTGCTCTGTGCAAGAAGTAGTGTCGTGACAAGGAGTCATACATTTCTGGTAGGCTCAGATGTTCTGTGGGCTTGTTGACTCTGCTCCAGTCTATAGCCTGGTTTCCTGAACTTATCTCATCAGACAGATTTCCCTTCCAGGCTTGCCTGCTCTCACTCCCACGGGCCTGCACACCTTCAGCATCCATTTGAAAAGTTCATCTAGGTTCACAGCTTGTCCCAAGTATATGTAGCAGGAGATAACAGGAGATAAGCAGCTGGTCCATGTTAGGGTTTCCCAGCTTCTTCTGCTTGAGATAATCTCGTGTCCAATCTGAAAATGTTTGGCTTAAGGTGAGGGTGGGAATCGTGTGTCCCTCCAGATGATCTTGAACTGCAGTTTCCAGCATTCTTTGCCTGGTTCTTCTGGCTGCTGGGAGCTGCAGTCAAACAACATCTGGAAGACCACATGATTCCTACACCTGGCATAAGGCAAAGAAGATACCAGTTCTGTCTGTTAAATAACGAGACTGATACATATAAATAAAGATGGGTTATTGTATTACAACTCTAATATTTGTCCCCTTCAATATACTCCCCGTTCATACTCACACACCAATGCAGTCTTGTTCTCCACTGGTCGAAGGTGTAGAGCGGATCAGTTTCTGTCAGCTGTTTCAACACATCTGCCCTTTTCTTCTTTACTATATCAATTGACTCAAAATGTGTTCCTTTAAGCACCGATTTCACTTTAGGGAAAAGAAAAAAGTTGCATAGTGCCAAATCTGGTGAATATGGAGGATGTTCAAGTGTAGTAATGTGTTTATCAGCCAAAAATAGGGAACCCTTGTGGCTCAGTGGTTAAATGCTGGTACTGAAGCCACAAGATTGCAAGTTCGATTCTAAGGGCTCCAAGGTTCACTCTGCCATCCATCCTTTCATAGGTCAATAAAATGAGTACCCGGCTTGTGGGGGTAATTAGCTAACACACATTGGAAACCACTTGGAGAGTGCCTACCGTGCTATAAAAAAATGCTATATATATATAAAAAAACAGCGTGTAGATATGTAGGTGCTATTGCTTAACAATTTGAAAGCTGCTCTGAAAGCCTTCATGGCTGAAGAGCGGGATATAAATGCCTAAATAAATAAATAAATAAATACTGCTTCACAGAAAGTGCTGTATGAGCAGGCACGTTGTTTTGATGAAGAATGAAACCATTTTCCCACAGTTCTGGCCTTTTTTCCCCCTGACTCTTTCTCTCAGCTTTATCAAAACTTCCTTATAATAATGCTGGTTCACTGTTCTCCCTTCTGGAACCCATTCTGCCAGAATTATGCCCTTGATGTCAAAAAACACAGTGATCATGGTTTTGGATGTGGGCTTGCTTTGATGTGCTTTTTTCATTCTTGGTGATGATGGTGTTTTCCAGTGCATTGACTGTGGTTTTTTCTTAAGTGATGATTTTTTGAAAAAGGTTTGGGTCCACCTCAAGTTGCTACAGAACGTCAGCACAAATTTCCTTGTGGCATCTTGGCACAAACTTTTCTCATGTTGAGATCCTCATGCAAAATTTTCTATTCAGTGTCTTTGTCCATGTTCATGGCTTTAGCTATCATTCAGACAACTGAGTTGGCAGTCTCCTCGAACAATCTGGCTGATTTTTCCCACAATTTCTTCAGTTATTGAAGTGGAAGTTTGTTCAGTGTGTTCATCTTTTCCCACATTCTCATGTCCTTCTCTGAATCTTTTGTGCCACTCAAGCACATGTGCACGATACATGCAGCCTTTCCCATTGGCCTCAGTAAGCATTTGAAAAGATTCAATTGGTGTTTTGTTCAATTTTACTAAAAATTTTAAATTGACTTGTTGCTCGACTTTTAAACTTAGCATTTTTCTGGCACACAACAGACAATACAGCTGCTTTAAATGATGTCTGACAATTAATTGAATGGTAGAGAGTGTTGATGTTTGTCATGCAGGTTCAGAATTGTTCAAGGTCACCACTCAAGCATTCACAGTTGGTTCTTCCTGATTTGTCTGAAAGGTGGTACAGTCAAGTCATTTTAGACTTTGTTGGTCTTACTGGTAGTAATTTAGATGGTAAAGTGCATTTCTCTATGTTTCTGAAGTGTGATAAAACAACACTGTTTCTTTTCAGGAGCCTCCTGCTCAATCTATTAACCAGACCCTTGACATCTACTCCCAAATCTTACCCCTGACAGCACTTCACTAACTCTTGGACTTTGCGCTGTGGTGTGTCCAGCGTCTGATCAAAAGGTATCAAGAGATCCAATCATGACTGAAAATACAGGAAACTGCCATGTTCTGAGTTAGGCTGCATCTGGATTGCAAAAATAATCCAGTTTGACACTGCTTTAACTGCCATGGCTCAATGCTATGGAATCCTGGCACTTGTAGGACTTTTTCGGACAATGTAAAAATAACGGAAGCAATGTTGCCAGGTTGCGACGCTGCAGCGCTAGAGGGCGTCTGTTTCGTATGACGCTCCTTCCCAGCGGTACTGTTGCAGTACCACTGGGATATTTGAACGTGATATTTTTGCTTTCTACCGTCATATTTTACTCACGATCAGCGATCGTGAGTAAAATATGACTGTAAAAGCAAAAATATAATGGTCAAATGTCCCAGCGGTACTGCAACAGTACCGCTGGGAAGGAGCGTCGTACGAAACTGACGCCCTCTTGCGCTGCAGCATCGCAACCTGGCGATGCTGCTTCCATTATTTTTACATTGTCCAAAAAAGTCCGTAGTTTGTTATGGCACCAGAGCTCTCTGACAGAGAAGAGTCAAAGACTAAATATCTCACAAAACTACAAATCCCAGAATTCCATAGCATTGAGCCATGGTAGTTAAAGTGGGTGCCAAACTGGATTATTTCTACAGTACAGATGTGGGTGTCAAACTGGAATATTTCTTCTGCCTGCAAATCATGAGCTTTGTCCTTGAGCTATAATCTTTCTCTAAAGAAAAACCCATTTCCCATATAACAAGTAGTTTGGTCCTTAGGAGGTGCTGAGATTATAAACATCACTGGCATTTCATATAGATTGTGCATTTATGTATTTCTGTTTCACATGGGATTATCCATACCTGGTTTGGGGCATGTCTCTGTCAAAGGATGATTCCATGGAGAACATTTGATCTTGCCAGGACATACACACACAGGAATGTTGGAACACTATCTCCAATTCCTCCCCTCTCCTAATTAGAACCCTTGAATTGTCAAATATATTGATCAGTTATAGTTGCAAACTCAGGGGTGTGGCTTCCTTGATTGAGTCAACCCATATGTTAGGTGGTCTTCCTTTTTTTTTTTCCCTACAGTTTTTCACTTTACTGGGCATTAACGTCTTTTCTAGTAAGTCACATCATCTCATGACATGTCCACAGTACAACTTCTGTTCAGTCATTTTGGATTCTAGTAAAAGTTCAGGCATGATTTTCTCTAGGATATTAATCTTTAGTGTTTTTAAAATTTGTCTTATTAACAGTCCATGGTATCCAAAGAACTTGTTTCCAATGCCACATTTCCAATTAGTTGATTTTCCTCCTGTCAGCTTTCTTTGCTGTCCACCTTTTACAACCATACATAGATTATATTAAACAGTTGCAAGCAAGACATAGCTAATCACAGCAAGTGCCAGGGTGCATTTGTTTGGAAAATCCTTTTGCTATGCCCCATCTTATTTTAAATCAGGTTGTTTGTGGCCCTGGCCTCCTATGCTGGACTCTATTTCCTGCCCCTGCTATAGTTTCATTTGTATGGACCAGCCACCCATGACATCCTAGGGAAATGAAAGCAAATCCAAACATCATTCCCTCCGGCAGGAAGGCAGGAGATAAAATCATTTCTTTTAAGATGAGGTCCATTTTTCTCCCACTATCATCCATACTGGCCAGCTCTCAAATGCTGGCTTCAATTAAGCGATGCACACACAGCCATTAACACAGTGCATAAAGGTTTTTGATCCTATAGGACATTTTCCTATCATATACTTCCTTATGTGCAAAATGAGTGCAACAGATGTTTTTTTCCAAGTGGTGAACTTTGTGTGTGTGTGTGTGTGTGTGTGTGTAAGTGAGGGGGGGCAGACAGAGAATGCATGTAAGTTTAACATGCTCCATTTTGTATTTGGCTACAGGCAGGTGTCCAAGTTGCAAGCTTGAGAAGTTTTATAGGTTGATTCATTTAATTTATTAGCCAATGGCAAACTCTAGTTGGCAAGGGCCAGTATGAACAGTGAAAAATGTAGATCTCCCCAGATGTTAGACTGGAACTCCCATCATCCCTTGCCATTGGAAAAGGCTGTTCAGAGTTGCAGTCCAAAAACTTTTGGAGGACCACCTCTAGTCTAGTGTTTTCTATGTTCCTTCAGCAGCAAGTTACCTAGAATGTGAGATTTTAACAGATGATGCTGTTATATAGGAGACAGAACTATTGGGTTGACTTTCTAGGATCACATGCTTCAGGCCCAGGAGGGTTCTGATCCTTGGTAATGAAGAGACAACCAAGGCTGGTGTTACCATTAGGCAGGCCAAAGCAGCTGCCTTATGTAGAAGATGTTGGGAGCTCTCAGTTGTGTGTACCTCACAAGCTAGTTTCTCAGCCTCAAGCAAAGTGGTAGACACCCTCTCAGTGCCAATGCTGAAGTTAAGAGCCAACTGCAATTTGGATGTCATGTGAATTTGGGGGAAAGGACATCACTTTGTTCTTTGCTTCAGGCAACCAAATGCTATGGGGTGACCCTGCAGATAACAGAACCTGCCTGAGGGTGGCAATTCATCAAATTTCTTCTCTCTTATCTGTAAACTGATAACAGGTAGCCAATCTGGGAGCCCATTTGCCTCAGAGTAATGAAGATTGTATAAGCCTGCTAAAGGCATGATCCTAATCTGGAGGCAGAGACTCCTTCATCACTTATATCTCTGTATCCTGAATTTTATGGTTAGTTCAAACTAGACTAGACTCAATGAATCATTAGGATTTACCTATACGTTTACTGACTGCCTTGCTACACTACCTTAAAATACCACATACCTGGGAAAACCCACTTCAGCTGGCAAAAAATGAATCAGACCTCATGTGATGACAGGAACCCACACCACCACACTGACCAATCGCTGCAGCTGCCATCTGCTGTTACTCCTCCTGAAGCCAGGAAGGAGGCTCTCAGTGTGTGACCAGGCTGGTTACATGCTCACGTGCTAAAGGCCAGCCTCCCCGGACTGGAGAGTGGGACATGGGCAGCGGCGGTGGCGCCTGCAGTGACAGGCTGGCATGGCAGTCTGGACTCCATCCTATTTCATGCTGGTAACAGGGGACGAATGGGCCTGATCTGTGGGCAGAATATGCCAGTGGGGAGCCAGTGTATTCTGGCCCGTGTAGATGAGCCCTCAGTTTTTGTCTCAGTGAGCCTGAGAGACCACTAGAATTCATGTCCATTAGCCTGCCCTTTCCCAAGGGCATGGTCTGGTTAGTCAGAAAATGCCTTTCCCTCTCCACTGCTGAACCACCTGGCTGAAGAAAGAAGCTGGAAGTCTCCAGTCAATGCAACCTCACAATTCTCTGAATAAACTTAGGCAAGAGATGGGCATGGCTCAGATAAATGGCTGTTTTATTTAATTTGGAACTCTACTCTGTTTCTTTCTGGTGTGCCTACTGAGAAAATCCCCCCACTTTTTTAAAAAAAGGCTAGGAAGCTAAACTGACAGCTCTTTGGCTGCTGGGATGCACCACCAGAGAAGCATTATGCTAGGCTGAAAATATATCCATATACTAGTCCCCACCTTTTTTTATATATATTTCCCTCTTTGCTCTCCCTTCCAGCCTCCCACAAAGAATAGCCTTCCAAGCCCAGTATCTGTCATCAGCCCAGAGGCCCACCTCAAGCCTTGATGATTCATCCTCACTGGCTAAAAGGCTGAAAAATTATAAATAACTTACCATCATGGCAGCTGTTGGAACACAAATGTACCCTCTCATGGAATTATGAGCTTTGGCAGCAAAGCCAACAAGCCAGAGTTTGGAGAGGTTACTTTGCTTGGACTGCAACTCCTAGAATCCCGGCCCCAGCATGGAGATTCTGAGAGCTGAAGTTCCTTATTTATTTATTATTATTATCAGATCATGGATCAGACCACTGACCCCCCCACCCAAACTCAGTGTTTCAAACACAGGTGGGCAACAATTCATCATGGTCTCAGGAGGATATTGTTGCCATCACTGAGGCCTTTCCTTTCAGCTGGATTTTCAACCTGGACTTTCTATATCCAAAGACCATGTATTCTTCCACCAAGCAATGTTCCCTCTGTATAATTTTCTCCCCTGGAAGAGAACTAGGGGCTCAGCTAGATGGGAGAATTAATTGTGGAAAATAGTGCATTAACTCACTATCGCAGCAGTGTTCATTTGTCCCCACGACCCATTCGCGAGATCACTGGCATGGAAAGCTATCTGAGTTTGAAGTTCACATGGAGCAGGCCTGCGAGAAAAGATGGCAGCCGTGAGTGAATTACCTGCATTATTATTCCCCCGAAGCTCCCTCCATTTCCCCCTTTTTTGCCTTGTTAAATGAGAGATACAGAAGAGCGATCTTTAAAAACATTTTTTTTGTTCTGTCACTTGAAAATAGCGCATGACTGCTTCTGTGAAAAAAAACAATGGTGGTTCCAGCTGCTTTGTCACCAGCAAGCCTGCCCCTGCACATGCCCAACCAATCATATTTAACTTCCTGGGTGTTCCCCAATTCAAATTGGTTGTTCAGATGGGCACTAATGCACATTTTCATGTATTTTTTGAAAAAGATCACAAGAAACAGCAAAAGCTGTATGGCAAACTACCGTACTTGAAGTTTTCAGTCCCCTCCTTCTGAATATGGTGAATCCTGGCAGGAGCTCATCTAGACAAAAGGTATTCCGCCCGCATTTCTTGAGGATTTTTTTCACCATCTAGACAACACCTAGCTTTTAAGAGGGTTTAGATCAAGAATGGGGAACTTTGCCCCTTCAGATGTTGATGAACTAACTACTCCAACCAATACTCCCCCTTGGTTAGGATGGCTATTGCAGAAAGGAGTTCATTAACATCTGAAGAACAAGAGTTTTCCCCAGTCCTGTCTTAGATGTGGGATTTTCTTTTTCTATTTTCCACTTTCACTCTCCCCTCTCCCTCCTGATAAAAAAGACTTCCAACATATCATCTATTTTTTTTAATTAATAATATTAATTTCTCCTCTCTTATCTACTGTCTTCCTTATTCAACCTATCTAATTACAATAACAATAATCCACATTCCTTTCACTAACACAATACCACTCATACACACAGAGAGAGAAAAAATAGGGAAATCTTAATTCCTAGATCTCAAACCCCACTACACTAATATCCCCTCTTATTTGTTTAACTTGTTCTATATATGGTTTCCATATTTTCATAAACACCTCTGTTAGATTTCTTTTCACTAAATTGTTAATTTATCTAACTGAGCCAGTTCCATGCCTTTTCTAGCCTATCCATAGAAATTGGCATTTTGTTGGTTGTTCACTTTCTTGCTAGAACCAATCTTGCTGCTGTTACTAAATAGCTTATCAAATCTCTATGCTCTCTTTCTCTTTTATCTTCTAAGTTTACCATATTTAGTAAGTATAATTCAGGTCTCATACCAATTTAGAATCCCAGAATTTTTCCTATCCGTTTATTAATTTTAAGCCAATAGTTTTTTACTCTTCTTCACTTTCACCATAAGTGATAGAATGTTCCCACTGGTTCTTTACATTTCTTGGGATTTTCAAAAAGAGTAAAAAGTCAGGAACTCAACTCTCCTTGAAATTCATGGGTTCATCCTTCCTAAACAGTACGTGTTGCTTTCTTGACAATTTGGTGCTGGTTTCACCTGGCCTGGCTAGCTGTTCTAAACATCTGGGGCTGGCCTGTCTGTAATGTGCTTTTCTATCATTTTATTAGCACTAAAACTGCAGAGAAGGAAGAAGAGAAAGAGGAACTATTTTTATATCACATGTTATCCAAAGAACCCAGATGTACCTAAATGCTTCCTGCTAGCTTCCTGCTAGTGTGTGACATGTCCTGAAGCCAGCTTCTTTGCTGCCTTTCTTTGCCTTTCTTGCCATGCTTGGAAAGCAGAAGAATTAAATTCAGGAACCAGTAGCGGTCAGGTGAGAAGCAGCATTGGCAAGATGTGCCTTTCATTGGAAAGGCACATCTGTGGCACCCCACTGGTCACATCTTTCCAAGATGAAGAGGAGCCATTGCTGAACCCAAAGGGTGCTCAGCAATGGCTCCTCTTCATCTTGGAAAGATGTAACCAGTGGGGTGCCACAGGGCTCTGTCCTGGGCCCAGTACTATTCAACATCTTTATCAATGACTTGGATGAGGGAATTAGGAGCATACTTACCAAATTTGCAGATGACACCAAATTAGGAGGAGTAGCTAGTACCCTGGAGGACAGGATCAAAATTCAAGATGACCTGGATAAACTGGAGAGCTGGGCCGAAGCTAACAAAATGAAATTCAATACAGAGAAATGTAAGGTACTGCACTTAGGGCGAAAAAATGAAATGCATAGATATAGGATGGGGGAGACCTGGCTGAATGAGACTACGTGCAAAAGGGATCTAGGAGTCCTAGTAGACCACAAGTTGAACATGAGTCGACAGTGTGATGCGGCAGCTAAAAAGGCCAATGCGATTTTGGGCTGCATCAATAGAAGTATAGTGTCCAGATCAAGGGATGTAATAGTGCCGCTCTATTCTGCCTTGGTCAGACCTCACCTAGAATACTGTGTCCAGTTCTGGGCACCACAATTCAAAAAGGATATTGACAAATTGGAGTGTGTCCAGAGGAGGGCAACTAAAATGGTGAAAGGTCTGGAAACGATGCCTTATGAGGAGAGACTTAGGGAGCTGGGTATGTTTAGCCTGGAAAAAAGACGGTTAAGAGGCGATATGATAGCCTTGTTTAAGTATTTGAAGGGGTGTCACATTGAGGATGGAGCAAGCTTGTTTTCTGCTGCTCCAGAGATTGGAACACGGAGCAATGAATGCAAGCTCCAGGAACGGAGATTCCACCTCAACATTAGGAGGAACTTTTTGACAGTAAGAGCTGTTCGGCAGTGGAACGCACTCCCTCGGAGCGTGGTGGGGTCTCCTTCCTTGGAGGTCTTTAAACAGAGGCTGGATGGCCATCTGTCAGGGATGCTTCGATCGTGATTTACTGCATGGCAGGGGGTTGGACTGGATGGCCCTCGTGGTCTCTTCCAACTCTGCAATTCTATGATTCTATGGATCTATGAAATGGACTGGGAAGGCAAAAAGCAATAGAAATGTTCTTGCTGTTGCTATTTATCAATACCAAATAGTGGTGCAGTGGAGCCAGGGCTTGCAGAGCTGATATGATGGGACATCTTGATTAGCAGGGACTTTGACATAATCTGCCACCCCATTCAACCTCCTTTATTTCTTCTGAGTTTAGCCGCAATTCACATAGCAGCTGGGAAGAAACAGATCTCCCCAAGGCCGGTCAGGTATTTCTGTTGTAATGCAATATGTTTAGGGATAACTTGGGACTTTATCAGACTAGTGTCTAAAAATGCTGTAATTCCACGAATGAGGAAAGTGGAAACATAGTAGCACTATTACACTTATTATTGCATGTTGCTGTAATTGCATGAAAGAACCACCATGGAATTATCACGCAACCACCACTAACACTTTAAGAATGGGACTTTACTTCTGTGATTGAGAATGGGTGAGATATCAGCAAGAAGATACGAGTATGCTTAAAAACGCCCCCCCCCCGTTAATTTGCAAAGTAAACACACAAACACTTATACAAACCTAAAAATGTGCAAACTGGGACAGTTCATAAAAAGAACGTCCTGTGGATAGTTTTCACATTCTCATCTGGAAGTTTTCTCACCGGGAACAAGGAGGGGGGAAAGAGGACTGTTCATTCTTGCTGTAATTTCGCGATTACAGCGGAATTTTTTTTTTTTTGGCACACTCTTCAATACTGCAAAAAGAGTGATATTGGGGGTATTGACAGCTTGTCCCATCAATGAAAAGCAATGCCTTATTCACAGTTAGAGCACAGATTGACCACACAAACATGACAACTAAGGAGATTTTCACACGGGGCCAAAATGTCCTGTTACTGCCCCGCTACCTCCTCTCCCGTTCCTGCCACGGAATAACATAAATCTTTCGCACACTCACCTTAATTCCGCAGCAGGAACGGGCTCCCCCTCCCCTTGCTGGCTGGCCGTAAATGCAGCCGTCGTAAGGCTGCTTTTACGACTGGCCATCTGAAACGTTATCACGTTATCACGTTATCACGTGATAACGCCGGACAGTAAATTTAAAAAATAAAACTCTCCCAAACATAAAATCAGTTCACCAAGCACAAAAGCACTCTTTAAACCACATAATCAAAACAGGGAGGGTAAAATAAAGGGTGCCACTTACCTCGATGTCCAGATCATACCAGGAAGTGCTCGGAATGGACCTCCCCTCCACGGCTGTCATTTCGGAACAGGAATGGGGCTCCTGTTCGCACACCTGTGATTCCGTGATAGTGACGGAACGGGAGGTCTATTCACGATGAAAAATCGTGATTACATTGTTCTGGAACAGTCACGGGAGTAGGATAGATGAAGGACAGAACGGGGTCAACGTCGTCCGAAAGGGAAAACCTTTCCCGACCCTATTCTGTTCCTGCCACGGGATATATAGCCCGTGTGAAAATCTCCATAGTGTGATAGTGGAAACCATTCATACTACCGTAACTTCATAAATGTGTGATTTTTGTTGCATCTGATCAAGCTGGTCTTGAATAGGCAGTCGGGATTCATTAGCTTTACAAAAGACTGGGCAGAACTGACAACTAATAGCCTAGAACTGTTTTACTGACTTTGAAATGAAGTGTTTTCCCTTGGTGCTAGGAAAAGAAACTGCTGGGAAATACTGAGCTGATGACCTTGTTCTGTCTGTGAATACATCATGCCCTCTTTCCCATGCAATCTCAGATCCTTCTAACCAAGATCCTAAATGCAAACTCCCTATACTTCCAGCTCACTATTCTATCAATGCTACACTTTAGTTTGTGTCAAGGTGATACAGATATGTATCAACACAAACTGGCCTGCATTTCTGGATTCTCCTGGGGTGTGCCTATGTCTGGGCTGGCTATGCAGAATGCCATAATGAGTGCCTCCACTTCAAAATTTAAAAGTACATCAGTGGTGGTGAAACTGCCCTGCAAGATCCTCTGGAAATCATTGCAAAACATTTTGGTGAGGGGGAGGAGGAGAAGGAGGTTCAGGCAATGCAAAAGGATCCACAACTACTGTTCCTAATTCCTCTTACGTGCTGGAGAGTGTTGCTATCACTCAAAAAGATCAGCTATCTCCAGGCCAAAGATTGTGCCAAAGCCACAGTCACGATGCTTCTAGGCCTCTGTTGAACCTCAGGAAATGTTGCAAGACCTGTGATTTTTAGCTTGCAAACCTGTGCTCTTACGATAATGCCTGGCAGTTCATCCCCATTTCTCTTCCAGTTTGAGTTAATTATCACAATTATCCTCTGCTCTCTCCATTGACCAAATGGCCAATGTCCACATAATATTTAGATGAGTTATTTAACTGAATCTATTATTCTGCTCCCCATGATGTACAGACTTTGCCTTTCTATGAGGTAGAGTTGGATTGTAGCACAGGGGTTGTTATTATTACAAGAAACAGATTGTCATTCAGGAGTAGAGCGGAAGGCCCTAGGTTCAAACCACAGCTCACAAATCATAGCAAGAAGGTCCATAGCAACACTATAAATCTTCAGCAGCAATGAGGCGTAACTGACTAAGGTTGCCAGGGAAGCCAGCATGATGTTGTGGATTGAGCATTGGACTATGACCCTGGAGACCAGGGTATGAATTGCCGCTCAGCCATAGAAACCCACTGGGTGAGCTTGGGCAAGTCACACTCTCTCAGCCTCAGAGGACTGCAAAGGCAACCACCTCTGAACAAATCTTGCTGAGAAAACCCCATGATACGGTCACCATAAGTCAGAAATGAATTGAAGGCACACAAGAATAAGGTTGGCAGGTCTCAGGGTACTGTCTGAAGTCTCAGGTAACTGGAATGCTTCTCCAGACAGGAAGACAAAGCTCAGAGCAGGATGGAGGATGAGAGTGAGCCAGTTTGATTTTGTCTGTGAGGTAACTTTAAAGCCAGGCACCCATCTTCAGCAGAAAAAATGAAATGCACAGCTATAGGATGGGTAATATCTGGTTTGACAACAGTACATGTGAAAGAGATCTAGGAGTCTTAGTACACCACCACAAGCTGAACATGAGTCAACAGTGTGATGCAGCAGCTTAAAGGGCCATGCAATTCTAGGCTGCATCAATAGGAGTATAGCGTCTAGGTGTGCTTCCTAGAAACAGATTGTCATTCAGGAGTAGTGATTGATTGATTCAGGAGTAGTGGTTTGAACCTAGGGCCTTCCGCTCTACTCCTGAATGACAATCTGTTTCTAGGAAGTAATATTACTAGGAAGTAATAGTGCCACTGTATTCTGCTTTGGTCAGACCTCACCTGGAATACTTTGTCCAGTTCTGAGCACCACAATTCAAGAAGGATATTGAGAAGCTGGAACATATCCAGAGGAGGGTGACCAAAATGGTGGGAGATCTGGAAGCCATTATGCCCCATGAGAAGCAGCTTAGGACACTGGACATGTCTAGCCTAGAGAAGGAAATGTTAAGAGGTGACATAATAGCCATGTTTAAATATTTGAAGGGATGTCATACTGAGGATGGAGCAACCTTGTTTTCTGCAGCTCCAGAGACTAGGACATGGAGCAATGGGTTCAAGCTACAGGAAAGGAGATTCCACCTAAACATGAGGAAGAAATTCCTGATAGTAAGAGCTGTTTGGAATTGGATTGCATTGCCTCATAGTGTGGTGGAGTCTCCTTCTTTCGAGGTTTTTAAACAGAGGCTGGATGGCCATCTGTTGGGGGTGCCTTGATTGTGTATTCCTGCATAGCAGGGGGTTGGACTGGATAGTCCTAGTGGTCTCTTCCAGCTCTATGATTCTATGATCTTCACTCATTCCCAAATTTCTTTCTCTGGCCTGTCAAGGGAGAGAAAACCAACCAGTGTTGGATATTGCTGGGTTGGATATTGCTGGGGTTGGATGTCATGATTCATGAGTTTGGATGTCATGTTCTGAATGGACAGAAATACTCTGAAATGCCTCTTCATAACTAAAGAATTCTGGTTTGTTGTCACATCCAAAATACCCCGAATGCTTGTAAAAGCTGCTAGAGAGACCTGTTTGTTGAAACACAGCAATAGAGATAATTGTTGCTGAATTGATTGCAAGCTGACTTGATCCTAACAGGGTTTGAGATGATGAGGGCAAGGGAAGACATTTGGAAATGTCCTTTTTTGACTATAATTCCCAGAATATCCCAACTACCATGGCTACTGGCTATGACAGATTAAGGGAGCATTCTAGGGCTTGTAATTAAAAAGAAGAAGAACATTTGCAAGCTCTGGCCCAATGAAAACTTTAAAGCTCGTCTGTTTCTTTTGATAAACCCTGAAAGGGTTAAGGAAGTAGATTGGGAACATGGGGAGGGGTTTGAGGGTGTCAAAGTGCAGTCATGAATCAAATCTCTAAGCCTTGCATCCCAAGAGGTGCTTCTGCTGATTCAGCCTCTTGCAGATTGGATAGCCTCATTTAGGTCCTATCTGAAGATCAGGGAAGTATTAGGAGCTTAGAGGAATTATCCAGGCTTGTCGTCCATGTGTAGGGATGGCAGGAGGTCTGATGGATATCTGCACGACTCCGTAATCATATCCTTCTTCCTTCCTTCTGTAGATGGGGAGAGGAGAAAGGCAGTTAACTAGATTGGGCAGAACCTCAAATCTCTTCTGAGCCTCATGTGCAAGATGGTTTTCTGACAAGTTACAGCCAGGGCAGTTGCTTGACTCAATAAATCTTAATTGATTAGGACTATGATCCTATAAGCCTAGGTGAACAACTTGTGGCTCTCCAAATGATACTGGGATGCAACTCCCACCACTCTTCACCATCACCAGAGCAGCCAATGGGAAAGGATAATGGGAACTGAAATCCAACAACATAGGGAAGGCCCAGGTTGCTTGCTCCTGCTGGACATATTTAAACCAGATTTTTTCCTTTCCAATGCATGTAATAAATATGTTCACTTGGTACTTTTATACAAACTGACATTGGTCTACTATACATTTTTTTAAAAAAGCCACTTTTTAAAACTTGTTTGGCATGCTGTATGGAAAACTAAGAGAAAGTTTTAAGGCAGTGAATCACAGATTTGAGCTTATGGAATAACTTCTTTAGCTTTTTAATATTTACATATTGTTTTCCCTTTAGTTAATTGGAACAATTAACAGCAGCACATGCTGGTATCCCTGGCAGTTCTCTCTCCCTCATTAGAAATCAAAGCTTTCATTAGAAGGAAAATAACAACATAATCACACACACACACCAAAAAACAAAACAAAACAAAAAAAACCCCTGAAATGTTTATTGTAAAAGGTTAACTACACTCAAGAGAAAACTGCTAGGTAGTTCAATGGAAGAAGTTCTACCAGCAATGTCATCTTCGAAAGGGTTATGGTATCTATCTTTTGCCATGATAAAGAAGAAGAAATCTGGGAATGCTCTTATGAAAATACTGAAAGGGTTTGAAACCAGCAACCAGTTAAGTTTTAGCATGGTTTACCAGGGAGGAAACCCTGTTGACCAGGGCAGGGCTAACGTCTCCATTAACAGGCATAGAAATGAGCTAGGAATAGATGAGGTTTAATCACTGAATTTGTTGATTAAATCTGGATCCAAAGCTTTATGAGAAAACCAATTCTTCTAACAAAAAGATAGAACATTTTTGTTTTGTTTTCAGATGGTGCATAACCACTGCTTAGGAAGCAGAAAATGAATTGTTCTTGCTTAAAGACACCACAAGGGGTGACCCAAAGGGGTCATTTTAGAATGGTGATTTGCAAGCACTAGTCCTCCAGGTACTTCAGACTGCAATGCCCAGAAGCCCCAGCCACCGTGGCCAATGATCAGGGATTCTGGAAGCTGAAGTCCAAAACACATGGAAGACTGGAGTTTGGAAAACATTGTTGCAAGGAGGAGAACAGCCCAAGGACTTTTTTCAGAGTAGAACTAGTAATATCTTACTGCTAAGCCCCAAAGCAGTTGATGAACTCTCTTTGGTCTGGGAAGTGAATGAGGTGATAAGGTTTTCAAGTTATTTGGAGGTCCCTGTAGTCACCTTATGGTTGTCTGGGTTTCCAACTCATGATCAATGGTATAGTCCAAATAGGTAGATTTAGCATTAAGATGTCAGCACTCGTAAGTATTGGAAACTTAAGATATTTATATGGGAGAATGAGCAGGCTCTCTATTATTCTTTTAGGTATTTATTAAATGGGCAAAACAATAATTATCCATGTACACACTATCTTTAGAGAGGAAGACAGAATTGTCATCATTTGGCACATAGCCGATCATTTACATTGATTGTAAAGCATCATAGCTCTTACAGCCTATTCATTCATATTATTCGGCACATAGCCGATCATTTACATTGATTGTAAAGCATCATAGCTCTTACAGCCTATTCATTCATATTATTCAGAGGTAACTACATAGACTTTATAAGGAATGCTTATTTTCTTTTCTTGAGGCCATGATATTGAAACCACAGCTGTGCTGGGCAGGGCACATTTCTAGGATGGAGGACCATCACCTCCCAAAATAGTACTCTACAGTGAACTCACCACGGGTCAGCATAAGAGGTGCGGTCCAAAAAAGCAATACAAGGACTCCCTGAAAAAACATCTCAGGCTCGGCCAAATTGATCACCAACAATGGTCTGCCCTGGCCTCACATCAGGAGGCATGGAGACACACTATCCACAATGCTGCAGCCTTATTTGAGAACTCACGCCGAACAAGTCTTGAAGAGAAACAACAATGCAGAAAGAATCACAACCCGGAAACATCACCCAAGGAGACCCTCTGCTGTGCTTTCTGCAACCGGACTTGTTTATCTCGGATTGGCCTTTTTAGTCATCAGCGCGCTTGCAGAAAGTGTGGGTTGAGTCCTTCCTGAATCTTCATTTGCAAAGAAAAACCAAAGAGGGATCTTGCCATGGTGGTATGTGCCTTAGTTACATCCTGTTTGGACTACTGCGACACACTCTACTTGCGGATGCCTTTGAAGAGTGTTTGGAAACTTCAGCTGGTCTAAAGAGATGCAGCCAGTCTGTTAACTGGGACAGCTTACAGAGACCATACTACACCCCTGTTGAAATAACTCCACTGGTTGCCAGTTTGTTTCTGGGCACAATTCAAAGTGCTGGTTATGACCTATAAAGCCCTATACGTATCAGATACAGGCTATCTGGCAGACAACATCTCCTTTTATGAGCTGGCCTGGACTTTGAGATCACCAGAAGAGGCCCTTCTCTCAGTCCCACCATCATTGCAAGCATGGTTGGTGGGGATGTGAGTGAGGGCTTTCTTGGTGGCTGCCCCTAGACTCTGGAGCTCCATCCTCGGGAGGCCAGAATGGCCCTCTCCTTGCTGTCCTATTGACAGGCGAAAACCTTTTTATTCAAACAAGCTTTTAAAAGAGAAAGTTTTTAATGAACAGGCTATGGGGTGGTGTACTGTTTTAACTGAACTACTTTAAGAGTTTAAAAGCTTTTTTTCTTTTTAAAAGCATGGAGGCTTGGAGACGCACTATCCAGAATGCTGCAGCCTTATTTGAGAACTCACACCGAAAAAGTCTTGAAGAGAAATGACTACGCAGAAAGAATCACAACCTGGAAACATCACCCAAGGAAACCTACTGCTGTGCTTTCTGCAACTGGACTTGTCTATCTCGGATTGGCCTTTTTAGTCATCAGCGAGCTTGCAGAAAGCATGGGATGAGTCCTTCCTGAATCTTCATTTGCAAAGAAAAGCCAGCGAGAGAGAGAGAGAGAGAGAGAGAGAGAGAGAGAGAGAGAGAGGTGTCAAAGACATAGAAACTATAATACATTATAGCATCTGTTATATTTATAACAGGCACTTATCAATTCTAGATAAGAATTACATAGTTGCTATAGCCTATTTAATACAGACTGCAAATGTTCTCTCTTGCCAACATCCTGAGGGTATTTCCCAGCCAGAAACAGCCTAAATACCCTAAAGACACTAGATCTTGCCTGGTCTTGGAAGCTAAGCAGGGTAAGCCTTGGTTAGTACTTGGATGGGATACTGCCAACAAATGCCAGGTGCTGGAGGCTCTCTTTCAGAGGAAGGAACTGGCAAAACCACCTCTGAGTATTCCTTGCCTAAAAACCCCCTATGAAATACATGGAGTCTCCGTAAGTCAACAGGCGACTTGAAGGTGCACGCATGCAAACACAATAGCATGAGAAGTATAGAAGCTATCTAAGACAGTCAGGTTAGACTCACTGAAGGTATGTAACAGCCTGACTTTCATACCTCAGGAGTCTGACACACAGACATCCTACTTTTTACTCAATCAACCACCCTTATTTCCTTAATATTCAGGCTTCAGGGGCTTAAATTTTGCAAGATGAGTATTAAAGTAATGCTCAGACAGCAACAAGTTGATGACTCATGGACTAGTGATGGTCCTTGGACCCCCAACAAGTAGCAGTGATCTAGTGAACTCCCTTGAACAACGGTATAACCTATAAATCCCATGATTGCATAGAATGGTCTTGTTGGTTAAAGTGGCATGAAACTGCAATAATTGGGCAGTGTGGGCACACTCAGAAGCTTATCGCATGCTGAATTAAAGTGGCAGGACAGCTGGAAGGTTCCGCCTTCTGTGCTGCCTTACTGCATGATGTTGCCATTCTTCTGTTCTGGTCCTGTGGGAGACCCAGATAAAACCATGTCTTTTTGCTAACCAGAAAAATCTGTTAGCAAAAAGATGCAGTTTTACCTCAGTCTCCCATGGGATCCAAATGGCAGAACACTAGAAGAATGATGACTTCATGTGGTAGGGCAGAACGAAAAGCAAAAACTTCCATCTGCCCTGCCAGTTTAATTCGGTGTATGATAAGCCTCTCACAGTTCATCTTTTTCCAGTTTTTTTTTTTACCATAGCATGTAGCATAGTGTTGCTTCCTAAGTAGCTGTCCTATCCTTAAAAAGCCTACTCTTTGCTCATCTTAAGCCAGTTTTATTTCCTTAATCAAATCTCAAGCATCTCAGCCTCACACTCACCCCTTTGCTGCCAACTATCACGGCCAGTGGCCAGGAGCTGAAGTTCAACAGTATCTGGAGAATCATCTGGAGAATAGATTCCTCACCCTGACCTGGGCAATTTCTGGTTAAAGCCCAAAGAAGCTGAAATTCTAATAGTCCAGACAGTGAACTTCCACTTCCCTCCACAAGCTCTTTCATCTTTCCTTTCAGCAACAGGAGCTGAATTGTGCAAGCCAAGCAAATATACACAGATTTGCATTATTTGTATAGTTTCTCAGGATTTAGTTTTCCTTGGCCTAAAAACCAAGTCAGATTCATGCCAAAGTTTCATTTTCATTTTCATTTCCCCCCCAATGTGATTGGACACAAAGCCTTTTATATTATTTTATTGATGAAATAAAATACCAGTGGTGTTATTTCCCCATCTATGGGGGGCTTTGGATAATGCATCAAAAGGATTTGGTTCTGGGCTTGCCTACAGCTCAGGCACAATGAAGATGAGATGTATTTTTAACAAGCTAATTTCACAACAAATCTTCTGGCTTCAATCCAAGAACAGCAGATATCCATCCGCTCCATCCAGCTCTTAATAACAGAACCCTTTTGATTTCAGCAGACCATTTTGCACATGACCATATCCTTCCATGGAAAGCACTTTTGCAGAAGAATTATATATGGATTGAAATTACATGGTAATCATAAAACAGAAAAATTCCCTAAGTCCAATGGTTAGTGGCCCTACCAATGGCACTTCCTTTCCACAGAGGTAAGATTGCAACATTTGTTCAGAAGGGGATTGTCATTGGGTTCCTCTATGGAGTGTGACTTGCCTGAGGTCACCCAGGGATGGGTGGTCTTCCAGAGTCCTAATCTAGCACTTAAACCACTGTACGACATTGACTCTATGAATACCTACATAAATTGTATTAATCAACGGTAACTGATATAATTAAACCTTGACTGGGAGACAGCCAAACTCTTTTTCTATACTTGTGAATGAAGAAGTAACCTCCATGGATTCAGTGGGACTTGATTACATGTAAGCATATTAAGACTGCAGCCTAAGTGAAAAAAAATTATTATTGCCAGCAGATGACAGTGGCGTTCGCTCTTGAGTATATGTATCTCCTGCTCCAAAATAGACATGGTTGACTGTCTTGAGTAAACATATGTATGTCCTATACCTGGAGTGAGCAAAATGAAGTCCTGAGGTCACATGCAGCCCCAGAGTTGTTTTTGTACCCTACAACCCCACCAAATCCTCCAGGCTGCCCTCTTTTCTGACCAAAGAAGGTAATGAATTGACTCTCCTGGGAATTTCCAGGAACAGCAATTCATCATTTAAATAGGCTGCAAGGTCTCTTTAAATAGAGCTGCCTCAAGCTATAGAGACAGAATCTACTCTAGTTCTAACTGCAATTGGTCAACAAATATGGAAAACAAATCAATGGCCCACAGACTTGAAACGTTCAATATACCTTCCAGTCCCTGAAGAAGGAGACACTAGGGATTCCAGTAACCACAGGCCCATGCAAGCAAAATGATGCTTAAAATTCTACAACAAAGATTTGACCATGCACGGAGCAAGAAATGCCAGATGTCCAAACTGGGTTCAGAAAAGGAAAAGGGACTAGAGATCATATTACAAACATACATTGGATAATGGAGTGCACGAAAGAATTTCAGAAAAAAAATCAGCTTGTGCTTTATGGATTATAGCAAAGCCTTTGATTGTGTAGATCATTAAAAAACTATGGGTCACTCTTAAAGAAGCTGCTGTGTGATAACATTTAATTGTCCTGATGTCCTGTACTCAGGACAAGAGCTACCATCAGGACAGAATATGGAGAAATTGAATGGTTCCCAGTTGGCAAAGAGGTCAGGCAAGGCTACATTTTATCACTCTATCTGTTTAACTTGTATGCTGGACATATCATATGTAAAGCAGGATTAGACTCAGAGGAAGGAGGCGTGGAAATTGGAGAAAGAACATCAACAATTTAAGATATGCAGATGATACCATACTGATGAAAGTCAATGAAGAAAGTGCAAAGGCAGGTTTATTAAGAAAACAAAAATAATGATTTTTTTACATAACTTTAAAGGAGACAATGAAGGCATTAAAATAGTTCAAGATTTTCCATATATTGGCTCAGTCATTAATCAGAATGGAGACTACAGTCAAGAAACTAGAAGGCAGGAAGGGCAGCTATGAAGAAATATGATCCTGAAGTGTAAAGATCCATCGTTGAATACTAAAGTTAGGATTGTCCATGCCATCATATTTCCAGTTTCTATGTATGTTTGGTGAAGCAGGACAATGAAGAAAGCTGACAGGAAGAAAATCCATTCATTTAAAATGTGGTGCTGGAGAAGAGTTCTACAGATACTATGAATTGCTAAAAAGACAAATAAATGGGTCCTAGAGCAAATCAAACCTGAACTCTCCCTAGAAGCCAAGATGACTACCGTAAATTAAGACTGTTGTACTTTGGACATATCATGGAAAGACGTGAGTCACTAGAAAAGACAATAATGCTTGGCAAGGCAGAAAGCAGAAGGGAAGAGGCAGTTTGCATTCCAGACTCAACCAAGGAAGCCATGGCTCTGAGTCTACAAGACTTGAGCAGGGCTGTTGATAAGTTGACTTGGAGGGCTCTCATTTATAGGGTCAGCATAAGTCGAAGTCAACTTGACAGACATTAACAACAAACAACCACAAGAATAGACCCCATCAACTCAGTGGGAACTTAATAAGTCAACACTTATGTAAATCCATTGACTCAGTGAGTCTACTCTGGCACTTACAATTGCTTTTAGGTGTGTGGGGGAATTGTGAGGCCTCCTGTACACAGGGCCGGTTTAAGGAATTTTTGGGGCCCCTGCAATGCTTTACTTTGGGGCCCCCATATGACTTGAAGGCACATGGGCAAGAAAGAAAGAAAGAAAGAAAGAAAGAAAGAAAGAAAGAAAGAAAGAAGCCCTTTCTGAGGGAGACAACCCTCAAATTCCCTGTCTCTCTCTCACACACACACACACTCACCCTCTCCAATGTGCCTCTCCCTCCAGCTTCTGCCATGGAGGGCTGCTGTTTCTTTCTCTTCCTCTTTCTCTTTAGTTTTGGAGAGGCTGTTTTGTTTGTTTTTTTAAAAAAGCCAGCAGGAGGTTTTTGGAGGAGGAGGGTAAGAGGGGGCTCCTCCCAGCTGTCTCCTGGCTGTTCCTTCGTCAGATTAAGGAGGCCAACACAGGGCCCTCTCTTGACCTCGGGGCCCCCTCTTGACCTCGGGGCCCCCTGCCAATGCTGATTTGGCAGACAGGTTAAACCGGCCCTGCCTGTACATGGTGAAACCTCATGTCCCAGCCCCTCTAGTCAGAATAGCCAGTGGTGAGGAATACTAGGAGATGCAGTTCAACAACTTCTGGAAGCCACACAGCTCCCAGCCCTGATTCAGGCTCATGTTTTCAGAGGCAGCATATGATAAAACAGGATGAACAAATTTCGGGCTTGTCAGAATTATCACTTTGTTGTTAGTAGAACCTGAAACTCCCCTAAATGTTCTGAATTTCAGCAGCCTAATTTAGGTGGGGAAAGTTGCTATTGCCAAACTGATGGGAATGAGACAGGAATGGATGTCTTCCTTTATTTAATCCTTGAATCCAAAAAAGAGAAACAGTGAAATGGAGAGCCAGTGTAAAATAAAATAAAATCAAGAGCCAGTGTAGTGTAGTAGTCTGAGTGATGGACTAGAATTTCAGGAGACCAAGGTTTGAATGCTTTCTTGGCCATGGAAACCCACTGGATGACACAAGTCACACTCTCTCAGTCTCAGAGGATGGCAATGGCAACCCCCCCTCTGAACAAATCTTGTCAAGAAAACCCTATGATAGGTTTGCCTGAGGGTCAGCAACAACTTGAAGGCACTCAGCAACAAAAATAAATGCAAAATAAAATACCTTCATATTTTTTTCCCTCCTTGTTGGACTATGAGGGGTTTGCATCTTTCTTTTTCTTTTTTTCCCATTTGGGGACTCCTTTAATTTACTTGTGCAGAAAAAAACTGGGTTTTGTATATAGAAAACTGTGTTATGCACAAAATACATCATTTTCTGGGCAAAAATGTTGTGAGGTAGGTAAGGGTTTTTTTGTTTTTGTTTTTTGGGTTTTTTTTTGGCACGAATGAATTTCAGAAAAAAGGTCCAAATATGCTGAAAGCAGCGAATCATTTTTTAAACATAGTATGTCTCAAACACACTAACATCCACCCAGCATGGTACCCACATCTTCCTCTCCTCCCAATGTTTTTTTTTTAAAAAATCTTTTTGTGGGTGGTGGAAAGATTTATTTTGCAAAATGCGATAGTGAATGTTTTCAAACTGGTCTGTTGCTGGTATCTTCCTGTTTGCTCCAACAATGCAATTGCTACAAGACAATAGGCTAGTGTGATAAAGTCCTTGGTTACTTGTACAGAATTGGGATAAAACTGCATGTTTAAAACTTTTCAGTACTGATTTTTCAAGAAGCCATTGTAATTGAAGTTATCAGCTTTTGTTTGTGATTTTATTTGGGAAGCCTTGATGTTATTTTCTTATCGTCAGCAAAACCAAGTTACGGGGGGGGGGGGGGAGAAGAGGTTGAAGGCAGTGCCAGGCTTTATGCTTTGTTACAAGCCTGAAACATAGCTAGAGAGCCAGAGGTTTGCAAATGTGCCACTCACTAATTCAATGGAGTTTAGGTCTCATCACTGAATTGTGCTGAGTTATGCATAACAAGGGTTCCATAACACTGCCACCTTGTGTCAGCTGAGGAGCACAGTGTAAGGTTCAGAACATTGCAGGAATATCAACATACTCAGACAAACTAAAAAATGTAATTTTGTGGCTAGAGGACAGAAGAGGGAAGTCAGGGATCTCTAGCAGAAATTTCTCATCAGCTTGACCAAACTATAGTACCAAGGAGGAATCCTTAGGGTGAATAGACATAAAACTCACTTATAGTGTAGACACATGGAAGCAGCAACAACATGTTGCAGTGTGGGGTGCTCCTAATCAGGGTCCCAGCTATGCCCTCGTTCAAGATACTCCATTCCATTCATCACTCCCTGGATCCTTCAGGTGTCCCTATCAATTAACATTCCATGGACCCCGAATATGATCAGTTCTCACTGGGCTGCCTTGGGGTCTTCTTCTAATTTTCTAATTCTTCTTCTATTTTGATACTTCAGCCAATTATTGGGTGTCTCCATGTCTAACCATGAATGGATCTTGGGCTCACACAGCATACTCTGGCTGTGTAAAGGATCCACACTTGCAGAATGAGTTCACTATGGGCATATAGCTTGGTGGAAAACTACAGTAGCTACATGGGCAATTTTTCTGCTCTGGGACACTGGGGACCACATGGACTGGAAAAGGTCACATCCCCCAAACCAGAAGTGGCCAGAGATCCATTTCTGTTTTTGGAAAACAGATACAGAGTTTTTTTGTTTTTTTTAGGGGAGGGGGTGTTAAATAGTACAGGGGAGCCTTGCAGCATTGGTTACTGCTATCCCTGGTGTCTCCTTCTTGGAGATTGGAAGGTATATTGAGCATTTCTAGTCTGTGGACCATGGTTTTGTGTTCCAAGTTTGTTGACTGATTGCAGTTAGAACTAGAGTAGATTCTGTCTCTATAGCTTGAGGCAGCTCTATTTAAAGAGACCTTGCAGCCTATTTAAAAGATGAATTGCTGTTCCTGGAAAATTCCAGGAGGGGCAATTCATCACCTTCTTTGGTGAGTAAAAAGGGGTAGCCTGGAGAATTTGGTGGGGTTGTGGGACACAAAAATAACCTTGGAGCTGCATGTGACCCCAGGACTTCATTTTGCCCACCCCAGGTATTGGACGTACATATCTTTACTCAAGACATTCAACCATGTCTATTTTGGAGCAGGAGATACATATACTCAAGAGTGAACATCACAGTCATCGGCTGGCAATACAGTTTTTCACTTAGACTGCAGTCTTAATATACTTACATGTAATCAAGTCCCACTGAATCCATGGGGATTACTTCTTCATACACAAGTACAGGAATACACTATAGAAAAAGAGTTTGGCTGTCTCCCAGTCAAGGTTCAATTATATCAGTTACCAGCGATTACTCCAATCTATGTAGGTATTCATAGAGTCAATGTTGTATAGTGATTTGAGTGTTGGACTAGGACTCTGGGAGATCAAGGTTCACATCCCGACCTATCCCTGGGTGACCTCAGGCAAGTCACCTAACCGTAGAGGACTGCAATAACACCCCCCTTCTGAGAAAATCTTGCCAAGAAAACCCGGTGATCAGTTAGCCTTAAGGCTGCCATACATTGGAAACAACTTGAAGGCACACAGCAAGAACATGGCTCTCTTTCCCATTTTATCTTCACAATAATCTTATGAAGAGAGATCAGGTTGGGAGAGAGCACCCTGGCCCACAGTAGTCTACGTAGAGTACTCTACCAGTACTCTATGGCCCAGTGGGACCAGTACTTTCCCAAGCCCCCAGTCCAACACTCCAGGTGCTATACCACCCTGGCTCTCTGAAGATCACAAAAATATGCCACAACAGGCACTGCTTCAGAAGAGGCATTCACCACTGTATGTGAGAACACATCTTCTAAAATAGATCCCACTTGCTTAGTGTTTGTAAATACAGTAGGCCCGCATATTTGGCCCGTATTATGCAGGTTCAGTTATACATGACCAAAAAAAAGTACTCTCTCAGCATTTTCTAGGTCTTCCAGTGCAATTCTATGGTATTCTTCCATCAGACGTTGACCATAGAGTTACACTGGAGGACCTAGAAATCCTAGAGAGAGCACTTCATTGTTCATTTTGGGTAAGCAAAATAGGATTCCAGATTATTTGCAAAAATCATTCTACAGGAAGGGGCCTATTGTACTTGTATTGGCTTTGAGAGCCAATAAGTCATCATGATGGGAGTTCTACTCCAAAACATCAAGGTGACACCATATTAGCTGGCTGGACCAGATCCACTGAAACCAATTGGACTCAAATAAGTCATTAATAATTTGGCATGCTTTCCATGACACACTTATTTCAGTGGGCCTACTTAAAGCATGTCTCAGCTTCATTCAAGCCCATTGGCTACAATTTCTTTTGGACACATGAAAGGTCCAAAACATGAAAGGACAACCCTCCTTAAATTCCTTCCTCTGGCCTTGAGCTGGCATACCACCTGGATTTTCTTTGGTAATTTTTTTTAATAGCTCCACAAATCTCCTGGGATGTTATGTAAAGGGGAAGTGCCATGGACTCCACCTCCATAGCATGAATCAATAACCCTGGGCCATTACTCAGAGACATTTCTGCTTCTCAAAAATACTGCCAGCGTCACTACTTCTTTCTTGTCTGTATTTGAATTGAGGCCAGCTGGTGCTCATCCAAGATCCTATCTCCATCAGACACTGAGTAAGTAAAAATGATTTAGATGGAAAGAAAATGTAAAGCAGAGTTGAGTGTCTTCAGTCCTCTTCCTGCTGCCTGTGACTTAGTCCATCTGCCCAGATTCACAAATCCACCATGTGCTTGTTAGGTCAGCCCAAGTGTGTGTGAATGACAACGTTGACTTTGGCCTGTGTTGTAGAAGAACTTCATTGTGTAAGAAATTGCAAAGCGGGCTCATTTGACTAAGAACTGGCACTGGTTTTGTAGAGATTTGTCTGGTGCAGAGTTCTGCATACCCCCATGGCATCTCATGAACCAAACATAGCCTTGAAAAGATATGAGCGAAAGTGACAGTACCTGGTTTCTATGTCAGTGGAAAGATGAATCTGCTCTGTGCTTCAGTCTGAACATTAAAAGACCTATCCAAGGGCTTGTCTACACTGGTGGGAAACCCCGCACCTACCTTGTAGCCATGGTGGATTTGTTTGCTCTGTAGCAGCCCTGTAAACACCACATGTACCAGGGCTTGTCCAATTGCCTTGGAATAAAAGGGTAGCCCTACATTGATCTCATGTCCTATAGATCGTATTATTTCTGGTCGCACAGCTGGGGCTGCTCCAGAGTATGTGTGTGTATTTTACCTGCTCACTCATGCATGCAAATAAACAAATATATGTGGTCCTACAGTACTGTATTACTGGATAAGCAGAGATGCATTTATCCAGATATGTGCACAGTAAAAAAATAAAAAGTTTTTTAAAAGCACCAGAATGAAGTCCTGCCCAGCTTTGCTCTGAAGCTAATCCTCAGCCTACCATGCTGCCAAAAATCTGGGTTTTCCCCTCAAATGCGGAGCAAACTGTGAATCTTACAGATCTGGGGTTTCCTGCAGAAACCCCAGTGAACATGCACATTGTTGAAAATGTTGTTTGTCAACTGTGCCACAAATACAGGGTGAGTATGGGTTTTATTGTCTGTGTAAACAATCCACAAGAAGTGGAACCTATTTTGGGGATGGGGTCAGTACTATGGTATGTCTGTCCTTTCAAGTCTGGAATAAAACCCAGTAGATTCACTGCCCCATTAACATGGAAGGCACCAGCTGCCAGAAGATGCCCACCTCTGATGTAGAAACTTTTTCAAAACTATTTGCCTTCTACGCCAGCCTCCCCATGCCTGGTGTCCTACAGCTTGGAAGTATCCCATTAAACATAACCAATTACTTGTAAGAAACAACAAAGAATCTGGTGGCACTGCAACAACTACCTGGTTTTATTTGGCATAAGCTTTTGCTGATTGAAGACCACTTTATCAGAGGCACCTTCAGTCCTTTTACAATGTAACTGTAGCCTTTTAGTTACTATCATCATTACAGGGCAGTGGCCTCACTAAATGGTGGAGTAACTATTTAGTCACTTTTGGTAACTGAGAAAGGAAATGGGTACTTTTAAAAGAGGCAACTGTTTATTTTCAGAGACATTTTAACTATAAAAGTAACTTATTAAAAAAATATGAAAAATAGCTTTCCATGCTCTGACTAGAAATCTCAGCATCTTATATCCCCATTGCATCAAAGAAAAGGCAGTTCATTCCCATGAAAACAATATATTTTATTCTCATCTGTAAGAAGGGTTATGAAACATTACAGAAATTAATCAAATAGTATTGAATTACTTTCTGCTGACCAAATTTGTAATAGAAAAATCAAATGGGACAAACAATATACAATGCTAAGACATCTTTCCCAGTCTTAAATCCCCACTCACATTAGATCATGTACTACAATTCCCATCATCCCTGGCCAAAGGCTGCTTATGGTGGGACCTCTCTTTTTCTTTGCTGTGAAGTCAGAGGAAGAAAATCTTCTCTTTTCTTGCATTCTTCTCTTTTAGGCCTGGAGGGAAAGGTCAAGTGATGAATGGACTGGACAGTACACACAGCATCAAAAAGAAGGGGCTGCCCCAGAGAGAGCCCCCCTAAGGTCATCTCACCCCAAAGCCCCCCCCCCCAAATCTGGAGCTGGCAGTGGTACATTTCCACTGTGTGGAAGGGTTAGCTTCTTGAACTTGGACTGCTAAACTAATTTATTAATGTCAATCAACACAGCTGCTTGCATTTTTGTATTCTCCTTGTGGGGTGGGTCTGAGGTATGTCATGATGAACACCCCTACTCCAAAATTTACCAGTACACCACTGGGAAATATAATCTTCCTCACCTTTATTTCAGACTATTGACTTTAAGGGATGAATGAAATGTACTTTGTACATGCTCAAAGGACCACTTGCTTGTCCTTAAAAACTTTTGTGAAGAAGAAAAAATTGTGAAATAACTCTCTTTTTAAAAAGTGTTTATGACACCTTAAAGACAAATATTTGTGGATCAGAGCCTACCTCATCATATACAAAAAGAGTTGTCCTTGGTTGATTGGTATCTTGCTTTTATTGGTGTGTGCCTTAAAGTCGTTTCTGACTTACAGCGATCCTAATGCAAACCTATCACTGGGATTCCCTGGCATGATTTGTTCACAGGGGAGTTGCCATTCCCTCCCTCTGAGGCTGAGAGAGTGTGACTTGTCCAAGGTCACCCAGTGTGTTTCCATGGCTGAGTGGGGGGGGGGATCTGACCCCTGTTCTCCAGAGTCCTAGCCCAACACTAAAGCTACAACATCACACTGACTCTCTGACAGACACATACTATACATAAATGTATATAGGTGAAAAATGTAAAGAGTGGGACCAAGAGGCCATGAAATGCATGAGGTACTGTTTATCCTTCACACATCCATGCAAAGTTGAAATGTGTATGAGATAAGCGCAGTGACCATTCACAAGAGCTGCAATGGTGATAACACAGTCTCCCTTGCTTTGCTATGCTAATAGAACAACCTGTAGTGGGAGGTGAAGCTATTGTCTGGGGTGATTTTTTTCTACATAAACAGAAGGACATTGTCTGGTATATTTCTCTTCAGTAATTTTGCATGAGTCTCCCTTTGAAGTTGTTTGGATGAAGGATCTGATAATCTCTTGTTCAAATTAAACCTGGCCTGTCATGCTGCCCAAGTGTTACTCATGTACTGAAGCAGAAGTGAGACTGGCAAATACCACAGGCCTGGGCTAGCCCCAGTTTCCAATGTGTTTTGTTTCCTATGGACACTGGGGATAGGGAGAGGACTTCCATTGAAAGGGTGTTGATGGGTGGTCCTCATTTTGAAGGAATCTTTAAGTTCACTCCAATATGCTGACTGGTCCAAAGTTGCTTTCACACTATACAATTATAGCACTTAGGAGATAATAAGACGTGGCTAATGTGGTGCCAGAATGCAAAAGGATGCCAACATCAGACGATGTTGTCCTTTTGCGTTCCACTGCCATAATTATGGCGTTTCTTTTAATTGATGGCCTGAGCCATCAATAGATTGCCTGTCCTATTTTGGTGCCGGCGTTGCTGGTGTGTGAAACTTCGGACCATTTAACTCTTGTGAATGCAGCGTCAATGGGCGGTCCTGCCAGAACACTTCCAGGTGAGATCATGACATCCAGGCAAGTGACACACTTTTTAAAAACTTCCATGGTTTACTTGGAAGTTTTAAAGTGTGTGTATGTGCTTTTTAAAATGTGTGTGTGTGTGTGTGTGTATTTTTGAATGTCCCATGCTCACATTTTCTCGTGTGAACGGGCGGATTTCAGTCTAGAGAGTGAATGGAGCTCCGTTAGAACTCTGTTCATTCCTGGGCTGCCTGTCAAATGGGAGAGAAGGTACCGTAAGTGCGGTGGGGAGGGTTATTGTGCCGGGACAGGGGCGGGATTGGAGATTGTGAGACAGGAATGCTTTTTGAGCTCCTGTCTGGTAATCTCCCTAGAGACCGCTTTAAGTGCTGTAGCTCCAGCCAATGGAATCCTGGGATTTGTGGTCTTGAGGTATTTAACATAAGCTGCCAGAGAGCTCTAGTGCCTCCCTATACTAAAAAAATCCCAGGATTGCAGAGGATTCAGGCAGGGCAGTTAAAGTGGAACCATCCCACTATAATTGTGTCACGTGAAAGAGATCCAACGCTAAAGAAGTGTAAGAAGTGAGAGCATAGGCCTTGACGTTGCTCCTGAACAGTTTTAAAAGTTAAAACATTAGGGGAGGAGTCCAGGGCCTGGAGGGGGGGGAGGAAGGGAATTGGGGCCACATGTTGCCTGCTTCTAGTTGGAACTCTCAGCTGGATATGTGTCTCCACATAAAAATTCATATACATGTAAGTGTAAAGATATTCAGAGGGCAAAAAGAAAGCTTTGACTACCTACCCTAAAGGCGCTAGATCCCATCTTTTCTTATCTTATCTTGGAAGCTAAGAAAGATCAACCATGGTTAGTAGTTGGATGGGTTATCTACCAAGGATTACCAGGTGCTGTAGGCCATATTTCAGAGAAAGGAACTGACAAAGCCACCACTGAGTATTCCTTGCTTAAGGAAAACGTCTAAAATTCATGGTGGTTACCATAAGTGAACAGACAACTTGAAGGCACACACACACCAAAGTCATGACCGCTCATGCCATGCTGTTTCTTACTCCCAGTGAAAAAAGTAGATGAGGGGGGAAATCAACTCAGCCCAAATATGACACTGGAGAATAGTTCTATGGATAGTACGGACCACCAAAAAGAACAATAAATGTACCTGAGAGCAAATCAAGGGTGAATTCTCACTAGAAACCCAAATTACTGAACTGAGGCTTTAGCATACCACAAGGTAGCAATGACTCATTGGAAAATAACACCATGATTAGTTAAGTTGAAGGCAATGGGAAAAGAGAAAGAACTCATTACAGGTGGATGGACTTAATCAAGGAACCCCCAGCTGCCCTGAATCTACAAAACTTGAGCAGTGCTGTTAATAATAGGGTGTCTTGGAGGTTTCTCATTCAAGGAACACCATAAATCAAAGCTGACTTAAAGGCACATAACAGCAAAATGTACAGTACCTTCATCCGTGTGATCAAAATTTCTCTCTCTCTGGCTTCTCTTCGCAAACGAAGATTCAGGAAGGACACATCCCACGCTTTCTGCAAGTGTGCTGATGACTAAAAAGGCCAATCCGAGATAAACAAGTCCGGTTGCAGAAACCAGAGCAGAAGGTTTCCTTGGGTGATGTTTCCAGATTGTGATTTTTTCTGCGTTGTCATTTCTCTTCAAGACTTGTTTAGCATGAGTTCTCAAATAAGGCTGCAGCACTGTGGATAATGTGTCTCCATGCCTCCCAATGTGAGGCCAGGGCAGACCATTGTTGGTGATCAATTTGGCCAAGCCTGAGATGTTGTTTCAGGGAGTCCTTGTATTGCTTTTTTGGAGCGCCCCTCTTACGCTGACCCGTGGTGAGTTCACTGTAGAGTACTATTTTGGGGAGGCGATGGTCCTCCATCCTAGAAATATGCCCTGCCCAGCGCAGCTGTGTTCTCAATATCATGGCCTCAATGCTCGTGATCCCTGCTTGCTCAAGGACAGCAACATTTGTCACATAGTCAGTCAAGTGTATATTTAGGATTGTGCGTAAACAGCGCTGATGGAAGCATTCGAGGAGTCGTAGGTGGTGGTGATAGGTGACCCATGTTTCAGATCCATAAAGGAAAATAGACAGTACAATGGCTCTATATACACTGATTTTTGCGTTTTGCCTCAGGTGTTTATTACTCCAGACTCTTTTGTAAAAAGTCTTCTAAATGCACTATGTGCCTTTGCTAATCTGTGATCGATCCCTTTGTCAATCTTGGCATCTGAGGAGATGATGCTTCCCAGGTAGGTGAACTGCTGAACGGACTTAAGCACAGAGTTGCTGGCGGCAATGTGGGAATGGTGGTGTTCGTCCTGTGGTGCAGGCTGGTAAAGAACTTCTGTTTTCTTCAGGTTGACTTCCAGCCCAAACAGCTCTGCAGCTGTTGTGAAGCAGGGTGTTAGGCACTGCAGAGCTGCTTCTGTGTGGGCAGAAGTGATCAAAGAAGTGAAGTGATCAAAATACAATTACTATATTCAAACAGTTGCATTGCAAATAAAACTCCTTTACTGTAGTGGGAATTATGGTGATCAAACTATGGTGCTGTCTAATACAGAATAGCTTGGAAGAAAACCCCACTGAAAGAAACAGAATTTGCTTTAGGGCAAACTAGCACAGGCTCCACACTTCTGCTCTAGCCATTGATGCCATTGACTCAACAGCCCTATCCTATGGATATTACTCAGAAGTAAGTGCCACTGAATTTAATGGGATCTGATCCCACGAAGGAGTAAAGAGGATTTCAATCTCAGTTTAAAAGTTCTGTGTAGATGAAATGTACTTTCCTCATTATGATGCATTGTATCAGTAGGTCACAAAAATGGGGCTGGGGGAATGCAGAAGATTCTGCCCTTTGTTAGACTTGGAAATTTGTGTGCCCCTTTTAAACCCTTGTATCTTGGGAGGGGAGACTGTTTGCCACACTCAGCTGAAAATAATTGAACTTTATGAGCCTTCACTACCTTTAAAAAAAGAAAAAATCCCAGTTACTCTGTCCACAAATCATGCAGTTTCACACACTGGCCATTAGAGGGCTGTCTGTCATATTTTACAATATACCGTACATACAGTAATAATGATGGAGATTTACCCACATTTTGTTGATGGTTCTTTCACTGCTAATCCCTTCTCACAAAGGGTTTATGGCTTAATAAACTGCACTGCAGGCCTTAAAAAGAGGAGATATGCTCGTCTGAAAAGCAATTGGAGGTTCAATAATGCTGTAGTGGGAAACAGAATCCCAAATGTATTTATTTATTTAGTTCTAAGAACAAAACAAGAGACCCCACAATTGATTTTTATCTGTGAAGTCGAAGGCTTTCATGGCCGGCATCCATAGATTTTCCTTGATTTTTTTTCTAGGCTGTGAGGCTGTGTTCTTGAATAGTTTCTTTCTGACATTTTGCCTGCATCTGTGGCTGGCATCCTCATTTCTCTGAGGATGTCAGCTACAGATGCATATCTGGTAGTCAAGAGAGCAAGTATGGTATAGGGGTGGCCCTAAGTGGGAAAGGACTTGAAGGCACACAGCAGCAGCAGCAACCACTGTGGGATAAAAGCTTCTCAAACTAAGTTCCCTGCTAAACCTTGGGCTGCTCAGCCATTCAGTGCCAAGAGGTAGTCTTTATCTCTGCCTCCCACTGAGGAAAGGGGGGAAAGAGGGTGGTGGGGAGAGAGAGAGCAGGGGACTCCCTCCTGGTGGGGTTGGGCTTCTGTATCCAAAGGCTCAGGGCAGAGTAAATATAATTTTTATTATTTATTTATTTATTTATTTATTTATTGTATTTATACCCCGCTCTTCAGCCACAAAGGCTATCAGAGCGGTTTACAAATAATAATGTTCATTGGGGGGGAAAAAAGAGTGATTATAGTGTGTTTAGATTAAGAGGAAACATGTATTAGTGTTAGGATAGACAGATTTTTTAGGTATTAGTAAGAAAAGAGGAAAACAATTATTATTATTTTTGGGTTATTGTTACAGCCTTTTGCAGTTGGGTGTATTTTTCAATAGAATAGTCTTAGGACTTTTTCGGACAAAGAAAAAACAACGCTAGCAGCCTCGCCACGTTGCGAGGCTGCAGCGCTGCAGGGCGTCTGTTTCGCATGACGCCCGTCCCTAGCAGTACTGTTGCAGTACCGCTGGGACATTTGAGAGTTATATTTAGCAGATTTTTACTCACGATCAACGATCAACGATCGTGAGTAAAAATCGCTGAAATATAACGCTCAAATGTCCCAGCGGTACTGCAACAGTACCGCTAGGGACAGGCGTCATGCGAAACGGACGCCCTGCAGCGCTGCAGCCTCGCAACGTGGCGAGGCTGCTAGCGTTGTTTTTTCTTTGTCCGAAAAAGTCCTTAGTCCAATTAAAAAAAATTCCTAATCCCCTGAGAGAGAGACACACACACACTTTCACTGCCTCCCTTCTCTTACCCAGCAGAGGGCTGGGAAAGGGTCAGCTCACTCTTGCAGAGTCTCTCCTGGAGGACTTCCACCCCAGAGGAACAAGCCAGGTGGGAACTGGACAATTTGCATAATAGCCCCTTCCTGAGAACCCTGGGAGTGGTAGTTTGATGAGGCACCAGCACTCTTGGGCAGAGAAGGCCAAAGGACCTTCTAAAACTCCCAATCCCACGTTCCCTAGGAAGGGGCTATTATGCAAATCGTCCAGTTTCAACCTGGATGGTTTCTCTCTTGTAGAGGCCCTCATCTTCTTATGAAACTTCAAATCCCAAAAATTCTATAGGGGAGAGCCATAGCCAAGAATCCACTTTTGAACCAGATTATGCGTGGAGCCTAGAACAGCGCCTCACACTAAAAGGGATGATCATTATGATTAGTAGGAGGGCCAAGGCGTCTTCTCTCATGGGGGGCTTCACAGCTGGTTGGGTGAGAGCGGAGGGGCCTGGGTAGTATTTCCTTCATCCCCTGCCTGCCTCACAGCTGTCTGGCCAGCGTTGGCAAGGCCCAGGTGCTGAAGAAGGCAGACTGCTTCCTTTTGGTAAAGCCCGCGCTGGTTTAGACAAGTCCAATTGCAGAATGCACAGCAGAAGGTCTCCTTGGGTGATGTTTCCGGGTTGTGATTCTTTCTGCGTTGTTGTTCGGCGTGAGTTCTCAAATAAGGCTGCAGCATTGTGGATAGTGCGTCTCCATGCCTCCCGATGTGAGGCCAGGGCGGACCGTTGTTGGTGATCAATTTGGCCGAGCCTGAGATGTTGTTTCAGGGAGTCCTTGTATCTACAGTTGCCCCTCCACATTCGCGGCTTTCACATTCGCGGTTTTGATTATTCGCGGAAAGCCGCCTGCCCCCCCTCTCCACTCCGTCCCTTCCCAAGGCAGCGAAGGTGTTCTCAGGAATTCCTTCGCTGCCTTGGGAAAGGAGGGTGGAAAGCCTCCCTCATCACACCCCGCGAATGTGGAGGGACAACTGTATTACTCTTTTTAAAAAGTGATGACAGGAAAGCAGGCTCATCTCCCTTCAGACATGGGGGTTGGAGACCCCTATGGCTGGCATTGTTGCATCTCAGGACCAGCCTTGTTATTAGGAAGAATGCATCAGTCAACTTAGAGGATGGATTTTGGGGTGTCATGAAAATGCAGTGGTTAGTTATTTACTTTATCTTTATTGTATTTGTACTGCCAGGGATGGGGAGATGTGCCTGTATTGGGTTTCCTGCCTTGTGTTTTCCAAAATGTTTCAGCAGGTCTTGTATAGCATGCCATTGGTTGCTCAGCCTCAAGCAGCATCACTGCTGCTCTTTGCCAAAATCTTTGTCATTTGGCCTCACAAGACACCTATAAAACAGGTTGTTGCTGTTTCTATTGAGCATGGTAGCAAGAATGTCAACCCCCCCGCCTCCACCCGAGTCAATCCAGTGTGGTGTAGTGGTTACAGTGTTGGACTACAGTTGTCACTCCACATTCACGGATTTGACATTCACGGTTTTAATTATTCACTGCTTGAAAATATTCTTAAAAAAATAATAGTCCAAAAAGCAAACCTTGATTTTGCCATCTTATAGAAGGGACACCATTTTGCTATGCCATTGCATATAATGGGACTTGAGTATTCACGGATTTGGGTATTCACGGGGGGTCCTGGAACCAAACCCCAGTGAATGTGAAGGGACAACTGTATATTCTAGTCTTCTCTGGGCTAGAAAATTCACCAGGCAATCTCAGGCCAGTCACTGACCCTCAGCCTGACCTACCTCACAGGACTGTTGCAAGGATAGAGTGAGGAGTTCAACAGCCACATATATCAGATAGGGACAGGGGGGGAAACACATTTGTTGTCATCCATTTCCCAGATGAAACATGGTTTTCCCAACACTTGCCAAAACCAGCTGTGAAGAATAACACAGAGAGCTGAGGCGTTTGCACAGGACTCATTTCCCAAAACACTTTGGGATGCAGATACTGGGAGAAAATTGCACAGAAATATTTGTTTTCTTCCACAGCAAGATGAAAGCTGAAGAAATAACTCATCTGTGCATGCAAGGATGAAATAGGAGAAGAGTCATCTCCCTAACTGTAAGATTGTTGGAATAAAGGCAGGATATAACTAATAAGAGGTAGGCAGATAATTCTCTGGTGCAAGTTATGGCTTCTGTCTATTAAACTATCTTTCCTATGGGAGCTCCTCTTGCCCAAGACCAACTTTGCCTGCTTTCCTCCTGGGAGTGAGAGGCAGAATCCTGTTACTAGTGAGGTATCCAGTACAGAATGTGAGCCTCTCATGCAGCAATTAACTGTAAGGACAAACTTCTCTAGGTTGTAACCTGGTGACTCTAATTCTTCTTGCTTCCTAACCAAACCTGGCCTTCTTTTCCTGTCATCAGATGCAAGGTTTCAGTGCATTAATGTGTGTGCATGTTCTTCTGGAGGAAAAATGGGGAGGGGGTATTTGTTGTGGCAATGATGAATAAGATGAGCATTTCAACCCAGATAGGAACAGTTTTACCATTGGCTGTGTTTAGCCTGGAGAAGATGGAAAGGTGATAAGAGAGCTGTATTGAAATATCGGAAGGGCTGTCATACAGAACAGTGCTGGTCAAAGTGGTGGTCCATGGAGCAGTGCCGATCCCCAAGGAGTTTCCGGGAAAGAAAGAAACAATTGTAGGCAATGGGCGCAAATGTGATGGCATTCCCTGGCACGTTGGGGAGGGGGAATCCCTGCTTGCTCCTCACATCAGACAGTTTAAGAATGGACATTAAAAAATAATAATAATGGAGTAAGCTTGTTTTCTGTAGTTCCAGAGGTTTGAACTAGAACCCATGGATTCAAATTAAAAGAAATGATGTTCTGACTAAATCCACACTACACAAATAACCTAGTTTCAAACTAGATTATTTGCTGTGGCTCCTTCCTATGGAGTCATGGGATTTGTAGTTTTACCAGGTCTTTAGCCTTCTCTGCCAAAGAATGCTGATGCCTCATCAAACTACAAATCCCAGGATTCTGTAAGAAGGAGCCATGGGAAATAATCGTTTCAAGCTGGATTATTTGTGTTGTGTGGAGAAGAACTTACTGGTGGTAAGAGCTGTTCAATGGTGAAATAGATTACATTAGGAGGCAATGGACTCTTCTTCATTGGAGGTTTTAAATAGTGGTTGAGTGGCCCTTTCGAGTCTGCTTTGGCCATGAATCTCTACACTGCCAGGAACCCCTTGCAACTCTTTGATTCTAAGGCAGGAGAACAAATGGAGGCTGATATGGGATGGCAGCTCCCACTCATTCCTCAAAACAATACCTACTGTCTTCAGGTGTAATAGTGAATGTTGTCTCATCACTAGAGTTGGAGTAGGATTCAGCTGCCACTGTGCTTGGATTCTGTAGCTGGAATATAGTGACACCATCCTGTCCCTTGCCTCAGGCATCAAAATATATTGGGTTAGTCCTAATTTTAAGTAGAAAACAGGACATTTCATGACACACTGGGAAGAAATTTGAAGTTTGGGGCTGCAGATATTTTGACTGCTGTCCAGTGATGGCATCCACTTTTGATACAGGTGTATTTGGTGTAATATTTCTGTTGTATGTGGGGAAATAATCATTGTAATGTAAAAACAATCTTGTGTACCTCATTCACAATCTTAGATAAGTCTAGGGTTTTCCCCTGCATGCATTTTGTTCTCCCAAAATTCCCTTCTCTTACTTCACTGAGCACTTCTAGCCAACTGGAAGTGCTGGGTCATTCGACACATGACCTAATTTGAATTTTATTGCTTTTGTGTAAGCCTCTTTTCTGAATCTGACTCTCCATGAGGATGGATGTATCTTAGCCATCTTAAGCTTTCCTGTAACCATGCCATGATGCATCGGAACCCAGCCACGGCTGTAGGCTGAGTGAGTTTTTTATTACCTAAATACCTTCAGTTAGGGACCTTTTCTTAAGTTTGTTTTAGTATGTAGATTGAGATTGATATACCTTCAGTAAACTTTGTTTTGCATTTTAAACTGACTCCTTTGTTTTGTAATGAGTCTAATTTAACTGGGGGATCCCAGACCTCTGATGATAATTGAGCTTAAGTCTGCTTCCTAAGTGCATTCTTAGGCTGGATGGCCATCTGTCGGGGATGCTTTGATCAAGATTTCCTGCGTGGCAGGGGGGTTGGACTGGATGGCCCTCGTGGTCTCTTCCAACTCTGCAATTCTATGATTCTATGATTCTGCATAAACACAAAGTCAAAAGTGACTGAATGATTTTAACTCCTTTTAAAGGAAATAATTCTTGTTGTTTTTAAAGGACTAGATCCTGGAATTTTTTAATACAATTTTATTTTTAGACTCATTACCTTCCCACAATTTCTCCACATTTTCTAATACTACAGCCAAAGCAGCCATTAGAAAATAAAAAAAAGCTTTCTAATTTTTTTTAAAGTGGGCACCTATTTCCATCCCCAGCTGCCAGTCTAGTTATCACACAATGCACATGGATTAAACTCAGATTCATTAAACTTGGATCCTCAAATATCCAGCCTGTGAACTTCTTTCACCTGTAATCAATCCAGCATGTGGTATCAATTTGACAGAATGTCATAATGGAAGGCTTCCTCTAAGTGGTGCAGTTGAGCTTCCTTAGAAACAAGCATCCTTCACCACGGCAAGGATGAAGCTAAAAGGAGCTCTCAGACAGTAACATTCAAAAATACCCAACAGATTCTTCCTGTTTATTGCAGAAGAAGAAGAAGAAGAAGAAGAAGAAGAAGAAGAAGAAGAAGAAGAAATGTAGGCTGTTCTGAAAAAACGTGATGGCTTCTAGAAAGCTGCTGCATGCCTCAGCGAAGACAATAAATACATTAAAAAAAAAAAACAAAGCCATACGTCAGAGATGGATCTACAAAAGTCTGAGGAGTTTGAAAATAACAAAACATCATGGAGTCTCAAGATGCAGCAGTATAAGCCTTTTGAACTGAATGTTAGCAACCAGTTTGGAAGGCCCGTGGACATGTCTTGTCACCCAGGTATCATTGGATGACCATATAGTGCAGTGATGGCGAACCTATGACACGTGTGTCAGCACTGACACGCATAGCCATTTCTGATGACACACAGCCACTGAGGTGGCCTCATGCTGAGAAGGATGTTTCACACACCTCCACCCTCCCTAAAGCGGTGATTGGGGCTTCAAAGCCCCGGTTGCCGCTTTCCTCCCCGCTCCCACCCTCCCTAAAGTGGCAATTGGGGCTTTGAAGCCCCGGTCACCACTTTCCTCCACCCCCACCCTCCCTAAAGTGGTGATCAGGGCTTTGAAGCCCCGGTCGCCACTTTCCTCCACCACCCTCACCTCCCTAAAGTTTTTTCCTCAAAGTGACACACCACCCGAGTTATACTCAGTTTTTTTGGTGAAGTTTGACACACCAAGCTCAAAAGGTTGCCCATCACTGATATAGTGTCATGGTTTAGATTGGGGTGGGAACTGTGTGGCTGTCCAAATGCTGTGGAGCTTTAACTCCCAGAAGTCAGTCCTTATCATTGGCTATGCTAGCTAGGTGGTTGGGAATTGCAGTTCAACAACAGGAGGGCCACAAGATTCCTATCCCTGGTTTAACGTGTGTCTCAGGTCTTGGCCTGTTTTCCAGATGAGTTACCAGTGACATCTTGTTCCAGGTGAAATGAAATTTGCAGAAAAGCAAAACAAATGGAGTCACTGACATGCTGAAGTTCAAGCATGAGATCAAACAGATAAGGAGAAAATAAGTGCAGAGTCTGGGCAAGCAAAAAGTCCAGCAACAAGGTAGTAATAGCAGGCCAGTGGGGCTAGGAGATCAGAGATGATCAAGGGCCAGCTTTATATTCCAACACAGAGTCCTCACAGTCCAAACAAGGTACCCAGATGAATTGCGTTGGTTGCACAGGCTTTATAGAGGGTGGTGTGCCCTGATTGGCTTGGAGAGTCAGCTGATGGTGTACAAGCCAGAAGGTCAGCTGACTTGCTTCAGGGTGGAACTACACCCTTGAGGGCACAGATTCCCCAAATACCTAGCACGCTGATGTGCCACAACGCCAGTAGTATATGAGCTGAAAAACTGATGGCTATTTATGAGACCCTGGTTCAAGGTTCACTGTGGCTTCTTAGGCCTCGTCTACATGATGAAAAAAATCTGTTTGGGAGTAAAAAATTCAAAAAGGCAGATCATTCGGATGCGTACGATCTGCCCACACAATTTTTTACCCCCTCTAAACTCCGTATGACCCCCCTTGCCCAGCTGGCCAGAGCGAGCAATTCAAGCAGCGGTTTTAAATCTCTCGCTGCTTTTTTTTAATTTACAAAGGTTCCTGTGATCCAAACATCCATGATTATGTTTTAATAATTAAATATAAATACGGAAAAATGTAGCACAGACTTACTGGACCCTCGCCAAGCTGGGAATCCAATATGGAAGCTCCTTTCCCTCTTTCCTAGTCCTGCCCCCTCTACCCAGCCAGCCAATCAGATTGCACTCCTGTTCATATCTGTGTGAACAGGCATGTACAAACGGCCAATCATTCGGAAGCCACATGGATTAATTCCTGAGATCCAGAAATTTTTCCGAACGCCAAACTGCCAGACTTTACGGACCCCCTTCCAAACGATACATTTGTATTCGAACCCCCTTCGCGGACCCCCTTCCAAATGATACATTTGTATTCGAACAATCATTTGTACAGATTGTCAATCTTTCGAACACCATACGAATGTTTTTTTTGTCATGTAGACGGGACCTTAATATGTTAGAGTGGGCCTCCACACCATAGTACCGCAAATAGAGTTTACCTCATGCATATGATGTGCTTTTAAATGGGATCTATTACTGGATATAGAGAAGTCTATATGTACACAAGTTACCATTGACACGCTCCCACAGATTCCAAGGTAGGGCAGCCATCCCCAATTTTGTGTCTTGGTCAATAGGAAAGGTTAGTCTAGATGGGACCAAGGGGATGGAGAACTGCTTGGAATGGTTGACGGCTGCGCTTGTGGTGACATCCAACTCACTTCTTGCCTGACTTCAAGCTGAGATGCTTAGGGATATATATTCTGGTTTATGAGAACAAGGCTGATTCCAACTCTTGTCAGATTTTTTCCTTCTGTGGATTCTCTCCTTCTGACTTCACTGCAAATGGTCACATACGTGCTGAGCATCTAGAAAAGACAAAGGAGACTGGGGTATGGGGGGTGGTTGGGGTGAGAAAAGAGCTCCCTTGGGCTGGCCGAGAGGGCACAGCGCAGCTTAAAACAAACACAATCTACAGACAAGTGTTATTGCAGCTTTCTGGGTAACTCCAGGGCTGCATCCGCCAGAGTGGGGGCCTGGCAGTGAACAGTATGGCTGTTAACATCAATTAATGGTATCTAATGGCTCTTTCCTTTGTCTTTTATTTAGCAACTGGGCTCTGCCCAGGAAGCCTTGGCTTCCACTCTTCAAGTGTTTTGACTCTACAATTGTAAACGCACTGATTTCTAAGACAAACACAATCCATTTTGGTATTCCCCCTCCCAATTCCTTTAACACAATGGGTTCCACGGCTTTAATGTGTGAGAGATTTCAATGCTGCTGAGAGAGATGCTTCTACAGACCTACTACTAGGACAGTGGTTGGAAACCACAAAAAGGGGGGAGGGGTGCAACCCCTTTGGCTGCTTTGTTATTCCCAGGGTCATATCACATCTGGTCTGGGAACTGATTTGAATGTGGCTGATTTTCACAGTTTTTTGACAGGTTGAGGATGTGGAGTAAGGGAACCCAAACAGTGTTTTGTGTGTGTGATTTTCAGCAGAGTTTTCAGCTAATTAAAAATAATAATAATAACAATTCTACAATTTGGGAGGGGGACTGTAGAGTTCAGGAGTCTCTAGGGCATAACAATGGCCACAAAGCAGGATCTGGGTGGGGGGGCTCGTGAGACCTGCTGGTCACACTTTCCCCTAGGAAATTAAACAGCATTGTTGGAGAAGTCATACAGTGATGAATCCAAGTTTGAACTCAATAAGTTTCAGAAGTGCAACAATGCTTAGCACTGAAGAATCAAGAATGCTCCAGAATGGGCAGTAGTATTATGTTTAGACAGTCTGAGTGACCCATAGTCCTCCCTGCTTGCCTACCTATCTTGCTCACTCTGTGATGTAAACTGATACTCTTAGGGATGTTTCCACCTCTTCTCCTAACCAGAACTCTCTCAACCCTCTGTAGAGATGTAACCAGCTTAGGATAGCACCCTGAGTAGCTTTCCTATCTTTGAATGGAGTTCCTACAATAAAGCCTTAGTTTGTTTCTTTAAAGCTGTTGGTGTCTTTAGATCTGAAATTGACCACTGCATGCATGCATTATCTATCAATAAGGCATTTCAGTTGATCATGTTATGCTGGCAAATGTACCTGTCATGACATTCGTGTCTTCAAACATGAGTCAATTGCATTGAGGAGACTTCCACATCTTGGTGGCTTCCAGATGTGTTGGACTACATACAACTAGGGATGGGTGAACTTTCATTTTCAATTTCTTTAGTTTCTCAGTTTCACACTCTCAAGTTTGGTTTGTCTCAAATTCCAAGAATTTCCTATGCTCAAATTCAATCCATTAAGGACTTTATCACCCCCCCCCAAAATAGTTTTTTTTTTGCTGGCATAAATTGTGGTGTTTTTATGCCAGCAAAAGAACCCCACCCGCACCACACTCACCTTTACTGGTGTTAAAGAGGCTTCCCCAGCAGTAATGGAGCTCAAATGCAGCTCCGTTTACTTCCAGAGTTGAAATCTCCCAGATTCTCGTGAGAAGACTCTCCAACAGGAATTTAAAAAACCCCAAAAACAAAACCCACACAAAAAGTTCAGGAAAGCACAAAAACACAATTTAAAAGTCCCAAGTACCGGTGGGGGGGGGGTTGTCATAAAAAGAGTGTATCCTACCTGGCTGTCACAACCTCACCTGGAAGTGTTTGCCCATTGACACTGCATTCATGGGAGTTCAACGGTGCGCGGATTCAAACGCTGGCTATGCCAGCAACAAATCGCTACAGGGGATCAATTGACGACTTGGGCCGTCAATAAAATAGGACGGGTTTTTAACCAGATAAGATCATGAAAGGGCAACGTCATCTGGTACGCATGCCCTTTCGCAATCATTAGGTATCCTTATGATGCCGTATTTGCTGCATTTGATAAAGTACTTAGTAAACTCTATATGAAAATTTGCATCCATTTTAATGCACATTTTTCTAATGTATGCATTTTTATCTGCAATGTTCACGTTTTATTTAATATTTTTTCCTAATATGATGCAACTTAAAACTGTATTTTGATTCCTATACGCATTTCTGAGCAACTTCCTCCGAAATATATGAATTTTTGTACTTACTTTTTTGATCAATGAATTCCATTCAACATTTAGAGAAGTTAGATTTCAAAGTTGCTTTTATTTTAGTTTGTTTTCAGTAAGAATTTACCAACTTTCAAAAGTTTCTTTTTATCTGTAATGGAAATAACTCAGGATTTAAAAAGTCAAAACGTGGGAGAGTGCCAGACTTCTATCACTGCACATCTCATGGTCAACTAATTCTACCAGTAATGTATTGTTTGATAAAACTTCTTTTTTTTAGAATCTCATGGGGGCATGAGGACAAGGTTTGTCTGGTGATTTGCACATGAGGCTGCTGGTGGGGCTGCATTCCACTTGGGGTGCATCTGCACTGTGGAAAAATTCAGTTTGACACCACTTTAAGTGCTGTAGCTCCATCCTATGGAATCCTGGGATTTGTAGTTTTATAAGGTCTTTAGCCTTCTCTGCTAGAGAGTGCTGGTTCCTCACCAAATTACAAATCCCAGGATTCTATAGGATGAAGCCATGGCAGTTAAAGCGGTGTCAAATGACATTATTTCTACTGTGTAGATGCACTCTTGATTAGTCAGGAGCAAAGATAGACAGAAGATTCATAATTATTCAGTCTGGGACAGGAAAAAACGAAAAAGGATTCAATTAGTCAGGCAACCCAATGGGGAGAATAATTGACCACTGAGGATCTTGAACAGTTTTCTCTCTATTATCAAACATCCTGAATTTATTCTGCATCGAAAACCATTTGTATTTTTAAAATGCAAAAACTGGTTTTCTACACAGAATCGTGTTTTCTGTGCAGAAAACCTTTTTCTTTGCACAGAAAAGAGATTTAGGCTCCCCACCCCCATGTGTTTTTCTATGAAAAACAAATTCTTCCTTCAAAACATTTTGGGATCTTTGAATATAGGAAGAATAGTGCAGAGGAATATGCTGACAAGCATTTGATGAGTGACTATATAAGGCATGACTTGTGGTGGTATATGTGTGTATGTGTGTGTTTAATGATATGTTTTAATCTGGGTTTTAATTTTTTTATTGTTTAATCTTTTTTTAACGATCTCTTTTAAAATTGTTTTAAGCCATTTTGAGTCCTTATCTGGGACAGAAATAAAAGTGTTGCTGCTGTTGTTGTGGGTATTATTATTATTATTAACCAGGAGAAAACTGCTGTAATTATTCCTCTCCACGTGTGGGGATGAAATAGTTGAGGATTCGCATCCCTAGTGAGGTAGATGGATAACTAAATACATATTCAATCTCGACCAGGTTTTATATCTGTCTGAGTAGAATGTATAATCTCTTTCATTCCCAGGTTTATACCTCCATATATCAATTAATGACAGTTGATCCATCAATTTTTCTATTATTTTCGGTAACTTCCCTTGTTTTTTCCTGGATATTTCCCTTGTAGATTTGTCTAATTCCGGCTCGAAGACAGCATTCCAGTCTCCCATTAATATGACTTGATTGTAATCATATTCACTTATTATTTGTATTGATTCCTGTGTAAATTGTTTTTATTACTTTGTGGTCCATATACTCCTACAAAGACTCCCTGAAACAACATCTCAGGCTCAGCCAAATTGATCACCAACAGTGGTCCGCCCTGGCCTCACATTGGGAGGCATGGAGACGCACTATCCACAATGCTGCAGCCTTATTTGAGAACTCACGCCGAACAAGTCTTGAAGAGAAGCGACAATGCAGAAAGAATCACAACTCGAAAACATCACCCAAGGAGACCTTTTGCTGTGCTTTCTGCAACCGGACTTGTTTATCTCGGATTGGCCTTTTTAGTCATCAGTGTGCTTGCAGAAAGTGCGGGCTGAGTCCTTCCTGAATCTTCGTTTGCAAAGAAAAGCCAGAGGGAAGACTCCTATAGTGGAACACACTCCCTCAGAGCATGGTGGGGTCTCCTTCCTTGGAGGTCTTTAAACAGAGGCTGGATGGACATCTGTTGGGGATGCTTGGATCGTGATTTCCTGCGTGGCACAATGGGGTTGGACTGGATGGCCCTTGTAGTCTCTTCCAACTCTACAATTCTATGATTCTATGATAAGGCCTTCATTTTAGTTGGGAAAACTCAATGTGCCTCAGGAAGATGAAGCTCTTGGTGATAGGAACTTAGAGAGAGAAACCAGCTGTGGGGGTGGAGAGAAGGACTCCTGAATTCCTCAATCTAGTGGAGGGGGTGGTGGAAAGGTACAACTCCAGAACAGGAACTCTGAGATAAAGCCCTTCTCCCCAGAAAGCCTGACTTGGGGCTGATAAGGACCTTTACAAGCTGTAATAGGAGACCTGTCTGTCCGCTTCCTCACAAAAGTCATGATTCAGGGGTAATCATGTTTGTATCTTCAAAAAAATGGCCAGGCTGTTAAAAATACAGCTGGGTCCTGGAGAGCAAGAAACAGGAGGGAAGGGAAAACAGCAATGAATGGATGGGTGAATAAGCAACTGCCATGAGGGAGGAGAGGAAACAGCTTGAGGGAGAGCGAGGAACCCCAAGAGAAGAGAAAAAGTGGGCACAAGTGAAGAGACAAGAATGCTGACACTAATCGGCTGTGAAATCATATCATACACACATGGAGCAAAGCGAAACTCTAAAGTAGTTAATTACAAATAACAAGTTGCTATTGCATTCTTCAATAACTAAGGCAGTTATAAGGCAGTTTGGAATCATGTGCCTTGCAGGCTGCATGGAAACCTTGGCATTTCTCATATGGCTCCTGGCCCACCTCTGACCACCCCAGAGCTTCCACAACTGAGACGTGTTTTGTACCGTAGGCCAATATTATGTCGCATTCTAATTTTTTGATTTTTTTAAACTAAAGGTATTGTCTCTAGTCACTTCCAAACACCAAGAAAGTAATCACAAATACCATTCAACGGGCAAGCAGTAACCTAACTGCAAAGTTTATGCTTGGGGAGGGGTAGGCAACCTAGTTTTCCAGTGTGCTGACTACAACTCCCATTAGCCCTATCTAATGCAACCATCAAACAGGTGTGATGGCATTTGTAGTCCAAAACCTCTACAGAATGCCAGCCTGTCAACTCCTGATGGCTTCTGTACACCCATGCACACCCACAAACCCAGATGGCAATATGCTATACCCCTCCATGACTAGCTTCCTCAAAGGTCACAATTATTGTTAGTGTCAAGCATTTCTATAACACTTGTCAATGGGCTACATGTTTTATATGTTTTTTTTTACATTTGTATTGCTTACATACATTTTAGCATACATGTAAATGGTTTAAATATTTTTAAAAGATGATGATGGTGATGGTGATGATGATGATGATGATATTTATATATATCCCACTTTCTCCCCCAAAATTGGGACTCAAAGCAGCTCACAATTAAAAGACCCTTGCAACTAAAAACACAAGAAAGAACGTTAGAATAGAATTAAACTATAAACAGTACCAAAACAAATTAACAGCTCAATAAAAGAATAAAATGCAATTTTAAAAGGACAAAAAGCTCTCAAACTCTTAAAGCAGTTCAGTTAAAACAGTACACCACCCCATACCCTGTTCATTAAAAACTTTCTCTTTTAAAAGCTTGTTTGAATAAAAAGGTTTTCGCCTGTCAATAGGACAGCAAGGAGAGGGCCATTCTGGCCTCCCGAGGATGGAGCTCCAGAGTCTAGGGGCAGCCACTGAGAAGGCCCTCACTCACATCCCCACCAACCATGCTTGCAATGATGGTGGGACTGAGAGAAGGGCCTCTTCTGGTGATCTCAAAGTCCAGGCTAGCTCATACAAGGAGATGTGGTCTGCCAGATAGCCTGTATCTGAGACGTATAGGGCTTTATAGGTCATAACCAGCACTTTGAATTGTGCCCAGAAACAAACTGGCAACCAGTGGAGTTATTTCAACAGGGATGTAGTATGGTCTCTGTAAGCTGTCCCAGTTAACAGATTGGCTACATCTCTTTAGACCAGCTGAAGTTTCCAAACACTCTTCAAAGGCATCCCCAAGTAGAGTGTGTCACAGTAGTCCAAACAGGATGTAACTAAGGCATATACCACCGTGGCAAGATCCAGCACCTCAAAGAATGGGTGCAGTTGGTGCACAAGCTTTAAATGTGCAAAAGTACTCCTGGCTGCTGCAGAAACCTGGGCCTCCGGGTTCAAGGCTGAGTCTAGGAGTACACCCAAACTGTGAACCTGTGTCTTTATGGGGAGTGTAACCTCATATAACACAGGCTGAATCCCTATTCCCTGACCTGCCTTTTGACTGACCAACAGCATCTCTTGTCTTGTCTGGATTACATTTCAATGTGTTTGCCCTCATCCAGTCCATTATTGATGATAGGTATGATTGACCCCTGTGCCCATTGATCCATGGGGGTACACTGGGAGAGCTTCAATTCACCATCTCTCCCTGGTCTCCTGCGTCTCTTATTGTAGACCTTTTGTGTAAGTATCCTAGTGGAGCATTATGCTCCAGCGTCAAATAAGATCTTAGCCAATGTGCACCTCTCTTTCCCCATGCATTCTTGAGTGTCTAGTGTGTTAAACCTAACATTGCTTTTTGCCAGTTCACTATTGTGTCTCTGAACTGGACATTACACCATATGCAGCTGCTCTATGGGATGTCTGCATATAGACACAAAAGTACAAATTCCTGGAGAAACAGAGTTTTCCAGATGTTTTGTCTGGGGCAAAATTCTTGTTACATCTTGTAATTGAGGGATCTTCTCTCCCACCCTGAAGCGACAGCACCCCCCTCTGTGGTTCACCCTTTTTCATTTAGAACCCATTGTGTTTGCAACGTCTCATTGCCAGCAAAGCAGCCAACCCTTTGGCATACATTATGGCACAGAGTAAGTTCCAAGTCCCTAGGCTTCTAGGGGTCAGCAGGTTTGGGCTAAATGCAATCCCCCTGATGACGAACAGGAAGCGAGATTGGATCAGTCTCCGTCACAGAACCTGAACCTAAATGCCCTTGACAAAGGCCCCAGGGAAAAAGTGGGTGTTTCATCCAAGAAGCCATTTTTAGCATTTGCTCAGCAGACAAGCTTTTGATTGTGTTTGCTGGTTTGAAGTCTTCCCAGCCACACTGTCACTGAATCCTCTGACTTAGCAGGAAACAGCTATGGGGAGGTACTTTTTCCAATAAGCCAAAGAAGAGGTGTGACCACAGCATCATGCTTGGGAGGGAGCAGAGCAGTCTGAAATGAAAACTACCCACGCCACAGGCACAGGCTGGAACTCAGGGGAGCCTGTGCCAAAATTAAAGTCAAGGGCCCAATTGTTTCCCTGCAGATACTGGCAGAACGTGTCCAAATCAAACTAATTTACATGGCTCTCAAACATCAGTGCTCTGGAATTGAATAAGGGATGTTTCCAGATGTGCTGTGTTTGTTCCTGAAGCTGTGCAGATGTGGATCACTCCAGTTGTGCTTGCAATAGTCTGAATTCTCCCCCTTCCCAAGGGAGGCAGTCCAGAATGCTCAAGGGATGCACCAGATGCTGGCTTGACCTGGAGACAATGGCTAGAATCCTGTTGGAAACCTATTCCCTTTTAGGCTGGTGGTTGCATTATTTTTTTAAGTATATCATGCAAAGGTAGAATCCTGGTTATGGCTATGTAAGTGGAGTTCCCCTGTAAGCAGCTGCACTTTTCAAGGTGTTGTGCAAATGTGTCACCTAGCATACTTTGATGGAGACCTCTCAAACATTATGCAAGATACATTGGCAGGATGCATGTTGCCTGGTCAAGGCTGCAGTCTAGTAAAGAGATGTCATGGTGTACCCAAGGCATCACTGTACTGACATAACTTTACATGATGCAACACTTCTATTGGATCTTGACTTAGGGCAGAGACACACCTCAGCTCATGAGTATAGGACTGTGGTGACGAATGTGTCTGAATTTGTCATTAAAGAAAGAATTAATCTCAAACGTTAATGTTTTCTGGTGGAGTCAAGTTACCCTCTCAGATACAAGTGGAATTGGCCTTAAAGGTGGGAAAGCAGGGTGTTTGCTGTGGGTGTCAATCAAGTTGAGCTCAGTGCCGTGGTGTTTGTTGAGTACCACATCTGTAGTGAATTAGTGTTTGATTTTAAACAACAACACTAAGTTCTACAGATTGTAGAGTAGTAACTCTGAAAAGGGGGTTTCCACAGTCCTATTTCATTTTCCATTTCCACTTTGGCACCATTCATTCTATTGTTGAGATTGTTGACCTGTAACCCTCAGTATTCTTCATCATTGGCTAAACTTGTTAAGGCATTTCAGGAGCGTCAGTCTAACAACATCTGGAAGGCCACACAATTCCCACTGTGGGTTTAGGTTGATGTTACCGAAAAATCATAAACATCACAAATACGACAAACTGAAGTTGTTCCTCACTCAAAGTGCTACTTGTCCAAGGTCTGACCCTGATCACCTCTTCCTAGAGCTAGAAGAACTAAAGATGGTATTGAACCCACTGGTAACCTCAAGGCTGCACTTCTGCCATGCACTGCACATTGGGCTACTTCTGTACCAAGTACAGAAACTTAATTGGTTCAAAACATGGCAGCCAGATTGGTTACTGGTGCATCTTGAAATGATTGTGTTACACCAATATTAAGATATTTCTCCTGGCTGGCCATTAGTTTCCAGGCAAGGTATAAAGTGTTGGTTTAAAGCTCTACAAGCTTTGGGGCCAGGTTCCTACAGGATCACTTTCTCCCGTATTACCTGCCCTTAACACTCAGGTCCCTTGGAGGACATCTATTTCAGTCAGCCAGAACTGTTACCTAGAGGACTTTTTCTTCAGCCACCCCCAAACTGTAGAATGACCTGCTGGAAGAGATTTGACAGCTGGGTATGCTGTCTAAGTTTAAAACCGTATTAAAGATCAATCTTTTCTGGCAGGCCTATCCAGATGATTTTTAAATCATGAATTGATTGTTTTTAATATCTATGCTCTTTTAAATGCCTATCTATTTTTAATTCGTGTCACATGTTTTAAACTGATGTTATGTGTCCATCTGTTGTTGTGCTTTAATCTGTTGTTTCCTGCCTTGGTCCACATCATAATCATCATCATCGTTATTATTATTCCACCCTTTCCCCAAACTGGAACTCAAGCTGGCTTACAGGTTAAAACAAGAACAATACTAAAAATGTACAGCTAAAAATGTACAAAAAGTGAACATTAAAATAGACTCAAACTATTCACAATGTTAAAACAATTTAAAACTTTACACTTTAAAATTTAAAACATACACTTGAAAAGATAAAAATGCAATTAAAAACAGCCCAGTTTGAAACAACACAGTGCCCTTTGAAAAGCCTGTGCTTTAAAAACCTCCTGTTTTAAAAGCCTCTTGGAATAAAAAGGTCATTGCATGCTGACTGAAGGACAGCAAAGAGAAAGCCAATCTGGCTCCCCTGGGAAGGGTTTTCCAGAGTCTAGGGGCAGTCACCAAGAAGGCTCTGTGTTGCATCCTCACGCACTGTGCCTGTGAGCGTGGTAGGACTCTCCTGAGAATCTCAGGGTCTGGGTAGACTCATAGGTACAGTTGGCTAGATGGCCTGGACCTAAGGCATTTTTGTGTGCAAGCAAAGTGACAGGAAGATGTCTCACCTACATGCTGAAGGTACCTGTCTGATGTAGGCCTGTTTGGAGGAGCAGGAGCAGGCAGAGGAGGAATTCCTATAGCATCAACTTTCCATTCTTAGCTGTAACTTGGAAGGAAAAATAATGCATGATGTGGCCCTAAGTTATAGCTAATCAGCTTAACAGCTTTCACATCAACATCACAACTTTTTTTTTAAACCTTAGTAAACACATTCAAAGCTGACAGGCTCATGTATCTTATCCAGGCTCATAGCTTGCAATGAACTCATTACAAATGATGAATTGCTTTTAATAGTTCCATTCTCCCCAAACTAAGGTATAACCACATTATACGACAATTGTACCTGAACAAGGCATAATAGCAATCCTTTTGCAGTGTAGCTGTAACTTTTAGTTTTAGTGGACTCAGTAAATGATGGAAGAGGAAGGTTACATGATCCGAACATGCTATGCTGCAATGTGCTGTACCACATACTCTCTTGCAGATGTTGATGAGATAAAGACATACTGAGTGTTTTTACCATATGCCAGTAGTTTGTAGTATCCAGATATTTTCTCAAACTGACTTTATGTAACTAAGTTAGTTACCTTTGAGGGAAATGAAGTGAATAGTTACTTATAAAAACTATGACAGGCATCCTATATTGCATAAGTGGCTGAGTTGACAGCTAAAGGTTTTTCCAGATGTAGCAATACAGGGACTTCTTGAGAAATCCAATGTTATCTGTGTAAGAAAGGGGCCTTTGGTTTCACAAAGGACAGAGACACCCTGGATGCCAAAAGGAGTTATTTTACTGCTGTTTAACATTCTACTGTTCTTTGTCTCCATCCCCAGAAAAAGAGGGGAGAGTGGCCTCTGCCAGCACTGAGATCCCCCCAAACCACCTGAACTACAATAGAAAGAACATCTGATACAAAATGTGGGCCTGTGACTCCAACACTGTTGCTTTTCTTTTCTTCTCCTGTATGATTTTTTTAAAAAATCTTTTGCCTAATGAAGAAGCCAATGGGGCTTCAAAAACTTGCATGAAGTGTTTTGTGCATTTTGGTTGGCCAATAAAGCTATCGTTCCTTTGTGGATTTTGTTTTGTCCTGTATTACAGTTCTGGATTTGTAAACTCAAGTTACAGACTCATAGCTTATTCAGTAATACTCTCTACAGTTGGCCCTCCGTATCAATGGTTTTGGTATCCACAGATTCCACCATCCACAACTTGAAAATATGTCTTTAAAAATTCCAAAAAGCATACCTCATTGTTTGCCATTTTATATAAGAGACACCTTTTTACTATGCCATTGTATGTAATGGGACTTGAGCATCCCTGGATTTTGCTATCCATGGAGGGGGAGGGCTGTCCTGGAACCAAACCCCAGCAGATACCAAGGACCCACTGTATACATGATTGTGGCACTATTGCCACAATTGAAAATGACCCCCCCCAAAAAAAAAACTAGCTTAACAGTCAGCAGCTGCACCAAGGCATGGAGGTCTGCTCAGCTGGCAGTAAGGGTGCATCAGGATAAAGTTTCCAGCCATCTCCTACAATCAGAAGCAGAACCCCTGTTACATTTCCTCATTTCAGCCTTGCAGAAGGGGCTGGAAACATCATTCTCCTGCATTCTGATTGCCAGCTGAACAGAACTCAATGCAGGTTTTTGTTGTTCAGGAAGACATGGGGTTCAACCAGATGTTACTTAGTTAAGCATTCATAACTAAACAGGTAATGTAGGATATCGGTGTATAACCGTAACCACAAGTGACTACTTTGGGAGTTTGGTTGGAATGTTAACTGTGACTAAGGGATTGTCTAGACAGTGAAAAAGCTCCTCATAGAATTTGAGGAGAATACCTTTGTCCCAATGAGATCCTGTGGCGTTTCATGGTATTCAGAAGAAGGGGGGCCAAAAACTATGCAGGAAAAGTCTTCACGGCTTTTCCCGGAGGTTTTTTGTTTGTTTGTTTAATGCAGGGGAAATGTACACTCCTGCTTGTTAGGACAACTGAATCGCATTGCTGAGCATTCCCAGATAAGAGCAGAAGTGGAAACCCATTGGTCAGATGTGCGTGGGGGATAGGCTTGCCAGCTACACAGTGGCCGGAAGTGCAATTTTGGAGTTTCACAGTAGCATTCGTGTGCTTTTTTGCTGCACTGAGGTGAGTGCAGAAGGTCATACTTTCGCACCTTAGATTTACAGTAAATAAATACTGTGCAGTGGCAGCAAGTTGTTGAGAATAATAACACAAGTGATTCACTCCCAGCCACCATGTTGATTCACAGGCATGGCTCCGTGTGAACATCAAACATGGATAGCTTTGCATACCAGTCATTTTGCCAAAAAACTGTGGGGACAAATGAATGCTACTGTGAATTTACATTAATGCACAACAATCAGCATTATATCTTCTCATCTAGACAAGCCCTAATTTAAAAAGTAAATTTGCAAGCTCTGCCTAAGGTTCTGCCATGCCAACATTTAAAACTTTTAATGGATTAAATGCCCAGGTGAAGTGAAGATCTCTGAGCCTCCCCATTTGCTTGTCTGTGCTCAAGATGATTCAACATCTCCCCTTTGCTATTTCTGTCACAATTGTCTTCCTATTCTCAAAGGAAAGCCTATTTATCCCCCCCCCCGCTCCATGCACACTTCAAAAATGGGGCATTGTTTTTGCCTTTCTTTGATTTAATGTCCAAAAACAGTTATAGGAAACTGTTCAGCAGATGTTGTACAGTATGAAGTTCTGGGAGGGGGAAAACTGTCTGGATTTTCGTTGGATGTTCTATATTTAGACTAAGGCTTCCTCTGATTGAAGGTTTGTGCTGGCAAAAGGAGTGACAGGGGAATTCAAGTGTTTGATTGTAATATTTGTTTTCTGTTGTTACTTTTATGTACACACAGACACACACACACAGCATGCACGGGAGAGTGAGTTTGAGAATATGTTAAAATTACTGGCTGCCCGAGTTAATGAGACATATTCCTTGGGGAGGCATTGGATATTTCTGCGTCATTAAATCATATTGTACAATTTCACAGATGCTGAGAAGGGGGAAGTTTATACAGTTCCCTTCACCATTGTGTTCTAGTTGATGATCTTAGATCAGAGACTATTTGCCCACTGACGCATGGCATTACTATGCAGAGCCAATGCTGGGGGTGGGGGATGGGATCAAAGCAAAAAAGTAAAAATAAATTATAATTTAATTCTTGACCTTTTTCAGAGCTCTAAAATGGCATCCTGAAACTAACTGAGATTGGATGTCTGTGCTCTTCGGATGGTCCAAATGACTGTGAATAGATGTGGAAGTCCACCTTTAGACATGACCCATCTGATTGGCATACCCTGTGTGTTTCTCATGCCATTATTCAAAATACCAGCCTTGTAATTCAGACATTTCTGGTAATATTGAAAGATTCCATGGCTGGGAAAACTCATTCACTGACGTACATGTTCCATGATGCTCTTCTAGATTTCTCTTAATCAGTTCTTCCTGTAAGGAGACCCACCCAATGCCTCAAATATATATCCTTTTCAACCATCATTTCCAGCTCTTGCTGGGGCTTCTTTTTGGTTTGGTGAATGGTGTGACGCTAAGCATGGTAGACATTGTTTATTGGCCCTGTATGTTTCTTCTTCGGGTTGATATTATTTTGCCATCATGGAGGTGTGCAGCCTAGTCTCCCTTGGAAGGGAGTTCCAGATCATGGGAGCAGTATGAAGGCCTTCTCTTGAGTACCCATCAAATGAGCCTCTCGGGGTAGTGGCAATGAGAAAAGGAGCTCCCACAAAGATCTCAAAGACCATGGATGCTCCTGTGGGAAAAAATGGCCTCACAGATGGACTGGACCCAAGTTATATAGAGTTTGCTCTCCACTGCTCTGTTTACAAGGGGATGGGACAATCCTCTTATATTTTGTAATACCACCACCCTAACTTATCTAAAGTGTATTGAAGGTCATAGAGATTAGTGAAATCATAGGGAAAGAGAAGGCAGGGTATGTGGATTTTATTAGGGACCCCCTACCCCCCAATAATTTGAACATTGTTCTCCTGTAGCACCCCAACTCAAAGCATTAAATGTTTCCATTGGTCGCACTGTAAGTGCTAGCTCAGTGCCAACTATGTGAATAGTAGAATAATCCATTGCACTTCCAAAACTCCACCTACAGTTCCTAGGTTCTTCTGTGTTGGATACGTTTCTGGGATGTATTTTGATCTATTTGAATCTTCATTCACACATGCATGCATTTGGCCACTGATGACTGCAACATTCTGTCATTAGATGCAATTGTGAATGGATCATCTGAGAGATCTATAATTACAAATGTTAGCTTTCATATCATCTTTTACATTGGAGTGGGCAGCTGTGCCAGGTATGAATGCCAATTTCCCCCCATAGTAAGCCCCACTACATCATTTTCAGCCATGCCTCATTATGACCTCCAGATGTGGTACCCATTTATGGTATTTTGGGGGATACACAAACTACAACTGGCTATGTATCCATATGGGGTGTGTGTATAAAGATGCCCAGGAAAACATTAAACAACAACAAAAAATAGGGAAGTCTGAGGAAGGCTAGGTGGGCACAAAAGAGCCTGGGTCTACTTGTAACCCACAGTCCACATAATTCTTACTTCTGTTGTCCACAAAATTTCAGCGGCCAGTTAATTAAATGTAGAGAAATCAACTGCAGGGGAAAAAAACTATGGCTGACATCCCATAGGTGACATACACAGGTGTTAAGTACCTCTATGGAAGTGGTTGGACATTCTTGTCGATATGTAACTATCAGTTCAAGATTGCAAAAGCAGAGTTATGCATGTGGTGCCACTGTACATGGTTGTACGTTGATGGACATTGCACCTTGATGTTCTTCAGTGTGCATTGGCATCAGTGCATTTAGTTGCACATCATCAAAGTTATCTAACCAGATGGCACAGTGCAACCTATGCACTGTGGGCATAAAGTTATGTTATGTTTACTCAATGTTGGATCCCAGCCCATATAAATCTGTGTGAACCTGATGGTCATACATACCTGTATGAACCAATACCAAATCTTAGATTACTGAGGAAAAAAGTAGGTATGGATGAGAATGGCATTTCAAGACAAAAACCTTAGCAACATTCTTTGTTTGTGAGATGGAAAGAATTTGAGTGTCTGTGTTAAAAAAATAAATAAATAAATGTAGTGGGCGGGGGGGATGAAATTGACAGATTCATCCATCCAGACAAAGAGCATTGGGTGCTTTGCTTTTAAAAATCTGGATCTGAATCCCTGTAGATTCAACAGTGGTGCCACATCTTTTTTAAAAGCTACCACATCCCCTCCAGTCCCAATAGCCTCCACATTTTGAACTGCTACATGTTTCTGGACAATATGTTCTGTGTGTCATCATCTAACCCAAGTCTGCATCCCCCAAGCCTTTGGCTGATTCCTGGCCTGTGTGTGTTTTCAGCAGACATGATCCTATTGCCATTAATTTCCAGAATACAAGTACTTTTTAAGATCTGAATGAAGTCAGCTGTGAGCTGCCTGTCAGTGGCTGAAATAGCAGAAAGGATTAGAGTTAGGGTATGAAGCAGCAACTCATGTTCCATTGCAGGGTCATTCAGAATTGTTATTGTGCAAGATTTACGATGTATGGCTTAAGGACTTGTATTTTACAGATGCTAAAATATTAGGTTAAGGAGCCATCAGAAAGCCAGTAAGGAGTCTCTACTACATGTCCTTCCCTGTTTATTGCAATTGGATCTTAACTGTCTCATTGTGATATTAACCATAATAACTGTTCTTTCTCTGAAAAAAAAGTAAGCCGTGAATATTTTTATAGCGTGTTGATTTTGATATCAGGATCATTTAGCATTAGTTACAAACCAAAGTATATGCGATAATCAAACAACCCTTTAAGTCTTTCCTATTTACCCCTGATTCTGAATCCACCTTTTTTCCCCATGAAGTCTTTGGCTTAGTTCCTTATTTCCCACGCCCTGCTGTACTAAAGTCTCTAACCAATGGCAGCTGGTGGTTTCCAGGTCAGTGGGCAAGTGCATCTACCCTGGGCTTCAGTCTGAACTTCAAAGGGACTAGCCATGATGTATAACCCTATCCCCCAAACAGGTTCAGCACCTCAGGTAGCTCTTTTAAAATTCAGGCTAAGACCCAGAGAGGGTTCAGCACTTCACTGACATGGGAGTCGCCACTTAGCACTGCCTGTAATGAAGACTCAGCATGTGCAGCACAAACAGCCACAAGTGCTTCACTGTTTAACTGATCACCCTTTCTTTCCCTTCCGTCTGTTGTTTCCATTTTGTCAAATTTTAGATTCTAAGCTCATCAGGTCAGGGGCCTCTTGTGCTCTGTAAAGCAGGAATGGGCAATTACCCAAGGTCCAGGGATCACACACATCCCATACAGACTGTGTCTGATCACACCACCACCTCCACCATCACCACCTCCACCCCCGATCCTTCCTTCAGGCCTCTTTGGTCTAGGTCTACCACTCCATGGGGATAAAAATTGTGCAGCTCTCAGAAGCCCTAACCAGCATAGCCACAAGTGAGGAATACTGGGAGTAACCTTCCAACAACATCTGGAGGGCCAAAAAAAAAACCCAAAAAACCCCTTCCAAGGGGCCGTCTACATAGTAAAAAAAATACGTACGGTGTTCGGAAGATCGATCATGTGTACACACAGCTGTTCAGATGCATATGTATCTTTTGGAAGGGGGGCTAGTGAATCCCCCGTAAACTACATGGATTTGGCGTTCAGGAGGATTAGCAAATCTCGAGCTAAAATCCATACAGCCATTCATATGGTCGATGGTCTGTACACCCCATTTGCACACATACAAACAGGCAGTGCAATTTGATTGGCTGGCCAAGCACAGGGGGTGGGGCTAGCAAAGAGGGGAATTGGGAGCGGCTGCCATGTTAGATTCCCAGCTAAGTGAGAGTACGGTAAGTCCATGAAATGGAGATTTTTACGTATATTCATTTTTATTTTACATTGTAAATAGGGAAAATTGGCTGTCTGCAAAACAGGCACCTTTAAAAATATGTTTTAAAAAAACGGCGGGAGATTTAAAACTGCCACTTGGATCGCTTGCTGGGCAAGGAGGGTCGTACAGAGTTTAGGGGGAATAAAAAATCATGTAGGCAGATCATATGCATACGAACGGCTGCCTTTTCGGATTTTTTACCCCCAAAACTGATTCCCCCCCCCCATTGTGTAGATGGGGCCCAACTCTGCATTATATCATTATCCCTTAGGAGAGACACTTGTTTCAGTGATGCTGTCCACATAACTGCTTTGGGAGACTCCAATAAACCTTTAGCATCTTCCTGGCTGACTCTCCTTAAAGATTTCAGTGTCACACATGAAGGCTTTTTGATGTTGCACATCTTTTTTTCCTCTTGTTAGCATTTGGCACATGAGGAGTAGTGACAGGACCTAACGAGTTAAAATCAATGAAGTTATTGCTACAGTTGGAAATTCTCTCATGAAAAGGGTCAATTTAAATTTATTTTGAAACTAAAATGATTGACCTAAGTTGGAATTTCAACATTAACTTAATTCCAGAATTAAGTTATTAATTAATGGAAGGAGAGACAGTGCTAAAGAGCCAACATTTTTCATATATATATTTCCCAGCTGGTTCTTTACCCAAACCATAGTTCTCTTGGATATTTGCAAAACTAGTTCTTGTTTTTGTTAATTCTCCCAGGCTTGGGAAATTGCAAGCTTTAGGTCACAAGAGCCAAACCACTTACTCAAGAGTAATTCTAGTGGAATGAAGTGTGTTAAGTGCTTTTGAGGTTAGCATGACCATCCCATATCTAAAAATAATAGCGGATCCATATTTCTGAAACCAGGTATTTACAACTGTAAATAATTACTAAGCAAATGTTTTCCTGCAAATAAGGAATTTTCCTGCCCACAAAGCAACTTAGGGAGGATTTCAGGGCAGTTATAATTGCAAATACAGCCACTTTGTCTAAAAGAAGATTAAAAATAAAGTAGCTCTAGTTCAGAAATCATACATCCCTGTGTGCCTAACTATTAATGTCACTATCAGGGGTCTTAAGAAATGCAAATATCTATATCTAGTATAATATTTACTTATTTTATTTGATGATTAGAGTAGATAGTTTAGTTCATGGGTGGGCAAGTATTGTGGGTTACGGAATGCACTAGTTCCCAGGGGAGCTCCCAGGGCTGCCCCTATCGCTGCCTCCCCCATGGGGAATGGGAGGCAATTTCGCTACGTTCTGTCCCCACAGCCACTTTAGACCAAGGGAAGGTCTTTATTTCAACAGGAAATGACCTCAAAGTGGAAGGATTACTTCCTGTTGTAAAAAAAGAAAAAGGTCTCTCCTGGGTTTAAAATGGTTCATGGCAAACAAAATGTAGCAGAGTCCCCCAACATTCCCTTAGAGATATTTGGAGGCAATTAGCCAGCGTGGCATAGTGGTTTGAGTGTTGGACTAGGACTCTGGAGACCAGGGTTCAAATCCCCACTCAGCCATGAAAACCCACTGGGTCACCTTGGGCAAGTCACACACTCTCAACCTCAGAATGATAGGTGAAACCCCATGATAGGTTCACTTTAGGGTCACCATAAGTTGGGAAAGACTTGAAGGCACACAATGACGAGTGCTGGGAGACTCAAAAATTGGCTGTGTGTGCCCCACAGGCTACATTTCCCTCACTCCTAGTTTAGTTGATTTCAAGATCAAAAGATTTTAAAACAACATGTTGTAAAGGTAACAAGCCATGAGACTGCTAGTAGTCTTCTTCGCATGCAGGTGGGCCTCTATTTGACACTGAACACTGCATAAAGGGTTCTCATTTGTTCCAAGTAATTGAATTTTTAAGTTCTCAACTCTGGGGTTTTTGATGGGATCCAAATGGGAATCAGTAAGCTAAAGAAACCAGGTGATAATAAGAAACTGAGATTATAAGGGAGGGAGAAAAATAAAGCAATAAAGGGGCTTTTGATAGGGTGGATGAGAAATGGAGTTTTCAAAATTTCATGCAGTTGTTTTTCCCCATCCCCAGTTCCAAGCAGGGACAAGAGGAAAGGTAGTAAAACTGCAGATTATTTTTTTCCAGCATCATTCTGATAAGGCTTTTAGCGCAGTCATTTAACTTATTTAAACAGCAGTTTAACAGAAACACTAGTTTCCATGCCCCCTTGTAGCACAAAAGCAACTGAATTATATTTTTAAAAAACTAATGAACTAACTAACTAAACGCACTGTACCCTTTTCTGCTAATTCTGCTGAGAAGACAATGTGCAAAAATCCTTTATTCCTGAAGACACAGATAGCAAGGAGAGCTTGGGGGATTTTAATGGCACACACACCCTTCTTTATCTCCCTCTAGCTCACAAGGAAACAATTTTGAATGGATCCTCTGCATGTGCACAAATGACAGCCTAAGTGCCCTTTTGCTGAATAATGCATGGCATTCTGGCAGACAGACGCAGCTAAGTGGCCAGAGAAAGAGAGAAATGTCTCTGGAGATGCAGTCATCAGTGCAGCTCACTTTAATGCAACTGTGTGGCATCCCGGTGACAGTCTTAGCGCATTCACTAACTATGACGAGCAATAAAGCTCAGTTTCCTCACCTTTCCCACACATTTCCATTTCCGACCTAAAGTTCAGGTCTCCCAATTAATAATGCAAGCCATCATTAAGGGATGTCCATTAATATCGGCTGTTATGCAGCATTGGTAGGTCACTGGCATTTTAGAAAAGCATGTCCTTCCATCCTTCTCCTTTGAATCAGGTTATTTCACCCTAGATCCTCTCCCCCATGGTGGCCTCAATTCCCATCTGGGGCAAGTCATTCCATTCCCCTACTGAACTCAATGTTAGTGTGTATGGACCTGGGCTTCTTAACTCTATCACCAGAACTTGGGAAGATTACTTGTTTGGACTACAGCTCCCAGAATCCTCCAGCCAGCATGGCTGGTTCTGATCATAACACCCTATGAAGTAGATTATGCAGAGAATTAGATGGATCAAGGGTATGAACCAACACAAGACAGCTTTGTATGCTTTCACACTACATAATTATAATATTATATCCCACTTTAAAGAGCCAACATGGTATAGTGGTTTGACTATGACTCTGGAGACCGGGATTTGAATCCCCGCTTGGCCATAGAAACCCACTGGGTGCCCTTTGTCAAATAACACTCTCTTAGCCTCAGAGGAAGGCAACCCCCCTCTGAACAAATCCTGCCAAGAAAACCCAGTAACAGTCTTGCTTTATGGTTGCCCTAAGTCTGGAGTGGTGGGTGATGGAGCAATTTGAAGGCACACAACGACAATCTCATTTTAGCGGCCGTGTTTCAATCCTATGGAATCCTGGGGTTTATGATTTGGTGAGGCACTAGAGCTCTTTGGCTGAGAACTCTAAATGCTCCTCCCTAGTTCTATAACTGTGTAGTGTGAAAGGGCCTCAAGATCGCCTAGAAAGCTTCATTTTGGGATAAGGATGCAAACCTCAATCTTCTAAAGCCATAGTCTGATTATAGTGACTATAATCATTGACTCTTACTTAGGAGTTTAGCTGAGCCTACATCTTGTCTTTCATCAAGGTAAAAGCTGGAGATTTAGTTTTTGCTTCTCCAAGAGGCCAGCACACATCGTGATAATTTATGGGCATTGCACTTAAACATGCAGAGCTGAAGGAGATTCCAAAAATGCAAACAGTCATGTGTTGTTGATTCATATAAAGAAACCTATTTGAGCATTTTGAATCTCTACCAAGAGCAGGTCTTTGGTAAAATGAATGTTATTCAAAATCAAGCCATCCCAGTATGTTTTACCTTATGGTAGGAATATGCAGTATCTCACACTAATCTATTGGTGTTGAGAAAACCTATTTTTCTCTCCCTGACTTCAACTCCAGGTTTCCCAGCCAGGAGGGTTCCAAAAGAAGTTGGTAGAGGTTCCTCAAGATATTGTAACTGGGGAAAAAAATTAGCTGTAGATATAATAATTTTTAGGCAAGGGTTCCCTGAGACCTGAAAATTGTTTCAAGAGTTCCACCAGGGTAAAAAGGTTGATAAAGGCTGCTCCAACTAGTGTGAAGAGTGCAGCAAAACACTGGGATGGTGGGTGCTGGAAACTTAATGGGTGGCATTTTTGCTAATCCTAATCCTAATCCTAATTATCATCCTGGCATTCAACCTGAGACCCTGGCTCCACTACATCACTGGACTTATGAAGTTATCTTATGCCGAGTTAGACCACTCAATGGTAGGGTCTACTTTCATTGGAAGCAGATCTCCTGGGTCCCAGGGAAGGGATCTCTCATCATCTATAGCTGAACCTGAACCTGATCCCTTCTCCAAACAAAGCACATGCTCTACCAGTAAACTTCCTATTGCCCTTTTGACCTGGATGGGAAATAATCCAGCTCTGTAGATGGACAGTGGCACAACCTCCAGGGAAACAGTTATGGTGATTATCAATAGAGAAACAAATTCTTTTCTCTTTGATAATTGCAATGGGTAGGAGGAAGAAAGGCAGGATGTGTTGCTGCCATATATTCCAGCCTCTGTCTTGGGGACTGCAGGCAAATGGAGAGGCAGAAACACCTGTAATCCAGATGTGGGCCCCAGCCTCACAGAGGACAAACATCTGCACCATGTGCTACATGCCAATCGCTTTGATTCCAAGTGGGATAGGAAGAAGGCGCTCCACTAAGACTAGATAAGACCACAAGGAAATCTGTTCTGTTGACTTTTCCCCTGGTACTGAACTCCTTTAATACTCTGCAGAGCTGATCCACCTATGAAATAGATTTGGCAGTTGGGTGCAGCTGTAGTTCAACAGGAAGAGCAACAACACAAACCCTTCTGTGACATTAACAACAGTTGAAGTTTGTGTCCTATTCCTGGTTGAGTTTGGAGCTCTGAAAGGAGAAAAGGGGGTGGAAATGCATTTTCTTCCCTCCCCGCAAAAAATAAACAGAAAGCCTTCTTCTCTTATGCTCTAAGAGATAACTATTAATACTTAACATTTAGGCAATACCGTGTAATGTTCAAATTCACAAACACTGGCTGAGACACTACATTGCCAAGCATAGTGTAAAAATTCTGCAAGTGGTGCTATGCTATGGCTCCCCTTTCACCAACACCCAGGACTCGCTGTGATAGTCCCCACTCCATGGCCATTCAATGCCAGGTGGAGAGCAGGGGAGTGATCATAGAAGAGAAGTGTCCACATTGGATTTCCACTTGCATAGGTCACTAACAGGATGCTGGCTATTTTCTAGTTGCAATCATTACAACAGTCATGTAAGGCAAGTCAGTATTGTTATTTTCCATTTTTCAGAAGGGAGAACTGAGGCTGAAAGTGAGCAGCTTGCTTAAGGCCACCTAGCGAGTTCATGGCAGAAGCCAAATTTTAACCCAGGGACTTCCTGACTTACGTTTCTGTCTCTTCACCATAATGCTACACCAGTTCTATTGGAACTAAGGAGCTCAGATTTGGGGCCACTCATTCATTCATTCCCCACTTTTCTCCCATGAAGGAACGAAGGTGACTAGTTGCCAGTCTTGAATCTAAACATTTTATACCTATATGGTGGTGAAATAGGATTCTAGAAAATGGAAAGTAAGGACTTTATCAGACCAGGCAAATATGGCATCATAAGGATGCCTAATGACTGCGAAAGGGTGCGCATACCAGATGACACCATCCTTTTGCAATCATGTGTAGGGAATAAGGTGTACATTTTTACTGACAGGCCAAGCCATTAATAGATCTCCTTTTGTGCCAGCGTTGTCTGCATTTGAAACTCCGCACCATTGTGCTCACATGAATGCAGTGTGAATGACAGAACACTTCCAGGTGAGATCAGGACAGCCAGGTAGTGACACTCTTTTTTTTTTACCTCCCCAGTTTACTTGAGACTTTTAAAGTGTGTCCCTGTGCTTGTGTCTATGTTTTATATCTTTATTTTACTTTAATGTTTGAATTTCCAGTGCTAGTGTCTTCTCATGAGAATCAGCGAGATTTCAACCCTGGAAGTAAATGTAGCTCTGTTTGTGCTCTGTTTATGCTGGGTATGCCTCATTGATGCTCCTAAAGGTAGGTCTGGTAGGGGGGTCTTTTCGCCAGCATAAAAATACCACAATTTATGGCAGAAAAAGAACATTAATTGGGTGGTCTGATAAAGTCCTAAGTCTTTTTTCTTCCTTCCTTACTCTTGAAAAGAGTTTATGGGTGTGTGTATTAAACCTCACAACTAGGATTGCCAGGTCATGACTATCTCAGAGCCTGAGATGTCAAGCACCGTGATCTAGGGATGACCCCTTCTGATGTCACAGGACCTGATGGAGGATGCTACAAGGCGGAGGATCCTAGTGATGATATTAGACACAATACATTAAGCATCAACCACACTTCTATAGTATATACTGTATCATTCAAACAAACAAAACCCCCAAGGCTATAAATGTAGAATATATACATATATACACACTGCACACACTTTTCAAAGCAGCTCTTGTGCTCTGAGTTTATTCCTCCTTTTCCTGAGGGTCCAAGGGGTCCAGGGCCTGAGATCTGGCAACCCTACTTACAACATACTAAGAGAACTTAGAAATGTTACCTTTTTAGACTGAAGCTCCCAGAATCCCCCACACAGCATGAGAAATTGCAGTATGAAAAAGTGACTTTTCCATGCTCTTAACAAATTCCCCAAACCCTAATTCTTTTCTCAACCGAGATACTTGCTTTAAGCTGTTACAAAATTAAGCAGGTCAATTTTCCCATCCATCTCCTCTTCCAGTTTCCTTCCTTCCTTCTTTTTCCACTCCTGTCAGTTTATATTTCAACAGTCCATATAGTGTAGAAGGTCATAGCTGTTTATCAGAGCATGGGCAGGGGAACTTTTTTTAGTTTTTATTAATCAATGCATAGAAATCTGTATTAGGGCATGTCCCCTAACTCAGAGTCTGTAAAAAACATTGCATAGGCTCTGTAATTTTGAAGCATTTGCAGTTCAATGATGCTTGTGTATTGCACAGCTGATGTTCAAATTACATTTCCTGTATCCTGAGATGAAACATCTGGGTGTTGGGTTTATATATATATATATATCCCCATGATGCCCAGGCAGTCTCTTAGGCACAGAGAATTGCAGCAAGTCAGGAGTGCCAAAGAATTCAGCTTATCTATGGATGCTGGACTCTGCATGACACGCCCATGCCCAGGTAGAATTTAAGTGACAGCTTGGAAACTGTCATTTTACAGACAACATCTCCCAGAATCCCAATTGCCTAGGGGATTCTGGAAGTTGTAGTCCAAAAAAAGTAACATTCCTAGTCTTTGGTTTAAAGATGGTAATTACAGTGCCAACATGAAAAGAGGACAGGATTCCTGTACTTTTAATAGCTGTGTGGGAAAGGAAATTTTCCACTTTACTTTTCCAAACAACTGTTAAAAGTACAGGAGTCCTTTTTTCTGCTTCATGTGGCACAGAAGACTGGTATTGCACTATATAGTTGTAGCGCTATTAACTGCTCTGGCTTCCTCCTGTGGAATCCTGGGATTTGCAGTTTAGGGAGGGGCATTTAGCATTCTCAACCCGAGAGCTCTTAGGCCTCACTAAACTACAAACACTGGAATTCCACAGGAGGCAGCCAGAGCAGTTAAAGTGGGATCATAGCACTATAACATAGTAGTGTGATAAAACTCTGAGTGACCTTATGTGCAGTGCCCAGGTTGTGGAATAGGCTATCCAGAGAGACATTGACCCTGTCAACTGGTAAAACAGGGTTATTTCAGAAACCAGCTCAACAGTTTTAAACTTTATAGAGGAGCCACCTTCCTCCAAGTTATGAGACTCTATTAGTATCCTAGTTTAATTTGCTAGCCACTTTGTGGACCCATTTTTGATGGGGGGGACACACATACACTCCAACTTTCCCAGTTTGGCAAGGATGTTCCTGATTAATCCTCTATCATACCACTTTTGTCAGCTGCTTTTAAAATGTCCCAGTTTCTCTCCCTTCCTCCAGCTTTCCTCCTTTGTCCTCAGCTTCCATCAATTGCCGCAAACTGAGTTCAAAGTGCAAAAGTAGTTCGTAGTCAATTAACTCAGTGGGTGGAAGAAGAGAGAAGGGGATAGAATTTTGCCCTTCCCAGTTGGCTTAGACAAAAGCAAGCTGCTGGTGCCTCTCCTAGCTTGTGTAATTCTTCCTCATTAATAACTTTTGCCATTTTGACCATAACCTGATGTGGCTTGGGTCCATATGTGTCCTAGTTTTCTTCTGTGAAATGTTGAAGAGCATGTAGATAGAGGTCTTAAATGAATGAATAAAGATGTACGCACAGATTGCAGAAGCAAAACAATACAAACCCCAAACACTGAAATGTATATAAAATTAAACAACATTTCTTTGAAGAAAGATAAAATAGAAATAACCAGACCTGAATATTAAAAATGCCTGGAGTTGAAAAGCTATAGAAAATCACATTTTTTCATGATAGCTCTACCCAAGCGCAGACTTGAACTGTGGCATCACTAAGACTGGTGTCACCTAGTGTGATTCAGCCTCTCCGCCCCCCCGTGCTGTCACTAGACTTGAATCTTAAAGCATGGGGTGGTCTAAATGGTGAAAATACCCCTCATGGAATTCGCTGGGAATACAACCTGTCTAAATGGGATCCTGCATCAATCCACAGTATTCGGAAGGAGGGGGGGAACCAAAACAGCAAAAACAGTGCAGGAAAAACCTTTGCGGATTGCCCCGTAGTTTTTTTAAAACAGCGAGGGGGGTGCGCATTCCTGCTCATTGGAACCAGCAATTCAATACAAATCACTTTCCCATATGAGAGGAAGCGCAAAGGTTATTGGCCGGGCGAGCGCAGGGGTGGGGCTTGCTAACAGGGCAAACACCTGCTGCCACCATGTTGGATTTTCGCCTTAGTGAGCAATCACTAAGGTGATCGAATGGGGTGGTTTTTGTTTTGTTTTGCTGTCCTTTTAAATCGAAAAATTGCTCTGTCGCTGCAGTGCACCTTAGACATCAGGGAGGGTTTTTTTTTAAAGTTTGACAGTAGCTAAGTACTAAAGCGAGTAAATCATTTTATGGCCGTCATCTGGCATGCAAAGCTTTTGGGGGCAAAAAACCCCATTAAGACAAGTTGCTGCTTCTGTGAAATCACCATTACTTCGAGGTATTCTCTTCCCCCACCCCGTTGTATAGACGGGGCCCTGGTTTCTGGGAGTAATCCATAAAGACTAGTATAGAATCCATAAAGTATACTAGGATTCTATACTAGTAGCTCAAAGCATGGAAAGGTTATTCTTCTGGACTAAATCTCCCCCAAACCAGCAAACTAAGAAGCCCATTGTTATAGTCTAAGCATGTGCTCTTGTCTATAGTTTGCCCTGACCAATCCACAGGTTCCAAACTGCCAGCCAGTCCCTGGAGCTGAGGGTCCATATCCCAGTTGCTGGAGACATACCACCTGTGGCTAGAATGCACACCACCAATCCATGTTGTTTATTAGGCCAGGTCCTAAACGGTGCTCATAAAGTTCCTGGTGCAAGGCTCAAGGTTGCTTACAACCCTATTATTTTACAAATGTCTCCACAAATTGATTGGGCTGGGGACATTCCCTTTAAGTTTTACTGGGTGGATTTGTATGAGAAACAGGAGCACTGTTTCAACCTTTAATAATAATTTGAGAGAAACAATATTACTCAATAGAAAGGACTTACGAGAGAAACTGATCTTCTCTGTAGCCTCATTATGTTGCCTCATTACCTCTAGGACAAAGCTCTAATTGGGAACAGCCCAAGACAGTTTGCTGCCTGAGGCAGAGCAAAAATGCCACCTTCCTTCTACCCACCTAAATCAGTCTTCATAACACCTGAAGGCTATCAAGTTATGGTGACACCGGAGGCAGAAAATCCCTAAATCACTTATCTCTAGACTGTCACTAACAATACAACATTTTTACAACAAAGAATGGAGAACGGGCTGTCCTTTCATGACAGCCAAAAATCACTGCCTTGCTCCTAGTTTAAACAGTGATCCGAAACGTATGTTATCTGTGGCTGTTATATTTGGACTGTAATAAAAAAATAATAATACCATCATCCCAGGAGCTATAGACATGCCGAAAGCCCCCTCCCCCAATACACCTCAAAGACATTTTGATACCATCTGCTGGCTGGGTTATCTTCCAGAAATGGGAAAGAGACATCCCGATTATATATCAAATGCTGGATAAGTTCCATTCTTATGGTGCTCATCTTTGAAAGATCCTTTGCATCAAAGGCTAGCCAGAATATAGAACCCTTTGAATGATTTCCTGAATGAAAATAGCCTCAAGGAATAGTGGACTCTTTAGGTCTGTGGGCTTAAATGGTAAGGTATATTCATTCTGCCTGCTGTGGGATGCTATATTTCACCATATAAAGGCTAAATGTGAAAGTCCTTAGATTTTAAGAAGGGGAAGATGGAGTGTGATTCCATATTCTCTGGACCTAAACTACAGTTGTCCCTCCATATTCATGGATTTGGCATTCACGGATTTAAGTATTCACGGCTTGAAAATATTCTTTAAAAAATAATCATCCAAAAAGCAAACCTTGATTTTACCATCTTATATAAGGGACACCATTTTGCTATGCCATTGCATATAATGGGACTTGAGTATTCACGGATTTGGGTATTCACGGGGGGTCCTGGAATCAAACCCCAGTGAATGTGAAGGGACAACTGTATTACAATACTTAATAAAATGAAACTTTCATCTGATCTTGGTATTTATCTCGTATTCTGTCCTCAGAGAGCCAGTGTGGGGTAGTGGTTTGAGCTTTAGACTATGACACTGGAAACTAAGGTTCATATCCCCGCTCAGCCATAGAAACCCATGGGGTGACCTTGAGCAAGTCACACTCTCTCAGCCTCAGAGGAAGGCAAATTCAAAAATCCTCAGAACAAGGCTGAGTCCATACGACACAAATAATCCAGCCACCTTGACTCCTTTCTATGGACTCCTGGGATTTGTAGTTTGGTGAGGCACCAGCACTCTTCAGCAGAGAAGGCTAAAGGCCCTGGGAACTATAACTAATTACTTTGTAAAAGAGTGACTTCCCAAGTTTTGATAACAGGTAACATCCTCAGGCAGCTGTCAGGTAAGTGTGAATTGATACAAGAATGAGCAAAGCTTAGAAAAGTAACTTTTTGGACCACAGTTCCTAGAATCCTCCAGCAAGCATGGTTAGTAAAAATGTTTCTGATGTTTTGGGAATGATCATGCTTTACAAATCTGACTTGATCTGTTATTGTTATGTTGTAGCTTTGCCTGAAACTGTGGAACAGATTATTTGTTTTAGGATTCACATTTTTAAAAGCATACTTGAAACTTTATCCTGAAGAAAGAGCAGTTGTGATGGTCTCCATCCCAGAATCTAAATTAGTTTGTTGGTTCTGTATAATTTTTCTTATCTTTTTAAACCAATATGTCAAATTAACTAGGCACCAAAGCACCACCACAGACTAGAAGACAAGACTTGCTGTAGAAAAACTGGCTAAGCCCAACTAGAATTTTTTGAGGTGTTAGCAGATTTGTAGATGGAAGTGATCTAGTACCATTAACTCACTGGGCTTCAAAACACAGCTTTGGACAAAGTCCTTTGTCAAAGGATTCTGAGTAATCAGTCATGGAGTAAGAGGATTGGTAACTAGTTAAAGAACAGGAAGCAGAAAGTAAAAGACTGATGATTTCTCACAATGAAGTGAAGTAAGTGGTGAGTTCTTCCAAGGATTTTCTAAAAATGGAGCTGTTTAAGGCCACAAGAAGAGCCCTGCCAAAACCTTCTGTTGACCAGCATTTGGCTCCTACAGTGGCCAGCCAGATGCCAACTGGAAGCCCACAAGCAAGACAGGAACTTAATAAATGCATGGCCATTGTATGGTAACACCTCTCAAATTGCCCGTGATTAAAATATGGCGCTGAGGCTTCCAAAGCTTCACGGAAGTGACACGGATGGTTTCGGGAGAGGGACAACGGCGTCCGAAAACGCCCCCCTGCTGCGCAAGATCGCCGTCCCTCTCCCGAAAGCTCCTCCCGCCCTAGGCACTCTAAAACGCGGTCCGAAAATCTCCTAAGAGCAGTTCAGCAATGGAACCAAATAGGTGGGGTCTCCTCTGGGCATCTTCAAAAAGCTTCTGGACAACTACCTGCTGGGGATGCTCTAGCTAGAGATCCTACATTGATCAGGGGGTTGGACTCAATGGCCCATGAGGCCCCTTCCAACTCTATGATTCTATAACTCCATTTGCTTCAATTACTCCAGAACTAAGGGATCTACACAGGCAAAAAAACTCATACCCATACTCACCCTCTGAGTATTTGTGGCACAGTTGCCATGCAACATTTTTGACTATTCACACCTTCACAAGGGCTTCTGCAGGAAACTCCAGATCTGGAAGATTTGTGGTTTGCTCTGCATTTGAGAGGAAAACCTGGATTTTTGGTTTTGTGGCAGCTGAAAATTGGATTCGGAGCAAAGCTGGGGCAAGATTTCCAGTGGACAGGACTCCGTTCTGGTGCTTTATTTTATTTTATTTTTCAATTGTGCGCACATCTGGATATGCGTATCTTTGCTTATCCAGTAATACAGTATTCTGGGACTGCATATATTTGCATGCATGAGCAAAAAATAAAAATGCAGAGGAGCCCATGCCATGTGGCTAGAAATAGAATGACATGTAGGACATGTAATCAGCATAGGACCACCCTTTTACTCCAACGCAGATTACAGTGTGGCAGAATACTCCAATCTACAATTGGACAAGCCCAGTGCATGTGCGTTTATGAGGCTGCTACAGATCAAAGAAATCCACCCTGCCTAAGAGGAAGATGTGGAGTTTCCCGCCAGTGTAGACAAGCCCATATGAAGACCAAATGTGTGTATTCTTGGCTCTCATTGGATTGTTTCTGTATGAGAAAGGCAAACGTATGGAGATGATTCCCCAGAAGGAAATAGATGTGAGACTGCCACATGTGACAACTGCTTCTGGCATAAGTCGTGAGACCATCAGATATTTTACACTGGGATATTTTTTAAAAAAGAAAGGCTAAAGCTCTTGAGATTGAGACCACTGCCACTTAATTATGATTTCTACCATGACACACACAGGAAGGTTTTGCCTGTGCAATGTTTCATGCTGCCCCACATTAAGCTTAAAGGGCCCTTCCTTAAGCCATGTGGTAGCCCCTATGCATGCAATGTAGCACTAGCATGCCATTGATTTATGAACAAATGGAAGCTGCATTGGTGTTCAAATGCACACGGGGGTGAGAGCTAAGGATCCCTTGAATTTGATGCTCAACCACAAAGAGGTGATGCTCAGTCAATGGTTATGTGCATTCAGTAGAGAGCCAGTGCAAGGCATTTTTGATGTCTGAGATGGAATGCCTCACACCCCTGAGTCAGGAGTTCAGCACACTAGGGCGGCCAAGTTACTTTGATACCTGAGGCAGAAAATCTCACAAGGATCTTTTTTCTTATCTGAAAGCAAAATTTCAACAAAAATAAATGGAATACCTATGGATTTGCTGCTTTTTCATGACACCCAAAATCCAATCCTAGCTAGACCTCTCTTGAAAAATCCTGGCCTAAAAGTATGTCATTATTACCAGTTGGAGCATAGATATGGATTTCTAAGAGTAATGTAGATCTATTTCTTTGAAGCTTCATTGGACCCTTCTTCAGCCTGAATGTTTCGATTTTTAAAAGAAAATATTTCTTATTACAAACCAAAAAGATTTACAAAGGGGATATGAAACCCACACAGAGGTTAAGTAATGTAGTCATTCACCATTTTTAGTCAGGGCACTGTAGGTACTATCTATTCTATGTTTGTTTTGGAGGTTTTTTGGTTGAGTCTTCCATACTAGTTCATTTAGAATGTGTCAAACATGATTGTATGCCCTCCAACATTTCACAGATGAAAACTGGAACATGTGCAGCCAAGCAGCATCAGAGTGTGGCCAAGAGGGCAAAAGTGATTAATGAGGAAGAACGCACGAGCTAGGAGCAGCTGCAACAGTTTGCTTTTGCCTGAAGCGACAGGGAAGGGTAAAAGTCTGTCTCCTCCTCTTCTCTCCCAACTGCTGAATTAACTGAATGCAAATTACTTTAGCATTTTGATCTCAGTCTGCAGCAATTGAAGAAAATGGGGGACAAAGGGGAAAAGCGGGAGAAGGAAAGAGAAACTGGGACATTTTAAAAGCAAATTTAAAAATGGGATGACAGAGGATTAATCAGGACTATCCTTGCTAAATCAGGACAGTTGGAGGTTATGATGAATGTTAGCTAATGTTATTTCAGGAATATGACAACAACATTTGCCAGTGGCATGAACTACCCAAGTCAGGAGAGCTGATGCCCAGACTTCAAGCAATCTTTTCTAAGAGCCTAAATATTTCAGAGGAAGAACTGGCAAAAACCTGAGTATTCCTTGCCTGAGAAAACCTTATGAGATGCATGGGGTTGCCATAAGTCGACAAGCAACTTGAAGGCACATACACCAAAAAACGAGACAAGAACAAAAATAGGGATATCTCAACAACTGGGGCCACTGGAAAAGGCCTGCAGAGCTTTCAAGATGCTTTTGCTATTGCAGTTGCAATTGCTGTATGTGTTTGTTTGTTTTTAACATGGTATATATTGGAAAGAGAATTTCATTTGGATGAGGTCCTGGTTTGTATAATTGCATTTGCCAGTGGCATCTTGCCAGGCTTTTTTTTTTTCCCCTGTGCTGCTGCTGGTGTGTTGAGAGAGAAAGATTGCTTTTTCCAGCTGCCCCTTGACTGCTGCCTTGACCACACCTCTCCTTCTCTTCCAAGGGGCGCCTCTGTTAGAAGCATTATGGTATTGCCATCCTCTTTAGCTCCAGTGAAGAGGAATCCACCAGGTAGTTGGACAGAGCCTTGAGCCAAGCCTGGATACAAAACCTGCAAGCTCTGCAGCCCTTTCTTCTCCCCAGGCAAGTAAAGCCAATGTCTTTCTCCCTCACCCCAACCTTTTACTGCAGGTCATTTCTTCCTGTTTCTTTTCTTTGAAGATGGTACTGGTGGTGGTGGTGGGGCACTGGAGGCATTGAGGACTCTGGCAACCTACCCTCCTCCTGACCCTCTCGGGCTCTTAGCTTTTCCTCCTGGCACTCAGTGGGCTGGCTGCAGATACTAGAGCAGGGTTGTCATTTGGGGAGGGAGGCACTTCATTCAGACTTGTACAGCACAGATGTCACCAAGGCAAAAAATCGAGAGAGAAAGAAGGTTGCTGTTGGACTCCCGATGTCAGAACTGGATGTTTAATATTTCAGGCTTTAAAAACATGACTTGGTAGATGATAAGTACAGTATGTATACACTGTGCAGTTTCCTGCATTTGTTGCTCTTGCTGTTGTCACTATCAGTGCTAATATTTTGCATTTTTATCTGGATAATTTGTTTTATAGTTGTCTTGCATTAGTTTTATATTTGCATTATTGTACTCCTTCCTTCCCCTATCTGTTTGTGTGTGTGTGTGTATGAGATTGTACATCTTTGCCAGGGCTGTTTTTTGTTGTGTTTTGTAACACACCATGCACACTGATGGTGCTTTATAAAGAAATTGTTGTTGTTACTGCCACCACCTCCTCCTCCTCCTTTTCATCTGAATCCAGTTGCTACACTCAAAAAGAGTAAAGCCATTGAACCAACCAGAATTTGTAAGTCAACACCTTTGTAGGTTTATCATCCATTCACTGGGTCTACTCTACTTGAATTCAAGCATTTATATTTCCTATAGGACTTTGGAGCTGCCTAAGATCATTGCCCCCTGTTTTAGGGTCTGGGGACATCAATACTTATTTAGAGGCATTTGATTGTTTGGAGCAGGTGATTCTTTTTGACAGTTCCTTACAGTACTCCTCCCCCCCCCTTCTTGCCCACTTTATTCAAATTAACACAGGTGAATCTAACACAGGAGAATCGCCATCCCATGAGATGGGGATTTGTCTGAAAATGAGTTAGACTGTACAATCTGTCTTACAGAAGCAGGACTGCACATCTCCCAAAGATTTACGGTGCTAGATTTACGGTGCTATAGGCAGAAAGTCGCATCTGATAAAACCTTAATGACCTCCTCTGATGTGCAGTGTCATGCTTGCAGCCTCAGGAGGATTGTTGTTGTTGTTGTTTAAAAAATGGGCATCCACGGAGGTTTTCCCAACATCACTATTTGCATGGGGTATGTGTATAAATTTTTCAAGATTGTAACAAGAAAGGAGAGCTAAACCTTCTCTTCTCATATGCAGCAGACACACTCTGAATCATCCTTCTGTGCTGTGTGTGTGTGTGTACACACACACTCATATCATTTATTCTTTTCAAACATCCCCTCTTCCTCTCCAAGCATTTTGTATATAATGTTCTAGAAAGTTTCAAGAGCATGGGGTTTTATTTTATTTTTATATTTTATTAATATTTTTAATATAAATATTTATATTTTATTTTATTTTTATTTATAACCCCATGCTCTTGAAACTTTCTAGAACATTATATACAAAATGCTTGGTTAGGGGTTTTAAATTTTTGTATTTATTCTCTTACTTGATGTGTTGCGTGCAGCTAGTCCTCAAACTCTTGCAGTCTGATTCTCTGCAAACCACCTAAACTTCAGCATGGCTGCTAATGGCATGATTTGGAAATCAAACTGTCCTTTGTTGTTAAAGAACCAAGTGGAAAGCTGATAATAACAATTTGATCTTTTAAATATTGAAGGATTCAGGCAGACATACAGCTAGCCACTTAAATACCCTAAAGGCACCAGATCCCAAATGATCTTAGAACCTAAGCAGGGTCAGCTCTGGTTAGTGCTTGGATGGTAGACCATCAACAAACACCAGGTGTTGTAGGTTACATTTCAGAGGAAGAAGCTGGCAAAACTACTGCTGAGTATTCCTTGCCTAAGAAAACCCTATGAAATTCATGGCATCTCCATAAGTTGACAGGCAACTTGAATCCGTGCGTGTGCACACAGCTAACAGTACATACATACAAACATACCACACACACATATATGTATACATATCACACACATATACATGCACACGTCTTTGATTGTGTCAGACAATATTGGAAAAAGGAACAGTCACTCAGAGACGTGTGGTATTACTAAAGAAAGATTTTTAAAAACGTTTTAATGGCTTTTCAGCAGCTATTCCTCTGAACACTGTCACTTTCATCTCATAGGTGTCTGCAGATAGATGGGTTGTAGATAATTAAGTGTAGGAATAGACAGGGATTGTAGCCAAGCCAGATCAGTAATTCTCTTTAAAATGGACCTAACTATTCCTTTGACATTTGGTGCCTGCATCCTTTGATTTGAAAGGAGATATGTCCTGCTCCAAGTCTGCTGAATATTTTTTTTGAGGATTAGGTTTATTTTTTTAAAAAAAACAGGCAGAATAAATAATATCAAACTGAAAAACCAAAGACAAACAAGGGAATCAAACATGACATTGAGCACTTCCAGGTAAATTCTCTCTTATATGATTTCATTTCTTTTTAAAAATTCAGTCCTTGTTCCTGGGGAGCTCAGAGGTATTCAGTCCCCTGCCATTTTACATCTTCAGAACACCCCTGTGAGGTAGGTTTGCCGGGACCAAGCTCATCCAATGAGTTTCATGGCTGCCTAGGATTTGAACTCAATCTGGGACATAAGGATGACATTTTTCACTGGTTTTCTTTTTGAAGGAAACAGTGAGCAATCTTAGGAGTTTTCTTCCCAAATGCAAGAAAGACTACTTGCAGTTTGAGACGTATTCAGCATGAAATGTGCACACTGCAATATTATTTTGTTTCTTGAGTAGAAAATGCTGTTTTCTGTACAAAAAAAAACCCCAACAACCCACATGCAGATTTTGAATAGAGTAAGTTTGAAGTGCAAAGATTCTCCCTAGTCCAGGATTCTTCTCATCAGGGTTCCTCTACATTCAAAAGACACACTTTTATCATTATTTGGAATATTTTTGAATATTCTTTCCATCTCTAGATAAGAACAATCAGTCTCCAGCCACCTAAGCACTATGTGCCCTCCCTCCCATTTCCCAGTAACGTAATTTTGGAAAGGTATGGTACTGTATATGAACTCATCTCAGTGACTTCCCCATAGCAGCAAATATTGTGAAACCAGAACCGGAAACTCATTCGAATGACATCATGTCACATGTTACCATAGCAACAGGAGAGGATGGGGAACTTGAGATTGTGGGGGATCACCCATTTTGATGACAATCACTCCATTCTGTGGATCATTTTTGCCATGAAATGCTCAGATCCTCACCTCATCGAGCCCTGAAAATTAGTTAAATTATTTTATCTAAAGTATTGGGAAGAGCACTTTTTAATTGGAGAGACACACTTTTTTCCAGTTCTTTTTTCAGATGCTGGCAAATGTAACTTTGGGACCAAGTTATCCCCAAACCCCTAGCCAGCATAGCCACTGGGTAAGAAATTGTGAGAAATATCGACCAAATAATTGACTTTTCCAAATTTTGCTCATTCCTTTGACAACAAAGAGTCAGGATGTTGCATCTTCAGGCAGCTGCCACTGACTGCAGGGATTCTGGGAGCTGCAGTAATTTTTCTAAGCTCTGGTCTTTGAATGACTCTCTCTTGGCTTCTAGCATGTTATTGTAAGAGGCTGCTGTAAGAAGAGGCTTCTAATGTGTTCCTGTAAGAAAAACGGGTTTCTTTCTGCTCGCAGTGAGGATTGGCCCAAGACATTTTGCCGCCTGAGGCAGAAAAGCAAATGGTGCCTTCATTCATCCAAGTTAAGGTGCATGGTGCCCAGAGCCAGCAACGTGATTTTGACATGTGCGACAGATAGCTTATGAGCAACCTCTCTCCATAGCTAATAACAAATACAGTAATAACAAATCAAATAATTAACCATTTGCTGTCTTTCTGTATCACCCAGAATTTGCTATTTGAGATGCTCACCACATTCTGCCTAGTGTAAAACGTGACCTTCCTTACAGAGAACCCTGGGTTTCTTTATTTGGTAAAAAAAAAATAATAATCCTCCAATATCTCAAAAGCTATCTAAACTGAGATTGATAATGGGTTAACCATGCAGTTATCCAAGCTTCACCCCTTTCCCCCACCCTCTTTTTTTAATTGCTTGAGAGCATGCCATTCATTACACATTTTATTCATTCACATCTTCCTTTAATTATAAATTGCTGCTACACTCTGGGATTAAGATGTGAAACAGAACAGCCCTCTGTGACTCTGGCGCTTGCCCATAACTAGCAATCTCTTTGGTCAGCAAAGTGGCCTTGATCTGACCTCCTGTCTTGTCAGTTTACCAAATGTCTCTTCCATGCTGCTGATTGTGATGTTATCCATATCTAATTATGCATTTATAGGCCTTGCTTCTAATGTTATCAAAGGATAATGGTGGATCACACAGAGGAAGGCAGGATGTGAAATTTTATAACCAGAAAGTGTTTCCCCACCCACTTCAGTTTGAAGACAGACCACCTTAGTGTGTACAATCCAGACTGATGCAAGTTCAGATTTAAGTACAGTGCATGAATATATTATTCATGGACTACATCTCCCAGCATCCCCCAGCCAGCAGGGCCATGGCCATGCTGTTTGGATATTCTAGGGATTTTATCAGACACAGCAAATATGGCATCATACACAAAGATGTGCACATTCTGAAATATATATATGCACACACATGGATGGCATATCCTCCAACTTTCCTAGTTTAGCAGGGACAGTCCTGATTGATCTTCTATCTCCCCAGTTTTCCAGCTGCTTTTAAGATATCCCAATTTCTCTCTTTTCCCCCCACAGTACCCCTCTTTTCCTCAGTTTACGTAAATTGCTGCAAACTGAGTTTAAAGTATAAATTCCATGGGGAGGAGAGCTGGTGGCTGTAATGTGAGTGAGGAAGTGAACCCACTCTGGATTTTAGTCTGAATTTTAAAGTACTAAGCATTCAAGGTACTGAACCCTATCCTCCAAATAGATTCAGTAGGTATCTTAGATAGCTCAGATAAAGATTTAGACAGCATTTAAAGACTAGAACCCAAAGTAGACTCACTTCACTGACACTGAAGCCTCTGGTGATCTACTATATGTTGGCCTCCCAAATAATGTATAATTTTGCTTTCTCAACTAAGTAAGGGTTTTGGAAGGTGATTTGATTTAAAAAAAAAAACAAACAAAAAAAACCCACTTTCTCTAAAATACCACCCCTTTGCAGTGTCTTTTGCTTCCAAACCATTGCAAATTATTCCACAGGTTTCTTTTATCGCTTTCTTAAACACAGGAATCTTATCCAACCCAGCAATTAGCCCATCAGTGAAGAGTCCTAGGCACTTAATTTAGATGACCACTTTCTCTTTTTTCCAGAGAAAGTAATGAAACTGCTAGTTTCCTCATTGGGATGCCTTCACTGCTGCTTCTACCAGCTGTTTTGTTTCACAATCTGCCAGATTTTTTAAAAATAATCAACTTAATAAATTGTAATCTCCTTCAGCTCTTTCCATGAAAACAGCTTTAAAGAGCTCCCCAGTTGCTTTCCCCCAAAGGCTCTTGGGTATTTATCCAGGATGGGGGAAGAAGACATAAAATGATAGAAAAAGAAAGCCAAATGTGTTGTTGTTTGGAGATGCACAAGAGTCCGTGGCCAGGAGTGCGTTTTACCAGCTCATGCTTGGTAGTGTGTCCAATCCTAGCCTGGACTGCCCATGCACACCAAGCCTGACTACTGTAATGTGTGTTATATGGACCTGCCCTTGAAGACAGTTCACAAACCTCAGTGCAAAATGCCCACCCATGCCTCCATGATGGTGGGGTTTAGAAAGTCTAAGCATGTAAAACTACATGGGTCCCAGTTGCATTGACTTTCAGTGCGTTTCTGGTCTGGATCCAGAGTATTAATTTTTTACAACCATACAATGATTTGGTTACCTTAAGGATGGCCTTCATCTATCTGGTCCTGCCTGTGACTCAGATTTGTTTTGGAGAGGCTGTTTCTCTACCTATCAGTCATACGGTTGAAGCTAGTGCACTTGGAGGGTGGGGCTTTCTTGGTGGTAGCCCTTGTGGTCCTGTAACTCCCTTCAGATTATGAGAAAACACTAAAAAGTGCTGGACACTGGGTGTGCACCGTCTGCATTGTGCAATTGGTTGTACAAATGAAAAACTCAGCTGAACACTGTTGATAACTGTATAAACAAATTTCTACCAATGAAAGAGGACTTGTGCTAGTGCAATGGCACCACTGGTATCAGTGCAGTGTAGTGGTTTGAGTGCTGGACCAGGATTCTGGGAGGCCAGGGCTCAAATCCCCACTTGGCCATGGACATCCACTAGATAGGCTTGTGCAAGTCACAGTCTCTCAACCTCAAAGGAAGGCAATAGAAAAACCCCTCTCAGCATATCTTGCCTAAAAATCCTAGTTATAGGTTTGCCTTAAAGTCACCATAATTTAGAAATGACTTGAACGTACACAACAATAAATACAGCTACATTTTTCCAGGTTGTCCATCTTTGGATTTCTGGAAGCAGTCCCAGTTGTTACCAGAAAAGGACAAGAATTGAAACCTTTAAAGAATGGGAAAGTCCTGGTCTCTTTCCTTAGTTTAGCTTACTGTGCCACGGTTAGGCTTATTCTCATGTGTTTGTGTGGGATGGGGGTGGTTGGGTATATCATTTCACCTATGCTACAACATCTCCAATGGCTCCTCCTTGTTTTCCAGAAAGCACAAAATAACCTTGGTTCAGCATAAACAAGAGAGGACCTCCAAAGTTCCACCAGGACTTTTAAGATGAACCATGCACACTCTTCCAGGTCCTAGATGGCCATCTAGAGTGATAATGCATGTAGTCTGTGCAGCTCAAGTAACGATTGCATCTTTTCTACCCCAAGTCAGACTCCATGGCAGTCCTTTCACAGGCCTCTTTCCCTTTTCTGCAGGCAACTTGGAAATGATGAGTTACTACATGGATACAACCATTGGAAGCCCGGTTCCCTATCCTTTGGCCCGCCCTGCAGTGATGGTAAGGAAGAATCATGTTGGCATAATATTTGGGGAAGAAGGGGAACGGGGTAATGGATAATCCAATCTCAGCTAATGTCAAATCCCATATATTAGTTCAAAGATATAAAGAAATCCAGTAGCCCCTTTGAGACTAAATGGGAAAAAAAAATTCTAGCATTAAGCTTTCGTGGACTCAGTCCACTTCATCAGAGAAGCTTGCAAAAATTTCTTCTACCCAGACAGTTGCAAAGGTGCTATTGGATTCCTTTATGTCTATTTATGCTAAAACAGACTAACATGGCTGTCTCTTTGAACATAACCATATGAACCTGCCTGCTGTTCAGTGGCGGCCCTGCTGGAGTGCACCTGTGGCTGGGCTTTCTCTGTAACAGCATGCAGGCTGGGGAACTCTCTGCCAATGGAAGTTGGGCTGGTTCCATCTGTTCTCAACTTCCAATCCCAGCTGAAACACCACATGGCCTTTGGTGTTTGAAACAATTCTGTTTTAATTGTCTGTTTTAAAATTATTTAAGGACTATTTTTAGTTGGGTTTTAATGTGCTTAGTAGGGCTTTAATGTGTTTCCAAAGTTTTTATCTCTATTGTGTTCCAAATGTTTTCACTTGTTGTACATTACTTCAGGCGCCCTGGTGGGCTAGGAGGTGATATATAGATACTTTAACTAACTAACTAACTAACTAACTAAATTTAGAAATAGTGATCCCCTAGCTTCTTGAATCCCTATTGTTTACCATTTTTGCCCTGCTCTTTGTTTGAAAAGGTCTCTCAGAGCTGCTTACAAAGATTAGTAAAATAATCCCTATCCCTATCCTCAAAATCACAATCCAAATAAAGTGATGCAAAAGGAAAAGGGGTTGGTGGGGTGATGGTCTCACTCCTTGCCATGATTTTCTTCCCAAGAAGCAGGGAGAGCAATCTCCCAGGACTCCTTGGCCCATACGTGATGGTAAATGCCAAAGTATGCTGCCTTTCAGCTCTGCAGGCCCAGGGCAATTCAATGTGACCTCCCATTTTCTGTGGGCATTCATGCAATGTCTTGAACAGTCAAGGTGATGTGTGCCCTGGAGAGGACTATGTGCAAGGTTAAAACATCTTCCTGCTCTCCATTGCAAGTATAACTTGAGCACCCTAGTGATTCAGAGCTGAAGATATGAATTATCCCGACTGAAAAGTGACATTAAATAATACAAGCTCTCTGCAGTGTATGACCTATGATCAGTGGCAGCTGGTGACACATACCCTCCAACTGTCTCAGTTTGATAGGGACAGTCTCGATTATTCCTCTGTCATCTCACTTTTTAAGCTGCTTTTAAAATGCTCCAGATTCTCCCTCCTTCTCTGACCTTCCCCTTTTGTCCTTGGCTTACCTCAGTTGCTACAAACTGAGTTTAAGGTGCAAAAGTAGTTTATACTGAATTAGCTCAGTGGGGGAGGGGGTAGAGAAAAGGGGACAGAATCTTGCCCTTTCCAGGGGGTTCAGGCAAAAGCAAACTGCTGTAGCCTCTTCTTGCTTGTCTGCTCTTCTTTGTCCATACCTTTTGTTGTCTTGACCACACTGTGATGTTGCTTGGCCACATGTGTCCTGGTTTTCACCTGTGAAGTACTGGAGAGTATGGTGGCAACCATGTCAGTGGTGAAGCTACTCTGAATTTCAGTCCAGACATTAAATGATCTATCCATCTGCTCCCATTACCATCTGCTCTCATTACCATCCTTCTCACACGGCTGCAGCTGTTGTGTGCTGAGATGAGATGCACTTCATCCCGTTGGCATTCTTAGGTGGTTTAAAGTGGATATTGTCACAGAACAATGCAACCCCTATGGATTTATTTTTCATCTACAGTTACTTAAAATGTCCCCATGGGCTACCAGAAACTAGCCTAAAGAAGAAAGCCTTTAAACAAGAAAGAAGAAGAAGAAAATAATATGACACAATAGGAAAACAGTTCATGTTTGTCCATCTATGGAACAGATATGATGAGGAAACAGTTTGGGATGGGAGAGGATGAAAGCAAAGGAGGCCAGCATACTACAATTACGTGGATGGGGCCAGACCTCTGGACAACCGAGTTCAGGGGAAGGAAGTTCTCTTTCCTGTTATCCCAAAGCAATCGCAGGCTCAGCAGACCCTCTGCCAATGACATGTTTTGCATTCACTCTGGGCTTTGAGGTGCCCAGATTTCTCTTGCCTACAGAAGGAACATCCTATGTAGCTCTGCGGGTGGGGGAATGTACTTCTTTTCAATGTGTTTAGTACTGGGGGGGGGGGAATATCCCAGAATAGGGATGGTCAAGTGGCTGCTTTCCAGATGCTGTTCAACTGCAACACCCATCTGCCTTAGCCAGTCCAGCTAATGATGAAGGATGATGGGAACTGCAGTCTCACAACACGAGGAGGGACATTGTTTGCTCAACCATTTGATGCTTTCTCAGCTATTAATATGGGGTTCCATCTAAGCCTGAAATCTAGATTTGTTGATAGTAGTAATCCTTTCACTCTTCTCTCTTGATGCAGGTAGTGGATTAGTATTCAACCCAGTACCCCCACATACACAATTAATTAAGCTCAGGAAAGTAAATTTGATTTAGCATTCTGTTTATTTGGTGTGTGTGCCTGTCAACTTATGGCAACCCCATGACTTTCATAGGGTTTGCTGAAGCAAGGAATACTCAGAGGTGGTTTTGCCAGTTCCTTCCTCTGAAATGTAGCCTACAGCATCTGGTATTTGTTGGTGATCTCCCATACAAATACTAACCAGAGCTGATCCTGCTTAGCTTCCAAGATCAGATGGGATCTGGTGCCTTTAGAGTACCGTATTTTGTTGTTGTTGTTGTTTTTGCTGCTGCTGCTACTGCTATGTGCCTTCAAGGTGTTTCTGACTTATGACAACCCTAAGGCAAACCTACCACAGGGTTTTCTGAGGCTGAGAGTGTGTGGCTTGCCCCAGGTCACCCAGTGGATTTTCATGGCTGAGTGGGGATTTGAACCTTGGTCTCCAGAGTCATAGTTCAACACTCAAACCACTGTGCCATGCTTATTTGTGAGCCATGTGACTCACAATTGCCGTGTGACTACCCATATAGTCACAGCAATTATCCACTAAGCGCTTGTTCACATATCCATAGCATAGCATCAAGCTATGGCTTGCAAGTGTGGCTTACAGGCCAATGCTTTCATATAACCTGCAAAGCTTGGTAAATTTTGTGAAAGTACTGTAGTTTGCTACACATTGTTACTGTTACCTTTCAAAGCAGTTTGAAAGTAGTTTTTTTACCATTTGTTTCAAAGACCAAACATCTAGTTATCATCCGTGTTACTATTTCAAAGACACCTTTTCCTTTCTTGATATTTGAAAAAAACTCAAATAGTTACTTTTAGTTACTTTAAAAAAACATCTTGTTACAAGTTGCTATCCTATGGCACAAGCACAATTAAGCAGATTGGCCACATATCTCTGTAATTAATAGTAATTAAACATTTGCTGTTATACTACAACGGAGTGGCCTTATCCCTTGTTACATTACAACATTTGCATGGCCTGGCATGACATGACAATAATGTGTCTTACACTAGTTATAAAGTCATTATAATTAATTAGAATTATCTCATTATTTACAATGAGTTTTTCCCACCCATCATTTGCCATCAGACTCAAACGCACTGTGCTTTTCAGTGAAGCCTGCTCCACACATTGAAACAGTAGTGGCTGGTGGCTTCTGTCCTCTGCAAGTTTTAGTCCAGATTTTCAAGGAACTATTCCAGGTTCTAAATTCTATCCCCCAAATGGTTCCTTTAAAATTAAGACTAAACCACTGAATGGACTCACCACTCCACTGACATGGCAGCCATCAGCCAACACTGCACTCAGAGGATAGCCATCAGATCTACCTGGGATGTTGGTTGTATGCATGAATCTGGCCTTCCAAGAGGTGTTGTGATTCTGAGTGGTTGGATGGAGTGAGAGTTAAGTGAGATGGGGGAACCCTGGTACATTTCATAGAGAGTGGCTGGCTTGTGAAAATATCTTTTTCACTCTAAAACAAAGAGGCACTAAGATCCCACGGCATTCAATTCAAATTCTCTGATGTCAAGATTATGAGGCAGCCCACCTCGTAGACAATGTACAAGCTGTGTAAACACCGTGGGCTCTCTTATTTCTTATCCTTCACAATGGCCATTTAATTGGGCTGAACTGGGGATTTTTTTTTTAACTTGGTCATGTTGTGTCTGCACTCCAGCAGGCATACTCTTGTGCTTTCTGGTGGTCTCAGTTTGCAGGTACACTCCCTGATTCTTTGTCACTAGTGAATCATTTTCCTACTTTTATCCTTATTTTTGCCCTTGAGGAGTGCCTTGCTAAAATGTTTTTAGGTGTTTTGCTAGCATCTTCAGTGTTCAGAAGTCATCCTCAGATCACTTAGGTAATTTTAAACTCCGGTCTTGATGACGTTCCAGGGACACCTTCTGTAGATGGCAGCGTGCATCAGTTTGCTTGTTTCCAAATGAGGTTGGCCAACCCTGCTGCATATTTTGCAGAGTGGTTCCTGCATTTAAGCCTCAAAATCCTGCCCAGATAAGCACCATGACTTCAGAGTGGCTCCCAGTCACTGAGTGTGGAATGCGACAGTGCAAGATGGGCAACTTTAGTGTCAGAGGTGTGGATTTTGGGCTCTTGGGACCTTCCCAGGGTCACATGGACTGTAAAAAATGCCAACTTCCCTCCACCCCACCCCCAAATCCAGAAGTCCACAACAGTTTTTGTGTGCATGTGTGTTAAAAATTGGTGGGGGAGTGTGGGGTGGCACTACCACCTATTAAAAAAGTGAATTGCAGTTCCTAGAGCCTTCAAGGAAAGGTAATTCACTTTTCCTCTCCTCTCCCCTTTCCCTTACTTCCTTTTGTCTAGAAAAGACATATTTGGTAGGAGTTCTGGGAATGTTTGGAGCTCACAGAAATAACTGGGAGGAGGGACGCATGCAGTGCCTGGGCATATTTAGGAAAGTTCTGGGCAGGGATGTAGCTACAGGGGAAACAAAATGAGAGTATTGCCCTCTAAAATAAGAGTTTTGCCCTGCCCCCAAATGCTCCACCAGCCCTCATATTTCTACCATTGCAAAAAGTAAGACATGAAAATCATTCACATCTAGACCTCTTACATTTGTTTTGTTTGTATTCTCTTGGTCACCTTGCCTGACTTCTTTTCTTTGGATGCCTAAAATGTATTTCTAAATGCTCAATTGATGTTTTAAGTCGTTATAATGCTAGAAATTTGGTTTCTGAAGGAAAATTTCATTGAAGGGGGGAAATTTTCATTGAGAGTGGATAGGTTTGTCTTATTTCTAGTACACATCTACATGACAGCCAGTGTGGTGTAGTGGGTTGAGCATTGACTATGACTCTGGAGACCAAGGTTCAAATCACTACTCAGCCATGGAAATGCACCAGGTGACCTTGGGCAAGTCACACTCCCTCGGCCTCAGAGGAAGGCCACGGCAAACCCCCTCTGAACAAATCTTGCTAAGAAAACCCCATGATAGGTTCTCCTTAGAGTTACAGTAAGTCAGAAATGACATGATGGGGCCATCTCATCTCTTCAGCACGTTTACATAAATTCACAAGCACAAACATTAAAGTGCCACCTAGGTCACAAATTTCCTTTTCATATACTTTTCACATGCATGTTTGCAGGTACACATGTACATTCATTTTTACACTTTCCTTGCTCCCCAGTGGATAGCCAAGAGGACTGTAGTGAAAAAATCTGATACCAGGCAGACAAATTATTGGATTTTATGGTGGGATAAGTGATATCCAAACCTAATACTCGTTTTGGGAATTGATTTGCTTAAGGGTTCTGATCATATGACAAACTGTAGACCTCGTCAGCATTATTTCCTTCTAAGGAATGTTGCGGTCCATCTGACGGAGCTAGAATTTCACACTGTGCAGTCACGGGGTTTGATCCCAATAGCTTTTGATATCAAGGGAAGTTGAGCCTGCATGGAAATTCTTTGGTAAGCATTTGTCAGTGCTGGATTAAATGATTCTTGGCATCCTGGGACTGGTCAACATGCTTGTGGTGTCTTTGTTGACGTGCATTTGAAGACCCTATCCTGAAATGAATAGCTGTATGTGAACCAAACCAAACAAATATCAACATGTAACAGCGTCATGGAGATATTTGACAGACTGGGCAAAATCGATGCGTGACGGATTGCAGTACCTCAACCTTGGCCTATCCCCCTCCCCCAATATATTGGTCTTAAGATCTACCTAAAGTCAGGAAACAGGAAGGAAAGCAAGGCTGGTGTTAGCTTACACATCCCTCTGAAAGGGCCCACTATTACACTCATTTCTACCCCCTTCCATCCATCCCATTGTCCTTGGGCATCCATGTTAGGGCAGTTTAGAAATTCTTTTCTGAATGCCTCACAATGCCCCTCAGACAGGGTGACCATGGGGCAGATGTGGGAAATTACTACTACTGCCTGCTTGCACCAAGGTCATGTAAATCAACAAGAGCCTGCCAACAGAAGAGGAAGGAAGCAGCTGAGGCACATTATTTTTACACACACACAAAAAGCCTCACACACAAATACACACCTTCAACTCTGGACTGGAGTTGTCCCTGAATGAAGCTCAGATTTTATGGCTTTCCCCCCTACCTCCAGTGTGTGTCTGCATGTGTGTGTGTGTTTTAAATGCCAAACCAAAATCCTTCTCATAACTTTATTGTCTTGTTCATAGGTTATGTGTGCAGGGGGGGATTTTGCCAGTTTGGAAGGGGATATACCTTACAGGCTAAGGGCTCATCTACACAAGCCAGGACATGCCAGCTTCCCACCAGTGTTTCCTGGCCACAAATTGGGCCCGTTCCTCTCTAGTTCCCTCCAAAAAATGGGAGGAAATCCAGATGTGCACGCCAGCCTCTCACTCCAATCGCCAGTGCTGGCATCTCGCTTGCTCTTCCGGAAGTGAGGAAGCCAGCTTGGTGGCGCAGTGCTTAAATGCCGGTACTGTAAGCCACCACATTGCACCTTTGATTCCAGAGGGCTCCAAGGTTGACTCAGCCTTCCACCCTTTCGTAGGTCGGTAAAATGAGTACCCAGCTTGTGGGGGGCAATTAGCTAACACACATTGGAAACTGCTTAATGCAGTGTTGATGTGTCAATTGCTATTGCTTAAAACAATTTGTAAGCCACTCTGATAGCCTTGTGGTGGAAGAGTGGGGTATAAATAACTAATAAAAATAAAAAATAAAAAAATAAACATGTGACCAAGGCCCCTTGGATGTGACCACTCTTGGTCATATACTACAGGACTCGTTCCTGCTTTGGAGAGAGCAAGGAAGGACAGTAGCTGCAGTGAAGGTCCTGCCTGCCAGAACATCTCCTGCAGACACATGGGGCCCGATCTGTTACTTCCTGGAGGGAAGGAATTAAAGTAGATAATTTTTGTGGTAAAGGGCCCTACCTGTCTTCCTCGATCTTAGCCCCATCTCTGCCGCAGGGATGGTGAGGACTGCCTAGGGACTGCAGGGTTCTAAGACAGGGGCAAGATGGGGTATATTGCCTGTACAGAGAAGCCCTAAGATGATTGAAATGCATAACAGGGCTTTCTCACTGACAGCATCCCACCTGCAGAACTTCCTCCAAAGAGAAGTCAGGCAGGCTCCATTTCTATTGAGTTTCCAGTGGGCAGTTAAGACTGTGTTATTTCGATTGGCCTTTCGCCCTTCAAACCAGGGTGACTGCTTTGCCTGTTCTAATCCTCTATTTTAAAAGAAGTTTTAGCCTGTTTTAATATTTTAAATATTTTCTATCCATTGTACATCAACACAGAAGCCTTGAAAGGCTGAGAGGTGAGAAATAAACACTTTAAGTAAATAAGTGTGGTGCAGACTTACCAGTGGGAGCAGTTGTAACACTGATCTCTGGGCAGAAACCATTCCTCCTGCTGCAAGAGCTCCAGTGTGGAATCTGAGTAGGTTCAGGAAGCATTGCCCTCATTTCAGCGGCATCATGATGCAACTCAATGAAGTGACATCATGACAAAATGAAATCAGAATGGGAGCCATGCTGTCTCCTGCAGCTTTGTGGGGTAATATCAGTCATGACTCCTGGTAGAATGATGCCCACTGTCAGACATGAAGCAAGTAGCAGGAGTGGCCAAAAAAAAATTAAGGGTGATCGTAGCAACTCCTCAGACATCACCTCTGAGTGAAACATCTCTACAACTAACTTTGGGTACAGCCCTATACTTGCATCTGCAGTTCCTCTTCCCCCACTTCCCCATAAAACACAAGCCTGTGAGTACATCTTACATCATGTCCCTTCAAGCCTTAAGGAGCCAAGGAGCTCTTTGAGTCTGGCAGAAGGTTGAGATGGTAACTGAAGATACTACTGTATATGTGCAGATTTTCAACATTTCCTGAAGTAGCGCTGGCTCTACCACTGGGCAGAAAGTGGCAACCATCTCAGGTGGCAGATACTTGGGGGCAGCAACAGTGATTCCTGGTCTGTCCCTTCTGTCATCTGCGACTACTTCCCCTTTGGTTTGTTTCCCTCAGGTGTGGTGGAGATGGTTATTTCATTGCCAGTATTCAGTTGGCAGTCCAGTCCAGTATGTGAAGTTGGGGGGGGGGGGCACTGACTTGTCCTTCCTGTTCTAGTCTGGACCAGAAGCCAGTCTTTATTCTCCACAGCGAACCAAGCAAATGACCAATGTACAGCAGGACCTCTGTATCCACTGATTCATTATCCACTGATTCAATTTTCCACAGGACACAAAACAGCACACCTACCATAGAGTCCTCCTAGAAAATGTGTTCTCTCTAGCCATTTTCTAGGTCCTCCAAGGCAACTCTATGGTATTTTAAACCAGAAGTCCCATTATTTTCAATGGTGTTCACTATTATCCATGGTTTTCAGTATCCATCCCCCCCCCCAAACCCCTAGTGGATATAGGGGTCCTACTGTACTGGATGTAATTGTTTCTAATTCTTGCAATAATTACGACGTTGTGTCAGCAGCATCCTTGTAGAATAGGATTGCTGGAGTGAAAACTGGAGACAGCTCCTATACTGTTAATGGTTGGGTAGAAGCAGGCATTTCAGCAAGTGTTGCTTATCATGCAACTAGGTAACAAGTGGAAAATCCCTCTGTTATACAATCATTAAAAGTGCATGAGCCCTTTCCAGTTATCATTCTGAAATGCTTTGTGCAGAACAAGGATCTCTTTTGAGCCCCAAGAGCTGTTCCAGTGCTTATCTCATGTGGTAGCAACTTCAGAAGACTCCCCTCCTTCCTTCTATATTCAAACTTAGTTTTATTGTTTTTAAAAGCATAGTTCTTGTCATTATGTGTACCATGTATGCTTAAAATATTTTGGGGTGGAGCTTTTTATGCCTGCTGGTTGCTTCCTATTGTTGCTGCACAGCTCAGCAAGCCTTCCTACATTCTCTCAAGTGTGAGAGACCACATATGACGGCGTTGCTATTGTCGTAGAAGGATGTGGGTGTGGCAGTAGGGATTGCAGAAAGGCATCCTCCATTTTGAAAGCAAGCAAAAACATTTCTGTGGCAGCTGGTATGACAGAGTTGGCTTTTGTTTTCTTTCAACCACCACCCCTCATAATTTATATAATTTATCAGCACTTTCCAGATTATTCAGAGGCAGAAAGGCCCAAATTGTGGCAATGGTGGCAATGGTGTAGTTTCTTCTCATTTCTGGATTTTATGGTTTATGGTTTTATCCCTCCTCTCCAATTCCAGAGAGTAACAAGTATAGTAGGAATGAAAATTCTGGGTCACATGAATCCCCCCAAGCCTCCATAGTCTCTTCAGACTATCCTGAGACCCTTATCACTGAAAATAGTTTTTCAGCCTCAAAATGGAGAAATTTGCACCCCAGAGGTTTTGGAGATGACTCGGTCATTGCTGGTTTTGGAAACAAAATATGGGAAAATGAGGCAGATATAGCTGCTGGATTCTCCCCAGCTGTCCACCTCTGGTGTATTGCTTTACTTCCCTGTGTGTTAAGCCACTTTTATTGTATTTGAGAGCACTTGTTCCTCTTTCTAAATGGGGTCCTATATCTAAAATCCTGCCCTGATGGTGCCACTGGAACGTGGGAGTGCTAACATGCATGAGAGGCCTGAAATTTCACCAGGTGGATTGAAACTGAAACTGCCATCTTGGGTGCATCCTGTCCTATATGCTCATCAGATCAGACAGCATTGGTCCTCTTCAACCCCACGGTGTGTGAGTGCAGTGAAATGATTCTGAAGGATGCTGTAGGGATTCACACACACAATGCCCTGATGTAGCACGTGCTACCACTGACAGAAACTGGGGAATCCTAGAAACCTCATCATTGCCCAGAAAGCATGGTCCTATCTCACAAAGCATATCGGTCAAAGGGGAAGATGGATTACCATGGTTTATCTTGCTGCTGCAAGGACAATGCCTGCCTGTAGCTTAGGGAGCAGGTTAGGAATATGTATGTATACAAATGGCACCTGTAAGAACATGGCATAGGGTGAGATGCTGCTGTGCCAAGTGCCCACCAGCCACGTTCTCTTCCAAGATATTCCATTCCTGCCAGTCAACTAACCTAGTAATATGCTCTTCCAGGATATTCCATTCTTGTGCAGAGTAAAAACTAGCCAACCTGTCAGCCAGCCACACCTTATTCCAGGGTATTCCATTCTTGTTCACAGTAGCAGCCGTCCAGCCTGTTATGCCCTTTTTCCAGGATTTTGAATTTTCTTTTCTGTTCCCAAATGTTCAGTCTTCATTAACTTTCATTTTTTCTGTTCTTTTTGTTCCTGTTTTCCTGCTAAAACAATACTCTGCTTCTGCAGACCCTGAGCTTCCCACCCAAGTATGCTGATAATTCTCTCTTGTACCTTGGTAGGCCCATTTTGACTATATAGCCAATTTTGCTACATATTCAGCAACTGAGTTATATGTAGGGTTGCCAGATCTCAGGGCCTAGCCCTGAATCTCCTGATTTTGTGGGCCATCTCCAGTTAGGAGGTGAGAGTGTAAATTCTCCAGTTTTGGTGGACCCAGCTCTGGGCAAAAGGAAAAGGCTGGATCCGAAGCTTCTGCTCAGCTAGTAGAATAGTGGTTTGCTACAATTTGCTTAATTGATTTGTTGCAACTTGCAAAGACTCTTAGGGTGGAGGGATGTTGATATTTTTACTTAGTTTCCTCTTTCTCTCCCAGTCATTGTGGTGCTAGGGCTCACCCTCCACTCAGCTCTGCATCCACGTTCTAGCTAGAAGCAAGCAAGATAAATTAAATGTTTCTTAAGTCACCTTTCTAAGTAAGTGAGAAGAAAGAATCCCCTCATTTCACCTTGCTCTGGGAATAGCCCTCTTAGTTTACTTCTGTCTTAATTTCTAAACAGGAAAAATATGTTTTCTCAGTGTGTATGGGTGTGTGTTGACAAGCATGTTGCAGCAATCAGTGACAAGCTGTGAACAATTATGGTTGGTACTTAATGCATAATGATTGACAACATCATCAGGGACTGTCTCAGGTTTTGGTCCAGGAACCTCAGGACCTGGGACTATCCTAAACTGGCAACTCTAGTTATATGTGATGTGTATATATATATATATTGAATATACAAAGGTTGCCTCCAGTTTTAATCAAAAAGCAGAATCTTTCCCAGGCAGAAACCCGAAAGATTGGGAAATGCTATTGACGCATTCACCTATTCATGTTACTGATTCACATCGTAAGTGTCTCATTATTTGTTGATGTAAACTTTGATGCCTTGTCCCTGAGATACTCACTTTATAGCATTCAGGGAAGTATTTTGAAAGAGCAGAGTCCCCAGAGGACTATAGTGTGTGGTTATGGTCATTGTGCACCTCAGCTTTCAATTGCAAAGAGATTGTTCTAAATGTGGGAATAGGAAATGATGTGTCCGAACACTTCCAGTCCATCTGTACGGGCTGGTCTCTACCAGTCTTGCACACAGCTGGACTGAAACCAGTGCGGGAGGGAGAAAAGGATGTTGTGCACCATGCTGGACTTTCACTCTGGGCATTATTGTTCTTGAGTATTGTGACACTGAGGCATGCAATCATATTTTGGGTGTATTTTGTAAGAACACCTCGAAAACATAGAAATTGGTCTTGGGATGCATAATATATCTTCATAAGCATATTGGCTTTTTCAAAAAAGTAAGTCTCTCTGGCCCTTAAGGCAGATGCAGGGAACCTTTGGCTTGCCAAATGTTTTGGGCTGCAGTTCCCATCATACCTCACCATTAGCTATGCTGACTATGGCTGATGGGAGTTGCAGTTCCACAACATCTGGAGGACCATACATTCTCCACCCTAGATTTAAGGCTAGGAAAATAAATACGTTTTGTGTTATCTATGTTATCTATATCTTTATATCTATATATGAGTGTTTACTCAGCCCAAAATTGGAGAAATTTCTATTGACACCTAAACATGAACAAATCTGACAGTTTTGCTTTTGTTTAAAATTGCAAATTCTTTCCGTCCTATTCATGACAAAATGCCAAATTTTGGTAAGTTTTGATCAAAATCAGATCTGAACCAAATTCTTATCCTTCTGTACTGCCTAAATTCAGTGAGGATGATCCCAATATGGAGCAGACAGTGTTGTACCTGCCTGTCATGTTATTATGAAGAGCTTGTCCAGTGAGAGGGCGGAGATAAACAACCATCCTAATTCAACACCACAAAGGTGCTGAAAATGTGCTAAAAGACAGACTTTTAAGGGTGACACACTCAAAGCTTTAGATCTACATGAACCAAGCTGTCCGTTTTAGTTGCTTCAACCTTCAATAAAATAATAAATAAGCACCATATTCTTTTCATCCGTCTGGATGACCTTTGTGAATCTTCACGAATTCTTACTTTAATGAAATGGTTTGAACAATACTCTCACCCACCCCTACTGAGGTGTCAGTCAGCAAAGGACCAGCACAGGTGGGTGTCTGAGAAGTATTGTTTCATGCTCTCCAGTGCAACCCATGGGAAATGTACCCTTTGTGCATTGATTTGTCAGAGTAGCAGTTATTTGGTCATCACCTGCCTGTCTGCTAGGGAGCCTTCTTCAAACTGGATCTCTTCTTCATGATCTGGTGTTTCTCATTCACTCAGAGGCAAGGAGATGCTCCTCCCTATGAAGATCCTTGGATGACCTGTGGATTCCAGTCCACCTGCTACCAGCAGAGGGCAATCTACCCACTCTGGGATGAGACGGCCATCCAAGAAGTGCCCACAGGGCTAGAGTATCACAGCACAGGTAGGACATTCTTCCTCATTGCTTTCTTTGTATGTAGGGGAGCTTTTTTACCTTTTTCCTTTTCAGAGATCTCTGGGAAACTACTTTTGCTAGCGTGGGGAAATGGAAAAGAGATGGCCCTGTCAATCAGGAAGCCCCATAACAATGCTTGCCTCTGCCAGGAATGTGCTTTGTGTATTTAAATAAGCCCTTCTCTCAGCCTCAGTCCCCTGCCTAGCTGTCTGTGATATGGGGATAACACTACTGACCTCTCCTAAAGGGGTTATTACAAATGTTGAGGAATGATGTGTCTTGCAGTTCAATAATATCTGGAAGATGACACATTTCCCCTCCACTGATCTAAGAGGCAAATTCATGGGGGATAGTTCTACTACTGAATGTGGAGAGTTCATTCTAAAAGTAATTAGTTGCTGTAATTACTCCAAGGCTCCCCTAAATCAGTTACTTTTGCAATTTTAACTAGGCAATTTTCCTATTCCACAAAATTAATTAAAATCGCTGCTTTTGGTTAGCTTTAAAACATCCAAACCTTGCAAGCCACTGGTCCTGTGGTACAAATCACACTCTGTTTCCACTCACCATTATCATCTCAGCACCCACAACAGAGCATGAGGTAGTCACACAAGGCACAGCATGAGCCGGAACATGAACCAAGTGATATTCCTCCTCCTCCACCATTATTGGTGTTGTCGTCATTATATTTATTTATATCCCATCTTTCTCCCAATATAGGTACTCAATATAGAGACCATTTAGTGAGGCAGTGCCCCATGCCTATCAGTGCAGTTACAAAATCATACCTGAAAAGGAATTATGTTATTCCTCATTGAGTAATAATGCAATGGTGGTTGTTGTTGTTATGTGCCTTCAAGTCAACTCCAGCTTAAGGTGACCCTATTGTAGGATTTTCTTGGCAAGATTTATTGAGAGAAGGTTTGCTATGGCCTTCCTCTAAGGCTGAGAGAGTGTGACCTCCTCCAAAGCCAACCAATGGCCTCCCATGGCTGTGTAGGGATTCAAACCCTGCTGTTCTAAAGTCCTAGTCCCACACTCAAACCACTACACCACACTGGCTCACTATTGCAAAAAGGAAATAAGTACAAGTCAATAGTTGCTTCTAGGAGTTGTCCACATGGTGAAAATACCCCTCACAGAATTTGCTCAGAAAATGAGCTGTCTTAATGGGATCCTGCATTGTCTTGTTGTATTGTGAAGGAGGAGGTGAAAAAGAAGAAAAACTATGTAAGAAAAGTAGGTTTTCCCAACTTTTTTTAAAAAAAAAAAACCCTCAAGAGATATGCGCATTTTCTCTCCTTTAGACAAGTCATTCAACATGAATCACTTCCCCATGCCGGACACAGTGCAAATCTGATTGGCTGGACAAGTACAAGGGGTGGGTCTGGGTTACAGGTTTTTTTGCCCCCAAAAGTGGGGGCATGAGGGACATTTTTCCCATGTTTTGGGTATCCACTGGGTTATTTTAGCCCCAGGAAAGGCCTTTTTTAAAGCAAGAAGTAAGTTGGATGTGACTTTCAGTCACTTCTTAGTTTGAAAAAAGGCCTCCTCTGGGCCTGAAATAGACAAGAGGGGGGCCTGAAAACATGGCAAAAATGCCACCACAGTACATGGAGCATGTTAGGGGGCATTTGAAGGCATTTTTAACAGCCAGAGGTGTGGTAATGGGTGTGCAGTCCCCAAAGTTCTTCAGGGGGGTTAATGAGGCCTCCTAGTTTCCCTCATTTGCCCATTCCTGCTCTAGAAGATATCCCACACTGAATACATTGGTGGACTTATACAGTGGACTTGAAATATTCATTTGCAGGGCTTTACATGCCTTATGGGAGCCAGTGTGGTGTGGTGGTTTGAGCATTTGACAACAACTCTGGAGACCAGGGTTTGGATGCCTGCTTGGCCATGAAAACCCATTGGGTGACCTTGGGCAAATCACACTCTCTCAGCCTCAGAGGAAGGCAAAGGCAAACCCCCTCTGAACAAAGCTTGCCAAGAAAAATCCCATGATAGGTTCACCTTAGGATCGTCCTAAGTTAAAAATGAGTTGAAGGCACACAACAACAACAGCAGCAACATCCCTTATCGCAATAATCCTCACTACAGCTCTGCAAAATGGTTTGATTACATGCACATGTATTGGTTTTGGGACTGAGGCTCAGAAAAATAACCCAAGGCTTCTCAACACTTGCAGCCAAGGTAAATTCTGAATTGAGGCTCATTCAGATAATCAGTGCATTTAATGAGTTTTGCTGAAATTATTGAAATCAGTTCCCTTGACCATGAAATGGATCCCCTCAAGTGACCTGCAAATGTGTTTTTTCTTCTTTGTTCTCTCTTTCTCTTTTTTACTATGTTTTGATTGAGTCCAGGATTTTTCACCATCCTTTGACTTAGTGCAGGGCCTAGCCTCTATTTTAAACTAAGTAGAGGAAGCCACACATTTGTATATGCCTCTAGGTATAAAGTTTCACTTCTGCACACATGTGCACAATTCATCTAATTGTCCTTTTATGATACCAGCACTTGAATTTGACTCTCAACATCAGCCACTTTCAAAGTCTAAGGGTATGAGGATTTTTAAAATGACACCCTGTATCCCCCAAAATCGAAACAAATTTTGCAGTTTGTCCACTGTTTGCCTTTCCAGAACAATGTTGGCCTTTGATGCAAAAAGTGAGATTTGCATGTCAGATAAGATTACATAGTGCAGTGGCAGGAGAAAAGTATGTTTAGAGACCTTTGCTGGGCCATAAAGCCTGGGCTTGAGCACTTTTTAAAAGCAAGATTGTTTACATGCAAGAATTTTCATTGGAATGTTATCACTTTCCCGGAGTTCCAAAGATATCTGCGAAGTCGTTTGATTTTTGTTGCAGTTGCTAGCAAGTCTCTACTTCAAACAGCAGAACTGAGCATCCATGATCTATGGTTGCAAAAGGTAGAGAAAGAGGCTCATTTTGGAAGCCTTTGGAAACCTTGCTTCCATGTGGAATTGGGGCATGGCAGTTCATCACCATTGCTTTGATCAGATCGGGAGCAGTAAAATTAAGAACAGCTGGGGCAGCTGAAAGGTGAGAGACACCCGGGTGCTGTTTACATGATGAAAATGTAGTAGGAAGAATTCATGTCAAACCCTGGTTGTTTACACATACATTGGGTTGGGCACGTGATTTTCAGAAGGGGGGGCACCTTTTATCCCACAACCTGCGGGACTTCTAGTCCCGTGGTTTGTGGTGGTTTTTAAAAAAGTCACAGGAGGATTCGGAAAATCAGAAATGTAAACAGCCCGGGACAAGCTATCTTGGTACTAGGTGATGACCGGAAATGGTGACCAGGGGTGGGCTCAGAAATCAGTGACCAGAAAAGGAGGGGTCAGTCACCCGTTCAATAGATTCAGCCTTACCAGCTGAAAACAAAGGCATCCCTTCCAGCTGCACGAAGGTTTGTGTGTGTGTGCATGTACTAAATCACCCTGTTCAATGGATTTCTATGCTGCAAATCCTTCAGCTTTAACCTGTTCTTCTACTGCATGATGGGTTTAAATTTTAAAGAGAAAGTAAATTATAAAGAGATCGTGGGTGGAGGATCGCCCATTCATCCCCTGCCTGGATCCCCTCCCTGGGTCTGAACGGATAATCAAACGTTCACCCACCCACCCACCCCAAAGCATAGTAAAAAATGCCAGCGTCTGAGCGGATGATCACACATTCATTCATCCCCCCCACAAGGCACAGTAAAAAATGCCAGCATCTGGGTCTTTCAAAATGCCTTGTGTGTCCTCCTCTTATGATCCCTGCACTGGCTTGAAACCTTCACTTCACAGCTGCCTCTGCTTAAAGGGTTAACATTTTAAAGAGACAGGACAACCACAAGCCTCTGCCCCCTGCATTCGGCTTGTACTGGCTTGGGCTTGTGTGTGTGTGCGTGCGTGCTGGGGCTCCAGTCTGCTCTGCTTTTGATCTCTCTCACACTCCCCAGCACCAACTGATCACTCCTTCCCCCGCCCCCAGTTTAGCTGGCTTTAAATGGTGTTCTTTCATTTCTAAAGGAAAGCAAAGGGTTTAGCCACTGATCGTTCCTTCCTCCCCTGGATTCCTCCCCTCATCCCCTCAGCACCTCATCCCCAATGCAACACTCATTCACCCCCTCATCCCCAACCAGAAGCCTGAAAAAACATTTGAGCCAGCCAATAGCATCGCTCATGGCGATGCTATTGTCCTTAACTGTTGACGTCTAAAGGAAGTACATCACTGAGGTTGTGAAAAAACGAGTAATTGCATCCTTGATTGACAGCTTAAAAAAAATTCCTGGTACCGTAAACTCATGTAAACAAAAAACAAAAAAACAAAACAAAAAAAAAAAACCCAACCAGGATAGTATATAGTGGGAGAAGGTGCATATCATGGGACGGGATGCCATGTAAACAATGATCCCGGAATCTCCTGGGATATCCAGTTCAGAGACAAAAACCGTGTAAAAAGGGAGGGACGAATATGGGATCAAGAAATCCCAGAACGCCCTGCAACAAAAATTACCGTCTAACTAGCACCCGGTAGAATTGCCCAAGAATGAGCAAGGTTCTAAACTCTACACCATAGTAAGCTGCATCCTGAATAAATGCTGCAAATCAAGTATAGCAGCACATTATTTTGTTTGTATGTTACATTCTGCTTTTCATAAGCCTGGGGAATGGAGTAAAATTTGTATCCCTCTCTTTGTAGAGGCAAGTCCAGTTTAGTCTTCCTCTGGTTTCCAGGAATGCACCAGGAATCTCTGTCTATTATATCCTCCATCAGAAGGACTAGAAACATCCAAGAAATTACTCATGGAAGACAGAGGTTTCATCAAGTTGTAATGTGAGCCTGGCTTCCTTCTAGCTTCACAAGCAAAATGTGTACATCTAGCAAAGTGAACATTGGTTTATTTCCCCATCATGTTCTGTTCTTTAGGAGGGCTGTCCACTTTTTTTTAAAAAAATTGTACATATTCACTCCAGAGGGGAATGTGTATATTATAGATGAACAAAATAGCAAGGGAACTTTCTGAGCAGCCTCACTGACTTAAAAATGTCCTATGTGTTTCCATCCCTTGATCTTCAAGCAACAGTACCATCAGGCCTTTGAGACAGAATCCCTGAGCTCCTGTTCAGCAGAACACTAGGAGAACCCCAAAACACAGCTGGGTTGTTTTGCCATACAGTTGGACTCCTTGAACCAATATACACAATTTAGGCTATCCACAGCTGAAAAAATAGAGACACCTTCCATAAAGCTGCACTGGAAAATGCCTAGAGAGGCATCTTCTCTAAGCGTCTTCTAGGTCCTCCAATGCAACTTTATAGTATGTTTGTATTGGAAGTCCTTTATTTTAATAGGATTCACTGTTATCCACATTTTCAAGTATCTGTGGTAAGTCCATGAAACTGAAACCCTGTGGATATGGGGGTCCGACTATTTACACATTAACACATTAAAAGAACCCTCTCCTCCACCATGCTGGTAAGACTACTCAGCACAAATTCTAAAATTACTTAACTTCTTCACTGTTCCCAGGAGGGACCAGATGCTACTTTTTTTGCAACTGTTTTGTTTGATTAGTGCTGAAAACAACAGGGCTAAAAGTACAGTATCTCTACGTATGTGTGTTTTCATTATGAAGAATCTGCATTTACAATCAACCTCCTTGAAAGATATCTCCATTTCCTCTTGCTCTATATTCTGGTGAAATGTGGTACAATATTGCTTAACGTGACCTTAGATAGTTTTTGTCCTTAACTGTTGTCAAGTCAACTTTAACTTATGAAAACTCTACAAATGAGAGACTTCCAAGTCACCTTGTCATCAACAGGACTTACAGACTCAGGGCTGTGGCTTCCTTGATTGAGCCTATTTACCTGTAATATTCCTGTAATGCCCTCTCCATTGACGCCCCCTTGTCATGGGAGAGAGGCTTGCGTACCCTAATGATGTTTTGAGCTATGCTGGCGGTGGCATAATAGCCACCAGTAGGGTCTCCCATGCCAGACAGGTCAAACCTGAAGGGTCTGACAAAGAGCGTCAAAAGGCAGGATGGGCTCTCTAGCCTTATGGCAACCATCCTAGGAGAAGGAAAACTCTAATCCCAAACCCAGGCAGATGGTGCTCGTCCAACCCTGTAAGGTCTACCATCTAAGAGAAGGAAACTCTAATCAAACCTACGACCCAAGGACCTCACTGCTACCGTCCATGCTTGCAAGGCCAGCAGATGAACCTTTGGTTTAAAGGTTGAAGCCAGTTCTGTGCACACTGCGCTTCACCAGAAAAATTCATTGCACAGGCTAGAAGGACAAATCCAATTCCTGTAATGCAGTCTTCCTCTTCCTACTGTCTTTTACCTTACCAAGCATTGTTGTCTTTTCTAGTGTCTTCTCATGATATGTCCAAAGTACAACAGTCTCTATTTAATCATCTTGGCTTCTAGGGAGAGTTCAGGCTTGATTTGCCCTAGGGCCCATTTATTTGTCTTTTTTGGCATTTCAGGGTATCCACAGAACTGTCCTCCAGCACCAAATTTCAAATGAGTTGATTCTCTTCCTAATCGGCTTTCTTTACTGTCCAGATTTCACATTGATACATAGAAATTGAAAATAGAGTGGCATGGATAATCCTGACTTTGGTATTCAATGATATATCTTTACACTTCAGGATCTTGTCTAGTATAGCTGCCCTTCCAAACTCTAGTCTTCTTCTGATTTATTGACTGCAGGCCCCATTTTGAAAAATGACTGAGCCAAGCTATAGGAAATCTTTTACTATCTCAGTGTCTCCATTGTCTACTTTAAAGTTTCACGAATCATCTGTGGTTATTGCTGCTCCCTTTGTAGTTGAACAGGTCTTGCTTGATGCTTTCCTGTGGCCATTGCTGCTTCCTCTGATCAGATTCAATCTCAAGCATTTCATATGGTGCATCACCCATGTATTGGGTCATTAAACCTGATGAAACAATAAGGAAGCTGTATCCTAATCGAGCATATGTTTATGCTCTGATATGACTTGGATTGCTAATGGGATCCATTTGATAGCTCTCTGGACTTTGACAGGAGAGACTGGAACTGATTTCCCATCCTGATTATCTTGGGTAGCTTTTAGCAAATGTCTTGTTTCTCAGTTTCATTGTCCCCCTCTGGAGATATAATAGTAACCTGCCTCATTGGGAAGGTGTTGATACATCTGTCTCTTGGGAATTCTTTGTATTTGAGCAACTTTGAATTTGCTTTTGGTTAAGGTATTTCACATGATTTATTGACTATATGTTTTAAGATGAATAGACAGGGGGAAAAGATATTAATGGTTGGCTTTTGCACAGTTTAGAAAATACAGTAAGATCCATGTATCCACTGATTCATTATCCACTGATTCAGTTATCCACGGGACACAAAACAGCACACCTACCAGAAAGAAATACAGTGAAAACCAATCAGGACTTGAGTTCCAGAGCAGCAATTGAGGAAAAGAACAAGAGTATGTCCAAACTGTGCAGAAAATGTGGATCAAGCTCTGAGGCTCGAGCTTCATATGGTGCTGCCCTGCCCTTTGTGCATCAAACGGGTCTTACATTCTTTAAAAACAACCACAAAGTGGTCAAAGAACATTAGGGTTTTGAATGCACAACTCACTTGTCCAGTCATTTTCATTTGAATCAGCATTGATAAGGGGGAAAATAACCCAAGTGTTTGGATGCAGAACAACAAAAACTCCCTGCAAAGCTTTTTGGGAGGGGAGGGGGAAATATGTTTCATGTTTGTCTCCCAGGGTAGTAGCTTTCAGAAAGAAACACATGTTAATATGGTCCTTGGACATCATGCAAACAGCTTGGCAGAGGGTTTTTGCCTGTCTTACAGCAGCCCCAGACTGATCCCAGCCATTAGGTGCCATTAGAACTCAAGAACTCAGCCTTTGGTTCTTCTCTGGACAAATTGTACTTTTGGGTGTTTCATCTCATTTTGTAAGGCCTGAGGCAATCAAAAACCTTCTTTTCTGCTATGTGTGTGTGTGTGTGTGTGTGTGCGCGCGCGCGTGTGTGCCCCGAAGGCAATGTTGGGAGGGGATATGTTGCAAAAACTCTGAGCATCTCACAACATCTGTTTTGCAACCAAGAGCAAAAAGAGAAAAAAGATAAAGGCCTGCTGCTTACCAGAAAAAGGATCTTCTTCTCATGTCCTTCAGCTGAGCTGCATTTTAGGTGGGGATGATCCCAAATTGGAAGTTTTTAGTACCGTTGCAGATAAGTTGGATTGGGGGTTTGTTGTAAAAGTCTTCTAAGACTTACCGAGATATGACAACACTTTATGTGTGGGGATGTTTTCTCTTCTTTTCTTTACAAAAAGGGATCAGGATAATCTATCTATATTAAAAAAGAAAATATTTAAATAGTGTGCTGCTATGACTATCATCAGAAAGGTACCGGTAATATAGAAAGGATTAAAAGACTAAGATCTTCCAAGCCTGTTAATACACTGACAAATAATATTGCCCCTGTTATTTATTTCTATAGTTCCATTAATAGTAGGTTAGGATAGGTATTCTGTGGCCCTCCAGTGGTTGCTCAACTGAGCTCACAGCATCCCTAGCCAACAGAACCAGTGGTTAGGAATACTGGGAGCTGCAGTCAGCAGTTCTGAACCCCATTGGACATTGTGTTTTCAAGCAGAGATGGAAAGCATGTGGCCTTCCAGATGTTTCTGGATTGCAAATACCATTGGGATTTGGGATGGGCTAGGGCTGATCAAAGCTGCCATCAAACAACATTTGGAGGGCCACATCTTATCCATTTAAGCCATAGAGGTTTATAAAATATAGTTGTTGTGAACCTATATTTCTGGCTGCAGGATATGTGTGAAGACACACATTTAAATGAAACCCAGGGTTCATCACCTGCACCTTTAAATCAGATTGGGAATTGAAATGGGGAAATCATCTAGGGGAGTGGGTACAGAGCCCCTAGGCTTCCAGATGTTGTTACAAACTGGTTCATCAGCTCCTCCACCCCCCACAACCAATCCTCAGGAACATGCAGTTCAGATGGAAATGAAGTTCAATCCCATCTGGAAGGCCACCATTTTGCACCTCTAGTTCTAGGAAAAGGAAGTTGATAAATTCATGAGCACCACATAATCAGCCCACTGTATGTCCCCAGTGGATGGCTATCAGAGTTGTACCACCTCTGAGGATGGTGGTTCCATCTTGTGATCATGGCTCAAAGTACCATGGATGCTCCTTGAATTTGCCATATCCTTAAAACAGAGAGAGACAGACAGAGAGATCAAGTGGCAAAGATTGTCAAAGCTGATGAAATCTGCTTCCCATCCCTAGGAAAAACCAAGAGCTTCATTCAGCTTCTTTCCCAGTCAGGGGGGAAAAAGCCAGGACTTGATTTGCTAGTTCGGAGGGGTGTGGAACAAATTTCAAAGATTCTGTCAGTGGGTGGTTTGACTTGAGGGGTGGTGAGGTGAAAAGAACCTTTTCTTCTCCCCACGCTCAGCCCCAAACCTTCTGCAATACCATCTCTCTTTCTCTTTCCTCTCCTCCCCCAACTTCTCCCCCCCCCCATGATAGAATTGGTCTTTAACCCACTGCATTTCCCCCATTCATGCTTGCTCTCTCATGGAGTTCCCTAGAGGAAAGTTACTCTTTGTGTGTCGTTTCTGGGCGCAGGTCCAGATCCTTTCTTGGAGGAAGGCGTCTGTGTGTGTGTGTTTGTATGTGAAGGCCAACATGGCCAAGCAGCCCAATGGCTTCTCCAGCTGCAGTACATTTTCGGAGCCACGCTTGCTTAGAAGAGAATGCTCTGCATTTTTTCGCATTCTTTTATCCTATTTTTAACTGCAGCTTCTCCCCCCCACTTTCTCAGCCCCCTCCTGACGTCCCTCTCAGCCTCCTCCTTTGGCTGCTGCCTCCCCCACACTCCTTCCAGAGGAGATGAATGGGCTTCTTTTCCTCCCAGAAAGCACATCTGCTTGAGACAGTAGGGAGACCCAAGAGATTCAGGAGGGTGGTGTGTGTTGTGGGAGAGAGAAGAGTTGGCAATATGTTGTGAGCACACTAGAGGCACGGCTCCTTTCCCCTATGTCCCCATCTTCCTTCTTTCTTATGAAATATTTCCAGAAAGTGTGTCTGTGGGGGAAGGAACTATGGACAGTGAGAAAATGGGACAGGGTAGTAGCAAAAGAGAGAAAGAAGTGGGAAAAGGGAGCAAGAGAGAAGGAAGCTCAACAAGCATTAAACCAAAGCAAGGGGAAATGGAGAGGAAGGAGGCGGGGAGAACCCTGTGAATTTCAACATGGCAGTCAACTGGAAGGCTAAATAATGGAAGCACATTTGCATCAAATGGACAATGTGGGTGTCTGTTCCCTCTCATAATCAGGCATTCATCACTTCCTTATCCGATCCCAGTCCCTTCCTGCCTACCACCCTGTGCCCAGCCTGGAGTCATTGGCAGGAGCCTGGCAGGATGGTGCCCAGGGACTCAACATGAATGGATGGATGAATGAATGAATGAATGAATGAATGAATCAAATCCTTCTGCCTTGGCTTCTAGTCCTCTAGAGCCTCCAACAGTTCACAGATGAAAACCAACATGTGTGTGGCCAAGCAGTTTCAGAGCGTGGTCAAAACGGTGTGGCCAGGCAATGACAAAAAGCTTTTATTGAGGAAGAACATGCAAAATTATATTTTTACCAGGGAAACCTTGGACATGACGTTTAGGAAAGCCTGTAAAAAGAAAAGAAAAAACAAATAAGCCAACTGGGAAGGGCTTCACCACCTTTCCTGGGTTAATTGTGTGCAAACAACTTTTGTACTTTTAACTCAGTTTTGCAGCAGTTGACATAAGCCAAGGATGAAGGGGGAAAGGAGGAAGAGAGAAACTGGGACATTTTAAGAGCAGCTGAGAAAGTGGGACTGCAATGGATGAACGGGTCCCTTCCTGCCAAACTGGGACAGTTGGAGGGCTGGTCTAGAAGGCCACACACTCCAACTGCAGCTCACAAAATCCACCATTTGGAGTCTGCTTCAGTATTGAACCTTACTTGTTATCTATAGGTATAAAATTTCTGGAAAGCTATAAAAAAACCCAACTGTTTTGTCTCCTCACTTTTTTTTTTTTTTTTTGTGGGGAGGGGGGAAATGTGAATTTTCAGAAAAATAGAAAAATGTAATATTAGCATCATTCACAGATTGACAGTCAGTTTGTCACTTTAGCAACTTAAAAAAACATTACATATTAAAATTAGCATGGTTTATATATTTAAAAAAACCCCCGCAGTTTATTCAGAATATAATTAAAAATTGAGCTTACTTTTAAACTTTTTTTGTTACAAATGGAGCTCAAGTGTGTAAGGAATGCCTGCATTATAAGGAGCCTCTGTATTATAAGGAAAGTGGCCTCATGGGGCTTTGAGTACATTCTCCTATTCAGTTAAGGATCTCCAGCTAAAGCATCCCTGAGAGCTTCAGCTTGTTTTTGAAGACATCTAGAGAAAGAAACCCCACCACCTCACTGGACAATTGCTTCCGTTGCCAAACCACTCTTACTGTCAAGAAGTTCCTTCTAATGTTCGATTGAAACCTACCCTCCAGTAACTTAAAACCATTATGGAAGCCATGCCCTATGAGGAGCAGCTTAGGGAGCTGGGCATGTTTAGTCTGGAGAAGAGAAGGTTGAGAGGTGACATGATGGCCATGTCTAAATATTTGAAGGGATGTCATACTGAGGGTGGAGCAAGCTTGTTGCTGTTGCTCCAGAGACTAGGACATGGACCAGTGGACTGAAACTACAGGAAAAGTGATTCCACCTAAACATTAGGAGAAACTTCCTGACAGTAAGAGCTGTTCGGAAGTGGAATATGCTGCCGCCTGGGAGTGTGGTGGAGTCTCCTTCTTTGCAGGTTTTTAAACAGAGACTGGATGGCCATCTGTCGGGAATGCTTTGATTGTGTATTCCTGCATGGCAGGGGGTTGGATTGGATAGTCCTAGTGGTCTCTTCCAACTCTATGATTCTATAGTCCTACCCTTTGGAGCAGCAGAGAACAGGTTTGCCTCCTCCTCTGTGTGTGAGGTATTTAAACAGTACAGTCATGTTACCTCTCAGTTTTCTCTTCACCAAACCAAACAAGCTCAGCTCCTTCAACCTTTCCTCATATGTTTTGTTCCTCATACCTCTTATCACCCTCATTGCCCTTCTCTGAACCTGCTCCAACTTGTTTATATCCTTCTTAAAATGAATGCAGTACTCTCGATGAGGCCTGCAGAGTTGAGTGCAGTACTCTAGAGAAGGCTTTGACCAGTGCAGAATATAGTGGGACTATTACTTCCCTTCACTTGAAAACTATGTATCTATTAATGCAGGCTGAAATGGCATTCACCTTCTTTGCTGCAGCATCACACTGGTGGCTCGTGCTCAACTTATGATCAACAGTAATGCCAAGATACTTTTTGCATGTAGTATTGCTGAGCCATATATCCCCCATCCTATGCCTGTGCATTTGATTTTTGTGGCCTAGATGTAGAATTTTGCATTTGTCTCTCTTGAATTTTATTTTATTAATTTCTACCCAATTTTCTAGGCTATCTAGGTCATTTTGAATTCTGTTCTTATCTTCCAGTGTGTTAGCCACCCCTCCTAGTTTTGTGTCATCTGCAAACTTGAGAAGGATTCCTTCCACCCTGTCATCTAAATCATTGATAAAAATGTTGAAGAGTAATGGCCATAGGATAGAACCCTGAGGCACTCCACTTGAGACCTCCTTTCAGTCTGAAGCACAGCCATTGATAGCAACTCCTTGAGCAGTTTTCCAACCAATTATGGATCCATCTGTCAGTGTCCCCATCTATTCCATATTTAATCAAAATCAAACTATTATGGGGGACACTATCAAATGCTTTGCTGGAATCCAAAAAAATGGCATCCACAGCATTCCCACCATCTACTAAACTAGCCACCAGGTCAAAAAAAGATATAAGATCAGTTTGGCAGGATTTGTTTTTGAGAAACCCATGCTGGCTCCTACTGATCCCTTCATCGTCATCAAGATACTTGCAGACAGACTCTTATATAACCTTTTCATGCTTCAGAAGGCGACAGGACTGTTTTTTAATCAGTTGTAAGGTGCCTTGAGTCCCAAACTGGGGAAAAGGTAGAATATAAATAAATATAATAAATCAATAAGGGTCTTCCCCAAAGGTCTCAAAACTGGGACAACTTATTCAGTTAGTCTGAACCCTATTGTATAGGGCTTTATAGGTCATAACCTTGTTGTCATCATAAAACATATCAGAAAATGAAAACGAATGATGCTGTGTTACTCTTACATGTAGGCCTGAATAGAGTAGACATATTGAACCAGTTGTTAAAATAGTGAACATGCCCTTTTCACTGTTGAAAACCAGGACGCATGTGGCCAAGCAACATCAGAATGCATTCAAGATGGCAAATGTTATTAATGAGGAGGAACAGTTAAGTTATGAGAGGCTGCAGCAATTTGATTTTACCTGAAGCTACTGGGAAGGGGACAGCTCTGCCCCCTCCTGCTGAGTTGAGTATAAATTACTTTTGCATTTTGAAGCCAGTTTTCAGCAGCTGAAGTAAGTTAAGGGCAAAGGGAAGAAGTGAGGGGAGGAGAAGAAACTGGGATATTTTAAAAGCAGGTGGAACAGTAGGACAATAGAGAATTAATTGGGACTGTCCATGCCAAATCGGGACTGTTGGAGGGTATTAGAGAGTCAACACATAGCACCAATCTAAACGGTGAAAATACCCCTCATGGAATTTTCCACACTATTTCCAATCCACATTATTCGGAAGGAGGGGGACCCAAAACAGCAAGAACAATGGGGTAAAAACCTTCACATTTTTCCTGTACTTTTCAAAATCGTGAGGGGTGTGTGCATTCCTGCTCATTTGGACTATTGAACAATAAAAAATTCAAAGGGAAGCACAAAGCTGATTGCCAGGTGAGAGTGGACGCATGGCTTGCTAGCAGGGCAAGTAGCCACTGCCGCCATGCTGGATTTTTGCCTTAGCGATTGCTCACTAAGGCGATAAAACAGGATGAATAGTTTCTGTTTTGTTGTCCTATAAAATTGGAAAACCGCTCTATCACACCAGAGCACCTTGGGATGACATTAAAAACAAACCAGCAGTGGTGAAAAACTAACACGAGTAAATCAATTGTGGCTGCCATCAGGAATATGAGGCTTATGGGGGCTTCCGAGGCCAGAAAAACCATTTGGTCTGGTCGCTGCTACTGTGAGATGTCAATACTACGAGGTATTTGGGATTTTTTCCCTTTGTGTAGATGGGCCCATAGGTCGTTCCCACTGATTCATGGATACTCTAGTTAGCAAATGATAATCTAGTTTATATTCTAGTTCATGCTGTGAAGTCATGCACACAGATACTTCAGTTGATAGTCCAACAAGATCCTATGAATAACTTTGTATTTGTTGCTTCTTTTACATTGTGCCCCTGTTTGGAATTCTTTTCTCCCTTCACTCACTCCACTTTTTGTTTTTGGTACACATACATTAGTAAACATAGTTAAAGTTATAAAACTTTTAAGGTTTAGTAGTCAATGAAAAGAATTCCTTTTTAAAAGCTGCATGCTTTCAGAATGTACAAAGTTCTACCTCGGCAACTTAGAAAAAGAGTACCTTAAGTGAAGGCAGCACAAGGGCCATTTCTCACAACTGCTCGGCAGCATGGTGGCTTCTCTTGGGCTGACTCCATCCCACTTGCTGTGTGCTTCCAGGCAGTTGTGGCCAGCAGCCTGGTATGTGAAGGTCACAGTGTTTGTTGACATTTTGCAGGCTGCCTTGTGCAAGTTTTGCTGGGTGCTCACCAAATACATGCTAAACATCAATGTGTGTAAAGCTTTTGACATACCCACAGTCTGAACATAACTACCCATGTGTGGGGAGAAGTCCCTGGAAGCAGCACAAGGATGAGCCATAGTCATAGTCAGCAGTAGGAAGAGGGGTTTGCTGCAGCAGTAGTAAAAATGCATTATTAATCTTATCTGGCTTTTTTACCAGACAAAAAGGACTTCCTCTTGGGTTTATCAATGGGAATGGCTTCAGGAGTGTGTTATGTGCCAACCCGGCCTGGAAAAATAAAAAAGAGAGAGGGCAAGAGGGAGGAGAGGATGGGAATGTGGGGGGTTGAAACCCTGAAAATAACTTGGGCTTTCCTCCCCTTTTTGCTTTTTTGGCAGCGTGGAACAGTTCTCTCGCCAGATGTTCATTGTGTTTATAGCTGCTGGGGCAGGAGACCAAAATCTCTCATTAATATTCCACCCCCCTTGACTTGAAGCTAGAGCTCTCTGCTCAGAGATTGCAGCTGGAAAAGGGCTGGTGTGGGTGTGAGAGCAATACTGGGACCAGGAAAAGTGGGGGGGGGAGGAGAGGTGTGTGCAGCCCTCCCCATCCCATCCAGCTAATCTTTCCACCACACCCGCTCCCCCCCATGTCCTTCCAAAATATATGCAGTGGATGCACATGCACACACAAAAGAGGAGGAGAGAAAAGAAAAACACAAGCAGATTTTTTATTTCAGAAAGTAAACATTTGGGCCATGAGGGTCTGGAGGTTATGGGAAAAGAGGAAACCATCCGCCTAATCAGGCAGGCACACACTTCCCTTCCTGAAATAAACCAGAGAGCATTGCTTTGCAGGACTCCTCCACGGTTAACCCTGGGCTTGCCAGCAAAGCTGAAGCAGGAGTGGGGAGAGCCCTCGGTCCCTTTGTCCACATTTATCCTGGAGCTCTAGAGCTCTCTGGGCAGAGAATTCTAATCCCCTCTCCCTAAACTGCAAATCCCAATATTCCATAGGGTGTTGCCATGGAGGTTAAAGTGGAATCATAGGGCTATAATTGTGGAGTGTGAAAGGGCCCAATATCTATAGAACAGACAGGTAATCCTGGTATAGATGAGGCTTTGCCTGTTGTATTTCTTCCTGGATCATAGCTAGACATAGATTTGGAGGATTTATTAGTTAAAATACAAGAAGAAAAAACAAACAAAGTGAAAGGCAATACAGGAGTCCTGTTAAACACAGTGGTCCAGCCATCTATAAAATGCCCTCTGCCTTTTAGATGTTGTTGGACTGTAGGTCCCAGCATCTCTCAAAATACTTGCTAGAGCTTCTGGGAGCTGCAATCCAACCTTATGACCACCCCGATCTATAGTAAGAGGCAGATCATGCCCAAATGTGATCCTGTACACTTCTTAATGTAACACTGTTACTAATTCCTTGAGCCCAGAGTTTGGGAAAGGTTCTTTTTAGGCCATACCACTCTGAATTCCCCAGCCAACATGGCCAGAGGCCATTCTGGCTAGGGATTCTGGGATATATAGTCCAAAAAGGTGACTTTTCCAAGATCTGCTCAAGCCACTGGGAACTATGATCATGAGTGTCTCACTCCCTCCAAATCAGTGGCATTTGGAGGGGAAAGCCAGCCTATCCCAGCTTCCAGCTGAGTAAAGTAAAGGGGCCAGGTGGTTGTGAAAACCAGCTGGTCCCTTAGTTTACTTCATGGCAGAGCCAGCGTGGCATAGTGGACTATGGCTCTGGAGATCAGGGTTCAAATCCCCACTCAGCTGTGAAAACACACTGGGTGATCCTGGGCAAGTCACAGTCTCTCAGCCTCAGAGGAAGGCAATGGCACCCCCCCCCTCTGAACTGATCTTGCCAAGAAAACCCCACAATAGGTTCGTCTTATGGTTACCATAAGTCAGAAATGACTTGAAGACAACAACAACAGAGGGGAGAATCCAAACTAAGGACACCTGATGTTGGAAGCTTAGCAGGGTTAGCCCTGGTGTGTACTTGGATTGGAGACCATCTGGTGCTATAGGTTGTTTCAGAGGAAGGCTATGGCAACACCACCTCTGAGGATTCCTTGCCTAAGAGAAAACTGTGAAATTCATGGGTTCACCATAAGTTAACAGGTGACTTGAAGACACATGCATACATAAGTAGCCATTGACTTGAAGGCATTCTGGGGCATTAGTAGGCATTGCGCCAATCCCAAACTCCAGATTCATCTCACATTTCTTTGCACACCTAGCAACTAAATAAAGGACCAAAGAGTTTTATTACACTGTGCAGTTGGAAAAGAGTACCGGTAGATAAAAGAGGATGTAGGGATGTAGACATGCAGAACAGCAAACATGCAGAACAAAAATGGGTGAGAGGGATTGCAAAAGAAAATACATACATTACCAAAATGTACACAAAAATATATACAGCAGGCCCTTGGTATCTGCTGGAGTTTGGTTCCAGGACCACCAACACCACCCCATTGATACCAAAATCTGTGGATGCTCCAGTCCCATTATATACAATGGTGTTGTAAAATGGTGTCCCTTATATAAAATGGCAAAATCAAGGATTGCATTTTGGAATTTTTTTATAATGCATTTTCAAGCTGTGGCTGGTTGAATCTATGGATGCAGAATCTGTGGATACAGAGGGCCTACTATACTTTAGGGGAAATTTGCAGCAGAATAAGTGTGAATTTCTTTATAGGGAGAATGGTGTGTGGTTTTTTTTTTTTTTTTTTGCAACCTGATAGGGAGCTAGCTATGTGAATGTTGGTAGGATTTTGAGAACACAACAAAACTGAAACTGACTGATTTTTCAATTCCTGAAAGATGGATTAATTATTTTAAATTATTATTTAATTATTTTATTTCAAAATCGTAATAAAAATTTTAATAAAATGAACATAAAATAACTTCCTCTTCATGAGTCCTGTTATTTATGATTGTCCAACTGTCTAATAAAAACATAAAATATGCATGTTTCTATGCATTTTCATATAGTTTGCACATTTAAAATGCATTTTGGTACATTTTGAACTCTATGACAAAATTTGGAGAAATGCAAAACTGAAAGACAACTCTGTTCCAGTCTGCATCCAACTTCAGAAAATGTGTGTTAGATGGTTTTGATTTTTTTTTTTTTAAATGCAGAGCAAATGAAATCACAGAGCAGTCTTAGTGCACATCCCTTTCCTTTGGGCCATGAAAAAGCTGTTGCAACCTGGTTCAACTGTGATGAGTTTCCCAGTGAATTAAACAACTTTTTTGACCTCTCAGCTGCTATCTGCAAGTATGGAGTGTGTCCCTCTTCAGTAGTGGAACTGAGAAAGTGAATTGTGTCTGAGCCTTTTGAATGAACCTTTCTTTATTTAAATGTGAATGGGATGTAGCTTGGCTGCTCTGCCATAGGAGACCCATAGTAGGGCTTTGTTTGCTATTCATATGAGTCTTGAGAAAGGTTTGGAAGCCAGAGCTGCCATTTATCCAAAGAAACCAACTGTTTCTGAAAAGTGATTAGACATCAGTGGTTTCAAAAATCTGTTGGGTAGATTTCCTGCAAAGCTTACTGAGGTGTTTGAAGGAGAAGATCAAGAATGAAGGACTAAAACTTGGGGGTTGTCTATACAGTGAAAATACCCCTCACAGAATTGGCTCAGAAAACAAGCTGTCTTAACAGGATCCCACATTGTCTCACTGTATTGTGAAGGGGGGGGGCCAAAACGATCAAAAATGCACACGAGAAAAGCATTCATGACTTTCCCCAACTTTTTTAAAAGCTCCAGTGATTATGTGCATTTTTGCTCGTTAAGACAAGCGATTCAACATGAATTGCTTCCCCATACAAGGGGAAGCACAAACATGATTGGCCAGATGAGTGCAGGCAGCAGGGTTGGTATCAGGAGTGTTGTGGTATCAATGCCACTTGCTAGGGGATATGAGCTGGTGTAAGCTATTGCACTCACGTTCTGCTTATAGACTTCCCAGAGGCATCTGGTTGCCCACTGTGGGAAAAGGATGCTGGACTAGATACAGCATTCTTCTGGTTCATCCAGGGTTTTATGTTTTTATGTTTCTCAACATTGAACTTTTAAAGATGGAGTGGGAGAGATGGAAGAGAGAAGGTAGAGGTGGGGAATAAAGAATGAGAGAGAGAGGATCTCAAGATCTCTATCTGTCATAGCCCTTTCTGACAAGCCCTTTCTGGCATGTCCTATCAAATAGCCAGGAACAATCACCAGGAGATGGCAAGCATGTGGCCCTCCAGATGTTGTTGGACTGCAACTCCCATCCAAACTAGCTAACATAGCCAGTGCTGAGGGATAATAGGAGCTGAGGATGACCAGCTGAGCAGCAGGAGGGAGGAATAAGCCTGCCTGTTCTTTTGTGTATCAAAATATCAGTCAGACAGCCAGAAACATAAGGTCCTTAAAGAGAAGGAATGGAAAGAGGCTAAAGGACACCAATCAATCTTCCATTTTGTCTTTCCTCTTCCAAAAGCAAAGCCTTTGTTATCAATTTTTCAAAACAGACATGTAGGAAAGAAGGAAGAGAAGGGAGGCTATTTAAAATCTACATCCAGCCTTGAGAAATGATGCTTGGGTACTGTTCTGCTTTGTATCATCCTTTCAGGTGGGTTCCATCAGGCCCTGCCAATGTCCTGCATTCAAGGAGAACCCATGCAAAATATGTCAGTTGAGATGCATAGAGAATGCCATGGGAGATTCTCACTGGTTCTTCAGCTAAATCAGAGCTAGACAACAAATACAGTAGTTGTCCTTCCATATCCACGGATTTGGTATCCACAAATTTAAGTATTCACAGCTTGAAAAATATTCTTTAAAAATATTAATCCAAAAAGCAAACCTTGATTTTGCCATCTTATATAAGGGCACCATTTTGCTATGCCATTGCATATAATGGGACTTGAGTATTCACGGATTTTGGTATCCACGGGGGTCCTGGCACCAAACCCCAGTGAATATGAAGGGTCAGCTGTAGTTCACTGGATTTTGTTGAACAATTCCCAGCATGCCTCATGGCTGTGCTGGCTAGGGCTGATGTGGCTTGTAGTCTCATAAGATCTGGAGAGCCACAGGTTCCTCCATCCCTGAGCTAAGGAGTTGATGTTTAAAGTGTCTCTTTGAAGGTACAGCATTTGAAAGCCATCATTGTCTTACAAAAGCAGACAAGCAGTAGCTTCCAGTTCTGTCTCTTAACAAGGGAGAGACAGTACTCCCTTCCGTAGTTTCCCTGCCTCTCACTTCATTAATGTTTCTGATGTTTATAAATGAAAGAGATGATCTGGTTAGTTTCCAGTTTGGGTCTCCAGGGTAGCCACTCTCTAAAGCACTTAGGAAGTTTAGAAAAAGTCACTCTGTATAAACGATGGTCTTTTTCACCCGTCCTCCTCCCTCTTTCTTTTATTCAATGATTGGCTGTGGCATTCATTCCCATAACTATTTTTAAGAAGAAGTGCATTGGCTTGTTAAGGAGGAACCCTGAGGAAGATACAATTATCTGTCTGCTCCCCTCATAAATCTGGGGGAACATCTCCTCCCCGCTCCGAGATGAAGGAGATAAGGAAACACCTGAATTATGGGTTCCTTGTCCTCTGTTACAGCCTTCCCCAACCAGGTTCCTTCCAAATGTGTGTTGACCTATAAATCAATCATCCCAGCCACCATGGTCAGTGATGGGAGATGTAGTCCAGCACACCTGGAAGGAGACTAGTTAGTGAAATCTAACTTGGTGAAGGCTGATCTGAGCTCTTACTGATGGAGTTTCTGGGCTGGACACGTGGCTGTAGCCTTCTCTGTCTAAAATGTCATAGAGGAGGTAGGCAAGATCATTCTCCAGGGAGCTATAATCGGTTCCTAGACTCTAGGGGTCTTTGTCCACCCAAGTCATCCACTGGCGCCTCTTGGCTAGAAAGGCCTTCTTCTTCAGGGTCAGAGGGGGCCTGGTCAAACTACCTGGTAGTATTCACTTGTGTGAACCAATTGCTCATGATTTCTGGTTTCTGCTTCATGGTTAATTGCTGTCTTGGTACTAACCTGCAGAAAACTGGAAGCCCGCAGCAATGAAATGACTCAGTGCAGTTCAGTGAGCAACGTGGGATTTGATGGTAGTAGTGAGGTTCTCGGCTGGCTCTTCCATTAGGCAGAGAAAAGCAATCACTTCAGGTAGAAGATGCAGAAGGCAGGAATGCTAGAGTCAACTCATTTGGAGGACAGAGTTGTTTGAGCCACACAGTAGGTTTTGCATCCAGTTGCTCTTGGGTGTAGTGGATGACCCTAAGACTGGAATCCTGTTGGCACACTACTGTCATGCTGGTGTAGTATACTTTTTTAAAGGTTATATAGCCTCAACCGGGGGGGGGGGTTAGGGGAGACAGAGGAAGTCATATCATTGCCACCTGGAGATGGCCTCCCAAGCAGCCTCTATCTACACTATGATTACAGTCACTGTGGGAAGGCTGCAGGACAGGTGATTTTTCAACACAGCCTTCCCAGGGTGCCTTTAGTGCTGGGGATGCACACAGAAGCCAGGCATTGGGGAGATAGACTGCTTGGTAGCTGGCAACTTCTACTCCATTCAGCAAAGAAGAAAGCTTTCTGTGCCTTCTCCCTTCCACTGCTCCACCCATGTTCTTCTTACTAATAGAATCGTAGAATTGGAGGAGACCACAAGGGCCATCTACTCCAACCCCCTGCCATGCAGGAACACACAATCAAAGCAAGCCTGACAAATGGCCATCCAGCCTTGACATAAAAACCTCCAAATATGGAGACTCCACCACACTTTGAGGCAATAGCGGATTCCACTGTCAAACAGCTCTTACTGCCAGGAAGTTCTTCCTAATATTTAGGTGGAATCTCTTTTCCTACAGTTTGAACCCATTGCTCCGTGTCCTAGTCTCTGGAGCAGCAGAAAACAAGCTCACTCCATCCTCAGTATGCCATCCCTTCAAATATTTAAACATGGCTATCATGTCCCCTCTCAACCTTCTATTCCTGCTGCCACTATGCCTGTTATGCTAGCCATCAGGTGTTAATCCCCCCGCTCCAAAAGCAGCATTTGATTAAACTTATTAAAAATCAAGTCATGATTAGAAAAAAAAAGAATTGTATTGATTTTTATTTTATTTTATTTGGTAATGTATGTTTTTGCAATACAGTATTTCCCAATTCTGTTTATATCTTCCCAAGTAAATGACCTTGCTTACAAAGGAAATTAAAGTGAAGAAAATACGGGGAAGGACCTGGTATATTCTACATACCCTCCCCAGTTGTTATTCTGAAGGCCAAGGTGTCCCTAGCCTTTGTGTAAGACACATCAGCAAACAATACTATGCTCCCACCACTAGAGGCAGCATGATGCAGTTATCAAACAATGGACTATATGTGTATGTATCCTGACAAAAAATACAATTGTCCCTCTGTATCCACGGATTTGGCATTCACGGATGTAAGTATTCATGGCTTGAAAATATTCTTTAAAAAAAATAATAATCCAAAAAGCAAACCTTGATTTTGCCATCTTATATAAGGGACACCATTTTGCTATGCCATTGCATATAATAGGACTTGAGTATTTACGGATTTGGGTATTCACGGGGTTTCCTGGAACCAAACCCCAGTGAATGTGAAGGGACAACTGTAATCTCCTTGAGAGTACATCAAATAAATCACATTGGCTTTCTGGTTCTAGCTATAGTTCATTACGATAAGCCTGATTTTTTTCCCCTCCCCACCTTGCTGAAAAATCCTAGCCTTTTTACAATTCTGGGAGAAGAATAATTTTTCTACCAACTCTGTCTTGGGGTTGAGCATCTTCATGAAGCATTTAGGTTATTATGGTTTTTAAAATCTAAAGCAGTGTCTCTTAACCTTTTCTTTACTAGGGTCCTCCTTTAAATATCTTTTGTTGCTGTGGGCCCCCAAGTTTTAACTCAAGATTAAAAACAACAACAACAACAATAATAATAATAATGATAACAGCAACAAAAATACCTGATAATAATAATACTACAATTACACCATCCATTAAACTATCCCTCAGAGGCAGTGGAGAGGGATGGAAGACTTTTCTCCTGCTTCTTCCTGCACATTTGTAGCTGGAGCGGATTGCACAGGCCAAGCCAGCCAGCCAGCCTTTGCCTTGGTTCCTGTCATGTGGGCCAAGCAGCCTTCAAGCCTTCGCAGACCCCCTGTGAAAACATCACACACATCCCGGGGGTCCCCAGACCACAGGTTAAGAACCACTAATCTAAAGTGCAGTTACATGCAGCAAATGTGTCAGTTGAATTCATAAGCTGCCCATCTCCAAGGTTCAGGAAGATTGCTTTTTTGAACTACAAGGCCCAGAAACATGGAACCACTAGGACCAAGTGGGATCCTTGGAGTCTGAGTCTAAAAATGTAATTTTTCCAAACTCCCTCCATCTCTGTTCCAAATCCAGTTTCAGCTCTCCGTTGTTCTATGAGGTTGTCTAAATGGTCAAAATAACCCTCATGGAATTTGCTGGGAATCCTACCTGTCTAAATGGATCCTGCACCAATCCACAGTATTCGGAAGGGGGTGGTCCCCAAATGGCAAAAACGACCCTTGTGGTCTCTTCCAACTCTATGATTCTATGATTCTATAACGCATGAAAAGCCTTTGCGGCTTTTCCCATAGTTTCTTAAAAACAGCAAGGGGGATGTGCATTCCTGCTTGTTAGGATAAGCGCATTCACTTTAAATCGTTTCCCCATATGAAAGAAAACGCAAAGCTGATTGGCCAGTTGAGCATGGGACACAGGGTTTGCTAACAGGGCAAGTGCCCGCTGCTGCCATGTTGGATTTTCACCTTAGCAAGCAATTGGTTAGGTGATAAATGAGGTAGGTTTTTGTTTTCTTTTGCTATCCTTTTAATTTGAAAAAATGTTCTATTGGCCCAGTGCACCTTAGACAACATTTTTTTTTAAGAAAAAAGTTTGGCAGTGGTGAAGTACTAACATGAGGGCCCGTCTATATGATAAAAAAAAATGTATTGCATTCGAAAGATCGATCATGTGTACACACAGCCATTCGGATGCATACGTATCTTTTGGAAGGGGGGAGCGAATCCCCTGTAAACTACGTGGATTCAGCATTCTTGGATTAGCAGATCTCGACCTAAAATCCATACAACCATTCGAATTGTTGATCGTATATACACCCCGTTCGCACACATATGAACAGGCAGTGTAATCTGATTGGCTGGCTGAGCACGGGGGGCAGGACAAGCAAAGAGGGGAATTGTGAGCAGCCGTCATGTTGGATTCCTGGCTAAGCGAGAGTCTGGTAAGTCTATGAAATGGTGATGTTTACATTTATTCATTTTTATTTTATATTGTAAATACGGAAAACTGACTGTCCGCGTAACAGTCACCTTTTTAAATTAAAAAAAAGCAGTGGGAGATTTAAAACTGCCGCTTGGATCGCTCGCTCCAGCCAGCTGGGCAAGTGGGGTCATACGGAGTTTACGGGGGGTAAAACTCATGTAGGTGGATCGTATGCATACGAACGCCTGTCTTTTCAAATTTTTTACCGCCCAAACAGATTTTTTTTTCATCATGTAGACAGGATCGAGTAAATCGCTTCTGGCCACCATCTGGCATGCAAAGCTTCTAGGGGCTTCTGGGGCCAAAAACACCATTAAGAAATATTGCTGCTGCTGCTGCTGCTGCAAAATGCCATTACTACAAGGTACTTCATTCTTCCCCCTTGTATAGATGGGCCCTGTGTCTTCTCCTTCTCCCATCCCTTGGCTGCTTAAATGGTACAATGTTAGAGTTGTTTTTTCTGTGCTTCTTGGCCAAGATGGTACCTTGGATAGATTTTTTTTTTAAAACAGAGAAAAAATGGTAAACTGTGTTGGAAGGTTACAGGCCAAAAGGTGATGACCTCTGACCTGACATCAGATCCACTGGCACACACAGAACTCTAGTGTTCATTTTGGGATGTGCTGTGAGCTGACAACATATTACAGTCATCCCTTCATATTCGCTGGGGTTTGGTTCCAGGACCCTCGCCCCCGTGGATACCCAAATCCGTGAATACTCAAGTCCCACTCTATGCAATAGCATAGCAAAATGGTGCCCCTTATATAAGATGGCAAAATCAAGGTTTGCTTTTTGGATTATTATTTTTAAAGAATATTTTCAAGCTGTGAATACTTAAATCCATGGATACCAAAACCATGGATATGGAGGGACAACTGTATAACTTTACATATTTTTTTTAAAAAAAATGTTAGGATTTCTTTTCCTAAACAGATGATGCTAAGTGTTTGCTACAGATAGTCTGTCTCCATAATCTTTTACCATACATGTGAAAACCAGAAACATCTCAATGACAAACATCTGTGGGTTGAGAAATTTACCGCTCTTCCAAAATCTTGTGCTAGTAAAAATCTTAAGTAATGTTGGGAAAGATTTAACTTACTGAGCTATAAAATAACAAGAGTTTAAAAAATAACACCACTTTTCCAATCCAGAAGGGATTTTTTTCCCACTGTTGTCAGTCATCCTCCCCCTTCCCCAAATATGAGTAAAGCCCAATAAGTGTTCTTCTGCTTAATCAGGCACATTTTGGAAATGTACAGATGGTTTTGAGCACCTGAAACACATTCCAGGCCTTGGAAATGTACGGATTTCTGAGGCAAGAAGTACTCTGTACTATTGCCAGTCTTACGAGGTGTGAAATGGTTTTTTTTTTTGTACAGAAATATGAGTTTTCTCATCAGATTTCTTTTCAATGGATCAATGTCCCTGTTTCTAGGTTCTTCCCTTTCAGTCAACACAAAAGGAATGAAGGAACAGAACTGAATTTATCGATATTTGGAGATGAGGGAAGGGGGGTCTTATTGAGGGCAGAAAGCAAAACATGTTTGGGACAACACAAAGAAAGTCAGGACTCCTTGTTGAGCAGATGTCAGAAATCATGTTTCCAAACAGGTAGGTAACTGGGTAATGAAAAGAGAGGGACCATTGGCGATGTTTCCCTTAGAACAGAATTTTTTTGGGTGGAGAGTAGGATTTTTTTAAAAAATAAAAGCATTCTACAGAATAATACACCTGACTGCAAAAGGCCGTAACAATAATGCAATTCCACCCCTCCCAATCACTTTTCTTACTAATACAAAAATAAAACTATCTATTCTAACACTAATACAGTTTTCCTCTTAATCTAAATACACTATAATCACTCTCTTTTCTCTGAAGTCGAAGGCTTTCATGGCCGGTAGCCATAGATTTTCCTTGTTTTTTTTTTCCAGGCTGTGAGGTCGTGTTCTGGAAAAGTTTCTTTCTGACATTTCGCAGGCGAAACATCTGCAGGCGAAATGTCAGAAATAGACTCTTCCAGGACACGGCCTCACAGCCCAGAAAAAAACCCCCAAGGAAGCTCTCTTTACTTTCCCAATAAACAAATTTACCCCTTTATACTAAAATTAGAAGTTACACATTGCAATTATAAATATTTGGGAAAGGAAAAATTAATAAAAAAATAATACAATGATAATAATAAAATATTTATTTAAAGATATCCCTTTAGTTATTTCTGGGGTTGTCTCATTCAACCACGGCCAAAACTTTCTCCAATAATGGTTTGGCAATTTCTCTTTTTCAATTTTAAATTACATTTTTTAGGTTGCGGCTGAGCAGCCAGCTGCCTCCTTCCCATTTATGCTGACAAAAAGAGTCAGGACTCAGAGCAGCTAATCAGGAGACTGGCATGGGGAGAGAGGCGTGTTATTTAATTAGCTTCACAATGCCCTGACTTGGAGGCACGTGGTGGGGCTAATGGAAGGAGATAGATGTCCTTTTAGCTGGGCTAATTGTTAGGAAAGAGCAGGGTCTTTGTTCAGGCTCAGCATGGGGTCTGTGATCTTTCTGAGCCTCGGGGATTGCCCCTGCTTATAATTTTAGATGGATCTATTCAGGCCCTGGCCTGTAGCATTAAAAGAAAGAGAGGGAAAAAAGGCAAACAAGAGCGGCATTGTTGGGCAGCCAGGATCCCTGTCCAAAAAACCCACCCCAAAGACATCCAAACACGTGTAGAGGAGAAGACTGCTCCACCGCCAGTTCTCTAGGGCAGCGGATGTGCCAAGAAGCAGCAGTTGGAAGAGGTGGGTTTTCTGCAAGGAAACTCGGCAAAACGAAGCATACAACCCAAGGGCCTTTCAGTGCAATGAGCAAAAGAAAACCATATTGTCTATACTTGGCTGAAAATCTGAAGTTTGGAGACCGGCTTCTATGCCCGGATAAGCAAAGTGTGGCCCATGCATATGGCCCTCAATGCTATTTTTGTGGCCCACGAACCCCTCTCACACCCCCTGTCCTGAGTTTTTTCCCTTTTTTACTCCCAAATGTGTTGTTTTCCATTCCTGGAAGCTTCCAGGAATGGATGCTTTCTTGTGGGGGTGGGTAGTGGCACACCCCTAAATGCCCAAAGGCTCCACTAAGGCCCCAAAGTGTAAAACAATGAAAATGGAACTGGACCAGAAACCACTTCTGGTTTATGTCTTTTGTATTTACAGGCATACCTTGCTAATACAGGGTTATTCGGTCTGGGTTAGGTTCCAGACCACTGAGGTAAAGCAAATATCATCTTAAAGTGAATCACAGTCTTTCCACCCCACTTGCCCATGAACATAAAAGCTTAAAAACATGCACTATCATTTATTAAGTGTGCAATAGTGCTAGGACTAATGAAATGATGCTAAAGTAAAAATTATATAGCTAGAATGTGATACTGAGGACTTCATCAGACACAGGGAAATGTGGTACAAAACCACGTCCCAAAATGTGGATCATGATGAGAACGCAAAGGGTGACATTATCAGATGCCCATGTCCTCAGCCGTTGCAGGGGCATAACACAGTTATGAATGAAGCATCCAGGGACCTATGCCCAGCATAACATCCACATTTGTTGGTTCATCTTAAATCGTTTGGCCTTCATACATACTAATTATGTTTTTGAATTTAATGTGTTCTGAACTCAGTTCTGGAGTTCAGCAGAGGTCAGGGAGGATATGTAGCCCCCCCCCCGCAACCCTCCCAGAAAAGCTTGAAAAATTTGAGAAAGCCTCAAGTGAATTTTTATGGTTGCCATTCATACAACATCCCCTTTCACACACAGCACACAACAGATCCAAGCAAAATAGCATATCAGTGATGAACATGCTGGGTCAATTAATTCAACACAAAATTGCCACATTGTCAGACAGGCAGAGTTACTCATGATGGAATCTCCCTCCAACCAATGCCAAGCAAGATATTTATTTGGCTGAGGAAACTGCTGAAGCCAAGAGCTGTGGGTTCCACCCTTTTACTCACCCTGTCAAGCACCTTGGGCAGTAAAACAAGGTTTGTGGGAGGACACTCATTTTTTTTTCCTTTTAAGGACCACATTTTCTTGAAGGTGATCTTGCCATGGCAAAATGGTGGTGTTGGGTTGTGGCAGAACTAGCAGTAGACAGGGACACCACCTTCTTCTCACTCTCTGTTTCCCTTCAAGATAGGGACACCTCTACCTTCTGAACCAAAAAGTGATGCTCAGAATGCTGCCTCAGCCCAGCTAAGACTGCAGCTAAGAGGGCAGCCCTGGCTGGCCACCCGACATACCGGCATCCAGATGATGAAAAGTCTCCTGGCGATTAAATCCCTCAGGGGGGGCATATGAGAACTTCAGGGGAAGACATCTGTAGTTTGAAAGAAAGAAAAAAGCAATATTATAGGGTGTTTTTTTTTCAATTTGTAAAATGGGAAAAATAGTAATGCCTGGTTGATTTCTTATTACAGTTGTCCCTCTGTATCCACGGATTTGACATTCACGGATTTAAGTATTCACAGCTTGAAAATATTCTTAAAAAACTAATAATCAAAAAAGCAAACCTTGATTTTGCCATCTTATATAAGGGACACCATTTTGCTATGCCATTGCATATCATGGGACTTGAGTATTCACGGATTTTGGTATGCACGGGGGGGGGGGGGTCCTGGAACCAAACCCCAGCGAATATGAAGGGACGACTGTACATAGCTGATTGTATCATCCTGTGATGCCCAGTACAACACCTATTATCTTTCTTTATGTTTTAATTACACTTTAGTTAATGTAAATGACCTTTAAAGTATTTCCCCTGTCATTTACAAATGCTTTTATTTGTTTCTCACAGTTTCAAATTTCAAATAAAATCATAGAATCATAGAGTTGGAAGAGACCACAAGGGCCATCCAGTCCAACCCCCTGCCATGCAGAAATACACAATGATTCCAGGGAGTCAGGTTTGAAGTGGGGATGAGGTTTGCATGTTTATCCAAAGGGGATAAAAGAAGCATTGAAGTAAAAGATTCTCATACGACACTCCTTATGTTTAGACCAATAACACAGGTAACACTCGCTGTGCACAGATGTGTTCTGAGTGGGCGGCTGATGCAGAAATAGGGAAAAGTTGAGATGATTAGGCTATAGCTCCCAGAATTGCGCACCAGAATGGTTCCCAGGAGTCCTTCATCAGCTAGACACTGCCTGAATGATTCTGGGAGCTGTAGTCCAAATAAGTAACTTGTTGAAAAGATATGTTCAGGCTTTAAAGCTTCCAGTTCTAGGGACAGAGTACAAGAACAGGACCTCTATACAAGCTCCTTGTCTTGTACAATATCTCACTACTTAGCTGGTGACTGGATCTCCATGTAATCATTTGTGTTGACTTCAGTCCTGGCTACCCATGCTGAAACTCCGTTTGGACTTTGGGCTCCCTGTAGACCTTGCTTCTCCTGCTGACCCAGTGTCTGAACCTTGCAGGTGCCTTCAAACTATGAATCCAGTACTGATATTGATATATGCTCTTGCATACTTGTTCTATTGTGATCCTGTATGAAACAGTGAGAAAGTGGGCTGTGTTTGTTCTTGTGGAACTAGGGGCTACATTCAGTGCAGACTGAGAAAGTGCAATCATGTGTGCAACCATTTTTTATACCAGCACAGTGCCCCAACAGGATACCATTGGTGGTGTGCTTGGAATAGAGCAGCTTGGAGTTGCATACACCTTGAGCCCTACACCATCCTGAGCATGTAGCAACTGCTATCATCTTGTTACAGATTAATGGTTCTTAGATATAATTGTTAAGGATGAAGCCTTCGTATACAAAGGCAATTTACTTTTGATTTCCAGATATAAATAACTGAGAAGGACTATCTTGGTTGAGTCCTGTTTATAAGCTTCTCAAGTGCATTTGTTTGGACATTGTTCATATTATCTACTATCCCACCTGCTTCTCTAGGTGCAGCCACACTACACAAATAACCCAGTTTGAAACTGGATTATTTGCCATGGCTCCTTCCTATGGAATCCTGGGATGTGTAGTTTGGTGAGGCACCAGCACTCTTTGGCAGAGAAGTAAATACAAATCCCAGGATTCAACAGGAAGGAACCATGGCAAATAATCCAGTTTCAAACTGGGTTATTTGTGTAGTGTGGATTTAACCTAAGTATCTCAGTGGTTGTCTATGTGGGGGGGGGGCAGGGGAGAGAATGGATTGCTCTGCAGTAGTAGCAATTCGCAGCAGCTGAGAACTGTCATGGTTTTACAGCCTCCATAAACTTCGCATGCCCCCTAACCAAGATGGTGGCTGCAAGTGAATTACTCATGTTTTTAAATCTGCTGCTGATGATTTTTTTTTTTTAAAAATGTTCACCATGGTGCTCACAAGCAATATTTCACATTTACAAAAGAAAAAATGAGAAAAGAGAGGAAAAGATCACTGTTTTATCACCTTATCAATTGCTCGCTAAGCCAAAAACCCAACGTGGTGGCAGCGGGCACTTGCCTTCCTTGCAAGCCCCGCCCCATGCTCATCTGGCCAATCAGGTTGTACTGCCTCTCCTATGGAAAAGCGCAGTGAAGTGAATACGACTGTCTTAATGGGAAGAAATGCGCATTCCCTATGGAGCTTTTTAAAAACTCAAAGAAAAGCCACGAAGGCTCTCTGGGTGCAGTTTCTGGAGTTTTTAGCTGCCCCTCTTCTGAATATGATGCATCGATGCAGATTTCCATTAAGACAGATCAGTCTCCAAGAAAATTCTGTGAGGATTATTTTGTTTATTTGGACAACCACTCAGTTCAATGCATACTGATCTTTCTGTTTGATCCTCACAACAGCCCTGTGAGGTAGATTAAGCCATGAGGACTGTACCAAGGTTATAGGATGAGACTGATGACAGAATAGCTTCCTTTTCTCTCCTACTGGAGTCTCTTCCACACTACACAATGATCACACTTTGATATAACTTTAAGTAATATGGTTGCATCTTTGGGATTTGTGGTTTGATGACACATTAGGGCTGTCTCTAGTTGTTGTAAGTACCTCCTAGAATTGTAAATCCCAAGATTCCATAGGATGGAGTTGTGGGAATATAAGTGGTATCAAAGTACTATAATTGTGTAACCTGGAAGAGACCACAATGTATGTTTCGTCTTCTCCTGCAGAGCAAACCTCTCCTCCCTTGTTCTCTTTGCAGCTGGTTCAAAAACTCTCTTATTTGGAGTTCTCTCCTGTCCTGTGTTTCTCATTGTGTGGGGTGGGAAGAACTACTCATTCTCTGGTGTGCTTTTTATAAACTTTTTCAAATAAATTCAAATTCCAGGAAAGGTACCTCCCCAGGGGACCCACACAGCAACTGCTTACTCTCCCCCCTTTTATTGGCTTTTTAGCACATCCACACCCAGTAGCCACCTCCCAGTGCCTTCCCCTGCACATTTTGTTCCCTGCCACTCTTTCCATCAGTAATTAAGTTGGGATAAATAGTTTCATGTGTTTATAGTCCTCCAGGGAAGGCCATTGTAGTCCTCCTTGATTTGTAATCAGGAAAATGGCTCATTTACTATGGAAATACATGACTTTGGTCTTCTATTTAAAATTAAGGGTGGAATCCTCTTGGGGCTCTATGCTAGTACAGTGGGCCCTTGGTATCCTCTGGGGTTTGGTTCCAAGACCCCCGTGGATACCAAAATCTGTGAATACTCAAGTCCCATTATATGCAATGGCATAGCAAAATGGTGTCCCTTATATAAGATGGCAAAATCAAGGTTTGCTTTTTGAATTATTCTTTTTTAAAGAATATATTCGAGCCGTGAGTACTTAAATCCATGGATACCAAAACCATGGATACAGAGAGACAACTGTATAACTGGGGGTTATGTAGTGTAGGGAGAATGAGCATGTTGTAGTGGCTTGAGTATTGGGCCAGGACTGTAGGAGACCCGGGTTTGAATATACACTTAGCCATGGAAACCCACTGGATTACCTTGGGCCTGTCACACTCTCTCAGCCACACAGGAAGGCAATGGCAAGCCCCCTCAGAACAAATCTTGCCAAGAAAATCCCATGATAGGTTTCCATTAGGGTTGCTATATGTCAGTAATGCTCGGAAGGCACATAACAACAGAAGTAGTACAGCCACTTCTTCCCACATTCTCCGAGGAGGTGTCCAATACCTCCTTGCACGATACTTTTGCCCAGTTGTGTAAAGGCTGCTGTGCAGCTCCATGTCTCCAAGCAGGTCACTGATAGGCCCCCATGATATGCCAGGGAAGCTCCCTTACATTTCACCTGGCTGGCCACCTTTGTCCATCTAGACCTCACACTCTTGGATCTTGGCCCTGAATATTGGCCAGAGTCTTACCTTATGTTGTTGTGTGTCTTCAAGTTGTTTCTGACTTTCCTCGACCCTAAGGCAAACCTGTCATTGGAGTTTCTTGGTGAGATTCAATCAGAGTGGGCTTGCCTTTGCCTTTGCCTCTGCCTCCCTCTGAGGCTGAGAGTGTGTGACTTGCCTGAGGTCATCCAGTGAGTTTCCATGGCTGAGTGAGGGTTCAAACCCTAGTCTCCTGGAGTCCTAGCCCAATACTCAAACCACTACACCATGCTCATTCTCACCCAATGTCACCCAGTGCGGATTCGAACCCTGGTCTCAAGAGTCATAGTCCAGTGCTCAAACCACTACACCCACCTGAAACAAAGCAGAGGAAGAAAAAGAATGAGAGGAAGGTAAAAGCAATTCACAGCTACCAAGAGGATAGTCTCATTGTAGCTGTTCAGACAAAGGAGTAAACTTCAACTGGGAGCAAAGAAGGGCTTAGAAGTTACCAACTGACCAGTACTCCTCAGTTGTAGTAAAGCAGGATTGGGCAACTGCACTTCTATTGCTAAATGGAACCATTTATCCTCCCGGCTCACTAGGATTGCCAGATCTCAGGGCCTGACACTGAGTCTCAAGTTTTCATGGATCATACCCAGGCAGGAGACAAGGGTGCAAATTCTCCAGTTTTGCTGGGCTCAGATCTTGGCTGTGTACAAATCTCCAGCTCAGCTAGGAGAGCAGCAGCTTGCTATAATTTTCGAGGATTAATTCATTTGATGATTCAACTTTCTAAGGCCCCCTAGGGCGGTTATGGATTTACTTATTTCCTCCTTCCCTCTCTGTCTTTGTGGCTCCAGGGCTCACCTTCTGCTCTGCATCCACCTTTTGGCAAGAACCAAGTAGGGCAGGTGATGGTGATTTATTTGTATAGCACCATCCCTGTACAAAACAGTTCTCTGCCCTCAGGCTTACAATCTAATTAAGACATAACATAAAAGGGAAAGGGAAAGAGAAAGTGGGAAGGGATTAAGTCAAGTCCTGCAGATATTGCCTATTCTTCTCTCCCTCTGAGTCCAGGGCAATGGCAGTTGGGATGGAAGGAGGACCTTTCCTCTGCTTCTGGGGCTAGGCGTGATGGAGATGTGACTAAATGTTAAATTGAGATTAAATGTTCCCTATCCAGTCTCCCCGAGTCTTCACCTTATTTCACCTTGATCTGGGAACAGTCCCTTTAGCTAAGAGTTCTCTCTTAACTTGCAAATATGAAAATATGTTGTTTGTGTGTGTGTGTGTGTTCGAATGACAAGCTGTGAGCAAGTGTGGTTGGTGCTCCATACTGAATAACATCACCAGTGTCCATGCCTAGTCCTCAGGTCTTGGCCCGGAAACCTTAGGGCCTGGGGAAATCCTGAACTGGCAGCCCTCTCCCTCACCATTGGCAGCTAGGAGTTGTAGGCCCAACACTTCTGGAGGCTGCAGTTGCTCACTCCTGTTACAAAGGGTCATTTTTTAAAAAATTGGCAACTTGTCATCCTACTGCAGGAGTAAGGCAATAATATGGGGTCTCTGTGTATTATTCAACAAATTATTACTATTAGTATTAGTATTTTGTTCAAAATCAGAAGCAAATTTTTGGAACTTTTGTAGGGAGAGTTAGCACTTTGGGCTGTTGGTGAAGTTCCTAAAGTATCCCAGGAACAGAAAATTGTCCCATGGACCTGCCCAACCTGCCCACCTCTATTGCCCTAAAGCAGTGGTGTCTGACCTGTGGCCCTCTAAGTGTTTTGGACTCCAACTCCCAGAAGCCTGAGCCAGCTGGTCCAGTGTTCAGGAATTCTGGGAGCTGTAGTCCAAAACACCTAGAGGGCCACAGGTTGGATATCACTGCTCTAAAGCAATGATTCCCAAACTTTGGTCCTCTGGATGTTTTGGGCTTCTGCTCTCACAATTCCTAATTGTTGGCCAAGCCATCTAGGGCTTCTGGGAGCTGAAGTCCAAAACACCTGGAGGACTAAAGTTTGGGAACCACTACCCTAAAGCAAAATGTTGCCTTTTGTGTAGGCAGCAAAATATTTTGGGCTTTTCTGAAAAGATTGCCCCTGGATATCTTCAGGAGGCACAGTTTTGCTATGTGAACTGAATGGTATACTGCCCTGAATTTTTGGGGACAGAATTATTTCATGAATGAATGTTAAGACAAATTCTGTCCACAAATTCTCTGTTCCATTTGTGGAATACTTCATACATTTGGTATGACTTGCACTACAAAGGCTTATCTTACTTAACTAACAGAAAGATAATCAATGCTTCCTTGTCATCTGGAAATTCACTGAGACTCTCAGCAGCAATTCAGAGAATCTCATCTCTGATTGGCAAGCTTTGAAACCAGTTTAAGGAAGAAGTGAAAAAGAGCCTGGAAGAAAAGCCTCCTGATGTTTGTGATCCTCATCTTCCCCATTCTCTCTGGGACTCTCTACTTGGTCTGCAGCATTTAAAACATGTATTGGTTACTTTGCTTGGGTGTGTGTGTGTGCATTTTAATGTCAATTTCCCATCGGTGTGCAAGAGAGTTTCCTTAAAAGGCAAACACAGTGCTTAGGTGGAAAATCCCTGGAATTCTGTATGGTGTGGAGGAAACTCCAGTTTAATTGTGAAGTGTGATCCAGATAACTTTTGGGAATCATGTGGTAGCTATTGAAAAGCTTACTTTTATCCTCAGGGGGAACATTATCCAACATTTTCCAAGACCAAAATTATCACCACTCTACAGCCATTCAGAAATCCATGGGAAAAAGGGAGTGGTAGTGTGCTTAATACATGGCCAGATGTTGTAGAGTAGTGGTTCTCAATCTTTGGCCTTCCAGATGTTTTGGACTTTAACTCCAAGAAGCCCTAGTCAGCTTGTTTGTTTGTTTGTTTGATTTGTATCCTGCCTTTCTCTCAAAATAGTAATCAAAGTGGCTTACGATATACTGTAAGTTAAACAGTTAAAGTTCAAAACCAGATACATTTAAGTTCAACAATTTAAGTTAAAATAAAAAGTCAACAGCATGCTCAATAGCCGGGGATTCTGAGATTGAGGTCCAAAACATCTGAAAGAGCAAAAGCTGAAAACCACTGCTATAGGAGTTCCTTTTGGGGTTTTCAAATGAGGAACAAAAATAACTATGCAACGCAAGTAACCTGCTTTATACCAGGTCAGACCCTTGCGTCCATTTGGCTTAGTGTTGTCTACTCATGCTGATGAAGGCTGCAGCCCCATTTTTTACTATAGATTTCCTACCTGTGTTAGTGATAGACCATCAATCTTGCCCTGCAACTCTATAACAGTGACTTGCCTCTGTACTGAAATATGGCAGGCAAAGCTTTTCCAGGGAAGTGACTACAAAAACCTTCACTCACAAAACATCTGCAGGTCACACCACTCGCTGTCAAAGCCACAGGAGTGGGTCCAGTTAAAACAAAAGACAGCCGTGGTGTGTGCATAGCTCAGGTGCGCTGGCTCTCTGCCATGGGATGGAAGCGTGTCGTTTTGCCAAAGTAAAACTGAGCAAGAGGGGTTTCTTTCTTTCCCCTCTCAGCTTTCCAGCTCCCACAAGCTGGGTTCAGAAATGTAGAATTCCACCTCCTCAGTGTTGCTGTTTTGCTCCTTCCTACTACTCTGGCTTCTTGTGCTTTTCCTTTGGGCTTGCCGTCTGGGCTGGCTGGCCATCACTTCCGTGGGAACCTTCTTCAGGGGGGGTGATATTGACAGCTTGGGCCGACTGCTCCGACAGGCGGGGTCCCAAGGCCTCAGCTTTGTGTTCCGCTCCAGGCGTTCGTGGTTTTGCTGTGGGAGGAAGAGGCTCATCCTGAACTACACGGGTTACTGAATCCTGCCGAAAACTAAGGAACAGTCAGGTCCGTTTTTACACTCCTGGGACCACAGATGCATTTGGACGGCCTTGTCGTTACACCATAAAGGCCGCAGGTGGCTACGTAAACCAGGCCACACCTCGTTTTCTCATCTGTATCCCTCGCATTAGACCATTCCCTGTTGTGAATGACGCCTTCTCTCTGCCTGTGTGTGTGTGTGCTTGTGTGTAAGTGCTCATGTATGCCTCTGGAAGTTACAACATTCCAATGCAATGTACAAAAGAGAAGAGGGTTGGCTGGCTTGTGAAAGTTGCACCATGTCTCTCTTTCCCAGCTTGCAGCTGAGTTAGTTGCTCCCAAAGGCAGCTGTTTCTTTTATATTTGCTAAAAACTAGAGAGGATTCTTCTACATGCAGTGTTAGGATTGCCAGCTGACCAGGATGCATGTGTAACTGCTCTTTGGCTTTTAATAGAGAGCTTTAAAGAATTTCTGCCTCTTGATCTTGTTGCATTTTTCTTCTTTTCAAATCTCACCTTTAGTTTCTTTCCATTTCTGTTGTGACTTGGGATGGGGGGAAAAGTATTCCCCGTTATTTGTTTCCTGCCACCAAAATAGGTTTCAAGACATTTGCAGAAGCCCACTCCGGCGCGGTTAACACAGAAGCAAGAAATTTCAAGGAATTATTCTGCTCAGAAATACATATGTGTTTTTTTTGGGAAAGCATGATTTTTGCACAAAAAAGCCAAAATTTATGTACCAAAAAACCCACCAGATCTGTTTCTGGAAACCGTGCATTCCCCCCCTTTTTTTGGACATAATTTTTGGGGAAAAAAAGTGTGCATTTCTGCACAGAATGTCCTGAAACACGTTTGGGTTTTGTGAATAGTACTAAGCAAATTCTACATGAAAATATTTGTCTTCTCCCACCGTAGGGAGGAAACTGTGGAAATTATTCATCCTTGCATGCACAGACTAAATCATCAAAGACCTACATCCCTAGCTGTGAGATTATTTTCCTTTTCTGTGTGAACTCATGTGTGCATGTTTTCCAATTGATGGAAACCAGTTTTCAATAATATGCATTTTTAGGTGTGCATCTTTATTTGCATATACAGTTGGACCCCAATCTACAGAACCAACATCTGCAATTTCAGTTATCCGTGGGACAAAAAACAGGACACATACCATAGAGTGTTCCTAGAGAATGCCTAGAGAGGCATCCTCTCTAGACATCGTCTAGGTCCTCCAGTGTAACTCTTTTATTGCATATTTTTACCAGACCTCCATTATTTTAATAGGGTTTGCTATTATCTGCAGTTTCTGTTATTGTTGTAAGTCCGGGAGCCAAACCCCCACGGACATGGGGGCCCGACTGTAATTTGGAAGAAAAAAAAAAAAGAATTTGATGCTAACAGTTTCCTTCCAGTGGTGGGAAATTCCAAAAAGTATGTGGACATAATTTTTAACAGTCTCTATGAACCAGATAAATTCCTATTGTCATAGCACCTTGATTTGTGGAGAACAGCACATGGCTTATAAGATTAAGATGCTGTTTAAAACATGAGAGCACTGGCTAGTAAAATATTGGCAATCCCAGGTACAGCCTTTCCTTGATTTTTTTTTTTAAAAATCAACTTGGTTAGGGCTAACTATGTATTTTTTAAAAAATAATTTCTAAGGAGATTTTCAGACGCGATTTTCAGGTCTATATATTCCAAAACAGCTCCGTTGCTGCCATGCGGCATGGGAGCAGTTTTGGACAACGCCGTTCCTCTGCCGAACCCCTCCGTGTCACTTCCGTGACAGAATGGAGGAAGCCGTGCCATATTTCACTCATGATTGTTGCCCGTGAGTGAAATATGATGCGGCTTCCTCCATTCTGTCACAGAAGTGACACGGAGGGGTTCGGCAGAGGAACGGCGTCGTCCAAAACTGCTCCCCTGCCGCGTGGCAGCAACGGAGCTGTTTTGGAATATATAGACCCGAAAATCGCGTCTGAAAATCTCCTGTCTTCTTTAAGGGTGGAACTGTTCCAGGGCAGCACAAAGACTAAAATCAAAAGCAAAATAGCAAAATAGTAAAAGAATAAACTAGTCAGTGAGCAATAAATGTCATCAATAGATGTATCTTCAGAGCCTTTCATTGAGAGAAGGGGCCCAGCAATACATGTCTTTTGAGTCTCAATGAGAAGTCTCAATGAGTTCAGTAGGGCTTACTCCCAGGTAAATGTATGTAGATTTGCAGTCTAAATGCTGCTGGCAGAAGCAATGTGTTTCACTGGGCAGCAACAACCAGCTTCTTTGCACTGCAATCTGGTCATGAACAGACTATCTAAGCGGTGAGAATTTAGCATTTGAAAAGTTAGCACACCTAAGACTAGCATCTTCCCATATGTGTCAGTTTACATTGCCATCAAGTGAAATATACTTGCCTTTCAGTACTGCTTGATATACATGGTTCTGTGTCATTATACACTTTAATAACTGTGCTGAATGTACTCAATGGTAGTGCTTACATTTGAATTCAGATTAAGAAAAGTCATATAGGGTCAGTATGTATATGCAAGTATATTACTTCATTGTGCTTAATTACTATACACTGAATTTCTGCAGCTAGGGAAGGATGTACCCATCTATTTGTTTTCTGTGCCAATTTAATGTTGCCACTAAAAAGTCCGTTTCTGTAGGAGTCTGTGATTTAAAATAAAAAACATGTTCATTTTCCAGGATGTGCAAATTAGGTAGATTTCCTTGAAAATATGGAGCAAAAAAATAATAATAATAAAAAATCCTCAGAGATCCCTATCAACAGCTGAATATGTGAACCGAGGCCAGGGAAAAGTCAATGTGAGCCATCATCAGACAATACGGAAGTTCTGTCTCTGATGAGAAATCTGTAATGGTTCATTCACATGAGCAAAGTGTTCAATGCTCCAGTTGACAAGAGGTTATCAAAACTCTACATCTCTATATGCATGTACACAGACAACTCTAGTCTCCTGAAGAAATACATTTGAATTTTTCAGCACATAACAGAAACTGTTAGGTATTCTCAGTAAGAAAGCCACAAGAAGCAGGTTGCTAATGACGTTACACCTCTCCTCCCCCCCCCTTTTTTTTATAAAAACGATGCCAGTAAATGGACCTTTGTGAGTCATACAGTCCTATCTGAGCTGTGCCGTTTGTGGTCTGGTGTTTTGCTATCTAAGTAGCAATAATATATTTCATGTGCAAACCAAGACTCCACCCCCCCTTCCTGTGAATTTAGTGGTGTTCATAAGGCACTGCTGTGATACAGATCTCACATATTTTGTGACACTCAAGTCCCAAACCCATCTTATAAATGAAGCATCCTTCGTTTTGCAGAGAAGAGTTTGTATTCTGGTGGAAGCCAAGAAGGATAAGCAGACCTTCCAAACTTTTCATTTTTTAAATCATTGAATGGGGGATACAATGCCACACTTTCTTTAAAAAAAATTATACCTTCCAGACATCCTTTGACATTGGTTACACATTCTCAGAATACACACATGTAAACACTTTTGTTATTAATGAAAGCCCCCCCCCTCTCTCTCTTGGAAAACAGATGCCAACACAATAAAGGAGATACAAACATCATATATGCATTCCTGATTAAACAGTTTTTTTTTTTATCCTCTGTGTTAGCTACACTTGACACCTGTCATGAAGGGGGAAGGAGCTGGCATCTTGCATGTGGGCGAAAGACAACAAAAAGATAATGCACACAACTCAGGTCATTGCATCTGAGGGAAACTATTGTAGTGTTTTTAATTTAGAGGCAAATTTAGGACCAGGGCATGATAGAAATGTGTAAAATTATGCATGGGGTAGAGAAACTGGACAGGGAGACTTCTTTGCCTTCTGTAATGCATCATCATCATCATCATTTATTTATTTATTGCAATCCATAGATCCATAAAAAGAAAAACTCAAGCATAAGACAGAAAATAGACAAAATATCAGAAAAATCAGAACAATAAGACAATTATATTTGACTTTTATCTAATACATGAGCTCTAATCCTGCCTGCCCCATAATACTAGAACCTGGGCTCATCCAGTGCAGCTGAATGATGGTATTAATTTGCACAATGTGTGTGCTTCTCAAAGCGTGAACTAAAATGATGCAAATTAAGATCTCATCTCATCTACAAACCAGGGACTCTTCCAGATGGGGCAAATGTTTTGGGGAGTTGGGATACTTGTTGCTGTAATTCTCAGTATGTGTTTGTGTTTTGTTTTTATTTAAAAATCCAAATGATGTTTCTGTTGTTCCAGATTATTTTCTGGTACTTATCATCATCAGCCACAACATTTTATTCCAGTCCTCAAATGGAGTTTCTTTTTAATTTGAAACATATCAGAACCAGAAAAACAGAGTCTCCTTCTCTTCTTTTCTATTCCTTCCTTTTATTCCCCCATAGAGATATAGAGTTATAGTGCATCATTAGATCGGTAAAATGGCTCTTTTGCACAATAGTGTTAGAACTCTATTTTTAAAAAAAGGAAGAAAAAATTGCCTTCCTAGTGTTAGAACTCTATTTTTTAAAAAAGGAAGAAAAAATTGCCTTCCAAACCATAGGATCACCTCAGCAAACTGTTTTAAAAAATGTGAAGTTGAAGGCTTTCACGGCCAGCATCCATAGGTTTTCCGTGGTTTTTTTCCCGGGCTGTGAGGTTCTGTTCTGGAAGAGTTTATTCCTGACGTTTTGCCTGCATCTGAGGCTGGCATCTTCAGAGAATGGTGGCATGAGGTGTGTGTGTGGGGTTTATATACTGTGAGTCCCTGTTGGAGAAGATATGTACCTTTGTGTACAGTTGTCCCTTCATATTTGCTGGGGTTTGGTTCCAAGACCCCCCTCCCCCGTGGATACCAAAATCCATGAATACTCAAGTCCCATTATATGCAATGGAATAGCAAAATTGTGTCCCTGATATAAGATGGCAAAATCAAGGTTTGCTTTTTGGATTATTATTTTTTTAAGAATATTTTCAAGCTGTGAATACTTAAATCTGTGGATACCAAATCCGTGGATACAGAGGGACAACTGTATTTAGATGGCATATCTCCCCCTAGGAACTAGCCATCCAAATAAACGAAGGTACATATCGTCTCCAACACAGTCTATAACCCCCCTACACACTCCTACCCAACCATTCTCTGAAGATGCCAGCCACAGATGCAAGTGAAACATCAGGAATAAATTCTTCTAGAACATGGCCTCACAGCCTGGAAAAAACCCAACCAAACACCTATGTTTTAAAAAAAGTCCAAAAAAACTTTGGAACACCCTAATTCAGATCCAAGAAACTGCTGCAAAAAGCTTCCCAAAAGAATGGAACAAATGGATGTGGAGGCAAAACCCAAGAAGCTATACTGGAGGAACACATCCTTAGACTAATCTGGAAGACCCTCGGGGAGCCTCCCAAAACCCCACTGTTCCTCCGCTTTCAGCAGCTTCTGCTTGTTCTTTAGAAAACTCTGTAAGTGCATTTCTCTAGAGAGAGGTACCACAGCCTCTATCAGAGTCTCAGTGGAACCTCAATGGAGCCCCCACAACTTAAGAACCACTGACCAGGAAGAGAACCCTCTTCCTTCTGGTTATTCTTAATTTCAAATGAGATCATGAAAAAAGACAGTTTGAAAGTCACATTGATCAGTTACATCTTTAACCGCCCTTTGGTGCCCACAATCACAGCGATAAAAAATAACTTGTTTTCAGTTCTGAGAGCATACTTATGGGTGAAGGGTGTGGGATTTTTTCTTTTTTTTTCTTTCTTTTTGGAAATACACACACTGTCACCCCACCCTTTCTTTAAGTAGTTCTAGCTGGCATTCATGGAAATATTCATCCATGTGAGGAAGGCTCAGCCAGGACTGGGTACATGGTGCAGCTTCTTTATAAAACTTAAATTTTAAGTTTGGGTCTGATGTGTACCTAAATGACTAACTGCCTGGAAAAGCTAATGGGTATACAGTACTGCCTTGATGGCCAGAATACTTATAAATAAAAAGTGAATTGGTAAAGCTCTTTCGGATTTGATTCAAACATAGCTTATCCAAGCCTGGCCCACACATCTCTCAAATGCATACTGTTGAGTGTGTGTATGTGAAATCAGAGCTTCTATTGACTTGACCTGTAGAAGCACTGAATCAATGGCATTTATATACATTTTGTCTCAACATTCAACAATCGAATGGCTCTAACAATAGGATTACCTATTCCATCTTATCTTGGAAGTGAAGCAGGGTCAGTCATGGTCAGTCCTTGGATGGGAGACTACTAACAAATACCAGGTGCTGTAGGCTACATTTCAGAGGAAGGAAATATCAAAACCACCTCTGAGTATTCCTTGCCTAAGAAAACCCTATGAAATTCATGGGGTTGCCATAAGTTGACAGATGACTTGAAGGCATATACATACATAACAACAGGATTCGACTACTACTGGCTGAGGGATTCGGGAATTATTCTAGTCTAATAAAGTAACTTTGTAAGACTCTGGGGTGCATATGGAAGAATAGGGGAATTGGTTTTGTTTGGTTTTAAATAACAAGGGTGAGATCATGCTTATATACAAAGAGGAATGGATTTCAATTAAAACAATGTATGATCCAGTTGATATGGTGATACTATTTTCATTACGCAGTTCAACAACATTCAATGCTACTTATTTTTATGTACAGTCAGCCCTTCGTATCCACAGATTCTGCATCCATGGATTCCACCATCCATAGATTGAAAATATGCCAAAAGTAAAAATTCCGAACAGCAGACCTTGATTTTGCTATTTTATATATAAGGGACACCATTTTATTACACCATTATATAGAGACTTGAGCATCCATGGATTTTGGTATCCACAGGGGGTCCTAGAAACAAACCCCAGCAGATACCAAAGGCCTACTGTATGTACCTATCTGTCAATTGCACTAACTTACTAGTAAAATATATTTCAATTCAGTTGCATTGGGGATGGGGAGGGATACAATTTATGGCTGACTCCTCTTATTGCAGAAACACCCCCTTTAGCAAAAGATGTTTGGACCACTCTATAGCATTGTGGGGCGTGTGTGTTGATATTAGGGCTCCATCATTAAGGTTAAAAGCAGACCAGTAAAACTTTTGTTTAGCTGCAAGCATGCAATTTAAGATAACTTTCTTCCATGGTATACTGGGGGGGGGGGATAACAACAGGAGGGCATGCCCACCCAAATAAAATGTTCCTCCAGTCCTCAAATTTCCAGCATTGTAGAGAGTGAGATATTGAAAATTGTTCACACGCTTGCTGTGTTCGCTGGGTAACCTTCCCCGCCCATTTTATTTGGATGCCTACACCATATTTCTAAATGCTCAATGAATGTTTTAAGTGCCTACAATGCTAGAAATTTGAGAACTGAAGGAAAATTTCAGGGGGGAGGGCACAGTTCTTATTGGGGGGGTCCATGCACTCATTTTGCCCTGCTTGTAGCTACACCCCTCCTTCCTCCCTCTCCCTCTCAATGCATTGCATAGAGCCAAATGTGGCTTGAGGGTAAAGAATCAAGGAAGTACGGTACTGACTCTGGCTTAACTACTAGGTATAGAAGGAAAAAACATGGGTCACCTATCGCCACCACTTATGACTCCTCGAACGCTTTCATCAGTGCTGTATTCGCACAATCCTAAATATACACTGGACTGACTATGAGACGAATGTTGCTGTCCTTGAGCAAGCAGGGATCACCAGCATTGAGGCCATGATATTGAGAACACAGCTGCGCTGGGTAGGGCACGTTTCTAGGATGGAGGACCATCGCCTCCCCAAAATAGTACTCTACGGTGAACTCGCCACGGGTCAGCGTAAGAGGGGCTCTCCAACAAAGTGATATCAAGGACTCCCTGAAACAACATCTCAGGCTCGGCCAAATTGATCACCGACAATGGTCCGCCCTGGCCTCACATCGGGAGGCATGGAGACGCACTATCCACAATGCTGCAGCCTTATTTCAGAACTCATGCCGAACAAGTCTTGAAGAGAAATGACAACGCAGAAAGAATCACAACCTGGAAACATCACCCAAGGAGACCCTCTGCTGTGCTTTCTGCAACCAGACTTATTTATCTCGGATTGGCCTTTTTAGTCATCAGCGCACTTGCAGAAAGGGCAGGATGAGTCATTCCTGAATCTTCATTTGCAAAGAAAAGCCAGAGAGAGAGAGATTGAAAGAGAGAGAGAGAGAGAGAGAGAGAGAGAAGTACTGACTCTGGATTAACTAATACAGAGTTTTAAAGAATGTGGCTTAAGGAATCATAGAATCATAGAGTTGGAAGAGCCTCCTAAGGGTCATCCAGTCCAGCCCTATTCTGCCATGCAGGAATACCCAATCAAACCCTCCCAATGGCCGATAGCCATCCAGCCTCTGTTTAAAACCTCCCAAAGAAGGAGACTCCACCACACTCCACCCTGCAGTGTATTCCACTTACAAACAGCTCTTACTGTCAGGAAGTTCTTCCTAATGTTTAGATGGGTTCTCTTTTCTTGTAGTTTGAACCCTCTGCTCCATGTCCTTGTCTCTAGGGAGCTAGGGAAGTACTTATTCCATATTAACTAATACAGAGTCTTAAAGAATGTGGATTGAGGGCAGGGAGTCAGGGATGTGCTGACTCTAGATTAACTACTATGGTTGTCCCTTCATATTCACTGGGGTTTGGTTCTAGGACACCCCCCCCCTTGGATACCCAAATCTGTGAATACTCAAGTCCCATGATATGCAATGGCATATCAAAAATGGTGCCCCTTATATAAGATGGCAAAATCCAGGTTTGCTTTTTGGATTATTATTTTTTAAAAGAATATTTTCAAGCGGTGGATACTTAAATCCGTGGATACCAAATCCGTGGATATGGAGGGACAACTGTACAGAGTTTTAAAGAACGTTGCTTAAGGACAGGGAGTCGGGGAAGTACTGACTCCGGATTGATTAACTAATCGTGAGTTTTAAAGAATGTGGTTTGAGGATAGGAAGTTTGTAAAGTACTGACTCCGGATTAATTAATAGGGAGTTTTCAAGAACGTGGCTTGCGGCTGCTAGGGAGTCAGGGAAGACTGGCTCCGGATTAGCTGAGGGCCTGTGAAGGCGAGGCGCGACCGGGGCTCCTCCGCTGCTGCCTTCTCGGGGGACGGGGGGCTCCGCCTGGAAACGCAACCAGGGGGACAAGGGCCAGCCAAACGGGCCAGGAGTGGGGCCACTCCGGAGCCTCTCTGCCTGCCCCCCCCGCCTGCCTTTGGAGGGGCCTCGGGGCGGACCCGCGGCAGGGCCAGGGCCCCCCATCGTTGTGTGTGGGGGGGCATAGTAACCCTCCTCCTGCAAAAACATTATTAGTAATACTCTGAATATCCTGTACTGTGAATAGTTTAGATTGAGTTGGGTTCCATTGACCTGAGAGAAACATATTGGGGGCCCCCAAATAAAGCATGGCAGGGCCCCCCATCATTGGGGGGTCATAGCCACCCTCCTCCTGCAAAAACATTATTAGTAATAATCTGAATATCCTGGACTGTGAATAACTGAGGTTGCATTGAACTGAGATAAACATATGGGGCTCCCCAAATAAAGTATGGCAGGGGGCCCCATCATTGGGGGGGGCATAGTCACCCTCCTCCTGCAAAAACAGTATTAGTAATAATCTGAATATCCTGGACTGAGAATAGTTTAGGTTGAGTTAGGTTCCATTGACTTGAGAGAAATAGATGAGAGAAATGGGGGCCCCCAAATAAAGCGTTGCAGGCCCCCCCCCAAGTCCCTTAAGCCGGTCCTGGTCCCGCGGACGGAGCTCTGGGCTTCTCCGCAGCAGGGCGGGAGCGGCGGAGGGGCTGCCCCACCCTCGGGCGGCCGCTGTCACCGAGCCCAGGCCGGCCCCCGGGCAGAGAGAGCGAGAGAGAAAGCGAGCGAGGTCCCCCTCCCTCCCGGCGTGTGTGTGTGTGTGCGTGTGAGAGAGAGGGGGGGGCGCCCGGAGCCCAGCCTGGAAGCAACGCCCTCGCCGACCGAAGGGAACGCGGAAGGGAGCGAGAAGGAGAAGCGAGGGAGAAGCGAGGCTGCAGCGAGCCAGCCACCGAACCCCCCGGGCCGGATTGACGGAGGGGAAAGGGGTCGCGGGGAAGGAGCGAGGGAGCCCCCCGTAGACGCCCAGGGAGAGAAGGAGGAGAAGAGGAGGAGGGGGCTTCTTTTTTTGCGCCAAGGCAGGGCGCCCCTCCGGGGAGGGGGCCAACAGGGGGGCTCCCCAGGACTCCTCCGGGAAGGACCCTCCCTCCCCTCCCTTGCCCTGGCCCAGCCTTGCCCCGGTTGCCAGCCCTCCGTCTCCCAGCCGTAGTCGAGGCATCCTTTCCCCCCGGCAACCATGAAGGCGGCTGTGGACCTGAAGCCCACCCTCACCATCATCAAGAGCGAGAAAGTCGAGATGGATTTGTTCCCTTCTCCGGGTAAGTCGGCGGGGGGGGGACCGTCTGAATGGCCTTGCGGGGACCCTCGGAGGAATGGGGTGGGCTGGGCTGGGGGAGAGGGCTTTGACCAAGTTCACCCCTGCGCTTCAGCCTTTGGCCATTTGCCCGGGAGTGGCATCTGGATTCTCAGTCCGGTTCAGCGATGGACTGTCCGCCCCCCCCCCGCCGGTCCTTCTCGGCCCTTTTTCTGGGGTCCGCCGGTCCCTTCCCACCCTCAGGGGCCACGCCTGCCCTTGCTCTCAAGCCAACCGAAACATAGGGGGGCTCCATGGCAGCCCTGGCTCTTGAGGTCTCCGGGGGGGAGGAGAGCTTCTCCCCCGCGCCCCCTCCTCCTCCTCCTTTCTGAAGATTGACCAACCGCTTTCCTGACCAGGGACTTACTTGCCTGCTAGGGAGCGAATGGTTTTGCTTCGCTTCCCATGCCAGGTTTACATGGAGGGTTCCTGGGTGTTTCCAACCATAGCATCATAGAATCATAGAATTCGAAGGGATCTCCAGGGGCCATCTAGTCCAACCCCATTCTGCCATGCAAGAATACCCAATCAAAGCACTCCCAATAGCAGATGGCCATCCAGCCTCTGTTTCAAAACCTCCAAAGAAGGAGACTCCACCACATTCCCAAGAAGTGCATTCCACTTCCAAACAGCTCTTACTCTCAGGAGATTCTTCCTAATGTTTAAATGGAATCTCTTTTCCTGTAGTTTGAATCCATTGCTCCATGTCCTAGTCTCCAGAGCTGCAGAAAACAAGCTTGCTCCATCCTCAATATGACATCTCTTCAAGTATTTAAACATGGCTATCATGTCCCCTTTCCACCTTCTCTTCCCCAGGCTAAACATGCCCAGCTCCCTAAGTGGCTCCTCAAAGGGCATCATGGCTTCCAGACCTCCCACCATCCTGTGTAGGTGTTGTGGGTAATCACCCAGGAGCATCCTTCTGATCATTGGTGTCACGGTCTAGAAATTGTAACCCTGGGCAGATGGGGGCGGAATCTCCCCTCCCTTTTGAGTGCAATTCTTCGTTTTCTCTCTGTGTGTGTGTGTGTTGTGCACAGCTGTACTGGACTTCAGGCTTGTGTGGATGAGGAGAGTTAATGTCGTGTGGGCTGAAAAAGCAACATACCTTCCTTCCTAGTGCACAAATTACATGCAGGCTGTTGTTTCTTTTCTTTTTCTTCTTTTAAAAAAATGCAATTGAGATTTGCTGAAATTAGCACATTCTGCCTCCCCTGTAAATTAAAGATGCCAAGGGAATAGTTTAATGGAAACTAGGAAAGGGAGGGGCAACACTAAAACATGCTAAAAGAGTCACATTTCTTTTTCTGAAAAGGAAAAACAGTATTTTTGTTTCATTCAAAAAGGCTTCCTTCACATTACTGGCATTCTGTGGCTTTGTTTGGAAAGGTAGAGTAGTATAGTGGGTAGTGTGTGTGCTGTATATTTCTTGGACAGAACAGATCTGAGTTCAAATCCCCCACACAGACTAGGCATCGCATTGGTAGCTGGCTCTTGTGTCTACTGAAAGTTAAGCCCCATGGAGTTCAATGGGTAAGTCCTAGAGGTTACAAGGTTGCAGTGTGACCTGACCTTGGGTCTGTCACTTTCTCATAACAACAGAAATTAACCCCCTAATCCTGATCTCCGTAGAGGAAAAAAATAATAATCAGAATTAAGGTGTAGTTTTTTTTAAAAAAAATAAAACTCTTTCAAGAGTCTTAGGGATGATAAAAGCCAGATTACTTAAAATGATTTCCTTATATTAAAAAAGGATACATTCTCTTATAAAATGTCCATAAACACAAACACACTCAAACATGGTTTATCTGGTCCACAAGTATTGTGTGTTTGAGAGAGAGAATAAAGTATCCTCTATGGGTTAGACCTTTTTTAAAAAAAAAATCCTTCCTATTTAAGAAAGTGTTAGCATCCGTTCTGCCTCTCAAAGAGGTTTAAAGAAGATATTTGGGGGGTTCACTTGTAAATATCCCAACAAAGATTTTTACACTGGAGTGCTGTTACTGGATCAGTCACAACCCACCCACCCTCCTTTCACACATACAGGGAGGGCGAAAGGAGTGTTTGATGTTATCTTGTGGGCAATGGTTTTAGTAACATGTTGCTACATTACTGTTACCATCATTTAACTTCAGCTGTTCTGTCTGTGGTTAACACTAAGACCTATCTGGGTGCATGATGGGTCTGTAGCCAAACTGCATGGTGGGGAAGGGGTTAAAACTCAGCCAGTGTTCAACATCCCCCCTTTGCAATGATCATTACAGCTGGACAGTCCCTCTTTGCCAGTCCTTCACTTTTGTGGAGGTGTCTGCATTTTGTTTATTGGTTTTTTTTAAAAAAATGTCTTTCCCAACCGTTTCTGAGACTTGTTCTCAAGTTTCTCAGAAAAGCAGTTCAGGTTTCTGCATGTCCTAGCTGATGCGATTTCAGAAAAGACAGCTGACAGCTAAAATTTGAAACCAGCTTCTTGATTCCTAAATGAAACTAAGAAATTTATTGTGCAAATCTGATGTGCAAAAAGCAATGTGTCTATTTAGCTTTATGAAGCACTGTGGAATATCAAAGAATTAAATTCTAACCTAATGTCTGTACAGTTGTCCCTTCATATTTGCTGGGGTTTGGTTCCAGGACCCCCTGTGGATACCAAAATCCATGAATACTCAAGTCCCATTAGATGCAATGGCATAGCAAAATGATGTGCCTTATATAAGATGACAAAATCAAGGTTTGCTTTTTGGATTATTATTTTTTAAATAATGTTTTCAAGCTGTGAATACTTAAATCCTTGGATACCAAATCCGTGGATATGGAGGGACAACTGTGCTTCATGTCCATTTTTTTTTTTTTGGAAGTGTATTAGCTGAACCTTTCCGCCCACAAGAGTTCTGGGAATTGTAACATGTAATTTATCCAAGCTCTGTGCATTGATACATTTAATCCAAAATGCAGATTCCCAGTTAGTGCCTCCAAATGTATGGATTACAGCTCTCACCATCAGCAATCAGACAACCTAGAGTTGTAGTTGGGGATGATAGGTGTTAGATTTTAACCAGGAAGGCTGCTGTAGTGTCTCACAAACTGAAGGGGAGTAAACTACACACACAGAGTAAACTAAAAAAAAACCTCAGCTGTGCTACAAGAATTCCTTCATTCACATTCTTGCTACCTATCCATTAGTTGGCCTTAAGTGGGGCATCATTCTCTCAGGCCTAATCCTGCCATTCTTACCTTTTAAAATAGTTATATAAATAGCTGAGATAATGTATGGATATTCTAATGGTGATTGAGCCAGTATCTGCAAAGTGCTCTAAAAACACAAAAGCACTGTATAAATGCTATTTCATTTCAAACCATACATTGTAAGTGAATCCATAAATCTTACTAGTCCATATGAATCTTTAATAGCCTGTTTCCCCACACAGAAATGTATGGCTCATCAGAAGCCTGAAAGAGAGTTGTGGGTGGTAAGGGAAGGGAAGGAGAAGAGATACAATCAACATTCTTTCTGTTTCCCCAAACTTCCAGGCCTACTCACCTAGAAATTAATCATACTAGCAATAGGTGAAATAAGCTATTTAAAATTACATCAGGAGCCTGAATTACATCAGGCTCCTGATGGCAGATAGCCAAAAGAAAATTAACCAGATTAATGGAATCAATGACTACTAGTCCTGATGAGTCTATGGAGATTCCACCTTAACAGTAGATGAACTTCTTTACTGTAAGAATTGTTCCAACAATGGAACACACTGCTTTGGATGATGGTGGACTCTCTTTCTTTGGAGGTGTTTAAACAGAACACCTTTCAGTAGTGCTTTAGGTGTGTATTCTTGCATGTCAGGGGTTGGACTAGATGGTCCTTATGGCCCCTTCCAACTGTAAGATTCTATTATTCTTATGGTACCACAGTATACCACTAAATACCAATTACTGTGGAACAGCTTCTAGAAATAGCTGCTGCCTTCAAGCCCTAAGGCATCTGATTGGAAGTACAGTTGTCCCTTCATATTCACTGGAGTTTGGTTCCAGGACACCCCCCCTCCGTCCCCGTGGATACCAAAATCTATGAATACTCAAGTCCCATTATATGCAATGGCATAGCAAAATGGTGTCCCTTACATAAGATGGCAAAATCAAGGTTTGCTTTTTGGATTGTTTTTTAAAGAATATTTCCAAGCCATGAATATTTAAATCCATGGATACCAAATCTGTGGATATGGAAGGACAACTGTAGTTAGAAGCCAGATACTGGACTTGGTGACCACAAGACTTGGACCCTCTGTGGCTGCCTGTTACATGACCTGTGTCCATCACATGTCCTGCAGCACTGAATCCATGCAGCTCTTCCCATCTTCTAAGCTACATTTGGTTAAGTCTGGGTGGGGACAAACTAGGGTTTTCTTGGTTGTGGCTCTGGTGCTGTTGAATTCCTGCTCACATCAATCCACTCTGCATATAACAGACCTTCAGAACTCACAACCTAGCCCAGCCAGGTCTTGATAAAACCTCTGATTTTTACAACCCCCTTAGGAATGCAGAATGGAGAAGCAGGCAGGTGTGGCCAGTCATCTGATGGTAACCTAATGGAAATGGAGAAGAAAGGCAGGCAGAAAAAGAGAGAAGAGGAATTGGTTTGCACACTTTTTGCTCTACTCCTCTCCACTGCTTGCTTCAGCCTTGTCCACTGTCAGCAGCCCCTGATGGACTATACCCAAAAGAATATGGACCTCAATAGAAAAAAAGGGGGGGTTATTCCATTTTTCACCTTATTGTTGGTGGCCATGAGTACAGAAATTGGAAACTAAAGCAGACTAGTGTATACTAAGTGTAAATCTAGGGGTGTAAACACATGCAAGTTTAACACAGGTACAGTCTATGCAAAAGAGTATATAGGCTATTGTTCTATACATTGGAAGAGTTCAATGTACACACTGTACACTTACTGCTAATCTGTCTGTGCAGAAATTCCAGGGACCCATTCACACTACAGAATTATAGCGCTATGATTCCACTTTAACTGACATGGTTCCATCCTATGAAATCCTGGGTTTTGTAGTTTGGTGAGGCACTAGATCTCTCCAGCTGAGAATTCTAAATGTCCCTCCCTTAACTGGCAATGCTAGGATTCTATAGGATGAAAACATGGCAGTTAAAGTGGAATAATAGTACTATAATTCTGTAGTGTGAATAGGCCCCAGATTAATTTTTAGATCATACACATTTCCCTGGCTTCACAGTCTTTTCACACAGAGATCTGTTTCTGTTCCCCCCTCCCCAGCTCTTTTCCATTTTAGCTGCTAATCTAAAAGGGGGCAGGCATTTGTTGTTGCTATTGTTAAACAAAAGGCAGTCAGAATCTCTTGCTGATCTCTCTGCAAAGGACCAGAGATTTACAGTAGATCTTGATCTACTCTCAGTCCCCCCCTCCAGCTTTACAGTATTGATTCCAGCAAAGAGAATTTTTAACAAGACTTCCTCATCCTAAATAGAATATGGTGATGCTGTTTTCCAGGTGGAAGATTCTTACAGACTGAAGCAGAATGCTGCTTTCTTCAAAAGCAAAGCCTGTGGGAATTTGATCTGTCTGTCAGCCCAGGCCAAGCCAATGTGTTTAAAGTTTAACTTCTCCCACCAGTAAAGAGCTGCTGAAATGTCTTTATAGATGGGAGAAAAAGATGCCAATTGTGTGCGATTTTTTGGTTGCCTTTTTTTAAAAAAACACAAAACCTGAGTTCTTGGGAATCGTGTGTGAATCGGAAGAGAGTTCTTTCCTGTTCGTGTTGTCCTGCACTTTTGGTTGTGCGAGGGGCCCACTTTTCCCACTTCTCTTAGATCAGTTTCTTTCCAGCATGTTAACAAGCCCATTAAAGCTTAAATCTGATTCTTCCTGTGCTTTGGAAGACTGCAGGCGTTTTAAAGTTGACCCAAAGTTCAAGCTTTGGCTGCAAGGACTAGAAATCCCGAAATGAGTTCCTCTCGATGTGGGTTCCAAGGACTTCTGTTTGGGTGGATGAAGTCATGTTGGGAGCCAAGGGGGTGGGCAGGGAGGGTAATCATCTGGTTTAAACGCTCCCCTGCATCGCTTCTGAAGGAATCCTTTAATGAATTTAATGACTGTTCTTGTTCAGTAGCTGTGCTGAGGAAGAACCATAGCTTGGTGGTAGAGCACATGCTTTTCATGCCCAAGGCCCCAAGTTCAGTCCCTGGCCTCTCAAGGAAGGTTTTGGGGAAAATGGTTCCTGAAATTCTACAGAGCTGCTTGATACAGTAATACGTGGCGAGGGGCACTGTCTTCTTTCTGCATCCTATGACATTCTATCGCATTCCCACAACTCTGTAATTGTGCTTAGAAACCTGTGGCTTTATTATCACTCTGTCAGAGCACCAGAAGGAAGTGGACTGACATCTACAAAAGTCCATACTAAAATATAAGCCCGTTAGTTTTAAAAGTGCTGCTAGATTCTCCCCCCACCCTTTTTCCTTTTTATCCTGTGACAGACTAACTGAGCTATTTCTTTAAGAACTGCTTAGGCTGCTGCCAAACAGCAGAAATAATGCAGTTTGATACCATGTTAACTGTCATGGCTCAGTGCTATGGAATTCTGGGATTTGTGGCTTTTGTGAGCTATTTAGCCTTCTCTGTCAGAGAGCTCTGGTGCCACAAGAAATGACAAACCAGGATCCATAGGATGGAGCCACGATAGTTAAAGTGGTTTCAAACTGAATTGAAACTGAATTGTATTATGTATGCAGTGTGGCCAGTAGTGGCACTATGGGGGTGTGGAGAGGCCGAACCACACCAGGCAACACTGTGAGTGTGTGTGTGTGACACAACCCTTAGTGATGCCACAGAGTGTGGCCAACCTTAGTATAGAAACACTAATGTACAGTTGTCCCTCCGTATCCACGGATTTGGTATCCATGGATCTAAGTATTCATAGCTTGCAAATGTTCTTAAAACAATAATAATCCAAAAAAGCAAACCTTGATTTTGCCATCTTATATAAGGGACACCATTTTGCTATGCTATTGCATAGAATGGGAATGGGACTTGACTATTCATGGATTTCAGTATCCACGGTGAGTCCTGGAACCAAACCCCAACAAATATGAAGGGACAACTCTAGATGGACCAATGATCTAGCTATAAGGCAGCTCTCTATAGGAAAGAGGTGACATCAAGCAGGCGGAGAATAACTAGGGTTATCTGAATGTTGTGGGCTAAAACCCGAGATCTAGGGATGGAGAATATTAGCTAAAGGGGCTGTTCCCAGATCAAGATAAAATGAAGAGATTATTCTTTCTCACCTACTTAGGGTGATAGGATAAGGAACATTTAATCTAGCCTACTTGCTTCTAGCCAGAAGATAGATCTGAGAAGATTGAATGGTGAGCCCTGGCACCACAATAACTGGGAGGGAAGGAGGAAGCTAAATAAGGAAACACACACACACACACTCTTGCAGTTTGTAACAACAAACCAATTAAGTCTTGTAAACTGTAACAAGTCATTGTTCTACTAGCTGAGCTGGAGATTTGCACACACCCCTTTCCTCTGACCTGCAGCTGAGCTTGGCTGCAAACTCAGCTGCATTGCATACTGAACCTCCAGTATACAATGCAGCTGAGCTGGAGGTCAGAAAAAAAAAAACCTAGAGAATTCACACTCTTGTCTCCTGCTTGGAGCTAATGGCAATAGCATTGATATTTATACAGTATACCGCTTATCAGTGCCAAAGCACTCCCTAAGTGGTTAACAGTGTTTTTTAGCTAATTGCCCCCAACAAGCTTGGTACTCACCCATGAAAGCTGGAGATTCAGGGCCAGGTCCCCAGACCTGGCATCCTTAAGCACAATCCCTTTCTTGTATAGATCCAAGGAGCTAGATAGGGAAGGACATGGGAGCCTGCTCACAGGTGGAGTGCACCCTGCTATTCCTTCCTCTTGCAGCTACATTGCTTCCCATCCATCCACCCTGTCTCCTTTCCCCATTAGTAAGTAAGCAGTAACAACAGTGGTCCTCTGGGCTTGACATCTATGTGGTAGGAGATTTGGATGTTGTGTGATAGGCTGTAAAGTAGCACCTTGTGCTCCATCTGAAAAGAAAGATACACATGCTTAAACCATACTTAGGCATATGTATGTCACTGACCTTCATCTTCTAACGTTGCAGCTGGAACCCCTTCCCTTGAATTCCTTTAAAGCATACATTCTAGAGAGGGGTGGATTCAATATCCAAAGCCAAATGAACCTTACATGGAACATGTTCCTTTTAAAAAAAGAGAGAGGGAACTGATGTTTAAGGTGACTTGGTTCCCACTGGCTGAGAAAGGCATTTGAAGGTGAATACATTAGACCATGGATGACATTGCTTCTAAAAGGAAGGAAGATTCATTGCCCCACCTCAAATAATTTGTTTGGCAGTTATTTAGTTTAGCCTTTCAGATGGCTAAATTAGCAACTAACTAGGATCATCCCTAATCTTCAGGCAGCCTGTAAAACCCCCAGATGCTAGATAATTTAAAACCTTGGGTGATTATGATTGGAGTTTTAGAGAGAAGAAAGGTAGATAGATGATAAGGAGAGTAGCTTATTTACCTCAGTAGAGTGTTCCACAACAGTGGTGCCACCACTAGGGAGATTTTCACATGCCTAAAATACCCCCCGAAGAAATCGGGACAGAAATATTTCTGTCCCGGAAGCAGCGCCGCGGTTTGCACGGCCAGTCCCCTCTCCCAATATGCCGTCGTCATTACGCTGGGTTATTTCTTCCCTCTTCCGGAATATTTTTCTAATGGGAGTTGGCCGTTAATAAAATATTCTGGAAGAGGGAAGAAATAACCCAGCGTGACGACGACGGCATATCGGGAGAGGGGACTGGGCGCACGAACCGTGGCGCTGCTTCCAGGACAGAAATATTTCTGTCCTGATTTCTTCGGGGGGGGGGGTATTTTAGGCGTGTGAAAATATCCTAAAAAGGCTATATCTGCAAAACAGAAAATCTTAATTTATGTGAAGAAGGGGACAGAGAATGATGGTTGACTCTTATTGTTTCCCAATGTGAATTGCTAGCTTAATGATCAGGTGGGTTTTTACATTTACTCAGCTTATCAGTACAGATACCCTTTCATGCTCCAAGAAAGGCAGTTAAATGTTGGAATCTCAGTGCTAGTCTACCAAAATAGGCTCCTTGGTGTTTCACATATTCCCAAACATTGCAAAGATGAAAGTCTCTCTCTTTTTTGGAAAAAAATTGCAAATGTCAAATACATACCCTCCAACATATCACAGATGACAACCAGGACACATGTGGCCAAGCAACTTCTAAGTGTGATCAAGATGCCAGAGTTATTAATGAGGAAGAACACCCCAGCTGGGAAGGTCTGCAACAGTTTGCTTTTGCCTGAGTCTACTGGGAAGGACATGATTCCACTCCATCCTCTCTTCTCTTCCCACTGACTTGAATGGGAACTACTTTTGCACTGTGAACTCAGTGTACAGCAGTCAAAAGAAGCTGAGGACAGAGGGGAGAGGAGAAGAGAGAAACTGGGACCTTTAAAAGCAGCTGAAAAAGTGAGGACAGAAAATTAATCAGGACTGTTCCTACCAATCTGGGACAGTTGGAGGGTATGGGTGAGTCAATACACATGTAAACCCCATTGGAAGGTATGGTTTCAATGGTTTAATACATATTTGATTAATCCATACCCTGAAAACTCAACCTGTACTTCTACTCTGATTCTTTGCTACCAGTTATATCAGAAGGGAAAAGGGGGAAAAATACCCTTGTTTAGTCCTGATTAAAGTAGAACCATTGAATTAACTACTGAACAGAAAGTCAATGCATAGGTAAATTAACTGATTCAGAGAGTTTACTTTAGTTGAGACTAACAGTAGGATTCAAGCCAATATGTGAAAATGATGATGAGGAGTAATGTAAACTACATACTCAAAGGCCAACTCATCAGTTTGTTTCAACTTTGTGAAAGCCAATCTGATTTCTGAAACTGAAGCAAAATGACAGACTTGGCACATCAAGTATACATGACTGGGATGCTGCTGATGGGTATCTTTTAGCATTTTCCACAGATGTGATGCAGTCTCTGACTGGTTGCCATCCTGACTTCTCATAATACAGTTGTCCCTCCGTATCCACAGATTTGGTATCTACAGATTTAAGTATTCACAGCTTGAAAATATTTTTTAAAAAGTAATAATCCAAAAAACAAAGCTTGATTTTGCCATTTTATACAAGGAATACCATTTTGCTATGCCATTGCATATAATAGGACTTGAGTATTCACGGATTTTGGTATCCACGGGGTGTCCTGGAACCAAACCCCAGCGAATATGAAGGGACAACTGTACTTGAACAAGCAGGCATCACCAGCATTGAGGCCATGATATTGAGAACACAGCTGCGCTGGGCAGGGCACGTTTCTAGGATGGAGGACCATCGCCTCCCAAAAATACTACTCTACGGTGAACTCGCCACGGGTCAGCGTGGGAGGGGCGCTCCAAAAAAGCGATACAAGGACTCCCTGAAACAACATCTCAGGCTTGGCCAGATTGATCACCAACGGTGGTCCGCCCTGGCCTCACATCGGGAGGCATGGAGACGCACTATCCACAATGCTGCAGCCTTATTTGAGAACTCACGACGAACAAGTCTTGAAGAGAAACGACAACGCAGAAAGAATCACAACCCAAAAACATCACCCAAGGAGACCTTCTGCTGCACTTTTTGCAACCGGACTTGTTTATCTCGGATTGGCCTTTTTAGTCATCAGCGCGCTTGCAGAAGGCGCGGGATGAGTCCTTCCTGAATCTTCGTTTGCGAAGAAAAGCCAGAGAGAGGGATTCACGGATTTTGGTATCCACGGGGTGTCCTGGAACCAAACCCCAGCGAATATGAAGGGACAACTGTACTATACAATACACCCAAGTGTTAACTTGTGAATCCTGAGGTTCTGTCCTTGTTAGGGTCCTAACTAAGGCACTGCAGTTTCTTTTCCCAGGCAGATGTAGCTGTCTGGGTCTCCAGCCCAGGATGGGAAACTGGCAAACAGTAGTGCCTGAGCTCTGGCATGCTCCTTCTTTCATATTCCTGCTGGAGAAGAGAGAACCAGGGCTTTCAACCAGTTTTTTTTGTAGGTCCTGAAATAATAGTACAGCCAACCTTCTTTTTATATTTTGCTTTATAGGAAAATAAAAAATAAAGTAAGATAAGGAAGTTCTGTTGCTCACAGAAATATTGTTCCATGCACCTGTGCATCAGACACAGAAAGATCTTCCCGTGACTCTGGTGTTTGCTCCCTGCCACTCTATTTATACTTACTCCATGTGTACATTTATGTGTACCTTACTGGCACTGGTATCACTCCAAATTAAAAAAGCCATTCTGAACCAGGTCATCTAGTATCTGGGCTGTCGACATCATATTCTGGGTAACAAAACTCAAAGAATGTACAGTACCAGCTCAGCTCAGAAGTCCAGTTTGTCTGGTTTGAAAGGCTCCTTACTTTTCAGTCTGTGGAGAGAATGTACAGCTGCTGTTATTAATTTGAATGTAAGATCATTCAAGCCTGTTGTGTTATAGCACCAGGCTGTCACACATGGGAGGGAGGATGTAGGAAATGGATGCCTTTAAAAGTGTGTTGTGGTGTGTGTATTACAGGATCATTATTGACTGGGGTTGTTGTCACACTGCAGCATAATCCAGTTTGACGCTGCTTTAACTATGGAATCCTGGGATTTGTAGAGCTCTCTGACAGAGAAGGCTAAATATCTCACAAAACAACAACTCCCAGAATTCCATAGCATTGAGCCATGGCAGTTCAGCTGCCAATGACTGCAAGAGACTTCCCTACCCCCACATACACGGAAGTGGTACCAGTTGAATTATTACTCTGATTACCTGTCTAAAACAATACACGTCCTATGGAAATCTCATTTGCTTTTAATGGCACAGGGTTTTTCATTAAAACATCCCTTTCTCTGATTTTCACCAACATAGGGCTAAATGTAATTGTACATTGCAACTAGAGTAAATCTGTTGCATCAGTGGAACTTAGATAAGTGTTGAGCCATCACATTCCTATTGATTCATGAGTTAGCTTGGATGTAGCTCATGGTTTCCCATGAGCCATCTAGAATAATTATGAATTATTATGAATGAATTATCTCTGTTAAGGAACTTTAGCAGAGATGTATCAGCCAGTGAAACAGCATTAAAAACATCACATATTGAAAACAACATCCTGTCAATAGCTTGGAGTAAATATAGATGTTTCAAGTGAGTGATTAAAAAGAAAAAGAACCTTACCAGGGACCTCCTTTAAATATATTTTGTTGCCATGGACCCCCAAGACTTAACTCAAGATTTAAAACAACAACAACACATGATGATGATAATAATAATAATAATAATAATAATACGATTACACCATCCATTAAACTTTTTCTCAGAGGCACTGGAAGGGGAGGGAAGACTTTTCTGCTGCTTCTTCCTGCAGGTTTGTGGTTGGGGCAGATTGAATGGTAATGTGCAGGCCAAGCCAGCCAGCCTTTGCCTTGGCTCCTGTCATGCAGCCGTTCTACTGCAGGGTGGAGGTGGGCCAAGAAGCCTTCAAGCCTTCGCGGACCCCCTGTGAAGACATCGTGGACCTCTGGGGGTCCCCAGACCACAGGTTAAGAACCACAGATTTAGATTGTTGAAGAACAAGCGAGGTGTTCTAAAACAGAACATGCACATGCACACACAAACACAGAATCCTGGGGGGGGGGGGTGTTTCCTGAATTCTCTGAAGATGGAGGCACCTGAAATAGGACAGCCATGCTTATTTCAAAAATAGGGAGGGAGAAAAAAAGTGTGACATTATATGACTCACAGTGATAAAAGAAAAGGATCAGGACTATATTGGTTTCAACAACTATCACCATTGAATGAGTTGTCAGCATATCTTTGGCCATCAGATGGCTTCCTTTTGTCTATCCTTCAGTGTGAAAGCAATCTAGAATCACAGGCAAATCTTAGGGGCATTTGCAAGTCAAGCAGAATACTCTTAGGAATTCATATCCACAGATTGCATATCTAAAGGCCCATCCTAGTTTAGAGGAGGGTTGTCAATACAGGAGTACAACCAATAACAAACTTTCTGCACCAGAATCATTGCAAAAGCCACATCCCCAATGGGTGCTCATTGGATATATGAAATAGGTTGTCCACAATCCCTAGCTGTCATGGTTTTGCTGGCTGGGGATGATGGAAAATCAATACAATTTTAAAACAATTAACATTACCATCATTAAAATAATTTAAAATGATTTAAACATACAGAAGTTAACAAAAAACACCAAATGATAAAAAATGCACCCCAATAAAAAAGCCTTCATGGGCACAGTTACACATTAAAAGTCTGCTTACACAAAAAGGTTTTTGTCTGCTGGTGAAAGGGAAGCAGGGAGGGGGCCAGCTTAGCCTTCCATGGAGGGGAATTCCAGAGGGTGGGAACAGCCACTGAGTCCTCACCAGGCGAGCTTGTGATGGTGGCAATGGTGGGACCAAGAGAAAGCCTTCTCCTGATGATCTGTTAGGGCTCCGGCAGGCTCCTATGGAGAGATACGGTCTTTCAGATATTATCCTGTCTCTTTTGGTAGAATTTAGATCAGGGGTTCAGCCTCAAGGCAGCCTAGTGCAAAAGAGATGAACGAAGCATGCAGGAGACTACCATCCAGATTCAGGCATGTAGTAAATGTTCTGACTCACCATGCAAAGAGGAGAGCATGCTAGCCCCTGTTGTGTTTGGAGGCCAGAGTTCTCAGAAGTAATGCTGTAGGCTCTTCAGCTACATAAACAGTTGAAGCTTTATTGCTCTGTAGTTCCTTTCTTGTCCAAGGCTACAGGACCACAGTGAAAATTCATGCATTGACAAGTTGACTCTCTGTTCTTGTTCCGGACATATGGAATAATGGTGTCCCCCTGAAATTATTTGTGGTTTTGAATATTTTTGCTGTCAGCCGAAGAACTGTTTACAGGCATTTTGCTGTTCATTCTCCTACTAGTTAATTCTATCAGTTTCTCCTGGTTTTTTTTTGCTGAATGGCTTTAGGGATTTTCTTGCTTAGTAAAGCTATTATCCTTTAGTGTGTATATGTATGTGCCTTCAAATTGCTTATTGACTTATGGTGATCCCATGAATTTCATAGGGTTTTCGTAGGCAAGGAATACCCAGAGGTGGTTTTGCCAGTTCCTTCCTCTGAAATATAGCCTACAGCACCTGGTATTCATTGGCAGTCTCCCATCCAAGTGCTAACTATAACTGATCCTGCTTAGCTTCCAAGATCAGATGGGACCTGATGCCTTTAAGATATTTAGCCATATTATCCTTTTAGCTGTTTTTGTGCGTGTATGTATGTTTTGAAAGCTATCTTTGACTCTCTGGTATGAGGAACCAGTCCCCCTCCAAATGTGCATGGATTTCAATTCCCAGCATGCCAAAACATTGCCTGTGCCAGCTGTGGATGGTGGGAGCTGTAATCCACCATCTGGAGGGCTACAGGTTTGCCCTCTTCCAATCCCCCAATGCAAATGCAAGCCAGGAAAAAGTGGGAGCATTTGATTCCCATGCCACCATCATGCTGCTGTAACAGGCCCACCACTGGTACTGGTGTAAGACTAGGATGGCCCCACATGAAATGGGCTTTGGGCATACAACCCAGCAGTCCTGCCATGATCTTGAGAATGTCTGCTTTCATTTAAAAATGATTTCTTCACTTCAAACTGAACTCTCAGAACTGTGTGGGCAGCATGTGCTCTTGACTCGATAAACAAATTTGACTCTACACACAATTTAAATTGCAGTTTCACATGCAAAGTAGGTAAGATGTTTGGAGTTGTGGTTTTATCTTCTGCATGCTGTTCCTGGGGCTTTGAAGAAAGTTGCCTGATGCACAAAAGATTCTATATTATAGATTTTCCTTGGGTTTTCTTCCGGGTTGTGAGGCCATGTTCTGGAATAGCTTCTTTCTGACATTTTGCCTGCATCTGTGGCTGGCATCCTCAGAGAGATAACTCTTGTACCAAACTATATGTAGTTTAAACATTTCAGCTTTCAGTACAAGAGCTTTTGGACTGAAGCCCCAGACAGCATGGCCAATGGTCAGGGATTCTGAGAGTTGAAGTTCAAAACATCTGGAGGGCCAAAGGTTGTGAATTTCTGATCTAGACCAGTATTTTTATTCTGGTGGGCAGCTGTTCAGGGTCTTCAGCAACACTTTACCTGACTTTTTAAATGGAAATACTGGAGGGTGGGGGAGATAAATCTAAACCAGCAACTAGTCAAGGGGTGCATCCACAGTACATAAATAATCCAGTTTGAAACTGGATTATTTGCCATGGCTTCCTATGGAATCCTGGGATTTGTAGTTTGGCAAGACACCAGCACTCTTTGGCAGAAAAGGCTAAAGACCTTGTAAAACTACAATTATCAGGATTCAATAGGAAGGAGTCGTGGCAAATAATCCAGTTTCAGACAGGGTTATTTGTGTACTGTGGATTAGGCCTAGATTTTCACATCATTCTGTAGCACCTTCCAAGTTCTTCAAAATCCACCTCATCCGCATGACTCTTAAAGCAGCACAATCTCTCTCTCTCTCTCTCTCTCTCTCTTGCATTTGGTGATTAGTATCTGGATTTAGCTTTAGGCCTTCAGGAGAAAGACATCCTTTCATTGTTGCTCTTGGTATTTCCCTGTTATCCCCCAAACCTTCTATTTCCTAGGTAATGATTGCAGTTTCAGTGACATCAAATGGACCATCCTCTTGTTTGTCATATAATATCCAATGGTTCTGGCTTTGTAGACATTTACATATTTATATCAGCCAACAAGCCTACCCAGACAAGAAGGTTTCTGCCCTTGGGTTTACAATGTTAAAACACAACTCAGGAGGAAAAATGGATGGGAAGAACAATGTAATGTGGCTTATGTTTGAGTGACAGATACAACTTTTCCTGAATTTGGTGCAACTTGCTGCTGAATAAAACACGCATAAGCACTTACATCTAGATCTGTTAGGTTTTATTAGTACACAGTTGTCCCTCAGTATCCACGGATTTGGTATCCACGGATTTAAGTATTCACAGCTTGAAAATATTCTTAAATAATAATCCAAAAAGCAAATGTTGATTTTTGCCATCTTATATAAGGGACACCATTTTGCTATGCCATTGCATAGAATGGGACTTGAGTATTCACGGATTTTGGTATCCACAGGGGGTCCTGGAACTAAACCGCAGCGAATATGAAGGGACAACTGTATTACTATTAACAGAAGTATGGTTCCTTTAACTTCAGTCTTACAGAAACTGGCATATATAAAAGCAAAAAAAGAGACTGAATTCCTCCAACAGCTTACACATATTTCGACATAGTTTCAGAAATGAATTACCGTACGTTAGCAAGATTTTGTGTGATTTTTAGTTCCAAAATAAGACAGAGTCATATTATGCCTTTGCTCCTGTACACCTTTTTAGCAATAAACCTACTTCTTGCTGGCTACTCTTTTTCTCCTTGTTTAATATGTCCTCTTCCAAGAAGATATCAGGTTAAGTTGGTCTGTTGTGTGGGCCAAGAGCTAGTTTCTCAGTTCCCTGGCATTTGGCCATGTTTGCATTCTTTGTCCAAATATTGTGGAATAAATAATAAATATTGATTCTTTCATTTCTCTCATCTTCCCCAGGTGCAGCAGAAATTTGGCAAGGGGGAAGGCAGTGTACTCCATCAGCCTCAGCTAGCTTTAATTGCATATGAATGATCTAGCTGGAATGTCCTGCACTTATTGGCTCTGTTAGTGACTAAATGTTAGAGCCATGGCTGATAGTTTTTCTGTGAGTACAGAATGCTGCAGAAAGTTGGTGTACTGGCCTCTGAGAGATCATTTTGGTATTTCCCACTTAGTGTTCCCAACCTTTTTGATTGGACTGTTTTCTTTCACCCATAACAGTGGCTTTATCTCCTGATTTGTCCAGATCAAGGAACAGCTTGCTGTTCTTACTGAACAGCTGGCAAACAGATAGCTTGACTGATACAAATTAAAGCTGCAATCCTGTGTCCACACTGCAAGGTGCTTTTGGGTGATTATGCACAGAATTGGACAATGTGTTCAATAGCATCCCATACATAATTCAAAACACCGTTTTCATCCATTCAGAGCACTGCCTACATCAGCATTATTTCCTCTCATATGGACCACTAAGTCCTACAGAGCTGCTTGATGAATCTTTGCCAACCAGGTAGCCTCCAGATGTCATTGGATGGCACCTCCCATCATCACTTCCCATTGACCTTCATGGCTGGGACTAATAGGCTTTGTAGCCAGGCAACATCTGGAACAGCTCTGACAATGTGCAGAGATGGATGACTCTGGATAAAGCTATCTGAAATACTGCATCTCCCAATATGAGCCTGCCCAAGTTTTAAGAACTTGAGGGGAGAGTTTTCTCTTGGCCCTACTACCACCACAGGTATGTTTGCTAAGGACACAGGAGAGAGCCTTCTCAGTGGCTGTTTCCCGACTGTAGAATTCCCTCCCACAGGAAGCTGGCTTGGCCCCCTCTCTGCTCTCTTTCCATTTGCAGGTTCTGATTACCCAGGTCTGTAAGTGTTGACTGTTGCAGAAGGTCTTTTAACTATTTTTTATCATCATTATTATATTTTAACTGTCTTTTAAAAACTGCTTTAAATTAATGTGATTGCTTATTTTTAAAAAACTTTAGTACTGTTTTACATAGTTTTAACTGTATCTTGTTTTAACTGAAATTTGTGAGCTATCTTGGGTCTGATATTGAGAGAAAGGCAGGATATAAATTAATTAAGGGGGAGAGAGGGTGAGAGTGAACAAGCAAGCATGACTCTAGGTTGTCAATATTTTTTCGCTCTTGCTTTTCATTTACCTTACAGAATACTCTAAAGGCCAAAAGCAGAATCAGAGAACAGGTTTTTTTTCTTTACATGGTAATGATGCAATAGTAAGAATGTCACTGCCATAAGGTATTGTGATGGTCTTTTATCATCACAGTCTGTAGAACAGCAAGCCTGAAAGGGTGATAGTTGGGCTGCCAGTGAACATACGGTGTCATACATATTTTTCCTCCTGCCCACTTTATCCTCGCATCAACCCTATGTGGGAGACCGGGATGAAAGAGAGTGACTGGTCCAAGATCACTCAATGACTTTCATGGCTCAGTGGGGACTTGAACCTGGATCTTTCAAGTCCTAGTCCAACACTTACCAGTCCCCCACACTGGCTCTGAATGAAACGAAACCATCGTTCCCTCAGTTTCCAGCAACCATGCTGTGAGGACTGTTTATGTAACCAATGATGGTAACCGAGGGAAAGGAAATGTTTGAAGTTAATTTGGGCTCTAAATTGCCTAAGCACGTTCCTTGGGGAGTAAATTTCACTGAACTCAGCAGAGCTTCCTTCAGGGTAAACACGGTTATGACGACAGTGTTCAACATAATTTGTGTGCCTGCGTGTATGTGTCTCCTGATTAATTTGTTTTTAAAAATATTTTTCATTGATTAAAGTCCATCTTTTAAATTGATTAGCCAGCTGATTCACTGGTCAAACAGAGCAACTCTGTTTTCCCCAGATTTTTCAGAAATATGAATGACAAGGTATTCAAAATACAGTAGGAACCCCGTATCCACTGGGGATTGGTTCTGGGGAAGGGTGTAGATACCGAAAACCGTGGATAATAAATAGTGAACACCATTGAAAATAATGGGACTTCCAGTTTAAAATACCATAGAGTTGCCTTGGAGGACCTAAAATAGCTAGAGAGGAAACTTTATAGGAAGACTCTATGGTAGGTGTGCTGTTTTGTGTTCTGTGGATAATTGAATCAGTGGATAATGACTCAGTGGATATGGAAGTCCTACTGTAGGCAGTTCTAGTGAAAGCTCCAGTGAGGTGTAGTGACATAGATGAGGGAACAGGGAGCAGAAATCCAAACCTAGGGCTTGTCTATATGGGAAAGATACCAAGAATTTCACCCATCTCAGAGCCCTTCAGTCCAGATGACGCAGGGCATTTGCCCTGTTCTGCCTCCGGGCAATCCTCACCACCCCAGGGCAGATACAGGTGTGAGATGGGGGGAAGGCAGGGCCTGATAAAGCATTTTTAAAATACCCAGTTTGCTCTGTTACCACCAGCAAAAACCGGATCGGGCCCCAAATGTCCTCAGGAGCCCATCCAGCATGCTGGCCCTCGCTGCCACTGCCATCTTCTTGGCTCTTCCAGAAGCCAGGAAGGAGTTGCTCCATGTGTGACAAAGGCTGGTCGCATGCAAAGGGCTTTCTGTCACATGCCATGGGCCCTCTTCCTACCTTCCAAGTTGGCAAAGAAAATGATGGTGGCTGCAGGGATGGGCTGGCATGTCTGTTTGGACTCCAACCTGTTCCGTACAGGAGGTGATGGGGGAAGAATGGACCAGCTCCCCAACCAGGATATGCCATCAGGGCTGGGTGTGTCCTGACCCATGTAGATGAGCCCTTAGACTGGCCTTTTCCACAGTTTAGCTGGGCATGGATACAAGCTTCAAGAATTTACCAACAGTGCTGTCCCATTTCACATCTTTCCTGCAAAGAATGGTAGCCAGGAAGAGAGACTCTTGCCCAGCTTAATCTAATGTGCTTCACCATCTTTCAGAGAGAACTGTGTACTTGTTGGACACAATTCTTTGCTTTACCTTTTTGGATTGTACACTTGTGTGTGTGTGTGTGTGTGTGTATATATATATATATATATATATATATATATATATGAATGATGCAGTTCAAAGAAGCCAGACAGACCTACCCAGAAGCAGGACATGTGGATGTGGACATACAATAGGATGGCAGTGTATAGAATCAAAGTGGCTCTGTATCTTGGTGGTCCTTGGTTTGGAACAGCAAAGCTTTCATAATGAAAAACAGAACCTGGGCGATTAAATCTGCTTTTAAAACAAACAACAACAACAACAAAATGAATGACTTCTTATGCACTGGCAACCATTGAATGAATAAGAGCAAATATTCGGCTTTATAAATACATGTAGGATTCTAAACAAACTAGACTGCTACAAATGCTGATGAAAAAATCCTGAGAAGTATTTCTCTCTTTCTCTCTCTCCTGCCATGCAAAATAGCCCAGTCTTTCCCACCCTAGTAACATCTAGATGTAGCAGACTTCAAATCCCACCATTTCTAGCCAACAGTGGCCATGCTGACTGAGATTGTTGGGTTGTCTATATGGTGAAAATACTCCTCACAGAAAATGAGCTGTCTTAATGGGATCCCTTCCTTTCGTAGGTCGGTAAAATGAGTACCCAGCTTGTGGGGGGCAGTTAGCTAACACACATTGGAAACTGCTTAACGCAGTGTAGATGTGTAAATAGCTATTGCTTAAAAACAATTTGTAAGCCACTGTGATAGCCTTGAGGCTGAAGAGCGGGGTATAAATAAATAAATAAATAATAAAAAAATAACTCCCACATTGTCTTGTCGTATTTTGAAGGCAGGGGGCAAAAAAGAGGAAAAACTATGCAAGAAAAGCAGCATTTGCGGCTTTTCCTGACTTTTTTTAAAAAAAACTCCAGTGATATGCGCATTTTCGTTCTTTAAGACAAGCAATTTGACATGAATCGCTTCCCCATACAAGACAAAGTGCAAACCTGATTGGCTGGATGAGCGCAGGGGGCTGGGTTACAAGGCAAGCGCCAGCTGTCGCCATGTTAGATTTTCACCTTAGTGAGTGATCACTAAGGCAATAAAATAGGGATTTGTGCCCCCTCTCTCTCTCTCTTTTTTGGAAGGGTGGAGTATCGTTTGTATGCAATATAGAAATAGTTTTTTAAAAAAAGTTTGGCGGCAGCAGATTTAAAAATGGGAGTAATCCACTTGTGGACACCATCTCAGGTACAGGCATGCAAAGTTTATGGGGGCTGTGAAATCATTAACACAGGTCACACAGACAAGCTCTATGTGATTTGAAGTCAAACTCATCTTGATCACGGTGAAGGCTGGTGTAAAGGTTAGATGATTTTTTGAACCCTTGTTTGGTGGGAACAGTCTTTATCTCTCAGCCTTACCTACCTTGCACGGCTATTGTGGAGATAAAAATGGGGGAGCTCACCATATGTGGTGTTCTGAGAGCCTTGGAGGAATGCTGGAATACCACTGAGATTTAAAAATATATATAATAACTGACTCCTATAAATATACAGTAAAAATCTGGGGTAATGGAGAGCCAGTATGGTGTAGTGGCTTAAGTGCTGGACTACAGCTCTGGAGACCAGTTTAGCCATGGAAACCCACTGGGTGACCTTGGGCAAGTCACACTCTCTCAGCCTCAGAGGAAGAGAAAGGCAAAACAAATTTTGCCAAGAAAACCCTGTGATAGGTTCGCCTCTGGGTTGCCATAGGTCGGAAATGACCTGAAGGCACACAGCAACAACTGCCACAGGATCATGATAGCCCTTCTCTTGTTATCATCCTGGGACACCAAGCTCTGTCTGCTAGCAGAAGGCATTCTAGGATGTTTGGAGAATATATATCTTCTCCCCCTCACACTATCTAGGGCTCATTCAAAGACCACTGTGTTTTTTACATTCCACTCACTAGAGACACCTGCTATTGTTTCTGTTATCTTCTGATAAGATGAAAGAGCAGTGAGTTAAGGTAGTTAAGTTGTTCCTTGGGTTCATAGCGCTTCATTACAGCCTCTGGTTTGAAATGGGTCCTTATTCCAGATGAAGGGATCATGCAAACAGGCATTTTCATGTTCAGTTCCAGTGCTGAGCTGAACAGATGTTAGGTTTTAATTGGGTTCAAATCCTTGACCAGCCATGGAGTTAACCAACAAGCCTCTCCCTTTCTACATAGTTCTCCACTTTCTGAATATACAGTCTACCTCTCAGGGTCATTGTGAAGCAAATGGAAGAGATCGCATGTGCCTGTCCTGAGTTCACTTTAAGAAGGGCAAGATAAACATGTTAACAGGTAGATAGTATCTGCATCCCTTTGGGGCAGTAGTGTAAGATTTTTAACATTTAAAAGAATGATGTATACAGCAAATAATGATGGAGTTTTGGGGTTACACCTAAAAGCTGGGAAATTCCTGGATCAAATTCCACCCCAGTCTCAAACTTCCTAATTCAACTTCAGCAAGTTAACTGTGTGACAGATCCTGCTTTGCTGTATTGGAACTTACCCCTGACCCCCACAATGAATGAATGAATGAATGAATCTTTAAAACTCCCCTGGGGAACACATTGTTGTCGTTCATATGACCATTACTTGCACTTTATCCTGTTCTTCCATCAGGGAACTTGGAACACTCCATTGATTCTCCTCTGTTCCTCTTTGTCCTCACAACAACTTTGTTAGGTGGCTTGGGTTGAGAGGTCGCAGGTAGCTCTGTGAGCTTCACAGCTGAGCAGCACATATTCAAACCTAGATCATCTCCCTTCCTTTTGGGCACATCTACATGAGCCACATGCCATATACCAGCTCCTCACCAGTGTATCCTGGCTGAGGATCAGGCCCATTGTTCCCCTGTTCCCTCCACGTAAAAGGAGAAAGTCCTGACAAGCATGCTGGCCTGTCTCTGCAGCTGCTGCTGCCACCGTTTCCCTTGCTTTCCTGGAAGGCAGGAAAGGGGTCCGTAACATGCAACCAAAGCCACCTGCATGTGACCAGCCTTGGTCACATGCTGTGGGACTCCTTCCAGCCTTCTGGAAGAGCCAGGGAGGAGTTGTTGGCAGCAAGGGCCTGCCTTCCGGGATGGATGCTTGCGGACACGCAGGACCAATCTGTTTCCTTCCGGCGTAAACGAAGTAAACTAGGTATTACTTTAGAATGCTGTATCGGGCCCTACCCTGCCTCCCCCATCTCACCCCTGTATCTGCCCCGGGGGTGGTTAGGGCTGCCCCAGGGCAGAATGGGGCAAATGCATTGTATGGACTGCAGGGGTCTGAGATAGGAGCAAGATGGGATATATTACCCATCTAGACAAGCACTTTATCTGGCTCACTTGAATTTTGCTCTTGAGAAAGTTTGGCTGCTGCTTGTAAGCACTGTTTTTAAAACTAGAATTTATCTTCAGGATGAAAAGAGAGAGGGCGGAGGAGGAGGGTAGATGGGGCTGCTTTTGCGCAGGTGCAGCTGCTGGGCAATGGTGTAGACATGTGTGTTTGCTAACTGATGTACTAATTTGGCACATTGAACAAAAAACAGCAGCGGTGGTGGGGCTGTTGCCAAAGTTCAAACCCTGCTCCTCCTCTGACTGCATGCACAAGGCACGCAGGAGTCATCAGGCTGTGCTCTCCCCATCTCTTCATCTCCTCCTACCCTTTTCCTTCCCCAGCTCCACTCCCCATGTCAGTTTACTTACTCATCTGGAGGGCACAGCCCTGCCTGGTGCTTGAATCAGCTCAGTTCAGCCAGCAGGAGGAGGAGGAGGAGGGAGAAAAGAATCCCATGACATGCCTTGGAAAAAAGTTTTTTTTTTCTTCCTTAAAAGAGATCTTTCCTTGTGGTCATCAGCCCCCACCCAAAACACACACATACACACCATGCTTTTGCTTTCGTCAAAGCTCTTTATGAGACTTTTGGTTTTCTAACCGCCGGAGGACCAAAGCCAATGTATTTGGCCCAGGCAAATACAGCTTGGCAGAGATTTTTGACTGCAGATCAAGTGTCCAAAGGATTGGCAAGGCCCAGGGGTACGGAGTTGGGCTTTGCTGTCTTGCCCTACCTCTGCTTTGCTTTTGGAGGGTCTGTGTGTGCATGAGTGGAGTGGGATTGTGTGTTGTTGTTGTTTTGCCTAAGGGAAATCTGCCCTCTGCACTTTCCTCCCCACACTTTATTTCACAGACCTTGGGAATGTGGCTTCTTTGGACTACAGGATTCTGGGAGTTATCGTCCACAAGAACAACATTCTCACATGCACCACAACAAAGCACCTGTACAGTGGTATTTCATATCACAACAGAGCACCTCTACAGTGGCCAACCTGCTGTTCTCATCTCACAAGTGAGCATTGTTCTCAAAGTACAAGCGGGGACATGCTAAGAATGTTCACAAAAGGGGCTGAGGGGGAGATGGTTAAAAAAGCAACAACCATGAAGTTTTCCTGCTTTTGCTCTCTTTCTGGACTTAGAGCCAGCAGGATCAACCCAAGGTATTTCCCTGCCTGAGGCAAAGAATAAGCTAGTGTCAATTGCATTCAGTGTATGAAAGCCAACTTGTTTGGTAGTTTATGCTTTCTTCAAAGCTGGTGATGAGACAGTGTTTTCCACCACATTGGAGAGTACCAAAGGTGAGTTAGGCCATGCAGCACACAAGTCTTTCCCCCCAGTATCTTGTGGCCATCTCCTAGCATCTGCTACCATAGCCAAATGCCTCCCTTTGCTTAAGCCACCCCTCCCATCCACACTTCCTGACTCCCTAGGGCCAGGAGACAACTGAACTGCACTTGGTCTCCTTCAACACAAATCCAATGAAATAGTGAGCAGCGGAACCCAGGCACATTGCTGGAGCTCAAGACATGGTCATTGCCTGGTGGACTCTTTTCTGGGTTGTCCACTCCATGGAGCCAAAGTTGAGAAAACCTGCCATACTTTGACTTGCATATTTTCCTTCAGGTTAATAGCCAGCTGGTTGGATATAAAGTGGTATCCTCACTCTGTTGCTAGAATTCAATGGTGGTGTAATGGCAGTACACAGATTTTGGTATATAGGTCGCCCCCCCCCCCCGTATCTGTGGGGGAATTGTTCCTGGATGTACTGTGTATAAGTGAAACTGGACAAAGTGGTAGCTGAGATCTTGGCAGTCCCTCCTCTGGCCTGATAACTCTCCGATAACTCTACTAGCTGCTGACCAGCACTGCTGTAGTGCAATACTTGGAAAAGTTGTGGTGGTGGGGTACCTAAAACGTCCTGCTTTTTCTTCACCAGATTTTGACCACACCTCGGGTTGGGTCAGTGCCAATAAATCATTTGCCAGTGTCTTAGTGAGGCTGTGTTTTATTAACCTTATTTACCATACAGAAATCACAGTTAGAAGTAGGGGAGTGGATTCTCAGATTCTTGAGTTATGCAGGGAGTCTCCATTCCCACCCTAAAGGAAGGCAATATTTTTCTTTCCTTTTCCTCATATTTTCTTCTCCTTTTTTCCTTCCTGCCAGTGTCTTCATTTCTTGATTCATTCTGATTTTTTCCTCTTTCATCATTTTCTCTTCACCACCATATGCGCGCACTCACATGCACACACTTCTAACTTTGGTAGTTAGAAAACAATTTGGAAGCACTCACAGGATTGAGGATATTATGCTAGTATTGGGATCTGACTGGAAGCTATCGCCCCGCCCCGTTACCCAACACCAAACATTATTTTGTGTAGCTGTGCATAACTCAGTCATGCTGTAGCCTTGCACCCTGGAAAGAAGGGAAATCTAGGCTTTTAAGATTGTAGCACATATAAGGATGACTACAGGATTCACCCCCCACATGCTCTATTATTTATTTTATTAAATGATTTTAATCCCATCCTTTTGGGAGGGGATCTCTGGGTGGCATACAATATAAACAATTCAAAACACTTCCAGATTAAAATTGTAAATACTTTAAACCAGATAAAAAAACATTTAAGCAAGACAACAGTTAAAACAACTTTGAAAGCTACAGCAATTGAAAACTGTGTAGGTGTACATTTAGAAGTAAATTGGCCCCCCAAAAGGTTTAATAAATAGCCACATTTTGGCTTGGTGCCAGAAAGAAATCAATGTTGGCACCAGTCAGAGGTTCAGAGGAGGGCATTCCACAATCAAAGTGCCACAACCACGCAGGCCATGTCCACCCACTTTGTCCTAGTGGGACACAGAGAGGTCCCCTCCTGCAGACCTCAATTCTCAAATAGGTGTGTTGTGTGTTATAGGGAGAGATGCTTCTTCAACTGTCGAGGTTCTAAGCCATTTAGCACTTTAAAGGTTATCGCTAGCACCACACTAGTGATTTCAGTGAATTCCCCACATGGGCTACAGCCAGAAAACCCCACAATTTTCCCTGTTTAGTGGAGGGCAGGAGCAGCATTTGTGTTTGTCCACACAAAATAACGTGTGGTATGGGGTGGGTTAGGGAGAATTATCTCATTGGTACCAGCCTTCTGGCTTCCTGTGTTGTAAGAAAAAAGAGCTTAGAATCATGGTCTACTGAAGCACAGCCTAATTTGCAAAGAAGTATTGCCATCTAAACTGAGGTAGGAACTCCATAAAAGAAAAGGAAAGTGTTCTTGATGCTAACCCGACAGTAAAAACTTGAAAGCATCATTATCACTTTATACCCTTGCCTGCCAGAGCAAAGTAAATCCTTCAGCACTTTGGTGGAAGATGCCATTTCATCTCCTCTGGAAACAAAAGGGAGGGAGTCTGTGCTTTCCTGTTTCCCCCCCATCACGTCATCACAAGGGAGCAAGGTTCTGAAAAATCCATAGTGTAGAGGACTGTATCATTGGAATCAATAGAGCAGTGTAGAGGAGAGAACCCATAAACAAATCATGTTGGAGTATCAGAATTGCACTGAAAGGAAGCATCTTTGCATAGCCCTTCCTGACTGTTGACACCCGCTTGGATGTAGGACTTTGTCACCACTCCTGGTTTCAAGACAGGAAAGATCCAGCTGCTGTGACAATTGGATTCTTTTAACTAAGAGGGAATCTACCCCGGCGCCTGCTCATGCCAGGGAATGTCTGGGATCAGTGTCATCGTAGTTTGAGGGCAAGAAAGTCCATCGCCTGCCATGTGTTTTCCATGTGTCTGGAATTATGCAACGACTGACTTCGCCTGAGGCGAGTCACTTGAATGAGGAGGCAATGAGAGATTGAGAAATCTTGGCTTTTGGTCAGACCAGGGCAGTACTTGGAATTTCCATTTAGGATGGGTGAAGGAATGGCTTGCTAGTTTTATACACATACACATACACACACGTGTGAAAAGAAGAGAGAATCCACTTGGTTAACTTGGGGCACAAGGTGAGGGAAACTGAGTGCTGTACCTTTCCTTGTTGATCTTCTGGAAAATCTGAGCGCATCAGGATATCAATTTTGGGCCCCATTTCATACATTATCACTAATGGAGTGGTGATATTTCCCCGTGGCTTTTATCCATACTGTTCCAATAATGCTTGGGTCAAGCACTGTTCCTTATTCTATCAGGACAATCCCTTGCTTCTAATGTGTCATGCAGCCTTGAGGACGATGTTCAAGAAACAAGGAACCACATTACTGTGTCCAACCTTGTGGTCCTGGGATAAAAATGCTATTAGAGTGGTGTGGAAACAAGCAAGGGCTGATGTCTCTCATTTCACTTAGAATAATGATAGACATAATACAATACTTTTGAAACATGTCCCTTGCATGCTTTGGACTACAAGTTCCATTGTCTCTAACCATTGGCCATGCTGGCTGTGGCTAATGGGATCCATAGTAAAAACAACTAGAAGGCTCACAGGCACGTTGATTTTAGGTGGTATGGTAGATAACTCATCATCACATTGTGTCTTGGCTATATGACAGGCAACCAACTGTATCATGCCCTCAAGGCTACAACAAAGTTAGCACTGTGTCATTTGAAACCAGCTGGAATCTTTCCACCCTTATTTTGGATGGTTGCCTTTCATGGTTGTGGTTTTGCAATCCACTCACTTCCAAAAATGCAGGGGCCATCTGGGATCTGGTAGTGAAGCTGTAATCGAGATAAAGGAGGTTAACAAGAGTGACTATCTCATGTGACTAGTATAAGCAGGGGGATTACATGCTAAAAGAACAGAATTCCCATGGACGTTATGACTGAGAATGTTGAGAATTAAGAAGAAGAAGCTATCTGTGACATGATAGGCTTGGACATTGATTACATTCAGCCTCTTCGTAGCTGTAAGAGGTAAATGCTGCCTTTGGTAACCAAAACTCACTCTTTATGCAAATGAAACATTAAAATGCCAAGTAGTTTTAGATAATGCCAAGTAGTTTTATTACAATATGAAATTTTGAAGGAATGGAAACATAAGGACTCATCTACACTGTGGGTAAAATTTCAGATGAAATTCAGACTACTTTGGCCTGGAGTTGCAGCGTATGAAATTTGGACTACTCTGGCCTGAATTTAAGTGCCACACCTTACCAGGCCAAAGACCAAATCTGCGTTGCCCATCAAGTGGGCTTATCTACACAATAATTTATTTGGATTTTTTTGCCCCTGCCCCTGCTAGCCAGGCACCTCTATGGCACCACTGGCATGGGCTGGAAGAATGACAAGGCTTTGCCTTTCTGATGCATAATTGGCTGCTCTGAGGTCAGACAGAGCAGCCAGCCCCACCATTGCGAGGCTGGCTGGTTGCTCTGACTTCAGAGAGAGTAACTAGCACCAGGGCTCTGCTTTTATGGAGCACTGTTGCTCTCTGTGGTGTCAGACAGGCCTTCTGACCTCAGAGAGAGCTACTAGCCTTTGGAATGAGGCAGCGACACTGAGGAGGGGAAAATGGTGGAGCCTCGGGTAGTGCTTGTCCTTCCTTTCTATCTCCACCCCAGCATCCAGTGCAGATGCATTGTTCACGCTATACTTTTCTCTGGAGTTTCAAATAAACTCCAGAGAAAACAACGAGTTTCCTAAAACCTGGATTGAGGTGGTATGCCCTGAGTTTGGTGCGAATAGGGCCATAAGGTGTGTGGACTAATCACACCAGATTTGGGGGGGGGGGCAGTATCTGTTTTTTCCAACGAATAGTGTAGATGAGCCCCAAGAAGAGGTTTCATAAGAAGAAGAGTTGTAAGGATGTAAGAAGAGCCATGCTGGATTGGTCTAAAGGCTTAGCAATGTATTCATGCACTGTTGGTTGAGTCTGATCTTTGGTCCACCTAGCCTTTGCCGGCCTAGAAACCTCCCTGCTATTCTGTCAGGCTACAACAGCCATCGTACCTGGTCAGCATGACTACTGCCTGGTTGTCAGAGAAGGATGTGCTGGTTACTTGTCTAGATGGCCTAGGTGTGCTCCTTCAGTGTTTCAGAAGGAGGGACTGAAAGTGAGGCTTTTGTCTGCAGAGCCAATGGGATTATTAACAGATATGTCAATGAATAATCCTGTATATTCTAGCATCAGAAGAATGTAACTCGTGCAGCAGCCAAATATAGGAGTCTGCTAAAGAAGACATGTCCCTGTATGTTGGGCCCTTTCTTCTTGGAAAGTTTAGTCTTTGTGTGCCTTGGCTTTGGATATGCTTAGGCTGGCTTCTTGTTTTTCCTAAGCCACCACAAGTGCCCTGATGCCAGAGAAGCTGGTATTCTGGCATTCTTAAGCTTCTTGAAAGATTTCTGGCTATAGTGGTGTAAGTTTGAGAGCTCTGGTTTCCAAGCTACCACTGACCTTCCTGACTCACTGACCAACTGGGACGTTCCATTCCTGTGGTGGTTTCTCCAGTTCCTGATTAAACAATCTGGATTTTTTTTTTAACAAAAGGAATCCTGAGAATCATTTCTGAGATTTAGTTGTAGGTCAATGGCCCTGGTGTGAATTAGGAAGCTTCTCTTGACCATATTGCATACTTTTCTTTATTCTGTTTCCCTCTTTCATCCCTGGCCTTGGAGTCTGTTACAAATTTAGCTGACCCCTGTTCCTTCCCAGTCCTCTTCAGTTTATCCTTTGGGGAAGGATTAAAGCTATTTGGCAAAGTGGTTAGTGGGGATTAGAACTGATTATCTCAGGGGAGGCAGCCTGTTCGTTGGGCAGCGTAGGGGCAGAGGTTGTCTTGAATTTTTGTGGAAAATTTATCCATGCCTAATTATAACAGACTTCAAGAAATCATCTTTCCAAATTCTGATGAGTTTGAAATTTAACTCTTTTCTGAAATCTTAAACAGTTAAAGTGAGATCAATGATTTTTGTTGTTGTTCTTGTGAAAAAAGAGTGCTGTAGCACAATATGGTCCTGCCAGTTGGCAGACTAGACTGAGGCAGCTGCAGAGGACACTGTCCTTGGAGTGTTATGGAACAGTGGCAAGTTCTTGATTTCTTAATTTATAATCTCTCACTCTCTTTCTTTTTTGCCTGAGTGCACTCTGTGCATGCGGCATATTGCTTTTGTGTGCACATGTTTGGGTGGTATGGCTTGGTGCGTGTGAATTTTATGATAGATGTTCAAAATATGATGCCACACCTTCCAGCTGTCCTGGTTTGGAAGGGACTGTTCAGTTAATCCTTGGTTGTCCCACTTTTTCATCTACCTTTAAAATGTACCAGTTTTTCTCTCTTCCTCCTTTGTCCTTGGTTTACTTAAGCTACTGCAAACTGTGTTCAGTGCACAAAAGTAGTTTGCACAGTTAACTCAGCAGAGAGAAGAGAAGAGGAGGGGGTAGAATCTTGCCTTTTACTTTAGGCTCAGGCAAAAGCAAACGGCAACAGCATCTCTTAGATAAGATAGTTTGTTCTTCATTTATAACTGTTGCCATCTTGACCACACTCTGATATTTGGCCACATTTGTCCTGGCTTTCATCTGTGAAATATTAGAGGGTATGTGATGCAGCCCATGGACTAGTAACTGCTGGAGTAACAGAAGTGAGATGTCATGTGGATAAAAGCCTCTGTGTGGATCCCCCAGCACCTGAGAGTGAGGCTGGATCCCCTGCTTCCAGATTGGGTGTAACTTGCACCCTCCTCACCCCCCAAGACCCCCCAAGAAGACCCCCCCCTTGCCTCATCTTCCCACTAAGCACTGCACACACTTTGGACGGTGCATCTACTCCATTGAGACAGTACTAAACCCCACATTCCATATCTTGATGTGTTGGTTGCTTGCTCCGTTTCCCATGTAGTATGTGCATATCATGTTTGAGTAATCTGGAACCCACCAGTTATTTCAGCACATTGTGGCTTTATCTACTTTGCAGATTGAACATCATCAGTAATGCATTTTCTTGATTTAAGGAGACTGTTTCAGCTTAACCCAGTTTACAAAGTTATTTTGAGAAGAGATTACAGAAAAAAATATTTTTCATTATAGCTCCAGTGAAAAATGATTTTTTTCAGTACAGTTCCAAAAATCTCTAGCTGGCATGCCCAGAGGCCCATGCTGGCTGAGGGATTCTGGCAGTTGAAGTCCAAAAGGTAACTTTTCCAAATTCTGGTTTTAAAGACTGAAGGGAGAAACAGATCTATAGCCACCACTTGAGACAATTGTTGTATATTACAGATCTCATACTCCCCGAGCCAGCTTTTCTAGTGGCCATGTTGGCTGGAGGATTCTGGGAGCTGTAGTCTAAAAGGTAAGCCTCCTGGGCTCTGGAGATAACCACATGTTCAGCCCCAAGCTTGTTGAAGAGAAGACAGGGTCAAAATGTAGTACGGTGAAATGAAACTTTACAAGAATTGAAAGGATCACCAGCATACTAAGTGAAGTGCTTCAAATAAGTGCAAGCTCTGTGTAAATGGTTGCTAGGTATAATAATTATTACCTTTTCTCCATGCCAGGAAAAAAAAAAACCTATCAAAGTCACCTGCCAAATCTGTGTGTATCAGATTGCCGCTAAAGACATAGTGAAGAAAGGGAGCTAGTGACAACAGCAACACAAAGTGACAACCTGAAACCACTGGCAGCTTTCTGGTGCATGGGAAGCCACTGGCATTCCAGGACAAATGAAAAAAAAATTGCACTCCCCTTTTTAAAAAACCAACAACTATAAACATCTGGACATTCATTTTTCTCCCATCTCCCCTTGGCCTGACTATGCAAATGCTGGGAGCCCTAATTGGATCAGGCTCATTTTGGCTCCTGCTTCCTGCGTGGGAGTGCAAGGCAGGCCTCTGTGAAAACAGTTCAAAAGTGCAGACAAATTTCAGCTAATCCTGCCTAAATAAATTGGGGGCTCAGCGGGGTTTATTTGCTCAAACATTCTCCCCCCACTCCCCACCGGCCACCCCACCATCTCCAAACAGGACACCTGGAGAACTCTGCTCCCTCTCAGTCCTGTTGCTGGGCTGAGCCAATGTGCCTCAGGTTGGAGGCCATGATCATCTCAAGTCCCCCAGACAGATTGGTGAGGTGTGGGGGAGGCAGACCTAAAAGGTAGTAAGTCAGCCGCTCCCACCAGGAGGGCTGGGGCTATAAGACCCCTTCTGTTTGAAGCCCCCTTTTCCATGAGAAAAGCCAATTTTTTGAAATGTTCTTCAGTATCATATGGAAAATTTAAAGGGTCTCTCCAGTGACATATATGTCATGCCTCTTCTTTGTACCACCACTTGTATTCCCATTAAAGGTCCTGAGCAGGACTTGTTTGCAAGCCTCATCTGTATTTATTTAAACACAGACATAAAGCTCTAGCTTAACTGCTCTCTCTCTCTCTCTCTCTCTCTCTCTCTCTCTCTCTGTGTGTGTGTGTGTGTGTGTGAGGGGAACATCATTTATTGGCCTGGCTGCTCATGACTTGTAAACTGATGGCTGATCCTGTCCCAAATAATCGGTTGATACTGGCTGAACTGGTTCCAGGTATGAGGGTACCCTGGACAAAATGTTGTACACTGCTGCCTTTATCTGTCTGTCTAGTTCTCAGGGCCAGGCCCCTTTCCTCAGGGTGAAGGAGAAGAATCTCAGGGTGAGAGCACTGTCTTTTAATATGTGTGTATGTATGTATATCCATGTGTGTGTATTCATTCCTCATTTGTTAGACTTCACATTTTAAAAATCGGAATGTCATATTCTATGTGCCTGCAGCCCTGGTGGTGCAGTGGTTAAATGCCAGTACTGCAAGTCACCACGTTGCAAGTTCGATTCCAGAGGGTTCCAAGGTTCACTCAGCCTTCCATCCTTTCGTAGGTCAGTAAAATAAGTAAAATGAGTACCCGGCTTGTGGGGGCAATTAGCTAACACACATTTGAAACTGCTTAATGCAGTGTAGATGTGTAAATTGCTACTGCTTAAAAAACACTTTGTAAGCTGCTCTGATAGCCTTGTGGCTGAAAAGCGGGGAATAAATAAATAAATAGATAAATAAATAATGCTTAACGTATCATGCTTATTGATATTACCAAGGGCTGTTCCTTGAGACATCGTGCTTGTAACATCACCATCGCTGCAACATTCAGCACCCTTGATCTCAGGTTTTGGTGCTGAAATCTCAGGGCCAGTGGTAATCCTGACTTGGCACCCCTAATTGCTTGAATCTCTCTGGACTTGCTGTGGAAGCCCCTGTGGCATCAGAATGGGGCAGCAGTTGCGGTAAATGTAGGAACTTGCTTTCTGCTGAGTCAAACTGTTGGTTCATCCAGTCCATTATTATCCTTCCTGCATGGCAGGGGGTTGGACTGGATGGCCCTTGTGGTCTCTTTCAACTCTATGGTTCTATGATCTCTGACTGGCTGTAGTTCTCCAGGCAGGATTCTTACCTAGCTGTATCTGGAGATCCCTAGTAATGGTTCTCCCATAGAAGTGTTACCAAGGTCTGAACCTACTTATGTTCAGAAACTGAATGCAAAATTAGATGCATTCAGGGTGGTTTGGTAGTTGTAATGAGTGGCGGTACAGGTCAACCGCTATCTCCATGGATTTGGTATCCAGAGTTTCACTTATCCATGTTGGTGGCTGCAACAACGGGCTGGCGTTCCTGTGTGGACTCTGGCCTGTTTTCTTCAGGTAACAGGGGAAAGACAGGCTGGCTCCACAGTCAGGATAAGCTGGTGGGGAGCCAGTGTATCCTGGCTGGTATAGATGAGCCCATTGTTATAGATTTTTGTAACTTTCCATGTCACAGATTAAAACTGGCACCCATCTCTAGCTACAACCCAAGGCACCCATCTATGGCTACCACCCCAACCAAAATTTGGGAACGTCCCAGAAACATCTACATGACTACAGGTGGAATGAAAATAGAATACTGAACTAGATGGAGCCAATGGGACAATAGACTTACTTTCTTATGAAAATTAAGAATCTTTGGCTTAATGCCATATATTGATCTTCTCTATACCAAATTAAGGAGTGACTATTGTAAAATGATTGACCTTTATGCTTCTTGCTCCAAGCTTGCCAAAATCATCTTTTTGGCTTGCAGCTCCCAGAATTGCCCAACTAGCATGACCACACTGGCTGGAGGATTTTGGAAGTTCTAGTCAAAAAGTTAACTTTTCCAAGCTCTGTTTTTCCTTCAGAGAGTTTAGATGTCTGTAAAACAGATGGAGTTTCTCTTAGCCCTCATGACAGTGATGCATTGGATGTCTTGGCATGACTAGCCTGACTGAGTTAGGTATATGGGTTAGGGAAGGAGGATGGAGGGGGAGGAGGAGAGAGATATTTTGCTTTTGCTGAAGTCAACAGTAAGCTTGGTCCCTGACCCCAAGAGTCCATCTATCAGGTCCCAAGACAGGAGGGGCAACAGAGGGGGTGGGCAGGTCATTGTACTCCTGCTGTGACCAACCTGACATCAGTTTTGGCCTAGCTACTGTGTAAGGTAGAATAGAAGAGCAAGGGCACAATGAAATGTTTGAAGGAGAATGACATGGAGAGAGACTTTTATAGTGAAAAATGTGAATATTGGTTGTCATTTATTCCATGGAAGCTTGAGAGAGAGAGAGAGAAAAGAAATATTGTTCTCTCTCATAATTCCCAATCTATATATGCGTGTTTTAAATATAACTCGACCCATTTCAACCAAAGGCCTGTAAGCAATTTTGAATCAGCCAATATCATCTTAAGATCAAAAGTTGGCAAAGTTCTTTATTTGCTTAAATAGCTTACATATGCAAGCCCAAACAGGAAATATTCTTATTGGCTGCTAGTATATTACAACATTGTGTATACCTCTCTACTTCCACCCCTCCAATTAAAATTTGAAAATCTGATCCACTAGGATATTGGAGAAAGGGATGGAGAATCTGGCCTTTATCTCTATTTCCAAGGATAAAATTCTCTGTCTTAGAATCCCAATTAAAATGTATGTTACGGGGTCAGGATCTACCTTCCTTTAGGAGGTGCTTCCTCCCCCCATATATTTTGGGTCCTTCCTGCCCCACAGTTTACCCCATTCAATAGGCTCTCCACGTCTTCTTGGAAGGGTATCATGAGGCTAGCATGGGAAAGAGGAGACACCCACTCAGTTATCCTACTCTCCAATATTTTACAGGTGAAAACGGGACCAAGCAACATCAGAGGCCAAATCCACCCCACACAAATAATCCAGTTTGAAACTGGAATTGCCATGGCGCCTTCCTATTGATTCCTGTCATTTGTAGTTTTACAATGTCTTTAGCCTTCTCTGCCAAAGAGTGCTGGTGCCTCACCAAACTACAAATCCCAGGATGCCATAGGAAGGAGCCATGGCAAATAATCCAGTTCCAAACTGGATTATTTGTGTAGGGTGGATTTGGCCAGAGTGTAGTCAAGATGGCAAACATTATTAATGATGAAAAACACACAAGCTAGGGGGAAGCTGCAACAGTTTGCTTTTGCCTAAGCCTACAGGGGTGGGCAGGATTCCACCTCCTCCTGTCCTACCCACAGTTGAGTTTAGTTGAGTGCAAACTACTTTTGCACTCTGAACTCAGTTTGCAGCAATGGAACCAAGCCAAGGACAAAGGGAGGAATGTGGGGGAAGGAAAGAGAAACAGACATTTTAAAAGCAGCTGAAAAAGTGGAATGACAGAAGATTAATCAGAACTGCCCCTGCCAGAGTGAGACAGTTGGCAGGAATGAGTTTTGTGTCCTTAAATCTAATTCCAGCCCTGTATTTTATTTTGTCTACCTACAGCGATTTAAGCACACACTTTAAATATGACACGTAAATGGAACCAACACATTTTCATGTCCATGTGTATTATTCAGATACACTTGTTAGGGAATTAAGAGTGGCTATAGCTTGTTGAGCATTACCATATCTCATATGAGTGCCATGCAATGTGAGAAACAGCTTCGTAGACCTGACCTGACCGTAGCTGTGGTTCTGTAATTATGGTTGACCTTGGCTTCCTCTTTCAAGGTCAACATCTGAATCTTTTCTGCTTGTCCTGGGCTTGTTTGATCTCAACATACCGTAGTTGCTCTCTTATCTGATGGAGAATCATGTTGCAACAGTAACTCTAAATTTTACTGATGAGTGTAGATAGAATTTGAACTCATTGGCATCTTGAATGGGTTTGGCTGATACAAATTTTGTATAGTGATATTGTATAACTCATGTATAGCTGAATTCGGGCCATCACAAGAACTAGATGTTTCAGCCTTTCCAAATGCCCCCCCTCCAGCAAATCTAGTATACATCTTTAAATAAGCTTTCATTCCATTAAGTATCCTTAATCCATGTTTGAATCGATCAACACCTCCACCTCTCTAATGCTCAGACCTCAGCAAAACTTACTTGAAAGTAAGTTCCATTGAAACAGATAAAGTTTACTTTTGAGTAACCATATTTAGACTCAGGATGTGAAACTTAGCATATTGTTACAAGTTGAGGCAGAATGGTAGACTGTGCAACCTGATTTGATGTATGTTTACTTGGAAGTAACTCCTTCTAAACAAATACAGGCTTGGGCTCTGTTCACCTCTGTTCATAAATTTTCATTTTAACTGACATGTTTAATACACAGAAAAATCATTAACATTTCTCTTTGTGACTAAAACTTTACAAGAGTTGCTTTTTTATTTCTCTTTAATAGGCATTGGTTGTACAGTATAAAAGAAACAAATACTTTCTTTTGGGGAAAGACACAGAGATGGGGAAAGACACAGTTCAAAACCTGAAAACAGATGAATGATTATCTATGGCATTAAACATGCTATTTTAGAAACACTTGGTTACATTTTTGACAAAATAACAGTCTCCTTTATGTGGTGCACTATTAAGATTTTAAAAAAAATATTCTAGCAAATAAATTAGAATAGTCAGGAAAAGTAAAAGATATAACAGAAATTTGCTTGGGGAGAGAACATAAAATGGGTGGGAATCCCGCAGCCTTCCAGATGTTGGATTGCACAACCCCTAGCATCCCTCACCATTGGTTATGCTAGCTAGAGGATAATGGAACCTGTTGTCCAGCAACATCTGCGTGGCAGAATGATTCTCACCCATGACAAAAAAGAAAAGAAAAGAAAGGAATTTGCTGTTTTTTACACTAGAGTTCTCTACATATCTATTCAGAGGTAATTTGAAAGAGACCTACTCCCAGGTAAATGTGTATAGAATTGCAGTCTTCATTAGTACAGTGCTATTTAAACAAGTCTTTTGTATTTTGAGTTATGAGTCATTTACAGTTAGAATTCAGCACCTTTGAGCTACACATGTAATTATTAACTTTGTGGTTCACTTTAGTAGGATTGTATCCAGTTAGGTACTTACTCCACCAAACTGCTCTGGACACTGCTAGGGACTTGAATTCCCCCTCCTTGTTGCACCTACCATGGCCTCCAAATCTGCTCTGAAGAGTTTGGAAGCTCTGGAGCAAATGAAGGGCAGCTGTTGGGATGAAAATAGAAAGAGAAATGCCTGCTGTCCAAGGGGAAGTCCAGTCCTGTAACTTTGGATTTAGACCATTAATTCATGTGAGATCTTTTATCAACAGCTAATGCTTCCCAGAGTCTCTTCTCATTCCATCCCCCTCCTCCTCCTTCCTCTTCCTCCTCCTCTTCTACCTTCCTCTGCCTCCTCTTCTTCTTCCTCTATCCTTTCTTCTCTTTCTCTTTTTCCTCCTCTTTCTTTTTTCCTCGCCTCCTACCTCCATTTGATTATTTGAATTTGGAATTTTTGCCCTTGATAAAAGAAAGGCCACCCACTCTTTTCTCATCTGTAGAATTTCTTTATGATCTATAAGGCACAATAAGGCCATTTTAGGAACTAGCTGGTCAGTGATCTGACCTTACAGCACTTACATGCATTTGTCTTTATGTTTCTAAAGGCTGCAGTCCATTCTGCACACTTAGTAGGCATTAACTGATCCTGGGATTTACAAGTGCATAGCAGTTGGGCTGCACATTTCTTTATGAGTGTGCTACTCAAGGTCCATTGTGAACATGTGCTTTTCTCTATTCTTGAAGATGGTTCGTGGCCAAGCGGGTTGGGGGCTAGATTCCCTCCCCCCATGCACACACATACACTGAATCACTCTCCCATAGCCAGAGAGAAATACAGCTGCCCTCAAACCAGACTGCAAAGGTGATGGAGAGCAATTTCTGGGTGGTCTCCTGTAACCCCCAAGCACACTAAGCCCATCATTAAAACACAACAAGCTCCTTAAGGGTAAAGGGAAAAGTGTACAGGACACTTTCTCTTGGCCTTATCTTGAAGCAGAAGATGGATGGCAGAGATGGCTTGGTTGTGTGTTTATTTCTCCAGAGCCTTGCTAATAAAACCTTCTAAATCTCCAAATGACAGACTTTAGACAGTGTTTGGAATCCCTTATTTATTCTCCAGTAACTTGAATCACTTTTCCTACTTTCTGTGTGTGAGTGTGTGTGTGTGTGTGTGTGTGTGTGAGAGAGAGAAATTTTCAACCACACTCTTCCTGATGAACTCTGCAAAGAAATGACAACCAAAAATCTATAGCATTTTATTGAAGAAACTATTTAAGCAAAGCCTGACATTTTTCACAAATCCTAAAAAAGTAAGAACGTTGTATATTCTGATAATAAAGAAGTAAATTTCCCCATCTATAAAATTAAATGTTCTTTAAAAAAAACAACTTAACATCTAAGATTGAGAGCAACAAAATTAGGATTTGGATCGTTTGTTTTAAAAACTGTCCCTTTCTTAGACACCTTACCGAGAACTATATTACAATGATTTCACTTTTGTTTCCCTAGTCATCATATAATATCATAAGTGGATCAGATTGGTTATACTGGTAATGTGAGAATAATCTACTAAGATAATTCATCCAATATATTGTTTGTGGGTTGTTGTTTTTTGACAGCCACATCTTTGGGGGGGCCCATGTTTCTTTACAGCAGTGGTGGGAATCATGTGGCTCTCTAGACATTGTGGAACTGCACCTCCCAGTATTCCTCACCATTGCCTTTGCTGTTTGTCATTGCAGTGTTACAACTTCTGGAGAGCCAAATATTCCCATCCCTGCTTTCCAGAACCAATTTATCTGTAAAGCAAGAACAGATTTGTTGAGGTCTTTGATAGTGGGTACCTCTACTAGACAGAAAGCATTGGTCTTCCTATTTTCTCTGCATAAATTCATGTAAATGTCCAGCAAGTATAAACCTGTTGACTAGCATTTAATGGGGGGAGGGCATGGTGGTCCTCATATATTTTTCAAGATTTGGCATCTGGATGGTGATTGTCACCATTCTCAGCATTGACTTTGCACATCCATGATCCTTTCACCATCTGTGTCAACTCGATCTATTTACTTATCTATTTCCTACCCCTCTTTTTCAGATATGGAATGTGCAGATGTGCCTTTGTTAACTCCAAGCAGCAAAGAAATGATGTCACAGGCATTAAAGGCCACATTCAGTGGTTTCACGAAAGAACAGCAACGACTGGGAATTCCCAAAGGTACGACTGATGCTCCGCAACTAAAGCCTGGTACAAAATAGATACAGATTGGCAGGCTTGTTGAATTGCTTATAGTGCTCCTTCTCCAACATTTATTTGTGTCGAGCATTACAAAGCAATTTGGAAATTATTCTCCCCTGCAACTTCATGTGCTACATTTGTGACAAGGCTGCTGAAGAGAGGGATCTGCATCTTTTAGCTTCCAGGGAGAAAATAAATGTAAATAACATGAATGTGTAGGGCTGTAACTTGACTCAAAAAAATTTAACCAAAGAACTGTATGAGTTTTAGTGCAAGAACTGAGTAATTGCATATAAGAGAAAAGGAACAATTTCCCCAGTGTGGTGATCATTGTCTAGGATTCCTTTGGCACACTGACAATCAGGGTAAAGTAACTGTCTACCATTTTACAACACAGTATAATAGTCATAAGAAAATAGAAGTTAATGTTAATATTGGGCCATAGAGCCAACTCCATACTGAAGGTGCAGATAAGAGGAAGGAAAACATCCATGTCAGTGGGGCAGTAAATCCATAATGGGTTTGGGGGATATTGTTCATTACTCTAGATTGCGCCTTTAAAGTCTGAAGTAAAACCTGAAACGGATTCACCAACTCACCAGCTTTGATTTTACTGGCTAGCATGCACTTCTGTGCTCTGCTCTTCAGAAAGCCCTGTTGGAAAACAGAATTCTTTAAACTGTTACCAAGTGATCTCAAGGGAGTAGAATACCTATGGGAAACAAAAAGTTGACTTCTAGAATGGACAGTACATGGAAAAGAGAAATGGTCAATATTAATTTTAGAGATATTTCCTACAAGGTGGGTCCAGGTTTGGGAGCAAACACCAAGGAAGACATTTATTTTCAAATGTGTTCCATGGACCGTATTGTTAAAAGGACTGAATGGAGAACATTGATGAGTTGCCTTTTGTGCTATACCTTTCAGAATCCCCCAGTCAGCATGGATGTTGCCATAATAGCTGGAAGATTCTAGGAGCTGTAGTCCGAAAAGAAACTTTTCTAAGCTCTGGTTGAAAATAAAAGGTGGTTGCTTAACATAAGAATCCTGATTGGGATGTGTTAGTGGTCTATCTAATCCAGCATTTTGTTCCCATGATACATGGGCAAATGGTGTTAGAGAAAGACAACTCAAAACTCAGCCCATCTTCTGCTGATGGTCTCTATAATCTTTTAAGCAACATGACTTTTGAATAAGATTCTACTTCTACTTACTGTAGCTAAAAGTTACTAAATAGACATATTATACAAAAAGTTATGCTGCTACCATACATGATGAAGTTTACCGGGATGTGTACATTTGAAGAGACCTGAATCTCCTTTTGAATCTTGTCAAGAGGAGAGAGCATGGTGTGCAGGTGAGAAGGATATAGTAAGATAACAAAAGTTATGTGCTAAAGTTTAATTTAGCACAGGATCTTGATGCCCTATAATCCAACTCTTCCCAGTGAAGCACTGTAGCAATGTAAGCCAACGTGCATAATGCTTGCTCTTAACTTACTGTTTTGTGGCTTCCTGCTGTAGATCCTCAACAGTGGACAGAGACCCATGTACGGGACTGGGTGATGTGGGCAGTGAATGAATTCAGTTTGAAAGGTGTGGACTTCCAGAAATTCTGCATGAATGGAGCTGCACTGTGTGCTCTAGGCAAGGACTGCTTCCTTGAATTGGCACCGGACTTTGTAGGAGATATTCTTTGGGAACATCTGGAGATCTTGCAAAAAGGTAATTCACAATAATGAACTACAGCAGCAGCATTCAAAATACCCGAGACACTTGGTTTAGGAGCATGGTGGAAAACTGCTACACTATGAGGTCCTCTGGATTTCTTATACCTGAACTGAATTATTTGGCTTCTATAGCACTTTGATTTTAACTGATAGTGTTCTTGGCTCTAAGGAGAACTCTGATGGCAAACAGAGTTCTTTATATTGCTTCCAAGAAAATGACCTCAAAGGATCAGAATACCTAAGGAAAACAGGAAATTTTTCAGCTGATGTCTGAAATGGACAGTCAAATGAATAGGGGAAAATGGAGTCCTATGCTGAGCTGTTTTGGAAGGAGTGTAATCAAAACATATTGGAATGTCTTAGTAGACAGCTTGTCCTCAGCCAGGAATCATTCTTGTCTCTTCTGTATTTTGAGAACATAGGAAGCTACCTTTTACCCAGTAATTTGGCACTGACTTAAATAAATTAAAAGATATAAGGGAATCCTGTAGCATCTTTGAGAGTGACTGAGATAAATGCATTTCTAGCATAAGCTCTCATGGACTCCAGTCTGCTTTATCAGATACAGTCAACTGGAGTCCATTAAAGCTTATGCTAGAAATTACTTTTTCTTAGTTAGGCTCAAAGGTGCAGCAGGATTCCCTTTTAGTTTTTTATGTTGAAATAGAATCCTTTTCTACTAATTTCCTATATTTGCTTACACCAACTCATAACACTGGTTCATCTAACTCAGCATTGTCTCCATGAGGGAGAAATCTTTCCTATCCTTGCCAGCCAACACCAGAGATTGGACCTGAGATCAATCTTCGTTATGGAAGGCATGTGGTCTACCATCAAAATGATGGTAGACCACATGCCTTAGAAATGCTTTTAGAATACACATGCTTTTAGAATACAGTGAAATTCAGCTTCACTCCACAGCTGAATTTCACTGTAGGCCACCCTTCTCAGATCTCCTTATACATGTCACCTCCCATTTATGTGGGATTGGTACCTGGGGTTTCACTTACCCACTGTAAAGGTCTCTCTAGGCATCTGGAGGACCATAGAGTTGTACTAAAGGTGACCTCTCTAGGCATCAGGAGGTCCTCCAGCAGGACTCTATGGTCAGCTTCTGTCAGGAGTTAGAGATTGAACTCCATTTTAAAATGGCTGAACAACTGCAGAGCCATGCTGAGTTATAATGGCTGACTGCATGAACTACCAAGTCAAGGCTACTAAGGGGCAATGTCCTGTGTATATATATATATATATGTGTGTGTGTGTGTGTGTGTGTGTGTATATCTGAGAGCTCAGAGCAGACCTCACTTCCTTCTTCCTGTGAATGCTGAGGCCTGGTGAAGCAGTTTCTTCTTCAATTGTAAATATTTGTACATATTGCAACTGTTTGACTTTGAAGATAAAAGTGCCTCCTGCTTATTTGGATGTCAAACACTCCGTGTGTGAGTATTCTTGGGAAAGCGTTGCTACTGAGTCTGCTGAGATAATTTTTGGCTTCTGCTGGGGATTGAGTGGCCTATCATCCCCTGACAACTTCTGCCAGAAGTTGACCATAGAGTCATACTGGATGCCTAGAGAGGCATCATCTCTAGCCATTTTCTAGGTCCTCCAGTAAGACTGTGTGGTATTCATGGTGGTTCACTATTATACACAGTTTCAGCTACATACAGTAAGTCAAGCAATGTACCCCCCACAGATACGGGGAGAGGGGGGGACTGTAGTTTTTCATGGAATATGACCATAAGTTATGAATAGTAACTTCCTATTACTATTGGAAGACAAGTATGATGATAGGAAGTGCCAGAATGCATTGCATTTAACCTGGAGAGTTCCTCAACATGTACACAGGCCACTGGCCTCCACTTCTTTGCCAAATAACTATTATATTTCATGTTAAATGCAATCTATATCCAAAGTGAAACAAGTGGGGCATATAGAAGTCTGGATTGGAAAATGACTATATTTTGCTGCAGACCTGGGAATTGTTTGCTGTGCAAGACTGTGTTACAAATGTTTCCTTTTAACAAAAGTGCTTATACTGGATAACCTTTGAGAGACAGAGCCATACTCATGCCTGAACAAAGAAACAGGGAAAGTGAAACCAGTTGTAAACACAGTGTGCCCACTGAGATGTTTGCAGCACAAACCATGTTGGAGGTTTCTGTATTGGGTGGATACTTATTATATACTGTCTTGGGTGGCAGGAGTGGGAGAAGTGCCCCCCCCCATTCCATGCAACCCACTTAGATTATTTTACCTCCACCTGTGGCTTTCTGTAGGTAAATATACTCAGTGGTAGAATTTGAAGCCTCTCTCTCATTTAGTGGTGGTCTATATTTCCAGATGTAATTTTTTTTCCTCGTTGTTTATGGTGTTAGACTGAAGTGTTGGGGGGTGAAATGATTATATACAGAACACTGACACTTCCATAAGCATTTTAACATTAAATGTCATAGCTTCAGATGTGCTGGGATTTCACACTTAATGCATATTGATCACTTGCTGTGGAGGAGGTTGTTTTTAGTGTACCCCCATGGCAACTCTGTTAGACATTGTAGATAGAGATTTAAAATCTTTTAGAACCGACTAATAGGATTTAAGGAAGGGGTGGGCAGCTGGTTTCACATCCTCAGTCAATTTCCCATCTCACCAACCCTTCGTCAACCTGATGGTGTCAAGGAGTGTGGCCATGCTACCGACATCAAAGCTGTGACCATGTCATAGGTTCCCCATCTTTAGTTTTGGTTTAGGGCTTCTAGTCAGGGGGACCTGGCTTTGCTCCATCCTCATGTTTTTCCTCATGTCCTTCATTTTGGGTCTCTGATTATTGGTCACAGGAGCTCAACCCAACTGGTAGTTGGGTCTGGAAAGCCCCTTCTAAGCAGTGCTGGAGGATGTACCTCAAGCAAAGCTGGCTCTAAGACCCAAACATAAGTTGCAGGAAGGTTCTAAAATTGGTTTTTGCATCTTGGAAGCTCTGCCTATGTTGCCTTGTTTTCCTCATCTAGGAAGATGAGTGATAACCTCAAGGGTTTTTCCACATACCACTGGCCTTTGTATTGGGAGGGTAAGCAAAGGTGATGGATTCCTTGCTGTTATCTTGAATTGGGGATGAGAGGAGAATTATCTCCCCTCTCTTCTCCCCAATCTCTGTTCCCTGTTGGGAAAGTGAACACAGTGGGGAGCATACTCTGGAAGTAGGGTTTCAGGGAAGGGTGTGGTTGGTAAGGAGAGGGCTGTCCCCATGACCCTATGCAGGCCAGATTGGGGTCACCAAATGGGTGTTCCCCTCTCCTGATTTAGGGGAATGTCCATAGCATGCACATATTTTGCATGTCTAAGGTTCAGGCCCCAGAATCTACACCAAGGGCTAGGAAGCACTCGTGTCTTAAACCCAGATAAGCCCCTGCCAATCAGAGTAGTTAACAGCAAGCTAGATGAAACAATATTTTGACTCTGTAAAACACAGCTTCTTGTGTTCGGAACATTTATGCTCTTCTCAAATGCACCATGTAAATAGTCAAACCTACAGACTACTATGGAAGTTGTGGATATTTTCAGTGGATTGTACACTGGTCTGTACAGAAATGAATGACTTAAGGGAGGCCTGAAATACTGATGGACCCACATTATCTTCCAACTTTTCACATCTGAAAACAGAGATGGGTTAAATTTATACTTCAGTAGCACTTCCTGAACCATTTCAAAAACCAAGAAGGTGTTTGTTCTTTAGGTTAAAGATATGCTAGGAGGGGAGGGGGAGACCTCTCCCCTGTACTGTTACCAGGAGTTCAAAACAACCCTTACTAGCATGTGAAATGGCAGGCTGTGTGCTGCAGGCTGCTTTAGTGTTTATGTCCATATGTTTATATGTGTGTGAGCTACAACAGAGCTTGGAAATGCTAGTAGAAATGGGTGGTACATTAGTGTTTGTTCTTACTTCACATTTGTTTAAAAATGTGTTAACATTAATATTGATCACAAGCTTGGAGGCAGACATTAGTAAGATGCTACTTTTGAATATTTTTAATTATTGTTTGGCAGGGACCTAAAAAATAAAAGAATGACCAGAATTGGCCTAGTATGCCCCCAACACCCCCTAACTCTTTTTAAAATAACAATTGAACATGTTATGCCATGCTAAAAGAAGTAATGGCTTAATGTGAATGTTAGCATGCAAAAAAAGGGACATAATTATACACTGATTACTTAGAAATGTGTCACAGGTAATGCCATTACTTGTAATGCATCAAGTCCAAACTCTGAGCTAAGTTGCATCTATTTGGCAGTCAGAGATCTTGTTGCTTGGAAGTGAGCTGAACTCTAGGAGCTCTGGCTTAGTAATTGACTGCCTAATTAAATAGCTAACTAAGAAGGCATTTTCAGGAAGGAAAACTAAGACGAAATAGGAATGGCTTAGAATTTTTTTTTCCAGAGAGTGTTCTTGATAACATAGATGGAATGTAGGGGCCTGCCAAGTTCAATGCATGCCATTAGCCATGCTTGATGGCCACTGGGGCAGGAAACTTTGGCTCTCTAGATGTTGTTGGATTGCAAGTCCCATAGGCCTTAGCCAGTATAACCAATGGTGGGAGATAATGGGATTTGCAGTCCAAAGATATCAGAAGGCCATAAATTGTCCATCTCTTTTGTAGAAGCTTGTTAACTAACCTGATCTTGTTTACTGCCTAGAACTGCAAAGCTGGGTCATGGTACTAGAATTTGTCAAAGACCTGGCAGGCTGACATATATGGCTAAGGGGCTGATTTTTATTTTTTATTTTTGGTAGACCAGCGATAGTGAAGGCCTGTCCTAACCAGGGTTCCTTTTACACTATGCAATTAGAGTGCAATATTCCACTTTAGGCCTAAATACCGTAGGTGCCGGATCCCGTCTGATCTTAAAGCTAAACAGGGTCAGCTCTGGTTAGTATTGGATGGGAGACTGCCAGTGAATACCAGGTGCTGTAGGCTTTATTTCAGAGGAAGGAGCTGGCAAAACCATTCTTGAGTATTCCTTGCCTAAGAAAACCCTATAAATTGTCAGGTAACTTGAAGGCACATATACACACACACATTCCACTCTAACTTCCATGGTTGCATCCTGTGGAACTATAGGAATTGTAGTTTGGTGAGGCACTTAAACTCTCCAGTTGAGAATTCTAAATGTCCCTCCCTAAACTGCAAACCTCAGGACCACATAGAATGGAACCATGGCTGTTAAAGTGGACTATAGCACTTATGAATTTAAAAGGACTCCAGAGATGGGGAAAAGCTATGTTTGGGGCCATGCAGGCTATGAGATTCTGGGGGCATAGTTCAGGAACAGTAAATTTCTGTCATCCCAACCAGTAACTTTATCCCTAACTATCAGCCTAGGGGGATTTTCGAACAGCATGGGGCATTTTGTGTGAAGGATGCTTTCTAACTTTAAAGGAAGGCCCATCTTCCTTCTGCAGTGACCTTTTGCTCCTGCATTACCTCATGTATTTGCCAATTACAACCAGCAAGAAAGAACAACAAAAATGATGGGTGGGTGGTTGCAGCTCTTTATTTATTTCTGCTGAAGCCAGACAGAAACTCGCCAGAGATAATGCACATTCATTGAAAAAAAGTGCCTAATTTTGGCTTCCCCTCCTGGGAACTGCAGAAAGGGAGGGGAGAGATGGCTTAACAAAACTGAGTCTTGTGTGAACTGAGAAGCTTGGAGCCTGGATGCTCTTTCCCCTCCTGGTGAGGTCTGCCAAGGCCCCGGGGTGGATGACCACAGGGAAGGGTGGAGGCCAGGTTGCAGTGGTTAACTTTCCATGGGGTTGGCAGTCAAATGGAGGGCACTGCTGACAGCTGGGAAGTAGGGGGGTTATTTACGGGAAAAAATAATAATAAAGTATGAATATGCCCAAATACGTGAAGATGAAGAAGTTCCTGCCTGCTGCTGTTTTGGTCCCTGTTAGATGTCCCTATGGTAGTGAGTCACCTCACCCTGAAATATTTTGAAATAGCTGACAAGACTTGGAGGCCTGCTAATCTTAATAAAAGGGATAGAGACAGCCCGTGGGATATCTGTCCCAGTGTGACCTTAGCTATCCCAATGAGTTTGACCAAGCAAATCTCAGTACTCATTAGGAGGAATGCTTAAGTATCTATTTGACAGAACTCAAATATGGTCATCATTTTTTAAAGTGGTTCCCGAGATTGTTGTGGTTTTAGCTTTGATTATGGCGTGGAATTTATAAGTTTAGGCTATGTACTATTGGGTTCGGATTTGAGAAATTCATCCTTGTATACATGTACAGTACTTGGAGGTAAATGGAGGTTTGCTTAGTGGAGGTTAGTCCCTAGTGCGGGCTTCCCCAACCTAGGCTTTTCTTGCTTCAAATCCCATTGTCCTGTCCACTGGCCAAGCAGATGGGTCTGATGGAAGGGGAGAGATCCAGGTTGTGGAAGGCTGACCTGGTGTTTTAGCATTTCAATGATAGGTTCTAATAGTTTCAGATGTAATATATTCCAGTAATCCATGCATGCTCTTCTTTGCACTTCTTTGACACACTGCATCTTTGTAAGAAACACCATGCGCATTGCATGTATAGTGTCATATACCATCATGATTGTCTGTGTGTCTGCTTTTTTCTAAATATACATTGTTGGTCCTCCATGCTGTTTCATGCCTTCTGATTGCTTGTACTGCACATAGTGAATAAATATTTGTGAGCACTCACCCTATAGAATGTTCTACATGTAATTTCCATGCTTTTTCCTGGTGCTGCCTGTCTAAGAGGTATGCTACATATGAAACAGTCTGTGTTCATAAACATCACTGTATTGAATATCTAGTATAGCAGGAAGACAGATGGCTAATTTAACTGGAAGAGTAACAAATATAATAGATATAATTAGAAGAAAGAAAATTAAAGCAGGTCACGTGCTTCCGGTCATGTGGCTGGTTTTTGTCGACCTGTTAGCTGGCTGGCTAACCAGGAGGGATATCTTTTAACCAATGCCCAGTCCAACCTCAGCAACTATCACCATAGCAGAAAGCTGTGGCCAATCACGCCATCTCCTTCTTATCCTGTACTTTCCATCTCTGTATCAATAAACATTTGTGCATGTATCCTATGGCTGTTTCTTGAGTCAGGCGGGGAGGCTCGTGGGATAAGGGAGGGTTATTTCACTCAGTCTGCAATAAGGTTGAAGGAATGGATGGGGAAAATGAAAAATAAGAATTATATGGAAAAAATATCAAAAGAGCAAGGATTCACATGGTTTAAACTGATACAGTTAGAACGATGGACAAAAAAATGGTTAAAGGAGGGAAGTTGTAGAAAAAATACAAAATTTGAGGAATTGATTATAAAAGCTACTCAAGAGAAAATTAATATAAAAGGTATTACAAGTAAAATATATAAAATGTTAATGGATAATGAAGAAGTACAAGATTATCTTAAAGATGTTTGGGAAACAGATGTAGCAACTGTAATAGATAAATCCAAGTGGGAAAAAATATGGAATATACAACATCTGAAAACATTATCAGTAAGAATAAAAGAAAATTACTATAAGATTATATGGAGATGGTATTTAACCCCAGTAAGATTGAATCAAATAGATAAAAAGCATTCAGCACAGTGTTGGAGGGGATGCCAAGAATTGGGAACGTATATTCATATGTGGTGGAATTGCAAATATGTGCAGAGATTTTGGAAAATAGTAATGAAGGAAATAAGTGAGATACTGGAGATAAATATACCTTTATGCCCTGAAATAGCATTATCATATTGTGAAAAAATACAAGAATCTCAAATTGTTAAGGATTTATTAACAAATCTGCTGACAGCAGCAAGGTTAATAATAGCAAAGAAATGGAAAACACAAGGTGAATACCAAATAGAAGAATGTATAATGAAGTATGGAATACAGTTGCCCCTCCACATTCGCGAACTTAGCATTCATGGTTTTGATTATTCGCGGTTTTGGGAGGGCCCCCCTGCCTTGATAAGGGGTGGGCAGCTGGTTTCACATCCTCAGTGAAACCCCCCGCCCTCCCAAAACCGCGACAAGGGGCCTCCTGGAGGCTCCGTGAAGGCCCGGGGTGGGAGGAGGGAGGCCCTGGGTGGGAGGGGGGAGGGCCGGGGAGGCCTTCGCAGAGCCTTAGAAGGCTCCCTGAAGGCCTGGGGTGGGAGGAGGGAGGGCTGGGGAGGCCTCCACAGGGCCTCCAGAGACTCTCCGGAGGCCCCGTGAAGGCCTTGGAAGGGAGTGGGGAGTCCGGGGAAAGCGACTCCAGAGGCCCCATGGTCGCTTTGGCGGGGGAGGGGGAGGACAGTCATTATTCACAGAATTTTCACATTTGCGGGCGTCTGGGGAACCTAACCCCCGCGAATGTGAAGGGACGATTGTATAGCTATAAATGAGAAATTAACAAATATGGTTAAAGAAAAAAAAGGAGGGCTAAATAAGAATGTTTTTGGTGAAAAATGGAGTAAATTCTTAGAATTTGTATTAATAAAGGGGAGAGGAAGCAAAACTGAGTTGGAAACAATGGTATTTTAGAAAGAGGGGTGAACGTAAAGGGAAGTCCCTGGGTGGAGGGAATCACTGTTATATGTGTTTGTTAAGTTGTATGTATAAATTGTATGTTGTTTAATTTTAAAATTAATAAAATAAAATAAAATAAAAAGAATATCTAGTATAAGAGTGGCATTTTAACCTACTTTACTGGTTTGTTCTGTAGATAATGAAACTGTAAACTTGTAAGAGTGCCTTTGTACTAAGAAAAGTACTATAGGGTTACTAACTGTTATAACTACCACTTAATCAACTTCTTTCCTCTTGTTTTCCCCTCCTTGATGCAGAAGAGATCAAGCCGTATCCAACAAATGGAGTGAACACTGCCTATCCAGAATCCCGTTATACATCTGACTACTTCATTAGTAAGTTTCTTCCTCCCCACATACTATAAACCAAGAAACCAAGAAACTGATTTCAGTGCCGCAAATGTTTTTCTCGCATAGTTTTTCCTCTTTTTTCTTCTTGCAATTACTGTACCTTTCCTGAGACAAAACAGCATTAAGTTTTGGACACCAGAGGAGACTTCACTACACTAATCATCCACATTTGGCCTGTTTTGTTCTTTTCCACTCAGTCCTTTAGTTCATGCCATTCTTTCTACTTGCAGGTTATGGCATTGAGCATGCTCAGTGTGTTCCTCCGTCAGAATTTTCTGAGCCCAGTTTTATTACAGAGTCCTACCAGACCCTGCACCCAATCAGCTCTGAGGAGCTCCTGTCCCTCAAATATGAGAATGAGTACCCATCGGTCATCCTTCGTGACCCAGTGCAGATGGAATCCTTGCAGACAGATTACTTTACAATCAAACAGGAGGTCGTAACGGCGGATAACATGTGCATGGGACGCACTAGCAGAGGTAATTTGTGACAAAATTTAGCATCTCTGAGTTCCTATTTATGCACTCATGAGCAGCAGGTGCCTGAACATTGCTCCCAAGCAACTTTTCATATTGCCTCCAACTGTTGCTAAAAATGAACTGCATGGGTCCATGTTATACCTGTGATATAAAAGGGAAGCCACTTCCAATACAATATATATTATGCGTGAAGTCATTAGTGTATAGATGTTGTAGGCTAGCTTTGTCCAATCAAAGTCCCCCTAGATATTTTGATATATAATTCCCATCACCCTAGACCACAGGTCATGTTGATTAAGGCTAATGGAAGTTGTAATCCAAAACATCTCGCAGGACCTAGGACAGCAACTACTACAACGCTGCAGGTAACACAAACATTGAAGTGGAAAGATACTCTCAGAGTTTGGAAAGTTGCTTTTAAGAAAGAAATCAGTCAGAGGTACTGTTCCAGGACCAAAAAGTAGTTACGTAGTTTCCAAGACAGCTAATTATAAATGTAGATGGCGCCTATTCTAAGTACATTTTGAAAAAGTAACTCTCTACTTCCCAGAAGTATTTAAAAACTTAAGGTTACACCATAAAAGAGATGTCATTGTTCCCCATTATATTACAACTAGCTGTACCCAGCGTAACATATGCCGTTGTAGTAGATTTGAAAGGTTCACATGTTCAGCTACATGCTGTTATTTTAGGGAGGGGGGGTTGCATTGTTTTACATGTGGTTGGTGATTGGCTGAGGGAGTGAGAGGAGGTGGGACCCTTGTGAGGCTGTGGGTGTTGATGCAGATTGAGTGGCAGGAGTGGATTGTGAGGTAGAGAGGGAATTTGCATGTTGGTGGTGATTGGCTGAGGGAGTGAGAGGAGGGAGGGGATTGGTTGGGTATTTTTCCTAAGTGGCCAATCAACACACTGGGAAAGGAAACATACCCAAGCATTTTATGTATATAGTTTGTAGTGTAACTTATTTACACAAAAGGAGCAAATTGCAAATGATGTATTATTTGCAAGTAATTCCTCCCAAATTCAGGCTGGGGATAGGCAACCTCATATCTAGAGGTGGGTACCATGTGGCCCACAGGCAGCTCCCAAGGCCATTTTTGCACCTCCATGGTTCTCCGGCCCCCACAAACTGTGCTGCCAGAATTAGGTAACAAATAATTCTGTTGAATTTTGATAGCAGACTTGAAGCACCATCCATTAAAACTTTTTCATTGCAGTTCTTTAGCATCCTTTCATGCTAGAATCTGGAGCCATTAGAGTATACAGTACCCTCTGAGCAATGAGCCTTCCCCTTAATCTTCCCCAAAATGCATTTTCTTTGAAGAGAGGATACCTGAAATTCAGGCCTCTAGCCTTTGAAGATGCTGCCTTGAGCAGGTGATCCAAAAGCCATGCCTGAATGCTTGTGGGAGGAAAAGAAATGGTAAATATTTGAGTAACTGTTCAGTTTCTTTGCTCTGCCCCTTGAAATTTACTTTCTGGTCTTAGGTGCCAGTATCTCTGCCAGTGGAAATTTCTCTAGGAACTCTTACACAATCCCAGCAGCTGTTTTCAGCCTGGCTTTTGGAAATTAATGAACTTGAATGATCCTATTACGCTGTTTAGCGTTGTCAGTAAAGAAGAAATGGTTGAGCAATAGTCAGAGTGAGGAATTGTAGAGAGTGCGGTGTAAGGGTTTTTGTTGTTGTTGTTGTTTGCTTTTGTTTTATTTTTTTTCTGAACCTCAGCACTTAAATAGAGGCTCAAATCATCAGCTGGCATATAAAACATAAATCTGAGCAGAGCTGCCAGGGCTGACAGATCTGGCCTGTGATGAAATGATCTCTCCAACAATGGGAATAAATAATTCTGAGCCTGGGGCAACATTCAAATGGTTATGAGGAGGAAGAAAATGTAGATGCTAAGGTTCATAAACTATGTGTATCTTCTAACATAAAGTTGGTCAACTCTCCTGGACTGAGGGGCTGCATTGGACCCCCCTGGTACCCACTGTGAGGGTCACACCACCATTGGGTTTGCTGCCACTGACCCTAAAATTCAGCAGAGGCCACCATATTCTTTGTGGCCATAGCAAGATGTTGGTATTGAAATTCAGCCTCCCTAAGATGCGGGTGTATGCCCAAATGGTCTCCTACGCCAGAGAAACTCGCTACTCTCACTGCTCTGTAGGGAAGAGTGTCTCCTTCCTATTTGAAAGTGACAGGAAAAGGAAAGCAAAAATGATGTAATATTGACAGTAGAAATGGTGGCAGTGGTGGCCAACATCACTGCTTTTGTAGCAGTTGAGCTTCAGTGTGTGTATGTTTGTGCATTGTGTGCCCATGTGCATCCATGCATGTGTACATATGCAAAGGCCATTGTGGCTCACAGTTCCTGTGTTGCCCATCCATGTTCTAAAGGAATGTTTAGCACCTACAGTTAAAAAAATGAAACCATGCCAGTGGCATGTGTTATAGAATCACAGAGTTGGAAGATACCACAAGGGCCATCTAGTCCAACCCCCTGCCGTGCAGGAATATCCAATCAAAGCCCTCCCGACAGATGGCCATCCAGCCTCTGTTTAAAATCTCCAAAGAAGAAGACTCCACCCACATTCTGAGGCAGTGCATTCCACTGATCAGTAAAACAAGCCTAAGGTTGAAGGTCATTGGGTATTGAAGGACAGGTTGCACTTTTAGCCTGTCTGATAACCCCATTTGCTATGTAATGCATTTAAATATATAGAAAACAAATGAGTAGAGATAAGACCAATAACTAGTTGACTGCTGAGTATCTCTTAAGTTTTGAGGAGATTGTCGTTAATTGGGAAAATTGTGGTAGGAACGTAGGAAATTGCTTTATATCAGATCAGACTATTGTTCATTTCACACAGTGATGACCCATTCACATGGTCATCTCTTCTGAGTCTTGGACAAAAGACTACTATACCACCAGCTACCTGATTCTGTTAGCTGGGAGAGGCTGTGAAATGAACTTTGTGCCCTCTGTGTGCTTTAGCTTGGGGATCTTAGGAGACTGGAGGTTGCAAAATGACCTTTGATAATAGTGTCTGAACACCATTATCTGGAGCCCACCTGCAAATGGTATCTTAGATAGTTTACTTCCCTCCTATGAATCAATTGGCACAATGAAGGGCTAAGTCTATCCTAGTCTTCCTTAGTCCCATATCGTCTTCTGCCTAGTTTGTCTTTCTTGGTCACACTTCCCAGACTTGGGTTCCCAGATGTTATTGGACTTCAACTTCCAGAACCTGTAGCTGGCATGGCTTTTGGTGAGGAATTCTGGGAGTTGAAGTACAACAACCTCTGGAGGATCCAAGTTCAGGATCACTGCACTACAGGGTAGCAAATCGGTGGAACCCATAATCTGTGATAAAGGTGACAGTAGGTGGGAGGAAATATCAAGAGCAGGATGGAATTAAGTTTCCCTTATGTGTATCAAACAAGGGATGGGTTAATTTAATCTGTGTGGGAAGTAACTCCACCACTGATTGGATACAAACCTCTTATCCTACAGGTAAACTTGGGGGCCAAGACTCTTTTGAGAGTATAGAGAGCTATGACAGCTGTGATCGGCTGACACAGTCTTGGAGTAGTCAATCATCCTTCCAAAGTCTCCAGCGTGTACCTTCTTATGACAGCTTCGACTCCGAGGACTACCCAGTTGCCTTGCCCAACCACAAACCCAAAGGCACCTTCAAGGACTATGTTCGAGACCGGGCTGACATGAACAAGGACAAACCTGTCATTCCTGCTGCAGCTTTGGCTGGCTACACAGGTAAGATATCCAAAATATAGTTTTGTTTGGATGTATGAATTCCAAATTTGGCCTTATTTTTATCCATTTTATTGGCTGTTGCCATCCTTAGGGTCCACAATTGTTTTTAAACTTTAACTCCCAGAAGCTCCAGCCAGCATGATTGATGAAGAGGGAGCCTGGGAGTCGTAGTCCAGCATGGCATGGTGGTTTGAGTGTTGGACTATGACTCTCGAGATGAGGGTTCAAATCCCTGCTCATCCATTAAAAAAAAGCACTGGGTGACTTTGGGCAAGTCACACACTCTCAGCTGCAGAAAACCCTGTGATAGGTTTGCCTTAGGGTCACCATAAGTCAGAAATGACAACAACAACATCAGCAACCACCACCATCTAAGGGCCCACAAATAGGAACCACAGATTTATAGTGGGAAAAGCACTTCGCATAACATCATATCATCAGTGCTTGCAAACAGGCTTATAAGATGGGCAGCAATTATTAGGTCCACACTGCAGATAGAAGGAGGGCTGAAGAAGGCACAGTGAGAGTATTTTCTTAGTGAGTTTCAGGTTCAAGTGAAATTTGAACTAGAGCTTTCCTGGCTTCTGTTTTTAAGATCACCAGTATATAACAGTAACAGGCAACGGGCAGCAGTAGGAAAGATATGTGCAGAAACATATTTCTTTATGGAGGAAAACACATAACTGAGTCAAAAAGCAATCCAGATTGGGGCAGAGCTTAGGAGCAGTGCATTTAAAACTATTTTGTGTTAGAAACTGATTGGATACAATTTATTCCAGGCTCTCATTTGAGATGGACAGTGTGCACCACAGATTCTAGTGTATGTCTAGATAAGGACACACTATTAAATAAAAGCGAATTGGACTATTTCATAAAGGTTGAGGCCACTGGTGGCTACTAGACAAAATGGCCATATTATCACCTCCAGTCCAGTACGCTCCCATATCTGTGGGACTGGTAACTGCAGTTTCACTTACCTCCTTCTGAAAAAATGTAATCTTTCTAGGCATTTTCTAGGTCCTCTAGCACAATTCTGTGGTATGCTTCTGTGGTAAGTTGGCCATAGAGTCATGCTGGAGTACCTAGAAAATGTCTAGAGAGATGTGCTCTCTAGGAATCTCTAGGTCCTCCAGCACAACTCTATAGTATGCTTGGGTTGGAAGTCTTTCATTTTAATAGGGTTTGCTGTTATCCACTGTTTCACATTTCCTCAATAACTCCAGGAACATATTTCCCGCAGATATGGGGGTCCCACTGTATTAGTGGCAGTATGCCTCTGTATACCAGTTGCTGGGGGGACACAAGACAGAAGGTGCAACTGACTGGCTGTCGCGTGAACAGAATGTAGGACTAGATTGGTTTTCTGCAGCTCCTAGAATCCCCAGGCCAGTGGCCATGGTGACTAGGGGCTTCTGGGAGTTGCCACTGAAAAGCAACTTTTCCAAGCTCTGAGTACAGCCCAGTTGGAATATTATGCTATATATAACAACTTTCCCAAGTGGTCGCCTTCCAGATATTTTGGAGTACAGCTCAGACAGCCAACGGCCCAGGATGATGAGAGTTGTACAAAACATTTGAGAGACAGAGGGTTGTGGAAGTACTGCTCAGCTTGGGGGAAGACCGCATGGTGTTTGGGGTGTATCAAAGCTCTTCTCTTTTTTGAAATGGCGCTGGCAAAAGTACTCTCTGTCCAGGTTCAGTGAATGAAGGTCAGCATGGGGAACCGTCTTTCTTTGAAGAGGTACATTGCATCTTGCCAGAGGTCTGAACTTCTTGCTTCCTCAAAGCTTAGACTGAGGGCCACATCATCCATTCAGTTAAAGAATACTTTGGTACATACTCTCTTCTGTATCAGTGGCTGCTCTAGCCTAAAGGGGTCAGGTGGGGTGATTAGAGAGAGGTGTCTTCCTGACAGCACCTGAATGCATTTCTCACTTTCTATTTGCGTCACATGTGATGGGGCTGGTAATTGTTCAGGTGTGGTCTGAGGTGAGGAGGATGGAAGATAATTTTAGGACCTGCATTCAAAAGGGAAGTGGTTGGTTGCTTAAGCTTTGAGATATGAAATGCTTGTTCTGCTTGGAGAGGCAGTGAGTAGGTGAGGCTCAGGAAGCACGGTTTGGGGTATATTGAAATTGTTTCTTTTCAGGTATGGGAGTGGGGTGATATGAACAAATGGTAAATTTTAGAGTTTGGAAGCTGATTGAGACTTCAGGACAAGGCAATGTGTCAGTTGATATCCACCTACCACAATATTTATACCAGGGGGACTGTGGGGACTGTGCAGTCATGGTCCCATGTGAGTCTTGTGTGGTTCTTGCTCCCCTGGACCCCCTGAACCCCCCTCCAATCTCCCAAATTCAAATAAAAAAATGCAGTTTTTGGAAAATGACTTTGGGGGTGCAATTTAACATTCTAATGCTATTCCCCCTGCAAGAGAAAATTGTCCCTCCAAATAATTCTGAAGCCACTTCTGGTTTCCAGGATGTCATTTCTGATTATCCAAAATGGCACTGATGCATTGCATGTGGGGTTGAAGAAGCTCTTATTTCCTCAAATTCCATCATAGCTCAGACCACAGTTGTTGGTGACAATGCTGTATCCTGACTTTCTGCCTGACAATAGACCTATCAGATGTCTCACACATTTAAAAAATGTGATAAATCTGATTACCGGTATATTATATTGCATTGCATTGCATTGCATTGCATTGCATTGTTCATTTCAAATAAGAAGATAGGGACTGGGAAAACTGTTGGAACCTAAGTATCTGATTGACATGCTGAGAACTGGTGTACATGTAGCAACCTGGTGTCACTGATAGCTAACAAGGATTGAGAACAGGGATGTATTAGTTGGTACAAAAGATGACATCATCCACCACCCTCCTCAGAAGTCCCTGTTTTTTTCTGGGTTTGACTGCAAACCTCACATTTCACCACCAATCGTATACCCTAGTGCAATGTGAAGTATTTTCGGGTAGTTTGGTTTTGAAAGGTCTATTAAGACCCACTAGCTTTGCAAAAGACCTCTTACTAGAGATAAAGATGAATAGAATTGGTTTGTTGAGAAGAGCAACCACTGCTTTAATTTTTTAACTATCTTGCAGGAGGGGCTATGAGAATAATCAGGATGGCTGCCTGTACTTCAAAAATTCAGCGTTGTATCATTCTTAGTTAGGAGTGGGAGCTGAGGAAATCCACTGTAATGTGGACGTTAGCATCATAATATCAGTGTACTTTACAGGACTGTTAAAAATGCCTCCAAATGATATGTGCAAAACACATTGAAAGTACAAAATGTACTAAAGTAGTACAGTATTTGAAGATCCCGCAGGAAAATTGAATTATATTTATCTCAGCGATACATTAAGCAACCAGAAAACAGCACCTGGGTTGTGCTGATCATAGTTCGCTGATAGTTTGGCTGGCAATGAGCTTTTGTTTTTTGTCATTGTATCTTAAGTCACTAGAGAGTTGCAGCCCTCTGATGATATCTCTAGCCCCTTGCTGAGAAGGTGATGCATGTTGGCGGAAGCTTTACTTGGCTTTTGATGTCTTCTTGAGCTGGTGATGAACAAGCAAGCTATTGGAATCCATTTATCTGTCCCCCACATCTTGACCTAATTTCACAAGTTGCTGTGGCTGCTCAGAAGTCTTTGCTTCTGGTTTCTCTCTCTCTATCTCTCATTTCTGGAGTTAGAATATTCACCACACAAGTGTTTCCACAACTATTGACCCATTTGAAACACCTAAGCTGTCTTAACAGCTTTCAGTTTGAGTTGTTTCTTAGGGTGTATCTACACTGTAGAAATAATGCAGTTTGACACCACTTTAAGTGCTATAGCTTCATCCTAGGGAATCCTGGGGTTTGTAGTTTTGCAAGGCCTTTAGCCTTTTCTGCCAAACTACAAATCCCAGGATTCTGTAGTATGGAGCCATGGGAGTTAAAGTGGTATCAGACTGCATTATTTCTACAGTGTAGATGCACTTCTGGTGTTGCCTAGCTAGGACTGAATAGAAGTAGCTCACGAGTGATATAAAAATTATGTCTTTCATTACTGGAGGATAAGGAACACATAGTGGAAGACAGAAGACATGAGTGCCAAGCCTACCATAATCTTTCTTAAAGTTGTAGAGGTGGGAATCAAACTTGCTTTAAGAAGGGGATCATGGTTGAGGATACTGGATGTGGAGTTCTATGAGGAATGGTTGAAAGGACCGAGTATGTTTAGTACCAGAGACCGGATATGTTTAGTATTCAGGGGACACAAAACAGCACACCTACCATAGAGTCTTCCTAGAAAATGCATCCTCTCTAGCCATTTTCTAGTCCCTCCAAGGCAACTCTATGGTATTTTAAACCGGAAGTCCCATTATTTTCAATGGCGTTTGCTATTATCCACAGATTTCGTTATCCACGATGGGCCCCGGAATGAATCTCCAGTGGATACGGGAGTCCTACTGTATTTGCAAGTGTTTGCTTTTATGTTGGACTGTTTGTTTGTTTATTGGCTTTGCAGCGATTGGCTTCACAAAGTGTTTTGTGCCTTGCCTCAAGAGGCGGTGGGCTCTCATTTGCTAGAAATACTTAAGCAGATGCTGGATGGTCATCTGCCAAAAATATTACAGCTGCCTCTTGTGTTGCACAGCCTACGCTGAGCAGTAAGTTGTACTAGAACAGGGATGGGTAACATGTAGCCCTTCAGATATGGCTAGACTGCACCTTCCAGTAGCCCTAGCCAGTATAGCCAGTAGTCATGGATAGTGGGAGATGTAACCTAACCCTGTTCCAAAGTGAAATGACCTCTGCCATGCCTTTCAGCTCTATGGATTCCATTCTAAGAAAATGTTTCATTGGGCTTCCAAGGGCACAGCTAGCCAGATAATTGTGGAAGCTCATAAGTAGGGACATCAGTGATGTTCTCCATGCTTCATGAAAGCCAACCTCAAATAGCAGGCAGCTTTACGATCTCCCCATTTCTTCTCTGTCTTTGATGAAAGCCCAAGAGGGAGACTAATTTCCCATTTCACCCCTGGCCATACCTTCCAGCCCTCATGGCTCACAAAAGCCATGAAAGCAACATCCTCCAAAAACTGCCTCCCTACACTTTCCCCTTTCCTCCCTTTGCAAGCTGTGGCAGCAACAACAGCATGAGTGTACGGGACTGAGGAGGGAAGTTTTCATTGCCCCTGTTTCTTCTTATTCCTCTTTATATTATTTCCTGGTGGGAAGTTGGGTGATAGCAGGATGGGCTTTCAGAGATTTCAAGGGCTGGTGGAGATGGACAGGGGCTTTTTCTCAATCTTCAAATTGGCTCAGGATCACATTGGGCTTGTCTATACGAGGCAATAACATGTTGATTGGTGTGCAGTAATGCCAATTCACAGCAGCTTTTATTTGACTCAATGGTTTTTTTTAAGATCGCAGGCATGCAAAGCTACCCACTTTTGCTGTTCAAATGGGCATGCCTGTGAATCAAGATGGAGGGCACGAGTGAATTAATTGCATTTTTATCTACCTCGAGTTGGAGCTGCCAAACAGTTTTTAAAAAACCATATCCAAGGTGCAAAAGTGTAACCTTCTGTTTTAACAAAGAAGCAAATAAGAGGCTATTTTCTCACCGTAGCACACAACTGCTACAACAAAAATCCAAAATGGCAGTTCTGGGCATTTGCTTTTCTATCAAGCTCCGCCCCCCCCCCACGCACATCTGACCAATCATATTCCCATTTCTGCTTGTATTGGGAAAGTGCATCAATTCATGTTGTTTGTTCCAACAAGCAGGGCCGGTTTAAGACACCAGCGGCGTCCGCATCTGCAGGGAGCGCCCATCATTATGGGGCCCCCATAGTAATCCTCCTCCTGCAAAAACAGTATTAATAATAATCTGAATATCCTGTACTGTGAATAGCTTAGGTTGAGTTAGCTTACACTGACCTGAGATAAACATATGGGGCCCCCAAAATAAAGCATTGCAGGGCCCCCCAAAATTCTTTAAACTGGTCCTGCCAATAAGCAGGGATGAGCTTTTCCCACTTTGTTTTTAAAACCTTCAGGAAAAGCTGCAAAGGCTTTCCCCGCAGAGTATATGGAGTTTTTTCCCCCCCCTCCTTCTGAATACGGTGAAATGATGCAGAATCCCATTGGGACAAAACATATTCTCCTTGAATTCTACGAGGAGTATTTTAACCTTTTAGGACTTTTTCAAATGGGGGGGGAACCCCGAGGAGATTGGGAGAAGAATGGCACTGTCCCGCTTACAGTGCTCCATTTCGGACGATGCCGTCCTCCTCCTGACCTTCCCCCATGCTTCCTCTGTGCTGTGGGTGCGAGAAATGCACCACTTTTATTGACAGAAACCCCCCATCAATAAAAAGTGGTGCCTGCAGCATGGAGGAAGCACGGGGGAAGTTCGGGAGGAAGACGGTGCCGTCTGAACGGAGCGCTGTAAGTGAGACAATGCTGTTCTTCTCCCGACCCCATCGGGGTTTTTTTCCCCCCATTTGAAAAAGTCCTTAGACAACCTCAATGTCAGGTTTTCTGGTTTAAGCTAGCCTCATGCTGTGACTCATCAGTGTGCCATATACTGCCTTCATGTGTTAGATCTCTCCTTGCCCTTAGAGTGACCTCTTCAGATCCTCCTCCTAAACATTTCTATGAAGTGAATCAGCTTTTAATTGAACACTACCACCCTTTTGCCCATTTGAGGGCCAGGGCAGCAATGGCAGACTCCTGTTTTGGGCACACTCAGTTTTTCTTGAGTTGCAGTCAGCTCATGTCACGTAAAAGGGAAGCAAAGAGGTCTGCCAATTGAAGTGTGAAATGATACTAGTAATTAAAGAAAGCAAAGCTGTTCAGGGAGTGGCAGAGTGGGTCTCCTCCTAAATCAGCTGTCTGGAACCAACCACTGCACAAGGAATGCATGGATTTCTGTATGATGAAATTAGTTGCTATCAGCCAACCTCACAATTCCAAAGTAGTTATAGAATCATAGAATTGTAGAGTTGTAAGAGACCACGAGGGCCATCCAGTCCAACCCCTGCCATGCAGGAAATCACAATCAAAGCATCCCTGACAGATGGCCATCCAGCCTCTGTTTAAAGACCTCCAAGGAAGGAGACCCCACCACGCTCCGAGGGAGTGTGTTCCACTGCCGAACAGCTCTTACTGCCAGAAAGCTCCTCCTAATGTTGAGGTGGAATCTGTTCCTGGAGCTTGCATCCATTGCTCCGTGTTCCAGTCTCTGGAGCAGCAGAAAACAAGCTTGCTCCATCCTCAGCGTGACATCCCTTCAAATACTTAAACAGGGCTATCATATCGTCCCTTAGCCATCTTTTTTCCAGGTTAAACATAACCAGCTCCCTAAGTCTCTCCTCATAAGACATGGTTTCCAGACCTTTCACCATTTTAGCCACCCTCCTCCGGACATGCTCTGGACATGCTCAAGTTATAAAACTTGTTTGTTTTCATCATAATGACTGGACTGAATGCACACTACACAAATAATCCAGTTTGCAATGGATTATTTGCCATACCTTCATACTATGGAATGCTGGGATCTGTCATTTTACAAAATCTTTAGCCTTCCCTGCTAAAGAGTGCTGGTGCTTCACCAAACTACAAATCCCAGAATTCCATAGACAGGAGCCGTGGCAAATAATCCTGTCTCAAACTGGATTATTTGGGGTAGTGTGGATTCTGCCTAGGGGATTGAATGCCCAGATTGACAGTAGACATGTGGCAAGTCCACAGTTCCCAAGATCTTGTAAGAGACACATTACAGGTGTTGCCTGTAACTTAACAACCTAATAATGATCTTTCTCCCCATTAGTGACTGGCAACATTGCTCTTTTTTTTTAATATCATGTTTAGTTGTTATATTTTCTTATTGTTTTTAGGTGGTTTAAAAATGCTTACCTCGGGGCATTTGGGATGGATTTCTCTCTCTGCATTTTAAGCCATTTTCTTTCTTTTGTTTAATGGCTCCCCACTTCCTGTAATAGAACTAAGACGTAATGAGAAAGTAATAAACAATGCTACCAGTAACATAATGAGTTACTGATTTCCCCAAATGGTAGCAGTGACAGTTTATGGGTGGTGGTGGTGATCTTCACAATGAGATAGATAAAAATTACCTTTAAAAAAAGTAATATTCCAGACTCTGCAATTTACAGTCTTTTGGGTGAACAGACGCTAATAGTTCCAGGAGGCTATAATACCCTCCAAAATTTTGCAAATGAGAACCAGGACATGTGTGGCTATGTAACATTACTATGTGTTCAATATGGCAAAATGAAGAAGAATGCACAGGCTAGGAGAGGCTGCAGCAGTTTGCTTTTGCCTGAGTCTACTGGAAAAGAGACATCCCTCCCTCTCGTCTCCTTTCCCCACTGCTGGGTTAATGGAGTGCAAACTATTTCTACACATTGAACCCAGTAGGCAGTAGTTGAAATAAGCTGAGGACAAAGGAGAAAGGAGAACCTGGGACATTTTAAGGCAATTGAAAAAGTGGAATGACAGAGGATTAATTGGGACTGCCCCTGCCAAACTGGGACAGTTGGATGTTTGTGCTGTGAGCAACAGTGGCTACTTCAGGTATTTGGCTGAATCTATCCCTTTGTGTCCCTTTGTTAGTTATTCCTTTTAACTTAATGATAGGCGCTGATGGAGTGCAATGGACTATGAGCTTGATAAGTAATGCTTGTAGTGTGTACAAGAAGACGCTATCTTCAAGGTGATGTAGAAAAGCAAAAGCGTTGAGCAGGGGGGCTTGGGTTGCTTCTGTAATTCGACTGCCACCTGCTAGACACTTGCAAATTAGAACAAAATTAGCTGTTCGTGTTCATGGTTGGCCAGTGTTGCAATTATTTGTTTTATTATAATATTTTTTTAAAGAGGTCTTCATTTAATCATTTAGTTCTGTCACTTACGTCAGATAATTTTACCAAGAACTGTACTGTCAATTACAGTTACTCTCTTTGTTTGTTCTTTATTCCAGCTGTGCTTTTAAAATAAATTTTATAATTGTTTGTTCATATCTTTGTATACTAGTTTGTCTCTCATCTTTCTCCCATGGCTTAGATGCAACATAACAGGGAGAAAAATCACTACCAGTAAAGACACAATAAATTATACATATTAAAATACGCCAATCATGCTATTAACGCATATTGAAATTAGAACAGTTTTAAAAACCTGAATAATATTAAGGAAAATTAAAAGTACAAAAAAAGAGTAAAAAAGTACAGCTCATTCACATAAAATATCTGTCTAGCTCTATCAGTTGCTAGAGGATTGCCTGAATAATAATAATAATAATAATAATATATGGCTTTGACCACTGGCAGAAAGATAAAAGAGAGGGGGCTAATCTAACCTCTCTCAAAATGGAACACTATTTATCCAGGAGGGGCTACCAAGAAAATTTTGTGAAGTTTCTTGCATCCTTGCCAAATGTGTCTTTGAAGGTGTCAGGGGAGAGAGAAATGCCTTTCCTGCAGATCTCAAAGTCTAGGCAGACTTGTATGGGAAAATATGATTTTTTTTTTAGATATGTCAGAGCTGAACAGAATAGGGCTTTGAAGTGTACCCCAAAACAGATGAGCAGCCAGTGGCACTATTTTAATGGGGATGTCCCCCCCCCCGCTGTAACCATTTTCTATTCACAGTTTGGTCACAGCATTTGAGACCAGATGAAGTTTTCAAACACTCCTCAAAGGCAGCCCCATGTTGAGTATGTTACAGTAATCCAGATGAGCCATAAGTGTAACCATGAGTCATCATGACCAGATCAGGCACCTCCAGAAATAGGTGCAGTTTCAATTGTGGAAATGGTCCTCCTGGCCATTATGGAAACCTTAGGATCCATATTCAGTGTTGAATCCAATAATACTGAATCCCCCCCCCCCGTATCTGTGTGGGATACATTCTTGGCAGGACCGGTTTAAGGAATTTTGGGGCCCCCTGCAATGCTTTACTTTGGGGCCCCCATATGTTTATCTCGGATCAATGTAACCTAACCTATTCACCGTACAGGATGTTCAGATTATAGTAGGACCCCCGTATCCCTGGATTCATTATTCATGGGACACAAAACAGCACACCTACCATAGAGTCTTCCTAGAAAATGTGTCTTCCCTAGCCATTTTCTAGGCCTTCCAAGGCAACTCTATGGTATTTTAAACTAGAAATCCCATTATTTTCATATTAAGGAGGCCAACATGGGGCCCTCTCTTGACCTCGGGGCCCCCTCTTGACCTCGGGGCCCCCTGCCAATGCTGATTTGGCAGACAGGTTAAACCGGCCCTGATTCTTGGACTTCCCATGTATAAGTGAAACCATGGATAACAGGAAACCCTAATAAAATAAAGGACTTCCCATACAAAGATACCATAGATTTGTATTGGTGGACCTAGCAATTCCTAGAGGGCACCTCTCTAGGCATTTCCCAGCACGACTCTATGGTATGTGTCCGCTGTTTTGTGTCCCTTGGATAAATGAAACAGTGGATATTGGTTCTACAAATATGGAGTGGGAGGACCTGTTTACTAAAAATGTTAGTCTGGTTCTCAGAGGAGTACAGTTGTCCCTCCATATCCATGGATTTGGTATCCATGGATTTAAGTATTCATGGCTTGAAAAATATTCTTAAAAAAATAATAATCCAAAAAGCAAACCTTGATTTTGCCATCTTATGTAAGGGACACCATTTTGTTATGCCATTGCATAAAATGGGACTTGAATATTCATGGATTTTTATATCCACAGGGGGTCCTGGAACCAAACCCCAGCGAATATGAAGGAACAACTGTATAATCTCATCTAAGACATGTCAGATCCCTATTTCCTGATCTGCCTTTTGACTGACCAGAAGCACCTCTATCTTGTCTAGATAAAGTTTCACTTTCTTCACCCTCATGTAGTCCATTTCTGATGCCAGAGACTGGTTTAGGACTAAAGCAGTTCTTACGATTTAGATGGAAAGAAAAAGAATTGGTATCATTGATCCCCAAATTTTGCAGGAAACATCCCAGTGACTTCCAGAGAACTCTAGTGCCTTACTAAAGGCCCTTTCACACTGCAGAAATGTAGCACCATAATTCAATTTTAACGACTGTGATCCCATCTATTGAATTCTGAGATTTACAGTTTAGGGAGCATTCTCAAAATTCTCAGCCAGAGCTCTTGTTACTTCGCCCCACCACATGCCCCAGGATTCCATAGGATGCAGTCGTGGCACTTAAAATGGAATCACAGAGTTAGATTTGTGCAGCATGAAAAGGTTTCAGATGGGTTAGACTGCAACTCCTGTCATCTGCAGGCAGCTCTTAGGAAGATGAAAGTGGTAGTCCATTTGAAGAGTACTGGGTTATCACATCTACAGAATCCCAGGGTTATGGAAGGCTGAAACGGTTTCTATCCATTTTGGACAGGGATAGTGAAGCAAACTGGAATTGCATCTGTGGCTGTGTGCGTGTTGCAAACATCCCAAAGGGACTTTCTTCAAACAGGGTTCCCACTGTAGTCACCATTTCGTAATCTCTTTGGCGAGTCATATTTTCCGGGTGATGCGAGAGAATTCCTAACGTGTGACACTCCCCAACAGCTGCTGTTCAAGGGTTCTCTTCAGTGCTATGGAGGCAAGACAAGGGCATTTATTGTGAATTGGGCAAAGCATGTGAGCCCCCTCTGACTGGCTCTATTCTTAGTCCTCGCTCCCTCTCTAGGACAGAGGTCAGCAGACGGGAGTCAAGGGGCAGCCCGGAACTTTCTTCCTCTTCCTTGTGGGTGGAGGAGGCCCAGCCTTCGCATAGGCCATGCCCAACACTGAATGGGCAGCTTGGGAGATTCTCCAGTGTGCTAAGCCTGAATGAGTGCAGATGAGGTCCAAAGAGCCCATGGCACCAAGGGTCAGATCATAAAAGGCAGCTTGTTGTCTGTGCCCTGAATGCCAATGTTGGAGGGTTCCTCTGTTTTGCAGTATTTAGAATCTAGGGATGTGAAAATCTCTGCATTCATTTCACTGTGTTTGCCCAAATTCCAGCTGCACACATTGGGTAGGGAGCCTTTATTGTTTCTTCCAACCATCAATTGTATATACTTTTTTTCTATTTTTCTTCATGTATGCACTTCTTCTTGCCTGATATATGAGTTTTCCCCTCATTGGCTAAAGCATATTTGTGACTGTATTTTTTTTCTAGCTGTATGAGGAAGGAACTGGCAAAACCACCTCTTGAGTATTCCTAGGCTTAAGAAAATTCATGGGGTCACCATAAGTGGACTGATGACTTGAAGGCACACACACATGTGCAAACACACACATCCATTTGTAGCTGTTCACATTATCAAGTCCATACACTGTTGCATGTGTAGAGTATTTCACAAATTAGAGAATTCTTGAAGAAAAGTGCCCCCCTTTTGGCAACAAATCGTGGGAGATTCAAAAAGGATAGAAGACTATTGAAACCAACCAAATTATTTCCCATAAACATCTGAATGTCTGAAACTGCTAAAAAGTGAAACGGTTGGTGTCATGAACCTGAAGGTCTCATAGAAATTAATAATGAGAAGGGGTAGGCATTAAAGACCCCAGATGTCATCCTCATACAGTGCAACAGAGATACTATAAAAATAACAATAGGAGCAGTGAAATGTAATTTTTCAAAAGGCATGACTGGATTGGGATCCATTTGATGTCAGTGGTACTTTGTTTTGTTTTGTCGTTGTATATTGGATTTGGATCTTATTGTTAATAGCTGTGTTTCTTAGTTTTTCTACATTTTGTTTTATGACTTAATTTTGTTTTATAGTTGATTTTATGTCACTTAGAGGATTGCATTTTATAAAGGTACCTGCAAATAGGGAAGGAGAGTCTGGGATCAGAGTTGTGCTTAAATGCATCTAAACACAGTTTTATATCTCTTTATTGTAATTTTGTTTTGCTACATGCATCTGACTTTCATATAAATGTTGCAAGTTGTTTAAAACATTCTTATTATAGGTAGGAATGTCACTAATACCCATTTTAGCAAGGAGGGATTTAAGATGAGAATGTAGGACCTTTATCCTAAAAGAAAGACCAGGACCCCAGCAACTAGGAATAAAGCCAGTTGGAGGGAGATTGTATTCTAAATGTGATTCCTAGTTCTTCAACAAATTCATGGCCACAGTGGGTTGAAACATCCACCATGGGAACCTAAGATTATTGTGTCCACAGGGTTCCTTAAAGCTGTGTAGAGGAAGAAAAGCAATTGTTGCAAGGGATTTTGAAACTACTGAACACATGCAGGCTTTTTACAAATTATTCAGCATCTCTGAACCTCAGCTCATGAGAACTTGGAACACATTTCTGGCCAGCTTCACTGCGCCGGTTTAGATGCAGCCCACATGGCCACAAGAAATTTGGCAAAAGGAAATGGGCACTGAAGAACCGTTGTGGGATTTACACTAAACAAAAGTGCGTGGGTGCCTAGATAGTGTGGAAAGAACAACAAAGAATATACTATGTCAGACAACCTGGAGAGGAAATAACTTTTTTTAAAAAAAGAAAATTTCAAAAGTTGCAAGAAATTACAGATATATTCCAAATGCTTCTTACTCAGGGGAGGGGAGCTTTTAAGGTTGGAGTGTTTGGGGGGCCGCCAACTGCCATTTTTTTCTGGCCAAAAAAGGTGAGTTGCCTCTCTGGGAAGCCACGAAAGCATCCCTGCACAGTTTAACTTTTTCCCCCCATAAAAAAGATCCCTATTATTCAAAATGAGATTTTTGGACACTTTGAGTTTTCTCTATAGTCCCTGGCAGGTACTGGGGCAAATGATTGGCCTTCTCCCAAGCCCACCAAATCTACCTACCCGTTGTAAGGTAGCTGTCAACCCCAGAAAAATAAAAGTTCACACAGGTGACAAAACTGTAGCCCCCCCCCCCAAGCAGCAGCTGTGTGGATAAATGAAGGGGGAAGGAGAGATTGAAAAAGTGCTGACTTTGAATGTCAGAAGGTGGTATATTTAAAGCACAAGGCAAGTTAAACAGGGGCGAGAGACAGTAAGTCTTGGTCACCCTTCCAGCCACCCAAACACACAGGCTCTGCTTATTTTTACATGAATAGCTTGTTGAGTTGACTCACTGGCTCCAAGGTTTCATACTGGATGGAATTATGTGGCTTGTTCCTGCATCAACATGCCCTGGAGAAAAGCCAAATAATTTTCATACCTGCCTCCTTTTTATCACATCTTGGTAAACTCAGCCAGGGAACAAAAAGTCAAGGTCAAGGGAGGCAGTAAGCAAGACACGGGGGCAGGAGTGTGTTGGAGGTCAGGTTGTGGCCAAGAGTTTTTTTGGCAGGGTGAGGCTTTCATGGAAGCAGAATGACGCCTCCTTCAAACAGATGCCAAAAATATAATCTTGCTTAGGGAACCAGGAACTAAGCTTCCAAATGCACCTAGGAAACATCCCACTGACTTTCTTATTCAGTAACAGCAGCACTCTGGAAGATATGGATGCTACGTTGCACTCCTAAAACATATAGGAGATAAACTGCATGACATGACATCGTCACACTTTGCTCTCCCTCACCTGTAACAACATCACTGGGGACAGACAGACACAAGTTTCCAAATGCTACCTTAGCTCTCAACTGTTGCTATGTAACAGAATGCTTGAATACACAAATACCTTTTTTTTTAGGCTTGCCAGATTGAAAACTGGAGAAGGCTCCTGTACCTTTAATAGTTGGGTAGAAGAGGGAATTTTGGCAAGTGTTGCCCTCCACATTTCCAAGAGCCCTGTTGTTTGGTGGCTTCCCAGGTTTTATATGAACCTTCCCCATTTTAAAAGATTGAAATGCCTCTCCTAAAGCTCAGTTCCTGGAAGTAAGATCTTTAAGCCAAAATGTGTAAATATTTTAGTTTCCACCCCTTTTGCCCCACCCACCTGTGGAGTGCACACTTCTTAAAAATTTCTGACAATGAATTTGCCCTTCAGGCTGAGAGCAATTCCTCCTTAGAATATTGTCTAAAATAGTGGTGTGGAAAGTGTGTCCTGAAGGCTGCCTGTTGACCCTAAACCCCCTTTGTGGCCCCCAAAGCCCCCAGCTGAATTTTTAGTTGATGCATTTGCCACCAAACTGCAACAGTTTAGTAGCTTCCGTGACTTCTATCCTCCCAGCCTAAAAAAGGCAAAAAACAAAAACAGAATCCAACCTAAGCAAAAGTGATGGGATACACAGTTGTGCCCCCCCCCTGGGGGGCATGGGGTGAAGACCGGCCCCTGCCCAGTTGCTCACCCGTGGCCTACACCATACTATAATCCTCTACAAGCTTTAGCCCTTACTTCATGGTTTCCCCTCCTAGTCACCTATTATGGAATGAAATACTCCTTTAAATTATTCTGGCCTCAAGTCATTAAGATTTTTAACACCAACCCTTTGAATTAGATCCAGAAACATATTGGAAACCAGTGCTGTTGATGGAAACCAGTGGTGATGTCCCATCCTGGTGAGCATTCCCAGTTCTTAGTACCAGCTCTGTTTTTGAACCAATTGAAGTCTGAATCCCTTTATAAATTGCAGTCATCCAATTCAAGATTTAAAATGGATAATTGAGCTTGCTTGGATTATCATAGAGGTGGGGACATTAGAGAGTCTGGAAGCCAGTATTCCATCCGGAGAACCCCCACTGTGGGCTGCACCAGCCACAAAAAATGAACAAAACCTGTAAAATTAAAAATAGGAAGTGACCAGAATTCTATTTCTCCTGTTGGTTCGTAGGGATTGTGCAACCTGTTTTATTACAAACCTGCAGCTTCTGGACACTTCAAGGAATGGAAAGGAACATTTTTGCTGACATTTTTCTCTGCAGGGAACATCAACGGGGCTGCAAGGCCCATAAAAACTTGGATTATTGGTATAATAGACTGCTAGATAGGTAATGGAGGAGTGTTAGAAACCCAGCATTTCTTCCAACAACCAAGCTCGGCTGTTGTCATTGATTCTACAGGACAAGGTGCCTCATCAGGTATTCGGTTATTAACATGGTTGGTTTTCCTTCCTGTTCCTTTTTCTATCCTAGGTAGTGGACCCATTCAGCTGTGGCAATTTCTGCTGGAACTTCTCACAGACAAATCTTGCCAGTCTTTCATCAGCTGGACAGGAGATGGCTGGGAATTCAAGCTCTCAGACCCTGATGAGGTATGTATGATCCAAATCAAGCTCATACAGACACTCAAGGAATAACACTTCATTTTATTTTATTCATTTATATCCCACCTTTCTTCCAACAATGAGACTCAAGGCAGCTAACAACACATTTAAAAACAAAACAGATTAAAACTCTACAAAGTCATTAAATACAAGTGTAAATATAAGAGTTATTTAAAAAGCTAATAAACAATTTATAAAGTTAAAACATTAAACATTTAAAATGTTAAAATTCATTAAAAGGCCATGTACAATCCTTAAAAACAGCACCACACAGCATTAAAACCACATCCCAGTCTGTTTTTAAAAGCCTGATGACATAAAACTATTTTGATTTGCTGACAGAAGGAGAGCAAGGACGGGGCCAACCTGGCCTCCCTAGGGGGGGAGTTCCAAAGTCTGGGAGCAGCCACTGAGAAGGCCCTGTCCCTTTTCCCCACAAAATGAGCCTGAGAAGGTGGTGGCACAGAGGGAAGGGCCTCTCCAAACACTCTTAGAGTTTTAGGGATGTATAAAAGAAGGTATGTTCCTTCAAATAACCTGGTCCCAAGTCATATATGGTTTTATAGGTCAAAACCAACACTTTGAATTGTCCCTGGAAATGCCAGGCAGCCAGTGGAGCTGTTACAGTAAGGGAGTTCATAGAATCATAGAGTTGGAAGAGACTATAAGGGCCATCTAGTTCAACCCTCCACCCTGCAGGAACACACAATCAAAGCACTTCCAACAGATGGCCATCCAGCCTCTGTTTAAAAACCTCCAAAGGAGGAGAATTCACCAAAGGGAGTTGTGTGGTCCCTGTAGCCAACCCCAGTTAACAGGCTGGCAGTAGCTCTTTGGGCCAACCAAACTTTCTGAGCAATGTTCAAAAGCAGCCCCATGTAGAGTGCATTACAGTAACCTAAACGAGATGTAACTAAGGCCAGCACCACCGTGGCCAGATCTGACCTCTTGGAACAGGTGCAATTGGCGCACAAAGTTTAACTGTGCAAATGCATTCCTGGTCACTGCTGAAAACTGCTCCAGGCTTAAGAGTTGAATCCATAAGTATCCCCAAACCCTGAACCTGAATTTTCAGGGAGAGTGTAATCCCATTGAACACAGGCTGAATCTTCATTCCCAGATCTGTCTTTTGACTGACCAGGATCACCTCTATCTTGCCTGGATTAAGCTTCAGTTTGTTCACCTTAATCCAGTCCATTACAGCTGCCAGTCCATTACAGGTGCCAGGCACCAGTTTAGGACAAGAATAGCTTCCTTGGAATTAGGTGGAAGGAGTAAAATAGCTGGGTATCATTAGCATACTGGTGAAACCTAACCCCAGAACTCTGGACAGCCTCTCCCAGTGGTTTCATTATATTATATTAAAAAGACTCAACAGGCCAGTGGTCAAGGAGGAACCCCCAGCACCACCCTCTGAGAACTCCCCTCCAGAAAAGAACAGAGTCACTGTTGGACAGTACCTCCAAGCCCCATCCAAGAGAAGTGACTCAGAAGAATACTATGGATGATGGTATCAAAAGCTGCCCAGAGGTCCAGCAGGAACAACGGGGACACACTCCCCCATCCGGTTCCCTGCATAAATCATCCACCAAGGTGACCAAAGCTGTCTCCATTGCATAACCAGGCCTGAAGCCAGACTGGAATAGATCTAGATAATCTGCCTTATCCAGGAACCCTTAGAATTGAGAAGCCAGCACACACTCTAGTACTTTGACCAAAAGAAATGAATGTTTGAGACTGGCCTATAGTTATCCAGTATAGTACAGTAGAATCCAGGGAAGGTTTTTTCAGAAGAAGTCTTACTACAGCCTCCTTCAGCCTTGTTGTACAGAGACATTAATCACGTCTATTACCCACTCAACTGGTCCTCCTCTGACCTGGATTGTACTAGGGTCTAGTACAATCTGGTGGCTCTCACCTCTCCAAGGATCCTGTTCACATCCTTGGGCTGCACAAGTTGAAAAGTATCCATCAGCTCTGGATAAACAAGGGCCAAGGTTACATCCACTGGACCTATATCACCTCTGGTGTCCAAGTCAGAGCAAATCTGACTGATTTTATCTGCAAAGTGATGAGCAAATTCTTCACAATGGGTGGTTGAGTGGTTTACATTCTCTTTTTGGTCAGATTGTAGTAGATCCTTGGCCACTCAAAACAGTTCCACTGAAAAGTTCTGTGTGGATACAATAGTGTTAGCCAGAAAAGCCTTTTTTGCTAACTTTATTTCACACATTCTCTCTCTCTGGCTTTTCTTCGCAAACAAAGATTCAGGAAGGACTCATCCCGCACTTACTGCAAGCGCGCTGATGACTAAAAAGGCCAATCCGAGATAAACAAGTCCGGTTGCAGAAGGCACAGCAGAAGGTCTCCTTGGGTGATGTTTCTGGGTTGTGATTCTTTCTGCGTTGTCATTTCTCTTCAAGACTTGTTCGGCGTAAGTTCTCAAATAAGGCTGCAGCATTGTGGATTGTGCGTCTCCATGCCTCCCAATGTGAGGCCAGGGCGGACCATTGTTGGCCGAGCCTGAGATGTTGTTTCAGGGAGTCTTTGTATCACTTTTTTGGAGCGCCCCTCTTATGCTGACCCGTGGCGAGTTCACCGTAGAGTACTATTTTTGGGAGGCGATGGTCCTCCATCCTAGACACATGCCCTGCCCAGCGCAGCTGTGTTCTCAATATCATGGCCTCAATGCTGGTGATCCCTGCTTGCTCAAGGACAGCAACATTCGTCACATAGTCAGTCCAGTGTATATTTAGGATTGTGCGTAGACAGCGCTGATGAAAGCACTCGAGGAATCGTAGGTGGTGGCGATAGGTGACCCATGTTTCAGACCCATAAAGGAGGATAGACAGTACGATGGCTCTATACACACTGATTTTTGTGTTTCGCCTCAGGTGTTTATTACTCCAGACTCTTTTGTAAAGTCTTCCAAATGCACTATATGCCTTTGCTAATCTGTGATCGATCTCTTTGTCAATCGTGGCATCTGAGGAGATGATGCTTCACACAGATAAACACACAAACAATGTATCTTAAAATCCAAGTTATGTACTATAATTGTTAGCTTCATGGGTTTTCTTATTTCCAGGTTGCCAGAAGATGGGGCAAGAGGAAAAATAAGCCAAAAATGAACTATGAGAAGTTGAGCCGTGGGTTGCGTTACTACTATGACAAGAACATCATCCACAAGACAGCAGGGAAGCGCTATGTCTACCGTTTTGTATGTGATCTGCAGAGCTTACTGGGCTACACACCTGAAGAGCTCCATGCCATGTTGGATGTGAAGCCAGATGCAGATGAATGAATGGAATAAGTGGGCTAAAATAGAAACCCTTATGGAAGAGATTCGTTATGTCTGTCTAGAAATTCTATTGGACAATATGTTGGTGTTTTTTGGTTTTTTTTTTTGTGGTCATCATTTCCATTTAAAAAAGAAATTCAGAATTTTAGTTGTGAATGTGTGGGCTGTTAAGCTTTTGAATGAAACTGTGATAAATTTGTCTGGGAGCAGAAAGAGCAATCTTTCACATTGGAAGGTTCTTGGAAGGTTCTCTTTAGGGTTTCTATTTCAAAAGTCAGGAATAAAAGAGCTTAGCAGTTAACCACCCATTACAGATTATTTAACAAATTAATTAACAATCCCCTTCCCACCCAGTGTCATAAACTAATGATCCACAAGCTTGCAAAGCTCTCTTTTTTTGGTGGGGTATTGTCTTAACATCCTGTTTTTGCAGGGAAGACATACTAAAATAGCCAAGAAACTGTGGTCCCTGATAATTTTTCATTTCAAAAACATAGATTTCCTTTCTTGTTCTTGTTCTTGTTGTTATCAGGTAGGACCAAAACCTTTTTTTTTAATTTGTAAAAAAAGAAGAAGAAAAGAAAATGTTATTTTATTAAATTTTGTGCCAGTATTTTTTTAAATAGTCTTAAGCTCTAAGATGGTTTCAGTATTGCAATATTGTGCATTGTTTGTATGTTTGTTTTTCTATGCCAGCTGCAAATTTAATCATCATTAAGGGGAAAGAAGTACAGTGTCTGTGTAGACCCCACCAGAAATAGATTTGACAGTTCAGTAGAAAATCAAGATAAAACTGGGGAAAAGGAGACCGAGTTGTAGCTGAATAGCTGTTTTGCTTTAACACTGGGGTTCCTGCACTTTACTCTCTTATAGCTGGCAGATCTTTCCTGTACATTTTGGTAATCTTTTGACTAGCAACACCATTCTTACCTAAAGTTTTAATGTAGACTTTTCTCCATATTTCCCATTCATTCCCAACTTTTTAAAGGAAGGGTTTTATTCCCGCATCAAAATTTATCACTCCCTATGCCAATGTGTGTCCTTCCAGATGTTGTTGAACTGCAGCTCCCACAAGGACCATCCTGTCTAACCCCTGCCATCCAGGAACACACAATCCAAGCCTGCCTAACAGATGGCCATCCAGCCTCTGTTTAAAAACCTCCAAAGGAGACTCCACCACACTCCCAGGCGGCAGCGTATTCCACTTCTGAACAGCTCTTATCATCAGGAAGTTCTTCCTAATGTTTAGGTGGAAACTCTTTTCCTGTAGTTTGAGTTCATTGCTCTGTGTTCTAGTCTCTGGAGCAGCAGAAAACAAGCTTGCTCCATCCTCAGTATGACATCCCTTCAAATATTTAAAAGTGGTTACCTTAACTTTCTCTTCTCCAGGCTAAACATACCCAGCTCCCTAAGCCGCTCCTCATAGCGCATGGCTTCCAGACCTCCTACCATTTTGGTCACTCTCCTTGGGACATGTTCCATCTTGTCCATAGCCTTCTGGAATTCTGGTGCCCAGACCTGGACACAGTATTCCAGGTGAGGTCTGACCAAAGCAGAATAGAGTGGCACTATTACCAGTCTGGACACTATACTCCTATTGATGCAGCCTAGAATGTATGAGCATTCGCTTTTCTGGCTGCCACATCATCTCCCATGCTGGCTAGGACAGATGGGAATTGCAGTACAATACCTGGAACATCCTATATTGATCACCCTTGAATTAATTCCTTGCTAGTAAGCTAATGGAATCATCCATCACTTATTGATCATTAGTGCTTCAACTCAAAGGCTTACATCGCAGTGGAAATCCCAGCTAGAGAAACTACACTGAATTGATGTGATCTCGATAAGCCAACTCTTATGTAAATTCTGTTCACTGAATAGGTCTACTCTAGTTAGGCTAAGAATTGGATTGAGGCCCGAGGCACCAGTTGCTAAGTTTATGCTGCTACAGTGAGCACCTTGTAACTACCTGTAGTGGAATAATTATATATGAAAGAAATATATTGATGGTATCCTGAACTGGGCATACAGATTCTTTCAGTGCTATGAAAATAAGATTCCCCACCCCCTTGAAAAAAATAGAAAAAGAAAATAGAGAGAATGACTTTCTCAGGGCTGCTGAATAAGTTGATGCTGAGAATTACTGTAAAACCCTACACCATTAAGTGCCTGAATTCCAACGTATAAAATCCCACTGCCTGCCAGGGTTGGAGGGACCTTTTGAAAATGCATCTTGGAAATAAAGAATCTTCGTGATGTGTGCCTGCAGGTCATTTCTGACTAATAGTGACCTGAAGGCAAACCTATCACTGGGTTTTCTTGGCAAGATTTGTTCAGAGGAAGTTTGCCTTTGCCTTCCTCTGAGACTGAGAGAGTGTGACTTGCCCAAGGTCACCCAGTGAATTTCCGTGGTGGAGCAGGGACTTGAACCCTGGTCTCCAAGAGTCCTAATCCAATGCTCAATGCACTATACCACACTGGCTCTCCATTGTAGCATTTCCCTCTTCAAATAGCTTTTAAAGAACATGATGAAATATAAGAACTTGATACTGAAGAGAGGTAGAACACGTCCCTTTCTTTCCTCCCTGTAATTTTTGTCAGTATTCCCAACTTGTGGATTGTGTGTTGATTGACTATGTATGTTGTGGGTTTCAATGCTCGCCTTTCCCCTAAAGTCATCTATTAATTTTTAGTGATGACTCCCTTCTTCATAGCTATTTAAGTTATATCTAATTCCCCTTCTAAATTTATTGAAAAGTTTCCACTTCTCCTTAAAGGAAAAGAAAAATCTGATAAGGGCAACAAGGCCACAGTTTTCCTAAAGTTTTAATCCTAATTGCGCCAATGTTCAGTATCATAGAATCATAGAATTGTAGAGTTGGAAGAGACCACGAGGGCCATCCAGTCCAACCCCCTGCCATGCAGGAAATCACGATCAAAGCATCCTCGACAGATGGCCATCCAGCCTTTGTTTAAAGACCTCCAAGGAAGGAGACCCCACCACGCTCCGAGGGAGTGCGTTCCACTGCCGAACAGCTCTTACTGTATCAGTTTACACAAGACATCACTGCAAACACAGTTTGACCACTAGGGGCATATTTGACAAGAGGCTAGGAGGCAGTGTGGTGTAGTGGTTTGAGTGTTGGACTGTGACTCTGTAGACCAGGGTTTGAATCCCCACTCAGCCATGGAAACCCACTAGGCTACCTTAGTCAAGGTCCCACACTCTCAGCCTCAGAAAAGCCCGTGATAGGTTCATCTTAGGGCCTCCATAAGTCAGAAATTACTTGAAGGCACGCAACAACAACAAACAACCATTCCCATGTTCTTGAGAGTACACCTCTATGTCAATATCCTCATCAGATTTACACTTGAATATTTTGAGGTAAACCCTTGAATTTTAGATGTAGTATGCCCAAGAAATACAGTAGCCAAGACTGAGCTGTGTGCCTTCAGTATCCAAAACCAAGAGAATTGAATATTCTTGTCTTCGCACAGCAATCCTCCATGATGCCAGAAGGTTTTTTAAATCCTTCGGAGCAAGTTTTTAGGGTGCATGGGGGGCTGTGGGAGGGACAGGTATTGACAATGCTCACAGAGGCAGCAGGGCCCTGGCCTCAAGGTGATGTAGTCTGCAAAGTGTTTCCTTTAGTGCAAAGTGTTTCCTTCAGGGCAAAACTAAAGATGATATGCCTGTGGCCTTAAATCAATAATATGCATATATTTAGGGCTGTTTTTTTTAAATGTACTAGTGTTGGATCATTTCAGAAACAAAACTAGAAAAGGGAGAACTTATGGACCACTTGAGGTGTCAGCACAATTTGAAACAGAGCAGGCCTGATCTAGTGCCTCTGGTTTGAAGAATGGGGCTATTCAGTAAAAGGCACAAACAGGATTATTATCCTAGGTCTCTTTCTTGCCAACAGCAGGTGAGGTGGTAAATTTACGCGTGGGCTGCACTATTTCAGGCTGTGGGCCAGAGCTCACATGATGGAATGCTCCTCAAACCCAAACAACAATCTGTTGGGGAAAGGGGGTCTTCTAAATTGAGATCTTGCTTTAATATAGCAGTTGGTATGAGTTTGTATTAATCTTCTGTCATCCCACTTTTTCAGCTGCTTTAAAAATGTCTTAGTTTTGCTTTGCTCCTCCCATTTCCCCCTTTTCTCCTCTGCTTACTTCTCGCTCAGTAGTTTTCGCTTAGTTAATTCAGAGGAGAAGAGGACAAGAGAGAGCAGAACTTTGCATTCCTCTGTAGGCTCTGGCAAAAGCAAACTGCTGCAGCCTCTCCCATCTTGTGTGCTCTTCCTCATTCATAACTTTTGCCATCTTGACCACACTCTGATGTTGCTTGGCTGCACTGTCCCCAGCTTTCATCTGTTAAATGTTGGAGGGATTCTACAATTGTGCTAAATACTGCATGCCATCTACGTTTATGAATGTATTCTTCACCCAGTATCAAAAAAACACTCATGGTACAGGACAGCCACATTGAGGAAGTTTCATAGCATTCCTGGTGTGCCAAACATTAACAGTGCTTCCTATGGTATGACTATGCAACTTGCATGCAGTGGTTTTAACTGTCATGACTACCCATGTGTGCATACATACACACTTACACACACAGTCTTGGAATCTAAGGGCTTGTCTAGATGAGGTGATATAATGTGGATTGCTGCACATTAATGCCAGTTTGCAGCAGCATTCATTTGTTTCCATGGTTCTTTGGCAAAATCTTTGGCATGTGAAGCTATCCGTGTTTGAAGTGCACATGCAACCATGCCTGTGAATCAAGATGGTGGCCATCAGTGAATTGCTCATGTTATTATTCTCCACAAGTTGCTGCCACTGAACAATTTTTTTTACTGTAAATCTAAGGTGTGCAAGTGTGACCTCCCACTTAAATCAGCTTTGGTTGCCTTAGCACAGTGAAGAAGCGCACAGTCGCTACCATGAAACTCCAAAATGGCAGTTCCGGCCACTTCGTTGCTGGCAAGCCTGCCCCCCCCCCACGCACGTCTGACCAATTAGATTTCCAGTTCTGTCCTCACTGAGAATGTGCAGCAATGTGAATCAGGTTTCTTAATGTGCATTTCCTCACATTATTTTTAAAAACTTCAGTATTAGGAGTTTTAGGCCCCCTTCCGTCTGAATAATGCAAATCGCTGCGGGATCTCATTGGGACAAAAGGTATTCTCCTCACATGCTATGATGAGTATTTTCACTGTCTAGACAAGCCCTTAATTTGTCAGAGATTCCTGACTCCACTAAAGTTCTCAAAGATCCTTGGGGTTAGCAGGTATTACAATCAAATCTCTCTAAGCTCTGTGATATAGATAACTGTGTAGAGCAAATTTTTCCGATCTGGTGCCTATCAGATGGGAATGATATTTCTGCACATCTAAAGAATACCAGTTTGGGGATGGCTGTCATGCAATGAATTTGACTGCCAGGTTACAAACAGTGAATAGCTTCCATTAGGTTTGATATGGCTGGCTGAAGATCTGGGTTTTGCTTGGTAGAAGATAAGGCTATATAAGGAATATATAGATGGAAGATTTTGAGCCAAGGACATGGATGTTGAGTGTTCTTGGAGTGGAGGGGGATATAATGGAATCAGAACCTCTGGTTCTGCTACATTTTATTCTACAAGAAAGAAAGGAGGGCATGAGTAGATGATGAGAAAAATGAAAGGTTAGTGGAGGTACGGAAAGACTGCATTCATAAAAAAGAGACTTAGTTTCAAACATTGTATTCTGTGGATTCTTCAGCATATGGCTTTTAAAAGATATCTCTAAGAAAACAGAATAAACACCTATGGCCACCCAGCAACCAAATGTTTAGAGAAAGAAAAATAGAGAAACTACTGATGTGAAGCTGTGGAAAACAAATATTACATTTTTAGATTCCAGAGCTACTGCAGCTTTTTCATATTCATGCAGTGAAACACCAAGTAAGAGTCAATCCAAATTATCATTGGGTCTCCCAGTTTTTCAGATAGATACTAAAATGATCTGCTTATCATATGAACTACTGAAAGGCAAACTGGAAGACGAAATCTTTTGGGATGCTCATGGAAGCTTCCAACCATTAAAATTGAATTGGTGGTCTGAGTTCATTTCAGAGCTTTATAATACATTATATGGCAAAGCGGCATAGCACTGGACTCCTGAAAGCAGAGATGAAATATCCTTGTTTTCAAGACTTTATGTAACAAACTCAGAATATTTCTCTATGGTCTGAAATGTTCAGCCAGGAATTCCTAAGAAAAAGATGGGCATTCAGACAGTGCAATCCTTTGTGCATCTGCTCAAAGTTCATTGAATTCAGTGAGACCTGCTGCTGGGTAAATGAGTATAGGTATAATGCCAAAAGTCCTGGCTTTGGGGGAGCAACATTGGCACACACACACATACTAGATGAAGGGATGTACCCTCCCATGGTCAATATTTTTTGCCACTGTAGTAAAAAATCCCAGCAATAATGGCAATCATGACATGCCCTATTTCTGAGCAGAATCATGCTCATGACAGCATTCTGAGAATACAATTCTACCGGAAAACCAGGAGTGAGTTTCCTGCATACCAGGTTTCCTAGCAGAATTATTGGGATGCTAGAGAGATCCAGGGAGGCCACAGAAATGGCAGGGGAAAATATATACAGCCTACATGGTGTCCATCCCTGGTTTGTAGAATCTCATCCTTTGCATGTCAGTTAGGGCAAGCCATTATATTCAGCCCTCCTTATGCACAGATTCTTTCTGCATGTATTCAATCAACCGTGACGTGAAAATTGGGAATATCCCACAAGAGATACGTTCCAAGCCCCCCTGTGGATATCTGAAACCATGGATAATAGGAAACCCTATTATTTTCAATGAGAGGAACACCAAAAGTTGACCATAGAATCGCATTGGAGGACCTAAAAATGCCTAGAGAGAACATAATTTTTTGGATGTGGATACTGAATCTGTGGATATGGGGGTCAACCTTTATTCAAAAACCCAAATCTTGCTGTTCACCATTTTTAATAAGGGATGCCATTTAACCATGCCATTGTATATAATGGGACTTGAGCATCTGTGGATTTTGGTATCCACAGTGGGTCCTGGAACCAAACCCCAGCAGATACCAACAGTCCACTGTATAAGGCTTCATGTGTTTAGTCAGTCATATGCTCAAGACAAAAAGATAACTGTTTCTGTCTGACCACTGTCTTACTGTTATATATATATCTTCTTCATATTAAGCATTCAGCACATGTCTGCCCTTTTGACAAAGTGCAGCTTCTCCATTCAGGTGCCTTTAAAAAACATATTTTTTGACTGTGTGGCAAATGTGATGGTTGAAAATTTTGGCTTCGAATTTTACCAAGCTATCATGAACAGTGTTGCCATCTTCTCCCCGCTTTTGCTGTTTAGGTCCAGGCTTTTAAGAAATGGCCCACCCAGTTTCCATCAGAATGGCTGTTTGTAGTGGGAGGGAGCACTGATTACAGGCAGGGCATGTATTTTGTATGGAGAGAGTGTCCCAGTTCAATCCTGGGCATCTCCAGTTAAAAGGATCTCTCATAGAAGAGTTGGTAATGACCTCTGCCTTTTGAGGCCCTAGAAAGGCCCTAAGTGTTAGGAAGTCTGTTAATGAGTTAGATGAGTCAGTGGTTGAACTTGCGTATTTTCCAACTATTCTGCTTTGATAGCTGCAGTCCCTATTAATCCTCTGCATTCCCACTTTTTCAGCTGGTTTTAAAATGTCCCAGTTTCTCTCTCTTCCTCCTGCTTCCCCGCTTTGTCCTTGGCTTACTTCAGTTGTTACAAACTGAGTTCAAAGTGCAAAAGTAGTTTTCACTCAAGTCAAGTGGGGGAGAAGAGAGGAAGGGGAGGTGTTTTGCCCTTTCCAGTAGTCTGAAGCAAAAGCAAATTTCTGCAGCTTCTCCTAATTTGTGTGTTCTTCATTAATAATTTTTGCCAACTAGACCACACTCTGCTGTTGTTTGGCCACATGTGCTCCAGTTTTCATCTGTGAAATGCTGGAGCATACAAGTATGAGAATGGTGTAAAACAGTTCCCTATGTTTACCTGAAGGAAGAAAGAGTTATTTTTAGGACACATTGCTATGCATGGTTAAGTGAATTATTAAGCTTTCTGTGTATCAATTCTGATTTTGACAAGTTCTACAATGCTTTGATGTGTTTGAAGCTGTAGATTCTGGAAAAACATTTCTGAAGTTTTGTTTTCTGCACGGGTGGCAAACCATAGTCTAGTTCAGGGGTGGGCAAAATGCAGAGCTCTGACCCCCATGTTTTGGCCTGTTTTTGTGGCCCTCAGTCCAACAAGACTAATTAAAATAAAACAGATTTTTGGAAGCCTCCAGAATCACTGATAACACTGTTTAAAGAGGCTGCAGCTCCCCTCCTTTCACACTTATTTGTTTTTTAATAGTCATTTTTCAAAACCAGGTGTGAGGTTCTGGCCACATGCTCTCCGTTTGTTTCTTTCAGCATTTTTTGGTAGTTCATGTGGCTCCTAGAGACTCCTTGGAGGGAAATTGGACCCAGGAGTCACCACAGTTGTCCCCCCCTAGTTTAGATGATGCGATTTGGTCCAAGCAGTACCTTGGTGGACAGATCATTTTTCACCTTGCAGCAGGGTGTTGGAGACTATTCCAGTGTTATGAATCTTTATCAAAATTCTGTCCAGGTCAATCAAGGTTCGTTTTTTATTTTTTGAAGTATTCTCAGGGATCTTGGGCAGTAGTGTGTCATCAGCGCCTCAGGACAGCATCTGTGGCATTTGTCTCTTACTGATATTTGTGCTTAAATTGCTGCTTACCTTTGAATACAGTGATGGACAGGCAGCATTGTCTTCACACTGTGTTCCATCATTGCTTACAGTTGATGTCCTTCCCCTGTTTACTGAGCTCACAACCCATAAATTCTTTGGACTAGATGAAGGTAGAATAGACATGGTAGATATCAGATGTCAAAAGCTCCCCCCCCCCAACCCCTGCTCAAAGTAGGCTTGATTCAATATGTATCACTTCTTATTTGTGCTCTCATGGTCATAATTTATTCCTTTCTCTCCTAAATACCATTAAGGCAGGGTCAGCTCTGGGTTGTACTTGGATGGGAGACTTCCAACAAATACCAGGCACTAGTAAGTCATATTTCAGAGGAAGGAACTGGCAAAAACAACTGAAAACCCTATGTAATTGCCATAAATCGACAGGCTACTTGAAGGCATCACAAGTGCACTCTCATACACACACAGTCCAAAGGGCAGGAAAAGTATCCCAACGAACTGGGCAATTTAGCCTCCCTTTACTTTTTTTGTCTTTCAGAGGCCTTTGGCATGCAATTGAGAGAATATAGGGCTTGTATTATTTTTGTGAGTACCTGATTCCAGTGAGCCAGCATGGCATAGTGGTTTGAGTGTTGGACTACCACTCTTGACACCAGGGTTCGAATCCCTGCTTGGCCATGAAAACGGGGTGACCTTGGGCAAGTCATACAGTGTCAGCCCTCAGAAAACCCTGTGATAGCTTCACCTTAGGGTTGCCTTAAGTTGAAAATGTCTTGAAGGCACACAACAACAGCAGACTTCCAGAGAAACTTCAATAATCATTTAGCCATTTTACAACCTAGTTTCTGTTCGTACTTTCTTGCATTATATTTAAGCAGTGACAATACTATCATTATATGACAATCTGCCTTTTACTCCACAACATTCTGATCTAACCATTTAGGATTTTGTTGTTATAGATATCCAGAGGGGATGTAGGAGATCACAAAGAGTAATTTCTAAGTAATGTCTGAAATATAAAAATGCCGACCTGAATTTTTTAAAACTTAAAAAAAAAAAATCTGTATTTATGGGCACAGCAAACCTAGGCTTCCAGCTGAAGTACACTGAACAATAATCAGTCTTGGCTTTCTTGTGAGTGTACTTTTATGACGTACATGTTTGTCTCATTCACATGTTACATTTTTAGGTGTACATTTTGAAAAGGCACACCACTAAAAATGTTATGTGTCAATCAGCCCTTTGTGGAACTTTTCTAATGTGATGATTTGCCTTATAAAAGATCCACGTTTCTACAGAATTGCCAATTTATTTTCTCCGTTCTGTTTCTGATGGGCTCTCTACAGAGCCAATGAACTATTGTCTTCATTCCAAAGATTTTGAATAGATGATACCTGATGCATACATATATGTTAAGACAAAAGTATCTCCAGGAATTAACTGCCTCAGTGAAACAAGTTTTGTTTTGTTTTTAAAAATAAATATATATGAAGTTGTGTTCTTTTTTTCCTTTTTGGTCTTTGTTTTTATACCTGTTTTTTTTTTAAGCTGATAATTTTAGGGGGGGGGAGATTGTTATATTATGCTGTTCAACTATTTTCCAACTTGTATTTTCATATAATTTATATTTTATAGAGCTGAAGAAAACCTTAAAAAGCAAGATTTTTTTTTTAAAAAAAAGAAAAAGCAGGTGCTTTTTGGGAAAAAGGAAACCAAACTCAACTGAGGTAGCATAGAGATGTAGCGATGTCTGTGTTTTTAGAAAAATCAAAACAGTAACCCCTCCCATACTGAAGACTTAATAGGGAGTGGAGTTGGTTTTGTTTTAATTGCTGATGCTGGCACATCATTCTTCTGGAGAGTTTTTTTTTTAAAGAAATAAACTGTACCCTAATTTCATATTGTATTTTAAACCATTTGAAATTAAAAAAAAAATCACAAAGACATGGCCTGTCTCTTTGATTCCCAGTTTTTGTGAAGACAGAACACTGCTGACACATCATGGTGGAACTAGAGTCCTTTTCAATCCTTGGTCTGAAAAGAAACTAAGGGGGTGACATCAATGCAGGCTTTGTTGGCAAGCCAACGTTAGCCTGAATGGGTATAGACACGAGACCATGGGGAAGTTGTTGGACCATATAATGGGTGGCATGGAGGGGACAGCATTGTTAACCCCTTGACTCTTGTTGCCCCTTGGAGGCGAAAACTGTGGGTTACACACATCTTCCCTGCATCTCTTAAATGTCCTGAATCCCTTGAGTGAGGTGGAGGATACTACCATGTATTGAATGAATTTCACCTACCAATGCAAGTAGCTTCTCTGCATAGAATTGAGGGAGACACCCTCTTATTCTTAACCAGGAAAGTATCTGGGATCAGCCCTGAGTGAGCAGTAGACTGGCTTTCAGAGATCAAAATGAATGTTTAGTGGGCTTCAGCCAAAATGCCACACACCCAACCCCAAATCGATATCGATATCGATATAGATAAAAGGCTTTGGGTTTGTTTCCTCTCCTAGTGTGCTGATTTGCTGCTCAGGAAACACACTCAACCAATCACCATCCTCATGCAAATTCCCTCTCCACCTCACAATCTACTGCCACTCAATCTGCGTCTATATCCCCAGCTTCACCAGTTGACTGGTGGAGGCCCCTTGTCTCACTCCCTCAGCCACTCACCAGTCACAGGCTGCGATGGGACCCAGGCAGTTAACTGGCGATGGCACCCAGGTAGTCAATTAATGGCAGCGGTGGGACACAACAGGACCCAGGCAGTTAACTGGTAGTGGTAGTGGCTGCGGCGGCAGCAGGGAAACAGAGCAAGTCACCCCCAATGATTCCAGGAGAACAGCATATGGTACACTGGGCCCAGCAAGTAGGAATATATTCCACTTGCTTAGAGGAACAGAAAAGGAATTGGATGTTACAGAAGTTGCAAGATAGTCCCTTAACTCATGTTCAGTTTGTGGTCCACTAAGACTCCTAGATGCCTTTGGCAAATGTGTTTCCCATATGTAGCTTTGCCAGTTAACAGGAATGTAGGTGCTTTGGGATGACAACCAGGGGATAGGAGAGTTCGTGTGCTAAGTCTCCCATACAAACCTTTCCACTGTTGGTTAACCTCTGCCACAAAACAGACAAAGGGAGCCTCCAGATGTTGAAAAAAATCTCAGGAGGCATCAAGTCTTTCCAATTCTTTCTGTAACTACATATTCATGGGTTTGCATCCAGTTTCTCTCCGGGGTTTCTGCCCATTCCTTGTTCTCCTCTTTTCTTCCCCCTTCCCCCTCCCACTGATCACATCACCCCCAGTCTCAAGCAACAATTGAGAGACTGGTTTTAACTAAGCCTTTTTAGTTATTAGTCAGGAGTTACAGGCCGCATCCACACTACACAAATAGTCCAGTTTGAAGCTGGATTATTTGCTATGGCTCCCTCCTGTTGAATCCTCGGATTTGTAGTTTTACAAGTTTTTTTAAAGCCTTCTCTGCCAAAGAGTGCCGATGCCTCACCAAACTACAAATCCCAGGATTCCACAGGAAGGAGCCATGGCAAATAATCCAGTTCCAAACTGGATTATTTGTGTAGGGTGGATTTGGCCATAGCTTTTTGCTCAAGTGCTTTAGCAATATTACTGTAGTTAAGCATTAGGATCATTTTGTTTCCGTGCTAACATTCCTCTTTCCCTTGCTTGATCTCAGTTGAATCTGTGTCATTGCAACAATAGGTGTGTTTACTTGGTGGTGACCGTATTTACTTATTCCCATGACAGTACAAACACACAGGTAAGTACAGATACATTTCATTTTGGAATGTATTAGCTTAATTTTAAATGGACTAGAGGAGTAGAAATAAATAAGTCCTTGGTAATGTTGGGAGCGCACAGGAAATACACAGGGATGAAGATAACATCATGTGGATCCCTCAAATAAAATTGCTTTGTACAGGAATAAAACCTGGGACTTTCAGAGACCTTTTGCCCATCTGGAGGTGACCTTAGGTCTCATTTCAGAATCAGTTGTAACAGGAATGGGCAAAGGCAGATTTCAGGCAAAGGTCATTGGAGATGGAGGAGGTTTAAATACCCATTTTGTTAGCTGATTCACTGCTCAGTTGTCTTCTGCTTTGCTCTTAGGGGGCATGCATTAGGTTAGGTACACCATGTTAAGTCTCGTAAAGACTTTGGTTCCACCTTAATAAACTCAGATTTCACAACCACTTTTCCAAGTTCCCTAACTGCGCAAACAAGGCTACTTTCTTCATTTTACAAGAGTCAGTGAGAGACTGGAGTGTGAGTGGGTGGATGCCTGTTTGCTGGCTGGCCCTGGCAAGGCATTTGCAAAAGGGCTGACCTTCCCAAAAATGGCAATTGGGCCTTGTAAACAAAACAGGTTATGAAATGTTATAAGCCAGCTTCTGCAGAGCCCTGGCATGCATATATGACACAACTCAGTCTCCTCACCTCATTGATGTCCTTCTATCTTCTATCTCCAGAAGTGGAAATAATTCGATTGATTCAACAGCACCCATTTTGCACATGACAATTCTAAGGCTATGAGGCATCATCATCATCAATATAAACCTTTTTAAAAAAAGAAATGTAGGTTGACAGAGTGAATATAAAACTATTTTTTAAGTTTTCCAAAAATCAGACCAGAATAGTCCAGAATTTTATTTCAAGCTGGATGGGGAAATGTCATAATTCAGAGGCAGAGTGAAAATTCTGTGTGTGTGTGTGTGTGTGTGTGTGTGTGTGTGAGAGAGAGAGAGAGAGAGAGAGAGAGAGAGAGAGAGAGCCTACACACGTGCTTTCAAGTCATCTGTTGATTTATGGTGACCCCATGAAATTCATAGGATTTTCTTAGGCAAGGAATATGTACTCAGAAGTAGTTTTGTCAGTTTCTCTGAAGGTCCTATGTTCCAATCCTTATTATGTCTGGTGCAGGGGTGGGGGTAGAGAGAAAATCCTCTGTCTGAACCATGGAGGATTACTGCCCATTTGTTTGTTGTTGCTGTGTGCCTTCAAGTTGTATCTGGCTTATGGAGACCCTCTCACAGGGTTTTCATAGCAAGATTTGTTCAGACAGGGTTTGCCTTTGCCCTCCTCTGAGGCCGAGAGAGATTGACTTGCCCAAGGTCACCCAGTGAATTTCCATGGATGAGTGAGGACTCGAACCCTGGTCTCCAGAGCCATAGCCCAGTGCTCAAACACCACACCATGCTGGCTCTTACTGCCCATTAGTACTGTAGAACAAACAGCTAGGTAGACAAATTGCCTGATTTAGTTTAAGGCAGTTTCCCTTGAATTAACTCCAGATTTATTTATGCTTACAGTAGCCCCACTGAAGTTTGTGGGTAAAACTTAAATGTCATTGATTTCAGTAGGTCTGCTTGAAGCATAAATTAACTTTGGATCCAGCCCAATAACTGCAGGTAACAAAGCCTGCTTCTTCAGAGACCCAGGGCTTATCTACACCAGCCAGTATATGCTGGCTTCCCACTGGCCCATTCTGCCCTGGTACCTCGAAGCGGGCAGAGTGCTAAGAGAATATTGGTCCCTCACTGCTGCTGCCATTGTCACCACCATTTTCTTAGCTAATGTGGAAAGCCAGGCAGGGGTCCCACAACTTCTGGCTGCAGTCCCCCTGCATGTGACCAGCCTTAGTCACATGTTGAGGGACCCCCGCCTGGATTCTAGAAGAGCCAGGGAGTTGGCAGCAGCAGGGAGGAGCAGTATACCAGATGGGCTCCTGTGGACACGTGGGGACCAATCTGTTTTGTCCCAGGTAAAGTGGGGTAAACCAGGTATTTTCCAGTAATGGGTTATCAGGCCCTGTCCCAGCTTGCCCCTGTTCCAGCCCTGTATCTACCTCGGGGTGGTGAGGACTGCCTGGGAGCAGATCAGGATAAATGCCCTGCATCATTTGGACTACAGGGCTCTGGAATGGGGGCAGCTGGGGTATTTGGTTAGTGTAGCTAAGCCCCCAGAGAAGGAAAGGGACCATATAATCAAAAGGTCTCCCATGGAGAAGTTCCTGTCTTCTTTCTCCCAGCCTGTTTTTATCTCTCCCTTAACTTGTTAACAAACTCACAACACACTTCCTAAGTCCTTCAAGGATCTCAAACATACCAGTGTCATCTGATAAGATAGGGAAAAGGTGGTTAGCCTTTCAGCAACCACTTCTGAGCCCCAGTCAATGGTGACACTTCAGGATCTGGTTTGTATTTGCTTTCCATCATGAAAACCTTCTGTGACCCCAGTGACAGGGAGGCTGTTGGGCCAAAGGTGGCTTAACCTTAGAGGGATGGCAGGACAGTTGATAAAACTACTGTAGTCTCTTTTACTGAATCGAATTCATTTGAAAGAATAGTTACAATTATTCCTGAACCAAAATCCCCTACACAGTGTAAATCCAACTTTTAAAAGTTCCAAACTCCACACTCAAAATAAAAACATTTCAAATAAATGCATGGATAACCACAACCCTACACTGTGAGGCTGTTGAGTGGGCAAAAGCATATTAATCATTAACCTCAATTAGAATTAAACTCTAACCACACCTGGGCCAATCCACACCTAGGCTGATCACACCTGGGCCATTCCACAGCAGAATGAGCCAAAACACTCCATCACACTTCTGGATGTAACTTAGATTCATTTATTGGCAAGTCTCTTTTGGGGAAGGGATTCAACACTGAGAATGCTTGTTTGCACGCTGGTGTAATCTTGATAGGATTGCCAGAGTGAAAACTGAAAAGGGTCTTGTATCTTTCACGGCTGGGTAGAAGAGCAAGGAAGACCATGTTACAAGTGGATTTATTGAATCTGGGAAACCTTGGTCCCGAGTCTGCAAGATCTGAGCAGGGCTGTTAATAACAGGGTAACTTGGAGGTATCTCATTCACAGGGTCACGATATGTCAAAATCACATTAAAAAAATAACAAGAAGAGAGAATTTCAGCATGTCTTGGTTGTCATGCAATCAGGTAATAAACAACAGATGGTGAAATTCCCTCTTTCACACATCCTTTAAAGGTATAGGTTCCCTCTCCAGTTTTCATGATTGCAACCCTAAATCTCAATCTATTGTGCAGGTGACAGCACAAAAGTGATCACTTAGAGCAGTGGCTCTTAACCTTTTCTTTATTAGGGATCCCTTTTAAATATCTTTTGTTCCTGAAGACCCTCAAGACTTAATTCAAGATTTGAAACAAAGATACCTGATAATCATAATAATACAATTGCGCCATCCATTAAATCTTCCCTCAGAGGCACTGGAGGGGAGGGAAGACTTTTCTTCTGCTTCTTCTTGCAAGTTTGTGGCTGGAGTGGATTGAATGGCAATGTGCAGGCCAAGCCTGCCAGCCATTGCATTGGCTCTTGTCACATGTCTTCTCCACTGCAGGCAGGAGGTGGGCCGAACAGTTGTCAAGCCTTTGTGGACCCGATGTTAAGATATTGTGGCCCCCTGGGGCTCCATGGACCACAGGTTAAGAACCACTGGCATAGAATTCAGAATGGATCATCTGAGGTACTCTCCCAGGGGAGGAAAGCCACGTTCATATTGTTATATTTCACATTGGAATGCCCCATATTTCAAGAGCTGGTAACAAAATATTAAAAGTAAAAGAATACAATACAAACAAATATTGGTTTGGTAACTACTCCTTGTACAGCTGTGAAGCTGCCCACATGGAAGAACACCCCAAAGGAAAGAAAGGCCAGCTGACCTTGGTTGTCCTAACCATGAAAAGAAATGCAAGTGATGGAAGGAAGATGTGCTCTGGATCAATGTCTCTTCCATCCCACCAGGTCAAAAATGAAATGGCCATTTGAACAGGTTAGTGTAATTCTTCTGCAAGGCTGGTGCATGCATATATCACTTGTACTCAAAGCAAGCAGACACAAAACCTGCCAAACAGGCTCCTCCTTGCAAGTGTTAAAATGCCACTTGGTTGGCACACATGTGCAAGAGAACAGCTCAGAAAAAAGGACAGGTACCTCAGTTAATGAAGTACCTCAGTGAATTAAGTAGATGTGTTCCTGGGCATTATTTCTTTAATAGAAAGTTCGGTACCAGACGCATAAAGTACATGGAAAGAAAAGGGAGAGGTTCTTATATCCATAAAAAAGAACAGCAGTTGAACATATTTCTGCAAACCTTTTATTCAGAACCAACACTGTGCATGTGATAAATTAACAACCAGGTCAAGTAAGTCTTGCACAAGTAAACAAAAGCATTTTGAACCTTCTAGAGAACATTTGAAGGCTTCTTCACAACCAAAATGCATCAGGGATTACTCCCCCCCCCACCATCCACTTTTCTTATGATTTCCATTTTGATAGCTAAACTTATAGATCTACACTTTTTTAAAAAAAAATTGCTGGGGGTAATTGTTGAAGCAGGCTTATACACTCTCCCCTTTTCTCTCTGTTTTGCTGTTCATGTATGATCTGTAAGGGATTCTGTAGGCAGCTGCTGTTTGACCTTGTTTGTTGTAGTTAAGCACACACGGATAATGTAGGATCAGCTCTTTGCTCTTTACCAGTTCAATTTGCTCTTTACCAGTTCAAGCATTATTGCATTGCTTATTGCAGAATGTTGCTGCAACTTGATACCAAAAGTCTGTGTTTTTCCAGCCTTCTTTTCTAATACTGATGCTACTAAAAAATCCCAGCTATACAGAAGAGAAGGAGGAAAATAGGGGCTGGGCAGGTGTAAAAAGACTTTGTAAAGGAGATTCTTCATCAGAGACTGTTAACTGAGGTATGCTTGTACAGGTCAACCCCTATATCCGCAGGGGATACATTCCAAGACCTCTTGTGGATACCTGAAACCATGGATAATAGGAAACCCTATTATTTTCAATGAGAAGAATGCTGGAAGTTGACCATAGAGTCACGTTGGAAGACCTAGAAATGCCTAGAGAGAACATATTTTTTTCAGATGTGGATAAGTGAAATCATGGATACTGAATCCATGAATATGGGAGTCGACCTGTACAACAAAACAGCCCATCATCAAAGAAGTCTGAAATGATGCCAGAGTATTGGAGTTTTTTGGGAGGGTGGGAAAGGTACACATCAAGTTCTAGCTACGGTTGTAGATTGGCTTTTTTCTCTCCTAGGAAGGGGATTAATCTTTTGTTGTGTGCCTTGGTTTCACCATCTTCCAAAAATAAAAATCCCCCAGATCAATGTTTCACAATAATTAAGTACAGGAAAACCTAGCCAACATACTTTGTCCTAGGGCTAATCCCAGAAAGGTCATTCATGAAAGGAGGTGCCAGTTGGATTGTCTGCTTGCTCCAGACCCCAAGTTGAATGATCCTCCCTCCATCCCAACTGCCATTGCCCTGGCCTAGGAGGGAGAGAAGAGAATGCTAGACTTAATCGTTCCCCTACTGCCATCCGCTTTCCTTTTGTGTTATGTCTTCATTAGATTGTAAGGGTGAGGGCAGGGAACTGTTTTGTTGTTCTTTTTCTTGTAACGCGCCATGTTCACTGATGGTGGTATAGAAATAAAAGATGATGATGATGATGATGATGGTAATGATAACAATAACAATAAGCTACCCTGGAAAGGAGGAGCAGACTGCTTTTGCTGATTCCTGTTACTGTGGCATCTCCCTTGCCAAGGTGGAAGTTATTGCCGTTTTGTGTATCAGCTTGGGAGAGAGAAAGAGGGCAGGGGCCTTCCCTGTGGAGAAAAGCCCGGGTTGCTCTTCTAGCTGCAGGTGGCTCCAACAATGGCTGGCTGGCTGGCTGGCTGGCCGGCCGGCTGGCCAGCCGCACATGCCAGCTCTGGCTTTCAGAGTCAGCACTTTCCACTCCTCGCACTGTTTTCTTTCCATGCTGGGTTTCTCCTGCTGGGCAAAGGCTTCTGAACAGCATCCAACAGAAACTTTCCAGTCCTCCCCCCACCCCTTCACACACCCCTTCATCGCTCTTCTCTGGACTACACTTTGCAAAGAAACTGGCCTTCTATTAAAGCCACCCGCACAATGGGGTATTGTGCCAGGCGGCTCCTTCAAGATGAACAAAGAGCCCTTTTAAAAAAAAAAGTTCGGTATAGGATGGATTTTTGCCTGGACTAAAGAAAACGACAAAAGGCTAGGTTTCTTTAGCCCCAACTCTTCTTCACATTTGTCCTCTGGTAGAAGGAGCATACCAGAAGAAAAATAGAAGGAGAGAGGTGTACAAAAGGTGACTGGGTTTTTTGTTTTTAAGCTTGGGTGGAGGGGGAACAGGCTTACATGGAAGGAGAGCCATGGGTTTGATCAATGGTAGCTTGCACATTTTAACAGAGCGATCCAAGGTACTGACCTTGACCATTTAAGTCGGTTAAACACCTTGGGTATTTCATTTAAAGTTCAGACATAAACCAAGAGTGGATTCATTGCTCCACTGACATGGGTGCTACCAGCTACCATTGGCTTTGATGCCCTTGCTAGATGGCATGTTGAGGCATGTCTCAATGCAGAGGGTTATGCAGAGGGCTACCCAGGCACCCAAAATCCCCTGTGGTTCTCACAGAGCCCAGAGGAAGAGGGCTGTAGGAGGAGAAGGAGGGAGAAACACATCCAAACCCTCCCTCAGCTTCTCACTGAGCCAGTTGCTCAAGGGGAAAGTCACAGACTGAAATGGGCCCTGTGAGAGAGGGGCCCTAGGAGGGAAAACACTGCCCAGCCTTTTACTGCTGCCTACATGGGAGAGAAGGAAAGGTATAGGAAAAGTCCTTCGGAAGGCAGTCAGTGGGTGAAGACAATGGGCCTTCAATTCTCATTTGGCTGTGAACGGAGCTCCGTTGGCTTCCTCCTCATTGCCGAGGAAGCCATTGACGGGGAGATAAGATAAGTACAGTGGGTGACATTCTTTTGCCAGCATAGAAACGGGTTTTTTTTCTATGCCAGCAAAAGAACGTCTAAAAGGCTTGTCTGATAAAGTCCAACGAGGCTTTTTTTGTGTGTGAGGGAGGGACATCTATGTCTGGCAGTGACTATGTAAGTGTATATGTACTGTATAAACATCTGTGGCAGCCATTTCAAGGGGGCAGTGAATCAAAACCAATGAAGTTTACAGGAACTGTCCAAGGTGTTGAACTTCTTTCTGGGAAAGGGTTCCACACCTGGGATAGCTCCTTTAAAGTTGACTGAAGGCTGGAGTGGAGTCGGTGCACCACTGACACGGAAAACGCTAGCCACTGCTGGTGACTCTATCCGCCAGGACTCAGTGGTTGGTTATCAACAGTCCTACTCTGATTCAAAGAGATGCCTAACTGAGGGTGATTCAACTCTTGTCCCCCCCACCACCACAAGGCCTCCACATACACCTGATCTACTCCACCTCCTATGACACAGGCTGTTCATCCAAAGGGTTTGACTCAGGGAACTTTACATTATCTTCCCATGAAGATTTATCCAACCGATCAGGGCGAGAGATATTGTGAATCAGAGACCTGCCGTTTAGGGACCTGAAGGATGTATGACAGTCTGGAGAAGAAAGGTTGTGTGCTACATTAGTCTAAACTACACAGGATTCAACTACATATGCAGAAGTTTTCTTTCTTACTTACTAGTAAGTATGTGGGGAATGTAGTATGTGAGGAAATAATTATTATAATGTAATGCAATCTTGTGTACTCCATTCACATACTAAGATAAGTCTAGGAATTTACCCTGCATGCTTCTGTTCTCCCAGCTTCCCTTTCTCTCATTTCACTAGGCAATTCCAGCCAACTGGAGTTGTGGGTCATTCAACACATGACCTAATTTAAATATTATTGCTCTTTGTTCAAAAGTCTCTTTTAAGTTAGAGTCTCTTTTTTCGGCTGAAGCCATGCCATGATGTTCACCATGCAGCCTCACAGCTAAAGGCTGGGTGAGTCTCATTCTACCCTAAATCCTCTTATTTAGTTAGGAAACCTTTTAAAGTTTGTTTTAGTATGTAGATTAAGATTGATATACCTTCAGTAAACTTTTGATATGCATTTTTAAACTGACTCCTTTGTTTTTTAATGAGTCTAATTCATTGGGTGATCAGGCCACACTTTTAAATGTTAATTGAGCTGTCTGCATTCTTAAGTGTCACTCTGCATGAATTTGAAAGTAAAAGTCTTTTTATTTTTTAAAGAAGATATTTTTATTTCTTTTTAAAAGGGCTAGATCCCTGGAATTTTTAATACATTTTTATTTTTAGACTCATACCTCCTACAGGGAACACTGGCCAGAACTCTGTTAGGGATCTACATACGTGTAAGTGTCCCTTGTTCATGCAGACTTCATTTCTTGGGCAGTGGGGACTGGTATTTCCTCCCTCCCTCTGCAGTGCCCTATCCCCCCTCCTGCTGCCCACTTACTGTTAAGTCCCTGAAGCTACCTTGCATGGCCATTGTTGGAAGGTAATGAGTCTAAAAATAAAATTGTATTAAAAAATTCCAGGATCTAGTCCTTTTAAAAAACAACAACAAGAATTATTTCTTTTAAAAAATTAAAAAATCATTCAGTCACTTTTGACTTCATGCTTCATGCAGAGTGCGCTTAAGATGCAGACTTGTAAGCTCTATTATCATTTAAAAGTGTATTCAAGAGATCTAGGATCCTCCCAGTTAAATTAGACTCATTACAAAACAAAGGAGTCAGTTTAAAATGCAAAACAAAGTTTACTGAAGGTATATCAATCTCAATCTACATACTAAAACAACCTTAAGAAAAGGTCCCTAACTAAAGGTATTTAGGTAATAAAACTCACTCAGCCTACAGCCGTGGGCTGGGTTCCGATGCATCATGGTATGGTTACAGGAAAGCTTAAGATACATCCATTCTCATGGAGAGTCAGATTCAGAAGGGGAGCTTACACAAAAGCAATAAAATTCAAATTAGGTCATGTGTTGAATGACCCAGCACTCCAGTTGGCTGGAAATGCCCAGTGAAATAAGAGAAGGGAATTTTGGGAGAACAAAATGCATGCAGGGAAAAACCCTAGACTTATCTAAGATTGTGAATGAGGTACACAAGATTGCTTTTACATTACAATGATTATTTCCCCACATACTACAGCCATTCCATGTTTCGCAGCAAGCAGGGAGAATTGGTGAAGAGTCTGGCGAATTCCCACAGCCAGCTGCACAATGATGACCTCAGTGTTGACATCTGCTGGGCTCCTCCAAGGGTCTCAACCCTGCTGGAATAATTGTGTGTCTGGCTATGGTGACACAGCTACCTGTTCTTTGTAAAGCATAGAATGGCCAGCCATTTGGGGCAGCTTCCGGAGCTTTACAGTAAGTCAGGGGGAGGATATATGGCTCAGTGTAGTGTAGGTTTGCATGTGGAAATTTATACTTTGCTGAGGGATTGGTTGCATCATTGCCTGAATCAAAACCAGAATGTATGGGTTTAAAACTCTCCCTTTGCTATTTATTTTCCTAAATAACCCCTCTACCATGCCAGTGCTAAAAAGATTGGGAAAATCTTCCATTAGAAAGAAAATGGGTCTCCCTTAAAGGCTGTATATGTACTTAAAGTGACATGTACTTTAGTTGTGGTGTGTGGTGGGATAAAGGATTGTCACATAATGTGAAGACCTCAGATAGCAGGAGTAAATCTAAGGGGCTTGAGCTATAAGACTGTAAGATTCTCATTAAACATGAGGAGTGACACCTTGGAAGTAAGAAACATTCAAAAATGGAATTAGTTGTCAGAGGGAGGACTTTCCTTTGGTGGAAATCTTTAAGCAGAGGCTGGAAATGCCTTGGAAATCAACTAGCTCTGAATTTCCTTTACCAGGTAGCAGAGACTGGAAAAGTTACTTTTGCAGGGAAGACAACTCCTGGAACCTCCCAGCCAGCATGATCTGGAAGTTATGATTCATGTTTTCTTTTTTAATTTTGCCATGCTTTGCTAGGTTGGATTAGATGGTCTAAGAGGTCATCTCCTAGCCATGTGACTCCCTGATACAACGGAGACTGACAATATTGTTGTTACATCCTAACTTAGATAAGTCTTATAACTGCTTGCAGCCCAAAAAGTTCTGGCAGAAGCCCTGGTTTCTCCAGGCAAAAAGCCAATTTCATCATTTTAAAGTTCTTGATATGAGCGTCATCCTCTGGAGGGACTGGAGTGCAGCCATCCTTCCCAATTTTTCTGTCATAAATATTTTCCTGGATAACTCTAGGGCAGGTGATGAGAAAGAGTCACACACAAGGGCATTCAGGGACGGCTGTTTCATACCACCACCATCCCTCTCCAGGGCAGCTGAGTGGGATGAACAGTAAATAATCTGAAAAAGAAAGTCATGGAAACTGTGATTCATCCTATACAGCGGCAGAGCCCTGATCACAACCACGAAGATGTCAAATACTGGGAAGAGAACAAAGCTGCACCACACAGGTGGTGACCTGAAATGCACCTACTCGTGAGTAAGACCTAATGGACCCGGCTCATGTCTTGATTTTCAGGACATTCATGAGATGGTGGCATACTGTTGCCTACACAATTGGCACCTGAATTTTCTCACTGGCAAATTTCCTCTATTCAAGTGAAAAATAAAGCCACATGACTTGCACTGTACAACTTCCTCACCCCTCCTCTTTCCCAAGACACTGCTGGGGAACTTTTTTTCTTTTTCATTCATAAACTAGTATGCAGAAGGGTGAGGTGGGGGATATGACGATGAACAAATGATTTGTTTGGGAATACTTCTGTGTCTCAAAGAAGAGCTATAGAAAATGAGTCAGGAATAGAGGAAATTCATGGGCTTGGTAGCCAAAAGGAAATCAGATTAGGCTGTTTCCAGAGGTGAAGGAGAACATCAATGGAAGCAAGGATAACAAATCTTTGGTCTTCCAAATGTTTTGGACATCATCTTCCTGAAGCCTCACTCAGCAGGATTAATGGGAAAGGATTAGGGAATTGTGTTTGGGCCCAGGAGAGCCAGCGTGGTGTAGTGGTTTGAGCATTGGACTATGGGGTTGTCTAAATGGCAAAAAATACTACTCATAGAATTTGAGGAGAATATGATTTGTCTAAATGGCATTCTGCATCAAGTCACTGTATTCGGAACAAGGGCAGACAAAACCACTCCAAAAACTCCAAAAGAAAAGCCTTCACGGCTTTCCCCATGCCCTGGTGGCGCAGTGGTTAAATGCCAGTACTGCAAGTCACCATGTTGCAAGTTCGATTCCAGCGGTTCACTTATCCTTCCATCCTTTCGTAGGTCGGTAAAATGAGTACCCAGCTTGTGGGGGCAATTAGCTAATACACACTGGAAACTGTTTAATGCAGTGTAGATGTGTAAATAGCTATTGCTTAAAACAATTTGTAAGCCGCTCTGATAGCCTTGTGGCTGAAGAGCGGGGTATAAATAAATAAATAAATAAATAAATAATGTTTTTTAAAAATCCATGGGGAATGCGCATTCCCGCTTGTTGGGACAACTGATTCGCTTTGATGTGAATTCCCGATAAGAGCGGAAGTGGAAAGCTGATTGGTCAGACATGTGCAGGGGGAGAAGCTTGCTAACAAGGCAATCACTCAGAACCGCCATGTTGGATTTTCACTGTAGCAATCATGTGCTTAGGTGATGAAACAGCCTTTTTTTTCTTTTTCCTATTTGTTTAGGTAAAATATCGCATTTTCACACCTTAGATATGCTTTTTTTAAAAAAAATACTGTGCAGCAGCAGCAAGTGGTGACAATAAAAATGTGAGAAATTCATTTGCACCAGCCATCTTGATTCGCAGGTATGCCCATTGGAATAGCGAAAGCAGATAGCTTTGCATGCCTGTGATCTTGCCAAAAAACCATTAAAACAAATAGAAGCTACTGTGAATTGGTGTTAGTGCACATCAATCCCCATTTTTCCTCTTGTATAGACAAGCCCTACAACTCTGGAGACCAGGGTTTAAATCCCCTCAGCCACAGACCTTGGGCAAGTCTCACATTCTCAGCCTCAGAAAAAAAAAGTCTAAGGCGAATCCCCTCTGAACAAATCTTGCCAAAAAAACCCTGTGATAGATTCACCTTAGGGTCACTATCGGTTGGAAATGACTTGGAGGCACACAGCAACAAACTATAAGCTGGAAATGACTTGAAGGCACCTAATGACAAAGAAGCTCCCTCTCCCACATCACACCCCCTGGAAAAGATCTGACCTTTGTATTCACTTCCATGCTGAGTCCATAAAAAGATCTCTTGGGAGACACTCACAGACAGGCCGTCATCATCCAAAGCTCCACATCTTTTGTTTCTCAAGGGAGAGTCTAGAGCTCAATTTTATTGGAAATGAAAAAGGAGGCCTTGCTTCCTTCATGCCAGGGGACATCAGTCCCTGAACCTGTTGGCTGGCCAAGCTGCCAGAATGGTGAGGAATCAGAAATGGAGGGAGAAACTATCACCATGAACAGAGCGTGTTTCTCTCATCACTGGGTAACACCAGCCAACCCTCCCACAGCTGGGATAAGAGGCACACTTCTTGTTATGTTGCCGCTCCATTGACTGGCCTGAAACTAACGGAAGCAGCTGCAGTTAGAATGTAGGAAAGGGGGGGAGGAGACCGAGCAGGCTTTTCCCCTCTGCAGTCATGCTCTCCCTCATTACAGTGATACCTTTGTCAATTTAGTAGTGTTCGATTTGGCCTAGCCCTAATTTGATTGTTGCTCCCATTGCTCTGCTACAGGGCTGCATGTAGGTCATATTACCTGGTATGATCGTTTTGATCTTGTAGAAGATATGGAGTCCTGAAAGCTATGCATTCTGGCAAGAGTGATCCATCCTCTTGCCAAAACATTCAGGCATCCTACTGAGTAAGATCCAAGTCTGGAAACCTTTTAGAGGTCTACAACTTCCAGAATCCCCTACCCAGCATAGCCACTGGGAGAGGGAGATGCAGTACAACAAAATTTGGGCAAGATTATATTTCCATCACCATGGCAGCCATTCCACAAGTCAACCTGATCTCAGTGGATCATAAACAGCTGTTTTAAGGGACCACTAATGCTCCCATTTGTCTCCCCCACCAGTCCTTCCCACTATGGCAGCAGAACCCAGCAGAGGTATATTGGTGAGGTCTTTTGACTGGCAGCTTGACAGGTATTATATAAAGCACTCATGAGCAAGATCTGTCTCATAACTGCAGTTCGTCCACTCCTGTTCCATCACCACCCATTGCAGTGGGCAAATTGCCTCGGCCAACATGTTGCTGAACGGAAAGTTCCAGAAGCGCTAGTCAATAATGCCAATGGTGATGAATGAGAAGAGCTGCAGTCCAACAATGTCTGAAAGACTGCATGATTTGCATTCCTGACCTGGATGTTGCCTTGCCTCATCCTTGGGATCCTTTCACACTACACAGTTCTAGCATTATGATCCACTTTTAACTGCCATGGCTGCATCATCTGGGATCCTGGGCTTTATAGTTTGAGAAAGCACAGGAGTTTTCCAGCTGAGAATTCTAAATGTTTCTCCCTAAATTGAAAATTCCAGGTTGCCATAGGATGATGCCAATTAAAGTAGATTCATCATGCTATAGTTGTGTAGCATGAAAAGGCCTCTGGTTGCAGGTGCTATTGGTCTCCTGCAGGCTCCCTGGCCAATGGCAAGGCATGATGGCAAATCATGAACATCTGGAGGGCCACACATTCCCCTGTCTTCCAGGAAAAAGCTCAAATTGACCCTCCCAATCAAGAGTGCCCAGCTGGTTGTGTGAACTCAACAGTTGTGTTTTCCTCCTATTCATTCCTTTCATGGGAAAGCTTAAAACACATCTCCTGGCCCTTATCTTTCACTTTAGCTTTGATCCAGGTCAAGGCTAAAAGTTACATGCTGGTAATTAAGCTTTGTTTTTCAGCTGACCTTCAAAAAGTCTAAACAGTTTATTTGAGACATGGAGAAATCTCCCTGTGTCACAGACCATGAAAAACCTAGTTTGGGTACACAATACAAACAAGCACCACAATAATCTCTTTTAAGAATATAAAGGACCCAAGAGCTGCTTTGTTAGATTATTTATTGATATCTTTATATGCAGCACCATCCACATACATGGAGGAAGAACAACAGGCTAGGTCTCTACCCAAGGAGTTTACAATCTCTACAACCACATCAGGGGCCCTTTCAGACTACCAAATTATAGCATGGCAATTGTACTTTAGCTGCCATGGTTCCATCTTATTGAATCCTGGGATGTGTAGTTTTGCAAATTATTTGGAATTCTCAGCCAGAGAACTCTAGTGCCTCACCAAACTACAAATTCCAGGATTCCATGGGATGCAGGTGTTAAAGTGGAATCATGAAGCCATAATTTGTGTAATGCAAAAGGTCTCCAAAGAGAGAACATTGGAAGGGAAATGAGGTCAGCAAAAGAAGAACGTGTGGTCATTGAAGTTCCATGTCCTCATGTATAATTTACACAATATAAAGTGGTCATGTATGCTGAAAGAGGGCGGTACTCTGTTTGGAGGGTTACCCAATCCACATTCTGCTTAAAGATAAAACAACCATAAAAAGAGAGAACAGGGGCCTTGAACTTGCCTATCTGGGGTTAGTCCCTGAAGACACCTGGTCTCAGTCTTCACTATTATGTATATGTGTGCCTTCAAACCACTTGTTGACTTATGGCGACCCCATGAATTTCACAGGGTTTTCTTAGGCAAGGAATATTCAGAGGTTGTTTTGCCAGTTCCTTCTTCTGAAATATAGCCTACAGCATCTGGTAGTCATTGGTGGTCTCCCATCCAAGTACTAACCAGAGCTGACCCTGCTTAGCTTCCAAGATCAGATGGGATCTGGTGCATTTTTTGCCTGAAATACTCTTTATTTCTATTTAAATTATAACAATTTCCCCCTCCAAAAAAGAAAGTTACACATACGAATACTATGCTAACTGGCACCCCCTTCTGTTCTCTTGTTTTGATAAGACATTTTCTCTTTTTTTACTGACATCTAATAAAGTATGGAGCAGGTGCTAGAGACCTGTGCCCAAGACTTTATGGAAAAGAACAATTTTGAGGGGGGATTTGGAAAGAACAACAGAAGTGGTGCTGGAGACATATTTGGGGCAGGTGAAGGGCCAGTGCATAAAGAGTAATAAGTCAAGATTTGTCTATGAGAGAAAAGACTCTTGATGACTGATAACCGGATCAGACCAAAAGTCCTTTGAGCCTAGCATTCTGTGTTGGATCCCACTCTAGAGTTAGATCCATTTAAACCAACAGGAATGTGTTCTTGTTAGCTAGCATGGCTCATAGCATGCATTCTCCCAGAAGCTTGAGAAGATACTTTTTTGGATTTCTGTTCCCAGAATCCTCTAGCCAGCATGGTCAGTAGGCATGCTAGCAGGGTGACTGGAGGATTTTGGGAGTTGTAGTCTAAAAAAAGTCATGTTCTCAACCTCTGATCCTTTGTAATTTTGGTTTTCATGTCTAAAAAGTCACACATCATTTCATGAAATGACTTTTCTTCATCCCTGGACTGCTTTGCTTTGTTGTTCCAAGAATTTTTCTTATAAGGTCTTCCCAGGCCCTTCCTTATTCATTCCTGAACTTTGTACCCATGACTCTGTTTTAATCAACCCCTTCAGCTGCCTAATTATTTATGTAGCTTGTAAGCCTCTCCAGTTGGCTTCAAATCTTTCCTTGTAACAAGGCATTCATGGCAGCGAAGCTGGCTTTTTTTTGCACACAAATGTTTTCATTTTTTTGAACTGCTGGGTAAAACAGAAGTCTGAAGTTAGCAGAGCAAATATTATTACAAAAAAGTATAATAAGCAAGCATTTGGGAGGGGAGGCCAGGCCTTCTGACTCAAGGTAGCTACCAACCTCTAATGAGAGGACTGAAGCGAAACCTTTCCTGGAGGACAGATTGTGCTACAATTTTGTTTTCTGGGCTCACCATAGTAGCAGCAGTTTGCAGTAACAAACTATGGATATGTCTGTTCCATCAAATGAGCCAAGTCTTCTCTGAGAGCTTGCCAAGCCAAGCCAATTGGTATGTATTCTTCTAATGACCCCTGAAAGTATCGCCTGTGGAATTCTACAATAGTGTCTATTCACAGCAGACCAGGATAGGAAACCACAGGGACAGATAAAAGAAAACCAAGTTTGGATGTGGCCTCCTCCAAAGGAGCTACACCTACAGGACAGGAAGCTCCTTCTACCTCAATCTAGACCAGAGGCAGATTACACTTAGCTCTCCAGATATTCTCAGACTACAACTTCCATCAGCTCTAGCCAGCAGATTCATGATGAGGAGCTATAGTGCAATGACATTTGGAGGTTCACACATTCCCCATGCAGATTACCTGGTCCTTGTTCAGTTGATGAAGTTCTCACTTTTTTTCCCATTGCATCTCAGAGTCAGACGAGTCGGCAGGGAGAGGAGGCTTATCTCTTTCTACTCAGGCATATTTGGTACAAAAGTCCTCCCATTCTTCTGCTGACCTGCTCTTTTTTTTTTTTTTAACCCCATTTGAAAAAGTCCTAGAATGCCAAGATAAAAAGGCCCCATTGGTATCACTGGGCATGCGTGTTACTTCTAGCAAAACAATACTCAGGGACATCCTATTTAATGCTGCTGGTTTAAGGTTTCAGTAGCATAGTTATGCTGGGGTAGAGAAGGGGCAGAGCTGTCCCAGGCATTGTTCCGATGCCTCATTGCGCAATGCCCTCGAATGCACTTACACTGCTGTAACTCCTGCTTACAGCAATGTAAGTCACCAAGAGGATTCTGCTTCCTTGTTTCCACCTCCTTGTTAAAAACAACTTGTGGGATATTCAGTCTCTTTTCTATTCTTATAGCTTTGAATAATGAAGGTGGGAGTGAGAGAGCCAAACATATACCACAGCAGTGTAGTATAGGAGAGACAATGTGGGACAGTGATTAGACTGGGACTTGGGAAAATCATGTTCTAGTCCCCACTGAAGGTCGCCAAGCAAGCTTGGGCCAGTCAGCCTCTCTCAGCCTAATCTACCTCTTGGGGTTGTTGTATAAATAAAGTGGAGCAGAGGAGAGCCATTTACATTATTTGAATTAATTAGAAAAGATGGAAGGATGGATGGATGGAAGGAAGGAAGGGGAAGGGATGATCTCCCCAGAGATATGTTCAGATGGACTATTGAGTAATCTAATTCTATCACACACACACGTACGTGCACACACCACACTCACACCCACCTAATCATATTTCTGAGCATGTGGCAGCTGCCTTTGGGAGAATTATGGGGCTTTGGGAGTTGGACTAGATGACTAAGAAAATTGCCTTGTAGTTCAATGATTCTTCTGGTCACTACGCAACTGCCAAAAAATAAAATAAAAATAAGAGTGTTGGGTGAGAGAGAAGCCCCTTCCTTTATGTGCTGCCCCAGCTTGTGCTGGGCCACTCCATCTATGAGGAAAGGGGACATCTAAGGAGAACATTTGGTGAGCTGGCAGGAAGGATTTCTAAGGATGGGATCCTGATCCAAGATGGGAAAGAGGCCAAGGACTTTAGAATCTTGCCTGCCCTTAGAGATGAAATAGTTAAGCCAATTGCTGGGCCCAGCTCTGACGAAACATGCCAGCACCTCTACAACACAATACACGTTTGGGTTTCACAGGTAGTCAACACATCTCTTCTCCCCTGTGACCATTGCCTGGACATTGGCAGGATGCTCAGCCCGACTCTTTGAGCAAACAGTTGGAAACATCTGCTTCCAATTGTGCTGCCAGTTCACAGATCTTGTGCCTCGCTCCTCCAGGGCTAAGCAAAAGACTTCGTTAGAGCAAAGTTCTCGGTAAATCACTAGGAATGCTGCAGCACCCGGTATCACTGGAGGCTCATTTTTCATAGGAAGGCTCCAAATGCAAGCAGAGGGAAATGGCTAACCTTTTGCTGTGCTCAGCAAGAAGCACAGCTGCCCCAACCCCTGGGAAAAGTGCCTGGGTCAGCTACCCTGGCATGGCTTTTTAATTCCCCCACCCTTCTTCTTCTTCTTGCTTAGGCCCATGCTTTGCCTTGCCATGATAAATACTACTGGCATTGCAGGCTGTTTCCCTCGGTCTGTATGAGGGCCCACAAGTCTGCTTTCATGTTGAGTCCAACTCCCACTGACAAAAATAGGCACTGAGCAGCCAGGAAGATAGAAACGAACCCAATAAAGAGAAGGAAGAAACAGGAGCCTACCGACAGCTGTTTCTCTCTAACCCATCCACAGTAGAAGAAAATGTGGCACACTCTGGTGAATGTTCTGCATGCCCTCCGACATTTCACAAATGAAAACTGGGACACGTCATGGCCAAGCAAAATTAGAGCGTGGTCAAGAGGGCAAAAGTTATTAATAAGGAAGAACACACATGCTAGGGGAGGCTTTAGCAGTTTGCTTTTGCCAGAGCCTACTGGGATGGGCAAGATTCCACCCCTTCCTCTCCTCCTAAATAGAGTGAAAGCTACTTTTGCACTTTGAACTTGATTTGTGGCAATTGAAGGAAGCTGAGGATAAAGGAGGAAAGTGTGTGGAGGAAAGAGAAACTGTGATGTTTTAAAAGCAGCTGAAAAAGTGGAATGACAGAAGATTAATCAGGACTGTCCCTTCCAAATCAGGACAGTTGGAGGGTATGGTCATGTTAGTGACATGTGTAGGTGTCAGTTGTGCTATGCATGCAGAGTGATACTTTTTGGATGGTGCACAAAATCTGTATCCAGCTGACAGCAGCATAAGTGGAGTTGCATATGTGGATCATTGTGCATGCAGTTGTGGATTAAAGTACGCTGACTAGCATGTGGATGCACATTGCTTTTTGCACATTGTGCATTGCCATTGCACAATGAGCAGCCAAGCATGCACACCGACCATTGACCGACATGTGTCATGCTATGTTGGTATTCAGTATAGGTGGTGCAACTCTGCTGACGGATATTTGTGCTACACTGAAGCATCTTGGCCTCTGAAGACCAGTGCCGGTGGCCTGAAAGAGGCTGTGCTTCCAAAAAGGGATGGTAGAGAACTTTGTTTGGTCTGCTTCTTATAGCCAACTGACCTGTTTTGCACTTCTCCGATTAATATGCAGATTGGAATAAGCGCGTCTTTTGGATTTCACCTTTCTATAGAATTTGTGACACAGTTCTTGGCTCAATGATTTCATAGAAAAACAATTGCTTTAGGAAATGATATGCAAATAAAAGGCACTCATTACATATTTCGTTTATGAAAATATTTCAATCCTACACTATATCGAGAGCACTCTGCACAGCTTTACAGTAACATCAATTCAAGCAATGTAAAATTGAAAACAACAACAATTGTCAAAATATTCTAAAACCATTAAGCAATCAAATCATTGAAAAGTTGAAAAAGTTTAAAAGTTAAAACAGTCAAAACCTCTGCGTGTGCAGATTTGGAGGAAAACACTAGGCCCCAAAGACTTTAATGAAAAGCCAAGTTTTGACTTGGAACTGGAATGAAAGAAAAGAAAACATCAGTACCAATTGTGGAGCGCATTTCAAAAGTGGGGTGCCACAACAGAGAAGACCCTCACCCCGGTATTCACACAATGTATCTCACTGATGGGACTCTAAATATCATTCCCAGCACCTTGCATTCACACCAGAAACATATTGGCAGCCTATGCAATTCCTTTAAAACTGGTGTTATATGGTTTCTATTAGCAGTTCCACTCAGTGGTCTAGATGCTACATTTTGAACTAGTTTCAAACATCTTAGTTGTCTTTGATGGCAACCTGGTGAAGACTGCATTGTAGCAGTTTAAACAGAAAGTTACCAGTGCATGAACTACTGTGGCCAGTTATCTCTGTCCCTGTTAGGGAAGGATCTATACACAAATACATCCTTGAGGAAAAGCTATACATAAAATGGGTAGAAATTATGCATGTTAGGAAATTTGTGTACAAAAGGAAAGTGAGTTTTCATACTATTTTTTTAAAATTAAAAAAATAGAATGGTGGAAATTGAAAGGGATAGACTTAAGACTGAAGAAATTCAAAATTGCTGTGGAGCAGTTATAAATTGATTAAAATGTCCCTTTTCCCAAAGGAAAATTTATAGAGGTCAACCCCTACATCTACGGGACTGATATCTGCATTTTCACTTATCCACATCCAAAAAGATATGTCCTCTTTAGGCATTTTCTAGGTCCTCCAGCATGATTCCATGGTATCTTTCTGCCGGAAGTTGGGCCGGAAGCCATTAATTTCAATAGGGTTTGCTATTATCCACAGTTTCACATATCCATGGTAAGTCTGGGAACCTATCCCCCGCAGATACAGGGGGAAACCTGTAGTTGAAATCTAATTACTAGCTGCATCTAGAGGAGACCGATGGAGTCAATTGTTGAATGGTAAGTCAATACTTATGTAAATCCTATTGACTGAACAGGTTGGGACTAGCAATAGGATTTAGGCCTATATTTCCAGAACAAGACATGATTACCACTGCCACACCTTGGATGAAGTTGCAAGGGTCTAATAGGTGTTCTGCTTTGAGGCAAGGCACTGTAATACTGGTTTATACTTCTTGTCTCCTCTCACTGGGATCTCTACAAGAATGAAAAGGGTAATTCAATTCGACAGGCATTACCTAAAAGCTGTGTCAGCTCCAGATTCTTGACTCCTGAGAGAGGGGGCCCTTCCCTGTGGGCTCAGGCAAAAGCAAATTGCTACAGCCTCTCCCAGTTTATGAGTTTTTCCTCATTAATAACTTTTGACATTTTGGTCACACTCTTATGTCGCTTGGCTACACATGTCCTAGTTTTGATGTTTGAAATGTTGGAGGGTATGTGACTGTTTGCCCACTCTGCAAGGTCAGATGGGGAAGAGGTCTCAAATTTTGTGTGTAGGTGCATGTGTGGGTGTGGGGGGAAGTGTATGTGATCTTTTGGGTGGTCAACATTTTGGATTGCCAATTCTTTTGGAGAGGTGTGGCCCTCCACAGTCCTACAGGGGCCAGTACAGTTTCTCAGCTCTGGCTGTTGTCCACTCAATCATAGATGATGGAATCCTATTTCTACCAATCAAAAGACAGCACACATACATTTAATTTTCTCCTCCTAACAGGTTTTCCTTGGTAAGAAAAAAAAGATGGAAGAAGTACTGGGGAGATACAGAGAAACTACAAAAATGGAAGACGATGGCATATGGATTTTCCCATAACATTTCATGTTGGAGGTAAGGGGACTTCAAAATAAACACATGTCTGGATGTTCCCCAAATTCCACTGGATTCAATGAGTTCTTCTTGCAAATAAATGTACAAATTGGATCAGGCTGCATGACTCCCATTATGGAGGGTTCTTACCAGGGCCTTTGTGGCTTCTGGAACATAGTGGCGGAGGAAATGAACCTTTTTCTTCCTGCTCTGAGAGCTCACAGCATATACTGCAGGGAGAACCGAGTTAAATAAAGAAAATTTAAATTGGTGAGTTAAGTTTCTATGGGGCGGAGGGAGAGACTGATTTAAATCATGTTTCCTGTTGTGTCATTCATACATTTCCTGAACAAGATTACATAGTAATTGGTTGCTATAACAGTAAAAACTGATTGGTTTGCAGTGAAATAAAACCTTTATGCTACCTAGGAGAGCATAATCCAGAACTTCTGGGCATGCAGCCGACTTGGTTTTTGCACTATAGAATTTATACAATGGGGACCTGTAATGATGTAATGTAGCAGAGAGTAGCCATATCATATAGAATCACAGAATCATAGAACTGGAAGGGACCATCTAGTGCTATCTAGTACAACCCCCTGCCATGCAGAAATAACCTACTCCCATGTCGGAATATCTACCTGATATATCTTGTGACAGCAATTTAACTTTCTTTAGTCAAGATGAACTAACCTTCGGCTTCACATGCTCTCTGAACAACTTCCGAGTTCCAGTTCAAGTTGAGAAAAGTCTAATTCAGTACAATTATTTGAATACCATTTTGCAAAAGGATGGTTTTGAGTCTGTGGGCACAGGAACTTTTTGCATTTTCTCATAACTATAGATTTTCCTTGATTTTTTTTCCAGGCTGTGAGGCTGTGTTCTGGAAGAGTTTATTTCTGACATTTCGCCTGCATCTGTGGCTGGCATCTTTGGATATAAAGGTGTACATGTACACACACAGAGACGCACACTACTTTGGTGGTCACTAGGATTCTAACAGACCAGACTGAATACTGTTTGCCAGCCCTCCACTCACCTAGATAGATGCATTGCACCTGGATGCAGCTGAATCATAAATCTCCTGTCGACATCCCCCTCCCCCTTTCAACACTGGTAAATTTGCAGGAGCAGGTCTGCTTGCATTTAGCAGACAACTCAAGGCACAGCTATAGAGATTCATTCATGGCTTGGATCCCTTTCTTTTTCTCTCTTCCCACACACTTTCTTCCCTTGTGATTATCTTACTGAAGTCAAAGGGCAGAGGGCAGGAGGTGCCATTACCAGAGTCAAACAGCAATTAACATTCACCAGCATTTAGTAACACAAGCGCAAAATACATTTAAACACAGCCTTATTGGGGCAGAGTTGCATCAGGCAGAGAAGGAGAATAAAGCTGTGTTTGCCTCCTAATGCTCATGCATGAGAAGCATTTGAAGGGGAAAATCAGTGGAGAGGGAGGAGGGAACTTAGCCCTTTCCCCACCAATTTTCATCTGCAGTCCCCCCCCCACTTCACACATTAGTAATCCATTCTTTCACCAGTTGAGCAGTGAGATAGGAAATAAAGGCATGGAGTGAATAATTGGGAGAGCTGCATGGGAGAATCAGGTACTGGGGTTTAAAAAAGCCAGTGTGGCATAGTGGTTTGAGCATTGGACTACGTCTCTGGAGATCAGGGTTCAAATCCTTGCTCAGCCATGGAAACCCACTGGGGGACCTTGGCCAAGTCACCCTCTCTCACCCTCAAAGGAAGACAGGCAACCCTGCTCCCAAAAAATCTTGCCAAGAAAACCCTGTGATAGGTTCACCTTAGGGATGCCATAAATCAGAAACAGCTTGAAGGCACGCAACAACAACCATTGCTTCCACTCATTCTTCCCTGAAAATGTTTGTGAAGGTAAGATGTAGCTAGGTAGGAGGACTGCCTTCAGACAACTTAATCAAGCAAAACAAAGGAAGGGAAGTGTGCTTAGCTATGTGGTATTATGGCATAGTTGCCAGATTACAACCCTGACAACTTGAGTTTACATATATACAAATGCAAAATTTTGTCATAGTCTTCCCTTGGTTCATAACAAAGGAGACTGATTTACGATTATGGTTGCAACCTGGAGAATGTGTGTAAACACACTGATAAAGTGGAAGATAAGGCCACTGGTGATGCTCCCATTCAGTTCACATCTTGTCATTTCCTTACATGAAACTGGATTCTTTCATGTAGAAGGGCAAACATGGAATTCTACTTGCTATTGCAGGTGGGGAAGGAAATCCATCTCATTGCCTGTATTGTTATTAGCATGTTTAAGGTAAACATGTGTTCTCCAAGGTTGCAAAAAGGCAATCCATCTATTGCATTTTTATCCTGTTCCTCTGGATTTTATCTTTTAAATTATTCGAACGTGTTTAGTTGAGAAATTGAAATTCAGAAGTGCACCTATAATTACTGAAAGGTTGTTCATATTTTTGGATATCCATGGCGGGGTCTTGGAATGTATCCCCTGTGGACATGGGGATTGACTTGTATTCTTGCTCTTTGTCCACCACTGCTATTACATATTTTATTTTATCAGGGTATCTTGACACTCAAAAAACATATCTTTCATGGGATGAAAGATACGTTTTTTGAGTGCCAAGAAACTCTGATGAGAAGAATCCTGGACGGTCGAGAATCTTCACAGTTCAGGACTCCATGAAAAACTTGCATATAATGGCTTTGCACAGAAAACACCATTTTCTCTGCAGAAAATAATATTTCCAGGCAGGAACATTATATGATGTAATTGGGGATTTATCCTGCTCAAAATTCTCATGTGGGTATTGTGCAGAAAACAGCATTTTTGGCACAGGAACATCTGTGCTGAATATAATCTTGTCAGTGTAAAAAATGCTGTTTTCTGAGCAAAAAAACGACATGTGAATTTCAGAAAAAATCCTGAAATGCAAATAGACTTCAAAAACTGGTTTTTGAAAACTTTCTTATAGTGGAAAGAAAATTGCTTCCTTTGAGAAGAAACTTACTACTAATAATAATTAAGATAAGGGGCAACAGGTTGATGAAATCAATTTGGGGAAAACAAGTAGTGTGAAAATAAGATTCCATTGAAACAAATATCCAGTGGTAGATCATTCACACATAAAAACAGGAAAAAAGTACACCAGGACTGGAGACAAAGGACAGTATTTATGAATGCATGGGTGCTAGCCAAAAGGACATTTCCACAGCTAGCTTTTCCTCATTCAAACTGACTCTTGGTAATCTTGCAACCATGGTTGTTCAAACCTTAGCCCAGGAAAGGAAGATACATGATATGCACTGAACTATGCTAGGTCACATAGTAGCCACCCCATCTACTCTGAAAATATTAGCCAAGGATGAATATTCATATTTTGGATATGCATCCAAATATGGTCTATGCTTTGGATGAGTGTCAATGGATGAGTGTCTTACTTCTTTCTGATGATTGTTAGTGTCAGCATAGGGATCCTGGTTTTCACTAAGATGGACTTCCTTGTTACATCCAAACCAGAGACCTCTGGATTAATGTGAGTTAACAAACTGGAACAGCCAGCTAGCATTGAATCCTGGTTTATTATCCTGGTTTATCAATTGACCTGAAGTTTGTTTGTCATAGGATATTCTGTAAACAATCCAAAAAGGGCAACCTAAGACAGTTTCCTACCTGAACAAGATGGGACCTCTGCCTTCCATGCTGAATTCAGAAGCTGACCAACGTTAACTGAATCCTGGCAATGGGGTAGGGTCCTCCATCTCACCTATAGGCAGAAGACTAGCTCAGGAATCCAAAACAGGCTGTGTGGTATACACATTTCTGTCTTCCAATAGAAAGGAATGGCTGGGGAGCACTGCTTGTCCCCACTCTTGCCACCTAGCATCTGCTGCCTGAGGTGGTTGCCTCACTTTGCCTAATGATAGAGCCGGCTTTGCAAACCAAGTTCTCCATGCTAAAGTCAACATGCTGTTTGAAGAGGGGATGGGAATTTCTGAGGAAGGATTGTGGGACTATGGTGGTCACCCTTACTTCTGCAAAGCCCAAGCTGTAGATTCCTGCACTGGCAGGGGGTTGGATTAGATGACTCACAGAATCCCTTGCAACTCCATGAACCTACACTTCTATGATTTATGAAGCCAAGGATGAATATCCAAGCATGGCCATGATGTCTTCTTGATCCCAAACTGTAAAATTCAAGAACTCAGAGTGATTAAAACAACAACAGAACTGTCCTTGCCCCTCATAGAATCCATGGGTGATGTGGCTTCTCAGACTGGGAAATAGATATGCTCAGCATTTTGTCCTCTTCCAAGAAACCGATACCCATTTGTGGCAGCTTGCCTCTGTCGACACCCACCTTAGTCAGCAAAGTTCCCTTTAAGCTCTTGGGTTCCTAAACATTTAGAATATGTTGGAGCTTTGCTTATTCAGTTCATCCAAAAGCATCCTAATATAATCACACAAAGTGTTGTTCCCATGCCTTCTCTTTTCTCAGCTTTCCAGAATTTCTCCAGGCACCATGGGAGGTCCTCTCACTGGCAAATCAGAGGGGACGTTTGCCAAAAATAACTCAATTCCTATGAAGGAAAAATTTCAGTCCTCTCCCGGGCTCCAGACTGGTTCTTCTGTCCCCTTCATGACTGCCCAATGCACTTGATTTCTTTTTCGTCAGATGGCAATCAGCCCCATTGCCCCATTCTGAGAATTGCCAGGAATGGTTTATAGAGCTAGTTGTTTAGCAATGCAATATGATTCCCTGACTTAAAATGTCAATGAAAGAAAAGCCCCTTCCGCCTACATCTGAACACACACAAACATATGCTGGCAAGGAGTGACCAAAAGCCTATTTTTGTAAATAAAAAGCCATGCAAAGTGCAACTATTTTTCTGCCCCCCTGGCATTGCAAAATTGCAAAATGCCAGCCTTTGCAAGAACCATCTGCTGTCCAAGTCAAGGTGATGACACCCGCCAGAATTAATAATTAAATCTGCGAATAGCAAACTCGCGAATGTGGAGTACTGACTGTAGTTCTAGGATTTGAAGAACAGTAGAATAAACAATAAGTAGAAGTGATGTTTATTTATAAGTATTTTAGTAACAAGTTTAGAGGATGATATTGAAGTAGAGGAAGTAGAACTACTTGATGGTTATAAGCCGGCAAGTTAGAAGTGATGTGTATTCCCTTTGTTTTTGTTAGTTAGTAGGTGTTAGTCTGTAGTATGTATTTAGTAGTTGTAATAAGATATATTTGCTTTGTATTTGTAGTTTTGTACTATGAAACTTAATGTGTTAATAAAAATATTTTTAAACTTAATGCGTTAATCACAGTCTCTTTCACTAGAGATAGAAAGAATATTTGAGAATTTTCTTTTTTAAAAAAGGCTAAAAAATATATAGCATTACCCCCATGATGGTGCCGTTACAAAGGGCAGCCACTGCTCATTAAGCATGATATATTAGACATCAGCTACATTTGCTCAGAGGGTGCCATTCAGTTGCACCACTGCTATTACAGATTTCCAAATCTCCATGTTTGGGGTATATTCCTGCCAGACCTCAGGACCTAACCCCGACTCTCCAGTTTCCTGGGTCATCTCCAGGCAGGAGAGAAGCATGCAAATTCTCCAGTTTTGCTGGGCCCAGTTCCCGGCAAGTAGAAAGGACTGTGGGCAAATTTCCAGATCAGTTAGGAGAGCAGCTCATTGTTCAATTTGCGAAGTGCAGGGTCTATCAATACGGCAGAATTATAGCAGTTTGACACCACTTTAAGTGCTATAACTCCATCCTATGGAATCCTGGGATTTATAGTTTTACAAGGTCATTACCCATCTCTGCTAAAGTGTGCTGGTGCCTCACCAAACTACAAATCCCAGGATTCCATAGGAAGTAGCCATGGCAGTTAAAGTGGTGTCCAACTGCAATAATTTGACAGTGTGGATACTGTATACTGTTGGGTAATTTGTTCCTGGATCTTGCAAGATCTATGGGGAATCTATGCATTTACTAAGCTAGCTGTCTCCTCCCCTCCCAGGCATTGTGGTACCAGGGCTCACCTTCCACTCTGCTTTGCATCCATCTTCTGGCTAGAAGCAAGTTGGTTGGATTAAAGGTTTCTTATCCCATCTCCCTAAGGAAGTGAAAAGGAATAATCCTCACATTTTACCTTGATCTGTCCATCATGGGGTTTCCTTGGCAGAATTTGCTTAAAGGGGATTTGCCCTTACCTTCCTCTGAGGCTGAGTTTGACTGGCCCAAGGCCACCCAGTGGGTTTCCATGGCTGAGCAGGGATTCGAACCCTGGTCTCCCAGAGTCCTAGTCCAACCTAAAACCACTATACCACACTGGCTCTGCCATGAGTAGTTCATGCATAATGGCATTACTAGGAGCCATCTTTAGGTTTCAGGCTTTAGCTTGGAACACTCAGCCCCTGAAAGAAACCTGAACTGGCAACCCTCTTGGAGTACTGAGGGTGTGACATTTCCTGCAGGATCCAAGCACACATATTAACACCCGCTTGCATGCTAAAGCACACAGTAATCCTCTGTTTTTGGATGAACATTATTTAAAATGCTTCCCTGTTGTTTTTTTTTTCTAGAGCCCACTAAGCTGAAGGGCCCACTTTGGGAAAAATCACAATGGAAGCGCAGGGGTGGAGGAGAAACTCAGACTTCTATTTGGTTAACCACTGATTAATGGAGCATCCCAAAAGGGCCTGGAAAACTTGAATTGATTCATGACTTGTCTAGGGAAATTTTTGAGCCCAAATCTTGCAGTTTGGCTGGCTGAGAGCAGAGCTGTTGAAGGAAACTCCGGGATTAGTTTTGCTGGGGAGAAGCAGATGAGGCGTTTCTTATGTCACAGGCCATCTCCAAAGCCTGAGATTCAGAAGGCCTAGAGACAGTGAGATAAAACATTCTTCCCATCTGGGCTGTGATGCTGCAAGAAAGAATGGCAAGGTGTGAGGGGAAAAGGATGCAAATCACAAATGTCCAAGCCAGACAGATTCCTCTTGTTGGCCTATCTGGCAGTGGTCCCACCTTATCAGCCATCAACCACCCTCTATTAAAACTGTCTGTTTCTATGTATCTCTCTTGTGTCTTACTTTAAGCACCAGCTTAGCCTGGGAACCTCTCTGTTTTTACAGTGGTCAGGATTCATCCCTGAGGTACATAAATGGCTAATGAAAGACAGTGGCCGGGATTGCATGTAACACCAACGATGGTTTGGTGTTACCATGTAGGGAGGTAAAGAATCATCTCTAATTTTCTTGTCCTCAGTGCAAAAAGGTATCTCGAGGCACTCCATCAAAAAACACTATCAATTGCTGCAAGATTTTATGTCCTTGAGTGAGAATGACACCAGCACTTTCTTTTGTTGGGTTTGTGGCAAAAATTTAAATAAAATATGATTCTATAGATGCATGCTGTGGAGTCACTAAAGCTGGTGTCATACACACCCCAACAATGTCACCTGTGGCAGTTTGGCCTTTTTGCACCACCACCCTGTGCTGCCACTGTATGCATGTGTAACCTATGGTACTAGGTTATATATGTAGGAAATTACAGTTGTCCCTCATATCTACAGATTTGGTATCCACGGATTTAAGTATTCACGGCTTGAAAATATTATTAAAAAAATAAGAATCCAAAAACCAAACATTGATTTTGCCATCTTATATAAGGGACACTATTTTTCTTTGCCATTGCATATAATGGGACTTGAGTACCATATTCACGGATTTTGGTATCCATGGGGGGTCCTGGAATGAAACCCCAGCAAAAAAGCACAGCGAGGCATAGCCCCAGTGTAATATCAGTTTGTAGCATAAAACAGGATAGAAATATGCAGGATGCTCTAGTAAGATTAAAAAGCAAAACTTACATTTATTGTGGCAGAGAATACATCTAAGATACGAAAATAGATAAGTGTTACCTGCCCTGATACCCCAACTCTTTCAATAATTCATCAATTGGCTATATTTTATAACTTGGTGTATTATTGGCACTCCACGTGGTTGGTAGTAGACTAGGGCCTCCCAAATACAAGGACTCAAGGTGTGCTCAGAAACCCTAAGGAAATAGCCAGCCCAAATTCTTAAAAGACATGCCTGGGTAGGAATTAAGTGAACCCCTGCTTGAACTGACGAGTTAGCATGGAAATGGGCTCATTCTCCTGGATGTAAATAGAATTGAGTCATCCACTAATCCAGTCAAGGTAGCTGGACACTCATTGACTTGCAAAACTGGTTTTTCCTTGCACCTGTCTTAAAACAATAGAGAGTTGCCTGAGACCCATCAGATCCAATGTTTCAGCCATTAGCGATCGTTAATGCATCCGGAGAGTCCATTGTCTAACCCTGGGAAATCTAGCAGACGTTGTATTCCAGTCATAACACCGCTTCAGGGGGAATATCGAGTATAAATATCACCCTATAACACCACCAAAATGTTCACATTTTATCCTACCTCATCACTTTGCTGGTTTGCTGCATGACCTTCAGAGCTGCAGTCTGAGTATCTTCTGCTACACAAATTTCTGCTCTTCCAATAGGTACAGTATAACCCATCATCCCGAACCCATAGTCTTCAATAGTCTTCAATAGTCTTGTGTGAGTGCTTGAAGCCTGAGTGTATGTGAGTGTGTGCATCCCCCTGATTATTTTTCAATAAAAAACATTTTTATTTGATCCCATGGCTTGGAGTTTCATCAGTGAATATACACAAATCAAAAGATCCCACCATTACCCAACCTCTTGCAGCTAATTTGAGCTAATTAAATTTGAGTGAATTAAAATTCCCCATAGAAATATTGATTTTTGGTGGACACACACAGAATTTCCATGACGATCCAAAAAAGCGATACAAGGACTCCCTGAAACAACATCTCAGGCTCGGCCAAATTGATCACCAACAACAGTCCGCCCTGGCCTCACATCGGGAGACATGGAGATGCACTATCCACAATGCTGCAGCCTTATTTGAGAATTCACGCTGAACAAGCCTGGAAGAGAAACGACAACGCAGAAAGAATCACAACCCGGAAACATCACCCAAGGAGACCTTCTGCTGTGCTTTCTGCAACCGGACTTGTTTATCTTGGATTGGCCTTTTTAGTCATCAGCGCACTTGCAGAAAATGCGATGGAAAAGGTGCCTCTTTTCATGAGTGGAAACTCCCACTCATGAAAAGCAACACCTTTTTCATCGCATCAGCATGGAGGGAAGATGGAGCAAGCATGCCAGGATGATGGCATGTGCGGAACCGGGACCCATTCCTGGTACAGTGAAGTTGTTCTCACAAGTTCTTTTGGGGCTGTTTTCAAGCGTCTGATAATCTCCGATGTCTGAGCTGACTAGGAAGGGCAAGGTCCCAACCCTTCCTCTCCTCTCCCCTCTACTGTGTTGAGTGCAAGCTATTTTTGCACATGGAACTCAGTTTGCAGCAATTGAAGTAACCTGAGGACAAAGGAGGAAAGTGGAAAGAGGAGAAGGAAACTGGGACATTTTAAAAGCCACTGAAAAAGTGGGATGGCAGAGGATTAATTGGGACTGTCACTACCAAATCGGTACAGTTAAAGGGTATGATGGTTTTAATGAAATATGTGGATGTAAGTTGTGCTATGCATGCAGAGTGACTTTTTTGACAATTGCACAAAATCCATAGCCAATTGACAATGGCTTAAGTGGAGTTGCACATGCGGGACCACTGCTCATGCAGTATCCTGAATAGCAGGCATGCCATAGGTAACATGTGAATGTATTTTGCCTTTACCCCATTGCCTTTGTGCACTGTGCATTGCAATTGCACAATGGGCAGTCAACCATGTGCATTGACCATTGATCCATATCCTTTTGCACTCTGCCCTAACTTTGCAGAAATTCAAGTAACCTGAGGAAATTCAAGTAACCAAAGTGAGCAGAGGTGAAAGGACATTTTCAAAAGCTGTGTAAAATGTGGTATGATAGAGGATTAACCAGGATTCGCTGCAAAATCTGGACAATTGTAAAGTTTTGTGCAGCTGGTGGGTTGTCTAATTCCCACCCCTGTCATTACACTGTGGAATTAGGACTGCGTTTTTTTAACAAGCCCACTTTGTAAATAGGAGACATTTGTAAAGGGTGGATAAATAAATATAGCCATAACCTAGCTGTGGCAAATTGCAAGCAGCAGCTTGTTCCTTGAAAAGCCGCATGTTCTTGTGGGATGTCAACAACCCATTTTACAGATGAAGAACTGATAGGGCCATTGCCCAAGACTGTGGGGAAGTCAAATCATGTCAGTCTCAAGCCCTCCGGGTCCAAGGGAGCAGACCACACATGATGTGGAAGGGAGCAGTGGGGGAAACACTCTTATTCCTTTTTGGTTTATTGTTCCTAAGATGAGCCTCTTGGCATGATTTTTCAAAAAACCATCTCACCGCTCCTCTGCTTGTTCTAAGAAAATGCTCAGGGTTGAAGCACTGGCTGGATTTGGCACTAAATTAAAATATAACAGGGATGAGGAGAAAGTGGAGGGCAGGGATAATGAATTAAAGCAACAGAGCAATCCAGCTAGTCTGTCCAAAGCATTGAGGCTGTGGTTGCTTTCATGACATTCTTCCAACCTGAGGTTCGCTCCCACCCTCCTGGTGTGTTGACTTCAAAACCCTGCCCTGTAATTTGAACCTTGTGCCCTTGCCTCCTCCCCAGGTCCTAAGAAACGTTTTATCAGAGTGGGTACCCAAAACCTCTCGGTCCCTAACCAGCATGTAAACTCTTGAGAAGCCTACACAGGGCCCGCTGGCATTAATCATCAGTAATAGAAACCAGAACTGGCTCTCATCCCCAGCTGAGTCAATGTGACTTTTTTGAAAACACATTGGAAAATATACACATAGGCTGGGAATGGGGCATGAAAGAAATTCCAGTCAGGCTACTTTGAAAGAGGGTGTGTTTTTTTTTTTTAAATGTAACTGGAAAAACATAAAGAGAGCAAAAATAGGAACAAGAGCAATCTTCAAGCAAAACAAAATGCAACATTTCCAATCAGCTATTCCAATAAAATAAAATAAAATAAAATCCCAGCAACCCAAGACCAAGAATCTGAATTAGAGGGCCATAGAAGGGGATCAGTGCAATACCTATAGAATCAGTATAAAGCAAAGCTGAGACTGACCTATCGCAAGGATGTGCTGTCTTCAAAAACAAACAGCTCCGCAAATTTATTTAGTTATTTATTTGATGGCCCCTTAACTCATTAAAAGGAGGAAATACACCAGTGAGAAAGTATGCAAAGGGATCTGGTAGCACCTTTGAGACTAACTGAGAGAAAGAAGTTGATTCTTCAAATGCTAACACTGGGGGCATATGTCAATTTGTGTGTTTGAATGAAAAAATGGAAGTTGTTACTAGATCTTAAAATGGAAATACAGTATATGGTGAAAGCTGAGAGTGAATGAGTGGTCCTTGTTCAGACTATGTTCTTCCTGATGTCCAGGTATTAACTGTTCATGGCTAACACTGGCTGAATCTGCATTGAAGAAATAATCCAGTTTGACACCACTTCAACTGCCATGGCTCAATGCTGTGGAATCCTGGGATTTGTAGTTTGTTGTGGCACCAGAGCTCTCTGACTGAGAAGGCTACATATCTCACAAAACTACAAATCTCACTTTCCTGGTCATATTTTGATTAATAGACAAATCCTTATGTCAGCACCTGCTCCATACTTGTTTCAAGTCACTCTACCTAAATTTAGAAGAGCCCTCTCTCTAGCTCGATTTAATGCCCTCCCTTCAGCGGTTCTGGAAGGAAGGTTCAAGAAAATTCCCTTCAAAGCACGGCTTTGTCCCTGCAATGAAGGAGATATTGAAACTCTTGAACATATCTTTCTTTACTGTCAATTCTATAAAGATACTCGGCACCAACTGATTACCCCTCTTCTGGAAAAATTTCCAAAATGTTCAGATACCTCATTTGTTTGTAGCCTTTTGAATTGTCAGTTATCTAGTATTGTATACAGAGTAGCAAAATTTTGTTACATTGTATGTAAAATACGCCCTATAATGAAGAGAAGAAACTGAAATATTAACTGAGACCGTTATTGACAGACAACCGAGAAGATACCGGAGTCAGATGCGGACTGCGCTACATGGACCTCGTCCTGTTCTGTGCTTGTATTTTGTGCATAATAACTACATTTTATCCTTTATCTTTTTTACCTTTTTATTCTTTTGTCATTTATAATTGTAGTACAATCTAGAAGTTTTTATAATTAGAGCTTAATTACGGTTTATTGTGATTCGATTGTTATTTGTACTTACTGGTCAAGGACCGAATAAACTTTTACTACTACTACTACTACTACTACTACTACAAATCTCATAAATCTGTATCACTGAGCAGTGGCAGTTAAAGCAGTGTCAAACTGGATTATTTCTGTAGTGCAGATGCAGCCATTGTTTCCTTTTGGTGCTCTGTTCATGTCAGTCTTTTCTTCTTCAGCATCAGCGTCTCCAGCAGCATCTTTACAAACTGAACAATCTTTTCCATTTACAGCATAAACACTAACATTAGAATGTGAAAACATTGCAGAAGACAACACAAAGGCAGTCAAAATATTTTAAATTTTCCAACCTCCCCTCTCCCCAGACAGGTTAAAGTGAACAGTTAAAATCACATGCCAAATAAGAGGGGATTTCTTTACCAGATGCTAGAAAGTTGTCAATGAGGAAATGAGCAGGGGTTGCACGGAAAGAGAGTTTCAGAGCCTAGGTCCAGCTGCTGAAGGAGAGAAGCCTTCACCTCTAGTAGCCTTTCAAATAAAAGGCCATCTTCTGTACTGTACTGTAGGACACCTGGCTGAACTTCTTTGGCATGAAAAGAAGAATGCTAATTACAATGATTGCATAGGAAGGCTGGAGGTTATCTGCCATGAAAGGGACCTGGGATCTTTGAGTACTGTGAAGGTAGACCTTCCCACCTCCCAACACTCCTGTTTCCTGATGCCTCTTGGAGTCTTATCGCACTACACTGTTATAGCACTATTATTCCACTTTAACTGCTACAGCTGCCTCCTGTGGAATTCTCGGGTTCGTAGTTTAGTCAAGCTTAAGTGCTCTCTGGCTGAGAGGGCTAAATACCCCTCCCTGAACTGCAAATCCCAAGATTCCACAGGAGGCAGCCAGAGCAGTTAAAGTGGAATAGGAATACTATAAATGTATAGTAAAAAAAGGCCTTTGGCTTTCTGCTACCCTGCACAAAATATCTACAACCAGCTTTCAACACTGAGCAAAGTTTCTCGTCGGATTTTTGCCCTTTCTACAAAAGGTGGGGTGAGGAAGACAAGTCTGTCTGGCTGTGTTGCACAATTACTGTGTTCTATAAGACTACAACTCCCATTGTTCCTGACCACCTTCATGGGGCTGATGGGCATCTGAGTCCAACATTTGGATGACCAGGTGTTCCTGATGTATACAGTCAAACCCCCGCATCCGTAGAACCAATATCCGTGGTTTCAATTATCCACAGGATACAAAATAGGGGATGCATATCATAGGGTTGTGCTGGAAAATGCCTAGAGAGGCATCCTCTTTAGACATCTTCTAGGTCTTCCAGAACAACTCTATGATATGTTTTTACCAGAAGACCTTACATTTAATAGGCTTCGCTATTATCCATGGTTTTTGGTATCCATGGTAAGTCTAGGAACCAAGCTCCCACGGATACTGGGGTCTGACTGTATTTTGATCTAAGCTTAAGTCTTATAGGGTGACTTAAGAAGAAATACAAAAGTCAGTAATGGGCCTAAAGAAGAATGTGGAACTAAGGAGATTATTAGACGCATCCAAAAGAATACCAGGACGACGTTTCTGTCCAACGAATGGGACCCAACTTCAGCCATCCTCGTCACATTCTGCTCCTGTGCTGTGCTACATCTTTTCATCAATAAAAAGTGATGCCTTATTAATGGCTGCAGCACAGGAGCAGAACATGATGAGGATGACAATGACTGAAACTGGGTCCCATTCCTGGGACAGTAACATCATCCTGACGTTCTGCTCTTGTACTTTTTGCTGCATCTGATAATCTCCTAAGAATAGGAAGTCGAAAGAGAAGGAGGAGGAAGAGGAGAAGAAGATGATGATGTTGACACTATCTTTCCATTTTAAACCATGCTCAGGGTGACTCCCAGCGTATGGGAACTATCAGAAACCCCCCCCCCCCAAAACATCTTAAAAGCAAACCAGATCAAAGTGAAATGTGAACAAACCTTCTGTTCTGGATGCAACATAAGGTGTCCCTTTCTTGCAAAGCTGAAGGAAGCCATCACCCTCTCCCCCCTCCCTGCTGCCCTGCCACCTTTAACATAAAATTGGAAACCCAAGGTTTTAGCTGGATAAAGATCAGGTTTCATGCACTACAGGCTGCCTGCCTTATCTGTTAATGCCCCCCCCCAAACATGCAATGCCTCGGCCCTGTGATGTTTGAGTGCTGGCAATGCCTCTGGAGTAATGTGACACAAAAAGAGCTGGGAATTAACCTCCTGGAAAGAATAATCAGGAGGGGAAAGGCCAAGGTTTTCCATGACTCTCCCCCTCTTTCCCATCATGGCCTCTCCTCTTGGGCTCTGGCCAATAGGCAAGGCTGTGAATGATTGTTTCCCTCCCCACCACCCCAGCTTGGTCATAGGAAATAGTTTTTTGTGAATGGCGATAGGGCATTACTGCCGATAAGGGTGGAGGCAGGATTTTACCCTGCAAGGGACCGCCTGTAAAGGGAGCTTTTTCCACCATGCCTTCCAGGATCAGGTTCTGTCATCATCTTATCAGGGAACTAAAGAAAGCGTCCGAAAACACAGTGGCTGATTCAAGTTGAGTGTGTGTCAGGGGATCCTTTGGCAGTGGACAGTTCATCTTTAAGCGGAGTCACCTCCTTCATCTCCTTGACGTAGCCACTGATGTCTCTTCACTTGCCCATTCCCCCAATGGGTCCCAATTCACAGAACTGCCTAGGGTCAAGGAAAATGGGGTATTTGGGAAGAATGCAGGAGGATGATCCTTGCCAATGTTCTCCTGAGCTTGGAAAAATGGCATTTTGCAGGACAGCTCCCAGATTCTGGAATTTAGCAGAACTATTGGCCCCTCTGATGAGCCTGTTGATTTTTTTGGGGGGGGGGGCAGGGGTTACTAAAACAGGCTACAGAAGGGTTCTTGCCCTTCAGGTCAAATAAAATTCAGCACAGAAGATGACTGATCCCTCCAGAAGCCACCAAAGACAGAGGCAAGAGCCACGGGCACATTCCTGCTGCAAATTCTTTCACACAAATTAAATTGGTTTCTGTGGGAGTTCAGCTGCTTTCAAGACTTCATTTTTTTCTTCTCTTGCAACAACTTCAGCCACCCCCGCATTTCTCCTCCTAAGTGAAACAAAACCCCAAAGCCAACAGATCCCAAAAAGTTCCCTAATGGGGTAGGAGCAAAAGGAGCCATTTCTCATCTGTCACTTCAGATTGTGTATGAAACACACTTCTTCAGATCCACAAGCCAGTGCTCTGGCAAAGAATGGTGGCATGCATGATTCTTTTTCCCTCTCTCATTTTTCAACTAGGGTGGAGGTGAGCTGCACAAACACACCGCTTGCTGAGATGGCTTGGTTGTATAACTCTCATCTCTTCCATCTTAGCTTAATATCACAGCAGCAAGAGAAGTTTAGATAGCATCTGTCCAGCTTTCAAATTTATGATCCTCTTGTGATTCATAAATCACTGTGGGGTTTGCTTACAACCCTCCCTTTGGGGAGCAGGAGAATCCCTTTATGGCTATGTCTCTATGGAACATTCTCCGGTCAAATGTGATTTCTCTTGAAAAACAGCATGTGAATGGTCACTCATTTTCTAAGTTCCATTCCTTAACTCTGTATTTCTCTACTGCTTTTTCTTTGGTGTCATTTCCCTCCCATGTGTTTAGCATCCTCATTTGTCACATGGGTGATCTCAGCTAATCCACGATCACATAGAGACCAGGAATAACAGTGCTGCCTTCTTTCTTTCTTTCTTTCTTTCTTTCTTTCTTTCTTTCTTTCTTTTATTTATTTATTGTCCTGCCTTTCTCCCTGCACAGAATCCAAGGTGGGGTGTAACTTTTTAAAAAACACAATACAACTAGAAGACACTTAGTCCAAAAGTTAAAACACAATTAAACCAAACTTATATTTTAAAAAACTCAAGTTAAAATGCAAGTTAAAAGCTGTTTCAAAAGCGCACTTAAAACATAAAAAAGCTCCATCTGCTGTACTATATTAAAAACCAAATGCCTTTTTAAATAAAAAAAGGTCTTTACTTGCCAGTGGAAAGACAGCAAGTGGATCTCCTGGGACTTGTCTAGATAATGAAAATACTCCTCATAGAATTCGAGGAGCACACCTTTTGTCCCAATGGGATTCCATGGTGATTCACCTTATTTGGAAGGAGGGGGATGGAAAAACTCTGTTTACTGCCTTTTTGGCTTTCCTCAATTTAAAAAATAAAATAATGTGAGGAAATGCACATTAGTGCTCATTAGGGCAACCAATTTGCTTTGCTGTTCATCTTGGAGAGGGCAGAACTGGAGATATGATTGGTTGGATGTGCAAGGGGGTGGGCTTTCTGGCAAGGCAGCACCTGGAAGCACTCTATTGGATTTTTGCATCAGCAATTGTGTGCTTTTTTGCTCTGCCAAGGCAACCAAATATTTTTTTTAAGCAGAAAGTCACACTTGTGCACATCTGCTTTAATGTTAAAAAAAACCCTGTGCAGTGGCATCAGTGTATAACACACTGATTTACAGCCACCATCTTGATTCACAGGCATGTGAACTTCAAACACGGATAGCTTTTCAGGGTATTGTTTTTGCTGAAAGACCATGGAGACAAAAGAACGCTGCTGCAAATTTGTAATAATGTAGAGGAATGAGCATTATTTCCGCTCATCTAGACTAGACCCTTGGGAGCAGCCACCAGGAAGGCTCTCTCCCATGTCCTCACCATATGTGCCTATCATGGTGGTGAGTCCAGGCAAAGTCTTCCCCCACATGAGCTCTTAGAGCTCATGCAAGCTCATATACAGAGATATGGTTTATAAAACAGTCTGGACCCAAGCTGTGTAGGGCTTTAAAGTTTATAACCAACACTTTGAATTTTACCTGGAAATAGATCATCTGGTACGTAACTAGTAACTAGTCAGCTGTTACTAAATGATATTGTCATGGAGGGCAACAGAAAAAGTCGGAAGGGAGAAGATTGGTGGGGGAGGACTATAGCAGCACCTTTAAGTCCAACTGGTTTTTATTTTAGCATGAGCTATAAACCCACTTCTTCAGATACATTACTGAATGATATCCAGACCTCAAGATATAAAGCATATTTACACAGTTGTGGGAGCTGGAATGTAATAGGAGCCAGAAAGATGCAAATCATGACCCTCATTTTCAAAGGGCTGTGTAAGATAATACAGGTTTTTCAGATTTTTTACAGTGGTCAGTTAGTGTTGATGTGTGAGAGCAATAAAAGTGCTTACCAAAAGTCAGTTTCCTTTACTGAGAAGATCCATTTCATTACATGTGCAATAGTGAGGACTCCTGCATTAATACATGTAGTGTGCCATGAAGCCATTGTCTTTGTTCATGCCTCTACTAATGGATCAGAATCTGTAAATATAATTCAATTCAGATGTTATTCTTTCTAGTCTTCTGTTGTAATTGCCTTGTTCAAGGACTGTGACCTTTCAGTCCTGTACAGTATGTCCAGGGAGGTTGAAATGTTCTACAACTGTTTTTGGATGTTGCCACTTCTAATGTCTGATTTGTGTCCATTTATTCTCTTGCATAGAGACTGTCCTGCTTGTCCAATGTAGAGTGCAGAGGGGCATCCCTGGCATAGGATGGCATATCATGTTGGAGGAATAACAAGTGGATGTATCTCTGATGTTGTGGGTGATTTTATTGGCCCCTGTAATATTGCTTCTGGAGTATATGTGAAGATGTGGAGGGCAAGTAAAGGAAATTTAAAGGAATGCACTAGCATTTCTGACAAAATTCCCACCCTCACATTAAAACAGGAAGGTGTTCTCCAGGAGTGCCTTAAACATCTGGAAACCTTGACTAGTGATCCTGGCAAACTGAAATGCTTTTCAGTCTCTCTCACTAGCTGGAATCCTATTGGTGCACTACTCCAGTTGTGGTGGTAGGAGAGGAAAGGTCACAGTTTGCAACACTCACACAGGAAGTAAGGTAGTGGATAAAAAATAGGCTGCTCTGTGCCAGTAGATTGTATCTGCCTTCCAGGGCTGGTTTAAGGCACCAGCAGCATCAGCATCCACAGGGGGGGGGCATCATTGTGGGGGCCCCGTAGTAACCCTCCTACTGCAAAAACATTATTAGTAATAATCTGAATATCCTGTACTGTGAACAGCTTAGATTGAGTTAGGTTACATTGATCTGAGATAAACATATGGGTCCCCCAAAATAAAGCATTGCATCCTTAAACTGGCCCTGCTGCCTTCCTTTGTCACCACTACACAAACCAGGAAAAGTGCCATTACTAGCACAGTGCATCAGTAATGCTCTGGTCATTTTTTAAAAAAGTCTAGTAATAAATGAAATCTAAAATTATTTAAGAACAACAAATAGAATTACAAATAAATATTTTTTTTAATGAAAACAACTTTGGCTGGACCGTGTCATTAGGACAGGACTGGAGAAAGTATAGTCCATGAGGGCCCCATTGCTTCCCAAAGTGACCAGATTACTCCTCCCCCCAATTTTTTTTAAAGGCTTTGGATGATTTTCACCCCCAGCCACCTCAAACTGCCTTAAACCTATTGCAACGTGCTGTTGATTTTGCCTCCCACTTAAAAATGGGGAGGGGTGAATCTAAAAACTGGCCCAAATCAGCTGAAAACAAAACCTGAAGTGACATGATGTTACTTCTGGTCACATCAGCTGCAACTGACTGCGAAAAAGAACAGGGTGAAAGAATTGACCCATCCTCTCCAAAATTGCCCATCCCAACCTTAGGATTTTACACTACAGAGCTAATCTAAATTCCTAGTATGGTTTGCCTTTTTTTTAAAAGCAAGTAAAAGATAAATACATCGGAATAGTTGGATACCTGTTCAGAAATTGTGATTCATCCTTAGAGTGATGCATGCCATGTCAGTTGACATTTAGCATTGGATGATGGCAACTGGGACACCAAAGTATGCAGCATTTCTCTGATTGATGTTACCCCCGTCTTCTAGCCACACACAATTGTTAAATGTGACCGATGCAGCAATTTTCACTGTTCATAAAACCTATAAGGTTTTACTGTACAAGACCAGTTTCGGTCATCATCCCTCTGCTAGGGATGATGTTACTCAGCAGTGACATCATCAATGAAAGGAATAAAATCTAAGAACATAAGAAGAGTCATGCTGGCTCAGACCAAAGCCCTATCTAATCCACCATGATCAAACAGATGCCCACAAAAAACCTGTTAGCAAGCTATGAATGCAACAGCATATCCTTTACTTTTTACCACTGTTGTCTCTTTTAGAAGATGGAGCAGTGGGTGGTGGGTGGTGTTTAGGGATTTTTATCTGTATTGTATTTTAATTTTTGTAAGCTGCCCCAATTGTTTTAACAGAGGGGTGGGGTATAAATAATAACAATTATTATTATTATTATTATTATTATTATTATTATTTTAACCAAGGAGCAAACTAAAGGGAACCATTGGGCAAAGTAAATTCTCTTTTCCCAGAATGGGAACCCAAGATTTGCCAAAGAGCTGCTTCTGACAGGTTTATGTCACTCCAGAAGAACTCTCTTTGTCAGCTCATCCTAATGATGGAGCCACCATCCCATATTAAGGTATTTCAGTGACAATGTCTCATATGCAAGGTCATTTCCTCCAGGGCAAGCCCCTGCTGGCCAATGAAACACTGAGAGCTTCTGTTTAACATCTGTTATTACTTTTATTGTGGCCTTACTGGGTCACTGCTTCTGCTCTGGTCACCTCCCCTTTCAACCTCATTCACTCACAAAGGTCAGGGTGAAACAGTCCTCCTGTCCATGTCATGAAAGCATTCAGACCTATCTTGGATTCCTCTCCCTTCACAGGCTTATTGTGGGTGCTAAAGGTGGTGCCCAAACTGTCTTGCTAGATTCACAGAGAGGTCATGCCTATGGCCCACATTTACTCATGGTGACCTTTCACTTTTAGCAATGTCAAAACAAGCCTGCCAGAAACTCCCCCTCTTTCCAGTCTTGGAAACAAAGGACATACTCTTCAGTTTATCTTCCCTGGGACAAAGTGTGTGACAGTATAAACCAGTGTTTCTCAACCAGAGTCCCCTAGAACCCTAAGGTTCCCCAAGAGGTTGCCACATGCTGCAGCTCTCTGCATAATTTCTGTTCATATCACCAGGGACTTGCACCTGCAGTCCCAAAAAGGTGTGGGGACACTTTTTGTAATTTCCCTTCCCCCAAATGATAGGGGGTTCTTGGGTGCCTCAAAAGTGGCCCTGGGGCTACAAAGAGCAAAAAGGCCATACTGTACTTTGCCCTCCCCTGTATGAAAGGTTGATTCACCAAGGCTGGAGCTACTGTTTTTGGTTTGTTCTGAATCTATTCTGAAACATGTACATCAGAAAAGTGGGTTCTAATGCATAGAAAAGTAACTTGTCCAATATTATTTGATGACTACTTTCTCTGCAGGAGATTCAAAATCCAATGTCCAGTCCTACTGTTCCTTCTGACAGATGAAAATCCACAAGATATAGTCACTATTAAAGTTGGCTCGCCCAAGTGAATCTACTTATTACTCAGGGCTTGCCTATATGAGCCCCCACAATTTATCACAATATCTCAAATATCTTTAAGTTTTTTATACCTATTACCTCTTATATCCAAAAAAAGAGGTAATAGGTATAAAAAACTTAAAGATATTTGAGATGAGCCCCCCAAAAATGGAGTGCCGCACAGTAATGGCATTTTAAAGCAGCTGTTGACTTGCCCTAACATTGTTTTTGACTCCATAAGCTTTGTATGCAAGATGGTGACCATGAGTGATTTATTTGCACTTGTACTTAGCTCAATATGCTGCCACTGAACTTTGTTTTTTAAAAAACCAAACCCTGATGTCCAAGGTACAATAAAGTGATTTTTTTATTTAACAGGAAAGCAAAGAAACCAACACCCCATTTTATTGTCTTAGCAATTGCTCATTAAAATGAAAATGTAACATGGAGGTTCTGGTGCTTGCCTGGTTAGCCCCCTGTGCTCACCTGGCCAATCAGCTTTGTGCTTCCTCTCCTATGGGAAAGTGATTTATATCGAATCACTTGTTCCAATGAGCAGGAATGCACATCCCCCTTGCTGTTTTTAATGTTTTGGACCCCCTCTCTTTCCTGATATGGCAAAACAATGTACGGTAGAATGCCATTGAGACAGGTAGGATTCTCCTCAAATTCTGTGAGGAGTATTTTTGCCATTAAGACAACTCCTAAGGGTGGAGAATCAGTGGCCTTCCAGATGTTCAAGAACTGCTACTCACCACTGGCCTCATAGAAAGATAGAATTATAGAGTTGGAAGAGACCTCAAGGGCCATCCAGTCCAACCTCCTTCGGCCATGCAGGAATACAAATCAAATCATTCCCGACAGATGGCCATCCAGCCTATGTTTAAAAACCTCCAAAGAAGGAGACTCCAACACACTTCCAGGCAGTGTATTCCATTTTTGAATAGCTCTTACTGTCAGGAAGTTCTTCCTAATGTTTAGGTGTAAACTCTTTTCCTGTAGTTTGAACCCATTGCTCCATGTCCTAGTCTCTGTAGCCACAGAAAACAAGCCTTCTCCATCCTCAATATGACATCCCTTCAAATATTTAAACATGGCTATTATGTCCCCTCTCTACCTTCTCTTCTCCAGACTAAACTTGCCCAGCTCCCTGAGCCGCTCCTCATAGGGCATGGCTTCCAGACCTCCCACCATTTTGGCTGCCCTCCTCTGGACATGTTCCAGCTTGTTCATATCCTTCCTGAATTGTGGTGCCAAGAACTGGACACAGTATTCCAGGTGAGATCTGACCAAAGTAGAATACAGTGGCACTATTACTTCTCTTGATCTAGACACTATACTAGTCTGTTTGGGGCTGATTGAAACTGAAATGCAACAACATCTGGGGGGCTATCAGTTCTCTCTTCATGACCAAAGGCTTTGCTGCAAGGGAATTTATACAAATTCAGGGCACTCCAACAAGCAAGTGTTGTGGTCTGTTGATTCGCCCATCTCTCTTACATACCTTCAATAATCTGAAATAAACGTCATCACAGCATTAATGCAGGTGTATGCCCTGTGTCCCCCTCCCCAAATAATACCAAACCAACAGAAGTGGAAAAGTAGAACCAGATAACCCCTTAACCCCCACCTCAGATCTCATCCAAAAAGGATCTTGGCGTTCAGACTCAGAATGGGTGTAGCCTACCCTTCAGAAGTGACACTGCCCTGAAGTTCACAATAGTGGTTTATGAAAGGAAGATTAGGCATCACTTTCAAATCAGGATCATGGTTTTAATTTTCCCTTTAGATTCATAAAACTGGGTGGAGGTGGAGGAGAGAGACAAGGAAGGAAGATTTATGATCTCCACATCTCTTCCACACAGTTTATGCAAAGCCTTGATCAGGTGTCAGGCACGTGGGAGCTCTCGGGAGTGTCAATCCCTGATCAAAAGCAATGCTTGGGCTTCTCCTCCCCATTTTAACATGCTTAAGCTCACAATGTGATCCATAAATGGACACATTAACCTCTCCAGTTCAAACTGGAAATTCATTTCAGGATGTCACTGTCTGAAGGCTGCAAAATAACCCTCCCCCCTTGCTTCTGTGTGCCAGGCCTGAATCTCTCCTTCTTTGAAGTTTCTCACCCTGCCTTCCTGGACTCAGGAGACTTAGATTAGCATGCTACTTATTCAAAAAGGGAAAGAGCACAACTGCCGATTGGTATTAGGCAAAGAAGAAAGGACAGCCTCATTTCCCTCTTCCCCTGGAACCCATCAATTCCATGTGGAGCATGTGTTCTGGATGGTGAACTAAAGCAGAAAAGAAGCCATTCCAAAAGGATGGTAGGAAAACCTACAGTGGGGTGGACACCTGTTGGAGGCTAGCCACCCCACCCCAGAGAACCTGGAGATCTGTACCCTTCACTGCACTCCTCACCAAAAAATAAATAAAACATTTTTTAAAAAATCATATTTTTTTTGCCCCAAATTGCCCTCCAGAGGGTGCATGAGGCATTTTTGTCATATCTTTGTCATCCCATTTTAGGCCCTGGACAGTTTTTTTTTTTTTTACATCAGGATATGATCTTGGTGTTATTCCCTGTTCACTTCTTGTTTTAAAAATGTTTCTCCTGGACCTATAATATCCCCATTCTAGTCTACTTCTAGTCCTCCTTTGAAATGCTAAGATTTTTGTGTTCATGGAGTTCTTGTCAAAGGGATGGTTCCATCATCCTATCACTCACCTGCATTATGAAGAGCTGCTGTCTGAAGAAAGCTGTACTGTGCAATATATATTATCCCTCTTGATTTTGTGTGCTTCCCTGTCCTATTTCGTGATTCCTCCTATTGGCTATTAATACAAGGATGGGAATTATGGGGATCATGGGAGCCCTGGGGGCGTAGTGGTTAAATGCCAGGACTGCAGCCCCAATATTGCAAGTTCTATCCCAAAGGGCTCCAAGGTTGTCTCAACCTTCCATCCTTCCATAGGTTGGTAAAATGAGTACCTGACTTGTGGAGGCAATTAGCTAGCACACATTGGGAACCACTTGGAGAGTGCCTAGTGCGCTATAAAAGCAGTGTAGATGTGTAGGTGCTATTGCTTAACAATTTGTAAGCTATTCTGAGAGCCTTCATGGCTGAAGAGCGGGGCATAAATACCAATAAAAAATAAATAATAAAATAAATTCATGAAGTCTCAGCCTACCAAAGAGGACCCCCCCCCCAACAAAAATCTTTTCTAGGTTCCAAACTAGGAGAAAGGAACATGGGTTTTTACTGGGATACCTTCCTTTTCAGTACATTATCATATGGGTTGCTATTCCCTCTTACTACATGAAGATGTTTGCTCTTCACTACTAAAAAATGAAATGGTGGTGGTGGGGAGGGTAGTTTGATACATTCATTTTCAGCAGTGGGTGGAGGACATCATCACACAATGAGAGCAATACTGTGCCTCTATGTGAAAAGCTATCCTGCTACTTCTTTTTGATCAAAATTCCAGGGTTTAATCTTTTTAAAAAAATTAGAAATGATTTGTAAGCCATTTCTAATGTAGAGTCTCATGTGGCCCCTTGGAAGGACCCAGGCTTGGAAACAAATTCACTGTTGACCCTTGGAATTGCCCTCCCATGGTTTACTCTATAACCCTAGTGTCATTGTTTCTCTCCCCAAATTTCTTCTGAGTTGTTGCAAGAATACGCTACCAAGCTGGCTGCAGTTGACCTTCTAATTCCTAGCTTTATGGAAGCAAGAAGAAAGACAATACTGTATTCTGTGAGTATAATGAGTATACACCATTTTTAAAAACAACACCACTGAGGCTAAGTTTTCAATGACCTTGCTAGGAATACCACTTATTCTAGAGCCCCAGCTGGACCAAGCTTGAAACCAAGTGATTAGCCATTGATCTAGAAGATGAGAAGGCTTCCAGTTTGATCTAATGCATGAAACCAATTGTGCAAATATTCCTCTAGAGACTCACATTTTGCATCTAGAGAGATGCCTGGAAGCCACAGTGAGGGGGGGGGACCCTGAATTGCTAGCATATGTTTCCCACACATCAAGATGAACCAATAGTTATGTGTGGTTGTAGGGGAGGAGTTTGGTTCCCCCTTTCCTTATCCCTTCAGCTTAAATGAATGTGCAAATGAAGAAATTACTTTTCTGAGCAGCAGGGTTTGTATAGCATCTGGGCAAATGGCTCTAAAAAGCATGCTCAGGAGAGCCCAGATTGCAAAAAAAAAAAAAAAATCAATGTGAGGTGTGAGTGTGAGATGTGAAAATGTTGGGACACTTCAGATCTGATCCAATCTGGTTGCTATCAAGCCTAGACAAGGAGGGGAAAAAGTGGGGGGGGGGAGTTTCAAAAACTATTAAAAAAATTATGACAGGGTGCCGGCAGGCTGCAAAGGCAGAGAGAAGAGAAGGTGGGGCGAAGAGAGAAGAATGTTTCATAAAAGCAGAGTGTCTTAATTGTTCAGACTGTTCTACAAGTCTGGCCAGACAAGCTGACCTCCTCTGGCCTGTTATTTTCCTTGCTCTGTGACTCCTCTCCCTGTAGACCCCTGACTTAACCAGAGCTTGGTTTTCACAAGTTGAATCCCCACTGAAACTCTCCTAGGTCCTACGTTAGAATCCTAACACTATCACATCCAGATTTCACACTCTGAGGATTAGAAAGATAATTGTTTGTTTATGTTGGTTTAAAGCCATGGGTGTGTTTCAAGTCTACATACCCCAATGAAGCCAAGTAAGTCACCTGCATGTTTGGATTATACAGGATGCATTCTCAAGTGAGCTTCAAGTTCTCAACATGACACCTAACCTCAAGCATCACAGAGAGGATTTTGCTGCAAATGGAATAATGCCAAGCAGGGATGAGGGCTTTGGGGGCTTTTAGATGTTTTGGCCAACAACCCCCATCAGCCCCACCCAGCATGGATTCTGGGAACTGCTGTCCAAAATAGCTGAAGGACCAAAACTTCCTCACTCCTGCTGTAAAGGACTGGGTAAAGCAACTAGTGTGTTCAAGATCTAGGACCTCCATATATTAGAGTATGGAGATTATCAGACAAGCCTCTAAAAATGTTCTTGTCCCTCTATATTTTAAAATGTAAGTGTCCCAGCACAACAACCCTTTTTATCATATCTTAGAGTACGGAGATTATCAGACAAGCCTCTAAAAATGTTCTTGTCCCACTATATTTTAAAATGTAAGTGTCCCAGCACAATAACCCTTTTTATCATATATCACTGTAATACTGAGAAAGAGCAGCCCCAGGTTTATTGGAGCATGCACACTAGCACTGTTTACTTCTGCGTTTGCCAGGGCACGTGATCTCGGAGGTTCTGGGGATAAGATGCAAGTGTTCTTAAAAGTCCAAAAATGGCTAAATTAAAAAAAAAGAACACACAAGCACAGAAACACACTTAAAAACTTGCCCACAAAATGGGGAGGTTTGTAAAAAGAGTGTCCCATACCTAGCTTTCATATTCTCACTTGGAAGTGTTCTGGTGGGGACTGCCCATTGATGCTGTATTCAAGAGAGCAGAATGGTGCATGGTTTCAGATGCTTGCAATTCCTTGACAGAAATGCCATGGCAGATCGATTGACAGCTTTGGACCATTAATAAAAAAGAACACCTTATTAACAACTGCATAATGCCAAAGCATGATGTCGTATGATATGAGTGCCATTTCTCATTCTTTTGGTGTCATTATCATGCCATATTTGCAGTGTCTGATAATCTCCTATGTCTTCTTATACACGCCCACTCTTCTGATATCATCTTTAAAGGCATTATTTGTTTCACTCAGTCTGAGAATTCAATATCTCTCTATTGAGAAGCAGGGCTATTGGGTTGGGAGTTGTATCTAGGATTATAGAATGGCAAGCTTCATGAGATGCAGTTCTCCCTTGCTTTTAATGTTACAAAAGACCTAACTGCTCTGAAAGGCACTAGGACTGTAAGAAATGGTGTCTCACACACACATCTGCTGTGGCCGCATTCTGATTATTAAATATAATTACACTGGTGTTCCAATGTTGTTTTACTATTTGTTTCGTTTCCTATGTTACACATGTTGAGTATTGTGGTTTTAATTTTTAGTTGTAAGCCACACAGAACAGTTGACAACTGCAGGACACAAGTGTCTGAAATAACAAAGAAATAATAAAGGTTGAATGGAATCATAAACAAAGCAAGTAACTGAGCCAATGTTCTCTGGGAATCGCTGGATTTTTACCCCTGAGAAAACTACGTATGCAGTATCTAAACTTGCAAGATGTGGTCCTCCTGATGGACAAGGTCAATAGTGATATGACCATCATTCTCAAAGGACCTGCAATCCTCTCCCTCTGTTCCCCTATCCAAATACTTCCTACTGCTTTCATTAGCCTTGTGTGAGTGCTTGAAGCGTGAGTAAATGCCATTGATATTATTTTCCAATAAAGTTCATTTAATTGTATTATCTAGCTTGTAAGCCTCCTCCTTAGTACCAGTATATAGAGGTCTAAAAGGTCTCACTGTTACCCACCTCTCATATTGCCAAGCCAAGTATATTAATTACCCATTTTAATATTAGTGTGTTTGAGGGTCCTTCCAGATCCACAGCATTTCAGGTAACAAAATGACTCATGTACATGCCTCTCTTGAAGATTTTGTTGTGGTATTTAATTCTTGTTAATCCAAACTTCCTTCTTTTGCATATAGAAAACATGGGCCAGTATCCTGTTGGTGACTGACACAGAAGTTGTGCTATCCATGTAGAGTGGGAGATTTTTGGGGGGAGGGATATGTAACAGTGACATCCAGCTGCTGGTGGTGTAAGCACAGTTGCACAGGCAGGACCACTGCAGCATGCCATAGTGCATTAAAGTAGACAGGGCATTATGTGAAGGAACATTATTTCTACATGTTGTCTCTATGCATTGCATATTTGCAATTGCACAGTAGGTTGTCAGCAGGGCCGGTTTAAGTTACGAGTGGCTTCAGCATCCGCAGGGGGCCCCATCATTATGCCCCCCCATAGTAACCCTCCTCCTGCGAAAACATGATTAGTAATAATCTGAATATCCTGTACTATTAGGTTGCTTAGGTTGAGTTATGTTAAATTGACCTGAGATAAACATATGGGACCCCCAAAATAAAGCATTGCAGCCCCCCCCCATTTCCTTAAACTGATCCTGGTTGTCAGTCATTGATCAACATACAAGGGATTGCTTAATGTGCCTCTGCAGATGAATATTTATGCTACGCTGAAGGAAAGTGGGATCTCAGTTGGGTTTTGAATACTCCTCTCTTGCACAGTGAGAAGGAAGCAGGTACCCAAACATGAACACCATAGGCCCATGAAGGACCTCCCCTCATAAAACAGAAATGTTATTATTGCTTCTCATATCAATAGAATCAATAGGCTCACTGCAGGGAAACCTTATATAAATTAGATTGTGAGTTCTTCAAGAGTTTACCAATCAGTTGAGATTAAGATCACATGCTACTGATTCTAGACACGATTAGATTTGCTGGAGAAGCACCTGAAGGTCTCAGGCCAGTAATCCAGTAAAGAAAACCAGCTGTGGGAACTGGATAGAGAGGATAAGGAAAAATCAAGGACGCACCTTATTCAGCCTGACTTCCCCTGTGCTTTGAAAAGCTTCCCCCTTTCCCAAGATGTGCACTGTTTTTCTTATGCTGCTCTCTTGCACTATCTATATATAGAAACTCTATACGCTTTGATGGGTTTTCATAGACCCACATGCTTCCATTCATGCTTTCCATTCTCTTAAATATTTATAAAGGTTTCAAGAGCAGAATTTTTTTTTAAAAAAAATCAGAAAGTTCTTAGATACAGAGCCAGATTTAAAAGAAAGCGAGAGAAAGAAATGCTTCTGTTCTTTGCCAGGCAATCTGGCATCAATCAAAGACACTGGGAAGAGGCTATGTAAAGAAAAAGAAGAGCTGATAACCTTTTATTTCTCCGGTCATCATTCACTGTTATTAATAACTTATCGCCATTGACAGGTCTGATGTCTCCCAGCTGTATTTGGGTTTATTTGACCAAAGATAGATAATGTGGGCCATTTCTTTTCCAACCACCATGCAGATGAATAAGGGACAGTTGCCGTCTGGATTAAAATGAAATATAAGTATATATATATATATATATATATATATATATAAATATATATATCTTTAAAAGGCCAAAGAGCTACCTGTATGGAAAATTGGACAAGATATATGAGCACTTCATATCTGTTAACACTTGAAAGCACAACTTCCAAACAGCCAAGTTTTTTTTCAAGGAGCTTTTGGGTAGGAGGGAAAAAAACCACCTTACTCAGTTCTTTCTCAAAGTTGTTGATGTTATTCCAGGGCTAGAATTTTCTTTATAAATGTTAGTTTATAGTTTGTTTAATTTCATTTATAAAGAGATATTGTCTTAAAAGAGCGGTATTAAACATACATGCTGTTTGTTTTTTGTTTTTATTACAGCTGGGAGTATCATGAAAGCCATGCATGATCTGACACTCACATTGAACCAAAACTTACTGTATATGTCATATCTATATAGCTCAATATTTTGAGGTCAGGAAATCTACAATAAGAGTTATGTTTAGAAGGGAGAAAGAAAAGTGAAATCGTTGGTGGTGAAATTCTGATACCAGCATATATCCATACATTTAGTTCTTTCAGTTTATTTTGTATGGCTCTTGCTTCTCTTTTTGGTTTTGGATATTTTGTAGATCAATCTAAATTTCAGTTGAAAATAACATTGGTATCAGTAGAATTTGCAAATTTGCAAAGTTGTCCAGGATTCCTAATGTACAGTTGACCCTTTTTATCCATGGATTCTGCATCTACGGATTCAACCAACCACAGTTTGAAAATATATATATAAAAAAAAAAATTCCAGAAAACCAAACTATTATTTTACCATATTATATAAGGGATGCCATTTTACTATGCCATTGTATATAATGGGATGTGAACATACACAGATTTTCATATCCGGTGGGGGGAGTCCTGGAACCAAACCCCAGTGGATACTGCGGGTCCACTGTATTAACCATAAATTATAACTGTGACTTATTTGGCCCATAATAGGATCCAAGGACTTTATCACACTATAATATTCTAGCGCTATTATTCCACCTTAACTGCTAAGGCTGCCTCTTGTGGAATCCTGGGATTTGCAGTTCAGGGAGGGGCATTCCAGAGAGCTGTTAGACCTCCCTAAACTACAACCCCCAGAATTCCACAAGAGGCAGCCATAGCAGTTAAAGTGGAATAATAGTGCTATAACAGTGTAGTGTGATAAAGTCACAAGTATGATTTCCCTTCTACTTAACTAGAAACAAAGATATGCCTTCAAGTTGCCTGTCAACTTATGGCGACCTCATGAATTTCATACCTACCATTTAAATCTAAACCAAAGGTACCATTCAGGGATGCTAATGGGCAAATAGCTTACAAAAAATTATCTTTTAAGAGTACACAGAGTGCCCGTGCTGGCTGGGGGATGCTAGGAGTTGTTATTCAACAAAGTAACTTTTTGATGTCTGGGTGGACAGTTACTTATGAAACACTGGTGGTGTTTTATTCTTAGGGCAGGAACATCTCTGCTTTTAATTCTTAAGAGGTATATGAAGTAACCAGAATCTGTTCTCCTAACCAACATTGTTTTGCTGCAGTTTAGAACAGAACCATGTGATGCTAGATGTACCAATCACCTTAACAGGGTGTGTGTATGTTTGGTTAATAGAAAGTGCGGGAGATTCCCATTTTTATTTGGAACAAAAGTCATGGGGAGAAGTGGTGTTACACTTCCATCCCCAGCCACAATTCCTGTGGAAACCTCTGTTCCCACATGCTGCAATTAACAATAAGGAAAGAGAATCCATCAGCACTAATGGGACTATTTTTCCTAATATTGACTTTAGCACAGCAGGGATTTTCACAGAAAGCTGTGGTCCCAATTATTTAAAAAAACAACAACCAGTTCCCACACTATTAAATAAAGAAAACAGCTCAATGAGACTGGGCACACATTTTGCATCATGTCTATCTGCTTTGATCTGTATATATTAGATTCAGATCTTTGAAAACTTCCATCTTGCCTCCTTCCTACATTTAAATATTTATCCATACATCAATGCATCACCAGACTACAAACCCCAAGGATTCCATTGGGCAGAACCATGGAAATTGAAGTAGGATATAGTGCTATACAGTAGGCCCTCCTTACCTGCAGGCTCCAGATCTGTGGATTCGACAGACCATGGATTGTCACATCCCAGACCTAAAATGGAGGTGGCATACATGCACATGCGCTGAAGTGTCCATGTGCACATTGCTGACATTCAGTACTATGGGACGCGATCATCTTGTTAGCTGGGCCAAAGCTAACAAAATGAAATTCAATACGGAGAAATGTAAGGTACTGCACTTAGGGCGGAAAAATGAAATGCATAGATATAGGATGGGAGAGATCTGGCTGAACAAGACTACGTGTGAAAGGGATCTAGGAGTCCTAGTAGACCACAAGTTGAACATGAGTCAACAGTGTGATGTGGCAGCTAAAAAGGCCAATGCGATTTTGGGCTGCATCAATAGAAGTATAGTGTCTAGATCAAGAGAAGCAATAGTGCCACTCTATTTTGCCTTGGTCAGACATCACCTAGAATACTGTGTCCAGTTCTGGGCACCACAATTCAAAAAGGATATTGACAAATTGGAGCATGTCCAGAGAAGGGCAATTAAAATGGTGAAAGGTCTGGAAACGATGCCTTATGAGGAGAGAGTTAGGGAGCTGGGTATGTTTAGCCTGGAAAAAAGACGGTTAAGAGGCGATATGATAGCCCTGTTTAAGTATTTGAAGGGGTGTCACGTTGAGGATGGAGCAGGCTTGTTTTCTGCTGCTCCAGAGACTGGAACATGGAGCAATGGATGCAAGCTCCAGGAACAGAGATTCCACCTCAACCTTAGGAGGAACTTTTTGACAGTAAGAGCTGTTCGGCAGTGGAACACACTCCCTCGGAGTGTGGTGGGGTCTCCTTCCTTGGAGGTCTTTAAACAGAGGCTGGATTGCCATCTGTCAGGGATGCTTTGTGATTTCCTGCATGGCAGGGGGTTGGACTGGATGGCCCTCATGGTCTCTTCCAACTCTACAGCTCTATGATTCTATGATCTGTGTTTTTTTCTTATCTGTGCAGGGTCCTGGAACCGAACTCCCATGGATCTGGAGGGTCTACTGTATTTATGAAGTGTGAATGGGCCCCTGGTCTAAATCACACACAGGACATGGCTCCAATTGTCCTCTGTCACAGGTTTTATCTTCCCCTGCTGCTACTTTTTGACGGTTCTGTCTGCCTCCTCCTCATGAGCAAACGGATACACTACTACAGGGCAACTTCAAAGCAATGGGAGGCAAAAAACCTGGCAGAATAAAACATCCTCAACCCCCTACCCCCATCTCTGAGATGCTATTTTAGAACCTGAAAAACATTTTTCTTCCCAGCATTCTTGCCTTGCAAACAACAGAAAAAGAGAGAGCTGCTCTCTTAATATGCTTAGAATGGCATTCTGTAAAAGAAGCCACTCAATTCTCAGGCCTAGCCATGTCTCCTGGCACATTCTCGTGTGAGTCTTTGGTTTTGTGAGTCAGAACTGTGAAGCAGGCTTCTGAGGAGAGTGTGTGGGTGGTTGCAAAGGCTGCTTTTACGCACTTGGGGGGAGGTGTAACATGACAGACTCTTGTGCCTACACTGCTGTTTTAGGTAACTCACCAGACTTCAGAGCCCGCATTTTATTTATACAGTACTTATTTATTATTACAGTATTTATGCATTGTCTCAGAAAAGCCTAGCCTGTGGCAGTTTACATCAAGCTAAAATGATCACACAATAGTCATAATAGAGTGGGGAGGATATTTAAGCAAAATAACAAGTAAAAAAAGGCACTTGGGTTAAAAACAACGTGGATAAAAGACACTTGGGTAAAAACAACACTGCCTCACTCTTAACGGGGACCATACAGTTCCTCTGCTGCAACATCTCCACTGGTTTCCAGTGTGTTTCTGGGTGCACTTGAAAAGTGCTGGTTATAAATTTTAAAGACCTAGATGGCTTAAGTCCAGGCTAACTGTTAGCCTGTCTATAATGCAGAAATGCAACAGTTGGACACCACTTTATCCACCCTAGTTTTATCCTATGAAATCCTGGTAGTTGTGGTTTTGTGAGATATTTAGCCTTTCCTATCAGAGAACTCTGGTGGCTCACCAAACTACATATAATAATAGAATCATAGAGTTGGAAGAGACCACAAGGGCCATCCAGTCCAACGCCCTGCCATGCAGGAATACATAGGACTTTTTCAGATGCTTTTAAAAATCCCTGCAGAGGTTGAGAGGAGGACAGTGCTGTCCCACTTCCGGTGATCAATTTCACACAACGCTGCCCTCCTCCCATCCTTTGTTTGTGCTTCCTCCGTGCTGGAAGGATGAGAAAGGCGTCACTTTTCATTGACAGAAACTTCCGTCAATGAAAAGCAGCACCTTTCTCGTTCCTCCAGCATGGAGGAAGCATGGAGGAAGGATGGGAGGAGGACGGGACATGCGAAATCGATCTCTGGAAGCAGGACAGCACCATCCTTCTCCTGACCTCTGCGAGTTTTTTTTTTTTAGAGCATCTGAAAATGTCCACAATCAAATCATTCCTAACAGGTGGCCATCCAGCCCCTGTTTAAAAACCTCCAAAGAAGGAGACCCTACCACACCCCCAGGCAGTGTATTCCACTTCTGAAAGGAAAAGAAGGGGGCTAGGCAGGCATAACAAGTCTTTGGAGATTATCAGAAGTGTTAGAAGTAGTGTTACGCGAAATGCCAGGAGATCGCAAAAGGACTCCCTTTTCAGATGATGTTGTTCCCCCCTCATAATGCACCTGTACTGCTGCCGTTCTGCCAGGGCTGCTTTTTATTGATGGGATAAGCCATCAATAGATCCCCCATTCTGTTTCTGTCATGGATGTTCCTGCGACTGAAAAAGTGCCCCTTTATGCTGGCGAGATCCCAGCGTCAATGGGAGGTCCCTGTCAGAACACCTCCGGGTGAGATTGGGACATAAAGGTAAGTGACACACTTTTTATGACCCTCCCCAGGTTACTTGTTATGTTTTCAGTATCTTTTTGTGCTTGCTGTCACTTTTTCTTGTGTATTTTTCTTTTTCTTTTTGAATTTTGTAAGAGGTATGAGTCTAAAAATAAAAATGTATTTAAAATTCTAGGGATCTAGCCCTTTAAAATAAAAATAAAAATATCTTCTTTAAAAAGTAAAAATCACTTTACTTTCAAATTCATGCAGAGTGATGCATTAGGAATGCTAAGACAGCTCAATTAACATTTAAATGTGTGGTCTGATCACCCAATGAATTAGAGTCATTAAAAACAAAGGAGTCACTTTAAAAATGCATATCAAAAGTTTACTGAAGGTATATCAATCTTAATCTGCATACTAAAACAAACTTTAAAAAGGGTTCCTAACTAACTAAGAGAATTTAGGGTAGAATGAGATTCACCCAGCCTTTAGCGGTGGGGGCTGCATGGTGACTTGAAAGGAACTCAAAAACACAACAACATCATGGCATGGCTTCAGCTGAATGGAGACTCTAACTTAAAAGAGACTTGAACAAATGGTCATAATATTTAAATTAGGTCATGTGAATGAATGGCCTATTGCTCCAGTTGGCTGGAATTGCCTAGCGAAATAAGAGAAGGGAAAGTTGGGAGAACTGAAAAGCATGCAGGGTAAATTCCTAGACTTAACTTAGAAATGTGAATGGAGTACACAAGATTGTATTACATTACAATTATTATTTCTCCACATACTACAAATTTCCCATGCTCGCATCTTCTCACGAGAATCCATGAGATTTCGCTCCAGAAAGTGAACGGAGCTCCATTAAGGCTCCATTCACTCCTGGGCTGCCCTGTCTGCTCAGGCATCATCTGGACAGTTCGGACTAGAAATGGGGCAAAAACGCTGTGTCGTCTGGACTGCTGGGTGCAGGAATGAGGGGAGGCAATGTAGACAAGGTTCAAGTCTATGAAATCTTATGCTACCAACTTCTTTCTCTCAGTCTCAAAGGTGCTACAAGATCCCTTCGCACATTAATCCTTTGTGAAACACATTTTCCCTAGCAGTAAAACATTTAAGGGAGAAATGTTATCTCCCCATGACACTTTCCATTTTATTTAATTTTATTTTTTCCAAGTGAAACAATTCACTTAGATACTGGGACTGAAGACTGTTGTTTGAATCAGTCGGCAAATTTCTTTTTCTATCATGCTCAGCAGAAACAAAAGTCCTACTTCTCCTCCCCCTCACATGTTTTTCTTTTCTTTTTCTTTTTCCTGTGCTCTATTTATACCAAGAAATATAGGCCTCAAAAAAGCCTAATATGGATTAGGAAACATCTGGAAATGCAGTTAGAGTCTGCCATAGCAAGATAAAGGATACGTGTCAACTGACAACCCCAAAGGCCACAGACCTTAAAACATCTGAAGGCTCAACCATGACTCCAGGTGGAGTTTTGGCTTATAGCTTTCTATCAGCAGTTTGGTAAAAAAAACAAACATTGGTTTTTGCGAGTCATCAGGAGGGCCACTGGCCTCTCCCAGCTGGCTCGTACTTGACGTAACACCATTGTTCATCACCCTGATATTTTGATGCATATGTGGAGGGTGGGAGCAGTCGGATACTACGTTCCTATAGTGATGATTAGTTATGACAATGGATGTCCCCACCTGGACCTACAAGCTGTATTCTGGTGGGATTTTATCCAATAACAATGCTAATTATTTTTACAATGTTTGACTAATGAATGACTTTGAAGCACCAGAAGGAAGGTGGCTTCCTGCCATTTGCCAAAGGACTGCTGTGCTGAGAGTGTGGAAAGAGCAGATTGATGGAAAGGATTAAGAAGGGGGAAATCCCCCATGCAAGTAGTAATTCATGCTAAGCCTAATTTTTATTTATTTCTTATTTATTGCATTTGTGTGCCTCTCTGCAAGTCTTATGGATTTTTTTTTTTTAAATTCAGGGCTGGTGCATAAGAAGTAACCATCCTGTCTAAAATGACAAGACTGTGAAATGATTCCAGTGTTGGACTAACGGTGCTTTCATACTACACAGTTATAGCACTACAGTTCACTTTAACTGCTATGGCCTCTGGAATCCTGGGATTTGTAGTTTGGTGAGGCACTAGGGCTCTCTAGCTGAGAATTCTAAATACAGTCTACCCTCTGTATCCACGGATTCTGCATCCATGGACTCAACCAACCATGGCTTGAAAATATTTTAAATATATATAGATAGATATATTCCAAAAAGCAAACCATGCTGTTCACCATTTTATATAAGGAATGCCATTTCATTATGCCATTGTATATAACGGGAATTGAGCATTCACAAATTTTGGTATCCACAGTGTGTCCTGGAAGCAAACCCCAGCAGATATCAAGGGCTCACTACACCCCTCCTTAAACTGGAAATCCCAGGAGTCCATAGGATGTTGCTGTGGCAGTTGAAGTGGACTTATGAGGCTATAGTTGTGTAGTGTTAAAGGGCCCTTAGATGGGAAAACCAAGATTCATTACCTTGATCAGCTATGAAATTTACTGAATAGAGTTGGGCTGATCATCAACCCAGCATTTTAACTACCTTGCAGGGTCTCTGTGAGATAAAAAGTGGAGTTTTGTCTGTCTGTGGAAGAGGTAGCTAGAGTTGTACACCCCTACAAAATATAATGTCTGTACATTCCTCCAAGGTAGATAGTATTTAAATCATCAGGAAGAACCAAGTGACTCACATTCATGGGCAAACTATAGCTATACACAAGGAAAACCCAAATACTCACTCCTCTGACAGACTAAATACAATATCCCCCAAAATGGATCAAGGAAAGTAGTCTAAATATAGTCCAAAATCTACTATTTATAAAGTAATGTTGTATGTGGGGAAATAATCATTGTAATGTAAAAGCAATCTTGTGTACCTCATTCACAATCTTAGATAAGTCTAGGGTTTTTCCCTGCATGCATTTTGTTCTCCCAAAATTCCCTTCTCTTACTTCACTGAGCACTTCTAGCCAACTGGAAGTGCTGGGTCATTCGACACATGACCTAATTTGAATTTTATTGCTTTTGTGTAAGCCTCTTTTCTGAATCTGACTCTCCATGAGGATGGATGTATCTTAGCCATCTTAAGCTTTCCTGTAACCATGCCATGATGCATCGGAACCCAGCCAGGGCTGTAGGCTGAGTGAGTTTTTTTAATTACCCAAATACCTTCAGTTAGGGACCTTTTCTTAAGTTTGTTTTAGTATGTAGATTGAAATTGATATATCTTCAGTAAACTTTGTTTTGCATTTTAAACTGACTCCTTTGTTTTGTAATGAGTCTAATTTAACTGGGGGATCCCAGACATCTGATGATAATTGAGCTTAAGTCTGCTTCCTAAGCGCATTCTGCATGAACACAAAGTCAAAAGTGACTGAATGATTTTTAACTCCTTTTAAAGGAAATAATTCTTGTTGTTTTTAAAGGACTAGATCCTGGAATTTTTTAATACAATTTTATTTTTAGACTCATTACCTTCTACAAGTATTCTTAAATGTGTGACCACAGCTATGGACTTTATCAGACATGGCAAAAACTGTGTCAGAAGAACGTGACAATAACAGAAACGGGTGACATTATCAGACAACAATGTCCTTTAGCTGTTCCATAGGCATATTGCGGGCATGAATAAGGTGTCCCTTTTTATTGATGGCTTAGCCCGACAATAAAAAAGTGACATCTCATTCATGCCAGCACTATGTCGGTTGGGGACATGGTCGTCTGATAATGTCACCCTTTCTATTATCATCCTGTTCTTCTGATGTGATTTGGGATGTGTGTTTTTTTGCCCTGTTTCCCTGTGTCTGATAAAGTCCTATGTTGGAACAAGGACACTAAAAGACAGGCAATACAATTTCAAACCCATTAGCAGCAGATTTACTTTGCTGCTGCTAATGGATTTGAAATTTTATTGCCCTTTGTTCCCAGCCCCCACATGGCCAAGAAGGGGAGTAGCCTATGCCTCCATTTACATCCTTCCAGATCATCTTCATTGATTAATAGAAGACAAAAGGTAGGCTTGTGACTCCAACATTGTCACTTTTCTTCTCATGTATGATTTTAAACATCCTTGCCTGATGAACAAGCCAGTGAACCTCAAAAGCTTGCATGATGTAGTTGTGTGCTTTAGTTCACCAAACAAAGGTATAACTGCTTTGTGGATTTTGGATATGGTTGCGTAAGGCCAACCAAGTTACTTTGGCACAAGGCAGAGGAACCCACATATACCTCTTCCCTTCCATGATGGTAAAAATGCAATAATAACAAATTAAATCATGAGCCACTTGCTGTGCTTTTATGGCAGGAGTAGGCAACTGCATGAGGGCCAGGCGCCAATTCCCTAATTTCCCCCCAAGCCCCCTGTGGATTAGAACCCCCCCACACAACTAGCCAAGGGAGGAGGGAGAGCATGCAATGCACAAAACGCTGCCAAAGAATAATTAAAGTGGTAAATACAAATGAAGGCTAAAGGCTGTCAATAACAATTCTATTGTTCCCTTTTGGAAAGCTCTTCTGGAATCATCTGAGGAGTGGCCACCAGAAGCCCCTCCCAAAGCTCTGTAAACAGGAAACAGAGGAAGCGAGGAGTCAAGCCCAGGCGGATCCAAAGGCTGCTGCTCAGCAGGAAGCAGAGCACACGAGCACACGTTGTGACGGCTCGGCACACAATAATACAGCGGGAAATCGCTTTTATAAATACACCGGGGTCAGGGACAGGCCTTGGTGAACAATAGGGGAAACAGGGTTGGCAGGTTTTGGAAACAGACAATCTGATCCGGTGGACAATAGTCAGAGTAGGAGAAATGAACAGCAGAACTGCAGCAGTACACTTTAGCAGTTGTAATTTAGAGGCCATTCAACAAAATATTGAGTTTGGAGGGAAGGAGAAAACCAGTTGACTTGTGTCTTCCATCTTGGACTTGATACTAAACTCTTGATAACTGAGCAATAGGAGTAATCAGGGGGTGATTACCTCCCACCAAGCCCTCCCACAGTAACAGGAGGATCCCCAGACATCTCAGACAAGATGCCTGTCTGGTCTTTATATATTATATTCCCCATGTTGTTGTTGCCGTGTGGCTTCAAGTTGTTTCCAACTTAGGTCAAACTTACCACAGGGTTTTCTTGGCAAGATTTGTTCAGAGGGGGTTTACCATTCCCTTCCTCTGAAGCTGAGAAGGTATGACTTGCCAGCAGTGGGTTTCCATGGCCAAGCAGGGATCTGAACCCTGGTCTCCCAGATTTCTAATCCAAAACTCAAACTGCTACACTATGCAAGCTCTCAGTATATTCCTTACATCTTAGGAATATTTTAAAAAGTTAAAGGACTTTTTCGGATGTCGATCTGTAATGGAAGCAGCCTCGTCCCGGTTGCGAGGCTGCTGTGCGGTAGGAGGTCTGTTTCGGATGACGCTGTCCCCCTACCGATACTGTTGCAGAAGAGCTGGGAGGCTGCAGCACTATATTTAGTGATTTTCTAATCATGGAAGTTGACCGTGATTAGAAAATCACTAAATATAGCGCTGCAGCCTCCCAGCTCTTCTGCAACAGTATTGGTAGGGGGACAGCGTAATCCGAAAGTGACCCCCTACCGCGCAGCAGCCTCGCAATGGGGATGAGGCTGCTTCCGTTACAGATCGCCATCCAAAAAAGTCCAAAAAGAGCACTTTCTTACTTAAATGACTTTTCTTCTCCAAATGCAAAATCAACGAATGAACTTCCCTCATCTGCTTTTTCCAGTGTTTAGCAGTTTCATGGTATCACAGTTAAACACACTGTGTATATTTTTTTAAAAGTGTGTGTGTGTGTGTGTGTGTGTGTGTGTGGTGTGTGCAGAGAAAGAGAGGAAGGGCTTGTCTAGATGAGAAAATATAATGCTGATTGCTGTGCATTAACGTTAATTCACAGTAGCGTTCATTTGTCTCCACTTTTTGGGGGGCAAAATCTTTGGTATGTGAAACTGTCTGTGTTTGAAGTTCACACAGAACCATGCCTATGAATCAAGATGGCAGCTGGGAGTGAATTACTCGCATTATTACTCTCCACAAGTTGCTGCCACTGCACAGTATTTTTTTTTTTAATGTAAATCTAAGGTGTGCAAGTGTGATCTTCTGTTTAAAAAGCTGTTTGGGCACCTCAGCACAATGAAAAAGTGCACAATTGGCACTTCCAGCCACTTTGTAAATGGCAAGCCTACCCCTGCGCATGTCTGACCAATCAGTTTTCCACTTCCGCTCTTATCTGGGAATACGCTGCAATGCAATTTGGTTGTCCCAATGAGTGGGAATGCACATTTTTCCTGCATTATTTAAAAAACCTCAGGAGAAGCTGCAGAGGCTTTTTCCACATAGTTTTTAGAGTGTTTGCCCCTCCTCCTTCCAAATACGGTGAATCACCATGGGATCTTGATGGGGCAAAAGGTATTCTTCTTGAATTCTATGAGGAGTTTTTTTCCCTAGTGTCTGGGCAACCCTGAAGTAAAAGAAGAGGGAGGAGAAATACTTAGGATATGAAATGAGTCAGGCACATAGATTAATATAAGTTGACCCTGGCTGAGATCCTAAATTGTGCTGGTAGAGGTGGTGGAGGTGATAGAGGTTGCCCCATCTGCCCAGTCCCCCCCCCCATGTGCAACAGCATCTGGAGGAGCTGCCAGACACAACTCCATCTCACTAGTCACTGATCAGCTTTGTGGGTGGACCCAGGCTCATTCCAGTTGCTCTTGTGCACCAAGGGAGGAAGAACCAACTTTAATACTTCCCCCTTACCCAGGAACAGCCAAAGCAAGCCTGGGTGCACCTCGAACTAGGATACTGGTTTTGGGGAAAGTAATACTGGGTACCTCCTTCTTCAAGGTCTGAAAAAGTCCATATGCAGGTATAAACGGCAGCCAAACTTGTATATGTATAGGATACCACCCTAACATGTCCCAAAAATATTTACTGGGAGCTGACGTGTAGAATAAACATTTGTGTGTGTGGTTAAACTTGTAAAATCTTCTGACCACTGAAAATTTATATGCTTTGTCATTAAAAAGGTAAAAACAAAAAAACACCACCCCAAAGAAAACAGTCTTTGGGTTAGAGGAGAGGCTTCTAAGCAGTTGATGCATAGGCCCAGACTAATAATTTATGGACCCCAGTGACTTTGAAAAATATGTTAATTATCATTTTGCTGTTTTGAGAATTTCAGTCTTTGAAAGAGCTATTATTAGAGTATATTAGTGAAGTATGTTTCAGGAGTATGGCCACCATTTATAAAACAAGTGGAGAGACCCAACTCATGGAAATCACTAAGAATCCAGCATGCCCTAAATATTATTTTGTGATTTATTAGTCTGGTCAAATGAGGAAATGTTTTGGCTATTAGGACTGTCTTCCTATGATAAAATATAAGATAGTCACCTCTAATTCTTTGGGTCCTATTTCCAATGGCCTAGTGACTGGCACTGACCAGATCAAAATCAGTGCATGGCAGATGCCATTGGATGCATTTTTACTTCCTAAGTGACAGAGGTGGTGCATTGAAAAATAGGTGGTAGCCACACATTAAACACATAAATGGAAGGCAGTTCTCTCCAGTAATAGTTGTTATTATATGTCTCCAGGTTGACTCTGACTTGTGGAGACCCTGTCATAAGGTTTCCTTGGCTGCCTTGTATGGATGAAAGAATGTGATTTACCCAGGGTCATTCAGTGGGTTTCCATGGCTGAACAGGGATTTGGACTCTGGTCTCACAGATTCCTAGTCCAACACTCAAACCACTACACCATACTGGATCTCTCCCCAGTACTACATTTAATGGTTGTAGACTCTGTGCTTAATGATCATACAGAGGCTTCCTTTTTAGGTGGCAATTTCATTTCAACATTTAGTATGCCATCACTTGCTGCATCCTTCCTTCATAGTCACTTTGTTATGTGAAGTTGTCTACCCTGAAGTCTTGCTTTGATGATAACAGGGAACATCCCAAGAGTTGTTAAAAATCATATCTAAATGGAATCTCAATTTTGCAGAGGGTGGACTTATTCAGTTCTTATTGTGTGCCTTCAAGTAGTTTCCAACATATGGCAACCCTAGGGAAATCTATCATGGGGTTTTCTTAGCAAGACTTGTTCAGAGGGGGTTTGCCTTTGCCCTCCTCTGAGGCAAAGAGAGTGTGTGATGTGCCCAAGGTCGCCAAGTGGGTTTCCATGGCTGAGAAGGGATTTGAACCCTGCTCTCCAGAGTCATAGTTCCAATGCTCAAACCACTACACCACACTGGCTCTCTTTATTCCGTTCTAGCACAGCAATTTTAATAAATTCTTAGGGGTTTTTAATGGCAAAGACTAAGCAACACAAAGCACTTACAGTGTAGCAATATCCAGATATTTGTGAAGTTGAAGGCTTTCACGGCTGGCTTCCATAGATTTTCCTTGTTTTTTTCCCGGCTGTTGCGCCTGCATCTCTGAGGATGCCAGCCACAGATGCAGGCAAAACGTCAGAAAGAAACTATTCCAGAACATGGCCTCACAGCCTGGAAAAATCCCAAGGAAAATCCATCCAGATATTTTATCAGAACTAGATATTTCATTAATTCTGTAGTTGTTTGCTTTTAAGAGATGGTTGTTCAAGCTGAGTCTAAAGGAATGTGGAAGGTTAGAACCATTAATATTAAAAAGCAAGAATATTTGAGCCCACAATCAAATTGTGCTGTTTGATGCTATGGGTGGACATATAACACAGACCTTGAAGGTCTGTTTTGATGACGCCAAAGGAAACAAGTATAACTCAAGGAGATAAAATAGGAAGGCGATAGTGTGCTACCTATACTTGCTCATAATGATTTGTATTTGGAAGGTCAGAAACAGTGGCTTGGCCATTGGCATGAGGTATCCTGGCTGCTGGCCACTCTCTTGATATGTTACATGAGGTTAAATCAGTTGCTTGCCACCAGTGAAGAATTGCAGGAAACCTCTTCATCAATGCATGACTCTTTGAAGGAGTGGTTTCAAGGAGCAGTGGTGGGGCAGGAGGATGGGGCAGGGGAAGAGAGGAGGAGGAAGATGACCTCTTTCCTGCAACATTTTCTGAGAATACAAATCCAAGACAAATGGATGTCAGAGTCCTTAAAGGCACTTGAAGGAACCTCTGTGGTTGTCAGCATTGTTCTGATGAATGAATTTGATCTGTAAGCACATATTTTAGATGCTGACAACAGAAACCTTGGAAAGCTTGTTTACTTTGGGGAAAGGTCCTTAAGGAGGCTATTACAATGTCTGGCTTGGAGCCATGGCTAATTTCAGCTCAAGTCCCAACATAGTGGCATGGTACCAGAGCCTTCTCCATACCCGCAGTTGATTTGATAATTTCAGAGAGACCATGTACACCAGCTAAAGCAATTGTCACAATCTTCCTCCCTCTCTTCCTCTACTACATCATAAGCAATGACCAAAGAGTCAAATGTTTGCAGTTGTCACCTATAGATGACCCTGGATTAAGTTCTGATGACATTTTGGGTGAATTCCTCACATTCATATTGAAGAACTGAAATTTGACAACAACATTCATGTTTGTTTCGATGTTTTTTGTTTTTTGTTTAAAACTGAGTGAATGGATGCACTAAATCCAAGCTGTGACTCTACACTCAATAGGAGCATAGTGTCTAGATCAAGGAAAGTAATACTGCCACTCTATTCTGCTTTGGTCAGACCTCACCTGGAATACTGTGTTCAGTTCTGGGCACCACAATTCAAGAAGCATATGGACAAGCTGGAGCGTGTCCAGAGGAGAGCAGTCAAAATGGTGGGAGGTCTGGAAGCCATGCCCTATGAGAAGAGGCTTAGGGACCTGGGTATGTTTAGCCTGGGGAGAAAAGGTGAAGAGGGGACATGATAACCATGTTTAAGTATTTGAAGGGATGTCATACAGAGGATGGAGAAAGCTTGTTTTGTGCTGCTCCAAAGACTAAAACATGGAGCAATGGACTCAAACTACAAGAAAAAAGATTCCATCTAAACATTAGGAAGAACTTCCTGATGGTAATTGCTGTTCGGTAGTGGAATGCACTGCCTCGGAGTGTGATGGAGTCTCCTTCTTTGGAGGTTTTTAAACAGAGGCTGTATGGCCATCTGTTGGGAATGCTTTGATTGTGTATTCCTGCATGGCAGGGGGTTGGACTGGATGGCCCTTGTGGTCTCTTATGATTCTATGATTTTTTGAGTGTTGATGAATTCCAGTTTGCATCAACTCCAACTGTCTCATTAATGGTGAGGTATGATAAGTATAGAAGTTCATCGTCATCTGGAGGATCAAAGTTTCCCAGCCCCTGCATTAAATGAACATACAGGTAACTACATATGCTGCAGACCATGAATCAGAAACTGTTATTTTCACTGAAAATACTAGAGAGCAGGCGTCAGATCCTGTCAAATATTGACTGAGAGAGAAAAGAATCTCTCAGATTTTAAATGTCATTAAATGTTTACTGAATATTACCCCCCGCCAACAGTGGAGTGAGATTGACAGAGAAAGATTCGGTTGAGGCTTATTTCTGCTGTAGCTCAAATGTAGTATACTAGCTGCAGTACCCAGAAATTAGACTTTCTCAGATCCAACACAGGACGGAAATTACTTCACTTTTTGCTGTTCTTTCTTGCACATCAGTATTCTCCAGTCTCATTGAGCTGTGGATCATGGATGCTTTGTTTCTGAGTCTCTGTGGGAAGGCTAAAACTCTTTCCAAGATCAAGACTCAATGGACTTCAGTGGCCAGATGGGTTTTGTGTGGGAACCATGGGAATATCCACAACTGTACTTTCCCAAGGCTATGCAGCATTATTGGAGCTTTTCCCCAATTGCCATTGTTATTGGCAATTGTTACCGCAACTGCTTCTTAGAGGTTGAAACTTCACATCTATTTTGCACATGTGCTACCCATGATCAAATGGGAGTGAATGAGATCTCTACAGAATTGCCAAATGCTCTTCCCTTGAAACTTCCATTGCCTTTCCTCAGTAAACATCTCCTCTCACTATTGTCCCTGTTAAACACTGCATTTCCCATCACATTTGCTTGATAGCATCCTTGATGACAAGCCAGGAACCACAAAAGCCTCTCACCTTAAGAAAATTGCGTGGTGGGGTTAAGTTCCCAGAAGATGTAAATACTGTATACCAGAAATGGGAACACAGAGTTTTGTCACTGTTGCTTAAGCTGCTCTGTGGACCACAATAGACATTGATCACATTCCCCTAAATCAGTGGCTCTTAACCTTTTCTTTCCAGGGACCCCCTTTAAATAACTTTTGTTGCAGTGGACCCCCAAAGAATTAAATCAAGACTTAAACCCTAAACAACAACAACAACAACAACACATAAAAACAACAACAACAACAACAACATACCATCCATTAAACCTTGCCTCGGAGGCACTGGAGGGGGAGGGAAAGACCTTTCTTCTCCTTCTTGCTGCACGTTTGTGGCTGGAACGGATTAAACGGCAATGTGCAGGCCAAGCCAGCCAGCCTTTGCCTTGGCTGCTGTCATGTGGCCACTCCATCGCATGGAAGAGGTGGACCAGGCAGCCTTCAAGCCTTTGTGGACTCCCTGTGAGGACATCGCAGACTGCTGGGGGTTACCGGACCACAGGTTAAGAACCACTGCCCTAAATCAAGAGACCAACATTTAACTCAAAGTAAAGGAAATTTACACAGTGCCATTAAACAAATATCATAAGAGTCATGTTGGGTCAAGCTAAAGACCCACCAAGGTCAGTATTCTGTTCCCATAGTGGCTGACCAGTTGCTAATGGAAAGTTCAGCAGTGGGACAGGAGTGCAATACCTCCCTTAACCTATTTATGTTCCCCAGCAACTGCTATTGAGAAGTATACTGCATGTTTGCCTAATATTCATTTTTTTTTAAAAAAACAACTATATCTGTAGATGAATTTTAAGGACACATTTTCAAATATATATCAATTACTCTTCAGGAGACTTGAACTTTACTCTCTTTATTCAGAGCACAGTGTGGGAATCCCTGAACTGCAGAGCAAGATTTTATATGGCCAGCCTGAAACCAAACATAATATTTAATTTTAAATATGAAGCATAACAGAAATTTGAGAATCTCCATGTGGTGTAACATAGGAAGCAAAGCCACAGTGTAAAAACATTAAGAATTCACAGATCAGATTCAAAGGAGGCAAATGACAGGGAGGTAGGGGCTAGAATAATTTACCACCCAGCTTGTCTTAAAATACTATGGGTGTGCATTTGTATTTTTTTAAAAAAAGTTTTTTTCCTTTTTTTCCTGGCAGCTCCAGTCATTATTATCTCATTCTTCTGATTTCAATGCATTATACTAATTCATTTTTCATTTATATATGAATTACATTGGGGACCCGCCCTGCTTTATGATGCCTGTGGCTTTGGTGTTTTCCACTCAAACAGCTTGACATTTGTGGCAACACACCAATATCAAAATAGTCTCTAAAAACCAGTTGTGGCTCAGGGACTGCAGAAGAGGGAGTTGCCACACCTTGAAATGGTAGGCACCCTGTGCTCTGCTCCTTGATTTGGCTATGCCACAAATAAAAACAGCTCCCACTGCCAAAACTGAATAAGGGCTTGTCTATACGAGGGGAAAAGAAGCAGATTGTTCTACAGTAATGGCAATTCTCAGCAGCTGCAATTTGTTTTAATGGTTTTTTTTTTTGTAAGCATAAGCTTTGCATGCTTGTGGATCAAGATGGCAGCTGCGAGTCAATTACTCACATTTTAAATTACCTCAATTTGCTGCTGCATAACTTTTTTTAAAAAAACCTATTTCCTATGTGTAATAGAGCGATATTTCGCCTTTACAAAAAAGAAAACACCACCACCCCGTTTTATCATCTTAACGCTTGCTCGCTAAGGTGAAAATCCAACATGAAGGCTCTGAGTGCTTGCTTTGTTAGCAAGCCCCATCCCTTCACTCACCTAGCCAATAAGCTTTGCACTTCCACTCATATGGGAAAGTGAATTCATTCGTATCACTTGTCCCAATGAGGAAAATGAATAGAAAAAAAAATGGTGGAAGTGATATGGTGTCTGTTCATTTTCCTATCTGGGGAGGAAGTGGGGGTAGTTCCAAAATAATGTCATTACCAAATTATGCACTTTGTGCAGTTGTGGTTTCCTTTAAAAAAAAAGGAGCACCAATCATGGAGAAGGAGAGGGGAGAAAACATGGTGGTATAAATGGTATTGTTGTTTTTCAAGTGCAAGGAAGCAAACATGGGAACTAACACCACTGATGTGCAAAGACAGTGATGGCATGAAAGAGTACATCCTCATTCCTCTATGTTTCAGAGTACAAGAGAAGTGGTTTTCCAACAGGATGACCTGAAACAATTTATCAATATGATAAGTTTGTAAGATTGTCCCATATCAATGAATTAGTTTAAGCTCAGGTTAAATACATGTGTAGCCCTACCAAGATGTTACCATAGAGTCGCGCTGGAACTGCCTAGAGAGGTATCCTTTCTAGGCATTTCCTAGGCCCTCCAGCACAACTCTATGGTAACTTCTACAGTTACCATAGAGCCATGCCAGAGATGCCTAGAGAGGTGGCCTCTCTAGACATTTCCTATGTCCTCCAGTGCAATTCTATTGGGGGGGGTCACTATTATCCATCTTTTGAAATATTGGCGGTAAGTCTGGGAACATATTCCCCACAGATATGGCAGGTGACCTGTATTATGTTTTCGTATAGGTTAAGCTGAAAAAAAATGCATTTACAACTTGTTTTGTGTGGAATGAGGATTCTAACTCATATGTCTCTGTTTTAAATAATATATTCTACCACTATTCCAAATGGGCAATCAGTGGGGAAATTATTGTAATGCAATACAATCTTGTGTATCCCATGTTAAGTTCAGTTTAGGAATTTTCCTGCATGCATGAGTTCTTTCACTCCCCCTTCTTCTTTCCCTAGGCAATTTCAGCCAACTGGAGCAGTGGGTCATTCATCACATGACCCAACTTAAATATTATATTACACTTTGTTTAAAGTTCCTTTTTAAGTTTGTCTCCATGTGGCTGTAGCCATCTTACCTTCTTTGAGTCTGAGGAGATTTTCACACGGGCTATATATCCCGTGGCAGGAACAGAACAGGGTTGGGAAAGGTTTTTCCTTTCAGACGACGTTGACCCCGTTCTGTCCTGCATCCATCCTACTCCCATGACTGTTCCAGAACAATGTAATCACAATTTTTCATCGTGAATAGACCTCCTGTTCCGTCACTATCCCACAATCACGGGTGTGCGAACAGGAGCCCCATTCCTGTTCCGAAATGACAGCTGTGGAGGGGAGGTCCATTCTGAGCACTTCCTGGTACAATCTGGACATCCAGGTAAGTGGCCCCCTTTATTTTACCCTCCCTGTTTTGATTATGTGATTTAAAGAGTGTTTTTGTGCTTGGTGAACTGATTTTATGTTTGGGGGAGTTTTATTTTTTAAATTTACTGTCCGGCGTTATCATGTGATAACGTGATAATGTTTCAGACGGCTGGTGGTAAAAGCAGCCTTACGACGGCTGCATTTACAGCCAGCCAGCAAGGGGAGGGGGAGCCCGTTCCTGCTGCGGAATTAAGGTGAGTGTGTGAAAGATTTATGTTATTCTGTGGCAGGAACGGGAGAGGAGGTAGTGGGACAGTAACGGGGCATTTTGGCCCCGTGTGAAAATCTCCTTAGAGTCTTGCTTTTTCACCATGTAGCACTCATTGCTTAAGGCTGGGTGAGTTTTTCCTACCCTACTCTTAGTTAGTTAAGGAGCTTTAAATTTGTTTTAATATGTAAATTAAGATTGATATACCTTCGGTAAACTTTTGATATGCATTTTTAAACTGACATCTTTGTTGTTTAATGAGTCTAATTGACTGGGTGATCAGACCACACATTTAAATGTTAATTGAGCTGTGTCTGCATTCCGATGCCTTACTCTGCTTACTTTGAAAGAAAAGTGTTTTTACTTTTAAAGAAGATATTTTTATTTTTAAAAGGGCTAGATCCCTGGAATTTTTAATACATTTTTAATTTTAGACTCATACTCCCCTACACAATCCACAATAGCTGATTTGGAAGCAAATTACATCAGGATTACATCAGTGCTGCTTATGACATACAAAGCCCTATACAGCTCTGGTCCAGGTTACCGGAAGGATCATATCTCTTTATATGAGCCTGCCTGTGTTTTGAGATCTGCTGGGGAGGCCCTTCCCTCTGTTCTAATACACTCACAGGTACATCTGGTGGGTGGCTGCTCTCAGGCTCCGGAACTCCCTTCCTTAATCAATTAAAAAAAATTTGGTGCCCTCCTTGCTTTCTTTCATAGGCAGGTCTTTGAGGACTGATTGCTCATGTGCTGTGTTGTTTTTATTTGTTGTTCTTTAAAAAAAACAATTATAAATTTAACTGCTTTTATTTTTGTTTATAGTGTATATTTTGTACGATGTACATTTTTAGCTTGTAAAATACAAAATTAACTTGGTAAGTTACTTTGAGTCCCAGAATGGAAAAAAGGCAGGATGATGATGATGATGATGATGCATTGTGAGTTTTTTTAAAAAATAAAACCAGTTCCTCAAGTTGAGGGGTCAGAATGGTGAAGCCTACCAGGTGTTGTTGGACTACAAGTCCCAGCAACCTGAAATGGCATAGCCAAGAGTGAGGATTCTGGGGCTTGCCCTTCAACAACATCTAGCATGCCATTCAGCTCCAACCCTGATCAAGATGTTTCTCCATTAGAATGACCACATCCAACCTTCTTTTAACTCCAGTAGTTAAACCATCACTGCCTTCAGTGATGAAGTTCGGGTATAAAATTTTCAGGCATTTCAGCATCCCCTTAATGTCATATTCTTCTTCTTACTGGCTGAAATATTTGGAGCAGCATGACTTAGAACATGGTGAGTGATGCTCTGTGTTTTCTGGACACTGTTATTTTTGGATTGTGTTACAAATCCCCCAGATGGAAAATCTCTGCTCCCCAGAGAGCAATAAAGAGGGGGAGTGAAAGGTTACAACCTCTTCAGGATCATAGTTACTAAATTTCTCAGAGAGAAAGCTTGTTGCAAGGCACATAAGTGGAGGTGTGTGTGTGTGTGTGTGTGGTGTATTAAGCCAGTTGCCAAAAATCATGACAGTATAGTCTCAGTTCAACTATTCCAAAATCTTCCATGCAGTGATCTTGCTGATTGAAAACACACACACACACACAAAATGCCTGCTCAGTTTAGATCACACATCCATAACTCAGCACCCTTCTGATGTTTTAGACTGCAATGTCCATCTATTCCAGGAAATAATTAGGAAATAATGGCACTTATCCAAAATACTTGCAAGGCACCAGATCATGGAAAACTGTTTTTGATCAGAAGGGCGCAAATGCAGGTCTCCAGATGTTGTACTTCAGCTCCCTGAAGCCCCAGCCAGGATGGCCCACAGTCAGGGATTCTGGAAGTTCTAGCCCAATGACATTTGGTGATGTAAGACTGGGAACCACTGGTTTAGATTATCTAAACCCACAAGATTTTTATAATTCTTTTCAAAATCATAGTGTGGTCACATCAGATTGGACATTACTATGTGCATCCACAGCAGTGGCCCACATGGAGGAAACTGGAATATTGAAATAGACTATATAGGACAGTACCACTTTTGCTTCTAGCTCCATCCTTGGAATCCCAAGCTTAGACCCTGCGGATTCTATAACGTCACCGGATGCTATTTATAACTCTTGTTCCAACAGATATCACGAAGGAAGGATGAAACCAAAATGTCTGCTGTTTTTATGAACACCTATTTTCAATCATTCCATTAAATTTATTTCAATTTTATAGTATCCTTTTGGGGTGTTGGTTCTACCTCAAAACAAGGCTGTTCAGTTGCTTTTTTCCATGATTGATGGACAAAAGGTAGATAGATAGATAAGAGTGAGACAAGATAGATAGATAGATAGATAATAGACAGATGAGATAGCTAAAATAGATAGAGATAGAGAGATTGAGAGAGAGAGAAGAAATTTGGAATTTAACTGGGGCTGTGCCAGCTGTAGGTCCAGGGAAGTCTTGGGCAAGGTGTCATCAGGGGCTCCACTGTTTTCATAGACTTCTCATTGCTATTGCATCTGTTCATCTGGTGGCCTGTTCCCTTTGGGGCCCATTCCACACCACTAACCATGAAGGAGAAGATAAGGCAAGTAGGTAACATTTAGTGGTTGGGGAGGATGCAATAGCAGTGGCTGGCTGTGTTCCTACAGCTGTCCACAAGGACAAACAGGCATCCTCCTGGATCTTCTAGGAGTCTTCAAGAGGTTGGAGAGAATGGCATTATCTCTCTCTATGGCCAGTTACAGAAACAGTCAATTGCTGGCTGGTTGCTCCTCATCTTTTTCCAATTATATGCCAAGGAGAGCACCCTAGCACCAGATTGGTAAGTAAAGAGTTGGTGGGGAGAACATGTAACTGCACCTGGTAGAGTCTTACCTGTTTAGGATCCTGGCCTAGGGTTTCTATGAAAAATGTTTCCAGCATTTTTGTCCCTTGCTTCAAGCTATTGGCTTCCAAAATGTCATGGTTGGTAATCTGTCAACATGGGTTTCAGAGAAACAAGTCATGCCAGACTAATCTGATCTCTTTTTTTGATAAAGTTACCAGCTTGGTAGATGAAGGGAATGCTGTGGACATCGCATACCTTGATTTCAGTAAGGCCTTTGACAAGGTTCCCCATGACATTCTTGCAAACAAGCTTGTAAAATGTGGGCTAGACAGTTAACTGTTCAATGGATTTGTAATTGGTTGACCGGCCGAACCCAAAGGGTGCTCAGCAGTGGCTCCTCTTCGTCTTGGAAAGATGTGACCAGTGGGGTGCCACAGGGTTCTGTCCTGGGCCCAGTGCTATTCAACATCTTTATCAATGACTTGGATGAGGGAATTAGGGGCATACTTATCAAATTTGCAGATGACACCAAATTAGGAGGAGTAGCTAATACCCTAGAGGACAGGATCAAAATTCAGAATGACCTGGATAGACTGGAGAGCTGGGCCAAAGCTAACAAAACGAAATTCAATACGGAGAAATGTAAAGTACTGCATTTAGGGCGGAAAAATGAAATGCATAAATATAGGATGGGAGAGACCTGGCTGAATGAGACCACATGTGAAAGGGATCTAGGAGTCCTAGTAGATCACAAGTTGAACATGAGCCAACAGTGCGATGCGGCAGCTAAAAAGGCCAATGCGATTTTGGGCTGTATCAATAGAAGTATAGTGTCTAGATCAAGGGAAGTAATAGTGCCACTCTATTCTGCCTTGGTCAGACCTCACTTAGAATACTGTGTCCAGTTCTGGGCACCACAATTCAGAAAGGATATTGACAAATTGGAGTATGTCCAGAGAAGGGCGACTAAAATGGTGAAAGGTCTGGAAAAGATGCCTTATGAGGAGAGACTTAGGGAGCTGGGTATGTTTAGCCTGGAAAAAAGACGGTTAAGAGGCAATATGATAGCCCTGTTTAAGTATTTGAAGGGATGTCACGCTGAGGATGGAGCAGGCTTGTTTTCTGCTGCTCCAGAGACTGGAAAACGGAGCAATTTGGTGCAAGCTCCAGGAACAGAGATTCCACCTCAACATTAGGAGGAACTTTTTGACAGTAAGAGCTGTTCGGCAGTGGAACGCACTCCCTTGGAGTGTGGTGGGGTCTCCTTCCTTGGAGGTCTTTAAACAGAGGCTGGATGGCCATCTGTCGGGGATGCTTTGATCGTGATTTCCTGCATGGCAGGGGGTTGGACTGGATGGCCCTCGTGGTCTCTTCCAACTCTGCAATTCTATGATTCTATGATTCTATACCCTGAATTCAAGCTATTCAAGGTGTTGAGCCTATTTGGCGAGGCGGGGGCAAGGTTCAGCACCTAGGCTAGCTCCCTTGAAGTTCAGACTCCAACCTGGAGCAAATTAACTATCTCACTAACATGGAACCCACAGCTTCTCCTATTTTCAACATGACCTAATGCTACAGCCTCAATACTCTGTAATCTTGTTAAAATATGATCCCTTAAAAAAAACAAAAAAACCCTCAACAACTCTGAAGTCTCCTCTCCAATTCCACCCCTTAATGGATGTTACATTGCTGGTATAATGATGTGAGGGGTGAAAGAGAAACACTAGCTTTTACTCGTCTCACTTTCTTCATAAATTGCTGCTAAGCCAGTGCACCAGAAAAATGCTTGTTCTTTAAAAGAAAGATGAAGAAGAGTGATCTCCATTTACTAGAACTGAGCAATTATGGTCTAACTTTCTGCACAGGGACAGAAGAGGAAAGACATTTCCCAATCGTATAGGATAGGAGGCTGGCAATGCGAGAATGGGGGAGGGGGAGAGACTGTTTATAAAAGGAGCGTATGGATTAATTGCAGTGGGACTCAGTTCTAAACCAATATTTAGTCTAAAACACTTTACTCTGTCAGTTCCCATGTCCGTAAGCTTGTTTCCACCAGTTAATAGCTCCATTTATACTGAGGCTGTTAGAATTACGGCAAGCACATCTATTTCATAAAGACAGTGTGGGGATAGGGGGTAAAAAGGGAGGTTAAGGATGGTGTGACTGTGGTTTGTGGAAAAAAGGTCATCTTCTTTTACTAATCCTCCAAGGAAACATAATATTTTTTTTTACATTTGCCCATTTACATTTCAACCTTACTTGAGTTAGTGGCTGAGATGCTCCAAAGCTGCTAATAATAATAATAATAATAATAATAATAATAATATAGCATAAATCAGTGCATCCTAAGTTATTGGATGTGGAGGACCAACAGTTCCCTCCCCTGCTTGTGCCAGGGAATGGTACCATATTAGTGCCCACTGGCTACAATAGTTTCTTTCTTCCCTGGAAACTCTCCAGGGACCAGCAGCTGAGGCCTTGTGGACAGGTACTGGCCAATAGACCAAGGACTTTATCAGAACACCCCCCCTAAACATTCTTTTGCTGGGATGAATTGCAGTGTTTTTATGCCAGCAAAATAACTCCCCCCCAACCAGACCTTATCTTTTCCCATTAAAGAGGCTTCCCAAGCACTAGTGGGGAGTGAACGGAGCTCCGTTCACTTCCCGGTTTCAAATCTCACCTAATCTTGTGAGAAGACACTCACATGAGAAATTAAAAAAACAAAACAAAATTAACACATAAAAAGTTCAGGAAAGCACCAAAACAAACTTTAAAAGTTCCAAGTAAATTTGGGGGGGGGTGTCATATAAAGAGCACCCCCTACCTGGCTGTCATGATTGCACCTGGAAGTGGTTGCCCATTGATGCTGCATTCACATGAGTACAATGGCGCATGGATTCAAACGCTGGCAATGCCGGCAGAAAATCACTACAAGGGATAAATTGATGGCTTGAACTGTCAATAAAAAAATCTATGTTTTTTAAAACAATATATGATCGCGAAAGGGTGATGTTGTCTGCTACACGCACCCTTTTGCAATCAGAGGAGTTACATTTTGTTTGAGTTGTTGCTAACTGCCTTCAGGTCAACTCATGGTGACCCCAGGGATGAGACACCTCCAAGATGCCCTGTCCCCAATTGCCCTACTCAGGTCCTGCAGGTTCAGGCCTATGGTGGAATGGGGGATTTCCAGCAGATAATGGCCCATCAACCAACCATTAGCCAAACTGACACTAATCAGCCTTGCAATTCTATACCCAGAAATTAACCATTCAAATACACAAATTTACATATCCTCCCCAACAGGGGTTCACAGCATATAAACTCCACACACACATGTACCCAACCATTCTCTGAAGATGCCAGCCACAGATGGAGGCGAAATGTCAGAACGAAACTCTTCCAGAACATGGCCTCACAGCTCAGAAAAAAACAAGGAAATCTACAGAGAAGAGCAACCAGAGTTTGCTGGCACAATCCCCTGTCCCCCTGCCATCCCTTTTCCTTGTGTATCCTGTTGTTTTAGATTGTAAACCTGAAAGCCATGAATTGTCAAATTAACAATTTGTAAACCACTCTGGGACCCTATTTGGTTCACCGGTAGTACACCAATACTCTAAATAAATAAAATGACTCAGAGGGACAGACAATGTTTAATGACAAAGACTATTTGGTTTTTCTTCAGATCATATAAATCTTTCGCCTTTTACAAAGACTGTTTTTAATTACTCCCTTCTTAGGAGATAGAATGGAGCAAATTGTTGCTTACTGTCAAATATCACCCCTCCCCATGAGTTCTAAAATGTTGTACCCTTCCTACCCACCAACTCCGCAATGATCAAATCTCTGAGCTCCAAACCCGCAAGAGCAAGAGCAGGTGCAGTTTCAAAGCTGCTTACACAGCAACAGCACTAGATGACTCAAAGCAAAACATAACACCACCACACCCCTTGATTCTTATTAGTGCAGAGTAGGAAGATAGTGGATTATGATTTGGGGGCAACATTAGGCCCTTGAATGCCTTTTTTGCAGAATTAGCCCCTGGAGCCATCCATGTCACTGAAATTGCTGCATTTCGCCCCATCCTTCACTTCACTTATTTAGCAACAGAAGAAGAAAATATGGCCTCCCCTGCAAGCTCCCAGGCTCCATAGTACAGGAGGATACTCTAACAACCTCCTACACCATAGAGTTGGGTGGTCAAAATGGTTGCTATGTTCCTTCAACTCAACACTGAGCACAATACCCAGGGTCTGATTCTCTTGCTAGTGCCAACTGGATTAGAGTCATTGGAACAATGGGATTTAACTACAGCTTGACTCACTATTCAAAAGTTGATTCAGTGGGTTTCCTCTAATTGAGACTCACCAATAGTATTTAGACCAAGGGCTTTTACCTCAACATCATCCAATAGGTGTAAACACTTCACTTATTCAAATACTGCAAGGAGAAATCAACCCAGAAATGATGGAATTATATAGTACGGCATTGATGCATTGGCAAAGATGTCCAAGGAGCAAACAGGACAATTCTGTATCTCATAGTATATATAGACAACCCCTAGACTGCTAGTTCTTATTGGGGGAGCTTGGGTGGGGGGAATAAGCCGCTCTAGTAATGTCAGCATATAAGGTAAGTTTGCATTGCTCCAGTCAATGCAGAGCAGCCTGGATTGGGGTTCTGTTTATTGGCAGGGCTGTGACCTCTCCTGTTTATGACCCTCATGAGACCTCAGCATGGAAACAGGATTTGTAATGTAACGCTAACAATAACACACTAGAGACAGCTGTGACAGGGTCGTTTTCATCCTACACACTGCAGCTGGTTCCCAAGGATGGATGGAAACATGCAGGGAAAGGCAGAAGCTGGGGGCATAGCAGGGAGGAGGCCACAGTGTGTTCATGGTCAGATCTTGAGTAAAGGGGTGAGGTGACAGAGGACTCTTTGGCCTAAAGGTGGCATTTTGGTTGCTGCTGCTCATGGGTGCAAAGGAGTTTGGATGCTAAACATTCAATACTGGAATGAAGAGACTTTTAAAAAAAGAAGACTAGCATGTCTATAGCTGAGACAGTTTTTAAAACCTATTTCTATGGAGAGCACAAGTGTTATTTCACCTTTCCCCAAAAAGAAAGAGAAAAGAAGATAGCACAAATCTCTGGTTTATTGCCTTAGCAATAAACATGGCGGCAGTGCTATCAGGTTTGCACGGTGTCCAGCATGGGGAAGCGAATCATGTCAAATTGCTTGTCCATAGGCTTTTCATGGGTTTTTCCCAGGCTGTGAGGCCGTGTTCTGGAAAAGTTTCTTTCGGATGTTTTGCCTGCATCTGTGGACTTTTTCAGATGCCCCTTACTGCACAAGAAGCTTCTGTAACAGCAACAAAGCTGCTGCGTGGCAGGGGGTCCATTTTGGACGGTGACATCCCTCTCTCAGCATCGTCCATGTCTGTTCCAGGTAAGATTGAGGGTGGCTGCACCATTTTTTACTAACGGAAGTTGTCCGTGAATAAAAAATGGTGCGGCCGCCCTCAATCCTACCCGGAACAGTCACAAACGATGCTGAGAGAGGGACGTCGTCATCCGAAACGGACCCCCCTGAGGCACAGCAGCTTCATTGCTGTTACGGATGCTTCTTGTGCGGTAAGGGGCATCTGAAAAAGTCCTGTGGCTGGCATCTTCAGAGAATGGTTGGGTAGGATTGTGTGTGGGGTTACTGTTGGGGAGGATATGTAAATTTGTGTATTTGAATGGCTAGTTCCTAGGGTGGGAGGATATGCAAGGAGGACACTAATCATATCTCTCCAATAGAGACTTACAGTATATAAACCCTCCACACACTCCTACCCAACCATTCTCTGAAGAAGCCAGCCACAGATGCAGCAGAAACACCAGGAATAAACTCTTCCAGAACATGGCCTCACAGCCCGGAAAAAAACAAAATAAAAACAAGGAAAACCAATGGGCTTTTATTACACTACTGTGCAAGTTTTGTTGGATAATGTGGCATATTCCAAGCAGTGTTGCTTTTTGTAAATACTGTAATATTATCAGTTGTTGCTGTTGTTATTTTGAAGAAAGGAAACTACTGTGGGATTTTTTTGGGGAAAGAGAACAGGTAGTGATAGATGCTCTAGAAGCAATTCCAACTAGACTCAAGAAAATCTGAGTGAAATCACCATAAATGGTACCACAATAGCTCAATTACTAAAAGTGCCACTACTTTAAACACACCATATTATCCAAAGGTACCTCAGTGATTCCTAGATTCTTGGATAGAATCAAACTCATTGATGGTCCAACATCTGTTTGGTAACTTCTGGTAGACTGAAACCAGTAATAAATTCATCATCATCATCGCCGCTGCCACCATCACCACTGTTGTCATCATCATTTTTTTATACCCTGCCTTTCCCCCAAAACAGGAATTCAAATTAGAGAGAGGTGTCTACATCTAGAGAGATGAAGCCTAAATACCCTCAAGCCACCAATTCTGTCTAATCTTGGAAGCTAAGCAGAATCAGCCCTGGTTAGTACTTGGATGGGAGACCACCAATGAAGACCAGGTGCTGTAGGCCTTCAGAGGAAGGAACTGTCAAAACCACCTCTGAAGATTCCTTGCCTAAGAAAACCCTGTGAAATTCACGGGGTTGTCATAAGTTGACAGGTAACTTGAAGGCACACACACAACACACATATACAGTGTGTGTGTGTTACAGTATATTATATAAAGGTGCAAACCAATGAACATTCCACAGGAGTAAATCAGTGGGATTTAATTCAGAGAAAGCAACCAGAACACTTGGGCTGAAAATATTTTCTCAACTCCTTTCCCTCAAAGGATTAAAAATAGCATTGAAACTTCAAATGGCAATTCAAGGGTTGTATTATTAACATCAGGAACTGCAGATGAGTCATGTGCTCCTGGGCTACGTTCTTCCACATTCATTTACAGGCATGCATCCTTAACAGTTTTTGATTTTTCATTCTTCAAAATATTCTGCATCACAGTATATTGTAGAACACAGAGGGAAACAACTAACTTATCATTTGACCAAAATTTGTTTCATGAGGTCAGACTCCCTCTTGTGGAGTCAAGATACAAAAGCAGACGTTAAACATCCAGGAAACATCCAAGAATTAGAGGAGGAAATTGAGTTTTCAGTATTTTGAAGAATTAGGAGTACTCAAACCTTCAGTGGAAGGGTAGAATATGTGGAAGGGTATAGTATAGATAATCTGTACTAAGTGAAGATGTTCACCCACATAATTCATGCATTCATTAAAAAAAAACATTGAAGATCCAGGATTTCATGAGTATAGGTAATCTCTCACCGAACACGATTACAATAAATCCCACACAATTGTTGTGTTCATAGCTTGTATCAGTATTATTCTACAGTGCAACTGGACACATATTGTGCAATTGGAAAATAAAATGTACAGTAGGAAATAGATGTTTGTGCTGTTAACAATGTGGACTTTAATCAGGTTATTTCTTAAAACAACTAGATGGCAAAAAGTTAGAGAACTGTAAAATGAAAATGACTATGCTTATCACCTTTCAGACTTCAAAACCTTGTTTTAAGATTATATTTTTTGGAACAAACTGCCTGATTGTTTTATCTATGTATGACTAAGGATGATACATTTATGGAGTTCTGTGTAGCTACTTTGGCTGATTCAGTGGCTTTGCTGCAGGCATTGACAATGTTGCTTCTTTTTTGGATGGTGGCTGCATCTCCTCCTGTACAAAGTCCTACTGTTCATTACCAGGTTTTGCAGTGACTTTCACAGTTACATACATTTTGTCAATTCCGGTTTAGTTCAAACAACAAACTAGTTTCAGGCTTTGAATTGGCTCCACCCACCCTCTATGGACATTGGTTCTTCATAGACAGGACGAGCTATAAAGGTGTTCCTGTTTGGCTTAGGTCCTTGGTAGGGTAGCATGTGTTTCCTAGCTCTGGATTTCAGTGTGTGTCTTATTTCTGACCCTGAGTTTGGCACTTTGGCATACAATTGGCTCCAGCTGCACAGCTGCCAATAGCCCAGACCATTAAGCCTTTTTAGCAGAGTATTATCTACTCTAACAGCACCTCTTCAAGACATTTCCTTCCCTGCAAGATGTGAGACTGGATCCACTGGAGATGTCAGGGATCTCAACCTTTTTCAGATAAAGTTTATGCTCCTCCATGGACCCAAGGCTCATACCCAACAAGCATATCTGTGTGCTCTTTATGAAAACAGCAAAAGCACAGGGATGCCATTTTGGCTTGTTGCTGTTTGTGGCTGTACCAACAACTTCCTGGTTTCAAAAAACATAAAGGGAGGATTCTTTTAAATGGGACTTAAATTCATTTGCAAAGTTCAAGCCAACTGTGCGTGTTAAAGGAGAGGGCTTGAACATGCTGGGGAGTATGTAGTGCAAAATAAATAAGCGTTGCAGATTTTTTTCTTTACAAGGATTTTTTTATATATATTTGGGCTTTATTCCCTCCCCCTCTTTTCAAAAGAATCTCTCTTGATCTTGCAATCGTTGGCATCACAGTTAGGCAGATGATCAGCAGTTACCAATTTATAGGAACAGGGCTAGCTTCCAGGAATTGTGAGTTGTAAAACCTGACACGCATATCCAATATGATAGCCAGATGAAAATTTCAGAAATAAAGGGGACACACTATATTGTTCGCCAGGATTATATGAAAATGGAAGATTTCAAAATGAGGTGGATCCTTTATTTTCCTATTAAACTGTGGAATGCATTCCTTTTGGAATTACAGTATTATTACCCATCACTCTATTGAGGTTCAAGGGGAAAGTGTGCTGAGACACATTTTTTTAAAAAAACATTTTTTTTTAGCCTTTACACTTATTTTTAATGTGATATTTTAATGTTCTTATTCATGGGCTTTTTTAGTATGATGTTTAGTGTTTAGAACTCTTGAGTGGTTGTAGGGGATTGATAGCTTTTTGGTGGTATGGAAATCTCAGATAAAACACAATTAAGCATCATATATTAAAATAGTGCAATGCTGCAGCCTTATTTGAGAACTCACGACGAACAAGTCTTGAAGAGAAACGACAACGCAGAAAGAATCACAACCCAAAAACATCACCCAAGGAGACCTTCTGCTGTGCTTTTTGCAACCGGACTTGTTTATCTCGGATTGGCCTTTGTAGTCATCAGCGCGCTTGCAGAAAGCGTGGGATGAGTCCTTCCTGAATCTTCGTTTGCGAAGAAAAGCCAGAGAGAGATATTAAAATGCCATTGATTTTAAAAGGTGTAAAATAATTTTAATAATATGAACTTAAAGATAAAAATAAAGGATGCAGACACCATAAAAAGACTTCCTGCAACCACTTAACCATCAAATGCCTATTTAAATAAAGCAGGTCTTTGCTTGCTGTTGAAAGGAGAAAAGAGATGGGGCAGTCTAGCCTCCCAGGAAAAGGGATTCCACAGCTTAAAAACAGCCACTGAGAAGGCTGTCTCCTGTGTCCTCAGCGGTTGTGCCTCTGTCAGTGGTTGGATGCCATAGGTTGGATCAAGGAAAAGCCCTCCTTCAAGGCTGTTAAGACTTAGGACTTTATCAGACATCCAAAAATAGCAGGATAACAAAATCAGGGTAGTGCGAATTGGCCTTGCCACGGCATGACTTTGTAGTTATTCTGTTTCGCAGCCACAAAAAAACCATCACTTTTAAGTGATGGGTTAACTCGTCAATAGATCTTCAATAGCACTGTTTTCGTGGAATTGAAAGCATGTGAAACTACATCCCATTGTAATCATAAGATTACAGTGTGAATGGGAATGAGAAACACCTTCTGAAATTCCTTCTTCTGCACAGGAACCCTCTCCAGTTTTCACTCTGGCACCCTTAGTACCATGCCATCCTATTTGTCCTGGTATTGTATTTCTTGCCTGGGAACAAATCCCTGCAACCTGACCCTTTCATAGGTGGAGATGTCATGGTCTGAACCCAGTCCCTTCTGCGTGCAAAGCATGTACTCTTGCATTGTACCCTCTCCACAGAATTTAGCTGCAAGGTTCTTCATTCCCAAATTTCATATCCTAAAATTTCTTCCCTTCCTCCATTCTCCCTCTCATCCTACCTCCCCACACCCAACATTAGAAGAACACTGCTTTTTGGAAAGTCTCAAATACAGTCAACATGCGGCAGGCTTTTCTTCTACAGTAGTATTTTGTCAGTAACGAGCACCGTTGGCTAATGAAAATGCCACTTCAATAAAACCACAGTCAGTTGAAACAAAACAATTCATTGCTGGAGGGAGATGGAGGCAGTCCTATGTGTGCAAAAGCAGTCATATTCTCACTCCACACCCAACACAGCTTTGCTTTCTCAGCTTCAGTTGTTTGTCATGTGATAGCTGCTTGCTAGAAGAGAAAAGCCACTTGTAGGACTTTAGAAATGTTGCTTTAGAGCAGTAAAATGGAAAATTTAGTTTGAGAAGACATTGTTTATTTCTAATGTTGAGACAAATTAGTTGTTACTACGCCTGAGAGGTTGGAGGACATTTTGATACCCCTAGTCTTGTTGGGGTATAATCAGATTCTTCAGCATTTTCTGGAGGTCATATTTTCAAATAATTCCAATAACTGAATAATAGATGGGATTAACCTCTATCTGTCTCTATCTGACAGGGGATACGAGGCCATACTGGATTCCCAGGGAATGTTGAAGGGGTACTACAATCACAACACCCCCTTTTAAATTGTTTGGTTGCAGATGCTCCTAAATTTTGGGCCCACATTTTTCACATTAGACAATTTCACCAGATGTTTTACCACCTCTGGGTCATTTTAGGCCCAGGGAAAACCTTTTTTCCAACAGGAAATGACCTGGAAATAAACTCCTGGGTCACTTCCTGGTGGAAAAAACCTAAAATGGCCTAGGAGGAAATGTGGTGGAATCCTACCCCCCAATCCATGTGTGATATTTGTGGGCAAAAGGAGCATTTGGGGACAAAGTGCTAGAGAACATACAACTCAACCAGTTGTATAAACACAGCCAATGCAACACTTACATTCCCCAAAAACAAAGTCTCTTTGAGACAGTGACTAGCAACCAGCAACATCCTAAACCTTCAGTTATTCCTATGGTACTTATTGGCCAGACCAAGTACCCTGCAATGTAACAGGTTACACAGTCCAGCTGTTCTTGCTGTCAAGAAACTTCTAAAATTCAAGAAAAGCTATTCATCCTTTAAGCCCATTAGATGTGATGTTCCCTCTAGGTCTGCAGAGAATAAGTCTTTGGCCTATATGACATACTTCCCATGTTTGAGAAGTGCCATTGTGTTTGTTCTGAATCTTGTTTTCTTTGTACAAGGGATGGGGAAATTTTGGCCTTCTATATGTTTTGGACTACCGCTCTTATTCTTATAGTTACTCCCTAAGAGTAGACCCATTGAATCAACTGTTGAATGATGAGACAATACGAATGTAAAATCCAAAAAAAGATTCAACAGGTCTTCTTTAGACAGGATTAATAACAGCTATTGGGTTGTTTACATGGCGTAGTGGTTTGAATGTTGGACTAGGACTTTGGGAGACCACAGTTTGAATTCTCACTCAGCCATGGAAAGCCACTGGATGATGTTGGGCAAGTCACATTCTCTCAACATTAGACTCCTTCCTGCCTTCCGGGAGACCCAGGGAGATGGCTGTGACAGTGAGGGCCTGCTTGCTGGGATGGACTCCTACAGACACATGGGGCCCGATCTGTTTCTGGTGGAAACAGAGTAAAACAGGTCTTATTCTAAAATGTTGCTTGGGCCCTACTATGCCTTCCCCCCCATCTCAGCCCCATATCTGCACTGGGGGTGGTGAGAACTGCCCGGAGACAGAATGGGGCAAAAGCCCTATGTTGTCAGGACTGCATAGCTCTGAGAGGGAGGCAAGACTGGGTATATTGTCTATGTAGACAAGCCCAGGGTCTTAAGTTGGAGTTGACTTGAAGGCACATAACAATAAATAATAGGAATGAGTCAATTTATCTCTTAATAGTGACTATGCTTGTCCACAACTTTTGGATAGCCAAAGGCACTCTACCCCTACTCTGCATTAAACAGGCCCAGCTCATTCAACCTTGTTAGCTCTCTCTTAAGTTCTGCAAGGTGTGCAGTGACAAGTATGAAAACTAGGCCCTTGGAGGCTCTTTAGCGCTTGTTGCAAGATATATCACCAACATACAATGTCTGAAATAATGCAAAATACTTATTATTTATTTATTTATACCCCACTCTTCATCCACAAGGCTATCAGAGTGGCTTACAAATTTTAAGTAATAACAATTTACACATCTACACTGCAGTTTCCAAGGTGTGTTAGCTAAATACTCACAATTGTCAACCCAACACTCTCAGCAAACTTACAGAGCAACTACTCTGATCCACTCACTACAACCCACACCTGCTCTAGGCCTTAGTTCACTCATATACTGAGGTGATTACTCAGGGTTAACACCTGGTGTTACACACCCTTCACAGCCATACGAAATATTTTACCTTGACTTAAAGGAACATTGTTCCCAACAAAGCTTTCCTCATTGGATTTATCTTCTATCCCTCAAGTCTGGCTGTCATCACTGACCTCTTTCAAACTCTCAATTGACTACACCCTTCTGAAAGTGTGCAGCTCCAAACTGGATACAGTACTCCAGTAAAATTCTTATTAGTGCAGATTAATAAAGTAGAACTATTTCTTTCTGTGACTATGGAGCTATTAACACAATTGAAAACCACATTAGCTTTTTTCGCAGTCATGGCACAGACTCCTGTTAAACCTGTGACTGACTGCAATCCCAAGAGCCTTTGACATGTACAACTGCCAAGCCAGGGGTTGTTCTCCTGTGCCTACAACTTGTTACCGACTTATGGTGACCCTAAGACAAACCTGTCTTGGGTTTTCTTGGAAAGATTTGTTGAGAGGGGGTTTGCCTTTGCCTTCCTATGGGGATGAGAGTGTGACTTGCCCAAGGTCAACACAGGTAGGTACTCCCCTAGTCCAATTCTGTCATTTGATTTTTTCATTGTTGCTGCTTCCTTGCAGGATTTTGCATTGCTTTCTGTTGATTTTAATTTTGTTAGTCTCTGCCCAGTATTCTATTTTCTCAAGGTCACTTTGAATTTCATCCCTGAATTTCTGAGGTGTTCCTTGACATTGCAAATGAGAGACAGAACAGAGGAGAGCCTGTGATCTCTGTTCAGAATCGCCTGAGCTGCCTTATTTCCAGCAACTCCCTAGGAAGGGAACTGGCAGAGATAATCTATTCCTAATGAGCCAGCTTTGCTAAGTGCTCTTTTATTGGAGCAAATAGAAATCTTTGTTCCTCCCCCCCCCCACTCCCTACTCTACTTCTCTATTAAAGTGAAATATGGGTTCAATATAATCACACCTGGTGGCAACGCTCTTGTTACCATTTCAAATCCCTGAGAGCTACCAATAAGATCCTGGATAGCATGCAGCATGGGAAAGGAAGGAATTTAGCTGTTAGCAGGATTGGGCCTTCTGTGCAGCAATGAACTTCACCTCTTTTCTTACTGAGGACACTTAAAGGCTGCCTTTTATTCTCTCTCTCCCCCGCCTCCGGTAATTCTAGGGCAAGCCAGGTTTATTTATTTTACAGATATTTATAATAAGAAGTAGAGTTTGATGAAGTGCAGTCTTTTGTTTTCTGAGCTGTCAAAGTTATGTGGAAGACTCTCATTATACTTTTAAAAAAATGTTGGCTGGCATCTTAAATTGTGGTTATGGATTCCTAACCTAGAGTTACGAGTTGCTCTGTATTCTGTTATAATATAATATTCTGGGATCTGTAATTTTGTGAGCTATCTAGCCTTCTCTGTCAGAAAGCCCTGGTGCCACAACAAACTACAAACCCCAGGATTCCATAGGATAGAGCCATGATAGTTAAAGTGGTGTCAAACTGCATTATTTCTGTAGTGTGGCAGCAGCATTAGTTTTGCATTCATTAGTCGGCAATGCAGGATCTCTGAGGTTGTGCCTACATGTAAATAAAATATATAGGGTTCTGACCAGGGCTGGACCAACCCATTTTGCTGCCTGAGGTAGAGGACAGGATAGTGTCCATTCCCTATGTCTCATATGAAATCCAACTCGTCTGGCTGTTGATGAGATATTGTGCTCTATTGCTTAAACTAAGTGGCTAGGTTAAGGGTCTGGTTTAGCGCTGTTTGTAAACCAGGGGGAATGGCTGGGAAGTTTAGGAGGCGGTTTCCACTGCTGCTCCCCTCGACCAGCATCTGCCACCTAAGGAAAGCGCCTCACTTTCCCTTATGGTAGGGCTGGCCCTGGCAGTCAATGCATTAAAGATTTTTAAAAATCAATTCATTCTATCAGTTTCATTAACTTTACCACAGATGGCTGTCAGGCAATATCTTCAGCTGAAGCTGCATCTAGATTAATATTTTAGTCAGGATATTCTCAGGTCCTGTCTATATGAGGGGAAAAAATACAAATGCATCTGAAAAAAACAGCCATTCTCAGCACTACAACCTGTCTTAATGGTCAAAAGAGCCCACCCCCAACTTCACATGACCCCTAGCCAACAAGATGGAGGCTGCGAGTGATTTACACTCGCTTTTAAATCTGCTGCTGATAATTTTTTAAAAACAGTTTGTCATGGTGCACACATGCAATATTTTGTATTTACAAAAAGGGTGGGCGGAAGAGAGTAAAAGATCACCGTTTTATTGACTTACCGGACCCTTGCTTAGCTGCAAACCCAACATGGTGGCAGCAGGCACTTTCCCTGTTTGTTAGCCCCACCCCCATGCTTGTCCAGCCAATCAGATTATGCTGCCTGTTTGCAGCAAAGCAAATGTGACTGTCTTACTGATTGCACATTCGCATGCCAAATGGAGTTTTTTTAAAAGTCCAGGAAAAGCCCCGGAGGGTTCCCACACAGAGTTTAAGGTGGATTTGGCTGCCCCCTTCCTAAATGACATGTATTTATGTGAATGTCTATTTGTACAGATTGCCTTGCATGTGATTGACATTTGGATTATTTTTACTGTATAGACAAGCCCTTAGCGTTGCTCAAGTCACAGTAATATTTGGACTATTTTGTTACTTAAAAGGATTCCAGGCCATTAATTGGGCACCAAAGGGTTACCTCTTTACCTTGACCCATACAGTTGTCCCTCCACATTCACGGATGTGGCATTCACGGATTTAAGCATTCACGGCTTGAAAATATTCTTTAAAAAATAATAATCCAAAAAGCAAACCTTGATTTTGCCATTTTGTCCAAGGGACACCATTTTGCTCTGCCATTGCATATAATGGGACTTGAGTATTCACGGATATGGGTATTCACGAGGGGTCCTGGAACCAAACCCCAGCGAATGTGAAGGGACAACTGTAAATGAATTTCAACTCTCCTGGGTGTGCATAGGGTACTATTGAGGTTTTCCTGTTCATTACTGATGTTTAATTCCCCTCCCCCATGTGTCTGATCTGGGTAACTCACAGACTGATAACTCACAAACTATTTTGTCCTGCCATGTTCAATGCAATACTACTTTGTGTGTGTGGGGGAGATATAGTTTCAATGTGAGCAAACTCTGATAAAATGACTAAGCTGAGGCCATCATACATATCATTAGGACATATCATGAAATTAGGGGTGCACCAATACTGTAGAAATCGTGCAGTTTGACACCACATTAACTACCATGGTTCCATCCTAAAGAATACTGTATTTGGATTTGTAGTTTTGTAAGGCAACTGCACTTTTTGGCAGAGAAGGCTAAAGACTATGTAAAACTACAAATCCCAGGATTCAGTAGGATGGAGCTACAGTGCTTACAAGTGGTGTCAAACTGCCTTATTTCTACAGTGTAGACACACCTGATGTACCTCATTGGAAAAGAAAATAATGCTTGACAAAATGGAAGGCGGTGGGAAGAACCACACCATAAGCGGTTTGCTTAAATTAAGGAAACCGCAGCCCTAAATTTGCAGGACCTGATCAGGGCTGTTGATGACTGGGGTTCTTAGAGATCTCTTATTCATAGAGTTACCATGAGTTGAAGTCAACTTGATGGCAAATAACAAGAGGAAATAAACTATGATACAGTAGCACCCCCATATCCGCTGATTTGCCAACCGCTAATTCACTTATCCACGGTTGGTGACAGTGTGTGTGGGGTGGATAGGGGAGGGAGGGACAGGACTGGTTTAAGGAATTTTGGGGGCCCCTGCAATGCTTTATTTTGGAGGGCCCATATGTTTATCTCAGGTCAGTGTAACCTAACTCAACCTAAGCTATTCACAATACAGGATATTCAGATTATTACTAATAATGTTTTTGAGGAAGAGGGTTACTATGGGACCCCCCACAATGATGGGGTCCCCTGTGGATGCGGGTGCCACTGGTGCCTGAAACCGGCCCTGGGGAGGGAGGAGGAAAGCAAGTCACCTCCCTTCTCCCTTCCCTGCCAGGGTCCAGTGGTGTGGTGGTGATGGTAGACAGGTGAAGCATTGATACTTCCCCTCAAAAAAAAAAAAAAAAAAAAAAAACACCAGACTGGCAAATTTGTTCTTCAAGAGTCAAGTGAAGAAAAATGATAACCATAATTACTGCCTGGATTCCAAAATAGGAAACAAATGTGGAACTATACAGTCTAAAGTTCACAGCAAGGGGAAAATCTACAAATCTCTCCACAGCCCCCTCTGTTTATCATTGCAGTTAATCCCACTTTTGGTTTCCCTTACCCAGCTATGAAAGAAAGACAAATTAGGTGTATCAAGATGCTCACCTGATTAGTTTGCTTAATCCCCCGGATTTCTCCCTTTTCTACAATTGGCCTTAAAGGGATCTGCAGTGTTTAAGAATACAGCACTGTGGAGCCAGACATTGAAGGCCACATCAAGAAAACATATGCCTGTCTTGTTTGTTTGTGCATATTTGTGTGTGGGAGGGGGTTTCCCCTAACTCTTCCATTACTTTTTGGTTTGCTCCTCCACAATTTGCCTGTAATGACAACACAAGATGAGTTATGTTGGATCAAACTAAAGGCTTAACTAGTCCAATATTTTGGGTCCCGTTAATACTACAAACTTATAGCACACTGATTTAGGGATGTAATTCTTCACCAAGTTTCTTCTCAAAGGATGCAAAAAGGAATTTTTGCAATTTCTTTCTGCTACAAGAAAATCTGCAAAAACTATGCAGTTTTTGAAGCCCATTTTGCATATTTGGGACTTATTCTGCCTAAAATGCATTCACGGTAATTTTGCACAGACCATAGGAAATTGTTGTGCAGAAATTGATATTTCTGTTATAAAATGCTGTTTCCTGCACAGAAAATGCTGTTTTCTGGGCAAAACATGTGCCAATCGTGGTCTCTTCCAACTCTGCAATTCTATGATTCTATGATTCTATGAATTTGACACAGAATTAGTTCTGAACTCACCAATCCAGGATTCTTCTCATAGGAATTTTCCACAATTTAAAAAACATATTTTCCAAACAGTTTTGAATACTTTTAAAATATTCTTTTTAACCCTACTCTGATTTCACTTTAATTGCCATGGTTGCATCCTGTGGAATCCCAGGGTCTATAGTTTGATGAGGCACTGGAGCTCTCTGACTGATAATTCAAAATACCCCACCCTAAACTGCAAATCCTGGATTCTATAGGATGTTTCCATAGCATATGGCTTGATGGCAGTACATGAAAAGGGATCTAAGTGTCTTAGTGGACCGCAAGCTGAACATGAGTCAGGAGTGTGATGCAGCAGCTAAAAAACCCAATGCGATTCTAGGCTGCATTAATAGGGGTATAGTGTCTAGATCAAGGGAAGTAATAGTGCCACTCTTTTCTGCTTTGGTCAGACCTCACCTGGAACACTATGTCCAGTTCTGGGCACCACAATTCAGGAAGGATATTGAGAAACTGGAACATGTCCAGGGGATGGTGGGAGGTCTGGAAGCCATGCCCTATGAGGAGCGGCTTAGGGAGCTGGATATGTTTAGCCTGAAGAAGAAAAGCTTAAGAGGGGACATGATAGCCATGTTTAAATATTTGAAGGGATGTCATACTGAGGATGGGGCAAGCTTGTTTTCTGCTGCTCCAGAGACTAGGATATGGAGCAATGGGTTCAAATTACAGGAAAAGAGATTCCACCTAAACATTAGGAAGAACTTTCTGACAGTAAGAACTGTTAAAAAGTGGAATACACTGCCTCGTAGGGTGGTGGAGCCTCTTTCTTTGGAGGTTTTTAAACAGAGGCTGGGTGGCCATCTGTCAGGGATGCTTTGATTGTGTATTCCTGCATGGCAGGGGGTTGGACTGGATGGCCCTTGTGGTCTCTTTCAACTCTATGATTCTATGATTCAGATAAAGTGGAATCAGAGTGCTAGAGTGTAAAAGGGATAGTCAATTCACACAGTGGCCACCCAGTATAGGAAGCCTGTTGAGAAGACAAGCTCAACTGCATCTTCCACCTCATCTCCTCCAGGTATTAATATACAGAGGGATGCTACCAGTCACACTTGGATGGGATATGTGCCCATCATGTCTAGTATCCATTTCATCTCCCCAACTTCCATGATTTTTTCTAACCCTCCTTTGAAGCCATCCAGGTTGGCAGCCATCACTCCATATTCTATCCGTGAGTTCTACATTTTAAGAATGCATACTCTCCAACTGTTCCGATTTGGCAGGGACAGTCTTGATTAATCCTCTGCCATACCCTTCAGCTGCTTTGAAAATGTCCCAGCTTCCATTTCCTACACCCATTTTCACCCCTTGTCCTCAGCTTAACTTCAACTGCTGCAAATTGAGTTCAAAATACAAAAGTAGTTTGAACTCCAATAACTCAGCAGAGGGGAGAGGAAAGGACAGGATGGAGACATGCCCTTCCCAGCCAACCTGGACAAAAGCAAGCTGTCATAGCCTCTCCTAGCTTATGTGTTTCTAATTTTTGTCATCTTGACCACACTCTGATGTTGCTTAGCCACAGGTGTGTCAGTTTTCATCTGTGAAATCTTGGAGGGTATGAAAAAGTATTTAATATGTGTATTAAGAAGCACAATCTTGTATCTGTTGCAAATATCTCCCATGATTCAGCTTCAGTGGTGATCCCAAATTTTAGTAATTTTTTTTACTAAAAAACCCATTTTTTATAATTTAAAAAAATTATTGTATGTTTTAATTTTTTTCTAATTTAATATATTTTCAATTATTGTATGTTTTTAATCCTTTTTAATATAATATTATTTTAAGGGGTAGGTGGGCTAGGGTACTGCAATTATGGAGTTTTTATATTGTAAGCCACCCCAATTGCATTGCAGAGGGGCGGGATAGAAATAATTTTTTTAAAATTATTATTATTATTATTAGCAATAGTAGCTATCAGAGAGGGAGGAAAGCTCTCTCTATCAGTTTTTTTTGTACTCCATGCATAATTTTCTACGCCTCTATCATGTCCCCCTTTCTCAACTTTTACCAAGTCCAAACAGTCTACGACATTCACTAAAATAATTTATCACTCTGGTATTGGCAATCCTGTTGGCGAGAGAGGAGTTTACAATACTATAGTGTAGTATGCATGTTGTGGGCAAGGCTTAACTTATTTGCAGGTTTTTTCACTTTCGCAGTGGTGCTCCAACGCTAACTCCCATGAATGTGAAGGGACAACTGTATATGCAGACCTCATATAAGACTATAGTTGCATATAACAACAACAACAACAACAATAATTTATAGTGGATTACAACAATAAAAACACATGGAACACAATAAAATTAAAAATTAGTCCCTTCCCAACTCCCCCCCATCCAATACTAAAATTACAATTAAATAAACACAGTTATGCCACCAAGAGGATTCTAGCCACTGCAACATTTCTCCATAGGATTGTGAAGCATTTAGCACCTAAAAGTCTTCCCTCTATGTATGAACATTGTTCTGTGAAAGTTACTGCATAAACCACACAAATGGTTCCTTTTTCCTTTACTTCACTTTTGTGCCACAATTAATTTTTTTTTTTTGCACCTTCAATGAAAACAATGCCACGTAAATCCATTGCAACTTCAATTATACCACCAAAACAAAGTGTGGAACAGTTTAAGGGGAGGGAATACTTTCATAAGGCCCTGTAAACAGACTTGAGACTGGGCCAATAATATTAGTTGAGAAGGTAGCACACACAGATATATATATATATGTGGGGCAGCCTATATATTAGGTTGTTGGGATAAGTGGGATAAAGCTTTGGAATACCTCTCCCCTTTCTATGGCACTTCATCTCTCTTTGGTCTCTTCTTCTAATATACAAGGAATATATATTTTAACAGATGTCATCCAGAGTTCCTCTGTGGTTTCCCTTCTCCTGTCAAATCACCTCCAGTCGCAATCTGTTTTCTGTTAGGAGCCAAACCTACCCCCCAGCATAGTTTTAGTTTAATTTTTAAGTTCAAGTCTCCCCTCCCTCAAGTGATGAGAGCACAGTCAAGCCCAAGTGACATTATGTGTACCACCCCCCCATCATAACACTCCCTTGTCTATGCTCCCAGTCACCCCAGTGCAATAAGAGACTCCCTTGTACATCTGTTATTAATTGATGTGCTCACTTGACCAGTGGTGAGAAAGGAGAGACTCCACCAGAACAGAGGCTCTGGAAAAATCTGCTTCTTGGTGTGCGTTTGATTGCATTGCAGGAACTTTTTGTTGCTGTTGTGAATATAGGATTATCTCACACAAAATGTCCATGTTTAATGACCAAACATATCCCACCGTTTTGGTTCCTGTAGCAAAATTTCATACAAACCCAATTTCTTCTTCTCTTAACGTTTGATAGAAATTAAAAGTGGAAATAAACTTCCACAATTATTTCTTTTTCTTATAATGATGTATGTGCATAGGTATGTGTATCTGGTCACATTTGTTTATGGAGAAGTATATTCAAAATTAAAAATAATATTTCCTGGAGTTAGGGAGAAGTCAGGATTGCATTTCTTCTCTCAGTGTTTCTCCTGCATTCTCAGCATAAAATGCGCTCAGAGCTCTTCCCCGAAATGGGCAGACAATGGCTTTTACAGTTGTTCCTGAGTTATGGTAATCCTAAAGCAAAGCTATCACGGCGTTTTCTTGGCACGATTTGTTCAGAGTGGGTTTGCCATTGCCTTCCTATGAAGCTGAGAGAGCGTGACTTGCCCAAGGTCACCCAATGAGTTTCCATGGCCAAGTGGGTATTTGAACCCGGGTCTCCCAGAGTCCTAGTCCAAGGACATTATCCGACTAGCATCTAAAAACTCTGTAATTCTGCAAATGAAGATAGCGGGAACATGATGATATTACAACACTTATTGCACATAACTGTAATCACATGACAGAAATGCCACGTGCTTTCCTTTCGCCAACAGGCAAAGACTTTTTTTTAAATTTAAGCAGGCTTTTAATGTATAGGCAAGGAAGCTTTTAACTTTGTATGTCTTTTAAATGATTTTATTGTTTTATGTGGTGATCTTAATTGATTTTTTTAAAAAAATGTTCAGGTTTTTTTTTAATCGACTCTTTCTGGGAGCCGCCTTGGGTCCCACTTTGGGAGAAAGGCAACAAACAAATGGAACAAACAAACAAACAAACAAATATATTTATATATTTTCAAAACTGCAGAGGCAGAGTATTCGGAAACATGATTCCAGTCCTCATACCCTTTTGCAGCCCTCTTATTCTTGTGGCTGCAGGGCTGGCATGCAACAGAGGCTAAGGTGCCAATAGATTTGTTACGTGTCAGCCAAAGGGAAACAGCTGCTACCGAGTTAGCCACATAAAGCATAGTTGTTGTTTTTTAAAAGTCCAAAACTCAATTGCCCAATTAAAGACAATTGCAGGTTGAATAACAACAGCCAGATATGGCTTCTGTCCTCAGTGCCTGAGGATTTTATTATATTATTGTCCCTTTAAAATGCCCCCATCCCATCCCAAACACACCGAGTAATGAGGAAAAGTTATGAATGGCTTTCTTCCCTCCTCTCCCCACTTTTCCACTGATGTTTTGAGGCTTCCCCCAAGCAGCTGTTTCCTATTACCCGTAAAGGCTGACAAGGTGCAGGCTTCGAATGGAGCCTCTGTTGGCAGGTAATTTTGATGAGTCGCAGAGGGCAAAAAGCTGGGTGTCTCTGATGGGTTTCCGGTCCTGTTATCAGGCCTGCTTGCCATTCCCTCCAGCCCAGACAGATCTCCTGTCGTCTGTAGATCAAGTCCATTTCTGAGACACAGACTGAGTAGGTGGGTGAGTGGGGAGACGTAGTTATGTCTGGTGCATTTCTTCAGGTGAGGGGTGGCGGCGGATAAGTTGCAGGGTGTGTGTGTATATGCACACACACACTTTCTTCTTTTGCGTGGGAGGTTAGACAGATAAAGGGAGGGTTTTTTTTAAAAAAAATGTTTTGGCAAAAGCAAGCTTGTAGAATTAGAACAGTTTGTCAGGCTGCCCAGGATTTCAGTGATGAAAACAGGAATATGCTTGTGACGCTCTTATTTCCAAATAAAGGAGCATTGCTCAGGCCTACTCCTTATGCCTTCATTTAGGTGAAAGATCTGGCCTGCTTTCGGCATACCTGCTAACATTTCACAGATGAAAACTATAATGTGTTGGGCCAAATGAGTGTGGTCAAGAGGGCAAAAGTTACTAATGATGAAGAACACACAAGTTACAGCAGTTGACCTTTGCCTGAGCCTACTGGGAAGGGAAAGATTCTGCCTACTCCGCTCTGCTGAATTTGAAATCACTTTGCACCTATTGAATGAAGTTGATGACAAAAGTGAAAGTGGGTAGAGGAGAGAGAAACTGGGACATTTTAAAAATGCTTCCTGATGCACATCTGGATACCGGCTAGAAAGTGCTGGAGCACAACAGGAGTGTCTGATGTGAATCAGAAGTTCCCAATGCTCATCATAGGTTCCCAATGCATATCAGAAGTGCCCAGCATGCAGTGGAGCACTCTGGCCAGTGCCCAGATGTACATTTTCACAGTTCACTAACAGGGTTTTTGTTCCTTTTCTACAGTATAGCTACAGATTCATAAAGGTATGAAACCTAGACAGGGATGCAGGATCTCAGTCATTAATAAAGTAAACATTTTATACAAGGCCCAGTTACACATAGCACAGAAGGCCCAAGGCCCCAACCCAAAAGCAAGGAGCCAGTACAAACAACACAGAAAACCATGTTGTGGTGTCCAAACCGAGGGCTGAATGCTGCTCTAAAATAGCTGTTCCCCTGGCTGCTTCAGGTGTGCTGCATGATTGCAGCCGGCTGCATCTGATAACTTGGCCCTGGTTCTTCCAAGACTCCCGCAGCCAGGGCCTGAGTCTGCAAAGAGGCTGTGCCGGCTGCTGCACCCAGGGGGCTAGTCCCTCAGATCCTGACTTCTGAGCAGCCAATCAGCACGCTGAAAATGCCAACATACCCAAGAGAATTATAGATATAGATTTTCTTTTCCTTTTGGTGCCACAGTGCTGAGAAATTTCTTGTTGTCATTTGGGATGAGTTTCCAATGTCCTCAAAGCATACCAGAGCTTTGTAGAAAAGATAAGGTTGCCACTGCCAGGAAGTAAAAAAAATTGTGGGTATCATAATGTGTTCACTCACACACAGACACACTATGTTTCTGCAATGGCACCTGGTTCCCTCCCCAATGGAGTCCCAAATAGTTTCTGGAGACCGCGATGTATTTTCCCTCTCAAAGGAAGCAGCAAATGCTAACAATTTTCTTCACTTTGCAAGAAAGTCTTTGAAAACTACATTCTTCAAAGACTGTTTATGGTTCAGCACTCTTTATACACAAAAGAGTGGCTTTTGTGTATACATGTGGCTTTGTGTGTGTTTGTGTGGGTGGATGGGTGGAGGAAACAGCATTTCATTTGCAGAAAGATAATATTTTTATTTGAATCTTTATTGCATGTTCTGTTTCAGAAAAATAATATTTCTGAACAGAAAATGCTACCTCTCATTCAGAAAACGCCATACTTACTCTGCACAAAATTTGGACATAGATTTTTCTACCAAAACAGCATTTTCTGTGCAGAAAATATTTTTTATATTGCATATATTTTATATATATTGATATACACATGTACATTATATATTTTATGTGATGTTATTTTCAGTGTAGAAAATGCTATCTCCTGCACAGAATATGCCATTTTCTATGCAAAACTGTTGCGTGACTTTTGCACAGAGTAAGTCCTGAACTGTGAAGATACTTATCAGTCCAAGATGCTATAGTTGGGATTTCTCAACATGTGAGAAACCTGTTTATGACAATTTTTTTTTTTGGGGGGGGGATACTTTTGAATATTATATCCATCCCTTGTGGACAATACTTGGCCTTAGTGTTATTGTTTTAAAAATGGAGCCCAGGACAGCTATCACACATCAGATGGACTGTACGGATGTGGGGGGTCCAATAGGCAACTCTTTCATACCATCCAGCTGTCCTGATTTGGCAGGGATAGTCCCAATTAATTCTGTCATCCCATTTTTAAATCTGCTTTTAAAATGTCCCAGTTCCTCTCTCTCCTTATCCCACTTTTCCTTTGTCCTCAGCTTACTTCAGTTGTTGCAAACTGAGTTCAAAGTGCAAAACTCAGCACAGGATGTAGGAGAGGAGGGGTCCTTCCCTGATGGTGCTTGGCCACATGTGTTCTGGTTTTCATTCGTGACATGTAGGAGGGTGTGACATACATACATACATACATACATACATACTTGATATGCCTTATGATCAGATGGGTTTGGCCCTCCTCCTTCTAAATATTGTAATCTGATGTGGAATGCCATTAGGACAGGTAGGATTCCAAGTGAATCTGTGTGGATTATTTTGACTGTTAAGACAACCACGCAGAGTTTATTCAAGGATGATGTAAATATACTCATCAAATCCTTGTGCTCAGCTTCCTGTATGGATATGAGGAACTTCTATTAGGTCTTAAATGTGTGTATGTGTGTGTGTATGCGGGAGGGAGAGAGTGCAATAGGTTCTTTGTGGTGATTGCAAAAGAAAACAAAGATTGCCATCTCCTCCAGCATGGAGGATTGAATTCTGGGTGAACCATCTGAAATGGAGCTTTTACACTAAACCCTCTTTGTGTGGCTTGCCTTGACCTGCCAGTGATCTAAAGAATTTTCATATGCATGCAACATGGGAGTTTGCCGAGTGTCGGGTTTAATCATGAGGAGAGTTTTAAAATATTCTTCTCCTAGTCCAAGGCGAGATGTTATCCAGTTCCTGATAAACACTTCAAGAAAAGGAGATGGAATTTCCTAAATCGCAACTAGTACACATGGAGAAAAGGGATCTTGTTATTTTTGTTACACTGTTAAATTTACACACATGGCACTGTACAAGCTTTCCCATCCATTCAGCATCAAATAAGTCCTTTTGAGCCAGGCATCACATTCCCAGTCTATGGGAAATGAAGCAGTTATCCAGTTGTAAGAAGGATTCCAGAGATGGTAGCATTTCAGGTAGGGATTGGCATTATTGGGCACCTGCCAAGGCACTGTGTGTGTGTGTGGTTCCACTGGTGACCTCTGGGTCATCTTCCTCTCTCTTTCCTGTTTACTTGTTTGCACCAAATATGCAAGTACAGATAAGAGTAAGAGGATAGAATAGTAAACTTGGGTGTGTGTGCCAGAGGAACATATTCCCCATGGGAAGGTTGGTAGAGAGCTTGGAAAAAGTTCTTTTCTGAATAAAACTCCCATCATTCCCAGCCAGCACGACTACTTTGTTGTGCTGTTGAAGGAAGTCTGAGAGCTGTAGTCAGTTTCCTCCCTCTCCAAATTTTGGGTGGGCTCAAGTGTTCTGTTTCTCATGGGTACAACAGGGTGGGGAAAGTGTGGCCCACAGACCACCACCCCCTTTAGAATCTTTTTGGGATCCTCACAGCACCTCAACACCCCCACTTTTTCAGTCCCCCCCCCCAAATTATTTTTGCTCCCAAATGCCTTCAGGAAGTGGGAGGAGAAAATGTTTGCAATCCCCCCCCCCACTCCCTTGTGTTGCTTTAGGGTCCCCTGTTCCAGCTGATTTCTAACAGAAAGTGATCTGGAAGTCACTAGAGCTTGCTGTTCACCTGCTTGCTCTCAACATGCAAGCAAAGATGAGTGCGGGGATGGAGTAGTAGTCTTCTGAACCTTACCTCCAATGTTTCTTGAATTCTTCCCTTCCTGTAGAAGTGGTCTATTTTTTTTTCTGTCTCTTTTGCACATGGATGAGGGGTTGAGAATCATCTGAGACCAACACATTTCCAATAGAGATGTGGGGACAGCCCTTTGGACTACAACACCTAGAATTCCCAGCCCCTTTGGCCACTTGGCCTTACTGTCGAGGAGAACTGGGGAGTTGTAGCCCACAAGAACAATTTTCTAGAGTTCTGGATGGGGACAGGTGTTTCATTACAATGTAATGAAAAACATTGTATATCTTTCCCCGCACCCCCCAAATGCCTACCATACAGTCTCCTTTAGAAGACAGGAGGCAATCTCTTGGCCAGCACCAGCCCCTGGAATGCCACATGACAACACCATATTGTGTGGTCAGCTAGGGTTGTCAGGTCAGCACTATCCCAGGCTTGGAGGTTTCAGGGCCAAAACCTGAGACTTAGGGATGAAGCTTTCTGATGTCACAACGGGTAGGCCCTGCTGAAGTTATGGGATGATGTTGCAAGGGTCAGACCCAAGTGATCATTCTGCATGATACACTAAGAAACAACCCCAATTGTACAGAGCATGCTATTCAATTTTTTTTAAAAAAAAGATGGACAAACAAACAAGGGAAAACAGACACCCACATTTCAAGATAGCATGCTTGCCTCAGATTCCTTCCCTTCGCCCTAAGAACTGGAGAAGAGGGTCCAGATGCTGAGATATGAGAATCCTAGTGATCACATGGGCTCCCAGGGGTGCTGCAATGAAAGTAGATAGCCTCTCTCCCCTTAAAGTTCAGAGTTGCACTATTGGATACAGAGGTGGTGTGGAGGCTCCCTTGCGTGGGTGGGAGCTCCAATCCATCATGCAATCCATTGATTAAGGTACAGCTTCAGTGAGAAGAACATGACCTGAAGAGGTCAAATTTCAGCCATGGATTCATATCATTTGTAAAGTATTTGCTGTTCCCTCGAGACAAAAGGAGGCTATTGCAATATAAAATATTATGCGAAAAACCTTAAGCCTCACAGCTATTGTAGGACCAGTGCCAGACTGTGGTGGGAAATAGAAACTTTTCCAAATTACATTTGTTTTGAAAAGGATCAAGGCTACTTAGGTAGTAAGGAGATGGAGGGATTTAGGAAGAAAATGGTAAAGATAACTCAATTTGAACCTCAGTTTTATGGGCTCAATAGAATTACAATACAACATCTGTGTGCGGGTGTCTGAACTACTGATCAAGTGATCCATTGGTAAAGGCAGCATTTGGGTGGCCTGGTGTCCATATGCAGAAATAGGAGCCTCAATGGGGAGGAAACTGTGATTGGCAGCTCTGGTTGCCCAAAAGGAAACCTTGGGGAATTTGTATTGCCACCAGACCCCCAAAAGTTCTGAATATGGTCAGGCCAGGGGTAAGAGAAACAAAATGAAAATGAGAGTAACAACTAAGGTTTCTTGGGCAAATAGTTTCAGATTTAGGACAGAAAGAAGAGGATGATATTTTACTGATATTTTATCTCCAAGGGTCTGTATATGCTAGAGCTGGGATGAGAAACCAGAATTAGTTTTTTTGGGGGGTGGGAGGGTATAGGAATATTTGGTGTCTATATTAAGTGGATTACAGCAAGGCTAGTGCAACATGAGCTTCTGGAAGAAACAGGAGTAGTTACTCCGAATGCTCTTGAGAGGTAAAAAAGCAAAATTAGATTGTCTCAGGAAATCCATCTTAGAATAGGAAAGGAGACAGACCAAAAGAAGGTGTGGGGGTAGGCTAACAGCCATGCTTAGGGTTGAATCCCATGGGTGCTACCTTCCCAGACAAAGAGAACAAAGAGGCTCAGGGGTCGCCCAGATGATGAAAATACTCCTCATAGAATTTGCAGGGAATATGACGTGTCCCAATGCCATTTGAATGAGATTCATGGTATTCAGAAGGAGTGTGGCTAAAAACTCCACAAACCATGTGGTAAAAGGATTCATCGTTTTTCCCAAGGTTTCCCAGAAAATGTGCATAGATGCACATTTTTGCACATGTGGACATCTGAATTCTCAACACTGCACATTTTTGCTTTATTGCTGTTTATCAGAGCATCCCTTCATATGTTTAAACATGGCTATCATGTCATGTTGGAGGACCTAGGAAATGCCTAAAAAAGCCACCTTTCTAGGCATCTCCAGTGTGACTCTATGATAACTTTTGGAGGAAGTCATCATAGATTCACATAAGACAACTTAGGAAATGCCTAGAGACGATGCCTCTCTAGGCAGCTCCAGCATGTCTCTGTGGTAACTTCTGAATTGGAGGACCTAGGAAAAGTCTAGAGAGACCCTATTTTTTGGATGAATGATAATCGAAACTGTGGGTTCCAGTCCCACTCACACAGGAGTGGGGGGAGTGACCTATATTGAAATTTCAACTCCATTAGCAACATAAAAGTAACTTCTCTTGAAATCCAGCTGTCCTCTGAAGGTGTGAAACTGCAGAGGAGCTGCAGGATTATGCCTATCAACTCCTCATCCGGAGCTTAGAAAAGTTACCTTTTTTTGGAAGACAGCTTCTAAAATCTCTCAGCCAGCATGGACAGTTACTTGGAAGTAAATTCCATTTAATGCAGAAGAGTTTATATCAATGTAAACAGGCATAAAATTGCACTACTGACATTTTGAAGAAAAGAAAGGAAACATTGGCTGTGAGCATGGGCTCCAATTAAGTTAGAAAATGGCTTGAGGTCATGGCAATGGTATCATTTTTCAAGGACTGTTCCATACCCTAATTGTGTGACTGCATTGTGCTGCAGCACACTGCCCCTTTGCCTCAAGCTTGCTTGTATTTAAACATACTGATCATCATTAGGCCTGGGAAACTTAGGAAGTATTGTGACATAGCAGCCTTCCTTCAATGCCATTCAAGTAGGGCTGGGTCAGTTGCACATTGCCAGAAAAGAAGAAATTCATCAATACAACAAAGGAGAAAAGAGGAGACAGATTAGCAGATGATGAGATGTGGTAGTACTGTGGCAAGAGCCAGCGTGGTGTAGTGGTTTGAGCATTGGGCTATGACTCTGGAGACTAGGGAGATTTTCAGACACTGTTTAACAGTACCTACCGTTGCCCGTGCTTAAAATATTGCATGGCCACTTCCAAAGCTTCATGGACGTGCAATGAAGGATCCCAGAAGAGGGAAGGCGGCATCCCAAAATGACCCCCTGCCACGCAAGAGCGCCGTTCCTCTCCCGGGACCTCCTCCCGCGGTAGGTACTGTTAAACGGTGTCTGAAAATCTCCCAGGTTTCAAATCCTTGCCCAGCCAAGGAAGCCTGCTGGGTGACATTGGACAAGCCATACTCTCTCAGCCACCTCTGAACAAATCTTGCCAAGAAAATCCTCTGATAGGGTCACGTTAGGGTTTGGTGGTAAACCACCTGCCAGAAATCATCCTCAAAGAAAAAAAAGTATAGTGGGGTTGACAGTTCAGGATTGTGCTAGGCCCTGAGCCTTCCAAATGAAAACCCGAGACCTAGCGAAGGCCCCTGGTGATTTCATTAAGTGATATTTGTTACGTACCAACTAAAATTGTTCACAGTTTGTCATTAACACATGCATATGTATGCATGCATGCACCCCCCCGCCCATATTTTCCTGTTTGGAAATTAAGTCAGAAATCTTAGCTAAGAGCCTGTTCTTGGATCAAACTGAAATGAGGGTATTATTCCTACTTGCAGGCTTTCCTTTAGCTAGAAATTGGATGCAGAGCAGAGTGAAGGGTGAGTCCTGGTATCACAACAACTAGGAGGACAAAATGAAGCTAACCAAGTAACATAAACACTCCCCCAAGCCTTGTAAATTGTTACAGCTACTACTCTAATAGCCAAGTTGGAGATTTGCACAAACAATCCTTTCCTCTTGCCTGGAGGCAAGCCTTCCAAAACTGCTTGGAGATGACCCACAAAACTGAAGACTCAAGGCCAAGCCCTGAGATTTGGCAACACTGTAGTTTAGCGCAGTGGCAGAGCTTTGAAAGTTAACTTTTTTGGACTAGCACTCCTAAAATCCTATTGTTCACATGGCTGCTGGCTATGCTAGGTAGGAGATTCTGGGCACTCTAATCCACACAGGTACATTCCTCCAGCTCTGTTTCTTGGTGACAAAGTTGAACTAGGTTTTGGGAAGGCTGGCTCCACATACTATGGACCTTTTGCTTCTACACCCCACTCACTCAAGGAGCGCTGACCTCATCCTGTTCCCACCATGGCTGCACTCAAACTGAAGCACCATGTGTTGATGGAGATAAAGTCAAATGTGTCATAACTGAATGTTTATGGAAGTATTAGCATCTTAGTGACCCAGAAAAATGCAGTGTTTGTGTAGTGTCTGTTACACAGCTTCCCTAGCCCTGTGATTGATAGCAGTTCTTGGCTGTTAGGCATTTGGAAATCATTAACAGTGTCATAGATGGAGCCCTCTTGAATAATCTCTCACTCCTTTTGGCTTCTTTAGATTGATTATTTTATTACAAGAAAGCTTGGCCCATTGGGGAAGCTATTTCCAAATGTTTGACTGACAGGAACTACCCACGGAATCAGACTCACCTGCCATTCCTGCCCTTTGATTCAGAAATAGTGGCCTGAGATTTCTTGCTGTTTGCAAAGTTTCACAAATGAGACACCGTTGCTTCCCCTTTCAAGTCCCTCAGAAAACAATTCGACCCCTCAAAGGCTTCTTTTGAGAAGATTAGTGTTAAATGATGTTCAGCTTGAATATTTCCTAAGGATTCACTCTCTGTGTGTGACACCCTCTGACATCTGATTTCTGTTTTTGCTGCCCTGTAATATCTGTTACATTAGACATCATCAGATGTTTGCCATGCATTGTCATTTGATAGTATTAAATGAAGAGTGGACCTGCAATGACATTTGATATTTAATGCAGTTTACATTTCATCATCTCCATGATTACCTTCTTGTCCTTCCTCATAAAAAGCTCAGGGTGGCACAGTGGTTAAATGCTGGTACTGCAGCCAGTTGATCGTGAGTAAAAATCAAGCAAATATGACGCTCAACTCTCCCTGCGGTACCACAACAGTACCGCCAGGGGGGAACGTCATCCGAAACTGACGCTTTGCAGTGCAGCAGCCTCGCAAGCTGACGAGGCTGCTTGCGTTGCTTTTTAAATGTCCGAAAAAGTCCTAAGTTAATACAAATAATATGGACATAAAAAATCAAAATGAAAGTTGAAAGGCTTCCCTAAATAGAATAGTCTTTAATTTAGACTTAAAGTAGTCTAGAGAGGCGGTGGGCCATAAATTCATGGGAAGGAGATTCCAAAAATAGGGGGCAGCGTGGGAGAAAGGATGTATCCGAGTAGGGGCAGAGGAAATCCTTGGCTGCATCAGCAGCCCTGAATCACTAGAGTGCAAGCTTGTTGGCAGCAATTAGCTAACATACATTGTAAACCACTTAGGGATTGCTTTGGCACTGATAAGTGGCATAGAAATCTAAATGCTAAAAATGCTATTGCTATAGGGTGGTTAACAACCTCATATGTAAACACGCAATTAAAATCACAGATTGCAAACACCTAAAATGGCAACTCTAAAATCACAAATGGTGAATGACTAAAATCACAAGTGTAAAAACCCCCCACAGATTGCAAAATATGTGCACAAATTCAACTAAACAATACAAACTCAAGCTGTGATCAACACAAATGAAGCACTTATGGCCTAAACCCTGTTGTTAGTCCTGACTAGAGAAGACTCAAGGCTTGTCTACACTGGCCAGAATATACCGCCTTCCAGTCAGTGTATTTACTCCCTGGCCCAGATCCCCCTCTTACCATGATGAAATGGGTAGAAGTCCGCACGCACACACCGGCTGCTGCACTCACATGCCAGCCGATATCTGCGGGTGCCACCCCCGTTGTCACACATCACACTCTCTTTAGCCAAGTAGGAGGCCTTCAGAATGTGTTCAAAGCTGGTCACATGCAGGGGGGCTTGGCCATGTGTTGGGGGCCTCCTTCTTGGTTGCTGAGCGACTCCAGCAGCAGTGGCAGCTTCCAGAGATACAGGCCAGTGTGCAGGTATGGACTCTGCAGTCCCATGCTGGGCCCTTCTAAGTTTCCCCACATAATGTGGGTTTTCCTGTGGGTTTTCTTAAAATATTGTAAATGGGTTTAGCCCGGCTTCCCCCAGGCTTTGCCTGAGATGTCATCAGGACTGTCCGGAGGCGAATTGAGGCCCTGTTTTGTTAGGACTGCAGGGCTCCAAGACGGCCAGGGTGGGGTAGGAAGCCGGGGTAAATTGCCCATCTAGACAAGCCCTTGTATAAGCAATTGGATCTACCTATGGGTCTACAATTGAGTCTACTCTAGTTGGGAATAAGAATAGAATTCCAGACACTTATTCCCTGAAAGCATGGGCAATTAGATTTATTGTTAACTGATGTCTGAAAGTCCATGTTTGGCTAAACACATACAACCACCTCTCCCTTGGCAAGTGTAAGCATCACATTAAGTCTCACCTAACCACACGCTTCCTCTGCCCCCTTCCCAATGGAAACCATACACTTCCACTGTTTTGTTCTTCTCTGGGGCACTGGATGCACATACCCTTCAACTACCCCAATTTGGCAAGGTCAGTACCAATTAATCTTCTGTCACCCCACCTTTTCAGCTGCTTTTAAAATGTCCCAGTTTCTATCTTCTCCTCTCACTTACCTCCTTTGTCCTCAGCTTACATTAGTTATTGCAAACTGAGGTCAAAGTGCAAAAGTCGTTTGCCCTCAATTAACTCAGCGGGGGGGGGGGAAGAAGGGGGGATCTTGCCCTTCCCAGTACGCTTAGGCAAAAGCAAACTGTTGCAACTTCTCCTAGCTTGCCTGTCCTTCCTCATTCAAAGCTGTTGCCATCTTTTACCCACACTCTGAGCTTTTCACCTGTGAAATGTTGATGGGTATGGAGGCGTGTGGGATGATAAATCAATCAATGTTATCATGTCACCAAGAAGGCCAGCATCAGGAATTAAATGAACTTGATCGTGATCTTCTCCCCTATTTAAAAATAAAATAAAATAAAGTAAGCCCAAGGGCATTGTGATCTGGACTGGTGGCTTTGGCCTCTTCATCTCTGGAAACCAACATTCTTTCCAAAGCTCAAGCTGCAGCCAAGACTAACAGTTTGTGGGGAAATTATAAATAAACATGATACAGTACAAGCTTCTCAACCTGGTCAGAACTTCTGAGAAAGTCCACATGGCCTTTCAGTCAAAGGGAATTGATCCTAAGTGTTATCCTGTTAGACTGTGAAAGCCTCTCAGGGAGGAAGAAGGAGACCATGGTGGGATGGGAGAGTGGACTTAACATGAGAAATTCCCTGATAATGTATCAGCCTTGGGTCCCCTAAGTGATTTTGAACACAGCATGCTAAGGCTAAAAGCTCTGAAACAGAAGTGCAGATATCAAAACAGAAGCCTGGATCAAATCTTCATTCTAAACAGCCTTCTCTCACAAGGGATTGATTGTCGTGCTAGTTACAACAATCGCTCTGAAACAGACCATTTACTTTTCAGGGTGTGCCTGGGAATTCAAAATTTCAGTCCTGGCTGCTGTTCTCACAGTTTCTTCAAGCTTTGGATCTATACCCAGGACTTCTGTGATATTTTTAAAAGTGGAATTTAATACACAGCAGTATTGCCTTTTTTCCGCACATCTAGTAGCTCCCCCCCCCTTTTTAATGAAAAGAATTGCTATCTGGACAGAGGGAAAACCATGAAAAACTAAGTCAAGAGTTCACAAACTGATGTTTCACTTAAGTTCATTTACATAACGCATTGAGCAGCAAGCATCACATTAAAAGCTTGTGTAGTGCTGTTTGGATTGCTCTTATGTAAAGACACTTTAAATTTTCTCAGTTTCAGAGGCCGTCCCGGAGATAAGATGGACCCAAGCCATGTAGGGCTTTAAAGGTTAAAACCAACACCTTGTACTGTGCCCAGAAACTGATCGGCAGCCAGTGGAGAGATTTAAGCACAGGTGTTATATGCTCTCTCCTCGATGTACTCATAATTAACCTGGCTGCCATATTTTGTACCAGTTGAAGTTTCCGGGTTAGGCACAAGGGTAGCCCCATGTAGAGTGCGTTACAGTAATCCAGATGTGAGGTTACCAAAGCATGTACGACAGTTTCCAGATCCCTTGTATCCAGGTAAGGGCGCAGCTGGCGTATCAGCCGAAGCTGATAACAGGCACTCCTGACTGTCTCACTCACCTGACTAGTCATGTGAAGTGATGAATCTAGGATTACCCTCAGACTGTGAACACAGTCCTTAGAGGAGAGTGTGACTCCACCCAGGACTGGAAGTTGTATTCCCAGACCTGGTTTCGGCCCTGTGACTGTCAGTACCTCCGTTTTGTCTGGATTTAGTCTCAATCTGTTTTTCCTCATCCAATCCATTACCACTCTGAGATAGTCATTGAGAGGAGAGACGCATCTGAAGTCTGAGCTGATGAACTGGTCATGGAGAAATATATCTGAGTGTCATCAGCGTACTGATGACACCGAGCTCCATGCCTCCGGATGATCTCTCCCAGAGGCTTCATATAAATGTTAAATAGCATCAGGGACAGGATGGCACCCTGAGGGTTGCCACAATTAAGCTCACTTCTGGAAGAGCAGCTGTCCCCGAGCCTCACCCTCTGGGATCTGCCCAAGAGAAAGGAACGGAACCACAGCAGAGCAGTGACTCCAATTCCTAACTCTCTCAGGCGATCCAAGAGGATGGAATGATCTATAGTGTCAAAGGCCGCTGAGAGGTCCAAGAGCACCAGCAGGGTCACACTACCCCTGTCGATGCTCAGGCAGAGGTCTTCGGTTAGAGCGACCATGGCAGTCTCAACTCCATATCCTGTCCTGAAGCCGGATTGAAATGGATCAAGATAATCGGTTTCATCCAAGATGGCTTGGAGTTGGGAAGCAACTGCCCTCTCCATCACCTTGCTTAAAAAAGTAGCGCGGACACTGGTCTATAATTGTTCCTATCCAGGGGGCCCAGGGAAGGTTTTTTCAGGAGGGGCTTAGCCGCTGCCTCCTTTAAACAAGATGGTATGATACCTTCCCTGAAGGACGCATTGATTGTGTCCCATAGGAATACTTTCAATGCATCCCCCACCCCCAGCGATCAGCCAAGATGGACAGGGATCAAGAGGGCAAGTTGTCTTCCTCATTCTGCCAAGATCTTGTCCATGTCATCGGTACTCACCAATTGAAACTGATCCAGTAAAATGCCATCAACGGAGTTGCTGGATGCCTCATCTATGGATTCTGTCAGAACATTGGTGTCCAAGTCGGCTATTATCCGAGAGATTTTATCTGCAAAGTTACCAGTAGACTATGCTACAAAAGACTTTGGGACTTTTCCAGAGTTTGTTTTTTTTAAACTGTGGAGGGAATGTACACTCCCACTTGTTAGAACAGCAGAATCTCATCGCTGCACATTTCCGAAGTGGATAGCTGATTGGTCAGACGTATGAGGGGGGTGGAGCTTGCCAGCAAGGCAGTGCCCAGAACGCCCATGTTGGATCTTTGCCATAGTGATAGTGCACTGGGGCAATGAAACAGTCTTTTTTTGGGGGGGGGGTTATTTTGTTTATTTAAGTGGAAGATCGCATTTCTACACCTTGGATTTAGTTTTTTTTTTTTTTTAAATATTGTTTGACAGCAGCAACCTGGGGTGAAGCAAAATGTGACTAATTCACTTGTGCCTGCCATCTTGATTTGCAGGTATGCTCATTTGAACAGAAAATGCAGATAGCTTTGCATACCTGCAATCTTGCCAGAAAACTGTGGAGACAAATGAAAACTGCTGCAAATTGACGTTACTGTGCACCAATCCACATCTTATTGCCTCATATAGAGAAACCCTTGGCCTTCTTGAATGGTGGTGGTGGTGGTGGTGATGTTAAGAATGATTTCTCTCTGGACTTGTCTGCCTCCCTGACAGGCTGGTTCAGTTCAGACTTCAGTACAGGCTCTTTCTTACTAAAGCACAGAAAGAATTAGTTACAATGAAGTAATTATATATAACATATTACTTATAATAAAAGTCATCTGCAGTATCCGTGGAGGATATGTTCCCAGATGTAACACAAATACTTGAAACTGCAGGAAACAGAGAACCCCATAGAACCACTTTGGAATACCTAGGAAATGCCTAGAGAGACCACCTCGCTAGACATTTCTAGGGTGACTCTATGGTAACTTTCAGCAGAAGTTACCATAGAGTGGTGCTGGAGGACTAAGAAATGGCTAGAGAGATCACCTGTTTTGGACAATGGATAATTATCTTGTCCACACTTAGTAGTTTATAGACTTCCAGTTCTGAAAAAGGAACTAACAAGTAACTATATCATTATTTCTGAAGAAGTTATTTTTAAAATTGGAACTGCAAAGCTAACCAGCTATTTGTAATGTAACTCATATGTTATTTTTAAAAAGTAATTTTCTAAACTTCAATATTTTTATGTTAAAAAAAAAAATCCCTGCCATTTTAAAATTTCCACAATGTCCCAGAGCTTTGTGGAAACTGACAGAGGGCTTCCCCAAATGCAAGGCTTTGAGCTTGTCTGTGAATCCTGTCTGTTTGTGCCACCAGATTTGGGTTGCTAGCTCTTTCTTTCTGGAAGGCTCCTCATCTTTAACAGCAGCTACTTGGCAGACCGGCATGACACAGTCTTGTAATATTTTTCCTGGGAATTTCCCAAGGTATCTTTTCAGCCTTTCTGTGCATGAGATTCCAGCACATTACATATAACAATAGTCTTCTGTAGGGTTTTACTATAAGCCTCAGTATAACTGCATTTAGAAGAAAATCTAATGTATGTGTGTATGTGCCTGTCTGTTTCTCTCTCTCTCTCTCTCTCTCTCTCTCTCTCTCTCTCTACTCTCTCTCTCTCTATATATATATATTTGAACCTGGCTATAACTGATCAATATAACACAACGCAGGTAACATAATCCAAGAACTAAGCACGGCTGTTTGAGAGAGATATGCTTGTACAGTGCAAGATGGGGGCGAACAATAAGCCTTTCCATTTGTAATAATGTCAAACAAAGCTCTGAAGAGAAATAGGATAAAATAAATGTTTTTTTAATGTTTAAAAAATGGTCTTTGACTCACAGCCAAAGGCTTAGTGAGTCTTCCTGGGAATTACCTTCAGTTATTGAGTGAGAGAAAGAGGGAGGGGGGACATGGTCTCTCTCTCTCTCTCTCTCTCTCTCTGTGTGTGTAGAAATACCTTCCCTTTCTCTAAGACCTTATGAACGGGTGAAAATACCACCCAGCTGAGTCTCCTTATTTCAAATGCCCCCTCGGGTATCCAGAAAGAAAACTAGTGATTCTCATAGTGTGTTGCCAATAAGTGCCTATATGCCAACGACACTTAAACTGTAGTACAGGGTTCAAGTGTGGTCCCTGGGGGACTTTCAGGCTATCCCCAAGACAACAGACCTCTTTGAAGTTTAGATAGGAGATTTTCAGACCGGCGATTTAATCCGTGGGAGACACAGAACAGGGTTGGTAAAAAAGTCTTTTCAGATGACGTCGAACTTTTTCCGTTTCTCACCCGTCCTCGTTCTGGATTTTCCCGTGATATTTTCATCATGGGGAAACATTGTTTTTGGGCCACCCGTCCGTTGTAGTAACGGAATCAGGGTGGTCCAAAAGGTGTCCCATTCCTCTCCTACGATGAAAGCCATGGGAGGGAGGTCCATTCTGGACACTTTCGGGCAGGAATGGGACACCCAGGTAAGTGGGATCCTTCCCTCCCTCCCTGGGTTACTTGTATATTATTATTATTATTATTATTATTATTCTGCTTCATTTTCATTTTTGACAGCTGGGGGTTTTTATTTTTGAATTTCCCTCCCACCCATTCTCTTGTGAGAACGAGCAGGATTTGGCTTCACTGCTGTAATAGCAGCTTCTTTTCCAGCAGTGAAGCCAAGGGGAGAGGGAGGACATTCCTGCCTTGGGGTTAAGGTAAGTGTTTGAACATTTTACCTTTATTCTGTGGCAGGAACGGGATTGGGGCTTGCAGGACAGGAATGGGACATTAGGCCCCATTTGAAAATCTCCATAGTCAGATCTGAATCCCGTCCATCAGTCTCACCTAGAGCAGTATCACTGAATTAACAGGTGAATCAAAGCACTGGTAAATTCCCATTGATTCAATGGGTCTACTCTAGCCAGGACAAACATGCGTGAACAAAAGCGAAGCTAGCGTAGTGGGTGGAGGGTGAGAATGGTTCATAAGGACATTCCTCGGCCTTTCTGTGGAAGTGGGGGAGTTGCATGATGGTTTCCTATAGGCATGATTTGATAATCAGCCTAGGAATTATCCAGAGCCAAATTCACCCACTCAGATATTTCCCAAAGAGACGTGCTGCTGGACATGGAATAAAAGAAAACACAGGGTAGCTTTTGTAAAACTGTCGTCTTGTCTCACAGTCCATCTTTTCCTGCTGGCTTGTGCTGCTGTTTTGGGAAATGAACTCTGAGCACAGTGTATACTGCACACAGAGTACACATACTTATTGGTTGAGATGAGCAGCCTTGCCCTTGAAAACTGTGCACCCTCCAACTGTCCTGATTTGGCAGAGACAGTCTGAATTAATCCTTTGTTGTCCCACATTATCAGATGCTTTTAAAAATGTCCCAGTTACTCTCTCCTCCTCCAACTTTTCCCCTTTGTCCTCAGATTGCTTCAGTTGCAGAAAACTGAGTTCAAAGTGCAAAAGTAGTTTAGTAGCCCTGGTGGCGCAGTGGTTAAATGCCAGTACTGCAAGCCACCACATCGCAAGTTCGATTCCAGCCGGCTCCAAGGTTCACTCAGCCTTCCATCCTTTCGTAGGTCGGTAAATTGAGTACCCAGCTTGTGGGGGGCAATTAGCTAACACACATTGGAAACTGTTTAATGCAGTGTAGATGTGTAAATAGCTATTGCTTAAAACAATTTGTAAGCCGCTCTGATAGCCTTGTGGCTGAAGAGCGGGGTATAAATAAATAAATAAATAAATAAACGCAATTAACTCAGCAGGTGGGAGAGGAAAGGAGAAGGTGGAGTCTTGCCCTCCCGCTAGGCTCAGGCAAAAGCAAGCTGCTGCAGTCTCTCTTAGCTTGTGTGTACTTCCTTGTTAATACCTTTAATAACTTGGCCACACTCTGATGTGTCATGCAGGTTTCATCTGTGAAATGCTGGAGGGCATGGAAAATGGTCTTTTGTACACAATTGTACTTAAAATATGGACAAAGGAAGATGCCTGATATGGATGCCAAGTCAGAATATTTGTACTATTATAGACTGCACCCATCCTAATGTAGCCCAAGGGCAGGCAAGTTGTGGCCTCCTAGAAGTTGTTGGACTGAAACTCCTATCAGCCCTCACCAGCATAGTTAATGGTGAGGGATGATCAGAGCTTCAATCCTACATGTGGAAGGCCACATGTTGCCCATACCTGCCCTAGAACACTCTTTGTCAAGAGCAATGACCTTTTCATCCATGAAATAATTCAGAGAAAGGTTCATACCTTTGTATCACAGGTGTATCTGTGTACATAGCTTTGTATCACAGGTGTACATAGGATATCTATTCCTTGCCACTTTTGTCTGTTTCTTTTAAAAATAGGGATGGAGAAATGGTGGCCCTTCAGTTGTTGTTGCACTACAAATCCCACCAGCTGTAGCCAGCATAGCCAATGGTGCAAGATTATGGTCTTTGCAGGTTAACAACTTCCTGAGGACCAGTGATTGGCTGCAACTCTTCAGGATTCAAGATGACAATCTTCCCAAGAATGGGAAGGTTAAGGGATGGATCTGGGGCAATTAGGAACTTCCCCAATTCTCTTTGGGCCTATATGGACCCATTAAATATTAAGAGTTTCTGCCCAAATGAGCAGACAATTCAGGTCCTTTGGCATCATACATAGGAGATATACCTGTTCTGCTTAATAGAGGACTTTATCAGATGTGGGGAAATGCAGCACAAAACTGCATCTCAATTGCGTTTAGAAGAATGGGATGATAACAGAAAGGGCAACAATATCAGATGTCCACATCCTCAGCTGTTCTGGGGCCATACTGCAGGCATGAATAAGGTATTCCTTTTTATTGATAGGCTAAGCCATCAATAAGAAGTGATACCTTATTCATGCCTGCGCTATGCCCCTGGAACAGCTGAAGGACGTCGTCATCTGATAATTTTGCCCATTTATGTTCTTGTTGCATTCTTCTGACACATTTTTAATATGTCTGATAAAGTCCAGAGATGGATCCAGATGATGTTAGCTCAACTTAGTTCCCAATAAAATCACTGGGACTAAAGAAAAGTCTAACATGTCTCATTCATACCAATGAGGCCTAGGTTCAACCAGCTGGATCTGGTCCAGTGTCTTTAACAAGTACCTGGGCTATTTCAGACAATGCAACATGTAATCCCCTGAGCAGCTTCTGGCATGGCTATGATATAGAGACAAACAATTGTTGACTCAACTAGAACAGCTGGGTGTTTTGGAATACCCAAGAATGAATCCAACAGGCCTGTGAAACCTACAGTCCCAGCTGGAACCAGACAACAAGATGGGCTTGGCAAGGATTTTTTTATCACCTCTGTGTATCTTAGAGGCTGGTTGCCAGATTGTGCAGGGGGTCAAGTACTGGGGGAATGAAAGAGATAAGCTGGATGCTGGTTTGTGCATTTTCCCATCACGTTGTGAAACCACGATCTCATTCATCCGTTTCATTTTACATTGGGGTAGAGCATTACTGGGTTGCTGTTGGCAGGTCTGCTTCCCTTAAATTGCCAAGACTGTTATACACACATGCAGTTAAAGTACAATAAATTGTTCTAGCCCATGGATTTGTGAAGTGTTCAGTCTCTCTCAGCTTCCTTCCCTCCCACTCGAAGAAAGGGCAGGAGCCAAAATTTATTCCAGCTGGGTAGAGAAACTCTGGTCCAGAATTCAGCCTTATCTGTTACTGATGGAATGCATCAACTAATGAATTCTGCCCAAGTGCGGGTGATAATTCACAGAAGGTTCTTTCCATAATAAACATGTGTAGAATACTGGCCAAAGAAACAAAACCCCTTTGTGTGTATATTGTAGAATAGTGACATGCCTTTGTTTGTAGTATGATGAAGGATGCCATGATTGCTATTCTGTTTGCCAGCAAGGCAAGACAGCCATTTTGTACTGAAACAGTGAGGGCAGCCAGGAGGAGATAAATCAGCAGGGGGAATGGGGTGGAGGGATTACTGCATGGTACTTTGGGTTTGTAGTTGGTTCCATAAGCCAGCCATGCCCAGAACCAGATCCACAATGCAATGGAAACCTATATCCTGTCATAACCTCCAGCTGTCTAGTTTTGGCTGGGGCAGTCCCAAATCATCCTCTGTATTCCCACTGTTTCAGCTGCTTTTAAAATGTCCAAGTTCTTCGCTCCTCGCCTCACTTTCTCTTTACATCCTCAGCTTACTTATATGGTGCAAACTGATTTCAAAGTTCAAAAGAGTTTGCACTCAATTAATTCAGTGAGGGGAGAGGACAGGAGGGGGCAGAGGGTGTGTGTCTTCAAGTCACCTGTCAATGTATGGCGACCCCATGAATTTCATTGGGTTTTCTTAGGCAAAGAATACTCGGAGGCGGTTATGCCAGTTCTTTCTGCTGAAATATAGCCTACAGCTCCTGGTATTCATTGGTGGTTTCCCACTGAGTACTAACCAGGGCTGACCCTGCTTAGCTTCCAAGGAGGGTAGACCCTTCTCTTTGTATACTGGACATATTTGTAAGTCTCTATTCCCTTGCACCTGGTATTTGTTGGTGGTCCCTCTTCCAAATACTATCCAACGGCTTGTCCAGATGGGCTATTTATCTCAGCTTCTCCTCATCTTGGAGCCCTGCAGTCCAGGGCTCTTGCCCTATTTCGCCTCTGGACAGTCCTATCTGGGGTAAAGCCCTTTAAAACATTAATACACCCACAACAGGAAACCCAGGCTATGTGGGAAAACTCAGAGGCTTCCAGCACAGGAATGCAGTGTCTGTAGCTGCACACTGGTCTGCATCGCTAGCTGCCACTGGAGTCACTCTGCAGCCAGGAAGGAAGTCCCCAACACTTGATCAAGGGCCCCCTGCATGTGACCAGCCTTGCTCACATGCTGAGGGCCTCCTTTCTGGCAACATGCAACAGTGAGGAAAGCACTCACTGATACCAGCCAGTGTGTGCATGTGGCAGCTGGCATATGTGGTGGACCTCCATCCATTTTGTCTTGTAATGGATGCGGGGGGACGGCAGGCCAGCTTTGGGGCCACAATATGCTGGACAGAAGGTGGAGTATTTTGGCAGATCTAGAAAAACCCTAGTACTGACCCTGCTTAGCTTCTAAGATCAGACAGGATCTCCTGCATTTGGGTTATTTGGGTAACAAACTGCATATCCTCCTGACAGATGAAAACTGGAACATGTGCAGCCAAGCAACATCAGAGCTTGGTTAAGATGGCAAAAATTATTAATAAAGAAGAAGACAGACTGAAGCAGTTTGGTTTTGTTTGAAATTATAGGAAATGACAAAATCCCACCACCTTCTCTCCTCTTTTCCCTGAGTTAATTGAGTACAAACTACTTTTGCACTTTGAATTCAGTTTGTAACAACTGAAGTAAGCTGAGGCCATACGGAGAAAGTGGCAGGGGGAATTGCCTAGAGGGGTTGTCTAAATAGCTAAAATACTCCTCATGGAATATGAGGAGAATACAGTCTGTCTTAACAGCATCCCACATCGTATCACCGCATTCAGAAGGATGGGGACCCCATATACTCCGCAAGAAAAGCCTTTGCAATTTTCCTGGAGTTTTAAGAAAAGCAGCGGGGGAAATGCACATTCCTGCTCATTGGGACAAGCGATGTGAATTGATTCGCTTTCCCAAAGGTGCAGAAGCTGAAAGCTGATTGGCCAGATGAGCAGGGGGGTGGCGGTTGCTAACAAGGCAAGCTCCCAGAACCATCTTGTTGGTTTTTTTTTTTTTTGGTTTTTTTTTTTGCCTTAGTGAGTGAGTGCTAATACAATAAAACAGGGGCTTGGGGTTGCTTTTTTGTTAAGGCAAAACATTGCTCTATCACACCTTGGGAACAGTTTTTTTTTTTTTTTTTGCTGTTCAGTGGCAGCAAATTGGTAAATAAAAACACAAATAATTCACTTGCGGCTGCCATCTTGATTTGCCGGCATGCCCATTTGCACAGCAAACGTGGATAGCTTCACATGCCTATGATCTACCTACAAACCTCCAAAAAACCATTAAGACAAATCTCAGCTGCAGCAAGTTGCCTTTACTGTAGAGCAATCCACTTCTTTTTGCCTCATATAGACAACCCTTGGGACAATTTAAAGCAGCTGAAAAGTGGGATGATCTCCTTCATTTATAACTTTTGCCATCTTGCCCATACTCTGATGTTGCTCAGCCTCATGTATCCTGGTTTTCATCTGTGAAATGTGTGGGATGGTCCTTAACTGGAAACAATGATATGGGCTTAATTTATTTCCACAAGATTTCCATACCGGTAATACACTTAGAGCTTGGAAATATAACTGATTACAAATAATTAGATACTAGTGTTTAATCCCTTTTCATAATGGTCATGTACAGGTTGATCCCCGTATCCATAGTGGATATGTTCCAAGACCCCTGGTGGATACCTGAAACTGTGGATAATAGGGAACCTTATTATTTTCAATGAGATGAACACTGGACGTTGACCATAGAATTGTACTGGAGGGCTTAGAAATGCCTAGAGAGAACATATTTTTTTCAGATATAGATAAGTGAAACTGTAGATACCAAATCCATGGATATGGGGACAACCTGTATAAGTGCATTACATTACAATTGCAATTTTTCTTTCCAATATAACCATGCCTGTTTTAGTTGCTTTTATAATTATTGGTACACGGCCTCACTAAATAGTGGAGAAGGACTATTATATAGTTCTACTGCTTGCTTGTGCTGATCTGTTGTGGTGCAGAGGCAGCAATGAGATAAGACAGAAGAGTGTGTTTTGTACCACAGGTCAGCGGTCTGAAGCATTCCTATTTTTAAAAAGTAACCTAAAGCTATTTTGTTATATTTTATGGTCAGAAGTAGTCATGAGTGATGTTAGTAATATAGCATAGTTCATTATAATTTGCTTTCATATTCTTAGATTTGGAGGATACAAAGTCAATTGTCTTTTTTGTGTTAGGTTTGTATTAGGTCTGTTGTGTGTTTTGTGTGTTGGCTTGGCTGAGGGTGGGGCAGGGTGGGGATACCTATGTATATTTTGGTATAGTAATGTTTATTTTTGAATGTGTTGATAAATCAATAAAATATATTTTTTGAAAAGTAACCAAACAACTATTTTAGTTACTTTTCAGAAATGGAAAGTAAAGTGTTAATCTGAGGGGGGGATAAGTGTAATGGCAATGAACTTTATAGGGATGTTGGGACAATCACAGCAATTATTTGTATAAGTAAGCACTGAAAATAAGCACCTTTTACAGAAACTGAGGATTTGACCCTATGATCCGTTGCTAAGCTAAGAGAGGCACAGAATCTCTCTCTCTCTCTCTCTCTGGCTTTTCTTCGCAAACAAAGATTCAAGAAGGACTCATCCCGCACTTTCTGCAAGCGCGCTGATGACTAAAAAGGCCAATCCGAGATAAACAAGTCTGGTTGCAGAAAGCACAGCAGAAGGTCTCCTTCGGTGATGTTTTTGGGTTGTGATCCTTTCTGCGTTGTCATTTCTCTTCAAGACTAGTTCGGCGTGAGTTCTCAAATAAGGCTGCAGCATTGTGGATAGTGCGTCTCCATGCCTCCTGGTGTGAGGCCAGGGCGGACCACTGTTGGTGATCAATTTGGCCGAGCCTGAGATGTTGTTTCAGGGAGGCTTTGTATTGCTTTTTTGGAGCGCCCCTCTTACGATGACCCATGGCGAGTTCACCGTAGAGTAGTATTTTTGGAAGGCGATGGTCCTCCATCCTAGAAATGTGCCCTGCCCAGCGCAGCTGTGTTCTCAGTATCATGGCCTCAATACTGGTGGTCCCTGCTTGCTCAAGGACAGCAACATTCGTCACATAGTCAGTCCAGTGTATATTTAGGATTGTGCGTAGACAGCACTGATGAAAGCACTCGAGGAGTCATAGATGGTGGCGATAGGTGACCCATGTTTCAGATCCATAAAGGAGGATAGACAGTACAATGGCTCTATACACACTGATTTTTGTGCTTTGCCTCAGGTGTTTATTGCTCCAGACTCTTTTGTGAAGTCTTCCAAAAGCACTATATGCCTTTGCTAATCTGTGATCGATCTCTTTGTCAATCTTGGCATCTGAGGAGATGATGCTTCCCAGATACGTGAACTGCTGAATGGACTTAAGCACAGAGTTGCCGACGGCAATGTGGGGATGGTGGTGTTCGTCCTGTGGTGCAGGCTGGTAAAGAACTTCTGTTTTCTTCAGGTTGACTTCCAGCCCAAACAGTTCTGCAGCTGTTGCAAAGCAGGATGTTAGGCACTGCAGAGCTGCTTCTGTGCGGGCAACAAGGGCAGCATCATCGGCGAAGAGCAGCTCACAGACTAGATAGTTTAGAGTCTTAGTGTGAGCCCTCAGACGGCTTAAGTTAAACAAGCTACCATCAATATGGTAACGTATATAGATGCCGTCGTCTTCTTCAAGCTCTGCCATAGCCCTTTGGAGCATCATGCTAAAGAAGATTGTAAATAAAGTTGGTGCAAGAACACAACCTTGCTTCACTCCATTAGTTATTAGAAAGAGCTCTTTCACAGAATATATACATAATCTAGAAATAAAGAAAGAAATGAAAAATATAGGATGTAATGGGCATGCCTGGGTGAATGGGCCTCCATATCTATCTATCTGTCTGTTTCTCTATTTCAAAATGGTTGCTTCTGAGTGGTCAGTCTTAAACTGTTGAATTGTATGCATGTCCAGACACAGCATATAATGTTCTTATATTGGTATTTTTTTTTGTTTTCTTTTAACGGGCAAATTCTTCTCTTAAGCCAAGCTCCAGCCTGGAAGAACTATAAGCCATGCCAATGATAAACTGTAAGAACTATTTAAGACTTGTAAATAATAATAAAATAAACAAGATACACCATTTTTTGTTTATTTTGCAAAGACAGCAGCTATTTAATTGTGACATATTCCGGGCTCCTGAGCCTCTGTGTATATTTAGCTGTGGAATGCTTTCCTAAAGGACTTTAAAAATAATTTGCAAACAAGATTTTCCAGCTACTGCAATAAAAGATAACAAAGGCATGTAAACAAAGCAATGGGCAACTTCTGGTTATGGTGAGTTTTTTCCCCTGGGAATGGAGGAAGGGTGTTAATGCCATTTGGGCTGTAGGCCCCTGTGCATGCTTAATCAGGACTATATCCCACCAAACCTCCAAGCAAACACTCAGAGGACTGGGCTGCATGCCAAAGGAAGGATCAGGGTCAAACTCCACATGAGATAGGAGATCCATGACTGGCTTCCCTGATGCTGTTGGTTTGTTTTTCTCCTTTAAGTTTAATGTGACTGCAGAGGGCTCTGAATGTCGGATCTTATCAGTCCTATAAGGATGCCACAATAACACAAAACGGCAAAATTATTAGATGACGTTATCATTCTGCCGTTCTGGGGGCATAACATGGGCATGAATAAGACGTACCATTTTATTGATGGCTTATCCCATCAATAAAAAAGTTATGCCTCATCTGCACCAGCACTATGCCCCTGGAATGGCTGAACTCCTCCTGGGGGAGGAGTTGCTTAAGCCATTTTCCCCAATCTAAAGTACACCCCCTGGTTGTTATGAGCTCAGTTGAGTGGGAGGATTAAAAAGTTTTCTTTATATATAAAAAATAAAGTTGCTGCAGATTGAGTTCAGATTGCCAAAGCAGCTTGTACTCAATTAATTTAGTGTGGGGGAGAAGACAGGGAGGGGGGCAGAATCTTGTCCTTCCTCCAGGCAAAAGCTACACTCTTCTGGCTTGTCTGTTCTTCCTCATTAATAAGTTTTGCCATCTTGACCACATTTCAACATTGCTTGGCCACGTGTGTCCTGGTTTTCATCTGTGAAATGGTAGAGAGTAGGGAACTGAGTGAAATGGGTGGTGGTGGTAGGGGCCTACAGAAATGGCCCTAGAACGCAATTTGCCCACCCCTGTAGTAGGATATGCCAGCTTCAGTTATGAGGCCACCATGTCTTCTCTTCTTTGACAAATCCTTTATAGTTCTAAGATAGATATTTCACTTGTCTCCCAAGTTTTGACACACACAAGTTTCTCTGTAGAGAGGAAATTATATCATTCTTCAAGAATTGTGCATCCAATGAATGGAATTAAGGTATGTGACTCTTATAATTGACTTTGACACCAATACAGACTCACTGGGCATTGGGGGAAAAAAAACCACAATTAGTCTCTGTCATTATTTCTGTTTCTTGGTCTTATCACTACTCCAGAGGGCAGGACATTATTCAGACACTAAGGAGAGAGGCCCAGTACTATCAGAGTGATTCAATCAGCTTCTCTCCACATGACAACGGCTTTCTCAGCCAATACTATCATATGCAGACACTGAAACACTTTGTCTGTTATAGAAACTGCCAAAAATAGCTAGTGGGTGAGACATTATTCAGTCTATTCCTTGTGCCTTAAAGATTTCAGTGCTTGATGAAGAAACTGTGGGCAGAAGGCATTGCCAGGATGGAGATCTTCTTTATTGCACATCTCTTTCTGTGTATGTGTGTGTGCAAGTGTGTCAGAAAGAGATAAACTGGGACAGGGAGGGACAGAAGGAAGGAGAGAAAGAGGAAAAAGGGAAGCGAGACTTACAAATATGTCCAGTATACAAAGAGAGGGGCCTAATACTTTAAAGGCACCAGATCCCATCTGACCTTGGAAGCTAAGCAGGGTCAGCCCTGGGTAGTTCTTGGACAGGAGACCACTGAGGAATACTAGATGCTGTAGGCTATATTTCAGAGGAAGGAACTCGCAAAACCACCTCTGGGTCTTCCTTGCGTAAGAAAACCCTATGAAATTCATGTGGTTGCCATAAGTTGACAGTTGACTTGAAGGCATATACACACACATACAAAGGGATCTTGTAACAGCTTCGAAGAAATCTGTAGCATAAGCTTTTGTAATGCCTACTTCATCAGAAGTGATAGGTATCTCCAGGTGTTTTACATACAGTGATCTGAAACCTACTGGTAAGTCCTGACTAGAGAGTAATCATTTAATGAATTGTTAAATGGCTAACCAACCCTTATGCAAATCTCACTGAGTCCATCGGTCTATTGTATTTGATACTACCAGTAGGATTCAGGTCAATATATTCAACCATAGATTTTCTTTGGTTTTTTCCCGGGTTGTTTGGCCGTGTTCTGGAAGGGTTTATTCCTGATGTTTCACCTGCATCTGTGGCTGGCATCTTCAGAGAATGGTTGGGTAAGGGTGTGTGTGGAGTTTATATACTGTGAGCCCCTGTTGGGCAGTATATGTAAATTTGTGTATTTGAATGGTTAGTTTCTGGGTGTAGAAATGCAAGGAGGATTAGTGCCTGTTTGGCTAATGCTTGGTTGATGGCCCATTCATTATCTGCTGGAAATTCCCCTGTCCCTGGGTGGAATTCACAGTATATAAACTCCCCACACACACACCTACCCAACCATTCTCTGAAGATGCCAGCTGCAGATGCAGGTGAAACATCAGAAGTAAACTTTTCCAGAACACGGCCTCACAACCCGGAAAAACCCAAAGAAAATCTATGGATGATGGCTGTGAAAGCCTCCGACTTCACAATATATTCAACCATTTAACAACATCAACATGGCCCAAGATTTTGTATTGTATGTGTGGAACTCAATGCTTTGCATGCACCATTCTACACCTCTTCCCCACAGCATTTGTCGAGCTTTAGGTGTGAGAGGAAGTAAAATGAAGTCACTCTCCATCCAGGAGAGCAACTTTTATTCTCTTACCCTCAGCTGTATTTGGGCTACTTCTTGGTTCCCACAGTCACCTCCCTACTGCCCTCCCCCCAGAAAGTTAATGCTGCCTGGCTTCTCTGTGAAAGTTTTTTTTTTTTTTTTTTTGAGATGGCACACAAGGAGCTAGAGAATAGCTTCATGTGTACTGTCTAAAACAAGACATAATTGTGCATAGCCCCAAGTTATAGATGTATATTCCACCAGTATGGTGCAATGGTTTTGAGTGCTGGACTAGGATGCTGGGAGACCAATGTTCAAATCCTCATTTGACCATGGAAATCCACAGGTTGGCTTTGGGCAAATCATACATTTTCAGGCTTAAGGAAGGCAATGGCAAACCTCCTCTGAGCAAATCTTGCAAAGGAAATCCTGTGATAGGTTTGCTTTAGGATCACTTTAAGTTGGAAATGTCTTGAAGGCACACAACAATATGCCACCAAAAGGATTCATGCCATTGTGACACTGAGGACTAATTCCATCTCCCATGATACAATCCAACTATCTCAAACTTCTTGCTAATGATTCTCCCACTTAGTATAAAACTGATAGTAGTAACACATGAAAGAACAGAAAAATATTACTTTGTTTTGTGGCATAATTTAATTTGTGATACTACACTAAGCAGCAGAGGCACATCCAGACTGATTAAAAAGACTAGAAATTCCCAGATTTTGATCCTGTTCTTTCTGATTTGATTTTGGAGATTCATACACATTTTGTTTATCCCAGGATATTTTCCGCCAGATCCCAGTATGTTTTATACCAGCTTCCAAGGCTCGTGTATTTTAACTCAGGGCCAGTGTAGACATGACGGTATACTGCAAATAGGTGCACATTTTCACCCATGTGCAGCTATGGTATTTTGTCTCCATTTTTTTTGCCAATTCGCATGCATGTGCATCTATTTGAATGGAGCATTCACATGCTCTGTTAAAGAGCAATAGAGTGAAAATGCACATTTCTGCACATGTGCAAAAATGCGCATCTGCACGTATTTTCCAGAAAGCTTCAGAGAAAACCGCAAACACTTTTACCATGTGGTTTGTGGAGTTTCTATTCCCCCTCTTCTGAACACTACAAATCTTGTTCTCAGTGTGTTGGAACATATCGTATTCTACTTGCATTCTACAGGGAGTATTTTGACCATCTACACAACCCCTTAGTATAAAATCAGAAAGAACAGGAACAAAATCTGGGACTTTTCAATCAGTCTGGATGTCTCCAGAGAGAATTAAAAGTCAAATGCCCAGCACTGTACTTCCATATGTTATGAGAAAAGAACTGATTTCCTGTCTCTTTTAGGGGACTGTTTGACTGTGTCTGGCTGGAAAGAAAGAAAGAAAGAAAGAAAGAAAGAAAGAAAGAAAGAAGATGGAATCTTGAACAAATTATCCTGTATGAGAATTGTAAGCGTACTTTGGGTGCACAGATAACAGCTAAAGATATAGTAAAGTGTGCTGCATATGTTTTCATGTTTTTTTTTCTTGCATGCAGAAATGGACATCATAACCATCCCCACCCTGTGCACCACAAAAGCTGTGTATGTGTGTGTGTGTGTGTGTGTGTGTATGTGTGTGATCACACAGTCTAAGAGTGCCACCTCTTGCCCCCATCATGATTTGCAGCTAGTTCTGTTAGAAGCTCAGGGTCTCTTGGAGACACTTCTTTCCCCTTTATGAGCAAACTTCCTTGGTTATTCCTCGACATGATTTCCCTGTAGAGTTCATGCATGGGGTATGATAATATACCTTAGGTCTGCAAAGCATTAAAGGGAGGATATTGTCAGATATATGATCTAGCCAGGAATACAGGCCAGATGCATTTATTACTGGGAGAAGAACCTCTTCTTGCCCCGACACACTTTTAACCTGCTTGGTCTTTATTGGTATCTATCAGCACCTTCCTTCCTTATTCAGAACGGTTTGGTTAATTTTGTTCCTTTTGACCTCCTGACTTCCTGTAGCCCCAGCAACCTGTAGGTGGTCATTTCTTCCAAGCTGAGATGAAGGTTTGCTGAGTTTTTGAAACTTTCCTTCTGGTCTGTGATGTTATCTGACATACCAAATTATTTTTTATCAGGGGAAGTTATGGATTGCAAATACACAATTCATTTGTGTTGTTCTGTACCATTTGACAAAAGTTTGTTCCATTGATGCAGTAGTGGGACACACAAAACACAGACACAAATACACAAGGACAGAGAGAGAGGCGGCGGGGGGAGAGTTGACTGCTTAATTCTCAGAAAATCATTATTGAACTGTGGGACTAAGTTAAAGAATTATGGCACATGATTTGAAAAGCTGTGAGAAGCAAACCTGGGACAATTTTTCATTGTTAGCATGAGTGAGTGTGGAAATGCTGCAAAACAGACTAGAAAAAACTGCAAACCATCTGAATCACACCTTGATCACTGGAATATTTGCATGCACATTCAAACAAAGGAGATTATAAGAGGTCCTGTCAATAAAAACCAACGCCTTACTTGCAGCTGTAGCTCAGAAGCAGAATGAGTGACCAAGCCAAAAAAAAAAAAAAAAGAAAAAAGAAAAAGAAAAAGAAAGAAAAAAGAAAATACAGCATACTTAAAAATACAGCATAGAGTTTTCAGCATTAACTAAGAGTTCTTAGATTACCTAAAAGCTCTCACCATGGACACTGAGGGGACTGCTGCAGTCACCTGTAACGCTTGTGGGATGTTTGTCTTCTTGTCTACAGACGTGGGGAACTTCACATGCACCAAGTGCAAGTTGGTAGCCCTCTTGGAGGAGAAAGTCCAGCAGCTGGAGACTAGGGTAGCTACACTTCAACAGATTCAGGAGCAAGAGGTTTTCCTGGACAGAACAGAATAAACAGTCTTGGGCGGGGACCGCACAGAGGAATTGGCTGGGGAGGAGAGGGTCACTCCACAGACACAGGAGGTAGACAGCTGGAAGAATGTCACACACAGAACAAGAAAATGCAGGGATACTTTGAGCAGCTTGCAGCTACAGAATCGATTCGAAGCCCTCTCCCTAATCAAGGACAATGAGGAAGAACAGCATGGACAGACTTCAGGGGCAGAGCAGGGGACCTTGAGAGTACCACCGCAAGGAACAGCAGCTGCCAAGCCTCGGCGGAGGCGTGTGGTGGTGGTGGGAGACTCCTTGCTGCGGGGTACAGAAGCAGTGGTTTGTGGGCCTGACAAATGTCTCGGGAGGTGTGTTGTCTCCCTGGGGCAAAGATCCGTGATGTGACGGAGAGGCTAACAAGACTCGTCAAGCCTACGGATCATTACCCCTTCCTTTTGGTCCATGTGGGAACCAATGATACTGCAAGGCACAGCTTTCTGAAGATCAGAAGAGATTATGAGGCTCTGGGGAGGAAGCTGAAAGAAATGGATGCACAGGTTGTCATCTCGTCTCTTCTGCCAGTTGAAGGGCATGGTCCAGGAAGGGAGAGGAAAATAGCCAACGTAAACAACTGGCTCCGTAGATGGTGTCGCCGAGAACAATTTGGATTCTTGGATCATGGGCTGTGCTTCCATGAGGGGGGACTTCTGGCAAGAGATGGGGTGCATCTCACACCAGTTGGCAGAAACGTTTTTGCCTACAGTCTTTTTCATTATATATTCTTTATTGATTATTCCATCACGAAATACCATCTTCTCATCATCTCGCTTTACATTTACATTTTACACTTATTTTTGTTACAATTATTACACTTATTCCGATATTATTCCCCGATTCCTTCAATTCTCTTTAATTTATATTGTCTCCTGTTTAACATCCCAAATTAACTCCAATAAGTCGAAAAAGAAGAAAGAAAGAAAAAATTGACTTCCCCTTCCCTCAGTTCACAGTTTGATATTGTTGTACTTCCGGCCCCTTGCTGCTCTACCTTTCATTTCCTTCTTTGTATATATTGTTAACTCCCCCCCCATTTATCTTCCTTAATTGATTTTTTAAAATTACTATAAATCATTATCTCTTATTCACTTATAGCAATTTTTTTACTCTGCCTCATCTATTTTCTCTTGATTTCATTATCACGAACTTTTACCAAATTATGGGTACACATTCATTCTCTCATAATTCTCCCTTTTCTCTCTCTTTTGATCCTCTTTCCTATCTGCGTTTTGTGTTATCTGTATCCTTACTTTCACCTCTTATTTATTTGTTTGTTTATTTTTCCCTTTTCCCTTTTCCTTGTCTCTACAACTTATCTCTTTCTTTCCATTCCTGTATGTATGACGACACAGGGTCCCATGTTTCAATAAATAGCTTATCTTTTTTATTCTCTACAAGATATGTTAATTTCTCCATTTCAGCTGTTTCTAGTAGTTTCTCTATCCATTCCATTTTGGATGGGGTCTCCTCCTTTCTCCAGTATCTTGCGCATACGATTCTTGCTGTGGTACACATATGCCATAATAACCTTTTTACTCTACCATTTTCATTTACAATATTAGTATTCTCGTAAATACCTAGCAAAAAAATTTCTCGCTTCATTTCTATTTCCTTTCTCAAGATCTTCTGAATTTTTACTCTAATCATTCTCCAAAATTTCTTTGCCTTTTTACATCCCCACCATTGATGAAAGAAAGTTCCTTTTTTTTTCTTAACATTTCCAACATTTGTTGGATGCTCCCTCTACCATCTTTGCAATTTTTACCGGGAGGAGATACCATCTCATCATTATTTTTAAGACATTTTCCTACAAATTATAAGATCTTGAGAGTTTTGCTATTCTATACCACGATGCTTCCTATCCTTCATATTCAATGTCCCGTCCTATATCTATAGCCCAGTTTACCATATATTCCTTAATTATTTATGGTTCTGTTTCCATTCTAAGCAATAACTTACATATTTTGGACAGCAGATGTACATTTCCTTTTTCTAAAATTTCTTCAAAAGCTGATTTTGATAATTCAATTCCATCTTCTGCCATATCTTTCTTAAATCTCTCTTTTATTTGAAGGTATGGAAACCATTGTAGGTTCCTACCTTCTTGCTTCAGTTGCTCACTATCTTTCAACTTAAGATTGTCTTTGGTACCATTTACAAGGTCTTTATAAGTAATCCAGACTGCTTCACTTCTTAAAGTTCTAATTGATAATGCTTCCCCTGGTGATACACAGTTTGGTAATCTTGCGAACAAATATCTTCTATATTTGGACCATATTTTATAGAGAGATCTTCGAATAGAATGGTTATTAAACTGTTTTTGGACTTTTACTTTTTGATACCAAAGAAAAGAATGCCAACCAAAATGAAATTCGTGGCCCTCCAGTAAAAGGAGTCTTGGGTTATCTAATTTGAGCCATGTTTTAATCCACATTAGGCCACTTGCTTCGTAATAAAGCCTCAAATCAGGTATACCCATTCCCCCTCTGCTTCTCGTATCTGTCAATACTTTGAATCTTATTCTCGGTTTCTTCCCTTGCCAAACTAGTTTCGCTAAGTCTTTATTACACTCTTTAAACCATTTTGATGGTATTAGAATTGGAATCATCTGGAACAGGAATAAAATCTTGGGCAAAATACTCATTTTAATCAGGGAAATTCTCCCCATTAGGGACAGATCTAACTTTTTCCAAACCTCCATTTTATTTTTAATTTGCGACTACACCACACCATAATTATTTTGGAAGAGTTGTCTATTTTTGCCCGAGATTGTTATTCCTAGATATTTTACTTTCTCAGCTGATTTAATTCCCCACTTTTTTTCCAACTGATGTTCTTCTTCTCTCTTTAAATTTTTGCTCAACAATTTCGTTTTTTCTTTATTGATCTTAAAATCCACCCAATCTCCAAATTCTTTTATCATTTCCATTATCTTCATTCCATTTTGCAGTGGGTTTTCTAAGTACAAAACCACATCATCTGCAAATGCTTTGTATACATATTTTTATTTTCCAATTCTAATACCTTTGATTAAACCGTTGAGTTGAATATCTCTTAAGAGTACTTCCAGAATCAATACAAATAACAATGGAGAGAGGGGACATCCCTGACGCATACCTTTCTGGATGCTGAAACTATTTAGTCTTTCTCCATTAACAATTAGATGGGCTTTTTGTTCATAGTAAATAGCTTTAATCCATGATATAAAGTCATCCCCAAATCTCATCAATTCTAATGTTGTTATTAGAAATCCCCATCGCACCATGTCAAATGCTTTTTCAGCATCTAGGAATACCAGAACTCCTCCTTTCTCTATATGGAAATCTAAGTATTCAATAATGTCCAATGTGGTTCTTAGATTGTCTCGCATCTGTCTTCCCGGAGGAAAACCCGTTTGATCCTCCTTTATGTAATTCGGTAACACTTTTTTAAATCTTGAAGCTAATATAGATGCAAAGATCTTGTAATCCTCTTTGAGGAGTGAGATTGGATGAAAATCCTTTGCCGCTGGATAATCTTCTTCATTTTTTGGGATCAAAACTATATTGGTTTCTTTCCAGCTCTCTGGCAGTTGTTTGGTATCCTTAATTATATTCATTGTTTCTTGTAATGGTCTCGCTAATTGCTCCCTAAAACATTTATAATATTTTGCTGTTAAACCATCTGTACCTGGAGCTTTATTCATTTTTAAGTTTCCAATAGCCTCCTCCATCTCCTCTATAGAAATTGGTCTGTTCAAAATGTTCCTATATTCATCATCTATTTCTGGCAAATTTTTAGATCTTATATACTTTTTTATTCCCTCTTTATCTTCTGTTATTTGTAGTCTATATAAGTTTTGATAATAATTATGTAAGATTTTCTGTATTCCTTTTTCATTGACTATATGTCTCGTCCCTTCCGTTAATCCATTAATCATACATTTTTTCTTTTCTTTGCGTATTTTATACGCGAGCCACCTCCCGGGTTTATTCGCATTTTCAAAATAATTCCTTTTCGCAAATTTCAATTTCGTCGACATTTCCTCAACTGTTAATAAGGACAATTGGTTTTGTAATATTCTGATCTCCCTAACATATTTTTTGTTATCTGGGCTCTTTTTAAGTTTGTCTTCCCATTCTCGTATTTTGTCATTAATATCCAACATCTTTTTCCTTCTCTGTTTTTTCCACTCACTCATTTTCTTAATAAAGATGCCTCTCATTACTGCCTTCGAGGTGTCCCAAACTGTTTGCATCTTAACTTCTTTATTAACATTGTTAATAAAGAATTCTTTAAGCTCTTTTTGACAGTACGAGACCACCTCTTCTTGGTTCAGTATATAGTCATTTAGTTTCCAGTTTCTTAGCCCTCCTCTCTTCTCTGTTTGGATCTTAACGGCATTATGATCGCTAAAGGCTTTAGGTAGAATTTCTGAAGATTTAACCATACAAATTAATGAACTCGATAGCCACACCATATCTATTTTTGACCAAGAACAGTGCCGGTCAGAATAGAATGTGAAGTCTTTTTCTCCAGGATGTTGCGTCCTCCATACATCCTTCAACTGATACTCTTCTATTATTTGAGCACACTCTTTTGAAAGTTTACCTATAGGTTTCCCATTATTTTGTATTTTTGTAGATTTTCTATCTAATTTTGTATTCCCCACCTCATTGAAGTCTCCCATGAGGCAAATCTTCTCATAAGAATATTTTTCCAAATGTTCTTTTAAATCCTCATAATTTTTTTTATGTTCCTTACCCGGCACATACACTCCAATCAGCAAAATGTGCTGTCCATATAGATTCACTTCCACCCCCAGAAATCTACCCTCTTCATCACTGAAAATTTTCTTTGGGCAGAGAATAGGTTTGATAATTAACATAACTCCTTTCTTTTTTTCCTTAGCTGACGCACAAAATATTTCTCCCATCTGGGGGAAATTCAATACTCTTTCATCTTTTTTTTAAATATGAGTTTCTTGAAGACAACTAATTTCTGGATTGATTTTCTTTAACCAATGTGCTATTTTTTTCCGTTTAACTGGGGAGTTAAGGCCATTTACATTCCAAGAGACGATTGTATATTTCATTATTTTTTATTACTCAAAGCAGGCAATTCGTTAATATCCAAATCCAATATGCTAGTATCCAGTTTAATCATTTTATCCTTATATTCTCTTAAGTCCTTTTCACCTTTATCCTCACCTTCTAACTGTTTTAACACATCAAATTCCCTTTCTGCATCTTCCTCTTTTTGATTTCCTATAACCTTCTTTGTCTTTGGTGTGGATTGCCTTTCCTTTCTTAACATTGCCCCAAATTTACTTAGAAAATCCCTCGCCTTTTCAATAGAGTTTATCCAATACCTCTGCTGTTGGTAATTGAAAATTATTCCTTCCAAACGATCCCATCTAAACAATATTTGATTTTCTTTTAGTTTAGAAACTAAAAAATCATAATCCTACCTTTTCTTTAGGATTCTTACCGGAACTTCTCTCATAACTATCAATTGTTTCCCTTCCACCGTAATTGGTGTCTTATTGTGTTCTTCAATAATTCTGTCTTTTATAGACTTCTTAGAAAATTGCACCACTATGTCTCTTGATAGTTTTTTACGTCTTGCCAAGGCCGATTGTACCCTATATGCAACATCAATCTCATTCTCCATTATCTCTCCTTCGACTTCCATAAATTCTGCTAATATATTCACAATTCTCTCTTTTATATTTCCATCTTTATGTTCCTCCAGACCCCTAATCCTTATCCATGATTCCATTTGTTTCTGTTCTAACAGGGCTAGCTTGTCTAATTGTTTTTCCATCTCATCTAGGGATTTACTTGATTTTTTTTCCAAATCCTGAATTTCCTCTTTATTAATATTTATCTCTTTTTTATTTATTTCCACCTCTTTCTTCACCTCTTCTATTGATTCTTTCATTTCCCCAACTTGAGATTTTAATTCAGATATGTCCTGTTTTATCTCTCCCATGAATGTTCTCATCTCCTCCATGAACTTCCTATGATAATCTGGGGGTTCTTCAATTGAATCTCTCCTTTGTTGACTCTGTGTATCAGTCCCACAAATTTTCCCCGTCCTTAATTTTGACATGTTTGTCTCCACTCCACTCCACTTTCTATATTACTTTTACGATAAATTATTCTCTTTTCCTGTTATGTTGTCTTATAGTCAACTTCAATATAATCATCTCATTAATTTACCTAATTCATTTATCTGGCCAAGTTACTTGATCCCGCAAAATTAATTCCCTTAATAGTTAATTTGAAGTAAATAACTAAATTAATTAATTATGCTACCTACTTGATCTCACTTAATCAAGACTCAATTCATAAATTAGTCACTTAAATTACTAAATTTACATACATCATCTTTCAATTCATTTGTTAATTAATTCACTCATTAACTAATCACTTAAATTTCTAAGTTCATCCACTTAATCACTAGGATCACACTTCTTATACATCTTATAAATTCATTCAAAACCAATTCATTTATTAGCTTATTATTCATTTATCATTTATCCACTTATTGTTTTCCACCCTTCTTCTTAATATTTACACATACAACCCACTCCCCATTCATCAATTCATTAATCATTTAAGTGTCTTAAGTTAATTCTTGTATCACTGAAGTAATCAAATTTCCCATTCAATTAATTACCACTCAAATATCCAACTAATCACTCAACTACTCATTCAATATCACCTTCTGATAATCTACTTATCAATACTTCTTTTCATTTCCTTCCACTCCAGTTCATTTATCAACTTATTAATTTCCCCCCTTTTTAAGTGCAGAGTCCTCCCTTTAATTTTTTAAACATAATTCCTTAGTTCCCCCCTTCCTCCCAATACTAAACCCCACATACTCCAGCCTTCCCCCTTCGTTCCAACCACTTAATACTCTTATTCTTCTTTAACCTCTTCTTCTTTCCTTTCTCTCTTTTTTTCTCCTTTTATCTTCTCTCTTCTTTCTTCTTTCTTCTATCTTCTCCTTCTTCCTCTTGTTCCTCTTATTTTCCCTTTCTGCTTTCCTTTCTTCCAGTCTTTTAGAGTTGAAGTTGAAGTTAGTCTTTTAATGAGTCTTTCCTATAAACCGGATTACACTTATCGTCCCCACCTCCAGTCTTCTTTTTTCCTGCCCAAAACACCAGCAGAGAGTGGGGGAAGGAATATTTCTTCACAATAGTATACTTAGAAACGCTGAATGGAGTACTATTAACTCAGTTCCACAAAAGAAGGAGTGGGGAAAAAGGGGAAAGGAGAAGGGAAAACAAACAGTCTCTTGGTAGAGCAGCAAGCAGTTCTTTAACTTACAGGCACCTCAAACGCGAACCTACTTCTTTCAAGGTAGTTCTACTGGTTTACCCAACGGAGTTCTTTTCAAATCACACCTCCCTTCATTATCCTTTCATTTTTCTCTTATTGTTCTATATATTTCCCTTGCCTCTTGAAAGGGGCGTTAGCTTCTGTTTTTGTTTAGCTCTTGAAGAAGCTTGGCAGCTGGGACAAATGGTTGGGCGTTGCCCTTCACCGTAGCTCGCTGCGAGGGATGAGTAGTATGGCTGTAACTACCCAGCTAGTTCCTCTCCTTCGGCCCCTCCGAGCCTGCCAGAGAGGAAAGGGCTTGGGCTATATCACTTGCCTTCTCTATCCTGTCTCCTTTTCCTTGGAGGCAAAACAAATTGCTTCATTTGAAAAGACTTCAGGCAGTAATCTCCCATAGCGGTGAGCCTCCACGGAGCGCTGGAGACTCGTGGCTCCCTCGCTTGCATCCCGAACCAGAAGTCTTGCCTACAGTCTTAAGAATTTGATCAGGAGGGCTTTAAACTGAGTCATATGGGGGAGGGAGACAGTATTCTGGAAGGCAAAAGAGCTGGAGAAAATGGTCAAGCTGTCATAGAGGGAACAAACCAAACAGCGCAAGGATCCAACAGTGGGAGGCAAAAAAACTTGCACAAGCAGCAAATAAAGGGAACACATGGTCTCAGATGTCTCTACACTAATGCACAGAGCATGGGAAATAAGCAAGATGAACTTGAACTCCCAGCACTACAAACCAAGTAAGATATAATAGGCATTACTGAAACCTGGTGGGATGAGTCTCATGATTGGAATGTAGGAATAGAGGGGTATAACACGAGAAGCAGGCCAAACAAGAGAGGAGGAGGAATAGCATTATATGTCAGGGATATTTACACCACTGAAGAGACCCATGACATCAATACTGGAAGCCAGGTGGAGAGCATCTGGATAAAAATTAAAGGGGAGGGAAACAACAGGGATGTTATTGTGTCAAACGGAGGAATTGGATGATGCCTTTCTAGAACAGATGAACACACATGCAGAAAGGACAGATGTAGTAGTGATGGGTGACTTCAACTATCCTGATATTTGCTGGCAATCTAACTCAACCAAAACTTCAAGGTCTAGCAAATTCCTTACTTGCCTGGAAGACAATTTCATGGTCCAAAAGGTGGAAGAGGCAACAAGGGGGTCAGCTATTTTAGATCTGATCCTAACCAACAGGGATGACCTGGTTAATGGGGTGCAAGTGGTGGGATCCTTAGGTGAGAGTGATCATGTTCTCCTGGAATTTGTTATAGAATGGAAAGAAGCCAGGCATAGTCAGACACGCATTCTCGACTTTAGGAGAGCTGATTTAAAAAAACTCAGGGAAATACTGGGGGTGATCCCATGGTCAGGAATACTAAAAGAGAAGAGACCTCAAGATGGATGGGACTTTCTCAAAAGGGAGATACTGAAGGCATAATTTCAAACAGTACCATTGAGGAAGAAAAATGGGAGGTGTCTCAAAAAACTAGGATGGATGACTAAAGAAATTTCAACGGAGCTAAGTTTTAAATGGAATATGTATAGGAAATGGAAAACGGGGGAAATCACCAAAGAAGAATTCAAACAGATAGCGAACATGTGTAGGAGTAAAGTCAGAAAAGCTAAAGTGCAGAATGAGTTCAGGCTTGCTAGAGAGGTTAAGAAAAATAAAAAGGGTTTTTTTGGGGGTATATCCACAGCAAAAGGAGGAAGAAGGAAATGGTAGGGCCGCTATGCAGAGAAGATGGCAAAACACTAACAGGGGACAGAGAAAAGGCAGAATTAGTCAACACCTTCTTTGCCTCAGTGTTTTCAGAAAAGGAAAAGGGTGACCAACCTGAGGATAAAGGAACAGAGGACACAATAGGGGAAATCCAGCGCAGAATAAGCAAAGTAGTAGTACAGGAATACCTTCTTAATCTAAATGAATTTAAATCTTCACAGACACAGGAAGTAGACAGCTGGAGGAATGTCACACACAGAACAAGAAAATCCAGGGATTCTTCCAGCAGCATGCAGCTACAGAATCGATTCGAAGCCCTTTCCCTTATCAAGGACAACGAGGAAGAACAGCATGGACAGACTTCAGGGGTAGAGCAGGGGACCTTGAGAGGACCACCGCAAGGAATAGCAGCTGCGAAGCCTTGGCGGAGGCGTGTGGTGGTGGTGGGAGACTCCTTGCTGCGGGGTACAGAAGCAGTGGTATGTGGGCCTGACAAGATGACTCGGGAGGTGTGTTGTCTCCCTGGGGCAAAGATCCGTGATGTGACGGAGCGGCTAACAAGACTCGTCAAGCCTACGGATCATTACCCCTTCCTTTTGGTCCATGTGGGAACCAACGATACTGCAAGGCACAGCTTTCCCAAGATCAGAAGAGATTATGAGGCCCTGGGGAGGAAGCTGAAAGAAATGGATGCACAGGTTGTCATCTCGTCTCTTCTGCCAGTTGAAGGGCATGGTCCAAAAAGGGAGAGGAAAATAGCTGACGTAAACAACTGGCTCCGTAGATGGTGTCGCCGAGAACAAATTGGATTCTTGGATCATGGACTGCGCTTCCATGAGGGGGGACTTCTGACAAGAGATGGGGTGCATCTTACAACAGTTGGAAGAAATATTTTTGCCAACAGTCTCAAGAATTTGATCAGGAGGGCTTTAAACTGAGTCAAATGGGGGAGGGAGACAGTATTCTGGAAGGCAAAAGGGCTGGAGAAAAGAGTCAAACTGTCACAGAGGGAACAAGGCAAACAGCGCAAGGACCCAACAGTGGGAGGCAAAAATACTTGCACAGGCAGCAAGCAAAGGGAACACATGGTCTTCGATGTCTCTACACTAATGCACAGAGCATGGGAAATAAGCAAGATGAACTTGAACTCCTCGCACTACAAAACAAATATGATATAATAGGCATTACTGAAACCTGGTGGGACGAGTCTCCTGATTGGAATATTGGGGGAAATACTGGGGGTGATCCCATGGTCAGGAATACTAAAAGAGAAGAGACCTCAAGACGGATGGGACTTTCTCAAAAGGGAGATACTGAAGGCACAATTTCAAACAGTACCATTGAGGAAGAAAAATGGGAGATGTCTCAAGAAACCAGGATGGATAACTAATGAACTTTCAATGGAGCTAAGTTTTAAACGGAACATGTATAGGAAATGGAAAACAGGGGAAATCACCAAAGAAGAATTCAAACAGATAGCGAACATGTGTAGGAGTAAAGTCAGAAAAGCTAAAGCGCAGAATGAGCTCAGGCTTGCTAGGGAGGTTGAACAATAAAAAGGTTTTTTGGGGGGGTATGTCCGCAGCAAAAGGAGGAAGAAGGAAATGATAGGGCCACTACGTGGAGAAGATGGCAAAATGCTAACAGGGGACAGAGAAAAGGCAGAATTAGTCAACACCTTCTTTGCCTCAGTGTTTTCAGAAAAGGAAAAGGAGGACCAACCTGAGGAGAATGGAACAGAGGACACAATAGGGGAAATCCAGCTCAAAATAAGTAAAGAGGTAGTACAGGAATACCTTCTTAATCTAAATGAATTTAAATCTCCAGGACCAGATGAACTACATCCAAGAGTATTAAAAGAGCTGGCAAATATAATCTCAGAGCCATTGGCAATAATATTTGAGAACTCCTGGAGAACAGGACAAGTCCCAGCAGACTGGAGGAGGGCAAACATTGTTCCCATCTTCAAAAAGGGGGAAAAAGAGGATCCCAACAATTATCGTCCAGTTAGTCTGATATCAATACCAGGGAAGATTCTAGAGCAGATCATTAAACAGAGAGTCTGTGAACATTTAGAAGGCAATGCCATAATCACAAAAAGTCAACATGGGTTTCAGAGAAACAAGTCATGCCAGACTAATCTGATCTCGTTTTTTGATAAAGTTACCAGCTTGGTAGATGAAGGGAATGCTGTGGACATCACATACCTTGATTTCAGTAAGGCCTTTGACAAAGTTCCCCATGACATTCTTGCAAACAAGCTTGTAAAATGTGGGCTAGACAAGTTAACTGTTCAATGGATTTGTAATTGGTTGACCGGCCGAACCCAAAGGGTGCTCAGCAGTGGCTCCTCTTCGTCTTGGAAAGATGTGACCAGTGGGGTGCCATAGGGTTCTGTCCTGGGCCCAGTGCTATTCAACAATTTTATCAATGACTTGGATGAGGGAATTAGGGGCATACTTATCAAATTTGCAGATGACACCAAATTAGGAGGAGTAGCTAATACCCTAGAGGACAGGATCAAAATTCAGAATGACCTGGATGGACTGGAGAGCTGGGCCAAAGCTAACAAAATGAAATTCAATACGGAGAAATGTAAAGTACTGCATTTAGGGCGGAAAAATGAAATGCATAAATATAGGATGGGAGAGACCTGGCTAAATGAGACTACATGCGAAAGGGATCTAGGAGTCCTAGTAGATCACAAGTTGAACATGAGCCAACAGTGTGATGCGGCAGCTAAAAAGGCCAATGCAATTTTGGGCTGCATCAATAGAAGTATAGTGTCCAGATCAATGGAAGTAATAGTGCCGCTCTATTCTGCCTTGGTCAGACCTCACCTAGAATACTGTGTCCAGTTCTGGGCACCACAATTCAGAAAGGATATTGACAAATTGGAGCGTGTCCAGAGAAGGGCAACTAAAATGGTGAAAGGTCTGGAAACGATGCCTTATGAAGAGAGACTTAGGGAGCTGGGTATGTTTAGCCTGGAAAAAAGAAGGTTAAGAGGCGATATGATAGCCCTGTTTAAGTATTTGAAGGGATGTCACGCTGAGGATGGAGCAGGCTTGTTTTCTGCTGCTCCAGAGACTGGAACACGGAGCAATGGATGCAAGCTCCAGGAACAGAGATTCCACCTCAACATTAGGAGGAACTTTTTGACAGTAAGAGCTGTTCGGCAGTGGAACACACTCCCTCGGACCGTGGTGGGGTTTCCTTCCTTGGAGGTCTTTAAACTAAGGCTGGATGGCCATCTGTCGGGGATGCTTTGATCGTGATTTCCTGCATGGCAGGGGGTTGGACTGGATGGCCCTCGTGGTCTCTTCCAACTCTGCAATTCTATGATTCTATGATTCTATGAATGCAAGGTTGACAACATTGTCAGAAACCGGGACCTGTTCACATTACAGTAATGTCATTCTCGTGTGCTCCCGGGGTGGTTTTTGCAGCATCTGATAATCTCCAAAGATCTTCAACCAACTGTGGTCAATGAAGATGTTGTTTTCAGAAGTTTTTAAAGAATATCCATAGTGGGTGAATTTGGATCCTCTTTCCCAGTCTATGCTATATTGATTAGAATATCTGTAGAGTACAGCTGAGCATCTTGTGGCCCTCCAGATGTTATTGGACTTCAGCTTCCATCAGTCTCAGTCAGGCTTGCCAATTGTGGGGGGAATGATGAGAAGAGCCATTCATCAACTTCTGGAGGGTCACTAGTTCCCTGCCCTGCTATAGAATCCCCCCACATGTGGGGCTGTGTGTGTCAAGAGGGTTCTATCTCTGCAGTGAGGGATTCTGGAACAGCAGAATTACTGATTGTATGGGAGGAAATAGACACATGGGGGGTTCTTACTAATTTTTCCAAGCCTCCTCCAAATGTATGTCACAGGAGATACATGCTGCTGTGATGACCATCTGCTCATTGTACCACACTAGTATGTCATCCAAAAAGGGATGGAGTTTCCACCATGTCCAAGTTGCATGTATCTCATTTTAGGAGTATACTTAAAGCATCTTAGATGTATGCCAAGGGAAAATGGATGTCAACGGTCCCACTAGTGCATCAACCAAGCTGGCTCCAGGATGTTCAGAATTCATTCACAGGATCAGTAGCACATTTTTGCACCAAACTGCCAACTTCAGTAAAAGTATGAAAAGGAAGATAAGCAAAGCAGCCTTCTAGGAAATGTAGTTTAGTTTTGGGTTTTAATGAACAGGTCTCTCTACCAATCTACAGTAATATTAAGCAACACCACATAGCAATGTGTTGCACAACTGTATAAATCTGAATCAAGGAGGTGCAACATGTAATTCACCAAAATGGGCATAGTCCCCTTGAGCTATGTACTACAAGGTGGGCACCAGCGGTGCAATAAACTTAATGTGTGGGCATTTGTTCTTTGCTTGCTTAAGAAGGATTTTTTTTTTTTAAAAAAAGGAAGCTCATGAGAAGCTCACAATAAGGTTGCTAGATCTCAGGGCCTGGCCCCGAGTCTTCAGTTTTTATGGGTCACCTCCAGGCAGGAGACAAGGGTACAAATAGTCCAATTCTGAGAGGCTCAGCTCCAAACAAGAGGAAAGAGCTGAGTGTAAATCTCTAGTTCAGCTAAGAGAGAACCAGCTTGTACAATTTGCAAGGATTGGTTTATTTGCTGCTGCATCTTGCAAAGACTCTCCAGGAGGGTCTATGTATTTACTTAGGACTTTATCAGACAATCCCCTGAAAATGTGCTTTTGCCGGTACAAAAAATTCCATTTTTTGCTGGCAAAAGAATGCCCTCCCTCCGCACTTACCGCCTCTCCGGGCAAAGGCAGCTCCAGCAATAAAGAGGAAGTGAACAGAGCTCTGTTCACTTCCTCTTCTGAAATTCAAAACTAAAACTAAAAATGTAAAAGTCACACCAAGCACATACACACACTAAAAAAACTCCAAGTAACCTGGGGAGGGTCATAAAAAGTTAGTCACTTACCTAGATGTCACGATCTCACCCGGAAGTGTTTTGCCTGGTTGGGCCATTGACTCTGCATTGATGAGAGTTAAATAGCCCAAGGCTTTGCACACTGGCAATGCTGGCAAAAAAGTGTCAGGGGGATTTATTGATGGCCTAAGCTATCAATGAAAAGGTATGGGATTTTGACTATAGATAAATGCAAAAGGGCCATGTTGTCTGGTCTGTGTGCCCTTTTGCATTCATGTGGCATCATTATGATGCCATATTTTGTGTTTGGTTAGCTTCTTCCTTTCCTCAGAGTCATTGTGGTATTAGGGCTCACCTTCCATCCACTCTACTCTGCATGTACTCTTCTGGCTAGAAGCAAGTAGGCTAGATTAAATGGTCCTTATCCTGTCTCCTTAAGTAAGTGAGAAGGAACAATTCCATCATTTCACCTTGATTTGGGAACATGCCCTTTAGCTAAGATTTCTGTCTTAATCTCCAAACAAGAAAGTATATCTTCTGTGCCCCTCTGAAGATTTTCAGATGGTGGGGGGGAAATCCCTGCGGAGGTCGGGAGGAGGATGGGGCTGTCCCACTTCCAGCGCTCCATTTCACACACCCTTGTCCTCCTCCCGACCTCCGGTCATTCTCCATCCGTCCTGCTTTCATTTTCCCACCGCTGTTTTTTATTGGTGGAAACTTCCATCATTGAAAAGTGGCACCTTTTTCGTCCCTCTAGCATGGAGGAAGCATGGAGGAAGGATGGGAGGAGGACAGGGCGTGAGATATCAACCACTGAACGTGGGACAGTAGTGTCTTCCTCCCAACCTTCCCGAGATTTTTTTAAAGAGCATCTGATAAAGTCCTCTGTGTGTGTGTGTGTTTGAATGACAAGCTGTGAGCAACTGTTTTGGGGGCTCAATGATATCAGCAGGGGACATTCCTAGATCTCAGGTTTGGGTCCAGAAACCTCAGGGCTTGGGACAATCCTGAACTGGCAAGTATAGAGCATTCTAGAATATGTGATTAATGGTTGTGTCTGGCTCAGCAGCTCACAACTGGTGGAGGTTGCATTAATAGAATTGCAGTTTTCAAGTCATAAGATGTTATACTTCCCATTTATTGTACAGAGTATGGAGTATATGTCTTTACTGCTGTAGATGCCTGAACTGGACACAGTTACACATGCCTTGGTTACATCCCATTTGGATTACTGTGATGTGCTGTATGAGCACTTGTCTTTGAAGAACGTTCAAAAATTTCAATTGGGACAAAGAACTGCAGCCAGAGTGTTAACTGGAATTGGTTGCAGGGATCATACAACTCCTCTGTTCCAACACCTCCGCTGGCTGACAGTCTGTTTCCAGGCAGGCACAATTCAAAATTATAGTTATAACCTATAAAGTGCTACATGGTTTAGGTCCAGGCTATCTGATAGGCTGGAGCTCCCGATATGAACTTGCTCAAACTCTGAGATCCTCAGGAGACCCCCCCCCCACTTTTTCAGTCCTACCACCTTCACAGGTATTGTTGATGGTACTTGAGATAGGGCCTCCCATGTGGCCATCCTGAGGCTCTGGAACTCCCTATCTGGGGATTGGTGGGTGGAATGTCTCCCTCCTTGCTGTCATTCTGTAACAGGTAAGGATTACCATAGTATTAGTATTATTCTGACAGGCTTTTAGAACTGAAGGTTTTTAAAGAAAAGGCTATTAAGAGTGCTGTCTTGCTTTAAACAGTGATTTTTTAAATAGCTTTTAATCATTTTTAAATATATGTGTTATATTGTTGATGGTTTACTTCTATTTTAATGTTGAATTTTTGCATGTTTTAATTTGTACACCACCTTGAGTCTCAATCTTGGGGAAAAGGCAGGGTATAAATATAGGCCACAATTCTGCATGAGACATAGCTACACTCCATCTCTTGATCTGACCCTCTAAAAAGTCAGAGGTCCATACTGGCAAAGGAATTCTGTGGCCCTGGCAAGTGGGGTGCTGTAAGATGATGTGTCTATCTCTCTCCTGCCAGAGAGCCACAGTATGAGGAGAAGTTATGACAGGACCCTGCATGTGTCCCCTTCAGTGGTCCTTGTTTCTGGTTGCTGCATCATGGTTAACCAGTGGGAGAAGATGTCTCATCCTTCAGTTCCCTGCTCACCAGCACTGCAGGACTCCTGTGCTCAGTATGGCTGCCTGGGTTATAAGGTGGGCTTTAAGGACATCTGTGGTCATGGCAATAGTGCCACCATTGCAAATGTGAATATGAAATAGCTACGAGGTCGTACATCTTGCTTATGGCATTGTAACTGCATAACAGGAACCCACCCATTGTTAATCATTAATAATTATAATATTATCTAGTGCTGGATGCTGCAATTTAAGAATTGCCAATTAGAAAAGTTTCAAAGAAGGTAAAGGATTATGGGTTTTGGAAAACAAGCCCTATGAGGATTGGAGGAGTGGAGTACGTTGAGCTTGGACAAAAGAGCAGTGGGCATATATATCATGTATTTATTTTTTAAAAAATCTGTCTCCTCTGAAAATTAAAAATATGTGATCAGGGTTAAACAAGGAACATATTTTAATAGTTTGAGACTAAGAATAGGGAGGAGAGAGGCCCACGACATTTCCCACTCCCCATCTTTCCCTTCAGCTGAGCACAGGAAATTTTTGTAACAGCCGACCCAGCCACTTGGAATCAATTAGACGTGAGGAAACCATTGCCAAGTTTCATGCACCGTTTGTGGTGGGAAAGCATGTGTGTGCATATGTGCGTGGGGTTCACTTCCTTCCACTTTCTATTTTGGACTATTACCGGCATGTCTGAAGGCTCTGGGATTTGCCCATAGGGAAGGTAAACAAATGTACAGGTTATGGCCCGGCTTCTTGGGTAAGGCAGCTGCTGCAGCCAGGGAAAAATTAGCTTTACATGGTGCTTACAAGTTCTTGACTTGTCCGTGATTCATATGGTTTCTGTCGGGAGCACAAAAAGGCCTTATGGTTGCAGTCAGACCTGGATTTCCTTGAGCAATGGCTCTTCTCTCTCTCTCTCTGGAGACTTTTTTCTCCCCTTTTCATGTTTTGGCATTCCTGATGTGAAAACTAAAGCCAGTAAATAGCGTTTTTCACTTTGGAGAGCTCAATTTCTGGATCTCATGACTAGAGGATCTCAGAATGAAGATGAAGAGGGCCAAAAGTCTAGATACTCTGACTCCCTGCCATGAGAAAGGAACATTCTCTCACAGATGAAATTACATAATCCAAACTGCTGAGCCCCACCAGAAAAGCACAGGTGCAACTGGGAGAATCAGCCAGAAAATGATTCAAAAGAACTTCCAAACAACATGTCCAAAAAGAATTGCAAGACAATGATTGGTGTGTGGTTTTTTGTTTTTTGTTTTTTTGCATTGATTGAAGAGGTCACGAAACAAAGTGTTTCCAAGAAATAACCTGAAAAGTGTCATTTTTTTGGATACTAAAATATGTGAACATACCAGAAGATGTATTCATCTGTGCTATTGTTTAAAGTCTGGGGAGAAATAATAATGAACACATGCTGTTGTGAGCAGGTTGTACCCACTCTCCTATGTCAAAATTTTCCTAAGGCTTCAACTAAGGAGATTATCAGACAAGAACGCAAAAAGCATTCCAGCCCCACAATCTCCGAACCACCCCTGTCCTGGCACAATAACTCTCCTCATTGCACTTACCTTCTCTAGTGTGGAAACAAAATCTGGCTCCCAGTTTTGAAATACAATAGAATCAAAACTCAACACTTACAAAGGAATTTCAGCCAGGGGCAGGGGGATTTCCAGCAGATAATGGGCCATCAACCAACCGTTAGCCAAACAGACACTAATCATCCTTGCATTTCTATACCCAGAAACTAACCATTCAAATACACAAATTTACATATACTCCCCAACAGGGGTTCACAAAATATAAACTCCACACATACTCCTACCCAACCATTCCCTGAAGATGCCAGCCACAGATGCAGGAGAAACACCAGAAATAAACTCTTCCAGAACATGGCCTCACAGCCCAGAAAAAAACCAAGGAAAATCTATGGATGCCGGTTGTGAAAGCCTTTGACTTCACATTGATGGGAGGTAACTTCATGAGGGACAACCTCATTCTTTGTGTGGTGTACTGGTGACATTTAAAATTATTTTCATAATTACAGGAATGCAGTGTGGGCTAAATGGTGGGGAAAAGATCTCAATGGATTAACAGTGCTGATTTGTGCTGTTTTTCATGTTCAGTTGCAGGTGGATGTGAGGAGAGTGTGTTTGGTACCACAGTGTCTTGTAGCATTCAGTTTTTACCTTCATAACTCAAAGTAATTAGTTACTTTTGTCTAAGTAAAACCCAAACAGGGACTCCGGTTGGAGTGGTGCAGTGAATTTGATCCAGATTGTTACTCCAACCTTTAAGGAGCAATCTCAGATGCTAGGTACAAAACCCCAACCCAGAATCAGGTCATCTATGAATGATTTAGCTCTGGGTTTCCCGCAAACATGCAGTGTGCTATGGGTGAGAGGTGGCCCGAGAGCTGATATTCAGTGATTGCAGTGAGGGATCTGCTCTAATTTCAGATGCTGAACTTTGCCTTCAGAAAAATTTCAGCACTTTGGAGAGCTCCTTTAAAGTTCAGACTAAAATCCAGAGCAGATTCATCATCCCACTGACATCAGAGCCCCCAGCTACCATTGAGCCCCATCAAAGTACCCACATCTGTAGTGTAAATCCAATGCTCCAGCCTGCTTTGTTATTACCGTGCACATCTCAAGGGATATTCTGACACTCACTGAATCAGGAGTTATGTACCTGGAGCCAGGAATTGTGTATGTGGGAGGAAGCTATTGTGAAAGAAGTGTGGGTTGTTTTTAGAGGGATCACCCCAACACTTAAAAAACCCATTCTTACTGGTATTTAAACATCACCTCTCTAAGATATTGAAAGCCTTGTTAAAAGCTATGTGTGTGTTTTCTGAAAGCTGTAGACGTGTGTGCCTTTAATATGCACATTGCAACGTGTGACTACGACAAAGCAAGAATGAGAAACTCCTGGTCCTTTTATCAATCCATACACTATAGCTTGAAAGGGGCATTAAAATGATTTCTTGGCTGTCACCCAATGTAACAACTTCCAAAGGTGTTTCGTGCAAGGAGCTGTCGTTAGAATATTTCATTTCCAAAGCTGTTGGCAGGTTCCTTAATGAGAGCAAATGGATCCAGGTGTACTTTGCGGTAAATGTTCCTCCCACCTAAGCCCACAGTTGCTTATTCCTACTATGACCAGAATCCTTTTTAGTGGCATAGCCATCTGTATGTCCTGTTTTCAACAGGTATTTGTAGCCTGTTGTGCCCCATCTAAAATCGAACATCTGCCAAGCTTTGTGGGGTCACTGCTATGTTGGGGAGGGAGGGAGTTGATTGGGCACCTAGGATGGCTTCTCTTCCTTCTGCCATTTGCTGGAGAAAGAGGCAGAAGAACCATGACACTGTTGTTCCTTTCACCTCCCTTGCACCCTCTCTCCTTACATGGCCATTTAATGGTTATAGCAGTAGTTTGGCTGGTGCCCAGTCATGGTGGTGGAGGTGGTGCTATGCATGCAGAGCAGTTACATGCCAGACACACCATCCAATGCGATTTTGGCTGCATTAATAGGAGTCTAGTGTCTGGATCAAGGGAAGTAATAGTGCCACTCTATTCTGCTTTGGTCAGGCCTCCCCTGGAATACTGTGTCCAGTTCTGGGCACCACAATTCAAGAAGGATATGGACAAGCTGGAATGTGTCCAGAGGAGGGTGACCAAAATGGTGGGAGGTCTGGAAGCCATGCACTATGAGGAGCAGCTTAGCGAACTGGACATGTTTAGCCTGGAGAAAGGAAGGTTAAGAGGGGACATGATAGCCATGTTTAAATATTTGAAGGGATGGCATACTGAGGATGGGGCAAGCTTGTTTTCTGCTGCTCCAGAGACTAGGACATGGAGCAATGGGTTCAAACTACAGGAAAAGAGATTCCACCTAAACATTAGGAAGAACTTCCTGGTGATAAGAGCTGTTTAGAAGTGGAATACACTGCCTTGTAGTGTGGTGGAGTCTCCTTCTTTGGAGGTTTTTAAACAGAGGCTGGATGGCCATCTGGCAGGAATGCTTTGATTATTTATTCCTACATGGCAGGAGGTTGGACTGGATGGCCCTTGTGGTCTCCTCCAATTCTATGATTCTATGATCCACTATATTGCCCTGATATGGTATGATCTGCTCTAAATTCCAACTCCAGTAAATTCATGAAAACAATGGGAGTTACATAAGTGTGTCTCGTTCAGTGGGTTGGAACTATCAATTAAAATTATGCCTCTGTGAATAATTGAGAGGAAGACTGATCATAGCTTTTAAAAAATGGTGAATATGGCTGGATAGTCTATAAACACTACAGTATTTGGTATCTATTTTCAATCATAAGTTATACTAAACTGAAAATGTTGGATGCTATTTTACAACTAATATGCAATGTTTTAAAGGTATTTGATAGTAGACATCAAAAGCACTTTATGTTTGACCATCATCTATTAATGGATAAGGTTATGTAGCATCTGATGGCATGTGATATGTGTTACTGTTCAGGGCACATAGCTTATGGAGATTTCATATCCCATGTGGTGATGCTCAAAGCATTTTATTTCTTCAATGCATTTTGCATTCAGAATTTAAATGATCAAATTTATTTGGTTGCTCATTTATTTAATATGCCACCTTTCTCCCAGATTGGACCCAAAATAGCTTAGAACAAGGCTAAAGGAAGACACAGCTAAAATCCCGATGATTAAGAAGTTATTAACACTATTAAGAAGTTATTAACACTAAACACTATTAGACAAGATATCATATTATTAAAACACCATTTTTTTAAAAAAATGAAATCATTAAAAAAATTGACAATAAAGATAAAAAAATACAGCACCTCTCCATATAAATGCAATGGCACAGCAAAATGGTGTTCCTTATATATGATGGCAAAATCAAGGTTTGCTTTTTGGATTATTATGTTTTAAATAATATTTTCAAGCTGTGAATACTTAAATCCGTGGATACCAACTCTGTGACTATGGAGGGACAACTGTAATGTGTAATGGTTTTCAAGTATTTGGTAGCAGGTATGAAAAACAATTTCTCTTCTACCATTATTTATTGATGGGCAAGGGTATATTGGATCTGATACATCTGATGGCATGCAACATGCATTATTGTTCATGACAGACAGCTTGTCAAAATGGAACATCAAGTTGTAAAATCTCAATTATTTATAAATACAGTATTCAGTTCAGTTGTGTTGCACACCCCCCCCCCATGATTTTTAAGATGGTACAACTTCTCAGTTTACCATATGGGGTGATTTTTCTTTATTTTAAGTAACTATCAGGTGACTTTTCCATAACAAACATGTTCACATGAGTCAACTAGTAGTTTGCTTGAATGCCCTCTTCCCCCAGTTCAAGAGGGCTAAAAATCCTTCTACGAGCAGAGAATCCAAAACCTAATGTAGCAGCTGCATTTGCTAGTCTGACAGTTAATGCTTCTGACAGAAAAAAATGGCCATCTGGGTTTAAAAAATACAGAGAAAGTTTCAGATGGAATTAAGGAGAAAATGATTTCACATAGTGGCTTATGTTTCTGTACAATCATGCTGGAAAACACTAAGAGGTCAGGACTTCAACTCACTGGGGAATGCAGTTATGAATGAATTCAGTTCTTGTAGCAATGTATCCTGAGGAATTTAAAATAGCCCCAGGACTCTGTTTGGAGAACTCAATTGACCCAGCAGGCAAAATGGCTATCAATAAGGCACCAGAAGACAAATAATGTTCAGGAGAGTGGGTTGGAGACAGCCAAAGCTGATTTCCCTGCCGCAAAAAACAAACAAACAAACAAACAAACATGGAGATGTGCTTGCAATACACTCAAAAGGAGCAATGGCCAAGATCCTAGATCAGCTGTTTAGTTAATTATACTTAACTACGGTAAGTAGCATCTCCAGACCTTACTACCACCTCAGTCCTGGTCAGCAGTTGCTTCAGGTGATGGAAGTCTGTTCTCCTGTCAACTGGAGTGCACGTTTCCACCCATCCCACCAGTGATCTCCAGTGTGACAATTGGAAGCAGGATCCCTGTTGCAATTCCTTCTGGCACTGCAGGGGGATCACAGCAGCTTATTGCAGAGGCTGTGTCTAGTAAAGCAGAGTTGGGGGGCTTTTATGACTGTGGCCATAATGCCACAGTTATGAAGGGTCCGTGAATACGAATCAGTTACAGATGGGTAATTCTAGGTTACGGTGATAGTGAATTCCTTCCTTCCTTCCTTGTTGTCTAAATGGCAAAAATACTCCTCACAGAATGTGAGGAGAATATGACCTGTCTTACTGGCACCCTGCAGCATAAAAAAAATTGAGACAAATTGCAGCTACTATGAGTTGCCTTTACTGAGGAGCAATTTGCTTCTTTTTGCCTTGTATAGACAACCCCTCCCTCCCTTCTTTGCCAGATAATGAGAGCAACTCTTGTGGAAAGCTAGCTGTAGATATGATAGAATTTCTTTCCCTGAAGGTATGCATCATACTCAAAGCAAAAATGAAGATCAACACACGGATGGAAATGTGGGAGTGTCACTTATCCCAATCTCCAAGATGTTATGAGCCCAAAGGAAAAGAGTAGTAGACTCCTGGATAGAGCAAATTTTTCACTTAAGGATGGGAAAAATCTATCAGGAGACATTTTCTCCCACATTTGAATTTTTTTGACTCTCAAATAGCAGAAAACACATGTATTAGATGTAAGTGGTCTCAGATTCAGTCTTCCAGCATCCCCAGTACAAAGGATCAGGTAGGAGGGCAATGGGAAAAGCCCCTGTCTGAGGAGATTATCAGACAGGAACACAAAAAGGGTTCCTCTCCCACAATCTCCACTCCCACCCCTGTCCTGTCTCTGTCCCACCACAATCACCCTCCCCACTGTACTTATCTTCTATTCCAATGACAGGGCAGCCTAGGAATGAACAGAGCTCTAACGGAGCTCCCTTCACTTCCTGGAGTGAAATCCTGTGGATTCTCATGAGAAAACGTGAGCACGGGAAATTCAAAAATAAAAATAATACAAAAATGTTACACAAAGCACAAAAACACACTTTAAAATGTACAAGTAACCTGGGGAGGGTCATAAAAAGTGTGTCACTTACCTGGATGTCCCAATCTCACCTGGAAGTGTTCTGACAGGGACTGCCCATTGATGCTGGGATCTCGCCAGCATAACTGGGCACTTTGTCGCACACAGCTGAATCCAGAGCAGAAACAGAATGGGGGATCTATTGATGTCTTCTCCTGTCAATAAAAAGTAGTGCCCACGGAATGGCAGCAGAACCTGTGTATTACAAGGGGGAATGACACCGTCTGGTAAGGGAGCCCTTCTGTGATCTCCTGGCATTGCTGTCACACCACTTTTGATGTGTCTGATAATCTCCTGAGACTCTGGAGGTATCTTACCAGGAGAAAACGGCAAGTAGTGGCTTCCATGGTATCAGTATACTGAATAAGCCAAATTTCAGTCAAAACTTTAAAAGCACTATCCATGGTACTGAACCTATTTTGATGATAAGGTTCCATACTTTGGATAGTTCCTTTAAAGTTCAGACTAAAGTCTGGTGTAGATTCACCAACCCCACTGACAAGAAAACTACCAGCTACCACTTGTAGTGGAGTCAGCAGTCCAGAACTAGATTGTCTGTCTTGTTATAAGGAAGGCTTGTGCAAAGATGGGTGAATCCATTCAGTTCAAGCTTACTGAAATTCTCAGTTTTCTCATAACCAAGATCATTCTGTCCCAGTTAATACTATTTAGTTCAGTGTTTGTATCCAGGAAGTATATACTGGGTAAATCTTTGGGGAAGAAAAGAAAAACCTCAACAGAGCAAATTTCTCATCCCATGCTGGAAAATAAATAAACAACCAGTGCCATTTTCTGCCACATGTGATAACCCCCCACACACACACCTTAAGTTATTTCTTTCTGAAATATGTACTTTATGAATTGGGGTAAATTTCCCCCAAACAAATTAAAATGACATTTCTTGCAGACAAATTCACTGGTATTTCTAGAATGCCAGCAAGGTGATAAAAATGAGAATCCACTCAGGAAAAAGAGGGGGGGGCATTGATGGCAAGCTCAATTTAGCACAAATGTGGATGAATATGAAAGGATTCAAGCTCAAACATCAAAGTCGTGGATCTAAATTGACAACTGCATCGGTCTTCATTTCTACCACATTCAGATCTCAACTTCTTTCCATTCTGAAATTCTTATCCAGCAGAGGCTGGCATCCTGTTATGGATAGATGCATGTGTAAGATTCCCTTACAAGTGTGTAGTTCCTTTTTGGCACTCTGAAGGGCTGGCATTTCCTTCCTCTCTCTGCAAGATCCAAGACCCCCTCTTACTTACTTCAAAGCTCTAAAGCACACCCCCCATGGCTATTCCCTGATTCCTGGGAATTGCAGAAGTGCCACCCCAAAACCATAACAGGAAATGGTGATGCCCTGAGCTTTGCCAGGATCCTCAAGACTAGGTCTCAGTACTGCTGCAATCACTTCACGTCTAGCTATGGGGATGTAGCCAGATACTTCTATGATCCTGCTTATGCCTCATGAAGCAGGGAATGGCTGTGCCAAAAGGTGATGTGCTTCAGAAGCTATTCAGTAAGTGTGTTGTTGTTGTTGTTGTTGTTGTTGTTGGTATATGGCTTAGCCCAGCATAGGTCTGCATATAGACCTACTTAACACAATGCTGAACCATACAGGTTTGAAGGCACAGAATGAAAGGATCAGCCATCCCTACCTCTGTGAATTCCACTGAAGATGGGTGGGGACATATTAATTCATGGGTGTCTAGTGGCTCCCATGTCATTGGGATAGTGCAGTGGTTCCCAAAGTTCAGTCCTCCAGGTGTTTTGAACTACAACTCCCAGAAGCCACAGCCAGCTTGGCCAACAGTAAGGAATTCTGGGAGCTGAAGTCCAAAACATCTGCAGGAACAAAGTCTGGGAATCACTGGGGTAGTGAATCTACTCTATGTTTTAATCTAGGCTTTTAAGGATCTCGCCAAGGTGCTGATCTCTATTCCTAAATAGGTCCACTAACTTGGAAACTTCTTTAAAACCTAGCAGAAACCTGGAATGGATTCACCGCCCCTATGACATGGGAGCTACCAGATGCCACTGCTTAATATCTTCTCCAGATCTCTTTTTTCCATATTGTCTATTGAACCTTCTTGCGGTACAGCATCTCTATTTTAATATTTGAAATCAGGTTACAAATGGAATAAATAGCATTTTTTCTGACCTATCATTCACATCTTTACTGTTCGGATCTCCACCCCAATAGTTATTTCCTTAAATTACAGTTCCCTCCTGATTCTAAATCTGTAAAGATCAACTGGCAGTTTGTGGAAGGAGTTTCCAATGAACTTCACAACAACATTTCAATTAAGGTGACTTTTAAAGATTGCTTTCTTAGGTGTCTGTTTCAGCCACATAGAAATGAAACTTGTTTTCACACGCTGTGAGTAATAGATCTATGCCATACTCACAAACACTGTTTCTTTTTTGAGATAGGCTTAGATAATACCTTGGCAGAATACATAATGACATAAGAAGACTTTGCTTAACAAACAACCCTGCTAAGTACCTTCTTCACATAGTGGACAAATTCTGAGGAGGGTCAGGCTTAGGGGCAAATGACTGCATGGGGCTTGGCCACAATACAAACGATCTATTTAACTATACATATAGCAGCTGGAAAAAAATAGTAGTAATTTATCTTTAGTTATAAAACTGGAAATATTGACTCTGATGATCAGTGTTGTACTAACATATGTGTGTGAGAAAGAGAGACTGGGATCAGATCTATCTAGGCAAATAATGCTCCTCCTCCTCCTCCTTTTCCTCCTTTATTTCTTACCCACATCTCCCCATGAATTGAGGTGGGGGACAGAAACAGATTAAAATACAACACATAAAATCATTCAGAACACACACACCAGTTGAAACACATAAAATCAGTTCAAAAGCACATATAAGACCAATACATATTACAATAATCCATAGTGTGAAATTCATAATTTAAAAACCATCTGGATAGGCCTGCTGGAAGAGACTGGTTTAAATTCAGACAGTGCATTCATCTGTTGAATCTCTTCCGACAGGTTGTTCTGCAGTCTCGGGGTGGCTGAAGAAAAAGTCCTCTGGGTGACAATTGCCAACCTAATCCTGGCTGACTGGAGTAAATGTCCCCCAGAGGACCTGAGTATATGGGGAGGATTATATGGGAGGAGGGCACATATTATATTGTATTAATTGTATTGTATTGTATTACATAGTATATGGCAGTGATAAATCATGCATATAAATAGTGCATCAGTTTTGTGAAAAGGCTACGGATGCAATTATAAAGGAAGTGACTGAACAAATTGGTAGCGATGTTGTTCCTTGCCAGAATATGGGGACTGAACATTGGACTGAACATAGAGGTTACATGTAAGCCATAATCACAAACACACTTACAGGAAAGGAGTAAACCAAATATGGTACTGGAGCTAGGCCTCCTAGGGTCAAAATACCAGGCTGCTTTGATGAGTGGGCACAATGATACCCTCTGCCATTCTTCCTTCCCAAGGCTTCCTACCTTCTAAGCTTATCCTCAGTGTATCTGTGGATGCCTGGGTGCAGGGATGGGGGGGGGGTGAATTTTCCCAGCCAAAATACATTGTTGAGACTTGTCTCTGTTGTCATACAAATGCATTTGCCAAATACAAATGCATTTCCCCCTCCCCATAAGAATTCTGATGCTGCAATGAAATTTTGCCTCAAATTCCTATTATTCCAGTAACTTAAAACTTCTGCTGAGCATTTAGAAATACAGTTTACAGATCCAAAGAAAAGAGGCAGGCAAAGAGACCAAGGGGGTGTGAACACAGCAAATATGAGTTCTTGGTGCAAACAGTTTTCAACATCTCACTATTTGCAATGCTAGAAATTTGGGGACTAACAGAAAATTTCATTTGGTGGTGGCAGAATTCTTATGGGGGGTGGGTGGATGTCCTAACTTTGTTCCCCCATACATATACCCCTGGTTTCACTTTTAATGTTTGGTATTATATCATCTTTGCTCAAAGATCGTATCCTGCTGTCTTTTAAAAGATCGCTACACACACACACCCTTCTCAATCTCCCCCTCTTGCCTGGTTACTTATAAAACTGTTCCAGCCAATAACCCACATCAGCAGGAGGACACAACACAACATCTTGGATTAGTTAGGGGCTTTTCGGATGAGCTCAAACTCATATTTCACATGGCTCTCCAAGTCGTAAGGTTTGAGCTTGTCACATTTCCTGCAGTGGAAAGGAGCAACCATGTTTTATTCATTATCTGTCCTCATCTGTGAAAACAAACACCTGCAAAACATTTCAGATCCAGACTGGATCAGCAAGACTTCATTTACTTTGACACTTTCTCCCTCGCTCGTATTAGGAAACATCAAACATGGCTGCTCTAAATAGTTGTGGGATCATCACCTTGTAAGAATGTAGCCTCCTAAGCCCTAACATGAGCTGGAAAGATTTCCTCTCTTCCCCCATTCTCTCTCCTGTACCAAATTGGGGGAAAAAAAGGCTGGGGAAAAAGTCAGCCATAGAAGACAGGCTCTGAAGAACTGGGATTTCTGCACTGAAATGCTTCCTTCTGTGAGAGTATCGTTATCTTTGTGCTAGGGATGGCAATACTTGATTTTTCCAAGTCTTAACCAATGTTGAGAACAATAAAGCAGGTTATCATCTCATAGCTTTGAGACACTCAGGACCTTCCCCCCAACTTTTCCATGATGGGAAACTGTGCAGCTTTTCCACAAAAGCTGTGCAGCTTGCCCAGGAAGGGACCTTGCATGACTTACCACATGAGGTGGTTGTGGGCCGGGGTGGGAGCATAGCACCGTGGGGGCCATGGTGGCAATGACATTCTTCTCCTTTCCAGGAGGCTCTGCATCCCCGTGGTGCCTTCTGGGGAAGGCAGGAACTGTGCAGCCAATGAGTTCAAACCTTGTCTGAACTCATTGGCTGCTGAGTCCAGCTGGAGTGAAGCTCCATAGTCTTCACTCTGGTCAGATTCTAGGGCATATAAGGGGGGGGGTGCTCTGCCTCTACCCGGCCAGTTTGCTTCGGTGCAGCATCCCACTCACCCTTCCTTTTTTCTCATGTTGCTGTGGTTCTTTTGTGTTACATTGCATTTTGTGGTAATGTCATTGTCTACTATGTCTCTTTGTCACAACTTTGTGTGGGGGCAATTGGCATGGTTGTGGATGAGGGACTTCGTTCACCAGTGTCCTTGCGGCATTGGAAATGTAAGGGAGTCCCTTTAGGGGACTTGGGGTGTGGGAACAGAGATGGTGCTGCACAAACAGGGGCTAGTGCCTATCCAGCACCCCTGGTGATGGGGGGCACAAGGGGTTCAGCCTGTGTGGTCCTCCAGTCATCCCAGTAGCTGGCTGGTTGTTCTGGATCATCGGCCAACAGGTGGGTTGATCAATGCCTGGATCTGGACCCAAGCCAAAGCCAACCCAGCTACAGCAGTAACCAATCGAAAGTTGTGTCCTTTTTTCTTCCACTATACTGGTTGTTTTGTATGTTTTTTTGGGGGGGGAGCCCTGCAATTGGGGTAGTTTTCTGGAAACCGTGCAGCTTCTCTTGAGAAATGTGCACGTTTTTTGGTATAGAGAGGAAATTGTGCAACATTCAAATTGTGGCTTAGCACACACACACACACACACACACACACACACAAAAGGGCTGTTTCCAGGCAGCTACAGGTGTGTTTTGTGCAATACTGTCTAAATATCCCTCCCCAAACTGCAAATCCATAAAACTGAACTATGGACTTTATCAGATGGACTAAATACAGCACCATAATGACACTACATCAAAGCGAAAGTGCACACATATCAGATGATGTCGCCCTTTTGCATGTATGTGCTGGCCAAAACCCATACTTTTTTATTGACAGCTGAAGCCATCAGTTGATTCCCCGTGGTGCTTTAGTGCCAGCATCGCCAGTGTGTGAAACATTGCGCCATTGTACTTGCGTGAATGCAGTGTGAATGGCTAGTCCAGTGTGAACACTTCCAGGTGAGATTGTCATATCCAGGTAAGTGACACACTTTTTATGACCCTCCCCATGTTAATTGTAAGTTTTTAAGTATGTGTATGTGCTTTTTAAAAAACTTTTTGTGTGTTTTTAAAAAATGTCCTGCATGAGCATCTTCTCGTGAGAATCTGAATGAGGAAGTGAATGGAGGTCCATTCATTCCCTCTTTCATTGCCAGGAAGCCTTTGGATGGGAGGCAAGGTAAGTGCAGCATGGGGAGTTCTTTTGCTGGCATAAAAACGGAACAGTTACGCTGGCAAAAGAACGGGTTTTTGGGGGGTGGTCTGATAAAGTCCTATGGCAGTTAAAGTGGCATTATAGTGCTATAAATGCATAGGACGATAGGGCCCCTGGTTCCATTGGTTATCAGTTATGTTTCAGAACTGTCAGCACCATTTAACTCAGCAGTTTCAAACTCTGCACTCAGCAGGGCTGGACAGATGTTAGTTTCATTTTCTCCCACATTTCAATTGTTATAATCTCAAGTTCTTTCCACTGAACGTATGAAAAACTTTCACAACAATTTGGCGAGTTCTTATCTAAAACACACCAAACTAAACGTTCAATTGCCTGCACTGGCCAAATTTAACAGGCACAGCAATTCTCAACATGGAGGAGCGCCTTGCTATTGACTTTATGTTCAAGGAATTAGGCCTCATTGCACTATACCACCTCATTACAGAATGCTGCCATTGCACAACCAAATGTACATTGTGCCTTAATATACAATGTGTCACCATGCGCAGCCATGCAAGCAATGCACAATGTGAAACAATGTGCAACAAGCAATGCAAAATGAGGTGCAATGACATCACAGGCATAACTCCCCTTTTGTAACCTCCAAATGAATACAAATGTTATACTGTACATTGAACCCAATAAGTACAACTGTATGCATGAGAGATCTTACATATTTGTAGGACACCAACAGGATGCCAGCCACCATCTATTTATCTTATTTTATTTATTAAAATATCCCACCCTATGTCCCCTATATCACACAACATGCAATAAAATCAGCGTAGAACTATTTCAAGTCAAGCCACACTCCTTCACACACACACTATAGTCCAAAGGTACGGGCATGAGATCTGACGTATATTCATAGGAGGTTTTGACAGAATGTGCTTACTTAGGTTCTTCCACAAAGGCTAAAAGGCAGAGTGACCTCCAGCATCCAGCTTCTTGTCGCTCCCAGCCTGCCTGTGTAAGATGCAATTCCTTCCCTCCCACTGCTTCATCAAAGTTAGTGTTCAGATCAGAATGGTATGTGCCAACTCAGCAGTCAAGCTCTGATTAAAGATGTCCCTCAGGGACCATTAAAAGCCCCCCCCAACCCTTCTTCATTCATTCTCCCTCCCCACCCTCAGACCAAATGTTCCTGCCCTTTTCCTGTTGCTCTGCCAGTTCCAGATAAGACTTTTTTTGGGGTACTTTTTGCTTTATTGTTCTTCAGAAAGGTCCACAAGACAAGATCATGATCTGAGGGTTTTTTTGGGGTCCCTCCCCCAGGAAAGCCCAAAGAGTACAGGAATCTATAAATAACAAAGGGGATGCTTATGGCCATTTCTTTACCCGTACTAGAAATGAAAAAGAATGAGAAACCTTGGATCTTACATCCCTTAATCACTTTGGTTCTCTCTTGCGTGCCGACATTGAAGTGGAGATCTATAGGCAGGGAATAACTCAGCCTTTGGACTTTTGATGCTGACTAGGCCAAAGGATTATAGTAACTCGGAGTATTTTGTATGTCCTAGTCCCTGGAAGGTAAAAAGTCAACTGGCATCCTGTTAGTGACATACACTAGAACAAGACTGGCATATGGTTTTATTTTTGGGCATTGCAGATGGAGGAATTACTACTTCCTTTGCTCTACAAATACCAATCCCCTTAAAACCCACTGGTCTCATGTTGCCCATCTCTATGGTCATTTGTGGCTATGTGGCACCCTAATGTGGAATGCTCTCCCCTTGGTGGCCTGACTGCCATCAACACTCATGCCATTTAGGTACCGTAGGACCTCCATATCCATGGGGGATTGGTTCCAGGCCCCACCACTGATGGTGAAATCCATGGATAATAGCAAACACCATCCACCACTTCCGGGATAATTGAATCCATGGTTGACAAATCAGAGGTACAAGGGTGCTAGTGTACTGTTAAACTTGGTTGTTTACTAAAGACTTTGGGCCTCATCAATTCAACCAAAGACTGTTTTATATATATAGTTTTAAAAACTTTTAATTTTTTAAAAAATCTGTTCTTAACTCATTATATTGTTCCACCCCCCCACACACACCTGGTTAATCTGTTTCAGTGCTATTTGTAAGTCACCTTGAGATCTCTTGAAATCAGGTGGGGTATAACTATTTTAATAAATAAGAATAAAGTAATAGTAGGGGCCTACAGCCAGATGCTAAAAAAGGAAGACGCCCCCCCTTGCTGGAATCCTCTGGAGTATGACATTGTCATGATGTGTCCATCTAGAGTGAAGTGAAGCTCATGGGATGATGGGCCTCCTAGACTCTACGTTTGTGGTTCCTGAAACCTTCACCAGTCCTCCAAAACCTGCTGATCTCCATTACAGAATGATGTGATTTGGGGGCAATTTTGGCCTAAAGACCATGCAGACAGCCCCACCCCAATACTGTGAAAAAACATAAGAATAACCCTTCATGCCCACAACCCCATACTACCCCCAAATACTATGGTGTACCTCCACAGCCCTTCTCAGAATGACAACAAGAAATGACACAAAATCACCAAGGTAACAGCAGCAGCAGCAACAACCATGATGATGCAAAATGTCACAATTTTGGAAGTACTGGCTGAATGAATGGTGATATCAAATGATTATTGTTGATTTACTTCATGTGGAAAATATGTACACCTCATTTATGAGCCCCTTGGCTTCTCAAATGCCTGAGAAATACATCTCAAAAATTGTTGTACACCTTCCAACATTGCAGAGCTGAAATCGTGGAGGGGTGAGGGCTTCTGCCTTATTCAGACATTCTGGTCTCCCACATGATTAGAGCCATGCGAGGTGGAAAAGGAATGAGCATGCTATCTTCAATCCATCCCTGGTTCCTGGCACTCTCCATACATTGGAACTTATACAGTATACAGCCTCGCGGTCAGCTCCCTACATGCTTTAGAAGGGGTTGGGCAACTGTGCGGTGTTACGGGACTGCATAGCCTCCCCAGGAGACCTGGGAGGGCTGCATACACACTGAACTTATCCCTTGTATTTGCCCCCAAATGCCCTTTTGGGATATGAGGGAATTTCCCCCCATTTTGCACCGCACCTGGGCTGTTTTAGATCCCAGAGAGGCCTTCTTTTAAACAACAGAAAGTGACTTGGAATAGACTTCTCTTTACTTTCTGTCTTTTAAAATCCCTCACCCCTCTTTAAAGGCCTTTAATGAGCCAGCATGGTGTACTGGTTTGGGTTGGACTACAACTCTGGGGGCCAGGGTTCAAATCCCCACTCAGCCCTGGAAACGAGTGGGTGGGTGGACAATTCACACTCCTTCAGCCTCAGAGGAATGCCAAGGCAAACCCCCTCTGAGCAAATTCTGCCAAGAAAACCCCATGATAGGTTCTCCATAGATTGGAAATGACTCAAAGGCACACAACAACTTTTTAAAATAGTAGAACCATGGAAGGGGATGTCATGAGAGAGGGCAGAGCCTATGTACTTATCCCATTCTAGTTGTGTGCTTGTGTGTGGGGGGAGATAGGGTCTTACAGTGAAAGTTGGTGGTATCTAGAATAGAATAGAATAGAATAGAATAGAATAGAATAGAATATAGTTTTATTGATTAGTCAGTTAACCATGGACTTTATCAACAACTTGTGTTATTTTTATGCCGACAAAAGAACCCCCCTACCAGATCTAGCTTTTCAAGTGTCAATGAAGCTTCCCTGGCAGTAACGGAGCACAAGCAGAGCTCTGTTTACTTCCGGGCTTGAAATCTCACCATTTCTTGTGAGAATACGCTAGATTGGGAAATTAAAAAATAAAAAAAGAATAAAGACACAAAAAGTACAGCAAAGTACTAAAACCAACTTTTAAAGTCCGAAGTACACAGGTGCGTGTGTCATAAAAGAGCATCTCCTACCTGGCTGTCACGATCTCACCCAGAAGTGTTTGCCCATTGACGCTGTATTCATGTGAGTACAATGGTGTGAAGATCCAAACATCGACAATGGCAACAACAAATCACCACGGCTGATCTATTAGTGGCTTGGGCCATCAATAAAAAGGAACGTGTTTTTCACAATACATGATCGTGAAAGGGCGATGTCATCTGGTATGCATGCCCTTTTGTGATCATTAGGCGTCCTTATGATGCTGTATTTGCCTGGTCTGATAAAGTCCCATATCAAAACAGTTAACATTGGACATTATAAGAATAAAATAAGTAAAATATCACTAAGGTGATAAAAAGGATCAGTATTTTCTGTTTTGCTTCGGAGAATCGCTCTATTGGACAAAAATTCAGTACTAATCCAACTTCTTTGGCATCAGTTGTAAAGGAGATGACACCCAACCCCAAAGCTCCACTCTCAGTGGCTTCATATAGACGTTGAAAAGGACAGTATTGACCCCTGTGGAACCCCAAAGACTAATGGCTAAAAGGCTGAACAACAGTCCCCCAGCACCACCCTCTGGGAATGTTCAGCCAAGAAAGAACCACTGTGAAGCAATACCTGCAAGTCCCATATCAACCAGACAACCCAGAAAGATGCCATGGTTGATGGTATCAAATGCCATTGAAGGATCCAGGAGGAGCAATAGGGACTCACTCTCCCATCCAACTCCTAGTGTAGATCATCCTCCAAGGCGACCGAGGCTGTTTCTGTCCCATAACCAGGCCTGAACCCAGATTGGAATGGGTCCAGGTAATCCATTTCATCCAAGAAAGCCTGGAGTTGTGTCACCACCATTCACTCTAGGACCTTATTTACGCAGCTTAGAGACTGACAGATGTTACCTAGGGAGGTGGGATCCAATGAAGGCCCCTCCCCCAAAAAAATAAAGGTCTTGCAATTGCTTCTTTCTCTAAAAGGTTTGAAATCCAGTACTTTTTCAAAGAAGCATTTACAACCTCCACCACCCAATTGGCCAGTCCTCCTCTAGCAGCTTTAATTAGCCAGGATGGACATAGGTCAAACAAGTGAGTCATTGGCCTCACCTCTCCAAGCAACTTCTCCACATTATCGTATCAAACAACCTGAAACTCATCCATCAAAACTGGACCAGCATGTGCCTCAGTTACTTCCCCAGACTCTACCTTCAATGGTATTTTCTGTGCCATTGATTTCAATAGCAGAGAAGTATTCCAGCTGTTAATTGGGACAAATATCTCACTAGCCAAGGACAGGTTAAAAAAAAAAAGATTAAGTTGGTGGCTTCTAGAATTCACCCTGCAAGGGGGAAGTGATATATTTAAATATAATATTTGTGATTTAGAAATGGAAGGAGTAAAATGCTCTTCCACACTACCACACAAAAACATTTCCCTCTTTGCCTACCACCCCTCTGGAGTAAAACTGTTGTTCATCCAACATATAATGTTCCCCAGAGCATGCTCTGAGCTTGATCACCTTCACTGTTCAAAGAGGTAAGCTGATATTTCTATACAAAAAGCACATCTGCAGAGTGAATGCCATTAAGTGTTAGTGAATTATGGGTCCCAGCTTACAGATCACTTGAGCTTTAATGCTACAATCACCTTAATGTTTTTTTTCTTAATGAAGTTTTGACTAATTGCTTCCATATGACTGGATTTTTCTTTTCTTTTTTAAGCATAAAATAAAATCCAAATGCTATTCCAGCCCACACAGGCCTATGAATAATGAGCTATGAAACTAAAACATATTGATTGGTCTCAATTTTGTGAATAAGTGCCACTACCCTTCAGCTTTACTACTTCCTTTCTACTGCCACAGTGTACTTCCCCCTTTGACAAGAATCAGGCACACACACAATGACCTCAATCCCCTCAGTGTAGCATAAATATTTGCATGAGGACTCATGCCATGCTGAGCTCTATCCCCACAACTTACTGCAAAGCCTCTGAAGCCACCCCAAATGGCCATGCAATGCTGCATAGCAAGCAGGCAGGGTCAGAGAAGCTTAAGACCACCTCCCATAGTTGGACACACAATAATCACATCACAGCAGCACTGGGACCCCCAGGATGACCCCAGAAATCACACCTCCTGGACCCGAAACACAGATTCCAATGTAACTTTTAAGTTAGAAAAGTGTACATTTCTGAGCTTGCTATGCAATTCCTATACACGCACACACAGGTTGGCATCCTGTCAGTGGAATATGCTGGTGTAAGGTTGTCTTATGGCTGTGTCTGTCTTTTCTGGTCATTGCAGAGGATGGTATTCCCTTGTTCCCTCCACAATGAATCAAATCCTTCTGCACTTAGCTGTAGGGCTGCTGCAGCCCTCCCCCATGGCCATTCTATGCCTGTTGGAGATAAGGAATCAGAGGAGCATCAGTCCCCATAGCCAGAAGCAAAATGATTATATCATCTACTGGTGTCTGAAGGGGTCCTTCAGTGGTTTCAGCTGATAGCTGAATCATTTTTTGTCTGGATATGGAACATAGCTGGACACTTCCCAATTCCCACTGCCCTGCTCTCCATCAGGCATGGAATAAGGCTATGCTATGCTGAGCCACAGAGCCAAAAATCCTACCTTTGGGTTTTTTTTAGCACAGATCTCTCCATGCAGGGTTATGCATTGATTGATAGCACATAGTCATTTTATTGAATGGCAGTACTCAGCAACAGAATGTGCAACTGAATTACCATCCAAATATGCAACCAAATGCAGCACTCAATGTAGAAATGAATGCACAAGCTATAAAGAACTACTGCCGGCAGTTTCAGCAGGGGCAGACAGATACACATCAGCTGACCATGTGCATCCTCATGCAAAATAGCCCCACATGGACAATTTTGCTTGTGTGAGCTTTAATTTTGAATATCTCTATTCCCTGTTGCACATCAGACCAAAAAAATAAAGCGAAACTGCATCCATAGGGGAACTGATGCATGTGTAAGACAACCACAGGATTACAGCCATGCTAGAGTTGATCAGATGTGGCAAAAACTACGTCAGAAGATCACTAAGAGAACAGGAAGGGGTGACATTATCAGATGATGTCATCCTTCAGTGTTCTGGGGGCATAGCGTGGGTGTGAGTAGGCCATCCCTTTTTATTGGCGGCTTGTCCCCGTCAACGAAAAAGGGAAGTGTCATCCGCAGCAGTGGTATGCCCTGGGAATCGCTGAAGGATGCAGGTAACGTCCTTCCTGCGGGTAACGTCACCCTTTCTGTTCTCCTGGGGATTTTCAGATGTTGTTGGGAATGTGGTTTTTTGGCTCATTCCCCTACGTTTGATAATCTCCAGTGACTGTTCAAAATGCTCTTGGGATAATGCATACATTTGAAAAGGGACACACACCCACACACCTATGGGGAATGCATGCAATAAATGTGTTATTTTTTAAAAATGCATTGCATGCATCTTTTGAAAAAAGCACACAAAAATGCATGCCACTTTCTGACTGGGGGCATGGTGGTCTCAATGTGATGAACAATCTGAAGCTCAATTGACAAAACTGAACTTGATTGATTTACACATCCCAAGTAAAATTTGTTGGGCTTAGATCATGGTCTGCATACAGTAGTGATTCTGATCTGCATGAGGATAAACAGATTGGGTGGAAGAGGATGGCTGTGAGGAGAGAGACAGAGGGAGGGAAGAGAGTAGGGTGATTATCAGATGGACCCTTTGGGTCCGTTTCAGTCCGTTTCACACACTTACCTTTATTCCTTGACATGAATGGGCTCCCCCTCCCTACCCTGCCCAGTCGTAAATGCAGCTGTCACAAGGCTGCTTTTAAAACCGAGAACTCAAATCCCAGCCATTCAACAGCTGGGAGGAAAATTTAAAAAGACCCCCCTCCAGCTGTCAAAAACAAAAGCAAGCACTAAAACACACTTAAAAGCTACCTGGGGATTTTTTTTTTACTTACCTTTCTGTCCCAATTGCACCTTCAAGTGACCGGTAGGGACCTTCTGGTGATGTCACATCCTGTTGTCGTCCTGGGATCACAACGGGGTTCTTGTTCACTTGCTCATCATTCTGTTATAATAACGGAATGGGCCTCTTATTCACAGATTTTTCTGTGAATAAGAGGAAATGTGGGAGGAACAGGAGCAGAATGGGAGCATCCTAGAACAAGGACGACATTGTGTAAAAGGTAAGCCTTTTAGCAATCTTCTGTTGTCCCTGATCTGGGATATTTTACCCATGTGATAATCTTAAACAAGAGAGATTTTGCTAACTGAAAGGTTAGTTTCTTTCTATGTACTCATTACATAGGGCTGCACAACTTGCAAAAAAAAAAAAAAGAGAGAGAGAGAGAGAGAGAGAGAGAGAGACAGTTTGCTGATGAAAAAGCAAATATGAAAGACAATTTATGGAGTAAAAGGCTGCAATTAGCAATTCCAATGGAAGGTGTTCAAATATGGGGAACAAAGGAAATTGGGATACAACTTAAAAGATATTATGAAGAATCTTCTAGAACAGAAAACTTGCAACTTGCATTCCACTTGTTGCTAGATATTATTCACATAACATATCTGAATACTGTATTTTAAATTGTTTAACATGAAAGCTACAGTATTTTGATGCAAAATGACATGAAATGTACACTCGAGGGCAAACCTGATTATTGGAAACAACAGCATAGCAAAAGCCAGAGTCCTTATTAAGGGGAACTACACTATTTCCAAGAGGCTGGATATTCCACCTCCTTATTTCGTTTGTAAAGGAATGCTAGATCCCCAGGAGAGTGTCAGCAAAGCAGTGACCCTATGGCATCAGATTAAGGAGGGGGGAAACCATTTTGCTTCTAACAGAGAGAAAGCCAATTAAAATGGGTGCAAAGATGTGAATGAGAAAAAGGGAGCCTTTCCTTTGCTGATGCCAAACCTCCCAAGGCAGAGTCACAGAGGGCAAAGAGAGAGCATTAGACCCTGAATGAAAGATAGCCACCGCAGGGCTGCAGGTTACAATTGCTTTCAGATTTGAGGAGCCAGTTGCTCTTCAAGCCAGACTGCTTTCAGAAGTCAGACTGCTTTCAATGCATCAATATGTACAGCTACAGATAGACACTCTGTAAGTGCTGGATTTTCTTTGGAAAAGGTGGTTTAAAATTGTGTCCTTGTCAAACCCAGGGGTCTGTCAGTTTGAGTAATATATGGATATCAGAATCATAGATGCCCAAGTTCTTACTGAACGCAAACAAAAGGTGTGTAGGGAAAATAGATGTGATTCATAGGACGATATGTCAGCTAGCTTTCATACAAAGGCCCCACAACAAAATATTCTGGGCTCCCATTTGGAGATTGGGAGGTTTCCTTGTTACTGGGGATAGCCCCAAAATGATGCACTTCAGAGCAAAACAACTTCCTAATTTCACATATGTACGGATGGGGTTTGAACTGATGATAACTGACTAGGTGTCATATAGCAACATGCAACTCAATGAGTATGTCAACCCAGAATGGGGTATCTTTTTTTTTAAAAAAAGAGGTAAATCTATGCTAGGAATAACTCAATATTAGGAAAGGGAATCCTGGGAGACCAGGGTTCAAATCCCCACATGGCCATGAAACCCCACTGGGTGATCTTGGACAATTCACACTCTCTCAGCCTCAGAGGAAGGCAAGGGCAAATTCCCTCTGACCAAACCTTGCCAAGAAAACAGATGATAGATTTGCCTTCAGGTTGCTATAAGTTGGAAATAACTTGAAGGCACAAAACAACAAATACCGTTATTCAGATCTATGGTACAGCCAAACCTGAAATACTGTGTATAGATATGGTGACCACATCTCAATAAATATGCCTTCTGGTAATCACTCTGATATCCTTTATGCAAATGACATACAAAATCATTCCTTTCAAATAACTGTTTCCACATTGAATTGTGTGCTACAGAACATGTACATGTTTCTGAGAGTTGTGGGTATGTTCTAGACCTGTGATGTTTTGTCCCCCAGATGTTTTGAATTTCAATTTCCAGAGGACCCAGACAACATGATCAATGGCCAGGGATTATGGGAGTTGCAGTTCAAAACTTCTGGAGGGCCAAAAGTTGGGAGCCATTGTTTTAGAGCATACACTCAGTTTACAAGCACAGAGATCCTACAGTGCAATTGTGTTGTGTAAATCTAGGCTCATGGAGTAGTCAAGCTATACCACTCTTATTTTGAATGCCAGTGCTGCAGAACTGTTCAAGTATTCTGTTTGTTTATTATTCCATTGGGCAATGGGGAATGCACTCAGATGGTAATAAGTCTGTTTTCATAATTCCAGAGAATCAAGTAGTAAACTGAAGGCAATGACATGTCATTACACACCAGCCAAAAATGTATAATGACATGCTCAACAGCTGCGTACTCTCCAACATTTCACAGATGAAAACTGGAAACACATGTGGCTCAGCAACATCAGAGTGTGGTCAAAATGGCAGACGTTAGCAATGAGGCACAACACACAAGCTAGAAGAGGCTGCAGTAGTTTGCTTTTGTCTGAGCCTACAGGGAAGAGCAAGATTCCACCCACTCCTCTCTACCCTTGCTTTTGCACTTTGAACTAGTTTGCAGCAATTGCAGTAAACGGAAAATGAAAGGGGAAAGTGGGAAGATAAAAGCAAAACTGGGACAATTGAAAAGCAGCTGGAAAAAAATGGGATGGCAGAGGATTAATTAGGAGTGACCCTGCCAAATCAGGACAGTTGAAGAGTATGTAGTTGTCCTTCTGGAACTCTACTTGTACAATGACAAAACAAATACAGCAGTTGTGCAACAGCCAAGAATACACATCCATGTGCACAAGGGGACTGTTGTGTGTATGTATAACACCAAAAGGATTCCAGAAAAGAACTGCTGACCAGGCTTGTTGTGATCCATGATAATTTTTCATGAAAAGCACATAGCAACATGACCCTACATCCTGCAGTGGGGCCCCAGGCCAAGATTTTTGGCAGGCCTCCTACCTACTGCTAAGGTTAAGAGCAGCAAGATGCTCTACAGGGTTTAGGATAAAAATTAAAATAATTCAGTTTAAATGATGACACCAAAGTCATATAGTTGTCCTTTCATATTTGCTGGGTTTGGTTCCAGGACCTGCCATGGATATCAAAATCCATGAATACTCAAGTCCCATTATATGCAATGGCATAGCAAAATGGTGTCCCTTCTATAAGATGGCAAAATCAAGGTTTGCTTTTTGGATTATTTTTTTTGAAGAATACTTTCAAGCTGTGAATACTTAAATCCATGGATACCAAATCCATGGATATGGAGGGACAACTGCATTTATATTTATTTTTTAACAATCTTGTCTACCAGTCTAGATCTTCTCACTGAAAAACCCTCACAGAACTCGCAAGGAACTATGTTTCCCAGGAATACCATTAGAACAACACTATTTCAAGACATTGATCTACAGGAGATTGGTACCTATCCCACTTGTTTGAGTCCCTCCCCCATCCCAAGCATGACTATATCCTGTTTTGGCTACCACGGCCAAGACTGCTCAGTCAATCACCTTCAGTCTTTCTTGGATTGCAAGAACATATCTCTAGGGCATTGTTTTTTTGCCCTTTGGTGCACAGAATTGGACGGACTCACCATAGGAAGCATGGATGTGAGCTAATAATATCAACTGAATCATGAATATGAGACCTCCCAAGGAGAATGTGGTGGGGATTCAAGGCAGAATCTGGGCTTTCCCCCAACAGATAGTTTTACACTTACGCTGAATGAATGACTGGTTGCATAATCCCCAGGGACAGTTTCAGAGTCTTAACAGCATATCTTGCTATGTATTTATGTTGGCTCTCTGTATGGGTTGAGCCTACAATGCAGTTCAACACGGAAAATGATAAGGGTCATTTGCACAACCACTTTATGAGGCCCCTCCTTTCTTTTAACTTTACCCATATAGAAAATAGGACTGCGTTTTCTTCCAGAAACAAACCCAGTTCCCAAATTGATTGCATCACTTCAAATAATCTTTCTGCACTCTTGATAACTGGACACAGGGGACCATCCTAGACAAGGTGTGACTTTTGTCTAGCCCAGCACTGTCTAATAACTGTGCATAGTTGAACCACGGAACTCACTGGCAAAAGATGTAGTGATGGCTTCCAACTTGGATAGTTTTAAAAACAGATTGGATAACTGGTAGAGGATTGGGCCCTCAAACTGCTAGTAGTCAGGCTAGATCATCTCCAGTATCAAGAGCAGTATGACTCAACTTTATCAGATGGGGCTGTAAGCACACAATTACGATGTGACATTGATGGGAATGGGTTCCCACTATCACATGACAACATCTTCCTCCCATGGCCAGTCTGTGCTCCAACCACCAATTACACATCACTTTTAATTGATGGGTTAAGCCATCAATAGATCTTCAATATTGCTGTTTTTGTGGTATTGAAGGCATGCAAAAACATGACCCACCGTAATCATAAGATTACAGTATGAATATCTGTCCCCTTTGCCTCCTCTCCATTCCCAGCAAGAAAATCTCCAGGTGAGAAAATGAAGATGATCTACAGGGTGCTCTTTTTATGAGCTGTCCCATTTTGCTAGCAAGTTTTATGTTTGTTTCTGTGTTTATGTGTTTATTTCATTTGTGTTTTAAAGCGTTTTTGGTATTTTTATTGGAACTCATGTCTTCTTGCGAGAACTGCCAAGATCATGTGCCCACGCCAACACAGAAGTAAGTGGACATATTTCTTAAAGGGGCATGCATGGGCCAGTGCAAAACGTTAATATATTGTTAATGAAAGGTAATGTGAAGACAAGTGCTACTGTAGCAGGACCTTTAATTCCATTCTTAAAATGCTAGTGGTGATCGTTCGATAATTTATGTTGCAATGCCACAATGTTCCCTCCGCTCTCCTTATCTGCAAAATTGTAGCATTTTAAGATGCAAGTCTGATAAATTCCTCTGTGTATCTTTTGTTAGGGAGTATGAAATGGAGGGAGCAGTTGCATTCATGTACCGCTGGCAAAACAGGGCAACAGATGGGCCCTTGTGTGAACAGAAAGTTGTATTACACCGGGCTTGGGTCTGATCCAACATAGCACTCCTTATTTTCTTATGCATGTTCTGTGTACTAACAGCTCTCCAGGATCTCAGACCCAGATCTTTCACCTACTATCTGATTCTTTTCCAATTGGGACGCCAATAATTGAACTTGGAGCTTCCTCTTGCAATGCGAGACTGAGATGCATATCCTCCAACTGTCCCAAATAATCCTCTGTTGTTCTACTTTTCAGCTGCTTTAAAATGGCCCAGTTTCTTGTTTCATTTACTCAAGTTTGTCTCTTATCCTTCTTGCTTCTAATTGATCTCATTTTTTCCCCTTTTTTCTCCTTGTTCTGCTATATTTCCGAGTTTATTTTAAAGCCTTTAATAAATTGATATATTAACACAGTAATTTGGTAAAGTCTATGTCTCTCAGATGCACAATGATAAAAATTGGAAAATATGGCTAGATCGGATAGGAAGTTAAGGGATGAGAGAGGAATGTGACAGGAATGAATGGGTGGTGGAAGGGTTGAATGGTTGGAAAATGGAGGTGTGAATCAGGAAGTATGTTAGAATGATAGGATGTCAGAATGACAGAAAAGAGATATATGCAATAATCATATATACACACACACACACACACACACACACACACACAGTTGTCCCGCCACATTCGCGGAGGTTAGGGGCGCAAGAACCCCGCGAATGTGAAAAAACCGCAAATAAAATACACCTCCCCCGTCCACCCACAACCCCCCCTCCAAAGTGGTGAATGGGCTTTTGAAGCCTCCTAGACACCTCCCAGCCGCCACACCCGCCCTCCCAAAGCTGCTCTCCAAACAGAGCCAAGCCCCGAGAGAGCATGGAGATTGGGTCTAAAGCACCCCCTCCCTGCTCTCTTGGGGCTTTGGCTCTCCAGTTCAAATGGAGGCAAGCCCCGGGAGAGCGGGGGGGGCACTTTAGACCCAATCTCCCCCCTCTCCCTGGGCTTGGCTCTGTCTGAACTGGAGAGCCAAAGCCCCCAGAGAGTAGGGAGATCAGGTCTACAGCACCCACCTCCCTGCTTTCTCAGGGCTTTGGGTCTCCAGTACAAATGGAGGCATGCCCCTGAGGTGGATGGAGTTCCCTCCCAGAGAGGGGGAGGAGAAGGAGGAGAAACCGCGAATACTCAAAACTGTGAAATACAAAGCCATGAATGTGGAGGGATGACTGTGTAGGTTTCTCCTCCCCCTCTCTGGGAGGGAACTCCATCCACCTCGGGGCATTTCTTCATGTGAACTGGAGAGCCAAAGCATATATATATATATATATATATATATATACCATCTTGCCCCTATCTCAGACCCCTGTAGTCCATATGATGCAGGGCATTTGCCCTGTTCTGACCCTGGGCAGTCCTCACCAACCCCAAGACAGATATGTGGCTGAGATGGGAGGAAGGCAGGATAGGGCCTGATACAGTGGTTTATAATAATACCCCATTTACTCTGTTACCACTGGCAAATGACAGCCCTAGCGGCTGCTGCAGTCTCCATCTCTCCTGGAAGGCAGGAAGCAGGTCACATGCGGGGGATTTCAGGCCCACATTGCACATTGCATCCCCCTTTCTGCCTTCTGAGACAGCAAAGAAAATGGCAGCGGTTGCAGGAATGGGCCGATCTGCTTGTCAGGACTTCCTCCCATTCTGTGGAGAAATGGTGGAACAATGGGCCAGATCCACAGCCAGGATACACTAGTGGGAAGCTGGCATATCCTGGCTCACGTAGATGAGCCCTAGGTAACAAGCAATGGCTACTGAAATTCCATCTTCTACCCAACCATTAGAGGTACAGGAGCCCTTTCCAGCTTTCACCCTGGCAACTCTATTTTGGACTTGGTTGTGCTCTTATGGCCCAACGTGACAACTTCCATTTATGTATCTGCTCCTGAGTAGAGAAAATTCACTCTTGTGATGAGCTGATGCACCTGAACATAATAACCACATGAGACAATTTGGAAGAGCTTTTTCATTCCAGCTCGGTAATATGCACACAGATATTTGTCTTTCTTATCTTCTGTCTCTGAAAAAAAAAATAGCACCACTGCATAAGCTTATAAACAGCAATTTCCTTAATGAGAACATGAAGAGGGAAGCCCACATTTTCACACATTTTTATGTGGGTGGGTGGTTTTGTTTCCAGTCACAATTGCTCACTGTATGTGTAACCTTTGCCTTCTGGTGGCCCATGGGGAAAGGGAGTTGGCAGGCACTTGGTCATTTCACACTAGAGTAAGCATGCTCAACAGAAATGAGAAAATGTAGCAGTATCAAGAGAGGAAATTCATGGAGAGCCCTAACCAGATCAAGAAGCATATTATCTGTTCTACTTCTCTCTCTCTCTCTCTTTCTCTCTCTCTCGACTTTATCACACTACACTATTATAGTGATATTATTCCACTTTAACTGCGCTGGCTGCCTCCTGTGGAATTCTGGGATTTGTAGTTTAGTGATGCCTAAGAGCTCTCTGGCTGGGAGTTTTAAATGTCCCTCCCTAAACTGCAACTCCCAGGATTCCACAGGAGGCAGCCAGAGCAGTTAAAGTGGAATAATAGCACTATAACAGTGTAGTGTGATAATATCCTCTCTCTGTGAATCTAGGGGGACATCCACACTGGAGAAATAATCCAGTTGAAACCTTGTAAAACTACAAAACCCAGGATTCCATAGGAAGGAACCATGCAAATAATCCAGTTTCAAAATTAACTCCCTAGGAGTTAATTCACACTAAGGGCCCGTCTATATGATAAAATAAATAAATAAATACGTACGGCATTCGGAAGATCGATCATATGTACACACGGCCATTCGGATGCATACGTGTCATTCAGAAGGGGGGCTAGTGAATCCCCCATAAACTACGTGGATTCGGTGTTCGGGAGGATTAGCGAATCTTGAGCTAAAATCTGTACAGCCATGTGTATTGTCAATGGTCTGTACACCCTGTTCACACACATACGAACATGCAGTGTAATCTGATTGGTTGGCCGAGCACAGGGGGCGGGGCTAGCAAAGAGGGGAATTGGGAGTAGCCACCATGTTGGTTTCTCGGCTAAGTGAGAGTCCGGTAAGTCCATGAATTTATCCCTTTTTATTTTATTTTGTAAATATGGAAAACCGACTGTCTGCATAACAGGCACCTTTTTAAATAATAATAAAAAAGCAACGGGAGATTAAAACCACCACTTGGCTTGCCCGCTCCAGCCAGCTGGGCAAGGGGGGGTCATATGGAGTTTAGGGGGGAGTAAAAAATCGTGTAGGTGGATCGTATACATATGAACGGCTGTCTTTTCAGATTTTTTACCCCCCAAACAGATGTTTTTTTAATCGTGTACACATGCGCTAAACTGCCATGTGAGCATTCTCAGAAGTAAACCTGCCTATTTAAAAACAAATTAAGAACACATACCTTCCAACTGTCTTGATTTGGCAGGAACAGTTCCAATTCCACTTTTTAAGCTGCATTTAAAATGTTCCAGTTTCTCTCTCTTCCTCCCACTTTTCCCCTTCATACTTGCAAGTACAAGTTGGTGGCCTTGCTGGAAGAGAAGGTCAAGCATCTTGAGGACAGGATATCTACTTTTCTGGATATTAGGGAGCGAGAGGTGTTCTTGGACAGAGTGGAGAAGACTAGCCTGGATGCGGAACACACCAGGGAGGTATCTGCAGAGGAGGCCATCTCCCCTACACAGGAAATGAACACTTGGAGAAATGTGACACAGAGAAGCAGAAGGGCCAGAGCTCATTCGGTCAGCATGAAGCTACGGATTTTTCTTGGGTTTTTTTCCAGGCTGTGAGGCTGTGTTCTGGAAGAGTTTCTTCTGATGATTTTCCTGCATCTGTGGCTGGCATCTGCAGAGAATGATTGGGTAGGTGTATGTGTGGAGTATATGTGCTGTAAACCCCTGTTGAGGACTATATGTAAATTTGTGTAATTGAATGGTTATTGTAAATGTAAATTTGTGTAATTGAAAGCCTGCAACAATTGTGTGAAACCCCTGTTGGGGAGTATATGTAAATTTGTATATTTGAATGGCTAGTTTCTGGGTATAGAAATGCAAGGATGATTAGTGTCTGTTTGGCTAATGGTTGGCTAATGGCCCATTATCTGCTGGAAATCCCCCTGTCCCTGGGTGGAGTTCATCTGCATGTGTTGAGTTTTGATTTTGGTGTTTTCCAAGACTAGTAGCAAAATTTTGTTTACTTCATGGGTTTCTTCTTTCTTGTTGAAGTTGTCTAGGTGTTTGTGGATTTCAATAGCTTCTCTGTACATTCTGACATGATAGTTGTTGGCCTGTTCCAGAATTTCTGTGTTTTCAAACTACATTTTATGTCCAGGTTGGTTTATCACGTGTTCTGCTACTGCTGATTTTTCTGGCTGGCCCAGTCTGCAGTGTCTCTCCTGTTTCTTGATTCGGGTTTGCACACTGCATTTAGTGATCCCTATGTAAACTTGTCCACAGCTGCATGGTATGCAATAAATTCCTGTACCTGTGAATCCTACCCAACCATTCTTTGAAGATGCCAGCCACAGATGCAGGCAAAATGTCAGAAGTAAACTCTTCCAGAACACGGCCTCACAGCCCAGAAAAAAACAAGGAAAATCTATGGATGCCAGCCATGAAAGCCTTCAACTTCACATTGAAGCTACAGAATCGGGAGCTGCGGTAACGAAACAACCTTTCATAGAATCATAGAATTGTAGAGTTGGAAGAGACCACAAGGGCCATCCAGTCCAACCCCCTGCCAGACAGGAAATCACGATCAAAGCATCCCTGACAGATGGCCATCCAGCCTCTGTTTATAGACCTCCAAGGAAGGAGATCCTACCACGCTCCGGGGGAGTGTGTTCCACTGCTGAACAGCTCTTACTGTCAGAATGTTGAGGTGGAATCTCTGTTCCTGGAGCTTGCATCCATTGTTCCGTATTCTAGTCTCTGGAGCAGCAGAAAACAAGCCTGCTCCATCCTCAGTGTGACACCCCTTCAAATACTGAAACAGGGCTATCATATCACCCATTAACCATATTTTTTTCCAGGCTAAACATACCCAGCTTCCTAAGTCTTTCCTCCTAAGGCATGGTTTCCAGACCTTTCACCATTTTAGTCGCCCTCCTCTGGACCAACCCATATCTGCTGCCTTAGTAGGCAGGGCTTATTTTGACCATCAGGTTTAACAAACTTGATTTCCATGTAACCAGACATCATGCCCCAATCTAGCTTCGAGTTTGGTGCCCAGATACATAAAGGGTCACAGTTCGTCCATAACCGAATGGAATGGTTTACCTAGTAGACAACATATTCCTATCTTTCTTCTTTTTTTTTCATTATTTAAGCAGAAGATCACTCTTCCACACCTTGGATTTAATCGTTCTTTTAAAAAAACACCACTGTTTGGCAGGGGAACTGCGAGTAATTCACTCACACCCGCCATCTTGATTCACTGGCATGCCTCTGTGTGAACAGCAAACATGGATAGCTTTACACACCAGTGACCTTGCAAAAAACTAATTGAGACAGATGAAAGCTGATTTGAACTGGCATATGTGTGCACCAATCCACATTTTATTTCCTCGTCTAGACCAGCCCTTAGTGAAGTAATTTGAGTTCTCTGCACAAGAGCTCTAGTCTAATAGTTCAGGGTAGTATACCAGAGCAATCTAGCTGAGAATTCTAATTACCTTGCCAAACTACAAATTCCATGAATACTTAGGATGGAGCCATGGCAGTTAGAACGGCATCAAACTGCTATAACTGTATATTGTAGACAGGCTCACAGAGAAGAAATGGAGTTGTGTACAGTATAAAGTTTGTCCACTTTGGGTTCTGGCTTCATCCACCATCAGCTGATGCTTCCCAGCTGGCTTTTTACAAAGGTCAATAGCTCTTCAGAGGAAAAAGATTGAGCGCTGCTTGAAAAAGATACATTTTTGCTTCTCATCTCCCAGAATCTCCCAGCCACTATGATCAATGGCCATGATGCTGACTGGGGGATTTTGGGTGCTGTAGTCTAAAAAAATCATGTTCCCAAGCTCTGCTCAAAGAGCACGTGCTTGCCCCCAGGTTTTTGTTGCCCCTGTGGGATTGCACACAAATCCTTAAAGCTTTTTGGCAAAACTTAACTAGGGTTTTCAGCAGCTTAATTTAAGAGAAGGAAATGGTGCTTTGTTGTCACTGTTATTAAACAACTGAGGGGTTGTCTAAATGGTGAAAATACTACTCAAGGAATGCAAGGAGAATATGATCTGTCTTAATGGCATCCTGCATCGTATCATCGTATTCAGAAGGGAGGGCTAAATATGCCATATACTCCACAGAAAACGCCTTTGCAGCTTTTCCTGGAGTTTTTTTTTTTTTTTTTAAGTGGGGGAATGTGCATTCCTTCTCATTGGGACAAGCAACTGAATTGATTCACTTTTCCAAAGGAGCAGAAGCTGAAAGCTGAGTAGCCAGACGAGTGGCAGATACGGGCTTGTGCCTGGAACCACCATGTTTTTTCCCCACCTTAGCGAGTAAGTGCTAATGTGATAAAATGGGATTTGGGCTTTTTTTTTTTTTTGCTTTTCTGTTAAGGCGAAATATCACACCTTAGATATGTGGGTTTTTTTTAAAAAAAAATACTGTTAGGCGGCAGCAACTGGAGAGAATAAAAACATGAGTAATTCACTCGCAGTCTTCGTCTTAATTCGCAGGCATGCCCATTTGCACAGCAAACATAGCTAGCTTTGCATGCCTGCGATCTACCCCACCCCCAAAGACATTAGGACAAATTGCAGCTGCTGCGAGTTGCCTTTTCTGCAGAGCAAACTGCTTCTTTTTGCCTTGTATAGACAACCCCTGAGAATTGAAGTCCTACTGCTCATCACCTGGACATCTACCAACAGATACTAAGCTACCTTCGACCTTCCTTGTTGTCCATTATGCATGCGGGAACTACCTTCACTGTCACACTCTCCATCATTGATGCCTGTATGTTGCATGATTGAGCCCTGCCTTTCCAAACAGAGATCAATAAAACACTAGCTCTGGGCCTGGTTCAAATTAAGCCCTGCATGGTGGGGAGTAACCCTCAAGTTCTTCATAGCCCAGCTGGGGAATTGATCTTGAAGGACCTTGCTGTTGATAGAACATAGATGCAGAAAAGTAGGTGGGCATGAGGCTGCAAACCTTGTTTTTTCAGACTCCAGAGGGATGATAATGCATCAATGTGCCACTGGCATTACCTCATGCTTTTCTCATGACCATTGAGCTGAGTTTTCCTCTGCCAATGTGAAACCTGAATCTTCTTTTACACCCTGATATGGGTAGCTAGTCTCTTGTGCAAACACATTGAAACATTTAACAAGGACCTGGCTTCTGACCTTCCCTGACCCTCCCTGCTTTGAGATGCTGCCTCTCCTCCTACTACCATACTCTGTCTTACACCCCCTTTCCTTCCAGAGAACTCCAAACTGTAGCCTTAATGAGGATAATATTTATGGATGGGGATAAACAGCACAATAAATATTCTACTTTATTATGTGTCTTTAGCTGATCATATTCAGTCTGGGGATATTTGCAGTATGTAAGTAAACAAACAGCCGCTGGTTGATTTATTAAGAAACACTGACCCAATATTGGTAAGGGAGGAAATGTTACAAATAGATCTTGCACTTCTATTACAACAGATGCAGTTTGTCAACAATCTGTTAGTGAAATCTTCCTGGTAAGCATGACATAAGCAGAGGTGATATAACCGAAGCCCTGGCAATTGTGGCAGAAGGCTGTGGTGGTGGTGGTGAATGTGGCTGATAGTCATAAATAACTGTACAAAAACTTTTAGCTTAGCCCCATGTATAAAACCTGCATTAGGGCAACAAATACTACCATCCCCAGCATTTTAGTAGGAGGAAAGGTATGCCTCTGCAGGGCTGGTTTAAGGCACCAGCAGTGTCAGCATCCGCAGGGGGCCCCATCATTGTGGGGACCCCATAGTAACCCTCCTCCTGCAAAAACATTATTAGTAATAATCTGAATATCCTGTACTGTGAATAGCTTAGGCTGAGTTAGGTTACATTGATCTGAGATAAACATATGGGTCCCCCAAAATAAAGCATTGCAGCCCCCCCCCCAATTCTTTAAACTGGTCCTGTGCCTCTGGATTAAATTTTTCCTTCTAATTATTAACTCACATGGGGACCACCAAACAGAACTTAAGTAGACTGACTGAAAACAAAAATCAAGAGCGGGGTGGCGGTGGTATAGAATGCTAAATCACACAATTTGCAGAAGTTAACCCACCCAAAAGCAAACCCTTTGCAACCCCTTTTTAAAAAAGGTTCAGCTGACCCAGGGAGCTTCGGCACAGTTCTCCCTAACTACTCTCCTAACTAGGGTACATGGTTGAAATCATGCAGTTTGATACCACTTTAACTGCCAAAGCTCCATCCTACAGAATCCTGGGCTTAGTAGTTTTGTGAGGCACCACCACTCTTTGGCAGAGAAGGCTAAATGTAGGGAGGTATGAGTCTAAAATTAAAGACCTTGTAAAACTACCAATTCCAGGATTCCATATGCTGGAGCTACAGCACTTAAAGTGGTATCAAACTGCATTATTTCTACAATGCAGATGCATCCTCCAGCCAATATCCCCAGAAGGCCAGCTTGCCAGTATTCTTTTTCACTTCAAGTCTTTCATCTCAAGACTCTTCCCTTGTTCACATGCCTCTCTGATGCTCATCTGATGATTGGCCAAATATATCAGGCTTTTACTATGGTACATATCACTTCTATTTTTGAGATCCAAACATACTTTCTCTTTTCCTGATGTCTGGGACAACTTTTGCTTCTTTTTACTCCTTAGTAACTTTTAACTTCTTGGTTAAAAGCAGCCCTTTCCCCTGTCCTGTACATTTTGAATTTCCACTCCAAGTGTGCATGTACATCTTATGTTGTGTTTCATTTCATTTTTGCACAATGGTTTATGATGTCTTAAAGTTTCATGCTTTTGCAATCTGACATTTCTTCCCTTGCCCAAAAGGTCTCCAGACAAACTGGTCATCTTCACATAGAGATAGCTTTCTAAAAACCTTTCTGTTACAGAACAATTGCATGATTGCAATGTTGCTATTGGCTGCTGCGGTGGTACCACTGTGTTTTCCCCCTTGTGAGATCATTCACCTGTAGCAATTTTTAGTAATAGTGCTATCATGCTAAATCTCTAAAGATTTTTTTTAAAGGTTGTAGAAATAGTGCTAAAGTTCTTGAGATTATAAAACTATAATTTAAAAATGGTAAGGAGGCGAGGGGAGAAAAAAAGACCACAAAGAGGATTGCAACACATCTTGAAACACATCTGGAAGCAAAATAAGGAAGGTGTGAGGGAATTGGACACACACATTATCCAACATCACAGCATACCTCACAAACAGGAGACCCACAAATGAACCAAAAATATGCTGCCTTTATTTATATTGAGTGCTTTTTTCTTAAGGCCAGGAGAGTGTTTAGCCAGGATGGTAATGGGAAGTCTTTCTTTCTTTTATAATTGATATCTTCAATTTATAAACTGCCTTTTTTCAACATGGGAGTCAAGGCATCTTACAATAGGTGAAAAACCAATAAGATGCAGCACTGTATTTTGGAGCTGCTAGGGTTAGCAGAATGAAAACTGGAGTATCAGTTAGCAGAATGAAAACTATGTATATTTAAAGGTTGTGTAGAAGAGACCATTTCATCAGGTGCTGCTTGTTAGCTGCCTGTGTGATAAGCAACACATGCTGAAAATTCCCTCTTATACACAGCCATTAAAGGTACAGGAGTACTTTGCAGTTTTCACTCAGGCAACCTCATTTAAGCCAGCCCACGTAATCTTCCAGCAAACTACTCCCCAAGCCATTTGGCAAATTGTAACAAATTTACTTCATATTTATAACTCTGGAGATGGATGAGCAAGAATGGGGTTCAATTTAGCTCAGGTTCCAGGCAACCGAAGCAAAAGGGTTCCAAAATAGGTTAGCTTCTGGTCCTAACCAGGGCAGCCTTGGTCTACCTGGAATGACAAGCCCCATGCTGTATTGATTATGGGGGCAGGAAGTGAAACCTGACATTGCTGACACTTAACACCCTCCCCATATCCTGTCTCCTAGAAGAGGATGAGAATAAAGATATTATATTTTCAGTGGCACTGACATTTTTATACCTTTTAATGAAATGAGGAAGCTGAGTCCCCCTCCGCTTCCACTGGGGAAACAGGCCTGTGAGGTAGAGGGAATATGACGTTCGCTTACAGTGTTTTGGGAAGAAAGGGGTATTTGAATCGGAAGTTGTAAAAGGAAGAGGACTTATTTGTTTTAATAAAGTCAAGTGAATTCCCCCTTTTCCCATTGCAGAAGTGAAGAGTGGGGAAAATAGGGTGGGGGAGTGGTGAGAACATAACATTGCAGGGAAACGACATTCACAGTGAGAAAAGGAGTCAAATGTTTGGACTTAATAATCATTTCAGATGGGGAGTTGGAAGCTGTTTTACAGGCTACAGCAGCAGGGATGTTGGGGGAGAGTTTTGCAGACAGTGGCTTGTAACACAACATGTTTCCATACCTTCCAACTGTTCTTATTTGGCAGGGACAGCCCCAATTAATCCTCTGTTGTCACACTTTCTCAGCTGCTTTTAAAATGTCCCAGTTTCTCTCTTCCTTCCACTTTTCCCTTTTGTTGCTTTGAAGCTTACTTCAGTTGCTGCAAATGGAGTTCAAAGTGCAAAAGTAGGTTGCACTCAATTAACTCAGCAGGGAGGAGAGGAGAGAAGAGGAAGGGACAGAGTCTTCCCTTTCCCAGTAGGCTCTGGCAAAAGCAAACTGCTGCAACCTCTCCTAGCTTGTGTGTTCTCCCTCATTAGTAACTTTTGCCATCTTAACCATACTGATGTTGCTTGTCCACACATGTCCAGTTTTTCATCCGTGAAATGTTGGAGGGTATGGTTTTTCAGTTTTTTTTTAAAGGGTAAATGAAGTGATTGCATGGAAACAAATGTCTAATCTATGTCACTCCCCCACCCATTTTTTACTAAGAGTGTACAACTTGTGGCTCTTCAGAAGTGGTTGGACTACAGCCTCCATCAGTCCTAGTCAGCACAGTTAATGGGGAAGAATGCTGGAAATTACAGTGCCAATAATATCTATGGGAGCTTTCTCTGCCCTCGCCTGAATTTTATCCATTTCTGCTAGAAAATGGCTGGGGTCATTTTGATATCACCCTTCCCCGCCACACAAAAGGGACAAAAGAGCACACAATCTTTCATAAAATGTATATACACTAATCTATATGTTGAGGCAAATTCATATATTATTACTATAATTTAAACAGATCATATACATCTCTTGTGTGCCTACTCAGTCTGCTGCCCAACTGCTAACCATAGGCATCTCTACACCCTCTGCTCTTCCTTCTTGGGTCTCTTCTTGTTTTTTAAATTGACCAGGGACCTGATAGCCCAGTGGTTTTCAACCTGTGGGTCCCCAGATGTTGCTGGACTACAATTCCCAGGAGCCCTCTGAGGTCTCACCTTGACAGCCAGGTGGTCCTCCCAGTCATTAGTGAGGCTGTAGGATTGAGGTCTCACCTTGACACTTGGCTGTCAAGGTGAGACCTCAGAGGGCTCCTGGGAACTGCAGTCTAGCAACATCTGGGGACCTACAGGTTGAGAACCACTGTGATAGCCCTTCAAACTTCATGTGTCTTCACATTGAGTATTGACTTCACATTGAGTATTGACTTCAAACAGCTCCATGGTCTAGTCTGAGGTCACCATATGAGAACTAATAATCTTGGCATCTGACCATACTATGGTCTGGTATCCTTGTGGTTGGTGAGCAGCTGGGAGCAACCTCTTTTGTTGTAGAATGCCCTTGCCTTGAAGACTCAATTAATGCCAACATGGCCTTTTTTTCAGTGACAAATGAACACCTGGCTGCTCAATAACATCATGCCTTGGGACCTTCAGAGGAACCCAGGGAGGTCGTGGAGGATGCCTGCTGCTGTGAGTCCAACCACCAGAACAAAGCTGCATGCTTCTCTGCAACACCACTCCTGCTCTTGGCTAGCCAGTAAACAGCAGTGTTGGGAGAGGGACTTCAGCAGTTAAAAGGTGGGTTTGTTTGCAATGTGTGGTAGGGAGACGTGTCATAGTTCCGGCTGTGCAGAGCTTTAGGATTTGTCTTCTGACACAGGATCTCTGCCATCATTTGGGTCTCAGAAATAATTGTGGAACATACAGCTAGCTCTGCCCTCAGACATATTTGCAAAGACGAGGTGCCTCTTCATTTGTTGAATGAATCAAAACACAGACCCAAGGCAGCAAGTATTTCAATTTCAGTTTCATTTGTTTCATCACACCTACAACATATGGGGGGGGGGAGATGGGGGAAGGGAAATACAAGAAAGGGTAATGAGTAGGATGGCAAGCATCAAATTGTGCCTTCTAAATGCATCTGACAGCATCAGGTGTGACATGGAAATAAAGTAGACCTCCTTTGATCCTTCACCAAAATGCATGGAATGAAGACATCTGCTTGGCCAAGATCTCAGCAAAGCAGGCCAGCCCCTTTATTGAAAAGCTGGCATCTTGGAGAAATGCTCTATTCAACCATTTCTTCCAACCCCTCCAGATGTTTTGGACATGGATACAATTATCATCAACTACAGTCTGCATTGTTCATGGTCTGAAATTATTAGAGTCATAGTACCGAAACATTTGGAAGGCTCCCAATTGAAGAAGGCTATACAAAACAAACAAACTGGCTATTTTTGCATTCTTCCTTTTGAACATGAAATTGCCAGAATCACAGACCAAAGGGAACCCATACTTTTTAGAATGTTAAATGCTAGTGGTTTGGTGCACTTGGGCAAAATTTTGTCATCTTTTCAGATATCTATCAGTAACCTGGGAATACCCTAATGTTTGTGCTTGCTATTACCTAGTTAACTTGTAAGATCAGGGCTGTCATGTATTGGCTTCTTCAGACTTAGTAATCAGAGTTTCAGTGTTGAACAGTAACCTTTATTGATACAGTTAATCTAAAGGGTGGACCCTACAAAACTGTTGCTCAGAATGAAAACTATTTACAATGCATTAGAATAAAAAGTGTTTACCATCTACAAATCTGGTGGGCTATACAGTCATTGGCTAGTCATCGTCCCCACACCCCTTTCTCACAGAGAGTGGGTATGTCCCATTATTCACATGGGTTTCTCATGGCAAAGACTAGGTGCAAACTTAAAACAGTTACAGACATAAAGCATATCCCCTTTTCTTCCAATGAGACTATATGCTCATTAGCAAGCACAAAGGAATGCAAACTCAACTAGCCACCTAGTGATAGAACAGAAATAGAACAGCACTGAAATTTAGCAGGAGAAGGTCATGCCTGGGACCAATCCTGACAGGGGCGAATCTTATACTGGCTTCATGACCACAAACTCTATCTTCTGTGACTGATGTTTGTATTGTGCGGGCAATTCTGATCGCATAGGTTCATCATGCAACAACAGTAGGTATAAAGGAAAGGGACACACTAATGTGGGAAGCATTGGCATAGTACAGGTGTAGTATGGGAGCTCTCTAAGAGGGAGCAATTTTGCTTCACCAGCTTGCGTTGTAGCAGTAATTTATGGTCAGAAATTCTGTCTAGGAAAAAGAAAAGTGAGAAAAAGCTTGTGGTGACACTAAATTTGAATGGATGGATGAATGGATTTCTGACCTGTACTCATATATCAACAGATCTCAGGATGTGGTACAATCAGTAAAATCATCTTAAAGGATAATTTAATTTAATTTTCCAGGGACCCCCTTTAAATATCTTTTGTTGCCATGGACTCCCAAGACTTAACTCAAGATTTAAAACAACAACAACAACAACAGCAACAACAACAACAACACAATTACACCACCCATTAAGCCTTCCCTCAGAGGCACTGGAGGGGGAGGGAAGACTTTTCTCCTTCTTCTTCCTGCAAGTTTGTGCAGGAGTGAATTGAATGGCTATGTGCAGGCTAAGCCAGCCAGCCAGCCTTGCCTTGGCTCCTGTCACTTGGCTGTTCCACTGTGGGGAAGAGGTGGGCTGAGCAGACTTCAAACCTTGTGGACCCCCTGTGAGGACATCATGGTGCCCTGGGGGCCACGGACAACAGGTTAAGAACCACTGTTTTAGTCTGCTGGAATAATTTTTATTAATTTAAATTCTCAGCTCATAAAATGGGATTTCATTTGTATGATGCCTTGAAATCCTTGATATAAGGTGGGACATAAATATTCAGATAGATAAGATAACTCAGCCTTGCCCAATGAGAGGGTCAGCCTGAACAATTGTGATGCTTCAATACTGAATGAATCTGTCAACTTTGCTTTCTCTGCGTCTGAATGTGGGCAAATTCTTCTTCTTATTATTTTTTTAAAAAAACTGAACAAAATCCTCAACTATGTGCACCAACCAAATTCAATAGATACAGCGCAGACCCAGAATGGAGAAGATCATTTTGTTTCTGCCTGCTTTGTAACTGTTAAAGATGACAAATTTCTCAGGAAAAGAGATAGAAAGACAATCCTAATTGGCAGGGCAGGCGGTTGGATTAGATGGCTCTTGTGGTCCCTTACAGCTCTAAGATGGTAAGATTCTATGAATTTAGCACCATGTTTGAATACATAGGGATTCAAACACAGAATTTTAAGTGCTAAGGATTCAAGACTCTCTACCTGAATTCCTGGATCTGTGAGGCTTGCTTTCTGCCACATTTGAACTGTTTTAAACTTCAAATTCTTTCTGACTTTTGCACAAAAGATGCAAATCAGATAAATTCTTATAAAAAATGCACCAAACAATTCTCACCCACAATATTGCCTACAAACTGTAGGGCATAGTAAGTCAAATCTTCATTCCTCATTGTGTGTGTAGATAGCTATAAAGCTTAGTCTGAGTCTTCACTGGGGACATACAGATTTTTAAACTCACCTGGCTACTTCACAGCTTTTGGCTTTGTCTTGTTTCATCTTTGGGGCTGGGTGACAAATGTATTCAGATGCATTTCAGGGCAGATTCATTGGACTTGCACTTTCTTAACCTTAATAGAAGAGGGGGGAATATGCTTTTCAGTAGCACCCTGTGTTGGAAATGTTCACTTGAAGAAGGTATACCAGACACCAACACTGCCAAACTGAAACCATTTTATTTGCCCAAACATTTTGGCTGTTTCAGCTCATAAAAGAGTTACTCCTTTCTTTTTTTAGATGTTTAATGTTTCTCATTATATAGTAGATTTCAAATATATACATGCTTCCCTGAGATCAATTGATTTTGAGGAAGAAGCAGAGGTAGAAAGTACAGCATATAAATTCTTCAAATGATATAAGCTCCACAGTCTGACTGGTTCATCCCACCTAATGACAAGGTTGCACCTGAACAGAATACTCTTCCTTCATTTTAAGATTTTGGTGACTCTTTACCAGTGGTATTTGGGCAACAGGATGAATCTCATCATCAACTCACATTAAAGACAATCTGTTGACCATTTAAGTGGCCTCTGGAAATGCTTGTCTGGAAGCAAACAATTCCCACCTGCCTGTGAGTGCCAGGCAATGTGCTGAAATGTCACCCAGGTTTCCATCTGCTCTTTCCACGTTCTGCTCAGCCCATGATTAATGTATCAGGAAAGAAAAGAGAAGGTGAAAATGAGACCCAGAAGGATAAAAGTAGAGAGAAAAAAATGCAGAGCGGGAAGCAATGAGAAGTTGGAAGGGGTAGAAAGCAGGTGTAGCAATAAATTCCGTGTCATGAGCACACATATGGACAGGCACACTTGCTGAAGCTTTCTGCCCCCATGGTAGCAGATATTGGAAAAGTCATATTTTTGATTGCAATTTCCAGACTCCCTATCCAGCATGACAATTGGCACATGCCATGCTAGCTGGATATTTGGGGAGCTGTAGTAATATATATAAATACACACACACACACATCTCAAAGATTGCATGGTAGCATTACGTAGCAAGAGGTTTTATCAGCAGAAGACTAGGACTGGAAGAGCAACTGTGAAGGAATTAGACAAGATCCTGAAGTGTAAAGATATATTGAATACTAAAGTTAGGTTCACCCATGCCATCTTATTTCTAATTTCTGTTTGTGGTTATAAAAGCTGGAGAGTGAAGAAAGCTGATAGGAAGTGAGTCAACTAACTTGAAATGTGGTGCTGGAGGACAGTTCTATGGATACCATGGACTAGAAAAACACAAATAAATGGGTTTGAGAGCAAATCAAGCCTGAGGTGCAGTTTGGTTGTCCAAACAAGAAGGAATGTGCATTTCCCCTTGTTGGAAAAACCAGCATTCTCCCCCCTCCCCCACTTGCTTACTAGTAGAGCAAAGAATGTCTTACGAAGTTTTTGGGGATCTCCTGCATGTGAAAGAGTTCCTCCTCTTCTCCTCACACTATCCATAGTGGGCTTGGCTTGTATGTCAGTCACAGCCAAGCTGGATGATCATCATGATGTGTTGGGGTGTATTCCTGGATAAGAGCAGAAGTGGAAACCTGATTGGTTGAATGTGTGCAGGGGTGGGCTTGCCAGCCCCAAAGTGGTCAAAAGCACCATTTTGGAGTTTTGCAGTCACAATTGTATGCTTTTTTGCTGCACCGAGATGACCAAACAGCTTTTTAAATGGAAAGTTGCACTTGTGCACCTTGGATTTACAGTAAACACACACACACACACTGTGCAGTGATGGCAACTTGTTGAGAATAATAACACAAGTGATTCACTCCTGGCCACCATCTTGATTCACAGGCACGGCTCTGTGTAAACATCAAACATGGGTAGATTCGCAACCAGTGATTTTGTAAAAACACAACACAACAAAACAAACAAACAAAAAAAACTCTGGAGACAAATGAACATTGCTGCAAATTTGCATTTGCAGCAGTCAGCATTATATCTTCTCACCTAGACAAGCCCGAAGGTACAACATTATTGTTTCCAATGCTGGGAGTTAACATTTGGCCAGTGCAAAGGAGAGAGAAATTATTTTCAATGTTTGAAGAATTTACTATAATTCACAAATTGTATGTTCATGATGGAAAGATAGAATGAATTTGTGATTCAAACAATTCAAATGCTGGCGAAACTGAAACAGAAAAAAAAAATCTCATTCCTAGTGCAGGCTTTCTTCCAACTGTAATTCAAAGTTCTGTTGATGTTCTGTTGATCTATTACAGGTAAATTCTTCCAGGTTTATACCAAACCCAGCACAGTTTTCTAAATAGTTTCACTGGTATAATTGTGTTGTATTTTGTAGGGCCTAAATAGCCCAAAGGCACCAGATCCTGTCTGATCTTGGAAACTAAGCAGGGTCAGCCCTGGTTAGTACTTGGATGGGAGACTGCCAACAACTATCCGGTGCTGTTGGCTATATTTCAGAGGAGGGAACTGGCAAAACCACCTCTGAATATTCCTTGCCTAAGAAAGCCCTATGAAATTCATGGGGTCACCATAAGTTGACAGGTGGCTTGAAGACACATACACTCACACATTTTGTGGGATTGAGTCATTGGTAAAACATCCCTCAGGAAACTTTAATTGCTTGAGGAAAAGCAGGCCACAAAATCTTGCAAGACTTGTGATGTTACCAATGTCATAGCAGCTACAGACATAGAAGGGCTACCTGGGAGAAAATAAAGATTTGAAATTAAAATGTGGAACTTTACACTTGTTCTAGGGAAGAAGGATATTGTTTGGAAGTGCTTAGCTGCCATCTAGTGGAATATCTATGCAACCTGTTTAAGTGGTTTTAAACAGTCTTCTGTACAGGATGTAACTGTAATCATGCGTGCCAAGGTCATCTTCACAGCACTGATCTGGGCTGAGACTTCAAAGTTTCCCAACTTTAGGTGCAACTGATGTGGTGCCTGTGGGGGATTTTATGGTTCTTTCTGCATTCTAACCATTGTCAGTGCCTACAGGTTGAGACCAGATGGCCTATCTCTCTAGCTGCATTGACTTCACAGGGAGAAACTCTCCAGTAATAATCATGCGGGGATGGAATGATTTAGAGGACATAGATTGCAAACTGTTAAGAATAGTCAGTGATTCAAACGGCAGTTTTAAATCTCCTGCTGCTCTTTTTTTTTAATTTAAAAAGGTGACTGTTATGCATACAGTTGGTTTTCCGTATTTATAATATAAAATAAAAATGAATAAATGTAAACAATCTCCATTTCATGGACTTACCGGACTCTTGCTTAGCCAGGAATCCAACATGGCAGCTGCTCCCAATTCCCCTCTTTGCTAGCCCTGCCCCCTGTGCTCGGCCAGCCAATCAGATTAAACTGCCTGTTAGTATGTGTGCGAATGGGGTGTACAGACGATCAACAATTTGAACAGTTGTACGGATTATTTGCCGAGACCCGCTATTCCTCCCGAATGCTGATTTCACATACTTTATGGGGGATTCGCTAGCCCACCTTCTGAAAGATACGTATGCATCCGAATGGCTGTGTGTACACATTATCAATCTTTCGAGCGCTTTATGGATTATTTTTCATCATGTAGATGGGGCCAGTGTATGTATGTTCTTTCAAGCCACCTGTCAACTTACAGTGGCCCCATGAATTTCCTAGGGTTTTTTTAGGCAAGGGATACTCAGAGGTGGTTTTGCCAGTTCCTTCCTCTAAAATATAGCCTACTGCACCTGGTATTCATTGGCAGTCTCCTATCCAATTACTAAGCAGAGCTGACTCCCCTTAGCTTCCAGGATCAGAGGGGATCTGGTGCCTCCCTCAAATGAATTGTGAGCTGAGCACAGACTTCAATGAAGTACAGGAAGCCCCTGCTTATCTGACAGGTTAGAGACTGCACCAGTGTCAGAAACCAGAATTGGTTGAAAAGCAGAACCCATGTAGCACACATGAGGGCATTACTGTGGCTTGCTTGGGACTGCTTGCACAGGGCTGTGGGCACCTGCACTTGCCCACTACTTGCAAAGTCTCTCATTGGGCTTGATGATTTCCCCCCCTCTCAGCTCGCTTTGCAAGCTGTGCACATGTGCACAATCCGTCCAAAGCAAGCCTCCATAGGCAAGAACTGTTGAAGGAGTGGATTCCTCGTTGAATGAATGAACTTGTCCTTAATTTGCAAGTGCTGAAAAAGTGAGCCATCAGACAATGAACCGTTGAAAGGCAGGGACTTCCTGTATGCATTGGCAACAGAGGCCCTTGAGCAGGTCCAAATTCAGGACCCGTTTCTGTACATGTCCAATTCCCTACTTCAAGTCCAAGAGTGGCTGGCTCTGGGTGCCCTTAGTCTGAGTCCTAGCTGGCAAGGCTGAAGCCAAAGGGATGCTAAAGTGCCACTTACATCTGCAGCTGAAAAATAGGGTCACCTGAGTGAGTAATAAACACTACCAGCCTTATGGGGGGTGGAGGAGAGAAAGCTACAGCTCTTGCCTTTCATGAGCAATTTTTTATCTTGCCAGAGTTGTCCTGTACAAGAAGTGCGTGTATGGGGGGGGGGTTGCATGGGAGAAACAGTATGGGGTCCCTAACCACTAAGAGCCCTGGAGCTTTTGCTGCAGTCATACCACCGATAACTTAGACACCCTTGGTGTATTAAAATTCCATTGATGTGTTATGTGTCTATTTTTAATGCTTAAGAAATTATATGGGGTGTGAAAGCTGGACAGTGAAGAAAGGTAACCGGAAGAGAATCAACTCTTTGAAATGTGTTGCTGGAGGAGAATTCTACAGATACCATAAAAAGACAAATGCATGGACCTTAGAGCAAATCAAGGCTGAACTCTTACTAGATGTCAAGATGACAAATCTGAGCCTGTTGTACTTTGGACTTGATCATGAAACAGCAGGGCTCATTGGAAAAAGAACCCCACATGATACAGCTCTTGCTGGGAATTGCCAGAAAATAGTATTGACCAACAGAAATGTTGTTTGGATATATATTTTTTAACAGACACAAAGTACTACATCAACAAATACTGCATCCTCCTAATACATATATCTCATTTGGAGGACTCTCCAAATCTCTCATTTTTCTCTGAAGAATTGCTGTTTCCTGTCAAGAAATGGGTGATTGGCTTAGCCTCAGTAATTCCACACCACCTCTGATGACTGCTAATACGGTCCTGATTTGGGAACTTACCAGCTAGGATGTCCAAGGATGAATATGTTTTTTTTGGGTGGGTGGGTGGGGGGAACAGAAACAGTTGGTACAGTGCTAATGTGGAAGGCATCCACATGTAAAAGGCCTTTATGACTAGCTGAGAGTGAAGAGAGGTACAGCACCCAGAGTATAAGAGGCAGTTTGGTAATGCTAGGATCCCATTTTCTCCCCAGTAAACAGTCATACCTCTCCTGCAGATGAATTTTTTTTGGGGGGGGCGGAGAGAGTTATTTATCTGCTTATTTACTTAGAACATTTCTATTACACCTTTCAAGTACATTGGGAAGAGAATGCCATTTTAAAAAAAAGGTTAAAAAAAAGAGGGGGGAGAGAATTACAAAGATAGTTCAAAGCTTACTCTGTCCACAAAGCTGCTTGTGGACAGAATAACAAAGCAGCACATATGGCAGTTCTAAAAGCTCTTGAATGGAAACATTGGAAGAAAGAGCTAGCTGGATGAAGAACTCACCATCTTCCATATTGTTATGTACACTTCCTCCCCTCAATATTATTATGTGCACTCCCTCCCCTCACTCCTAAAACATTAGGAAGAACTTCCTGACAGTAAGAGCTGTTTGGCAGTGGAATGCACAGTGGAAGCTCTTCCTAATGTTTAGGTGGAATCTCTTTTCCTGTAGTTTGAGTCTATTGCTCCGCATCCTACACCCCGTCTATATGAGGGAAGGGAAAATGTTGTGCAATGAGAGCCGCCATCTCCCTTCCCCATTCCTGATTGCTTGGGGGGGGCAATGGCAACTGCGGGAGTTTCCCCTGTCAGCAACCCCACCCCTGCGCTCATAGTGTGGTGGAATCTCCTTCTTTGGTAGTTTTTAAACAGAGACTGGACGGCCATCTGTCGAGAATGTTTTGATTGTGTATTTCTGCAGGGCAAAAGGGGGTTTGAATGGATGGCCCTTGTGGTCTCTTCCAACTCTTTGATTCTATGATTCTACATCCTATTATGATACAGTATGTCCAAGGTATGGTAGTCTCAGTTTAGTCATTTTGGTTTCTATGGAGAGCTCAGGCATGATTTGCTCTCAAACCCATGTATTTGTCTTTTTAGCAGTCTGTGGGATCTGTAGAATTCTCTTCCAGCACCACATTTCAAACGAGTGGATTGTCTTCATATCAGCTTTCACAACCACATATAGAAACTGGAAATATGGTGGCAAGGGCAGTCCTGGCCTTGGTATTTGATATATCTTTGTTCTTAAGGATCTTGTCTACTTCTTTTCTAGCTGCCCTTGCAAGTCCTAGTCCCCATTCTGATTAATGACTGAGCCAAGGTAAGAAGATCTTTAACTATTTCAATGTCTTCAACATCTACTTTAAAGTTATGCAAATCATCTGTGCTTATTTTTGTTTTCTTAATGTTCATCTGCAATCCTGCTTCTTGAACTTTCTTTCTTAACTTTCCTTCCTTTTTTTAGCCGTGTAATATCGACATGCACCCGAGTGACATTCCACCACCAGGAGGCAGCAGAATCACATCTAAAATAGTCATGTCACCAAGATTTGGATCTTCCTTGTTCAGCTTGCTGCTGAAGGAAGTTCTTGCAGACAATCACCTGGCCCTGCAAAGAATGCCAGGTTAACAGGCTAAGTCGTTTAATTTTCTTGGGGAAACAGTTGCAGATCAGATAAGGGAGCAGCTGGCCTTGGAGCAGTGAGGCTGAAGCAAGGGTGGGGGGGAAATAACAACATGCTGCCTGATAAAGTCCGAGGAGAGATACACACTCACACTTGGAAGTCCTACATGGCTGCTGTACTGTGTCCTCAGTTGCACAAAATTAGGGGGTAGGAAGCCTTCTCCCATAAGCTGACAAGAAGTGTGTGTGGGGGGGGGACTCCATATGATAGAGTTTCCAGGATAAGAATTCAAAAATACAGACAGAGCTGTTTACATTTGCACTTTTGCCAAGTGCAAAAGCTTACCTCTAAGCAAGAGAGCCCCATCTCTGTGGCTTGTGCTAGTCATGCACCTTGACTTCACTGCCCACTGAGCTAGTCCAAGGGAAAGAAAGGCTTGCTCATTGCTGAATGTGTACAGCAGAATCATAGTGCTACAATTGTGTGGTGTGAAAGGGCACCGGGATGGGGAAAATGCTGCCCATGAGCCGCATGCAGCCTCCTCTATTTTCTCCCCAAAATGGTTTATCTTTAAGAAAAACTTCAAAATAACCCTCACACTCTGGCAATGTTACCACATCCCCTGCCCGAACTGATTAGGGTTGAGGATCAGCTTTTATTTAACAAATAAGTAGAACTGGGATTTGTGTTTTGGTTTGTTTCCTGGTTAAATAAAGGTTTCTCTTGGACCCAGGGGACACTAAAAACAGCACAATTTCCCCTAAAAAAAATCAGTGTGTGTGTGCAAGTAAATTCTTTTTTTAAAAGAATGTAAGTGGAAGAAGGCATAGCAAGGAGTGCATATTGCTGCAAAAGAAAAGGATCATGTTTCTGAGCATAATAAAAATTAGTATGTATGAAGATGTAGTCTTTCCCCCACTGACTTGACATTGGAAATGCAGAAAATTCAGTGAGGAAGGAAAAGAGGTCAGCCAGGAGGCAGGAAAATTTGGGTTGTCAGTAGATCAAAAGACAGGTGTACCTGAAAGACAAGCTTACTCTTTTTGATTGATCACCTCTTTTTCCCATTCAAACCTAATTTTTGCATGCCTTACTTGACCCCCCACCCACCTTTTGGTCCTAGTTTAGAAAGAAGATCAAATTTTGGGAGAAGATTCACTTTTTATAATGGGTTAATTTTTCCATTGTTGAATTTTACACAGACTCCATTGTACAACGTTGATGAAAGTTTGTTACTCCATAATTCTCTAATCAAAACTAAGTGTGTTAATCTTTTACTGTGCAATTTTCAAAAAGTATTTGCAGTTTGGGACTTATTATGTGTGAAAAAAATCTGCTTTTGTGCAGTATTGAATTTTCTGCACAGAAAACAGCACTTCCATTGCAGAAACAAGCATCCTGGCATTCCTGCATAGAAAACAGGATTTTCTGCACAGAACTGTTATTTTCTATGGGAAAAAATGTTTTTGTTTTTTTTTTAATGCAAGAAATGTGTTTTCTCTGCATAATTGACATTTTCTCTGTATTAAAGCCTGGCTAGAATTCTGTATTGGCTACTTAGTTAAGTACAATTAACTTATGGACTTTATCAGATGAAGCAAATATGGCATCATAAGGACACCTAATGATCACGAAAGGGCACACATACCAGATGATGCCATCCCTTTGCAATCATATCTTGTCAAAAAGCCATTCTATTTTATTGATGGGCCAAGGCATCAATAGCTCTCCCTTGGAGCTTTGTTGCTGGCATTCTCGGTTTGAAACTTCATGCCATTGTGATCACATGAATGCAGCGTGAATGACAGAACACTCCTGGGTGAGATCAGGACAGCTAGGTAGGAGATGCACCTTTTTTTACCTCCCTGGTTTACTTGTATTTTTTTAGTGTGTTTTTGTGCTTGTGTGAACATCTTGTGTGTTTCTTTTTCTTTCTTTTTTAAAATTTCCCCTCCTTTAGACACACTTGACTCCTGACCAGCTCCCTGCTCCAGTGTGTGACCTTTCTTTAAACAAATTAAAAGGGACATTGCGGTAGATACATGTGATAAAAAAATTACAGTTTTTTTTTTTTTTTGTAAAGGAGGAAGAAGAGGATGAATGGATGGATAGATGGATGGGTAGATCTGTTTTGTTAATGCTGATATTGTTACTATGGATGTGAGGGGGGATCACAGCAACTCTCTTAAAATCACTGCCACGTATGCAATTTAATTCCCAAGGGGAGGCATTTATACACCGTGCTGAGAGATGCATGTCTTCTCCCGGCTGAAATCTAAAATTTGTATGCCAAGAAAAGCATCACCTGCTAAAAATGTCTGTGTGTCAGGCTTTGATTAAAGGCACAGGAGCAGAGCTAGGAAAACGGAAGAAAGAAAGACAGCCCAGAAAGATGTGTCAACCTTACCAAGTTCTCTATAGTGGTTCCTGCCCTCCTCAGATAGAGGCCCACATCTCATAAATGCAAAATGCTGGCTAAATTATGGACCATAGCTGTGTCTCATTGATGTCAACACAACAGGAAGTCATGGCAGTATCGGGGACTAAAGTCAAACCATCCTGCCAGAATAAAGAGTCGGCACCTGGCGGGAATGAAGGCAGTAGTGTGGGAAGGGATTAGAGAGTGACAGACATTACGGGCTGCTCAGCAGAAGCAATGAAAATAATAATAAGTGTTTACATGCCGGAGAGGTTTGCAATGCAGCTGCAGCCAGGGCTGGAGCACAAGATGGTATCGGTGGCAGGGAGCGTGTCTGGTGTCAGAATGATGGCTCAATGGAGCTTTATTCCAGCATAGGAATTCTTTCATTCTTTCCTGTGCTGAGATGCCTACCCAGGATTTAGAGGGGAAAAAATAATCAGATGCCTACTGTTGCCATAGAATTAGGGATTGATAACTTCCCCCCTCCTACACATGGACGCCACCCCCCCACCCCACCCCCATTTGCTCTGCAATTATTTTATCCTCCCTTGAAATCTTCTTGGTCTTTTGTTTCTGCAGGGACTTTGAAACTGCAGCTCAAACTCTTGCATAGAGTGAAGTTGGGAAGTGATGTATGCCAATGAAATATTATGCTAAAAGCTCAACTGCAGTAACATCGACCCCTGTAACACAGTGATGTTTTACATTTCCCTGACCTTGTTCGGTTTCATTGGCAGTCACACACAGATGGGAATGTGGAATGTTGCCATATCATAGAAGTTGATTTAAAGGTCTGGAAACCAGGCCTTTTGAAGTGTGACTTAGGGATCTGGATAAGTTTAGTTTAGAGAACAGAAGACTGAAAGGTGTCATGGTAGCTATCTTTAAATATCTAAAAGGACATCATGTAGAAGATAAAGCCAGCATTGTTTTCTGCTGCTCCATAGACTAGAATATGTACCAATGTATTCAAATTACAAGAAAAGAGATTCCACCTTAGGAATAATATTTATTTATTTATTTATTTATTTATTTATTTATTTATTCTTTCAGAGCAGTTCAACCATGGAATAAAGGGTGGTGGACTCTCCATCTTTGCAGCTCTTTAAACAAATTTTGGGTGGGCATCTTTGAGGAGTGCTTTGTGTATTGCTGCATGGCAGGGGGTTGGACTAGGTGGCCCCTGTGGTCCCTTCTAACTCTATGATTCTGTTACTCCATGATTTCACTTCACGTGATAGAAGAGAAGGTTCCATTTTTTTATTTTATTTTTTTGGTGGCAGATATACTGCAGCAAGGTGCTGCCACTGCGCCAGACCACTCACTCTCCTGCTCTACAGTGTCAAAAATGTGTCTGGCTCATCCATAGCCTTACATACCTGGATATGACATTTTAAACGTTAACCATTGGGTTATGACCTGACTGAGAAGTGGAAGAATAGACTCTTGGCCCTTAGCTCTAATATGGGAAGTAAGGTTGCCAGGGTGAATGGGGGACAGGGCTCCTGTATCGTTAATAGTAAACAGATCTTGGAGGAGGAAGATATAGTGTAAATTTCTACCAGGTGGAAGGACATGATTTCTTCTCCTTCACCTCTCCCTACCTTTTAGATGCTGCAACATCCCTCCACCCCATGGTCCTTTACTGGCCAGTGTCTGGGCAACTAGCCAAAGGCTGTGAAGTTGAAGGCTTTCACGGCCGGCATCCATAGATTTTCCTTGGGTTTTTTCCATGCTGTGAGGCCACTCACGGGCAGATGCCAGACACAGATGCAGGCGAAACGTCAGAAAGAAACTATTCCAGAACACGGCCTCACAGCCCGGAAAAAAACCAAGGAAAATCTAACCAAAGGCTGATTACTATACTGCTGATAGCAGAGGCACAGCACAGTCAAGCTAATTACAGGCAAAGGAATCAAGGCAGAGTGAAGTCAGTCACTTACTTTACTAACAAGCAAAACACAAGTCCACAAGCAAAGCCCAATATACAAGATCCAGGTCCGGCAAACAGAGTTCAGGGTAGTCCAGCAGAATCCAGGTCAGGCAAACACAGTCCAGGTCAAACACAGTGAGCAGGAACATAATGGGTACTTAGGTAGGTCAGATAATCTCTGACAACCTCTGCTGCTTGACTAATTGCTGCTTCCTATAAATACACTGAGGTCACCTCAAGCCCTCCTTTTGTTGTCTCCATGCTGTGAATATAAGTATCGTTATCCTCTCTTTCTGAAGGGGCATGACCCTCTGCCAGAGCTGGTACTGTACTATTGTCTGTGTCTGAGGCATGTGGCTCTGGAACATCCTCCTAGCAGAATGTCCTGGCATGCCCTCTGCTTCAGTCTCTGAGTCCATTTCCAAGTTCTGGAAGCAGGGCATGGCAGTTGTGTTCCTATAGCTGAGTGCCAGGGTTACCCAGTGAAATAAGAGCTAGCCTTAGGGCTCATCTACATGGACCAGGGACATTTTCAGATGCGTTTTTCAGCAGCAAATATCCCAAAACAGCTCCGTTGCTGCCGCGCAGCAGGGGAGCGGTTTCGGATGATGCTGTCTCTCTGCTGAACCCCTCCGTGTCACTTCCATGACAGAATGGAGGAAACCGCATCATATTTCACTCACGGGCAACATTCATGAATGAAATATGACACAGTTTCCTCCATTCTGTCACGGAAGTGACACGGAGAGGTTCGGCAAAGGGATGGCATCATCTGAAAATGCTCCTCTGCCACGTGGCAGCAACGGAGCTGTTTTGGGATATTTGCTGCTGGAAATGTCCCAGGATGCAGTGGCTCCTCACCAGCATATCCTGTCCACAGATCAGACCCATTCCTCCCTCATCACCTCCAGGAAACAGAAGGAAGTCCAGATAGACATCCTGATCTGTTGCTTCTGCCTCGCTCCCTCGCTCTCTCTGAAGCCAGGAAGCCAGCCTGCAACATGTGCCCTGCCTTGGCCACATACTGCGGGACTACTTCCTGCTGTAGAACTGCAGCTGCAGCAATGGGCCAATGTGTTGGAACAGGCTCCTGTGGTAATGCAGGGCTCAATCTGGTTTTTGCCAGTAGGAATGTTTTTTCCTGGGTATTTTTTTTTTAAAAAAAACATTTTATCAGGGGCCCTAATCCATCTTCCCCCTGTCTTAGACCCACCTTTCTGGGGGTGGGGGTGGGGACTGCCTGGGGACATGACAAGGCAACATCTCTGCATTGTCAGGACTGCAGGGCTACAAGATGGGGGCAAGAAGGGACTGCAGGGCTATAAGATGGGGGCTAAATTGCCCATGCAGACAAGCCCTTAGTCACAAGCCCTCTCTCTCTTTCCAAATCAGTTAGTTGGGGGGTAGTGGTGTGGGATTTGTTGTTGCACACCTTTTTCTGGAAAATACTATTTATTTATTTATTTATTTAGGGATTTATATCTCACTCTTCAGCCACAAAAGCTCTCAGAACAGCTTACAAATTGTTTGAGCCATAGCAATTTACATATCTATACTGCATTAAGCAGTTTCCAATGTGTGTTAGCTAATTATTCTGCTTGCAAGGTATGCTATTATTTCTTATATTCCCTGACAAATGTCCCTTAGCCACCAGTAGGAATGGGTGAGAAGTCTAATTGCAGTCCAAGGCTCAATGGATTTACCTCAGTCCCCACTTATGAGATTCTCCATGGAGTGGATATAATTTGTGTTCTGGAATTCTCATTTTGAGAGACAGCTTAGAAGCACCCCTGCAAATTGTGACCATTTCAAAAATGTGCATAGCAAAATGTAAGTTATTGACATGTATATCTAATGGCAGAGGTATTCAAAAAACGTGCACCAGTTAAAATATGTACAGAAGCATGTGTACATTAAATATAAGCAAATAAGCCAAAACATATTGTGTGCCATTAAAAATGCGAAAGTGACAGAGCCAGGGACTGACAGACCAGAGACAGGAAAACTAGATGTGGAAGTTCTTTAGGGAGGACATCCAGGGATATGTGGTGTCATACCTTGTCACCTTGAATATATATTTCTTGTTATAGATATGCACTTCCATAACCCTGTTGCCCAGCAGAATGTGCTGCTAGAAGCAAATGCTTCATCTTGTTCCATAGCAAGCTTGCTCTTCACGGATGGTGTCGTCAACCTAAATCCATCCATATTGGTTTCTCTGGGGAGTTTGTGAAGAAACTATAGCTGTACAGATAAACTGCACTATAAATGGCTGGTCTCCATTTGATAAGCATCAGACAGTGTAAGGCGATTGTCACAGAGAAACACCCTGTTCAGCAATTCTGATCCCTTTTTGCTACTGAGACATTTAGGTTTTCTTACCATGTAATGACCACTTAGATTTCATAACCTGAAAGAACAATCCATGCTTCCCATAATCATGCACCCCAGGATGGCTCAGCAGGGTGTCTTGAGCCCATACAGTGAAGTTTTAGCACTGAGATTTTTTTTTGTTTTTGTTTTATAGACTTTTCTCTCTCTCTTTTGGTCTGGTCTCTCACGAAAATAGAAAAGTCTGGTTTATCCACCCCGCAGAGCTTGGACAATTATTTTCTGGCTACAGTTTCCAGAATCCTCCAGCCACAATGCCACTTTCCCCTTTATACATTTTTATTTGAAATTTTCCAAGCTACATAAAATAGAACAATAACATTACATAATAAAAACAAAAACAAAAGAAGAAGAAAAAAGGCAAGACAAGAAAGACAATAAAAGAAAAAAGAGACAGAAATATATATAAAAAAGTAGAAAAATAAAAGTGGATTCCAATCTTCTTCCAGTGGCTATTTTATATATATATATATATACACACACACACACACTCCATCTAAACCTCACTCATCTATCACAATAAGCCATCCTCCTTCTTTCTATAACATATACTTACAAACAATCAAAATCAAATCTTATAAAATCACATATATATTTTCTATAGAAAAGCAATGTAGGATGACCAATCTTTGTCAACCACTACTATTAATCTTACCCTAAACTGAACAAATTACAGCTGGACCCCATATTTGTGGAACCAATATCTGTGGTTTCAGTTATCCATGAGACACAAAAAGAAGAACACATACCATACAGTTTTTCTAGAAAGTGCTTAGACAGACATCCTCTCTAGATATTTTCTAGATCCTCCAAGGCAACACTATGGTATTTTAAACTGGAAGTCCCATTAATTTCAATGGTGTTCACTGTTATCCATGGTTTCTGGTATCCATGGTAAGTCTGGGAACTGAACCTCCATGGATATGGGGGTCTGACTGCACTCCCTCTCACCAACTCATTCTATTTTAACAACAATCACGATGTTAAATATCAAATGTTAAATACTTTCATCTTTATTCTAAAACATTTTCCCCAATTCTTTTCCAACTGTTTCTCCTTGCCTTCTCTTTTCCAGCTGGATCTCCCGACCACTTACTAAAGGAAAGTTAAATTCTACATAATCCTTATTGTAATTTAAGATTTTTTTCTTAATTTCCCTTAACTATTTCCAAAGCACCCTTCTCTCATGCTGATATCTCTTCTAATTATACAGCTTTCCAGCACACACATAAATCAAACATACTATTGTTTTAAACATTTTCTCAAATTTCATATGCCCAAAAAGCATTTTTATAACAATTTCTTTTACACTAAGTGAACATCAAGCATCAAGCAGCTAAATAACATGTTAGATCCAATAAACCCAATCCTTCTTTCTTTATCCATTCATACTTTAAATTTAACCTTTGGTTTTTTGCCAATCCTTTGCAATTGTGCAATTTGAACATCAAGCATCAAATTCAATAAAACCTGGAGAGGAAGCATCCTTCCGTTAAAAAAAAACAAAACACCCTTCTTATAAATATTGTTAACTTTGTCCTCATCTTTCTTTCCTTCCAGAAGTCTAACTGAAAAGCATTGTCTTTCAGAAACTCCCCCCACCCAAATGTCACTGTCCCCTCTGGTGACATGCTTGTAAATTTCATCTCTCTTCCTTCCAAATTATCTACTGTCTTTCAGGAAAATCATCCGCATACTCTTCTCCTTTCCAGTGTTTCAGAGACACACATGTCCCTGTTTTCATTTGTGAAATGTCACAAATCTCTTCCATAGAGTTGGAAGAGACCCCAAGGGCCATCCAGTCCAACCCCCTTTCATGCAGAAATACACAATCAAAGCACTCCCAATGACAGATGGTCACCCAGCCTTTTAAAAAACCTCCAAATATGGAGACTCCTCCACACTCCGAGGCAGTGTGTTCCACTGCCAAACAGCTCTTACTGTCAGGAGGTTCTTCCTAAGATTTAGGTGGAATCTATTTTCCTGTGCTTTGAACCCATTGCTCCATGTCCTAATCTCTGGAACAGCAGAAAACAAACTTGTGCCATCTTCAGTGTGACATCCCTTGGGTATGGGTTAGTATTGTCTACAAGAGTTTGGCACTCTATGCTCCATGACTTAGGCTGGTCCCTGAATGACAACATGGAATTTGTATTGAGTTCTAGATGCATCAGAAACCCTCCATTTTCATTGCAGTGAATCCCACCAAGAAAGAGAGAGAGGGAGAGAGAGAGGCTGTTGGTAGCTCAAAACACTCAAAGTGTGGGGCTTGGATGGGAAATACAAAATCCAAGGATGTTCATATCCACTTGTTAAGGAAAGCATCCCTTTGTAATTCTTCCATCATGTTATGAGCCAGGAAGGATGAATGGGCAAGAACTGGGATGGGGAAATCTGTCAGCTTTCTTTCTCCCATGCATATGCTTTAAAACACACACACACACACACACACACACAGAGAGAGAGAGAGAGAGAGAGAAGTTCTTTTTATACTAAATGCAAATATATTGGCAAATACTTTTTTGTTTTTCTTAAATAACCCAAAATGGAACTGAACCCATTTGCATCAGTCAAATTGAAAGGTGTTATTCCTAAAATAGAGCTAATCATATTGAAACTACCCACCACATAGCTGTTAAAGATGAGGAGCCTGTCAGAAAAAAAGAATGAGCCAACCCCAGTTTGACACTTACAGGCTTAAATGCCCAAGGGTTCAAAACAAGGGCTGGGATCCTGTTGGGGACTTAATGTCTGTGGGAATTAGAACCAGGCAGTTCCATGATGTCTGTATCCAGTAAAAGGGTTGCTGTTACATTACTACATAGGGGGATCAGCAAAGTGACCAATGTACATTGGGACCAATGCACAATGGAAGTGATGCACACTGGAATTCATGCTCATTGGTCCTGTTGTACATCAGTCCCATTGAGGACAATGGCTAGGGTGTGCCAAGGCACACCGGGACACTCTTGCCAGTGTTGTGTTACACCTCATCAAGGTTTCTTAGTGCCTCTGCTATGTAACTAAATATACATGAAGTCAGACAGAGGATTCCAGCCAGGGCTTTTAAGAGTTAAGCACTCAAAGCCCTGGATGACCCTGTCATTTTTTTTTTGTTTCCTCCCCATTCCTTATTTATTTATTTATTTATTTTAAAGAATGCTTTGGATTCTTAATTTTTCCAAGTGCATTGGATTTTAATCCCATAGTCAGTTTCCCTCCGGTAAGTTGACGATGCTCAATTTTTATTTTTATTTTCCATTCCGATAATGAATCCACAAGCTGTGGGATTTCATGTGCAATCAGAGAACTGGTAACAATGCAGGAGCAGATATGTATTAACAAGCTGTGGAGAGGGAGGAGGTAGCTGTTTGCTTTTTAAGCACAGTTACCCTGTTAATATGCTCAAACTCAGATTTAGCTTTGGAAATCCCACTGTGCACAGGGGTTTGGCGTTACCTTGAACAAGACAGCGAGTGCTTATATATTATGATAAGCTAAAGTACCACATAGCTGTTCATCAGGTGTGGTTAGAACTTAATTTATTTTTCCCTCCTTTGACAAAAACAATATGAAAAGGACTGCCTGTGTTTATCTAGTCCTGACAATGGCAGCTCTGGGCTCGGGTGAAAGTAATGGAGGGAAATTGGCCCCAGGAGTCCAGCTATGTCATCCTTCTGATTTAGAGAAAGAAGGAGCAGGTAAATTGCATTCATTAGGCAAGGCAGTTGCAATTCATGTTCAGCAGGGAGCCAAGAAGGGGCAATGGTTGGAGGGGGGATGGGGGGGATCTGAGAAATGATCTCCCAGGAGGGCTGAATGGTTTTTCTGGCATGGTAGATGAATTCTGTATTTACTGGGTTTGTTCTCTCTCTCTCTCTCTCTTTCTCCCTTTAGACACAATGGGGAAAAAACTCTTCTTCAACAGCCTATTACCATTCTTAGAAGGTTACTAAGATGCAATTTCCAATGAGGAGGGTGTTCAGAATTTCCAGGGGACAGACAGCTGTATTATTCAAGGAATTAGGGGGCATTTATGGCACCAGTTTATTTAAAGGTTGATACAGTTAGAGTGTTGATTCAAAGCTATGTAGATCTCATTTTAAAGGACAGAGTTCTCAGATCTCAGGGTCTGACCCTTCTTCTCTGGGAGGAAGCACAGCCTTGAAAACCCCCCTTCCCCTCCTGTGTGTAGTCCCCTGTGTTAGACTTTAAGTTTTACATCACTTGAATGGCATACTCTGAGACCCACTGTGGTGAATGCTTAAAGACCTCCAAACCAGTCTATTTCATTGTTGAAAAAGTAATGGCAAATCTTCTCATGTAAAATTCCTAATATAAAATACTATCTAGTGTTATTATGTTTCTCCTCTAAGTGGGAGCTATTTGTTTGTGTCTTGTATATCCAGTCAAGGGCACTGAACTAAAGGGCAATTGTGTTAGACCCAGAAGTGGTCTTTTCTTTAAACAACTAGAAGTGATGGGAAGTCACTTCCTGTTCTTTTCCTGTTTTCATAAAGTCCTTTCCTAGACCTAAAATTGAATGGGGGAGTAAAAAAGCAGCCAAAAGTTTGGTTTCTAGAGGACCAACACTCCCTAGAGGACATTTTGGGGGGGAAATATCCCTGAGTGGCCTTGGGGGGGTCACAAAAATGCCCCCAGGGAGCCACATTCAGACCATGGGCTGCAGTTTGCTCACCTCTGAAGCAGAGGTTGCCTCCAAACAGATGTTTGCTCTCTAAAAACTCTTCAAACAGGGGTCTGTCTCCTTAATATGGGACACATGGCTTCAAAGTAAGAAGCAGAATCCTACCAGACTCTATCTCAGAGTATGGCCAGAAAAGAACAGACTTATTTCCATCCCTTCCCAAGCAGGAAACAAAACTAATAATTATTCCTAGTTCTGCATTTTCCTTTTAAGAACAAAAACAAAAACAAAACCTGTATTTCTTGGCAGACCAAATGGTTTTCTTTCATTTGCTAATAATATGGCTTTTAAAAGTTTCACACCAGGAAAAAAAATCCTGCTGAGAGAGAGAGAGAGAGGGAGGGAGGGAGGGAGGGAGGGAGGGAGGAGGAAGAAATATCTGTAGCATTTTTTATCAAAGCACCAAGATGGAGGGCAGGCAAAAAAAATCTTGGCAACCAAAAACCTACATCAGGGAACTGCCTAAGGGACAAATGATCTTATACACCACACCGTGAATGCTATGCTATCCATCCAATATGTTGGAGGTTTACCACACACTGCTTTATACCCAGGGGACAGCTAATGTAATTCCATCCAAGCTTCTCTTCTGTCCCGAATTGAATCTCAATGCAAACGAGATGGGAGCACAAGACTGGCTAAAATTAAGGCATTAAATGCATGCTGTATGCAGGGATTTTTCTTTCCAAATCCCATCTTGATCCTTTGCATCTGGATGAGGTGCAACATGCACCATGACAGTTTTATTTCTGGTTGCTTAAATGTTCTTTTAAAAACTGAAGCTCTTTAGTTCGTCTCACCTCACATACACTACACTCTCTGCAGCTGCACCATATCCTACATCTCGGTGCCCTCACTTCTACTTGAACCTCACTGATGCATCTCATCTGCCTTTCTTGTACTCTTCTGGATTCAGACTTTACACTCAGCATAGACCCTGTTTGCCATCTATGTGAGGAGAAAAGAAATTGGCAAGAACCCCTAGCATCCGAAATCAGAGACAGTTATCACACCCTGTTGCTTTTGATACAAGGGGTAGAGATGGAACTCAACTAGAGAAGTGGAAATTTATTTCCAGTCATCTATTTAACCATAATTCAGTTCTGCTCTGTTTCTGTTTAATTGCAAGGTTCTTTGCTTTAAAAAAATTGCAAAATACATCAAGATGTACTTTGATGCATATTTATGAATGTATTTTTCACATCTGGCTCGAGATATTTGGTTTGAATCTGACTTCAGTACTAGTAACTGGATAGTGTTCTCCATTACACCAACAGGTTAGGGTGGGAGGAAAGGTTGCAGATTCCAGACCGTTGCTCATTTATGGAGGGCTTCAGCATAATAGTCATTCTGCTTAAAAGAAAATAAAATGCAGTTCTCCAAGCTCTGCAAAAAAATAACAAAATTTTCACTGGGCAACAGCCACTTTTGAATGAACAAAAAAAGAAGTAATTATCCCAGAGTAATATGGATACCTGCTTGTTTGGTCATCTCCATCTAGCTTTTAAGTATGACAACTAAGGCTGCACTCTGATACCTTCATACTTGGATGGGTGGGGAGTCTCACAGACATGTTTTACTTCTGAGTAGAGGTATATAGAATTGCTCTGCTAAGAAATCTTGGCTGGAATTCATGATCACAATTACAATTATGAATGCTTAAACTCAAGTTATGTATTCATAACTGTGATCATGAATTCCAGCCAAGAGTTATGCATTTGTAACTGTTTCATATTAGCACTTTCTATATATTCAATAGGGTAGGAACTGTGTAGGGATTGGAGAAGTCTCCCAGCCCTGACTTACTCGGTAGCAACCACTGTAAGCAATGTGGGTGTGTTCTCTTGTCAATCAAGACACAGGATAGAAGGAGTTGCAAGGAGGAATTGTGACAGAGATCCTGTTTCTGGCTGTTTCACTAAAGATCACTGGAGGGAGAGGCTATTCCCCTAATTGTGTGTGGTCTGTGAGGATCCCACTAATATCTGAATCTTAATATGGGTTATATTTAATTAGTTCAAAATGGCAGCGAGAGGCTGGGTAATGGCTAGATCTTTTGACCAATGTATAGCGGTAATTACTGAGGAGACTTCAAGCCAGAATGTACAATTAAATGGTTTTTATTGGAAATTAACTTTAACAGCATTCACTTTTACTCTCAGGCTTCTAGCAATCACACAAGGCTATCGAAGAAAGTAGGAAGTATTTGGATAGCAGAATAGAGTAAGGGAATTGTGGGTTATACTATACCAATCCTGGAAGGCTGAGATTTGTGCAGCAGAGACTCAGAGTTGCATTCTGAGGGTCACACAGCAAACCGACAGCAAAGAGGGATGAAGAGGAACTGTGAACTGGTGATACAGACTGACCAGGTGATGGGAGGAAAGTGAATTGCAGACATTTTGCTGGTGTTTTAGGGTTACATTTATATTTGATAATTCCCCTGGAGGGATGGGATTTAGAGTGAAATACGATGTCTCTTGGACTTTTCCAGGACTAGACAAAGAGTTTTCTGGATTTACATAAGTATTGGTTTTCCAATTGGCAACTGATTCAGTGCTTCTACTGTAGTGGAGACTACTACTGGATTTAGGACTCTATGTGTGTATGTGTGAGTGTGTGCATATGACTTCAAGTCAACTGTCGGCTTAGGATGACCCCATGAATTTCATAGGATGTACTTAGGCAAGGAATACTCAGAGGTGGTTTGCTAGGTATCTAAAAAAAAAAAAATCCTCTCAGCAGTAATAGTTTTTCTTTTTCTTTTCTTTTCTTTTTCTTTTTTCTTTTGTTTAAGGAGAGGAAACAATTAGAATCATGTTGTTGTTCTTCTCTAAACACAGCCGGGGTAAAAAAAAAAAAAGGGGGGGGGTAAAAGCCCTGCAAAAAATCTCAGTTCATATTTAATCTGACGTCTTCAAAAGTTTCTTGGAAAGCTTAATTAAATGGTAATTCATCTGTGCATTGGCACTGTCTCGTAAAGCCTGATAATGCCGGAGTCTTAATTAAAAACTAATGCAGCTTTTAGGGTGTTTTTTTTTTTTAAAAAAAATTATCATTCTGCTAGTTCAGGATGGGGAGAGAAAAAGATCACCAGGCAGGACTGCCAATTGAGCTGAAAGATTTCTTGATGCTGCATTGATTTTGCCCTCTTTAAATGCAGAGTGTCAGTTCAGGTAATCATATTAAAAGGCATTCCATATTTATTTATACGCTCTTCTGGACCAATTGCAAATAGTGGGTCCGGAGGATTCAGAGATACTTGTAAATATTCAACATGAAAAGCTCCGTAAACAAATGTTCCCATCTGAGTTAACCCCCCCAGATTGTGGATACCAGAAGAAAAATTCAAAAACATAAAAACAAAAACAAGAAAAAAAAACTGGCAAAACTACATCTCAGGAATTCTTCACTCTGTGTAAATAAGGGCTGGCAAATTATTCTCTCATTTTTCAGTGAAAGAGCTGAAGTGGTCTCCAGGCCTCAAATTTAGTCTCTACTACCATCTCCAGATAAAAATGGAGCTGTACTTTGATATGGGACTTATGTCTTCATAGATGGACTTTTGTGCATGGGAAACAGAATTGAGCAGTTCTGCAATGTCTGTATTCACCTAGGTGCTGCTGTAACATTACTATATATGGATATCTGTTGCACAATGGTGTAGTGACTCCATATCCCAATTTGCAACGGGCACCAATGTGCATCAGAGCATCTCCTCCATGTCATCTGGACACCATCTAGGAAGTGGTAGAGCACAACAGTGGTAGAGCCCAATGCATATTAGAAGTGCCTGATGGACATCAGAAGTACTATGTTATCTTCCCTGACAGCCTCCATCTTAGAATATCACATAATTGGCAATATTTAATAATCTGGCTTGATGTGGCCTTCCATGTGGTTAGACGGTAAATAAGAGACCCTCAGAGACTGGAGCCATGTATAACCAAGGGAGGGGCCTTTGGAAATTCCCCAAATAAGTAACACCCAGGACAAAGTTAACACCTGGAGATGAGTCATCCACTAATCCACTCAACAATAGCAGAGTCCTTGATGTTTGCAAAATGGGTTTTTCCTCTTACCTTCCTCCCCAACAACAGACCTTGCCTGCTCAATTCCAAATACTTCACCCATTAATGATAGTTAACTCTTCTGGAGAACCCTTTCTTTAGTCCTGGGAAACTCAGAGTTGTATTCCACTCTAAACCCTATCCCTTCAGGGGAATTATCACATATAAATATTACCCGAAAACACCACCAAAGTGTGCATAGACCCTCTTCTTCCTGACTCCATGTCAGTCTGTGTTACCAAGTTCACGGATCTTCTTCTTCTTGACTCCACATCAGACTATGTAGCCATTCTGCCTTCTGGACCTTCCCTCTGCCAGTGTACTTCATGATCTCAGCTAACCCACAATCCCCTTACTCTATTCCTCTATCCAAATACTTCCTACTATCTTCGATAGCCTTGTATGATTGCTTGATGCCTGAGTGTTTGCGTGAATGCTGTTACTACTAATTTCCAATAAAGATAATTTAATTCTACGTTCTGGCTTGGAGTCTCCTCAGTTATTACTGGTATACATAAGTTGCAAAACCTGCCATTACCCAGGCTCTCATTGCCATTTTGAGCTAATTAAATATTCCCAATATTAAGAATCGGACACTAGTGGGATCCTTGTTGACCCTGCACAATTCAGGTAACAATTAATGCACATTGAAGAGCCCAATGACCCCCATAAATGCCTTATGTGCATTTAATCATTCTGGCCAGTGCCCTGATACACATGTTTGCAATTCATTAATGGGGTTTCATTGCACCTCCACAATGCAGCTTCGGATTTATAAAGTTATGCAACGTAAATTGTGATGCAGAATCTCAGCTTGAAATTATTCCTCTAGGAATCTTTGGAGAGGCAATGCCAGTCAACATAGACCCCACGTATGCAACCTCTCCTCTTCAGTTGATTTGGAATACAACTCTTCACCAGCGGTAATCAGCATAGCCAATGGCCAGAGATTATAGCCAGGGTAGCAGCTTGCCTTTCCTAAACATAGATTATATTGAGCTAGATGGACCAAATTCTGACTCAGTAGCCACCTATGATTTTAAAACTAGGCCTTGCTCTATTGTTCTAATGTTGACCTTTTTTCCCTGGAAGGCTACTCTAAAACCTCAGGGAAGTTACTGATAAGACCCTGCTGCTTCCTGCAACAGTCCTCACCTTTGTAAAGAATGGAAAAGCAGAATCCAGCTTCACAGTCTGGGAGGGAGCAAGAGAGGGTAGAAGAGCAGTCTCAGAAAAAAAAGAAAAAAAAAAACCCAGGCCCCAGGCCATGACCATCCTGTATGTCAGAATTTTTCAGAACCAAACATACTGGCAGAGAGGGCTGATTCTAGCATCTGCTAGTATGCAGACAGCACTATTTGGGTGTCATGAACAAGTAGCATTTTTAAAAATTATTTAAGCTGTTATTGGGTGGGGAGAGATTTTTGTGGGAATTTCTCCACCATGTGGCAAAATAATTTGACTACCTTGATTTGACACGCGTGAGTTGGTGTGCTATTTGCTGCTCTGCTTCATGCAGCATATAGTCTTGAGATGGGTCTACTAGCTGCCATTCCAGTACCCAGTTGTTCTCTATTCCCCACATGTATTCATCCCAGATGAAGTTTCTAAGCTTTCTTCAAGGGTAGCTCAATACAAAGAATCAGCCCCAGGGGCTACAAATGTTTATCTCCCTAAAACACCCCTTCATGTCATCTCTAAGTCAATAACTTTTTCTTGACTTTTGCTCTACCACTTCTAGTCTCCTCTCGGTTCCAGGCAGTGATTTAGAAGCCTCTTTAATGCTCATTAGTTTAATGGCACGATGGATTAAAGCACAATTAGAACAAAACTGAACAAAACAAAAAGAAACCCCTTCATTATATTGAAACAAGAAAAAAATTCAAAACGTAGAAGAGATAAGAAGCCACCTAATCTCCTCAGGTTCTTCTGATGAAGAAAGATTAGCTATAGCTGGTTCTCAGATTAAGGAAGAACTGATTGGAGGAAAACAATTTGTTGTGGGAATAAAGACAGTTTGTGTGTATGGGACCCATGTTCAAGGACAGGGCACTGTATAACCCTATGTCTGGTTGCACCCAAAGGGAAAATAAGAACTTGTCTTATACTCATTCAGATCATTGGTTCTTCCATCCAAGGATTGTCAACACACTCAGAGCACTTCTCCAGGGTTCCAGAAAGAACATGGAACTCTTTCCTAGACCTATCTGGGGTCCCCTGGTATTACCTGCTGGTCTCCCTTCCGAGTAATAACAGACCCAATCCCATTTAGCTTCTTAAATCAGATGAAGTCAATGTATTCAGGTGGTATGCTGGGGTCAAGGGACCATTTCAAATGTGAAACATGCTACTGAGATCTGAGAGAGCCAAATGGCAGGGGATGTGGGAAAATGAGAGTGAAGAGGAAAAGGATTCAAGGATTGTGTTTGGCTCAGCCACAATGAAATGCAGTAAATATAATTTGGACTTAAGACTTTTTTCTTGGTCTCTTCCTTTGGACCTGAAGAACTCTTGCTGCAGCCTTGAGTTTGGAAGACTGTGTGCCTGTTCTGGCATGCTGTCCCTTGCTGCCACTGCCAGATCCCTGACTCTCCCCAGAAGCCAGGCAGGGGTCCTTCAGCATGTGATCAAGGCTGGCCACATGCAGGGGGTCTTCAGTCACATATTGTGGTTCCCCCTTCCCGACGTCCATTTCAGCAGGGAAAATGGTGGCAGCTGTAGTAGCTGCAGAAACAAGTCAGTGTTCTGTTTGGACACTGACCCATTTTCAGGGGCAAAACCAGCCAGATCCAGAGCCACAATATGCCAGCCAGGAGCTGGTGTATCATGGCTAGTGTAGATAAGTCCCCTGACTTATGGTGACCCAGGCTGCATCTGCATTTCAGACATAACCCAGTTTGACATTGCTTTAACTGCCATGTCTCAATGTCATTGGATGCTGAGATTTGTAGTTTTGTGAGATATTTAGCTTTCTCTGTTATAGAGCCATAACAAACTACAAATCCCAGGATTCCATAGCAATGAGCCAAATGGTGTCAAACTGGATTATTTCTGTAATGCAGATGCAGACCCTATCAGGGTTTTCTTGGCAAGATTCATATCGAGGAGTTGACTCAGTGGGTTGGGCTTGGATCTAAACCCTTGCTTCACAGGGTTCTAATCCAACACTAAGACCATTAAAGTATGCAGGTTGTCACCCATCCAGAAAAAAATTAAAAAGATAAATATAGCCAGGCCTGATGCTTTTTAGCTTCAAAATCAGACAAAATTTGGTGTATTTAGGTATTCCTGTCTGGCTCCAGCCTGTCTCTAATCCCAGGTATACCCTTCCAAATACTTTTTCCTATTCAAATAGACATACAGAATAAAAACTGCTGATGAGCTGGCTTCCATCACTGATGCCAGCACCATATACTTATGCTGCAGCTTTCCAATCATTACCATTAAAGGTAGGAATTCTCCACCTGCCTTTCATTTGCTACTACATGACGGACAGAGGTTCCCACTGGGAACCTACTTTATCAGCTATTGCTGACAAACCAAATCTCCCAGGGAGGTAAACCCCACAACTGAAGTTCAGTAGGGAAGGCCCTATTCTGTATACCCACTGACCAATTCTCCTGCCAAAGTGGTAGATGCACAGATGAGTAAGCCTTCTTTCTCTTTGTCCCACCTGGGAAGACAAAATTGTGTAGCTTTGTCATTCCCCTCCAGAAGCAGAATGTTTCACAATTGAGCATGCTGATGTCACAATTAAAAAACAACAACACGCAAAACAGAGTGGGCCTGGCATCATCGCTTTGACATGAAAGGCACTGATGATGGCTGTTCCAAGTAGCACATAATTTGGTTTTAAAATTGCCAAGTTTAAATTATTAACAAACAGACAAGCACAGCAGGAAAGGGAAGGGGAATATTCTCTCCCCCCTCCCTCTCTTCCTCTAATGAAATATATTTCTTGCCAGCTTGGCTCTTAGAGTTGTCACCATGTGATATGAAAGATTCTCTGATGTTATGCATGCTAGGAAGGAACAATAGTGTTGTATTCTCCCCTCTCCCTTTTCCTTCCTCTGTAAAGATGGCTTTGTTTCAAGATTTGATATGTCTCAGCAATAATTGGAAATGGTCTAAGTTGAAGGGCAATTTTGTTTTCTTCTTTTTTGAGAAGTGCAACTGAACTGAACATGAAACGTAGGGAAATATGGCAAGCAATTTGCTTCGGTTTGAGCATGCTGGGACATTGCAAGCCTAAAATTATTAGAAAAGGTCTTGGATTCTAATGCACTTATCATCACCAAGTATGGTTGGTCATGCCTGATAGGCTGAGCTCTGACATCTGTATTGTATTTCTCCCATAGCAATGCAACCTTTGACACTAATTGGTTGAACTGATAGAGACCATTCCCTGACATTCCAGTTGCTCAGGGAACAAGCTGTGGGCAACAGCTACACCAGTAGCAGCAGCAGCAACCACAACAACACAAGTTTCATAGTCTAGCTTCTGTGAGGGAGGGAAAGTTGCCAGTTTCTTTGGGATTAAAACCTCACACAGTTCCTATGGGAGAAGCAGCAGAATGCAGGAGGTTAATTTAAGGCATGTTGCTGTGGATTTTTTGAGGCAAAAACCTTAGTGTAATACTGTATGACTATAAGGACTTTATCAGACAAGCCTCTTTGCAAGCCTCGTTGCAACCATATTTTGCACTGTTTTTCTGCTGGTAAAAGAATGCTTTTTATCAGACCTACCTGTAATAGCATGAAAAGGCAGCCCCAGCATTATTACCAGAGCATAAATGCTAGCACTACAGATTTTCCTTGGTTTTTTTCTGGGCTGTGAGGCCGTGTTCTGGAATAGTTTCTTTCTGATATTTCGCCTGCATTTGTGGCTGGCATCTTCAGAGAATGCTAGCTAGCACTGTTTACTTCCATGTTTGTGATCTTGGCAGTTCTGTCAAGAAGACGCGAGTGCGGTTTACTTTAAAAATACAGCAAAAGAAACACAAAAAGGTACACACAAGCACAGAAACACACTCACAAAGTCCCAAGTAAACCAGGGAGGTTCATAAAAAGCGTGTCCCATTCCTGGTTTTCTTGTCCTCAACAAGGAAGTGTTCTGCCCATTGGCGATGTGATCACGAGAGGAAAATGGTATCTGGTTTCAGACGCAAGCAATACCGGCACAAGAACACCATGGCAGATCTATTGACGGCTTGGCTTGTCAATAAAAAAGAGCTCCCCATTTTCTACACGTAATCGCTAAAACACAACATTGTCTGGTATATACACACTTCCGTTTTCATTAGGCATCGTTATGATGCCATACTTGCCATGTCTCTTAAAGTCCTAAGAGTGCATACTCTTACAAAGGGTCCAAACTCTCCAATATTTTACTGATGAAAACTGGGACACCTGTGGTCAAGCAACATCAAAGTGTGGTCAAGATGGCAAAGCGTATGGCCAAGATGGCAAACAACAACCAAGCTAGGAGAGGTTGCAGCATTTTGCTTTTCTCTGTTGTTAAAGTCAAGATTTTTTCACCTCCTCTCCTCTCTCTCCAACTGAGGGCTTGTCTACACTGGCCAAATACCATGGCTTGCCCCTGTTCCAGAGCCCTGCAGTCCAAATGATGCAGGGCATTTGCCCTGATCTTCCCCCAGGGAAGTCCAAATGACCCCCAGGGCATGTACGGGGCTGGAATGGGGACAAGCCAGGATAGGACCCAATAAACTGTTATGGAAAAATATCTGGTTTAACTTGGCATCACTGGATTGGCCACCATGTGTCTGTGGGACCCTGTCCCAGAATGCTGCTCCTTGCTGCCGCCACTAGTTCCCTGACTCTCCCAGAAGCCAGGCAGGGGTCCTGCAGCATGTGACTGAAGCTGGTCACATGCAGGAGGCCTTCAATCACATGTTGTGGGACCCATGCCTGGCTTCCACATTAGCTGGAAAATTGTGGTGGGACTGGCATCAGCAGTGGTGGCTTCAGTGACAAGCTGGCATCCTATTTGGACTCTGGCCCATTTTCTGCAGGTAATGGAGTGGAGGGAAGGGCGAACCTCCACATCCAGGATACGCTGGCTCCCCGTCAGTGTATCCTGCCTGTTGCAGATGAGCCCTGACTTAACTGAGTGTAAATAACATTTGCACTTTGAACTCTGTTTTTAATAGTTGAAGTGGGAATGGAAAGAATATTTGAAAATATTTTTTTAAATGGTTGAAAAAACATGTTTTTAAGTGTTGAGAAAGATGAGAAGAATCCTAGATTGACAAGAATCTTTTCAGTTTGGGACTTATTCTATGCAAAATTCACCCATGGTTGTTTGGCTCAGCAAACAGCATTTTCAGCACAAGAATGAATACCGTATTTCCACAGTGAAATACTATTTTCCATTCAGGAAATGCTGTTTTCTGTGCAAAACAACCATGTACAAATTTTGCACAGAATAAGCCAAATTGCAATAGCCTCCAAAAACTGTGTAGTTTTCAAAAAATTTCTTGCAGCCAGAAGAAAATAGCTAAAATTAGTATTTGCTACCCATGAGAAGAAATTTAGTGAAGAATGGCATCCCTAAATTGAAGTATTTTTTTAAAATAAATACTGAACAAATTGAAGCTGAGGACTAAGGGGGAAAGTGAGGGAAGAGGAGAGAGAAACTGAAGCATTTTTAAAGCCACTGAGAAGGTGGGATGACCGAGGGTTAATCAGGACTGTCACTGCAAAATTAGGACAGCTGGAGGGTATTAAATCAGTTCTTGGAGTCCACTATGGTCTCCTCTGGCTGCCCATAGTTCTTGAAGACTGCAGCAATAGGCTTCTAATTATTATTATTTTTTAGCAATTTTTAGGCAGCAATTGCCTTTCCCAACTCTGTCACCTAAGATTCTCGAGATACCAGTATGGTTTTCCTCTGGGAGGCTTCAATTGTGCCAGTGCTTGCTTTTATGTATATGTTTGGGTACCTTTTCAAAAGACTTTTTTTTTTAAAAAAACGGCCAGGCCTTTTCATGGATTCCTTTCAATTTATTCCCCTGGTACTTCTGCATGCTTTTACTACAATGAGAGCTGTTTTGTTCTTTTCATTTTTCTTGTTGTTTTAACACTTTACTTATTTATGCCACCCTGACAATACAAGAATGGGATGGATGGATAGACACGGGGAGGTGGTGATGGTGGGGAGACTGACCATATCTGGAGATAGGCTAGGGGAGCCTATATAAATTGGTCAGAGTTTTTTTTTTAATTTTTTTATTGTAATTTTTACAACCATACAAATATTTATATTTAAAATATTGACTCCCTCCATAAAGTCAATCAAAATTTTTTTTGTTATAAGCAAGGTCTGTGTAATAAATAAACAAAAATAGATGGCAAGGCAATCATGTTACTGCTTCCTTATGTGTCAAACTCCATAAGGATTCAGCCAACCTACTTTAATCCACAGTTTTCTGCCTTCTTCCATTTGGCTTACCCCGTTATTTTCCCCCAGTGCAGCTATTCTGTTGTCTCAGATGAGCTTTCATCCAGATTGAAACAGTGAAGACAGCACCCGGGTGGTTTTCTCCCACTCATGTAGCTCCCTTACAGATTTTTATTCAATTCCCTCCTGCAACACCCCCCCCACCTCAAATATGATAACTTTAACATAATGAGGATGCCAAATTGGCAGATAGGCTGGCTTGCCTGCCTGTTGTCTCTTCAAAGTCAGTGCTGTAGGATTCAGCCTGTGGTGCTTTGCAGAGAAATTGGAAGGTTGCTGTACTTTGCACAGGAACCTTGCATCAAGCCCGTGGCATCTGTATTTTGATCGGCCATTATCTGACAGCAGGAACAGGGAGCGTTGTCTAGATATTGCTATATTTATCAGATGCAGAAGAATTCTCTTTTCTGCTTGTATTTTATTTTATTTGTTGGAAACTCCCCACCACTACCACCTCATTCTCAGTCTTCCCTGTTCCCACAGACAAACCACCTTCCCTTTGCTGTTAGGAGATGTTTATCTATTCCACTATTATAAAGAAAAGGTAAAATTACACACAACACACAACAGCACTGCCTGAGTCAATCTGCTTCCACAACCTTGAACAGAATGTGGCTATTCTGTGTCAAACAAAATGTCCAGTCACTTCCATATGTATGGTATGTAGAGCGCCAACAGGATTCTTGTCATAGTTTCATTCCATCTCTATGCTGTACAGCCATATGGAAACATTTCTTCACAGCTCTTGTGTCATTAAGATCATATCCTCCAACTGTCCCAATTTGGCAGGAAGAGTCCCCAATTAATCATCTGTCACCCCACTTTTTGAGCTGCTTTTAAAATACCCCAGTTTCTCTCTCCTCTTTTCATTTATCCTTGTTGTCCTCAACTTACTTTAATTGCTGCAAGCTGAACTCAAAGTGGGGAAGGAGTTTGCCCACAGTTAACTCAGTAGGGGGCGGAGAGGAAAGGGATGTGGGAGCAGCATCCGGGGTCTACGCAGTGGCAGCTGGTGGCTTCCAAGTCAGGGGTGCAATGAATCCACTCCAAGTTTTATTCTACACTGTAAAAAGCTATCCAGGTGCTAAAGCTAAAATGGTCTCTAAAATAGGTCTATTAAAGTCTTGAATAAACCCCACTGTGGATATGCCTCACCCTTAACATGGAAATTAACAGCTGCCATTGTGTTTAGAGTAAGAGGAGAAGGAAAGTGAACATTGGAGGATAAGATGTGGTGGTAGCATTGGTACACTGGGGTGAGATTGGGATGTGGGGGAAGAAAGACATCAGTTGCAGGGTGTATCTCATGTTGGACCATGGCAGGGAATATAACTTTGCTGAAAGTCCCTTTGAACTTGACAGAGCTGCTGGGTGACTGTGATGCATAGATGCTCATAGGTCACACAGGTGTCTTTCAGTCTGCACACTGGGTTGGTTTTTCTCGTTTCCCTTCTTCCCAGATAGCTCTTCTGCAAAACAGTAAAGCAGCGATGGTATTCTGTGTTGCATGGCACTGCCAACTTGTGATGGTGTGCATAATCACGGAGGGCAGCTTATCTGTTCAAGCCTGGACAACCCATCCAGTTCAAAGAATTGCGAGCTGGGGGATTTCCCACATCCTGTTGTGAGAAAGTTTCAGGGAAGCTATTCAGCAGTATTCCGCCCCCCCTCTCCTTCTGTCTGGCCAGTGCTACAAATAAATCAATAATTGTTTCTGGCTTGGCACATCAGATGTTTAGAAACCACCTTAGAGCTGTCTGACTCCCCCTCCCCCCAGCTCAAAGGACTAACCACTTGCTGCATACATGGATCTTCTCAGCATGGCATTTGCCAGCATCTCAGGCTTTCCTTCTCCTTGCACCCACAAGGCAGGCAATTCCCTCCTAACTCAGCATGACAGACCAGATTTTCAGCAGATGTTAATGCCGTAGAGTTCCAGCTCCAGTCCTGGCTCAGTTTATCCAATTAGTAAAAGCCCTGCTTCGCTATCCAGCAATGTGAAAGCATTGCAAGAGGCAAGGATGTACTAATAGCAAAGCAGCAGAGACCACCATTCAGTTGAAGTTTGGTTCAGACTAGCATTTCCCACCCACCACTGCCATGAAGTTAGGTCACATCATGTGAACACGAAGATTGACATTTTCCAGGGGGGTGGGTGGGTTGAATCTGCTATGAGAATATTTTGACACCCCCACACCCCCAATTCAGATAGAGATACATAGCATATTCATAAAGTGTCTCATTTTGACAAGAAAGGGTGTTTGACTCCTTCAAAAACAAAAACAAAACAAAACAGGCAACTACCAATGAGAGATTTCACTGTGAAATGTGGAAAAGATCAGCCCCTTCTCTTGCGTTTCAATTCTACACAATTGGCAGAACCCTGTTTGCAAAATGGGACTCTCCTTTCATGAAGCAAAGAATGCACATGTACAAACACACAGCAAGGCTCTTCAGGTGGTACCTTTCAATTTGAATTGTACCTAGTTTGGGCCTTTGTGGAAGATACAGTTTTCCTGTCTTCCTATACTTTGTAGAGCTGTATTGGAACAGACTGAGCTCCTTGCCTGAATTGAGGATGCTTTTCACGGCCATACTGTGAGTATGCCTGCATAACAGGCACTCAGCATGTCAGCCAGGCTGTCTTTTGTTACCATCAGAGAGATGCAGTTGTTGATGTCCTGCCAGGAGTTCTTTCTCTCATTCTTGCTTCTTCCTCATCTCTGTGCTCAGCTGTGTTCACCTTCCTTCTTGCCTTTCTTCTTCGCAGATACTATACGAGCAATTCTTTTGCTTGTAGCCCAGGGACAAGACTCCAATTTTGCTCTTTGCCATCCAATTAATAGCAAGTTGAACAGCCCACATCATAAGAGTGCACTCAGACTTCAACATTAGCTCCTTTCTTACAAATCAATGTGTCCTAGTTTGGCTTTTGACTCTCTTAATGCACAGAATTATCTTTCTTACCTCCTTGATCCTCTTTCCTTCCAAGCTCTCTGGCCACCCAGCAACATCTGTAGTACAGCAGCTCTCTACATGAGCTCCCTGCTGCCCTATTCTCCACAGTTTTCCCAGTTATTTCCATTCTGATCTTCCCAGGGGAGGCTCATGCTATGTTCGGCAGAAGTAGACGAAAGCCAAGATGATGCTGTGTGGTACAGGGTAGTAGTTGGGGTGTCAAACCAGGACTGGAGACAGCCATGTTCAAATGCACACTGAATTCATTTGGTCATCATTGGGGATAACCATGGGGGGACCTTGGGACATACATTGTCACCTAACCTAAGCTAATTTGGGGCAATTTCTGAGGAATTTGTAGGGGGGGGGCTCCTTGGCTTAATCCATGCCTGCTCTTGGCTTGTCTTATTTCCTATAAGCCCTTGGAAGGCCCCCCCAGAATCCAAATTTGATATATAGATACCGTTGCCAATTAAAATGAACCAAAGTGGAGAATTATGGGCTTTGTAGTGTGGATTCTGGGCATTGTAGCTCCTGTTATAAGTTAACTGAAATCAATACTTCCATTTAGTATTTAAGCAGAACACAAACTTGTTAATAGCTACTCCTTGATTGTCAACCCTGTGTGTCAAGAATATTAATTGCCCCTTATTGGTATTTTGAAAACTGGGCAACACTACTATCAACAGACCAGGCCTGTAACTATTCCCTTTAGATGGTAATGGGTGTGTAACTAAGGGCTTGTCTAGACAGGAAAACTATCTGTCTTGCCCCTATCTCAGAGCCCTGCAGTCCTGATGATGCAGGGTGTTTGCCATGTTCTGACCCCAGGTAGCCCTCACCACCCTTGGGAGAGAGATGGAGCTGAGATGTGGGGAAGGTGGGGTAGGGCCTGATAGAACGTTATACCCAGTTTATTCTGTTACTGCTGGCAAAAAACCCAGACAGGGCCCCATGTGTCTGCAGGAGCTCATCCTTGCAGGCTGTCCCTCACTGCTACTGCAGTCTCCCTGGCAGTCCTGGAAGACAGGGATGAGTCCTGCAGCATGTGACCAAGGCTGGTCACATGCAGGGGGCCTTGGTCATATGTGATGGGGCTCCTTCCTGCCTTCTGAGTCAGCGAGGAAAATGGTGGTGGCGGCTGCAGCGATGGGCCAGCCTGCCCATCAGGACTTCTTCCCAGTCCGTGGAGGGAGTGGGGGAACGATGGGCCAGATCCTGGCTCCTGTAGATGATCCCTAAGTTACATTTTTAGAAGCAATGGAATATGTAAGAGCACAGTTTGTTTTATTCCTGTAATGACTAACCTTTTCTAGCTATGTTCTCCAAGCCATTTTTAAAAGGATATTTTAAGAAACATCTCAAGTTCAAGTTTTATATCATTCTTTTTTCAACACACACTTTTTTCTTTAAAAAATGGAAAATTATGGGAAAATAATGAGCAGTAGTACAATATAGTATGTTAACTTTTCCCCATCATTATCATGAGTTGGTTTAGTTTTTATAGTGTGATGAATAAGGAAAAGAATAACTTTTGAAAAGGAATTTTCTAAGCTTTCCCCCCCACCCGCTCAGTACAAAGTTAGAACTGAAATAAAGAGGGGAAATGTATCTTTCAAAGAATCAAGAGCTAGCCAGTTTTCATGTGCTTATGCTGATATATGTAACATAGATTTGTGGATGGAAAGTGCTTAAAACAATCACTTGAGAAGAAAGAATATACAGTATATTCTTTCTTCTCAAATGAAGGTTGCACATTCATTGAAGCTCATGCACAACCCCCATTTGACAAGAAAGAAAATAAAAAGGTTGTCAAATAACCTGTTCAGAATCTTTGCTGTTCAGAACATGTTCTCTACCAAATAGCATTTTTCTGCACAGAAAATAATATTTAATATCTGTGCATATGACTATTATTTTATGTGCAGAAAATATTCTTTTCTGTTCAGAAAATGCTGTTTTCTACATGCATGCAGTTGTGCCATTTTTGTACAGTATACTTTATGCCCCAAACTGCAAAAAATCTGAAAACTCACCATCTGGGAAGACTTTTTCTGCTGCCACACTGCAGAAATAATGCAGTTTGGAACTGCTTTAAAACTATCATGGCTCCATCCTATGGAATCCTGGAATCTGTAGTTTGTTGTTGCACCAGAGCTCTCTGACAAAGAATGCTAAACATCTCACAAAACTACAAACCCCAGAATTCCATAGGATGGAGCTATGGTAATTAAAACAGTGTCAAACTGCATTATTTCTGCAGTGTGATAGCAGCCTTTCTTTCAAGGGAATGAAAACTGCTAAATTTACTCCTTTCCAGAATTAAATTAGTGAAGAATTGAACAACTAATTCAATACCCTACTGACATGGAAGCTAGCCACCACTTGTGAAGCCCCATCCAAGGTGCTCCTCAGTTTTATTACGAGCTCAAAGTACTTCATTCTTTTGAAATAATCCTCTATCAATGCTATAAGGAAGGCCAGTATCATTATTCCCATATTACAGTAGTGGGGATTGAGAATTTGTGTTAAGGTGAAGTTTTAATTGTTGGGAAGGGCATTTGAATGATCCTTGCTTGTCTAGATTAGCAATGGGAGATGGCATTATCCACAAAGTGGAAAACTGGCTTCCATCCTTCCAAGGGTAGCCCATGTACCAGATATGAATCCTTATCCTTTCCTTCCCAGACTAAGAGAAATCTACAGTGAAGGCAAGCTAACAGGGACTGCATTTTGCTCTCATGGAAATTACAACTTGGGGCTAGTCTGGAAGGGAATGAAAGGGCAGGTAGGGGAAGAAAACAGCCGATTAAAATCTTGCCAAGAGGCACAACAGCCTGAGAAACTGGAGTCCTTACGTTATATAAGAAAAGTTGTCAATAATACAGGTTGACTTTCTCCAGTCTTTTCATTACTCCAGCCAACTTACTATTTTTTCTCTCTCTGTAGATAGGATTCATGTTTCTCCCAGCAGCCAAGATTCCTATCACAGCCACGTCAACCTCAGAACATCCCCTTTTCATTTCTACTGTAATGAATCTGCTACTGCTGCTCTGTATCCGAAATAATGACCAACAGACATTGTTGAAGTACACATGAAACACCCTTAAAATGAGTGTCTCATCCACTAATGATTACATCGAGTAAGGATGGACTCTGCTGTATGACTCCATCTACTAAGTCCAGGTCAACTCCCTGTCACTGAAAATTTCATTGGTGTAGCCTTCTCTTTATTCATATTAATTTATTAAAATATTTATTCCCTACCCTATATAAAGAGCTCTCTGGGCAGATTACAATTCCATTAAAATAGGTTAAATAGGCTAAAAACAGTGAGATAGGTGAAATAAGCTAAAACATGTTAAACAATATAATGAATTACAATCAAATTTTAAAAATTTAAACCATTTTGAAAACTGTTAATAGCAGTCTTTGCATGGAATTAATGAGGCCCAAAGGCTTTGATGAATAACCAAGTTTTACCTTGGTGCCTAAATGATAAGGGTTGGGCCTCCACAGTTGGAATGCCATGGTTTTAGATGTGCACTTGAATCCAGAGAACAGGCAGACGTGATGTCCCATAAACTCTCCTTCTTTGGAGGTTTTTAAACAGAGGCTGGATGGCCATCTGCCAGGGGTGCTTTGATTGAGTATTTCTGCATGGCAGGGGGCTGGACTAGATGGCCCTTGCGGTCCCTTTCAGCTCTACGGTTCTGTGATTGTATATCTGCCCTTTTATTAGATACCATGTGGGGTAGGGTCTGTTTATTTTGAGGAGCAGGGAAGACAGAGAGGTAACTCTAAACATCTGAAGGGATGTCATGGAGAAGTTGGAGCAAGCTTCTTTGCTGCTGCTGCAGTAGATTCAAATTAGAAGCAAAGAAATTCCACTTAAACACTAGGAAGAACTTCTTGACCATAAGTGTGGGATGGACTGCCTTGGAAGGTGGTGGACTCTCCATCTTTGGAGGTCTGTAATCAGAGGCTGGGTGGGCATCTCTCAGGAGTGCTCTAGTTGTGTATTCCTACACGGCTGGGGGTTGGACTAGATGGCCTTTCAGATCCCTTCCAACTCTTAAGCTTCTATGATCTTCTCCCATGTCCTGACACAGTGTATTGACCTCACTGTTGGGACACAGAGCTATTTCATAGAATCATAGAATTGTAGAGTTGGAAGAGACCACGAGGGCCATCCAGTCCAACCCCCCTGCCATGCAGGAAATCACAATCAAAGCATCCCCGACAGATGGCCATCCAGCCTCTGTTTAAAGACCTCCAAGGAAGGAGACCCCACCACGCTCCGAGGGAGTGTGTTCCACTGCCGAACAGCTCTTACTGTCAAAAAGTTCCTCCTCATGTTGAGGTGGAATCTCTGTTCCTGGAGCTTGCACCCATTGCTCCGTGTTCCAGTCTCTGGAGCAGCAGAAAACAAGCCTGCTCCATCCTCAGCGGGACATCCCTTCAAATACTTAAACAGGGCTATCATATCGCCTCTAAACCGTCTTTTTTCCAGGCTAAACATACCCAGCTCCCTAAGTCTCTCCTCATAAGGCATTGTTTCCAGACCTTTCACCATTTTAGTTGCCCTTCTCTGGACACGCTCCAATTTGTCAATATCCTTTCTGAATTGTGGTGCCCAGAACTGGACACAGTATTCTAGGTGAGGTCTGACCAAGGCAGAATAGAGTGGCACTATTACTTCCCTTGATCTAGACACTATACTTCTATTGATACAGCCCAAAATTGCATTGGCCTTTTTAGCTGCCGCATCACACTGTTGGCTCATGTTCAACTTGTGGTCTACTAGGACTCCTAGATCATTCTGCTAGAACTCTCACCTTGACCTATGGTGAGTATTGAGGGCACTGAGGGAACCCAGGCATGGGCAATACCACTGGGTCCATAGATCAGTAGTAGAGCATTTGTATGAAAGAGCCCACAGGCTCATTCTCTAGTATCTCCACTTACAAGGATGTCAGCTAGCAGAACATCTTTCTGAAATCCTGGAGATTCTCTAAGGCCAAAGACCAGAATAGACTATAGTGGACCAAATGTGATTTAGTATAAGTCAGCTTCATTATCTTCAGTCACATATCTGTTACTGGTATTCTGAATCTTGGGGGCATAGGCAAGGCTGTCCAAATACATTTTGCTGTTTGAGGCAAAGGATAAGATGGGACCTCTCCCCATTCTTCATAAAAAGGCAAATGGGCTTTTGAAAAAGCAGCTAGTTGAATCTTACTCCAGTATTGACAATGGGAAAGCATTCTCTGTTTGGAGTCACATTGCACTTGATACATTCATGACCTCTGAGTTATAATATAATATTGGGGAATTTTAATTAGCTCAAAAGTATGACTGCGAGAGGTTGGGTAACTTTGGGATCTTTACACCTGTGTATCCCACTACTCACTGAGGAGACCCCAAGCCAAAATGAAATAAACAACTTTTTATTGAAGAATAATCATGGAAGCATTCACACATGCACTCACATTCCTAAGCAATCATACAAGGCTAGTGAAGAATTAGGAGGAAGTATTTGGATAGAGCAATAGATTCAGGGACTGGGCTATACAGTAATTGCCTGTTCGGAGAGCAGATATTCATGCAGCGAAAGAGGACTCAGACTTGAAGCTGAGGGGCACATAGCAGACCAGAGGAGTGATGAGATATGTGAAGTTTGTGCACACTTTGGCTATGATTTGAGGGTACTTTCTATACCTAATATTGTACCCTTAGTGGTGTTTTGAGAGTACAACAATGGTTGGGTGAGTTTCCCACAGTTATACAAAGAAATCCCTGCTTCGTAGTCAGAACATTAATGTTGATGGGTTGTTGTTTTTTTGGCTACCTCTGTATTGTAGATAGGAGAAGGTGTGAAGGAAAGATGTTTGGGGGGATGAGTGTGGACAATAGGTATTCCAGTCACTGGTTGTTTTGAGAGTATGACTCACTGCCAGATGTGTCCAGGGAAATTAGCACATACCACCCCAACAACTGTCTAAGGGTGGGGTTTTTTTTTTTTGGCTTAATCTCATCTTGGGCAGGTTTGGTTTGGGGATTTTCCAAGACAACTTCTTAGGTCTTTTGATAACTTTAACTTGAATCCATCTGTGGCTGGCTCGGTCTCCTATAGACCTTGTGAACTGTCTAATATTGCCAAATTATGAATCATTGGAGGGAGGGGGTATAAGACCAGGTAACATAGGGTTAGGGTTCATCTACACTGGCCAGCATATACCAGCTCCCCACCTTTGTATCCTGCCCATGGATCAGCCCTGTTCCTCCCCCAGTACCACCACCAAATGGGAGAAAGTCCAGACAGGCATGTCTCCCTTACTTTCCCAGAAGCTAGGAAGCCAGCCTGCAACATGTGACCTAGTCCCTCTGGGTGTAATCTTCTTTGGTCCCATGCTGCAGGACTCCTTCCTGCTATGACAGAGTGACAGCAAACCAGCAGCTTCAGCAACAGGCTTGCACATCAGAATGGGCTCCTGCAGTCACAGGATCCATTTTTTGATGGTGGGAATGGATTAAAGCAGGTTTTTTTTTTAAAACACACACACACACACACACACACACACACTGTAATGGGCCCTACACTGTCTTTCTCTGTCTTAGCCCCATCTTTGCCCCAGGGGTTGTAAGGACTGCCCAGGGGCAGAATGGGGCAAAAGCCCTGCATGATCAGGACTGCAGGGCTCTAAGATGGGACCAAGATGGAGTACATTGCCTGTGTAGATAAGCCCTTAATTTGCTGCCCAAAGCAGCTTCCTCACACCATCAAATGATAGGGCTGGCTCCAAGCATAAAAGGAGACCTATAACTAAAGTATCAATAATGTCACACAAAACAAGGCAAGGAAAAGCAAAGCAAAGCAAAGCATAATTACTCTGTTGAAAATGCTTGATATATTTTGGCATCTCTCAGTCTGCTCATGTCTGATATATCCCAGCATTCAAGACATCCCTGAAAGGCTCAAGTATTGGCTTAACTTGGGCATTATACAGACAGGCTACTGGAAAGCCTTATCAGACCAACACAGCTTTAGCTGCTACCTGAAACACTCTGGCAGTTGTTTCTTAAGACTCTGTTAATAGAAACGACATGTCTGACTTGTAGAGGTCACACTTACATCCATGGCTAGCCAATGTTTAACAGCAGGCCAGTTCTGCTCTGAATCATTTCTCCCTCTTCTCCCCTCCACAGTAAATCTGCTGTGTAAATCAGCCCTAGGTTTATGCCATAGATCCACACATATACATCCTAAGGAAAATGGGTGTGTTAAAGCAGCATTTCAACTCTCTCCTCCCTTTCCATTCTGTGCACTGATGGCAAACAAATATGTAACAAGGTTTGAGGGACAAGATGTTGTCTATGAGGATCCACCATTCATTGGGAGGTCCTAGAGGACTTCTTTGGCATTTGAGCAGAAGCAGAGGGCTGGGTCCAGCTGCCATCTAGTCACCGTTTTAATTTCTCACAATACTTAGTGTTATTCCAGAACCTTGTGGATAATTGAAATGACAAATTCAGTTACCCGGCATACTTTTGAGGACTATGCCAGACTTGTATTTTTTAAAAACCTTGGGAGCATGAGGTGGACACAGATGTCCCCTTCTGCTAGGAGGTTGAGAGTTCAGCCCTGGCAACTGCCTAAGGCAAGAAGGGGGCAGAATCTTGCTTTTTTGAACAGCCTCAGGCAAAAGCAAACTGCTGCAGCCCCTCTGAAGGTTTTGTTTTTGTTTTTACCAACTTGACCACACTGATGTTGCTTGGTCAGATGTGTTCCAGTTTTTAAAATGTGTGAAATGTTGGAGGGAATGAAGAAGGGGAATTTCCTGGCATCTCTAGGGAAAGGGTTCCAAAGCCTCAGAGCATCACCAAAAAGGCATGGGAGGGTGGTGGGCTCCTAGAGAAAAGCCTCCCCTGAAGTTCTTAGAGCCTGGGTAGGTTCATTTGGGGTGATACGGTCCTTCAGATAGCCTGACCTGGCCTGTCTAGTTTGGCCTACCCTCTGGAGCATTGTAGTGTTTTTAAAAAAACTTTTTAAAAAACAAGGACTTTTTAAAAAACAAGAAGTGACCCAGAAATTAACTTTCTTTTTCTTCCTACTCCTCCCTTTTCTTTTGAGACAATAAAAAGTAAAAGTGTTTTTCAGTGGTGCAGTAGGGGAGGTGTAGCCTTCAAATTTACCTGTAGAACGAATGCCTTCAGATCGCTGATAGTTTCCCACCCCTGCCTTATGTCTAGCTGCCATATAGGCAAATGGCATTTTCCATATTAATGTACAGCTTCCAGAACAGTCTGAGCACTTCCAGGGAGATTTAGAAAACATTCCACTATGCAAGTGTGACCATTTGGCACATATGATCTCTGCAGATCAGTTACATTGACTGATCAAAGCACAGTTGTGCAGAGCACCATCATTCTGAGATTTGTCTACTGTACTGCTGGATTACCATTTGTAACATCTTTGACTGTATGGCTGAACCCATCTATATTCTCATTAAAAGTGTGCAAATCGTAAAGAGTTTCTTCTATTTCTTCTACAAGTTCAGCTGCTTTATCAAAGAGAAAGTATCTTATGTGGATAATTTAAAAGGTAGAAAGGATGGTCAGCAGAAATGGCAACTTAACGTGGTGTGATCAGACAGAGGAGATGCCCTCAAATGACAAAGACAGATCAGCTTCTGAGAAAGATTTATTACTGTCCTTCAAAAATCCAGCTCCCTTTCCAACTAAGCCCTCTAGTTTCCACTAGGGACATGAAGAATACTTGCAAAATATCTCATTCTTGCAAGAGAGAAATTCTTGAGGAATCACCAACCTCCAGAAGAGCTCTTGCCTCCCGAATGAAAATAAGATGAGGTACTTTTGTGTTTTCATGATGGCCTTTGTAAAGATATATCATTGAATACTAAAGTTAGGATGATCCATGCCATTGTATTTCCCATTTCTATGTATGGTTGTGAGAGCTGGACAGTGAAGAAAGCTGATAGGAAGAAAATCAACTCATTTGAAATGTGGTGCTGGAGAAGAGTTCTGCAGACACTGTGAACTGCTAAAAAGCCCAATAAATGGGTTCTAGAGCAAATCAAACCTGAACTTTCCCTAGAAACCAAGATGACTAAACTGAGGCTGTTGTACTTTGGCCATATCATGAGAAGTCATGACTTACTAGAAAAGATAATAATGCCCAGCAAAGTTGAAGGCAATAGGAAAGGAGATAGACCATATTACAAATAGACTCAATCAAGGAAGCCACAGCTCCGAGTCTGCAGAGACTTGGAGATCTCTCATTCATATAGGGTCTCCATATGTTGGAGTTGACTTGATGCCAGTTAACAACAAAACTGTAATTTGTGCCAAAAAAAAAAAAAAATCTCTACAAAAACCAAATATCTTTTCCCTGGGTAAAGCATTAGCCACACAGCAAACACAGAGGAAGAGGCCCAGAATTTTTTTTTAAAATGCAAGCATCCAGTCTGATGTTCCTAATTTTGACAGCTTATGTAGCAAGAGGGGCACCTATTGTAGTTTAGTTTAGTTGCATAGAAATCATTCTAGCAAATGTAGAAACACTCTGGTAGCTGCTAGAAAATATCTCACTGAGTTTGAAGACAAGCAGATTTTTTTTCTTATTCTTACATATAGGAATGAGACAAGGAAAGGTTTATATCCCTAGTTTTCACGTATTTCATCCCCCTCTCTTGGTGAAAATATTTGATTGAGGAGAAAACTGTGAATTGTTTCCCTTTATTAGAAAGATGCCCACCAAATGGTGGGGACATATACAGAAAATGGATCTATGGTGCTGGAGAGCAATGGGTGGGAAATTAGTTTCAGCTCATTTTTGAGCAGAATTTATTCAGTTCACTTCTAGAAATGATTGTAGATCCCATTTCAATCTAGTCTGAGCTTACTGTGTATGTCTGTTTCCGTGGGCTGATTGTATATAGGATGGGATGGTCATGCCGCTGATGTATTGGAAACATATAGACCTCTGCATCTTAGCACCAATATGGGATCTCCCTGCCTGTCTTATCCAATCTTGTGATAGCAGATCTGTGTGACAATTCTGAAGTGAAAGAAGGAGGCCTGAGACCGTAACTGAGACAATAAATGGCTTTCCACATTTTGGGGATGAAATCTCCTTCTTCATGAGTACGAGTCTGCAAATAACTGTTTAAGGTTATCTTTGCTATCTCAGTTACCCTTGTAGAGATTCAGCTCCTAAAGAAGGAGATTTCATCTCTGAAACATGGGCTGCCAGTTGTGCCAATGAAAGAATATTTCTTCAGAATGAATGCTGGACTTTGATTCTCTTCTCTCTCCCCCGCCTCCCCATTTGACATAGTTACCGACTCTTTCCCTTCTTGCATTTGACAATTCAGAAGACAATTCTGTTCAGATTGTTCAGTGTTTATATCATCTGATTTACATCTGTTCCATTCCAAATCAAAGCAAAAGATTAAGATTATGAAAGCCACAAGGCAGTGTGATGAGTGAAATTTGCATACGTGAAAAAAATAACACCAGTTCTATGAGAACTACACTGCTTTCCAGTTTGCTTCCAAGCTCAATTCAAGGTGCTGGTGTTGACCTTTGGGGCCAAGATATCTGAAAGACTGCCTTCTCCCATATGAGCCACCAAAAATCTTCAGAGGAGACCCTGGTGCATGTTCCAACACCCTGTGAAATTAGGTTGGTGGGTGCACATAACAACACTTTCTTTGTAGTAGCATCTCGTCTGTGAAACTCCCTACACAAGGAAGTTAGTCTGGCCCATGTCTTTTAAGCTTCCAGTGGGCAGTTAAAACAGTGTTGTTCCACATGGTATTCAGTGTTTTAAATGGTTGTTTTAATGGTTTCAAAACCATTAAATGGATGGTTTAATGGATTCAATGATTGTTTTTAGATTTATTTTAGCCATTTTTAAAGAGTATTTAATCTGTTAAAATGTGTTTTATCTTCGTATTGTTTTAATTGGCTTTTACTTGTTCATCACTTTTTTTGTGTTCTGGGAGGTAATACAGAAGTACATAAAATAAATAAATAATAAAATATACATCTTCCACCAGTACCAAACAAAGTAATTTGCAAGATAGATGTAGACAGACTCACTGGTCCATGGAAGTGTGGGGTGCCATCTTCAAAATATTTTGTGAATGATCCTGTTCATTTCAAAAAAAGCATTCCTAAACCTCAGCTCATCAGGTGGAATGGTGCCTTTCGCTCAGTGAACCTGAGATTCAGCATATAATGTATGCAGCAAACAGCAAGACCCTGCCAGACTCATCTGTGCATCAAACAGGTGCCTGCAGTGTGTTCACAGAGCTGCTTCCAGATCACTGATTACCATGCTAACCCATGCTAGCTACAGCCGGTCAGAACTGTATCATGGATCATGATAACAGTGTAGCACTGAGGGTCAGCCTGCCTATGGTGTAAGTAATACATTTGCTGAAGCTTACGACTCCTCCGGAGACTCAGAAAAAAAAGCCATTAATCAGCTTCTGGAGCAAATTATACCCAATCACCATAGCTCAGTGCAGGTGTTCTGCTTTTGTGTTCAGTACGCCTGTGAAGAGGAAGAAGCATGTAATGGCTGCTGGTGGTTCCAATGTCACTGCTGGTGGTGAATCCCTGTTCATGTATACCTTGGTGTTGTTATTTTTTTTTTAAAGCAAGCACTATTTTAATTATGGGTCCTTGGGAGTCATAGTTGGATAATTTTATTTCTATAGAAATAAAATGTCCTACTATTTAAGAATCATTCTCAAAGTTTCTTTCCTTATTATTCTGAAAGTGTTTAAGAATCAGGGAGCCCAGGTGGTGCAGTGGTTAAATGCCAGTAATGCTAGTCACCATGTTGCAAGTTTGATTCCAGAGGGCTCCAAGGTTCACTCAGCCTTCCATCCTTTCATAGGTCAGTAAAATGAGTACCTGTCTTGAGGGGGCAATTAGCTAACACACATTGGAAACTGCTTAATACAGTACAGATGTGTAAATTGCTGTTGCTTAAAACAAATTGTAAGCCGATATGATAGCCTTTGTGGCTGAAGAGCGGGGTATAAATACCTAATTTTAAAAAATTAAAAATTAAGCTGAACTTTTAAGGGAGCTATCCATGGTACTGAACCTGTCTTGAGGTGAGGCTTCAACACCTTGGATAGTTCATTTGAAATTCAAAATTAAACAGTGAGGACAGCTAAGACTATCAATGGTTCAATGGAAGTGATTGCTTCAGGCCCTTCATAGGCTAGTAGGGTGAATGCTGAAGGAACAAAGTACAGTCAGCCTTCTGTTTCCATGGATAGTTTATCCACAGATTCAACCATCCATGGCTTGTAATTAAAAACACAATAATTCCAAGAAGCAAATCTTGATTTTGACATTTTATATACAGGACACTATTTTAATATTTACTATTGGGACTTGAGCATCTATGGATTTTGGTATCCACAGGGGTTCCAGGAACCAAACTCCAACAGATGCCAAGGGCCCCTGTATAGCTTTCTTCCTCTTCTTTTGCATTCACTTCCCAAATCTCCTAGTGTTTGTGATAGCATAGCTATTTTGTGTATCACTTGGGTAAGTGAGTAAAATTGCATGGGATTTGTCCCATTAGTAAGTCACAATTGAACAAAATGGGAGATCACTATTTGGAACAGCTCCAGTGCCCCGACCACCTTAATCTGGTCTTGCATGGAACTGACTCACTGTCCCACCAGACATTTCTGGAGAAGTGGGCTAGCATCATCCCCTCCTTGGGTGTTTCTGTAGACAGAGCTCGGAAATCATTTTTTAAAAAGAACAGTGAATGTGATGACAAGTTGAAACTGGCCATTTCTGAAATCTCTGTTTTGACAGCCAGTGAGCCACCAGACACACTTAATTTCAATGACTCAAGAGTCAGGTACTTAGAGGACCATCTTCTCCAATACCAAGCTACCTGGGATTTGACATCAACCAGGGATGCCTCCACTTTTGATTCCCCAGAGTAGTGTGGCACATATAGCAAAGACACCTGGTTGGACTTCCTTGGTGGTGGCACCCCTCATATGGGACTTCTATATGAAATCTGGTTGCCATTGAACCCTTGTCTTTTAGGTTCCAGTTAATAACATACCTATATGTGCAAGGTTTGGGGTAATAAGAAATTATTCATCTTCTACCGATGCTTGTTTGTGATATTTGTATTTTCCTTTAGCAGACATTTATAATTTATTATTTTAGATACAGTTGTGATCTCTGGTCTTTGTTATTTGTGATTTTTGGTGTGTTTTTTTGTGGGAGAATATAAGGTAGCTAGTTTGAACTCTTATTTGGAAGACCAGAATTGGATAAACTACTACAACAATGGAGCAATATTAGAATGATACTCAGAGAACCATAGCCTCATCTTGCTACCTTTCTATTGCAGATGCTTCAACATGTCATTATATTCATTCTTCTTAAAAGTATTTTTTTCCCCAGCCCTGTGCAGGGAAGCCAACTTTCTGAACAAGAGAGCTTCCACTACTTATGGATATTCTCCAGGTGATTTTAAATCTTGATTTTCCAGGGTTTAAAATGGCACTGAGAACCTCCACTGATAAAGAAAGGTCAATGGAAGATGGGAAAAGAATGAAAGCAAAACTGTAATTATAAACCATTTCAGTACATCTCTACATGACCATTCCAGCAGCTCCATGTGTTTGTATGCCTGCATTGCCCCTTTCATTGCTGAGAGGAGCCCTGTTGTCTCTTGAAACCTGCACACAGTGGTTAACCCTTCTTAGCCATGCACACCTGCCTGCCTGTTAGCTTTGGCCATTGCGCTCACTCACATGGTATTTCAGTTCAGCTGGATCACTTTTTAAACTCCTCTGCATACAATAAAGATGACAGATGGGAGGCACTCAGTGAAGCTAACCGCTGAAATATCTTTAATTGGGTATTGATGGGTGGGAAGAAAGACATGGTGTTAGCTTCTTAGAGCCTATTTGCAAGCAGAGGCTGTGGCTGGAGGAGTAGCTCTAGGGCAGGAATGACATGGACTGACACACATGCACAGTATTCAATGCCAGGGGAGTAACTGCTTCATTCTCCATTGGAAGGTTGCAGTTTTGGGCCAGTAGGTCCACATTCAGGCTGAGATCTTCTGGATCCCAGAATAGATGCTTAGTCTCCACAAGAACACACCAACCTCTTAGAAGATCAGGCCAGCCTCCATCTTGTGGAAACCTTTACTCTAAAGAAGCAGTTAAAAGAGTACCCTTTTTGCATCCTAGAGTCATATTGCCTGTCTCCTTAAGGCCTTACTCAGATATGGAATCACACTCAATGAATCCAACCCCTCATTCATGTTTGCACTGGCAAGGACTGCATCTACATAATCTCCCATCAGATTACACATGTTAGTGACAAGACCTGTCAGTTATCAAGAGAGGAAGATGAAGCTGTGGGGGGAGGATACATTTGATTGGGAGAATCTTATCAGGTCTTTGGAACTGATATAAGAGAACAGCACAAATGCCAAATAATAATGAAGCTGTTTTGTCATCCCCCTTCATTTCCCCTTGTAGCCCAATGGTATATCCTCACCTTTATTAAGTGATGGTTGTGATGAAACACTGTTACCAGCCTTCCCCCTGTTTCTGGAGTGATCTTTGGTCTCAAATGGGGGTTGTCAGAAAGGAAACTCCAACTCACCTTCCAGTAGACAATCTCTACTTTTAGAACATATGACATAACTTGATCTGACTTTTTTTTCTACTGACAGACAGAGTGGACAAACAGTGGAAACTGGTGGCTTTCATGCCAATGTGGTGGTAAAACTGTCCCAGGATTTACTCTGAGCTTTAAAGGAGCTTTCCAAGGTGATGAACGTGTTTGTGGGGTAGTGTTCAGTGCCATGGATAAACTGCTTAGAGGTTGGCCTAAAACCCAGACCAAATTCACTATCTTGCTGACATGGAGGTTACCAGCTGCTAATGTGCATAAGGCGTTCTTCTGCCTAAGTTCAAAGATAAAGGGTTAATTTGAATATGATGAAGTTAAGTGGACCTTAACTAGATTTATCTCAGTTTAATCTGGAAGTATTTGCACCCAGGGCAGGTTGTGAAAAGCTGGTCTGCTGTCTCATGCTGAAGCTCACCTTGAAGATCAAAGGGAATAGCACTTTTGCTTTCATTTTCCACAACATAGTCTTAAGTAGCCCATCAAAAGGGACACCATCAAATGGACCAGGAAGTTCTTGGTTCAGATCCCAGCAGATCCTGTCATGCATTGGCCAAATCTGAAAGAAAAGGAAGGAACACTTTTGTAATCCTATGAAATGTGGGAGGGGAGCCTGAGATGGCTGTTCCAATTGGTGTATGCCTTTTCACATCAAGGAAATGAAAGCTTTTTTGTGTGTGTGTGTTGATCAGACTCTGGGCCAGAAAACAATCTTCAAGCAATGATGTCAAATAGGTGTGTACTTATTTCAGATGAAGCCTTAATTCCAAACAGATGTGGATAGCTTTGGAGGTATTCGGGCTTCCTGCACAGTAAAGCGGGTCTTATCGGGAAAAGGTCTTGATGCTTATGTGGAGGTATGTGTGTAAAGGAAGGACATGCCTAAAAACATCTGGAAACACCACCCCCAAAGCAAGGACCTAATTGCCAACTGCCATTGCAAGGACCCTCAGCATTTCCAGGGATGCAGCTTTACTTTTCTCCCACACAAGTCAATGGAAACAACATCCTAAGAAGCACCTTTGTCCAAATTGGACTGAAGCATAGAGTCCTCTTACTGGAGGTGCCAAAAGGATTTCTCTCCCAGGGATTTTCTGTGCACACTCCTAGTGTTAGTACAAAGAAAGAAGGTAATGAAAAGGACAGTGTTCTCAGCTCCCTGGTTATTATAATCTCTCTTAGCCTTCTTTCTTTGTCATTTTTGATACTTTAGTTTTGATAGTCAAGAGCTGAGTATAAGCAATTGATTTAATTGCTGGCAAATTATTCATTTTTTAGGAAAAATCCAATAGTCAGTACTGGGTTTTTCTTCCATCCCAACTGGCCTGCAGAGCAACACAGAAAGCCGTATGGCCACAGCCAACACCTCAAGACATTCCCTGATTGCTTCTTTCTTGTGATCAGCTGAATGGACTCTAATTGCCACTGGGAAGTTCAGAAGGAGCTGATGAGAAAGAGGCAAGGGCAGAAGGTCAGCTCAATGTACTTGGAGAGGAAGGGAACTGGGAACGACTGATCTTTTATCAAATCTAATCAAATACCAAGGTGAGATTATTGCCAGAAATTTGACCTTTTGCTATAGAATTGGCTAGTCAATGAGCTCCCCAGCAAAGGACCAAAGAAAGTCTCTGTGCATTTCAAGTCCCCTTTATTTAGGAATGGGTGAATCCATCAAGTTCAGTCTCATAGACTTTCTCATTATTTTACCACCAATCTCATTGCAACTCAGTTCTACCTGGGAATTCACACCTCCTTTTCCCCACCTAGGAACCAGTATGTATTTCAATGCTTGCTTTTCAAAATGCATGCCTCATTGTATGCTTTTCTTAAATATGCATATTTTAATACATTTGTCATTGAGGACAAATCTCCATTATTATTTTTTGCACATTTTGCTCAAAAGTATGCATTTGATATCTTGCATGACTTTGTTGTTGTTATTGCTGTACACATTTTCCTCCCAAAATCCATTGCAAGAGTCAGACTTTTATGAATTTAATCAGTGAGAATCATAGAATCATAGAATTGCAGAGTTGGAAGAGACCACGAGGGCCATCCAGTCCAACCCCCCTGCCACGCAGGAAATCACAATCAAAGCATCCCCGACAGATGGCCATCCAGCCTCTGTTTAAAGACCTCCAAGGAAGGAGACCCCACCACGCTCTGAGGGAGTGTGTTCCACTGCCGAACAGCTCTTACTGTCAAAAAGTTCCTTGTCATGTTGAGATGGAATCTCTGTTCCTGGGGCTTGCACCACAGCATATAAACTCCACACACACACCTACCCAACCATTCTCTGAAGATGCCAGCCACAGATGCAGGCGAAACATCAGAAGAAACTATTCCAGAACACAGCCTCACAGCCCAGAAAAAAACCAAGGAAAATCTCAGGGAGAAATGTTTGGTAGCTTATTAAAAGAAAGGGGTTCATCCAATTTGTGGCCTGTAACAGCAAGCAACAAATGAGACTAAAGGTCAAACAAGATATGCTTATCCCTTTCTTTTACAGAGGTAAAAGTAAATGATGCCTGTCTGACACAGTATGTTTTCTTTACCTACATAACTTGCATCGACATATTGCTTTGGTTATTGAAAAGTAAAGATGAACTCAACTCTGCAACTCTGATGGGTGAAACACATATCTCTGAGGAAATTCCATTGTGGGAGGGGAAACAGGTGAATCATAGGTGATATACATTCCATTTAACTTCTTTTTTGACCCTGAGAGATTTTCACATTACTAGAGAAATGTGTGAGGACAAGTGTGGTGTAGTGGTTTGAGTGCTGGACTGGGACTTTGGGAGGCCAAAGTTCAAATCCCCACTCAGTTATGGAAACCCTCTGGATGACCTTGGGTTAGTCACACTCTTTCAGCCTGAGAGGAGGGCAATGGGAAACCCCCTCTGAATAAATCTTACGAAGAAAACTCCATGATAGGTTTGGCTTAGGGTCACCATAATTCTAGAATCATGGAACCATTTGAGTTGGAAGAGACCACAAGGGCCATATGTCCAAACCTCTGCCATGCAGAAACAATCAAAGCATTACCAACAGATGACTATCCAGCCTCTGTTTAAAGACCTCCAAAGAAGGAGACTCCACCACACTCCAAGGCAATGCATTCCAAAATGACTTGAAGGCACATAACAACAACTGAAATGTGCTCCATTCTGCAAACTGATTATTCCCACATTAAAATATGAAGATACACACTGGATATTCCCACATTAAAATGTTAATCAAATGGATTTCTCACCTTTCATTACTTTGGTCATAGATTTGTAAAGGTTCATTGTAATGTTCTTTTGAACTTGAAGGAATGTCATTCCATTTGTGAAGTTTCCATTTCTGCACTTCTTGTTTCACAGGGTCCTGGAAGGAGTCTTCCAAATATGACATTCTTTCAAGGAATACACCTGATCTTCTTTGTCCCAATTTCCTCTTTCAAAAAGTAGCCTCAATGAACTCTCTTTCTCAATGTACCCCTTCTCTACCATTTTTTTTTAAAAAAGGAACATTATTTTAAAAAATCAAAATCAAAAGTGTACCCAAGGCAAGTGTTGTTGGTGGGATGGAAGCCCACCAACATAGGTAGAGGCATCCCATTGAGAGAGGTTCCCATAAACAGCATTGGAAACAGTCCCATTGAGTTCCATAAACAGCACTGGAAAATGGAGAAATGTAGTGGCCTGCAACATATATCCACCTGTGGCCCTGGAAACGAACCTCCCGACTTGTTCACATGAGCCTCTGTGAGATTTTTCTTCTCACCTGGTTCCTTGTTTTTTACAAGCACTTGGCACACAGAGACTCTCCCCTTGAGGTCTTTGACAGTTTAAGGCTTTCTGCTACGTTTGTGCAAGATGCTCCGTCAGGTCTGCAGAGCCCTTTTGACACATCTCTAATGTTATGGCAAATAATCCACCCTGATAATAACAATACTTAACACTTACGCAGCACTTATAATCTCCAAAGCCCTTTACAAATGTTAGCTAATTGCTCATTATCTCTGGAATATGCCCAGAGTTCATGCCTTGGGTGGATGTCATTATCAAGGCACTGGAGTGCAGACCATTCGCATACAGCAGAGTGCCAAGATGGAAGAAATTTGAGGGAGGTGGGGATCAGTGCATCAATGCAGGTTTCTCTGTATTCCTTGTGTTTCTTTTGGACTGCTGTTTAAACAGTTTTCTCATTTCCATTCTGTCTGCCCATCTATTTCCATTCTCCACTCACCAGTGTTTACCTTGAAGTTGAACTCTACTTGGTTTGGACAAAGACATTTTATCAGCATACACATGTTAATATGATAATTTGTTTATCTGTGTTGGATGTCTTTATCACCTGTCAGCAATGCTTAAATAACTATGGTTAAGATACTCATCACCTGCTGTTACTGTTTGCATCCCATTCCCACACATTTCCCCACCCCACAGCCCAACCATATGTATGCATATCTATAAACTAGAGCTCTACACCTGTTGAAGTTGGCCAGAGTCCACCAAAGTTTAAAGCAAAAACAACTAGATAGACTCCTTGTTTGTGTAAAAGGGATGAAAGCATTGTTTTTGCCAGTAAAGCTTAGAAAAGTTCCTTTTTTTTGAGTAGGATTCCAGTAATCCTTGTCCCAAAAAGTAACTTCTCCATGGTTTGTTTACCACCATCCTCAACACAAACAGTTCTTAAGTGCTGGGACCATTTCAATATGGGTTAATATACTTTTCTTGACTAGTCACCTTTGGCATCTATTGGCAAAGCCAGTGAATAGTGAAATTGTGCCATAACATGTCAACCTAAACATTTCTGGTATGTCAAACTTTGAGCTTGATGATGAGAACAATGCTTTTCACAGAAAATAATAGTTTGAAATATTCTGAGATTCTTTCCCGCCAGCCTTCCCCCTCCTGCTAAATTTCAATGACCACCAATCAACAAGTTTCAGTCTGACCTACTTCACAGGGTTGTTGTGATGTTAATTACTTTTTGGCAAGGACCTTCCAACTAGATGTTATTCAAAGGCATTATGTTATTTCTGACATTTTTCTTTACTTTCTAACAAATGTCATGAACATGATAAAGTCTGCCCAGGTTCATAAAATTTGTTAGAAATTGGAAATGCTTAGGAATTGTCTGTATAATAAGAAATGCTGTGGAAATTAAGTTACATTTAAATAAAATTTACATGCAGCGAGTTCCAGATGATATACCACATTCTTTTCATATCCTCTCATATCAACCCTGGTGAGTTTGATTAGGTCTAGAGAATTACTGGTCTGAGAAACCCAGTGAATTTTCATGGATTATTGAAGATCTGCCAGGTCTCAGTCCAGTATTTTATTGACTATACAACATTGACTGTGTTGAAATATTTGTGTTACAGTTGGCCCTCCGTATCCCTGCTTTCTGCATCCATGGATTCAACTATACATAGCTTGCAAATATTCCCCAAAAAATCATTTCCAAAAAGCAAACCTTGATTTTGCCATTTTATATAAGAGATACTATTTTACTATGCCATTGTATAGAATGGGACTTGAGTATCCATGGATTTTTGTATCCACGGTGGGTCCTGGAACTGAACCCCAATGGATACCAAAGGCCCACTGTAAAGGTTTTCCCCCCTGAAATGAGGACACCTTCCAGAACCAAAGTACCAGAGTTGAGAAACCTTATGTTCCTCCTTGATGTCGACACATTACAGCTGGCATCCTGTTAGAGACTTAAGCACATTTAAGTTTCCCTTAAATGTGCGTATATACTTTTCCAGACACCATGGAGGCTGGTATTCCCATTCTCCTTCTGCAGCACCCAATCCTTCCAGACTTACTGAACAATTTCTTGAGACCCCCTGCATGGCCATTCTTTGCCACATGGGCAGCAGCCAGGATTTTAGAAGTATCTGGCTATGTCCCCATTTGAACATTTGAACCGTCCCCCCACTCCAAATATTATTGCCGGCTTCAAGGACATACGCCTGGGCTACAATCAATGGCTAACAGAAGATTGTTTTAGTAGAGAGCCATTTACTCAGTGGAAGTGAACTGGGCTTCTGCTATTATCAATAAAATGGGAATAGATTGCCTCATGCACCAACATCACATCACCATTATAATTATGCATTTACCCAGGATGCATTATTCATGCATGGCTGTAATCAGCTAATCCTTTTCTTCACTTTCTTGGTTCTGTCACACCAATGTTCTTATGAGAAATATATATAACACAATTAAAACATTCCTCAATTAACCTTCATTTCGTACTAAATTGCTCACCATCACCAGCAAATTTACGACAGAAGCAGAGGTGTGCAGTCTGAGTAGGGTTTCTCTACCTAACAGCCTTGATTTTTGTATAATTGCTCATAGCAGCTTTTCCTAATCTAGTGCTCTTTAGATGTTTTGGTTTTTTACTCCCATCAGTGCAATCTTTGGGGTGACTGGGATTATAGTTCAGTTTATCCAGAGAGCACAGTCTTGGAAAGTTAGTTCAAAGTGTTTGTGAGCAACAGAGCTTGGAAAAGTTACTGTTTGGAATGAAATTCTGAGAATACCCCAGGTGGTAATGTGGATTCTGTGGGTTGTAGCCCAGAGGTAATTGCTTTTTGGTTTTCTTATATGGAACCGCCATAGCACATTTTACAGAAAAGGTGTTTGTTTTGTTAATGGGGGTTTGTATAAATTCGACTATCTATCCTCATTTTTACAAAGAATATGTGAAGTTTTTATCAGATTTTAATATTATTATTCAAATACTAATATTATACTTTTGTATAATAATGACATTTTTGGTCATCATCATTATCCATAATCATAATCATCTGTTCCAGTAGTGCAAGCAAGGGTGGTGCAGCTGATAGAGGAGTCAAAGAAGAAAAATCTGAAGTCAACCCCGCTTCACACTGCACAATTATAGTGCTATGGTTACACTTTAATTATGATAATTCCATCCTATGGAATTCTGGGATTTGCACTTTCAGCCAGAGAGTTCTTGTGCCTTACCAAACTACAGCCTCAGCATTCCATAGGATGCTGCCATGACAGTTAAATTGAAATCATTACACTATAACTGTGTACTGTGAAAGGGCTCTAAGTCTGTACCTGCAACTGCCACCAGAATTATTATTATCAATAGTCCTGCTCAGGTCTTGCTTACTACAAAAAGTTGTTGTGAAGATAAAGCAGGATGGAGAAGATCATCTGTAATTGTGAAAGAGTTAGGCTGGGATGGACATTTATGACCTTTGTTTTGGGCTTATCCTGTGATAGGGTTGCCTTAGGGTCACCATAAGTCAGAAATGTCTTGGACAACAAAAATTTATTTTGGTCAGCTCATTAACATTCTCTCTCTCTCTCTCTCTCTCTCTCTCTCCCTCTCTCTCATAAATACAGAGAGCTGACTCCACCATTAGACAGAATAAGGCCATAGGTTGAAGTAACTGGAAGGTATCATCCCCCCCACCTTGTCAGCCATTCCTTGGGCATTTCCCTCTCTTGGAGGAGACAACAGCATGTACAACACAATTTGTCTTGTATCCCTTAAGCAAGTCTACTGCCCTCAAGTGAGGTGGATGAAAGACACTTTCCCACAGCTGTTGTGGAAGTAAGATCCAGCTGCTAGACCCACCATGGACTAGAGGGTTATGTGTGCTATTTTGTCATTTGGCTCAGGCAGCAAAATGTCTTGGGCCTGTTTTGTATACACATGCACACATGATTATGCACATACCCACACTTTCTGTGTTTTGATGGGTTTTCCCCCAAAGAATGGGTCACACATTTCTGCTTTCTAAGTGGATTGTAACTTCTTTTTAAAGGGCTAACATGTGCCATTGGAATCATGTTAACTGTGCAATAAATTTGCATAATGTAGATCCATGGTGTCTCATCAGAGTCACTTTTAAATGCTGTTATTGCCCATGAGCCACTATAAATTCTCAATATGGCATCCATGTTAAATACTAAAGCTGCTGTGGGTGCATTGTATGCTAATTGCCTGCAATGCTGTGACTGAAAGAAATATATTGGTTTGGATCTAGACTAGAGCTTATTCAATCATTCTCTCTGAGGTTAAGTGTGCATGCAAGGAAGGGAGAGGTAGCAAGCCCCACAGCCTCCATCGTTGCTTTGCAATGCACTTTGCTCGCACAAAAGAATGATGAGCCTGAAGAGGACAGCCTCTTTGACCTGTGGAGATTCTTTCTTTCTTTCTTTCTTTCTTTCTTTCTTTCTTTCTTTCTTTCTTTCTTTCTTTCTATCCCACCCTATATCAAAAGTATCCCAGGGTGATGTGCAATCAGTGCAGACAAGCTAAATCCATTCAAAGCAGTAAAAATAATTTAAATAGACTAAAACGTATTGAATATGGGCTGGCGTCCTGTTGGGAAGTTACATTCTTGTAAACCAACTTGTGGTTATGTAGAGTTGAATTGCCCTGTAACACAACATTTGTAAGTCTCAGGAGGGGAGAGGAAATATAGCTATGCCATTGGGACAACAACATAAGTGGAGCCAGCAGTGTGGCTATTGTGCTATGGACCTTATGAACAATGTATTCCAAGGCACAATGTGTCCCAATACACAATGTGTCCTGATGCACGATATGTCTTGTTGCACAATGGGAGCCACCATTGCACAACAGAATATCTTGCATGGTACCCCATTGTGCATCACTGCAATTCATTAGCATGGCTGTGTATTATGCCATAGCTCTGTCATCATCAAGTTATACATTGTAGCATCTGATGGATGATCTCAGCCAGGGCTAGAAAGTTTTTTTTTAATGTTTAAAAGATTAAAACACTTTTGAAACCATATGTATTAGTATACAGCTGTGTTTTTACTTCGTGCCTAAATGAAACCAGTGTTGGCGCCAGTTGGGCCTCCCAAGGGAGAACATTCCACAGCTGAGACACCATAGCTGAGAAGACCTTCTTCCGCATCCTCAAACAACGCACTGTTCTCCCTCTTGGAACACAGAGCAGGATCTTCCCCTTCCGGCAGGCCCCAGTCAGGCAGACATAGGGACAGGTGCACAGTGTTAGAGAAAATGGTAAGGGAGTTTTTCCTTGTTTTTTTTTTTTCCCTGGGCTGTGAGGCCATGTTCTGGAATAGTTTCTTTCTGACATTTCGCCTGCATCTGTGGCTGGCATCCTCGAGATTTCTCTGAGGATGCCAGCCGCAGATGCAGGGGAAACATCAGAAAGAAACTATTTCAGAACACGGCCTCACAGCCTGGAAAAAAACCAAGGAAAATCTATGGATGCTGGCCATGAAAGCCTTCGACTTCACATGTAAGGGAGTTTATTCTGAGCTTTCCCCTCTCTGTACTGCAAAAAAGCCAGAAGGCCAGTATCAAGAGGACACTTCTTCTTGATTTGCCCAGTACCACATGTAATTTTGCATGCTCATGTAATGGATTGTAGAAAGTAGCAGAGACAACCTCACTGAGATGGTGCTGAAGACACTCTGGCACCACATTGAGGTGTGATGACATTGGGGGCCAATCCAGAATTGATAAAATTTGAGTAATTGTGAAAGTTAGCACAAATTCAGGAGCCCATTCACACTAAAGAGATAATAGTGCTATATACTGCTTTAACAGTCATGGCAGCATCCTATGAAATCCTGGGTTTTGTAGTTTGGTGAGGCACTGGAGCTCTCAGGCTGAGAATTCTAAATGCCCCTCCCTAAACTACCAATCCCGGGATTCCATGGGATGTTGCCATGACAGTTAAAGAAGAATATAGCATGCTATTTGTGTATGTGAATGGGCACATGAATGGTGATGAAAAGCTGTACTTTTCTAGATGGCAGAGCATCCTGCAGCCATGATGGAAACCAAATGCTGGATGCAATTCAAAAAGGCTTAAGCAACACATTGAAATACAAAGCTTCTGAGACATACCTTCTCCTTGACCACAGAGGGAGCAGTTAGTCCCAGGAACAGACTATTAATATAAGGTTATGAAGCCTGAAAGGAAGCAGTGGTCTTTTCAATCTTCTATTTCTTTCTCTTTTTTTCTCAGCTATTTGTTTGGAGAAATAACCTTGTTCCAGATTAAAGGCTATATTGGCAACTGTACAGAAACTTATTTCCTACTGCACATTTGGTTTTCCCACTGTGCAAAATCTGTTTAGATGTGCATTAGAATAATGTCTGTCATGAGCAAAGGAGGGAGGAAGAAAGGTATGCGCTGGTGTGCTTCTCTCCTTGTTTGTTTAGTGAGCGCCCCCCAAAACAATTGGATAGGGCTGCAGTCATGCAGTAGATTCTCTGAGACCCATGGAACTTAGTCATGACTAGCTTGCTCTCTTGATCTCAGGACTTTAAATGCTGATCTTAAGGTTCAGAATCAGGCAGCCTGGTCCCAAACCACTTGAGGGTTTCAAAAGTCAACAGAGAAGTTTAAGCTTACAATATTCAACCATAATGCCCCATAAGAACAAATTCAGGTGGGGAGTGCTGAACCAAAACAGAACCACTGAAGACTTTATCACACCAGCATGCTGCCCATCTGCAATAATGCTAGCTTAAGAATGGAAGCATACCAGTTTGACATCATTTATTTTCACACATCCTCTGCAATAGCACTTTGGTGCTGCTTTGGTGATCCATGGTCGCACAATCTGTTTTCCACACCACCATCATAACACCACCTTTTGACCCCTGTATGCCCTGCAAGGCGCATGTGTGCCTTTCACATTATTTTATTGTATTTGTGGTTTTTTAACTGCAATTGCAAAATTATGGCAATAATAAAATAAAATAAATAAAAGAATAGAAAATAAAAGCAAATCAGCCTACTAGGGGATAGCCAGGGGGAGGGGAGAGAGGAACAGAATCACACCCACTCCTGCCTGAGTGCCTGAGAAACTGAACTGCAGTGGGAGGTACTTATTGCATGGAAATCCATAGTGGAAAAGCAGTGTGTTTGGGAGGCAGTGACAGATGGCATGCAAAGCTACAGGACAGAATGGTGTTGTGTGGTAAGTAATGGTCAAAGATGCCGTTATCCCATGAAAACAAAGCTTTACCAGCCTTCTGTGATAAAGTCCTGAGAAACAAAAGGAAATCATCCACATGCTTGGAGGAACTCCATGGCTTCCAAAAGTGCTAAATTTTGGAGTAATTAATTAATTGATACAAGAAAAAAACTTTTGTAAAAGAATAATCCTAAATGGGCTGGCATCTCAACTCTCAGGTTGTGGAGGAATGGAATATCTTAGAGGAGGACATGTTTTACTGGTTGGCATCTTGATCAAAAGTTCTCTCACTGAATTCTGGTTTCTCTCTTTTTTTCCCTGGTGATGTTATCCTTTCCTCTGTAGTTATAAATTTTGTATTTTTTTGCTCACAGCTTCCCCTCAATGCACCATAATAACACAGGTCATGCTGACACACTGTTACAATCCACACACGTTTATCTAAGGATCAAGGTAGAAAGAAGACATTTTATGCCCTGTTAAGATATCAGCAGAATACCTGATGATTCTATCACACATTTGTGTGCATGCAAATGATTTTAATGAATTCTTTTATCTCCTTAGCAGGGCTTTTTTTTTTTTTTTGTACTTTTAGAGGCAGACAAAAACAAAACAACAAAACAGATCTCATAGACTCCATCCACTCCTTTCTGCACAACTTCACCTACTTCTGACAAAGTTTTATGATGACTGCCTGGAATGCATTTTGAGTGAAAAGTGTAACTTTCCCCCAGCCCCCAGAGGCTCACTATATATATATATATATATATATATATATATATAGTGAACACACAAGAAAGCAAGAATTAGATCATTTGGGACACAGAGATTAAATGCAACATATTTGAAGGACCATATCATCCCATATGAACCTGCCCATGCTTTAAGATCTGGAGGGGAGACATTTCTCTCTGTCCCACCACCTTCACAGGCATGTTCAGTGGGAACCTGGGAGAAGGCCTTCTCTCCAAAGTGTGGGAGCAAACCTCTCTGTGGTTGCTCCCACACTTCGGAACTCCTTCCTAGGGGAGCTAGGGTGGGCCCTTCTTTGTTGGCCTTTCATCAACAGGTTAACACCTTTCTTTTCCAGCATGTCTTTGGAAACCAATTTTAAACATGAAAAGGGCTTTTTATGGTGCAGTACTGTTTTCAATTTTGGTTTTAAAGTAAGGTTTTAATTCTGTTGTTTAATATTGTATTAATTACAATTTGGTGACTTTTTAACCGTGTGTATTCTCATGGTATTTTCTGCCTTTTTGTAAGCCACCTTGAGTCCCAGTTTGGGAGAAAGGCAGGATATAAATAAAGGGATGGATGGATGGATGAAACTGGCAGCAGGATCAGGATTTTTACTTCCTTCCCATATCCTATAACCCCCAGAAATGTCTGCAAACCAGTCCAGAGAGTTTTGAAAGTAGTTTGTTTTTGTTTTTGCGGGGGAAGGCTCTACCATGGAGAGGAATAACCCCTCCCCATGTATGCTGGATTCTGCCCTTAAATAGAAGCATTTATTTGTTCAGTACATAGTCAATCTGTGGAGTTTCCTGCTGCAGGATGCCATAACACAGCCCAGTAGCTGGACAGCTTTAAAAGGATAACACAAATTAATGGAAGATAAGGGTATCAGTGGCTACAGGGCATGATGGATGAGTTTCCTATAGTCTCAGAGGCAATGTACTCCTGCATATCAATTGCTGGGGAGCAAAAGTGGGGAATGATGGTGCTGTTGCAATTATATAATGTTTGCAGGGTGTTCCATAGGCAATCGTTTAGACACTGTATAAGTATAGACTGAGCTCCTTCATGAGAGACTATGATTCATAGCTCTGTGATGTTGCAGCTGCATCCCTGACAGGACATGCAACACTTCTAGTGAATTGCAACAGTGCTTATCAGGGAATCCTGTAGTGTCTCCCATTGCACGGAAGGAGTTCCTATTGAGCAACAAGTTCCATAGGATTCTGATGCCCATTCTGCAAGGGTTCTCATAGCACTCTGATGTTCATTGAGGCCCAATGAGGCCCACGATGCAACATCCATGTTGTTGGCTGTATTGGAGGAATGGTTCCAGGGACATAGCTATGTCTCTGCTTCTCTCCTGGGAATACAAGTGTTGCACAATGTGACAATTCACCTTTACATGTTTGTAATCCAGTTTATGATAATGTAAATACCTAAGAGGATGCCAGCCATAATATTTGCCCAGAAATCCTAAATGCTACAGGTTAGTCCCAGCTAGAATAGAACCACTGAATCAATTGTTGAATGGTAAGTCTTTTTTATTTATTTATTTATACCCCGCTCTTCAGCCACAAGGCTATCAGAGCGGCTTACAAATTGTTTTAAGCAACAGCTATTTACACATCTACACTGCATTAAACAGTTTCCAATGTGTGTTAGCTAAGTCAACATGTAGGTAAATCCCATTCACTCCATAGGTCTGCTCTAATTGAGAATAGTAATAGAATTCATTATAATCAGCCTTTGGGCTGATCTAGAAGGGTTCTTCTTATCTTCTTATGTTCATTTTCCCAATTTCCACTTATTCATTAGTATATGTGTGATATGTGTGTAAACTGTAAATGCATGAGCTTCATACAACTAAAGCAGATCAATGAAAGGGATTAGGGAGCGGGGATGGAAATAATATTCCAAAATTTTCCAAAACAAAGTAAACACAAAACAAAACAAAAGCATGTATCTCAAACCCAGAAATTCTGAAAAAAAGAATCCTGGACTGATAAGCATCTTCATAGTTTGGGTCTTCTTCTATGCAAAATTTGCATGTGATTGTTTTCCACAGAAAATGCTTTTTTCAAATTATTTCCTGCACAGAAAATGCTGCAATGGGGGAGGCCTTATTCTGCACAAAATTTTTCAAGTGGGTGATTTGCATAGAAAACAGCCTTTTCTGCACAGGAAATAGCATTTTCTGTGCAGAAAAAATATTTCTCCCTGGTAATATTTTTGGTGAGAAAAATGCTGTTTTCTGTGCAAAAGTCCTATGTGCAATTTTTTTTGCAGAATTAGTCATGAGTTGTGAATATGCTGTAAAACTGCATGATTTTCAAGGCCTTTTTCAGAGCAGAAAAACATTGCTAAAGGTACTCTTTGCTTCCTTCACAAAGAAGGAAAATTTTCAAAGCCCTTTTCAGAACAGAAAAAAATACTAAAATTACTGATTGCTTCCTTCAAGAGGTAATTTTGTGAAGATTTATATCCCAATTTGGAAGGGAAAACAGGTTCCTAAACCCTGTTGATTGATCATCCTTCCTCAAACTTCAGATATTCAGGCTTGGCTCATATTGGCCAGGCCCTTCTAGAGTAAACCCACTGAATCAATTGTTGAATAGTATGTACAGTTGATCCAATGGGTCTACTCTAGATTCAGCTAACAATAGTAAGTCTAATTCCACTTCCCCCTCTTTATGTTTATTTTATACCTGTCCTGAATGCTTGGAAAGAATTGTTGGGTCAGAATTTGGAAAATCACCTTTTTGACCACAACTTCCAAACTGCTAGTGTTTTTAGAACATCCAGATCCATTCAAATGGAAATGCGTCAAACTTTTGCTAGGTGAGTGGCATCGTAATGGATGCAAATATGAGGAGCAGAAGATATTTGTATTCTAAATCAGTTAAATATAAGCTAAGACAACATTACTGGTCCTTGTTCTTCACCTAGGGTCTGTTGAAAAGAAATGAACAGGTGAGGGTAAAACCAAAGGCCTGATGTACCTAGAAAGGCCAACTGACTCTGCAAGCTTAATTTATTCCTATAGTATGATTTTGTATAACCTACAAAGAGGGACGGGGCACAATTCATTTGCTTAATATTTTAATAGGGACCCATCCAATTTGTACTTCCTGAACCCATACATGAACTGAAGGCAATTACCCCTCATTTTTCACACTTTTCTGAAATTTTAAATACATAATTACAATCAAAAATCACATACAACAAAATGTACATCAAAGTACAGTGTAACTGAAAATGTGGACGTTAAGTAAAAATGTATATCCCAAAGACATGCATTAGGGAAAATTATGTTCAGAAATATGAACAATACGGGGAAAAAACTTATAAAAGGACATTCACAAAATGATGAGGAAATGGCATGAAATGAAACTGATGCTTAAACAGATGCTACTATTCTAGAAAGTGAAACAGATTTTTCTCACTCTAACAAGGATAGATTTGGAGTTGCTGGCATTCCAAGCAAGTGGTACTGTATTCCTTTGCCATGTGGGGTCTTGCAGAGACCCCAAAAGTAAGGCCATTAGAAGCAGAAACTCAGGAGCATCCAATGAAATCCATGGAAGAAATGGGAGTCACATCTCAAGATACTCAAAAGATGTTTGTTTTACTAGTAGAAAAGTCTGGCACATTAAGGACTGTGTGTATTCTTAAGACCTTCTTCAGCAGGCTATTTGCTGGCCGATTGCGGAATATAGAGACCACACACATGAAATGGGGTGAAATAAAGTGTTTTATTTAAATCAATCTATTTAAATCCCTCTAATTTATTCAGCAGGGGGAGGCAACCTGGTGAGGGACCAGTTGAGGCAGTAGGTCTAAACCAGACCACACATCTCAGCCTTCCCTGGCGAACACCTGGGTCCTGGCGAGGAATCCCAGTTCCCTGGGGTTGCTCGCCAGCCGGCCCGCATCTGGAAGGTGAACCCAAAAGTCCCTCACCCAAGCCCCATGGTTTGGGGTGAAGGAATATCCTTCAGGCCAACCTCAAGGTGGGTCTCCTTCTGTCCACCTAGGCCCCACGACCTGAAGTGGCCCTTCCAGAGACCCTACCTTCACCGAAAATTGGTGCCAAGGTGTCCACCGAAGCTACGCCTCCCCCTTCCCTGCCACAGAAAGGGGCAAGTGTCCGCTTAGTCCCTTTCCCCCACCAGCTCGTCCAAAAGGTCCCTCACCCCCTGCTGAAGATCACTCAAAAATATTGAATTTCCAGCGTCCGAGAGATGTACCCCATCAGCTCTGTAGAGCTCGGGCCTCTTGGACACAATATCAGGATGTGGGAGATAATAACCCAACCCTTGGTATAAGGCGTTCTTAATCTCCCGATTAGCACCCCTCCTGGCTTTGTCCAGTGAACGGGGATCCCCTTCCCCCCTCCATTGCCGCCTTGGCAATATGGCAGACCACATGACGGTAACATCAGGCCATCTAGACCTGATTACCCGCATGTCATGGGTCACTTGAAGGACCAACGCCTTCCCTTTTAGTAGCCCCAAATCATTCCCCCCTAAGTGTATAACAATGATATCAGGAGGAGGCCCTTGGCACTCCTCAAAAAGCAATGGCAACAGGCCACGCCAACGTAAACCCCTCCGCCCCACCCACTCAACTGTTGCCCCATTCCCCAGACTCAGGTGAGGCCCAAAGTGACACCGCCGGGCCTGTCGGGCCACCCAGTATACCATACTGTGGCCACAAATCAGCACCCGCAGCCTCACCATCATCGACCTAGAATCTGAAAAACAAAAGGGGAAGACTACAAGTTAGTAGGAGAGCGGACGCACATAGCACCAAAGGAGGACCTCCATCGGCCAATCCCTTGAATTGTTGATGTCGGCAAACCCATTGCCGCGGCCGTGGAAGCAGCCCCTATACAGAAGGAATGGGTAGCAAAGCAAACCCCTTGTAGGCCCAACTTACCCAGTGCCCTTGACGTCAATGTCCAGAATTGGTACTTAGTCAGAGGGGGGAAATCAGCATGCACGAAGAGTGGGCCCGGTTGTGGCCCCCGGATTGCCAAAAATTGTTGTAAGGCTCTGACTGGGCATAACTCTGAGTCACTGCATGGTAGCAAACAACAGTGCTTGCCCATCCCACGCTGGTCCATTTTGGAAAATCGCAACGTCAGAGTGACCTGATGCCCTTCCATATGAACATCTCGGAGTTCAAGAGCTCTATGAGACGCATCCCATCTGGACGCCTGCATGAGCTCACTGATACGTAGCGCCCCAAAGAAGGCTGTCAAAGCCGCTGCATGAAAAAGCAGCACTTCATATGGAGACATACATATGCCTACCCAAACCTTGGCCAGCCCTTTCAAAATAGCCGGAGAAATTGGGGCTCTACTATCAGTCCTACGTCCACGTTCCCTGGACCAGCCTTCCAGAGCCTTACGGATACAGAAATCCCCGGTACAGTCCGGAATTCCCTGAGCCTTAAGCCAAAAGGCAATTGCAGAAAGTCTAATTTTTATAGATTGTGGGGATAAACCTTTGCGATATAGAAAAATGCAAAACTGAAACAGATGTTCGAAGGGTACAGTAGCGCCCTGCTTAAAACCTGACTGTTCCCTAAATTGAAAAAACTCACGCAAAGCCCTGGTGTACCCTTTCATGGTGCTTGGTGCAATGGACATACCTAATAACCTCACAAGCTCAGCCTCCCAAGCCTCCACAGGCTTGCTGGCATTGGATCGCCTTTGGGTGCCCCGCCGGGGGCCAGCTGTCTGAATCGCTCCATCTGCATGCGGGAAAGAGCGTCAGCAATACCATTGTTAACTCCCGCCACATGCCGAGCGACAAACAGGATATTAAATTTCAAACACTGTAAAGTAAAGGCCCTGATGAGCACCATCACCCGAGGAGATTTTGAGGTGAGGGAGTTTATCACCTGGACGGTTGCCATGTTATCACACCAAAAGTGCACAGATGAATTCGCCAATTCCTTGGCCCAAATAGTGGCCGCTACTAAGATTGGGAAGAATTCGAGGAACGTCAAATCAGCCACAATATCAGAGGCTGCCCAATCACTGGGCCACATACTGGCACACCACCATCCACCAAAATAAACCCCAAACCCCATAGATCCAGCTGAATCTGAGGCAATCTGAAGATTGCCCTGAAGCTTGCATTCCTCACACCAAAATGAGATGCCATTAAAATGTTCCAGGAACTGTTTGCCAAATGAGCAAATCCGCCCTTACATCCCTAGATATCCGAATTAAGTGAAAAGGCTGTCGCACCCCTTTAATAGCATCACACAGTCGGCGAAGGAAAGCCCTGCCAGGGGCTACCACCCTACACGCGAAATTCAAATAACCTATCAGGACCTGAAAATCACGCAGGGAAGCTTTGTGTCTAGATAAAAACTGTAAAACCCTATCTCTCAGGTCATGGACCTTAGCATCAGACAATCTACACTGTTGGTTAACCGTGTCAATTTCGACACCTAAAAAAGTTAACACCTGTGCCGGGCCTTCTGTTTTCTCCGGCGCCAGTGGAACCCCCAACTCATCTGCCAAAACTTCAAACTGCCGCAGCAGATAGCTACACTGTCCAGATAAATATGGCCCAATCATTAAAAAATCATCCAAATAATGTACCACACTGTGAAGGCTAGTCCTAGACTTAAGAGCCCACTCCAAAAAAGTGCTGAAGGTTTCAAAGGCGTTGCAAGAAACCGAACAGCCCATGGGGAGGGCCTGATCCATATAGAACTGCCCTTCAAACTGAAAACCTAACAACTCAAAATCGTCCGGATGAACAGGTAAGAGGCGAAATGCAGATTTTATATCACATTTTGCCATCTCAGCTCCCCAACCCTGCTGTCGAACCGCCCTAATGGCAGCATCAAATGAAGTGTATTTTACAGTACACAAATTGTGTGGAATCGGGTCATTCACAGAGTCCCCTTTGGGGTATGACAAATGGTGAATGAGTCTAAATTCCCCCGGGGCCTTTTTAGGCACAACACCCAAGGATGACACCCTTAGGTTGGGGACCGGAGGACTAGCAAAAGGACCCAGAACTCTACCCTCAGCAACCTCTTTTTCAATTTTCCCCTTATCAACGTGTTCCATACCTAAAACTGATTTTAAATTGCGGGCCCAAAATGGCCACCTAACACCTTGAAACGGAATCCTAAAACCAAACTGGAAACCTTCAAGCAGATACGTGGCAGCCTTCCTGTTCAGATAGACTTTTAGCCAACGTCTCAAAACTTCATTGTTGATTGGGCTGGGGCTCTTTTTGAGGGTGAGGAGCGGGACCTCCACCCCGCCCTCCTTGATTTCCCCTGCCACGGGCAGGCAATTTGCCCCTGGGGCAGTTCCGAAAGGAATGCCCTGCACCACAAATGGAGCACTCGTGGCTGTATCTGCAAGGCTTCTTATTGCAATATCCATGTGAACTAAACTCCCAACACACCTGCTTAGTGGCCAAGGCAGTGCTGGCGGGAAAGCGAACCGAAGGGGTGCCAGCTGCCTTGATTAAATGCCCACTATGAGTTCTTTCACCTTGAATCGGGCGAGCAGGGGTCATGAGCTGCATCCACAACTGAGGATGCATCATGTCCCAGAGCAGTGAAGGGTAAATTGCAGCCCTCATCCTAAAGGCCTCATCGTACAGCAGCCATGCCAGACCCGCAAAATCACCATAAGCCCGGTGGATGATATCCAAGTATTGGAACAGGGCCGCTGCATGATGAGGATGAGCCTTAACAACAACCCCTGCATAAATGAGGAACCCGGAAAGCCAATTGGTCCAGTTCCTCTCTACCTTTCTCCTCTTCAATTTTTGCTTCTCCTTCTCGTCCATCTCATCTCTATCTTTTTTTCCCCCACTTCTCTATAAAGTAGAGAAAAGACGTCCACATATTCCCCTTTCACTATCTTATCCCTTGTAGACTGAAGCAAATGGTCACCCAATGGTAGGGACATCTCACCAAATGGAATGGCTGAATAAGCCACTGCATCATAGCCAGTAACCTGAGTCATGCCAGGAGGGCTAACCATAGATCCCGGTCCATAGGGTGACCAGGGAGACCAGTGTGGGGTGACCAAATTCAACGCCTGCTGATACACTGGCCAGGAAGTTGGCGATGGCTGCGCGCCCAGACCAGTGCATCCCAGGTGCTGAACACCAATGCCCCATGGCCCCCAAGGCCATGCAACACCGGTGGGTAAAACAGTTGTCTCAGAAGGTGACTCACCTGTACTCCCTGGGATTACATTTTCCGATGCCATCTGATCTGGAGGAGCAGCTGCAGGTGGGTCCATTCCCATGTCGTCCACTACTTTGGATCCTGAAGCTCCATCCGGATTCAAGTTCCTTTCCAAAGTATCTAGGCGGGAGAGGATCTCATCAGCAATTCTCCTTTTCTTAACCTGACTATTAGGCTTAGTATTTTCCCCGCCCTGTACACCCTGTAACCTTTCCAAGTGCTGGATCCTGTCCAGTATGTCTTTCCATGGGATCTGATCCTCCTCATCACTAGAGGACTGAGGGGTGAGCTCAGTGGGAACCGGGGGTGGCTGCTTAGCACGCCCTTTGCCTTTCGAACCAGATTTTCCCTTATGGGGAGCTATGGGTGACCCACTAAATATCAAGCAGAAATATTATTGCTATTATTATTACTACTATTATTATTACTATTACTATTATTATTATTATTATTATCACTACCAAATTCAGGTGTTCCACTATCCATGCCACCAATCAGCCTCTGCACAATCAAGGGTGTCAATGATAAAACAATTTTCAATGACGATAACAGTAACAGGAAACTCAGCAACAGTGGATCAAAGGCACTGGGAATTCACAAAATGGCTCCCAACCAAATATGCCCCTCAAAATGGCTGTTCAAGAGGCCTGCCTAGTGAATTGGAGGGGGGGGAGGGGTAATGAGCGCGGCCCCCTGGTGGCCCGCCAATTACCAGTAACTGCAATCTAAGGACCCCAGCAACAGGCAAAGCCCTCTGGAGGCCCGCTGAAGGAACTCAAGAAAAGAACTCCCAAGCACTGTAGCCCCCTGGTGGCCCGCCAAATCCCAAAATAGGAGAACTGCAATAATTATTGCCCCCTGGTGGCCCGCCAAATAACAATCCCAATTAACTAACTCCCTTTTGCAACCAAACCCAGACAGAAAACACACATGCACAAACATCAAATACAAACAAACCCCCCCTATCCCAGTACTCCCTGTATTGCTCAATCCAGCACAGTCAGGCTATCTGAGTGAAATGTCATCCATCAAAGGGACCCAATTGAGCGCCAATGCAAAAGGGGGGGCAAAGAACCACGCCAGATGATGAAAGTTGCCGCACCCAGAGCCCCGCAAATGCTGCCCACGAGCCGGCCAGAGAAGCGCTCGGAAAAGGAGCACTGCTCAGAAGGGGGGGGGACAACGCAGACGCCTCCCAGACCCAGTTGCAGCCACGACCAGGCAACAGGCACGCCCGCAAGAAGAGCGCCGCTTGGAGGGGGTGGAGGGAGCGCGGACGCCTCCCAGACCCAGTCGCAGCCGTGACCAGGCAACAGGCGCGCCCTGAAGAAAGGCGCCGTTCAGGAGCGCGGATGCCTCCACCGGCCCCAGTCGCAGCCGTGGCCAAGAAGAGCCCTGCTCCAAAGGGGGTGGGGGTGGGCACAAACGGCTCCACCAGCCCCAGTCACAGCCGCGACCAGGCAATCGGTGTGCCCACGCAGCAAGAGCGCAGATGGCAAGAAGTGCCCAGAGAATGCTCCAAACCCCCGCGCACTCCAACTGAAGGTCTCGTCAGCCAGATATACACAGTGATCTCAAAGATCGCTTTGGCTGAAAGGAGGGTGGAGAAAGGGCGGCAGGGCTTTATATTGGCTCTGGCCCCGCCCTTCACCCTCTGTCGCAGGCGACACCGCCTGTGACTAAGAACGTGGTCTCAGACCACAATTACAGCGGCAAAGGCGGCTCCCCTGCCTTAATGGCTCTGCCGCATGGTGGGGAGCTGGATTAGAGTGAAACTTCAGAAATTTCTGAACCAGTAACTCTCAAACTACTCCAGTAAACAGTCTTGAGAGTTCCTTGTTCAGAAATTTCTGACATTTGACTATAAATGTTCCCATGAAGAAGGCCTTAGAGTTGGGATGCAAATTCTTGATTATTTTGTCCTTGCGTGTGAGGATGAATAATTAAACTAGTTTTCTCCCTTCTGTGGTAAAACGAATGAACAGAACCAAAATATTCCTCTGCAGTATTTCCCCTGCATTTGAAGATTCTGCAGCATTGCAGAGGAATTATTCTGTAGGGGGGGAAATACATTTTCTTTATTGTGCTAAAAGCCTAACAGGCTCCCTGTGCATAAAACAGTGTTTTCTGCACAGAAAACAGTGTTTTGCACACACACGAAATCCCCCATGTACTTTTCTCCACAGAATAATTGTGGGGGGAAATTGTGCAAAAGTCTTATTTCTGGCATTTGACTCTAAATAGACGCCCAAGGAAGGCCTTAAAAATAGGGCTGTAAATCCGTGGCTATTTCATCCTGATGTGTGAGAATGAATAATTGCGCAAAATCAATTTTACTTGGTTTTTTTTCCGGGCTGTGAGGCTGTATTCTGGAAGAGTTTATTTCCTCACAGCCTGGAAAAAAATAAGGAAAATCTATGGATGCTGGCTTTGAAAGCCTTCGACTTCACACTTCAAATTATGCAAAAGTCTTGCTGCTCTATAATTTTCCTGACAGATATCTCAAACTGTTGGGAAAGCTTTTTTTTTTTTTTCCCCAATCCAGGGAAGACTAATTGCAAATATTGGCTGGCATGCTAGATCTGCTGCTTAGCTTTGTAAACTACACAACTATCTTAGTTACATAGCTCAGTAGCATCTCCTAGCTCAACCTCACCTCCCAGTCCTGCTACCCTCAGGCAGCATCTACTGCAAGTAATGGGGTTCTTTTCTCCTATCAATTGGTATGCAAGCTGACTGATGTTTCCACCCCCATCCCAGGAGCAATCTCCAGTATGACAATCAGAAGCAGGAGCCCTGCCACCATTCCTCCTCACACCAGGGATGCTGGCAGGAGGAGAATGGGAATGTCAATCTTCTGTGTCTTGATTGACAAGAGAACAGAAACTCATCGCTTGCAGTGGCTGCTGCCCAATAAGTGAGAACTGGGGGACTTTTACAATCCCTACGTATTCCCGATACTATTGAATACATAGGGTTCATGAATACAAGTCAGTTATGAATGCCTAACTCTAGGTTCCACATTCATAACCATGATTGTGAATTCCAGCCAAACTTTCCATCTCTACTTATTTTTTTATTTATTAGTTATTTATACCCTACTCTTCAGCCACAAGGCTATCAGAGCGGCTTTCAAACTGTTTTAAGCAATAGCAATTTACACATCTATGCTGCATTAAACAGCTTCCAATGTGCATTAGCTAATTGCCCCCACAAGCCAGGAACTCATTTTACCAACCTACGAAAGGATGGAAGGCTGAGTGAACCTTGGAGCCCTCTGGAATCGAACTTGCAACATTGTGACTTGCAGTACAGGCATTTAACCACTGCACCACCAGGGCTCCTTATCAGAAAGAAGAATATACTTAAGAATATAGACAGGCTGAAAGTCATTGGGCTTGCCTCCAGATTAAGCAACAATCTTTTAAGCCTCTTGAGATGAGTCTTTTGTTTCTTCTGTAGATATAAATAAAATAAATATAAATTCATTAATGAATTCATTAATGAACTCAGCTAATTAGGTGGGCTGCAAGTGAGGAGAATTTGTTCTCATGTTTCTAAGACTGCTATTTAACTACTGCTAGTAGTGAAGGTAAAGAAGTGGTAGGTAAATAACGATGTCAGTGAAGTTTGTTGGGGAATGAGAGAACACTAAGCTTTGTTTGTGTATTTATACTGAGAAGTGTATGGAAGCTGTGATATGTGGAGATGGTGTGTGTATGCATGTGGAAATGTGTGTGTGAGAGAGAAAGAGCACATGTGTATGCTGGTGCATGTGTGTGTGTGTGCCACCCTGCAGATGTGGATGTGACGTTGGTGCTGAAACAGATGTGCACCCCTTGCCTCTACCTTTAATCAGCTCTAAATCTCATCTGGCTTCATGGTAGTCAATTTCTGGATTCCTCCTAGAATTGCCTGTCCTACTTCCATTTATGAAACTGCAAAGATATGACCTAATTGAATTGCATTCTTTCTGTTGCCTTTGGGGATACGTTTCCACTGTACTTCCCAAATGCTTCAGAGTAAAAATGAAGAGTGGCCTTTGAAGCAACAGTCAGTTTAACCATGTGGAAAGCATGTGTGGATCAGAAAATTTGTGCACACAAAATATGATTCAATTAAGTCGCACTTTTAATTTCATTGAAATGAAGCAACCAATAAGGCATGGTGGTGATGGAGGTCATGAAACTGGACCCGAGGAGCCCATTTTGAGAGCAACACTGAACAACTCCAGAACAGTTGGAGAAAGAATAGTCTCATTAAAGCTATACATCCTAGAGTTGTTTTCTTGCTGGTACAGAATGTTGCTCTTGGGTCAAGAACCCCTCCAATAATATCATTTTAGAAAAGTAGGTATTAGGAAGATGAAAAAGCTTGATATCATCCACACCTCCTTTTTGTCCCATCATACTTTCTGAGACCCAGCAAGGGTGTCGTTCTCTTCCTATCATTACAGAGCTGCTGGCTCACTTTACCATGTCAGATGATCAGTTGATATTTCCTCAACTTCAGCAAGTGGTTAGGAGAATATTTCTTTATATTTTTTTTTAATGAGATATCTATCAAGGTTTGAAGAAAGCGACGTTCTCATGGGACCATTAATTGGGTTGACCTTTAGTCTCAAAATTAAGTCATCAAATGGTGGGCATATTTATTTGATCTCAAGACCTATTTTAGTTTTATGTGTTTTTTTTTTTTTTTGCTTTCTTCCCTATTTTCAGCATTTGATGCAAGGTAACTAATCAGTCCAATCAATAAGTGATTCAGTCCCATTAATAAATACAGTATTTTTGGTGTGTGTGGGGGTCAAATCAAGGATTTCTAACTAGTTTATCCAGTCACCTTAGAAATCAAAAAGTCTGAAATAGTGATGGGCAGGTCTGTTCATGTTTGTTTCTGTAGACTACCTCCTTTTCCTACTTCCAAGTCCATTCTGCGCAGATTTTTTTAAAAGAGAGAAATGTACTTTTTTTGTTCACGGTTACCAAACAGATGCATTCATAGCATGTCCCTTTTGACTGAAGAGTATTTATGTGCACTCTTGATTAAAAATGCACTGCAGTATGTGTTTTCTTGTCATAAGCTTTGTTGAAAATGCACTTTAGTTTGTGTTTTGAAGCCTCAGCCTTGCACAAACAGCAGAAAACTTGTTTAAAAACACTCAACAGATGTCATGCAAATTCTCCTGATTTTGGAAGGCTCTTTTCTATTTCGGACACAATTCCAGATAACTAAGATTTTGCTATCAGGTTTTATTCAAGGCAGAATTTAGTGACAACTATAGATACTCTCTTAACTGATAGAAATTGGATGAAACAGTTCTCCATGTTTACATCAGCCATATGTAATATGCATATTTCCATATTTCCATGTTTACATAATCAGGATAAGGCTTAGTTCTGGTTTTGTTTTGTTTTTTGTCTCCTGTAGCTAAACCAAAGAAGACAATTCAGCAAATCATTATAATGTACCTAAGCAATTGTGGAGTGCTCTACAGAGATTAAAGGTGTCTTCTTTACCCTTTCAGTAATGAGTTCATGCCCTGAAACATCAGGGCTAAGGTATCCTCATCATTGGCTTGTTAAGCTACAAATGTTATTATCAGCAATAAATGTTTCCATGACTATTTCATACTTTGGACAACCGTAATAAAGTGGCTCTGTAAAAGCCATGATTGTCCACACCCCCACACCCAGCATATTCACATGTCCAGGAAACTGTAATTGGGCTTACTCTGTCAATTTTTCCAAAACTTGAGTCCAGATAAACTGGATATTTCATGATATGGTAGTTTCCACCAGAACAGACCAGGACTACTTAGGAAGCCCACAAACAGTTGAGATGTCCACATTACCCAGCCAAAGTATGGCAGTATCTTTTCTTGATACTTCTTTAGTAATACTTCTTGAATAATACTTTCCTTGAAATTCACAAAACTTAGAGTGAAGTCAACGGGGCTTCTGTGAAACTTGAAAATTAAGGTAGAGTATCCAGAGTATGGACATTGTAGGCAGACTATTGGTCTTTGAATAAGAGGTTTGAGCATTGGACTAGGACTCTGGAGACTAGGGTTCAAATCCCTGCTCAGCCATGGAAAACCTCTAGGTTACCTTGGGCAAGTCACAATATCTCAGCCTCAGGGGCAGGGAAAGGCAAATCCACTCTGAACAAATCTTACCAAGAAAATCCTATGACAGGTTCACTTTAGGGTCGCCATAAGTTGGAAACAACTCGAAGACACACAACAACAACAACAACAACAATGTTAAAATAATACAAGTAACTACAAATCAATGGCTATAAAGTAGTACAATGAAGGCACACATTTTTACCCTCTCATATCAGCCAGCCTTGAAACCCACCATTGTACCATTTGCTCCAAGGCCAATTTTAATGTAATACTTCTGCTGTGCTACAAACACTACTGATCCCGTGATGCAGTACAACTATGACAGTAAATTCAGTAATTTGCCATGTGGATCTGAAGAGTCTTCAGAGAATCCATGGTATGTTTTGAGCATATTTGTTTCTAGGGAGCATTTTAAAGCCATAGGATATTTGAACAGTGTAGGCCCTAAAGTAGTGTGAAGTTGCAAGACGTGATCATGGTAAATGACTAAGTTCGGTGACAATGGGTAGTTGCAATGCCAGTGGAGTATTGAATCTGCTCCCTGATCCAGAAGGCACAGATCTGTCTTTGTCCCCATGTAAGTATTTTTCTAGACGGGATGCGAGGGGCCATGCTCTAGTCCTTTGTGCCTCATCCAAAACCTCCCTCACCACAGCTTCCATGCCCTGGGAAGGGTGGCTACTGCTGCTTACCAGCAAGGAGGGGACAAATCAGAGAGGTTGTTGAGACATTGACAAAAAATGTGCCTTGGCTTGGAGGGGAAAGAAAATGGGGAATGCACTCAGAAACAGAATGCACCCTCCTATACCTTTCCCTCAAACTTATATTAGTTGAGTTGCCTCCCCACTCTCTCCCTGGCCCAACACCAAGCTGCCACAGCAGCAGCACTTCCCAGGCCTCAACAACTCTCTCTCTCTCTCTCTCTCTCTCTCTCTCTCTGTGTGTGTGTGTGTACGGAAAGGTTTGCATGTTGTGCAAAGGGCTCCACAACAGCACCTTGCACTCTGTCCAAAACGAGACATAGGTGCCTGTAAGCCACATGTGTGTCCCTAACAGGATTCAAGCCATTGCTCCTGTTCTTAAAGCTTTACCTGGCCACTTAGCTGTGAGCCTGGTGAGCGTGGGTATAGGACTGGGACTGCTTGCTATTAGTAACTTAATCACATTTTAAAATTGAATACTATGTTCTCAAGTCCTTTTGTGGGTGCCAGGGCTCCCCAAAGGGTTTACACTGCATAAGATTCCCTAGGGAACCCCAGGGGTTGCAATGACAATGCAGGAAGAGCTTGATGCTCCACCAGCATCAAATAGGACCTCTGCCAGAATTCTATTCAACCTGTGCTATCTATATAGTTAAACAGAATATATACTGACCCCTGTAGCTTGTCTTTCCCATACAAGGTGATAGAAGATACTGAAAACTTAAGGGAACTGGCATCTCTAAGCCTCTGTTGAGCATAATTCTATTTTTTTAAAAATCATCAATTTGGCATAAAGCATCCATGAATAGGGAGGTTTCTCATTCTGGCTGAGCTTAATTTAAACCAGTGTCTAGTCTGAAAGGCTATTCTCTTTCCAACTCCAATTTGCATGACAGGCCAATGTGGCCTGCAGCTTCATGAAAAGTCCAGCCAATGTGATCCGGTACAAGCTTTTCTTAGTAAGTTACTTTGGAGAAACAATGAAGGAGGGGTGGTGGTGGCTGGGTAGGAGAGAGGAAGGAAGGAAGGAGGAGGCTGGTGGGAGTCAATCACAATTTCTAAAGAAAATAAATTCTACCCCTCCCAACTAGGTTCTGTGTCAAGGATCCCGAAAGGAGCAGCGGTTGTATATTTCACATCGACAGGTGCTATTATTATGACATGATGTATGCCATGCCTTTTTGCAAGCCTCAAGGCGTGTTAGCAAATTACAGGCCATTAGAGCCAGGCAGAGCTCAGCAATTTTCCTTCTCTGGGGGATGTGCAAATATTCACTTTGGTTGGGGTCCAGCTAAGTTTGCCTCCTCTTCTACTTTGGCTTTGATTTCTTTCTGTGAACAAACAACAACAACCCAGAAATCACACTCACACACACACAGAGAGAGAGAGAGAGAGAGAGAGAGAGAGATCCATTTCTATTGAGCTCTGCATCTTTTGTTCAGTCTGGAGGGTGGAGTGTCACACAACCTTAACAAATTTCACATATTCACTTGAAAATTGCTTGAAAAATAGCCAGCTTGCTCAAGAAGATCATAGTTAACAACTACCGAAAGGTCATCAAAGAGATTTCAGTTACATATTTTTCAATCTCATCCCTCCTACGACTTCAACCTCCAAGAGCAGTTTCATTAACACTATCAGCAATAATGTCTCACTCTCTTTGTGAACCAGCTTTGATTGCTGATAGACCAAGACAATGGAACCAATTTCATTTGGGTCCATTGGAAAGCCTCTCTTGAATGGGGAAGATTGGTTAAGGTCCCGAGAAAGCTAATACCTGCCACCTTGCATTGAAGAATGGCCAATTTCCTCAGCTCTTCCCAGTAGCTTCTGTTTCATCATTGCAGGAGAGAGAATGCTGGACTGGATGGATTCCTGGAGGATTCAGAATAATTAATTATAAGGGAGACTAGTAGCAAGAATCCTCTTTAGATGTGCACACATAGGACTTTTTCGGACAATGTAAAAATAACGCTAGCAGCGTCGCCAGGTTGCGACGCTGCAGCGTTAGAGGGCGTCAGTTTCGTGCGACGCTCCTTCCCAGTGGTACTGTTGCAGTACCGCTGGGACATTTGACCATGATATTTTTGCTTTCTACCGTCATATTTTTCATTTAAAAAGTCCTTAGTGACTCCAATTAGAATGCAAAGAGAACTGTAAAGTACACTCCCATGTTCTTGTAGCAGTCTTTCCTGTGATGTTCCTTAAATAAATAATAATCCAGTGAGTACATTAGGGGGTGGCATCTTTGGACAATTGTTGGCTGTTGTTGCATAGTTATATGGTCATTCCAGGAACTGTTATCAGAAGAAAAATCTCCCTATTGTGAGTCTTTCACTGCTGTGAGCATATGTAGGACATTTGTACAGTCAAAAATGAATGAAAGAACCCTTCTTCAGTTTGCACAGTATGTGGAACCCCAATCTTCATCTTTAATAATGATTCCCCCCTCCCAAACTCTCTGCCTCTGCTGTTTCCATCAATTTATTTTCTTCATCTCCCACTTCTCATTAAATTAACAAGATAGAATAAATATCCAACACAACATTAATCTTCATCTCGGACAATAAAATATCTGGCTGGCTCTGTGCACAAAGAAAACAAAACCCAGAACAAAAACCACAGGAGCAGGTATACTGCAGCTTAGGAAAAACACAAAACACACATTTGATTGAATAACCCTGACAACACCCTTGCAAAGTAGAGCAGTGTTATTATCCCAAAGTTGTAGCTAGATCTGCTTTGGTCAGACCTCACCTGGAATACTGTGTCTAGTTCTGGGCACCACAATTCAGGAAGGATATTGAGAAGCTGGAACGTGTCCAGAGGAGGGTGACCAAATGGTAAAAGATCTGGAAGCCATGCCCTATGAGGACCGTGTTAGGGAGCTAGGTATGTTTAGCCTAGGGAAGAGAAGGTTAAGAGGTGACATGATAGCCATGTTTAGATATTTGAAGGGATGTCATACTGAGGAAGCTTGTTTTATGCAGCTCCAGAGACTAGGACATGGAGCAATGGACTCAGAAAATGGGAAAAGAAATTCCACCTAAACATTAAGAAGAACTTCCTCACCGGAAGAGCTGTTTGGAAGTGGAATACACTGCCTCGTATTGTGGTGGAGTCTCCTTTGGAGGTATTTCAACAGAGGCTGGATGGCCATCTGTTTGGAGTGCATTGACTGTGTATTCCTGCATGGCAGGGAGTAGGACTAGATGGCCCTTGAGGTTTCTTCCAACTCTATGATTCTATAATTCTATGATTTGAACCAGAGATTTCCTGGATCATGCAGTTCATACTTCTAACCACTAGGATGTAACCATTCACTGTGCTTGATTCCACTGTAAGATATCACACATCCCAGAGCTTCAGCCTGAGAGCATAAAAGGCTTCTAAATTTTGTATGTTCTCCAGACTTCATGGAGTAAGCCAGCTTGGGCTCAGCAATTCACTTTTATCTGTCTAACTAACAATGTCTGGGGATCCTAATGAGAGTGTATAGATGTGTCCTGTCTGACCCTCCCCTTGGGTTTCTCCTCATTGTTGAAGGCTGAATTTGAAACAAAAATAATTAGGCTATGAAAGCTGACAGTCTGGAAGTAGGAAGTGTAAAAGCCAGTTTACACATTGAGAAGAATCTCATGCTACAGCCCTTCTGGTTTTAGCTTACCGTGCTCTCTGACACGAACACATTAAATGCAGAAAGTCAGTTCAGAGTGGAGAAACACACACACACACACAACACACACCTAGTGTTGCCTAGGGTGATGTTGATGGCTTTGCTTATGATGTCAATGAAACAAACGTTTGACTGGTAGCAGAATCTTTAAAATTTGTTTCATACCAAATTCCATGAGAATGGATTCAAACTGTGTGTGTGTGTGTGTGTGTGTGTGTGTGTGTAAGCTGAAGCTTTCTAATCAGTCCTCAACTTGCACGGAAATGTTTTGGACATCAGCGTAAGTCAAAGAGTTTGGTCAAAACTGGTTTATAACTATAGTAAAAGTAACAGAAATCTGATGTGTTTGGGAGCTCCCTGAAGTAATTGGTAGATCAGCTCCAAAACTTTACTGAGGCTTTGTTTTGCTCCAGTGAATAAATTTATGCCACACATGTAGATTTTTATAACAAAACAAGCAGACAAGTGAGGTGGTATGTAGGCAAACAGACAGAAAGACACACACACACACAGGCTGGCATCCTGATGCTGTCATATGCATATGCAAGGTATGCTGCCCATGGCCCAACAAGATGTATTCTGCTGGCAGTGGCAGAAGCATAGTTGCTCATACAGCAATGTTATGTATGGTGGCTGTGGCTGCACATTGCCAAATGGCAGCCAGTCATTGACAATTGTTGCACAATGTTTCTGTTTGGCGTGGGGAGGGGGTTGCAAAGAGCTGGAGTAGCATAACTCTGCATGCAGATATTTACGCTATGCTGAGGGGATACTGGATTGCAGCCACACACTATAAATTACAATATAGACAAAGAAATATTTAATGCATATATGCTACTCAGGGCAACCTGCAATCATTCAAGCCATTCCCTCATCATAAAATTATGGCTGACATTATATTAGTGATTTATGCCTGTGTAGTTCCTTTATGGGAATGGCTGGACATTTCTGTCTCATGGAGAAGTCCCTATTCAGCTGCAGGTTGCAGAAGAGCAGTAGTCCTTTAATGCTTTGGTTCACGCTGTACCATTCCACATGCAGATGTGCAGTGTGCAGTGCAATCCTGAATCTCACATTTCTTTGCACATTCAGTTACGCAGCATTTCAATTCACTAATGCACAGTTGGTGTGTAACTTTGTGGGGGTAGACTTACATTTTGTATCACTGAGAGATTGTTGGCACTCTAGTCCCCAAACATCTAGAGGACTTCAGTTGCCCTTGCTTAAATTATAATTGGGCAGATATTTTAATGGAACATCTTGAGCAACATTTTGACAGCAAGTACAGTTTCTCAATGGAATCAATAACACAAAAAGGAGATCTTCGACCAGAATATGATGGGCAGCCATCTGTTGAGGATAATCTAGCTTTGGATTTTCTGCACTGAGAAGGACGTTGCACAAGATGGTTTACAAGACTATAGGATTCTAACCTGAGTACAGGTCACCCCCTGTATCTGCCGAACCAGTATCCACAGTTTCAGTTATCCAAGGGACACAAAATAGGGGATTCATATCAAAGAATTGCATTGGAAAATACCTAGAGCGGTATCCTCTCTAGGAATTGCTAGGTCCTCCAATGTAAATCTATGGCATGCTTGTACAGGAAATCTTTTATTTTAATAGAGTTTGCTATTATATGCAGTTTCACTTATACACTTATAAGTCCAGGAATGTATCTCCTGTGGATATGGGGGTGGGGCGATCTGTACTGTAAAGGTACTTCTGTATATATATTTTTGGTTATTAAAGCAAGACAGATTGTCTCCTGGCAGAGCAGATCAACTGTTCAAACAAGTTCTCCCTTGCCCCTGGATAGCAACATTGGAATCTAAGCACATGGTCTTGAGCTCCTCTTCATGCATAGTTGTTGTTCCCCTAGAATCTTATCAATGGGGTCAGAAGCTCTGTTTGGATTATTTTTATAAGAAAATGGGGAGGAGGGTGGTTGTGTGAACAGATGGCTGGTGCTTGTTGTGTCAGGAGGCAAGTAGCTTCATTTTCTGTGCAGGCTGTTAAATTGATGTGCAAAAAAACCCAAATCAGAAAACCACCAAATGAATAATTCAACGTGATTATTGTTTGTCGGGAAAGTAATTTGGGGTGTTATTCTTTTTGTTAACTTGAGAAATGATAGGCATGCAGCAGGAATGAATGATATCCTCTATCAGATCAACTTTTTTGGAATTTTTTTTTAAAAAGTTGAAAACTTTAGTGGATTTAGAATACACACAGACCTACACCATGCCTTATGAGGAGAGACTCAGGGAGCTGGGTATGTTTAGCCTAGAAAAACGACGGTTTAGAGGCGATATGATAGCCCTGTTTAAGTATTTGAAGGGATGTCACGCTGAGGATGGAGCAGGCTTGTTTTCTGCTGCTCCAGAGACTGGAACACGGAGCAATGGGTGCAAGCTCCAGGAACAGAGATTCCACCTCAACATGAGGAGGAACTTTTTGACAGTAAGAGCTGTTCGGCAGTGGAACACACTCCCTTGGAGCGTGGTGGGGTCTCCTTCCTTGGAGGTCTTTAAACAGAGGCTGGATGGCCATCTGTCGGAGATGCTTTGATCAAGATTTCCTGCGTGGCAGGGGGGTTGGACTGGATGGCCCTCGTGGTCTCTTCCAACTCTGCAATTCTATGATTCTATGATACACACCAACTTGCATACCAACATCTTTTTTTCCCCTTGTGTTCCTCCTTGAAACAAATGTTCCAAACATTTAAAAGAACTGTGGAAGAAGAAAAGATTCTGATATACTAACCAGAGAGTTTATTAGCATTTTAAAAGGTAGGCAGGTTTCTTTTTTTCCATTTCATAGCACTGGTACTCTCACACACAAATGCTAACACATTTATTTTCTAACAACCAAACAACCTTGCATACTTTTGGTTTTAAAATGAGAAGGCTTGCTCTGACATGATCTGACAGATACCTGGCTCTTGTAAAGTTTTAAATGTTGGTTGCTCGCTTTACTTTTATTTCTATGCCTTCTGTCTCTTCTGTAGCTAGAGTTTAGGGAAGGACAAGGTGATTGGTGAGCAAAATCTTTGCCCTGATTTGATGTTGTCAAGTTGGAAAGAAAACTGTAATCACTACTCAGAAAAAAAAACAAACCCACCTCCTTTTGGACTCATGTGAGTTAAGGAACATGTGTCAGTGGACCAAAGACATTTGGGTTCCTGCGGCCTATCATGATATGGCACCCACTCTGTTCCATCTGCAAAAACCATCTAAACTGGCAATTGGGATTTCTTCTGCTAATGGGACAGTCTTCTGCTGCTCTTAAATGCTAAGATCCTACATCATGGACTTTATCAGACTAGGGGTTAATAATGCTGTAATTCCACGAATGAGGAAAGTGAAAACATAGTGTGGCATTATTACACTTATCTCATGTCACTGTAATCACATGATTCAGAGACCACAGAATTATTGCACAATGTCCATTAGTACTTTAAGAACAGGAGTTTATTTCCATGATTTATCATGGGTGAGATTTTGGTGGTTCTGATGAGAAGATGCAAGCATGCTTAAAAACACCAAAAACCAATTTATTAATAAAATAGATCAACACATAAACACTTAAGCACACCTAAAAACATGCAAACAGAACAGGACAGCTCATACAAAGAGCATCCTGTGGATAGTTTTCACATACTCACCCCAACGTTTTCTTGCTGGGAACAGGGAGGAGGAAAAGAGGATCACCCATTCACTGCTGTAATCCTGCGATTACAGCGGGATGTGTTTTTGCATGCCCTTTAATACTGTGAAAATAGCGATACTGAGAGCTATTGACGGCTTGTCCCATCAATGGAAAGCAATACCTTATTCGCAGTTGGAGCACACAGTAAGCATGGGAGGACTACGACATCATGCGATAGCAGGACCTGTTCATGCTATCATGACATCATAATCTGGCTGCCTGGTACTCACCTGGGCGGCCGCTTTGTGGCTGGTGGCCTTCCCGACCCTCCTCAAGCGCGTGGCAGGCATGGGTGCCACCATGCCTGCTGGTATCCTCTGTCTCAGCATGCAACTGAAGGTGGGAAAAAAAGGATAAAAAATGGACCAATCAGAGAACGGATCTCCTTCCCTGATCGGCCAGGCTACCAGACCCCCAGCCAATCAGAGCTGCCTGCCTTCAGAGGCTTCTGATTGGCTAGGAGGCAGGCCTAGTCTTCAACAGGTCCTGCAGCCAGGAATTTATTCCCAGCCTCTGGCCGGACCCTGCCAGTTGGCTCTTGCGAGTCAAAGAGGAAGGAGTTCCAGGGAGCTCCAGAAGACCGGGCCTCTGACGAGCGGCGAGGGACGGCGACGAGGACAGCGGCGGCGCTCGGAGGCAGAGGTGGTGGCGCTCAGAGGCGACGAGTGGAGGCGGCGCTCAGAGGTGGCGGAGGTGGCAGTAGTGGTGCTCAGAGGCACTCGGACACAGCGGCGGCAGTGGCCCGAGGAGGGCGAAGAGCAAGTGGAGGCCCGGCGACCAAACTTGGTGGGAGAAGGCAGCAGCAGCCACCGGAAGAGGGGACAGTGCCCAGGAGGTGGCGGGCAGAGCCATGGGGTGCAGCGACGGGCAGATCCCACGGGGCATTCTGACCAGCGGGCTGCGGGCGGGACGCAGCACCGGAAGCCGCTGAGCAGGCGTCTTCCCTTGGGGCAGCACAGGTGGTGGAGTGGGCATCCCCCCCCCGGTCGGGGAGGACGAAAAGGGAGGAAGCAGCCACTAGCCGACACCAGGGGCATCCCTGGGTGGGGGAGACCTGCAGGTCCAGGGGGCTGTGCGGGCGGCCTTAACGTGAGCGGACAAGCAAGGCGACGGGCAGGCAGTCACCTGCAGCGGATGCTCCACCTAGGGGGCCAGTGGAACCTTCCAGAGGGGAAGGCTGAAGGGGGTTTCCCAGGTGGGGGGAACTGCCTCTTAGGTAAACCAGGCCCTCCAAGGGTGGACAAGCCAAGGGCAGGCACTGGGGACCTGTGGGGCAGGCGGGCCCCAGGTCAAGCGCAAAGGGGGCTTTGCAGGCAGGCAAAGCCACCCGGTATAGGGCGGACAAGCCAAGAGAGAGCAAAGCATTGGCTAAGCTGATGAGGCGGCTAAGCATAGGGCGGACAAGCCACACTTGGGGCGGACAAGCCAGAGCTAGAGCTGAAATCACTATCAAGCTTTCGCCTGGAGCACTGCTGAATCACTAGAGCTGACATGCCTCCTAAAAAGAAGGCACCAGCCAGCTGGCCTGTGACCAGGGCACAAGCTGGCAGGGCACCCAGGTCGTGGGCAGCCCTGGCCCTTAAAAAAGGGGGTTCTACAACCGCAGGCAGGAACACCTCACGAATGGAGCCAGGTGGGCCCAATGCAGTACAAGACCTCTTGAACAGCTCAGCAACTCCCAACTTGCTGGAGCTGACTCAAGCAGTCACACTCCTAGCTGAGCAGGTAGGGGAGCTGAAGTCCAGAAAGGGGGCCAATGCAGGGGCCAGCACTCCAAGCCTTGGCTCCAGACCAGCCAGCGACGTGGAGACAAACCAGCCGGCAGGAACATCAGGTCATTGGAGGAGGCACCGTTCACCTTCACACAGTGATGTCAGCGTAATATCCTCAATGGACTCGTCACCGGATTGGGTGAGCGGCTCTGCAAGAACCAAGGGCCAAGGAGGTGCCAAAAAGGCCAGGAAGAAAAGACGTGCCAAGCATAAGAGGAAGGACTCAGACAGCGAGGGATCCACAGGTGAGTCCTCAGATGAGGACATGGATCGGGCGGGGTACTGGAAGGCGGCCGCCCTGGTCCCAGGGCTGCCTTCCTGGGCCATTAAGGCACGGACCTCCACGGTTCCACTGGCCTCTGGTCCCTCTAGGGCATGGTGGGAGGGAGTTGCAACCCCCAGACCCTTGGCTCCTGGCTTGTTCCAGGACCACGAGGATCCGCCAGGGATCCATTTCGAGAAGAAAATCTGGGATAATATCCTAAAAGGATATTATGTGGATATTTTCTCTCTCCTAAAACCAGAAGGGGAGGTGGGTAGCATGCCAAAATCTGAAAAATCCTCAGAGAAAAAGCAGCAGGAATCTGTGGAGCACTCCTTCTCCAACTGGCTGGCTGGTTACACCATCTTCCTGGGGGTAGTCAGCTCGGCTTACCCAGACAGGGGATGGCACCTGGCCAATCACTTGGCCAATGTGCTCAGGGCCAGGACCCTTGCGGGAGATGTGGTGGCCATTGAATATGACACCGCCTTCCACAAGAGGGCATCCTGCAACACCAGGGCCAGATGGGACCTCATCAACGACAAGCTATGGCTCGTCATTGTGGGGTCCCACATTAAGGGGAAAACGGAGGCAGCGAAGCCACCCCACAAAAAAGTCCCCCGGCGCTTGGTTTGCTGGGAGTACAATGCAGGCAAATGCTTTCAAACCTGCTGCAAGTTCGGACACTCCTGCGAGTACTGCCTCGGTTCGCACCCCAGGTCCAGCTGCTCCTGCAACACAGCTTCAGCCCCGCCCTTTCGGGCCGGGCACCCTGCCTCCTCTGGCAGTAAGAAGGATGCAGGGTCTGGAGGCAGTGCCGGGCAAGGTAGTAGCAAAAGCCAAGGTTAGCACCATGGGCCCCCCCTTGCGCTTTCACCCCTGTTAAGCTCGGGGCCCTTCTCCCCCTCCTTGACCTCTACCCCAACAAGCAGGTGGCCGCCTACCTTCAGGACGGTTTCCCCATGGGTTTCAGGATACCTGCTGAGGGACCTAGATGGCCCTTCGTGTCCAGCAACCTTAAGTCTGCTGCAGAGCTGCCTGATATCGTAGCAGTGAAAATTGCTAAAGAATGTGCGGCAGGCAGGGTGGCAGGCCCCTTCGCAGCCATGGACAACCTTAGGGTGTCCCCCCTCAGGGTGGTTGCTAAAAAAGCACTGGGTGAATTTTGCCTCATCCACCACCTCTCCTACCCAAAAGGGGCATCTGTCAATGATGCCATACCCCAGGAGCTTTGTTCCGTACGTTACGTATCCTTCAATCAGGCAGTAAGACCGGTCAGGGCTTGTGGCCCCAGTGCCCTTATGGCAAAATGCAACATCCAGTCTGTATTTTGGCTGCTACCGGTTCACCCGGATGACCACTGACTGTTAGGCTTTAAATTTCAAGGGCTTTGGTATTACGACATGGCCCTCCCCATGGGCTGCTCCGTCAGTTGCGTCGCCTTCGAGACCTTTAGTACATTCCTGGAGTGGGCCCTTCATCGGAGGACTGGCTCCTCCTTTGTCACCCACTACCTGGATGACTTTCTCGTGGTCGGGGCTGCAGCGGGGGGGGGGGTAGGAGTGTGGGTCTCTAGTTCTATCATTCCAGGAACTGGCTCGGGAGCTGGGTGTTCCACTAGCTCCTGATAAGACGATGGGGCCTTCCAGCTGCATGACCTACTTGGGGATCACATTGGACTCCGTGGCTGGAACATCTTGCCTACTGGAGGACAAGCTAGAAGGAATCAGGCTGAGTCTGCAACTCTTCTTGTCCAGAGAAAAGGCCACTCTGCGGAAAGTGCAACCACTGCTGGGCCACCTCAACTTTGCTTGCAGAGTAGTGGTGCCTAGCAGGGCCTTTTGCAGCCGTTTGGCCAGGATCACCGTGATTGTCCAGTCCCCTCAGCACCACATACGGCTGACAAAAGGGGTCAAGGAAGATCTGAGGGTTTGGCTCAGGTTCTTAGAAGGGTTCACCAGGGTCTCCTTTTGGCTAGGGGATGCCGCCATTGGGAAAGGGCTTCATGCTGCAGGGGGGGTTGGGTTTGGCGTGTTTTACAATGAGCAATGGTGTGCCCAGCCCTGGCCTCCTGCCTGGAGGGAATCTGATGTCATTAGGGACCTAACGTTTCTCAAGTTTTTCCCTATATTAGTAGCTGTATACCTGTGGAAAAATGAGTTCCGGAACAAGCGGGTTTGCTTCTGGTGTGACAACCAGGCGGTGGTCCGGATCATTAACAAGCAATCCTCCAGGTCTGACCGCGTCATGCTACTCGTTAGGGAATTTGTACTTGTCTGCTTGGCAGCTAATATCTCTTTCACGGCACACCATGTGCCAGGTGTTGATAATGAAATTGCAGATGCCTTGTCTCGATTCCAGGACGACAGATTTCGGTGACTGGCTCCAGAAGCAGATGCAACACCGATCACCTTCCCGCAAGAGCTCTGACACCATGGGAAGGAACGGTGATCCAGGGGGTATTTTGCTCTCTGGCACCCTCCACCCAGGCCAGTTACTCCAGGGCGGTGAGGCAGTTCTTCAGCTTCAGGCAGCAGCATGGCTACGGAGGTTCCTGACCATCCTCTGAACGGGAAGTCCTCCACTACATGGCGTCTCTGAAGGAAAGAGATTTTGCACCAAGGTCCATATCACTCCATTTGGTAGCCATCTCTTTTGACAGGAAAACGGCAGGGCATGCAGACCCATGCGCAACATTCCTGGTAGGGAAAGCTGTCGAAGTATGGTGTTGGATGGCCAGATTGAAGCAGGATATTCACAGACCAGTTTCCTACAAGGTGCTGGGCCGTCTACTGTCATCCCTTCCGGCAGTGTGCCAATCCAGGTTCGAGGTCCGGCTTTTCTGCACGGCCTTTGCGACCGCTTTCTTCACAGCTTTACGAATCAGGGAACTGGTCTGCAACTCCCGGGCAGACCGTTCCAAGCAGGCACTCCATCATAGGGACATTGAACTGCGAGACGGGATCCTGCATGTCTGGATCCGGCTCTCCAAGAACGATCAGTGGGGAAAAGGATCCCACCTTCAATTACGGGGGCTCGGTGACCATGCAGCCTGCCCACTGCACCTCTTACTATGCTACCTCAAGCATCGTTCAGATATTCAAGGCCCCCTTTTCATCCATGAGGACTCTTCCCCTCTAACACGCTTTCAGTTTGTCAGCGTGTTGCGATCGGCCTTGCGTCAACTCATGTACCCAGCGGAAGAGTTTGGTGGTCATTCGTTCTGCATTGGTGCTGCCACCTCGGCGGCAGCAGAAGGCTTGGCTGCCACGGTGATACAATGGCTTAGCAGATGGCGCTCCAGGGCATACACCACTTACATCCGCCCGGAACTCAATTTACTCCCGGTTAGGTCCCCATCAGACTCCCGCAGGTAGAAGGTGGTTCTGTTTGGTGATAGCTGCAGGGTTAGCGGAAGCCGAGCAACAGGCAGGTTACTCGGCTTTGGTGGTGGGCATAGGTTATGCCACTTCCTCAGGGTCAGGGGTCTCCGGTTGGGATTTGCAGCAGGCCAAGCCTGGGTCTCGTTCTGGTTCTCCCCCCTCCCGGAGACCCGTCTTAGGGGTGGGACCGAAGCACGTGGTCGGTCTCCAGGGCAGATCACGTGATCCAGCCTCTCATGAGTGGCCAGCCACGGACTTCCAATCATGTGCTTCCGGTCACGTGCTTCCGGTCACGTGTTTCTGGTCACATGCTTCTGGTCACGTGACCGGCTCGCTTACCTGTTAGCCGGCTGGCTAACAGGGTGGGGTTATCAGCCAAGATCAGCTTTTGCTTAACCCATGCCCAAGCCAACCTCAGCGACTATCACCATAATAGAAAGCAGTGGCCATTTTCACCAACACCTTCTCTCATGCATTTCTCATCTTTGTATTATACAATATTGTACATGTATCTTGTTGCTGTTTTAATTGACTCGAGAGGAAAGGGAGGGTACCTCACTCAGCCCGCAATTGTGCAATTTTTGCCACATCTGATAAAGTCCCATGTTTATGTAGTGTAAATCTGTTACACTACACCACCCTTATGGTGAATAACAATACTATCGAACTGACTGTATATCTGTCAATGTGCTTTTATTGTCCCATTGAACAATGGGAAATGAGCAGTGGCAGTCAAATGCCAATAAAGCTATGTTTCAATCTTTGTCTTCAATCTCAGTGAACCAAGGGGTAAACTGAAGGCACTAACAGATATTTACACACAGCAGCATGCTCATTGGTTATAACTGCACAACCCTGAAACGAATGAGGTAGTTGAGCTAATGCCCCCCACCCAGATACAGCAGCATGAGAAAAGGAACTTAAGGCCTACCTTCTATTATTAGTCCTGACTAGAGTAAAACCATTGAATTAAGTGAATCTACTTTTGTATTGACTAGGGATGAAAAGAATATTCAAAAATATTTGATAAACAGTAAAAAAAAACATGCTTTTCAAGTTTCGAGAAACCCTGATGAGAAGAATCCTGGACTTATTCTGTGCAAAATTTGCACGTGATTGTTTTGCCCAGAAAACATTATTTTCTGTATAGAAAATGCTGTTTTCTGCAAAAAAGGTCAGGCCAAATCCACACTACACAAATAATCCAGTTTGAAACTGGATTATTTGTCATAGCTCCTTCCTATGGAATCCTGGGATTTGTAGTTTTACAAGGTCTTTAGCCTTCTCTGCCCAAAGAGTGCTGGTGCCTCACCAAACTACAAACCCCAGGATTCCATAGGAAGGAGCCGTGACAAATAATCCAGTTTCAAACTGGATCATTTTGTACCGTGGATCTGGTCTCACATGCAAATTTTGAGCAGGGTTCTGTTCTGCATTTTCTGTGCAGAACAGAAATTGCTGTCTTCTGTGCAGAAAACATAGTTCTCTGTGCAAAAGAGCCACGTATGAATTTGCAAAGAATAAGTTTCAAACTGTGTATTGGCTTTGAAAACTGTGTAGTTTTCAACAACTTTCTTACAGTGAGAAGAAAATTGCTAAAATTACTCATTGCTTCCTTCGAGAAGAAAATTAGTGTAGAATTACATCCCTAGTGTTGACTCAACATTCAGCAATTAATTAAATAGGACTGCTCTATTGGGGAGTAATATGCTGAGGGTACCACGGATGGCCAAAAAGGCAAGCAACAGACACCCCCCCGGATCCTGAAGAATGGTGGACCCGGGGGAGGTGTTTTAATGATGAGCAGGGAGGCGAACCCATCAGCAGGCCTGTGCGTGGACACGCCCTGGCCGGGAGGAGTCAGGGGAGGCGCCAAAGCAGGGCCTATTTCACCCATGGCCTCCCCTGGTCTCCTCCTCTTTTCCATCGGATCGCCAGGAGAGCGGTTTCATGGGACTGGGATAAGTTTCTTTCGTTTTCTTTGTTTGTCTGTGGGGGAGTGTTTCCTTATATTCTTTACATCCTTGCTCTACATCTTTACATCTTTGTACTGTTTGTACTGCTACTATCACAGTTTAATTCTATTATTATTAACACTGCTCCTTTTCTGTATTTCGGATCTTCCGGCAAGGCCGCTTGCTCCGCTGCTTCCCCGCTCGGCTGTTGAGCCGCTCGGCTCGGGGCCCGGCCGCTTCCTCCGCGCCCCTCCCCCCTCTGGGGAGCCTGGCCGCTTGCTCCTCTGCCCGCTCGGCTGTTGAGCCGCTCGGCCGCGCCCGCTTCCTCCGCACCCCCCCTCTGAGGAGCCCGGCAAGGCCGCTTGCTCCGCTGCTTCCCCCTCTGGGAAGCCCGGCCCGGCCGCTCGCTCCACACCCCTCCCCCCTCTGGGGAACCCGGCCGCTTGCTCCTCCGCCCGCTCGGCTGTTGAGCCGCTCGGCCGCGGCCGCTTCCTCCGCGCCCCTCCCCCCTCTGGGGAGCCCGGCGAGGCCGCTTGCTCTGCTGCTTCCCCTCTGGGGAGCCCGGCCCGGCCGCTCGCTCCGCACCCCTCCCCCCTCTGGGGAGCCCGGCCACTTGCTCCTCTGCCCGCTCGGCTGTTGAGTCGCTCGGCTGCGGCCGCTTCCTCCGCGCCAAAAAGGCAAGCAAATGGGTCCTAGGATAGATCAAGCGTGAACTCTCCCTGGAAGCCAAGATGACTAAATTGAGGCTACACATTCAGGGGTAGTCATGTTGGCCATGCAGCAAAACAAAATCCAAAATCCACTACCTCCCTCTGCCTAAGGGGAGTAGCTATCCTTCTGCAGAGAGGAAACACAGCTAGCAAGAGTTGTTCAGATCTGCAATTACAGCAAGAAGAGAGTAGGAAGTTGGAACCTGGAGACAGGCCTCATTTCAATGGCAGCCCTTCCAACACTCATCTTGGAATAGCTCAGTATTATCAGAGAGCTTTGGACAACAAAAGTTAGGGATTGTAGTTTGAGAAGTTTCCCCTGCCCATCATGTTGTGTCCTCTGAGTCTTAAGCTTAGCCAAAAGGGAAGGCAGTAATGGGTTACAGGGATAGATTCAAACAGTAGTGACAAGAAGGTCTGGCTGCCAGGTTTTTCTTGGGAAGTGAGCCCCTCCTCTTTAGATCCTTAAAATTTCCACCTGCATCTCCTTTCTAATTGAGGTTCAAGAGATCACAGGGAAGAAGAAATGTAATATGTGAGGTGTAAGGATGGTGGAGATGGTCAGAAAGCATTCTCTTACATTTCTGATCGAAATCCAAGCTATTGGGGCAGTGGGAGCTGGTAGGTTCCATATTACTTGGGTGGTGAATTAACACCAGGTTTTAATTTGAATTTTAAAAGAGCTATCCAAGTTGTTGAACCCTATCCTCAAAATAGGTTCAGTACCTTCCTTGAACAGTTCCTTTCAGGTTAAGACTAATTCATGAAGTGAATTCACTGACCTAACTGACACGAGAGCCGTCAATCACCATTGTATTGGAGGCTTGCTAAAACTCTCCATCTTGCTAAGGCAAACTTCATCAGTATCTGTAGAAACAGCCCAAACAATATGTCAGTCTCCTTCATTTCCACATTTCTCAATGTAAGATGGCCCATCAGCTGAATTTGTGAATAGTGTTTTGGTCGTATTGCTGATGTGAGATTCAATAAATTGTATTAAATTTTCATCAAATCTGTGAATGGTATCATTAAATGTCCCACAGGAACCAAGCATGTTTCATATTAATAAATGCTTTGACATCTACAAATACCAGTAGCAAGAATAGGTATCAGAATATAGGATTATGATGGACCAGGATGCTTGGAAAGGAACTTTTGTTTAAACATAGGGAAATGTGTGCCACTAATGACAGAATCATAGATAGTCATGCAATGTTAGAAGAGCAGAACCTTGCAATCAGCTGTGGTTTGCATTGCACTTCACTCTTATTTTCACAAAAATAAAAGAGAACATAAGAGTATGTAAACATACTTGGAAGGGCAGCTATGAAGGAACTAGAGAAGATCCATAAGTGTTAAGATATATGATTGAATATGAATGTCAGGATCATTCAGTATTTCCAATTTCTATATATGATTAGTTGCAGAAGTTGGACATTGAAGGAATTTGACAGGAAGAAAATCAACTCATTTAAAATGTGGTGCTGGAGAAGAGTTCTATGGTTACTATGGACTTCTAAAAATACAAATGAATGAGTCTTAAAGCAAACCAAGCGAGATGATTAAACTGAGGCTGTCATATTTTGGACATCTCATGAGATCACATGGCTCTGTAAAAAAGACAACAATGCTTGGTGAAATAAGAGGAAGCAGGAAAAGAGGAACACCAGGTACAAGTAGGTAGACTTAATCGAAGAATCCACAGCCGTAGGTTTGCAAGATCCGGGTTAGTGATGACAGAGCATCTTGGAGGTCTCTCATTCACAGGGTTGCCATTAGTCAAAGCTGACTTGACAGCAATTAGCAACAACCGCATTAACAGTAAGCATGCACAGCATTGCATAGCCAGTCTCACCATAAAACTTAGATACAAAAATAATTTAAGAACTTTTAATAGAGAACATAGAGAAAAATGTGCCAGTTTTAATTACATGACAGAAACAAGTACAGGTACTATTGATAACTCTCCAGTTAAGCCCTTTAGGTGAACTGATTACTGTAATTTGATGTTATGCTATTAACTGATATTAACTCTACTAAGGAAGTATGTCCACAACCATTGCTCTGATTATTCCCCACGGTATACCATCAATAGTAATCATACTACTGTGTTTCAAATGGAGCCATAATTTCATCCAATTAAGACTGATTCATCCGAACACTTTTAACATAGTCAATGTGAGTTAATTTACCCTTCCCTGTGGATTTGATATGCTGAATCATGCATCAACATTTGTTCAAATCAGAGTTCACCAATTTATCCCAGATAAGACTGAGATGCATTGGGTGGTGAGAAGGTCATTCTGGAAATCTATAAATCTAAGAAGGACATTATCCTATTCTGGAAGAGCTCAAATTCTTTTTAAATCATGCAAGGGGAATATGCAGCTCTGCAGATATTGTTGGACTGCAGGTCCCTTTAGCCCCGGACAGCATAGCCAATGGTGCAGGATGCTAAGACTTGTAGTCCAACATCTGGAAGGACGCACATTCTCCACCTGAACTAAGGGAAACAAAAAGTTTCATTAAATGAACAATCAAGTCCCTGGAAATTAAAGTGCTGTGTAACATATTCTAGTGGCCATCCATTGAAGAATATGGCCCTGAGTTTGCTGGTCATGGATGTCTATATTCATGGAAGACAAGTCTATCAATGACCCACAGTGTAGAGCAGGGATGAAAATTGTTGATCATTTTGTCCTCACTTGTAAGGATGGATAAATAAAATAGCTTTCTTACTGTTTTAGGAATATTCCTTTACAGTATTCTCATATTCAATGTCTCAAAGTGTTGTTCAAGAAATAGTGCTTTCTGTGCAGGAAATACATTTTCCGTGTAGAAAACATGAGGGGTGGGTTGTGTGTGTTTTCTCACAGAACACTTAATAGCAGGAGGACATCGCACAATTTTTATTGGTCTATTATTTTTCCCAATTGTCAAGAAACCCATTTTTTGACCTGAGAACCAATAATTGCAAATATTCTTTCCATCCCTACCACAGAGATGCTGGTAGATTGCAACTCCTATCAGTCCTACCAGATGGAAGTTGTCATCCAAAAACATCTGAAAGGCCACCACAGTCCTAAATGATCAGGTTTGCAGTGCTATTAGACCAAGCAGCGTGGACAGTTACACAAGTGTTCTCTGCAACTGAATAACTTTTAGCCACCTTGGATAAACCATTTTGTGTTGTTTTCTGAGAAAACATGACATAACCATGGTCATGTATGTTTTGTTAACATCTAGGATAGTAGCTTTTGGAGGGGTAGCTATGTTAACCTCTCTCAGCAAACAAAGGGCCTAGCAGCACCTTGATATTTAGCAAATGTATGAAGGCACAAACCTTATGACTAGTGGAGCCCACTTCATATCCATCATCATCAAGGAGAGATTACTATCATAGAATCAGAGAATTGTAGAGTTGGAAGAGACCACGAGGGCCATCCAGTCCAACTCCCTGCCACGCAGGAAATCACGATCAAAGCATCCCCGACAGATGGCCATCCAGCCTCTGTTTAATGACCTCCAAGGAAGGAGACTCCACCACGCTCTGTGGGAGTGCGTTCCACTGCCGAACAGCTCTTACTGTCAAAAAGTTCCTCCTAATGTTGAGGTGGAATCTCTGTTCCTGGAACTTGCATCCATTGCTCCGTGTTCCAGTCTCTGGAACAGCAGAAAACAAGCCTGCTCCATCCTCAGCGTGACACCCCTTCAAATACTTAAACAGGGCTATCATATAGCCTCTTAACCGTTTTTTTTTCCAGGCTAAACATACCCAGCTCCCTAAGTCTCTCCTCATAAGGCATCGTTTCCAAACCTTTCACCATTTTAGTTGCCCTTCTCTGGACATGCTCCAATTTGTCAATATCCTTTTTGAATTGTGGTGCCCAGAACTGGACACAGTATTCTAGGTGAGGTCTGACCAAGGCAGAATAGAGCGGCACTATTACTTCCCTTGATCTAGATACTATACTTCTATTGATACAGCCCAAAATCGCATTGGCCTTTTTAGCTGCCGCATCACACTGTTGACTCATGTTCAACTTGTGGTGTACTAGAACTCCTAGATGCCTTTCGCACGTAGTCTCGTTCAGCCAGGTCTCTCCCATCCTATATCTATGCATTTCATTTTTCCGCCCTAAGTGCAGTACTTTACATTTCTCCGTGTTGAATTTCATTTTGTTAGCTTTGGCCCAGCTCTCCAGTCTATCCAGGTCATTCTAAATTTTGATCCTGTCCTCTAGGGTATTAGCTACTATAATGTGCTCCATGTTGCACTGCCTTTGAGGAGTTGTTAGAAATACCCCAGACCAGAGAATATGAAGTATCACCTCTCTCTGTGTGTGCATTCAAGTCACCTGTCAACTTACTCATTATATTATATTATTTATCCCCCCTCTTTCTCCCAAGATGGGATTCAAGGCAGCCCCTATGAGAGTTTTCTTAGTCAAGGAATATTTAGAGGTGGTTTTGCCAGTTCCTTCCCCTGAAATATAGCCTACAGCACCTGGTATTTGTTGGTGGTCTCCCATCCAAATACTATCCAGGGCTGACCTTGCTTAGCTTCCAAGATCAGATGGGATCTGATGGCTTGAGATTACTGAGGCCCTGAAGTATGTCACCTCTCCCACACAAATCTGTTTAGTTATTAAGATCTGCATCAGAGACCCAAACTGCTAACTGTGGCTGAGGCAGGAAATATATTGAGCATACTAATCTGGGGGTTTGTCAACTGTACTGGCATCTAGTCAGTTTCTGAGATCAATTTAAAATGTTGATCCTCACCTTTAAAGTTCTGCATGGTTCAGGGCCAGGATGCTTGAGGATTACCTGTCTCTATATTTACCTATCTCTTCTTTGTGATAGTGATCAACAAATGATTTCCAGGCTCTCTTGATGTCTGAGATGTGTTGCATGACTATTGGGGAGAGGGCTAGAACATGCTCAGTGGTGGCAGCCCAGCATTGGAAGGCTCACCCAAAATCTACCCTATTGTGTTTCCTGTGTTCTTTATTTTCCCTTTAAATGTGTTGGGTTTTTAAATCTGTTTTGTTCAGATGCAGTTATTAGCTTATAGCCATACATTCCTTATTTTATTGTAAACTGTCCTGTTGAATTGCTTATAAAAGTTTGAAGTATTAATGTAACTAAGCAAACAAGCAGGTAGAAGGCTCTTCCTGCGAAATGGGCATAACTGTCTCCTTTTGAAAGTGTTATGTGCATGAGAACACTAAGATTATGAACTGCTCAGTTTCCATGATGTGGTTTAATTTAATGGGCCAATTCACACGAACACATAATACCACATCATGACATTATTGAATACTCACATTTGGGTGTGTGAGCCAGCTCCACTGAAAAGCAATGGGTGTTTGAGGTGGGTTTGTTTTTTTGGTGGAGGGAATATCTGTCAATTGACCTCCAGGGCAACAACAGTCTTGTCTGCAGTGATTAATCTGTGGTAGTTCATTCACACATACAAGAGTCATCAAATCCTGAACATCCAGACATGAAGTTACCAGCTCTCAAATAGACATGTATACAGCCTATGTGTTTTGCACACATTAAGACTTCTTTTCTTTTGTGTCCACTGTATTTATTTATCGTGTAAATCTTGCTTTTCCACCAGTGAGTACAAGGCAAGATGAATGGTTATTCTCCTCTTTGCATCCACACAAGAGCTCTGTGAGGTAGGTGAAGATGTAAGAAAGTCACTGGCCCAAGGTGACCAATGAGTTTCATGACTCAGTGAGGACATGTTAATTGCCATCAAGTTGGCTTTGATTTATGGCAAGCCAATAAGTCATGAGAGGTGTCCAAGAGACCCTGTTATTAACAGCCCTGTTAAGATTGTGCAGATCCAAAGTTATTATTTCCTCTTTTCCTACTACTTTCCACCTTGCCAAGCATTATTGTCCTTTCTAATAAGTCATGTCATCTCATGATATGTGCAAAGTATGACTGTTTAGTCATCTTGCGTTCTAGGGAGAATTCAGGCTTGACTTACTCTGGGACCCATTTATTTGTCTTTTTGCCAGTCCATGGTATCTGCCAAGCTCTACCCCAGCACCACATTTTAATGAGTTTTAATGAGTTAATGGTCCTGATTCTTATATTCAATGATTATTGAATATACTGAATATTCAATAATCATTGAATATTCAATGATAATTGAATATTCAGTGATTACTGAATATAAGAGTCAGGACCATCCATTCCATAGTATGGATGGACCTGAGGAGCCTATGTAGTTCCTTAATATATGGCCTCCCGTGTCTTAATCTTCTTGGCTATAGTCTCTATTTTGATTGATGATTGAGCCAAAGTATGTGTCCCCACATCTGCTCTGGGAGCAATCTCACAGGGGCCAATAACACCACTCACAACATAAGAGGTACATTTATTTGCTCTTTCTCAAATGTGTTACATGCCAGTCTATGCCAGTAATGCCCCTCTACACTCTGCATTGGACAAACAGGACAGTCTCTATGCAACAGGATTAATGGACACAAATCTGACATTAGAAATGGCAGCATCCAAAAACCGGTTGCAGAGTTCTGCAACTTTCCAATCGTCCTGCACACGGTAAGAGATTAGGTTGTGGTCCTTGAACAAGGAAATTCAAAGGAAGACTAGAAAGAGAAAGAGCAGAACTAAATTACAGCTTCCTCTCCACATTCGCGAACTTGGCATTCGCGGTTTTGATTATTTGCGGTTTTGGGAGCCCCCCCGCCCTCCCAAAACCGCGACACGGGGCCTCCGGAGGCCCCGTGAGGGCCCTGGGAGGGAGCGGGGAGGGCCGGGGAGGCCTCCAAAGGGCCTTTGGAGACCCTCCGGAGGCCCCATGAAGGCCCTGGGAGGGAGGGGGAGGGCCGCGGAGGCCTCCACGGGGCCTTGTGAGGCCCTGAGAAGGCCTTGGGGGGGAGGGGGGAGGACCAGGGAGGCCTCCGCGGGGCCTTGCGAGGCCCCACGAAGGCCTTGGGGAGGACCGGGGAGGCCTTGGGAGAAAGAGGGAGGACTGGGGAGGCCTCCGTGGGGCCTTGCGAGGGCCCACAAAGGCCTTGGGAGGGAGGGGAGGCCCGGGGAGGCCTCTGCGGGGCACTGCGAGGGCTTTGGGAGGGAGGGGGAGGACCGGGGAGGCCTCCGTGGGGCCCTGTGAGGGCCTTGGGAGGTAGGGGGGATGGACGGGGAGGCCTCCGCAGGGCCTTGCGAGGCCCTGTGATGGCCTTGGGAGGGAGGGGGAGGGCCGTGGAGGTGACCATGGGGCCTCCAGAGACTCTCCGGAGGCCCCGTTGAGGGCTTGGGCGGGAAGGGGGAGGACTAGGGAGGCATCCACGGAGCCTCAGGAGGGTCTCTGGAGGCCCCGGGAAGGCCTAGGAAGGGAGTGGGGAGGTGGGGGAAAGCGACTATGGGGTCTCCGGAGGCCCCGTGGTTGCTTTGGCGGGGGAGGGGGCAATCAATATTAGCGGATTTTTCACATTCGCGGGGGTCCGTGGAACCTAACCCCCGCGAATGTGAAGGGACGACTATATATCCACAATTTCCAGTCTATTAGCAGAGGTATGAAGAAAGACAATGGCTCTGTGGCACACTACCTATATTAATACAAGAGTCCTCACTACTGCACATACAACAAAAGGAATCTTAGAGCGAGTTTTGAAACCTGAGAAACTGATCTTTGGTAAGCAGATTTATTGCTTTCACACATCAACACCAACTGACCACTATAAATATCCAAAAGACCTTATGCAACTCTTTGAAAATTTAGGGCAAGGGTGATGATTGCATCTTTCTGGATCCTAGTACATTCCAGCTCCCACAATGGTGTACATATGCTTTATACCTGAGGCTTTAATACCACTCAATACTGCATCCAAAGAAGTGGGCTTATATCAATGAAAGTTCATGCTAAAATTAAAAAAAAGTTACGCTTAAAGGTGCTGCCACATTTCTTTTTTCTTTTTCCTGCTCCCCCTTCCTTCCTTCCTCCTTTTTGTGAGCCAAATTATAGAAAGTCTTTAAACATTTTTGCTGTCTTCACCATTCACTTTAAAATTACATAAATCACCTGTGGTCATTATTCTTGTTTTCTTAATGTGTAACAGTAACTCTGCTATTAAACATTGCACTTTCTTCCTTGACTTTCCTCAACAGTCCTTTCATGTTTATGTTCAGCTAGTAGGGTGAGGACTACCATTAGCACTGATGGACACATTGCTCCCCCGCTGAAAGGAAACATGCACACTCAACATACTACAATGCAGAAGCTGAGTTCTTGTTGCTTATTACATTTGACCTATATGCGTCAGGCTGCAAAGCACTAATTACATTTCACACTTAAGCTACAGAGCAATTAAGGATCTATTCAGCTCCCAGAAATTAAAGAAACTCCTGTGCAGTTAAAAAAGAAGAGGAGGAGGAGATAGTTGTTGAAGTTGCTAGTTATTAATACAACTTATAGGCACAATAACCAAAAGTCAGGTGCACCACAGCACAACTCCTGTTTCATCATATTCCTCAACATCTCTCAGACAAAATAGAAGTCTTGTATTATTTTATGTCAAGGCTGCTTCAGACAATGTGAGATATTGTATGCAAGTGCTGCAGTTACATGTCCCCTGTGCAATTACAGCTACACAGCAGAAATACGTAATCCAGTTTGACACTGTTTTAACTGCTATGGTGCAATGCTACAGGATCCCAGGATTTGTAGTTTGTTGTGGCACCAGAGCTTTATGGCAGAGAAGGCTAATTGTCTCACAAAACTACAAATCTCAGAATTCCATAGCATTGAGCTGTGGCAGTTAAAGTGGTGTCAAACTGGATTGTTTGATTGGTGTCAAACTGGATTGCCAGTGCAGCTCCCCTCACATGTATACTAAATGTAAGACAGGACCACATCTGCTTGTCCCACCCCCGGTGTTAATGCAACAGGTGTCTTCAGTATTGTGACACTAAGAAGGACACCTGGAAAAGCATACCTGCATGGAAGTGCAAAGGCAACCTGTTTTAGATAGCTTACTCCACACAGGGATGGTGGGAGCAGGACAGTAAGATTGGTAGCGAAGCTAACACTGCATGGTGCTGCTCCCTAAATTTAGTGTCCTTTGCCCACCTACCCTCTCTGCAGTCCATGAAATAAGGTGAACCATTTCATTCCTTTCTAAAAATTTCACCCCAGAAGTTATGATTCAGTTCATCCCTGCTCATGATAAGAAATGGATTTCATAATCAAAGGTTTACTATAATAGCAAGCCTAATAATGTAATAGCACCACTGGGCTAAGTAATTCTAGGAATGGAAAGAATTGTTTACCATTTTTAGTTCCTTGCCTGAAAAATGGCTTGCCAGGAACTCAGGAACTCAGGAAACCCAGTCAGGAAGCATAATACAGAAGCAAGAATTCTGTGTAATTTTTTGCTCTGCATTCGCACATATGAAAGTGTTTGAGGAAGTAATTTGGCACAGACATGCATGCTGGGGTTATTTGCACACATGCACACACACACACACATACACACAATTTTCCAAAGACACACATGGGGCGGGGTTGGTACAAAAATGTGTTTACTGTGCAGAAAGCATTATTTTTGTACCTCCCCGACATGAGTTTGTGGACATGGTGTTTGAACATAAAAAAGTTTCTCCACCAGTGATTCTGAAGGTTGCCATATCTAGATGTAGCACCGACACCCAATGGAAGGTCTAATCTTGATTATGTACCTCACTTTTCTCAGTACTTCTTGTGAGATGTTTTATTGCACGTTATATATTTCCATGCACAATATGTATACTCTTATAATTGTGAGAATTATGTTTTGGAGAAGCTCTGAAAATTCTCTGTCAGAGGCAGCCTTCCACAATGAACTATTATCCTCTGATTTCACTGGGAAGAAGGAATTACTGTTAAGGCAGTTTTTCTTTGAAGTATAAATATGCCAATAGTGATTTTTTTTTTTAAAAAAATACACCTATTAAATATGACTCCTGAGGGGTAATATTTCAATAGCTGTGTAACACAAGTATTTTGCAATGGTTTCTTGCTCTAGAGGTACAAGACCTGCCTGATGCTGAATCAAGCTTGGCCATTTTGACAGCAACCTTATTAGTTCAATAATTAATACACGGGAACACTGTGATTACAGTATTGTGTAATGCCAGCCTGCAGACAACATGATGAAAGACTGTAATGGACTTAGATGCATTGCCAACTGAAAATTGCTGCTTGTATTTCAAATGAGAGAGCGGCACATTGCCAGACCTCTTTCTATGTAGGTGGGCATATTTCGGAAGCCTTCCATTGCTGGTTATCCTGACTGGGATCACAGATAAGTTGTGTGAGTTTCCTGTCTCCAGGGAGACTGCCAATCATTTACAAATTCTTAAGCTACCCAAAACCTCTGCATATATTTCACCCATAAAAGCAACCAGCATCACATGAGAAGCCATTACTCCACAGTGTGTCCTCTCTGCTTTGCATCAACATTTGAGTGAATGTGGAATACTTTGAAACTGGCACTTCAATATTCACTGAAACATTGAAACAGTGAGTGTATCATGCTACACAGTTATAACAGCTTGATCCCACTTTAAGTGCCATGGCACTAATCTAAAGAATCCTGGTCTTTGAAGTTTGGTGAAGCACTTAGTGATTTGCTGCTATAGGAAGATCTAGGCACACTCTTCTGTATGACAGTGCCAAAGCTCTTTAAGGGGACATCTAAACAGCAAAACAAACAAACAAACAAAACAAAATAAAACAAAACAAATGACATGTGAAAAAACGAACGGGGATCCATTCAGATGGCCGTTTGCACAAATATGTGTCATTCAGAAGGGGAGGCGGCAAAATCTTTCCGAAAGTCCATTCACTGGGGCTTTGTCCGGATTTTTCTAAAAGATCCGTACAGTGTGCAAATGTGCGACCATTTGACCACTCACGTTGGTACACATATGAATAGGAAGCATAATGTGATTGGCTGGATGAGCACAGGGGGCAGGGTTAGCAAAGAGGGAAAGCGGCAGCGGCTGCCATGTTGGATTTTCGGCTGACCAAGGGTCAATCAAAGTCAATCAAGTCAATCAAATGGTGATTTTATACTATCTTTTTATTTTTTGTTGTAAACATGAAATAACACCTGTGTGCACCACAGGAAGCTTTTAAAAAAACTGGCAGTGGCAGATTTAAAATTGCGAGTAAATCACTCATGGTGGCCAGCTGGCTAAGGGGTCATGTGGAATTTAGGGGGAGTTTTGGTCATATAGGCTGTTTGCATCATTGCGAAGGGCTGCCTTTTCGGACGTGTTCGTATTATTTCCACCTCATATAGACAGAACCTAAGACAGAATTCTAACTACCTCACCAAACTTCAAATCCCAGAGGTCTATAGGATGGAGCAACTGCAGTAAAAATGGACTCAAACTACTATCACTGTGTAGATACACACTCAACAACCTTGGAAGAATCTGACACCATTAGGCCTAAATCCTGTTGGTTAGTCCCAACAAGAGTAAACCCATTCAATCAACTGTTGAACAGTGATTTAATGGATATACTGTATGTGACTAGTAATATGGTTCAGGTTTTATTGTTTTAAAGTCAAATTTAGGATGAAAAATGTTTTGTGACAAATTTGGGGGGGGGATTTTGCCAGAAATATCTATGTATCTTCAACCTCTGTGCACTTCTTACTTACTTAAAATGTCTAAGGGCTTGTCTATAAGAGGCAAAAAAAAAAAAAAAAATGTGGATTGCTCCACAGTAATGGCAATTTGCAGAAGCTGCTATCTGTCTTAATGTTGGTTTTTTGGCAGATCACAGGCATGCAAAGCTATCTGCATTGCTGTGCAAAGGGTCATGCCTGTGAATCAAGATGGTGGCCATAAGTGAATTACTCCCATTTTTACTCACCTCAATTTGATGCTGCTGGACAGTATTTTTTTTGGGGGGGGGGTGGACCTATATCCAAGGTGCAAAAGAGTGACCTTTCACTTTAACAAAAAAGCAAACAAAAAAAAGCCATTTTATCATATTAGTGCTCACTCACTAAGACAAAAACCCAACATGGTGGATCCGGGTGCTTGCCTTGTTAGCGCGTATAGGGAAAGTGAACCAAATCGAATCACTTGTCCTAACAAGCAGGAATGTGCATGCCCCCTGCTGTTTTTAAAAAACGTCAGGGAAAGCTGCAAAGGCAGTATATGGTGGATTTACTCCCCTCCTTCCCAATATGTTGAAATGATGTGGAATCCCATTGAGATAGACCATATTCTCCTCGCATTCTGTGAGGAGTATTTTCACTGCTTAGACAACCCTCCAATTTCTCTTTCCTTCTCCCACTTCAACTCTTTGCTCTCTGCTTACTTTCATTAGTGGAAACTGAGTTCAAAGTGCAACAGGAGTGTGTAGTTTCTTAACTCCGCAGGAGGAAAGGCAGGGAGTGGGTGGAATCTTGTCCTTCCCAATAGAATCAGGCAAAAGCAAACTGCTGTGGCTTCTCCTAGCTTGTATGCTCTTTCTCATTAACACCCTTTGCCACCTGGTATTGCTTGGCCACATGCCCCAGTTTTCATGTGAAATGTTGGAGGGTATAGGATGGTGTCATTCACCTGGAGATTCAGATGAATGTCTGTTTCTTCCTGCAGCTGGCTCCTGCAGTACACTAGCCCCCATCCACTAGATCAGTGGTTTTAACCTTTTCTTTTTCCAGGTACCCTTAAATATCTTTTGTTGCTGCTGTTATCTGAAGAGGTAGGGGGTCCATGGGGCACCCACCCGTGATCTCAGATCTATTTATTTATTTATTTATTTATGTTTATACCCTGCTCTTCAGCCACAAGGCTATCAGAGCGGCTTACAAATTGCTTTAAGCAATAGCAATTACACATCTACACTGCATTGAGCAGTTTCCAATGTGTGTTAGCTAATTGTCCCCGCAAGCCAGGTACTCATTTTACTGACTTATGAAAGGATGGAAGGCTGAGTGAACCTTGGAGCCCTCTGGAATCGAACTTGCAACGTGGTGACTTGCAAACTGGCATTTAGCCACTGCACCACCATATTAATATTTGGGAGAATTATGATTAGGTCAAATGGAAGGCTACGACAGGTGAGTAACTTCAGGATCTTTTTGCTAGTGTATACCAGTACTCATTGTAGAGAGCTCCAGGTTAAAGTAAAATGATTGGTTTTTTATTGGAAAATAACTCAAAAAGCATTCACACAAGAGAACCACGAGAGGCTAACAAAGAGTTAAGACAGAAAGGCTGGATAGAGGAATAGATTCAGGAGATAGGGCCATAGTTACTAGTCTTGAGAAGTAGTGAAGAACTCAGACGGAAGTCTGAGGATGGCACTGAAGTCCGATCCAGGGGGGTGGGGTGGGGGATGGCACCGACAGAGAAAGAGGCAGGGTCTTGTCCACACTGGCACACCTTGCTCTTGTTTGGGACTAATATTTATACTATATTTCATGTCCTGAAGAGGTATTTGAGCTTAGAACAAAGCTTATATGGGTTTCCCTCCATTTAAACAAAGGAAACAGAAACTCTGCTGATTGCTGTTAATGGCTGAGATATAGGAATTGATTGGTTTATGACAACCTTGTATTATAGGGCAAGTGGAGAGTGCAGAGGGATATTTCCTGGGGATAAGGGTTGTTTTGGTCACTAGTTTGTTTATGATGTGTGACTCATAGCCAAGAGGAGATTAACACACATTTCTTCAATGGTGTTGTTTACTAGGGGTTTTGCTTAATCCTGTCTTGGGTGTGTCTGCTAGTATTTTTCCATGACATCTTCCTAGGTCCTTGAGACCTCAGTTTGACCTCAACTTTTTGGTCTACCCCAGTCTACTAGACCCCATGAAGTGTCTTAAGATTGCCAATTATGAGATATTATAGGGAGGGGATGTAGGGCATGGTAACACTGCAGACTCCGAAGACTTAATTCAAGATTTAAAACAACAACAACAGCACAATTACACCATCCATTAAACTTTCCCTCAGAGGTACTGGAGTGGGAGGGAAGACTTTTCTCCTGCTTCTTCCTGCAAGTTTGTGGCTGAAGCATAGTAAAGGAAAATGTGCAGGCCAAGCGAGCCAGCTAGCTTTTGCCCCATCATGTGGCTGTCCAATGCAGAGAGGTGATGGGCTAAGCAGCCTTCAAGCCTTCACAGACCCCCTGTGAGGGTATCACAGCCCCCTGGAGGTCCATGGCCCACAGGTTAAGAATTGCTGCCCTAGGGGACCTGTAGTGATGGTGGGGAATTGTGAGATTTTCTCAGAAAAAATGCTTTCTGAGAATTGTTGTTCATGTACATTTATCTAAGTTGTTCTCCTACAATTCCCTGCACCAAAAATAAACTAAAACAAAAAAGCTTGATGCAGTTGTACCTTTGCAACATTTTCTCCCCTGTGTGTGTGTCCAACAATAATCAAGCATGATTATCTTTATGAAGAGGATGGAACAGAACCCAGCACTGCAGCAGGCTATGCACATTCTGATTCTGGAATGAGCATTAAACATTTCTGAAGTTTCAAAGTAGAAGAATGCAGTGAAGGTGAAGCTGGAGGAGCAACAGAAAAATGTATTGAGGGAAATGTTATAGTTCTTACAAAGAAAAAAAAAAGGTAAATTGTTGCACTGTAGTTTCTTGACCATTTATATGTTATGAGACCACATACCTCTAAGCCACAGTTGACCCCATTTGATACCACAATGTTATTTTCTGTTTGTGATTGTGCCAAAAGGAGGAGAGGGGAAACCCTAGATGTTCTATCTCCAAAATCTTTACGTTTGCTGTTCTGTCTCCAGAATCTTAGATTTGTTTCCCTTGCAGCATGCTTTCCACTTCAATGTATCTGTATCACTATTTAATGTGATTGACAGTTGTACTGGAAAGTTCAGTACAGGTGTTATGCACTATTCTTCTCCACATCAGCTTCAGAACGGCGATGGAGTGTAAGAAACCTTGTAACAAGCTTACAGAGGCTTACAATCTTGCAACTCTGAACCAAGCTCTAAAAATGCGTCCTGTTATTTTCCTCCCTCTCACTACCTCATTAGCGGGGTAGTTCCAATAATGAAGTATCTACTATGTAGCTAAGTAGTTTACTAAACATTAATTTTCTAAAAGCAAGACTGTTTTAAACACAACAACCCTGAAATACAGTTCACAGAAAAATAAAATTCTAATTAGAAGAAGCTAGCATTTAAAGTATACCAAAGAAAACTCAAAAGGAATATGATGTTTCCACCCAGTTCGTACATGAGAGAGAATGAGTGTGCCCATTCTGTCAACCCAAATAAGAAAGGCAACTGGCCTCTGACAGTGTAAATAACAGGTGTGCCTACACTGGTCAAGATAATCTGGGTACAGCCCAGAGTATTCTGGACTTAGAGCTACCCTGGATTCCCCCGTTACTGGTGCACTCTGTGGTGACACCAAGTGGATGTCTTCACATGTGTCCTTGCCGTGTTGCCTTGCACTGCCACTGATGGTGTGAGTCACATCCTCTAAAGCCAGAAACAAGGTGCCCAGCATTGATCACATGGCTGGGCACCTTGTTGTGACTTCAGAGGACATAACCTGCACCAGCGGGCAAGTCACACTCTTTCAGCCTAAGAGGATGATAAAGAAAAACCACCTCTGAACAAATCTTGCCAAGAAAACCCAACGGTATGTTCGCCTTAGGGTCATTGTAAGTCAAAAATGACTGGAAGGCAGACAGTGACAACTGAGAAGTCTGGAAGGGACTAATGGTGAGACTACTCCATTTTTCATGCTGGACTTGGTGAAGTCTTCTTTTTCGATCTTTACACATATGTCTTCACTTAGTTTAAAATATGGCAAGTCAACCATACTGTGCGGTTAGCCAGCCCTGCCACCCAGCCTGCTAAATGAGCCCCTGGATTTCTCTCTAAAACTCTTGCCCTAGTAACACCATTGGATGGCACATTTCAAGTGTCCAGTTCATTTCATCACCCTTTTAAGGATCTCCTGGCAAAGCCTAGAGTTAGACCATTAGGATGTGAATGATTATCTGCCCTGATCAGAATGATCATTTTGCTATCTTGCAGTGCTGGTAGTCAGTTACACAGATGGCTGAAAAACTTCATAGTCTTCTATCTCAGTCTAAGAAACTAGAGGATGCCAGAGGCAAAACACTTAGTAGCTCTTGGTGGATAAGACTGGCACCAACACAGCAGATTGCAGGATCTCCTTTAAGTTTTAAATGCCTCTGAAGTTTAAACAGTAAAACATGTAGGTTTATTACACTGAGTAACCTTTAAAACTTGCCTCATTAAGCTTCATCTTCTTATTGTTCTGGGTCTCTTTGTTTCTGAAGAGGAGACTAGGGAGTTCACAACGAAGTAAAGAAATAATGATAAATGTCACCATTTTCTATCATCATCATCATCATCATCACTACTACTACTACTATTTTTATTTTCAAGGAAAAAGAAACAGATTTTAATAAATGAGGCCAATTAGTAGTCCAATTAGAGTGCACCCATTGATTCAATTGCTGTAGTGAGTCAAAACATAAGTAAATCTCACAGGACGCTGTATAAAGACAAAACTCTCTTGTACAAAGGCAGTATAGGTGTGCCTGGTGGGAGGGGAAGATATCTCTTAACTTTTATATCCTGGTTGGATTTGATAATGGCAAAGGAAAAACCTCTTCCACTCATGGTCAGTTTCTACCCTTTTCAAAATCAAAGAGAGGGATGATATTGGATTAGAGATATGGATAGAGAAAACAGTGTATTTGTTTGTGTGGGAAGGAGAGAGAGAGAGAGAGAGAGAGAAATCTTTGAATCCTGAAAGAAGGAGGAGGAAGGGTGAAGGAGGGAGGATTCACACATCTGCGAGTACCACCTACGCTTGCCCATTCTGTAGATTTTGCATTTACTCCAAACTAATTTGAACCAAGCACCATGTCAGCTTGAATTATTCATGAGCCTGAGAGCTCTGACAAGAGTTTTTCTGGTTGGGTGGGGTGGGTGGGAACAGAAGGGATCGTGTTGATGTAAGATGTCAGTTACTGAACATCCAGGGTTTAACATTACTTAGACAGGCACTCGTCGAGATAAGTGTGTGTTTGTGCAAAACACTCACCCACTCACCCAGTGGAAATATTTGTGCATCTTTAAGATATCTCAGACCTTTAATTATTTCTCATCATATGCTGGATAAACAGATTACCTGCTGTGATATAATCAAGAATAACATATGGTGCAATAAAAGGCATCAAGTTTTTGTTTTGAGAGGGGTGGGGCAGAAAGGGAAGGCAGAGTTCTTCCATAAAGAACTTAGAACTCTCCGGTTGGGTCATACTGAGACTTGATCAAATCCAGCATTAATGCCTCTGCTTGATCTCCATCCATGGAGGTTACAACAGTGGTTAGAGCTGCACTGTGCCTTTTTATCCAATGCAGTATCACAGGGATTGGTTTAAGTGTAGTCCTGCAGATGGTCCTGGACTACAACTCCCATAAGCCCTAGTCATCTTAGTTAATGGTAAGGAATGCTAGGAGCTGCAGTCCAACAACATTCAGAGGCCTTCCACACTACACGATTACCGTTCCAGATTCTACTTTAACAGCCATAGCAATGTCCTGTGGGTTCCTGGGATGTGCAGTTTGGTGAGGCACTTGAGCTTTCTGACTAAGTATTCTAAGTACCCATCACCCAAACTACAAATCCCAGGATTCCATAGGATGTTACCATGACAGTTAAAGTGGAATTGTTGTGTGCCTTCAAGTCACTTCTGAGATAGTAACACAAAGAAGACACTATCATGAGACTTTCTTGGCAGAATTTGTTCAGAGGGGGTTTACCCTTGTCCTTCTCTGAGGCTGAGAGAGTGCGACTTGCCCAAGGTTACCCAGTGGGTTTCCATGGATGAGCAGAGATTTGAACCCTGGTCTTCAGAGTCCTAGTCCAACACCTAAACCACTACATCATGCTGGCTCTCTAAAGCGGAATATAGTGTCATGACTTTGCAATATGAAAGTGCCCATGAAGAGGCAAACTTAACCTATCTCTTAGGAGATTTTCAGATGCTCCGTTGCTGCCGCGTGGCAGGGGAGCAGTTTCGGATGCCGCCGTTTCTCTGCCGAACCCCTCCGTGTCACTTCTCTGACAGAATGGAGGAAGCCGCGTCATATTACATTCACGATTGTTGCCTGTGAGTGAAATATGACGCGGCTCCCTCCATTCTGTCACAGAAGTGACACGGAGGGGTTCGGCAGAGGAACGGCGTCGTCCGAAACTGTTCCCCTGCCACGCGGCAGCAATGGAGCTGTTTTGGAATATATACAGATGAAAATCGCGTCTGAAAATCTCCTTATTTAAAGGGAATTCCTAATGAGCTTCCTTCTAATGATACAGGGAAAATTTGTCAAGCGGTCCAAATCTTTGTACTTAGTTACCATTTTCAGACCTGTTGAATGTACAGTATAAGCACTTTTACAGTGAAACACATGTTTTAATCTGATGCAATCTGCTTTGCAACTCAAAAAGTGAGTAGTTCTTGAATTCAGGGAAAGGATGCACAAGGAAGTGTAAATTAAGGAAAATTAAGGAAAACAACATGAAAAGAGGGGTCATGTTCGGGAAAATACTTGCAAAATATGTGCACAGTAGGCTAAAAGTGCATACAAAAATGTGCACATAGGGGAAAATGGACAAACTTTCAAATATGTGTCATTTTTGTCTTTAAAAGGGGAAGACCATTTTTACACCGCCAAAATCTTATATCAGTGCAGGTCTAAACAAACATACACTCAGGGGAAGAATAAATTTGGGTGGAACAAGAATGCATTGTTAGATTTCTCAGCCTGTACTTACTAATTGCAAGTTTGCATGATTGCGGGCTTCCTGTTTGCTTTATCCTACCCCTCATTTTCCTGTAGCTACTTTTTCTTGCCTCTTGCTCCTTCATTAGACCACGTATTCGTATATGTCCAAGTTTTTGCAAGTAAATATAATTTTATATGTTTTACATATAAAACTAGCTAACACATTGTAAACCACTTGGGGAGTGCTTTGCACTGATAAGCGGTATAGAAATATAAATTCTATTGCTATTGACTCCAGATTGGAATTTCCGGTGGCATCCTCAAACTTCTGTCTGAGCACTTCACTATCTGAAACTCTGCTCTTCAAGACTGGTAACTATTGCCCCATTTCCCCAAATCTCTCCCTCTATCCAATCTTTCTGCCTTCTTCCTCAATAGCCTTGCATGGTGCTTAGGAACGTCTGTTGTGTGTGTGAATGCATTTTGTGTTATTTCCAAGAAAAATACTTTATTTCACTTTAAACAGGAAGAAACCCTGTCAAACTTGAGATAGCCAGTCTTACAATCAGTGGTAATGATCTGGTGTAACAGTCCAGACCCAGGACCAGAATTAGGGATCAGTATCATCAGGCACCAATCATATCCTATTGCCAGTGCCTGCAGCCTCCTGACGTGACTGGCTGGCTGTGTTACCTTAAGAGGTGGGGGGTGTTTTAGCAATCCACCTGTGATATCAAAATCTATGTTCTTATCTGAGGGAATTAATAGCACAAACAGTATCCCAGTGAGAGGAAGCTAACGGCAGGGAACTTTTCACCTATGTACACCTGTATATTGTTCTCCTTTGCTCCCTCACTGGCCACATTTCACTTCTGAACTATCACTTCTAGTTTCTTTTCTTTCTTTTTTTTTAATGGAAGGGTGAAGAAATTACATTTTAGAAAGCAAATGTTTCTCCCAAGAACTTCTATGATTCCATGGTTTGCTCCTTTTGGAACTCGATTGTTTGGGAGTTGGGAGCAGGTACAAAGATACTGTGAGACTCTAGAGGGAATACATTGGAAACGCCAGGCAGAATATATACAGCCTGTGAGTCATACTTTGCCCACCTCAATCTGTAGGATGTAAAGGAATAAACGTAAAAGACTTTACTGGTCTGTGTTGAGCTGAGCTCTCCTTTTATTCTCCTTGAAGAAGAAGCCCTGAAAGGAAACAGAAACAAAGGAGGGATTTAATAAAACAAAATGATAACTTTTCTCAAAGCAATTTACTGTCCTTATTCTCCATTAAATCAAGCTAATTATAGGCACACATATTAAATGAATATCACAGTCATGCCAAACACTCCTGCACTTGGACTTAAAAGGAATGTAAGTACTTTGAAATATTACAGGTTACATCTTCATTACTCTTGAGTGTGAAGAATCCCAAATGTGTGTGTGTGTGTGTGTGTAGCCAGCTCCCAAACCCACAGATGTTTTGGAAATGCAAAGCTACTATTTAATAAATTATTGGTCACAGTGGCAGATCCTACCATTAGGAAGAGTGAGGTAGCCACCTCAAGAACAGACTTCTTGTGTCGTTGTGTGCCTTCAAGGTGCTTAAAATGTATGGCAACCCTGAGGTGACCCTATCACTGGGCTTTCTTGGCAAGATTTGTTCAGAGGAAGTTTACTTTTCCCTTCCTCTGAGGATGAGAGAATGTGACTTCTCCAAGGTCACCCAATGGGTTTCTCTGACTGAGTGGTGATTCAAACCCTGGTCATAGTCCAACACCCAAACCAGTATACCACACTGGCTCTCTGTAGAGCAGACTTAAGGTATCATAAAAGAGCAGCATACTGTGAGTTACTGGGTTGGTTATATTCCTTGGATAACAAGAAGTGCTAGTGGGATCTTCTGCCACATATACCACATTGTACTACGTTCGGTACCATGCACCTTGTGTTGAGGCAGAAGCATCTGTTATATATCTCTGTAACAGTCATTTATCTAGTAGCCTATCACCAGCATGACCAGGTATGGTACTTGTCTCAGGAACAGCATAGTAAGTGGCTGTTTCTTAACGGCTGTATAAGCAATAGTGGAAGCAGTTGCAATCTGTTTTCATCTCACCAAGGTACCTTTATGCTACTTCAGGCTCCTCCTATCTCTTCATCTCTACCTTTCAGGAGTGACTTTTGACTAGTCTTCTGTTATCAGCCAATTAGAGGCATGTTTGACTGGCATTTGGTTGTTAGCCTGTTAGATAACATTTATACTAATCCATTTGTTCAAGGTCACCTATCAGCCAAGTAGAAATTAGATTTCACTGGCCTTTCAACATGCTACCAGTCAGATACATATCTTTAACTGGACACCATTATTCTGGCTACCTGTCGCCTCATGATTGCTAGACTTTCCCTTTCCTCGTCTTAAGTTTATACTTCTCATTGACACTTAGATGGCATAACTCCCAGAACTGGCTTCATTATGTGCTGCGGACTCTATGGACATTATCAGACACATCAAATATGGCCTCATAACAACGCCACATAAATGCAAAAGAGTACATGTACAAGATGACACCACCCTTTCACATTTATGTCTTGTCCAAAACCTGTTGTATTTTATTGATGGCTTAAGCCATCAATAAATCTCCCCTGGCACTTTTGTGCTGGCATTTAAATCCATATGCCATTGTACTCACATGAATGCAATGTCAATGGCCAATCTGGCCAGAACATGTCCAGGTCAGATTGCAACATCCAGATAGGTGACACTCTTTTTATGACCCTCCCTGGTTTACATGTACATTTTTAAGTGTGTTTATGTGCTTAGTGTAACTTTTCGAGTGTTATTTTTTTAAAAAAATTCCCATGCTATGTATTCTCATGAGAATACATGGGATTTCAAACAAGGAAGTGAATGGAACTCTGTTCACTCTTCTGCCATTGCTTGGGAAGCCTTTTCATGGAATAGAAGGTAAGTATGGCATGGGTAGTTCTTTTGCTGGCCTAAAAACAGCAAAGTTATGCCAGCAAAAGAATGTTTTTTTTTGTTTTTTGTTTTTTGTTTTTTGTTTTTTGTGGTGGTGGTGGGTGTCTGATAAAGTCCTATGAAGAAAGCTGTCACTTGTAGTTCCTCCCCCCCCCCCCCCCGCTAATATACAGGCTTCAGGGCCTTCAGTTTTGTAGAACATATCCAAAATACAGCATTTAATCTATAGCATGGTGAGAACTGTGGTCTAGCAACATCTTGAAAGCTACACGTTCCTTATCACTGTACTATAAGCTTTATAGATAAGTGTGTCTTCATGGACTGTGGAAATCCATGACAAGCAACCTCTAGGTCATGATCAGCAATAGATGGTCAGTAGTACAAGTTAGAGATTGGGCTTATTTTGAGGAACATAATGGTGCATTTAATAAGACTTCTTGTTTGGTTAGCTTAGATTCCCTCACCCTCTTTAAATATAGCTATAAATACAAAATGAATGCATAAGATTTGGATGAGAGTGGACAGGAGAGCAGCCATTGATTAATGTAATGAAATATTGCCACTTAGTTGCAATTTGTTTTTGTTTTTTAAACAGCCCCCATCATCCTGTTACAGAGATATCTTTGCTATTACTTCAAATGACTCTACGGTTGATGAGGTATTTAAAACAATGGATGTGTATTATTCCACTTTAAAGTCTTATATTCAAAATGACTTTCCTTAATATATAGCAAGTTGCATCAATATGTTTGTGTGTGTGTGTGTGTTTCCTGGCTAAACACACCATCCATATTTATCAGAGCCAAGTAACAGCCTTTCACATTTGCTCAGGCTAATGTTGCTACGTGTTTATGCTAGTGAGTCTTGACTTTTGCTTAGAAAAAGAAAACTGAATTAGGCACCCAGATAAACTTAGTCCCATGTTCAAACTAATTCATGCAAACTCTCTCTGTGTCTTTGTGTGTATGTGTGTTTGTGTGCATGCATGCATGCACACCATAATTACATAAAAAATAAATAGTACTGGATGAAACATTTTATTTATCCTGGTACTCAACTGCCTTGCACAGGCACTGATCTTGATCTCCTTCAAATAATCTGTTCTCCATTCTAGACATGGATAATACCAAGGTGATAGTTCAAAGGTGGGGAACTTCATGTCCTGGGGTCAAATCTGGCCTCCTGCATTCCTATTTCGCCCACAGCTCCCTCCTCTGCAACATCATCATTTTAATTTTTTTCTTCATATTCTGTATTAGAAGCCAGCATTAGTGTACTGGTTTCAGTGTTGGACTACGAATCTGGAGACCAGGGGTCAAATTCCCACTCAGCCATGAAAACTTGCTGGATGACCTTGGCAAGTCACACACTCTCAGCCTCAGAAAACCTTGTGATAGGTTCACTATCAGTAAGCAACGACTTGAAGGCACACACCAGCAGCAACAACAACAATGGGCCCCTTTCCCACAGTCTATAAGTTTGAAATTCTTCTGCAACAGCTTAATTACTAGTATTGAGGGGTCTCACCTGTTTATGTGTGGTCCTATCCACCACAGAGAAGTGGCCCCTGAAAACTTATTTAACATTGAATTTAATTCTTGGGCTGAAAAAGCCTTCCCACCCAGGTAGCAGGTTGGCAAAGATGGAGTGACAGAAAACCTGTGTTTGATCCAACTTACTAATGTCACTGAATTTCCTATTTCCTGTTGTGGCAATACCAACATCAGTGGGTTAAATGTGAAATGGGTATTGGAGCCCCAAATTTATTTATCAGGCTTAGATTCTAAAAAGAGACCTGAAAGAATTTCCTCCTAGTGTTCCATTTACCTCACACAGAATAGGAAAGTGTTTAACAAATCTTCAGAAAACGACTCATCCATAATGAATTGGGCCTTCTTGATCTTGCAAAAACCTCAGCAAGGAAAGCTGTTGACATCTCAAAAATTTCTGTCATGGGTCCAAGAAGATCAATGCAAAGTTTTCTTTTCTGGAAAATGAAAATGCTTTAATTTGTGCAGACTAAGGGAAAGGTCTGCACAGTCTAACAAATCTTTGCTGTTGCTATTGTTGTTGTTGTGTGCCTTCAAGTCATTTCTGACTTCTGGCAACCCTAAGGTGAACAGATCATAGGGTTTTCTTGCCCATATTTGTTCAGAGGGGATTGGTCATTGCCTTCCTCTGAGGCTGAGAGTATGTGACTTGCCCAAAGTAATCCAGTGGGCTTCCATTGCTGAGCGGGGATTCGAACCCTGGTCTCCTAGAGTTCTAGTCCAACACTCAAAATGACTACACCATGCTGGCTGAACAAGCCCTACACATGCTAATAAACCCTATAAGAATACCTTCCTGATTGGTGCTGATTTTAGACAATTTGTGTCTCTACTGCTGCACTCAAGTTTGTAAGTAAACATCACATGCTCAAGTATGCAGAGCATGTTTGACAAAGACCCATGTTTGCACAGAATTTATTTATGGCTATAAACATAGTATCAAAACATGTACTATTTCTCTAAAACAAAACCATAGAGTGGATTTTCAAAGCGTCGGGGATATGCTAGACCAGTGGCTCTTAACCTTTTCTTTACCAGTGACCACCTTTACACATCTTTCGTTGCCATGGACCTCCAAGATTTAACTCAAGACTTAAAACCCTAACAACAACAACACCTAATAATACAATTGCACCATCCATTAAATCTTCCCTCAGAGGCACTGGAGGGGGAGGCAAGACTTTTCTTCTGCTTTTTCCTGAAAATTTGTGGCTGCAGTGGATTTGAACATCAATGTGCAGTCCAAGCCAGCCAGCCAGCCTTTGCTTCGACTTCTGTCACATGGCTTTTCTACTGAGAGGACGAGGTGGGCTGAGCAGGCTTCAAGCCTTCATGGACCCCCTGTGGGGACATTGTGGGTCACTGGGGGTCCATGGACCACAGGCTAAGAACCAATGTGCCAGACCATAATTCAGGTGTTATCTACTTTGAATCAACATGTGAGGAGAAGAGTATTTAGCCCCTCCTGCTCCACTGTTGCTTTTCTCAGATAAAGAAGAGAAGTTCCTGTTTGCATGGAGAGTTTCCAGATGAGCAAGAATCCTGACTCACTAGCACCCTTGCTCTCATGGAGCATCTCCATGCAAACAGGGACTCCTCTTCTTCAGACATCACTTTTGTAAGCCACCCTGATTGTTTTTAACAGAGGGGCGGGGTATAAATATTATTATTATTATTATTATTATTATTATTATTATTTCCACATGAGAAAAACAGTGATGGAATAGGACTAGACACTCCCCTCTTCAACGTTTTGATTCAAATTGTGTAGATAACACTTCAACATGATTTAGATATCAGTTTGATCAAGAGGTTTAGTAAAGGTAGCAAGCAATTGAGTGGACATGGACCAGTTTTGGAGCTCCATCTTTGAGAGCAGGGGTGATGACATCATCAGCTGGAGAGCTAGAGCAATTGACAGACTCTTGTTGCTCTTGCAACTCATGAGGGGATAAGAAGGCTTTCAAGTTGTACTATTGTATGTGACAGGTCTGTACAGAAGAAGTTGGAGAATGAGGAAAATAACTGAGGAGAGGAGGTGTCTTTCTTTTTTTTTTTGGTGGGATTTCTAGTTCACCCTTGCAGTTTAAATGGTAAAATATTTTGCATGATGGTTTCCAGTTCTAATTAAAAGTTTGCACTTCATTTGGCTGAACATTTTTTTTGTTAAAGGCTCCATGTCTTCTACAAGCCAAATTTATTTAGTCTGAAATAAATACCACCAATACTGCTAAATCCAGTAAAGCATCCTTCCATGTATCTATAAACAGGATCACAGTTGTGCTGTATGAAGATAATAGTGAGATTAATTAGTGGGTTGTTTTAAAAGTCTTCATTTTATGATGAATTTTCCAACCAAAAGTGTTAGTTCCTTTGAGAATAAATAATAGAAAAGGGAGATATAAATGCAGTCTTAGGGTGTGATAATGGACCCCCCATGAGATGAGACATAGCTACATGGGCTGCTGTAATGTCAACATTTACAATTATGTTGTTGTTGCTGCTGCCGCTATTGCTATGTTTTGTCAAGCTGGCTTCTACTTATGGTGACACTGTGAATGAGAGACTTCCAACAGACCCTGTTTTTAACAGCCCCATTCAGGTCTTCAAAACTCAGGGCCATGGCTTCCTTGATCAAATTGGTCTACTTGTCATGAGTTCTTTCTCTTTTCCTTGTGCCTTCAATTTTACTAAGTATTATTAACTTTTCCAACATAGCTCAATGCTATGGAATCCTGGGATTTGAAGTTTTGTGAAATATTTAGCCACCTCTGTCAGAGAGCTCAGGTGCGACAACAAACTACAGATCCCAGGATTCCATAGGATGGAGCCATGATAATTAAACTGGTGTCAAACTTGCATTATTTCTGTAGGGTGGCAGCAGCCCTAGTGTGTCTGTTTCTGTGTTATACTCTCTCCAGCCTCTATTCAGCCAATCATCTAAAATATCTCCACTCTACCTTATTTCTCTCATCCAATCAAAATAGAGATCTTAGATATGACATCAACCCAGGTCTGGTTGGGGTCATGGCTGCTTCCATCCTGGTTGCATCAGCCACTAATCCTATATAGTCGGGTTTGTCACAAACTGGTCATTTACTTTCATTTCCTCTTAAGCTATCAAACTTATCTCTGTTTCAAATTAGGTTGGCTACTGGCATGGAATGAGCAGGCATCTATTCTCATAATACACTACTATCTAACACACAAGCATTACAGCTTCAGGAACTTAAATTAGGCAAACATGGCTCCAGACATCAGCACAGCCACTCGCAACTTGACTGACCATATATCCTCCTATGAATTTCTTGGCAGTTGCCCCTAGGCTCTGGAACTCCCTTCCTAGGGAAGCTAGAATGGCATCCTTCTTGCTACCCTTCCATCTGTAGGCAAAGACATGGTGGTGATGATGATGATGACAGGTTTGTAGAACAGAAGATTTTTAAGGGAAGAGCTTTCAAGATAGCATTGCACTGTTTTAATTATACTGTTGCTAAGCTGCATGTTATCATTTCTAAGTGTGTGCTTTAAATTGCTTAAATATTGCTAATAGTTTAACTCTATTGTAATATCTTTTGTATGTTTTAACTATATGGTACTCATTTTAATTTGAGTTCTAATTTCAGGGGAAAGGCAAAAAATGTTATTAAGAACAACAACAAAAACAATTCATATTTTAAATAGCCACTGAAATTTTGCTAAATAAAAAATAAAAAATTGGTTCCTCAAATGGATCAACCCTGAAAGCTTTCAGGTTTTGGCTCCTTTTTGCTTTGCTGAAGATTACATAACCGATGGGATATTCTCTCACAAACATCAATTCTGTTGCAGATTCCACACACACACACCCAGTCACCTTCCTTTAAAAATCAACACAACTACATAATTGCTCTAATGTTATTGAAATGAACTCATATTCTTGGAACTGACCCAGAAATGTCATCAACTCTACTTGCTCTATTTTGAGCACCAGAGCTAATTGCTATGATCTAGTCAAAATATGTGAACTTGGGAGAATCCCTATGAAATTGATTATGCATTAGTATTGCCAATCAACATACGGAATTCATTTCCATGAAACTGTTTGGCAGCTTTTTCTTTCCCCTTAGTGGTAGGATGTTTTGGAGATGAGCAGCCTTTTACGGGGTCCATTCCTAGAAAGAAATGAGAATCAGATACATTTGGCATATAGCGTAGCATAGTACCTTCAGATTTGCTGGGGTTTGGTTCCAGGACCCCCCGTGGATACCAAAGCCGTGAATACTCAAGTCCCATTATATGCAATGGCATAGCAAAATGGTGTCCCTTATATAAGATGGCAAAATCAAGGTTTGCTTTTTGGATTATTTTTTTTTAAAGAATATTTTCAAGTCATGAATACTTAAATCTGTAGATACCAAATTCATGGATACAGAGGGGCAACTGTAGCTCCTCACATGGAATTATGCTACACTGCCCTATTTACTACCCCACAGACCTAACTATTGCCAGTGAAACCCCCTCCCCCACAATCATTTTTACCTGGAGGGGATAACAGAAGCAATCACAGCTATAGGATGGGTGACACCTGGCTTGATGGCAGTGCATGAGAAAAGGATCTAGGAGTCTTAGCGGACCACAAGCTGAACATGACTCAGCAGTGTAATGCAGCAGCTAAAAAAGCCAATGTGATTCTAGGCTGCATTAATAGGAGTATAGTGTCTAGATCAAGGGAAGTCATACTGCCACTCTATTTTGCTTTGGTCAGACCTCACCTGGAATACTGTGTCCAGTTCTGGGCACCACAATTCAGGAAGGATATTCAGAAGCTAGAACGTGTCCAGAGGAGGGTGACCAAAATGGTTAAAGGTCTGGAAGCCATGCCCTATGAGGAGCAGCTTAAGGAGCTTGGTATGTTTAGTCTGGAGAAGAGAAGGTTGAGAAGTGACATGATAGCCATGTTTAAATATTTGAAGGGATGACATACTGAGGATGGAGTGAGCTTGTTTTCTGTTGCTCCAGAGACTAGGATATGGAGCAATGGGTTCAAACTACAGGAACAGAGATTCCACCTCAGCATTAGGGAGAACTTCCTGACAGTGAGAGCTGTTTGGAAGTGGAATACAATGCCTGGGAGTGTGGTGGAGTCTCCTACTTTGGAGGGTTTTGAACAGAGGCTGGATGACCATCTGTCAGGAGTGCTTTGATTGGGTATTCCTGCATGGCAGAAGGGGGTTGGACTCAATAGCCCTTGAGGTCTCTTCCAACTCTAGGATTCTATGATCTGCTGAGGTCCACAGGGGACCTCTGCAAGGAGCAGCAATGGAGGTAATCATTTTGCATTTAGCCACAGGGACATAGCCAGATGAGCCTGCAATTCTTCCACTCTCCTTTGGGTATCAAATACCATGTTGGAGCAGCGGTGTGTGTGTGTGTGTGTGTGTCTTCAGTGGTTCTATGATAGGAGGTGGTGGGGACTTTGGTTGCTTAAGAGGGAAGAAAGGAATACAAACCTCTGCAGTACCCCATGCAGGCATAGGGTTAACTTTCAGTATCTGTGTGTTTGCCACTAACAGGATGTAAGCCTATCTTCACCTTAAAAAGTGAAGGCTTTTCTGTAGAAGCCCTCTTTAGGTAAGGTGTGAGACCTGAAACAAAATTTCAGATTGCAACTATCCAGCCATAGTCTCCTCTAGGAGACTGAATTCCATTCTTCTTCCAATTTTATTTCTCCACAATGGGCACCTGATATTCAATGTCCACTAAACATGCTTATATGAGGGAATATTTTTTTTAAAAAAAGTTTCTGTAAGAAATACTATATATTCTGCAAATATATGGTCTAAAACATCTCTTGATTTTCCCTGAGCGTGCTGATGCCTCCTCTTTGTTTCCCAGCTGCCCCATTTTCACTGGCACATTTTCAGTGGCACTCACCCCCGGAGTTCACTATCAGAAGGGGTGATAATAAGGAATGAAACCACTGTGGTGAAAGACAATATATCACCTACCACTTGACAAGGCAAGTCAGCACAGTCAATGATACTGAAAGCAGCTGAAAGATACAGTAGATCAAATAAGGACATGCTCCCTCTATCTGATTCTAACAGTGGATTGTCTCACAATCAATCAATCAAACAATTGTTGAAAGGAATTGCATTAACAAAAGAAGTGTGCAAAAGAAGACACAGTTGTATATATACATGCACATTTATAAAAAACACCCCATGCTTTCATATTTCAAAGCATGTAATAAGTAATTAATAAGTAATTATAGATAATGGTAATATGGCCTACACATATGTCTGTATATAACATATATGCAACATATCATTAGCTTATTACACAATCCTGATAATTAATAATCATAATTTGATAATAACTACAGGTTGCTCCCCCCCCCATATCTGCAGGGGACATATTCCTGGACTTACCGATGATACGTGAAACTGCGTATAATAGCAAACTGCCATGAATATCATAGAATTGTGTTGGAGGACCCAGAAAATGCCTAGAGAGGATGCTTCTTGAAACATGTGGCATGACTATGGAGTTGCCCGGGAGGATTTCCTGATGCCTAGAGAGACCACCTTCAGCATGACTCTATAGTACTCCAGATGCTAGAGAGACCAGTCTCCCCTGGCTGCAGGTAAGTGAAACCATGGGTACCGGTCCTACTTAAATGGGGTGTGTGTGGCTTGTATAATGCAAATAATTTAATTTAAAACTATTAAGCTATAATTCAAACTAATTTAATAATTATACATCTCACCTTAAAGAAGGCAACTGTGACCATGTGACTTGTGGACATACTCAGTCTGCTGTCCTAGTGCTGTCTTCAGGTCTTGGTTTTTGTGGTTCCCTGTCTTAAAACAGGGCACCAGACATCAAATGGAGGGCACTGTCTTGTAGAGGATTGTCCTCCAGGAAGCAGAATACACAGCCATCCTGCCTCCACTGTGGAAACCAAAACTCATTCTTCTCCAAAATCAAATTAGAAACCCAAATAACATGGTTCCAGACAGTCATTTCATCCAAATATCCACAGAATGGGATGGCGATGAAGAATGCGTATTTTATGTCTGGTCATCTATCAAAAAACTGGGTGTCCCCCCCCCACCTGGAAAGAAAGAATTATGAGTAGGCTTTCCACCCCAAGTCAAGATATGCTTTCTCATTGGAGATGAGAAAATCTATGAGCAATCTTTATCCCCGTAGGTTTTCTATGGATTTTTTCCCGGGCTGTGAGGCTGTGTTCTGGAAGAGTTTATTCCTGATGTTTCTGCAGGTGAAACATCAGGAATAAACTCTTCCGCAACACAGCCTCACAACCTGGAAAAATCCCACAGAAAACCTATGGATGCTGGCCGTGAAAGCCTCTGTCTTCACATTGAAATCTTTAATCCCCTTAATCTCATTGGCATCTGACTTGTGTAGCATCCGAACTTCAAGATATTTCTCCACTCTAGCATGTCCTTGAACCAACCTTCTACTTCAATATGAAATGAAACATTGTGGCTTGCTTCTTCCCTCATCCCCCCCCCATCCTGCCTATCTAATAGTCCAGCCAAAGCTGGAAGTGGCAGCAGAGAAAGCCAGAAGGGCTCTGCCAAGACTGCCGAAGACCCAGACGAGGGCTAAAAACAAACCCTGTTGCCATGGCAACCCCAACTCAGACCACTTTAATTGTTACATTTAATTTCTATCAAAAATTGACCTGAAAATGAAAAGCTTTCCAACTGCAATTACAGAGGCCGAGGGTGGTGGAACCACTCTGCTGGAGGGACAGAAGTCGTCTAATTTTGAAGTAACTTCTGACATCGTATAGGAAAGGCAGGATTCCAGGGAACTATTGGGGTGGGGGTTGGATAGGGGGAGGTAATACTTTAGGGTTACTGGCACATATCTAATATGAGTTCCAACTAGAATAGATTTATTGAATCAATGGGAACTTGGTAAACTAACACTTACGTAAATGATTCATAGAATCATAGAATCATAGAGTTGGAAGAGACCTCAAAGGCCATCCAGTCCAACCCCATTCTGCCCTGCAGGAATACCCAATCAAATCATTCCCAACAGATGGCCATCCTGCCTCTGTTTAATAACCTCCAAAGAAGGAGACTCAACCACGCTACGAACCAGTGTATTCCACCTCTAAAGGAATACACTGGCTATCAGGTCTACTCTAGTTGGGATTAAAAACGGTATTCTGCTTACTCCTATTGATACAACTTTCCTGAAAAGTCCACATCCTTTTTTTAAAACTCACGGTAACATTTTCCATATGGGTTTGGCCATCAGAACAGCCATCAACAGAGACAACTAGTGATCCTGATGTCATTGGAGCAATGAATTGGTTCTGGGTTTTAGTTTAAACCTATCCCACACACTCCCACCCAACCTTTCTCTGAAGATGCCAGCCACAGATGCAGGCGAAATGCCAGGAATAAACTCTTCCAGAACATGACCTCACAGCCCAGAAAAGAAAAGAAAAAAAAAAACCATGGAAAGCCTCTCTTGTAATTTGAATCCATTGGTTCATGCCCTAGTCTGTGGAACAGCAGAAAATGAGCTTAAGTCATCTTTGCTTATATAAAGATATGTGAGGGTTAAGGGTGGGGACAGGATAGATTCCCACACTATGCCTTGGACCCAGCCCCTTCATTCTCAGCTTCCCTGCATTAACTGGAGAGCTTGAATGGATGCTCAATGGAATGGAAGTTAAAAGGAAGTAGAATTTTTCATTTTTTAAAGAAAGTTTTAAAATATTATAAGACATAGCAAATGAATCAGAAAACCAGCTGCTATTAAAATGGAGATCTCAGATATCAACAAACATCCTGAAGAAACCAAGACTCACTTTCATGATTCGTACTTTCAGGCCTTAAACAAAAGGCTTTTATGGGAGAAAGCAAGCAGTATTATATAAACAAATAAGTTTTGTTCTACAGAGCTCAAGTAATACTTTGGTTTCTCTCTCTCATTCTCTCTTTTTAACCAACTGATGCTCAAAGCTGGGGGTGGATGGGTAAGAGTGCTCACACTAATGAATGCCCAAGGGACACCCCCATCAGTCTGTAGAAGCCGAAACCAACAAATTCTCCTGTGGCACCTTAAAAGTCTAACAATTGCATACTGTATCACATCTGGAGTTGAACAAGGCTTCCTGCAGAAGTTTCGATGCAGCCACATTCACTAACATTATTTCCACTTAGCTTTTCTTTTTTTCTTTTTTTAAAGGGAACTTTATGTTCATGGAATGAGTTATATGAGAGTTGAGGAGCACAGGAATATAGCTGCACTCCCGTTCAGACTTTACTAAGCAAATGAAATTGCAGAATCATAGTACCTGTGAAAAGGGGATATGAAATTTAATTGGGTCGCATGATCCTTTTGCAAGGACACAATCACTAACACTTACCTGCTCGAAAGAGGGCCTTGACATGTGTGAAATGGAGTGATTTATGAACCCTATGAAACTATCAATGCATGTAATAAACCTATACAATCCTGTCTCTGGGTTTATTTGGCTGTATTTTAGAACCTCACTGACATTTGGTGGAATGGAGTACATTAAATTAACTCACTTACAAGTAGTGGCCCTTTCAAATTAGCCCTTTTTTTTCAGAGTGGGTAGGTCTTGTCTCTTAGAGCAGCTGAAGCTAGCATATTTTACTCCCATTGTACAAAGCAGGAGGTCTTGGATCAAGATGAATTCTTGGGAAGCATGGTGGTGAGGGCATGTGGAAGGTTCCCAAATCAATCCTTGGCATCTCCAGGTAAGGCGTTGGGTGGTGGCACTGGTTGGGTGTGTGTGAGGAGAGGCAGAAACACATTAGGTAGCACTGCCAAAGGAAGGGGTAACACCCGCCTTAGGAAGTAATAGTCCCACTATACCCTGCACTCATCAGACCTCATCTAGAGTACTCCATTAGTTTTGGGTCCCTCATTTCCTGTATATAGACAAGATGGAGTAGGTTCAAAGAAGGGGCAACAAGACTGATAAGAGGTATAGGGAACAAAACATATGAGGAAAATTTGGAGAAGATGGGCATGTTCAGATTGGTGAAGAGAAGACTGCAGGATGACCTGATTGGACTTTTCAAATACCTCAGTTGTCAGAGAAACGAGGGGGAAGGCCTGTTCTCTGCTTCCCCAGAGGGTAGGACCAGGCCTAATGGTTTTAAGTCACAGGAGGGTAGACTTTGGTTGAATATTAGAAGGGACTTCTTGGCAATGGGAGCCATTCAGTGATGGCACCAATTGCTTAGAGAAATGGTGGGGTCTCCTTCTTTGGACATCTTCAAAAAGAGGCTGGAAAGCTATCTGCTAGGGATGCTTTAGCTGAAGACCCTGCATTGGGCAGGGTCTTAGACCAGATGGCTCCTGAAGCTGCTTCCCACTCTATGATACTATAGTTGTATGATCCTAAGTCAGTATTCACAATACTAAACTATTCTGACTTATAGTCTGATTCACTATAAAGCAGTGGTGTGCTAGTTTGTTTTTAAAGAAAAATACCAAAATTCACACATTTCTTATTTGAAAGGGGAAGAATGTGCAGTTTTAAGAATTTAAATATGGGAGAAAGTGAAATGTGTACATTTGCTCATCCCTGTTTGTCACAGGGATTGACACTGCAATTTCCTTCTGTGTCTTAATGAGATATAGAAAGAATAGTGACATATGACATATGCAAGCATATACTCCAATGGATGTATGCCCATATATGTCTGTTGTTGTTGTTGTTGTTGTTGTTGTTGTTGAAGTTGGCATTATTTTCCTCCCTCCACAATGGCTAAAGCCCCTGCCCCAACTCTGTTCCTACTCTTTTTCTGTGATATCCTCCATGGCCATTCAGTTGCTGGTGGAGATCTGGAGCATCAGAGAAGTGCCTGGCTGTGTCCCTGTACCCAGATGCAGAGCGATGGCATCAAACACTAAGACCTCCAGAGGACCTTGTCAGATCCCAGTGGATGATGTCATCAGCCTGTGTTTGGCTATCCGGGGACAGCCAGTTTTCTGATCCTCTTATCTCTCCATCAGTCACTGATTGGCCATAGGTGGGGCTGCAGCAGCTAAACTGTAAATCTGGGACAGAAGGTTGAAAGGAAAGATTTGGTGAATTTCCAGCTGTGGAACTTTTATGTCATACTGTGCCATACAGGAACTTGCCCAATTTGAGTTCCCCATGCAGGGAACAGTGTCTTTTACACAAAAAGTAGCATTTCTTTGGAGAAAACATGTCTGCTCTGCAAAGGAATGTGCATTTTGAGTTCTTGAAGTACAAACATCACTCAAAGACTGTGTAAGAGTTTTTGTGTTCTTCCACTGTGGACCGATCAGTTGAGGGAATGATTCCTTCTTCCTGGTGGGAACAAGAAATACAAGAATTTCTCTCCCAGTCTGAAGAGGCTGAGAGGAATGAGGACCCGAAGCCCCAGCAGGCAACTGACAGGTTTAGATCCCATCCTGGACAATGTGGTTTCTCACCCAAGATCTAATGATGCTGTTGCCTTTCCACCTTTATATATCTGTGTAGTCTTTCCCCCCTTTATATTCTTTTTTTCTTTTTGTTTATGAAATAAATATCCTACCTTCCTGACAAAAAAGCACTCACACTGGCCCTCAGAGCTGTGAATGACATGTTAAAGACAGCAACATACACAAGACATTTCTTACAAATGGTATCAGCAATTATATAATAGCATACAAACAGTACTGACAACTATTTGACACCTTATGCAAGCACATTAGCTAAAATTAGTCATGATTTGTGAAGAAGAAATACTATTTGGTGAAGCTTCACTTCCAAGTTTCATTTCCCCATTGTGTGTGTGTGTGTGTGTGTGTGTGTGTCTGTAGGCGGGGAGGGGGGGAAAGGAAAAGGAAAAAAGGAAAGGGGGGGAAAGGTTCATTTCAGAATATGTGCACGCACTCACAAAATCACTACTTTGACAACTATCTGAGATACTTTGTCAGGCATCAGCAATGGAATCTGGCAACTTATTACACTAAAATAAAGTTATTCTCCATAAAAGTTTGCAATTCTTTCCTTACTTTAGCCTGGGTTGAGTCTTTCTGTAGTATCAACAGTGGTGGTGGCCGAATGTCATGCCTAGATGTTGTTGTACTCTACTTGTTAGAAATTTCAGCAGCATGATCAATGATCAGAGATTCTGGAGCTGTGTTTAGCAACATCTAGGGACCCAAGTCTGGGAACCATTGATCTACAGAGAGGGCTCTCATCCAGAAAATCCCAACACACTACAATGCACAGGTAGCTTAAGACCTGTTCAGGATGTGTAACTCCAAGCCAACTAGATTGTGGCTGGTCTCAGAGGAAGGGGCTGAGCACACAAGGGGCAGTATAAGGATGGTTTCACATCTCAATGCTGATTGATGGAAACAGAGCAAAGATGGATATTAAAGTCTGGTGCCCACCAGGTTTGACTGATCACCAGTAGGGAGAGAAGAAGACACACCAGAGGGCTCTGAAGAAGATTGGCATAACTGAAACAGTTTTCTGCCTGCTCTGCATTGTGACAAGGGGGATAGGAGAGTAGCATGTCATGCGTGGTAGTACCCACTCAATGAGGAAGGGCATGTCATGCATGGTGGTGTACACTCAATGGGGAAGGGCATAGCAACATAGCAACAGAACACTGCAGGAAATGGATGGTGGATATAATCACTGGTAAGCATCTGAAGACATTATGATGGAAGAAAGAGGTTCCAGGTGTTCGGATCTAGAGATTAGTTTTATTTTATTTATTTATATCTTGGCTTTCTCTTAACACATACCCAAGGTGGCTCACAGCATAGATTAAAACAGAATACAGCAAAAAATTATGCTGATAAAAGGTATAAAAACTACTAAACAAACCATTCTATTAAAACACTGCTAATTTAAAACAGTATAAAGGCATAACAATGAGAATAAAAATACAACACACAAGCCCTATTAAAAGACTCTTCAATACATACAGTTAATTACCAAAAACCATTTAAAATAGAAAGGTCATTACCTGCTATTGGAAGGAAAGCAGAGAGGGGAGAGAAAGTTGCACAGCCTGGAGAAGCCACCAAGAAGGGTTTCCTTGGTTTTTTTTTTTCTGGGCTATGAGGCTGTGTTCTGGAATAGTTTCTTTCTGATGTTTCGCCTGCATCTGTGGCTGGCATCCACAGAGAATGGTTGTGACAATTACACAAATTTACATATACTCCCCAACAGGGGTTCACAGCATATACACTCCACACACACTCCTACCCAACCAATCTCTGAAGATGCCAGCCACAGATGCAGGCGAAACGTCAGAAAGAAACTATTCCAGAACATGGCCTCACAGCCCGGAAAAATCCCAAGGAAAATTGATGCTGGCCATGAAAGCCTTCGACTTCCCACCAAGAAGGCCCTCGCCAGGTGGACCAGTGACACCGGTAGGGCCAAAAGGAGGCTCTCCTCTGAAGATCTCAGAATCTAGGCAGGCTCCTATTAGGAGGTGTGGTCTTTCAGATAGTATGGATAGGCCCACCTTAGATCACAAGCATAATTGTAGGGATCAGGGACCAAGTGGCCCAGGATGGCTTCTCTCAACATCAGAAGGTGTGGCCAGATTGGACAGAGGAAAGCAATGCTCTCACTGTTTCTGTCTCAAGGCAGCCTTAGGTTCACCGTCAGTTAGGTAAGAAAGGAAGATACTGTTAAGTCTTCTTATTCCTTAGCCAGCCTGCACACAAGCAGATGAGGTTTTTACAGTCCTTCAGTATATGTACACAGGCTTCTCCCCGTATCTGTGGAGGCTACGTTCCTGTATTTACTATGGATACATGAAACCATGGATAATAGCAAATGCTATTGAAATCAATAACTTCTGGCCCAACTTCTAGTGGAAACATGGCATAGAATCCTGCTGGAGGACCCAGAAAATGCCTAGAGAGGACATATTCTTTAGGATGTGGATAAATTAAACTGCAGATACTGGTCCTGTGGATACAGGTGTGGGTGTGGGTGGGTGGGTCAACCTGTATAAATAAATCTATGGTCGTAGTTAACCCAAGGCAAATGTTTCACCTCTTCATTCTTCACCACCTGTAGATATTAATCCCTTTCACAATGGAAATCCCCAGGTAGACATGAACACCCATGGTTGTCATTCCACCAAGGAAACAGGAGCTACCTTGAATGACTTTCATACCTCCTCCAGCCCAGCCTCCCTATGCCATTTGGTACACTATAGATTCTTCTGTCACCTCCTTTTCTCCTGAAGAAAAGTGTCTGCTTTTCTTCACTAATCTCCAATGCCATCCAGTCTCCAGGGTCCTGACCTACATGGAGCACAGACAAATCCGCAGCTGCCCATTTGATCTTTAATTATAAAGCAAGTCTCTCTCTCTCTTTCTCTTTTTTTGTAAAAGAAAAAATAGCAATTTGCTCAACTTTGTAATTAGAACCAGTGATTAGTGAATCTTTTAACCACGGCCATGAAGTTTTCCCTTTCCAAATGAAAAAATAAATCGAAGGAGAGGAGTTAAAAAGTGGGCTGCTAAATGAGCCTCAAACACTAGAATTAAACAGATTATATCTCATTACTTTCAAATGGAATTTGAAAAAGAAAAAAAGAAAAGAAAAAAAGAGCTGAAGCTTTATTGGAGCAGCAGCCACATCTTCTGCAGAGGAGAAGGTTCTTGACAACTTAATGGCAACAAGACAACAATATTTATAAATGTGTGTGTGTGTGTGTGTAAAATCAATCCACCCAGTTTGGAATTATCATTTTCAGGAAGTCCCTCCAGTGTCTTCATTAGGCTGCTCACGTGCCTCCGTAATGGGGTGAAAATACGCCAAGTGACAACAGATTGCTGAAAGGAGAATAGAGAGTCCCAATGGACACAGCCTAAGGCAGTTTTGCACGGATGAATCTGGCACAGATAGCACACTGGAGAGGAACTGGCCAGAAGAGACACACAGCCTGGCACACTTTTTATTTTTCTTTTTTTGGACTGTTTGTTTCTTCTTAAATGACAATTAATTTTCTCCCTCTGTGCTGCCACTGCCAGTTGTTCAATTTCTGCACAATGCTCAGTGCCATATGATAAACACATGGTCTTCCTTGGCACAAAGCTCATTCTAACCCAGGCTCCACCACACACCTGGTCACAAAGAAGGCAGACTTTGGAAGATGGGCCACATGGGCTAGTAGAAGGATGGGCAGTTACTGTGAGAGGACTTTTTGTCTCTGTTTCCCCCAGTCAGCCAAACCAACAGATACATGACCAGACATCACATCTAGCTTTCATTTATGTTTATTCTTGCCTGATTTTCCACAAGGGAGCACTCTTTCTGGAGAAGCTAACAACTTCACTGATACTCTGTGGAGGCTATACTTCCTATGTACAGTTGTCACTTTATATTTGCTGGGGTTTGGTTCCAGGACCCAATCCGTGGATACCAAAACCCATGAATGCTCAAGTCCCATTATATGCAGTGGCATAGCAAAATGGTATCCCTTATATAAGATGGCAAAATCAAGGTTTGCTTTTTGGATGATTATTTTTTTAAGAATATTTTCAAGCCGTGAATACTTAAATCCGTGGATACCAAATCTGTGGATACGGAGGGACAACTATTCCTTTTCCAAAATAACATGTCATGTCCATCTTCTTCTATTTATATCATAGACCCTCTCTGCATGTTTGGAGGTTTGGTCAGGTGGCGTTACCTCCAAACCCACATGCCTCAGTGCAATCTTTGGGCTGCTATTCCCCCCACCCAATTTTTTTTAAAGAAAACTCCTGAAGCTAACCTGACATATGAGAGGTGTTGTCAGAAGAGAACCTAGTATGTTATAGGTACTGAGACTGGAAGAATCTGGCAGGTTAGGTGAAACCTAGCAGAACGGTGAGTTTCTCCAATGCCATCCTTTCCATATACTTAAATTATTTCTCAAGAACAATGCTATATGCTTAAAATATTTCTCTACCACCCTATCTCTTGAAGTATTTGCTAGGAACTTGGTGGCAATGAAAGCTACAAAATAATGCATTAGAAAACATTTAAGTGGTATTTCCAAATTGTGGATGGATATAGCTACTGATTTTGCCTTTTCGTGTATTTTAATGGTTATTTTAGTTCGTAAGCACTGTTTACAATAAAGTATAATTAAATGATAAAATATAATTAAATAATGCTGCAAAAAGAACAATATTTGAGGGCTATTGATGAGTTTTGCCCATCAATGAAAAGTTATACATAATTAATAGGTGGAGCACACATGGACCATGGGAAGTATTTGAAGGGGTGACAGGTTGAGGATGGAGCAAGCTTGTTTTCTGCTGCTCCAGAGATTGGAACACAGAGCAATGGATGCAAGCTCCAGGAACAGAGATTCCACCTCAACATTAGGAGGAACTTTTTGACAGTAAGAGCTGTTTGGCAGTGGAACACACTCCCTCAGAGCGTGGTGGGGTCTCCTTCCTTGGAGGTCTTTAAACATAGGCTGGATGGCCATCTGTCGGGGATGCTTTGATCGTGATTTCCTGCATGGCAGGGGGTTGGACTGGATGGCCCTCGTGGTCTCTTCCAACTCAGCAATTCTATGATTCTATGATTCTATGAACAACTGGTAATGTGCAACTAGACACTAAAGAGCAGCAGATGAAATGATGAGGCCAAGAAATAAAAAGTGGAATAAAAACATAGACAAATCATCAGGAAGAAAAATAAGATAATAGCAGAATCCTGTGTTCTGTGTAGGTTCCACCAGAGTCAGTGACGTTAATTCTCAGGTAAGTCTGGGGGTGTGATTCATCAATTTATCTATCTATCTATCTATCTATCTATCCATCCATCTATTCATCCACCCATCCATCCATCAATATAACATATAAAGTTTGTGGATAGAAGGTGATAGACCTTGGAAAGTTACTTTTAAATATGATTAGATACTGTTTATGCCCTCCAGAGTAGTTATGATTACAGTTGGATTAAAAGTAAATCTTTACTTTCTTAGTCCTTAAAAGAAAAAATAAACCATGATGGAGTACTTTTAAAAAGACAAATCTTAATGCCGTGATAGAAGACACAGCATGCACCAGCACGTTTTATATCCTTCCTTCCTGATTTTGTGAGGTTTGAAAAGCAGCTACGTTCATTACAATCACACTGCAAAAAGAGTGAAATTATTCATCCTTAAATCACCATATAAAGTATCAAAGTTCTACCATCCTTATTTGGGAAAGGAAGAGGGGTGGCTGGTGACTTCCATCTCAGTTGGGAGGTGAGTCTGCCCTGGGTTAAGTCCAAAATTTGATGGAGCTATTCAAATTGCTGAATAAGATCCAGAATTTTTGATAGCTTCTTTAAACTTTGGACTAAAGCCCAAAATAGATTCAGCACCCCACTGACATGGGAACCACCAACTACCACTGAAAAAAGTATTTCATCTTTATTTGTACAGTGGGCCCTTTATTTGTACAGGGGTTTGGTTCTGGAACCCCCCCCCCATGGATAGCAAAAATCGAGGATGGTTGAGTCCCATATTAGTCAATGGGTGCCACCATTTTAGGTATGGGCACCACCATTTTGACTACCCAGCACTGTCATTTTAGGTATGGGCACCACCATTTTAGATATACCCAAATTTGCAGATACCGAACCCTGGATACCAAAGGCCCACTTTACTCCACTTTTTAACTACCGTAATTGCAAGTAATAAATAATCAATTTATAGCAAGTTATTTCTCCCGATACTTTGGGAGAGCCCCACGTTGGTTAACACCACAACCACATACACAAAAAGCTTTTCTTATTGTGGAAACAGAAATAGGAAGAACACAGGATTCAGGCGACCACAATCTGGTCGTGTACTGTATGTGGTTATGATTTTCTTTTCCAAACTTTTGCTGCTGTTAATAGAAAATTGACTTGGCTTTTTAAAAACTATCTTCACTTTTTTGTGTCGCTGCTGCAAAGTCACTGATAAATGCCACAGGCTTTCCTGTCCATTTAAAGGCCATTGCTAATCGGATAATGGCTCCTAGAGAGTACAGCTTTTCTCCAGTGTCAATGCTTGTTATTTTATTTAGCTGCTTATGCACTAAATAATTTTCCTTCTCCCCCACCCCCTCAAGGCACATAGAGATTTTATGTTACTATGTAACAACCAGACTCAAAATGCAACAAGTATCAGCTTCATTGGGTGCAATTCAACAGAATTATTCATTTCAAATTGGCATGATGTGCAAGAGATCAGACTCTCTGCCTTGGGAGTCGATCCGAAAACATCTTCCCTTGGTTTATGGTCCATAAAGAAGAAGGAAAAGAAATGAATACTCCCCTGAAGCCTTTGTTTCAAAGACTGTAGTGCTGTTCTGCTGATGCTTTGGTGGGTCTTTCTGAGACAAATGGGGCCATCAAGATCTCTGCACAGCTCCCAGGTGAAAAAAAACATTGTGATGAGTCACAATTAAAACAGTTGGGGCACGAGCCATGTCCTACTTGCCTCAGCAACAGGGGAAGCTTATGGGGAAATCTAGAAGCTCATCTGCTGCTGCTGCTGCTGCTGCTGATGATATGTATATATGTCTGGCCTTTCTCCCAAAATTGGAACCCAACGTGGCTTACAGTTTTAAAAAGAGCAATGCTGCTTGGCACATATGAAAAGCGAACATTAAAATGGAATCATATTATTCAAAATATTAGAGCAATGTAAACTTGCACTTAACCCCCCCCCCAAATGCATTTAGAAAGATAAAAAAGCAATTAAAACCTTCAATTTAAAACAATACAGCACCCTTACTCCATCCTTTAAAATTTCTGATTGTTGGTGAGTTGCAGTTTGGATGTGGGGAATCTTGACAGATCATCACCAGACATGATACAAACCAGTTAGAAGCTAAAATGGTGACAGGGCTGGGGGGCAGTGGCAGGCCGCCCTCCGAGGTAAAGCATCAAGGGAGCAGGAACATCTCATTTTCTGAACTGCCTTACCACATGATGTCATCGTCCTTCTGGCATTCTTTCATTCTGGTCCCCTGGAGGACCAAGGTAAAATTACATTGTTTGCTAACAGATTTTTCTGGTTAGCAAAAAGATTCAGTTTTACCTTTGTCCCCCATGAAACTGGAATGAAAAAACCTGAAGATGTCATGTGATAAGGCAGCACAGAAGACAGAACATTCATGCTCCCTTGCCGCTTTTCTTCAGAGTGCAGTAAGGTTCTGTATCTCCCCTGTCAGTGCAGTGGGATTTTTTTTTTAGTCTGAAATGTAAAGAATCTATGCAGAGGTTCTGAATCTATTTTGAGGAGAAAGTTCAGCACCTTGGGCAGATTCTTTAAAGCTTAGGTTAAAACCTGGAATAGATTCACCAACCAGCTGACATGGAAGCCACCAAAGCGAAGAGCTGAAGGAAGGCAATTGTTTACTTTTTGTTAAAGAGCAAAGCTGCACAATGAATGAAAAATCTAATTATGTACAGTATTGATGAATGCTTTCCATTATCCAGAATGTCAAAACATTTTTTTTTTTTTTTGGCGGGGGGCAGTTGCATTTTCTTTGGAGGACATTGCCTCTCCTCCTCCTCCTCCTCCTCCTCCTCTTCTTCCTCCTCCTCAGCATCACCACCTTTATTTATATCTAACCCTTTCCCAAGACTGAGACTCAAGACAGCTTACACATTAAAAACATAATTAAATTTTAAAAACTGAATTAAACTATTAAAAATATTTAAAAACATACACTCTAAAAAGGGATTTTAAAAGTTAAACAATACAATTTAAAATTGATACAACACTTAGAGCTCTTTCGTTAAAAGCCTTCCATTTTAAAAGCCTGATGGAAGGACAGCTAGGAGGGGGGCGTTCTAGTATCCCTAGGGAGGGGGTTCCAAAGTCTAGAGGCAGCCACTGAAAAGGCCTTCTCTCACATTCTCACTAACCATCCCTGTGAGGGGGCTGGAGCTGAGAGAAGGGGCTCTCATATGGATCTCAAGACCTGGACAGGCTCGTATGGAGAGACCAGTAAGGTCCCAGACCATTGATTAGAACTGATGAAAGTTGTGCCCCAACAATGACCTGTTCCTCATCCCTGCTACATCAGGTCCTCCCCAATAGAGCCTGCATTCTCAAATCAGCTACCTTATAAAACAAAGCTACCTTAGGGATGGTATTTGCATATTCTGTGAGGGACTATTAAATAGTCCCTTGCATAGAGTCCAAAAAAGATATGCACATGTGCAACCGCAAGTTATGCATGCATATGTCACCAATGGGATCTCATCAGATGTTTCAATGATTCTGTGCTGGAAGAGTCATCATCAGCACAAGGCTACACATTCATTTGCTTCTGTCTGATGTTTCTCAATGTTTCTCTGTCATAAAAAAGCACCACTAGAGTGAAAGGACTCAACTCCAAATTGAATTGTTTTATGAGTATAAAGGTAGAACACAGTGGAAAGAGATCCCCAAATATGTAATCTCTAGAAGTGACTTTTTCCCACCCTACAGTTATCTTGGTGAGTGATGAGCATCTTGGTGAGAAATTGTTCTCTAGGACTCTCTTCAGATCAATACTGCAGGCTTTCAATACTGCTTTTGATTCCAGTACACCCTTCTCTTCTGCTCTTTAACCCTGCCCTTTCTTCCTTTTTAAAAATCAGCTGCTACAGAAAACAAATTTCAGCCAGAAGGCCCATCTAACCATCTGGAGTGCTGTCATTTCACTGAATGGCTAAGAGGAGACACTGTTTATCTGGCTTGGCTGGATCATCCTGCCTGGAGGCCACATGTCAACTCCAGTCTCCTCATCCTGCCCAGCCTCCAGGTCACGATGCTCAAATCTTTTCTCAGTATTACCATTGGTCAGAATTAACTATTACACAGCAAAACCCCATTTATCCCATCATTTATGTCATGAAAAAGTCACCTTGAGGTGGCTTTTTCCTTGCCATTTCCTGCTTTGGAAAAACATGGATGCATGTGCATATGAATGCTTTCTAGTGCTGCCAGTGCTTGGCTGTAAGTAACCACAAATCAATGACAACTAGGGTTGCCATGTCACTAGAAGAGCACAACACATGTTATTTATCTGTATGGACTAGTCCATCACCTATTTGTGCTTCAAAGGGGATGAAATTTTACTTTTAGGGGATACAACTCTCCAATTCCCCTTGTCAACATGACCACCGCATATCTGGGTTTTGGAATTGTGAGATTTTAGTCCAAAAAAGTAACTTAAACAACTATTATCCATGACCTAGAGAGCAAGTGTAGTATAATGGTCTAAGTGTTGAACTTTGTCTCTGAAGCTAGCCATGGAAACCCACTACATGATCTTGAACAATTCACATTCTCTCAGCCTCAGAGGAAGGCAAAGGCAAACCCTCTCTGAACAAATCTTGCCAAGGAAACACCATGATAGGCTCATGGTGTTTTCACAATCTCACCCTTTCCCTAAGACTGCACACAACATCTATCCATGACCTGGTTATGGATGAAGGGGCTGGCCTGCTACATATAACTCAGACTTGGGTAGGTGCACTTGGTGGAGTGAATTTGTCCCAGCTTCGTCCACTTAGGGACAATGTAGCACCAGCCTAGATTGGGAGACTCAGGGGGAGAGGTCGTGCCATCCTCTGTAAGGATTCCATCTCCCTTGTGAAGGAACCTTCTGTCCTAGTACCAGCTTTGGAGCGTTGTACCTAGTGCTGGGTGAAAGGGACAGAGCAGGAATGCTGCTGGGTATCACTCAACATGCTGTCCAGCAGTCTCCCTATCTAAGCTGACCAAGCCAGTCTCAGATGTGGTAGTGGAGCACCCCAGCACATCCACAACAAGGATACCATGACAACCATGGGCTGTCTTATTATATCACTGGCTTGATGCATGTGGCAAGACATACCTTGGACCTGGTTTTTATGGTCGAGTGGATGGAGATGAAGTTGAGGAGAGGGGCTCAACAACCCTATTGTCATGGTGAGATCACTTCCTTGTGAAGTTTAGCTTGGTGGTAGTGAATCCTTTATGGAATGGTCACTTGTGTTCACTCACAAGTTGATGCCGCCCTTATTGAAGAGCCTGAGGAAGTTTCCAGTGCTTCATCTGGTTAGTTTTCTTGGGATCAGTTTCAGTTTCCTGATGATGTGGACAACATGCCTGAAGCAGTTTTGTTCACTACCTGTATGCTCAACCCTTGCTCATCCTGGCTGATAAAATCTAGAGAGGTGGATTGACCAGGTCATTCGAGGACATGGTGAATGCTCTACCATGCCAGGGGGAGGTGACTTCTGCCTTGAAGGTGGTGGTAGTGTCCCTGCTGCTGAAGAGGACCTTCCTGGACCCAGAGGTATGTGATAACTAGAATCCTATTGTTAATGTCCCCCTTTTGGGCAAGGTGCTTCAGCATGTGGTGGCTGGACAACCTCAAGCTTTCTTGGAGGAAATAGATTATCTGGATCCATTTCAGTCTGATTTCAGGCCAGGGTATGGCACTGAAACAGCCTTCGTTACTCTGACTAATGACCTACTCTGCGTGAAACATGGGGAAGTGATTCCCTGATGATCTTCCTGGATCTTTCAGTGACTTTTGATACCACTGATCATGCTATCTTGCTGGACTGCCTCCACCACGTGGAGGCACCATGTTGCAGTTGTTCTTCTCCTGTCTGTGGGGCCAGTCCCAGAAAGTAGCAATGGGAAATTCCTGTCCAGCCCCATGGCTACTAAGCTGTGGGGTGCCACAGGGTTCCATGATGTCTCCCATGCTGTTCGATATCTATATGAAGCCACTGGAGGGAGATATAAATGGGTTTGGGATGGAGTGCCATGAGCATAATGATAACACCCAGCTCTACTTTTCCTTCTCATCAAAGTCAGCTGAGGATGTGCAGGTGCTAGAGTAGTGCCTGGATTCTGTAAAGGGTTGGACAGGGACCAATGAACTGACACTAAATCCTAATAACATGGAGGTTCTCTTGATTAGTGGTTCTCAAGGCCAGGAATTGGATAAGCTACCTGCCTTGCAGAAAAATAACTAGAGGTCTCTCCTGTGATTCCAACTCTCTCTTACAACATGGAAATGGCCATGTTGGGAGACTGCATTGCTTACAAGGTGGGTTTCGGGGGTAGCGTTGGGAGATGTAGCTACAGAGACATCGTTGGACGATATATGTACGTCTCCCAAATCAGGATCTTGGGCTATATTTTTTAACTTCTGTAAGATGTCAATTTTTTAAAACTATGCAGTATCTGTTTTACCTTTTGCAAGCTGCTTTGCAAATGTGAAATATGACTGTGAAAAAGGCAACATTTAAATAAATATAACAAGTAAATAAATAATAAATATAAGAACAACAACAACTGGTGCTAATGCCTTCACAAGGGAAACATTCTTCCCCTCTTCTTTCTCTCATGCTTTTGCAAACTTGATATAGATGTAGTCTACAATATTATATCGTTATCATCTGATTTTTTTCCAAACCCAAACTAGAATGCTTTTCTCCCCTGCAGAAATATACTTTATGCATATAGTTTTATTGATTGCAATTCAAAGGGCAATGATTTCTTTACTTGAATAGCTAAAACCCTATCATTCTGAGTGGCCCTGTGTTGGAGTCGTAAGGCCCAGCCTCTTCTATTTTTATTCAAAGGGATGTGTGGGAGGGGGAAATAAAGCTGTGATAGTCACCTCTAGCCTCCAATTTCCATAGTTGTTCTGATCTGTCTTGTGGGAAGGGAGGCGGAGAAGGCAGAAGAGCCTCAGGTGAGCAGCATGGCACATTTATTCCACCAGTGCTCCAAAAAGCAGGCATGCAGCTAGAGAAACTGAGCGTAGCTAATGGCTTGTTATCTCCTATGCCTTTAGGATCCTTTGAAAGGTTCCCTCCCTCCAGTGGATCTTGATGCTGCCTTTGTTTAAGTCCAGCATGCAATTCGCAAGCACCCACTTGTGGCCACTGGTTGACCTCAGCGGTGTAAGTCAAAGCTAGAGTGTGATAAAAGCAGACAGCTCTCTAAACATTTTTTAATTGGAACTCAGGTCCTTTATTGATTCCCCTACACCTTCCTCCTTCTCTCCCTTTGCTTTCCCCTCCCCCTTCTTTCCTTTCCTGCTCCCAGAAGAATGTTTTCATTAACAAATAACGAAATATTTAGGAGCCTGACATTCCCAGCGTGCTTGTGTATTTGCAATGTGCATTAGACGGGAAGTTTTGCCAGCTCTTAATAGGCCTGAAGAAAAATGGTAGCACTTTGGCTAAACCAGGCAAGCTGATTGCTACCTAAATAACTAATTCATCTTCGCAGCAAATGAAAGTCAAGAATAGGAGCAGGCAGATACACCCAAGGTCGCACCAATTAATAGCAAAAAAGAGAGAAAAAAGGGTTGAAGCCTGAGTATCCTGGGCTATTTGAATAGTCTTATATGGCAGAATTTGACACCATCCCCAGGGTCTCTTCAGTTGTACCTGTCTACCTACTAACCCAAGTTCACTACTCATTATTTCATTTCATCATTGCAATAGGCCCCTCTCACAATCAACTGTGACCAAAAGTATGGGACCGAGAAGCCTTTTATGAAGATGAAGAGCTGGACTTATGCAGATAGATATGGGACTGTTCCTTACTGGCTGGGGTCATCAAGGCTCAGAAGGTTCAATCCTTATCTCAGTATTGTATAGAGCATCACAGGAGAAGAACTACTGCAACACAGTGGCTCCACTTGATGGAGGCAGTCCAGTAAAATAACATGGCTTTCTCTACTAAAATCCTGCTTCAAAATTCTCTACTCAAATTCAAGGTAATCTAAGGCCTAGTCTAAAGAGAGTAAAACACTGGCTAACAGTGGGACTTATACATTCAACAGGCCTTCTTCAAGGTTAGACTGTACACCAGGCATGGGCATATTTTATTTTATTTATATGCCATCTTTCTCTCACCATAGGTTTTTGCATTCCGTTTCAAGGGGTTAGGCACCCATTTAGGGCACACAATCTGTTATCAGTCAAGGGTAAGGAAGCTATTGTTAGGGCTAAGATACATAAGGAGCTAAATGAAGGAAGGGTAATAGGTCCATTTCCCCAACCCCCTGTTCCAAACTTGAAAGTCTCCCCATTGGGTATAGTTCCCAAAAAAGCACCGGGTGAGTTTAGGTTGATTCATCATCTTTCATACCCAAAGGGAGAGTTGGTTAATGACTCTATCCCCGCAGAGTTGTGTACTGTTAAGTACACTTCCTTTGACGCAGCCATACGGGAAGTGCGTCGACATGGGTTAGGGGCTGAAATGGCGAAATGTGACATCAAGTTGACATTCCGCCTGCTCCCAGTGCACCCAGATGATTTCAAACTGCTTGGTTTTCAGTTTGAGGGGTATTTTTACATGGATCGCTCCCTGCCCATGGGCTGTTCAGTCTCTTGTAACGCATTCGAGACTTTCAGCACCTTTTTGGAATGGGCAGTGAAAGTTAGAACAGGGATGAGCGGGGTGGTCCATTACCTAGATTATTATTTTTTCATCGGACAATTTGGGTCAGGGTCATGTCAACATTTATTGCAACAATTCGAGCAGATGGCCAGGGAACTTGGGGTTCCCTTGGTTCCAGAAAAAACTGAGGGACCTGCCCAGCAACTTACATTTTTGGGTATTGAAATCAGCACTGTAAATCAGCAGTGTCGCCTGTCCACTGCCAAGGTAGCAGAGTTGAGGGAGCGGGTCTGGGCATTTAGGGGTAGACATAAGGCTACCCTACGGGAATTTCAAGTTTTGATGGTCATTTAAATTTTGCATGTAAGGTAGTGGCCCCAGGGAGGGCATTCCTCCGCCGTTTGTGTGACACCATGGGTGGGGGGGGGTCCAGGTTCCCTGTCATAAAATTCGCATCACGGGAGACATCAGAGAGGACCTCCAGGTATGGGGGGATTTTCTGGACCTATTCAATGGCTTTTCATTTCAGCAAGAGGAGCGCAGGTTACAGGGCAAATTTCAGATAGCCTCTGACGCTGCTGGGTCTATTGGGCTTGGGGATTACTTTGGTGGCTGTTGGTGTGCCAGCAGGTGGCCGGTGGATTGGTCTGGCACTGGAGTTTCTCGGGATCTTACATTTGTCAAGTTTTTCCCAATCTTGGTGGCTACCACCATCTGGGCAATTGAGTTATCCAACTCATCAGTACACTTTTGGTGTGACAATTTGGCAACTGTTCAGGCCATAAACACCCTTACTTCAAAATCCACCAGGGTCATGAGGCTGGTTAGAGCCTTTGCTTTGCAATGCCTAAAGCATAACATCTTGTTCGTTGCCCGGCACATAGCGGGAGTACAGAATGAGGTAGCTGATGCTCTTTCCCACATGCAGATGGAGCGCTTCAGAGAGTTGGCTCCAGATGAGTCACCCGAGGGTGACACGATGCCGTAAAGCCTTTGGCAACTTGGGAGTCCGAAATTTGGAGGGCCCTAGGTATGTCAGTGGCACCCAGTACTAGGAAAAGCTATGCTCAAGCTGTAGGGGAGTTCAATCAATTCAGGATCCAGGAAAGCTTGAAGCTGGGGGCAGAGGTCCCCATGATACAACTCATGCGCTACTGTGTTCATTTGTATAGGCGGGGCCTTACCCCGCAAACAATCTGGAGCCGGCTTTCAGCACTGGCATTTTGGATCAAAGCCGAGGGGGCAGTTGATAATACGGGTGACTTTCACATTCGAAAGGTACTGGAAGGGTGGGCTAGAGACAGGGGTAGGAAGGCTGATACTAGGGCCCCCCTATCGCCTAGAATTCTGCTGGGCTTACATAACTCGTGGGTGCGGATTTGCACTTCGGCATATGAAGCACGGCTTTTTCATGCAGCAGCCCTTGTGGCATGTTTTGGAACGCTGTGGGTGAATGAGTTGGTTAGGGCATCAAAGAATGATACATCAAGGAAAGCCCTGGAATTGAGGGATGTCCAGGTAGTTGGTAGGGAGGTTAGGATTACCTTACGCTTCTCCAAAACAGAACAGTTGGGCAGGGGAAAAATAATTAAAATGTACAGCTGTGATTGTTCTGAGCTTTGCCCAGTCTTGGTTTTGTCAAGTTAGCTACAGGTCCCGAGGTGACGACGAGGGCTCGTTATTTGTGCACAGTGACTCTTCCCCATTGACAAGGTACCAGTTCTGGATCATAACAGTGAAAGTGCTGAAGAACCTGGGGCTCTCCGGAGCCCGATTCGGCATGCATTCATTCCGCATAGGGGCCGCTTCCACCACTGCTGCTATGGGCATGTCGCCTGCAGCCATCTGGCACATCGGACGCTGGACATCCTCCTCTTAAAGGAGGCATATCCGGCCCCTTACTTACTAATATATCTCTTCCCCTTTTGTCTTCCAGGTGCTATACCTTGGACGGTGAGACGCCGGGCACTGATTTGTGGCCACAGTATAGTTTACTGGGCGGCCCGGCAAGACCGGATCAGTCATTTTGGATCTCACCTTAGCCTGGGGGACAGGGCGACTGTGGAATGGTTGGGGAAGAGGGGCCTTCGATGGCATGGCCTCATGACTGTGTTGTTTGGGGAGAGACGGGGTCCTCCACCAGACATACTTATTTTGCATTTTGGGGGAAATGATTTGGGCCTTCTCAAAGGCAAGGCTCTAATTGTGCAGGCGACACAGGATATGATGGTGATTAAGGACTGTTGGCCGGCGGTCACCATCATGTGGTCAGCCATTCTGCCCAGACAGCTGTGGTGTGGGGAGGGGAACCCCTGGCTGATTGATAAAACACAGAGGACAGTGAATAGGCAGGTTTGAAAATTTTTATCCTTGGAAGGGGGCATTACTTGCCACACCCAAACATTGTGTTCGAGAGACCCAAGCTCTACAGGGCAGACGGGGTTCACCTCTCGGACCTGGGGAATTTAATTTTTCTGTCAGATTTTCAGCAGGGGTTGAGGAAGTTATTAGACAAACTAGTGGGGGATTAAGGGACTAAGCAGACGCTTGCCCCTAATCTGTGGCGGGAAGGGGGAGGCGTAGATTACGGTGGGTACCTATGGCACCGATTTCGATGAAGGGATGGTCTCCGGGATGATCTCTTTAGGCCATATGACCTGGGAGAACAGAAAGAGACATCGCTTGGGGTTGGCCTGAAGGATACTCCCCTCACCTTAATACGTACTCATTGGGTGAGGGGCTTTTGGCTTGACCTTCCAGACACGAGCTGGCTTGAGAGCAACCCCAAGCCTTGGGGTGATGAAAAAAAGCTCAGGTGTTCACCTGGGGAAGCTGGGGGCATAAGTCCAGGAGGGACGATCCGCCCCAGCTGCGCCCACACTAGGTTGCCTCCCCCTGCTGAAGATATATTGGGTAATAAATAGGTAGGGTTAACAATAAAGACAATTTTATTTACCCCATATTGTTCGTGTGGTCTCTTTATTTCTCCGACTCTATCCATAAAGGCATCAGTATTTCTTCCTGTAGTGTTGAAATGGTTGGGATTTTTTTTCCTTGCAAAGGATGGAAAACTCACTCAACGTTTAAAAATTGTGCATTTTAAAGAAACTTCAATCTACCTGGAAGGTTCTAGAATGGGATTCTGGTTAGTGCTTCAGTGGAGGAAACAGACAATCTGGAACCATGGCACAGCATGTGTTGAACAGTAAAGTAGCATGACTCTGTATTAACATCTCTGTGTTTGGAGACAACTTTTTACAGAGATGGGAAGTTTTCATGTGTCCAGTAGTGACTCACACATGTGTACAAAAGAGGTATAATCAGAACCTTGGATTTATTTGGGTTAAATATTAACAGGTGTTAGAATCTTCACTGCTATGTATGATGAGGAGTGAGACTAGGAATATGCAATACCTTCCCACTCCGGTACCACTGACCATTCATTCACATGATGGATTTACTGATTTCTCACTTTTCCCCAAAGTTAGGATGCAAGGTAACATACAACATATTTTAAAAACTCAGTAAAACACAGTGGTCTGAATCCTTTTGATAGTATCAGCTAGAGTAGGTGTACTGAATTAATTGGATTTACTCACTATTTAACAATTCACGCCATGGGTTTGTTTATTCTAACTGGGTCTGTAAATTATAAATATTAAATTATGCATTCATTTAAAGCAACCATTAAAACACCTTGACAAAAACATTAAGCCATCTAAAGGCCAGCAGCGCCATATTAAGATTGGTTAATTGCTGAAGACCTGCCTGAATTTTTTTAAAAAAAGGAAAGCATTTTCATGTGGCAGAAGGAAAACAGGAAGGACGGGTGATTTAATCTCTGTGGGAAGGGAATTCCATAGCCCAGGAGCAGCTACCAAGAAGGCCTTCTGTGTTAAACCCCACCAAACATATCTAGAAATATGTTGGTTGGGATTATGTTTGGGGAGGTTGGGAACTTTGGAAGACTGGAGGGGGCTACAGGGACCACCAAAGTGTGGCCAAGGGTCTGCAAGGGCCTGAGGGCTGCACAATGTCCATTCCTGCTTCACTATTTCGCTGGTCCTCAATCAGGAAGGCTTACCATGAAGTTCTGTCAGGAGGAGCTGCAACACTTTGCCTCCCTCTCCCCATCAAACCCACTTTTAGCTAATTGCAGTCGCCCTGACATGATTCCCCAACACAATAGAATGTGTGTGTATATGTATATGTGTATGTGTGTGTGTCAGCAGCAGCATTGACAGAGATGCACACTGCTCAGTTCCTGTACCTGGACTGGCAGCAACAGGCATCCTTTCTGATGTCCCAGGTGTCCTTTGTGGGTTCCAGTGAAGGATGGTATTGCTGTGCATCCAGCTACCCATCTCCACTTCCACTGTCACCACCCTGCCTCACAATGCCCACCAGCCAATAAATAGCCATGTTGGGAGAAGGGAGTGGATCCACCAGCTAAGAAGTGGGGGGTTATGTGGTGAGCTGGGGGAACAGAACTTTATGGCAAGTCTCCCTGATGAAGGTCTGTCTAAATATTAAAGCCACATGAGCCCTGTGCCTTTATTTAACATGGCAACCCTAGGCCCTGCACCAAGTCCACTCTCTCAGTTGATCTCATCCACACCCAATTTCAAGATCACACTTAGCATAAAGAGTTCTGAGCCTCTCTCTGTACAGAGAATGGCCTGTTATTACCACTCTCAGACTAGATAGAACAATGGTATTTGCTTGCTCCATATCCCTGGGGGAGAACAAGAGCAGCTGGGAGGAAATTCTGCTGTTTTCTTAGACAAGATGTACTTGGATTCCCCTTCTTTCTGCTTGCTTTCCCAGCTGGAAATCAAGCAGTACAGGAGTGAATTGTCTGATGTCTACAACATGGAGCTTTGAGAGGCAGAGGGATATTGGGAAGATGTAAGGTTATCCACTAGAGCAGGAGTCGGCAATTGTGGGAGGCTAAGGTTATCCCCCTCCTCTCTGAGACCTTGGAGGCTGCACACACAGGGGTGTGTTCCCCATGTAGGGGCAGCAAAGAAATCAAAACTGTTTAGCTTCCAAGTACCCCCAAATGCAATCTTGGGGGGTTGGGGCATTTTTGTCACGTTTTTGTACATCTGGGCCATTTTAGGCCTTGGAGAGGCCCTTTTTAGCAACAGGAATTGACAATAAATCACTTCCTAAAATGACCCAATAGGGGCAAAACTATGGCAAAAATGCGCTCACACCCACTAGAGGGCTTTTGGTGTTTTGGTTTTTTTAAAAAATACCCCCCCCTGGGGCCCTGGAACCCACAAAAATGGCTGTGGGGGCCTCATGCCGTCTGCAAGCTGCTCTTTGTACACATCTGCACTAGATCTTGAGCAGGTTGGCTTCAAACCCTTCGGGTAGTGAATCAAGCCCACCGGCTAAAGGTTTCCTTCCCCTTCTCTGTGTGAAAGACTGGTGATGTCATAATGTCCTATTCTTGATAAGTCTGTTTACCTTCTCCTCCTGCACCCCATTCCTTGAGTGGGCAAGAAGGTCTATCACAGAGACCTGCCCATGGTCTGTCCTAGACCAGGGACAGTCTCAGCAGACCGTGGACTGGCTCAGAGTGATTCTGCTCCGACATAGGGGCCATGCAGTTAATGCAGGGGGAATTATTGCCATAGCAATGTTGCTATGGGTTTCAGTGAAACCACTGATGGAGATCGACTAGAGAAGTAAACTGAGGCATCACCAATACTTAGGCTTCATCTACACAAGCCAAAATATGCTGGCTTCCTGCTGGTGTATTCTGCCCCTAGGTCAAGACCGTTGCTCCCCCGTTACCTTCACAAAATGGGATGGAGTCTATAGCACCATGACAGCCCATCTCTGCAGCCACCACTTCTGCCTTTTGTGTAGCCAGGAAGGGGCCACACAGCACGTGATCAAGGACCCCTGCATGTGACCAGCCTTGGTTACATGCTGTGGGCCTGCTTCCCAGCTGCAGAGAATGCAATGCAGACAGAAGCAGTGGTAGCTGCAGAGGTGGGCCAGCGTGGCAGTATGGCCTCCTGTGGTCCCATGAGGCTTGATTTGTTTTTTCTGGAATGAAATACCCTGGGAGTTAGGAGCACTGCCTGGGGGAAAGCCCTGCATTGTTTGGGATACAGAACTCTAAGATGGGGGAAAGATGGGGGTAAATAGCCCATCTAGGCAAGCCTTTAGATGATGCTCCATTTTCATCTAATCCAGGTAAGTGAACATACTAAGAAAGTGAAATCTAGAATCGTTGATGTGAGAGAGAATCCCCACAGGTCAATTTCCCACAAGAAACTTTAGGGCGTATAGTGGCTTTATACAGCCATCATTTCCTTTTTGACATTAGCAGTGGATGAGCCAATCTGCACCATTTTCTCAAACCTTTTTGCATGCACATGCTTAAGAAAGTCTGGCACATTTAAGAGCCTCCTTTTACTCATTTTGCTACAGTCAGTCTTAATGCCATATTACCATACACAATCCAATTGCTTGGGATAGCAATAATAATAATAATAATAATAATGGTGGTTTTTTTCTGCTGGCAACTTTGAAAAGTATTCAGTTCTGACTGCAACTTGATAGAGCAGATAAATTGAATGCTGCTACTCCGATAACCTCCTGTGGATTTTTGTCACAGTTTGACTGAAGCAGACATTAACGTGCATTTGTCTTTTGTAGTCTTTGTTTGCTGGAAGCTCCTCCAGCCTTAATTTGATATTTTTAAAGCTCTGTCACTGCTGCTCTTGTTTAATAAGTAGTTAATCAATTCTGTGAAACTGCCACGACCCCGTTGCTGCCAGCAATGCTAAAACGGGGCACTGTGATTAATTTTTCGTGCTCACTTGCCAGCATTGCATTCTGATAATTCTTAATATAGTGACTCCAGGACATCTGAATGCACATTTCTGGGTCTCTCTGTTGTTTTGCCTTGTGGCTGGTGATCAGTTCTAGAGACAATACATTCCCAGGATGAAAATGTCAATGGTGATAGAATACACAAGGCGGGAGGGGGTGCAGAAATTGTCAACAAGGCACAAAGAGCATTGGGAGCAAGTCAGCTCACAATTTTAACATGAATCATCTAACCATTGTCTGAACTTCTGGGGTCTGTTTCCAAATACATTTTCAACACTTGGACTGTCCTTTTTTTGCATTCAAACTCTGCATCACATGCACAATTGGATGAACTGCAAAACAACTTGTACCTCTCTGTGAAGATTATAGATTTATGAAGGTTATGAAATTATAAACATTATAATTTTTCTGGTCATAGAATCATAGAGTTGGAAGAGACCACAAGGGCCATCTAGTTCAACCCCATGCCATGCAGGAATTCATAATCAAGGCATTCCCTACAGATGGCCATCCAGCCTCTGCTTAAAAACCTCCAAAGAAGGAGACTCCACCACACTCCCAGGCAGTGTATTCCACTTCCGAACAGCCCTTACTGTAAGGAAGTTCCTCCTTATGTTTAGATGGAATCTCTTTTCATGTAGTCTGAACCCATTGCTCTGTGTCCTAGTCTCTGAAGCAGCAGAAAACAACCTTGCTCCATCCTCAGTATGACATCCTTTCAAATATTTAAACATGGCTATTGTATCACCTCTTAACCTTCGCTTCTTCAGGCTAAATATGCCCAGCTCCCTAAGCCGCTCCTCATATGGCATAATGGCTTCCTGACTTCCCACCATTCTGGTTGCCCTCCTCTAGACATGTTCCAGCTTCCCCAAGAGGGACATTTTCAAGGAATCTGTGGGGAACTGCTTAGAAAATTTCTCATTTTACAAGAAGGCATCTGGAAGCATTCAGGGATGCTAGAACTCAGTTTGTGAAACATTTCTTGAAGGGCAGTCTAGCTATTCTGTGTTCACTTCATTTTTCTATGCTCATAGTTGAATGTGCACACTCTGCTTTCTTTTCGGGAAGGAGCCCACAGATGTTATCAATGAGAAGTTTCCAGAGTGCAAACTACGTCTGCTTCACGGACAGTCCAAGCAATACAGACCAAAATAAGCCTGTCATCCTCAAAGTGAATTCCAGTTTCTCACACATCCCTACATGATAGTGATTCAGAGGAACATTATAGTTTTTAGGGGGTTTGAATGTGGAGCATGATGTGCAATTAAGCCAATTGCAATGAAATGTGCAACAGTGAGTCAGATCTGTTTTGCAAACATCATTTATTTCTTTTTGCATGCTATAATGCACCCATTTTCATAGTCTTCAATATATAATACTGCATCTGCCCCTCTTCCTTCCTTCCTTTCCCATCCATCCATCTATCCGCCCGTTCATCCATCCACATAGACTGTGGCTATAGCATAGTGGCAGAGCACATGCTTTCCACGCAAAATTCCTAGATTCAGTCCCAGGCATTTCTAGTTAGGGGTTGGAAAGTTCCTGTCAGGCCCTGCTCTTCTGGCTCTAAAGATGAGCTGGAGGCACAGAGAGCTTCAGAGCAGGATTTGCAGCAGAGAGTAGAGATAACAGCACCCAACCCCACAGAGCTGCCTGTGGGCTTCCATGACCAAGCAGGTATTTGAACTCTGGCATCTCAGCATCCCAATCTCAAATCATTATACCATGCTGGCCTAATTTATATTGCAGCCTAAATTCAATGTTTAGTCTTAACATGAGAAAACTTCTTGAATCTTTCTACATTTTTACTCATTGTTGCCATTGTTCCTATAGTTCTACTCTCATTGGGAGTAGTAGTTGAACTGAAGCCTATGTGTTAAAATTGTGTATTTATTTATCTATTTTAAGGGAGGAGAATCAACCCTGACATTTCTCTCACTCCCAGCAACCTGAGTTGGTATAACCTGGGAGAAGCAACATCAGGCAATACTAGTATTTGTGTGAGTAAGGTCTTTAATTTTATTAAGAAAGAAGGTGGGAGAAGGCTATCTGTCATGATCTGCATTCAGTTTTAATCCCACCCAAAGTATGGGAAATGCTAAGATAGGCTCAATGGGCAATATGAGGACAGACTTTTTTTTAACCTGCTAAGAAGTAGATGACTAAAGAGAAAGAATGTTCAATTTATTTATGTATATTAATGGGTTTTTGAAATGGCTTGTATTATTCTTTGGGGTAATGAAGGAGTAGAAGTTAAGAGAAATTAATTGGCTGAACACCAAAGCTTGGGAGTAGTCCATCCCTAAAAACACACAAGGGAAGCCAATGATGGATAAACTGGCAGCTAGAAATAACAATAAATTACAGGAAAGGCTTAGTGATACACAAGAGAGGCTCCATGCTATGTTGTTTATTATTTATTGGAAAGGGTTGAGTTATTATAACAGTACAGGCTTCACTCATCCTAAGACTGGGCAGGAAGATTTAGAAATAGCATTCAATACACAAAAGACCTCAAACTCTGATGGTTAATGCCCCCAGTGAGATTGGCATAAAACCTGGGTCCTCCTTTTGCATTATCTGGGATGACCTGTCTCACAAAATAAAACCTGGCACATGGTAGCCCAGAGGGGGCAGCAGTACTTAGAAGCCATCCTGAGTACATATAAGAACTGGGGAAAGAAGATTGCCATCACTCATTACATCTCTATTTTGCCTAACTGTCAAAAATGGCATTCAAGGCAGCTAGCAACAGATAACATCTTAAAAGTCCAGATAGAATTAAAACCTTAAAACAGGTTAAAATACATTTTAAAAATGGTTTAAATAGAAGAAACCACTGCCTTCTTCAGTTAAAGTGTAGCTAGATGTCTAAGATCTGTCTGAAATAACTGTGCTTAAGTTTGGAATACTTACAGTTTCCTCACAGGCAAATATTGATCCTGAGCTGTTTGGGGGGCCTTGTGTGCTTGGTTGTCCCTGAGCTTGTTCTAGAATTTTTTTTTTATTTCCCATTTAAAGATTTTCACCAATTGTCACAGGAGAAAAAGAAAATTCAAAACAGTATTCCTAAAATTTTATGTTTCTTGCTTCTGTTACAATCTAGGAGAATCACTAGCAGAGTGCCTTCCTCCTAGTCTGAAATAACTTCAAAAATAGCCTTGGAGTCGACTCCAAACATTTCCTCTGTTGTGCCTCATCAAATGTACTCCCAAAGGATGTGAGACGGAGAGTTCAGCCTCCCCCAAATAATTTGCTTGGGAATCACACATCTAGGGGATTAAAACTGAGAGGAGATGGGAAATTGATTTGTGCTTTATGTAAAAATACAGTTGAGACAGACAGACAGATGGAAAGACAGATAGAGAGGCAAACAGTTTACATAGATCAGGGATAGGAAAAGAGCAGCCCTTCAGATCCTGTTGGACTGCAGCTATCAGTAACCCAGTCCATGAAAGCCAACAGTAAGATATGCTAGGTGTTGTACATACTGCTGACAGACTGCACTTTGTTCACCCCTGATATATGGATGATATAGAGTTAACCATGATGGCTGGTGGCTTGCCAATAGGGAAATGAATCTGCTCAGGGTCTTAGTCTGGACTTTAAAGGTGCTATCCAAAGTGCTGAACCTTATCTCCAAAACAGGTCCATTAGTCCATTGACACACACAGTAGCTGCCTGATGCCAAGATAGAGCATGGCCCCAGATCCTAGATGGGTGATGTGGAAAAAATAAGTGCCCTACACATGTAACTTGATGTTTGCTCCCACCAAGCAGTGGTCAAGCCACGTGGGGCCACTGTGCTGGCCATTAAATGGTCCTGGAGGGGAAAGAGATGATTGGGCAGCTGTGACTGCCTTTCATGCCTTGCAATGTAACGATGATGCTTTTGTTCCTCTGATTTTCACCCCCCCTCTTAAAAACTGCAAGAGGACAAGAGGCCTCCCTTTATCCCCTGTCCCCTCCCCAGCACACTGGCCCCACAGGGGCTTGGCTAGTGCTTGAGGAAGTGGTTTTGGATGAGACACAAGAAAGCTCTGCAGACACCTATCAGTAATAGGATACCGGCTAGAGTTAGATTTCAGTGTGGGAGATGTGTCTGGTGAAGTGTTTGCAAATGATGATGATAATGATGCTGATGACAATTACACAGTAACCTCATGCCATTTCCCAATGAATCTTTGTATCAAGCTGCCTTTCTTACAAGCAATGTCCTTTAATGAGATTATACAACTAGTACACACTTGGGTTAGTTCTAGGGATGCCAGGTTGAATATGGGCTTCTGTAGCTTTAATTATTAACAGATCCTGGATGAGGAAGAGGTGCCCTAAAATTCCATGAGGCAGAACTCTGGCACCTCCTTCATTACCTCCCCAGAAAAAAATATTTTAGCTGCTGGAGCCTCCCCCACCCCACAACATGGCTATTTATTGGATGTGGGATGCATGAAGAAACATCCAGCTCTATTCCTATAGCTGGATGCACAGTGGTAGCATCACCTTCAGTGACACTGATACAGGAGCATTATTGGATACTGACCCACTGAAACAATGGGATTCACTTATGTGTGGACTCACCATTCAACAATTTATTCAATGCATCTAGATAGATAGATAGATAGATAGATAGAATTATAAAATGTTTCCCTAGTATGCAGAATTTATCATGTAGACCATTGATCCTAGGTATTTGTTATTAAAAATCTGAAGACAAAATTTTCTCACCAATTAATCAGTACTTTATGTTACAGCATGAAAGTTATTTTTGGACACTTTCCCCTGCAAAATGTGTAAAATGACTGCCTCAGTCTTAACAGATGTTTAAGTAAACCCCATGAAATTCGACAGGACTTAACAAGCATGAAAGCAGGTTCAGAGAGTTGTGGCTTCTAATGCAAAAATAATAAGCAGTTTTCCCACATGAATTTAAAAAAAAAATCAATTCTAGCAAATGAAATCAGCCTTCCCCTGCAGAAAAGAAAATGGAAATAGCATCAACAACCTGTAGCTGTGGTGAAATGCTCAGGGGTAGCTTTTTCCAACATGGAGTTGTCCGCACATCTTGGAATATAAGTCCCACCATCAACAGCCAGTGTGGCCAATTGACATGTGCACCAGGAATGGCACTTATAGTCTGACCCATTTGGAGAACAGCAGGCTGCAGAAGTCTGGTTTTGAATAAGGTTTGAATGCAAACTTTGAGTCGAATTCATCCATGATCATATGAAGCTCACCAGATAACCTGAGACTAATTCCATTCTCTCAGATGAATCTAATTTACAGAGCAGATGTGAGCGCAGTTTGTTGAAGAATACTGAGAAAGGTCTTGAGCCAGAAAATGCCTTTGATGTCATCTCCTATGCCTCAACAAATCAGATTGTGGGTGTAAAGAACCTTTGGATCAAGAATGCTTTCCATGTCAATACCTGTCAACCGCCTCCATGGACCAATGGAGCTTCACCAGACCATATAAAGCCATAAACACTGAATGGCACATTCCCCTTCTTTTACTTCCTTCAAAAATTTAATCACTAGCCTTTCAGCCAAATCAACCACCAGGGTAGAGGAAGTCCTTGGCCAAAATCCTCCTTGGGGTTGTGTAGCATGAATCTGAGAGCCAGTGTGGTGCAGTGGTTTGAACATTGGACTAAGACTCTGGAAACCAGGGTTCAAATCCCTGCTCAGCCATAGAAACCTACTGGATGACCTTGGGCAAGTCATACTCTCTCAGTCTGAGAGGAAGGAAAGGCGAACTCCCTCTGAACTTATCTTGCCAAGAAAATCTCATGATAGGTTCACCTTAGGGTCACCATAAGTCAGAAACAGCTTGAAGGCAGTGCTTTATTAATTATGGGAGAGACCTGTCTGAATGAGACCACATACGAAAGGGATCTAGGAGTCCTAGTAGACCACAAGTTGAACATGAGCCAACAGTGCAATGCGGCAGCTAAAAAGGCCAATGCGATTTTGGGCTGTATCAATAGAAGTATAGTGTCTAGATCAAGGGAAGTAATAGTGCCACTCTATTCTGCCTTGGTCAGACCTCACTTAGAATACTGTGTCCAGTTCTGGGCACCACAATTAAAAAAGGATATTGACAAATTGGAGCGTGTCCAGAGAAGGGCAACTAAAATGGTGAAAGGTCTGGAAATGATGCCTTATGAGGAGAGACTTAGGGAGCTGGGTATGTTTAGCCTGGAAAAAAGATGATTAAGAGGCGATATGATAGCCCTGTTTAAGTATTTGAAGGGATGTCACGCTGAGGATGGAGCAGGCTTGTTTTCTGCTGCTCCAGAGACTGGAACACGGAGCAATGGGTGCAAGCTCCAGGAACAGAGATTCCACCTCAACATCAGGAGGAACTTTTTGACAGTAAGAGCTGTTCGGCAGTGGAACGCACTCCCTCGGAGTGTGGTGGGGTCTCCTTCCTTGGAGGTCTTTAAACAGAGGCTGGATGGCCATCTGTCGGGGATGCTTTGATCGTGATTTCCTGCATGGCAGGGGGTTGGACTGGATGGCCCTCGTGGTCTCTTCCAACTCTGCAATTCTATGATTCTATGATTCTATGATTCTATGCTGTTTCCTGACAGCTGGTCCTCTTCTTCAACTCCAACCTCAACCTAAATCTCCTGGGCTTCCCTGGAGCTCAGGCAAGTATCTACCTCTCCATCCCCATCCTACCCAGACACTCTCGTCTTCAGGTGTTAGGATTGGTCCCTGATGGTGCCTAATCCTGCCATTTTCAATTATTTTTCTTTAACCTTGATACTCATTGTGGTTTGGGTTTTTTTTTTTGTACTTGCTAACAAGTGTTCTTTGCCAACTGTGGAGGGAGGTGGTAATGGTTAAAGTTAAGAATGCAGGTGCATTCTTTGGCCTGGGAAAAGGAGGCTGGCCGTTGCAAGGGAATGTTATGTCAGGGTATAATGGTTAGCCAATGGTGTTAGAGCCTGCCAGATTTTACAGACTGTAATATGCTTTTAGTATAAGGTGTGGCCCTTCAGTTTCAGTTCTAAGCTACAACCTTGTATGATATGCTTCTTGGATTTCTGTGCCAATAAAGTTTTCTGATCACTCTGAAACTCCTGGTCACTGCATCTGAAAATGCAAGTACATGACATCAGGCCCCAGAGAGCTGGATCTCTGAGAAGACTGATCTCCGTGCCCCTTCTGAGAGCAGGACCAAAGCTTTCCCCTCTTTCTACAACTTGGTGCACTCCGGTTGTATGTTGCAGGAACAGCTCAGGCTGGCAGTTCTCCTGTGACCATGGCAGATGCTGCTTCAGTTGCATCATCCACTGCCACGTTCACTACAGCCTCTTTTTCACCCCCTGTTGAGCCTTCTCATCCTGCTTCATTGTTCTGTCCAGCCGGTCTCCCTTTCTGTTGCCTTTCCTCCCTTTGAGATGTTTAGTACACTCCAAAGTAAAGCAGAAGGGAACAGGAAGGTTCTGTCTTCTGTGCTGCCTTACCACATGATGTCATTGTTCTTTTGTTCCGGTCCCATGGGGGATCGAGGTAAAGCTGCATCTTTTTGCTAACTGGAATAAAACATTAGCAAAAATATGTGGTTTTACCTCAGTCCCCCATGGGACTGGAACAAAAGAATGCTGGAAGAATGATGACATCCTGTGGTAATTAAACTCCTCACTCTTTCCACACCCCTCTTTGCCCCACCCCTTCCCTTAAGAGGGCTTTCCAAGCTGCAGCTGGTGCAGGAAACATGCAATGTCTTCCAGCTTCTCCTTTCCTGGATGCTGATGCTTCACCGATCTGCAGTCAGCTTCCAGCTCCATGCTTTTGCCCCAATAAGACATTTGCTGAAGTGGATCTCCCACTTCTTCCATATCTGAGTTACACTTTGCAAAACTAATCATGTGCAAATTTTGTGCAGAGTAAGTATTGAACTGCAAAGATTTCCATCAGTTCAGGATTCTTCTTGTCAGGTTTTCCCATCACTTAAGAAATAGGCTTGTTTATTTAAAAAAACAACAACACATTTTTGAGTATATTCTCATATTCTTTCCAAACTTGCATTCAATCTATTCATGTAGGACTGCATGAAAAAGAAATTCTGATCACTCTGAATTGCTGCTGTTGTTATCATTTATGTATATAGTGCCATCAATATAAAAATGGTACTTTACAAGTACTGTTACTGTTCAAAGCAGCTTGTGGTGACTTTTCCCAGATTGAAAAAGAAACACAATCATCCAGCTTTGGTCAAAGCAGGAGACTCGACCTGTCTTTCAAGATTCAAATCCCAAACTCTGGAGAGTAGACCAATCCACTTTATCTTTTCAAACTTCTACTGTATTCCTTCCAGCACAAACTGTATTTCCTGCTTAGAAAAAGAAGCTCAGCACAAGATGCTGGAGAATGCTTTGCATGAAGATTCTCAACACTGAATAGCTTGTCCCAGTAGTATGCTTAGGCCATCCAGAGCCTCAAACAAATCCACCCTGTGCTCCTATGAGCAGCAGGTGTTCTGTATCAGCAGCTCACAGGGCGCATAGAAAAAGACATAAGCAAGGAGAAAGGGAGCCATAAAGCATTCAGGTCAGCAGTAAACGAGGGACAGGAGTGTTCTAAAACCTATTTCATTGATCAGCTCCAATGTGGTGCCTTGACAAACGTTTCTTAGAACAATAGACAAAGGTATGGATATGAATCCTTTAAACTGTCATTGCAATCTCAGTGACCCTGTATTGGAAGCACTGTTAGGGAAACAGGATTCTTTTGTATTGCGTCTGTACAGTCCCTCTCACTCACTCTTTATTTTGTTTTGTTTTTGTCTTCCATTCCCCCATTCCTCCTCCCCTGAACAGCCAGACAATGCAGGGCTCAGTTCATCTGAACTGCAAAAAGAGGCTGTGATGAAAGATTAATGGATCCGAGGCCTTTTAGGTAATGCCTTTGGCTCTCATTGTGAGAGACATGTGTTAAAAAGGACAAGTACTGTGCTCATCAGAAATAAATGAGAACTCCAAGATTAAAAATATAAATAAATAATCCTCTTTAAGTTTCTCCTCAGGCGGAGGTTCATCCATGAAGATTTCAAGGGACCCAGAAGAGTTACAACTCAGTAGCAAAACACATGCATTGCATGAAGTGGGTTCTGGGTTCAAATCTCCAGTTAAAAAGCATCATGGGTAACTGGGCTGTGCAGGATCCAGCCTCCCACCCTCAGCTCTCCTTCCCAGTGTCATGTTATTGTGATGTACCACACAGTTTCTCAGAGATTTCTTGCCCCTTTATGTAGTTCTGTGGGTCAAAAAGGGGGACAATCTTACATGGATACCTATGTGTGCAACTTATGCCACTGAATGCCACACTGAAGTAACCCAACACTGACAATACAAAAGTAAGGCTTCCTAGAAGAAGGGTGGGAGAACTGTGACAGATGGGCTTCATAAAATGACCAGGCTGTTTGAGGGTCTGAATGCCTTTTCTCTGATTTTTTTTGGGGGGTAGTGGTGGTGGAAAGCTCAGTTTTTTCTTCTGTTGAAGACTCCAGGAGTGACCCCCCCCCATTTTCCAGAATTGGAGGGAACCCCAACTTGGAAAAAGAGAAATACAGATCTATACACTTTACCATTTTGTTTTGTTACTTCTTTGGAGGGATAGCATGCCCTATGGAGGGTACTTTAACTAAACAGCTTTAATAAGAGGTCCTGGGCTATAAGCTGAGATATATGAATTCCGAATTCCCTGGGATGAAACTACCACAGCTCTGTCTATGCAAACAATAGGATTTATTAATGAAGTGTACAGAGTATGGTATTGTAATCATTTGATTCAAATGAACAAGAAAGCTTGACATAGCTACTAAGTTGAATTCTGGCACAAGCAGGCAAACACTCTTCCTTGCTCCAGAAATAGGAACCTAGGATTGGCAGGTTTTCTACATTCCTACAGGAAAGATGCTATAGTCTCTATGTAGCCTTCCCAGCTAACACCCATGGAAGAACCTGGCTGCTTCCCAACATGACTTGATAAAATATATGTAGAGCTTAACCTGTTACAATTGACATGGTGGCCTAATCTGTATCAGGATATTGACAAGGCCATGGGTGACTAAAGGTTAGCATTGATTAGCTGCTCAGGAAGGAAGGATTGCTGCCAGCAGGATGGAGTAGTAAAGCCTTATTATTTATTTATTTATTTATTTGATGCCATTTGTTTATCCTCTCTCCACCCATCAGAGTTCCCAAGGGAACGCATGATGAATAAAAGTACTTAAAGCATTGAAAACATACCTAAAGCTAATTGAAAACACCCCAGATGTCCTCTTTTTAAATGATTACAAAACCAGACAATTAAAAACAGTTTGAACAGCCAGAGCAAACACCCCTAGTTTAAGAATCCAAGGCCAAGTGAAATAGCAGAGTCTTCACCACCCATCGGAAACTCAGAGGGGATAGAGACAGATGTTCTCCCTCAGGAGGGAGTTCCACAGTTGGGGTGATGCTACAGAGAAAGCCCTGTTATGTGTACCCATCAACCTGGGCACTTGGGGTGGTGGGACTCTTAACAGTCAGGGCCAGTTTAACCAGTCTGCCAAATCAGCATTGGCGGGGGGCCCCAGGGGGTCAAGAAGGACCCCCTGCTGAGTGCTGCCCTTATCTGATGAAGGAGACAGCCAGGAGATGGCAGCCGGCTCCTCCGCTCCTTTGGAGCCCCTTCCCTCTCCCTCCTCAGGCAGGGCGTGGCAGTAGCACTGAGCTAGTGCTGGAGATAGAGAAAGGGTTTGCTCTTGGGAAGTTGTTATTTGGAGACAGTCCCTGGCTGCATTGCTGTGAAGGAGGAAAGGGAGAGAAGCTGGTCGTGTGAGTGAGTGAGTGAGTGAGTGACTGACTGTCCGTCCTCAGGGGCCCACGGGGGATCTTGGGGGGGGGGCTGCCATGCACAATGGGGTGGTTATTTTACTTTTTAACTTGTTGCTGGAGACAAGAGACTTTCCCTCCCTCTCTCCTCGGTATCTTCCTGCTTGTTTGCTACAAGCTGCTGAAGAATCCGCAGCTAGCCTTTTCGGGCTGTGTGTGTGTGTGTGTGCATGTGTTCATTCCTTCTGCTGATATCCGGTTTCTGTTTCCCTCCCTTCCCTCCTTGGGCTGCTGCCAGCTTAAAAATCCCCCAGGTAGCCTTTTCTAGTCTTTCTCTCTCTCTCTTTGTGAGAAGAGAGACTGAAAATCCTAGTAGCCAAGCAAGCTTCAGAGATTTTTTCTGTGGCTAGTTTGATTACCTTACATAACTACATAACTACCTTATGTATTCTTACTTGTAGCATAAACCTAATACCTAAAGCAAAATCAGCTGCACTAAATAGCATTGTAGCATGAAGTGTACATCTTCTAGACTGTTTTGCAAAGTTGAAAAATGAACACAGAACTCACACACATCATATTCTTTAGATAAAGGCTGTAAATGTTTCAGATAATCAGAAACATTTTTCTCTCTGCACACATGAAAATATAATTATTACAGTGGCAAAACACTCTCATGTTGTGGTTACTTAATTTTTGTCCTCTTCATCCTTCCCATCCTATAAATCACAGAGTTGGAAGAGACCTCAAGAGCCACCCAATCTAACCTCCTGCCAGGCAAGAATACACAATTAAATCACTCCCAATGACAGATGGCCATCCAGCCTCTGTTTAAAAACCTCTAAAGAAGGAGACTCCACCACACTCACAGGCAGTATACTGTATTCCACTTCCAAACAGCTCTTACTGTCAGGAAGTTCTTCCTAATGTTTAGTTGGAATCTCTTTTCCTGGAGTTTGAACCCATTGCTCCATGTCCTAGACTCTGGACCAGCAGAAAACAAGCTTGCTCCATCCTCAGTATGATGTCCCTTCAAATATTTAAACATGGCTGTCATGTCCCCTCTCAGCCTTCTCTTCTCCAGACTAAACATGCTTAGCTCCCTAAGCCACTCCTCATAAGGCATCATGGCTTCCAGTCCTCCCACCATTTTGGTTGCCCTCCTCTGGAAATGTTCCAGCTTGTCAATATCCTTCTTGAATTGTGGTGCCCAGAACTGGACACAGTATTCCAGATGAGGTCTGACCAAAGCAGAATACAGTGGCACTATGACTTCCCTTGATCTAATGATGAGTCAATTTGTTATTCAGTTTTGTTACCTACCCTGACACCCCCAGCCCCATATCTGTAGTAACATCTATAGTAATAATTGGCAATATTTAATAATTTGGTCAACATGTGGCCTTACATGCAGTGTGGCCATTAATAAAAACCTGGGAAATTACTCATCTAGGAAACCCAAAGACAAGCACCACAGGGGCCCTTTGTGGCTATGGGTGCTGTGGGTGCTTTGGGTTTCTAAATGGCACTAAAACCTCATTCTACTTGTGTGTGTGTTTGCCTTTCAATAATTATTAAGGTGCAGAGGGGCCCATTTATTTATAAAGGGGCAGGTTTGCAGTTTGCAGAAGGAACAAGATCACACCCTTCCTGCAACCTGGCTAAAAGAGGAGCATATCTTTCCTCTGAAGTACTCCTTACCTCTTGAAAATAATTTAGCAGCAATTTATTTTTTTAAAAAAAATGCAGAGTCTGAGTCGGACGGGGTCTGGTATATAGCTATACTATATATATATATATATATATATATATATATGGTATATATGGGATAAACATAGGGGACCCCAAAACAAACCATTGCAGGGGGGGCCCAAATTCCTTAAACCAGCCCTGATAACAGTTCTTAGATTTTGGGCAGGCTCATATGAGAGGAGATGGTCTTTCAGATATCTGGGTTCCAAGCCATTCTTCCTGGGGTTTAAAGAAAAGTCAGCCCCATCTATCTATCTATCTATCTATCTATCTATCTATCTATCTATCTATCTCCCTCCCTCCCTTCCAAGTTTGTTAATTGCTTTTCTGCCCTCCAGGGATTTTTTTTTTTTAAAGAGATGAATAGCAATTTTAAAAACCAGTTTTACATGTTGCGATCGTACCCGGAAGTGTTCTGGTTGAACTGGCCATTGACGCCACATTCATGTGAGTACAATGGCACGTGGATTCAAACACCAGCAATGCTGGCACAAAAGGGCTATGGGGGGATCAATTGATGGCTTGGGTCATCAATAAAATAGGATGGATTTTTAGCAGTACATGATTGTGAAAGGGTGACGTCATCTGGTACGCACACCCTTTTGCAATCATTAGGCATCCTTATGATGCTGTATTTGCATGGTCTGATAAAGTCCTTAGATATGAAGATATCCCAAAATAAATCCTGGCCAATGTTTGTGGCTGAAGCTAAATAAGATAACCTTCCCATATTTCAGTTTGCTAGCTCAACTCAAAACACTTCACAAGACAGTTCTTGTCTTTGAGATAATTAAAACAATCCTTCCAATATATGGCTTAATCTAGATCGGTCCTTGCAATTGCTCCTCTGCCAATTTATTAGATTTTGCTAAACCTGAATTGCCAGGCACATAAGGTCATGCAAATTATTTCAAATGGGAGCATGAATTCTTCTCCAAAGAAAAAAGACAGAAGAAAAGAAAGAACTGAAAAGAAAAAAAGAATGAACGAGGAGGGAAGAAACACCTCTGCCCACACCCCAGACCTGAAGAGTTAATTCCCCACCCAGAACTGCATTGCTGAAGATAATATTGCTTGATAAATACACCTAGATTTATTTTTAATTCATTTTGGAAGAGATTTTAAGCTTTTGGCTTCTCCCCTGCTTGTCTGTATACCTATTATGTACACTCGTAAGGGCTTTGGATAATAAAACCAAGGCTTATAAGTTGGTGATAAAAATAATGCGTAGATAATGAAATAATTATGAAGTGCCTCCTTGGTGAAAACAACACAGCATTCTCCCCTGTTTGCCTTTTATCTTTTACAGGATTGAACAGGCCCGTATTAAATCCCACAAAAATTTAACATAAAACCTGTGAAGTGCTATTATTTGGACTATTTTTTTTCAATTTTTAAAAAGGTCTTCATCTCCTTCTGGCTTCCAAACAACATAGAAGATGGGAATGAAAATATGTGTGTTTCAGACTGAAATCCAATACAGACATACTTGCAAGTAAGCACCATTGAACTCAATTAAGTTTATATCCTTGTAAACCTGTACAGGAATGTACCATTGGTCCTAGTTACTTAAAGAGAGATTTTAGTGAAATCCCAGAGATATAAATATTGGAAAAGTTTGATGGTTCTTAATACAGGTGTCCCCCCCCCGTGTCCACGGGGAATATATTCTCAGACTTATTGCAGATACACAAAACCACATATAATAGTGAACTACCATAAATATCATAGAAACACACCAGAGGACCTAGAAAATGCCTAGAGATGATGCTTCTCTAGGCATCGGTGCAATTCTACGGTCAGCCTCTATCAGAAGAATCATGCTGGAAGGCCTCCCAATGCCTAGAAAGACCATCTCCGGTGTGACTCTATGGTACTCCAAATGCCTAGAGAGACATTTCCCCCCTCATCATGGGTAAGTGAAACCATGGGTACCGATCTCATGTAAATGGAGGAGAGTTGACCTGTAGGACCATGTAAAGGCCAGTATTTTTATTCTCCATAGGTTTATAAAGACAGTCTCTGTGGTCACCTTTGGTGAGTAGAAATCACCTGCAGGTGATCTGGTAGAGGAGGTTCATAAAATGGAAAAATTTCCATCTTATCTCTTTACTAAGGTGAAACTATATACTGGATTTAATTTTATTCAGATTCACTCAGTGTAGAGGTGATCTACTTAAAGTCAAGCATTTTCAAGACCCATTACTTTCAAAAAGTTTGGTTATGGGCTATTGTCTCAGAGAACTCCACAGGGCTGGAAAGCACTTAATTTGCAATGTAATCCTAAATGTATTTACTCATAAGTAAGCCCTACTGTTTTCAGTGTCACTCGTTTCTAAGGAAGGGTACTGTCCTGGAACTTAGCACTCAAAATACTTAGCATTAGAAAGATACCATATCCACTACCTCAGCAATTCAATGTTATTATGACATAGATTTTAGAGGGTAGATCATGGGAGAGCCACTCCAACAAAAGATCCAAAGAACTAGGGATGCTACTTGGTATGTTATGGGCACATATTTAGGAACAATTACTATAATTAAAACAGAAAAACAATGTAAAACTATAATAGGGAGTATTGTGATGCTGTGACCTGTTTCCCTGCTCATCCTCCTATCCAATTGCTAGCTGCCTGGAAATAATGGTTATAATTGAAACAGAAAAACCATGCAAATGTATTATAATAGGGAGTATGGTTTCCTTGCTCATCCTCCTATCAAATTGATAGCTGCATTTTAGGAACATGAAGGCTCTTGATCTTTCTCTTCTCATAGCTCTGTATCTTTAAATCAGATCTAGACTGATAAATCGTACTTACAGAGGACCATATATACATTTTTGTCATAAACGTGCCTAAAATATGCATTTTGTTCAAGCAAATTTTCTTAGTATACTTCATGTTTGTATGCTGTTTTTAGCAATATGCACATGTTTGTTTCCTGATTTGATCCAATTTAATTTTATTCATTTTAAGTTAATTAATTAATTAATATCCCATCTTTCTCCTGATCCAGGCTTCAAGGCCGCTCAGAACCATTTAAAGCAAAAGGCTGTGTAATGTAAATCTCTGCATGTGGAGTTTTGTATTCATTGTGCTAGAAAGCCTTTATGTTGGATGCCAAAGAGTCTCAAAGTGAATGCACACCCGAATGGACAACTGGAAGAGCATGCACACCATATGTGCCTCAAATACACATCACATGCACATTCCCAGAGGTATGTGCAATGGCACCACATGTACGGTTCCACTTCTGGAAACCTGAACTGAATGTAGATGTTTCACATCAGACAAAAATTCTTCTGTAATGTGTGAGTTAGACATAAACAGGATTCCAGACAGATCTTGTGAACACATTTTTTTTAATTGGAGAACTGCATCCAAAATTTGGATGAAATGTCAATACTTAAGCATAACTGTACTTCAGTTCACATAATGCTTTGTGAAATGGAGATTAGACTGAGTAACTCTAAAATGAAAACTGAATGTACTTCTTCCATTCCCAATTTTATAGGGTAAATGTACTTTGTGAATAAGAAGGAGGAGAAGAGATGGTATTTAATCACTTAAAGAACACATTGGCCCACAAATAGAAAAATGCTGCACAAAATTTTTTGTGCATGCAACTGGACTGAGGATTTACCCAAGCAGGTGGATTTGTTTAAAAAATGATAATAATGTTACTGAGGGCTGCCATTATTCCTCAAAGGCCCTGAAGGAAGAATATTTCACTGTTGAGTATGTGCTGTTGTTTCCTCTGGTGTTTGGGAGCTTTCATGACAATGAGATGGTGAACACTCCAGGCATTAACTCAAATTTTAAAGGCACTTCCAAGGTGCTGAAACTTATCCCCCAAACAGGTTCAACATCTTGGATAGCTGCTTTAAAGTTCAGAGCAAACTCCAGTGTAGATTCACTACCCCACTGACAGCGGAGTCATGAGTTACCTCTAGCTTGTCCATCTGGCTTTTCAAAGAAGAGAGTGCATGTGGCATTTCCCAGGAGCATTCTTGCAACATTACTCAGTAAAAAAGAAATACAAAAAGGTTCTTAGACAGCCATGCTGGCAGTACTGAAGATTTGGTAATTGATCACCCAGTTTGTAAAATTCTTCCTCATTTCTCATTTACAGAATTTCTTGCACATTCTTCTGAAGTTTTAGGTGAGATACTCCTATTTCAGTAAAATGATCAAGCCTAGGATTTGTTAAATATCCATAGGTAGGACTTGACTTTAAAGGGAGTCGGCTTTCTTAGTTTGTTTGAGTAACTTTCAAGGCTTATCTGAAGCAAGGACAAACACTCTTCTCGCCTGCCTAGCATCTCACTCAGAACATGAGCCATAGACGAAGTAGCAGAGGAAGAAGATTAAGTGTGGCATTTGTTCCAATGGCTGGAAGACTTTGTTAGTGCAGTTTCAAAAACATAAGATTTATGGCTGTGCTTAATGAATGCTAATCGTTCTGTTATCGGGTAGGAGCCATACAAACATTCCTCTGTACTGTTAGGTGAAAATGTGACTCAAGAAATTAAACTCTAGAGAACTTCTGCTGACAAGTTTCTTGTGCCTCTGGCATAATTTGGCCTTTCATGAACAGACTCATCCAAGCTGCTTGGATAGTAGAAAGGAGTCTGAAATCTTTTTTGATATCAAAGATGGAGATCTCAGCTTTCTCCCTCATCTGAAGTTCTCCCTAGATTTTAAAGTGCTAAGCTATCATGTCATGATTAGGGATAAATGAAAACTAAGGAGATTTTTGGATGCCTCTTTCAGGCTCTTGCCGTGCAAGCAGCCTCCGGAGCAGTAACGAGGCTGCTGCGCAGCAAGGGGTCATTTTGGATGACACCGTTTCTCTTTCGGCATCGTCCATGACTCTTGCGGCTAGCATTGGAGGTGGCCACGCTGTTTTTTTACTTTTGTCCGTGAGTAAAACACAGTGTGGCCGCCTCCAATGCTAGCCGCAAGAGTCACGGATAACGCCGAGAGAGAAACGGTGTCATCCAAAATGGACCCCTTGCTGAGCAGCAGCCTCGTTACTGCTCCGGAGGCTGCTTGTGCGGCAAGAGCCTGAAAGAGGCATCCGAAAATCTCCTAAGTGGCAAGAACATCAAGAACATTCCATCTTTCACGCTGCCTTACCGCATGATGTCGTCCTTCTGGTGTTCTTTCATTCCAGTCCTGTGAGGGACTGAGGTAAAGCCATATCTTTTTGCTAATGTGTTTTGCTGGTTAGCAAAAAGATGTGGCTTTACTTCAGTCTTTCACAGGACCAGAATGAAAGAATGCTGGCATGCAATAAGGCAGTGTGGATGACAAAACGTTCCTGCTCCCCTGCCGCTTTTCTTTGGAGTGTGATAAGGCCCTAACTAATTTCCTGCTTTTCCCTTCCCTTCCCTTCCCTTCCCTTCCCTTCCCATTTTCCTTCTCCTTCAGGTAAGAATAAAACAAAATCTACAAATTTCATTATATTTGGAATGGAGGGGGTGGGAAAACCTTGAGATTTAATTTTTGAATGTAGGAGAAAGCAAAACTAAAAGTTTTTCTCCCTCCACTATTATGGTGGCTTTCTATGGCGTTCCATCAATGTATACAAATACATGTGTGCATCAGTAACACATACATGCATGTCAGTTCATGTGTATGTGTGTGCACACACATCCATGCATGTGACAAATGAACAGTTTGGACACATTGTATTCTCTGCCTATTCTATGATGAATATTTTCATCATGTAGACAAGCCCATTGCCCCAGAAGACCTTAAAGGTTAGGCAGGCTCACAGAAGGAGATACTTTCAGATAGTTTGGATCTGAGCCATGGAGGGTGTTAAAAGACAAAAGCAAACAAACAGACAAGAAAAGATGTGGGAGGAAACCAAGGATTGATGCCCATGTGAAAATCCAATAAATAAATAAATAAATAAATAAATAAATAAATAAAAAATTTTAAAACACTGTGATAGGCATTAGAAACCCTTCCAAACACTAAGACTGCATTATTGACCTGAAGATTTCAAAACTAGTTAGAAAAGGGAGGAGGGAGGAAGAGGAACCCTTCCATTAAGCCACACGAGGAACTTACTACTTATAGATATGCTCCTTAATGGGTAAGATATAATTTTGCCCCTGCAGATGCCACATAGAGCAGAGCAAGTAAGTGTTTTGCACTGCCCCCTTTTTTCATGCTTCAGAGAGAGCTCTCAGTTTTACAGCCACCCTGCTGCTTTTTCAGCACCATAGAACAATAAAACACCACTTAATAGCAATCTTGACTTCAGTCTACAGGAAAGCTAAAGCCATTTGCTGCTCCTTGTCTCTTACATGAATGGATATTTCCATTGCCACTTTCACTTTGGTCATTCCATGCAAAACTCTTATCCATGTCCACATAAGTTATTGGGCCAAGTTTTATAATAGCTTAACCCACTGCAGGGAAGTAGATCCCTGGGGGAGGGAAGGGAAATAACAGCATTCCCCCTCCAAATAAAAATTTATCCCTCCCCCATGAAATATTTCTTCAGTCCCCAAAATTTTAGTATTGCAAAGAGTGAGACTTTGAAAATGGTTCACACTTGGAAGTCTTGAAGCACAAGACTGTGCTCTCATTTCCTTAGAAACTTTGCCTGTCTTTTTTTCTATGGATGCCTAAACTATATTTCTCAATGCTCAATTGCAGGTTTAAGTTACTGCAATGCTAGAAATCTGGGGGCTGGAGGAAACTTCTTTGGGGAAGAATTCTTATTTGGAGGGCAATGCTCTCATCCCCTCCCCCATTAGCTATACCCCAATCCACTGCTTATCTACACATTGCACCCCTTCCCCAGAATTACTACTGATTGGACAGGCCTAGGGCTCCAAAGTCTAAGCTTTATGGCTTTATTCAGTTTTGAGATTGCTTTCAGATTACAGACCTTTCTCTCTTGTTTGCATCTCATCACTCTCTGTTCCCTGGAAGAAATGCTGTTAGGGAAGCATCCCAGGCACATGGTTTACTTGGAAATGGATTTTTTTCTAGCGTACCTGATGACAATGTTGAAATTAGATATTCTGAGAAACTCACACTTCCCAGGTCTTCTGACACCCAAGGCTTTGGGCTCATCTAGACACGACAATTTACAACATGTGGGTGCACATTTTTACCCAGTCACAGCAAAGTTGATTTGCCTTCACCATTTCCACACCTATTCACATTCACATTCATTCGACTTGAGCATGCACACATGCTCATAAAGGGCAATTGAGTGAAAATGCACAGCGAGGTGAATTTGGATGGCCACACATCCGAAAATGCATATCTATGCACTTTTCCCAGGAAGCTTCGGGGAAACCTGTGAATCATTTTACTGCATGGTTTGTGGCGTTTTTAGCTCCCCTTCCCTCCAAATACTGTGAATCCCCTTCAGATCACTTTTGGACAAATTGTATTCTCTGCCAATTCTATGAGGAGTATTTTCATTGTGTAGGCAAGCCCATTGTTGTAACAGCATACCAAGCTCTGTGGGTGTCATGGAAAGTAAGAGAGTTACCTCTTCCACCACAGGGACCATTGAAGCCACAGCGGCCTAGCAATTCAGTGAGCGAAGGACTCAATAGGTACGAGTTGGAGGGTGGAATTCTTCTCTAGCTTGGATTAAGACTTGAGCCAAACAAGAACTCAGGCTATGGTTGTCAGATAAAACACAAGGCTGGTTCCTGTACTTCTAATAGTTGTGTAGAAGAAGAAATTTCAGCAAATGCTTGTTGTCACACAAACTTCACCTGCTGTAATTCTCTCTTCTTCACTTTTTTTAAACCTAGCACCCCTAACTCAGGCACCATACCACTGTAAAATGTTTTCATGGGGTGCGGGCTTACCCTGACTTGAGGATCCACCATGTACCTCCTGAATTTGCTTACTGAATGGACTGTATTGTAACATTTTTCTCCAACAGAAGATGTAAAGTCAATCTTGCCACTTAAACACAAAGAAGATTGTTATTTGCAGTCGACATTAAACATACAACACTTAGATCAAACCTTGGCTCAGGGGTCTTTATACCTTTCTCTACTAGCTGTCTTCCCCATTATAATCCTTTTCCATTGACTCCCACTCAAACACCTCTGCTCTCCCTAGCCCCCTTCCACAAGACCAGCACTTCTGTCCTTTTCTGTCTTTCTCCCCCTGGTCGAGAACTCCCTGTAGCCTTCCTGACCCCGTCAGTAGAGCTATTTAGAGGGTATCCATCCCTCTTCCAATAAATTCCCCTGATTTCATGTTTCACTTTAGCATTTTTCCTTTCACCTCCTGTCTTTCCTCTATCTCTGCCCATGTTGTCTGTCCCTAACCTCTCCCGTCTTCCTTTCCTCAACCCATCTGCCTGTCCCTCAATTCTTCCAACTCTCTACCCCTCTGACTCCCCATTCCAGTCATCCTCTTGCCTTTTTGTCTCTGTTCTTTCTAATCTTCCTTCTTCTGCCCTGATCATGTCTTCTCCTTTCTCCATCTTGTCCTCCTTCTCCTCTGTCTCACCTCTTTTGAATTCCCCGCTAACCCATCTGGCTCCACCTCCTTCCTCCCAGTCTGAAGCGGCATGCACCTTTAACTGCACCTTTGCTGCCAGATTTCCACCCTTGCTCTGTGTCTCTGCCGCCCTCTTCCCTTGCAGCATTTCCCTCCTGGCCACCGTCAGGTTGTCTTCCCTCCACCCTCCTCCATGGTAAGTTGGGGGTGGACAAGGTGGATGCCGGTAACCAGCACCCCACCCATCCCCTCCATGTGTCACACATGTCCATACTCTGAGAATCATATATGTTATATATACTGTTATATATGTCATATATGCTGTTAGAATCATATATATCATGTCCCACATAAGAGGTGTTACAGTAAGGTAGCCTGGATTTTCTGTTCAAATAAAAGGACCAATTTCTGCCCCATATTCGCCACAGTAATAGTTGTAGTCTTCATATTAGGCAGTTTTTGATTGGAGAGTGCACCTATGGTATGGAACTGGTTGATGGCATGTAGGGATAAAAAAGAAATTCATTGGAGTCAAGACTTTTCAATGAAAGTAGCATTTTCGCACCCCTGAAAAATGATTGCAAGATACCTTGCTATGGAAATCTGCAGCTTCCAAAGTTCATGGTGCATGTTGAAGATATAAAATGACAGACAACTTTCCAAAATGTGGTAAAGACAGAACAATCTGTAGAAGTGAAAACTAAGCACCCACACATTTTAAATAATGAGAAAATACTACAAAAAATGGATTGGTTACTTTCCCCACCGTTATGCCAGTAGTTCCACTCCTCTACTGGCATGCTCTCCAGAAGAGTCCCTGACCTTCTCGGGGTAAGTGCATAAGTAACTGTGTAAAATGTATAAAACGTGTAGATAAGTGTGTACAGGCATACCTATGTTAACAAAGACTCTGTTAACAAATCAAGCATTCAGGTTCACCTGGGGGCTCAGGTGTTTTTGCCCAGGGGAAACTGGGTAGGAGGGCTAGGGAAGATCACCTGCCTCAGCTGCTCCCACACCAGGTTTTTCCCCTTTGCAGCTCCCAAGAGGGATGCAATAAATAAGACAGATTTAAACACATTGTCCCAATTTCCCACCCATATGCTTGTGCCTGGTCTCATTATTTCCCGGATTGGGTAGCAATGTTTGTTTGCCTGTTAAAGAACTGCTGCTTTTAAGTCACTCATTGAGTGTCCAGGAAGGTTGACATGCTCTGCAAATGGCTTTTGGGTATTGCCATTTTTATACATTAGATCTGTGTCCATTTATACTCTTGCATACAGATTGTCCTGTTCATCTGAAGCAGAGTGCAGAGGGACATTGCTGACATCAGATGGCATATATCTCCTTGGAGGATGGGCATGTAAAAGCACCTCTGATATTATGGGTGAGTGTTAGGACTCTGAAAAGCTTATTGAGATTTCCAGGAGGAACAAGATCCCCTGGTCCTCTACATTTTAACAGTGGCATTACCAAAGTAAAAAGGGAGTGTGTGTGTGTGTGTGTGTGTTTTGTTTCAACAGACAGTCCTCTTTCTCACACTGGTGATTACACATTCATGGTGTGACATTTATACAGCCCAGCTGTGAAGTCTCTTCAGTCTTGGGCTCAGCCAAATCAAGGCCTGTCATTTTTTGTCCAGGCTGGGCGGGTAGAAGGGTGTCAACCCCCTGGGTCCAATCCACAAAGGCCGACTTACAAATTGCTTGTCAATGAGAGAGAGCCACCTCGGTATTAATGGACATAATAGCAGATTAGATGGCCCTCATGTCACACAATAGAATCAAAGGCAGGATCAAAGTGAGCTAATATGGCAAATGGTTAACAGGAAAGACATGCTAATGAGATAAAAAACACTTTGCCTCTCCACCTCTCCCAGGCTTCAATGGAACGATAATTGATACTAAATAATGTAATTTGAACACCAGCAAAAGACTCTTAAATTTTGATGATAAATGGGCTTTGGCTTTATTCTTCTTCCTATAAAAAGAAAGTAAGCAAAGAAATTGTCATGTTGCTGTCACTTCCACTGTGTTTTATTTTCCAAGGGCCTACACATTATTCTTAACACCAGAGACAGGATGCAAGAAAGCATCCTGGGCAGATGCTTAATTTCTCCTTGACCTTGGAAGTAGGCTTGGAGATCTGGTCAAAATTTAATTGTCTGGACACAGAGAATGGAATGATGGGTGACAGATCAAGTCCCACGTATGCCCCACGTATCCCATCTACCTCAGATAGCCCCTGCTTTCTGGCTGTCCTAAATCAGTGTCTCTGTTTTGCTTTTTCAGAAAATGTTCACAATTCATTTATTCAAAATAAATAAATAAATACATCTAGTATTAGATACTACAGTGAAAATGATCCAGGTCTCTATCATGACCCAGGTGTCTAGCAACAGTGGCTACTGTTGTTTGCCAAGTCAGTGGGGTGGTAAATCTGCTCCAGCCTTTATTTTGAACTTTAAAGAAGTTATTCAGAGTGTGAAGTCCATTAAAATATGGACTAAAATCTGAAACAGATTTAACACCAACTGACATAGAAGCCAGTAACCACTGCTATCTAGCTGTAACCTGGGTGTAGACTCAAGAGCCTGAGGAACCAGCAGTGTGAATGGGGAAAAGAATATCACCAAACAGCACTGGAAGGCCCCAGAGTCTCAGATTGAGACACTGAAGATGCCTGGGCTTGCAACCCTTTAGCATGGACTACTATCACAAGTGGGGCCAGCATGGCATAGGGGTTTGAGTGTTGGACTACAACTCTGGAGACAAGGATTTGAATCCCTGCTCAGCCATGAAAAACCCACTAGGTGGCCTTCTCAAGTCACACACACTCAACTTCAGAAAACCCTGTGATATGTTCACCTTAGGGTTGCCATAAGTCAGAAATGCTTGAAAGTACACAACAACAAACCATAAAAAGGCACTGAGACTCAGCTCAAAATTGGGTAACTCTTCTCCAAGGGCTTATCTACATGGGCCAAATACCCCAGCTTGCCCCCATTTCAGAGCCCTGCAGTCCAGATGAGGCAGAGCATTTACCTAATCTGTCCCTGGGCAGTCTTCACCACCCACAGGGAAGATACAAGGCTGGAACAGGGGCAAGCTGGGATAGGGCCCAGTAAACCATTCTAAGATAATACCCAGTTTAATCTGGTACCACCAGACCAGTCCTCATGTATGTGTGGGAACCTGTCCTGGCATGCTGTCTCTTGCTGCCAATTCCAGTTCTCTGTCTCTCCCAGAAGCCAGGCAGGGGTCCCTTAGTATGTGACCAAGACTAGTCACATGCAGTGGGCCTTCAGTCAGATGCTACAGGCCCCCTTCTTGGCTTGATCTTGAAAGCCACCTATTGTAAGCTTCCGCTCAAGACAGGTGGCAACTAGTATTTCCTTAAACAAATCCAGCAAGTGAGAGTCTATCATCTCCTGAACCTGTCTGTTCCAGAATATGAAAAGACCCCCCCCCTCTTTTTTTTGTTTGAAGTAAAACTCCCAGGATCTTCCAGCCAGCAAGGTGTGTTAATCCAAAAGAAAAAGAAAAAAAGAAAATGAAAAAGAAAGAAAGAAAGCTTCCCAAACTCCAATCTGTTCTAATGCAAGACAATTATTCTTACTCTCAGGATGTTTCTCTTAACATTTAGGTAAAATCTAGTGTTTGGTTGACATTTTTGCCCCGTTCATACTTGTGACTGCAAATAGCTGAATCCGTCCTTCAGGACAGGTGTCAAATATCAATGCAAAAGCAATTTGTATAAATTTCCCCAAGGAACTCAACAACAATAGCTTCATTGCTGGGTTTCATGATTTGTTGAAAAGACAGAGAGTGAAGAACATAGTTAGAGTCTTTTCAAACTTAATCGGGTCCCACTTGCTTGAAGGAAGGGCAAGGGCTCCTGAGCAATAATTTTTGAGAGTGAAGTCAGTGGGGAAACCTCGGAAAGACAGAGCCAGAAATAAGTGTGATTTGCCCTCCCTTAAAAAAAAAAATCCCTTGCAGCAAAATTAATCAAACAGGGAAATTTTCTAGAACCTTGCATTTTCTTTATTTATTGCAGTAAATGAATGAGTGGAGGGCTGGATTAATATATAAATAAATAAAGCTTATAGGAATACTTCCCTTGAGAAAAATAACTGTGTCATGCAACCATCAAAAGCAAAAGCAAAAGGAGATGGATATGCTCTTTTTGAGTTTCTAGATCCTTTTATTAATTTGGTGCTGGAGATTAATTTCCAGGTGAACTTGAAAAAATAAAAATAAAGCCTCTTAAACAACAGTTTTCAACTTTGGATAGGACAAGGGGAAAGAAGCAGGAAAGAATATAGGAGAACATTTTAGACCAACTTATTTAATCAAGAATTCCCAAGAGTTTACCAGCCCCATTTCCCCCTTTTTAAAAATGTATGGCATCAAGGTAAAAGCAGTTCCCAGTGTTGCCTTCTAGTGGCCAAAATGCATAACAGTTGTTTAGTTAAATGAGAGAAAGGGAAAATGTAAGTGTGATTTACAAAAGTATTGATCAGCCATTCAGCAAGTGAATCAATGGTGTACTTTAACTGGCACTAGTAATTGGATTTGGCCCCTTATTTGCAGTAGTCATTAGCGCCTTTGGAATGATGTCCTGTTTTTGCATTTGATTAGACAGATGATATTTGGCTGTATCTGAGTAGGGTTACCATATTTTGTAAAGCAAAAAAGAGAACACGTACTGACTGACGACATCAAACCACCAATTGCTATGCTGGTACTAATTTTAAATACCCCTACTATATAAAGGGTGAGAATTGCTACTAGAAATATTCCTAACCTTCCCTGTATGTCAGTAACAATTTTGCTTTTTCTTCCTCACCTCTTCCAACCATCACCTCACCTGCTCCACCAAGCCACTCCATTCCATTGCCCTCACTGTCACCATTGAACTCAATCAGCCAGCTCACCTTCACCCTCTGGGTCTGTCTCCCTTTTCACCCCATCCCTGAGTTGATGACTCTCTCTCTGAGCACTCTTCTGGGGTGGCCTTCTTCCCTTCTATCAGAACTCTCGATGGAGCTGGCATGGTAGTGATGATGAGGCAGCAATGGAAGGACAGGAGGTGAAGCACCGACAGACGTTTTAAAATCCCTGGACATTGTAAAAATCTGCCCAGGCAGAAATTTTATCTCTGAAAAACAGGACTTGTCCAGGGAAACGGGGACATATAAGTCCTGTCTACACGATGGATAAAAAAAAAACTGTACAGGGGGTTAAAAATACGAAAAGGTAGACGTTCGCAAGCGTGCAGTCTGCCTACATGATTTTTAGACCCCCTAAAAACTCTGTATGATTGCTTAGCCAGCTGGCCACAGCAAGTGATCTACCCAGCAGGTTTAAATCTCCTGCCACTTTTTTTTTAATTTAAAAAGCTCCCTGTGATGCAGACAGTCGTTTTTCCATTTTTACAACATGAAATAAAATGAATAAATGTAAAAATTTCAGTTTCATGGACTTACCAGATTCTTGCTTAGCTGGGAATCCAACATGGTGGCCGCTCCCAATTCTCCTCTTTGCTAGCTCCACCCCCTCTGCTCAGCCAGCCAATCAGATTACACTGCCTGTTCATATTTTTAAAAATTATATTTATACCCCATTCTTCAGCCACAAAGCTATCAGAGTGGCTTACAAATTGTTTTAAGCAATAGCAATTTACACATCTACACTGCATTAAGCAGTTTCCAATGTGTATTATAGCTAATTGCCCCCACAAACCGGGTACTTATTTTACCGACCTATGAAAGGATGGAAGGCTGAGTCAATCATGGCACCCTCCGGAATGTATACGAACGGGGGTGTACAAATGATCAAACATTTGAATGACTATACGGATTTTTTTTTCAGAATTTTTTTTGTATTTATTTACCAAATCCGGCAAATTTACCGAACACCAGAATGCCAGACTTTCTGGGGGAATTCGCAGCCCCCCTTCTGAAAGCTACATTTACATTTGAATGATTGTCTGTATAGATGATCGATCTTTCGAACATCGTACAGATTTTTTTTTCATCATGTAGATGGGCCCATAGTAACCTATATGTTCATGAAAATTGATGTGGAATGGAAAGATTCCCACCTCACCTGGCTAAATTGAGTGATTTCCATTGTAACCATTTGTATTAGGATAGCTGTGCTAGTCAGTTGTAGGAAAACATTAAGACTAACGTATTAAGGCATAAACTTTTTCAAATTGCTATATACTTTAGTAGATGCAGGAAGCATTATGATGCGTTATAAATTTATATCCACATATTTTGGGAGTGGGAGATGTAAACAGTGAGGTCAACAGCTAATTAATCACTCTGCCTCACTAAGGTAGAATTGATTCAGAAAATACTCCGCTCAGGATAGAGCATAGCAGGTGAAGAACTGACAGTAACAAAGTGAGAAAAATGGGAGAAGTTTTATAGGTAATGAAGGTGTCCTAAGAGAATGTTAACTCTTTCCCCACAGCACCAGGAAATACATTTATAGTTCTGAGAAATCTGTGATTTCTCAGATGGGGAATGGGGATAGGAAAAAGTTATTGTTGTTGTTGTTAAATAGATTTATAATCTACTTTTCAGGATAAAGCCACTAAAAAAACAAAACAAAACAAAAAACAAACAAACAGATTACACCTTTCAAATACAAAATACATTATTAAAGACAAAAATAATTAATATTCAGCCCATATCTTATTAAAATGGCAATTGTAATAAAATAAGAGTAAAAGATGAAAGCTTAATTTCAAAGCATAGTACTATAAAACTAAACTAAAGGTTTAAAGTAAGGGTAGGTACCTGTCATAAACATGCCTTCAAGATCCTTTTAATAATGGCTTAATAAAGGAAAGATGTGGGGCTACCACAGAGAAGTCCCTGTTGCTGGTACTCACCATCCTCTCCATTCTCATTTGTTTACCAAGGATCAAGGTGTCATCTCGTGATCTGACAGCTTTTGAAAGCTCATGTGAACCATTCTCAATGGAACCATTCCATTAATTTGCCTGAATTTTAATCTCACAAACTTGGAAGATCTCCTTAAGTATTATGATAGTAATACCTCACACCTTGGACACTCATCCCATACAGGTCAAAGCCTTATAAAACAATTGTTGTGACTAATTTGTGTTGTTTGGTTTGTTACTGCATTTTACATGTTGATTTTCTTTTGCAAGATGCCCTGAGAGATATACTAAAGAGTAGTTAAGACATGAAGCCCTTTCACACTACATGATTATAGTGGTATGGTTCCACTTTAACCGCCATGACTGCACCCTATTTGTGCTCTGGTGAGGCACTAGAGCTCTCTGGGTGAAAATGCTTAAATGCTCTCCCCTAAAACTATAAATCCCATGATTCCATAGGATAGATAGCACTATAGTGGAATCATAGTGCTATAATTATGTGGTATGAAAGGGCCCATGAATGGATTAGGTAAAGAAATGCAAGGGAAAGCAGGGAATTTGAAATAGTCTTGTAGGTAGTATCTGTTCTCACCAGTCCCATTTTGGATCAGAGGAGGAAGGGAGAAAATTGCCTGAAGTAATGACTGCAATGAACAGGCATTGGTTGTGCTGCTTTAAAGTAAGACCAGTGACGGCCATAAGCACATACAGTTTAGCCTTCAACATGTGTCTGGGGGAGCTAGTATTTTGGTTGTTGCTAAAATGACTCACCATCACCACTACACAATAGCAGAAGGAGAAGCGCCCTGACCAAAAAAGGACAGAGGCAGGGTACCATCAATCGAGATATCCAACTTAGCTGGGGATGACAGTGCTTGAAAAGCCTGTTGTTTGTAAGTGCAAATTAAATACTCATTGGCACACTGTATAGCCTTGGCATAGGACTCACATCTTGATCATCAGCCAGTTTTAATTTGTTTACATTTTCCACTCATCTCCATGTAATGGATTTGCTTTGTGCAGAACTGATGCTGTGGCTTTTGGCAGAGTTTGGCCACTTTGATGATGGTGCCAAGGCCGTCACTTCCCAGGGGTAGGAAGACTATGAGAAAGACAAGGAAATGGGTTATGCACCGCTGATGGTCTAACTCAGCCATGCCTAATCTGCATCTTTTTCCAACTATCAGCATCCATAGATAGACCAGGGATGGGAAATGCAGCCTCCATACACCCTCAGTCTCTTTATTTGCAGCTCTCCTAGGACACCCACACACAGAAAAAGCCCCTGGACCAAACACAGTAGCCAAAATTCTGCATCAGAGGCTACAATGTGTAGCTTTATGATGACAGAACTACACTGTTGACATGATACTCAAGTAGCTAGTTGGGAGGACAAGTATCAGCTAAAGTGGGTTAGCAGCAGTGATGGAGGAGGCACACTGTAGTTATGCCTAATAAGACTCTCTTCCTGATCCAGAATCTGCTAAATTTTAAAGCTACAGGAATCCTATCCTGTATTCAACCTGGCAAGCCTTGTAGGTAGGTAGGGATAGAGTCATGTCTATATCTAGATCAGGGGTTCTGCAAGAGGTTGCCAGGGGTTCCATGAGAAATCTTGAGATTATGTGTGTGTATGTGTGTGTGTGTGCTCTAGATATAATAATTATAATGCAAAAGTTCCCTGAGACTTGCAAATAGTTTGAAAGTTTCCCTCAAAGTAAAAAGGTCAAGAAAGGCTGATCTAGATGGATAGATAGCTAGGTATCCTTATCCATCCTTCCTTGGTTCTTAGCCAGTTGTTTGTGTCTTTCAAAGACCTTAACATTACACACACATCCTTAATAGCTATTTCCTCCTCTTTTTCCCTATTGTCCCTCTGCCCACCCAAATGTGTTCCTGATTGCTTGTTGATAAAAGGACAAATGGAGCCATTGGTCACATCTCTAAATAAGCTGGGCTGTGTTCACTTTCTTTCCCTTCAATTGTTATGTTTTCCAGCTTGGAGCACCTGTTTTCATACACAGTTGCCAATTTTGGGAATCATTCTTCAATGCTGTGCAGCTGAACATGTCACAAAAAGTTCAAGAGTCTTGTTTATGTATTTGTTTTCTCCTATAATATATGGCATTCAGACTTTATTGACTGAACTCTTTCCTTACTTTCTTTCCTCCAGCCTTTCATTAAATGTGGGGATCATGGCTCCAACAGACTTCCCACCAGGCTTATTACTTGTGGAGACCATACTGTATGATGGTAACCCAGGTTGCTAGATTTTTTGGAGAACATTTGAAAAGCACACACACACACAAAACCCTTACCCACATATCTATGATGTGTTTGTTGCCATGGTTTTTTCTTTTCTTTTCATAGCTATCTGAACCATTAACTGGGGAAGACATCTGCCTTTCTACTCCATCTGTTTGCCCTCACCCACCCCTTAATAAAGGGGTAATAAAAGCATAGCTCTAGGACTGCATAGGCACCCAAGGCAGCTATTTTTCCTTTCAGCCACCCCCCCACTGACTTTTTTACCATTTGAAAAGGTGGAATGGATTGCCCTTTCTAGAAGCCCTCAAGAGTGATAATTCACCTTTCAAACAGGACAGAGAAACCCCCTTCCTCATTCAACATTTTAAAATACCAATTTTTCATATGTAGAAGTGGGCTTTGAGCTTATAAAAATAAACTCTGGGTAATCTGTGTGGGGAGACAGTGTGGTGTAGTGGTTTGACCAGGGACTTCACCAGACCATCCTCCATTAATCTTTATTTCCCACCATATTTTTATGCATTTCCTCCCCAGCAAAAGAACCCTTCCTATCAGATGTTGCTTAAGGTAGCATGAAAGGGCAGCCCCAGCATTGACAGAGCACAAACGGAGATCCGTTCACTTCCGTGCTTGGGATCTTGCAGATTCTTGCAAGAAGACATGAGTGTGGTAAAGAAAGAACAAAAATGTACACACAAGTACAGAAGCACACTTTAAAACTTAAAAGTGAACGAGGGAGGTTTGTAAAAAGAGTATCACCTACTTGGTTTTTGCAATCTCACCCAGAAGTCTTCTGCCCATTGATGCTGTATTCATGTGAGCACAATGGTGCAAGATTTCAAACGCCAGCAATACAGGCAACAAAGAGCCACAGGAGATCTATTGACAGTTTGGCCAGTCAATAAAATAGAACAGCTTTTTGACAAGACAAAATCGCAAAAGGATGACATCTTCTGATATGTGTGCCCTTTCACATTCATTAGGCATCATCATGACACCATATCTGCTGCATCTGATAACATCCTAGGACTCTGGGAGATCAGGGTTTGAATCCCTGCTTTACCATGGGAGACTGCTGGGCAACTTGCACAAGTCACACTCTCTCAACCTCAGAGGCATGCAATTGCAAACCCTTCACTGAACAAGCCTTTCAAAGAAAACCAAAGGTTTGCCTTAGGGTTACTATAAGTCAGAAAAGACTTGAAGGCACACAATTAGAATCTGTGTGGCCCCTAGGTATGGAACTGATATTTGAAAATATTCAAAAAATGGGGAAAATATGTGTGTTGGGAAAGCCTGACAAAGGGAACTCTGGACTGATAAGAATCTATACAATTCAGGACTTATTCTGTACAAAATTTGGACATGGTCTTCAGCACAGAAAATTTGTGTGGTCTTCACACACAAATGTGAATTTTGCACAGAATAAATGACCAGATACAGCATTTTTGTGGAGAAAACATCAATATTTTTGCACATTTTCCTGCAGAATTGTGAATTCCTATGCAAAAAAAAAAAAAAAAAAGCTGGGTTTTTGTGCAGAAAATATAACTTTCTCTACAAAAACCCATTCAAAATTTGTGCAAAATAAGACTTGAACCGTGAATAATCTTCAAAACTTCCACACATTCCTGCAGCTGAGAGAAAATCACTAAAATTACTTCTGGCTTCCTTTGAACTCATCTCTAGTGGCCCCATAGACCCACAATGCTGCCGAGCCTTGCCTTAATAGCATTGTAGGTATCTGGCAATTAAAGGCTTATCTCTTTCCTAATTCTCTCCATCTGGACAATATAAATCCAGGTGACACCAAGAAGAGAACTTTCTCCTTTGTAAGGCTGCTGTTTCTTTCTCTCACTGTGTTTTTTTTTAAAGTCTGGGGTTGTTTTAAGTCTTTTACTTCTTCTTTTTTTAAAGTCTGTTGTCTGATGTGGCTTTTTTTAAACTGGGGGGCGGTGGGAAAAGTGAATCATCCTCTTAGTTTTCTTCCTTGCCTTCATAACTTCATACCAGAAGAAAGAAATCATTAAGAAGAGAGGAAATCTTATTAATTAAGCATCCTATTAAACCTTGTGCCAACAGCAGAGGAAAGAGAGGGAGAGTGTGCTTATTTGATTCCAAACATAGCGTGGGAGTCCTGAATAATAAAGATGTTCAAGAAGCATTGACAGCTGCAAAGTATCAAACTGTTCTGACTAAGCAATCTGGATGGTGTGACAATCAGACTCCTTAACTCACATTAGCTACTGCCTATATTTGCCTGGGGTTTGTTGCAAGAAGTGGCAGGTAGCCAGTTAAAAAAAGAGAGAAAGAAGAATAGAAAAATCCTATTAAGCCTTAACTTTGGTGAAGGGGAAGAAACCAGGAAGTATGCTATTAATTAGGGCAATCTTGACTCGTTTCTAATTTTAACACTTGTTTGGAAAGTCACATATTTGACACAGCAAGATTGGAATACTCTCTATTATTATTATTATTATTATTATTATTTGCTGTCTTGATGATCTCTGATACTCATTTGTTCCCCTCTATGGGGCTGGACTGCAACACCTATGATGAAGCAATCATGATACTTCCATCCAGATGTTTTTAGACTGCAAATCCCAGTGTTGCTCACCTATTGGCTATCCTAGCTTAAGGTTGCTTGGGAGTTGCAGGTCAACAACATATGGAGGGCCATATGAATCCAGGGGTGTAGCTACAGAGGGGGAAAACTGAAGGCATTTCCCCTCTCCAAAAAAGAGTTCTGACCTCCATGAAATTTTCCACTGGAAAAAGAAAAAGAAAAGAAAAGTCTCTAAAAGTTTAGCATAGCAGTAACTTCAGTCAAGGAATTAGAAGCACATTTGAGGCATTGTAAGAAAATGGGCAGGCAAAGTGACCAAGGGAATGTGAACACAGCAAATATAATAGTTCTAAGTGTGGATGGTTTTCAATGTCTCATTTTCTGGAATGCTAAAAAATTTGAGAATGAAGGAAAGTTTCACTTGAGGGGCATGATTCTTATTTGGGGGCCAATGCCCTTATTTTACTTCCTCTGTAGCTACCACCCTGGCTGAATCCAGCTCACCACCATATGAGGATATCCTGTTACTCTGGGAGGGGGGCAACAAGAAAGGAACAGATGGAGGTCAAGCTTTTCCATCTTTAAAAGTGGCAGGGGAAAAAATCAGAGAAATCTGGAAGGGGTGAAAGATTGACTTTTAAGTGGCAGTCAGCAAAACTATGCTTGGTAAAGTGGAAGACTATAGGAAAAGAGGGAGACCACACTAGAAGTGGCTTGATTTTAACCAAGGAAGCCATGGTCCTGAGTCTACAAGATCTGCATAGGGCTGTTGATAATAGGGTGGCTAAGGCCAAATCCACACTACAGAAATAATCCAGTTTGAAACTGGATTATTTGGCATGGCTCCTTCCTACAGAATCTTGGGGTGTGCAGTTTGGTGAGGCACCAGCACTCTTCAGCAGAGAAGGCTAAAGACCTTACAAAACTACAAATCCGAGGATCCCATAGCAATGAGCCATGGCAAATAATCCAGTTTCAAACTGGATTGCTTGTGTAGTGTGGATTTGGCCTCAGAGATTTTTCATTGAAGTGTCATTCCTGTGTCTAAGTTAACTTGATGGAAACCAACAGCAGCAGCAAGAGAGAAGAAAAAATTAAAATGAAAGGAAGACACCACCTATAAAGCTTTCAGATCATCTTGTATTAGTGTAAGCTTACTATGTAGTCCTACTCAGTTTTTTCTCCTGCTGATATTCACGAGAGGTTCCACCACCCACCCAAGGAACAGGAGGGGAGGATCATAAAATCATATCATAGAGTCATAGAGTTGGAAGAGACCACAAGGATGTTGGCCTGCTTGTTTACTTGCCTCTGTTATTCAATTTACATCCAGCCTTTCTCTTAGAAATGGGGCTCAATGTTGCTTGTGATTAAATAGTACAAATATAATTAAAGCATAAAATGAACAAACCCATTTAGAAACACAATTTAAAAGCACAGCAATAAAAGGAGGAAAAACACAGGCACCCACTCTGGGGCAAAAGTTCCTTCTGCAGCAAGTGAGAGCAGCTGCCAAAGGCCTAGGTGGATCCAAAGGTCTTAGCTTAAGAAAGGAGCTTTGAATGTGGGGCTTTTGAGTTATGGGGAGACTACTGGAAAGGGAAGACTTCTGTGCAGTATGAAGAAGACATATGAGGGAGGTTTTCCCCAAGATGTAACACTAGATTTTGAAATCTTCCACTGAAATTGGTTGATTGATTGATTGAGGATGGACAAAATGAAGGATTTCCTCACAATTCAGGTAATGAATTAATTGGACTCACTCCCCCAAGGCAGAATCACATCACATGGTTCACACGGGGCTGGAGGAGGTGAGATAATTTCATGGCATGTGGTTCTCAATGATTCTTCATTGTAATAGGATGTCCAGGAGAGCCATTGCCTTGATTCCTTGCTTATGTGGCTCATGAAGGGTTGGACCTCTGTTAGAAGCAGGCTGCTGAGCTAGGTGGAAATTGGGTCTGACCCAACAAGACTCTTATTATGATATACTTAACTTCTCATTTTTAATTGCAGCTTTTCTTAAAGTGTGGAGAGTAAATGAAGCAGGCTGCTGAAGTGCCTGGTGTAAAAAAGGATTGATGTTGACAGGGGACAAGGTCTAGAGATTCTACCCTGAGTTAGTGGAGCATAATGTTCTACTCATGCAGTTCTGTGTCCTCCCCTGCTCTGGCAGCTGTCAAGCCAGGGGGAGTGGGGAGGCTTCTTTTGCTCACTGGTTGAGAGGAGATATTGGAATTGCAACAGTACTTAGCACTTAAAGAGTTGAAGAGCATCAAATCATAGTATCATACAGCTGGAAGGCCATCTAGTCTAATCCCCGACATGCTGGAATATACAACTGAGCCACTCCTGAGATGGCCATCCCTCTGTTGAAAGGCCCCCAAAGAAGGAGAATCCACTACTTGCCAAGGTGGTCTATTCCACTGTAGAACAGCATTCACCTTAAGGAATTTCCCTCCTAATGTTTACACCAATCTCTTAGAGGCTTATCACACAAGGAGTAAAACAGCAGTGCAGCCTGAATGGTTCACCTTCCATTCTGCCTTATCACATGATGTCAGCATTCTTCAGCTGTTCTTCCATTGTGGTCCCATGGAAGACAGTAGTAAACACAAGTCTTTTTTCTAATGGATTCCAGTTAGAAAAAAGAGTTGCCTTTACCATAGTCTCCCATGGGAAAGGAATGGAAGAACAACTGAAGAACACTGATGTCATGAGGTAAGGCAGAATGGAAATCAAAACGTTCAGGCTGCACTGCCATTTTACTTCCTCATGCAATAAGCCTCTTAGGGGGCAGTTCCACAACAGGAAAAAGTTCACGAGATTCCGGATTACCGTTCTTTCGCATCAGGAGCGCATAAATCACACGAATTCTGGCTTATTCAGAAGATGCAGCCTGATGCAGCTAGTTTCAGTTTTTCTTAGTTTACACAGGCAAAGGTGGGGAGGGATCGCCTCCAGATGATTAAAGCCAGGCAGGAGGTGGGGAGGGAGCAAGGAGGGGGTAATGGAGACCATAAATAATGAGAGGAGGAAAAGCACAAACAAACAAAAGATCGAAAAAGTGATCTGTCAATTTCCCCAGTCTTCCCCTGGAAAGGCTTCTATAAAGAAAGAAGTGAATGAAAGGATGAACAAGCAAAAGTATGGTGGAGCGATCTTCCCTTCCCTTCCCTTCCCTTCCCTTCACGCACACACAAACACACACCACAGAAGCAGGGGCTAGCCCTCCCTCCGAAGCCCTGAATAAAGGCAAGTAAAGGGAAGGGCAAAGAGACAAAAGGACGAACATGTGATCGGCTGTTTCCCCAAACACATGAATGCACACACATACACACGGACACACCAGCGAAGCAGGGGCTAGTCCCGATCATCTTCCCAACCCCCAAAGCCTTCCTTTGAAACAGACAGGAAGGGCTCAGAGCAGATTTTCCAAAGTGGGCTGCAAGCAGAATAATAATAATAATAATAATAAAATTTATTTATACCCCGCCCCTCTGCTAAAAACAATCGGGGCGGCTTCCAACAATTAAAACATTATAATAATGACTAAAAACACCACCCACCCCCACCCTCCCACATAAAAAGACATTAAACACAATAAGATTAAAATCTTCTAGCTAAAAAAACACATTAAAAACAAATATATACATAATTTTTTAAAAAGCCAGGAGACTGAGTTCCTGAGGCCGGGATCTAATCAGGAAAGGCCTGCCGAAAGAGATCCGTCTTTAGTGCTTTTTTAAAGCTACTCAAGCTCGTCAGCTGACGGATCTCATTCGGCAGGCCATTCCACAATTTGGGGGCGATTACTGAAAAGGCCCTCTGGGAGGTTGCAGACAGCCTAGATTTTTGTGGCTGAAGCAGATTCCTCCCAGAGGACCGGAGTATGCGGGGAGGATTGTATGGGAGGAGGCGGTTCCGGAGATAAGTTGGACCCAAGCCATTTAGGGCTTTAAAGGTAATAACCAACACCTTATACTGGGCCCGGAAACTGATAGGCAGCCAGTGGAGAGATTTTAGTATTGGAGTTATATGATCTCTCCGAGATGTTCCTGAGACCACTCTAGCTGCCATATTTTGTACCAACTGAAGTTTCCGGACCAAGCACGAGGGTAGCCCCATGTAGAGCGCATTGCAGAAATCTAGACGAGAGGTTACCAGCGCATGCACCACAGTCTCAAGGTCCCTTACTTCCAGGAAAGGGCACAGCTGGCGTATCAGCCGAAGCTGATAACAAGCGCTCCTGACCGTCGTATTCACTTGACTCGTCATCTGAAGCGATGAATCAAGGAGCACCAACCCCTCAGTCTATTCGGATAAAGCACAATGGTCACTCCAACCAATCAGGATTCAGCTGTGCTCACAGTAATTCAAAAAGGTCGATGCCAGTTTACACGATGGTTAGTTCCCATGACCAATTATGCACATTTTTGCGAACTTAATCAAAAAAGTCTGGAAAACTAGCGAAAGCTGATACTGCACGACTTATGGGTTTTTTGCACCCCTTCCTTCTGAAAAGAGCGCTGTTACTTCAAAATGCGTGGGAACTATCAGGCTTCTTGTCACATTCTTTGAGGATTTATTTTGCCATGTAAATGACCCCTTAGAGAGAGCAGCAGTGATAGAGTTAAATAGTTTTCTGTTACCCAAACTTTCCTTTTATCTTCTTCACCTGTCCTAACACCTCTAAGATGTAAACAGATATTCTTGGAGATCCTTCCACCTCTTCTCTTTCTGACCCCTTATTGTCTCACTTCTACGAAAAGTAAAACTAGCTTGGTCTAGTTGTCAGCATAGCACCCTGAGAGAGATCTCCTCCCTTTAATGGAATTCTTACAATGAGGCCTTAGTTTGTTTCTGTAGCCATGGGTGTCTGTAATTGTTAATCAGAATTGCTGTCCACTGCACACACTCACTCTCCATTGGGGAAGGAGAGGCAACTCAGATGAAGCTGTAGCAGCCGGTCTCAGCTGGGAGCGGGTAAGAAACAAGAGTGCTCTCACAGATGGAATATGGCCTCCTTTCCCTTTCCCTGGAAGCCCAGAGCAGCTGCATCTTCATCATCTGAATTGTCACCCCTTCCCTTCTCCCCCAGTAAGCAGCAGCAGCAGCAGCAACCCCACCTTCTACGACTTGACAGCTGCATGAGGAAGGTTTTGGCTGGAGTGCAAAAAACTAAAGAATAGCTCTCTATGCTGCATCCAGAGACATGGGCACATGTAAGCCCTGGTGGTGCAGTGGTTAAATGTCAGTACTGCAAGTCACCACGTTGCAAGTTTGATCCAAGGGCTCCAAAGTTCACTCAGGCTTCCATCCTTTCACAGGCTGGTAAAATGAGTACCTGGCTTGTTGGGGGCAATTAGCTAACACACATTGGAAACCGCTTAATGCAGTGTAGATATGCATATTGCTATTGCCTAAAACAATGTGTAAGCCACTCTGAGAGCCTTTGTGGCTGAATAAATACCTAAAATAAAATAAAATAAAAATAAATACACATGTGTATATCACTAACAAGATGCTGCTCAAAGTCTTAAGCTTATCCTAGCAGTTACATCCCTGTGACAAAGTGGCATAGATACAATCAACTCTCTTAGTGCATCCTTTAAAATTTCCTCATAGAAATGAATAATGCTAGAATAATTAAAGTTTAGCACGAGGAGTGGGGGGGTAAATGAATCTTTGACTGTTTATAAAGTATTCAGAGTTTCATGGCACCCATGTCATCAATCTAACACCTCTCTACCAGCACACATGTCTACAATCAATGTTGCCTCTAGGGTAAGGATGAGACATCTATGGTCCTCCAAAAGTTTTGAACTTCATCTCCCACAATCCTTGCCACTGGCAATGCTGGATGGGGCTGGTGGGAATGGCAGACAAAAACATCTGGAAGGTCAAAAGGTAATGAGCTAGGGCACTTTCCAGCACTTCCTATCTGCTGCAAGGGCCTATTGCCCAAGGCAAACATTACCCTCTCTTTCCAGAAAGCATCATGGCAGGCTAGCACAGAGGGGCTGTGGGTCAGTGGTAGAGCACATGGTTTGCATGGAGAAATTCCAGGTTTGACCCCTGGCACCTCTAGTTAAAAGGATCAGGTAGCAAGTGATGCAAAACAGTGAAACAGTTGCATTTGTAAAGTATATTGATTGGAGTGGTTGCTTGAATTTTTGTGAACAGTTATGAGCTTCCTCTCTCTTTCTGTGCTTTGCCCCACAAAGAGAGAAGAGACATGTTTTGTGCAGAAACATCTTGGGGATTATTATTATTTTTATCTCCTTACACATAGGCCAAGATCTTGGATTCCATTGTAGAGCATAAAGGTCTGCCAGACAGATCTTCACTTCCTCTCTGCTGCCCATGCTGTCAACTTACTCATCTGCTGCCAGCCCCCACTCAATGGCCATTTCATGGCTGGGAGAAGATCTGGTGGCCAGACAGTAAGTGGCTGTGTTTCAGCAGCCAGCTGCAGAAAGACAAGCTCATCTTCTCAGAGGACTGCTAGAAGGCCAAGGAAGATATCTAAAGTGGCAGCAGATGTACCTATTGTGTGAGGAGTCATTGCAGATAGAGGTGCTGAAAACTTCTGTAGGAAAGGCCACTAAAAGACATACCGGTATACAGTTGTCCCTTCACATTCACTGGGGTTTGGTTCCAGGACCCCCCGTGAATACCCAAATCCATGAATACTCAAGTCCCATTATATGCAATGGCATAGCAAAATGGTGTCCCTTATATAAGATGGCAAAATCAAGGTTTACTTTTTGGATTATTACTTTTTAAGAATACTTTCAAGCCGTGAATACTTAAATCCGTGAATGCCAAATCCGTGAATGTGGAGGAACAACTGTATATTCAAAATGTAACATTACACCTGCATAGGTCACTAAGAGTATTCCAGCCATAGTCTGACTTAATGGCAACACAATTTCATATGTCCATCTAAGAAAGTCAGGGTCAGTTGGTGAAGGGCAACTTAGGGCCTGTCTAAATGGTGAAAATAATCCTCTTAGAATTCACTTAGACTCCTACCTGTCCTAATGGGATCCTGAATAATTCCACCGTATTCAGAAGGAGGGGGTCCAAATCCACCATAAACCCTGAGGGAACAGCCTTTGGGACTTTCCCCAATGTTTTTTTTAACTCAGTGAAGAATATGCATTAGTGATCATTAGGACAGGCAATCACATTTATTTGCATACCAAAAAAAAAGCAGAATTAGAAAGCTTATTGGCTGGACAGGAGCAGGGGGTTGGGTTTGCTATGAAAGCAAGCACTCCGGAACTGCCATCTTGGGTTTCACTTTAGCAAGTGAGCAATCCTGTGATGAAACAGCCCTTTACTTTTCTTTTTAAAATTTATTTATGCAGAATATTGCACTGTCACACTTTCACACCTTAGACAGGCCTTAAAAAAAAAAAAGGTCAGCAGCTGCAAATGGCAAAAATAAAAATGCAAGTTGCGGTCACCATCTTGAATCGCAGACATGCCCATTGGGACAACAAAAGCAGGTAGCCTCATATGCCTCCAATTTTGCCAAACACCATTAGGACAAATTGATCCTGCTTACAATTTGCATAAGTATGTATCAATTCACATTCCCCCCACCATACAGACAGGCCCTTAGTTTGTGTTCACCCTTGTCCAGGTTAAGATGGGTTCTGCATGCCATCTTCTTCCTCATGGATATCTCGTTCAAGGGACTGCTACAATTGTAAGTACTGAAAAATATGGGCAGCTACACCTTACCTGTCACAATAACAGGCATGGTGCTAGTCTTGATTAAAAGGTGGTATTATGCATGTCTAGGTGTGCACTGAATGATTCTCTTCTACCTCTGGCTGACTCTAGCAGCTGTTTCTTTCTTTCAAGAAATACATTTGCAAATGGGTGTGAGGATTAGTTGATCTTGATCCATCTCCATTTTGCAATATTTGTGTTTTTCTGCTCTGCTTCATCCCAGCCTTACTGGGAATAGCATTTCAGAGACTTTCCATGTCAGAAATTCATTAACTAACTTTGCATTTTGATGCTGTGTGTCGAGCAACACCATCTGCTACATGATGGCAGCGATTTCTAATCTGCTTAAATCCTGCTGAATCCTACCAATGTCACTTAGGCAGGTTGATCCTCTGTTCTCTCTCTTTTTTTCTTGTTATTAGCAAATTAAGATACCAATTCTGCTGTAGATTTCATCATCTACCCCATTTAAATACTTTATCAGGAATAGAAGTAACTTTATTACTGGGCCAGGATACAATTTAGCCATTAGCAGTAATCTCTGTTGGTCCATAATGGTCTATAAACAGTCCATGTTCTTGAATTCTCCCTTGCACCTTATTTCTAAAGCAGTGGAAATATGTTTCTTTATCAGAGAGCCTTGTCGAAATCTAATTAGATAAAGGCTCAGAAGAGCACTGGTGCAATATCTCCCCCTCCATCAACTTCACCTTAAACATTCTGGGATAGCAGCCCTTTTCTCAAATCACATTTTCCCCCGCAGATGGAAAACCAACCCAATAATTAAAGTTTGCTACCAATTTGTCTTACTGTTGACTTCAGAGTCTATTTTTAAAGTCCCAATTATTATAAGACCAGTTAAAGGCCATCACAGAAAAAGAAAGGTGCATACTTTGACCCAGTATGTATTTATTTATTGCTGCTTGCTTATACCATATGCTATCAGTGAATGCAGTGCTTTACAAATGAATAGAAAAGATGGGTCTCACCTTCTGTGAAGAGTGGGAAAGAACAGGAGGGGAGAGCAAGCACAGGGAAAGGCAAGAGAGGATGGCTAAGGCCAGAATCCTCTTGTAGAATTACACTGGTGTAAATCCTGATTAATCATAGAATCATAGAGTTGGAAGAAACCACAAGGGCCATCTAGTCCAACCCCATTCTGCCATGCAGGAACACACAATCAAAGCACGCCCAACAGATGGCCATCCAGCCTCTGTTTATAAACATCCAAAGAAGGAGACTCCACCACACTCTGAGGCAGTGTGTTCCGCTGTCAAATAGCTCTTACCTTCAGGAAGTTCTTCCTAATGTTTAGGTAGTGATTGTGCTATTTGATGTGCATGTACATGGTTAACCAAAACCCACTTACACATGACATTTCCTCATCCACATGTTGTGGAATGGTATGTCATCAAAGCTCTCCCCCCACATCTGGAATAGCCATGAGAGCATCCCAGGGACTACTATTCAAATGGCTGGGAAATTATCAGCTACACTGTTCTCCCCAACCCATGCCATTGCTGATGTTGTCTCCAACCACCTAAGCATGCCAGAGAATATGGTGATTAATAGGATCTTGAGCTATATGTTTAGAAACTTGAGGAGTTCATTAGAGAGAGTGCAATGGGTTTTTACATAGGAATGTGAAGGTATCTCAGCATTTGAGAGATTCTAGGTGATACTGGCCATCTCAACATGATGAACAAGCATCTCAAGGATTCTCCACTCCCCCCTGACCCCTGAGAGATATTTCTTGCACTGGAGGTATGAGAGGGTGAAGGCTGCTCCTTGCCCCTGGCTTGCAACAGCAGATGGATGGTGCTTGTCTGCACTATCATGGCCAATCAGTGGTCATTGGGGTCAGGGTTGCACAAGGAGCTGCTGGATACCACATTGCACAACATTCCAACAAAGTATGGTGGTATATCCTTGTTAAGCCAGTGTAAGTCCCCCAAAGGATTCCAGCCTTTGAATTATCCAGAAAAGCTCCGCTAGGCAGCAGTGCAAAGGCACAAGGGTGGTGTAACAAGTAACCAACAAAATGGAAATGGTAGGAAACCAACTGGAAATGATGGGAAACCAATGTCTACTGCAGAGAGAGTTTGACACATAGTTTGCCAGTTGCCAACCACAATGCTAAATACATTTTTAGCCACTGGCACTGTTTACATTCCTGGGAGTCAAGAGCCCTAGAATAAACACCATACAATTTGGAATGTTAAAATTCATCTGGCAGAAGACCTAAATAGAACAACACCACTTTAAAGCAGAAGGAGTCCACAATGGAAATGTCTGTGAGGAAGATACATGCAGCAAACCTGTGGTAATCTGTTAATTACATACACTATGTTACTACCAGTAATGCTCTAAGACAAGAATATTGACAAGCTGGAGTGTGTCCAGAGGAGGGCGACCAAAATGGTGGGAGGTCTAGAAGCCATTATGCCCTACAAGGAGCAGCTTAGGGAGCTGGGTATGTTTAGCCTGGGGAAGAGAAGGTTGAGAGCTGACATGATAGCCATGTTTAAATATTTGGAGGGGTGTCATACTGGCAATCTCTAAGACAATACTGAATGATTTGCTATGTTACCTGGAGCACAATATGAGCAATTGTTTTTCACCCCAGTTAATGGGCTTCTCAGAGATACCTGATTTGCCAGTGCTGGACATAGGATGCTGGACGTCTAGTGCCATCCAGCAGGGGTCCCTTTATGTTCTGTGGCTACTGGAGTCCACCAACTTTCTAGCTTACACCAACCTCTGTGGAAAATGTACAGGAGATATGGTTCAAAAGAAGCAAAACCAGCCTGTCTTCCTCCATCCAGGCAGATGATTGAGCTCACTTGTCATGAAGCCTGTGCCTGCCTCCTTTTAAGTACCTGAGAAGGTGCAGCACCTCTTCTTGCTGCAAATATCTTGTATCCTTCCTCCGTATATAAACCTTTTCTTTGCCTCCACCATTTCTTTTGCTAAGACTTTTACAAATGGAACTATATAAAAAAGAACATCTAGACTATCAACCCATGTATATGAGGTGCATGTGGAGAGATTCTGTGGCTAGAGAATTTTAATTTGTTCAATTGTATTAATTTGAATCCATAATACAGCCCAACAAACGTTTCAGCTGTGAATGCCTTTGTCCGATTAACTCCAAGTTGCTTTATGGGTCATAATCTTTTTCAAAGCAAATGGCAGGCATGCAGGCTGACTGTCAATTACATTTGCATTTGTCTGTGAGTACATGTGTGGCATTATCTATATGCAGAATTCACATAGGTTCAGATGCCTCCTGTGTCAGCAGTCCGAGTCTTCTTCTTTCTGATTTAGACCACCTATGTCCATTTGAGAGCCAAATCAGGCTCACAAAATGACACCGTTGGCAGCCAACATAGATCTTTTTTTTAATGTTATCTTTCTATTGACAATGAGGTTGAGAGTTCCAAAACAGCTTTGCTAAGACTGTAATTAAAACTCAGTTGCAATTCAATTTAATTTCAAGTACTGTGCATTCCAGCCTATGTGTTTTACATCAGTAAGGCTGCAAAATTTCATAAGCTCGAGTCTCATAAACCGTTCTCTGAATAGGGAATTATTTTTATCTTGTCTTGCCTGATTTTCATATAATCAGGAGGAACCTGCTAAATAACCCAGATGAAGGTCCTTATTCTACTCTGTCATTGTGAATAAGAAGTCCCTTTTTCCATCCTTAGCCCTACTCAGTGGTGACTGGTGGCTTCTATGTCAGTTGGGCAGTCAATCCACTCTGGAATTTAAAGGAGTTATCCACGGTGCTGAACCTTTTCTGTAAAATAAGTTCAGCACATTGAATAATTCCATTAAAATTTAGCCTAACACCTGGAATTGATGCACTGTTCTATTGACATGGGAACCACCAGACACCACCTTGGTTGCTTCTGCAGCTGCTGTTTTTTCTATTCACAACCAGTCCTTCCATTAGAAACATAGTTGCAAAGACTCTGTGATTCATTTTATTATCTGCTATTTTTACAGTGTTTCTAGTATTGCATTATTATGTATACAGGGACCTGAAGCTATGAAAAGGAGTCTTTCCTGAGCAAGTTGATGGCACTGTTGAACAGATATCCCAAGCTCCCATGCCATTCTCTACTGGCGAAGGACAGCTGTTTGTGTGTGTGTGTGTGTGTGTGCGCATGTGTGTGTGACATGGCTTTTCCTATACTGCCTAAGTTGCCCTTCTGCCCTCTATGGAGGACACAGTCTCATCATCAATTGAGTTTTGCTTCTTTACAGAGAGCTGAGGAGGGGATCATCTTGTCCTTTATAGCAAAATATCTAAGGCTAGCTCTGATGCTGCCAGAGCTTCTACCACACCATCTAGTTCCTTTTCCCAACTCCTTCATTAAGATTGGAGGATGTAATCTGCATGGTCAGAGGTCTAATTCTCAATTTAGCTGGGAGATGACCCATCCAGCATACTCCAGAGGTCTACATTCATAACCTATCAACAGAAATATACTAATTTTATCTCACTTTGATCTGTCTCTCAGCCCATCAAATTGGGGATGGGTGAAAAATTAATTTCAGCTCACTTAAAAAAAATCTACTATTTAAAAAGAAACCATTGATTTTAGATTTCCTTAAAAAGAAATTATAGTTTCTTTTGTGCCATGCCCCACTTTATTTGCCAATGCAACATCTCATGGATTCCTGGGATCTGCAGTGTAAGGAGGGAGACTTAGAATTCTCAGGCAGAAAGCTCAAGAGCCTCACCAAATAACAAAGGGAATGGGACATGTCAGTGCAGTTAGTTCAGGATTAGGGTTAAGGTAAGGGATAGGGTTAGAGTTATTATCAATTATCAATTGATATTATCGATAATTGGTAATAACCGTAGCCCTAACCCTTACCCAAAATGTTTTCCAAGACAATCCCAATGAAACAAAAATGGTTTTGATTGCATTTGCTTGACAAAATCATCAATTATCAATTGATATGCAAGCAGAACCTGCCTCACTGAAATGGCCACACTGAAATGGTCACATTGAATTGGATGTGCTGAACTGACTACACTGAAATGTCCTATACCCATAACAAATCCCAAGATTGAATAGGAAGCAGCCTGGACAGTTAAAGTAGAATCATAGCACTGTAACTGTGTAGTGTGAATCTGTGGAGAGTCTGTGTAACTGTGTAAATCTCTAGTATGCCCAATCAACTGAAAGAAGTTGTCTCTTTGAACTCAACGTAACTTTGATTCCCAGTGCCCCTGTGCATCCCTGCTCAAATGCCCCCCCCACCCCAATAAGCTAACCAAACTTCTGGAGCCCCACTAAACTGTTAAACCAACACATGAAAACTCTCTGTGCAGAGGAGGGGAAAGAAACCATCCAAGATAATCCTACTTGGACTTCCAACAGATATCCAGGAAATCCTGAACAGATTGAGAGGGCAGGAGAGGTGTGCAGTAGCAAAAAAAAAAAAAAAAAAAAAAAGGGAGAGCTTCCTAATGACAGTGGCTAACAGCGTTCAATGCAAATCAATGTCCTTCCCCCACTCCATCCCCAGATCATTTTCTCACCACTCTCCGATGCCAAGATTGTCTTTACACATAGATTTTTCCTCTCCACTGGTCTCATCAATGTTTCTAGTTCAGATAACACCACGATGTATTCATGCAGACGTAATGTACAGGGGTGAGAAAGGTAAGTGGAGCTCATAATCACCTCATTTGCATTTGCTGCTCTTCTGAAATAGAATTGTTAATGACTTTTTATGTGGAACAGGACGTAATCAACAAAAATAAAGCTTGCAGATGCTAGATTGCAAATGGGAGCCAAGGTGGCGTCTGTCAAAGATGGAGAGAGCCAAGCCTCTGCTTAAGACAAAAGCAACTTTCACAATGGGCTCGTTAGATGATTAATTACCTGGCTTTTGATCAAGTGCATGTCAAGGAATTCGACCCTTTAACAAAACCTTTGTCTAGGACCTTTTGGGAAGGTGCTCAAAGAAAGACATGGTTTCGTGCACTAATTTGGGGCGTGTGGTGCTAAAATTGAGCTGCACACATGTTGTGGTGGTTTTTAACCCCGTGTCCTCAGGTGCAGCCATGATGCAATAGTAGTTCTGAAGATAAGACTAAGGGCCAGTCTAGACGAGGGAATAAAATGTGGATTGGTGCAAACATACACCAATTTGCAGCAGTTGTCATCTGTCTCAACAAATTTTTGGCAAGGTCTCTGGTGTGCAAAGCTCTCCGTGTTTGCTGTTCACACAGAGGCATGCCAGTGAATCAAGATGGCTGGCATGAGTGAACTAATCCTGGTTCTTTACTCATGCCCCCACTAAGCAGTCTTAAAAAAACTAATTCCAAGGTGCGGAAGAGCAATCTTCCACTGAAATAACAAAAAAAGAAAGACAAAAAAGCCTGTTTCATTGTCTCAGTGCACAATCACTATGGCGACAATCCAACATGGTGGATCTGCAATTGGCCATCTTAGCAGGTTCCATCCCCTGCACACATCCTATCCTCTTCGGCAATGCATTCTGATGCAATTTGGTTGTCCTAACATGTGGGAGTGTGCATTTCCTCTGCAGTTGTCAAAAAAACTCAGGAAAAGTCCCAGAGGCTTTTGCCATGGACTTTCCCCGATTTTTGCTCCCCCTCTCTCCAAAAAGGATAGAATGCTACGGGATCCCGTTGGGACACATGGGGTTCCATGAGGATTACATGAGGATTTATTTCACCATCTGGACTATCCCAAATTCAGTCCCTTCTCTTTCCTGAGTAGGTCCATGAACACCATGATCTGCACTTCACCCCTGAATTCTGAGGAGACGTCCCTGCCCTGCTGTGTGGACCTCAGACTCTCTGGGCAATCTAGAAAAGGGGTGAGCAAAGTGTGATCCACAGGCCATAGATGGACCCTGGGACCCCTAAATGTGGCACTTGGGACCCTCCAGAAGTCCAATCAAAGTCCTCAGAGCACTAACATTTTTTTAAAAGAATGGGAGGTGGCTGATTCTCAGGGTATTATTATTATTATTATTATTATTATTATTATTATTATTTTGCTCCTCAGACTGACCAAAATAACCTAAAAATGCAATGGTTTGGTTATCCTAACCCACATACATACCCCAAAAACATAAAAAGGGGGGGGATGTCCCTAAATTGACCAAAATGGTGGCTAGAAATTACGTTGATTCATGCTGGGCATGCCAAAATGCAGTATTGTGGTCCACTGGGCAGGTGCAGGGAGGAAAACGGCCCCCATCCCCCCCTGCACAGATGTCCACACCAATCTAGAAAGATCCACCTTCACCACCTAAGAGATGGAAGTCTCATGTTCAAAACAGAGTTGTCACTTAAAAAAAACTCAGCCAGAGCCAGAAGCACAACTGTTATAATTAGAATAACATTCACATTATGTCCCCCTCCCTCCATAATGGGTGATGCTTACTTGTTATTGCAGAAATGTTAATAGGGAGTGTGGGGAGGGCACTTTGGGCTATTTTTAGTGATTTCTTTTTTGACAATAACATGTTAATAATGCATCGCCTTATTCATTACTTGTGAGTAATAAGCTATGTTAATGAGTAATGTGTTACTCTTGAAAAACAGGTAGCAAGGAATGTGTTACTTTTAAAAATAGAATCCCTATGTTTTGTTTGGAGAAACTGATGTCTGCATAAAATGTCCAGAACCAGCACTAAAAGAGAAGAGTGTAAAAGCACTAGAGGTTGCTCCAAACCAGTGCAGAGACTACAGTAGGATCCCTGTATCCACTGATTCATTAGTCACTGATTCAGTTATCCATGGGACACAAAACAGCACACCTACCATAGAGTCTTCCTAGAAATTTTATCCTCTCTAGCCATTTTCTAGGTCCTCCTCTATTGTATTTTAAACCAGAAGTCCCATTATTTTCAATTATGTTTGCTATTATCCACGATTTTTGGTAGTCACCCCCCCCCCGAACCAATCCCCAGCGGTTACAGGGGTACAGTACTCCTTTCTGTGAGAAACAATTTACACTACACCACTGTATCCTGGGATTTATAGTTTGGGGAGGTACTCATAATTCCCTGCAAGATCTCTCTAGTACTGTAGCTCAAGGCAGTGAAACTACAGTTCCCAGGATTCCATAGGCTGGAACCATGATATTTAAAGTACCAAACAGCTGTAATTCTGTATTGCAGATATACTCTCAGCACATTTACTAAAATGCTTTATTTTTATTTGACTGATTTACTTTGTTTTCTTTTGACTCTCTCTAATTTTTGCTAATAATTTAAGTATATAAATATGTTGGAAGCTGAAGACAGCTTTCAGTTCATATGTCACACAGTTACATCACTGTTTCCTTTTTCTCAATGAAGGTCTCAGGCTGTTTAAGTTCTTTTTCAAAGACATTCTTTGTCAACTGCTGACAGGTAACCTGCACTGACAATTAATCATCCTCAAACACACCTTCTTTTTTTTTTTGCCACACATAGAAAAATAAAGAAGATAGTGATTGAGGGAACAGATCCTGACAGCAGTATTTGAGAGTTAGTCTGTTAAAAATGCTCCTTGTCAACTTTTGCCATTCTTCACAATCAGCAAGCCAGGATCAAGGGGTTTCCATAACTCGTTCACTTCTCATGATAAGTGATGTTGGAAACAACTGAAACAATGTCATTTTCTTAAATGACATCATCAAAAGGGTAAATGAGAATGGGATGGGGGATGCAATTAGGAGAGAGTGGCTGAGATTCTATATCAGCTTAATGAAGTGGTTCTCAACCTGTGGGTCCCCAGATGTTGTTGGACTACAGATCCCAAGAGCCCTCTGAGGTCTCACCTTGGCAGCCAGGTGGTTCTCCCAGACATTAGTGAGGCTGTGAGTTCAATCATATAACCTCACTAATGACTGGGAGGACCACCTGGCTGTCCAAGGTGAGACCTCAGAGGCCTCCTGGGAACTGTAGTCCAACAACATCTGGGGACCCACAGGTTGAGAACCACTGGCTTAATGGAATGCAAAGCTCCATTGAGAATACCTATGCCCACTTCCCCTCCCCTGACTTTTGTGTGGCTGACCTACTGGCTGCCAGAACATGCCCCCACAACCAGTTACTGGCTGTGGAGTGGGGCACATCAGCATGTCCCATCATGTTTCAGCAACAGGGAGCACAAAGAAGATGTCATCCTCTGAATCTCCTGGGAGTCCAGGAGGAAGAGGAAGGTTATTGCAGAAGGAGATACTTGGTGCCTCCTTGTGCAACCATTTGTGCAGCTGACCTGACAGCTGTCAGAATGTGCTCTCTTTGCTGCAGTAAAGCAGCCAGGCATTGCCTGAGGGGTTGTCTAAATGGTGAAAATACCCCTCATGGAATTCGCTGGGAATACGACCTGTCCAAATGGGATCCCACATCAATCCACTGTATTCGGAAGGAGGGAGCTCCAAAATGGCGAAAACAATGCAGGCAAAGCTTTTGTGGCTTTTCCTGTAGTTTGTTTTAAAAACAGCAAGGGGGTGCGGGGGTGGGACTTGCTAACAAGGTAAGCGTCTGCTGCTGCCATGTTGGATTTTCATCTTAGCGGGTGATTGCTACAGGTGATAACATGGGTTGTTGTTGTTGTTTGCTATCCTTTTTTAATAAAAGGCGAAAGATTTATATGATCTGAAGAGAAACCAGAGTATCCTTTTTAATTGAAAAATTTTTCTATCACTCTAGCACACCTTAGACAGTGATTGCTTTTTTTAAAAAAAGTTCAGCAGCAACAAAGTGCAAATATGAGTAAATCACTCAATAGCCACCATCTAGCATGCAAAGCTTATGGGGACTTAAGGGGAAAAACCACTGTTAAGACACGTTGCTGCTGTGTGAATTGCTATTACTGCAAGTACTTCATTCCCCCCCCCCAAAATGTCTCCTGTATTCCCCAGCCACTAAATGGCCATAGGATGCACTCAGGCGGGTGACAGATCAGCTGAATATGTGTGTGTGTTTGTGTGTGTGTGTGTGTGTGTGTGTGTGTGTGTGTAGGGGGCTGTGGCCAGGCAGGAGGCTTGCTGAAGCCTAGGGCAATCACTCCAAGAAAAGTTGCGTGTACAGCAGGAGAGGGGTGCGGAAGGAAAGACCACCATCTCTTTCGGTGACTGCTTAGTTCTGCTCATTTGTCTTTGATTGCTACTGACTCAGGGTCTTCATGAGTGATAATTGTCCTGGGTCATGAGATCGAGTGAAGCAATTTAGAATAAATTGTGCTCGCTTTATACATTTGCATTAAACTTTGAACCTCTGGAGCTTGGCAATACTGGAGCCACCAGCAATGTACACTCAAGGGAATTCACATTTATTTATATCTTCTACCATCTGCCAAGTCTAACCTGATGTGGGCAGGAAGGGTAGACATGAGAGAGAGAAAATGCCCCTCCCCTTACGCTTCTCTTGGTTATGCTAGAACTTTCAAATGCATTAGCACACACTGAAATAACCATCCTTGTTTATTCAAGGTAAAGGATATATATATATATATATATATATATAGAGAGAGAGAGAGAGAGAGAGAGAGAGAAGGAAGGACCTTGGGGGCCCGTTGATACTAAAAACCGTGGATAATAGTGAATGCCATTGAAAATAATGGGACTTCTGGTTTAAAATACCATAGAGTTGCCTTGGAGGAGCTAGACAATGGCTAGAGAGGTCACATTTTCTAGGAAGGCTCTATGGTAGATGGGCTATTTTGTGTTCCATGGATAATTGAATCAGTGGATAATGAATCAGTGGATATGGGGGTCCTACTGTATATGTGTGTGTGTGTGTGTGTGTGTTTACTTAGTCCTTAAAAGTCTAGGTTTGAATCCTTGTATATTCATCCATGTTTGCACTGTTGGGATACAGTTGTCCTCCCATTTTGCCCTGATAGGACTCAACATCTATGAAAAGAGAGGCCACATAAATACGATGAACTTCTTTATTGTTTGATAGTGGAATACACTGCCTCAGAGGCTGGTGGACTGTCTTTATACAGAGGTTGGATGGAGATCTTCCAGGAGCACTGTAATTGTGTGTTCTTGTGTGGTGGGGGTTGGACTAGATGGCCTTTGTGGGCCCTTCTAGCTTTAAGATTCTATAAGAGAATATCATATTTAAAATATCACATAAGAGACAGATAGAACATAGTCTTCTCCATGTTGGAAAGAGCTGTACCAATTGAATTTGGCCAGTGCAGATGTGAGAGATCTTTTTTATTTGCTTTCGATGACAACGTGCCCAAATTATCAAATGTGTTCATCAATCTAAACAACTAAATATGAGGAAATGCAAAACTAGTAGATTTGTCCACCTCTGCTTAGGCTCAGTACCCAAAGTTGCTGTGCCCTCCCAAGCACTTCATTACAAGTACATTTCCTGAGTGCATCCTTACATGGGTAGATTGGGGGCAAGGATTTAACAGAGATTAAATAGTCATGTCTGAAGACGATATCACTAGCATTGTGTAAAGTAGGAAATCCGGCCACACTTTGTAAGGCAGTGGCAGCTGGGGGCTCTCATAACAGTGAGGTCTTAATGGGGTCATCCAAAGTTGTGAACCTATTTGGGGGAAGGGTTCAACACCTTGGATAGCTACCTTAAAGTTCACAATAAAACCTGGAGCAGATTCAGCACTCTACTGACATGGAAATCTATAGCTGTCACTGCTGAGAGGACTTCAGCCTTTGGGATTATAAAACTTTAGCAGAGCTTTGAAAGTTGCTTCCTTCAAAATTATTCATTCACATTATTCATTGCAGTGTTTCAAAAATAGCCCATTGCTATTAGTTCTTGCAGCGTTGGCAAAGTAACTCATTAGGTTGCTAACTCTGGTGTTTATCAGTTTTATATTGTTCTGTTTGAGAGAACAAAATCCTTAGGCTTGGTAAGAGAACAGAATAAAACTTGAAAAATCTCTCTTCAAATGGCTTCTAAAAGCCTTTTTAAAAAATACTCATTACACTGGTAAAGTAACATTTCTATACTCACTACATTATTTTGAAGTGGATATTTTTACACCCTCATACCCCAAAAGTAACTTGTCATAGGTAACTCATTGCTTCTAAGCTCTGAGTTTTGGCTTGTCCTAAATTAGCTTTATTTAAAGACGTACAAGCAAAAACAACAAAGAAGAGGGATAGAATTAACAATCAAATGTTTATGAAATGCACAACGAGTACACCCACTAAGTGTTCCTTTAAATCTAAATTAAATCTATATTAAATTCATTTTCCATTGTCACTCTGAACTGGACTCGCCGGATCCACATTCATCCAAATTTCATGCTTCTCCTTTGAACCAGTCTTATCTAAAATGCCCTTTCTTTGCTAGTTCTTTTTACATTTTGGCACGCAGCTGATTTTAAGAATTTGGAAGAAAAGTGGCACCCCACAGATATGGAAAGACGTTTCATTTCTTTTCTATTAAGTCTCCTCATTCTTTCACATGATTGACTCAGAGAAGATGACTGCAGAAGGACATTTTGCAGCAGGGCGAGATAAGGCCAGGCCAGGGTGGTGACTATGTGGTAAACTGATCCTCAATTCAAGACTCCCTGAGCATATGTGTGAGGAAGAGAGAAGGTATAAAGAACTGAGCTGAAAGGTAGGTTCTTATAGTAATTTAGTGAGGGTAGAGGGCACCTGGCCAGTCAGTGTGGTGTAGTGGTTTGAGAGTTGGACTAGGACATCAGGAGACCAGGGTTCAAATCCTGCCCAGCCAGGAAAACCCACGGTTTGACTTTGGGCAAGTCACATTACTACAGAACTAGTGGTTCTCTCATCCTAAGGCAATGGGAAACAACTTGATAAATCATGCCAAGAAAACCCTATATAGGGTCACCTATAGAACCAACTTGAACCAACTTGAACCAACTTGAACCAACTTGAAGACACATAACAACAACAGAGGGCACTTAGGGCCAAGCAGATCCCCTAGAAGGCCATATGCACCCTGTGTGTGGACCACATGGTTTCCACTTCTCTTGTAGTGATGGTCAGAGCCTATGTTGGTCATCACCATGTTAGAGAATGGAACATTTCTATATTTTATACTAAAACCTCCAAGAAACTGGCCACAGTGGCTTGAGGATTCTGGGGCTCATGATCCAAAAAAAGAAAATACATTCCCCAAGCTCTATTTCTTGCTTCCTGACCCAGATTGAAAATATAAAGGATCAGCATGGTGCACCAGCTTCCATCCAGTTTCTTCCCTCTCCCATGACCTTCAGCCTCCAAGGAATTTTTTATCGTTGACATACATTTCACATTAGATATACCTGGAAATGGTATGGCCCATAAAGAACTGCACCATGTGCTATTTCTTCACATTTCTATCTACTCTAAATTGTGCCCCAAAGATAGTATGGGATAGTGTAGTTGAGGGATAAGGCTGATATGGGAAATGGGTTAAAATGACCATACCACTATTGCTGACAGTTTTTGCTAAGTGTGGCTTGGCACTCAGCATAGAGGATTGCCTCTTTGGGCTGGAGTTTGGGATACAGGTTAGCCAGACTGCCTCCAAAAACTTCTGAAACATACTGTAGTGAGATAATCTCATTCTCTTTTCCCCCATGACACACCTAACTAGGACCTCTAGTAAACAGAGGGTAGGGATTAACAATGCACAGTCCAACATGTCTTAGAAAGCTCCCTTCCTGTCTTTGAGGTGTAATTCCTTTCTATGCCTCTCACACACCCCTGTGAATGGCCCAAGATCAAAACTATCCAAATGGGCAGAATGATCTTAATTAGGAATCCTCCATTGTTCTGATATATTCTATTATTTATATTGGTGGTATTAGTATTAGTGGTACTTTTTGTGGAAGTTTTCACTTCTTTCCCTCTGATCTCATGTTGCTGATGCATATTCCATTGAACTTTGGATTCAGCTTTTAATTAGTTTGAGGGTGGGTAGGGCTGCAACTGTGATTTAACCTTGAATTTATCTATTTCAAGGTCATCAATACTGTGAACATGTGGGCATATAGATAGTAGAAATGGCAAATTCTTTTTCTCCTCACTTTTTGAATTGTCTGCAAATGAATGTGCACAGCTCAAAATGTGCACTATTGAAAAAAATGTGCAGATGCATTCAGTCATCAATGGGGAAAATATGTAACTAAACTGCATACTTTAAAGAGAAATGGGTACACAGTAGCATACACCAGGAGAGTTGTGTACCCAAATATGCATGGATTAACATATGTGTTCACTCACCATACTTTACCAAAGGTGGAACTAACCAAAATGTTGTAGCCTGGTGTAAAAATGTGGCTAAAAGCTTACAACCTGGTATGAAATAAGGTATGGGAAACAGTGGTAGGATAGATAGAAATACAATGGGACTGATGCAAAGAGATGTTAACATCTCTGAGTGTGGGGAAATATATATATTGCTATGGTGCCCTGGGTATAGGCTAAGGAGCCCTGGTGGTGCAGTGGTTAAATGCCAGTCCTGCAAGTCACCACGTTGCAAGTTCGATTCCAGCCGGCTCCAAGGTTCACTCAGCCTTCCATCCTTTCGTAGGTCGGTAAAATGAGGACCCGGCTTGTGGGGGCAATTAGCTAACACACATTGGAAACTGTTTAATGCAGTCTAGATGTGTACATTGCTATTGCTTAAAACAATTTGTAAGCCGCTTTGATAGCCTTGTGGCTGAAGAGCGGGGTATAAATAAATAAATAAATAAATATAAATAAAAAGTACTGCAGTTATGGCCATTAGCCTGAATCCCATTGTTACACCCAACCAGAGTAAACTCATTGAATCAATGGGAACTTGGCATGTAAGTTACATTAAGTCAGTTGGGCCATTCTGCTTGTGACAAGCAATGTGACTTAGACCTTGGATTTCTTTTTCTCCATAATCCACAAGGCCTCATTTAAAGAGTTAAGCAAAGACTGCAGTAGGCATATTCTCTCTTATCATTGTTATATATTTTGGCACTTAAAATTGAAGCATATTTCTTTGATCCATCTGCCCTTCTGGTAACTGTACCTCCATCTGTAGTTGGCACCTGAAAAACAGAGAAAATTTAAACTTCGAATGATTGTTTACTTCTTTTTGCTCTTTTTTCTTGGCCAAGGAATCAGTGTTATCCGGATCTGAATCTGTTGCACCTACAACCAAAATGTCTTAATCTCCAGTGCTACCAGTGGTGACACATCATGACTCATACAATATATACATTTATTGCATTATCTTTAAAAGACAAGTAATGCCATCCCTTTTCCTGGAAGGCAGAACAACTTTTTATTATTAAAAATGATTATTTTCTAATGGGACTTGGAGCCATCTCTTTATCCTGGAGATACAATTAAAAATACAAGCCTGAGCAAAGGAGCAGATGGACACCATTTGTTTTCCTACTATTGCGTTATTTTCTTAAATCTGCCAAATGAGTTTCAGTTCCAAAACTGCAACAATATTTGAGTGAGTTTGAAACTGGACGCAGTCTGAACTCTTGCTAACTAAGTATTCTCAGAGTGTATTCAGGGACCCAAGGAGAACTCAGGAAGTCTGAGATGAGAAAAGTCAAAGACAACTAGAAACAACCAGGAAAACTCTTAATTATGGATGCTTTCTCTTTGGGTAGCAGGGGGGGGGGTTTAAACTAGATGATATGAGAAGTATTTATTTTATTTATTTATTTTTCTTTATTAGTTATTTATACCCCGCTCTTCAGTCACAGGGCTATCAGAGCAGCTTACAAACTGTTTTCTCTCTCTGGCTTGTCTTCACAAATGAAGATTCAGGAAGGACTCATCCCACGCTTTCTGCAAGCGCGCTGATGACTAAAAAGGCCAATCCGAGATAAACAAGTCCGATTGCAAAAAGCACAGCAGAAGATCTCCTTGGGTGATGTTTTTGGGTTGTGGTTCTTTCTGCGTTGTCGTTTCTCTTCAAGACTTGTTCGGCGTGAGTTCTCAAATAAGGCTGCAGCATTGTGGATAGTGCGTCTCCATGCCTCCCGATGTGAGGCCAGGGCGGACCACTGTTGGTGATCAATTTGGCCGAGCCTGAGATGTTGTTTCAGGGAGCTTTGTATCGCTTTTTTTGAGCGCCCCTCTTACGCTGACCCGTGGCGAGTTCACCATAGAGTAGTATTTTTGGGATGCAATGGTCCTCCATCCTAGAAACGTGCCCTGCCCAGCGCAGCTGCGTTCTCAATATCATGGCCTGAATACTGGTGATCCCTGCTTTCTCAAGGACAGCAACATTCGTCACATAGTCAGTCCAGTGTATATTGAGGATTGTGCGTAGACAGCGCTGATGAAAGCATTCGAGGAGTCGTAGGTGGTGGCAATAGGTGACCCATGTTTCAGATCCATAAAGGAGGAAAACTGTTTTAAGCAATAGCAATTTACACATCTACAGTGCATTAAGCAGTTTGCAATATGTGTTAGCTACTTGCTCCCACAAACTGGTGCAAATGTCTTCTTCTTCTTCTTTTTTTTTTTTAAGGAATGGCAACTGTGTCAGGGAGGGATTACTAGGATCTGGACCACACTTTTTATTTTAGATTTTTTTAAAAAAACAACAGCTTGCAGAATCTACAACCAGTGTTGCCATTGTCCATAGTGTCTGGGGGCATGCAAACATGTAGATCAGAGACTAACACGTCCAAATTTTGGGCAATGGCAATGGGTCATGTGACTTCTAATTCCAATGTATGAAAGCTAATGAGAAGTGAAAAGGGTGGTAATCTCACTCAAGAGGCTTTGCACTAAACAGGGGGGAATCTAGCATTCTTTAGGATTTCAATGTTTCTAAGGTGGAAAAGCTGGAAATTGGAGAGGAGAGTATATCACCCCAGGGTAAACACTGCTGTATTGAGTGTCGAGGCGATGGGACATGCAGTCACAGGAAAATGTATAATGTAAACAGCTGACATGGTATAGCGTGCTGCTGCCTGCAGGGGACAGCAGTGAGCTGGCTAAATGCATCTGGCTAGCATTTCTAGAGATTGTCTAAGAGGCTACTGTGGAAACTGAAACTGGGAGTGAACCAATTTATCTGCCTGAGAAAATGTTGTGTAGCCCATATGTATGAAAAACACTAACTGTATGACCCATGGCTGTACTGTTTCTGTATCTGTATAACTAGATGTTCCCACACACTGCTTTATACTTGGATTTTGCTCTTAGACTATGGACATGCAGTCTAAGCTATACAGTGCAGGATTGTACTATATATCTCCTGTGTTACATAGTCTGTTTGCTTGGAGTCCTAGGCTCATTGTAGATATTACTTTAACATGCTCTAGTAAAGGAAAGCAGTTTAGATACAAGCCTGGGTCTATGTGCTCATTTCTTCAGCCTGACGTTTGCTGTCTCTGCTATAAGAAGTATTTGCTGGCTGGTCTTCTTGATATGCTCAGAGGCACCAGTGCACTACTGTGATATTGAGGAACCAGACCAGCATCAGGGAGTACACAGAGGTCTAGGTGCTCAGACCTAAACAGATTTAAATAAGCAACCAGGGCTCCCCCTCCCCATTGGAATATCCAAAGGAGCTCACTTGACACCTATATTTGACACAAGACCCAGAACTTGTCTTGTTATTAAAATATCTGCATTATTTTAAGCCCATATTAAAACTTGTTATTTGCTCTTTGCAAATAAGTTTTTTTTCCTGCTGTTCATTTTGACCTTTGGCTGAAGTGACTCTAGTGCTGATACTCACATACATATTTCAGCTGTCCAGCAGCACTGATTTGTTGATTTATTTTTGCCAGGGTTGTGAACAGTCCCCATCCTGATTTAGCAATTTGAATCTGGGAGCCGTTTGGTCCACACTGATCTGGACCTAAATCTAAAACGAGATCCAGAAATCTGTGGTAGTCGTTCCCCCATTGGCTTCCATTGAAAAACTCTATTGTGATGTTTTTGCTTTTTCTTTTACACATCTGCATAAAATTAGGGGAGATTATACACCTTAAAGGGGGGATTAACTCAGTCAAATTTCAGACAGCTAGCTTCAGGAGTTGTTGTACTAGGCACCTGCTAATATGTGTTTTTTTCCAAAATGCCAAAATCAACTTTTTTTCTTCATGTTTTGACTATTCACTCTTGGCAATTCATGCTGCTTTTATCCCAGCAGTGCTCCCCTAGTATAGCATCAACAATTGAAAAACTGTACCAAAGAAGAGCAAAGTCATTAGGTCTCAGCAGGTAGACAAGCTCACTTGTCAGAGGCAGGCAAACAAGCAGAGCATCAGTCTTCATGTGCTTCTCACATCTTGAGACAGAATGGCAAGCACAGAGCAGCCAGCTACATCTGTTAAAGTTTAACCAGTGACCAGATATGAACATCTTAAGCTTACTTGAAGAGAGGGTAATTTTGCTTGATTTTATCCAAAGTCTAATAGGTAACCATCAATGATACAGCATAAGGGATCAGTTGTTGGTGATGAGAGGATGCTTTACTAGCATCCAGTTGATGGTACCCCTTAAGGCATTTGGTAATCTGGGCTGTCGTTGGACATGTGAAGTCGAAGGCCTTCACGGCTGGCATCCATAGATTTTCCTTGGTTTTTTTCTGGGCTGTGAGGCTGTGTTTTGGAAGAGTTTCTTTCTGACATTTCACCTGCATCTGTGGCTGGCATCTTCAGAGAATGGTTGGGTAGGAGTGTATGTGGAGTTTAAATGCTGTGAACCCCTGTTGGGGAGTATATGTACATTTCTGTAATTGAATGATTAGTTTCTGGGTATAGAAATGCAAGGCTCGTTCACTCCTACCCAACCCTTCTCTGAAGATGCCAGCCACAGATGCAAGCGAAATGTCAGAAAGAAACTATTCCAGAACATGGCTTCACAGCCCGGAAAAACCCAAGGAAAATCTATGTCGTTGGAAACTTCTGTCATATGTACCATATTTTCACCACCTGTCTTCCACAGGTGCCTGACTAAGCTTTTTTGAGATTATGGACTCATGTTCCTACACAATGGGTTTAGCCCCTGATGGGACTTTTTTGAAACCCTCCTGTGCAAAACTGCTTGCTGAGGCCTCTAAAAGAGTCAGAGCAGGCTGCTGGTAGTATACATAATGCCCTGGGAATTTGTGTGTTTGTATATGCCTTCAAGTCGCCAGTCAACTTAGGGCAACCCCATGAATTTCATAGGGTTTTCTTAGGCAAGGAATACTCAGAGGTGGTTTTACCAGTTCCTTCCTCTCAAATATAGCCTACAGCACCTGGTGTTTGTTGGTGGTCTCCCATCGAAGTACTAATCAGAGCTGATCCTGCTTACCTACCAAGATCAGATGAGATATGGTGCCTTAGGGTATTTAGGCAGCTTGGCAATTTATCCTTGCTCATTTGTTGCCTACAGTGAAAGCAGACAGCAATCCTGGGATCTGCTTTCATTTCAAAGTAGTCTGAAACAATGCTCTCTTTTTTTGGTGATGATTCAGACATTCTACCTTCCACCTAGGAAGGTGTCACAGAAATGGGGTGGAATCAGAGAAGGTGTCTGGTAGTAACATAACCCTTTCTGCTGGTTCTGACCTGCTAGATCATCCCCATGATTTACATTAAGGGTTTCAGAGCTCTTCAATAGTGTCCGTGACCTTCTCCACTCCCTCTCTTCTCCTACCAAACTAGGGGCTACTTCTTCCTCGTGGCTTTTCTGGTGGCTACTTCTTATCCAGTTCTGATCTTCAAGAAGACTAGATACCCTTTGGGTAATGGGGGAAGATTTGCTCCCAGTATCATTACAGCTACCACAATCCCACACCCATCCCTAAGCCAGCTTGGTTCAACACTCTAAGGCCCCATCTACACGATTTTTAAAAAAAATCAGTTTGGGGGTAAAAAATCCGAAAAGGCAGCTGTTCGTATGCGTACACTCTACCTACACAATTTTTTTACCCCCCCCCAACTCCATATGACCCCCCTTGCCCAGTTGACTGGAACGAGCAATCCAAGCAGCAGTTTTAAATCTCCTGCCACTTTTTTTTTAATTTAAAAAGGTGCCTGTTATGCGGACAGTCGGTTTTCCATATTTACAAAATAAAATAAAAAGGGCGGACAGTCGGTTTTCCATATTTACAAAATAAAATAAAAAGGAATAAATGTAAAATTCATGGACTTACCAGACTCTCACTTAGCCAGGAGTCCAACATGGTGGCCACTCCCAATTCCCCTCTTTGCTAGCCCTGCCCCTGTGCTCAGCCAGCCAATCAATTACACTGCCCGTTTGTATGTGTGTGAACGGGGGTACAGACGATCAAGCATTCGAACGGCTGTACGGATTTTAGGTCGAGATTTGCTAATCCTCCCGAACGCTGAATCCACGGAATTTATGGGGGATTCGCTAGCCCCCCTTCCGAATGACACGTATGCATCTGAATGGCCTTGTGTACGGATGATTGATCTTCCGAATGCTGTACATGCTTTTTTTTATGGTATAGATGGGGCCAAAGCCATCCATCCACCAAACAATACTCCTACTGATCTTTATTAGTCTTATTGGAGAGTAAAGAGGGGACACTATCCTGCCTCCCTCTGGATCTACTAGGGCCAAAAATCCATGTAAGGCTGCTACAGTCTTAACTCTTGGCAGAATTAAACTAACTGTCGGGAGGGGGAGGAGGAAGAGGAAGAAGAGGAAGAAGAGGAAGAAGTGTTTGCTAAAGATAAGTAAGTTTAACTAATAGAAAGATAAAAGGGAAGTAAATGCACCACTTTCTAAAACAAAATTGTGAAGCAAATGGGCAATAAAATAATGCTTTTTGCTTCACAATAAACATGCAAGAGCAATGACAACAACAACAACAGTGTAAGTGTTTACTGCTTTGCCAAGCAGAAATGTGAATTGCAGTAATTGTTTGCTGGCAGAATGAAATGTAACCTCCCCCCCCATCCCCAGCAATACAAGAGCTAAAAAGACAAAAAGATCAAATTAATGTTTTAAAGCACCAGACACCTCGCCTCACCAAACAAACAAACATGCACATAGCCATCTACTTCCATCTGAGTACAGCTTATCCAAATTGCAGTTTCTATACACACTGGATCATACATGGTGAAGAAAGGAAAGAAGAAAGTGAGAAGTGAAATGTTTAAAACAACAAACACCTAACTTAAAACAACTGGGACTAATGCATGGGTGGCAAGGAGTAAAGATAAAACCTAAAAACTAATATTAAAGCCACAGAACAGATAAAACATACTTTTATAAAGGAACCTTAAAAAACTAGAGCCAGAGTAATGGCCAAGAGATAAAAATTCAACCATGAAGTCAACGAATGAGTGTGAACACACAAATCAAAAGGCTATTAACAAAGGAAGGGCTATCATTACAAAGTAGAGAAGACTTACAACAGTGATTCCCAAACTCTAGTCCTCCAGGTATTTTGGACTTCAATTCTGACAAGCTTCAGCCACCTTGGCCAATGATCAGGGATTCTGGGAGCTAAAGTCCAAAACTCCTGGAAGACCAGAGTTTGGGAAACACTGGCCTAAAATAATCAGAGTTTCAAGCTTTCTATCTGACTATCTACACTGCACCTTTATAGCTGTTTGACACACCAGGGCTGTAACCTATGACAGACTAGGATAGTTTGATGAGGGCTTGTAGTTTGGTTAGGCACTTGGAATTATCTGCCAGAGTGCTCTGGTGCTTTGGTGTAAGCAGATGGACTAGACGTCCCTAGCAGTGAATGGTAAGTACCTCACAAGACTACAGATTCCAGAATTCCACAGGATGGACCCATAAAAGTTAAAACAGCATCAACATGTTGTAAGTGAGTAGTGTAACTGATACACTCTCAGAGAAGCATCACTCAGATCAATTTCTACTATTTTCCACAAACGGTGATTATTACTATTACATGTCTCCCAAGAAAATAATAAGAGAGAGCAGGAGAAAATTAATGATATAATTTAAATGACTTTACACAATTCCTCCCCATGAACACTATGAGTAGAAATAGCTGGTAAAATATTCTTGCCCAGATTGGAAGCTAGAGCTGTCAGCAAACTACAGCTTTATCCAGCTCCTCTTTGACATACCAGCCTTCTCTTCCATATTCAGTCATATGGGAGATATACAGTCTAACTATTCCCTGCTTATTTTTGATGTCAGAATCTCTGGATTGGTCCAAATGAGATCCCAATAAGGAATCAAACCAGACCAAGTGATCTGATTTTTGTTGTTGTTGTGTGCCTTCCAAATTTTTTCCAACTTATGACGATCTTGGCAAGATTTGTTCAGAGGAGATTTGCCTCTGTCTTCCTCTGAGGCTGAGAGAGGGTAACTTGCCTAAAGTCACCCAGTGGGTTTCTGTGGCCAACCGGGGATTTGAACCTAGGTCTCCAGAGTTATAGTCCAATGCTCAAACCACTCTACCATGCTGGCTCTCCAATCTAATCAGGCCTTGGTCCAAATTAGTTTGACTCAGTTTGGGATTTGAGATTTGGCTGAATCAGTTATACAACCTTAATTTGTTCATTTGTGGATTTATTTTAGAATGACTTTAAACATTTCAGCAAAACAAAGGAAGGCAACATAATAGTTCAACAGGATCATCTCTCAAGTATATGGAGGAAATCATAAGGTTGTCTTGGAAAGAGTGTTTTTGGTGTTAAGAGAAAGAAGTCCTCTGTGTATCCATGTAATGCAGGGGATGGGAGAGGGAGGCTCTGTCTTCTCTGTCTTGTAACAAGAACCCACAATTTATTTCTATTTTCAGAGTGCACACAACACAGTGCTGAACTCAACCCAACCCTAAAGCTTCCCTAATAGAGTCCCCAAAATATTTGAGCCCTCTTCCTCCTGTCCATGTAGCAAAATGATAGTCATTTTACTAGTAATTTTTTTTTTAAATGTAGAAATGGGGAATTAAAAATTACTCATACAGACCCAGTCCCACCAGCACTAAAGATTTGTCTTCTATCATATTTGCAAGTATTTTGCTAACATTGGTGATATTTCTTGGTTTCTATCTGACAGCAGAAAATTAGAGTAGAACTTGGTGTATGTAGCCAAGTAAAGTGGACAATAAACTTTTTAAAAGGGGGATAGACCCCCCCCCCATTGCAGCAGTGTTGAACTCAAGGTTTTGATGCACAAAGATATCCTGGTTGATATGAAATATAGACATCTTTTAATTAGGGGTAAGCAACAGAATGACTCTGAACACTCTTGTTATGCTTAATCCAGCTGAACTGAAGTCTCTGGAAGAGCAATGTGATAATTAGTGGTTGTTACTACTTTCACAGCTCACTTCAGCAGGATGGACATGGGATTAAAGGAGTTTACATCTACTTTTGTAGTGCATTTTATCTGTGGACAAAGAACTTGGTGGTGGTGGGGAAGACAACTCTACAACTTTGCTTATAAATCAAATCTCAAGCCACCCCCATAATCCTTATAGTCTAGGCCATTAAAGTTATTTTACTTCTAGAATCTTTTTCTTTGCTCCAGAACTACCTACAATTTCTTTGATCAGCTCCAGGTTATTTGAAGGACCATATTCTTCCTTTATGAACCTGCCTGTATTTTGACATTTTCCTCAGGGATGAACCTCGGTTTGTCCCACCACCATTGCAGTTACACATGGTGGGGACATAGGAGACTGTCTTCTCCATGACTGCTCCTAGACTCTAGAATTCCCTTCCCAGAGAGATTAGACTGGCACACTCTGTACTATTTGAAGGCCTTTGGGAATTTTTTTTTAAGGGGAAACAGGCCTCCATAATGTGCTGGGCTTTTATTTGTTGTTGTTTGCTATAATGGTTTCCATTTTTAACTGTTTTAAAATTTTTGATAGCTTAATTGCTTTTTATCTTTTGTATGGTATGAATTTTTAATTACAGCAGGACCCCCATATCCACGGATTCATTACTCACTGATTCAATTATCCATGGGACACAAAACAGTACACCTACCATGGAGTCTTCCTAGAAACTGTGTCCTCTCTAGCCATTTTCTAAGTCTTCCTAGGCAACTCTATGGCATTTTAAACCAGAAGTCCCATTATTTTCAATGGTGTTCACTATTATCCATAGTTTTCAGTATCCACAGGGCCCCCAGAACCAATCCCCAGCTGATAAGGGGGTCCTACTCTATGGTTTAACTGCTATAAGCTCCCTTGAGTCCCACACTGGGGAAAAAGGTGGGTGGTGGTGGTGGTGGTGATGATGATGATTTTTTTTACAAGGCAGAAGAGTCTTCAGGCAGTTCTCAGATGGAATAAAATAAAGAGATCCAAAGATCAAGCTTTAAAATAAGTATAGCTTCTTGGGTAGCTCCTTTAAACTTTAGATTAACTCAGTTTTCATTCACTACCCCACTCATATAGGAATCACATATAGCTATCACTGTAGGACACTAGGGATGTAATTTTTCACTAGGTTTCTTCTCAAAGAGAAAAATAAGTAATTTTAGTAATTTTCTTTCCACTGTAGAAACCCTTCAAAAAACATGCCGTTTTCAAAGCCTTTTCACAATCCAGAAGTTATTCCATGCAAAATTCACAAATGGTTGTTTTGTGAAGAAAACAACATTATTATTTTTTTTGTGGAGGAAACAACATTTTCTTCACTGTGCTGTTTCCTGCACAGAAAAAGCTGTTTCCTGAACAAAAGCACAGCTTGAAAATTTTGTACAGAAGTCCTGAACTCTTCAGTCCAAAATTCTTCCCAGCAGGGGTTCTCAAAACAGGAAAAAACATGTCCTTCGACATTGTTTTAAATATTTTCAATTATTCTTTCCATTCCTATAAGGCACTCAGAAAGTAGTTAGCTGCCATTATAGCTACATATTTTAACTCTTATCCAAATAGATGGCTTGTATTATTATTATTATTATTATTATTAATATATTAGTCTTCCTTAGCCATATTTTGTTAAAGAATTCACAGAGATCTAGGCCTACAAAGTAAACATTTTTCAGCATTGTACCCAGAGAATTATAAAAGAATTAGGTCCCCTATAGAGAGCAAGGCAGAATGAAAATTAATTAAACAAATAGTGTCATCAAGTATCAGCTAGCTACCATTTACTTTAAAAAGAAAAACAGAAAGAGAAAAGCCAGTTGGGACAAACATTGTCCAAACAAAGCCATTACTCTTTCATTGAGCTGTTTTTTCTTTTCAGTGAAGGACACATGGCACATATTTATACCTTGCCAAACAATGGGATTCTCATTAGGGTCCAAAAGCAACACAAGGCACAGCATGAGCCAGCTCCTGAACCAACCATTTAGTAACCAGAATCATTTAAACTTTTGAATGCACCACACAAGGAATTGTGTTCTCCCTCATCAATTGATACTCACAGTGTAATGTAGTTTTGCCTTCATTATTTTTAATTAGTTACTTCCAAACTGAGAAGCAATATGTTTTGTGATATGAGCATTCAAAAAGGAAGAGCCAAAACTCATGGAATATGTCAGTGAACAAAGGATTATATTCCCAGTCCAGTATCCATAGGCATTAGATCCAAGTTCAGTGCTGAGTGTTAGAAGCTGGTGACTTGGATGTCAATGAAGCAGTGAACCTGTTCTGAATTTGGTTCCAAAAGAACTATCCATGGTGCTGAACTCCATTCCCAAACTAGATTCATCAAATTGGATACTTCTTTTCCAGTTTGGACTACAACTTGCCCTACTGACATCAGTTTGGAGCCACCAGCATATAGTGGAACTGAGCCTTCAGGTCACTTGTGATGGTTTGATGAGGTATGGTCCTTAGTGGTTGGTGGCCCCCATGCTAATGGAGCAGTGAATCTACTCTAGGTTTTAGACTGAGCTTGAATGTAGTTATCCAAAGTTCTGAATCATATCCCTGAAATAGATTCCTTAGCTCTTTTAAACTTCATGCTAAAGACTGGAGTGGATTCACTTCCTCACACTCCACTAGCCTGAGAGTAATCATAGGGGCCACCACATCTGACTGATGTTTATCCACCAATGGGTAACAGGTGACAAGAACTGAGAGGGAAGCCATATCTCCATCTTCAGAGAAGACAAAGGGCCTGTTGCTGCTTGCTGTCACTACCACCACCTCCTGCCTCTCTCCCTTGTGGATTGTTGCCTGTTCACATCAATCGCCTGCAGGAGTGTGCTCTTTCAGGTAGTGAGCCAGGTTCTGGCCAGTGCAGAATACCACCTGTATGCTTCCTGGAGATGCCAGATCAGACACATGTTTTGATTACATCCTGCTTGGATTACTATAATGCACTCCACTACCTTTGAAAACTGTTTGGAAACTTCAGCTGGTCCGAAATGTTACAGCTAGATTGCTGTCCAGGGCTGCTTATAGGGACCATGTAATTGCCTTATTGCAACAGCTTTACTGGCTACCAGTATAGGGTTTTATGCCCTATAAAGTCCTATATGGCACAGCTTGAAAGGCTATGTCTTTCCATATGAGTCAGCCTGAGTTTTACAGATTTTTGAGGGGGAGGGCTTTCTTTCCTACCACCCTCCCAGGCTCATCTGGTGAGGACACAGAAGAGTGCCTTCTCAGTGGCTCCTCCTAGACTATGGAAATCTTTCCCGAGGGAGGCTCAATTAGCCCTCTCTCTGCTCTTTTTTTGCTGACAGGCAAAGACCTTTTCATTTAAATATCTTTCACTTTTGATGGGTTGGAATAGAAGAACAGGAAATGGGTGTACTGGTTTTTAAGATGTAACATGTGCGGAGTTGTGTTTTTAATTGCTTTAAATTAATGTCTTTAATGTAATATTTTAATTGGGTTGATTGTTCAATGCTTTTAAAACTTTTGTATCATGTGTCATTTTAGCTAATAAGTTTTAAATTTTTGTAGGTAGGTTGGGTAAAAATCAAATAAATAAATGAGGGGGAAGAAGAGGGTGGAAGGGCAATGGAATGATGTACCTAACAGAACATGTGGTTGGCTGGAACCTTGAACTGGGGTAAACACTGCACCAATACTTTATTGTGGGTAGCAGCACATCCATCTCACTTCTAACAATTGCACATCTGTCTCACTTCCCTTGTAATCTTTGCACAAAGTAAGAAGTTACCACTATGAGGAGAAAGAAAAATTGTTCTGGAGGGTTCCACAGAGCCCAGTTTTCAGCTCATGTAAGTCAAACACAGGTCAAGCAGCTTTCGTGGAGTTGTAATGACGAATACCTGGAACTGGCTCCGATGTTTTCACCTCATCACTTATTAATACAGTTGGTCTGCTCTGAGTTTTTGAAGGAGGGGAAAAGGACAGGAACCTAAAGAACCCACCCCAGACACAGGCAAAATATATGGCCTAATGCTAGGCTACTTGGATGTGCCCATTTGTCAAGTATGGGACCAACATTTAGCATTCCTCCAGGCAACAAACAGCAATGTTTCTGTTATGATGTGATCAGTACAATTAAAATAACTTTATCTGCATTTATCATATTGATGGGATGAAACATTCTGTAATGCGCCTAGGCATTTTGCATGTGCATTATTCATGTGCCTTAATACATCACAAAAATACCCTATTTTCATTGCACTTTGGAAATGGTTCTTACACATGCAAGAGAAGGTTTGTCTGCGGGAGAAGACAAAATTGCCTGTCTTGTCCTTTACGTGTGTGTTTCTCCCTCTGCATGCCCAGAATGTGACACCTCAGTGCTAATAATACATTATCTGCCTATCCAAGTAAAATTTGCAATGACATCTATCACCAGATGGAGGTTGGGAAGAGGGGGATAAATATGGTAGGCAGGCAAGATGTCAGAATATGGAATCACTTAGTTCTTAGAATTTGGTGTAAGGAGGCCCTTTAGATTTCACTTTTATTTTTATTTTTTAAAAACCAACTACAGTGAGACATATACTGCTAAAGGCTATGTTATTTATAAAATTAATATTCCATGTATCATTCGCACCTCACCCCTGGGAGGTAGTTAACACAATACTGGCTGGCATCCTGTTCAGCATTTGTGAATGTATAAGTAGACTTATGCATGGTTTATGATTGTGGCATTATTGCTACAACCACAAATGCCCCTCCAAACCTACCTGAACAGCCAGAAGCCCCACTAAGCAATGTTCTGCTGGTGAGTGAGAGGCAGCAGGATGACATAGAATCATAGAATCATAGAGTTGGAAGAGACCTCAAGAGCCATTCAGGCCTACCCCCTGCCATGCAGGAATACACAATCAAAGCATTCCTGACAGGTGGCCATCCAGCTTGTTTAAAAGCCACCAAAGAAGAAGTGACTACCACACTCCAATGCAATGTATTCCACTGCTAAATAGCTCTTACTGTCAGGAAGTTCTTCCTTGTGTTTAGCTTGAATCTCTTGTTCAGCCCCTTTCTGCCAGTGATCTATGGTGTGACAGTCAGAACCAAGACCCCATCACAATTCTTTATCTCATCACAGATCACTGGCAGGAGGGGGTGGAAATGCCATCCTGTTGTGCCCTGATCACCCACAGATCACACCTCCATCACTCAGTGCAGCTATTAAGGTAGGTTTGTGGAGCTAGGTCAAGAGATGATATGCAGTTACACATTTCTAACTATGTCTATGATGTAGGAGTGTTGCCAGTATTTGTACAAATCCACAATTACTGGGGGGGAAAACCCTGTTTATATATATATATATATATATATATATATTTGTACATGTTCATGGGAGAGTAGGATGACCCACCCACAACAGAACATTGAAGACTAAATGTGCTCAGTGGGTGGTGTCTAAAAGGAAAATTTGGTGGGAGAAATTCTGAAATGGTTTCTCCTTGATGAAGGCATGGCTGGCTGGCTAGATGGCTTGAACCATGAACAAGAGCACTCCACACTGCAGTATCTTGTGGCAGCTCCTAAGTCTCAAAGCCATGGCTAAATGGAACCTCCCTGAGGTCAGAAGATACCACAGTCACTGTGGATCATCAAGTGGGATGGATTATTGCTGTCAGGTCCTGACTGGTGTTTTCCTGGAAATATTGTCTGCTGTGGAAAGCAAAATGCTGGACTAGGCGGACCTCTGGTCAGATCTGCTATGATTCTTATGTTTATGATAATTTTATATTGCATGTTTTCTTTTAAACAACACTACTGATAGGGCAGGGAGGAGGACATTTAATTCTGACAGTTAATTTTTGCACTACAAACTACACATTATCTGCATTGTCTAGTTTCAAGCTCAGTTCAGTCCAAGTGATCTAGTGCCCTCCAAATCATTAATTGCCACAGGTCTTAGAATGAGAAAGAAGTACACAAAGTCCCTGATTGGAAAATGTTACTGGAAAGAGAAAGTGAGTGAGATTGAGAGAAAGAGAGAGGGCGAAGGAAGGAGGGAGGAAGATTTTTTTTTTTAAATCTGCATGTAGTTTCCACTAATGGACTCCTACACATTTAATGTTCTGTTAACCAATGGTTATTTCTCCATTAAGCGCTATCATGACCCATGCATAGTTTATGAACAATTCTGTTGTCCTTGAACAGAGATCGTACTGTACATGGTAAAAATAGACAGCTACCACGTGATGTCTCGGCTGTAACTCACCCTTGCTGCTTTGCTGAAGTCACAGAGCCTGAAAGCCTGGCTCTGGTGATTTATAAATGGAAGCCAGCTCTGAGTTAAAGCTCTCTCTATATCTGTGTATGCATGCTCATGTACACATTGCCCAAGCACTGAGGTTAATAAGCTGGAGACAGGTAGATAATAGCTATTTAGTTGTAAAATGTACAGATTTTAGAAGACTTTGTATTTTATTCCTATTGCTGCATCCATTCAAGTAATCCAGGCTTTTGGGGCTGGGTTGCAATGGCAGCCTGTCTACAGCAAACAATGCAATAAAATCTTGAGCTGGGAAAGTATTGGATTCTACTCCCACCAATCCTAGCCTTGTGTGCCTGCATACAACTGGCAAGATAAACGGCAGCTGACTCCAGAATCTCTTACTGAGCATACATGAACAGCAGAACAGAAAAGGGTGGGGGAGAGCAGATAATCCTGCAAGTTTTTTTTAAGTATAGATCTGTAACTTTGGGCACAAAAATGGAAACTGTTTTAAACTCATTGTTAGCCGCCTTGAGTCCCCATATTGGGAGAAAGGCGGGATACACATTAATTAATAATAAAATAATAATAATAATATTTACAGAAAGACAATGGTCGAGATCCTCCATCACAGCCTATGCTTCATAACTTTATTAATTGGCAGTGATGTAGAATCACCATGAAACCCTGTTAGTGAACCATGAAGATGTGCATCAATGGGCATCAGGCACTTGTGATGTACCTTGTACATTGCTGATGCACACCAGGCACTCCTGTTATACTAAAGCACTTCCTAGCTAAGTGCATCATGGAGCAACCCAATGAACATCAGTGCCCATTGTGCATTGGGCAATGACGTCACTCCACTGGCTGCCATTACACAATGGATGTCTGTATGTTGCAACATCACAGCAGCCCCTAAATGAATGTAGACATTGCAAAACGACTCAATTTGATTTTGCACACACGTAAGGCCATTTATGAAGATGCAAGTCTGAAGCAGAGTGCCATCCAATGCCCAGGGAAAGTTTGTTAGCTGTCCTGATTATGTTGAAACCAGAAGTTGAAGAACTTAAAGTGGATGGACTACAACTAGCTATGCTGGATAGAAATTCCCTGACTTTTACCACACACACACCCAGTAATTTTTTAAAGCTCTGGATGACACAATAGAAATCCAAAATAATCTCACAGTGGTTGAGTTTTTTGTTAACACAGGTCATCTTGACACCGGGGGAATGGAGAATGCAAAACTTTATTCCATTACAAAAAAAAAAAAAAACAACCCAAAAAACACAAGAATAAAGACTTTCAATATTTCCTTTCATTGGGTGAAACTATCAGAGCTTTGTCATGTTTCTAATTCCACACACTTTTTGAGGCTAGTTTGGGGCAAAAAACAAAACAAAACAAAACAAAATCATTCGTGCAAAACTAGTATTTTGGGTTCAGTTGTTAAATGCCAAGTCAACAGATAGATAAATCTAATGGATCTACTATAGTCAGGACTAAAAGAGAATTTAGGCCAATGTGCAAGTATGACTTATTTTTTTATTGAGGATCAAGGGGCCATTCTCTACCCCTCCCTGCACCCCAACCAAAAATGTCCCCACAGCAGCTGCTGAGACCAAGTTGCTCAAACTAACAACCAAGCTCCAGTGCTTAGATTTTATAGGGCCCACTGGATGGCGATTGGCCACTGGGGTCAGCTGATTCTGTGCTCAGGCAAGCTGGTAGTAGTATATAGCCTGGCATGTGCCCTGCAAGCTCGAAATTGTGTCAGCTTTGTAGTGGACATTTTAAAGAGCTGCTGATTCTGGAAGTAAAAGTAAAAGAGACAACAGAGCTCCACGTGCTGATAGATGGTCATTTGTTTATTTCTCATTGAGTTAAAAAGCCCAACACTTTTTGGCCTCTATCAAAGTTGGCCTTCTGCAGGGGTATAGCCAACTTTGATAGTGGCCAAAACACATTGGGCTTTTTAAATCAAAAAGAAATAAACCAGTGACCATCTATCAGCATGTGGAGCTCTTATACATGCTCATCAGTTCTCTCATCTGGAGGTGAACCCATCTCAAATTGCTAAATGGAGACATTTATTAGCTTTAAAAACAACACTATATTTTGGCCTGGAGGTATTTTAAGGCCTTGCCAAAATGAAGTGCACAGATATAGGATGGGTGACACCTGGCTTGAGGACAGTACATGCGAAAAGGATCTAGGAGTCTTAGTGGACCACAAGCTGAACATGAGTCAGCAGTGTGATGCAGCAGCTAAAAAAGCCAATGCCATTCTAGGCTGCATTAATAGGAGTATAGTATCAGGCTGCAGAGTCCATTGCAGGCCCATAAATCCATACTATAGACAGAAAGCCTGTTTGACTTTGAAGCTAGGCAAGCAGGCTCTAGAGGTCAGCTAACATAAGTAATTAGCTCACAGTGGTTCACAGCTGCATCCCTTATCTTTGTGTGAAAGGAAGTATGCCAGCCTGTACTATTCCCATCATAGTTACTACTGTATCTGTATCTGTATGTTACAGCCTTATCTGTGTTGTGTGCTGTGCTCTGTGAAGAAACAGAGAAGGTGTCTTTTGCTCTCTAGTGGGAAGCTGTGTTTGCTCTATGCTAAGAAGCATGTAGTCTGTATGTAGTGATTCTAATTGCTTAAATAAAAAGTAGATAGCTTATCTTACTTGTCTCTAAGCCTCTAATTACCTGGATTATGCCTAGCAGTGACTGGACCAATTTTCTACTACTCTGCTACTAATTTCAGCCTGCTTGGTTCTCTGAGCATGTACAGAGTTCTAGGAAGGCTGTATTCCATGTCATATAGTGTCTAGATTAAGCGAAGTAATAGTGCCACTCTATTCTGCTTTGGTCAGACCTCACCTGGAATACTGTGTCCAGTTCTGGGCACCACAATTCAGGAAGGATGTTGAGAAGCTGGAACGTGTCCAGAGGAGGGTGACCAAAATGGTGGGTGGTCTGGAAGCCATGCCCTATGAGGAGTGGCTTAGGGAGCTGGGCATGTTTAGTCTGGAGAAGAGAATGTTGAGAGGGGACACGATAGCCATGTTTAAATATTTGAAGAGATGTCATACTGAGGATGTAGCAAGCTTGTTTTCTGCTGCTCCAAAGACAAGGACACGGAGCAGTGGGTTCAAACTACAGGAAAAGAGATTCCCTCTAAACATTAGGAAGACCTTCCTGACAGTAAGAGCTGTTTGGAAGTGGAATACACTGCCTTGGAGTGTGATGGAGTCTCCTTCTTTGGAGGTTTTTAAGCAGAGGCTGGATGGTCATATGTTGGGAATGCTTTGATTGTGTATTCCTGCAGGGAGGGGGTTGGACTAGATGGCCCTTGAGGTCTCTTCCAACTCTATGATTCTATGATTCTATAAAATACTTCTAGACCAAAACACATTGTTTTGTTTGTTTGTTTGTTTTTTGCTAATAAGCATCACTTTCCAGCATCTTGAGACCTCTCTCCCTTTCTTCATGAGTTTGATCTCTGGATTTGTATGGTTGCTTTGCTCTCCTCCTCCCCCAGCCAAACCAACTCCAGAGTAAAGATACTGGAGCAAAGCTGTTGAGACTACCAGTCAGAGATAGTAACAAAATATCTGAAACACTACTATTGCTGCTGCTACTAACCCCACCCCACCCGTCCAAAACTTTAGAGCCAACACTGATACACTATATAGCATCACCTAACTGCCTTCCCTGAAATTATGTCCTCACAGTAACTGCACATCTAGCTGTTCCCCTTGGCCAGAAAAGCACAGAACTGGTTTCTGAGCAGGCTGCCAAGTTTCAGGTTCAAATGTATGGTCTCTGCTGTGTGAGAATGGTACTCAGGAGGAAGGGCCAGGAGATGTTTTGCCTGGCTCCAGAGGCATCCGTACATGGAGTGACAGCAATTACAACCCCACAATACAGATTATTTTGGCCTTGCGCATTTCAGTGGGCTAATAGAAGGCCGATTGCAAGCAGGAGTAAAATATCTCCGTAATAAAACCAAAAAACATTTGGCTGTTTGAACCATTGCCAGTTTTTATAACAATTTCCATCTTAAGCTGGCTCAATACATATTTAATGAAATCTTCTATAAAACCTTTAACAGCCCTCAATTCATTTCAAGTGGTAAATGAGTCAGCAGTTTGAAGTGATGAGCTGGATTCACACTGTCTTCGTTACTTAAGAAGCAGAAGTGATTCTTTGTAATGCTTTTGTCCCCTAAATAACTTATTTTTTTAAAGAAAAGAGCTGAGGCAGTATCAATAAGTGGTGGTGGGGGGACACTCAGGCATGCCAGCTCCATCTCATCCAAGCCAGTGATTTGAGTCAGTTGGAGATGTGCTCATCCTTTTCACAATGTTTAATCATTGGATGTTCCTGGTAATCCATCAAGATGTGAGCAGCTGAGGTTGAGGGACAATGCTTCACACCACAGGACTGTCAAAAACTCCCGTCCCTGTCCCCCCAGACAAGACAGGAGGCTAGCTTAGAAATAAATGCCAGTACTGCAAGTCACCACGTTGCAAGTTCGATTCCAGCGGGCTCCAAGGTTCACTCAGCCTTCCATCCTTTCGTAGGTCGGTAAAATGAGTACCCAGCTTGTGGGGGGCAATTAGCTAACACACATTGGAAACTGCTTAATGCAATGTAGATGTGTAAATAGCTATTGCTTAAAACAATTTGTAAGCTGCTCTGATAGCCTTGAGGCTGAAGAGCGGGGTATAAATAAAAATAAATAAATAAATAAATAAAGTATGTGCAGAGTATTGCTTCTCTTCTTTTCTGTCCTGAAGTTTCTAAGCCATTAGCAGATATTGAAGCAGAAGAACATATCAATGGGAGCCATTGCTGTCTGCTGTTTCAAATCATTCTCTCCAACAGGAAACTCAGGTGCTGACTGGCTGCCCACAGAAAGTGAACTAAAATTGAGATCCCTGGAAATGAGACGAAGGTCTTAGCATGCCCCCAAAAATGAAGCAGCATTTTTTTAAAAAAACCAGTGGTCCATTAGTTAAATAGACACTAATCCTCCTTGCATATCTTCCCCCAGGAACTAGCTGTCCAAATACATAAAGGTACATATCTTCTCCAACACGGACTCACAGTATATAAACCCCAGACACCTGCTACACCACCATTCTCTGAAAAAAGGTAAGGAACTCACCACAGCCGAATGAGGATTGAGCGTGCTCAGGAGCTGCAAAATGTCATGCATTTATTGAAAAAGATTTTGCAACAGAGATAGATAGATAGATAGATAGATAGATAGGCTATTATTTACTTATTTACAGTAGGACCCCCTTTTCTGCTGAGGATTGGTTCGGGGGGGGGCTGTGGCTACCGAAACCATGGATAATAGTGAACACCATTGAAAATAGTTTTTTTCATGGTTTTTTTCTGGGTTGTGAGGCCGTGTTCTGAAAGAGTTTATTCTTGACGTTACGCCTACATCTGTGGCTGGCATCTTCAGAGAATGGTGGCATAGCGGTTGTGTGGTGTTTATATACTTTGAGTCCCTGTTGGAAAAGATATGTACCTTTGTGTATTTGGATGGCTAGTTCCTGGGGGGAGATATGCAAGGAGGATTAGTGTCTGTTTATCTCATGCTCCATTGTCTGCTGGAAATCCCCCTGTCCCTGGGTGGAGTTCATTTGCATGTGTTGAGTTTTGATTTTGCTGTTTTTCAGGACTGGTAGCCATTTTTTTTCTTTTAGGGTTTCTTCTTTCCTGTTGAAGTTGTCCAAGTGTTTGTGGATTTCAATAGCTTTTAGTGGTCCCTATGTAAATTTGTCTGCAGCTGCATGGTATACGGTAAACTCCTGCTGCTGTGAGAGTTTATCGCATACCATGCAGCTGTGGACAAGTTTACATAGGGACCACTAAATGCAGTGTGCAAACATGAATCAAGGAACATGAAAGATACTGCAGACTGGGCCAACCAAAAAAATCAGCAGTAGCAGAACATGTGATAAACCAACCTGGACACAAAATGTTATTTGAAAACACTGAAATTCTAGACCAGGCCAACAACTATCATGTCAGAATGCACAGATAAGCTATTGAAATCCACAAACACCTGGACAATTTCACTAGACACAATAGATAGGTTCCTCCTACAAAAGCTATTACTAATTGAGGCAAACCTTTCCATTAGAAACCCCTATACAATGACTTTGCAATTGCATTGTTGTTATCTGCTTTTTTAAAAAATAGCTGTTATATTGCTGTTGTGTATGGGGAGATGAAGCTGTGAAAACATGACTTCCCTAAATATGTGCATGGCAGCATTTGGGGGTATCTCCTGAACACCTTGAATGGTTTTATTAAAGTTCAGACTAAAACCCAAAGCAGTTCACTGCCTCACTGACACAGAAGTTGTCGACTGCCACTGACTACAACTCCAGTAAGCCCTAGTCAGTGCAGCCAACAGTGAGGGATAATGGGAAATGCAATCCATAAGGAAGGCCATTAGTTCTCATCCCTGATTTAAATGTCCACAGTAAGAGTTAACAAGATATTCAGCATAGGAAGGCATTTATTTATTTATTTATTTATTTGCTTGCTTCCTTACTTGCTTCTAATTTGTATGAATTATCTGAAAAAGAAAAACCTTTGTGGTTTTCAAACAACTAATATGCAAATGATTTCATCAACTCAAGCAAGGCTGACACTTTAGCTATAAAAAGATGGCTCAAGTAAAGATATCTTTTGATTTTTTTAAAAATTGGATTTCTTTCCATTCTCAATATGAAAAAGGTTGCATGATTTTTTTTGAGGGAGGGGGACACACCAAGTCAAAATATATTTCTGCCACATCTGGAGTGTTTCAGTGCAATGACTCCACTGTTTCTAAGTCGAATGGAAGTAGTCTGATGTGTTTTGGAGGCATTTTGATATCTATCTATTGCCAAAAAAAAAAAAAAAGTATGAAAGAAATAAAAAATTGCAAATGAACTGTAGGCTGCTGAGGACTTGCAAGTTTGGAATAGGGGGCTTCATGAAGGCCACAGGCCACAATCCATTGCTTTCCCACTCACAGGGATTGTCTATACAATGCAAAAAGAAGTGGATTGCTCCACAGTAAAGGCAACTTGTAGCAGCTGTGAATTGTCCTAATGGGTTTTGGGGAGGAGAGATTGGCAGGCAGCTGCAAGTGAATTACTCATGTTTTTATTCTCACCAGTTGCCGTCACTGAACGGTATTTTTTTAAGCATATCTAATGTGTGAAAGTGCGATATTTTGCCTTAACAGAAAAGCAAAAATCCCCAAACCCCTGTTTTATTGCATAAGCGCTTGCTCACTAAGGTGAAAAAAAAAATGGCAGTTCCAGGTGCTTGCCTTGTTAGCAAGCCCCCCCCCCACTTGTCTGGCCGATCAGCTTTCAACTTCTTCTCTGGGAATCAAATCATTTTTGTTGCTTGTCCCAATGAGCAGGAATGCACATTCTCCCCGATGTTTTTTAAAAACTCTGGGAAAAGCAACAAAGGCTTTTCCTGTGGAGTATATGGTGTATTTTAGCCTTCCTCCTTCTAAACATGGCAATACGATACAGGATGCCATTAAGACAGGTCATATTCTCCTCACATTCCATGAGGAATATTTTTGCCATTTAGACAACCCCACAGCCTAAACTATCCCCTCACAGTGCTCAGGTAGCAACTGTCCAAAATGAGAACTTTGAAGAATGAAACTGGTATCCAGAGCTATAGGACTCCTGAGTCTTGAGGTTCTCCTCTACAACCAATAATCACATGGAAAGAAGTCAAAGCAAAACACAAAAATGGAAATACTCAAGCAAATGGTTCAACCACTTGGGAAAGAAAACTGCATTTCCCTGATGGTGTTATATCTTATTTTGGAAACTCCACTCTCTTCTCTAAAGCCTGTTGAGAAGCTACAAAACATTGGCAATGCTTCACAGTAATGCATGTGGCAATTTGATACTATCATGTCCATTATTGTTCTCATTTTATACAATTCACATCCATTTTCAGTTAACCTGTGTGTCATTTTCAAGCTCTGACAAAGGAGAGGACTACAGGAGGAAAAGCAGAAAGCTCCCAAACAGCAGTAGGTCAGACACTGCGATATGGTAGAGCTGGAGAATATGTGGCCACTAGATGCACTGCAACTCTTATCAGTTCTCAACACTGGCTATACTGTACCTTTGAACTTTTCCACCAGTGCTGTAAGAACATTCCCATTTCATATATTATTATTGGAATGTATCTTGGTTATGCTCTTGTTACCTAGCCCATCCCAAGTAAATATGTGCCACTTTGGGTCCCATATGAGAGGAAAGTGGGATATGAATGGAGGAGAGGGAGGGAGGGATAATAATTATGTGTGACCAAAACCCTACAAGGTTATCTTTTGTTTTCATCCTGGGCTACCACCACCCACTTCATCCCTTCCGAAAACACTCCACATATCGTCTTGAGAGGTAATAAAGTGATTCCTGGATTGGGCAGATCTACATGTCACTAGTTGTTCATAGCTGGGACCCAGAGAATTCATTGAAAGAATGAAGTCAGGAAGAGATAAACACAAATAAAATTGAGAAGGAGGAGGAGGAGGAGGCTTTTCACTGAAATGAACCCAACTAAGCTGGCTAACTATTTCTTACATGATTGTCATCATATCTTTCCCACAACTTTCTCTGAACTTTAATTTACCCTCTTCCTCCTCCTTGAGTTGAGAAGAATATTTTAAATATTTGCAAAACAAGCAACTGTACTACAGCATTGTCTATGCAGAAAACATTTAAGTGCAGAATTTTGTACAGTATAAATCCTGGACGGTGAATAGTCTTCAAAAACAGCAACGTATTCAAAAACTCTCTTGTAGTGGGAAGAAAACTGCTGAAAATAAAACAAACAACAGAAACCTACTCATTGCTTCCTTTGAAAACAAATTTCGTGCTCCTCCCCTTCGTCCTCCAAATAGCCAAAGCTCTAGCTCCAGCAACCCATTACATACCTTGTATTCTTCCTGTACCCATTATAGTTTCTATTTTTTTCTACTTGGCTCTACTCACATATTTCATTTCCTTAACTGCTCTAAATACAAACTGAGCTAAGCATATGCATTATCATCTGTTCCTGGGGCCCAACTATAGTGCTAAACAATATGACACGCCTGGCCCAACTGGCACCCACTCAGCTGAATTGTTTTAGATATAATCCCAGCTGTTTATTTTATTAAAAAAACCAGAAAATTTAAGAACTTGTGCCCCAAATTACTTCTTCTTCTTTTTTAAAAATGGTCTGTCATGTCTTGTAGAGTGGTGGTTCTCAATCATGGTTCTTCCAGTTATTTTGCATTTCAGCTTTCAGATTGTTGCAAATAACTTGGGGAGGAATGCAGTTAGCATGAGCTAAAACAGTCCAGAGGTTAAACACTGATAAAGTGGATATGAGTGAAACAAGGTGGAGAGATCACAGTAGGATCATCTAGAGAAGCCATTGCCAGAAGTCCCAAGAATCAAGGTCAAGGCGTCCCAGCTAGGAAGATATCTTCTTTGAGTGGTGTCCAAGATTGCTTCCAGCAATGACCCTGTGTTATAGCCCACCTTTTCTAGAAAGGCTGATAATGGGGAAGGAATAGCTGGGGCTGCTCTGATTGTCTGTAGGTAGTTGTCTATTGCTACCCACCACCACCTCCACCAAGCTATCATATCTGAGGCTTGGCTGCAAGGGACAACACAGAAACATCAATTGTCATGGGAGTTGATGTCCAAACATCTGGAGAGCCAAAGGCTGAGAACTACTGATTCTGATTGCAAGGCTGAGAACAGAAATTGCCTTTCCACTGGTATTTTCAAAACTACCTGGGGGGATTCAGGGTGAACAAATGGGGTAATATATGTAAAAAATAAATATATGGTGAACCCTGAAGCTAGCTTATCAGACTACCATGTCAAAGCATAGTAAATGGGTCTAGCTACAAGTATACCATTGGTAGTTGCTTAGTAGCCAAATCTGTGGTACAAGTACCTGCAGGTTCACTTACCCACATCCAAAAAATATGTTCTCTCTAGGCATTTTTAAGATACAGTAGGACCCCCGTATCTGCAGGGGATCGGTTCTGCCCTCCGCCCCATGGATATTGAAAACTATGTATAACAGTGAACAACATTGAAAATAATGGGGCTTCCAGTTTAAAATACCATAGACTTGTCTTGGAAGACTTAGAAAATGGCTAGAGAGGACATATTTTCTAGGAAGATTCTGTGGTGTGCTGTTTTGTGTTCCACAGATAACTGAATCAGTGGATAATGGATCAGTGGATATAGGGCCCTACTGTATTTAAGTTGTTATTTACATGCCCTAAAATTTTGGTCATCCCTCTGTATCTACGGGTTCTGCATCCATAGATTCAACCAATCACAGCTCAAAAATATTTGGGAGGAGTTTTTTTAAAAAACCTTGCTGTTTCCCATTTTATATAAAGGACACCATTTTACTACAACATTGTATATAATGGGACTTGATCACCCATAGATTTTGGTATCCACAGGGAGTCCTGGAACCAAACCCCAGTGGATATTGAGGGCCCATTGTATAAAGGATTTTTTTTAAAAAAATAGTAGACTAATGTGCATACAGAGCAGAACTTGTGGGTACACACATATGAGAGTGATGGGGAGCAAATGCAACCTGATTCATTCATCCCAGCCTGGGAATATCTTCTTATTCACATATTCTGGAAAACAAAGTGGAGGAAGTGGCAGGGGGTGGAGAAAAAGAGAAGGTGGAAGAACCTTTAAGAGTAACTGGTTTTTGTTTTAGCATGAGCTTTTGTGGATATAAACCTACTTCCTCAATGAAGAACAGAATGATATTCTGGAAAATAATTTATGATTAAATTACCAGGAATGGCACTCTTGCTAAATAGTAGTTGTTAGCCTGGTCTCTAAGAAAGCCAAATAAAGTTAGGATCCTAACTATACCAACATTAGCAGAATAATGGAAAGACATACTGGCAAATATAGCTGGCCAACATCTGTCAGGTCCAATGAAGTTTTCACTGTTCAACATTTGGTCAAAAATAAAAATGACTGATGTGGTCTAACCATACGGTTGTAGAATGGAAGTGTGTGACATTCAGTGTTGATGGCTGAAAAACACCTGGTGTTGCATGCCCATAAAAATTATTGCAATGTAATTGGAATAGCAAAACAAAAGGATTTTACAAGAAAGGAACACTGAATTAATGAAATCATTGTTTATCCCAAGCAGTGGCATAGTTTAGCCAAAGCTTGCATGGGTGAAACTTCATTTTGATTAGCAGGGATGATGGTATTATTCACAACTTCACCCCAGGTCCCCCTTGCTCCCTCTAGCTGCAAGCCTTACAGTAGCATTCTCTCTTATGCTCCCTCTCTCTCTGATTTTGTCTACATGTATGTACATGTATATGTATTTCCCCAGCTTTACTGTCTTGTTGTGAGCTATCCTTGTTGCAGTGCCAACCATTTTGGGCTGCCTCGATGTTAAATGCATAATTGAGACCCACGAGCTTTCCCAGAGACCTGCTCCTGGTGGAGTGGAAAATTCTTCAAACTGTGTGTTGATAGGAATCAAGCCAACTGCCTTCATGTTTGGACTTTCTTTGGACATTTAGGTGTGAGGATTTGTTGTGATGAGCACCCACATTTCAAAACGTACCACTACAGTTGTGATCCTCATCTCACACATTGTATCTATTTGGGTTGCTCTTTAGAAAGCTTGAGACCTTTCCAGTTGTCATGCATTCCTTAGGATGGGGGAACATCCCTTATGCATTTTTGATCACAGGCATGCAAATCTCCTACAAGCCCATCTGACAAAATGAATCGACTCTCCACTGATCCCATCCATCTTTCATGAGGTGGTGGAAGATGTGGCAGTGATGACTACCAAACTGAAAGGGAACCTGTCACTACCTGTCAGGTTAAGAGGCAGTGTGAAGTTTGTGAAACAAAACCAATCTCAAGCTGTTCTTTTCTACAGTCATCTCCTCAATTAGATGGCACTTAATGGAATAATGAGCAACTGGGAACCATGTACAAGGAAAGTTCATTAAACCTAGTTAAAAATGAATAAAAATCAGAATCAATTCCCATTAGCAGAGGCACTGGCATTCCACATATCTTTAGGAGCTTTATTATGAATTTATTCATCATCTGAATATAATGCTGCCCATTTTTTCCCTTAACTCCTTCCCCCCACCCCCATCCCTAATAAAAATGAATGTGGCATAAGGCTTGGTACTTGTCTCTTCTTCTTTTTTCAAGCATTGTATAAAATATTTAAACAATGTCTTTTGCTTCTTGTGGCCGTGCCCTTATTGTGTCAACTCCAATTAGTTAAGTACACAAGTGGGAGTAAACAAAGGTGACAGATAAATGAAACTTAGGGGTACAAATGTGTCAGTAGCCCCTGCACATGATCTGTCCTTCAGCTCCTTGATTGTGGATTTGTACTTTGCCATGCAAGGAACCAAAAGGAGGAAGATCAAAGCTTCAGAACTAATTGCTTCTTATAGGACTAGACACATTGTTTCTCCCTCTGCCCTCCATCCATTGCACATGATCTCTCTCCATGCTTACAAACTTTTTGGTCTCATTGAAGACTGCTGAACAAGCAGAGGAAATACAACCACAGCTCTGATCTTGGCTTTATTAGCAGTAGCATTTGGAATAGAAAACTTAACACAAATGAATTAATTAAAGGTTTGTGGGGAACCCTGTGGAGAGATTATGCTAAGCAAGTTTCTTTAAAAATCATTTGGCTTCTCAACTTTCCAGGGGCCCATTCACACTGTTGAATTATAGTGCAATTATTCCACTTTAATTGCCATGACAACATCATATGGAATCCTGGGACTAGGAGTTTAGGGAGGGGTATTTAGAATTCTCAGCCAGAGTTCTCCAGTGCTTCAAAAAACTACAAACCCAAGGATTCCATAAAATGAAACCATGGCAGTTAAAGTGGAATAGTAGCACGATAATTCAGTAGTGTGAATGGGCCCTAGGACTCTCTAAGTGTGCCTCAAAATGTTTCTGTAGGTCAAATTTCATGTCATCTGGGGATGCATGAGAAGAGCTAGATTTTAAATTCTGATGTAATGCTTCACTAATTTCCTTCTTGAAGAAAACAATCCATAGCTTAAGGCACTTTTTTCTCACTGTGAGAAAAGCTTCAAAAACTGTATAGTATTTGGAGACTCTTCACAGTTCAAGAGTTATCACGCTAACACAACAAATTGCACATGGTTGTTTTGTGCAGAAAAAGGCTGCATAATCTGTGCATAATAGAATGCACAGAGAACCTCTATTTTCTGCATAGAAAATTCTATTTTTGCACAGAAAAAAGTGTATTATTTATTTATTTAATTGATTGATTTATATCCTGCTTTTCTCTCAAATGGGACTCAGAGCTGCTTATAATATAATTAAAACAGAACATCTGAAACAATATTCTGCAAAATATAATACAATACAGAAGATCTAAAACAATATACTGCACAAAACAACCACATGCCATACGGGCCAAAACCACTGTAATCACCTTGTCCCTGGTGCTGGCAGTCCTCACAATGTATGGCTAATTCTGGAGAGGTAATACATATTTTAGCCCTTAACCCACTTTGCCCCACACTAAGCAAAGTTAGGGAAAATCCCAATGTTTTGCAGAACACTCAGAGTGGCTTCGGGTTCTGTTGGCATGCAAACATCTGGATCAGGTCCGATTCAGCCAGTCCAGTTGTCCACATACCATAGTCTTTGCTATTTCCTTTCTCCATGCTGAGCAGCACAGGGAAAGGGATGGCCTACCTTCAGAACTTCTGCCACCTCCTCCTTGTGGGCTGGATCTCCATGGAAAGCCTGCCCAGTGTGCTACTGCTTCTGCTGAGGCAAAAAATGGGCACCTGGACATGTGATCAACAAGGAGGGGGTTGATCACATGTCCTTGTTGATCACAAAGGCACCCCATTCTGCCCTCAGTAGAAACAGTGGCACACCAGGCAGGCTTTCCACAAAGCTTCTGCTCATGAGGAGGTGGTGGCTCCAATGAGATCCAGCCCCTTCCCTGTGCTCCTGCCATCGCTGCCTCACTGGCCAATCAGCTGTGGGAAGCCTGCCCGATGTGGTCACTTTGTGAGGGCAGAATGGGTCACCTGTGCAATCAATGAGGAGGAGGTAGAGCAACCCCCTCCTTGTTGACCACGTCTCTGGGCATCTATTTCTGCCACCAGTGGAAGTGACAATGCTAGCAAAGTTCTCGCAGGGAACTGCTTGGCTGGCAAGGTGGCAGCAGCACTGTAGACAAGGGGATGGGGCAGCAGGGCCAATGCAGTCTCGGCCCAGCTGGCCCATGTGGACAACAATATGCCACCACACCAGATTGGGCCCTGTGCATGTGGCCACCATTGTGATCAGTCCTGGGCCAGCCTGGAACATAGTGCTTGGGACTGGCCCCAGATTAAGTGGCCAGTATGGACAAGGCCTGAGTGCTTTTCCAAAATATGTGCATTTTCCTTTTTTTTAAAATGAGGAATTATGTGCATTTTTCTACCATTGACTATAGCATGTTTGTGCACCTTTAAAAATGTATCTATTTTTTCTATGTATACATTTTCAGCAGTTTGCATTTTTGGATGTATTTTTGCTTCTGTACAAAACAGATTGGGAGCTAATAAATACATGGATCTTCTACCACAAATTGATATTCAAGTCTCTTTTCAGTTCTGGGAGTTACAGTAAACTCATATCGATCTGTGAATCCCATGAATTACTCACCCATTCCTGGTATATCCATAGTGTTGTTCTGACCTGTCATTCACGCATCAAGAAATCTGTCTTGGGCCTAGGGTTGCCAGATCTCAGGGCTTGGCTCTGAGTCTCCAGTTTTCATGGGCCATCCCTGTTGGAAGCAAAGAGGCATCAATACTTGTATAAAGTGATTTCTGAGAAAGGGGAGTCTGGATAGCATATGAACTTTGTTTCACCTCTCTATACCTTTCTTTGGTCTATGTACTCAAGCCTTTTGCTTTCTTCTTACCTTAAGAGTCATTTTTCCCTTCTTCAAGAAGTTAGTCTCTTTGTTCCCTTTGTCTGGAAGGGAACATCCATGCAGCTCCAACCCCAGTGATGGCTGCTAGCTTAAACCCACATATGACAGCCAGTTTTAGGGGCTCTTCTTACCTTTCCTATCCTAAGTTTTCCTGAGACAATAATCATAAGCTTTTCTTTTACCTTTCAAGAGTGTCCAGAGTAATTACCCCTATTTCTACTACAAGCTCGTATTGCGCTGCCCTCTGCTTAATATAGTTATCAAACATTCCTACAATCTCCAGGTAGGACATAAAGCAATCCCAGTTTTCCAGATATGGTGGGCTTAGCCCCAGGCCAGGGGAAAGAGCAGTGTGCGACTCTCCAGCTCAGATAGGAACACAGCAGCATCTTACAATGACTTAACTGATATGTTGCTGCAACTTGTAAAGACTCCGAGTGGGGGAGTGTATATGCATTTATTTCCCTTCCTCTTTCCCTTCTATGCATTGTGGTGTCAGGGCTTACCATCCATTCTCCTCTGCATCAACATTGTGGCTATATAGAATGTTCCAGATCCCATCTCCATATGTAAGCAAGAAGTAATAATCCCATCATTTCATCTTGATCTAGGAACAGCACCTTTAATTGAGATTTCTGTCTTAATTTTCAAACTGGAAAATATGTTTGCTGTGTAGGTGTATGTTGCTTTATTTATTTATTGCCATCATTGTACACACCACTTTCCAAGTAAAAGGTCATCAGAACAATTAGCTGCCCTCAGGCTTAAAATCTAATTAAGACATGGCACAAAAGGCAAAGGGAATGGCAGTGTGTGGGGAGTGGGGGTTAAGTCCAGCAGATACTCTCTCTCTGAGGCCAGGGCAATGGCCATTGGGATGGGCCTAGGCATGATAGAGTTGTGCCTGACTCCTCTTCTCTCCCTCTGAGGACAGGACCATGGCAGTTAGGATGGAAGGATGGACTTCCATCTGATTTTGGACCTAGGCATGATGGAGCTGTGCCTTCCTCTTCTTCTCTCCCTCCAAGGCCAGGGCAATGGCAGTTGGAATGGATGGAGGGGCTTTCATCTGCTTCTGGGCTTAGGCATGATGGAGCTGTGCCCACCTCTTCTTCTCTCCCTCCTCCTCCTCTGGCTTTTCTTCGCAAACGAAGATTCAGGAAGGACTCATCCCGCGCCTTCTGCAAGCGCGCTGATGACTAAAAAGGCCAATCCGAGATAAACAAGTCCGGTTGCAAAAAGCGCAGCAGAAGGTCTCCTTGGGTGATGTTTTTGGGTTGTGATTCTTTCTGCGTTGTCGTTTCTCTTCAAGACTTGTTCGTCGTGAGTTCTCAAATAAGGCTGCAGCATTGTGGATAGTGCGTCTCCATGCCTCCCGATGTGAGGCCAGGGCGGACCACTGTTGGTGATCAATTTGGCCAAGCCTGAGATGTTGTTTCAGGGAGTCTTTGTATCGCTTTTTTGGAGCGCCCCTCTTACGCTGACCCGTGGCGAGTTCACCGTAGAGTAGTATTTTTGGGAGGCGATGGTCCTCCATCCTAGAAACGTGCCCTGCCCAGCGCAGCTGTGTTCTCAATATCATGGCCTCAATGCTGGTGATCCCTGCTTGTTCAAGGACAGCAACATTCGTCACATAGTCAGTCCAGTGTATATTTAGGATTGTGCGTAGACAGCGCTGATGAAAGCGCTCGAGGAGTCGTAGGTGGTGGCGATAGGTAACCCATGTTTCAGATCCATAAAGGAGGATAGACAGTACAATGGCTCTATACACACTGATTTTTGTGCTTTGCCTCAGGTGTTTATTGCTCCAGACTCTTTTGTGAAGTCTTCCAAATGCACTATATGCCTTTGCTAATCTGTGATCGATCTCTTTGTCAATCTTGGCATCTGAGGAGATGATGCTTCCCAGGTAGGTGAACTGCTGAACGGACTTGAGCACTGATTTGCCGACGGCAATGTGGGGATGGTGGTGTTCGTCCTGTGGTGCAGGCTGGTAAAGAACTTCTGTTTTCTTCAGGTTGACTTCTAGCCCAAACAGCTCTGCTGCTGTTGCAAAGCAGGACGTTAGGCGCTGCAGAGCTGCTTCTGTGTGGGCAACAAGGGCAGCATCATCGGCGAAGAGCAGCTCACGGACTAGATAGTTTAGAGTCTTAGTGTGAGCCCTCAGACGGCTTAAGTTAAACAAGCTACCATCAGTACGGTAGCGTATATAGATGCCGTCGTCTTCTTCAAGCTCTGCCATAGCCCTTTGGAGCATCGTGCTAAAGAAGATTGTAAATAACGTTGGTGCAAGAACACAACCTTGCTTCACTCCATTAGTTATTAGAAAGGGCTCTGAAAGAGCATCGCCATATCTGACTTGACCACGCTGGCCCTCGTGTAGCAAGATAATCATTTTAAGGAATTTGGGGGCACATCCTAGTTTTTCCAGGATCTGCCACAGACCTTTTCTACTTACAGTGTCAAAGGCTTTGGTGAGGTCGACAAATGTTACATAGAGACCCTTGTTCTGCTCCCTACATTTTTCTTGCAGTTGCCTAAGGGCAAATACCATGTCTGTAGTACTCCTATTGGCTCTGAAGCCACATTGGCTTTCAGGGAGAAGTTCTTCTGCAATAGCAGGAACTAATCTGTTCAGGAGTATCCTTGCAAGGATTTTTCCAGCAATAGAGAGCAGTGTTATGCCTCGATAGTTTGAGCAGTCGGATTTTGCTCCTTTTTTCTTGTACAGGGTGATGATGACTGCATCTCGGAGGTCTGATGGCAGTTCCCCTTTTTCCCAGCAATTCACAAGGAATTCGTGGAATTTTTCGTGGAGTGCATGACCTCCGTGTTTCCAAACTTCAGGTGGGATTCCATCAATCCCAGCTGCCTTGCCGTTTTTCATCTGCTGTATGGCCATAAGGGTCTCTTCCAAAGTGGGAGCTATGTCCAATTCATTTTTCATTGGTTTTTGTATCATATATTGGATAGCTGAGGCTTGGACTACTCGGTTGGCGCTAAAGAGACTTTGAAAATGTTCAGCCCAACGATTTAGGATGGAGGCTTTATCAGTAATTAATGTTTGACCATCTGTACTGTATAAGGAGCTTTGGACCTGATAAGTAGGTCCAAACACTGCTTTAAGAGCTTCATAAAATCCTCTATGATCACCCAGATCTGCACAGCGTTGTGTCTTTTCTGCTAAATTGATCCACCACTTGTTCTGCATGTCTCGGAGTTTTTGTTGTAGTTTGCTACATGTGAGGCGGAAAGCTGCTTTTCTTACATGACAGGTTGGCTGGGCGAGGTATGCCTGGTGAGCAGCTCTCTTCCTTGCCAACAGCTCCTGGATCTCTTGGTTGTTTTCATCAAACCAGTCTTGATTTTTCTTGTGGGAGAACCCGAGGGATTCTTCTGCAGACTGGAGGATACTGTTTTTGATATGTTGCCAAAGCACTGTAGGAGAAGGATCTGTAGGATGGTCTTCAAGTTTCGTTTGTAGGTTTGCCTGGAAGTTGTCTCTCATGGTAGCTTGTTGAAGATTGTTGACTTGGAGCCTCTTCTTTAAGATGCCACCCCTCTTAGGTTTGAACTTAAGATGAAGATTTAGTTTACATCTGACGAGGCGATGATCTGTTTGGCATTCTGCACTGGGCATCACTCGGGTATGACGGACATCACGAATGTCTCTCTGACGGACTAGAACGTAGTCAATGAGGTGCCAATGTTTGGATCGGGGATGCATCCAGGTTGTCTTCAAGCTTTCTTTCTGCTGAAAGATTGTGTTTGTAATAGTCAGCTGTTGTTCTGCACAGAACTCTAGCAGGAGGCGTCCATTATCATTGCAATTTCCAACACCATGCTTGCCTAAGACACCTTTCCAGGCTTCGGAATTCTTTCCTACTCTGGCATTGAAGTCACCAAGTATAATAATTTTATCTTCTACAGGGACTTTTTGTATGAGTTGGCGTAGGTCTGTGTAGAGTTTGTCTTTCTCTACAGGGTCGGCTTGCATAGTTGGGGCATATACACTAAAGAGAACAACATGTGGGAGGCGTAAGGAAATAATGCGATCAGAGTGTCCTGTTGGCAAGGTTTCGAGTTTGGATGCAATGGAGTTTTTAATCATGAAGCCTACTCCTGAAAGATGTTTTTCGGTTTTGGGTTTGCCAGACCAGTAAAGTGTGTAGCCGGCGCCATGTTCTTTAAGGCTGCCTTCCTCATGGAAGCGAACTTCACTAAGAGCAGCGATGTCAATATTAAGCCGTGATAGTTCAAGGGCTATTAGGGCAGAACGACGCTCAGGCCGTCCACTATCTTTAGAGTCTTGCATGGTTCTGATGTTCCAGCATGCAAGTGTCAGTTTATTTACACCTTTGGAGGCCGGTGTGTGCCTTTGTTTCTTTGCCTTGGTTTGACCGCATCAGAAGATTCCCGTTGGCCGCGGCTAGCCAACCAGGTAGTTGGGGATGAGCTTTCTTTAGGCCACCTTTTCTAGGCCCCTCTCCATATGGAGCAAGCAGTGCTCTCCTTAAAAAAGGCTGCTTGGTCGTTCAGAATGCTGCCGAACAAGACTGTCATCTCCCGGGTCAGGCTTGAGCGACCAATGTCCTGAACCGCCTGCATGCAGGGTTGGGGCTGCGGCTTCCAGTGCATCTTTACACCTGCCGGTTTCGTCCCTCGCCAGTCGCTACAGGGCTTTTTTGGAAATGGATTTGTCCTTCGAGCCTGTGCAATGGATTTTTCTGGTGGAGCGCAGCGTGCACAGAACTGGCCTCACCCTTTAAACCAGAGATTCATCTGCCGTGGCCTTGCAAGCATGGACGTGGCAGCGAGGTCCTCGGGCCGTAGGTTTGATTAGAGTTTCCTTCTCTTAGATGGTTGACCTTACAGGGTTGGACGAGCACCATCTGCCCGGGTTTGCCAGAGCAATGGCAGTTGGGATGGATTGAGGGGCTTTCATCTGCTTTCGGGCTTAGGCATGATGGAGCTGTGCCTTCCTCTTTTTCTCTCCCTCCAAGGCCAGGGCAATGGCAGTTGGAATGGATGGAGGGGCTTTCATCTGCTTCTGGGCTTAGGCATGATGGAACACATGTATGCATGGAATGTATGTGCATGTTTGAATGACAACCTGTGAGCAACTGTGCTCAGTGCTTAATGTGCAACACTTAATGACATCAACAGGGGGCATCCCTATGTCTCAGGTTTTGGCCTGGAAACCTCAGAGCCTGGGACGATCCAGAGCTGGAAAGTCTACATTGAGCTATTGGGGAACTAAACACTTAGCCCTATTTAGCAATAGGCTTAGGAAATAAAGGCTGGACTACTATGCATACACACTGTGTTATTTACCCTGAAGTAAACATGCCTAGGATTGGTAAAGAGACTCACCAAAAATATATTGCTATGTTTCATGAATAAATCCATGCTGGGAGAAGAGGGAGGTGGGTATGTTATAAGCTTCAAAGGTCTCCAGGGAAACTGGAATGATGTGATTTGTCTGTCAGATCTAGTGTGAGGAAATAAATATCTCTGAATGAAAACCATTATCCTTTCAGAAAGTGACACCCAAGTTATGATATACTAACCCTCTCCCCTTCCCCAACCCACTGCCTGCTTGCTGATTCCAAGCATTCAGGATGGGAAGCCAGAAAGATTGCCAAAAGAGATAATCCTAAAAAATACCTTTTATCAAAATTGTAAACCTCACCTTTAAAAGTGCCATCACCATTTGGGCAGCATTCCTCCAGAATAATGGGATGCCGGCAATGTTTTGTGAATAATGTTTGTTGATCCCCCGTAGGAGACACACATCAAAGAAGATAAAAGAAGATGATGAATCTCTCCTTATTGGGAGACTCATAGTCTGCTAGCATAAATAGGATATTACAGAGATGTAGCATTCAGGAAATTTTACATATCTGCTGTGGGAAAGATCACCCACTGTTTGTTTCCATATAGGCATAGATGTGTATGTATGTGTAGTATCCACATAGAATTTTCACTAATGTGGGATCTCAGATGCATGCAGGAGGGGTGAATCTGTGAGTTTTGCTTTCTCCCACATCTACAGTTTTAAAATCTCAGGGCATATCTGAACCACACAATTATATCATTGTCATACTACTTTAATTATCATAGTTCCATACAAAAGAACCCTGGGATTTACAGTTTGGTGAGATACTTAGAATTCTCTGTTAAAGAGCTCTAGTCTCTTCCCTTGAATTACAATTCCCAAACTGCCCTAATAAGATAAAGGAGTCAGAATTAAATCAGTTTAATTCTGTAATGTAGCCAGGCACTTGCAGTATCTTGGGAATTGTAGTTCATTACCTCCCCAGAGTGGAGTAAAGCTATGTAGCTGAAAAGACTAAGTACCTCATCAAACTGCAAATTCCAGGATTCCTTAGGATGAAGCTATGATAGTCAAAGTGTTATGAAACTGATATTATTCTGCAGTGCAGACATCTCTTCAATTCTTTCCATCCAGTGACAAAATTATGTAAGTTCTCATTTTAAAAAAATGAAGGAAGGAAAATGCTCACCTGTCCCTAAGATATGGTTGAAGAGATGATTTAAGCAGCAAAGCTGGTACCATGTTTTGGAGAAAGAGGACAGGAGTGCTCACCTCCACTTTGAAAATTCTTGGGGCCCAGCTCTGTGCCATCCTTCCTGCTTACAAATGTCTGCCTTTGACTCCCTTTTGCTTCATTAAGTGGAACTACTCAGATCTGTTAACCCCGAGAAGCGGTCCTGATGATAATGAAAAATAAATCCCGCCAGCAGTTCAAAGTAACCTCTCTCAAATTCATACAAAATAAATTGGGTTTGGTGCTTCGCAGGTGGCATGTTTCAGTTTGTTACCCTGACGGCTTGTCTTGTACTCACTCGCTGTTCAATTATGCATTATTTTCTGTTCTCATTACGGACCTTCAAACATCCATGAAAATATCCTCATTTGGAGTTTCTCCTGTCCTTGTTAAATTTTTATCTCACATAAAGGAGAAAGATAATGGCGTTAAGACCAATGTAGAGTCAAATTGAGAAGAGATAGGAGAGATCTCTTCATTCTGTTCGATGCTGCTCTTTGGTTGCCAATCCCCCTTATCCAAATAAATTAATTCAGGTTGGATTTTACAAACTAATCTAATCCAGTTAGGGCAGTGGTTGGGATGGTTGAAGGCAAAGACAGATGTAATAAACCTTGAATGACAGGTTCTTCACTCATTGTGTGAAAAGCATGGGGTGCTTTGGGAAGGCATAATTCAATATGTTCATGTACTTTTTAGCATCTTATTTCAACATAACAAGTGGGGCCTGGTACAAAATGTTGCTGTTCATCTTCTTTTCTAACAGGAGTCTTCCTATTCTATATTCTGGCCCTTGTTTCCTTCAGCAGTTTCACTGTCTCTTCTCTATTTGATTTTCCTTTTCCAACTGACTTCCAGCATTTTGTGGTTACTGAGCATCCTCAGATGCAGAGGCCTGTCTACTTAGGTAACTTGTATGGTTGAGTTGTTTTTTTTTTTTAATTCAAAGTCTTGCCAATACCTCTCTCTTACTTCTCTCAGTGGTCCCCATTTTCCTGTTGGCACACATCAGGTGACTTTTATATCAGAGCAAGGAAGCCAAAGTGTAGTCCCTTGGCGGTATATAGCCCCCGAACCCCCATCCCCCCCATGTACCCCAATACTGAATTTTTTTAAAGAGTGTGATTTTCAGGAATTTTTTGCCCCAACTTCACTCATAAATCTCCCCGAACACATGAAAACATGCAAAAAAAAAAAAAAATTCTAACCCATAACCACGTAGTACCTCTGAATACTTCCATTTTCTTCTTCAGTCACTCTCAAAATGGCAACAGGAAGAGACACACCTTTGCTTCCTGGCACCATTTTGAGAAGCTCTACAGAGGCATTTGGGCTTGTTGGGGAAGGGGAGAAGCACATGAGGGATGGGTGGGAGGAGAAACTGGTCTTTGGCCTCCTGTAGTTCCCCATCTTTATATAGTAGAACAAGGGTGAAGAACCTCTTCCATTCCAAGGGTTGGTTTCACTTTAGGGGAACTTTATGGTGGGTGCATTGCAGTAGTGAGCAGGGCCAAATTTAAAAGGATGGAGCCAAAAATGCCAACAAATTTTTATCTCAAAGCTCTGGCTGTCCTTAACTAAGCCTTAGAAAAGACATTTCAACCTTATAAAGCTGATGGCCATGTAATTCGGGGCTTGTTTACACCAGCCAAATAAACTATCCTCCCCTCCCATCCCTACAGCAATCACTCTAGACAACATAGAGCCAAATCCCTGATTCTGGTGTGAACAATCTTCATGACTTCTGGCCAGTTCAGCACCAAACCCATACTAAACCACCCTTAAAACAGAGTAAAGAAACTCAACTTTTGCTCTGGAATTTTACAGGAAAACCAGGTGCACTCTGCAGTGACAGCAGCCGTATGTCTTCACATGTATACCCAGTTGCCTGGGGCTGTCACCACGATTCATGTCCTCTGAGGTCACAACAAGGCACCCAGCCATACGATCAACACTGGGTGACCCTTTTCTGGTCTCAAAGGACATGACTCATGCTGGCAGAGGTGGCATCAGGCAACACAGCAGGGACACGTGAAGCCATCTGCCCAGTGTAATTGTGGAGTGTACTGGTAAGGGCGAGGGAACCAGGGCAGCTCCAGGGCCAGAATACTTCAGGCTGAACACAGATTATCTTTGCTGGTATAGACGAACCCTTAGAATATATATTACAACAGAAAAAAAAAACCTTTCAAAATTATGGTGCTGTGGGCAAATGCAGCCCCCAGACATAAGGTTTCCTACTACTGTGAGTTTCCCTCAGGCCCATTCATAAGCGGTCATGTTGCCACATCAGCAAATCCCTTCATGCATGTAGCAAGGGTTATGTGCATATACACAAGCTTCCTATTTCTCCGCTTCTAATGCCGTTAGTGCCAACCTACAAACAGAGCCAGAAATCCCCCCACAGATGGTCAGTCTCACCTCTGACCTTCAAGTCTGTCCCATTTCACCATCACTATTTTGATGACTTTCCTTGAAATATCCATCTGTACAGAGAGGTTATTGGAGAGGAACTGATAATAATGAGTTTACAATTGATTATCATTGATCCTTCTTGAGGAAGAAGAAGAAAGAAGGAAAGCATGTCAAGCAATCACTAAGCATTTAAAACGTTTTATGGATTAAATGCCGTAATTGTTTACTCCTAGTGTTTGGTTAGTTGAAACACATAATTCCTTCTGCCAGTACAGGTGGAATATCCCTTATCTGAAATGCTTGAGGCCAGAAGTGTTTTGGATTGGATTTCAGATATTTTTGGATTTTTGAATACCTGTATTTGCATATACGTACATAATGAGATATCTTGGAGATGGGACCCAAGCCTAAACACAAATTTCATTTATGCTTAATATATGCCATATATACATAGCCTGAAGGTAATGTTATACAATATTTTTGATAATTATGTGCATGAAACAAAGTTTGTTTACATTGAAATATCAGAAAGCAAAGGTGTCACTATCTCAGTCAACCATTTGGACAATTTAGGATTTTAGAGTATTTTGGATTTCAGAATTCCAGATAAGAAATGTTCAACATGTACTTTTAAAAAAGAGAGAGAGATGCTTTCATATTGACCATATCTCTTTGGTAATTCAAATATGAAGCTGATCTTCTGTTGGTTTTTCATATCCACAGAACTCATGAAGTTCACAGGAGTTTCCTGCATTTTGATGTTCTCCGGGCCTGAGTCAGGCCTTCAAATGAGAGCATTTGATCTATTATTCCTTCTGGAATACACCTCCTAGTGTCACAACATTTCATTTGGTTGGGTATTATAAACTGTGTGTAGTGGGGGATGTTGGAAGTGCAACAGTGCTTTGTACTGAAGAGTCAAGAATGCCTCAGAGTAGGGTTAGATAGTTTGAGTGACCCATAATCCTCCTTGCTTGTCTACCTATCTTGCTCCCTCTGTGATGTAAACTGATACTCTTAGGGATGTTCCTACCTCTTCCCCTCCCCAGAACTCTCCCAGCTCTCCCTAGAGATGTAGCTAGCTTAGATTAGCACCCTGAGGGGTAGCCCATATGGTGAAATAATTCCTCATGGAATCCAGGGGGAGGTCCCATGTGTCCAAATGGGATCCTGCAGCGTTCCATTGGTTTTGGAGGAAGAGGGAGCAACATTTGGGGGAAATCTGTGGTAAAAGCCCCCAGGACTTTTCCTGAGCTTTTTTGACAACTGCAGGGGAAATGTGAAGTCGAAGGCTTTCATGGCCGACATCCATAGATTTTGGTTGGTTGATGGGCCATTAACTGCTGCTAGAAATCCCCCTGTCCCTGGGACGAATTCCTTTGTAAGTGTTGAGTTTTTATTCTGTTGGCTATTAACCAACCATTAGCCAAACAGACACTAACGAGCCTTGCATTTCTATACCCAGAAACTAATCTTTCAAGTAAACAAATTTACATATACTCCCCAACAGGGGGTCACAGCATATATAAGTCCACATACACTCCTACCCAACCATTCTCTGAAGATGCCAGCCACAGATGCAGGCAAAACGTCAGAAAGAAACTATTCCAGAACACGGTCTCACAGCCCGGAAAAAAACCAAGGAAAATCTACGCAGGGGAAATGTTCATTACCCACATGTTAGGACAACCAAATTGCATCACAGCGCATTGCTGAAGAGGATAGCTGATTGGTTGGATGTGCACAGGGGGTGGAGCTTGCTAAGAAGGCAGACTTTGGAACCACCATGTTGGATTGTTGGTGTAGCAATCGTGTGCTGAGGTGATGAAACAGCCTTTCTTTCCTTCTTTTTTTTTCATTATTTAAGCAGAAAATCGCTCTTCTGCTCCTTGGATTTAGCTCCCATTTTTGAATGGTAGTCCATGATTAACTCATCTGCATGGGCTCATTTACATAGACCAGGATACACCAGCTCCCCACTGGCATATGCTACCCACTGATCATGCCTCTTTCTTCCCCATTACCTTCACGAAATGGGCTGGAGTCCTGACATGCATGCCGTCCTATCTCTGCAACTTCTGTCTCACACATCCCACTCTCTGACATAAGGAGGCAGGCTCACAGCATGTGAATAGGGCCTTCTTCCTGGGTATGGAAGAGTGGGGCAGGAGACAGCTGCATTGACAGGCCGACATGGTGGAACAGGCTCCTATGATCACATGGGGCCCGATCTGTCCCCCCCCCCACCGGCTGGAACAGATTTAAACAAATTTTTAATTTATTGGGCCCTATGCCATCTTCCCCTCAGAAGTTGTCAGGACTACCCAGGGGCAAAACAGGGCAAAAGCCCTGCATCATCAGGACTGCAAGGATACAAGATGGGGGCAAGATGGGGCAAATTGCCCATCTCAACAAGCATAGAGATACATCTTCACTGCACAATATAGCGTAATGTCAGGAAAATGTTTAAAAAATAGAAAAGAAGGGGACATAATCCCAGCCCAGACTTTCCCATTTTGACCAGCCAGTAAAACATTTACTCCAGTTATGTTGTGATAATTGATGGCTTTCAGTGTTTGTTTTCTTTGGACCTGTTTGTCTGCATTTTACCTTAAAACAGAGGGAGACACAATATTTACTCTGAACTCAGGAAGCATTATTCCTTTTGGTTCTGAGTCCCTCCTGCTCACCCACCCACCCCAATCCTTCCTTCTGTCACAACTGCCTATTTTTCTCCCAGGCAGTGGAAGCAGAACGAATTTTCCAATGTGACTGCATAAAGACTCCATATCGCCAAATTCATAACTATTTGCCTGCAGTTTTCCCCAGGGAAGGCTATTAACTACAACTTAGCATCTGATTGATGGCTAGGCAGCTTAGGTTCTGTTTTACATCGGGGCTCCAAAATATGCATCATTTTAATATATGTGGGCAGATAGATATTAAATAAAACACCCCAAAGATATTTATTATAGCTGTGAGATTGGAGTGCAACCTGACTCATGCCTATTTATGGAGATTTAATAATCACTTATTTCCTTGATGTTCAATATTTGCCTTATTAAATCTAATCAAGATGTCTGTTCAGTGACCGTCTCTTCACAGGAAGCTGTTTTGATTCCATACTTTATTGTTCTTATCCATGAGCTATTAGCTGTTGTATGCCACCCTCTCAATTGATGGAGGCAGAGAGATTAGTGAAATAATCCCTGGGCTGTATGCAGGAAGAAAACTGTACTGTGCCACAAGTAATAAAAAAAAATATATGAAAGGATTGCCTGCTTCTCCATAATCCTATACTCGTTTTAGCCCTATTCAGGTGTTCAGGATAGAGTTAGGAGATTATCAGACGTGCCAAAAATCCCATCACAGGGACAACAGGACATCGCTAAAGGGCTAACTTTTTAGAAGTTGTCGTCCCTGTGGCATTATGGCCCCATGACTGTTCTGCCTCCCACTCTTTGATTCATGGCTTAAGCCATGAATTGACCCGTCATTCCGTTTCTGTCACAGAATGACGGGTGTGTGAAAGGTGCCCCATTATGTTGGCACGATGCCAGCATAAACACAACAGACACCAGAGCTGTTTTTAATTATGGCTAACAATTAACTGAATGGCTGACAGTGTTGATATTTGTTATGTAGGTTCAGACATGTTCAAGGTCACCACTCAACCATTCACAATCAATTCTCCCTGATTTGTCTGAAACGTAGAAACAGCGTCTCATTATTTAATAGACAGAACTCTAGATTGCTCTCTACAGTTAGTACTGAAAAGATCCCTGAAGGTACCCTTCCCTTGCAGGCCTCCTTTTGGGCTATATGACATCCTCCCCAACACCTTTTAGGGTAACAGCCTGTCCCTTCTTGAAATTATTGATTGACTTTTCCTCCTCCTGAACAATATTCAGTCCTGCTTCCATCACATAGGAGAGAAAATTCAGGGAGGCCATTTTGGATCAGCTGTGAACCGATAATTCCCAATCTTACCTTGTAAAATTAGAATTAAACATTTTCCAGGAATAAAAATGGGTTTGGTTTTGCTCCCAGATAACATTCTCAATACTGGTCTCTCCTGGGAGAGTATTATTATCTCATAAGTTTATAAGTAGATTGCTGGTAGACATAATCGCCTAAGAAATGATGGATTTGGAGATGGCTAAATGAAGTCATTTCATTGCTGAGATGAACCAAGCATTTTCCCCATTGTCTTTTGTAAAGTGGAATTGTAGTTTTAACCTTTACTTGATTAATAAAAGGCCTTGCCTCTGACACACACACACACACACACACACACACCCATGCACATGGAGGGAAGGAGAGAAAGGAAATCTTCTTTTATTAACATATACTGTAGTTTGGGACAAATCTCACTGTTCTGAAGATGATTGTGGCCAGTTTTTCCCCTGATTACCAGCTTATTCAAACCACCAGAGCCATTTGCAGAACATTAACAGGTCTATTTATTGGACAGAATTCTCCTTACAAAGCAGCAAATGGTGCATGCTACTAGCAAGATCTGCTCTAATCATCATTTAGTTAGGAAGGTCTACCCTCCCTTCACCTAGGCTGTGACTCATTAGCTCAGCAGGGAGGCAGGGCATTACATATTAACTCCTCTTGCCCCATATTTTTCCTTCTCTTCAGGCCTATTTTCAATCATTTCCAGACTGGACACAGTTCTAATTTCCTTTCATCCCAGGCTTCAGGGCTCTGAATTTAGTTCTAATTACACTATAACCAGTCTCTCCCTCCCTCCCACTTCCCACAGTATGGACAAGCAAAAACTACTGCACCTTATGAGTTATACTAGAAATCATCTAGCATGTTACAAATGTCTTATTTTCATCAGTTTTATTTTGCATTTGTTACCCTAAGAGTGTATGTGTGTGTTTGTGGGGGGTTCTGTTGGGATCCCACCCGCAATGCCAGCATCTATTTTAATATCCCAGGGAATAATTAGCATCCGGCATCCATAGATTTTCCTTGGTTTTTTCCTTTTCCTTTTTTTAATTATTATCTTTATTAAAACTTTCCACAAATATATAAAACATACAAATACCTAACATATAACATATAACATACATCATAAATCATAACAAAAACAATCAACACATTAAACACTTAATCAACTTCCATCATTTCATCTTCCTGTTGAATATTTATAACTTCAATTAAATTTCCACACCATCTAATCCTACTAAATTTTCTCTTTATTCATTTGTTTCCCACTACTTTCCATTGTTAATTTTTCCTTTTATTATTATTCTCTTACAACATAATTGCTTCCCCAATATTCTTCCAACAATTTACTCATTTTTTCCCAATCTTGCAAGTCCTTTAATGTTTTTTTCTCATCTATTATAATAGATAACTTATCCATCTCATACATTTCAAAGCATTGCTCTATCCAGTCTTCTGTAGTGGGAACTTCCTTCCCTTTCCATTTTTTTGCAATTACCAATCTACCAATTACTAATGTCCTAGTTATTAATTTATGAATCTTTCCCCAGATGTTTTTTTATTTTTTTACATTTCCACCAAATGTGGTAATATGTACCTTTCGAATTACCACATTTCCAGCAGTTATTAGATAAATTTTTGTATATTTTATTCAGTTTTTCCAGTGTCATGTACCAGACATTCATTATTTTATAATAGTTTTCTTTCAGGTTATTACTTTTTTTGTGAATTTTATATTTTTACTCCATGCTGTTTCCCATGAGTCTAACTGTATCTCGTGGCCTATATATTGAGCCCACTTCACCATATAATGCTTTATCACATTCTTTTCTTGACTAAGTTTTAATAGAAGTTTATATATTCTTGAGAGAATTTTCTTTTTTCCTTTATCATTCAATATTTGATCAAATTCTGTTCCATTTCTATCCCTTCTAATTTTATATCCATTTTAAATTTTTCTGCTAGTTGTCTATACAGGAACCAATGGCACCCTATTCTATCGTTTCTTAGTTCTTCCTGCATCTTCATTTTATATCCAACTCCATCTTTCTTTAATATTCCCTCATAGGTTAGCCAATCTCCTTTGAACAAATTTTCCCTTTTATAAAACGCTTCGTGGGTAGAAACCCATGTTGGTATTTTTGAATATAACCACCTTTTATATTTCTCCCAAATCCTCCATACTGCTTTCCTGACAAAATGATGTCCAAATTCTTTATGCACTTCCTCTTTCTTGTACCACATATAAGCATGACAACCATATCTTAAATTAAATCCTTCTAATTGAAGCAACCTCTTATCTTTTAAATGTACCCATTCCAAGATCCAAGGTTAGGCAGCTTGCATTATAGTAAAATTCAATATCTGGAAGTCCCAATCCGCCCCTCTCCTTTGATTCCACTAATATTTGCTTCCTAATTCTTGGCTTCCTCCCAGCCCAGATAAATTCAGCCAAATCTTTATTTCATTCTTTAAATATCGAAGATGTAGATAAAATCGGAAGATTTTGAAACAGACACATTACTCTTGGGAGTACATTCATATTTATTGTTGCAATTCTTCCTAATAGGGATAATCTTAATTTTATCCATCTCTTCAGATCTTCTTTAATTTCTCTCCATCCTTTAATGTAATTATTCTTATATAAGTCTATGTTTCTATTTGTTATATTTATCCCTAAATATCTTCCCTTCTTTCCCATCTTAAAAATTGATATTTTCGCTAGTTTCTCCTCTTCTTTCTTGGACATATTTTTAGTTATTACTATTGTTTTTTCTTTATTAATTTTAAATCCAGCAACCCTCCCATATTCCTCAATTGTTCCTACTAATTTATTAATGCTTTCCATCAGGTTGTCCAGGAAAAAAACAAGGTCGTCTGTAAATGCCTTATATTTAAATTCACTTTTCAGAACTTTAACTCCTTTAATCTCTGGATTTTCCTTGGTTTTTTTCCAGGCTGCGAGGCCATGTTCTGCCAGCCACAGATGCAGGCAAAACGTCAGAAATAAACTTTTCCAGAACACAGCCTCACAGCCCAGAAAATCTATAAGCAGAGACGGGCCTCTCCAGAAGATCTTAGACCTCTGATGGGTTCATAAAGGGAGAGACAGCCCTTTAAACAGCCTGGATCCAAGCCATATAGGCTTCAGTAGGAAACTTTTTCCAAACACAATTGCAATATAACACACCATACCTTGCTTGAGTTTTGGGAGCAAATGACTGCCTTCCTGGTCTCTCTGCTTCATTCTTCCAAGATCTCAGAGTGCCACGAATAAAACTTCGGGTTGGCTACTAGCCTAAGAGGCCAGTGCCTCAAACCTAGCCAACATGGCATACAAGGAAAAGCAAATTGATGTGGAGTCATTATCTGAGAATATATTTCATGAAGTGCATCAATCCCGGGGTTTCTACAGGTAAGGGAATTAATTACTTGGATTGTTCAATGCTATTTGCCAAGAGAGAAAATACGTTTGTATTACTTGGGCAAGCAAGCAAAACTGCCTTTTGTAGGAGCAGCAGAAAAATCATCATCATCATCATCAATCATTTTTTTTATCGTCATAGACCAAACTAGAGCAGAAATATAATCACAATAGATGTATTCAAAGATCAATGATTTGCAAATGTTTTGATATGTTCACAGGAAGTTGGTGTCTACACTGCCAGAGATTTACTTTTAAACGTCTAAAACTACTAGATGCTGTTTGTTAGTCAAGATCAGTGAGTAAACACAACATTTCTGTGCGATGGCAAATTATCTAATACCCCCGTGTGTGGCTGACACCTGGTACAATTAGTTGAATAGATATATTAAAGTTTTGTATTATGAATATAAAAGATGCAAAAGGTTTTTCTCTTCTTCTTCTTCTAAAAAAAAAAAGGGAACACATCTTTTGTTCATCCCAAATCTAACAGAGTAGATTCCTCCAAGATATCACCTCTATAAAGAGTAGTGGTTCTAAAAACTCTCTTTGCTATCTATTCAATATAAGGCTGGGTTTCATAGCAACCGTGGTTTCCATCTGAGACTTCTTTGTCAAGAGACAAGCAAATGTGTCACAGTAAAAAAAAAGCATATTGGGTAATAAAGTTCAGGTCATGCTTATGCCAGTGTTTCTGCCCCATAATTTTTTGAATAGAATAGAATAAAAGGGAGGGCTGTAGGTAAAATTATTTGTCCATCCTTATTTGTATTGTAAATGATCTGGGGGTTAGACAAGGGGGGAATCATTCCTTTTATTTCCAACTGAGTAGTTTTCAACCCAGTTTCTTAAGTTACATTGAAAAGTGCTGTGATGCCTTCCTTGTCATTGTTAACTGCCATCAGGGTGACTTGGGACTTTTTCGGATGTGAACTTACTACACAAGAAGGCTTGTAACAGGGACGATGCTGCTGCGCTGTTTTGTACGACTCGATTCCCCTGCCGAAATCAGCTGTGTCAGTTTCGCGAGAGACTGGAGGCAGCCGTACCATATTTGGCCATTTTTTATTCACGGCAACTTCTGTGAATAAAAAATGGCCAAATATGGTGTGGCTGCCTGCAGTATCTCGCGGAACTGACACAGCTGATTTTGGCAGGGGGACAGCATCATACGAAACAGGCCCCCTGCCGCTCAGCAGCGTTGCACCTGTTATGAGCTTTCTTATGAGGTAAGTTCATGTCCAAAAAAGTCCTTGGTCTTATGGTGACCCTTATGAATGGAAGACCTCCAAGTTGTTGTGCTCAGCCCTGCTCAGGTCTTGCATACTTAGGTGTGTAGCTTCCTTGATTGACTGAGAAGCTGGAACATGTCCAGAGGAGGGCAACTAGGATGGTGGGAGGTCTGGAGGCCATGCCCTATGAGGAGGGGTTTAGGGAACTGGGCATGTTTAGTCTGGAGAAGAGAAGGTAGAGAGGGGACATGATAGCCATGTTTAAATATTTGAAGGGATGTCATACTGAGGATGGAGCAAGCTTGTTTTCTGTGGCTACAGAGACTAGGACATGGAGCAATGGGTTCAAACTACAGGAAAAGAGATTCCACCTAAACATTAGGAAGAACTTCCTGACAGTAAGAGCTGTTTGGAAGTGGAATGCACTGCCTTGGAGTGTGGTGGAGTCTCCTTCTTTGGAGGTTTTTAAACAGAGGATGGATGGCCATCCGTCGGGAATGATTTGTTTGTGTATTCCTGCATGGTAGGGGGGTTGGACTGGATGGCCCTTGAGGTCTCTTCCAACTCTATGATTCTATGACTCTATGGCTCCATCCATCTGGAATGTGGCCTTCCTCTTTTGATGACCAACCTATGAAATAATGAGACCATACACAAAGAAATTGGGTTGAGATATGAGCCACTTTATTTAATCTGTCACCTATTTAGATCTGTTCCTTGGGAAGTGCAAGAAGGGGGGGACACCTGTGTGGGAGCAGCTGGAGAAGGTGGTCTCACCCAGATCTAGGTGAAACACCTGAGTCCCAAGGGGATGGAATCCCAGAAGCTGGGTTGACCCCCCACCCCAGCTGACCCTCTACTGGAAGGTAAACCTGAGGATGAAACCCCCAAGTTGCATGACCTCTCCCAAACCCTCCAGCCAGCCCCAAGGATAGCCTCCTTGACAAGTAAGGGTAGTTCCGGAGTCCTATCCTTCCCCCCAAAGGGATGCCATAGGTATTCACCGAAATCCTCCTTTCCTTCCCCCCACTACCTATCAAGTGACCACCTATTGAAAACACCTCCCAGGCCAATTCTAAAGTCCCCCTTGACAGTGTAGGGTAGGCAAAATAAACCCATGGGAAAGGGGCGATCCTACCCAGCCCACAAGTGACTAGCAAACCTCCACTGTGTAAGAGTTGGGAGGGTGGGTTGATTTCAAACAGCAAGAGGAAGAGGCCAGGGGAAGAAACAAGACTCTGCTCAGCTCACACAGACAAGAAGCTCACCAAAACACAACAAAACGCTAAAGAGCACTCAAGCAAGCCTCCTCCCAGCTCACACAAACAAACAAGCCTTACCACAGCAGACACAACAGCCTTAACCCAACAAACTCTCCCAAAAAGACTCTTTGGAGCTAGGGAGGTTTAGCCCAAAAGACACAAACTCACCTTATGTTGTGCCTTTCATCATACTCATGCAAAACCTTTGTTCACATTAGCTCAATTTGTTTAGCCCTCTGATCTTGATTGCTAATGGTTGTCACTTATGGTACCCAGTTCCTGCCTTGCTACCAACCACTTTTTGTGGATCCAAACTGAACAGTGGCATGGGTCTTTGGGAAATGTTGACAGGTGTATTGTACAACTGTTCAAAGTGGATAACAAAAATTGTTCATATGGAGCTGGTTAACAGATTGGCCCAAAATGACACTTGTAATTCAGCTCCATCAAATGTGTAGCCCATTGTACAACCCTAAGCAAACCACCTTCTGGATCTTACCCAAGATACAAGTGTTCCAGGATCATGCTTTTGACAGGACGTACCTTCTCTTATGCCAAAAACTAACACCAGCAATCTATCATAGCCCTCCAAGGCAAATATCAATGTACAAAGCTCTTGGTGAATCTAATTGTGCAGGTTTGCATGATTTATGCTGTTGGGGAAACAGAATAAAAGGTTTGAGACAAACCATTATTACTTTATGTGCCTGGCACCCTGTTGGTGACATGCACACGTGTAAGTAAGGTTTATGCATATGTATCTTTTTGAATGGGGTGCAAGGGAATATTATCCAGCCCCTTGCATGACGTAACTCCATGCAGGGAGCTGTCAAGAGCCTGGTGTGTGTGTGTGTGTTTGTGCGCATGTATGTTTGTGCATGCACACACACATACACTGCTGCTGCTGCTTGCCAGTGGGGAAGGAGGGGGAAGAAATTCAGAGGAGGCTGGTGCTGGCTCTTAGGGAAAGGGAAAGACACGTCCAAGCCATTTTCACTCACATCCATATTTCATTCTCTTTTTGCAGCAGAGACCAGCTACATCTTCCTCCTCTGAATTGCCCAATTTGCTTCCCCACCAGTAAGCAGCAGCAGTGTTAGCCCCTCCTGGGGCTGGACAGCTTTGAAGGGGGGAGATGACACAGAACACTATGGGTGGAGTATTGTGCTCCACTTCTCTGAAGCAAGATTTCAGTCTTTATCTTCCATTAGAAATCCTGGCCTCAGTCTTGCCAAAGTTAGTAAATAACTAAATGTCACGAGGACAATTAACTGATAGCTCGGGCTATCAGTGTGGTCATTAAGTTTAGCTTGATCAAATGGTAATTTCAGTACTACAGCATCTGGCGGACCAGAGGTTTTTCAGCCTTTCTTTATGAGGGTCCCCTGTCTTTTGGCAACTGCAGTAGGACTCCCGTATCCACTGATTCATTTTCCACTGATTCAATTATCCATGGGACACAAAACAGCACACCTGCCATAGTGTCTTCCTAGAAAATGTGCCCTCTCTAACCATTTTCTAGGTCCTCCAAGGCAACTCTATGGTATTTTAAATTGGAAGTTCCATTATATTCAATGGTGTTTGCTATTATCCATGGTTTTTGGTATCCTTGGGGACCCCAGAACCAATCCCCAGTGGCTAAGGGGGTCCTACTGTATTATTGTATTGTTCTGAATTCTAAAAAAAAAAACAACAACATTTAAATGCTGCACACACTATATGGAAGTAACATAGTAGTAGAAGAGTTGTGAATCAGTCTCATTTCCCAAGAAGACAGACTCCCCCTTTTTTTTGGAGCCATATCCCCCAAAGTACAAAACTTTGGGCCACACTTTAGTCCCCCCATGCTATCGCAAAGCACGGGAACCTCAATGCACCTTTCTTGTACCATAAAATGTCATAGCAGGTAAATATCAGGGACGGAAATTCTTTACTATTTCATTTTCACATGCAAGAATGAATAATTACAGTAGCCTTCTCCCTGCTGTGGGAGAAAATGACTATTCTTCCATAGTATTTCTCCCAAATTCAAATATCCTTATATATCAAGGAAGAATTACTTGGCAGAAAAAAGTGGGGGAGGCAGTTGGTGCAAAAACTTTTTTCCATGCAACAACCTCCCCGCCCCCGGTTTTCTACGCAATACTTTGGTAGTTTCAAACACCAACCAGGAGAAAATTGTGCAAAATTCTCTTTGATGTATTAATTTTCAAAACAGGGTTTCCTGGCTATCAGGAAATCTGTTTTTTAACCTGGAAGTAAATGATTTTGAATATTCTTTCCATGCCTAGCACACACTACAGCCTAATCCCAATAGCTGCCCCACAGTCTCTATTTGGCTCCTCTTTAGTGCTTCAGTAGTACAGGTTGAGTATCCCTGATCCAAAATGATTTGGACCAGAAATGTTCTTTATTTTGGATTCCCCCCCCCAATTTTGGAACAGCTGTATTTGCATATACATAATGAGGCTGGAGAGAGACTGAGGATCTGTGAAATTGCGGGTAGTGTGGAGGATTCTGCCATTTTACACATCCTCACATCTCTATCCAGCCATGTCTCTCTTCTGTTTCACAAATACAGTACAGGTATGTACTACTATGCCACTTGTGTTGTAGCACTTGTGTTGTAGCACAAAAAGTTTGGGGTTCTGGGGTACTTCAGATTGTGGAATTCCAGATAAAGGATACTCAGCCTTTACAAACATCAGATTTGTAGTACAGTCTTGTGCATACTTAGACCATCTCAACTAATCTAGCCCAATCCATTTGATTAATATTTTAGGGAAAGAAGTCTCGTGTTTAACGGCCCTGGTTGCAGGTAAGTCAGATATATAGAATTCCACTTATAAACATGCTGTAATTTGTAGATAAGGTTACAGACTTATATATAAAGGTGCCCTCTTTACTACTGCCTGTTTTAACAGATTCTCTTTTCACCCAAAGCTCATCCAAGAGAGAGAGGGGGAGGTACAAGATTGATATATTACCTCATTCATGATCTCATATTCTGGAAAAGTAACTATTCACATTTCCACCTGTTGTACTTTCTATTCTTCTTTACGGGTCTGAAACATGGGTCACCTATCACCAACACTTACGATTCCTCGAACGCTTTCATCAGCGCTGTTTACACACAATCCTAAATATACACTGGACTGGCTATGTGACAAATGTTGCTGTCCTTGAGCAAGCAGGGATCACCAGCATTGAGGCCATGATACTGAGAACACAGCTGTGCTGGGCAGGGTACGTTTCTAGGATGGAGGACCATCGCCTCCCCAAAATAATACTCTATGGTGAACTCGCCACAGGTTAGCATAAGAGGTGCGCTCAAAAAAAGCGATACAAGGACTCCCTGAAACAACATCTCAGGCTCGGCCAAATTGATCACCAACAATGGTCTGCCCTGGCCTCACAGTGGGAGGCATGGAGATGCACTATCCACACTGCTGCAGCTTTATTTGAGAACTCACTCTGAACAAGTCTTGAAGAGAAACGACAATGCAGAAGGAATCACAACCTGGAAACAACACCCAAGGAGACCCTCTGTTGTGCTTTCTGCACCTGGACTCGTTGCAGAGGATCTATCTCCTTCCCTGTGCTGTTCAGTGCAGGGTAAGGGAGATGCATTTGTGTTTGGATCAAGCCACATCATACCCAACCCAGCTGTCCAGAGAACAAAATAACTGCAGTTTCTCTTAAACCAGATTAACGTCTTAATAAAGCAGATTTGCTGGGTACATCATCTGGACACATCATACCAGATTCAAGGATAGAGTCGTACATCATGTGGACACATCACATTGGATCTGGGGGAGTGTGTGTTTAATTCTTGATGTAGATACAGCCCAAGTTTCAAGTGCCTAGGTTTCATGGCCTTGGAGCTATGACAGAGACAGGCAGACAAAGCAGACCATCATTTCTTAGTATCTCCTAGCTAGATCTTTAGAGAAACCACACCACTCATAAAGGAGAGGGAGCTGCTATAGAGATTTAAGTCTCTCTCTCACTACATCCCACAGGATGGGCATAGAGGATCCTTCCCTCAAGAAACATATTCCAGAACTGGAAGTGTTCCACTAACACCAAGTCCTATGTGTGTGTGTGAAGAGTCATGATTGTTGTTAATTTTTGTCAAGTTGACTTTGAAGTATGATGCTCCAAGACACCCAGTCTTGAACAGCCGTGCTCAGGTCTTGCACACTCAGGGCTTTGGCTTCCTTGCTTGAATCTGTCAACCTGTAATGTGGTCTTCCTTTTTTCCTACTATCTCCCACTTTATTGAGCATTATTGGTACTTGTATTTTCTAATGTCATCTTATGATATATCCAAAGTATATAAAAAAGTATGATAGCCTCACTCTGATCATTTCAGCTTCTAGGGAGAGTTTGGGCTTGATTTGCTCTAGGACCAATTTATTGGGCATTTTGGCAGTGTATGATATCTGTAGGTCTCTCCCTCCAACAGCACATTTCTAATGAATTGATTCTCTTCCTGTCAGCTTTCTTCTCTGTCCAGCTTTCACAACCATACATGGATATCAGAAATACGATGATCTCAACAATCCTGACTGTGGTATTCAATTAAACATCTTTGCACTTGAGGAACTTGTCTAGTTCCTTCATAGCTACCCTTATAAGTCCTGGGTCTTCTTCAGATTTCTTGGCGACAGCCTGCATTTTGATTTAGGATTGAGCCAATGTGTGGGTCTTTGACTGTTTTAATGTCTTCATCATACACTTTAAAGTTGCATAAATCTGTGGACATTATTTTTGTTTTCTTAATGTTCAACCGTTAATGGGCCTGGTTTCAGGTAAGTCAGATATATAGGATTACACTTATAAACATGCTGTAATAAGTAGATAAAGTTAGATAAAGGTACCATTTCTCCAATTGCCTGTTTTTCTTTTCATCCAAATCTGCTTTTTCACTTGTTCCCTTGACTTTCCTCAATAGTCTTTCCAAGTCTTTGCTATTTTCTGCTAGTAGTGTGGTATCATATGTGTCTTTAAAATTGCTGATGTTCCTTCCTCTAATTTCTACACCTCCTTCCTCCAAGTTGAATCCAGTTTTCCATAGGATATGTTCTGTATGTAAATTAAATGGAGTGATACAATTAAGTCTTGTCTGACCCCCTTACTGCTTTCAGAGGCAGTAAGACTAAGGAGATTTTCAGACAACACTGTTATAGTGTTACTATTCCACTTTATTTGCTATGGCTTCTTCCTCTTGAATCCTGGGATTTGCAGTTTAGGGAGGGGCATTTACAAGTCTCAGCAGAGAGATCTTAGGCCTCACTAAACTACAAACCCCAGAATTCCACAGGAGGAAGCCAGAGCAGTTAAAGTGGAATAGTAACACTATAACAGTGTAGTCTGAAAATCTCCTAAGAGGTAGGACTGCAGCATCCACAAAGAATAGCTATAATAAGAAGGTTGTGAAAAAGAGTGAGGGGGGAGTACACCCTTCACTATTCTTTTCTATGAAGAAGATAACATGGAAAACTGTCACCATCCATTACTATACAGTTGCTTTGCAGGTCACCACCATCCCCGCCTAATCAAAATCTTATCTGGGATCAAGAAGATGATTATAAGCAGCTGTGGAAGAAAGAGAGGCATGCTTTCATATGGAAGCTGTGCATTAATATAATGTATTTCAACTAACTCCTGAACTAGCCTGTAAATCAGAGTTGGGCAGTTTAAAGGATACTGGATGCTTTTGGTTCTCTAACAGAACCTGGGATGAAAGCAGGGTAAATTGTCCTGATCATAGTCTTCAAATACTTAGCTGTGCCATTTTGACTCATCTTTGTTTGCACTAGCTCTTTTTAGGAATGGCTCACAAAGCCACCTCTAATACTACTATTAAAGACAAAAGGTGGAAAAAGTGAGAAGCCTTGAGTAAATAAGACTGGACTTTCTCTGTTCGATCCCTCCATTCTTCTTCTGATTTTTCCATGTGTCCCAATATTCGTGCATTCCATTTTTTACCAGTAGAGTTTTCAGTTCCTTCACTTCGTTGCACATTTCCTAACTCTACATGTTGCAGTGCTGATGTGTGCATGTACAAAACCTAGCCAAAAAAACAAAGCTTTCCTGATATGAATATAATTACATAAACCTTGCTCCCCCCTCTCAATCTCAATCTCTGACAGTAAGTGTCAGTCTTGAAAGGATTGAATATATAATTGCATCAATCTATATTTTGGGTAGAAGGGTTTAAAGATTGGCTTCAGAGACTGTGTTCATGGGACTGCCAACAAGATCAGACAGACTGGCAGGCACTCAAGACAGGACCTTCTGACTGGTAGCCACATACGTGCAGAACTCCCTTGGGGGTAAAAATCCAATTGAAATTCAGACTACTTTGGACTGGAGCTGAGCCACATGAAATTTGGACTACTCTGGCCCAGATTTAAGCATCACACCTAACTTGGCCAAAGCCCAAAACTTCACTGCTCATTGCTGGGCTTGTCTACACAATGAATAATCCTGGTTTTTACCTCCCCACATCACCACAGCACCATTCTCTCTGAGGTCAGAACGAGGCAGAGAAAACTGTGAGTTTTTAAAATGTGGATTAAGGTGGTATACCTCCAGTTTGGTGCAGTTTGGTGCAGTTTAGCCATGCAGTGTGTGGCCTTATCACACCAGATTCATACCCTTGGAAAGGATACACATGTGACTAAGTGGTACTGACATTTAAACAGGCCTTGATCTAGGTTTTAGGTCAATTTTTCACTATTTCATGATTTACATTGATGTTGGGTTTAAACAATTGTTTCTTACTAGTGTAGATTGGTTTTCTATGGCTATTGTGTTGGATTGGGTTTTTCTTAAATGTTCCTTTGATGCAGCTGCTATTGATTTCAAAGGGTCTGACCCCTAAGTGTGCATACAACTGCAAAGTTAGATCTTTTGGCAACACAGGGAGAAACATCTTCTGTCGCGCAATGCCATAACAATCAGAGGTAGCCTCATTCACAGAAGACAATGATGGCTCTCAGGCTTTCTTCATGCACAAGATTACACACTCTCCTGCTGTTGCATAACCACATTCCTTCACTACAGTGCTTCAGAAGTAGCATCATCTGAGGACATTCTGTGGCAAAAATGGCAACTGCCTACCCCAGACACACATGCCGTAGGTGGGGAAAAAATATTTTGTGACCATTCTTCCAAATCCCCTTTCAAAGCTAAGAGTGAGGGAAAAAACGAAAGCATACAAAATTATCAAGGGGTGGGGTGGGGGTCGTCTTCAGAGAAATTCCAACTCTAATTGCAAATGAGTATAAATGCTACACAGTTGCAGGCATGGAGATTTCCAGACTACCTGAATCTGGAATGCACCCGGCAGCCACAGTAGCAGCCTTCCCATCTCTATTACCTGCTAACTATGAGGGGAAGGAATGATACAGATTTTCTGAGTCAAAGCACACCGCTTGATTAATGCAAAGCCTCCATGATCCAAAGCATTTCCCATTCTAAATACAGCACAAAGGGAAGGCAGGCAGAAACTCAGTGGGAACACTCCCATTAGGTCTTTTGACAAATGCAAGAATTGTTAAATAGAACTAAAAGTTACAAAGGTTTCCATGAAATGGGTCAACCTTATTCTGGGAGTTTGAATTCACACTTTGTTCCTGTGCTTTCTCTTTCTCTCTCTTTTAAAGTTGTAAAACTAGTTTTGAGTACAACTTTGCTGGATCCATCCTCCCCCCTGCCACCCACTCCCCACATCCAGTTGGTGAGGAGAAACCTCAAGGAAGGAATATCTATAACATAAATCTGCAAGGAAGTGTGGAAGCCACCAGTTTATAACAGTTCCATATCACTTTAAGTGCAGCATCTCTCCTTTTCTCCCAACCCAAAATCTGGGAAATATGAATTGGTGAGGAGCATAGAATTCTGTCTGAAACTCTTAGTTTTGTTTTAACAGAATTACATTTCCTATGATCCCCCCCCCATCTGCCACCCTCTTGAAAAGTGCATGGAATGGAGACAGAATAGACTTATGCATTCATTTTCAATGTATCTTTATTGCTGATTAAAACATTTCCTACCCAGCCTCTCAGTCAGATTCCTAACTAAGAGGACTAACAGCATCCAGAAAACTGATAACATAACAAAATCCCCATTTAAATATTAAAATGAAAAAACCCCAAGCAGATAAAACTGCCCATCAGCAACAATCATTTAAAAGTCAAATTGAAACCAGATATAAAAATGTCTTTAACTGTTACTAAAACAACAGTGACAAATTAGTGAAGGCATCTGACAGATGGATAATGGGGAGGGAGTTTCTGTAAGGAGACAGAACTTGGAAAATTGCCCTTTTGAAGTATGATGTTCAGAATCCCTCAGTCAGAATGATGAGGATTCTGAGAGTTTTAGTTTTAAAAACTAAGATTTCCAGGCTTTGGGACTTTGGGACTTATGATGTTCCTCCTCTACCCACGATGCTGCACTCATAACTATAACAGTACCTAAAATTTGTGGTTTATACTGAAAAATGAGTGGTATTATCCCTTGTTAACTTACAGCTATGATAGAAAGCAATTTTATCTTTATTAATAAAAAAAGGAATGCATTACAAGGATCTGGGTGGGGGTGGGGAGATTGTACAGCCCTCCAAATGTTCATGCTACACAGTTAGAGCAGTTTGATACTGCTTTACCTGCCATTGTGACATATTATGGAATCATGGGGTTTCTAGTTTGGTGAGATACTAGAATTCTGACTGAGAATTCTAAATAACCTTCCTTAAACTGCAGATCCCAGGATTTCTACCAGGATGGAACCCTGGTAGTTAATGTAGAATCATTGTGTTTTGGGTAGTGTGAAATGTTCCCAACTCCCATCACTCCTCACCATTGCATATTTGGCTAAGATTGTTGGAGTTGAAATGCAATAACATCTGGAGTACCACATGATTCTCACTCCAGTTGTATATTATAACAAGTCTGTTCCAAAGTCTTCTTTTAGATCAGGTGTGGTGAAGGTGTTGCCTTCTGGCTACATGTGGCCCTCGGAAACATTTTTGTGGCTCCCAGGGTTCCCTAGTGGTCAAAAAAGTGCCAGTTAGAGTGGAATATATAATTATCATTGTGGAGTGTGAAAGGACCCCATCTGCACCAGTATAAACCTACACCATTTTTTTAATTTTTTTTTTACATTTTATTTTTTATTGTATATCAGTATAATATGGACATAGTAATCATCTTACAAAGGGAGCTGGAAAGATGGAGCAAGTTAGGCCTATCATTGCTTGGAAAGGTATCCGCAGTAAAAATGACCATCTTACCCAAAATTTTGTATCTTTTCCAAAATCTACCTATCTTGAACAACAACAAAGCTTTCAAAATATGGGGAAAAGACATCTTAACATTCATATGGGGGGAAAAGAAGGCAAGATTTCAACGGTCCTACCTGATAGACTCAAACTCTAGAGGTGGCTGTGATCTTCCAGATTTAAAAATATACTATTTAGCATCAGCACTGGTATAGATAAAGGAATGGGTAAAATTAGAAAATAAGAAGCTATTAAACCTGGAAGGTCATGATGCCAGATTTGGCTGGCATGCTTACTTATTTTATGGAAAAGAGAAAGCCAACAGAGGATTTACTAACCACTGTGTGAGGAAAGGCTTGATGAAGGCTTGGGAAAAAATTAAAGAGATGTTTTATTTCAAAATTCCATTATGGATCTCCCCTCAAGAAGCCTTCATGTCAAGGTGGTCCAAGATGGATTCCTGGTTAAGATACTCTGATATCGGAAGGAAAGGGGAGGACAACGTATTAAGATTAGAGAAAAAAGAGTTACTGCAGGAAAAATACAATCTAAACTGGTTCGCCCATATGCAATTAAAAGATAGGTATTTGGAAGATTTGAGAACAGTTGGGTTAGAGAAAGAACATAATGATTTGGATAAATTACTGCTAGAAGAAGGCAACAAAAAGCCATTTCAAAATTCTACAAATTACTGCTGACAAGATTTACAGAACAAGATCAAATAAAGGAATATATGATAAAGTGGGCACTGGATATTGGGGGCACCATCTCTTTAGAGGAGTGGGAAAAAGCAAGGAAAAGATCCTTTGCCTTCACTGCATCCCAAAATCTAAAAGAAAACTATATTAAAGTAGTTTTCAGGTGGTATTATATGTCAGTTAGATTAAATAAGATGAACCAACAGGTTTTGAGTAACTGCTGGAAATGTGAAAGGAATCAGGGATCCTTGATACACATGTGGTGGCAATGCCCAAAAATCAAGGATTTCTGGAGACAAGTTCATGAAAATATACAGGAAATTCTACAAATTAACCTGGCCTTCACTCCTAAGTTGTATTTATTAAACATCATAGAAGAGGAAGAAGAAGGGAAAAGTAATGTTTATTGGAGGGTAATACTTTATATGATCACAGCAGCTAGACTAATTATAGCCCAAAAGTGGAAATTGAAAGATCGCCCGACTATCAACGAATGGAAAAATAAGTTGATTGACATGATTGAACTGGATATGCTGACAAATAAGCTGCGAAATAAAAAAGAGAGCATATGGAGAAAAGAATGGAAACCGATTTTGGAATATTGGCAAAAAAAAGGGTGAACTACAAGATTGCAAACTGATATAGGTAAAAATCCCCAACAGAACAAGGAATAGAGTCCTAACATATAGGTAAATAACTTAGAAATAGACAAAGTCATTTATGGTTGTGTATGTTTTTTATTGTGAGTCTGATAATCGTCAAATGCCAACCAAGTAGGAAGTCATAGAACAATTTTTGAGGTTTAATACAGCAGGAAAAACTGATATCGATATTTGATATGGATAATTGGTATATCGCAAGATACATTGTAAACCTACACCATTTTTGTGGAGTCCCTGTTCTTTGTTCTAACTGTACATGAGATCTGGCAAACGGGAGCAAGAGACATGGACTTAACAGTAATGGACAATAGCTAATCTCTCCCAATTGAAATTTTATGAAGCAACCTACTTTTTAATGCTTTCAATTCTGTTACTATTTGTTACTACAGTACGATCCCTGTATCCATAGTCTTACCGTGGATATTTGAAACTGTGGATAATAGCAAACCCTATTAAAATGAATGACTTCTGGCCCAAGCATACCTTAGAGTCATACTGGAGGACCTAGAAGAGGTCTAGAGAGAACACCTCTCTAGGCCTCTTCTAGATCCTCCAGTGTGACTCTATGGTCAGCATCTGGTGCAAGAATACCATAGAGTAATGCTGGAGGATCTAGAAGAGGCCTAGAGAGACCAGATTGTTTTGAAGATGTGTAAGTGAATCCATGGTTACTGGTTCCGTGGATGCGAGGGACATACTGTATTGATATTTTACATTGATGTCTTACAACTCTTCTATTTTAATTATGTTTTAGATTTAATTTAGTTTAGCTTGTGTTGCATTTTGTTGCTGTATTAACACTGCTTTTTAACCATTTAAGCTTATGTTGTATTTTTTAACTGTACACAGCCATTGTGTTTTAACAGAAACATGGGTTATACAGGATGTACAGAACCTGTGACCTTATGTATGTCTGTAGTCAGAAGTAAATTGCATTGAGTTTGAAGAGAATTACCGCTGTAAATTCAATTGTGACTTATTCCCAGTCCCACTAAGTGTGTATTGCATTGTGAACGTGACTATACTAAACTAACTTGCATTGACAGTAGGAAAAGAATGTGACATCTTTATGTAGTAAGAAGTGAGTACAAAATTATCTAATCACTAGCTAATCAAATGAAGCTGCCAAAAACTAACCCACATAAACATTCTGAAAAGCCTGTGGGTGTGGGAGAGATGAAAAAAAGAAAAGAAAATGCAAAACAAAATATATACCTATGACTACCCTGACTCTGAACTTCAATTTTAATAAATTAGCATTCATACATACAATGAGAGATTTCAAGTTTCCCCTCCCTTTCAATTAACTACTTTTCTGAATTCAAATATATGAGCAGCTATCAATCAAGTTAAAGTCAGAGGAATGCTGTTAACTAATGACGTTTGCTAGAGTGAATGGTTTCACTTATTAAGAGATCTTTCATAAAATTCCCATTGGTCTTTGTAAAAGATGAAGGTCCGCTTTGGAGAACAAACATGGTGGCTTGATCAAATTAGCCAGGTTTTCTCTGCCCCCATTTCCAATGGGGATGGTGTCCCAACCAAATCCCAGAACTTGAAGCAAATTGCCTTGCCCTTCTAATAAGAGCTCCCCAGAGAAAACTGCAAGAGCAAATTAGGCATTAACATCTGTACAGCCACGTTATCCATGCTGCCAATCACAGCTCCATAATTGCATGGAATATCTTCCCTAAAGGTTCCCAGCTTGTATGTTTTAATAAAACAACTGAGCCAGGTCTCAGATTTCCGTGTTTATATGAAAAATTCATAGCTACAGTTCCAGTAAGTGTTGACTCAACTTACATCTGCCATCTACTGTAAGAGAAAATCCTTTCCAAGCGGTAAGGGGAGCATCATGGATTGCTGTCAATAACAGTCGAGGATGTAACAAGAGCCTTTCTAAGTAATGCATGCATCAGAGGATCTCAAAGTACTTTGCTTTGCAAACATTAGGGTGGAATCTATTGATAGTGAAAGCAACTTGCCAGAGCATTAGGAGAGGGGGGAAAACCTTTTGCCTTTCCAATGATATATGGCATCCCTATACATCATTGCACTGTTTCCCTCACTCAGAAAACTGTCACAAATTTCCAGATAGAGAAACCAATTCATCCTGTCCTCTCTTCTGATATAATCTCAACATTCCCCTTTTAAAACGAACCCTTGTGTTTGAACCATAAGGATGCATTACTCTGAGTGTTTGAGCCTAGATGTTAATTGCTAGTGACAGTCAACAGGAAGCAAAAATATAAACTCGGGAACTGGACTCAGTCTAAATCAGGCAGTTCCTAAATAGAATCAAGCTGGAATCAGGCTGTTTCTAAATTGGAGTTTGAACCCAAACTTGTACCTGGTGCACATATCTACAAAGTACCATGGGACCTGTTTGGATGGGCTATTTATGTTGGCTTCCCCAAGTCTTGGAGCTCTGCAGTCCAAATAGAAAAGGGCTCTTGCCCCGTTTTGCCTCCGGGCAGTCCTGATGACTCCCAAGGCAAAGCCAGGGGGGAGCCAGGGTAGAGCACTTTAAAACACTTTAATAAAACACTCAGGAAAGCCTGCATTATGGGGAGCTACTTGTAGGGGTCTGGTGTGAAAACATAGGAGTCTGGACCTGCCTGCCTGCCTGCCTGCCTGTAGAGCCAGCCACCGCCACTGCTGCTAGAATCGCTCTGCAGCTGGGAAGGTGGCCACCAGCACATGATCAAGTTCCTCTCATGTAACCAGACTTGATTACATGCTGAGGGACTCCTTCTTGGCTTCAGAAAGTGTGATGCATGGCAGTGGGCAGTGGTTGGCATGTGCATGTGGACTGCTACCCATTTTGTCATGGTATGAGGGGGGGATGGGTCCACTCCAGGGCCAGAATATGCTGTCAGGGTATTGGGACATGAAGTCACAGAGAAATTTATATTGTAAAGAGCTGATAGTGTTATGTGCAACTGCCTGCAGGGGCCATTAGTGAGCTAGCTACATGCAGCTGGCACACATAACAAGATACCATCTAGCAGCTACTGTGGGAATGGAAGCAGAAGAGTGATTCTGTTATCTCTCTGGGAACATGTTGAGTAGCCCATGTGTATGAGAATCACTGACTTCATTACCCATAAATGCACTTATTTGTATTTGTATAACCAGATGCTTCCTCCTGCTGTACTCACTTGGATTTTTGCTCTGGGATTGTGCACTTGCTCTGTGCACTCTAACCTACACAGTACTGGATAGTACTGTTATGACTGCTGTGTTATGTAGTCTATGTGTTTGGAATCCCAGACTCACTGTATATATTTCTTTGATATGCACAAATAAAGGAAAGTAGTTTAGGCACAATCCCTGTGTCTGTGTGCTCATTTCTTCAGCCTGATGTCTGCTGTCTCTGCTATAAGACCTATTTGCTACTTGGTCCTCTTGATATGCTCAGAGGTACCAGTGAGCTATGCTGTGAGAAGACCTGTCAGAAACCAGCATATTTCTGGCAGGTCTAAACAAGCCCATGGAAACACATGCCATAGTTACATCCCATTTGGGTTACTGTAAGACGCTTTGCATGGGACTACCTCTGAAGAGTGTTTGGGAATTTCAGTTGGTACAAACAGTTGCAGCCAGAGTATTAAGGAGGGCTGGATACAAGGACTGTATTATTCTCTAGTTGCAACAGCTCCACTGGGTACTGGTCTGCTTCTGGACAAATTTCAAAGTGGTGTTTATGACTTATAATACCCTATAAATCTTAGGTCCAGGCCATTTGACAGATTATAGCTGCAACCCAGCATCCTTTCTGTGTAGGATAAATATCTGTACGTGGAACTATGTCTTGTGAGCACAGCAACACACCCACCCACCATGCAGAATAGCAAGAATGTCAATGTCTAGGTGCTGTTTCACAATGCACAATCCATGGTGTACATTAACAATGCACAATTTATGATGCACAACTGAAATGCACAGTACATGATCTGCTATTGCAATGTGCAATGCAGAATCTTCATCTGCCTCTGGGCCTAGGCCTGATGAAGCTGTGCCTGCCTCTTCTTCTCTCCCTCTAAGGCCGGGGCAGTAGCAATTGGGTTGGAAGGAGGGCCTTTGTACAATAGTAATTTTTTGGCCCTACATGCATAGTGTGACTTCTGTGTGCATATGTCCCAAACTGAATGCTAGTCTTTACTTCTACATACAAACCTTTCTAGGCCCTGGGATCCACAAGGAAAGCTCTTCTTTCAGGCCCACTGCCTTCACATGTATAATTTGTGGGTACATGAGACATGGCCTTCTTACTCCTGCTCCATGGTTCTGGAATCTATAATGCCCCTTCCTTGTAGCCCTTGTTTCAGCAGGCATAGGATTTTTTTGTTCCAACAAATGTTTTGAGAACTGAAGGTCTTTAAGGAAAGTTTTTTTAAAAGGATGGTGCTATATGCTTTTGTTTGTTTGTTTATTCATTTATTGTTGCATTTATATCATGCCTTTTCTCCAAGGACAAAACCTCCTTAAAATAGCTTTAAAAATACCTGTGAAAACTTGGTTCCTGTGGGAAGAACTGTAGCTTGCCATGGTGGGAATGGGCAGCTGTCCACATGCACATACTCAGCTCTATTGGTGGGTACTGCTGCTGGTGTCATGCATCACACTCTCTGGAGTCACAATGAGGCCCCCAACATATGTTCAAGACAGGGTGCCTTGTTTCCAGCCTCAGAAAGTATGACATGTGACACCAGCGGTGACAGGATCTGCGGATATAGCCAAGCATGTACATGCAAACAACTGTACATTTGCCACCATAGAATGCAAGATAACAGGGAGAATCTAGTGCACTTCCAGGGCCAGAATACTCCAGCCAGACCACCAAGTATTGCAACCAGTACAGACAAGGCCTTGGTAGAGTGAGAAAGCTACCCAGAGTTGTTCTTTGAAAGATTGCAAGAACTTCAGCAGAGCTGTGTTTCATCAGACCAGAGGTCCATCTCTACCCTACCTCTTCTCCTTCTTCTCCCAGTAGTCCTGGGAGGAACAATGGTGGGGTCTGAAGGCTTGTGAAGTGTGTCATGATGTGTTCAAGTGCAACTGGTGGAAAACTCGACTCTTATCCGGCAGGACTCGTCATACGAACTTTCTTTGGTTCTATTGAGAGGCAATACGTGCAGTGCAGAGATCCTTCTCCTCTGCATGTATTGCGTCTGCAGTCCCGTCCAGCAGAGCTGTTTAGGGTGGTAAGGGAGATGACGCAGGTTATTCCTGTGCAGAACCCATTGCTTAACCCAACGACAGCCTGCTGTGACACGTTTAACAATTTCTTTGCAGATAAAATCTCTTGGATAAGAGCCGACTTAGATGCCAGTAATTTGACAGAAACAATTGACGAGGTGTCCAGCAACTCCATTGATGTAAGTTTACTGGATGAATTTCAATCCGTGAGTACTGAGGACGTGGACAAGCTACTTGGTAGGGTGAGGAAGATGACCTGCCCTCTCGATCCTTGCCCTTCATGGCTGGCCATCCAGGGGGGGACTGCCTTGATGGTGTTCCTTAAGGACATCATCAATGCATCCCTCAGAGAAGGGTGTGTTCCATCTTGTTTAAAGGAAGCAGCCATTAGGCCGGTCCTGAAAACATCTTCCCTTGATCCCCTGGACATGAACAACTATAAGCCAGTTTCTATGTTACCATTCTTGAGCAAAGTGATCGAGAGGGCAGTTGCGCTTCAACTCCAAGTGGTCTTGGATGAAACTGATTACCTAGACCCATTTCAAACTGGCTTTAGGATGGGATTTGGAGTTGAGACTGCCATGGTTGCCTTAACCGACGACCTGCGTCTAAGCATCGACAGGGGTAGTGTGACCCTGTTGGTAATTTTACACATCTCAGCGGCTTTCGATACGATAGATCATAGCATCCTCTTGGATCGCTTGCATGGGTTAGGAATCGGAGGCACTGCACTCCAGTGGTTCCGGTCCTTCCTCTCGGGCAGGTCCCAGAGTGTGTTGCTCAGGGACAGCTGCTCCAGCAGAAAGGAGCTTACTTGTGGTCTTCTGCAGGGCGCCATCCTGTCCCCAATGCTGTTTAACATCTATATGAAGCCGCTGGGTGAGATTATTCGGAGTTATGGGGCTTGGTGTTATCAGTATGCTGATGACACCCAGATCTATTTCTCCTTGTCCTGATCGTTGGCCTTGAATTCCGATGGCGTCTCTCCTCTTAATGACTGTCTTAAAGCAGTGATGGGCTGGATGAGGAAAAACAGATTGAGATTAAATCCAGACAAAACGGAGGTGCTCACGGTAGCGGCCCCAAAACCAGGAGTTGGGTTGCAATCTCCAGTCCTGGACGGGGTCATGCTCTCCATTAAGGACTATGTTTTCTGTCTGGGGGTGCTCCTTGATTCATCGCTTCAGATGACTAGTCAGGTGAATGCGACAGTCAGGAGCGCCTGTTATCAGCTTCGGCTGATACGCCAGCTGCGCCATTTCCTGGAAGTAAGGGATCTCGAGACTGTGGTGCACGTGCTGGTAACCTCTCGTCTAGATTTCTGCAATGCGCTCTACATGGGGCTGCCCTCATGCTTGGTCCAGAAACTTCAGTTGGTACAAAATATGGCAGCCAGAGTGATCTCGGGAACATCTCGGAGAGACCATATAACTCCAGTATTAAAATCTCTCCACTGGCTGCCTATAAGTTTCCGGGCCCAGTATAAGGTGTTGGTTATTACCTTTAAAGCCCTAAATGGCTTGGGTCCAACTTATCTCCGGAACTGCCTCCTCCCATACAATCCTCCCCGCGCACTCCGGTCCTCTGGGAGGAATTTGCTTCAGCCACAAAAATCTAGGCTGTCTGCAAACTCCCAGAGGGCCTTTTCAGTAATCGCCCCCAAATTGTGGAATGACCTGCCAAACGAGATCCGTCAGATAACAACCCTGAGTAGCTTTAAAAAAGCACTAAAGATGGATCTCTTTCGGCAGGCCTTCCCTAATTAGATCCCGGCCTCAGGGGATCCTGGCCTCTTTTAGTCCACTGGCTATTTATTGTATTTATTGTTTTTAAATGTGATTTTAGACAGTTGCTTTTAATTTATATTTGTATAATTTTTTTTATGGGGGAGGGTGGGGGTGGGGGGTGTTTAGGGATGTTTATCTGTATTGTATTTTAATTTTTGTAAGCCGCCCCGATTGTTTTAACAGAGGGGTGGGGTATAAATAATAATAATAATAATAATAATAATAATAATAATTCAAAACAATTCCAGTTATGTAGATTTTGCTAGTGCAAAACAAGACGGAAGAAGTTGCTTCTTCAGATTTTTTTTTTTAAATAGCATACCTAGGAATATTGAGTATGTGCAGTATATGTCAGTGAGGGCAAAGGCAAGAGAGAGGTTGAGCTCTGGACAATTGCTGGATTTCATGCAGGTTACTCATATTTAGGCCTGGGTCACTAGCTAATTAGCGGTAAGCAACAATTGGCAAAATCACAAACAGGCAAGTATTTGTTTAATTTGAAAGCGATGTCAAGTCTCTTCCCTTCACACCCCCTTTGTGCTTGCTTCCTGTGAACATTCAAATGGCTATGCCTCAGTGTCATGAATACTGATGAAAAGTGCATTTTCTCCTCAGCTTTTAAAATATTCAACAACAAAAATGATGTGCAAGAGGTATACTTGATTATCAAATTTGCAATTTGTGCTGCGTTGCTTAGCTACCTAAATTACCCAATCGTGGCACAAGGGGAAAAAAAAATACGTTAATGCTGTCTTGTGTCACACTAACTTGTATCGAACAATGCCTTAACAGATGAAGGGTGAATACATTGACATGTTACTGGATGCCTAATTCCACAATATTTCACTCTGAGCAATGACTAACTCTTAGCTTTCAGGTTGTTCCTACATGGGTTTGCTTGGAAGTAAGTCTTACTCAGGTTCAGTGTTGGGTTATCAAGTTGGTGCTAGTGCACACCTTGAGATTTCAGGGTCAAAATCTGAGACGCAGTGACAACCCGTTGTGATGTCACAGGGGCTTGGCCCCTGGTAATGTTACAAAGGTGATATGACAACAGACAGGTAGACCCGGTGATGTCAGTATGCATGATAGCATAAGCATCAACAATACTTGTACACAGCACAACTCAAAAAAGCCCACAACTCTAACATACGAGGAATATATACCAACATAATTCAAGGCAGCGCTCTCACCCTGAGATTCCTCCTCTTCATTCCAACAATCATAGGAGAGGGACTAGGCCCTGAGATTTGGGAACCCTAGTTCAGTGGTACTTACCCAGAGGTAAATGTGATATAAGATTGAAGCATCTATGATCTGAAGTATAATTTGCATGTATTTTTTCTCCTAGGGCTAAACTACTCCTTTTAAAAATGGCAACATATTCTGAGTGATCGCGATAATCACTGAGTGATCACAGAAAAAGCCATTTCCTTTGTTCAAACATACCTTTGCCAGTTGATGATATTCAAAGTATGGCCTCCTGTGAAGTTCTAAAAGCCACAACATTATTAAAGGCACGAGTCAGGACATTAAAGCCCAAACCAACACAGTGTGTGGGGAAGAGGGTGGATTTTGCACTAATAATAATAATAATAATAATAATAATAAATTTTTATTTTTAACCCGCCCCTCTGCTCAGCAACTGGGGCGGCATACAACAAGATTAAAACATCAAGTTAAAACAATCCCTCCCCATCCTAACCCTCCCACCCCTTAAAACTAAATTAAACTAAACTAATGAAGAGTTACCTTAAAACTAAATTAAACTAATGAAGAGTTAACTAAATTAAACTAATGAAGAGTTACCCAATGCCTGGTGAGAAAGAAAAGGTATCTATATAAATAAAAATAAGTTTCTCTGTGTGTGTGTGTTATGACGTCATATAAAAAATGGCTGGATAAATTTTCTCCACCATTGAAAGGGATGGTTAAGATGCTCTTCGTTAGAATATAGGCTCTGTGACTAAGTTCAATGTGTGTGCAGTGGGTGAGTGGGTTGAAAGCACCTCATCCTTTTTTCCATTGGATTTCACCAAATTTGGAGGGTATGTTTGGGATGGTTTGACTTACCATAAAGACCATGTGGTGTACATAAAATTCACTTTGGGAATGGGTGAGGGCACATTAATTGACTTTTTGATTCACACAGCATAGTGTGCTTGATGACCAATTGGAGAGATCTCCTCTCTCATTAGCAAGAGAGACATTTGTAAAACGTAAGGAACATTGGTGTTTCTGAAAAAGATGGGTGCTCATCCTCCAAAGTAGCTGACACTGAATGTTAATTAACAATGGTTAATTATTCTCCCAGGCAACAGTGGGTAATACAGCTACTTAACAATACATCTGCATATCATAATACCACAGAGCTGGAGTGTTTTTGAAGGCCATCTATGCTACCATCCTGCCTGATGTTGGTTTCTAAGTGAGGGAACCAACTAAGCCTCTCTAGAGAGGGAGCATCATAGACTAGTTGCAATCAAAAACACATTCTCACATCCTTTGGAAATAAAATGTAAATAAAGAGGGCATCTAAAAATAGAGCCCATGAAGATGTTGGAAAATATGAGATTTGGATCTCTTTATAGCAGAGTAATGAAATTGGCAAGGCAGAAGCTGAACAACAAGCAGTCCCACACCCACTCACAGAGAAAAAACCCCAGCTTAGTCTTTTTTGTAACATACATAAAAGTAGATTCCCTTACAAAATATGTCCATCATTAAGCACATCATCTAATGGAGGAGGAGGAAGAGAAAAATCGCTGCATGTTAAAGTGATGCAGGAAGAGAATGGGTGAGTGTGGAATACACCTAACAAACACAAAGTTACCATAAATATATGCTATGCCTAAGCCCCTAGAGAGTAACACAAAAACTAGCAATTAATAGGTGTAGGCATGCAAAGGTTGTTAATTCTAACAGAAGAGACTATTTCCCTGTAAACTTTTGTATATATGTGGGGCATCTGGATAGTGGCATTCAGAACTTGCTTATGGAATCAGGGATATCCTTCCTGTCTACCATTAATATCAACATCTGTGTAGTCTGCTTACTTTCAAATATTAGTTACAATAGCCTCTAAGGAGCCAATATTTTTATTGAACACAAAAGAAATGCAATGTCTGTATGGCAGGTGGGCTACCTTACCCACATATATTGTGGAATGCTGTTTCACAGAGTTTCTTAAATAAATGAGAGTCAATTTGCATTTCAGTCTCCACTTCAATCCAGAGAAAGCTAGATTAAATAAGTCATGAGGATTCTTGCTCAAATGCTATAAATAACATTCAGCGTGCATACAGCACATATCAAAGTGTTCAGACTAGTGCACATACATGAAAAGTACACATACATGAAAAGAGAAAACATGATGATAGTTCAGAGCGATAGTTGAGAGCTAAGAGATCTTAATATGGCTTCTTCGCCACTGGTTTTGCTACTGTCTCCTCAAGGACACATACTTAGGTGCGGTGGGGTAGGCACAAGTCCCTCCATAGCCCACACTCTGTTCTAAAATGTACCGGTAGCAAATGACCCTATCCTCTTTCCCTTCTCTTCTGGAAGGGCAGGAGACACTCCACCCCAGCAGCCTACAGGGCTGCATGGTGGAAAACAGAACTCTTCCACCCTCCTGCTATCAGGAATCTAGAAGTAATGCAGAGGCTAGAGAACCAGTTGCAATACAGAAGACACCAGGTCCAAGTACCATGGGAAAACTTGAGCTCCTGAGCCTGGAAGTCCTGAAAACCCCCCGTGCTTTTAACATGTGTCCAAGATGTCATGAACCTTGATCAGTGGTGGGCAAAGTGCAGCCTGTGGAAAATCCCTTCTCTCATTTGACCTGATCTCCCCCAAACCTGTTTCTCCACCATAATGGGTCAGAAAAGGCTTCACACCAGATCTGTTGTCATACAATGCCATTTACTGATCCACATCAATCTGCCATGGGATTAAGACAGATAGTGAGACAAGTCTACGTACTGTCCCTATACCCTGACCTGCCACCCACAGGTAAGTAGCTATGAATCTCCTTAAAGTTACATCAGCAGCAGTAGCACCCACCAGCTAAATTCTTTCCATTGATCTTTCATTCACTTGTCTTCCAGGACTTGGACAGGATCACAAATGGCTCTCCCTTTAGCCAAACCTGGTCAAACATCAGTCTAGTGTTTGACCTACCCTTTGTGGTAGAAAGAAAAAGCTTCCAGATCCTTGGGAAATAGATATTTGGAACTGGAGGAACCCAGGCCATTGGTGGCTCTTCTGTCCCTGGCAGATGCTTGGCTCTATCCCTTATGATGCATTCTGTTCCTCAGGGCAATATTTCAATGGCTGAAACCAGGGCTGATGACCATCTCCTGTTCAGTGGTGGCTAGTGACTGCCATGTTGGTGGGGCAGTGAATTTATGAAAAGGAATCTTGAAGCACCTTTGATACTAAATGAGAGAAAGAAGTTGGTGGCACAAGCTTTTGTAACTTACATCTACAGGGCCATCTACACGGGCCAGAATATGCCAGCTCCCCGTTGGTATATTTTGCCCATGGATCTGGCCCATTGATCCACCATTACCTGCATGGAACAGGATGGAGTCCAGACTGGCACACCATCCCACCCCTGCAGCCGCTGCCACCACCACTGACCACACCCCACTCTCTGACACCAGGAAGCTGGCCTGCAGCACACGAGCAATGCCCCCTGCACATGATCAGTCTGAGGGACTCCTTCCTGGCTATGGAAGAGCAAGGCAGATGGCATCTGCAGCAATGGGCTGGTATGCCAGAATGGGCTCCTGCAGCCATGTGGGGGCCAGTCTGTTTTTGGCTGGCTGAAGCAGATTTTACCAGATTTTTTTTTAAAGATGTAACAAGATTTACCCCATCATTCCCCCATCTTGGCCCCAGGAGTCATGAAGACTGCCTGGGAGCAAAACAGGACAAATACCTTGCATCATTTGGACTGCAGAGCTCCAAGACGAGAGCAAGACAGGGTATATAGCCTGTCTAGAAAAGGCGTACGAAAGCTTATTCTACCAATTTCTTTCAGTCAGTCTCAAAGGTGTTACAAGATCCCTTTGCATACTGATCCAGACTACCAAGGCTATGTCTATTTCTTCTACCACTATGGGCAGTGAATTTGTTCTGGGTTGTAGTCTGAACTTTAAAGATGGTATCCGAGCTGCTGGAACCTATACCCCCCCCCAAAAAAAAAACCATTCAGCATTTGGGATAGCTCCTTTACAGTGCAGAGTAAAATCCAGAGTGGATTCTTGGCCCCCCTGACATGGAAGTAATCTACCCCTACTGCTCCTTTCTCCTGCTGCCACTGAGGTCTTGCCATCCTTTCTTGCTCCTCCTTCCTCCTTGACAATCCCTGCTCCCTGTGTTGGGCAGGACCTGGTGAAACTACTAGCCAAAGTCACTCTCCCTATCTCACTACAAATGTGCCTTGCCCTGATTGTCAGGTGACTGCTGTGATGCACAACACATATGGACAATGACATACTGAGGTACCACCATCTCTGTCCATCCATTATAGGCTTCCTTCTTGGTTAGGGAGCAGCTTCATTGGAAAAAGATCTTTGCTGCTGATATCTCTTCAAAGTATCATATAACTCCACTCCAAGAAAGAGGAATAGCCAAAGGACTGCCACTAGTGTCATCTCCACAGGACACATTACTTGCTGTCTGCAGCAACCATCATACTGTGCCAATGGTAAGTGCTACATGCATTTTGCATGGAGCTATTGTTTTCCTTTTCCATTTCTCCCATAGATTCTTCTCTGCATGAAGGATATGTGCCACAAGATGCATTCCAGCATGAAGTTTCCCATGGGTGACCTTAAGTCCTTCAGTCCAGGGAAAGTTTTACCATTCTTAGTTCTGCAAGTTGGCTCTACAGAAATGGACTCTTCTCAAAGCCAAACACTGAGAATTTGAGCAGCTTCTTTCATCCAATAGAATTCTAAAACCATTTTAGATCTTCCTCTGAGAAGCTGCCAAGAATAGGTTTTGGCACTCAGAAACAAAGTTTGTGCCAACTTTGAAAGAAACAAGCCAGAATGAATCTTGTTTCCTCACTTGAAGCCCTGGAGATATTTGAAATGGCATCAAATTTGAGGGAAGAGTTTTGATTCCAATGGCATTGTTGGCATTGGACTTGGATGGTTCTGTCATCACTGCGGCCCTGTCATTTCTGTTCTTTCTTTCTTCCTTCCCTGAGCAAATTTAAGAACATGCCTGTCTTGCTAATTGCCTGCCTTAACTTGCCCATCAGCTTTTTAAAGTTACCTGAATAATTTAACAGGCTGTGAGATACTGAGATATGAAGCATTACAGAGAGTGGAAGTATTGGGTATTCCTCAGAGAAAAGATTTGTTCAGATAATTTAGGAAATTTTGCTTCAGAATCCCAAGAGAATCAAGAAGGTTTAAATTTCCAGGGCCAACAGGTAAAGCTGACTAAATGGTGGATTTTTTTTAAAGTTATTTGCTGGTTTGCTTGCTTTCCTTGTTTTGCAATTACAGCCAGAGATAGCCAAATGGGAATATGCAAAGCAATGCAAGGATAAAGCAATTTTAAAAGGAAAACACACACACAACAAATGGAGAGAGCTGATAATTATTGGGGTCATCACAGTCCTTAGCATGCTGTTCTGTATCAGGTGTGAATAGGTTTGGTATATCTGAGGCATGTTTATTTTTTTTATTTTTTTGTTCCACCCTGGGACACATTGGGAGCTGCAGAGACTGGTGTGAAAAAACTGGCCCACCAGGAGAGCTAAGAGCCATAGCTTCTGCTGCAACTCCACATACATTTTTGTGCCTCCAACTGACTTCAAGAGGTTACAGGAGCACTTTTACTATGTTTTTCTCTGGGGCTGTTTTCAGCCTAGGACAGACTTTTTTTTAAAACAGGAATTATCCAAGGGATGCAGCTAAGAAAGAGGACAAAATGTGGAGACTGACTCCTTCCAAAAAAGAATTCTGCCTTCCCCACGCAGTTTCCCATCAGTCCCCAAATATCTAAATTATCATTATTGTGTGTCTTTAAGTCATTTCTGACTTACGGCAGCTATAAGGGGAAATTATTATGGGGTTTTCTTGACAAGATTTCTTCAGAGGAGGTTTGCCGCCCCAAATTTCTAGTACTGCAGTTGCTTAACACTTCCACTGAGCAAGTATTTCCACAAGAAATACAACTTAGGCATCCAAAGAAAAGGGGCAGGCAACATTACCAAGGGAATGCGAAGACAGCAAATGTAAGGATTCTAGGTCTGAATGCTTTTCAGTAGCTCAATGTCTGCTTGGCTAGAAATTTGTGGACTGAAGGAAAATTTCATTTGGTGGGGCAGAATTCTTATTGGGGAGCAATGCTCTCATTTTCCCCTCCCTCACAGTGACATCCCAAAAGTGACCCAGAGTGGGAGGGTGCTTTGGGGACATTTGAGGAGAGAATGGAACCCAGGGGAGGGGATTGGAGGCCACAGAAAAGCAGCCAGTAGCTTGCATTTTCCTCACCCCAGCCTAAAACAGCAACAAAAAAATCTGAAAATTTAGGAAGTCCATTTCAAGGTGAGAAAGGAAAAGGAAAGAATATTGTAAGTTTCCAGGAAAGGGTTCCAGGAGAAATACTTCCCCTGTTTTTGACAAAAAGAAAGGGAGTCAGAGGGTCAAAATGCATTCTCCAACATTTCACAGATGAAAACTGGGATATGTGTGGCCAAGCAACATCAGAGTGTGCTCAATATGGCAAAAATAAGGCACAAGGAGGCACAGACCAGCTAGGAGGGGCTGCAGCAGTTTGCTTTTGCCTCAGCATACTGGGAAGGACAAGATTCCTCCCTCTCCTCCTACCTGTGTTGAGTTAATTAAGTACAAGCTACTTTTGTACTTTGAACACTATTTGCAGCAACTGAAGTAAGCTGAGAACAAAGGGGAAAAGTGGGATAAGGAGAATGAAAATGGGACATTTTTAAAAAGCTGAAAGCAGTGGGATGGCAGAGGATTAATTGGGACTGTCCCTGCCAAATTGGACCAGTTGTACGATATGTTAGTACATGCAAAACAAACAAACAAACAAACAAACAAACAAACGCCAACATCTGGGGGAGATATGCAGTCCCAGGGCAACATTTTTGTGACTCCTGTGGTCATTACATTAAGGTAGAGGGTCTAGTGTGGCCCCTCAGATGTGCTACTGACCTCCCAAACCCCAGTGTTCCATTTTTTTTCCAGCTGAAAAACCTATTTTTGCTTCAAACTTCATCTAGGAGGCATGGTTTCCTCTCTAAACAATGTTTCACTCACCAGCCCACCCCAGAAGATCTAAAAGTCTATCCCAAAATGACTGGAAATGACAAAAATATCACTTTCAGATTTGAAAAATAGCAGGTGATTGGCCGAAGAGGGGATGAAAAGGCTCCAAAATCCCTCCTTCTGCAATAAATGCAGGGAGGGTGTGGGATGACATCCCTCCAGCTCTTCAAAGAATTGGCCTTATTCCCATTGGCTCCATCAGGCACTGAGTGGGATGTGTGAAAAGAAACATCGGGTATGAAAGTATGGCCGTACATCTGTCATGTACTGTTGTACATCAATGGGCAATCCATTATTTAGGGGACCCTTTCATAATCAGTAATTCTGGTTGTATGAAGGCCAGCCCCATGCAATTGGATCTCCCTCTATGCCGGGGTGGTACACTGGAGCACCTAGAATTCACAGAGGATAGAGCACCTATTCCACATTTGAATCTACCACAGTTGTCAGTGGCACTGAATTCTGATGAAAACAATGGTTGCTCACTATGGTCTTTTGTACATTGCAGGAAGTGACCTCCCCCCAAAAACCTGTGATGCAGTCATGTGTATCATCATGAACGAACTATCTGCAGTATTTTTATCAGTGTTTCATCTCAATATTGGAGTGAGGGGAATCATGCCATTGAACTGAAGGAACAGAATTAACTTAAGAGCTCCTTAATTAAATCAGAATTCAGGCAGAGTAGACTTTAAGGCAAAGTGAAACCAAGGAATAACAATGGTACGAAACTATGCACATTGTCTCATCTGTACTGTAAGGCAGAGGAGGAAAACAGAGGGCCCTTCAGTTGTTTCTGGACTACAATTGCAGTCACTCCTGACTACCAAGCACAGTGGCTGGGTCTCTTCAGCGGGTTTTTAAAAATACATTTCAATTGAAAGTAGAAACATTGTTACAATGTACAGCAGGTAAATCAAGGCTGGAGAATGTAAGACCATCCTAAAGTTGTTGGACTAAAAATCCCATTATCCTTAGTCAAAATTGCTAATAATGAGGGCTGATGGAAGCTGTAGTCCAGCTACACATGAAGGACTCCTTCCTCATTCTCAATGGCTGAAATTTCTCCAGCCATTTCTAAGTGCTACTTTTACTGAAGGATAAATAAGGAAAGTTGTAGATTAATTTGTCCTTAGAACGTTTTGGAAAAGTATGAGACATAATGAAAGTGCCTTAGAGATGAGCCAAAACACTTCAGATCCACAGATCTTCTTCTACTCCCTCCCTCCCCCTGCAATTGCTCTCCCACAAACCCCAGGTCTTGGCATTGCGTAGGGTGCAAAATGGCACCCAGTCTGCTGATATATTGCTTGATGCCACTTTGTTGTTGTTAACTGCTGCCAACTTGGAATTGACTTATGGCGACCCTGTGAATGAGAGAACGCTCAGGTTTTGCAAACTCAGGGCTGTGGCTTCCTTGATAGAGTCAGTCCACTTGTACTGTTGCCTTCCTTCTTTCCTACTGCCTTCTACCTGAATGAACATTACTGTTTTTTCTAATGAGTCATGTCTTCTCATGATGTGTTCAAAGTACAACAGTCTCAGTTTTCACTTCTAGGAATAGTTCAGGCTTGATTTGCTCTTGATTTATTTGTCTTTGTGGCAATCCATAGTATATACATATACAATTCTCCTCTAGCACCACATTTCAAATGAGTTGATACTCTTCCTGTCAGCTTTTTTCACTGTTCAGCTTTCACAAAATAGAAAGAAATCAGAAATACAATGCCATGGACAATCTTAACTTTTGTATTCAATGATATGCCACTGGTGCCATTGCCAATTGCCAAAGCAATCTCTCTCTCTGGCTTTTCTTTGCAAATAAAGATTCAGGAAGGACTCATCCCACACTTTCTGCAAGCGCACTGATGACTAAAAAGGCCAATCCGAGATAAACAAGTCCGGTTGCAGAAAACACAGCAGAAGGTCTCCTTTGGTGATGTTTCCGGGTTGTGATTCTTTCTGCGTTGTCGTTTCTCTTCAAGACTTGTTCGGTGTGAGTTCTCAAATAGGACTCAAATGGGAGCCCTGGTGGTGCAGTGGTTAAATGTCAGTACTGCAAGCCACCACGTCACAAGTTCGATTCCAGCCAAGTTCGATTCCAGCCGGCTCCAAGGTTCACTCAGCCTTCCATCCTTTCGTAGGTCGGTAAATTGAGTACCCAGCTTGTGGGGGGCAATTAGCTAACACACATTGGAAACTGTTTAATGCAGTGTAGATGTGTAAATAGCTATTGCTTAAAACAATTTGTAAGCCGCTCTGATAGCCTTGTGGCTGAAGAGCGGGGTATAAATAAATAAATAAATAAATAAATAAAAAAATAAGGCTGCAGCATTGTGGATAGGGCGTCTCCATGCCTCCCGATATGAGGCCAGGGCGGGCCATTGTTGGTGATCAATTTGGCCGAGCCTGAGGTGTTGTTTCAGGGAGTCCTTGTATCGCCTTTTTGGAGCACCCCTCTTAGTGAGCTAATATTTCCACTGCTTATAGTGAGCTTGATTTTCAACTGATTGGAAGGAAAAGACTGGTGGGGAACCTATAGAAAAAGTCAGTGAACCCCCTTCCCATCCCCCAATTTCTCTGGCCACAAATAGGGCAGAATTTAAGAGTCCGCCTGAGTGCAACTTTTGAATATGGCCAGGATACCAAAACTGTACACATATATGGTAGAAATCTCTATTTTGGTTGATTATACCAAGTTTGTTGTACTTTTGATATGGAATCTGTAAAATTAATTGTACCTTTGAATTTTTTTCCTCTAATGAATATTGTCTGATTACATGTATGTATTGTACATTTAAACTTTGGAATATTATATGTTGATGGTTCAGCTCCACCAATATTGTACTATTCATAACTGGAATGTATAGAATTGTTCACACTAACATATACTAAATAAGAAAATTGGGGGAAAAATAAAATTCACAGTTTCTGCACCGTATAAAGAAATTTTAATTCATTATTGAATGAATCAATATACAGCTGTCCATATTCACTGGGGTTTGGTTCCAGGACCCCCCATGGATACCAAAATCCGTGAATACTCAAGTCCCATTCTATGCCATGGCAAAGCAAAATGGTGCCCCTTATGGCAAAATCAAGGTTTGCTTTTTGGATTATTATTTTTTAAAGAATATTTTCAACCCATGAATATTTAAGTCTGTGGATATGGAGGGACAACTGTATTGTCAATATCTGCAAGATACATTTTGTGGTATATATTGTGTCTTCTCAGTCCTGTACAGAAATCTCTAAACAGCAGGTTTTGAAGTAAGAGGCAAACTAGGCGCATAGATTTTAGCATCCACAGTTTACATAAGCCCAAACAATTCCCATTTCCATACTAGAGGGGGCTTCGGCATCTCTCTCTTTCCACAGTTTCCCAAGGCACCTCTTATCTCTGCCTAACTGTGTCCTCCTGCTATGCAAATGGTACGATCCATTTCTCCAGAATGCTCCAGAGGGAGGGCAAGTATTTAATTTCTAAATAAACCCTTGATTTCCCCCCCTGTCATTGCCAAAGTGGTTGTAATAATAATAATTAATCACAAGCAAAGCACCCTCTCTCACGCTTTTGAATGGGATAATATTAATAATACTTGGCAGCCTGGATGGTGTTTTGCAGACATTAACTAATTAATCCTTTCATAACTCACTAGCCTCTTACTCAGAAAAACAAACAGGGATCTCCCCCTTTCTTTCTGCCCTATGGTATAAATTGGACTTAATAAGACTGAATTCTTTCTTTTTAAAACGCCCTTCTTGTTAATCCACCAGGGAGCAGGGGGGCAGGGAAGGGGAGAGAAATTGCTGCACACATTGGGAATCAACACTGCAATCTTTGGCAGAAGTTGACAACACATCACCTCTGAAGAAATAGCAGTACAGTGGTAAATTCTGAAGTGCAGGCTGTATGGGGAATGACAGTCCATGTAGTCATGTCCTATCCCCAGAAAAGTCCAAAAATACAGGCAGCTATGTTGATCCAGCATGGTGTAGTGGTTTGAGTGTTGGAATACGACACTGGGAGACCATGGGTTCAAATCCCCGCTTGGCCCATTGGGTGACCTTGGGCAAGCCATACACTGAAGCCTCAGAGAAAGGAAAAGGCAACCCCCCCCGAACAAATTCTGCCAAGAAAATGCTGTGATAGTTTGTCTTAGAGTTGCCATAAGTCAGAAATGTCTTCAAGGCACACAATAACCATGCTGATCCAGACCAGGATCTAGCAAATGTTCATCTCCAGAAGAAGCTGATCTTTTGCAAACCTAATGGCTCTTAATGAGAACTTGAAAAGGTTACTTTTTTGAGGGCTTCAGCTTCCAGAAACCTCCTGACGGCACAGTCATGGCTACAATGGCTAAGAGATTCTGGGAATTATAATCCAAAAGAATATATTTTCCAAGCCCTGGGACATATTCACACTAAAGAATTGAAATGTCACTAGCTGGGCCATATGGCGTTCTCCTGGAATCATTGAGGGTGACTTGCTCTGTTGCCTTGCTGCCACCATGACCACTGCCACCACCACCACTGCCAGTGACTGCCTGGGTCCTGTTGCAGCAGCAGCATCCTGTCACTAGTTGACTGCCTGTGTCCTGTCACAGCAGTAGCAGTGGCATCCCGTTGCTGCCACCAGTTGACTGCTTGGGTACCATCACAGCCCATGACTGGTGAGTGTCTGAGGGAGTGAGAGGAGGGAGGGTCTCTTGTGAGGCTAGGGGTGTAGGTGCAGATTGAGTGGCAGGAGTGGATTGCGAGGTGGCGAGGGAATTTGCATGTGGGTGGTGATTGGCTGAGGAGTGAGAGTAGGGGAGTCCCTTGTGAGGCTGGGGATGTAGATGCAGATTGAGTGGCAGGAGTGGATTGCGAGGTGGAGAGTGAATTTGCATGTGGGTGGTGATTGGCTGAGGGAGGGAGAGGAGGGAGGGGCCCTTGTGAGGCTGGGGTGTAGATGCAGATTGAGTATCAGGAGTGGGTTGTGAGACGGAAAGGGAATTTGCATGTGGGTGATGATTGGTCAGGTGTTTTTCCTGAGCAGGCAATCAGCAAACTTGGAAAGGAAATATACCCAGGCCTAATGTACATACCCAAGTCAGATAGATAGGCAGATAGATAGATAGATAGATAGATAGATAGATAGATGATTGATTGATAGATAGATAGATAGATAGATTATCCACTTTAACTTGTATGATTCTGTCCTATGGAATTCTGGGATTTTCAGTGCAGGGAGGGATCATTTAGAATTCTCAGCAGGAAAGATACAAACCACAGGATTCCATAGGGTGGAACCATGAAGTGGAATAATAGCACTATAATTGAATGTGAATGGACTCCTGGTCTTAACTGCATATTTAAGATCAAGTTACCCTCAAATACATTCATTACAGTGGGGTAACTCACAGCCATATATTGCTTCAGAAGGAGAAATTCAGCCTGTCAAATTGTTGTGAGGATTGCAGCTAAGGTCAGAAGGAACACAGAATCCTGGCATGGGAGGGGGGTAATATCATTGTCTCTGCAACCCAATAATTCCTGGCTATTCAATCATATGAGACCCAGCTCCATTAGTACATTGTCTAGGAAACTCTCTTGGAGTTACCCTGCTGATGCTTATAATAATGTCAGCTTGTACATTCATAAAACTGAAATCTTTGGTGGAAATATGTATTTATGTGTTTATTTTATCTAATAAATATTTATGCAAGTTTTTGGATTGTTGTAGATGCTTCCAATTCATACCCCATAGACACACTCCCTGTTGTATTGCAATTTGGAACTAGATTATGTGCAAATAGATTCTCAAAATTCTCTGCCTTGTCTGGGCTGATAAGCTGGAAAGACTATTTTACTGAACTTCTCCAGCAGGGGGAGAAAATATCCATCAGTTTCAGAAGTAGGATTAACCATCTCACCATAGCACTACCTTTCTGCAGTGGTGGGCTTGTGTGCTCCTGAGAGGCAAGAGGCTATGCTGATGGTAGCAATGCTGCTATTAGGGTCTCCCATGTCAGACAGGCTTAGCAGCAGCAGCAGTGTGTGTGTGTGTGTGTGTGTGTGTGGCAATGGAAGATCTCTCAGAGATAATGGCAGTGGCACCATAGTTAGTAGTGCACAAAAGGAGGCAAGCTAAACCCCTTCTGAATGTCTTTGAGCATGAAAACCCTATGAAAAGAAAATCCAAAATGAAGCAAGAAATAGTGACAGAAGAGGAGATACGCAGGTCAAAATGCACTCAACGAGCTACTGAGGTAGAGCAGATGACAATTACGAGTAGTGCTGTGGAGAATGACACAACTGGACTCAAGCCAAAAGGACATTAAGTTGTTGACATGCTCAGAGCTGAAAGGAAAGTGAAAATCTAAGAAGAAATGGGGTGGCATTAATAATGAAGAGAGATGTAGCAAAAGGAGCCGAAGGATATAATGATCAAATAATATCAATAAGACTTCAGGGAAACCCAACAATATAAACACAATCCAAATTTAGGTTTACAGTTGCACATTAAGAAAACAAAAATAATGATAACAGATGATTTACATAACATTAAAGTAGATAATGAAGACATTAAAGCCGTTCAAGATTTTCCATACTTTGGCTCAGTCATTAATCAGAATGGAGACTGCAATCAAGAAATCAGAAGAAAACTAGGATTTAGAAGAGCAGCTTTGAAGCAACTAGGCAAGATCCTTAAGTGTAAAGATATATCATTGAATACTAAAGTCAGAATTGTCCGAGCCATTGTATTTCCAATTTCTATGTATGGTTGTGAAAGCTGGACAGTGAGGAAAGCTGATAGGAGGAAAATCAACTCCTTTGAAATGTGTTGCTGGAGAAGAGTTCTATGGATATTGTGGATGGGTAAAAAGACAAGTCAATGGGTCCTAGAGCAAATCAAGGCTGAGCTCTCCCTAGAAGCCAAAATGATTAAACTGTGACTGTCATACTTTGGACATATCCACAAGAAGACATGATTCACTGAAAAAAAACAATAATCCTTCGTAAGGTAGAAGGTAGTAGGAAAGGAGGAAGACCATATTCCAGATGGATGGACTCAGTCAAGGAAGCCAGGCCCTGTCTGCAAGACTTGAGCAGGGCTGTTGATGATAGGGTAATTTGGAGGTCTTTCATACATAGTATCACCATACCTTGAAGTCCATTTGATAGCAGTTAACAACAAGACTTCACCATCATCAGTGGCTATGGTACACCTCCCTTTTTCTCTCCTAAGAATTCCCATTTGATTCCATTGCAGTAGTAGCATCTGCAGCAAGTGGGTTGGTACTCTGGCCACCATTTTGCATCCTCCACAGGATGTAGAATTCACCAAAATATTCTGCTACCTGAAACAAATTGATATTTCCTATCAAGTGGTACGGTATTCATGAAATCAAGGGCTCAGCTGTCCTGATGGTTTTATCTTTTCCTAGATTCCTGATATCACATCTTGGCTTTTCTCATCTAGAAACTTCTTGAGATCCCATTTTTTTCCCCCTTTCTACTGGCGCAGTGTTTTAAGAATTAACGGTTTACTCTTGATGGGATTGTTTCTGCTGCTTTCCTGGTCTGTCCAAATATATTTTTGTCCTCTTTCTTCAGCTCAAGGAGATACTTTTGAAGCTGCAGTTGTAATGTTGGCTGAGACTTCAATGTTTCTCATAAATTATCATTATAAAGTTATTTCTCTGTGTTTGGGGAACACAAACATAGATACATATATTTCAGGACTCTATTTCTTCCCAGTTTACTTCTTTCTTTTTTTTTTCTCAAAAAAAGAGGGTGAAATATTTTTTTTCTAATCATTTGCTCCAGTCCACATAAGTGTGAACAGAAAACGAAGCAATGAAAAGTCTGTCATTTCAAACGTTTTGAATAAATGGATTAAAATACAATCTCACTCCAGATATTATATTTAATAGCATTTTTTTAAAAAAAAAACTTTAAAAATGATAATAAGCCTGCCAATCGTATTCTGCCATCTATGTAGTGGCCACTGTGGTATTTACTAATCATTTCATATTGTGTGTAGACTTCACTAGGGATGGGAATTATGCTGCTTTCCTGATATTTTTGCCCATGGTAAGGGATGATACGATTTGCAGTCAAACATCTGGCAAAAGTCTAGATGATTCCCAAACTTCCCTACATAGTAGTGAGTAACTTAAGAGCTTAAGAGTGTGATGCAGTGAAATTCTTAGGTGTGTTACAGGATTTCTGCAACAGGATTTCTCCTAGGTCAATGGTAATGGGCTTTCTCAAAGCTATATTGTAGAGACATTTCACAGTTCATTCTCTATTTGGTAGATCAGGCCTGTCTACACTGCAGATACCACCTGGTATGTGTAGTATGGTGAGGTACCAGAGTTCTCTGATAGGATAAATACCTCACAAAACTATAAATAGTAGTTTGTAGAGAGTGCAGGGAAAAGGGCCAGAGGATATTTAAGGCTCTGTTGCCCCCTGCCTGTTCCTCCTGATCTTTGTTCAGCCCACCCTCCTGCCACTGACATAGTGTGGCATTTCACAGTTCCTTTGGGGCTGGGTAGGAATTTTTTTATCTTCCCTTTTCTTGTAGAGGGTTTTTCACCTACCTCACACTGTGCTTAGATGGATATTGGACAATTGGCAAGCGTGGTGTCTTAAATAGGTGGTCACTTGGCAGCTAGAAGGAGGGAAGTTCGTTAGTTGAGAACTTATGACACCACATTTTGGTGAAGGGAGGTCCCTGGAACTGCCTCTCTATGTTCTGCGACCTTACCTTGAGGATGTCCTGGAGAATAAACATCATCTCAAGTCATGCGACTTGGAGAAGGACTTTCAGGCTGGCCTTCCAGATACAGGCATGCAGGGGATCAACCCATCTTTTGGGTTTTCTCTGGGATTCAGGTGTTTTGCCCAGGGGGAGCTGGGGAGAAGGAATGGGGAGAGACCTCCTGTCCTGGTTGCTCCCGCACCAGGTTAACCCCCTCCTCCATTGCCATTCTCCAGATCAAACATAAATAGGAGAGAATTTAAATAAAAGTGGAGATTTGGGAGGAAGACAGCTGCTGTTACCTCCTTTCTACAGGTGACTTGGGGCTCATCTATACTGGCACCATAATCTGGGGCCAGTGTGGAGTATTATGCTCTGGACCTGCATTGGATTGGCATGATGCCAGCTACACATACCAGAGCATACCCAGTCCAGATGTGCTGATGGGCCAACACCACAGCAGCCCCACAATCCCATTCTCCTCAGTGCCACCGCTGCTACCTCCCCCACCAGCCAAGCAGCTGGTGAGGTCAGAACAGGGTGCCCAGATATATGATGAAGAAAGAGGGAGTTGCTCTAGCCCTTCCTCATCAATTGCACAGGCATCTCATTTCTGCCATCAACAAAAGTGAAAGTGTGCTGGGAAGCACAGGGAAGGGGATGGATCCTCATCGGAACGCCTGCTGCTGGCTCCTCACTGGACAAGCAGCTGTGTGGAAAGTCTGCCTGGTGCAGCGTCACTTCTGCTGATGGCAGAAATGGTCCAACCATGCAATCAATGAGGAGGGGGTAGAACATCCTCTTGCTTGTTGAACACATGTCCAGGTGCCCATTTCTACCTTCACCAGAAGCAATGGCATAGTTGGTAGGAGCATCAGGGTATGAGATTTGCAATCCATGAAATTCATGTTGTAAAGAGATATTCTGACACTATGTCTACCTGTAGCGGGCATTCAAGGAGTACAAGCTGTAAACATGTTATGCAGCTGGTCTTTGCTATGGGGAAGTATGAAAGTATCCTTGATCTTAGCTATGTGGGAATGAGAAGAGACAGAGTATTTGCATATATACTAAGCCCTGTATCTGTGATCAGTGTATGTCTTCCCACTCTGAGCTGTCTGTCATACAATGCAGTAATGAAGACTGCTGTGTCTTGTGATGTAGGCACAGAGTGGATTAACCATATGTTTTGCTGTATATACTTTAATGTGTAATAAACGTAGTTACTTATGAGATTTTCAGACTACACTGTTATAGTGTTACTATTCCACTTAATAACTGCTTTAACTGGCTTCCTCCTGTGGAATTCTGGGGTTTGTAGTTTAGTGAGGCCTAAGATCTCTCTGGCTGAGAGTTGCAAATGCCCCTCCCTCAACTACAAATCCCAGGATTCAAGAGGAGGCAGCCATAGCAAATAAAGTGGAATAGTAACACTATAACAGTGTTGTCTGAAAATTTCCTTAGACACCAAAGTGTCTGTCAACTTTATGGAACATCCTAAAGGAGATGCTGGGGGCAATTGGAGTTACTTCTGCTACTCTGCTACAGTTTTTTTTTTTGGCTGCCTGGTTCTCTGAGCATGTACAGAGTGCCCAGTGCACTATATAACGCATGAAGGAGGAGGGAAAAGATTGCACATCATCATCAATGGAGCTCTGCTGGGGGAGGGTGCTTTGACAGGATGATGTTGGCAATGGAAGCACTGTGAAGGAAGACTATCTCCCTTCCCCACCACTGGCTGCACTCAGCTGGAGAATGGGTGGCAGGGAGCATTGGCCCTTTAAGGATGGTGACACTTGCCACCCACCCAAATATGGCCCAATCCAGCTGCCCATATGCACATGCCCACATGCAGCAACAGCCAGCAAAACACCTCATTTTCCAGAGAACTCCAGAGTAAAAGGTGAGTTATTTTACTCCATTTCAAGGGTGGTTTAGTGTGGGTTTGGTGCTGAACTGGTTGGATGTCATGTGGACAGTTTGCTCAGAATTGGGAAATTTGCTCTGCATCATGTGGGCAGATCACCATGGGGATGGAGCGAGGACATTTTATTTGGCCAGTGTAGACAAGTCCATGGAGGCTCACACAGACATCCATAGCTGATTGCTGCCTGCTTGTCTTGTACCCTCCCTTTGCCAATAAATGGTTAAGGAAGCATGTGTTCACCATTTTCAGCAGGTCTGCTGACAGGGAGGGGCAGGCATTCAGCAGGGAGCTACTGGGTAGCTCTTTGTAAGTTGCTATAAAAACACATGCATGCACATAAACTGATACTATACTTGAATATGACACCAACAGGATTCCCAACATTGTATTTTTACTGGTGGTTGATTTCAATTATGTGGGAAGTAGGCTTGCCAGCTGAAATAAGCAATGGGGTGCGGAGTGAATTTCCCCTCTTCTGCACAACTATTAAAGATACAGGAACCTTGTATCTTATTTCATCTGGAGACCCTAGTTAGAAGCCATCTTGCATCCGAGCCATGGGAGAAAGGTAGGATACACATTTAATAAAAGAATGGAGAATTTTTGCCCATTTTTTTCTCATGGTCCCTGGGGAAATGGCTGTAGCAACAACTGTAGTGAAATCCTGGCCAATATCTCAGACTTAGGACATTTTCAGACACCGTTTTAGCGTGGCTACTGCGGGAAGAGCTCCCGGGAGAGGGACGGTGCTCTTGCGCGGCAGGGGGTCATTTTCAGATGCCTCCGTCCCTCTCCCAAAATCACCAGTGTCAGTTCCGTGAAGCTTCGGAAGCCGCAGAGCCATATTTTAAGCACGGGCAACTTCCGTGATTAAAATATGGCTCTGCGGCTTCCGAAGCTTCACGGAACTGACACTGATGATTTCGGGAGAGGGACGGTGGCATCCGAAAATGACCCCCTGCCACGCAAGAGCACCGTCGCTCTCCCGGGAGCTCTTCCTGCGGTAGCCACGCTAAAACAGTGTCTGAAAATGTCCTTAGTGTCATTCTGGAGTATCATGTGTGAGAGGAGAAGGAGGAGAAGGAAGATATTTGGATAAAATTTTGCAAACTAGCCTTGTTTTTTATGTGGGTGAGAAAAAGAAAAATCTCAAGGGTGGGTAGGGGGAAACCTGTTAGGAAATTTAGACACAAGGTATCAATCTAACAAATGCTACCATCACAAAAGAAATCATACTTCAGTAGTTCTCTTACCTGAGTTCTAAGTTATGAAAAACTGCAGCCTTTTAATTCAGCAACAGGTTTACAGCAAGCTTCCAAAGTTGTTGGCTTTATTCTCCCAGACACCTTTTTGGAACTCTGGGTTTCACAAATTGTTGCCCTGCACAATTTTGATAAAGTCCCTCTGCAGCTAGCTTCTTCCAGATTTCCCCTGCCCCCATCTCAGCCTCAGTAGTGGTTCAGTGTAGATCTCAAACATGTATGTCTTGGAAATAAGCTATTTCTAATCACCTTCCTCTCCCTTCCCCAAGTTATTCTAAAGATGCTCAAATGCTTCATTGATGATGGCTAGGACATCCCAGCAGAGGTAGCCTTCTACAATGCTGCAGTGTGTGTGTGTATGTGTGTAGGCTCACATGTGGGCAGTCTTGACTTCCTGATGAGGAACTTAATTTGGTCCCTTGTCAGGAAAGACAGAGGCAACTGTACCTTTTCTTTTGTCTTGGTGGGACAGCAGTGTTGACAGGCTGAGGGATACTGGCACAGGCTAGACTATGCCAAAATGCATGGAAAAGATAAGCCCGTAGCCACTTTCACTTGCAAATTGCTTAATTAAAAGGTAAAGTCTCCAAGTCCCCCTTCAAGGTAATTGCCAACACTGGCTGTCACGTTCCCTCCTCTTGAGCACTCCATGCTGTCTTCTAAGGCCTCAGCCCAGCAATTACTTCAATGCTGCAAAAATTTCACAGAAGGTGAGTCACTTCTCCCTTGAAGACCAGCCAACAAATAGAGACAATTATGTTCTAGTGGTGGACTTATATGGTTGTGTGGTCATTTGGAAAAGTAGTAGGCTCTATTCTATTCCTCCCCCCCCCACCTGCAAGCTATGGATGGATTTTTTCCCCTCCAGGGGTGGGCAATTTTAACTTCCCCCCACAGGCTGTATCCTTGCTGAAAATGTCATATTTTAAAACAATAACAAAACTCTCATCAAAGTTTGGATTTTGTTCAAGCATGTGCTGCACTTTGCTTTAAACAAGAATTAATGCTTCTGAAGGATTCTTCCTAAGAGTTTTCAAAAGCATGATTCTTTCCATTTTGGGAGGGAGGAAGAGGGTGTTTTGTCAGTGGTGATAGGGGGCAGGTAGTCTCAGAAATATACAGAAATATACATGTGTCCTATGGGCTATATTGTCCACCCCAGTATACATTCAGTCTGTTTCCTTTTCAGTAGCTATTCCATCTTAAGTACAGTCCATCCACTTTCAATATCAGTGTCCATATTTTAAAAAGCAGAAAAATGCAAATTTCTGTATGCCTTTTCCCAGAGTGTTTTCTATATGCAACTTTCCTTAACAAATGCATTTTCTGTACAAATTTCTGAGTTTTCTATGCAGCTTTTTACAATATATACCTTCTCCCAGACAATGTTCCCCAATATATGCATATTACTTTCAAGTGTTGAATCAAGAGATTTTTATTTAATTGCCTTTGAGTCAACTCTGACACATGGTGACCCTGTCCTAGGGTTTCCTTGGCAAAATGTATTCAAATGAGGTTTGCCATTGCCTTTCTTTATGACTGAAAGAGTGTGACTTGTTCAAGGTCACCTAGTGGTTTCAATGACTAAGCAGGGATTTGAACCTTCACCTCCCAGAGTCCAAATCCAGGACTTAAACTACTCCCCCATGCTGCCTCTCAAGCCACAATGTAGACCCACAATCCAGAGATGTCTTTATTCTCCCCCACTTCAGCTGCCAGTTTGATTCTTTCTCAGGGAGGGAAAAAGCATATCTTCTGAGCTGTTTCACTTCAGCTCTAGTCAGTAGCCCACAAATAGGACTCTCAAGCTCACAGCTAGGTGATTATTAGGCACATTAAAAGTGGCATTACACAACTGCCAGGAGATTGCAGAAAGGCAATCTTTTCAGATGACGTTGTTCCTCCCTTGTTCTGCACCTGTTCTGCTGCTGTTCCATTGGTTCAGCTTTATATTGATGGGAGAAGTTGTCAATAGATCCCCCGTTCTGTTTCTGTCATGGATGTTCCTGCAACTGGCAAAGTGCCCTGTTATGCTGGAGAGATCCCAAGGTCAATGGGAGGTCCCTGCCAGAACACTTCCAGGTGAGATCAGGACATCAAGGTAAGTGACACACTTTTTATGACCCTCCCCAAATTACTTGTTAATTTTAAAGTGTGTTTTGTGCTTGCTGTTTTATTTTTGGAGTTATTTTTCATTTTATTTTTGAATTTTCCGCACTTGTGTCTTCTCACAAGAACCCACGGGATTTTGATCCAGGAAGTGAAAGGAACTCCATTCGAGCTCCGTTCACTCCTGGGCTTCTGGAATGACAGGAGAGGAGGTAAGTGTGATGGGGAGGGTCATTTTTGGTGGGTCAGGGGCGGGAGTGGAGATTCTGGGACAGGAATACTTTTTTCATTCCTGTCTGATAATCTCCTCTGTGTTAATATGGACACAGACTGAAAGGCATCAATGAACCATAGATTTAAGAAGAAGAAGAAAATCACTTGCATGAGGTAAACTGTGCAGTTTTGCAACTTATTTACCTCAGAACAAATGTGTGATTTGGAGCTACTGGGATCCAAGTCAACAAGTGCCTTTTTTATTTTTTTTTTATTTTTTGGCTCATGGTCCCTGCAAGGACCTCAAAGCCATTCTCTCCAGCACAGCGGTTCCATCCTTCAATGCAGTTAACCCCCTTCTGTCCCACTTTGATAACCAGAAGTGCAGACAAAAATAACCAGCCTTTTCTCTCTAATGACCTATTTCCAATTTATTCTTTGGCATCAAATAATATAAAAGAAGAAAAAGGAGAGAAAGAACCAAGCAATCAATATAATGCTGAAAGCTCAGATTTATTGATCTGGATTTTGCTGGAATCAAAAGAAACACAAGCCAGGCCAAAAGGGGTAGGGGAGAAAAGCAGAGGAGATGTCAAAGATATTCCAAGTCCCACCGTATAGGCTTGAGCATCTAATTGTTTGTTCATGTAAGCCTCCCAGGAGGGGGGTCTCCTCCTACCTGTTTCTAGCTGAGAGGGACAGAAACTTACTGAGTCGACTACAGTTTAATCTGTTGAAGTCAATCATGGCAGGCAGGCAGAGCAAAGGAAAGAAAAGAATAGCCATGTTTCACATCCCACATGAGCCTTGAAGATCTGGACATTTGCCCCAGAGTATTAGGGTATGACTCGAAGGAGGAAAAAATAGGACAAAAGAGGCAGGAACTGCACTTGTTGCTGGCAGAGACAGGAAGAGTATGTAAAAATAGTCAACAGTCAATAGTGGTCAATTCAACAAGTTTCTCAAGTGCTGAGAAATCATATCAAGAAGAATCCCAGACTCACAAGAATCTTTGCAGTTCAGAACTCATTCTATGAAAAATTTGTACATGGTTGTCTGGAGGGCAGAATATTTTCAATGCAGAATATGTTGTTTCCTGCACAGAAAATGTTGTTTTATGTGCAAAACAACTGTGTGGAAATTTTGTGCAGAATATATCCTGAACTGTGAAAAGTCTTCAAAATCATGAAATTTTCAAAGACTTTCTTCCTTCATGAAGAAACTTTGCAAAGAATTACATTCCTAGCTACTGGTCTCAGTGATGTGAGCATCATCATCATCATCATTTTCATTTATATCCCGTCTTTCTCCCAATAATGGGACTCAAGGTGGCTAACAACATATTTAAAAATAATACAGATTAAAAACTATTATAAAACTTTGATGAAAGGATAAGCATGAAAGCTATTTAAAAAGCAATTAAATAATCAATAAAGTTAAATATTAAATATTGAAAACGTTTAAATTAATGAAAGGACTATACAAACCATAAAACAGCACAGCACATCATTACAAGTCCATCCCAATCTTTTTCTAAAAGCCTGGAGGTACAAGAAGGTTTTTCATCATTCATGGAAGAAGATCAAAGAAGGAGCCATCTTGGCCTCCCTTGGGAAGGAGTTCTAAAGACTGGGCGCAGTCACCAAGAAGATCCTCTCCCTTGTTCACGCAAAATGAGCCTGAGAAGGTGGTGGGACAGAGAAAAGGGCCTCTCCTGAAGATCTCTAATGGGCTACTCCTTCTGCCCAAACTGGACAGGACCTCTGTTTCTTCAGACACTCTATCCTGCTCTTTCTTATGGCTAGGATTTCCAGGTTTGGAGCATTACTGACACTAAGATTTCATGGCCAAGCCCTGAAATCTAGGGACATGGCCAGGCTGGTGATGGCACAGGGGTGGGGCTTTTAGGATGTCTTTAAACCTGACACATTACACATCAACTATAGTTCCTCAAAGCATGTTATTCAAATAAAAAGTACAAGTCAAATAAAGGAGACAAGAAGGAAAGACATGATGTCCCTGGAAAGTCCACAACAGTCATTCCAAAGCAGTCTGTAAAAGTGGGGCACAAAGGAGCAAAAAGTCATTTTAAAAATATTTTCTTTTTGCGGAACTGCTCTTGCACTGAGATTCTTCCCCACCTAGGACAGTCTCTGAGATACGGGAACCCTACTGATGATACAGACTATAATTGCCTCCACCTCCTTCCTCTTCCCTTTCTCCATTCATTTTCAAACAGGTCTTGGACTGGACAAGCTTTCAAATATAGGTCACCTTCAAATAAAGGGTTTTATGCTGTGAATTAGGACACATGGCCATCCTGCAGAGAACTGTGCCAGAGAGGGATGCTGCTCATATGACCATTCTTTCCTCCCTGCTTTCCCAACTAGAGAAAACATCCCACAGATGCCCAGCTATTACAACATCTCTCTCTCTCTCTCTGGCTTTTCTTTGCAAATGAAGATTCAGGAAGGACTTATCCCTCGCTTTCTGCAAGCTGATGACTAAAAAGGCCAATCCGAGATAACCAAGTCTGGTTGCAGAAAGCACAGCAGAAGGTCTCCTTGGGTGATGTTTACAGGTTGTGATTCTTTCTGTGTTGTCGTTTCTCTTCAAGACTTGTTCAGCGTGAATTCTCAAATAAGGCTGCAGCATTTTGGATAGTGCATCTCCATGCCTCCCGATGTGAGACCAGTGTGGACCTTTGTTGGTGATCAATTTGGCCAAGCCTGAGATGTTGTTTCAGGGAATCCTTGTATCGCTGTTTTGGAGCGCCCATCTTACGCTGACCTGTGGTGAGTTCACTGCAGATTACTATTTTTGGGAGGCGATGGTCCTCCATCCTAGAAACATGTCCTTGTCCAGTGCAGCTGTGTTCTCAATAACATGGCCTCAGTGCTGGTGATCCCTGCTTGCTCAAGGACAGCAATATTCGTCACATAGTCAGTCCAATGTATATTTAGGATTGTGCATATACAGCGCTGATGAAAGCATTCGAGGAGTCGTAAGTGTTGGCGATAGGTGACCCATGTTTCAGACCCATAAAGGAGAATAGACAGTACAATGGCTCTATACACACTGATTTTTGTGTTTTGCCTCAGGTGTTTATTACTCCAGACTCTTTTGTAAAGTCTTCCAAATGTGCTATATGCCTTTGCTAATCTGTGATCAATCTCTTTGTCAATCGTGGCATCTGAGGAGATGATGCTTCCCAGGTAGGTGAACTGCTGAATGGACTGAAGCACAGATTTGCCGATGGCAATGTGGGGATGGTGGTGTTCGTCCTGTGGTGCAGGCTGGTAAAGAACTTCCATTTTCTTAAGGTTGACTTCCAGCCCAAACAGCTCTGCAGCTGTTGCGAAATAGGATGTTAGGCACTGCAGAGCTGCTTCTCTGTGGGGAACAAGGGCAGCATCATCAGCGAAGAACAACAGCTGACTATTACAACATACTTAAGTGCTTTCCCCTAAAAAGTCTTGGTGGAGATGAGAGAACCTGCACAGACAAGAGGAAGGAAGGAAGGGAGGGAGGGAGGGAGGGAGGGAGGGAGGGAAAGAAATTCTACTACTCCCCAGGCTGGAGGGAATCTCTTTATCCCTCTTTCTCTTCCAGACCAAACAGGGACTTCAGTGGAGAAAAAGAGAAAAAGAGGAAGAGAGAGAGAGAGAGAGACATAGAACATGGAAGGGAGGGGGGAATCCAAGCATATGAAAGATCCAAGCATATGAAAGAGAGAACAGTGGGACTGGGAAGTGTGTGTCATACACACACTCACATACACAATGCATGTCCTGATGGAAATACCAGAAATTACTTCTGATCATATACAGTTTGATGTCAGCCAACTCAACCCTTAGGGCTCTGAGACAAATATTAAGGAGTTTGAAGTCATATTTGGTTACCCCACCCCCATTTATATATATATATATATAGAATGTCCTCTGCCTACACAATATTGCATAGAAAATCCCCACCTCCCCCAGTTCTGGGGATGTGACTGAAAAAAGTAAAGAGGCACTATCGAATCGGAAACAATTTACAAACACTCCTCTGGATGCCCACCTACTAGGCAATCACACGATTCAAGAATTATTGGTTGTATACCAAAGGAAAAACAACAACAGTTCATCTGAGGCACCATATTTATCATAGCACATGCCCAGTCACTGATTGAGTGGAGATGCCATAACTAGTCCATCATTAGGAGGCAGGACTAGTGATGTTCAGTCTTGCGTGTTTGTTTGTTTTTCTTGTCCCCTGATGTCTTTCACTTCCTTTGGAGGGGGGGCAGAGCTGATAGATTACCATTGTACACACTGCCCAAAGAGAATGCACTAAGATGGAAATGGAGTGGCTGATAATTTGCAGGCCATTATTCACTTCACTTTGAGAAATGACACAGAGGCTTACAATCAGGAGTAGTTTGCAAGGAGCTATCCAAAGTACTGAAGCTATATGGAAGATAGAGTTCTTTCCCTTGTTAATGTTTGTAATACAACCTGGAACAGATTTACTGCCCCACTGGCATGGGGACGATCAGCCTTCACTGCCTACAATATGCTTTTTAAAAATGTTGTATGCTTGTTAAATTTCTGCTGAAGGGAAACCATTTCTTTTTCAGTTGATGGTGGCTGTAATCACTTCCACCTACAATGGACACCATATGGAGCTCCCTAGCCACTTGGGATGGAGAAATCAGTGCATTTCCATTAAATGTCACTTTCACATATGTTCATCCCTAAAATTGTTCAACCTTGTTTTCTTGCTAAGTTCTTTTGTTGTAAATATACACCTGGAGATTGGCATCTAGAACAATATGTTTAAATATGAATTTTAAGCATACATCCTCCCTCTGGAAATAGACTTTTCTGAATGTATTTTATCTCCAGTTGGTCCTCCGTATTCACAGATTCTGCATTCATGGATTCAATCATCTATGGTTTGAAAATATAAACAAAAACAAAAACACACAACCGAAAAGGCACCTTGATTTTGCGATTTTATATCAGGGGCACCATTTTATGCCACTGTATATAATGGGACATGAGCCTCCATGGATTTTGGTATCCATGGGGGGTCCTAGAACCAAACCCCAGTGGATACCAAGGGCCCACTGTACAACAATGTATTTTAAACATATTTTGATGCATTCTGAAAACTGTACCTCAATATTCAGGAAAGACGGGACTGCACTGGATATTGATGCTGCCAAGCCCAGTGGTATATAGATCAGCCTCCCCATTTCAGACTTCCATCCCAAACATGGTGACAAATGCCCTGGCTACATCCCAGTTAGATTAGTCTAATGCATTCTATGTGGACCAGCTCCCCTACTCCAACAGGCATGATTGCTGCTTATGACCTATAAGCCCTATACGGGTTAGGTCCAGGCTATCTGATATAGCATATTTACCCATATGGAACCCTGAGACCCACAGGAGATGCCTTTCTCCCAGTCCCATCACCCTCACAGATAGTTGGTGGGAACATGAGAGAGCGCCTTCTCAGTGGCTGCCCCTAGACTTTGGAACTCCCTCCCTAGGGGGGCTAGAACTGCCCCTTCCTTGTCATTCTTCCACCAGCAGTTCAACACTATTTTATTCCAATAGGTTTTTAGAACTGAAGACTTTCAACAAAAGGACTGTAAGTGCTGCATTGTTTTTAAATTTTATTGTTTAACTTTTAAAAATCTATTTTAGTGTCTATGCTTTTACTATGTTTTTTACTACTTTTTAAAATGTTCTCTTTTTGATGTGTAAGCCACCTTGAGTCCCAGTCTTGGGGACAAGGTGAGATATAAATAAAGTTAACAACAACAGCAACAACAACAACAACAACAACATGCAGAAGGGGAGGAGGAGAAGATGGTAGTGAAAGATGAAGAGAGAGCTGGGATTGGCAGAAGAAGAAGAAGAATGGTTCCACCCACCTCTGGCTTCAGCTCCTCTTACTGGCAGCACATGGCCCAGGACAAATTATCCTCAAGGGAATATTTCCCTTGACAGAAGAAAGCTTGCCTGCATCTGATGTACACTTTGGGACTTTGTTGTGTGTGAAAGTGAGACAGATCCAAGCAATGCTTTTCTATGTTCTCCTTCACCTCATTGTAATTATATGCGTGATATATTTGTTGATGTCAAGTTTACTGCTGTGTCACATGCTTGATCTAACACCCACAAACTGGAAAAGGAGTGGATAGATGTGGACTCCAACAAGATATTCATTTATGGGCAAAGCTAGTGTCACATTTCTGGACAGGAGAATCCCTGTAAGAAGGTCTCGGCCCTGGTAGCACAGCAGTTAAATGCTGATACTGCAAGCCACAAGGTTATGAATTCAATCCTGGAGGGCTCCAAGGTTGACTTAGCCTTCCATCCTTCCATAGGTCTGTAAAATGAATACACAGCTTGTTGGGGCCAATTAGCTAACACATTGTAAATTGCTTAGGGAGTGCTTTGCACTGATAAGCGGTGTAGAAATATCAGTGCTATTGCTATTGCATCAGAGGTCAAAACAAATAAGGTTCTACATACACACACACATATACAATGGGCTGGGAAATTCAGAACTTGAGTCAGAAAGTAAGCAAAGGTCCAATGAACAGAGTTTGACCATCAAGCAAGGAAACCAGATGAGAGTAATCAGCAGCCACAAACAACAGTCTATGATCTTTCTGTAACTAGGACACAAACAGCAACCAGGCCTGAATAGTCCAAGAGCCAAATCAAAGATAGTCTAAAGTCATGCACTTACAGATCAGTCACAAGAGTCAAAACACAGCAGAAATAGGTGACAAGTCTGGGACTTAAGCTTAGATGTTTTACAGGGTCCTTGCTTTGCTTGAACAAAGACTAAAGGCTCATCTGCATGAGGTGATGTAATGTGGATTGCTGAGCATTAATGCAAAATTGTAGTAGCATTCATTTGTCTCCACAATTTTTTGGCAAGATCGCTGGTATGTGGAGTTATCTGTGTTTTCAGTTCACATGGAGGTATGCATGTGAATTAAAATGATGGCTGTGAGTGAATTACTTGTGTTATTATTGTTCAAGTTGCTGCTACTGCGCAGCTGGATTTTTTTTTTTTAACATTAAGTCTAAGCTGCGGAAATGTGATCTTCCACTTTAAAAAAGCTGCTTGGTCACCTTATTCCTGAAGAAATGTGCACAATTGCTACCACAAACTGGAAAACAGTGGTTCCAGCTGCTTTGTTGCCAGCAAACCACCCCCGTGCATATCCAACCATTCAGCTTTCGCTTTCCAGAATGTGCTGGACTGAGAATCAGTTGTCCGAACGAGCAGTAATGCGCATGTCTGCATATATTTTTTTAATATGTTTCCCCCCACCCCACCCCCTTCTGAAAACAGTGAATCACTGTGGGATCTTGTTGGAACAAAAGGTATTCTCCTCAAAATCTATGAGGAGTTTTTTCATCGTCTAGACAACGCCTAATATTGTTGTACTGTCTAGTCACAACGAGAGCTCAGCTACAGGCATTTCAGCAGCCAATCTCCCTGAGATAATCCTTTCTTTGAGGAGACTTCTACTTCCAAGGAGGCCAATATGACTGAAGAATCTTCCCTTTTAGTCATTGACTTTGCCTGGTAGGCATTCAGTATTGTTTCTATGGACTGGGAGAGTTTAGTCTCCTCTTTTGACTGTGGAACCATACTGCCTCTTTCTAAGGGTGCAGCTTTCTGAACCCCAACAGGTCTTGGGTTTGTGGGAGAAGTTGGCTCTGCAGTATACTCAGAAATGGGAGGGGGATTGAATTCATCCTCATGAAATGAGTTTTCTGCCAGGGGAATAACATCTAAGCCATGGTATATATTTATTGGGTTGTCATTGCCTCCTTTAACTATAAATAAAGAGGAATATGGGAACACGGGAATCTGCCTTATACAGAGTCTTAATAATGGTCCATCTAGCTTAATACCACTAACTCTGACAGGCAGCAATAGTTCTTCAGGGCTTCAGGCAAGATCTTTTCCTAGTCCTATCTGAAGATCCTTTTTGGTCTTCTATCCAACTATTATCCAGGCATGACTCTGCTAAGCTTCCCAAATCAGAAGAGATTGGGCATCCTCATGGTGCGATGTAGATCATGAATAGATGCAGATTCAGTTGGAATTTCCTTTTGGTGATGTTGCTTCAATATTGTATGGGAGAATGTTCTTTTTTAGAAAAAATCTCCAACCACCCATGGAGTTTAAGGATGTAGAGCCCTCCTTTAGTTGGCTCTTGCTGATCAGCCACCAAAGTGGCAGCTTGCAACACCATTCATCTGATAAAGATTTTATTGACAAAGAGTCATCTTCTTTTCCCTTCTCCCTTTTTTAAGAGGGCAAGGAAGATAGAGCGCCGTGGGCTGATTGTCTGATGCCAGCGATAAACAGCCTATTGCAACAAAGTTTAATTAAAAATTATTGTTACAGTTGCATGTCGTAAGCCCACCCTTCATCAGGGAAATGGATTTCTGATAGATTTTTTTCAGGAATATGTCCATTGACGTGTGTATTATTTAAAGCCATAATGAATAGAAAACAAAGCAGTGGGAGAGTGGGGGAGCAAATGGAATAGGCCAGTGGCAGGCCAGGATTTGGATGCATGCAGGGAAAAGTACAAATTTTAACCCAAAGCTGAAATGGGGTTTATTCAAAAACGTTTGGAGAGGTTTTCTATCAGAAAAGGTTTCAGATATGGCTGTGGGCAGAATGAGAGAAGTAAAATGCCCGTGGTGGCTGATTTCCTTTCCTGAATCCTTGAGGTCAAACACCTAAGGCAGCCTGTTTCATCTGCATGCTCCTCACAGAGAAAACAGAATGGTGATTACTGTCCAGACTGCCTTTTACACAGCCTCACACCCAGGGAACTGGAGTCCAACTGGGGATCGGCTGCTCCACAATCAGGGGACAGCACACGACAATGGCTCTGTGCAAAATTAGTGTCAGCAAGGGCCATTAAAAATAGAACAAAGCCACAGCAGAGAGAATGTCATTCTGGCGGGCCCAACCTTTTCACGTAGACTAATCGATTTTGAGGCACATTGTCAGAGAGATTCTGGACTGAAAGACTGCAGAATGGTGAGGTGGGGTATTTTTGCTTCTTGTTTCTATGTGGAAAAGAAAGGGTGGGGGTGGGACAAAAAGAACTGTAGCTATCTATATTTTACAGGATGGAAGTGAAAACTAACATGGCAGATGTTGGCTGTTGTTAAAGTGCTGCAGCTAGATGCTGAAGTCTAAAGTGGGGAGAGGGGTATGTCTGGCCCCAAACACTTTTTTCTGCATGAGGTGAAGGACAAGTTACTGCCTCTCCATCCTGTTCAGTCCATGTATAGGAGCTGACTGTACCAGTTGAGTCATCCTTTAACTCTGACATCTGGCTTCTTCTAGAGGCTCAGAACAAACTGTGTGGAATACAGGATTCTATCAACTTTCAGAAAGAAACGACTGAGGGGTGGCAGGAGCCAAGAAAGAACAGAGAGGGCTGTTTCTACTGCCTCTGTCATATACAACAAGGCCAGAGGCTTGGAAAAGTAAATACAGTAAAGCTCCTAGAATATCATTGTCAGCATGGGACATACTGGCTGTAGGTTTCTGAGAGGTATAGATGATTATCAGACAGGAATGCAAAATAGCCTACATTACCTAGCAGTCTCCCATCCAAGTATTAATCAGGACTGACCCTCCTTAGCTTCCAAGATCAGACGCAATCTGGTGCCTTTAGGTTACTTAGACCCCTTCCAACTCTACAATTCTGTCATTCTACCATCAACACAATTCCTACCAGGATAGGAGGAACTCAGCATGACACATTTAGATAATCGCAGGGAGGGGTCTGTGCAGCTGCATTGGCCCTTGCTATGTGTGGCATCTCTCCATTTTGCACCTGCTATTAAGTTTGTGCACTGCAGCACACGGCTCACTGATGCTCTTACCTTTGGGCTATTTTTTACAAATGGTTGTCCCTCCCTCTTTGAAGAGCAACAAGGGGTAGTATAGGACAATTTAGTATTGCCTTATCCCTCTGATCCTTCACACATCAGTGGGCCCTCAGTTTCCAATATTATCTTGGCTCTCAGAGCAGCAGCAGTGTGCATGTGATCTTGCTAGTCTTGTAAGCTGCTTGCTGAATATGAGAGTGAGGGGAGGAAAGAGATGGGGGGGGATGCCATACAAAGTCCCCCTTTTGTCCTTGCAATTAGGTTTTTTTTTTTTTGCAGGGGGGGGGAGATCAACAGATATTATTCAGGTGCTGACTCCACTTGCCTCTTTTAAAAAAAAAGCAAACAGAAAATAAGCAATGTCTTTCTCCAAAATTGCCAATGTGCATTACTTATTTATGCACTTACAGATGTATTTATTATAACCTGCCCTTCAACCCATAAGGCTTCCAGGTAGTTAATTTGACAGTCCCTTGCCTTCAGGCTTAAAATTTAAATAAGGCAGGACATACAAGGAAAGGTCTTTAAACAGAGGCTGGATGGCCATCTGTCGGGGATGCTTTGATTGTGATTTCCTGCGTGGCAGGGGGTTGGACTGGATGGCCCTCGTGGTCTCTTCCAACTCTGCAATTCTATGATTCTATGATTCTATGATTCTATGATATGGCAGTGGGGGAGGGGGTCATCAGATGTGGGGTGCAGCTCCCCTTCAGATGTTAGAGCTATTACAGTTGGGATCTGAAGGTGAGGAGACTTCCAGAAGACTCAGGGCCCAAGGAAAGATGGCTCAGTGTCTTCCTGTTCTTCTCCCTCAGAGGCCAAAGCAATGGCAGTTGGACTCTGGACTCTGGAGGCTGGGACTCTCAACAGCCACTGGAGCCCAGGCATGATCAATCTACACTTAGAATCATAGAATCATAGAGTTGGAAGAGACCACACGGGCCATCTAGTCCAACCCCCTGCCATGCACACAGTCAATGCACTCCAAACAGATGGCCATCCAGCCTCTGTTTAAAAAGAAGGAGACTCCACCACACTCCCAGGCAGTTCATTCCACTGCCAAACAACTCTTACCATCAGGAAGTTCTTCCTAATATTTAGGTGAGCTCTCTTTTCCTGTAGTTTGAATCCATTGCTCCAATGCCTATCCTATGGAGCAGCATAAAACAAGTTTGCTCCTTCTTCAGTATGACAGCTCTTCTCCCTGAGTGGCCAGAACAGTGGCAGTTGGAATGTGGAGGGGGAGACTCTCCCCAGCTGCTGAGACTCTGGCAGAATGGAGCTGTGCCTGGCAGCTCTTCTTCCTTGGAGGTTGGAGTGATGGCAGTTGGAGTTTGGAGGTGGGAACAATCATCTGCCACTTAGGCCCAGGTACAATCGAGTATTATCACTGCTTTTTGCATAATCTAAGATGGTGGTTTTTTAAATGGAAGAAAACAAGATGCCATCCAAATGAAGACTACAGGACAAACTAAAGGATTCAAAAGACTACAGGTCAAACTGAACATGATGTTAATTGCATGGATGTGGAAAAAGTGGAAACCAGTAAGGAAAGGGGAAGACCATTGGATTGGTTCAACCAAGAAAACCATGGCTCTGTGTTTGCAAAACCTGAGCAGGGCTATTAATAACAGAGTGACTTGAAGGTCTCTCATTCATAGGGTCACCATAAGTTGAGGCTGACTGGATGGCAAATAGCAACTACAAAATCCATGCATACCATTTCTGTTGTGTAATCAGCAGCCCCAGGGAGATTCAGTGGGTATTGGGGAGGAGAAAATTAATGAGCGGTGTCTATGTCTCCTTCCTGACCAAAAAACAAAACAAAACAAAAAGAAGAAGAAAGAAACCCTCTCCAAAGGTGCTACTTGCAGTTTAAGGGACTTTCCCATTGATGTCATGGGAGCTTCCCTTGAAATGCAAATAGAACATTTAGAAAAGTGGATTTTTGTTGGAAATGTGGAAGGGAGAGAAAACCTCTGTCTTCCCCACATCATCCATTGCAAACCAGGTGCTTCTTGGATTTCTCCAGGCCTGTTATTTACACAACCAATCATACACAACCCTATGCATGTTGATTGCACTCTATGAGTTCAGATCACATCAAGTTTGACTCAGCTGTGAACAGCTCCTGAATCAAAATGAAGTTCACATGGGGGGGGGGAATTAGATGAACCTGAAAAGTGTAAGTGTGTGTGTGTTGGGGGTGGGTGGGAATAAACTGTCTCCTTCCAGGAAACTCATCAAGTTAAAGGAAGATATCTGTAATATATATTATTTAGCCACTTAAGTTCACCCTGAGACATGCAGGAGTTTAGAGAAGACTTTCTTGGCTCAGTAAGCACAAGGGTGACCTTCCTCCAAATGGGATCTCCAGGTGGGAGGAATCCTGTTTGCTTATGCCCCTGGCTGTACAATTTGTAATGCATCTATTACAGCACCACTGAATGGAACAAGCAGGCTGTGGATGGAGTAAAGGCTTAAAGCCATGTTCCAAAAGGGTGGGACACTGCTTGTTTAATCAAGGTCAGGAGACATGGATCTACAGTTTCCAACTCAGCAGGACTGGGTTCCTATTGTTATGTATTTGCCACCCCTCTTAATAGTATGATTACAAAGAAAGAAAAGAAAATGAGAAAGCAGAAAGGGGAAGGGGGGAAGGGGAGACTACATAAGATATGGACATTACATTACATTACATTACATATACATTAATATAATATAACCTAGCCAAATTTCCAAAAATACATTTTCATGAAATTGACACCTATAACTACATGTTCATGAGTAGCTGCAGTTGTTAGCTCTTCTAACCATGGAAACAACAGATGGAGAATCTTTGTCTTTCCAGCCTTGGAGTACATCTTTTGTTAACAGTAATTGCAGTCAGGATCCAACCACACTGGCCATTAGTTAAATTCCATTGCTCGGGGTATAACTTAAAAAAAACATGTGGATCAACAAAGATTTTTTCAATACAAAATTAAGGCATCGTAATGTTCCAGCCCCAAAGGGGTAAATCCTGGACACACCCATCATATGAAACAGGGAAGCATTATCAGGATTATGTCACCAACATTTAGCTGAAGTAGATACTTTCTTTCTGAATGGGTCTAACAGCCTAAACACCTAATGGTGATACACCTGAAACATCCATTTTTGCTGAACCAAACTTTGAAATCTAAAGAAACTTTGAATTATTGTAGTGAGGACAGTTCTCTACTGGTTTCTATTGGAAACCTGCACAGGTGTAATGTCAAATTATACCCCCTGATGTCCTTTTATCAACATTACAGGTGGAGATATTCTACACCACCATCTGCAATGGCTCACTTCATGTGCAACCTCCCTCCCTGCTGCCTAGCTGTCCCCCCCGCACACACACAGTGGCTGGGAGAGGGGGGGAGATCAGGTAGCATCTATTTTTCTCCAACCAGATGCATAAGTGGCAGGCTTATCCAGATGATTTTAAACTGTGATCTGAATGTGCTTTGTCGAAGGCTTTCATGGCCGGCATCCATAGATTTTCCTTGGGTTTTTTTCCCGGGCTGTGAGGCCGTGTTCTGGAAGAGTTTACTTCTGATGCAGGCAAAAAGTGTGATGCAGGCAAAACTGTGTACTGAATGTTTTAAAATGTCTTAGGAGATTATCAGATACTTTTTAAAAAGCCTCTAAGGAGCTCATGAGAACAACATCACTGTACTGCCAAGGGGTCCCAATACTGCACACATCCTCCTCCTGGTGTGCTTGCTCTGTTCTCCCTCTATACTGAAGCGACGGAACAGGCATCACTTTTCATTAGCAATACAGTGACGTTCTCACAAGCTCCTTGGTTTTTTTAAATAGCATTTGATAAGCTCCATAGTCTTACTTGCTTTTTAAATTGATAAGTTTTAACTGATATGAATTTTTAACTAATATTATGTTTATGTGTTGATGCATTGTTGTTGTTATATTATTATTAATTATTATTAAGAAGCAAGCATCCTCCTGGATTTCCTGTGGGTTCTCAGGAGTATGATGTTGATAAATGGGGGGGGGGCATTGACACTCAGGCTCCATGGAGGTAAGTTGTGTGCATGAGGGAGGGGGACTGAACAGAGCTGCATTGTGTTTTATCAGGTCAATGCAGGTTCTTACCCAACATATTTGTTGTGCCTCAGTTAAGCACATTTTTTGGGGAAAGAGAGTGAGTGTGACTTCTACACAGAGGTCCTTACTAAGGGAAGTGTGTGTGTGCATGTGTGTGCATGTGCACATATGAGCACAACATCAGGATGACATATAATCTTCAGTAAGCCAGCCTGCTTGTTTTCTAGCAGTTTACAAGTAACAAAATCTTTCATTGTTTCTTGGTCTGTGTGTGTGTGTGTGTGTGTTTGTACAGAGAGAGAGGAAGGATCATCACCAAACAAAGACAGGTTTATTCACCACAATCATTTTTGTAGACTATTCTAACGTCCCCTCAAGAAAGCTGGGAAATTTATAAAGGGCTGAAATACGTTGGGCTTTTGATGAATTGAAATTATATAGAGTTGCTGTCATTTTTAGCATAAAGAGACACATTCACTCCCTTTGTTTCTTTTCTGCCTTTCATTTCTACAAACAAATTCCTCTTCTTTCATTACCCTAGTTTCTACCCACTTCAGAGCTTCTCTTGCACCCTTCTCAATCAGTTGATATACTTGTATGCTTGCCCTCTCGAGGGTCCCAACAGGTCAGCTAATAGGAACTGGAGATGCTATTTTGCCAGTTCTGGCCCCCTATGACATCAGAACAGCTCCTCCAAACAATTGCAATGGTTTCATAATCAACACACACAAAAGACGAACAAAACCATCTTGTATGATAATATTGCTTTGGCTGAAGAGTGATTGGGTACTTCTGGGGCACCCCACTTGCCTGCCTCAAAAGATGAATGAATGATGGGGGGGACTGAATTCACAAACTGTTCAACTTTTGTTATCATATTGAAGATAACAATGGGCTGAGAGGCTTTGGTACACAAAGCAGAGTCTACATGCAGTAATTCATTTCTAAGCAAGAAATGTTCTGGAGCAATATTCTGCTTGGAAGCCACACACCCCTGAAAGCCCCATCCCTTCTTCCATAAGGAAGAAGCAGGGCTGATTTAAGAGCCCTGCAGAATCTGCAGCAGCAGGGGGGCCCATCATTGTGGGGCCCAGTCATAACCCTCCTCCTGCAAAAGCATTATTAGTAATAATCTGCATTATCTTGTACTGTGAATAGGTTAGGTCAGTTAGGTTACATTGACCTGAGATAAACATATGCCCCCCCCCAAATAAAACATTGCAGGGGCCCCCCAAAATCCTTAAACCGGCCCTGGGAAGAAGGCATATTTTACTTGGTGAAGAGAGGAAAACAACTCTGTATATGCTCTGGGGAACTCTGTTTTGAGTTGCAGACTGGAATAATAATCTGATCCACTTTTTTCAGGGTTGATGATGGAAATTTAAAACAGGTGTGTTGAGTGAAACCTGGCTAAGTTTTAGGCCTAGCTTGAGTTTGTTTGTCTTCTGAGGTGAGGACTCTGGGGACATCCTGGCATAATCCCAACATTAATGTGTGACATTAATTAATGGCAAGGCATGACATTAATAAAGGGCAATTAATTAAAGTTGAGATTCTCTCCATCTTATCTCTGCTTTCCATCCCTCCTGAAAGCAAGACGTGTCCCGTTATTGCCATAACATCCAGCCACTCAGTAACGTGGCCACTTAGAATCTCCTCCTTCCTCCGTCAGTTCAGCGTTTGAGGAGTGAAGACTTTCAGACTGGTTTGACAAACTAGCAAAGCAATGGAAGAAACTGTTGAAACCTGCCACATCCTAGTTACTCTGTCTACAAATGACTGGGTGATGGCTGACAAGTAAAGAATGATTGTGAATAGGGACGTGAAGGGAAAGGTGGCAGAGCGCTGAGTGACAAACTCACTTGGGGCCTTTCCAGAGTAGCATTTTGATGCAACGTGTGTGCAGTTGTTACCAATCTTTTGCAGGAGACAAAATCCGTCAAGGCAGTGCTTCTATTTTGGGAACATCATTCTTTCCTAGAGCTCAAGCCCAACTTGTTCATGCTTTTCCAAGTGATCACAGGCTGAAGTGGGGAGTGAGGTCCACATGTATATCAGCTCAGCTTTTTTTTCTTGTAGCCTACTGAAAATGTTGGGGTCAGAAAAATGGCTTGGGGGCATAGAGAAGGTCAGGGTGCATCCCCACCCCACACCCATCCTGTCATCTTATGGGTGGAGAAAAAGTATGCAAGGTCCAAATATTGGGAAAATTACTTTCTTGGACAATAACTCAAAGAAACCTCAAGCTACCATGACCCCTGCCTCTGCTTGAGTGTTGTGTAGTTTTTAAAACAGGGCTAGGCAACTTTCCAGTTTCAAGTGGGGAGGTGTAATTCACCCTACTCAATCCATGAAGAGTGATGCCACTGCTGCTGAAATGTGGTGGCTGCTATCAAGGGTTTCATTGAGGTAGCTGATGTCAAAAATTTGTCCCCAGCCTTCCACACCCTAGATCCCTGTAGACTGGCAAGGCAAAAAACATCCCTCCTCTTTCAAAAGAGAACAAGGAAAAGGCAAGTGGCACTGGTGGGGGAAACAGCACAGAAATAGCTAGAGGGATCCTCCATGATCTCTGTGGGTCATCTGTTGCCCTCCCCCATGGCTCAAAATAAACATTAGCGATAAATGGACAGGCTTTCTTTGTTTGGATGGAGCAGTAGCCCATTGTTCTGTGAAGAAGTTCCACTCAAAATGGTGGTCCGTGGACTGCTGGTTTCATGGGCCATGAACTGCTGGTACCTGACAAGTTTCCAGGAAAGAACTAAACCGCTGTAGCCAATGGGCCGAATTATGGTATTGATCCCTAGAAAATAAAATAAAATAAAATTGCCATTCCTCTATGTCAGATAGCTTGTCCATGCACACACACTGACAGATGGTGCAGAGCTTGGAAATATTACTTTTTGATGCCTAAATATCCTTGAATCCACCAGTGAGCATGTCCAGTTATCCAGAGACTTTTGCTCTTCTACTGCATGTCTGTGCATCCCTTCTGTTTTTTGCTTTTTTACTCCTAGGAATACACACACACACACACTAGCTGGACTTGGCGTACCATACACCATTTAAAAAAAAAAAACTCCCCCCAAAATGCCCAGTAGACCACAATTAAATTCCTCCTCCCCTTTCTCAGAGTTCCAGACTTTTCCTGGAATTGCTGAGGATGACTTGCTCTGTTGCCCTGCCGCTGCTGCCAGTTGACATCCTGGATCCCAATCTGGGCCACATATTGCATGACAGGAGTGCATTGTGAGGTGGAGAGGGAACTTGCATGTGGGTGGTGATTGGTTGGGTATGTTTCCTGAGCAGCCAGTCAGCATACTAGGAAAGGCAACATACCCAAGAGAATTATAGATATAGATATATACACTAATTTAATATATTTGCAAAGTCAATGGCAGCAAATCTACCTGTGATACACTAGGTGAAGATGGGAGATCACACTTCCAAGGTCAGATCCTGCCCAGTGGCAGATAAGTGCAGTCATGGTCCTAAATCCTATTGGTCACCCCAACTAAAGTAGAACCCTTGAATCAATGGCATTTTGCCATGGCTGCTGCCATGCCGCAAAAATAATGCTTTAACTATTGTGGCTCCATCCTATGGAATCCTGTGATTTGTAGTATGTTGTGGCACCAGAGCTCTCTGACAGAGAAGACTAAATATCTCACAAAACTACAAATCTCAAAATTCCATAGCATTGAGCCATGGCAGTTAAAGCGGTGTCAAACTGCATTATTTCTGCAGTGTGGCAGTAGCCTATATGTTGACTTACAATTTAACAATGGAATAAATGGATTTATCTTATTTGGGACTAACTAATAGGATTCAAGCTATGGACTCCTTCCATTTGTGTTCCATTGAAATAGGTAAATGAACAAAATAATTTGTGTATGTGTTTGTGTGTGGGGAGGATTTTACCCTCTCTGTTTCTTTATTCAGAGCTGAACATGAATGGGCACAAAACCCACCCAACAGCTTGCATTGGTCTGGGTGACTGTCACACATATGTTGTGTGTCAGCCCAGAACTAGCAGCTAATCACTGGTAAGAGCTCTCTCTCATCCTCCAGCTGTGAGCTCCTGAAAAACACCAACTCAGTTGGTGTGTAGGCACTTGCTCCAGCAGCTTCTCAAGAAAATGTGCTGGCTTAACACACACACACACACACACACACACACACACACAACTTCGGATCAGAAGGAGCGGGGGGGGGGGAGAGACTCAAACCACTCTGAAAAAAAATCAAATACAATGCCATTTACTTCTGTTGCTTCCCCTAATAGAGAACTGACACATTTTACAAGCTCCTTCAAATATCAGCTCCGTTTTCTTTGCAACTGCTTGGCAGTATACCAAAGATATGTTGATTTTTTTTTTAAATAAGTCAAGTCCAGCAAATTGAGAATCAGTCTGTTTCCTCACAGGCATTGAATTCTGTTAATCCAGGAAATGGGTATCTGTTGGTAGTTGAAGCTGCACCACACTTCCCTTTGAGAATTAGAAAGAGAGATACAACATCAGGAAATGTTGCAGAGATATGGGTTGATAACAAAGGGCAGCTTGTCAACTCTTGAAACATTAAGCCTAGACCAGCCCCTGCTGCTCTCCTCCTTAGTACCAGATCAGTTTGAGAGGAAGGAATGCTGGAAGAAAATATTTGAAAATATTTCTAAAAATAGTTGAAAAATGGTTTTCTTGGGAAATCCTGATGAGGAGCATCCTAAACAGGTGGGAATCTTTGCAGTTTGGGACTTATTCTGTACAAAATTTGCACATTTTTGCATAGAAAATGGCATTTTCTGTACAGAAAACAAGTCTCCATTGCAGAAAACAGCATTTTCTATGCAGTAAATAATATTTCTGCATGGACAATAACATTTATGCACTTAAAATGTGCAGAAAACCTGTTTCTTGTCTGGAAATATTGTTTACTGGGCAGAGAGGTGGTTTTCTGTGCAGAAAATGCCATTTTCTGTTGGGGGGGGGACCCCATGTGCATTGTTTTGCACAGAATAAGTCCTGAACTGTGAATAGTTGTTCAAAGCTGCACCATTTTTAATGGGTTTCTTGCAGCAAGGAAAAACATGGTAAAATTATTCATTCCCTAAGAGAGAGCTAAGTCATAGATGTCCAAAGCTCTTCGTGGGGACTGGGAAAATTAGACCATTCTGATGGATTGACACAAGGGATGGAAGCAGTATTTATTTGCTATTCATTTCTCAGGAATCCAGGAAGTTGGGGAATCCTGGTAGTTGTGAAGAGTAACTTTCTCAAGATCTGTATTTGGCCTATGAGCTTTCATTATACTGCTGTAATTCTTAATGGCTTAGAAGAGAAAGTTAAAGTACAGCTTCTTGTTTCTAATCCTACTAGCCCCTGACTCATCATGCTTAGAAAACTGTACTTGGCCAATTGAATAATATCCATGGCAGTTATCAGCCATAATGTAGACAACTCTGCAGGTCCAGTCTTTGATCGATATTTTTTATGCTCACGTCTACTGTCTCTGCTGCAAAGTTATATACGTACTGGAAGGTGTATGGGGAGGGTAGAAAATGTCTGTTTTGATTTTGTTCCATTTAAGGATGATGATACTGGTGATGATGACAACAATGATGTTAATGGTAGTGATATCTATATCCTACATTTTGTCACAGTCCTAGGGCTCAAGGTGGCTTCCCAAAGATTAAAACAGATATCGTAAAGGTCACCCAAGGAGTTTCTGCTGCCTGAAGTCCAGGGTTGGCCCTTTTTCCAATCCCAAACCCAAGGGATTCCTCTTCATTTTGCCAGCACCCATTGAGTCAAAAATGAGGGGTTTCTTTCCTTTTCTAGTGCAACGGGAAGCTAGACCAGTTATGAGAATAAGAATACCCCTTTTCTCTAATCTAAAGAAGGTTCTTGATAGCTGACCTAAAGCAGGCAATTCGAGGCAAGGTTAGGAAATAACAGAAGCTTTTATTTCAGTCCTAGGAGTCTATGTTGCTAAAAAGGCAAAACACTCTTAGGTTCAACTTAAGGCTTATACAGTTTGCATTCATTCAGAGCACTTACAAATAAAACCATAAATCGAATGCAACCTAACTACACATTCCCTAGCTATTACATGCAGATTAACGTACAGTCTCTGTAGATGGAATTCAGAGTCTTTTTGGATCCTTTTGGAGGCCTTTGGGTAAGGTTGGCTTCCCCCAACCCTTTGGTATCATAGCTTGTCTTTTTTGGGTATTTCATGGTTGTGTAGGCCATCTGGTCCCAGAGCTAGGCCATGGGGTCAGAGTCCATCTTAGCTAGCTCCATCTAGCTAGGCCATGTGTTCAACCAGTCTGAGTCAGAACAAAGGAAGGAAAAAGAACTTTTAAAAGTCCTTTCCCTATGCCAGGTAATGGCTGCTAGAGCTGGGGTCAATTTGCATTTCTTCCTGGAAGGAGGAGAGACATGATGCACAACCTCTTTATTCAACATTGGTGGCCCTGGGTGGGTGTTGGGGAAGAGTATAAGCCCACCCTGCCTCAACTAATCACACTCAGCCCACCCTAAGGTGGAGTGTAGGCTGATGCTGATTGCTTCAGGGCCACCTTGGCCACCATCATCTGACAAGCAAAGTTAGAAAAAGGTGGCAGAGGTGTGTTTTCCTATCTTTCACTGTGGGCTTTAGGGCACTTGGGAAAACTGGCTAGGGCAGTGACTGTTTTCAAAAGCCAAATTCAGTCGCATTGGCCAGGTAGTGTGGAAATGGGAGAAGTGAATGAGTTTGCAGTGGGCACCTATTGGGCACCTTTAATGAACGAGGGTTCCTGGATTTACACTCCAGGTTATGTGGGGCTGGGGTGATGGAAAAGGACTAGCCTGCGACAGGCCTCCTTTTAAATTGTAGAGCTTGGGGGCAGAGGGACTGCTCTGGGAAAGTTTACCCTGTCTACAAGACCAGCCAGCCAATGCCAGTCTATAGAGTGATGGAATGGCATTGGGCCAGAGTGCTCATCCATTGGCAGTTGGGGAGGAGGTTGAGATGCAACCCCTGGGGTCGCATGAGTTCTCCGCTACACAGGACTCACAACAGAAGATTGGTGAATTTAAATAAAGCGGCCCTGGTTTAAAGCCATCACTTGTGCCTTACAACTTCATTTCTAGGTGTAGGTGCCGATTCACATCATAAAAAGTTTAAAAAAAACAATTAAACTAGGAATGGAATAAGGATGCAAAGTATACTCTTGGTCGTGATGTGAAAGGGTGTCTGGACATGTTAAGACATCCTATTGAGAATCCACCATGAAATTTATTTATTTATTTCCATTTCAGGATGTTTTGTAAAGAAAAGAAAACATTTGTGGGGGGGGGGAAATGTGTGTGTGTGTTCAAATAGTCTCAAAATGTGGGGGGAATTCTTGCGGTCTCATCCAACAAGGAGAAAACTGTTAAAATTATTTCTTATTACATTTGGGAATAAAATAAGTGAAACCATATAGCTCTATTCCATTCATACAATCAAACTATCACTTGATGTTGCAGATACTAAGGAATCAATACATGTAAGCAAGTCATCCAAGAGCAGAGTTATAAGAAAATATTTGTTTAACATCAGTGAAATACCTCTTTTGCGTCAGGTTTGTATCTGAATAACATCTGGGGTAGTAAGGATGTGATCTCCATGACAATCCATTATAGTTCTTTTTCAACTGACATTGCACTTTAAAAAAATGCGAAAATCAGATAATGGTTTATCAAAGTGTGTTATCTTTTTCCTTTTCTTTTTAAAAAGACCTTTTAATGGAAAGTAGCATTTTGAGGTTATGCATTTTGAAAAATTCTAATTCTGTTCAAAGCACTGTTTCCTTTTGGAAAAAGGACAACCTGCAAATTAAAGGGGAATAAAGATTATGAAAATCATCTTGTGAAATATAGATTCCTTGTCTCTGTTATTAATAACGCATTAGATTAATATTTTAAGCAGAATGACTGTATATAAAAAAATCTAATTTATGGCTTGGAGGGCAGACTGGTCAAGTGAATGGTAAATAGAGGTGGAATGTGTCAGACATTGGTTCATTCACACAGTAGTTGTGGTGTGAGTCATTACTTCTCTGCCTGACTTTCCCAACTGTAAAATGAGATAATCAACATTCACCTTGCAGGCTGTAGGTTCAGAAGATACGTATTTTAAAAATCCAAGATCCAATGATATACTTTGGATCACCAGCATCAAACTCAATTAGGACTTTCTTCCTTTCCTCTCCCTCCCCCTGTAGCCTGCCACAAATCACTCCTAGAAGATTTTCCAGTCCTCCAAAGCAGGCTTTTAGGATGGATGAAGGGCTGCAAGAAGGAAAGAGGAGAGCTTATTTACTGGAAACACTGGGAGCTAGGTAAAGTACACCACTGTATCTTAGCTAGAAATATTTCTCTATTAGAATTAGAATTAGGGGATCTCATGCATGTCTTCATCCTTTGGAGCCAATGATGAAGAGGAGGAGGAGGAAGAGGAGGGTGAAAATTATTGGCCTGAGGCTTCTTGGATAATCCCAACCAGAATAGACCCATTGACTCAATTATGGAATGGTGAGTCAACACATAGAAAAATCAAACAGTGTAGTTATGGTGTAGTGGTTTGAGCATTGGACTGGGACTCTGGGTGATTAGGGTTGAAATCTCCACTTGGCCACAGAAACCCACTGGATGGTCTTGGGAATGTTGCACGCTCTCAGCCTTAAAGGAAAGCAATAACAAACCTCCGCTGAATAAATCTTGGCCAACAAACCTGTAGTATGTGGGGAAATAATCATTGTAATGTAAAAGCAATCTTGTGTATCTCATTCACATCCTTAGATAAGTCTAGGATTTTTCCCTGCATGCCTTTTCTTCTGCCAAGTTCCCTTTCTCTTATTTCACTGGGCACTTCCAGCCAACGGGAGTGCTGGGTCATTCCACACATGACCTAATTTAAATTTCATTGCTCTGTGTAAGTTCTCTTTAAGTTTGAGTCTCCATGAGGCTAGAGTCATCTTGAGCCATCTTGAGCCATCTTCATCTTAAGACATCTTTAACCTTCTTTCCTGTAACCATGCCATGATGCATCACAAGCCAGCCTCAAACCACTGTAGGCTGAGTGAGTTTTTCCTACCTTAAATACCATTAGTTAGGAACCTCTTTTTAAAGTTTGTTTTAGTATGTAGATTGGGATTGATATACCTTCAGTAAACTTTGATTTGTATTTTAAACTGACTCCTTTGTTTTGTGATGAGTCTAATTTAACTGGTTGATCCCAGACCTCTGAACACACTTTTCTTTTAAATGTTAATTGAGCTTAAGTCAGCCTTCTTAAATTGCACTCTGCATGAAGTCAAAAGTAAATGAATGATTTTTAACTCTTTTTTAAAGGAGATCATTCTTGTTGCTTTTTAAAAGGACTAGATCCTGGAATTTTTAATACAGTTTTATTTTTTAGACTCATTACTCCTACAAAACCCCATTCTCCTTAGGGTCATGGTGAGTTGGAAACAACTTTAAGGTATACAATGACAACAAAGCTATTTTCTCCCTTCCCAAAATTTCTAGCACTGCAGAGAAGGAGCCACTGAAAATCTTCTACACTTAGAACTCTTATACAACACATTCCCCTGGTCACTTTGCCTGTCCTCTTCCTTCTGATGCTCCACTGTATTTCTAAATGCTCAATGGCAGTGTAAGTTACTGCTAGAAACTTAGGGACTGAAGGATACTTTCATGGGAGGCAGAGAATCCTTATTTGGAGGACAATGCCCTTATGTCCCTGGTAGCTATATCCCTGGTTAAACCCCATTGATTCATTGGGATAGGATTCAGGTGTGTTGGGGGCCAAAGGCATTTTGCTCAAAAGGTAGGGAATGTTACTGCAAAATTAAAATATTGCAGCATATCTAGGGTTCACAATTAAAGAAGGCTCTTGACAAGCTGGAATGTATCCAGAGGAAGGCAGCAAAGATGGAGACTAACACCTAAGAGGAAAGGTTGATCTAGATGCTGTTTAGCCTGGAGATGATATGACTGACAGGCATCAAGGTTGCCATCTTTAGATGTCTGAAGGGCTGTGAAATCAATGGTGGAGCATATATATATATATATATATATATATATATGCTCTAGAATGGGGAGAAGTGCAACCTGTGGGACACATGCCACCCTCCAAGGTTAGTTTGAGGCTCTCTGGAAGCCACCACCCCCCATTGCATTTTTTTTAAACTAAGGCCAAGTGAGACAAATTTGACATATTTTAAGCCTATATTTTGGGCTATTTTAGGGACTATTTTCAGCAGAAGCATCTTTAAAAATCTAGGCAATAACTTGGAAATTGAAAAAAAGAGAGAGAAAATCATTACAATTTTTTAAAATGGCTCATGTCATAGGAGGGGGCACAATCCTTCAAGGACCCATGGGAGGCTAATGCATTCTCCTCCTGCCAAGTCTTGGAAGTTGCCCATCTCACTGTAGATCATAGGGACTTGAGCTTAAAAGTTCAAATTCCAAGAAAAATATGTTGATTAAATCTTAGAAGAGTCTTCTAATATATGAGCTGTTTGACTGTGGAGTAGACTGTCTTCTCTGTTTTATCAAATTTTTTAAAAAGCAGTGAGTATTTGGCCACCTATAAGGAGTGCTGTAGTGGTGGATTCCCTGCATCCAGAAGGATCCCAACTAGCTGCCCAAGGCTTTATGGTTCTGTAGGAGGCTCCCACTTAAAATGGTATCCCTGTGTCTTGTTGTCCTTCAATTCCATGCAGTGTCTATTGCAGGATATGGCATTCTCACACTGTGCATTTCCTTGGCCAGCCTTCAGGTGTCAGGGACGTGCAATGGAAGTGAAGAACATTGCTGAGTCAAAATATCACTTGAGGTGATGAGTTTCATTAGACCAAGGGTGGGCAACTGTGTGGAAGGCCAGGGGCTGATTTCCCCTCTCCAACCCCCAAGGTCCAAGTAAGAAAATTGGAGGGGGGTTGAGGGTGTGGGGGGAGTGGCGGGGGCTTCAGAGGCCACACTGTGTTTACTCCTGCACTAGACCGAAGGGGAGCAACTGTGGCAGAGGCAAGGACCAATTTTTATTCTGGCAGATGGACTTTGGGACAGAAAATTGGTCAGAATTCATGACCAGGTATTACTTCCAGGTGTAACTTCTGGGGTCTGGGTAGCATTCTGGAGAATTAGCCAACATGGTGTAGTAGTTTAAGCATTGGGCTACAACTCTGGATACCCGAGTTTGAATTCCCGCTTGGCCACAGAAACCCACTGGGTGACCTTGGGCAAGTCACACTCTCTCAGTCCCAGAGGAAGGCAACCCCCTGTGAATGAATCTTGCCACAAAAAAAAAAATTGGGCTTGGTTACACGGTGAAAAAAACCCGTGAAGAATTCACCAAGATTCCTAATTGTTTACATGCATTGCGCCACAAAGTTGCCTCTTTCAGAAGGAGGGGGGCACAAAAACCTATTAGTAACGCAAGAAAGGATTTCAGGACTTTTCCCGACTTTTTTGAAAAGCAGTGCATTTTCGATAGTCTGAACAACCATTATACTACATGCTGTGTGAATTACCAGCAATCTTTCAATACATTCACAGCAGAGCTTTGCCATGATTGGTTGAACTCACCAGGGAGGGGTTTGGATAAGGAGGGGATGGAGGAAAGATCCATGTTGTTTCCAGCCATGAAAAAGACTGTGAGCGCTAGCCTTGTGTGTATATGTCTTTCCTTCTCTCCCTCCCACCTTGCTATTTTCAGTCTCTCTCTGTGTGAATGTTCTTTGTCTCCCCTCCTGAGATCGCATCCCTTCCCTTCTCCCTGTCTTGTGCTTAGCCACAAAAAAAAAACTGGAGTGCTAGCCTTGTGTGTGTGTGTCTTTCCTTCTCTCCCTCCCTCCTTGCTATCTTGTGCCCAGCTGCTGCGATCTGAAGAATTAAGCAAGCCTTTTCCAGTCTCTCTTGTGTGTGTGTGAATGTTCATCTCAGGCATTCCGGTGGTAATCAGAGGATGTGCTTGGGAGGCCACACACCCGTCTCAGTCTGTGTGTGAATATCAAAGCGGAAAACAGCTGAAAACTAAACCGATAGACCAATTAAGCCATATATCATCTGAACGATGCAGTACAGCTGCGAAACAGCGCAATAAAAACTGTCATGTAACTAAAGCCTATGATAGGTGCGTCTTAAGATTGCCATAAGTAGGAAGTGACTTGAAGACATAGAACAACAAGTCAAGAATTGTGGGCTTTCCTCTCATAGAGGCCTTTAGAGACAGTTGTCCTTAGTTCCAACTTTGCAGGATATTTTTTGCCTGAAAAATGGAGGAAAGTCTTTGGTGAGGGTTGAGGGTTCAAGAGGATCTCAAAAGGATTCAAAAGGCTGCATGCAGTCCTTGGGCTGCTGTTTCTCCAGCTCTGCACTAGACATTACAGAAGGGCATAGCAGAAAAATGAAAGCGGTGCCATTTTGAGTGACAGTCCTATATTTTTCATAATGTTTAGTTGAAACCTTAGACAAGTCAAAGGAACATTGTAACAGAAATTGTAAAATAGCACTACATAAAGCAGGGTTGACATCTGACACTCACTCTTATGAAGAAAATGTAGAAACAGTGCTAGTAACTGGAAGGTCCAACTGTAGGACTTTCAGAGAAGCTGACTTCTTCTCTTCCCCAAAAAATCCCACTTAAGCTACTGACCTATAAAAGTGAAGATGTATGGAGTAAGTTGTATTTATGACAAAATAATATGCTAGAAGAAATGTTAAAGAGGGGGACTGAGGCACTGGTTTATCACTCTCCAAGTGCTTCTTAGAAAGGGTCTGGTCAACAAGCAATAGGCACACTGACAGTGTTACTAGTCCTACTTCTAGTATTATTTGTAGTACATGAGCTTGGCTCACTAATCTTTCATGTTGCCTGTCTGCACAATGGGGATCATTAAATGTGCATTGTTTTGGAATCTGGAGGTGACAACTGGAATGAAGTCCTCTCATACTGAAAAGTGAAACTGACCCACCTAAACCAAGTCTGTGCCTTTTGAAAGCTGAATCCGACACTATGATGCCTGCTGTTCATGAGAAAGAGCTGGAGATGTACTCCATAACTCACAAGATGAAGTATTGCTGGGCAAGAGATGCATAATTTATACACTCAATTCTGCTTCAATTGGTTATTAAAAGTGCTCTCATTGTGATCTACTGTACTAAGTATGCAATGGGTGTATGATATATCTAGTTCCCAAGGTAACTAAGCTCAGATCGCAGTCTGAAAGCTATGTCCATAGATAGATGAAGTTATACTTACTGTATATAAGGCCAATGGGTATGATCCTTCCCACACACACACACACACACACACACACACTCGCTATAACGTGTGAGGAGTTTTGCACCTTCCATTGTGTTACCAGATGCACATGATGATAATATACCATTTCATCAAAATGTTGTCTACCCAGTAAAATTCTAAAGCTGGAGTTTGGAGACCTATAACCACCCTTCCAAATGTTGGATTCCAGCTCCAATCATTCCTGACCATTGGTGGCAGTATTAGGTGCTGATAGGTCATGGGCGTCACATCCCTGTTCTAGAACATGGATATGGATGTCATTCTTTGCAGTAATTTTAGTGATTTTCTTCTTGCCATGAGAAAGTCTTTGAAAACTGTACAGTTTTCAGACTATTCACATTTTGAGGTTTATCTTGAAGAAAACTTGCTTATCTTTTTTTATTTTTATTTTTTGCAGAGGAAACAACATTTTCTGCAAAGAAAATCTACTGTTTCCTGAACTGAAAATGTTGTTATCTGTGCAAAAACATCTGATGCAAATCTTGCACAGAATATATCCCCAACTGTACCATTTTCTTCACAGAAAATATTTATGGACAGAAATATTATTTTCTGTGCAGAATATGCTGTTGCCTGCACTGAGAATGCTGTTTTCTATTAAAGAAAACCATGAGTGGATTTTGTGCAGAATTAAAGTCCTGAACAGCAAAGATTCTCAACAGTCTCAAGAACCATGTTTTTTTTTTTTACCATTTCTGAAATCTTTTTGACTATTTCCTCCATCTTTAAATATGGAATATTTTTCAGTCCAAGGAACATATAATGGGCCCTTGGTATTCACTGGGCTTTTGGTTCCAGGACCCCCCGTGGCTACTGAAATCCGTGGATGCTCAAGTCTCATTATATACAATGGTATAGTAAAATGGTGTCCCTTATATAAAATGCCAAAGTTAAGGTTTGCTTTTGGGATTTTTTAAAAAAATAGTTTCAAGCTGTGGATGATAGAACCCATGGATACCAAATCCATGGATACAGGGGGCTGACTGTATATATTTGTAGATAATCTTCTGAAGACTGCATAAATCAAGACAAAAGTCACACACACTGCTGTTAGAAATACCAGGCTGAAGGTGAATGAAAAGACATAAATTAAAACTCAGACTTTTAACAGTTAACCACTGATAACCCTGGACCTGGGTTGCCTGAGTCTGCTTTCATCCCAAAGTCTTTCCAATATATATGTACAGAAATCTGTGAATATTGACAAATTCTTATCCCAAACAAATTCAGACAAAATTCTCATCCATTCTTACATCGGGGAAAATGTGTCTGGACTCTGGAAAGACGGGCATGAAAATAGTGCAAAGCCAGCCCTCTTCCGAAGGGCCAGTCAAGAATTACCAGTAGACTGAGAAACAGGCCAATATATCGAAGTCTTCACAGTAGCTGTGAGCATTCACCCTTTTCCCCATTAATGGAGTGCTTTACCTCCCTTTGTTTGCAATTTCCCCTGAGAGTGGCAAGCTAATTTCCAGAATTTACTATCAGCAACAGACATAACACTGAGATTTTTTTTTTTTTGTAACCAATTTGAATGGTTCTCTTTGATAGAATAGTCAAGGGAGGGAGCAAGGTTACAAAGAACCACGGTTCACTGCACCAAAAATACCAATGTCAGACTGGCTGCTTGGTAAGCAGGAAGAGGGCCAATTGTGCATCAAAATGGTCCTGAACCATGCATGTGTTACATCATAAGAAGATGTGCATTTTTAGAGACTCTTTCCACCAAAAGTTCATACTAGTACCATAGATCAAGGATGGGGAAAACACTGATGTGAATCTATTAGATCTCTTGGCTGATTAGCAGTAAAACATCAAGGATTTCTGACTACCAAATTGGGGTAAATGGCAATGGGTATGGGATGAGCCATCCAGTCCAACCCCTTGCCATGCAGGAATACACAATCAAGGCACCCTCAACAAATGGCCATCCAGCCTCTGCTTAAAAACCTCAAAAAAAGGAGACTCCCCCACACTTCCAGGCAGTGTATTCCACTTCTGAATAGCTCTTACTGTCAGGAAGTTCTTCCTAAAGTTTAGGTGGAATCTCTTTTCCTGTAGTTTGAGTCCATTCCTCCATATCCTAGTCTCTGGAGCTGCAGAAAACAAGCTTGCTCCATCCTTAGTATGGCATCCTTTGAAATATGGTGATCATGCAGAGTTTCGACCACCAATGACAAGGGCACTTACTGTGACCAATTTTAGGCTCTGGAGGCATTTCCCGGCTAAAGGGAAAGGTTTCCTTCCTTCTCTGGCTCAGCAGCGCTGCCTCTGCAGCTCCTCTCTTGCTTGCCTGTTGCTTCCTGAGTGCTTCCATTGCTTTAAGAAAGAATACCGTACTTTCTTAAAGTGACAGAAGCACTCCGGGCAAGAGAGCAGGTGGAGGCGACAGCACTGCTGAGCCAGGAAAAGGAGGAAACTTCTCCTTTCAGCTGGTAAATGCCTCTGGAGCCTTAAAATTTTGGTCACAGTAAGTGTCAACAGTGATGGCAGCAGCAGTCATGACCAGGTGGCAGTGGATGGAAGTCTGTGGAAAACTGCGGATCCCACATACTGCGAATGGTAGTAATATACCCTGAATTTCTGTGAATCTGGGCCATGCTGCATGAGGCCAGATAGCTCCAAATTCAGGGAAAATGCCATGACATGTGTGAACTGATTGCAGTAGATTCAGGGGCATTTGCATGGGAATTCAGGGTATTTGATAGTGCAGTCAAGCCCAAAGAATTAGGAGATTTTCAGACAGGCAAAAATCGTCCCTTGCCGCGCGAGCAGCCTCCCGAAACTGCTGCGCGGCAAGGGTCTTCTTCGGACGACGCTGTGCCTCTTGCGAAGCCGTCCGTGTCACTTCCGTGAAGCTTGGGACGGCTCCGCGCCATATTTCAATCACGGGCAGCCTCCGTGCTTGAAATATGGCGCGGAGCCGTCCCAAGCTTCACGGAAGTGACACGGACGGCTTCGCAAGAGGCACAGCGTCGTCCGAAGAAGACCCTTGCCGCGCAGCAGTTTCGGGAGGCTGCTCGCGTGGCAAGGGGCGATTTTTGCCTGTCTGAAAATCTCCTTAGTGTCAGAGGAGAGAGATTATGATTATGAGAGATTGGGCTGTATCAATAGAAGTATAGTGTCTAGATCAAGGGAAGTAATAGTGCCACTCTATTCTGCCTTGGTCAGACCTCACTTAGAATACTGTGTCCAGTTCTGGGCACCACAATTAAAAAAGGATATTGACAAATTGGAGCGTGTCCAGAGAAGGGCAACTAAAATAGTGAAAGGTCTGGAAACGATGCCTTATGAGGAGAGACTTAGGGAGCTGGGTATGTTTAGCCTGGAAAAAAGATGGTTAAGAGGCGATGTGATAGCCCTGTTTAAGTATTTGAAGGGATGTCACGCTGAGGATGGAGCAGGCTTGTTTTCTGCTGCTCCAGAGACTGGAACACAGAGCAATGGATGCAAGCTCCAGGAACAGAGATTCCACCTCAACATGAGGAGGAACTTTTTGACAGTAAGAGCTGTTTGGCAGTGGAACACACTCCCTCAGAGCGTGGTGGGGTCTCCTTCCTTGGAGGTCTTTAAACAGAGGCTGGATGGCCATCTGTTGGGGATGCTTTGATCAAGATTTCCTGCGTGGCAGGGGGTTGGACTGGATGGCCCTCGTGGTCTCTTCCAACTCTGCAATTCTATGCAATTCTATGATTCTAAGGGGTAATTCTTTTATAACCAATGGGCCATGGTAGTGTCCTGGGTCACATGGTCTAGTTCCTTGGTTACAAAAGGTATTTATGACTATGCATTCCAAAGGGTAGGAAGAGCAAATGTTGAGGCTTTAGATGGGGGGGGCAGAGACAAAGGAGTTTATCTTGCAGGAAGTCCTGTCCTGCTTAAAACCCCAATTGTTCTAACAGTAAGAGAAGAGGGGAGAGAGAATGCTGGAATTCTCCATCAGTACATACCCATATGTTTATTATTCAGTGACAGCAGCATCCCTGAGTGACTTGTGAAACAGTCTGAAAGATTTTTGTAAAAAAAGAAAATCCAACAAAATGCCACAGACAGAACATTAATATCACTCAGACACAATGATTTTCAGTGCGAGCAGCTTACACGTTTGTCTGCGAGCCATTGAGTGGTGAGATTATCAAGAGGAATGCATATTTGTGTAAATCAGAGCTCAATACAATCAAAGATATGATTACAAAACAGCAAAGTATAGGCAAGTTCCTTCCCCGCTTCCTTTTGACTCCACCTCTAAAAATCCCCTGGGTGAATCAAGGAGACAGAGTCCAAAACAGTAACTTCTTTGAGTTCTGCAAAAGAGATATACAAAAAAAAATCAAGACAACAATGTGTTTTGACAGGAACATAGCTACAGTGAGGGGGACAAAATGAAGGCATTGCCCCTACAAATAAGAATTCCGCCCCCCCCCCAAGGGAATTTTCCTTCAGTCTCCAAATTTCTAGCATTGCAGAAGGAAATGCTCAAGATTGTTCACTCCTATAGCTCTTCTATTTGCTGTGTTTGTATTTTGTTTGTAACTTTGTCTGTCTCTTTTCTTTAGATAGCTCAAGTGTATTTGTAAATGCTCAGCTGAAGTGCTACATTACCACGATGCTAGAAATTGGAGAGTGGGGGGAAATTTCATGGAGGGGAAAAATAATTCCCCCCCCTCATAGAAGCAGCCTTGTGTTTTGAATCTTTGTGGGAGAGACATTATACTTTCAAAATGGAGAATCAGAATTTATTGGCTGGAATCCTCTATGACAGTTTACATTATGTGAAGTCGAAGGCTTTCATGGCCGGCATCCATAGATTGTCCTTGTTTTTTTTCTGGGAGGTGAGGGCATGTTCCAGAAAATCTAAGTCTACATTATGTAACCTGGAGCTTGTCTACACCATCAAATACCCTGAATCCCCATGCAAATGCCTCTGGATCTGCTGCAATCAGGCCACACTTGGCATGGCCTTTCCCCTGAATCTGGGGCTGTCCAGCCACATGTGGCATGGCCCAGACTCACAGCATTTTGGCATATCTTACCAGGATTGCACAATATGTGGGATTTGGGGTTTTCTGTGGAGTTTTGTCTGCCATCACAACTGCCCCCGCTGCTATAGCCGCCAACACCACATCTCTCCAAAAGAAACTCTAAATTGCCAGCAAGTTAAACACGAGTTGGAAAAGCAGCCAAGCTCCAGTGATAATTAATTAGGAAGAGCAAGCAAAGTTCTGTTTTATGCAATACAGGCAAAAGGTACACAGAGAAGAGTCCCAAATACAGTCCAAAGGTCAAGGCTTACAGAAGGCACCATAGTCCAGGAGTCAGTCTGTAGGTCAGTAGGATCAGGCAACAGGGTCATCAGGAACAGTCCAAGGTCAAGGCACACGACAAGATAGCAAGGATTCAGGCACTGAAGGCAGCAAGAAGCTTTCTCCAGGGAGCTCAGTTGATCTCTGACAAAGGCTTCATTGCTTCTCCGAGCCTATATAAAGCAATTAAGGCTTTGCCAGGTGTTTCTTAATGAGCAAGTTCTTCTCATAAATTCTCAGATTTCCTTTGAGCCTCCTTTTGCACTCGGTGCTTCATTTACGGCAGTGGAGGTAAGTCCATCTCCTCTTCTTCATCCTTATTCGAGTGGGCAGGACTCTCTGCTGGGACTTATGCCAACCTACTCAGACAAGACTCTTCTTCTGCTCGAGCCTTCAGGTTGGCAGGGTTCCCTTCTGGCGCAGGTGTAGATAAACCTGTGTCAGGCTCCCTAGGGTCGTTCCCTGCCATGTCCTCCTCTTCCTCTGACTCTACAGCCTCATCAGGCTCCTGGGGCATGACAACATCCCATATAAAAGCTCCAGAGGTAGTTCCTGGCCACAGGGAGAGGTTTTATCCCTTCCTCTGGCTTGGCAGCACTGCCTCCACCTACTCTCCTACTTGCTCATCACAGGAAGAGGAGCTTGAAGAAAGCGACAGAAGCACTTCAAGGAAGCAACTGGCAGGTGGGAGAATGCTCGGAGGCAGCGCTGCTGAGCTTGACAGGGACAGTGAAGGCACGTCCCTGTGGAGTATAATAACATGCAGGGCTTTGGGGGGGGGATGTGGGCCAAACTCCATTCAGAGTTTTGTAGACAAGCCTTTTATATCAGCGCGCTTGCAGAAGGGGCAGGATGAGTCCTTCCTGAATCTTGTTTTGCGAAGAAAAGACAGAGAGAGAGAGACAGAGAGAGAGAGAGAGAGAGCGCTATGTAGTAAAGGTGCTAAGAAACCCTGCTAGTGAATTGTGAAGATGCATAACAGGAGTGTCTCTACCAATGCACACCGAAATCACCTTAGATGGAATCCCCATGCACATTGGTCCCAATGTGCATCAGTCCTGTTGTGCATCAGTCCCAATCAGCATTGGTCACTTTGCCAGCTTGCCCACATAGTATGCAACAGTAGCCCCTTTCCGTATATGGAGCAGAGCTAGCCAATTCTAGCTCCCACAGACACAAGTCTACAAGATTCTGGCCAGTGTGTTTTATTCCTTTTCCTCCTCCCAGCAAACCAAGGGCCATTCAGGAAATCTAACACCTGATGCATCCAGTTTGGGAGTTTACAGACTCTTCCTTGCCATTATATCTTAATGGAGCCGGCAGACTACATAACTGTAAGATAAAGTAATCTCCCCACCACCACCACCGATTTTTGTAAACATCTTGCATGATCAAGGGACCTGGAGATCATGAAAGCTTCCACAGATTTTGTACCTTTTCAAGCCACTACAGTAGTGACTTTCTAATAATGTCTAATAATGCCTGAGAAAATTATCACCAGAATAATGATTTTGGAAATGGTGTCTTTGCTGCTGTTGTTGCTGCTAAAGCAAGCAGAATATATACATTTGCAGGTCAGTTGCTGTTCAGTAGATGACTGAAGCTTGTAACATCCACAAATATCTTAATTTGCTCTGGCGCTATATGCTCCAGCCCCAGGCATGTCTAGGTTGCAGTTCCTCAAAACTGTGAGGTAATTCAACAGAACAGAAAAGGAAACAAGGACCTGAAGAATTATTATTTTGATTTCACTTCAGGGTTTTGTCCCCAAGGCAGAAGCCATAAAAAATAAGAGCATGATGTGTGAGAGGAGAGCCTCAATTCAGCACCCTCTCAGCATTAATGTAAATATCCACATATGGACCTATGCTATGCTGAGCCATATGCCCCCCCACAAAAAAGTACTATAAAGCCACAAAACCACCCCACATGGCCATTCCATGCTTTGTGGCAAGCAAACAGGATTGGAAGTTCTGATCCACCACTCCACCCACAGCCAGACACACAATGCTGACATCACTGCTGAGACTCCTGGAGAACCCCTTTGGACCTCAGTGCAGACGTCATCATTTTGTGACTGGCTTGTCAAGGCGATGGGATATACAATCACTGGAAATTTATACTGTAAAAAGCTCGCATAATATAATATGCTACAGCCTGCAGGGTCCAGCAATGAGCAGGCTAAATGCAGCTGGCTAGCATATCTAGATTATGTCTGAGAGACAGCTGGGGGGAGGAAATGAAGGCTGAAGTCTTATCTACGGTAATATGGGAAAATGTGTGTGAGAACCACTAACTGTATAACCCATGACTATACTGCATCTGTACTGTACAGCTAGATCACCACAATCACTGTATCTCCACTTCATTTGTCTTGACTTGACTTGGATTTGCTCTCAGACTGTGTGCATTCAGTCTGGGCTGTACAGTGCAGTCTTGCACTGTACATTGTGTTGTGTTATGTCGTCTGTATGCTAGGAGTCCCAGGACTTTTTTCAGACATTGATTTACCGCGGAAGAAGGGTCGTAACACTTGCGAGGCTGTTTTGTACGACGCCGTCCACCTGCCGAAATCAACTGTTTCTGTTCCAGGAGAGATCGGAGGCAGCCGCACCATATTTGGCCATTTTTTATTCACGGCAACTTCTGTGAGTAAAAAATGGCCAAATATGGCACTGCTGCCTCCGATCTCACGCGGTAGGGGGACGGCGTCATAAGAAATGGGCCCCCTGCTGCCTTGCGAGTGTTACGAGCCTTCTTCCGCGGTAAATTGACGTCTGACAAAGTCCTCAGACTCATTGTATAAATATTTCTCAAACATGCTTTAGTAAAGAGATGTAGTTTAGACACATGTCTGTGTCTGTGTGCTTATTTCTTCACCTGATGATAGCAACTCTGCTACAACAACTTTTGCTGCCTGGTCCTCTTGGTATGCTCAGAGGTACCAGTGTACTACCATGAAATGGCTATGGGAGAGGTAGACAGAGGTTTCTCCAATCCTGCTTGCTCACTGTGAAGCCACAGAATGGTTGTGTGAGCCAGCTCTGGAGTTTTACATAAGTTGGTGTGTGTGTGTGTTTGCACACTGCACAGAAAGGAAGGGAATACCAAACCCTACAGCACCTGAAAAAGCATATCTGCACATGTAAGGAATACTTATGCCTGCGGATGTCCCTACCTGAATTCCAGCCACTGAGCTAGGACCGAAGGAAATGAGAGCAAAGAATGGGGCAGCTAAACTGTACTGCTCCTTCATTGGAAAGAGAGGGCATGGCATGTACAGGAGAAGACAAGAAGGGCAACATCCCTCACTCTTTTAATCAGATATCCTGCTTCTGAAACAGGAACTTCCATTTGAAATCTTGTTGGAAAGAGATTGCCAGCAGTTGGTTTCCTGGAGTCATAGCTAGTGCTGGAGTGAAAAAGACAGAACTCAAAGAGGAGAAGTGCTGCATGGCACAGAAGAAAAGGAAACTGACAGCCGTAGCGTGGATGAGCGCTTTAAAGCTCAGCCGCTGGCAGAGAAATAGAGTGATTCACCCATCCTTCCATCCCCTGAAGCCTTTGAATTTAAAAGTTTTTTTCCTGCTCACTGGAAACTTTTGGGGTACTGCCTTGATTGGAAGTTCAGCTAATTAAGTGCATGGTGGAAGAGGAGAAGAAGGAAAGAGGAGTAGGAAGAGGAGGGGGGTTAGGTTGTGATTTGATTGTTGCAATGTGGTGCACAATGTAGCTTCTCTTTGCAGCAGGCTGGAGATCCCAAATCAATGAAGCTGTGTGCAAAACAAAGTTGAGTGGAAGCAGAATGTTCTTAAAAGAAGAACCAGAGCCTCCAGGCTCGTCTCTCCATCACCTTCGCAGCTGCCACTTCAATGAGGCAGGAAACAGAGAAACAGCCATGAGGTATTTTAGACATCATAGAAAAGGAAAGGAATCATGGGGCAATCTTCTGCTGATGCTGTGATCTCACTCCCATTACAGGAGAGAATTTCCCCAACAGGATGTATTGGAGCTTCTTCAGCCCCTGTATGGAAACAACATTTGCATTCCTGGAAACCTTGCAGCCCCATCCCAACTGAAGAGGGAAAGGCTTACTGAGGTGAGCAAGGCATTCTGTACATAAGTGTGGAAAAAGTGCAACCTTGGGCACACATGTGGTCATGATGATGTCAGCGGTAGCAACCTTAGCATGCCTATCATCAGTGGTTGCTTGTTCATATGTCTCCTTAGGAGTCTGAGCATGACATATAACTGTGTCATTTCCTGTTTATTGGTCATAGTCATATCCTCTCTTTTTCTGTGTCACTTACTCTTCATTTTGAGTTTGTTTGTCCTCCATTTTGTCATCTGCAGTTCTCTGTCTCACCTCTATGTCTGAAGAGTACATGTTACAGAACCGCTCATTATGACATGTAATTTATATTAGTTAGTAAACCTACTTCATATATCTGAACAAAGAAGACTAAGAAGATTTTCACACGGGGCCAAAATGCCCCGTTACTGCCCCGCCACCTCCTCTCCTGTTCCTGCCACGGAATAATGTAAATATTTCACACACTTACCTTAATTCCACAGCAGGAGCGGGCTCCCCCTCCCCTTGCTGGCTGGCCATAAATGCAGCCGCCGTAAGGCTGCTTTTACGACCAGCCATCTGAAATGTTATCACGTTATCGCGTGATAATGACGGGCGATAAATTTTACAAATAAAACTCCCTCAAACATAAAATCAGTTCACCAAGTACAAAAACACACTTTAAATCACACAATCAAAACAGGGAGGGTAAAATAAAGGGTGCCAGTTACCTGGATGTCCAGATTGTACCAGGAAGTGCTCGGAATGGACCTCCCCTCCGTGGCTGTCATTTTGGAACAGGAACTGGGCGCCTGTTCGCACACCTGTGATTGTGTGATAGCGACGGAATGGGAGGTCTATTCACGATGAAAAATCATGATTACATTGTTCTGGAACAGTCACGGGAGCAGGATGGATGCAGGACAGAACGGGGCCAACGTCATCTGAAAGGGAAAACCTTTCCCGACCCTGTTCTGCTCCTGCCATGGGATATATAACCCGTGTGAAAATCTCCTAAGCCAGCTTTACTTCCTTGCTAGAACCTGTGTGCATATGTATGGATCTGGTAGTTTCTCACCTTCTGCTTGTGAATACAAATTACACTCCCAGTGGGCTAAACTGCTATCTTTCACATTCCACAATTTAAGTTTGTTTTTGTGACCTTCAACCACTTCCTAGGCAGGCTTCCTAGGCTGCCCTTTTTCTGTCTCAACAAGAGGATGTATTGCCCCTCCTAGAAGACCACAGGAGTAGCAATTCCCCTTTAAACAGGTTTTAGAACGGTCTTGCATTGTTTTATTTAAAAATACCCCTTTTTTTCCAAAACCAAAAGTAGACTACCATCCACTTAATCCTCCTGCATTTTTTTTTTTTTGGCAGTCTCTGTGGACCAGTCCCAGGGCAGAAAAGTGGTTCCCATACATGCCACAGTTGCCCAGATGTGGCTGTACATGTTCAGGGACCCTCTTATTTGTGACCACTCATTTAAAGCTAAGAACAAAGGGGGAAGATAGCCTCTCTTTAGTGTGGAATCCCAAGACACAAAACACCCTTCCAATCAAACTTCTCATACTCCATTTTTTGGACATAAATCACTTCTGAGGCTGAATACATATTGAAACCTATATTCTTCAGATAAACTAGGAAGAGGGCTGAGCTGTTCTTATCTCCTGCCATGGATCAAGTAGCAAAGACTGAATGCCTAAACTAGAAAAAAAGAGAATACTAGGGATGGAAAAGAATTTCGTTGGATTTGACAGCCTCAATAAAAGAAGTCTTTTTGTACCTCCCAAGATTCATTTCAAGAAGAAACACAGCTCATCTCAAGAATTCACATAGTTATGAAGCTTCCAAGGCATTTTTGAGAAATAAAATGGACACAAAACAATTTATACCTTTTAAACGGTAAATGGCTATAAACACATACATGCAAAAATGCTTGAGTAAGCAGAGGAGTAGAAAAAGGGTAAAAGGGGTAAATAAAAGTGTACACTGTGAAAATAAAAATGTAAAAATGTTTCTAAATTTCAATGCAAATGGGGGCAGGAAATTCAGGAGAAATTTAGGCAAATGGAACAAAACTGAGGGTGAGCAATCTTCACATTTCTTGGGAATACAAATAGTGGCTGAGATTCTTCATCAGCTACTTAGCTATGCAACAACCTTAGTTACATAGCTGAATAAAGTTTCCCAGCCCACCCACCTCAGGTCCTGGCTTATCAGGCATCAGCCACTGTGAGAAACAAGGGTCTGTTCTGTTGATCAGGACCCAGAAGACTGACGTTTTCACCCCCTTCCCAAGAGCAATCTCCAATGTGACAATCAGAAGCAGGATCCCTGTCGCAATTCCTTCTCACGATGAAGATTGCTCATGGGAGGGGAGGTGGAAATACCAGTCTGCTGTGTAATGACTGACAGGAGAAAAGACCCCTACCACTCTCAATGGTTGCTGTCCAGTAAAACTTGGATGGGGGGACTTTTATTCATTAAACTATTGAATACATAGGTATTGTGAATACAAATTAGTTATGAATGAAGAGCTTGATGTTATGCATTCATTACTGTAATCAGTAAATTCCAGCCAACATAACTCACAAACAGGGATGGACAGATCAGTCTACTTCCAGTCCATGTCAGCGTAAGTTACTCCTCTTCCATTTACACATCAGTTTAAAAAAGAATGAATATTTACATTTAACCTCTCCACACACACCAAATATAATCTTCATCCTCCCCTTAACCTAAATACACAGTGTTGCAAGCATTTGGCCTGTAACACACACTTCTGTAGGCATTTTGGAACTTTTATTTATACTGATAACTGTATCACAAAACTGTAGGGGGGAAAGGATGAAAATTATCTTCCAGTTTCTGTGTTACTCCAGGAGTGTAAACTAGTCTTGTTTTTTTAAAACAATGACAACCATGAAATCTGAATGAAAACCTTCACCATCTTTCTCCACAAGTTAAGCAGTCCCTTCCTCTGAATCTAAAACCAAAGTAATGCTGTTCTACCACCACAACCCAGTTATTTAAATGGAAGGTTCCCCATTACGAAGAGTCCCAGTTTCCATTCCTCAGGTTTAGTGAATGATGTAAACCTACATGATGCAGTCGCATTGCTGAAACCAACAAGATCAGAATGGAATAGATCTGAGAGATACTCATTTCTAAGCATGCAAAACCTCTTTGAAGGAACACAAAATGGGATACCATCACAATCCAATGATATTACATACCAACACACAGTTGGGAATCTAGATCATTGATTCCCAAACTTGGGGTCTCTAGGTATTGTTGGACTATACCTCCCAGAACCTCTCACCATTGCTTATGCCGGCAAGGAGTTCTGGTAATTGAAGTTCAAGAACATCTGGGGACCCAAGTTTGGAAACCATTAATCTAGGCAGTACTTTGTGAAGCAGAGATGCTAGAAAATGTCTTTTTGTCCCCTCTTTACACAAAGGGGGTCCTTTAGAGGAGGGCACAAAGTTTATAAACACACACACACGTACCATGATCACCATCTTTGGCTTCATTTTTATTATCCTAAAGGTGACAGTGATGTTCTATTTTGTGCTATGCATCATTTTTAAACTGATGTTTTTAAACCACAAGCTGCTGTAATGAAAATTGAAAACTTGGTCTTGTCTCTCACTTGACATCAAAGGTCATGACATCACTGGGTCTGTGGCATTATCATATACTCATGGGGATTGGCCATTGTAATTCTCCAGATGTTGGATGGCAGCTCCCATTATTGCATGCTATAGACTATGCTGGCTAGAGATGATAGAAGCTGTAGCTCAACAGTGCTTTGGGGGACACAAGTTGGGAATCTTTGGTGCAGCAAAATGAGAATGAAAATGAAGGCATCCTGCCTTTTGATATTGCTCACTCTGGTAAATTTATATCTCTATCTATCTTGTCAAGAAGGAAGTGTTATGGCTGCCACAGGAAGTGAGGTGATTTTCCCCCCTGTTCACCACCACCATATAAAATGTCCACATTTGGACACTGCAAACAGTATGATAAAACTGGTGGTTCATTTCTGTTGGGCTCTAACATTAAATATCATTAATTTACTTTGGCATCATTTGCCCTCCCACTGGAAAGGAGATGCCAAACAACAGGGACATAACTTTCTTGAATGCACATATCTTCAATGAAGCAAAACATGGGCATGTTGCCACTTCTATTTTGAGAGGCCCAAGGCAGCCAGACATACTATCAGGTGATTGCCTCCTGGAATGGAACCAAGACTGCCACAACACCAGGGGTCAACATCACCTGTTCCCCATAAAGAGGAGCAGAAGGTCCCAAGTCAATCTCCCTCGGTGGTACTGATTAGCACTCTTATAGAGCCATCCCACTTGGGACAATGAACCACCCAGCTTTACTTTAGAGCCAGTTGGCAATGGGAGGTGATTGGGCTGAGTGCCTTCACCATCCAGTGCCTCAGGAGGCTCACCAGGAAAGAGGCTGAGATGCAAGCCATGCCACTTTAAATAGACTGGTGGGGTCCTGGATAATGTGAGGACATGCCATCAAGCAGCATCCTGATGTCCTCTTCCCACCCAAAGGGGACAGGAAGGAAAAAAGCACTCCCAGCTAAAGACTGGGGGATGTGAAATAATGAGTTGCTTCTGAAGGTCCATGAACATTAGTGGATTGCAGTATTTTCACAGCAATTAGATAGCTGTAGGAACCCAAAGGGCTGAGTCTCAGGCCTGCAAATATTTGGTCCAGTCAGATAGGCTAAAGTTCTACACAAGTCCAACACTGCAGAATAACCTTCACTGATCCAGGAAAGCACATTCAGAAATATTGCCTCCCCCTTTTGTGGATAGCACAGAAGACAGGTACGCTGCTGCTGAAGAAGATCAAGACATCAGAAAAGCAAGTGGAGACAGGAGTTATTGAAACAAATGACACTGCAGTCCCAGCACAGGGCGCAGAGGAGAGGACGAGGGGAAAGGGCGGGAAGTAATCATCCGCTCTTCTTAAATACTGTCCAATTGTGAAGAATATAGCTGCTTCCCATGATAGCATCCTGAAAGCCCACCTTTAGCAAGCGGTCATCCTCCAGCGAGCCCAGGATGGGGTCGGCAAGACTGGAACATGGCTTCTGAATTGAAGCAGTGGACTGTGAAATAGGAATTACTGACAGCTCTTAAGTATATCAAGAGAACAGCCGTATTCCTTAATACAGAGCCCCTAATAGACATCTAGAAAACTATAAAACAGACAATTCCTCTATATCATCCTCGTTAAATCAATGTTCTTATATTACCCTCATCATTTTTCCTTTAATGTTTATTACATTTTGCCACTGTAATTTATTTTTTCATATCCACCAGCCGATTAAAGACTTTTTTCTTCTTCCTGAAGGCACATGCGTCCTGATGACCTAGTTGAAACTGACCTAAACCACTAAGCAAAAGCAATTGAGTTACAGGAACTAGGGACCCTCTTCCTTTTCACATGGTCTTTTCTTTCTGTTCCTATTTTAACCTTCTGATTCTTATCAGGTTAGCGAACCTGAAAAGAATGCTGTTACTTTCTGACCACAAAGTGCCTTCTACTGGTACATACTAAAGTAAGGGTGGTCAAACCTATGGAGCCTGATTTCATCAGGAATGTCATCCCCCCACCCCACGCTAAGTTTATTCTGTCCCTCTTTCACATCAATTCTTTTTCAAAAGTATGCATTTTTGCACATATGTTGCCACCGAATAAAGAATTCTGTGCATATTTTACATACCTTATGGAATGCACTGCTTTGGATGAACACGTACTTGTGTGAACTTTTTCAGATGTACACATTTCCTGACTTGGTGCATCCTCACGCTGTAAACAAGACAACCCAAACAATTACTCCTTGCAAAGAGATGGTAAGGATTTTTTTTTCCTTGTCCAGGTTGCTTATTGCTGGGACTGTTTTGGGCACATTTGTGTACAATGTGCAAAACATAAGAATGCAGTAATGGTTGCCTTGTCACACAGATTAGTAAAGGTAGTACTGTCTGACAGGTTGTTTGCATCGTTGTGATCAATTTGTGCCTTTGGGCTTACTATGAGTTTGAGCTTACCTTTACAAAGAGAGAAGAATGAGTGTTACTCAGTGACAGGAGTTTTATATTAAAAAATATGACTGAGATCCTAGATGGCACCTTGGGAAGAAGGCCATGTTATCTTGACCAACACATGGTCCTGGAATCAAGAGTGCTGTTCCATACATGCATAGAAGAGGAAAATAGCCCTTCAAACAATAGGACCACCTCAGGAAACCATGCTCCAGTTTTATTTTATTTTTAAAGGCCTTTGGAAGAGGCATAATACAGATCCAAGAAATCATTATAAATAGCCCACCCACCCCCCAAAAAAGGAAGAATAAGGGGATACAGAGGTGATGACAAGCTGCAAAACTTCATGAAACCCAAGGAATTATATCATGAGAACTCACTCTTCTTTAGAACAGCCTGGATGAGCCAAATGTTGGTATCCATCATACTCTACATTTCTTCTAATTTTGCAACACAGTTTCCCACGCCCCAGAGGTAACACACATTGAATTTATCAGAACTTTGTCCCAGTGAATAGACATAGGGTTGCAGCTTGGGCTATCCTAATGAGATTGCATTTAAAAGAGACTTCTGAGTAAGCCAGAGACTTGTACTAGAACCTACTCAGAGATGTTTTCACCTTTTGTTAGCTATTCACACAACTGCTCTGAAGGCAGAAAGCTGTAAAAGCGAACAATAAACAAGAGCCAATACACCATGACCTTTGAAAACACTACAGTTAACAACTCACTGTAGTGCTTCAGTTTTGCAGAAATGTTCCTTTCTTGGTGGGAAAACACACACACACACACACACACACACACACGGACAACTTCTTCATTGCTCCAATTGCATTTTATGCACTTGGCTTTTTGCCTGAGACAGTGACATGTCAGCAGAATGATAGGCACAGAGTTCTCTCAAAAACCCTGGGTAGTGTCAGGCTCATCCCTGAATTCTGAGGTTTGGAGTAGAATTCATGGAGGACCCTGACATGAGGTGGTTTCCCCCTGGCTGGGCCTCTGGAGTTTTGGAGGGTGGCCAGCCTGCCTGGTTGGCCTGGGAACACTCCTCTCTCAGAGAGGCTGAAGGTCAGGGCGGCCAGGTGCAGACCGTCTCCTCTCACTCCCTAAATGCTTTTCTCACACTGGGAGGGTTTATCTGGGGGGTTGCTGTGGCTGTGTTCAGTTTTGGCTTTGTCCTATGTTCCTGGCACATGAATCCATGTCAATTAAGCAATTTATTGAATGCATGTGAGCGTGTGTGCTTGGTACATCACAGTAAGCCAAAACTGTACTTTAAAACCTTTTCTTTTTGAGTGGTTCTACCTGCGATGTCGGACGACGCAGAGGCTGGAACCCAGATGGATAAAGATCTGACTGCCAGCGGTGACCAGGGAGCCGGTGCCTCTGGGCAGGGGGCTGGTGCAGCGGGGGGTGTTGCAGCAGCTTCCGAAGAAGACCCGAGCCAGTCCCGAGGAAGGTCTGGGAGATTTACTCACCCCTTCGACACCATGGAGCTGGGAGCCAAACAAGCCCCAGGGAGGGGCAGCATGCCACTCTTCGGCACTCCAGTTCGAGAAGTCCTGGCACCCAGCTGGCTCTGGCTAAACAACCGCAGCTGGGAGGAACGTCGGACCCTTCGGTGGGACAGGCCACTGGGCGAGGGCCCCCGAGAGCGAGGAGTAAGGTTTTCCCTGGCAGAGGTGGGAGCAGAGGTCCAGCAGTTGAAGCAGCAAATGAGGGAGATGCAGACGAACCTCCTAGAGCTCCTGCAAACCAGCGGCCACCCCAGCACCTGGGGCAGGGGCCCCAGCCCTGCCTGCTGAGGTCCCTGGCCTGCTGGCTCCTGGACCAGCCCCTCCTGGAGGGGCTGGGCCAGTCGAGCCGTGGGAAAGACCCCAGGGCCTGAAGCACGGAGATTTAAAGGCAACCTTCGATGGAGATGCCATGAAGCTTCCCTACTTCCTGACCCAAGTGGTGAGTTTTATGTCCCAGTGGGAAGAGGAGTTCCAGACGGAGGCTGAGAAGGTGCAGTATGTATCCAACCAGCTAGAGGGAGAGGCAGCACAGTGGTTGGAGGGGCTTTATGACATGGGAGCCCCAGGACTGGAAAACTTCCAGGAGTTCCTGCTGGCCTTGCGGGCCCAATTTGAAGACCCCCTGAGAGTCAGAAGGGCCCGGGCGGACCTTTGGCAACTGAAGCAAGGCTTAAAGACAGTGGGGGAGTATGCCGCTGAGTTCTGCCGCCTGGCCAGCCAAGTGCCTGAGTGGTCGGAGGACGTTAAAGTGCAGTTTTTCCAGGATGGTCTGAACGCTGACATCCTCGAGTGGGTGTTATTCCAGGGGAACCCCGAAACCCTCTTGGGGTGGGTGCGGCTTGCCGGAGAAGTGGAGACACTGAGACGGAGTGTCAAGATGGTTCGATGATAGCAAAGATACGAGGGGAGAAAGTAAAACCAGCCTGCCCAGGTGGAAACACGACTGGAGAGTCAGAATGGGAGCGAAGGATGAGGAAGGGCTTATGCCTGCATTGTTGAAAGGGAGGCCATCGCATAGCTGAATGCCCAGACAGGAGTCCTCGAGAACCAGCGGCAGCTGACAAGCTGCAGCGGAGCAAAGGGAGGCCGGTGTCTTCAAAGGCCCCACTGAAGCCCAAGTCTAAAGCAGCAGTACAGGCTTTGGTACCAGGTCATGCACCACTCCAAACCATGGTTTGACAAGGAATGTGTTAATGCTAAAAAAGCCCTCATTGATATTTATCAGGGTTACCTATCTAAAAACATTCCAGATGCTGCACCAATGCTGCTTCAGCAGAAAAGAGACTACAAAAAGTTGCTGAGGAACAAGAAAAAAGAAGCCATGAAGAATGACTGGACACAACTTATCCAGGCAGTCAGATCCAACTCTATTCTGGCATATTACATCAAGTTCCCAGAGAAATGGGCCAGCTAGAGTGGATTGTCACATCCCTCCAGGGATATGGGAGGATCACTTTCAAGAACCTTATAAGGACAACTACATTGAAAGGGGATGCACTAGCCAAAATATAGAAAATATCCAAGTGTGGCCACCAGTGACAGCGACAGAGATCAAGAACCTTGTAGCCCAGCTGAGAATGGGGAAGGCTCCAGGAGAAGACTTAATACCTGCAGAAGCCATTGAAAACAACTTGAATTTTGGGCCCCTATCCTGGCCTCACTTTTCACCTGTATCGACAAATATGGTCGAGCACCCAAGGATTGGGGTCTTGCAATCATCGTCCCCATATATAAAAAAGGAAGCAAGGATGATCCTGTCAACTACAGACCAATTAGTCTCCTCAGTACAATCAGCAAACTCTATGCAAGACACTTACAGTGGAAAGTTCAGACCTGGTTGGAACAAGAAAACATACTTGCAGAAGAACAAGCTGGCTTTAGGGAAGGCCGCTCCACCATAGATCAGTGCCTTGTACTCCACCACCTTATTGAAAAATACTCCACCTGCAGCACAGTTTCTCTCTATGCTGCCTTCATAGACTTTAAAGCAGCTTTTGACTCTATATCCTGAACCAAACTGTGGAAAAAACTGGAGGCTTCTTCGATCGACCAACGTTTACTCCATCTAATTCGTATGCTGCATGAAGGGACCTCATTAAAAGTAAGATGTAACCCCCAGGGACATCTCACCAATGACATTGTCACTGAGAAGGGTGTCAAGCAAGGTTGCATTCTAGCTCCACTCCTGTTTAACTTCTACATCAATGATTTGGTGGATCACCTCAACAACACTAACTTCCACCCCACAAAATTAAAGGGAAGGCATATTTCAATGCTGCTTTATGCAGATGATGCAGCAGTACTTTCAAGAACTCCCATTGGACTAAAAAGAGCCCTAAGAGCACTAACACAATATTGCAGAATGGAACAGCTAGAACTCAACTATCAAAAAACTAAAATCATGGCATTCGCTAAAAGGCCTAAGAACTACAACTGGAATATAGATGGCCACAAGATTGAGCAGGTCTCTTGTTTCAAATACCTGGGGGTAATTTTTCAAGCCACTGGTAGTAGGAATTGCAATGGGGAGTATGCTGTTTGCAATGCGCAGAGGAGTACAACAACCATTCTCAAATTTCTTAAGACAAGAGGAAGCCACTATTTACCTGCAGCACTTAAACTCTTTGAAGCCAAACCAGTAGCACAACTGCTTTATGGATCCCAATTGGGACCCTTCCCCAACCCTGCTCCATTAGAACTTGTCCAATCCAAATTCTTAAGATCAGCTTTCCAAACTCCAAAATGTGTCTCTAACGCAGCTCTGAGACTGGAGTCAGGATTTATGAAAATGGAGGCCAGAGTGTGGGTGACCATACTCAACTACTGGCTCAGACTATCCCTCTTTCCCACTGGCCTTGCTCCACTAACCTTAAGTGATGATTTCCAATCCAGCTGGAAACAGACAGTGATGACTAAAATCTCAACGTTGGGCCTTTCTCCAGATCTTCTGCTAAGCCTGGGATATGATAGGGTGAAAGCTACTATCAAACAATCCAGTGCAGTGGAGGACATAGTCATCTGCCAGTCCATTCACCTTTGTATAAAGGGAAGGAGAGGAGAGATTTCCCTTTGCCTCAGGAAGCATTAGCCCCCCGGGGGGGGGGAAGGTGCAATGGGGCTAGAATGGTGTGAATTGGCTTACTAGAAGGGACTCCCCCTCCATCATTCCCCTAGCAATGACTGATTGTCATCATTAGTGTTGGGAATGATTTTCCTTCTCTGTGCAGCTATTAAGGTTTATCAGACAAAACTGACGTTTTCTAACATATTAGAAGGCAGTCATTATTGACAAAATTCAATGGGTTCTAAGCTTAGCCTAATGTTGCTTTCACATTAGTGAAGTTTAATGTGATGCTGTCTCGATTGTGGGAAGCTGTCATGCCTCACCTGGAGGAGTCCTCCTCAGATGAAGAAGACAGCCAAGAGGATGGACCCTGAAGGAGGAATCAGAGAGAGAAGCTGAGAAGTTAGGCTACCAACCCTCCCCTGGGACCATTGGGGGTCTGAGTACAAGGACAAAGCAAGTCGAGATTTACATTCCTACTTTTCAAACAGAACAGTGGTCTTTGGTGGTTCCCACATTAGCAGAACAGTGGATTCCCTCTGAATTTCTTCTAAACTTGAACGGAGCTTTCTAAAGTGCTGAACCTATTTTTCTGGGATGGGGATAGAGGTTATTATCTTGGACCAGCTCCTTTAAAATTGACATTGAACCCAGAGCAAATTCAGCACCCCAAGGAGATGGAAACAACTAGCCACCGCTGAATCAGGGGTCTAGAACCACTCTGATTAAGCCAATCTTGGCATCCTGTCCTAACTGCTCTGAGAAATTGTTTCAGTTAAGTCTGAAGGGATGTGGAGCTGCTCTTGTTCAGAAGAATTACCAGGATTTCAATTATAGTTACAAAAACAAAATATAAGTATGCTGTTAATTCATCCATCCGCTCACTTAGAGATAGACAAATCTGTCAGGTTTTTTTTTCAGTATGTGAATTTTATGTATATTGGTAAACTCTGGTGAAATAATGAACTCAAGCAAAATTTTTCATACTCCCTATTCTTTCCATCTTCAAGCATTTGAAGTATACATGTGAGCCTTCTTTCTTTCTTTCTTTCTTTCTTTCTTTCTTTCTTTCTTTTTTTCTTTCTTCTCTCTCTCTCTCTCTCCCCACCTCCATTTAGGATTCTCTGGAGAAATCCATTACTTGAGGATAAATGATTATGAAAACAGGTAGCAGTTTCATTTTAATAAATGCAAAGATAGATTTGATTGACCTGTCAGTTTGCATCTTCAAAGTTCTATGGTATATTTTTGCTCAACAATGAATTTTTCTACTCCCAGTTCCCAGGTTCAAATATCCTCAGGTTTCAATAAGCTTGTCAGCATTATCTGAACGTCTCTTTCCCCTTCATTAGCATTACCAAATCCCAGTGCAATTGACTTGGTGATTGTCTGCGGCTTCTTCTTTGACCTCAGCCCATCGATGAATCTCATTGAGAATTAGCTTCATTATATTTCTTGTAGTAAATCTGCATTGTGTGTGTGTTGCAATTCCTTTGGAGCCCAGTATCTTGAAACTATTTTATGGTCAAACTAGCCAAGAAAACACAGTATGCCCCCCCCCCTACTTCCTTGAAAGTACAATCAAGGGGTAATTTCTAAAGTAAAATCTGCTGTCTTTATTTTTTTACCTGACCCTTTCCCTTCTGCCCCACATACTGTGAGATGTAGACATTCTGGTGACCCCAGGGGCCAATTCAAACCACACAATTATAGCACTGTAACTCTATTTTAACTGCAATGGCTTCATGCTATGGAATATTAAGGTTTTCAGTTTGGTGAAGCAGTAGAGCTATCTGGTAGAGAATCCCAAATACCCCTCCCTAAACTGCTGATCCCTGGATTTCATAGTGTGTTCCCATAGCAGTTAAGCTGGTATCCTAGCACCATAAATGTGTGGTGTGAAAGGGCCCTAGGCTGGGGGCAAGGTATTCTCTTCTTTATTACTTAGCTCAGCAGTGGAGAGGTAAATCTGAGACATGGCACTTTATATAACTGAGCTGTTCAAAATATTAGAAGAACCATACTTGATGGGGTGGAATATACATTTAAGGCAGAGGTGGTCAGAGTGTGGGCTGCATGCAGCCCCTGAACCCCACTTTTCCTGCCCCTGAAGTCTCTCACCAGTACCCCAAAGTCCCCAACTCTCCTCTTTTTTAAAAAACATTTTTTGCAACTTTTGCCTAAAACTGCATAGGAAAAAAAATCACTGTTTAATGGCTGATCTGGTCCTGGAGCTAAGCTTTTCACTGCTTAAAAAATGGTGGCATATTTCATTCCAGAGAAATGCTCATGTTTGTCTCTAGTCTTGTCAGCCAACTGCCTGCTTCAGTGATAACAAAACAACCCAAACTCTAACAAAGAAATGAGTGAGCCCTTTCTTTTTAAGATAGGTGATTAACTAGCAGAGGGAAGATCTCACAATCAGTACAGAGACAGCCTCCTTATAGAAGACTGTCATCAGTCTGCCTGCTTTAGTTGGCCTGAACATAAATAATGCTTTTGAGAAGAGAGAACAACAATAATAATAATAATAATAAAATTTATTTATACCCCGCCCCTCTGTTAAAACAATCGGGGCGGCTTACAGAATTTAAAATACAATACAAATAAAATCCCTAAACACCCCCACTCCCACCCTCCCCCATAAAAAAACATTAAACAAATATAAATTAAAAACAACTAATCTAAAATCACATTTAAAACTATAAATACAATAAAATATAATAAATGGCCAGCAGCCTAGAAGAGGCCAGGATCCCCTGAGGCCGGGATCTAATTAGGAAAGGCCTGCCGAAAGAGATCCGTCTTTAGTGCTTTTTTAAAGCCACTCAGGCTCGTTATCTGACGGATCTCATTCGGCAGGTCATTCCACAATTTGGGGGCGACTACCGAAAAGGCCCTCTGGGAGGTTGCAGACAGCCTAGATTTTTGTGGCTGAAGCAAATTCCTCCCAGAGGACCGGAGTGCACGGGGAGGATTGTATGGGAGGAGGCGGTTCCGGAGATAAGTTGGACCCAAGCCATTTAGGGCTTTAAAGGTAATAACCAACACCTTATACTGGGCCCGGAAACTGATTGGCAGCCAGTGGAGAGATTTTAGTACTGGAGTTATATGGTCTCTCCGAGATGTTCCTGAGACCACTCTGGCTGCCATATTTTGTACCAACTGAAGTTTCCGGACCAAGCATGAGGGCAGCCCCATGTAGAGCGCATTGCAGAAATCTAGACGGGAGGTTACCAGCGCGTGCACCACAGTCTCGAGGTCCCTTACTTCCAGGAAATGCCGCAGCTGGCGTATCAGCCGAAGCTGATAACAGGCGCTCCTGACTGTCGCATTCACTTGACTCGTCATCTGAAGCGATGAATCAAGGAGCACCCCCAGACTGCGAACACAGTCCTTAACGGAGAGTGTGACCCCGTCCAGGACTGGAGGTTGCAACCCAACTCCTGGTTTGGGGGCCGCTACCGTGAGCACCTCCGTTTTATCTGGATTTAATCTCAATCTGTTTTTCCTCATCCAGCCCATTACTGCTTTAAGACAATCATTAAGAGGAGAGACGCCATCGGAATTCGAGGCCGATGATCGGGGCAAGGAGAAATAGATCTGGGTGTCATCAGCGTACTGATAACACCCAGCCCCATAACTGCGAATAATCTCACCCAGCGGCTTCATATAAATGTTAAACAGCATCGGGGACAGGATGGCACCCTGTGGAACACCACAAGTAAGCTCCTTTCTGCTGGAGCAGCTGTCCCCGAGCAACACCCTCTGGGACCTGCCCGAGAGGAAGGACCGGAACCACTGGAGCGCAGTGCCTCCGATTCCTAACCCCCTCAAGCGATCCAAGAGGATGCTATGATCTATTGTATCGAAAGCTGCTGAGAGGTCCAGAAGCACCAACAGGGTCACACTACCCCTGTCAATGCTTAGACGCAGGTCATCAGTCAAGGCAACCATGGCAGTCTCAACTCCAAATCCCGTCCTAAAGCCAGTTTGAAATGGGTCTAGATAATCGGTTTCATCCAAAACCACTTGGAGTTGAAGCGCAACTGCCCTCTCGATCACTTTGCTCAAGAATGGTAACATAGAAACCGGCCTATAGTTGTTCATGTCCAGGGGGTCAAGGGAAGATTTTTTCAGGAGCGGCCTAACGGCTGCTTCCTTTAAACAAGATGGAACACATCCTTCTCTGAGGGATGCATTGATGATGTCCTTAAGGAACATCATCAAGGCAGTCCCCCCCTGGATGGCCAGCCATGAAGGGCAAGGATCAAGAGGGCAGGTCGTCTTCCTAACCCTACCAAGTAGCTTGTCCACGTCCTCAGTACTCACAGATTGAAATTGATCCAGTAAACTGACATCAACGGAGTTGCTGGACACCTCGTCAATTGTTTCTGCCAATTTACTGGTATCTAAGTCGGCTCTTATCTGAGAGATTTTATCTGCAAAGAAATTGTTAAACGCATCACAGCAGGCCGTCGTTGGGTTAAGCAACGGGTTCTGCGCAGGAATAACCTGCGTCATCTCCCTTACCACCCTAAACAGCTCTGCTGGACGGGACTCTGCAGACGCAATACGTGCAGAGGAGAAGGATCGCTGTGCTGCACGTATTGCCTCTCGATAGGACCAAAGAAAGTTCCTATGACGAGTCCTGTCGGATAAGAGTCGAGTTTTCCGCCAGTTGCGCTCTAGTCGTTGTCCAACCCGCTTCATTTTCCTAAGCTCTGCTGTATACCATGGCTTACAGTTTGAAGCGGGTTGGAAAGGACGCTTGGGAGCGATCGTGTCGATAGCCTTGGTAAGATCGTTGTTCCAGGTATTAACCAAAGTTTCGACAGGGTCACCGGCGTTACCAACCATTAAACCCTCCAAGGCTTTCTGGAATCCTATTGGTTCCATTAGCCTTCGAGGGCGGACCATTCTAATAGGTCCACCACCCCCGGTGGGGCAGACAGTGGCTCTTAGTTCAGTCTTGACCAGGAAATGATCCGTCCATGACAATGCGGTGGTTTTTATAACCTCCGCCCACGGATATTCCTGTTCCGTGCTGAAGACCGCATCAAGGGTATGACCCGCACAATGTGTGGGCCCGATGACCATTTGGGATAGGCCCATGTTTGTCATGGTTTCCATGAACTCCCGAGCTGCACCAGTCAAATTTGTCAAGCTGTTCTCAAGTGGAATGTTGAAGTCCCCCAAAACTAAAAGTCTGGGAGACTCCAAGAGCAACTCTGAGACCAGCTGTGTCAGCTCGGTTAGGGAGTCTGCTAGACAACGGGGTGGTCGGTATACTAGCAGAATCCCCAAACTATCCCTGGTCCTCAGGCTAAGGTACATACACTCAAAGTGGACTGTGTTTCGGACAGGTATCCTGATCAAGGTCAGATTGTTCTTATAAACCAGAGCCACTCCGCCCCCCCGCCCACTTCCCCTCACCTGCTCACTGACAGAATACCCGGCTGGGAGGGCCTGCGCCCATGTGACAGCGCTATCCTCTCCCAGCCAGGTTTCTGTGAAGCAAGCCAGGTCGGCATCCTCATCCAAAAGTAGATCGTAAATAATATGAGTTTTATTCTTAACCGACCTGGCATTGCAGAGGAGCAAAGTAAGGTTCTGTGGAATGTTTGGTACGCTCTCCAATCCATTCCGGGAAACAGGGTGAACTGAAGGTGGGATAGCTAACAAACAGCGATCCCGCCTTCTTTTGTACCATCTGTTCACTCTGTTCCGACCATACCTCCCTTTCCCCAGCACAACTCCAATTTCCGCCCCCACTCCATCCCCGGCCTCAGCTGACGCCAATTACAACACTGCAGCTCCCATCATGCTGGATATTGACAGTGCTGGTTGAGGGGCCTGGATTCCAAAGTGATCTAGAGGGATTCAAAGAAGGAGTAACATTCAAGAAATACCAGTTCTCTGACTTTATTATTTGGCAGACAAGTGAAGCACATGAATTATGTTTATCTTTGCACCTGAGCCCATAGAATAGTTTGTGCTCCACATCAGACCAATGTTCCATCTAGCCTCGTATCTTACCTCCCATGGTCTCTGGAAAGCCCAGGTTTAAAGCTAACAACTCTTTGTTGCTACCGGTACCCACTAACTGGTAGGTTTGTGTGATCCCATAGTGAGTATGTTAATTCACTATGTGAGTATGTTTACTCCCATAGTGAGTATGTTAACTAGAATTCTATTGGTGTCTTATACATGTGTAACTTCTCCTGTGGAAGTGGTTGGATATTTGTGCATTGAGTCGAATGATGGGGAAGCAGACTTGCACAAGCAGTGCCATGGTGCAGAGTGGTTCATTGTGCATGGATGCACATGTACATTTGGTTGTGCATTCAATTGCACATTTGGTTTGGTTCTGTTGTGCAACATTGCCATTCAGTCCAATGGCTGTGCAGTACAATCAATGTATAACTCAACATATGAGGATTTATGCTATACAATCCTTAGGTAAGACCTCAGTCCCTGTATAAAACAATGACTCTTTTTTTCTTTAAAAAAGTATTCTTTTGCAATAAAGCACTCACAAGACCATTTCCCTGCTCAGCCATCATTTGAGTATGCATTTAAGGTCATGGCCCAAGACTGAATTTAATGCCAGAAGAGCAGAAAGTCCCAGCAGCATACCTAGATGTGATTGTGGGGTTGACAACTGTTAGAGGACAGAGGCAGCCAACTTGGCAGTGTCATGATGGTCAGTTCCAGAAACCATATGAGAGCTTCTCATTATGTGAGCTGATCAATGGCTGTCTTAGCTTGTAGGAGGAAGTGGTGCTATCCCGGGCATGGTATGCTGTTGGGTGAAGGGAGGAAACCCTAAAGAGAATTTTAGCTGACTTACTCATAGTCTCAGTGATGTGAACTCCAAACGATCAGATGACCCACTAAGAACAATTAATTAATCACAAGCTTAACAACCTGTCTCTATAGCAATAATGTAATACAGCCATAAATAGACAGTGGAATAATCCAGGATTTACCCCACACACTGCTGATTGCTAACCCAGTAGTAGTAGGTGTTGTTGTGTCCCTTCATGTAGTTTCTGATTTATGGCAACCCTAAGGCAAACCTATCACAGGGTTTTCTTAGCAAAATTGTTTCAGAAGGGTTTGCCATTGCTTTCCTGTGAACAGGAGAGAGTGGGACTTGCTCAAGGTCATGTAGTGAGTTTCTATGGCTGGACAGAGGAGTTGAACCCTGGTCTCCCAGAGTCCAAGCCAAAAACTCAAACCATTATACTTCACTGGCTCTCTCACCCATCCTGTGCACCAGCAAAATGCACTTTAATCAAGGTTATGAAACATTTTGGCTACCTGGAGAGATTTTGACCAGATTGGTTATCAGCAATCATTCCTATCCAGCAATATTTGGTCTGGGGCAGATGAGCTGAAGTGCAGCATGTATGGTAGTTTCCCAAGTGGATCAAGCACAGGAGAATGTTGTTTTGCCAGCTAAGATGGTTTTATGGTTTCCAGCTAGCCTTACCATGCTTTTCCTTGATAATCCAGGAAATTCATGTAACACTTGCCACATTTAACACATAGAAGAATTTTGTTTTTTAACTGAGGACCTAGGAAGAAGAGGTAGAAGAAGGAGAATAGTTGCTTAGGAAAGAAGGGAGTGATACAGAGAAGTGAGGGGAAGAAAAAAAAAGGGGACAGAGAGAAGATTCTGGGAAGGGAAGAAAAAGAAAAATGCAAATGGGCAGAGAGCAGAGCTATGGAAGTGATGAAGGCTGTGAAATTCACACGTTCATTTCAACGAACCAGCCAAACCGTGGGATGTACACTTCTAATTTTAAAGTGTTGCTCCTTCTAGAACATCACAGCTGCAAGGACCAAAATGGAAGCCTTTGCAAAATATGTCCAGATTTCTCTTCCAAACCAGAACTGATTGTTTTCTGCTTGGATATTAAAGCAAATGCTTCTAATGTTTGCTGCGTAACTATCTTGTCTCAGAAGAAGATCTTAGCTATACTGCAGGCACAGTTGCAATGTCTCTTTTGTGGAGCTGATAATGGTCTTAAACAAAGCAGGCTATTCATTATTTTCGACTGATCTGTGGCTTTTTTCCTTTTTTTTTTTTTTTGAATGGGGGAAAGTGTGACAGCCTTTCAAAACAAGGGACTTTTTTTTTCACAGCTCCCTGGAACCTAGCCATTTCAAAAGAACAACTCTTGCCATGGGACTAATTTATCTCAACAAGATCCCATTCACTGAGATGCTCCAGGAAGAGCCACAGAGGTAGCAACTAGTTACCCTCAGCTACCTGGTGTATAACTCCAGCTGAACATGCAGACAGCCATACAAAACTAAGTGCCATGCCCTCCAGCTACTTCTGTGATGGCCTGTCCTTTGATAAATAAAATATCACCCAGGGAACCAGCAGCAGACAGCACAAGGCTATCTGAAAGGGAAGCAGAACAGCCTGTGGAGTGGTTTGAAGAAGCACCTCTCTCCTTTTGTCTTCCCAGGCTGCAAGTTCCCAGATGCTGACTAATCTATTTCCTGTTACTTAGAAGTAAGCACAGTAATTGAGAGAGGGAAGACTGTTTTCCTGTAGCAGTTTCTTTCTGTGGAAAGTGAATGGAGAAACAATAATGCTTTGCAGAGTGTGTGTGTTTTAAGAGAGAGAGAAAGAGTTAAAAAGTAGGGCTAGGTCAAGCCATTTTGGTACTTGAGGCAAAGGACAATATGGTGCCAGGCACACAAGTCATATTTACAAACAGGCTGGACCGGCATTTGAAACTTACTCTGACATTGATATTTGGACAGTGGTCTCATCTCTCTGCGAGAAGTAGCCTGGTTAGCAGAGCTTGGAAAGTTACTTTTAAGAAGAATGAATATTGTGCTATGATGAAGGCATTCATAACTGGGCAAGTGGTATGATGATGACACTCTATAGCAGGGGTGGAAATCATGAGGCCATCCAGATGTTGTTGGATGGCAATTCCAAGCATTCCTCACAACTTGAGATGAAGGTGAGGACTGCTGGGAACTGTAGTCCAACAGTATCTGGAGGACACACCTGCTTTCTATCCCTGCTCTCAAATGTACAGATCCAGGGCCCTTTCACACTACACAATTGTGGCACTATGATTCTACGTTAAGTGCCATGTCAATACCGTGTGGAATCCTGCATTTTGCAATTTAGAGCTCTAGTGCCTCACCAAACTAGCAGCCCCAGGATTCCATAGGATATAGCCATAGAAGCTAAAGTGCTATGAAAGTGCTATAATTGTGTAGCATAAAAGGGCCCCAAGTTGCGTGACACAGACAGCTCTATCCTTCAAGAAAGTAGAATGGCTGGAGGATACAGGTTGGATGGTTTGGAGGGCTGCCAATGACATCCTACAGCATCTGTCACCTGAGGTCCAACTTCTCATGGAGGGGCAGAAGGTTTTTACAACATTACTATTCAAGTACCCAAGCTCCTATCCAACAAACAGTACAATAATCACACAATTATTTATAAAAGTAATGCTGTTCTCCTGGGCAGCAATAAATCCTACCATATTCTGTGGGGCTTAACGAAAGTTTGTGCTATCTGGAAAAGTTACTAGGTATACCTAAACAATTATAAATTTAAGTAGTTCAATTCTGTAGATTATTATCTAGTTATTTTCATACTCAGTTATTTTGCAGGACCCTTTAAAAAAAAACAACACTGCTATGAAATCACTTTCCATAATTTATTTCATAAGGAGGGGAAGAAAGCAAGAAGAACAATTTAGATCAGTGGTTCTTAACTGTGGTCCATGGACCCCCAGGGGACATGATATCCTCATAGGGGATCTGCAAAGGCTTGAAGGCTGCTTGGCCCAACTCCTCCCTGCATAGAGTGGCCATGTGGAAGGAGCCAAGGCAAAGGCTGGCTGGGCCTGTGCATTGCCATTCAATCCACTCCAGCCACAAACTTGCAAGAAGAAAGAGGAGGAAAGTTTTCACTCCCCCTCCAGTGCCTCTGAGGGAAGGTGTAATAGATGGTGAAATTCTATTATTATTGTTATTATCAGGATATTATTATTATTATTATTATTGCCATGTATTATTATGGTTTTAAATCTTGAGTTAAGTCTTGGGAGTCCATGGCAACAAAATATATTTAAAGGGGGTCCCTGGTAAAGAAAAGGATAAGAACCACTGATTTAGATAACTAAATGATCTAAGTTGCAAAACAAACAAACAAACAAACAAACAAAAAAGACAGAAAGGAGTTTAATAAATCAAATATCAATTTAGGATCTCAGGACAGTCCATCTTTATGCTGCCCTGGATTAGCATGCAGCTGTAGGCCTCATCCTGCCACTCTCTGACTTCCAAGTTGTTGCTAAAGGAAGCCTGTGCTGAAGGTGTTAGCGGCAGCTTTGTCCCCCACCGTCCTCTAGTTCAGTGTTTTTCAAAATGTAGTCCTCTAGATGTTTGGGGGGTCGTTTACAGGGGCAAATATTCTTCTAAATATACCGCTAAGATAGCTCATAGTTCCCACGGATCGCAGCACAGCATCGCCTCATTCAGAAGGGGGGAAGGTAAAACACCCAAATATAGCGTGCCAGGGGATGTCGCTATTTTTGCCGGTATATTTGCAATGTAGTGCATTATTGGCAGTGTGAACTAGCATTCCGCTAAGGGTTAAAGCCGAGCTGTATTGTGATTGGTTGATGATGCAGGGGTGGGCTTAAAAGAGGGGCAGGGAGGGAGGCAAAGACAGTAGTGATTAGAGGAAACTTAGCAAAAATCCTGTCTGCTATTTTGCAAGCCAGTTTGCAAACAAAAAGGATTCCCAACAATTTTCATTCAGGAAGCATTCCTTCTCATCCTCTCTGCTGTTTTGAAAGTATGTAAAAGCTCAGTTTGTCAACCTTTTTCCTGTGCATGGGGTAGGGAGAGAAACCATTTCACAAAGGGCTGTAGCAAGCTGAACTGCTATCCCCCCCCTCTCTCTCTCGCGCGCGCACAAGGAGGAACACCTTCCGTTTGAATTGTGGAAAGGGAGTGGAGGGAGGGGGACTGCCTCTAAACTGTTATTTTCCCTCCCTCGCTCTCTCTCTCTCTCTTTGGCAGAAAATGCTGTTTCAAGCAAGGAAGAAAACCTTCTAAGCTGTTCAGCACGGAGTTGGGGCCAGGGCAGACATTCCTATGGCATTCCTTTCCCTCTCCAATGCTTGGCCATGCCCCCAGCACTTTTGGCTGTGTGAACCTCAAAGTGGAAAAAATCAAAGAGCCATAAAATATAGCTGTGTAAACAATTACCGTGTAAACTACCCACCACTGATGCGGGAAAACACTAAACCGCAACTTAACGCAATAAAACCTGCCATGTAAACCAGCCCTGGGATTTCAATTCCCAGAATTCCTGAGCACCGGCCATAGTGACTAAGGGGCTGTTTACACGACAAAAAAAGCCCAAGAAGAATTCATGTTGATCCCTGGTTGTTTACGCACATCACGGGCTATTCAGAAGGAGGGGGTAGCAAAAAACCCAGTTAACCCATTTCTTCCCACCCCTCTATTTTTCAGGATTTTCTGCGGAAAGTCCGAGACAGCCCATGCTATTGGTTGTCTGAACAACCAGGAACCATCCCAGGACATGGGATTGTTTCTGATTGGTTGGACATTGGAGGGGGCGGGCTTGAAAGGGAAGCCTTGAAATCGCCATTTTGTTACTCCCCCCCCACACACAGGGTCCTCTGCTGGCTCCAAAGCAGCCAGCTGAGTGCCTGGCACTGCTTTTCCCTCCTGCCTCTCCCTTCTCATCCCTGGGAAGAGAGCAGACAGAACTTATGGCATTGCTTTCTATTGGAAGCAAAAAAGTGGGGGGGGGAGAAATGGATGAACAGACAGAACTCTTCCCCCCACTTTTTCCCTTCCAATAGAAAGCAATGCTTTAAGTTCTCCCTGTCCACCCATTCCTCACCCCACTTTTTCCCTTCCAATAGAAAGCAATGCCTTAAGTTCTGTCTGTCCACCCATTCCTCCCCCCACTGTTTCCCTTCCAATAGAAAGCAATGCCTTAAGTTCTGTCTGTCCATCTATTCCTCCCCTCACTTTTTCCCCTCCAAAAGAAAACAATGAAGTAAGAATTCGAATTGCCAGTAAGCACTTTGTGAATGTAGCAGCTATATCTTTGAATGCCCCCTGTTTCTGTTAATGGAAAATTAAGGTCTCCTCGAGAGTAAGAATTCAGGACTATGGCTTAATTCTATTGTGTAAACTAATGCGGTCTCCTCAGGAGTAAGAATTCGAATTGACAGTAAACACTTTGTGAATGTAGCAGCTATATCTTTGAATGTACCCTGTCTCTTCCTCCATTCCCCCCTCCTTCTCTTCCCCGTTCGCTCCTTGCGAATGGGGAAGAGAAGAGCCAGGCAGGAGGGAGAGGCAGCAGTGAGGGAAAGGTGGGTAATGGGACTCAGAGTTTTTTCATCTACCTTTCTCCACAGCTGTCTCTTCCTCCATTCCCCCCTCTTCTCTTTGGCAGCAGTGGGGGGGGAGGTGGGTACTGGCTGCAAGGGGGGAAGCTGCGCAGCAGGGGGGAGTTCTCAGTGAATGGCAGTCATGGAGAAAACCCCCCTGCCCCATGTGGCAGCACATGAGAATACACAGAGAATACACCTCCCCCCCCCGTGCGCAAGGATGGGAGGCAGTAGCCTGGTGGGACAGGGGAGGGGGTTTCTCCTTAGAGGCCAGTGTTGCTGTGCCTGGCAGAGGTGGGGTGGTTCAGACCTTTTCCAGCCTTGCCAGGCTTCCGTTGTAAATCCATCCCCTCCAAAGTTTGACCAATCAAAACACTGCTCTGCTGTGTGCCCCTATCCCGGGATGGAGGCACTCAGAACAAGAAATTTAAAACACTGTGACAAATCGTGTAAATAAGAAGGGACGAACTCGGGATGAGGGAATCCCATTTCTCCCCGTGATAAAAACTGCTGTGTAACTGACGCCTAGGACTTCTAGGAGCTGAAGTCCATAATAACAGGAGGACCAGACTTTGAGAACCACTGCTCTACTTAGTACCTCTATTCACACATTTTCCTGGGACTCTCTCCTCTTATATCTTCTCTCCCTCAGAATTACCTCTCATACAGATTCAAAAATCCTTGTCAGGATTCCTATGGTAGGTCGATAGGGGAAAAAAAAGAAAAGAAAGTTCCTTATGGTCCCATGCAAGCTGTAAGGGGTTATGCTTGCAGGTTACATAAACTGAGCAGGTGTTCATCAATTCACACCATCACTTTTACCCAGGTACAGTTGTTTTCTTGCCAAGAAAACCCTGTGATAGGTTTGCCTTAGGGTCACCATAAGTCAGAAAAAACTTGAAGGCACACAACAACAGCAACTACTGTACACTGTACAGGTATATCTGGATGTAAGTGCATACTTGTACCTGCTTGCAAATCAGGTACAAAAATGTTCATAAACATCTGAATCTGCATTCATCTACACAGTATGTAACGTGAACACTGTTTGTGACAGTAGCACTTTAAAAAATGAATAAATACTGATGCTGCTTATACTATCACAAGAACTGAAGAGCCCAAATCTTGGGGGGGGGGATCATCTCAATTGCTTCTATTTCACCTGTTTTATTCTCAGACTGCAATTAAACATGTAGTTTATTTATTTATTTATTTATACCCCACTCTTCAGCCACAAAGGCTCTCAGAGCAACTTACAAATTGTTAAGCAATAGCAATTTACACATCTACACTGCATTAAGTGGTTTCCAATGTGTGCTAGTTAATTGTCCCCAGTAAGCTGGGTACTCATTTTACCGACCTACAAAAGGATGGAAAGCTGAGTGAACCTTGGAGCCCTCTGGGATCGAACTTGCAATGTGGTGGCTTGTAGTATTGGCATTTAACCACTGCACCACCAGGGCTCCCTGATATATTCATATATTTAGCTCCAATTTGAACTGAATTATCACATTACTTACTGCATCATGACCAGTCTCATATATTTTGAAACATTAGTGGGGTGTTAGGAAAGGAATGTCCTAAATAGTGCTGGTGGGGATTCCCAAACTGAGTTTCAGCTGAGACCTTACCTCTAAAACCCATAATTTCCCATAAATATCCATTAATAGGTCTAAAGAGAAGCCTGGAACTTCCATGAAGCTAAGTCCTTAGGTACAGGTCTTTCCATTTTTCACATTGTACTCATATTCTGAAAAACAGGGTGTGTGGTGGGGAGAGAAAAATAAAACAATTCTCCCATTGCCCATCTTCCCTGGTCCTCTCAGTAGCCTCCACACAGATGTCTTTGTCTCTCCAATCAAGGATGAGAGGAAGATCATACAGCAACTGAGCAGTAACATATCATTAGTTTCTTTGGTTCCATGTAGCTCCTCTGAAAAGACATGGTACTCAATGTCATTCCTTAACACCAGTATTCGGATACTTCCCTGCAGTGACTGAAATAATCATCTTACAAGCAACCTCAAATGAGCTCTAATTGCCTAAAATGCTGCATTACAGCTGGGAGACAAGGGAGAGCAGCAAGGCATGTGACTGTCATAGCATTTCTCTGAATCATCTGGGATCTTCAGGATCAGTTAGCACTAGAAAAGGAATTTTAGTCTGTTAGAAAGAGCCTTTGCTGTGTTGCTGCCTACATATCCCCCATATGGAGACAGAGGAGGAAGAGATTTCCATTGTTTGGGGGAGGAAGCAAAGGTTGTTGTGGAGGGAGCAGATATTACATATGAAGTCGAAGGCTTTCACGGCCGGCATCCATAGATTTTCCTTGGGTTTTTCCAGGCATTCCAGAACACGGTCTCAGAGCCTGGAAAAACACCAAGGAATCATAGAATCATAGAATCATAGAATTGCAGAGTTGGAAGAGACCACGAGGGCCATCCAGTCCAACCCCCCTACCATGCAGGAATACACAAACAAATCATTCCCGACGGATGGCCATCCAGCCTCTGTTTAAAGACCTCCAAGGAAGGAGACCCCACCACGCTCCGAGGGAGTGTGTTCCACTGCCAAACAGCTCTTACTGTCAAAAAGTTCCTCCTAATGTTGAGGTGGAATCTCTGTTCCTGGAGCTTGCATCCATTGCTCCGTGTTCCAGTCTCTGGAGCAGCAGAAAACAAGCTTGCTCCATCCTCAGCGTGACATCCCTTCAAATATAACATGTACCTGCATGACATCATTAGATCAGTTTGATATCACTTTAATTGGCATGCCTCTATCCTAAGGATCTCTGTGGTTTGTAGTTTGATGAAGTACTTTGAATTGTCTGTTAGGGAGCTCTAGTCCATTGTCTTGAATTGCCTTCTCAATACACCCAAGGAAAAGAGGGATTGGTGGTTAAATTAATCTAACTCTGTAGTGTAGACAGACCTTAGGACTTGTAGGACAGTTGTGCCAATTATAGTCATATGGAACTGATTCAACTGTATATTGCAGGATATTCATAGTCTAGAAATACAACAGGTAGAACAACCCTTGAAAGTCTGATTTTGGGGTAGGTGGGGACGCTGTTGTTATAATTTAAGATAGACTTATAATGCTAAAAAGAAGAAGAGAACAATGAAGAGTGAACAGTGCCCATTTATGTATGTGTCTCATTATTTCAGTTTTTGAAAAGCACATAAATAATAAACTAACTAAGGTTGTTGTCAAATGTAACTGTGTTTTGCAGCACCCGGGTGTTAGGGACAGTGTTAAGCCACAATCCCACACAGTATTCATAAATAAATATCCAAATATAACTTTCTAAAGTATGCACACGTTTCTAGCTTCTTTTCCAAACTCTTTCCCCTTTGGGTCGAGGAGGTAGGTGACTCTGTTGTCAGTAGGACAATACAGTTGTCCCTCCGTATCCACGGATTTGGTATTCACGGATTTAAGTATTCATGGCTTGAAAATATTCTTAAAAAAATAATAATCTAAAAAGAAAACCTTGATTTTGCCATCTTATATAAGGGACACCATTTTGCTAGGCCATTGCATATAATGGGACTTGAGTATTCACAGATGTTGGTATCTACAGGGGGTCCTGGAACCAAATATGAAGGGACAATTGTAAATCCATTCTGGGTTTTGCTTCAAACTTTACAAGGTGATGTAAAATATTCCCAGAATAGATTCAGTACCATGGGTAGTTATTTAAAGTTCAGAGTAAAACCCAGAATAGATTCTTTGCCCCAATGACATAGGAGCCACCCACCTCCCCTGTTTTTCATAATTTTTTTCAGCATCAGTTGGTAAAGCATTTACAGGATCCTGTACAATGCCCTCCTTCACTGTTGGCATTGCTTGCCCCTGTTGAGTAGCTATGAAGTGTTAGGATGGCACTGAATGATCCCTGCAGGCCTAAAAGGAATCTGGAGTTAGGGACAATATTGGAGGCTCTGCTCCATGTTCTATCATCCCAAATGAAAAGGCTAGCCGTAAATTGAGAAAGAGCTTTCTCTGTGATAGTTCCCCTGCTGTGGAACTTCTCCCAAGAGAGGTTCAGCTGACCCTTGGGGTCCTGTTGTTTGCATGAACAGAAAGGACATTTCCATTTCACAAGGTTCTGAATGGATTTTAGACATGCTGTTTTTTACTGGTGACTTTTTTAAAAAATGGTTTTTAAATAGTGGTTTTATTGTATCACAATGTAACATTATTATTGTGAAGTGTTCGGGGCGGGGTGGGGGGAATGGAGACCAAAAGACAGAATATAAATATTTCTATAAAGAAATAAATGAGTAAACAGTAGGATAGAGGGAAGAACATGTGCTTAAGCCATGGCAGACATAGAAAACAGTGTTACTGAACAGAATTTGCCGGAACAAATCAAAATATTTGTTCACCTTCAGGAAAAACTACAGTCCCATTGAAGTTGAGGACGTTTGTTCCTCAAAACGTAAAATTAGAGAATATTTAGCATAGCTATAGGAGTCAGTACACAGAGAGTCCATCTGTTTTCTTCAATGGGTTGTGTGTTATCTGCAGAACTGCAGCTTTGACCATTTAGCCATGCCTGGAGTTGCCAAAAACAAAGCAACAAGAAAACACTTACTGAAAAGACAGGCACAACTTCTGGGGATCATGCTTAGGAAACAGATTTGTAGGCATTTCTTACGAACTTAAACTTTGTACTTCTTTCTATGAGAATTAAGTTGTGTTTTTTTAAAAAAACAAAACAAAACACCATCAATCAGATTAGAAAACTTCCTGTGCGGAGATAGGAGAGCGGTGTTATACATCGCTACTCTAATTTGGTACCATCAGAATTTGACTTAAGAGAAAATTCAAGATGAGTGCTGGTTTTGCTTTGCCTTTTTTGAGAAATTTGCTCAAGAATAAAATGAACCTAACTAAGATTTCAGGACAAGTAGAATTTCTTGGCACAACTTTCCACCTTTTTGCTGCTCACTGTTCCTCACCATCAGCATCACTATATATTACCCTCTTTCTGAGGTCAATCCTGTTATTTTTTTTTCCAGCAGCAGTTTGACATGTGTTTAACAAACTAGTCATCCAGACGACAAAGTAGGCATGAAATGAGAGGTCCATGAGGAAACGAGAGGCCCATTAGCTTTGGGGAACTGGATATCTGCACATGTTTGAGATTCAGACCATGATACTGCTGCCATTTTGCCCTTCAAAATCTAGGACTGGCATAAGATCATAACAGAGGTACTAACATGGTGTACTGTAGGAGTTTGAGTGTTGGAGAAGGACTCTGGAGACCAGGGTTTGAATTCCTGTTCAGCCATGGAGATGCACTGGGTGAAATTAGGCAGGTCACACTCTCTCAGCCTCAGAAGGAGATAAAGTCAATCCCTCTGAACAAACCTGGTGAAGAAAACCCCGTGGTAGGGTCACCTTAGGGTCACCATAAGTTGGAAACCACATGAAGGCACACAACAACAACAACAACATGGCTATGGCTATTTCTCCCTTCAATTTAGTTTTGGAAGAAGAGGACTGTATGGGTTCCATGAGATGGCCTCTAAGCATTGCTGGAGATGAGACAAGAGCTGGGAGGTTGACTAAGTGGATCACAGCCAAGGGACCAAGCCATGAGTTACGGTTGAGGGGCACAGAGAAACTCACCAAGGCCACAGTTTAGCAACAGACCCAAACCAAACAATAATGGTGTTATAGGATGACCTGTCAAGAGGGCCCATTGCCCAGCCAGGGGAAGCAACACCAGTTCAAAGCCTGAAAATACTTCAGTGCCCTAGAACACTTTGGGCCACTGCCTGGGGTTAAGAGACCTTGGATGGCTTCACTCTTCCTCACATGGCCCTTGCAAAAGTTAAACCCACACACACTTTAAAGATGGGGTATTCCAAAGGAGGAACAGTCCCTATCTAATTTTGCCACATTTTGACCCTCTCTAATCTGTTTTAGGCCTAGCTTTGGCATTTTTCCTATAGAAAGTGATCTCTAAGTTGGAAAAAAGTCCTCACTTCATCCTAAAATAGCCTGAGAGGGACCCAAAGATGGGGAAAAAGTTCCCCTCATGACCCATATGGGGCATTTGGGAACAATTTTCCATTAAAAAGTTCAAAATATTGGAGAGGGGCCCTGGGGTAACAAATACATCCCTGGGGGATGTATGTGGCCCATGTCCTTCCCTTTCTCCATCTGTACCCTAAAAGGTATTCTGTACTTATGATCTTTCACCATACAGGCAACTACTTTGAGCTAGCAGTCTCCAGTTCTAGCTCCAACAATTCCTGATAGGGACATCCATACCCAGATCTAGAACAGGATCTAAATCTCAGGTGAGGTGCCACAGTGTGGTGCCACAGGGTTCTGTCCTAGGCCCAGTGCTATTCAACATCTTTATCAATGACTTGGATGACGAAATTAGGGGCATACTTATAAAATTTGCAGATGACACCAAAATAGGAGGAGTAGCTAATACCCTAGAGGCCAGGATCAAAATTCAAAATAATCTGGATAGACTGGAGAGCTGTGCCAAAGCTAACAAAATGAAATTCAATACAGAGAAATGTAAGGTGCTGCACTTAGGGCAGAAAAACGAAATGCATATATACAGGATGGGGGAGACCTGGCTGAATGAGACTACATGAGAAAGGGATCTAGGAGTCCTAGCAGACCACAAGTTGAACATGAGTCAACAGTGTGATGTGGCAGCTAAAAAAGGCCAATGTGATTTTGGGCTGCATCAATAGAAGTGTAGCATCTAGATCAAGGGAAGTCATAGTGCCACTCTCTTCTGCCTTGGTCAGGCCTCACCTAGAATACTGTGTCCAGTTCTGGGCACCACAATTCAAAAAGGATATTGACAAATTGGAGTGAGTCTAGAGGAGGGTGACTAAAATGGTGAAATGTCTGGAAACCTTGCCTTATGAGGAAAGACTTAGGGAGCTAGGTATGTTTAGCCTGGAAAAGACAGTTAAGGGGTGATATGATAGCCCTGTTTAAGTATTTGAAGGGGTGTCACATTGAGGATGGAGCAAGCTTGTTTTCTGCTGCTCCAGAGACTGGAACACAGAGCAATGGATGCAAGCTCCAGGAACAGAGATTCCACCTCAACATTAGGAGGAACTTTTTGACAGTAAGAGCTGTTTGGCAGTGGAACACACTCCCTCGGAGCGTGGGGGGGGGTCTCCTTCCTTGGAGGTCTTTAAACAGAGGCTGGATGGCCATCTGTCAGGGATGCTTTGATCGTGATTCCTGCGTGGCAGGGGGTTGGACTGGATGGCCCTTGTGGTCTCTTCCAACTCTACAGTTCTATGATTCTGTGATCCTGAAGTCAATAGCTTCATAAAGAAACTAAGCATGAGTGCAGCGATGAGGCAATGCTTGAGATTCTGTATTACAGAGCATAGTGTAAAAGCAACAAATGGAACTATGCTATGGCTCCCCTCTCAAATCCTGCAGGACTCACTGTTTTGCTGCTAGAGTGTCCATTCTGTAGCCTTTCCGTAGCTGATGGAGAGTTGGGGAACTGGAGAAACACCTTCGTCCCACAATCATATGCAGCATGATAACAACAGCCGCTGGTATTTCTCGATGGTCCTCCTGAGGTTTTGGCAGATGGTATCACTATTCTGTATCTGACTATGGGAAGCAGGGGGGTTCGAGAAGCACTTGTCTATGTCCCAGATGGAGGGCAACATCTGCCAAAACCTCAAGAGTACCATAGCAGATCCCAGCAGGTGATGTGATTGCTCTGCATCAGGTTATGGGGTCACAGATAGATGCTTCTGCAACCCCCTAACTCTCCACCAGCTACTGAATGGCCAAAGAGTGGGAGCTGTAGCAGCTAAAAATTCCCAGAAGTCCCAGAAGTTCATTGCAGAAGAAGGAAAACAATTCTGACCCCCCCCCCAGCAACAACAGCAACAACAACAAAGAAAGGATATGAAAGTATAAGTTGGATCTCTGCTTGAGTGTGTCAGTAACAGGATGCCAGCCTTTGTTCATATGTCGAAAAAAGGGAGAGACTACTAACTGTTATTGGCTGCTGATCATTGGAGCTGATGCTGCCCTTCAACAGTTCATCTCTGTACAGAAACTGCCATAACTCAGCTTTGTAAGGAGAATCCGAGGTCCCATCCTGAATTCCCTGAAAAGAGGTGAGAGGGAAGGAAATGCTTTTGGAGAGGAAGAGGTGGGAAAGAAGGAAGAGGAGGAGAGTGAATCTGCAATAAAAGATTAGACGTTTGCTACCTTTACATTGCTGAATAATTATAAATTGGCTAGGTATGATAATAGCAAATCCAATGACATACTTAAATCTGTAGCAACAAGTGACAAATGCCACCTGTGTGTGATCATTCTGAGAACTGACAAGAGTTCAACATAGTATCACATCTGGAAATGAACATCCTGGTCCACCACAGCTGCCAACTTCTGGAAAAACAGATGGCTTCAGGTGAGATGTGAGCAGTAATCAGAAGGCGGATGAGGGGGAGTATTTGAACCTGTTCTGGCACCTTCACGTTATAGATAAACAGACAGATGTGGGTAGGAACTTATGGATTATTTTTATGCAGAATTAGACCATTAGTCTGCCTAACTCAGTACTAAGTAGGCAAGGATGGACACGGTCTGGAAGACATTTTCTTTCTTTCTTTCTAGGTCCATAGCCGCTGCCCCCTGCCACTGAACTGTCAGAAGCTGGTGAGAAACTGCACCTCCAAATGTCTGCTAATGTGCCTTTGCAAATCTTTGCAAAGATTCAAATTTCAGCAGCAAATCAGAAAAGGTTATTAAAACAAACATGCTATGCTTCTAGCAGTGACCACCCAGGATATAGCTATTGGGGTGGGTGGGGGGATGAGGACACTTCCTTCCCAAATAATAATTCTGTCCTCCCAAGTGAATTTTCTTTCAGTCCCCAAATTTCTAATTTCTAACATTGCAGAGGGTGAGACACTAAAAAGCATTCACACCTAGCAGTCATATCTTGCCTGTGTTTGTATTTCCTTTCTAACTTTGCTTGCCCCCTTTCTTTGGATGCCTTAACTATATGTCTAAATCAGGCAACTGTGGCAGGATAGGGGGGCAGGAGACCTTGGAGGACCACACTCCCCTGCTGTAGCCACTCCCACACAAACAAAAATCAAACTTTTTGCCCCAAAATGCCTTCTAAGAGATGGGGGTGGGCATTTTTCACCAAGTTTGGGGCCTTCCAGGGTCATCATAAAAATGATTTATTATTGTTAATAATATAGTTTGTAGTTATTTAAAAAATGCAACAGGAAGTGAGCAGAAGTCACTACTTTTTCAATTCCTGTTTTTTTTTTTAAGGTCTCTCTTAAATTGGTCATAGTGGGCCCAAAATGTGGTCAAAGCACTGCCCCCTTCCTAGAGGGCATTTGGGGGCAAAAATGTTTGAAACGTTTTGCAAAATCTTTTTGAAACGTTTAGCAAAAATTCTGTAAAAGTTTTGTTTGACCCCGGGGGGGGGGGTGGTCAGGGTCCTCCAAATATAGTGAACATGCTCTCCACACTCCCCAGAGGATTTGTGGGTGGGGCGGGCAATTGTTTGCAAAAAAATGTTTGCATTTTAACACCCCCTCTCCCAGAGGCCCAAAATGGCCCTGGAGGCCTCATGTACCCCACATCCTGCACTTTGTGCACTTCTGTTCCAAATGCTTGACTGAAGCTTCAAGTTACTGCAACACTAGGAGTAAAGAAAAAAATCATTGGGGACACAGAATTCAATAACAAATATAAAACGGATACTCAGCAAAGTACTGAAGAAAAGCTGGCTCCTCTTTTGTATTTCCAGTTAGTTGAGTCAATTACATTTAGACGTGGATGTCATTTTATCTGTAAAATATCATTAAAGTTTAGAGTTAGTTAAATTGTTTAAGTGATGTCTGCTCTTATTCATATTTAATATGTATCATATCTTAATCATACTATTTTTGGATACCAAGTGAATTTTTATTTATTTTTTTATAAATTTTGCTGCAACTTGAAAATTTACTATTGGGAGCTTATGCATGCAAAACCATTCTCCACCACTGAACTATGGATTCTCCCCTTGAAGGAGACATTATTCACTAAGAAACAGTCAATGGCTTGCACAGCTCCTCTGAGGAATCAGGAAAGTTGCTTGACCTGCAATTCTTTCTTTCAACACACACCTGCAAGGAGAAAAGGAATCTCATGCAAAGGTGTAGGGGGAGTGAGGAAGGGCCAAAAGGTTGATCTCTGATGCTGATGGAGATCCAGCAGAATTGGAGCACAGACTTCTGTTCCTCAGATGGTGCTGTCTTCTGGAGTGGGAATGCAAGCAGGGCAGATTTTTAAAAAAGAAAGAAATTTGAAAGAGGCTCTGTGTGCCATTGCACAGCATGTCTGAAGTGAAACCAAGGCTATTTAGGCCTGGCTGTCTTCCTGTTCAGGCATCTTTCTCTACAACAGCTCCCCCCTCCCCCTGTGATTTTGTGCAAAGTTAGCTGGTCATCCTAGGAGTCTGAGTAGGATTTTTTGGTTCATTTGTGCTAATGCACAAAGGGGTTGCCTACTCCTGACAGGTTAATCAGTGGTTAGTTTAAGCTGTATTGGGTGCTGTTCTGCTTGTAAAACAGGTTAGTTGGTCACAAGTTTGGCAGAGGTGGTTGAGATTAGGGACATGTCAATGAACTCCTGAAGGTGTCATTTTAGAATTTCCCAAGCCAGAGACCACTGCTCGATGGCTATGGGCCCTATGTTCAGGATATGGCTGAATCTTTATGGACAACCATCCACAACTGCCTGGAGCTGTGAGGCGTTGAGTGGGGGACGCTTTGTGGAAGACCATCCTCCACACTTTATGGTGTAGCTGAGAGCGAGGAATGGGAGTGTCGCTTTAGTCTTTTCCCTAGGCTTGAAGTATTCACCCTAAACAGACAGGTCTTAGGCCTATAGCTTGGGGTAGGTTGCCACCACACTTAAACTCCCCTGTGCTGATCATTCTCAGTGAATTTAATAAATTGTGGCCCTAGCTCAACCAAGTCTTTGGATCTATCTCTTTGCAATTCACTTTCTCTTTTACCAATAGGAAGATACTATATGGCCTCCTCTTTGTAATGGTTGTTGGACATGATGTGGGTGACTATTTTTTTATTTTTAGCATCACTTCTCCCACAGCTCCTTCAAGTTCTATCATATGGGAGCTCTGCTGGTGTCCAGCCTCTGAAGAAATAAGTCCCAGCAGCTACCACAGGATTTCCTTGGCAAAATTTTTCAGAGGGAGTTTGCCATTGCCTTCCTCTGAGACTGAGAGAGTGTGATTTGCCCAAGGTCATCCCATGGGTTTCCATAGCCAAGAGGATATTTGAACCCTGCTCTCCAGAGTCATAGTCCAGTGTTCAAACCACATCACACTTGCTCTCTGTGAAATTATTAGTCTTGTGGAACCATGAACTTAATATATCTGTTGAACAATGGCCACAAAAGTACAACCACATATATAAGGGAACTTAAAACATGTGTTTGACTCCAACAGGCTTCTGATCAATATTTTTCCAAAGGCATATATGTAAATGTCTCCATACATTTCAAGGGCAGCAGATTCTTCTCTTCCTAACACCGCTACCTTATATTCTGTTGGGACAGGGTAGTCCAGTATTATGGGGATACTGCCCATTCAGAACAAGGAAAATCCATTATCAGAACACTCCATGGTGGATTTCATCACTCCCCCTAGACTAGAATCTGGGTAGTCAGAAGATTTCTTCACAACCCTAGCTTCAATGAGATTTACACTTACTTAGGAGTTGATGCCATTAAAATAGGGGAAACTTTCATGCAAGCAGGTTTAGGATTTTGTTGTGAGTGTCTTTTGTCAAAGTAGTAAAGGAAATACACCCTCCTCCAGATGTGACTTACAAGGACTGAGGAGAGAATTGTTTAACTACAAGAGTCAACCAATTACCTGTTTTATCTGTTTCGCTGGGCCCTTGTAACATGCCGTATGCTCATCTTTGTGAGTGCCTGTTTTATATCTGTCAGGGTGCAGACAGTCTGCTTTTCAAAGATCTCCAAACAGTTTAAACTAAACACTCTATAAAAGAAGAAGATTGTATAGCTAACCTGCTTACTGATGTAGCAGAAAGGAGAAGGCATGGAATCAGCATTTCCCAGACTACCTTGCAAAGTCAATTTGTACTGACATGGACATAAGGGCTGAGGGTAGCCCCCCTAAAAATCTCTTTTAGCAAGGGATTATAGCACACTTTGCATTTCAGTACTGTAATTAAAGTAGCATGTCAGAATAATTGCCTCTTGCAGCTAGAATCTGGTATCCTTTCTATCCTTTCCCCCAATTTAGTTTCACAGAGTGGAATTACCTACAAACATTGTTTGTGAAGCGTTGCATTTCCATTAAGATTCTGACAGATTTATCCAATAATGGGCACACCTAGCGACTTAACAGAGGTTGGCATAAAGCCTGCAATTCTATCACATGGATATTGTAAGAGGTGAGGGCTAGTGTCACTGTATCTGATGATACCAGATATGCGTGAGCGACATGATAACAGTTTGGTGAACAATCCAAGTCAGCATACAGAATAATCTGTTAACAAATGAGAACAGCTGTCAGTAGAGGACATCAAAACTGCCATCTCCTTGTGGATAAGAAAAGTAAGTAAAGTACAGAGCTTGACTTGACTGTGACAGCTCATATCTGGCGGTGACAGTTTGTACATCTGGCAGCGCGGAGTAGATTCACACCTTGGCTGTAACTGAGTTGGCCAAAATTAATTGTCCTTTCTGGGTAATGAGGGTGTAAAAATGTTACATTTCAGCAGAGGCAGCTGGTGGCTCTGTTATTGTGGGGTGGGGAATCCACCCCAGTTCCTCCACAGCTGCCCCTGGTTTTACAGAATCTGTCCAAGTGCTAAGCCTGTGTTGAGAATAGGATTCAACACCTGGATAGTACTTGCAACAGCTGTGGAGGAGCTGCCATTAAAACCCAGGGCTCCTGTGAAAACTGAGGATGGATTACCTGTCCTACAGTAATATTCACCAGCTGCCTCTCCATTTGAAAAGCATTGTATATTTTTTTTTTGTTTTACCATATCATGATGACAATGACAACAACAGGAACTTGTGCAATGGCACTGTTTTATTTTTTCTTTTAAAGTAACATTTGCAGGTATTTTAAGAGGCATTTTGACTGGAATATATATGAATTATGCCATGCATTTATCAGTCCTAGTGTTTTTCCCCTCAAAGTACTGAAAGGTAACAGAAAGGGAATGAGTAATGTAGCAAATTACTTTTAAAAAAGAAAAAAGAAAAAAAGTTGGTGGTTTTAATAAAAACAAATTACTTGGGATGGGTTGCAATGAAGTACATGATTTGTTATTCTGGAATGTAACCATTTAAACCCTGAGTGGATGACAACAATATGGATCTATGTAGGAATGGATTTCATTGCAAAGTAATCTCTTCCCTGCCTTTCAGGCCATCAGGAATCTGAGGGATCCTATGCAGAGGAGTTGGATTGCGAGGAGTTTCTGGCTCCAGCAACTCCCTCCCTGAATTTGATAAACCGGTGGCTGAAGTAGCAAAGGCACTCCCTCCCCAGCAGGACTTGACAAATGCTGGAGAAACAATCCTGTCTTTTGAAGTCCAGTGAAGAGAGAAGGGAAAATGCCATAGGAACCATCTACTAAATAGAAGATGCTGACTCATCAAGTACCCGGTATCCAGAGACAGCCCACTATAATTTTCCTAGTGGCTGTGGGGAATCCTTGATGTTTGTAACTGTTCATCCTCTGTGACTGACACTGCTCTTGGTATTCCAGTGTTTCCTGGACCCCTGGACTAAACATAGCCATGTTTAATGACTCCTTGGGCAAAAGTTCAAATGGACAGCCACCCTACAGCTGTCCTGCATCTGCCCCGCTACCTGCCTCACTACCTGACACTCGGATCCAGGACAGTTCCCAGCCCAAAGTGGGGTATTTCCTCCTCCTCTGTCACCACTGCTGCCTATGGTCACTTGCTATGAGGCAAATGAGGCACTCATATCATATGGCTCGGTGCCTCTTTTGCCTCTTAGCAAGCAACTTGAGGCAGAGGCATAGAGGAGGGGGGGGGATCCATTCTGGGCCAGGAACTGGCCTAGATGGGCACCTGCCAGGGCCAGAGAGCAATCTGTCCTGGTTCTCCCCCACCCTCTGAATTGCACAAAAACTCCAGTGAAAAATGTGAAAATTTATAATCCATGTTAAACTGACAATCCCCCAAGACTGGTACAGGCAGGGCCATATGTTTTGTGGCCCTATTGCACCAGATTTGGGCATAAGGCCATACAGCATTTGGTCTTATCACACCATTTTGGGGATAAGGGCGTACAACATATCATGCTAGATTCAGAAGGAGGGGTGCAGCTTTTTTTGCGGGGGGGGGGTGTTGGCAAGTGTCTTATCTCATCCCATTTTTTAGCTTTGAATATCTGGACTACTGCTTTGTGGAACAACCTCTGGACTAGCAGAGACATTGCCCCTCTGCCTCCTTTCATTTTCTTAGATTACGTGCAACCTGGAAGGGATTGACTTCCCTGTAGCTTCTTCCCATAGGAGAAGCTGTCTCTTTGGACACTTGCAATCCATAGCCATAGGATACCCATAACAAGAACTGCTTTAGTACAAACTTCATTCACACAGATGGTTCTTAGGACACTTATGGGCTATGGCAAGCCACACTGATATGATTATGTCAGCAACAAGATGAGCCTTGATCTTAGAAGTGGGTACAAATTACAGCCGGGGCGGATAAATCTATCAAGATCAATTCTGCCCGGATTCTCCTTTTGCCAAAATACAAATCACGTCCATTCTGTTTCTGCACTGGTTTGCAATTTTTTTAAAAAAAAAGGTTAGGAAAATACATGTGCATTTTAATGCATCTTTCCCCTACTGTTAGAAATGTGAAGAATATTTGCAAAATTACTCATTTCTGATGAGACAGCCTGTTGAGAAAGTGACGACTCCTGCAAAATTTCTCACTTCCTACGCAAGATGGAGACAATCACAGACAGCATGCAAAAAAGGACAAGCTTCTTGATCAAAAAGTAATAACCCATCCAATCTTTATACTTTTTAGAAGTCCACGCAGCCAGGAAGCAACAATTATAGTCTTCCCAGAAACCATTCACATAATTTGCACCAAAATAATATTCTTGATAATATGGCTATTTTCACCAAGAATGCATATAAAGCTGTCATTTGCAGAGGAAAACAAAACAAAACAAAACAACAGTTTTTTTATCCTTGTTTCCCACATGCACTGCATTTTACTATATGCTTTCCTGTAATATACACACTTCTGTGCACCTTTCCTTCACACACTGCATCATAATACAGGCATACCTCAGCTAACAAAGCCTCTGACAAAGAAGCTCCTTTATACAAAGGCTTATCTACACTATCAAATACCCCAAATCCCCATGTGAATGCTCTTGAACCTGCTGCGATCAGGCCACATATGGCATGGCCTTTCCCCCAAATCTGGGGCTATCCAGCAATATCTGGCATGACCCACATTTGCAGCATTTCAGAGTATCTTACCAGGATGTGCAGAATGTAGGATTTGGGGTTTTCTGTGTATTTTCATCCATTACCACAGCTGATGCCACCACAACCAATTTTAAAGCTCCAGAGGCAGTTCCCAGCCAAAAGGGAGAGGTTTTCTTTCTTCCCCTGGCTCAGCAGCACTGCTTCCTCCTGCTCTCCTGTTGAAGGAAGAAGCAGTTGAAGAACGCAACGGGTGAGAGGCAGTGCTGCTGAGCCAGGGGAAGAGTGAAAATGTTCTTCAGCCAGGAACTGCCTCTGAAGCTTTAAAATTGGCCAGAGTGGCAGTGCCGGCAGCAGTGATGACGACAGACAAAACTTTGCAGGGGGGTGAAGATAAAGCACCCCATGTCCCTACGGAGAATAATAATGTGCAGGGCATCAAGGGGAATGCAGGGGCATGCAGGCAACACTCCATTCTGAGTTTTTGCCCCACATGTAGACAAGCCCTAAGTCTTCTTGGGGCCCCCATTTCCTTTTCTCCCTGCGCTCTGTCTAGCTGGAAGGTTTTTTAGCAACATCAGCACAGAAAGAATGGTGATGGAGGCTGAAGAAGCACAGACTTCCAGTGTTGGGTTGCAGCAGTATGTCTACAGTAAACAATGCATTACAGTTTGAGTTGGGGAAAAATGAGATTCTGCTCTAGCTGATCCTCCTGTAGCCATATGGGCCTGCTTACAACAGGCAGGGTAAACAGCATCCACCACCAAAATCCACCTCACCAGCTACCCTTCAGTGTGTTAATGAAGAGTAGTTCTATAAATATGGCCACCAAAATGGAAATCATAACAAAGGAGAGAAAGAAAGAAAAAACAATCCCAGAATGCATTTCCCAAGAAACTTTCAGCTGGTCTTTAGAAGATTCAAAATGCTTTCATTTACCTATGAAATGCTCACTTGAACTGGTTTTTCATTTCACATGTGCAGATTGTTAGTTCAGGATAAGAATTTTGTTCAAATATGTTGGACTGCTCTTTGTTTTTATGGTGTGGGGATCGGTCCTTATTCTTGTCATGTTATTTCTGCTCTGGGACCCAATTTTCTCTTAAAGAAGGAATGCCCAGGAGCATATCCACTTTTGTAACCAAGGTGTACCTGTATTTGGAGACACTTTGAATACCACCTGAATACAGTACAACCACCTTATCCATGGTACCTGAATCTTAAAAAATAGATTTGTCTCCCTAGACATCTTCTAGCTTCTCCAGTGTGGTTCTATGGTATGTTTTTGCTGGAAGCTGACCATAGAGTTGTGCTGGAGGACCTAGAAGATGCCTAGAGCGAACATCTCTCTAGGCATCTTCTAGGTCCTCCAGCTCAACTCTATGCTTGGGCCAGAAGTCATACATTTTAAAAGGGCTCACTATTATCCATGGTTTCCAGTATCCACAGTAAGTCTGGGAATGTCTCCCCTGGGGATATAGGGGTGTGTACTGTACCTGCGTTTGAGGGTCACTTCAGGAAATGCAGATTTGGAAAGTTTGCATCAAGATATGAACTGAAGGAATTCCTTATTCGTCAATGATTAAATTCTGGATTGCAGGCCATGACTGGAAAGGGGGAGTATCCATTGAGCAAGAGGTATACGCCAAATGAGGACTGATTTAGGTATTCGAGACTCTTCAGTGAACAACTTCCCCAAACTTGTCTGTGAATCTTACAAAACTTCTTGCCACTGTCAGTGCTGCTCATCTACTTCCCCTCTTTTCCTGAGCCCAATCTGCATCACCACCAGCCAGACAGAGACTACAACCACTCAGGAGAAAGATACCCCATCTACTTCTCACTCTGGCCACTGCTTGCATACCCAGAGACCTCAGGCAAAGCCTAGATGGTCTGGGAAGGGCTGGACATTTTCAGTACCCCCCCCATTGGTGGAGATGCCTTAAGAGTGTCCAGTGATGCTGACCCCTTAAGGCCAGTACTATCTTGAGAGCAGCTGACAGATTGGGCAGCAACAAAACTTCCATATGAATTGAACCAGCACCAAACAGTATTATATGAATAATTCTTAGTCACCTTATCTGAGATCAGGAAGAAGGGTTCTCTTGGGTTCTGTGACTCTTGATTTACAGGAGGGATGGGAAACAAGGAATAAATAATGGGGAGGGGAGGAGGGCCTAAATTTTTTTCCATTATGCAATGGTTATCCAGGCATGCTCATTCTGGAGTATATATTGCACAATGCTGCTGTTCTCTAGAGGAAGTTGCATCATTCTAGCATGGTAGAACTCTGCCAGTGGATCTCTATGCTATGCTGAGACAATGTATGAGGACTGCAGCCATTGAGTGGAACTGTAATTGACAGATTTGTCCATTTGTAGATGGAAGAAAGCTGATATACAAGCATCATTCTATCAGAGCAAAGAGCTGGAAAGGAGGAACTTCAGATTTCTTCAAGCCTTCACATTTTTAAATTTGTACAATGAACTCATTTCACACTGGCTGCAAAACAACAATCAAATCTTTCTCTCTTTGGAAGGTAGAACTGATTAGCAGATTCTACCCCAATCTGAAGTATTCTTGCAGTCTCCTTCCCCATCTGCTTTTCCCTTGCTTAAATAGTTTCATGATGGCTTTGTATTTTTTTTTTAAAAAAAACAATCTTTCATTGCAATATTCCCAGTGTAGTAGCAATGGCAGCCATAATCAATGGTTTTAAATACAGGTGGAACAATTAGACAGAAATGACAATTGCATCCTCTGCATACAATGGTCTATTTAAACATCCTTTGTTCATGTAATGATCACTATTCAGCATGGCACAAAAGATAACAAATGCACTTTCCCCCCCCAACTGCTTCTCGCACTTTTGCTTCCATACCACCAGAAATAGAATAGAAAATTAACCAGACCAAGAAACGAAGGATGGATGGACTATGGAGGGCTGAAGAGGTGTGGGTAAAGTGGTTATCGGGACAAGGAACGAGCACCAATTAGAGATGAACAGGCAATTCAGTTTAGATGATTCAGGATGCACTCTACTACTGTATTGTGCGCACACACATTTTGAGAATACAGAATCATGTCATTTTAGGAATTTTAGAGATTATCTGTTTCAACCTCTTGCTCAGTGCAGAATGATGGCAAGAGCTATGTGACAGTAGAACAGACTCACTCAGAAGATGATGGGCTCCTTTTCACTGGGAAATTTTCCAGCCCTCTTTCTATCCCTGATGTCTAGTGCAGATAATAATGAGTTCATGGTTTGACTAAATATCCAACACTTTCCTAGGTTCCTTTGTGCAGTGGTGAGACTACACCTGACAAAGTGAAGGGATTGACGTTTCTGAAATGGACATTCTACATTTCCCTTTATCAGAGCTGACAGTGTCAGCATCTTATACCTTTATATGCTAGTGTTTACAGGATACCTTATTTTAATTGATTTCAGGATTAAAGTGTTTGTCTCCCCCTACATGTACCTGGCCATCCCAAATATGCCCAGAAATACCTGTGTACATGGAACTGCAAACTGTGTATACTTTTGAGCATTTGTATATATTATTCCATCTCTCTTAGGTATACACAGACATATCTGAGTTTGGTAATAGCAGGAAGATGCCGTAGGAAATTTACCTCTGTGGAATTTCCTTTCCCACTCAGTCAGTAGAAGTCACTCAGCTGTCAGAATAATTCACTTAATATTGTCAGATATGTGTTTAAGAAACCCTTCCCAGTGAGTTTTAAAGCCCAAACACAGGACAAAAAAAAAAGGGGGGGGCTAATGCAAATTGGATGCCAGCAGAATCAAGAATTCAGGGCAGTGTGGAGCATCGGTAAGGGTTGTTAGCAAAACAACATGATCAGAACTGTGCTGGTGTATGTTTTTGCCTGACTAATTGGGATGAAGACCACATTATCAGTTTGGGTGTGGTGCTCAAACATTTGTTTGGTGTGTAAGAGGTGTATGGCAGTGTTGTATAAGCTGTTAGGCTTATAGCTCTGAGTTCTCAAGAGAGGAAGCACTATTTGCTATTGCTATTACTAGACATGGTCAAGCTGCTTGTTTACTAACAATGACTGCAGTGATTTTTTTGACCTGATTTTGCTTTACAAATGAGGCACAAGTCAGCTGATGTTCCTTCGTTCACCAGCCATTTGGGTGGATATAATTAACAGCTCCTCGTGGCTCAGGAAAAAGTTTCTTTGCACTACAGTCCAACAACATTCTTACACATATGCCTCAAATTAACAAATTCTCACTCATTTCAACAGGCTGCACACTTGCTCATTAGCAGGGACATAGGTTGATCTATTGCCAAATAAAAATATTCCACAAGCAAGAGAACCGATTTCTGAAAACACTTCGTCAATTGAATAATTTAGGCAAATGGTGTGTTGTTATACTAGGGCTCCGCAGATATTTGCTCCCATAAAGTGATTAGAGCTGTTCCAGCTGGAGCAGCATGCAAGGATCAGTAACATGTCACATCAGTATTCCGGATGCTCAGAATGTAAACTGAATCTACAGTAAGTGCAAGAATGCATTGCCTCTCAAGAACCATTTTTGCAGAAGTTGTGGTAGTAATACAAAAATAGAATGTGCAAAAACTTTCTCACTGCATGGGAGATAATAGGCATGCGAAAGGTCCTAGCTTCTATTGCTAACACCTTCTGCTGACAGAAATTGCTGAAACAAGGTGTCTCAGCTTTCAGAGCTATTTTTTAAGAATATAAGAGTTTTCAAGATCTGACACAGAATCAAGCCAAAGGTCCAGCCAGTGCAGAATTTGGTTTCCAGAAGTAACTATGCAGATGCTTCTGGGAAGCTCATGAAAAAGGAAGTGTGGCATTTATTGACACCATCAGTTTAACTTTCTTCCAAGGAGCTCAACAAGGGTGATTGTGAGTAAATATGACTGTCAAATGCAAAATATGACAGTCAAATGTCCCAGCGGTACCGCAACAGTACTGCTGGGCAGGGGCGTCATGCGAAACGGACGCCCTCTAGCGCTGCAGCCTCGCAACCTGGCGAGGCTGCTAGCGTTATTTTTTGTTTGTCCGAAAAAGTCCTTAGACTGAAACTGTTATATATCCTGAATGGAAATTGTTATCACAATTATGGATACCATAACCTAGAATTGCACATCTGTAACTGATTTGTATCCATGATCCCTACATATTCACAACCATGCCACTACAGTCATGTTTATAAAAGTCTCCCAACCCTGCTTTACCAGGCAACAGCCACTGTAAGAGATGGAAATCTGCTCTCCTATCAATCAAGGTGTAGCATATTGACATTTCAAACCCCTTCCCTGTAATGGTCCCCAGTGTGACAATCAGAAGCAGGATCCCTGTTGCTATTCTGCCTCATGCTGGAGATCACTGGCAGGAGGGGGATGAAAACATCAGTATGCAGCTCCCTGGCTGAAAGTGGAACAGGCCTCTGTCACTTGCAGTGGTTTCTGCCCAGTAAAGCAAGATGTGTGTCCGTGTGTGTGTGTGTTGAGGAGAGTGCCATACCAGGAGATGCTACTTAGTTACTTAACTGAGTAGCTGATCTGGGATCTCACTCCCCCTCTTTTTTCTTTTTTTGGTTCTACAAAAAGATGCATGATTCATGGATGAGGAACACATGTTTACGGTCCCAAGTCAATGTAGAATATCTTCAGTGAAAAGACTCATAATAGCACATCTGGAAAAGACCTCTGCCCAAGGCTTTAGAGAACGCTTGCCAGTCCGACTAGACAGCACTGAGCTTGATGAGTGCACTGAGCATAAAGTGTCTCTTAATGCCCTCACCAATCTTCTTCTGATGAAAGGCATGTTCCCAGCCCAAGCCAATGGTGAGCTCCAGGTCTTAGGAAAACACAAATGCTGTAATGAAAACAGCTAATCAGTGCACCATCTCTCTGCTGGCTTCTGACAGCCCTCTTCCTGTCACTCCACAGTGACAGGGCAATGGGATGAGACATATTTGCTGATTCATTTCCTCCACTGGCAGCATAATGTAACCCTCTTAGGTGCTTCTGTTTGCACTTAATCAGAGAAAAGGAGCTCACATGTGGCATCTTAAAGAGTCCTCAGGTGAGAAACATTTTCTCCCAAGGGATGCTGCTCACAAGAAGATGGGATGATGAACAGGTGGATAGCAAAGATACCCTCTGGGTAAGGGATATTTCCTCTCGCATTCAGACATCGCAGTAGAGTTTCAAGATGGCTTTTTGCTATGCTTCCCTCATCATTCCATGTTGCCAGAAATAACAGATTTTTTTAAAAAAGGTATCCCCAAGGAAAGAGCATGTCTCCTCTGTCATTTCAAAACAGGAAGGCCCAGAAGTGTTTCTTGCTTGACTCAAGAGATAGTGACTGAGGGCTTGTTTACACTGCAGTGGGTTTATTTGATTTACCACTGCTCCATATATGCCACATGTATGGGGCTTGTCTGATTGCATTGAACTAAAAGGGTGGCCCTACATTGATCACATGTCCTATACACTGTACTATTTCTGGCCACATGGCCAGGACTGCTCCAGAGTTTTTTCCCGCTTCTGTTCACTTGTGCATGTGAATAAACAAATGTGTGTGAGCAGCTGAGGAGGAATAGTGTACAGCAGAGGTGAAAACCTCTTCAAGTCTGAGGCCCAAACTCAGTTTCAGGGGATGTGTTCTAGTGGTGGGCAGGACCAAAGGGAAAAGGGCAATCCCAAAATACCAGGATATTCTTGTAGATGTTAGGCCTTAGGAGCTTAAGGTGGGGAGAAATCAAGGCATTGTCTCCTCCAGATAAGCATTCTGGCTCCTGTGAATGTTTCCTTCAGTCCTCAAATCCCTAGTAGTGTAGAAAGTGAGACAGTGAAAATAATCCACACCTCATATTTTCCATTTACTGCAATGTTAGAAATCTGGGACCAAAAGAAAAAAATCATTGTTGGGACAGAATTCTTACTTGGTGGTAATGCTCTCATTCCCTCCACATAGCAACTTCATATTTCAACCTTTTAGATTGGGAAGAGGATGGAAGTCCTGTAATGCTAGGAAACCAGTAAAAAGGTGTCATAGAATAAGGAGAATGGTCACATTGAAACCCCTAGGTGTGTCAGATTCAGTCCCAATTTCTCCACTCCTGGTACACAATACCCACCTGACACTTTGTCCACCTTGTCTGGGAGCTGATGTGGATTGTACCCAAGGAGACTTGACGCATGGACAGTCCTTAGCAAATAAGGTGAGGTTATGGCCCCACTCACAAAAGGCACCCTGGTAAGGCCATCTTGCCTAAAGCATTTGCCAAAACCTGGAATCCAACCAGGATGAAGAAAATATTTCACAATTCTGTAACACCCTTGGGGCAGCCCATTTTATATTAATTCTTCAGGCTGGTATTTAATTACCCCTAGGATGTACCTAGGAGTATGGAGAAGCATGGTTGCATATATGTAACAGAGGAATTCTTTCTTAAGCATAGTGGCTCGTAGTCTACATTGCCTACTTAGTTTCATACGTGTTACCATCTCCTGGCCCAAACTCCTCCCCACACCAACCTGCTTTACTAGACAGCAGCCATACCAAGATGTAGAAGTCTGTTCAACTGAAAATTTGCTCACAGAGGATGACATTTCTACCCCCTTTCTACCAGCAAGCAAAGCTGGGACAAGGAATTGTGACAGAAGTCTTGCTTCAGATTGTCGCAGCCTTGATCATTGGTGAGTGTGTGTGTAGAAATCACATTAACCTATACTCCAGTCACCAGCAGAGAACAGATCTCTATCACTCTCTGCTGCCGCTGCCTGGTAAAGTAGGTTTGGGAGGGCATTTATAATTGTGTCAATAGTGCCATGATTGTGACTACATAGTGTTCGTGAATATGGAACAGTTAAGGAATTGTAACTCTTGGTTACAAAGCCATAACTACAATACAGAATGCCTGCCATTGTTGCTGTTATTGTTTTTGTTAAATTCATTTATATCCTGCCCTTTCCCCAATAGTGAGATTCAAAGTGGTTTACAAATTATTACAACTGGTACAGATTAAAAACATACAAAAACATTGATTGATGATAGATAGATATTATTTTTAAAAAGTTAAACCATCTATAGAGTTAAACTGATTTAAAATGCATAAAAGACAGCGTATAAATCATCAACAAAACAGCACACCATTAAAAGTCTATCATAGCCAATCCGTAAAAGCCTGGCAGAATAGGAAAGTTTGTGCAAACCCGCAGAAGGAAAGCAAGGAGGGAGCCATCCTAGCCTCCCAAAGTCTGGGAGTAGCCACCAAGAAGGCCCGTCCCCTTGTCCCTACTAAACCAGCCTGGGAAGGTAGTGGGTCAGACAGAAGGGCCTCTTCTAAAGATCTTAGAGCTCAAATAGGCTCATATGAGTTCATTTCATTGACAGGTTAAAGCGCCTAACCCACATGCAAGAAAAAGAAGTTTAAGATGTTGAAGTTCCAGGACCGGCACTGGCAGGCACCCATTTCAGTATTTTTCCTTTGCTGCTTGAAAAGCTCAACAAGGCCACTTTCTTTAGAATTTATCCAGATGACTGGAAATTGTGGCAAGATCTGCCGCCAGCCCTCCAAACATAATGGAGAAAGTGAGGTGGCACTCTGTGATCAGCCTTCATTTTAACACTGCAGTGCTATCTATCTGTACTGCCAAGTCAGTGCCATCAGAGTCAATGACTCTCAGGAGCCGTATTCAATTTTTCTGTAACTGAATGGAATGCTCATGTGAGAAGGGGGAGCACACTTGCTTTGCCCCACCATTATTTCTTTTGTTGCTACCCTCACATGGACAGCAACTTTTGGAGGGGTAGAGGAGGGTTCTTCTCTAGGCATGTGCAAAGCCTCTGCAGCTAGAGAAGGCTTTCCTTTCCAGAAAGGCATTTTCCACATGAGGACATTGAAATTATGATGGAGGTGAAGGCATACACTTTCTTCATGCATGTTTATTCCACTCTGTTACAGAATGAATTTGACTTTATGCCCCCAAAATGTATTCAGAATTGCATCCTCAAGGTATTATTATTATTATTATTATTATCCCAAGAACTTTAGCAGATCATTTGAAAAGTGTGAAAGCCAGTGAATAACTAAATTCTTATCCACATTTAGACCAAAAGATATTAATCAAGCCAATTAATATTGGAATCCACAAAAAACTGAATTCCTTAGGCATCCCTAGATTCAGGGTGGGTGCATGTTTAATTGCACATCTGCAACACATCACCTAATTGGGAAATTCCTGCTGCAGATATTTTGCTGGCATGTTACATTTCTAGCTATAACATCATACAGAGCATAGCAGTCTGACTGTTGGTGCAGGCCACGTTTAAATCCACTCTCCCTAAATACTCAGTTCTCTCCTAAATGTATACTTTTCTCGGTCTCCTTTATGTATCTGATGAAACAGACTGCTTCCTAGAAAAGGACATGTAGAAAGCTTGGCTATGGAGATACAATGGCCCCTTTTTTCAATTAAATCCTAAGTAAGCGTATTGCTTAGGGAAACTTTTAGACATGTCCAAACTGATTCTGGGAATTGTAATCCCCAAAAAAGGTACTTTCCTGAGCACATTGCAATGTACACACAGGGCTTTTGCATACAGGGGTTCCCAGTGGGGGAATTTCATCCAATGTCTCCTTGGAATAATACCAGGATATCCCTCTGTTTCTGTGAATCGTTGCTCTTGTCAAATACCACACTTTTTGCCTTTTGTTTTATCAAAGTGCAAGTACATAAAGTGCAAGCCCTCACCCCCACTAATCTTTGGAGCAGGCCCCCATTTTCCCTTTCTTACTTGGCTGCAGACTTTAAGGAGAGAATAGGAAAGATAAACTGGATATATAAACTGGAAAACTGAGGAAAATGCTACAGCTATCTTCCATACAAAGGCAACAAGCTCAACCTGCCTCTGTGCATTTCAGCATCTGATTCTTTATATGCCTGACCTGTATCCAGGAGTGAGAGAGAGGAAGAAAAGGACAACAAAGCCTTTTCAACCACAATGGGGGGAAATGAGGTCACACAAAGGTGATGGCAAGAGATCAAGTAGCCAGTTCCTTTTATTTAGAGTAATGTTAGCTGTTGGTCCCCCCCCCCTTTTTTTTTAAAGCTAAGGCTGAATGTTTTTCTATCTTCAGGGCCCTCCTGCCATAAGGACTTTCTTTCTAATGACTGCCTTTCCTCAGACCCGAGCACTTCCTAGATGACTGTGTTTAAGACACAGGATTTCTTTTTGCAAATAGGAACTTGAACCTTCCCCATCTTTTTTGCTGACCTGAGGCTTTCTCTTACACTTGATCCTCTAAGCAAGCCATTCTTCCTCCTCTGAATACAATCTCTCCTTGCTTTCATCCACTTTAGCTACTGTAAGGAACAAAAGGACAGACCAACTCAGAACTTAGACTGCAACATGGCTACTGAGAAATAAGTGGACAGAAGAATTCAGTGCAACATCCACACTTGGCAAGCATTTGATGCCACACATTCATTTCTCAATCCCCAACCAGAGGGACTTACCACATACTGAAGTAAAATGGCAGTGCAGCAGGGAGGTTCAGTCTTCTGTGCTACCTTAATGCACAATGTCATCACTCCTTCGTTCTGGTCCCATGGGAGACTGAGGTAAAAGCCCTGGTTCTGTCCTGTCACCTCCTCTCCTGTTCCTGCAATGGAATGAAGGTAAATGTTCGCATACTTACCTCCATTCCGCTGCAGGAATGGATGTCCTCCCTCCTTGCCTTGCTGGCTGTAAATGCAGCCGTTGTAAGACTGCTTTTATGACCGGCTGGGGGAAATCCCGCTCATTCTCGCAAGAGAATGAGTGGGAGGGAAATTCAAATTAACCCCCCAGCTGTCAAATAAAATAATAAAATAAAATCAATTAATACAAGTAACCCGGCGGGTGGGTGGGAAAGGTGGCACTTACCTGGATGTCCCGATCTTTGTAGGAAGTGCTCACCATGGAGGTCCTCCCCCGTCCCTGTCATTGCAGAACAGGGACAAGACCCAATTTGCATACCCGTGTTCCATTACAGAAACGGAACAGGGTCCTTAATAATGACTTCTCCCCATGAATACTATATCACGGGGAGAAAACAGAATGATGACAATTAGGGAACGGAACAGTTTTTATAATGGATACTAACAAGCATAGCCAAGTTGCTTCATGCATAATGCTAAACTATGTCCAAATAACCAGAAATCTCAGAGTCCCTCACCTGACCCCATGTTGAAATTAGTATTTCCTGGGCTAGGATTATAGGAAACCAGAGTTTTATCTTTTATGCAAGCCTAACAAATTATATTTTTGAGCAAATCATAGTTTCCTGCAAACCAGTCTGCTTTCTGAAGTCTAGGATCAGAAGCTTCTAAATGTGATGTGTGCATGAGGGAAGAAGTGGAGGAGCTCAGATTTTGTCCTTGCATGTATGTCATGTGTAACATAGGGGAAAGGATGGTTATAGAGCACAACAGATCCAGTTTTAAATCCTAGACAATTCTAAAATAGAACAAAAATGAGGTGCCTGTCTATACCTGAGGAGTCAGAGTTCAGTCCTGGTATGCTTATTTTATTTTATTTCTAAATCATAGAAATTCTAGGCTGCATTAATAGAAGTATAGTGTCTAGATCAGGGGAAGTAATAGTGCCACTCTATTTTGCTTTGGTCAGGCCTCACCTGGAATACTGTGTCCAGTTCTGGGCACCACAATTCAGGTAGGATATCAAGAAGCTGGAATGTGTCCAGAGGAGGGTGACCAAGATGGTGGAAGGTCTGGAAGCCATGCCCTATGAGGAGTGGCTTAGAGAACTGGGCATGTTTAATCTGGAGAAGAGAAGGTTGAGAGGTGACTTGATAGCCATGTTTAAATATTTGAAGGGATGTCATGCTATGGATGGGGCAAGATTATTTTCTGCAGCTCCAGAGACTAGGACACAGAGCAATGGGTTCAAACTACAGGAAAAGAGATTCCACCTAAACATTAAGAGGAACTTCCTGACAGTAAGAGTCATTCGGAAGTGAAATGCACTGCTTTGGCATGTGGTAGAGTTTCCTTCTTTGGAGATTTTTAAGCAGAGGCTGTATGGCCATCTGTCAGGAATGATTTTATTGTGTATTCCTGCATGGCAGGGGGTTGGAATGGATGGTCCTTGTGGTCTCTTCCAACTCTATGATTCTATGATTTTTTTTTCTATGAAAGGGAAAAGCTTTCCCGACCCTGTTTTGTTGCTGTCACGGGATATATAGCCTGTGTGAAAATCTCCTATGTCTTTTTACTAACTGAAAAAATCTGTTAGCCAAATGACACAGTTTTACCTTGGTCTCCCACAGGACCAGAATTGCAGAACGCTGGAAGAATGACAATGTTGTGCAATGAGGCAGCATGGAAAACGGGACCCTTACTGCTGCACTGCTGCTTTACATTGGAGGGTGGTAAGCCCCAGAGTGTTCTTTATGGGAACAAATTGTTTAAGCAACCTCACCACTATTGGATAGGCAGTTGAATCTGTCTACGGCATTGGCTGTGGGACAGCATCCTGACCATCACACCTGAAGGCAGTAGGTTAGCTTAAGCAGTACACGGATCTTCCCCCTTTTACCTTACTGCAACTTCCCAGCACCTGCTGCCAGAGGTGATTGCCTCACTTTGGCTGATGGTAGGATTGGCCCTACTTATATTTCCTGATCGCTCTTATCATACAGCATGATGGAAGGAAAGTCACTGCTTAATTCCCTGTAGACCCATAGTCAGTTATAGTAGGTAGCCTTGGGCTAGATGGCAAAATACTCAAATTATAGCAGATTCCTAATGGACCAACATGGGCAGAACTTGCATTGAAGACTGGTTCTCTACTGGGGACTATAGATTTGAAGCTTCAGGGAAGGAAAGGTCTTTTGTATTCTCAGATGGAGAACCCAAACTCTCCTTTGATTGTCTTTCTTATCCTGAGTGGCCTCTGGACCATTGGGACTATGGTCCAATATGCCTAATTTTGTCATTTATAGACCCTTTCTCTCATGCCATCTGAAGACCTTATGTGCACATGCTTGTTTAAAAACATTTTTTGCCTAATGAAACTTTTATCCCAAAAGGAACTTTTCCTTATGGTCAACACAGCTCTCCCACCCTGCCTCTGTATTGTTCTTTCCTTTTCAATCCTTCAGACTCACATCTCCCCATCTGAAATGCAAGACATTTGGTTGGGCTTGGCTCCGAGATCCACACAGGGAGCTAATGAGCTTGTTGAACAACCTGTCAGTCAGTGCCTTCAAATGAACCCAGAGAAAAAGCAACCCAGGGAAACGAAGAGGGATTGACATTAAACAAGTGCAGGACCTGGAAGGAAAGAAAATTGCCTTCCTTGGCATCTGATTACATTAAGGAGGCTTGAGAAAGACAGTCACCATTTCTTTTAGGGAAAAGTAAAAGGGAGGGAGGGTATGCACCTTCCTAATCCAGAAACATTTTTTTCTGTCCTGCTTTTGAATCTTAGGGCTCATCTATATGATGGCGGGGGAGGGAATGTAGTGTCCCACAGTAATACCAAGTTGCAGCAGCTGCGACTTATCTTAATGGTATTTTTTTGCCACCAGCATCCCCCATAAGCTACTCATCCAAGATGACAGCCGCCATCCTCCCTTTCCTGATCCCTGCAGCCATAGCAACAGTGGCAGCAGCAATGGGGGACCAGGGAAGTGGGAGAGGATGACAGCTGCCCTCCTCCCTTCCCTGATCACCTGGTAAGGGGGTAAAAATGGTGGCTGCAGGCAACTGCCCAGTTAGCAAGCCACACACCCCATACTTGTACAGCCAATCAGGGTTGCACTTCCTGTACTATTGGACAACAACTCCTGTCAAATTACTGTTCTAACAAGGGGAAATGTGCACTCCTTTGTTGTTTTTCAAAAATCCCAGGGAAAGCTTTTTGGAGTTTTTTTGGTCCCCCGCTTACGAATAAGGAGTCTTGATGCTGGTTATCATTAAGACACGTAGCATTCCATATGAATTCTATGACTATTTATTTCACTGTTTGGATGGCCCCTTACAGAAGGGGAGAGTATCTCTCTTTGGTGCTAGAGACAGAACAACCCAAATGTACTTACTTCCTCCTGTCACTTCCTATGATTAAAAAATGAAGCCGAGCTTTGTGAGTAGCATAAAATAATTTTAAAAAACCACTCCTTTCATGGTGCCTCCCAGATTATATATCCTTGGAGTAGAATTTCTAATTGGCTAGGAAAGATGAGGATGGGGGTGGACATCTCTTGTAGGTTTAACAGGAGTTTGATCTGCAGGGGTTAGGAGATAAAGCTTTTCTCTGCATGGTAGCCAAAGTCCTCTAATAAGAACATATTGCACAGTAAATGGCCTTATATTAATCTGGGACAATCCTCCATATACCCCAGTATTTCCAACGTAGACTGGCAGTGGCTTTTTCCACGCCTTACATAGAGATCCTTAGTATTCCCTGATTGTCTCTCATCCAAGTCTTAACTAGATCTGAACCTTCTTAACAGCAGGGTCAGCAGACATACTCTGTTGGATCATGGCCTATCTTTCCACAATTGGCTGCGTTAAAAAATGGCTATTGCAGCAAGAGTGATAAGGGCTAGTACAGATACTGGTGATCGTGGCCTCCTCAGGGTAAGGCTCGACTTGATAGGATCAGCGTGTCCTTTCCTGACATGATGTTCCTGCTCTAGGAAATGGATCCAGACTCAAAACTGGGAGCAGGGTGAGGGAGAGAATGTAACAGAATGGAATGTGATGTGGTAAACTGGAAGAGAGGCATGTCTTTTCCCACATTCAGTGGAGGCACTGAAACATTTCCCATGTGCTTCCAATTATTCTCTCTCACTGCCACATGGGCATCTTAGTGGAGACCATGCCCTTCAGTTTTGGTGACTGGAGGGCCTGAAATGAAGCCATTTAAGAAGGTCTTCTGTACAAGCACCGAGGATTATCTTTGCTGTGCTAGGTTAGAAGAAATGTTGGCTTAAGGAAAGAAGACATTCTAAGAGCATATGATCAGGCACCATAAAAGAAAATCTCATCAGAGTTTGTCTCATGGTGACATTTATTTCTCATTAAATAGGAGATTATTTTCAAACAGTATGATAAAACCCATAAAAGTAAAAGCTCCCTGTTGCCTCATGCAGTACGTTTCTCATCTGTTAAGGGTGTTACAGTCCAAGTCGGCAAAATGGAAATCATCAGGGAGGAGCAGCAAAGGATCTACAGCAGGATAAAGACATTAAGCTGAGCTTTGCAAGTAGAAGGTCAGGACTGACTCTGAACTGAAAGAGAAGGAGACATGCAATTAATTAATAATATGAGAATTGGATCAACATGACTACAACCACCATCATCCCCACCATGAATTACATATGTGCAGAACAGGGGTGGGAATCATGCAGCACTCACATTAGCTATGCTGGCTAGGGCTGCTGGGAGTTGCAGTCTCATAACATTTTGGAGGGCCACATGAATCACACCCCTGATGTAGAAGAAAGACCTGTCGATCTCAACAAGCACAGACAAGTTACCTTACACCCACTATTTGTTAGGGGTAAGAAACAGCAAAAAAAAAAAAAAAGGCCCAGTTCAGACTAATTTGCAAGCTGTCTGATTCAAGTTAGAGCCGAACCTGAATTTCAGTCTAGCTACCCACACAGGCCTCCCTCTGACTCCCATTAAAAATCACCAAATGGTGCTTTTTGCATCATCCTGTTTTCATAGTAAGATACATAATTTCATAGGCATAATTTCAGAGACATGGGTGCAAGTGGGTTTGAGTCATGTGCCTTTACATTTAGGGTTTTCCACCCCAAGGTAAACTCATTTGCTTGTTTGCCCAGGTTTGCAAAAATGGATGCAACCTGAAGGATTAATATTTCTTCCTAAAGGTATCAAGAAAGCCATGTTTGGGTAGAATGTGCTCATGGAGGTTTATGCAAGAGGAACCTTTATTGTTCAGGTATTTTCAGAAAAGAGACACACATATCTCCGTAGCTTTAGGTGTGCGTGTGGGGATGCTTTAGCTTGTTGTTCTTGGGAACAAAATGGGAAGCAGAATAAAAATGTCCATAGTTAGGAAACCTGCAAAATTTCAGAACAGTACACGGAAAGTTTTGGGTAGAAAAGAAGTTTATGGGATGGGGGACAGATGAGAGCCTATATATTGTAGTGCTTTGAGCATTGGACTGTGACTCTGGAAACCAGGGTTCAAATCCCTACTGAAGCATTGAAACCTCCTGGGCAAGTCACACTCTCTCAGTCTCAGAGGAAGGCAAAGGCAAACCTCCTCTGAACAAATTTTGCCAAGAAAACCCTGTGATAGGTTTACCTTAGGGTTGTCATAAGTCAGAAATGACAAACACAACTATAGACTGTAGAGATGTCCCTAGGCAAGATGTGCATAGTTTCTGAAGAACCCATGCAGGGAGAATCCATGAAGAATCTGCAGGGAGGCTAGGGACAATGAATGAAAAACAATTTAGGTCATTGTACAGGTGACCTGTGTACCTTCTCCATCACTGCTCCAGATGCTAACTGTTGATAGACAATACTGAAGCCTCCTTATTAAAGATAGTTATCTGTCGGTAAAGATAATTTTCAGTTCTTATATCAGAGACATCCTGCGTGGCTGCCTATTTGGACTGGGCAGCTCTTCAAGACAGAACATCCCTTCAAAACAAATGCAACTCTTGGATGCAGAGGGAGAGTATCTAGTCTCAGACACCCAAATGGGAGGGGTGGTGGTGAACAGGGGACCTTTCTCAGTGCTTCAAGGAGTTTACAATCTAAACTTCAGAAGTTGTAGGAGGGGAGCAAAACCAAAGGGAATGAAGAGGGAGGCAGAAATTCCAGCAAAGACAGAATGGAGGAGTGAGACAGACAGAATGCCAATGAACTAAAGCCTGCTTTTTGGCTTGAAAACAGGTGTGGACAAAGTATGGCCCATGGGCCCCCTGAGGTCTACAGGTTGATTATTGTGGCCCTCAACCCCCACTTTATTGGGGTTTTTTTGCAGCAATGTGTAGTGGGGACACAGCCCTCCCAGGTCTCCTGGGGGCCCCTGAAAGTTGCCCACCCATGCTTCAACATGAAGCTTCACAGAAAGGGTGGGATTCACAGAGATTCCAAGATTATTCTTTCCCCTTTCCATCACAGAACCCTCCCTTCCCCTTCCTTCTCTTCCATAAATCCAAAATCCCTCCCTCCATCCTTGCCTCCTTCCTTCCTTTCCCAAAACATATATACTTTTTTGTTGTTGCCATATGCCTTCAAGTTGTTTCCGACTTATGTCAGCCCTCAGGTGAACCTATTATGGGGTTTTCTTGGCAAGATTTGTTCAGAGGGGGTTGCCTTTGCCCTCCTCTGAGGCTGAGAGAATGTGACTTGCCCAAGGTTACCCACTGGGTTTCCATGGCTGAGCAGGGATTCAAACCCTGGTCTCCAGAGTCACAGCCCAACACTCAAACCACTGCACCATGCATATCCTTTTATCCCATATTAATCCAATGCCATACACAATAGGGATGGTACAAGACCTCTGAAGAATAGAGGATTTGAAATGGCTACAATCTAGTGTAAAAGTTTGTTTAAAGAGGAGGTGAAACAAAAAGCAAGCCAGGGAGATCCACTTAGGCAGCTTAAAACTCCAGGAGAAAGATCCTTCAGACACAAAAGGCATTTGTTAGACCCATCGGTGCTGGAGATAGCACCCCAAAGTGAAAGTTATTAAAGGAAAGGGAGATAGATGAAACCCAAGGCATCCGTTTGTTTTGCCAGCGCCAAATTCATTTCCAAAAAAAGCCCTTATCAATTTCCAGGGAATGGTTTGTCCTGTCATTGCAGCCTGGGTGTTAATGTGCTTTACGGCTCTGTTAAAGCTGGTGCGGTGACACCAATCTAAATAAGGAAGAAAGGAAGGCTTAATCAGCTTGTCACTGACCAGTTATTAACATTTTTGAACAAGGGCATTAAAGGAGAAATTTTTTCAGAGATCTATTTGTACTTTGGAGAGGAGCAGGGGAGGAGAAAAAGGAAGAAGGGAAATTAACAAGAAAAATATATAGGGAAAATCTTAAGTTGCTTCCCCGCCTCCCAATCCTTCATTTGTAGCTCATGGGGAAATCAACAGGCAGAAGTGCTCACATCTCCTTTGGTAAGACTCTGCACCATGAGATGAAAGGTGAAAGGACAAGATTCTTCCAATGGCTGTGGAAGAACAAGATTTCATTTCCTGACTTGTCATGCTCATGACATGCCTTTAGAAGGTTCTTTTCACATGCACTCATTTGGGAGAGATCAACACAGATCTGAAGATGAATGGCATTCTGAGTCAAACTGCCTGTCATCCACCATCCATGTTCAGATGATCCATGTTCTTTTTGTCAGACTATGTGACCAGTCCTACCATGGGGCAGAGGAAGGGCTTGGGTAGTGATTCCCTTCAAGCCCCCTGGCCGTTCCCTGCTGTTGAAAGGTAGAGTTGTCTTTTTCACCTTGGCCTGCCCTGTGCCCCATATGCTAGCCCACTGCCCACCAGAATGCTCTCCTAATACCAGTAGTGAAGCAAGATTCCACTGTAGTTCCATTGACAGAGGGATATTCTTTGCCTCAAAATGTCTTGAGCCAAATGGACAGGACTAGGATAAACAAGACACTGAACTACTGTTACACACAGAGGTCTCAATCCAACATTTGCTCAACATAGCACAAATACCCACATGCAGATTTCAGCTATATTGAACCATATGCTCTGCTGACTTGCTGTAAAGTCCTTGAAACTGTTTTGCATGGCCATTCTGCACTTCTTGGCAAGTAGGCATGACCAGAGAAGCAACTGGCTACCTCCACATACCCAGACAAACAATCTTTACAGTAGCACTCAGACACCCATAGGACCCAAGCAGATCTCAGCACTGATGCCATCAGTTTGTGTCTGGCTATGGAGAGATAGTCAGCAGCTTCTCCAATCCTGCCTGCTTGCTCTGAATCCTGGAATAGCCATGGAAAGCAGCTTTATGGTAAGTTGGGCAGGGGAGTGGTTTCTAGTGCTGCAAAGTGACTATCAACTTCTGTAGTACCAGAAAAGGACATCCACAAGCATGCATGTGTCCCAAACTGAATTCTAGGCAGTGAGAGAACCTCTCCCTCTAAGTCTGCTGACACACTGCAGAAACAGTCCAGTTTGATGCAACTTTAACTATAACGGCTCCATCCTATGGAATCCTGGGATTTGTAATTTGTTGTGGCCCCAGAGCTCTCTGACAGAGAAGGTTACATCTCATAAAACTACAAATCCCAGAACTCCATAGCATTTAGTCATAGCTGTTAAACAATGTCAAACTGCATTATTTCTGCAGTATAGCAACAACCTAAGTTAGGAATGTTCACCTCTGGTGGTTCAGGTGGCCAATTTTAGCAGCCTAAATGCTTCTGTGAGCTCCACTCCTTCCCAGTCATTGGTGTGGCAGGCACTTTGGACTCCCCCCCCCCACCCAAAAAAATATTGGGGTCACATATGACCTACAGGTTGCACATAGGCCAGTCCTTACAGCATGAAACAGTGCTTACTTATTTGAAACAAGGTGTGCTTCTTATTGTACATTTTATTTGTCTGTGGTTCACTATTATTGCTGACAGAATCATCACCATCTGGAAGTCCCCTAATTTATGATATCTGTGATAAATAAGCCCTCACATCAGTGATTCACTATCCAAAGACCCAGGGGTCTGAATGAGGACTTGAGAAATATCATTGTAAGTTTTGATTTTCCACTAAAGTTTACTGCTTTTTGTCAATATGGATGGGATGCTGTGACAAAATGAAACTGTTTTACTATTGTTCATCTGAAATCTGGAAACATTGTTCCACTTTTAGGAAGCTGCACAAAAAACCCTAAAGGCCTTGAGGAGATACCATAGTTTGTTTAGACTTCAGGGAGCTGTTAAATCCCTGAGCAAGTCCACATAGACCAAGATAAGGGAAGCTTTGGAAAGAGGAACCATCCCTGAGTTATTCAATAAAGACAAAAAGTAAGGGCTGATTTCTTTCTTTGATTGTGAATGTGAAGACAGAAAACAAAACTGGATGTATGGCCTTTCTCTGAATGATTAGTGAAGAATGCTTTAAATCTTCTGTGTATACAAGAAACAAGGTATATACCCAAATGACATTGCATCAATTATGTCAGCATTTTGGTTAAAGACATCAGCTGTTATTACCTATATCATGATGAAAGGATCCTCATACCTGAAGAAGTCCTTTTTGTTTATTAGCATATGTACCAGTTGTGGTGAGTTGATCAAGTCCTGATTTATATGCCCTCATTAGCCTTCTATGGTCATATTTCATATGCCTTCACTAGCCTTTATTGAGCCCTGCTTTATATGCTTTCATTGATCTTTGTGGATTTACTTCATAAGTGCTCAAGAGCCTGCATAATCAAAGGCTAAAAGGATGGTAAGGATGAGGCCATGCTCACAACCTTCAAACTCAGCCTCCTGTGTGCCTAGCTTCTGTGTAGATCTTTGTGCATTGTGCATGAAGGTCTGCGGGAGTGTTGGAATTACATCTAGCCATTTACAAATTTCCCCATGACTTGATAAGACAGAGTAAGCATTTTCACCCAGATGTCACAGCCACCCAAATGTCATTCCAACCACAACAGGAATGGGAAATGCATTGATCCCCAGATGCTGATGAAATCCAACTTCATTCAGCTTCACCCAACATAGCCAATAGTCTAAACTTTTCTGGAGGGCCAAACATCCCTCCCTCCCTGCTTTAGAGATTTCCAGAAATGCTGGAGGCAAGACTTGCGCATGTTTTTTCTCTTTCCTTTTAGCCTTTATATGCTCCAGCTGAACATCTGCATTGAACTATTGTGAGATATTATAAGTGTGATAAATGATCTAAAAATTAGAATGAGAAAGAAGGATGCCCCCCAATAATGGCCCTCAGCCCTTGGAACAGCCTTCTTTGAAAACTGGGAAGGAGACCATCAAGCAGTTTTTATGTATATGGGTGTTTGGTTGATGCAAACATTCTGGGCAGGGGATGTTCTGCTGTTTTACGTTCATATTTTATGTTCTTAGTTTGTTCTTACATTACTTTGAACATTTGGGAAAACTGAGTTGGAAATATATTGAAGAAACAAATAAGACATAAATAGCCACTTTTTCCTTTGACACTTTGGGGCTTTATAACGTCTTATTTTACATTTCATGTGGGGAGAGGAATAATAATAATACTCTTACAATGGAAAATAAACTTGCTACTGAATATTGCTTAAAGTGAAATATTGAAATGAAACGTTCTGTTGCTATTGTTGTTGTTGTGTTTTCAAGCCTTTTCTGACTTACGATGACCCTAAGATGAACCTTCATGGGGTTTTCTTGACAAGATTTGTTCAGAGAGGGTTTGCCTTTCCCTTCCTCTGAGGCTGAGAGGGCGTGACTTGCCCAAAGTCACCCAGGGGGTTTCCATGGCTGAGCAGGTATTCAAATCCTGTTCTCCAGAGCTGAAATCCAACAAGTCACTACATCATGCTGATTCACTTGGATGAAACCATTGGGAACCTTACAGAAATCAAGATTAATGGGAGGAGTGATTGAATTCCAATCCAAGAATCATTATTAATATCTCTCCCCCAGAAAGGTTGTCAGTCAAGCTGCCCTTGGTCACCTGCCTCTTGATATTGCTGACCACTTTATCAAGAATCCTAGACTGGCTGACAAAGAAACTTGCAGGTAAAGTTGATGTAGGACTCATGGTGCCACTGAAGCAGGCCTTAGTTAAATTACAAAGCAAATTTAAATGTCCCAATCAAAAAGATGCCTCAGAAGACTGTTGAGATAAGCAAAACACATTTTTAAACAACTAGGGGTGAAAAAGTTCATATGTCTCTGAAATGTTCCAGTTTAAGGCCCCTTCACTCACACCCCACAGCATTCATAGGCATGCATGCACACACACTATTCAATGGGACACCATTACCTCCAGCTACTCATGAGCCACCTTTGCTTGGCCCTTTCCTCTCCTAATTAGAACAGCAAGGAGAAAGCACAACAAATAGGAATAAGCTTTAAAGTCCTATCCACATACTGAAAGGATGTTACCCGAATTGTGTGGGGTCTATGCGGATTCCACTAATTCTAATATGGGGAATATTAATTAGCTCAAGCTGGCAGCAAGAGGCCAGGTAACTGTGGAATCTTTTGTCCTATGTATCTGGCTTTTCTTCACAAACGAAGATTTAGGAAGGACTCATCCCGCGCTTTCTGCAAGCACGCTGATGACTAAAAAGGCCAATCTGAGATAAACAAGTCCGGTTGCAAAAAGCACAGCAGAAGGTCTCCTTGGGTGATGCTTTTGGGTTGTGATTCTTTCTGCGTTGTCATTTCTCTTCAAGACTTGTTCGGCGTGAGTTCTCAAATAAGGCTGCAGCATTGTGGATAGTGTGTCTCCATGCCTCTCGATGTGAGGCCAGGGAGGACTACTGTTGGTGATCAATTTGGCCGAGCCTGAGATGTTGTTTCAGGGAGTCTTTGTATCACTTTTTTGGAGCGCCCCTCTTACGCTGACTCGTGTCCTATGTATATCAGTAGCAACTAAGGAGCCTCCAAGCCAGAACGTACAATTAAACACTCTTCATTGGAACTTAGCCTTAACAGCATCCATGTTAACACTTAAGGTTCAAGCAATCACAGAAAGCTATTGAAGAAAGTAGAAAGTATTTGGATAGAGGAATAGAATGAGGGGATTGTGGGTTATACTATAACTGATCAAAGGAGCAGAAATTCATGCTGCAGCGGATACTCCGAGTTGCGTTCTGAAGGTCACAAAGCAGAGCAATAGAGTGGATGGATGCTGGGAAGTTGTGCACATGGCTACACAGACTATCATGGAGAGGAGAAGAGGATCTTTGTGCATGTGGGTGATATTTATTTTCAAGCTTTCCCCTGAAGAGGTGGGATTTAGAGTGGAATACAATGTCTCTCAGAGTTTCCCAGGACTGGACAAAGGATTCCCCAGATGTGTTAACAATCATTGATGGGCTAGACATTTGGGACTGAATGGGCACTGACAACCTTCTAATGTGTACAAGGGAAAAGAGGAAAAACCTGTCTTGCAGTCACTGAGTGGTCAGCTGTATTTGATGGGATTAGTAGATGACTCATCTCCAGATGTTCTCAGGAAGACCTCTGACCTGGGTATGACCTGTTTAAGGGATTTAGAAAGCCCCTCTCTAGGTTGTGTGGACTCCAGCTTTGGTACTGGGGAGACCCTGGTTTACTTGCAACCACTTGGTGGGCCATAGCCAGCCAAATTATTAAATATTGCCAATTATGGGTTATTGAAAGATGGGGGCTGTCAAGGCAGGTAACAACAGTATTGCTCAATCAGCATAGCTAATGGGAAAAGCCAAGGTTGCTCTGAAGGTTGGGAACCTTTCCTTCAATGGACCTGGCTCTCTTTTAAGAGGTGGTAGAGACTCCAGGGAAGGGGTGGGGCTTAGGCAGAATCTTCAGTGGACCATATGGGGTTCTTTCACAATGAATGTGTCCCATGAGCCAAAGGTTCTACATCCCTGCTCAAGTCCATGGTATGGCATAGGACATGATCACATCCTAGTACAACTAAGTTAATGTCCAAATCATAACGTGACTTTGATACATGGACACTTGATGAGTTCCACTCCATCTTTTCAAATTCTAACACAATCTGACTTCTTCCTCACCTCTTATTTCATGAACATTCTAGTGGATGATTCAGGTTGAAAGAAATCAGAATCAATTTAGAAATGCATATTTACAGCAAACATTGATTTGGATGTATTCCTGGAGAAATGTGTATGGAGAGGGTTGAGGGATGTTTTAAAATCACGATATCGAAATGGGATGAAGTAAACATTACCGGGCAAACACGTAGAAAAGACAAATACCAGAAATAAAATAACAGTATGATCCTGTGTGTATTTATTCAGAGGTGAGGCCTACTGGCTTTTATGAACCTTTCTCAGAGGTAATTGTCTACAGGATTTCAGCTTGATTTGCCCATCTCTGTTTTCACATCAGGTTTAGAATGCAGCTATTGATTCAGTAGGTATTCCCCTATTGTGTTTTTCTAATCCATATTTGCTTTCCCAAACTCTTTTGCTCCAAGGCCTAACACTTAAAAAAAACCATACACACAATCATTTATGAATCCACTAGGACTGATCAGGAGCTGGACAAGTCTGGCTTTTTTCCTCCCCAGTACAAAAGAAAAGAAAGAAAGAAAGAAAGAAAGAAAGAAAGAAAGAAAGAAAGCAAGCTAAGAGTCAAGGAATGAAGTTAATGACAGAACAAGCACTATAAGAGCTGTAAAGTCCCTGGCTCATAGTGGAGCTCAGTAGAGCGTGCTAGTTAAATAGCTGATAACTGCAAGGACAAGTATCTGTTCTCACTTGTATTAAATGTAAGCCTTAAACAATCAATAATTCTTGTGTGAGAGACAACATGATAAATTACGCAATCCAATCAATATCCCTCAGTAGATATTGGTTTTAAAAGGTTTATAGGCAAACAAACTCCAACCATTTTCAGTATTGCCCTTTTCCCCTTCCAAATCAATGGTCACTGTGATTGCAAGGTGTGTGTGTATGGAGGGGAGACATAAGTAAGCAGCAATATTCCTGAATAGATGTAGCATGTGATAAAGGGACTGGTGCTATAACAGCCATCTTAAGCTGTCTTAAAGTATCTGGAAGGCTGCTTTGTTTTCTCCTGTTCCAGACGCTAGGGCCTGAACCAATAGATTTAAATTACAAGAAAGGAGATTCTGGCCAGAAATTCTTCCTAAAGACTGATAGTATGAGGCTGCTAGTCATATGGGTGGTGGAGGGGACCAAAGTCTGGCTTTGAAGGATCTAAAGCATATGTAATAGTTGAAACTGTGAAAGTGTCCCCTGATTTGGTTTGGAGTCTGATTCAATGATTTGGATCCAACCTTAATCTGATCAGATCAGTTTCAGCTTGATATGATCTAGATTCAGAAATCTGAGTGGTTGGTCCTTCCATTGACATCTTTCATCAATCCATCCATCCATTTATACCTTACCTTCTCCCCAAGCCAGGACTCAAGACAACTTACAAAAACAGATAGAATTGCCCATTTTGGGGGGATGTTTTTAACTGTACTTGGCAGCTTTCCAATATACTGGGCTCTGGCCCTTATTGGCCCATTCCTGACTTCACTACAGAAGGATGCCAGGCAGTGCCAGGCAACTACACAAAGATGAAAAGCAATAGTACATACCATCCTTTCCCCACTTTTTAAATCTATACACTTTCTTCCAGCATTAGCACCCATGGCAGTTGGTGGCTCCCTTGTCAGTGGGGCTGTGTGTCTGTCTATTCTGGACTATCTATAAGTGTCAGAATCCAGGGCATGGGCAGCAGGGTTTAGGAGCAGAGACACCAGGGTTGGGGAGGGAGCATAAAAGACAGTGTCCAGAGTTCAGGCTGGGTCAAAGATAAGCCAAAGCCAAAAACAGTCCAGGGTCAGAGCACGTACTAAGGAGTCCAGAGGATCAGAGGCGAGGCAAGGCCCAGGAAAGGAGTGTCAGGTCAGGAACATAGAAATCACAGGTCAAGCAAGCCAAAGACCAAAAACAGTCCAAGATCAGAGCACATGCCAGATAATCCAGGGACCAGAGGTAGGTCAAAGAGGCAAGCAAAGGTCCAAACACAAGAGGCAGCTCAAGGCACAGAATCAAGGTCCAAATGCAAGGAACAGCTACAACCAGCACAAAAGACCATATTCTTGTAGCAAGGGCTGAGGGCCTCTCTTAAATAGCCTTCCCCTGGCTGCTTCAGGCATGCTGCATGATTGCAGCCAGCTGCATCTGATAGCTTGGCCCTGGTTCTTCCAAGACTCCCACAGCCAGGGCCTGAGTCTGCAAAGAGGCTGTGCCAGCTGCTGCAGCCAGGGGCCTAGTCCTGCAAGGAGAGGCAGATCCTGACAATAAGGCACTGCTCCTAGGGGGGTGGGGTATGGTTCAGCACATTAGATAGCTCCTTTCAAGTTCAGACAAAAAGCCACAAGAGATTTGCAGGCCCACTGATAAGGGAACCACCAGTTGCCACTGATGGGAGGCAGTAGAATGCCAGTTAGCCAACCTGCCCCTAAATTCAGCTAGAAGAAAAAGCAAAAAAAATTTTTTTTAAAATGTTTTCCTGGAGTAGTTAGGAACCTGATTCTCTGGAGGCTTTCAGTGATGGACAGCACCACCTCATTACATGCATTGAATTCAAACATTGCTTTGAATATTCATTCAGCTCTAATTTCATTTTAGCCAGAAAGTCTCGCTTTCTTTCCTCTTCCCTGACTGTTTCCCGAACTCCCCATGGCTTCAGGGACTTGGCCACAATGCCCTTGGAAGTTAATGGACAGTTTCTCATTATCTTCCACGAGGCTTTGGATCCCAGCAAGATGCATGAGTCGCTCTGAACCATTCTGAGCTACCTCTGGGGACTTGCAGTCGACGTACAGGTGTTTGCATAATTCTCCTGCTTCCCCAGCTGGCATTTATTATCCCAAACCGACAGGGTAATTATTATGGGAGGAGAAATAACTGACTCAGCAAATGAACGACCCTCAGACTAGCCATGGTGTTCAGGGGAATGTTATGCATTATGATGGATACCTTTTACCATTCAGATGTGCTGTGAATAGGGAGATTCTTCATGTGCCCCAGGCCTTACCCTGATCCTTCATCAATGGGCATCCATCACTGTCAAATAGGACAGATTCTGAGTTGATTGCAGAACTGTCTGAGTTAACTTTCTGATGGTGTAAGGCAGCCTTCCCCAACCTGGGACTCTCTGGATGAGTTGCACTGCACCTCTCATCATCCTCAGCTTTGAGTTGTATTCCCATGTGTCTAGAGAACACCACAAAGGCCACACTAATGCAAAGTAAGTCAGCAGTGCTAAAAAAAATGTAATAATTAAAACAAAAGTGGGCAACTGGGGCACTCCAAAGGTTTTTTGGACTGCAACTCCCAGGAGTCTTAGCCAACATAACTCATGGTGAGGGAACCTGAAAACTGCAATCCAGGGGGGAAAAAAAGCAGAGGGTCACCATTGCACACTATTGTGCATTTCAGGAAATAAAGAATGGCCTTTGGGGGTCATCACGATAGGACATGGATTTACTGCAAAGATCCAGAGGTAGCATTTTGTTCCTGACAATTACAGATTAACATATTAGAACATGGCAGGAGAATCTTTGAACCTCCAGATGGTGCCCTCTCCCCTTTCACATACAGAAGTAAATTGGATTGAGAATTACGTTTTACTTCAACCATGTTCATTAAACAGTGTCCTCCCCTATGACTACTACTGAGGCCATGAGGCCAAATTAGCAAGTGCAGGAGAGGCCATGTGGCACATTCAACTCCATCCTTATATCATTTCATAGCCACAAGTGGAGAATAGCCAGGAACTGAGGAGGAATAGCCAGAAAGCTGTCACTGCTATCTCTCAGCTTCTGCTGGGGCTGTCCCCCCTCTCTCTTGAAGAACTGGCCTAGTGTCTGATTTGGGTAGGATTCCTTATTTCAGTGCATAGCTCTTAGCCGGTGCAGGGCCTAAGGAATAGGAAGATTAGGGAGCCCTGGTGGCACAGAGGTTAAACGCTGGTACTGCAGCCACAACGTTGTGAGTTTGATCCTGCAGGGCTCCAAGGTTCACTCAGCCTTCAATCCTTTCACAGGTCAGTAAAATGAGTACCCAGCTCATTGGGGACAATTAGCTAACACATTGTAAAACCGCTTAGGGAGTGCTTGTGCTATAAAGCATTGTAGAAATGTAAGGACTATTGCTAACAATTTGTAAGCCGCTCTGAGAGCCTTGGTGACTGAAAAGCAGGGTATAAATATTCCAAACAAATAAATAAGATATGTCCCATACTCAGCAGCATACATGAGAGTAAAAGGAGCACACATCTTCCAGACCAAGATGGTAAAGCGTCTGGAAACCAAGCCCTATGAGGAATGGCTTAGGGAGTTGCTTTAGCTTGGAGAAGAAAAGATTGAGAGGTGATGTGATAGCCATCTTTAAATATCTGAAGGGGTGTCATGTGGAAGATGGGGTGAGCTTTTTTTCCTGCTCACCAGACCAGAACATGAACAAGTGGATTGAAATTACAAAAGAGATTTCACCATTAGGAAGAAAATCTTGACTGTATGATGGAATAGACTGCCTCAGACAGTGGTGGTCTCTCAAAATTTAAATGTCTTTAAATAGAGCTTTGGTGGGCATCTTTGAGGAGTGCTTTAGTTGTGTGTTCCTACATGGGAGGGAGTTGGACTACATGGCTCTTGTGGTTCCTTCCAGCTTTCTGATTGTACGATTCAACATCTTGCCCTTCTCAGCATCCCAGGTGCTGGAACCAATTCTTTATATCCTTAGGGTAACATCTAAACTCCTGGGGGTCATTTACACGGGCAAATATTCCTCTAAATATACCGCTAAGATAGCTCATAGTTCCCATGGATCACAGCACAGCATCGCCTCATTCAGAAGGGGTGAAGGTAAAACACCCAAATATAGTGTGCCAGGGGATGTTGCTACTTTTGCAGGTATATTTGCAATGTAGCGCTTTATTGACAGTGTAAACTACCATTTCGTTAAGAGCTTCCGCAGATCTTTACTGTGATTGGTTGCTATGATATAAGGGGCGGGCTTAAAAGAGAGGGACTGCGTTCAGTAGCATCAGGAAACTTTTGAAAAATCCTCTCTGCTATTTTGCAGAAAGTCTGCCAAGAAAAAGGGTTCCCAAGACCTTTCAGTCATAAAGTTCCCATCTGTCAGCTCTGCTTGGGGGAGGGAGAGACAGAGAGGGGGAGGGGGAGGGGGGACTGAGGGACGGAGAGTCAAAAATCCTCTGCTATTTTGCAAGTCTGTGAACCCTGACTAAACAAATCATGCTGGAAAAACTTGTGATAGGTTCACCTTAGGATCCACGGCATGGCAGCAAGGTCTTTCCCTCTGCTTCAGGGAGTGGGTTCATTTACAGGCAGATTTACAGAGACACAGAGACAGAGCCACTTCTTTGATCTTCCCCCCTGCTATTTTGGCAGTCTATCTAGATCTTCAGACAACACTGTTATAGTGTTACTATTCCACTTTATTTGCTATGGCTGCCTCCTCTTGAATCCTGGGATTTGCAGTTTAGGGAGGGGCATTTACAACTCTTAGCCAGAGAGATCTTAGGCTTCACTAAACTACAAACCCCAGAATTCCACAGTAGGAAGCCAGAGCAGTTAAAGTGGAATAGTAACACTATAACAGTGTAGTCTGAAAATCTCCTGTGAGTCTTTAGCTCGGAAATGCAAGGCTTCAAAGGAGGGTCTATGCCCTTCCCCATACAGCCTTTGTCTGCTTGGGAGGCCACCCCCCGCCCCACTTTTTCAAGTCTGAATGAAAAAGCAGCATAATTACAAAAAAAAAAACAAAAAAAAAAAAACACCCTGACTGGCACAGATGCGGAAAAGAATTAAAGCGCAAGTTGCCACAATAAATCTGCTGTGTAAACCAGCCCCTGGATGTTGACCCTCCAGGTCTAAACTATAATATGACAGCAAGGCCATGGGAATAGAGGGGGAATCTCAGGCTGTACATGGAACTCCTCAGCCCCAGAGCAATTGTGACAGGAGGATTCCACTTGGAAGATTTTAATCTGCAGAAAATGGTTTTAATACCAAATGTGCTGTGGGGATCTTTGTTTTACAGCATTTTGAGCATACGTCAGGTGTTTTGCATTCCCCATATCCAAATGATTAATAAGCAGAGAAACTCAGAAACACATTTTGAAGAAAGAGAAAGAGGGAGAAACTGGATCCATTCGTTTATTATTATCATGATCATGATCATTATCATTATCATTATTCCAAGTGGAAGGCAAGACAATTTCCCCCATCCCCCCAAATTTTACAAAGAGTGGCAGAAAAAAGGGCTAATGGTATAAACTGAGGTATTTTCTTTAGATTATTTTGCATTGATTGTCAGGAATGAAAGTTTTATAGCCCTCTGAATTTCCCACCTCCAACTGAGCTGTGAGGAGAGGAGAGGAGACTACCTAAGAAAATAGACTAGTGAACATAATTGCCTTCCATCATGTCAAGTGCTGGGATATTATTATCAGTGTAATTAGTTATAGTTATAGGCCAGAATTCTCTAACAACTGTTAAGTTACATAATCACCTTAGTCATACAGCTATTACTCAACCTGACTTGACCTCCTTTTCCCAAATTCCTAATTACTGGAAAGCCACTGTGGAGGGCAGATTATGCCTTCGTATAAACGTTGGATCCCATGCAGAGGAGTTCAATTGCAAAGAGTTTCTGGCTCCAGACAACTCCCTTCCTGAATTTGAGAAGCTGGTGGCTGAAGTAGCACAGGGACTCTCTCCCCAGAAGGACTTGACAAATGCTGGAGAGACAATCCTGTCCTTTGAAGTATCCAGGCATTATAGAGGTAAGCAGAATCTAGACAAGTTACTTATTAGAATACAAATCCTATCAGTCTGATTAAGCATGGTCATTTGGAATTATGGGAACAAGGAGAAGCTAGCATGGGCTAGTAGTGTGAGTGCTGGACTAGGACTCTGGAAAACCAGGATTCAAATCCCTGCTTAGCCATGGAAATTGGATGACACTTCCTCAGAGAAAGGCAAGGGCAAACCCTCTCTGAATAAATCTTGCCAAGAAAACCCTGAGGTGACTTGAAGGCACGTAAAAGTAACTTTTCCAAATGCTGGGGAGGAGTGGTAGTTATCCCCCTATCCCAAAGGTGAACAGGGTATTTCAAAAATTATGTTGGACCAGGCAAAAACAACCCCCCAGAAGAGCTTCAGTCAAGTCACAAGTGCCTTCAAGATGCCCTGGAGGCACAGTGGTTAAATGCCAGTACTGCAAGGCACCACGTTGCAAGTTTGATTCCAGCAGGCTCAAAGGTTCACTCAGCCTTTCATCCTTAGGGTAACATCTAAACACCTGGGGGTCATTTACACAGGCAAATATTCCTCTAAATATACTGCTAAGATAGCTCATAGTTCCCACGGATCGCAGCACAGCATCGCCTCATTCAGAAGGCGGGAAGGTAAAACACCCAAATATAGCATGCCAGGGGATGTTGCTACTTTTGCAGGTATATTTGCAATGTAGCACTTTATTGACAGTGTAAACTACCATTTCGTTAAGAGCTTCCGCAGATCTTTACTGTGATTGGTTGCTATGATATAAGGGGTGGGCTTAAAAGAGAGGGACTGCGTTCAGTAGCATCAGGAAACTTTTGAAAAATCCTCTCTGCTATTTTGCAGAAAGTCTGCCAAGAAAAAGGATTCCCAAGACCTTTCAGTCATAAAGTTCCCATTTGTCAGCTCTGCTTGGGGGAGGGAGAGAGAGGGGGGAGGGGGCAATTCGCTAACACACATTGGAAACTGCTTAATGCAGTGGAGATGTCTACATTGCTATTGCTTAAAACAGTTTGTAAGCCGCCCTGATAGCTTTGTGGCTGAAGAACGGGGTATAAATAACTAATAACTAACTAACACTTGTTGACTTGTTGCAACTCCATGAATCACACATGGGTTTCTGAGGTAAAGAATACACAGAGGTGGTTTGCCATTACTTCCTTTTGAAACATAGCCTACAGAATTTGGTATTCCCTTCTAAATCTGCCTCCCAAGTACTAAACAGGACTGGCCACATTTAGCTCCCAAGATCAGATGGGATCTGGTGCCTTCAGGGTATTCAGCATCTATTGGGCCATCCCATTTCCCCCTTTTCCATGGGCCATTTTGCCTCACAAATGTGACAATAAAGGGTTGTGGGGAACTCTCATAGTTGCTACAAGCAGTGGGAAAAGGATTAAAAGTTAAAGAGAAAACCCACCAAACTTCTACCACCTTTGGGGCGGTGTGTTGAGTGCGTGGAGCTGTCCCGGTGCCTCTGCGTGAGTTAAAGGGGTTTAGAAAGCGCGGGCGCGGGCTGTCGTCTTGCCCCTTCCGTTTGAATTTGGGGGCGCAGCGCCTTTGGTCCTTCATGTGAATTTACGAATTTGGGTCGCTGCTGTCCTGAGGTTAATTCTCAGATTTATTCGGCCGGTGGTCAGAATAGGTAACCTGTCTGTAACTGTGACAGTGAATTTCAGCCAATTGTTATTAATATTACTATTGAAAAAACAGTAACAGGACAGAACTTGGCACCTACAGCTCCTAGTTTGAAACGTTGATCTGCAGTTGTCCCTTCATATTCGCTGGGGTTTGGTTCCAGGGACCCCACCCCCACCCCCATGGATACCAGAATCCGTGAATACTCAAGTCCCACTATATGCAATGGCATAGCAAAATGGCGTCCCTTATATCAGATGGCAAAATCAAGGTTCGCTTTTGGGATTATTATTTTTTAAAGAATATTGTCAAGCCGTGGATACTTAAATCTTTGGATACCAAACCCGTGGATACGGAGGAACAGCTGTACTAGATTGTAGGTCTATCCTTATTAGTTACCAGCAACAACAGGCCAGACCACAGAGTGGACCAGATCCTGTGACAAATGCCCACTCTGTTCCTGTATCCACCCATGTGACAAGTGGATGGAGCAAGCTTGTTTTCTGCTGCTCCAGAGACTGGAACACGGAGCAATGGATGCAAGCTCCAGGAACAGGGATTCTACCTCAACATGAGGAGGAACTTTTTGACAGTAAGAGCTGTTCAGCAGTGGAACACACTCCCTCGGAGCATGGTGGGGTCTCCTTCCTTGGAGATCTTTAAACAGAGGCTGGATGGCCATCTGTCGGGGATGCTTTGATTGTGTATTCCTGCATGGCAGGGGGTTGGTCTGGATGGCCCTTGTGGTCTCTTCCAACTCTACAATTCTATAATTCTATACCTCTTAAAAAGTAAGAGAAGACGAGTTTCGAAAGTGCATTTCACTTGTCCCGAAGAGAAGGGTTAGAACGGAATACTTCTGACCCAGCTCCTGTGTGTGTGTGTGTGTGTGTGTGACAGTTAGACAAACAACAGCCTTGTGTACAGTGCTGCAAAGCAGCTGACTTTTAATGGACTGTGTTTCTATGCCCCAGGAAAGAATTCAGTCAAATTTATTATTTTGTGACTTGGCACAGAAGCAAATCCAAACAAGAACACTCTGCTTCAGAGTCATTCTCCCTTTCCTCATTACAGCTGATTGCATTAATTGACACTTATCTTTCTCTTATGAAATCAGCATTTGTTATTTTATTTTATTTTATTCAAGTGCAAGGAAACACTTGTTGGGAGAAAGCACCCACATTCAAGAACCCATTGTCTTTCATTAGCAACAGAATGAAGAGGGATACAAGCTGTGTTTCCTTTCCAAGGCCTCTGTACAGATTTGTGGGTTGAATCCTATTCCCCACCTATTTTCAGTTACCAGAAGACTGTTTCCAGGGCTGTGAATAAGCCTATAAAATTAAATTGTCTGGTTGAAAGAAAAGAAGGTGCTAGAGCAAAAGCAGTTTACAGGAGGTCAGCAGAGATGCGGGGGGGGGCTTTTCACACTAGACAATTATAGCAGTATGATCCCACTTTAACTGACTTTGGGGCTTACTGCACTCTGAGGAAAAGCAGCAAGGAGGCAGGAACATTTCGTCTTTCATGCTGCCTTACCACATGGCATTGTCATTTTTTTGTTCCGGCCCCATGGGTGACTGAGGTCAAACTGTAATTTTTTGCTAACCAGAAAAACCCATTAGCAAAAAGACATGATTTTAGCTCAGTCCCCCATGAAGCTGGAGAGAAAGGATGATGGCATCTTCAGTAAGACAGCAGGGAAGACAGAACATTCCTGCTGCCTTGCTACTTTTCTTTGGAGTGTGGAATGCCCCATAGCTATAGAATCCTGGGGTTTGTGGTTTGGTGAGGTAGTAGGGGTATTTGGCTGAGATTGCTAAATATCCCTCCCTAGACTATGGAGATTATCACACCGGACCCTATAAACTGTTTCTGTCCCGCTACCCCCCTCCACCACTACACTCCCACCCCGCTCCCATCCCTCTAACAATTTTTTTTTCAAAAAATTCAAACCCTTCCCTTGCCACACAATCAGGAGCGCTCCCCCTCCCTTTGGCAGTCTAGGCGTGAATTGAGCTGTCACAAAGCTCCATTCACGTCCTGAAAAGCAATTCCCGCCCATTCTCATGAGAGAACGATTGTGCAGGTTATTAAAAATACAAGGAAAAAAACTGACAGCAAGCATAAAAACACACTCTACACTTACAAAGCAACCTGGGGGTGGGGAAGGTGACACTTATCTGGCTGTCTCAATCATACCCGGAAGTCTTCGGCACAGACCTCCTGGTGACATCAACGTTCTGCTGGCATCGCGCCAGCAGAACAGGTCATCTTTTTACTCACCCGTCATTCCATTTCTATAATGGAATGGGCTTCTTATTGATGACTTTCTCCCATCAATAAGAGGAAGCAGGAGGGGAACAGGAGCAGAACGGGAGCATCACAGGATAGGGACATCTCTCTCTGGCTTTTCTTCGCAAATGAAGATTCAAGAAGGACTCATCCCACATTTTCTGCAAGCGCGCTGATGACTAAAAAGGCCAATCCAAGATAGACAAGTCCAGTTGCAGAAAGCACAGCAGAAGGTTTCCTTGGGTGATGTTACCGGGTTGTGATTCTTTCTGCATTGTTGTTTCTCTTCAAGACTTGTTCAGCGTGAGTTCTCAAATAAGGCTGCAGCATTGTGGATAGTGCGTCTCCATGCCTCCTGATGTGAGGCCAGGGCGGACCACTGTTGGTGATCAATTTGGCCTAGCCTGAGATGTTGCTTCAGGGAGTCCTTGTATCGCTTTTTTGGAGTGCCCCTCTTACGCTGACCCATGGCAAGTTCACCGTAGAGTACTGTTTTGGGGAGGCGATGGTCCTCCATCCTATAAACATCCCCTGCCCAGCACAGCTGTGTTCTCAATATCATGGCCTCAATGCTAGTGATCCCTGATTGCTCAAGGACAGCAACATTAGTCACATAGTCAGTCCAATGTATATTTAGGGACATCAGGAGACTGCTAAAAGGCTTTTAAAAAAAAAAAAAGGTAAGCCTTTTAGCGGTCTCCTGTCGTCCCTGGCCTGGGATGTTTTCCCCATCTGATAATCTCCTGTGACTCACAGGATTCCATGACATGGTATAATGGCATTTAAAGTGGAATTGCAGTTCTATTCTAGGCATGAAAAGGACCCAAGGCTATCTTCTAAGGCTGAAGTGGACAGCTATGGAGAGTCTAGAGTCTATGCTTTGCTCCATTTTCACCCCCTGGACTGCTGGGTGCTGTAGTCACCAATTATTTTTCACTAGGAATGGCCAATAGGTAATTTCCACTTTGAAAAACAAGCAAACTATTTTCTCCCCAAAATGGTATATGGGCATCCAAGACAGCAGTAGAAAGGACAATCACTCCATCTGAGAGGCTCTGACTGGTGTGGATTTTTTAAGCCAATGTTTTGTTCAGGTGTTTTTTTTTAAGCAATAAGCAGTTCTGGGGAGCATCTTCATTAGGGGGCCTTGGCATGCCAGTGGCCCAATCTGTTTCCACCCTTGATCTGATGCATACCATTAATGTGGGGACTCACTTTTCATCTGTGGTGTTATTTTTGTGTTAGGCCAAACTAGGCTGACATGTCTTGCCTCCAGTCTCCTAAAGCCTGATGCTCAAAATGTGGGCCTTATCTGTGTCACAAGGCAGTCTATTGTCATCATTGGACTGCCAAATATTGACATTCCTCAGTCTTCTATGGTGAGGAAATAATGTTTGTAATCCTTTTGGTATCTTAAACGTGTGGAAGTTCCCTTTTATCTGATGTGCAATGTCTGAATTCAGTTCAAGGTCATAGAAATTAAGTAGCACATGTGGTTCCATTACATATGTGGATGTAATGTAAGAGAGATTCAGTAATGGGGCCATTTAAATAAAGAGGTGGTCAGGTCTCTTTCTATGGTAATCTTCAGAAAGAAGCTGAGCAGCTACCTGCTGTGGATGCTATACCTGAAGTTCCTGCAAGGAGCAGGGGTCTGGACTTGGTGGCCTACGGGGCCCCTTCCAACTCTATTATTCTATGATTCTGTGTGTATTGGCAGCTGAGACTGATCCATCTACCCCTTGCTGAAATGGGTGGTAGTTCTCCTTTGCTTGGATATTCATGGTTGGTTTGGACATTTGGCTGTGCAACGCTGTCATTCAACATGAAAGTCATGTAGCATAATCAGTCCATAACTCCCTGTGTGGAGGTTTTTGCTATGCAACTCTGATGTTGGGTCACAACCATTGTTGTGTTTTTTCCAGTCCAGTTCTATGCATATTCTAAAGGAGAATTGACTGAGATTATGGGGCCAACTCTTAAGGAATTGTACATAGGACTGTGTTCATAATGTGTTGTTGTTATTGTTGGGTTATTTTGTTTTGTTTTAACCATCCTATCAATCCTATTGTCTGAGACTCAAATGAGAACACTTATGAATGTGCCAGGAAGACTCTACCCACTAATGCGCTCTCATCTTTCCCCATTCCTCCCTCAAGTCAAGGATGTGAGGATAATACAGCTGTGAGGTGAATGATAACTAAGAAGACACCCAGCAACACTATCCTAACAGCCACCTGCCAACCTGTGGCCATGTTTCCTCGCTTAGTCTATCAGTATTAAACATGCCCACGTACATACATACGTAACTATGCCACAATTCATCTGGGCATTACTGTCTCTAACAGGCAAATGTGTGATAATGCACTTGGCCCATTAACACTGCAGCTGCGTAGGAGATTAGCTACGAGGCACCCTGGTATGCCATCAACTAGGCATTTATAAAATTAGGGTTTGGTGTCTAATCACTCACTGAGGAGTCTAGGCATTAAATTCTTCAGTGTTCAACAACATTCTAGCACTGGTGTTTCCCTGGAGTGTTAGACAGAAAGCATGCATTTTTTAAAAAAGAGAGAGAAAACTGGTTGAATCAGGGCCAATCTGCATTACTCAGGTTTTTTCTTCCCATACAATTTTAGTAATGTTCTCTCTCCCTTCCAAATCTGCTCCATGTGAAGATAGGGGTGCACTCTATGGACAGAGTTCCCAATGTTCATTCTACCTCTCTGTCTTCTCACCCACCTGTTCTGTTTGGATGAGCAGTTCACTTGGTTTTTACCTCCAACTGACAGACATATTTCTTAGATCATATGTTTCTTCAGTGATTTCTTTTTTTAAAAAAAGACAGCTTTTTAACACCATTTAAAGCTCTTAAAAAGAATAACTGTTTGATGACAGAAGAAAGCTGGATTCCTGCCTGATCAAATCACAACCAAACATAGTCCTCTGAAAGAGTGGATAGTAGATTTTGCTGCCCTTCATGTCATTCACTGTTATAGATGGGACAATCTGTTGCTTTCTTTTACAGTACATATATTTTTTAAATGTCCTTTTCTCCCCATCTTGAATCTCTTTCTCCCTCTGCCTACTGGGGGATACACAGGGATTGGACATGCATGAGTAAGAGAGGGGCAAAGGAGACATTCAGGATGGAAAAACCAACTCCATGACATTCTTTAAAATCAGTCAGGCAGACTGATTATAATTTTGGTAAATTCTTTTTTTTTTTTTAATGCCATAAAACAGGTTTTTCACCCACTGGCACAGCTGTTTCTGCCATAGAAGTGACTGTATTATATCTGTCTGCCATTCAGTGTTAATGATGAGGATCCTCTCAGGGAAAAAAAAGTAGCAACTTGAATTTAGAACTAATACACAAGGATTCACAACCAGACATTTATGAGTTAAACACTCAGAAGGCCTAGGCCTATATGCACAAATCTATCTATGCACAAGTTTTGATTTCTCCCATATTTGATCCCCATCCCACCCCCAAGAATCTTTCTGTGACAAATATGAAGAACAGTATGCATTTTGGTAAATTCTTATAAACGACAAATGAAAATGAAATTTGCAACTTTCCCTATTGGTAACAAATATGGTGAAAAACTAATTTCTGCCAAATCAGAAGCACAAGTTTCTAGTCCAAATGTCAAAGCCCTGAGGAGCACCCAGCATCTACCCTCCCATTAACAGCCTGCCCAACAGCAGCTATAGTCACTCAGCACTGCTCTCCATGCTGCAACTTACATCTTTCCAGCTGGCATCCATTATTTTCATTCTCTCGCAGTGCCTGTGGAGAAAAGACCCACTGCGTCACTCAAGAGGGACATTATGTCAGGGCTCTAGGTACAATGTGGAAAATGATGGCCCCCAGCAAGGCTACTGGGCTGGGAGCGAAGGAGAAGCAGCAAAATGAAGGCCTCCCCACCCCCACAATAATTCTCCCTCCACATGAAATCTTCCTTGAGTCACCACATTTCCAGCATTTAAGTAGCTGAAAACTTCAACTGAGCATTTAGAAATACAGTGTAGGCATCCAAAGAAAAGAGGCAGGTAATACCAAGGGAAGGTGACAACAGGATATTTAAGAGCTTTAGATATTAATAATTTTCAATGTCTCATTCTATGCAGTGCTAGGAATCTGGGGACCAAAAGAAAACTACATTGGAGGTGGCGAGGGGAGATGGACTCTTATTTGCAGAGGCAATTCCCTCATTCCCCTTGCCCCACACAAGCAAACATAAAGTAGGGCACTTCCAATGGGGACAAGACTGACTTGTTATGAAAGTTGAGGCAACTGGCAGGCACTGAAGGATCATAGGGATAGATCCCCTCCTTTCCTGTGGCCATTTCCTGCTCTTGAAAGACCCAATTGTGTATGCAACCTAAATTAGGCTGCTGCCCATGGGTATGGTGGAAGACACTGTTGCCAATGTTGAAGTAAAATTCACCTGCAACTCAATGGGCTGCCTTATGTGAAATGGAGTAGGGCACCATTTTATCCTTTGCATCAGGCAACTAAATGGGCCCTGTCAGATCTGGCACCAGGCTTGTAGGTTTTTCCCCTGGCCAGGACATGAAAATTGTTTGAATATCTAAATATGAGATGAGAATTGTGTGGCCCTCCAGATGATGCTGGACTGCAAATCCCAGCAGTGGTGGGGTGAGGGATGATGGTGAGCAGACTTCCACAGCTGAAATCCCATGGAAGTTATTATACCTGCATGCATGCTAAGCTTCATATTAAAACTGATTTCTTAACTTCTTTCCTTGCAAGTGGACTCAAATAAGATTCATATCCTGGCAAGTATTTTAGGCTTGTGGTCTTAATTAAAATTCTAATTTAAGATTTTGTTTATTTTGGGATTTAATTATAATCTCCATGTGCTGTTAAATACATGAGGCTTTTGTTTTGCTTTTTCCAGGACAGCAGTGAGACAGATACCCTCCTGAAGTGTCTGGGAGATAGGTTTATTTATTTATTTATTTATTTAGCAGATGGGAAGCTTGGCTTTGCAAGAGCTGAAGCCATTCCCACCATGGAGAAGCAAGTAATAGAAATATTCACCTGTTACATTTCTGCCATACATTCAGTCTTTGAAAAACAAAGAAACCACACTAGGAAAAGCTGCCTCTTTGTAAGTTGTATATATGGCTGGAAACCTGTTGGTAGGGCCCAGTAAGAACAGACCCATTGAATCAATTATTGAACGATAAGCCAACACTTAAGTAAATCCAGTTGGTTTCATGTCTCTACTCTAATTGAAACTAACTAATAGGTTATGGCTATATATTCATTTTATTTCCTTTGCCAAAGTTCTTCACACAGCATTTGAATGAGTGAAAGATTCACTCATTTTTAATAACAAATTACCAAAGTTTTTAAAATCCCTTCATCAATGGGATAGCAAGAACTTAAGATTTAAAAGTTACAGAGGAAGCAAAACTGGCAAATTTATCCACCCAGGTAGAGCATTTTGTATGGGCTGTGAAGACCCTTAAACTCCCCCTCCATTTCCCTTGACAATATACACTGGACTGACTATGTGACGAATGTTGCTGTCCTTGAGCAAGCAGGGATCACCAGCATTGAGGCCATGATATTGAGAACACAGCTGTGCTGGGCAGGGCATGTGTCTAGGATGGAGGACCATCGCCTCCCCAAAATAGTACTCTACGGTGAACTCACCACGGGTCAGTGTAAGAGGGGCGCTCCAAAAAAGCAATACAAGGACTCCCTGAAACAACATCTCAGGCTCGGCCAAATTGATCACCAACAATGGCCCGCCCTGGCCTCACATCGGGAGGCATGGAGACACACTATCCACAATGCTGCAGCCTTATTTGAGAACTCACGCCAAACAAGTCTTGAAGAGAAATGGCAACGCAGGAAGAATCACAACCTGGTAACATCACCCGAGGAAACCTTCTGCTGTGCTTTCTGCAACCGGACTTGTCTATCTCGGATTGGCCTTTTTAGTCATCAACGGCTTGCAGAAACGCGGGATGAGTCCTTCCTGAATCTTCGTTTGCGAAGAAAAGCCAGAGAGAGAGAGAGAGAGAGAGAGAGAGAAAGAGAGAGAGAGAGAGCAGGCAGGTACTGCATGAAGTTCTCCATACTTAATATAAATGTAACCACTGAATTTTGACCACTGAAGATGGATGAAAATTTCAATTCTAAGAACTGTGTTTGTCTGTGTCCTCAAGTCACCTGTCAACTTATGGTGATCCCATAAATTTCACAGGGTTTTCTTAGGCAAGCAATACTCAGAGGTGGCTTGCCAGTTCCGTCCTCCAAAATATATCCTATAGCAACTGCCCCCACCAAAAGAAGTTTAACCATTTTTTAAATTCCTTCATAAGAAAGTCCAAAAGTTGGAGAAAATCAAATAGACACAGTGTTTCATTCCTACACAAAACTAATACTCCCCATTGCTTTTCCGGGAATTTTCAAAATTGATTTAATTCCCTGCATAAAATGGTTTGCAAGAGGAGATGTTTCATCAACAGTCTTCAGGCTAAGAGTGTGAACAGTCAGACAACAACTTTAGACTGCCAGAGTACTAACACTGAATTGTAGCAGACCAGAGGTTGCTGAACCAATGGCTGTGAAATGTAATCAAAGCAAAACACCCATATTCCTGTTCCAGTAATAATTTAGAGGACAGAGGTATTCATGCCTGCATGTCCTCATTACAGAACACATGAGCTGAAGCATCACTGGAACTTTAACACAAAATGCTTGTCCCCTTGTGAAGGTACGGAAGTGAGTTAACATTCTCCAGGAAAACTTTGCAGTGAATAATAATAAATGGACTTCGAAGCTATATTTTAGAAAAGCACTTTCCTTCATTGCAAAGCACAGCTCAGGCCCATAACTTGGGTAGTATAGGGAAATAAAGATGTCAGGGGGAAATAAAATGATGTTTTGAAACTCTCAATGGCTGTTGTGAGGATTTGAGGCTTCCAGATGCAGAAGGATGCGGCAAAGGAGAACATAAGTAACACTGGTAGATAAAAAAAAAAATTAAAGCAAAGGCTTTCCCAGATGACTCTAAATCTCTCAGGTGGCAAATACAGATGCTGACTCAGAAACACTGCTGGGCTGATTTCCTTTGTGAAATACAGTATCCCAGTGGGGATATAGTCATCGGGGTTCTATCATTTCTTGACAGTGGCATCCAAATCATTTGTTTAAATCATGCCATAGTAAAGAAGATGAGAAATATGGTTGTTTTTCATAGAATCATAGAATCTTAAGCTTTGGAAAGGACCACACGGGTAATCTAATCCAACCCCCTGCCATGCAGGAATACACAGCTGATGAACTCATGAAAGATACCCATCCAACCTCTGTTTAAAGAACTCCAAAGATGGATAGCAACTAAAACACAATTGCCTCTTTAAATGAATGTTATACCACATTTCTATCAAACCCAAGCAATTTACAATAGTAACAATATTGTACTTTGAACATATCATGACTCATTGGAAAATACAGTTGTCCCTCCATATTCACGGATTTGGTATCCATGGATTTAAGTATTCATGGCTTGAAAATATTCTTAAAAAAATAATAATCCAAAAAGCAAACCTTGATTTTGCCATCTTATATAAGGGACACCATTTTGCTATACCATTGCATATAATGGGGCTTGAGTATTCCATGGATTTTGGCATCCACGGGGGATCCTGGAACCAAACCCCAGCGAATGTGAAGGGGCAACTGTATAATCATGCTTTCTAAAGTGAAAGGCAACAGAAAATGAAGATCACATTACAACTCATTAACTCACTCGAGGAAGCCACAGCCCTGAGTTTGCAAAACCTGGGCAGGGTTGTGGATGACAGGAGTTCTTGAAGGTCTCTTGTTCCATAAGCTGAAGTTGACTTGACATCAAATAACAAACAAACAATATAAAATCAGGGCTCTCTCCAGTTCAAGCGTGACAAGTTTTGGTCAATGCATGTACCAGAAGTTCTGATGTCACCCAACAGTCTTTCTGGCAGTGGCAATAGAAGCCGTCATGATTTACACAGAACTTTGGAAAGTTGCATTTTGGATTACAAGTCCTCCAATCTCCTGGCCAAGGGCTAGCTAGGAGATTTGTTGAGTAGTAATAGTAGTGATGGTGGTGGGGATAGTTTAAAGCTCTTATATTATACAGTACCCTGACACAGCATTGATACAACTCATTCTGGGAAATTTTGAAATGCAAAAAATTATAGTCTGTTAGTTTTGGTTTCTCTGACTATTTTTTTTTTCATTTTCCCAGGCTTAGCTTTAATGAATCCCATTTCCTTTATGCATTTTTGCATGCATTTCTCCCAATATATTTCCCTGGTTAGTTAAATGGTTAAGGGCAAGGTCCAACATATGAAAAAAAAAAATCTGTATTATTTTCACCAATTTACATAAATCATTCTGTGCAGATTTCAACCTCATATATGCATTTGTCTATGTGCTTCCTGAATGGAAAACTGCATCACAAAATTGGGAGAAGTATGACTTTAGAAGGCTAAAAAGGGAAGGTAGACGCAGTACGCTTGCATTAAAACATGAACCAAATCACTTTGCCTCTCCCAGTTAAAATGACAAGCAGCTCCCAGCATTGCACTAGCAGATAGAAAACAAGCAGGGGATGGAGAGTAAGGGATGAGCCAGCAGCTATTAATTTTGGACTGTATCACACTGTACTGTTATAGTGGTATTATTCCACTTTAACTGCCATGGCTTCCTCTTATGGAATTCTGGGGTTTGTAGTTTGGTGAGGCCTAAGAGCTCTCCAGATAAGAATGCTAAACACCCCTCCCTAAACTGCAAATCCCAAGATGCCACAGGAAGCAGCCAGATCAGTTAAACTAGAATAATTGCACTATAACATATAGTGTGATAATTTATTGACTTCCAGCATCTATACAGGCATACCTCAGTTAACAAAGCCTCTGACAAAGAAGCTCCATTTTACAAGGTCTTTTTATTCCTGCACTCTCCCCCCTCCCACTATTTTCTTACTCATCCTTGGTCTAGCTGGAAGTTTTTAGCAACACCAGCGTTGAGAGGATGGTGAAGGAGGGCTGGAGAAACACAGACTTTCAGTGCCAGTCTGTCTGCAGTAAACAACTAAATAATGCTTTGGTTGGGAAAGAGCATAGATCTACAAGTGATCTGGCCACCCAAATGAAAATTGTTAAGTGGAGGCTGGTAAAAAGGGAAAAAAATCATTCCTGGGTGCATTTTGGAACATGCTTTCAAGGAGTTTCTAGAAAACTGAACATGTTTTTGTTTACTTATGCAAGGCTTACCTGACTTGATTATTTCATTCCACAGGGATACATTGTTAGTTCTGAATAAAGTCTGCTGAAAATGGTTCAATTGCTCTTATTTTCTGTTGCATGGGAACCTATTTCTGTTCTTTCCATGCTACTTCTGCCTCTGATACCAAGTTTTTCATTAAAGAACTCATGCTCTGGACCACATCTAGTTCACTAACTGAGGTATACCTGCATAATGTCCGATGGCTGCACATTCTGGTGGGATTCTAGGGCTGTGAGAGATAATAGTAGATCTCTAAAAGCAGAGTAATCAGATTAGCAAAGCAGAAGTACAACAACAAACAGTCCTATGCCTGCCCATCTACCCACGCAGGGCCTAGCACAGAAAAGAAAATAAGCTTAGTCTTCTTGGTAAAATACATGAAAGTGTACTTACAAACATTTGTGCAAATTCAAATGCATGGTCGTATTGGAGAAGAGAGGAAGAAGAGAAAATGGCAGCAAGTTAGGGTAATGCAAGAAGAGATAGGGCATGTGGAAGGGGAAAACTAAGAAGCAGGGAGTCACCATAAGTATATACTGTGTGTGAACTTCTAGAGAATGTCATGCAAACTAGCAGTTTATGAGTAAAGGCATGCAAAAATTGTTAACTCTAACAGAAATTTCATTGGCCTCAACAGTGCCTAGTAATCCTAGGTAAACTTAGACTTGAGTTTGAGCTGGAAAATAATTGTGAGGTTCACAAAGCTTTCTTCTCCTGCAGGGTGGGCTTAATCCCCCAAACATTTTATCTGAGCACAAGGTACTCAAAATTTGACATTTCTAGATAGTGTATGATCCTTCTTGTTCCTAGACTTGAGATAGTTTGGGAATACCTATTTCAAAACCTATAGACATTCATAGACTAATAAAATAAATGTACAATTCAATAAATTGCAGTATTATACATCATTTAAAAAACCACAATCAATAATTACATTTGCTGCTGCAGGTTTCTGACATGCTTTGGTTGCAACTTTCTCTTCAATTCTCTTTATTGTGTCTATAATTCTATCAGCAAATAAGCAGCCTTTAACTGCCCAATAGAATTTTGCCTTACACAGTCCCAAGAGAAGATATGAGTTATAGAAGTTGGGTTAAAATGAGAGGGAAACACATGAAATTGCCTATTTTTTTTTAATGCTAAGCTTATGGCTTTATTAATGCTGTTTAAAGTCAGAGCTATGAAGTTTTTTCCCCCACTGTCACTCTCGCTTGGACAATTTCATAGATTAGAATCATAGAGTTGAAAAGGAACAGAAGGGTCATTTAGTTCAACTCCCTCTGAGCAGGAATACCCAACAAAAGGACTCCAGAAAGACAGCTATCCAACCTCTCTTTAAAGAAGGTGAATCACCAATCCTTTGAGGCAGTCTGTTCTACTATCAAATATCTCTTCCAGTCAAGAGGGTCTTCCTAATGTTCAGGAGGAATCTCTTTTCTTGCAATTTGAATCTACTGGTTTGTGTTCTAGTCTCTGGAGCAGCAGAAAACAAACTTGCCCCATCTTCTATATGACATATCTACCTCTCAGTCTTCTCTTCCCAAAGCTAAACATACTTACTTCCCCAAGCCATTCCTTATGGGTCTCTGTTTCCAGGCCTTCACTCTGGTGCAAAGCAATGGATCTATAATTACAGCTGGCATGGAATTTCTTTTTTGCTGCCCAAACACCTCTTGAGCTATCCAAGATGGCAAACCTACTCTCAAAAAGAGGTCCAGCACCATGGAAAAGGTCCTCCAAAGTTCAGATTAAAACCCAGAGTGGATTCACCCCCCAATTACACAGGAGCTGCCACCAGTAACACCCTTTTGATGTCCCGAGAGGACAAATTGTGGTGGTGGGAGGCAGCTCTGTTCCCACCTCCACCCCCAGCATGTCCTGGAATGATTCAAGATTCGCAGGTTAAGAAAAAAAGGCTATGGAAGTTGGAAGGTGTAAATACCAGCTGTTCTACAGCAGAGAACTAAGTCCACTCCGAAGGAATGACTATGGAACCCATATGCATTCTTTTGAGCTTTCATTTTGGAATGAACGGACAGTGAACCAAATAAGGGACATTTTGGCTTATGTCTTATACATTCTGATTTGAATGCCCAATCTGAGACCAGTGCTAGGTTCAGGATTTTTGTCATAATTCACTGGGAAAGAAGTCACACGGTTACTGGGAGAGAAGTCCAGAGATTAAGAAGCCAATGAATTATCACTATTGGAAAAACTAAGACATGCAGAAGAGTGTGCAAAAGAGTCAGAATCCAGTTCCAAGGGTCCAGAAAGCAAGGCAGAGTCTCCAAGCTGGCTTGGGTGGCTTTTCAACAGAGAGGATGATAGATGTTGCTTCCAGCATCTGTTGAGTGTTTGCTGTTGGCCTTATCTAGGCAGGCTGATTGTTCACTAAGAATGACTGGGGCACCACCAACTAAGTTGGAGGTCTGCTGAGCCCCTTCCCAAACACTCTTGTACTTTTGCTGTGCCAGAGGGAAGCAGAACAATTTCAGACTTGGCACACTTAGTGCATACATCCCTGCCTGGGAAAAGGGGAGGACATTACCAAATGCCCATATCCTGAAAGCGAGTGGAGATGGGACTTCATTCTCACACTTAGGGAATGAGGTGCATCCTCTGCTTGTGCAATAGGGTTATGGGATCAAGAGCCACAGAGAGATAATTCTGTAAGGTCAGGCCTGGGCCCTGTGGATTCCTGCACATTCATAGGTATCTAAACTTCTCCATTTAGTAGTAATCACCCAAAGTGTTTGATCAAAATAACTTCTGGCTGCAGCTTCTATGTTTTCCAGAATATTTTCAGTGACTGTGGGGTGTATAAACAAATCCACCTGGAACAAATCCTGGAAGCCTCTGAGAACAAATACTGACCTTTCTCTGTCATTTTCTTCAAAAAACCCCAAATATTCAGAGGTATAGGGCATTTGAGGGGGTAGGACTTCATAGACTGAAAATATGAGTCAGGCAACATTTTCCTCTATTAGTCCTAACCCCTATCTTAGGACTTTATCAGATGTGCCAAAAATAGCAGGATAACGACATCAGGGTAGCACAAATGGGCCCCGCTACCATATGACATTGTGGTTATCCTGTTCCCCAGCCGCAAAACCCACATTACTTTACCCATCAATAGGCCTTCAATAGTGTTGTTTTTGTGGAATTGAAAACATGTGAAACCACATCCCATTGTAATTGCAAGATTACAGCATGAATGTGCGGTCATCAGTGAGAAAACTTCCAGGTGAGAATACAAAAATGAAGCAGAGGATGCTCTTTTATGCACTGTCCCATTTTACTGGCTAGTTTTTAGATTTGTTTCAGTGCTTGTGTGTTCATTTGCTTTTTAAATTGAGTTGCTTTTAGACTTTTAAGCACACTCACATCTTCTCATAAGAACTGCTAAAATCTCACCCGTGCCAAATCACGGAAGTAAACTCCCATTCTCAAAGGGCTAGTGGTTGTCTTGCAATGATTCTGTGGTGGTTCTTTCATGTGATTACGGCAACGTGTGAAGGTAAGTGTTATAATGCCACAATATTTCCACTATGCACATTTGCATAACTACACTGTTTTGGGACGCTTATCTGATAATGTCCTTAGACTAAAACTTATCTCTTTGAAGCCTCTGAAAAGATAAAATGGCAGCTGTGTTAGTGTGTCTGGCTCTCATTTGGTCTTGGGAGAAATGCATAGTCTTGCCATCTTCTGAAGCGACTCTGAGATACAGTGTATTATTGTCCCTGTACTTTATGCAATAGTGAGTGAAACACAGTGTCTTTCATTTGTTTGCTTTTAACTTTTTTAAAAGCCACCTGGATACATCGCAATGCAGCTTTGGTGTTACCCAAAGAGCTCTTGGAAAATCCGAGAAAATATTGATTTTCTCATATGTTGGGGAAATTAGCAGCAACTCGACTTAGCAATGTGATAGGGGACAACAGAGTAGAGGATCTTTACACCTTTGTACACCCCCAGATCTCTCTGAACAGACATAAACAAACACAAGATGAAAAATTAACAATAATATTTATTAAAGACATCAAAATAATAACACCAAGCAGACACACATTCATACAGAACGCATTCACACAAGACCACTAGGAATTGAAGAAAAAAGGTTGCCAGAGGGATAGATAAGATTTCTGGGGGAAATACTACACCTGTCTTGTAGTCCAAAGTTTGTTGATCAAACCAGCAGAGTGGGTAGATGAAACTGGAGTGGGTAACACAGAGTGACATGGTGTCTACAGGAATATGCTCTATGCACAATGAAGCAGAATTTGGGACATTATTGATACCAAAAATATGCCCTAAGACAGTGGTTCTCAACCTGTGGGTCCCCAGATGTTGGACTACAGTTCCCAGGAGCCCTCTGAGGTCTCACCTTGACAGGCAGGTGGTCCTCCCAGTCATTAGTGAGGCTGTGAGTTCAATCCTACAGCCTGGCTGTCAAGGTGAGACCACCTGGCTATCAAGGTGAGACCTCAGAGGGCTCCTGGGAACTGTAGTCCAAAAACATCTGGGGACCCACAGGTTGAGAACCACTGCCCTAAGAGGAGCAAGGTTCCTGGTCTGAAACAATAGATTCCAGGAGCCTACACTGTTTGCACAAAGAGTTTCCTGGTCTTTGAGAATAGGTGGCTAAAGATGCTAATGTGTTGCAATGTCCAATGATTGGATTCAAAAACCTTAAGCTGCCTCCTCTTAAGATTGGGTGATTAAGGAAGGGAAGTTCCAAACCAGCACAAAGGATTGCTCCATCCATCTATTGTCTACCACTTGGGTGTACAAAGGAGACTGTGCCCTCTTGATCTTTTGATGTTTCCTCACAGTTCGGAATTTGTCTGTAGTCCTTCCTTTGGGCAAAGCATCGCTTTCAGCATGTCTCAGAAAGCATCCTGCTCTTCCCCATGGAAGACCACATTAATAAGCCAAATTATTAATAAGCCAATTTTGGGGGTTTCTGGGGGTGGGGCTTATTAGGGATGCTAACAATGGTTTGACATTATGATTCCCTGACTCACATCTAACATTTTAGCCACCAAATAACACCAGTACTTCTGATGGGATCTCAGCTGTCATAATTTGTCTGCTGCTTTAAGACCTCAAAAAGAGACTTCCAATGCATCATTATTTTTGTGACAGGAACTGCAGAACACCCCCCCCCCCAGTAACACTATCCAGATTTTAGAGGCTGGGGTTGAGGTGGGTGGGAAGAATAGCTGTGCACAGAAGGGGAGAGGGAAGCACCACCATGTTGAAAGGGGTTTGTGTTTGTGTGTGTGTGTGTTTTAGAGCAGGAAACTGTTTTCAGTTCACACATCAATTTCCTCAAGCCCTGTTTTGACAAGCTATTAGCAGATTTGGGATCTCACTTTTAATCCAAGCAGGTTTTCTTAAATTAATTTGCACTGCACCACACAATTCATTAGCCCCGTGCTCGTATTGAAGTGCTAACGTTTCCTGTCACCTCCTGCTCCTTTCTTAACTTCAGCTTCTTAAAACTGCAGCAATCAGGACATCAAAAGCTAATCAAATGAGACAAAATATATGCAGAATTTGGAAGCCTGCACACATCCTGTGAAGAATCCAGTTCTTATGATTGCTCTTGCAAAATTGCTGCTCTTGACTGGGGGGGGGGGAGACCCCTTAATTAAACTTTTCTTTCTTTCTTTCTTTCTTTCTTTCTTTCTTTCTTTCTTTCTTTTAAAGCAACTTGTGGTCTTATAACAAGAGCTGTTTTTTACTTCTGAAAATTCCCCTTACTGCTGGGCCAAAATCAGACTTCCAGTTTCCCCCAACTTCCTATCCCCTGCACAAAGGCTTCTGTTTTTTCTTCATTCTTGTTTGTATTTTATGGCATGCCTTACCATTGCAAAGCAAATTGTTGAACCCTCTTCCCCAAACAAGTTAAGCACCTGGGACAGATCCTTTAATACCATTAGTAAAATATGGAGTGGATTCATTACCCCACTGACATGGAAGCCACCAGTGGCTGAAGGAGTGGCCCCCCTTTTTTCTTTTCTATTGGATCAATTCAATATCAATTTGTATGCTCCTTAGCTATCCCAATATGAAAAGTTCCCATGGAAAGAAAAATTAACATGTGACATCTCCCCCCCCCCCCGGGGTTCAGTTTGGAAACTGAAGACTCTATAGACCAGGGGTGGGCAACTGAAACTGAGGAAAATAAAATTACTTCTAGAGTGATTTGCACGAGATGATTTCAAAATTAGCCAAGAATCCAAACTGGATGTCGCTTCTGTTGTGACATGTGAGCTTTCAGGAGGAGTTTAGAGCAGATTAGAGGGGTCCAGAGAATGGTTATATAGCTATTCCTCCACTCCTGAAGGTGTTCAGGAGCAGTGATTGCCTTGATTTAATTATTACTTTTTTTTAATCCTGAGGAATTTTACATTCCCCCAAATGTGGGTTTCAGGGGCTTGGTGTGGTTCACCTGGCTTGGAGACTGTAAAACAGTCATTGAAGGCCACATACTTTTCCCACCCCTGCTATAGTGCATTGAAGAGTGTATGGCACAATGACACATGGACATAGCTCAACAACCTCACATCTAAAGTAAGTAGAAGGTTCCTAGCTATAGGGATTTCACTGAAAAGTTATTTTTCCTTTGTTTTAATGTATTAATTAATTGCAAAACCAATTGTTTTCTACCCATTTGCTTGAAAACACATAGTGGAAGACATTCTTGCACTGGCCTAATTTCCCCCCTCATCTTTGGACTTTATCATTCCAATGGAAAGAAAAGTGTAGTGTTCATTCCAAAATGTATAAGGCAGCAGTAGACAATTTGTTGAGCTGGGATGGGCCTGGATTGGACCCTCCGGGAACTCACCAGGAGATTAACCCTCCTGCATCCACCAAAAAAACCCTGCACCTTCCTCTATCATTGCTCAGTGATTCTGTGGGAAATTGAACGCCGGGCAGTCAACCAACAGCTAATCACTAACTGAAGGGAAGTATGCAGATCAAATGTGACATAGCATCCCATTCATCAATAATGCTTTCAAACCAACACTTTTAAATGTTTCTGTGGTGCACAGCAAAATGTCTAAGGGAATTTGGATTGAGAAAATTTACCAGGTATGCCCAATACTTATTTCAGAGAAAGGATTTTCTCCCCTTTATTGTACACACATAAACAGTAGGCTACCAATCTTGCAACATCCAAGCCTGGAAAAGTAGGACTCACCAGTTCCCAGCTCCCTGGGTGGAAGCAGAACCAACTGCTGGCCTTAGGGTAGATCTACGGTGTAGAAATAATGCTATTAAAGTTAATCACTCTAACTGCCATGGCTCCAGCCTTCTGAATCCTGGGTTTTGAAGTTTTGTGAGGCACCAGCATGCTTTGGCATAGAAGTCTAAAGACCTTGTAAAACTAGAAATCCCAGGATTCTACAGGATGGAGCTACAGAACTTAAAATGGTGTCAAAGTGTATTGTGTCTACAGTTTAAAGCCTCCACAACAGGACAGGAAAAAGAGGCCCATAAAAGACCTCTGACTAGCTCTGAAAGGGAAAAGCAGGAATGCAGAGGCAACAAGATGGAAGAAGGGCTCCAGCTGTCTCCATTTGGACCTGAGTTGCAGGGGAATGATCAGCTGTGAACAAGGACTTGTTCAACAGCTGGTCAGAGGCCTTTCATGGCTGCCTGAGGCTGCTAACACACTACCACTACTTTAACTTTCATGACTCCATCCTATGGAATCCTTGGATTTGTAGTTTGTTGTTGTACCAGAGCTCTCTGACAGAGAAGGCTAAATGTCTCACAGAACTACAAATCCCACAATTCCAATGCATTGAGCCATGGTAGTCAAAGTGGTGTCAGACAGCATTATTACTGCAGTGTGTCAGCAGCCTGAACTGGGAGGATGCCCAAGAGAGCTATAAGCCAAGGGGGGGGGCTTAGAGGGAGTTTGGAGCAAGCTCCTCTGCAAAGGGAAAGCCAGACTGGTTGGGAAGATGAAGAGAGGACTATGAGTGGCTAATGTGAAACTCCCTTTCATGTCCTGGCAGATACCTTCTCTCTATTGGCTTGTTTTTGTTTTTGCTTGCTCCACAGAACACTAACCTTCCTGGTCTCTATTCTTTCCTGGGCTCCTCATCCTGCAACTACTTACCAGGATCCCAGCAAGGTCCATATCCTGTATACCACTGAAACCCATTCTGCAGCTGCTTTCATGGTTACATTGATGATTTCCCCTATCAAGACTCATTAACATAGAATAAATACTCCCCACCCCACCCCACCCCACCCCATGTGAGAAGCTCTTGGTATGATTGAGAGGACTGGAAAGTTGGGGGATTTGATGTTCCCCTCCCCATGGAGGCTGCAACCTCTGGGATACCAAGGCAGAACTGGTGGCTGATGGTCCCCATGTCAGTGGGGCAGGAAACTAACTCTGGGTATTGTTGTTATTGCTATATTTCTTTATACCCCACCTTTCACCCAAATCTGGGACTCAAGGTAGCTTGTTCCTACCAGTTGTATGTAGGAAGATGGTAGGACAGAGAAGAAGGCCTCTCTTGAGGATCTCAAAGCCCAGGCAGGGCTTTGGACAGGAGAATATGGTTCTTCCTATAACCTGGGCCCATTCTTTATAGAGAAGAAACAAAAAAAATCATAAATTTCATTCTCACAGGCAAAAATGGGTATAATCAGCCCTCTGTATCCACAGATTCTGTATCCATGGATTCAACCACCCACAGCTTGAAAATATTTTCCCCAGAAAATATTTCAAAAAACAAACCTTGATTTTACCATTTTCTATAAGAAGCACCATTTTACTGTGCCAATGGAATTTGAGCACCAAAGATATTGATATCCACAGGGGAGTCCTGGAACCAAACCCCAGCAGATAACCAAGGGCCCACTTTATTTTATTTATTTTTTATTTTTTATTTTTTATTTTTTATTTTTTATTTTTTATTTTTTATTTTTTATTTTTTATTTTTTATTTTTTATTTTTTATTTTTTATTTTTTATTTATTTTATATTTTATATTTTATATTTTATATTTTATATTTTATATTTTATATTTTATATTTTATATTTTATATTATTTTTTATATTTTTTATATTTTTTATATTTTTTATATTTTTTATATTTTTTATATTTTATTTTATTTTATTTTATTTTATTTTATTTTATTTCCTGTGAAAAATCCATTGAAAACTGTGCGGTTCCAAAGACTATTTCTGTTTGGGACTTATTTTATACAAGGGTATGCACAAAATGTGTATTGTTTTGTAGAGAACAAGGCATTTTCTGCCCAGAAAACAAGTTTGGACTAAAAACCAGAGTGGGCTTACTGCCACATGGTCATGGAAGCCACCAACTGGCAATACAAGGAAGGTTCTTTCAGCACAGTAGCCTGAGACTTGCTGTCCCCTTCACCTAGGGCAGAGGGCCATCATGACTGCATAATGCCCCCCATTCTATTTGTCAACAGGAGAATAAATAATTATCTGATCATAAACTCTTATGAGGATTGTAGAAGCAGCCAGCTTTTATTTTAGATTCTCCAATTAGAAAACCACATATGATTGCTAAATATACAGTCCCTCCCTGCTCCCTAAATCTGTAACTTTCTTTGAGTCTAAAAACAAACCTAACATCTGTATGCCCAGAAGACCAAGAGCTGTAAGATATGAAATAGAAAACACTCCACTGGGGGCTTTTGGATGACTGACGCTTATTAAATAATAACTGGGGGAAAAAGGTTTTAGCATAGTGTAATTCTTCTCATTGAGAAGAAAAATATCAAGATGCTGATTTTGCCTCAGGGGAAATTTAGTAAACTATTTCACAACCATTGTAACTCCCAATTCAGGCATAGGCCAGGCTTAAAACATATTAAAGATTTTACGAAAAAAACAAAGGCACCAAATGATTTTCTTCCTGCACATTTTATTTTCAAAAGGAACATTTCCCCCATTCTTTACCAAATGCCAATGCAGTCCATTTGTAATATGGAAAATTCTATGTTCTTTTGCCTCTTTTGATCCATTTTTTGCTGCCAAGAAACATACAAGAGGAAACTGGGGAGAAGGAAATGACATTGTTGATATTTGCACACCAAAGTCTTTTAGTCAAAGTCAGTCATCCTGCCTTGTTTTTGACCATGGGGATAGCAATGGGCAGTTTGGATTTTTCCTCATAACATGGGTTCAAAATGCCATACACAGAAGACTGGTCTCTACATTTAAGCAGCTGGCCAACATTTTCCAGGACTGAATTAGAGCTACTCTCTACTTTATGGAAATAATTTCTGCTGTGTAATATGGTATTGTTGTCCCCTTCATTGATTATTTTTGTCACTATTTGCCTGCTTATGTATATCAGAGATGTCACTGTATCAGCCAGTCTAATGAGATACATTGCACAGAAGTGTTTCACCAACCTCTGCCTTATCCCCATTTGGTCGGTAATATCTGTGTGATTAATTCAGGAGATTGTGGCTAAGATCCTACTGGACCACTGGTGAATCATAAGGTCATATAATCATAGAGTTGGAAGAGACCACAAAGGGCCATCCAATCTAACCCCCTGCCATGCAGGAACACAATCAAATCTTTCCTGACAGGTCTGAATCGTCTTAGTTCATCTCAGCTACAGTAAACCTCATTGAATCAATTGCCAAATGTTTGATCAATAGGTAGATGATTCCCATTAATTCAGTGATCCCAAACTCCTTATTAAAAAAGCTTCCATTTATAACAGGAAGTTTCTGTGTACATTTCAAAGGGCTGATTATGACCTGTGAAGCCCTATATAACTTTGGTCCAGTACATTATACTTTCCCATATCAGCCTGCCCACATTTTATGATCTTTGCTGGAAGCCCTTCTCTCAGTCCTACAACCCTCACATACTTGTTTGTTTAGGACACGAGAGAGGAACTTCTAAGTGGCTGCTCCCAGGTTGTGGAATTTCCTTTCGAGGGAGACTAAATTAGTTGCGACTCCGTCAACCTTCTATAAGAAGAAAAAGCCTTTTTTGGCTTTGGCAACTGACTGATTACTGAGGAAGGATATCCACCCCACCCCACCCCCCGAGGCATTAGAGAAATTACGTAGACCAACATGAAATATTGAGGACATCCCAGCATGTTCTCCATCGGAATCCCTTCATATTGTACCATCTCATGCTGAGAGATATCTCTATGGAAGTATTTTCGAGGCCTTTCTATGGAGACACTTTGCAATACACATGTGAACAACACGGTTTTGACTGGCAGGTCCCGTCAGGGCCAACCCGACTCCCTGCCTTGAATATTGAATTGATGGCATTGTAAAATTCATAGCAACAGAGTGGTAGAATTCCACCCTCTGCTCTTAAAGCATAGAATTCCACCCTCTGCTCTTAAACCAGAGGGGTTTTAAAAATAAATAAATAAATAAACTCGCTTGACTATCTGTTCTTCATAAGACAGCTGGCAAACTCCTGTGAGATTTCTTATGCCATCATGAGAATGAAAAAACAGCCAAGATCCTGTATGGCACTGCATAGTGTCACAGTATGCTTGTTGGTGGAGTGAGTCGCTTCCTTCTTTGGAGGTCTTTAAGCAGAAGCTCGGTGGCCTTTTGTCACTGGGGGGCTTAGAAGAGGGTTGGACTAGATGGCCTTTGTGGTCTCTTCCAACTCTATGATTCTAGTTCTGCATGTGGAACTACACTGCAGATAGCCATTCAACATCCCTTGACTTACCATTGAGCCACTGCAGCCATCCAGACCATTCTGTGGCTGGTAGAGAGTGAGGGTGATCAGAGAAGCATCTGGCTATGTCTCCGTAGCCAGACATGAAATTATTATCTCATCTACTGAAGTCCATTTGGTCCCTCTGGAGGTCCCAAGGCTTGTCTACACAATGGAACCCCCCCTCCCAAATCTGGTGTGATAAAGCCACACAATTCCCTTATCAAGGACAACGAGGAAGAACAGCATGGACAGACTTCAGGGGCAGAGCAGGGGACCTTGAGAGGACCACCGCAAGGAACAGCAGCAGCGAAGCCTCAGCGGAGGCGTGTGGTGGTGGTGGGGGACTCCTTGCTGCGGGGTACAGAAGCAGTGGTTTGTGGGCCTGATAAGATGGCTCGGGAAGTGTGTTGTCTCCCTGGGGCAAAGATCTGTGATGTGACCGAGAGGCTGACAAGACTTGTCAAGCCTACGGATCATTACCCCTTCCTTTTGGTCCATGTGGGAACCAATGATACTGCAAGGCACAGCTTTCCCAAGATCAGAAGAGATTATGAGGCCCTGGGGAGGAAGCTGAAAGAAATGGACGTACAGGTTGTCATCTCGTCTCTTCTGCCAGTTGAAGGGCATGGTCCAGGAAGGGAGAGGAAATTAGCTGATGTAAACAACTGGCTCCATAGATGGTGTCGCCGAGAACAATTTGGATTCTTGGATCATGGACTGCGCTTCCATGAGGGGGGACTTCTGGCAAGAGATGGGGTGCATCTTACAACACTTGGAAGAAACATTTTTGCCAACAGTCTCAAGAATTTGATCAGGACGGCTTTAAACTGAGTCAAATGGGGGAGGGAGACAGTATTCTGGAAGGCAAAAGGGCTGGAGAAAACAGTCAAACTGTCATAGAGGGAACAAGGCAAACAGCGCAAGGACCCAACAGTGGGAGGCAAAAAAACTTGCACAGGGAGCAAGTAAAGGGAACACATGGTCTTAGATGTCTCTACACTAATGCACAGAGCATGGGAAATAAGCAAGATGAACTTGCTTCTACAAAACAAATATGATATAATAGGCATTACTGAAACCTGGTGGGATGACTCATATGATTGGAATGTAGGAATAGAGGGATATAAACTTTATAGGAGAAACAGTCCAAACAGGAAAGGAGGAGTAATCGCATTATATGTCAGGGATATTTACACCAGTGAAGAGATCCATGACATCAATACTGGAAGCCAGGTAGAGAGCATCTGGATAAAAATTGAAGGGGAGGGAAACAACAGGGATGTTATTGTGGGACTCTACTACAGACCCCCAAATCAGACAGAGGAATTGGATGATGCCTTTCTAGAACAGATGAACACACATGCAGAAAGGAGAGATGTAGTAGTGATGGGTGACTTCAACTATCCTGATATTTGCTGGCAATCTAACTCAGCCAAAACTTCAAGGTCTAGCAAATTCCTTACATGACTGGAAGACAATTTCATGGTCCAAAAGGTGGAAGAGGCAACAAGGGGGTCAGCTATTTTAGATCTGATCCTAACCAATAGAGATGACCTGGTTAATGGCGTGCAAGTGATGGGATCCTTAGGTGAGAGTGATCATGTTCTCCTGGAGTTTGTTATACAATGGAAAGGAGAAGCCAGGCATTGTCAGACACACATTCTTGACTTTAGGAGAGCTGATTTCAATAAACTCAGGGAAATACTGGGGGTGATCCCATGGTCAGGAATACTAAAAGAGAAGAGACCTCAAGACGGATGGGACTTTCTCAAAAGGGAGATACTGAAGGCACAATTTCAAACAGTACCATTGAGGAAGAAAAATGGGAGGTGTCTCAAGAAACCAGGATGGATGACTAAAGAAATATCAACAGAGCTAAGTTTTAAACGGAACATGTATAGGAAATGGAAAAAGGGGGAAATCACCAAAGAAGAATTCAAACAGATAGCAAACACGTGTAGGAGTAAAGTAAGAAAAGCTAAAGCACAGAATGAGCTCAGGCTAGCTAGGGAGGTTAAGAACAATAAAAAGGGTTTTTTGGGGTATGTCCGCAGCAAAAGGAGGAAGAAGGAAATGATAGGGCCACTACGTGGAGAAGATGGCAAAATGCTAACAGGGGACAGAGAAAAGGCAGAATTACTCAACACCTTCTTTGCCTCAGTGTTTTCAGAAAAGGAAAAGGAGGACCAACCTGAGGAGAATGGAACAGAGGACACAATAGGGGAAACCCAGCACAGAATAAGCAAAGAGGTAGTACAGGAATACCTTCTTAATCTAAATGAATTTAAATCTCCAGGACCAGATGAGCTACATCCAAGAGTATTAAAAGAGCTGGCAAATATAATCTCAGAGCCATTGGCAATAATCTTTGAGAACTCCTGGAGAACAGGAGAAGTCCCAGCAGACTGGAGGAGGGCAAACGTTGTCCCCATCTTCAAAAAGAGGATCCCAACAACTATCGTCCAGTTAGTCTGACATCAATACCAGGGAAGATTCTAGAGCAGATCATTAAACAGAGAGTCTGTGAACATTTAGAAGGCAATGCCATAATCACAAAAAGTCAACATGGGTTTCAGAGAAACAAGTCATGCCAGACTAATCTGATCTCTTTTTTTTGATAAAGTTACCAGCTTCGTAGATGAAGGGAACGCTGTGGACATCGGATACCTTGATTTCAGTAAGGCCTTTGACAAGGTTCCCCATGACATTCTTGCAAACAAGCTTGTAAAATGTGGGCTCGACTAGTTAACTGTTCAATGGATTTGTAATTGGTTGACCGGCCGAACCCAAAGGGTGCTCAACAGTGGCTCCTCTTCGTCTTGGAAAGATGTGACCAGTGGGGTGCCACAGGGTTCTGTCCTGGGCCCAGTGCTATTCAACATCTTTATCAATGACTTGGATGAGGGAATTAGGGGCATACTTATCAAATTTGCAGATGACACCAAATTAGGAGGAGTAGCTAATACCCTAGAGGACAGGATCAAAATTCAGAATGACCTGGATAGACTGGAGAGCTGGGCCAAAGCTAACAAAATGAAATTCAATACAGAGAAATGTAAAGTACTGCATTTAGGGCGGAAAAATGAAATGCATAGATATAGGATGGGAGAGACCTGGCTGAACGAGACTACGTGCGAAAGGGATCTAGGAGTCCTAGTAGACCACAAGTTGAACATGAGTCAACAATGTGATGTGGCAGCTAAAAAGGCCAATGCGATTTTGGGCTGTATCAATAGAAGTATAGTGTCTAGATCAAGGGAAGTAATAGTGCCACTCTATTCTGCCTTGGTCAGACCTCACTTAGAATACTGTGTCCAGTTCTGGGCACCACAATTCAAAAAGGATATTGACAAATTGGAGCGTGTCCAGAGAAGGGCAACTAAAATGGTGAAAGGTCTGGAAACAATGTCTTATGAGGAGAGACTTAGGGAGCTGGGTATGTTTAGCCTGGAAAAAAGATGGTTAAGAGGCGATATGATAGCCCCGTTTAAGTATTTGAAGGGATATCACGCTGAGGATGGATCAGGCTTGATTTCTGCTGCTCCAGAGACTGGAACACGGAGCAATGGATGCAAGCTCCAGGAACAGAGATTCCACCTCAACATGAGGAGGAACTTTTTGACAGTAAGAGCTGTTCGGCAGTGGAACACACTCCCTCGGAGTGTGGTGGGGTCTCTTTCCTTGGAGGTCTTTAAACAGAGGCTGGATTGCCATCTGTCAGGGATGCTTTGATCAAGATTTCCTGCATGGCAGGGGGTTGGACTGGATGGCCCCCGTGGTCTCTTCCAACTCTACAATTCTATGATTCTATGATTCTATGAACATATTCCCGAATCTGGTGAAATAAGGACACACGGCATTAAGTCCTATCCACATCATACTCAAGGTATACCACCTTTAACCCATGTTTTTAAAAGTCACAGTTTTCTTTGGGGTTTGCAGAAACTCCAGAGAAAACTTTAGTGTGAACAGTGCCTCCGCTGTGGATTCGAGGGCGGGTGGGAAGGCAGGACAGATCACTGCCTGGCAGGCACTAAAATTTACCTCAATGTCCAGGGCAGCTCCTAGCCTAGAATGGTTAAAGAAAGGTTTTTTCTTCCTCAGCATTTCCAGCAATGGCACATAGTCACTGGCTCTGAGGTCAGAATGAGGGTGCCAATCATGAGGTCAATGGTGAAGAAGATGATTGGGCTTTCCCCTCACTGTTGATCGCATGGCTGAGTGCCTTGTTCTAACCTCAGCACAAGCAATTCCAACCCCAGCGTAAGACCTCAGTCACTCACGCTGAGGTCAGAAGAAGGCGCCCTGCCACACGATCAACAGTGAGGGGCAGCCCGACTGTCCTTTGAGATCAACAGAAAAGATTCTGCTGTCTCATAGGGGGTGTGTGGAATTGACAGTTCCTTGTTTTCATAGGTGAGAATTAAACAAGCAAGGATTTACATCCCTGTGATCAACCCTGCCATCAAACTGTGTGCTTAGTGCATCACGGGGAAAGACTGCCATTGCAAGCATTCCATCCTGCATGATGGCATTTCTGTAAAATGGATCATTAATCTGAGTTGTCAGTTGAATTTATATTTCTTCAAAGCTTTGCAGTGTTTTCTCAAAGAAATATTTCATCAGAACTACACAAAAATAAGTTATTTCTTCCTTAGTCTTTGGGAATAGCAAATATTAAGTAGGGCATTGACAATAGCTTCCACAAAGGAGCTTGACCTTTCCTATTAGTAGACTTCCATCACTAGTATTTTTTTAAAAAATAAATAAATTCAACCACCATTTGTTGTTGTGATTTGCCTTCAAGCTGACTCCCATTTAGGTTTTTCTTGGAAATATTTATTCAGAGGAGGTTTGCCATTGCCTTCTTCTTAGACTGAGAGATATTGACTTGTTCAAGGTCACCCAATGAGTTTCCAAGGCTGAGCAAAGATTTAAATCCTGATTTCCTGGAGTTGAAGTCTAATGCTCAAACCATAGTGTAGCAGTTTGACTATTGAACTAGGCTGTGAGAGACCAGGGTTCAAATCTCCACTGTGTGACCTTCGACAAGTTACAGTGTCTCAGCTTCAAGAAGGCAATGGCAAGCCCCCTGTGGACAAATCTTGCCAAGAAAACCCTATGATTGGGTCACCATAAGTTAGAAATGACTCGACAGCACACAACAACAACAACTGTAATAGCAATCACAACAATAATAAAAAATAATGCTCAGTATTATCTTGATAGGGGAAGTTGTGTTGGATGTCAGCCCTGTATCTGACTGCATAAATCCATCTGAAGCAAAACAGGGCATTCAGAACTTAGCTTCCATTGATGTCTTTTTTATTTTCCTGGAGATGGGAAACCTTAGTTGAAGAGCAGCTGTCTTATAGCAATTGTTCATTATGTGTATCTTACATGTTGAGAATAAGCACATTCATCCACCTCTGCCTTTCTGTACATGAGGATGATAAAGGGTCTTTTCTTTCCTTTGATCCTGACACCCTACCCCAGTTTTCTCTGAGGGAAAGGAGGGTCTGTTTGAGGGTGGATGATAGGCCTCTGTCTCATCAACTCAGCAGGCTCCACCTGCTCATTACTCAGCAGGAGATGAAACATTTGAAAGGAAAGTGTCAAGAGCTGAGACTGAGGCAAAGGGGCTTAGTGCTTTCATCTAAACAGGCAGAAGGTCTGCAGAAGATGGGGGTAACATGTGAAGGAACAGATTGCCATTGGGGCAAATGCAGGAAGAAGAGAAATTCAAAAGAAATACATATGTAATGTGATGGCAAGGAACGAAACAACTGAATCTGTTTTGCAATGTCATAGAGTTGGAAGAGGCTGCAAAGGCCATCTAGTCCAGCTCCCTGCCATGCTGAAATACACAACTAAAGCACTCTTGAAATCTGCCCATCCAACCTCTGTTTAAAGACCTCCAAAAAGGAGCATCTACCATAATATCTGGTGATTTATTCCACTATCAAACAGTACTTACCACCCAGAAGAATTCCTAACGTTTAGGTGAAATCACTTTTCTTGTAATATGAATCCATTGGTTCACATTACAAGTCTCTACAGCAGCAAAAAAGAACCTTGTTCCATCTTCTGCATGACATCCTTTCAAATATTTTTTTGAAAAATGGCTATCATATCACCTCTCAATGGTCTCTTCTCCAAGCTAAACACACCCAGTTCCCTAAGTTGTTCCTCATAAGGTGTGCTTTCCAGACCTTTTACCAATTTGGTTCCCATTCTCTGGACATGTTCCAGCTTGTCAATATCCTTATTGAACTGTGGTGCCCAGAACTGGATGCAGTATTCCAACTGAGGTCTGGCCAAAGCAGAACAGAGAGGCACTATTACTTCCTTCTATCTGTACACTTTAGTCCTGTTGATGCAGTTCAGAATTGCATATCACTGTGAGCTCATGTTTACTTTGTGGAGTACTAAAACCCCAGATCCTTTTTACATGTAGAAAAACAACATAATAAGGTCAGTGGTTAGTGTAGGGAACCAAAATTTTGGACATTTATAAAATTCCTTTGGTCAGCTTGGACTTGTTATGGCCATGACCTTCAGGTGGAAGAAGGAGGGGAATCAGTCAATATGTGAGGCAGGCAAACTGTCCCAGGCCTCTGATGCTGGTGTTCAGAAGCCTACTACATGTTGAGATGCTGGTGAGGAGTCCATCGAGTATGAGGAAGCAGTGGTAGGCTCACAAGAATGCCTCCCTGCTGAGGCCAAAGAGTTGAATTCCTCCCACCTGCCACATCTTTCCAGTGGCACAGCATGCCAGACTGGAACACAAGAGTGAAGCACAGGTCTTCACGCCAGGTGGGTGTCCAGTTAGGAATCAGCCTTCCTCTAGTGAGGGGATATAGCTCAGGAATGGTGGACTAGAGATACAGACTCATGTATCTATTCCATCACCATCATCTTTGAAGAAATTGGTCTCTTACTGCCATCTATGATCCCAAAACCAGTTCCATAACTTGCTGTCATGCTAGCAATTGCATACAGATAAGAACTGGGTTGGTGCCTGTCTCTTGTTTTAACTTACCTCTCATGATTGTGGTTAGGAATAAAACACAGTGTGTGTGTGTGGGGGGGGGGGTAATAATGTGCTTCAGCTCTTTTTAAAATATGGGGTAAAATGTTACATGAATAAAAATATACACTTGCTTGTACCAGTGAAAATAGCAGCTATTTTGCCCAATAATCACACAGCGTGATGTTAATTACAGTTGCAACCGTATATACACTTACTGAGGAATAAGACCTATTTAATCTAGTGGGATTTACTTGTGAGTAGATGTGTGTTGTAGGAGTCCAGGTGTACAGGCAGAATGAAATCGCTGTTTCAGATAGCTGATTATGACTGTCTTGAAAGGGCAGCAATTTGTTAGCTATTTAATTTATTATTGTTGTACTTTTATTCCCAGGGAGGATGTTAATACACTTGGTGTATTGTGTCCCTCAAATCCCAAAAAAGCTTTTGTAGGTAATGCAGACATTAAGGGGCTCAGATATATAGAATAACTGTACACCTCAACTTTGTAATAGCTATATAGAAGACAAAAGACAATTTGACCAGCGAAGCTTGTTGGGCAGGGGCACGAAAGCATTAGTGCCTGAGATTTTTTTTTCTTCCATAGAACTTTTACAGTTACAAGAACAATGTTTTCTCTTATATCTGGTCAACCTAGCAAACCCTAACTATGGGCTGTATTTAATTCAGTGCCAGAAATCCAAGATGATTGATTTGAGGTCCCCTTCAAAGATCTATTCTTCCTCTCTGTCAACATGGCATACGTCTAGATATTAGTGCTTCAGGTACCACTTCTTCTTCCCAGCCCATGTTCAGCTACTTGGTTCAGCTACCAAAGGCTTTTAGACTGAGCTGGGGAATCTTGCAAAGAGTTGTTGCAGTGGGTCAGCCATCTGCCACTGGGTACATGGGTTCCAAAGTCCTTATTAGCATCAGAGTCAATGTTAACAGCTTCCTATTACTTTATGTTTACTAGTTACAGCTGGAAAGTCTCACTTTAGCCTGGCAGTTCAAGGCTTGGAATGGACAAAGTGAGTAAACTTTCCTTTTAGCTTGTCTGTACTGTTCTCATAACTAGGAATGAGAGGTGGAATTCCACAGTTCATTTTCCTTTCTTTTACTCCACCCTATCTAATCCTGAGGATTCATCTTCCATTTGCCTCAAAACTGTTTGTATGTGTGTGGGGTGTGTGTGTGTCATGGCCTGGGGTGCTGTTATCTAGTCACAGGGGTTCGGAGTATTGGCATTGGGGTAGTCTAGGTAGAAGTCATTGTTTAGGGCCCCATTTCTACCACCTGCATGTATGGTCACGCAGAAGCCCATCCCCTAAAGGACTGTGATGCTTACTCTGCTGTAGACCACCTGATGCATGGATTTGACACCAATAAAACTTCTCTTATGTGTGTTGGTGTTCAGTTATGAACAAAGTTGTGAGGTTTTCCATGGTTTTTTTTTTTCTGGGCTGTGAGGCTGTGTGCTGGAAGAGTTTTTTCCTGATGTTTCACCTGCATCTGTGGCTGGCATCTTCAGAGAAAGGGGGGGGGGTTACAAAAAATCCTATGGATGCCGGCCGTGAAAGCCTTCAACTTCACAAAGTTGTGAGGATTTGCAGCCATTTCCCACTTAAAACAGTTGTGAGGTCCCAGAATGGTGAGGAGGGAAAAAAAATAATTTAACTCATTTTGGGGAGGGCAAGTGCCCCCACTCAGCCTTCACATAACTAATCTTGTAGTTAGCATACCACATCCCAATACACTTATTTATCCCAATACACTTATTTCCAGATAAAGCAACTCTTTAGTCAGCTAATATTAAGGGAGATGGGAGGGGGGAGAGGGAGAAAAAGAGCTTTCTAAGGAGATGCATGCGTTTTGGTTGCTCAAACCATGGGAGGTTTGAGAGCAACCCAGGGGGAGGGCTAACAAAGTTATGCACTGTAATTGTGTGATGTTAGAAGATGTTATTCAACACAGACAAGTGCAAAGGAATGCACACTGGGAGGAACAATTAAACTATTCACACACCCTGATGGCTTCTGAATTAATTGTGGCCTCTCAGGAAAATAATACCGACTTCGCTGTGGACAACTTGATGAAGATGTCAGCAGCAATTAAGAAATAGAGCACATTACTAAGGTGCATTAATATGGGTACCACCGACTTTACAGAAGGCTGAAGTATCACAAGGGTGATTTTAAGTATTTTTCTGACCTTCTCTTATTAAGATTAGAGCTACTGATCAGAATCTGTCCTGAGAAGTCTTCTCTTCTAGGCATGCCAGAACCTCCTAATTGACTGGAGGAGAGCAGGCAAATCAAAGATCATTAAGTGGGTAATTAGTGGCAGCAGGAAACTCTTAAGCCCATATTTGTTATTGTTTCCCTTCATTAGAAATGTGTGGTGTTGGTGATGACCACTTATTTCTAAAGGGGGAAGAACATAAGCTTTGGCTTTGTTTCAGTTGCGAGCTATCTCATACACTTACCCATCCAACCATACCCTCTCTGAGTATAAGCCATCTCCTACCACACATTTTGAGGATAATGTGTGATATGGGTCCTAAAAAGAGGGAATTAAACTATGGAACCAAATTTTTATTTTTTTAAACAGCATTACAAACATTATAGCATTGAAACATAATAAAATACAATTTTCGGCACAGGAGACACTTTTTGTGACACTGTTTATTTCCTGTTTTTTTAAAAAAGGCCTCTCCTAACCCTAAAATGGCCTAAGGGTGTGTGGGGGGGGTGCCTCTCATGCCCCTAAAGGTAATTTTGGGGCAAAAAAGGGGATTTTTTTCTCTTTTTTTGATCCCTGGGGTCCCAGGGATGGGGAAAGCAGCCTACAGGCCACCCTTTCCCACCTCAGCCCTAGAGGAACAAATGGAGAAATTCAGTCAAAAGCCCTCCCTACCCCATTTCACTTCCCTCAAGTATAGGGTGGAATAGTTTATGAGACAACTTGTGAACATGTGTTCCTCTCAGCCTCCCTATCACACTTTAGAAATGTTACTTTTTGGAAAATTAACCATTTCAAGACTTGGACATTCTAGGAGTAAAATGCCTGCCAAAGTAATTTTTGAAAGCTCTGAAAAGGCAAAAAAAAAAAAAAAAAAAAAAGTCCACCATTAGCCAAAAGGTAATGTCCCCCAAGTTTGGGGACAACTTGGAAGGAATTCTCCCCACCCATTCTTCGATGTTGCTCTGGGACCAATGTTATTGCATCCTTGTTATTCTTTTGAAACATGCAAGTTGGTAAATAAGTTGAGGGTTTCTCCCCCCTCCCCCTCTCTCTTTCTGTCTCTGTTTTGTAGGAAATGCCATACCTGTCTAATGCTCTTTCTCTCCCCTAAAGGAAGCTGACCCTTCAAAAGGCATATCAGACCTTCCATCGCTTGGGGAAAGGGGGAGCAATTACTTTCAGAGATGACAGCCTTCCTGTCAGATCTTTACATCAGGCCCAGCTTTGTCTCTGAGAAGTGGGACAAGGGTGCCCTCATTATCACTGCCCTTTCATGCTCCCTGCAAAAAGGGCTCTACCTTCAGAACATGAAGAGATGGCAATTCAGCAAGCCCACTTCTCATTTTGCAAGCACACACAGCACCTGAGCTCTGAAAAGCTGGGCCAACTAGGACTCATCTGCAAGTGTAGGGGAAATCTATTGCCCTAGGCTATTAAAATCTAATATTGATGGGGGCACAAAGAGTTGTGAGTCTTTTTTCATACCACCATCCAAGATGTTCAGGCTAAAAAACCATCCTAATGGAGATGGAATCCAACTTATTGAGTGAATAGCCTTTCCTTTCATGGAATGTAGCTAAATCGGTGGGGCAGCCATATGTGAAGCCTATATTCAGGGTGTTTCATATGGGTCTCTGTCTCCACTTTTATTTATTCTATTTCAGGTTAAGCCGATCAGTGATGATTGCCCCAACCAAACTTCATGGCAGAATTAAGGTTTAATATTGATTCCCCACACAATCCTAGCCCGCTACTTTAAACCACTACATTGCACTAATAATAATAATAATAATAATAATAAATAAATAAAGTCTTATTTCTATCCCGCCCCTCTGCAACACAATCGGGGCAGCTTACAATATCAAAACTCCATAGTCACAGTGCCCTAGCCCACCCACCCCTTAAAATAATATTAAATTATAAAAGATTAAAAACATACAATAATTAAAAATATATACATTAGGAAAAAAAACAAAACATATAATAGTTAAAAAAAAATCTGATTGCAGCTCAGAAAGGACAGCTGAGTCGTGGGCTGGGATAGTTATTCAGGAAAGGCCTGCCGGAAAAGATCCATCTTGACAGCTTTTTTAAAGCTGTCTAAGGTGGTAATAAGATGGATCTCGTCCGGCAGGCCAATCCATAATCTGGGAGCGGCAGCAGAGAAGGCCCTCTGGGAGTTCACCAACAGCCTTGTTTTCATAGGCTGTAACAGATTCCTCCCAGAGGACCGAAGTTCACGGGGAGGGTCGTACGGAAGGAGGCGGTCCTGGAGATAAGTTTGGCCGAAGCCATGTAGGGCTTTAAAGGTTATAACCAACACCTTGTACTGTGCCCAGAAACTAATAGGCAGCCAGTGGAGAGCTTTTAGCACAGGTGTTATATGCTGTCTTATGGAAACACCAGAAATCAACTTGGCTGCATGTTCTGAACTAGTTGAAGTTTCCAAGTCAAGTACAAGAGTAGCCCCATGTAGAGCGCATTACAGAAATCCAGATGGGAGGTTACCAGTCCATGTACCACAGTTTTGAGGTCCCTGGTTTCCAGGAAAGGGTGCAGCTGGCGTATCAGCCAAAGTTGATAACAGGCGCTCCTGACCATCGCATTTACCTGATTAGACATCTGGAGCGACGGGTCCAGGAGCACCCCCAGACTGCAAACACAGTCCTTGGAGGAGAGTGTAGTTCTATCCAGGATTGGAAGTTGTATTCCCAGACCTGGTTTCGGGCCTGTAACTGTTAGTACCTCCGTTTTGTCTGGATTCAGTCTCAATTTGTTTTTCCTCATCCAGTCCATTCCTGTTTTAAGACAATCATTGAGAGGAGAAATACCATCTGAAGTCGAAGCTGATGACCGAGACATGGAGAAGTATATCTGGGTGTTATCAGCATACTGATGACACCGCACTCCATGCCTCCGAAGGATCTCTCCCAGCTTCATATAGATGTTAAATAGCATCGGGGACAGGATGGCACCCTGAGGAACACCACAGTAAAGCTCTATTATGGTAGAGCAACTATCCCCGAGCCTCACCCTCTGGGATCTGCCCGAGAGGAAGAATGGAACCACTGCAAAGCAGTGCCTCTAATTCCTAACCCCCTCAGGTGATCCAGGAGGATGGAATGATCTACTGTATCAAAGGCTGCTGAGAGGTCCAAGAGCACCAACAGGGTCACACTACCCCTGTCGATACCCAAGCAGAGGTTGTCAGCCAGAGCAACCATGGGAGTCTCCACTCCATATCCCATCCTAAAGCCAGTTTGAAATGGATCTAGATAATCGGTTTCATCCAAGACAGCTTGGAGTTGGGAAGCGACTAGCTCTGAAGATGGCATTGTTTCAATGGAGATTATCAGAGGGGCCATTATAGCCAGTTTCTGTCTACCCCCCACCTACCCCACTCCCATTCCTGCCACGGAATAAATAAAAAGGTTTCAGACACCTACCTTCATTCCATGGCAGGAAGGGGCTCCTCCTCCCTTTGATGCCCAGTCATAAATGCAGCCATCATAAGGCTGCTTTTACGACCGGGAACTGAAATCCCGGCTGTTCTTGCGAAAGAATGGCCGGGTAGCAAATTTAAAAAGACCCCCCCCCCCAAATAACGTCAAAACAAGTAACCAAAGCACAAAAACATATTTAAAAACATACTAGCTACCTGGGGAGGGGAAAAAAAGTTTTAAACTTACCTTGTTGTCCCAATCGCACCCAGAAGTGTACGGCACGGACCTTCCCCCACGGCTGGCATCACGCAGGATAACGAAACAAGAAGGGGGCATCGTTCAGACCACCAGCTATTCCATTACAGAAACAGAACGGGTGGTCTATAAACAGTGTTTCCCCATTTTTGTAATATCTCTGGAGCAGATCAGGGGCAGGATGGGAGCAACACAGGAACAGACCAACGTCATCAGAAAGGGAAATACTTTTTCGGTCCTCTTCCATTCCTGCAACAAAATTTTGGATCTGTCTGATAATCTCCAATGTTTTGTCAGTGTATACATTTGCATCAAGAGAGATGGCATGAAAAGAAAAACAGCAGTAAACTCTGCTTTAGCGAGCAAAAGGACTCTACTACAGACCCCCAAATCAGACGGAGGAATTGGATGTTGCCTTTCTAGAACAGATGAACATACATGCAGAAAGGAGAGATGTACTAGTGATGGGTGACTTCAACTATCCTGATATTTGCTGGCAATCTAACTCAGCCAAAACTACAAGGTCTAGCAAATTCCTTACATGCCTGGAAGACAATTTCATGGTCCAAAAGGTGGAAGAGGCAACAAGGGGGTCAGCTATTTTAGATCTGATCCTAACCAACAGAGACGACCTGGTTAATGGGGTGCAAGTGGTGGGATCCTTAGGTGAGAGTGATCATGTTCTCCTGGAGTTTGTTATACAATGGAAAGGAGAAGCCAGGCATAGTCAGACACGCATTCTTGACTTTAGGAGAGCTGATTTCAATAAACTCAGGGAAATACTGGGGATGATCCCATGGTCAGGAATACTAAAAGAGAAGAGACCTCAAGACAGATGGGACTTTCTCAAAAGGGAGATACTGAAGGCACAATTTCAAACAGTACCATTGAGGAAGAAAAATGGGAGGTGTCTCAAGAAACCAGGATGGATGACTAAAGAACTTTCAATGGAGCTAAGTTTTAAACGGAACATGTATAGGAAATGGAAAAGGGGGGAAATCACCAAAGAAGAATTCAAACAGATAGCGAACACGTGTAGGAGTAAAGTCAGAAAAGCTAAAGTGCAGAATGAGCTCAGGCTTGCTAGGGAGGTTAAGAACAATAAAAAGGGTTTTTTTGGGTATGTCCGCAGCAAAAGGAGGAAGAAGGAAATGATAGGGCCACTACGTGGAGAAGATGGCAAAATGCTAACAGGGGACAGAGAAAAGGCAGAATTACTCAACACCTTCTTTGCCTCAGTGTTTTCAGAAAAGGAAAAGGAGGACAAACCTGAGGAGAATGGACCAGAGGACACAATAGGGGAAATCCAGCTCAAAATAAGTAAAGAGGTAGTACAGGAATACCTTCTTAATCTAAATGAATTCAAATCTCCAGGACCAGATGAACTACATCCAAGAGTATTAAAAGAGCTGGCAAATATAATCTCAGAGCCATTGGCAATAATCTTTGAGAACTCCTGGAGAACAGGAGAAGTCCCAGCAGACTGGAGGAGGGCAAACATTGTTCCCATCTTCAAAAAGGGGAAAAAAGAGGATCCCAACAATTATCGTCCAGTTAGTCTGACATCAATACCAGGGAAGATTCTAGAGCAGATCATTAAACAGAGAGTCTGTGAACATTTAGAAGGCAATGCCATAATCACAAAAAGTCAACATGGGTTTCAGAGAAACAAGTCATGCCAGACTAGTCTGATCTCTTTTTCTGATAAAGTTACCAGCTTGGTAGATGAAGGGAATGCTGTGGACATTGCATACCTTGATTTCAGTAAGGCCTTTGACAAGGTTCCCCATGATATTCTTGCAAACAAGCTTGTAAAATGTGGGCTAGACAAGTTAACTGTTCAATGGATTTGTAATTGGTTGACTGGCCGAACCCAAAGGGTGCTCAGCAGTGGCTCCTCTTCGTCTTGGAAAGATGTGACCAGTGGGGTGCCACAGGGTTCTGTCCTGGGCCCAGTGCTATTCAACATCTTTATCAATGACTTGGATGAGGGAATTAGGGGCATACTTATCAAATTTGCAGATGACACCAAATTGGGAGGAGTAGCTAATACCCTAGAGGACAGGATCAAAATTCAGAATGACCTGGATAGACTGGAGAGCTGGGCTAAAGCTAACAAAATGAAATTCAATACGGAGAAATGTAAAGTACTGCATTTAGGGAGGAAAAATGAAATGCATAAATACAGGATGGGAGAGACCTGGCTGAATGAGACTACGTGTGAAAGGGATCTAGGAGTCCTAGTAGACTACAAGTTGAACATGAGCCAACAGTGTGATGCGGCAGCTAAAAAGGCCAATGCTATTTTGGGCTGTATCAATAGAAGTATAGTGTCTAGATCAAGGGAAGTAGTAGTGCCACTCTATTCTGCCTTGGTCAGACCTCACTTAGAATACTGTGTCCAGTTCTGGGCACCACAATTCAGAAAGGATATTGACAAATTGGAGCGTGTCCAGAGAAGGGCAACTAAAATGGTGAAAGGTCTGGAAACGATGCCTTATGAGGAGAGACTTAGGGAGCTGGGTATGTTTAGCCTGGAAAAAAGATGGTTAAGAGGCGATATGATAGCCCTGTTTAAGTATTTGAAGGGATGTCACGCTGAGGATGGAGCAGACTTGTTTTCTGCTGCTCCAGAGACTGGAACACGGAGCAATGGGTGCAAGCTCCAGGAACAGAGATTCCACCTCAACATGAGGAGGAACTTTTTGACAGTAAGAGCTGTTCGGCAGTGGAACACACTCCCTCGGAGCGTGGTGGGGTCTCCTTCCTTGGAGGTCTTTAAACAGAGGCTGGATAGCCATCTGTCAGGGATGCTTTGATCAAGATTTCCTGCGTGGCAGGGGGGTTGGACTGGATGGCCCTCGTGGTCTCTTCCAACTCTGCAATTCTATGATTCTATGATTCTATGACCTTTCTTTTTCTGTTACTACCTCATTCTATTGGGAAATAGTGTGTCATGGAATACATGCTGGCAGTGGGAAGATCTGGAACCAAAAGAGGTGTTCCTGGGGTTGGTTTTCTTTCCCTCATCCCACAACCCACCTTCTCTTGGTGTGTGTGTGGGGGGGGGGTTGTCTAAACGGTGAAAATACCCCTCATGGAATTTCCTAGGAATACAACCTGTCTAAATGGGATCCTGTGTCAATCCACTGTATTCATAAGGAGGGAGGCCCCAAATGGCAAAAACAATGCAGGAAAAGCCTTCACAGCTCTTCCTGTAATTTTTTAAAAAACAGTTAGGGGGTGCACATTCCTGCCTGTTTGGACAAGTGATTCACTTTCAATCGCTTCCTCATAGGAGAGGAAGCTCAAAGCTGATTGGCTGAGTGAGCATGGGGGTGGGGCTTGCTAACAGGGTAAGCACCCACTGCCAACATGTTGGATTTTCATCTTAGCAAGCGATTGCTAAGGTGATAAAACAGGCTGTGTGGGCTAGGTGTTTTTTTGTTGGCTTTGCTGTCCTGTTTAATAAAAATATCACTCTATCACTCTAGCACAACTTGAACATTTTTTTTAAGTTCAGCGGTGGCAAAATACAAATATGAGTAAATCACTCGCGGCCACCATCTAACATGCAAAGCTTATGGGGGCAAAAACACCATTAGGACAAGTTGCCAAGTCACTGCTTCTGAGAAATGCTATTACTGTGGGCGCTATGATTTTTGGGGGTTTGTATAGACAAGCCCTGGTTTTTCTGCTGTGCCCCTGGTATGTCTGACTTTCTGTCTGTCTGTCTGTTTCTCCATCGGTCCATCCGTCTCTTGCTCTCGCTCTCCTTGATTCCCTCCTCTCTACCTAGTAAGTTGGAGGAGGAACAGATAAGTCTTGCATTTGGACTCTCCCTCCCTTCCCTCCCCATTTCCAGAAGTTTTTCCTCTCTTCCATTACTCCATCTAATTGGGATCTCACCCATATTTTATTTTCTCCTAATCTCTATCTCTCCTGTTGAGTCCCATCCACCTGCACAAAATTGGTTCAAGAGCTGTATGAGGTCTTTGGTTTGTATATTATTAATCTCTATTCTGCATGCTTCGATTACAGGTTGTTATTGGGGGGTGGATTAGACATGACTAGAGTGGAAATGAAAATCAAGGAAGGATGATATGCACAGGTCAGGGTTCCAGGACACTCATCCCTAGACAAGCTAGTAGACTCCCATTGACCAATATTAACTGACAGCTACCATCCAAGGCCTCTCCAAAAATTCCGCCTATGATTCTGTAGCTGGAGCTATCATAGATTGAACTCAAAACTGAAGTTCTAAGTCTAAGTTAAGACCATTTTACCTAACCAGGGGTGTGTGTGGGAGGGATATTTTTAGCTTAGCCAGGGCAATTCTCTGTGCCTTCTAAGACAGACTTCCCCAAATTTAGATGCATTGGACTACATCCCCCATCATCTCTAGCCAAGAGGGTCAAATGGCCCTAATGTTTGAAAGTAACTGCAAGCATGTGCAAGAAAATGAGAAATGTCAAAGGTAAAGGGGGCTATGAAAAATGCCCAGGGAACATGTCCAAGGCTCACTTCCCACTCATCCTACTTGCTTTCAGCTCTCATCTAAGTGGATCTCTGGTGGTGTGTCTCAAGCATTCTGACATGGTCTAGAGGGAATTCTAGCATTATAGAATCATTCAGAATCATTCAGAGACATCCAGCAGAGAGAGAAGAGCTATTTCCTCCCACAGAGGTTCATTTCATTACGTCTTAAGCTCAGCTGCCTTCTGCTTTGCATCTTTATTTGGTTCCGCGTCTTTCTTTTCCCTTCCTGCTCGGCACATCTGTGCTCCTGGCTCTGTCCTTCATACACTGTACCACTTTTACCCATAATGCCTTTCATCTGTATCTCCAGAGGAATGCTCGGTATTTATCTCTGCTGTGTTCAGGAGAAAGGACCTCTCTGACTTCCTGCTCTCCTCTTGCCTCCAAATGAGATTCTCCAGCTCTCTCAGGAAGGCTCCCTGAGCAACTCCAGGGAATGGTTCTATTTTTTGCACAAAGTGTGAATTTAAGCATCAAGAAACTACCTGGCACATTTTGAAACAGGCTTCCTGGAATAAGCCCCGGGTTCAAAGTCAAGGAAGAAAAAGCCGCCACAGTTTCCAAACATTTCATTACAGACTTGACATTTCTGAAGGATTTTTCCACCAACATACTTGACATATCTCGTGCTGTTCAGTCACAAAAGGAGTATTTTTTTTTTTTAAAAATGGGTAATGAAATAGAATATCTCATTATAAGACAGCATGCACATTTAGAGGTGGGAAAATGTTCCTCCCACATTTGAGAGTGGTTTAAAAAAACAACAACTCAAGTACTTTCTGCCCTGAATATGAAGAAATGCATGAATTTTGGTAAATTCTTCCAAAACAAATTGCAATGTTCTTCTCCCCCATTTCCACCAGGCATTTTCAATAGGTACAGCTATTTCCAACATGGAGGGGACACATGTGGTACCTAGCTAATATCTTTCTCTGGCTTTTCTTCGCAAACGAAGATTCAGGAAGGACTCATCCCGCGCTTTCTCCAAGTACGCTGATGACTAAAAAGGCTAATCCAAGATAAACAAGTCTGGTTGCAGAAAGCACAGCAGAAGGTCTCCTTGGGTGATGCATATACAGGTGTTAAATTTTGGTTGGTTCCCTCTTTCCTCTCCTTCTTCCTGCAGACCATTGTTGTTGTTGTTGTTGTTGTTGTTGTTGTTGTTCAGGCGGGCCTTTGGTCTATAATTAATGTGTCAAGAAGGGTTTTTAATGGAGCTGTGTTTTTAACCTTTTGACTATGTTTTAATTGTGCTTCATATGGTTTTAACCTTTTGTTTTAAACCAAATTGTTGTTTAATTGGCTTTAAAAAACTTTTGTACAAATGTGTTTTTTTTTAAAAAAAAAACAATTCTGTACCATATTTTAATTGGTTGTACACCACCTTGGATCCCATACAAGGAGAAAGGGAGGATATAAATCAAATAAATAAGTAAATAGGAGTCCCTCAGAAACAAAAGTTGGCTACACTAAAATGGTTGGACACATGGGGTTGCTGTTGTGTGCCTTCAAGTTGTTCGGGGGCCGGTTTACACAGCAGATTTATTGCGGCAACTTGCAGTTTAATTATTTTCCGCAGCTGTGCCAGTCAGGGTTTTTTTCTAATTATGTCGCTTTGCAGTTCAGACTTGATTTTTTTTTTTTTTTTTGCAAACTGGCTCGCAAAATAGCAGACAGGATTTTTGCAAGTTTCTTCTCTAATGGCTACTGTCTTTGCCTCCCTCCCTGCCCCTCTTTTAAGCCCACCCCTGCATCATCAACCAATCACAATGCAGCTCTGCTTTAACCCTTAGCGGAATGCTAGTTTACACTGCCAATAAAGCACTACATTGCAAATATTCCTGCAAAAATAGCGACATCCCCTGGCATGCTATATTTGGGTGTTTTACCTTCCCCCCTTCTGAATGAGGCGATGCTGTGCTGCGATCCGTGGGAACTATGAGCTATCTTAGCGGTATATTTAGGGGAATATTTGCCCGTGTAAACGACCCCCCTGACTTATGGTGACCCTAAAGCAGATCTGTCACAGGGTATTCTTGGCAAGATTTGTTCAGAGGGGATTTGCCTTTGCCTTCCTCTGTGGCTGAGAGAGTATAAGTTGCCTGAAGTCACCCAGTGGCTTTCCATGGTAGAATGGAAATTTGAACCCTGGTCTCCAGAACCATAATCCAATGCTCAAACCACTATACCACACTTGTACCCTTAGCAATTAGGTCATTAAAGCCCTAGTTAGTCCTAGATGAGGAAATCATGAAATGCCATTTTCTTTCAGAGTATTTTTTAATGCAACAGCCTCAAGTTCTATTATCCTGCATATGAAATAATTAGTGAATGTTGGTAAATTCTAATCAACTGAAATTAATTTATGCCATCCCTGTATATGTAATTACTTTGGTTCAGGATAGCTGGATCCCTTTTATGAAAGAAGAAATTGAACATTAAAAAAAATTCCTATTCTTACAGTGAAGCATTAAAACTTGGACTTAAGATTTCTCTGGCAGTCTTGTTTTCTGAGTGATGGCTAGTCTTGAGATATCTGTAATTATGAATAGATGAATCAGTCTATTTCTAGTCAGTGTTGATTTAATTTCTATTCAGTCATATGTTCATTCCATCCAATTTCCACATCAATCTGTTCCTTTAAAAAAAACACTGCACCAAATTTTAAATTTATTTTCATATCCATTTTTCTCTAACAGACACATTTTGCACATACCTTTCATGAATATATGCATTTTGATCATAGTTATGTTAACATATTTACTGTAGCCTAAATGCAATTGCTCGTTCCAACTACCAGGAACATATCAAATTAATAGGAACTTGACAAGACAATGCTTCTGCAGATTTCTTTCATTCAATGGGTCTATTCTAGTAGGGACCAAGAACTGGGTCCTAAATCATATTGTTAGTCTTGACTAGAGTAGAGCCATTGAATCCATAGGATTTACTTAAGATATACAACTTTCAACCATTGATTAAATGGGTCCACTCTAGTTGACACTAACCAACAGGATTCCATCCTAGATTTAGATCTACATGAAGGATGGGAACAATGTGGTCATCCAGTTGCTGTAAGATGAGAGTCCACAGAATTTCTCACTATTAACTGTGCTGGCTAGGGCTGCTGGGACTTGCAATTCAACATCTGGAGTGCCACATGATTTCAACCCTTGTTAGCACATATGGGCCAAGATCCCACATCCAAGCATGGAGGGTATGATTCTCTACCTACACAATTCCACTGGGCTGCTTATTGAACCCCTCATGCTTCCCTATAATGGATTGTACCCCAGACCCATTTAATAGCTGTAGGAAGGCAAAGGGCACCCAGAAAATATGGGTTGAACCTCTGAATTTGGGAGAAAATTGCAGTCACTGACTTTCTGGATATATGCTGGAGATCTCAGAGGAAGATTTCTATTCTCCTCTCCAGCTGCAGCCAGATGTTGCCCTGATGCCCCATCCCCTCCCCAGCCACTAAATGACTACTTCTCCCCTGGGCCACTAAATGACCAAGGGGGCACATGCCTGCCCTTTGAAGAAGGCTTGTGCAAGAGGATGGGAGACACTTCACAAGGGGGAACTGCATACCCCCTTGTGCAATGAAACTAAAAAGACAAATGCACACATAAGGCCAGGTCACCTACATGTGTCACCAACAGGTTCCTAGCCATTCACACATATCACAGTAGACAAACAGAAACCTTGTCTACCCTTTGGTAGGGAGGCATCCACCATTAATCAGCTATCACCCTTCCAAAATGGACAGAATAAGGAAAGGAGAAAAGGGATATGTGCACAAATTACCTTCCCCACATCTGCACATAAATTTCCAGGCACAAATGAAAGGAGCATGCAATTCTGCCAACTTGTCATGTTCCCTAGAGATTGATATATCCACTGGTTACATGCCCCTGGTAGCCATGCATTTGATCTTAGTGGCCAATGGTTTGCTCAGAGGATCTTATGCTAATGTTTAGTGGACACATTGATCATGTGTCAACCATCTGTATCTGCTACTCATCAAACCACTGCATTCCAGAGCCTGAAAAATTTTAGTTGATTAAAATTTCTGGAATTCCTCAGCCAGCATGGCCAGCAGCATGGGTTTATGGAAATTGCAATTTAAAATCTGGTTACTCATGTCTGCTGTCTTTAAATATCTGTCCATCTCTATATATGATTATCTCAGGTACATTGCCATTTTCAGTGTGCTGATTGGCTGCTTAGATGTCAGGATCTGCCTCTCCTTGCAGGAGTAGGCCCCTGGTTGCTGTAGCTGGCACATTCTCTTTGCAGACTCAGGCCCAGGCTGCGGGAGTCTTGGAAGAACCAGGGCCAAGCTATCAGACTCATCTGGCTGCAATCATGCAGCACACCTAAAGCAGCCAGGAGAATAGGTATTTAAGAGCGGCACTCAGCCAGCAGTCTTGGCCACCACAACATAGTCTTTTGTGCTGTCTGTAGTTGCTGCATAGAATCATAGAGTTGGAAGAGACCACAAGGGCAATCCAGTCCAACCCCCTGCCATGCAGGACTACACAATCAAAGAGTTCCTGACAGAGGCCATCCAGCCTCTGTTTAAAAATCTCCAAAGAAGGAGATTCCACCACACTCCTAGGCAGTGTATTCCACTTCTGAACAGCTCTTACTCTCAGGAAGTTCTTCCTAATGTTTAGGTGGAATCTCTTTTCCTGTAGTTTGAACCCATTGTTTTGTGTCCTAGTCTCTGGAGCTGCAGAAAACAAGTTTGCTCCATCCTCAGTATGACATCCTTCAAATATTTAAACATGGCTATCATGTCCCCTCTCAACCTTCTCTTCTCCAGACTAAACATGCCCAGCTTTTGGGTTGGGGCCTTGGGTCTTCTGTGCTGTCTGTAGCTGCTCCTTGCTCTTGGGCCTTGGGCTCTGGATATCTGGTATGTGGTCTGACCTTGGACTGTTTTTGGACTTGCTTATCTTTGACCCTGCCTGGACTTTGGACTCTGTCTCTTCTGTTCCTCACTCAGCCCTGACATCTCTGCTCCTAGAACTTGCTGCCAATGCCCCAGACCCTGACAGTAGGAAACTTCCCAACCAATCAAAGCTTCCCATTGGGCAGCCAATCAACACACTGGGGAAGGAGACATGTAGAAAGTTTCAAGTCCTTTCTAAACATGGTGGTGGAGGGTCTCTTGTGTCCTGACATATGTGGGGTGTGCAGTATGGGATGTGTGTGCATAGTGTGGTGTGTATAATGTGGTGTGTGTAGCATGGTGTGTGTGTACGTGTGTATGTGCACGCGTGCAGTTGCATGGTGGTGGCGGAGGGGCTCTCACATCCTGGCACGTGGGATGTGTGTGTATGCACAATTCCATGGTGGCAGAGGGGCTTTCATGTCCTGGTGTGTGTGTGTTTCTATCTAGATTTTCAGACAACACTGTTACAGTGTTACTATTCCACTTTATTTGCTATGGCTGCCTCCTGTTGAATCCTGGGATTTGCAGTTTAGGGAGGGGCATTTATAACTCTCAGCCAGAGAGATCTTAGGCTCACTAAACTACAAAACCCAGAATTCCACATGAGGAAACCAGAGCAGTTAAAGTGGAATAGTAACACTATAACAGTATAGTCTGAAAATCTCCTATGTGTACAGGCGGTGGCATGTTGGCGGCAGTGGGGCTCTTGGCATGAAACTAGCTATTATAGTTGGTTTGAAAGGTTATATATTAATGTGCTAAATGATCATACTCTTGTCATGTTTCTTAAGTGGCCAATCAGCAGAGTGGGAATGGAAACATACCGAAGCATTTTATATATGTAGTTAACAGTGTATGTTACATCAGGTATAGCTAGTAGTTTTATAATGTTTAAGCCCAATTATGTTATATGTGCTGACTAGTTTATGCACACTGCATGATTATATCAGTTTGATTTGCCTTTAACTGCCTTGACTCTGTTGGGTGGACTCCTGGGACTTGTAGTTTGGTGACATGCATAGAATTCTCTATTGCACTTCTGTGAGCAACAGCATTAGAGATTTCTGGCAGAGAAATTGGAGCCCTTCAGCAAACTACAAATCTCATAGAGTTGGAAGAGACCACAAGGCCCATCTAGTTCAACCCCATTCTGCCATGCAGGAATACCCAAAGCACTCCTGACAGATGGCTATCCAACCTCTGTTTTAAAACCTCCAAAGAAGGAGAGTCTACCACACTCCCAGGTAATGCAATCCACTTCTGAACAGCTGTTACTGTCAGGAAGTTCTTCCTAATGTTCAGGTGAAACCTCTTTTCTGTAGTTTGAACTCATTGCTCTGTGTCCTAGTCTCTGGAGCATGATTCTGTAGGACAGAGCCATGACAGTTAATGTGACACAATCGTGCAATATGGATTCCCAATCCCTTCTTCAAAGAGATCCGCATAGTACCTGTTACAAATTGTTGAAAAGAACGTTTGCTAGTCTCAGGTTATTTATTTCATTTTCAGTAAGGTCAACACATACCAAATGTGTTGTTTGGAAATGCCACAGGGCGTGGAAGAGTTGATATGTTATTTCTATTACAGGGCTTTTTTAAAGTGTTTTTTGTTTCTAAGTATAGTTTTGTTTCTCATATACACTTGTTTCTTTAAAAAGGATGTGTAAAAGGCCTGCTCAGCTTATTTACTTATGACATTTTTATCTCAATTTTCAGAGAATTATTTTGTCTCAAAATAGCTCACATCAATAAAATTAAAAAGCAACAGGTTCTCATAAGGCTTACAAACAAAAAAGGCACACAAGGGAATGAGAGTGGAGAGAACAAGAAAAGGAAGGAGATGAGCTCCTGAAGGCCATAATAAAATGGTGGACTGCAGGTAATCATTTAAATCCAATCTAGACCAGGCTGACCTTCTTTTCCTGGCACCCTTGTTCGGACACCAGTTGCTACTTGTTCCTTTGAAAGATGGATGGGGCTGGCATGTGTTGTCTTCTTCCTTCTGCAGCCTCAGGGTGATAAGCAGTTGGAAATGACTGATTTCCAATGGCTGCTGTAACTTTAAAGAAGCTATCTGTCCTATGCTTTGAAACATGAAGTTTTTGGGAAATTAGGATCTGGTAGAGCTGAGCAGCCACAGGAGAATTAGAATGAGGAGAAGTATAGTAATCAAATCTAAAACATTCCATAGTCACTCATTGGAAAACCAACAATCAGGAAGAACAAAGCCAAGGAAGCAGAAAGACAGCTATATACCTTATAGCTAGTCCAAGAGCTTGGGAAGTCAAGAAAGCCAAACACAAGGCTATGAATTAGTTGTCTGTAGTGGGGACTCTGCTCTACTGTTGGGAGATGTCTGGATAGAGTCCAGACTGCCATACTGGCTTGTTCCTGCAGCTGCCACTGCTTGAGTCCCACTCTCCGAAGCCAGAAAGCCAGCCCGCTGCACGTGATCAAGGCCCCCTGCATGTGACCAGTCTTGGTTGCATGCTGCAGGACTCCTGCCTGGCTTCAGAGAGAATGATGGGAACAGTGTGTCAGTATGGGCTTCTGTGGTCATGCAGGGCCCTCTGCTTTTTTTCATCTGGAAAGGGTGGTAATACACGGTGTAATGGGCTTTGCCCCATCATAGCCCCATCTTTGCCCCAGGCATCATCAGGACTGTCCAAAAGCCCTGCACTGTTAAGACTACAGGACTCCAAGTCAGGGCCACAATGGGGTAAATAGCCCCTCTATAAAAGGCCTAATAACAGGATTCAAGCCATACATGTGGTTACAAGGGATGTGAAGATTCATGGATTTCATTCTCAATGGCAAGAGCAAATAATTTTGCCATTTTTTTTCTCCCTTCTACAAGAAAGTCCTCAAATGCTGTGCAGTTTTCAAGGACTATTCACAGTCTGGATATATTCTGCACCAAAAAAAGCACTTTTTCATACAGAAAACAACAGTTTCTATACAGAAACATTGGTTTTGGTGGAGGAAACTTGCTTTTGGTGCATAAAATGCCACTTTTTATATATGTGTTTTTATATATTTGCATTTCATGTCAAATAATAAATCCTGAACTTTGTAGATTGTTGTCCCTTTATCTTTGTCAAGCACTCAAATATTTTTCAGTATTCTTTCCATCTCTAGAATTCATATATGCACTTTAAAAAAAAAATCCCATGTTCCAAAGTTTCACAGAATTCTTGCTTGTAAAAGAGTCCAAGGTTCTTGTGTTTTGTAATAGAAGTGTGGTTTAGAACATTTTGGGCACAGCATCATTCTACAAGAAGGAAGTGATGCTACACCCATTGAGTTCTCTTTCCTCTATACCGCTGTTAACAGTGCAGGAAACCTGATTTCAAAATGATGGCTCCTCTGATGACAGCAGTGGAAAACAGAAAGAGCTCAAGCTGGAGGGGGCACCCACAGCTATAAGAAATTGCCTAGTTAGAATATAGAATGTTATCTCTGTGCTTAATGATTATAGGTATATGTGCAAAGGAAAGAGCATTTGTGAGAAAGTAACCTTTGGTTTTGTTGCTTGAGAAAACCAAATTGCAAGATAGAATGAAACCAGCTGCTGTCTTGAAAATTCTCTGACTTGTAACATACTTAACTTCCTAACAATAAAAAAGTATATTAAAAATTAAAAGTATAGAAGTTCATCAGGAAAACAACAGATGGAGTCTATTCAGTATCCATGGTCATCTCATATGCTTTTACAACAAGCTGGGTATAAAATGAACATGAATTTTATACAGATTCCTGTCAGTAATAAGTTTAAGGGTGTAAGGATGTGCACGCAGGAGCGACCAGCAAATCTGTTACCATGTGGGAAGCAAATCCATTCTTTTCACTTATAGCTGAAAATATATACCTGCTCCCTGCCAGTTGCTTTGAGTTCTCAATACCAAATCTCTGTTGAGATATGCCTAGAACTGGGAGAGTTCCCATCGATATAAGGACAACTATGAAATGAAAAGAAAGCCCCAAGTGGATTTGCCATTCTTGCAGCAATGGATCCAACAACTCCCCATTGTGTGTATAATATCAACATAGTATTTAAGTTTTCATGTATGTATATGAATTTAATCTCAATGTATATCAGCCGTGGAATGGTTAGGTAATGAGTTACAATGGTATAGCACAGGCTTTCCCAAACTTTGATCTTCCAGATGTTTTGGACTTAACCTCTAAGAATTTCTGACTATTGGTCAAGCCAGCAGGGATTTCTGGGAATTGAAGTCCAAGACAGCTGGAGAACCAAAGTTTGGGAGCCGCTGGTATAGTGCTTTGAGCAATAAACCATGACCCTGGAAGACCACTCCTATCACGGTGTTTACTTGGCAAGATTTGTTCAGAGGGGGTTGCCTTCCTCTGAGGCTGAGATAATGTGACTTGCCCAAGGTCACCCAGTGGTTTCCATGGCTGAACAGGAATTTGAACCCTGTTCTCCACAGTTGTAGTCCAACATTCAAACCACTAAACCATGCTGGCTTTCGCATTACAGTCACTCAAATGGGATGTAGCCAAAGCATGTACCACTCTGGCCAGATCCAATTTTTCCCATAATGGGTGCAATTGGCGCACACACTTTAACTATGCAAATGCACTCTTTGTTGCTGCTGAAACCTGAGCTCCAGACTCAAAACTAAATCCAGGAGTACCCATCTTTTCAGTGGGACTGTAATCCTATCTAACACAGGCTGCATCCCTATTCCCAGATCTGTCTTTTGACTGACCAGGAGCACCTCTGTCTTGTCTGGATTAAGCTTCAGTTTGTTCACCCTCATCTGGTCCGTTACAGCTTCCGAGCAGCAGCTAGGAGTGAGTTTGGGCTTCTGCAGCCTTTAATACGACTTCAGCCACCACCTTTACCTCCAGTAGCAGCTAGGAGTGAGTTTGGGCTTCTGCAGCCTTTAAAAGGACTTCAGCCACCACCTTTACCTCCAGCAGCAGCTAGGAGTGAGTTTGGGCTTCTGCAGCCTTTAATACGACTTCAGCCACCACCTTTACCTCCAGTAGCAGCTAGGAGTGAGTTTGGGCTTCTGCAGCCTTTAAAAGGACTTCAGCCACCACCTTTACCTCCAGTAGCAGCTAGGAGTGAGTTTGGGCTTCTGCAGCCTTTAATACGACTTCAGCCACCACCTTTACCTCCAGTAGCAGCTAGGAGTGAGTTTGGGCTTCTGCAGCCTTTAACACGACTTCAGCCACCACCTTTACCTCCAGTAGCAGCTAGGAGTGAGTTTGGGCTTCTGCAGCCTTTAAAACGACTTCAGCCACCACCTTTACCTCCAGCAGCAGCTAGGAGTGAGTTTGGGCTTCTGCAGCCTTTAAAAGGACTTCAGCCACCACCTTTACCTCCAGCAGCAGCTAGGAGTGAGTTTGGGCTTCTGCAGCCTTTAAAACGACTTCAGCCACCACCTTTTCCTCCAGCAGCAGCTAGGAGTGAGTTTGGGCTTCTGCAGCCTTTAAAAGGACTTCAGCCACCACCTTTACCTCCAGTAGCAGCTAGGAGTGAGTTTGGGCTTCTGCAGCTTTAAAAGGACTTCAGCCACCACCTTTACCTCCAGTAGCAGCTAGGAGTGAGTTTGGGCTTCTGCAGCCTTTAATACGACTTCAGCCACCACCTTTACCTCCAGTAGCAGCTAGGAGTGAGTTTGGGCTTCTGCAGCCTTTAATACGACTTCAGCCACCACCTTTACCTCCAGTAGCAGCTAGGAGTGAGTTTGGGCTTCTGCAGCCTTTAAAAGGACTTCAGCCACCACCTTTACCTCCAGTAGCAGCTAGGAGTGAGTTTGGGCTTCTGCAGCCTTTAATACGACTTCAGCCACCACCTTTACCTCCAGCAGCAGCTAGGAGTGAGTTTGGGCTTCTGCAGCCTTTAAAAGGACTTCAGCCACCACCTTTACCTCCAGTAGCAGCTAGGAGTGAGTTTGGGCTTCTGCAGCCTTTAAAAGGACTTCAGCCACCACCTTTACCTCCAGCAGCAGCTAGGAGTGAGTTTGGGCTTCTGCAGCCTTTAAAAGGACTTCAGCCACCACCTTTACCTCCAGCAGCAGCTAGGAGTGAGTTTGGGCTTCTGCAGCCTTTAAAACGCCTTCAGCCACCACCTTTACCTCCAGCAGCAGCTAGGAGTGAGTTTGGGCTTCTGCAGCCTTTAAAACGACTTCAGCCATCACCTTTCCCTTCAGCAGCAGCTAGAAGGGAGTTTGGGCTTCTGCAGCCTTTAAAAAGACTTCAGCCATCATTTTTTCCTCCAGCAGCAACTGGAAGTGAGTTTGGGCATTTGCAACTTCTAAAAAAGGCTTCAGGCACCACTTTTTCCACCGGGAGCAGCTAAAAGCCACCCTCATCCACCGCTGCAGCAGTAGCACTGCCTGAGGTGGAGGAGCCCTGGAGAGGCAGGGAGGTAGTGGCGACAACGTCAAAGGCCACCTGCCCCCATCCCACATCACTATCCCCAGCTGCAGCTGTTTGCTACTGTCCCACTTTGTGCTTAAGCTTTGGTGTCTTGTGTAAGGAAATGAGAGCTTATCTCGCAGATGTTTATAATTATTATTCTAGTTAGCCTTGTATTTTGTTCTGTTTCCTTTCTTTTTGCTCAAAGCCATTCAGAGGGTGCTGTAACAGGTTTAATACTCAATTTGCTACAGTAGCCTCTGTTTACTGGTTGTTTTAACCAATATAGCTCAGATTTTACTATATATAGTTATTTACATTTTTTATCTATTTTATATATAATAATATATTTTACATGATCACACTGTTAATAGTTTTTTGTTTTATTGTACTTGTGATATTTATTCTATAGTGTGGGTTTATAGTCCCCCCCCCTTTCTGCTGGCTTAGGCTAATCATCATGGTAGTAACTAGGAGTCAATCTGACCTCTCAAAGAAACCTAGAAAATCCTCTAAAATTAACAAAAATACTCCCTTCAGCTCAATCTGGCCCTTTGTTAAAATCACAAGAGGGAACAGAGGTAAAGTGGCCAAGTACTCAAATGGTACTCACAGGGGAGAATCTTATAACTTGAAAGGTAAACATATTAATACTGTTAAAACTGACCCTACTGAGGATGCTACCTCTGATATACCTGACAACACCCCTGATCTCGATCCTCAACTATCTCTACCAGAATATAATCCAACTAATATGAAAATGGGCCTTAACTTGAATAGGAGTCTGCCTCTCGATCATGAGCATCCAGAACTAAAGCTAGATAATAATATCATAAACTTAGATCAGACAAGTGACCCTAAGAATAAAGATAAAGATGATATTTTGTCTTTTTTTGAGGATATGCCTCCTTTGGAAATCTTATTGGAGAATGAAAAAAGAACATTAGAAGAATACAGTAAGCGTAGGGAAACAATTAACCAACAGCTAAGTGCTCTAGATGCAGAATCCCACAAATATGAAGAAACTTTGCATCCCTTAGCAGACTCTGATGAGAAATTAAACAAGTTAATAGTGAATGAAAATCCTCATTTCTCAGTGTTATTTGACATGTTAAAAAAACAACATGATCTATTAACCACTATAAAAAATAACATAGATATAATATCCTGGACTATTAGCGAAGGGATCTTACAAGCCGCACCCCCCAAAACTGTAGGGCTTTTAAATACAGATGTAGATCATTTGGGTAAACTCTCACCTTGTAATGATATTAGTTTGAGCCAAGTTACTCCTCAGTCAGATAACAAATCTAAAAAGCAATCTAATAAAAAGAAGAGCAAAAAGAGGAGGGGGACTATAAGTAATGCTCCTAGCCGAAATTTGGTGAAACAACTGGTCAGAGCTAGGAAGGCTGTAAACTTTAACTTCAAGAGACTATTTAGTCTCTTAGACAATCCCTCAAAATATCCTACAAATTTAGGTTTAACAAGGGAGGTTACAGGCTCCATTAAGAATAAAAGAGAGGAAATAAAGCTGGCTGCAAAACCAAATGAACCTTCCCCATTAGCAAACTCTTCCCAGGTGGATTCTAGCAACTCAACAAGACTTCAGATAAAAAAACAGATACTAGAGGGGAAAGATGAGGGCAGTAACAATAATAGTACCTCCCAGTTAAACAAAAAAGACAATAAACAGCATTTATCTGCTCCTCAAACAAGATCTAATACACCATCTTTAGTTCTAAAAAGATCACAACTAGCATTCATTAACTACCCTAAGCCACATGGTTTCATCTCCCAATTCAGCAGGAAATCCCACTTTTTACAACAGCTTACAGCCCTTGGAATAACTTTTATGAAAGAAGGGGATATAGAAAATGTCCAATACTTATTTTATAATTATTTGACGGCCAGAGCCCTTATAACGTTTAGGGATGCTGATATAGCAGCAAGGCTATACAAATTGAAGAAATTAATCTCTCGATCAAATATTGAAGTAACAAGAGTCTTTTGCTACTCAGCACCATATCCTTTAATTGCTAATACTTCATCCTCTATAAACGATCTGTCATTGATGGACTCTGATAAGCCTCGACAGACGGATGAGGATCTGATTTGCTTGGATGATACATGTCCCAACCCTGAAATTCCCCATGCCTCTCAGGACATCCCAAACAACATATTAATGGATGATATGAATGAAGTCAGCCTTATAGATTCATTTACCAGACTCCCCCTTTTTGATAAGTTGCTTATCACAGGTAGACTGAATTCACTTCAAGCTAGATTAAATAAAATATGTGAATCAGAGTATACAGCTGCCAACAGGGTTACACAAATTATGGAATTAGCTGGGGCCCCTACTGATGGCCTTATGTCTGGCAACAGAATTGACTCACACAATCTCTTAGCCATAAACATTAATGTTAATAATCATGATATGGAGAGTATTGGGAACTGCTTCAAAGGAATGGATACTACCAAAACAGCTGATGGACATGCTCAATTCACTCTGCCTTCTATAGGAAAATCTTGACTTGTTGCAGATTCAATCAAAGTCATGTCCTGGAACATAGCAGGATGGTCTAATAAGATACAGGATGAGGATTTTTTAAAATTCGTACAATCATATGATATCATCCTTCTCCAAGAAACATGGGTACCCAATGGAGGTGTTATAAACCTACAAGGTTATACTTCTTACACTATTCCAGCTATAAAAATTAGGAAGTTTGGGAGACCTTCAGGAGGTCTTGCTGTTCTAATTTCAACCACACTTAATGCTATTATCTCCCAATTTCATTCATTAAATACCTCTAATTTCCTAGTGTTAACAATCTCTAATATTGCCCCTGTACCATTACACATTATCTGTACGTATATTCCTCCAGCAAGATCTGGTGTTAAGGAATGTTTGCTCTGGGACAGATTGAACTATATTCTGGAGGAATTAGACATCCAATCTCCTAATCCATGGGTGATCATTGGAGGTGACTTCAATGCCAGGATCGGCACTGTTTCCCTCAATAACACAATTTTTGGATTATGCATAGAAAATGTCCCAGAACTTTCCCTTAGGGCAGCTCTGGATAAGACAGCTAATGCTGCTGGGAAACACTTATGTGAGTTAGTAATCAAATACAATCTTCAACTCTGTAACGGCCATGGTCTTGGAGATCTAAATGGGAATTATACATTTATTTCTCCCAAAGGCCATGCTAGTACTGTCGATTACTTTATGGCCACTAGCTCTGTTCCAGTACTTCGTGACTCATTTATAATAATCCCCCGGGCTGAGAGTGATCATAACCCCTTACAGCTGCATATTTTAACATCTGGCTCTCTGACTGTTCCTCGTAATGTTGATGGCTCCAATTATTTAATCCTTGGTGGCAAACGACTAAGGTGGAACGAACAACTCCAAGACAGAATTATTAACATCTTGAAATCATCTGATTTTGTTAAACTAAGAGAAAATATTCTGTATGAATCTGACAATATCATTGGGTCATATGAAATCCTTTTATCTCATTTAAAACCATTTCTTATATCATCGTCTAACTCTAAAATGCTTAGATTTAAATCTCAGACCTGGTTTGATGAGGAATGTCGCAAGACGAAAAAAATGTTAGTGAAAGCACTGAGGGTTCTAAAACTAAAGGCCAAAAAGGAAGACATGGAAACACACTTATATATAGCTCGGTTGAGGAATGATTATAAAATGCTACTTAATGAAAAGAGACATAATTATTATATATCTCAATGGAAAGAACTGGGTTATGCTGCTATGCAAAAGGATTCACAAAAATTCTGGCACATTATCGCACGAGCGACCAGAACAATAGATCATTCTTTGGAAGCAGTAATTCAAAGTAATGTATGGGAGGAATATTTTGCAAACATATATAGTTGCAAACTAACTCCATATCCTCATTTATATCTTCCTCAAATTGCCACTTTACCAGAATGGCCAGAGGTTACCCCTGAACAGGTTAAAAAAAATATGGCCAAACAATCAATTAACAAAGCTCCTGGGGAAGACATGATTCCCATGGAATTATTTAATGTAAAATCAGATTATTGGGCACCCATTTTGGCCAAACTGTTTACCTATATAAATAAATCAGGATGTATCCCTGAAGGATGGAGATCAAGCATTGTTGCCCCCATACATAAAAAGGGAGACAAAAAAAATCCTGCCAATTATAGGCCGATTAGTCTTTTAAATATCTCTTCTAAACTGTATGCACGTACCTTATTAGAACGCTTAGAAGATTGGTCTGAGAGACATGATTTAATATCTGAAGTCCAAGCTGGTTTTCAGAAGGGGAAATCTACTATTGACTTGTGTTTTGTATTAAATTTTTTGATCTGCAAATATACTCAAAACATGAAGCAAAAACTTTACGCTTGCTTCATTGACTTAAAGTCAGCTTTTGACTCAGTCCCTAGGGACCTCTTGTGGCAAAAGCTAGAGAAAGCAGATATTGACCCCCGCTTATTATATCTTGTTAGGGCTTTATATACTAATACCTCGATACAGGTCAAAGTTGATTTGGCTGGCCATCTTTCCCCCAAAATAAATACCTATACTGGTGTTAAACAGGGCTGTATTTTAGCCCCTTTTTTATTTAACTTTTACATTAATGATATTGTTAAGGAGTTAGAAGGTTTACAGTATGCCCCAGTCACCATTCTGGATCAAAAACTTTCTCTGCTAATGTATGCTGATGATATTATCCTCCTATCTAGAACTCAGGTGGGCTTAAGACGTTTGCTTGCCAGACTTTCATCATACTGTAAAAAAAATGTCCTGACAATAAATTACGATAAAACTCAGGCTATGGTTTTTGGTAGGCACCCCAAAATACACTCCTGGCACTTAGATGAGCATATAATAAAACAAGTTAAATCTTTTAAATATCTGGGAATTTTCTTTTCTGAATCAGCCTCCTGGAAACAACATATGATAAATATCAAAATTCAAGCTTATAGATCGGCTAAAGCAACGTTGAGCTTTGCTGCTAACAAGGGAGGCAATTTAGTAAAGCCTGCTCTAATGGTTTACAAAGCTAAAACTTTGGCACAAATCCTTTATGGGGCAGAAATCTGGGGCATACCTAAGGTCCTAGGTTTAGAAGTGTCTCAAAATTATTTTTTAAGGGCATTACTAGGACTTCCTAGGGATACCCCAACTGCTATGCTTCGTCTCGAAACTTTTGTTCCAACCTTAGAAAGCCAAATAGACAAAAGGATTTTGTATTATTGGTTTAAGATCCAGGAGATGCCAATTTCTAGACTACCAAAAAAGTGTCTTCTGGAACTTAATAATGGATTATCTGTTAAGAACTGGGTTCATGGGGCAGCTCAATTAATTTCTAAGTATGGGCTTTCAATGAGCGAACTGGCAGGGTTAGATTATCCTGCAAGGAAGGTAAAAATAAACAGCACAATATTAGAAGTTACTACACTTGCAGATTTACATACTGTCCGGGATTCTTCGTGTGCCCCTTTATATTATGGCCTTAGGCAATTCTGTGATTATCTGGATTATTTTGATAACTTGACTTTTACCCAGTTGCGTCAAGCTTTCACAGAACTGCGACTTAATATGTTTGAATCGGCCGAAAGAGATGGAAGGTTTAAAAAAGTTCCGAAAAATGAACGGACATGTATTGTTGGCTGCCCCCATTCAGAGGACTTGGCACATTATTTAATCTGTTGTCCTTTATATAAAGATCTTAGGGAGCGTTTTATTTTACCTTTAACTGACAATAAAGTCTTTCTAAATTCTGAAGAAAAACTACTTTATCTCCTTATGGACGCAGATAAATATGTAACCTGGAGAGTAGCCTTGTTTGCCCTTGCTGCTAAAAAGACCAGGAAGAAATATATAGCAGAGATAGCTATTCCTTGTAACGGGGATAATTTGATCTAAAAGGGTTTAAATGTGAATTTTAATATATTTATGTAATATAGATTACCTATGGAAATTTTATGTATATTGTTTTATTATTTTGGTTCTTGCAATGGCCATTGGCCAAAAGCAATAAAGATTGAGAGAGTTACAGCTTCCAAGCACCAATTTAGCACACGAACAGCTTCCTTTGAATGAGATGGAAAGAACTATTAGTATATCCACAATTAGGCGGGAAAGAGTAATATAATGTGTTCACAATTTTTTAAAAATAATTGTAATAAACTTTTGCATTTGTGTTAGTGTAAATATTAAGAAGAGTTGGGTGGCAAACCAACCAGGAAAAATTTCCCCAAACAAGCCTGGCTTGTTCTTGTGAATTTAACAAAGGGACAGAAAATTGACGTCCTGTAAAAGCTAGAAATGTCCCATGGTACTCTCCTAAGGGATAGCAGTTTTCTCTTATCCATCCTACCCTGCTGTTTCTTCAAGGTATCTTCCAATGCTTAATTGGGAACTGCTTTCTGATGGTTCCTCAAACACTTTGAGATGGGAGTCTTTGAAGGCACATGGCACTCTCACACCTTTCTCTTCTGTTAAGAAAGAGAGATAGAGGACATATGATTTGTAGTGATCTGCTGTTTCAGTGAAGTCTTGAAATGTTCCCATTCATTATGCTTCTGTTGAGTGGGGAAGTGTGTTTCATTGGGAGTTTAAAGGGTGGGAAAAAAGGCTGGCAGAAGTGGGTGGGAAAAATATATTCAGCCAGAAGCTGCTTCTTCCTGGGTGTCAGGGAAAATGGGGGAGTAAAGACAGAGAAAGAGACACTGGACTTTATCAGATCAGCATCTAAAAATGCTGCCATTCAACAAATGAGGATAGTGGAAATATTGTGACATAATTACACTTATTATCACACATTGCTGTAATCATGTAAAAGAACCACTACAGAATTATCACACAATGACCACTAGCACTTTAAGAACCGGAATTTATTTCCTGGATTTGACATGGGTGAGATTTCAGTGGTTCTTGCAAGAAGCTGTGAGCGTGCTTAAAAACAGTAAAAAAAAAAAAAAAAAAAGTAAGTGAACAAAGAGTTAAACAAACCTACAAATATGCAAACCTACCAGCAGAGTTCATAAAAAGAACATCCTGTGCTTTATTTTTGTGTTCTCACCCAGATTTTTTCTCACTGGGGACTGCCCACTCATGTTGTAATCTCACAATTACAATGGTACATGGTTTTGCATGCCTTCAATAATGCAAATAAAAAAAAAAAGGAGAGTACTATTGACAATCTATTGATGAGTTAACCTGTCATTTAGAAGCTATGGGTTTTTCATGGCTGGAGCACAGAGTAGCAATACAAAGATGATGACATCATGTGATAGCAGGGCCCATTCATGCTACCATGACGTTGTAATCCCACCATTTTTGACCCATCTGATAAAGTCCAAAGAATAATGATTTAAAAGGGCATAGTAATGACAAAGTGTGGCTAGCAGATGGTGTGACCATATGGACGTATACAAATAAAGAGCAAGTGGATTTCTAAGGGTGTGTAAAAGCACGTGTGGAAATGTGTGACTTTGGCCCTACCTATATTGCGTTGTGGCCACATTCATTGCTGACAAAAAAACCCTGGAAGATTATACAGGTAGCAATTCAGCCCCGGGGATGAAGACTAGTCTTCTTGTGGATTAAACACTCATAATTGAGCAATAACTGAAGGTTCACATCACACAGATGAATGTTAGCAGCTGCTAATAGTAATGCATCAAGATACCACTAACATTTGTAGAGGTGTAAAACCTCTATTATTCCATCCTTGTTTGCAAGGATGTATTTCCCCCCCAGCTGCAGAAGAAAACAAATATTCCTCCACAGTATTTTTCTCATTTAAAAAAAAAAAAGCCTTGCCAAGGAATTATTCTGTACAGGTAAAGATGGGGGTTGCTCAAAAAAATCTGTGCAGAAAAAAACTGTATTTCCTGTGCTAAAACCAGTATTTTCTGCTCAGGAAACCTGTTTTCTGTGAAGAAGATTTTTTTTTTCACAAATAAAATAATTCTTCCACTTTGGAATGTTCGAATAGGGCAAAATTCTTGTTCTAATATTCTTCACAGATAAAAACCAGGGCATGTGGCCAAGCAAAATCATAGTGTGGTTAAGATTGCAAAAGTTACTGATGAGGAAGAATTGGCAACCTAGGAGAGGCTGCAGCAGTTTGCTTTTGCCTAAGTCTATAGGGAAGGGCAAGATTCTGCCCCTACTTTCCTCTTCTCCCATGCTGGGTTAATTGAGTGCAAACTACTTTTGCACTTTGAACTCAATTTGAAGCAGTTGAACTAAGCTGATGACAAAGGGGTGAAATGGGAGGATGAAAGAAAAAATTGAAATTTTTAAAGCAACTGAAAAAGTGGAATGACAGAGGATTAATTGGCACTGTCTCTGCCAAAATGGGACAATTGAAGGATATGTTCTTCCTGATGGAATTTCTCAGCTGTCAGGAGCCCCATTTTTCAACCTGGGAATGAATAATTGCAAACATTCTTTCCATCTCTGCATCATAACTGCAATGGTCACTTGAAAAGTTGACAATTCTTTATAACAAGGGTGGGAAATTGACTGGGATTGTAGGGATGTACCGTCTCTCTTCCAGATGGACTTTAGAGGGCTGCACCCCATGTCCTCCCAGCTAAAACAAAGGATACTGGGAATCTCAAAAGTGGCCTAGTGAGCCTTAAGCAGCCCATGGGCCACATGTATCCTCCCTTTGCTCTATGCGTTCTTTATAACTCTGAAATTGTATTCATCTCAGTCATTGGGAACAAATGGGAGTCATCTTCAATTTTTGAAAAATACTATTTCATCTTGCACCCATTTTTCCCCCCTTCTGCTTCTCTTCAGCCTAGTTTAGAGGAGTCAGGGTGGTCTTTTCCTGGACAAAGCAGTCAAGGAGAATGCTTGGGTATGTGGATCATATGAAGCCCTGGAAAACCTTCCACAGAGGGGGGCACTTGGAGCCTCCCATGGTCATTTATTTTCCTTGTTATTTGGGCCTAGGTCACCAGAGGAGAAAAGTAACTGCATTTAACTCACTGCTGCCTCCCAGGCATAGAGATTTTTACTCTGGTGAATGGAATGGCTGCTGTGCCTTGTTCCTGCTGGGCACTGCTGAAACTACAAGCTTTTCTTGTGCAGTTCAGAGATTTTCACACAGGGAAAGTAATCCCCGGGGAGATTGGGAGAGAAACGGGGCTGTTCCGGGTCCAGCACTCCATTTCGCACACACCCTTCCTTCTCCCGATCTCCCGTTGTCCTCCCTCCGTGCTGCTTCCATTTCCCTCCCGCTATGTTCCGCAATTTTTTACTAACGAAGAACTTTTGTTAGTAAAACATAGCGGGAGGGAAATGGAAGCAGCATGGAGGGAGGACAACGGGAGATCAGGAGAAGGAAGAGGGCATGTGAAATGAAGCGCTGCAACCAGAACAGCCCCGTTTCTCTCCTGATCTCCCCAGGGAATAATTTCCCCATGTGAAAATCTCCTTAGTTTGAGAGAACCAGATTTCACAGGCAGAAAAAAAGGGAAGGAAGGAAGGAGGAGAGTCATGACACATGGTAGCCAAAGGACAATCCAGGAAACTAATACACATATTCAGGGCCAGTTTAAGGCACCAGCGGCATCAGCATCCATGGGGGGGGGGCATCATTGGGGGGGCTGTAGTAATCCTCCTCATGCAAAAACATTATTAGTAATAATCTGAATATCCTGTACTGTGAATAGCTTAGGTTGAGTTAGGTTACATTGACCTGAGATAAATATATGGGCCCCCCAAAATAAAGCATTGCAGGGGGGGGGGCAAAATTCCTTAAACCGGTCCCGCACAGATTTAATACAGTATAGAACAAAATGCTAGTTCTTCAAAATTAGAGAGACGGACAAATCTTTTTGTTTCTATCACATTTAGATTTTTCCCCAGGCACCAGCCTGTTTCTGAATAAGTTCCATTTCCAAACAAGCTTGCTTTTCATTTAAAAAGACAGCATAAACATTTGTATATATTTTATGCAAAGCAGTTTGTCTGCAATGCTGTTTGCATTTTCTCCTAACTTATGCATCTGTGGTAAGCCATTTCTTCTGATATATGCTTTTTGAACACTATAGTTCCCCCCCTCTTTACACAATTTACCCTATGGTATACATTTCTGTAAATATTTTTGACTGATGGCCTATATCATAAAATATAGAGAAGTTCAAAAATCAAAGTCTAATTGTATTCCACTTTGTGCCTTAATTCTGAAAGTGTTGTTGTTGCTTATTAAAATATGGCCCCAATGAATCCTCCCAATCCTACTTCCCATATTCCTTAGCCAGCAGAAGAATTTAAAAGGGGCAGAGAATGGGAGCATTGAAAGAGGAGTCCAGAGGTGTCACTACTGGGAGCAAAATAATAGCATCCCCCCTCCCAAAGATTCTGCCTTCAGTCCCCACATTTCAAACATTACAGTAACTTAAAACTTCAGTTGAGCATTTGGAAATATACTTTAGGCATCCAAAGAAAAGGGACAGGCAAAGTTACCAAGGGAATGCGAATGCAGGCATAAATTTCCAGGCATAAACACCAAACAAGTTTCTGACATAAACATTTTTCAGTATTTCTGTAATACTACAAATTTGGGGAAAATTTAATTGGGGAGGAAGAATTTTTATTGGGGGGAAGAAAGACCCTCATTTTGCCAACATACCCTGAAGCCACACCCCAAGAGGATCCAGTTTATGCCAAATACAAACCTGCCTCTGCCCAGGAAATGAGTCACTGCACCAGCACCGAGTTTGGTCAGGCTCAAAGCAGTCCTAAATAATTTCCAGTATTCCTGCCCAACAGAGGTGGCGATACAACAGGATTGTGCTCTAAGATTTACAGAATTTCCCCCCTTTATGTAGCTCCTGTGGTTTCCAGGCCTAAGCCTTAACCAATCTACATGTTAACAGAAAATTTTAAAATCCAAGAATTAAAGCTGACAGCCACTCATAGGATACGGTAGCCATATTGCTGGTCTGGTGGCTGGTCCAAAGGCTCCCCTTCCAGAATAATCTGGGTTCTCAGTAAGGACAATACCTTGTCTAGACTGACTATTTACCCCATCTTGGCCCCATCTTTGAGCCCTGCAGTACTAACAATGCAGGGCTTTTGCCCTGTTTTGCCCCCTGGGAAGTCATCTATGAAGGGGTAATGCCTGATAAACCGTTATATTAAAATACCTGGAGAGAAAAATATTTCTCTTTGGAAGAAACTGAACGGGTCCTGCAGAAGCACAGGAAGCCCTACTGCCACGGCAAACCGTTGCTGCAGCTGCCGTCCACATCACACTCTCTGGATTCGGGAAGCTGCAGGCCAGCTTCCTAGTTTTGGAGAACGGAACGGGGGAAGCATATGCATGGATGAGCCAGTGTGGTGGACTAGATTCCATCCCATTTTATGCTGGTAATGGGGAGGAATGTTCCAGATCCACAGCCAGAATACACTGGTAGGGAGCCATCATATTCTGTCCCATGCAGATGAAGCCTAAGAGAACACCAGCTCAGGGCTGGTCCTACCAAGACAGAGTGAGGTAGCTTCGGATGCTGCAGAACAGATAGTCACTATGAAGTATTCAAAGACCATGTTTCAAAACAGCCTGGCCTTACCACCTAAGCCGATGTGTTGCCTTCAGGTACAATGAAGGATGCAGTCCCATTGCCAATGTGCAAGTGGGAGTCAACTGCCAATGTCATTGATGTCATAAATGGAATGGATTTATTATCTTGTCATCTACCCCAGGAAACCAAATATATTGCAAGTTCCATTTAATGAACTGGGGCCCTACATGCCATTTGACCTGGAAACTTCCCAAGTTTGACTCTAAACCATCCTATTCCATCCAAAAGGTCAAATACTGTTTTGTTGCCCCTTCCTTTGTCTTTCCATACAGTTTCTTCTTCGGCCCCATATCTCCAAAAGTACATTCTGATGCAGAGGTCTCAATCTCCCATCCTTGGGTCTTTTGACATAATAAATGAGAAGTAGCAATTTCAGTCCAGTCCCCTTTGTTTATTTTCCCCTTTAGGATGTTCGCTGCCTCCTACTGGCTTTAACCCTTTTGTGGTCCCAAATGAGCACTTTAATGGGTGAGAGAATCCTCCCTGTTTGCACTGCCAAAAAGCAAAGCTGTAAATTCTACTTACATGCAGCAAAACCCAGACATCCAATTAAAGCCATAATCCTATAAACCTGTCAGCAATCAAATGGGCTTCTTAAAATCAGGGAAGACAGGTAGCTTTAAATCAATATGTCTAGGTAACAACTTGCAGTCTGTAGGATATTCTGACATAGGATCTTTTTTTCTGCTTCTTCTGTGTGTCTGTTTCACACTTGAAATGGAAATAACAAAGCATCCCTCCTTTTTTTCTATTGTTGGAAGTTCTCCTTCGTATACCTGCCCTCATCTTGTTCAAGTAATAGTACACAAAGGCTGGGTTATAATCAGATATTGTGAAGGAAACAGAGTCCAAAGATACTTTCCTTCACTTCAAAACAGTGACTAACTCTTCAATCAATCCATCCATCCATCTTTCTTTCTTTCTTTCTTCCTTCCTTTTAAAAAAATATTTTATACAGGCTGTTAGTTGAAATGACCATCTCATATTTGTATGAATACCTGTAGCATACCATAGGCTAGATATGGGGGACAGATGACCCTCCAGATGCTTTTAGAATTAAGTTCCCAGCAACTCTAAGCAGCATAGCCAGTACTTAGGATAATGGGCACTGCAACCTAACAACATCTGAAGGACCACTGACATTCTTCACTTTTGCTTTAGGCTGGAATGAAATAAAGGATGACTTTCAGTCGCTTTGAGTACAAATTTTTGCTGCTTTGGGGAGGGCAGTGGTAAAGGACCAAAACTGCACCCTGGAGGCTATTTTCTATCAAAAAAGGTATTTGAGAGATCTGCAGGAGAGCATGATAATGGACTACAGATCCCAACACTCCACTGGTTAAGAATGATGGGATCTGTAGTCCAACAACACCCAGGGACCATTCTTCTGTTTCCTTTTCCCTTTGAAAACCTACTCCTTGTCTAAATATAGAGAAATCCATTAAATACACAAATATTCAAAATCTGTCTATGCAAATATATCTGTTTCACACACACACAGAGAGATGTTACAGTCATAGAATTTTAGTTTTCTTGGTTCATAATTTTACATCTTTGGATACTGCAAGAAGATCTGCCTTTCAGTTTTTAGTATTTAGTGGTGTCTAATTTTTTTGTTACTTAATTGTGGGAAGGAAGTCCTCAGAATGGCACTCAAATCATGAGAAATGTGGGCAAATAACAAAATAATTGCAAAAAACCAAAAAACTTCAGTGTGAGCTGAATTTGTATCTAATCAAATGATGTGGGAGAAACATAGATGCATGCAAATAGAAGCATGCTTTGAACCTTTTATAAGATCGATTATGGATCAGTCAATGATTCTATTGGTCAGTAATGCAATTGGTCAGCCACAGTGTTGAAAATGCTCTTTGGGGGCCTTTTACCCAGTATCAAAGCATTGCCCAACCGCCCCTATGAGCTTTACAAAGACTTGGTCCAGAATGCTGAAAATGAGGGAAATTAGTTTAGAAATGTTTAGAGAAGCTTTAAATGCTTTTTATTAGGACAATTTTTCACACCCTTCCACCTGTAAAACCAGATGGCCTGGCTTCTAGACATCCACCAATACTCAAAGGGAGTCATAAAGACTCTTAAAAAAGACCTGTCAAATAGCTTTTTGATTCATAAACAACTCCTCTGTTTTACCTCAGCAGACTCACAACTGCCTTTTGACAGGCTTTTACACAAAAGCTGGCAGGGATCACATTGTTGTGATATAAATAAACTGAAGAATCATGGGTGGCTGATAGCAAAACAGTGTGAATGGGCTGTGAACACGATTGTGATGGCAACCTTGACATGGTAAGGGGCATGAGAGGGACACATTTAAGTATAACATTGGTTTATTTATTTATTTATTTATTTATATGTTTACTTCCTGAGTAGAGTGTATGAATTAGTCTATATTTGGTCCATGTCTATTTGGGTTATATTCTATCATAAATCTGTGCCATCCAATTTCCACACCATTCTGTGATTAAACAACCAACTCCACCCACACATTTATTTTCTGATACAGCTTTCCCTAACATGAACATTATGCACACCTCTTTCCTCAATATATATAATTCCCCAATATAAATAATTAAGCTGAAAACTGCATCACAAATATTTTCAAAGTGTGAAAGCTACAGGATAACTGTGTTCCTGCCTTCATGTTAATCTCAAAAGTTTTAGGCTGGTTTGCTTTAAAATCCACCATTTCATAAACTAACATTGTGTATTGCTTTAGTTGTATATTCTTGCATGGAAAGGGATTGGTCTGGGTGGCCCTTGTGGTCCCTTCCAAATCTAAGTTTCTGTGATTCTATGAAAATTCATCACTATCTGTTTTCCCTATGGTCTGAACTAGGCACAATGACAGATACTAAATACTTGGTCCTTTTCTATGATCTCCTCCCTCTCTTCTTTGTAATATTTGATTAAACACCCTGTTCAATTTTTATAAAACAAAGCTTGAGTGGGGAAGAAGGATTATGCCCCCAACGAAATGTAGTAAATGAAACATGCACACAAATAGGCAATATAAAGGCCTGGATCTTATTGGTTCGGCCCAAGTAGAATAGACCCATTTTTTCAACTATTGAATTTCAGGAAGGTCAACTCTTGTTGTTGGGTGCCTTCAAGTCATTTCTAACTTATGTGACCCTAAAGTGAACCTATCATGGGCTTTTCTTGGCAAGATTTGTTCAGAGGGGGTTTGCCTTTGCCTTCTTCTGAGGAAGTGACTTGCCAAAGGTCACCAGTGGGTTTCCATGGTTAAGCAAAGATTCAAACCCTGTTCTCCAGAGTCCTAGTCCAATGTCCAAACCATTTTACCACATTGGCTCTCTTGGGTCAACTCTACTTGTGATTGAGAATAGAATTTAAGCCATAGGCATATGTAGGAACTGGTAAGCAGAGATAAAATGAACTTGATTGGGTCATATTAAGCCAGAGGTATTGCCCTATCTGGCTAAGGTATAGTTGTCAGCATGCAGCGTGAAGATTTTATACACGGCAAAGTATCTTGAATAACAGAATGCATAAGAGACAAATAGTTGGCAAGAGCAGAGCAAAACTTCATGACTCTACAACATTGTTGAAGGTCAGGTTAACTCTCCCCCCTTCTTCATTCTTTCTCTCTCTCCACACACACACACACACACACCACAACTTACTTGAAGGCTTGTCTCAATATGAATAAATGAAGAATGTTCTATAGGCTTCTTTGTATTCCATCTGCGCTGGGGGGCATACAAGACTTGCTTACATATAGAATCTGGGACATTTTAGGATATTCTCACACACACACACCCAAATTACAACTTCAGCTTTCTAATTTTGAATTGGTTACTGGAACAAGCTGCAATCATTCTGAGAAAGTGTAACAATGTGGGGGTGAGGAGAACACATATTTATTACAGGTTGTTGCAGTCATGGCTCAAGGAACAGATGGAGAATAGCATCTGTGGAATCTCATGTTTTCTGAACCACCATGCCATTTTATGGTTTTGAAACAAAAGCTTCCGTATCCTTTTCACCAGCATGTATATACTCAAAACCAGGCTCATACTCAAAGTTAACACATTCCTCAGTTTCTTCACACTAGCCCTGTGTATATGAAGTGCTGAAAGAGATCACTGTATCTATTTTTTTTGTGCTGGATTGAATGTATTTCTTTCATGTATTGATACTAATTATAAAAGAGACATATATCCATTTGCTTCGTGGATGAAGCACACTGGCCAGAATCTTACTGGTGTCCGATACATTCATAAGCTTCCCCACATTTTGTCCAATGTGGAATTTCCTCATTCTGTTCAAAGTTGCAGAAGTGGGGTTACATATGGGGTACCATTTGCATTCAGTTGTAAATTTGCATGCATGTTCAATTATGCAATGTTGCCACTCAATACAAAGGTTGTGTAATGCAAGGAGTGCATTAACTCCACATGTGGAAATTTATGCTCTGCAGACTTGATGTAAGAACTTGGCTGCCATTTTGTAAAAGAAATAAAACAAATGAGTCTCTGCATGGTTTTCTATTGTCTGTTCCTTTGGTGCATCTAATTTTACCCTGCAAAAGTAAAGGATTGCCATAAGTGAACATGTTTTGCCAGTTGTTGGAGCACCCATCTCCCTATGCCCATGAAGTAAAAGAAGTGAGGGCCAGTTTCCCATTCCATAACATAAGATTTTTATTAAACCTCAGGTTGACATTTACTGAAGCATTAAAGCACATTTTTGATGATTCACGAGTACACTCATAAGCAGCTTAATTTTGCTCCATTTTTAGTGATGAACTCTAAATTCCCTACGATTCATATTCAAACTTGATGTAATGGGCTGCTCAGCCTTTGGCCTGAAACCTTCATTATTTTGTTCTGTCATTATTTCACACATTTGCTTCCTCTCATTGTGCCAAGAGTAAAGCCTAAGAAGTTGGCCAGATGCGCTGGGTAGCCACCTTCTTGCTCATTTCTGTCTCATTTCTTGTTTTTTCCACACACTCCTGTAGGGATATAGTTCTTCACTAAGTTTCTTTTTGAAGGTAGCAATGAGTAATTTAAGAAAGTTTCTTCCCACTGCAGGAAAGACTAAAAAAAAAAAAAAGTAGCCTTTGAAGGCTATTTGCAGTTAAGGATTTGATCTGTGCAAAAATCACACATTTGTTTTGCACAGAAAACAGTATTTTCTGCACAGTAAACACCATTTTCTTCATAGAAATGTAGAAATCCAAATGCCTCAACATAAAATGCTTTTGACTGTGCAAAACATTCTGTTTTCTGACATAGAAAATGTCTTCGATGAAATTCAACCATGTGCAAATTTTATGCAAAATAAATCCCCCATCACAGCATTTTCTGCCCAGGAATTTAATATTGAATATTTCTGTGTTGAAATACGATTTTCCATGCAGAAAATGCTGTGTGAATTTTGCACAGAATAAATCCCAAACTGCAAAGATTGTCATCTCCTCAGGATTCTTCTCACCAGGGTGCCAGTTACACGACAGAAATTGTCACGGTGCTTACCGCGATTTTCTGATCACAAATCCAACCCTCGCTGTTTATACGATTTATGTCACTGATCTGGATATCCCAGGTGATCCCGTGACTGATATTTACACGTCCAAAGTTCCGGGGGGGTTTTTAGGTTCTTTTTTTTTTTTGGCTGTCAATCAAGTATGCGATTACTCGTGTTTTCACAACCTTGGTGACGCACTTCCTTCAAAGTTCCGTGCCAGGAGCGCTGCTATTGGCTGGCTGGGAGGGGGAGACAGGGGGGCAGAGGTTTGGTATTCCCCTCGCTTCTTTAAAATGTTAACCCTTTATGAAGAGGCAGAAAGCATTTTTAAAGATCCAGACTGAGATCTTTCGCTCAGACGCAGGAACGAAAGAGTGTTTTCCATTTGAAATCAAGCCGAGTGAGGGGGAGGGGAGGGAGGGGAGGCATCGTATTCCCCTTGCCTCTGTAAAATGCTAACCCTTACAACACAGATTAGCTGCAGAGCTCATGCTTCAAACCAGCTACAAACAGGCTGTTTTGAAACACACAGACACAGAGAGGGGGAATTTAAGGGATGTTCATTCGCTCAGAGGCTGGAATATTTTACTGTGCCCATCCACCATGATCTCTCTGTTCAGATCCAGGGAGGATCTGCCCACCATGATCTCTCTGTTCAGAACCAGGGAGGATCTGCCCACCACGATCTCTCTGTAGCATGCAGTGTAGAAATCCATTTAAAAAGGTGATTGAGTACATTCGCGCGCACACACACACACACATCAACCTTCATGCAGCTGGAAGGGATGCCTTTGTTTTCGGCTGGTGATGCTGGATCTGTTGAACGGGTGACCTACCCCTCCTTTTCTGGTCCCTGAGCTCTAAGCCCGCCCCCAGTCACCATTTCCGGTCATCCCAGTACTGAGACTTTTTGTCCCACGCTGTTTACATTTCCGATTTTCCGAATCCTCCAGTGACTTTTTTAAAAACCGGCACAAACTGCGGGACTGGAAGTCCCACAGGTTGAGGGATAAAAGGTGGCCCCCCTTCTGAAAATCACGTACCCGACCCGATGTACGTGTAAACTGCCAGGGATCGACACGAATTCTTCCCAGGACATTTTCATCGTGTAAATGGCCCCCAGGCTTTCTCAACACTCCCGTTATCCTGACACAAAACCTATGAGGTAGGTTGGCCTGGCAGAAGGTGATGAGTCCAGAGTAATCCAACAAATCTCAGGTGTGAAAGGAAATTTGAACCAGGATCTCTACAGACTTAATCTGACACCACTACACTGTTCTGGCTGTTGCAACTGGTTGTTGCAGGTACACATTACCTACATGTTGTTCCTCATCCAGATACAAATATGTATCCTAAAGCTTATTATGCACATCTGACCTTTACTGAATGAGAGCATGTGTGGTTTTGCTCCCAGAATATGCTGTCTTCTTATGCAATATGGAGCTACATAGCAAACAATTGGCAAGATTTCTCTCACACTCCCTGGAAAAAAAACCCACCCTGTAAATACTCATTATCACCCCTGAAGAGGAAAATAAAGCAACCCATCTCAGTGAATTAACCTCACAGCATTGGTTGACTCTTACCTGCCACAGGCAATAGTTGACGAGATTAGGTCAGCCTCATTAAATGTGGATAATCGCATAATAAGTACTCTCTCCCCTGCCCACCATAACAACCTACATTATACATACTTCATAAAGAATGTGTATACTCACAGACATATTTAATCTGCTTCAATGGTACCATTAGTGGAAGAATATGCCTGTCTTTGCTATATTTCAAAGTATTTTTCTGTCTGTTATGCTATACAACCCACCTGCTCACTCATAGAATCACCAAGCTTGAGCTGGCATCTGTTAGTCGCATACACAAGCGTAAGTTAACCATAAATCTGTATATGACTCATTTTGGACACTGTGGAGGTTTCCATGTCCTTTCTCACTCTTCAGTGGTCATTCCCCAGACCTACTGTAGAGCGCTTGCAGAAAGCGAGGGATGTGTCCTTCCTGAATCTTCATTTGCGAAGAAAAGCCAGAGAGAGAGAGAGAGCCACTGAAGCTCCCCCCGACAGCTGTCCCTGCCTGGAGGAGAGCAGGGGGGGAACACAGAAGCATCTGACTATATTGCTGCAACCAGACACAAAATGGAGGACCCTGTGGACATCAGTAGATCATATAATCATAGAGTTGGAAGAGACCTCAAGGGCCATCCAGTCCAACCCCCTGCCATGCAGGCATACACAATCAAAGCATTCCTGACAGATGGCCATCTAACCTCTGTTCAAAAACCTCCAAAGAAAGAGACTCCAACACACTATGAGGCAGTGCATTCCACTTCTGAACAGCTCTTACTGTCAAGAAGCTCTTCCTAATGTTTAGGTGGGATCTCTTTTCCTGTAGTTTGAACCCACTGCTCTGTGTCCTAGTCTCTGGAACAGCAGAAAACAAGCTTGCTCCATGCTCAGTATGACATCCCTTCAAATATTTAAACACAGCTTTCATGACACCTCTCAACCTACTCTTCTCCAGCCTAAACATGCCCAGCTCCCTAAGCCACTCCTCATAGGGCATCATGGCTTCCAGACCTCCAACATCCTGGTCGCCCTCCTCTGGACACGTTCCAGCTGATGATGTAATCATTTCATATCTGGCTACAAGGACATAGCTAGAAGCTTCTTCAATTGTCTTCTCGCTTCCAGGCACAAATGGCCATGGGGAGGGGCTCTCTATGGTAGGCCCAGGGGATGGTAAATGGCTCAGTGTAGACTAGTTCTGCATGCAGAACTACCACACTACACTGAGTCATACAGGATTGGAGCCTTGGGGTGTTGTGTAATGGAACCCAAACACAGTCTGTAGAGAATTTTGGGACCCAGTCAATCAAATACTTTGGGACCTCTCAAACAAGAATGTCACGTTTCTGATGCATTTATTTATTTATTTAAATCTAGAATGCGTATTCTTGAACAAATGTTGGTAAAACTTTCTAGCAACACTTTTGTTAAGATCATATTTCGCAGAAATTTGGGACTGATTGCCATGCTTTGACTTCTAGACAGTTGCTGTTTTAAGTCCCTATGCAACTTTGGGCTCATCTACATAAGCCAGGATTTGCCAGCTCCACACTGATGTATCCTGGCTGCGAATCAGGCCCGTCCCTTCCCTGTTACCTCTACGAAATTGGCTACAGTCCAGGCAGGCACGCTGGCCCATTGCTGAACCTCCGCTACCATCTCCCTGGCTCTCCTGGAAGTGACAAAGCTGTCCCACAACCTGTGACCATGCTGCAGCACCCCTTCCTGGATCTGGAAGAGAAAGGCAGACTGGTAGCTGCAGCAACATGCCAGCCTGCCAGGATGGGCTCCTGTGGACACACAGTGCTCAATCCATTTCTTCCTGGTGAGAATAGATTTCCCAAGGTATTATTTTTACAATGGTTTATTGGGCCCTACCCCATCTTAGCTCTGTCCGAGCCCCGTATTTGCCCTGGGGTGGTGAAGACTGCCCGGGGGCAGAATGGGGCAAAAGCCCAGCATCATCAGAACTGTAGGACTCTAAGGACTTTTTCAGACATCTAAAATGCAACGGAAGCAGCCTCGCCACATTGCGAGGCTGCTGCGCTGCAGGACGTCCCTTTCGGATGAGTCCCGTCCCTGCCGGTACTGTTGCGGTACCGCAGGGACATTCGAGTGTTATATTTCAGCAATTTTTACTCACAAAGTTGATCGTGAGTAAAAATCGCTGAAATATAACACTCAAAGGTCCCTGCAGTACCGCAACAGTACCGGCAGGGACGGGACTCATCCGAAAGGGACGTCCTGCAGCGCAGCAGCCTTGCAACATGGCGAGGCTGCTTCCGTTGCATTTTAAACATCTGAAAAAGTCCTAAAACAGGGGCAAGATGGGGCATATACCCATGTAGATAATCCCTTTGTGTCAAATAAATTTTAAATTTTGTTAATGGTACTAGTAAAGCCTTTCATGAGTTCAAATCATAAGAAAAATCAAGAACAGCAACCTAGACAATTCCAGGTACATTTCCTTAGTGCACCCACACTCTTTAAAACACTTTAAAAAAATCTGTTTGCTTTTTAATAAAAGGAAAACAAAACTAAAGCTGCAGTTAATTATAATTATTCTTGTTTTATTCTTGCTCTCTGAATTTGACCTGAAATGCACAAACAAGCAACCCACAATATGGTAGAACACAAAATCAGACACTGTGCAGGCAAATTAGTGATTTTCTGACTGGCAAAATGGTGTTCAGCATACTCTTATGCATGTCTGCTCTGGAGTAAGACCCATTGAACTCAATGGGTCTTACATCCAGGGAAATGGGTGCAAGATTACAGCCTCAGACTCTGGAGGTCTGAGGTTTTAGACATGAATAAGAGTACAAAAGAGCTGCCAAAAAAAACCCAAAAAACACGACCCTCTTCAGGAAAAGTTCAACATTAAAAAAGAAGAAAATAACTACAGAAGCAGAAAAAGATACCCTGCAAATTCTTGAGAATAAAATGATTGACTAATCATTATGGCCTTCAGAAATAGCTTCACCCTGAAACAACATGAAGTCATTGCTTCAAGCAACATATTTCATAGGATGCATTATTTTCCTGTCTCTAGCCACCAGTTCTTTTGTTGTTACTTCTTTTATCATGGAATTTTATTTTATTTTGTAATAAAGTTAAAATTGCAGGCAACAAAAGGAAAAAGGAACAGATAATACAACAAGCTCACCAAAGAAATGGAGAGAAATCATTACAGTTTTTAGCAATTACTGTATATTATATTTGGGAATATGCTTGCAAGACAACAAGCGTGAAACAGGCTATAGAGAAGCACAATAACTTCTGGAAGCATACCTTGGCTTGAATCTTTTTGATCTCTTGGACATCTGTAACTTCTCCTTTGGAGACTGTTGAACATTTTTGTTCAATGTTGAATGGATGCATCCAGTTCAAGGTTTAAAAGCAGAGTTGTTCACATGGTGCCTTTGCACATGGATGTGCATTGCACATGGATGCATATGAGCATTTTTCATGGATGCACATTGCATACTGGTTTGCTTTGCACATGGATGAGTATGCACGCTGGTGCCTTCTACACTTGATGTCTTGGCACATTGTGCATTAGAACATAGTAAATGGAAAACATGGTTCTCCCCCTTTAAAGTTAGGATTCCTTGCTTGATGTACTTGCTGAATAACAAAGAATTTTGGGGGAAGGGGATCCATCATTCCTGGGTGATGGATCCCTTCTGAATAGCTGCTGCATCTCTTTGACCAGGAAATAATAGAAGAATAGAGCCATCTGTTCCAATATCCCGCCATGCAGGAATGCACCACTAAAATATTCCTGAAAGGTAGTGATCCAACCTTTGCTGAAAAACCTTCAAAGGACAGCTCTCAAAGAAACTCATCCCAATGTTTAGGCAGAATCTCTTTTCTTAAAATTTGAATCTAAAGTCGGATGGCTTCCTCCCTCTTTTTTTTTTTAACTAGAAGAAACCAGCAGGAGGTGTTTGTTTTTTAAAGCTATTTAAAAGCCAACAGGAAGGCCATGTTGTACCTTTTTGTGCACAGGGCCATCTTCAATCATAGATCTACCCCTTTAGAGCCTGCTGCAGGGATTAAAGGGGGCCTCAGATTTGAAAGTGCTGGTCTATCAGTGGAGCTTTAGGATGGAATCCCTGTTGGGGCAGCTACACCATTGCAACTCTCTGTGGCTTCCTTACAACAGCGGTTGCAACTGATGGTACAACAACCGGTTGAGTTCCTGATCAGATGCTCAAGCACAGCTCTGCCCCCTCCCAGGCTGGCCACCTCCTTCTGCTTTTCAGGAATTATAGTGGTGGAGACTTCAGCTCTGTCAGTGTTCAGTAGGATTCTGTCCTCTCACTGCTAATGCAACAGCACCCAATCTTCAGCTTTCTACTTCCACAACCTTCTCACACACATGCTCATCATCCGCATTAACATGAAAAGCCTAAAGCCCAGTTCATCCCAGCTAGAGCAGACACACTGAACCTTTGGGGATTCTGGAAAGTCTACCCTTATGTAAGTTCCATTTATTCAACGAGTTTCCTCTAGTTGGGATTTAGGGCTAAATCCACACAACACAGATAACCAGTTTGAAACTAGATTATTTGCCATGGCTTCTTCTTATGGAATCCTGGGATTTGTAGTTTGGCAAGGCACCAACACTCTTTCTCAGAGAAGGCTAAAGACGTGTAAAACTACAAATCCTAGGATTCAATAGGAAGGAGCCATGGCAAATAATCCAGATTCAAACTGGATTATTTCTGTAGTGTAGATTTGGCCTAGGTCAACAGCTGCAATAATATGCACTTTACTTACGAAAAGTGGTGGTTGGTGACTTCCCTGCTGATCAGGTGGTGAATCTGCTCTGAGTTTGATTCTGAACTTTAAAGAGACTATCCAAGGTATGAATCCTATCCCTAAAACCGGTTCAGTACCTTCAATGGTTCCTTCAAAGCTCAGACTGAAGTTTAAAATTCAGACTAAAGCCCTTCAATGGAGACTTAAACCAGGAACCACTGCTTGGGAATAAGTCTCCAACAATTCAGAGGGATTTACTTTTGAGTAAACATACAGAGGTTGGGTCTGAAAGGCTTTTAGGTGAACAGCTAAAAGCCCAATCCTAGCCATGTTTATCCTGAATGAAATTCAAGCCATCTGTGTTGTCTTACCACAAGGGACATAAGCTAAGGGGTTTTTGGCATCCACATGAATCAGCCGCATCCATATGTGTTAATTTTCAGTTCTATTTCAGTCAGGTTCACTTACTGAAATAATTGCATTTATAGAACCCAGATTACTTAATTTATTATTGAACTTTGTAAATTATTTAGCACAATTTCATTGAGTTCCATGCAAGCTGTATGTTATTACAAGTTAAGGGCGTTTACACCAGCCAGTCTGAGGAAGCAAACAAGAATGTGGGGCTGAGCTGTTGGAAGTCAGTTGAATTTAGGGCTTGTTGGCATCAATGTGTCAAAATGGTCATAACTTCACCTCATTTCAATGAAGTGGCCCATTCCCCCCTCCCATTAGCTGCAGAAAATGGAGTCCAAACAGGACATCGGCCCATCACTGAAGACTACGCCATTTTCCCCAGGGGTCCCACAACATGTGACTCTAGGTCTCCTGCATATGACCAGCCTTGGCCACATGTTGAGGGACTCCTGCCTGGCTTCCGGAAGAGCCAGGGAGCTGGCAGCAAAATGGAGAAGTGGCCTGCCAAACAGGTTACTGTGGACACATGGGGTCTGATCTGGTTTTACCCAGGTAAACTGGGGTAAACCAGGTATTTTCCTATAACAGGTTATCAGGCCCTATCCCAGCTTGCCCCCAGTCCAGCCCCGTATCTTCTCAGGGGGTCATTTGGACTGCCTGGGAGCAGATTGGAGTAAATGCCCTGCGTCATTTGGACTGCACGGCTCTGGAATGTGGGGCAAGCTGGGGTATTTGGCCAGTGTAGGCAAGCCCTAGGGCATGGAACAATGGAAAAGAGATCCTAGGTAAACATTAGGAAGAACTTCTTGACAGTAAAAGCTGTTCCACAATGGAATATACTGTCTTGGAGTATAGTGGAGTCACTTTCCTTGGAGGATTTTAAATGGAGGCTGGATGGCCAACTGTTGGGAGTACTTTTTGTATTCCTGCATGGCAGGAGGACTGGACTGGATGGCCCTTGAGGTCTCTTCCAACTCTATGATTCCAAGAATTTTTAACGTTTCAGCCTTGGAGTCCTTGGGGTCATTTACACGGGCAAATATTCCTCTAAATATAATGCTAAGATAGCTCAAAGTTCCCATGGATCGCAGCACAACATCACCTCATTCAGAAGGGGGGAAGGTAAAACACCCAAATATAGTGTGGCAAGAGATGTCGCTACTTTTGCAGGTATGTTTGCAATGTAGCACATTATTGGCAGCGTAAACAACCATTCCGCTAAGGGATACAGCTGCATTGTGATTGGTTGATGATGCAGGGGTGGGCTTAAAAGAGGGGCAGGGAGGGAGGGAAAGACAGTAGTGATTAGAGGAAACTTTGAAAAATCCACTCTGCTATTTTGCAAGCCAGTTTGCAAACAAAAAGGATTCCCAACAATTTTCACTCAGGGAGCATTCCTTTTCATCCTCTCTGCTGTTTTGCAAGAATGCAAAGCTCGTCTTGTCAGCTGTGATCCTGTGCTTGGGGGAGGGAGAGAAACCATTTCACTAAGGGCTGTATCAGAGCTGCACTGCCATTTTCCCTCTATCTCTCTATGGCTTTCCTCTATTGGGCAGAAAATGCTATTAAGCAAGGAGAAAAATCTTCCTTTTGATTTGTGGGAAGGGAGTGGGGGAGAGGGGGACTGCCTCTAAGCTGTTACTTTCCCCCTCTCTCTCTCTGGCTTTCCTCTATTTGGCAGAAAATGCTGTTAAGCAAAACCTTCCGTTTGATTTGTGTGTGGGGGGGGAGGGGGACTGCCTCTAAGCTGTTCAGCACGAAGTTGGGGCCAGGGCAGACATTCCTATGGCATTCCTTTGTCTCCTCTCCAATGCTTGGCCATGCCCCCAGCACTTTTGGCTGTGTGAACCTCAAAGCAGAAAAAAAAATCAAAGAGCCACAAAATATAGCTGTGTAAACATATACCGTGTAAACTACCCACCACTGATGTGGGAAAGCGCTAAAGCGCAACTTAACGCAATAAAACCTGCCATGTAAACCAGCCCCTTGTCTTATGGTAGCTGCAAGAATACCATCTTGACTGGAAGCACTGCACTGTTTCTTGGTTTCTTTTTAGGACATTATCACATGAGCCCCATTGTCGCTGCAATCACAGTTGCAGAAGTGAATGAATAGAAATTGGTTTGGCAGCCCTCAGTATCACACAACCCTTCAATAGCACACCTGGGGCTGTTTCAGCCACTGACAATCCCTGGGCTCTCTTCCAGACTCTTCCTTAACCCCTCCTCCCTGTCCTATTACCCTACTGTCAGGCTCGTCCCTGAATTCTGGGATTTGTAGTGGAATTCATGGAGGAACCTGACATGAGGCTGGCCTGGCCTGGCTCCCTGCTTAGGCCTCTGGCTGTTTTGGAGAAAGGCCAGCCCGCCTTGTTGCCTTGGGAACTCTGCTCTCCACAGCAGCTCAAGGTCAGCCTCCTTCTCCCTCCAGGTGCAAGCCTGGGAAAGGGAAAGGCAAGCCTGGGGGAGAGAAAGGCATGCATCCTCCCTTGCTGCTGTTCTCACACTGGGGGTGTGTGTGTTATCTGAGGGGTTTGCTCTGGCTGTACTCAGTTTCGGCTTTGACCTATGTTCCTGACACATGCTTCCTTACCAATAAAGAAATTTATTGATTGAAGGTGAGCGTGTGTGCTTGGTACATCACACCTACCCAGCATGCCTTTCATGGGTTTTTATTTTTACTTTCATTTTTAGTTTTAATGCAATTTGGCAATAATAGTTATGAAATTTAGTGAAGCAAAGAAAAAAGAACAGGAAAGAAAGTGGGGGGGAAAGAAAAGCACCCTGTTTGGAGATAGCTAGAGGGAGGGAGAGGGAAGAGGAGACTGAGACAGTGTGCTTGCCCAATCTCAGGACTACAACTTGGAGAAATTCATGTCACAGCAGCATGATGGAGACCATCAATGGCAAGGGTTACTCTAACCATGCTTTGGAGCCATATCAGCAACAATTTGGGTATCACCAAAGGCATTATTATCCAGCTTTAATTCTGCTTTAAAATGCTCATGTGATAAAGTCCTTAGATTTCCTTTTCTCAATTATTTTTCCTGTTTTCTTTTTTGCCTTATTGAGTGAGTTCAATGGGGTTTATTTTCAAGTAAATAGGATGAATTCATTGGTTAAGGTCCTGCTTCAACCTGACAGAGTGTAACAGTCAACACAGCATAGTTGTATACTTTCTGCCTTCTCTTGGCAATACATCCTTACTGACTGGACAAGGAAGGTGGGGTATGCATGTGTGGCTAGGCAATGTCTGGTTGTATTCTTGCAGCCATATACACAGAGATGACATGTCTTCCTGGATCTTCTAGGAGTCCTCCAAGAACCTTCAGGAGGTCCAGGATGATGCCAGCTTCTCTGTGTATCCACCTGCAGGAACACATATGGACACTGACTGGTCCCTATCCAATTTAGCCAATTCTATTGTTTTCCTGTCCAATCCATATAAGTTGGAATTTCCTTGGTTTTCCATTTTCTTGCTTCTGGCATGAATTTGAAGTGAAAGTGTGTCCTAGAAGGGGAAGATATTACAGAGGGGTCTATTGTAAGCAGATGATCAATGTTATTTTTTATCCTTTTATATATAAAGTATAACACTCAGGTTTCATAAAGCCTCCTCCCTTACCAGAGCTTGAATGCAGTAGAGGAAGAGTATTTCTTCTTTTTAAAAAATGTGGACACAGCATTGAGAAAAAGAGGGTTACCCCTTTTGTCACTGACACAGCTCCAGTGCCCTCCTGCTGGAATCAGACTTTCCACAGGGCTCTGTTGGTATAAATGGATGCTTTTACACAGCCCAAATGCAGTGGATTATTTTTTTTGGGGGGGGGGTGTTAAAATTTCTTATCACCAGTAAGCTATCAGAGATAACAGATTTTGCCTCTTATCTCTTATCACCTGATGATTGGAGATTAGAAGCTTTGGCTCTAGGGGAGAGGAGGCAGAACCCTGGGGAGAAGTTGGCTGAAGATTTCCTATTTCCCCCCAGGAAGCATCCATTTTGGAACTGTCCAGTGTTTATGGAGCCAAGAATTTTCAAATTTTAAACACATTTATTTACTTCTTGGCACTGACTCAGAACATGGCTGGTGTTCGTTTATTTTCAGCATCACTGAATTATGTTGGATGTTCATTAGAAATCAGAATCTCAGACTATGCAAAGGCTGTTCATGAGGCTAATTCAAAATACTATGAGCAAGAATGTTTCTCATAGCATGAAACTATGCTTGGAGGGTCAGTCCTTTATACAGGAGCCATTTCAAATATAACAGCTCCCTGCCCCCTGCGAACATCCTTTGCATTCTTGTGTCAGCCCTAAAAAACCTTTGTTAAGTGCTATGTGAATGAGTTTACCATTCCCTACATTATTCCATTTTCTTTCATTGCTGCCTACAGATGAGTCTGATCTTTATAGAGGATAATGACATAAAATTGCAGTGTAATGTGGTAATGGGATTTATTTATAGAATTTGTGTTCTATTCACATCCACTGGATGGATGTATAAACACATGCACACAAACACATGTATACATACCCAGTAGTGAAACTGTTCTTTTTTATTCTCCTCCTCCTCTATTTGTGTGCTTGATTTGGTGGCTTACAGAAGTACCATTCTATTTGAGAAATTTGGGAGCACTTTAAAGCCAGAACATAACTGTAGCATATTATAGGTAATGAGACTCATTTCAGCATTTCTGTATCTTTTTTCTGTATTCCAAAGAATTTCACTGCACTTTTGGAACTTCCTCTGATAACACACATCTACTCTGTATATAGCAGTTCAATTTAGGTGTGTTTTAAAAAGAATTTAAGAGTTAATTTGACATGTAATGATACAATAAGGGGTTCTAAGTTTAAATACCAGCTAAGTGGTGAAGTTGCTGTACAACCTTGGCTGAGCAATTTGCTCATTTTCATCTGTAAAATGGGCATAACATCAGTTCAACTTACTAGTTGACAGGATCAAAGAGCCCTTGACTTAAACCATTTTGAACTGCTAGAGAAATTTAAAACACTACAGTACGTGATCGTTGGCAAACATTGCCAGCAGTGTCCCAGAGCACTTTACTTTACTTCTTTTTTTGAAAGACATTTCTGCACTCCTCTTGAAGATATTTCGCTTTGGGTTTAATTTGCCCTCACTTGTTCTCCATGACCTCATCATGCAACCAAATCCAATTGTTTGCCCCTTAGCATCCATTTTTGCTCCCTTGAATAATTTTCTGCATCTCCAGCTTGCTCCCTCTTCCTATCTGACCAGCCAGCCGGAGCATCTGTTTCACTTCGATTTTAACCTGATTATTCCTGGTCTAACTTAAGAACTGAAATATATTTTGAGTGTAGTAACAAGGGGGGGATTGTTTTTTTAGGATTTAAAGAGGAGCATAAACATATAGGGAAAATCACTTCCCATTTTCTGATGGTTCCATGTTGTGCGGATTCATAGTACGAGTTGAAAGATCTTTCATGCTCCAAGAGTCCTCAAACATTCCTATTTTTGCAATCAAGAAAGAAAGAAAGAAAGAAAGAAAGAAAGAAAGAAAGAAGCTCCCAAAATGTAGTGACAACCATTCATCAGAACTCCAAGTTTTCCACTCTCTAGTGTTAAGGACCACATGGGTGACAATGGCTAAGTAATCCTGCGTCAGAGGGGTAGGTATGATATTGTAGCTATGTTTCACCTCCCGCTCTGATCCCTGAAACTCACCTCAAAAGCCAGTCCGCTGTCCTGAGCAATGGAGTTCTGTGGCTCTGGTGCATGTGATAATGCAGGATGACATGACCAGCCTCCTCCCAATAGTAGTGATACTGCAGCAAAGAGTTCTAACAGGGCCTCACAGCGATGCTTGCTTCCTCTCCTTGCACCGTTGCTCACTGGCAGAAGGAGGGTGGTCACATCATCCTGCACCATCCTGCTACCCAGGGCTGCAGAACTCCATTCCAAGGAATAGCTGGCTGGCTTTGAAAGTGGATTTTAAGGTCATTATGATTGTAACAATGTTACCACGATTGTATATTTGAATAGGAAGCAGTTACATGATCACAAGACCTCCAACAAAATTAAAACTTCTCTTTCGGACTATAATTGGCTAGTTTCACCTATACAGAACCTAAAAGTTGTTTCCAGATCCAGTAGTACAGAGACTTCTTGAAAGATCCAATGATCTTTGCCTAACAAAAGGGTCCATGGCTTCACAAAGGAACAGGGGACAACCTCACTGCTGCAGAAAGGTCACCTCACTGCTGCAAAGGGATTTAAATTTTGTGTAATGCACTGCCTTGGCGTATGGTGGAGTCTCCTTCTTCGGAGGTTTTTAAACAGAGTCTGGATGGCCATTTATTGGGAGTGCTTTGATTGGGTATTCCTGCATAGCAGGGGGATGGACTAGATGGCCCTTGTGGTGTCTTCCAACTCTATGATTCTATGACTTTACTATCATTTGTCTCATCCCTGCATGGCCAAGAAGCAGGATTCACCTCTGCCTGCATGAGATCCCTCACTTGAACAACACCACAAGCAACATCTGAGATGTGTAGGCCTGTGACCCTATCACCATCACTTTTCTTTCTTTATTTTTTAACATCTTTTGCCTGATGAAGAATCCAATAGAAAGTTTGCATCATGTGTTTTGTATTTTGGTGGCCCCATAAAGGTATCACTTTTTTGTGGATTCTGAATTTTGTTTTGCTGCATGGCCAACATGGCTACCCCTGAATGTGTAGCCTCACTTATGACATCATAACTGACTAACAGGATGCCCACCAACGGATGGGTTTGATCATTGCACAAAAGCTTTAACTTCAAATTAATTGGCCTATAATGGGATTTATTTAAGACTGGAAACAACCACTACTTTAAGGAGTTTGAATGACATAACCAGCTAGTCCGTGGGCTGAAAGAAAAGTTTTTAAATATATATATATATATTGTGGAAGGGAGAAGGGGAACATATAGAGGACACATTAAGAGTCACAACTTGTCAGAATAATGACACTTAGGAGAATATAGAGTTACACGTTTGTACTGTTAAATGTTAAAGAAATAAATAGTAGAGTTTTTATTATGTATTTTGCCCTAAATATATCAGCTCTATGTCATCAAGCTTTGAAAACTGAAAAACAAAGACTGAATGGAGATAATCTACTATCTATCAAAGGTCAGTAGGTCTGCTAGTACAGATAATGGATGGTATTCTGTTGGCTAATTGCAATTACAGTTGGACCTATTTACTCAATTGATAAATGATTAGTCAGTACATGTTGTTATTGTTGTTTACCTTCAAGTCATTTCTGACTTATGGCAACCTTAAGGCAAATCTATCACATAGGTACCTCTAACTTATTCAGTGCCTTACATCTATTCTTGGCTAACAATAGTATTTAAGCCAGGGGTGGGCAAGTGTGGGAAGCTAGGGGGACACAGATAAATCCATTCTGTCATTCAAACCATCAGGTTGCATGGATTTTAATTTGGATATACAAATTAAAATCCATGCAACCTGATGGAAGCTAGAGGGATACATAAACCCCACAGGAGAGCTTTGAGAACCATACCCCACTGAAAAAAGCATCAAAAGGTTGATACAAAATGTTCTTTAGGTGGCATGGGGGCATTTTCATCATTTTGGGACAGCTATCTGCTCTTTTAGGCCCAAGAGAGGCCTTTTTTGAGCAATAGGAAGTGATCAAAAGTACTGGTAACTTTCTATTCACCTCCTTAGAAATTGGCTTTTGGGGGCTTAAATTGGCCCAGGGGGGTAAGAAAGGTGGTGAAAATGCCCCTTATCCCCCACCCTGGAGGACATGTGAAGGCATTTTTGATCCTAAGGGTAAAATAGCCCTCAGGGAGCTGCAAAGCTGCCTTGTGTGTGCTTGTGGTAGAATCCAATACCTTCTTTGGAACATCTCGAAAAGGACACATGCACATCTAAGCTCAGGTTATGAATATGAGTGTATGTCACCCCCAGGATTCCGGCCACAGTCTCCAGTAACTGGATGCATGCCTAGAAACCACAAAGACAAGTGCACAACTGCTTGTGCAATTGGAAATACAGTACCAACTGAACTCAGCTAGTACATTGCTTTCTCCACTAATGTTACTTTGGATTTAGATCATGGTGTGTGATACAGCCACTTTATCATCTATATCATCTTGCTAGGCACTGATCAGGTTTTGTCTAATTGTCTGCTTCTAGGTTTTCTGAGAATGTGTGGTCATACTTAAATGATAATTTGGCTAAACAACACTGGGGTCACTTATTGTTAACTGCTCTCAATTTGATTTCAACTTATGGTGACCCCATGGATGGGGCACCTCCAAGACCCACTGTCTTCAACTATTCTGTTCAGATCCTGCGGGTTCAGGGCTGTAGTCTCCTTGATTGAATCTATCCATCTAGTATGCAGCCTTCCTCTCTTTCTACTATCTTCCAACTTTCCCAGCATTATTGTCTTTACTAGTGAGTCATGCCTTCTCATGATATGGCCGAAGTACAACAGTCTCAATTTAGTCATCTTGGCTTCCAGGGAGAGCTCAGGCTTGATTTGTTCTAGGACCCATTTATTGGTCTTTGGGGCAGTCCACACTATCCATTGCACTCTTCTCCAGCATGACATCTCAAATGAGTTGATTTTCTTTCTTTCAGCTTTCTTCACTGTCCAGCTCTCACATCCATACATGGTGATGGGAAATATTATGGCTTGGACAATCCTAACTTTAGGGTTCAGTTTTATATCTTTGCACTTTAGGATTTTGTCTAATTCTTTCATAGCTGCCCTTCCCAGTCCTAGTCTTCTTCTGGCTTCTTGACTGCAATCTCAGTTCTGATCAATTATTGATCTAAGGTATGGGAATTCTTTATTTCAATTTCCTCATCATCTATATTGGATTTATGTAGATCCCCTGTGGTCATTATTTTTGTTTTCTTAATGTTCAACAGTAAGCCTGTCTTAGCATTTTCTTTTCTGACTATCTTTAGTAATTGTTCCAAGTCTTTGTTGTTTTCTGCTTGTAGTATGGTGTTGTCTGCATATCTTAGAATTTTGATATTCCTTCCTCTGATCTTTTTATATATATATATATATATATATATATATATACTTTATTTTTGTAGATCTTATATCATTGTTATTGTACAGCTACATTACTCCATCATTTTTCAGATTTTTCCAAAAACAACAACAATGCGCAAATATTCATCTTGTTACTAACTCACAAATAATACATTTCAGCTTCCTAAATTTCTAGCCTTTCTGACATAGAAGTGCTATATTCATCTAGCAATCTTCTGTATTTTATTTACAATAGCATTTTCATACTTGTTCTACTGATAAAGAAATCAAAGAAAAAAAATTAAGCAAAAGTAATAATCTGACATCTTTAGTTTCAACCACCTCCCCCCCTTTTTTTTTTTTTGCTTTTACCTTAGTAAAGTTTCAAAGTCATATGTTTCCCCTCTCTTTTTCCAAGATGTAATTAGTGGTAACCAATCATTCAGAGTCATCTTTATAGGTATGTTTCTTAATTCTGATGTCAAATTTTCTAGCTCAACCATATCTAGTAGTTTGTTTGGCCACTCGTTTACCATGGGTGCCTCTGATGTTTTCCATTTGTTTTGTTTTGTTTTTGTTGTTGTTGTTGTTGTTTTGTTTTGTTTTTTTGCAATAACTAATATAGCTGCTGTGCTTCCTCTGATCTTCACTCTTCCTTCCTCTGATTCTAAACCACTGGGTAAACAATAACACCAGGGACAAATGTTTGTGCATATGCTTTGTATGAAGAAGATACTAGGTTCAGTACTTAGCATCTCTAGTGAAATAATCAGGTATGACAGGGTGGACAACTGTGTGGAAGACCAGGTGGTGACAACCTTTATCCCTCTTCCCCCTGGATTCCGCTGGCACATCTTAGAGCATCAGAAGTGATATTGTGTAATTTCAGTCCACCATATTCAAGCCATTAATGAAGTCTTGGGGTGTTGGAGAGTTCTGGGGGAAAGCAGGCTGCCATGTCTGCGTGTGATTTAGAGTATCTAGATGGTTCTTTCCAGGTGAAAAATAACCCACTGATTTTAATGGGGGAAGGTCTCAGGGGACTTTGCAGCCAATAAGAGTAGGGTTCAGAAGCCACATGCAGACTTCAGTCTGTACTTCCCCACTTATGGTAGGAGATGAATAGAAAGACCATAGGGACAAATGCTCTAACCTGGTATAAGGCAGCATCCTGTCTTCTGATATTTGTCTGATTCTACCCAGAAGGCTGGCTATTGTGCTAATTATCTTGTAAAAATACTGGAGTGGTGCATGACGGCCCCATTTTTGTTCAAAGCCTTGTTTGTTTGTTTGTTTGGTACCCCCACACACACACGCACACCAGCACAGGAGATGAGATGCCTTTTAAAAAATTAAAACAATGTACTAAAGATCTTAGAGAGTCAGCATGGTATAGTGGTTTGAATGTCAGGCTAGGATGCAAGGAGTTTCAAGTTTCGGCCATGGAAGGCCTCTGGGTGATCTTGGGCAAATCACACTCTCTCAGCCTCAGAAGGAGGCAAAGTCAAACCCCCTCTGAACAAATCTTGCCAAGAAAACCAAAAGCAGTTTTTGACTGTTCAGTCTTCACTTCAAGGAGCCCTGGTGGTGCAGTGGTTAAATGCCAGTACTGCAAGCCACAGCGTTATGAGTTTGATCCCAGAGCGCTCCAAGGTTGACTCAGCCTTCCATCCTTCTGTAGGTCAGTAAAATGAGTACCCAGCTTGTTGTGGGCAGTTAGCTAAAAACATTGTAAACCGCTTAGGGAGTGCTTTGGCACTGATAAGCGGAATATGAATATCAATGCTATTGCTGTTCACAGTTCATTTTGCAGAAAACTCAATATTTTTTGTGCAAAACAATTGTAAAATTTTTTCAAAAGGATCCCAAAATTTGAAAAATTGGCCAAAAATGTGAAAAAGAACTTAGCACGGAGAAACCTTTTGAAGCATTTTGTTCTTACATGGAAAAGAAAATAAATGAAGATTTACAACTTCAGCCATGAGAATAGGTTTCCCAGTGCAGTCCCGACCCCTTTTAAGGGAGCGCAGGATTGAGGCCTGTAACTTTGCCTCAGCCCCTGTGTTGTTGCCAGGAGAGCAGACGGCAGGGCTAGAAGGGATTTAAGCTCAACTCCCTCTGCCTCCTCTTTTTCGTTGCTTTGATCGGCCCACCCTCCCAATGCTAAATCAATGTGATTTAATTGGTCACTTTGGGGCCAGATAGGAATTTTTGCCCTTTTACCTGGGCTTTTTTTTTTTTTTTTTTTGCCAACCCCACACTGTGGATGCAGACTTGACAATTGGCTTAAGGTGGCGTCTTAAATAGGCGATCACTTGGCAAGTAGAGGGGGAGATTTTGGTAGTTCAGTGAGCACCTTTGGTTCTCCTCCTTTTGGAGGTGAAGGGGGAGCTGGAACTGTCCCTTTAGTTTCTGAGAACTGAGGAGTGGGGAAAGTGACCTCCTTTGGGGCTGATCTGAGGGGAAAACCCCTCCCTTTAATTTATCCAAATTGAGGGAGGGACTTTTGGGTTGGCCTTCCAGGTGCAGATGGACTGGGGAGAAACCGAGCTTATGGGGTCTCACTGGGGTTCAGGTGTTTTCAGCCAAGGGAATTTGGGGAGGGGATCTTGGAGTTGACCTCCTGCCCAACAATTCCCACACTGGGTTGCTTCTCCATTGCAGACCTCTCAGAATGAGGCTGAATAGGTTATAGCAAAATAAAAGTGGCCCTTTATATCCCAGGTATACGTGTGGCCTCTTTACTTGTGTCTGGTCTCCTTATTCCTGCATCTACCATCAAATCCATCTGTGATGGAACTTCCATCCAATCTGCCCCCTACATTTCCAACCCTTGGGTTTCTCTCACTGATCTTGCTCTTTTATCCAGCCTGGTTAAACTGTGGCCTATTCTCCATTTCATTTCTTAAATGAAAACAGTCAGATACAGTCAACGAAAGTAAAACCAGTAAAATATTTACTATTATATAACAGTTTACTGAACTCGTGAACTCCCTGAACTCTTTCCTCATTCTCAGTTCCAAAACCCTATAGAGGTCCTATCAGTTCCTCTCATTCTAACTAGTCTTCATTCTGTTACTGATTGTCTTATCTAGGAATATTTGGTATCTATATTAAGCAGAGTTCAGCAGGGCTTGTGAAACCAAGCTTATGGTAAAAATAGAAGAAATGACTCTAGATGCTCTTGTAAGGTAAAAATAAATAAAAAATAAAACTACATTGGTTTCCCCAAGAAATCCATTTTAGGATAGGAAAGGAGATGGGCAAAAGAAGTTGACCTAAAGTCAGGGCTGCTTTAAGGCACCGGCGGCGTCAGCATCCACAGGGGGACCATCATTGTGGGGGCCCTTGTAGTAACCCTCCTGCTGCAAAAACATTATTAGTAATAATCTGAATATCCTGTACTGTGAATAGTTTAGGTTGAGTTACATTGACCTGAGATAAACATATGGGGCCCCCAAAATAAAGCATTGCAGGGGGCCCCAAAATTCCTTAAACCGGTCCCACCTAAAGTTGATTACAAGAGCCCCTAGAAGTTGGTTTTCAAATGTGGGTATAAGCTAGGATCCACTGTTACGGCTGAAGTTTCATGGATGCTCCTCCCAGAACGAAGGAAAACAAAGAGACTAACTAACTTTGTGGAAGAAGGGGAAGTGTCATCTTTGCAGGTTAAAAGGAAGGAAAAGGCTTGAGCACACAGGTTAAAGAAAGATACAGAGGGGTTAAACCAAAAGGGCAGTATTGTCTAGACTCCCCTCGCTCACTAATCATTTTACAGGCATTGATGCCTCTTTGCTTCCAACACCCTAACTCCTCTTTAGTAGACTAGGTTCTAGCCCCCATAGCCCCTCTTCACAGCATTCACAGCTGTCATTGACTGGGTCTACCCAGGTTTTCCCAGCTCATCACTTCACACCACCCATAATGCCAAACTGTTTGTCTACTGGCCATCTCCTTGTCCCTAGTTTCTTTGGGCTTCAAGTACTTGCCACTTCTCCATCCACCAGTACTTGCCACTAGACCACCAGGATGTCAAACATCCATACATTTTCTATTTCCTCAGAGAGTGAAGGGAAGGGTAAGGAAGGCTTTATCAGGTAACATGGAAGGCTCTGCTTTCTTTTCCTAATGCATGAGTGTATTCAAAATTGAAATTTGAGACACGTTGTGAAAGGAAGGGTGAAGGTGTTTTGGTGTCACCCATTATGGCTTTTATTGTTTCAGTTACCATATATATGTATATATTTTATTATTCTGTCCTCCTGCAGTACTTTAAATATAGAAATTAAAAACACAAGCTGGGAACATAACAAAATAGTTAATCAAATGCTAAATAAAATAAAATTGCTTTGGCTAGAGAACAAAGAGCTTTTGCGATATAATAAAGTGAGTATCACAAGGACAGAATGCTGTAATTATCAAAGCAGAAGGAAATACAGACCAGAATTGTGATGATCAGCTAGTCCATAGAGCATGCAGATCTTAGATGGTGCACATTTTTGTTCATTTGGGCTATGGGACAATCAAAAACTCCAAGGAAAGCACAAAGCTGAGGGGGCGGGGCTTGCTGGGAGGGCAAGGTCCCACTGCTGCCATGTTGAATTTTCACCTTAGTGATTGCTCGCTAGGTGATAAAAAGGTCAGTATTTTCTGTTTTGCTTTGGAGAATCACTCTATTGCACCAGTGCACCTTGGGATGACTTTTAAAAAACCCTAGCAGTTGTGAAGAACTAATGCAAGTAAATCACTCGTGGCCTCCATCAGGAATGCGAGGTTTATAGGGGCTTCCAAGGACAGAAAAACTATTTGGACATGTCACTGCTGCTGCAAGATGCCAATACTATGAGTTATTTGGGATTCCCCCCCTTGTGTTGATGAGCCCCTTTTCTCATGTAGACAGGGCAGCCCAGGAGTGAAAGGAGCTCTAACGGAGCTCCATTCATTTCCTGGACTGAAATCCCATGGATTCTTGTGAGAAGATGCAAGTGCAGGAACTTCAAAAAGAAAAAGAAAAATAATCAAAAAGTGACAGCAAGCACAAAAACCCACTTTAAAATGAACAAGTAACCTGGGGAGGGTCATAAAAAGTGTGTCACTTACCTGGATGTCCCAGTTTCACCCAGAAGTGTTCTGGCAGGAACCTCCCATTGATGCTGGGATCTCACCAGTATAACGGGGCATGTTGTTGCATGCAGGAACATCCGTGACAGAAATGGAATGGGGGGAATCTACTGATGGCTTCTCCCATCAATAAAAAACAGTGCTGGCATAATCTCCACAGTCTCATTCTTTAATATACAGACCTTATACTCTGCAGCTCTGAACTTTACTACAGCTTTCATAGATGCGGGATAATAAAATTGTATGCAACATTCTGAATCTGATGTGCAGAGATTCCTGCAATGTTATTACACTTCTTCCTGTCTTATTTTGTGTCCTTCTCCTAATAATCTCTGATGCTCTGTTTAGCCTTGTTAACTACTGCAACACAACATGAGCTGACCTTTTCAACATGTTTCCCATGATACGTCAAGTCAGGCATGGAAGGTACACACTTCAGTCGCTTTCTTTCACAGGTAGCAATTTATTCTTGTTCATAAGTCCATCACAGCCTGCCTGTTTACACTTCTTTGTTATCAGTCACTAGCTAGATTATTTCTGAAACTTATGAAGAAAGCAAGTTTGCAGGGTTTTTAACAGTTGAGTACAAATACTTCTTGATGAATTCTTCAAGGTGCTGAAAAAGAAAGTGGTGGGTGAGGATAATAACTGATAGAGCTTTATGGATCCTTAGAAAATTTCTGCAGTGATCTCTGTAAGTGACTTGTGATGGAGGTGCAAAGAAGCAGCTAATGGAGGTAAGCATGTGGGAGGCAGAAAATGCATGAAAAGTACTCTGGGGTACATTTTCACTAACATGTTTTTGGGATCTGATTATTGTGAGATGTAATTTTGCATCTTTTACATTTGTAGATGTGTACAGTAGCACCCTGCCATCTGCTGATTCTCCATCCGCTGATTCAATTATCCACGGATGGTGATGGAAGAGGGAGTGGGTGGGAGGAAGGAGGTGTTCTTGCATGGGGGTTTCCGGTGTGGTGTGGCAGGTATGAGTTAGCTGGTGGGCGGGAGAAGGAGGCAACCTCATGTGGGGTTTGTAGCAGGCAGGCAGGTAGTTAGGTGAAAGAGGGAGGAGGCGACCTTGCCTGGGGGGGCAGGTTCCAGTGTGGTGGCAGTGTTCGCTATTATCCAGATTTCACCATCTGTGGTGGGGCCCGGAACCAATCCCCCCATGGATGGCGGGTGCTGTTGTATGTGCTTTTAAACTATTTTCCTACAACTTGGAAATTAACTACTAGTCAGTATGGTTGGATCCTGCATGCTCTTACTGAAGGTAAAACATGAATTCCAAGGTTGCACAGCTGAATATTCATCATCCATTGTTCACTCATCAGAACTTACTATGTACAAATGTGTATTCTACAAACAGCAGTTCTGTGATGTGTGTGTGTGTGCTTATGTGTATAAGTGTATGTGTTTGCGTGTGTGTGAGTGTATTAGAGCAATTAACAAACAGAACATAATAAACTAATAAACTAATTAGCAGAAAATTTTGGCTTGTCAGAAGTGTTGCTTGTTTTTCTAAATCTCTCTTATGCACACAAATATATATAATCTCCTATTATTCTCCCCTTTCCTCTCCTCCTCCTTTGCATTTATACTTTTAAAAATAAGATTAAAATATTTTAAAATAGAAGTGATCAAGTACATAGTGCAACATGATAGGAAAAAGTAGTACAGTTGGCTCTCTGTATCCATGGATTCTGTATCCACAGATTCCACCATTCACAGCTGGAAAAGATCCCCCCCTTTAAAAAAATATTCCAAAAAACAAACCTTGATTTTGCCATTTTATACAAGGAATATAATTTTACTATGCAATTGTATACAATGGGATTTGAGCATCCACAGATTTTGGTATCCATGAGGGGGCCTAGAACCAAACCCCAGCAGATACCAAGGGCCCACTGTATTTCTAGCTGTTGTTCATTGTTGTTGAACAAGTCAGCTTCAACTTATGGTGACTTGGGCCTTGGCTTCCTTGATTGAGTCTATCCATCTGGAATGAGGTCTTCCTCTTTTCCTCATTCCTACTACCTTCTACCTGACCAAGCTTTATTGTCTTTTCTAGTGAATCATGTCTTCTCATGATGTGTCCAAAGTATGACAATCTCCATTTAGGCATCTTGCCTTCTAGGAAGAGTTCAGGCTTGATTTGCTCTAGGACCCATTTATTTGTAAAACTTTTCTCCAGCATCACATTTCAAATGAGTTTATTTTCTCCTGAATGTCAATCATTGGGAATAAAACCAGGGACTCTGGCAACAGGCCTCGGTTGCCTTACTCCACAGACAGAGGGAGTGTCTGCTGTGTGGCATTGGTACCCCAATGATAACCAGAAATAGCATTGTTGCTCTGCAGCCCAAATGAACCAGAAAATTTAGGAAAGTATAATGGGGTATGGTTATATCTGTGTGCTTGTTTCCTATTGTATGGCCACACCTGGTCTTGCTTTATCTTGTCTTCCGTGGAACTGAATCACTTGCCTCAGAAACTTACCTCTCTTCCTTCCACTAGACCACCCACCCTCTTAAGAGGTTAGAAAGAAAACTGAGGCCACAATTACACACACACTGCACACAGAGCACGAAAGAAAACAAGAGAAAGCTCTGGCCATCATCTGCAAATGAAGTGAAATTATTTCCCCATGGCTTACAACCATCTCCATGGAGAAGGCAGCTCTTTGGGACATCAAAATCATTGTTACCAACCTCTGATCAAAAACACTCAACGAACATGCCCTAAAATTAGCTAACACACATTGGAAACTGCTTAACGCGGTGTAGATGTGTAAATAGCTATTGCTTAAAACAATTTGTAAGCTGCTCTGATAGCCTTGAGGCTGAAGAGCGGGGTATAAATAAATAAATAAAATTAAAGATCTCTTAGTAAAATAGAAGAATGCCTTTGAAAATGGTACATAGTGATGGCAGAAAAAAATAGAATGGGGGGCTAGAAATGAAAATTTACATTTTCTGAAACACATAGAGACATTTAAATCTGTGGAGATTCTAGCTGGGATGGGCTTGCCCAGAACCAGCTTCAGTACCATCTCTATGTTCTTACGACAGCTGAAAAGACAACTGCAAAAGAACAGAAAGGCCTAATTGTTGAGCCTCTATCAGATTCTTGCTAGGGCAGTATTCCATAGGAACATCAAGATCCATAGGCACAATCCCCATATATCCTTACACCAGGGACCTTGCTGCCTGTGGCATTCCTTCTTGAGGAAAAGTTCAGGACCAGCTTTGTAGGCTGATGGTGAGTGACTCTTTAGATTTCTACTTTGTTTCCAGACTTCTATGTGGTGCCCAGTGACATCATGAGAGAGTCATGAAGTCAAGCTTCACAAAGGCTTTGAGAAATAGATCATTCATGTTCTGATTATTTAAAGCAAATATTTTACTCAAGCCTGTTCCTAATCAACTCAGAGGCTGGGAGTGGGGTGAAATATGGCTAACCTATCTCTACTAAACTGCCCAAAATAAACAATCATAAGCCTTAAAACAACCTCCCTTTGAGTTCTTACCCAAATTGTGTGGGGTCCACAAGGATCCCACTAGTGTCTGAATCTTGATACAGGGAACATTTAATTAGCTCAAAATGGCAGTGAGAGGCCAGGTAACGGCAGGATCTTTTTACCTATGTATACCCATAGTAACTAAGGAGACTGCAAGCCAGAATGTAAAATTAAATGGTTTTTATTGGAATTGAATCTTAACAGCACCCACTGTCACATTTAGGCTTCAAGCACTCACACAAGGATAGTGAAGAAAGTAGGAAGTATTTGGATAGAGGGATAGAGTAAGGGGGTTGTGGGTTATACCATACCAATCCTGGAGGGCTGAGATCATGAAGTAAACCAATAGTGAGGAAGTCCAGAAGGCAGAATGGTAACACAGACTGACATGGAGTCAGAAGGAAGACGGTCTGTGCACACTTTGGTGGAATTTTATGGTGATACTTATATTTGATAATTCCCCTGAAGGGATGGGATTTAGAGTGAAATATAATGTTTCTTGGAGTTTCCCAGGACTAGACAAAGAGTTTTCTAGAATTGTTAATGGGTGATACAGTTGGAACTGAATAGGAGCAGGCAACATCTATTGTTGAGGAGAGGAGAGGAGGAAAACCCATTTTGCAACAATTGAGGACTCTGCTATTTTTGAGTGGATTAGTGAATGATTCATTTCCAGGTGTTTGTTAGGAAGAACTCTGACCTGGGTATGACCTATTTGAGGAATTTCCAAAGGCCCCTCCATAGGTTGTGCATGATTCCAGCCTTGGTGTCAGGGTGTCCCTGGTCTTCTTGCCAACCATGTGGAAGGCCACATCAAGCCAAAATATTAAATATTTTCAATTGTGCGATATTCCAAGATGGGGGCTGTCAGGGTAGGTAACACATTCACTGCCCCAAGTACAATGAAAAATCAAATTGGGCAACAATTTCTTCGCTGTTTTTTATGGCTAGATAAATAGACATGACAGCTCCCAGGTGGAAGGCAAATGATGTTCACCTTTTATATTGAGATGAATCTGTGGCTTTGCTGACAATTATCAAAATGTAGGGCAAGGACAGGCAACTGCAGCAGGTTGGTGTGACAATTTTATTCCCCAGGACCCTCTGGGACTACACAGGCTGTCAAAAATCCCCCAAAATGGGGAGAAAAACCTTGAAGTGGCTTCAAGTCTACTTTGGGTTTTAAAAAGCAAATTACTATGTCGTAAGGTAGACTTATGGCTCATAACTGTTTCCTATTCACATTTAAAACTGTGGCACCATTGCAAACAGCAAGTGCCCCAAGCCCACCTTAAAAGCCATAGGGGTATCTGCTTCTGCTTCTTGCACCACAGCACAATGGCAACCTTCAGCAACCCACTCACTAGTGCCAATAGAACTCCTTAACCTGGCCTAGGGGTTGTCTACATGGTGAAAATAACCCTCATGGAATTTGCTGGGAATACAATCTGTCTAAATGGGATTCTTCATCAATCCACTGTATTCAGAAGAGGGGCACCCAAAGGGCAAAAAATCTGTAGGGAGAGCCTTTATGGTTTTTCCCATGTTTTTTTTAAAAAAGTGACGGGGTGCACATTCCTGCTCATTGGGACAAGAAATTCAATATGAATCACTTTCTCATAGGAAAGGAAGCACAAAGCTGATTGGCCAGGTGAGCATGGGAGGCAGGGCTTGCTAACAGAGCAAGTGCCCACTGCTGCTATGTTGGATTTTCGCCATAGCAAGTGATTGCTAAGGCAATAAAATTGGTTGTTTTGCTTCCCTGTTAAATAAAAAAATAGCTCTACCACACCTTAGACATCATTTTAAAAAAAGTTTGGCAGTGGTAAATGGAGGCAATTACAAATGCGAGTAAATCACTCGCAACCGCCATCTTGCATGTGAAGCTTATGGGGGCTTATGGGGGCAAAAACATGGTTAAGACAAGTTGTTGCTTCTGCAAAATGCCATTACTGTGAGGCACTCTGGGTTTTGTTTTGTTTTGTTGCCTCATATAGATGGGGTCCTAGTTTTTAAGGTGGGTTTTAGGGGGTTGGATTGGGAGAAATACCATGCAGGATATCAGTCTTTATATATATATATATATATATATATATATATAAACCCCAAAACATTAGATTCCGACTGTCTCCCAGCATGGGACCCTGATTAGTTTATGACAAGGTTAAAATTAAACAGAGCTAAAAAAATATGGTAATAAGAAAATTTTAAAAACTATTAAACAATGTATCATATTAAAACACTGTTAATTTAAAAAGAATAAAATCATTTAAAAATATAAAAATAAAAATACAGCACCTACACACAAAAATCCTTCAGCAGCCAATTAATCATCAAATGCCTAATTAAATAAAACAATCTTAACCTGTTGTCAAAAGGAGAGCAGAACTGCAAATACAGAGTTGCCAAAGGAAAGGGAACCATAGCTACAGACTTCTTTAAAGTAGGTTTTTCTCCTGTCATCTTAGCTATTAAGTTTATGTCAAAAAGGTAAGCGAGCTCATTACACTGAAGTGAAACAAATGAGCCAGTTTCTTATTTTTATAGTTTAACCTTTTGGCTACCATGTATGAGGGCTAGGAAGAACATTCAAAAATAGTCACAAAATGGTTGAAAAACATGTTTCTTGAGTGTTTGGGAAATAATGAAGAGGAAAATCCTGAACTAACAAGAATCCGGGTAGCCTGGGGCTTACTCTGCAAACTTTGAATTTTCTTCAAATTTCTGCACAGTTTCTGAAGGTTTTCTTGCAGTGGAAAGAAAATTGATAAAATTACCCATTGCTTCTTTCCAGAACAACATTAGGGAAGAACTATATCACTATCATAGGGCTCATCTACTCAAGCCAGGATATACCAGCTCCCCACCAGTGTTTCCTGGCTGTGGATCAGGCCCATCCCTCCCCCGTTTCCTGGACAGAATGGGAGGATGTCCAGATGGGTACACCGGCTCGTCTCTGTAACCACACCTGCCACAGTCTCCTTCGCCTTCTCTTAAGGCAGGAAGCCCATTGCAACATGTGATCAAGCCCCCCTTACATGTGATCAGCCTTGGTCACATACTACAGGACTCTTTCCTGCCTTCAGAGTGAGGGAGACCACCAGCCGCAGCAACAGGCTGGCCTCCTAGAACAGGCTCCCATGGGGCCCAATCTGTTTTTTTCTTGGCAGAAATGGATCAAGGCTGGCATTTCAATATAACGGTTTATCAGGCCATACCCTGTCTTCCCCCTGTCTTAGCCCTGTATTTGCCCTGGGGGTCATGAGGACTGCCTTGGGTCTGAATGGAGCAAAAAGCCCTACATCATCAGGGCTCTGAGACTCTACAGGGGTCTAAGACAGGGGCAAGATGGGGTATATTGCCCATGTAAATAAGCCCATATACTAGTATCTCCATAACATAAATGTCCCATTGTTCTTCCTGGGTCTGTAAAGCAGAATCTTCTCAGCACACTCCATATAGCACTACACTGTCAAATCAGTTAGGACTTCCAGATTAACTATTGTGCTAAAAACCCCAAATATGAGCTTTACAGACAAACTGAACACCAGGTTAGACCAAACATTCCTAAAAGCAAAATGAATGCCCAACCTAGGAGTTAGGTTCTGATTCACGGGCTATAGCTGAATATTTCTGAAGTTGTGAGATTGGGTGTAGGCCAGGTGTGGGGCAAGCACAATGCAGATACAAGGCTATAGTCGTGTATAAGCTGCTTTGGGTCTCATGTGGGAGAAAAGTGGGAAAGAAAGAAAGAAAGAAAGAAAGAAAGAAAGAAAGAAAGAAAGAAAGAAAGAATATTTGTAGGTGCCCTGCAATGCCCTCCACTGAGGAACATTGGGGGCAATTTTGCCATATTGGGCTCATCTACATGGTACAGAAGCCCTGTCTTCTTTTTCCCTGGACATCTTAGGTAGAACACACACTTTGCATGCATGGAATCATAACTTCAACTCTGGAATCTCATTGCACAGCTGGAAAAACTTTGTGTATGTAGCCCAAGATGGCTAGCACTGTGGGTCAGAACTGACAGTAGGTAACTAGATGAATCAATGGTCTGGTTCAACATAAAACAACTTCCTATGTTTACAGGGACAGTTTTTATTTTCTGTACCCTGAGATCTACACTAGGGAAATCACCGCTCATAAAGCAGAGCTAGGGCTCTTGAGCTAGAAGAACCAGGGCCTTTAGATTAGAAAGGAAGATGGTGTAATCTGCAATCCCATCCTCAGTTCTTCTATTTCCATTTAGCTTCAGTCATCATAGGGCTTGACTATATGGGAGGGAAACCTCACGCCTACCTCTTTGATCTGCAGCGGTGCCATAAACACCACACTCACAGGCTTCTCCAATTGTAGATCAGAGTATCCCACCACACACTAATCACCATTGCACCCACATTGGAATAAATGGGCAGTCCTATGCTGATCACACATCCTATATGTCATACTTTTTCTGGGCACATGGCTGGGGCTGCTCTGTTTGGGGTTTTTTTCTGTTTGGTCATGCATAAAAATAATTGAATATACATGGTCCGAGAGTATTGTATTACTGGATAAGCACAGATATACGTATGCAGATATGCCCCCCTCTCTGGCTTTACTTCACAAACGAAGATTCAGGAAGGAGTCATCCCGCGCTTTCTGCAAGCGCGCTGATGACTAAAAAGGCCAATCCGAGATAAACAAGTCTGGTTGCAAAAAGCACAGCAGAAGGTCTCCTTGGGTGATGTTTTTGGGTTGTGATTCTTTCTGCGTTGTCGTTTCTCTTCAAGACTTGTTCAGCGTGAGTTCTCAAATAAGGCTGCAGCATTGTGGATAGTGTGTCTCCATGCCTCCCGATGTGAGGCCTGGGCGGACCATTGTTGGTGATCAATTTGGCCGAGCCTGAGATGTTGTTTCAGGGAGTCTTTGTATCGCTTTTTTGGAGCGCCCCTCTTACGCTGACCCGTGGTGAGTTCACTGTAGAGTAGTATTTTTGGGAGGCAATGGTCCTCCATCCTAGAAACGTGCCCTGCCGAGCGCAGCTGCGTTCTCAATATCATGGCCTCAATACTGGTGATCCCTGCTTGCTCAAGGACAGCAACATTTGTCACATAGTCAGTCCAGTGTATATATTAGGATTGTGCGTAGACAGCGCGGATGAAAGCACTCGAGGAGTCGTAGGTGGTGGCGATAGGTGACCCATGTTTCAGATCCATAAAGGAGGATAGACAGTACAATGGCTCTATACACACTGATTTTTGTGCTTTGCCTCAGGTGTTTATTGCTCCAGACTCTTTTGTGAAGTCTTCCAAATGCACTATATGCCTTTGCTAATCTGTGATTGATCTCTTTGTCAGTCTTGGCATCTGAGGAGATGATGCTTCCCAGGTAGGTGAACTGCTGAATGGACTTGAGCACAGATTTGCCTATGGCAATGTGGGGATGGCGGTGTTCGTCCTGTGGTGCAGGCTGGTAAAGAACTTCTGTCTTCTTCAGGTTGACTTCCAGCCCAAACAGCTCTGCAGCTGTTGCAAAGCAGGATGTTAGGCGCTGCAGAGCTGTTTCTGTGTGGGCAACAAGGGCAGCATCATCGGCGAAGATGATGCACACAATTTAAAAAGCATGTTTTTTTAAAGCATCAGAATGGAGCCCCATCCACCAGAAATCCTGCCCCGGCTTTGCTCCAAAGCCAATGCTCAGCTGGCACATGGTGAAAAATCCAGGTTTCCCCCTCAAATCCAGAGTAAACAGTGAATCTCACAGATCCAGGCTTTCCTGAAGAAACTCTGGTGAAAATGCACATTGCTGAAAATGTCATGTTTCAACTGTGCCATATATACGATATGGGTTGTATTGCCCATGTAGACAAGTCCACAGTGGCTAAAAGTGCAAATGCATTTTCAAAGTATGAAATTATGAATATTTTGTTTGGACTATCCTTTTTCTCATACAGAGTATTTTGGAATACCTTGGTCTAGATCAATCAGACTGACCCATTAGTTTTACAAAACAGCTGCTCTCCAGGATGAGATATAAGCTATGTGAACTTGTTTGTTGGAGAGGATTAGCACAGATTCCTACTTGTTTGGAGTCTCCTTTGGAAGATGACTATGGAAACTGCCAGGATGAGCCACTATAGTGTAAATTTCTCTTTGTATTTTTCTTGTTTTTCTTTTTGTGTGTGTGAATGCTTTGCTAATTTCCCCTCATTAGTGTGAGTTCTTAGCATTGTCATTCTTCAGAGTTAGTTTTCCCTCCGGGCTCTCTAGAAGTTTAATCTCTAAATGGGTGGTTGGATGTATGACATTTGCACATGAATGCACGTATGTGTATGAATGTAAGGGCACCATATAGTGCACAGCCTGCCATCTCATATACTGTGACTGCTAAGGGATGCCTTGAACACATGAAAACATGTTGTAAGACAATTATGTTTTTTCAAGTATATCTTTAATCAAAAGAATGCATACCATTTGTGGCTTTTAAATCAGTGGAAAAGGAGAGGTTGTAGCACTATAAATGAATTCAACCTGCAACAAGGGAGCAATGGAGAGAAAGCTGACAGTCCAATTCTTACAAAACAATTATCAGTAGAGGAAAGGGGCTATCACACCCCTATTTTCATTTCTAAAATGTTGGTGGATGTATGGTGGCCCAGCTTCTAGCTCTGCCTGTTTATAGCAGTTGTGGAAGGAGACCACAGGAGACTCTTTTCTATGGAGCCCACCAGGAGGGATCAACTTAAGGCATCATGTGCCCTCTTATGTAATTTTGTTCCAAAAGCTACAGAGCTCAGATTATGCTGGTTGAATATAAAGTTCTGCCAGTAAACCTCCTCTTCTTTTCAGAGAATGTCCCCAGAGACCATTAGTGGCCATGAGTCAGTGGAGGACATACAGGCAGTCTCCAGCTGCTGAACTGGTGCTGGAAGAAAAGAGCAGGTATTGTTTCCCCAGAGCCCCAGTGACTCCCTGGGCTTCCTCTAGTGACTTTCTGGAGAGCCAGAAGGACAATGTTTATTCTTTTTCCCCAGTTGTGTAATTGCAGCTTGATGCTGTCTGACCACTAACTGAACATAGGCGCATGTTCCACTGCTGAAAAGGTATGTGGTGCTGGGTGGGAACATTGCACAAGGAGGTAATGAATATATCCTTCCACAATGACTAAGAAAGCATTTTACACTGACATAACAGGAGATTACACCAGTGTAACATCAACGTGATTCCTCCCCACGTGTGTGGCCACAAATATTGGAGGCAGCATTGCACTGAAGACCCTTCCAGCCCTAGACTGATTTAGTCCAGCCCTAGTGGCTATTGGTTTCTGCTGACAGAAAGAAGAATAAGAGGACTTCCTGTTCCCATTGGGTCTTGTTTTTTAATTTGTTAACGTTGAGCACCAAAGCCTTCTTGAGCTCTTGTGTGTTCTTCCAACAGCCTTGATTATCATTTGGTCTCGGGCTTTGACCAACTCCTGGATCCTAATTCCTGGTTTGTTCTCCTTTTCTAACATACTCTTTAGTGCTTACTTCGGGCTTTTTCATTTACCTTGCCTCCTTGTCTGTCCTGAAGTCCTGGCTTGTTTCTTGACCCTATCACTTGGTTTGACCTGTAGGCTATTGGAAATTGTTTAAAATACCAGGGTAATTATGTTGTCCCTGTTTAAACATCTACACTGTACCTTACACGCTAGTGGAGAATACAGCCAATTTAGCTGAGTTCAAAACAAACCATTAGATTCTTAGCATAGGTATGAAAAACACCCTTTGTCTTTTCCCAAGTTGTTTAACTAGCAAAATAACCACTCAAGACTCAAAAGTTAGTTTAAAAGTACATAAAACATCTTTACTCACAGTTGGAGAGATTTTTTTTTTCGTGGCAGGTACATGAAACACCATCAAAATAAACTAAAACTGCTTAAAAATGTGTAAAAACTACATTGTTACAAAAACAATACTCAGGACTCCTCTGGCTGGGGTCCTCTCCCTTTGACAGCCATGTGGTTTGTTAAACGAGCATGGCTTCTGGAACAAAGAAGGAAATTTAGACACTCCCCTTCATCCCAGAACTCCAATAGCAAAACTTCAGAAAGTTACATCAGCTCATCTTATATGGCTTCTTAGTTAACCCTTCAGTAGCAAAACCATTTCCACTTATTGGACTGCAAACTATATTTTCCAACATAGGCTTTGGGCTTCACCTTCAGTTTCACTAATGGTCAATTCCACATCTCCAGCTCTGTGATCTGGCCCTTGCCTCACTAGATATTTCTGTCTGTTGTTTGTTACTGAAATATTTATATTTTGTCCTGTATACAAGGATCTCAAGGAGGCATACAATAAAATCGTTGTACAGAAAAGGGTATTTTCATCAGGGTGAGTTTCTGTGACGAGCAACAACTTTAGCAGTTTAAAATAGATTGAATCAGTAAGAGTAATTTAACTCAACTAAAAGCATATTAAACAATCTAACAAGTTAAAACAAAACAGTTTAAAATCAGTTAGAATAGTTTAAGACAATGTTAAACCAGTCACACATGCAGATTTGGATTAAATCAACTTCCTCCAAAGATTTTGGCAGACAAAGCAAACAGATGCATGTTTTTGCTTGGCACTAGAAGGGCACCAGTGTTGATGTCAATTGGGCCTTTTAATGGCTGGCTCCTGTTGGCTACTTCAAACTAGAGTAAACCCATTCAATTAATTTTTGAATGGTGAATCAGCATGTGGGTCAATCCCACTGACTCATTGGGTCTACTTTAATCAGACTAACCGTATGATTTGCATCTTTCAGAGAGTATCCCATAAATGGAATGCCACAGCAGAGGAGGGCTTCTCTCATACATTTACACAGTGCATTGTCCCCACTGGTGAGACACAGAGCAATCCCCTCTGACAGACTTCAGTTCTCAAGCAGACATATATTAGGAGACCTTCAGATATTGAGGCCCAAAGCTATTTAGTCAATTCCTTACACTCTTGAAAGTTCTGCATGGATATGCAATGGATGGTTGCCTCTCTAGAGTTCAGGCTGGAATTTTAGAGATGTTCATCTCTTGCATCTCACTGTCTCTAATGTGCTTTGCTTTTACCAGAAGAATGAACCTCAAGTGTCAACAAGATATTGAATACTTTCCAATCCAAGTATCAGCTGGAGATGTTTAGAGTATGTTAGAGGAAGTAGAAGCTAGTGTCTTCATCAGTCAGAGGAAGGAGACCGAAAAAGCACTTCTCAGTGGTACCTAACATGGAAAACAGGGAGTAAGAACTCCAGATGAAGAGACTACATATTAGGTTATTTTGATATTAGGAGATAACCATCCAGGAATACACAGGTTTCTTTCATCTTTTTTTTTTTAATTAGAGAGAGTTTGAGGAAATCATCAGGCCTGCTTTTCCTGATCTCTTTTGCAGTAGGTATTTTTCGTTTGCAAATTTCCTTTTTTTCCTTTTCCCCCTTTCACTAATTAATTGAAGAATCAATAGTGTAGAAGTACTAATCTCCGAGCTCTCTCCTCTGGAAATGCCCACACGGTGTGTGTGCAAAGCAGGGCTGTTGGGTGGGTATGCTTGGCTGGCAAGCTCCATCTCTCCCTCCAAATTTAGTTGTGATCTATATTCAAATGACAGTTTAATGAGCCTTTTCCTATTTCCAGAAACCTTATCACATCATTAAAGCGTAGAAATGAATAATACATCTAGCAGTTGGATTAAGCTGAACTTCAGACCTGATGCATCTTCAAAAGGATTGGAGAGGAAGGGAAAATTGAAGGAGGGACGGGAGGAATGAAACAGCAGCGTGGCTGCAGAATCTACTTAATCAAACTGCATAAATGTCTGTGGAGGTTTTGGATTCTTTTGCTGTATATTTGGTACTGGGAGAAGATGGGGAGGACCTCAACCTATCTCCCTTCTGGGAAAGGCAATGAGCCAGTACTTGTACTTCACTGCAAGAGATGGATGATACAAGTCGACATCTCTTCAATTACCTGGCCAGGGGAGAGCAAGAGTTTTTATATTCTCCTTCATGGCTCTTGTCCTCCTCCTCCTCCTCTGATGACTCCTCAACTGCATGGAAGAAACAATATTGCTATCTACCTTCTTATAATTTGTGTGGAAAGGGAGGATGGGTTGTGTGTCATGGCTGGGAATTTTTCAGAAGTAAACTAGCATATGCTATGCAGAAGAAACTAAAACTGTGTGTAAAGCAGGGGTGTGTGTGGCTGATGCCCACTGGGGATAGAGGGCAGTGAGCAAGGTCACCAGAGATAAAGTTAACAGATCACCAGAGATAGGGTCAATGATATGTTGTTTGCTATCCAAACTTTGCACTTAGAAATCCATTTTGTATCCCCCTGCTAGTTAGGAATGTGACGGAGGTTAGGTGGGTGACAGCCAATCTACCAGAACAGTAGGATCATCTTGGAGTAACTTGTCTCTCAAAATTCTACATCCTACTCAAAATCAAAGCAATCAGGTGCACGAACCACATCCATAGGATAACTTGCATGCCTGTAAGACACCAATAGGATTCTGGCTTATATTTTGAAAGGTGCCACTTATATTTTGAAAGGAACTGCTGGATCCTGGCTCAGGTAGACTATTTGGCAAGATACAAATATGGCCTGCCTTCCTTAGTAGACTCACCTTCTCCTCCCCATTGTCACTTTGTCCATTTGTGTGACAGGCTACACATCTGCGGGGGGGGGGGCGAATGAAAGGCTAGTGGGAGGTGCAACTTCATATCACTGCTTGGATGGGCAGAGAGGGCAGGTGAGGGGACAATGTTTACAACAAGGGAGTAGGCCAGGAGGCTGTGCGGTTGAGCAGCAGACACATTGAGGTGCTAATTGATGCCAGCCCCTGATGCTAACCCTGAACAGATAGAAAGACAAGATGTAGTGAGTAGATACACTAAATAGCATACAGTGGGCCCTCTGGATCCAGGACCCCCTGCAGGTGACAAAAATGTGAATGATCATGTCCCATATGATTAAATGGTAGTGACGTCTGCACTGACAATTTAGCACATCTGTGTTCATGTCACAGCCATTTTAAATATAGGATATGATGATCCATGGTCACTCAAAATCATGGATCTGGAGACCATAGATCAGGAGGACCCACTGTACTTTTATTTACTCCCTACATCCATGTTTTGTTCTTCATGTCCACCCCTCTAACCTCTTTGGAAAGGTCTCCTTCTTCTGTAGTCAAAACTTTCTAGGATCTTAATCACTAAGGTTTTGCAGGCATCAGGTATATCATGGCTCTACATTGTATGTCACTATTGCACCAAATTCAGGGAAAAGGTTGCATGTCATGTGGCATTATCAGGTCAGATCTGAGGGGGATTCGGGGTTTGTGACTGATGTAGTCAAATTCTTAGTCTACAGAATCATAGGTTCTTCAACAATGACGGTGAAATCAAGCCCTGAGCATCCCCTGAACTTCTTCTACAACTCCAGCTTGCTCTTTAACTTTACCCAGGGAGTCAAATGCCTTGATTTTAAATGCCACTTTTATTTTGTGATAAAGGAGAGATACATTTGGCAGCTAAACAGATTAAATTAACCACCTTGCAGACTGGCACTGAAGTACAAGGGCCAACATTCCCATAAGGCCACCCTGAATGCAGTAACAAGCAGAATGCCTGCCTATATGTTTAGTTTCATTTCACTTTATTTGACATTAAATTCTAGTCCTGAAAATAAATATCAGCAGTATGTTAGTAGAGAGCTGGCATGGTGCAGTGGTTTGTGTTTTGGACTAGGATACCAGGAGATCACAAAAAGTCAACACAGGTTTCTCAGAAACAAGTCATGCCAGAGTAATCTCTCTCTCTCTCTTTCTCAAATTATAAGCTTAGCAGATGATCCGAATGGTGTGGATGTTGCATATCTTGATTTCAGAAAGGCCTTTGAAAAGTTCCCCCATGATATTGTTCCCCCATGATATAGTTGGACTGGATGGCCCTTGTGGTCTCTTCCAACTCTACAATTCTATGATTCTATGATATTCTTGCAAACAAGCTAGTAAAATATGAGCTAGTAAAATATGCATTTGTAATTGGTTGACCAATGAACCTAAAGGATGCTCACCGATAGTTCATCTTCATCCTGGAGAGAAGTGAATAGTGTGGTTCTGTCCTGCATCCAGTGATATTCAACATCTATATATAAATGCCTTGGATGATGGAATAGAAGGCATGCTTATCAAATTTGCAGATGGCATCTAATTAAGAGGGGTAGCTAATCCCCCAGAGGACAGGATCAGAATTCATAATGACTTTAACAGCTTAGAGAGCTGGGCCAAAACTAACAAAATGAATTTCAACAGCGAGAAATGTAAGATACTACACTGAGGCAGAAATAATTAGATGCACAGATATAGGATGGGTGACACCTGGCTTGACAACAGTACATGTGAAAGAGATCTAGGAGTCTTAGTAGACCACAAGCTGAACTTGCTATAACAGTGTGATATGCCAGTTTAAAAAGCCAATGCGATTCTAGGCAACATCAATAGGAGTCTTGATTCAGGGACGTGGTGGTACCACTCTATTCTGCTTTGGTCAGACCTCACCTGGAATACGTGTCCAGTTCTGGGCACCACAATTCAAGAAGGGTACTGACAAGATGGAAAGTGTCCAGAGGAGGGTGACCAAAACGGTGAATGGTCTGGAAGCCATGATGCCCTATGAGGAGCAGGTTAGGGAGTTGGGTATGTTTAGTCTAGGGAAGAGAAGGTTAGGAGGTGACATGATAGCCATGTTTAAATATTTGAAATGATGTCATGTTGAGGGTGGGGCAAGCTTGTTTTCTGCTGCTCCAGAGAATGGGACATGGAGCAATGGATTCAAACTATAAGGAAAGAGATTCCACCTAAATATTAGGTATAGCTTCCTGATGGTAAGAGTTGTTCCACAGTGGAATATGCTGTCTTGGAGTATCATGGAGACGCCTTCTGTTAGATCTGTTTTGATTTCATTTTCTTGCAAGACAAGGAGTTGGACTGGATGACCCTCATGGTCTCTTCCAAGTCTATGATTCTACAATCCTCCTTATGACCTAGTCCAGCAGCTTCACATAGATATTAAGCAGATGCATGTATAGTAATCTTCCACTGACTAAAGTTTCTTTCTTCATTTTTTTTCAATTGTGCACTTTTTTGCTGTTCATATTTATTATGATTTTTTTTTTGAGCACTTTTCAGAAATGTCCTGTAACCCTTAGGAATGTGTGAAAGTTTGAGGAAGGGTATGCATTTTCTTACAATAAGTGTCAGGAGGTGTGAAAATGCTATTTTAGCTGGTACTATATGGATCCACAAAATTTCTTTCCATCCCTGATGGGAGCACCTGTGCACACTGGTAAAACAGCACACAGAAAAATTCCTGATGTATCCACTAATCTGCAGACAACAATTTCTTTTTTTGCATAGTTTCAATGAATGTAAAAATATAATTGGAGATGGTTGGGGAGATGAAAGCTGTGTCAACTGCCCATTCTCCAATTATGACAAAATTAATTTTAGAAACCATTCTAGTTAAACCAGAATTCTGTAGGTGCAGAACATATGAGGAACAATCCTTACAAGAAACAAAAAGAATAAAATAGGATAAAACTGTTCAAATCTATTACTTGCTTGGCTGCACATTATCAAGCCTAGATATCTTTTCACACTACACTTTCATAGCACAGTGATTCTGCTTTAACTCCCATAGCTGCATCCTATGGAATGCTGGAATTTGTAGTCTGGTGAGGCATTAGATCTCTCTGGCTGAGAATTCTACATATTCCTCCCTAAACTGCAAATTCCAGCATTCCATAGGATGGAACTGTGGCATCATAATCTGGTAGAATGGAAAGGTCCCAGATTAGAGTCTGCACAAGTGTGGTGGAATAGTTATGGAGCTTCTGGGGTGTTTTGTTCTCTATATACTTCTGTATATACTATGTACTGTTGGAGACTGGAAAATCTATCAGGTGTTCTTTCTCCTATATATCAGTTTTTTGACTCAGCACAAGCAAATGAACTTCACCCAGGGACAGGGGGCTTCCCAGCAGATAATGGACCATGAGCTAAATAGACACAAGTCCCCCTTGCATATCCTCTCACCCTAAGAACTGAACATCCAATAACTGAATACACAAATTTACATGCTAATCCTCTTCAACAGGGGTTTACAGTATATAACCCCACACACACACACACAGACACACCTACCCAACCATTCTCTGAAGATGCCAGCCACAGATGCAGGCAAAACATCCAGAATAAACTCTTCTAGAACACAGCCTCACAGCCTGGGGAAAAACCTCAAAGACCTATGGATGCTGGCCATGAAAGCCTTCGACTTCACAGCTTCTGTATTGCTGGGAGCATGTATGAAGCATGTATAAAAGTAAGTTGACTAAAATAAAATTACTTATCAGTTGGAGATATCTGTCCTGCCCTGCAATTTCCCTCTTTACACACACACACCTCTCAAAAATGTTAGATAACAGACTGAATCCTATTGGTTAGTCTAACTAGAATAGGCCTACTCATTCCATTGTTGAATGGTAAGTCAATGTGTAGGAATTAATGCAATTAATCTTTTGTACATCTTTTCTGGGTCCTGATGGGCTGAAAGGTGATGAATATAGATAGATAAATACATGCATGCATGCATACATGTACAGTCTATTCAGTCTTTCATTAGAACTTATTGTTTTGTTATATGTATTTTGTTGCTTGTACTTTGTAATATTGTTTCAAAATAAAAAGCCAAATGCACTGGCTCCTTCATCTTGCTTCACATTCAGCCTTGGACAGTACTCTCCATTGCACCTAAGGGAAGCACACCAGTTTAATGGGGAAATGTAGGTAAGCCCATGGTTCATTGTGCACATTCAGCTATGTCCTCCATCACCAACACCTCCCCATTACTCCCTACCTTCCATCATCTCCTGCCTAAGGGTGGCAGGTTCACCTTACCTAATGGGAGGGTTGGCTCTGCAGACAACATATGGCCCCTCTGTGTCTATAGGTGGACAAATCGATGAGGTAAGCATTGAATAGAAGCTTTCTGCAATTAAATAAACTCCACTGATGATCAGCAATAGCTGTAACCGCTGTCATGCTAGATTCACTTCCACTCGGTATGCTATTATATTACTAGTAGCTTAAATACCAAAATAATACATTACCATCATGAATGCAGTTAATGAATTCATGTATTATGTATTCCAAACTGTGAGGTCATGATGTAGCAACCTGTGAATGATAAATTAAGTGAATTATTTGAATCAGTCAAAGTTCACTGAAACTCTCAAAGGGGGGGCTGATTTAAATCCAAACAGGCGTCATGCATGAGGACTGGGAAGAATATTCAAATTCATTTCATCAATTTAGGGGGGAAATGCTTTTGTTTTAGCAGCTGTGGCAATAGAAATCTAATTGAACAGTCAGACCAAGATGCTACAAAATAAGTTAACCTTAAGTTCTCAAAGATTACTTTCATACTTTTTAAATTGGATATGCATTCAAGGGAATCTTTAATCTCTCTCACGCCCACAACTCTTGACTCTCACACAACTGCCTGCTGCTCAGCTTTTGAGTCCAGGATTTTTGAGGGATACAGCTTTCCTATACTCAGGTGTAGTAATGACAATTAATTAAAAAACCGGGATGTGAAAAATTCTCATTCTTGGCTTCATTGTTCTTGGAATCACACCTGCATTCTCCATTCTCCTACCCCACCCTTTGTTCACATCAGGCTGTGAAACTTTTTTCTTCTTTCTTTCTTTCTTTCTTTCTTTCTTTCTTTCTTTCTTTTTTTTGGGGGGGGGTATGGACATTTGTAAAGATTTTCCACATGCATTTTCCATAATATGTACAATTTCTTTTGTGCTTTTTATAACACATGCAATACCATACACATTTCCCCAATGGAATAATGTATGCTTGTGTGTGCATCAGGATCGGTCCTGGACTTGACCTTCTCCTGCCAAACTCTAGTTCTGAGCAATGAACTTGTAGGGTTAGCTCTTTAGATACTGTACCAATCAAGTTTACATAACAGTGTGTTGTTCAACTGCATGCATTTTTAGCCTTGGACATTTTAAAAAAATATACACATGATCCCACGACTATGATATATACTGTCTGAGATTCTGGATTGCTCTGGTGTACAGCTCCACCAGGCATAGCTGCATGCTTTGACCCCCTTCTCTACCAGGCTGGGTGATTCCCTCATGGCTATTTAGTGTCTAGGAGAGGAAGTGAACAGCCAGGCCCCATCTGTCTGTGTTCCTGCAGCAAGCAGCAGGAGGAGGCCATCATCTTCGTGGATCTCAGTAAGAAATCTGGGACGATGTCTGTTCCAGCTACAGGAAGACAGCCAGTTGCTGCCTGGATATCATTGTCCTCCCCCCATCCTCCACTGGCCACTAAATGGCCATGGGGGTAGAAATTCTGTCCATGCATCCCCAGTGACCAAAATAGAACATACGTCACCTCAAAGGTTCCAGAGACTGTGAGCCTACTCTCTGGTGCAAGAATTATATCTGAGGCAAAGGGAACTTTTTCTTGCAACACTGCAAAACAGCTAATTTTATTGAGAATCTGAAAATCACAAAAATGCTTTTTTCATTCCTAAATACACATGTCTACTCTTAGGTCTCATCTACATGGGCCAGAATGCACCGGCTCCCCTCCGACATGTTCTGCCAATGGATCCGGCCCATTGCTCCCCTGTAACCCACATAGAATTGGATGGAGTCCATACTGCCACACCAGCTGGTCTCTGCTGCCATTGCTACTCCCATTGTCCTCATCACTCTCTCTGAAGCCAGGAAGCCAGCCCACAGCACATTGGCAAGGCCCCCTGCATGTGACCAGCCTTGGTCACATGCTGTGGGATGCTTTCCTGTCCACGGAAGGGTGATGGCAGATGGCAGGTGCAGTGATGGGCCAGCATGGCAGTGTGGGCTCCTGCAGTCACATGGACCTGATCCATTTTTTGCTGGCTGAAGCAGTTTTTCCCAGGTAATTTTTAAAAGTGGTGTAATGAGCTTTACCTCATCTTGGCCGAACAGACCATGCAGACTTCCGGCTGGCTAAACAGGGCAAATGCCCTGCATTGCCAGAACTTCAGGGCTCCAAGATGGGGCCAAGATGAGGTATCCCAGTCTATCATAGAATCATAGAATCATAGAATTGCAGAGTTGGAAGAGACCACGAAGGCCATCCAGTCCAACCCCCTGCCATGCAGGAAATCACGATCAAAGCATCCCCGACAGATGGCCATCCAGCCTCTCTTTAAAGACCTCCAAGGAAGGAGACCCCACCACACTCCGAGGGAGTGCGTTCCACTGCCGAACAGCTCTTACTGTCAAAAAGTTCCTCCTAATGTTGAGGTGGAATCTCTGTTCCTGGAGCTTGCACCCATTGCTCCGTGTTCCAGTCTCTGGAGCAGCAGAAAACAAGCCTGCTCCATCCTCAGCGTGAGTGACATCCCTTCAAATACTTAAACAGGGCTATCATATCGCCTCTTAACCATCTTTTTTCCAGGCTAAACATACCCAGCTCCCTAAGTCTCTCCTCATAAGGCATCGTTTCCAGACCTTTCACCATTTTAGTTGCCCTCTGGACACGCTCCAATTTGTCAATAACCTTTTTTAATTGTGGTGCCCAGAACTGGACACAGTATTCTAAGTGAGGTCTGACCAAGGCAGAATAGAGTGGCACTATTACTTCCCTTGATCTAGACACTATACTTCTATTGATACAGCCCAAAATCGCATTGGCCTTTTTAGCTGCCGCATCGCACTGCTGGCTCATGTTCAACTTGTGCTCTACTAGGACTCCTAGATCCCTTTCGCACGTGGTCTAATTCAGCCAGGTCTCTCCCATCCTATATTTATGCATTTCATTTTTCCGCCCTAAGTGCAGTACTTTACATTTCTCCGTATTGAATTTCATTTTGTTAGCTTTGGCCCAGCTCTCCAGTCTATCCAGGTCATTCTGAATTTTGATCCTGTCTTCTAGGGTATTAGCTACTCCTCCCAATTTGGTGTCATCTGCAAATTTGATAAGTATGCCCCTAATTCCCTCATCCAAGTCAATGATAAAGATGTTGAATAGCACTGGGCCCAGGACAGAACCCTGTGGCACCCCACTGGTCACATCCTTCCAAGATGAAGAGGAGCCACTGCTGAGCACCCTTTGGGTTTGGCCGGTCAACCAATTACAAATCCATTGAACAGTTAACTTGTCTAGCCCACATTTTACAAGCTTGTTTGCAAGAATGTCATGGGGAACCTTGTCAAAGGCCTTACTGAAATCAAGGTATGCAATGTCCACAGCATTCCCTTCATCTACCAAGCTGGTAACTTTATCAAAAAAAGAGATCAGATTAGTCTGGCATGACTTGTTTTTCTGAAACCCATGTTGACGTTTTGTGATTATGGCATTGCCTTCTAAATATTCACAGATTCTCTGTTTAATGATCTGCTCTAGAATCTTCCCTGGTATTGATGTCAGACTAACTGGACGATAATTGTTGGGATCCTCTTTTTTCCCCTTTTTGAAGATGGGAACAATGTTTGCCCTCCTCCAGTCTGCTGGGACTTCTCCTGTTCTCCAGGAGTTCTCAAGTATTATTGCCAATGGCTCTGAGATTATATTTGCCAGCTCTTTTAATACTCTTGGATGTAGTTCATCAGGTCCTGGAGATTTAAATTCATTTAGATTAAGAAGGTATTCCTGTACTACCACTTTACTTATTTTGAGCTGGATTTCCCCTATTGTGTCCTCTGTTCCATTATCCTCAGGTTGGTCCTCCTTTTCCTTTTCTGAAAACACTGAGGCAAAGAAGGTGTTGAGTAATTCTGCCTTTTCTCTGTCCCCTGTTAGCATTTTGCCATCTTCTCCACGTAGTGGCCCTATCATTTCCTTCTTCCTCCTTTTGCTGCGGACATACCCCAAAAAACCCTTTTTATTGTTCTTAACCTCCCTAGCAAGCCTGAGCTCATTCTGTGCTTTAGCTTTTCTGACTTTACTCCTACACGTGTTCGCTATCTGTTTGAATTCTTCTTTGGCGATTTCCCCCCTTTTCCATTTCCTATACATGTTCCGTTTAAAACTTAGCTCCATTGAAAGTTCTTTAGTCATCCATCCTGGTTTCTTGAGACACCTCCCATTTTTCTTCCTCAATGGTACTGTTTGAAATTGTGCCTTCAGTATCTCCCTTTTGAGAAAGTCCCATCCGTCTTGAGGTCTCTTCTCTTTTAGTATTCCTGACCATGGGATCATCCCCAGTATTTCCCTGAGTTTATTGAAATCCATGCAGCTGTTTTCATATGGTATGGTAACAAACATACAAGCACACTGGAAAAAATATATATGTACAGGTAAAACATGCAGTGCTTCTAGCAATGGCCATGAAGCAGTGGCTGCATTCATTTCTGGTCCTGAGCTTGGCTTTATCACAAAGCACAGAACAATGTTCTGCTTTGCCAATGCATTGTAAACCACCCCATGTATCCCACAGCTGCCCAAGAGGAAGTTGCATGGAATTTTTCTAAATTAAAACTCAACTCTTTCCTCACTCTGTTCTAATGCAGCTGGACAGAAATGACCAGATGAAGAGAAAGAGGAAGCATTATCGGGGTGTTGTTTAACATTCTCCATCATTAGGATTTTGTCACTCATGAAACTGCTGTGTTTATTGGTCACTGATACAATACAGTATGTGATTTGATCCCTGATATCTCTAGTTTAAAACACCATGTAGAAGACAATTTGGAGGGGGGGGGGACCTCTTTCTAAGGGCTCATTTACATGGGCCAGGATACACCAGCTCCCCACTGGCATATCCTGCCTGCAGATCAGGCCCATTCCTCCTCTGTTAGCTGGACAAAACAGGCTGGAATCCAGATGGGCATGCCAGCCTTTCCTTGCAACTGCCACCTCCTGCATCCCACTCTCTGGATCCAGGCAGGAGGACCACAGCATGTGAGCAAGGCCCCTTGCATGTGAGCAGGCTGGTCACATGCTGCAGGCCCCCTTCCTGGATCCAGTGTGACAGCCGGCAGCAACAGCGATCGGCCAACATGCCAAAATAGGCTCCTGTGGCCACACAGAGCCCAATCCATTTTATTTTGGATGGAGTGGATTTAAACAGGTATTATTGTAAAATCTTTTATTGGGCCCTACCCATCTTCCTCCCATCTTTGCCCCAGGGGTGGTGAGTACGACTGCAGGGCTCCAAGATGGGGGCAAGTCAGGGTAAATTGCTCATTTAGACAACCCCTAACACTCTCTGGCAGTCCAAGAAGGCACTACTAGGCTAGATGTTCAAATAATCTGACTTCATATATAGCCATTTCCTTTAGTGGACTACTTTTAATTCAGAAGATCTTCTCAACAACTCATCTAAATCTGTCTTCCTGATGCTTACTTCCATTGTCTCTCATCCTGCTATATATGGAAGTAGGGAAGCCATTTCAGAACACATGGATTCTCAAATGACCATCCAGCTTGTTAGTAGCTATTCTTGATAACCACTTTGTGAATACCATGGTTATATAAGAAATACCCTGCACTTGTTTGCATCTACATTCTGGATTAAATCTAATGCTCCATCTGTCTTGGCTCACAGAATTGTAGCCTGGTCTAATGATCAGTTCAGAAAAGTCCAAATACCACAGCCAGGCAAGCAGCAGGCTGGTATCTGGATGGTTGAGTTGGCTTCAAGAAGAAATGGCTTATCATTCTTGTTGACGCCATGTCTATTTTCCATCATAGCACAGGAAAGCCTTTGATCCTAAACAAGCATAATGTTGTTTTTTTAAAACAACAACAACAACAACAACAACAACACATAATTCTGCTTTAAAACATCCAAAGTCAGCCTTTAGCTCATATTTTGAAGTTGGAAGAAAATGAGTGGATTAGGGCTAAGCTTGACAATCTATTAAATGTATCATGATTGCCTTTTCATTTCTTTTAAAAATTCATTTAAGTAACATGCATTATGTCCTCTGAACAGGTTCAAAACCTCAGAGAAAAGGTACCTTGAAGAGTTCCTTCTAGACTAGACTCCTTCTCCTAGTGTCTTGCACCTCTCTCCAAATCTGCTATAGAGAGTTGGAGGTGTGTGGGGTGAAAGTCTGTGGGTATATAGACTTCCACTTTGATTCCCAGCTCCCTGCCAGAAATGAAAAGGATACTTCCATGTGCCAAAGTATTTTGTTTGATCCAAGCTTGATTGGTTGTGTCAAGAATCTTCTATCCATGATCTTTGATCTGTGAGGGATCTTCTACTCATGAAAAAAGCCACTTAATGTTGAGTAATCGAATGAGAAGCACATTCAACCAGGTTTCTAGGCATCTGGACATTGCCTGTTTTGCTGGAACACCCAAGTTATTTGGAGTATTGTGATAGGAATGAACGAAAATGTGTGTGGATAAGAGACAGGTATCATGTGGGCCTCTGCATGTTGGATTGCAATGCCCTACTTTTCTCACCAATGGCTACGCTAGATAGGGGCGATGGGATTTGCAGTCCAATAATAATTGCAGGGTTGTTTGATTCTAACCACTGTTGCAGATTACAGTTACAAAGGTGTGAATCTGCAGAGGGCATTATTCCAAGGGCATTCAGTGAACTGGACTCTTAGGAAGAATTTCATGGTGTTTTGATTCAACGCACAAGCTACAAGCTCTCTTCAAATATTTCTAAGCTGTTATGATTATGATTAAAAGAAATCCTAGCAGATTTAAGCTTCAGTCCTGTACACTTTACTCACTCATAAATCCTGATGATATCTCTGGGACTTACATGTGTATAAGTGATGGCAGGTTCATAGTTTTACATAGGAAATTAATGAGCTCAACATCAACCAACATAGAGGTCCAGGGGGCGGGGGAGAATCACAGTAATTTGGATCCAGAATTACACATACTTAGAGTTGATCCATATGTTCCATTAATTTCAGTGGAGCATATTCCAGTATGTTTAGCTTCAACACAGTGTGTAGAGGGGAGTTAACTATATTTTGAGAATTTTCTATTTTTTCCCCCACCTGAAAAAAATAAGCCGATTTGCCAGTATTCTTGAAGAGGATCATCAAATGAATGTCTCAAAACTTCTCCCTCCATAAACTCTATTGAGATTCAAACTCAATAAGACTTTTATTAGAATACATAATCAGTAGTTTCATCTTCCCTTGGCTGCTAACGCTATACTTCCCACTTCTTCATCCCATGTAAGGATGTAATACTTCACTAAGTTTTTTTCTCTAAGGAAACAAAGTGTAATTTTAGCAATTTCCTTCCTGCTTTGAAGACTACTGGTATTTGCAATTAGGGATTTATTCTGTGACAAATTCGCCTGTGTTTGCATTGCACAGAATCTATTTTCCCTGTGTAGAAATATTGTTTCCTGTGCAGAAAATGCTGTTTTCTTTTCTATGCAAATTACCCACATACTTTTTTTTTTCTGTTTTCTGCACAAAACTACCATGTGCAAATTTGGTGCAGAATAAATCCCAAACTGCACAGATTCTCACCAATCCAGGATTCTTCTTGTCAGTGTTTCCTGACACTCGAGAAACGTGTTTTTTTAACATTAAAATGTCAGGTGTTAGTGCACACTGGGAACCTGAACAGGTCCAGGCAGCAAAAATAAACAGCAGAGTGTTGTTCCTTCAGGCATAAGAATAAAGACACAGACACATAGTTTTGTGTCTAAAATAAACTGCTTCTCTTTAGTTGATCATAATGAAGAGTATTTACAAATATATACAGCATTCAAAAGAAAAACATCTTCCCTCTGTGAAATCCAATACAGAACTGCTCAGTTCAACTCTATAGGACAAACTAAATACCCAGCTTTGCAGAGTTCATAGCACCTCCCCCAGTCAGCTCTGCACCAGAGCTGAGAGCTAATCAACATTGATACATTTGCTAGCTTTCTGCAAACTGCCACTAGCTCTACAGATCTGTGCAGACTATTCACTATATCTCAGCTCTAAAAATAAATCTACTGTATGTCCCAATATTCTGACATAAAAAACATTTTTAAATATTCTTTCCTTTTCTACTCCACTTTAGCATCACTTTCTCTGGCTATTCCCCCCCCCCCTCACCATTCTAGGCCAGTGGTTCTTAACCTGTGGTCTGCAGACCCCAAGGGGGGTACAATGTCCTCACAGGGGGTCTGCAAAGGCTTGAAGATTGCTCAGTCCATATGATAGGAATCAAAGGCTAGCTGGCTTGGCCTGCACATTGCTCCTTGATCTGCTCAAGCCACAAACTTGCAGGACGAAGCAGGAGAAAAGTTCTCCCTCCCCTCCAGAGCTTCTGAGGGACAGGTTAATGGATGGTGTAATTGTATTCTTATTCTTATTCTTTGTGGCTGTTGTTGTGGTTGTTAGGGTTTTAAATCTCAAGTTAAGTCTTGGGGGTCCTCAGCAAAAAAACAAAAACAAAAACAAAAACAAACAAGCAAAAAACTTTAAAGGGGGTCCCTGGTAAAGAAAAGTTTAAGAGCCGCTGTTCTAGGCTAACCCCTTCCTCATTCAGCTGTGTCCATTTTTATTCCATTTCCTAGAGACTGGGTGGTGGCAATCTATATCATTGTAGATGTTGTAGTGGCTCTGAGGCACCCCTCATCGACTCTACTTCCACTGACTGGTGCTTCTAGCAAACTGCTACAGTGCTTTGAGTCCCCCTTTCACAGAAAGGTGGGCTATCAATCAAATCAGTCAATAAAAATAAATTAAATAAATTATCAATCATGTGTGAGTGACAGCCACCGTTCTCCTCCACCCCAAAGCATTGACTGGAAAGATCCTACCTTTGTAGCATTGCAGGGAATGAAGAATGGTTGTCAGACTGCCAACACACCCTGTTTTTGCAGAATTAAAGCCAGTAAACAAGATGGGAACTGTACTACTGCCACTACTGCAGTAAAATAAATTGCTGTTTGTGTACCTTTCTCATAAAGAAACTAGGCAAAGCAACTTTCCCCAGTTCCTCTACCCACAACACAGTAAACAGTTTTGAGAAGCCATTTCTAGGCACCGCTAATGCTTGCTAAGCTAAAAGTGTGTTCTAATACCTCTTCTCATCATTAAGCTGAGTGAACATATGAAGTACTGCCCCTCCACCAGCATAATGATGACCATGGCTGGAAAGGATGGTCAAAATGGAACATGTATCAGTGAGTTAAGTTTGAAAAGTTAATTTGCAATATGGAAATCATTAACCGCTGTAACCCCTCTAATTAGACTATGAAGCTTACTCTCACACCCCATATGGAAACCATATGTTCTTTAAACCAACTTCCATGCAGATCAAGGGAATGGGAGAAAAATCTGATGATTAGTGCCCAAACTAGGACCCCCAACCCAATTTAACAAAGCAATTCCTCAAGGCTAAACAAGGTTTATAGCTCACTCTGGCCTTCACTAAGGTGCTGTAGTGTAGCTAAAGGTCAAATATGATGTAGCTGCTGAACAATGAATGATACATGCACACATTAGATGACAAAATCCATGGGAGAGATGTAAAGCCTGGAATTGCACAAGTGACATGATTTTCTGTTTTGACCTTCGTCAAAGCTTGCTGATCCACTCAAATAATAATGATCAGAACTTAGATAACTTTTTTTTGTGGGGGGGGGGAGGGCTACAATTCCCCAAATTGCACACCCTATGGTTTCTAGGAAGTGTAATCAAAAAAGAAAATTTCCACTCTCTTATGGTGATATAGCGATCTAATTGTAAAGGGTGGGAGGAGAAGACAAATATCTAGACCTATTTATTTATTCATTTATTTGATTTCTATCCCACCTTTCTCCCAGGTTGGGACCCGAGGTGGCTCACAATACATAAAAACAAATTTAAAAGATACAACAGTTAAAAGTTTAAAAACAGTTAAAATCATTACAATTTTAAAGGAGGGCTAAAGAAGAATGTTTTTGGTGAAAAAAATGGAGTAAATTCTTAGAATATGTATTAATAAAGGGGAGAGGAAGCAAACCTGAGAGGGAAACAATGACATTTTGGAAAGAGGGATGAATGTAAATGGAAGTCCCTGTGTGGAGGGAATCACTGTTATATGTGTTTGTTAAGTTGTGTGAATAAATTGTATGTTGTTTAATTTTAAAAATTAATAAAAATATTTTTAAAAATCATTACAATTTTAAATGATATAAAAACATAGAAAAGTTACAAGAATAAAAACAATAAAGCATATCCCAATAAAAGCCTCTGTGCTCGCAGCTACAAATTAAAGGCCTGCTGGAATAACAATGGCTTTGCCTGCCAGCGAAAGGAAAGCAGGCAGGGGGCCAGACTAGCCTGCTGCGGAAGGGCATTCCAGAGGGTGGGAGCAACCACTGAGAAGGCTCTCTCTCGTGTCCTCACTAGACAAACCTAGGATGGTAGTGGGACCGAGAGAAAGCCTTCTCCTGATGAGCTTAAAATTCTGACAGGTTTGTATTGGGAGATATGGTCTTTCAAATAGTTTGGACCCAAGCCATACAGGGCTTTATAGTTCATGAGCAGCACTTTGAATTGTGCCCAGAAACAAACCGGTAACCAATGAGGCTGTTTTAACAAGGGAGTTATATGTTCCCTATAACTGGCCCCCGTCAGCATTCTGGCCGCAGCATTTTGGACCCACTGAAGTTTCCAAAGAGTTTTCAAAGGCAGACCCACATAGAGCATGTCGCAGTAGTCAAAATGGGATGTAATCAAGGCACGTGTCACCGTGGCCAGATCTGGCATCTCAAGGAATGGGTGCAGCTGGCACATTAGCTTTAAATGTGCAAATGGACTCCTGGCCACTGCTGAGACCTGGGCATCCAGGCTCAGAGTTGAGTCCAGAAGAACGCCTGAGACTTCAGGGTGAGTGTAACCCCATCCAGCACAGGCTGGGTCCCTAGTCCCTGATCTGCCTTTCAACAGACCAGGAGCACCTCTGTCTTGTCTGGATTAAGTTTCAATTTGTTTGCCCTCATGCAGTCTGTTACTGACAACAGACATTGGTTCAGTACCAAGACAGCTTCCTTGGAATCAGATACAAAGGGGAGATAGAGTTGGGTGTCATCGGCATTCTCGTTGGGTGTCATTTGCATACATAGACCTAGGGCTCATCTACAACAACAGGAAAACCTTGCTTACCTTCAGGTCTCCCTGGTCTGCAGCTACACAATCACCACACACACTGAAGTGAGTTCGGGGGCACTGTCCACACAGTCCCCCCTTCCAAACTCACCCCCAAGAAATTGCAGGATGTGCGGCCACACAATTGTGGCTACTCTGGTTTTCCCCCTCCCCTCAGACATGTGCAGATACCTATGTCTTTTCCCATGGCTCAGAGGGGCTTTGGACATATATGGGTATTCTGGTATGCACTTCTCCAAACAACTGTTGCATGTGAAAAAGTAGGGGAGCGGGAAGGAAATGCTAAAAAGCATACAGTAATTGACAGAGGCATTTCCTGGCAGGAAAGATCAGCTGATCACCTGGCCTATAATGCCTCCTCCTGATCACTTCTACCCACCCACCCAAAACTCCTCCCCCTGCCCCCACACTGACATTGTAATGGAGCACAGTCCACACATACACACACACACACACACACATCTGGATTTTCTGCTCAAATCTGGAGTGAATCCCTACTTTTTATTGTTGACGCAGATTAAAGTCCTGAAACACTGAAAAAGCCTCTAGTTTTGAGCCATAAATTGTCTGGACAGCTCAGAGATAAAATGAGGTGAGCTCTTTGTCCAGTGTAGACAAGCTCCTAGTTGTGCTTAGCCTAGACCTATTGGAATCAATGGGATTTAGAGAGTTGGGATTCACCTGCTTGGATTGCGGTGGGCCTTCTCCAAGTTTAGATCCAACCTGATAAAGTTGATGTTTCCAGTGTATAGTAATAGCGGCCAGTCATGCAGAGTGTGCATAGGAGCTGATGGCTGCCACTGCAGGGTAACTGAGGAGGCACGGGGATTCTTAACCTTACCAGAAATGGATGGAAGTGAAGGGAGGGGTCACCAACTGATTTGGAACCAATATTGGAAGTGGATGCTGGGCTAGCAGTCCTTGTTGACATCCATCTTGTGCTCTTGAGATGGGGAAGCAGCTATATGCCGGCAATCAAGTTTTTATATGGAAGCACTCCCTGCCTTCTCTACCACCACTTCCTATTGATATGATAAGTTCATTTAGCTATTTATCAGTGCCTGGCAAAGTGGTCCTTTAGTAGGAAGCACCGGCCATCATCGTCTGGGACCAACAAAGAAATAGAGAATTAAGTTTTCTGCTCACACAGGTTGTGTACCAGGATGAATCTCTTTGTGTTATCCTATATCATCAGATGGTTTGGAATACACTCATTCTAACGGGAAAAAAATAATATTAAAAAATGGATCCATTATTACACTTGTGGATGTCATTGTTAGGTGTTACCTGGCACTGTTGGGTACAACCAAGGTGCAAACAAGGCACGGAAATACATTGAAATGAAAGGTTCTTTGCAATATGGAAATAAATACAGATTCATCCTCCCACTTTTATACCCTATCCACCATCCTGATTAGAATGCCACTTCTGCTAAATAGTTCTCTTTATTCATCATGAGATAATTATTTGAGGGCAATTCTTGGAGAGAAATGGATGTTTTCACTGCCATCAAGTCTGACACATAAATTTCAAAAGAAAGAAAGCCTGTAGGCCTAGTTTTTTCTAAAAAAAGTCAAAATCCATGGTCATGCAATATTTTTATTAAGATCCATAATAGCAACAGGATTTTAATAAGGATTCTCTTTTTGAATTCTCTCCTTTTATTGATTACAATGTTCTTTTTATCCAGGGAAAATTTGGAAAGTAGTTAGGTATGTGCATGTGTATTTACTTGGCACATCTCACCCTGAAAGCATAGTTTTTTGAGGCACACTTGACCTTGGAAATGTTTAGAAGCTAGACAAGAAAAATGTCCTATTTTCCTGCACTGTCATCCATTACTCAGCTGAGCAGACTTGCCATCTGAAAATGGTAGAAGAATTAAAATAAGAAGAGGGGACACACACACCTTACAAATAACAATCACTGTGACCAGATAACAAGAAAACACAGTTGAGTTATTCCATGCCCAGAGGGCAAACACAACTAATTACACATTCAATGGTGCTAATATTTCTTTAAGGCCTTGCATGAGAAAGCTGAAGAGGCAACTTGCAAATATATTTCTCCCCCTTCCTCTTTCTTGTCCCTTTTCATGACTTGTTCCTTGACCTCTGTGGTTATCTCCTGATTTATCAGCAATACTAGATGGATTTTCTTCACATCAGTAGGCACTATCCAACAAAACAATCACAAGGAATCCAAGAAAAATAAATCATTGTCCAAAAACAAGCTGGGCAATTCTGAAAAGTCCAATTTATTCATAAACTGTTCCTGTCTACGATAGGCACTTTCTTTCTTTTCCATCCATAAGACCTGCAAATGGTAGGCCAAGACACAACCAGAAGAAATCCCTGTTTGTTAGGCTTTCTATTGTTTCTTTCTGAGTGCTTCCGCTCACTTGCTTTTTCTGTTCTTTCATTTAAAAAAAAAAACAAAAAGAGAAAGGCATGTTAATGAATTTGATGTGATTGTTATCCTAATTAATTTCAGATAGCAATGAAAATGGAGCTTGCTGAATAGATAGATTGGAGGATGGTCTCATCTGTGCAGTGCTTGCAAAGAGGAGGCCATAGGGAAGCCGAATGCATTCTTGAGAATGCAGGTGCATCACTCTTCGGAGGTCACAGACGTGCCTTTTGCAGAAGCTGTGTTTAACAAGAAGACCTCGGCTCTGCAATCTTTCTCATATTAATTGTGCATTCTCTCCTCAGGGAGATTGCATCTCCTATCTTGAATATGTGAGAGAGGTTGTTTAGGTTTCTTTTCAAAGTGGCAAATGAGATTCCTTTGTTAGGAGAAAAAAAAAAGGCTTTCTCAAATTCTGCTTGCTGGTATGCTGGAGATATGTCTAGCACTCCAAGAGCTGGGGTTTTCATGGGTCCAAATGAGGATAAGAAGTGAGAAAAAATGCTGGTCCTCGGAACTGAGTACAGGAAGCACTAGCATTGCTCCTGAAGAATGAGTGATAAGACAATGTGGTTTTAATGGGCCAGCCTCATTAAAGATCAGCCAAGATCAGAATGCAATCTTTCAAGTCATGGCTAATTGCACTATATTATATATTGGTTAGAGTTGAGTTGAATGATCCATGGGTAAGTCAACCAGTGATACTGTGAAGCTTTGGGAGATGAGGGGTGGAGGAGAGGAGAAAATAGCCTCAAAACTTCATTGAGCTGGTAAAAATCAATTTACATTGGGGCGGGGACAGAGAGAATTAAGTTTTGTTTTTCCAATTACATGGGCATCTCTTTTGGGGGGGGGCATTCTTAATAATTTTTGCTGCCAAGGCAAACAGCATAAACAGTAGTGCTGCTGTGTTATGGGGTTGTTCCCTCTCACAATGCCTCTGTGGAAAGATGCTGGCCCGCTAAGGCTTTTGTGCAAACTCATCAAGCTCTCCTGCCTAGTCCCAGATCAGCATCAACAACAGCAGCAGCAAAGTTTTCACTGAAAGAAGGAGATCATGAAGGTAGGAAGGCTTATTTTGACCTGTGGGTGTCCTCAGGGCAGAGAGGCAGGCAAGCAGGGAAACTGGAAGCTTGCCACTGAGCTAGACAGAGAAGAGGTTAGGGAGCTTCTTGAATGACGACTTTCAAATTCCTCAATGGCTTAGGATTTGGGTATTTGAAGGAATGTGTTTCTTCAGGTACAATGGCTTGATTGTTACCATCAGTATGGAGGGAGGTACTCTCTGACCCACCACTGTGAACCATATACTGACAATCACAGATAAACAAGAAAGGGCTTTTTTCAGCTGCAGCAATCCAGTTATGGACTGAGCTCACTTTAGAGGCCAATCAGCATAGACAATAGCCCACATCCTTGGAGGCCAATCAGCACTGAGAATGGCCAGCATCCTTAGAGGCCCATTTGACACACACAATTGCTGACATCCTGTTGGTGACTGTATTAGGCCTGTGTATGTCCTCTTCCAGTTACTGCAGATGGAGGTATTCAACAACATTGTCAACCAGTCCTTATATTTTTAAGGGTTTAAATTGTTTAAAATATTTGAATTGTTTTGGAGTCTTTTAATGCTTTTCTTTTTAAATCGATACTACTGTGCCCTAAGATCTGTTGATACAAGTTAGTTGAATGATAAATAAAGCAAGAGTCTGATTTTTGCTGTGGAACAGAGTTAACATAAACCAATAGGCCAAGGAAAACCAAATGGCCATTAGGAGGTGATGATGCCATGTTGGAACGTGGTAGGACAATACTCCCTCCCTTTTCTTCTCTTCTGCTACCTAAAGTAATCACCCAGAAGGTTGCCAAAATATAGACTGGGAGGTAGGGGATGGGGAAATCTGAATTTTGCTTTTCTTTGCATTTGGATTGATCAAACCTCACGTTTCTTGATATCCTTAATTGGTATCAATTCTTCAGGCAGTGACTGAAACAGTAAGCTAGTTTGGAAAAGAGAAGACTGAGAGGTGGTATGAAAGTATCTTTAAATATCTGAAGAGATTTAATGTAGAAGATGTAGCAAGTTTGTTTTCTGCTGTTCCAGAGACCAGAACATGAACAAATGGACTCCAGTTACAAAAATAGAAATGCCACTGATACAGAAGGAAGAACATTAAGGTAAGAGCTGTTCAACAGTGGAATGGAGTGCCTCAGAAGGTGGTGGACTCCCCATCTTTGGAAGTCTTTAAAGATAAGTTGAATGGGCATCTTTCAAGAGTATTCCTTCCTGCATGGCAGGGGGGTTGGACTGGATGGCCCTCGTGGTCTCTTCCAATTCTGCAATTCTATGATTCTATGATTCTATGATTCTATTATGTTATGTATTCCTGCAAGACAGAGGGTTGGACTGGATGGCCCTCATGGTACCTTCCAACTCTAAGATTCTATGATGCTATGAAACAAAATTATCAGCATAGAGAGTGGACCATGTTTTACCTTCCTAGCTTTAGATGTTAGCACTGAGGAGCTTTCTAGGATGAGAAACAACAACGAGAACAACAGCAACTACAAAGTATGGCAACGCTAATCATTACTAACAGGGCTGGATACATGAGTCAAATTCATTATTATGAATTAAGGCCAGAATAATCTATCATGGTATATTTATGTTACATAACTTTACATATACTTAGCTACATAGCAGAGGCACTGAGAATCACTGTAGTGAATTGCAAAGATATGTAATGAGACATGGGCAAGAGTATCCCAATGCACGTCCTGATGTGCATCAGCACTCCCTAGCTGGTGTCTCAATACACAACGGGAGCAATGCATAATAGTCCCAATGTGCATCAGTCCCATTGGGCATCAGTTCCAATGCACATCAATCACTTTGCTAACTCCCCTACGTAGTAACATGATAACAGTCCTTTATTGGATATGGATGTTACAGAACTGCCCACTTCTAATTGTCCCAGATGTAAATCCATTTAGAAAGATGTAAATCCCCAACAGGATTCTGGTCTAAGTGCCCAAGGTCTTGGGCATGTTTAAATGAATCTGTTGAATAATTTCAATTGCTCCCACATTTGCATTGTTATCTTTTCAAATCCTTTCCATTTTGAAAATGAAGAAATTTCCCAAGTTTGTTAAATTTGTATTAAAAATGAGCAGAAATTAGATTCACTCCACCCCTCCTTGGAGAGCCAATTTAAGGCCAGGTTAACTCTGAAAGAAGGGGAAAAGGGTGGTGGGGAGGATTCATTTGGTTACAGACCATGGTTAACGACATAAGCCATGATCCTGTTCAGTGTTTGCACAGTGTAAACATATGGTCATGCCTTTTCTCTGGGTTGCACCTTTGCACAAACAATAGCACAATGGAAACCTCAAGCCAGTGATTCCCATTGCAAAACCACTTACAATTCATGACCTAGTTAGGATTCACATGTCTGTGTACTTAATATAGAAAATGCAGCTGGTTGTAAACCCTTGCAAAAGTAGTGAAATCACTTGCACAATTGTGTTCTGAATATTGCCCTTCCACTGGAAGAGCAAGGACTGGTGCAACAGCAAAAGTAAGCAGTCAACAGAAATCTGGCCATAGTGTTGTACATTAAAGTACACTGAGGATTATATTTCCAAAATATATTCCACTATTAAAATTGTTATTCATGTGTACTTTTAAGGCTCTTTTTGCTTTCCAGTTCCACCCCCTTATTGACTTAGCTCGCACATCCATAGGAATGCCTAGCCTATATAGACATTACCAATGTGATGGCAACCTTCAAGCTGTCAAAAAGATCTTGAGCATGAGGGCCTGTCCTGGTAAGATATGCGCTGGGAGTCAAATTGTTTCCCCAAAGCAACAGGGGGTCTTTTGGGATAGGTATTAAATAAAGCAAAAGAGCCTTTGGACCTTTATTCAGTCTGATCATATAACATCCAAATCCTTTAGAGCTTTGCTCATCCCCCATGGAGACCAAATTACCTTCTTTACACAGGGAAAAAAAAATAAGAATAACAGGCTTGCCACATCATGCCCATTTAATATGTGCTGTATTCTGTGCCTGCAGAGATTTGATTATTGGAATAGGAAATGATATCCTTAGGAATAGAGCTGTGGCTTTTAGTTGATTAAGTCATTAGATTAATCTAACAACTTGATCACCACTAACAAACAGTGATGGCAGTGTCTTCCATGTCATTGGGGCAGTGAATCTGCTCTCAGTTTTTGTCTGAACTTTAAAGGAGCTGTGAAGTCGAAGGCTTTCACGGCTGGCATCCATAGATTTTCCTTGGGTTTTTTCCGGGCTGTGGGGATTTAAGCTGGACTCCCCCTGCCCCAAGTTTGTACCTTTATTTATTGCCTCAAAAGTCATTCAATGTGAATGCTAGACCCGAAGATCCCTAATAATCAGAGCTGTCTCCCAATTAAAGAAATCATAGAAGAATTCTGAGGATGTCAGCCACAGATGCACATGAAACGTCAGAAAGATACTATTCCAGAACACAGCCCCACAGCCAGGAAAAAAACAAAAAAAATCTTTAAAGAAGCTACTTGAAGGATAAGGATCAGCACTGTGGATAGCTCCTTTAAACTTCACTAACAAGATACTCCCCACCCATGAGTCAATAGATTGGTGGATTTTTAAATATATATATACACAATTATTTATTAAAAGTGCAAAAAGAAGGCTTACTTCCTGCATGACAGCAGTGGACAAATTCCTTTCTTGAGCTGGTATGTGCTGTGTCAGATGTGGCATCCTCTAACAAGGAAAAGTATGATGTTTTCTGAAGACATATTGTTTTATATGCAAATGCATGCAAATTTAATCAGTTAATTAATCAGCTGAAACTCATGTTATTAAGCAACTAAGATTTCTTTAATTGGGAGACAGCTCTGATTATTAGGGATCTTTGGGTCTAGCATTCACATTCGAATGACTTTTGAGGCGATAAATAAAGGTACAAACTTGGGGCGGGGGGAGTCCAGCTTAAATCCTGTGGCCTTCCATTTTGAGTCAACAGGGTTAGGATCAAGGCTGTAAGAGTACTTAAAATGCATTCAGCTTTCAGGAGAGAAAGGGAAGGGGCAACAGAGAGAGCTTTTTCTTTCTTCCTAGGACTCTGCCTCATTTCCTTGATGTATATTTAGCTTGTCTTTTGCTGTAAAAGAGCAGGGGGAGTCAGAATAGCAACATCCATGCTTGTCAGTCTGGCTTCTAACACCACCCCTAGCTGGTCATCCTTTTTGCTTTGCTGCTTATCTTTCGTTCACTCCTCTTCATGCCATCCTAACGCTAGCAGCTGTGTCTGTCATCCTACCTCTGGCTGAGCAGGCAGGGAGATTAGCTGTGCCTGAAGCCAGTGCCAGGTCTGTATCCTGGATTAGGCTGACAGAAGTGTGATGCTTCTTTCTTAAGTCACTTGCTGAATGTGGGAGTTGCAGCATGTTTGAGGAAGAAAACATTGGCCCGAATCCTAGTGTTAGTCCCAGCTCAAGTAGACCCATTGAATCAGTGACATTTTCCTACATATTGACACACCATCAAATAATAGATTCAATGGGTTTGCTTTGGTGGTGCTAAACAATGCAATTCAGGCCACAAACTCAAGGAAAGAAGGGAAGCTGAAAAGTTCTAAGGTCCCCTTTTGCACCTAGACCCAATGCAAACATTCAATGTGGTAAAGTTCTTCACATGGGCAAAATGCAACATTCAACTGGTGATTGCCAAAAAATGGGGTGGGTTTACTTCCCTACTCATCCCACATTTAGTCTTCTGTGCCACCAGAAAATGAGCTCTTGAGAGTTTATTTCAAACAGCTCCCAGATTTGGGAGAGGGATTACCTCTCCCCAATTCTACTGGGATCTACTCTTCTACAAGTAGAAGTCTACTACAAGCAAGCTCCAGGAACAGAGATTCCACCTCAACATTAGGAGGAACTTTCTGACAGTAAGAGCTGTTCGGCAGTGGAACACACTCCCTCAGAGCGTGGTGGGGTCTCTTTCCTTGGAGGTCTTTAAAGAGAGGCTGGATGACCATCTGTCAGGGATGCTTTGATCGTGATTTCCTGCATGGCAGGGGGTTGGACTGGATGGCTCTTGTGGTCTCTTCCAACTCTACAATTCTATGATTCTATGATTGTACTGAACTCTGCCCCATGACTCTACCACCTCTGAGTAGATGCAGAGTTAAATGTGCAAACTCTCCACACAGGCATCTGCACAATGGTCCCTGAGAAATATTTTGGAGGCTCTCGGACCTTTTCCATTGTCCCAGGATTTTCTGAACCCCTTCAATTTATCTGTCTAAAGGACAACTATCTGTTTATTTGAAGCAATTTTTTAAAAACCTCACAGCCAAACAGACTCTATATAGTTATTTTGACAGTCTCTCCCCTCAGGCCTGCAATACCCAAGAGAAAAGGAATTGGGGGAAGAGAGAAAGTCAGGAGAAGCTAAATCCCGGAATGATGGCTGCTTCCTCCTCCTCCTCTTCCTCTTCGACCCCCCCCCCAGTATTCTTCTTTAATGTATGAAATGCACCCCTGGGTGATCCTCCATAGTCTCCAATCAAATTTAAACCATAGCAGAATCGGAGCCAAATTTGGACAGATGTTACATGGATTTTATGATAAGATTAGCAACATTTAGGGCTAGATTATCAATGGCTCATTTGGAACAGTTGCTTCAGGCCCTTCACAGGCTAGGGGCCGGGTGCAGAGGGAAAATGTATAGTTTGCTTCCTCTTCTTCTCTAGTCACTTCTTGGATCTCCCGATATAGAAATATCAGCAATCTTTTCTGTACTACTTGAGGGACTCAGTGAAAATGTATTGGAACCTGTCTCACTGAACTTGTAAGGTTGTTAATGACTTCACACATGAAGATGTTTGTGCTGCAATTAGAATTAATTCATTAATTAATTCTTCATTTATGTGGCACTCAGAATAGGTCACATATATGCAGAAAGTGAGAGCTATTTGGGAAATTGTTCCAGGCCTTCAGCCACCTTAACCCAGCTTTGGCAACATTACTCAGAGGTGGTTCTCATAAATAGTAGTCTTAAGAAATATTAATCGCAGAAAACTAAAGGTTAATCTAGAAGAGGGGCAAGGGACTTTTGGCCAGAAATGGACTAGATGTGTCCTTGGAGGGTTCTCTTTCTGGCCCACAGTAATCTTCTATCAGTGTTCTGAGGAAAATGTAGTATTTAAATGTATGTAAAGGAGGTGGAGCCAGCATGGTGTAGTGGTCTGAGCATTGGACTAGGACTCTGGAGACCAGAGATCAAATCCCCATTCAGCCATGGAAATCTACTGGGTGATCGTGGGTAAATCACACTCTCTCAGCCTCAGAGGAAGGCAAAGGCAAACCTCCTCTGAACAAATTTTACCAAAGAAACCCTGTGATAGGTTTACCTTATGGTCGCCATAAATTTGAAATTACGTGAAGGCACACAACAACAACAACAACAACAACAACAATTCTTTGAACACCTTTAAACACCCTGCATGAGATTTACCTTTAAATACTTTTAAATACCTTGCATGATGCATGAAACTGAACTGTGGCTTGCAGACAGGAAAGTAGTTACATTGAAATGAGATATAGTGTGCAGGCAGAAAGCTGTTATATGGGACTGAATGATGTCTTTTAGGCAGGAAAACCAATAAATGGAAATGAACAGACAGAAATGCTGGTAGGACAGGCCTTACTCCTGGATAAAGATGTATAGAGTTGATTTGTAGTTTGTATAGTTGGTCAGAAAATATCCATATTAATAGGAAATATGCCCCACCCACTTTTTGTTGGTCTGCCTAATCTTTCCTTGGCCTACCCTTAGCTCCACCCCGTGCAGTCCCATAAGACTCTTCCAAATTAGAATTCAGTTCTGAAGCTGAAAAAGGTTCCCCACTCTTGAACTAGAAAATCTTGCTGAGGATAAAGTATCTAGAATTATTTTGAATACAGAAATGGCTGTGTTGGGAGGGTGGGACTGTAGTGATTACAAGGTTAGTTTTTGGGGGGTTGGCAGGTTGGTTGCAACATGGTTGGAGCAGGATTCTGACCTCCACAACACCCTAAGAAGTGAGTTGCAATGGTGTATGTCTGGTTTATGCTATCATAAGTCACTAAAAAGATGCCAGCCCAAATCAGAAAATAAAATAATTAACTATGAATCAATGAACTTATAAAAGAACAAATGAACTAAAGAATGAAAGAAAGCAAAGAACAGAAAGGTGCTGTCTTTTCCAGGCAAAATAGCAACTGAAGGAGGAGGGAGAGAAAGGGAGAGTGAGAAGATATGTCCTACACATAATCTTCTTTGAAGATGTTTGCACGTGGGCTTGCCCAGGAGTCCAAGACTATCTTAAGACATTCTTGTGCCTGTGTCAAAGAAGGCAACAGCCTATTGCCATTCCATTCACAATAGAAAGGGTAGCTATATCTTATTTCAACATTATGGATGAGACACTAACATTCACTGCACAAGAAAAAGCCAAAATACCAAGGAGGGTGTAAGCCTATCCATGCGGCTATACACTCATGCCACTTTCCAAATCACCCCCATTCTCAGCATCCATTACATAAGATGGCTCCTTTCCTTTGGCTAATAGTAGAGCTAGCCTTGGGCACTTTGCATATAGATGGCATTTAACAACATAGATGCTGCAATTGAAATAGCCTAATGCCAGCATCAATCCCACACTGAACAAAATGGTCTCCATGCTTCATGGTGAATTTTCGTTTTGGGTTATTGCATTTGGTCCAGTGATTTTTGGCCTTTTCATCTCTTATAGAGAATGGGATAAGAAGATACAAGAATTGGATTAATCATTGGAAGTGTATGAAATTTGGGGGCTTGTAGACTTACCATTAAAGATGAAGTGTTGGAGAGTTTCCCCCCTTTGTTAAAAGCACACCCACTATATATTTAAACATAAGTTCATCCCCACCAGAAGGCTCTTCCATCTGGCCCATTTTCAAAGGAGACCAATCTTATTTATGTATTAATGCATTAAAACATTCAAACCCTGCGGTATATCAAAAGTTCTCAGGGCAATTTAAAACAAGTTAAATAATAACAACAAAAGTCATTGAAATAGCTAAAAAAAATATTAAACGTCATAACCAGTTAAAACAGATTTAAAGGGTTTAAAATAAAATAAAAAAAAAACCTATGTTCAACAGTGTTTGGGATGAATTAATGAGGCCCAAAGGCCTTGATGAACAGTCAGATTTTCACTTGTTGCCTAAATGAAATGAGTGTTGATGCCAATTGGGCATTCCAAAATTGGGGTGCACTGGCTGAGAAAGCCCTCTTCCATCTCCCAACACAGTGGTGGGAGACAGAGAAGGAACTCTACTCCAGCAAATGATCTGGCAAAAGTGAGGAAGGAATTTTAGCTCACATTCAGTGGATTTCATGTAACTAATGGACCTCAGTGTTCCTGCTGTAAAATGGCACTTGTGAGTCGGTGTTTTTCCATTTCAGGCTGTACTATGGTTTTTTTTTTTTACTCTAAACAAGTAGTGAAATTAAAGGGTTTATTTTAATATGACAAGAGTTGAAATTGTCTTATACATTAATATGCAAGACAGTAAAAGAGGACATGATGCATTTCTCCTGATTCAGAAGGGTGGGTGGGCATCATTGTGCATTAAGAATGTATCATTTCAGAATCAAAATGCCTCATTTTTTAAAAAAACCCAATAACACATTCAGTGCCTTTTCACTTGACAGATTTTATAGTGTTGCCTGTGAAGACAGATTTTGTAGGAAAATGTATGGATTCTGACACAACCAAACCATTTGGCAAACGTAGTATACTCAGGGGGAGGGGAAGACACACTGTTCTGACTGTCAAAAGGCTTGGGATGAAAATGAGTTAACATGCTGTTGGTTTCTTCTTTTTCTTTGTTTGTTTGCTTCTTGTTTTAAATCAGAAATGCCCTCTCTTTCTAACACAGTGGGTGGAGGACAGGCAGGTGCTAAGACATTTTACAGCTCTAATAGTGCTGGTACTGGGGGGGGGGGCAGAGAGGCCAAACCACAACAGCTAACACCGTCAGAGGGAGGGGTAACACGGGCTTAGTAAGCCCACAGAGCCCTAATCACTGGATTTAAAGAGTGGATATCTGGAACGGAATCCTGCACGATCCAAACAGATGCTCAAATCCAGTCTTTTAGGTAATGTCCAGCCAAGGCAATTAGGGGGGGGGCACTAATCCCATCAAAACTAATTCCATTGCATTAAGTGGACTTATATTACCCGTGAATCTGGACTACAATTTTTGAATTGCACAAAGACTTGACCCAGGAGACCATTTCTGATTCTGAGTCAATTTTACACCATCACTGCTTAGAACATTGTGCTAATTTGAAGCTCACAAATGTCCATTGAATTCTAAGATTCTCTGAGTTGTTTTGTTTTCTACTTTTTCAATACAGTGTTCAAGATGGCATGTGGTAATAAAAGTTGTATGTCATAGTATGATGTCACAATAGTAGTCCATAAAATAAATGACAACTCATTAGTTTTGTGAGCGGGTTGGACAACAACTAGAGCGCAACTGGCAGAAAACTCGACTCTTATCCGACAGGACTCGTCATAGGAACTTTATTTGGTCCTATCGAGAGGCAATACGTGCAGCGCAGAGATCCTTCTCCTCTGCACTTATTGCATCTGCAGAGTCCCATCCAGCAGAGCTGTTTAGGGTGGTAAGGGAGATGACGGAGGTTATTCCTGCGCAGAACCTGTTCCTTAACCCAACGACAGCCTGCTGTGATGCGTTTAACAATTTCTTTGCAGATAAAATCTCTCGGATAAGAGCCGACTTAGATGCCAGTAATTTGACAGAAACAATTGACGAGGTGTCCAGCAACTCCGTTGATGTAAATTTACTGGATGAATTTCAATCCGTGAGTACCGAGGATGTGGACAAGCTACTTGGTAGGGTGAAGAATACAACTTGCCCTCTCGATCCTTGCCCTTCATGGCTGGCCATCCAGGGGGGGACTGCCTTGATGGTGTTCCTTAAGGACATCATCAGTGCATCCCTCAGAGAAGGGTGTGTTCCATCTTGTTTAAAGGAAGCAGCCGTTAGGCCGCTTCTGAAAAAATCTTCCCTTGACCCCCTGGACATGAACAACTATAGGCTGGTTTCTATGTTACCATTCTTGAGCAAAGTGATCGAGAAGGCAGTTGCGCTTCAACTACAAGTGGTCTTGGATGAAACCGATTATCTAGACCCATTTCAAACTGGCTTTAGGACGGGATTTGGAGTTGAGACTGCCATGGTTGCCTTAACCGACGACCTGCGTCTAAGCATCGACAGGGGTAGTGTGACCCTGTTGGTGCTTTTGGACATCTCAGCGGCTTTTGATACGATAGATCATAGCATCCTCTTGGATCGCATGAGTGGGTTAGGAATCGGAGGCACTGCGCTGTTTTCGGTCCTTCCTTTCGGGCAGGTCCCAGAGCGTGTTGCTCGGGGACAGTTGCTCCAGCAGAAAGGAGCTTACTTGTGGTGTTCCGCAGGGCGCCATCCTGTCCCCAATGCTGTTTAACATCTATATGAAGCCGCTGGGTGAGATTATTCAGAGTTATGGGGCTTGGTGTTATCAGTACGCTGATGACACCCAGATCTATTTCTCCTTGTCCCGATCGTCGGCCTCGAATTCCGATGGCGTCTCTCCTCTTAATGACTGTCTTAAAGCAGTAATGGGCTGGATGAGGAAAAACAGATTGAGATTAAATCCAGACAAAACGGAGGTGCTCACGGTAGCGGCCCAGAAACCAGGAGTTGGGTTGCAACCTCCAGTCCTGGATGGGGTCACGCTCTCCATTGTGTTCGCAGTCTGGGGGTGCTCCTTGATTCATCACTTCAGATGACAAGTCAGGTGAATGCGACAGTCAGGAGCGCCTGTTATCAGCTTCGGCTGATACGCCAGCTGCGCCATTTCCTGGAAGTAAAGGACCTCGAGACTGTGGTGCACATGCTGGTAACCTCTCGTCTAGATTTCTGCAATGCCCTCTACATGGGGCTGCCCTCATACTTGGTCCGGAAACTTCAGTTGGTACAAAATATGGCAGCCAGAGTGGTCTCAGGAACATCTCAGGGAGACCATATAACTCCAGTGTTAAGATCTCTCCACTGGCTGCCTATCAGTTTCTGGGCCCAGTATAAGGTGTTGGTTATTACCTTTAAAGCCCTAAATGGCTTGGGTCCAACTTATCTCCGGAACTGCCTCCTCCCATACAATCCTCCCCGCGCACTCCGGTCCTCTGGGAGGAATTTGCTTCAGCCACAAAAATCTAGGCTGTCTGCAACCTCCCAGAGGGCCTTTTCGGTAATCGCCCCCAAATTGTGGAATGACCTGCCGAACAAGATCCGTCAGATAACAAGCCTGAGTAGCTTTTAAAAAGCACTAAAGATGGATCTCTTTCGGCAGGCCTTTCCTGATTAGATCCCGGCCTCAGGGGATCCTGGCTTCTTTTAGTCCGCTGGCCATTTATTGTATTTCATTGTATTTATTCTTTTTAAATGTGATTTTAGATCAGTTGGTTTTAATTTATAATTGTTTAATATTTTTTTATGGGGGAGGGTGGGGTGTTTGGGGATTTTATCTGTATTGTATTTTAATTTTTGTAAGCCGCCCCGATTGTTTTAACAGAGGGGCGGGGTATAAATAATAATAATAATAATAATAATAATAATAATTAGTAAGGCCTTTCTAGACTTGTCAGTTTCCTGCCAGAGAGAAAGAGTGCAGCTTCAGGACAGCAAGTTTCCTGCCAGTTTCCAGGCGAGTTTCCTCCCAGGGAGAAGAAGGAGAACAGCTTCTGGACAGCCATTCTTACTGAGGAGATTGAATTTTTTTAAAAACTGTTAGGAGAGGCTGCTTGTTGCTGAGGGGCTTGAACTTCTGACCTTGCCCTTTTACCCTCAATTTCAGTAACCAAACAAAAATACAGCATACCTAAAAGTACAGCTTAGCATTCTCAGCATTAACTAAGTGTTCTTAGATTACCTAAAAGCTCTCACTATGGACACTGAGGGGACTGCAGCAGTCACTTGCAACACTTGTGCGATGTTTGTCTTCTTGTCTACAGACGTGGAGAACTTCACATGCACCAAGTGCAAGCTGGTAGCCCTCTTGGAGGAGAAAGTACAGCAGCTGGAGACACAGGTAGCTACACTTCAACAGATTCACGAGCAAGAGGTTTTTCTGGACAGAACAGAATGAGCAGTCTTGGATGGAGACTGCACAGAGGAAGTGGCTGTGGAAGAGAGGGTCACTTCACAGACACAGGAAGTAGACAGCTGGAGGAATGTCACACACAGAACAAGAAAATCCAGCGATTCTTCGAGCAGCTTGCAGCTACAGAATCGAATCGAAGCCCTTTCCCTTATCAAGGCCAACGAGGAAGAACAGCATGGACAGACTTCAGGGGTAGAGCAGGGGACCTTGAGAGGACCACCGCAAGGAACAGCAGCAGCGAAGCCTCGGCGGAGGCGTGTGGTGGTGGTGGGGGACTCCTTGCTGCGGGGTACAGAAGCAGTGGTATGTGGGCCTGACAAGATGACTCGGGAGGTGTGTTGTCTCCCTGGGGCAAAGATCCGTGATGTGACGGAGCGGCTAACAAGACTCGTCAAGCCTACTGATCATTACCCCTTCCTTTTGGTCCATGTGGGAACCAATGATACTGCAAGGCACAGCTTTCCCAAGATCAAAAGAGATTATGAGGCCCTGGGGAGGAAGCTGAAAGAAATGGACGCACAGGTGGTCATCTCGTCTCTTCTGCCAGTTGAAGGGCATGGTCCAAGAAGGGAGAGGAAAATAGCTGACGTAAACAACTGGCTTCGTAGATGGTGTCGCCGAGAACAAATTGGATTTTTGGATCATGGACTGCGCTTCCATGAGGGGGGACTTCTGGCAAGAGATGGGGTGCATCTTACAACAGTTGGAAAAAATATTTTTGCCAACAGTCTCAAGAATTTGATCAGGAGGGCTTTAAACTGAGTCAAATGGGGGAGGGAGACAGTATTCTGGAAGGCAAAAGGGCTGGAGAAAAGAGTCAAACTGTCACAGAGGGAACAAGGCAAACAGCGCAAGGATCCAACAGTGGGAGGCAAAAAAACTTGCACAGGGAGCAAGTAAAGGGAACACATGGTCTTAGATGTCTCTACACTAATGCACAGAGCATGGGAAATAAGCAAGATGAACTTGAACTCCTTGCACTACAAAACAAATATGATATAATAGGCATTACTGAAACCTGGTGGGACGAGTCTCATGATTGGAATGTAGGAATAGAGGGGTATAACCTTTATAGGAGAAACAGGCCAAACAGGAAAGGAGGAGGAATAGCATTATATGTCAGGGATAGTTACACCAGTGAAGTGATCCATGACATCAATACTGGAAGCCAGGTGGAGAGCATCTGGATACAAATTAAAGGGGAGGGAAACAACAGGGATGTTATTGTGGGACTCTACTATAGACCCCCAAATCAGACGGAGGAATTGGATGATGCCTTTCTAGAACAGATGAACACACATGCAGAAAGGAGAGATGTAGTAGTGATGGGTGACTTCAACTATCCTGATGTTTGCTGGCAATCTAACTCAGCCAAAACTTCAAGGTCTAGCAAATTCCTTACATGCCTGGAAGACAATTTCATGGTCCAAAAGGTGGAAGAGCCAACAAGGGGGTCAGCTATTTTAGATCTGATCCTAACCAACAGAGATGACCTGGTTAATGGGGTGCAAGTGGTGGGATCCTTAGGTGAGAGTGATCATGTTCTCCTGGAGTTTGTTATACAATAATAATAATAATAATAATAATAATAATAATAATAATAATATTTATTTATACCCCGCCCCTCTGTTAAAACAGCTTACAAAATTTAAGGGGCGGGTTACAAAATTTAAAATACAATACAAATAAAAACCCTAAACACCCCCACTCCCACCCTCCTCCATAAAAAAAACATTAAACAAATATAAATTAAAAACAACTAATCTAAAATCACATTTAAAACTATAAATACAATAAAATATAATAAATGGCCAGCAGGCTAGAATGGAAAGGAGAAGCCAGGCATAGTCAGACACGCATTCTTGACTTTAGGAGAGCTGATTTCAATAAACTCAGGGAAATACTGGGGGTGATCCCATGGTCAGGAATACTAAAAGAGAAGAGACCTCAAGACGGATGGGACTTTCTCAAAAGGGAGATACTGAAGGCACAATTTCAAACAGTACCATTGAGGAAGAAAAATGGGAGGTGTCTCAAGAAACCAGGATGGATGACTAAAGAACTTTCAATGGAGCTAAGTTTTAAACGGAACATGTATAGGAAATGGAAAAGGGGGGAAATCACCAAAGAAGAATTCAAACAGATAGCGAACACGTGTAGGAGTAAAGTCAGAAAAGCTAAAGCGCAGAATGAGCTCAGGCTTGCTAGGGAGGTTAAGAACAATAAAAAGGGTTTTTTGGGGTATGTCCGCAGCAAAAGGAGGAAGAAGGAAATGATAGGGCCGCTACGTGGAGAAGATGGCAAAATTCTAACAGTGGACAGAGAAAAGGCAGAATTACTCAACACCTTCTTTGCCTCAGTGTTTTCAGAAAAGGAAAAGGAGGACCAACCTGAGGAGAATGGAACAGAGGACACAATAGGGGAAATCCAGCTCAAAATAAGTAAAGAGGTAGTACAGGAATACCTTCTTAATCTAAATGAATTTAAATCTCCAGGACCTGATGAACTACATCCAAGAGTATTAAAAGAGCTGGCAAATATAATCTCAGAGCCATTGGCAATAATCTTTGAGAACTCCTGGAGAACAGGAGAAGTCCCAGCAGACTGGAGGAGGGCAAACGTTGTTCCCATCTTCAAAAAGGGGAAAAAATGAGGATCCCAACAATTATCGTCCAGTTAGTCTGACATCAATACCAGGGAAGATTCTAGAACAGATCATTAAACAGAGAGTCTGTGAACATTTAGAAGGCAATGCCATAATCACAAAAAGTCAACATGGGTTTCAGAGAAACAAGTCATGCCAGACTAATCTGATCTCTTTTTTTGATAAAGTTACCAGCTTGGTAGATGAAGGGAATGCTGTGGACATTGCATACCTTGATTTCAGTAAGGCCTTTGACAAGGGTCCCCATGACATTCTTGCAAACAAGCTTGTAGAATGTGGGCTAGACAAGTTAACTGTTCAATGGATTTGTAATTGGTTGACCGGCCTAACCCAAAGGGTGCTCAGCAGTGGCTCCTCTTCGTCTTGGAAAGATGTGACCAGTGGGGTGCCACAGGGTTCTGTCCTGGGCCCAGTGCTATTCAACATCTTTATCATTGACTTGGATGAGGGAATTAGGGGCATACTTATCAAATTTGCAGATGACACCAAATTGGGAGGAGTAGCTAATACCCTAGAGGACAGGATCAAAATTCAGAATGACCTGGATAGACTGGAGAGCTGGGCCAAAGCTAACAAAATGAAATTCAATACGGAGAAATGTAAAGTACTGCATTTAGGGCGGAAAAATGAAATGCATAAATTTAGGATGGGAGAGACCTGGCTGAATGAGACTACGTGCGAAAGGGATCTAGGAGTCCTAGTAGACCACAAATTGAACATGAGCCAACAGTGTGATGCGGCAGCTAAAAAGGCCAATGCGATTTTGGGCTGTATCAATAGAAGTATAGTGTCTAGATCAAGGGAAATAATAGTGCCACTCTATTCTGCCTTGGTCAGACCTCACTTAGAATACTGTGTCCAGTTCTGGGCACCACAATTCAGAAAGGATATTGACAAATTGGAGCGTGTCCAGAGAAGGGCAACTAAAATGGTGAAAGGTCTGGAAACGATGCCTTATGAGGAGAGACTTAGGGAGCTGGGTATGTTTAGCCTGGAAAAAAGACGGTTAAGAGGCAATATGATAGCCCTGTTTAAGTATTTGAAGGGATGTCACGCTGAGGATGGAGCAGGCTTGTTTTCTGCTGCTCCAGAGACTGGAACACGGAGGAATGGGTGCAAGCTCCAGGAACAGAGATTCCACCTCAACATTAGGAGGAACTTTTTGACAGTAAGAGCTGTTCGGCAGTGGAACACACTCCCTCGGAGCGTGGTGGCGTCTCCTTCCTTGGAGGTCTTTAAACAGAGGCTGGATGGCCATCTGTCGGGGATGCTTTGATCAAGATTTCCTGCGTGGCAGGGGGGTTGGACTGGATGGCCCTCGTGGTCTCTTCCAACTCTGCAATTCTATGATTCTATGATTCTATGATTCTATGATTTTCACCTGATTTGAGGGTCTGTTTGTCATTCACATGAGAGGGCTGGGATGCTGGGAAGCATCCCAATGTTTTTCTTAATTGGATTTTTACCAGATTTTGAGAGTATGTTTTCTGACTTAAAATATGGGTTATGTTGCATACAAGCATTTCTCTTGGGGGGGGGGCTGCGTACTTAGTTTTTCATTCATATTAAATAGGATAGACATTGCTGGATCTAAGTTAAAACAATACAACTACAGTTCCATATCACCTACTTAACCATGTAATCACTGCAGTTACGTAGCTAAGTAGTTTCTCCCAGCCCAACCACACAACCCCAACTGTCATTTACTGGGCAGAAGTCACTGTGAGCCCAGAGGTCTGTTCCCCTATCAGTGATGGGCAACCTTTTGAGCTTGGTGTGTCAAACGTCGCCAAAAAACTGAGCATAACTCGGGTGGTGTGTCACTTTGAGGAAAAAACATTATTTTGCAATATTTATTGTTTAATCAACAATATTATTAATTGTTTATTAATAATTAATGAGTTGTCACAACTCATGTGACAACTGAGTAATCAAAATGTACACTCGTCCCTTCACATTCGTGGGGGTTAGGTTCCGAAGACCCCGCAAATGTGAAAAATCTGCGAATAATAACAGCCCCCCTGGCCTCCCGAAAGTGATGATGGGGCTTTCGGAGGCCCCATCGCTACTTTCCACCCACCTCCCCCAGCCTCCCTCTGACCCATGGGTTTATTTTGGGGAGGGGGATACCTCGCCCACGAGTAAAGCAGGGAAAGATACAAAAGAGGTGGACTTACCTGCTGGAGGTAGAGGAAGGGGGGCACGGTAGCAAGTGTGGGAGCAAGGTGGAGTTGGAGACGAGGAGGAAGCCTGAGTTAGCCCTGGAGCAGAGCATGTGTTGCCGGCTAGCCTAGGATCGATTACGTGGGTAGCTCCTCAGCTCCCACACCCTCGGCTTCTTCCCTTCACAGCACTTACTCCTCCTCCCTACTATGCCACGTGCGCACACACATACACACATGCACACATGCATTCTCCCCCCTCCCTCTTTTGGCAGCTCCCCTATGCAGAGCTATTTAGGAGGGCTCCATTGGAGAAGCTGCTTGCGGTGCTCTGGGCTCAAACAAGAGGCCCACCTGCCTGCCGCCTTCCCCGGCTTTTCCGAGGCAGCTCCGAGGCTTGAAGCCTCAGAGCCCCCTTGGTAAGGCCGGGGAGAGGCCGGGCAGAGTCCCTCCCTCCCATCCTCCACCTTCCCCGGCCTTTCCGAGGCGGCTCTGAAGCTTCGAAGCCATGGAGTCCCCTCGGGAAGGCCGGGCAGAGGCCGGGCAGAGTCCCCCCCTCCCATCCACCGCCTTCTCCGGCCTTTCTGAGGCCGCTCCGAGGCTTCAGAGCCACCTCAGGAAGGCCAGGGAGAGGCCGGGTGGCCACCCTTCCACTCGCCCGCCACTTTCCCCGGCAGAGTCCCGCCCACCGGCCACCTTACCTGGCCTTTCCAAGGCGGCTCTGGGGAAGCACGGCAGGCCTCAGGGGTGGTGGTGGCCAGATGGGGGGGAGGCTCTCCCCCCCCACCTCCCTAAAGTGGCGATCGGGGCTTCGTAGCCCCACCCACCACTTTCCTCCACCCTCCCTAAAGTGGCAATTGGGGCTTCATAGCCCTGCCTGCCACTTTCCTCCCCGCTCCCTAAAGTGAGGCTTTGAAGCCCGGATCACCACTTTAGGGAGGGTGGTGAGGTTGCAGGCGGGGGCGGGGGGAGGAGGCCTACAGCCGCGTGTCAGCACAAATGGCAATGCGTGTCAGTGCTGACACGCGTGTCATAGGTTCGCCATCATAGGTTCACATATTGATCAGGACACAGCTAATTGAACCCTCTCCACAAGCAATAACTGGTGCATAGGGGAATTGCAATAGGGACCTTGCTTCTGACTGTCACACCAGAGATCATTCATGGGAGGGTGAGGAAACATCAATCAGCTGCTTCCCGATTAATAGGGGAACAGACCTCTGTGGCTGCTGCCTTCTAAGTGAGGACTGGAGATTTTCATGTTCTCTAAATGTTCCCTAAACTACTGAATATGTAGGGATCATGAATAAGAACCAGTCACGAAGGAGTAACTCTAGGTTATGCATTTGTAACTGCCTTTGTGAATGCTACTCTACTTCTTTCTTTCTCTTTTTGGACATTTTCCTGTAATTATGTCAATAAAATTAAACTCCTGTCTGTTTGTTACTGCAGCATGTGTAAATGGCTGGACAGATTTTCACCAAAGCTGGAGGAGATTTTTGGGATGGTCTCACTTCATACATTTGCTGTGAGGTATATACTGAAATCACTTGGAAGGGGGGGCTCTGGTTATTATTTTTCCTCCTTTATACAGAGTAGACCAATTAGTTGAAGGGCAACTGAGACTGATATACAACAAATAGGAATGTCTGACCACCCAAAGAGGTGAGCATTCATTCCCTAGTGCAGTTGATATGGAACGGTCATTAAGTCCAACATGTATACATTGGTTAGGAAAAGTAATGGGTATGGCTTAACTAGATAAATTAACAAATGTAGTGAGAAGAAATTCAACCAATGTTTTTATGGAAACAAGGAACCCATTTACGGAATATCTTAAACGAATAAGAGGTGATACTAGTGTTACTTGATTTGCTAGCTAGAAATTACAATTTTTCTTTTTCTTTTTGTCTTTATGGATTTATTACTGAATGGAATGTGGATTATTATCATGGTAAATAGTTAGGTTAAATAAGTAAAAATGTAGAAAAGAAAGGTGGAATTAACATTATTAGCTAAGAAAGCAATTGGAGAGTATGTGGGAAGTCTTATCTTTTATCAGGGGCAGGAGATAGGGAAGAGGGTAATTTTTGCTCTGTGTTTAAGCATTATATTTGTAATGGTGGTTGTTTACTTTTTTCCCTTTTGTCTTTCTTTTCTTTAGTGTATATTGTGTTGATGTTTATGTGTTGAATTAATATTTAAATGTTTTTAACAAGATACAGAACAGTAATTAACAATGGTTAAGTATTCTCTCAAGCAACATTGGGTCTTATGACTAGTGTTAGAAGAAGGTGAACATGCAATGCAATGAGACTACATTACAGCTCCCCCCCCCCCACATTGTTCAATTTCATTTGTTGCTATTTCCAGGGGCTGAGGCTTGCAAATGTGACAACATCAGAAGCATTGCCTAACTTAACATTAGTGGAAGGAGAGAGAAAGCTGTGAGGTCACTCTCTTTGGTAATTCCAGTATAAGAAAATCTAAGGAAGAGGTTTTCTGGTCACAGATGTCAAGCATGACTTCTTTGATTCCAGAGCATAACTGAATTCCATGCCATGAATATTCTCTTTCTTGTATACCCCAAATCCTTCCCAGCATATATTTTAGTTGTGTTCTCTGTTGTAGTGCCGCTGCCAGTATGTGTCATTTTAAGCTTTTGCCATCTGTTCCAGCCCCCAATTACAGATTCATGGTGAACATATGACAGCTGAGATTACTAAAAAGTAGAAATGTACAGCTATAAGCCAAGCATGCCGTTTAAAAAGCAGGCGGGCATGTTTTATTTTTGTTTGGTTTTGTGTGTGAGTATTTTAAAATCCCACCAAGCACAGCTCCAAGAAGGTTATTCTCATTTCAACAACAGGAAGAAGAAAAACAGAGAACAAGAAAGTTTGCCTATGCATTGCTTTTTTTTTTCCTTTTGGTTTTTTCCTTTCCCTAAACAATATTTTCCTTGGGAAAAGTTTTTGCCCTAAAGGCAACTCAGAAGACCGACAGCACTTTAATAACAGATTAGTGAAATATGTTGAATGCAGCTATGCAATAGAAAGATTTGAAGTGCTTTCATACATTCCTCAAGTAGCCCACATGAAAGAAATATGCTTCTCTTCCCCAAATCTATCTCTTAGGCTATTACCCACTTTGCCCCTTTTCTAAGTTCAGGTTAATCACCTTCTGCTTGGCTGGCCAGACATTATTTTATTTAGCTATTTATTTTACTTTTACAGACACACATATCTGAGAAGCTGTGTCTCAAGAAGCGTGAAATTGTCACTTAAGATTAAGAATGGTTTGCAAAAATCCAGCCTGTTCATGCCTTCTAGCTTTTTTCTAATGCAAGACAATGGCTAAGATCCTGGATTGCACTGCCTGAGTGTAAAGCTCCACCAGGTATAACTCTACTCCTGTCCTCTTTCAGGGTGGTAAGTTCCTAGGCGGGTGCACCTCTAGTTGAAGAAACAAACAACAGAGAAACCAAGTCAGCCCAAGGTCATACACCAAAGGCTCATAATAGTAAATATGTGCTTGAAGCAGTTTGGGAGCTAAGTACAAAAAAAAAATAAAAAAATGGTCAAATGACAGTCAGGGAGTTACCAAAGAGAAGAGTCTAAAGGGGAAGCCAAAGTTCGGGAAACTAGAGATCAGGAAATGTCATGATGCCAAACAGAAATACTGGAGCTGTTGTTTTGCAGCACACAAAGGACCTTGGCTGTGCTAATTTATAACCAGATGTAACTCAGAAGAGCTGGTCTAATTATCTTAGTGTTTCCATTTTAAGGCAGACCATGCCTTTGCCCATGCTTTTGTTGCTGCCATTTCTATCTTCAATGATCTGAAACATGATATAGCTAAATCTCCAACTGCTTTTCTTCAAGATATACACAAGATGGTCCAGACTCTGCTCCTAAGGCAGGGCAGCTAGACTTCTCTGGCTCCAAGGCATTGCCTGCCAGCCTTCTTGGCTCTGACTGGAGTCTGTTATCTGGGTTCACACCTTCCTCTTCCTCATATGAAGAGGTCTCCTTCCCTTATCCTGACTGAAGCCTGTGATCTGGGCTCACATCTTTCCCTTTAGCCATGCTCTTAAGATACCAATCTGTTGTTGGGTCATGCCACAGGTGAAGTTCCCCTGAAATAGACTGGGAAGTTAAAAGCATGGAGGAGGGGTTGTATATGGAGGTACTGAATACCTCTGTCCACAACAACCATAGAAAATATATGCATGTGAAATGTGAACATTGTACTGGCATATGCCACCAACAGGATTCCAGCCAATGTCATACATGAAAAGAAGTAGCTGTGAAGTATGCTCACTCCAGTGGTAGATGGTGGCTTCTGTGTTAATAGGGCAATGAAGCCCCTCTGAAGTTTAGGTCACATTTTATAGGAGCTGTCCAAGGTGCTGAAACTACATTGGGAATGGGTTTCAGCATCTTAGAGAACTCCTCCAAAGTTTAGACTACAACTTTGAGTGGATTCACCACCCCAGTAACATGGAAGTGACTAACTCACCACTTCCCAAAGGCATTTCCATACTCTGCTGCAAGTTTTGAATCTATAAACCCCTACAAGCCCTACCATAAAAACTGGTCTGTGAAGCTTGGAATCCACTGAAATCTAAAGCTACAATTATTCTAAGTGATCAAAGGGGAATTATTAGCTCAGACATGGGAGGAGGACAGAGAGACAACGTGGTAAAATGTAAAATTTTCCATAGTGAAAAAAAGTAAAATTTGGAGCGGATGTAAGACTCATCATTATCACACCAGGCTACCCAATGGCCTCTAATTGCCATGAGTACTGTTATGAGTGACATCATTGTTATGAGGACAGTTTAGGGTGGGAATGGAAACCACTAGATGACCTTAGAGAACACAATGTGCTTTGTGCTCCCACATGTTTATCCTTACAGAAAATTTAACTATATTGCTCCACTCATTTCATGTCTTGTGATGGAAGGCACATCTCTCTCTCTCTCTCTCTCTCTCTCTCTCTCTCTCTGTGGTGGGAGAGGAGGTATTTTAACTGACATTGCTTGAAATCCTCTGGATGTTTACTGGAAAGTCAATCCCACTGAACTCAAGTAGATTTATTTCTGTGGATGCAACCACGATAAAAGTACATTGGCAAAGATGCAGTTCTTCTGATCACTGTTTTGCTCAGAGAAGAAAAATAAGTCATCTGCTGTCTCTGTTAAGTGTTACAGGGACTGTCTAAAATCCTGGATCTGGGAAACCATCATTCCCTGGATTTCCTATGTGATCCTATGCATTGCCTTTGGTAACTGTTTGGAAACCTCAGCAGGTCCAAAATATTGCAGACAGGCTGTTACCGGGGCTGGTTAGAGGGAACATATAACTCCCCTGTTGAAACAGCTTCACTGCTGCCTACTAATCCATTTCCAGGCAGAATTCAATATTCTGGTTATGACCTTAAAAGCCCGATATGGCTTGGGTCTATATTATCTGAAAAACCATATCTCCCTGTATGAGTCTGCCCAAGTTTAAAGCTCTTTGAGAAATAGCTTTCTCTTGGTCCCACCACTACCTCCACAGGGTCATTCAGTGAGGACTGAGGAGAGAGACTTTTCAGTGGCTGCTGCCAGGCTATGGAAGTCTCTCCAGTGAGAGGTTTGGTCGGCCTCCCTCTCCTTTTCTTTCACCAGAAGGAAAAGACCTTTTTATTCAGGCAGGCCTTTGGCTTATAATTTATGTGGTCAAAAGAGTTTTTAATGGGATGGCATTTGTTATCTGTTTTCTTTAAATTGATTTTTAACCATTTTAACTATATTCTAATTGTGCATTATATTATTTTAACCTTGAGTTTTAAACTGGACTATCATTTATTTATTTATTTATTTTAACTTTTGCATGAATTTTTTTTTAAAAAACCCTGTACTTTGTTTTTTAAATGTTTGTAAGCTGCCCTGGATCCTGCATAAGGATAAAGGCAGGATATTAGAGAGAGAGAGAGAGGAGTGGGGGGTGGGAGATAATAGATAGATAGATAGATAGATAGATAGATAGATAGATAGATCAGTTTCCAATAGGAATAGAATTCAATGACATAGCCATGTTAGTTTGGATACCTGGTGCCCTGACCAAACTATCTCTGAGGCACTGGATATTGTGCACTGGGAAATGAAATCTACAATCTCTTCCTGCTCATGGGATTCCTTGAGATGAGGCAGCTGGAGAGACCCCTCAGGATCCTGCCACAACTGCTTGTCTAAAGCCACACTATGACTGAGGCTACACTGTTGTCATGTACTGGCTTCCTCAGACTTAGTAACCAGCAGTTTCAGAGTGAAAGAGTAAGCTTTATTGCTACAAAAATCTGAAGAGCAAACCACACAGAATTGTTGCTTTGAATGAAAACTATCTGCAATGCAGAAGAATACAATGTGTTTACAACCTACAGAATCTGGCGGGTTATACAGTCATGGGTTATCCATCATCCCCACTCCCCTTTCTTACTGAGAGTGGGCACCACCTACTGTTCCCACAGCCCCCTGCAAGACCACTTGTTCAATTTTCCAGACACATACCATCCTCCCTTGCCTCCCCACAACACAGAGACTTGCTACAACTTTGGAGGAAAAGTGCAAACATGAAATGGCAGCTCAGAAATAGAAACACACTGCATTGCAATGGTCTTTTGGCAGGAGAAGGTGACTTTGGGGACCAATCCTGAGAACTGTGGACATCATTTCTCAGTGGCCCAATCTCTAGTGCCTTAGAAACACTTCAGGTGGGGGGTCTGCTGGTCTGCAAAGATAGGTTTCAGGGATCACATTAGGTCATTCATGAGTGTAAACATGAATCCCCAACAGTTATGGTATCCTAAGTTGAGTTTAAAATATTGTAACTGCAGAACAGGATGCCAGCCATCCTCTCCTCTCCACGGCTTCCATCTCACTTGATTCATTTTGGCTGAGGTAATTTTTTCCCCCAGAAGCCCATGGTCCTTAGTTCCTAAGCCCCCAAGTTATTATGATAAATCCATCAGAGTGTGAAGACAGCTGCTGTAACTTTGTCGTATCCAGTGCTCAGCTCAACCTCTACTTGACTTTCTAGAATACTCTGGGAAATAGCAATGGCAATTTCTGGTTTAAAATCTTTATTTTAGGCTAATAACTTGAGCTTTCTTTGCTCTCTCTTTGATTATTGCTAGGATTTTAACCACCACTAAATTAAAAGTGGGATTGTGGTTGCTGATTCAGACCAGAGGGAGACCAGAACTACAATCTCTACAGAGCAGAGCAAAGGCTTTTGATATGTGCTGTGCTAGCAGGTGCCTTTAAGTTCTTTTATTATTGCTTTAGGAAGGGTTACCTGCTCACATGGATGTTATTTTTAAAAAGAAGACACAAATCATGCAATGTCAAGAGATCACTGTGATGTATTTGAGGTGGGGGGTACTGTTATGAAATTGCGAGTGAGCATGCACTGGGACAAAGGGGATGAGCATTGGGGAGAGGGAATTCTTTTCTTCAGCTCCCCTCAGCCAAATGTCGGTAGAGCAACAGTGACCGTCTGTACAATGCTGTTATTTTAAAAGTCCAAAGTGAGCTCAGATGGAGGTCACAAGGACCTGGGAAAGTGTCTTAGAAATACTTTAGCAAACACACCCCAGGTTAAGGATTAAGCAGAGCCCCTAATAAACAACACCATTGAGGTATGTGCTGATTCTCTCTTGGGGCCTTTGGCGGTGAGTCACACCTCATAAACAATTAAGTGACCTACACAACCCAGATCCCCAGGAAATATCTCTCAGACCCCCCTCCTGTCCTACAATGTGAGGTTGTCCCATAAACCAGTCAATGCCTATCTTCCAGCCATCTAAGACGATCAGTGGAGTTTCGATCTCTTTTGTTCCTCCCGTGAGAGAATCATGTAGCCATTGTTGTAGACAAAATGTGCCTTCAAGGCACAAAATGGCTTATAAATATCCCATCCTAGCAACATGTGCCATGGTGGATGAGAGCCAGACACTCTCTGTCAGTGCTCCCTCAGATCGGAACTTCCCTTGTGACCCTCCAGCTTGGTCTGAGTACTTCGCTCCTCTCCCCCAGTGGTAACTATTGTCCTATCTCCCAAATCTATTCCTCTATCCAAAATTTCTGCCTTAAACTCTTTGGTAGCCTTGTGTGGCTCTTGTGAGCATGTGTTGCATGTGTGAATGCTTTTTGTGTTATTTCCAATAAAAAAACACATTTATTTCACTGTAAAGTGGCATTCTCTGCAGTTAGTACTGGTATAAGTAGGTGAAAAGGTCCTGAAGTTACCCACCTCTTGCAGCTTTCCATTTGAGCTTATAATATTTCCCCCAAATATTAATATCACAAGCAGGGCTCTAAAGCACCCCCATCTCTTCAGGTAACAGCAGTATGACACCACTCTACTTCCCTTTGGCATTGCTTCATTTTAGGGCCAGAAAAGTTAACACCTGTGTTGCACAACATGGGGCCATATTTTCCATGCAAAAAAAATAAAAAAATAACACCATTGTGTTTGTACAAAGAGAATGTTCCTGTAGCAAAAACACAAAACACAAAACCCTAATAGTCTAAATCCCATTGGTTAGTCTCAACTAAAACAGGCCCATTGAACAAGTGCATTAATGTGTAGGTAAATCCTGTTGATTCAGCTGGTCTGCTCTAAATCCTAGCAGTAGATTTAGACTGATGATTTTTTGCTCTCATTTATTTTATGGGAAAAAATGGCCTGATTTATTTATTTATTTTTAAATCTCATGCAGTTGACCTTTTCCCCAACTCCCCAATGATATGGCTGAGGACAACATTTCTCACCAAGGATGAGAACATTTGTGAGTATTCTTTAAACCTCTAGCCAAGAAAAATGAATTGAGTGCCCAGTGTTTTTCACAACCTGTGTGTAGGGAGATGAGAAGAAATGAAAGAAGAGCAGCCATATAGGGGATGGGTCAATAACTCTATTTCCAGTCCATGTCAATTTTGTATGAGTTCATTCTTGAGTCCATTCCACCTTGCTCCTGTATGAATCTGTGGTTTGTTTTCATTCCACCTGAAAATTAATGTTTCACTGCATAGAGACTGATTGATTGGTTTAATGCATTTCTTAGCTACCTCTCAAGACTGCAGTCTTCCCAAAGTCGCTTGGGAAAACTCCCCACATACAACTCAATATCAATATAATAAGCTCAAAAATTCAAAATCAAGTTTTGTTTTGCCTTTTTTTAAAAGAACTACTTAAAAGAAGTCATATTCAAAACTTAAACATCGAAAGAACCATCTATATTAGAAAGTATATATAACTTTAAGTGAAAAGCCAAACAAAAAATCAAAAAGTTTTTAACAGCCTTTTAAAAACAGCAACATATGGAGACAGCTGTATATCTCCTGGGAGGAAACTCTGTAGGGGATTCCATGTAAATAAGTATTTTTGAACACATTTTTTTCTTGCAAAGCATGCATTTATAAACATTTTTCATTTTAAAGTACACATTTCTAAATGTACTTTATTTCAAAATACACTTTTCAAAATATGTGGTTTGATGCTTTGTACAAAAATTGTTTCATAAAATCCAAAGAAATGAAAAATCTGAAGGACAATTACATTCCGATCCTATATTGATCTGGGAAGTATGGAACAGGTCAGTTCACTTCAACATCCAGAGTTCAAACTCCCTACAACTGAATTATACTGTAAGATGCTTTGACTCCCATAAGGGGGGAAACATGAAGAATCCAAAAGCTTCCTGCTTTGCTAAAATGCATTTATTTCATTTATATCCCACCTTTACTCTAAGACAATGTGCATTGTTCCCTCTCTATATTTATCTGCACATAAACCCTTTGAGGCATGTTATGCATAGAAATAGTTCCTAAATTCAGCCAATGAGTTTTATGACTGAATTGGGGTTTGGACATGGGATTAGCAGATCCTAATGTGATAGTCTCACTCAAGGATGCCCAATTTGCGAAAAGCCTGAGAGGGAGCCACATGAGTAAAGTTACACCTGCCTTTTTTCTTGATTTAGAAGTGAATTCAGAAGGTAATAATGACATGTCTGGTAACAGCACCTGCTGAAAGTCCATCTTATACAACTAATGCTGCTTGGGACAATGCTGAAGTTTCTCTGCTCGATACTTAAAAGAGAACCAAATGGATAGCTTTTGAGGTTACCCACTCTAGCTCATTCCTTTGAACAATGTCCTTTAACTTGGAGTTTCTTAATGTTGCTGCTTTTCCTGTTGTTGTGGTATAAAGCCCTCCACACACTCACATCTTGCCTTCCCTGTAGGCCCTCCCCTCCCCTGTACATGTCTGTCTCCATCACACAGGAGGTATAATTCTTTTTGGCTGCACAAATAGAGGGACACCAGAACCATCCATCAAGCATATGTGCACAGCATAGGGAGCAGGGCTTCATCCTGGAGAGAGCGTGCAGAGTTTCTTTAATACAACTCACCTGGCTGTAGCTGTTGGTGTTGTTAAAAAGGAGAAATGCTTCTTGGCTGAAAATGGTTGATGAAGTAGTTGGAAAACATAATGTGGGAGCAGTGGCTTCCATGTGAGTGTGGGGATGAATCAATGTTCTAGGGTGAGCCTTAAAGGAGCTACCCATGGTGCTGAACATCTTAGATCTTACATCTTTTACCTTAGATATTTCCTTTGAAATAAACACTCTGAATGGAGTTTTGCCCTCATGCCCCTGCACTCCCCCCAAAGACCTGCACATTATTATTCTCTGTAGGGATGTGGGGTACCTTGTCTTCACCATCCCTGCAGTGTTTCATCCACTGCCACCGCCCCCACCGCAACCATTTTTAAAGCTCTGGTTCCCAGAAGAAGGGAGAGGTTTTCTCCCTTTCCCTGGCTTGGCAGCACTTCCTCCACCTGCTCTCCAGCTCATCCATCACTTCCTTAAAGTTCTTCCATCACTTTCTTCAAGTGCCTCTTCCTGTGAACAGTGAGTGGGAGAGTGGGCGGAGGCAGTGCTGCTGAGTTAGGGAAAGAGAGAAAACCTCTCCCTTCGGTCAGGGACTGCCTCCAGAGCTTTAAAATTGTTCACTGTCATAGTGATGGTGGCAGCAGCTGCAGCAGTGAATGAGACTCTGCAGAAAACCCTGAATCCCACATACTGCACATCCTGGTAAGATACCCTGAAATGCTGCAAATCTGAGCCATGCCACATGTGGCTGGATAGCCCCAGATTCAGGGAAATGGCCATGCCATGTGTTGCCTGATTGCAGCAGATTCAGGGGCATTTGCATGGGGATTCAGGGTATTTGATAGTGTACACAAGCCCTCATACAAGACCAAGAAGAGGATTCACCACCCCACTGACAAGGGACTCATCAGCCGTCACAGTGGTATGTCTGTGTTTGAAGAGGAAGCTTGAAGGGATGTGCACATTTATAGAAGTCACATCTGAGGATATTAGTGTCCAGTTTGTGTCTACTTCTGTCCTTGTTTGTGAGGTGGAATGAGATCTGTTCTTTCCTTTCATTTCTCAATTTTAAATGTGTGTTATGTTTACATTCATATTCTAAATTGTTCATGTTGGCTGGAATCCTGTTGGTGACATATGCATAAATAATCCCAATTTTCACACACACACACACACACACATACACACACACACTTTTTTAAATGTTGCAAACAAAGTATTCAATATGTTCAACATGTCCAGAACATGCTGTCATGGCTATTTACTGACTGGGAGCAATGGAGGCACCCAGATGCAATTCTGCAGCCAGAGGAAGGAGCTCATCAGATCTTGCTCACTGGAGATCTGAAAAGGTGACTCCAGCTCACTTCTCCCAGTTGCAAGTTTTGCCTGGGATCCTTCACTCCAGCCCTTGGCCATCCATGGCAGCAGGCTCTTATAGAATCAATGAGCTGGAAGAGACCACAAGGGCCATCCAGTCCAAACCCCTGCCAGGCAGGAATAAACAATCAAAGCATTCCCGACAGATGGCCATCCAGCCTCTGCTTAAAAACTTCCAAAGAAGGAGACTCCACCACACTCCCAGGCAGTGTTTTCCACTTCCAAACAGCTCTTACTGTCAGGAAGTCCTTCCTAATATTTAGGTGGAATCTATTTTCCTGTAGCTTGAGTCCATTGCTCTGTGTCCTAGTCTCTGGAGTAGCAGAGAACAAGCTTGCTCCATCCTCAATTTGACACCTCTAAAAATATTTAAACATGGCTATCATGTCCCCTCTCAACCTTCTTTTTTCCAAGCTAAACATACCCAGCTCCCTAAGCAGCTCCTCATAGGTCATGGCTTCCAGACCTCCCACCATTTTGGTCACCCTCCTCTGGACATGTTCTAGCTTGTCCATATCCTTCTGGAATTGTGGTGCCCAGAACTGGACAGAGTATTCCAGGTGAGGTCTAACTAAAGAAGGAATCCTTTAACATTACAGAATTATAACCTTATGATTCCACTTTAACTACCATGGTGGCATGTTTCATTCGAATCCTAGCATTTACAGTTGGGGGAACAGTATTTAGAATTCTCAGCCAGAGAGCTCTAGTGCCTTCCCAAACTACAAATGCCAGGATTCCATGGGATGTTAATATGACAGTAAAGTGGAATCATAGTACTACAGCTGTGTAGTGTGAAAGGGCCCCTATAAATGACCACTGCAGTTCACCTAGAGATAAAAGGGACACAGAACTACATGAGCAAGATAATACACTTCATTGCACAATAGTAGATCTTGTCCATTTTATTAATACGTTCCATGAACTCACTTATGTGTATTTAAACAATATTATAAATGCAATTGAATTGTGTGTTTTTCTTTATGTGGACTTTTCCAAAATGCACATAATTCCTATTGACAGCTGTCTATCAATGTGTGGATTTCATAGCTCAAATTGGGTCCATCCTGTGAGCAGCCTGGGAAATCTGGGATGAGGTAAGTCTGTTGAACATTGGAGTGAAAGTGGTCTCCTCACACAAAACATCCTGAGCCACTTCCTTGCATAATGTGCCTTGAATTTTAACAGGATTGGCACTTGTGCCTGACCTTGTATTAAAGCCCAACAGATAATGACAAGCTAAAACTTGACCAGTATCATTGGAAATGTTCACTCCATCCTCAGAACAATAACATTTGAAGCCAACTTTCTACAGGAATTGTTAGATGACATATATCTTAAGTTTATTGATTTCTTGGGTTAATGTTATAATCCAAGGAGGAGAAGGAGGAGGAGGAAGAAGCATATCTACCTGCCCTCATCAGATTTTCCACTCTCTTCCCACCATCCATGCTCAGCAAAGGTAGAGGAATACAAATAGAAAGACAGCTAAAAGATAGGAGACACAAGTCAGAGAGAGACAGGCAAAGAAACCAAGTAAATGTGAATACATCAAATGTAAGAGTTCTAGGTGTGAATGATTTTCAGTGCCTCACCCACTACAATGCTAGAAATTTGGAGACTGAAGGAAATTTTCATAGGGGGAGGGGAGGAAAGAATTCTTATTTAGAGAAGCCATGCTTTCATTTTGCCTCTCTCCTCCCCTGGCAAACCTTCAGGACAACAGCAGGTGGTTGGCTTTGAATCAGCAGAGTTGGGAATACCATTGACAGTGGTGTCCCTGTTATTGAGACGCCTTTGAGTTAACACCAAGATATATTTTCAAAGATTCTTGGGAGGCACCAAATGGATATTTCTGTCCACAGTTGTAAATCAAACAACTTTATTTCTCAGTCCTATACATGAAGCCTCTTCCTCAGGCAATAAAATGAGATTGAGCTGGGTAGCTTTTTGTACTATTCTGGCTATTTTTTTACTCTATGATCATGCAGTTTACACAGGCATGACAATTACTGGAACCACTTCATGAGAATGGCTTTGCCACACAGAACATTTGTCATGATCGAACACTTCAAGTAGCTGCTTATATGGCTGGCTGCGTATGTCAATCACACCTTTGAGAGGCCATTGTGGTGACTTTCCCAGCTCCACAAAAGACAGAAGCCCCTTTCAGATGCCATATGAATGCACTGGGGAGTGGAGAGCAATGTCAAGTATGCCCAAACACCATGCATTCATGATATGGTCTGCAAAGAGCTCAGCTGTATTATTTATCCATGGTATGTAAGTTGTTTATGAGTATATATGGCTTCTCAGGTAGGTTAGAGTGGTTTAATTAAAATGCTTAACTCTATAAATATCAAAACCCATTATACAATAGAGTAGGCAATGCAAGGTATTGTTAGTCCTGAAGTACTGTAGCTGTTTTTGGCTCCTCTCCTCTTCTCACATCTTATATGTTTCTCCAGAAGCCCTTGTGGTGGCAGGTGGATGAGGAAGAGGCTACCATTAGGAACTCATGTATAAGTGTGTACCTGTAGACTTGGCTTGTTTTGAGGAAGGTGATTTCTATTCTAGATCCTCAACCAATCATGATATGACCTTGGAGGAATCAGGCAGTATGGTTATTTATTTCCATACTTCTTTTCATCTTGGGTGGCTCACATGTCACCCAAGATGAAACATGCAGTTCCCAGGTGGTCTTCTACACATTCACACACTGCCAAGAACCACCAGCCTAGCTTCTGCTCTCCCGGAGACATGCTCCTCTCTCAACAAATATCCATAGCTAGATATTCTTTAGAACTATTTTCAAAGTATAGCAACCATTTTGGCCAAAGGTATTTAAAGGGATGGAATCCTAACCCATTGGAGTGATCTAGCTATTCCTATCGTAAGTCTTCTCCTTTGTGGATTCTGCAAAGGACTGTGAGTGCATCTCTGGGATCAGGGAGAACAGTGTGTCCTCCACCCACTTTGCTGTCTTCTTCAGATCTAATAATTAGCTATGGACAATAGCAAGATTAGGAACACAATGGCCCTTCCCTTAGGTTTCAGTTTCTATTGTACTGCCCATAACCTGAGCCAGCAATGCTTCCAGAAATAGCCCATTGTGTTTGATCAGATTGTCATTTCATTAGTATCAACAGGCTTCTGTTATCATAATAAACTGGGAGTGCAGTGTCTGCATGTCAGATTCTTTCAAGTGTCTTGATTAAGGAAGTATCTAATATCATTTCCCCTCTTTCTGATTAATTTCCATTTCTGCCAATACTCTCCAGAGGAGTGAGGGAGGGGAAGAGATAAATATTCTGCTTATTTTCCCCAAAAACATGGGATGCTAGAGCCAAGGTATGGAAACTACTGCTGTCATGCATTTTGTGCATTCATTTCCCATGTACACCCATTTGTTGCAATCAATTGTTCTGGATATACACACCATATTACAATTATTTTAGGGGAATGCATTAGGTCTTTAGGCTACCATGAAGCCACCTCCTGCTGCTCCAAATATAGCTGCCTCTCCAATGTTATGTTTGTATCAAAAGGATGTGAGAGAAAATTAACGCACATTATGACAAAGGAATAAAAGGCCATCAAGCTTCATGGGCAGGGGTGACAAACAGAGAGAGAGAAAGCCAACTGCCACAAGCAAGACGGACTCCAGAATTTGAGTGAGCCCAGCCATTAAGAACTGAGACTACAGCTTCCCAATAATTCTTCTCTTTTTCAAAGAAACATGTTTTCTTAATTAGCTAAAGGCTATCAGTTGGACAAAAGTTTGTATTTTAAAAATACAATGGCATAGACAGCTTATAGCCACAAAAGATGAAACCCAGATACATGTACCAATTATATACAAAATATTTTTTTAAAAAATACACAAAATATTTCATCAGCATCCATGTTACTTTGTCACACCAAGTGTGACTGTTGTAAATTGATGTTGTGTGATATACAACGTGTTGTATGATATACAGTAGGCCCTCAGTATCTGCTCAGGTTTGGTTCCAGGACCCCCATGGATACCAAAATCTGTGGATGCTCAAGTCCTATTATATAAATGGTGTAGCAAAATGGTATCCCTTATATAAAATGGCAAAAGCCATTTTTGCTTTTTGGAAATCTAAAAAATATTTTTGAATCCATGGATATGAAGGGCTGGCTGTACAAAGGTATTTGATATACTAAGTTATAGTTGGAAATTTGATTGTTGGAAATTTGATACGCAGTACTATGGCTGGATTTCTGTTAGGGACATATACATGAGTAAGTCACATTACATATACAGTTGTCCCTCCACATTCGCGAACTTGACATTCGCGGTTTCGGTTATTCGTGGTTTTGGGAGGGCCCCCCCGGGCCCCCCCAAAACCGCGACACGGGGCCTCCAGAGGCCCCGTGAAAGACCTGGGGAGGGGTGGGGAGGCCTTCGCGGGACGCCCGGAGGCCCTCCGGAGGCCCCGCGAAGGCCTGGGGAGGGAGGGGGAGGGGTGTTTGTTATTCGCGGATTTTTCACATTCGCGGGGGTCCGCGGAACGGAACCCCCGCGAATGTGAAGGGACGACTGTACAGGACAGCAAAGTCACTGTTGTCCAACCAACATATTCTACAGATAGTGGTGGAAGAAGAGTTGCACAGACAGCATGTTCATCTATGTTTTACAAGTTATGTATTGTATCTTCCATGTGGCTGTGCATTCTCTATTGTGTATTGCAATTATTCACCCTACCCTTTGCATTGCAGTTCTACACAGTGTATTGTGCATTGGCACCTAGTCATTGATGTGTTGCAATGCACAATATTCCTATTCTGCACACATTTTTGTATTCATTTTCCATGTACAGTCACTTCTTGCAATAAATTGTTCAGGAATATAATTTATTTTTATAATACTCTCCCTTATCTTAAGCATCTTTTGCTGTTTTCCTCAATATGCATATTCTTTGGCCAGAAATCTGTTGGTGACAACAAATTATGCCTTTGTATCTCCTTCTTTGACCACTGCAGATAGAGGAATTCAGCACTTCCCTCTGCAGTGAAACCCTTCCCCCTGCCCATATTCTTCACTTAGCATTCTGTAGCTGGGTCACCACTACCACTGCCAGCCATTAGCAGCCAAGGGAGGAGAGGTGGCAGGCAGACAGGATACAGATGTCTACATGTAACTAGACATATGAAAAAGCAAGCATCCTTTTAGACCTCCCAAGGGTTTGGGAGGTCCATTGAGAGGTCCAGGAGGAGGATGTCAAGGATGGAAATATTCATTTTTATCTTTATCCTGGCTGAGAAAAGGGTTTTCTGACCTTAGGAAACCCTGTTGGGAAGAATGAAGCAGCAGGGAAATTTCTGCACAGTTTTCTCCTGGTATTTGCATTTTGCAAAGTGTCTTAGGAGCCACCCTGTACAGAAATGCATGTGGTTTATCTGCACAAACCCTACATTTTGTGGGTGAGTCTTTTTTTTTTTCCCACGGTAAAGACATGTGTATGAATATTTCAGAGATTTTTTTTTTTCACAGAAAAATTCCTCAGACCATTTTGTAACCTGCTAATACTGGGTTGGGAGGGGGGGAAAGATTCTGCAGAGACAATGTTTTCTCCTGCTGCAGTGGTGGTGGTGAGGAACTACTGAAATTATTCATCCTTACATATGAGATTGAAATTAGTGAAGATTTGCATCCCTAGCTCAGATAGATCTTATTGATGCTGAAACAAGAAGTCCTCTTATACTGCCTTGTCAGAACCAACGCCTAGCCTCCATAGAATCTTTCCAGGTTTTTCATTGAGCCCTAATGACCCAGCTCCCCACATGGACAATAGTCAACAGTTTCTGGCAGGATTTGTTCTACAAAGAGAGGGCAATACAGAGATAGGTATAATTTGGATTATAGCCATCCAGAGCCCTTTCCTATCAGTCCCAGTTGGCATAAGCAAGGGTCAAGGTCTATGGAAAGTATAATCCAAAACATCTAAAGAACTTTGGAGTTTAATAAATCTAGTTAGCAGTGGCAATGATACAGAAGTCAACTTGCTTACCTTCATGTAGGATGGGATAGGGCCATCCAGATATTTTAAAAATAAAATTCCCATCAACCTGAGGCAGCATGGCCAATGGTGAGGGGTACTGTACGTTGCAGACAATATCCTTTGAAGGACTACATAATTCCCATGCTTTAGAACATCTTGCTCTAGGGTAATGATTGAGATATCACCATATGACAAAATCAGGGAGGAAACAAAGGCAGTGATTTTCTGAAGGAATACACCCTGCCCCTAACAAATAGAATGCTTGGTGTATATGGCAAAATATGATTTTGAGGGGATCTCTGAGGTTTGCTTAGGGTTGCAATATATCCTAATTAACTGAGACCTGTCCGCTGTTTAAAGAGCTCTGTAGTCCAAATCAGATTTATGAACAAAAAATCATAGAAGACCTTGATTACCCATTTATTCTAGACAGTAGTCTTGAAGAGAAATGACAACGCAGAAAGAATCACAACCCGGAAACATCACCCAAGGAGACCTTCTGCTGTGCTTTCTGCAACCGGACTTGTTTATCTCAGATTGGCCTTTTTAGTCATCAGCGCGCTTGCAGTAAGCGCGAGATGAGTCCTTCCTGAATCTTCGTTTGTGAAGAAAAGCCAGAGAGAGAGAGAGAGAGACTGGTCAGTCTCTCCCCACTCCTTACCCCACCATGTAGTGAGAGAAAGAATATTTGTTATTATTTGCTCCCAGGTTTTAAAAAAAGTCAGGATGAATAAAAGAAAAGTGAAAATTTTCCACAATTTTCTCTCAATATTCAAGCGTCCCCAAACTGTTGTGGAGGAATGATCCTGCATTTTTTTTAAAAAAAAAATGTTTTGTTTTGTTTTTTTAATGCACAAAAAATCGTATTTTCTGCACAGGAAACTAATTTCTGTACAGAAAGCAGGACTTTGGGGCAAAAAGCCAAAGTGTTTTTGTACCTAGAACAATTCCTCTTCAGCACTTTCGGATGTTTGAATACAGGGAGACTAGCAAAGGAATGCTTTTCTCCTACATTGAGGAAAGAACTACTGTAATTATTAATCCTCTCATGTGAGGACAACATAGTCAAAAATCTACATCCCTGTTAAATGTATCATACTTCTTTTCAGATTAAAACAGATATTTCTAAATTTGCTTCGGTGGTGGTGGTGGTGGTGATGATGATGATGTGCCTTCAAGTCATTTTAGAGTTATGGTGACCCTAAGGCAAACCTATTGTTGGGTTTTCTTAGCAAGGTTTATTCAGAGGAGACTTGCAGTTTCCCTCCTTTTGTATGGAGAGAGTGTGACTTGCTCAAGAACACTTAGTGGGTTTCTGTGGCTGAGCCAAAATTTAAATCCTGGTGTCTCCCAGTACAACACTCAAACCACTACACTATGGACATATAACCAGCATATGCAAATATGATCCCTCCTTTGCCACCCTTTTTACCGATGTACTTGGTCCCCCTATGCCAGAGGCCATCTAACACTGCTTCTATTTTTAACACTCTCCTTTCTCTGTCTTTCCCTCCCTTTTCTCTCTCATAGACTAGGTTGTTAGGCAGTGTGCCGTGAGTGTTGTTATTGAGAATTTCTGGGTCTTTAACAGGGTTTTCTTTAAGACTGTGTAATTAATAGAGAAAGAGGCCTAAACTTCAACTAGAGATGGTTTTCAAATGATGAGAGTGGAAAGGCTGTTTAACATATCAGAAGAATTTGCTGCTTTTTATATAGAATCTTTGAAAAGGAATGCATTTATTAATAGGGAGTTCAGAAAGATCTAGCCTTCAAAAACCAGGGGATGGTTTTATTTCCTGAAAGTAAAAATCACAGGCCATTTTTTTTCCAAGGGGAAAAAAACCCGTCAAAAGTTGGGGAGGCGGGAAACAAGAATCTAATTTAATGAGGGTGAAAAGTTTATGAAAATAATAGAGAAAGCCCTAAAAAGAAAAGAGCTCTCAAGGTGCAAAGACACCTCAGTAATGGAGTAAGAATTCGTACCTAATCCATGGGAAATATATAGAAATGATGGTTACTGAAATAGATGCCTTATTAGGATCTGCTAATCCCCCTCAGGGATTCTTAATTACACACTGCAGTTCAAAGCTGGTGCATATCTACAAAGACAAAATGAATGAAAAAGAAAGCTGCAAATATAAAAGATAATTTGTTTTGCCTTTGGAGTTTCTTAGCATCCCAGGAGGAAACATGTAGGATTCATTTTCACCCATCAAGCTGCAATTCATCACTATTTCATTTATGCAAGAGTAATTCCAATGGGTTCAGTAGCCTGACTCAGGACTGGATTTGCCATTAGCCACAGGCGGCATATGCCTAGAAATAAAATTTGGACCATGTATAAACATAGGGTATAAATATATGAAGTATAGTGTCCATGTCCAGGTGGAATGTCTGATTTGGTCATAACTCACCCAGAATCCTTTGTCCAGTTTTGGTCACCACAGTTCAAGACAGATATTAACAAATGGGAACATGTCCAGAGAAGAGTAACCAAGATGATTAAATGTCTGGAAACTGAGACTGATGAGGAATGACTCAAGAAACTGCTTGGAGAAGAGAAGACTGAGAGGCAACTAGACAATGATCTTTCAATATCTGAAGGGATGTCACATAGAAGACAAAATCAGCTTGTTTTCTCTTGCTCCAAGAAAGAGATTTCACCAAAACATTAAGGAGAACTTCTTTGCTATTAAAAAAAAAACCACACACACACACCCAACTGTTCAAAAATGGAATACATTATCTCAAAGACTCTCCTTCTTTGAAGGTATAAAGGTTGGATGGGCATCTTTCAGGAGTACTTTATTTGTGTATTCCTGCATGCCATGGGGTTGGACAAGACAAGATGGCTCTTGCAATTCCTTGTAACATTAAGATTCTATGATGTTAGGTTATCTGAAAATCAGATGGCCAGTTAAGGAAACCAGGAGCATTTATTTGAAATTTCACTGAGTCCTAAATCATCTTGCACTACAACTGGAATAAATAGACTACAAAGGTTCCCCAGAATTTTGCATATGATATATAGCAGCAGGCATCTTGTTGTTAAGTCCCAACAAGGTAGACCCATTCAATCAATTGTTGAATGTTGAGTAAACATATAGGAAAATCTCATTGATACAATGGGTCTACTTTAGTTAAGACTAACAACGGGATTTAGGCCAGTATCTGGGGGGAAAGATCTAAATATTTTCAAAAAAGATTTTGACCTGCTTCATCTGTTTTATTAGATAGGATTTATCACACGGGCATATGAAAGCAGCTAATTTTAAATGTCCATAGCCTCAGGGCAATAAGGCTTATCTGCATGGGTGGTGATACTCTGGGTGTAGCCACAGATCCACACATCCATGCCCTGCACATGAACCAGCATTTCTTCATGCCAGGCATGTCTTCTGAGGCCAGGAATGAGATGTCCGGATGTGGTTACATGGCTGGGCACCTCATGGTGATCCCAGCAGATGTGACATGCATCATCTGGCTAGGATATGGCTGTGCCGGGCACCACATGGGCCTCACATTTGGACACACACACACATCATTGTGGTAATGGAACTCACCATTTTCTTTGGAAGAACTGCAGCAAATGGTGAAGGGTTTTTACCATATGTCCACTCTGTGTTAAGGAGTATTTGCCTTGGATTCTCATTGGAACTGCCAGGACATCATCCAGACAGTTCAGACTAGAAACAGGGCCAAAACCCTGCACCATCTGAACAGCTGAGCACAGGAACAGGGGCAGGCAGGCCATTTCATTTGGCCCGTGCAGACAAGGCCTTAGAGATCTTTTGAGCATTGTCTTTGAACTGTTTTGTTTTGCCATAAGGTTCATTAATTTTCACTTTTGTCTCCTGAGTTTTGAATATCCCAGACAATTAATTTTACGGGCCCTGTCATTATTTCAGTAGGGAAAGGGGGGGCAGGAAAAAGAAACTGTAAAATGGGGGTGGAAAAATAGGCAAAAATATTTAAAAAAAACACAAAAACATGTTTTTTGCGGGGGGAGAGGGTGTTTTTATTTTTTATTTTTTTTAGTTTCAAGAAACTTTGATGAGAAGAATCCTAGGTGGATAATAATCTTCACAGTTCAGAATCCATTCTGCACAAAATTTATTCTGTACAAAAAACAGCATTTTCTGTGCAGTGAATAGTATTTTCTGCACATGAAATTATGCTGTAGTGGGGGAAATGCTGCAGTTGGGGAAATATTGTTGAAATATTCTTGCAGAAAAGCAGAAATATGTAAGAATATTATTGTCTGTGCAGAAAACACTGTTTCTTCTATAGAAAATGCTATTTTCTGTGCAAAATAATCACTTGTGAAGTTTATGCAGAAAAAGTTGTAAATTGGCTTAGAAAACTTCATGGTTTTCAAAGACTTTCTTGGAAGGTGGAAGGAAATTTCTAAAATTATTTGTTGCTCCCTTTGATAAAAAAATTAGTGAAGAATTATGTGTAAAATTGTTGTCTAAGGTATGCATGCAACCTAATAGTCTATCTAGACTGCACATAATATAATACCACTTTGACTGTCAAGGATGCACATTATGAAATCCTAGAATTTGTGGTTTGGTGAGGCCTATATAATTCCTTGCTAGATAACTCTAGTGTTGTGGTTCCCTGGACTGGATCTGTATAATCTAGCCGAAAAGTTTAATTACCTCACCCAATTACAAATCCCAAGATTTTATAGGATGAAATTACGACAGTTAAAGTGGCATCAAACTGCATGGAATACATTAGGGTGGAATCATGTGACTGTCCAGATGTTATTGGTCAGCAACCTCCTTCAGCACTAGCCAGCACAGCCCAAAGAGAGGAATGCTAGGAGTTGCAGTCCAATATTATCTGAAAGGCTACATGATTCACTCCCCTGCTATAGATAAACTCTTAGTCATACTTAAAAGTAGAACAGATTATGCAACTTTTTGCTCCTGGCAGCTGCATGAATATAGGGTGCTGACAAGATTGCCAGCTCAGCAGCATCTCATTCCCTAAGATCACAGGGCCAAAAACTCCATTTTCATACTCCTGACCTTATTTACCATCTGATATTATATTACAGCAGTGTTGGCAGCTACAGTGATCTGGAGACCAATTTTTTGCTCCTGACCACCTTTGGCTTCATGGATTGACTACCAAAGAACAAAACAAAACCAGTAGTGGCTGGAAGTCCATCCCTGGCTTTGAAAAATAGGGGTGGAAGGTGAGAGGGATGATAAAGAGTGCATGGGATCATCTTCCAACCTGCCACTGCTAGAGGCTTGCAGGAAAGGACACGGATACACTATTTTTTGGCCAGAAAAAAAGGGTGGTCCAGGACAGGGGGGTAGCTATGGGTGAGCAAAATGAGGTTATTACTCCTTCCAAATAAGATTTATGCCCTCCTGCATGAAATTTTCCTTTAAATCTCAAAGTGTTAGCATTGCAGGGACTAAAAATTTCAGACGAGCATTGAGAAATGCAGTTTAGGCATTCCCCCAAAAAAAGGAGGGATCAGGCAGTTTCCAAGGGAATGCAAACACAGCAAGTATAACAGTTCTAGGTGTGAAAGATTTCTAGTGCATCACTCTCTCCAATACTAGGAATTCGAGGATTGAAAGGAAATTTCATGGAGGGAGCAGAAGACACTTTGGTACCTATGCCAGATTGCAAAGAAAGTATCTAAGTCCTGCATGTGATTCATAGGTTATAATTTGCCCATACATGAAACAGACCCACTGAAATCAATGAGAGGTTATTTAGCCAATACTAACCTAAGTCCCATTAATTTCAATGGGTCTACTTAAAGCATGAGTAAGTCTAGATTGCATACTTGTACCATTTCAGATATAAGGCAGATTTTTTACAGAGGTTGCATGGAGCAGGATTGCTGTCCAGGAAAAAGTTTCATTAGAAATAGGAGTACTTGAGAAATTCAGTATTTGCTCATTCTTTTTTAAAAAACCTGATGTGCTCTTCTCTTTCCGGAATTCTGCAAGGAAGCTAATTATAACACGACTGAATTATCCTCCAGAATTTGCACTTCCCAAACGTACTGATAGATTTCTCAACTCAAGAAAAAAAAATCAAATTGCAATTACACAGACACATATAGAAAAAAATGCATCTTAGAAATGTTTTGTTCGAGTGAAAAAATATGTCTAGAAGTGTGCATATTCCCACATGCATGATCTCATTTTCAGAGGGCCAAATTGGGGAGGGGCATTTTGCTAAATTTGTAGGTGGGAAAGAGACAGTAGTAGCAGTAACCCAATCCCCTTCCAAAGTCTTTCTGCACACATCTTGCTTTTGCTTGATACATTACAATGAAGGAAGAGATAGGGAATCACACTCAATAGCTGAGCCAAAGGCCTGTCTACACTGCAGAAGTACAGCACTTTGATACTACTTTATCCACCATAGTTCTATCCTATGGAATTCTGGTGTTTGTAGTTTTGTGAGGTATTTAGCCTTTTCTATCAAAGAATTCTGGTGTCTCACCAAACTGCAAATACCAGAATTCTACAGCAGTGGTTCTTAACCTATGGTCTGCGGACCCCCAGAGGGCCACAATGTCTTCATGGGGGTTCTGCAAAGGTTTGAAGGCTACCCGGCCGGTGTCCTCCCCACAGAGGAGCAGCCATGTGATGGGAGCCTAGGCAAAGGCTGGCTGGTTGACTGGCTTGGCCCGTGCATTCAATCTGCTCCAGGCACAAACTTGCAGGAAGAAGCAGGAGAAGTCTTCCCCCCCTCTCCATTGCCTCTGAGGTTTAATGGATGGTGTAATTGTTTTATCATCATCATCATCATCAGGTATTTTTGTTGTTGTTGTTTTAAATCTTGAGTTAAGTGTTGGGGGTCCGCGGCAACAAAAGATATTTGAAGGGCATTCCTTGTAAAGAAAACGTTAAGAGCTATTGTTCTACAGTATAGAACAGTAATGGTAGATGGAGTGGTTTCAAACTGCTGCATTTCTTCAGTGTAGACAAGCCCCAAGCCCAGCTTTCAAGGAAGAAATCCCACAAGCACCTCTCAGTACCCCTGTTAGTAAAGAAAAATATCAGTAATAACAAAATGACTACCGTAGTTAACCATTTTCTGCTTTTTTAATGGCACTCAAAATCTCTTTAAGGCAGCTCCCTCACTCTGCTTAACACAAGGGTCACCTCTAATTACTTGTGTTCCCCATGGACAGTGAAACCCACTGCTGTTCACCCATGGACAAAGAAAAGAGAAATAGAATGTACAGGATTCATTCTGCATCTACACCTAACTTGAAACTTAGCACACAAAAAGTGTGCCCCCAATTCCCCTCCAAATTTATTGGGGGAGGAGGAGGAGAGAATTCACGACCCCTCTCACTCTGCTAAAACAGCCTGTTTTGAACAATTAAAGTATAGCCCTAAGATGCTTTGAGTCCAATTGTCTCAGTTGTGGAGGTAACATGGACCCCAGGGCTGCCAACCCATTTATAGTCTTTGAATCGCCTTTTTTTTTAAAAAAAGGAATAAAATGAAGATAGAAAGGCTCTTCTTTCAGCATGAGAGACAGTAGCATGTCCCTGCTCAGAACAATGAGAATTTTAAATCAGAGTGAAATGTATTTTTACCTTCATCACAATTCTGGGAACTATTTGGAGCTGTTAAACTTGCAGGCTACTTCTTTGACATGAATTCTTTCTTTGAAAACTGCTATCCTGGAGCCCCTGAATGGAGTAGTGACAGGGGAAAAAAGACATTGAAAAGAGAGCCTAAGTAAAATGGGAAACCTAGTGAAGAGAATGCTGGGATAGCCTCATGTGACTTTTCCCATTGTGATCCTCAAGGAGCAAATAGCACTTGAGAACTTTATCACACAAAGCTGAAATTGTGTATTATGACAGGATAGTAGCATGAACAGGCTCCCATTATCGCACAACACAGTCATCCTCCCATGGTCCATGTGTGCTCCACGTGTTAATTATGCATAACTTTTCATTGATGGGCAAAACCCGTCAATAGCCCTCAATATTGCTCTTTTTCAATATTGACAGTGTGCAAATTCACCTCCCACTGTAATCACACAATTACAGCATGAATTGATGGTCCTCTTTCTTTTTCCAACAAGAACACATAATTAAAGTTCCAGGGGAGAACATGAAGAGGACCAACAGGACAGTGTTTTAATAAACTGTAGCCTTTGCTTGGTATGTTTTTATGTTTAAGTGTTTATTTGTGAAGTTCTTTTGTTATGTATTTTGTGTGTGTGTGTTTTAGAATGAATCTCATGTCTTCTCATGAGAATAGCCAAAATCTTACCCATGTAAAATTAGAAGAGTAAGAGAATTTTTTTTCTTAAAGGCACATCCATGACCCAGCATGAAGCATTAATACGCTGTCATTAGAAGGCACTACGAAGAGAAGTGTTAGAATAGCATGAGCTGAAATCCTGTTTTTAAACCACAAGTAATGGTTGTGCAATAATTCCATGGTGGTAGTATTGAGCAATTACAGCGACATGCAATAATTACTATATTCATGCCACTATGTTTCCACTTTCCTCAGTCATGGAATTACAGCGTTTTTAGACACTAGTCTGATAAAGTCCTTAGACTCTAATACTTAGGACCTGTGAGAAAAATATAAAAGTAAGACAATCTGAAGACGACTAGGATCTGGAAACAGTTCTGCTACCATTTTCCAATACTTATTGGATAAGGGCCTTCTTTGTGGTTGCTCCCAGGCTGTGGACTTCCCTCACCTCAAAGGAAGTTAGATGACCTCCTTTTTGTTCTCCTTCTCATGACAGGTAAAGAGGTTTATTTAAAAAAAATGCAGCAGGATTTTGGACAAATAATTATTGATAGTGAATCAGATTTTAAGAGTGTGTACATTTCCCTCAATGTGCTGGAAACATTCCTTTTATTCAGTTTTCCATTTTAATATGATAATCTTCTTAACTATGTTTAATATTCTAACTTACTGTGTTCTAAATCCCCCCTTTAAAAAAAATCTTGTAGCAAGTTTTGGGAGATATCAGACACAGTAAAAAGTACCTGAGGATTATGCCAGGGCAACGTTCCTGTCCCACAAATGGGACCCATTTTCACACATCCTCGTGCCCATTGTGTTCTGCTCCAGTGCTTCCGCATCTAGTAAGGCAGCACTTTTCATTGATGGGGAGCTCCAGTAAATGAAAAGTGCCACCTTACTAATTGCAGAAGCACTGGAGGAGAGTGTGACGAGCATGACGTCGTGTAAAAATGGATCCCATTCATGGGACAGGAATGTCATCCTGGCATTCTCCTCAGGTACTTTTTACTGCGTCTGATAATCTCCATGGGCTTTACCTATGCTCCCATTGCACCTTTTCACTATTCAGTAACGCAATTCCTTAGTGCCTCTGTGACGTAGCTAGGTATAAAGCTCCCTCTAGGTATAAAATTACATAACACATAACACACATTTCAGTGATGATAGATTGCTATAGCAATAGCTATACCCCTCCCTCTCATTTTCTTTCTCTGTCTTCTTCTTTCTCTCTCTCTCTTCCACTCAAGCAGAGTCTAACCACCATTTTGAATTTGTTCCAAATTCCCTGAATGTCAACAACCTCTAGACTATGGAGAGAGGAGACACCTGCCATGTTTTTGCGTGGGGAAAGATGATTATCACCCAGAAAGTTCTGCAGCTGCTATACCTTTATGGTGATAACACTTCTCCACATTCTCCTCCCATCAGAGCTTGGGAATGACTTTCAAATGCTCTATTACACAAGTTTTACTCCTTTAAGACAGAAAGAGAATTAATGGCATACCCTCCAATGTTCTATAGATGAAACCTGGGACATCTGTGGCCAAGCAACAAGAGAGTGTGGTGAAGATGGCAAAAATTATTAGTGAGGAAGAGCTGGGAGATGCTGAAGTTTTGTATGTATGCTTCTCTGTGTGTGTGTGTGTGTGTGTGTGTGTGTGTGTTTGCCTGAGTCCACAGGGAAGAGCAAGATTCTAAGACCCCTCTTTCATCTCCTCTCTCTAGTGTTGAGTTAGTTGAGTGCAAACTGTATTTGCACTTTGAACACAGTTTGCACCAGCCGAAGTAAACTGAGGACAAAAGAGGAAAATGGGAAGAGGAGACAGAAACTGGGACGTTTTTAAAGCAGCTAAAAAAGTGGGACAACCGAGGATTAATCAGGACTGTCCCTGCCAAATAAAGGACACTTAGGACATGTTCAGATGGGGGAAATAACCCCTGCAGAGGTCGGGAGAGAAATGGGGCTGTTCCACTTCCAGCGCTCCATTTCACACACACCCGTCCTCCTCCCGACCTCCATTTGTTCCTCCCTCCATCCTGCTTTCATTTTCCTTCCACTATTTTTTACAAACGGAAGTTTCCCTTAGTAAAAACTAGCAGAAAATAGTGGAAGGAAAATGAATGCAGGACGGAGGGAGAACAAATGGAGACCAGGAGAAGGACAGGGATATGTGAAACAGAGCGCTGCAAGTGGAACAGCTCCCGGGGGGTTATTTCCCCCATCTGAAAATCTCCTTCGAGGCTATGCCATGGTCCTATAAATGTTAATGGTGTGTAACTGCTATCAGGCTCATCCAACAAGGGCAGTGGGCATGGATGTTGGAAGATGTAGTCCCACCACATCCAGAAGGCCAGTTTTGTTGTTCCTTTTGTAATGAGTGGAAGCAAAACCATTCGTTGTCCTCCATTCTGCAGAAGGTGACAGAAGCAACAAGGTGCTTTCAGGTTCTGTTTTAACCTGACTACTGGGCCCTAGCTATTCTCAACTGTACTTGCTCAATTGATCTCTTGTTAACTTTCTCCCTTCCTTCCCCTTTCCATTTAGATTCCATGCTTGTCAGGATGAAGAGCTATAATTTTAGCTTACAGTACTTTATACAAGTGTGATGTATATGGAGTGCATACATCATCATCATCATCATCATCATCACCATCACCATCATTATCATCATGTACACCCTTAAACACCCCCCCAACACACACATTATTAAACAATAAACTAATTCAAGAGAAAAAAATGAACACTGTAGATTCTGAGGTGGATTTCTTGGCTAAGGGAAATAAATCCTGAGAATAAAAGCTACATGGGGAGAAGATAGTAAACAGTAAAATAAATATGAAAAAAGACAAATTTTAGCTATAGGGTGGGAGGCAGAGAGATGGAGAGAGAGAAGCTAGCAATAAAAAAAAATACTGCACATCTCCTGAAGGTAAAAAAAAGGAAAATTCTGCAAAATAAGATAAATACCAAATGGGGAATAAATCAAAAGAATGATTTTGATCCCCCAACAAAAAGAGAGAGCAGGGAATAAAACTTCCTCTCTCTAACTTAGACATCTGGAAGAAGACAAATCTATTGTGAGGAGCAAGTGCAGATACAATGGTAAAGATAAAAGGGAAACCTGAGGAGATATACAAGCAGAAGCAGAACAGAATTGACCAGTCCAGCTTTCTGTGATGATAGAGGATGTGACACATATTTACCCCAGTGCTTTTTGGTTTATTTTCACCTCTGTCAGGAACCTTCAGCTTTCACAAGGGTGTGATAGAGACCTGTATTTGCCATAGAAGAAAACCCCACATTCCTGTTTTATGATACTTCCTCTCTTGTCTTCTGTCCAACTGAAAATCTTTTTTCCTGCATTATAAGAAAAAGAGACAGCCAGAATTGCCACCCAGTTTCACCAAATGCAAAATTACAACACCCCCCCTGAAAAAAAACACCTTCATTGTGTGTGTTCCCACAAAGAATATCAAAAATTCCAGTGGAACGAATACATAGATAAATAAATGCAAGACAACAAGGGGGAATGTTAGAGTACTCCAGTACATATTTCTGTTGGTAACATGATTCCCCAAAATTATGATCTTGCCTTCCATCTAAAAGCTCTCTCTTGGTCCCCTCCCCAATCCCTCACTTTGTAACAACACTTATACAATGGGCTGTAAGGTGTCGGCTAACCTAAAGAGCATGCAACAAGATTCATATAGCTAAATGGCAATTTGAATTTGGTCCTGCCTGGACAGAGTCCAATACTCTGACTTCTACACCACCACAGTAAAAACTGAGTCACATGTGGAGATTCCTACTTAGCTGACAAAGCGAAAATACTACTTTTATAATTTTTATTTTGCTGTAGAATACTCAAAATAAATTCTTCCTTTTTGAAGGAATGTGGTGGGGAAATCTTTTCCAAAACTAGCCTCCACATCTCTTACGTAAGGACCCCAACAGTAAGTAAAACCCCTTCCTTGCTCTTGTTAACCACTTGTCTAGTGGATTTGGGTGGAATCCATGTTCATCTTGCCATACTAGCTTCAAAAAAGCGATACAAAGACTCCCTGAAACAACCTCTCACGCTTGGCCAAATTGATCACCAACAATGGTCCACCCTAGCCTCACATCAGGAGGCATGGAGACGCACTATCCACAATGCTGCAGCCTTATTTGAGAACTCACAACGAACAAGTCTTGAAGAGAAATGACAACGCAGAAAGAATCACAACCCGGAAACATCACCCAAGGAGAGCTTCTGCTGTGCTTTCTGCAACCAGACTTGTTTATCTCAGATTGGCCTTTTCAGTCATCAGCGTGCTTGCAGAAAGTGCGGGATGAGTCCTTCCTGAATCTTCATTTGCGAAGAAAAGCCAGAGAGAGGAGAGGTACTAGCTTCAAAACAATGCTACATGGTGACCATGATAGGAGGTTCAAATTCTTCCCTTATTTCTTTCTCCCAAGCAAAGATGAATGACATCAAAAATTTTCTCCCTGTTGAGGCAAGGCTACAAAAGATTTTGTACATTTTCAGAAGACTGCACATTTTCTGGGTATTTTGGTGAAAAAATCATGGAGGGTTAAATTCCAAACTGTAGAGGGAGGGGGATCTCCAGAGGGTAACATTTTCGAGAAATCGTTTCTCACTGAGGAGGAGAAAAATTGTGAACATTCTATACATCTCTGCCAAGTATAATTATTCGGAAGCCAGGATGAGGGCAACACTGCCTTCTGCTCAGGAAATTCTGTTGTCCAAGATTTCTTTACCCCTTTTCATTTTTCAGCTTCCCCTCACTTCATTTTCTCTGCTTCCCTCCCCTCACAGGCATGCTGCTTGCATTGGTCATGATAAACACATGTGTGTAGAGCTTCTGTGACACACTACCTCAGTAACTTTCTGATATTGTCTGTTCCTCCTTGTACATTTTTGCTGGGGTGTATCTGGGGCATTATAGGGATAGAGAGAATCTGTTCTGTAAACTCAAGCATATGGCTACTATGAGTGTTTACACACAGCAAAGCAGGTGTGTAAAGGGGGGGGGGATCTTGTGTATGACCAATCCACCTGCCCTGACATTACAGATGATGTGGAACTTAGCTTCCTGGGGAAACAGAAATGTCCAATCTGGCATCATCATTCACTCAGGAAGCAGGGAATGAGTGAATGATGAGTTGCCTCTCACCCCGATTGACAGGAGATAAATCCCAGTGCCTCCAGATTTTTATGGCACATGTGATTTATGCAGCTGTCCTCTTTGTTGGGGATGGTTTGTGCACTTCCAGTCCTGCTCCTTCATCTTCTCCTCAACATCTGCTCAGCAATCACACTCATTCTCCATAATTGCTACCCTCAGGGATACTGGAACTATTTTTTTCTCTTCTTGGGGGTGGGGGAGAGGGTAAAGTCCAGCAGGAAGGCCATTATGAATTTTGCCTGCCTGCAAATGTGTTTGGGCTCCCCCCAAAAAACAACAACAACGAAAGCATGCAATATGCTGCATTAAAGTGATGATGATGACGCCACCAACTGAAGCAGTTAACTATGTAGCTACCATGAAGGCAATGAAAAAATTATAGAGGAAATGCTATAAAACCGATTAAAGCATAACACCAATGGAGATTATCAGACTGGAATGAAAAAAGTGTTCCTATCCCACAATCTCCACTTCCACTCCTGTCCTGTAACAGTCCCACTACAATCACCCTCCCCACTGCACTTATCCCCACTCCGGTCAACAGGGCAGCCCAGGAATGAGGAGCTCTCTTTACTTCCTGGATCAAAATCCCACGGATTCTTGCAGGAAATTCAAAAAGAAAATGAAAAAGAACAACAAAAAAAGTGATAACAAGCACAAAAACACACTTTAAAATTAACAAGCAACCTGGGGAGGGTCATAAAAAGTGTGTCACTTACCTGGAAGTCCTAGCCTCACCCAGAAGTGTTCTGGCAGGGACCACTCATTGACGCTAGGATCTCGCCAGCATAATGGAGCACTTTCGCTCACAGGACCATCCGTGACAGAAACAGAATGGGGGATTGTGATGGCTTATCCCGTCAATAAAAAGCAGCACCGGTCAGCAGAACAGGTGCACAATGGAGGGGGGACGACAGTCTGAAAAGGGAGCCCTTTTGCAGTCTCCAGGTGTTCCTGTAACACCACTTTTACTGCATCTGATAATCTCCAATATGTCAAGCAAAGAGGAAAACATATCACCTTATTCTATTTATAAAATGTCCGTTTGAAAACACCTGCTTTTTCATACATTTTTTCCCTCTGTTCATTGGAGACTGCATAAGTGATGACTAACAAATTTTATGCTCCGTAGCCATACTTGGACATATGATGCCATGCAACTGGTACTTACAAGACCATAATTAATACACTTTTCTATGGGCTGGATCCTTTAAATCAGTGGCACTTGTGTGAGAAATCTAATTCTAGTCTCAAATAGAGTAGAACCATTGAGAATAAAATTAGCAAGTCATCACTTATGTAAGTTCCTTGATCTCAATGGGTCAGTGCTATCTGGGATTGCAGTTGGATTTAACTGAGTAAGTATACTTGAAACATCTTTAAGGGATTGTCTAGTTGATGAAAATACTCCTCACAGAATTTGACTGGAATACCTTTTGTCCTAACACACTGCAAATGAGATTCATGGTATTTGGAAGGAGGGGGGCAAAAACTCCATCTACTGTGGTTGGAAAGCCTTTGTGGGTTTCCCTGAGGGTTTTTTTTAATAATGTGCAGGCTTGTGCTTTAGTGCACATCTGGATATCCAATTTGGGACACTGTGCATTCTTAGCAAGGGTGAAAGTAGACAGCGGGTTGTTGGACAGGCACGTGTGGGGGGAGGCTTGATGGCAAGGAATTGGCTGGAAGCGCCATTTTTGCATTTTGTGTTATCAAGTGTGAGGTTTTTGTTTTTTGTTTTTTGTTTTGGCAGTGCTGAGGTGACCAAAGAGCTTTTTATAAGCAGAAGGTTGTACTTGCACACCTTTGATTTACAAGTTAAAAAAATTACTGTGGAGTGGAATCAATATGTGTGGAAAATAATAACGCACCGTACTCTTGACCACCATCTTGATTCACAACATGCCTGCATGTGCACTTCAGACACAGATCGGTTCACATATGATAGATTTTGTCAAAAGATTGTGGAGACAAATGAACGCTGCTGCAAATTTGCAGTAATGTACACCAATCTGCATTCTATCTTTTCATCTAGACAAGCCCCAACTCTGAGTCTTAGCTACACTCTTGATGCCATCATCCTGGAAACTTTGAATAGAGAGGAAAAAGTACAGTATTTGCATCCACATTTTAAGATGTTTAGAATGATTCAGATGATTCTTAGCTACAGTTTGGACTTTGGGCTGCAGGAGCAGGATACAAGAAACAGGAAATGGAATATTTGGATGAAAAGAAAAAAGATCTCAGTGCACTGGTAGTGAAAGAAATAGCTTTGTTCCTGAGTATTATATGAGCAAGCCATTCCATCCAAAGACTGTCATAGATATAAAGAGACACCTTTGACTTATATTCAGTGAACAAGGAATCCATAGAATAATCATGAGCAAACCAAATGTGCTAACTCTGTATATGAAATCCAATATCACATCAAAATGTTAACTTATTTTTTTAAATGAATTTTTGGTACAGCCTAGAAAGCACACTGGGATGTCTTAAATATGGATCTCTCTCCCATTGGCTACATATCTCACTTCTGGAACAGTAAGTGGATAGAAGTACAAAAAGGATTCACAAAATTAATTCCATGCATCCTCAATCAGAAAGATGGAATCTTGACCAATATTCTACCTTGAACAAATAGAGTGTAACCTGACACTTAGCAGTGGCCTGTCATTTTTGAATTGCAATGTTTCATTCTCAAATGTGCAACTAAATGTGCATGCACCTATGCATGTGCAATGCACTATACAAATCCATACTCAGCACACATGTGTATCCATTGGCAAACCATGTGCAATTTGCATGTGCCTCTACATGCAATGCATATCCATGTGATACCACATGCTCAACATTGCTTTTGCAGCCATGCTTCTGAGTGGATACTGGCCACCATTTTATTCCCTTTTTATCTTTTTTCAAAATTCAGTACTCGCCAACAGTCAAAACATACACCAGAAATTGATGGCTTTTTGTACTAGGGTGCCTTCCTATTCTTGCTATAAGGATCTGGGGACTGGAAGTATAATTTGTTCTCACATCACCTCACAATAAGAGTTTCCCAGGTACAGTGTCCATATGTTCAGGAAAAGAATTGTACTTGGATATATATCAGAGATGGACAAATTAGCAGTTTTGCCTTTTCCCAAATTTGAATTCTAATAGTTTTTGTAAATACTGCAAATTCTGATCAAAGCCAAAGCAAAACAAAATTCTCACACATCCATAATATATATACATTATTCACCAATAAAAAAAATGCAAAACAGAAATTTCATTTAACATTGCATTTTAGAATATATCTGTTTACCTAATCCTTATGAGACAGCCTGCAGGAAGGCATTTTACCACATCTTCATGCTTAGGTAAGCCCTCCCAAACCAAGTAAGCATTTAAGTACTACATTTTACTGCATGTTGGCTAGAATGTGGGTGGGAGATCAGTGCACCACAGTGTTATGTCATGGCCTGAAAGGACATCATGTAATATCCTCCATTAAAATAAGCAGATCTGGGTCTAGTCTAGAGAATATGTGGTCCTCCAGGTGTTGATGGGCTTCCTCACCCACAAATCCAAGCCAAAATAGCCAAAGGGGAGGATGCAGAGGTCTGCAGAAGGTCATATGTTCCCTGTCTCTGCAAGGATTTATGTAATCAACTTTATCACACTACACTGTTATAGTGCTATTATTCCACTTTAACTGGCTGTCTCCTGTGGAATTCTGGGGCTTGTAGTTCAGTGAGGGGCCTAAGAGCTCTCTGGCTGAGTGTCCTAAATGCCCCTCCCTAAACTACAAATCCCAGGATGCCACAGGAGGCAGCCAGAGCAGTTAAAGTGGAATAATAACACTATAACAGTGTAGTGTTATATTATTCCTAGACAGGAGACTCACAAAAACTGCTGCACATTGTAACTTGTATTCTACAAAGAGAAGGAGGAGCGAAACCAGAGGTGAAACATCCTACACTCTGCATATGCTGTCGAACTGCAGTTTTTATTATCTCTGACCTTTAGCCAGTTTGTAGCTGCGGGAGGGCCAAAATGAGGTCATTGGTCCCCCCAAAAGAATTGTACCCCCACTAAAATGAACTTTTCTTTCAGTCTCCAGATTTCTAGCACTACAGTGACTTAAATCTTCAGTCGAGCATTTAGGTATTCAAAGAAAAAAAAGGTGGGCAGTTACCAAGGGAATCCAAACACAGTAAATATAAGAGTTCTAAATGTGAATTATTTTCAGTGTCTCATTCTGTGCAATGCTAGAAATTGGGACTAAAGGGGAAAAAATCATTGGGGAGGGTAGGTTTCTTATCAAGGGCATTGCCTCCCCCCGGTAGCTACACTCTTGCCTTTGGCCATTAAGATTGAGGATGAAGGGAGATGAAGACCAAGAACATCTAGAAGGCTACAGGTTTCCTGCTCCTGATCTAAATACTGAAATGGCAAAAAAATAGGCACCATACCAGTTCAGCAGCAATAGCTGGCAGGTGCTTGCAGTACTGCATAGTTCATGTTATAAACATAACAGATTCCTTTATGTAGCCTCATCCAAAATGTGTTGCTTTCCCAACTATTCTTTTAAATCTGCTTTCTGATTTATGTATTTGTAGGCCCTGCTTGGGAGCTGATATTATGACACGTCCAAGCTTCAAAATAAACCTCTCTCTTGATACCCGGTTATTTTATTGGGTGCATCAAGCTTGAAAGCAACCTCATCCATCTTAAGAAATGTATTTTCCCATTTGCTGTATAAATACATATACGTTCGCTCGCATCACACCACTCGGCCCAACAGACAGATGAACAGGGACAACAACGCAGCGCTGCTGTTTCCATTCCTATAATAGAACTGACACTGGGGATCTCAGTGGCAGGAATGGCTTGGCTTTATAGAGGATTCTTGGGTAAAATGGACAAATAGAACATGATGGTTAACATTATTCAGAGATGCATTTATATCATGGAGAAAATGAACCACCTAGAGATCTTAAGATATAGGGTGGGATATAACTATTTTAGTTGTTGGTGGGGGGGAGTGAGAAATCAGGGGAGGAATCATAAGGGTCCTATTCCATTACAGATACAGGTCGCCCCCTTTTACCCGGGATCAATACTGATGGTTTCACTCACCCACAATCGGGGGGGGGGGGAGGAAGTCTTTCTAGGCATCAAGAGGTCCTCCAGCACAATTATATGGACAACTTCTGCTGGAAGTTGACCATAGAGTCGCAATAGAGGCATCATTCCTAGGCATTTTCTAGGTCCTCTGGCATGATTCTATGGTATAATATTGGAGTTTTGCGTATCTATGGTAAGTTTGGGAATGCATTCCTCACTTTAATGGGGGGCAACCTGTAATTGTATTAAAGGATAATATTGTTGTTACGTGCCTTTGGTTGTTTCTGGCTTTTGGTGTAAATACATCACAGGGGTTTCTTAGCAAGATTTCTTTAGAGGGGGGTTGCCATTGCCTTCCTCTGAGGCTGAGAGAGTGTTATCTGCCCACCCAGCAACTTTCCATGGCTGAATTTGAACCCTGGTTTCTTGGAGCACAAAGTAGTGTATGCTACCTTGGGGTGAGGTGTGGTGCTGCCTGTAGCAGCAGATTTTGGGAATTAAAAGGAAGGAATAAATGTCTAGATATGTAATTAATTACAGTTTTATTGTTGCCAGAAAGGATGAAATGAAGTTGTGGGATTTTCTTTCTCATTTGCCATAATAACCTGGCTGACTCTGACCTCAACCTTACAGATCATCCCAAGTATATTAAACCCATTGAAAGCAACTGAATTTGCATTAGTGTTGACACACCATTCAATGGGTCTGTTCTGATTGGAATTACTAATAAGATTCAGTCTTTTGAGTACTATGCATTGAAGTCTCAGGGCTCTGATATCAGTATGTAATGAACCCACTCCGGATTTTAGCCTAAACTTTAAGTGCTGAAATTTGTCTTCAAACTAGTTAAACTTCTTAAATAGCTCCTTTAAAGTTCAGACAAAAACCCATAGCAGATTCACTACCACATTGCCACTGGAGCCATTAGCTCCACTGGGGCAATGCTTGGACTTGGTTGTTTAACTTTACGGCTTTTTTTGCCAGGAGGGGTGTAATTTGCTGCTCTATCTTAGGCAGAAAAATTTCCTGGGCTAGCTCTGAAAAAAAATGCAAACATATTATATCAGTATCAGAATATGAACTATAAAATATTTAAATAAAAGCAGTTACAGTGAAATATAATTTCAATAGCATATATAACCAATTGCAAGCCTCATGGCCTGAGGGGATGAAGAAAGAGAGCTTGGCAAATGCTGTGCTACACTGCAATGTATAATTGCAATTAAAAATGCTCCTGTTAATTTTTGGGAAAATACCCAAGAAATCTTAAAGCTTTGCTCTGCTGCTTTGCATTACCACTGCTGGTTGGAGATGGATGGCTCTTAATTGGACATCAATGTTAACTCTAATCATGTACACGATTCAGTATCAAACCTAGAGACTTCCTCTGTTCACTAGCTTCCATCTTGTACAGTTCACATACAGTGCTGGAGCAACAGCCGGGGGGGGGGGGGAGCTGAATCTGTTTCCACCAAATATCTTTCTTTGTTTGTGTGTGTGTGTGTGTTGTCATGGTATTAGTGATTATATACTGACTTTTAAAAATCTATGATTGTGTTTGAGACACATTCAAGTTAGGAAATGTGTGCTTCTTAAGAAATTTTGGTATATTACTAGCAAAAACTCTAGATTTTAGAATCTTATTATATGTTGACAATTCATTTAGTACAAGATGGGCAAACTGTAGCCCATGGGCCACATGTCGGTGCAAGGGCCATTTCTGCAGCACCAAGACCCCTCAGGGGTCAAAAATAAATTGGTCCAAAATGCCCCAAAATGACCACTAAAGTGTGTGGAGAAGATTTCCACCATGTTTAGAGGGTTCCTTGGCCCAAGGGATACAAAATTTGCCAAAAACAAATCATGCCTTCTAGGGGCCCAGAAAGATCCACAAACATGGTGAGAATGACCCTATGTCTCCAAAAGTTCATTTGGGGGGCAATATATATATACATATATATAATGTTCTGCAAGAGCAGCCACAGTGGGGCATATGGCCCTCCAAGTTCTGTTTGGGAGCTAATGTGGCTCCCAGACTTCCAAAGTTGCCCATTCTTGATTTAGTGGCACACCAGATCATCTGTTTTGTTCCTCAAATGGAGAGCTTTTTAGTTAGGAAAGTCTTCACTCCTCCAGATAATCTTAACTCCTAACCGGATATCTTGTACTAGTGGGAGCCAAATAATGTTAATTGTTTCTTTGCTTCTAACCTGAATGTATGTGTGTGTTGTGCCTCCTTCTGACAGCGTGATGGACACAACCAAGCTTCTTGTGTGAATGCTTAGAGTGGACAGCAAAGAGGCAAACATCTGCAGTAGAATCAGAGTAGCCCCAGCTGCCCCTGTTCTATCATCAGCCTGTGCTGAAAAGGCAAGCTAGGGCACAGATTTATACCTGGACGCAATGTCGACATCACTCATGGAAGACCTCTCCCTCAGCTCCTATCTTTTGTTCTGGATTCTTATGACTTCTAGCAACAGCTTCTCTGGCCTATCCTTCTATGCATTCCTCTACCTGGTCATCATTGACTTTTCACTTCTGAACTGTTTTGACACATGGTAGCTACATTCCAGAGAGCCAGTATGGTGTAGTGATTTAAGTGTTGTACTATAACTCAGGAGATCAGGATTTGAATCCCTGTTTGCTCATGGAAATCCATTGAGTGAACTTCCTTAGCCTCAGAGGAAGTCAAAGGAAGTCAAAGGCAAACCTTCTTTGAACAAATTTTGCCAAGAAAACCCCATGATAGGTTCACCCTAGGGTCACTATAAGTTTGAAATTACTTGAAGGCACACAACAACAACACTATCTTCCTCACTGAGTTATTTATGTCAGCTTACTGGGATGCAAGAAAGGTTGTAGTGGCATCTAGGGAGGCAATTCTTTACTCAGACTCTTCTTGAAGGAAGTAACAAGTAATTTTAGCAATTTTCTTCCCGCTGCAGTTTTTGAAGTGTATTTACAATGTGGGACTTACTGTAGTCTGCACAAAATTCACATGTGGTTGTTTTGCACAGAAAGCAGCATCTTCTACACAAGGGATAGCATTTTCTGCTAGAAAATAATATTTCAACACAAATTCTATGCAATAGTTCTGTTCCCTGCACAGAAAATTCTGTTTCCTCTGCAAAACAACTTCATGCGAATTTTGCACAGAATAAGCCCCAAACTATGAAGATCCTTATCAGTCCATGATTCTTCTCCTCAGGTTTCTCGACACCTGAAAAGCATATGTTTTGACCATTTCCCAAGTATATTCAAATAGTTTTTTCCATACCTAGTAGCATCTGGTGACATCTGAGCACTCAGATAGTGAATATGCCCTTCTTTTAGTCCAAACTTCAAAGGAGGAATCCAGGGTGCTAAACCATCTCCCTCAAGTAGGTCCCACACCTTTCAAGTTTGAATTAAAACATGGACGAGCTTCACTGCTCTACTGACATGGAAGTCACCAACCACCACAGAAAGTTTTGTAAAAATTCCTTAACTAATTTTTATTTTTCTAATAAAAATTAACCATGTCGTTTGCAGGTAGTAAACTGGAGGAGGGAGATGCCATCATTTTGTCAGAAGAGAAGTCTTTAAAAGATTCAGAGCAGCTGCCATTGATGCTGACACCTTCACTGCAGTACTTTAACAAAATAACTAAAAATGTACTTGATGCCACTCCCACCTCCATTCAGAAATGCTCTCGTTGTAATGTCATTCAGGAACATTATGTGGGCAGGGAGAATGGCAGCCATCACTGCAGCTTCTTCTCTTGTGGTGGAATTATTATATGTGAAGAGTATACAGAAAAGTCCATTTCTTCCTGGTGGCTACTAACTGGAGTTTGGTTTCTGCCACAACTTCACTGATACAAACCATAGAAAGGACCATAATTCATTAGCAAAGTTGTATGCTTTCCCTGCAAAGTTAAATTTCATGCTTGGCATCTCAAGGTAAAGGGGTTAGGTAGCAGATAATGGGGAAGATTTCTGCCTGGGAATTTCAAGAGCTGCTGTGAGTCACCTGTGCTGAAGCACATGGGCAAATTGCCTGACCTGGAATGTCGTTTGAGTGTGGCAGTATGAGGGATTTGGCAATAGCTCAGTGGCAGTGCACATGCTTTGCACTCCGAAAGTCTCAGATTCAATCCCTGACATCTCTAGGTAGAACTAGAAAAGCCTTCTATTTGCAACCATGGAGAGCTGCTGCCAATCAGTGTACAGATGTTACCAGCCCTGACACCCCCTGCCCCATATCTGTAATAATTGGCAATATTTAATAATTTGGTCAACTCTGGCCTTCCAAGGTGTGTGGCCAGTAAACTGGGGACTCCCAAAAAGCAGGAATCCCAAAGACTAGTGGTGAGGCTCAGTCAAGTATGCACTAGGAAGGGGCCATCCCAAATTCCAAAGAAAGATAATGTGAAAGCCAACTTCTTGCCTGAATATCTGGCTAATCCAATCAAACCTACCTGAGATACTCAGGGTTTGTGAAGAGCTATCTTACCTCTACCCTCAAGCAAATGAAGACGGCTGCTTCCTCCATTCAATTTCAAAGTACCAACACATTAAGGGATACTTAGCGTTTCCGGAGTGTCCATTGTCTTATCCTGAGAACCTCTGAGAAGCATTGTCTTTCACTCTAAATTCCATCCTCTGAAGGGAATTATTAAGTATAAAAGCCTCTTCCAGATTCCACTCAAGTGCACACAGTTCCCCTGCTTCTAGACTTCATGCCAGACTGTGTAACCATTCCTGCTTCAGAACCCCCATTCTGCTGGTCTTCTCCATGAACACAACTGCTCTGACCGGTACAGTATCACGTGAAAACAACCCCTCACTCTATTCCTCTATCCCAATCCTTCCTACTTTATTTGCTAGCCTTGTGTGAATGCTTGAAGCCTGAGTGTGTGTATGAACATTATTATTATTGCTTTCTCAAAGAAAAATTAATTGTACTATCTAGCATAACATCACATCCTGAGTACTGGTATACATAGGTTAAAAGGTGCTGCTTTGTTTGTTCTCCTTTCGTATAGCCAAGCTTAGTATATTAATTCCACAAATTAATATTGATATTCAGAGGTCCTTAAGACAGCCGGGTAAGAGAGAAAACTGAGATGGATGGATGAACAGGCTGACTGCTTGTTCTGAATTGAAACTTTTTTTTCCCATAATACTTTTTATTGATATTATTCTCAGTAACAACTTATCCCCCTTATCAAACTTCCCCATCTGTCAAATTCCAGTTTGTATAATCACATTTTTTTCTCCCCTTGCATCTCCATAAACAATAAAATGCTTTCCCTTATGTATTAGTCATATTATTCTACTAGCAAATAACATATTTTTCTGTCTTTGCCATACCATATCTCCAATACAATACATATAAAATAAAACTTACTTCCTTTTCTCTTAAATTCCATTAAAAAAACATTACATTATATTTGCATCTGTTTACATATAACTTCTAATACAATCCTTTACCATAGATTAAAATTCTTTAATTTCCCATTATCACGGTAAATCACCAACTCAAGATCCTCTACTTTTTTCCCCTCTCTTTTTTTTTATGATACATTGGTCTATTGGATCTGATTACCTCAGTTTTCAAATTTCAAGCCCCCCCCTCTTATATAAATCCATAAAGGATCCCACATTTCCAGAAAAGATTTATCCCTTTTGTTTTCCAAAAGATAAGTGAGCTTATCCATTCCAATAGCTTTTCAAACCATTCAGCCTCTAATGGAATCTCCTCTTTTCTCCAATACCTAGCATATACGATTCTAGCGGTAGTACACATATGCCAAAGTAACCTTTTTGTTTTCCCATTTTCATTTGCAATACTGGTATTCTCATAAATACCCAACAGGAAGATTTCAGGTAACAATTCTATTTTCTTATTTAGAATCTTTTGAATTTTTGCACAAATCATGCCCCAAAATTTCTTCGCTTTTTTACAGCCCCACCATTGATGGAAAAGAGTACCCTTCCCTTCTTGACATTTCCAACACAGGTTGGAGGCACCTTGCATCATTTTCGCGATCCTCACTGGAGAGAGATACCACCTTAACATTATCTTTATGGCATTTTCTTACAAATTGTAAGATCTTGTAAATTTTGTCACTCTATTCCAAGATGCTTCCCATCCTTCAAATTCTATATTCCAACCAATATCTACAGCCCAGTTCACCATATATTCTTTAACAACTTCCATTTCTATTTCCAACCTAAGCAAATAGTGATATATTCTTGATAATAGGTGCACATTCCCTTTATCCAAAATCTTTTCAAAATTAGATTTACCAAGCTCGATACCCTCTTCTTCTGTATCACTCTTAAATCTTTCCTTTATTTGGAGATAAGGAAACCATTGTATATTTATCCCTTCCTGATTTAATTGTATTCTGTTCTTTAAACTAAAATTCTCCTTTGTACCCAGGATCAGATCTTTATAGGTCAACCATTCTGTTTCCCCTCTTAAGCTCCTAATTGATAGCGCTTCCGCTGGTGAAACACAACTGGGTAATTTCAAGAACAGACGATTTTTATACTTAAGCCATACTTTATACAGTGGTTTTCAAATGGAGTGATTATTGAACTGTTTTTGAGCTTTCACTTTTTGATACCACAAAAAGGAGTGCCACCCAAAGTAAAGCTCATGGCCTTCCAATTGGAGAAGTCTTGGATTATCTAGGGTAAACCATGGTTTCACCCACATCAAGCAGCATGCCTCATAATAAATTCTCATATCTGGAAGCCCCATTCCACCTCTATTCCTTATATCTGTCAGCACTTTAAATTTTATTCTAGGTTTTTTCCCCATCCACAAAAATTTGGCCAAATCTTTATTACATTCTTTAAACCATTTTGGTGGGATTGAGATTGGGATCATTTGGAATAGAAATAAGATCCTAGGCAAAATACTCATTTTAATTAAGGATATTCTCCCCATTAAGGACACGTCTAACTTCTTCCAGACTTCTATTTTATTTTTTATTTGATGCCATACCGGGCCATAATTATTTTGGAAAAGCTGCCTATTATTCCCGGAAATTGTTATACCTAAATATTTTACCTTCTCTGTTGCTTTGATACCCCACATTCCTTCCAATTTGTTCTTCTCCTCTTTCTTTAAATTTTTGCTTAGAAATTTTGTTTTTTCTTTATTAATCTTGAATCCCACCCACTCTCCAAATTTCCTTATTATTTCCATTATCTTCTCTCCTTGCTGTAGTGGATTTTCAAGATATAATACCACATCATCAGCGAAGGCTTTGTAGATAATTTTTTCTCTCCCGATCTTCACTCCTTTTATTGATTCCTCAAGCCGAATTGAGGATTGAAACTTGTTGCTGCATACTTTTGGTTCAGCCTCAGTTTAGGCAAAGATGGTCACCCATAATGATCCCTCTTCTTTGTGTCAAGAGTCTGGAACTGGAGTGGGAGTGTCACCCATCCAGTTCCCCATTTCATCTGCCCCCATCCATTTTAGGAAATGTGATAGTCTGTGTTACCTTCACTTGCTGTGATGTACTTCATAAAGTGGTATATCTATCTATATCTATATTTCATTATAAGTTCAGCTATAGAGAGATTAACCTGCACATTCAACTGAATCTTGTGATTGTAGCTGGATTTGTGAAGACTCATTCCCTAGATGATCTAGCTGAGAGATATGAATATAAATATGTCTGCAAGAATAGTCTAACAAATTGACAGATGTTTTATTATTATTAATTTTAATTGTATTATTGATTCAAGATTAAATGCACAATAGAAGGAAGGAATGCAAAACATGGGGTCCTAATGTGTGTGTGAAGGCCTAAATAACCATGTTCATCTCATCTGAACATGGAAGCTAAACAGAGTCAGGTCTCGTTAGTACTTGGATGAGAGACCACCAATGAATTGAAGTTGCTGTAGGCTATATTTCAGAGGAAGGAATTAGCAAAACCACCTCTGAGTATTCCTTGCCTAAGAAAACCCTGTGAAATTCATGGAGTCACCATAAATCAACAGGTGACTTGAAAGCACACACACACAATATGTGTGTGAGACACCTGATGCTATATCTGGACAAGGGATAATGACATATGGAGAAATCGAACAGACAAACTGGAGCAGAAGCTGAGAATGAAAAACATTGACTTGGTTGAGTTCCTGAAAGCAAGGTGTATTTCTCTTTCCTCTTCAAAATGGATTAACAGCAAATGCTGGCAATAGATCATTTTAAACTTCCTTTGTCATATGTTATGGTTTGTCACATCAGCTGGATCTTCTGGCTGATGAGCCGACCGGATGGAGATGTTGCTCTCTTTAAATGAGGGACAGTGGAAAACTAAGGCTCAGATTTGGACAGAGAACAATGTTTAAAAAATAAAATAAAACTCAGAAATGAGGCTCTCCAAAACTGAACTAACTCTCTCTCTCTCTCTCTCTCAATGTTTCTCTTAGCCAGTGTGTTATCCACATCCACTTTGAAATCCATATTCTATAAAATCAGGGGCAATTTGAATAAATGCAGCCCTCCCCCTGGAGATATATCACTGATCTCATCAAAAGGAGAGATGAAATGAAATGGACCCTTTGTGGCAGCATCCCATTGACAAGAAGCAAAACGGCAGAGAGGGAGCATATTGTTTGATTTTAGGGGAGAAAATCTGAGGGATGGAGGTAAAATCAAAGGGCCCTGCCAGAGTTATGTCATTGTGTAGAATCACTCCAGCAGCATTTACGGGGTGGGGGAGAAAGCTGAGAAAGCAACTCCACAGCAGTAATGAGCTTCAATCATAAATTCGCCTTCCCAGCCCTGAAAAAATATCCAGGGAATTCCAGCTGCATCTTTCCGCCTATACCCAAAAATCTTCACTTGAGAACTTTTGGCTCCACACTCATTAAAAACTCCAGGAATATCTGAGGTATTTCAAGAGCTGCAATTGAGCTTTAGGGAATCTAAATATCCTACCTCCTAGCCTTCTAACTTCAGTACAAGGATGGTGATGGTCTCAGACGACACACATTTGTACCCACCCAGTTGCATCCAGTTTTGTTACTGGGATGACCCTAATATTTTGTAAGAAATCAACACTCACCAGTGAAGCAATGAGACACCAACCAGCAATCCACAGGTTGACAGGAGAAAGATACGGTGATTCTTAACTTTTATTACAGCAGCCCAAAGCAATGAAGACTATTCCCTGGAGATCTGAAAAAAGGAAAAATATTTTGGAAAATTAAAATTTTACATCCAGCCAATCCACAAAATTGAATGCATGCAAAAACAGAAACACACCCCTATTAATATAGAACTCCCCAAATACACCCGTTTAATAAATTGTGAGTTAAGCTTTAAGGACTAAGAACATATGTCTTTAAAAAGGGATGGAGGAGAACCTCCAGAAAATCTACTCTGCATTTCAAATTATACTTTCCATGAGACCAGGATCTTTTTTTAAAAAAGTCAGCCTATAACATATTTTTTAAATATATTTTTATTAATTTTATAATCATACCTTATATTATCTAATCAATACTTAGTTATTATAACACATAAAATTACTATAAAATCACAATTTTTCTATTAACTCAGCCTATAACATATAATGTATATACTACAATCCCTATATACATGCCCCACTCAAGTTATTCCTTTGATTGGGGGTGGGTGGGAATTGTGCTTGGTTATGTTACACCATTTTGTGGCTTCATAGTGTTCAAGTTTACCACAGGTCTTCTTGGGTTTGGTGGAGGAAGGCAGGCAGGCAGGCAGGCAAGAAAGCCAGTAACCGAGCTAGTTTTGCTTTCTCCTGTGTCTATTTTTTAAAAAATCAAGTTATTGTAGTCACATTCATAAAGAACCTGTGAATTTTGGTAAGCTGTTGAGGGCAGGGGAAATGAACTAACCAAGTTCTTATCCATCTACACTGACCAGTTTAATAGTCATTTCCACTATGGGGAGGACACTATGGTCCCGTCTACACGATTTAAATAATACGTACGGCGTGCGAAAGTTCGCACTTCGGTACAAACGGCCATTCGGATGCACATGAATGCAAAAGAGGGGGGGCGGTTTTCCACCCTGAAATACGCACACGCGGCATTCGGGAAGGAAAGCGGATCGCGAAGAGAAATCCGTACGCCGTTCGGATGGCTGACGGGTCTGTACGGTCCGTTCGCACACATACGAACAGGCTGTGTAATCTGATTGGCTGGCCAAGTAGAGGGGGCGGGGCTAGCACGGAGGGGAATTGGGAGCACCCGCCATGTTGGATTCCCGGCTAGCGAGAGTCCGGTGAGTCCGTGAATTTATATGTTTATTTATTTTTATTTTATATTGTAAATACGGAAAACCGACTGTCCGCAAACCAGGAACCTTTTTTTTAAAAAAAAAAAAAAAGCAGCAGGAGATTTAAAACTGCCACTTGGCTTGCCTGCTCCAGCCAGCTTCGGGAAGAGGGAGTCATACGGAGCTTAGGGGGCTTAAAAATTGTATAGCCGGTTCATATGCATACGAACGACAGGCTGTTCGTATTTTTTGCCCCCCATACGGATTTTTTTATGATCGTATAGCCGCACCCTATGTTGTATCCCTTTTTTTACATAGGTGTTAAACATGAAGAGCCACTTGGGGGGTGGGGTGGGGGAGTGGTAACTATAATTCAGCACCACAAACATGACTTTTAAGAGCTAGGCAGTCAAACCGTATCCATTTTTGTCCATTTCTCTTTCTCCTATGTCATCAGCGCTCTCTACGCACAATCCTAAATATACACTGGACTGACTATGTGACGAATGTTGCTGTCCTTGAGCAAGCAGGGATCACCAGCATTGAGGCCATGATATTGAGAACACAGCTGCGCTGGGCAGGGCACATTTCTAGGATGGAGGGCCATCGCCTCCCCAAACTACTCCTCTATGGTGAACTCGCCACGGGTCAGCGCAAGAGGGGCGCTCCAAAAAAGCGATACAAAGACTCCCTGAAACAACATCTCAGGCTCGGCCAAATTGATCACCAGCAATGGTCTGTCCTGGCCTCACATCGGGAGGCATGGAGACGCACTATCCACAATGCTGCAGCCTTATTTGAGAACTCACGACGAACAAGTCTTGAAGAGAAACGACAACGCAGAAAGAATCACAACCCAAAAACATCACCCAAGGAGACCTGCTGTGCTTTTTGCAACCGGACTTGTTTATCTCGGATTGGCCTTTTTAGTCATCAGCGCGCTTGCAGAAAGCACGGGATGTGTCCTTCCTGAATCTTCGTTTGTGAAGAAAAGCCAGAGAGACAGAGAGAGATGTTATTTTTAAAAAACAAAACAACAAAAAAAACACAAATCTATTCCTTTTCATTGATTTTATGAAGAATTTTTCAGATTTTTTTTAATGCTTCTATCAAAAACTGAACCAAACAAAATTATTACCAATCTGTAAAATAAAGTAAGTTTTAAAAGGGGGGACAAATCCCCACTCCCCAAAACAACACCACCAACACTTCTAAGAGGAATTTAAACCTGTTATCCCATTCCAGCTTGACTGATCCAAAGGTGTAGCACTTATGTCCACAGTGGGAATTAGGTGGCCCTACAGATGATGTTGGACTGCAATGCCCAGAAGCCCCAGCCAGCAGAGCCAACTGTGATGAATGCTGGGAGTTGTAGTCCAACAATATCTAGAGAGTCATATGATTCTTATCCCTACCCTAATAGACAGGAAACTGTGCAAATCAGTACAGGCTTGCATGTTTCCTCTACCTAATCCGGAGGCTGTAGATAAAGAGCTCCCATTAAAAATTCAAATCAAAAATTCTCACGATCAACTGTTTTAATATAAGGGGCTCATTTCATCTCTCTTCTCCCCAAATAGCTGATGGATGAGCTTAAACTTTTGAAAAATGCTAAAAGCACACTTTACTGTCTTCTCTGTGTGCACTTAATTGGATTGACATATTAGTTTGCATAGAGAGAATAATTAAACCACACTTACATTATAAAGAGTAAAATCCTCAGGCTTCTTACTTGGGTTTCCCATTGAAATGTATTCATAGACACAGTGGGATTTAATCCCAGAGTTTCTCTAGTAACATTACCACTAAAGGAGGTATGGAAGAACAAAAGTGATACGAACTAAGTCCTCTTTCGCACTATACAATTACAATTCCATGTTATACAATTCCACGTTAACTGCCATTGCTACATCTTACAAAATCCTGGGGTTTATTTTTTGGTGAGGCACTAGGGTGCTTTGGCAGAGAATTCTAAATAACTCACAAAACTACAAATCCCAGAATCCCATAAGATGGAGGTGCAACAGTAAAATGGTATCACAGTACGATAGTGGCATAGTATGAGAGAACTCAGTAGAAAAAGCTGCGAGTTTTATCACCATAAACTCACAGATTTATGTCCTGCCCTGGATGCTAAGTCATCATAACATCTTGGAAATGAAGGTTCGCTCAGAGCAGGTACTGATGTGGCTTCTTCCATACGCTGGCTATTGGCTCTTTCCAACAGAAGGACACCAAGGCTTTCTGTTCCACCTTGTCAGGATCTGGGGTATGGGAGGTGAGGATCTTAAGCTGACATGCTAGGACTGGGGGAGGCAGGGAGGTAGAGAACCAAACTCCCGAGGGTTGGAGATAAGGTGGGTTCAGTAGCGGACACCAGGTCAGAACCATGGGAGGCAGCATTCAGGTAGAGTCAGTGACAAGCTGAAGTCCCCAAAACCAAGCTGAGGTTGAGACATGTACCAGAAGTCCAGGGTGGGGGCTGAAGCAAAGGTAGGTCCAGGAAATGAACAAGGGCCCAAACATGGTAAGGCAGCAGACCAGGGCAAGTGGATCAAAGTCCAAGAAGCTAGGAGTGGCTACAGGCAGCACAAGAGACTGTGCTGCTGTGGCAAGAGCTGAGGGGGAGAATGCCTCTCTTCCACAGCCAGGACCCAGTTCTGCAAGGAGGGGCAGAGCCTGCTTTCCCAGTCAGGGGCCTAGTCCTGCAGGGAAAGGCAGATCCTGACACACCTACTATTTTGTCTGTATCATACAATTACTTAAACAACAAAGAGCATTGCTGCACCTTAAAGACTACACATCCTATTTGTTATAAGCTTTGGTGGACAACTCCCCATAGAGACATAACAACATAGGAACCTGCCTTATGCTGAATCAGACTATTGGTCCATTGATCCCAGATTTGTCATATCTGACCACCAGTGGCTGACCAGTGTTTGTAGCAGGATTCTTTGCTAACCCTACTTGGAGGGCCCTGTTATTCTCTGGTGGTCTCCTATCCAAGGACTAAGTAGAGCTGACCCTACTTGGAGTCAGGTGTGTTCAGGGTGGCATAATGATACATATGAAGGGGCTGTAGTCTACTGTTGCTGTGTGCCTTCAAGTCATTTCCAACTTAGAGCGACCCTAATGCTAACCTATCATAGGGTTTTCTGAGACTGAGAGTATGTCCAAGGTCACCTAGTACTATAGCTTAAGCCAAATAAAGCATGCCAGTCTCTGTGTTACCACAAAACTCATTGTTTCTGCCATAGCAGGCTAATATGGCTACCCATTGGATATCTTTCTGCCTTGTGGATTGTTCCATGGCTTGATCACTTCTTTGTTCAGATTGTGGGCACAATTCCTGGGTCTGGTTTCAGATTTAATCCTATTTAGAACAGACCTGTTGAAATAAATGGAAATAAAGTTCAATGTTCTTAAGCAACTCTACTCTCAATATTACTAACCTGAAACCTACACCAGGCATCCTATTCTCACCCAACAGCCAAAACTTGGCAGTAATCTAAAGGTGTGTGGACACACCTTGAGAGATGTTTCTAAGTTTTACCAAAATTTCCTTTTGGGAGAAGACAGAGGCATATTTCCCAACGTTTTATTGTTTTTAACCTCTCTAGCAAGCCTGAGCTCATTCTGCACTTTAGTTTTTCTGACTTTCTATCTATAGTGTTGGCTATTCATTTGAATTTCTCTTTGTGATTTCTCTCTTTTTCCATTCTTATACCTATCCCTTTTAAATCTTAGCTCGGTTGAAAGTTCTTTAGACTTCCATCCTTTAGACATTCATTAGACACCTCCCATTTTTCCTCCTCATTGGAACTATTTGAAATTGTGCCTTCAATATCTCACTTTTAAGAAACTCCTGACTGTCATGAACTCCCATCTCTTTTAGTTTTCCTGACTATGGGATCACACCCAGTATTTCACTAGGTTTACTGAAATTAGTTTCTTAAATTCTAGAAAGCATATCTGACTGTGTTTGACTTCCTCTTCCCATTGTATAAGAAACTCCAGGAGAACATGGTCACTCCTACCTAAGAATCCCACCACTTTTACTCCATTAACCAGGTCATCACTGTTTGCTAGGATCAGATCTAAAATAGCTCCCTCTAGGTGGCCTCAACCTGGCTTCCCAAATTTAAGTCATGAATCTCTTGACAGGTATAAACATCCTTGATCTATAATGCTACTCCTCCTTCTTTCCTGTTAGGTCTATTTCTCTGAAATAGATTACACCCCTGTATTACTTCATCCCAATCATGAGAGTCATCCCACCAAGTTTCAGTGATGCCTATAACATCATATTTACTTTGCTGTGATAAGAGTACAAGTTCATGTTGTTTCTTTCCACTGCTGTACACATTAGTGTAGAGACATCTAAGACCTTGGGTCAGTGCTGTACCTGGGGAAAATGGAGCAGATGATACAGTAAGGGAAATGCAGGACAGAATAGGTAAAGAGGTAGTACAACAATACCTATCTATTGTAAATGAATTCAAGTCTCCTGGGCCATATGAACTACATGCAAGGGTATTAAAAGAACTGGCGAAAGTAATCACAGAACCACTGGCAATAATCTTTAAGAATTCCCAGAGAACAGGAGAAGTCCCAGCAGAATGAAGGAGGGCAAATGTTGTCCCCATTTTCAAAAAGGGAGGAAAGAAGACCCAAATAATTAGTACCCAGTCATCCTGACATCAATACCACAAAAGATTCTAAAGCAGATCATTAAACAGACAGTCTGTAAGCACTTAGAAAGGAACGCTGTGATCACTAAAAATCAACATGGGTTTCTCAAAAGTAAGTCATGCCAGGTTATCTTAATTTTTTTATAGCATTACAAACTTGGTAGATAAAGGGAATGCTGTGGATGTAGCATATCTTGATTTCAATAAGGCCTTTAATAAAGTCCCCCAGTATATTCTTGCAAACAAGCTAGTAAAATGTGGGCTAGACGAGGCTACTGTTGGGTGGATTTCAACATATATATCAATGACTTGGATGATAAAATAGAGGGCAAACTAATCCAATTTGCAGATGACACCAAATTAGGAGAGGTAGCTAATACCACAGAGGATAGGATCAGAATTCAAAATGACCTTAACAGATTAGAGAACTTGGCCAAAAGTAATAAAATGAATTTCAACCACGAGAAATGTAATGTGCTACACTGAGGCAGAAAAAATGAAATGCACAGATACAGGATGGGTGACACCTGGCTTGATGGCAGTACTGTGATGCAGCAACTAAAACAGCTAATGTTATTCTATACAATAGCCGTATAGTGTCTAGATCGAGGGAAGTAATGGTGCCACTCTATTCTGCTTTGATCAAATCTCACCTGGAATACTGTGTCCGGTTCTGAGCACCACAATTCAAGAAGGATGTTGACAAGCTGGAATGTGTCCAGAGGAGAGTGACCAAATAATGAAAAGTCTAGAAGCCATGGCCTATGAGGAGAAGCTTGAAGAACTGAATATGTTTAGCCTGGAGAAGAGAAGGTGAAGAGATGACATGATAGCCGTGTTTAACCACTTGAAAGGATGTCATATTGAAGAGGGAGCAAGCTTGTTTTCTGCAAATGGACACAAACTACAGGAAAATAGATTCTGGGTAAACATTAGGAAGAACTTCCTGATGGAAAAGCTGTTCCACAATGGAATATGCTGTCTTGGGGTGTGATGGAGTCTCCTTTCTTGGAGGTTTTTAAACAGGCTGGAGGGCCATCTGTCGGGCATGCTTTGATTGGGCAGGGGGTTGGACTAGATGGCCCTTGTGGTCTCTTCTAACTCTATGATTCTATGATTCTTTTGGCTGTCTTAAAAATGTCTCAGTGCTTTGAATTTGCTTTAGGAAACAATTCAAGAGCAGTGCTGAATTTTCTTGGAAAGGGGAAGATACTCCTGAAAGTGACAGCCTCTCCCTGTTCATTTTGCCCAAGAAGTATATAAAACTGTAAATTTGTGTTGAGAAATTCACCCTAGCTGTACCTCAGAACATCATCTGTTGGATGACCATGCTGAGGAGTATGAAATTGAATTTAAAAGGTGAGAACTGCAGCTGCAACCGAAATGGTTCAGCTGCTACTCCACTAGGACTGTAGCTTGGTCTTAATTAAATAATTAGCCAGGTTCTTTGAGTGGTTGAGATGAAGGGTGCTCTGCAAGAACAAAGCGCTATTTCTCTTATCTTTACCATCCTCATTGCCATCCCAACAGTGACTGCAAGATCAAAGAGAACATAACATGAATGAGCATCAGCGCACAGTTCTGTTGTTCCTATTGATTTATTTTATTTTTTTATTTTTTTGCAAAGCACTTTTCATGTGTATCAAAGTTCCCGGCAATAGATGCACCAAACGATGCTGCAGATTCGGTGGGAGTCACTTTCTTGCACTTTTTTTTTAAAGGATGTGAATTACAAAGGAACAATCTGCTGGTCTCAGAACACTAAAGAATTCCTTCATGCTGTTCAAGATGCTGAAGAGAATTCTGCACAAGGTCTTAGCACTTTGTAGATGGAAAAGGATATTGGGGTGGGGCAAAAGAAGGAGAAAGGAAAAAACGATATGATATGATATGGCAGTGATGCAATAGCTGGGCAGTTTGGGGAGAAATGAGCATCCATTTCATTTTTATGAAAGCAAAACTAGATGTGGCATTACTGTAATTGCAAGATGGCAGTTATTGTGTGCAATATTCGTATTTTGGCACCAACATGAGTCCAAGTCCCTGAAAGAGAGTACAGGAGGCAACCAAACCAAGGAGGTTTCCAAAGAGAAATGTGGCCCACCAGCAAGGATGAAGAAACAGTGTGGTCAGGCCAGTCTGAATACAACACAGTCAGGCAATAAATCCAAACAACAATCCAAAGGAGAGATACTAATGTATAGTCAGCAAATGGAGCAAGGTCTGAGCTTATCATGAACACCTCTCAGGAGTGTGGCTTACACCAGACAGAACTGCTGTGAGCTACACGTTCCCTGAGGGAGGGGCCAAAATTTTATGGCCCATTGTCAGCACACAGTTGTTCCCTGATTAATGAGCATTTGGTTCTTAACCATGCCAACCTCCATAGCCCCTCCTTTTCCCTTATTCACTCTACCATGGTAGGGACGGTTAGCTCTGAGGTTTGTTGCTCAGAAACTGCCATGCCTTCTTGGCCCTCTGCCTTACTTTCTTGGCACTCTGTCTCTATCTGAGTCTGAGTCCTGGGGGTGAGGCTCAACAATGATGGTTTTTCTTGTTTATTATCTACATAGCCACCATTATAGACAAGTTAACAGTTCAATGGATTAGTAATTGGTTGACTGGCCGAACCCAAAGGGTGCTCAGCAGTGGCTGCTTTCAATCTTGAAAAGATGTGACCAGTGGGGTGCCACAAGGTTCTGTCCTGGGCCCAGTGCTATTCAACATCTTTATCAATGACTTGGATGAGGAAATTAGGGGCATACTTATCAAATTTGCAGATGACACCAAATTGGGAGGAGTAGCTAATACCCTAGAGGACAGGATGAAAATTCAAAATGACCTGGATAGACTGGAGAGCTGGGCCAAAGCTAACAAAATGAAATTCAATATGGAGAAGTGTAAGGTACTGCACTTAGGGCGAAAAAATGAAATGCATCGATATAGGATGGGAGAGACCTGGCTGAATGAGACTACATGCGAAAGAGATCTAGGAGTCCTAGTAGACCACAAGTTGAACATGAGTCAACAGTGTGATGCGGCAGCTAAAAAGGCCAATGCTATTTTGGGCTGCATCAATAGAAGTATAGTGTCTAGATCAAGGGAAGTAATAGTGCTGCTCTATTCTGCCTTGGTCAGACCTCACCTAGAATACTGTGTCCAGTTCTGGACACCACAATTCAAAAATGTTATGGACAAATTGGAGCGTGTGCAAAGAAGGGCGACTAAAATGGTGAAAGGTCTGGAAATGATGCCTTATGAGGAGAGACGTAGGGAGCTGGGTATGTTTAGCCTGGAAAAAAGACGGTTAAGAGGCGATATGATAGCCCTGTTTAAGTATTTGAAGGGGTGTCACATTGAGGATGGAGCAGGCTTGTTTTCTGCTGCTCCAGAGACTGCAAGGAGCAATGGATGCAAGCTCCAGGAACAGAGATTCCACCTCAACATTAGGAGGAACTTTTTGACAGTAAGAGCTGTTCGGCAGTGGAACGCACTCCCTCGGAGCGTGGTGGGGTCTCCTTCCTTGGAGGTCTTTAAACAGAGGCTGGATGGCCATCTGTTGGGGATACTTTGATCATGATTTCCTGCGTGGCAGGGGGTTGGACTGGATGGCCCTCGTGGTCTCTTCCAAATGAAATCTGTGTAACCCCAGGATGAAACTGAGGGATGTGTAACAAAGGGAAACTTTATGTCCTCTACAAGTCATTCTCCTGCTGCCCCTATTCTGAGCAACTCTTCCCCCACAAAAATACCCAAACAAACAAACAACAAACCACCACTCTGAATTTTGTATTTGTTTTTTAAATTAAGCTTTCCTTTGCACTAATGGGAGCTGGTCATGAAATGCAGATAACAGCTTCAGAGAGAAAATATTACTCTGGAACATGGTAGGGAAAGTTCTATCCATTTTTCCTTTAATAAACTCAAGGTGATGTCCATTACCTTTCCTTATCCCACTTTATCTTCATAGGAAAAGTGTGTTGCAACTGGACCAAGGCTACCCACAGATTTTCATGGCTCAGTGGATATTAGCACCTGGATCTCCCATAGCCCAACATCCTAACCTCAAAATCATATTGGGCTTTCTCTTGGAGAGAAGGAGGGACATACATTTAACAAATATATAACAAAACTTTCATGTTAACTGTATTCTTACAGTTAATATTCTTCCTATTTTGGTCCAGAATCTCATTCCAACAATGTGTATTGGAGTAGACATGAGCATCTTATGATAGTTTTTGGCAAGCTGAAGCCTAGGAAGAGTGGCACGTGACCTGGGAACCCCTCAGCCAGCATGGCCATAGGGAAAGTCCCACAGAGGAAGGCAAAAAAAACCCACGTGTGTGTATGAGTGTGTGTATAGGTTTGGTTTGATTCACTCCCTCTTACCTATGGCATATACCTAATACCAATTAAGCCTGTTCTTCTCCCTAACTAGTTTAATCCATTCCTGCCAGATTGGGCCCCATGTATCCATGGGAGCCCATCTCAGCATGCTCTCCCTTGCTGCCAGCTCTCTGGCTTCCCCAGAGGCCAGACAGGGGTCCTGAGCATGTGACCAAAGCTGGTCACATGCAAGGGGTCTGCAGTCACATGTTGTGGGGCCCCTTACTGGCTTCTAGTCAGCAAGGAAAATGGTGGCTGCAGCCTCAGCTGCAGTGATGTGCTAATGTTCTATTTGGATGCCACCCCATTCTCTCCAGGTAAGGAGGAAAGACAGGCAAGATCTGGAGCCAGGATACACTGGTGGGAGCCAGAACATCCTGGCTAGTGTAGATAAGCCCCTAATTATGCATATGTAACTAAGTAGCTGAAGTAGAATATTGTCAAATATTCACAAGTATTTGAAAAATTGTGGAAAACTGGGTTTTTTTGACACTCAAGAAACGGTGACGAAGATGACCCTAGCTATCATTCTGCATATGAACTGCGCTTTTCTGCACTGGGAATTTATTTTCTCTGCAGAAGTATCATTTGCTATGAAGAAAATCCTGGTTTTGGTGCCTCTCCCCCCAAAAGACACTTTTTTGTGTGTCCAGAATACATCCCAAACTGTGAACAAATAGTCTTCAAAAACTGCACAATTCTCAATGACTTTTCTCACAGCAAGGAGGAAAATGGTAAAATTATTTATGCTTGCCTGTGAGAACAACATTTATGAAGATTTACATCTCTACTAAATACATCCTAAGGGTCCCCAAGTGGCCACTGAAAGAGATGGAAAGACTGGACATATGTTTGATTTACCAGTTCTTGGTTTTCATTCATGCTTAATGTTTTGTTCAACTGCAAGAACTGGAACTTCATTTGCGAATGATTCTAGCATATCCTCCTGAAATGGATCTACTTGCTAAATGGTCCTGCAGCCAGTGCTGGGAGAGGAATACCAGCCCTGTTGCTAGGGAATGCAGATGCCAACAATAAGGAAGACACACTCTGGGCATCACGGGAAGTGGGTATTAGCTGAGAGGCAGGATTGAAAGTCTGGAGGCATCCAGGCCAGGGAGAAGGAGGGCATCTTTATTTATTTACACCTGACTGTTCCAGCACTGTTATCAGAGTGGCTTACAGCATGGCCTCAGAACTCAGCTGGGTATCTGGATACTAAGCCAGGGAGGACGAGAATTGCTAGATGCTATTTAACTCCCCTTCTCTCTCTTTGAGACCTGATTGAAAGCACCACTGTGAAAACTCCTCACTCCCCACTGAGCCCCACCATGGTCCTTCCACGTGCATTATGCACATTAAAATCCTGTTTGCAAAATCTTTTGGCATTACAAGTGTAGCTGAACAGTACTTAGAAAAAGATGTACATCAATTATTGTAATTGCTTTGCAACAAGCATACGTATTATATACCCACACACACACACATCCTTCTTTCTTGCAATACTATTCCTATTACGTGCTGGGGTGTGAGTCATCATTTCTCGGAAAGATCTGATGGAAATGTATTGCTGCTAACATTCATCCGCATGGAATTCTCCTTTGTTCTCAGAGAAACTGAGGAACACCGCCGGCCTGAAGATGTAAGAAATCAAACAGTTTTAATTTAGCAAAGCAGATGATAGACCTCATCTAGAGCCTGTTTTGTGATTCAAAAGCATGCTCTTTTTTTTCTTTTCCTTTTAAAAAAAGAGTCAGCCTACACAAAAGAAATAAGATGCTTGCAGGCCAAGATTTAACTGTTTCTGCCTATTTTACCTATCCCAGCTTTTAGCCATTAAACAGTGGGCTTGTCTACATGGGAAATAAAACCTGTACTCACCCCATATTTGTGGCACAGTTGACACATGATGTTTTCAACAATGCACATTTTCACCAGGGTTTTTGCAGTAAACCATGGATCTGTAAGATTCACTGTTTGCTTCACATTTGAGAGGAAAAACCCAGATTTTTGGCCATTCGGTGGGTGAGGATTGGCTTTGGAGCAAAGCTGGGTTTTGGGTCTTCCAGTGTCCGGGACTCCATGCTGGTGCTTTTAAAAAAATTGATTGTGCACATGTGCACATATCTAGATAAGTGTATCTCTGCTTATCCAGTAATACAGTACTGGGGCCACATATATTTGTTTATTCACATTTGCATAAGTAAACAGAAAAAAAAAACAGCAGAGCAGCCCTAGCCATGTGACCGGAAGCAGTACAACTTATGGGACAAATGATCAGCATAGGGCCACCCTTTTATTCCAATGTAATTGGACAAGCCCTGGTGCATGTGGTGTTTATGGGGCTGCTGTGAATCAAAGATCTCCACCACAACTATGAGGTAGGTGCAGGGTTTCCCACCAGTGTAGACAATCCCCTAGTTTCTCACATGGATTTAAAAACAGTTACTATGACTTGACCAGATATACTGTATGGTTACATAGAAATATTATTTCACCAGAGTGAGGAAGAGCTGTTTACCTGCTCGATCCAATGGTGGCTGGTAGCTCTGGTGCTAGAAGGGCCAGGAAACCACTTTGGGATTTAGTCCAAATTTTGATAGATCTATCTAAAATGCTGCACTTCAATCTAATCTGATCCAGTCTTTAAAGATCAGGGCAGATATCCTGTATTACATTTATGGATTTGTAACCTACAGCCTTTACTTTCCAGTTTAAAGAGTATGCATGCTTGAATGTATATACAAAGGTCATTGTGCGAATTATGCGTAAGTATTTTAATTTATTCTAGAATACCGAGAATGTTTGCCAAACAAGCATATATTATGGAAAATTGCACATGAAATAGCATCCAGATTTCCATGCACAGAAAAATGTGGGGAAAATACATACACATTTTATTGGGACTTCTCAATTGACCTGTCAGTCAATTTATCAACCCAATCAATGGATTTCACTATAAATTTAAAACAACTGCAACAAAATATATGCAAACTAAAGCAGAAACAGGATGGAACAAAGTTATGCTGGGGAAAAAAAGTGAATGTTATTGAATGTGAAGCATGGATTTGTCCATCCCGGGTGTGGATTGCCTTTTTCTTGACACTGAGCAACTGACGTTTGCCTTCACAATTAGAATTAGAAAGAAGAAGGGATTGGTTCCAAGACAGGGTTCGTGTGCAATCTTAAGCCTAGGCACATCTCTTGGTAGAAATTAAACACTGCCTTGGTATTGCCTGGTAACATACTGGCAATACAGATGCAACATGGTTTTGAAATTTAAAGCTCATAGCTTCTAATGGTCCTTATACACTGCTGACAGTATTTCTTATCTAGTCATACCTGCTCATTTTCAGAAATAACAAGAGCCACCTTTGATACCAAAGATGTGACAATAGTCCCACCATAGATCTTATGTCCCTGCAACACATAGAAAGAAATTGGCCTGCTTTGTTGAGTGCAAATCTGCAATTACTGACATCACTCTTTTTGAACATAGGCTTGTAGATATCTCAGCCATTTCAAAACAAGAGTAGAGAAAGATTTCTCCTGACCTATAGTTATTCCCATTTTTTTGAATGCATAGCATCAGCTCTGATCTGATCTCTACTCCGTGGCATTTAAAAAAATGTATTTTCATAACTCCCACTTGCTCTATTTCAGATGTGGAGATGCCTGTTGAGAAGCTTTATGCTATGCCTCATCGGTAAAGTAGCTGTCTTGATAAGCTAGAAAGTGCACTGTTTCAAAGCAAGAGGGTCAAAAGAAACAATGGAAGATTGTCCCAGCCAGTCACAACTGTGTGTGTGTGAGAGAGAGAGAGAGAGAGAGAGGGAGGGAGGGAGGGAGGGAGAGATTAAAAGAGGAGGAAATTCCAAAAGATGAGAGTAAAGAATTTTCCCAATTTTTCTTGTCTTAAACAAGAAAACAGACCAAAGAGTCCACACTGAGAAAATGGTCAACTACTTTTTTTCCCCATATTTTGAGATGTTCTTCTGAGAAATCTGTTGTGAGGGGAAACTATATTTTTATGAAAAATACAGTTTCTACATAAAATGTTGAGTTTTGCACTAAGATTCATGCTACACACTACCAATGGAGGACTGTCCTCCATCATGGATTCCTCTTCTTGAGTTTCTGGTGCCAGAAGTGAAGAGGCATCAAATTCTGCTCTGGCGTATGCAAGATTAGACTTCCAGAGATTGCTATCATCTGTCAGTTCTATGGGTTGTAAACTGAAGATAGAAAAGACAGAAATCTCTATCATCTGTCAATTCTAGGGCCTGTGGGCCACTCCTCTATCCCATTCTCCACCTAGAGAAAACTTAAGAGTGTGTTCTCCACCTAAAGGGACACAACTATACCAGGGCAGAATGTTTGGCCACCTACTCATTTTTGTCTGCATTGAGAGCCAAACTAGCTTGGACATCCAGCTCTAAGGTCCCATCTACACGATTTAAATAATATGTACGGCATGCGAAAGTTCGCACTTCGGTACAAACGGCCGTTCAGATACACACAAATGCAAAAGAGGGGGGGCAGGTTTTCCACCCTGAAATACGCACATGCGGCGTTCGGGAGGGAAAGCGGATCGCGAAGAGAAATCCGTACGCCGTTCGGACGGCTGACGGGTCTGTACGGTCCGTTCGCACACATACGAACAGGCTGTGTAATCTGATTGGCTGGCCAAGTAGAGGGGGCGGGGCTAGCATGGAGGGAAATTGGGAGCGGCCGCCATGTTGGTTTCCCAGCTAGCGAGCGTCCGGTAAGTCCGCGAATTTATATGTTTATTTATTTTTATTTTATATTGTAAATACGGAAAACCGACTGTCCGCAAACCAGGAACCTTTAAAAAAAAAAAAAGCAGCGGGAGATTTAAAACTGCCGCTTGGCTTGCTCGCTCCAGCCAGCTTCGGGAAGAGGGAGTCATACGGAGTTTAGGGGGTTTAAAAAATCGTATAGCCGGTTCATATGCATACGAATGACAGGCTGTTCGTATTTTTTGCCCCCCATACGGATTTTTTTATGATCGTATAGCCGCACCCTAAATGTCCCCAAGATTTCAGACAGGCATCTTTTTCATCAATCGCACACACAGAGTCATGTGCCTTCAAGTCGACTCCAACAAATATAGACCCTATCATAGGGTTTTATTGGCAAGATTTATTCAGAAGAGGTTTGCCATTTCCTTCCTCTTAGTCTGAGTGTGAGCTGCCCAATTTCAGCCATGTAGTTCCATGGCTGAACAGGGATTCAAACCCTGGTCTACCAAAGTCCTATTCCAACACTCAAACCACTGCACCATGCTGGCCCTTGGTACTTGATCCTTTTAACTGGAGATTGAAGGAACTCATCCTCAGACCTTCTTCAAAACAAGTAAATGTCCAATCACTGAGTATGATCCTGTACTAAAACTCAGTATGCTACCTCTCGGCCTGATAATATGAGATTCTCCCAGTCAGTAGCCAGGATGACTGGGGGATTCTGGGAGTTGTAAACAAAAAAAAAGTAACTTTACCAAGCTCTTCACCTGCCATCTAAGAGAATATACAGCATTAAGTAATGAAGTTTATTGCTTAGCTTTTACCTGGAATTGTGACAGGAAAAAATATAGCAATGTATTTTGTGCTCAAGTGAACTAGATAATAATAATATGCTAATGGAAGCTTCTAATTTATAGGTCTCCATGAACAAGGGCTATCTCTGGCAACAGTCTCCATAAATAACTGTGTAATCAAAGCCTTATGTCCACATTTTTTATCAAATAATAATCACTTGTTTTTGTACATAGGATTATTTTGAAAGGAAAGGAATTTTGAATCAAGGTACTTTTTTTTATTGTGTTCCTTAATAAACTTGAATACACACAAGGTTGGTATGACAGTCCTGAGCTTAATGTACTTAGCAAAGAAATGGGTGGCTTCTGTTACCATTGGGGGTTATTATATACATGAGATGAGGTTTTGTCAGCTGTGCATCAATCACAATGTTATACAAGATAAAAAAAAATCCATCAGGCAGGTAAAAGATTACATTCTATAATTTTAAATTTCTTATGGCTTTTGAGGTAGGGCTAGGAAAAATAGTCACATTGGGGCTATCAGTTGGCATTTCTGGTTCAAATGCATGATTGTAGAGTTTAGAATTGCAAGACAGTACAGTGGGCCCACGGTATCTGCTGGGGTTTGGTTCCAGCCAGCCCCACCACCACCACCATGGATACTAAAAGCTGTGGATGCACAAGTCCTATTATATACAATGGTGTAGTAAAATGTCATCCCATATATCAAATGGCAAAATCAAGTTTTGCTTTCAGGATTTTTTTCTTTTGGAATATTTTTGAGCCCCGGTGGGTTGAATCCCTGGATACAGAATCCATGGGTATGGAGGGCCAACTGTACTTCTTTGAGTCTGGGGGGGGGGGAACCAAAACCTTTTTTGTATGGTATTTTGGAGTTGGAGACAAAGTCCCTTAGCTAGCACAGCCAATGGAAGTTGTAATCCCAAGAAGAAACTTGTCCAATCTGTAGGAGAATCTGAGGAAATTTGCTGAACATCAACAGTTGTGTTCAGCAGAGCTGACAACAGGCTTCCAAATCCAGGTTGCCTGCCCTATCTGCAGGGGATACATTCCCAAACTTACCTCAATTACTTGAAACTGCAGGTAATGGGGAATCCAATAAAAGCATAAAATACTGTATTTACTTGAAAAGTGGAGAGGAGCTAGGAAATGCCTAGTGAGACCACATTTTCTGGCTGATGGATAATCGAAACTGTGGGTATCAGTCCTGCAAGTATGGGGGGGGGGGATGACCTGTAATATAACATTTGTATGGCATTACGAACAACTGCTTCGTTCATCCCTCAAGACCTGAATTCCCGGCACCAGTATTTATACCAGGTCAAACCAATCCAGGAGTTTCACATTGTGTGCCAGTTACCAGGGCTGATGGGCTACATGGGGGTGGGCAGTTATGGGAGGGTAGGATGATGTATTAGCTCTTCCAGGAGACCTTGGAGGGCCACACTCTCCCCAACCCCAACCCCTAGACAAAATGCCACCAAATACTCATGTGTGTGTGTGTGTGTGTGTGTGTGTGTGTGGAGTTGGTTGGTTATGTTTCTGGGCCCCACTAGAAGTGAGCAGAAGTCACTTCCTGTTTAATTGCTGGTTTGTTTTTGTTTGTTTGTTTGTTTTTAAAAAGGCCTCCCCAGTTCTTAAAATGGCCCAAACAGCAAAAACATGGAGAAAATGCCCCCAAATCCCCAAAGGACATTTGGGGCTTCAGGGAGGCATTTTTTTGGAACGAAAAATCCGTTAAAAAAAATACTTGGGGAGCCCTCTGTGTGTCCCTGGTATACACCCTCATCCCATTCCAAACATGAAAAAGTAACTGCCCTGAGTGGACATACAACTTTATCAGACCAGTCAAATAAGGCATCATAAAGACACCTAATGATTGCAAAAGGGTGGCGTACCAGACAATGTTGCCCTGTCACAATTATACATTGTTTAAAAAATGTACTTTTTTTATTGACATCTCAAGCCATCATTTGATCCCCCATAGAGATTTTCTTCCGGCATTGTCTGCGTTTGAATTCACGTGCCATTGTACTCATGTAAATGTAGGACTTTTTCGGACAAACAAAAAATAACGCTAGCAGCCTCGCCAGGTTGCGAGGCTGCAGTGCTAGAGGGTGTCCGTTTCGCATGACTCCCCTTCCCAGCGGTACTGTTGCGGTACTGCTGGGACATTTGACCGTCATATTTTGCATTTGACCGTCATATTTTACTCACAATCAAATGCAAAATATGACAGTCAAATGTCCCAGCGGTACTGCAACAATACCGCTGGGAAGGGGCGTCATGCGAAACGGACGCCCTCTAGCGCTGCAGCCTCGCAACCTGGCGAGGCTGCTAGTGTTATTTTTTGTTTGTCCGAAAAAGTCCGTAGTGTCAATGGCCAAACACTTCTGGGTGCGATTGGGACATCCAGGTAGGGGACGCTATTTTTATGACCCTTCCCATTTACTTGGAACTTTTAAAGTGTGTTTTGGTGCTTTCCTAAACTGTGTGTGTGTGTGTGTGTGTGTGTTTTATTTCCCATGCTAGCATCTTCTCATGAGATTAGATGAGATTTGAAATCAGGAAGTGAATGGACCTCTGTTCACTCCACGTTAGTGCCTAGGAAGCCTCTTTGATAGGTAAGGTAAGGTAAGGTCTGGTGGGGTGAGTTCTTTTGCCAGCATAAAAATGCCACAATTTATGCTGGCAAGAGAACTTGTGCAGAGGGGTGGTCTGATCAAGTCCATAGTCCCAATTTCTTTTTTTATAGGGCCTTCCCCAAAATGTACCCTTTCCTTCATAAAGTTACATGAAAGCACATTGGGAAGGGTGTGCATTAAAGAAATATACATTAATAAATTTATCCATCCAGGCAAACGTCTTTGACTGTTTAGGTTCTTAAAAGGCTACCTTTGGAACTCTATATAGTCAGCCACATTTGCAGTAATTTTTCAGGATTGCCACTTCTCTTTTTTCCTGATAGGTTTCTCAACCTGTCTATTTGGGTGGGGGTGTCTAGGTTTTTGGCAAACAGGTCCAACATGATCCACTCCCTATTGGGAATAGCTGTATTTGTTGGATTTAATCAGTGCAGTTGGTTGTGAATTTATTTCAGCACATTTTTTTTGATTAAAAAAAAACCCCTCATCAACATTCATAAATTTAATGAAAGAACTTCACTTTTTCTTTAATATTACATGTGGGAGAAAGCAAACCTGACAGATTCATCCATCTGTCTGTTATCTCTTACTTCATGCCTGCATGAACTTTGGAAAAATTAGCCAAATCCTTCAGGTACGGAACAACTTGGGGATAATTGGATTGCAGTTGTGACTGCGTTCTGGATTTGGTCCACTGTTCTATGGTTCAATTTGAGAGTGTTAATTTCTATTGTGGTTTTATCGGTATGTGCTCAGTTTTGTGGAGTGCTTTAAAAGTCCAGCTGGAGCAGTGATGTCAAGCATGCATTCTGAAAATATACGGGGAGCTGGGGGAGAGAGCAAACTCTTCTGTTCTTTTACAGTTGCCCTCTACCATTTGTTTTCCTTTGCTTAGAAAAATGGAATTAAATAGTGTCCAGCAATTGTTGGAAAGAACCATGCCTCTTCCTTTCCTCCTGCCACTTCCCCTTCATTGCCCAGATCTTTAGCTATCTGTTATCACATCAGGAGGTGTCAGTGCTGTTCCCTTTACACAGCTGCAATAATCACATACATCAAGATACAGCCTGAGATATTTTTTTGCACACATGAGCATTCTTCCAAGCCTGTTGTGAATGCAAATCTAAGGCATAAGTCCTGTAGGGGGAAAAGTTAACCTTTTAAGTCTGTGAATCTGTTTCTAGATTGAACACAGCATCTTATTTTGGTAGCCACAGCACTAAACAGGGGCAGGGGGAGTCCAAACAGTGGAAATAATCCTAATGGGATTCAAATAGAAGGTGATTTGTCTATACAAATATTTGCATCAATACGTCTCATTCAGAAGGGGGGCAGCCAAATCCATCTTAAACTTCATCAGGGAAGCCTTCAAGGCTTTTTTTTTTTTTTGAGTTTTTAAAAAGCTCTGTTGGTGATGCGAATGTGCGATCATTAAGACAGTCCCATTTGCATTGCTGTGCTGAGGCAGTGCAAGCTGATTGGCCGAATGAACATGGGGGAGGGGCTTGCAAACAGGATTTTTGGCTATGCGAGAAGTTGGTAAGTCAATAAAACAATGATCTTTTATTCTCTTTTATTCTTTTTTCTTTTGTAAATATGGAGGATCATTTGTATGCACCATGGTGAACACTTAAAAAAAATTCAGCAGCGGCAGATTTAAAAGCACAAGTAATTCACTCGCTGCCACCATATTTGCTATGGGGCATGCAAAGTTTAGGGTGAATCTATTAACCATTAAGATAGGCCCTAGCTTTTTCTTCAGAGGGGATCATATTTTTCCCCCTCGTATAGATGGGGCCTCTAAAACACACACTCAGAGACTACTGGCTACCAGTCAGTTAAGCTAAGGTTATACACCATTCTTACAAATCATGTAGAGATGGAAATTGAGCAATAGAAGCATATGCAGTCATACACACTCACAAATAATGAGCAAGAACTATTTCCAAATTATGGCTTCAATCCACCATCCCTTCAAAGTAACATAGGCTGCTGTCACACTGCAGAAATAATGCAGTTTGACACCACTTTACCTTTCATGGCTCCATTCCTCTGGTGGAAATGTTTTATGTGCAGAAAATAGCATTTCTGTAAAAAAAAAAAAAGCTTTTTTTTTTCCCTACACAGAATAAGACCCTCATGCTGCAAATAAGCCTTTGAAAACTGCAGTTTTCAACAAAGTTCTCACAGTGAGGTAAATGGTAAAATCATTTGTTCTTGCCTGTGGGAGTGAAAGTTACAAAGATTTACATCCTACACCACAGTTTGTTATGCTAGCAGTTGCAACTTTCCCAGGGCTACACCAGGACTGCTGAGGAGGTGATGCAAAGTCTTTGCCTCCTTGTTGTGACAAGAAGGCTTCCAGTTTAGAGCAACCTGTTTCTCCAATGCCTGCCTTCCAGATGCTTCTTCAGAGGCAAGGTGCTTTGGAAACTGGCCTGGACTATGCCATGAAACAGGCATTTGTCCAAGCCCTCCTAAGCACCTTCCTTCTAAGAACTGCCTCCATTCCAGAGGTCAAGAATTGGAAATATTGGACTTTTATCAGACAAGGTGAATTGCACCAAAAAACCATGTCATTTATGATGTGATGATAACACAAAGGGCAAAATTATCAGATGTTGTCGTAGTCCAGCCGTTCCTGGGGCGTAGCACTGCACTGCTTAGCCCATCAATAAAAAAGTGATGCCTCATCCATGCAGTGCTACACCCCAGGAATGGCTGAACGATGTGAACGTCTGATAATTTGTGCAATTTTGCCCTGTATGTTATTGTCACATCATAAATGATGTGAGTTTTTTGCGCAATGGCTGAATGACAATGACATCTGATAATTTAGCCCTTTTGTGTTATTGTTGCATCCTTATGACATGGGTTTTTTGCCACGTTTGATAAAGTCTATAAACTGGCATCCTGTTACACAGTTATGATGTCATAAGCTAAGCTTACAACCTCATAACTGTTTGGTATCCACATTTATGATGGTAACACAATTGCCACAATTGTAAATGCCTCCCAAATCTACCTTAAAATCCAGGAAACCAGGACAAGGTATGGAGTTATGCAGCGCTGGTGAGCAGGAAGCTGAAGGATGTCACTGTCAGCCCCATCCCACCAGTGAAATATGGTGTGATAAGCAAAAGCAAGGACCCCTGTGGGATCCTGTCACAACTCCCACCGCTCATTGGTGGGAGGAGCTCGTCCATCAGCACCTTGCTCAATAGCACTGCAGAACTGTGATCCCATGTAGAGCTGCTTGGATTTTAAGATGGGTTTGGGGAGTCCAATCAGGAGATGAATCATAACTGTGACGTTGTGTTTATGTGTCTGATGCAGATTCTCAGCCTTCAATTGCTCACAGATGGCAGCCATCTCCTCCCATTGATGAGGACAACAAACTTGCATTACCTCTTTCATGGCTGCTGTTCTTGTAGCTTTTTTCCTCCTTCAACCACTGGACTGCCACCAGTTACACCTGTGCAATCACACACTGGCATAGGTCCCCAGCAGGATATAGTTAGATTTTAGAGAAAAACAAAAAGAAGTTGCAAAATAAATTCTAGACGCTTCACTCTGCGACTCACCTTCCACATCAATGATAGGTATTCTCTGTTATCCTTTCTTTTTTAAAAAGCAGTTCAAAGAAAGCTAGTGACAAAAGTTCTCTTGGTCACAACAACCCAACCAAAGGAGATAGGCAGGGGAGAGATGTGACAGGAAGTATCCAGGCATCTGGAGTAGAAGATAAGAGAGAGAAGAAGTATCCTCGAGCCAAGAATGATCTATAACCTGAAGCATATCTTGATGCTTCACTTTGAATGCTCTTTATTTTCATACACATGCAAAGGCCCTTGTCAGAGTCCTGTGCCATCTTCCCTACCAATACTGACAGTTTGGAGCCCTCTGGGAATCAAAAATCCAAAAGCACTTGAGATTTTTATGCCTTCTAGACTGCCTGTTCCATGCTTATCTGTGAAGTGGCTGCAACAGAAGGTTATAGTTGTGACGGAGGGCTAGCTGTAATAAGGAAAGGAGAACACAGAATTGGAACTGTGCCAGTGAGGAAACGTTCAAAGTTGAATTATTTATCACATATCTAATTGAAAGAATTGGGTGCAATTAAATTATCACCTTCTCTAAAGATTAAAAAATAAAATAAAATCCCCCTTCCTCCAAGAAACAACCCCATCACTGAATATTGTTCCACTGCTACTTAAGAACCATTGGTTTCCCCTTATTTCTGCTTGGCACCATTTCCCTTCTTCTTTGTCCTTGCACTCCATGGCCTCATTTGCCAAATCTTGGCTGTCACCTCCTAAATGTTCTTGCTTGTTTGCAAATGTCTACAATGTTGTCATATCAGATGTGCCGTTATTACGTCACTGACAAAAATATGTGTAAATCTGCAGCCAACAGAATAAAATGTCAGTGAGGGCAAACGATGATGGGACAGTGAGGTCGAAAGAGAAGGGGGGGAATTAAAAATGGCAAAATGAAGATAATAAAAACCACATGAAATGAATTGTAACAAGTGGTGAAAATCACCAAGGATGACAGACTGTATTTGACATTCGAGGGTGGGGGTGGGAAGAGCTGGATTGTTTTGGCTTGATGCAGCTCAAATTTGTGCTTATTGAATGTTTCTTGGTACCTCCTCCCCAAAAAGCAAAAACTTGGCAAATGATATACAATGAAGACTCTTTCCAGGCATACCCAGCAATCCAACTCTTCTGGAAAAGGTGGGTGGGCATTATTATAGTTGGAATTGATTTCTATGAAATCTGCATTCTGTTTCCACACAGTGCAAGGTGCTTCAGGGGAGGAGTTGCCATTGCTGGCAGGGGAGAGGCCAGGTACAAAGTTGCCAGGTATGATTTCACCTGGACATTAACAAAGGGAGGCAGAGGATATTTAGGTCCTCACACCTCCCTTCACATCTTCTTTGCTGGGGGAGCTTCAATGGATCAACAACAGATGGATGGAGCAGTGGAGTGGCAATGGAGCAGCATTGGACAATGAACTGGATGGCTGGCTTTACTTCTTTGTCTCATGGTGGAGGGAGTGGGATCGAGCGGCGGGCAGTGGGTTTCACTGCCCCTGCCACTCGATCTGGACAGTGTTTGGGGGTACCGGAATGTGGGTTGGGGCAACTGGGTCTGTTGCCTTGTGTTGCATAATTTGTCTGGTGGGCTTCTGTGTTCAATGTAGGGAGGCCTTGGGGAGTTCATTTTAAGCCTGCTAGGCCCGGTAGGCCCTATACTCCATGATATGCTGTGATAGGCCTTCTAGGCCTTTGTTGGTCCTGGTGGACTTATTGACTGGGCAGTGGGCTCCTTTGGTCTTGTGTAGGCTCACAGGCTAGCTAAGCCCCAGTGAGCCTGATCGGTTTGTTGTTAGTCCTCTTTTTTGGGCCTAGTACCTTAGCCAGCTCTGTGTTGCATCTTTAGGCCTTTGTAGACCCCAGTGGGCCTATAGGCTTTCAGAAGGCCCATTGGCCTGGTGGTAGGCCTGTAGGCCTCAGTAGGCTCTAGCAGGCCTAATCAGTTTCTTAAACCCCCTTTTTGGACCTGACCTACATTGTGGGGGCTGTGGGTCTCCAGAGGCCCTGTGATGCCTGATTCAATGGGTGTTAAGCCACTGGATGAGTCTTAGGCTTGTAGGAGTTTTTTTTTTTTAGGCCCAGTAAGGCCTAATCAGTTTGGTTGGGCCCCACAGACCCTTTAGGGGGGGTCTTTAAGCCAAATTAGGCCCACAGGCCTCATGCAAACTCCCATAGTTAGACCCATAGGCCTCATTAGGCCCCTAAGCATCCTGTAAGCCCCATAGTGTCAATTTTTATAGTCCAGGACTAAAGGTATTTGTAAGGCCAGGGCTAGTTTCCTGTCCTTCAGTGGAAAAAAGGGAGCTGACCACACATTTCCTTTGTATTATGGACATCTCTTAAATCAGGGCATATACAGCATGGAACACAAGCAGGTCTTGCACTAAATCTTCTGACCACAGATCAATCAAGAGTTCCACTTTCAAAAGCAATATGCCTTTGGAAATTCACAAGGAAAATGTGATGGTGATGATGGCATAAGCTTGTTGCTGATTTCCAATGCTTCAGAAGGTTGCAAGGAACCTCAAAGGCCATCTATCCCATATCCTTGCTTAATGCAGGACATAACTGCTACAGGTATTTCAGATTTGTAACTACCCGGCCTTTGCTCTAACAGAGAAGACCCTGTCATCTTCTGTTATAGTCTGTTGCACACCGAACAGTGCTTACCATCAGGGAGTTCCTCTTATTTTGACTAAATAGTCAAAACATTCTTTCTTATTATTTGAACCCATTGATTATGATCGTGCCCTCTGGAGAAACAGATAACAAATTTGCACCATTATCTATGTGACAGCTTTTCAAATATCTGAAGATAGCAATCATTGAATCTCTTAATAATCTCTTCTCCAGGTTAAACATGCCCAGAGGCTTCAATTTTCCCTCAAAGGACTTTGTTCCTTGTCACCAGTTTCCCCCCCGCCACACACTCTCCTGGGACATGTTCCAATTTGCTGGTATCCTTCATAAGCTGCAATAGGCATAGTCATCCAGGCAGTCCATGGTCACATTAAGTCTCCTGAAGACTTCAGTGATGCCAACTTTATGAAACCCCACAGTATTACCAAGAAATGTATTATGCTAATAAATCCATATTTATTTATTTAGAGCCCTCCCCCGAATAATCTGAGGCCCTAAACTGTAATTTGCTTAGTGTTGTGTTATTGTTGTGTGCCTTCAAGATGTTTCTGGCATGTGGTGACCCAAAGGCAAACCTATCATGGGGTTTTCTTGGCAAGATTTTTTCATAGGGGGTTTGCCCTTGCTTTCCTCTGAGGCTGAGAGGATTGACTTGCCCAAGGACACCCACTGGGTGGGCTGAGCATGGATTTGAACCCTGATCTCCAGAGTCCTAATCAAATACCCAAATCATTATTCCACACTGGCTCTCAATGTACTTAACTTGTGCATATATCCAGCTCTGAGTTTGGTTCTGCCAAAATCATAAATGAACCATGATAGCATTGCAAAAATAATGTCTCTCACTGAGATGGACAAAGAATGTCCTCTGCCACTGAACTGTGGTCTTTAAATGGTATAAGTAAAGATCATCTTAGAATAATGTTTGCCTAAATCCCACTGTTAGTCCTGACTAGAGTAGAACCACTGAATCAGTTGGATTACCTATGTATTGACACACCATTCAACAATTGATACAATTCATCTACTCTTTCTGGGACTAACATAATTTCAGCCACAATATCTATTTTGCAAACATATCTAACAGCATTCAGTGGTACATTTGTCTTGCATCAATGCTCATATCTGCCCTATGATTTCCCCGGCAGAGCACCCTGTCCACAATACAGCAGTGAAAAGAAAAAAGTAAGATATGAGTCTTCCACACTAGCCATGTTTTTTTTTCTCTCCTTCTTCTCTGAAATGCTTTTTCCCTTCTTCTCTGAAATGCTTTTTGACCACAGATAATGTTCTCTTTGGAGATTAAGAACCATGTCCATCAAACAGATTCCAGCAGCCTTATGTATATTAGAAAAGAAGTTCACAGAAAGACTGCATGGTCTATTCTTGGATGAATTCCAAATTAAAGTGGAGGAAGAAGAAGAAGAAAGGCCGTATATTTTAAGAACATCCATTGTGGTTATTTTTCCATATCTCATATAAGAACTAGAGAAGCAGGTATCTCTGATTGATAATTGCATGCATTTGAAACACAGCCAAAGTGGAACCAACTGCTCACCTTTCATTCTCAGTAAATGGCAATTTCTCTATTGGAAAGTTTGTGTGTGTGTGTGTTTGTGTGTAACAGAAAGCACCTATTTTGAAGGTCCATTGCTTCAGTTTCACTACCAATACACAGAAAGGAAATAATTTGCTAGATCTTGGATATGAGTACCCATATCCATGGCTCACAGAGCGGGATGGGGTTCTATAAACCATCTAAAAATGGGTAAAAACTCCATAAAACTAAATGCAATATTTTCTGGAAGTGAAAGAAGATATAATCCAGATACTTCAGTATAGGTTCATTGATGTGATGAAAGCATAAGAAAGATTCTGCTAACTCAGACCAAATGCCCATGCACTGTGGTCCAGTATTCTGTTTCCTGTGGCCCTTTCACAAAAGTGATTATAACACTATGGTCCCACTTTGCCTATCATGGCAACACTCTATGAAATTCTGGAATTCGGAACTTGTTATTGTTGTTGCCATGAAATCAGCTTCAATTTATGGCAACCCTATGAATGAGAGACCTCCAAGTCAACCTGCTTTTAACAGAACTGCAAATTCAGGGCTGTGGTTCTCTTGATTGAGTCTAAACATCTATAATGTCGTCATCTTCTTTTACAAGTCTTCTACCTTACCAAGCATTATTACCTTTTTTTAGTGAGTCATGTCTTCTCATGATATGTCCAAAATAAAAAAGTCTCTTGGCTTCTAGGGAAAGTTCAGGCTTGACCCATTGATTTGCCTTTTTAGCAGTCCATGGTACCCTTGGAACTCTTCTCCAGCACCATATTTAAAATGAGATGATTCTCTTCCTATCAGCTTTCATCATTGTCCAGCTTCCAAAACCATACATAGAAATTGGAAACATGACAATATGAACAATCCTCATTTTAGTACTCAATTATATATCTTTATACTTGAGGATATTATCTAGTTCTGTCATAGTTGCTTTTCTGTCACAGTTGCTTTTCCAAGTCTTCTTCTGATTTCTTGGCTGCAGGTTCTATTCTGACAGACCTTGACTGTGCCAATGTATAGAAAATTTTTAACTATCTCAATGTCTTCATCATCTACTTTGGAGTTTAGGGGAAAGTGTTTAGGATTCTCAACCAAAGAACTCTAGTGCCTCACCAAACTATGATTTCAGAGGATGCAGCTATGGTTGCTAAAGTGGAATCATATCGCCATAACTGTAGTGGCCAGTCAGGTGCTTCCAAGCAGCCGACAAGCAGGACACAAAGACAATTCTCTCTCTGCCATTGCTTCTCAACAGTTGGTATGGCTTGACGGCTGGTGACTTCACTTTGACTTCGAAGGAGTTATCCAAGGTTCTGAACCTATTTGGAAGATAAATGCTGGAGTGTGAACTGGCCCAGTGACATGGAAGTGAACAGCCACCAGTGGTGGCTAGGGCTGGGAAAGAATTCTGATGATTTTTTATATTACTGACAAAATTACCCATTCCACACTCTCCCAAGACTTACTGCAAAACAAAAGTGCACCTTGCTGTGAAATTGACCCTTTGTAAGGCTTGTGGTACAGTTTGCATACTTGAAATCCTGCACCCATTTTAAAAATGCAAACAGCTAAATGCATGCAAATACACAGAGATAGAGAAGTATAAGCAAATAAATGCACTCATTACAGAAACTGTGTATAAAAAATATGTAAACATGTTGAGATAGGAAGAGAACACAACAAAGTCTCGCGTCCTGTTACAAGCAAAGGATGAAACAGGTGAGGCTTGGAAAAAGTCAGAAAAATTGTTCATATCTGTTAGTAAAGTGAACAGTCAGTTCTTCCATGACTCAAAAGATGGTTTGGTAAATTCACAGAAGCCAGCAGTCTATATCACATTTTGTAGCAGTGAATGTACCATTATTCTGCCCTGTGTAAACAAGTATTGTCTCTCCTGATATCATGTTTGCTTTTCCTCTCACAACAAAAAGACACTTGTCTACATGATTATTGCACAAAGATCACAGCCACAAGCATTACTTAGTGACAGAAAAACCTAAAAGCCTGAAATGTAGAGTCCAGGCATCAAGGACACCTTTAAAAAAAGAGATTTATTTAGGAGACAGAGGTTTTTCTATTAAGGGATGACCTTTCAGTGTCTCCAAAGCACCTTCTGAATCTTAGTCCACACTTGTCATGGAATTTGATTGAGGGCAGAAGGGCACGCCAAATTTCTCCCAGAAAAGCAGGCAAGAGTTACTGGCCCAAGGAAGCTTGAGTGCTACCTTGTGCAATTGACAGCTTGACAGATAAGCCTCTTCCACTCTTTCCCCACCATAATAATTGGACATACCACTCAAGGTCTTTGGAGAAAGGGCCAGTGTTACAATCAGTTCTTTAAGAAAGATTGTGAGAAGCTCCTTCACTAGAGCAAATTAAACAAAATCTACAGCACAAAAGGGGAAAATAAAAGCAAACTAAAACCTTGGTTTCTATAACTGATAGGGTTAGACTAATAGGATCAAATAAATGGAAGGGAATCCATAAGCCTTTGAATCCAATCCTCCACTGAATGCAGGAAATCTAGCCATTCGATCCCCAGCAGGTAGCTGTCCAGCATCTTTTTGAAGATGTCCAGGGGGAAAAAACAGACCCCATCATCTCTCTAGGTAATTAGCTACATTGCCAAACTGCTCTTACTGCCAAGTCATTCCTTCAAATGTTCAACTGGAATCTATTCTCCTCTAATGTAATACCATTATACATGGTCCTACCCTCTGGGGCAACCAACCTGCACCCACCTCTGTGTGAAAGTTCTTTAGATATTTAAATAGTGCATTAGTACAATCATGTCAACTCTCAGTTTTCTTTTCACCAGACTGAAAGTGCCCAACTCCTTCGCAGGTCAATATAATAGGGTTTAACAGTCCAGAGTCAGTATCAATGAGCTAAGAAAATCCAGCAGATTGAGTAAATAAAGTTATGCTGGAGGCAGTATCTTAGAATAGTCCCAGGGTCAAAACAAAGGGAGGCCTCCAAGAGTGTCAGGCAAGCCACATGATAGTGATCCAAACTTGAAGTTAAATAACAATCCAGTTCTAACCAGTCCTTCCAGCAAGCAAACAGAGATGTTCCAAGAGACAAAGTCAAAACGGAATCCAAAGCCAAGCAGCATCAGGTCACAGGATGCAAAAGCAAATGGAGCCATGAGCTGAGGATCTACATTGTCCTCAGCAACTTTATGGTGCCAGTTCTGAAGCTATTATGGCTGTGTTGCCTGAGCCCCACCCAGAACTTAGAGACAATTAATACTGTATTAAAGCTCTCTGTGATAGGAACCCTTGCAACTGAGAAGATCTCTTATTCCCAAGGAACATCTTACTCCTGGTGAGATCTCCACTGTAATCAAGCATTCCTGGTAGCCATGAGCCAAGCCGAGGCATTCACACATCATGAATCACACAGGAGATTTTCAGATGGGGAAATTATATCCCAGGGAGAACGGGACAGAATTGTTTCTGTCCCGGAAGCAGTGCTGTGGTTCGCATGCCCACTTCCCTCTCCCGATCTTCCATCGTCCTGACGCTGTCCTTTTTCTCGTTCTTTTTATTAACGACAAACTCTTGTTAATAAAATATCACAGAAGGGACTGGCAGGGAACTAGAAAAAGGACAGCATCAGGACGACGGAAGATTGGGAGAGGGAAGTGGGCGTGTGAACCACGGCGCTGCTTCCGGGAGAGAAACAATTCTGTCCCGATCTCCCCGGGGAATAATTTCCCCATCTGAAAATCTCCACAGAGTGGGAGAAAGTCCAGTTGCTTTGTCTGACTGAACTCACACTGTCTCTGTCTGGGGTCCAGCTTCTCTTATCCAAGGATCCTGAGTACAGAAAGTTGGTGAGTCCTCCTTGCGTTCATCTTCACTGTTGCGGGCATGGCCGTTCTTCTCCTGTCCAGCTTGTGGCATTCCCAGAACTGAGCCTAAAAGAAACTCAAATTTGGGCAGCATAATAAATATTTGAAGTGTGGAACTCAGAAAATAAAGTTCCTTTTAGACTTCCAAATTCTGTTTACTCAATGTGCGTGTCAAATTCATTTTTAACAGTCCAAGAGGTCAAAAATAGAGAAGTTGAGAATAAACATATTGCAGGATGAAATACAAAAGCCAACTTACTGGAAAACGCCTCCTTCAATTAGATTCATGGAACCTTTCAAAGCTTGTGTCAGTTTCATTGTTACTAAAACAAATTAGATTAAACTAATTATACAAATGAAGGTGAATTAGATCAGCTGAAGTCAGATTGAGTTAAGGGATATTCATCTGTGAAGTTGTGCATTTCAACGGAAAAAAAAATACTTTGTAGAAATGAAAAACCAAGGATATACAGATAAATCTGAAGAACAATTTTGCATCTTGATAACTGTGCCCCCAGGAGGATCCAGAAACACAAGCAGTTGTGTTGAGCTTTATCAACAAATCAGTTCTAGCAGTCTACAGCTCCACAAAGAAACACTTCTTTGCAAAATAAATGGGCTTTACTTGCCGATTAAACATAAACAATTCAAAATATTTACAAAAAAGAGTAACCCACAAAATATCGATCCTGTACAGATATTCAGGCTCAATCTCTTCTCCCCTGCAGTTACTGAGAATAGGGGAAACTGAGGCAGACAGGGCTGGCAGGTATGTCATTGCCCCTGCTATTTAAAACAATCATGATCAGCCCTTGTTCCATTATAACAGTCATCAGAATTATTGCATTGCATTTAGTACCACATAGCTTGCAAGCCACTTTGGAAAGACAATGAGGATGAAAGACAGCTAAGAAATACGTTGTATATGTAAATAATAAATGGTCTGAATCTCACCCTCTAGTCCAACCTCCTGCCCTGCAGGAATATACAACTAAAGCATTCTTGAAAAATGGGCATCCAAGCTCTGTTTAAAGACTTCCACAGAAGAAGTGTCCATAACCCTACAAGGCAGTCTACTCCATTGTCAAATAATTCTTACAAATATGTTCTCCCTAATGTTTTGGTGGAACTTCTTTTCTTGCACTTTGAATCCATTGGTTCTTGTTTCTGGAGCAGCAGAAAGCAAGCTTGCTCCATCTTCTATATGCAGCCTTTCAGGTATTTAAATATGACTATCGTATCACCTTTCAATCTTCTCCAAGCTACCCTCCCCAACTAGAGTAGACCCACTGAATCTACCTATGTGTTGACTCAACACTCAATCACTGATTCAATGGGTCTACTCTAGTTGGAACTGACCAATAGGAGTCAGGCCAAATACCTGTTCTTGCCCTGCTCTTTTATTTTTCTTCTGATATCCTTCATTTTTGTTATCTTTCAAAGGAGAGGAGCTAGCAAACTCTTTTTTAAGGATCACAAACACTTGTTCTCCAACATTTCACAGATGAACACTGGGGCACATGTGGCCAAGTAACATCACAGTGTCGTCAAGATGACGAAAGCTATTGAGGAAGAATACTCAAGCTAGAAAAGGTGGCAGCATTGGCTTTTGCCTGAGTTGACTGGGAATGGCACTATTAATACTCCTCTGCTCCCCCTCCCCTCGCTGCTGAGTTAATTGACTGCAAACTACTTTTGCACTTTGAACTCAGTTTGCACCAAGCTGAGCCCAAAGGGGGATAAGTGGAAGGAAGAGAAACAATCTGAGACATTTCAAAGCAATTTAAATAGTGGGATGACAGAGGACTGATCAGGAATGTCTCTGGCTATGCGGATAGTTGGAAGGGATGCAAACACATTCCTCCTACATTTAAATAATGCAATAGTTTGCGTTCAATTTGGTGTGTGTGCGTGCGTGTGTGTGTGTGTCTCAGATTGTATTTGGGAAAGGTGCATGCCTCCTCTTCCATTGAAAGAGAGAAGAGCTATATCTTTCTCAGGTCACAACTAATAAAGAGACGAGAAAGCAAAATATCCCCCCAGGCTTCAGAGAATTTTGGAAAGGTCCCAAACTGCCATCTTACAACACTTCAGGAAGCAGATTCAATCTTAATCTGCACAGCTGGGCCTGGTGTGTTGTTCTCTTCTTCCCAGTATCTGCCAAGTAAACATGATACCTTCAAACTTTTCAGCAGTGCATACTTATAATTTTAGCTTCTACAGCCCAGTGCTAGGGAAGCATCTCTGCAACATTGGCTGAATGGAATTTAATTCTTTCTCCACTCTTTTCAGATCAGCGTCTGTGTCAGCAGGGTACTGTTACAACAAGAGACTTTATTACAGCTTATCCAACACTTGGCAAGTTCTGAATCTTAAGGAGTGCTGTTTTGTACTACAAAGATGAATGCTCTTCACTGAATACTAGAAAAGAGGAGAGAAATACAGAAAGGAAATTGAAAGAGGATTTCTGAAAGCATCTTGCAAAGCTTTTTAAAAAGAAGAAAATGTAGAAATGCCTTTTTCTGGAAGAACCGATATCATATGTAGAGCATATTTCTCCCCCATCCAACCCTTCTATCCTATGGCGCTGTTAATACAATGACAGAAAGAACAAGAAAGGCAAAGGCTGTTTCATATGTGTACTTATAAATCAAATGCCAAAAAGGGGAGCGGGGAGGAAACCCTCAAAGCTAGAATTCATTCAAAATGGATGTAGCAAAATTGTGTATATGGATGCAAGTGGAGAGTGCATAGGGGAAAGGCTCAGAATTGTTAAAGGCAACATCATTGCTTTATAGCACTATGTCTCAGAATCCCTATAAAAACCTACCAGAATCTTAATATCCCTGGGGGAGGGCATTTTTCATCAGTCCAGCCACCATCACAGGCCTCTTAGTTGCAGGGAGTCTCTTTTATGGGATGTGTGTTCCATATTTTTTAATATTATAGATTTTTAAAAAATGATTTTGTACTTTTTTTATACAGTGGGCCCTCCGTATCCATGGATTCAATATCCACAGATTTGAGCATCCAAGAATCATCACTACATACCCATACTTAAAATGGTCATTCCCATTGATGAATATGGCACTCTACCATCCACAGTTTTTGCTATCTGTGGGGAGTTTCAGAACCAAACCACCATGGATATGGAGGAGCCACTGTACTTGTGATGAAATTTTAGAATGATAATTTATGTAATTGTGTTTGCAATTGTTTCTTATTAGGTTTTGGTTTTATCTTGTTTTAGCCTAAGTAAATAAACTAAAATTTAGCCCAAATAAATAAACAAAAACAATACACCAAACAAGCATAAACAATATTTGCCTAATCAGACTAGTGATATTTTGAGTGCTAAACCTAGGCCGATTGATATATCAGGCAGGAATTTTTAGGGACTTGTGAGATAATAATGTGGTGTTGTTGTCTACTACAACAACAAAAATAATACAATTACAGAATCCATTCATCCATCCCTCGGAGGCACTGGAGGGGGAGGGAAAACTTTGCTCCTGCTTCTTCCTGCAAGTTTGTGGCTGGAGCAGATTGAATGGCAATGTGCAGGCCAAGCCAGCCAGCCTTTGCCTTGGCTCCTGTCATGTTGCCACTCCATGCAGGGAGGAGGTGGGCCAAGCAGCCTTCAAGCCTTCACGAACCTGCTGTGAGGATATCACAGCCCCCTGGGGGTCCAAGGATCACAGGTTAAAAACTATTGGTATAGAGGGGAATTCTGAAATTTGGGTGGTCATTACAGCACTCCCCATACAAGGACACCCCTGACAGGTGGGCTGATCCATATCGAATCTGCAAATTTCTCAGGCTCAATTTTGTTGGGTTTCTCCAAATCTGCCCTGCATTTTCGTCCATCTTTCTTCTGTATTGGGTTGATACAACAATTGACATTCTTGTTGGTTTGTCCCAATGGGAGTGGACCCATTTAATTAATGGCTGAATTGAATCAACAAATAGGTAAATCCCATTGATTGAATGCATCTACTCTAGTCAGGACTAACAACAGGATTTAGGCCAGATGTGTGTGTGCTATAACCTGGTAATCTATGCAGATTTCTTACATATTTTTTTTCAAATGTTTGCATTCATATATGCATTTTACCTATTTACGCAATTTACCCCCTTGAGTAAAGCATGTTTGTGCATTTTTAAAAAATCCTGCACATTCTAGCTATTGACATTTTACCATGTGCACAATATTTTTGGTCCACTTTCTTCCTCCAGACTTCCTGTAAGCTTCACAAATGTGTGAACTCTTGAGGCAAGGTGTGTTTCCTTTTACAATGAGTCTCAAGAGGTGTGAAAAGGCTACTTTTGTCAAGATTATTGAACCCAACAAAATTGTTTTCCATCCTTAATTGCTATTGAAAAAATCCACTCTCCACTATTCTGAGAACTGCAGCTAAGCTTAAAGGGAAGACTGGGAGAGGACAGATGATGCCTTGTTTCTGCTAATCACAAAATATCACCATTTCTATTCTCTACGTTCTGGCTCTTCTTTCTCTTTGTAATGTACAGTAATATCTGTTGTCCTCAGTGTATTTTATTTATGTATTTATTTGAAATGCTTTAACATAAGAACACTATAGATAGGGTCACAAAGGAAAATAACAGTTGGTGCACAAACATTATGGAACCTAAAGTACCATAAAAGGGCATGGCTGTCACAAAAAAAGATAGGATTTAAGAGAAGCAACAAGGACCAATTTAGGCATGGATCCCCAAGAAACTGGTGTGACAAAGAAGCTCTGTCTGGCCAAGTCTTGTTAGGGCCAGCCAATTTCTATCTATTGGGGGAAGGATATAATCTAGTGGACTGTCTGTTAAAGAGAGAGATAGGAGCAGAATAAAATATAGAGTTGTCTGTGTGTGTACGTGCCTGCAGGTCTCCTGTCAACTTATGGCAACCCCACAAATTTCATAGGGTTTTCTTAGGCAAAGAATACTCAGAGGTGGTTTGGCCAGTTCCTTCCTTTGAAATATAGCTTCCACCACCTTGGGATTCTTTGGTGGTCTCCCATCCAAGTACTACCCAGGGCTGACCCTGCTTAGCTTCCAAGATCAGACCTGGCCTGATGCCTTTGGGGCTATTTAGGTGGCTCTAATGTAGAGTTAGGGGAATCAGAAATAGAGTGTGTGGGCTAGCTAGGAGGAGGGAATGGAGAAGATCTGAATTGGCTTTTGAGGGCTTGAAAATGTTGCAGAGAACTCAGGAATAAGTGTTGTTTGGGTTGAAGCAGAAGGGTTACTGTGGGGGGGGGACCAGCACCATATTTTATTTTATTATATAATAAATCTTTACTTTTTTCCCTATCTCTCTTGCCTGGATGACTTATTTTAATAATCAAAAAGTAAAACTCATCATGTTTTAGCAACTTGATTATCCAGGATAGTGGTCACCTTGATGCCTGAGTCCTAGATCTAGGGAGGGTTCTTGAGATCAGAAGAGCAAGATGAGTGATAGGACCCCAAAGGTTGGAACCAAAGGGCTAACCTGGATAGGGGATCTATTACATATATTAGACCAGAAGTTTCTCTCTTTGATCATAAGCTTCTCTCTCTTCAAATAATTTATTAAATTGTATATGCACATTTAAATTCTAGGCCAGGGATGGACAATTGCATGGAGCCAGTTTTCCCTGTCAACCCACACTCCGCAAGCTGCATTCCACATAGCAAGCCCAAATATCTCCACTTTCCTCTTCATTCCCTCTCAAAATGGCAACAGGAAGTGCTGTTGCTTCACTTCCTGTCACCATTTTGAGAGGACTGCTGAAGAAAAATGAGATATTTGGGGAGAAGCACAAGGTTCTGACATATGTATGGAAGTGGGGCAAGGGTATTTTCACATGTCTGGGGGCTTTCAGTGAGCTTTGTGGTCAAAAAAGGCCTGAAAATTGTGCCACAATAGAGGAGGAGTTAGGGGGCTTTGTGGGACTCGTGGGGGGCTCCAGGGGCTGCATGTGGTCTATGGGCCACACTGCACCCACCCCTGTTCTAGGTTCTTGCTCTGATTTCTGGGAATGGGATGTCATAGATATTTAGAAGATCAAATATTCACAATAATATTGTGATATATACTGAAACATAACTGGGTAGGCTTCTCTACTAGAGCAGAAAAAGGATATCAGGGGTGATTATAGTTCATTTTCTAAAGTGGGAGAATCCATACATTTGGGTCCTTACTGGGAACAGAGTTAGTAGAAAGGTTCTCCTTGTCATTTGGCATGTTAGAACCTTGAATAGTACAAAATGCCCTCTAGACATTTTTAACAGAATAAAAAAAATCCCTGAAATCAGGACACATATTATTTTTTGTCCATGGGGGTCTGAATAGAATAGCTAACAGGTTCCAAAGGGACTTCTCCAGTGAACTCCAATCATGGTGAAGTTTTTTTTTTTCTTTTCTTTTTTAAAGAACAAAAATGCCACTCATGCCCTGAGCACCGATGTGTTTTCAGGCTTCCTGATTTGCAGAATATGGTACGATATCCCAATGGAGCTTATTAGGAGGCCTATAGATAGACAGCCGTGCATTCCAGCACAATATGCATATATGCCATTCAAAAGTTTAAAAGAATTACCAGGCAATTACATAGATTTCCCCTTTCCCTGCTCATCTACAACAAGGTTAATAGAGGGGCTATTTTGCAGCACATTATGGCAGATAAAAGTTGTCCAGAAAAGAAGCAGATGTGGCTTGAAGCAGAGTACAGGGCAATGAATGCCCTGTAGCTTGTAAGAAAATGCTAAGCAGGCTATATAGCAGGACTTCATTCGTACCATAACATACCCCAAATCTGCCTCTCCCCATTTAACTGGAATCAGTACTGAAACAACTAAACTAAATTCTGATCTAGTGCAGATAGCTTATGCTATCAATACTAACAACAAGAAGATAAGGATTGCTTTGCTAGATGGATCAGACTAGCAAGATACAGAGAGTGTGTGAGAGAGAGAATGCGGAAAAGGAACATGAAATGGCTCAATGGCTGGCTTGTGCCATACCTCATGCCCCTACCTTGGGCTATTCTGAAAGCTGAGATGATGATGAAATGGATGGGAGGAGTTGCTTTTGAGTAACTGAAAAGTAAGAAGTTACTTTTAAGGAATTGAGAGTTTGTAGCAGTTTTGAGACTAATGTAGAGAAAGAAGTTGCAGCATAAGCTTTTGTAGACTTGGTCTCCTTTCTCAAGTGCATGGGGTGAACTGGTGCCTAGGAACAGACCTTATAAGCAGGCTATTGAACAGCAATAGAAGTGCAAAAACTGTGGGTGTGATGATGAGGTGACAAGTTCAGTTTAACAATGGCCATTGAGGGACAAAGGCAGGAGGAAAGAAGTTGCTTAAAGCCAGGGTGGGTGGATGACTGTAGTGTGGAATGTAGTGTGAAGCTGGTTGGGAACCAGAAAATAGATGGGCTGAACAGAGACAATGATTTCCTTGTACACTGCACATATTATAACACTAGTTAGCACCCTAGTCTCATGAGGGGGCTCTTGGCCAGTTTATCATGTCTCCTTTCTGGTACCCAACCAGCATCACACACTACATTCCATTGAGAATCTGGGGCAAATACCCCTTAAAACAAAGCAGATACTTGGTTAAAAAAAAAACCCTCACAGTTTGCTGTGGTTCTTCCAGAGAGAACAGCAAGTACTGCAATGTGGAGTGGGGTTTGCACACTCCTCCTGCATTGTACCTGGTGCAGCCATATCCTGGCCAGGTCATGTGTGTCGCATCTGCTGAGGTCATTGTGAGGTGCCTAGCCATGTGAACACAGCCAGGTGCCTTGTTCCTGGCCTCAGAATATATGGCTGGTGCGGGGAAGAGAAGCTCCAGTTCACACATGGGCCATGGGTATATGGACACCTCTCCATTGCTATAACAGAAGGGCAGATAATGGGGTGGGGGAAATGCCATGAACCTAGGACTGGAATACTCCGGCCAGAACATGGAGTATTCTGGCCAGTGTAGATAAGCCTTCAGCTTGTCATACCATAATATCTTGTGGTGCTGAAATACAAAGATCAGTGTTCTGACATGTTGTACTGACCACACTCCTCTACCTTTTCCCCTCCCTTCCCCTATGTGCGCTCTCTCTCTCTCTCTCTCTCTCTCATTTTTAATTTGCAAAATCTGAAATGATAGTATGTCTTTCTGTCTTTCCTTCCTCCCTCCCTTGACATATATTTTGTCTTTCTGCCAGGAGTTGGACCCAAGATGTTTCAAAATTGTTTTTAAACGTAATAATAATAATAATAATAATAATAATAATATTTATTTATATCCCGCCCCTCTGCAAGCAATCGGGGCGGCTTACAACAATAAAATGGTAGACAGTATAAAACAACCCAAAATCCCTCCCTCCCCTTAAAACATTATTAAATTAATACAAGTTAAAATCAATATATAATACAATATGTTAAAAACCCTTTTAAGCAGGCAGCATCAGTTTGGAGGTCCAAAAGCAACCTCCAGAGGGGGTTCCTGAGGCCGGGGTTAGCTATTCCGGAAAAGCCTGCCCGAAGAGAACCGTCTTGACAGCCTTTTTAAAGCTGTCTAATGATGTCAATAGGTGGATCTCGTCGGGCAGGCTGTTCCACAATTTGGGGGCGACAGCCGAGAAAGCCCTCTGGGAGGTAGCCGCCAGCCTAGGTCTTTGTAGCTGCAACAGATTCCTCCCAGAGGACCGGAGAGCGCGGGGAGGATTATAAGGGAGAAGGTGGTCCCTGAGATAGCTTGGACCCAAGCCATTTAGGGCTTTAAATGTGATAACCAACACCTTGTACTGGGCCCGGAAGCTGATAGGCAGCCAGTGGAGGGACCTCAGAACCGGAGTAATGTGGTCCCTCCTAGATGTTCCAGAAACTAGCCTGGCTGCCATATTTTGTACCAGCTGTAATTTCCGAACTAGGCACAAGGGTAGCCCCATGTAGAGAGCATTACAGAAATCCAGACGTGAGGTTACCAGCGCGTGCGCAATGGTCTCAAGATCCCTTACTTCCAGAAAAGGGTGCAGCTGGCGTATCAGCCGAAGCTGATAACAAGCGCTCCTGACTGTCGCATTTACCTGATTTGTCATCAGGAGCGACGAGTCAAGGAGCACCCCTAGACTGCGAACACAGTCACTGGAGGAGAGTGTGACCCCATCCAGGACTGGAGATTGCAACCCGATTCTTGGTTTCGGGGCCGCTACCGTGAGCACCTCCGTCTTGTCAGGATTCAATCTCAATCTGTTTTTCCTCATCCAGCCCATTACTGCCCGAAGACATTCATTGAGAGAAGAGATGCCATCAGAGTTTGAGACCGACGAACGAGATACGGAGAAATAGATCTGAGTGTCATCAGCATACTGATAACACCCAGCTCCATAACTCCGGATAATCTTACCGAGCGGCTTCATATAGATGTTAAATAACATCGGGGACAGAATAGCACCCTGTGGTACTCCACAGGTGAGCTCCCTTTTACTGGAGCTACTGTCCCCGAGCAGCACTCTCTGGGTCCTGCCTGAGAGGAAGGACCGGAACCACTGCAAAGCAGTGCCTCCGATGCCTAACTCCCCCAGGCGATCCAGAAGAATGCTGTGATCTATCGTATCAAAAGCCGCTGAGAGGTCTAAGAGCACCAACAGGGTCACATTACCCCTGTCGATGCTCAGATGCAAATCGTCGGTCAAAGCAACCATGGCAGTCTCAACCCCAAAGCCTGTCCTGAAGCCAGTTTGAAATGGGTCTAGGTAATCGGTTTCATCCAAGACAGCTTGGAGTTGAAGAGCAACTGCCCTCTCGATCACCTTGCTCAAAAATGGTAATAAAGAGACTGGCCTATAATTATTCATAGCCAGGGGGTCCAGGGAAGGTTTTTTCAGAATAGGCTTAACAGCCGCCTCCTTTAAACATGATGGAATATATCCTTCCCTGAAGGATGCATTGATGATGCTCACCAGGAACTTCCACAATGCATCCCCTCCCTGGACGGCCAGCCAAGACGGGCAAGGGTCGAGGGGTCAGGTTGTCTTCCTCACACTACGTGCAGGTAAAAACAGATAAAAACAGGTAGAGACAGACATGGAAAGACTACTCATGGAAAGACTGCATGGAAACACTAAATAAATCACTTTTGTTGCTGTTGAGTGCCTTCAAATAATTTCTGACTTATGGCGACCCTAAGGTGAACCTATCATGGGTTTTATTGGCAAGATTTGTTCATAGGAGGTTTGACTTTGCCTTTCCCAAGGCTGAAAGAGTGTGACTTGCCCAAAGTCACCCAGTGGGTTTCCATGGCTGAGTGGTGATTCGAACCCTGGTCTCCAGAATATTTGTCCAATGCTCAAACCACTAAACCACACTTACTCTCTTTAATGAAAATACTATTATATTAATATAAATCAGGGTGGTGGAGGTACAAACTGAAAAAGTACAAAACCAACCTATTAAAAAAAATCATTTTCATAACAACTAGGCAGTTGGTTAAAGTCTACCTGAATCAAAAGGTCCTTACCAGGTGGCAGAAGCTCAACAGAAGGACATACAACATTTTTATGTTGATTTGGTCCACTTTGGCTCCTGAATAGATACTATACAGATAGACAGATATATTTCCCCCACATGCAGAGTCTACCCTTCAAATACCTGTCCTCATACCATTTTAACCTAGGACTTTTTCGGACGTCTTAAATGTAACGGAAGCAGCCTTGCCACTTTGCGAGGCTGCGGCGCTGCAGGGCGTCCCTTTTGCATGACGCCCATCCCTGCCGGTACTGTTGCAGTACCGCAGGGACATTGGAGTGTTATATTTCAGCGATTTTGGACTTTTTCGGATGAAGAAAAATAACGCAAGCAGCCTCTCCAGTTTGCGAGGCTGCTGCGCTGCAAAGTGTCAGTTTCGGATGATGCTGCCCTCTAGCGGTACTGTTGCGGTACCGCAGGGAGAGCTGAGCGTCATATTTTGTTGATTTTTTACTCACGAAAGTTGATCGTGAGTAAAAATCAATGAAATATGACGCTCAGCTCTCCCTGCGGTACCGCAACAGTACCGGCAGGGGCGAGCGTCATACGAAAGGGGCGCTTTGCAGCGCAGCAGCCTCGCAAGCTGGAGAGGCTGCTTACGTTATTTTTCTTCATCCAAAAAAGTCCTTTTACTCACGAAAGTTGATCATGAGTAAAAATCACTGAAATATAACACTTAAATGTCCCTGCGGTACCGCAACAGTACCGGCAGGGACGGGCGTCATGTGAAAGGGACGCCCTGTAGTGCAGCAGCCTCACAACGTGGTGAGGCTGCTTCTGTTACATTTAAGATGTCCGAAAAAGTCCCTATTTTTCTATCTCCAGGTATCAATACCAGTGAAACAGACTGAGGGAGACGAAACAAGCTGCCTTGAGTCCAATTTGGAGAGAAAGTCAAGATATAAATCAAATAAGCTGGGAGGGAAAATTAAGTACTCCTTTTTAACACCCACCAAACCGTCAGGACAGATATAAGAGAATAGGATAAACATAAAAGACTAGTTGTTAGTGCCAACTAGCAAAGACAAATGGAATCAACAAAACTTGGCAAGCCAAAACTAATGTAAGTCTCATTGATTCTATAAGTCTACTCTTGTTGGGACTAACCACAGGATTTAAGCCCAAGGTCTTAAATTTTAATTTTGGTAAATGTTGTGAAACAGCACTGCTTGACCCTATTATTTTGATCCAAGGATCAGTGCTGTAGGTGCTTTTCAGTATCTTCTTCTTGAACTGGAAGATAAAAGAGGGTTCCCTGACCATATTCACACACCTTCATCACTGCCAGCAAGCCTCATTTAGGACTGAGACAATCCCAGACTGGGATAATCCCTGAGCAGATGTGATGAGTTCCAGGTAGGACTGAACTTAATCCTCTCCTGTTTTCAGAAACTGGAGAGTTTGGGAGTTTCCAAATCGTTTGGGAGCCAAGATTGTTCTCCTGAAATGCCAACTGTAGCTAGGCCATTGATTATTTAATTCAATAGATTTGCAGATGTGTCTGGAGTCAATTTTAATTCTATTTCAAGGACAGTCAATAGAGCCTGCTCTTGGGTTTTCAGAAAGGAATTTTATATTTCATTTAATATGCATTCTTAGAAGTAGCAAAGAGGGAAGTAAGTGTTTTACTGTCAATGAGACAGAAAGGGATGTGGTTCAGGAACCACTTTGCACACAAAACAACACACACACACACACACATGAAGTCAGGAGACCAAATAAAACAGAATGTTTATGCAAAACAAGATTGGAAGATCTTTGTACCCAAGTCCAAACTAGCAGTTGCATAGAGATAGATACTCTAACATCTAGTCTATGTTTTGCATATTACTGTTTGTTTTAATCTATATCAAAAATTGAATTAAATAATACATTTGAACACATCTTCTTATAAAACACATGTTAAAAAATACAAAATTAATGTGTATGCAGTTTCCCTGATGTAATAGGTAACTTTGCCTCTGAAGCATACAATATTCTTCATGTAGTATGGACAGTGATGAGGTTCTACTCAGTTTATTATATTTTTTTTTCGAGTTTATTTACAATGCTTACACACTTCCCATCTGGCAATTAACTTGGATTTTTTAAAGGAGGAGTCAATAAACTCACAAACATTACCATAAAATAAAGTAGTCAAAACATCAGAATCAAGGGAGATTTTCAGACAACACTGTTATAGTGTTACTATTCCATTTTATTTGCTATGTCTGCCTCCTGTTGAATCCTGGGATTTGCAGTTTAGGGAGGGGTATTTACAACTCTCAGCCAGACAGATCTTAGGCCTCACTAAACTACAAAACCCAGAATTCCACAGGAGGAAGCCAGAGCAGTTAAAGTGGAATAGTAACACTATAACACTGCAGTCTGAAAATCTCCAGTATGTTAAAATATTTGAATATTAAGATATCAAAATGATGTTAAGAGACAGCAATAAAAACAAAAGAGTAAAATCAGCAATAAAACCAAAGACTGAATGCCTGCAAGAAGATGGAGATCTTAGCTTGTCAGCTAAATGCTACTAATGAAGATGCCTAATGGAATCCTCTTGGAATGTCATACTCTTTCTTTGGTAACCAACCATCACATCTTTGTAGGCCATGCTACACCCTAAATTCTCTCCAAGGATAATCTTAACATGCAGACAGGAACATGCAGGAGCAGGCTCTATCAAATAGACTAGAACTAAGTCATTTTGCCTAAGGGATAAGTACCATAAGTGACAGTAGGAGAAGCAGGATTGAGGTCTATGGTATACCTAGAAAGGAGAATTTAGGAGAACTATGGCCATGTCTTGTGTCAGTCAACACCAATCTGGAGAATGAAAAAGGAAGGTTCAAAAAGGCATCTGTGATGAGTAGCCACATATAATCCAACAAGTAATCCAACCTAGTCAAGGAAAAAGAGAAGGATGTCATTGGATCTGATGATTTTGGCAGGAGGGGGAAGGAGGAGGGGCAAATAAATGTGGTTCCAGTAATGACAGGGTCTCTGGAAGCAATCCAGAAGGACCAACAAAATATCTGAATGAAATCACCATAGACAGGATCACAATAGGACAATTCAAAAGGCACCTGCTTGGAATGTGCTCCTTTACCTAATGATACTTCACAGATTCCTAAATTCTTAGATAGATTCTGATTCATTGATGGTCCCAAACTCCAGTCGGTAACACCTGGTAAACTGTGAAACTACTAGTAGTAGTAATAATAGCAGTAATAGTAATATTCAAAGCTAGTCTGGATCTGTGTGTGAAAGGATCTTGTAGCACCTTTGAGACTGAGAGAAAGTTGCATAAGCTTCTACAGACTGATGAAGTAATAGTAATAGTAACAAAAACAACAGCCTTTTGCACCTCCAAAGACTCATATCAAGAACAAACACTTCTCACCTTGGATATTCACACATTCATGGGGCTTACACAAACTATCCAGAATCCAGCTTCCCAATCAGCACATTGGGTCACACACATAAGTAAATGTGCACCTCAGGAAAAGAAATGTGTACCAGTATATACAAATGTCTTTGTTGGGAGGAGACAGGCATCATGGGCTTGTCTATATGAGGGTGGGGGGAGCAGATTGCTCCACAGTAATGGCAATTTGTAGCAGCTATGATATGTCTTAATGTTGTGGGGTTTTTTTGCAGAAATAAGCTTTGCATGCCTGCGGATCAAGATGGTGGCTGTGAGTGAATTATTCATGTTTTTACTTACCTTAATTTGCTGCCGCTGAGTGTTTTTTTTAAAAAAAAAAAAACTATTTCCAATGTGAAATAGAGAAATATTTCACCTTTACAAAAAAGAAAAAAGCAAAACCCTATTTTATTGCCTTAGCATTCGCTCACTAACGTGAAAATCCAACATAGCAGCTCCGGGAACCAGCCCCCACGCTCATCCAGCCAATCAGCATTGTGCTTCTGCTCATATGGGAAAGTGAATCAATTTGTGTCACTTGCCCCAATGAGCAGGAATTCACATACCCCCTATTGTTTGGGGCTTTTTTTAACTCTGGGGAAAGCCATGAAGGTTTATTTGTGAGGTTTTTTTCGGGGCTGTGAGGCCGTGTTCTAGAAGAGTTTATTCCAGACATTTTGCCTGCATCTGTGGCTGGCATCTTTCCTGCCAGCCACAGGTGCAGGTGAAACATCAGGAATAAACTCTTCCAGAACACGGCCTCACAGCCCGGGAAAAAAACGCAGAAAACCAATGGATGCCGGCCGTGAAAGCTTTTGACTTCACAGAGCCGTGAAGGCTTTTCCTTCAGAGTTTTTGGCATTTTTGGACCCTCTCTTTCTGAATATGGCAAAATGATGCAGGATACCATAAAGATAGCTTGTATTCTTCTCACATTCCATGAAGAGTATTTTCACCCTTTAGACAACCCCAAAGTCTCAAAACCAGAAAATCAGGACAGGTATGGGAGAAGCACAAGAAATCAAGACTGAGAGATTTTTACATCTTTTTTTAGCCACCAGATGGCACAGCCCTCCTCCCCAATCCTGTCCAAGTCAGCAGAGCAGCTTTGGATTAGGAGACCCTGCTATTAACCTTCTTGTCTGCTCTACCTTGACATTATGTTAGTGAATGTTGTTTGGGTCAAATGTTTTTCCTAGAGTCCTTTAGAACAGGGATGGACAAAAGGCAGCGCCAGGCCAATTGGGGCCCATCAAAGCTGTTTTCTGGATATCAACTCCACCAGGATCCCTGGGATCCTCTTCTGTCCCGGCAAAAAAAGAGTGTCATTCCTGTAAGTACCCTGGAGTGGCAATTCACCATGCAAATAGGCTTTCTGAGCACTTCTGGTTTGGTTTGGTTTGGTTTTCCAGTTTTTTTAGCAGTATAGTTTCAGAAGATCCCAGGCAGAAAACTGGCCTCCAGGTCTGCCACAGTTACCCTCAACTGCTTTATAATTTTAACAGAAAGAAGTTGATTAGCAGAAGAAAAACAGAATGTGGGAGAAAGCCAAATGGGATGTTTGGCCAACTAGCTGAAAACACAGGTTGCTGCCACACTGCAGAAACGATGCAGTTTGACACTGCTTTAACTGCCACAGCTTAATACTATGGAATCCTGGGATTTGTTGTGACACCAGAGATCTCTGGCAGAGAAGGCTAAATATCTCACAAAACTACAAACGTATAGATCTATACTGGGAATAGCTGTATCTGTTGAATTTTGCTAGTACACTTGGTTGAGAATTTTGACTTGTTTTGTTTTTGAAAACAACTTATCAGCATTTACACATTTCTTTTCATAAGCATGATGGAAAGAATCTCAGATGTTAAAAAATTCAAATACAGGAGAAAACAAAACTGGCTGACTCATTCATCCTGGTATGCAACCTCTCTGCCATCCCACCTCTTTCCCAAAGGCTCACTGTACTGTGTGTAAACCATTTATCTCAGTGTCACCACTCATCGAGTCATTATTTATTGTTTTCTATTCCCACAGAACATGAACTGCATGCTGCAGACTGGTGGGAAGGTGCAAAATGCAGTTTCAACTTTGCAGCCAAACATCCATGGCAGGTAGCATCAAGCAATAATCTGTGTGAGCTGAACCAGTATTCATGCGAAGATAGATCTTTGGGACCCACCAACATCAACTCAACTGCAATGCCTTTCAGTGTCCAAGATCCAATAGAGGTATTGCATAGAATAAAGTTACACCAGTGTAGATATGCTATGGTTACAATACACCTCCTGTATACTGAATCAAACCATTTTTCAACCAGCTGGGCAACCTTCGTTATGCTTATGCGTACTCCTATGCATGATGGTTGATAGGTGTGAAGGTGCACTAGGGGATATACATAATGATTTACATTATGGCAAGGCAAGCACCCAGAACCACTGTGTTGGATTTTCACCACAGCGATCATGTGCTGATGTGACAAAACAGCCCTTTTCTCCTCGTTTTCTGTTTATTTAAGCAGGAGATCACACTTCTGCGCCTTGGATTTGCTTTTTTAAAAAAATACTGTTTGGTGGTGGCAAGTGGTGACAATAAAAATGCAAGTAATTCATTTCCGCCTGCCATCTTGATTCACAGGCATGCCTGTTTAAACAACAAATGCATATGGCTTTGTATGCATGCGCGCTTGGAAAAAAAACCATGGAGACAAAGGAAAGTTGCTGTGAATTGGCATTAGTGTGCATCAATCCACATTTTATTGCCTTGTACAGACAAGTCCAATAACCAGGATTGCAACACAACACCCTAACAAGTACAACTGCCAACATAAAAGGGTACTTACACTAGTCAATGTTACTAGTAGAATTCTAGGCAATGTATATAGCCCATATTTAAGGCTGAGAGTCAGCAGGTGAATCCACCCATCATTAAAGTAAGAAAACATTCAGCCTAGGAAAATGTGCACAGCCAAACCAATGACCAATGAAGAGTATCATCCTATGAATTAGCTGGCAACAGACCGTCCTTGAAAAAGACTTCCTGTCTAAAACTTCTGTGCCTCCAGCAAGTTGCAGGTATGAAACTCAGATCTGATAATTAAAATCCACATGAAGTTAGGGGAAGTTTTTGAAAATGTTACTCTGAATTTGCTTCAAGGTTAGAGTTGCTATATCCAGGACTCAAACAGGAACTGGCAAATTTAGAAGCACCCTTTCTCCTTTTCTTCCTGAAATATGAAGCCCGGGGTGAGGCCATTAAAAACTACACTGCCCTTGAGGAATAGAAGTCAATGTATGTTCATGTAACAGAAACGAGGTCCTTCTCCCAGGTTTCGCCTCACACAAAAAGCATCCCCTTCTTATTTTATACCAGATGCTGGTTTGCAAATCTGTTCACAGGTTGGTGAGGCAGATTGCAAGAAGTTTGCCTCCAGCAGAATCAGCAAGCACACTGTGCAAGATTTGTAGCTGTAATATACCCAACCAACAGCGCTTAGAAGAACATGCAATTCTAGAAACTCTGTGGCCACCACAGACAAGCTTTTCCTCTTCTTTTCAGCAAAGTGAATCAGACTTTTTCCCCTCTTTTTTCTTTTCCTCCCTTGCTCTTTTAATACATAGTGGCCCATGCATCAATTGACAAGAGTGGCGATGGCAGCAAACCGAATACTTAACCATTTTCTATGGTAAAAGAAAGCTTTTAAGTCAGTCATCACTATACCATTTACAATTACTTTTCAATACTATTCATTCGTATTTTTCATCCCGCCTAGGAAATTTGCATTACAAATAAATGTTAAAAATAGAAAAGAAACAAAACAAAAAACAAGAGGTGGTGGGGCAGAAGAGCTATATGTGAACTAGAACTAGATTACATAAACATGTGGGAAAGGAAATATACTAATGCTACCCCTCCATCATTGTTCTCCTAACATGGAGAGTGATGGTCTGAAGAGGAGCACCTCCACTTCATGTGGATGCTCTCCCTACAAGGGGAAGCTCTGAAAAATCAGGAAAGGCTCTCCCCTTCAGACTGTCACTCTCCCCATGTGGAGAGTGGCACATGAGTTGGATGGAGCTAGTGCCCTTCCCTCTTCATGTGTTCACTTAATCTAATATGCATATATCCAAATATGGCTCCTAACTAGCCAGCTACACACATGAACACCCATGAGAAACACACGCACACCTCCAAGTGGAAGCCTTCTAGTTAGCAATTATCCCTTCCAGTACCTTTTTTACTCACTTAAAAATGTATTTGCTGTTGTCCCAGGGGGAAAAAAAAGATAGATTCTAAGGCAGCATACAATAAATTCAGTCAGTATGTATGGGTAGATAGAAAGATGATAAGCAGATTTGTGCTTAATAATAGACTTGGTCAATAAGTGACTTGTGGTATTTCAGGGCTGATCTACATGGGCCAAATGCCCTGGCTTGCCCCCATTACAGAGCCCTGAAGTCCAGATGACCCGGGGCATTTATCCCAATCTGCCCTGGGCAGTCCTTACAACCCCTTGGGTAGATATGGGGCTGGAATGGGGGAAGGCCAGGTTAGGGCCCTTTACTACATTTTAAGATAATATCCAGTTTAATTTGGTACCACTGGGATGGGACAGACCAGGCCCCATGTGTTCACAGGAACCTGCCCTGGCATGCTGTCCCTCACTGCCCCTGCCAGCTCCTACACTCTCCCAGAAGCCATGCAGGGACCCCTCAGCATGAGAGCAAGGCTGGTCACATGCAAGGGGCCTGCAGTCATGTGTTGCTGGCCCCCTTCCTGGCTTCCACATCATTGGAGAAAATGGTGGCAGTAGCGGCATCTGCAGCGATGGGCTGGTGTTCTGTCTGGATGCCCATTTTGTGGAGATAATGGGGGGGGAGAACAGGACAGATCTGGAACCAAAATATGCTAACGGGGAGCCAGCATATCCTGGCTAGTGTAGATAAGCCCTTAGAGTATATCTGCATAAATTATAACTTTGAAGAGTCAGCTCACACATAGCTGAAGACTATCAGAAAGACCTGGGATGAAACATTCGTAATGTTTTGCCTCTCTCAAGGGGGAACTTAAATTTTGACCGCCAAACAGTCAAAGTATTTTCACTTTAGAGATGAAAGGCATACAAACCTGTCCCAAATCATTGTAAGGACTAGGATTTGGATATTTGAGTATGCCCCCAGTGTAGTACCTTTCCCTCTCATGGGGGAGTACTTGAAGTAAGTTTCTGCAAATGCCTAAGGTACCCCAAGGGTAGTCCAAAATCTGAAATACAGTGCTGATACTCTGATGGTATCTGAAGCCTGTAGCAGCAACAATAATGCATCTAGGACAGCATGTTAGGCTGTAAGTGATTCACTGCATTTTCATATGCTTGAAACACTCTTGGATTCAGTAGGGGGGACAACAAAATGTTGCACAAAATCGGCAGTGTTGCACAACCAAAAGCCACATGGCTGTTTACTACATTAAAAAATAAATCTTGCACAAAACTGTTGGAATATATAGTTTGCAAACCAATAAGTGGAAATGTTTTGCTATTGAAGGGTTAACTGACAAGCCAGATAGGATGTGTTGATGTAACTTCCTAATGTTTTCCTATTGGGCTTCTAGGGAAAAGGGGAGTGTCTAAAGTTTCCTCCTTTGTTCTTGAGGTTTACCTCTTTCTCTCTCCTTCTCCATGTTTTGATAGTGGGAGAACTCCCTCTCAGGGAGTCCTACATATTCTTTTGTAACAATGTAGTTTTTTAGACATTTTTAGTACTTTTAGTCTATTTTGATGCTGTACTGAATTTCTGCCACATATAGAGCTCTGAAACTGTAAGTAGAATGAAGTTTTGTACTTTTAAACTACTTTCATGAGTCTTGAGTGTTTATTTTGCTAAACAAATAACTACAAAATATTGCACAAAATCAGCAGTGTTGCACAACCAAAAGCCACATGGCTGTTTACTACATTAAAAAATAAATCTTGCACAAAACACACATGTGGAAGCAGTCCTTTCTATATTGAAAGATGCATAATTTTCAGTGTAGGCTGCGCAGTTCTCAGGAGGAGCTATGTAGCTTCCAAATAACTGCAGTTTTCTGGGGAAGCTGCACAGCTTTCTGTCATTGTGGTTAAAAAAAACCCTATTCCTGGGTGTCTCAAAGCTACAGGAAGAAAAAGTGCTTCATTGTTCTTGACATTTGTCAGTTCTTGGAGAAATTGAGGTTTACCATCTCCACACCAGACCTACCAAGAGGAAGGCAGGAGAACCTACCTCCACCATCATGCCAGTTCTAAGAAGAGCAGGAAACCCTACAGCTTTGCCAGCATATTTGCCTGTGTATAGATCCTTGGATTTAAATAGGCTTCCTCCGGAGAGACAGAGATTAGTATATACGGTACTTGTTTAGTGCTGGAACTCCCTACGTGTTGGCAAGTTTTATATCCAGTCCATTCAGAACTATGTGGCCCCTAGGTACTGTATGTCCTGTATGTCCTGTACTTTGGGCACACCTGGCCAGAGCACCCCAATAAGATGAATCCCACAAAAGAAAACAAGGACCACTTAAGCTAGGTGGTTAGAGCACAGGCTGCATTAAGAACTACTCTACCACATCCTAAGAAAACAACAAGTGTCCAAACTAGGGAATTGAGCCAAAGGCCCTGAACAGAGCACACACACATAACAGTAAAATCAGATTAAATTAGACATCAATAGCGAAATGGCGAAAGAAAGAAAGAAAGAAAGAAAGAAAGAAAGAAAGAAGCAAGCAAATAAGGAAAGAGAAATGAAATGAAATAAAATGCAAGGCAGGTTTTTCACTTGCCTCTCTAAAAATCTGTAATGAGGGAGTTAAGTGGATTTTTACAAAGACATTGTTCCAAAGAACAGGTGGTAGAATGAAAAAGTTTCTAGCCTCTGTCCTCATCCATCTAATATCACAGCAGCAAAGCTTCTTCAGCTGAGCTCAATGCACAATGGAGTTGCTAGTGATAAAGATTGTCTCAAAGATGAGCTCTCTGGATGCACTCTTCAGCACTTCCCCAAATGTACCATCACCGACTCTTCAGCCCTTTTGCATCAAGAAAAGCAGACATCTGGAAGATCAATAGCAGGATGAAAGGTCAGCCCATTTCCATACTCTCCTTAATGCCTAGAATGGTTGATAGAATCTCCTATCAGTCCATGCCACTTGGACGTCCTGCCGAGGGTGAGTTCAGGAGATGTGATCTGCAGATGGAAAGTATTGATAAAGAAAGAGGTTTGCATTTCTTCAGCTCATTTAAAAGACTCCCTTGAGGGCTTATGGAGAGGCTAGCACACGATAGACAACCTCTGTGCTGCTTTATAAATGGAAAAATTACTATTGCAGAGAATAATTCTGTGCACAATGAAAGTTGATCTTAGTGCTCAGTGTATCGATCGCCAGCTTGAATTTCGTGATTGCAGACAAAACATGGGGTTTATCAGAAAAGACTCCCGCGTACATGTCAATAAGCTCGAAAACATACCTTTACTGAAAAACTAAGGATGGCACAACCATGTTTCCTTCCACCAAATCAAGATTCTATAGTCATTAAGTGGTGGCAGTCAAGCAGAATTCTATTTTCTGAAGGGGTAAAATGAGTCATCAATTTCATGATCAACAAGTTTTGGACAAGCAGAAGAAATCTAGCAAGGCCAGTGAGAGTAAGCTGTACTGTACACTGCTTGACCTTTAAAAAAACCAGTTTGTCGGATTTCAACTTGGAATGCCAGAAATAGACATAATTTTCAGTTCCTGAAAATCACATACTTGATGATCTGAACATGCACCAAAGAAGCAACAGGTATATGTATTGTGAAGCTATGAAAGGGCAGGAAATATGACAGCAAGTGATGGCAACTGAGCAACAATGATTTAGATCAGCATTTGATCATTGTTTTTAAACACAAAACAATATACAATAAAGGCAGGTTGTGCTTAGATGTGGAACAACGTGCAGTACAAGAGGCCTGCTCTGCACTTTTGGATGGGAACAGTGCACAATTAAGCTGCAACTGTGCCCTGAAACAAAGGACAATGCACAATTAAGCAGATTTTATTCACTATGCACAACAGAATTCAAGAATCGTCCACACCATATCACTGCAAGAGCTGTATAGTGTGATGAATCCAGATTTTGCCATGCTTTGAGAAGTCCACTCAAAGTTCATTGGCCATATTCATTATGAGCATAGCTAACACAGGTTCCACTCATTTTAAGGGGTCTAGCCAAAGAATGCCAAATTTTGATCCAGTCCATTCACTTCTGTAGGTAAGTGTTCTCAACATGCATGGTTCATGCTCAGGATATCAGTTTGTTCGAGGTTTGGTTTGGTTTGGTTTGTTGAAAAAAAAAAAGGGAGGGGGAGGTTTGCATATCATCCATTCTGACTGTTAAACAACTGCCTGAGATGTCACTCACAAAGGATTGTGATAATGAGAATCCAATGGTAGCATCTCATATTTCCTCATTTGGAACTGCAGAGAAAAATGAGAAGGTGAATCAGAAAATTCAGAGTTAAGAAGGAGGGAAGGAAGGAAGGAGAGCAAGATGTTCTGAAATACATAAGGTTCAAATAAAATTGGATCACCTTTAGAACCTCTTCTCTTGGTCATTGATTTGTTTGTTTCATGTTTTTTCATGATGACACTTTGATGCTCCATGATTTGGGACATGAAAGCGTAGGTATGCCTTTCATCACCAACCAAAAACCTTGAACTGAGTCCTATTGGCTAGTCCCAAGTAGACCAAGTCTATGAAATTAATTGTTGAATGGTGAGTAAACACATAGGCAAATCTCATTGATTTAATGGGTCGACTCTGTCTGGTAGCAACAACAGGATCCTGGCTTTTAAGGATGGGTGAGAATTTATTTTCATGCCTATTTTTGATCAGAATGTACCAAATTTTACAAGATTCAAACATGGTGGCAAAATGAAACTGACAGAGTTGCCCACTCATAATTCTAACTAGACTTTGTGTTTCTTTTCCTTTTTTTTTTTTCTAATTTGAACGCATCCAGCTTTTATACTTTCAGTTCTGTTATTCTCTTAACTGTTTTGAGCTTGATTATTTTTGTTAAATCCTTTCTCCAAGTATGGTCCCATTTTGAGACAAAAAAAAAGTAGGAAAACAAGTAAGCAAAATATAAATAAACAAACAGCCACAGTCTTCTACCGCTGAGTTCACATTCAGAATAAAGTCAATGTTTTTTAAGGCAAATTTAAATATGCATGTAAATATATTTGGGCATCTGTATTGAAACTGTTGAGTTTCTTCCCATTCACATCATCTGAAAACCTGTGCCATATGTCGGCCCTATGATAAATGTTCTATGATAATATCTGCTTAGCAGACTCTGACTCCCTCTAACAATTTGCAACATATGGCTATGAACAAGGCATGAGGGGCGGGGGGAGAGGTGCTCTGGAAATATCCTGGAGCTTCAAATAAAAGTCAAGTCAATTGGAGTTAAGCCTACTGCAGAGGAGTCTTGGCTCAGAGGAACAATTGTTTCACATTTACAGAGTTCGGGGTTCAGCTGCTGACATCTCTAGCAAGATGCTGTTATCAGAACTGGGGGGGGGGTTCTGCAGAAAGTTTGGAGAGATGCTCCTAGTCTGGCTAGACAATACTGAGCAAGATGGCCTGCTTGAATGAAGTGGCTCAGTAGAAAATGGCTCTTTAGAATGAGTCTTGAAGCCTAAGAACATGTACTGTGTAGCTTTCTCTCTTTAAGTCAGCAGGTATCTGCTATTGCTTTAGTTGACGTTGCTCTGGGGGATGCCTCCAGTAAAGGAAAGAGAAGGCTGATCTCTGGGGAACCATCCTTTGAAGCTGAATGCAACATAACACTTTGTTCTAAGAAGGAGTGCTGTTCAGTTCTAGATGTGAGAACAGGAGGAGGGAGTCCTTCCTCACCTATCTGCTACATCTACAGGGAATGCACTTTATGCCATGCCTACAGTCAGCAGAGTGAATTTTGGATTACTTCCCATAATGCAATGATTCCTAGTAGATTAATTCTATAATTAGGCTTCAGGTAAGGATCCTGTGCAAGCAAAATGCACATCACTGTGATCTACCATATGTCAGTGGAGGGAGGAGAGTCCTTATTGGTTGCAAGTATGTCTAAGATATCCAGAACGTCTCTGCCCACTTTGTACATGGATTGACTCTCTCTCTCTCTCAAACATACTGGGGCAGATTACAGACCACTATCATGGAGTGTGAGAAGTGAATACACTCTTCTCCTTTCGCCACTCTCAGGACTTAATCAGACGTTCCCTTTAGAACGTTCTTTTGCCAGTATTAAAAAAAAATCAATTTTTATTTTTAAAAAATCAATTTTTATATAAAAAAAATCAATTTTTATATAAAAAAATCAATTTGGTTGGTGATGAAATCATGGAGCTCCATTCACTTCCTCTTTTGTAAGACATAAAACGTCACACCAAGCACATACACAGACTAAAAAACCTCCAAGAAATCTGGGGAGGGTAAAAAAAAAAAAAGTTCATCACTTATCTGAATGTCCCGATCTCACCCGGAAATGTTCTGCCCAGTTGGGCCATTGACTCTGTATTGACAAGAGTTAAATGACCCAAGACTTTGTATGCCAGCAATGCTGACAAAAAAGTGACACGGGGATCTATTGACAGCTTAAGCCATCAATTAAAAAGTACAGGTTTTGGCCACAACATAACCACGAAAGGGCAATGTTGTCTGATCTGCATGCCCTTTGGCGGTTGTGCGGCATCATTATGACACCATATTTAGTGCATCTGATAAAGTCCTCAGTTGAAAGGGAGCTCTCTTGTTGCCAAGCTAGGCACCAGCACTCAAAGAACTCCTGTTCAGCTTGGAGAAGATGAGGCAAGAGTAGGTATGGAAAGAATGTTGGAAAATATTCAAAAAGGGTTGAAAAAAAATGTGTTTATTGAGAGTTGAGAAACTGTGATGAGAGAATTCAGAACTACAAAGATTCTCATAAGTTCTAGATTCTCCTCATCACAGTTTGCCTGTAATTATAAGCCTAAACTATTGAAAGAATTTGATGGGACTCCTGACTGGTACTCAGCCTTTTTGGCTCCCTATGAACTACACATACTATTGTGCTCCAAAGACTTCTCAGACAACTGGGTTAAGGTGGGTGTCCTGCTCAGTCTGCTTTCTGGGAACCCCAAGTCCTGATACAGTGAAGACTCTTCTACTAGGGACATGACAGCATGGATCCCAAGTCAAAGATACAGACCGAATACAGACTGTCTTGAATTCCACCAGACAAATTTATAAGTATTTTCCCTCTTCTTCTTAAGAAGCACTATACTGTTTAGAATAAATTACTCTGTTACTTTGGGGGGATAATTAGCATATATCAAAGAATTATTCAGCCAGGATAGCTACTTCAAAACTCCCTTAGACCTCTTTTCTTTCTTTTCTTCTTCTTTTTTTAAACACCATTGGAGCACATTTACTTTTCTATTATGCCTTTGAAATTAAGTTATATGGCCCTAATAATAGTCTCAGCTTTTGAAAGAACGTGGTGTTTAAAGAACAAACTCTCCAATGTCGTCGGCACGGCATATTTGTCTTGCAGTTAATTTCCACTCGCTGTTGTATTATTAGACGTTAACATGGCAGTTTTGTTTAATCTGCAGCTCCGTCGCCCATGGCTGACTCCAAACTGATCACTCGCGCCCGTTGATGAAAGTCCTAATTCATCCTTGTTAGTGCAATTAGAAGAAAATTGGATAACTGTACTGCTTCTCTCCAAAGGTCCACAAGAGGGTGAATCGTTCCCCTGAGAGGTTAAGCTGCCGGTGTACTTTTGACTGGTGGAGGGAGAGAGAGAGATACTTGACTTCCTCTTGCAAAGGAAAGGAAGAGAAAATTAATGTAGAGCTCAAGAAGATCTGAAGTGGATGCAGTAGATGTTTATTCTCTCCTTCCAGCAAAGCATGGAAGAAAGTAATTACAAAACAGGATAATGGAGAACCTGGCCTTTTTCCTGCATAAACAAGTTTAGACCACATGTCCGTCTCTGAGCACTACCCTTCTAAGATGCTCTTTTTTTGTGGTTTCCACAAAAATAGCAACACCATTCACCACCTTCTGGTTGATTTTTGTTGTTGGAGATTATCAAACATGGGGAACATGCCAAAAAATTGTGTTCCCAACCACACCAGAAGATCGCTAGAAGAACAGAAAGAGCAACCTTACCAGACGCCCATGTCCTTCTACCACTGCTGTGGATGAGGCTTCCCTTTACTATTGATGGGGACAAGCCACTAATAAAAAAGGATACTCTATTCATGGCCGCACTATGCCTCCGGAAGGCTGGAGGAAGTCATCGTCTGATAATCTCACCCCTTCCGGTTCTCCTAGTGATCTTTTGACACAGTTTTTGCCCCATCTGATAATCTCCATTGTTGTTGCAATTCGTCTCTTGTTACAGTTCCTCCTGCTTAGGAATTAAAATATTGGTTTTAATTTTTTTCCCCCAAGGGAGGAATAAAATGAAGCTTTGAAAAAAAGAAAATAAGTATGTGTCTAAAAACAATTTACTGGGGGCAGAGATTATATTTTGCTGAACTTCTGTGGAAACCAACTGTTTGATCCTTCCCTTTCCCCAACCAAAATGAATTGGGTGAGAGCTGGCATTGTGAACATCCCAGTGAAGCAGGATGGACAAGCTTCTCTCTCATAATATTAGATAATTAGATAATAATTAGTTCCCGGCCTCAGGGGATCCTGGCCTCGTTTAGTCCGCTGGCTATTTATTGTATTTATTATATCTATTGTTTTTAAATGTGATTTTAGATCAGTTGCTTTTTAACTTATACTTGTTTAATATTTTTTATGGGGGAGGGTGGGGGTGGGGGGTGTTTAGGGATTTTTATCTGTATTGTATTTTAATTTTTGTAAGCCGCCCTGATTGTTTAACAGAGGGGTGGGATATAAATAAATATTATTATTATTATTATTATTATTATTAGGACCCAGGGTCACATACTGGTGTTAAAATGGTGGGAGATTCAGGGTAGATAAATATAAGTTTTTCTTCACAAAGCACATTATTAGAATGTGGAATTTGCTAGCATAAGTTAATTGTAGTGTGAGATATTGTAGTGGCCACCAATGTGGGTGGCTTTAAAAAGGAATCATGCCATTAACAGGGGGAAGATAAATTGATCAATGTCTTGTAGTCAAGATGGATACAGATTATTCTTCAGTATCAGAGGCAGTATGTCTCTTTTTATTAGCTGCTGGTTAACGAAGCAGGAAGGTGCTATTGAATTCAAGTCCTGCTTGTGGGCTTCCTGTAGGCATCTGGTTGGTCACTATATGACCAGAATGCTGGTCTGCATAGACCTTCTGTTTGTTCCACCAGGGATTGTCTTTTGTTCTTCTGCAAATACATGCTGTCTCTTTTAATGATCAATGAGGTTTATTTATTTATTTAGGTATTTATACCCTGCTCTTCAGTCACAAAAGCTTTCAGAGCAGCTTACAAATTGTTAAGCAATAGCAATTTACACATCTACACTGCATTAAGCCATTTCCAATGTGTGTTAGCTAATTGCCCCCACAAGCTGGGTACTCGTTTTACTGACCTAGGAATGGATGGAAGGCTGAGTTTGTTGGCTCTCTTCTATGTCCTGCAGGCATACAGTGACAAACACAAAAACGACGCCCACTAGAGAAGCCACCTATCACCACTGTCTGAGGTGCTTGACCTATTTGCAGCAGAGTGTGGAAGCACAAACCCACTTTGTAGTACAGTATTTGGCAAAATTGCACTGACCAACCTTGAATGATGCACAGACACAGCTGGATTCTTCCAAAGTCTTTGGAGGCTTTTATCACTTGTTACAGTATGTAAGAGTTATATACAAACGCTCTCCAACATTCACTGTCTGATATATAGCACTCCACTTTTCAACCCACACACATCAACCCACACTTGCCCTGTGTTTTAGAGCACTTATATACAATGGTGATAACTAAGTGCTGTACTTATCAGTTACAGCTATACAAACTATTTTACAATGTCTTAAAGGAACATTGTTCCCAACAGAGTTAACCTTAGAGCCCTTGGGATCAAACTTGCAACGTTGTGGCTGCAGTACTAGCAAAGGTTTGGCCCTTTATCATTCAGATCCAGCCCATCTCTTCTTGATTTGATGTAATGAATTATGGGACAGAATGAGTGGTATGGGGAACCAGCAAGGTCTAGTGTTTTGAGTGTTGGACTAGGACTCTGGAGATCAGAGTTCAAATCCCCACTCAGACATGGAGACCCACTGGGTGATTCTGGGCAAGCCACACTTTCTCAGTCTCAGAGAAAGGCCATAGCAAAACCCCTCTGAACAAATCTTGCCAAGAAAACCCCATGATATGTCTGTCTTAGGGTCACCATAGGTTGGAAATGACTTGAAGGCACATAACAACAACATGAATGAATGAAAGGAATGAGTTCTCTTTCTCAGAAAGCTTTAGTTCAGCAATCCCATTTTTAAAAAATGCAAATAATCAGTGCAGACTTGATCTCAAGGCACTGGATGCAAGGCCAGAGGGCATAGTATTATAGGACTTGCCATAAGAATTTAACATGATTTTGAGGGAATAACAGAGATGGTTTTAGTTAAATGACATCTTTGCTTCATCTGAGATGAAGAAAGGAGCAAAGACCACAGTCAAACAGCATAAGAGCATGAGGGCAGGATTTGAAAGTAAAATGAACACAACTGGAATAAGGTAAGAAAGGAAATGTCCACCAGGACTGATCAGAGCATTCATAAAAAAGGGAGAAGAAATACGTGGGGAAAACATTCCATTTCCAGATCTGGCTGCAGATACTGATTGGGAAACTCAAGACTATTGGAAATGGATGTACAAAAACCTTGTTATGTACAAAACCACCATTTTTTGGAGATCAATATTTCTGTACTTGATGCAAAATCACTGTTTTCCTGCAAAAGCAAGGGGGGGAGAATTTTGTGAAAATACAAGCTGGATTTGGGATGATGGCTGGCTGGCTGGCTGGCTGGATGGATGGATATCACAAGGATGACATCTTTGAGGATGAGGACAGGACACATTCATGACCTGTTTCATATCTCCACATGTTCATGAATCTGTGGATGGCAATGGTATCTGAAAGGAAATTATCTGTCATTCCTGTTCTAATTCATATCCTAAAGAAGTGGGGAGGGTCAGCTAGTAGGTTACATTTCATTTCGGGCTTCCTCCCTCCCTTTCAAAAATGGATGCAGTGGCCGATTTAGTGTGACCAAATTCAAAGGCACACAGGAAGACGTTAATCCTTGTATAGAAATGGTGATTTCAGCAGGTGCATGGGGTTATTTTTCCTCACTTGCTGGTTATGTTAAGCTAGAATTTCCTCTTGTGCAAAATCATTTAAAGGTGCTGATGCTCTGTCTTCCTTTGCATCTTGCCACCTTAAGTAAAACTGGAGCTATGGTATAATGCAGCACCTCAGCAAGCTGAGGTTGCTTTTACTTCATTTTCCTTTCCTTTCCTTTTTGATTTCTTTTGATTAATTTTTTTTTTTTGCAGTAATTGCACAATCATGGCAAAGATAAAAATTTAAAAAATCGAAAGGCACACATGCACTGGATAGGGTATACATGGGGAGAAAGGTGGAGTTAGAAAGGCAGTGCAAAAGATGAAATGCAGGACCACAGATCACCAAAGAAGCATGATTGCAGAGAAATTATTGTTTTCAAATTGGTATGTTCCAGTTTGCTTCAACACTGAGATTGCTGCAAGACAACTTTCTGGTGTGATAAAGTCCTTAAATAATTATCATGCTATCATTCCACTTTAACTGTCATGGCCTCACCCCATGGAATCCTGGGGTTTGTAGTATGGTGAGGCACTGGAGTTCTCTGGTTGAAAATTCTAACCACCACCGCCCCCAAGCTGCAAATCCCAGGATTCCATAGGATGCAACCATGGGCATCACAGTAGAATCATAGTGCTATAATTAAGTACTTTGACAAAGCCCTGGTTAATTTGAAAGACACACACCTCTTCCCTAGAAGAGGATGGTGTACCCATCCAGGTCATATGGATTCCCAATTGGTCACAGGTCAGAATCCTATTGGTACATATACTAATGTAAACTAGAAGAATTACCCCTTTGAACAATAGCTATAGTACAAGTGGATGTACTGTTTAATCTGGTGTATAACTCAATCAATTGCTTTAGGAGATTTTCAGACGGGGAAATTATTCCCCAGGGAGATCAGGACAGAATTGTTTCTGTCTCAGAAGCAGCACTGTGTTTTGCATGTCCACTTCCCTCTCCCAATCTTCCATCATCCTGACGCTGTGCTCCTTCTATTTCCCTGCCGGTACCTTCCACGATATTTTATTAACAAGAGTTCGTCGTTAATAAAAAGAAATAGAAGGAGCACAGCGTCAGGATGACGGAAGATCAGGAGAGGGAAGTGGGCATGCAAAACGCGGCGCTGCTTCCAGGACAGAAACAATTCTGTCCCGATCTCCCTGGGCAATAATTTCCCCATCTGAAAATCTTCTTATTGTGAAGATGATTTAAGATGAATGCTTGCTCAAAGGGTTGCCAGCATTGTAACAATAGTCCAATCAGCACCGCAGCTTAGTTTACTTTTACCCTGGATCTGCATTGGAGTTCCTTTGTCTGCTGAGGGATGTCCTGAGATCATCAGTAGGCAGTGGTCCATCTGTCAACATGGGTTTCTCCCACATTTGAATTTTGTAAATTTTAGTAAATTCTGATTTTTTTAAAAAAAAATGAAACGAAACAAAGTTTTCACTCATGTTTAATGACTGTGCCTCAAATAAAAGGCTTGGTTTTCCAATCACATCGGGAGGCATGGAGACGCACTATCCACAATGCTGCAGCCTTATTTGAGAACTCATGCCGAACAAGTCTTGAAGAGAAACGACAATGCACAAAGAACCACAACCCGGAAACATCACCCAAGGAGACCTTCTGCTGTGCTTTCTGCAACCAGACTTGTTTATCTCGGATTGGCCTTTTTAGTCATCAGCGCGCTTGCAGTAAGCGCGGGATGAGTCCTTCCTGAATCTTCATTTGCAAAGACAAGCCAGAGAGAGAGTGTCCAAATGATATGACTGAAGCTATTTGCAGGCAATCAAGCTTACCTCCATGTTTGTGAAAGCATCTGCATATTTCTGCATATCAGGAGCAGTGGGGCAAGCTAAATCTGGGGTTTCTTTTCCTAGCCAGCCTAAAACTTTACTTGGTAAGATTGTGCAACTTACTAAAAAAGACAAACAGGAGAAGTTAAATTGCCTCCCTCCAATTGGCACCTGAAAAATAGGCAACTGTTCCTTTAAGTGGCTCTCAGCAAGGCTTCCGTAATTGTCTCGGTGGAAAGTAAGAGTTCCCCCTAGTGCAGAGTGATAAATCATGGATAATAATAGCTCTTTCCAAAATAATCCTCAGGCAGAAGAAAAACCCAACAGAGAAGGTGGTGCAGAGTCAAAATGTGGCACCTGGATCTGTCGTTTCAGAGAACTCTATATATACACCAAGTGTTGTTTCCTTTGTCGCCGCTGTTGACATAATGTATTATTATTACGATTACTCAGCTATTAGGCCTTCTAATGCCTGTATTTTATTTACTTTTTTTATTCTTTTTTTGGGGGGGGGTCTCTCTTTCCTGTCATCTTCTTCTCCTGGACGTGCTGTGCTACACTTACCTTGGCAGAGACATCTGCACAACACTGTCCCTCAGAGAAGAAGAGGCACACTGAAGTCATGGGGCTGGTTTGAAAAGGAACTTCTTCAGGGGTGCCGGGGTGTAGAAAGCCAGCAACACAAAGGGTACAAATTCCAGGGAGAGGAGAAGAGAGAAAAGAACCAGAAAATGAGGACAATATTGTACAGGTATGGGAATTGTGCAGTCTTCCAGTTGTGGTAGAACTGCAACTCCCAGCTGGTCTGGCTAGCACAGCAAATGACAAGGAATGCTGGGAATTGCAGTTCAGAAACAGGTGATAGTCCACATGATTCCGATCCCCTGTTGTAGCAGTGCCAGGCAGACAGGTGTGTTACCCAAATTGGTGGGGGGGGGATCCATGGGAGCCCACCTGTGATACCAACATCTCAATTATTAATTGGGGGAATTATTAGCTCAATTGGATGACTGTGAGCTTTTGGGATCTTGTGCACCTATGTACACTAGTAGTCACTGCAGAGAACTCCAGTTAAAGTAAAATAAATGGTGTTTATTGGAAAATAACTCAAAAAGTACTCACACACCTAGCACATGCTCACAAGAACCACACAAGGCTAACAATGAGTTAAGGCAAAAAGGTTGGATAGAGGACTAGATTCAGGACATAGGGCAATAGTTACCAGTCCTAAAGAGAGGGGAGTGAAGTGCTCAGACAGAAGCTTGAGGGTGGTACTGACATCTGATCCAGGAGCATGACAACAGAGACAGTGGCCAGGTGTTGTCCACAGTGGCACAGTAGCACAACTTGCTATTGTTAGGAACTAATATTTATACTGTGTTGTGTCCAGAAGGGGTGTTTGTATTTAAAACAAAGCACAGATGGGTCTCCCACCATTTAAACAAAGGAAACCAAAATTCTGCTGATTGCTGGTAATGGCTGAAAGATAGGCATTGACAGGTTTATGACAGCCTCTGCATTGTAGGACAGGGAGGGACAATGAGGGATACTTTCTGGGGACAAGGGTTGTTTTGGTTACTTGTTTGTTCACAATGTATGACTTATTGCCAAGACTTTCTCAGCCTGACATTTTTGTTCCATGGTAAAGTGGGGAAAAGCTACAGTCGCTTCCTGAGACAAAACCAACTTTGAAAGCTTCATAAATACCCAGCACAAACTCGGGTGACAGCAAAGGCAATGAAATAATGCTAGCACAACTAGAGCCAGTTGACTGAAACAAGAAAGTGAAGGTCTGTGAACAAACCTAGCAAGTTCACTTCAGCATCTTAATCTTGAAGTGACATCATTTGTTGTTGAACAGTGCTTGTGCCACCAGTCATCAGATCATAAAAGAAATGTGTAAAACTCCAGTGGGCTTTAATGTTTTGGGCACAAATCATGCTTCACCTGAACCTGGCCTAATCAAGTTCCAATTCTATCTTACACTTGTCATTAACTTCTGCAGTTAACTTTTGTTAGAAAATCCAACTGGATGTATTTCAGTTCCCAGTCCTTCCCAACCCAGTGGCACAGACCAGGTTACCTGTTGTTTTAAATCAGAAGAGGACCACATGCAGCCCACAGGCCAGCTGTAGCTACTTGCCCTCCTGAAATTCCCTCTTCTACACAGTTGTTAAAGGTACAGAAGCACTGTGCTTTATTGCCACTGGCAACATCTACCCAGTTATGTAGCATCTGTCCCCTCTGATGATTTCAGCAGAATTTAAAAAAAAAATGCTTTAAAACAGGAATGTAGGGTGCATGCATCTTCTTTTAAAGGAGACTTACTTTCACAGAAGATTGATTGATTGATTGACTGACTGATGGATTGAATTTGAATTTATCCCAGCACTTTATTCAAACAAAGAGGGCATGCCTCGTGAACCTCATTTTAAACTAGAAGTGTATTGTTGTTTTATTCTTGGTGATGTGGCCCCCAGTAGTTTCAGGAAGAAAGTGAAATTTGCCCACATACCAACTGAAGCTGCTCACCCCTGTTTTAATTAAGGAGGCGGAGAAATTGCATTTTCAAGCCACTCAAGTCTCTCAATCTCTCCTCTTCTCCCCTCCAAAAAAATATCCAATTTGCTCAGGTCTAAATAACCTAAAGGCACCAGATCCCATCTGGAAGCAGTATAGAAAGGTAAGGGATATTGCTAACAATTTGTAGGCCACCCTAAGAGCCTTGATGAGTGAAGAGCAGGGTGTAAACAGTCTAAATACACAAATAAATAAATGAATAAATATCCCTGCTTTCTGCAGCAGATGCTACATTCATCAAACAGCCAGGTGAGATCAAATCAAAGGTCCCTTCCAACTGTTTGATTGCATGCCTAGATACCCATCCCATGCTCAATTTGCCTTGGCAAACTACCTAGTACAGAAAGTTGGCTGGTCAGTAAGCACGGCTGCTGACACACTGCAGAAAAAACGCTGTTTGACACCACTTTAACAATCATGGTTCCATGCTATGGAATCCTGAGATGTGTAGTTTGTTGTGGCACCAGAACTCTCTGACTGAGAAGGCTAAATATACAAAATATACAAATGTACAAATCCCAGGATTCCATAGCATTGAGCCATGGCACTTAAAGCACTGTCATACGGCATTATTCCTGCAGTGTGCCAACAGCCCAGGTCCAAGAGGTTAAAGGGCTGTTCTGTGAGAGAAGCCAGTCAATAAAGATATCAGCTTGGTTGTAGAAGTGAGGATCAAAGAAGGAAGGGGCCAGGCTCTCCAGACACAAATTATACCCAATCCTGCCACAGCTTCACACATTAAGGTATGGGTATTCCTATCTGTCACATTCATCAACCAATCTCATGTGACTCCCCCACCTAACTGGCAAATCCAAAGGAACCTTGAGGTATCACTTATCTCCCAAACTGCTGGAAATGTTTGCACAGGAAAATAAGCATAATTATAACTGGAGTTAACAATTAGGGCAAGCAGAGGTTACTGTGCTTTACAGTTAACTAGCTGTAGAACCTAGGACTTTTTCAGACACCCCTTACCCCACATGAAGCCTCTGTAACAGAAACGAAGCTACTGCGCAGCAGGGGGTCCATTTTGGATGACACCGTCACTCTCTCAGCATTTTCCATGACTGTTCCGGGTAGGATCGAGAGCGGCCATGCCATTTTTTACTCATGGAATAAAAAATGAATAAAAATGTGAATAAAAAATGGTGTGGGTGCCCTCAATCCTACCCGGAACAGTCACAGACGATGCCGAGAGAGGGACGGCGTCATCCAAAATAGACCCCCTGCCACGCAGCAGCTTCATTGCTGTTACGGAGGCTTCTTGCGCGGTAAGGGGCATCTGAAAAAAATCCCTAGTCTTGCTCAGCAGAATCATTAACCATCATTAATAATTGTTCAATTTTGACTGCTTTGGAGGATGAGTGCCCAGCTAACTATTTGGTTGCTCAAATCTGCATATCTCTCTTGATGAGTCAACAAACTCACTACTTTGTGTAGATTTTCTTTCTTTAAAAAAATAGCTGGTCTGCCCTTATCCTCCACTGAATTTTGTGTACCACACATAGCCTATACATTAAGTGAGATCATCCCAAACATTTCCTCAAGATCTGACAAAAATCCATCAAGACCTGATGCAATAGACAGAGGAGAGCTTAATGCTGTTTGTATGGTTAACAACAAAACTTCAAAAGAGCTAACAACTTGAACTCAAGAAAATCTTTCAAATTGCATGCCACATTATTCTGTATGAATGGAAATAGAAATAATTGGAAATAATTGGAGTGTGCCAGTGTGGCATAGTGGTTTGAGCATTAGACTAGGACTCTGGAGACCAGGGTTTGAATCCCTGCTCAGCTATGGAAACCCACTGGGTGACCTTGAGCAAGTCATACTCTTTCAGCCTCAGAGGAAGGCAAGGGCAAACCCCCTCTGAACAAATTCTTCCAAGAAAACCCAGTGATAGGGTCTCCTTAGGGTCTCCATAAGCTGGAAATTATCTGAAAGCATATAACAACAACATCAACCCCTTACCTCCTAATAGCATGGGCTTTCTAACATTTAAGATGAAAATGAAGACAGCATTCCTTGTTGCTTACCTTAACATTGACAAGATGGTCCTGGGTTCATTCTTCAAGTGGCTTCCCTTCCCCACAACTGGACATGTTTAGAGATGTCAGGAAGCTACAATGGTTTCTTCCTTGCTTCTTTCAGCAAGTGAAAAAAATATATGTCCCAACAGAATTGGAACTGCAATAGGAATAGACTGCAATGGGATTTTTAATGGTGTGATGTCTTGTTGATTATCTTCCATATTTTAGTGGATTTTCCAATTGGTTTAAATCTGTGGATTATTTAATACTGCAAATTGTTTAATTGCATTTAAAACAATATAATATATCTGAATTCAGTGTGTTACACTTTTGAGCAAATGTCTACAACATGACCCATATCTCTAATGCTGTGTAAATTGCACTTACATAACTGCAGATGATATTTCCATATTGATCTCCAAGAATGTGGTCTTAGTATGCATCAGGACCTCTTAGCTACTCAGTGATCTTGGAAGGCAGTAAATTGATCCTTCCCCACAGCCTTGCCACACTTACTTTGAAAGACAAATGGAATTTCCCTCTATCTTAATAACTCGTCAAAGTTCAAGTTCTTTTGATTTCTTTTTTTTTTAAAGAAAGAATATGTGTGAAATATTATTTGCTTAGACTACTAGGTTTCAAACAGGCCTCGAGAAGCTGGGCTACATCAGGCTGGTAATAGGCCTCTTCAGAAGTCTTGTAGTGAGAGAGAGAGAGATACTATGATCATGAACATTTTGAGAAACAAAGCACTTTTCTGAAGTATATTTGGATTTAAACAATGTGCTGATGGATCAGATGATAGTTTTTAAGACAGATTAAAGTAGTAATATAAGAGACATCATCATTTGGGGACCAAATATATTTGTTCCGCTCACTGTGTTCTTGATATGATTATTAGTAGTAGTAGTAGTAGTAGCAGCAGCAGTAGCAGCAGCAGCAGCATTTACATTGTCAACATAACTAGCAGTTTAGAAAATCCAGCACAACCTGTTTACCACCAAAAATGAAAGTGGGATATGCATATATTTAGATATAAAGAATCACCAGTAATGCCCATCCCTTACCACCTTCAACACCTAAAAGAAGAAAATATATAGTGACCAAAATGCAGTAGCTTTATTGGGTAAGGTCCTGTAAGCACACTGAAGGAGTGTCCAACAATGTACAGGAAGTCCTCACTTATCTGACTGATTACAGACCATAGGACTGTCAGAACATGGAATCAGTTGAAAAGTTGGAATCCAGATTTTTATTTTATTTTTTTAGCTTGCAAATGCATTTTGGCCACAAAAAAAAAAAAAAAACAAATAAATAATGCTGGTGGGAGAAGGAATTGGTGAAGATTGCCACCCTGCCCTCTACTTTCCACAGCAGGTTCTGCTTTTTCCAGGTTTTTCCCTCAATGGAAGGAGAACCTTCAACAAAGGAATGATCTCAGAATCCAGTCATTTGGTTTCACAAATTTTCACCTTTCTAAGTGGATGGCAATCTTTCTAAACCCTGTTCAGTATCATAGCTCTCCCTGGCTATCACTGTATCACCACCATTATCCTCAGCTGGTTAATGCCTCCTCTTTCTCTCTGCGACAATAAAATGCATTATTCTAGTCAATCAGTGGAGATATATTGTCAAAGAAGCTGGCATGAAGTTGTGTAGCCAATCAGATTTTGCTCTATGACCATATCACAGATGTAGTTAGCTGAGAGTAAGACTGAACAGTTGTCCCTCCACATTCACGGATTTGACATTCATGGATTTAAATATTCACAGCTTGAAAATATTCTTAAAAAATAATAATACAAAAAGCAAAATATTCTTAAAAAATAATAATACAAAAAGCAAACCTTGATTTTGCCATCTTATATAGGGACACCATTTTGCTATGCCATTTCATATAATGGGACTTGAGTATTCACGCATTTGGGTATTCACGGGGGGTCCTGGAACCAAACCCCAGCAAATGTGAAGGAACAACTTTACTTCCTAGAATAGACACAGTAGTTAGTTCAACGAGTCACACAGCAGGCAGTGAATCGGATGATGTCACTGCACTCCACAGCCAGATTTAGCTATGTCATGTCATCAATAAGGCCAATGAGGTCAATTTAGAAAAGAAAAACACCAAAACAAATACAGATCTTTGTGAATGATCAGCAGGTCATCTTAATAAGCAGTGTCAACAAATAATTAAAAAGCAGACATTTCAACACCCCCAATAAATATTATAAAATAAAAGGTGCAGTCCTTTCCCAGTCATAACTGTGCAAACTTTTGATGAACGAGTGGCATTTCTTGGTGGATTGTGCTGACTGGTTCATCAGTGACTAAAATTCATTTGAAGTGTTTTGGTCCCTCTTGTCTAGCAGTGTGAACTAAGACAGCAGGAGCTAACACCATTTGGTACCATCATCTGTCTTTCAGTTAGCCAGAAGATAATTGAACCATCAGCAAATGAACATTATTATTTCTGAGCCATTTTTGCTATATAGTTATTCCAAAGAGCACTATTGAAAGCTTTGTGGTCAAAATTTGGGTGTCATCCCATCAGGACCTATGATTCTCATGATCCATCTCGTCTGTTGAAAAAAACATTGTTTACGAGAAACCAGTTTGGCCCTAGAAGCAAAGGCGCCGTAGTCCCACAAGACAACCATGCTTTCAACCTCCAAGGGGCAGGTTGTGAGGCTTGGAAGGACTCAAAGGGCAGGAAAGTGGCATACAGTGTCTTGGGCACGTCCATCAAAAATACAATAATAATGACGACTATAAAAGCCATTACATCCTAAAAGCAGAAGTAACCGTTTCATTAATTTTTTTTTCTTAAGCAACAAGATGTCTTTGTGAAAGAAATGGAACAAGGACGGTTCAACCGAAAACCTCAAGGGCAGGGGGTAGGGAATGAAAACTCGTCACAAGAAGTTAACAAAACCATTAGGGTTTTTTTCTTATTTGCAGTTCAATTCTATGCCTGTCTATTCCAAAGTCAGTCCTACACTGAGATTCCAACCTGGGACTATTTATGTGTTCAATTAATTAATTATTTGTTGTTGTTGTTGTTGTCGTCATTGGACTGTGATAACACTCACACACAGTCAGGCATCCTGTGTCCACAGGAGCCCATCCCAACAGGCCAGCCCTCACTGCTGCTGCCAGTCACCCTTATTCTGCCAGGTCCGGGCACCAGGCCTGCAGCATGTGACCAAGGCTGGTCACATGTAGGGGGCTGCCACATGGTGCGGCAGGCTGCCTGAACCCAGCATAGCAGGGGAAATGGTGGCAGTGGCTATAGCAACAGACCAGCATTCCAATGTGGACTCTGGCCCTTTTTCTTTAGGAGCTGGCATATCCTGGGTAGTGTAGGTAAGCCCTTGGTCTTCTCAGTAGCCACCATGGGACAAACAATATAAAGAGGCCTCTGAGGTATTTAGATATAGTAGGACCTCCATATCCACTGATTCATTATCCACTGATTCAGTTATCCAAAACTGCACACCTACCATAGAGTCTTCCTAGAAAATGTGTCCTCTCTAGCCATTTTCTAGGTCCTCCAAGGCAACTCTATGGTATTTTAAACCACAAGCCCCATTATTTTCAAAGGTGTTCGCTATTATCCACAGTTTTTGGTATCCACAGGGACCCCCCAGTACCAACCCCAGTGGATACAGGGGTCCTACTGTATTGATTTATGATAAAAATGCATAGTTTTTTTATTTATGTGATTTTAGTTTAGATAGATTTTAATTTGCTAGTGCTTTGCTTTCTTTTCATGGGGGAGGGTGTGGTGGGTGGTGCTTAGGGATTTTGCTCAGTATTGTTGTATTTTAATTGTTGTACGCCACCCGATTGTTTTTAACAGAGGGGCGGGGTAAAAATAAATTTTATGATTATTATTATTGTTAGTATTAGTATTATTTGGGGGAAGTAATTTGTTACTCATTACTCACTATTTTATGAAGTGTCTAGTTAATGCAGACAGCTGCTTGCTATTTTAAAGTGTAATGTGCTATTTTCTATCTTTTCTAACAGTTGCTGTGTGTGTTTGTTTTTAAGAATAAACATGCTTAGAAAATAATAATGGCCTCAAATCCCCCCAAAGGGGAAAAAAATAAGACTGAGTAAACATTCTTTATCCTGAAAGAAAGAAAAAAACCTGCATTGTTGTCTTGTTGATACTCCTGAAAGTAAAACGTTGTAGTGACATTAGCACTTGTTGGTGCTGCTTACAAGCTCTGTTTATGATGAAATAAGGAATGAATGGGATTAGACTAGAAAAAGAACACTGTGATAATACCAGAATCTGAACTTAAGAGTGTATCTGCACTACCTAGTTATTCCGCTTTGATCTCACTTTAGCTGCCATGGCTTCATCATATGACTACAGCTGATTTGTTGTCATCATGGTAATGAACTAGAGCTCTCTAGCGGAGCATTCTCAATAGCTTCGAAAAATCCCAGGATTTTGAGAAATGGATCCTAAGAGAGAAATTCTGAGAAATAGCAGTTAAAATGGTATAAGAATTAGGTAGTATTGATACACCCTGGGAGAAAGAATAGAAACTCAAAAGCACTGAAAACCAAGTTGCCACACAATAAAAATCAAGTTGCCACAATGATCTTGGAAGCTAAGCAGGGTTAGCCCTGACACTTTGATGGGAGACCAGCAATGAATACCAGGTGCTATAGGCTATATTTCAGAGGACGGAACTGGCAAACCACCTCTGAGGATTCATGAGGTCGCCATAAGTTGACAGGCAACTTGAAGGCATGTACACATAGGTTTTAAAGAGTTAGAAATACTCCACTGTGCCATCAAGTGTACAAAGGTTAAAGTTGTTGGTAGCAGATACACAACTTTTCTTAACCTCTCTTTCATCTGAGTGCCAGTTTCTGAAGTGTGTGATTCTATGGATTGCTAAAAGGAAAACTGAATAAAACATGAAAGGAATTCTTAAAAAAACCAAGCCTCTGTTTTTTACTCTGTATTCTAGAAATGGAATGTCCAGTTTAATAAAAGTTGGAAGATGGCCATAGGAAAACAGAGGGACAAATGCTCTGAAATGCAATAAATGCAAATACCCTCTGCCTGAGCCAGAAAGAGAGAAGGAAAGAGAGGAAAGAGTGCTTTGAAAATAGAAATAAATAAAACACACAAAGATTTGCGCTGACTCACAATATGGTAGGATGAGACTGCTTCTTTTGCCCAACTCAGCGCTTTGGTTACAGTTTAAGTTTCCTTACCTCTTCAGGAGCTTACAAGACCTTGTGATGGAATTAGAGATCTGTTTGTTGTTAAAAAGAGCAGCTTCTCAAAAAGGTAGTCTGGGTAAGTCTCTTAGGCTAGGGACAGAGTTTAAGTTTGAAAGGGTAAGGACCCGATCTTGAATAAAGGATATGAGCTGGGAAGGGGTGGAATGGACAGTATGTTGCTTCCCCTGAAAGCTAGTAATTTTGCCACTTGTTCTATGCCTTCAAGTCCTTTCTGACTTATGGAAATCCTAGGACTTTATCAGACAAGCCTCTACAAATGTTCTTTTGCCATCATAATTAAAGTTGTTTTTATGACGGCAAAAGAACGCCTCCCACCAGACTTACCTTTGTCTCCTGGCAAAGACTTCCCCAGCAATGAAGAGGAAGTGAATGGAGCTCTGCTTATTTCCTCATTCAAAATCCTGTGGATTCTTGCGAGACTTCATCGCATGGGGAATTCAAAAAATAAAACAAAAAATAGCACATAAAAAGTGACAGAAAGCACATATACACACTTTAAAACTTACAAGTACACTGGGGAAGTTCATAAAAAGTGTGTGACCTGCCTGGATGTTGCAATCTCACCCAGAAGTGTTCTGGCTGCTCCAGCCATTAACAGAGTAAGTATGGGGGGGGGGGATTGTGCTAGGTTTCATAAGCCAGCAATGCCAGCCCCCCCCCCCAAAAAAAATGGCACAACCAATCTATTGAACAGCTTGTCCCATCAATAAAATAGATCGGCTTATTGGCAGGACATAAACATGAATGGGTGACATTATGTGGTATGCACACCCTTTCATGTTTATGTGGCATTGTTATGATGCTGTATTTAGTGCATCTGATAAAGGAGATTTTCACACGCCGAAAATATCGCTGCCAGAAGCAGCGCCACGTTAGTAAAATATTCCGGAAGAGGGAGGAAAAAAACCAAAGCGAGGACGACGGAACAACGGGAGAGGGAGGTGAGCATGCGAACCGCGGCGCTGCTTCCGGGACAGAAATATTTCTATCCCAGTTTCTGGCAGCGATATTTTCGGCGTGTGAAAATCTCCAAAGTCCATATTGTAGGTTTTTCTTGGCAAGATTTGTTTGAGATGGGATTTGCCATCACCTTCCTCTGAGGCAGAGAGATTGTGACTTGCCCAGGATCACCCACTAGCTTGGCTGATGAGGGATTCAAACCTTGGTCTCTCTGGTTTCTAGTTCAATGCTCAAATCCACTACGCCATGCTGGCTTCATTTGTTCCACTACCGGGGGCGGGGGGATAAATCTTCCTCATATTGAAGTCCACAGGGCTAAAAGAGCTCTCTGCAGATGCACTGGTGTGATAGGAAATGAAAACAAAATACAGTGCCACCCTGAACACACTAATCTCATCAGATTTCAAGAGCTAAGAGACACCAAGGATCACCAGAGATCTTCACACACAGTTAGAAAACAAACCTGCTTAAAACCTTCAAAAATAAGAATGGAAAAAATATTTGAAAAATGTTTGGGAAATGGTTGAAGAACACATGTCTCCGGTGTTGGAAAACCTTGGCAAAAAGAATCCTGGGCTGATGAGAATCTTCATAGTTCAGGATTTATTCTGTACAAAATTCATGCTGGTTTTTGTTTTCATAGAAGACAGCATTTCCTGTTCAGGGAACAGCATTTTCTCTGTGTGGAAAATGCTGTTTCCTGTACGCACAAGAACGTTGAAATTCTGTGCAGAAGTCCTAAACTGCAAATAATCTTTAAAAACTGTTTGTAAAGACTTTCTTACATTGTGAAGAAACTTGCTACAATTGTTCACTGGTTCCTCCAAGAACAAAATTTCCAATGAATGAGCCATTTCTCAGGCAGGGTAGACAATACGGAGCTAAATGGACCAATGTTCTGAATCAGCATAAATCAGATTCCTACGTTTCTATGGGCTAATCTACATGACCCAGAATACACTGGCTCCCTGGCTGTGGATCAGGCCTCTTACTTCCATGGAATGGGAGGAAGTCCTGATGGGCACGTTGTCCCCCTTGCAGACACCACTGCCACAATCTTCCATGCTCTCCCAGCATTAAGGAAGCCAACCACAACATGTGACCAAGACCCCCTGCGTGTGACCAGTCTTGAATAAAGACTGTTGCAGGGTTGATCCAGGATTGCCAAGGAGACTGCAGCAGCAGCAAGGGCCAGCCTGCCAGGACAGGCTCCTGTGGACACATGGGGCCCAATACATTTTTTGCTGGTGGTAACAGAGTAAATCTGTCCTGTCTTTCTCGATGCAGCCTGCAGAGTCCCAATAACTCAGCTCACAGTTCAAAGGAGAAGCAGAGTCTTATTCAGTTTACCAAGTATTGCAGAATAAATGCAATCCAGTCTGGGGTGATAAACTGTTGAGCTGCAAGCCAGGCAAACAAATGGCGGGGGGGGGGGGATTCCAAGGCAAGGTCATGAGTCAAAGACAGAGTCCAAGGTAGCAGGCAGATGGTCACGAAGCACAGTCCAGCATGGTTTTCACCCAAAACGGTTGGTTGTCAGCCATGCTCTTCTAGAGAAGGTGCTGTTTATTTATGGTCCAGCTGAGTCTTGCAGATGATTTCTAATTGCTTTGTACTTCCTATGTAAGTGTTGTGACTCCCTAAAATACTCCTTTTCCTGTTGACACTGAGTGAAGCTAGGTAAGTCAGTACAGTTGTCCCTCCACATTCAGGGATTTGGCATTCACGGTTTTAAGTATTCGCGGCTTGAAAATATTCTTTAAAAAATAATAATCCAAAATGCAAACCTTGATTTTGCCATCTTATATAAGGGACACCATTTTGCTATGCCATTGCATATAATGGGACTTGAGTATTCACAGATTTGGGTATTCACGGGGGGTCCTGGAACCAAACCCCAACAAATGTGAAGGGACAACTGTACTCTGTTCCTCAGGGGTTTGTGGCTGCTGGACATTCTGTTGCTCAGAGGAGGGAGCCTGCTGTCCCTCAGAGGTTTGCAGTTGTTGGACACTTTGTCCCTCAGAGTGTTGTAGCTGCTGGTCATGCTGTTCCCCTGGCCCTAGCCCTGGCATGCTCTCTGGGCTTTCAGACTCCTCATCACTGTCCCCTGAGAGGTGGGGCATGACAACACCAGGTATTTTAAAAAAAAAAGTTGTATCAGGCCCTACCCCACCTTCCCCCTGTCTCAGCCCCATATCTACCCCAGGGGTGGTGAGGACTTCCCAGGGACAGAACAGGGAAAATGCCCTGTGTCATCAGGACTGCAGGGCTCTGAGACAGGGGGGCAAGACAGGGTATATTGCCCATCTAGACAAGCCTTATGTTCCAAACTACTATGATGAGAACTGGTAGGAAGTTTGCTGTCGGTTATTATTGCGAAAGGTTAAATGAAGAAAGTAAGCTGTCAGTTTATTACAAGGCTTCTAATTGGTTCATCATCTGAGTTTTAATAAATTTGTCTTTTGCTCAGTTTGCATACTACCAAAAGTTGGATTTGATGCCTTTTCGAAGCCATTGAAGAAAATGAAACATGTCTTACTATTCAATGGAGAGAAACACTAATTGTTAAAGGAAGGGGGCTATTCAATATCTCCATCACTGCAATATATTTTTTCCATGTAGACCTAAAGATATTTTATTAACTGCCTTCTTTCCTTTTAAAGAATGGATTACAACCTACATTATTCAGTTTCAGGCCTGCTGTTGGAACAGAATGAGCCATGGAATTGACAGACCTCAGTAAAGTCAAGCAGGTCCATCTGCTCTATCGGACTCTTTATTAGATCCCTCTTTTTGAGTAGCTATGTTTGATACTCTGTAATTATACAAATGGTGATGTTGCAGGGTTGATCAAAAAGCAAATTCCAAAGTCCATATTGTTGTACATCAATACAACATGGCATGGAATGTGTTGTGTTGGCTTTTGAAGCCAATGGAGATTGTCATCAAGCAAGTGAATAGTCTATATGCTGTTTTGAGTAGAAGAGTCTCTGTAGACTAGAAAAGTAAGTCACACACCCTCTAAGGCAAGGTGGATAAAGAGAAGCCCATTGTCCACATGTGGTTCTGCTGGTTTTTTAAGGGAACTTATTTATTTTTAAAAATTTCTTCATTTCTTTTGAATATTGCTTCTTTTTTATTTACTAATCTCACATATAGATATATCATATTCCCTTTATATAATTATTCCCTCCCTCCCGCATCCCAGGAACTATGTTTCCATATTAACTTCCATTTTCTGTCATGATGAAAATCTTTTTAACTGTTCCCTTTATGTTTTCATACCCCTTCCTCCCTTCAACACATGTGGCTCATGTCTCCACTTTTGTGGTTTCTGACCCCAGCTAGTGCCCTGAAGCTGTCCAACTCCCACTCAATGTTTTTTAGCAGTCTTTGGCATTTTCATCCCAAAAAACAATGTGGTGGGTTCCCAAAATGTGCAAAACACCCCCAGCCCCACACAAAAAGCCCTACACAGAATCCCCCCGTATCCTCAAAAACCTGTACTTTTTTTTCAGAGTCCTGAAAATGTTGACAGGAAGTGACATGGCTTCACCTCCAGTCACCATTTTGGGAAGGACTCGAATGAAGATAAATGTATTTGGAAGCACTGTTGGGAGGGGGTGTCCATGAGAGGGTTGAAGGGGATTGATCAGGGTTGAACATTAGCCGTTACGAAATTGCTCAGCCACGCTGGAATGCTATGACCTGACTAGGAACAATGGCAATTAAAGAAAGGCAATATCATTTGCTTCTGCTATTAAAAATGCAAATCTTGCAAATGAAGGTTTGCTTCTATCTGGCAGGTGGCTGAAGCCTACATTATAGGAAGAGGGCAATATGTTCTGTGGGAAGTCTCTATACTTTCCAGCCTGGAGATAAAAGTTGGCATTGGAACAAGGAAAACACATCAATAGGAGCCAACCTCGGTATCTTTGCCTTTAGTTGATGAGAACAAACCCTCAGAAAATCAAGTCCCAATTTAAGATGAATTTTGTGCCTTTTTGGTCTGACTAATAAAGATATCGCCACAGTATAGACTTCAGAATTTGTTCTATGGCCACCATGGCCATCCCTGCATTGCTGTCAACAGCTCTGTGTTACAGATAACAAGTTGGCCTATATTCAGTCCACATACTATATATATATATATATATATATATATATATAGTCAACCTTGAGTCCATTTAATCCAGTTTCGACAAAAGCCTGCAAATTAGACACCTACACACACACAAACGTAAGGATAGACTAAAACGGTCATTTCCTGTTATACACAACTTTCCCTAACCTGTTTTCAAAGAAATGACCATGTTAGACTGTGACAATATATTTTAAACAAGGGGAAATGGGGGGGGGGGCAGGGAGAGAAATTTAGCAATGATTTTAATTGATTAAAACTAATTTCCCTAACCTATATGTTGTGCATAGAACTTTCCTTAATGTACATATTTTGCATACATGTTTTCAGCTAAAAACTGCATCACAATATTCAGACAAGTGTGAAATCAGAATAACTGTGCTCCATTCTGCATATTAGTTTGGGAAGTCTAACGTAGTTCTATTTGCCTAATAATGCCAATCAAACAAGCTGCTCCATGATCCTTACACTGCGTGTATATTTCAAAGACGTAGCCACTCTGTACTACATCTGAAGAAGTGGGTTCATATCCAGGAAAGCTCATGCAAAAATAAAAAAGCAGTTAGTCTTTAAGATGCTGCTGCATTCCTATCCCCCTTCCCCTCCCTTCCTCGGTTTTTTTACAGTGTGTATAGTGTGGTATCTACCATCACATACTGCTCTTTTTTAAATAATTATTCTTTTGTTCAAGTTTTGTAGTTGCATTAAATTTAATATCATATCAACAATATGATAAAACAACATAAACTAATTATAAAACTTTTGTAATATCGGGACATTCTTTATCAGTCTTTCTTTTCTAGGTGAGAGCTGACAGTTCAGAGGTGAAATGTAAAGGTATCCTTCCAGAGATGTCACTGCATTCCTGGAGGTTTCAGTCGACCAGATTCTTCATTCACATATTTAATAAAGATCCAATCTTCTTGGAATGTTGTGTGTGTGGGGAGGGGTGTTTGTTTTTGTTTTGTCCATTCGGGACAGCCAATGACTGCATTGGAATTGGAAGATAAATTGGCTGGAATTACACATAACTGGCATCAAGTTACTCAACTGATTTCCTTAATAAGACATTTAGATACTGCTCTTTTTCTAAAAAAAAATATGATGTCCAATTTAGTTTTTGTCTACAGCTTTGAATCCATAGATAAACAGGACACTGTCTTTTCACAAAACAAACAAGTCTTGAAGACAACGAGATGGTGTTTGCAGGCACTACATCCAAACACACAGACACACACTTTGTTTGATGTGGTTCCTTTGCATTTCCTCTCTGTGCCTTTAGTTGCTTTGGTGCCTGTAATGTTTTGGTTCCTTTTGCTAATTTCTCTGTGTTGTGTCCTTTCATCTGGTTTGGGGTCCATCGCACTTGATCCTAAATCCAGCTCTGAGACAGAGAAATGCAGGAAAGGAGATAGATTTGGTGTTTTTTTGGGGGGGGGGTGTTTTGCTTTTGGCTTCAGGGCTTCATGTTATTTCCTTTTAAAATATTATTATGACATGGCTGTCTTGGTATATTTTCAAAATTAAAAGTCTATAACATTGTGTGGCAGTGCTATGCAATCATTTTATGTATTTATTTTTCTTACATTTTGCTGCTGCTGCTATTGTTAAAACAAACAAGGAATGGGGCGCATAAGGAGCAAATTAATCTGTGAAGAAGGAAGTTATGCCCCACATTAGACAGTTAATGAGAAAGAAACTTTCTCAGAAAATATCTCTAGTACCTTCAGTTTAGACACACAAACACACACACACACATATATATGCTTATTTTGTTCCCAAATGATTTTTATTAAGAAAACAACACCAAGATCCTGTTGGTGTCTTAGGTATGTGTTAAGTTCCCCTATGGAAGCTAGTGAGGAAGAGTTGTATTCAGTTCAAAGTTGAGGAAGTGGAGTTGGACTTGTAGTACAATCGGACCCCCATATCCATGGAACCAATATCCACAGTTCCAGTTATCCGTGGGACACAAAACAGGGATACATACCATAGAGTTATACTGGGAAATGCCAACAGAGGAATCCTGTCTAGGCATCTTTTAAGTCCTCCAGTGCGACTCTATGGTATGTTTTAATGGAAGTCCTTTATTTTAATAGGGTTCACTGTTGTCCACAGTTTCTGGTATCAGCAATAAGTCTGGGAACCAAACCTGCATGGATACAGAGATCTGACTGTACCACTGTGTGTGTTGTATACTGCACACAGATTTGTATATGAGCATGGATTTGCATGGTTGTGCATGTTCATTCTGCAGGGTTGCATGTTGTGTATACTTGCACATTGTGAATTCAGATATTCACAATTCACTAACACATCTTCGCAATTCTATTACTCACAGGCACAAGTCCACTTATGAGCATGCAGTGCCCTAATAGGATTCTAGCTGGGTTTGGTGTTTTTTTGTTTTGTTTTGTTTTGTTTTGTTTTAGCAAAATCTATTGAGTTTCTCATAAGACTGCCCCTTCAAACTTCTGTGTGTGTGCACAAACCCCCAGTTTTCACTATTTCTGATGATGACAAAAAGAAAAAAGGACTTTATCAAACAGAAAATACAGTGTCAAAAGGACGCCACATAACTGCAAAAGGGAGTGTGGATTGTATAATGTTGCCCTTTCATGGTTAAAATCAGGCCCAACCCCGTACCTTTTAATTGATGGCTTAAACTATCAATAGATCTCCCTGACATTTTTTTGCCAGCACTGCCAGCATGCGAAGCCTCTGTGCCTTTAAATCTTGGACTTACCCTGACAATGGTTGGACTGGCATGAACACATCTATGTGAGATCAGGACAACCAGGTAAGTGACAAACTTTTTTTTTTTTTTTTACCCTCCCTGGGTTACTTGTAAGTTTCAAAGTGTGTGTTTGTGTGTGCTTACTTTAACTTTTTGACTTTTATTTTTATTTTTATTTTTGAATTTCCTGCACAATGAAACAAGTGGCTTTGCAAAAAATCCTGTAGAACAAAGCTTTGAGCAAAGAGCGAGTTAGCCTATGTAAAACTTCTTGGTTCTTTAGCACTGCCTATTACTTCATAAATTAAGAACTCAATTAAGAACTTAATTCTGGAGAAACCCTTATGTTTGGAATTCCAACTTGAGCCAGTTGCTTTAGCTGAAAAAAAAATCCCCTTTCCACCTTTCATTGGCAAATTTCCAGGCTAATTCAGAATTTAATTGATTTCAATTAATTTGCTTCCATTAGTTTGCTCCCATCAGTGAATTCCTGGGCTACTCTTTTGTGATCAGAAGGTGACCTGAATGTAGCTTTGTACCTAACTAGAGATGAGGTAGAATTTGCCCAGGATCCAATGGTGTTGATGGAGGGCATACATCTCTGCTGGCATACTTTTCCTGGCTTACTGCTGTCACAGCATCCAATTGCAGCTGTACAGATAGGAGAAAGGAACAAACATCAATCCCCCCAACCCACTCTAGTGAGTATGCTGACTGTCTAGGAAGCTAAAGACTCTTCCCTCCCCTCAACTTGTGCAGCTTTATCCAAATGGTGCCCAGGATAGATGTGCTAAGGTGGTAACCCTTGCTAACCCTTGGAGCCATCAATCTGAGGTTGTACAGTTATCCCTTCATATCCGCTGGGGTTTGGTTCCAGGACCCACTGTGGATACCATTTTGCTATGCAATGGTATAGCAAAATGGTGTCCCTTATATAAGATGGCAAAATCAAGGTTTTTTGGATTACAGTTGTCCCTTTACATTTGCTGGGGTTTGGTTCCAGGACCCCTGTGAATACCCAAATCCGTGAATACTCAAGTCCCATTATATGCAATGGCATAGCAAAATGGTGTCCCTTATTAAGATGGCAAAATCAAGGTTTGCTTTTTGAATTATTATTTTTTAAAGAATATTTTCAAGCTGTGAATACTTAAAACTGTGAATGCCAAATCCGTGAATGTGGAGGGACAACGGTATTGCTTTTTGGATTATTATTTTTTAAAGAATATTTTCAAGCTGTGAATACTTAAATCCGTGGATACCGAATCCGTGGATACGGAGGGACAACTGTACATGGAAGGGAGGGACTGTTGCACAAGGAAGTATTGCATACCTTCTTCCACAAAGATCAAAAAATACAAGCAATGGGAGCTTACGCTAATGTATTTCACTTGTGGAATTAAGGTTATTGTATTCAGCTCCTTTTTAAAAGAATTTTCCATAGTTCACAAAAAACTTCATATTCAGAGTAGGAAAAAAGAGTTTAAATGATGAATGTAGGAGAAACTGAAACTGACAGGTGTGTCCATCTGGATCTAGGACTTCGACTGCTTAACACTTAAAGGTCTAGATTTGAATCCTCAGATATTGAACCATGTTCATGCTGAATTTGGGTTGTTACCCTTTTCTTTTTTTAACCTGATAGGTTTTTTTAACCTTTATTTATAATCAAATACTTTGTGGCAGTAGGTACATGGCCCTCTCCATGTGGGAATAGCTTTATCTGCTGAAGTTGACCAATAGAAATGAGTGAAGGTTGCAGTTCAGTTCAGTCTTGAAGAATTTACCAAAGTTCGTAAACCACATATTAGGAATGGTGGTCAGAACTTTTCATTTATGGAGGTCTCGGAGATTATCAGATGCAGAAAAAAGTACCAGAGCAGAATGCTAGGATGATGTTCCTGTCCTGCGAATGAGACCCAGTTTCACACAATGTTGTGCTTGTCACGTTCTGCTCCTGTGCTTCTGCAGTTAACAAAGCAGCACTTTTCATTGACAGGAGCTCCCCATCAATGAAAAGTGCTGCCTTACTAACTGCAGAAGCACAGGAGCAGAACACAACGAGCATGAAGATGTGCGAAACTAGGTCCCATTTGCTGGACAGGAAAGTCGTCCTGGTGTTCTGCTATGGTACTTTTTGGATGCATCTGATAATCTCCCTGTCAATGAAAAGGGCCACCTTAGTAACTGCAGAACCACAGCAGCAGAACGTGACGAGCACAACTTCATGTGAACCGGGTCCCATTCACGGGACAGGGACATTGTCCTGGCATTCTGCTCTGGTTCTTTTTCCTGTGTTTGACAATCTCCTTATCTATAACTGGCTTTGGGCCCATTACTGAGCACAATGCAAAGTGTTGGTTGTTACCTTTAAAGGGCTACATTGTTGGTACATGAAGAAAGAGCTCCTCATCCTTCACAGCTCTCTCCCTCTACTCCAATTATCAGGAATGCTCTGTTGTACGAGAGCAGAGGTGCAGGTGCTAAGCCTTCCAAAGAGTACCTTCTCTGTTTTGGTACCCAAGCTATTACATTCACTTTCTTGAGACTTCTAACTAGCCCTTTCCTTGCCGATCCCTGGAGATAACAGTTTCTCAACAGAACAAGAAAAGATCCCTTTGGAAATCTACAGCAGGTCTATCCATGCTACTAGAATAGGTAGCCCACTAATTTGTCTCAGTATAAGGGCAGCTATACATGTTCCTGCATTGCCCCAACCTACCTTTGATACCTGTTCTTGCTTTATTCCAATGCCAGTGTTATGGCATTTACTTTATCACTATTTTGGGGACAGGGAATATTGCTGCATATGAGGGAAATGTGGTCTAAAATGGGGGTTACCCATCACATTTTATACTTTGGTATAAACGAAAACCCTTTAAAGTAAGGTGTACCCGTTAAAATAAAAATGAAAGATGTCTGAAATGAATGTAAAACAGAAAAAAGTGAAACCATATGTGGCTAAATAGACCCAAGACTGAGGTAAAGTGATATATTACAATCAGCAGAAGAAATACATATGAAAGTACACTATTTCCTCCTTTCTGTTCTGCAATAAAGGAAAATTGGATTAAAATGACAATATGGCATATCACCTTGTATAAACTACAACATATTATTGGAAACTATAGATCTGTATGGTTGGGGTGGGAAGAAAGAACATTTTCCCCTCATAAATGATGGACATGTTCATTAGCAAAAACTATTAGGCAAATATTCTAAGAAATAATATTCTACTGACAGAATTAAATCAAGAGTCTTGATTCATTGCATTTCCTTACATACACTAGAGAGATAACAAAATGCAGAGAAATGTCATCTATGATTGCTGCAGCAAGTATTTGATATGCAAAATTATTAGAGAAATTACAAAGTCCTGTGCATAAAGGAATGGGAATGTAGGTTGTTTGATGATGCTACAATAACTAAACTATCTGTTAATAGGAAAATGAGAAGAACGGAGAGAGCAGACAAGTTTCTTTGTGAAACATTAATTAGGCTTGATATATTTTGTTGGAATAGTAAGAATATTGACATGTCAGGTGAATTACAGGTATTGAAAACTTAACAAGATGAAATTTGTGCAAATGAGTTTCTGTATTTTAAAAGTAGTTGTAAGGGGGAAATATGGGGTCATCCTATTCATTCCCAATCTCCTCAGTGAAATGCAAATTGGTGGTATAAATCTAGCATTTTGTAAAAGTACAAAGGAATATTTGTAAATAATTGAGAAGCATCATGAATTCTGACGTCCCTCCAACCCTAGCACAAACTAAGGCATGCTTAGGGATTCAGCTGTGTCATGTTTAAGAGACCTCATACCATCATCCCCATGGGGGGGGGATTCACATGATGATGATGATGCCATTTCTCAGGTGTCACTTATATAGCTTGTGTGAAAATCCAACACTGAACTGACACAACATCATTTTGTCACCAAAAGGTGACCAAATCTCCAGTGGAAACAGGTTATCTGATTAGTAGAGATGCAATTCTTTACTCATTTTCTTAAAGGAAGCAATGAGTAATTTTACCAATTTTCCCTTGAAGAAAGTCTTCAAAAATGCACTTTTGGAAGACTGTTCACAGATTAAAACTTAGTCTCCACAGGATTCATACAACTGGCATTTTCTTAGTAGGAAACACTTTCTGTGTAGGAAACAGCAGAAAAAATGCTGTTTTCTGAGCAAAACAACTATGTGCAAATTTTGCATAGAAAAAGTCCTGAACTGTGAAGATTCTCAGGACAGGATTCTTCTCATCAGTGTGTCTCAACACTTACAAAATAGTCTTATGACAATTTTTTTCAAATAATCTAAAATATTATTCCCATCCCTATGAATGAGTCTGAAATACAATGAATTGCAAGAGCAACATCCTTGGATAAACAAGAGATAAGGTGACACTCTAGTGGCAACCCAGACTTTTGCATCTTGCAGCCTTTCATCAAATGCCAACCATTTCTTGGTATTTAGTGAAAGTTACTGAGTACTAACGGGGGAGGGAGGAATTGGTTCCTTGATTCATCCCCCAGACAGATAAATAATCTTTAAAAAGGTCTATTCAAATCAGCGTGATTAAGGGGCACAGTGCCAATTTGAGTTTAAAAACACCTATGCTCATAACTTTTCTGAAAGATCTAAGCTTCACATATAAACTGCTAATTGGCTGAAGGGCATAGTTTTTTTTTTTCATTTGTACAATATTATCTAAGAGAATAATTTTGTGGCTGCCACCTCCTTACAGCTACCAAGGCTGGTTTCCACATAATGAAGCCGGCCTCCGGGACTTACCTGGCAGCCCCTTTTGCGGCTGGTGTCGCCCCCGCGCCCGGGCCAGCTCATGGCTGGCACAGGCGCCACCATGTCGGCCTTCCTCTTCCCAGCCTGCTCTGCAGGCAGGGAAGTGGATCCTAGGTAGCCAATCGGGAGGAGACTGCTCCTACCCGATTGGCCAGCTCACCCAACCTTCGGCCAATCAGGGCCCGTGCTCAGCTGATTGGCCGGAAGGCGGGGCTAGTTCCCTCCAGGGTCCGCCGGCCAGGTATTTATTCCCAGGTATTTATTCCCAGTGGGGCCATGAGGCTTGATAAGCGGCGGCAGCAGCTAGGCCTTTAAAGGCCTGATAGGCCACTGGGGTGCCTGCGGGGTGCAGTACCCAGCAGCCGGTGCCGGGCAGCAATCAGCGCCCATGCAGGGGGTCGGGCTAGCGCTCTGCTAGCCCGCCGGGACCCAGTGGAGGCCGCCACTGGGGGAGGACTTGCTAGGGTCCTGGGGCCAGGATCGGGCTCGCAAGGGGCAGCCCGATCAGCGCAGAGGCATTTGGGGCTCTGAAGCCTGAGGTAGGGGGTCAGTTGAGGACCCATACGCTGTGTGGGTCAATGGGTGGCCCACCTAAGGGGCGGACAAGCCAGTACGAGGCTCTCCCAGCTGGGAGCAGCTAAAGGGGGAACCCATGCCAGCAGGGCGCACAAGCCGGAAGGGGCTACCCAGGGCGGACAAGCCAGGAGAGCGGCTCCCCCAGCAGGGGGAAGCAATAACGGGTATTTTACCCGGCAGGGCGGACATGCCAGGAGAGGCTAGCTCAGCAGTGAGCAGCCAAAAATGGGGGCACCCTATCCGGCAGGGTGGACAAGCCAAGACAGAGGCCTACCCCTAACATTGAAATCACTCAACAGGCCTTATTAGGCCAGGCAAGCCACCAGGGAGGTGAGCTCAGCCAGTGGCTGCCTTATAAAACAGGGCAGACAAGCCGAGAGAGATCCTCCCAACCAAGAACTCACATAGGCCATCCCTGGGCCAACTATTTTTTTTTTCAGAGCTGAAATCACTATCACACCCTCATTCCTTGAGAATGGCACCCAAAAAGAAGACTGCACCCAGCAGGCCTGCGACTCGGGTGCAGTCTGGCCGTACGCCCAAATCATGGGCATCCCTGGCACCTTGTACCCGGAAGGCCAACCCCCATAGTGGGCGGTGGCTGGCTCGGAGGCAATTGAGCACATCCTTGGCAGCACCGCGACCCCCAATCTCCAGGAGCTGACCCGTGCGGTCATGCTCCTCACCGAGCAGGTTGGGGATTTGAGGTCCGGCAGGGGACCGGAGGTTGGTGCTACAGTGCCAGCCCCTGGGCCCAGTGTGGACCTTGAAGCTGTGGCTCCTTTGTCTGCCAAGGATCAGGCTGCCCAGCAGGCAGCCAGGACGGCAGGATGGTGCAGCATACGCAGGACGCCTTCGCCTAGTGAGGTCAGCGTGGTATCCTCAGATGACTCTTCCCCGGTGCAGGGCGGCAGAGCCTCGGGAGGAAAAGACCGTGGGAAGGAGAAGGAAGGAAAGAAAAGGCGGGCCAAGTGTAGGAAGAAGGATTCAGACAGCGAGGGATCCTCAGGTGAGTCTTCTGATGAGGATATGGACCGGGCAGGGTATTGGTCCACAGCTGCGCTGGTCCCAGGGTTGCCTTCTTGGGCCATTAAGGCCAGGGCTGCCATGGCACCAGGCTCAGCCAGGCCATCCAGGGCATGGCGAGATGGGGTGGCCACTGCGGGGCCTTCAACTCCCAGCCTTTTTCTGGACCACGAGGACCCTCCCGGGATCCACCTGGACAGAAAGACCCACAATAATATCCTGAAGGGATATTATGTGGATATCTTTTCATGCCGGCTGGTCTGCTGGGAGTTCAATGTGGGTAAATGCCAGTGATCTCGCTGCAAGTTTGAGCATTATTGTGAGAACTGCTATGGATCGCACCCTAGGGCCAGCTGTCCTCGACCTGGCACTTCCACCCAGCCCTTTCGCTCAGGACGCCCTGCTTCCTCCGGCGTCAAGAGGGAATCAGGGTCAGGCAGCAACGACGGGCAGGGAAGCGGGAAACAATAGTGGCAATCCAGGGGGAAGCCGCTTGGCATTTACGCCCATCAGGCTCCAGGCACTCCTCCCCCTATTGGCACTTTATCCCAATAAGCAAGCAGCCTCGTATCTTAGGGACGGGTTCTCCGCTGGTTTTAGGATTCCCGCCTCAGGCCCCAGGCTAGCCTCAGATTCAGGCAACCTTAAGTCTGCTTCAGAGCTTCCCGAGGTAGTGGCCACCAAGATTGCCAAACAGTGTGCTGCAGGGAGGGTGGCCGGCCCCTTCCCCGCACCGCCTTTTAGCAACCTTAGGGTCTCCCCCTTGGGTGTTGTCCCCAAGAAAACTCCAGGTGAATTCCGCCTCATCCACCACCTTTCCTACCCTAAGGGAGCATCTGTAAATGACGCTATACTGCCCGAACTCTGCTCGGTGCGATATGCGTCATTCGATCATGCTGTTAAGCTAGTTAGGTCCTGTGGCCCAGGCACCCTTATGGCAAAATGCGACATTCAGTCCGCATTCCGGCTGCTGACAGTACACCCCGAGGACCACTGCCTGTTGGGTTTCAAGTTCCAGGGCCAGTGGCACTATGACATGGCTTTGCCCATGGGGTGCTCTATCAGCTGTTTTGCCTTCGAGGCATTCAGCACCTTCCTGGAATGGGCCCTCAAATGCAGGACCGGCTCAACCCTGGTAACTCATTATCTTGATTATTTTCTTATGATCAGGGCGGCCGGGAAGCCGGAGTGCGGGTTTCTGCTTAAGTCTTTTCAGGATTTGGCTCAGGAGCTTAGCGTCCCCTTGGCCCCGGACAAAACGGTGGGCCCGGCCAGCAACATCACCTACTTGGGGATCATGTTGGACTCGGTAGCAGAAGTCTCGCGACTACCCGAAGAGAAGTTGGCGGGGATCAAACGTATGCTACTATCCCTCTTAGAACAGAAGAAAGCCTCCCTGAAGGAAGTCCAGTCCTTACTAGGCCACCTTAACTTTGCTTGTAGGATGGTGGCTCCAGGCAGGTCTTTTTGTAACAGACTGGCAAGAATTACCGCCAGCGTCAAGTCACCTCACCATCGCATCCGGCTCACCAAGGGGGTCAAGGAGGATCTGAGGGTGTGGCTTAGATTCTTGGAAGGCTACAATGGGGTGACATTTTGGCAGGGGGAGGCGGCACTTGGGGCAGGGTTGCAGGTCCACTCTGACGCAGCGGGGGCTCTGGGTTTGGGATTTTCTTTAACGGGCACTGGTGCGCTCAGCCTTGGCCTCCTGCCTGGAAGGATTCTGATGTTATTCGGGACCTAACGTTTCTTGAGTTTTTTCCCATACTAGTGGCAGTCCATCTGTGGAGGGACGAGTTCTGCAATAAGCGAGTGTGTTTTTGGTGCAACAACCAGGCGGTGGTCTGCATTATTAACTCCCAATCTTCCAAGTCTGACAGGGTCATGCGACTCATCAGGGATTTTGTCCTGGTCTGCTTGACAGCCAATATTTCCTTCACTGCACGCCACGTCCCAGGTGTAAATAACAAAATAGTGGATGCTTTATCTCGATTCCAGGATGGCAGATTTTGGGAGTTGGCGCCAGAAGCAGATCCTTCTCCAGTCACCTTCCTGGTCGAACTCTGGAACCTTGGGAAGGAACGGTGCTCCGAGGGGTCCTTAACTCCTTGGCACCTTCCACCCGGGCCAGTTATTTCCGGGCGGCCCGGCAGTTCGACATCTTCAGAAGGCATCACGGATACGGGAACTCTTGGCCAACCATGGAACAAGAAGTGCTTCACTACATCGGGGCTTTGAAGGAGGATGGCCTCGCCCCCAGGACTATATCCCTTCACCTGGCAGCCATCTCCTTCGTCAGTAAGGCTGCAGGACACGGGGATCCGTGTGGCTCTTTCATGATCCGCAAAGCAATCGAAGGAAGGCGCCGCATGGAAGGAAGCAGGCAGGACACACGCAGACCAGTCTCGTTTGGACTCCTGTGCAACTTCATTCCGGCCCTGGCAGCCATTTGCCGGTCCAGGTATGAAACCTTACTGTTCCAATCTGCCTTCTCGGTTGCTTTCTTTGCAGCCTTGCACATCGGGGAGCTGGTTTGCAGACCCAAGGCTTCCGGGACTGGACACACTCTTCAGCAGTCAGATGCGGTTCTGGCAGAAGGCGTTCTCCACTTGTTTTTGTCCTGGGGGGGAGTTGGGAGTTATTGGAGGGCTTGCCAGGTCCTCCTCCGGGCAGCTCTCCCCCCCAGGGAAATATCATCAGGCACGTGGTTTGGTCACATGATCTGGTCACGTGAGATGTTCACTTCCGGGCGTGCGGCTGGACACGTGACATGGTCTCACAGCCAGGCACGTGACAGGTCACGTGATCCCCATGTGACCGGGGATCGGGTCCACCTTTTGGGGCGGACTTGGGTTTGGCCCGGGCAGGTTGAAGGCTCTCATCCTGCCCCGGATAACTCATGCCCAGACCAACCTCTAACAGCTATCACCAAACAGAAAGTTGTGGCCCTTCCGCCAATTATCCTTTTACTTCCTTGTAATAAACTTTCTTTGTGCATGTTATTTTGTGTGTGTATCCTTTTGGGCAGGACCGGGGGGCGGGGGGCACCTCGACACTCGGTCGCAAATCAGGGTTGGATGTATGACTTTGCCCCCAAACATTTTAAGTCATTGGTGACTCTCTTTTTCCCATTTTGCTTCAAATACAGTTTCATTAATATGCCCTTAGTGTCATTTAGAAAATATATAGATGCCAAAATATTGTAGATGCTGCAGTGTATAAGGGCTACAAAATAATAGCTGGGTGTGGGGAGGGGAAGTATTGCATTTGTGGTGGTGTGTCTTCATGTTGTTTCCAACTTATGATGACCCCTAAAGCGAATCTACCACAGGGTTTTCTTGTCAAGATTTCTTCACAGAGGGTTTACCTTTGACTTTCTGTGAGACTGAGAGAGTGTGACTTGCCCAAGGTCACCCAGTGGGTTTCCATGGCAGAGCGGGGATTCGAACCCTGGTTTCCAGAGTCATAGTCCAATGCTCAAACCACTACGCCATGCTGGCTCTCCAATAGGAGGAAGTACAGTTGTCCCTTCATATTTGCTGGGGTTTGGTTCCAGGACCCCCTGTGGATACCAAAATCCATGAACAGTCAAGTCCCATTATATGTAATGGCATAGCAAAATGATGTCCCTTATATAAGATGGCAAAATCAAGGTTTGCTTTTTGGATTATTATTTTTTAAAGAATATTTTCAAGCCGTGAATACTTAAATCCGTGGATAGCAAATTCGTGGATATGGAGGGACAACTGTAATAACTATTGCTTTCTTTCTCTTTTCATAATTCTGTTTTCATCTGTATACTTTGTCACTGGGACTACGTTGATTTCCTAAAAGATATGGCTGATGCAGAATCCAAAATCACACCTTAACATTCACAGGAGCTACAGTTACCAGTTTTGTTGCTGCATTCAGATGACAGTTGATGCTTTCCTCTGCCCACCTCCCTGTGATTGTACTGCCTGAAGCAAATGGTTTTGCACTATTACATGACAAGGCTGCCCCTGTCTCAGTGTACAGTCAGACCCCCATATCCATAGACCATGGATACCAGAAACCACGGATAACAGCAAACCCTATTAAAATAAAGGACTTCCCGTAAAAACATATCATAGTGTTGGAGTACCTAGAAGATGCCTGGAGAGGACACATCTATAGGCATTTCTCCAGTGAAACTGTATGGTATGTGTCCCCTATTTTGTGTTCCATGGATAACTGAAACCACAGATATTGATTCCATGGACATGGGGGTCTGACTGTATTTCAAAATATGAGCTGGACTTCATGGCTTCAGTTAGAAATATGTAACCTAGTGTTATGCATTTGTAATTGATTCATATTTACAATCTCTGCATATTCAATAGTGTAGGCAATGTGTAGGAATCATAAAAGCCTGCCAATCCTGATCTAGCAGGCAGCAGCCACTGTGAGCAATGAGGATCTATTCTCCTGTTGAGAACATCGAGGCATAGCTCAATGATGTTCCCACCCCTCCCTCCCTGTGAGCAATCCCTAGTGTGACAGTCTGAAGTAGGATCCCTGCCACAACTCCTCCTTGCACCTGAGATCACCCACAGGGGGGTGGCAGACATCTCAGTCTACTGTGCCCTGACTGACAGGGAGAAGAGACCAGCACTGCTTACAAGCTGCTGCTGCCTGGTAAGGCAGGATTGGGGTGAGGGAACAGGCCAGGAGACACTTCTTAGTTATGCATACATAAATAAGTAGCTGATCTAGAATCTCAACCATGGTTAATATTTTCTTTTTAAATATCGAAATTCACCCATTTGACTGCTTCATTCTACAGATATTCTGTGGCTCACCCTGCCATATCTTTTTTGTGTTCAAACAGAAACTGCTATTGACAGTTGGAGGAAAACTGTAGTCAGGAGGTCCCAGTTTGGTGTGTGTGTGGAGAAGAAGCATCTTACATACAGTGTCAAGATTCCTTATGTCAAGCTACCTTCAGGGATGCTGAAGGAAAACTGCAGAGCATTTCAAGCTGATAACTTTATCTACTCAATTATGCAGTTGCAAAATAACTGTGCAATGAGGGACTCACTTCACTGCCATGAGGGGCAGGCAACTTCTGAAGATGGTTCCTCTGGACTCTCTCACATTTTGTAATATTAAGTGCTCAGATGTGTTGTAGGAAACCTGAGAGCTGGGACAGAACAGTGGCTAACAGCAAAAGAAATATGGAAGACATCCCACCAGTTAAAACAACAAAGGAAATGGTGGGGCCAGTAAACTAGCCCCAACTCCACCACTGATGTGCACCACACCCACACACTGGGGGTGTGATTCTTTGCTAATTTTGTTCTCAGTTTTTTAGCAATTTTCTTCCTACTGTGAGAAGGTTTTATAAAACTGTGTCATTTTTGAAGGCTATTTGAAGTTTGGGACTCTTCCTGCAAAAAAAATTGCATGTGGCTTTTTTGCAGCATTTTCTGCACAAAAAGGAATATATTTGTAAAGAAATTTCTGCCCAGAAAATGCTATCACCTGTGCAGAAAAATCTGTTTTCTGTGCAAAAAGATACACAAGTGTTAACATCACTCTCCAACTGTAACATTTTATGTGCAGTATTTCCTGCTTTTTGCATATTTTTATTTATTTATTTCCTGGGCATTTTTTTTTTTGCAGTTTTCTACACAAAACAATAGCATGCATAATTTTCACAGAATAAGTCCTGAACTGCAAAGATTCTAACCAGTCCAGGATTCTCCTCGTTAAGGTTTCCTGACATTTGAGAAACATGATTTTGACCATTTTTTTAATATTTTCAAATATTGGTTCAACCTCTCTCTCTCTCTCTCTCTCTCTCTCTCTCTCTCTCTCTCTCTCTCTCACACACACACACACACACACACTTTTCATCTGCAGTAGAAACATTCCCTGCCATCCAAATACAGGAAAGGGCTCCACACATATATATTAACGTACATCAAGAGCGGGCAGCTTGCTGTCCCTATATGTTGTTGAGTATTCCTTACTATTGGCTGTGCTGACGAAAGCTTCTGTGGATTTTGCAGTCCAGCAAAATCTAGAGGACTACCTGATTCCTGCTCCAATGTACATGAAACATGCTCTTTTATGCAAGAAGGATCTAGTCTTAGTGGCATTGTCACCTGTGTGGAGAAGTGCTACATATGTTTGTCAGAATGCACATAGAGTTCTTTTCCGTGCTAACTGAATTCAGAGGTTGTGGAAGCATTCCTTTCCCAGGGTGGCATAGCCATCACACATGTGCGTAGGTGGGGTAGAGCTAGTTCATGTAACCCTATGACCCTCTCTCTCTCGCACACACACCTAATAGTTTTATGATGTGCTGCAATGGGGACAAGTGAATCATCCAAATGTGAGCCATGTGCAAGAAATAACTGCAGTTTTCAGAAATTAATTCTCATTTCAATCACTCGCAAACTGATTAGGTGGCTTCAGACAACCCTCCTATCCTCTCCATCACAGCCTTTCATTTGCAATATGCTGATTTCAGAAACAATTACATTGGGCCCTTGGTATCTGCTGGGGTTTTGTTCAAGGACCCCCCCAGGGATACCAAAATCCATGGATGCTCAAGTCCCATTATATACAATGGCGTAGTAAATGGTGTCCCATATATAAAATGGTAAACAGCAAGGTTTGCTCTCTCTTTTTGAACATTTGTTTTGTTTTGAATATTTTTTTAAGCTGTGGATGTTGAATCCATTGATGCAAAATCCGTGGATACGAAGGGCCAACTGACGACCACAAATGTTAACTGATAGTGACTCATCACTTTTCATCTCTGAGCCTATAAATAAGCCACCATTTAGGTATCTGTCTGAACCTTGACTTTGCTTTCCTCAGGTGCTTTAGATTCTAGGGGCTGTTTCACATTACATCATTATAGCACTATGATTCCATTTTAGGTGCCATGACAACATCCTATGGATTTGCAGTTTAGGGAAGAATATGTTGAATTCTCAGACAGAGAATTCTAGTGCCTTGGTGCACTAAAGAGCTCAGGATTCCATAGGATGTAGCCATGGCAGTTTAAGTGGAATCATACTGCTATTATTGTGGCATATGAAAGTGAGCCAAATAGGAAACTGAGAGTGCTAAGTGCAGAAATCTTTGTGCTTTGAAAGTATTCATGCTGCCTATCAGTTGAGCTTAAAACAGGGCAGATGTTTAGAATGATATGCTTTGAGATCAAGCAGTTTGTTATAATTCTGCCAAAGGGAACTGCAGATAGGAATGACAAATGGCAAATGAACAGGGTCTATGCCAACATTAAGAAGACAGGAGCGTCCATCACTCTGCCAAGCATGCAAACAGAAGAGGTTCCCTCAGACTGTAAGGCAGTTGTTTGCCCTGCAGGGGGCTCTCTTAGGCTTTGGAGTAATTGTCTGGGATTTCCACTTCAAGGGAGATATGAGGGCTTGATGATTGTGGCTACTGCTAAGGCAATAGATCCTGTCTGATCTTGGAAGCTAAGCAAGGTTAGCTCTGGTTAGTACTTAGATGGGAGACCACCAATGAATAGCAGGTGCTGTAGGTTACATTTCAAAAGAAGGAACTAGCAAAACTCCCTCTGAAGATTCCTTGTGTAACAATTCTGTATGAAAGTCATGGGGTTGCCATACATCAACAGGTGACTTGAAGGCACACGCACACACACACACACGATAGTGCCCACTTGTGTTAGCATATAGGTACAGCCAAATTTGGAGATTATCAGATATGGCAAAAACAATGTCAGAAGATTGTGGCGAGAACAGGAACAGGTGACATTATCAGACGATAACGTCCTTCAGCATTCCAGGGGCATAGCATGGGTGTGAATAAGGCATCCCTTTTTATTGGTGGCCTGTCCCCCATCAATGAAAGGGGAAGTCTTGTCCACAGCAGTGCTACACCCCAGGAATGGCTGAGGACATGGGCATCTGATAATGTCACCCTTCCTGTTCTGACATGGTTTGGGATGTGGTTTTTTGCTGTGTTCCACCACATCTGATAATCTCCTTTGAGTTATTCATAAGGAATTCCAAACTTCTGAGAGGTCTCTACTGTATACTTTCCAACATTTCACAGATGAAAATGAGGAGGCATGTGGCCAAGTAAGGTCACAGTGTAATCAAGAGGTCAAAACTGAGAAAGAACATGCAAGCCAGGAAAAGATGCAACAGTTTGTTTTGTCTGCATCTACTGGGAAGGACTAGACTCAGGACAATTGGATGTATGCTACTGGTATTTTGAGATGATGGGGAATTGTTGTTCCCTTTGTATCAACTTTTAGATGTGGTGAAATTGCTATCATATTTTTGAGAATGCATTGGCACCAGGCCAATATCTGGAATTGAATGATCTAGCCTAGATGGAGTCTTGGGGCAGATTTGGTGTTCATCTGAGCTGAAATTGTGCCAAGCAGTAATAGCAATGGGTGTTTTGTTCTGAGCAGAGTTTGGAAAACTAACTTTTCTGGGCTATAATTTACACAAATCTCCAGCCGCCACAGCTAGTGGCTGTACTAGCTGGGACATTCTGGAAGATGCAGTCCAAAAAAGTATTTCCCCCCCCCCAAAGTGGTAGTTCTAAGAATTCATCTAATGTATATCTCTTTGCTGAGCAAGGACCATTATACCTTAAAACAGAATATGCTCTGTATTTCATCTTCAGTACAAGGTTTCAGGTAATGGGCAGCAGGGAAGACCTTTCTCTAACTGAGAGCCTGAGCAGATGCTGCCAAACAGCAGATGGCATGGACATATAGTCTTAACACAAGGGGCATATAGTCTAACCTAGGGGTGGATAACATGTGGCTTCTGGCTGCTTGGAGCACCCAAGTCTATTTTTGCAAATGTATGCATGCATACATACGTACGAATGCACGCATGCACACACTCATGTGAGCGTGCACACACACACATACGTTGGACTCCTGAAAACTGCCAACAAAATTCAATGGAAAAGTGCCCTGCCAAATTTCAGTGACAACTTAAGGAAAAAATCAATTAAAAGAAAGTATTGCTTTAAATGCTTTTAAATGGCTTGTAGCAGTTTACTGCCTAATTTTGGCAGCAATTAAGGGAAAGCCTATTTAAAATGAAGAAACAATTGCTTTCAATAGACTTCTGTTGCTGTTGTTGTCAGTCAAATTCAGCAGCACTATTTGCCACCCTTTGGGGTGGAGGTGAGTGTGATGGTCATGAACACTGTATGAAAAATATTGTTTTACCTATTAGATATTATGGTAATAAGGCTAGGAACTGACAGGAGGGTGTGAGAGAATGGAAAGTTGGAATTGGTGGAACATGTGAGGGGATTTGAATAAGGCTGGTGAATGACAGCTGGTATAGTAAAACAGAGAGAGGGGTGTGGAGTGAATGGGTGAGGATTTGGGTTGAGAGAGTCAGTCATTCAGGTTTAGGAATTAACGAATGGTATGTAAGAGTGTGAGGACTTTATCAGACGTAGCAAAAATTGAAGGATTATGACGTCATGGTAGGTCAAAAGGTTGCAGCCATTGCATGACATCATCATCATCATCCCGTGGTTATTCCATGTCCCAACTGTGAATAAGACATTTAATTGATGTAACAAGCTGTCAATAGACTGCCAATATTCCTTCCCCCCCCCCATGGTATTGAGGGCATGCAAAAATACATCCCATTGTAATCACGAGATTACAGTATGAATGGGCAGTCCTCAGAGAGCAAACTTCTGGGTGAGAACACAAAAACAAAGCACACAACACTCTTTTTATGAACTGTCCCATCTACTTCACATGTTTTTAGGTTTCTTTCAGTGCTTGTGTGTTCATTAACATTGTTAATTTAGGATTTTTGGGAGTTTTAAGCGCACTCATGTCTTCTCATGAGAACAGCTGAAATCTCACCCATGCCAAATCGCGGAAGTAAACTCCTGTCCCAAGTTTGCTAGGGGAGGGAGTGAAATGTTTGTTTTAAATGCATTAAATTGATAATCTGTTTTGTTATGTCAAACTTCTGTTGATAAAGTATTGTTTTTACCTCCTCAGCTTTTGGTTTACAGGAACACTAGATATATATGTAAAGATTGGGCTCAGACACCCTATGGGTGCATGTACATTGTAAAAAAATAATGCAGTTTGACAGCACTTTAACTGCCATGGTGCCATCTGCCATAATCCTGGGACTTGTAGTTTTGTGAGGCACCAGCACTCTTTGGTAGAGAAGGCTAAAGACCTTGTAAAACAAAAATCCCAGGATTCCATAGGATGGAGCTACAGCACTTAAAGTGGTGTCAACCTGCATTATTCCTACAGTGTAGATTCACCCAAAGAAGGTCCTTTCCCCAATAAAATCTTTCTATTGGAGCCCAGCCCAAACTCCCCCTTTCTTGTCTTCTATCTAACAAGAATACACACACACACACACACACACACACGGCATTGGCATTGGGAGGATGGCAAAGGAGGGCTGGAGAAAGAAAGAAACCCAATGATGGGTTGCAGCAGCACGCCTGCAGTAAACAATGCAATAAAGTTGAACCTGGGAAAGAGTGGGATTCTACACTAGGTGACCCTACTGTAGCGGTGTGTGCTTACATACAACAGGCAAGGTAAACAGCTCCCTCCAGAATCATTTACTGAGCATGTGTGAAGAACAAAACAGAAAGAAAAAGGGGAGAGCAGATTAGCCAAATTCACCTTGGCATGTTGACAAAGCATAGATCTATAAATTTGATCACCAAAATGGAAATCATAAAAAAGTGGCAGCTGTTGAAAGGGGAGAAATCATCATGGGATGCATTTTGGAAGACTGTGAAGTTGAAGGCTTTCACGGCCGGCATCTATAGGTTTTCTGTGGATTAAACTCAACACACACAAATGAACTTCACCCAGGACAAGGGGATTTCCAGCAGACAATGGACCATTAGCCAAAGAGACACTAATCCTCCTTGCATATCTCCACCCAGAAACTAGTCATTAAAATACACAAATTTACATATACTCCCCTACAGGGGTTCACAGTATATAAACCCCACACACTCCTACCCAACCATACTCTGAAGATGCCAGCCACAGATGCAGGCGAAACATCAGAATAAACTCTTCCAGAACACAGCCTCATAGCCTGGAAAAAATCCCATGGAAAATCTATGGATGCCAGCCGTGAAAGCCTTCAATTTCACATTGAATGTCTCTACGGAGAGAAAATGTTCCAAGACACCCAGAGACTCCGAACCAGGAGAGCACATCTACTTTGTTAACTTTCTTGTTACAATGCAGAGACACAGAATCAGAGGCTCTCCCACCAAGACTGTATGGACTTCCCAAGATCCACAAGGATTCCATTCCACTCCGACCCATAGTGAGCACCATTGGATCCCCCATATATGACTTGGACAAGTTTCTGGCCACACAATTACAGTATATAAACCCGCACACACTCTTACCCAACCATTCTCTGAAGATGCCAGCCACAGATGCAGGTGCAACGTCAGGAATAAACTCTTCCAGAACACAGCCTCACAGCTCAGAAAAAACCATGGAAAACCTATTTTGGAAGAAGTTTTCAAGTGGTCTCTGGAAGATTAAAAATGTTTTTTGTTTATTTATGTAAGCCTTACATGACCTGTTTATTTCATTTCGCAGATGCATAATGTTAGTTTTGAATGAAAGTTTTATTGAAACATGTAAAACTGATCTTCATTTTTTTGTGGTGCAGATGCCTATCCCTGTTCTTTCCATGTTATGTCTACCTCTCGTACCAGAGTTTAAGACCCAAGAACATATCTACTTGGTTAACAGAGGTATACCTGTGTGAAGAGCTATATTTGAAGGCATGCATGAGAATCAGCCAATCCCAGCCCAGGAAGCTATGATGGGAGGGGCCTCTGCAAGAGTGAGCCTGAGAGGATGTCAATTGAGAGAAAGCAGTTGGGTCAGTCAGTTGTGAGAGTTGGAAGTCAACTGTGTTATGAGCGGAAGGTGTGTGAATCAGTTGAGAGAGACTACAGGGAAAATATATATCTGAATGTATTATGTCTGTCACTAACTGAAAGAGCCAGTTTTAATATTTTATATTATACAGTTGTGGGATTTGTTACTACCTTGATATAGTAAGTTCTTTTGTTAGTTGCTTCACTTACTCATCTTGAATTATTTCCCTTATAGTAGTGAAAGGGAGGTCACACTAACCAAAAAATTGCCACTATTATAAAAATCTATCCACTGAGAGGGTCACCTGGAGACTCAGGCCCCAATCCAAAAAGGGATACTAGAGGGGGACCTAGTGCAGGGTGGAAGTGATAGGCAACCAGAACTGTGAACTGCAGGCCGGTCTGTTGAGGCCAACATCACAACCTGTAAAGGTTTTCTGTGGAGGTGGTGTTTTAGACTCTCCCTTTCATTAATCCTTTTCTTACCTGATACTATGCTGGCAAGACAATCTGCTTACATACAAAGGGAGTTATAGTTCTCTGGCAGAATGATGGGAGTTGCAATCAACCTTGAGGCAGCATGATGGGACTCCATCATGACAGTTATCTGGCTCTGTTCTCTAGCAGAGAAGGATGTCTGCAGGGATCAGAAACAAGGTGTCGTGAGTTACCACTACTATGCCACCACCATTTGCTATCTGAAGTGGTTTCCTCATCCTAAGTACTGATAGGGCCATGCTTAAACCAAATTCTGATTTTATGGAAGCACTCCCAAGCAAACTTGATTGTTCTTCCTAATTTGTGTAAACCATTTCTGAAATAGGATGTTGTTGAGATATGTGCATTTCCCAAATTGCCATCTCTGTATTTGTTCTTTTGCCTAGTAGGAAGATAGCAATGGCATGAAATCACCATCGGGCCAACCAGGAGCTCATTTTGATTGAGTGCCATTTCAGTGAGGAGCTGTCTGTAACATAGTTGAAACATGGGAAATCCAGTATTAAATTTATCATGGCTTCCTCTTAGCGATGGATACACTGAAAATCCCCCTTCCCTCTTTAACCGATAAAAATATCTCAAGCACTGAAGACAAATCTGATAGCCTTTAAGTGTTGTGATAACAGACAGGGGTACGGGCAGGTGGAAATAGTGTCTACATTAGATACTCTCTGTCCTATTTCTGAAATTTCTCAGCTAGTTCATTTTCCCCCCAGCTGCAGCTCCAGGTGTTTCTTGCCTATCCATCCCACCCTTACAAATCACAGTGTGCCTGAAGGGAGGATTCCCTCCAGCATGGAGCTACCAGATAATTCTTAGAAACAACAACATCTCCATCCAAAGAAAGGGAGGGAAGAGATTGCTGCTAAACCCCAGAACAAGATTACCTATTGGAAGAGTGAGCTTCTCCCAGGGGCAGCTAGATTAATGTGAATCAGTCTGCAGTCTCCATGAGCTGTCAGAGTGTAGCCAGGCCACACTGATGAAGAAATGGTGAAGGAAACATGGCAGAAAGCAGGAGAGGGAGGAGTGTGAAAACAGAGAGGGAGAGACCATATGTAAGATATGTCCTTCAGCCAAAGTGGAAAACTTAATTTGTTGGACTATGACTGGATCTGCACTGCAGGAATAATCCAGTTTGACACTGCTTTGACTGCCATGGCTCAATGCTAGTTTCTTTGTAGTTTGTTGTGGCACCAGACCTTTCTGACAGAGAAAGCTAAATATCTCACAAAACTACAAACTCCAGAATTCCATAGCATAGAGCCATGGCAGTTAAAGCAATGTCAAACTGAATTATTTCTACAGTGCAGATGCAGCCTACAACTCCCAAAATATCTCAGCCATCACTAAAGACTTCCAAGTGTTGTCTTTAGCAGTACTTTCAGTTTACTATGATCAGTATAGAAAGGATGAGAACTGTAAACCTACAGAGGACATTGAACTCTTTGAGTAGTCCTTTGGGATCTCCAGACCTATCAAAAGCCTTGATAATCCTCCAGAAATGTTTGGCTGAAAACACATGAAATGAAAATATGTAAAAATGATTTTTAAAAGGAATTGTCGGGTTGTGAAATGATGTTCCAGATGGCTCTCCATCCTGAAACAACCAAAACACCACCCCAGAGTAGACCCAGAAGGTGATGAGACATGATGTGTTATCACTTCCAGTCTCTAAAAATTGCACCAGTTGTGATGTCCTGTGGTCCTCTGGGGCCCTAGAAGGCCAAAAATGGAGTGAGATGTAACCTTTGGGTTTCTGGAGTATGCACGCCCCTGCTGTACATATTTATACCATTTGAATTTTTAGCCTTTCTATATCACTATATTTTCTACATTACCACCAACTCCAGCAGTGACCTCAAGACAGCACAGTTTTGTTGTCTGTTGCATTCACACATTTACTCATAACTCTGCTCAGTCACTTCTGCAAAGAAAGAAAGGACAATATCTTTTGTACTCATTCTTACTCTCATTTTGTTTGCCATGGGGGGGTGCAGGGAAGCACTGTAATTTAAATAGAACACAGGTATTTCAATAGAAAAACAGCTCACCATGTTCAGGAAGATGGTGATCAAAGGACATGCCCTATGAGGAGCAGTTTAGGGAGCTGGGTGTGTTTAGCCTGGAGAAGTGAAGGTTAAGAGGTGACATGATATCCATGTTTGAAGATTCAAAGGGATGTCATACTGAGGATGGAGCAAGCTTGTTTTCTGTGGCTCCAGAGACTAGGACATGGAGCAATGGATTCAAACTACAGGAAAAGCGATTCCATCTAAACATTAGGAAGAACTTCCTGACAGTAAGAGCTGTTCAGAAGTGGCATTCACTGCCTCGGAGTGTGGTGGAGTCTCCTTTTTTGGAGGTTTTTAAGCAGAGGCTGGATGGTTGTCTGTTGAGAATGCTTTGATTGTGTATTCCTGCATGGCTTGGGGTTGGACTGGATGGCCCTTGGCATCTCTTCCAACTCTATGATTCAGTGACCTCTGTGCCTACTCTCTCTATTGTCCAGGGTGATGAAACAGGACCCATCCCTTATCTCTCCCATCCTGTGGTCTTTTATCTTCAAGCAAAACCTGGGCTGGGGCAGACTAGACTAAAACAGAGGACACCTGGAAATGCAGAAGTAACCTCTGACTATACTTTAAATACTGGGCTGTGCTCCTTAAAGTAGGACATTTTGCCAACGCAGAAAGCCTTTTTAATATTTCAAGTGAGTTTCAGTCACCTCCCTCATCCTTGTACTCTTCTTATTGCAGCAGAGGAACTATCTGAAAATGCAGCAAAAGGGAAGGAGGTTAAGAGGTTATCTCAGTATGAAGCTCTCCCTGCAAGGGGTTGGGATTACTTCCATTTGACCAGGCCTGACTCAAGATTTGCAGCAGATCTGGGCAAAGTGTCTTTTATGTGTTCCCCTTATTCTATTAATTGGTGGGTTCCATGCTTTCTTCCATCTGTGCACGTGCGCACGCACACAGACAAGCACAAACAATTCTTATTACAACAAATGTTAACAGCACCACACAAGTGTAAGGACTTTGCTGATGCTAGTGTGTTCAGTACTACTTACATTGCTCCAACATACAACAGAAGAAGCAGCTTGAAATAGATTTTGTTGTTGATGTTGTTGTTGTTGTTGACCTTTGCATTCTAAATTTTGCTGTCACTTTGGAATAATAAGCTGGTCTCCCAAGGATTTGAATGAAACTTTTCAAGCAGCTGTGATCATAATAGCCTCTGCAATATTCTGTCAATAATCTGTAGTAAATTTACAAATTTGATTGCGCCTTCAAGCTATTAGGTCTGATTCCTTCATAATCATATGGAGTATATTTTATTTATGGGTAATAATCTTTGTGCCTATTTTTCCCCTTTTTTGTTTGGTAATGGAAAAAATGTACTAGATGGTATAAAGAAATATTTGCTCCTTTAGGTATTTGTTAGTGATTCATATGCAAATGACAATCTCTCTCTCTCTCTCTCTCTCACACACACACACACACACAAAATCTCTCTCTGTCTCTTTCTTGCTGGACTGACAAAAATCTATTCCTACCAATGAAACCTTGCATTTATTATTTCCTTTGAAAGGGATACCTCTGTTACTACCACAAGAACAGTGGTGGGTACATTTCAGGTGTCTATGAACCTAGAGACCCACTCCCAGGACCCACTTTGGGCCACACCAGCCCCCTAAATATGCAAACCTTCTCAAAAATCAAATATGTCCGGAAGTCCACTTTTGCTTTTTAGCTGCAGAGAAATTTGGAGACCCCCCCCCCTCCACCAAACTTTTCCCAGGGGAGGAGAAATTCTCTCACAGTTTCTTGGAAGAGGGATGTGGGATTTATCTCACATAGCATTATATCTGGCGGTTTTCTAATCATGAAAGTTGATCGTGATTAGAAAAGCACCAAATATGGCACTGCAGTGTCCCAGCGGTTACACAACAGTATCGGAAGAGGATCGGCAGGGGAAAGCGTCATCCAAAAGGGATGCCCTGCAGCGCAGCAGCCTTGCGACAGGGACAAGGCTGCTAGCGTTGCAAAACCCCATCCAAAAAAGTCCTCAAACTCACCACCACCCATTGCCTTGAATTTCCCCTTTCAACGTAACCCAATGGGAAGTTACAGAGTTCAACTTGAACTTTCCACTCTGACTCTGCAGAGCTTCACTATGTAAGACACGTGAAGACAGAGCACTGTCAAGGAGAGTTTTAAAGGAAGTTTATTCTTAGCAGATTACAAAGCATAGCAGATATACTCTTCCATGGAAGGCTCCTTCCTTCCAGGCATACCTCTTAGATAGTTACAGATAGGTCTAGTCATTCCAGCCAAGTTTATAAAGTAAACATAAGCCCTAACACACCTACACATTTCCCTAATCTACTTACAAAGGTGCAGTCCAGATGTACTGGGTGTTCATGGGGGTTGGGAGTCTAGGCCTTTCAGCCCAGCTTCTACCAAGCACCGCCCCCCCACCAGTTGGGATGAGAGTCCCCCTGGCCAAGGTCTCTCTTTGTTCGTCTCCCTATCTCTGGTCTCAGGCAGTATTTATCACCTTTTCACAGAAGCATCTCAAAGCTCCCTCCTGGTGGCCATCTCATCTTAAGCTATCTCCTGAGGCTGACCCCCATAAACTGTAATGTAAGCTAATACATCCTTAACCCTTTGTTTACCTACGTAGTTAGTTGTGCTGCCCAGATAATGGGAAAGCCTGTTATCACAATCTTACACATGTGTAGGTTCCATTGTGGAAGCAGCTGTACATTTTTGTCTGCAGAAGTGGAGTTGTGCATGCATATAGCAAAATATTGCGCATGGATTCCATTGTCCATAGTGCATGAATTCACATGTGCCTTTGGCTGTGCATTCAGTTGCCCATTTGGTCTCATGGCTCAATTGCACAATATTTTGAATCAACACAATGGTCGTGTAACCCAATTAATGTGTAAGTTCACATAAGGAGATTTATATGGCAGAAACCTAATGTGGAATCTCAGCTAATGGGAGCCTTCTTTCCCTCCTCACCCAGAACTATCAGGCCCAGAGAAATTGATGGTACAGACCCTGCATTTCTGTGCAAAAGCTTTGATCTAACAGTTTTACAGTAGAGAATAGTTGTTCCATCATTTAGAACAGCACACTGTCAGTCCCACAAAAATCAATAGAATGGACCCTACACATAAACTGCTTTGTGAACTGTGATCCAACAATCCTACAGCTGCAGTCTTATCCAGCATGGGCAGAAGTCAGGAATTTAGAGCAGCAATAAATCCTGGAGCTGTTTGCCTTAGCAGAGGGGAGACTGTGAAGATGGGAAAGCAGAAGGAAATGGAGGTCAATAATAATAATAAAAAAAAAAAGTTTAAGGACACAGAGTGACCTGAAGAAAATCCCTGTAGCAAACAGCAGCTGACACTTTGAAAATCCCAGCCTTAAAGGATAAAATGTGGCTTCTATCATGACTGAAAGATTTCAGGAGCCCAGTGCCCTGCTAAGCACTCCCTTTAGCTGACTGTCCTGCTTCCAGCCTCCAGCTGTTTAGAAGGGCTGAGTGAGCAGCAACTGATCTCAGATGACACAAGGGATGACGTGCCATGCAAGCCCATTAACATGCAGGGCAGGATTTGCCTCTGATAATCAGAACCAAAGCCAGGAAAGTAACTTTTGAGGGGGGAAAGGAATCCCATTACAGATCAGCTAGCTGTGAAATGCTGTGCCTGAATGGCACTCTGAACATTATCTCCCGGCAAGAGTACAAAGGAAAGAGGTAGCTGAGAGATGCTGCCAGCGAAAGGCCAGAGATTTGCTGAGGATGGTGGAATTGGCAGGAAGAAAGAAAGAACAGGGGCAAATAATGTCCTGGAAGTTTAAAACAACGAGGGATATCCGCACACTATGTGAGAGGTGGAGTGGCCAGAATCGGTAGAGAATTTCCTTATTAATTGATTTGATAAAGGGATGTTTTCCAGTTTCCCCCTCTCCTTTTTGGAAATTAAATCATTAATTCTCACAGTTCAGTGCAAACCAGATATGTGTGATTTGCTAGGGTCTGGCAAACTGTTATTTATGTTAAGGATGTAAGAAACTCTTGGTCCCAATTTCACTGATTTTCTCTAAATTAGGGGTGGACAACTGTGGCTGACAGAAGAAAGTTAACAGGAAATGCGGTGCTGGATGAGAGTTCCACAGATGTTATGGACCAGAGATTAGTTTGAAAATTGATTTGATGCTGTTAAATATTAGACATTGGGAAACCAAATCCTAGCATAAACACTAATGATTGGATTCATTGTATCTGATAAATTATCATGGATGAACTCATTGATTAAGCCATTAGTGTAGAACCAGATTATGTTCATGGGATTTGAGTTCACTGTTGAATTTGTGTGTGTATATGTTCTCTCAAGTCACCTGTTAACTTATGGTGACACCACGAATTTCATAGGATTTTCTTAGGCAAGGAATACTCAGAGGTGATTTTGCCAGTTCCTTCCTCTGAAATATAGCCTATAGCACCTGGTATTTATTGGCTGTCTCCCATCCAAGTACTAACCACAGCTGAGCCTATTTAGCTCCCAAAGTCAGGTGGTATCTGATGCTTCTAGATATTTAGGTTGAAATTTAGGGGGGGCACATTTTGTTATTGGCACTTCCAAAAGGTCTCCTTTTCTCCTTTTAAAGATGCCTTCCTCCAACCTGGAGTTTTTCTCCATATGAACCAAAAAGCCCATAACAGATTGTTGTCTGTGAAGTGTAGGAGCCCAGCACCTGTGGGAACTGTCTGTTTTTTACTCAAGTGTTAACTGGAGAATCTAGAAAGTTAAGGGAAATTACTAGCGGGGGGTGGGGGGATTAATGAGCTAATAAATGAATTAACTCCCAACTCTGCCATGGACTACCAAAAGGACAATTGAATGGGTCCTACAACAATTCAGACTTGAACTCTCACTAGAAGCCAAAATGAGGAGACTAAATCTGTTGTATTTGGGACATATGAGAAGATGTGACAGTCACTGGAAAAGATAAGCGTGCTTGGTAAAGTGGGAAACAGTAGGAAAAGAAGATGATCACATTATAGAGGGATTGATTCAATAAAGAAAGCCACAGCTTTCAGTTTGCAGAACCTGATCAGGGCTGTTGGTGACTGGGGTCATTGGAGGCCTTTTATTCTTAGGGTCACCATAAGCTGAGGTTGACTTAATGACAAACAACAACTGTGGCTAGTCCAAGGGACCATTTTCTGCCCGTGCAACCATGTGGGAACTGCATAGAATGTCAAAAATGCTCCCCCCCCCCCAGTGGCTGGAAGTCCACTTCTTCTATGGACTTTTTTGGATGTCTAAAATGCAACGGAAGCAGCCTCACCACGTTGTGAGGCTGCTGTGCTGCAGGGCATCCCTTTCGCATGATGCCCGTCCCTGCCAGTACTGTTGCGGTACCGCAGGGACATTTGAGTGTTATATTTCGGCGATTTTTACTCATGATCAACTTTTGTGAGTAAAAATCGCCAAAATATAATACTCAAATGTCCCTGCGGTACCGCAACAGTACCGGCAGGGATGGGCGTCATCCAAAAGGGACGCCCTGCAGTGCAGCAGCCTCGCAACGTGGCGAGGCTGCTTCCGTTGCATTTTAGACATCCGAAAAAGTCCTATATATCTGAAAAACAGATATATATATATATTTAAAGACTAAATAGTCAAGATGGCCTTGCAGTCTTTTCCAAATGTAAAATGTGTCCTCTGGAGGCTTCCAGGAGAGGCAATTCACCCTTTTCTAGGTCATAGTTAGGCTCCCTATATTGAGGGCTTAAGGGGCACATTGACAACCCATGCAGAAATACCATTTCCTGTGTAGAAAATGCTGTGTCCTGCACTGAAAGTGCTGTGCGATTTTTTTTCCAGAATAAGTCCCCAGGTATTGTATTTTTCTGCACAGGAAATGGCTAGTTTTGAACAGGAAATAATATTTATTGGTAGACATATCATTTTCTGTTCAAAAATGCTGTTTTCTTTGCAAATCTCTCACATACAACTCTTATGCAGAATATGTCCTAAAATGTGAAAATTCTCATCATTCCAAGATTTTTTTTTTCAATCAGGGTTTCTCAACACTTGAAAAACACACGTGTGTGGGGGTTGGGTTTAAACCATTAAAAAATATATATTTTCAAATATTCTTTCCATCCTTACTCAGCCCCCATGATCTACACCTCCACTACACCTCTGCACCCACCCCTGAAACAAATCAATATAACACATAAAGAGAAACTATAGAGAAAGGAGTATTTCTTATTGTTTCTAGCCACGATTGCTTCTGTAGGCAGGAGACCTTCTGCCAAGCTGGTGAATACAAAAGTTTCTGCTACCACTAACCAAACACCCCTGCCACTGTCTTAGATTGTCCTATTGCTTCTGCTCCAGAGATTAGAACAAGAACCTATTGATTCAAATGACAAGGAAAGAGATTCCACCTAAACATTAGAAAGAACTTTATTGTTTTTTTAAAAAAACCTGTTTGGCAGTGGAACTTAGGCTGACTCAGATGGACTCTCCATCTTTGGAAGTCTTTAAACCGAGGTGGATGGGCATCTTTCAGGAGTGCTTTGTGCATTCCTCCATGTCAGGGGGTTGGACTAGATGGCCTATGTAGTACCTTCCAAATCTAAGACTCTATGATTCTATGGACTGAAGCAGGGAAGCACAAATGTATCTTTGTCCTTGCAGCCTTTCCCCATTATGTACCAAGTGAGAGTGGAAGAGAGAGAGAGAGAGAGAGAGAGAGAGAGAGTCAAATTCAGGACATCCTACTAAATCCCCCTAGGGACTGAATCCAAAGTGTCTGCTTTCAGGAGATAAACAGAAAGCTCTGCTCCTCACAGGAATGGACAGGAGCAGAACGGACTGTTAATCTCTGCCCGTCTGAGGTCCCATCACCATGACAAAAAAAGGGGGTTATAAAATGTGGGGAGAGAAAATCTAACTGGGGGCTATGACTTTAAATAATCTTAGTTGCTTGAGCAAAAACAACTGTGCCTCCTGATGACATCTAGAAGGAGAGAAATTATTCTCATTCTCTGTTTCAAAGACTGGTGGTAGAGAGATAGCATTCCATTGCATACCCTATGCTGAGTTTTCTTATGGCCTGTCTATCCACCGCCCCTGGTGTCACACTCCCTTTGCAACCTGCCTCCATGATAGTGCGATGTGCAGGAGATGCATTCAGCTCTGCAGCTACTTGCCCCCCAAAAGGCCTGTCTCCAGCTAGCAGGTATTGTCTGTGCCTTCAACACTCTTTATGTACTGATTTTTTCTAAATATGGAAGGCAACTGGGACAGACATTCAAGCCCTGGACTCTCCAACATTAGCCTGTCTGCACAGATGGGGAAGGCTTTCAATGGTGTGAACTCGAAGGCTTTCAATGGTGGTTTAACCACTGTTAGAAAAATTTAAAAAGTGAAGCTGGTGGGGGACAGGCAGGTGGGCTAGGTGTCTGGTCCTCTTGACCTGTCTGGTAACCATTTCTTTGATGCATAGACAGCTATGCTCAGGTCACTTTCTCCTTCTTCAAAGTCAGTCAGTCTTTGCCCTCTCTTTGTTAGAGAAAAGGCAACCTCACATGAGGTTTTCACCCCAGTAATGGCTGCCCATTAAGAAACCAGCTTTAGGGGATTCTGTAACACACTCCAGGGATTTCTCACCTGTCGTATCTTGGATGGATTTCCTGAGAAAACATGACTATGTTCATCCTTTTATATCCTCTTTCAAGCATCCAATGTAACTGCTTCTCTTTTAGCCATAAGCTAATTGTACCAGTCCATGGCACTCTGCTAACACAAACCCCAAATATTCTTCCAACCACATACAGGTGGACATGGCTAAAGAGTTCCATGAGATCAGGAGTCCTGATAAGGCAGAGTTCCCAGTTTCCTGCAGCTCTATGCAGGTTGACCCCCGTATCTGTGGGGGATACATTCCCAGGCTCCCTTGATACCTGAAACCATGGATAAGAGGGAACCCTATTATTTTCAATGAGACAAACACTGGAAGTTGACCATAGAATGGCATTGGAGGACCTAGAAATGCCTAGAGAGAACATATGTTTTTGAATGTGGATAAGTGAAACCATGGATACCAAATCCATGGATATGGGGGTCGACCTGTAAAAACATGTGAAACCTTGCATTTTTTTCTCTCGCGTAATTACCCTATCAATGGCCTGTCTAGCACAAACACTTCTGGCTGAGATCGTGACATCCAGGTAAGTGACGCACTTTTTATGACCCTACCCGGGTTACTTGTAAGTTTTGTAGTGTGTTTTTGTGCTTTGTGCCACTTTTACTTGGTTATTTTTGTTGATTTTTTAAAAATTTCCCATGCTATGTATTCTTGCAAGAATATGTGGGATTTTGAATGAGGAAGTGAATGGAGCTCCATTCACTTTCTCTTTCACTGCCAGGGAAGCCTTTGCCGGGATTAGAGGTAAGTGCAGAGGGGGGCGTTCTATTGATGGCATAAAAATGGCATAAAAATGCCAGAAAAAAACACTTTAAAGGGGCTCATCTGACAAGTATTCAGTTCCAGATTTGCTGGGGGGGGGGTTGTGGAGCTAGCAGCCACTAGCTCCATATAACTGCTGCCTCAGTCTTTGGATTTCTGCCTCTGAGAAGAGAGCAGAAGGTGAGCATTTGATAAGATCCCCCCATGATATTTTAATTACTGGTAGCAGACTGACTAAAAATGGAATAGATGGAAACACTGTCAGATGTATCCATAACTGGTTGGAAAACCATGCTCAAAGTGTTATCATCAGGGGTTGTGCTTCAAATTGGAAGGTGGTCTCAAGTGGAGTGCAGCAAGATCCTGTCTTGTGGCAGATGCTCTTCAATATTTTTATCAGTGATTTAGAAGATGGGGTTGAGGGACTCCTTATCATATTTGCAGAGAATACAAACTGGGAGTGGTAGCTAACACTTTGGAAGATAGGAACAGAGTTCAAAGCGACATTGATAAACTAGAAAATCAGGCAGGAGTTAATACAATTAAATTCAATTGACAAATGCAAAATTCTACAATTAGGCCACAAAAACCAAATGCACAGGCATAGTGTGGGGGATACTTGGCTCAGCAGTACTATATGTGAAAAGGATCTTGGGATTTTCCTTGTTTTTTTTCCTGGGCTGTGAGGCTGTGTCCTGGAATATTTTTATGCTGTGTTCAGGCTGTGTTCTGGAATAGTTTCTTTCTGGCACTCCTACCCAACCATCCTCTGAAGATGCCAGCCACAGATGCAGGTGAAACATCAGAAAGAAACTCTTCCAGAACACGGCCTCACAGACTGGAAAAAACCCAAGGAAAATCTATGGATGCCAGCCGAGAAAGCCTTAGATCTTGGGATTGTTGTTGATCATAAACTGAACATGGCCCAGCAATGTGATGTTGCAGCAAAGAAGAGATTTAAAGGGACAGAGGCATTACATGCCAGCAGGATCTATTGATGGCTTAAGCCGTCAATTAAAAATGACAAGTTTGGGTATGTTTTTACCCAAAAAAGGGTGACACCATCTGATCTGCATGTCCTTTCGCGGTTATGTGGCATTGTGATGATGCCATATTTTCCATGTCTGATAAAGTCCATAGAGCTCTGGTGCCACAACAAACTCCAAATCCTAGGATTCCATAGGACAGAGTCATGATAGTTAAAGGGATGTCAAACTACATTATTTCTTCAGTATGTCAACAGCCTAAGGAGATTGTCACATGGGCTATATATCCCGTGGCAGGAACAGAACAGGGCCGGGAAAGGTTTTCCCTTTCGGACGATGTTGACCCCATTCTGTCCTGCATCCATCCTGCTCCCGTGACTGTTCCAGAACAGTGTGAATAGACCTCCTGTTCCATCGCTGTCACACAATCCTGTTCCTGTTCTGAAATGACAGCCACGGAGGGGAGGTCCGTTCCAAGCACTTCCTTGTACGATCTGGACATCCAGGTAAGTGGCACCCTTTATTTTACCCTCCCTGTTTTGATTGTGTGATTTAGAGTGTGTTTTTGTGCTTGGTGAATGGATTTTATGTTTGGAGGAGTTTTATTTTTAAAATTTACCATCCAGCCGTTATGATGCGATAACGACTGGGAGGATTTCAGATGGCCGGTCATAAAAGCAGCCTTACGACAGCTGCATTTACGGCCAGCCAGCGAGGGGAGGGGGAGCCCGTTCCTGCAGTCAAATTAAGGTGAGTGTGTGAACGATTTACGTTATTCCATGGCAGGAACGGGAGAGGAGGTGGTGGGGCAGTAACGAGGCATTTTGGCCCCGTGTGAAAATCTCCATCGTCATTATCTATGCTGCACATAGCTAGGGTCTAAATATACTAAAGGCACATGGACAGGAGACTGCCAACGAACACCAGATGCTGTAGGCTACATTAGAGGAAGGCAATGGCAAACTATCTTTGTGTCAGGGTCCTCCATGAACTCTACTCTATATCTCAGAATTCATGGACGATCCTGACATGCGTCCATGAATTCTGAGATATAGAGTAGAGTTCATGGAGGACCCTGACATACTGCCCCCACGAAGATCAACCCCCCCCTTCAACCTGGCTTATCGGGAAAGCAGGCATGAAACTTTCGCAATAAGCGTTTGGCATTGACATGTTCAGAAGCTACCCACTCCGCATGGCCCAAAGGTAGGTGTTTCCACTTCACCAAATACTGTAACCCTCCCCGATGAAGCCTAGAGTCCAGGATCTCAGAGATTTCAAAATGCTGGTCCACCAGGATCGGCTGAGGAGCAGGTTCTGGCGCTGGATGGTGTTTGTCCGGAGGGTCAGGGCCCAGTTCGAAGATCCTTTAAGAGGGAAGCGAGCTCGGGTGAAGCTTAGGCACCTGAAGCAAGATACTAAGGCAGTGGCAGAGTACGCAGCTGAGTTTCGCCTCCTAGCCAGCCAAGTGCCTGAGTGGTCAGAAGAGGTCAAGGTGCAGTTTTTCCAAGAAGGGCTGAATCCTGACATCCTAGAGTGGGCCCTGTTCCAGGGGGACCCCGAAACTCTCCTAGGGTGGGTGCGTCTGGCTGGCGAAGTGGAGCCTGTGAAAGGCATCAAGATGTTGCGCCGCCAGGCAGGGACGGAGGGGAAGCCCTCAGGGTCCCCAGGGAAGAAGACCAAGGCGGGGCGCTCGGGAGGAGCCACCACCGGAGAGTCCGAACGAGAGCGAAGGATGAGAAAGGGCCTGTGCCTGCATTGTGGGAAGAGCGGACATTGCATAGCGGAGTGCCCAGAGAGGAGTCCTTGGGAGCAACCCGCCACCGCCAAGCCAGCGCGGAGCAAGGGGAGAAGTGGGTCCGCCAAGACTCCCTCCAAGCCCAAGCCCAAGCCCAAAGCGACGGCCTGGGCTCTGGCGCCAGGCCATGCGGTGGGGGAGTCTTCAGATGATCCCGAGGATAGTGGGTCCTACTCCTCTGACGCTGAGCCGGCGGGAAACGGGCCCAGCCCGCCCTATTGAGCGCCCGAGGGCAGGCTAATCCTGAAGGGCACCCGGATGCTGTGGTGAGTGGAGTGAAGGGCCCGTTCTTTATCAAAACTCGAGTGGGGGTTGGAGGCGAGGGCCCCACCCGAAAAGTAATGTTAATGATTGACTCTGGTTGTACCCAAGTGCTCATCCACCCCTCCTTAGTCAGTGAACTGAACGTTAATACTGTTAAGCTGGACAAGCCCGTGTGGCTGTCTCAGATGGATGGGGGGATGATGAAGGGGGCCCCCGCCAGGCGCATAACTGGCCCCATGAACATGAGGATGGGAACCCACCAGGAGGAACTGCAGTTTGTGATTGCTCCAGGTTTAGTCCCCGCGGCAGTCGTGGGTCTGAACTGGCTAAAGTACCACAACCCCACCATAGACTGGATAAAGGAGACACTGACTTTTACAGACCCACTGTGTACCAAGGAGCATGGGGTGGGGGGAGGATCCCCAGGGGACGGGGTCCCCCTGGTGGGTGAGTCACGGAACTACACGACTGCCTTAGTAAAAGGGGAGCTGAAAGGATTGCCAGTGGAGTACAAGGCTTGGCAATATGTGTTTGAGGAGAGGGAGTGTGACATTTTGCCATCCCACTGGGCTTTTGACTGTGCCATTGAAATACTCTCAGAGTCCAGCCTACCTAAGCCTCGCATTTATTCTATGAGCCCAGCTGAAATGGAGGCGCTCTGAGAGTTCATAGATAAAAACTTAGCCCGAGGGTTCATTAGGCCCTCAACCTCGCCTGTGGGGGCTCCGGTGATGTTTAGGCGCAAGACAGATGGGGGGCTTCGTTTGATTCAGGATTACAGAGGGCTAAACACGATTAGTGTCTCCAGCCAGTACCCCCTGCCTCTGATGAAGGACATATTAGCCCATCTCTCCAAAGGGAAGATTTTCACGAAGCTGGATCTGCGGGAGGCCTACTACAGAGTACGGATTCGGGAAGGGGACGAATGGAAGACTGCATTTAATTGCCCCTTGGGGGCTTTTGAGTTCCTCGTCATGCCTTTCGGCCTAAAAGGGGCCCCTGGCATTTTTCAGAACTTAATTAATGATGTGTTACGTGATTTTCTGTACAAAGGGGTGTTGGTATACCTAGATGATGTGTTGATTTATTCTGAGGACTACACGTCCCATGTGAAACTGGTGAAAAAGGTGCTTGCCAGGTTGGGGGAAAATCATCTGTATGCAAAATATGTCCAAGTGTGAGTTCCATCAAAGCCGTTTGGATTACTTAGGGTACCGCATCTCAAACAAAGGGGTTGAAATGGACCCAGAGAAGGTAAAGGGGGTCTTGGCATGGGAAGCCCCTAGAACCAGGAAACAGTTACAGAGCTTCCTGGGATTTGCTAACTTTTATTGGTCTTTCATCCCTGACTTTGCGTCGGTAGCCCTCCCCCTGACAGATTTGCTGAAAACCAAAGATGGAAAAGGCAAAGGTTCCAAGCTCAGTAAAGGGGACAAGCCTCCCCAAAAGATTGTGTGGTCACCACAGTGCCAACAAGCATTTGACAAATTGAAATCCCTTTTCACTTCTGAGCCAATTCTCAAGCACCCCGACCCCTCCCAGCCTTTCGTGGTCCAAGTGGACGCCTCAGATGTAGCGATGGGTGGTGTTCTGTTGCAAAAGGGGGAGGAAGGGGATTTGAGACTGTGTGCCTACTTGTCCAGAAAGTTCAATGAAACTGAACGAAATTGGCCAGTGTGGGAGAAGGAGGCAGGTGCAATCAAGTTGGCTCTAGAGACTTGGCGCCACCTACTGGAGGGCTCACCCAAATCGTTTGAAGTTTGGACTGATCACAAGAATTTGGAAGTATTGGCTACCCCTAGACGTTTGAGCCCCAAGCAGGTCAGGTGGGCCAGTTTCTTTTACCGATTTAATTTCACTCTGAAATTTATCCCGGGGAAAAGGAATTTTCTAGCTGATGCTTTGTCCAGGCTACCGCAGCATGAGAGTAAGCGTAAGGAGGTCATTGACACCGTTTTTTCTCCTTCCCACTTGGGGCTAGCAGTCCTCACACGGAGCAAAGCCAAACAACAGAAATCCAGTGCTAGCCCTGCTGCGGAGCCTGGACTGAATGGAATTGATGGTGGCTCGCCCTTGGCACCTGGACCTGAGCCCAAGCCCTTGAACCCCGACCCACCTTCCCCAGACCCGGGGCCCCGGGCAGTGACTCCTCTGGTGGATGGTTCTACCACGCCTACAGGTTCTCAAAGGGAGAAAGGGGGTGGCATTCCCAGTTGGCTTCGGAACTGCCCAAGGATCAGTGGTTCCTAGCTCACCCCAATGAGGTGGCAGTAAGGGAGGGTTTGGCCTGGAAAGGGGATCGCCTGTATGTTCCTGAGGTCTTGAGGGCGAGCATCCTCAAGCAGTGCCATGATGTCAAAAGTGCGGGGCATTTTGGATATCTCAAAACTTTGCATTTGGCCAGGAGACAGTTTTGGTGGCCCCGAATGAGGAAGGAGGTGGAGGAATATGTGAAGGGGTGTACCACTTGTGCAGTGGCCAAAGGGGGGTCAGGGAAGCCCAAAGGTTTGCTCCAACCTCTACCCACCCCAACCAAGCCCTGGGAGGTCATTAGCATGGATTTTATTGTTGAGTTACCAGAGAGTAGGAAAAAGACGGTTATTTGGGTGGTTACTGATTTGTTCTCCAAACAAGTGCACTTTGTGGCCTGTAAGAAACTCCCCACGGCCTCCCAGTTAGCCAAGTTGTTCATTCAGCATATTTATCGGATTCACGGCATTCCGGCCAAGATTGTGTCTGATCGGGGGGACCCAGTTTACCTCGCAGTTTTGGAAGGCTTTCACAAACCTTCTAGGGGTGGAGCTTGGTCTTAGTAGCTCCCATCATCCCCAGTCGGACGGGCAAACGGAATGAACGAATCAGACTCTTGAACAATACTTGAGATGTTATGTGAATTTCCAACAGTCTGATTGAGTTGATCTTCTGCCTTTTGCTGAAGTGGCCTACAATAATGCCACCCACCAGAGCACTGGACTCTCGCCGTTTAAGGTTGTGTCTGGCCTTGATTTCGGTCCCCTGCCTTTGTTGGAGCGGTCCCCCAACTCCGACCCTGTTTCGGTCTCCCAGTGGAGTCAAAAGGTCAGAGACACGTGGCCCCATGTAATCTCGGCCTTAGACTTTGCTAAAGCACGCTACAAACATTATGCTGATCAAAAGCGGGACCCTTCCCCTAGATATGAGGTGGGGGATCTGGTTTATTTGTCCACCAAGTTCCTTAAGTGCCCCCAACCCTCCAAAAAGTTGGGAGCCAAATACATTGGGCCTTTTCGTGTTGTTAGGATGGAAAATCCTGTGGCTTTTGAACTATCTTTACCTAAGTTGTACCGTCATGTGCATCCTGTGTTTCATTCCAGCCTGCTCAAGCCCGCGAACCCTCCGGACAAACACCATCCGGCGCCAGAACCTGCTCCTCAGCCGATCCTGGTGGATCAGGACCAGCATTTTGAAATCTCTGAGATCCTGGACTCTAGGCTTCATCGGGGAGGGTTACAGTATTTGGTGAAGTGGAAACACCTACCTTTGGGCCATGCGGAGTGGGTAGCTTCTGAACATGTCAATGCCAAACGCTTATTGCAAAAGTTTCATGCCCGCTTTCCCGATAAGCCAGGTTGAAGGGGGGGGGTTGATCTTCGGGGGGGCAGTATGTCAGGATCGTCCATGAATTCTGAGATATAGAGTAGAGTTCATGGAGGACCCTGACAGTTTGTTGGTTTGAGACTGGTTCTACCTTGGGCCTCTGGAATGTCTTGGAGACGTTAGTTGCCATGGGAGCGCTGGTCCTCCTGGGAGCTCAAGGACGGCCAGATGGTTTGCCGCCTCTCGCTCCCCCATAGTGTGCTATGATATGCTGCCCTCCCTTTTCTGCTTTCTCACGCTGGGTGTCTCTTATCTGTTTCCCCTGTAAGCCTGATCTTTAGTTGCAGCTTTGCCAATATCCCTTACACATGCTTCTATTCCAATAAAGACCTTTATTGAAGATATGTGAGTTTGTGTTCTGTGTACATCACACTTTGATTATTTCTTGCCTAAGCAAACCCTGTAAAACTCATGGCGTCACTATAAGTTGACAGGTGACCTAAAAGTACACACACACACACACACACAGAGTAGCTTGCCACCACATGTTAATGGTAAAACATAATGTATTTTTTTAAAAAAAAAAAACTTTGGAAAAACACTAGGGAATAGTGGAAGGCACTGCAAAATGCAGAAGGAGGACTGCAGGCAGGCCACAGGCTTCATTTTGTTCATCTCTGTTTTAATCATCATTACTAGACAGGTACTGAAGATGTTCTATGGATCTGCTAGACACACAGAACACATGGACTTCTTTTCATGACCTTAGAAAACACAATTCAGTTCCAAAAGTCTCTGGAAGTTTTAAAGACCCTGGCTTCAGTATACAGCAAAAACACCCTTATATCAGGTGTGTGGAGTGCACAGTCTTCCACATATTGTTGGACTGCAAGTAACTGCAATCATAGACAGCACAGTGTTCCTCAGCGGTGAGGAATGCTGGTGGTTGCAGTTCAACAACGTCTGAAGGCCCACAACACCCCCAACCCTGGCCAATAACTAGAATATTTGAATGTTGGTTGTTGTTGTTGTTGTTTTAAAAAAATCAGTGTTGGGAAACCCTATTGAGGAAGGTCTTATATGAATAAGAAACTTTCTAGTTCATGATTTATTATGCTTTAAAAAATGAATGTAGGTTTTTTTTGTGTAGAAAAACAAGTATCCTGAACAGAAAACAGTGTTTCCTGCACAGAAAATAACATTTTGTGCACAGAAATGTTGTTTTATGTGCATAAGACTGTAGAAAATTCTGCTTTTTATGCCAAAGCCCTCCATGCATTTTTACCACAGAATAAGTCTTCAAAAGCTTGGGAGAGTTCAGTGATTTTCTTGCAGCAAGGAAAAAGGTGATGAAATTATCCATTCTTGCCTGAGAGAACAAAACTGATAAAGATACCGAGTCCTAATGATACTGATCTCTAAACAATTAGCAGCCATATATACTCAAGGCAGGTCTTACCCGGTTGCCAACTTTTGTCCAACAAAGAAGCCATTATGAGAAATTTGTAACTGTTGCGGCTTCCTTTGTGGCCTTCTAAGCCATTAACAGGGCACTTTGACAGTGTCACATATGATTTCAACATTTCTTCTTTTCCAGGTCATCATGTTGTTGACTCTTACTTGCTAGAACCCCTTCTTCCAGCATTCTGGCACCCAAGTAAAGGTGAAATCAGCAGTATGGAACCAGTAACTTTGCATATTTTCCCAATTTCATTTCTCTCCTTGAAGACAGTAATGACACACATGTAATTATGACACTTGGCAGATCATGTTCCCTGGATGTCATTACCTAGAGAAGAGCCAATTCATGCCCCAGTTCCCAGTTCCCCTCCCCACTTTCCACCCACAAAAGAGAGGAGACTCATCACATTGAGCTTGCTGTCAAACACACCAGCAGAAATAAAGAGGTGTGAATGCAACACAGCCTGGAACTAGGAAATAAGATTAAAGGCAAGCACTAGAGAGCTCAGGGCTTGTGGGAAAGAGCAGGAGGGTGGAGGGTAGGAAAGAGAACAAGGTTTCAGTTGCCTGCAAGAAAAGCTGACAGACACAAGCCTTTGAGATTGTTAAAAAATAAGAACCTTCATTACATCATGCTGTTATAATGAAAGCAAGCTTGGCGGGTTCTTTAATTTGGACTAGAAGTTTAATTTTTCTTTGGCTGTCGGAGGCCAAGCTTGGCAAGTCGGCAGGTACATGATGTGTGCTTTGTGGCTTAGAGGTCTTAATTTGCTGAGGGTAGGTAGGTCATTATTTTTCTCAGGGTCTGGAAGGGCGGTGAGCAATATCTTTCATAGGGACTGGCAAGTTGGTTAAGCTCATTAAATGAACTCTGTGGTTACATTAAAAAAACACTCACACACACCCAAGGGCCATCTACATCGCTTCTGAGTTAAATTTTGTGGGGGTGATTAGCTACTTTTGAAAGCTGCTTTTACCTCCAAACCTTTGGACAAAATGGATGTCCCAAAAGATTACTCTAACAGATGATTCTGCTAATTCTCTTCTTCGCTTACACACAGAGCTTGGAAAGTTACTTTATAGAAGAATTATAATGGCAGGCTGAAGCTATGGAGAACAAAGAGTACTGTCCTACCACTGCTCAGTCATGGATGGCTTCAGCATGTCTGATCATCATTCTTCTTTAAAATTACCTTCCTCAGTTTTGTCTTGGTACAAATGAATAACCCAAATAATAATGGTGGGGGGACCCATAAAGAACATTACCAAGTTTTCCAAATGAGTTTAATCTGTCATATTTTACAGAGACATAGGACTTTATCAGAATTGACAAATATGGCATCATAATGATGCCTAATGAACATGAAAGGGCATGCATACCAAACAACATTGTCCTTTAGCGTTCCACTGCTGTTAATAAGGTGTAATTTTTTATTGATGGGCCAAGCCATCAATTGATCTGCCATGGCATTTTTGTGCCAATATTGCAAGCATTTAAAACCATTTGTATCTCATGAATACAGCGTCAATGGGCAGAACACTTCCAAGCGAGAATGCCAAAGCCAGGCGAGAATGCCAAAGCCAAAGGGCAGGATGGGCTCTCTAGCCTTGTGGCAACCGTCCTAGGAGAAGGAAAACTCCAATCCCAAACCCGGGCAGATGGTGCTCGTCCAACCCTGTAAGGTCAACCATCTAAGAGAAGGAAACTCTAATCAAACCTACGGCCCAAGGACCTCACTGCCACGTCCATGCTTGCAAGGCCACGGCAGATGAATCTCTGGTTTAAAGGGTGAGGCCAGTTCTGTGCACGCTGCGCTCCACCAGAAAAATCCATTGCACAGGCTCGAAGGACAAATCCATTTCCAAAAAAGCCCTGTAGCGACTGGCGAGGGATGAAACCGGCAGGTGTAAAGATGCACTGGAAGCCACAGCCCCAACCCTGCATGCAGGCGGTTCAGGACATTGGTCGCTCAAGCCTGACCCGGGAGATGACAGTCTTGTTCGGCAGCATCCTGAACGACCAAGCAGCCTTTTTTAAGGAGAGCACTGCTTGCTCCATATGGAGAGGGGCCTAGAAAAGGTGGCCTAAAGAAAGCTCATCCCCAACTACCTGGTTGGCTAGCCGCGGCCAACGGGAATCTTCTGATGCGGTCAAACCAAGGCAAAGAAACAAAGGCACACACCGGCCTCCAAAGGTGTAAATAAACTGACACTTGCATGCTGGGACATCAGAACCATGCAAGACTCTGAAGATAGTGGACGGCCTGAGCGTCGTTCTGCCCTAATAGCCCTTGAACTATCACGGCTTAATATTGACATCGCTGCTCTTAGTGAAGTTCGCTTCCATGAGGAAGGCAGCCTTAAAGAACATGGCGCCGGCTACACACTTTACTGGTCTGGCAAACCCAAAACCGAAAAACATCTGTCAGGAGTAGGCTTTATGATTAAAAACTCCATTGCCTCCAAACTCGAAACCTTGCCAACAGGACACTCTGATCGCATTATTTCCTTACGCCTCCCACATGTTGTTCTCTTTAGTATATATGCCCCAACTATGCAAGCCGACCCTGTAGAGAAAGACAAATTCTACGCAGACCTACGCCAACTCATACAAAAAGTCCCTGTAGAAGATAAAATTATTATCCTTGGTGACTTCAATGCCAGAGTAGGAAAGAACTCCGAAGCCTGGAAAGGTGTCTTAGGCAAGCATGGTGTTGGAAATTGCAATGATAACGGACGCCTCCTGCTAGAGTTCTGTGCAGAACAACAGCTGACTATTACAAACACAATCTTTCAGCAGAAAGATAGCTTGAAGACAACCTGGATGCATTCCCGATCCAAACATTGGCACCTCACTGACTACGTTCTAGTCCGTCAGAGAGATATTCGTGATGTCCGTCATACACGAGTGATGCCCAGTGCAGAATGCCAAACAGATCATCGCCTTGTCAGATGTAAACTAAATCTTCATCTTAAGTTCAAACCTAAGAGGGGTGGCATCTTAAAGAAGAGACTCCAAGTCAACAATCTTCAACAAGCTACCATGAGAGACAACTTCCAGGCAAATCTACAAACGAAACTTGAAGATCATCCTACAGATCCTTCTCCTACAGTGCTTTGGCAACATATCAAAAACAGTATCCTCCAGTCTGCAGAAGAATCCCTTGGCTTCTCCCACAAGAAAAATCAAGACTGGTTTGATGAAAACAACCAAGAGATCCAGGAGCTATTGGCAAGGAAGAGAGCTGCTCACCAGGCATACCTCGCCCAGCCAACCTGTCATGTAAGAAAAGCAGCTTTCCGCCTCACATGTAGCAAACTACAACAAAAACTCCGAGACATGCAGAACAAGTGGTGGATCAATATAGCAGAAAAGACACAGCGCTGTGCAGATCTGGGTGATCATAGAGGATTTTATGAAGCTCTTAAAGCAGTGTTTGGACCTACTTATCAGGTCCAAAGCTCCTTATACAGTACAGATGGTCAAACATTAATTACTGATAAAGCCTCCATCCTAAATCGTTGGGCTGAACATTTTCAAAGTCTCTTTAGCACCAACCGAGTAGTCCAAGCCTCAGCTATCCAATATACGATACAAAAACCAATGAAAAATGAATTGGACATAGCTCCCACTTTGGAAGAGACCCTTAAGGCCATACAGCAGATGAAAAACGGCAAGGCAGCTGGGATTGATGGAATCCCACCTGAAGTTTGGAAACACGGAGGTCATGCACTCCATGAAAAATCCCACGAATTCCTTGTGAATTGCTGGGAAAAAGGGGAACTGCCATCAGACCTCCGAGATGCAGTCATCATCACCCTGTACAAGAAAAAAGGAGCAAAATCCGATTGCTCAAACTATCGAGGCATAACACTGCTCTCTATTGCTGGAAAAATCCTTGCAAGGATACTCCTGAACAGGTTAGTTCCTGCTATTGCAGAAGAACTTCTCCCTGAAAGCCAATGTGGCTTCAGAGCCAATAGGAGTACTACAGACATGGTATTTACCCTTAGGCAACTGCAAGAAAAATGTAGGGAGCAGAACAAGGGTCTCTATGTAACATTTGTCGACCTCACCAAAGCCTTTGACACTGTAAGTAGAAAAGGTCTGTGGCAGATCCTGGAAAGACTAGGATGTCCCCCCAAATTCCTTAAAATGATTATCTTGCTACACGAGGGACAGCGTGGTCAAGTCAGATATGGCGATGCTCTTTCAGAGCCCTTTCTAATAACTAATGGAGTGAAGCAAGGTTGTGTTCTTGCACCAACTTTATTTACAATCTTCTTTAGCACGATGCTCCAAAGGGCTATAGCAGAGCTTGAAGAAGACGACGGCATCTATATACGCTACCGTACTGATGGTAGCTTGTTTAACTTAAGCCATCTGAGGGCTCACACTAAGACTCTAAACTATCTAGTCCGTGAGCTGCTCTTCGCCGATGATGCTGCCCTTGTTGCCCACACAGAAGCAGCTCTGCAGCGCCTAACATCCTGCTTTGCAACAGCTGCAGAGCTGTTTGGGCTAGAAGTCAACCTGAAGAAAACAGAAGTCCTTTACCAGCCTGCACCACAGGACGAACACCACCACCCCCACATTGCCGTCCGCAAATCAGTGCTCAAGTCCGTTCAGCAATTCACCTACCTGGGAAGCATCATCTCCTCAGATGCCAAGATTGACAAAGAGATCGATCACAGATTAGCAAAGGCATATAGTGCATTTGGAAGACTTCACAAAAGAGTCTGGAGCAATAAACACCTGAGGCAAAGCACAAAAATCAGTGTGTATAGAGCCATTGTACTGTCTATCCTCCTTTATGTATCTGAAACATGGGTCACCTATCGCCACCACCTACGACTCCTCGAGCGCTTTCATCAGCGCTGTCTACGCACAATCCTAAATATACACTGGACTGACTATGTGACTAATGTTGCTGTCCTTGAGCAAGCAGGGATCACCAGCATTGAGGCCATGATATTGAGAACACAGCTGCGCTGGGCAGGGCACGTTTCTAGGATGGAGGACCATTGCCTCCCAAAAATACTACTCTACGGTGAACTCGCCACGGGTCAGCATAAGAGGGGCGCTCCAAAAAAGCGATACAAAGACTCCCTGAAACAACATCTCAGGCTTGGCCAAATTGATCACCAACAGTGGTCCGCCCTGGCCTCACATCGGGAGGCATGGAGACGCACTATCCACAATGCTGCAGCCTTATTTGAGAACTCACGACGAACAAGTCTTGAAGAGAAACGACAACGCAGAAAGAATCACAACCCAAAAACATCACCCAAGGAGACCTTCTGCTGTGCTGTTTGCAACCGGACTTGTTTATCTTGGATTGGCCTTTTTAGTCATCAGCGCGCTTGCAGAAAGCACGGGATGAGTCCTTCCTGAATCTTCGTTTGCGAAGAAAAGCCAGAGAGAGAGAGAGACTTTTTATGTGTATTGGCTGTATTTTTAAATTAAGCCACACTTGCGTCTTCTTGTGAGAACTGCCGAGATCACAAACGTGGAAGTAAATGGTACTAGCATTCATGCTCCAGTAATGCTGGGGCTGCCTTTTTCATGCTACCTTTAGGTAGGTATGTTAAAAACAGTTCTTTTGCTGGCAGAAAAACAGTGCAAAATATGGTGGCAAAAGAACATTTGTAGAGGCTTGTCTGATAAAGTCCATACTGTATATGAAGTCAGCTCCAGGTTGCTTTGATGTTTCCATATTAAGATGTATTCTGGGGCTTCAAGACAAGAAGTGAGACCACATGTGGATGTATGGGGGAGGGGAACATTGCCCAAAGATATAAAATTTACTTTTTGCAGTAATTTAAATGAAGACCAGTATAAGATGAGGTGCATATGATACTAACCCCAAATAAGCTGTCAAAAGTGCCTAAGAATGTTTCAAACCAATGTTGGGAGCATCAAGATAATGAAGGCTCCTTTATCATATGTGGTGAATTTGTAAGAAGGCAAGAAGTTATCAGTCTAAGATTTATATGTTAATTAAAAAAAAAAGTAAATATTGTAATGTTACCAGAAATGTTTGTGCTGGGTATTAGGGATAAAAATTGGATAGTAAATATGGATTACTTCTTCCATACATGATATCAGCAGCAAGACTATTGTTTGCTCAACCTTGGAGAGGTGGTATCAAAAATTTCCTGTCTGACAACTTAAACAATTGGCTAGGCCTACTGTAAGAAAGGAAGAAGCCTCAAAATTGACAAGTCTAGCTGGTGGGTGGATGCAGCTGTCTTAACCTAGAACTTCCTGACTGCAAAACCACTGATCTATAGACCTTCCCTATGTGCCCACGTCCCCTGGCCCCTAGGATATTCTGTTGGTGGCCCCATGCCAGCAGCGAGTGGGACTGAAAGCAGTAGTAGATGGAGTCAGAAAAAAATTAGGTGAACCCACACCTCTTATCTCCCTCTCTCCCACCCCTTTCTCTCTCTCTCCCCATCTAGCACATTCCTGGAAAAGAGATAGATTGCTGCTGTGGAGGCTTAAACTGATCTTTTACTGATGGCTTTTGAAGTTAGGATGAGGGCCACATAAGAATCATAGAGCTGGAAGGGCTCTGTGGGCCATGAGGTCCAACCCCCTGCTCAATTCAGGGACCGCTGATGAGACTGGAACACGGAGCAATGGGTGCAAGCTCCAGGAACAGAGATTCTACCTCAACATGAGGAGGAACTTTTTGACAGTAAGAGCTGTTCGGCAGTGGAACACACTCCCTCGGAGCGGGGTGGGGTCTCCTTCCTTGGAGGTCTTTAAACAGAGGCTGGATGGCCATCTGTCGGGGATGCTTTGATTGTGATTTCCTGCGTGGCAGGGGGGTTGGACTGGATGGCCCTCGTGGTCTCTTCCAACTCTGCAATTCTATGATTCTATGATTCTATGATTCTATGATTCGTACAGTCAACCCTCTGTATCCATGGATTTGGCATCCACAGATCCATGGCTTGAAAATATTTTTTTTTAAATTAATTCAAAGAAGTAAACCTTGATTTTTCCATTTTATATAAGGACACCATTTTACTATGCCATGGTATCTAGTGGGTCTTGAGCATCCACAGTTTTTGGTATCCATGGGGGGTCCTGGACCCAAACCTCAGCAGATACCAAAGGCCCACTGTAAGTATTTATTTATTTTTTTGGTCTGTGGAAAATCCATGAAAAGAGTTACGTGCACTTGGTCCTGTGCTTTATCTACTTTTTCTTTCTGTTGATGGTGATTGAGGCCATTTTGTCCAGGGTGCCTACCTGTGCCAGATGGGATTTTCATCATGTAATGTCCTCAGGTCCAGAAACAGAATCAGAATAATCTGACCTGACCTGACCTGACCTGAAGCTAAAGCTGACAAAAACTATACCTGACTTTTTGGTAAAAACAAGTACATCCATCTATTAGAAAGGCAAGACTGTGGTCATTAAGAAATAAGTGATGTGCTTTACCATGCAGAATCCCTCCACCACAAAAAGGAAAAAAAAAAAAAACCTTAAACCATTTATTGAATCATTCACCCAGATCCTCATCAACATTCAAGTGATTCTAATTATTTTACTTTTAGGATCACTGGTTTATATTATCACAATCTAAGGAGTATTCTCCTTGGAATCCCAAGATTGCAGGGATGGTGGGAATGACAGGCCGAATTGATGACTTAGACTATGAACCATTCACACTATGCAACTACAGTCAGCCCTCAGTATCCACAGATTCGGCATCAACGGATTCAACCAACCACGGCTCAAAAATATTTTTTAAAAAAAACTCCAGAAAGCAAACTTTTGAGTTGTTCACCATTTTATATAAGGGATGTCATTTTACTACACCATATATCTGTGTGTGTGTGTGTGTGTGTATATATATATATAATTCTCATGGGTATGTTGCCTTTCCCAATGTGCTGATTGGTTGCTCAGGAAACATACCCAACCAATCACCACCACATGAAAATTCCCCCTCCACCTCGCAATCCACTCCTGCCACTCAATCTGCACTCAATTTGCACCCCCCAGCCTCACAAGGATCCCTCCCTCCCCTCATTCCCTCAGCCACTCACCAGTCACGGGCTGCAACGGGACCCAGACAGTCAACTAGCGGTGGGACACCACAGCCGCTGCCACGACAGGACTCAGACAGTCAACTGGTGTTGATAGAGGGATGCCACTGCTGCCACAGCAAAGGGACCCAGGCACTCAACTGGTGGTGGAGGTGGGCCTACTGGGCATTTTGGGGAGAGTTTTTTAACAGTGTATGTTATGCCGGGCACAGCTAGTTGTATATAATGGGACTTGAACATCCATGGATTTTGGCATCTACAGGGGGTCTTGGAACCAAATCCCAGCGGATACCAAGGACCCACTGCATAGCTCTATGATTTCATTTTAACTTGTCATAGTTCCATCCTATAGAATCCTGGGATTTGCAGTTTAGGCAGGGCTACATAGAATTCTCATCCTCAGACATCTTGTGCCTTCCCAGAGTACAAAGTTCATGACTCCATAGGATGCAGCAAGGACAGAGGCAAACCTCCAGAATAAACCTTGCCAAGAAAAGGCTAGGCGAGGTTCACCGTAGAATAGGGTCATTATAAGTCAGAACTGACTTGGAAGCAAAACAAATACACATGGCTGTCTAAAGGAAAGGGGAGCATAAAACCACTAAGGCCAGGGCCTAAAATTACTCAGTTGAGTCTCAGTTCTGAAGAAGTCCATGCAAATAGGAATAGGGAAAGAGGTCCCACCTAAACATTTGGAAAACCTGCCTGGTGGTAAGATCTGTCCTACAGTGGAATGTTCTGCCTTGGAGTGTGGTGGAATCTCCTTCTCTTGAGGTTTTTTTTTTTTTTTTAAACAGAAGCTGGATGGTCATCTGTCAGGAGTGCTTTACTTGTTTATTCCGGTATGGGAGAATGGGGTTAGACTGGATGGCCCTGGTGGTCTCTCCCAACTCTATGATTCTATGAAATTAAAGTGAAATCATAGCACTATGATTTTGTAGTGCAAAAGGGCTCCAGGGAAGATGTATCTGTCTAGCTGTTGTTGGATTTCAATTTCTAGCAGCTCTAGCCAGAATAGCCAATGTTGTGGGATTGTGGGAGTTGCAGTCCAACAACATCTGGAGGGCTACATTTTCTCAGCTTGGTTCATGAATATTTTGCAGCTTGGGACTGAAAAGTCATAGCATGGATATTTAGGGCCATTCTCACCTGAAAGAATGGGCTGGAAGTAAAATCTCATATTGATTCTAAGCCTGGAGAAGCTGTGTGGGCAAGACAAGGAATTTCTAGCCTCTCTGCAGGTTTTACTGCTGCCTGGCAAATGAGATCTAATGACTGTGCACCACCACTATATTTCCTTCTGCATCTGGAAAGGTCTTTGATCACCCACAGTAAATGAGGATCTATCCCAACCTCAGCATTTCCTAGCTAAAGTCACTGCAGATTTTCTGACAATACACCCTTATGTCTTCACCTGTAATTGTTTGAAAATGCAAGTGATAATAGTGGATCTCTCAAGCAGAGTAATCAAACTGGTAAGGCAGATGTTGAACAACAACCAGTCCCATGCCCACCCCCACCCTACAGGGTCTAAACAGAAAAGAAATAAGCTTAGTCTTCTCTGTAGAAGGAAAACAAGTAGCTTTACTTATGAACTACTTGTGTATAGTCAGACACAAGGTCTTATGTTGGAGCGAGGAGAGAAAATCTCTACACATTAGAGGGATGCAGGAAGAGAATGGGTGTGGTAAAAGCAAACAGGAAGCCAGCAAAAATCCCAAGTATCAGTTAATGAGTACAAGCATGAACAGGCTGCTAAATTTAACAGCACTTGCCTCCATCTTTGCTCTAATATGACTCTGATTGCTTACAGCTATGTTTTTGTCTCAGCTCTTTAACTTGACAGTTTTCTGGTCCACCAGTTCTTGTGGGGATCCCTCACATGGACTGACTACTTTTCTTCTTCAAGCACTGATTCAATACAGAAGCAGTTCCTGAATGCAGAGAATCATGAAAGCATCTTTTGAAGCCCCCTTTTCCATGAGGCTGCTTTATTGCCAAAGATCCAAAAGCAGGAACAAGGGGACTCAAAACAAAGGCCTACCAATTCTAGCTACTTTTTTTTTTTTGGTCCAAAAGGAGATTCCGTTATGATCTGCCTCCCTGTGTCTTTTAGGTTTTCAGCAACAGCCTTATATTTTGCTTCTTGCTGTAATCGGTTTCACCTAAAGTATTACGAATTCTTAATGTCTTCATTTAATTTTCCTGAGCAACATTAGCGGTGATTAGGCTAAGCAAGATAATGTTCTGCCCACAGTGTGAAATGCTTCTCCAATGCCAAGATTGTTCACAAGCTCAGCTATGCAACATGTTAATTAAAATCGGCTCAGAATCTAGCCTACATAAACCACACAGGCTTTACAAACTATAAACTGGGCAAAACAATAGAAAATGGCTTCAATTCAGTGAGTCTGCGTGTGTGTGTAATTGAACCACAGCATTGTGGTTTTAGAAATGTAATTAGGATGAGCCGTACGGTTAGATTCCAGGATAGTTTTAACAGATTTGCTTTCAACGTGGATCAGGAAGCAGGGAGATTTTACAAAGTGTTTTTGTGTGTACAACATGGTGCAGGGTTTTCAGTGTTGGACTAGGTCTCCTGGATGCCAAGGTTTGAATCTTCATTTGGCCAACAAAACCCATTGAAATCAGTAAGACTTGTATAGGCAGAAGCTAACATTCATTTTAATGGATGTGCTCCAGTTGGGACTAACTTAGATTTAGCCTATTTTCTTTCATGGTGTCCTATACATATTTAATTTTGAATAACATATTTCTTAAAACAAACACATATATAAAACCACATTTTCCAGGTCCTGGCCCTTCTTCTTCTTCAGTCTTTAGCGGGAGGGGAGGAATCTCAGGGCAAGACCGCTTCCTTGAAAAGTGTGCATATATCTTTTTTCCTCATTTGTTAGATGTGGTGTTTTGTATTCAAATGGCATCCTCTGTGTATCTGTGGTTAACGCTTGATACATCATGCTTAATGACATGATCATGTTGTCTCTCACCACAGACTATAATATTTGGGAAACATAAAATCTGGGGGAGTAACTAAGTACCAAACCAAATATTAGTCTGGGAGGAGTGGATCAGGCCAGTTCTTATTGGTATTCATGAAGATGCAATCCTTATTCGGAGTGACAACACTTAAAATCATCAACAAGAGTAAACCTGTAAGCTTTTAAAAGTGGTCTTCCACATTGACTATCAAAATGAACCTTTGACTGAATTCAGACTTTGAAAAGTTGGCTCCATTTTAGGAACATTGGATGAGATGTTTGCAAACTTTCCAGAGTCTTGCCTCAGCATCAATCATATTCATTGAAAGTTTGGATCTCTCATAGACTATGATCGGTTTGAGTCTGGTCTGAAAATCTTCTCATAACACCCCACTCATTTTTGGAGCTAGTTTTGTGGAATAGATTCAGTCAGTTTAGGGATACTCTTACTTTACAAGACATGGGGTATACTGGTAGTGATAGCATTACATACAATAATAGCAGCAGCAGTAACGTTTCCAGATTTCCCTCCCGATTCCTGCCGTAGGAATCCCTTTCCATATCACATGTTTTCCCCTTTGAAGTCAAACCAAAATTTCTGATATAAATTCATTTGCACTAATGAGCACTTGGGGGTGCTATCAATCTTGCTAAGCCAAAGAGGTACTATTGTCCTCTGCTCTCAGACCCACTCCAGATAGTTTATAACAACACAAATACACATTTCCTTTATTTGCATGAGATGTGTGGAAAAGGTATGTATTATAATGCATATGCTTTTTCATTTTCAATTTCCTATTTTTTATTTTATTTTATGGCATGTGTCTGCCATATCCCAATTCACCAGGGCCCCCGAGGCAATGTATCAGGGGTAGAAACATTTAAAACTCTCAGTACATAGATTTTTTTAAAAATAGAATCAGAATAAAAACTCCTCCTTAAAAATAGTTTTAAAACCAGGCAATGAAAGGCAGCAAAAACAGCACCTCTACTTTTCAGAAGCAAAGTCCAAACAAAATTGTACAGTCTTAACTGATTTCTGGAAATAGAGCCAGGATGGTATATTGGTTTGAGTGTTGGACTAGGATTCTGGGAGACCAAAATTCAAATCCCCATTCAGCCATGGTGACCTTGGGCAAGTCACAGTCTCCCAGCCTCAGAGAAAGGCAATGGCAAACCTCCTCTGAACAAATCTTGCCAGGAAGACCCCATGATAGGTTCACCTTCAGGTCTCCCTAAATCAGAATGACTTGAAGGCACATAACAACAACAACATGAATCAAGTCCTAATAATAAAAAATACAATGAAATAATCTACTATATTAAAACTTCAACATTTTAAAGCAACATAAAATCATTTAAAACATGACAATAACAATGAATGTGCAGTGCACGCACACGCACACACCATTTAAAGACTTTTCTGCCTAGCCACCCCACCCTGTTTACAAATCGCATCACATCAAGTCAGCAGAATCCTGGGAAATATGTCTCATCTATCTCCATCATTATACATATAAGGAAACAAAGGCCTTGCTCCGCAGGCAGAAACTAACAACTACCTTGTTTTTGCTGAACATCTAGGATGACCTAATGCCTTCTGCCAGACTGAGACACACATACAACAGCAGGGTGCGTTTTTGCAAGAAGCGGGAGCTGTTTACTAGAGGTGTAATGAGATAATAGGGTACCTGGGAGAGATACAGCCTCCTCTAGGGAAAGATAAATACCTTGAGTAAATTCCCCTCACTGCTGTGCCTTGTCAACCACTTATCTCACTTAAAAGGAATGTTTAAAGATGTGGTTCACAAAGCACTTAAAGGAGAGGGGTCAAAGAAGTGATGTAGAAGGCTGTGCTTCACCACCTGATTGTTAGGGCTGGCAGTGCAAGAACTGCTCAGTCTGTGCCGAAGCATGAAAACTGCTCAGGCTATGGAGCCATGTCAGCGTCAGAAGTGCTAGGATCATGTGGGATCCTATAGGCCCCTGTGCCACTCCACCCTTGTCCAGCTGGAAGCTGTAACATCCTCTGTGGTGCTGATGCTCTTTTTTCTGCTAAGTTGTAACAACACTGCAATAAATAAGGCACCAGGATACCATTATTAAAGTCTCTTGTTGAAGAGCCATGAATCCTGGACTCTTCTTCCCCACCCCACCCCACCGACATGCACAGTGCACTAATAATATCCACAGTGCATTAACAATATCCTTATTGTCTTTCAAATGCATCTTCAAACAACACCTTTCAGACGACCCCAAATTTATCATAAATGTTAAATTTTCTGTCTTTTCTGCCATTGCTAGACAGGGCTATGACACATGCTTGTATAAGGCACAGATAATCATGACTCAAGACTTTGGACCATGATGACTGTGGTGGTGAGGAAGGCAGAGCACAAGAACCAGTTCCAGAATTATCTTGGCAGCCACCTGCCTTGTTGGAGACATATCACCCAGAAGGGGAGCAACAAACACAACATTGCCACATAACTGCTTTAACCAAAAAAGTAATGATACCCCCTGACACTGAGGTCTCCTCCTCAGAACTTTCCATGGTGAAGAATAGCATCCTACCACCAAGGCCTCCTTAGAAATAGGGCATGGTCCCTTTCAGTAACAGCAGCGTCCCTCAGAGAGGGTGTAGATAGAGATAAAAATGTTAACTTCAGGACTACTAAAGCTCATGCTATGCCAACGATTCTTGAATATTTTTTTCCATGCATACCTCCTTTGCACATGCCTACCACAAGACCGGATAGCTGCCTTGAGTAGGCACATTTGCAGTGTACATCTATGCCCATATGATTTATTCTTTGCCATCGGCTCTTAAGTGTTAAGAAGAAATACCTTAAATATCTCAATAGATCACCCAGGTATCCTCTTAATTGCTATTGATGTTCCTATTCTTCCACACTTGTGTCTCATCCTTTTGTGAAAATGATACCATTGGCCCCTATTACTTATTGATAGAGAACCGCACAGTTCACTTGTGTCCTATGTGGGAAAATAATTGTTAATATTCCCTTTAAAACCTGCTGCATGAGAATGACATTGTTGAGAGGCTATTCCTTGCTGTATCTGATGAAGTTTGGACTGCTGCCCATATAGCCAGTGGCAGAACTGGAGGCACCGCTTCCCTCTTTCCCTTACTGAGAAAGAGATATATTCACTGTCCCTTCACTGTTTCTGAAGGCAATCACAGCCAGTAGCATTCCATTCATAGCAACCACAACAGGGATGGCTGACTGCATGTTTGCCCCTCCTAAATAAGAATTCTCCCTCCAAGGAAATTTTCCTTCAGTGCTCCAACTGTAATACCTTAAAATTTCCATGGAGCATTTAGAAATACAGTTTAGTCATCCAAAGAAAAAGAGGCAGGAAAAGTTACCAAGGGAATGCAAACACAGCAAATATTTTATTTCTATTTTTTAAAATTACAGTCTATAGAGCCAACAGTACAATCAGCAGAAACTTACAATATTAACCTACAAAGTGAAATGAAATATAGTAGGATAACATATAAGTGGATATGAAAAACTAAAATTAAATATAATCCAAGAAGATTAAGAGGGGAAATGGGCATTCAGTAAACTCCTCCTTATGAAAGTAAATTGATCTTTATGATACATTTTAGATATTCTGATAATTTTTCTCTAATCTTAGTAGCCATTGACAAAAGCTTGGCAACTGATAAAGAAACATCCAGTTGCATTGCAAATATAGGTGTGAAGAAAGTTTTAGGTGTCACTCTCTGCAATGTGAGAAATGTGGAGACTGAAGGCAAATTTCATTGGAGGGGACAGAGTTTGTATTGGGCAGCAAAGCCCTCATCCCTACCCCACAGCTATATTCTCTCCCCCCCCCATGCATTCATAAACACCCCTTCCCCAGATTGGCCCAGAACTTGGGCACCATTATTTTTAAACTATAATTCCTAGAATCTCAAGCCAGCATGGCCAATGGAAGCTGAAGTACCAAAAAAAAGGGAAGAGAAATAGGAGGGAACTGACTCTGAATCAATCAAGGTAAATTTTTCACTGTCTTTATGGCTGCCCACATCACAGCAAAACCTCTGTTGTGATGATGTCTTCTGATTCCTAAAGTTCCATTTTTATCATTAAGTATTTCAAAACAAAAAATAAGTTTCTACTTACACATGTCCCTTGTTCCTCAGTAGCCCCTTTGTGCCCGCAGTGCTGTCAGCAATTTTCACCTAAGTTTGCTATTACAGAGAGTAATGATGATGCACTTTGAGAACAAAAGTTCTTCCCTTCAATTGTTTTCAAGCATGGCTAGAATGGGATGAGAGAGGAGGCTTGTGGCTGCTGCTGCTGAAAATAGCAGTCGAGAATTTTGTCTGCCTCCTTCTCTCCCATATAACATCTAGTGAAACAAAAACGCATGATTGAAGATGATCATACCCCTGCCTCACTACATTAGCCAATGCAGACAGTGCTGTGAAATCTCAGAGCACAATGACTTCACCTCGTGCACAACTTAATGTATCACTAGGCTTTACTATGGAGAGGTGGAAAATGAAGTATGATGCTGTTGTGTTTGGCCTGCCATAGGTTTACGTTCTGGCTGTGAGGTTGAACAAGTTCATCCAGCCCTTGCCCACTCTACATATTGCTTTTGTGCCATGTGGCAGTGTCACACAATTCACATCCATCCATGATTCCCTCTACAGGCATCTATGACTAACAATCTCACCCCGGGCAAGTTGCACTCTATGCCAAGCCATTGCTCTGTTTTAGACAGCCAACAACTTTTCATGTTTCAGCTTATAAAAATTGTTCATTGGCTTCCAATGAGGGCTAGCATCTATAGCAAAAAAAAAATAAATAAATAAAAAAAATATAAAAAAATGGGAGAGGGAAGAGCGAAGAGAAAAAGTTAAAGCTCTCTAGCAGTTTTGCTTTTCAGAAAGGTTGGCGACAGACTCTCTGAACACATATGGTCTTCTTATTCCACTGAGCACATTTTTAGGGCAAACTTCTCATCCCACTTCTGCTCTCTAGACTCAAAATAGAAGACTGAATTTTGGGAAGAATGAAATGTACAAGACTTGGCTTGGGAAAATGTATTCAATTAGAAACTTCAGCTGCCAGGATTTTTTTATTTGGTGCATATGCTGCTGGTGATCCCATGCTTTTCTAATATATATATATATATATATATATATATATATATATATATATATATATAAAATTGACTTGTTTGAGAGAGTAGAAGGAAAAGGCATGCATTTTAAATTCGCACACAGTTTAAACTTTTATGGGGACTTCAAACAACCTGGATTAAAATTCTGTAGCCTCAGACATGGCTCTCAACCAACACTCAACCAAGTGATGAATGTTACCTTAACGTCTACAGCTCATTAGAATCAATGTTATTGGTTGAAGGCGGGGGATATTCCTACAAATCTGGGATTTGTAAAGTGCAGAGTCAAAAGGCAGTGCTGTCGATGTTTTGAAAACAAGGCAGAAGTCAAGATATGATGCCTGTTGGTCTGGAACTGAGGCTGAGACAATGGAACACAACTCTTGAGACCAGGGATAGAATAATAGGATTGAAGAATTGGAAGGAACAACAAGGGCCCTCTAGTCCAACCCTCTGCCATGCTGGAATATACAGCTAAAGCACTCCTGAAAGATGCCCATCTGACCTCTGTTTAAAGGCCTCTAATATTCATAGAATCATAGAATTGTAGAGTTGGAAGAGACCACGAGGGCCATCAAGTCCAACTCCCTGCCATGCAGGAAATCTTGATCAAAGCATCCCCGACAGATGGCAATTCAACTGCCAAACAGCTCTTACAGTAAAGAAATTCTTCTTGAAATATAGGTGGAAACTTTTTTCTTGTGAATTAAATCCATTGGTTCATGTTCTAGTCCCTGGAGCAGCAGAAACGAAGCATGCTCCCTCTTCTACACGACATCCCTTCAGATATTTAAAGATAGATATCATATCGCCTCTCAGTCCTCTCTTTTCCAAGCTAAATACAACCAGTATCACAAGCTGTTGCTCATAAGGCTTGGTTTCCAGACCTTTGATAATCTTCGTAACCCTTCTCTGGACATTTTCCAGATTGTCAATACCTTTCTTGAACTGTGGTGGAACATCTGGCCTTCCATATGAAAGTTTTGATCCAGGTTATCCTAAAGGATCATCTTCTCCCATATAATACGCCCCTCACACTTAGGTCCTCAGGGGGATATTTTCTTCAGTCAACCACAACTAGGGTGGCAACTGCTACCCAAAGGACATTTTCTTTGGCCACCCCCAGATTGTGGAATGACCTTCTGAAAGAGATTCATCAGCTGGATATACTTTCCAGGTTTATAATAGCTGTAAAGGCTAGTGTCTTCTGGCAGGCTGACATAGCTGATTTTAAAATCAACAGTTTTAATAATAATAATAATAATAATAATATTTATTTATACCCCGCCCCTCTGTTAAAACAATCGGGGCGGCTTACAAAATTTAAAATACAATACAAATAAAATCCCTAAACACCCCCACTCCCACCCTCCCCCATAAAAAACATTAAACAAATATTAATTAAAACAACTAATCTAAAATCACATTTAAAACTATAAATACAATAAAATATAATAAATGGCCAGCAGCCTAGAAGAGGCCAGGATCCCCTGAGGCCGGGATCTAATTAGGAAAGGCCTGCCGAAAGTATATAGTGGTTATTTTAAAGTATATATTGGTTATTTTTAATATGTATTGTTTTTAGATTCTCTTTTAACTGGTAGCATGCATCTAATCCATTGTTGTTCATGATCTCAATCTACAGGGAGAGATGGGTAAGAAATAAATGTTGGATTACAAGTACCAGTGGATCTAGCCAGCACAGCCAATGGCAAGAAATTCTAAGAGTTACGGTCCCAACAATATCTGGAGAATCACATGATTCCTACCTCATCTGCCCTGGCTAGGCCTGATGAGAGTGGCAAGTCAAAAACTTCTGACAGTCTATGCATTCCTTACCCCTGATTTAGACTTCTCTAATCACCTCTGCTGTATGACTGGATTTGGAACCTACAATCCATTTTAAACACTCACAGTGTTTGAGGAGTTTCTTGGCTCACATTAAAAAAAAGCATTGCGCCCAAATATCTTGTAATTTGGATAGTTAGCATTGTGCATTTCCACTGGGACAAACAACACCTTGTGGATTACAGAAGGGCCATGGCTGCTCTGTAGCTGAACATCTGCTTCACATGCAAAAAGTTTCAAGTTCAATCGCTGAGATTTCCATGTAGGGAGAGGATAGTTCCTTGTCAGAAAGCCTGAAGGTTTGCTGCCAAGTCAGTGTCAGCAAAACTGAGCCAAGTCTGACCTGGTACAAACCAGCTTCCTATGTTCTTACAAGATGGCACAGCCCTTTATTGAATACTTTACAGATTGTATCAGCAGTATACAGCTATAGCAGTTTGATACCACTTTAACTGTTATGGCTCCTTCCAACGGAATCCTGGGATTTGCCAATTGGGGATGTACTTCGAATTCTCAGAACTTTCATTTGGGGGACGGCATTAGAGATTTTTAATCAGAGAATTTGATGTACATCACCAAACTATAACTCCCAGGATCCCATATAACTGAGCCATGAGAAAGTGGCACAAAAATAAATGGTGCAGGTGCATTGGCAAACTGTGGTTAACAGATTCAAGGGTGTAGCTATGAGAGGGACAAAATGGGAGCATTGCCCTCAAACATGAATTCTGCCCCCCCACATAAAAAAACATGATTTTTTCCTTCCATCCCCAAATTTCTAGCATTATAGAGAGTGAGACACTGAAAAATCTTTCACACCTAAAACTTTTTTTAACACTTGATAACTAAAACTTTTGTATTTGTTATGTTTGTCTCCAGAGTTGCAGTCCAATGTCCAAAGTTTCAAACCACTACACCACACTGGCTCTCAGAACATTTATGCTGCCATCTAAACCTTTGAAATCTTCTAGCTCTCTCAGGGCTCATCTACATGTGTCAGAATGTACTGGGTTCCCACCAGTGTATTCAGGGCCCAGATCAGGCCTATTGCCTCTCCATACCCACACAAAATGGGATGGAGTCCACACAGACACAACAGTCCATCTCTGTCACCACTGCCACTGCCTTCAGCATCACACTTTCTGAAGCCAGGCAGGAGGCCCACAGCATGTGACCAGCCAGAGACTGTGACATGGACAGCAACTGGAGAGACGGGCTGGCATGGCAGCATGGACTCCTGCAGTCTCGTGGGACCCAATCCATTTCTTCCTCAATGAGGCTGTTTTTCCTGGGTATTTTGCTGAAGTGTTTTAATGGGCTTTACCCCATCTTCCCCCTGTCTTTGCCCCGGGCATCATCAGAACTGCCCCAGGGGCAAAATGAGGGCAAAAGCCCTGCATTGTATGGACTGCAGGGCTCTAAGATGGAAGCAAGATAAGGTAAATAGCCCATCTAGATAAGCCCTCAATGGTTGAATGGCTCTTTTATTAAACACCATAGTTCTGAAACAGTGTGTGTGTGTGTGTGCGTGTGCGTGTGTGCGTGTGCGCGCACGCGCACAAAAAAAAGGAGATTGTCAGACAGGAACAAAAAAAGTGTTCCTGTCTCACAACCTCCACTCCCATCCCTGTTACACCACAATCACCCTCCCCACCAGACTTTCCTCCTCTCCCATCGTTCCAGAAGCCCAGGAGTGAACAGGTTTCAAATGGAGCTCCATTCACTTCATAGAATCATAGATTCATAGAATTGCAGAGTTGGAAGAGACCACGAGGGCCATCCAGTCCAACCCCCCTGCCACGCAGGAAATCTTGATCAAAGATCGAAATCCCGCAGGTTCTCGTGAGAAGACATGAGTGTGGGAAATTCAAAAATAAAAATAAAAAGAACACAAAAAAAGTGACAGCACGCACAAAAACACATTTTAAAATGTTCAATTGCATGACCCGGGGAGGGTCATAAATAGTGTGTCATATACCTGGATGTCCCGATCTCACCCAGAAGTGTTCTGGCAGGGATCTCCCATTGATACTGGGATCTCACCAGCATAATGGGACACTTTTTTCCTTGCAGGAACATCTGTGATAGAAATGGAATGGGGGATCTATTGATGGTTTATCCTATCAATAAAAAGCAGCACCAGCAGAGCAGCAGCAGAACTGGTTCATAACAAGTGGGGGAACAATGTTGTCTGCAAAGGGAACCCTTTTGCGATCTCCTGGCATTCGTGTAACACCACTTCTAATGTTTCTGATAGTCTCCAGAGAGAGAGAGATAGAGCATGCACAAATACACCGTTGTTGTTGTTGTTACTTCTTCTGCTGCTGCTCCTCTTAGAATGTTTGATCAAGCAATTCTGAATTATCATAAAGATGTAAGAATGTTTTGGCCACAGGTTTCAAAGTTCAACCTACCATAGGATTCTTTTTGTTCCCACTAGATTCCTTCTCTCCCCCTCCTATCAAGTTTCAGCATCATAAATGCAGCCAGGTTGTTTCCTCAGTTACCAACCCTGTGAACAGGAAAACGGAGGAATTTTGGAAAGAAAGAAAGCTCTCTGTGAGCCATTTGCCCCTTTGGCTTGATTCTGCCTATGGCTCCAGAGAACTTTTAATAGAAATCTTCAGAATGCAACGTGCTACAGCTGTTTGCCTTGATAAATATATTTTATGCTACATGCTTCAGCTGCCATCTGTTTGCTGATATGAATGTTTCTTCTCTGCAGCAGTGGAAAAGAAGCTTTCAAAAGAAATTGCAAGAGATGAGTTCAGTAACAGGTATAGTTTGTGGGGTTTTTTAAGGAAAGAAAGGTGAAAAGCCATACCCATGATGCTCCTCTTCCACTGTACTGTGCCAAAATTGCATGCCAACCAAGTGTGAGAAAATAACAGAGAGATTTGAAAGTGTGATTGAGTATATACCATCGTCTCAGAAGCCAATATGAGCTGGATTCAGGGTAACCTCATTTGAGGAGAACACTTGAGCAGGGATGTAATTTTTCACTAATTTTGTTCTCAAAGGAAGCAACCATTTCAAGCATGTTTCTTCCTGCTGCCAGAAATGCTTTGAAAACAGCAGAAGAGACAGCATTTTGTATGCAGAAAATAATCTGGGAAAAAATATCATTTTCTGGGGGAACTTATTCTGTGCAAGATTTGCATGTGTTGGTCTTATGCTGAAAATCCATTTTCTGTATAGAAAACACTTTCTGTACAGGTGGTGGTATTTCTATGAAGAACTGTTTCCTTAGGAGAAAATGCTGTTTTCTGCACAGAAAATGCTATAGTGGCACTTACTCTATCCAAAATTTACATATGATGTTTTTGCACAGGACACAGGATTTTCTGCACAGAAAGTTTCTGCGCAGAAATATTATTTCCTCTGCGTAAAATGCTGTTTCCTATGCAAAAAGAGAGTTTATTTTCCACATGAAAACACCACAGAATAAGCCCTGAACTGCAAAGATTCTTGACCCATCCAGGATCTTCTCAACAGGGAGCTTATCAACACAGACAGTTTACCCCAGCTTGCTCCTGTCTTGGAGCCTGTAGTGCTGACAACACAGGGCATTTGCCCCATTTTGTACCTGTTCAGTCTCCACGACCCCTGGGATAAAGGCAGCGCTAAGAAGGGGGGAAGACAGGCTAAAGTCCGTTAGAACCGTTTTTTAAAAATATCAGGTTAACTCCATTTTAGTCAGCAAAAAGAGTTCAGGCCCCATGTGACCACAGGAGCCCATCTTTGCAGGTCGGCCTGTCACTGCAGCTGCCAGTCTGCCATGGCTCTGCCACATCAGGAAAGAGACCCATGGCATGTCCCCAAGGGAGAGGGACTGAGATGGTGTGACGGTGGCTGCAGCAACAGCCCATTGTGTGCATCCAAACTTACTCCCATTTGGTAATGGTAATGGAGGAGGAACGGGCCTGATCCAAGGGCAGGATATGCCAACATGAAACCAGTATATCCTGTACCATATTGATTAGCCCAGTTTTTAGCCATCTTTTGAATACCTTTGAACATTCTTTCTGTCCATATGCTTGAGACTCTCTACAAATTTAAAGAATTTAAAGATTTAAATCAGATTTAAATAACAAATAAATAAATATAGTCTATGAAGGAGGCCAAGTCACCTAATTACTTGGATCACTCAAACTCCTTCCCTAAGCCCCTGAATGAGCCCCCAGACCACATCACAGATCAGGACTCTCAGGCCTCAACCCATAGCCCCCACGAGTTAAGACAGAAATAGGCCCAGTGGGGGAAACAGAACCAATGGGTGACTATTTTCCAGGCTGCAAAGAGGGCCAGACTACTAAGAGGAGCTGGCACTGGGTCCATTTTCTGTTCCAGATATGAACAGGAAGTAGATGAACAGGTTGTAGTGTCATAAAAACTCTCAATTTATTTAATTATCCCAAAGTGGGATAACACCCCTCAAGTGGTCTTTCTCTGTGATAACCTTCCATCATGTCTGGCTTACGTTTCCAGTTCTTGGGTTTTATCCTGATGGGATCCTTCCATGCTAGGGAGATTGTGAGAGGTTTTGTGCCTTTTTTTGGCAATTATTTTTCATTTTGGGATTTTCTATTGACCAGTTTGTGCATGAAACTGGGGTTTTGTACAAAAGCTTTTTTTTTTTTTTTTGCAAAGAAAATGGTATATCTCTCAAAAAACCCCTGTTTTCTCTGCAAATAAATAAATGAATGTTTTGTGGGGGGGAAACCAAGCTATTTGCACAAACATTTTTTAAACCAAAAAAAAAGTACCAAAATGTGAAGAATCTCATGGCAGGGTTTTGACCCTTTTCTGAGTTGGTAGTGTTCATAGAATCACAAAATCATAGAGTTGGAAGAGATCTCAAGGGCCATCCAGTCCAACCCCCTGCCATGCAGGAATACCCAATCAAAGCATTCCCAACAGATGGCCATCCAGCCTTTGTTTAAAGACCTCCAATAAAGGAGACTCCACCACACTCCAAGGCAGCCCATTCCACTGGCAAACAGCTCTTACGGTCAGGAAATTCTTCCTAATGGAATCTCTTTTCATATAGTTTGAGCCCATTACTCCATGTCCTAGTCTCTTGAGCCGCAGAAAACAAGCTTACCCCATCCTCAGTATGACATCCCTTCAAATATTTAAACATGGCTATCATGTCCCCTCTCAGCCTTCTCCAGACTAAACATGGCTAACTCCCTAAGCCACTCATCAGAGGGCATAATGGCTTCCAGACCTCCCACCATTTTGATCGCCCTCCTCTGGACACGTTCCAGCTTCTCAATATCCTTCCTGAATTGTGTTAAGACACCCTTTCTTGTAAAGGATGAGAAAATTTGCAATTGTTCTTTCCCTCCGTAGTCTTTGCACCAGGACTCTCTGCTGCAGTTCTAGTTTCTACAACACTATACTCTCACTTCAGACATATGATCAACTGAAATGTAATTGTTGCTGGGATCTGCTTGCGGAGATCCAAAAAGTGATGAAGTACAAAGCTATTTTTGAACATATATAGAATGATCAGGCATGGTCAGCCTTCCCATCTGAATACTGACATTTAGCAGATTGTGAATGTTCATTGGAATGTACACATAAAGCACCTGCTCAGCAAACTGGGGCTCAGTGGAGTTGGCTCTCCAGATCTTTCGCTTATATGGTGGGTAGAGAAATAATAGTGTTCTAATGCTACATGTTTTTTTAAAGTGTAGTATTTCCTTAAGTATAGAATTTCAAAAGCGGCTTTCAAATGGTGCAGCAAAATTATAATAAAACAGACCTCAAAGTGCAACTATTGATACTGGAGTGTCATTTTTAAAAAAAATGTAGTTACAAGATCCATACTGCTCTGCTGGCAGAACTCTGTGGAATTGAAAGGGAAACCAAGGTATCTAGGTTTCTGGGGGAGGACGGAGCTGTGTTCTCACATCATTCTGGGAATATTGCAGATTGTTCAGAAACTTGGGGAAATGCTTGGGTGAGGAGGTTTTGGAGATCTCCCTTCACAAACCAGCAAAAAAGTTCAACCACTTGAGCACTTGACCACATATGCATGTAGCATTCTGGCCAAACAGCATTGACCAACAGCATTCTAGCCCAAACTCAAAGTTCTAAATTTAGTTGAAGTCCAGAGAAAGGGAGGAAATGTCTGAACAAGTTGTAGTGTTATGAAACCTTGATTAGAAGAATCCTGGACTGAAAAGAATCTTTGCCTTTCTGGACTTATTTTGCACAAAATTTGCTGCATGTGTTTTTTTGTGTGTGCAGAATTACACATGCAAACATTTTGTGCAGAGTAGGAACTTCATCACAGGAGGCTGAAATCACAAGATTTCACAAATGGGTAGCACAAATGGGTTCCTGTTATCACACAATGTTATTGCCCTGTTGTGGTCCACGTGTGCTCCATCAGTTAATTATGTGTAACTTTTCATTGACAGGAAAACCCATCAATAGCCCTCAATATCACTCTTTTTGCAGTATTGACAAGCATGCAAAATCATGTGCCACTGTAATCATGTGATTGCAGTGTGAATGGGTGGTCCCCCTTTCCCAACAAGAACATATACTTAAACTTCTAGGCCAGAACATGAAGAGGATTAACAAGATGCTGGTTTAATGAACTGTAGCCTTTGCTTGGTAGAATTTTTTTTTTTATGTTTAAGTGTTTACTTGTTAAGCTCTTTCATTATCTATTTGGTTTTGGTGTTTTAAACTGAAGTTGTGTCTTCTCGTGAGAATACTCAAAATCTCACCCATGCAAAATCACAGAAGTAAGAGGAAACTTTTCTTAAAGCCACATGTGCAGGCTAGCACAAAGCCTTAATACTCTGTCATTAGAAGGCAATGAGAAATGTTACCATAGCGCAAGCTGAAATCCTATTTTTAAACCGTTAGTGGTTGTTGTGTGATGATTCCACGGCAATAGTATTGTGTGATTATGGCAATGTGTGATAATGACTATAATCATGCCACTATGTTTCAGCTTTCTGCAAACGTGAAATTACAGCATTTTTAAATGCTAGTCTGATAAAGTCCTAAATCTCCAATTACAGCATTGTCTCCACAGGAAGCAGCATTTTCTGCACAACAAATAAAAGTAGTATGCAAAAGTATGAGAAAGCAATGTATTAACCCATACTACATTGCCATGGGGATCATCCAGCCACAGAGAAAGCTGATCACAAAGTTATTCTGCACATTATGTAGCTTGGTTGTAGGCTTTTCATCCCTGGAAGTATTGGATTGCCCTCTGTCAAGGAGACTATGCTTGAATCATGCATTTTAGATTATGCTTTGAGTCAGTTGGATTAGGGCTGGAATCCTCTTGTTAGGAGATTATCAAACAGGAATGCAAAAAACATTCCTGTCCCACAATCTCCAGACCCGTCCCTGTCCTGACATAATAACTCTCCCCATCAGACTTACCTTATCTTCCATCCAAAGGCAACCCAGGCATGGATGGAGCTCTAACGGAGCTTCATTCACTTCCTGGATCAAGATCTCGCCCATTCTCGCGAGAAGATGCACATGTGGGAAATTCAAAATGAAAAAAGAAAAATACACACAAAAAGTTTACACAAGCACATAAACACACTAAAAAAATAGCAAGTAACCTGGGGAGGGTACAAAAAAGAGGGTAGCCTACCTTGTTCTCACGATCCCACCCTGAAGTTTTCTGGCAGGACTGCCCATTGATGCTAGAATCACAAGACAAAAACAGTGCAAGGTTTCAGATGCCAGCAGTGCTGGCACCAAAACGGGACAGGCAATCCATTTACACCTCTGGCCTGTCATTTAAAAGGAATGCCAGAATAACAACAGTGGAATGCAAAAGGACGATGTTGTGTTATATTGGCATCCTTTTGCATTCTGTTGTCATTATTCTGGTGTCACATTAGCCATGTCTGGTAATCTCCTTAGTCTCAGATAGGGTAGATCCATTAAATCTGTGAGATTTACCTATATAGACTGACCATTCAACAGTTGATTCAGTGAGTCTAGTCAAGAATGACCAACATAATTTATGTTGGTACAACTTAGAAAGTACTGTACCTTTTAACTCTTCTGTTCCTTACTTGGATTTTTTTTTACACACACCACAAAACCATGTAAAAATATAGAAGTACTGAACAGCAGATATGTTCAGAAGTACTGAACAGTACATCAATGTCACCATAAACGGTTAATTCTGAGTAAAAAAAAATATATACAACTTCCCTTAAGTATGGATTTGGAATTCAAAAAAGCCAACTGCCTAGCATTAGCTCCTCCACCATTTCTCTTGGGCCAGAAAATTGTAATTGGATAGGGAATAGCTGTCCCCTGTAGGGAGCACTGATTCCTACCTCAGTTCTCTATAACCCCTATGAATGGACTTTCTCCCTTTGTTAAAAATTTTATTCTCCATCACCCAAGAGTCCTTACTCCATCTGTAACGTGATTCTGCCCCCCCCCAAAAAACCCCTCTTCCAACAGCATTTGGCAGAATCCTACAGTGAAGAAAATAGCATCAAATTAACCTTGAATGTAGAAATGGAAGGAGGAAAACAGCTTTAAAGAAATGAGGGGTGGGAAATTACCCTTAAATTAACATAAATGAGGAGAGGAAAGGAGGTGACCACAGGACAAAGCAAATTGCCCCTGATTTGCCCTTTGTGGAACAGGGCTACCTAGGGTTATTTCCTACCTGTGCTTGGATTTGTAGATGGGGGAAAGAGAGAGAGGTTGGTTAACAGGAAATGAAGCTCGTTTTTTTTCCAAATGTCCATGTACGTGTGTGAATGTGCAGTTTTGAACTAGACACATCTGCTTGTGCCCTGTACTTTAACTGCCATGGCAATGTTTTATGGAATCCTGGGATTTGAAGTTTATGGGTGGGTATTTAGAATTCTTTCTAAGAGCTCTAGGGACTAACCAAACTACAAACACCAGGATTCCATAAGATGCTGCCATGGTGGTTAAAGTGCAATATAGTGTGAAAGAGTCTCATGAATCCAGCTCCCTTCTCAGGATTGGCACACTACTATTATGCATTAAAAGAGGCCTATCTCAGGAAGCAGAGCATGGGAACAAGGAACAGAAGCGAGGAGCAGGAAGATATAGGTTTGTATGCCACCCATAGTATACCCTGATCCCCAAAGCGAGCCTGATTCCCTCAAGATTCTATGTCTAAGTGCAGTGAAGGATGCTGTCCTACCTGCAGTGTTAATGTTAGACCCAACTACCAGTCCATCTTGCCTGTCTAGGTGGAGCTGATGCGAAGGGCTCCATTTTGTGCTTTGCTTCATGTAACAAAATATATTGGACTGGCCACTAGTTTGCAGCTTCATTTTCCTCCAAGTAACCTAGGGATTGACCATATAAATTTCTTTCAAAGGACTGGAGTAAGTTTCATGACTCCAAGGACTTTATCAGACACATGAAAAGTCATGGGATTATGACATCATGGTAGTGCAAATCTGTGCAGCTATTGCATGACATCGTTGTATTCATGTGGTTACTCCACGCCCCAGCTATGAATAAGGCATCAGTTTCTATCGATGGGGGACAAGCCATCAAGAGATCATCAATATTGCTTTTTTCGTGCTATTGAGGGTGTGCAAGAACACATCCCATTGTAATTGCAAGATTACAGAGTGAATGGGCAGTTCTCAGCAAGAAAATTTCCAGATGAGAATGTGAAAACAAAGCACAGGATGCTCTTTTTATGAATGCCGGATTTTACTGACAAGTTTGTAGATTTGTTTCAGTGCTTGTGTGTTCACTTACTTTGTTAATTAAGGTATTTTTGAAATTCTAAGCATGCTCATGTCTTCTCACGAGAACCACAAAAATCTCACCCATGCTAAATCATGGAAGTAAACTCCCATTCTTAAAGCACTAGTGGACACTATGCTATAATTCTGTGATGGTTCTTTTGCATGATTACAGTGATGTGTGATCGTAAGTGTAATGATGCCACTATGTTTCTACTTGCCTCACCTGTGGAATTACAGCATTTTTACAGGCTAGTCTGATAATGTCCCAAGTTCTTGGAAGATGTCACTTGTGGACCTAGCATTAAAAACCCCATTTGAAATTTTGGGATATTTCCCTCCGTTCCTCCTTTTAGAAACTTTCCGTCTCATTTTCCGCCTGAGATGCTCCAAGCTCAGAGAGCCACAAAGTGTCTCCCATTAGGGGAATGCCATTTAAGTGAGTTTCATTATATTATGAGACATTTCCCAGTGCAAATCGGCAATTTACGGTATCTCACCTTTACGTTAAATGAGTTCTCATCCCCCTGAGTTATTAATAGAATGCCCTTTTCCATTAGCCTTGTCCTTTCCCAGCACCAATGCCCCTCTTTTCTTATTTGCAGGAGTTCATCTACCAGAGTTTCTATCAAGAAGATGGTCTGGTGTTGCTTTATCCTGTGGCTACATGGTAGTGTGTTAGGGGAGAGGTATAGGATGAGATAAAGGGATCCAGAAGGATAAGCATTTTAATGTATGGAGAGAGAGAGAGAGAGACCACCATCCATACAGGAAGCTATCTTACAAAGCTCCATATTGTTGCTGATTTTTTTCTATAGGGCTTCACTTTCTGCACAGGTAACAGCATTTTCTGTGCAGGAAACAATATTTCTGAGCAGATTTTGCACAGAATAAGTTCCAAACTGTGAAGATTCTCATTGCTACAGGATTCTTCTTATGAGGGTTTCCTGACACTCAAGAAACATAGGTTTTGACCATTAAAAAAAAAATTAAAGTATTCTTTCCATTCCTACTGTGATCCCAATGAAAATTCCCCCATGTGGCATGGGGGTGTGGCAATGGGACTTGGGGAAAATCTCAAGTTAAAATTGCTTTTTTAACCTTTAATTGCATTTTTTTTTTAATTTTTAAATTGTGAATCGTTTAACTCCATTATAATGTGCACTTTTGGTATGTTTTAGCTATACTGTTCTTTTTTTAAAATTGTAAGCCTCTTTGAGGCCCAATTTTAGGAGAAAGTTATAATAATGATAATGATAATAATTCAAAGAGAGTGTGTTTGGTGTTTTTTAATAACCAAAAAGTAATTATTTTTGTTGTACTTGAGTAACAGGAAAGTAAAGATTTTTTTAAAAAAAAATGTAACTATAATTGTAACTTCTATGGGAGGTTTCAATCTATGGCTATAATTTTAAAAGTAACTTTTCAAACTCTGGCTTGAGCTTGCTTTTTATCCCTACATCTTTGGACACTCAAAGCTCTCTGCAACAATTTTTGGAATGAATGAAATGTGATTCTTTGGGAGGGAGGATCACAAGACATGTGGTTTGTTAGAGCAATAGGCAGGATTCAATATAGAATATACTTTGCCAAGTGACATTTCTACACTCTCAGGAGCATTATCTCATTTTCTCAGGCTGTTATTTCCCCTCTTCTTCTGTGCTTCTTTCTGCAAACCCTATATTCTTTCCAGCCTGTATTTCCCACCCCTTCTCATGCTTCCCCTAACAACTACCACCTGTGTCTGAAAAGGAAGACATACCTCACAGCTTGAGAGCTTATGGCGGCATTTAGGTTTGTTTTACATCATGTTATTTTAGCCAGGAGGTGCTGAATTCTCCCTTTGCAGGTCAGAATCTATATTTTCCTTGTTTTTTTTCTGGTTTTTTTTCCCCTTGGTTTTTTTCCCCTCACAGCCCAGGGAAAAAAACCAAGGAAAAGCTATGGATGCTGGCCGTGAAAGCCTTCGACTTCACACAGAATCTATATTATTTGAGTGGAACTTGGTAAAATCCAGGACTTTGAAATTAGGCTCATCTTTACAGGACAACAGTATAGATTTTAATTGGCTTCCCAGAATAACATATGTAGGTTAGCATCCTGGTTGTGAAAAGTCCACCTTACACTTGCATATGTTCTTTTAAATCATTGCAGAGGTTGGTATTCTCATCCTCCTGCTGCAGTGTCTGAAGTCTCATGCACAGACTCACCCATTTGACTGGCTCTCCCCCTCTCCCCAGGCATTTCGTTGGTACTGAAGAGCAGATCTGATTGGAGAAGTGCCTGGCTATATCCCCATGGCTAGATGCAGACCAATTACATAATCCACTGAGATCTCAGAAGGACCCCAGCTGGTTTTGCTGGAAGATGTCCTCTAGTCTGCATCTGGTTATGGGAACATAGCCAGTTGCTCCTTGGGCTTTCCCTACTCTCGGTCAGCCATGGAGTGGCTGTGGGAAAGGGGCTATCACAGAAAAAATGGTGAGTTCTGAAGGTGTCAACAGGGGAGCCATAACCTAGTTCCACATGTTGAACACATATGCTACACTCAACCATGTAAGATCTCACCTATGAATTGAGAGGTAGTTGTTGTGTACCTTCAAGTCATTTCAGCTTATGGCAACCCTAAGGCAAACCTATCAAGGGGTTTTGTTTACTAACCACATAAATAAAGAGACCAGACACAATTATTGGGTGGAACAAGGACCACTTTATTTTAACTATTAACCTATTTAAACTTTAAACCCCTGAGATGTGCAAAAGGAAGGAAAAACCTAATGTGGGAGCAGCTGAGGCAGGTGGTCTCATCCAGACCTCTTCCCAGTTTCCCCTGGGTGAAATACCTAATCTCCACAGGGTACTCAAAGGCTGGGTTGCTCCCCAGCCAGCCTGCTACTGGAAGGCCAACCTGAGATGCCATCAGGTAAATAAATGCCATCACCCCTATAGAGCCCTGGAGGCACAGTGGTTAAATGCCAGTACTGCAAACCACAAGGTTATGAGTTCTATCCCAGAGGGCTCCAAGGTTGACTCAGTCTTCCATCCATCCGTAGGTCAGTAAAATGAGTACCCAGCTTGTTGGGGGCAATTAGCTAAAATATCATTGTAAACTGCTTAGGGAGTGCTCTGGCACTAGTAAGTGGTACATAAATATCAATGCTTTTGCTATTGCTACAGAGCTGTGCCTTCTGAAAAATTATCTGAGGATTTGACAAAAAGTGACCCAACCCCTTCAGCAAAGTATATCTAAGTTCCCTATTCACCCTTCTTTAGGCTCTATCAATGAACCAAGGGTCTCCTTGCCCCCATCAGGCCTGCCATAGCAAAATGGCAGACCACAAAATGAACACCCCAGGCCAAGTGGCCTTTATAACTCCCATATCATGGACAGCATGGATAATCAGGGCCTTGCCCTTCAACAAAAATTCACCCCAAGGTAAGTGACCAAAACATGTGGTGGAGGCTCCTTGTACTCCTCAAACAACACAGGCAGTTGGCCATTCCACTAAATGCCCCTCTTTCCCAGCTACTTAACCACCACCAGTGGGATCCAAAATAGCAGTTGTGAGCCAGACTCACTGCCCAATAGGTCATGCTGTGGCTGCTGATCAGTACTCGATGCCTCACCACCCATAACCTAGAATCTGAAAGAAACAACAAAAGCAACCACATAACATATTATTATTGCAAAGAACAAATATATATCTGATATGCCGAAGACCTCCAGTGCCCAGTCCCTTGAGTAAGGTGATGCCTATCACTGACGCAATTGAAGCAGCCCCTAAAATGTAAAGGCTCAAGCCAGTCAGTAGGTTAAAAATAGGCACACCAGCAGCTGCTAAAATAAATTCCAAAACCCACCAACCTTGCAACAGCCAAAAAGGCCTTACCATGTGCCATTACAAGGCAAGCAAAATTTAGATGCCCTGTGAGCTCCTGAAATTCCTTGAGTGTAGCTTTCTTCCAGGTGAGAAAATTAGAAACTCTCCTCTATAGGTGAGCATTTTTTTCCACAGGCAGTCTATAAAACTGATTACTTGTATCAATTTTGATACCTAAAAACAACAACTGGTATGAGAGACCTTCAGTCTTTACCTTGGCCAACAGAACTCCCAGTTCCTGCGCCAAGGTAGTGGTTTGCATAAAATATAATTCCCCTGAAGTTACTATTTCCTGAGGGATGATAGGATAGAAAGTGGGAATATAAATGCCAGTTAACAAGTGTTTCTTCTTCCTGTAACTTCTGAAATATCTTTGTCCTTGTTCCAACTTGTATCTCACATCTGATGTAGCCCACCTCTGGCACATTTCCCGAAACCCATTTTTGTACATTTTGTATTCCATTTTGGCCAGTTTAATTGAACATATATTACCCCATAAACAAGGCATTATACAGTGGAGAGCGGAACTAACAAAGGCAAATGGATGTCTATTCCTAATGTTCTCCATTAGATAGACAGGACATTTGTACTCAGGCCTGCCAAATGCCAATCAATGTTCAGGCCAACAGGTGGCTATCAGAATGCATCCTTCAGCAACTTAATATCCATAATATATTTTCCCATTTAATTGCACCCAAAAACAAAGATGGATGAGTTCAGCAGTAGGGATTACACAGAGAATTCTGTGTGGGTTTGGTTAATTAAAAAAAACAAAAAACAAAATTCATAAATTTCTCCATAAATTCCACATAAAACTACCTTGAGCCTGAAAACAACTGAATGTGGGAGAAAGAGAAACTGGCATATTTGGCCATGCAAAGCAAAGGGCTTTCAATTCTTACTTATTAAAACTCTAGCTCTGGATTCCTATGGAGCCTTCAAAGCCATTGGGTGACGCCAGTCATTCTTTCTCAGACTGGTCTACATCGTAGGGTTGTACACCCAAAAACACTGCCCCAAGCTCATTGTAAGAATGGCAGGATAAATATAACTAATAAATTATGAAGGGGTGTCACGTTGAAGATGGAGCAGGCTTGTTTTCTGCTGCTCCAGAGACTGGAACACAGAGCAATGGATGCAAGCTCTAGGACAGAGATTCCATCTCAACATTAGGAGGAACTTTTTGACAGTAAGAGCTGTTCAGCAGTGGAACACACTCCCTCAGAGCGTGGTGGGGTCTCCTTCCTTGGAGGTCTTTAAACAGAGGCTGGATTGCCATCTGTCGGGGATGCTTTGATCGAGATTTCCTGTGTGGCAGGGGGCTGGACTGGATGGCCCTCGTGGTCTCTTCCAACTCTACAATTCTATGAATCTATGAATCTATGAATTCCCCATATATTTTCCCCTTGATTGTGCTGGTGAATCAAGGCTACCAATCTCTCTCTCTCTTTCTCTTTCTCTCTCTCCCTCTCACACTCATACACACTTTTGTGAAATGCACCTTATCTTTAACACACACACACACACACGGAAGACAAACAGAAGCAGAGCTCAGAAACATTATTGTTGGGACTCCAACTCCCAGAATCCACTGTGGAATCCAGGGAGCTGCAGTGCAAACAATATTCCCCAACTCTGTGCAGTATGCGGCTCTTCCTACTAGGAGTAACTATACCAACTGAATCTGGCCAGTGCCAATGGATAAGAAATTTATTCTATTCATTTTTGATAAGAAGTTATCAAAATCCACAAAGTCCAGTACCAGAGAATCATTTCACCTCATATCACTGTTGAAGTTCTGAGTGTCCCTATATTCGTAAATATCCTATCATAATTTAAGAATCAGAACCTTTTCTCCCAGTAGACTGTCCAGCTAATGTGATATCAGCAGTTCTGTTCCAATAACTTGCCACAAGAAGAAAAAAAAAAGAGGGAGGACCATTTCTGTATTTTCCTCCACACTCAAGTCACACTCAAGAGTCCTTCTGGCCAGAGGTTGCTGAACACAGGTGTTTCTTCTGTCAGCAAACATGAAGGCATCAATGAATTATTCCTTTCACTGAAGCTGAGCAGAGAATCATTGGCTTGTGGTCCTGCAAAATTAACATGCCCTGCAATAAATAACGACTCTGTAATGGGTTGTCATTGATGGCTTTTGGAAGAAGCTCAGCTCATAAGAGCAAATGTTTCAATGGCCAGTAATTGAAATTAAATGAAACCAGTCAGTGCCGGGCTTCCGTTGACCTAAGTTAGGACAAAATCTATCATGCGCTGGGAAAATATAATATCTCTTGGGCTATATCAGGAAGGAGGCAGTGAAGGTAATGCTCCATGCTTGCACATGGCTGGATGGGTCCTGGCACAGGGCCATTTAAGGAAACTATTCAAATCATGTGGTAATGTGGAGTGTACCATATCATATTGTGGATGGATGGCTCCATTTTTGAATATCTTTACACGGTAGAAATGTGACTTTCCACACAGAATACTGTGTCAAAGTGAAGACTAGGGTAAATCCTTCTTCCTAATACTTAATTTTTCTAAAGTGCAGAGTTTTCTTCAAGCATGGAAGTCTTGTATTGCATACCACAGTCAGATCCTGAGGTGGTACAAACCGTGAAAATTTCACCTCTCATATTCCTCTTATTTTTGTACATTTTCATCTTATCTGTGCACCATCAAGGATGCTCCAGGGCAGTGATGTGGAACATATGGCTTTCCAGATGTTGCTAAACTCAAGCTCCTGTGATCCGTCACATTGGCTATATTAGCAAAGGGTAATGTGTATGTAGACCTACACTCTAACTTTTCTTGGGGGGCAAAATAAATTATTGTCAACAGCATTAAAACATCAAACACATTAAAATGAACTCAGAATAGCAGTCGAGGATAACAACCACAGAACTGCGCAGCCTCAAACTTGGAGGTTCTCTGATATGACATACCAGTCTAGGGGTTCATCTATGGGCCAGTGTTGCTGGCATATTCTGTCCATGCATCTGGCCCATTGTTCCCCTATTATCTGCACAGAATGGGATGAAGTCTGGACCAGTATACCAGCGTCTGCAGCCCCGGCCGCCGCATGCATCCCACTCTCCATAGCCAGGAAGCCAGCCTACAAAACATGAGCAAGGCCTCCTGCATGTGACCAGCTTTGATCCCATGTGGGGGCCTCCTTCCTGGCTACAGAAAAGCGAAGCAAACAGCAGCTGCAATGATGGACTGCTGTGGCAGTCTAGGCTCTTGCAGTCCATTTTATTTTGGCTGGAGCAGATTTTACCAGGGTTTTATTTTTTTTAAAAAAAAAAGGTATAATGGGCCTTACCCCCATCTTTGCTCCATCTTGGTTCCATCTTTGCTACGACAGTTGTGAGGACGGCCCCAGGAGCAAAGTGGGGCAAATGCAATCATCTAGACAAGACAGGGTAAATTGCCCATCTAGACAAGCCCTAGATCACTCTTTCAAAAAAACCAAAGGGACCCAGCATGGTGTTCACTTGACCAACGCATTCTTGTATGTCATACAAGAAAGAGAAACTATATGTCATACAAGAATATATACACACACTCTTCACACAAAGATACATACAGTACGGTGTAATGGTTAGGATTTCAGACCAGGAATGGTGAAATCCATGTTCAGATTGCCAGTGAGTCATGAGGTCTGAGAGGTGGCTTCACCATCTCTCAGCCTAATGTAATTCACAGAGTTGTTAATGAGGATAACGAGATGTGTGAGTGTGACCAACAAATTCTTATACACTGCCCTGAATGCTCCCGATTCAAATCTGCATTACAGAAATAACAATTACTATACTGTTTTTCTGTTATACTGCCACGGTGTGACTGGATAGTCACTTCTAGTTCTGAATCCTCTCTTCTTCAGGGTCTAAAATAGGACCACTCTCCCTGAGAAATAGAAGTATGTGTGGGTATCCCACCCTATTTCACAAGATCACAGCATAAACAAAAACGAAATCATTTTAAAATTGATTGGAATAATTTAAATTTAAAACAATGTGGAACCAGTTTAAGGACTTTTTCGGACAAGTAAAATGCAGCGCAAGCAGCCTCGCCACGTTGCGAGGCTGCAGCACTGCAGGGCGTCCCTTTCGGATGATGCCCATCCCTGCCGGTACAGTTGCGGTACCGCAGGGACATTTGAGTGGAATATTTTGCCGATTTTTACTCACGATCAACGATCTATTTCCAACGATCAACAAGGAAATAGATAATCAACGATCGTGAGTAAAAATCGGCAAAAGATTCCACTTAAATGTCCCTGCGGTACCGCAACAGTACCGGCAGGGCCGGGCGTCATCCGAAAGGGACGCCCTGCAGTGCTGCAGCCTCGCAACGTGGTGAGGCTGCTTGCGCTGCATTTTACTTGTCCGAAAAAGTCCTAAGCGTCTAAAAGCCTATTAAACAAATGGAAATTAAAATTGTGGGGAAAGACCAATAACCACCCCTATATGGTTCAGTTGGCCTTTGGGGGCAATTTTTGCGTATGGGAAGGTCTTGGGAATTGGAAGGATTCTGGTGGAGGTGACACCAGAGGTCCTGAGAAATTACCTGTTGACCATGAGCTGTACATTGCTCACCCTTGATTTACAGAAGGACCTGTTGAGATGGCTAACCAAGACCACGGTTATTTTTTATTAAGGAGAGTTGTGGTACTCAGCACCCAATCTTATGTTCAAATAAGGAGATCTGACTCTTTTATTTTAAAGCACACACTTTCTCCCAGAAGAGAGCCAGCATGGTGTCATGGTTTGAGGGTTGGGCTACAGCTCTGGAGACCAAGGTTCAAATCCCCACTCAGCCATGGAAACTCACTGGGTAATCTTGGGCAAGTCACACTCTCTCAGCCTCAGACGAAGGCAAAGGCAAACCCCCTCTGAACAAATCTTGCCAAAGAAAACCCCATATTAGGGTCACCTTAGTGTCTTCATAAGTAGGAAACAACTTGAAGGTCCATAAAAACACAACACCCCCAGGAAAACAGACACCACTGTATTACGATTCAAGATCTCTCTGGTTTTACACAAACAGCTCTCCTGATTGTTTTCTTCTTTGAATCCTAGGTTTGAAGCTGCCCCCCTCTTTCTCTCACGCACACACACACACAATGGAGAGGACTCCTTTAGTGCTGTCAGTGGGTTTTCTGAAGTTCTCACAGCATCGGCCTCTATCCCTAGCTGCCTTCTCTGCCGCATTCCCTTTGCCACCTGGAGAGCAAGCCACAATCCCCTGATGTGAACTTAACAGCTCCCATGCAGCATCACGTGTATGGCCTAATTGCATGTAACAAAACACTGGCTCTCACGAGAGAAGTGGGTGTTTTGTATCAAATTCACAGATGGGGGAACCTCTCCAGGAAGGGCTGATTAATCTCGCTTTTCTAGCCATAGGGAATGCTCCTCAAGACACAGCTTCAACTGCTCAAAGGCTGTACACATAAACATGGAGGGACAGGCATAGGCTTCAGGGTTTCATTCTGAAGGGCAAGGGAGAGGGCAGATTAGGGAGAGAAAAGAGGAAAGAAACAAATGTATTCTTAGCAGGCTGTGGCACCTTTTGAGGCACTTGAGAAAGGCAAGCTAAGCCCACCCATTTCATTGTCCCAGCACAGAGACGGGAAGTACAACACACTGAGTCGCTGAAAGCATTAATACAATGTAATTATTAGGACCTGTTTTCCATTAGAGAGTCTTGAGGCACTCTATAAAATATTAACTAATCAGGCAATATGGAATTTTCCCCATAGAATGAACTAGGTTCAGTTGTGGTGCTGTCTGGCATACAGAGCATGCTAAACTGGCAAGGGTGATTCATAAATGGACAAGAAAACAAGGTTACAAAGACATGCATCGTTGTTGTTGTTGGTAATCAATGTCTCCTTCTTGCATTTTTTTAAAAAAGAAAACTAAAGTTGAACCACAATTCCTCGGAAGATGTTTTCCTCCGCTAGGATAATTCCTGAGATTTTTCTTTTTCTCTATCCCTTGAAAACAACTTTACAGATCTCTTCTGAACAGTTTTCACCTGTGTGTGTATGTGAGAGAGAGGGGGGCACTTTCTTTGTGTGTACAATAGCATGTTTTTGTGGCAGCAATAATGTAGAGAAGTGGTTCTCGACTTTTGGCTCTCTCTCTCTCTCTCTCTTTTTTTTTTTTTTTTTTTTGCATATCAGCCCTTAGATGCCCCAGACAGCATGGTCAATGATCAGGGATTCTGGGAGATGAAGTCAAAAATATCTGAGAGCCAAAACCTGAGAACGATCACTATAGTGGTAGAGCCAGGATTTACCGGATTGATGCACTGGTACTTTTTGAGACACCATCTCCAAAGAGTTTTTCCCTTAGAGCTTAGCTGCAATATTCAAAAGAGCTCAGGCCAGTGGGGGTGGGATGGGGGTGGGGGGTATGGTAGTTTGTTTGTTTGTTTTTAATGGAGTTTTTCCAGGAACAAATGTACTATAGTAAGATTTCATCTCTTAGGCGGAATCTACACAAGGGCTGTATCCCAGCTCCCCTGTGTAGTATTCTGCTCCAGTTTAACCTATGTACTGCCACACACACCTATTTTAATCCAAAATGAAATCAGTTTGGAAGGCCACACAGGACCCCCATCATGTACTCACATCTGCACGAGGGGTGTTCCTACTGTGTGCACGTGTTCCTTGTATCGGGTTATGTCCGATCACATGACCACAGTGGCTGCACGGTTTTCTTTTGTTTGCTGCTACCATGCATGCACATATTTACAGAATAAAAGAGTTTTTATCTGTTTTCCAGGATTCTGACTGCCCACCTGCACTCCCATTGGATTGGGTATGTACCTGAGCAGTTACCTAAGCCCTTACATGTGTTGCCTCCCCTCCTCCCATTTGCTGCCTTGTTTTTTAAAATTAAGCCCCAGGAAAGTGGGTGTAGGATTGACGGCACATGATGCAATCTTATGCAGGTCTACTCAGATGTAAGTCCTGCAGAATTCAACAGTGCTTACTCCCAGGAAAGTGTTTTATAGTGCTTGCCCCATGAGACCCTTGGCAAGCAAATATTCAAAGATCAAAGATTCATGGCTCCACATATCTCCAGGGTTTAAAGGAGGATGGGAGAAAAATGGTACTGACCCTTCCTGTGCTGCCTACCCACCAGGTGGTCACCACGCATCAACTGCCCCCTTCCCCACTCCTGCCAACTGGCAAATGTGTACAGATCAGCATAGAAGGGGGAGGTGAATTGCTTACCTGCAAATGTGTGCATACAAACATCAAATCCAAGAAGGGGGGGCAACACTGCTTTTTCCAGATGCAGATATAAACAAGGGAGCTCCCCTTCTATGATGGGAATGATCAGGTGACCACCTGACCTAGGTTCTTGGGAGAAGAACTCCTACAAGGCAAACTCTAATGATCAGGAAGACTAAGGCTGAATTCACACAGATAGATAATGCATCCCAGAATTCCATAGCATTGAGCCATGGCCGTTAAAGTGGTATCAAACTGGATTATGTCTGCAGTGAAGATGCAACCCAAGGTACTGACACCCATCTCCAAAAGAGGTTAAGCACCTTGGATAGTTCTTTCAATGTGGCCAAAAGCTGGAAAGGACTCACTACCATCTTTACATGGCAGCCACCAACCGACACTGCACACACTCCAGTTCTGATAATCTCTCCCAGTGTTTCAATGAGGAAATTTCCCCAGAACTCCTTGGTTGATTCTACTGGCACCATAGCACAAAGCTAATGAATTCTGCCTCTGAATTAGCTCCACAGCCTTTCATCAAGAAAGCAATGCGTTCAAACAACAAGTGGGGGTAGACTTTTCTTTCTTCCCCTTCCCATCCAAGATTGCCATCACATTGTTGCTTTCTTTGGGGACATCATCATTAGGTTCAAAACTGCTGACTCAGCACTGCTGAACAACCTTGTGGGATAAGAGGAGGTAGTAATCAACCCACCAGGCTCATGCAGCAGGAGTTCTGTCATATGAGAGAGTTCTTTGCCGGTGTTCAAGTCATCCCCGATGAGTCGAAGGTAACAGCTGCATCCCTTAGGGAGCAACAGTAATGTATCAACTGCGTATTCATCCCCCTTGGTGCCAACAATCCTCTAACACCATGCATAATGAATTCCAATCAGGACAGGGGAGCATTACAAGCCAGGTTATATTGCAAATATGTGTGTGTTTATTTGACAAGAAGGAGATCTGGAGGGCTTAATTCAAGACTTCAGGCTGAAAGAGACTTGTTTACCAGGATCTCCTTCCTGATATTGGATCATGACTTGTATTTTGATGACCCATCTACTCCTAATTTGAATAGGACATCACGGGAAAATAGTCAACAACTAATGACCCAAATCCTATTGTTAGTCCCAAACAGCATAGAACCACTAACTCAATTTGATTTAGCTATGTGTTGACTCATCATTCAACAGTTGATTAAACAACTTTAGTTGGGACTAAACAATAGGATGTCAGCTTACGAAGTCTGTCTATTAAATAACAAGACTGATACAATATCTTTATTTATACGTATTACAATTCTAATGCTTGTCCCCTCCAATATACTCCCCATTTACACTCACACACCAATGCAGTTTTGTTTTCCACTGGTCAAAAGCATGGAGCAGATCAGTTTCTGTCAGCTGTGTCAACACATCTGCCATTTTCTTCTTTACTGCATCAGTTGACTCAAAACATGTTCCTTTAAGCACTAACTTCAAAAGAAAAAAGTCACATGGTGCCAACTCTGGTGAATATGGAGGATGTTCAAATGTAGTAATGCATTTATCAGCCAAAAACTGCTTCACAGAAGGTACTGTGTGAGCGGGCGTATTGTCTTGATGAAGAATGAAACCATTTCCCCACAGTTCTGGCCTCCCCCCCCCGACTCTTTCTCTCAGCTTTGTCAAAACTTCCTTATAATAATGCTGGGTCACTGTTCTGCCTTCTGGAACCCATTCAGCCAAAATTACGCCCTTAATGTAAAACAACAACAACAACCAATGAATGTGGACTTGCTTTGACATGCATATTTCATTCTTGGTGATGCTGGAGTTTTCCAGTGCATTGATTGTCATTTTGTCTAAGGGTCATACTGGAAGATCCAGGTTATATCACAAGTGATTATTTTTTAAAAAAAGGTTTGGGTCCGCCTCAAGTTGCTGCAGAACGTCATGTTGCTCAACTTTTAAACTTAGCATTTTTCTGGCACACAACAGACAACGCAGCTGCTTTAAATGATGACTGAAAATTAACTGAACGGCCAAGAGTCTTGATGTTTGTCATGCAGGTTCAGACACATTCAAGGTCACCACTCAAGTGTTCACAATCAGTTCTCCCTGATTTGTCTGAAAGGTAGAAACACAGCCTCATTATTTAATAGACAGACCTTGTACGTGTGCTTCTATGCAGTGTGTCACTGTAAAACTAAAGGTGCACCTTAGAACAGCTTGCAAAATCATAAAGGAGTAGTTATTGAGCCAAAATTCACCTTTAATCCCAGATTAAACCATCATCCCTATACATAAGTGGGGATAAACAACATATTTTTAGTAACTCTTCCTAGCTTAAAGGGGACTTTTTCAGTTTGAGGGAGATTTCCCAGCCTCACTTCACCCTTTTCACTGTCTATTCATTATGGTGATAGCAATCATGCTCCTTTCTCGTCTGCTACTGGTGCTATTCTTTCTTTTGTTTTTATGTCAGGTCAGAGTGAAGCAAGAAGGGCTGCCTTCCCTATTGTTTAGAGTTTTCCCATACCTTGGATCAATCATTGTTCAGAATGGAGATTGCAGTCAAGAAATCAGAAGAAGACTAGGGCTGGGAAGGGCAGCTATGAGAGAACTAGACAAGCTCTTAAAGTGCAAAGATAAAAATTGGACACTAAAGTTAGGATTAGGATTAGGATTATCCAAGCCATTGTATTTCCCATCACCAGTGAGAGTTGGCCAGTGAAGAAAGCTGATAGAAAGAAAATAAACTCATTTCAGATGTGGTGCTGGAAAGAGTTGTACAAATACTGTGGACAGCCAAAAAGACCAATATTGTAAATCGGTCCTAGAACAAATCAAGCCTGAACTCTCCCTGAAAGCCAAGATGACTAAGTTGAGACTACTGGAACACTGTGCCTTTAAATCAAAGTAGAAAAATAGTTTGTATGACTGTAAGGGTGTGGAGCACCAGGTGCTAGCCCAGCATAATCACCACCTATATCAGTCTGCTGAGACCCAGTGTTTGTGTGAGTTGTAGAGAGTGGATGTGTAGTAGTGGATTGTGTATGTTTACAGATAGTAGTTATTATTTACTGTTGGAGAACATCAAAGGAGTGTTTGTATATCTTGTATATATCCTGCAACAACAAGATAAGGAGCCTCCAGGGACTGTGCTTCATTTCAAGGTTGGTCAGTGCCAGATTGCCAAAAACTACTAGAGGGTTCTGTGCTTCTGTACCCTGCTGGTTTTGGCTACTGTTGGGGACAAGCACCTCAGGCAGTGCTGTTAGTTGGCATCTCAGTGGGCCTAGTTGTTACATTTGTCACTGTGTGTTTTGCAAGATGCACAAGAGAGCCAACAGAGACTGCCGTACTTTGGCCACATCATGAAAAGGCATGACTCACTAGAAAAAACAATAATGCTAGGAAAGGTGGAGGGCAGCAGAAAGAGAGTTAGGCAGCATCCCAGATGGATAGACTCAATCAAGGAGGCCAACACACTGAGCCTGCAGGACCTGAACAGAACAGTAGAGAACGGGGGACTTGGAGGTGTCACATTCATGGGGTTGCCATGAGTCAAAGTTGACTTTAAGGCAGTTAGCAACAACAACATGGCAACACCATGTAGCCAATGAATTCTGGCTATTTGTTAAGAGCTGGGACCCTTCCACACTATACAACTCTAGCACTATGATTCCAGTTTAAGGGCCATGGTCCTATCCTATGGAATCTTGGGATCTTCAATTTAGGGAGGGCACCTATTCCTGGGGAAAAAAATCAAACCTTGCCCCCAAATGCCCTCAAATACTCTTTAGGGGAAATGGGGGTATTTTCACCATTATTGTTTTTTGCCCTTTCGGGGCTATTTTATGCTTAGGATAGGCTTTCTTTAAAACCAGAAAGCAAGAGAAAGTCACTTCCTGCTTGAAAACCAGTCTCTTCTGGGCCTAAATTGGCACAGAAGATCACAAAATGTGCTGGAAATGCTCCCACGTTCTCTAGAGGGCATTTTGGAGGAGCCCGGGGACTGCAAAAATGGCCCTGGGATTGCGTGTGGCCCACGGGCTGCACTTTGCCCGTGCTGACTCCAGGATCATTTTGAAACTAAAGTACCGTATCTTCCAGACTTGTCTAAAGAAGACTGAGCTCTCTTAGTATAACTTCTTTCTTTTTCCTGGGTATTTGCTGCAGGCAAGTTGCTGGATCCTCTGCAAACACTCGTTCCCTGTTAATGGACTGTTTTCAGTTCTTTGGGGGACATAACAGTTTCTTGAATCCATACTAGCAGATTTTTTTAAAAAAACAAACCCAGGGGTGTGGTTTGCTGAAGTCTTATGTTTTTAAATGGCCTCCTCTCTGAATTTTTATTTGAATTTTTTTTTAAAAAAAAAAAACTCAGTCATTTTATTGATTTGTTAAAATATTCATGTCCCACCCTCTAGCTAAAGATCTCAGTGCAATATGGAATAAAACCAACATGATTCATCTAAAAGAGTAAAAATAAGAGACAATAAAAGTCTAAAAATACATTAAATGATTTAACAAGTTAAAAAGACAGTTTAAAAATAGTTAACACAGGCTTTCCCCTGTATCCACAGATTCAGTATCCACAGTTTCACTTATCCACATCTGAAAAAAATATGTTCTCTCTAGGCATTTCTCGGTCCTCCAGTGAGATTCTATGGTCAACTTCTGGCATTCATCTCACTGAAAATAATAGGGTTCCCTATTATCCACAGTTTGGGGTATCCACGGGGGTTTGGGGACTTATCCCCATGGATATGGGGTCAACTGGTAAATTTAAGGCAATTTAAAATCATGCAGGTGAGAGGGTTCATGTAAAACTAATTAGACCCCAATTAATAATAATGTTATAGCGTTTGATTGCAAAAGTGCTTTTTCACAGATGCACTGTGATCCTATAACTCAACTTATTTTTTTTTAAGGAGAAAAAAAGTGTGAAGGGGATGAAAGAAGTAATGTTTTCACTTTTGCCTTTCCCACTTATCATCCTAAAACTGATCATCTAAAATGCAATAACTGCAGCCTACGTCAAGATGCACATCATTGGGTGAGTGGCCAAAAATACCCTGCTCAATCCACATCAAGAGATGCAAGTGCACCTCTCAGGAGTTTTTGATCCAATATGCCTAGGATTTATTTTTTAAAATCCATTGGAGGGTGAGAATAAAACATTGCAGTTGTTGTAGGGAATTCCCAGCAAACAGGCCAGGATAAGAAAAACATTATTAGAGGGTGGTTTTAAAAAAAAGAGAGAGAGAGAGGGGGGGGGGACAGCTAACGCAACCTACAGCAACACTGGCACCATTTGTTTTCTCTGTTAGGTAAACTTTTAAAGCCTTATAAGCCACTTTGGGTCCCATGCTGGGAAAATGGTGGGATATAAATGGAAGGAAGGAAGGAAGGAAGGAAGGAATGAATCAATCACTCACTCAATCAATCATAGAGTTGGAAGATACTACAAGGGCAATCCAGTCCAACTCCCTGCCATGCAGGAATACCCAATCAAAGCATTCCTGACATATGGCCATCCAGGCTCTGTTTTAAAACCTCCTAAGAAGGAGACTCCACCACACTCCCAGACAATGCAATCCACTTCTGAACAGCTCTTTCTGTCAGGAAATTCTTCCTAATGTTTAGGTGGAATCTCTTTTCCTGTAGTTTGCATCAATTGCTCCATGTCCTAGTCTCTTCAGCCACAGAAAACAAGCTTGCCCCATCCTCAATATGATATCCCTTCAAATATTTAAACATGGCTATCATGTCCCCTCTCAACCTGCTCTTCTCCAGACTAAACATACCCAGCTAAGTCACTCCTCATAAGGCATGGCTTCCAGACCTTCCACTATTTTGGTCGCCCTCCTCTGGACACGTTCCAGCTTTTCAGGAAGGAAGGAAGGTAAATAAATATTCTCCACAGATGAGGGCATCCCTTGATCCATTGCCATGTCAGAACGGGCAGGGCCATTTTGCACTCCCCCCAGAAATAGAGAGCACTCCATGTAGTGCTGAGCATCATTATGGCAGTGATGCTGGGAGGCAGAGCCAGCAGGGCACATAAACCAACTTTGCCCCAACACTGCCATCTTTAGTTTCTCGTGCTCAACCCTTATTTTCTTTTCCAAAGAGGAAAAACTGCTTTATAATTATTTCTACTGTGTGGTTAGTTGGAACAGCCTAGAAATTAACCAATCAGCCTGTTTTGGATCCGTATCTGTTTCATTGGTGCTCATTTATAAGTCTATATTGTCCCATTTCTGCCTTAATCTGCAATTAAGAACAAAATGAAATCTCTGGTACAAAATGAATCACTGAATCACATTTGTGTACATTTATGCTGAAGCCCATATTCTTGGATGCATTTTAACCTAAAATGCACATTTTTATGTTGAATACACATTTTGATACTTCTTTTGAGCAGTGAGCATTAGCACAAATTTTGAAGTGAGACAACCGAAGGATAAGGGTGTTCTGTTCCATATAATCTGGGAAACATGAACAAGGGCAGTTCACTTAAAACAATGAAAACTGAACAAAATCCTCCAGGCCCAGGAAGTGTCAGAAATCTCCCCTGAATTCCTTTTGTTTGCCTGGTGAAATAGTTGGCCCATAAAAGCTAAGACACACTCCAGTAAAACTCAGAACAACTGTCTAGTGAGCCCCATGGGGGACCTCAGAGTAATACTGGAAGTAAACCTAAAGGAAAAGAAGGTGGGCACTTCAGAAGTCATTTCAAACCCCTTGAGATTGAAAGCATGGGGACACACAGATGTGGAACCTTGCCAGAACATCTTTTCATACAGCAGTTTAACATTTCTGAGATCAGCCTCATGAGCACAGAGACATCTGTGAAGCAAAAATCCAAGGAAGGCTACGTTTTATCCAGGCTCTTGGGAACTGGTAGCTGGCATGCTTTCATATCCAGGGTAGCAAATCTTACACAAAACCACAATGTCCTACACTGGCGAACAGGGGCAAAACATATACAAATGGATGAGTAGATCATATTAGCTGTATTTTTTCTTAGTATGGGGAAGAGAGAGTGATATCTAACTTCCCACATTGGATGGCAGTTTCTGAAGAGGAAAGAGAAAATAACACAAGCTGAAAGAAGAGAAGAACCATCACTTTTTAGGAGAGCACATACTTTGCATGCAGAAGGTCTCAGGTTCCATCTCTTCATGTTCATCATAATGTTATTTGTAAGTGTGTAAGTCTTGTAAGTGTGTGACATGTATAGTTTCTAATGGCAACAATTTATTGTACCAGTGGATCTTAACCTTCTCTTTTACCAGGGACCGCCTTTAAATATTTTTTGTTGCTGCAGACCACCAAGAATTAACTCAAGATTTAAAACCCGAACAATAACAACAATAATACAACAACAATAACAATAATACAATTGCACCATCCATTAACCCTTCCCTCAGAGGCCCGGGGAGGGGGAGGGAAGCCTTTTCTCCTGCTTTTTCCTGCAAATTTGTGGCTCTAGCAAATTGAATGGCATTGCACAGGCCAAGCCAGCCAGCCTTGGCCTTGGCACTTGCCACGTAGGCTGAGCGGCCTTCAAGCCTCTGCAGACTCCCTGTGAGGACATCATGGCCCCCTGGGTGTCCACAGACCACAGGTTAAGAACCAGTGTATTGTACAATTAAAAACTGCTAGTGCAATTAAAAAAAAAGTTCATTCCAAAGCCATTCCTGAAGAATTTCAGGTGAGACAAGTCAACTTTTGTTTTTTGGCCAGAAAAAAAGGGCAGTACATGGGAATCTGGGGAAAGCAGGAATCACAGAAACAGCCTGGGAGCTACACTTTGGCTTGTGGTTGTTGTTAACTGCCCTCGAGTCAGCTTCACCTCATGGTGACTCCACGGGTGAGACATCTTCAAGACCCGGTGTTCTCAACTGCCTTATTTAGGTCCTGTAGATTCAGTCAGGTGTCTTCCTTGATTGAGTCTATCCACCTAGTGTGTCATCTTCCTCTCTTTTCCCCTCCACCTTTCCTAGCATTATTGACTTTTCTAGTGAGTCATTCCTTCTCATGATGTGTCTGAAGTATGACAGCCTCAATTTGTTCATCTTGGCTTCTACTGAGAGTTCAGGTTTGATTTGTTATAAGACCCATTTGTTTCTCTTTTTGGCTGTCCATGGGATCCTCAGTACTTTTCTCCATCACCACATCTCAGATGAGTTGACTTTCTTCCTATCAGCTTTCTTCACTGCCCAGCTGTCACATCTGTACATGGTGATGAGAAATGCAATGGTTTGAACAATCCTGTCTTTAGTGCTCAGTTTTATATCTTTGCATTTTATGATCTTATCCAGTTCTTTCATAGCTGCCCTTCCTAGTCCCAGTCTTCTGATTTCCTGGTTGCAGTCTCCATTCTGGGCTATGATTGATCCAAGGAATGGGAAATCTTTTCTCTGTTTCAATTTTCTGATTGTCTACTTTGAATTTGGATAGATCATCTGTGGTCATTACAGTTGTCCCTTCATATTTGCTGGGGTTTGGTTCCAGGATACCAAAATCCATGAATACTCAAGTCCCATTATATGCAATGGCATAGCAAAATGGTGTCCCTTATATATGATGGCAAAATCAAGGTTTGCTTTTTTGGATTATTATTTTTTGAAGAATATTTTCAAGCTGTGAATACTTAAGTCTGTGGATACCAAAACCGTGGATATGGAGGGACAGTTGTATTTTTGTTTTCTTAATGTTCTGCATTAAGCCTGCTTTTTGTGCTTCATTCTTTGACTTCCATTAATAGTTGCTCTATGTCTTTGCTTTTTCTGCTGGTAGTGTACAAGTGTCACCTGTATATCTTAGATTGTTGATGTTGGCCCAAAACTGAATGCCTTCACCCAACTTGTTTCTGGCACCTATAGATACTTACAGAACTTGATCTTTGAGAATTCCAATATCATCTGAATTAATCTGCACCTCCCCGTGCTAACATGCCAATCAGAACTTAGCTGTCGACTGTCATTTACACTTCCCAAATGTTCTGATGCAGTTCTCCATTCCCCAAATGTATCAAAACTTGCTTTTAAAAATGTTTATCATAAATGATTCCCAGCTCAAAATTTTACCAAAATGTTCTAAGATGTTTGTGATGCATTGTAGTTCAAAAATGTATCAACATATGCTAAAAAAAATTTACTGTGAAAGAAATATGCTTTAAAACATAGGAGGAAACATTCAATAACAAAGTCTGTATGTGTGTGTGTGTCTGAGTGTGTTGGGGATGGAAAGCATATTCATAATTTTTCAACCCCAGGTCAAAAAGTGTTGGGAAATGCTGCCAGGGAAAATAATATTCCAGCAAAATTTTCATGCAATGTTATCCTGTTATTCAAAAATCCCAAAGTGTTGCAGAATAATCTTTCAAGGGTACTTTAGCTGTGTTTTCCTGTACAGCAAGGGGGTTGGACTTGATGGCCCTTGTGGTCCCTTCCAAATCTATGATTCCATTATTCTAATTTTGCTACAGAGAAGCAAACATGGTTTTGTGCATTAAAAAAAAACAAAAAAACAACACAGTTCCCTGAACAGAAAACAGGTTTTCTAAACACAAAACAGTTTCTCTGAGCAGAAAACATTGCTTGTAGAGAAAACTGGAGGTTTTGTGCTATATATTTTGGTAAATTCATATATATATATTGGTAAATTCTCACATATATACATAAATACATGTTTATATGTCTATATGTGTGTGTGTGTGTGTGTGTATACACACATATAGTTTTCTCTGCAAAATAACAACACTTGAGGACATCTGAATACAGAGAGAATATTGTAGAAGAAACTTTGTTTTCCCCTGCAGCAGGGAGAAAACTGCTGTAATTATTTATCATCACATGCAATGACAAAACAGTTGAAGATTCATAATGTAGCATGCATATTTTAAAATGGCAGATTAAGACAGAAATGGGATGGGATGAAATACACATACGAAAGTGACACGGGCTGGAAATAGACCGACCCACTTTGCTAATAACAGAAGGGCAAGAGGGGTCCTTTAGCCCACACTGCCTCTCATGGGAAATTGGAAAGGACACTTACTAGTGAGAATGGCCGGGACAATCGGAGCTCTTCCCAGCAGCCACACTGGCTGACAGCCACCATTTCTCACCCCAGAAATCATCTGGAAATGAGACTATTCGATGATGTACCCTCATTCCCAGAGGACTTTGCTTGTAGTGTGCTTTTTGTTTTAAATTGACAAGAAGAGCTTGTTACAAATACCAGTAAGCCAGTCTGACCTACCGAAGCAGGGTTGGGGGGAATTCCAATTATGTTCCCAGGCAATCCAATCATACTGCCAAGAAATGGAACTTTCTGTGGCATGCACTAATTAGGAAAATAGAGCCTGCTTCCATAGCTTGCCCTATTCTCCATAAGTAATCTATCCCCACCATGAAGATTTCATTTAAAAAAAATACATGGCAGAAAACTCTTTATACCTTGGCATAGGAAAGTGGTTTAAACTCAACACCCTCTCTCTCTCGCTGCCTGGAGATGGCTACGTTCCTCTGCCCCTCATACAGAACTAGTTTTGTACAGCTTGCTTCACTGCGAGCAAAAAGAAAGAGGGCAAAGAATTACCTTGTTTTAAAAAAATCAAGGATTTTCTGTACCTTTGTGAGAGATCTTGAATTCAAGCTTTTTTTAAATTGCTTCAGAACCTTTGCCACATTCCTGATGAGACTAGGAGAGAGTAAAGGTTTTATGAGAAAGTTTCAATTTGGGGTTTTTTTAAAAAAAATTCTTGGCTCAGTAATTCCTTGTTAACATGATAAGATTAAACCTGCGTCCCAATCAGAAAGTGATGATTTGACTGCATTGCCCCCATCAAGTATTAGTGTTGGTAAGATCTCCTCCTTCTTCTTCTTCTTCTTTTAAAATGTTGTAATCTAAAGAGAATTGCTGTGGTCTATAAGCATCCCATTTTCCTCAATCTGATTACGATGGCAGCCAAGGGACAGGAGCTAATTAAAATGCCAATCAAGAGGAGATGGGACTCCTTGATATATTTAATGCAAACATTGGTATACTGTCTCATGTGATTCTTCTTTGCCATTGGGGAAGAAAGGGTTAAATGCAATGATATTTTCTTTGATTGCAAACCTTTCAGGAGATGCAGCTATAAGGATGCGAAATTTGTTTATAGCTTATCATCTTTTACAGCTGAGAATAAGCCAAAAGAGAATAAAGTCATGTCTTACCAGAAACAGGATGGATTCGGTTTAGGCATAGGTGAGGGTTTCTGTTCCCTTCAATTTTTTAAAATCAGAATTTACCAAAAATTTGCCCAGTTTAAATATGAGAGAAAGTGAAATTACAGACCTGCCCATCCTTGACTTAGTTCAACAGAGAAGACTGGTGGAAGAAACTACTAGATATTTATTCCCCACCCCCAACTTTAACTATATTATACTGTAAGTATAAAATTAAAAGAAGAGAAGAATAGACCCTTTAAACCACAGGACCACCTCAGCAAACTGTGCCCTGGTTTATTTGTTTGTTTGTTTTAAAAACCTTTGGTGGAGCCCTGGTATAGATGAAAGAAACCATTATAAAAAGTCCCACCCTAAAAAAAAAAAAAATAAATAAAATAAATGGAACCAGTGGATAAGGTGAAAACAACAGGCAAAATCCAGCAAAATTTTCAGAGTTGTATTGTGACAATTCACACTTCTTTAAACTAGCCCTCAGTGCTTTCCTTCATTTCTTCTTCATCCCAAGTATAGTCAGTGTCCAAAACTTGGTAATGTTAGTTTTTGGGCTACTTTTAGCCCCAAAAGTAACTTCCTAGTTCTGGGCATATCTACATATTCAACATATATCAACTTTATATGTACTGACCTGCATGTATTTCAGTTGCATGCAAATTGAAGCCATGCAAAAGGGATAATATTTTGAGCTCCAGTTTTACATTGGGTAGTAAAATGAAAATAGGTATATATTGGCACATATATAATTTACATGCTTTGCTTTGGATGCTTCAAATACAGCCACCACCTTTAGGTTCTTCATAAATCATAATACTATTTTAAAAGTTTGTGTCATGTATAGTTTATAATGGCAACAATGTATTGTACAATTAAAAATTACTGGTGCAATTAAAAAAATCTTCAATCCAAAGCAAGCCCTTTTGACCCTATTCTATGGTGTGCACATTTAGGATTTCAGTCTAAATGCTGGTTCTCGGTGTATGATGCTATTAAGAATTTATGGACATCAAAACCTTTATCAAAGGAAAGGTCTATATTTCAATGAAAGAGTCTGTGTATGTTTCACATGAATAAAGTGATGGTTTAAGTTCCTGATGTTTCTAGTTAAATAATCTAAATTTATAAATTGCATAAACTTAGATAGCAAACTGAATAAAATAGCCTGTCTTGGAGACTCACTAATAATCAGAGGATATAATTCTAGATTATATAGTCAGGTGGTTTGATTTGGTATGAGCCATTGTCATGCATATATATTAGGGGATTCCCAGGGTTCTGATTTGTACAGGACATCCTATATTTGTGGTCTCTTGTAACTCAGTCATATAAAGTCTGAGGAATCTGATACAGATATCCAAATGACACCCCCTCCCCAATTCAGCTGATGAAAAACTTCAACAGGGTGGGGCTCCACTTCAATTGGAGTTGATGGACACTGTGGAGACACCTCATCCTTTGTGGAATGATGCCAGCATATGGAACAGCAGCAACGCTAAAACCTACAAACCTGCAAGGGTTTAGAGATCTTCAGGGGAGGGCTTTCTCTCAGTCCCACCACCATCACGGGCTCGCTTGGTGAGGACACAAGAGAGTGCCTTCTTGGTGGCTCCTCCCACCCTCGGGAACTCTCTCCCATGGGAGGCTAGGCTGGCCCCCTCCCTGTTTTCATTTCACCAGCAGACAAAAATATTTTTTGTTCAAGCAGGCCTTTGATGTACAGTATAACTGTGCCTGTGCAGCTTTTATTGGGGTGTGCTGTTTATGTTGTTTTTATTTGTTTCTATTCATTTTTTATTTTTTATCTTTTTAATTAATTTTATTTGATTTAAACTTTGATTTTAATTGTTTTGTGAACTGCCTTGGGCCCTGCTTTGGAAGAAAGGTGGCATATAAATTGCATAGATAGATAGGTAGATAGGTAGATAGGTAGATAGGTAGATAGGTAGATAGATGACATAAGCTGCTGGGATGATGAAAATTGTCGGTGCAGTTAAAGGGGGAAAAAAACCTTTAGACTTCCAAAGCAGTCTAGTCCATCACTGAACAACTATTACAGTGAAGAAGTTCTTCCTAATATTCAGGTGGAATCTCTTTTTTTGTAGTTGGAATCCATTGGTTCGTGTTCTAGTCACTGGATTAGCAGAAAATAGGCTCACTCCCTCTTCTACATTCAGCTGAAATTAGAAAGACAACCTAAGTTCTAATGTAAATAGCTGAACATTCCTATTATACTCATGACATGGTGTTCTGGGTCTTTGGATATTCATGGGAAGCTGGGAGTCTGGACCCGTTGTCCAGCCTATGACCAAGCTTCCTTATGGAGTGAGGTTGGCAACACCTCCCTTACATCTCCATCAATCCCAAAGACTTTCCAGTCTCAAAAGTCTCTCTCACAACTTGTGGTGCTATGTTTTGTAACCTCTCATCTTTGGAGTTCTTTAAAGAGAGGCTGGATGGCCATCTGTCGAGAGTGCTTTGATGGTGTGTTTCTGCATGGCAGGGAGTTAGACTAGATGGCCCTTGTGGCCTCTTCCTACTCCATGATTCTATGATACTATGAATATGACTTAGACTGTTTTGTGACCTTGTAACTATAGGTTGACCTGTGTATCTGTAGGGGATATATTCCAGGACCCACCCACCCCATGGAAACCTTAACTGTGGATAATAAGGAACCATATTATTTTCAATGAGATGAATGCCAGAAGTTGATCATAGAATCACATTGGAGGACCTAGAAATACCTAGAGAGAACATATATTTTTTGGACATGGAAAAGTGAAACTGTTGGTACTGAATCTGTGAATACAAGGGTTGACCTGTACTCCTAAGTAACACCTAAAGGAAGGTAAGTTTTCATACTGAGAATAAATGTTTTTGTTAAAAGGTTCTCTTCCTTTTACCTCTCTCTTTATGTTCCTTGCCCAGCGTGTGCATGCTTGTGTATAGGATTCTCATCTCCCCAAGGAAGGGGAGAGGGGAGGTCTCTGCAGTGGATAAAGGTGCAAATTAAACCCCTTACTGACTTCCCAATAAATCATTGAGTCATGGAAGGGATTAGTAGATGGTGGCAGCTAGTAGAATTCAGGTTCCCCTCTCTTGCTCAAGAGCTGGATATGGGGTTGAGGCCATTACAATCCCCTCAATATAACATGACTTGGGGGCATGTAGGAAATCAGAATGCTCACCCAAGTCATCCAGTGACATTTACAACCCAGTGGGAACTCAAATCTAGATTTCCTAAATTTCTGTCCAACAATCTAACCTAAACACCACACTGGATTTTGGTACAACAACTGAACCATTTCAAATTCGCTCATTTAGGTAGAGCACCAAATTATTTCTGATTGACTTCCAATGGACCTGGATAATCGATACTGTTTCTGATTAAATCACATTTCCTTTCCCTGTCCTTCCAGAACAAGTGAAAAACCCACATTTTGACATTCCTCTCATGTGTTCTATCCCGCAAGTCTTGCCAATGCCAATTAGGTCACGGTTCCCTTGTGCTTCTTACAGCTTCTCACTCACAAGGGAGTCTGTATCTTCATTTTGCCTCTCAAAGGGTAAAAGGACATTTGGAAGCTAATTAGTTTGATCCTCTGTGGGACACAACCATTCCTTGAGTCAGATTTCTCCATTTATTAGACATCACACAGAAATGCCTGATGATAGGCTAGAGCGGGGAGCTCTCACTGGAATTTGGTTAGTGGAGATTCAGCAAGGGACCTTTTTTTACATCTATCCCTTGGGGTGGTTAAATGGCCAGAACAGGAAATTTACAGGAAAAGGACTGAAAGATGGGAAATAATTTTGCAGGATTTTATCCATGGGATATCCATGGGACCAATGTGGATTTCTACCTAAAAGACAACTATGAAATAACATCAGAAATGTGTTAGATATTTTGGAATACTTAGAACAACATAATGAGAAGCAAGCTACATTGGTTTTTCTAGATGCAGAAAAGGCCTTTGACAATTTGAACTGGACTTTCTTATTTAGGGTTTGAAAGAGATTACCTTTGGTGATAATTTTATTAAATGGGTTGGATTGATTTATACTTTACAGAAAGCACAAATAATGGTTAATGGAGAGTTAACAAAACCCTGTGAGATTCAAAAAGGAACAGGACAAGGATGCCCACTGTTTTCATTATTGTGTATCTTGGTTCTGAACAGAGATATAAGACAAAATGAGAGCATTTTGGATATAAGGATTAAAAAAGAAATGCATACGTTAAGGGCATTTGCTGATGTCTTGGTAATAGTTTTGGAAAATCCTTTAGTGGGTATTGAAGTGTTAATGGGAAAATTAAAAGGATTTGGTGAGTTGGCAGTTTTCAAGATTAATAAACAAAAGAATGATGTTGACTAAAATAGACAAATGGAAGATCAAATAGAATTTATGGATAAAACTGGTTTTAACATTGGGAAGAAGGTTAAATACTATGTATTAATGTATTTAACTGTGTAACTCAGGTTAAATTATTATGACAAATATGAATTGTATGCTGTTTTGAAATAACTATACTAAGACATGTAATTAAGAAGGATATGCGAAGATGGGAGAAAATAAATTTGTCATTGTTTTGGAGAATTTCAGTGATAAAAATGAATGTTTTGAGAATGCAGTTTTTATTCCAACGTCTTGACAACTAATATTCCATTTAAGCCATCACAGCCACACTTTCTTTTTCTCTGCAGAATGATTCGTCCATAATACTTGGGGTGTTCACATACCAGAAGAAAATTGTACAAAATTCTATCTGGTATATTATTCTTCCCAGTGAAGTTTCCCAATTGTTGGGAAACCTATTATTTTTTTAAAACATGGGAATGAATAATTACAGTATTAATATTCTTTCTGTCCCTAGTGCATAGTATTACAAGCCTTCTGAGGGAGCCATCAATACAAACATCTCAGTACACTATTAAAAGTCCTAAGCTGTAGCTTAGAATACCCCTTGCTTCAAATTACAGTTACATATCTTTGCTCCTGAGTTTATCTCCATCTCCTTCTCATTGGCTGGAATTCACAATCACAGTTAGGAATGCATAACCTAGATGTATGCATCCATAACTGATTTGTATTCATGATCTCTACATATTCAATATTGTAGGGCAGTGGTTCTTAACCTGTGGTCTGCAGACCCCCAGAGGGCTACGATGTCCTCACATGGGTCCAAGAAGGCTTGAAGGCTGCTCAGCCCACTCCTCCCTGCATAGTGTGGCCACATGACAGGAGCCAAAGCAAAGTTTGGCTGGCTGGGTGGCTGGCTTGGCCTGCACATTGCCCTGTTCTATCTGTTCCAGCCACAAATTTGCAGGAAGAAACAGAAGAAATGTTTTCTCTCCCCACCTCCAGTGCTTCTGAGGGAAGGTTTAATGGATGGTGTAATTGTATTATTATTATTATTAACCATGGTTTTACATCTTGAGTTAAGCCTTGGGTGTCCACAACAACAAAAGATATTTACATGGGGTCCCTGGTAAAGAAAAGGTTAAGAGCCACTGGCATAGGAAAAACGTAGGGATCATACTTACCAAATAATAGCCACTGCGAGTAACAGGAGTCTGTTCTCCTGTTGATCAGGATGCAGCAGACTGGTTTTCTATCCCATTTCTGTAAGTGCCTGTGGACTTATGACAGGGATTCTGACTATTGCACCGGAGGTCGCTCACTGGAGGTGTGTGTGTAGGAACAGGAAAACAGACCCCTGACATTCACATTGGTTGATAAGTCAGGATTGGAGCAGGGGGAAGTCAGAAAGCACATCTAGAATTGCCACCTGTATCTGTATCATCATCATCACCATCATCATCATTGCTTTGTGGGGGTTTTTTTTGTTTTGTTTTTTTGTCAATGAGTGCAAAAAAGGCTGCAAACCAAAGCCAGTACAGTCTGATCTCAAATTCTCAACGTTTGCAAACATGGCTCAAGGTGATTCAGTCACTTGTAAATATTAGATATGAAAACAGATTGTGTTCTACCTACAGGAAATGCCATGGGAGGCTGCAGGGGGAGCTCCAGTTTTAATAAAAAGAGATCAGGTTGTGTGTGTGTGTGTGTGTGTGTGTGTGCCTTCAAGTCGCCTGTCAATTTATGGTCACCCCATGAATTGTGTATGGTTTTCTTAGGCAAGAAATAGAAATGGTTTTGCCAGTTCCTTCCCCTGAAATATAGCCTACAGTGCCTGGTATTCATTGGTGGCCTCCCATCCAAGTACTAACCAAGGCTGATCCTGCTTAGTTTCCAAGATCAGACACACAGCGGGTTGGGAGGGAGGAAAATAATCTGTTTCCTGGGCCACTTGCCATCCAGGCACTGCCTGGATCCAAACTTTAGCTAAAGTGCAATATCTTCAAATCACATAACCTGAGATCATTTCTTGGAGATATCCAGTCTGTGAGGTCTCTCATCACTAAATTGAAGCTGCATGTTTAGAGACAATATACAAGCTGACCAATACAGGCAAAGAATATGGAAAGCATATTGCCTTTCTGGTGGACAAAAATGACCCTTTTTTTCTTAAACTTCTCAGGATTTTTCTAATGTTCTTATATAGTCTTCTAATTATTGGCTAAATATTGTTCCTGTCATAACCCTTGCCACACTTGGATGTCATAGAGTAATCTTAATACACAGATCCATCAGCTGGAAGGGGTTAGGACGAAGCTGAAATTTCCATCTACCAGAAGGGAGGACCTTAACTCTTGGGACAGATTTCTGACTCCATGGCCCCAGCCTATACAATGAGCCAAAGGGTATTGACCTAGAACCAGCAGTAGGCCTTCAAATAAGGCATTACAGCATGGCCCAGAAGTAGCCTCAGACCCATAATTTCCCTTAAGATACCATAGATTTTGACCTATTATCGTTCTATCATAGAATCATAGAGTTGGAAGAGACTGCAAGGGCTATATAGTCCAACCCCCTGCCATGCAGGGATACACAATCAAAGCACTCCCGACAGTTGGCCATCCAGCCTCTGTTCAAAAACCTCCAAAAAGGAGACTCCACCACACTCCCAGGCAGTGTATTCCACTTCCGAACAGCTCTTACTGTCAGGAAGTTCTTCCTAATGTTTAGGTGGTATCTCTTTTCCTGTAGTTTGAGTCCATTGCTCTGTGTCCTAGTCTCTGGAGCCACAGAAAACAAGCTTGCTATCATGGAGGTCCTATAAATTATTTACTCCAGATGGAAACCAGTGGGGTAAATTTGACACTCTTTTCCTACCTCCCACTACGCAACACAAAAGGGACCTTGAGAAATGTCCTCTGAGGAAAATCCACAGCTACACTCACTCTGGTCAGTATGAGCTGACAGAATTTGAGATCATTTCATCCCCCACCTCATACACTGAGGACTGCTGTGTAAGTCTTCCATTCTGCACGCACACATACATGCACATGCACACACATACACGTGAGACTTTAGTAACAATGTAGACTCCTTCATGTTGGACAGCCCCTGAACTTTAATATGAATTCTATGGGTTCTGCATGAAGATAACATTTTCCCATCTCTGATGGGTTATTTTAAGAATCTAGAGTATACTTGTAGGTTATAATTTGCAATTCTTATTACTTAAAGTACTTGTACTGCATACAGAAACTATGAGTCGATTTTCATAGGCAGAAGACATCAACATTTTAATCCTCGCTTTGTTTAATATTTGTAGGGTTTTTTTTCCCTCGGAGGCGCTGAGATTTTAGCTATGCATTTTTAAGCTTCCCTTGACAAATACATGGATTCCTAATGTAGCTTTCAATTTTACCAGAGGTGAAATTTGGGTTGTTTTAATAAGAGACTTAGAGTTTGGACCTTTACTGCTTAAAGTTAAATCGCAAGACGTGAAATGAAATTGTTTCAGACGGAGGTAACTCATTATGATTCATCAGCTTTCTTCAGTTTTCTTTTGTGTTTTTTTTAAATGCAGCATTTTAGCCTTATGAACCATCAATTCTAGCATGTAGTGGAAATGCAGAAATGTGTGGGCTTACATAACTGTCTTTAGCATTTGTACCATGTTTACGTCTTGCAATTATAATTTGGAGTTTGCTTATTATCTCTCCTCCATTACCCATGACTTCTAACTACTGAATCAAACTTTAGCACGTAGGGAAAAAAGCATAAGAATGTAAGAAGAGCCATGATGGATCAAACCAATGATCTAACTAGTCTACCATTCTGTGCACACACAGTGGCCACCCAGTTGCCTCTGGGAAGGCCCTCAAGAGCTCATGAGTGCAAGTGCATCCTCTTGCTCATGTTCCTCAGCAAAGGAATACTGCCACTGATACTAGTAACAATATATAGACATCCCCACCAACCTTCATTGATTTCCTTTTAAAGCTGTCTATAGATAATTTATGCAATCATCATTAAAAACTATAGGGCTTGTCTATACGAGGGGGAAAGAAGCAGATTGCTCCACAATAATGGCAATTCGCAGCAGCTGCGATTTGTCTTAATGTCGTTTCATCTTTGCAGGCATAAGCTTTGCATGCCTGCAGATCAAGATGGTGGCTGCGAGTGAATTACTCGCATTTTTAATTACCTCAATTTGCCACTGCCAAACTTTTTTTTTTAAAACTATTTCATATGTGCAATAGAGTGATATTTTGCCTTGACAAAAAAGAAAAAAAAGAATACCCTGTTTCGTTCGCTAAGGCGAAAATCCAACATGGTGGTTCCAGGCGCTTGCCTTATTAACAAGCTGTGCTTGTCCAACCAATAAGCTTTGCACTTCCACTTGTATGAGAAAAACGAATCAATTCATGTCACTTGTTCCAACAAGCAGGAATGCTCATTCCCCCCGCTGTTTTTTAAAAACTCAGGGGAAAGCTGTGAAGGATTTTCCTTTGGAATTTTTTGTGTTTTTGTCCCCCCCCTCCTTCTAAATACAGCAAAATAATGCGGGATGCCATTAAAACAGGTTGTATTCTCCTCACAGTCTGTGAGGAGCATTTTCACCCCTATATTTAGATAACCCCTATATTTACAGCAAGCTGTTCAGCTTCAGTTCATCTCTCGGATGGATGGCACATATGTCCTTCAGCTCAGCTACTCTCTCTCTCTGGCTTTTCTTCGCAAACGAAGATTCAGGAAGGGCTCATCCTGCGCTTTCTGCAAGTGCGCTGATGACTAAAAAGGCCAATCCGAGATAAACAAGTCCAGTTGCAGAAAGCTGGCCTCAATGCTGGTGATCCCTGCTTGCTCAAGGACAGCAACATTCCTCACATAGTCAGTCCAGTGTATATTAGGATTGTGCGTATACAGTGCTGATGAAAGCGTTTGAGGAGTCATAAGTGGCTCAACTACACTGGTACCATAATCTGCGGCCAGTCTGGGGCATTATGCTCTGGAGCTGCACCAGATCCAGCACAATGGTGGCCGCATCACTAGGGAAAACCATCACGGAGGCTAGATGGGCCTACACTGCACCAGCACCATTGGCACATCACCCTTGATGCTACTACCACTCCCTCGCCCACTCTCTCTGAGAGCCTGGCATCTCCCATCAATGCTGGTAAGGCATCTCACCACAAGCTTGAAAAGGATGGGGTCGCTCCCCACTCCTCGTCAATTGCACGGGCACTCTCTGCTTACCTCACCAGCAGTGATGGGAGATGCCAGGCTCTCAGAGAGAGCTGCTGGGCCAGCAGGCGAGGTGGTGGTGGTGACTCCGGAGGGAACCGGCCAGCGGGGCTGATACACTGGGTGGGTAGGCAGGATGGGCAACTGGGTTGCTAAGGCTCCAGCCTGATCCAGCTGTACACATGTCCAAATCACCAGGGCCACTCAAGCGTTACCTGGAAACTCTGGAGCAACTTTCAGTTTCTATTAAACCAGATTAACTGCTAGAAAGAGTGGCTTTGATGCATGTGTCATGAGCATGGCCCCCATAAGGAAGGAGCTTACAGGGCTCTACCCTGAGGACCCAGGATTGAGAGGGACCCCCAGCATGATATCATTTTAAGTTTTTATTATGTAAATCCACTTAGATTTTTTTTTAAATAAATATAACTATTACTTTGGTGTCAACATTTAAACTGACTTATTTTAATTTTTATTCTAAATCCTGTAGAGCTTCTTACTGCCCTTAACCTTAGCAGTAGGTAGGGGGCCCATCAAAGTTCCTGGCCTGGGGGCCTGCTTCAGGATGTGGGGCCCATGGTCATGAGGACACATGCCACCATATCTAGGGTAAGTATGCATTATATCCATCATATAGACAAGCCTCTTGATGATATGTCAGCCAAGAAAGCTGCAAAGAAGGAAGAAGGCAGTGTATTTTTCATAGAGAGGAAAGTCAATAAGAATTCTGGGAAAGCAAAAGCAGGGAAAGAACAGAAGGGAAAGGGATTGTGCTTCGCATGGAATAGGTGCCAGACTCAGCATCTCTACTGAAAAAGGTCTCGGGCAAGGGTGGGAGTGGAACACATGGCTCTTCTCCAGTCAGAGCAGATCCTAGAGAGCCTTCCTCAGTATAAACCAACAGCACTGTCTTATGTGGACAGTGGCTTGATTGAGCACAAAATGACTTCATAAAGATACTCATATTAACTCAGGAAGTACAAAAACCAATTTGAGTGACATTCACCAGAACAGTCATTTGAATCTTGAAATGATCTGCCACTCCAGCATAAACTTGACTGCAACATTGCTTTTCTAATCTGTTCATTAGCTCCCCAAGATGAACTGTGTTTGCTATGCACTAGTGCTCAGATTCCCTGCTAACCTAGTCCCAGTTTTCATGAGCTCAAGGTTGCACCATAAACAGGTTTTACATTTTGGACGCATTGCTGGTTCTGTGGCTCTTGATAATTCCAGATCCAATTTATCCATGTAAATCTACAATAGCTCTGCTGAACCCTTACTCCTTTCTGTAGAAGTTGAAAGTATAATTTTCTTCATGTCTCTAATGGGCTCCTTGGATTCCTTATTCTTGTGTATGTTTTGTTCTATTTCATAAAAGCAGTAAGACTCCTGGCAGCTCATTACTAAATGATTATTACTGTACTCAGCTGGTTAAAGCAATTCAGCCACTGACTTCTTGCACTGAACCAGTATGAAGTCATGCAGTATGCTGGGCCTTTGGACCAGTCTGTGCACTGGTTTCACTTGCAATTTTGAACTTGGTGAACTTAGATTTTTATTTTTAATGCATGATGAAAACATTTGCTGTGGAGAGTTGTAGAACAGCGTGAGTCAAAGAGGTGGTCCCTGGACTGGTACTGGTCTACAAGCCATTGACTGCTTTTCCTCTGAGAGTTTCCAGGCAAGAAACATTTGTAACCAGTGGGTACACACATGCTACTGGTCCCTGGCACAATGGGGTGGGGAGATGCCAGTCCCCCATGTCAGTAAGAATCAGTATTGTAGAACCTTCCCCTTTCATCAAAGACTCCAGGAAGCTAGAAAGACAACTGGCTCATGTATGCACATATATAATTTCAATATTTATTTGTTACTTGCTGACTAGGAGTTCAATAGCTAGCTGACTCTGAAACAAATAATATTCTGTAGTTAAATGTGATGTGATACAAAAGTGGCACCTAACACTTTGGTGTTGTCTATACGAGTCTGCACTAAATTAATTCTTTTTGAACTTTTGTAACTTGCAATGTTTTCGTTGAATTTTTTTATTATTGTAAGCCGCCTTGAATCCCATCGTGGGAGAAAAGCAGGATATAAATCCAGTAAATAAATAAATAAATAAATAAATGAAGGTTGTAAGGAGCGGGGCTTGTTCAGCTTGCTGAAGAGAAACGGGGGTGGGTGGGTGATGTGATCTTGAAATACCACAAGGACTGTCAGAGAGAGAAGAGGGGGGAGATTTGTTCTCTGCTACCCCGGAGGGTAGGACCAGGTCTAATGGTTTTACGTTACAGGAGGGTAGATTTTGATTGAACATTAGAGGGAACTTCTTGACAGTGAGAGCAGTTTGGCAATAGAACTGATTGCCTAGAGAGGTGGTGGGGTCTCCTTTTCTGAACATCTGTAAAAAGAGTTTGGACAGCTACCTGCTGGGGATGCTTTAGCAGAAGATCCTGCACTGAGCAGGGAGCTGGACTCGATGGCCCATGAAGCCACTTCCAACTCTATGATTCTATGATTTAAAAAATTCCACAAATTTGCAAACGTCTTCATAAATGAGATAGCAGAAGACCTAGACATTTAAGAAAAAATAATGTGGTAGAAAGCGGGGGTGGGAATCTAATTAATTCACCCAGGCTCAGGGTTTTAAGTGCCTGGCTCTTAGAAGTCTGGCTTTGAAACCTCAGGTGTACAACTATTTCTGATACTGAATTAGATTTCTCATCTTCCTTTCTTTCTCTTTTGTTTTCTTCCTCCTCTTTAAAATTATATAGTAGATAAATACAATAGGATCCTCTCTATGCAGGAAAAAGTAGTATCTATTGAATTTAGTTGATATAGATGCTAGGGATTTTTAAAAAATAAGAATGTACCAGCATTCATAGAATTCTCCATCAACAGGACATAAAGAACTTGACCTTAAAAAAATGCATGAAGGAGAAAATAAAACTAATGGATTGATCTGATCTATCCCTACCTTGAATGCCACTCACCATTTCTTTTAAAATCATTGTACGATGGGAGTGGAGGAGGTTCATTTTCAGTACCACTTTAACATTCCAAAGAAGTGATGTATGTCAGCACTAAAGTTACAGTGTATTCTTTCTTTTTGCTCATCTTTTTACTAAGCATAAAAGACTTGCAGTACACTCTTTCGTGCATCTGTTCAAAAGTCAGTTTCAGTCAATTAAACTGATTTTCAGGTAAATATGTGTAGGGCTGTAGCCTTAGGTCAAGATGTTCCTAGATGTTCTCATTGCTCCTGGCTTCATATGACTTCCTTGAAGGGGCTTTTTATGATTTTCATGGATTGCTTGATGCCTGGTTTTATTAGTACTTTATTGATTCTGATCTTTATGATGTGTTATGCTGTTTTTTGAAAATTGCTTTGAATTTTCTGATAGACAAGCAGCTTAAAAATAGAATACATAATAATCAAGAACACTACTATTCTTGAACAACCCTGGGTGTCTTCACTTCACGCACTACTTCTCTCTGTGGTTTATATAGCAAAGCAGAAACCAGGGACAAATTTGGCTGAGTTTGCCTCCAGATGTCCAAGAGAGCATCCATGGCAACAAGGGTGGAGTGTGATGCCAACAGCAAGTCATTTGGGAAAATGGAAGCAGCTTTGTATTACATTGCTCCGTAGGAGAGGCAATGAACCCAGTCCTAGTCCTAGCTTTCACCAACAGTAGATGAGGTAGTAAAATTGCCCTTAGTTGGCACCATTTCACATTGTGTAACTGTAGGGTCCTTCATTTAAAGGAAGTGTTCAGCACTGTAGAAAATGAGATAAATGTCAGGAAGAAGAGTTCTTAGGACTTTATCAAACCATTCTTCTTTAATTTTCTTTTGCCGGCATAAATTGTGGCATTTTTATGCCAGCAAAAGAACTCCCTCTTACCAGACTTACCTTGAGCAGTGTAAAAGAGGCTTCCTCAGCAGTAACAGAGCACGAATGGAGCTCCGTTTACGTCTAGGGTTGAAATCTCACCAATTCTTGCGAGAAGATGCTAATGCACGAAATTTAAAAATTAGAGCAAAAAACCCCACAGAAAACACAGACACAAGCACAGAACACACACTTTAAAAGTCCTAAGTACACAATGGGGGAGGTTATAAAAAGAGTGTCCCCTACCTGGCTGTCTTGATCTCATCCGGAAGTGTTTGTCCATTGATGCTGTATTCCCGTGATCACAATGGTGCGAAGTTTCAAATGCTGGCAATGCCGGCAACAAAGCGCTGCAGCTGATCTGGTGATGGCTTGGGCCATCCATAAAAAAGTACAGCTTATTGGCAAGATATGATCGTGAAAGGATGATGCCATCCCATATGTGCACCCTTTTGAGATTATTAGGCATCCTTATGATGCCATATTTGCCACATCTGATAAAGTCCCTAGTCTCCCACATGTGTTACTTCTCTATGTGCAGGATACCCCCACCCCAAGAAATGTACAACCCACCTGTAGTGGTACAATTCAGACCTGTTCTTTGTTGTTTGTATGAAATAGGACTCTGTGTTTTAGGTCTGCTTGTAGTGTGGATTGTGGCCCAGAGATCAATGACTGTAATTACCAACAAAGTACCAATAAAAACAGACATCCAGCAACCTGTGAACACTAAAAAGAGCCTGCAGTGAAGCACTATCAAGTCAGGAGCAGTAAGAACAAATTGGAACATCTTGACCTAAGGCTTCAGTCCAAACATGTTTACCTGAAAATCAGTGTAATTGACAGAGACGGGCTTTTAACCAGGCATGTTTGTTTTGTGTGTGTATCGGTGATGTAGGCTCAAGTTGATTGATTTGGACTTGAGTCGGACTCAAGTTGCTTCAATGACTTGACTTGGACTTGACTCTGCCATAAGTCAAGCACTGACTCAACTTGACTTGAGACTTGTACATTTTTAGCTACTGACTTGCTGAACGTGGTGGAGGAGGGGCTTTCTAAAGCAGAAGGCAACACTCACCCCTGAGAGCCTGGGAAGTGTTTCTTCAAGGAGAACACAGCAAAGGAGTTCAACAACTGGCTTGAGGTGGAAGAGTCCTCTAAAGCTTGCCCTTTCCTAAGCTTTCACTGGTTCTCGCAATCTTTTTTTCAAAAAATATGTGAAAATGTGCATAACCACCCATCTGAATAACCAATTCACATTGGGGTACATCTAGGAATTCAAAACATGATTGGTAAGACATGCATGGGGGTGGGCTTGCCAGCAACAAAGTGGTTGGAGCCACTATTGGGGTTTTTTTTTCTCTTGGGGAAACAATCCAGTGCTCCCCCCCCAAAAAAATGGCAGAGCAAGAAAATTGTTTTTAAGCAGACGACCACTCTTACGCATCTCTCATTTAGCAAGGCAAAACGGGGGGGGGGGGATGGAGGGAGTGTTTGGCTGAATAATAAGGCAGGTAATTCACTCGTGGACACCATCTTTTCTTGCAGGCATGCTGTTTGAACTGCAAGTTCCCATGCCACTGATCTTGCGAATCGATCATGGGGACAAATGAATACTGCTGCAATAGTGACATAATGCTCTATTTTCTGCAATTAATTCTCCCATCTAGCTGAGCCCAGTATCTTCGCAACCAGCCTGCAACCTCACCAATTCCTCCTCACCCTGTCCTTTGTCTCACTCTCACTGAGGTTTCACCAGCTCCCTCCCTGGATTTCCAAGCCTGCTTTATCTCCCCTGCAAAAATCAGCCAGGATATTCAGTCATTTGCCTACTCTACTGCTTCCAGTGCTCTGGGAGCAAGTCTTGCATGCTGATGCTCTTAGGAAATGCTTTAGAAGGCTCCTCTGATATGCAGCATGGACAGGCTGGATTCTGAGTAGACCTAAACCCACGCCTCAAGCCCAATGGCAACTGCACATCAGAGAATCCTTCTAAAGCATCTCCTAAGAGCAGCAGCATGCAAGACTTGCCTCCAGAAGCATTTCTCTGAGGGGAACAGCAAATAGAAGGCTGGGTCCAATCTTGTGGGGAAAAAAATAGGTTTTTATTCTAAAATGCAATCTTGAAAATTTGATTAACAGCATAACTCTGTTTAAGTAAAGCCTTGTTGAACTTGCCTATGATAATTTATTTATTTTTACCTAACATTCTGCACATCATCTTGATTTTCTAGTTATTGAAACTCCACCACCACCATCACCCACATACCCCACCACTGCCTCCTTTTTTTTCTGTTAAAGTTAGCTCTCAGGCTTGAGACTTGACTTGAACGTATCTTGCAAGGACTTGAGACTCAACTTGAGACTTGAAGGAAGGCTTTGAGACTTGACTTGGGGTGAAAGACATGAATACATCACTGGTGTTTATCAATAGATGCCATCCGTACATAATTCACACAGAATTTCTGAATAAGTAGGAATGCAATTTGAATTAGAACCAGTGTGGTGGGCTTTAGCACTTTCTCTTCCACAACATTCCCTAGACCTGAATTGGAGAATATGCTTCCTCTACAGTTGGTTTGACTGCAGTTCTCATAATCCCTCCCCATTGGCTATGCTGGCCAGGGCTGATGGGAGCTACAGTCCAACAACACTGTAAGGGTCAAATGTTCTCCACCCTTCATCTTTAAGCCACTGTTGTCCATTAAAGGGGGGCAAGATTTGTTGTTGTCGTTAATTGCTGTCAAGTCAACTTTAACATATAGTGACCCTCTGAATGAGATACCTCTAAAAGACCATGTTACCAACAGCCCTGCTCATGTTACAACAATCTTGCCTCCAGTCCAGATATAATACTAAGCCAGTGCAATGGGGAGGGGATGTTGGAGGGGGTAAAGCATTAACCTTTCTTTTAGGAAAAGAAGGCCCTGTGCCCTTGCTCCAAATCACATGCATAGGCTGAGAGCAAGGGTGGGAATCATGCAGCCTTCTGGGTGTTCTTCAGCTGCAACGCCCAGCATTCCTTACTATTGATTATGCTGGCTAGGGCTAACAAGAGTTAAAATAAAAGAATATCTGGAGGGCTGCATGATTCCCTGCTCTGACAAGGGTGATGAAGCCCCCTGAGATAACAAAAAGGCAAAGAGGCCAGAAAGTGTTTGGTGGAAAGGAAACGCATGTATGCAATAAACATCAGAAAAAAGAACTTGAGGGAAGAACAGATGGGTTGGTTGGTTTGTTACATACCCTGAAAAACCCCCATCTTGGAATAGCAAATAATTCCCGGCCCTCCCCACTCCCCACCAAGGCCTTTGCGGGGCCTCGTGGAGGCCTCCCCGGGCCTTCCCCCCTCTCTCCCCATGCCTTCGCAGGGCCCCGCGGAGGTCTCCCCGGTCCTTCTCCCTCCCTCCCAAGACCTTCACGGGGCCTCCAGAGGGTCTCCGAAGGCCCCGCAGAGGCTTTCCCAGCCCTCCCCCTCCCTCCCAAGGCCTTTGCGGGGCCTCCGGAGGGTCTCCGAAGGCCCCGTGGAGGCCTCCCCGGCCCTCCCCGCTCAGTCCCAGGGTTTTCACGGGGCCTCCGGAGGCCCTGTGTCACGGTTTTGGGGGGGGCCGGGGGGAGCTTCCCAAAACCGCGAATAATCAAAACCACGAATGTCAAGTTCGCGAATGTGGAGGGACAACTGTACTTCTTAAATGTGATTTACTTGCTTGAATAAAATAAGCCTTTATTTTTCCTATCTAAGCCAAGCGTTCCATGCGCCTGTTGCTTTGGGTCATGCTACATTGATATTCTCCTGTGTTTCTGGAGAGAAGGGAAGGGGGTTGGTAAAAGCTCATCCAGGGCTGGAAAGGCCCTCAGTACCCCAGGGGTCTCCTCTTGGTCCGTTAAAAGGGGTTCTCTTAAAATCAAGATGTGACGGCGGCAGCAAGAGAGACAGAGTTCTGGGATTTCTAGGCTAGAGGAATCCCTGGGAGTGTGTCTAGAGGGATCCGGCTTGAGGATTCTCCAGAAGGAGGAATCCTGAACTGGATCACAAAAAAGTAACCTGGCTTCTTTGGTGCGTGCATGTGGTGTGTGCGTGCATGTACAGATGCTTTTTGCTTTACAGGCTATATTAAATAGTTTGGGTAAGGTGGCCATTCATGTGGTTACAGGTATATCAGGGACCCCCTAATACCAAGATGGGATTCATTGATGCACCAAAGGAGGGGCCAGTGGAAATTTCCAAAAACAGGCACTCTCAAGTGAGACCTCAGCACTTGGAGGTGAGTCATCACTAATCCACTCAGTGACAGCAAGAGACCTTTAATAAATGGGATTTTCCTCTCCTTTTCCTCCCAACAATAGACCTGGCTTTTTCCCACTCAATTCCAAAGTATTGATAGTTAGCAACCATTAACCCTTCCGGAGCCTGGGAAACTCCAAGGACCATTGTATTTCGCCCATAGCTTCTATCCCCATAAGGGAACTATGTCATATAAATCTAACCCCAAAACACCACCAAACTGCACACAGTTCCACTTGCTTTTGACTCCATGTCACACTGTGTAGCCAGGCCATCATCTAGACCTCCCCACTGTCAGTTTACTTTACAATCTCTGCTCTTCAGGACAGGTGTTGTATCACCCATCATCCTTCTACTCTATTCCTCTATCCCAATCCTTCCTACTGTATTCATTGGCCTTGTGTGAGTGCTTGAAGCCTGAGTGTTTGCGTGAGCACTTTGATATAATTTTCCAATAAAGATAATTTAATTGTACCTTTTGGCTTAGAGTCTCCTCCTTAGTACCGGTATACATAGGTCTGAAAGGTCCTGCCGTTACCCACCTCTTGCATCACCGAGTCCAGTGTATTAATTCCCAATCTTAATATTAGTGTGTAAAAGGGCCTTAGAAAACCATGGTCCTACTTTTTTAAAAAATTCATTGGAGAAGCCTTAGTGCAGCTCCAAGAACAGTCCCCAAAAGGAATGCAATGAGTGTGGTGAATAGACCCAAGGACAACAATAACTAGCAAAATGCAAGGAACCATATCAGAAGAGGTAATATTTCTTTAGACCAGTCTGGAAGAGCCTTCAGCTCTTTTAGAAAGGCACCCCAGCCTTTCAGAATGGAGTTGGCTGAAGAATGTGTAAAAAAGCTGTGTAAGCACCAAATAATGCTATCTAAAGGCAGGCAGTGTGGCCACATAGAAAAGCCCAGAGATCAAGATTGGGACCCCTCAAAGGCCTGGTTATTCCCAGAGCCTTTGGTTCACCACCCCTAAGTCAGTGCTCACCTAGATGAACCAAAGTTTTGTCTCAGGAAAAGGTGGTCTCCTATACAATGAGTTTTGCTATCCACATGTAACCTTTTCAGCAGACCCAAACAACCTAGCACCCGCTGGACTGAATCCAACTACTGCATCTGTCAGCCCAGCAGGAACCTGAGAAAATGCCTGGTTTTTATCATTTGTCTGGGAACACAAAAAGAAACAGGAAAAGATGGGGCATTTCCAAGCAACTGAAAAAACTACAGCACATGATTGGTGAGGTAGAACATTTAATCACTTCTCAGTGTCCTGATTAACCATGCCATTTTTAAATAGGGCTGACTCTAAACTTAGTAACACTTAGGATAAACCCTTCCAAATTAATGGGATTCGTTAGTGTCTCCTTGATTTCAGTGGGTTTATCATAAAGTTGATTAAATCTGGGTCCAAACCATGTTTAATGCAAGGAATTAACAGGGCAACCCTATACATGCTTGTTGTTGTTGTTGTTGTTGTTGTTGTGTGCCTGCAAGTTGTTTCCAACTTATGGCGACCCTAAGGTGAACCTATCACAGGTTTTTTTTTTTTGAGGGTTGAGAATGTGTGACTTGCACAAGGTGGGCTTTCATTGCCAAACGGAGATCCAAACCCTGGCCTCCAGAGTCATAATCCAACACTCAAACCACGATGCCATGCTTGCTTTCCAGAAGTAAATCCCACTCTGTTTTAATGAAGGTTATTTCCTAGTAAATAAGTTTAGGATTACAGCCTAAGAACCCACTCTGCAGACAGCAAGTACAATCTTAACAGAACCACTCTCTTCTAACTCGCACAGAAGAGGGAACGCTTTTCTTTTTTAACAAGATGCATGAGCTAATAGCAAGCATGTGCATCATCTAAATCCAAAGACAGTAATTTTGTTTTGCTTCTTCTGACCTACTGTTTTTTCTTACATGCAAATTTCATTGGTGAATTAAGAAGCAAATGGACTAGAACCTGTGGAATTAATCAGTGAAAGTCTCTCTAACTGGGTAACTGCCTATGTGCTAGTCACAAATTATTTAGGCCTCTCTTACAAGGTACAGACTCTGATCACAGGTTCATAGAATAAGAAGGATTCTCAAGTAACACCCTGCCTAGGGGTTGGGGATGAGGAGATACACAGTCAAAACAATCCCCGAAAGGTGGTTATCCAACTTCTATTTAAAACCTCCAATGCAGGAGTCTAAACTTGGGACGTCTCGTTACCCAAATTGTGTGGGAGATGTGGGGACCCACTCATGACACTCAAATTAAGATATTAAATTGGGGGATTTTAATTAGCTCAAAGGTATGGCTGCAAGAGGCCAGGTAACTCACAGAATCTTTGCACCTGTGCATACCAGTACTCACTGATGAGACTCCAAACCAAATTGAAGTAAAAATGACTTTTATTGGAAAGTAATCATGGAAGCATTCACATGCGCATTCAGGCTCACAAGATAACCACACAAGGCTAATGAAGAACCAGGAGGAAATACTTGGATAGCAGAGATAGAGTCAGGGAAATGGGCTATAACTTACCTATCTGGAGAGCAGATATTTAGGCAGCAAAGAAAAACTCAGATTTCAACCTGAGGGTGATAAGGAGTCAGGCAGATTAATGGTGTCCAACTGTAGCAGCACACTTTGGCTATGATTTGGGATAATTTATACCCAATATTGTACCCTTAAGGGGTGTTTTGAGTGAGAAACAATGCCTAGATGAGTCTCCCAGGATTAAACAATACAGGCTCGGGCTACGCTGATTGCCGCTAATGGCTGAGACATTAAAGTTATGGTAGCCTTTATATTGTTGATAGGAGAAGATGTGAACGGAAGACATTTTGTGGATAATGGGGATTCTAATAACTGTTTGTTTTGGAGTATGACTCACTGCCAGGTGCAACCAGGGAAGATTAGCACACCCCACCCTAACGACTGTCTTAAGGGGGGCTTTGCTTAATCACATCCTGGGTGTGATTGAGTCTGGGAAATTTCCATGACACCTTTGTAGACCCTAGTGACCTCCACTAGCCCCTATGTTTGGGTTGCCCTGGTCTACCTGAAATCACATGAAGTGTCTAATAAGCCACGTTATAAATTATTAGAGGGTAGGGGTGTATGGCCAGGTAAGAGTCTATGCTAGTGAAAAGTCCTGAATTCCCCCCCCCATTCTGGCCCAATAATGCCAAATGATGTGCAACCTTTCCTCCAATCTGGTGCAACAATGTCACATGACATATGGCCCTATCCAGACTTGGGGAATATGCACCAGACTTGGGGAATACCACCTTAATCCAGGTTTTTAGAAAACTTGAGTTTTTGCTAGAGTTTGCTTGAAACTCCAGAGAAAACTTTAGAGTGAACAATCCATCTAGGACAGTGGGTCTCAACCTGTGGATCCCCAGATGTTGTTGGACTACAGTTCCCAGGAGCCCTCTGAGGTCTCACCTTGACAGCCAAGTGGTCCTCCCAGGCATTAGTGAGGCTGTGAGTTCAGTCCTACAGCCTGACTGTCAAGGTGAGACCTCAGAGGGCTCCTGGGAACTGTAGTCCAACAACATCTGGGGACCCACAGGTTGAGAACCACTGCTCTAGGGGGTGGAGAGGAGACGAAGGACAAGTACTGCCTGAGGAGCCACCATTTCCCCCCTTCCTTGGCTCTACTTTCTCATTCCAAGGGCAGAGACCTAGCATTAGTCACACTATCTGGGACCAGAATGAGTAGTCAGTCCCCCATTATGTGGCTAGTCGCCCGTTTTGACTTCAGAGAGAGCAAGTGGCATCAGGGCTCTGCTTTTACTTATAGCTCAGAGTGGGCAACTGTGTGGTGGAAAAGCAGAGCTCCAGCACTAGTCGAAGTCAGAACGGACAGGGCTGGTGTTAGGTCACTGGTGCTGTTTGCTGTTAGTGCTTAGATAGCTGGGATATGTGGTAGTTAGCATCGTTAGGCCTGTGCCCCATACTATCAGTGACCTGACATGAGCAGAGGGCATTTTGGGAGCTGGGGCTGGTATGTCTTGGAGAAATGTCTCAGCCGTTCACCAAGGTCACTGGCTGCTGTAGAATGCTTGGGAATGTTTAAGGAGGTTTGCATAACAATAGATAACTGCAATGACCAGGTGGTGGTGGTGCATGTGTGGGGGGAAGAAACTGAAACTGGTAGAATGTATTAAGGAAGGGGTTTTGGCACCAAAGCCTCAGAACTGTCTATGCAGTGTTACCATATGCATCTATATCCTGACAATAAAGCACTCTTGATTGATGCCTGTTGTACTGTGAGAGTAGGTGTTAACGGAGTCCACCACAGCTAGCCACTAGTTTTGACCTCAGAGCAGGTGATTATGCCCTGGAAAGGCAAAGCCCTGTTGCTTTTCCAGTCCTCAGCAATGGTAGCAGCGCCAGGGAGGTGGCTGGCTAGCAGCAGCAGTGGACCCACCATTTCATTGGGGGTAAAAAATCCAAATGGTGTGGTGTTTAAATCTGGGCCAGAGTAGTCCAAATTCCATGCACACAGCTTTGAGCCAAAGCAGTCATTTGGATTTTTACTCCTGTTGCAGATAAGCCCTTGGTTTCTCTGCCACTTACAACAATCCTGGTTTTTGACAAACAGAAGGAAGCAATTGTTAGTAATATCTACATCCCAAGCTATTTAGGGTTATGTCAGATGTAAAGGTCACAATTGCATTTGATCTGTGCTTATTCCTACACATCAATATCTTGAAGACTTGTTCATTTCTGGTTGACATTTAAATCTCTTTAGAGAAAAAAAATCAATTTAGAAAATGACTTTTATAATCAACAGAAAAATATGCTGTTAATATGCTGCATTTTTTTCTGTTTACAAAAAAAGTTACTAGCATCATGTTTGTCATTAGGGAGTGATTACTCTGGTTTTGTGGGCTTTCTGCATGTCAAAGAAAAAGATGCCTATGATTTATCACATGCAGTGTTGTAGTAGTTGAGGAACAAAGGGCAGGGAAGTAGGTACGGGAGGAAAAGAAATTTGCATTAACTGATTTTTTCAAAATGTATTTACCCAATTTGTGGTCTGTGGGACTATTAACAAAAGCTGTTGCATGTCTTTCAGTCTGTAATCATGGGGGGGGGTCAGTTTTTTTTTTAAAAAAAATATGTAAATAGTTGCATATTTGAAAAATGTGCATAAGTATGCTTTACTTATATGGGGAGATGTATAAACAAAGTGTTTGTTAGGACTTATACAGGCAATCCCTATACATGCTAACTTAGAAGTAACTTCTACAGCATCCAAAAGATTCCTTAATTAATGAAGTACACAGAAATACAGCTCCTGCTATCAGTTCAGGTCAACTCCCATATCCACAGATTTGGTTTCCATGGTTTCACTTACCCACGTCCAAAAAATATGGTCTCTCTAGGCATTTCGAGATCCTCCAATGCAGTTATACGGTCAACGTCCAGCATTTGCCTCATTGAAAATAACAGGGTTCCTGATTATCCACGGTTTCAGGTATCCACAGGGAGTCTTGGAAAATATCCCCCACAGATACGGGGTTTAATGTGTACATAAATAAAGGACACTGAAGTTGCAATTCTAAAGAAATGTAATAGAGAGTAATTTCTATGGCGCATTACAAGCATTTATAATTATAGTTCGAATCCCTGCTCAGCCATGGAAACCTACTGGATGATCTCGAGCAAGTTATACACTTCTTAGCCTTAGAGCAGTGGCTCTTAACCTTTTCTTTACCAGGGACCCCCTTTAAATATCTTTGTTGCAATTAATCCCCAAGAGTTAACTCAAGATTTAAAACCATAATACTAATACTAATACCAATAATACCTGATAATAATAATACAATTACACCATCCATTAAACCTTCCCTCAGCGGCACTGGAGGGGGAGGGAAGACTTTTCTCCTGCTTTTTCCTGCACGTTTGTGGCTGGAGCAGATTGAATGGCAATACACAGGCCAAACCAGCCAGCCTTTGCTTTGGCTTCTGTCACGTGGCCACTCTACTACAGCTAGGAGGTGGGCCAAGCAGCCTTCAAGCCTTCGCAGAACCCCTGTGAGGACATTGTGGCCCCGGAGGTCCCTGGACCACAAGTTAAGAACCACTGCCTTAGAGGAAAACAATGGCAAACCTTAACTTGTCAAGAAAACACTATGATAGGGTCACCATTAGTTGGAAATGACTTGAAGCTACACAACAACAGACAGAGTGTACACAGTTGCACTATGTTGTTGGGCACTTCAGGGAACTGAAGAGGACAGAGTTCAGGGAACTGAAGAGGATAGAGGAGAAAATATGTCTCTCTATCTTGTTCCACCGACACAGTTTTTGCTGAATGAGTAGGCTGGCCAGAGGCAGAAAAGGACAGGGCTGCTGGACCTTTCACAGTAGTACAGTTTTTCCTCCGTATCCACAGATTTAAGTATTCACAGCTTGAAAATATTCTTTAAAAAATAATAATCCAAAAAGCAAACCTTGATTTTGCCATCTTATATAAGGGACACTATTTTGCGATGCCATTGCATATAATGGGACTTGAGTATTCATGGATTTTGGTATCCATGGAGGGTCCTGGAACCAAACCCCAGCAAATATGAAGGGACAACTGTACTTCGATGCCAGAGCACAAGAACTCTGACCAAAAAAAAGCTGTCAAGCTCACACATCTATTCAGTGCAGTCAGGCTCTTTCTCTCACACACAACTCCAGCCTTGCTTTCCAGGAAAGGTAATCCTTATGTACTCAGGTGTTATTCTCAAGAGTAATCAAGGAGGTTATTCACCTGCAACCCTTTCCAAGAACTTGAGGCACTAAGGGACTCCAGTGCTGAGCTTTCCTGATTGCTGCTTAATTTTTACTTCCTTCTCCCCCCACTTCATAAACACTTTATAAACGCATCTGGCAAAACATGAACCTCCCATATTAGCAAAGGGCTATGTTGGAGGAGGAAATTCTTCAAGGGTCATACCACTTAACTCAAACTGCAGCAAAAATTAAGTTCTCTCCTACCCATTATTATTATTATTATTATTATTATTATTATTGGGCACAGCAGGGGTAGGGGTCATGTGTCCCTTTAGATGTTGTTGGATTGCAGTCTCCAGCATTCCTCACCGTTGGCTCTGCAGTCTAGGGCTTTTGGGATTTGCAGTCCAACAACTTCTAGAGGGCCCCAGGATTCCTGTATATGTTGTATGTGGTCCATATTGCTATGCACCTGAAAAGATTGCCAATGTCTTTCTTTGGGCTGCCAAGATTAGCTGGAAATGTTTCTTTATCTTCCTTCTGGGCAAAACACTGAACTGTTGGTTTTTGCAGATGAGCCTTTATAAAGGCACAGGAATAAGCTCTGGGGTGGGGAACTGAGCAAGGGGAAAGGGTCTCTTTTAAAAAAATACAAAGTGGGATTTATGCAGTCTTCCAGATGTTGTTGGAGTGCCCCTCCTAGCAGCCCTAGCCAACATGCCCCATGGTGGGAACTGTTGAAAGTTTCAGCCCAAAAAGATCTGGAGGTCTACAAGATTATTTTCCTCTATTTTCTCCCTCTCTTGGACTGTTCTTTAAAAACACAGGCATCTTTGTTCTTTTGTTACATGCTCACATTTTTCCTGACCAATTCGATGTATAAGAGCCTAATAATCCAAAAAGCAAGCCTTGATTTTGCCATCTTCTATAAGGGACACCATTTTGCTATGCCATTGCGTATCATGGGACTTGAGTATTCACACATTTTGGTCTCCACGGGGTGTCCTGGAACCAAGCCCCAGTGAATATGAAGGGCAACTGTATACTTTCCTATCTACTAAACTAATTATGTTACTCCACAAGTTTCCTTTAGATTCTATGTGTCAATATATCAATTTAAGAACAATAAATCTTGTACTTATACAATAGTTGTCCCTCTGTATCCACAGATTTGGTATCCATGGATTTAAGTATTCATGGCTTGAAAATATGCTTCGAAAAATAAGAATCCAAAAAGCAAACCTTGATTTTGCCATCTTCTATAAGGGACACCATTTTGCTATGCCACTGCATCTCATGGGACTTAAGAATTCATGGATTTTGGTATCCACGGGGGCTTCTGGAACCAAACCCCAGCAAATATGATGGGACCACTGTATACTTTCCTATCTACTAAACTAATTATGTTACTCCACAAGTTTCCTTTAGATACAATATATCAATATATCAATTTAAGAAAAATAATTCTTGTACTTATACAACAGTTGTCCTTCTCTATCCAGAGATTTGGTATCCATGGATTTAAGTATTCATGGCTTGAAAATATGCTTTGAAAAATAAGAATCCAAAAAGCAAACCTTGTATTTTGGCATCTTCTATAAGGGACACCACTTTGCTATGCCATTGCATAGACTGGGACTTGAACATTCACGGATTTGGGTATCCACAGATTAGGTCCTGGAACCAAACCCCAGTGAATAGGACGGGACAACTGTAATTGGGTAGTGTGAGCAGGACCGGTTTAAGGAATTGGGGGGGGGGCTGCAACACTTTTTTTGGGGGGGGACCCATATATTTATCTCAGGTCAATGTAACCTACCTGAACCTATTCCCAGTATAGGGTATCTAGATTATTACTCATAAAGCTTTTGCAAGGGGAGGGTTAGGGTGGTCCCCCTACAATGAGGGCCCTTAGATTATTACTCATAAAGCTTTTGCAAGGGGAGGGTTAGGGTGGTCCCCCTACAATGAGGGCTCCTAGATTATGACCCATAAAGCTTTTTACAAGGGGAGGGTTAGGGCCAGCCCCCTACAATGAGGGCCCCTAGATTATGACCCATAAAGCTTTTTGCAAGGAGAGGGTTAGGGCGAGCCCCCTACAATGTGGGCCCCTAGATTATGACTCATAAAGCTTTTTGCAAGGGGAGGGTTAGGGCGGGCCCCCTACAATGAGGGTCCCCGTGGGACCCTTCCACCGGCTCTGAGTGCGAAGGATGCGCGCGTGCGGTCCAGCCTCCAGGGACCTGCAAGCCAGAGCGGAGGAGGCGGCGGCGGCGGCGGCGAGGGGTCCGGGAGGGCTGCTGGCGGGGAGTGCCTCCTGCCAGCCGCCTGTGCCGGCGGGGGGCCGGTCGGTGGGTGGGTGAGTGGGCGCCAGGCCGTCGTCGTGGCCGGGTGGGCGGAGCCGCCGGTGGGAAGGAGGCGCCGCGCTGGGGGCTGGAGCGGCGGAGAGGCGGGCGTCCCTGAGCCGAGGACGAGGCGGCGGAGGCGGCGGCGGCAGAGCCCGCCCGAGAGAGCGCCAGGCGGCCAGGCAGGCTCCGCTAAGGCAGCCCCCTCTCCGCCGCTGGGCTGCTGGAAGGCGCCGAGAAGGGGGCAGCGGGCAGCCGAGGAGGAGCCGGCTAGCCACGGAGGGATCGCCCCGCCGCCCCTCCGTCCCCCCGGAGCCAGGCTGGGCGCCCGCGGCGGAGCACCCAAGTTCCTCCTCGCCCCTTCCCCGGCGGCGGCGGCGGCGGCGCCCCAACTCTCAGGAATGAAAGCTCTCCAGGCAGACCTCGTCCTCCTCGGCTTCTTCCTTCTCAGCCAAGGTAGGGACACCCCCCCTCCCCGCAAGACAAGCGCAGCGCCCTCCGAGGTCCCCGCCCGGCTCGGGAGGCAGGCAGCCTTGGCGCCTCGCCGGGAGGAGCGGGGCAACTCCGCCGCAAGCGAGTTTGCTTTCCCAGCTGGGGGGTGATGGGTGGGTGGGTGGCTTTTTTGGGGGGGAAGGGAAGTCGATCTTCCCCCCCCCTTCGTCTTCCATTCGCTCTCCCTCTTTTCCCCCCTCCTGGTCTCGGCGGGCGGCCCTTCCGCGGGAAAGGGGGGAGACAGAGTTGGGGAGCGCTCTCCCGGGCGGCGGAGGCGTCACCAACCGCTGGCTAAGCTCCCTTGCCCTCTGTGCCTACTAGGCTCGCTTGCCCTCTTTTCCTGCTGGGCTCGCTTGCCCTCTGTGCTTACTAGGCTCGCTTGCCCTCTGTGCCTGATGGGCTCCCTTGTCCTCTGTGCCTACTAGGCTCGCTTGCCCTCTATACCTGCTGGGGTCGCTTGCCCTCTGTGCTTACTAGGCTCGCTTGCCCTCTGTGCCTGATGGCTCCCTTGCCCTCTGTGCCTACTACGCTCGCTTGCCCTCTGTGCCTACTAGGCTCCCTCGCCCTCTTTGCCTGCTGGCCTCGCTTTTCCTCTGTGCCTGATGGGCTCTCTTGTCCTCTGTGCCTACTAGGCTCGCTTGCCCTCTGTGCCTACTAGGCTCGCTTGCCCTCTTTTCCTGCTGGGCTCGCTTGCCCTCTGTGTCTACTAGGCTCGCTTACCCTCTTTGCCTGATGGGCTCCCTTGTCCTCTGTGTCTACTAGGCTCTCTTGTCCTCTGTGCCTACTAGGCTCCCTTGCCCTCTTTGCCTGCTGGGCTCACTTGCCCTCTGTGCCAACTAGGCTCCCTTGCCCTCTGTGGCTACTAGGCTCGCTTGCCCCCTGTGCTTGCCGGGCTCGCTTGTCTTTGCCCGCTGGGCTCGCTTGCTCCCTCCGCCTGCTAGGCTCGCTGGCTCTCTCCCCGCTAAGCGATGCGTGGCTTTGCCCGGCTCCCGCCAGCGCCTGTTCCGGAGCGGGGAGCCGCGGGGTGGGCGAGTCGGCTCTGCCTGAAAGCGGCTGCTCCGCGCCTTGGTTGGTGCTCCTCTCGGAAGGAGGGATGGGGTGGTGCGTTCTTGGTGGTGGTGATGGTGATCTTTTTTTTCCGGAGGCGAAGAAGGTATTGCGGGGGGAAAGGAGTGAGGTGGAGGCAAAGGACCCCCTCGGCGACCCTATTCTGTGCAGGTTGACGGGGAAGGAAGGGGGCCGTGCGGGGCTTTCCTCCGCCACGCGCGGCGTGGAGGGGCCGAGAGAGAGAGGCTGCGTTGCTCCTCCGAAGCCCCGGCTTTTTGGAGGCTCCTCGCGGTCTGTGCCTCTTGGATGCCCCACGGGAGAGCGTGGGAAAGCGGCGTGGGGCGCCTCCGCTAGGGCGGTCAGGGCTTCCCCGGACGCGATTGCCTGGCTGCTGCTTCCAGGAAGGATGGAGAGAGGAGGGCTTTCTCTCCCCCTTGGGCTGCTTAGGTCCTGAAGCCCCTTTAGGGTCTCAGGTGGGACCCCTTAAATTGGAAAGACCCATTAAGAATTTGGGAGGGGACGTTTAAGAGAGGGGGGTTTTATTTTTATTTAATTTTTGTTTGTTTTAAACTCTTGGCAGTGTTGTGTTCCAGTTCATAGATGCTGAGGTCCCAGAGGTGGGATGCTTCCTTGGCAAGCTCATGGCTTGGGGCTGAGGGGTGGGTGGGCGACCACCTGTGGAACAGAGGGACTTGGAAGAACTTGGCTCTCCATGTGCCCTAGAAATGCGCACACATCCCCTCCGTTCACCCGATGCCAAAGCCGTGGGTGCCATCTGTGTCTCACGGAGACGCCCAACAGTCCCAGCCTCATTGTTTGGGTGGAGAACACAACAGGTCCATCTGTTGATGAAAGGAAGAGGAAAACTTAGTGCCCTGCTTCCAATGGCAGGGGGTGTTGTGGCTTTTTGCATCCTGCCCATCTCCCTTCCCTTTGTTGGCAGCATGGGACAAACCGCAGGGGCATCAGTTTGTTCGATAATTCTTGCTCAAATTTCAGTGCCTATGCTTGCATTGCAAACTCCCTCCCACATTGATAAATGAATGAATATTGGGGGGATTGCATTGATAGATATGGCACACAAATACCACCTCAGTACAGTTGAAGGTCTATTTGCAACACAGAAGTCCGTTTTTGCTTTTTTCTTAAGCCCATTTGTTCCTCTTTTTACCCCAAGTCCAAGCAGGGAATGTGTTGGGGAACCTGCAGAAGTCTGGGTTTCATATCAAATGGGGTTTGGTTTCTTTCTTTAGCAAGAGAAAGCATAAGGGACATGAAAGTGGAGGCATTGATATTCAGAGCAGCTGCCTTTGTCCAGCATGGATGAGTCTAGCTCTCCTGTCTGAAGTGCTGGTGTATTTCTAGTAGCTCCTTGAAGCCTGGAGAGGTGGTAGCTGCCCTCCTTCAGGAAGCTGCTCCCTTCCTGGGAGTGGGTAGGGAGAGGGGACACATTTCATGCTCCTTTGTGTGTGTTTAGATTTCAAGACACAAAGTAATGGGATGGCAGGAAACTGGGTTAGTAGCCCAGTGGAGCCTGGCTGGCTTGAATGCAATTATTACTTTGCTCCTTACATTGATTTAGTGGCTAATGCCAAACTAGCCCCTAAAGTCCCTGTAAAGAACCTATAGGGTGGACTGCCATCAGAAAGTTTTCTTCTCCTAAAGGCATCTCTGTGTGCAATCTCTGTTGGTGCATGTTTTGATTGATCGTCCCTGTGATTCTAGGCAGAGGCAGGCTATAAAGATACTGTCTTTTAGCAGTGAGATGGCGTGTCCTCAGAAATATTTTGGATGTGCTTCTTCCTTTTACTTGTTTTGCGCTGTGTGACATATTTGCCATAGCCCTGGAAATCCAATTGGTTCATGTCTTTTTATGCCACGGGTGGGTGTATGCTGCACACATGGCTTTGTACACCCTGTTGTATCTTGTTAGGATCCCAAAGATGTCAGTTAACATGCTACTTGCAAATAACCATCTAGACCTCGTAGCTTCACAAACAAACTCCTGACAAACAAACATAGCTTACTTTGGGGCAGGCAGTTTGAGGGTTTGTCCTGAGGGCAATTCATTATCCCCCCCCCAATTCTATAAAAAGTTGGTGAGTGTATAAGGTACATGGTAGAAGCTCTAACTGCTAAACTTACAGGAGGGTATTCAAACAGTCGTCAAAAACCCTGCATCAGTGTAATATGTGGCATCTTATACAGGGTCACTCTAGAGTTTCTCTGCTTGTTGTCTTTGCATCTGTGTGAAGCTTTTGCTACAGACAGCATGTCCGGGGTGCAGTGGGCTCCTAGAAACCAAGTCGCATCCCCCCAACCTGGAAAGCAGCACATAACATATTGTAGAAATCTGTGGTCATTCTTTTGCAATAATCGCTTCCTAGGGATGCTATGTTTCTGTCTATTCTACCGAAACATGTGGGGAACAGGTAGCAGTTTGATCTGTCTCAGCTGGTGTTTCATGGCACAAAGTGCAACTGCTTTTTCTTTTCTTTTTCTTTTTCTTTGAAAAGAGCCTGCTAATGCATCTTTGCATCCCTGTGCAGCCCTTTTTAAAGCAGTCTCTTCAAAACCACATCTTCATAATATCTCTGACATGTAAATGCCCACAGGCAAATCTACTGTGTCAACTTCCCACTCCTTCCAGCCTCTGTGTCCGACCCTGAATCTCTGCTGATGGTCTTAAGAGGGCTAGCAAAATCATGAAGGATGCAATCTCTAAAGAGGCAGGTTGGAAAGGGATTGTTAACGGTCAGTTCTGGTTTTCCCTTCAGATGGCACAGTGAAAGGAATTGCTCCTCTGACACTGTTGTGCAGTGTCTTGTTGTCATCAGGCAGATGAGCAATGGTTGTCCTGGCTTTAAAAATTTGACAGCTGCCAGTGTTCTCTTTGTCTTTTTGGGTTTATTTTTGTTCCTCCTTCCTTCCCTGGTGCTATCCCCCGCTTTTTCTGCTGTTGCTTTCCCTAAGCTGTCAGGGCTACAAGGCTTCACAAAAACTGGTATAATGTCACAAGGAAATTTACCTCCCGCTAGTGAGCAGCAGCAGTGGTGTTCCTTGGTGGGAAAGAGAAGTGACCCTGTCGTAGGGTTTATTTTTATGATGATGATTTTGCCATGTTTTTGTTTTCACCCTTAAAAAAAAATCCTTCTCATCCTTTGATCTGAGATGTTTTAGGGTGGAAACAACAATACAAAAATAGAGAGAGCCCCCCTGCTGTCTGTCAGATCCAGAGCTGTGTGACATCCACTTACAGCCAAACAGCATCCTTGTTGTGCCCTTGAGCAGAACTTTGTTGTCACACAGGGAGCCCCTGGCACCACTGTGGCAGCTCCTTTGGGCAGTATTTTGTTCTGTGACTCATGGCTCTCTTGGACAGTGTGAGCCCATTGGGTGGGTGGGGAAAGCTTTCTCTTGGAAACAGGAGAAAGTCATGGATTGAGACATGGCTAAGATGTGCGAGATTGCTGATGGTAAGGACTCTCTGTACATGTGTATCTTTGTGTGCATGCCAGACATGAGGAACAGTGGCTGAGGCAGCATAAGGTAGGACCTTTCAGGGGATTCTCTTGTAGGATCGCTTTGGTTCTAGAAGGTCTGCTATGAGTAGGTTTGTCCAGCGGTGACTGGGGGCTTCCATGTCAGTGCGGTGGTGAACCCACTCTGAATTTTAATCCACTCCAAGTGAGCAATCCAAGGTGCTGAACTGTCCTGATTCTAAACTTAAAATAAATTCAGCATCTTGGACAGTACCTTTGGGAGCTCCAAAATGTGTTTACTGCACCACTGATGTGCAAACTACAGCCACCAGTGGTTAATCTACTGTTGTTGCTGCTGCCTATCTGCTTGTCCTTTAGCTTTGGGCTGAATCTACTTAAAGGAGGGCAGAGATTAGAGGTACTTTCTCCTGTCAATATTCACTTAAAGGGGGAAAGGGGAGCATATAGCGAGAGCAAGGAGAAGCAGCAATATGGCCAGGTTTGGCCAGGGGCCCCTGCAGTTGTTCAGCAATGTGGCCATCTTATGCTGATTCCAGGCCAATGAACACACACCTTTCGCCAACAGGGTAACTACTATCTATTCAATATATATAATTCTCTTGGGTATGTTGCCTTTCCCAGTGTGCTGATTGGCTGCTCAGGAAACAGACCCAACCAATCACCACCCACATGCAAATTCCCTCTCCACCTCACAATCCACTCCTGCCACTTAGTCTGTGGCCCAGATTGGGACCCAGACAGTCAACTGGCGGCAGCAGCAGTGGGATGACACTGCCAATGCTGCAACAGGACTCAGGCAGTCAACTAGTAGTGGCAGGGCAACAGAGTGAGTCACCCTCCGCAATTCCAGGAAAACCGTAGAACACTGAGAAGGGGAGGAGGAATTTAAAAATTCACCAGCCTACCTTACAAGGTTGTTGTGAGGTCTACCAGATGTTTTTTGGAGAGTTTTTTAAACGGCATATGCTATACCGTGTCCAGCTAGTATGTTAGAAAACAGTAGCATAAGAAGTCATATTTTATCCTTTTTGAATAAAATATAATGGTGGGGCTTGTGACAACTAGTTTTTGATGAAATGTCTCTCCAAGTGCTTTTTCTATTAGCAGTCCAGTTGATGAGAGCATGGAGGAGGGCATTCCTTTCCAGGATGGCTGTGCAATATGTTCTCTCACCCACCTCTATTAGTCTAGCTGTCAGTGAAGTATATTTGTGCTGTTGTTGGGGGTATTTATTTATTTGGTATGAGTTTAATATACTGGGTCTGTGAATGCAATCACATACTCTTGTACATAGATTTCTAAAAAAAAATGCATGGCGTGAGGGCAGATTGTGTAGCAACCTGGTGTACCCTCCATTGAGTTCTATTGTGGAAGAAAAATAGCACAAAATGTAGCAAACAACATTATACCTTGTGAGCTGGGCAGGGGTGAGGAAGGGGGGGGGAAGAATAATGCAATTTCTTTCTCTTCTTTCTCTTTTAGGATAAGAAAAGTGGTTAGGATAAGAGTGCATAGACAACTCTGTCAGCATTTTGAATGTATGTGTTGATCCTGTCACCTGCCTGGCCTTCTTCACAGTCATCTTGACACATAGAAAGGATAGCTACTTTTCTTATTTCTCTTATGAGCTTTCTTTTCTCCGACATTATTCCATCAATCCCTTGCTGGACCGCAGCATCTATTTATGCTTAGCATTATATTTATACATATATGTTTTCCTTTATATTGGTGTCCCTTCATATCCGCTGGGTTTGGTTCCAGGACCCCCCGTGGATACCAAAATCTGTGAATACTCAAGTCCTGTTATATGCAATGGCATAGCAAAATGGTGTCCCTTATATAAGATGGCAAAAGTCAAGGTTTGCTTTTATTATTTTTTAAGAATATTTTCAATCCGTTAATACTTGAATCCATGGATACCAAATCCATGGATACGGAGGGCCAACTGTATGTTGGGACAATATCCTTCCCGAGCTTCTGAGTAGGCTTGAATAAAACTAAAGTCTTCACTATGGTAGTGGACAACTCTCTAAGGATTCAGTTAATGTTGTTCTGGTGGGATTAGAAATCCTAATCCTTACCGGCATATTCGTTCCATTGCATGATTTCTTGTTTGTTCTGTCAAGTATTGGTGAACACAGTGCAATGGATATTTTCCTATAGTCTAGGGGCAGAGAAAATGTGTTCTTCCATGTGTTGTTGAAACTCAGCTCCCATAAATCCTTGCCATCATAGCCAGAAGGAAAGGATGATGAGAGATGCAGTTCAACAACATTTGAAGGGCCCGAAATTTCCCAACCCTCTTTTAGTCCTTGATGGAAGTTTCACTTTCTTTTGGAGAGAATCAAATGTCTAGCATCTAAGCTGTGGGGAGGGGCAGATAGATTTGTCATGCATTATTATAATCATAATAGGATTCTTTGGGAAATCTTTAGAATCAGGAAAGTTCCAGCGAAAGTGGTGTGGGAGGGCAAGAAGTTTCTAGAACTGTAAAGGTGGGCTGCCTGTGTGAAGAAATGCATAACAGTTTAAAGAAGGCAGTGAATGTATTGAAATGCATTTTAAAAACACAATAAAGCACCACTTTAAAACAATCAAATTTACGACAAGTATGCTAGTGTTATATTGACATTTCCTGCTGGTGAGGCCCGGATGAAGAAATGGTTCCCTTCTCTGTACAAAGAGTAGATGAACCTGCCAGTCATAGTTCCTTCTTTTCCCAACTGTAGATTTGCACCATCCCACCTTTGAGTCTTTAAAGCAGTTCAACACAACCTTCTACCCCTTTTTGCAGATTTTTACAACAACATTTTCCTAATGATGAATTGCAATAATATATTTGACACTGGAAGCCATACTATGGACATATCATGGGATAACTTGACTCATCGGAGAATACTATAAAGCTTGGTAAAGTGGAAGGCAGTAGGAAAGGGAGAAGACCACGCTGCAGATAGATTGATTCAATCAAGGAGCCCTGGTGGCGCAGTGGTTAAATGCCAGTACTGCAAGCCACCACATCGCAAGTTCGATTCCAGCCAGCTCCAAGGTTCACTCAGCCTTTCATCCTTTCATAGGTCGGTAAATTGAGTACCCAGCTTGTGGGGGCAATTAGCTATCACACATTGGAAATTGTTTAATGCAGTGTAGATGTGTAAATAGCTATTGCTTAAAACAATTTGTAAGCCGCTCTGATAGCCTTGTGGCTGAAGAGCAGGGTATAAATAAATAAATAAAAAGGAAGCCACAGTTCAGAGTTTGGTTATTGATAATCGGGGCTGATGAAGTTCTTTCATTCATAGGGTTGTCATAAGTCAAAACTAATCAATGACAAATAACAACATGTATGATTTCTCACTAAAATATACATTTTTGTGTGTACCCTTCTATGATTTATACATTGTAATGCGTGTTTTGATTGGGGAACTCCCTTGTACAATTTGGCAAAGTACAGTGCTGCTTTTGAAGGATAAGTTTCAGTTCCTATATTGGTTAAAAATGCACAATTTCTTCCTTGACTCCAGAACACAGGTGTACTTGCAATTGTAGCAAACATACAGTTATTGTCATGTAAAATAACAAGTTATTCTGAAGAAGCCAAAATTCAGTTCTCATTTCAAGGAGAACAGAAGGTTGAAGTCTGTTGAAGATAGGAAAAGGTTTTTCGTACATGGTTGTCTAAGCGGTCAGAATACTAGAGCCTCCTGCGCTGCCTAGTCTAAGTTTAAATTACTCTGTCAATGAGGCATGTGCAGAAGTCAGTTTTTCCTTTTCTTGCAGTAAGATGCACTTCAGAACAGAGGAACTTCTTTTTGAAGTGCAATCCTTCTCTATCTCCTGTTATTGAACTACTCTTTCAATCCGGAACCCATGCAATTGAAAATACGTTCCATTGATTTTTTAATTTTGATATTTATTTTTTTTGGTGGAACTTGCTTTCAGTGCATTTCAGCTTGTAATTAAAGGGAGAATCTGCATGGTGTTTATCCCTAGAATCAAATATACTGCTTGATCGCATCTGATTCCTTGTAAACCATGCCAAGCATATATCCTTTAATTCAGACCTTTCTGCCTGGTCCCCCTGCCTCATCTCTCCAGCAGATGTGCACAGTATGGGAGATAGTGTGGGCTGGATATAAAAAAGGGGAGGGGATAGTTCACCCAAGTAAAGAAAAAGGAATTTAAAATAATCTGCATTCAAAGGGGTTTTTTTTGCTAAGATCATCTTTGGATACAGCATAAGCAACTACAATGGGCCGTTGAGCTGGACTTCGTGGAAGTAATCATCTTATGTTCAGTAGGTTTGCTTGTAGCTCTAGCATGAAGGCATAAACTGATTTGCAGGCGTCACCTTGAGTAGATGATACCTCCCACTAAATGTTTATTTTCTGACATGGCACTCCTAAAAATGCCACTTTGGTGCCCCTGATAGAGCATTGTGCTGGGGTATTGATGAGAAATTTTAAATGATGGTTACACTCAGCTTCTGGGCATGGCACAGGGCACTGCTGCCAGAACCTACATCCCCTCCAACATTTCACAGTTAAAAAGTGGGACATGTGTGGGCCAAATAACATCATTGGGTGGTCGAGATGGCGCAGGTTATAAATGAGGAAGAAGAGATGAGCTAGGAGAGGCTGCAGCAATTTGCTTTTGCATGAGTTCACAGGGAAGGGGAAGATTCTGTCCTTCTCCTCCCCCTGCTGACTTAACTGAGTGCAAGTTACTTTTGCATTTTGAACTCAGTTTGAAGGAATCTGAGGACAAAAGCGGTAAGTGGCAGGAGGAGACAGAAACTGGGAAATTTCAAAAGCAGTAGAAAAAGTGGGATGGCAGAGCATTAATTCGGATTGTACCTGTAAAATTGGGAAAGTTGGAGGGTATAAACCCACTGACAGTGATGGGGGAGGGAACCTCTCAAGACTACTTTGCCCAGAATCTGGAGTTGGCTCTAGACAGTTCTTAGTAGGAGGACTAAGAGAGCTTAAGCTGGAGTGGGAATCATGTGGCTTTCTAAGTGATGTTGGACTGCAAGTCGCAGGACTCCTTACCATCGCTTCTGCTAGCTAGGGCTACTGAGACTAGCCGTTGTTTGGAGGGCCTGATGATTCCTGCCCCTGTCTTAAAAGAACTTTGGAAGGCTTTAACAAAATTGTTCATTTTTCCTCGAACACACCAGTGGGACCACTTTCTAGAACATGGTTTTTGGTGGGGATCAATCTATCTTTCTCTTAATAGGTTTTTGCTCTGGCTATTATTCCTTTCCTTTGTAGCTTTTCTTAACATGTTCCGTTCCGTTTAAAAAGCTAGGAAGTTGCTTTGACACAGATATATTCCCAGACAAGGAGGAAGCAAAGACCCTTCAGATCTACTCTGTTTACCTCAGTGGTCCCCACACTTAAGATCCCTGCTGTGTTTGGACTTCAAATCTCCAAGACAACATAGTGATAGTGAAGGAGTCAACAAACTGTTTTACAATGACGTTTCAAGATCCACAAGTTGCAAATCACTATGATGAATCCTAAGAGACTGGTCCAATATGCATGAATGTAATCATAGCTTTATTTTCTCTACTACTAGATAGATATCAACCTCATGTTTACTGAACATTGGTCTCAGGAAAGCACAACAGCTTACTCTCCAACTGTCCCTGTTCTGTAAGGACAGTCCCAATTACTCCTGTGTTGCCCCCATTGTCTCAGTTTCTCTATCTTCCTACTCTTCCCCTTTGTCCTCTGCAAATGGAGTTCAATGTGCAAAAGCAGTTTGCCCTCAATTAACTCAGCATGAGGTAGAAGAGAAGAGGTGACAACATCTTGCCCTTTCCCAGTGGGCTCAGGCAAAAGCAAACTGCTGTAGCCGCTCCTAGCTTGTCTGTTCTTCCTCACTAATAACTTTTGCTATCTGATGTTGCTTGGTGACACTTGTCCCAGTTTTCATCAGTGAAATGTTGGAGGATTTGCTACAGCTCAGTCATATTTTACATGGTGAGGATTTGGGCTTTGCCACTTGAGAAGGAGCTGTAGCCAGTTCTGCCCCGTCTGCGTGAGATTACTTAGATGCTTTTTGCATTTTCAAACATGTGTTTGCCACACCCACATGCTACTTGTACCACACTCAAGAGTCTTCATTGTGTAAGGCAGATGTCCGTCTTCCAAGTACAACAATTTCTTCAAGTGTATGGAGGAAAAGGTTTGTTGCGGCTGTATGCCTTCAAGTCAACCCTAAGGCAAATCTATCACAGGGTTTCCTTGGCAAGAGTTGCTCAGAGGGGGTTTGCCCTTGTCTCCCTCTGAGGCTGAGAGAATGTGATTTGAGAATGAGACCAGTGGGTTTCCATGGCTGATCTGGATTTCAAACCCTGATCTTCAGAGTCATAGTCCAATGCTCAGAAAACTATACTGTGCTCGCTCTGGTAAATGCTCAAACCACTACACCACACCGGTCCTGGTAAAAAGTGTGGTGTGGGTGTGTAGAAAAAGCCATATTTGTCCCCAGCCTGTTTCCACAATGCCTGGCTTCTGCATTGGTCCTCCTAACTAGAGGTGATCAGAGAAGGTTGCTTCAAAAAGCTGGTTGTGCAGGATAGATGCTTTTCCAAGGCAGTCTTCCCAGAGCATTTTTTTGCTTTGAGCACTCACCCAGAAGCTGGGCATTTTAGAGGTAGGCTGTTGGAGCCAACATTTCTCTCCATAAACTGTTGGAGATGGCTTTCTCCCCGCTTCCCGCTCACCCCAAGGTTGCTGCAGAACTTTGGAAAAGATGGTAGCAGATAAAACAGACTGTTACACAGGGATGTAGTGATGATGGGGCAAATGAGGGTGTGGGTCTCCCAAATAAGAATTCTCTCCCCCCCCCCCAATTTTCAGCATTGCAATTGAGCATTTAAAAATATAGTTTAGGCAACTGGAGAAAAGGAATTGGTAGAATCCTATAAAACCTCAACACTAACAGTACATGAACTTACTAAAATATTGTATACATACAAGGAACCCTTTCCATGAATATGCAATTGGTGCCTCTACAGCATTGTGTGAAAATGCATTCTCAACTTTAACACATGCACTCATACCATAAAGCATTCAGCGCTTCATCAGAGAAAAGCAAATTTAGTAATTCTGGCTTTTGACTGTCACATACAGATCAACCCTCATATCCACAGGGGATATGTTTCAACACACACACACACACACACACACACTGTGGATACCTGAAATTATGGATAATAGGAAACCCTATTATTTTCAATGAAACAAAAGCTGGAAGTTGACCATAGAATTACATTGGAGGACCTAGAAATGGCTAGAGAGAACATATTTTTTTTTTCAGATGTGGATAAGTGAAACTGCGGGGGTTGACCTGTATTTGAAGAATTCTAAGCAGACAGTTTTCCACAATTCTGCAAAGAAATCAGGGCACAGACTTGATTAAGATTATTATAGTAGGATGTCTTGCACAATACATATTAACTTCTTAGTTACTGTTATTAAGGACTTATTCAGACGTGGCAAAAACCGCGTTATTAGGATGCAACAATAGCACAAAGGGTTGAAATTATCAAATGACACTGTCGCTTACCTGTTCCTGCTGTGTCGTGCTGGTGTGAATGAGGCATCACTTTTTATCGATGGCTTAGCCCATCAATAAAAAGTGACACCTCATGGGAGCGGGCAAACAACAAGGACATCTGATAATTTTGCACTTTTTGCTATCATCATGTCCAAAATGATGTAGATTCCCCCCAATATTTTCCTCATCTGATAAAGTCCTTAGTTTATAAAACCATTTTCCATGTGAAAAATATTTTATTTTAGATTGATGTGCTGTTTTGAAAGCTTCACAATGTACTTTCAAATTAAAATGTATTAACTGGAGGTTGCTTTTGTTATTACCTTTGAAAAATTTTCTGCACAGAAACAAACATTTTATAATGACCAAACTCTTCTATACCCTCCCAAGCTATACCCTCACAACCTGCCCTGTGAAAATTGTACTCCTACACTTATGTGGTTATGCTTGTCTGGTGGATTTCCAGGATTCTAGCCATTTGTGCCACACATACCCACATCCAACAGGTAGGGGTTAAATATGTCTACTGTGAGATTACACACTTTATTGGCTCACATCTAACAAAAACTTTTCTCCATTGAATACCAATTACTCATACTTTAAGACATAGAATCATAGAATTGTAGAGTTGGAAGAGACCACAAGGGCCATCCAGTCCAACCTCCTGCCATGCAGGAAATCACGATCAAAGCATCCCCGACAGATGGCCATCCAGCCTCTGTTTAAAGACTTCCAAGGAAGGAGACCCCACCACGCTCCGAGGGAGTGTGTTCCACTGCCAAACAGCTCTTACTGTCAGAAACTTCCTCCTAATGTTGAGGTGGAATCTCTATTCCTGGAGCTTGCATCCATTGCTCCGTGTTCCAGTTTCTGGAGCAGCAGAAAACAAGCTTGCTCCATCCTCAATGTGACACCCCTTCAAATACTTAAACAGGGCTATCATATCGCCCCTTAACCATCTTTTTTCCAGGCTAAACATACCCAGCTCCCTAAGTCTTTCCTCATAAGGCATGGTTTCCAGACCTTTCACCATTTTAGTTGCCCTACTCTGGACACGCTCCAATTTGTCAATATCCTTTCTGAATTGTGGTGCCCAGAACTGGACAAAGTATTCTAGGTGAGGCCTAGAATAGAGTGGCACTATTACTTCCCTTGATCTAGACACTATACTTCTATTGATGCAGCTAGTTCTTGAGTTGCTGAAAAGCTTGCATTGGTGTTAATGTTAATGATTAAATGTTATGCCAATGACTTTATAAATATGTACTAGTATGGGTTTTCTTTACTACATTGCTTAGCAGAGTTCATTGCCCAGCCGAAGATGGCATTTCTCACACAAATTATCCATATAGGTGTCCCTCTGTTTTGGTATCTACGGCTTGAAAATATTCTAAAAAATAATGATCCAAAAAACAAACCTTGATTTGGCCATCTTATATAAGGGACACCGTTTGCTATGCCATTACATATAATGGGACTTGAGAATTCACGGATTTTGGTATCCACGGGAGGTCCTAGAACCAACCCCAGTGAATATGAAGGGACAACTGTGCATGCTTTTTAAAAAATAGAAAGTTTTTTTTTAAAAAAAAGTCTGGCATAATATCAGAAAGTAGTCTTAGGCTGGAATCCTGTTGGTTAGTCCCAACAGAGTATAACTATTAGATCAGTTGAAAGGTGAGCCAACACATGGTATAGGTAAAGCAACTGATATTGAAGGTCTGCCTCAGAGAGTCTTCTCTTTCTCATTCCTTGTTGTAGAGGCGAACCTAAGATCCTGAGGAACCAAGAGTATTTCTTGAACTAATCAGCTGTATATACTGTAATCCTGCATAATTTATTGGAATTAAAACATGCTAGTGGTCCACATTCTTGTCACTTCAAACATTAGCCAACAGAGATCTCCAAAGTCATTTTGCTACCTGAAATGGATGAGCCAATTCCCCCACCACAAGTCAAGGTTCAGCGTACCCAAAAATGAACACATTTGTTTCGGCACATGAGACAGAAAATCTAGCAAGTACTTCTCTACATCTCCAGCAATAAAATATAGCACATTAAATAACTAAACATGTTGTTGCCATTTTATGATGTGCTAAATCAGCTTAATGAAGTGCTTGCATCTTCCTATCTCATGTAGGTCCAGTCAAGGTATATTCACTAGGAAGGTCAATCTTTGCTCATGTTGTTCTCATATGCAGCAAGGAAGAATTTCAAAAGTGTTCTTTTTACTGAGAAATGCCATGAGAGTGTTTGTGCATTTTTGATTATTTTTGTGTGTGTGTTTGAGACTTCTTGGTGAATGTTTTTGCAATAAGCATTAATTGAATATATTCATGAGTTTGTAAACACAAACTCGCATCAACTGAGAGTATGTCTGCACCACACCAGACTCTGGAATGATGTCTTACCTGTTGATATATCCATACTCTGCTCATGCCCTGGCCGCTTAGTGTAACAATACACTGATTACTAAGACTTTATGACACATGAGTTGATGTGTATTGTTTGCTGTCTGTATCCATTTTAGTTGGTAATGAATGTTATTGTTAACTTATTGAAATACACACACACACACACACACACACACATACTGTAAAAGTATTATTTTTAAAAAAGTTGGAAAATCTCAGAGTAGTTGACCATATTTTTGACAGGGTGTCTTGATGTGTCAAGGGAAGTTGTGGAGAGAGACTTCCCCACTAAGGAAGGGAGCACTTAACAAATGTTCTTCCAATTGGTACTATCCACACAATTGTTCATGTATGTAGGAGTTGGGAGCAAAACTTCTGACCTTTCAGAAACTCAGTGGTGTTCCTCTGCTGCTGTGCATAGTATTCATCTTCCAAAATGCAATCATGAATGCTCGGCAAACAAACTTTGCTTTGGTTGTGCTGAAAGCTGAATCTAGCATGTGATGCAGATGAACACAATCTGCTCACTGTAGGCTGGGAGCCAACATGCACAGGCTTTCCCAGTGTTATTCTTTTCCCCCTGTGGCTACTGTACACTAGATGGTCACATGAACAGGCTCATAATAAGGGGGTAAAGGGAGAGCGTGATTGTCAAGCAGCATAGGGGAAAGGTTTGTGGATGCCACGTTGTTGATACTACCACTTTTGAAATATAGAGTCAAAGGAATTTATCAGACAAACCTCTAAAAATGTTTTGTTGCCAGCATATTTTAAACCATTTGTGTGCTGGCAAAATAACCCATTTTATCAAGTGTCACTGTAATAGTGTAAGAAGATGTGAGCATGCATAAAAGTGTAAAAACATGAAAATAAATGAAATGAACACATAAGCACAGAAACACACTTAGAAACATCCAGGTACAATGGTTCCCCCCCCCATAAAAACAGCATCCCATTCCTAGTTTTCACGTTCTCTCTTGGAAGTGTTCTGGCAGGCACCACCCATTGATGCTAGAATTGCTCCGGAAGAATGGGGTGCGGTTTCACATGCTCACAATTCTGCCAGAAAAAGTTCCACAGCAGATCTATTGATGGCTTGGCCCATCAATAAAGAAGAACGTCTTATTGACAATACTGAATCACAACGTCATGTGAAACAGGCACCCTTTTGTATTCATTGGGCATTGTTATGATGTGATATTTGCTGTGTCTGAAAAATTCCTAAATGATGATGCAGCCCTCTCTGATTTGCAGTGATTACAAACACATGCCTTTTTTTTTTTAGTGTGTGTGTGGGGGAGTTGTCGTGTTTCAAATTTTAGAGGAATTTATGCTTTGATTTATTTAATTTTCGATTATAGAGTGATGGGAATAAGTTAACACTACATAAACTCTCTCCCTTCCCAATTACTCCTACCTTTTTTTTGGGGGGGGCGGTAAGAGAAGAAAGAGCATCCAAGTGATGAAAGTAGCAATTCTTTCTTGCAGTTTGATGCAGCCCCTCCCTTTGTCTCACCTACCTTCATCCATTGTTCATGTGACAGATTGGAATAACCTGCGGCCGTGTGTGTTTGAACCTCGGAAAGTGTTTATTATGTTGATGGCATTTAATTAACAAATGACAATTTGTATTCAAGAACTCCATTGCACAGGCACCCATGGCGATTCTTTGTTTATTTGAAATAGCTAATAAATGTCTCTTAAGGTATAATATGTGGTAAAAGAAAAATCCTCTTCCCAGTGCAAAAGGGGAAAAACAAGAGACTATTCATTCATCTGACATTTGGTGGGTGATTATGGTTGACCCACACATTTTTACCCTAAAATACCATGCCCTACAATGCCATACAGGAAGGGTATCACCACAAATGACACAACACTATATCAGGAGTGTCATTGGACTACATTGCACATCAGTCTCTGATAGTACAGCAAGGACAAGCCAAATTTGCAGTTCAGAAACATCTGGAGGGCCACATATTCACTGTCCCTGCTCCCTGCCCTTGATAAGGCACAGAGGACCTGTTTCAACTTCATATCCACACACAACAGCAGGACCTATGTGTGACACAAGGCCTGTTTGGATACAGTAGTACTGAGTAGCACTTTCCCCTTTTCCAGGGTCTGAACAGCCAATTGATGCTATTGCAAGTATTTGACAGGCCATGCACATAACGTACAGGTGTGGCTGGCATACCATGCTGAGATAATGCACCTATACAGCATCTGCCTCTGTTCATTAGTTTGTCCAATAATATAATAGCATGGATTCTTGCTTCTGTGTGGGAAGCTGAATTGGAGAGAGTATCTTCTGCCTGCATTGAGCTTCTGTGCCCAGGTAAAAGACGAAGTCTACTCCTGCTTCCCACTCCCAAGGAAGTAGAAAGAATGCTACAATTTGTAAAAAAGTCTACCCTGCTATTGAAAGCAGGCACCTTCTCTCTAATTGTTTGTTGCTATCCGCCATTAAAAGAGACAGGAGTGAAGGGCCTTGATTACCGTATATTTCCCCTACCACCATCTTTCCCCAAATATATTCCAGGGCACATATGAGAATGCCGATTATATACTACCAAGAGTCAGTAAATGTCAATAATGGCTTAAGTGTTTCCTTTATATCACTGCAATTTAAAAGCATGAGCTTCTTGGAAACAAATGTCTTCCATAACTATGCAATGTTTAAGTACACAGTCAACAGTACTGTGAAGATTAAATAAATGTCAGTGCAGTGTGTGTGCTCAGTAACAAGTTAAAGAAGTTGAACTTACACAGCGACTGGTGTGCCTACAGCTTTCTTTCTGTGTTTCTGTGAGAGAGAACAAAAGAACCTGTTCATGGCACATAACAATCGGTAAAGATTGCCACATCAAGGCTATACATCTATAGCTTATCTAGAACAGTGCTTGCAGGATGCAAAGACTGAACTTGTTGAGAAGAGTGGTTCATAAGGAAAAACTTAGTACAGGGTTGGGGAACATGTGGCCTTTAAAATGTTGTTGTACTGCAGTTCTCATCACTCTTTGCCATTGGCAATGATGGCAAAGGAGTTGTGGGTCACACATTTCCTACTTGTGGCTTATAGAGAATTCCTGATTCACCAAGATAGCTGAAGACAGAGACAACACTAGGCTAGCTGAAGCTATTTTGACTCCAAATACCTCTCGGTCTAGGAAATTACTTAGACCTACCCTGAGCCTGCCCTAACTTTGTGTTGACTTAGAGGCTGTGCCCCTGTACTGGGGATTGTTTGGGGTCTGACATAACTTGGCTTCTCTCTTTTGCTTTACCCCTTCTTTTCTCCTTCTTCTAATCTCTTGTGCTATAGCTAATCTCAGCCAGCAGAACCGGTCTGCTGGAAGAACCCCCCCTAAAATGGAGGTTATGCCAACATAAAGGCAGTTTAGCTGGCAGAAGGCCAGTTCAGCCAGCAGATGAGGTTTCTGCCTATTCCTAAGCCTTTACAACCGGTACATCTTTGGTTTAGGAAGTCATAGCAATCAGGCAACATCAGCAAGTGAAGTGTGCATACATCTTGTTGTTTAAAGATTGGATTAAAATGAATGCCAAGCTCATGTGGATGGGAGCTCATAACTGGGTTTTAGGAGGAAAGAATATGAATGGAAGTTGGAATCTTTGAGATGCTCTTTCTAGGAATATATGAAAGGTGTGGGGTAAAAGACACTGGTTATGGCTCTAGTCCACCACGGGTGAATACAGTTCTCATAATCTCCCAGCCAGTATATCTGTCATAAAACAGTGGGTGCCTAAATTTATGCTGAACTATCATTTTAAAATGTCATCATGCACTTAGCCATCCACTGTTCTGTGTTAGCCACATCCAATCTCTGTTACTCCACACCTTTCATCCCCCTACATGGGATCATCTTGAGATTACAGAAGAAACTAAATGTGTAGTATTCTATAAGAGAGAGTGTGTGTAGAGAGACCAGGTTCTCCGGTGAAAGGGATGATAGAAGAGATTGCTAAGTCATTCATGATTGTTTTTGGACAGAAGCCAATCGGCCTTAATGCTCTTACATGAGTGCACAGGTGGTATGTTTCAGAAGATGCCTATTAGCATCAAAACCTCATCAGGTTGAACCAGAGGTACATTTGATATCCTCTTCTGTAGCAATTTTAGCATCTGGCCTATGTCTATATTTACAGCTCAGTGTGGATGAGGGTGGGGAAGAGGGTTCAATGTGCGTCTAGAGTAAACCACTGGTCCATGAAAATGAGTGTTCTAATTTTGCAGTTGCTAATGCACAGTGTTTCTGAAGCAATTAATAGAGATGCTTTTGCAGAAGAAGTAGGAAACACACTGGTAACCATTTTCGGCAATTATCCTGGGGAGCGGTTGGCCTCGGTGTGAATACACACACTTAGAGTCAAAAAACAGATATGAAACATGGGCAAGTACCCATGTTTTGCTTTGCCAAAAAGCGATATTACATGTTCTGGATGTTTATCTGAATCACTAGTTATGTAATTTTCTGCAATTGTAGATTTTCAAATGGTTACTTCACATTCTAGCATTAGCGGGCATCATTCCTGGTCTAAATATGGTTCACCTTGCTATTTACTTGCTGTTCAGCTGCTGCTGTGGGAGTAGATTCTGCATAGTTTTGTCCAGTTAATTTTACAAGAAGGCATTGCATCTTGCCCCATTCCTAATTTAACAAATAAGCTGTAATGACAGCTGGTACAGGTTGAGTATCCTTATCCAGAATTCTGAAATCCCAAATACTCAAAAATGCGAAACATGAGTGGGTGAGATAATCACACCTTTCTTTTCTGGTAGTTCAATGTACATGAACTTTGTTTCATGCGCAAAAATAGTAAAAATATTGTGTATAAGATTACCTTCAGGCTATGTGTATAAGGTGTATATGATACAAATGAATTTCATGTTTAGACTTGGGTCCCATCTCCAAGATATGTCATGTATAGGCAAATATTCCAAATTATTTTTAAAAATCCAAAATACAGAACACTTCTGGTCTCAAGCATTTTGGATAAGGGATACTCAACCTGTATTTTGTTACGGTTACTTATCCAGAGCGATAATGTAAACAACATTCACATGTGAGTGTGTGTATGTGTGTTTAATCCTCTCAGAGAAAGCTAGTCTCCATGTGTTGAGAGAGCCTTCCGGAACCAAAAGGTCAACTGCTGCAATATTTTTCACATCTCAGGTGTTTCTGCAAGCATTTCATAAAGGTTTCCCCACTCCCACAAGAAACATTATTTTATACAATCTGCTTTGCCATTTTTTCCCTTGAAAAACATTCTACTTTGTGCAAAATGTCATTTTTCAGGAAAATTTTTGCTCCGATATCCCAAAATGCACCCCCTAAAAAACAAAACAAAACAAAACAAAACCCTCCCATCAAAATGCTCATAAACTCATGTTTCATGAGTTTCACCCAGTAATGAGAAACCTTTGCACATGCTTGGGTTTCTTTTTGGTTTTGCATACAAGGATGAAATAAGTAAAGATTTACATCCCTAGTCCATAGGTACTGTACAAATTTGTATTGCTTGCTTCACAAATGGAAAACCATGGCTCTTCTGTATGTCCCTGTTAAAAAGGCCACTACTGAAAAATTCAGCTATCTGTTCCCTAAAGGAAATGCCCTCAGTATACCTATTAAATGGTACTTGCTGTGTGCCAAAGACAAGAGAGCACATGGCATGCGAGATGTGTTCACAATGCGGTTGTTATGGGTGAATCATGCAAGGGAATTTTCATCTTGCAGTGGGAAAACCAAGTTGGTGCATGGGAAGTAGATGTTCAATTTTAATTTTGTCCTGAAGAACAATGTCCTTCCCAAATAGAATGATCAATCATTCTAGAGAAATTTTACTGAACGCAACTTGAAACTACCATATAGCCTATTTGGGCAGTCACTGAAATCCTTGTCTACTGGCCCTGGGCTTTCCCTTCCTTCCTTCCTTCCTTCCTTCCTTTTTTGACAGAGCTCCTTGTGCTTTGAACCATAAAACCTGATAGGTCTGTGTTATTATGGAAGTCTTAAGAACTTGAACTCTGCTAGTGAGCATCATAAATATTTTGTGACTTCTGTCAAAACAGATGACAATGTCTCATTGTGTTTTTGATGCTTTGAGTTGAGAAGAATCTGGATGTTCTTTTGAGTTGGGAAGAACATGAATGCACCTAGTAAGGTACTATGGCCTACCCAATACAGACTCACTCTTTCCCAAAGCAAAAACAAAAGGTTTCTCTTGGATAACCTTTTATCCAAGAGAATCCAAAGGCGGTGGTCTGTAGTCCATCTTGCTTGAGAGAGACATCCTGTCTATATGGCAAAAAAATTCTGAACGGCGTTTGAAGGATCGATCACCTCTACAGATGGCCGTTTAAACACACATGAGTCATTTGGAGGGGGGAGGTCTGCAAAACTCACCCAAAAGTCCATGAGCGGGGGATCTGGGACTTCATCAGGATCTCTGGGAAAAATCTGTGCAGCTTCCGAATGAGCAATTGTTTGTACACCCCTGTTTGCACACATACGAACAGGCAGTGTAATCTGATTGGCTGGCCAAGGAGAGGGGGCAGGGCTAGCAAACAGGGGAATTAGCAGCGGCCGCCGTGTTGGAGTCCCAGCTAAGTGAGAGTCCGGTAAGTCCATGAAATGGAGATTTTTTACTTTTACTCAATTTTATTTTATGTTGTAAAGACGCAAGAATGACTGTCTACATCACAGGGAGCTTTTTTAATAAAAAAAAAATGTGGTGGGATATTTAAAACTGCCAGGTAGATCGCTTGGTGCAGCCAGCTGGCTAAGCGGTTGTACAGAGGTTAGGGAGGTCTAAAAAATCATGTAGGCAGATTGTACGCTTGCAAATGTCAGCCTTTTTGGATTTTTAACTCCCTGTACAGATTTTTTTTACCCATCATGTAGACGGGTCCAGAGAGAAAGTCTGTTTCTCATTTGATAGAGTCGGATGGGGCAACGTCACAGGGTTTGTGAGCTTCCCATTCCCCACTTGGCCACTTTACTTTCACCTCCTTTCCCCCAAACCACATATGCCTTCCATTTTGGGCTGTGGGAAAGATGCTATTTGGGCCTAAGGAACCTGCATGTGGGGGGTTATCATTAAAGTAAGTACATCCTCTGAAGATATCAGGGGTTCACAACTGCTAAATTTTACACTACTGTACAAAAAAATCAAGGAAAGGGGCTCTAGAGCCAAAACTGGAGAGGAACAGTGTAGGCTTCATGCTGCCCAAGGACCTCACATTTCCACCCTAGGAGAGAACTATCTTCATTTTCATTTTCTTTTAAAAGTAACATCAAAACTGGGTGATCCTGAAGCAGCTGCCACAGTGCTAGATGTTATCTGCTATTGGTACATCCCATTTTTGGTGCAAATGCCCTACAGGCACCAATCCCATCTCTTTTTGGAAGCTAAGCAGGGTCAGCCATGATTAGTACTTGGGTGGGAGACTGCCAATTAATACCATGTGATGTAGGGTGTATTTCAGAGGAAGGAACTGGCAAAACCACCTCTTGAGTATTCCTTGCCTAAGAAAACCCAGTGAAATTCATGGGGTCACCATAAGTTGGTAGGCAACTTGAAAGAACACACACACAAGCTGAATACAACATACCATATATACTCATGTATAAGTCAAACTCAAGTATAATTCAAGGACATGTTTTGGGGCCCAAACTCTGGATTTTGCTATGACCCATGGGTAATTCGAAGGAAAAACTTGGGGGCATATAACAAACAAATATTTTCCTTTCATTTTAAAAATGTTTAAAGAGAAATATACTTAGGAAGAGCAAATGAGAAGGAGAGAATATGTTTATTTGAGGGGTTACAATGGGGAGGATGTAAAATTGCATTGCTGATCTTAAAATGTCTACATCTATACAAATCTAGTTACAATGGCACTGACATTTTGCCAAGATGTTGTTTAACAGACAGTGTCCCTAGCTTCACTGTCCTGCATACAAAGACCCATCAGGGTTTCATAGCTCTGTATCACTTAGCATCTCCATCAGCTGTCCGTTGGTATTGTTTGTTGCTATGACTTGGCCAGAGCCTGTCACTCATGAGCAAAGAAAGAAAGAAAAAAGGGTATGGGGAAAGGCAGCAGAAGAATGAAAGGTATCAAAATGTTCTTGTCTTTTCATTCTTGTAGATATGGAACTGCTCCTGTTCCAGCTGATTGCAGACTTGACTACTCCTCAGGTGGGCCAGAATAGCTGCAGACAGAGCCATGGAGATTAAAAATGGAACAATCGTTTTGGGCTTCCTAATACATCGCTCTTGGCTCCTGGCTGCATTAAGCTTGTTTCCTTCTAGCCTGTCCTTTGCTGCTGTGCTCTGACCACAGCAACCCTTGGTGACTCAAATAATGTTTCCTGATTGGGGTCTGATTGGTCGCTGCCCACCATTAAGGGATTTGCAGGAGACTTGAGCAGCCATTCCGAACAACCTGACTTGGAATGGGCTGCTTTTCCCCAGCTGTCTACTTGGTGATGTGAAGAAAGCAACCCATGTACAAATGTGGGGTGCCTTAATAATGGAAGCTTTTGAAAGGAGGAAGATTTACTCTTCTCACCTTCCATCCTTTTCCCCTCTCCAAAGGAATGCATTTTGAATATTAATTTGGGCCTCAATGTAAGGGTTGGTACAGATGCTCTTTTAACGTTGGCCTTGTGGTGGCAGCAGCAGCGCTTCTATGGAATCTCAACAAGATGCTGCTGTATCTGTAGAAGGGACGATAAGATGTTTCTGGCTTTGTTGCTGCCAGAGTTGCTAAGGAAGTATTGAATTGGGTCTGAAGTGAGGAGTGTTGCCTTTTAGTGCAGATAAAGTCCTGTGATGTAGCTGCAAGAGGGTTTAATAACGGATGGAATGCACCCGTGTGGTGGACATGTTTGACTGTTCTTCATCTGATGCCAGAGGTGTTAACAGTCATGGTGTTGCTTGGTTTAAACTGCAAGCCTTCCTTCAGCTTGGTTATAATTCTAGTTAATGAGGCAAAACGGACAATAAAAATGATCAACCTTGCTGCTTTTACATCCAAGTGAAGACCAATCCCAACAGTAGCCAGAATATGACAGCCATCTTAGGTGGCAAATGATAGGGGTCTCCCAACCATTCCTGCTTGGTGTACAGATGTGTTTATGCCATTTTCCTACCTTGTGCCCTCTAAACAAACCTGTGCTCCCCATGTGCAATGGATGACTTATCAGTGTTAAAGTAACATTTAACTGCCAGTCTGGTTTATTTATGTAGATGGATTTTTAGTGTGGGGTTGGCTGGGGTTGTCCTTTGCCATAGTCATCCAAACCACTTGGATTGGCTGTGAACCAAATGGGTTTAATTTTGATGGTTCCTTTTGCAACCTCTGACTCTTCCATTTCCATCCTTTCTTAGAGCTCATTCTTGCAAAAGAGCATAAATAAATAAATAAAATAAAATAAAATAAAATAGTGGGACTAAATGTACAAAATTCACACATTTGCTGGGGAAGTGTTGATTAATTTGTTGTTTTTACATTCATCTGTGTGAGTTGAAGGGCACCATGGAAGCTAATATGTCCTTGTGAGGGGGGGGATGTTGCCCATTGGTGGGTTTTGTTGCCAGCATTAGACCTCCAAATCCAGTATTTCTCTGTTTGATCACAGGAACAGAGCCATGACAGCTCTCTGTTAATGAGCAAAACTAAGGCACTAATTAACTAAGGCAAAAACTCCTACAGTGATCTCTGTGGCAGATATGGAGCAATTTTGTCACATTCTTATCTGCCCCCCACCCATGTCCCATAGTAGAACCCACTTATGCTTTGGTTCTATGGGACAAGGGAATACCCTTGGGAGCATTTCAGTTGAAAAGTGTGGTATAACTCCAGAAATACAAGCCTGTTTCAGTCTGTGTAGCCCTTCCCCTTCACCAGCAGAGCTTTGTGTTGAGTTCGGTTTCTGAAGTCACTGTAGTATGACAGGCACAGAGAACCTGAGAATTACGTTCTGTGGAGGATGAGGTTGTTGATAACCGTACCCATAGATTTGTGGGTGTGTGCTATCTCTCTCCCCCCCCTCCACCCTTATTCTTCCTGTGTTCTTGATTTATTTTATCCTTGTCTTGCCTATTTGTTTACCCATTTCTTCACTATCCTATAAGTTTATTTATTGATGGCCTTACCTCATCTTTGCCCCTTTGTACAACTATAGAAGGGATAAGGCATGTCCTCTTCCAGATGTTGTTGGACCACCCTAGCTACATATCTAGTAGTTAGTTGCACTTCAGCAAGAGCTAGAAGGCTGAACTTTCCCCGTATCTGCTCCATGGTATATCCCTTTTGGCCAAAGGTCACATCACTTCCCCACCCACCTTTGGCAAATGTTTGTTTGGAAAGAAAGGATGGATTGGGGGCAAAGGCTAGGAAGGGTTTCCTGGATGTTTTACCAAATGGCCCAAGGAGGGCTTTGTAGCATCATTAAGGGAACCCTACAGGAAAAGAATGGCCCATACAGTGTCCCAACCTGGTAATGAAATGAGCCTTTGTGAATGAATTGCTTTTTTTAAAATTTATTTTCTTTTTTGAAAATATAACCAATCCCAATGCCCTCCTGGTGTGTTAGCATCCCCACCCCCCAATGAGGCATGTTAGTGACTGCATTCATGGGCCACCAGGGCTTCACCTTAAATATAGTTTTTAAAGGAAATAAAGAGGCCAACTCTTGGCCCATTTTATAACCCTGAAATTCTGCTGGTGAAATAGCAGGATCCAGCAGAATAGGAAGGAGTGTCCGCTTACCCAACTGCAGTCTCCCATGTGCTCCTATGAACCTCTGTTCCCAGACACATGGGTTTTGATGTCCTTGTTAGCATCATAAGCAAATGTCAACAGCTTTATAGTAGTGTAGAAATAGTTAATTTATATGTTGTGACTTTATTAGATACTCTCCCCCCTCTCTAGTAGCTTGGCATTTGGAGGATTGGGGGAAGGTATGAAGGCTAGGAATGGACCTGTGAGTGAGCTCTCTCTTCTAGCAACTGGTTCTACAGTTCTCATAACTGCTGAGAGGGGAGATGGGGCTGCACATGTGCTCTTTGATTTTCGCTGTTCATTTCTGCACAATTTAGGATCAGAGCCCATCTTTCATTGTTTGCACTATATAACCCTTGAGAGGCCATCTTCTATCAGGACACCACAGCTGATAGCCAGCACAGTAAATTTGAGTGCCAGCCACAAATAGTTTGGGTAGAGTTAGTCATTTAGGGCCCCAATGCTACCACTCACAGTGAGGACGCCATCAGCAAAAGGGCTGGAATGCTTCTCCGCTGTGTACCATCTGCTGCATCATTTACCACCAATAAAGCTTATTTTATAGCGGTAATATGTGCCATTGTTCAGTACCACATGAAGTCTCAGGAAACCCTGAAATGACACCCAATTCCAGGACAAGACCAATCCCAAAACCTGGATCTGAAAGCGATGCCAGTGTATTGTTGAGTCTGCTTTGAGTTTTAGTTTGACCTTTACAGGAGCTATCCAAGGTTCTGAACCGATTTTGGGGACAGAGTAGAGCACCTTGAGCAACACCTTTAAAGCTTAGCCTAAAGTCAGGACTCGATCCACTATTCCAATGACGTGAAAACCATCGTCCATCACCAGTTGGAAGGCTGGGAAACACTTCAGGGCTCTGGAGTTGTTTATTTGGTAGGGAAGATGGAGCTAAGGGAGCAAAGTTCTACTGTGACCACTAATGGAACTTGGATTTTGCTCTTAAGAAGTAATCCACCCCCATCACAAATGTCCACCCCCTCCTGATTCTCAGGAAGGCTCTTACCCTCCTACCCCAAGCCCACACTTATGTATGGAGAACCCTTAACGTATAATATTTTTGCAGACTTCCCATCTCTGTACAACACCTGTGATATATATAGAGAGCAGTAGTTCTCTGCAACAGGTTAGTTTTAAAATAGGCTGAGCATGTTCATATGTTCAAATCCTTCTAGAGACAGGATTTGTCCAGTCCTTGAATCAGACAGTTTTACTGTATCTACTATTCGAAACATCATGGTGGATATTCTTAAGAACTTTGGAAAGAATGGTTCAGACTGGGTCTGAAAGTTTAAGCTCCCTACTGTTTGTGGAAAGGTTGAAGTATTGCTGGCAGTTCAGTGTCAGAAGTGCAACTCGTTTACATTTAGAAGAGGAGGCAGCCGAAGCTTTGCAGGAGATCAGAAATACTTTTACCCCTGGGCCCTGTGAAAGCTGAAATGTCATCCGATACTGCATTAATAACTATAGGACTATTGAGTTGGATGGAAGTCTGCAGGTTGGATGCATCTCTCCTTCTCTTCCAATCCGTCTTCAATATTTTTTGGGTTCTGCATGTGAGCAGGCTCTCCTCCCCATTCCCTAGGAACAATTTTTCAAAATCTTCACACACTCTGGTCATGCTCCAAATGATAATATTGGTTTAAGATGTGCATTTAAGATAAACGAGGAAACATGGAGTTCTTTCAAATCTTCAAAGCCCCTTTAGATCAAATCGGTTGTCGTTAAAAAGGAAAATTGTCGGTCGCACGGATTTCTGCATTGGAGGTACAAAAGACCCTTATGAATTGTTGTCTTTTACTAACATCCCCTTCATCCCTGTTTCCCCTGCTTCTGACAAAGACTTGCACTGTATCAGTGCTGCATCGCTTGCTGTATATGTCTTCTGTATCTCCACCATGCCGTCATTGTACCCGTTTTGATCTCCAAAGGCTTATCTCTTTAATGCAGTGGGATCATACCAGAGGGGGAAAAGGCCACCCAAACAAAATGTGTGTGTGTGTGTGTGTGTGTGTGGTGGGAGCAGCAGTATATTGTACAGCCACGTGTGAGGAGAATAAAGGGATGTGTGATTTTGCAAACTGGCTCAGTGTGGTTTTTGTTGCCTTTGCAGTGATGATCCCAGCAGCCTTTCATCCCAAGACAGAAAGGTGCAGCGTTTACACCATTTGCCTGTTCTTTCCTTTCCCCCAGCATTCTGGAAACGTCTGAAAAGGGGAAGCCAAAATCTTGTGTGTGTGTGTGTGTGTGTGTGTGTGTAAAATGACCTTGATCAAAGTCATTTCACTATCTTCACATTCCCCACCCACTGACAACCCAATGACTTCCCCCCCAAAGCAAGGCAACTGTGCTCCATTTATATGAGGGCTACTAAAGAATGTGCAACCCTTATGTCGGACTGCAACTTCCATAATCCTTCAGCATTGGCTCAGACTGATGAAAGCTGCAATTCAACAACATCTAGAGAGCCACACATCAGTAATATAATACCAGGGTTTCAGAAGCTAGGTATGGAGAGTTGCTGAGTCCCTCATACCTGAGGGAAATGCCTGCCTACAACAAAACCCCAACAACCCTAGAACATTTCTATAGTTGAAGGCTTTCACGGCTGGCATTCATAGGTTGTCTGTGGGTTGTTTTCCCCAACCATTGTGACTTTTTCTGGTACATACTGTGTGTCTGTACGCTCCCTAGATGTTTAGCACAGCTGGTGGGACAGAATGCCATCAAGAGCACTTAGCCAAGAACTGTATGTCTAGGTAGATAGTTGGATATAGGTAAAGATATAGGTCAGCATCCTCTGTCATGGTGTACACTACTGTAGGACCCCTGTATCCACTGGAGATTGGTTCTTGGGGCCCCTGTGGATACTGAAAACTGTGGATAATAGTGAACACCATTGAAAATAATGGGACTTCTGGTTTAAAATACCATAGAGTTGCCTTGGAGGACCTAGAAAATAGCTAGAGATGACACATTTTCTAGGAAAGCTCTATGGTAGGTGTGATGTTTTGTGTCCCATGGATAATTGAATTAGTGGATAATGAATCAGTGGATATGGGGTCCTATTGTACATAACTTTACATGTGCAATGATGTTCATTGGTCTTATTGTGCCTCAGTCACTTGCTGGCAGCCTTGTATAATAATTTAACAGCAGCCCCTTACTGGATACAAACGTTGTGGAATAGCCCAGTTCTAATTCCTGCAGACCTAAGTGCGCAAAAGGATTCTAATCATTGATAAGTTGCATGCAGCCCCTTTCTTGTACCTTTATTTAACCTTTATTTGAAGAGAAAATCATTCTACCATTGAATTGTGAAGAGGTATACATGATGTAGGGGGAAATGCTCCAAAGGTGACAAGGAAGACTATGCATGGGATTAGGGCCAGAAACCTATTATTAGCTCCAATTAGAATAGGCCCATTAAATCAATGGGATTTACACAAGTGTTGACTGGACAGTCAACAATGTATTCCACTGGTTTACTCCTGATGGGATATCCAATAGAGTTCAGGGCCAGATGTCCAGTAAGCATGCATGGGACACATTTGCCATTTAAGGGAATCCAAATTCAAACAATGAAGGGAGGAAAATTTGTTGAGATATTAGGAAAAGGGAACATGTAAATTTAAATTTCATTGTAAAAATTAGACAGTATGAATAGCCTGTGTTTGTTTCATGTAATCCAACTAGAGACCTTTCTAAATCAGGAGTGAGCAGCTTTCAACTCAACGGGCACATGGGACTTGCAGCATAATTTCATGTAGCTCTTGGCCTAATTTCAGAAGGCTGCTACCCATACTCGGTTTGGTTCACCAACAGAGCAGTCTGTCCCTTCCGTGGTCACTCAGAAGATATGGAGGAAGCCAGTAAAAGAGAGAGAAGCAGCGGAGAAAAGGGGTGGGCTTCCTTATTTTTGGCTCTGGTGCTATCCACCATTGTTAGCTTAAGCAATATCTGCATACCCACCATGTGGCCCCAAATATATTGTTTCCAAAAAGAATGTGGCCCTCAGCAGGGAAAAAACACACACACACTCCAGGGGAGGGGTGAGGTAGAGAGCAAGTGTGGTGTACCCCTATTCAACTTTATGGTATGTCCTTTATTTTAATAGAGTTTGCTATTTGTGGTTTCTGGTATCTGCGGTAAGTCCAGGAACCAAACATCCATGGATATTGGGGTCTGACTGTACCTTTAACCTGAGCTTGGAAAGTTTGTGTTTTGCTGCCTGCTTTATTTGCTTCCATTTGCTTTGATAGATTCATTTCTGTCAGACAATAGCAAAGGGAGATGTGACTTGGGTCTTTCTCTCTTTGGAAAGAAACCCTTAATCTGTTCATAATTACATTAGAAATTCCCAATGATTAAAAAGGTGTTGGTGACATTCACTTGGCCCCCATGCATTGAGGAAGCAAACAGAGGTCCTGAGAGGCAATAGAACTGATTGATGGGCAGGAGCATACAGAATAGTAATTCTTTTTTTGTCTTGTGTGTTTAATAAAGTGGTGATTGATGACAAAAATATGGGCCAGGGCCCCCCTGGCTAGGAGGCCAAGAGAGGCAGTTAAGCATGGAAGCTGCTTAACTTAATGAGGCCCTGCAATAAAAATGAGGCATAATGAGCAAAGTATAATAGTCCTGTTATGTTTATAACTTCACTTCATTGGCAGAGAGCTGAGCAAATGCCTGTGCATGCAGAGGAATTATGTCTGTTGGCTGAAACCTCAGCTGACAGCCAAATCTTATAGATATGATTCAAATACAGTGGCACAACATTTGGGGAGGGGTGGCTGTGTGTGAGAGGTAGGGATGCCAGATCTCAGAGCTTGGCCCTGAGTAACCAGTTTGCATGGATCACCGTCAGGTGGAAGATGAAGGTGCAAATCCTCCAGTTTTGGTATGTTTAGGTCTGGGCAGGAGGATTGCCCAGAGGTTTTGTCAAATCCCCAGCTCAGCTAGTAGAGCAGCAGCTTGCTACAATTTCCAAGGCTTAATTGATTTTTTACTCCAACTTTCAAAGACTCTCCAAGGGGGTCTCTGTATTTACAGTTGTCCCTCCACATTCGTGGGGGTTAGGTTCTTGAGACCCCCGCGAATGTGGAAAAAACACGAATAGCAGATGCTGCTCCAGCAGCCTCCCCCCCCCAGAGGGAGGGAGGCAGCGGGAGGGTGTCTGGCCAGCCTGGCTGACCTCTCTGCGGCCTTTCTGAGGGGACTCCAGGCCTTAGAATCATAGAATTGCAGAGTTGGAAGAGACCACGAGGGCCATCCAGTCCAACCCCCTGCCATGCAGGAAATCACGATCAAAGCATCCCCGACAGATGGCCATCCAGCCTCTGTTTAAAGACTTCCAAGGAAGGAGACGCCACCACGCTCCGAGGGAGTGTGTTCCACTGCTGAACAGCTCTTACTGTCAAAAAGTTCCTCCTAATGTTGAGGTGGAATCTCTGTTCCTGGAGCTTGCACCCATTGCTCCGTGTTCCAGTCTCTGGAGCAGGAGAAAACAAGCTTGCTCCATCCTCAGTGTGACACCCCTTCAAATACTTAAACAGGGCTATCATATCACCTCTTAACCATCTTTTTTCCAGGCTAAACATACCCAGCTCCCAAGTCTCTCCACATAAGTCATGGTTTCCAGACCTTTCACCATTTTAGTCGCCCTCCTCTGGACACGCTCCAATTTGTCCATATCCTTTTTGAATTGTGGTGCCCAGAACTGGACACAGTATTCTAGGTGAGGTCTGACCAAGGCAGAATAGAGCGGCACTATTACTTCCCTTGATCTGCACACTATACTTCCATTGATGCAGCCCAAAATCGCATTGGCCTTTTTAGCTGCTGTATCACACTGTTGACTCATGTTCAACTTGTGGTCTACTAGGACTCCTAGATCCCTTTCACACGTAGTCTCATTCAGCCAGGTCTCCCCCATCCTATATCGATGCATTTCATTTTTTCGCCCTAAGTGCAGTACCTTACATTTCTTCGTATTGAATTTCATTTTGTTAGCTTTGGCCCAGCTCTCCAGTTTATCCAGGTCATCTTGAATTTTGATCCTGTCTTCCAGGGTATTAGCTACTCCTCCTAATTTGGTGTCATCTGCAAATTTGATAAGTATGCCCCTAATTCCCTCATCCAAGTCATTGATAAAGATGTTGAATAGCACTGGGCCCAGGATATAACCCTGTGGCACCCCACTGGTCACATCTTTCCAAGATGAAGAGGAGCCATTGCAGAGCAGCCCCGGAGCCCACTGAGGAAGGCCGGGGAAGGCAGCGTGTGGGTGGGGAGGAGGCTGCTCTGCCTATCTCTGGCCTTTCTCAGTGGGGTCCGGGGCTTTGGAGCCCCAGCGCCCGCTTCGGAAGGCTGGGGATAGCAGCGGGCGGGGAGGAGGCTGTGCTGCCTCTCCCTGGCCTTTCTCAGTGGGCTCTGGGGCTCCAAAGCCACGGAGTCCGCTGAGAAAGGCCGGGGAAGGCAGCGTGTGGGTGGGGAGGAGGCTGCGCTGCCTCTCCCCGGCCTTCCGAAGTGGGGTCCGGGGCTTTGGAGCCCTGGAGCCTGCTGAGAAAGGCCGGGGAAGGCAGCGTGTGGGTGGGGAGGAGGTTGTGCTGCCTCTCCCCGGCCTTCCGAAGTGGGGTCCAGGGCTTTGGAGTCCTGGAGCCTGCTGAGAAAGGCCGGGGAAGGCAGCCTGTGGGTGGGGAGGAGGTTGCGCTGCCTCTCCCCGGCCTTCCAAAGCGGGGTCCGGGGCTTTGGAGCCCTGGAGCCTGCTGAGAAAGTCCGGGGAAGGCAGCGTGCGGGTGGGGAGGAGGCTGCACTGCCTCTCTCCGGCCTTTCTCACCCCCCGCCCTTCCCAGAGTGGCTACGGGGGCTTCTGAAGCCCCCGCCATGACTCTCCCTCACCCCCCTGCCCTTCCCAGATTGGCAAAGTGGGCTTCTGAAGCCCCCACCGTGACTCTCACTCACCCCCCCACCCTTCCCAAAGTGGCGATGGGGGCTTCTGAAGCCCCTGCCGTCACTGTCCCTCACCACCGCGCCCTTCCCAGAGTGGCGATGGGGGCTTCTGAAGCCCCCGCTGTCACTGTCCCTCACCCCCCCCCCGCCATTCCCAGAGTGGCGACGGGGGCTTCTGAATCCCCCGCCGTCACTGTCCCTCACCCCCCCGCCCTTCCCAGAGTGGCTGTGGGGGCTTCTGAAGCCCCTGCCGTCACTGTCCCTCACCCCCCCCGCCCTTCCCAGAGTGGTGACGGGGGCTTCTGAAGCCCCCGCTGCCACTCTCCCTCACCCCCCCACCCTTCCCAGAGTGGCGTAGAGAGTCCCTCGCTGCCTTGGGAAGGGACTGGGGTGGAATGAGGGAGGCTTTCCACCCCCCCTTTCCCAAAGCAGCGAAGGGATTCCTGAGAACCCCTTCGCTGGCTTGGGAAGGGACGGAGTGGAGAGGGGGGGCAGGTGGCTTTCCGCGAATAATCAAAACCGCTAATGTGAAAGCCGCGAATGTGGAGGGGCAACTGTACTTAGTTAGCTGCTTCTTCTCCTCCCAGTTGTTCTGGCACCAGGACTCACCCTCTGCTCTGCATCCACCTTCAGGCTGGAAGCAAGTAGGCTAGATTAAATGTTTCTTTTCCCATCTCCCAAAGTAAGTAAGAAGGAATAATACTCTCATTTCACCTTGATCTAAGAAATGACCCTTAGCTAAGGTTTTTGGCTTAGTTTCCAAACATGAAAATATATTATTTTTGTCTCTGTCTCGCTGGTGTGGCTCTTCCCAAAGTTTTTTTTATTTTTTTATTAATACATTTAATAAACATTGCACTATATAACAAATATAACAAATCAAAGAAAAGACAACTTAACTAAGAAAGCACCCATTCTTTACACAGACAACACAAACAACACTCCTCTTAAAATAAAATTCATCCTAAACAACTCTACATATCACTTAACAAATAACACCTAGATTTAATTACTATATATATGATACTAATATATCATTATGTTTCCTTCGCTTTAGCATTTGTCAATAGTCCTTCCATTGGGTGATACATGGCTTAATACCTGCCTTTGGGATCCTTACAGAAAATCCCTGAGATTTAGGAGATATCAGACGGACCCTTAGGGTCCGTTTCTGTCCCACTACCCACCCCCCACTCTACTCCCATTCCTGCCATGGAATAAAGAGAAAAGTTTCACACACCTACCTTAATTCCGCGGCAGGAACGGGCTCCCCCTCCTTTCGCTGCCCGGTCGTAAATGTAACCGTTGTAAGGCTGCTTTTATGACCAGGAACTGAAATCCCAGCTGTTCTTGTGAAAGAACAGCTGGGCCGCAAATTTAAAAATAACCCTCCCAGCTGTCAAAACAGCGAACCAACCAGGAAAACACATTTTTAAAAAAGTGACCTGGGGAGGCAGGGGAAGGGTTTAACTTACCTTGTTGTCCGGATCGCACCCGTAAGTGTCTGGCACGGACCGCCCAGTGACGTCACAGCCAGTTGTCATCCCGGGAGCACAACGGGGCTCCTGTTCACTCGCCTGTCGTTCCATTATAATAACAGAATGGGCCTCTTATTCACAGATTTTTCCATGAATAAAAAGAAGTGGGGGAGGAATAGGAACAGAATGGGATCATCCCAGGATAGGAACGATGTCATCTAAAAGGTAAGCCTTTTAGCAGTATCCTGTCATCCCTGTCCTGGTATATTTTTACTGTCTGATAATCTCCTTACTGTCCTCACACTTGGATGACTACATTAATATGCCAAATTATTAATAAGCCAATTTTGGGGTTCCTGAGGGTGGGGCTTGCCAGGGGTGCTAACAGTGTCACTGTTGCACAAAATTTGGGTGGGGGGAGATTCAAGGTTTCTGACTGCTGTAGACAAGTTCTTAATGACTAAACAGTCAGTGAAAAACTGCTGTTGTACAACTTACCACTGAGGCCATGAATGTCCTGTCCAAGGTATGGTGGGGGGCAAGTCTGTTGGATTTCATATGGGCTTCTGACTGCATGAAATCTGTAGACATCTCTTTGCAGGTCTTTTCAGGTGTAAATAATTAATAAAGTGGCCAAATTACCAAATATATGTTTACTGTCTCTTTCTTCCAAATGAGTACAGGTATACCTTAGCTAACAAAGCTTCTGACAAAGAAGCTCCCTTTTATAAAGTCTTTTTATGGGAGCCAAGCACCATCCCACCTTCTTTCTTCTTCTGTCCAGCTAGAAGTATTTTTTGCACCATTGGGAAGATGGTGAAGGAGGGGTGGAGAAAGACAGACTTTCAGTGTCTTGGGTTATAGCAACACGTGTGCAGAGAACAATGCAATTTTCTGGGAAACAATGGGATTCTAAGTGATTCTACTGTAGCTGTGGGTGCTTATGTAAAACAGGCAAAGTAAAGAGCTGCCTCCAGAATCACTTATTGAGCATACAGGGAGAGTGCAAAACAAAAGGGAAAGGAGAAGGAAGATTAGCCTGCCTCCCCAACTACTCTGGCATGTTGAAAAAGCATAGATCTGTAAGTTTCACCATCAAAATGGAAATCGTAAGATGAGTGGATGCTGTTGAAAGCAAGAAAAAAAAGTAATAATTCCAAGATGCATTTTGGAAGAAGCTATCAAGTGGTCTCTAGAAGATTTAAAATGTTTTTGTTTGCTTAAACAAAGCATACCCAGGCTGGTTGTTTCCTTCCATATATGCAGAATGTTAGTTTTGAATAAAAAGTATGCTGAAACATGTTCAACTACTCTTCGTTGTGTGTGTGTGTGTGGGGTATAAGGAATCTGTCCCTATTCTTCCCATATTGTATTCTTCTACCTCCAGTACCAAATATTCTTTTAAAGAAATAAAATCCAGGAACACATCTACTTTGTTAACAGAGGTATGAAACCCTATGGAATTCATGGGGTTGCTATAAGTTGACATGCACGTACTATAAGGCAACTTGTCATGCACGTACACACACATACCTGTACACAGTGTACAGTGTACCCAACATAGAATTGTGGTTGTGTCTCCACCTTCAATGACAACTCATTTAAGAGAGAGATGTTGCACCTAGGCTAAGAGTAGCTGAGCCCCCTCCCGCCAAATGATCAGGAACCAGAGATCACAACCACCAAGACTCCCATGTAGTTGAACTTCCTGAGGAACCACCAGTCAGAAGTGTCCTAGTTGACACCCAGAAGTTTGTAGCTGCCACTTAATAGGGTCTTCTATATTTCCCCCTTTCTTTGATATACAGTTGTCCATTCATATTCTCTGGGGTTTGGTTCCAGGACCACCCCCCCCCCGGATACCGAAAATCCATGAATACTCAAGTCCCATTATATGCAACGGCATAGCAAAATGGTGTCCCTTGTATAAGATGGCAAAAGCAAGGTTTGGTTTTAGGATTATTATTTTTTAAAGAATATTTTCAAGCCATGAATACTTAAATCCGTGGATACAGAGGGACAACTGTATTCACTTTATGCTTTAAATAATTTTACTATGTTTGATTTATTATTTTGTCATTGTCTTCATGACGGTCACATGTTGCTGTCCTTGAGCAAGCAGGGATCACCAGCATTGAGGCCATGATATTGAGAACACAGCTGTGCTGGGCAGGGCACGTTTCTAGGATGGAGGACCATCGCCTCCCCAAAATACTACTCTACGGTGAACTCGCCACGGGTCAGTGTAAGACGGCCACTCCAAAAAAGCGATACAAAGACTCCCTGAAACAACATCTCAGGCTCGGCCAAATTGATCACCAACAGTGGTCCACCCTGGCCTCACATCGGGAGGCATGGAGACGCACTATCCACAATGCTGCAGCCTTATTTGAGAACTCACGACAAACAAGTCTTGAAGAGAAACGACAACGCAGAAAGAATCACAACCCAAAAACATCACCCAAGGAGACCTTCTGCTGTGCTTTTTGCAACCGGACTTGTTTATCTCGGATTGGCCTTTTTAGTCATCAGCGCGCTTGCAGAAAGCGCGGGATGAGTCCTTCCTGAATCTTCGTTTGCGAAGAAAAGCCAGAGATTCATGACGGTCACATTAACTGCTTTATTTAGTGGTATTATTATTATTCACTATACAGTCATCCCTCCATATCCACAGATTCTGCATCCACAGATTCAATCAACCATGGCTTGAAAATATTCAGGGGAAAGAATTCCAAAAACCAAACCTTGCAGTTCACTGATTTATATAAGGGACACCATTTTACTAATCCATTGTATATAATGGGATGTGAGGATCCACAAATTTTGGTATCCATGGTAGGTCCTGCAACCAAGCCCCAGTGGTTACTGAGGGACCACTGTATCAACATTTTTACTGTTTTGTAAAAACATACATGCAAGTACATAAAACCCATAATAACCTGCCTGCCAATCTTGAGCCCCCCACATTAAAAATAGTTCTGGGGTCCCTGTGTTGAGCAAAAGAGAAACAGAAGCAAATGATACACAAAACTAGAGAAGCAGCTTTGATCTATAGCTCTCTGTTTGACAGCTTGAACTGTGATATGAGCTCTAAACCATGACTATTTCCAACCATGCTTTCATATGGTGCCTAAGCTGAGCAGCAATGGCTCTCTCCAGGCTTCTGTTGGATTGCATCACTCATAAAGCCTATACAACATAATAAATCTTGGATCATGTTTTGGGTTTCGGTCCATCAACAACTAGAAGATTGTGCATTCACCATTCCTGTGCTATACTGTGATGGTTTTTTGACCTCTGCTAAAACATAGTGGCTTTCTAGTACCAAGCTTATTGCATGGCCTCTATAGTATATTCCAAGAAGAAGAGAAAATGCTTGAGAGGTATTAACAGTTTTGTCTCTCTAATAACCCAGTGGTCGGATAACACCATGGTAGATTACCCAGTAAACAAATCCTTGTCATATTTCATTTTCTTACTGATAGGTAAGAGAATCCCAGACTCCTAAAAGGAGGGGGAAGTGGATTAGTGCAGTCATTTTAAAGCAGAGTCTTTTAAAAGGCTGTTAGTTAAACTTCAATGACTTCTAGTCTAATAATGAGGGGAAGAGAAAGTAGCACTCTAAATGATGCATGTCGCTCTTGAAATGTGTGCTAATTGAAAATAGATATTTACTTCAAATGAAAATGTAATACAATAAAAGGATGGGTTTGAGAACTGTGCATGTAGTAGAAATTATTTCTGCCACCTCTTATCTTACCTACAAGCTCTTTCTATTCATGGTTTGTGGGGGGTCTGCTGTTTGTTATCTTTATCTGCAACAGAAATATTTGTGCTCTACAGGAGGGGAAGGATAGTGGCATGGTCATAGAAAAGAAGGTTTGCCCAACTAGTTCCACACATAAACATTTCTCCATTTCAAGATAGTAGCAAAATGATTCTGATGCCGCAGAAAGCCACTTGGCTAGATGGACTAATAGTGTAACCATAGCTTGGAGAAATTGCTTCTCTAGACTACCACTTTGGCTGCTGAGAGCTTTGTAGTCTGAATTTTGGGTATTGTAATAAAAAAACAAACAAAAAAACATTTAAACTCAGGGGTTGTCCAAATGTTTTTTTTTTTTTAAAAAAAATCTTCATGGAATTTGCTGGGAATCCTACCTTTCTAAATGGGATTCTGCACCAATCCACACTATTCAGAAGGAGGGGTGTCCAAAATGGCAAAAACAATGCAGGAACAGCCTCCGCAGCTTTTCCTATACTTAAAAAAAAAAAAAAAGTGATGAGGGTGCACATTCCTGCTTGTTAGGACAATCGAACAACAAGCGATTTGAAGGGAAGCGCAAAGCTGATTGGGCAGGTGAGAGTAGAGGTAGGGCTTGCTAACAGGGCAAGCACCCACTGCTGCCATGTTGGACTTTTGCTTAAGCGAGCAATCGCTAAGGTGAGAAAACAGGGTGGTTATTTTTTGTTTTGCTTTCCTGTTAAATCAAAAAGACACTATATCAGCACTGACAAAGAACTAATGCAAATAAATCACTCACATCCGCCATCTGGAATGTGAGGTTTATGGGGGCTTCTGAGGCCAAAAACTCTGTTAAGACATGTTGCTGCTACTGCAAAATGCTGCTACTAAGAGGTACACTTTGGAGGTTTTCCACTCATGTAGATGGGCCCTCAGTTTATAAGCCTTTTCATATATCCTCTTCTTATGTTGGCCCATGAAGAAACCATGCTGTCCCAGTACCCAGTAAGACCTGCTAGCTTCTCTTATTATTTTCTGTTGAAAATAATAGTGGTCGCTATTATCCACAATTTCACATTTCCGCGGTATGTCTGGGAACTTATCCCCTGCAGATACGGGCGTCATACTGTACTGTAATTTTTTTTTTATTTTTTTTTTTTAAAGCAAACACTGCATGGACACACTCTGAAAGTGTCAACGCCATTGAATGAATAAGATGTGGTCTGTACGTCTACCTAGGAAATGTAGATCAGGTCAATTCATGTTAGAATAGGCCAAGAGTGAATGTTCAAACATCTTTAATGCTTACCAGGATTGCTTAAGCAGTGTTGTTTTGTTTTGTTTTGTTTGGCCCTGTATTTTGTGAACTGTCATGGTATGTGCTTTTGCAACTGCTTGTATAACATTTCTAACACTGTTAATAATACACATGGCCTGGATTTTTTCACTTGCATCCTTTTCTGTGTCATCCTCGATATGTGTGTCTTATCTTTTCACCATGTCAATCAGAGTCTTGGAACAGATACTGGAAGCCTTTTTGAGTCGTTCCGAAGCTGCCTTGTTTGTGACCAGTCCCCAATAAAGGTTAAGCTGTCAATGAATTAAAAAGGAAAAAAAGGCCCATTCCTTAGAATCCTCCTTTGCACTTACCCTGGACTGAAATAGAGTGGATTCTAATCCCATTATGCATAGCTCCCTTATTTGTTTCCTTTTTATGGGCGCATTTGTATACATTTGCATTTGATTCTGTCTGATCATATGCACAGAATTCAAATTGAAATGGCATCGAATTGATTTGAATATTGACAAAGCATTTATTTTTCTCTTCAACCCCCTACCCCTTCCCCCACTTTTTGGAGTCTGCAACTGCATACAGTATCATATTAGAAAGAACTGGAGTTTCTGCTTGCAACGATAGTCTTCTGCTTTATTGTAGATAACTGGTAGGTTTCTGCATTGGGGCATCATCAGAAAACAATTTGCAAAGAACAGGATGTCATTGTAGTCTTCTATAGAATGTATTTCATGGAATCATAGAGTTGGAAGAGACCACAAGGGCTATCCAGTCCAACCCCATTCTGCCATGCAGGAATGCACAATCAAATCATTCCCGACAGATGGCCATCCAGCCTCTGTTTAAAAATCTCCAAAGAAGGAGACTCCACCACACTCCGAGGCAGCACATCCCACTTCTGAACAGCTCTTACTCCCAGGAAGTTCTTCCTAATGTTTAGGTGGACCTTCAAATTGACTCCAACTTACAGCAACCCTATCCTTGCATATTCTTGGCAAGATTTATTTGTTGGGGGGGGGGCAGTCAGATGGCCTTCCTCTGGGTGACTTGCCCAGAGTCACTCAGTGGGTTTCCATGGATGAATGGCGATTTGATAGCTTGTTTAACTGTGTTCTAATATTTTTTGTCATCCGGTTGTTACCTCTACTTGGTCTAACCTTGTTATAAGCTGTCTTGCGTCCCATGTTAAAAGAAAGGTGGGATGTTAATTTTTAAAAAAATGCCTACCTTCCAACATGCTTTGTGTCTTTGTTCTGTTTTGGTGGCAATTCTTGCCTTACTGCTCTCCCTCATCCTTTCCTGGTTTACTCTATTTGTGATTGTGAGCCTTGAAGTGAGCCTAACTTCATAGCGACCCTAAGGCGACCCTATCACTGGGTTTTCTTGGCAAGATTTGTTCAGAGATTTGCCTTTTGCCTTCCTCTGAGGCTCAGCGAATGTGACTTGCCCCAACGTCACTTTGTGGGTTTCTATGGCCCTGTCTATACGGTAAAAAAAATACATATGGCATTCGGAAGATCAGTCATCCGTACACAAAGCCATTCGGATGCATACGTGTCATTTGGAAGGAGGGCTAGCGAATCCCCCGTAAACTCCGTGGATTCAGCATTCGGGAGGATTAGCGAATCTCGACCAAATCCATACAGCCGTTCGTATTGTCGATGGTCTGTACACCCCGTTCGCACACATACGAACAGGCTGTGTAATCTGCTTGGCTGGCCAAGCACAGGGGATGGGGCTAGCAAAGAGGGGAATTGGGAGCAGCCGCCATGTTGGATTCCCAGCTAAGCGGGAGTCTGGTAAGTCCATGAATATTACATTTATTCCTTTTTATTTTGTTTTGTAAATATGGAAAACCGACTATCCGCATAACAGTCACCTTTTTAAATTAAAAAAAAAGTTGCAGGAGATTTAAAACCACCGCTTGGATCGCTTGCTCCAGCCAGCTGGGGAAGGGGGGGGGTCATACGGAGTTTAGGAGGTGTAAAAAATCATGTAGGCGGATTGTACGCATACAAACGGCTGCCTTTTCGTATTTTTTACCCCCCCCCCAAACGGATTTTTTTTTAATCATGTGGACGGGGCCTATGGCTATGTAGGGATTCTAACCATGGTCTCCAGAGTCATAGTCCGATGCTCAAACCACTACACCACACTTGCTCTGGCCTACATTTTAGAGGCTAATAAACATTGGGGTACCAGTTACCAGTTACCAAAAAAGGGGTATATGTTTTTGCCTCAAAGATCTGCCTCAAAAATAATGAGGTATATTTCTGGTTTCCATTTTCAGGGAAATGTATTTCTATACATTTAATGTGTGCTCTACTTTTTCAACCTCAGTTTCCTCATGTTTCTGTGACCTTCCATATGCATCTGTGACCACTTGCTCTTTTTTCTCTCAATCCACCATGTTATTTAGCCTTTGCATGCATTTGCAAGTGATGTATACATTATAATGCTTTATTTACAATTTTTTGGTCACCAAAATGTGTTTGCAAGCTGGAAAAAAAAGAAGAAGAAGACTGCGTGCTGCATTTTGACAATTTCTGGTTTTCAACTGTACTCTGGTCCAGAACTTGTCAGATACGCGGGGGACGCCTATACTGCTGAAATGCCTTATTAAACCAGTAACTCCTTATGACTTACACACATGAGCCAAATTGCTTAGTACTCTGTAGTGTGAGTGAGGTGTGATTTTAATTCCTGTCCACATGGCTAAGCATGTCAGAGAAGAATTGGTCTACAGTCATCCCTTCACATTCGCGGGGGTTAGGTTCCCCAGACCCCTGCGAATGCGAAAAATCCGCGAATAACAACTGCCCTCCCCCTCCCCCGCCAAAGCAACCACGGGGCCTCCGGAGGCCCTATAGTTGCTTTCCCCCGCCTCCCCACTCCCTCCCAAGGCCTTCATGGGGCCTCCAGAGATGCTCCGGAGGTCCCTTGGAGGCCTCCCCGGCCCTCCCCACCCCCACCCCAGGCCTTCATGGAGCCTCCGGAGCGTCTTCAGAGGCCCCATGATCGCCTCCCCGACCCTCCCCACCCCCTCCCCAGGCCTTCATGGGGCCTCCAGAGCATCTCCGGAGGTCCCTTGAAGGCCTCCCCGGCCCTCCCATCCCCTCCCCAGGCCTTCATGGGGTCTCCGGAGTGTCTCCGGGGGCCCTATGAAGGCCTCCCCGGCCCTCCCCCTTCCCACCCAAGGCCTTAACGGGGCCTCCAGAGGCCCCGTGTCGCTGCTTTTGGGAGGGCGGGGGCCCTCCCAAAACCTGCAAATATTCAAAACCGCGAATGCTAAGTTCGCGAATGTGGAGGGGCAAGTGTACTTCTATACGGGTAGCTGTGTATACACATTGATACAAAATTGAGCACTCATTTTGAGCATCCTACTGTACCTGATTTGGGATCATCATAACAACTTTTTATGCTGCTTCTCTGCCATTAAAAAAATTATTGGTAAATACATTGAAAAGTGTTAGGAGGCTCAATCCCAATGGATTTAAAAAAAAAAAACAAAACTCCAGGGAGCCTTCTTTGCAACTATTGAGAGTGAGAGAGCAAAATAATTATGGGCCAGTTCCCAGCTGCAATGTGCAGCCGGCTAGGTGCAGAAAACCTGAGCTATCTGTCCCCGCCGCCTTTCCAATGCAGACAATCTGAAGTATGCTTACCAGATCTCTTTCCTGCTTCTTAAGGCAAGGGGTAAGAATCTTAGGATGAGAGCACTGTCTTGAAAAGTGTTTTTTGTGTTTTGTGTTTTGTTGTGCTTTGAAGTCATTTCTGACATATGGTGACCCTAAGGTGGACCTATCAAAGGGTTTTCTTGGCAAGATTTGTTCAGAGGTTTGCCTTCATCTGAGGCTGAGACTAATAATAATAATAATAATAATATTGATTTATACACCGCCCCTCTGTTAAAACAATCGGGGCGGCTTACAAAAATTAAAATACAATTCAGATAAAAATCCCTAAACACCCCCACCCCACCCTCCCCCATAAAGAAATATTAAACAAATGTAAATTAAAAGCAACATCTAAAATCACCTTTAAAAACAATAAATACAATAAATAGCCAGCGGACTAAAAGAAGCCAGGATCCCCTGAGGCCGGGATCTAATTTGGAAAGGCCTGCCGAAAGAGATCCATCTTTAGTGCTTTTTTAAATCTACTCAGGCTTGTCATCTGACGGATCTCGTTCGGCAGGTCATTCCACAATTTGGGGGCGATTACCGAAAAGGCCCTCTGGGAGGTTGCAGACAGCCTAGATTTTTGTGGCTGAAGCAAATTCCTCCCAGAGGACCGGAGTGCACGGGGAGGATTTTATGGGAGGAGGCAGTTCCGGAGATAAGTTGGACCCAAGCCATTTAGGGCTTTAAAGGTAATAACCAACACCTTATACTGGGCCCAGAAACTGATAGGCAGCCAGTGGAGAGATCTTAACACTGGAGTTATATGGTCTCTCCGAGATGTTCCCGAGACCACTCTGGCTGCCATATTTTGTACCAACTGAAGTTTCCGGACCAAGCATGAGGGCAGCCCCATGTAGAGTGCATTGCAGAAATCTAGACGAGAGGTTACCAGCACGTGCACCACAGTCTCGAGGTCCTTTACTTCCAGGAAATGGTGCAGCTGGCATATCAGCCGAAGCTGATAACAGGCGCTCCTGACTGTCACATTCACCTGACTTGTCATCTGAAGTGATGAATCAAGGAGCACCCCCAGACTGCGAACACAGTCCTTAACGGAGAGCATGACCCCGTCCAGGACTGGAAGTTGCAACCCCACTCCTGGTTTTGGGGAGGCTACCGTGAGCACCTCCATTTTGTCTGGATTTAATCTCAATCTGTTTTTCCTCATCCAGCCCATTACTGCTTTAAGACAGTCATTAAGAGGAGAGACGCCATCGGAATTTGAGGCTGACGATTGGGACAAGGAGAAATAGATCTGGGTGTCATCAGTGTACTGATAACACCCAGCCCCATAACTCCGAATAATCCCACCCAGTGGCTTCATATAGATGTTAAACAGCATCGGGGCAGGATGGCGCCCTGCGGAACACCACAAATAAGCTCCTTTCTGCTGGAGCAACTGTCCCCAAGCAACACCCTCTGGGACCTGCCCGAGAGGAAGGACCGGAACCACTGGAGCGCAGTGCCTCCGATTCCTAACCCTCTCAAGCGATCCAAGAGGATGCTATGATCTATCGTATCGAAAGCCGCTGAGATGTCCAAAAACACCAACAGGGTCACACTACCCCTGTCGATGCTTAGATGGTGGTCGTCGGTTAAGGCAACCATGGCAGTCTCAACTCCAAATCCCGTCCTAAAGCCAGTTTGAAATGGGTCTAGGTAATCGGTTTCATCCAAGACCACTTGGCGTTGAAGCGCAACTGCCCTCTCGATCACTTTGCTCAAGAATGGTAACATAGAAACCGGCCTATAGTTGTTCATGTCCAGGGGGTCAAGGGAAGATTTTTTCAGGAGCGGCCTAACGGCTGCTTCCTTTAAACAAGATGGAACACACCCTTCTCTGAGGGATGCATTGATGATGTCCTTAAGGAACACCATCAAGGCAGTCCCCCCCTGGATGGCCAGCCATGAAAGGCAAGGATCGAGAGGGCAGGTCGTCTTCTTCACCCTACCAAGTAGCTTGTCCACGTCCTCAGTACTCACGGATTGGAATTCATCCAGTAAACTTACATCAACGGAGTTGCTGGACACCTCATCAATTGTTTCTGTCAAATTACTGGCATCTAAGTCGGCTCTTATCCAAGAGATTTTATCTGCAAAGAAATTGTTAAACGCGTCACAGCAGGCTGTCGTTGTGTTAAGCAACGGGTTCTGCGCAGGAATAACCTGCGTCATCTCCCTTACCACCCTAAACAGCTCTGCTGGACGGGACTCTGCAGACGCAATACGTGCAGAGGAGAAGGATCTCTGCGCTGCACGTGCTGCCTCTCGATAGGACCAAAGAAAGTTCCTATGACGAGTCCTGTCGGATAAGAGTCGAGTTTTCCACCAGTTGCGCTCTAGTCCGTTGTCCAACCCGCTTCATTTTCCTAAGCTCTGTTGTATACCATGGCTTACGGTTTAGAGCGGGTTGGAAAGGACGCTTGGGAACGATCGTGTCGATAGCCTTGATAAGGTCGGTGTTCCAGGTATTAACTAAAACTTCGACAGGGTCACCGGCGTTACCAACCATTAAACCCTCCAAGGCTTTCTGGAATCCTCTTGGTTCCATTAGCCTTCAAGGGCGGACCATTTTAATGGGTCCACCACCCCCGGTGGGGTGGGAAGAGACTCTTAGTTCAGTCTTGACCAGGAAATGATCCGTCCATGACAATGTGGTGGTTTTTATAACCTCCGCCCACGGATATTCCTGCTTCGTACTAAAGACCGCATCGAGGGTATGACCCGCACAATATGTGGGCCCGACGACCATTTGGGATAGGAGTATGATTTGCCTAAGATCACCCGGTGGGTTTTCATGGCTGAGCAGACATTTGAATCTTGGAGTCCCAGAGTCCTAATCCATCACTCAAACCAGTACACCTAGCTAGTATCTGTGTGTGTACCTTTGTATATTTCTGTGTACTGTTGGTGCCGTTGTGTACTGCTTTGGAATGGCTGCTGAAGACTCTCTGGGCCCACTTGGCCAACTCCTCCCCTCCCCGCTCCTCCTTCTCTCAAACATGGCTCAAAGTCATCTCTATCCCTTAGGTTTTTGGTTCTCAAGATCCTGGGATGCTCCTGACTTGGCAACCCTAGTTTAAAGTTATGTTTACCATTCAAATGTCTATCTGCTGCATCCCTCTGGCCTTTCTGAAGAAGGACTGAAATGGGAGGCATTCCCTTGGCTATTAAACAGCTTCAGCAAACTGGTGGGAACTTGGTTACATCTGGCTGTCCTGGGATAAGAGGCTTCCCTTCAGTTAGCCCCAAAGCATGTAGCAGTTGTTGTTATACATGCAACAAGTAATATGACTAGTTGATATGTGTGCATAGAAAGCTGGTTTTCAGACTGCAGGCTTTGTGTTAATATACACAAGGCTTTAAGGGTGGTGGTGGGGGTGACAGCATGGGTTCACTGTTATCCACAGTTTCCAGTATCCACGTTAAGTCTGGGAACCAAATCCCCATGGATACAGGGGTATGATTGTTTAAGGAAATCTCACCACATCTCTTGGCTTGTTCACATCTGAGCTCAGCCCTTTCTCCCTATCGGCCAGTGAGGACTTTGGCTGACCAAATAGGAATTTCACTTTTGACTTCAAAATGGAGAGGTTTCTTGCCTGTCCTGCACTTTTTCATGATAAGAGACATGGAATAACTGGCGAAGATGGTGCCTCATGTAGCAATCATGTGTTTCTGTGTGTGTGTGGTGCTATTGGCGCCTCTTAGTTGAAAGGAGATTTTCCTCCTCCATTCAGGTTAGTGGGTCCAAGGGTGGGTAGGTGAAAGACTTTCTGTCTCTACAGCAGGGTTTCTCAACCAGGGTTCCCTGGAACCCTAGGGTTCCACAAGAGGTTGCTAGGGGTTCCGTGATCTATTGAGATAGGAAAAAAAAACCCCACATTTTTAAAATCTGTAGATATAATACTTTTTAGGCAGGGGTTCCCTGAGATCTTAAATTTGTTTCCAGGGTTCCACCAGGATAAAAAGTTTGAGAAAGGCTGCTCTACAGACATCAGGCTGGAGAACATGCAGCTGTCAAGTTGATGTTTGCAATCCTAACCAGCGCAGCCAATTTGGAGGACTTCAGTATTCCCACCCAGCATACATACCATCCGGATTCACAGATGAAAACAGCTACACATGTTTCACAATCAACATTGGGGTGTGGTCAAGATGCCAAAGCTATTATTAAGTGCATATAAGCAGGGCCGGTTTAAGGAATTTTGGGGCCCCCTGCAATGCTTTACTTTGGGGTCCCCATATGTTTATCTCAGATCAATTTAACCTAACCTATTCACTGTACAGGATGTTCAGATGATAGTAGGACCCCTGTATCCATGGATTCATTATCCATGGGACATAAAACAGCACACCTACCATAGAATCTTCCTAGAAAATGTGTCTTCCCTAGCCCTTTTCTAGGCCCTCCAAGGCAACTCTATGGTATTTTAAACCAGAAGTCCCATTATTTTCAATGGCGTTCACTATTATTCATGGTTTTCAGAATCCACGCCCCCCCCCCCGAACCAATCCCCAGTGGATAAGAGGGGCCTACTATATTACATAATTTTCCACCAATAATTTAGATTAAAAACTATATTATAGGCACTAACATAATATTTTTTGTTTATTAGCAATTAATGTAATGGTGTAGATTTCCTCGAAGAAAATAAAGAGTAGACTACAAGCTAAACATGAGTTAGCAGTGTGATGCAGCAGCAAAAAATGCCAATGCAATTCTAGGCTTCATTAATAGGAGTAGTGTCTAGATCAAGGGAAGTAATAGTATCACTCCATTCTGCTTTGGTCAGACCTCACCTGGAATACCATTTCCAATTCTGGGCACAACAATTCAAGAAAGATACTGAGAAGGATGGTGGGAGGTTTGGAAGCCATTATGCCCTATGAGGAATGGCTTAGGGAGCTGGGTATGCTTAGCCTGGAGAAGAGAAGGTTGAGAGGGGACATGATAGCCATGTTTAGGTATTTGAAGGGATGTCATACTGAGGATGGAGCAAGCTTGTTTTCTGCTGCTCCAGAGACAAGGACATGGAGCAATCAACTCAGACTACAGGAAAAGAGAATCCACCTAAACATTAGGAAGAACTTCCTGACAGTAAGAGCTGTTTGGAAGTGGAATACACTGCCTTGGAGTGTGGTGGAGTCTCCTTCTTTGGGTTTTTTTAAACATAGGTTGGATGGCCATCTGTCAGGAATGCTTGGATTGTGTGTTCCTGCAGGGCAGAAGCCGATCGGATGGGGTGGCTGTTGGGGTCCCTTCCACCCTATGATTCTATGATTCTAGGCTGCATTTAGAGCCTGGGAAAGCTACTCTTGGATTACACCTCCCAGAATCCTCCTGCCAGCACCCTTCTCAAGGTCTGGTTGCATTGTTCCTTTTCCAGCATTCTCTAGCCCAGTGGTTCTTAACTTGGGGTCCGCAATGTCCTCACAGGGGGTCCACAGAGGCTTGAAGGCTGCTTGGCCCACCTCCTCCCTGTAGTGGAGCAGCCACATGACAGGAACGAAGGCAAAGGCTGGCTGGCTTGGCCTGCACATTGCCATTCAATCCACTCCAGCCACAAACTTGCAGGAAGAAGCAAGAGTGTCTCTGAGGGAAAGTTTAATGGATGGTGTAATTGTATTGTTGTTGTTGTTAGCTATTATTATTAGGGTTTTAAATCTTGAGTTAAGTCTTGGGGCAACAAAAGATATTTAAATGGGGTCCCTGGTAAAGAAAAGGTTAAGAACCACTGCTCTAGGCCAATGCCTCTCACATAACACTAATGCGATACTGGTGTTCTAGTGACAACAATAAAACCATTGTTCCCAGTAATATTACTCCAAATTTTAATTTATATTCTTTATATTCTTCTGTTAAAAGAGCTAGAGTGTTGTAGAAGTTTCAGCATTGCCCTATGACTGTGGAGACCAGTCTTTGAATCCTTACTCAGCCATGAATACCCACTGAGTGACCTTGGGCAAGTCACACTCTCTCAACCTCAAAGGAAGTCAAAGGCAGACCCCCTTTGAACAAACCTTCCCTAGAAAACCCCATGGTAGGTTGGCCTTAGTCAGAAATGATCCTGAAGGCACATGGGCAAACACACACAAATTTCTTTTGCAGGCTGAACTCAGTTGGCAGCAAGGGGAGGAAGCTGTAGAAGACCAAGGGAGAAAGGGAGGGGAGAGGAACCAAGACATGTTAAAAGCAGCTGGAAAGATGGGCTGGAGGGGATGTATGTGCAAGGAAAGGAAAGGAAAGGAAAGGAAAGGAAGAAAGAAAGAAGCCCTTTCTGAGGGAGACAACCCTCAAATTCCCTCTCTCTCACACACACACATACTCACCCTCTCCGACGTGCCTCTCCCTCCAGCTTCTGCCATGGAGGGCTGCTCTTTCTTTCTCTTTCTCTTTAGTTTTGGAGAGGCTGTTTTGTTTTTTAAAAAAAGCCAGCAGGAGGTTTTTGGAGGAGGAGGGTAAGAGGGGGCTCCTCCTGGCTGTCTCCTGGCTGTCTCCTTCGTCAGATTAAGGAGACCAACACAGGGCCCTCTCTTGACCTCGGGGCCCCCTCTTGACCTCGGCGCCCCCTGCCAATGCTGATTTGGCAGACAGGTTAAACCGGCCCTGCATACAAGCCAGGATAGGCTGTAACAGCTTGCTTTTGTCTGAGTCTACAGAGAAAGGCAAGATTTTATCTGCACCTCTCCTCTCCTCCACCCTAAACTATTTTTGCACTTTGAACTCAGTTTGTATAAACTGAAGTAAAGAAGTGGATGAAAGAGAGAAGGTGGGTGGATGAGAGAGAAACCAGGACATTTTAAAAGCAGCTGAAAGAATGGGATGGCAGAGAATTAATTGGGACTGTCCCTGTCAAATTGGAACAGTTGGAGAGTATGAGCACATGGACACACAGTGTGCTCTTGGTTGTGCTGGAGTGTGACTGAATGCTGGGAACTGCCACATACCTAGATGCTGCAAACTGATGAACTGTTCTGCAGTGATCACAGTTTATGCTAAATTTCTCTGGCCTTTTTATATGCACCGATTTGTTTTTAAAATGGCCCAAGTTGCCTTGCCTTTTTGATATGCAGTTTTAGAACTGACTGCTTGGCTTTTATCTATGGATCAATAATTCACTCTTGGCCTTGCTTGATCTCTCTTAGTGTCCAAAGATGCGCATGATCTGTGCTGGGTACAAACATCTGAATGCCAAGGGAAATGTTGTGCAGCAAACATTGTTAAGCATTCCTCCTCCTTCTACAGAAAGTTCTTCTCTGCAGGCTTTGTTAACAGCATATGTGGGAGTTGGGGGCCTTTGTTAGAAGCTTTCTAACTTGTCTAAAAGCTTTAGGCTTAATCCCACTGATACAAATGGCATTCTCTAGTTTCATTTTTCTCCTCATTTTTCCTTCTCTCTTGCTCTCTCTCACAACCCTTCTCTCCCCACATTTAATGTACCGTATCTGCAGAGAACATTGGCAGTTGCATTCACAGTCTGTGGTGCAGCATCCTTGCTGCCTCTCACCTTGTTGAATTCTGTGGTTTGAATTCTGTATTCGTTCTGCAGTCTGCAAGAATTAATGTGAACAAAGCACCATATATCCCAGCTTTGGAAGGAGGGATGAAGAGCCACACAGAACCCTGAAATCTCACTTCTTGCATTTTAGCACCTTTTCAGCACTTTTTTTTCCTTTTTTAAAATACGTGCAGCTTCTTCCCCTGTGATAATGGGCTCTTCCCCATTCTCTGGTCAGCACAGCCAACCAGACAAACAAAGGGTTAACTAGGAGTTGAGAGCAAGGTTACAGTTTATTAGGGGTTATCATCATGAAGGAGTCACAGGTCATGAGGGATAGGGACCAGTGAAGATTTCCAGGAGAAGCAAACTTTGAGATGCTTCTGAGAAGAGAATACTGCCTGAGGCCATGGGGCAGAACAAAGAGTCCTGAGCTGAGGGACCCTCATCCCAGCTATGAGGAGATGCTTGGTATAGGCTAAGCCAAAAAGCATAAGACTCCCAGTCCCCATGAACATCCAGCACATCTGGACTACACACTTGTCAGTAGATTAGGGACTGTCTAGTTAGTCACATTAGGGTTTATGTTTATTTTATAAACTTGGCTGGAATGACCAGATTTATCTGTAACTTGTAACTTCCAAGTGTACCCTGGAAGGAAGGAGCCTTTCATGGGAGAAATACCTTTTCTTGCTATGTAACTTCTGCTTTAACTTCCTTTAAATCTTTCCCTTCTGCACACTCTTTCCATGTGCGTTGCTTGGCTTTTCCTTCCCCAAGGGTGGGGGGAGGTGAAACTCTGCAGAGTCAGAGTGAGAAGCACCAATTGAACCCTGTAACTTCCCATTGGGTTACACAGAAGGGATTAAAGTCAATGGGTGGTGGCAGGTAGTATAAATGGCCTCTGAAGGGCCCATTCTGCTCAGCAGAAGCAGGAGGAAGGGACCTACCACATGAGAGAACCATCACCCTCCCTCCACATAATGGCCTGGATCATATTGGTGGTCCCTATTGGAGTAGACAATTGAATCAGTGGGATTTACATAAATGTTAACTCATCTTTCCACACTTGACTTAGTAAGTCTGTTCTGATTGGGACTATGAGTAATATTTGGCTCTGTGCTATGAAATGTAGACTAATGGATTCAGCACCAGCTATTTTTACCCTTTTAAAAATTGGTTTGTACACCATCTTGACTTGTCATAAATAGTTCAGAAATACTAGAGGTCTTTCATACTATTTTGTGGTCCTTATGCTGCCCTAGAACGAGATAGCATATGTGTTTGGAGGTGTTCATTGCACATGTATCCAAAGGGATGTAGACATAACAGGAAACCAACAAAATAAAACCTGTCAATAGTTTAAATTGAAAACTTCTTTAAAACCAGAAATGAGCAGCAGCAGAATAATGCAGCATCGTTGTAAGTGTTGCTCCAAAGATGCAATGCCACAACTGTGAAAGTCTTCGTTAGGTGAACTTCATAGATACTGAAGAACTCCTGACCACGGCTTCCACACTGCAAAAATAATCCAGTTTGAAACTGGATTATTTGTCATGGCTCTTTCCTATGGAATCCTGGGGTTTGTAGTTTTTATAAGATATTTAGACTTCTCTACCAAAGAGTGCTGGTGCCTCACCAAACTACAAATCCCAGGTTCCAAAGGAAGGAGTCGTGGCAAATAATCCAGTTTCAAATTGGATTATTTGTGTAGTGTGGACCAGCTGTAAGTTTTTTTCCTTCCTGAAACAAGAAGCCAAAGTTGCTTCTTTCTGATCCACCTGGCACCATGGACTATTTTGCATGACCAGACAGTGCATTACAGAAAGTGATAAGAGACAGACATTGACGTAAGACACATTGGTGCTATCCCTGCATTGTGATGGCACTGTGGACTGAATCAGAATTGCCAAAATGTATATAATGGTGAAAGTCATTACAAAATCTGGTGATGAATTGCAGTATTTTCTTGGTGGATGAATCAGCCCTGCAGCCATGGTGCAAAAGGAGGTGTGGATGCAGTCGACAATACCTGCAGCAACACTGTTGGATCCAAAGTACCTAGACATAATGTCATTCATATATCCTCCTTAGCCACGGGTGAAATTGTCTAGTTGTTGGGCCCAATTAAAAAAAAAAAATCTTACTAATTTCACCTTTATAGACTGAAAGGGAAAAGTAGTCATAATTTTACTTTTCTTCTTCTTTATCTTTTTTTCTATCTTTATCATCTATTTCTTTTAAGAAATAACTTTGTTCTTGATTGAAGCCCATCTTACCAACTGCATGGAGTCCTGTTTCCTATCGCACATGTTTTCTTACTGCACAAAATGTTGTAGTTGTACATTAAAATAATCCCAGTTCCAGAGAAGGGTTTCATAGAAACCTGTTAAAGAATGGAAGTCTTCGGCAGATGGAGATGGATGCTGCAGCGGGGGCAATAATTCATTGGCAGAGAGCACCCTTTGCATGCACAAGGTCCCAAGTTGAACCCCAGATGTCTGCACATAGGGCTGGGAGAAAATCCTTCCTCAAACCTTGAAGAGCTTCTGCTAATCAGTGTTGAAAAAACTGGGCAAGATGATCTGAATAGGGGTCTGTGGGGTACCCCAGACTCAAATTACTGAATGTAGGACATAGAAAAATGTTGTAAATAGCACATAAGGCAACTGCTGGATGACAAATCAGGAGGCAGTCCTAAAAAGTAAAGGACAATAAAACTTGTCTTTTCTAGATTCCTAAAAGATAGCTGTCAGCATCAGGTAATTATTCCACAATCAGGGCACCACCAGGAAAAAGGCCCTGTTTCTGGCCACCATCTTGCAGGGCCTCCAAAATTATTCTTGGGGGGGGAGCAGGCAAGTTCATTGGGAAATGGAAGAAGACAGACCTCAAAGACCCTCTCCTAAGACATGTCACATGCCCTCCAATATTTCACAGATGAAATGTGTGGCAAACCAAGATCAGATGGCAAAGGTTGTTAATGAGGAAGGACAGCCAAGTTAGGAGAGGCTTCAGCAGTTTTCTTGTGCTTGAGTCTACTGGGAAGGAAAATATTCCCTGCTACTGAGTTAATTCAGTACAAACTACTTCTGCACCTTGAACTTCATTTGCAGCAACTCAGCTAAGCTGAGAACAAAGGGAGAAATTAGGAGAAGGGGAGAGAAACTGGGAAATTTTAAAAGCAGCTGAAAACGTGGGGCAACAAAAGATGGACCATGACTGTCCCTGCCAGACTGGGGCAGTTGGAGGGTATGTTAACGAAGAGAACGAAAGAGTAGACACTGCCACTGTAATCCTACTTCCAACCTTCCTTTTTTTAATTCTCCTCTCCAACCCATAATATTAATACTTTGAAATCCTGCCCCTTTCCTTATGAATATTATTCCAAGTCTAGAAAGGCAACTGGCCTCAATCACTGTCCAAAACAAACATCAACCCCCTTTTTTTTCAGATGCTGATGAGAATGAGGGGCTGTTTTTAAAAAGTCACAAATCTTGTTGCTTCAGGAGGGAATGATGAAGAACCAGCCAGAGCTGCCAATTTGTTTCTCATCTTGGATCTTAATGAGACGGACATCACAAGGCCATTGTCATACATGATGGGAGAGATTGCTGGCTTGTGTCTAAATAAGGCATGGGGGCTCCTTCAGTAGTGGCCAAAAGGAGAAGAGGATGTGACATCTATCCCTGGGATTTTATTGTCATGACAGGATGAGGCTTCTTATGCAAATACTATCTAGGGATGGGGGAGAATTTTGTTTCAGTTTGTTTGGGGTGGGAATTCACCTAATCTGAAGAATTCTTCTTATGGAAGGTGGAAAGAACTGGATATTTGTTTTAAAACAAGTGAGTGAAGAAGAAAAGAAAACTGACAGATTCATCTATCTAGGTCCAGGGTTTTGAATGCTTAGCTCTTCAAAGTCTGGGTGTCAATTCCTGTGTACTCAGTCATGTTTGTGGTGCTGAATTTGGATTGCCTTCTCTCTTTTTTGCCTGAGAGGGTCCTCATCTTTAGCAGCTACGTGGCAGGCATGCACAACAGGGGGATAAATGTCTCTGTTGAATGTGAATGGTCACATGGATATAGAGTTGCTTCTGTAAAAAAATCTGTGTTGTTCTTGCTGTTATACAGGTTGACCTCCGCACCCACAGATTCAGTATCCAAGGTTTCACTTATCCACATTCAAAATAATACAGAGCGGTGGGGTATAAATAAATATTATTATTATTATTATTATTATTATTATTATTTCTAGGCATTTCTAGGTCATCTAATGTGATTTTATGGTCATCTTCTGGTATGCATCTCATTGAAAATAATAGGGTGCCCTATTATCCATGGTTTCAGATATCCATGGGAGGTGGAGTCTTGGAACGTATCCCCTGCAGATATGGGGTTCAACCTGTGTTTCTATCTTGCCTTTTTCACCATTTGGGGCTCAAAGTGGTTTGCAACAGTTTAAAAAAATAGTTAAAAATTCACAAAATACAAAAGTTAGAAAGTTATTAAACTATAAAAAAAATCAAACCAGTTACAAAGATAAACTGTAAAACCTTAACAGCAGAACAAAAATGACAAATAGAAAATCCAGTACATTGTACAAGGCCCATCCCGCCTAAACAAGTAGTCCTCAAATGCCTGTTGAAAGAGAAAAGTCTTTACTTCTCTGAGAAAAGTTAAAGTTAAAAGAGTGCTAGTCTTAACTTCTCTTGGAAGGGGGTTCCAGAGCCTTGGAGCTGCCACTGAGAAGGCCCTCTCCTGTGTTTCCACCAGAGGTACCTGTGAGGATGGTGGGACAGAGAGTTTGGCTTTTGTATTTCTGTTCAATTCCTCCTAGAATTTAAAATTTACAAATTTCTTCATGATCAGCATAGGAAGAACTTGACTTTTCTTAAAACATACACACACACACAGTTTGTAGAGCCTCCCAAAAATACAACCATGGATTTCTAACATTCCTGTGTTATTTCTGTGGCAAATCTCGATGCTAAAACTCATGTGGGCATGGCCGAGCAACAAGGTTGTTAGGAAACTGCCTTGTACTGAGCCAGAGGACTGGTCCATCTAACTCCGTATATGTTTATGCCAGTCGTGGCTCTCCAACTTTAGGCAGGAATCTTCCCCAATTCTACCTTGAGATTTCTCAGACTGCATCATGGACTTTCTGCATCTACTCTACCACTCTTTCCCATTCTGCTTAGGTGAACACTTTGCCTCCTGTCAAAATAGCTCCTGGGGGAAAAAAGTGTTGGGAACTTCTTGATGAGAATGAAAAGTACATGTTTTTTAAGGGCTAAGTTTTGTCTCTCTCACAAACTCAGTCAAAGAAACAGAAAGCCTGTTTCTGTTCTGTTTCTCACTACTGTTGAATTTTTTTTTTTTAAAAAAAGTTATTCTAAAGAACCCTCTATAGTGTTGTTCACTATAATGTCCTGCCACCTATAATGTAATGGCCCAGTATTTGGCACATAAATTTTATTTCTATCAATTCATTTGCCAGCATTATTCAAAATGAATCTCTGCAAATGCATAGCAGGGCTATCTGTTACAGCCATTCCCTTAACAGCTTTTCTTTTGTCTTCGCTGGGTATTTAAAAATTCTTTAGCTTTACCAGTCCAGGAAAGACAGCTGTATTGTTCATGATGTGATATTTATGGAGCCATTCTCTTTCTTTCTTTCTCTCGCTTTTTCCTTTTAAAATTCCCATCTTCATTCTGGCCATATGCAAGGATGTAATACAAATTGCCACTTTAGTCGCACAATATTCCAGTGTTATTCCCTGGCTGAAAACAAGTGCTTTTTGGTGGCTTTTTTCAGGCTTTGCTTGCAATTGGATATTCTCTCAGAAGTGGACATAAAGGGCTTGAGTTCATCTTTTGGCAGTCGGCCTGCTCTCCTGGGCTAACTCCAAAGGCAGGTACTTATGGAAAATGTATTGCAATCAGGAACGGGCATTGCACTCTGTCAAACAAACAAAGATTAAAATGCACTGTGCATGGATTGTGAAGGGGAGATGGAGGCACACGTGAAGTAAGTTAGAATGTGAACTTAACTGAATTTCATTTTAGCCATTGCATAAGATTTGTGCTTCAGGCTAGATTTAAATGGTTTGGTACTGTATGTGGAATACAATAGGTATTTTTTTCAACTCCCCAGGTTCAGGGAGTTTTTTTTTTTATCTTTTTACCTTGAGTTGGCCTCTGAGAAGCCCTGCATGTCTCTGCAGAACCCTTGTGTGTCTAAAAACATTCTGAGCCCTATTCTACAACTCATTGTTTAGTTCAACTGGAGCATTAACCTGGCCAACTGGGTTTTGTTCTTAACTCCTGTGAACTCAGAGTGTATTGCAAACCATTCCCAACTTTTCATGACAAAATAGGGAGAGATGGACAAACTGTCTCTCTTTCAGGGATATTTAGCCACCCTTACTGGCCATCTGCCACAGGGTCCTCAGCTTTAAAGCCGTTCTCCAACAGTATCTGATGGCCCTTACAAATATGCAGAATCTCCAAGCAGTGAAAACCAATTGGTTTCCTTTTCCCAGTTAGCAATGATTCCATTTATAGAGTTATCTATATACACATGGAAATTCCTTGGTTGCCTCTTGATTTCTATTGTCTCAGCAAGAGGATATACATGTTTTGCCCATTCCATTGCTGCTCCAGAGACTAGGACATGGAGCAATGGACTCAACTACAGGAAAAGAGATTCCACCTAAACATTAGGAAGGACTTCCTGACAGTAAGAGCTGTTCGGAAATGGAATACACTGCCTTGGAGTATGGCGGAGTCTCCCTCTTTGGAAGTTTTTAAGCAGAGGCTGGATGGCCATCTGTCAGGAATGATTTGATTGTGTATTCCTGCAGCGCAGGGGGTTGGACTGGATGGCCCTTGAGGTCTCTTCTGACTCTATGTTTCTATGAGCTCATTCTTGCAAACAACAGTGAAACGTTCTGAAAGCCACCACCCCCACAGACACACACACAGGGTGAGATTACAAAAGGTTTTGTGTATTTTTAAGTTATTTTTCAAATTATGTGTGGGGTTTTGTAGGACAGTTCTTTGCACAAAACCCATCATATTTCATGCAAAATACAATATTTTGCACAAGCCAATACATTTTTTGGGCATAAAACAGTATATTTTATGTTAAATGCAATGGTGTTTTTCAAGGTTTTTGGGTTTTTTTTACAAAATGCAAAAAAAAAAAAAAAAGCAGAAAACCGTTATAACACATTAGGATGTGTCATGGCACCCTTTCACATTGAGGATAAGAACATTTGGAAATAGCTTTACATCTCTAGTGCCAGACAAAATGATTTAGTTTTTTTAGCAGTGCATTAAAATGTCTGCATTCTTATATATGTTTCTTTGCAACATTCAACCTTTGTTCCAAAGCTTACTGCATGAGGAGCTACTGTTTCCCTTGATAGAGAATTTCAGTTGGTCAAAATGACTATAATTGCCAATTGTAGATAATAAAAGATAGACCCATAATCAGAATAGCACTTTAGGAGTTGGCTAACAGAACCCCATCATTCTCTGCAGTGGGTAGAGTCCATATTAGGGAAGGAATGATGTTTTTGAAAAGATCTGGCTATTGATTTTTGTACACTTTAAAAATATTTTCTAATAAAAAAGGATTCTGAGTGCTTACAGTCCTTTCAACTCAGCACACAATGAAGAATGAAAGATGACATCCTCAGCTTCTTCCGGGAGATGATGAATCTCCTCACCTTAGTTTCAGAAATAGCTCAGATTACCAACTTAATTTCTGAGTTGAATTAAATGCAAATGCAAATTCATTTAATTCACCTTGCATTTGATAGAGTGGACAGCAGTCCACAAAAGCTTGTGATGGGAAATTTCTTCTTCTCAGTCTCAAAAGTGCTCCTAACTGTGGCTGAATTAACCTATTTAATACGGTAACTCTGCTAGATTAAATATGCACACATACCCCACTGGACAAGGTCTGTGCAGAGTAGGTTAAATAACTCTCATGGACTGGCCAGGGGAGAGGAATAATCCTGCTAGGCTTCCAAAATGACAGCCAGTTAGTCCATGGGGAAGTGAGCAGACAGCCACTGCATGAAGGGGCTGCCTTCTGAGGAGAATGGGCTTAAATGGATTCAGCCTGACACCCCTTGTGATGGGGGTTTAACACTGGAAAAAGCCTTCCATCTGTTTAGTCCAACTGCAAAATCTGTCCCATACCCTGGTTGGGCAGAGGCGGGACTGGTGGTCTTTCAAAACTAAATGCAAATTGTATTAAATACTACATACTGCCAACATTTTTTGAAACAATATTGGACAGCTGAAATACCAAACATGAATCTTCAAGGTCTCACTATGCATGTTTATAGATAGAAGGGATGCATCTGCAAGGTTTGGTTACCCCCACAGTCATTTTGTTTAAATCTCAAATGCATTCTGTCAAATTTATTTTGAAATGTGAATTGTTATCATTAAAGAAAGGTTCTCCCCTCAACCCATAGGAGGGGGAGTATGGGATGTCATGATTTTACAAAAAGAGGTATAATTATCTTAAATGGATTATTGATTAATTTTTTTAGTAATATGTGTTAGCCACTTTGAGCACTCTTTTTTTTTAATGCAATATGACATGAAACATAATAAATAAATGCTAATCAACAAAACAAGTATGATTGAATCGAGTGGGATTCAAAGCCAGACTTCTAGGAGCTTAGCACACAAAAGTACTGTATTCTGGTGTGATTTGCTCTTTTGCACTTTCAGAATTCATGTTCGTATATATCCAAGTTCTTTCCATTGAATTCATTAAGATATTTCAGAACAAACAGAAATTTCACTCATCCCCACTCCAGAGATGACCTAGTGAACACCTCTAGAACAGAGGCAAGCTTGGTGTCAATCTTTCCTCTTCTCCCACTGGCTTGGTCACTGTGCATACTTTGAATGTCAGAAAAAGTACACAAGTATCCACTTATAGAATTAGCATATTCCAATTACATTATTGATGTGTTGAAAAGTCCAATGGGGGATTGAAAATCACCTTAGAATTGCCCCGAAATAGTCTAAAAATGCTCAGTGATTTTTCTCTAAGAGTTGATTGTCTATTAACACTGTTCAGAACCCTTTGAACCCTCAAAACCATCTGAAGACCCCCAGAAATCCAAATTGAAAACCATTTTCTCTCACTTCTGGGCTGGATTTTTGGCCAGTTATCAGGCACTGAGACCTACCATGCTTCTGTGGGGCTGAAAATGGACCCCTAGTCTTGCCACCCAGGGCTGGTTTAAAGGCCCTATAGCACCTGCAGGGCCCCCTGTCATTTTTTAGGGGGGGGGTGTAGTAACTCTCCTCCTGCAAAAACATTATTAGTCATAATCTTAATATCCTTTACTGTTAGGTTAGGTTAGGTTAGGTTAGGTTAGATTGACCTGAGATAAACATATAGCCCCCCCAAAATAAAGTGTTGCAGGGGACTCCAAAATTCCTTAAACCAGTCCTGTTGCCACCCCACTACAAATCATTGCTTTGCAGATTTCCCAAAATGGAGTTTGGGAGGTCTAAAAGAAGAGAGAAGAAGCCAGAATGTCAAGATAGTCAAGCATCAGCTGCCATGCTTGATAAAGACCAGCTCATCGCAGAACAAACTAGTGTGTCTGAGCAAAATTCTGATGAAGCAATGGCTTAGCGGAGGTACAATAATCATGATGTGGTCGACTGCTCACATATTAGTGATAACACATTGTTATTGTAAAAGCATTGGCCTGATACACAATATCAAAAGCAGATTGACTCCTTCTGTTCCCCATTAAGATTTATTATCCCTTAGGATAATATTGAGCAAGCCTTCACTTCATTCAATATTCCTTGCTCTGGACGATAAATCATGATGTTGTCCTTGGCAAAAATCAATACCTCCTTAGAACCCCAGAGTCTCAAAATGTGACAGAGCTCCCTCAAAGCTCCAGCTATAAATCCTCGCCTGGTAGAATTTAAACCCATGGCTTTCAAACCTTTGTGGAGGAATAAGGCACGCTATTTTATAAAATTTATTTACAAAGTTCATTGTGAGTCACTTTTGAGAACTGTGCGTAGAGACACACTCATACGTGAACATTGACAATCCTCCTTTCAAAATATCAATAAAGTAGCCCTGTTTTGAATGCACCCAAAATAGGCACTGGAACCCGACTTTGTTGGATTGCAATTTCTTCGCTCAGCCCTTTCCAGGATAGCCCATTGTGAGAGATGATAGAAGGTGTTGCTGCCAAACTTCATGTAGTGAACCACAAATCCCTCAGCACTGCACCACACTTCATCCTGTGCAATGGAGTTTACCTGCAACTCCAGTTCATACCCCACCATCCATGAATATCACAGGACCAAACCTACTTGGATTCAGCAGTAGAACTATATCATGTGGCTTCACATCATTGGAGGCTATTAGCCCAACTTTAATGGAAGTTCTGAGTGCTTCTCAGCTTTTGGATTTCCATCTTTTCAACTCCATCTAGTGTGATGGGATTTCCATACCATTACATCTGAAAGAATCTACATAACATAAAATAATGCACTCCTTTACCATTGTTTTTGAAGTGATTCTTCGTTTGAACTGGTAGAGGGTTTGAGGAACAAAGCCCAAGCCGATGTCTTTTCGGTGCATTAGGGAGGAATATGCAGTCTGTTGGCTGAAAGGGAGAATGCTGTGACCACCTGTGGCTCCTTAACAGCCTCCAAGTAGGAACAAAGTGGTTCCATCTGTTCTTTAAAACATATGTTTATATATATATTCTTCTTCTCTACTGCTTTGGAAAGTTTCTATTGGCAGTAACTTTCAGATGCTTCCAGCTTACATTCATGCTCCAAGTAAATGCTCTTAGCACTAAATCATATCACAGGAACCTCAAGAATGTTTAGTGCAGGAGTGGGCAAATTGTGGCCTGTAGACTATGGACTTTATTAGACGTGGCAAAAACTGCGTCATTAAGACGCGACGATAGCACAAGGGCTGAAATTATCAGATGTTGTTGTCGCTTAACTGTTCCTGCTTAGCCCATCAATAAAAAGTGATGCCTCATTTGTGTCAGCGTGACACAGCAGGAACAGGTAAATGACAAGTTCATCTGATAATTTTGCCTTTTTTTTGCTATTGTTGTGTCCTAAATAATGTGGGGTTTTTTTTTGCGAGATTTGGCTCATCTGATAAAGTCCTATGTATGGCTTCCAATGCAATTTTGTGGCCCACAGGACCTTCACCTGGATTCCCCCACTACAGTATGATCCCTGTATCCATGGACCTGTGTCCGTGGATTCACTTACCTGCGTCCAAAAATTATGGTGTCTTTAGGCATCTTCTAGGTCCTCCAGAATGATTTTATGTTACGCTTCCACTGGAAGCTGGCCATAGATTCATGCTAGAGGACCTGAAAGATACCTAGAAAGGAAGAAATGAGCATTTTTAGCAGTTTTCTTCCTATTGCAAGAAAGTCCTAAAAAATGATGCAGTTTTCAAAAACTGTTTGCAATTTGGGGCTTGTTCAGTGAAAAAATGGCATGTAGGATTGCGCAAAAAACACATTTTCTGTGCAGGAAATAACATTTTTGCACTGAAAAATAACATTTATTTGCAGAAATATAATGATGATGATGATGATGATGATGTTTTATTTATATCCCGCCTCTCCCATGAGGATCAGGGTGGCAAACATTTAAAACATTATCCATTATCCATAATCTACAAACATTAAAATAACATCATTAAAACCACTATACAATGGTACATAATTCAGATTTTACCTATAAAAACATTATTAAAATAACTTAAAATAAGAAAAGTCATAAAACAATTATTAAAAATTATATTATTTACTTCTAAGAAAAATACTGTTTTACACACACACAAAAAGCCACATGCGAATTTTGCACAGAATAAGTCCCAAATTACAAAGATTTTTGTCAGTTCAAGATCCTCCTTGTCAGGGTTTCCCAACACTTGGGAAACACATTTTCCCACTTTTTAAAAATGTTATTTATTTTTATTCCATCCTTGCCCTCATTTACAGAAATGTGCATATTGTTTCATCATCATTTAGTTTAAGTTTCTATACATACATTCTTTTATTTTCCATTTTAAACAATAAAATAATAAAACGTGCTTCCCACCTCCCCTTTCAATTTATTCAACCTTTTCTTTATTATATCCTCTCTTTTTACCACTTTTCTTTTTTTAAAAAAGCTATCATTTACTATATTTCCATCCCTAGATGCTACCGTTAATACAATACTTCCAAGCGGTGCGAAAATACTGACTAAAGGGAGTGAAAGTTTCAAGCAGCTTTAGCAGGAAGAAGTAGAGGAAGTTCTTGCTGCTACCAAGTGAGGCAGAGGAAAGGAAGGTCTGGCTTCCATGCCTTTGGGGTTTTGAATCTCTAGGGGCATTATCAGACTTACGTCTAAAGGCGCTGTAATTCTGTGAATGAAGATAGTGGGAACATTGCGGCATTATAACACTCATCGCACATAGCCGCATTCACATGAAAGAAACATCATGGAATTCTCACACAAAGACTACTAGCGCTTCAAGAATGGGAGTTTACTTCCATGATTCGGGATGGGTGAGATTTTGACGGTTCTTGCGAGAAGATGCGAGAGCACTTAAAACTCCAAAATTCCCTTAGTTAACAAAGTAAATGAACACACAAGCACTGAAACAAACCTAAAAATGTTCAAACTAAAGGTGACAGTTCATAAAAAGAGCATCCTGTGTTTCATTTTCACATTCTCACCCAGGACCAACCATTCATGCTATAATCTTGCAATTACAATGGGGCGTGATTTTGCATGTAGTCAATAGCGCAGAAAGAGCGCTATTGACAATCTATTGATGGCTTGTCCAGTGAATGAGAAAAAACGCCCTTTTCATGGCTTGAGTAAGGAGTAATAACGCGAGGTTGATGACATTGTGCGATAGCGGGGCCCATTCTTGTTACCCTGACATCATAATTCCATGATTTTTGCCATGTCTGATAGTGTCCTAGGTTATAGTTTGAAGTTTAAAGGAGCTGTCTGAGGTGCTGGACCAAATAGTCCAGCATTTTCCAAATAGTTTCAGCATTTTGGAACTTCCTTTATACTGTACTTGCAGTGGTTCCCAAATTTTGGTCCTCCAGAAGTTTTGGATGTCATCTTCCAGAATTCCTGGCAGTTGGCCAAGCTGTCTGGGGATTCTGGGAGCTGGAGTCCAAAGCACCTGGGGGATCAAAGTTTGGGAACCACTCCTTTATAGTTTGCACTGAAAGCCAAATTTCCCCACTGGCATGTGAACCACTGTCTGAAACTGGTTGTGGCTACGCAGCAAGGGAACAGGCTGGGTCACAGTATTAGGTTTGCTTTGCCCCTCATTCATATTGTGTAAATGTTTGTAAAGTCTGATTTTAAAAAAGAAAATGAAAAGAAATTCTCACCATCCCTAATGAAAAGTAATGGGGAAAGAATGGTGGAGAAAGGGCAAGAGTTGCTGCTGCAGTAGAAGAGAAGAGGAATTCTTTTCATTCATGAAAATATCTTGAGATGACCCAGGACAGACATGGAGAGGAGTTGCCCATGTCATCAGCACAGTTTCAGCCAGTTTTGCATTTGTCAAAATAAATGGAGATGATTCCAGGGGTGGATTCATTCGGGATGTACTTCCTTTGCAACCCACCTACCCTCTACTGTTTCATTCTGAATTCTTCTGTGTGGTGTCCTGAATGCATCTTTCATGACAATTTGTAATGCAGCCATGAATGTGTTGATACTCTTATGATGTACCATGATGTAGCATACTGAATGAGAGCATGAATTATGAATTGAGCAAACACCAGGCAGCCTGTCCATACAATTATGGACTTGCAGAGTGCCACGGGCTCTTCGGGAACGGTATGTGATTACCAAACTATATGTGATGTGGCGGATTTGTTATCTGATTTCCTCATTCTTCCTGTCTGCTATAAAACAGGTGCAGGGACCTCCAAAATTAGAAGAGTGGCTGTAAGGGAAGGGTGTCTGAGCCTTTTCTCCTTCATGCCTCCTGAAATTGCTATTAGCCCCACCCAGGGGAAATCAGAGGCTATACTATATTCAAGACCTAATAGTGCCACAGATAAAGTGGTGCCTCTCACCCAACTCCTGCCTTCCACAGGTTGTGTATACAGAACACTGGTGTGTACTTTGCACCCTTCCACATATTGCAGGACTTCAACTCTGATCATCCCTCATCATTGGCTCTTCTGGCTAAGGGTGATGGGTGTTGCAGTCCAATGATATTTGGAGAACCATTGATTGCCCACCCTTGGAATATGCACTCAGACCATCATACCTCATAGTGGATTTGCCTCCTAGCACAGGATAAGCCAGCAGGGAAATATCAGAGAATTGGTTCAGCAACTATAACCAAGCCATCAGCACTCTTACTGCATCCTACTGTGATAATGGGTTCCTCCCATTAACTGGGAGGGGATAGGCTCTCTTGCTGGTAAACAAAGGGTTAAGGATGGATCAAGTTAAGTTAGATTTTATTGGGGCATCAGCATCAGAAAAGCATCAGTGACCCAATGAGGTTCCAATCTTTAAAAACTCCTAGAGGCTTTGAAGGAAAAGTTATTTAAAAAAGACACTGGGTGCCATGCAGTGAGAGTTTAAAAAAGAAAAAAAAAAAGCAGAACAAAGAGAGGCAAGGGGTTGAGTCATTTGCTCCACTCCAGGAAGCTGGTTGTAAACTGGGCATGGACCCAAGGACATTTGTGTCATTAGTGAATAAGAAAAATGTGTATCTAGTGCATTCAGGAATTATGTTTTTTTAACTTGGCTGGATTAACTTCTACTTTAAAACTTTGTCCCTCAGTAATTTCCCACTGAATTCCTGGTCATAGGGATTAAAATTAGTGGGTTGTGGCAGCTCAGATACATGACCTCTGGAGGTCCCATTCCCCTCACCAGAAGCAGGAAGGGACCCAGAGGATAATAGCTAACCATCAGGATTCTATAATCTCCTGGTGGGTAGGATTTTTTTTAAAAAAAAATATATATATTGCAGATTGTAAAAGATTTCCTCTCTTATCACCATATTTTAAGGAAGTTATCACCAGGAGAACATGCAATGAAATGAGATGGTTGTGGGGTGGAAGGAATCAAGCTAGTGAAAATTAATAGAGGGTGCGGCTATACGATCATAAAAAAATCCGTATGGGGTGCAAAAAATACGAACAGCCTGTCGTTCGTATGCATACGAACCGGCTATACGATTTTTAACCCCCCTAAACTCCGTAAGACTCCCTATTCCCGAAGCTGGAGTGAGCAAGCCAAGTGGCAGTTTTAAATCTCCTGCTGCTTTTTTTTTTTTTTAAAATAAGGTTCCTGGTTTGTGGACAGTCGGTTTTCCGTATTTACAATATAAAATAAAAATAAATATACATATAAATTCACAGACTTACCGGACTCTCGCTAGCCGGGAATCCAACATGGCGGCCACTCCCAATTCCCCTCCGTGCTAGCCCCGCCCCCTGTACTTGGCCAGCCAATCAGATTACCCTGCCTGTTCGTATGTGTGCGAACGGACCGTACAGACCCGTCAGCCATCCGAATGGCGTACGGATTTCTCTTCGCGATCTGCTTTCCCTCCCAAACGCCGTGTGTGCATATTTCAGTATGGAAATCCAGCCCCCCCTCTTTTGCATTCGTGTGTATCCGAACGGCCATTTGTACCGAAGTGCGAACTTCCGCACGCTGTACATATTATTTAAATCGTGTAGACGGGACCATAGTACTTTGGAATCTTTATTCTTCATTTAAGCTAAAGTTTCCAGGACACCAATATCAGTCATGGAGATTAACCATTTTCCTCCTGGAAGAAATGCTCAATGACTCTTCTCCATCTGATGGCATTTGATTATAAGATTTGATAGCTGATGTACCCATTCTTTGTATCTGAACAGGAATAAAACAGCAAGTATCTGAATGGTTATAGTTTGAGTCTTCCTATTGATTCCTGGCTTAATCAAAATAATAAAGTATGCCAAAAAGTCTACCAACTGAAATTGAGAAAGGGGGGGTTAGAAACAAATATGTAACTTAATCTGACTCTGAAATTTTATGTTCAGTACACAGATTGTGAAGATGGATCCCCCTACCTGATTTTTAAATAACAATGTTCACATTTAAAATCTCCATACAATATTGTTTGTTTTTGTTAATTTTTAAGAAATGCCTCACACAACTTCTCTGGGCATTGTAGGGTACAGAACAAAATGTAGTGGCATGCAGTGCTGTCACACTGTGGTAGACCATTCACAGTTGCTGAATGAGTAAAGGATGAACTTTGGACTTCCCATGTAAAAATAAACTCTGTGGTATGCTCGAGGCATTTACGAAGCTCAAGTTTGATTTGGAAAGGAATTAAACATGCAATTGTCAGTCTGCAACTTGAGAGAGAAAGAGAGAGAGAAGCAAACATCCTTACCATATGTATTGCTACAGGCTGTAATTCATGCCAGTAAAGTAACAGCAGTATCCTACAAATAAAATGCAGTAATCAATTACTGTGTTTCCTGTGATGAAACCTTCTTCCATGATAGCTGATTGATTCCTCCCCTCCCTCCAGCTCAATATGTACTATGGTAGCAACAGCTAGAAGAAGGAGATGGGGGTGGGGGGGGAGAGCAATGAGAAGAAGAAAGGAAAGAAAGTTTTTGTTAAAGGATGCATGAAGAAGCAGGATATGTTATTGAAAGTGTCTACACATCATAGCAAATTGCAAATAAGCAACGGAGCTGGCATGCAAAGGACAGCTGAAAAATAAACAAATTAGTGATTTGATGCATTGAAAGGAGAGGCTAGAAGGAGTCAACTTCCACTATACAGTCGTCCCTCTGTATCCACAGATTTGGTATCCATGGATTTAAGTATTCATGTCTTGAAAATATTCTTTAAAAAAGAATAATCCAAAAAGCAAACCTTGATTTGGCCATCTTATATAAGGGACACCATTTTGCTATGCCACTGCATATAGTGGGGCTTGAGTATTCACAGATTTTGGTATCCAGGGAGGTCCTGGAGCCAAACCCCAGCGAATATGAAGGGACAATTGTATTTGGTTTTAAAAAGCAACTACAGTGAAACCCCAGGACTTGTTTCTGCTATCATTTGTGAGCTGTAGGGCAACCGTGTTCCAGTGTGTCCAATTTTGATTGATTAGTGGTGGGGGGAGAAAACCTAGATGTCCTTAAAATAGCTCAGTTGATGAAGCTCACCCCCCATCCCCGCCAAGGAAAGGAAGATCCTCCCTATTGTAGACCATTTCTGCCTGATTGCCCTCTGTGTCTCCCATTCTTACGCTGCTCCACCCTGGAACCATATGCCATTAAACTGCTTAGACAAGTGGAAAAGGGAGTGATGGAAATCTGGGTAGACAAGGGAGATGCCAGTGAGCAGAGACTTCATCAGACAGAATGATTTTGACATTCTAAACACTAACCCAAAGAGATACAGCGATAGGGAACAGGATGAATGGGGAGGTAGACATCAACTGACAGAGAAGTCAAGACAAGCATTGTGGGTGAAGTGCGGCAGATGCGAGGCACAGGCAACGAGGTGACGATGGGAAGATGAAAATCATCCTGAACGGCCAATAAGACAAAAGACACTGAAAACCTTCAAGTCCTTTGGAGTGATGAGGGGTAGAGTTGCTGTTATATTGAAGCCAACACTTTGGCCTGGTTTCTCATAAATCTTGTTGCCTTTATCACTTTGACTACTCTCCCTGCCAAACACTTTTCCCCCCTCTGTGAACCTGTTTTCTCTCTGTTATGATTGCTTAGAAGTATTATTTAAACCAATGTTTCACAGACTTTGATTTGTGGGGTGCAGGCAGCTTTTCTGGATTAAAATCAGAGGCATGTTTCATCCTTACACTGCACTTGGAGATAACACTTTCTTTATTAGCTTCCTGGATAGTCCTTCCAACCATAAGATTTCCCAGTTAATATGGTCTTTTGTCATCCTGCACTGTACTTCACTGTTCAGAAATGGACTGTGTGATTTCTGGGTGAATATGGTGATACTTCCAGTATTTCAGCCTTACACCTGTTAGTAATGGGGATGGAAAGAATATTTGAAAACATTCGAAAAAAAGGTTAAAAAACATGTCTTTGAGTACTAAGAAACACTGATGTGAAGAATGCTAGACTGATGATAATCTGTGCAATTTTGGACTAACGTTGTGTAAAATTCACACATGATGGTTTTGCACAAAGAACAACATTTTCTGTGCAAGAAACACCATTTTCTGCACAGAAGATAATATTATTGGACAGAATATGCCATATTCTATGCAAAACAACCACTTGTGAATTTTGTGGAGAATAAGACCCAAATTGCAAATAGGCTTTGAAAACTTCATGCTTTTTTCAAGAAGAAAATCAATAAATATTATATCCCTAAATAGTAATAACATGAAGTGCCTCTTGACATCTTGTGCCACCCTTACTCTCTCTGAATGGATGGTGGCAATAGTTCAGACTGCATTGCTTTAACAGTTTCTGTCTTTAACTTGTTTGGAGAAGTCTCAGCTAGTCATATGGAGCATTCAGATGATGGCAATATTCCAGTTCCTTTAACTGAACTGCCTTCCAGTTGGTTTCCAGGCTCAATTCGAATTGCAAGTCTGAGACCAGGTGATCTAACACAGCCTTCTCTTGTACAGACTACCAAAGGCAAGGAGTACTGTACTTTCAAAAGTCCTTCTGCAAGTACCTATGATACCATTCATGTGGTGGATGGCCATATGGGACTGGGCTGTTTCTGTTGAGGTGCCAAGATAATAGCACATTCAACAAAAGAAGTTGGCTGCAGTGATGCTTTTCTGGAAAGCTTTCAGGCTGTTAAGTTTCAGAGCGATGTCTCTTCTCTGTTTTTCAGAATTATTGGAATGGTGCATTGATTTTAATGTGCTTGTAGATCTTTATGTGTTTCCCCCCTTGAACTTTTGATAGTGTATTATTATATTTAAGATTTGTGGCTGTGTTATAAATAGTCTATTAGGATTCCCATATCGCAAGGCTAGGCATTTCTTCTCTGTTTCTCAGAAGGAAGGGAGAAATCTCAGGGCAAGATCACTTCCGTGAAAAGTGTGTATATACAGGTTGCCCTTTTAGGCAGATGATATATTCCCCAACTTAATGCAGATATGCAAAGCTGCATATAATAGTGAACTGCCATAGAATCATGTTGGAGGGCCTAGAAAATGCCTAGAGAGGATGCCTCTCTTGGCATCTGACATGACTCTATTGTCAACTTTTGGTGGAAGTTGACCATAGAGTTGTGCTGGAAGACCTCCTGATGCCTAGAGAGACCACCTTTTTGGATTCTTATTTTTAAAAGAATATTTTCAAGCTGTGAATACTTAAATTGGTGGATACCAAATCCATGAATGCGGAGGGACAACTGTACAGTAGTTATATTTTGCTTCTCTCTCAATTGCTCAAAGACTCAGCTTCCATTATTCTGGTTCTCAACTTGCAGAGATAGGTATTGGAAGAGAATAAATGCATTAAAACTAACTGTACTTGGTGTATATGTTTTCCTACTTACACTGGTAGTATAAAAGGTAAAGTGGCATTGCTCTCAGCTACTACCATGGAACAATTTTTTTACAACAGGAGCACACTTAAAAGTCCTTCTTGAATGAAACAGTTTAATGCGTATAGAAGAAAAATTATTTTTCTTCTGGTACAATGACTGTTGCTAAATATATCTCTCTCCCCTCCCCTCTCCCCCACCTTTAGTGGAGAATTTTGGTACTCTAGTAACAGCTTTAAGAAGTGTGTCATTTGTATGCATGAAAGTTTAGAAGATGTTTCTGTATTCCCCATGCATATTCAGTTGGGAGAACCTGCAAAAGTATTTCATGTGATGTAAGGGCAACAGTGTGTGAATCAAATGAGGCGGTGGGTCGGGGGAGAGGATCCCCAACAAACTGACTTTAAAAAAAATCCCTGTTTTTCTTCAAAATACCAACAAAACATAATGCTTTTGTTGAAACAACAGTAGGCAAATCCCAACTGCAGTTATGTCAGTGAATGGAAGATCTGACACTAGATGGTGTACAAAAAGGGAAAAAAGAAAGCAAGAAAGATGGGAAACAGTTGGTAAAAGCAGTCTTTTGAGATTCACAGTAAAAATCTCGTATAAACAGTTTGTTACAAGCTGATTTGGAGTCTCTCCTCTCTTCCTCTAGCTCTCCTTCTGTACTACCCACCCTTTGGTAGGAAGGCAAGGTTAAGTCCAAGCTAGAGGTAACACATACTCATGGCTATCCCCCCCCCCATTGTTCTCTTAACCAAAAGCAAAACAAAACATGGTGGGGAGCAGAAATTGAATGGAAGAATTGTGGTGAGGAAAGGGAGCTAACATCCAACTCTTTCCCCATTCTCATTTTTCTGCTTGGAAGAGCAGTCTCCCGGCACAACTGCTTTTACATTTACAACTAAAAAGCTAAAAGTATTTGCAAGGTGGTGTGAGTTTTCATCAGGGGGCAAAAGAGAGAGCAAATAAGGTGTCATAATGATTCGCCTAATGATTGCGAAAGGGTGTGTGTACCACACAATGTTGGCCTTTCATGATCATGTCCTGTTTTTTAAAAAGTTCTTTTTTATTGACGGCTCAAGCCATCAATTGATCCCCGTTGCACTTTTGTGTCAGCATTGCTGGAGTTTGAAACTTGGCATCATTGTACTCACATGAATGCAGCGTCAATGGCCAGTCCAGTGGGAATACCTCCGGGTGAGATCACAACATCCAGGTAGGTGGCACAATTTTTATGACCCTCCCCAGTTTAACTGGGACATTTTTGTGTGTGTGTTTAGGTGCTTTGTGTGCTATTTTTTTGTTTTTGTGTGCTATTTTTGTTTTTATTTTTGAATTTCCTGCACTATGAATTCTCACGAGAATATGCAGGATTTCAAAGGAGGAGGTGAACAGATCTCTGCTCACTCCTTGGTCATTGACGGGGAAGTATTTTGCCAGGATGGAAGGTAAGTGCGACATGGGGAGTTCTTTTGCAGCATAAAAATGGCAAAGTTAGGTCGGCAAAAGATTGGGGTTTAGGGGGGTGGTATGATAAAGTCCTATATGTCCCTTCCCTTCCACCTATGGGAAGGTTAAGGTAAGGGCTGAAAATCATGCAACTCTCCAGATATTGTAGAGCTTTAATTTCCAGTATTCCTTGTCATTTGCAATGCTAGTTAGGGCTGCTTGGAATTGCAGTTCAGCATCAACGGAACCTCACAATTCCCACCTATTGGCTAGTTGGAGGAGCAGGGGACCTTGTTGGATGGGAGCTACCCACCAAAATGGAAGAACCTTGTATATTTGGGGAAGAGCAGGCCTGCATCCAGCCTCAATAGCTTTTCTGCAGAAATATCAAATAAAAAGCATAGACTTAGCCACAGAACATTTCCAAGGAGCTCTAGAATTCTGGATGTGTCACTTAGAAAACAGCAGTTCTTTAATTTTTATCTTTTGTCAATTTACAGGAATATAACCCAAAACCAGACTTTGGAAGTAATGTGCTATAAACAACATTACAAGCAATAATGTTGCCTGTAATGTCTTCCATTCTGTGGCAACAGCAGGATCATTATCTTTTTTTTTTTTTTTAATGTTAATGCTAACTTGTTTTTTGGAGGGAGGAAGGAATGAGTAAAAATTGCTACCTCTTTTTTAAAAAGTTATATTTTAGTCATTTAGAGGGATTTGGAAACCACTTTTGTCCATTTTTCTACTTTTTAGGGTCTTTTTTTTTAAATGAGAAGATGTAAAATATTACTATAAAATAATGGCTGGAGTCCTGTGGTTAACTACACTGGTGTAACTACAGGAAAAGCAGTATTAGCAGGAGGGGGGGGGCGGAAAGGCTATGTGGGCCTTAAGGAAGGAAGGCATTAGAAAAACAGGCTGTTTGGAATGAGCAGATTTTAATCTTCCCTTGCCACTGCTGAGTGACCAGGGAAAAGTGCACCCACTACAATAGTACAGCAGCAAAAATTTGAGGAATGTGTCACTCCATCAAATAATAACTAACAGTAGCACATTATTGTGTTGCTGCGGTTGTGGTGATGCTTATTTGCCCCCCCCCCCACAATAAACCAAACTAATACAATACAGTGTAAGAATGTCGGAGATTACCTCATGCTGAGTCAGATCTTTGGTCTGTGCAGGCTATTATTGGCAACTTTGATTGGCAGCAATGGTTCTTCAGAGTTTCAAGTAGGATTCTTTCCTCGACCTGCCTGAACTTCCTTGGTTTTCCCTGATGTAATTGTATTGTACTTATTATCAGGTATTATTGTGAAGTCAAAGGGTTTCACAGCCAGCATCCATAGGTTTTCTGTGGGGTTTTTCCAGGTTGTGAGGCCATGTTCTGGAAGAGTTTATTCCTGACGTTTCACCTGCATCTGTGACTGGCATCTAATCCACAAATCCAAACACCTGGACAACTTCAACAGGAAAAAAGAAACCCTTAAAGTCAACAAAGTTTGGCTACCAGTCTTGAAAAACACCAAAATCAAAACTCAACACTTGCAAATGAACTCCTCCCAGGGACAGGGGGATTTCCAGCAGACAATGGACCATCAGCCAAACAGACACTCATCCTCCTTGCATTTCTACACCCAGAAACTAACCATTCAATTACATTTACATAAACTCCCCAACAGGGGCTCACAGTATATACCCCCCCCCAGTCCTACCCAACCATTCTCTGAAGATGCCAACCACAGATGCAGGAGAAAAGCCAGGGATAAACTCTTCCAGAACACAGCCAAACAGCCTGGAAAATCAGGGATTATTGTTATGATTTTAAATCTTCAGTTAAGTCTTGGGGGTATGAGGCCAAAAAAAAAAAAAGAAAGAAAGAAAGAAAAGAGAAGAAAAAGACATTTAAAGGGGTTCCCAGCTAAAGAAAAGGTTAAGAGCCATTGAGTTGGCACACTGATTTCAGGCACACTACTGATGAGAAAAGGCAACACAACTTTGAAAGATCATGAGAAAAGGACAGAAGTGGAAAGAATCTCGGAGGGAAATGAAAACCTGTAACATCATCTCTAAAACCAGTCTGTTCAGTAAAAGTTCAGATACAGTACCAAAATGATGATGAGATTGCATTTGCCCTTTCTCAGACTAAATACAATGACTCTGAGTCATCTTGTCGTCTTTCATTCATTCATTCATTCAACTTACCTCCGTCTCCATTTTCTTCTAGGAAACTAGCCTGTCATCTTTTTTTAAAAAAGCAAAAAACAGCACATTTCTAAGCCAAAGAACACATACCGTGCATCAAAATGGGGGTTTTCTGATGTGCCAAAAAATAAATAAAAAAGGAATGAAATGGCAAAGCTAAAAGATGAGTGGTGGGTGGTGGGGGAAAGAGAGATTGTATAGAGAGTAAGACGTAGAAGCTGTGAATGTGTCAGACTCACTTTGTTGGATCCTGGCTCAACTGAAAGTGGATGAGTAATGGAGAACCAGAGGCAGACAGTATGTGTCAGGGTGATTTAATCCATCTTGGAATTGAACTGCAGTTATAGGAGGTTCCTTTGGATTGGAGTGGACAGTGGCAGGGTTGGGAGGGGAGGTTGATTGCATATAGGCAGGGACAGTCTGTATTTATCTCTGCTGCCCTACTTTTTTTTTTTTAGCAACTTTTAAAAATGTCCCAAATTCTCTCTCCTCCTCCTCCTTTTCCCCCTTGGCCTCAGCTTATTACTTTTGCTGCAAAGTGAGTGCAAAGTGCAAAAGCACACTCATTTCTCTCAGCAGTGGGGAGAGCAACAGAATCCTTTCCTTCCCAGTAGGCTCAGGAAAAAGAAACCTGCTGTAGCCCCTCTAAGTTTGTGTGATCTTCCCCATTTAACAACTTCTGCCATGTTTTTCCCACACTCTAGTGTTGTTTGGCCCCATGTGTGTCCCAGTTTTCATCAGTAATATGTTGGCACACGTATTAGTTAATAAAAGAAGTAGAAGTGGCAACAGCTTCCTGCTGAGTGTGTCCCGTAAGTATTTACATTTTTGAACACTCCACTTCCTTCAAATGTCTTTTATAATATGCCTTTTCCACCTTCCTTTTGGAAACTTCATGGTGGGACACGATTCAAACTTAAATAAACAAAAACATGATCTTCTAAGTCCTCGTGATTTATCTAACACCAGGATGTTGTTTCCCCCACTTCAATACACTAGCTGCTGTCTTGGATAAAAACAATAAGGACTCTTCCCCACCCCAAACCCCAACACACACACTTCTCCAGCAGGGTTTCAGATAATAAAAAGATTTATAATTAAGCTAGTAGATTTCCTTTTGCCATGCTGTCCTGGATTAGAAGAGAGTATATTTATATGCAATTATGAAATGAACAGTTTTTCTTACCCAAGTGAAGCTTTAAAAGTCATTATGAATCCATTAACTCAGCAGACCTTACAAAAGACGCTTTCCCTTTTCTTTTGAATTTATTTTAATTTAAATCAGATAAGAAACTTTTACCCATTTTATACGTTAATCCTCTTGTGCGGTGTTAGAAAAGGGGGCTCATATATCACCCTGCAGATGGATTAATAGGCCACATTTGCTGTTTATGTCAGTGGGCACACAAGAAAGTCTTGGTGGTTTCCTAACCACTGCACAGTGGTAGGAAATGTTCCATCACCAATTTGGAAGTGAAGAAATCCATCATATGAGTGCACATTTCTCAGATGCTGGCTGGTACAGTTGCTTTAATTTCTTTCTTCTGCCTACAGGTGCAGTTATCTTAATACCCCTTTCCCTTTGGGATAAGAGATGGTAGGAGTGTTCAAATGTAGAAATGTAGAATTGTTGGTCAGAATTGCACATAACAAATGTTAAACATCTGCCCCATGTAATGAATCCTGTGGTTTTGTTTCAGCACAAATGTGGTGTGCTTGAAAAATTGTTTAACATTAGGAAGAATTGACCAACAGTAAGAGCATTGGGATGGCCTATTTCAGATGGCAGTATTCTTTGTTGATAGTTTTTCTAAGCAGAGGTTGGGTGGATACCTTTTAGGAATAATTTAGCGGTGGATTCCTGCATTAACCAGGGGTGGGATTGGGTTGGATGACATTGGTGAATCTTCCAACTCTACAGTTCTGAGTTCTTATGATTTACCTGCCTTTCATCTCCTTTGACCTTACGTGTTCTCCAAGAACACTCCAAGATGATAGACAAGAGGCTCTGAGATCACACCTGGATATTTTTATTACCTTTGGATGCAGTTCCTCTGGTCCTACAGATTTGACCTTATTAAAGGTAGCTACACATTCCCATACCACCTACTTAAGTATCTTGGGCTGCACCCCCCTCTTTGCATCATTTATTCTAATTTTTGCCAGATGGAGCACTGTTTTCCTTGTGGGAAAACGCAGACATAAAATAAGTGTTGAGCAGTTCCACCTTCACTCAGAAAAACATGAACAGTTTTCCATCTCATCCTTGCAACATACCTATGGCTTTCTTGGTCTTCCTTTTATTCTTAACATAGCTGGGTGGGTGAGGGGGAATAAAATTTATAATATGGTGCTCAGGTGTTTGTCGTGTAACTATAAAGTGGACTTGAGCTGTTGAAATTCTGGTGGAATGTCTTAAGTGAGTCCTCTCCATGAGTCCAAACTATGAAGATATCATCAATGTACCTCAGGTACAGAAGAAGTTTCAAGCTTCAGGAGTTAAGGGAGCATTGTTTTAGGTCAACCATGAAGTTGTTGCTATATTGTGGTGCCATGCATGTGCCCATGGCAGTACTGTTGACTTGAGGGTATATGTGATTACCAAAAGTGAAGTAGTTGTGAGTAAACAAAGTGGCAGACCTTGGTGGCTAGGTCTGCTATTGCACAATCTGGACTGGTGTTCCTAATTGCTTGTAGTCCACCCTTATGTGGGATGTTGGCCTATAGGAATTCCACTTCCATGGTGGCTAAGATGGTGTTCCCTGGAAGATTATGGATGGACTGTAATTTCTGTAGGAAGTTGGGTAGTATCTCTCACATAGCTGGGAGTGCTGATGGCATTTGGTCTATATTGATATTGTCTATATATCCAGAGGATATATAGGATATTGTCTATATATCCAGAGGCACCAACTGTGAGTGTTCCAATGCTTGAGAGGAGATTACAAGATACCCTTGCTTATATTAAGGGAAAGTGCATACAAAAATATGTATTTAAGAGGAAACTGCAGTGCAGAAATTGTTTTTTTTTCGGGGGGGGGGGTAATCGCATATACCTAGATAAATGGAACGGACCAGACTGAACCCATGCAAAACTGAAATAGAGGGAAATGTGCTGTTTTGTCCATTCCTTTCTATTATATACAAGGACTTAATTTTCTGAATGTTATTAACAGCATTTCCCCCTCAAATATCTAATGGGTTATGTTGCAAGTAAAACTCATTTTAGCATTACCCCCCAAGAGTGCTCCTCATCCATTTATTGGAGAAACTAATTAAGCTCTTAATGGTTGAGCAGCCTATTTGTGCCTGATGGAGATGAATGATGCTACCTTGTTTGGTCTGGGATACAGCAATTTTATTCTCTTGTTTTCCAACAACCGTGTGCAATTAATGGCTCACTCCAAGCTCTGTAATGCAAGACTCCAGTCTCCTGCTGTCTGTTTTCCTTCCCCAGAAATCCAAAACCTTTAGATTAAGGAAACTTACCATTTATCTAGCTGGTGCTGCTTGAAACTGTGGCAAGGTCCGTTGGATTCTTTATAAGAATTGAGCTAAACACTCTGCATGGTGACTCTAATATTGGATAGTACTATTTCAAGCTGCAGGTGAGGAATTAAACTTTGAACATTCCTTTGTATTAAAGACAAAAGAAGACTTCCTGCACGCACACTACCTGCATACCCTCCAACTGTCCCAGTTTGGTGGGGAGAGCCCTGATTAATCCTCTGTCATCCCAATTTTCCAGCTGCCTTTAAAATGTCCCAGTTTCTCTTTCCTCCTCCCACTTTTCTCCTTTCTTCTCAATTTGCTTCCATTGCTGCAGACCAAGTTCAACATACAAAATGAATTTGCAGGGAGAGGAGAGGAGGGGGAAGAATCTTGCCATTCTCTGTAGGCTCTGGCAGAAGCAAACTGATGCAGCCCCTCCTAACTTATGTGTTCTTCCTAGTTAATAACCAACCCACTTTGATGCTGCTTGGACACACATGTCTCAGTTTTCATCTGTGAAATATTGGAGTGAGTATCTTTATATATAATCCTCTTGAGTATGTTGCCATTCCCAGTGTGCTGACTGGCTGCTTAGGAAACTTACCAACCAATCAGTGCTCTCCCTTGGGCAGCCAATCAGCACACTGGGGGTGGAAACATGAAGTTTAAGTCTTTTCTAAACATAGCGGCAGCAGAGAGGCTTTCCGTTGTTGCAGGCATGGTGGGTGTGAGTAGCATGGGGGGATGTAGTATGGTGTGTGTGTGTGCGGCGTGTGTGGAGCATGTGTGTATGTGGCATGTGCAGGAGATGTGTGCCTGCGGGGCACAGGGGTGTGAGGGGTGTTGTATGCCTGTGGGGCATGGGGGGTGGTGTGTGCCTGCGGGGTGCAGGGGTGGCACGTACCTGCAGGACACAGGGGTGACATGGTGTTTGGCATGTACCTGCAGGGCACAGGGGTGGTCCAAGGGGAGGTGTGTGCCTGCTGAGTGAGGGGGGTAGTTTTGGGGTTGGCATGACAGGTGGCACGGGGGACCAAAATGTGCCTGTGGGGGTCGGGAGGGCATGTGGGGAGCGTGTGCCTGCAGGGCATGGAGGAAGCATGTGTATTGTGTGGGGGTATAGTGCAGGGGGTATACCTGGTGTGTGTTACACTGGGTATAGCTTGTACCTTATATATTGCAGAAAGGTGAGGTTTTCTTAATCGTGTATGTGCGAGGATTATTAATTTACTTATTTGCATTGAGATTGCAGTCTTCTAGAGTCTGCTTTGTAGGAACAATGAGTGGTAACTCAATCCAGTCCAACTATGTGAATTTAGCTTGTACAGTATTCAGTTGGAAGTCCATTCTATGTAAGGTCCACATTTGCTCTGTAATTTTACTCATTTAGTCTTTAGTACATTTTAAAACCTTTGGGATGGGGAGACAAGTGTAACAATGTGATTATTATACTTACACACAACTTTCCCAAACTTTTGTATGCAACTTTTACAAGATCACAGATTTTTGTATACAGGTTTTAAGCTGAGCTCTGCCTTGGAAAATTAGAAGTGTAGAGTCAGAAGAATACCTATATTCTCAGGTGCATATTGCTCTGGGAAATATAAATCAGGTTGCTTTACTGAAAAGTATAGAAGAAATCACATTTTGCTTCATTCCTTGCCTGAGGTGGTACAGTCTGGCATCCATAGGAAAATCACACACAACCACTGGCAAAATTGGGCTTTTAGTTTTCCTAATACTTAACTGTTTACTGATTTATTTATTTATTGCCTGAGTATGCTGAGTCCAGAGTCTTTATTCTCCCCACAAGTACAGTATGTAAACATCAATGCTCACATTAGCAGATATAGGGCTCTTTTTTTAAAAAAAATTAGTTACATGAACACAAAGTGGTATGCATGGCTTTCCTCTTCCTCCTCACTTTATCCCTGCAGTGGGCCTGCTGGGCATGGTGTAGTGGTTTGAGTATTAGGCTCTGCAAGACCAGGGTTCAAATCTCCACCCAGTCATGGAAACCCACTGGACCTTGGACAAGTCACACGCTCTCAGCTTCAGAAGAAGGCAATGGCAACCTCCTCTGAACAAATTTTGCCAAGATAACCCTGTGATAAAGTGGTCACAAGTCAAAAACAACTTGAAGGCACACAACAACAGCTTGTCAGGCAGAGAGTGACAGCCCCAAGTTACCCAGTGAAATTTGTATCTTGAGTGGTGACTTCACCCTATATATCCCAGGGCCCAAATCATAACTGCTACAGAAGAGAGAGAAAGTAAAGTTTTTGAGTGATACTTTTATCTCTAAGCCTATATGTAGGCCTTCAATGGCCTTCTGGTATCCCCATTTGTACTTATTTTTAAAAAACTACTAAAAATGACCTCATGTGGGACAGTTTTCTCATATTTTTGGCCTTTCCCTGAATTGTTTTAAGTCCAAGAGAAGACTTTTTGTAATCCAGGAAGTAAACATTTCTGAAGGCATCTCTGGAGTATAAAATAGTCCTGGGGCAAACATGGCAGAATTGTCTCCCATACTCCTTGGGGGAATTCTAAGCTTAAAAACATTCAAGGCAATTTTTTTTTTTTATGGGATTGGTAGGGGAGGGATGCAGCTCTGTGGTCCCTCTGTGGTCCTGCAGGTGGCCATTGTGCCCAGGCAACCTCTGCATTGTACGTACCATGATGGTTCTCAGAACCTAAGTACTGCATTGCACCTTTAGTGGATGTCTAGCGAGCATTTGATTAGTATGAACTACTAGACTTATCTTTCTTCTGTGTTAAACTCTGTTCCCAAGGTCGTTAAAGATGTATGTTTGTGTGTTGAATTATAAATGTCAAAGGATACTTGAGAAATTTGATCTTCATGAGTTCCATGATGGACTGACCTGATCCCATTCCTCTCTGACTAATAGAACTGGCTTGGCCACTGAGACTTGTACTTCTTGAAATGTTCCAGGGAAATTGTTGGCTCTAACAAATGGACCAAAATGCAGTTTAAAATGTGCATTTTGAGTGAAAAATATATTTAGAAATATGTGTTTAAATGCAAATTTTCCTTCTGATAAATGCAGAGCTGAGAGAGACACACTGAAAAGATTTAAGAAGGCAAATCACTGAAACTGACACAGAACAGAAATAGACCGATTCATCCATCCCTAATCATATCTAGTGCGAATGCAAGTGCATGAATGCTAAGTCACCACGTGTTTGGCACACCACAGCTGATGAGCTCAATTTCAAACTGTGTATTAACATATTATGGAGCCATTACATATATGAATTTCATTTATTCGGGAAAATTTTATGCTACCTTTCATCAACAAAGCTCCATGGGCAATTTTCCTAGTGGCATATATCTATAAAAAAGAACAAAACTCTTTTTTAAAATGCTAGCTAGTCTATAGAAGAATAAATGAATGCTACATACAACTTATAGTGCCTTTCAGTGATATAAAATGGTGGGGGCGGGGTTTAGGCAGTGATCCTTGGTATAGGAGTTACAAAGTACTACAGTAGGACCCCTGTATCTGCTGGGGATGGGTTCTGAGGGCCCCCATGGATACTGAAAACCGTGGATAATAGTGAATGCCATTGAAAATAATGGGACTTCCAGTTTAAAATAGCATAAAGTTGCCTTGGAGGACCTAGAACATGGCTAGAAAAGACACATCTTCTAGGAAGACTCTATGGTAGATGTGCTGTTTTGTGTCCCATGGATAATTGAATCAGTGGATAATGAATCAGTGGATATGGGGGTCCTGCTGTACAAATGTGTCTCTATGCCAGGTCTCATCTGAACTGGGCTTGGCCACGGGGACAATGGTGAGGAGTTCAGTGTGCTCTAGTACCATATCCTATGCAGCTTTCTGAGTGCATAGAGACATGTGTACCCCAGCATAATGGGCAGGTTTTTGGTTACCCATGTAGAGCTTCCCTATAGGCTAATTGGATCCAAACAACTGCAGCTTCAAATGTAAACCACCATGTAACTGTTTGGCTATGCCAATATACTTCACCCTTCCAAGGTATGGGTCTTTCCCCCTATCTTATGGAATGGCCAGGAACTCCCTTTTTCCTTGTTGGAGATCTGGAGCCTCATTCTTTCTGAAGATGGTTATTTATTTCCCATCCTGTAATTCCCCCCTCCAAGTAACATATAGAGCAGTGGGGGGGGGCATGTACCACATGTGAACCCATTTGGGCTCACTCTAGGGGAGAATGTGTGAACCAGCCTAGGAAACTTTCTTGTCCATGGGTGATGTCTTGTGTGCTGTAGGGACCCAAGGCACAGTCAGTTGTGAAGGGGTTCCAGCCTATATTGGCTGAAGGGATACATGAATTAACCCCATCCTCCCCTCCTTCATTACTTATTTCTGTATCTACATATCAACTGAGTCTTTGTGTTGCATTGATGGCTTCATTTTGTTTTAGCAGTCCATGAATCTGGTTTGGCCAGGACACTCTTCTGCCCTTAAGGTCAAGAAAGTAAGCATACCACACTCATGCAACTTATTTAGGCATCTGAAGCAGAAAATCCTACAAGTGTCTCTTTCCTTCTCTGGCAGAAAACAAGTACAGTTTTAAGATTTATTGCTGAACTAACAACTTGCTGCTCTTTCATGACATCCTTGATCAGCTGCATAAGACTGAACATTTCATACTAAATAGTGGTATCCAATGATGTGTGTGTGGATGTGTGAGTGTGTTTTGGAGAGTGTGCAAACCTTTCATGGGCTTCTATTTACTGAATATTAAATTACTTATAAAATGACTGCCTTTAAAAAAAATAGTATCTTAGGGCTTTATCAGACAAGCCTCTAAAACGTTTCTTTCCCACAGTAAGGATCCAGTCATAACTTCAGTTCACTCAGACAACAATCACAGTTGTCATGATGGAAGTTCCATCCTCCTGCAAAGGTGGTGGAACTTCCATCATTCTGTAATGACCACATTTTCCAATTGGCAAAAAAATGATTTTCTGATCAACAGGACCAGGTAAACTAAGGGTTAAGACCAAGGTGGGAGGTGGAGATCATCTGATATAACATCATCATGACATCACATCACCAGACACTGGATTGGCCAATGAGAATTGGGAAATGATCACTAGACACTAGACTGGCCAATGAGAATTGGGAAATGATCACCAGAGACTGGATTGGCCAATGAGAATTGGGGAATGATCACCAGACACTGGATTGGCCAATGAGAATTGGGGAATGATCACCAGACACTGGACTGGACAATGAGAATTGGGAAACGATCACCAGACACTGGATTGGCCAATGAGAATTGGGGATGATCACCAGACACTGGACTGGCCAATGAGAATTTGGGTATGGTACTTTGGAAAAGGTTTTATACCTGCCTGGGCCATGTGGCCACAGAGAGACACTGAGATAGACACAGAAAGCTCTCTGAGGGAATGGAAGAACCTCAGGGAATCATGCTTGGAGGGAGTGCATGGCTGGGGCTTGGTTTAGGAAAAGCATGTGGCTCAGCAACCTAAACACCAGATTTAACCCCCACAGCCCCTCCTGTAATGTAAGTACAGTTGCTCCTCTGCATTCGCGAAATCAGCATTCACGGTTTTGGATATTCACAGTTTTGGGAGGCCCCGTGAAGGCCCAGGGAGGGAGGGGGGAGAGCCGGGGAGGCCTCCGCGGGGCCTTTGGAGACACTCCGGAGGCCCCATGAAGGCCCTGGGAGGGAGGGGGGAGGGGGGATGGCCGGGGAGGCCTCCACGGGGCCTTGCGAGGCCCCGTGAAGGCCTTGGGGGAGAAGGGGGAGGGCCGGGGAGGCCTCCACGAGGCCTTGAGAGGCCCTGTGAAGGCCCTGGGAAAGAGGGGGAGGGCCGGGGAAAGCCAGGGAGGCCTCCACAGGGCCTAGCGTGAAGGCCTTGGGGGGAGGGGCGAGGGCAGGGGAGGCCTCCACGGGGCCTTGCGAGGGAGGGGAATGGCCGGGGAGGCCCCGTGAAGGCCTTGGGGGGGAGGGCCTGGGAGGCCTCCACGGGGCCTTTCGAAGCCCTGTGAAGGCCCTGGGAGGGAGGGGGCATGGCCAGGGAGGCCTCCACGGGGCCTCGGGAGGGTCTCCTGAGGCCCTGTGAAGGCCTAGGAAGAGACTGGGGAGTTCTGAGAAAGCGACTATGGGGCCTCCGGAGGCCCCATGGTCGCTTTGGTGGGGGAGGGGGAGGGCAATCATTATTCACGGATTTTTCACATTCGCAGGGGTCTGGGGAACCTAACCCCCATGAATGTGAAGGGATGACTGTAGTTTCCTTTGTGCAGGGAACCGTTGAGTGAGATTGTATCAGGGTTAGTTTATATTTGTTTTCCTTGACTTGAATGTATGCCTGCTTTCTGTCTCTGTAACTTTAAGCTTCAGCCTGGAGAAAAAAGCCCTTTCTTCATGAATCAATTTCTCTCTTAAACTTGTTTTAACTTGAATAAAAATAAGCCTTTCTATTTTTTCTTAGTAAGCCACGTCTTACACGTGCCTTATTTTGGTCCTGGCTGTCTTGACTCTTCCCTGGGAATAGAGAAGAGGGGTTGGTAATATTTTAACAGAGCGAGTAGTTCAACTAGTTAAACATAGAACACAAGCCGTCTCCCAGCGGGCTGAGAAAATAATGTGTCTGGGTGGTGGCTTGCACTGAAACACACTTAAAAACTTGCCTGCAAAATGGGGAAGTTCATAAAAAGAGCATCCTATACCTAGTTTTCATGTTCTCACCCAGAAGTGTTTTGGCGGGGACTGTTCATTGATGCTGAAATTGTGCCAGCAGAATGGGGCACGGTTTCAGATGCTCACAATTACATGAAAAAAATGCCATGGCAGATCAATTGATGGCTTGGCCCCTCAATAAAAAGGAACACCTTTCTTACAGCACAAGAATGCGAAAGCATGACATTGTGCAAAATGAGTGCCCTTTCATGCGTGTTGGGCATTGTTATGATGCCATATTTACCACGTCTGATAAAGTCCTTAGCATATTCATGGTAAAAGCATATTGTGTAGCATGTTGCCACTCTTCCGAAAGGATCTTGAGAGGATCTTCAGTGAAATGCTGAAATACCTCACTTCAGTGTGAGAGACTGACTGTGTTCCTACTTGGTGTCCATCAGCTGTGAAGTTCACAAACTGACCTTGGGCCAGTCCCCCTCTCTTGGTACATCCTTGCAAGGAGAACCACTATGTACAGCTCTGAGTTGCTTGGAAGAAAGGTAGGTTATAAATACTATAAATAACAAAATACTTCCCTCTTTCACAGAACCATAGCTGTTAGGAGAGCTCCTGCCAGATTTGAGAGGAACCCAGGTGAAGCTCCTACTGCAGTCTTCTGCTCTGTTGATTTGGAGGAAGGGAGCTAGTGAGCTCAGCCAAACCATCTTTTGAGAGCATGAGATTCACTGCTGCTCCTATTCAGGGGCAGGGGATGATTTAATTTTTTTAAAAATTCTCAGCTGTACATACAGCAAGTCACTTCCACACTATGATTAGCTGGTGTTGCCTCTCTAATGGTGCTCAGGAGCTCTGTTTCCTCTGTGCTCCAGGCCAGGGCTGGACAAACTTAGGAGGTCTAGGGCCTGATTTAGATTGCTTGGGAAACTCTGCTAAAGAAAAGAAATTAAAGTGGACAGGAACAGCATTTTTGTAAGTTAAACAGTGCAGGGCTCCCCTTGTGATTTTGGACTCTGCTACCTGGTGGATGGGTTTGTGGGGCCTTGTTAGAATCATGGCCAAACTTCAGCAGCTCTCCAATGACACAGAAAGGGTTGATTTGTACTTAGTGATACCCCCTCCCCCCCACTAGCAGTTTGAGGCTTGGAAAAGATAAGAAGGCTGAGTCTAGACTAGGGAACTGAATTTTTCTCTGTTACTAATCTTCTTGCATAGTTGTCATGCCTAAGGGGAAGATGGGTCACACTTGTATACATTGATTTTATTTCTTTGCTTTTGCACTTGGGAGCCTGTTTTCCATTAGCCTCATCCGGGAAACAGTGTACCCAAGTCCAAGAGCTCCCCATAGCCAGCCATGGGGAACTGCATTTGGCCAGGGATGGACTGGGGTAAGGTAAGATATTTAGGAACCCAGTTCTGCCATTGGCTGTGAGGAATCATAGAATCATAGAATTATAGAATTATAGAGTTGGAAGAGACCAGAAGGGCCATCTAGTCCAACCCCCTGCCTTGCAGGAATAAACAATCAAAGCATTCCCGACAGATAGCCATCCAGCCTCTGTTTAAAAACCTCCAAAGAAGGAGGCTGCGTATTCCACATCTGAGCAGCTCTTACTGTCAGGACGTTCTTCCTAATGTTTAGGTGGAATCTCTTTTCCTGTAGTTTGAACCCAATGTTCCATGTCCTAGTCTCTGGAGCAGCAGAAAACAAGTTTGCTCCATCCTCAATATGACATCCCTTCAAAAATTTAAACTTGGCTATCATGTCCCCTCTCAACTTTCTCCCTAAGCTGGTCCTCATAGAACATCATGGCTTCCAGACCACCCACCATCCTGGTTGCCCTCCTCTGGACATGTTCCAGCTTCTCAGCATCTGTGTTATATACCATCTGTTGCATCATTTGCCACCAATAAAGCTTACTTTATAGCTGTTATGTGTGTCAGTCTTCCGTATCAAACAAAGTTTTCCAGAGACCTGTAACTGCACCCAGTTGCACAACACCCCATAACCTATTTAAATGGAGAATGACTTGCTTCCAGGTTTTCCAGAAGAAACCAACTATCCTTCTTTTGCCTGAGAAAGGGCAGTCGTGGAGGTGTTGGGGTTTAGGGGCAATACAAAAAAATCCTTAGAAGACCAAGCTTTGCCCACTCACCCGCTAGGCTGAGCTCTAGGCCTTGACTCAATGACTGGTGGATAGCAAGGCTAATGACTGCTAGGATTCCTGATCATAGAGAAAGCTGGCAAAGCTCTAGAGTTTCAGAACATTTTGGCATGTTGTTTCCCCCCAAGTTGTTCCAATTCTACTAAAATTAAAACAAGCTGAAGGAACTTCACCTTCTTTATGATAAGGCCTGTCTTTCTATAGATTCTTGTCATTTTCCATCCAGAAGCAGAACAGAATCAAACAAAGAGTGGGCGTGGGGGAACAGAATCTAATTCCCATTGTGTGCTGCTCTTTGCATAGGTAGAAGCTTAAGAACATATACCACATTGGTAGGCCACTGGTACACACCTCAACTGTCAGTTTTGCTCAGCATTCAATTAATAAGAAATTAATAGGAGACACTGTGATTTATTACTTGGTTTCTTAATTATTACAAAAGGCCGGCTTCGTAACAGATGAAGCTTTGAAAAGATAACAATTAGCATCTGTCTTTGAACTTCTTTCCGCTCCACAACTTTTAAAATGTCTTGGGGGGGGGGGGAATAATCATTTTATTAAAAATTGTTTAGAAGTATTGAGCTCCCCCCTAATTTTTTTGGGGGGGGAATCTAATTCTTAAAAGGGAAAACTAGAGGCTGATATAACTTACATCAATAAAGATCTACTCATGTGCCCAGAGTGTGTGAGTTATGTTTGCTCTACAATGCTCGGTGTTACTTCCAAGCCCAATTTACTTTTAAATATGATGCATGGTGTAGTATTCCTCAAGCTAAGAGTGTTGAGGAGAAGTTGGGACTCATATAGGATTTTCATTACTGTGTGAAATTCTGTTTGCATCATGTACAGTAATCCCTTCATATTCGCTGGAGTTTGGTTCCAGGACTCCCCGTGGATATCAAAATACTCAAGTCCCATTATATGCAGTGGCATAGCAAAATGATGTACCTTATATAAGATGGCAAAATCAAGGTTTGCCTTTTGGATTATTATTTTTTAAAAAATATTTTCAAGCTGTGAATACTTAAATCTGTGGATACAGAGGGACAACTGTATATCTTTCCACAAATGCAGAAAGGGACATTTTCTCAACTGCATTGCTGAACTCACCCAGCAGTTTTAAAAACAAGGAAATGAAACACCATAATCTAATCCTAAAGTTAGGAGCACCATGCCATACTGGGCACTGGGCCCTTGTCTACAAAGCAGTGATGCACTGTTGCTGGAATCCTGTTAGTAACATGTATTGGCAGAATTGCAGATTACATCTGTACAATTGGCTGTGAGTTTGTAGCTGCTGCTTAACTAGCTCGACCTTCCTATTCCATTCCTCTTTATCACAGTCCTCCTCTCAATCTCCACTCTTTCCAACAGTGCCACCCTGCAACTCCCTTTCCAGGTTTGCCACCATGATACCTCAGCCAGTTTTTAAACACCTTCCCAGCCCATCAGCCTCTCAGCCCCAGTCATCTTCCTCCCACTCCCTATGAAAGGGAGGGATGTGCTAGTGCTGTTGCAAGGAGAGGAGATTGAGATGAGGAAGAAGAGTGGGGTGGGGAAGGGGTGTAAGCACAGCTTGCACCCCACTTCCAAGGCACCCCACATCTGGAATGTTAGCATTGGCTATAGGCCTCAGAAACTGGCCAACTTGGTTCATTATTGTGGCCTTTTACAAGGGAAAAAGACAGGATGGTCTCAGAAAAGGTCATTTTTGGTTTTTCCCTAGAAAGTAAGGCCTGGGGCTAAGAAGCCAAAAGACACATTCCACATAAATGGGAGGTTAATGGATGGAAAAAACCCTTTTCATAGAATCATAGAATCATAGAATTGCAGAGTTGGAAGAGACCACGAGGGCCATCCAGTCCAACCCCCCTGCCATGCAGGAAATCACAATCAAAGCATCCCCGACAGATGGCCATCCAGCCTCTGTTTAAAGACCTCCAAGGAAGGAGACCCCACCACGCTCCGTGGGAGTGTGTTCCACTGCCGAACAGCTCTTACTGTCAAAAAGTTCCTCCTCATATTGAGGTGGAATCTCTGTTCCTGGAGCTTGCACCCATTGCTCCATGTTCCAGTCTCTGGAGCAGCAGAAAACAAGCCTGCTCCATCCTCAGCGTGACATCCCTTCAAATACTTAAACAGGGCTATCATATCGCCTCTAAACCGTCTTTTTTCCAGGCTAAACATACCCAGCTCCCTAAGTCTCTCCTCATAAGGCATTGTTTCCAGACCTTTCACCATTTTAGTTGCCCTTCTCTGGACACGCTCCAATTTGTCAATATCCTTTCTGAATTGTGGTGCCCAGAACTGGACACAGTATTCTAAGTGAGGTCTGACCAAGGCAGAATAGAGTGGCACTATTACTTCCCTTGATCTAGACCCTATACTTCTATTGATACAGCCCAAAATTGCATTGGCCTTTTTAGCTGCCGCATCACACTGTTGGCTCATGTTCAACTTGTGGTCTACTAGGACTCCTAGATCCATTTCCTCTCCTCAGCTCCCAACCTAAAAGAAGTTGCTCAAAGCTGTTAAAATTCAATCATTGGACATTAAGAAACACATTTAGCATCTTCCTCACCTTTTGTTAAGACCAGGAAACTCATTGTGCAATCCATGAAGGCTCATGGAATTCATTGTTTAAGCCATGAAGCAACCAATCCCCTCAGGTGTATTTGGAGGTATAAAAGACCCCCCAAAATATGCCTCAATTGCGCACAGGGGGACACTCTGTTGCTATGTGTTGCCACATCCAGTTTCCTCCATCCACTCTGCCAGATTGACTAGAGGACAGGTCTATATCACCTCATGATCCTCTTGCTACCCCCTGTCCAAGTTTTCCTACTGTTTCTTTCTATGGCCTTGAGTGAATGCTTCTTCTGGGTGAATGTGTGTGTGTTTGCTGTTATTTTTGAACTCCTTAATAAAAAAAACCATACTTAATTTTAAATGTGTACTAAGTATTCCATCCAGACTAGTACTGGTATAATTGGTTTTCAGATTCTGTTGTTACCCCCTCTTTGCATAGCTAAGTCGAGTTGCTGCTAATTTCCCCAACATATTAGAAACTTGATATTTCCTTGGAATTTTCCAAGGAGCATTTTGGGTAACAGGGGTTTAAACTCTGGCTGAGGCATTGTGGTGGCAAGATTGGAAAGAGAGTGATGGACTGGCGCTATTGGCAGGAGTCTGTAGCATCCATGTTTGGGGGGCTTACAATATTCACAGTTTTTCTACTTCCATGGGGTTCTGTGCCCCTAACCCCTGAAAATATGGAGGGCCAACTGTATATGGATCACACCCAATTGCTGTGAATAGAGGTATTCAGTATCTCCATCCACAGACATTTTTTCCCTGGACCTCCCAGGAGACCTCCCTCCCAGGATTTCCAGGAGCTCTGGGAGAATGATCCAGCTTTAGGAACACAACTAGATGCTGCCTAGTTGTCCCCAGCTATCCCTCTCCTGGCCACTAATTGGTTGGAGAAGGATGTGACCCAGCAGCATAATGACAAGAGAGGAGTGTGAGGAGGTTTATTCTTCACCAGCTGCATCTAGGATCTTGGCCTATAATGTCTAATGACTGCATATTTGGGTATGCAGAGAGGGAGGGAGCCTGTTCTTTTGTCTAGAATAGTTACAGAATTTCATCTGGTAAGAGCTTTGACTTGAACCCTTCATATGAGAGAGATTTTCATCCCAGCTGAACAAAAACAAGACCAACCCTTCTGGATCCTTTGTGAAAATACTTAGAGGAGTCTTCCTAAAATGCTTGCTATGCCAGAAACCTTTTGACATGTTCAGGGCAGGACAATACACATATCACTATACTATGGCTGGGATCTCAAGGTGGTTTGACTTGCAAGTTCCATATTCCCTTAACTTGGCCGTGCCAGATTGAGTTGATGGAAGTTGTAGGCCAAAACATGTCCAGGCGGGGGGTAGGGAGAGTTTCCCCATCCCATACTATGGCTTACTCTAGAGGCTGACTTTCAAATAGGTATGTTTAGGAATTTGGAGTTGACTTAGGATTCAACATTTGCTCTTAAGCACACTTGTGTAGCACCAGCTACTCAAACATGCTGTCTCAGTACTTAGCAAAGCAGCATTGCAACAACTTTGTACTGATGTCACATCAGTGTTTCCGACAGGTTCAGAGTTGGAACTAAGTAGTTATGGATAACAAGTGTATTGGAACTAACTCCTTTTGCTATAACTAAGTTACATTATGATTGTAATGTAACAACAGGTGACTCCTTCCCTGAGCTATCTCTAATTGTTTCAGTTACTTTTACAAGTTATAGCAGCTGGCTATATACTTGAGTGTTTTTTGTGCAATAAGCCAGAAGCTTCTGGTATCCTGATTAAAAGGGGAGGGGGAACCCAATAAAGTATCTATTCCAGTCTGAATAACAAGAAAGAAAAGCATTACCATTAAAAAAAAAAGAAATTAAAGAATTACCTTTTTTAAAAAAAACCACTACAATTGTTCCCCCCCCCCACCCATATCCACAGATTCTTCATCCATGGATTCAACCAACCACAGCTTGAAAATATTTTGGGGTGAGGGCAGGAAGTCTAAAAAGCACACATTTCTGTCCCTCATTTTTATAAGGGATAGCATTTTACTATGCCATTGTATATAATGGGAGCATCCATGGATTTGGGTATCCCTGGGGGGTCTTGGTACCAAACTCCAGTGAATACAAAGGGCCTACTGCATCATCCCATTAGAAAGAACTTCCTGATGGTACTAGCTATCCAACAGTAGAATACACTCCCATGGAAGGTATTGGTCTCTCTTTGGGTGGAGGTTTTTAAATAGAAGTTGAATGGCTGAGACATGGGCAGGGGGTAAATATGAAATCAACTTTGAGATGGAGAGTAACGTAAACTGTTACCTACAGATGACTGAGTATGACCTTTATTCAGAGATAGGTTCTAGAAGAGAAATGGAGACCCAGGTTTTGCCACAACCCTGTTGTAAAGGTTTTAGGATCAGGGCACAGATGTGTTTACCTCCATCACACCATTTTCAGGTTTGATCAGATTTTCCATTAAATATTTCTCTCCATCTGTTCCTTCCTTCCTTCCTTCCTTCCTTCCTTCCTTCCTTCCTTCCTTCTAACATGTCTGAAGTGTGTTTCAGACTCAGAAGTCTGTGCAAAGAAGGGTTGGAAGGGGAGAAGGAGGACGCAAAAACTGGACAGATCATTTGCCTTTTCTATGCTTTTAAAGCTCCCTGTTTTAATTGATTTAATCTTGCAAGGTTTTAGCCATCATTAATCTGGGTTAAATTATTTGCTGTTATCACGAAGATGCAAAGTGGGGAGGGAGCAAACACTGGTGAATCAGAAGCAGCCGGCAACGAAGAGACATCTATCCACTCTCTCCATCTTGGAGTATTGACTTATTTTCTTAGATGAGCCTCTCCAACCCCAACACGCACAGGCCGAATTAAATCTATAACTATTAAAATGCTTTTTGGCCCAGAGACTTCCCTCACCCACCCCGCAATCTCCCCTTTTTTGCTATTCAAAAGCCTTTAAAGTGTCAGCGTGTCTCCAACTAGGCGAGATGTGCCTAGCATCCCAACAAGGCAATGTCAATGTGATAGAAAAATTCCCACAGAGGGACCTGCAGGTCAGAGTAAAACTAATGTATGAGGCCTTCCATTTTACTATCAAGTATGAGTTGTGCAGTTAAGCCTTGGTGTACTCCTTTCTCTGTGATATATATACTTCTGTCGTATAATCAGCAGATCTGTCTTGGTCTTGGTCTTTTCTTTTCTTGCCTTTTTTGCCCTCTATAACCTCCCCCCCCCTGAATTGTGTATTTAAAGCAAGGGTGGGAGAAAACAGATGACACACTTCACACTCAAGGCTATTTTGAGACCCCTAGAAGCTGCCACCCTATTTTTTAAAAACAAATCTCCTCAAAAAAACTTCTAGTTAAGTCAAGTACTGTTTTACTTCCTGGTTAAACAAAGGGTTTGTTTGAGGTCTTTCTTTATTGGGGCGGAGGATGTGGTGAGATTGTTCCCAAACTCTCCAGAACAGGCATGAATGGCCAATGGGCTGCATGCTCTGAATCCCATTTTTCTGGCCTCTGAAGCCCTCAACAGTCGCAAAGCCTCTCACTCAACCACCCAAAAGATTTTTAAACAATTTCCAGTGTGATGTTTGGGCAATGTTTGCTTCCAAATTATGGGGAAAGCCTCCCCTACCTTTCCTATCAGGGATTTTTCCTTGGTGCCATCAAAAGGAGTTATGTCTCAACATCTCAAGGCCTGGGACAGTCCTGACCTTGCAACCTAGTTCTTACCTATGTTCCCTGTGCCTTATTCCTCCCCGGCAATCCAGCACTTGTGATCAGCTAAGGCCACTTCACCAAACCCTCTTTCCCCTTTATTCCTATCTTGTATCAGTGCAAGGCAGGTGAAAAATCAGTGCCCCCCCCTTTTTTAAACAATGCCTATCAGGGCGTTGGTGGTAGAAATTGATTCTTGGTCCCTAACAAAGACTGCAGGCGCATTAAGGAGGGCAGACAAGTATCATATAAAGTGCAAGAGGTTGGTGTGGAGTCATTATAAAAGCCCTGTTCTGGCACCTCCCCAACTCCTTAGCATCAACATGCCTAGATGCATTGTCCTCAGAAGGGGTGGGTTCACTCTCCTCCCAGCCCATGATATTGCTGCAAACTAACAGAGGTGCTGTATGGTATATTTCAGGGGAAGGAACGGGCAAAACCACCTCTGAGTATACTTGCCTAAGAAAACCCTATGCAATTCATGGGGTTGCCATAAGTCAACAGGTGACTTGAAGGCCCATAAACATGCCCAGGGAACCATCAGAACACTTGATCTACCTTTTGCACGCTTCTGATCTGTGGGATGGGTGGATAGAGAAATGGTCTGTGTGTGTGTATGTGTGTGTGTTTATACAGTTCCTGATTTACACGTATTGCATCTAAGGGAAACATTATGTAAGGTTAAAAAGCAAAGGGTAAGGATGGTCTGTATGGAAGTGACAAAGAGTGCCTGTGACATGGAAGGAGCATGAAAGAAATGGGGGAAGGCAGCCAGATAAGACACCTTTAATCTTTCACGTTAACTGTGTTTTCTGGCTGTGGATTTGGGATGAGGCCGATGCCAGGATGGCTCAGGCTGCAAATGAAAAAGGGATGATGCAGGAGATCATCAGCAGTGTGAGTGGATAATGCTTTGGTGGGGGGTATCGGGAGGGGAGCAAGGAAATCACTGACATCTGCCCTTCAATTCAATCTTCGCACTGATCTCTGCTCGAACCTGACAATCCTTTCCCACTCATCCCTAAATCCCACCAATCTGCTATGGTCAGCCACCCTTAAACTACATATCCGCATAATCTGCCTATCCACTGAACTCATCATCTCCCAACCCCACCCAATACACAGACACACTTCTCCCAATAATAGGCAGGCATGTCAGCTTTGCAGCAGGCAGCTCAGGGCCACAGGCAGCTGATTTGCATGGAGTGGCTCCAATGAGACATGGCCTAGCAGGACAATTTGGGTGATGTTCAGGCCCGACTGTGCATGCCTGTGCTAATAAAGATGATACAGGGTCAGTGGGAGAAAGAGGCCATGGATTATGCAGCTTGAATTATGATGACTGATTGGGTTGCCGGGAGGTAAATAATACATTTGTGAGTTGACCTTCTGAACAGGCTGGGTCTGGCTGCTTGAACAGAATACTCTTAGCAGACAAAGGAAAACTGAAGCTGAAGACACTGCTCTCTTTCTCTATGGTTAGCACTTGGGTAAACCCCTAATATGATGTAATACACTCTACAGAGATGGCCATATCTCTTGGTTTTGTTTTCTCCGTATCCGGCCTTGAAATAGATAAATATCACTTTCTGTTGAATTTGCAAAAGAAGTTTGTTAACTTTGGAAAGCTCTGATCAGAAAATGAACCAAGCAAAATTCTCAACCATCCCTAATTTATTTTTGAGTTTACCTTAAAACAAATGATGCTGATTGAGTGATTGCTGTGCTCACTTTTGTTATGCCTAATTGCTGAAATCTAGATAAGACATTAAACTGATATTTATCCATCTATCAGGTATGATTAGGCAGTTGTGGCCAAACTGTTTTTGTTGCTGTGTGTCACAAAGACATTTCTGACTTATGTTGACCCTAAGGTGAACCTATCACAGGGGTTTCTTGGCAGAATTTGTACGGGGAGGGGAGTTGCCCTTGCTTTCCTCTGAGGCTGAGAGAGTGTGACTTGTCCAACATTACCTAGTGGGTTTCCATGGCTAAAGGGGAATTCAAACTCTCCCAGTGTCCTAGTCCAACACTCAAACCACAATACCACTCTGGCTCCCCTTGTGTCCAAATACAGCCCCATACGGACAACTAAAATTGGGCTGGGTCTTTTAATTAGAATCACAGAATCATAGAATTGCAGAGTTGGAAGAGACCACAAGGGCCATCCAGTCCAACCCCCCTGCCACGCAGGAAATCTTGATCAAAGCATCCCCGACAGATGGCAATCCAGCCTCTGTTTAAAGACCTCCAAGGAAGGAGACCCCACCTCGCTCTGAGGGAGTGTGTTCCACTGCCGAACAGCTCTTACTGTCAAAAAGTTCCTCCTCATGTTGAGGTGGAATCTCTGTTCCTGGAGCTTGCACCCATTGCTCCGTGTTCCAGTCTCTGGAGCAGCAGAAAACAAGCCTGCTCCATCCTCAGCGTGACATCCCTTCAAATACTTAAACAGGGCTATCATATCGCCTCTTAACTGTCTTTTTTCCAGGCTAAACATACCCAGCTCCCTAAGTCTCTCCTCATAAGGCATCGTTTCCAGACCTTTCACCATTTTAGTTGCCCTTCTCTGGACATGCTCCAATTTGTCAATATCCTTTTTTATTTGTGGTGCCCAGAACTGGACACAGTATTCTAAGTGAGGTCTGACCAAGGCAGAATAGAATGGCACTATTACTTCCCTTGATCTAGACACTATACTTCTAGATCTAGATCAAGGGAAGTAATCTAGATCTAGAAGTATAGTGTCTAGATCAAGGGAAGTAATATTGCCACTCTATTCTGCCTTGGTCAGACCTCACTTAGAATACTGTGTCCAGTTCTGGGCACCACACCACAATTCTCAGGTCTTCAGTCTTAACTTCTTTCATTCCTGCATGTAACAATTTAAAAAATGAAAAAAACTTTCTTCCCTGCTGGGTGAGATTGCAAGAGTTTTTACATTTTTAAAAAATGCTTTTTCATGTTTTGGGACTTCTGAAAATTTTACAAGGTTTTTTGAAGTGAAAAAAAAATCAGTTCCTGGCAAAGAAAAAAAAATGTTTTTTAGTATAAACTTTTGTTAAGTTCAGTTGTTTAAAAGCATATTGTATGGAAACTTAGGACACCCCTTACCGTGCAAGAAGCCTCTGTAACAGTAACGAAGCTGCTGTGTGGCAGGGGGTCCGTTTTGGATGACGCTGTCCCTCTCTCGGTGTCGTCCGTGACTGTTCCGGGTAGGATTGAGGGCGGCCGGACCATTTTTTTGCTCACAGAAGTTGTCCATGAATAAAAAACGGCACGGTCGCCCTCAATCCTACCTGGAACGGTCACGGACGACACCAAGAGAGGGACGGCGTTGTCCGAAATGGACCCCCTGCCAAGCAGCAGCTTCATTACTGTTATGGAGGCTTCTTGCCTGGTAAGGGGTGTCTGAAAAAGTCCTTAAGGGAGGCATGGTCACCTCGCACCATTCCTGATTCTGTTACCTTCCTGAACCTGGCAAGCAAGGCCATAGCTACAGTTGGACTGGCTGAAAATTTTCTCTGGGCCTCTCAATTAATTGAAACTTTCTGCTGACAACTACCCCACCCCCTAGTATCTTCCCTGACAAACAAGATGTTGGTGGCAGCCATGAGTGAGCACTTGCACTTCTTACCCCTCATCTCCGAAATATTAAGCTATGCCACTGGTGGAGAGCAACAGTGGGAAGTGGAGAGCATCTTCCATCAATGGACACTCTCTCTGTCAGTTGGAACTGTGCGTTTATAGATTTCCAGGTCCTTCAGCTATTGTGAGACCTCTCTCTGGGTGGTGTTGGAAGTAATCCAAATGCTATGGATTACTCCTTTCACCAATGCAGAGAATTCCAGGTCTTTATTTATTTTATTTTATTTTATTTTATTTTTATTTTATTTCATGTGGAAAGTCTCCATGGTTCTTCTCTTCAGTAGGTAGAGAAAGAAGAAATATTTGAAAAATCTTCAAAAATGTTTTAACCTGGGTTTTTTTGGGGGGGGTGTTGTTGTTTTGTTTTTTAGTGTCAGGAGAACCTGACAAAGATAATACTAGATAGGCAAAACTCTGTGCAGTTCAGGATATATTATGCATGGTAAATGCACATGACATTGTTGTACAGAAAGTAGCATGAGTTTTCTACACAGAAAACTTTTTTTTTTTTGTGGAGAAAAAAAAAGATTCTGTGCAAAAAAACAAAAACAAAAAAACAAAATCATGTTTGATGCAGAAGAAATATTGTTTTGTTTGCAAAAAGTGCATTTCTTTTGCACACAATAGTTCCCAAATGGCAAATAGGCTTCAAAAATTTTGCAGTTTTCAATGATTTTCTCAGAGAGAGGAGGACAATGATAGGACTTTTAAATACCTCTTTCAGTCTGGTTTTCTCTGTCTGCCTGGTGCATGCTATCTCCCAGAGAAAGAGAAAGAAGGAAAATGTACCAAGGTTACTGCTATTTCTTATAGATCTCTTTCATTCCCAGATGGCAGAGAAGTACAAGCATGGCCAGGAGACTGTAGAGAATGGAACCGGAGTCTCTGTCAGAAGCATGGAAAAGAATTTAGCTGAAGTCAAAACCATCAACAAGCTATCCATTTTGCAGCTCCTGAGACTCATTGTGAGACAAAGCACAACACGCCTCAGAAATGTGCACATTCACCAGGTTTGCAGTACATTATGGAGTCATAAAATCCAAACAAAAGCACATTTTGGAAATGTGAATAGCTTTAAAAAAAAGCATACAGTGTAGGAAATATGCACAAATGTGCTCTAGTCAATGGGGAAAATGCATACATTAAGAAAAGTGGTTATGAAAAATTGATACAGGGGTCCATGCGGGAAAGGGGGGAACAAGTCTTGCTGCTTTATATAAACAAAGAAAATGCAGTGGGCTTTGTAGAAATTCACAGTTGAGGCTTTTCACCTCTATCAACCAGAGTCATTTGATGTGGCCCAGGTAGTCTTCATCTAGCACCTACCTGATGCAGTCAGTGGGAATTAAGCAAACATACCCCAACTTAGTTTTGAGTCAGGATTAACATATTAGGTCTGAATCAGGATCAACTGCAAACATTCAAGAATTGCCAGGCTTTTAATTAATAATACTATCTGGATGGTATTAAGTAACCCATCCAAAGTTAGTTTGTTACACAAATGGTTCACTTTAATTAATTTAAGTTTATCAAATTATTTTCTTCCAGTGGTTTATGTCTCACCTCTATAGTCTTAGGTATGGGTGGAAGGCTATTTATGTCCTTCAGTTTTTTAAAAGGTTGTGCTTTTTTTGTTTTTGTGTTTTTTAAAAAGCATGACTCAAAATAAGTTCCTTGGATTCCTGGAGTCCACCATATTCTGCCTAACATTTGCCCTTCCAGGTCCAATCCTTGGCATTTTCAAGTAGGACTGAGGAGACCTGGAGAGCTGCCCAAATATTCCAAGAAAATCATAACTCTTTTGTAAGGAAGGGGGGGGGAAGCAGACTGGATTGCCTATAGTTATATTCAGAAACTTTCCCTGCTACATTTTAAAGTTTTATGACTCATAGGAATGTTAATTTACAACAAAATTTATTTTCCAGCCAGTTCTTTTCTTTTCCATTGTTTAAGGAAGAATATGCAGCATGAAATGGAGTATCTCTTCTATTCTGTCTGCCTTCCATTCATTTACAAAGCAAGTCTGTAGCTTCATACATCTGAAGTGTTAATATTTGGGGGCCAAATGGCTCATGTTGTTGTTGTAAGCACTGTCAAGTTGACTTCAACTTATGGCAACCCTGTGAATTAGAGACCTCCAAGTCACCCTGTCCTCAACAGTCCTGCTCAAGTCTTGCAGACTCAGGGAAGTTACTTCCTTGATTGAGTCTATTCATCTGGAATGCAGTCTTCCTTTTCCTACTGCCTTCTACCTTACCAAACATTATTGTCTTTTCTAGTGAGTCATATCTTCTCATGATATGTTCATAGTACAACAGACTCAGTTTAGTCATCTTGGCTTCTAGGAATCATCCAAGTTTGATTTGCTCTACAACCCATTTATTTGTCTTTTTAGCAGTCCACGGTATCCGTAAAACTCTTCTCCAGCACCACATTTCAAATGAGTTGATTTTCTTCTTATCAGCTTTCATTACTGTCTCGCTATCACAGCCATACATAGAAATGAGAAATACAATGGCACGGAAAATCCTAATTTTAGTATTCAATTATATATCTTGACACTTCAGGAACTTGTCTTGTTCCCTTATAGCTGCCCTTCCAAGTCCTAGTCTTCATCTGATTCTTAACTGTAGTCTCTCATTCTGATTAATGACTGAGCCAAGGTATAGAAAATATTGAACTAATTTTCAATGTCCATCATCTACTTTAAACCTTCTGTGGTCATTATTTTTGTTTTCTTAATAGCTCATTGCTCATATGGTCAGTTATTTAGTATTATTATTTAATGTTGCTGGGCTGATATACTCAGGCTAAGATCTTAATTCAAGACTATTTAGCCAAATGGACTTTCTCACCATGCAAGTCAGCCCCTGGATTTGAAGAATGTGAGGATACAGCAATAACTCCATTCATTAATGGTGGGTTAGGACTGAAGTCAAAAGTAGACTGATTCCTGCTGCTTCCCTATGTAGGTTTTCAACCCAAAGTTACCATTCCCTATTCTCTCCTTGTGGAGCCTCCTCAGCATCTCAGGGTGTTCTTCTTGACAGTATCTTCAGAGTTAGTGATTAGTTCCAGTCTTCCTTCTCTTTTTCACTCTGCCCTACTGCACAAGGGACAAAGTTATTTGCAGTTGTGGTGTCTGCAAATGTGTTCCAACCCCTCCCTTCCTTCTTTCCTTCCGTCCTTCCTTCCTTCCTTCGTTTTTTTTGGTAAAGGTAACCTTTGCATATTTTATGACTGCACCCAGTCAGTGTGTGTGGGTTGGCAGGTGGGGAGGGTGTGAGACAGAAAGATTCATTACTTATTAACTCAGAAAAGGAGTCAGATGGAAAAGTTGCCTTCATTCTGTAGCCATGTACTCTTCAGTTATGCTGCATAATTAATTATAAAGTGATAATTTCTACATCATGATATTTTCATTCCAACATGAAAGTGAGCTACTTTGGCTTGTAAAAGCCTCAGGCAGGAAAGGAGACAAGTCTAGGATGAAGAGTGGAGGAAGGGGACTCTAAAACTGTTTTACCTTTGAACACAAACATAGCTCAAGTGCCAAAGTAAGCCTCTGTGTGTGCCTGGGATAGAAGGATATTGGCAAAATTTCACATTCTTGAGGGGAGAGAGGCTGTTCTGACATGTTGAGATGACTGGCTGAAAAAGTGCCAGGCTCCATGAGAATTTTCTGCACAAGTGTGAGAACAAGACAGGGAGTACTTTTACTTTTGTTGTTGTTGTTGTGGTTTCCATGATTTGCACAAAAAATGTCCCTGTGCCAAATTACTCCCTTTTCTCTTTGTGAAGCAAAAGGTGGACATCCACTGACACATACAGCAAGCACAGAAGAAATGGATGCATGATTCAAAAGACACAAACAACTCATTTGGTGAGCCTATTTTTTTTAAAAGTGCTTTGCAATTTATTCACTCAAATCATTCTCACAAATGCAAAACTTCTTTCCCGAGCAACAGGAAATCTCTCACCCACACTGGGGGTGATGGGGAAAATGTAGTGGTTTCTTATTCTAACATGCAAGAATGAGACAAGAGGGGATTTGCATGCTGTATTTGTGTCTATATGTGTATAGGGACCCAGACCTCTGGAATGCTACATATTGAAATCCTCCATAGAACTTTGTCTTGCTTCCTCCTGAATCCAAGCATATATTCAACTGTTAGAAAATGTGCCCAGAATTGCCAGTTTAAATGTTAGTCCAATGATTTCCTATAAGACCCAATGCAAGCTACTTGCTGAGCCTATATAGGCTAGTTCTCTCGCCACCCTTCCCTAACTATCATTAGGATTATTTGCTTGCTTGCTTGTTTTTGTTTATCGGATTTATGTTCTACCTTTCTCCCAATACCCAATACTTGTTTTCAGAAAACACTTCTAAATAAAAGCACGTTAATGTGTATGATCAAAACTACTAAACAAGTTCTAAGAATAAAACAAAATTTAATTAAAAACACTTTTGTATACATTGGTTAAAATAATATTTTAAAAGAATTAAAATGAAGCACCCACCTGTTCTATGCCCAGTCCTTTGTAGCTAACCAGTTGGCAAAGCCCAATGGAACAGGAGAGTCTACCTGGTTGTAGAAGGATGCAGGGCGAGGCAGTCTAGCTCCCTTGGAGGAGATTTCCACAACATGGGAGCAGACACCAAGAAAGCCCTCCTATCCTTGCCTCTATGGCTGGCAGGACCAAAAGAGCGGCTTCCACACAGATCTCAAAGCCAGGGCAGAATATAGTCTTACACATAGAGAGAATGAGAGTCTTACACATGAGAGACTATAGTCTTACACATAGACTGGGCCAGGTTGTATTAGGCTTTTATATGTCATAATGCCAGAACTCTGAATTATATCCAAATGAGTTTAAACAGTCAGTGAAGCCATTAGTGAGAATGAATATACAAATGATTTGGGGTTGTTAGGTTGATCCTGTTAAGGTAAAGGCCTATCAGCTGACAGATAGCATGCAGTTTCTGAGGATTAGAACTCTGATCCTGAGAAAGGAGACCCAAAGTCACCTACCTGGGATGGCAGTGGTGGCAATTCTAAAGAGCACAATAATTTGTACTTAATATTTTGTCTGACATTTTCAGGCCATTGGGAATACCCATTGATAACAGTTTTGATGAATGTGCTGACAAGATGTCTCAAGGTTTCCCAGTCTTAGGTTCAATTGATGGCTTCTTGCTTGTCACCAGATATAACACATTTTGCCTCCTTAATCACTGCAGGACAATGCAATATTTGCAACTAAGATGAATATCTGTAGTAAGATGGATTCCATATGCAATGAGCCACTGTCCTTCACATGCAATATGTATAAATGACCTCTGTGTCATCTTTTCTAAACACAAAATGTATGTGTCTGTGCCAAGCAGAAATCTTGGAGTTTGTGATAATGGGGAACCAAGGTGAGGATGGATAATAATGCAAATTGTGCTGAAAATACTCGTCCATGCTTGCAGTTCTCAGCACTACTAAAAATGCCTCTGTAGCACTATGTAGTTAGAGAGTACCTCAAAAGTCCTTTTGTCCAACCTCTGCTACTACAGGAATCCACTGTAAAAGTATCTATGAGAGGAGGTCATTTAATCTCTGTTTATAAACTCTAACAAAGGAGAATCCTGCAAGGCAGTCCTTTCCACTGTTGAACAGTTCTTATAGTCAAGAATTTATTTCATAAATGTAGGTGGAATTTATTTTCTTGTAATATGAATCCATTGGTTCATGTTCTAGTCACTGGAGTAGTAGGAAACAAGTTCATTCCCTTATCTACCCCAATATTTAAAGATGGCTATCATACCACCCCTCAGTCTTCTCTTCTCCTAGCTAAACATATCCAGCATCCTATGCCATTCCTCATAGGACATGGTTTCCATACCTTTTATAATTTTGGTTGTCTTCCTCTGCACATGTTCCAGTTTGTCGATGTTCTTCTGGAACTGTGGTGTCCAAAAGTGGTTGCAATATTTCAGGTGAGGTCTGACCAAAGCAGAATAAAGTGGTACTGTTACTTTCGTTACGGTCAGGAAGTTCTTCCAAATATTTCAATGGAATCTCCCTTCCTGTACTTTGAAGCCATTGGTTTAGATCATACCCTCTGGAGGAGCAACAGGAAGCTCACTCCATCTTCCACATGACAGTCCCTCAAACACACACACACTGATACACATACACATGTACACTATCTACTCTTGTGGAGAACTATCCTTTTTGAATGCTTTCTGCTTTCATTTCCCATCACTAACTGACATCACTGATGGCCAAAGTCTGATTAGGATAGGTAGTACAATACAACCCCTGTATCCATAGGGAATAGGTTCCCAGACTTATAGTAGGACCCTCGTATCCACTGATTCATTATCCACTGATTCAGTTATCCACGGGACACAAAACAGCACACCTAGCATAGAGTCTTTCTAGAAAATGTGTCCTCTCTAGCCATTTTCTAGGTCCTCCAAGGCAACTCTATGGTATTTTAAACTGGAAGTCTGATCATTTTGAAAGGTGTTCGCTATTATCCACGGTTTTCGGTATCCACCTCCCCAACCAATCCCCAGCAGATACTGGGGTCCTACTGTACTGTGGATACTGGAAAGCAAAGATAATAGTGACCCCTATTAAAATGAATGACTTCCAGCCCAATCATACCATAGAGTTGTGCTGGAGGACCTGAAAGATGCTGAGAGAGAACACCTCTCTAGGCATCTTCTAGGTCCTCCAGCTTAACTCTATGGTCAGATAAGCATAGCATAGTGTCGTCCTGGAGGACCTAGAAGATGCCAAGAGAGGCCATATTTTGGGAGGACATGGGTAAGTGAATCCATGGTTACTGTTCCTGTGGATGTTGGGGTCGTACTATATCATGATGTCATTCTCTTTTCTCTATAATCTCTGGGGGTGTGGGGTTGATATTAAGCATGCGGTTCAGCCTAGAAGTAGGGGGCAGACAGGGGAAACAATGGTGGCTAACAGGATCAAACAAGCAAAAGCAGCAGAAACACAGTTTAATATTGGTTTATTCCCCCCTCCCAGGAAATTTCCAATCTGCAGTGATTTCCAGCTCCAGCTCCAAAAGTCGAAACGGCAGATGATTTTGCACAGTGCTAATAAGTGCTCTTCAGTGGACTCTTAATCTGGGCTGCTGACTGCTGCCCCAGATCTTCCTATCCCACATTGGGATGCTGCCCTGTTATCATGGTAAAATAGGATTTGCAATTATGATAACGAATGGGCCTGTGGCAGCAAGCCCTTTTATCACCATGATCTGTTATCGCACCAAGTCCCAACGGACTGTACTTCAGAGCATGGTGACAACAGGAGCTAGAAGAGAGAGAGAGTGATAATTAGGCTGCTGGTGAGGTTGGGAGGGAGAAAGAGAGGCGGGAGGAATGCTTTATGAGGGTGCATCCTTTTTATCAGGTTTCCTGTAATAGACTGAGTAGCAAGGGAGTGGGGCAGAAGTCTTTACAAATGCTGCTTGAGAGAGAATGAGTAATCTGTGTTCTTTTCTTAGTTTACTCTTCAGGCTGCCTGCTATAAGTAAAACTGAATTAACCAGTTAGATCTCAGTATATTCAGAACCTCTTCCTTGGCTAGGAAGCTCGCCTTCATTCATATTTGCATTATATTTGTGCATGTTGTGTTAGAAATATTGACTATTTTTAATTAGGGATGCAATTCTTTGCTTATTATCTTCTTGAAGGAAGCAACAAGTAATTTCAGCAATTTTCTTTTCTCTGCAACAACACCTTCGAAAACTGAGCAGTTTTCAAAGGCTGTTTGCAGTTTGAACCTTGTTTTTGCACCAAATTTCCTGGGGGTATTTTTTAGGTGGAATGAGACATTTCAGCATGGCCAGTTCAGCATGTCCTTTCAGTGCAGCTATTTCAATGTGGTGCAGTTCTGCTTGCATAACAATTGATAATGGATAATTTTGTTAGGAAAATTCAATCAGAACCATTTCTGTTCTGCTGGGAGTGTCTTGCAACCCATTTGGATAAGGGCTAAGTTTAAACTAACAAAATGAATTTCAACAGGGAGAAATATAGGATACTATACTTGGGCAGTAAAAATGAAATGCAGAGATATAGGATAGGTGACACCTGGCTTGATGGCAGTACATGCTAAAGGGATCTAGGCGAGTCATCGGTGTAATGTGACAGCTAAAAAAGCAAATGTGATTCTAGGCTGCACCAATAGGAGTCTAGTGTCTAGATCGAGGGAAGTAATGGTGCCACTCTATTCTGCTTTGGTCAGATCTCACCTGGAATACTGTGTCCAGTTCTGGGCCCCACAATTCAAAAAGGATATTCAAGCTGGAATGTGTCCAGAGGAGAGTGACCAAAATGGTTAAAGGTCTGGAAGCCATGCCTTATGAGGAACAGCTTAGGGAGCTGGATATGTTTAGCCTGGGGAAGAGAAGATTAAGAGGGGACATGATAGCCATGTTTAAATATTTGAAGGGATGTCATACTGAGGATAGAGCAAACTTGTTTTCTGCTGCTTCAGATACTAGGACACGGAGCAATGGACTCAAACTCCAGGAAAAGACATTCCATCTAAACATTAGGAAGAATTTTTTGAAAGTAAGAGCTGTTTGAAAGTGGAATACACTGCCTGGGAGTGTGGTGGAGTCTCCTTGGCATTTGAAGAGTTAAATGGCCCTCTGTTTAGCTCAGGAGAGTCAAAATGATGTTTCTTTTCAGGACAAGTTAGCCTAAAATTAGAATTTCTGGATTCAACTTCTCATTTTGCATCAAGTTTTGTCTATGGTGAAATTCTCTTGTCTGCCAATGTGGCTCTAAAATCATTAATGTGCTCATTCATTAATGTGCTCATTCAAAAATTTGGGATTTGATAGCTTCATATTAACCAACTTACAGTATTAATGCAACCTTACTTTCCAAAGATTGAACACCGCAGAGATTTTTCAAAGTATCCCCTTTTATAGCTGTTCTCAGTCCTTTAATTTCACAGACTATTCCATCATCTACAGCCACTGAGCTGGCTGGCTGGTGGGGAACAGGCTTTCCAGCCAGCTGGCTGGCTGGCTGGGGGGAGGGCAAACTCTATATTTTAACTTAAAAATTGGGGGGTCGTTTTATGCGCCCAGTCGTCTTATACGCTGGAATATACGGTATGTATTTCCTATATAGAAAATGTGGCTTTCTGTGTAAAAATACTACATGCAAATACTGTGCCTAGTCTTGTACTATGACGATTCTCATCAAGGCTTCTTGATACTCAAGAACTGTGTTTTTCAACCATTGTTTTGGAATATTTTGAAAATTCTTTCCATCCCCTATATCTGTCTCTGGCACTAATGATAAGAGTGTACTGAAGCATTATCATACAATATTAGTGATTCTTCCATTCTTGAAAACGTCTACCTATTCCCTGCTAGCTCATATTAGAAGTTTGACAACAAACACATGTGCTGTGTCAGGCTGTACAATTTTTTTAAATAATTCATTAGATTTCCTTTTAATTAGACTATATAATTGTTTGCTTCATTCACTGAAGTTGTTTTTCTGAGTGCTGATCACTCTTCCATTTTAATATGGAACCTGCCTGGGGCAGCTGTGAATTAGTGTTAGATATTTAATGAATCTTTTAAGAGAGACTTCTTCTTCTTCTTCCTTATTAAAGTAAGAGAGTCCATGCTGTCAACTGGAGCAGAGTTAAAATAGCTTCCACACATTGGGTTGGGATGGATGTACTCCTGAATATTCTCTGGGAACAAAGTGGGAATTCCCAGAAGTCTTCTGGATTTGAGGGTAAGAAAGAAAACCCTCAGAAAACTCAGGAAAGTGAAAGGAAGTGCTGCCTCACACTGTGCATGCTTAAGGGGTAGAATTTGCTAAACTCATGGAAGGTAAGGTTATTATAGCTACTAACAATAAGAACTATATATTGGCTTTAGTATTAGAGCAAGTATGACTCTTAGTATAAATTGCTTGAGGATGATAATGATAATGAGGAGGAGGAGGGTGATGATGATGATGATAATATCTTACCTACGTCTCTCCAAGGCTCAAGGTACAACATGAATTAAAATACAACGCCATTGGGAAGAAGATGCTGTCGTACTCACATCCTTCTTTGAATTTCTCAGAGGCATTTGCTTGGTCACTTTTGGAAACAAAATGCTAGGGTTGCGAACGTTAACATCTATCCTTCTTTTTAATAGAACTTTCCAAAATTCACAATTTGTTGACATGGTGAATTGTGAACGTGATTTTTGAATTGTGAACTTGATTTAATAATTTTTTTTTAGGAAAACCTGGAACTGATAGATTCACCCATCCTTCAGCTAGATAGTTGTTTGGTGTAAGTCAACTTGTGTTCTTCTTATGTTCTTCAGAGAAATTTCAGCTTGTGTATGGTTGAAAAGAACTCTATTATTAGCTCATATGTGTTAGCCTGGTCAAAGTTGTGGCCCTGAGCTCATATGTGTCAACCTGGTCAAAGTTGAGGCTACACTCAGACCTCCAAAATTGTTGTTATGTTTCCTTGGTCCCTCCAGCTTCAGGGCTCCAGGAGTAGAAATTCACTTTTTAAAGTAAGCTTTGGGAGCCCTGTATACAGTTTGGCTTTAAAACAAGGAAGCAGCAAAAAACCCTCTCATTTTTTTCCAAAACCCACTTCCAGTTGGGGGTGTGGGGTGGTGTGAACCTGTGGGGGGGGGGGACAAAAATGCTCCCAAATGAGAATTTTGCTCCCCCATGAAATTTCTAGCACAGCATTGCAATAACTTGAAACTTCAGTTGAACATTTAGAAATGCAGTTTTCAAAGCTAAGGGGCAGTCACATTTACTAAAAGAATCTGAAAACCCCAAATGTAGATGTTCTAGACGTGCACCATTTCTAGTGTCTCACTCTCTGCAATTCTAGAAATCTGAGACTGAAGGAAAATTTAATTGGGGGGTGGAGACTTCTTTTGCCCTCTCTCCCATAGTTATACCCATGGGGGCAAGGCATTTTTGGCAGAACATGAAGTTGGCCAAGAGTCCCAGAGGCAGAGAACTGTTCATCCCTGGATGAATAAAAGTGAATAAAGAAAGCAGCGAGAGGAGAGCTGGGGAAAGTATTGTATAGTAAATACACTCATTGTTTTCTCCATGGATCCATGGTTATATGTCACATTCTCCATCTTATTCCACAGGACATGGAACTGGAAGTAGGTTGGCTCTTTTCCCAAACTTTCCAGGGGAGAATAGATAATGTTGAAAGGTTCAGGAAGATCCTGAAAATGCAGGGGGTGATGTCACTTTGCTTCATATCTCCATGCACCCACCATCCAAGGATGTGGGGCTGGAGAAACATAAACCTCCATATAGATCATAGTGTATGTGCAAGGAAGGATGGATGGAGAAATAGAAGTAATAGTCTTAGACAGGAGCTCTGCATCTCTATCTGAGTGAATGTATCCTTTCTTACCCAATAAACTTCTCCTTTCCCAGGAGATGTGGAAGGGTGAGGAATGTTTTTAAAGCATTTGCAGTAGTTAGACATCCTTTTGATTGACAGAATCATCATCTTCTTGGTGATCAGATTGATATATGTTTCCAGGATATCTCAAATGTTAGCATTGTTCCAAAGCATTTTCTGGGAGGGAGGGGAAAGGCAGCCACTAGCATTGGGGTTCTTGTTTGTGTATGTGTAGCAGGACAATGGTGTCTGCAAGAAGATGGTGATTGTTGAGAAGAACTCTGTACATCTTGTTATCTATCAGTGAGGAAAGTAAATAACCCACCCCCAAGCCAATTTTATCACCCTACATCAACATTATGTGCATTCTCTGTGTCTGTACCTTTCATACCCTCTCAATACAGCAAAAACCTATCTAGTGGGAACGCTAAGGTTTTGAGCTTAGCTTTACTTGCAGCATCTTATTCTGCCTTTAGAATGGCTATTTGGCAGGTACCTCTTGAATGCTGCAAGAAGAAAAATGTCATTTTAAGACGTTTCCATGGCAGAACTATAGATTTCCTGCTTCATCCAGACATGCAGCCCGTGATACAAATGGGTGGCATTGGTTTAATTAAAACAATATGTCTGCTGGATCCAAAAGGACTATTCATTAAAAGGATTCGGGAGAGAGGAGGAAAGCTGGTAATTTGTTAGAGTTGTGACGTCATTTGGAGACCACAAAGCAGCACAGATTTAATGCTCTTATACTCAACCTCAAATATTCCAAAAGAGCTTTGCTCACCACCAGAGCATCTGATGTGTGGCACACATTTATTTTGCATAAATGTCTCTTTGGACTTCTGCAAGTATGCTTTTATCCGTCTCCACTATTAAAAAAAAAAAAATTAAAGACACCCTGCATCATCTACAGAACTTAGATTTCCATTTTTGGGAATGTACATTTTCTCCCATCTGTTGTGAACCTGCTTTATAAGGCAGATAATAAGCGTCCCATTATAGTCCAAACTGAGCTCTCTTTTAGTTAACAATCTCAGTTTGCATGCACAGAAAAAGATACTGCAATTATCAATGTAATCAAATGCAACAGAGACAGGAAATAGTGTCTGGTTTTTCAGATATATTAAAATGTACTTTACAAATTAATCAGCTGACTAAAAGGTGGGGGCACAGAGAGAAGTTTCTGTTTGGCCTGCATATAATCAACAGTGAGGATGGTATGCTTACAAATGCAATATTATTGTTGCTCCTTCACAAAATTCTCTGGTTCTGGTTCATTTCTCTGTTCTAGATGGAGCCATTTTCAATGATTTGTCAAGATTTCTCAATGGCTGCTCACATACTGTGGAACTACCCCCCGCCATGGAAAGTCTGGTCATCCCCCTCCCAGCTCTCTTTGCACTGGCAGGTTAAGACCTTTTTCTTTAGGCACACCTTTAATTAATTTTAACCATATCCAGAATAGTATTCAAAGGATTTTCTCTGTTTCTATTTTCTATGTGTTTAATTATGCTTCAAATGTCTTTTGAAATGTATTTTAAATCCTTTTTAACTAGGCATTTTTAATAGAACTGATATTTGTTTCTGTTTTTTTAAAAATTTGTAATAGTACAGTTTTTAGCTAAACTTTTTATTTTAAACTTGGTAACCTGCCTTGGATCCTTTGGAGGGAGAGTTATAAATGGAATAAATAAATAAAGTATTACTTGGGGGCGTTCCATTTTAGCTGTTGTAAGTAGCCTTTTAATCCAGGTAATATGGTGTAAAACCCGATTTTTCCCACCCACAGGTGATATTTTATAAAGTGTCAATTCAAGTTGATAAGGAGGAAGGATGTGATAGATAAGATAATGGGGCATTTCACATTGAACATAAATATTTCTGTATGGGAAGTTTGAATTAAAGATCTAGTCATACCTGGGTTTGATTGTTTTTTTGCTCTTCATGAATGAAGCCTTGCATGTTTACAATTGCAGGCCAGTGTTCCATATAAAGCAACAGATAATTGAAAGTCATAAATGGGATAGAGTGCCATTATTTTACTGAAGCCGAGAAGCACTTAGACTGAATGGTTGAATGATAACAGGTTGGTTTGTGGTTTAACTTGAGTTGATGATGTCTCAAGCCATACCAAATCTATGCATAATTATGGCCTTTAAATGGGAACCTTATGAAGCAATGCCAGGATCAGAGGAGATCTATAAAATACCAATCCAGAAAACCTTTCCCGAGAGAAACCCATCTATTTTTGAGCATGTGTCTGCAAGGAAGAAGTGTCATAGCAGCAGGCTAAGCAGTTTCATAGAGGCCTGGACCATATTGTACTAGAAGTTTAGAAAGCTTTTCTCTAATGGTAACCCATAAACACGCTTGCTTGATGGCTTTCTGTCCCTATTGTTGGGGTTTTCCGAAGTGTGTATTTATATAATTGTTGGTGATCAATTTGGCCGAGCCTGAGATGTTGTTTCAGGGAGTCCTTGTATCGCTTTTTTGGAGCGCCCCTCTTATGCTGACCCGTGGTGAGTTCGCTGTACAGTACTATTTTGGGGAGGCGATGGTCCTCCATCCTAGAAATGTGCCCTGCCCAGCACAGCTGTGTTCTCAATATCATGGCCTCCATGCTGGTGATCCCTGCTTGCTCAAGGACAGCAACATTTGTCACATAGTCAGTCCAGTGTATATTTAGGATTGTGCATATATAGCACTGATGAAAGTGTTCGAGGAGTCCTTCCTGAATCTTCGTTTGTGAAGAAAAGCCAGAGAGAGAGATTTATATAATGGCATAAATCCATGTTATCACATCAACTGGCAGGAGATAATTGGACCATTGGATATGGAACACTTTCTCAGAGTGTTATGTGAAGAGAAATATTGTGAAGTGGAAGGGGTGCCATGATAGAAGGAAGGCAGCACTGCATCTCAGATGTCCCTAATTCAGGGATAAAGAACCACTGGACCTTCATATATTTTGGCCTACAGCCCCCGTTAGCCCCAACTAGCATGGCCAGTGGTCAGGGATGATAAATGCTTGTAGATGAAAGCATCTAAAGGTCGTATGTCTCCTGTCTATTCTCTTGTGTTTTAAAGGTCTTGCCATCTGTTGAAGTAGTAGTATGGCCATCAGCAACAGCAGTAGGGCTGTCAGGCACCCCCTATGAGGGGTGTACCTTACTTGAGGGTCAGAAAGCCCTTAGAGGACTGGCAGGTGTCCCTTATTTCAAGGATGCATACTTGGTTTGAGGGCCAGAGAGCTTCTCCCTTAGAGGCCTGGTATGTGTCTCTCATTGAAAGAGATGCCTTCTGTTGGAAAGCTGTCCCTTTTATATAGAGTGAATCCCATATTATTGGGGGTGGGCCGTTCAAAAAGACAGAAGTGCTGTGCATCATGTGATTTCTGAATGTGGACAATATGCTAATTTTACAGGGAAATGCATGGCTAAATTAACTGAAATCAATACTTTCATTTGGGATTCAGGTAGAACACAAACCTATTAGTGGCTGCTTCCTGATTGTGAACCCCACAGGTGAATTTTGGCTGTCCCTTGCTACTATTTTAAAAACCTGGCAACACCTACACAGCAGCCTAGACTGTATTTCTTCTGAAGATCAGCTGGTGGTTGCAGCCATTTCTAAAACATGTTTGAGAACTGAGAATGCCATAATATTCCTCCTTTTGACTTGTTTCTCAAGAAAAACGCGGTCCAGAATCTGGTACTTACTGCAAATCCACCATTACTTCAAGCAATAGCAAAGGTCTTTTTAAACAATCCAATAATTTCCTCTGGCTCCCAAAGATCACATAAATAATGGCTTGGGGGTGTGTGTTCTGTGTGTTCCCATTTGCCCCACATGCTGAAAAAGTCTGAGCCAGATAATAAATAATACTTATCTGCAATACACTGTTGCAGTAATGATTTCTTCCCCAAAGTAGTGAGTTTCAAAGTGGTGGTTCCTGCCACCCCTTAGAGGCAAACATTTATATAAATGTTAACTATCACTCTTTTAACATTTCTAATAAATTTCTTCACTGCATCCTGTTTTACTTTTCTGGTTTAAAATGGTAACATCCATGATAAAATAACTATGTAGGTAGGTAGTCTCTCTCTTACACAGTCATTTTAAAAGACTGATTTTTAATACGATCTGACAAACAAAGGTGCCTATTAAACTCTTCATTTTTCTATTAAACATACATTATGATAGCATACAATACTGAGATATTTAAGTAGATGTTTCTGCATACACACACACACACACACACACACACAGATCATTAACACCCACCCCCGCAAATCTGCAAGATATGTTCCAGGACTTACCATTTCTAAATGAAACTTGTATAATAGTGAACCCTATTAAAATAAAGGACTTCTGGTACAAGCATACCATAGAGTTGTGTTGGAGGGACCTAGAAATTCCTAGAAAGGACACCTCTCTAGGCATTTTCCAGTGTGACTATTCCATGTGTCCCTATTTTTTCAGCTGTGGATAACTGCAACTGTGGGTATCAGTTCTACAGATGCAGAGGGCGACCTGTATGTATATCAGTGGTGTAAATCTCTATAGTACTACTTTAATTCTTTCACTCAAGAACAAGACCCTCCCTGCTGAGTAAAATTATGGAAATGTTAATGTGACTTTTGATGTTTGGGAGAGGTTGCACATTGAAAAATTCACCTAACCCCCCCTTTTTTTGGCACAACTGTATTGTATAAAACATTGTTTTTTTAAAAAAAAACAACCCTGAAGTCACAAAATGTGAACAATATTGTTGTTGTTAGTCAGTTTCTCAGTAAGGTGTCTCAATAAGGCCCTTTTGGGGGGTCAAGGATGAGAAAAAATATAAGTATTCTTTCCATTCCTTTTCTGTATACACTTCATGGATAATTATGTTGGCATTCTAAGGTCAAATACAGTTCTCAGCACAACAGAAGTGACCTGGAATTATGGAGTTCAAATGCTTTTATTATAATTTAAACAATAGAGAAATTAGACCACTTGTTTACATACCATGTCAGACAGTATTGTATTATAGTACTCTAGAAATCTAATAATAGTTTCTCTTTAAAACTATTCATTGGGCTACATGATATTTAGGATACACAGTCAACCCTCCACTTTTGCGGGTTAAGCATTCACAGATTTGATTATTTGTGGATTTGATTAATATTTTCTCTCTAGGCACTTGTAGGTCCTCCAGCACAATTCTGTGGTCAACCTCTGATGGAAGTTGAACATAGAATCATACTGGAGGACCTTCAAATGCCTAGAGAAGTGTTCTCTCAGCTAAAAGAAAATGGGCTGATATTCAGTTTTTCCATTTTTGCAGGGCTGCCGTGTCCCTAACCCCTGCAAAATTTGAGGCCCAACTGTAGTTCAGATAGCATTTATAGGGAAATTTATAAAGAAAGTAGGGCTGCTACTCAACAAAAGAATCAAAAGCATGTATATTTATGCCATCAAGGAACTGAGTATCTGATCTGAGTTGCAAAGGGTTCCTTTTAAATTACTGTAATGTTATTGACCACACTCCATTTTCAATATCTCGCTTTTTGAATATGTGGTCTGCTTGGGCTGCTTTGTTGTCAGATGGGGGTCTAGTCTTCCTCTGCACCAGCCCATTTGGCAATTTTTGAAGGTGCCACAGCTCAGCTGTACAGGGCAGGCTGTAAATTCAAAAGATCCCAGGTTGAATCCCCAACATCAGATAGGGCTTGAAAGAGCTCTGGTATGATACACTGAGGATCTGCTCCCTGGAATATGGACCTATCCTTTCCACTGTGGTCCATGCCATATATTTTGGCTTTAGCTTCTATCAACATCTCTCAGCATGGCCAATGACCATGGATGTTGGTCACTGTAATCCAAGGCATCTGAAAGGGGCCATTTTTGGAAAGGCTGATGTAGCAATACTGGGCTAGATAGATGAATGGTATGCCTGTAGAACCTCTACACCAGTGGTTTTCAGCCTTTGGTCCTCAAGATGTTTTGGATTTCAACTCTCAAAAGCCACAGAAGCATAGCAATAATGAGGAATTCTAGGAATGGAAATTCAAAACATCTGGAAGACCAAAGGTTGAGAAACACTGCTCTACACCAATGCTTCTTATTCTTAGATCCTCTGGAGTTGGATATCAACTCGCAAAGTCCCAACCTTCAGGGCCTGTAGTCAGGAACCCTGGGAGCTGAAGTCCAAACATCTGGAGGACTAAAGGTAGAGAACTGCTGTAGCTTCTTTCCTCCACAGCAAGGCTGAAACAGTCATCAAAATAACAGGGACATTTTTGCACATCTCTAGTGGCGGCAAGGAGAGAGCAATTGACCACACACAAAACTACACCAAGCCACACTAACCAACGTGGTGCCAGTTTTGGTGAGGTAGTCTGTGGGCTTGAGATACTCTGAGTCTCATTTCTGACTTCAGCCCTTTCTAACCTCTCTTTAGAGAGAGAGGGAGACAGTCGGCTGATGGAGAACAATGATGATTATGATGATGATGATGATGATGCCAGACCTTAATGCATATACTTGGGCCTTCAAGCTAAGAATGTGAAGACATTCTCTCCCAAATAGCTGCTTCTTGGTTGTTGTTGTCGTTGAAGGGACTTTCTGTTGTCAAGGGGATATTACGTGTCAGCCGCCTCACAGACAGGTTTGACTGCGTAGTTGCTTGGCAAAGGGCAGCTTCTGAAGGAGAAGAGTCTACAGGAAGCATTTGTGGGAGGCTGCCAATTAAAGTTGTTTGTGGGTGGAAACCATGAGACAAACAGAGAGGGAAAGAATATCTGCAAGTCAACATGTGTTTGGAAGGTTCTGTCCTGCCATTGAGGTGCTGTGCACAGTTTGATTCTAAAACATGTGCATTCAAGAGCAGATAAAAAGGAGTGGGCAATTGGCGGCGTCACGCCAGCGACTGAGCTCTTTTGCCTTGTCTAAAGCCTGCTCTTGAAAGAGGCAGCTGCCTAGGTTTCTTTATCAGGATGATGCAGTGATGCTTGGAGAGACTTGAAAATCTGCAGGGCATTTTACAGGCATCAAGCAAATAATGCAGTCTGCTGCACAATAGGTTTGGTCCCAGATGTGCCCTCCATTCTGGGTTCAGCAAGCAATGTTCCCCTCTGTGCCAGTAGCACAGGGCTCTTGGCCAACAAGGACTCAGCTGGGCTCAGCCGAGACAGAAAAGAGGAAAGAGGAACAAGATGTGATCTTCCATGCAGTCTCCCAGCATCTATGGGCCATCTTAACGGTGAAAATATTAATATTAATATTAATATTAATATTAATATTAATATTAATATTAATAATAATATCCACTTAGAATCCTACCTGTCCTAATGCAGTCCTGCACAATTCCATCGTATTCAGAAGGAAGGGTCAAAACCCATCATAAACTCCTGGGGGAAAGCCTCCAGGGCTTTCCCCGAAGTTTTTGAAAAACACCGTAGACAATGCACATCATTGATTGTTAAGACATGCAATCGCATTCATCCTCATAGTCTAAGAAAAGTGGGAGTAGAAAGCTGATTGGCCAGATGGGAGCAGAGGGTGGGGCTTGCTAAGAAGTCCAGAGCCCCAGAACGGCTATCTTGGATTTTCATCTTAGGAATCATGTGCTGAGGCAATGAAACAGTCTTTTTCTTTTCTTTTTAAAAAAATTATTTATGTGGAATATCACACTATTGCACAACCACACCTTCGATATGCCTTTTTAAAAAATGTTTGTGGTGGTGACTCAAAAAAATAAAAACACATGTCGTGGCTACCATTTTGAATCACAGGCATGCCTGTTGGGACAGCAAAAATAGATAGCCTCGCATGCTTGTGATTTTGCAAACCACTGTTACGATAGGTCGATCCTGCTTTGAATATGCATGAGTATGCATGAATCTACATTTCTCCCCTTGTACAGATGGGCCCTATGATTGTGAATGTATGAGGTTGATGTTCTGTGATTGGAAGACACATTTCAGGTTCTGCCTTGTTCATGCCAGACTCATGGCCTGATAGTAGAGCACAGAGGACAGTAGTAGAGCCCAATAGATGCACAAGACCCTAGACTGAACTGTAGTTCAGTCCCTGGCATGTCGAAGCTGGACAGGTGGCAAAATGTGCCCAGTAATTGCAGAAGTTGCTGCTGTTTCCACTAGATTTCCCATCCCATATGGCCATACCTACATATGGGGTGTTTTTTCTAGGCCCTAGTTTCCTGCAACCAGTGTCTCACAAGTTGTAGCACTGAAACTTCACTCCCCGCCAAATGCATGTACCTACTGTTTCTGTCCCAAATCATCTCATAACCCCCCAACTGTCCAAATTTGGCAGGGACAGTCTCGTGTATACCTCTATCAGTCTGATTTTCCAGCTGCTTTGAATATGTTCCAGTTTCTCTCTCCTATTCCCACATTGCCCTTTCTTCCTCAGCTAACTTCATTTGCTTCAAACTGAGCTCAAAATACTAAAGTAGTTTGCACTCAGTTCACTCAGCAGAGGAGAGAGGACAAGAAGGGGTGGGATCTTGCCCTTCCCAGTAGGCTTAGGCAAAAGCAAACTGCTGCAGCCTCTCCTAGCTTGTGTGTTCTTCCTCATTAGTAACCTCTGCCCTCTTGACCACACTCTGATGTTGCTTGGCCACATGCATCCTGATTTTGATCTGTGAAATATTGGAAGGTGTGCCATCTTCCCCCTCCTCATGTACTGTATTGTTTGGTCCACCAGTGTAGCACATGTTCAACATGCATACAAAACCCTTTGTGCTAAGAACCTGATGCTAGCCGAGAATAGATTAAGGTGGATACCCAGACTTTAAAGTCCACTTTGCATTTAAAAAAAAAACACCCAATCCTATTCCACTTCCCCCCTGAGATTTTTCTTCCCATCTGGAAACCTACCCAAGTATGCACCAAATGAATTTGATACTGGTTGCCATTTTGCTTCCAGTCTGAATTTGAGATGCTGGTGACAACTGGCAAACCCCTGAACAGGTTGAGAGTATGATTCTTCGGGTAATGCCTCTCTATATCTACATCTGCGTGAGCAAGTCTTGAGATCTGCTGCATGGGCACCCATGGGAATAATGTATTTTGGGAGGACGTGAAAGAGGTGCTGCTTTGCTGTGGTGCCCTATTTGTGGGGAGGCCTGGTTGGTACTTTCCACAATCAACCTAAACCATGGTGTGGTATCAAAGCCTCTGAAGCCTGATTTGTTTTGTTGTGTTTCTAAATATACCTATACATTACTTTAAGCTGTTGTAATCTTTCCACTGGTTTTAGCCTCTTAAATTATTGAATATGATTTAAACTGTTTAAATTATTTTGTTGTTTTAAATTCTATATTGATTTAAACTGTTTAAATTGATTTTGTTTGTACGCTTACCTAAGATCTCCCAATACAGGGCAGGATAGAAGTAATTGAATAAATTAAATATAAACTATCAGGGATAACCAGATCTCAGAAAATTTCCTCTTCTGGTTGAGGCTTCTGGGAGTTGCAGTCCAAAATTATTATTGTAGTTGTTCTTATCTTTTATTTATACAGGTTCCCCTCCTTGTTTACATGGGATAGGTATCTGTGGTCGCACTTACCTGTGGTCAGGGAGAAAAGATCTCTCTAAGCATGTGGAGGACCATAGAGTCATGCCAGATGATTAGAGAAGTGGCCTCTCTAGACATTTTCTAGGTCCTCCAGTGCAATACTATGGTATTCTATGGCAGTTCACTATAATACATATCTGCAGCAAGTCCATGAACTTAGGCCCCGCAGATACAGGGTTAGCCTATATAGCATGATCAATGTACATGGCACTTTACAATAAAACAACCAGAAACAGTGGTCCTTCCAAAGGCGTACTATTTAAAATATATGTGTATACACATACAGAGGGATGGAATAATAAACTATAAAACTAGACAATATAATTGCAGAACAAATGATCCAGATAAAATGCAAAAAAAAAAAATACATTATGATATAAAACAACTCACCAATACCTTAATCAAAATATACAAGATTATAAAACAATATCAAACTAAAATCCTAAGAGCTTTAGAAAACAATAATTTTTAAAAAGTTTTCAATTGAGATTTAAAGGCAACAAGGGAAGGAGCAGCTCACAAATGTTCAGGGAGGCAGTTCCAAGAGTATGGGGCAGCGAGTGAGAAAGGACCAAGCGAAGCCAAGGAAGAGGAAACCCTTGATTGGGTGAGAAGCCTAGAAGTCCTAGAATGCCAATGTCGAGCAGGCTGGTAAAAAGAAATAAGGGCTTAAAGACAGAGCGGAGCTAGGTTGTGTAAGGCTTTGAAAGTTGAAACAAGCTGCTTATACTCAATCCTAGAAGGAATGGGTAACCCGTGAAGAGATATCCAAAGTGGGGTAACATAATCTAAAAGGATGATATTTCCTACACTTTGGCTTTACCCAGAGCACAACAGTATTCCTACAGTGTTGTTCTCAAAAGTGGTAAAATTAAGCATAGCGTACAGATGTGTTAACAGGGCTGAGCAGTTCTCCTTCCTGTTTTACCCTGGCTATAAGCAGCAGCCCTAGTGTGGCTTTTGGACTGCTGGACCCTGAAGCTCAGTGGCAAGTTATGTCCATTGATCCATCCTGACATCTGATCATTACAATAAATGACCATTAACGTGAGTTTGTTGAAGCCGCTGCCTTCAGTGACAGATAGTCTGTAATGTTTTGTAGGGATTTCTCCTCTCCCTCGGCCGCCTCATTTTGTCACAACAAAGCTATGATACACTGACAGTAATTATCAGGTGCCCACAGGGGCATGAAACAATGTGAGCCTTTAGAGATGTTCAACCTTCCAGGCCGAGAAGAAAACAAACTGTTTGGTTCTATGAGCAGCTTAAAGCATCTCTGAGCGGCTCTTCTGCTCTGAATATAGAAGCCTTTCTTGTTCAGGTCTAAATACCACTTTTCTCACAGTATTATCCAGGAAGATTTTTTTCTTCAGGAGGTATTCTGCACTAGCATTAGCTGAAGTAGTGTCTCACTTCATACACAGTCAGAACTCAACTGCAAATAAACTCTTTCACTTAGCTACCTTTGGGTGCATTTGATCTAGAGCTGCACTGAAACTTCTTAAAAGTCACATTTCCCCCAAGAAGATTTCTGATATATTTCTATTATGTTCCCGTAAAATGATGGTTACCCCACTGATTTTTTAAAAAAATTTTTTGCTCCTGAACACATTCTAAATTTTTGTTATTATATGGCTAGCAGCAACCCTATCGTTAGGCAGAAGAAATCAATTGCCTTAGGTGGCGGGTACTGAAGGCAGTCTCCAGCTGAGCCTCTTCTTGAGTCCCTCAGCCATTATGGTCTCTTGATGGATAAAATTATGGGTTCTACCTGCCTTGTTCCTCCAAAGTCACCTCCTGCCCTCAGGTGTCATGAAGAAAGTTATTCCAATGCAGAAAGATGATCTAACTGAGGGATTATTTTTTTTGTCAAGATCTGTACACAGAGGTGGCTGGTATTTTTTGTCTCAGGTAGCAAAATGAAGGACTTTATCACACTGCACTGTTATAGTGCTATTATTCCACTTTAGAATAGAATCTTTATTATGGTCATAGACCAGCACAGGTAAAAAAGGGATACAGAATAAAAACAATGTGGAAACACAAGTTAAAAACAGGCTAAAAGCAGCATTTAAAATGACCCTCCAGATTGCATAGCTCCAGTATAACAAGACAAGGCTGGTACTATTCTACTGCTGAGATCACCACCTGATGAATTTTAATCGCAGCTGCACAGAATCTGGCAACATTATATGTTGTCTGGTGTGTCCTTGGTATTTATGCAATAGGGGTGAAATAAGGCTGAGATGGATGTTCCTATAGTGAGGCCTAAGAGCTCTCTGGCTGAGAGTTCTAGATGCTCCTCCCTAAACTGCAAATTCCAGGATTCCACAGGAGGCAGCCATACCAGTTAAAGTGGAATAATAATGCTATAACAGTATAATGTGATAATCTCCTTAGACACCCCCCCCCTGCAGTATTCCATAAAAATGCAAGGTCTTGGACTTGCTCCATCCTCAATGTGGCACCCCTTCAAATACTTGAACAGGGCTATCATAAGGCCTCTTAACCATCTTTTTTCCAGGCTAAACATACCCAGCTCCCTAAGTCTCTCCTCATAAGTCATGGTTTCCAGACCTTTCACCATTTTATTCACCCTCCTCTGGAAACGCTCCAATTTGTCAATATCCTTTTTGAATTGTGATGCCCACAACTGGACACAGTATTCCAGGTGAGGCCTGACCAAGGCAGAATAGAGCGGCACTATTACTTCCCTTGATCTAGACACTATACTTCTGCCAGGAGTTGACCAGGTTGCCAACCAGTTACTTTTGCTATCATAGGGAAGAGTGGTCAGTACTTTGGGGTGGAATTAAAAAACGCACTATTGCCACTGCTAATGGTGAGCTTCCTTCTTGGAAAGTGTGGGAAATTTGCTCCTGCAACTGAAGAAATGGTGTAATAGCTGCCAGTTTCTCTGGCTTCAAGAAGGTTGAAGAGTTTTGAAAGTCTGTATAGAACTATGGTTTGCCCCATTTAGTTTGTTAGGCTCCCTCGCTTTACTAGGAATGTAACTCTTCCCTATGTTTGTTCTTGAAGCAAAGTAGAGATGGAAAAATATTAGAAAATGTTGGTGAAATGGTTGAAAAACATGTTTTTCAACTATTGAGAAACCATGATGAGAAGAATCCTGGACTGACAAGAATCCTTGCAGTTTAGCACTTACTGGGCACAAAATTGGCATGTGGTGGTTTTGTGCAGAAAACATTATTTTCTGTCCTGGAAACAGCATTGTCTGCTTGGAAAATAATTACAATGCAGAAGTATTAATATCCACCAAAAATGTTGTTTTATGTGCAGAAAATGATGGGGTTTGCACAAGAAAACCCCATGTACATATTTTCTGCAGAGAGAGTTCTGAACTGGAAAATTATTTTCAGTCTAGGATTCCATTCTTCCGGATTTTCTGATGCTCAATGTGCAAAGGCAATGCATTGAGTCAATGTGCGTTCACACACTGCCCTGTATGTTTTAATGTGTTATGATATTCAGAACAGTCCACATGTGCAACTCTGCTTACACTGTCATAAGCTGGATATGACCACTATGCACTGTCCAACGCTATATGAACAATCCAACTTACGCCTATGTATGTCACTAACAGGATGCCGGTCATAGTCACATAATTCTACGGCCTGCTTGATATAGGGCCCTTGTATCTGTGGGGGATTGGTTCCGGGCCCTACTGCAGATAACGAAATCCTCGGATCTGCGAATGCCATTGAAAATAATGGGACTTCCAGTTTAAAATACCATAGAGTTGCCTTGGAGGACCTAGGAAATTGCTAGAGAGGAAACATTTTCTAGGAAGACTCTATGGTAGCTGTGCTGAAACTGCAACTGCGGATAATTGAATCTGTGGATGGCGAATCAGCAGATAAGGGAGTCCTACTATACTTATCAATCTGGGATAGGAAGACTCTTGACCAAATATCTTTGTTAAATGCACCAGTGCAGCAGTATATCAATACATTTATGCCAGCATGTGCCCTGACACCTGTTTACTTTCTGTTTTGCTAATTTTAATTCCTTTAGCATTTGTTCTAGAGAGTGGCACTTGTAAAATCAAAGGATGCCTTCCAGGTGCGGTGCTCTGTTATATTGTGCCTTTAGCAGGAGTAGCTACTCTACAAAAGTCTTTCCAATCAGGACTTCTTCTTCTGATGTCTTTTCATATACCCAACAATAAAGTCTGTATTATCTTCCTTTTTTCTTTAGATGATAACATCATATTGTTGGTATGTTTATGTTTTAGAGTTTCCTGGTGTAACACAGTCCTTTCTGTGATGCTTTGATGTATGAATGTTTGAGGTTCTTATCTCTATTTTTGTGTGTGTGTGTGTAAATTTTGGTACAAAGTGATACATCTTGTAGACCAAGAATGGGCAAATCCAAAGGCTATTTCTGAGACCTAAAGAGCCCCACTGCCCAATTCTTTTAAAGCATGTAATTTTTTTTTATTCAAAATGCCCACCACATTCTCTCACACCTCTGAGGGGGCACCCGCAGCTATTTTAGGCCTAGACGCCTTTTCTAAAAAATTGAAAATGACTGATAGTTTACTGTGTGGCTTTTAAAAGGTCTTTCCCAGACCTTAAATAACCAGGAGGGAAGAGTACTTGGCAAAATTGCCCCTCCATGTCCTCTGGACAGAGTGGGGGCCATCTTGAGTACAGTTGTTCCTCCGTATCCACGGATTTGGTATTTACAGATTTAAGTATTCACGGCTTAAAAATATTATTAAAAAATAATAATCCAAAAAGCAAACCTTGATTTTGCCATCTTATATAAGGGACACCATTTTGCTATGCCATTGCATATAATGGGACTTGAATATTCACAGATTTTGGTATTCATGGGAGATTCTGGAACTAAACCCCAGCGAATATGAAGGGACAACTGTATTTTTTTAAAAAAAAGTAATTAAAAAAAAACAGAGTTTGTGGTTCAGGAGGATGTGCAGCCATCCAAGGTCTGGTAAGGGGGTCTGTGGGCCCCAGATCTCAGGTAGCTGCCAACCCCTGTCTTCACCTAATGTGGAGATCTAAACTTAGCTAATCCATCCACTTGAAATGTTCCAATGCAGTCTTCAACTCCAAAAAGTACCTAGATATGTTTTAATGTGCTTCTTCTCTCAGAACACACATTTCTAAAAGTATTACCAAATAAAAATGACATTTTAAAGTGTGCCATTTAAGATAGAACACATGTTGAAATGGAATTTCTGAGCAGATCATGTGTGTGTGCATGTATATCATATTATACATAATATGAGAGAGACACAGAGAGAGCGAGAGAGAGCTATAGCAATTAACACTACAAAGCACTATAGTGATTAACAAACAGAACTTAATAAATTAGCTTCTGCCAGAATGTTTCTACTAAAATTACTATTAATTGTTTTAAAAAAATCTGAGAGTGAGAGAGATTGAGAGAGAGGAGGGGATTAATATAGAGATGGAACATTTATATAAGGGACTAGGAATGAAATTTTAACTGGTCTGCACTAGCCAAATTATAGGTGCACCTATCTGCATTACAGGGAGAACTTAAACCCCACCTATATAAATCTATATGTGGCCTAAATAACCTAAAGGCACCAGATCATGTTTGATTTTGGAAGCTAAACAGGGTCAACCATAGTTAGTACCTGGATGGGAGACTGCCAATGAATACCAAGTGCTGCAGGCTATACTTCAGAGGAAGGAATTGGCAAAACCACCTCTGAGTATACCTGGTCTAAGAAAACCCTTTGAAATTCATGGGGTTCCCCTAAATCAACAGGTGACTTGAAGGCACATAGACACATAAATTTATATCAACCTAGATAAATTTATATAATCCTATAAACCTGGCTGCCATAAAGGTGCTTAGAGTTGAAGAACCTCTCAGGGAAAGAAAAAGAATTGGCAACCTATTTCAAAAATAACAAAGGGATTCAAATCTAGATATTTTTTTTTTTAAAAAAGAAAGAATTAAGCTCTTGGCTGGGTGGAGTAATCTATCAGTTCCAGTTTCTCCCAGATTAGATTTTTTTTTCACCCTGAATATGCAGTAATTTGCCAATTTGGTAAAATAGCTATCTAATATAGGAGAAAAGGGTAGTTGTGAAAAGAGTAGAAAGAGCAGAATCATCCATCTGTTCTTCTGGGTACTTCTGAAATATGCAAGAATCTGGCCTAACACACAAGCAAAGGATAGCAAAAGTAAAAACCAGACAGGTAAGAGGAAATACTGTGCAGAGCCGCATGCTGTATCACACGGAGCGTGCAAACTCAGACTGACAACTTGCAAACAAAGACTGTCAAAATATATAAGGACTTATATAGCAAAGTAATATCAGGAATAACACTGAATAAAATGATAGCAACATTTTAATAGGGAAGACAGTGAAAAAACAAAAAAAAACATGTGAGACAGAGAATCCTAGAAACCTTGGAGGTAGGTGTTTGCTTTGGCTTTCAAGAATTCCTAAATCTAGAACCAAATTTGATTGCCTGGGAAAGTTTTGTGAGCTCTTCCGAAGTAGGGAGCCCTGGTGGCTCAGTGGTTAAATGCTAGTAGTGGAAACTGCAATGTTGCAAGTTTGATCCCAAGGGCTCCAAGCTTCACTCAGCCTTCCATCCTTTTGTAGGTCGGTAAAATGAGTACCCGGCTTGTGGGTGCAATTAGCTAACACACATTGGAAACCACTTAATGTGGTGTAGATGTGTAAATTGCTATTGCTTAAAACAATTTGTAAGCTACTCTGAGAGCCTTTGTGGCTGAAGTGCAGGGTATAAATACCTAAATAAATAAAAGTCACAATATGTGTGTGTGTGTGTGTGTGTATACAATTATCCATTTATATTTGCTGGGGTTTCGTTCCAGAACCCACCGTGGATACCAAAATCCATGAATACTCAAGTCCCATTATATGCAATGGCATAGCAAAATGATGTCCCTTATATAAGATGGTAAAATCAAGGTTTGCTTTTTGGATTATTATTTTTTTAAGAATATTTTCAAGCCATGAATACTTAAATCTGTGGATACCAAATCCATGGAGGGACAACGGAGGGACAACTTTGTGTGTGTGTGTGTTTGTATACCTAAGAGGACTTCTCTATGAATCTCTAGGTCCTCCAGTGTGAATCATGGCATAGAATCATGCTGGAGGACCTACAAATGCCTAGAGAGAGCATGTTAATCAAATCCATGAATCAGCCTAGTTAATTAGTGTCTTAAAATTTGTGATTTACCAAGCACACACGCTCACATGCATTCAATAAATTGCTTTATTGACATGGATTCATGTGTCAGGAACATAGGAAAAGCCGAAACTGAATACAGGCACAACATCCCTCCAGATAAACCCTCCCCGCGTGAGAAAGCATTCAGGGAGTGAGAGCAGCAGGCTTGCACCTGGCCGCCCCGATCTTGAGCGTCTCTGAGCGTTCCCAGGCCAACCAGGTGGGCTGGCCTCCCTCCAAAACTCCAGAGGCCCAGCCAGGGGAAAAACCACCTCATGTCAGGGTCCTCCATGAATTCTACTCCAGACCCCAGAATTCAGGGATGAACTTGACATATCGCCCACCAGTGAAGAAACCCCCCCCCCATTCCCCTAACCCAGCTTGTCGGGAAAGCGGGCATGGAACTTTCGCAACAAGCGTGGGGCAGTCATATGATTAGCATTAACCCACTCAGCATGGCCCAACGGCAAGTGTGTCCATTTCACCAAGTACTGTAAAACACCCCTGTGAACCCGAAAGTCCAACACTTCAGATATTTCAAAATGTTGATCTTGGTCGACCAGAATAGGGCGGGGTGCAGGCCCTGGGGCTGGGTGGTGATGGTCTGGAGGGCACGCCAGTTTGAGCAAGCTGGAATGAAACACACGATGAACATTTTGGTATAGTTTTGGTAAAGACAGTTCAAAAGCCACTGGGTTTATCACTCTAGTAATAGGAAAGGGTCCAATGTACTTGCCCCCCAACTTCTTTGAAGGCTGGGGACTCTTAAGGAATTTGGTGGACAAATAGACCAGGTCCCCAATGGTGTATCCCGGGGAGGGATCCCATTTCTGGTCAGCATGATGTTTGTAACGGGCTTTGGCGAAGTCCAAGGCAGAGACCACATGGGGCCAGGCATCTCTGACCTTTTGACACTACTGGGTCACTGAGACCAGGTCTGTAGAGGGCCCCTCCCCTAGGGGCAAGGGATTGAAATCCTGCCCTGAGACAACCTTGAAAGGGGAGAGGCCAGTGCTCTGGTGAGTGGCATTATTATATGCTACCTCTGCAAAAGGCAAGAGGTCCACCCAGTCAGGTTGTTGGAAGTCCACATAGCACCTCAGGTATTGCTCAAGCACCTGATTAATGCGTTCACTCTGTCCATCACTCTGGGGATGATGGGAACTGCTGAGTCCTAACTCCACTCCCAGGAGGTTTGTGAAAGCCTTCCAAAACTGGGAAGTGAACTGGGCCCCCCGGTCAGACACAATCTTGGTAGGAATTCCATGTAGTCTGTAAATGTGCTGAATGAACAACCTGGCCAATTGGGAAGCTGTTGGAAGTTTCTTGCAGGCCACAAAATGTGCTTGTTTTGAAAACACCCTGCACCTTGATGTCCTCCAACCACTCAGGCACTTGACTGGCCATGCGGCGGAACTCAGCAGCATACTGTCCCACTGTCTTTGAGCCTTGCTTTAGTAACCTGAGCTCTGCCCGGGCCCTCCTCACTCTCAAGGGGTCTTCAAATTGGGTCCGTAAGGCCAGCAAGAACTCTTGGAAGTTTCCCAGTTTGGGTGCTCCCATGTCATAGAGCCCCACCAACCACTGTGCCGCCTCTCCCTCCAGAATTCAGGGATGAACCTGACAGATTTAACCATTGGTGAGTCCAGTGCTTCTCTCTTCCCCATTCAACACAGTATTGGGGCATGGGCATGTCATCTTCCATCTCTGACCCCAGGAGAGCTTCATCATCAGGAATTGCAGCTGCCTGGCATTCTGACCTTTCCTCCTCTTCAGTTGGGTCATCCGGGGTGAGTTATGGCAAGAATGGGCTGCAGTGCATAGACACATTCAAATGGAAAGGGGCAGTTTGCCCTTATCCAAGTTACTAAATTTACATGCCTGCCAAGCCAAAGGTAGTTTTACTGGGTCTTAGGCGTCTGTATATAATATAGACATATCTCATGTGTTGGTGGGGCTGGGGTCTTTCAAGAACCTATCCTGGTATAGACCAAAGTGAATGGATTGAGTTCAGCTTCATGGGTCACAAAAATGGCCAGTGAAAGGGTGATTATCTCTGGCAAAGAAGCCTTGCTATTTTGCTACCCCCCTCTCTGGCATTGTTTCACAAACGAAGATTCAGGAAGGACTCATCCCGCACTTTCTGCAAGTGCTCTGATGACGGAAAAGGCCAATCCGAGATAAACAAGTCTGGTTGCAGAAAGCACAGCAGAGGGTCTCCTTGGGTGATGTTTCCAGTTCTTGATTCTTTCTGCGTTGTCGTTTCTCTTCAAGACTTGTTCGGCATGAGTTCTCAAATAAGGCTGCAGCATTGTGGATAGCGCGTCTCCATGCCTCCCGATGTGAGGCCAGGGTGGACCATTGTTGGTGATCAATTTGGCCGAGCCTGAGATGTTGTTTCAGGAGTCCTTGTATTACTTTTTTGGAGCACCCCTCTTACGCTGACCCATGGCAAGTTCACCGTAGAGTACTGTTTGGGGGAGGCGATGGTCCTCCATCCTAGAAACTAACCCATACCTCCCTGCCCAGTGCAGCTGTGTTCTCAATAACATGGCCTCCAGATTTCAGTAGGAAGCAGCCATGGCAGTTCAGTGAAATATAGCGCTATAATTGTGTAGTTTGAAAGGACCCTCAGGAATGGGTGATTTGTGGTCCTGCAGCTGGTGATCCCTGCTTGGTCAAGGACAGCAACATTTGTCACATAGTCAGTCCAGTGTGTATTTAGGGTTGTGCGTATACAGCACTGATGAAAGCCTTCGAGGAGTCATAAGTGGTGGCAATAGGTGACCCATGTTTCAGACCCATAAAGGAGAATAGACAGTACAATGGATCTATACACACTGATTTTTGTGCTTCACTTCAGGTGTTTATTACTCCAGACTCTTTTGTAAAGTCTTCCAAATATGCTATATGCCTTTGCTAATCTGTGATTGATCTCTTTGTCAATCTTGGCATCTGAGGAGATGATGCTTCCCAGGTAGGTGAACTGCTGAACGGACTTAAGCAAAGATTTGCCGATGTGGGGATGATGGTGTTCATCCTGTGGTGCAGGCTGGTAACGAAATTCTGTTTTCTTCAGGTTGACTTCCAGCCCAAACAGCTCTGCAGCTGTTGCGAAGCAGGATGTTATGCGCTGCAGAGCTGCTTCTGTGTGGGCAACAAGGGCAGCAAAATCCATTACATTATAAACTTAATTCACATGGCTTTGTAATGTAGAAATGCTATACCTTCACCACAGGGTGGGAAAGTGTTAACAAATGGAATATAATGAAGAGAAAGATATTTGAAAGCTACTAATAGAAATCTGTAGGGCAGACTTTAAAAAAAAAAGTAGAAGGGTCCTACCCCTCCCTGAAAGCTCCCCAGTTCACTGCTACATGGCAATACCTGAGACACAAGTGTCAAGGGATGTGCAGTGCGTTGATGTGCACCTTAGAACATATCTGCCTTGAAGTCTGCTAGGCATTTTGTTCTACAAAGCATATGGTTTAGCAGATAAAATGATTTCTGACCTGGAGACCTAAACTGACAACTTTGAAGACAAACAAAAACCAGGATGGCTCCGTCTGTCAGTCCCGTTTCATCTCTGTGCTGCTTACTGACATTTACGTGCATGCATGGGGGAGATTCTGCATCAGTGCTCCAACCCTCTACAACATTCTCTTGGTTGGCTAAAGGCTTAATGCATTGTGGAATAGCAGGAATGGTGTTCTAGACCTGAACTGGTTGTCTGGATGGTGTCCATCTGTTACAACAGAATAGCCTTTTGTGGCCTGTTTTTTCTGCTTACAGACACTGCTTATAACTCCAGTGAAGATGGTACGTATTTATTTAAGCCTTGTTGAATCTGAATTTGGCCACATTTGAAGTGTGGTTATGTATGTACACATGTATGCATGGGTGGGTGAAGACATTTTTCTGTCTCCTGCAAAGAATAAGGGCCATTTCTCACTATAACAGTCCTGTATTGGTAATAACCAATATGGCACAGGCCTGTGCGTTTCCTTATTAATGATTTTCAGACCAAAAAAAAAATGGCAGTACACATGACTCATACATCTCTTTGGTCAAGTGTAGCATCTAAGGTGGTCAAGTCAGAATTTTGAAATGTTATTTTTGGGGAGGGGGGTACCTGCTGCTATCTGACCTCTAAATGCTCCTTGAAGGTCAGAGGCAGAACCACCTTTACTTGCAGAGACTCTGAGGAAGCTTTCACACTACACAATTAAAAGTATATCAGTATGAGTCCACTTAAATTAACTGTCATGGTTCCATTCTATGGAATCCTGGGATTTGCAGTTTAGGCAGGGGTATTTAGAATTCTTGTCCAAAGTACTCCAGTGCCTCACCAAACTACAAACTCCAGATTTCAGTAGGAAGCAGCCATGGCAGTTCAGTGAAATACAGCACTATAATTGTGTAGTTTGAAAGGACCCTCAGGAATGGGTGATTTGTGGTCCTGCAGATATCCATAGATTGTTTCTCCCATCAGTTGTAGCTAGCACAACCAATGGCGTAAGAGAATAGCATTTGTTGTCCAACAACATCTGATGGGGCAGACATTGATCATCCTTGAAACTCATGGTTCTACTGACGAAGGCTTTATTTTCATCTGTCCCCATGAAAATTCAAGGGGATGGTGGGTCGTGGGAGAGTAATATGATGGTGGAAAGATACTTGGCAAACATCTAGCCATGTATTCCTCTTGTGTGTATTCAAGGGAGAAATTGCAAAAAGCAATCTAAGGTGAAAAGCAGCACTGTGTTCTGTTTTATATTTCATCACTGTTAACTGCAGCAGTGTTGTCAACACAGGTCAAACAGTCAACTTGTTTAAGCAAAAGAAGTCTTGTGCCTTAGGCATGAATCAGCATACCTTAGTTCAAGGCCTACTTACTTGTAAATAACAAGATGTGTTTGGGTCTATAGTATTTCCAGTGAGCTAGTAAGAAATACAGATACTCTAAAAGAATACATTCATTTGAATACAAATGACAGTATAAGTGTACAGTTTTGTTCTGGTATAATAAAAAAGTAAACTTAAAAAAAAAGCATGGGGATAAGGAGACCTCCCTGCTGCCTAGTTGGAGGCAGAAATTATTGTCTTAAAACAACAACCATAGTATAAATTCCTGTGGCCCCACATTAGGTTCTGTAACTGGGAAGAAAATGCTGCCAATGTGGCTTTTGAAATATGGCAGTCCTAGTTTGCACCACACCCTAATACAGGGAATGGAATGGCTAGAAGTTTGGAATCTGATTCCAGGTTTTATGAGACCCTCAGGACAGACAACCCTTGCCTGTGTCTCCCCTTGTTGATCCACTTCAATGGTCTCCCTGGGCTATTGTTTGGAAAAGTTACTTTTTCTAGACTACATCTCCAGAATCTTCCATCCAGTATGGCTAATGGATAAAGTCTGCTCTCAGCCCAATCTTCAGCAGAGATATAGCTCCAGGTGGGGAGGGAAATGAGGTTATTGCCCACCAAACAAGAAGTTGGGCTCCAAAATGAAAATTTCATGCAGTCTTGTCTTCAAATTTCTAGCATTCCAAAGAGTGAGTTATTGAAAATTGTTGGTACCTAGAATTCTTCTATTAGCTGTGTTCACATTCCCTTGGTAACTTTGCCTTCTTTGAAGGCATAAACTGTATTTCTGAATGCTTCACTGACCTTGTAACTTACTTCAATGCTGTGAGGGAATTGCATGGGGGGGGTTCTTATGTGGGGAGCAATGCTTCCCTTTTGGTCCCCCCATAGCTACATGCATGATCTTTGTCTTTGTCCCATATCAAGATGAGTGTGTGTCTGTATGAATTCTGGGGAGCTGTTATAGTTGTTCATGCTGGTCCTGGTTTTCCTTGCTAGTTTCATTGCTCACATACCCAGAGTCTAGTATAACATGGAGAACCAACAAAAAGGAAGAACAGAAAACTCAGAAGATTGACACTGATCTGAGACTGTTGTACTCCAGCCATATCTTGATAAGACATGACTCACTAGAAAAGACAATAATACTAGGAAAGGTGGAAGGTACTACAAAGAGAGGAAGGCCACATACCAGATGGATAGACTCAGTCAAGGAGCCCACGGCCCTGAGCCTGCAGAATCTGAGCAGAGTGGTTGAGGGGGTCTTGGAGGTGTTTCATTCATGGGGTCACCATGAGGTGAAGTTGACTCCAGGGCAGTTAACAATGACATACCTCACATGCAGGGATGTGGGTATCAACAAGGTTATCTCTTGCAGGGCAAGATTCTGGCACAGTCCTGGTTTGTTGCATAAGACTACAATTGCAAGTTGATCCTTCTCTTGTTGTTGCTGTTCTCATTGTTATTGTTGCTCTTGTCATCAACACATTAGAAAAACAAGATTTCTATAATATCTTGGTATATTCTAGAGTAGTATACATGCTCTGTTTTGTGATGATGTGTCTGTGTCTGTGTGTATGTCTGTACAATGTCCCAGGTTCGGTCAGTCTCCCTCTGAAGCATGAAGGGGAGATGTGTGGCTTTATAGATGTTGCTGGACTGCAGCTCCCATGATTCTTCACTGTCAAATATACAGGTCATCCCCATTTACGTAGGGTCAGTACATGTGGTTTCACTTACCCATGACTGGATAAAAAGGTCGCTCTAGTCATCTGGAGGACTGTAGAGTCACACTGGAGGTGGTCTCTCTAGGCATCAGGAGGTCCTCCTGTGCAACTGTATCATCAACGTGTGCCAGAAGTTGATCATAGAGCCATACCTGGTGCCTAGAGAGGTATACTCTCTAGGCATTTTCTGGGTCCTCTTGTGCAATTCTATGGTCTAATATGGCAGTTCACTACTATACACGGTTTCATGTATCTGCAGTAAGTCCGGGGACATGTCCCCAGTGTAAATGGGGTGGGGAGGGCAATGTGCACTAACTAGGATTGATGGGAATTTTAGTCCAAAAATATTTGGAAAGCCATGCATTCCCCATCCACAATTGAAAAGATTGCAGTGGCAGGTTTAAGGAAGGTTGCTATCTGCCTAGGATTCTAGAGAGATTCTGATCACATTGCTGTTCTTCACCCTCCTCTAGCCGCCACCCCCTCAAAAAAAAGTAGTTTGGAAAAATCAATAACAACACAACAATTCCTACCCTCAGGCTTACAACGTAAAACACATGAAACAAAAGGGATTCAGAGGGAGGAGGGAAAAAGTGTGATGATGGTGGTTGTTTCAGTTTCCCTGATGGATGATACTAAATATCTATTCTAGATACGAATGTGCACCTTTGAAGATCAGATTTGCTTTGAATCTGGTCTCATTTTGGATGTCCTTTTCTTTATTGGCCTGTTTCTTCCCTTCTGCTCATTTCTCTCTGCCTTTTGCTACTTGTCCAATACTGGAAGCCAGGTGGAGAGCATCTGGATAAAAATTAAAGGGGAGGGAAACAACAGGGATGTTATTGTGGGACTCTACTACAGACCCCCAAATCAGACGGAGGAATTGGATGTTGCCTTTCTAGAACAGATGAACATACATGCAGAAAGGAGAGATGTAGTAGTGATGGGTGACTTCAACTATCCTGATATTTGCTGGCAATCTAACGCAGCCAAAACTACAAGGTCTAGCAAATTCCTTACATGCCTGGAAGACAATTTCATGGTCCAAAAGGTGGAAGAGGCAACAAGGGGGTCAGCTATTTTAGATCTGATCCTAACCAACAGAGACGACCTTGTTAATGGGGTGCAAGTGGTGGGATCCTTAGGTGAGAGTGATCATGTTCTCCTGGAGTTTGTTATACAATGGAAAGGAGAAGCCAGGCATAGTCAGACACGCATTCTTGACTTTAGGAGAGCTGATTTCAATAAACTCAGGGAAATACTGGGGATGATCCCATGGTCAAGAATACTAAAAGAGAAGGGACCTCAAGACGGTTTTGACTTTCTCAAAAGGGAGATACTGAAGGCACAATTTCAAACAGTACCATTGAGGAAGAAAAATGGGAGGTGTCTCAAGAAACCAGGATGGATGACTAAAGAACTTTCAACGGAGCTAAGTTTTAAACGGAACATGTATAGGAAATGGAAAAGGGGGGAAATCACCAAAGAAGAATTCAAACAGATAGCGAACACATGTAGGAGTAAAGTCAGAAAAGCTAAAGTGCAGAATGAGCTCAGGCTTGCTAGGGAGGTTAAGAACAATAAAAAGGGTTTTTTTGGGTATGTCCGCAGCAAAAGGAGGAAGAAGGAAATGATAGGGCCACTACGTGGAGAAGATGGCAAAATGCTAACAGGGGACAGAGAAAAGGCAGAATTACTCAACACCTTCTTTGCCTCAGTGTTTTCAGAAAAGGAAAAGGAGGACCAACCTGAGGAAAATGGAACAGAGGACACAATAGGGGAAATCCAGCTGAAAATAAGTAAAGAGGTGGTACAGGAATACCTTCTTAATCTAAATGAATTTAAATCTCCAGGACCAGATGAACTACATCCAAGAGTATTAAAAGAGCTGGCAAATATAATCTCAGAGCCATTGGCAATAATATTTGAGAACTCCTGGAGAACAGGGGAAGTCCCAGCAGACTGGAGGAGGGCAAACGTTGTTCCCATCTTCAAAAAGGGGAAAAAAGAGGATCCCAACAACTATCGTCCAGTTAGTCTGACATCAATACCAGGGAAGATTCTAGAGCAGATCATTAAACAGAGAGTCTGTGAACATTTAGAAGGCAATGCCATAATCACAAAAAGTCAGCATGGGTTTCAGAAAAACAAGTCATGCCAGACTAATCTGATCTCTTTTTTTGATAAAGTTACCAGCTTGGTAGATGAAGGGAATGCTGTGGACATTGCATACCTTGATTTCAGTAAGGCCTTTGACAAGGTTCCCCATGACATTCTTGCAAACAAGCTTGTAGAATGTGGGCTAGACAAGTTAACTGTTCAATGGATTTGTAATTGGTTGACCGGCCGAACCCAAAGGGTGCTCAGCAGTGGCTCCTCTTCGTCTTGGAAAGATGTGACCAGTGGGGTGCCACAGGGTTCTGTCCTGGGCCCAGTGCTATTCAACATCTTTATCAATGACTTAGATGAGGGAATTAGGGGCATACTTATCAAATTTGCAGATGACACCAAATTGGGAGGAGTAGCTAATACCCTAGAGGACAGGATCAAAATTCAGAATGACCTGGATAGACTGGAGAGCTGGGCCAAAGCTAACAAAATGAAATTCAATACGGAGAAATGTAAAGTACTGCATTTAGGGCGGAAAAATGAAATGCATAAATATAGGATGGGAGAGACCTGGCTGAATGAGACTATGTGCGAAAGGGATCTAGGAGTCCTAGTAGACCACAAGTTGAACATGAGCCAACAGTGTGATGCGGCAGCTAAAAAGGCCAATGCAATTTTGGGCTGTATCAATAGAAGTATAGTGTCTAGATCAAGGGAAGTAATAGTGCCACTCTATTCTGCCTTGGTCAGACCTCACTTAGAATACTGTGTCCAGTTCTGGGCACCACAATTCAGAAAGGATATTGACAAATTGGAGCGTGTCCAGAGAAGGGCAACTAAAATGGTGAAAGGTCTGGAAACAATGCCTTATGAGGAGAGACTTAGGGAGCTGGGTATGTTTAGCCTGGAAAAAAGACGGTTTAGAGGCGATATGATAGCCCTGTTTAAGTATTTGAAGGGATGTCACGCTGAGGATGGAGCAGGCTTGTTTTCTGCTGCTCCAGAGACTGGAACACGGAGCAATGGGTGCAAGCTCCAGGAACAGAGATTCCACCTCAACATGAGGAGGAACTTTTTGACAGTCAGAGCTGTTCGGCAGTGGAACACACTCCCTCGGAGCGTGGTGGGGTCTCCTTCCTTGGAGGTCTTTAAACAGAGGCTGGATGGCCATCTGTCGGGGATGCTTTGATTGTGATTTCCTGCGTGGCAGGGGGTTGGACTGGATGGCCCTCGTGGTCTCTTCCAACTCTGCAATTCTATGATTCTATGATTCTATGATTCTATGATTCTGTTCATGAATTCTGACTAAATCTGTTTTTTCTCCCTTCCCCTCAGAGCAAGAAAGATTGTTTCTCAGAAGGCCTCCATGTGGTATTTCTTAGAACAGTGGTTCTCAACCTGTGGGTCCCCATATTTTGTTGGAGCCCTCTGAGGTCTCACCTTGACAGCCAGGTGGTCCTCCCACTCATTAGTGAGACTGTAGGATTGAACTCACAGCCTCCCTAATGACTGGGAGGACCACCTGGCTGTCAAGGTGAGACCTTAGAGGGCTCCTGGGAACTGTAGTCCAACAACATCTGGGGACCCACAGGTTAAGAACCACTGTGTTAGAAGGACAAGCCACCACTGGGAATGCAGTGGTGGCAGTTCACTAGGGATGGAGAACATTCATTGGCAATTTTGATAAAAGTAGCACATTCTTAGTCCTTCCAAGATTTCTTGTGAGGAAGAGTAGACATCTCCTCAATTATTTGCAAGTCATATTGGGGTATTCCCCCCGCACCCCAAAAAAAAAAAAAATTAAAGTGGGCACAGAACAATGTACATATTTTCAGAATTGTTGTTGTCTGCCTTCAAGTCATTTCTGCCTTATGTGACCCTAAGGTGAAACTGTAGAGGCCATGTAGACTCTAAATGTCTATTTGCTGAATGCTGTTACTTACAATTACTATTTGGGGTCAGACTAGACAGCCCATGAGACTCTGGAAGTCTGCAAAGTCTTTTTCCTTTAACTCAGGCCTAGTCAAGTCAATGTTCTTTGCTAATCAACCCTATGTTCTATAAACATATGAGGTAAACAAATTCTTTCCCTGATAACGGTCGAACTGTACCTAAATGTTCCTAAAACTATCTTGCTTTAGTCTGTAACTGCTTTCCTGAAATGTAAACAGTATTGCAAGAAAGGGAACTGCCAAATATGGACACGGAAACCACAAGATGTGAGGAGGGAAGGGCTCTTGTTTGTATTTCACAACATACTGTATTTCTCTATAAAAGTATTCTGTAAAAACAACTCGAGGTTCTGACTCTTTGGAAGACATTCCAGTCAGGCCCACCGGTGTAATAAAATTCACTTTCCAATCTGTGGGTCTGCTGTTCCATGATTTCTGCATCAAAATTATTACAGAGTTTTCTTGACAAGATATGTTCAGAGTGGGTTTGCCTTTGCCCTCCTCTGAGGCTGAGAGTATATGATGCATACAAAGTCACCCAGCGGGCTTCCATTTGAACCCTGTTCCTCAGAGTTGTAGTCCAACACTTAAACCACTGCACCATGCTGGCTCTCATTTTCAGACTACCCCCAACATTTCATAGACAAAAACTAGCCATGTGTGGCCAAGCATCATCAGAGGATGGGCAAGATGGCAAAAAATATTAATGAAGAAGAACAGATAAGCTAGGAGAGTCTGCAGCAGCTTGCTTTTGCCTGAGCAGTTAAAAAAAAAAACAGGTGGGACAACAGAGGATTAATTGGGACTGTCCTTGACAAATTGGGACAGTTGGAAATTATACAGCAGTAGCAATTCAGCAGATACAGTTGGACCTCTATATCCACAGGTTCTGCATCCGTAGATTCAACCAACCACAGCTTGAAATTATTATTTGTTTTTTTGGGTGTTTTTGTTGTGGGGGAAGAGGAATTCCAAAAGGTAAACCTTGCTGTTTGCCATTTAAGATAAGGGATACCATTTACTACGTCATTATATAGAAAGGGAGTTGAACATCTGTGGTGTTTGGTATCCATGGGAGTTCCTGGAACCAAATCCCAGTGGATATGAGGACCCACTGCACTTGGCAAGAGGAGGTTCATGATGTGGGTTCTTGGTCAGTCTTGCAACACATTTTAAAAAAATAGAAAGAAGATAAAATTGGGATTTAGAAAAATTCAATGAAATTGAGGCCTAAGAGAGTTTCATATCCTTATAGTTTACCAAGATATTAGCATTTTTCTGCCATTGGTATAGCTAGATAATTTAGTTTCTGGACTTAATGGTCTTGCTATCCTCCCCTCCCTTTAGATGATAATGTATATTACTTCATTTGCTTCTAAATATGATAAGTAAACCTTGCTGCAGATGGCCCCTGCTTCTGCATTCGACTGAGTTGTGCCTGCAAGTCCCCAAAGCCCTAGCCAACATACCTGGTGAAAAACACTGAGAACTGGAGTCAAGCAAACTCTGAAGAGTCACGCTTTGCCTATGGCTGCAGTAATGGCATGATTCAGAAACAGAGAGAGAGAAAGAGAAAGAGAAGTTTGGAGAGAAGAAGGAAAAAGCCCCCCTTTCTGAATTGCAAACCTTTCTGCTTCCTGTAGTACTTCTGCATTGTCCTTATGAGTACAGTATAATCCTGCATCATTGCAGGGTTTACACATAGTAAATGTCTGGTACTGTGGACACATTTACTTTGTGCAGCATAAAAATAAACTGCAATAGACATTCCTCTACTAAATGTGTGTGTTTGGTGGTGTGGAGGGAGTTTGATTCTCCGAATCAGCATAGCCATGGTTACTATCTAGACCCTACACATGTTCACCTGTGTCTTTTCTTCACCACTGATGTGTCCTCCTGCCACTGGGACATCACTCTCCAGGACATTTTACCCAAAGCTGTGTCTGTCTGATTTCTAGCTCATTGCTTGTCAAAGAATAACTCTATATTTTGCCCAGTGGGATGTGGACAGCCATTGACAGTGGTTTGAAACTCTGGGTGATAAGTCCCCCCCGCCCCCAATTGCTTTCTAGAATAAATTCCCTTCACCCATATGTCCAGCCTTCATTATCCCTCTGATATGCACCAATCTGTGTATGAGAGTGTTTGACAAGTTCAGTGGCTGAACAGATGATAGCTTAGAAAGGGGGATGGGAATTATTTTTTGCTGTCAACAGTCCTCCCTCTTTGCAAACATACTGTATGTATTTAAATCCACAACCATAAAGCTGGTGGTATCCAAGGAGAAAAGCTTTGCTAAGAACTTTTTAAGCAAATGTTATTAGATATGACCCCTTATTTATGAACGACTTTGCATCGAGAAAAAAAAAATCTGTTACCCTGCAATTGCTCTAGCAAAAAAAAAAAAAAAAAAAAACTATTTTCCCAGCTGTAATATCTTGGCTTGCTATTTGTCTGATTAGACCTTAGGGTGACACCGGTAAGTATTCAAAAGCTCATTTTAACCAAATAGTGCAAAATCAAATAATAAGTTCCAAGCGGGGAGGGCGCAAGGAGAACAAGATGAAATGGCCATTAAAAAGCTGCCCTTTTTGCTTTCAATGTTGTTTTAAGCCATTGCCGTTTATGAGGCAATAGAGACCTAAAATGCATCATCTTGTGTGCTGTGTCCTTTTGCCACTGCCTGATGCTATAGTGGATATTTTTTTCCCCCTAACCAGTTTGTAAGAATTGTTTATCCAGATCAAGAAAGCAGTGCCAGGCAGCTTTTTACTCATTTCTATGAAAACAGTGGACAGTGGGTAGTGAAGAAAGCTGGTAGAATCAACTCTTTTGAAATGTGGTGCTGGGGGAGAGCTCTACAGATACTATGGAATGCCACAAAGACAATTAAATGGGTTCAAGAGCAAATCCAGCTTGAACTCTCTCTAGAAGTCAAAATGTCGGAACTGGACTATCTTCTTTTGGGCATATCTTGAGAAGGCATGACTCACTAGAAAAGATAATATTGCTTGACAAGGTAGAAGGCAGTCAGAAAAAGAACACACTACAAGGGAGGCAGACTTGAGCAAGACCTGAGCATGGCTGTCGAGAAGAGGGTGGCTTGGCAGTTTCTCATTCATAAAATCACCTTAAGTCGAAGCTGACTTGACGACAATTAACAGCATCAACAAATGCTGATAGAAAATGGCTAGATACAGACAGGATACAAAACTGGCCCCTTCCCATTCCACAGACAAGCCTGGCCCAAGACATTCTGCTGCCTGAGTCAAAGGACAAGGTTCCACATATCGTGACTGAACAATAGTTCAACGTGGGATAGGGTTTTCTACCTCACCTGAGAGCAACAAATCAGTTTGGGGCAAGCAAAATTGTGTGGCACATGTAGCTGTGTTCTCAAAGAGGGGGAGAGCCAGGGGTCAGGGAGATCAGACGAGAGCTGCCCCTTTTATCTTCTCTCAACATTTACCATCATTTTAAATTGCATTACACAGAATCAAGCCAGTGATCCAATTGGTATAGCTGTCTCCCAAACCCGTATTTTGCAAATTTTGATAAATTCTGACCAAAATGAAATTTCAAATGAAATTCTCATCCATTCCAACCTCACAACTAACATGATGGCCATCCCTCCCATTAGTAGTGGTAGCTACTCACTTGCACAGAGTTAAAGGATTTAGAGCAGGAGTGGGAGACCTCTGGTCTTCCAGAGGTTTGAGCTGCTAACTCTTCATCACCTTCACCCAGGGACTGTGAGAGTTGTAGTGGAGAACATTTCTGGATTAGAGAAACTTGTGACTGCGAGTGACTGACATTGTTCATTACAGCTAAGGGAGACCACCATTTTCAGAAACATCAGAGACTGCTTTATACTGAGTCAGAGAATTGGTCCATCTGGCTACACTGGCCATCCAGGGGCTTTTCGCAGACCTAGCTGGAAAGGCCAATGAATTCACCTGAGACTCTGTGTGTAAAAGGTGTGCTCTACCCCTGAGCTGTCTGTGACATTCCATAACCATCAATAAGGTGAGGAGCTGCTCTTATATGGATTAATAGTAGATAGGTATTGTCTACCCTAGGGGTAGAGAATATTGCTGGGATGCACCTCCCATTGCCTACAGTAATCATACAGCTACAGACATAATCTGTAGCCAACAGTAAAGGATGATGTGAGATATAATCCAACAATATCTGGAAAGCCACATTTCTCCATCATTGGAAGTAGAAATGGGTTTCCAGTTTTTGAGATGGGGTTCTTCTCAGTCCTACCTGGAGATGCCAGGGCTTGACATTCTGTATCCAAAGCATCTGTTCTATCAAAGAGTTGGAACCCTCCCCTAAGAAAAAGCAATGTGATTCTGAATACCAGGTGCAAAACTGGAGGGGAGAAGTGTTGCTTTCAGATGCTATGAATGCTGTGGGTTTTGCTTTTTGTAGGCATCTAGATTGCTTTGTTGGATACAAGTTTAAATTAAGAGTGGGCAGTTGTGGTCCCAAAAATGTTGCTGTACTGTAACTTCCATCAGTCCCAGATGACATAGCCAATGGTAAAATCTGATAGGAGTTCCAGGCCAATGATATGAAGGAACACATGTTGCCTGTTGCCCACCCTTGGCTTAGATGGACTTTTGGTATGATTTCATGTTTTTGTTTGTATGATCTTAATAGACACCATGTCTTATGCACTGAAAGCACATAATCTTCTACTGAGGTATATCTCCTTTACTTTGTTGTCCACTTGTGCATTGCCAAAAAAAAAGAAAAAAAAGGAAGCCCAATACCAAACGGTAGAATAAAATGAACTTAGATAAAGTTGCAGATGCTAGTGTATATGTTATAGTTGTAAATTTAGAAATAATTGCTAGTAATTTAATAGAAATGCGTGCACATGATAATTGTGAGGCAGACAGTGATTTGGTGAGCTCCATGCCCGCTTTACTACTGAAATACTAAGTGATGGCAGGTAGTTCCAAGCCTCTGTTCTCTTTTCCTATGCTTCATTATCTTTAAACTGATCTGGGAAGCCACTCAAATAGAGGACTTTCCTCTGAAAGCCCATCAAATAGATGCCCACCTCTGTATAAAACACATTAGATGCCCACACTTATCCTCTACTGGATTGTTGTAGGGGCTGTGCCTTCAAGTTGACCCTGACTTATGGTGACCCACTCCCTAAAGAGTTATTCAGACTGTCTCCCCATTGCCTTCCACTTATCTATGTCTTGCCCAAGGCCACCCAACTGTGTCTGTGCTTCATTTCAACATTGGTCATTGCCATATTGCCAAATACTGCTAGAAAGTTCTGTGCTTCTGCACTCTGTTGTTAATAGCTACAGTTGGGGACAAGCACCTCAGACAGTGCTGTTAGTTGGGTTCTCAGTAGGCCTAGTTTTTGTATTTGTCATTGCATTCTTTGCAGGACATAGAGAGCCAACATAACCAACTGGATGTGGAGGATAAGTATTAGATAGAGCAATGAAGATGGAAAGGCAAGGAGATGAAAAACCATAGAAGCAAAATTAGCAGCGGTGGGTGGAATCTTCCTGTCTTTGCTCAACTTCCTGTTTCATTAGCAAATTTGGTTATTCAGTGCTTAGACCTTAATCTTTAATTAAACACGCTACAGACATTTAACAGTAATAAGCTGAAGAGAAGTAGCCTCTTCTTAATAAGTTTGTAACTGTATTCATTGCATTCTTAGCTCCAAGTGTGCAAGACTTTAAACCTTCTTAGCAAGTGTTAATTGCAAAAGGGACTTTGTGTGGCTCCTCCACCCGCCCACCTTATTTGCAAATGCATACTGTGAGTCTGTCAGGCTTTCAGATAGTCTTTTTTTAAAAAAAAATCATAATGCTTTAAATCAAAAGTATATTTATAGAAGAGGGTGGAGGCCCGAATGGCACTTTTTCTGTGTAGGATAATTAGTCTGTCCAGGTAATAGACGGCTAACAGAGCTGATACTGCTACACAAAAAGCTGTGTGCAGGACACTTGATATTACAGTACTGTGCTTTTTCCTTTTTCATGAAAAAGTCTTAGGACTTTATCAGACCAGGCAAATATGGCATCATAATGACACCTAATTAACACGAAAGGGTGCACATATCATATGACCTTGTCCTTTTGTGATTTTGTACTGTCCAAAAACCATTCCTTTTTATTTATGGGCCAAGCCATGAATAGATCTCCCATGGTGCTTTTTTGCTGGCATTACTGGCATTTGAGACCTCATGCCATTGTGTTCATGTGACTACAGCATCAATGACAGAACACTTCCAGGTGAGATTGAGACAGCCAGGTAGGGTTCAAAGGCAGATTTTTTAAAAACTAAGATCTCTAAGCCCAGATGGGCAAATCTGTTCTCATTTCATTTTCTCCTTAGCTGAAAGGCAAAATCCTTTCAGGGCACACTGGATTTAAATGGGTGAATGGACAGAAGTGTATTGGGAAAAGTTAGCATTATGGTGGACAGTCACCCCAATAAGTTCAGGAAGAGGGATGTCTTTCCACAAATTCCCACCATTCCATCCTGCACTTGTATCACAGTGTCAAGAATAATTGAGAAGCATTGCTCTCATGCTAACAGTTACAGGAAGGCCTCTCACCCCTACTTTATTTTTTCTTTTTTAAGAACGGGGGAAAACGAGTGTTCAACATTCTCAAAAGCTGCCTTGCTGTGCCTTTAAAAGTAGCAAAAAGCCTTTTCCCCTTCCCTTTAAAGCATATGTGAAGATGATTTCTCTTTTGTCAGCTTTTCTCCTGCAGAAAGTGAAAAGTGAGGTTGAAAGGAATATTAAATAGAGTTCGGGAAGCAAGTGTTGAGTATGTGGGGGCAGATCTCCCTGTCACCCCTGCGTGCCCCATATTCTTCTTCTCCTTAAGGTGTATGCTTCTTTTTTCTCCCATTGATTCCCACCCCCTTCCTTCTTTTCCCCTTTTATTTCACACTGTGACAACTTCCCAGAATAATTAGTATTTAGGAATGGCATTCTTTGACACCCTCCTCCCGCCACCCTACTTAAGTATCTTTGAAAATCTATTGTTCCTGTTCCCTCTGCCAAACGTATTCTGATGGGACTCAGCATTCCTCAGGATATGTAATCAATACAGTCCCTGAACCCATTGATACATGTTTCCATCACTTCATTACATTAATATCATTACAGGAAATATTTTCACAAGATCGCTGTACATTGCGCTTTAAGGTTTGACTTTAGACAAATGCCTTGGCTTTGCTGAAAGGCATCAAAAATAGAATTGACTATCTTCTTGAGCTTAATTTATTCTGGAGAGATTAGGGCCATTATCTTAAATCACCTCTATCTCTCCGTCCCTACCCCAAACAGGTTGAGGTTTGTTGGAGGAGGAATAACAACTCCTTGGAGTTCAGAGTTTATACAGAAATCATCACTTTATTACTTTAAAAAGAGAGAGCACGTGCAGGGGACTTATGGGGTCTTTGAACCTTAAGGTCTCTGAATTAGGTTGCTGTCTTTTTTAGAGTGAAGCCAAAATTTCTCAGACTTCATTTTTCTGAAAAGGTTTCTGATTACCACCACCACCGCCTACACACACACACACACACACTTACACTTGTTACTTACCCTGACATTGCCAGTCCCGTGTCTATATTAATAATTGGCAATATTTAATAATTAGGTTAAATGTGGCCTTCCACACAGTGTGGCTATTAAAACTGGAAAATTCCAACAAATTGCAGTGATTAGCGTTCAGACTCAGTCAGGTATGCACTTAGGAGGGGCTGCCTAAATTCCAAAGAAATGTTAATTTGCAAGGCAACTGAAGGTGTCTGACACCTGGCTAATCCTATCAGCTAAAGCTGGAAGACTCAGACTTGTTGTAAACAGCCCTCATTCCTTCACCCTTTCCCAAACAAAGGAAGTTGCTTTCTTCATTTATTTCCAAAGTACCCACACATTAAAATGCCATTAACATATCTGGAGTGTCTTTGTCCCACCCTGAGCAACTCTGTGAAACATTGTCTTCCACTCTAAATCCCATCCCCTGAAGGCAGTTATTGCTTATAAAAACCCCTTTAAAATGCTACCATCACTCCCATTTGCAGAAATATATACAGTCAGTGCTACTCCAAAATATCACGGGACAATGCAAGATGGCTGCCAGGCTGCCAGCACAGTGGCTGCTGTTTCATATAGAAAACAATAAGAGAGTTGCGTTGCTGCCACTGCTAATAGTGTTCTTCCTCAGAGTCCACTAATTTTCCATGATACAAACTCTCCAACATGGAACATCTTAAATACCTGTAACAATGATAATGCTTTGAAATATATGCAAGTGCCTTTTCTTTTGCCGCTGAAGAACTGTATCATATCCAAAGCCATGGAAACAGCGGCTGAGCGTACGCACATGTTCAGCAGCAACATAATGGTAATTTGCATTAGTGGAAGGCCCATCATTGGTCAGATACAGCATCCCACAGTTCTTCTGTTGCCTCATATATAATGCAACTAAGCTTGCAGGCCAGCAAGCTCACATTTCCTGAGACTATCAGGCCAAAACCTGAGACTAGGGAATGGGCTCTCGTGATGTCAGAAAGATCAGACAGGCGCAGATCGGGCAAGAAAATGGAATGGCTTCTGAGCCACTTATCTATGAAAAATGACATACCTCCTACTGTTCCAAATTTTCAGGGGCAGTCCCAATTAACCCTCTGTCACCCCACTTTTTCAGCTGCTTTTTAAAAATGTCCCCATTTCTCTCTCCTCTTCCCACATTCCTCCTTTCTTCCTCACTTTACTTCAATTGCTGCAAAATAAGTTCAAAGTGCAAAAGTAGTTGGCATTCAGTTAACTCAGAAAGGGGGAGAGGAGAGATGGGACAAGACCTTCCCTGCTGAGTCAGGCAAAAGGAAACTGCTGCAGCCTTTCCTTTCTCACTAATCTCTTGAGCCATCTTGACCATATGCTGATGTTGTTTGACCATGTGTGTCCCAGTTTTCATTTGCAAGATGTTGGAGTGCGTGAGGGAAAGGAAGGGGTCCCTTGTCCTTGGGAAAGGGTGGACTTCTAACTTCAGCAGGCAGACAAAGCTGAGAAGCATCTCCTTGTCCTGCAGTGAGCATTTCTGTAGTATTGGGAGTGGGGGGAGTGGGATATAAATCAACTCATCTCAATGTAATGTTCTGGCGAAGTCCACTTCAGCCAACATGAGCTGTCAACAGATTCAGAAGAAGTTTATTGAATGAGTCTAGAATCTGATCAAACATATGTAATGAAGTATAGCAGTGTTTCTGAACCAGGGTTCTCCAAGAGGTTGCTCGGGGTTCCTCAAGAGATTGTGATTGTGGGGGAAAAGCAATAGCTGTATATAGAATCATGTTTATACAGGGGTTCCCTGAGACCTGAAAATTATTTCAAGGGCTCCCCCAGGATAATAAGGTTGAGAAAGGCTGAGGTACAGTAACAACCCTGCCACTTGGAAGAGAGGGTCATGGTGGTGGTTGTCATTGATGGTCAGGCAGGCAACAAATTGTGCCCAGCAGCTGCAGTGGTTGCCACCATTTCCACATGAGCTCACATCCCACACATACAGGACACTTCACATGTAGGGAGGTTTCCTATGCTCATTTTGGGGCTCCAGGAAGTCTCTGTGTTAGCCAACTGAGAACTTTTTTCAGGCTTCGGAGCACCACTGCCAGAGCTTGTTCAACAACAAGTCTCATGAGTCATAATAATGGTGCTCTGCCCTGTACGACACACATGCACAAAAACTCTTTCATGTTGAGACAGTGTTATTCACAGATCAGGATTTATTCTGTGAAAAATTGTGGGGGTTTGCACAGAAAATGGCAATTTCTGGGCAGAAAACATGTTATGTTCTGTGCAGAAATGTTGTTTTCTGTTCAGAAAATCATTGCTTCTATGAACAAAACTTGCTTTCTGCAAAGGAAGCATTGTTTTCTGTGCAACTCCATGGGCATTTTTCATGCAGAATAAGTCCTGAACTATGATTATTCTGGGAGAGCCAGCATGCGGGAGTGGTTTGAGCGTTGGACCATGACTCTGGAGACCAGGGTTAGAACGCCACTGAGCCATGGACACCCACTGGGTTACCTTGAGCAAGTCACACTCTCTCAGCCTCAGAGAAAGGCAAAAGCAAACCCACTGTGAACAAATATTGAAAAGAAAAACCCATGAAAGGGTCACCTTAGGGTCACCATAAGTTGGAAACTACTTGAAGGCATGTGACAACAGCAATAATGATGATTCTTTGCTTGTTCAGGATTCTGCTTGCAGAGTTTCCCAAGACATGGGAGATCCCATCCATTATTTGAATGTTTCTGATTAGTCTTTCTACCCTTCTAGTGAGTTATATGGACCAATGAACTAACTTGGGATATGGAAACTTTGGGATGGGCAAAGTGTAGCTTGGATCACATACCACCATCCAAGACTGTTTTTCTGACTTCAGCCCTTTCACACTCCCTGGACTGCACTTCTCCTAGACACCCTACCCCCAAAAAGAGAAATTGCCTCTCTTAAAAAGCTCCCAAGATTATTAATCTATGTTTTAAATAGGCTCTAGTCCCTTCCTGAAATGTTTAACGTATTGGGGAATTTGTTTTGTTATTTTAAATCATTTTTTTCAACATAAAAATCATTCTTGGTACTTCTTTATTTGTGGGGAGGGCTTCTAACTTGTCCCGTCCTTGCTATGGCCACTGTCCATAGTTTATTTTTATTTTTATTTTTTTGTATTTTTCTGAAATATGCTTTAATTCCTGAATTATTTAACTGTATTTTAAGGGGGGGTGGGATTGAGGGTTCGGGATGTATATTTGAATTGTTGTAAAATTTTGTTGTTGTTGTTGTTGTTGTTGTTATTCTGGAAGACTGTGAGATCCCAAGAGCATCCCAGGGACAGAAAAATCAGTCCTTGGAACACACACACACCCCACCCCACGATTGCTTCCCACACATTCTCTAGATATTAGCTTTTCCCTATTTGGTCCTTGAAATTTGTAAGAAGTAGGGCTCATTCCTATCATTGTCTATTAAATGCAGGTGGCCAGAATTTTATTTCATTTACCACCAAACCAGTTTTGTCTCTGTGTATGCTACGTTTATAACAAACCTCATTAATGTCATTGTCCATTAAAACACATTTTATGTGTTTGGATCCTGCCTTTCCTCCAGCGTGCTCAAGGAGGCTATTCTTCCTCCCCTTTATCCTCACATCAGCCCTGAGAGGTAGGGCAGGCAGAGACAGGGCCACTTTAAGGGCCCTGCAGCACCTGCAGCCACAGGGCCCCCCATCATTGTGGGGGGGCATCATAACCCTCCTGTGAAAACATTATTAGTAATAATCTGAATATCATGTACTGGGAATAGGTTAGGTCCCATTGACCTGAGATAAACATATGCCCCCGCCAAATAAAGCATTGCAGGGGCCCACAATTCCTTAAACTGGTCCTGGGCTGAGAGAATGACCACCACAAGGTTCTGCAGGGAGTTTCATAACTCGGTCTCAAGGTTCAGTTCAGTGTGCTTACTGCTATGCATACTTAAGCCAGTTCCTCTCAACATTTCTATTCAACTCAGATCTGCTCTCTCTGTGTGAGAGTTTTTAAAAGAAGGTTTCCATCTCCTTCCCACCCCATGTTGCAGAGAGTATAGCCACACAGTGTACAGTAGAGAATGCTGGTGGGGGCGGGGAATCTAAAGCCAAACCCGCTTTCATTGTCCCAGACACATTTTGGTATTTGGCATAAGCCATATGCTCTTCTCAAAGAAGAAGGAGAGGGGAAAAAAAAACATTTGCAAGATAAGTAAAGGAAAAAAAATGTAATCCCTGGGTGGAATGAAGGGTGCTTTGAAATGAATGGGGGATAATCCTTTTTGTTGTCTGTTACAAATGCACTTTATTTCAGCATTATCTGAGCAATAGAATGCACTGCTCACTGAATTCGTTGCAATGGTTTTCCCCTCTTTGGCATTTTTTAAAAAAAAATGTTGCAGTGTTACAGCCTTGTGTGAACTCCTTCAAAGAAGTGGTTCTTAAATGTTTATTGTGTTGTTGTTGTTTTTAAGAACCAAAGAGCCTGCTCCAACTTTCAGCAGAATAAAAGTGGAGGGGCTTGTGGGGCATTGGGAGAAATTCTAGGAATTTGAGGGAGGGCTGAGACTGGCTTTGGCTTTGGCTGTGTCATACCCTCCAACGTTACGCACATAAAAACCAGAACACAAGTGACCAAACAACAACAGAGTGTAGTCAAGACAGCAAAAGTTATTAATGTGGAAGAATACTCAAGCTGGGAGAGGCTGCAACAATTTGCTTTTCCTGAGCCTACTCGGAAGGGCAAGATCCCAGCCCCTCCTCTATTTTCATTCTTGCTGAGTTAACTGAGGGCATCCTAATTTTGCACTTTAAACTTCGTTTGCAGCAACTGAAGTAAGCTGAGGATGAAGGATAAAGGTGGGAGGAAGAAAGAGAAACCAGGACATTTTAAAAGCAGATGAGAAACTTGGGTGACAGAGGAGTGATTGAGACATTTTAAAAGCCCCTGAAAAATCAGACAACAGAAAATTAATCAAGGTTGCCCCTGACAAATTGGAACAGTAGAAGGATAAATGGTTTCTCTGTGAGTGGAGCATAGGATACATATAGTTAATACTAGTTACACACATGTGGTAGGGCAGCTGCAATGTTAATTTCTATGGGGTTTAATTAACCCTGTAGTTTAGAATGACAGCTGATTCCTGTAGATGGTGTCCTCCATACAGGTATCACCATCACTACTTCTGGTTGGCTTTTCCTCTGTCAACTCAATAACTGCTGAAGTTCAGAAAGATTGTGTGCTGCTTGCATGGGCCAGATGATGCTATGAATAATGTAGGGGTGAAAAGAATATTTGAAAATATTTGAGAAAAAATGGCCAAAAACCATGTTGGGAAACATGAGGAGAATCCAGACTGAGGGGAATCTTCACCGTTTGACATTTATTCTGAAAAATATGTGAACATGTTTTTTTGTTGTTGTTTTTGCAAAGAAAATAATGTTTTCTGTGCAGAAAACAGCATTTCCTGTGCATGAAGAAAATGCTGTTTCCTATTCAGAAATGGCTGTTCTCTGTACCAAAAAAGTACTCCATGAAAATTTTCCACAGAATAATCCCTGAGCTGCAAATACTCTTCTAAATTTGAACAATTTATTAAGACTGTTTTGGGAAGTGGGAAGATAATGGTTAAAATTACCCATTACAGTTGTCCCTTCATATTCCCTTGGGTTTGGTTTCAGAATCCCCCGTGTATACCAACATCCATGAATATTCAAGTCCCATTATATGCAGTGGCATAACAAAATGGTGTCCCCTATATAAGATGGCAAAATCAAGGTTTGCTTTTTGGATTATTATTTTTTAAGAATATTTTCAAGCTGTGAATACTTAAATCTGTGGATATGGAGGGACAACTGTATTTCCTTTGAGAATGAAATTACTGAAAAAAATTGCATCCATAGAAAGTGGACCATTTCATATTACACAATTATAGCACAATATTCCACTTGAATTTCCATGGTTCGTCCTATGGAATCCTGGGATTTGTAGTTTGGCAAGGCACTAGAACTCTCTAGCTCAGTGGCATCACTGGGGGTGGGTGCAGGGTGTGTGGACCGCACAGGGTGAAACCATCAGAAAGGGTGACACCAAAATGATTTTCTGTGCAGTGTTTAAGAAGATTTTTATTATCTTTAATAAAAAATATATTTTTATTTTTATTTTTTAATTATTTTAATAAAAAATATCCAGACAGATGAGCCTTCCTTCTTGTTCCTCCATTACATGTGGATTTTCGGTGATCCTCAAAGTCATGCACTGAGTGCATAGATTGTTGGGATTATTAAGGATTCTTTATGGTTTGGTATGGGAGGAAGCCCATCCGAAAGACACCATGAGTTATCTCACCGGTGACACCAACCCTAGTGACATCACTGCTGTGGCTAATAATTCTAAACATTCCTTCCTAAATAGCAAATCCCAGGATTCAATACAATGTTGCCATGAGAGTTAAATTCGGATCATACAGCTGTAACTGTGCAATGTGCAAAGTCTCTTGAAGTCTGTGCAGGTAGAGCTGGTTCTGACTCAGACCTTCATGGAGGATTTAGAGGTTAGATGGCAGTAGACAATCCCCTCCCCACCAAAACTTGCTAGATTTTGACATGACTACATTACATCCAACACTTGACTACATGGAGATACAAGGTATGTGCAGCACCAGTTTTTCTTGATAGAAATGATTCCTAAGGGAACACATAGACTTGCATTCTTTTGGTTAGTCTTACCTGGAGTAAACCCATACCCTCCAACGTTTTAGAGATAAAAACTTGAACATGTATGAACAAGCTACATCAGAGTATAGTCAAGATGGCAAATGTTATACATGAGGAAGAACAGACATGCTAGATGAGGCTGCAGCAGTTTGCTTTTGCCTGGACCTACTGGGAAGGGCAAAACTCTTCCCCACTCCCCTCTCCTCCTCCCACTGTGTTGTTTGAGTGCAAACTACCTTTACACTTTGATCTCAGTTTGCAGTAACTGAAGTAAGCTGAGAAGAAAGGCACAGGAGAAGAGAGAAACAGGACATTTTCCAAGCAGCTGAAAAAGTGGGATGATAGAGAATTAATCTGATCTGCCCATGCCAAATCAGGACAGTTGGAGGGTGTGTAAACCCGTTGAACCAATTGCTGAATGCTGAATTAACACATAGGTAAATCCCATTGATTGCATGGGTTGGAACAAACACGATTCAGATTACTGTCTTCCAGGAGTCTGGCAGAGATTTAGTCTGAAAGTTTGTCCTTTTGAACAAGACCAGCATCCATAGAAAGCAGCCTCTATCACCATCATTGGGTCTAGCTTTGAGATGCAGTTAATTGGAATATTTATCTGTTCCTTCCTGGCCACACAGAATTCACTAACAATTTAAACAAAGTGTCCACTGATAAATGCTAATGACCACCATGGGAAAACATATGATACTCTGCTGCATATCAAATGTGTTCATTAGTATTAAGGCTGTTATGCAGAATACAAAACTGACCTTGCAATCATCAGAAGCTTGAAATGTTATGACTTAAAAGTTTAGCAGGACTTGCATTACAATGTAAAACTAATTAGCCCTGTGTCGGCTAATTGCTACATAATGCTGAGGTACTGTATATAAAATAAATGCATGATTAATACCGGGCACCAGTAAGGAGGAAATATTTTCTAGACTCATGGCAGCAGGAGTGGTAATTTCCTTGTCGTTGTGAGTTCTTAAAAATGTATCAGCATGCATCTGGATGTTGAACAACATTTTCTTCTGCAACCTTTGTCAGTTAGTTTCCCTCGAGTCCTTCATGCACACCAGACAATGGCAGAAATTATCTTAGTACTCAGATCCATTGGCAAGTACAGGATGGGCAATTACAAAACACCTCACCCCAAACCAGGGATGGGCAGTGCAACTATGGAGGCCATATGCAGCCACCAAGACTCTTTTTGTGCTTTATACCTGCCCAGACTCCTGGGCAATTTTTTTTCTGGCAAAAAAACCAACAACCCGGGGGCCTTTCACAGTACACAGTCATAGAATCATACAATCATAGAGTTGGAAGAGACCACAAGAGCCATCTAGTCCAACCCTCTGCCATGCAGGAATACACAATCAAATCATTCCTGACAGATGGCCATCCAGGCTCTGTTTAAAAATCTCCAAAGAAGGAGACTACACCACACTCCGAGACAGTGCATTCCTAATGTTTAGGTGAAATCTCTTTTGTTATTGTTTGAGTCCATTGCTCTGTGACCTAGTCTCTGGAGCAGGAGAAAACAAGCTTGCTCCTTCTTCAATATGACATCCTTTCAAGTATTTAAACATGGCTATCAGGTCATCTCTTAACTTTCTCTTCTCCAGGCTAAACATAGCCATAGTCATAGCACTATGACTTCACTTTAACTGCCATGGCAACATGCCATGGATTTCTGGGATTTGTCATGTAGGGAGGGGTGTTTAGAATTCTCAGCCAGAGATCTCTAGTGCCTCACTAAACTACAAAGGATTTTGTAGGATGTTGCCATGATGGCTAAAGTGGAAACACAGTGCTATAATTCTGTAGTGTGAAAAGGCTTGAAGAGAGGCAGTTTGCCTTTTAAATGAGTTTTCAGAAGCCCTTCACCATCAAACATCAATAAATATCAATTTTTTCAGAACCAAAAGGGGACTTTAAGCCACTGCTGGAATTTTGTGGTATTGGGGGGGCAGTCATGGGGGCATTTTGACAACTTGTGAAGCCCACAGGTATCCCAAGGTTAGAAAGTTGCCCCTACAGCATTTGCCCACCCTGATCTAAGCTAAATTAACATGGGAAGAGGTCTCACCATTGGGAAGATCTAGACAAGACTGGCTGTCTCAAGAGTTCTTCAATCCCTCTGAGAGATCTTGGCTCCAGTGTAAGGTAAGCTCTATCAGAAAATACTACAAGGCTTGGTTGTTGTTGTTTTGCATTGCTGTTAGTGTTTTACCTTGTTGCTTTCACAAAATACCTGTCTGTGTGCAAAACTAAGATCTTCCCCTCCTTGTGAAGCTAAGTGCTCACTCACAAGCCCCAAAGGACAAGCTGGTTGACAACATAAAGACAACAGCAAGCTATCCAATCCTATTATTTTTCCTATCCCATGCAGTGCATTCCACCACCACCACCCCAAGTTGGTACGTTGTACAGAAATGCACACAAAGAAACTGTCGAAAAACAAATGACTCCCTTCCCAAATATCATCTCACAGTGAGATGAATTGGGTGAGGGAGGTGATGTCCCTTTTACTAAGTGAGGTGAACTGTATCAGGACTTACATCCAGTGAAGTTGAAACTATGAGCATCTGTATCAGTTGTGCTGCAGATGCTCACCTTGTTTCAGTGTCATCAACAGATTCCGTTGTGATGCCCACTTTCTTCAAATGTCTCTTTTTAATATTAAATGTGGTCCAGAACAAACTTGCTCATAGAACATATGGCAGGAATTAGTGAGGAAGAAATGGGAGAGGGTACTGGGAAATATTGGAAGATTTTCCTTGGTTTTTTTCCAGCCTGTGAGGCCGTGTCCCAAAACACGGCCTCATAGCCTGGAAAAAAACCAAGGTAAATCTATGGATGTCGGCTGTGAAAGCCTTCGACTTCACAATATTGGAAGACTTGGCTATCTAGTTGGAGCACAGAGTCAACCTGCTTTGGAATAGCGAGGGGGAGGGAAGCGAGGGGGAGAGGAGGAGATTCAGCCCCCTCATGCCTTTGCAGTCACCCCAGAACTGAAGCAAAGGGACCTCTCTCACTGGGGGTTGCCAAAGGAGCACAGTTGCATTAATGAAGAGAGGTGTGATAATAAAGGTTTTACAATCAGCATATTCCAGTTTCCTTTAATAATGTGATTGCCACAAGACATGAGGCTAGTGTGATAATGTCCACTGACTGAAAATACATTGGCACTGTCCTTGAGGTGTGATGGCACTGTTGACTGAACCAGAATTGACAAAATTTATGTTATGATGAAAGTTATTATAAAATCTGGTGGTGAAAACCAGTATATTCCAGGTGCTATTAAACCCTGCAGCCTCGGTGCAAAGGATGGCTGGATGCATTTGCCAATGCCTGCAGCAACAAACCTGTATCCAAAGCAGCTTGACATATCGTCATGCATGTATCCTCCTTGGTCACAGATAAAACTGTCTTGCAGTTGGTTCCAATAATAAACTATTAATTTCAGCTTATGAAGATTGAAAGAGAACAACAGTCATTTTCTATTGCTTTATCTTCTTTTCAACTGTTTAAGAGTTTCTGTTGCCCCTGGTTCAAGCCCATGTTGCCAATGACACAAAAACGTCGTACTCAATTTTATTTTCTTATGGGGGGAAAAACAACAACAATAGGGCTTGTCTGTACGAGGCAATACAATGTGGATTGATGCGCACTAATACCAATTCACAGCAGCTTTCATTTGTTTCCACATTTTTTCAAGATCACAGGCATGCGAAGCCATACTCATTTGATGTTCAAATGGGCATGCCTGTGAATCAAGGTGGCAGGCGCAAGTGAATTATTCACACTTTTATTGTCACCAGTTGCTGCCACCGAAGATTTTTTTTTAAAAAAAGTAAATCTAAGGTGTAGATATGTGATCTTCCATTTAAATAAACAGAAAAAAAGAGGGGGAAGTGTTGTTTTGTTGCCTCAGCACATGATCACTATTGCAAAAACCCAACATGGTGGTTCCAGGTGCTTGCCTTGCTAAAAAGCTCTGCCCCCTGTGCATGTCTGACCAATCAGCTTCCCACTTCCGCTCTTATCAGGAATGCACAGCAAAGTGAATCAGTTGGGGAATGTGCATTTCCTTCATATATATATGTATGAAAAAAGCCACAAAGGCTTTTCTGGCAGAGTATTTGGAGTTTTTGCCCCCTCCATCTGAATACGGCAAAATGATGTAGGATCCCATTGGAACAAATTATATCCTCCTTGCATTCTGTTAGGAGTATTTTCACTGTACTGTATAGACAAGCTCTAGTTTGCCCATTAGAATAATGCTGTATCCAGCAGGTTAGTGATGGCTTGAACGCCAGTGGTCCTCCTTGAGCAAATGGACTAGGTTAGCTGTTCAGATGCTCCAGACATCTAGAGCACATGGCTGTGGTTGCACTTCCTTTCTGCTTGTGATAGAGTGCTACATGGTCTGTGCACACAATTTTCAGTCTTCTCATACCTGGGCACACCTTGAACCTAAATCTGCAACATGGAGCCCTCTTCTTTATGACATATTTATTTTTTGTGCATCTATGCACCTGACCGTAAGAACTGTTTGGCAGTGGAATGCGCTCCCTCAGAGTATGGTGGAGTCTCCTTCTTTGGAGTTTTTTAAACAGAGGCTTGATGGCCATTTGTGAGAGGTGCTTTGATTGTGTATTACTGCATGGCAGGGAGTTGGACTGGATGGCCCTCTTCTAACTCTATGAATCTATGATTCTATGATTCTATTTCTTCTTTTATCTTCTACATTTACTGCCTGCTTCCATATTTACTCCTCTACTTTCCCTTTCACAAAAGAGTGCATGGTAGTGCTGGTAAAAAATACACCATTAAGGTTCAGTCCACTTGTGGGTTGTGGCTATCCTTTAAAGACTTAGAGACTTGCTGTTTAGGTTTATGAGTGAATAGGGATATTCTTGTATTGGATATTATCTTTAGTCTAGTAGTTCCTTCTGAATATACAAATGACCCTATGCAAAGAAAAGAAAATGAAGAAAGAGGAGAGGAAAAGGAGGGGAAAAGAAGTGTGATTTCTTTTAGCATAATCAGTTATTTACAGTGTATACCAGGAGAAGCATGTGTATTCTAAGTTGAAGCAAAGGGAAGACAGAATGAAACAGAATTGCAAACAAATGAAAACAAGAATTAGCACAAAGACCAAAGTGTGCCATCAGAAGCAATAAATGCACAAGTTATAAATATTGCAAGAGCTGATTTCTAAATGCCTTTTCTTTTCTTTTGTGGCTTTCCTCCTCCTTACTGTCTCTTGTTTCTTTCAAGGGATTGGGGGTAAAACTGAGGTGCTGATAATTAAAGTTAAATCTTTCTTCCATGCCTTCTCAAGCTGTAGGAAGTCATTATCAGAGTCACACAGCAATAGTTTTTGATTTTCTAGATTATTTTTTTGATAGTTCAAGTGAAGTTACAACACAGGCAAAGATGGCAAAGCAAGCTATTTTATCACCGCTCTTTATAATGTGTGGTATCGAGGGGAATCTTCTTAGATGTTTCCACAGTGGCTTCAAAACACGTGCAGCATTAAATGCGGAAACGAGATACTGAATTAATGAAGGTAGCTTCAAAGATTCCTCCTCCCTTCCCCAAGCCAGAGATCTGAAGGTGATCTCGAAGTGGGTGACAAGCCTTTGAAAATTATGCAGAGCAAACAATAAACCTCATTAAATAGAAGTCAGCAAAATCATCTTGGAAATCCAATAAAGGAGGGATTGGAAGTGAGACAGAGAGAGTAGAGAAAGAGAGGTTGGGGAAGTGCCTGTTGTTTCCTGCTTTCACTACTGTCTTAGAAAGGAAGACAAGTTGAGGGACTAGGCATAATCCCTAGGCAACAGAGCCCCAGTTCTCATAGAATGGTTAGCTACTAGGTTAGCACTCCTTCACTCAGAAGAACACTTATTATGGATCAGAAGAACTCTTTCACAGATCAGACCAAAACTCTGCCAAATCTACCATCCCTTTTTCCCCCCAACAGTGGCCAGTCATGTTTCTGGGTGCTTAGGAATAGTAAATCAAGTTGATGAACAGTTCCCTGCAGTTTGTACACAGTGCCTGATCTTAAAAGGCAAGGCCCTGTCCTGTAAGCAGGAGTTGAACTTTGCTGTCATCGCTAGAGGTCAATCGATAGCAGCCATCCACATTCAGATGTAATAAATTTAATTAGCAAAGGAAGAGACAGAGTTTTGGTACTTAAATCAACCCCAGTAGAAGCAAAAGTGTAGAGCCTGTCCTCTACAAATATTCCATTGTTGGCCAAGTCCAGTCTATGGAGTCACCAGTCTATAGAGCATTCCAGATTCTGGGACATTAAGTACACGATCCTATCCAGGCTTATCCAGGAGTAAGCCCTATAGACCATAGTGGATCTTATTTTCAAATCATTATACACAGGATCAGACTGGACAAATATTACAGGATAATTGGAATGTACTTTCAAACACACAGTATGAAGTATGCAATAGCCATATGCCTATTTTGTTAAAACCGCATGTAGCTTTGCTATGTCCCCTTTATTTAAACTGACCCTGCCTTCCCTGGATCCCTCAAAAGACATGTTTTCAGTCCCTGCACATACGAAAGCTGTCTATTTCTGAAATGTGAGCAAATGGTTCCTTCCATGTGATATTTGTTAGCGGTTTTTGCCGTTTGGGCTCATTTTTTAAAACTAATTTTATTCTTTGCGTTTGTTGGCAATTTATGCAGCAAATGCAATTATTGAAGATGAACGCCTGTGACAGCTGAAGGCTAAAAGTGCCACTTTCTTGGAAGCAAAAGGAAAAGAGAGATGGGATACTAGAGAGAGAATATTAAAAATATAATCTCTCTACAATACTTCTCAGAGAGGATATGTACACCTTCATAAAAATGTAATTTAATTCTCCCAATGTGGTGCAAAAGGGAGATCTAATTATCCTCTTCTAAATTGCTTTCTTAATTTCTTAAATCTTCACTCTTTGTTTATTTTTTCCCTCCAGCTCGGCTTCAAGTGTATAGTACCAGCTACTTCCATGTGTGGGTCAGTGATAAAACCACCTGAAACTGACGCCCTTTTGATGCAAGATGTCAAAGCTCTAATTCACCATGTGCTTCTTTTGTCTCTCTTTAGCAGTCTTTAGAGGGGCTCAGTTGGGTGGAAAAGAAACTTGATTTGAGTGCATTCTCAGCTTCAGGCAACATGGTAGTTGATTTAAACATCATACCACCTTCCTGCAGATTTTTGCTTGAAACCAGAATAGAGATTCCAGAGTACTGTATTAATCTTCAGTCGCTTTATTTCCCCCCAGCCTGTTCCTTTAACTGCATTTTCTCCTAGTGACAGTTTCCTTAAAATCTGGTAATACGAGTGAAAATTTCTTCCAGTCTGGAACAAAGGCAGCCAGACTCCAGTGTGGGTGCCAGAAGTGGCAGAAACACCCAGAGATTAGGGAATGCTTGGACAGGAGTAAAAGTACCCATGGCCTTAGCCGTACAGACACTGAGCCAATGCTTCTCTCTCTGACATTTCCCTGCACCATCATCCCCAGCTGAGGGGAACATCCACTACTAGGTATGAAGGTTTGAATGTCTATTGCAAGGCTGGACAACCTGTGGTCCTCCAAAAGTTATTGGTCTGCAACTCCTATCACCCCTAGCCAGAACAGCCAATGGTAAGGGATGATCAGAGTTGGAGTGCAACAACTTCTGGAAGGGCACAAAGTTGTTCACCATGGTACAATGTGCACAACTGATATGCCACTGAGCTAGGATTTTCAATGCTTCTCTCTCTAGCATTTCAGGGCTCCCTTGCCCCCAGCTCAGAGGCAAATTTGCTATTAGTTATGTTGGTTGGAATGTGAATTCCAGGATTGTGGAATTGGGGCATTCAGATGTTGCTGGACTGAAGCTCCCATCAGCTTTAGTCGGTGGTGATGGCTGATGAGAACTGTAGTCCAACAGTGTCAGGGGAGCCACAAGTTGCTCACCCCTGGTATACTGCCCCCAAAGACTTGCCCCCAAAGCTGGCCATTCCTATCCTAGGACAACTCACGCTGGATACAAGCAATGCTTAATAGTTTGATAAGTCTCAGGACTTTTAGACCTTGCATTCCTTTAAACCAGGGGTGGGAAATTTTGGTGGTTGCAAAGGAATAACAAAATCATTTTAAAAAAATGAAACTGGAAATATCTGGAAGGCTACTTCTGGGGCCCATTCACACTATACAGTTTTAGTACTGTTATTCCACTTAAAATTGCCATGGTTCCGTCCTGTGGAATTCTGGCACTGGCGGTTTAGGGAGAGGCATTTAGAACTCTTAACCAGAGAGTTCTAGTGCCTCACCAAACTACAGGATTCCCTGGGATGGAGCCATAGCATTAAAAGTGGAATAATAGCACTAAAATAGCCTAAATGTCCTAAAAGCATCACATCCTATTTCATCTTGGAAGCTAAGCAGGGTCAACTCTGGTTAGTACTTGGATGGGAGAATGTATACCAGGTGCTGTAAGCTATATTTCAGAGGAAGGAACTGGCAAAACCACCTCTAAGTTTTACTTGCCTAAGAAAATCCTATGTCTGTGGCTCTTAACCTTTTCTTTACCAAGGATCTCCTTTAAATATATTTTATTGCTGTGGAACCCCAAAACTTAACTCAAGATTTAAAACCACCAGCACCACAACAACAACTCTACTGCAGGGAGAAGGTGGGCCAAGAAGCCTTCAAGCCTTCATGGACCCTCTGCGAGGGCATCACAGACACCTGGGGATCCCCGGACCACAGGTTAAGAACCACTGCCCTATGTAGTTCATGGAGTCACCATATGTGAACAGGCAACTTGAAAGCATAGATATACACACAATTCTGAATAGGCCCCTGGTTTTCTTCTTAGGGGGAGAGGTTATGGGAAGGTTGGGGGGACTGGAGCAAAACTACTGCTCCTGGCGTATTCCAGGAATTGGAAACCATCTTTCCCCTGCTCTGGGACATTGGATGAAGTAGAAGAGGCTTGGAGCTTGCAAAAATACTCTTAGGGCCACATTCCACTCATGAGTTGCACTTTGTCCTCCCTTGCTTTATGCCATTAGCTCCAGCAGCTCTCATGAGTGGGTGGATTGAAGAAACCGGTCTGATTTAGACATATTTGTTCAGCCTGTCTTTTCCTCCTAAGATATGAGAGTAGTCCATACAAGGTAGATCAACCAAAATAGGTCAGAATCTAACGTAATACATTCACAGCACCAAACAGTTGAAGAGAAATAGCCTGGGCATTCCTGAGGAAAGGTCAGCTAGCCAGGCCAGCTCCTGCAGTGGTGGCACAAGGGGATAGCGGAGAGGTTGAACTGCACCATCAGAGGGAGGGGTGACACCAGCTTTAGTGATGCCACAGAGCCCCTGCCACCTACCCATCCATGTGTGCCATCTGCTTACATATACATGTCTTCAAATAATGCTCCTGATTGTGCCAGGTAAATGAATTTTCCAGTCCAAAAGAGTTGCAACAATGCTGCCACCTGAACTTTGCATTTTCATATCCACCCGGCTTTGGGTTCTTAGCATGGGAATGAACACATCCAATGAAAAATAGCTTTAAAATGGAATGGAGGGGGGTAGGAAACCCACACGCCCCCTTCCTTCATGCAAGCATTTCATTTTAGCCCCCAACACCCAGTGGTGTAAGAGAGTTGTGAATTCTTCCCGCTAACATCTGAAATTCAGACCTGATCTGCACAGGTCAAGGACTAAACTGTTTCTAAGTACATGGGACTGAGCTGACAGTTGATTACAAAGCTTGGCTGCAAAGCTGGGCTGTTCAATAATGCTCTAATTAACTACTGCAAACGGCAGAGGACCCAGCTAACTATAATTGAGAGATCAACAGAGGCTGCGATGAAGTTAGATGTGCATACTAATTACTGAATTATCTCACACCTGCTTTGGAGAGAGAGATGCAAAAGGTAACAAAAATACAGAGCCCTCCCCTTTAAGACATGGGAGGCAATGCCATGCAGAAACAGATCCTCTCCAGAGGTTTGAAGTTTGAGAGACTGAACTTTCTTTTTAGCACCTTCAGCCTTTGAGAAGCTCTTCCTGAGGTTCATTCACACCATGAAGTTGCATCCTTCTCCTGCCACATTTTTTTTTCTTCTGTCTTGACTGTCAAGCAGGGATGTTGATGTTCAGCTTGTGAAAAGCTATCAAACAACACTACAGACATCAGTTTGAGTACTCCCGTGGCACTGGTGCAGATTATACATTTTTGGAATCAAAGCAGAATGGCCCATGTAAAATCTCATATCCGTTTCTTAAAGCCAAACTTTTTGTTTTCTACTCCAGGCCTCTCCTTTCTCAAGAAGCAGATGGGTAGGTTGAAAAAGAAAAAGAAAAGAAAACTTCAGCTAAACTTGAAAAATAAGAGTCTCTTTGCAAGCTCTAACTATTGGTGCAATTCTTAGTTTTAGATCCATGTTAAAAACTTTCCCACTTCTCCTGGAGTTCATCTACACTGTAGAAATAATGCAGTTTGACACTGCTTTGAGTGCTGTAGCTCCATCCTATGGAATCCTGGGATTTTTAGTTTTACAAAGTTTTTAGCCTTCTCTGCCAGAGTGCTGGCACCTCACAAAACTACAAACCCTAGTATTCTGTAGGATGGAGCCATGGTAGTTAAACTGGTGTCAAACGGCATTATCTCTACAGCGTAGATGCACCCCAAACCTTCCCTCTTTGGTAGTTTGCTGTAGAAAGGAGAAATCCAGTTTCTTATGACCTTCCTGTGTGGCAGCAGAACCATCAAAGTGTACAGGTGAACACCACCATTCTCTGAAAATGCCAGCCACAGATGCAGGTGAAACGTCAGGAATAAATTCTTCCAGAACACAGCCTCACAGTCCGAAACCCCCCTTCCCATGAAAAACCTATGGATGCTGGCTGTGAAAGCCTTTGGCTTCCTTCCCTTTTGGTCCATTGAGTGGAATTGTGGCACATTTCCCAATGTTCATTTTGTTAGACAATTGGGATGAGAAAAGCTATCATGGGAGTGAGGTGGAAGAGAGTGGAGAAGGACAGAGTACAAACCATTTCCAATTAGTTTACGTGGCCTGCCTGGATAATTTCTGCAGGAGGTGAGAAGGAAATCTTGCTATGTATACCAGCACTCTCTTTATATAGACTACTCATAACATCACTACATTTAAACTGACATTGTTTTGGAACTTAGTTGCCATCTCCATTCTCATCTAGGAAGGAAGCTGCCTATTTCCAAGTAGTCTTATCTCTCTAGTGTATGTCTGCTGGGTGGGTTCTTGTGAGTGGGTCAGGTGATTTTCCAAGCCAGCCTTCCCAGAGTACCTTTAGTTTTAAGAATCCACCTGGAAGTTAGGCATTGTGGAAATAGGCTGCTTGTAATTTCTTTTGACTTTTCTGCTGCACTCACATTAATTTTACTCTTGCCCCTGTCACTGCAGCCACTGCCAACAACATAGTTGCACTAGCTAATAGGGATCCCAACCATCAGACTTTCTTGAATGGTACGAGGGCCAGTATTCTCTGCACTGTATCAAAGCTAGGCTGAAGTCAGATGGCTTCAGATGTTGTACCATAACTGGCATCATCCCTTACCATTGGCTACATTGGAAATGATGATGGGAATTTCAGTCCAGTGTGGAAGATCACAATTGGGGGACCACACATTGCCAAGCCATGATTTAGCCTTGTGAAGGCAGGCACCATTTCCCCCCGATAGAGGCACAAGTAGTAGTGTGAAATCTTCTGCTTCCCTTTTGGATCAATCACAATGTGTTGTGACATTTGAGCCCTATAAACTGTAGATGATCTTAACTGTGGCTTGTTGAAATAAGCCAGCCAGCTTCAAACCATAGTTTATGAAGCTGTCTTGTTTCAACACATCACAGCTAAGATTAACCACAGTTTAGGGTGCAGAAATTGGGGTTAATTGGGGTTAATATAACACAAAAGCAAGGACTTTCCAGTCTCTTCCTCGTAGCCATGCCAGAGTAGGAGAAGGGAAGGAGAAATGTGTGAACTGGAGACTCACTATAGTTTAGGTGCAAAATACTAAACCTACAGACTTTCATATTACATGCACTCTATAGTGAATGATGGCTATATGTTAGTCAATCCATTCTAAGTTTTAATCTGCCATTTAAAGAAATGATGCAAGGTGCTGCAACTACTTTGAAGATAGGGTTCAGCCCATTGGATGCCCCCTTTAAAATTTGGACTAAAATCCAGAGCTGATTCACTGCCCCACTGCCACAAAAGCCACTAGCCACCAGCATGTACAGGCGCTACCAAATGTCTGTGAGTGAGAGCAGCACATAGGGCTGCCAGATGGTCAAATGACCCCAGTGAATTCACATCACGTAGTTCCATGACTCTCAGTGAAGATGAAGTTATAAACACTTCCTTTGCATATTTGAGATCCACAAGTGAAGTTCTCTCCTCTGACCTCTGGCACAGAATGTTGTGACACAGTTGTGATGCATTTTTTGGCCTCCGTCACCTTGCCTTTGCTCCGTTACTGCCATCGCTGTGTTGCGTGTATCTGTAGCTTTGACCTCAGCATGGCTAGGAAGCTGTTCACCATTGTCCAACACCAAGTTGGAGAAGTCCTCTTACCTTTTCCCTCCCCCTCTCCACTCCTGTTTTTAATCGCAATGTGTCACTTACCTCCTTTGACAAATGCTTTGAGATTGTTGGAGGAATGGTGCAGCCTAAGCACAAAGTGTTACATGCAAGCTCCTTAGATGTCTGCAAAGCTTCTGGGGGTATCTGATTAAACATACCTCTGTGTTTGCTCTCCCTTTCTTCAAGGCTTCCCGAAATCCACGCATCTTTTATTTGCAGCCCATGCTGTGCCTGCTTTTTGTCTCCAGTGTTTTGTGTGTATGTTTGATCCTCTTCCTGCTCTTCTCTTTACCTCCTCCCTTCCAAAACCTCTATTCCTGCTTCTCTGTGGACTTGAACTTTTTTGATTAGTTTCTTTCATGAGCCATTCCCATTTCCAAACATGAAAGGCCTGATCACAGCTGCACTTTGCCTTTCTCTTAGTACAGAGGCTCGAAGCTTCCCTTGGATCACACGGCCCCCTTTTCCTTGTGTAGCATGCTTTTGATGCTGTATGAGTGCCATGAAACCAAACAGTTTAACTAGATGTGCAAAGTTTGGGGTGTGGTGTCATGTCTGATCTTAGGCCTCTTCTATAAGAAAGCAATCTGTCTGTGATAGTTCCCCAAAAGTAATTTTGGGAATCCCCCGTAGGCCTACAAATCCAAGGAATTTGCAGGTGGGGAGAAAAGTCCTCCGTACAACATAGCCTCTTGGATGGGTGGTTCCTTGCAGGTGGAGAGGAAAGTCTTGGAAAAGCTTTCCACAGTCATTGGCTGGCATTTTGTTAGTGACACACACAAGTATAACCCAATGCTTTGGGGGCTGGTCATTGTAGAGACTGGTATTTTGTTCCTCCCTCCACTATGACCAAAATCCCTCAAGAATCCACTGTTTCACTAAAATAACTCCCCTCCATGGCCTTTCAGTGACCACTGTAGGGCAGAAGATGGAGAAGCATCTAGCTATGTCCCCATAGCCAGACTCAGAATCATGATATCATCCTCCTAGACCTCTGGAGAGTCCCAGCAGATCTCAGCAACTGATGTCACCAATCTGTGTCTGGCTCCGGAACATAGCCAGATAGTTCTCCAATCCCCCTGCTATCCATCAGCCACTGAGTGGTTGTGAGGATAAAAGGCTTCAGTGGCTAAACCATGAGTCACGGGTAGATTGGAGGTACATAACATAGGGTTTTTTTTAAAAAAAACCCACCAAAACTTTATTGATAATAGTTTCAAATATGTTTACAACAAAGCACACTGTTAAAGAGGAAGTAGAATTTGTTGTTGGCATTCGTTTCCTCGGTGAAACAAGTTTTGTTGGATTATATAGAAGTGTGATTTCTTTTCTGAGGTAGGGAGTGGGTGGGTATTGAGCTCCCCTTCTCCCCAACCTAACACAGAAGGGGCTGACGAGACAGAACACAAAGAGGCATTTCAGTGGAAAGGAGAGGGAAAGAGTCAGAACAAACACAAGGTGCCCTCTCTCCACACCCTTTGAGTCACAGCTCCCTCAGCATCCAGATCTTTTTAAAAGCAAGTCTCTATAATGGGTGCCACCTATCACTCCCAGTTAGAACTGCAGATCAAAATGGCTGTTTCCTTGTCAGTGTTGTTATCAGCTTGCCCAAGTGGATGGATCTTCCCAGCAACTTAAGTTTCCAAGCCTCTGCACCTTTACAGCAGGTCTAGGTCTTCCATCCTCACCCTCTGTCTCCATAGCATAGGAGATATATAACATAGTTCTGATTAGAAAAATTTTATGCTACACTCTGCAATACAGGATTACCAGCTATAGTTTGCTAAGAGTCAGACACAGGATATGTGACACCATATACCAAGCGATAACTTTACCCCAAGTTTCTGCAGTGTCCTTCTAAAGGATGGCAAGAATGTGACCACTCCTGTTCCTCCTTGGATGCCTTATTAGCTGTTGTGATGAGGAAGATTATTGTTGCAGTTCATTTTGGTACCCAGTGCACAGCCCTTACACTTAAACATGGACCCAAACACAATTTGGGTCCAAGTTACTCATATGACCATGGTTCTGTTTTCTTGGTATGGAAAGCAGAATGCAGAGCTCTTCCCATTGCGTTATCCCAGGGCTTGAAATAACTGCTCTTTTTTGGACTATAATTCTTGGGGCTGGTTTACATGGCAGTTTTTATTGCGCTAAGTTGCGCTTTAGCGCTTTCCCGCATCAGTGGTGGGTAGTTTACACGGTATATATACAGCTATATTTTGTGGCTCTTTGATTTTTTCTTGCTTTGAGATTCACACAGCCAAATGTGCTGGGGGCATGGCCAGGCATTGGAGAGGAGACAAAGGAATGCCATAGGAATGTCTGCCCTGACCCCAACTCCGTGTGCTTAGCAGCATAGAGGCAGTCACTCTTTGCCTCTCCCCCCCCCCCCAGTTCCCTGCCCACAAATCAAATGGAAGGTTTTTTCTCCTTGCTTAACAGCATTTTCTAGCCAAATAAACAGACTGTCAAAATAGCAGTGCAGCTCTGCTGCAGCCCTTAGTGAAATGGTTTATCTCCCTCCCCCAAACACAGGATCACAGCTGATGAACGGAACTTTACATACTTGCAAAACAGCAGAGAGGAGGAGAAGGAATACTCCCTGACTGAAAATTGTTGGGAATCCTTTTTGTTTGCAAACTGGCTTGCAAAACAGCAGAGAGGATTTTTCAAAGTTTCCTCTAATCGCTACTGACTCTACCTCCCAAACTCCCCCTCTTTTAAGCCCACCCCTGCATCATAGCAACCAATCACAGTGAAGCTCTGCTGTAGCCCTTAGTGGAATGGTTGTTTACACTGCCAATAATGCGCTACATTGCAAATATACCTGCAAAAGTAGTGACATCCCTTGCCACGCTATATTTGGGTGTTTTACCTTCCCCCCTTCTGAATGAGGCAATGCTGTGGCTCGACCCGTGTGAACTATGAGCTATCTTTGTGGTATATTTAGAGGAATATTTGCCCGTGTAAACGCACCCTTGGAGTCCCCCAGCCAGCATGGACAATGATACTGCTCTGACTCCACCTAAAAGCATCTAAGGACTTCTTTCCCCACATGTAGCTCTCTCCTTCTGAGGAGAATCATGTGTGCATCAGGAAAGGATGAAATGTTCACTATTTTGTAAGTTGTGTCAGCCTCAACTTGATGCAAACTGCTTGGGTGCGTTGAGTAATGACCCAGGACCAGGTGCCCTCAGAAAATTAAGTCTCTCGTCATAGACAGTGACATCAAAGAGGGACCAAAACTCTCAGTCCTTCTCAACTGAGACCAGTGTCTTGAATCTCCTATCCATGAAACCCTTAGGGGGTGCCACTGCCCATTGACTCTGATGAGTAGGCTTCAGTGTACAAGGAGAACAGAAGAAACCGTTTCTACACCAATCTATTCTCCTAGTCTGATTGTAAATCCTTGCCAGTTTATCCCAGGCAGAACGGGTAACTATTTGGTACTTTACTTGCAGGGCTGCTCTCCGTGGTGCTGAATTCAAAACCTGGGCTTTGTACCTATAGTGCTGGCCATAGTAGTAAAACTACAGCTGTTCAGTGGACTGTTCTATCTTGTGCCTCCCCACAAGACACATCAAACAGAGAAGCCAACAAAACCTCTGATAAAGCATGACATATTGGGCTGCATCTGCACAGCATGTGGCATGGTCTGGAGTAATACCATTTTGCAGTATATAATACCATGGATGGTATAAATGAAGAAGCTTGTCATATCTGAAGGCTACGGTTTTAAGCAGAATGGCTCTCCAGGATTTAGCAAAGCTGTCTGTTATAGTGAGACAGCTCTGGGTGCTTTTATTCGCAGATGGAACTTTTCAATTAGCACTATGTCATGTTTGAACATTCCAAATGTAAATTAATGATTAGCTGCATTCAGTACAACATGGCCTCTTGGATGGGTGGTTTCATACAATCTCAACTCCCCTCTTTCCAGGTGGAGTCCCATCTCTCTTTTCAAGTAGAAGGAAAGTGCTCACTTGGCTCTGGCATTTGACATAGAAAAAAGTTGTTGCTCTATTCATTCCATTAGCACACAGAGGATCAGTTTGAACCTTGAGTATGTGTTTGTCATACTTTATTTCTCTGAACAATGCACCTGTGTTTGCAAGTCCTTGACTACAAGTCTCATTTGGCATCTATGAGTTGTAAAGCTTATCTGGCTTAGATTATGAATCTTTTCCTACAACAGTGGTGGGGAGACTTTTAACCCTCCAGATGTTTTGGATTAAGCTCCCAGCTTCCATACTCAGCATGGTCAATGGTAGAGGATTATGGCAGCTAAATACCAAAATATCCAGAGGTCTAAATGTTCCCCTCTGGAGATGAAAATAATCTTGCCATTGGGGAGACTTTGGTCAAAACACACCATCAAAAAAGCCTGTCAAATATTCTCAAGTTCTGTAGATGTTTTGCCTCCAGTACAAAACCAAGACATTTAGCATGCTGTTTCCTGATGTGTTTTCTACAATTTGTGCAAAATGTTTCTGTGCAGAAATAGCATATTTTCTTTTTGTGTAGCTAAAGATAACACATATAGTAAACATGAAAGGACAGGCTGATTAATCAAATAAATGCAAACAATACATCAAATACCTCTATCTATCTATCTATCTATCTATCTATTTAATTTTCAGCTTGATTTGGGACACAAAGTGTCTTAAAATAATTTAAAACAAATTTAGCTAAAACTTTATTTTATAAAGTTAAAAACAATTGGCACATGGTTAAAAACAGTTTTAATCACATTAAAAACTAACTTGAAAAGATGAAAGCACAGCACGTTACTTTCAAACACCTTTCCACCACATGATTTAAGAACCAAAGTCCTGCATAAATATAAATCTTTTTGCCTGCTGGTGGAAAGAAAGAAGAGAGGGAGGCAAGTGGACCTGCCATGGAAAGGCATTTCACAGCCTGGCAAGCAACCACTGAGAAGGCTTTTTCCTGTGTCCTCACCAAATCTCCCAGTGATGGCGACGCGAGCAAAAGATATTCTCCTTTGAAAAAGATCTTAAAATCTTTCACATAGCCTACTTTTTAACAGTCTATACAACAAGGTAACCTTTAACACCATTTCAAATGTGCTTTTCCAGAAACGCAGAAAAATCTGTTTCAAAAATGTGCAAGGATCTCTCTGAGATCTTGCCATTTAATGGTGAGGAGCGAGTTTGTTTCTCTGTTGCATTTTCTCTTTGACCATGCAAGGACAAACCAAGGCAGGATTTACATCACCATTCCCTTGAGTTCCCCTATCAGTGAGGAGTGGATTTGGTTCTTTGTTGCCTTTTCTCATTGGCCATACAAGGACAAACCTAATCAAGATGCACAGCCTTATTCTTTTGATACTGCTATAGCCAAAGACAAGAGAAGAAACCCATTAGAATGTCTGCAGTGGGAATTCCTATGTACCATAAATGCAGGTGGCACCTTTTGCATTTGTTACAAGCTCATAGCATTGGGGTGAAAGACAGCCCTCTTTCTCCTTCTGTTAGATGCATTACAGTAGGAAAGCATTGGGATAGAAAGGGGAGCAAAATTGTCTGTTAGCTCACTGTCAATTGGCCCATCACTCCCCTTTTTGCTAATTTGCGATTTTTATTTTCATACGTGTGACTGGCAGCTAGAAGGTTCTGACATTTTTTGGCATAAACACCCAGCCTATTATTATGCTTGCATTAACATTTTGAAAAACACATGATGCGGCTCCAAGGAGGAAAGGAGGAAGGGAGTAATTACATGTCATCACATTGATGCCTCATCAAAGGAAAGTTTACTGTGTAATTGTGCCATGATTTATCCAGGTTTAATGTGTGTGCCACTCTACAGAGGCATAGTGCCTTCGCTTTCCTCTCTTTCCAGGTTTACTTACAAAGACGCAAATTATTCTCTCTCTCTCCACCCCATGGGACTACGTTGGACTAAAATAAACTTGGCAATATTAGCTTTCCATAAATATGCTTAGACATTATGGTGGAGCTCTCCTTTGCATAATAGTTATTTAATGCTTAGTGTAAATATGTTGTGTGTTATATTGGCTAAGCTATCAAGCACAACTTTCTTTTGACGACAGGGACAAATAGTATTATTGTTGTTACTTTGCCTTCTGCATTTGCAGAAGAGGGCCTCTCCACTCTTATATTTATTTCAGTGCTTTTCATAACAACATCATACAATAAAGCCAGTCTTGCTGAAGCACCTCATCAGCCAATGCTAAAGCATTGGCTCTTCCCCACCCTGCTCATTTTTAAAGACTTTACTCTTGTGCCAGTGGGAGAGGTATTGTTTAGATGAATACAAGTAATTCCACAATTTTTTTTTATTTTTTCCCCTTTCTACAAGAGCCAAGTATGAAGGAGTAACCTCTCCCTGATCCAAAGTTTCATTCATTGCAATAGAATAGGTTTCTTTATAGCAATGAAATATTGCAAGATTGAACTGAGAGGTGATGCAGTTGTGTGATGGAAGGAAGAGGTCATGAAAGTTGGCCAGTTTACAATAAGAATGCTGTCAAAACTCCATTATGGCCAAAACCCAGTATAGAAATTCAGGTGCCATCTTGGGTTGTGTGAGAAATCTACTCAGGCATTGTTTTATTTTGTTTTGTTTCAAGGACTTCATTTTCTTTTCACCCAGATTCCCCATAAGCCAGATGTAATTTTCACCTTGATCTCTGCACATTGGGGAGCAGCTGTTAATCCCTCCTCCTCAAAATGCACATATTTGAAAAGGCTGTGTAGATATGGTATGTATTTCAAATACATGCAAAACATGACTTCACCATGCATTTGTCAAGGAGGAGATGTATTCAAGCAATGTCTACAATAAAAAACAGGTACTGTATATGGAATTGCATGGGGGTCAAGGGCCAATATTCCCCATATCCCCCGCAACCTGTCTCACCTCTTTCTCTCCTTAATGGTTCTCCAAAAACTTTGTCTGAGAACATCCAAAAGGGGTGACAAGAAGTGATGCTGTGTCACTTCCAGTTGCCATTTTGAGAAGGACTCTGCTCAAAATGGAAGCATTTAGGGGTGTTGGAGGTTCTGGGGGATTCGTCTATGGGGCTAGAGGTGTTTTCACATCTTACATTCACAAATTGCTTCAAAAATAAGGAAAAATATGGGAATAGGAGGGCTTAGGGAGACTGTTGGGGGAATTTAGAAACCACCAAAGTGAGGTCTAGGGGCCGCATGTGGCCTATGGGCTTCACTTAATCCTCTCCTGACTTAAAACATGCATGTAAATGTGTGCACATTTGAATGGGTTACATCCTACCAAACATGCATATGAGCACACCCATTGAATGTCAGCAGAAGAAAGAGTAAACTTTGTAAGTGTACATATACCTTGCGGCAGCTGCTGGAATGAAGCTCTGTCTCCAGTAGGGTGTCATCGCTGTCCCCTCTTCATGATAGAAGTTCCTACTAGACACACTAGTGACAGAGGAAAACAGAGGTTGACAATGCTGTGGGCTAATCTGTTAGGAAAAGATGGCTTTGGTTCAGTGTTGGGGGTTTGGACTAGTGGCCTTTTTGTCAATACCAACTCTGTGAGAGGAAAGAATCCCTTGTTTTTGTTAGCATTAAACATGAGACCAGTGCTTTATATAGTCAAGTAGTGGGTATGGTAGGAATATTTATAAATATTTGGACCCCAGACAAAAGAGGGGTGAGGAGTTATTGAATATCAGGAAACCTGTTAAGGAGAATGCTGGATGAAAGAGGATCTTTACAATCTGGGACTCATTTTGTGTGAAAAATACATCTGTTTAGTTTGTGCCCAGAAGATACAACATTCCTGCTCAGAAATGATTTTATCTGAGCAGAAAGCAAGTTATAAAATTTTCTGTGCAGAAAACATGATTTTCTCTACAAAAATATATTTGGGGGGGGGGTTTGCACAGAAAAGTCTGTTTTTTGCACACAAAAAAGGCCTCACATGTGGATTTTGTGTAGATGCCAATCCCAAACTGTGAATAACCCTTGAAAATGGCAGAGGTTTTTAAAGGACTTTTTCACAGTGAGGAGAAAAGTGGTTATATTATTTGTTCCTGCCCTTGACAAAAATGTTTATGAAGATTTTAATCCTTATCCATTAGCTTATAGCAGCTTTCCAAGCTCAGATAGAGTTAGGGCTCTGCCTTATGTTATCAAAGTACAGTACTCCCCCCCCCATTGTACATTGAAACTGATACATGTATCATGTACCAACTCTCTGCTAGCTACAGTTTCAGATTGAGGAGGAACTCAGTGATGGAGCACACTATATACCAGGAGAAGGTCCTTGTTCATTTCCCAAGATGTTTGTTTAAAAGATCAGATAATAGGAGAAGGCTCTACTTGAGACCCCAGAGAGCCTCTGTCAGAGTAAACAATAGTAGCCTAGTTGGAGAAATATTCTGACCCAATATGTAGCAGCTTCCTATGACCCTATTCACCTTGAACTGCATCAGGCCAAATTCTAACTTTGCATCACATATACTGTGTTGGAGCCAGGATATGCCTTCCGTTGATGGAAAGTTTCTGCTCATGTTAAGTCCTTCCACACTGGAAGTGAAAAATCTTTCCACTTGAATGTCCACCACAGCACGCTTACCCCATTCAGCAAGGCCGCCTGCCCATCTGGTAGGCATATTCAGGGGGCTGGAGAAACTATCATGGGAAGGGAACAGTAGTGAAGTCTGCTTCCACCAGTCCAGTGACACATGCTTAAATTGGAATTCAGCCTCTTTATGCTTCGTTCTTCTAGTTTGAACTTTTCCCTGTCTGCCAGCCCACCTTAGGTAGAATGTAAATATATTTTGGGTTAGGATCTTGCAGCCCATACAATCTCTGATTAGACCATTATGACCCTCCAAACGTTAATGAATGACTCCCTTTATTTCTAACCCTTGGCAGGTTTGGCAGGGGCTGATGGCAAATGGAGGACCAAAGTTTCCTGAGCCCACATCTGCATGAGTACTATTCTTACAAACTACAAGCTATACTTCACCTTCTAAGCAAAAGATTAAATTTTCCATACTCAAAGGTATCCCAGTTGAGCAGGAAGATGATTTCTAAGCCAAGTAATAAAGCACTCTGAACCCCTTAATGCTGCAAGGACTGGTGAAACCAAATCACACCCATGGTGTAACCATTTTATTTCACTTTATTCCAATAATTCTAGTTTCTAACTCCTTCATTTTTGTGCAATCTCTTCAATTTTTGTGCAATCTTTACTGGAATGGGCTCCCATTCCAGTAAAGAATATCTGTTGGTACCCTTTGAGCAGGAGTCTGCAGTGGTGGAGATTACAGCTGGCTGGGATTTAACCCTCCAGCACATGTGTGCAAATGTTAGTGGAAAGAGGAAGCCATAATAAGTCATTCTGACCTTGTTCGGTGTCTTTGGTAAGATGATATATTAAGGATCAACATGCTGGTGTGCATTTTCAAGTGTGTTTAATGGTTTGGTAATGCAATGCTAGAATGTTATTAATCTTCTAAGAAGATTGGCATTAGCTCAGCTTTAACAACTAGTCTCCACAAATACGTTAACAGGATGTGCCCAGGGTTGGACACATGAACATCTGTGTCCAACATCTGTATCTTTGTAATGATTATAGGCTTGTGCCCTACATAATGCTCTGTTGAAATTAGATCTGGTATTTATACCTTTCTCACATCTGCAACAGACTAAATCCTAAGCCATGCGGTCAATGATAAAAGGGGATAGGTGGAAATGGAGTGACAACAGGTGGAATTCAGGGTGTTTTTTAAATACTTTTTGATAATTCCTTGTTGTTGAGGTGATGTGGTGGATTAAATGCAAAGTAGATTTTTTCCTTCACTGTTAGTGACAACAATTAATCCTTCCCAGTGGCTTAAATGGATCATAGGGAATGAATAGAAATTCAAGGACAATGGATGCATTTAGACTTGGGATGTTAAACCTGAGTCTGTCCTCATATGGTAAACAAGACAGCACTCCCGCTTTTTTTTGCTGCAAGATGCCAAGATAGATCCATCTCCTGGCCTATCTATCTATCTAATATATCAATCATCTATCCTATCTATCTATCCCCCCCCCCCCCGTTTACTGTGTAAAATGCACAAAATAAAAAAGGGTTCTAACTTTTGCAGTGTTGCATGGACTAGGAAAGAGCACTGGATGGGTTGTTCATGTTTTTGTCATTTTGTGTTTGCTCTGTGCTTTTATGTCTGAGGTACATGAGGGCATATCCTAGTGACTTTTCAGTAGTTTTGTGTCGAGAGCATTCAAACAAACTATGCAAAACACAAGAAGGAAAAACAAATTGGTGACTCAGTCTTCTGCTAGAGGCAGAACTCATGAAGGAGTTGCTAAATGTTTAAATCTCAACCATGGTCAGATTCCCCTTTACTCAGTCTAGCATGGTGTAGTGGTTTGGGTGTTGGTAGGACCCTGGAGACCTCATGTGGGCATGGAAACTCACAGGGTGACCTTGGGGAAGTCATGCTCTCTCAGCCTCAGGGGAAGGCAATGGCAAAATCCTCTCTGAACAACGAAAACCCTGTGATAGGTTCACCTTAGGGTCGCCATAAGCTGGAAACAATTTGACAGGACACAACAGTTTACATGTTAACTCGGGACTAAAGTAAAATCTGATTTCTAGGTTCTTAATTTTCACTTGCATTTTCAGTTTTCCTCTGCCTCTTTGAAAGTGTTTCTCTTGCTGCTCATTAATTCATGCAGTAACAAATTTGACTTTCTCACGGTTTGAACAAGGATCACGTGCCCTTTTCTTTCTCCTTTCCTTTCTCCAAGAAATAATTGTTTCCCATTTGACCAACAGGCTATAATTCTACAGCTAATATGGCCCTTTCTCTCTATTATTGTACATGTCTTAATATGTGGGAAAATAACAGAATATGTGAGGGGAACTGGGTGCAAGGAGACAGCAATATTGCCAACCAGTGCATTCTTGGGACCCCTGTAATGCTTCTTGGAGCTTATCCAGTGCCTTCTAGGAGCTCTGGGCAAAGGCTTTCATTTAGCTCTAAGAAATCCAGATTATTGGCCATGTGGTGGCTGAGGATTCGCTTCAGAGCAAAGCTTGGGCGGACGTCCAGTGGACAGGACTCCGCTCTGGCATGTTTTGTTTTTTTTTAATTAATTGATGGTGTGCATTTCTTGATAGGTGTGTGGATGCTTATCCAGTTTTACAGTATTCTGGGACCATGTATATTCACTTATTCATATGCCCGTCTGAACAGGAAAAAAAAAATCCAGCTGCACAGCCGGAAATAGCATGGTGCATAGGACACATGATTAGTGTCGGCCTGCCCCTTGACTCTGACAGTGTTTAGCGTGTGGCAGGATACTCTGATCTACAGTCGGAGAAGCCTGGTGAGTGTGTCATTTACAGGGCCACTGCAGATCAAAGAAATCCTCTGTGGCTATGAGGTAGGTGCAGGGCTTCCCACCTGTGTAGTCATGCCCATGAATATCTTCAAAAAGAGTCTGAACAGCTACCTTCTGGGGATGTTTTACCAGGAGATCCAGCAGTGAGCAGGGAATTGGAGTCAATGACACAGGAGACCCCTTCTAAGTTTGTGATTCTATTATTCAAATGTATTATATTAATCACTTATAAATCACATTTATAAATTAGGATATGAAAATATTATGCATGCTTCTGCTCGCTCTCTTGCTCTCTCTGTTATGCTCAAGGTCAACCCTGCTTAGAGATGCCTCTTTAAATTAGATTTGAGGGTAGGGATGCCAGGTTGAATATGGGACAGTGCTCCTGTGTCTTTAATAGTTAACAGTTCCTGAAGCAGAAAGACATTGTGTACTTCCATCTGGCAGAACTTTACACTATGCCTTCCTGCAGTGGTGGCACTAGTACAGTCCAGAGAGGCCAAACCATGCAGGTGACACCATCAGGGGGAGGGGTGACCCCACTTTAGTGATGCTACAGCCTTCCTGCTCCAGGATCTGTTAACTATTAAAGGTTCTGGAGCCCTGCCCCATATTCAGGCCAGCAAACCTATCTGAGCAAAACACATTGCCCTCATTTGCACCACAGCCTGAATGGCCCCTTCAATTTTCATGCATTTGTATGGCTCACTTTCCAAAGGGCTGCCGTGATTGACTACATGTCCCTGTTAATTTTTTTGCAGCAAGGGTGAGCAAAGTGCAATTCTGGAACTGCATGTGGCCTCCAAGGTTATTTAGATGGCCCTCCAAACTCTCCAGACTGCCCATTTTTCTGGCCAAAATAAAATAAAATAAATTGCCTCTCCTGGAAGGCTTCTGGAGTTAAACAACTCCACTGTTGAACATTTTTAGGGGAGGGGGAATTCTCAAAACCAGAAGTGGATCTCCAAAAGAAGAATGTCCCATGAGCAGAAATTTGTCCCCCAGACCTGCCAGAATTGTCTACTCCAAGGTCTCTTTTGCACTATGCAATCATAGCACTATGATTCCACTTTTCTGGCAAGATCCAGGTTCCCACTCTGCCCTATGGAACTGATACAGTGTGAAAGGTTATTGCAGTTAAAGACCAGAAGTATTTTACAGACAAAAAAACTATATACGATAATATATAAGATATAATTTTCTAGGTAAAAAGCATACAACTAAAATAATGCATGCAAGTCTCTGCTATAATACTGAAAAAGAAAAAGGCCAGTATATTACAGTTCCAGCTATTTACTATTCATAACCAGTTTCCTACAAGGAATAGCAAATGCACAAAAAAATTGCCACTTTTTATATAACCTGGTAATTCAGGTCCTGACAATAGATAATCCACATAGAATGTGTCAGATCTCCCTGGATGTTTTTTGAGAATTGGATAATAACCAATAGGATGAAGGCCTATGTGTTCCTTTACAAATCGTTTTGAACAAGGGGGAAAAATGGTGATGCACATAGATTGTACATATCTGTGGTCAAATGCTGCTTCGAAAGTCATCAAGTCAGAGTTTGGAGATATTATTATTATTATTTTATTTTTAATTATTTTTTGCAGGGTTGGGGCTTGAATTCTGGCCTCTAACCTCTATGTGCTCCGGGAAGGTCTGCGGCAGAACCAGCTATACTTGCACAAACTCTCGAGGATCCATTCACGCTACTCAATTATATGTGATTCCTCTTTAGCTGCCATGGCAACATCCTATATAATATTGGGATTTGCAGTTTAGGGAAGGATATTTAGAATTCTCAGCCAGAGAACGCTAGTGCCTCCCCAAACTACAAACCCCAAGATGCAGCCCTGGCAGTTTAAGTGGAATCATAGTGCTACAATTGTGTAGAATGAGTGCTGGGTTACATACTGTGTTTTGATTTCTTCCATAGTCCTCAAAGATGAACTAGTGTTGTGTAAATGTATCCTCTGGTGCTGCAAAGTCCCGTGTTCAGGAGCTCCTCCTATGTATCTCCTTGCTGCCACACCAGTCTCTCCAAAAAGCCACTGCCAGTAAAAGATTTCTGATTTGTTCCTTTTTAGCAAAAGAAGGCTCCTTACCTTAAGTCTTTTTCCCCCTTGCAGCAAATTTACATTTAAATATGTGTGTTACCTTGAAAGCATTACTGAATTGCAGCATAAGACTTTAAAAATGGTTCGAAATGCATTTTTCATATACTTTCATCTTAGTATTGATTTTGTTGTTCTCATTCTTTTTTCACTAAAGAGACTTCATAAAATACTTCCCCCCCACCACCACTGGGGTCTCAGCTTTACAAGACTCTTGGTTTATCCCTTCCCACTTTGCCAAAAACACATATATGAAGGGTGTTAGTGTGTCCCATTAAGTGGCCTTTGGCAAACCCTTTCTACCTCTAGTTTTACTTCCCTCTTCCACTATTATATCTGGCAATAATAATACTGATCTGCCATACAGGTTTGTAGTAAACCTTCCTGCAATAATATCTGTGAAGAGCTTTTCATACTCTAAATAGGTATATAAATGCTAAACAGCACCATTATAATTTCAGGGAGTCATACAGACCACTAAGATCTTCATTAAGACTGACGCAAAACGGTGATTGCTATCTCTAAATTTTTATAAAGGCCTATTCCACCTAGATTTCCTTTTTTACAAAAGTGATGCTAGGTTTGCAGGGGAGGTTGAATAAAAGGAGATATAATGGCTAAACCCCACCAAGATACAGGTTAATAGATACTTTTGCTATTAAAAAAAAAAAACTTTCTCCTCATCCTCCTTATCATCATCATCATCATCATCATATAATTATTATTATTGACAACAGAAAAAAGTCTCCTTTTGATGACAACTATTAAAACTATATAGTCAATGCTTTTAAATGGCTGGAGATCACATCTACAACATGGTATTGTTGTACAGTAGTTGTCGTCGAATGCCTTCAAATCATTTCCAACTTATGGTGACCCTGAGTTTTTTTTGGCAAGGTTTGTTTGCCATTGCCTTCCTCTGAGACTGGTTACCCACTGGGTTTCATGGCCATGTGAGGGTTCAACCCTGCTCTCCTAGAATCCTAGTCCAACATTCAAACCACTATACAGTAGCACCCCCCGTATCTGTGGAACTAATATCCACTGATTCAGATATCCACAGGACACAAAACAGCACACCTACCATAGAGTCTTCTTAGAAAATGCCTAGAGAGGCATCCTCTCTAGACATTTTCTATCTCCTCCAAAGCAACTCTATGGTTTTCCTTGGGTTTTTTTCAGGCTGTGAGGCCATGTTCTGGAAGAGTTTATTTCTGACATTTTGCCTGCATCTGTGACTGGCATCCTCAGAGAATGGTTGGGTAGGAGTGTGTGTGGGATTTATATACTGTGAACCCCTGTTGGGGAGGATATGTAAATTTGTGTAATTGAATGGCTAGTTTCTGGGTGGAAATATGCACCCAGGGAGCCCTGGTGGCGCAGTGGTTAAATGCCAGTACTGTAAGTCACCACATTGCAAGTTCAATTACAGAGGGCTCCAAGGTTCACTCAGCCTTCCATCCTTTCGTAAGTCGGTAAAATGAGTACCTGGCTTGTGGGGGCAATTAGCTAACACACATTGGAAACTGCTTAATGCAGTGCAGATGTGTCAATTGCTATTGCTTAAAACAATTTGTAAGCCACTCTGAGAGCCTTTGTGGCTGGAGAGTGGGGTATAAATAAGTTAAGTTAAACAGGGGTTCACAGTATACAACCCCCCCCACACACTCCTACCCAACCATTCTCTGAAGATGCCAGCCACAGATGTAGGCGAAGCGTCAGAAAGAAACTTCCAGAACATGACCTCACAGCCCGGAAAAAACCCAAGGAAAATCTTTGGATGCCGGCCGTGAAAGCCTTCGACTTCACAACTCCATGGTATTTTAAACCAGACGTCTCATTATTTTCAATGGTGTTCACTGTTATCCATGGTTTCCGGTATGTCCCCCTGTAGATACAGGGGTCCTACTGTACCATGCTAGCTCTCATAATATGTATACTGAATGTTAAGTACTCAAAACCAACTTAGAGTATAGTAAGGATGGACAAACTGTGTCACAAGTCTGGTTTTTCCCCATTTTTGTGGCCCATGAGTGCCCTCCCCATTTTTTATATACATACACGCACACACCATGACCAATTGTTACTTGCTCCTGGAGGCCTCCAAGAGTCCTGAATTTATTTCCCCACATTTGTTTACCTGGTGTGGTGTGCAGTGAGTCTTTAGGGGCAAAAAATGGCCTTTAAACTGCTAGAAGTTTCCCAGTCCAGGTTTAGTGGTTAGTATGTGGAAAGTGGTTTAGGAAATCTATGATGAATCCACACCGACTAAGTCATTGAAATCACTGGTTTACCTTGGGCCAGTCTATCTCTTTTTAAGCCTGATCTACTAAGCAGGAGTGCTGTGAGGGAAAAATATAGAGAGGAGAGCTACATATACTACTTCAATTTCATTGGAGGAAAACTGAGATACAGTAGGACCCCTGTATCCACTGATTCATTATCCACTGATTCAATTATCCACGGGTCACAAAACAGCACACCTACCATAGAGTCTTCCTCGAAAATGTGTCCTCTCTAGCCATTTTCTAGGTCCTCCAAGGCAACTCTATGGTGTTTTAAACCAGAAGTCCCATTATTTTCAATGGTGTTCGCTATTATTTATGATTTTCAGTATCCACGGGCCCCCTCAGAACCATTCCCCAGTGGATATGGGGGGTCCTACTGTATATGTAATAGCTGTGCCACTCAGATTGGGGCAGAGGTGGTTTGAGGTATGACTTTAGAAATATACATCTTGAATTGTTTCATTCCTGGGCGGTAGACAAGACAACTCTCTGGAAAGGGTCATCTGCAAGGTGTTATCATCCACATAACCCAAAAAAGCATATCTATATAGAAGAGAAGGGAAAATATTTAGGCCTCAAGTGTGGGCCTTTTATCACGTTTCATTTCTCTGAAAGACCGTTAGACATCATTGGCAAAAACAAGGTCAGCGGGTACTTTTCAAGTGCACCTAAAGGCAGCCACCAGAAAAATAGAGACCTTCAAATTATTTAACACTGAGATACATTCAAATGGTTGATATGGTGGGGTGTTGTTGTTGTTGTTGGGATGGTTAGAGCTAGGTTGCACCTAAATTTGATGCTTGTCTAGGAAAGTAATGCAGCCCCCTGAATAGGGCATTGCAGATTCCCCTTTAGAAATAACAGGGCTGCCACATCCCATTCAGCTAGTTAACAGTGGTGGCCCATTGTTATACCTTTCCTTTGTGGTCTTCTATAGATCATGTTTATTACGTTGATACAAACCCTTTGATATTGTAATTGTGATGTACACATTATAAAGATAAATGTGTTGAGCTTAATGAGAATGGATTGCCAATAAAAGCTGAAAACAAGAAAAGCTTCTCTCTCTCTTTTTTAAAGCAGTAATCTCATAAGGAAAACTGTTAGGTTGAGATTTTTTTTGGGGGGGGGGAATCACTATGAATCTAAGTATCATATTTCCAGGCTGTTGGTGATTAAAATTTTGATGTTAGTAGCTTATTAATTACTGTAGATGGAGAGAGGATGAGTACATCAACTTGAGTAAATCAGGAAACTTTTCTGGTCTCAAGAGAGACCAAAGAAAAGAGCTGTAACTTTGCATGGAGATGGTTTCATGCTTGCCAATTCCAAGTAGGACTAGAGGGCTATGTGGCCCTCCTTATATTGTCAGACTATAACTCCCATCATCTATACCATTCTATCTTATCTAGGGTTCATGGGAGCTGAAGCAGGGATATGAAATAACCACACTGATCTGTGATCACTGATCTGTTATGTTATTCAAATCATACTGTTTGACCATTTGTCAACCTCCTTGAGAAATCTTGACTGCAGCATGAGATAATATGCAAAGATTTGACCCAAATCCATTTGTAGTCCCAGATACAGTAGATCCACCAACTCAATGGGCACTTGATAAGTCAACACTTAGGGCCCGTCTACATGGTAAAAAAATAATAATACGTATGCCATTTGGAAGATGGCTCTTCCATACACATGGCCATTCGGATTCATACGTATCATTCAGAAGGGGGGCTAGCAAATCCCCCATAAACTACGTGGATTTGGCGTTTGGAAGGAGTAGCAGATCTTGGCTGTGATATACCAAGCACACACGCTCGCATTCACTCAATAAATTTCTTTATTGGCAAGGATTCGTGTGTCAGGAACATGGAATAAGGCCGAAACTGAATACAGCTGAAACAAACCCCCAGATAAACCCCACAGTGTGAGAAAGGCATTTAGGGAGGAGGAACGGCCCGGCTTGCACCGGGAAGATTTGACCTTGAGCCGTGGTGGAGAGCAGCGTTCCCAGGCCAACAAGGTGGGCTGGCCTCTCTCCAAAACCTCCAGAGGCCTAGGCAAGGGAAACAAGCCAGAGGCAGCCTCATGTCAGGGTCTTCCGTGAATTCTACTCCAAATCCCAGAATTCAGGGATGAGCCTGACAATGGCATAAAATCCGTACAGCCGTTCGAATGTCTGATGGTCTGTATGCCCCGTTCGCACACATACGTGCAGGCAGTGTAATCTGATTGGCTGGCTGAGTAGAGGAGGCGGGGCTAGCAAGGAGGGGAATTGGGAGCGGCTGCCATGTTGGATTCTCGGCTAAGCGAGAGTCCGGTAAGTCTGTGGATTATATATATATATATATATATATATATATATATAACATTGTAAATAGGGAAAACCAAATGTCCGCAAAGCAGACACCTTTTTAAATTAAAAAAAAAAGTGGGGGAGACTTAAAACCACCGCTTGGCTTGCTCGCTCCAGCCAGCTGGGGAAGGGGGCTCATACGGAGTTTAGGGGGGGGTAAAAATCGTGTAGGTGGATCGTATGCATACGAAAGACTGCCTAATCTTTTTTTTTACCCCCCAAACAGATTTTTTTAAAGCATATAGATGGACCCTTAATGCGATCCCGCATCAATCCATCATATTCCGAAGAAGGGGGGCCAAAAACTTTGCAGGAAAAGCCTTTCTGGCTTTTCCAGTATTTTTAAAAAGGCTTTGCTGGGAATGCACAGACCTGCTCATTAGGACAACCAATTCTCTTTGATGCACATTCCTGATAAGAGCGGAAGTGGACAGCTGATTGGTTGGATGTGCGGGTGGAGCTTGCTAAGAAGGCAAGCACCTGAAACCACCATGTTGGATTTTCGCCATAGAGATCATGCGCTGAGGTGACAAAACAGCCTTCCCCCACCCTTTTTCTTTTTATTTTAGTGGAATATTGCACTTCCGCACCTTGGATATGTTCTTGTTTTTTAAAAAAATACTGTTCGGTGATGGCAACTGGTGACAATAAAAATATGAGTAATTCACTCACATCTTGATTTACAGTCATACCCATTTGAACAACGAATGCAGATAGTTTTGCATACCTATGATCTTGCCAAAAATTTGTTGAGACAAATGTAAGCTGCTGCAAATTGGCATTAGTGCAAGTCAATCCACATTTTTCCCTTGTATAGACAAGCCCTAAGTCAATTTTTCCCCAAGGGATCTATTCTAGTTGATAATGACAATTTGATTTAGGCAGTAGTTTTCATTGTGTTTTTGATATTTTATGCAAACTGCAAACGTAATCCACACACATTACCAGCAAATTACACATGTAATTACAAATATAATTTGAACAAAATTACAAACATAATTTGTAATAGAAGTCCTAGGAGCAATAGGCTGTTTTCTTTGAAGACCATGCTGTATAGGATGATGGCAAGATTCAGTGTATGAAAAATATATCTTAATTTGTTCATTTAATATACTGTATGCAATACTATACTATAAGTTGAAAAGTTTAGTCTAAAAATTTACCTTGAAAACCTGGGTTGACTTATCCATGGGTCAGTGTTCAGAGGCCAGCACACGCAGTTTGGGGAAGAAGGAAAGGGGAAGTTTGTTGATAATCCGCTCCCTTGACCCCCTCCTCAGTAGCACGGGCTCCTCAGATGCCCTGAAAAAACATCCAGAGTGATCATCCTAGATCATGTCATGGAAATAGGTGGGGTTGAAAAAACTACCCTGCAAACTCCTCCCAGCTTGAGGCACTCAGAGGCCAGCCCCAACCAGCTCAGGGGAGAAGGAAGAAGGTAGCCGAGGCTGCTGAAAAGGCCCTAGAGCCCACCTCTGCATGCCTTAAGCCAGAAGTTTGCTGGGTTGCTTTGCGATGATCTGCTCCTTCAACCCCTTCCCTAGCAGCTTGGGTGAGATGGTGATGGAGTTAGATGGACATTTCAAGCAGTGGATGCTGATGGGACCTCTACCATTTCCACTGAATTGCCTGAGCTACCTGGCTTTGAATCTCCTAAGACTGTCTCAGGTGCTGTGGAGCCTGATGTCTTGTCAGCAAGTAAAAATCATTTGGACTTTTTTTTTTACACATATAGAGAGATCAGGGGGTGTCCATCTTAGGAAACAAAATGTCTTCAGCTGGTCCTGATGCAGATGGCCCCCATTCTCTTCCTGTTCCTCTACGTTCAAGAGATTTCTCCTCTTCCCCCCATGGTAATTAAAGTAGTGTCAAACTGCATTGTTTCTAAATTGTAGATGCACCCTAATGCTGTTAACATGCTGCAGAAATAATGCAGTTTGACACTGCTTTACCTATCATGGCTCCATCCTGTGAAATCCTGGGATTTGTAATTTGTTGTGGCACCACAGCTCTCTGACAGAGAAGGCTAAATATCTCATGAAACTACAACCTCCAGAATTCCATAACAGTTAAAATGGTGTCAAACTGCATTATTTCTGCAGTGTGGCAGCAGTCTAAGAGGCTTACTGCACTCTGAAGAAAAGCAGCAATGCAGTCTTCCCTGCTGCCTTACCACATGATGTCACTGTTTTTTTGGCGTTCTTTCATTTTCGTCCCATGGAGGACCGAACTAAAACCATGTCTTTTTTGCTAACAGTTTTTTTCTGGTTAGCAAAAAGACACGCTTTTACCTTGGCCCTTGCCATGTCATAAGGCAGCATGGAAGGCAGAACATCCCTGCTTCCTTGCTGCTTTTCTTCAAAGTGTGGTAAGCTCCTTAGTTAAAATAGTTGCTTCCTTGATACAGGGATTTTTAGAACTTAAAACACATTGGATTGGTTGTTAGTCTCTCTTTGATTGATCAGGTAGTCACTCTCTACTTGTTCTGTTTGTTTGTATCTGCATGCATGTATGTGTACTTTGCCAAACAAAAGGAGGGCAGCAGTTTTACACAGAGGCGTTTGGGGCAAATTGTGGAAATGTCAATAAAAGAGAAAAAATGTTGCATTGTGTTCAGGATGGAAGCAAAAAATCTAATTCAGCTTACCAGCCTCTTAAAAGGCTATGTCCACATGTCAAAAACAGCCTGCCTCATTGAGAAAAAGCAATTTAGCCAGATTTCCCCATATTCCTAGAATTTATGTTGTGTGCTTTCAAGTCATTTTGGGCTTATGATGATACAAACGTGAGCGTGCTCTAGGGTTCTCTGGCAAGATTTGTTAGGAGGAGGTTTATCATTGCTTTCCTCTGAGGCTGACAGTATGTAACATGCTGAAGGTCACCGAGTGGACTTCCATAACTGAGTGTGGATTTGAAACCTTACCTTCCAGAGTCCTAGGAGATTTTCAGACAGGAACAAAAAAAGTGTTCCTGTTCCAGAATCTCCACTCCCACGCCCGTCCTATCCCTGTCATGCCACAATCACCCTCCCCACCACACTTACCTCCTCTCCCATCATTCCGGCACCCCAGGAGTGAATGGAGCTCTAACGGAGCTCCATTCACTTCCTGGATCGAAATCCCGTGGATTCTCGTGACAAGATGCAAGCGTGGGAAATTCAAAAAGAAAAAGAACATGAAAAAAATGACAACCAGCACAAAAACACACTTTAAAATTAACAAATAACCTGGGGAGGGTCATAAAAAGTGTGTCACTTACCTTGATGTCCCGATCTCACCCGGAAGTGTTCTGGCAGGGACCTCCCATTGATGCTGGGATCTCGCCAGCATAACAGGGCACCTTTTCGTTCTCAGGAACATCCGTGACAGAAACAGAATGGGGGATCTATTGACAGCTTCTCTCATCAATAAAAAGCAGCTCCGGTGGAACAGCAGCAGAACAGGTGCATAACGAGGGGGGGGGGAACGATATCGTCTGAAAAGGGAAGCCATTTACGATCTCCTGGCGTTCATGTAACACCAATTTTAACATGTCTAATAATCTCCCTAGTCAAGCTACTAGACTATATGGATATACCCATGTCTAGATATAACCATGACTAAAACAGGGTGAGAGGAGACTTTTTCTGATTTTTTCCAAAGTCACCCCTGACTCTCAGGATAGCAGGGGCTATCTGGTAGGCTACCATATTATTGTTCCTGGTAGAAGGTAGTGAAATGACAGCAAAAAAGAAGCACACAGAGAAGAAGCTTGATTTTCTGAATAGGCCCAGTCCTGAACCTGATAACAAAATGCATCCATTAAGGACAAACATTGCATTTGATTATCAGGCTCAGGATTAAGCCCATTCAGAAGATCAAAAATGTTGCATCGTTCCGAAAGTATGCTTCTTTTCTGCTTCATATTTAACCACCCTCTACAACTTCAGCCCACTCTTTTAATCTTTTTTATTTTTAGTACCTTTCAAAAAGATGCACTGGTAATTCCTTTAAAAATTGCTCTCATTTATGCATTGCCTCTCTCTTTTGAATGAGAGAGGGAAAGGGGGAGAGAGAAAGAAATAGGACAAAGATGGCACTATTAATTTGCAATAAATAGTATATGGTTGTTACCTTTCTACAGCATTCTTTTAAATAAATGCATTTGGAATCTCTGTGTTCAATCAGCAAGCTCGACTCCCTCTGCAATTTGTTTGTTTGATCTACCTAGCAGCTCACCTGGAAAGTTTAATGTCTTGTTTGGCCTGTACTTGACTCTATTCTTTTCACTCACTTCTCCAATTTCCCCCTCCTACTTTAAAGGGGTTGTGTTCTGTGAATATCCCCAGCTTAATTTGCATTGCATTAAAGTAAAACATTTTAAATTTCTTCACAGCAGAAGTAAATTTGACAGACTTTATGAAGCTATTATACCTGCAGGTATTCTATACTTTTTAAAATACATTCTTGTCAAGCTATCTTAATTATATTATTATATGTACTTTTGAACTCCGTATCCAGTCGTGGATGATATATATTGTGCTTTTTGACAGCCAAGCCTAAAAAGCTACAATTTATATCAAAGTTCTGTGGCTGAACAAAGATGTATCTATTATGGATACAGGGGGAAATTTATTAATTTACTCGCTCTGTGTGTGTGTGTGTGTGTGTGTGTGTAGAATGCACTTACTCATTGACAGAGCTTTTGAGCTTTAATTTTCTAGCCAGGTGATTATTAAGTGAAATAGTTACACACATTCAAAGCTATGTTTTTATTTATTTATTTCATGTTGATTTGAGGCAAGAATTCAGGAGGCATTTCTGAATGGATGGGCAACTAACTCTGAATTCAGCACAGCATAAATACAGACAACCCTCTGTGCACATTAACCTTGCTAAACTTTCAGGGTTTTGGTGCAACAGATTCACACATTTACTGCTTGGTTGGAGACTCTTCTGTGAGCTGTCTTAAGATAAATACTGATGTTATGTTTGTTGTGGTGTCCTTCAGGTTGATTCCGACTTATGGCTATCCTATCATGGGGTTTTCTCAGCAAGATTTGTTCAGAGGGCTTTTTCCATTGCCTTCCCCAAGGCTAAGAGAGTGTGACTTGCCCAAGACCACCCATGGGTTTCCATGTCTGAGCAGGAATTTGAACCCTGATCTCCCAGAATCCTAGTCCAATATTCAAACCTCTACACCATGCTGGTTCTTGTTACATTTACAGGAAGGATTTATTTACATGATGTGTAGGGCAGGTATCAAAGATATGAGAGATGGGACATTGAATATCTTGTGATCTCTTGGTCAAAGGCTGAGAACCTAGGCTGTGTTATAACAAGTTTCTAGGGCTTATGGTTAACAACAGTGGCAGTCACAGAAAAATATGTGAGAAGCTCAGAATCAAAGAGACAACAGAAATCAACCACTATTCAACAAAGCTCACCCACTCTTGTCTCGGATGGCTGGAGAACAGCATAATTATTATAGCTGCCATGATTATAGCTGCCCCTATTCAAAGAAGCCTGCTGTCCTCTCAGTATATGATGCCAATGGATGCATAGTTGACTGCATGACTGTCTACTTTTGCAGAACTACAGCTGGATCAGGATTATTAATAGTGGTTGTTGGTCTTGAACTGGATAAGTTAAAACCAGGATGGGAGATATCTGGCTCTTTGTATGTTGCTGGACTGAGACTCCAAGCCACAGACAGCCTTGTATCCTGCTTTGGTGCCAACACGAGTCCAGGTACCTGAGAGTACAGCAGGCAACTGAACACGAGAGAATCCCAGAGTGGAGATGGCTCACTAGCAAGCGTGAGGTAGCATTGTAGTCAGGCCAATCTGAATCAAATGCAATCAAGCAATAAATCCAAATGACAGTCCAAAAGGGAGATCCAAAGCATGGTCATTAAATGGAGCAAGTCAGGAATGTTGCATCCACCAGACAGAACTGTAGGGAGCAACAAGTTCCCTCAAGGAGGTGCCGGAATTTATGGTCTGTTGTTAGCACACAGCTGTTCCCTGATTAATGAGCATTTGGTTCTTAAACCCTTTGACCACCATAGCCCTTCCATTCCCCTCCTATGTTCTGCCATGATAGGTGCTGTTAACTCTGTGTCTGGCTGTTCAGAAATTGCAGTGTCTTCTTGGCCCCTTGCCTTACCAGCTTGGCACTTTCTCACTATCTTGACCCTCTACCTCAGTGGTTCTCAACCTGTGGGTCTCCAGATGTTGTTGGACTACAGTTCCCAGAATCCCTCACTATTGGCTTTGCTGTCTGGAGTTTCTGGGAACTGTAGTCCAACAACATCTGGAGACCCACAGGTTGAGAACCACTGCTCTACCTCACTATCTAAAGTTTGAGTCTTGAGGGTGAGGCACAACCCCTTGCCAATGTTCAAGACAGATGGGAATTCCAATTCACCAGTGTCTGGAGAGCCACACAGTCTAAACCTCTACCTAAAACCTGAAAAAGCAGGGGTCGTATGCTTCATGTATTCTGTATTGCTAAACAACGATCAACTAGCAGATAGCTTGAATATTCAACAGTGTTGGATCTGTACCAACGACTTTGAAATCATAGGCTAATCACTGTGGGTGTTTTAAATTCTCCAAGAGTTCTCTAGACTCTAAGTGTGGGATGGTCCAGAAGCCAGAAAGGTCGTGCCAGCCAGGGTGCCCTATTGTGTCTCTAGTTCCCGTCGGCCTTTGCCTCCCATTTAGTAGCAGAAGATTGCATGGCTACATAGCAGCTCACACACTCATTATGTCTCCTTCAGCTCCCCGGCTGATTGGTTCCAGTAGATGGGAGGCTGTTAACTAAATTGGCAGCAAGGTGAGGAAAACATCTGTCAGTTCAACTGTAAGCTTGCCAGCCTTGGCACGTGCCTCTCTTTGTTGGTACCAGAAGAAATTCAGTGTAGAGGATTGTGAAGTGGCAATGAGGCGGAACTGTTTTTTCTTTGTGCCTTGAGCTACAGCACGGGTTCAAGAAAAAAAAGGGTGCTGTGTTCCCCCACCATCTATATCAGTGCTGGTTTCCTTTCATTTTGAATGTTTTACTATTAAAGCTTTCAGATCTCCTGACAGTGGATGACTTAAAGGCAGGGCTAGGAAACTCAGCTCTTGTATGTATGGGCACTGAGAATAAAGCTAATATTTAGAGCTGGTTCCCAAATACAATACACCTAAAAATAGGATGTGTGAATGAGATAAATAAGTGTTTTATAAATGGTGGAACAGAGAGCCTCAGTGTGTGAAGAGATTTGAAAAACTAACACAACTGCATCTCTCAGAAGCTCACCAGTGTTCTTACCATGTACAAGCTTTGTATTGGGCTGTACAGTTTCCCCCCATCCTTCTCTCTTGGTGGATATTTGTGCATATTTTGTTTGCATTTATAACCTCTGCATTTTACACATTTTTCGCTGACTAATGCATCTTTGTATCATGTACATTTACTTGTGAATAATTTTAAAAAGAAAATTTATCTGATGCTTAATTTCCCCCCCCCCCTTCTAAGGACAGGAAAATTAAATGATAATGTGTCTGCCAGCATGTGGCTTGCATCTCAGTGGAGCAGTGAATCCACTTTAGGGTTTAGTCTGGATTTTAAAGGAGTAATCCAAGGTGGTGAAGCCTTGTATAGCTCTTTTAATGTCTGAACCAGTGGTTCCCAAACTTTAGTCCTCCAGTGTTTTGTAATTCAACTCCTAGAAGCCCCAGCCAGCTTGGCTAATGGTCAGGAATTCTAGGAGCTGAAGTCCAAAACACATGGAGGACCAAAGTCTTGAAAACACCGCTAGTGTGCACTAAAGCCCAGACTCAGGTCTCAAACTCAGGTCACCCAGACATTTGGGATTTCAATTCCCATAGTTCCTGAGCATTTGCTTATACTAGCTAGGACTTCTGGGAGTTGAAATCCAAAGCATAGGGAGGACCAGAGTTTGACAATCACTGAACACCTTCACTTTCCCACTGACACAGAAGCCCCCAGTTGCTGCTGTTGGGCCCCTTCATTAATAGTTTCAGAAGCAAAACCTGAACTGGTTGAATCTAGGGGAAATCGTTTAATGAAAAATTCTTTCCCATCCCTAGGGGTTAGGAGGGAGAACATAGGTATTTAACCTGGGTTTTTGGTTCATAACATGAGAGAGGGACCTCAGTGTATCATGTACGCTAGTGTTCATTCACTCTTCCAGTAGCTCTGACTCTACTTTGGCATGTTTCTTTTGTTTTATTTTCTGTATGTTAAGGAGATAAACCAACACTGGCAAATCATGACAGAAAGTTGTAAATGATGTATGAAATGGAACAGCAGCAGCAGTGACAACAACAACTGAAAGGGGAGGGAAAGCACCTCTTCGGCACACACAACATAGAGAGAGCAGGGAAATGAATCTCTCTCCCTGGCCCTTTTTGCTACTGTGATAATAGCCAAAGCAAGGCTCTGGGACTATGGGCCTTAGACTCGAAAAGTGTGCGTGTGTGTGTTTGTGTGGGGGGAGAATCATTCTCATTTCCTTTCCCCTCTTTTATCTCCCCAGGGTGCCCTTGAACTCACTCTTCTTTTCTCCCCAGCCAAAGCTGACATATTTGGGTCAGGGAGGCATTCCATACATTACCAGTGGTTCCATTTCCCAAAGGAAAAATCCTCCCAATTAAGTGAGTCTCGGAAAAGGATCTGACAGCTTCACTTGCTCCTGTTCCCCAATTGGCTGTAAGAAGGCTCCGTCCATGCAGTTTCCATGCTTGGAACAACTTGCGCCAGGCCCCTTTCTCCTCCCTCTCCAAAGATGCAGGTGGTGAGAGATTGGATCCGGACAGAGGGAGCCTTTGCCAGAAAGCTCGTGGAAGTAGTTTGTGCCACAGGACTCCCACCGCATTGTGAGGGGGCTTGGCCTGAGCTAGAAATAAAGCAGTGTCTCCCAGGAATCTACTGGGAAGGGACATTGTATTTGAAGAGAGATACTGTACAGCAGCAGCTCTTAACCTTTTCTTTACCAGGGACCCCCTTTACATATCTTTTGTTGCCATGAATCCCCAAGACTTAACTCCAGATTTAAAACCCTAATGATGATGATGATGACGACGATGACAACAACAATACAATACAACAATCTTTCTCTGAAGATGCCAGCCACAGATGCAGGTGAAACATCAGAAAGAAACTATTCCAGAACACGGCCTCACAGCCCGGAAAAAAAACCCAAGGAAAATCTATAAAAACAATAATACAGTTACACCATCCGTTAACCATTCTCTCAGAGGCACTGGAGGGAGAGGGAAGACTTTTCTTCTGCTTTTTCCTTCAAGTTTATGACTAGAGTGGATTGAATGGCGATGTGCAGACCAAGCCAGCCAGCCTTTGCCTTGGCTCCTGTCATGTGGACACTCCACCATAAGGAGGAGGTGGGCCGAGCAGCCTTCACGTTTTTGCAGACCCCCTGTGAGGACATCGTGGACACCTGGGGATCCCCTGAAGCGAAAGTATAATAGAACCACTACTGTATATGATTCTGAAACTTCATATCTTAGTTGAAAAGATCTGTGACATATACCCCACAGCAGGCACACATTCACAGCACAAACACATGATGCATACTGTCAGGAACTGTCCTGGATGTGATCTTCTCCTGCCAATTTCAGTGTTTCATTTGTTCCATGGTAATCTCCTGCAACCTTGCAGTTAATAGTGTTTTTACTTTCTTTTGCTTGTTAATGAGTGTTATATGCCAAGTGTGAAAGGGACTCTAACAGTCGCTACTGAAGAGTTGATAGAGTGCAGCTCTTTTCTGTTTTAATTCCGAAATTGCCGGTCACTGCATTTGAGACTGCCAGCACATGACACACACACACAGAGTTCATTGAGGTTATTACAGCCTCCCTCCCTGATGGTGAAATCTGCTTAAAACAAAACGAAGCATGCACACACCAGCCTTTATTATAATCAGTGAAGTGCCGATTTCATTGTAATGAGTGGCAGGCAAAGGGTGGCCCTCTAGACTCCCAGCATTCCTCATCATTGGCTGTGCTGACTGGGGCTGATGGGAGCCACAATCCAACAAGCTCTTAATGAATAGCATTCCCCAACTTACTGGGGAGTGGTTTTACAGGCTTGGGTCAAAACAGAGTTATGGGGCAGCATGTTCTGGCCTGGCAGATTGGGCTTTTTCTTCCCAGAAGCCTATGCAGCTTGTGTGGGCTTCAGAAAGAGTGGGAAGCACCAGCCAGTAGGGTTTGAATCCTTGGTTGGTAGGCAGGACTGGGGAAGCTTGGGCTGACGGCTTCATTCCAGTTGGGGAAGAGAGCATACAGTAGGACCCCCATATCCACTGATTCAATTATCCATAGGACACAAAACAGCACACCTACCATAGAGTCTTCCTAGAAAATGTGTCCTCTCTAACCATTTTCTAGGTCCTCCAAGGCAACTCTATGGTATTTTAAACAGGAGGTCCCATTATTTTCAATGGTGTTTGCTATTATCCATGGTTTACAGTATCCATGCCCCCCCCCGGAACCAATCCCCAGTAGATATGGGGGTCCTACTGTATATTAAGGCTCTCTGTTTTTCCAGCTTCTTTCAGCTTTGGAGCTTCTCATTTTTCAGGGGCGGGGGCAACCAGGATGGTGGGAGGTCTGGAAGCCATTTTGCCCTATGAGGAGTTGCTTAGGGAGCTGGGTATGTTTAGCCTGGAGAAGAGAAGGTCAAGAGGGAACATGATAGCCATGTTTAAATATTTGAAGGGATATCATACTGAGGATGGAGCAAGCATGTTTTCTGCTGCTCCAGAGACAAGTACACAGAGCATTGGGTTCAAACTACGATAAAAGAGATTCCACCTAAACATTAGGAAGAACTTCCTGACAGTAAGAGCTGTTTGGAAGTGGAATACACTGCCTCAGAATGTGGTGGAGTCTCCTTCTTTGGAGGTTTTTAAACTGAGGCTGGATGGCTATCTGTCGGGAATGATTTGATTGTGTATTCCTGCATGGCAGGGAGTTGGACTGGATGGCCCTTGTGGTCTCTTCCAACTCTATGAATCTATGATTCTATGATTCTGTCTTCTCAGGTGGTTGCCTCACTCTGCCTAATGGCAATGCTGCCCATGGTGGCCAAGAGATATCTTCTGAGGAAGGCTCCTAACCTGAGACTTCTCACTGTAGTTAGACATTACCCTCCAATTCAGCAAGAATGTGATAGAGAGGGTGGGACTAATGAGTTTCCCCTGCTCCGACCTTCACCTGACTTTAAGTATGTGGAGTGTTGTTCATGAAGGGCTCAAATAAGGATGGTTAAGTGCAGTCTTCAAACTGTACTCAACCCCCAAAGACCCAGATTTGGCCCTTTGAATCCCTCTGGATCCCACCCCTTGGAGGAAAAAAAAATGACCGAAAATGGCAAATTGTGGGGTTGTCTAAATGGTGAAAATGCCCCTCATGGAATTCGCAGGGAATATGACCTGTCTAAATGGGATATCACATCAATCCACTGTATTCAAAAGTAGGGGGTCCCAAAAACGGCAAAAACAATGACTTTTCCTGTAGTTGTTGGGGTTTTTTAACAGCGAGGGGGTGAGCATTCCTTATTCTTTTGACAAGTGACTCTTTGAATTGCTTCCCCATAAGAGAGGAAGTGCAAAGCTGATTAGCCAGGTGAGTGTGGGGCTGGGGTTTGTTAACAGGGCAAGTGGCTGCTGTTGCTATGTTGGATTTTCACCTTAGCGAGCAATTGCTAAGGTAATAAGACAGGGTTGTTGTTGTTTTCTTGTCCTGTTTAATCGAAAAATTGCTCTATTGCTCCAGCGCACCTTGGACATCATTTTTTTTTTTTTAAAAGAAAGTTCGGCAGTGGCAAAGTACAAACATGAGTAAATCACTCGTGAGCACCATCTAGCATGCAAAACTTACGGGGGCAAAAACACTGTTAAGACAAGTTGCTGCTGCCGTGAAATGTCATTACTGTGGGGCACTCCATTTTTTTCAGGGGGCTTGTATAGTCAAGCCCTGTGTCTCCAGAAACTTTGGAATGGGGCAGGCCATTCTTATGTAATTTGGGGAGGGGAACCACATTTTGTAATTGGTGGGCCAGTTACGCCAGCTGAGGGCATAACATAGTGTGATAAAAGCATAATATCAAGCATAGTATCAAGCTAGTGCTCTGTGTGCATTATGTGCCTTAAAACATACCCCAGCATCCCCTACTGTGTTCAGGGTGGCAGTCAAGGCAAAGTGTGCAAATTATCACTTCAGACCTTCCACAATGGTTATGTACTATTCCTTTTTCTGCTTGTTAGAAAATGAGAAGATGGGGGATCCAAAGAGTAAAACATGCAAACTCAGGAGTTTTTTTTGGGGGGGGGTTGTGTGTATGTGTGTGTGTGTGTTTCAAACTAGTCATTATAAATGAAAAGATTCCTTTCTCATTAATGCTGCAAATTACCAGCCATAGATAACTCATTTAGATGACAGTTCACAAAATCAATAAAAACCCAGGTTTGTTTTGAAAGCCGCATTGCCTAAATGCCAAAATACATATTTTTTTGCAAATTGCTTGATTTACATTTGAAAAGATCAAGCCTTATTCCTTCTGAAAGCTGAAGGTGGGGTGTGGGAAGAAACACACAAAGCAATTTAAGCCTTCTTTTTTTTGCAGTCCTGTATTGCATATAATTTGATTGAAATTGATAGCAAGCAAAACTCTCTTTTAAAAAGAAAGAAACAACATCGCTGTGGATATGGTAAATCTGTGAGCTGTGCAAGTTTTTTTTTTTTTAAAGATAACTTCAGAGTGCTAACTTAATTCTCTATCCCCTGCAAGAGAAAACATTTTCATTTGTGGTGGCTCTTCAGGGAAGCAAAAGTATAATAGTCTTATGTTGTGAATACCCTCACTAATCTAGCCAAGAAACTATTTTCCTACTTGGGTCCTTCACTTGAAACCTATAATGTACAAGTGTCCTATTTTTCAAAACAGAACCTTGTCAGTAAATTAGATGCAAGGATAACTTGATAGTACCTGGAAGGATGCTGGAATGCTTTGTTGGCACAAAATCTGAAATGCAGGAAGATAATACCATGGGGTCAGCAAGCAAGATAATACAATGGGGTCGGCAAGCAAGCATACATACAGATACTGCATAGGGCGGTTAAGGAACTTGTTATTTGTAAATGTTTTGCTGCAAACTAGCCTGATCTTGCACTAATGTGCAAATTGGAACATTATCATCATCATCATCAATTTATATAGCGCCATCACTGTATATGGTGCTTAACAAGTAAAAGATCAAGAGAACAGTTCCCTGCCCTCAGGCTTAAATTCTAATTAAGACATGGCACAAAAGGCAAAGGGAATGGCAGTGTGGGTGGGTGGGAGTGGGGATTAAGTCCAGCAGATATTCTCTCTCTGAAGCCAAGACAATGGCCATTGGGATGGAGGGAGGACCTCTCATCTACTTCTGGGCCTAGGCATGATAGAGCTGTGCCTGGCTCCTCTTCTTTCCCTCTGAGGACAGGACATTGGCAGTTAGGATGGAAGGATGGACCTTCATCTGCTTTTGGGCCTAGGCATGGTGGAGCTGTGCCTTCCTCTTCTTCTCTCCCTCCAAGGCCAGGGCAGTGGCAGTTGGGATGGAGGGAGGGCCTTTCATCTGCTTCTGGGCTTAAGCATGATGGAGCTATGCTCACCTCTTCTTCTCTCCCTCCAAGGCAAGGGCAATAACCTTTCACAGTTATCCTTTGGATTTTGCACTTCTCTCAGTCTGGATCCTGGAATGTGCTAGGATAAAGGCAGGATATAAATTAAATATAACAACAACCAACAACAACAATTTTCACACTGTAGTTCTTGATTTTAAATAAAAATAATAAAATTCAAAATGCAGTTAAAATGTGTCTTTTTAGAGAAAAAATGTCTTTGAAATACATATTTTGAGAGAAAATGTCTTCAGAGATCCATGCTTAAATACACACCTGAATGCCAATTTTTCATGCTGTTTCTTTTTTAAATTGTAGTTTAATGAAGAAGTGGGATAGCATGTGGGTATGGCATTGTGCCACTGAATGAAACATTCAGTGACAGGTCACTGGCAATATTTAAAAGTGATACTAATGCTGCCGAACAAGACTGTCATCTCCCGGGTCAGGCTTGAGCGACCAATGTCCTGAACCGCCTGCATGCAGGGTTGGGGCTGCGGCTTCCAGTGCATCTTTACACCTGCCGGTTTCGTCCCTCGCCAGTCGCTACAGGGCTTTTTTGGAAATGGATTTGTCCTTCGAGCCTGTGCAATGGATTTTTCTGGTGGAGCGCAGCGTGCACAGAACTGGCCTCACCCTTTAAACCAGAGATTCATCTGCCGTGGCCTTGCAAGCATGGACGTGGCAGCGAGGTCCTCGGGCCGTAGGTTTGATTAGAGTTTCCTTCTCTTAGATGGTTGACCTTACAGGGTTGGACGAGCACCATCTGCCCGGGTTTGGGATTAGAGTTTTCCTTCTCCTAGGACGGTTGCCATAAGGCTAGAGAGCCCATCCTGCCCTTTGACGCTCTTTGTCAGACCCTTCGGTTTTGACCTGTCTGGCATGGGAGACCCTACCGGTGGCTATTATGCCACCGCCAGCATAGCTCAAAACGTCATTAGGGTGCGCAAGCCTCTCTCCCACGACAAGGGGGCGTCAATGGAGAGGGATACTAATATGATGAGTGGAATGGCCAAGGCATGTCTATACTGCAAAATTATAGCCATTTGGTGTTGTATTAAGTGCCATGGCTTCAGTCTATGTAATCAAGGGGGTTGTAGTTTGGTGAATACCCTAGTTTTCTCCTCTAAACTGCAGCACTGGAGCTCTCTGGCAGAGAAGTCTAAGCATATGACCAAACTACAAATTCCAGGATTACATAGGATGGGGCAATGACAGTTAAAGTGGTATCAAAGTGCTACAGGTGTGCAGTGTGAATACACACTGACTTATCCTAACCTGTAGATTTGAACCACAGGGACATCATCTCATCTAGTAAAGTGTCTGTAGGAAGCTCAGTCTCTCATGAGTCTGCCCCATTGTTTTGTACAAGCATCTGATATACTCATAAAAAGGTTCCATTTTTAAAAAAAAATATTTTTGCTGTTGTAACTAATGGTCATTAGTTGTTTTTTTTAATTGTCACATTTACGTCCCAGCTTTCCTCCAGAGAGCTTAAGGTACAGTGCTCCTCCTCCTCCTTCCCACCATATCATCACACTTTTGTCATGTATATCAGGCTGAGAGAAAGTAACAGACCCAAATGAGTTTCAGGACTTGGGTAGCCAGCTCTTAGGGTTGCAATTGAAGATCTTAAGGAATCCCTGTGCTTCTCTGGCCTTCCAGGCTGGGAGACAAACTTTAGGACAAGCAATACTGGGGCTGGAAAAAAAGTTTGGTTTTTGTATGTGAGCTAGCTTTAAAGCTTTGAGTCTCATCTCCACTCATACCTTGCACAGTGTTTGTACACATTTTGCTCTTTTGCAACATTGGTGTACCAAACTGCCAGGAGCAAGGGGAAGGGAAAGCAGATAGAGAAGGTAGGGAATATACTTGTGCCATGGTGCCTTCTGAAGTATGGCACAGAGGGGAACACCAGCATCACAGCCAGTGTGCCATTTTTTTATTTTTTTATTTTTTTTGGTCATTCAAACCATGAAAGAAGCAGTTGAGGAAATGAGATCTACCAGGAATTTTGCAGCGACTGTGCACATTTGGTCACCTACCCACCCCCAAGCTTTTATGTTCTCTTTTTCTGGCCCCATATTGCCATATTACCAGCCTTGCCAAATTCTGTACCCAATGCCCTCACACTGGTTTTCAAAGTCAACTGAGTTAGAAGCTGTTCTGGCCCACTTCCCAGCCTTTGACTGCCCTGCCTCTGAGACTGTTACCCAAATTGTGTGGGGTCTGTGAGGATCCCACTAGTATCTGAATCTTAATATGGGTCAGTTATTTTTGAGTGGATTGGTGTCATCTCCAGATGTTAACTCTGACCTGTTTGAGGAATTTCCCAAAGGCCCCTCCCTAGATTGTACTCCCTAGGTTGTGCATGACTCCAGCCTTGGCATCTGAGGGTCCCCAGTTTACTTCCAACCATGTGGAAGGCCACAGCAAGCCAAATGATTAAATATTGCTAATTGTGCAACATTCCAAGATAGGGGGGCTGTCAGGGTAGGTAACGAGACATCACGGCCCACTTCCTGTTCATGAGCTTTGACCCTGAAAACCCTACCATGACTAAGTAGAGAATGAACCTGGATCCCCTAAACCTGGCTCAGGACCTGATTCTATTGTTATATGATTCTTTTTTTAAAAGCTGGTGGACATCAAATAAATTTTAAAAATACAAAAAAAAAAAAATATGGATGTCTTTGTCACATAGCCCGAAGAGTTTAATTAAGCCTTGCACATTTCCTCAGGGTGCTTTTGTATTCAGATTAACTTTAGGAGAGCATGAGACACAAGCAGCAGGCCTGTTGTCACCTTAATGGTCAGCCTTCCTCACATAGATGGTGCCACACTTACTCACCATTCTTCAGTCAACTTCATTGCCCACTTGAAAAATGAAAACACGAGGCTCCCGCCAAAGGGGAATAGATTGTTTTTGATTGCTATTTGTCTATTATTTTGCAAAAGTAAAATGAATAGAACTTATGCAGGTCACAGGCATTAAAGAGACTATTTTATATCAGTTTGGGAGCGCTTGTCAGCTTTGATTTATTAAGTCAGGCTCCCAGACTGGCTCCCAGTCTCTGTGTTAGCAGTCTTTTGATAATGGATAGGCCTCACAGCTCAACACTCTGTGATTAGACTTCAAAACTATATGTTTTTTAAATAAAAGCTTCAGTTTTGGTGACTGGGGATGGGGTGGGGGTGGTCCCCATTTCCCTTTCTCGGATGATTTCATTTGTCATCTCTTGGTACCCCTCCCATCCCTGACAGCACCCCTGACCTTAAAATTTCTTGTTGTTGGCCATGGTACGGAAGCTAAATGGAAGGTACCTTGAAGAGTTTTCTTTCAGACCCTGCTCCCAACCTACTTTGATTGATTAAATGTCATGGGGAAACAAAAATAGATGACAAGGAGGGAATCAAAACATCTTTCCCAAGATGCCCAATTGGTTATACCGTGTCTAAGAGTACAGCTCACTTGCTCCCATTGTGTCAGCATTTTAATCATAAGCCTTCCTTTCTTTGGGTTTATGTACAGATCATATTTATATAGTCTTGCAAATGCAGGAAAGGTGGGAAAGAAAAAGTGGGGCAGATTTGGAACAGCTCCTTAAATAGGAGAGGGGAAAGTGGAGAAGTCTATAGAGATGACAAGGCAGGTTGTCCTCACAGGGCTGTTGTTAGGGCTGTAGCAATAGAATCAGCGGAAATTTATTTGTTTGGATAACAGCTCCCAGAATCTCCCAGTCAGCATGGCCACTGGTCTTGCTGGCTGGGGGATTCTTGGAGTTGTGTTCCAGAATAATACATTTTCTAACCTCTAGATAAGAGTATTGAGAAAACTCAGCAGTATCCTGCACTGCTGATTCCATTGTTGAAGTACAGGTAATTAGTGCTGCAGACACATTGCAGAAATAATGCAGTTTGACACTGCTTAATTATCATGGCTACATCCTATGGAACCCTAGGATTTGTAGTTTGTTGTGGCACCAGAGCTCTCTGGCAGAGAAGGCTAAATATCTCACAAAAATGCAAATCCCAGGATTCTATAGCATTGGGCCATGGCAGTTAAAGTAGTTTCAAACTGCATTGTTTCTGCAGGGTGTCAGAAGCCAATACCTGTAAGTAGGTATGTACTGAAGCTGAGAAGTATATCATAGTGCTTCCAAATCTGGTGGGTCTTAATGTGCATTATGTGGTTGGCAACCTGGCAATAACTCTGTCAGGTAAGTCAGTTCCATTATCTTTTTTATTGCAGTTGGGGGAACTGAGGCTGAGAGAGTATGGGTCACTGAAGATCACTTAGGAGATTATCAGATGCAGCAAATATGGCATGATAACGACAAGAGGTTACCGCAAAAGTGCTCCCCTGTCACACAAAGTCGACTCCTCATGTTCTCCAAGTGTTCTGCTGCAGTGAATAAGGCATTCTTTTTTATTAATGGGCCAAGCCATCAAGCCGATGGCATTTTTTCGTGGTATTGCCAGAATCTGAAACCTTGTCCCATTGTGCTTTTGTGAATACAGCATCAATGGGTGGTCCCCACCAGAACAGTTCCAGGTGAGAACACAAAAACTAAGCATGAGACACTCTTTTTATTAACTTTCCTGTTTTGTTGGCAAATTATAAAGTGTGTTTCAGTGTGTATGTGTGTTCATCTTCTTTGTTAGTTTTGGTGTTTTTTTTAACTTTTAAGTGTGCTCGCATTTTTTTGCAAGAACCGCCAAGATCACATGACCCGGCAAATGTGAAAATTAACAGTACTCGCGTCCATGCACCAATAATTCTTGGGCTGTTCTTTCTCGTTATTACAGCGATGTGTGATAAAAAAAGGGTTATTGTGCTGGGACACTTGAGCTTTTAAATATAGTGGGACAAAAACATTGTTAGACTCTCGTCTGATAACGTTCTTACTGAATTTATTACAGAAGATAAGTTTGCATTGGAGATTTCTAAGGCAGAGTCCAGTCTCCTTGCCATTATGCTACACCAGCTATGGAGGAGCAATCCAGAAAATCTAATTGTGGACCAGAATGTTGGGTCGTGTTTATCCTTCATCAGCTATATTTTGGCATCAGCTCTCATGGTTTGGAAGCCAGTAATCCTGGAGAGAGATGGGGGGTAGAAATATAAATAATTATACCAGAGCTGATCTTCCTCGTCCTTCCTTTTCCTTGGACTGTTCTGTAGTATATGACTTCCAGATGGGCCTTAATCAGGAACTATTCTCAATGCAGAGATGGTATTAAGAGAGATCCGGTCCTTGCCAAGAGAAGATTATTAATGGTTTATCTGCAGCTGATAATGACACTTTGCCCTTCTCTAGCACCCTTTCCTTTGAGAAGGCCAAAGCTCTTCATGAACACATGCAATTAAGCCAGAGAAGGCTTCATGTAGTTTTGCAGTTAACTGCTCTGCAAGTAGGTACAACATACAAAACAGGTAATCAGCCACAGTGGAGATCTGGACCCAATGAGATAGACGATCTTCATATTGGAGTTAGGAATATATGAGGAATCCAATTTGGAGTGAGGTTCATAGAATCATAGAATTGCAGAGTTGGAAGAGACCACGAGGGCCATCCAGTCCAACCCCCCTGCCACGCAGGAAATCACAATCAAAGCATCCCCGACAGATGGCCATCCAGCCTCTGTTTAAAGACCTCCAAGGAAGGAGACCCCACCACGCTCCGAGGGAGTGTGTTCCACTGCCGAACAGCTCTTACTGTCAAAAAGTTCCTCCTCATGTTGAGGTGGAATCTCTGTTCCTGGAGCTTGCACCCATTGCTCCGTGTTCCAGTCTCTGGAGCAGCAGAAAACAAGCCTGCTCCATCCTCAGTGTGACATCCCTTCAAATACTTAAACAGGGCTATCATGTCGCCTCTAAACCATCTTTTTTCCAGGCTAAACATACCCAGCTCCCTAAGTCTCTCCTCATAAGGCATCGTTTCCAGACCTTTCACCATTTTAGTTGCCCTTCTCTGGACACGCTCCAATTTGTCAATATCCTTTCTGAATTGTGGTGCCCAGAACTGGACACAGTATTCTAAGTGAGGTCTGACCAAGGCAGAATAGAGTGGCACTATTACTTCCCTTGATCTAGACACTATACTTCTATTGATACAGCCCAAAATTGCATTGGCCTTTTTAGCTGCCGCATCACACTGTTGGCTCATGTTCAACTTGTGGTCTACTAGGACTCCTAGATCCCTTTCGCACGTAGTCTCATTCAGCCAGGTCTCTCCCATCCTATATTTATGCATTTCATTTTTCCGCCCTAAATGCAGTACTTTACATTTCTCCGTATTGAATTTCATTTTGTTAGCTTTGGCCCAGCTCTCCAGTCTATCCAGGTCATTCTGAATTTTGATCCTGTCCTCTAGGGTATTAGCTACTCCTCCCAATTTGGTGTCATCTGCAAATTTGATAAGTATGCCCCTAATTCCCTCATCTAAGTCATTGATAAAGATGTTCAACTGCTTTATTTCAGCTTTCACTTCCCCAAATATTTAGAGGACAGACACCTGCACTCTAGATTCCTCATATTGTCAGAAGGATGCAGAGACACTACAGGGGGTGGGGAAGATAAACACATCTGAAAAAATGTGCATGCTTCAAATGTATACCAAATACACCTGAAACACAAAAAGGAGGGTGAATATGTGCATTTTAAAACATGCACAAAGATACGTTGGTTTGCAAAGAAAGAAAGAAATGCATAAAAAGGGATGAATCTCATCCCTGAAAAGAAAAGGAAGCCTCATGAAATGGAGCACAGTCCAGAATATGGAGGTGGAAAAGGGTTAGTGGCTCTGGATGCAAACTTTGTACCCCTAAATGGCTTTACTGCAATGGTGCATGGAATTATTTGGCTTGGGTATTATTAAAGTGGGAGGTTAATGTGGGAGCCTGCTTTTAATATTATTATAAAGTAGCCTCAGTTCTGGCTGGAGCAAAAATGTAAAATTTCAAGAAAATTTTGAACCTACAGGGGGACATTTTTTCCAGATTATTATTATTATTATTATTTACAAAAAAGAAGTTTTCCAGAAAATTTAAAATGCAATATTAATAACCTTTACAGAATGAAAGTAACTTCATTACTTTAAAAAAACAGGGTGCATTGTATATAATTTAGTTTGATATAACATTATCGTGTTTGAAATATTATAAATACCTTTATATTCAGATTATAATTACAAATTAAACAACTCCTCCACCTCCTCCTTGTCTTTATTCACACCCTACCTTTTCCCTAAAACTGAATCTCAAGGTGCCTTGAACAGGAAAAGCTTTACAGAAGAAGCCCTTCCATGACATTAATTCACCAATTGGCCCTCTTTTCAACTTGCCTGTTATTAATAAATCCTGGAAGCACGTTCCGGGTCCTTTAACATAAATGTGTCTTCTCTGGTTACAAGAGAAGTAGACACTGAACTTGCTTTGATTGGCTATTGTTCCTATGCATGAATGGAGAAGGGCCATAGCTCAGTAGGGGAAGGTCAGGTTTTGCATGTAAAAGGCCTTTAGTTTCAATCCTTGGTAAAACCCCTCTGCCTGATACCCTGGAGAGCCACTGCCAATCAGTACTGTAGACACTGCTGAACTAGATGGATGGATTGATTGGCTCAGTATAAGTCTTAACCATGATCCTAACTATCATTACTGTTGCTGCTGCAGCTATAGCATCATCGAGAAGTCAAAGGCTTTCACGGCCAGTGTCCATAGATTTTCCTTGTTTTTTTTCTGGGCTGTGAGGCCGTGTTCTGGAATAGTTTCTTTCTGATGTTTCTCCTGCATGAGATGCAGGCAAAACGTCAGAAAGAAACTATTCCAGAACACAGCCTCACAGCCCGGAAAAAAACCAAGGAAAATCTATAGCATCGTCATTCCCATCTTGGGGAAAAAAAGAAAGGACCTTTAAAAATAAGCATTGTGTAACTGCCGTCACTTCTTGACTCCTTATAAGAGACATGTCATTATCTAATATTGAACATGGTTTCTATTACATGATTGCTTTCTAGTAAGTATAACATTTATGAACACCAGGGGGAAGAAGTTGAACACCAAAGGGTGCTCAACAGTGGCTCCTCTTCATCTTGGAAAGATGTGACCAGTGGGGTGCCACAAGGTTCTGTCCTGGGCCCAGTGCTATTCAACATCTTTATCAATGACTTGGATGAGGGAATTAGGGGCATACTTATCAAATTTGCAGATGACACCAAATTAGGAGGAGTAGCTAATACCCTAGAGGACAGGATCAAAATTCAGAATGACCTGGATAGACTGGAATGCTGGGCCAAAGCTAACAAAATGAAATTCAGTACAGAGAAATGTAAAGTACTGCACTTAGGGCAGAAAAATGAAATGCATAGATATAGGATGGGAGAGACCTGGCTGAACGAGACTACGTGCGAAAGGGGTCTAGGAGTCCTAGTAGACCACAAGTTGAACATGAGTCAACAGTGTGATGCGGCAGCTAAAAAGGCCAATGCAATTTTGTGCTGCATCAATAGAAGTATAGTGTCCAGATCAAGGGAAGTAATAGTGCCGCTCTATTCTGCCTTGGTCAGACCTCACCTAGAATACTGTGTCCAGTTCTGGGCACCACAATTCAAAAAGGATATGGACAAATTGGAGCATGTCCAAAGAAGGGCGAATAAAATGGTGAAAGGTCTGGAAACGAGGCCTTATGAGGAGAGACTTAGGGAGCTGGGTATGTTTAGCCTGGAAAAAAGATGGTTAAGAGGCGATATGATAGCCCTGTTTAAATATTTGAATGGGTGTCATGTTGAGGATGGATCAGGCTTGTTTTCTGCTGCTCCAGAGACTGGAACACGGAGCAATGGATGCAAGCTCCAGGAACAGAGATTCCACCTCAACGTTAGGAGGAACTTTTTGACAGTAAGAGCTGTTTGGCAGTGGAACACACTTCCTTGGAGCGTGGTGGGGTCTCCTTCCTTGGAGGTCTTTAAACAGAGGCTGGATGGCCATCTGTCGGGGATGCTTTGATCGTGATTGCCTGCATGGCAGGGGGTTGGACTGGATGGCCCTCGTGGTCTCTTCCAACTCTGCAATTCTATGATTCTATGATTCTAAGTACCACCACCATTCCTGCCAAGAAGAGAGGTCTGGTCCTTCAGCCTTTCCTCCTATGTTTTAATCTCCATACCTCTTAGAATCCTTGTTTCCTTTCTCTGTACCTGATGTAATATGTCTACTGTTGTCCCTCCACATTCACAGATTTGGCATTCAAGGTTTTAAGTATTCATGGGTTGAAAATATTCTTTAAAAAATAATAATCCAAAAAGCAAACCTTGATTTTGCCATCTTATATAAGGGACACCATTTTGCTATGCCATTGCATATTGCATTGCATAGACCTTCTGCTGTGCTTTCTGCAACCGGACTTGTTTATCTCGGATGGGCCTTTTTAGTCATCAGCGCGCTTGCAGAAAGCGCCGGATGAGTCCTTCCTGAATCTTCGTTTGCGAAGAAAAGCCAGAGAGAGCATATAATGAGACTTGAGTATTCACGGATTTGGGTATTCACGGGGGGTCCTGGAACCAAACCCCAGCAAATGTGAAGGGACAACTGTATATCCTTCTTAAAATGAGGCACCCAGAACTGAATGTAGTACTCCAGATGAGGCCAGACCAATGCAGAATATAATGGAACTATTACTTCCTTTGACTTGGAAATTATGCTTCTATTAACGCTGGCTAAAATAGCATTCACCTTCTTTGCTGCAGCATCACACTGTTCAACTTATAATCAAGAAGAATCCCAAGGTCCTTTTTTGCATGTTGCTGAGCCATATATCGCCGATCCTATACCTATGCATTCTGGTTTTGTAGCCTAAATGTAGAACGTTGCATTTGTCTGTAATGAATTTCATTTCATTAAGTTATGCCCAATTTTCTAGTTTATCTAGGTCCTTTAGAATTCTGTCCCTATTTCCCTGTCTCTTGGCCACCCCTCCCAGTTTTATGTCGTCTGCAAACTTGATAAGGATTCTCTCTACCCCGTCATCTAAGTCATTGATAAAAATGTTGAAGAATAATGACCCTAGGATAGAACCCTGAGGCAGTCCACTCGAGACCCCCTTACAGTTTGAAGCGCAGCCATTGGTGATGACTCTTTGAGCATGCTTTTCTACCCAGTTATAAATCCATCTGAGTAGATCCCATCTATTCCACAGTAATCAGTTTGCTAATCAAAATATTATAGGGAACTTTATTAAATGTTTTACTGAAATCCAGATAAATGACATCCACAACATTCCCACCATCTACTAAACTAGTGACCTGATCAGAAAAAAGATATAAGTTTCATTTAGCAGGATTTAGTCTTAAGAAACCCATGCTGGCTCCTACTGATCACTGCATTGCCATTGAGATACTTGCAGACAGACTCCTGTAAAATCATTCTAATATTTTTCCTGTTATTGAGGTCAGGATGACTGTACTTTCCTGTGGTTGTTTCTTTTTCTTTCTTTTTTTTCTTTTTTTTTTTTTTGGTTGCCTTTTTTATTGAGAGGGACAATGTTTGCACTTCTCCAGCCTTTTCGTACCTCACCTGTTCTCCAAGATATATATGATGGCAAGTGATTCAGAGAGTATATTAAGCAACTTCCTTCAGTACTTTGGGATGGAGTTCATCTGGCCCTGCAGATTTGAACTTGTTTATGTTAGCTAGGTGATTCCTGACTACTGGTATTTCCCTATCAGTCTTGATCTGCAGTCCTTAAATAGCTCTTTCCTCTAATCTGTAACCATACCTTACAGCTGCACACTCTTCCTACCTAACTTCCTTCCTTCCCACTTCTCTTCGCAATTCACTGATGAAAAAAAAAAAAAAACTTCCTAAAACCCAGGAAGCTAGAAAATCCTCTTTGAAGTAATAGTGTATGGAGAGGATTTATCCTTGTCCACTTAAATATTCATGACAGTTTGCATTTCTGTTCAAAAAGACACTTGTTTATTTAGATAAGATTTAATTTATTCATAATTTACCTAAATTTGCAGGAGCGTGCATGTACATTTTAGCTTATAAGCAGCATAATACATAAAACATTATTGAGGCATGCAAATTACACAAAAACACCATTTGAAACTGCCGTCTTGTTTTAGACAGATAACTAATTTCTTAGCTTGAGCAGAGCGACAAACACAATTGCTAGGGACTGTTGCCTGGGATGCACCAATTCAAAATTATGCTTCTTTTAATGGAAGAGGCATGACTTTTTAATAGGGTCGCTCTGGAACCTAGATTCATGTAGCTCAAGACATGCTTAGCCTCTAGTCCCTTTGTTAGCAGAATGCACAGCTGGGACTCCTAACCTTTTCTTAAGGGCTTCTGTTTGCGTCAGATAAATTGGTACATCAGTCCTGGGTTTTCTAAGGACATGATGCCCCTGTTGAATAAGGAAGGGGCTCACAAATGTATTTTAGTCCACACACACACACACCACCACCACCAATTTTGCTGCCCCACTTTGATCACAGTCGGAACACAGCACATGGTAGGACTGGCCCTACCACGAGGCAGAGTGAAGCAATTGCCTCAGGCAATGCATGCTGGCAGTCTGGATGGTGCTGGAGGATAGAATTGTGTGGCCTCCTCTGTGCCTGCAAAGCTAGCTTACTGCCTTTCAGCATGGCATTGACCCTGGAACTCCAATCAATACTACTGCCCGCTTGCTCCCACTCCTTGTCCTGACAGTGAGAATGACATCCATGGTTCTTGGGAAAAAATTACTTTTTGGTCCCTTGGCCCATACCAATAAGTCATGACCTTCCTGTCTTCTGTTGTAGGGAAGGACACTGTATATTTGCTAGTGCAGAAGTGAAATACAACTGCCAGTGTTGCCTGTTCCTGTTTGTTGGGTGGTGGTGGTGATAGTGGATCTCCTGTGCATGGCATAGTGGTGATAGGTCCTTCACTTAAGAGTATCCTGAACTTGACAGCAATCAGCGAGAATGGCTACCTAGACTTCTTATTCCAAACATTTCTATTCCATTTGATATCGGGGACATGTGGCCTTCCAAATCCTTTTGGACTGCAACTCCCATTATATCCTAGCCAGAAGAGCCAATGGTGAGGAATAATGGGAGATACAGTCCAACAGCAGCCTGGGAGCCATTTCCCTATCCCTATCTTGCATTGCCAACTTCAATCTTGACCAAATGTAAGATGTTATTGATGGACTCCAGACAAAATGAGGTCTTCCAATGCTAAATATAGAATTTCATTATGTCACTGCTCAGCTCAGATTTCTTTTTAGACTGGATCCACAGGGAATCAATGGATGCACATATACCAGCTTGCCGTAGGCAACTGCCCGCTAGAAATTTTGATATGAGTGAGCCACAGTGACAGACATAAGTGCATCTTTGAACACCATGTAATTACAGACTGTGTATTGTTACAAATGCCTTTGGTTTTCATTTAAGAAGGTGCACATTTATAGCTGTGATTGGAAATTGAAGAGGAAATGCATTTGGGTTGTGCTTTACTTCTTCATTCAGACTCACCTAAACCACAATTATCAAACCAATGCATAAAACCAAACACCATTGTATTTTAATGTAGTCATGTCTTCCCGTTTAGTGATATAATTCTCAAGCCCAAAAGTTGCATCAAAAACTGTATATATGTTGTAGTGGACTGAGACCAAAGATGTACACATTAGAGAGAACAACATGAAAGAACAATGTTGTTGCAAAAAGATAACATCCACATGAATACTAAGAAAAGGTGGAGATGAAAATGTAGATCTTGGGGGGGAGGGAGGCATATGATATTGATAACTTTAAAAAAATGATAGTTACCGTACAAACTGATTTTAACATAGGATAAAATGGGACCTTTCAGTGAGCCAAACTGAAATTGACATATTCCTTCATCTATCCCATCATAGACCAAATGAATGGTTATTAGCCTGTGTGGGTCAACCTAAAATGCCTCTGTTCACTTGGAATAATTCATTCCAGATTCATGAAGTTTGTAAATGCTTCTCCCCACCCTTCCCCAAATAATCAGAGATGCAATGCAACCTTATTCTCTTGACATTGGCATTATTAATTATTACTGCTTTAGTTTCCATCTGCTTTGGTTTTCATCTGCTTGAATATGGACAAATTGACATCTACTGTCACTTGTTACAAATCTAATTCCAATCCTGCATGATTGTAATAGGAAATTAACTTTTCTGTGGAGAGGTTCCATTTTGAATGATAAATTGTACATGGAGAGGGAAAAGATGAATCTATATGTTTATCAACTGAGAAATTTCTAAATGCGTATTTGATGATTTTCAAAGCATTAGTGATTTCAAGTGATGATCTTATATGATACAAACCCCTTAGGGGGATTTGGCTAGAAACCAGTAAAGTCAATTTGCACTGATGTCATAAATGTATATGTCACAGAGTTTAGTAAAGTACTTTTAAACACAATTAGTTACAACCATTAACTTTCAGTGGCATAGTTAGTTACTGTTATAGGTAGCATTTTTAAAAAGGTAATTTTACTTTCCTGTTTCCAAAATGCATACTATTTAATTATTTTTAAAAATATGAACGTTATAACCGGGTTGGCTTGCATTTACACAGTGTATTCATGTCCATTTCACATATCCTCCCAACTGTCCCAATTTGGCAGAGACAGTGCTGATTAATCCTCTGTCATCCCACTGTTTCAGCTGTTTTTTAAAGATGTCATAATTTCTCTCTCCTCCTTCCACTTTGCACCTTTGTCTTCAGCTTACTCCAATTGTTGCAAACTGCATTCAAAGTGCAAATTTCTGCACTCAGTAATTCAGCAGAGGAGAACAGGGGGGAATCTTGCTCTTCCCAGCAGACTCAGGCAAAAGCAAACTCCTAGCTTGGCTGTTCTTCCTCATTAATAATCTTTGCTCTCTTGACTATATGCAGATATAGCTTGGCCACAGGTGTCCCAGGTTTCATCTGTGAAATGTTGAGAGACATGGACTTTTTCAGACGGGGTAAAAAAAAAAACCCCGCAGAGGTCGGGAGGAGGATGGTGCTGTCCTGCTTCCAGCGATCGGTTTCGGATGACACTGTCCTCCTCCTATCCTTTGTTCATTCTCCCTCTGTGCTGGAGGGACGTAAAAGGTTCCGCTATTTATTGACAGAAGTTTCCATCAATAAAAAGCGGCAGAGGGAAAATGAATGAAGAACAGAGGGAGAACGAACGAAGGATAGGAGGAGGACGATGTAATCCAAAACCAATTGCTGGAAGCAGGACAGCGCCATCCTCCTCCCAACCTCTGTGGGGTTTTTTTTCCCCTTCTGAAAAAAAATCCATGATTTCAGCATTATTATCTGAATATCCACAACAATGTGTTAGGCAGTCAGAACATGCAGAAGCCAGCACTTAAATCATGTGAATATCCTTCCTCCACCATTTTTGTTCGGTCATACCCAAACAAGTATAAAAGTAGCTGATTTTTTTTCTGATATGGTGCAAAAGGAGTGAATTTATCCTGATAGGTGACAGTTGTAATGTAACTTACCTTTCCAATAACCCTTTCATTATTGAAAAAACAAAGAATAAATGACAAGTAAATAGTTATTTCTGACCACTTACACCTACGTTCTTGTGTGCTTTAAGATGCTCTATTATATAGGTATATGTTAATGACAAACTTGATCCAAGTAGGCATGTTTGGGGGAGCATAGACTATTGATTAGGAGTTGTTGTTATTTTTAAATGCCTCATTTGTGAATAGGTCAAGGAGAAAATATTGAACTTACTCATTCAGCTATCAGGGTTGGGGCAATTTATTTTCTGTTTGTCAAATGTGGCATTCTAGCAGCAATTGTGTTTGGTGATTTATTAGGAATTTTCTAAATGGGGCCCTTTGTCATTGGAGTTACTTTGTCTTGGTGGTGGGATTTCTTTTTTTTTTTTTTTACAGACTTGTGATAGGAATCCAAGAAGATAAGTTTAAAAAGAAAAAGAAAAAAAAGAAACAGACATACTGGGAGAAGAGGGGGAAGATGAAGAAATCAATGTGCTTTAAATGTGATGGCAGGATGAGCTGCTTAAATTGCCTTTGTGGATTGATTTAAGACATGTTGGTAGAAACTTCTCTTTCATTAACCATCTTTTCCTTCATTTCAGTTTCTGAAGTCACTGTCCCCTTCATGTCTTCAACACATAATAAAATTGCCCACATAGACATCTAATTATGAGCCAGTTACAGAAAAGCACAGAGTAGAAAGTGGGCAGGATGGAAGCCATACAAGGGTGCGGGTGGAGAGTCCTCAGTTTAAACAAGCATACAAGACCAGCCCTACATTGAACAGTGTCAGATGCAGGAAGGTGGGGAGCCAGAGCAAAACAATGGAAAACAAGACAATTTCTGGGAGCCCTGGTGGCATAGTAGTTAAATGCCAGTACTTCAGCCACAATGTTGCATATTTGGTCCGCAAGGGCTTCAAGGTTTGCTCAGCCTTCCATCCTTTTGTAGGTTAGTAAAATGAGTACCCAGCTTGTGGGGGCAATTGGCTAACATACATTGGAAACCACTTAATGCCTAGCATGCTGTAGAGCAGTGCAGATGTGTAAACTGCTATTGCTTAAAAATTTGTAAGCTACTCTGAGAGCCTTTGTTGCTGAATAGCAGGCTATATATATTTCTTCAAGGAAATCTGTCCTACATTATCAATATCAGATGTGCTGTCATTGCAAGCATGGACAAAGAGTTGGAAAGGGTATTCAAAAAATGGTTGAGAAACATGGGGGGAAATGGTTGAGTGTCAAGAAACCCTAATGAGAAGACTCCTGGAATGACAAGATTATTTGTAGTTTGGGACTTATTCTGTGTGAAGTTTAGACATGATGATTTTGCATGGAAAATATCTTTTTTCAACACGGGCACCAGCTTTTTCTGCACAGAAAATATTTCTATACGGAAACATTATTTTGTGCCCAGAAAAAAATGGTTTCTTGTACAGAAATTGGTACACTTGGGGACTTATTTTGTACAAAATTTGCACGTGGGTTGTTTTCATAGAAAGTAACATTTTCTTCATAGGGAACAGCATATGCTGCACAGGGATTAATATTTCTGTGTAGAAATGCCATTGATTTAAAATACCATTCTCTGCAGAGAAAATGCTATTTCTTATGCAAAGCAACCATTTTGCACAGAATAAGTCTCAAATTGTGGATAGTCTGTGGAAACTGTGCACTTCTGTTGAGAAAACTCTTAGGGAAGAATTACATCCTTCCAGAGAAGCGAAATTTAGCTGGCAGTTCAATTGGCTTCTTTATATGGAATGGAGGGACCATCTTGTCTTTAAGCAAAAACAGCAAGATGCCTTCTGCAGGTCCAAACTGCCCAGAAGAAATTGAATTCTTCAAACTTGGTCCAGAAGTTTACTTTTGTCTCTCTTAATAAAGTTGGATAAGGGAGCCCTGGTGGCGCAGTGGTTAAATGCCAGTACTGCAAGCCACCACATCGCAAGTTCGATTCCAGCCGGCTCCAAGGTTCACTCAGCCTTCCATCCTTTCGTAGGTCAGTAAATTGAGTACCCAGCTTATGGGGGGCAATTAGCTAACACACATTGGGAACTGTTTAATGCAGTGTAGATGTGTAAATAGCTATTGCTTAAAACAATTTGTAAGCTGCTCTGATAGCCTTGTGGCTGAAGAGTGGGGTATAAATAAATAAATAAAAATAAATAAAATAAAGAAATGGCAAACATGAGTCATCGAGATTGGATTGTGGGAGTGCAGCCCCATCCAAAGTAGACCAAATTGAATAATATTATGGAATAATGTTATTGGTACCTTCCCACAAAGTTTTCCACCAACTGGGTTTCTTGCCTCTCATCCTTTACTGATTCAGCACTCTCACTGCTTTACATGGATGGAAAGAGAGGGAAAGAGAAACTCCATGTAAGGGATACTATCAGCTTGCTAACAGCCCTTGGCTCTAAATTCTCAAATGAGCTCTCTCATCATTTCCAGTGTAAATGTTTTTAAAAGGGAAACACTATGGAACTCTGTGAAGCCTCATAGCATAAGTAGCATGGAACGGAGCAGTTGCTTCTCAGTGACATGCCTCCAATTGCTACATGGAGAGTCTTATATAGATGTCTATATGATTCCTGGTATCAAAAGCCACAGATGGGTCCAGAAGTAGCAGGATTGCAGTCCTTCTCTCTATCCATTATAGTGACCAAACCCTCTAGCAAAACCAGGTCAGAATCATAGAGCTGGGAGAGACCACAAGAGCCATTCAGTCCAACCCACTGCCATGGAGGAATACACAATCAAAGCACTCCTGACAGATGGCCACCCAGCCTGTGTTTAAAAACCTCCAAAGAAGGAGACTCCACCACACTCCGAGGCAGTGTATTCCACTTCCGAACAGCTCTTACTGTTAGGAAGTTCTTCCTAATGTTTAGGTGGAATCTCTTTTCCTGTAGTTTGAACCCATTGCTCCATGTCCTTGTCTCTGGAGCAGCAGAAAACATGCTTGTTCCATCCTCAGTATGACACCCCTTCAAGTATTTAAACATGGCTATTATGTCCTCTCTTAACTTTCTCTTCTCCAGGCTAAACATACCCAGCTCCCTAAGCCACTCCTCACAGGGCAGTGATGGCGAACCTACGACACGCGTGTCAGCACGGACACGCGTACCCATTTGGGCTGACACGCGGCCGTAGGCCTCCTCCCCCCTCCTGCCCACAACCTCACCACCCTCCTAAAAGTGGCAATCGGTCGCCACTTTAGGGAGGGTGGAGGAAAGTGGCGGATGGGACTACAAAGCCCTGATCGCCACTTTAGGGAGGCGGGGAGTGGAGCATCCCCCCAATCTGGCCACCCCCTCTGAGGCCTGCCGTGCTTCCTCGGAGCCGCCTCGGAAAGGCCAGGTAAGGCGGTGGGCGGGTGGGCAGGCAGGCAGGAGTCTGCCTGGCCTCTCCCCAGCCTTCCCAGGGGGGCTCCAGGGCTTTGAAGCCCCAGAGCTGCCTCGGGGAGGCCGGGGAAGGCAGCGGGAGGGACGGACAGTCTCTGCCCGGCCTCTCCCCGGCCTTCCCGAGGGTGCTCTGAGGCTTCGAAGCCCCGGGGCTGCCTCGGAAAGGCCAGGGAAGGCGGCGGGAGGGCAGGAGGAACTCTGTGCAGCCTCTCCCCAGCCTTCCTGAGGGGGCTCTGAGGCTTCGAAGCCCCGGAGCCACCTCGGAAAGGCCAGGAAAGGCAGCAGGAGGGAGGGAGGGACTCTGCCCAGCCTCTCCCCAGAGCCGCCTCGGAAAGGCCGGGGAAGGTGGCGGGTGGGCAGGCGGAAGTCTCCGAGGGGCTCCAAGATTTTGAAGCCCTGAAGCTACCTCGGAAAAGTCGGGGAAGGCGGCGGGCGGGAGTCTCCCCAGCCTCTCCTCGGCCTTCCCGAGGGGGCTCCAGGTCTTTGAAACCCTGGAGCCTACTTGGAAAGGCCGGAGAAAGCAACGGGAGGGAGTGTGGCTGGCGCCTCCCTGGGCTTCCCGAAGGGGCTCTGGGGATTGAGAGCCCCATATAGCCTCTTTGGGAAGGTTGGGAGGGGTGGAGGGAGCGCGGCATAGAGGCTTTTCAGCCACCCCCACCCTCCCAAAGCCGCAACAAGGCTTGGAAAGCTCAATAGCATCTTTGGGAAGGGCGGGGGGGGGCTAAAAAGCACCTTTCCCTCCAACTCCCCACTCTCCTGGGGCTTGGTTCTCCCCCCCGCCCCCATGCAGCCAAGCCACAGGAGAGCAGGGAGTTGAGCGCCTGTCTTGAGGGAGAGAAGCTGATTTAAATGGGATGCTTGCTGAGCAAACTGCGAATAATCAAAACCGCGAGAGTGAAAGCTGCGCATGTGGAGGGGCAACTGTATACATTTATGTTATTTAAACAATAAATTTCGCGAAATAATGTTTTTTCCTCAAAGTGACACACCACCTGAGTTATGCTCAGTTTTTTGGCGAAGTTTAACATACCAAGCTCAAAAGGTTGTCCATCACTGTCATAGGGCATGGCTTCCAGTCCTTTTGCCGTTTTGGTCACTCTTCTCTGGTTTGAAATGAATAATATGTTGACTGAGTATGGATTTGGGCCAGTGGATTCAAATTACAAGAAAATAGACTGCCTAAACATTAGGAATAACCTATTTATTGTAAGAGTTGTTTGACAGTTAAATAGACTGTCTTGGAGCTGGAGGGTAGTGTACTCTTATTCTATGGAGATTTTTTTAATAAAGATTGGGTGGCTAGCTTTCAAATGTGCTTTAGTTGTGTTTTCCTGCCTGACAGGGGGGTTGGACTAGAGCAGTGGTCCCCAAACTTTGGTCCTCCAGATGTTTTGGACTTCAGCATCCAGACTTCCTTACTGTTGGCCAAGCTGGAGTTGAAGTCCAAAAACCAGGAGAACCAAAGTTAGGGAACCACTGGACTAGATGTCCTTTATGGTCCCTTCCAGTTCATTGATTCTATGAAGCATGTAGACTTTCAGTGACTCACTTCTATTTCCTTGGTAGAGTTATTTTTTGTTTTGTTCTGTTTTATCATATAACATAACATGCAAAATAATTAATCATAATGAGATGTCTCATGCATTATACATTATTTCACATAATAGGCAGAAACTTAATATCACTACAATTATTTTGCTGTTGCATTATTCTTGCTTATTCAATGGCAAGATGGGAAGCTTGAAACTCCTCAAAGAACTGTTCTTTGAGATAGCCACAGATATCTTCTTCTCTGGAATTGTAAGGATGGAGACAAGAAGGAAGCTGCGGTATCAGTTGATGGATTACCTGATTTCATTATCAAATTGAGTAGCAAAGCTGTTCTACTCTTTGACTGGGCCATGCTCCCTCTTTTTTCTCTCTTTCCTTTCCTTTTTTGTTTCTTTTGGCCAGGAAACAATATTTTCCACTTTGATTTCTCAGAGAAGGTCTATCTCTTTCTTCTATCACTATATTTGAGATTGTCTTTATCAGGCTCTGGGGTGACTCATTGCCCCTTCCTGTTAGGTCTAGTGGCCTTTTCAAAGATGCATTTCCACCAAATAGAAATAGCACCTCTGATGTGTACTCATCCAAATAAACTGGACAAACATGGCTCCCCAGGGCAAAAGATGTGCTGAGGTGGAGTGGAGAGTGAGTTGATCCTCATTTGTGGCAAGCTCTTTGTGGTTTCTGGGATGGAAGGGTGTTTGTTGTGTGAGACGTTTGTTACTCCTGTTTTGAGCTCCTGAGAGCTGAATGTCCTGGAGGATTTTATAGATGTTCTTGTGTGATCATGTTATATAAAGATAGCAGCAGTCAGGGTGGGAGGTAAAGGCATCCACTAGTGTCAAGACAGCAATCTTTTTGATTTAGAAGACTTCACATTCCAACCATTTTGACAGAGCTCCCTTTTATTGTAGGCCCTTCATTCCAGTTTGGCTTCAGTAGGAACATACATTGACTTCAGATTGGATGAACACACACACACACACACACACACGGGTGGAGGGCATTATAATTCAGAGAATAATTAAAACAACATTTCAATTACTATCTATTCTCCTGAAAAGGGTAAACTTCTAGGGGAAAGTAAAGAAGTAGCATGATTATGCATGGCATACCCACATGCATTAGAAGCATGTCCACATATAATTAGAAATGCTTATCAAGTTTGCAGGTGACACCAAATTAGGAGGGGTAGCTAATACCCCAGAGGACAGGATCAGAATCCAAAATGACCTGAACAGTTTAGAAAGCTGGGCCAAAACTAACAAAATTAATTTTAGCAGGGAGAAACGTAGGATACTACACTTGGGCAGTAAAAATGACATGCACAGATATAGGATGAGTGACACCTGGCTTGATGGCAGTACATGCAAAAGGGATCTAGGAGTCTTAGTGGACCACAACCTGAACATGAGTCAGCAGTGTGATGCGGCAGCTAAAAAAAAAAACCAATGCAAGTCCAGGCTGCATCAATATGAGTATAGTGTCTATGATCAAGGGAAGTAATAGTGCCACTGTATTCTGCTTTGGTCAGGCCTCACCTCGAATACTGTGTCCAGCTCTGGGCACCACAATCAGGAAGGATATTGAGAAGCTGGAACGTGTCCAGAGGAGGGCAACCAAAATGGTGGGAGTTCTGGAAGCCATACCTTATGAGGAGAGGCTTAGGGAGCTGGGTAGGTTTAGCCTGGGGAAGAGAAGGTTAAGAGGGGATACGATACCCATGTTTAAACAAGGGATCTCATACTGAGGATGGAGCAAGCTTGTTTTCTGAGGCTCCAGAGACTAGGACATGGAGCAATGGACTCAAACTACAGGAAAAGAGATTCTACCTAAACATTAGGAAAAACTTCCTGACAGTAAGAGCTGTTCAGAAGTGGAATGCACTTTCTTGGAGTGTGGTGGGGTCTCTTTCTTTGGAGGTTTTTAAACAGAGACTGGATGGCCATCTGCCGGGGGTGTTTGATTGTTTATTCCTGCGTAGCAGGGTATTGGACTGGATGGCACTTGTGGTCTCTTCCAACTCTATGATTTTATGAAATTTCTCTCTACATGGATTGGTGGCAGCTGTCCATGGTCCTATATGGAGATGCTGAGAATAGACCTGGGGATCATTTGCATACAAAAGCATGTGCCTTATAACTGAGCTGGTGCCCTTCTTTGTTTCTTCTTGTCCCTTCGAACTCTAACTTGCTGGTTTTTAACTTACCCAGAATTTCTGGTCTATGTTGTCTGTGCCCTCACAGCCAGGCAATATTTGGCTGTGGTCCTGCAGCTGGTCTCAGGAAGATTATACCATCCTCTTGAACCTCCAGAGGATCCCTGGAAGGTCCAGTAGGATAACTGTTCCTTCCTCTGGTCAGCTGCAGGAACAAAGCCATTGGTTAGCTGGACACCCCCCCCCCCATCATCCTCTCCAGGCTACTAAATGACCATGGCGGGTGCAGCCTGAAGATAGGTAGATGGCTGGGTTAGGTCACTGCAGATACTGAATCTGTAATGACAAAATAAGTACATAAACAAGCAAAATTGCAAAATATGTCTGCATATGTCACTGCCTAGATTCCAGCCTTTTTCTGGGGATAGACCACATGATCTGGGGTCTTAAGTGAATTGCATTTTTCATCCGTTCATAGGTCATGGCACTCTCTTCTAAAAGAGATTTGGTTCTCCCCCAGATTCTTATCATTCTCCCGAAAAGCCTATTTATTTGAACAAGTTTTCAAGGTGTAACAAAATGGTTTCTCTACTTCTTTGGGTTTTTTTTATTTATTTATTGCTGCCACACATTGTACTATATTGCATTGCACTGTACTGATATTTTAAAACAAAAAAAGTGCAATTTGTGATTTTAGTGCTGTAATTTTAGGATAGTTGTAAGCCATCTTGGGCTCCTATGAAGAAGGGCAGGGCAGGATATAAATTGAACAAATTATCAGAAGCAGAATGGCCATCTCTCCATCCCAACTGCCATTGCCCCGGCCAAGGAGGGAGAGAAGAGAATGCTAGACTTAATCCCTTCCCCTACTGCCATCCCCTTTCTTTTTGTATCATGTCTTCATTAGATTGTAAGCTTGAGGGCAGGGAACTGTTTTGGTGTTCCTTTTCTTGTAAAGTGCCATGTACATTGATGTCACTGTATAACTAAAAGATCATCATCATCATTATCATCAGTGTGTCGTTGGTGATAATCTAATATTATTCCCTTAAGTGGGCATGCCCATTTTGGCAGCTGAGTTCCTTTCTCCCTGGTATGCATATGAGTTGGGTTGGATGTTACCATACTGTTTCTGTGCCTTTTTAAAGGGAAACAACCAAACCATCTTCATAAAAGAAGATCTAGGCATGGTTCAAAAAAGTGTACACACATCTGAACTGTGCAATCATTAAATTAAATCTAGGTGTGACTACACAATTCAAGCCTATGGAGGCATGAGCTGGTTAGTGTTCAGTAAAATGAAAACATTTCACCTGGCCCTGTTGCTATTAGAGCCAAGTAAATAATGTAGCAACTTTATTTACCATGCAAATTACCTTATTAACCTTAACAACTTACACAATGCTTTCCTTAGCGAAGCTGCTAATGTCCCTATTAGTAACTGAATTTAAAAGAAAAGAAAAAAATACAGTAATGTAATAGAATCATAGAGTTGGAAAAGACCACAAGGGCCATCCAGTCCAACCCCATTCTGCCATGTAGGAAGGAGTTTCTTTCATGCAATACATTTATAGTACACACATTGAAAACTGCTTAATGCAGTGTAGATGTGTAAATTTGCTATTGCTTAAAACAATTTGTAAGCCTCTTTGATAGCCTTGTGGCTGAAGAGCGGGGTATAAATAAATAAATAAATAAATATACTATGATTTCACTTTAATAACCATGGTTTCGTCATAGTTTCCAAGATGGCTATGGAAGTTTGGACAGAAAACATCTTTCAGGTTGATGATACTGATGACAAGGAAACTGGAAGTAGTATCATTACCATCTCAGCCCTACCCTCTGCCTTGCATAGATTTCTGCTGGATACAACCTGTAATCCCTCATGTTCAAAGTATGTTGAATCAACACACAAACAGAAAATCAGGCAAGCTCCACCACCTCCATCTCCAGTTCCATCATTCTCCTCATGAGAAGAGTGACAAATCTGAACAGGAGAACTTCCACTAGGCACGGACACTCTCCATGCAGTTGCAAAACCCTTTTTAAAAAAGTTGCTGATGGGCTAGAGAGTGCCCATGTATAGGGAAAGCACTATGGGAGATGAATAATGGAATTCAAGATGGAAAAGTGAACTTCCTTCTTCACATGTTCATTCAACAAGTTTTGTACAGGAGTGACTAGGAATATCACATTTCTTACTCGGCAGCCAAGGAGAGAGCAATACTGGATGCTGATATTGTATTAAACCAGGGATAGTCTTACCCATGATTGTTTGGCTTAACCTTGGTTAAATGTGTTGTGGAACTATGACCTGGTTGATTCTAAAGAACAATTTGTGGACATGTTTCTGCTCCATTTCTGTTCTTTTCCTCTGATATGGTGACATGGAAGATATTGAAAGTATCCATTTTTGTTTTCAGCTAAAAAAATCCATGCAGGTACATTTGCTCATCTGGATCAGGTTGGGTTCAGATTTGGATGGGTGACCACATCTGGATGCTGTAGTTGTATCAATGCTGTATAGATTAGAGAACTATTTTGTCTGAAAAGACAGGGTTAAAAACATGGCCTGAAGTATAGCAGGGGCATCTGCTTTCCAGAGGTGCTACAGGCAGAGGAGCCCCTTCTTGTGGAGATATGGAAATTTGTTTTAAGATCATGGCTATAGCTGAAGGCTTCAGGCCTCCCTTTGCTTTTCCTGTTTGAGTAACATTTTCTGTCGTCAGTGTGTCTCAGGGGTTCCTCTATAACAAACAGGAACCACACTGTGACTCAGTTCAGATGAAACATCAAACAATGGTTAGTTGAAACTGAAGCAGATTCTTCAGACATCACCATTTTCACAGAAATAGCTGTATTAGTATGTTTCAGTATAAAAAAGGAGGGGGTCTTGTGGCACCTCCCTCAAAAGGGAGATACTGAAGGCACAATTTCAAACAGTACCATTGAGGAAGAAACATGGGAGGTGTCTCAAGAAACCAGGATGGATGACTAAAGAACTTTCAACGGAGCTAAGTTTTAAACGGAACATGTATAGGAAATGGAAAAAGGGGGAAATCACCAAAGAAGAATTCAAACAGATAGCGAACACGTGTAGGAGTAAAGTCAGAAAAACTAAAGTGCAGAATGAGCTCAGGCTTGCTAGGGAGGTTAAGAACAATAAAAAGGGTTTTTGGGGGTATGTCCGCAGCAAAAGGAGGAAGAAGGAAATGATAGGGCCACTACGTGGAGAAGATGGCAAAATGCTAACAGGGGACAGAGAAAAGGCAGAATTACTCAACACCTTCTTTGCCTTGGTGTTTTCAGAAAAGGAAAAGGAGGACCAACCTGAGGATAATGGAACAGAGGACACAATAGGGGAAACCCAGCACAGAATAAGTAAAGAGGTAGTACAGGAATACCTTCTTAATCTAAATGAATTTAAATCTCCAGGACCAGATGAACTACATCCAAGAGTATTAAAAGAGCTGGCAAATATAATCTCAGAGCCACTGGCAATAATATTTGAGAACTCCTGGAGAACAGGAGAAGTCCCAGCAGACTGGAGGAGGGCAAACATTGCCCCCATCTTCAAAAAGGGGAAAAAAGAGGATCCCAACAATTATCGTCCAGTTAGTCTGACATCAATACCACGGAAGATTCTAGAGCAGATCATTAAACAGAGAGTCTGTGAACATTTAGAAGGCAATGCCATAATCACAAAAAGTCAACATGGGTTTCAGAGAAACAAGTCATGGCAGACTAATCTGATCTCTTTTTTTGATAAAGTTACCAGCTTGGTAGATGAAGGGAATGCTGTGGACATCGCATACCTTGATTTCAGTAAGGCCTTTGACAAGGTTCCCCATGACATTCTTGCAAACAAGCTTGTAAAATGTGGGCTAGACAAGTTAACTGTTCAATGGATTTGTAATTGGTTGACCGGCCGAACCCAAAGGGTGCTCAGCAGTGGCTCCTCTTCGTCTTGGAAAGATGTGACCAGTGGGGTGCCACAGGGTTCTGCCCTGGGCCCAGTGCTATTCAACATCTTTATCAATGACTTGGATGAGGGAATTAGGGGCATACTTATCAAATTTGCAGATGACACCAAATTAGGAGGAGTACCTAATACCCTAGAGGACAGGATCAAAATTCAGAATGACCTGGATAGACTGGAGAGCTGGGCCAAAGCTAACAAAATGAAATTCAATACGGAGAAATGTAAAGTATTGCATTTAGGGCGGAAAAATGAAATGCATAGATATAGGATGGGAGAGACGTGGCTGAACGAGACTACGTGCGAAAGGGATCTAGGAGTCCTAGTAGACCACAAGTTGAACATGAGTCAACAATGTGATGCGGCAGCTAAAAAGGCCAATGCAATTTTGGGCTGCATCAATAGAAGTATAGTGTCTAGATCAAGGGAAGTAATAGTGCCACTCTATTCTGCCTTGGTCAGACCTCACTTAGAATACTGTGTCCAGTTCTGGGCACCACAATTCAAAAAGGATATGGACAAATTGGAGCATGTCCAGAGGACAACTAAAATGGTGAAAGGTCTGGAAACGAGGCCTTATGAGGAGAGACTTAGGGAGCTGGGTATGTTTAGCCTGGAAAAAAGACGGTTAAGAGGCGATATGATAGCCCTGTTTAAGTATTTGAAGGGATGTCACGCTGAGGATGGAGCAGGCTTATTTTCTGCTGCTCCAGAGACTGGAACACAGAGCAATGGATGCAGGCTCCAGGAACAGAGATTCCACGTCAACATTAGGAAGAACTTTTTGACAGTAAGAGCTGTTCGGCAGTGGAACACACTCCCTCGGAGTGTGGTGGGGTCTCCTTCCTTGAAGGTCTTTAAACAGAGGCTGGATTGCAATCTGTCGGGAATGCTTTGATCAAGATTTCCTGTGTGGCAGGGGGTTGGACTGGATGGCCCTCGTGGTCTCTTCCAACTCTGCAATTCTATGATTCTATGATTCTATGATTAACCAGTTTATTTCACCATAAGCTTTGGTGGACTACAGGAATAGTGGGCTGCAGTCCATGAAAGCTTAAGCTGAAATTATTTGGTTAGTCTTCAAGGTACCACATGACTCCTTTTTATTGAAATTTCAAAGCTGCACTGTTGTAGACAGGTGAGATATGTGATGGGCGTCAGAATGTTGCATGAATCCAAGCCTTGTTCAAAAAACACAATTAGTGTCATGTCCCCCCCCCCAAAAAACCCCAGTGGTTTAGGTTGTTGAACCTACAATGGTGTGGTTCTTGAGTTTATGGGAAGAGTCCTTTGAGATCTGCTTTATTACATCGTGAGAAGAGAGATAGCTAAATTGCCTTAACTGTAGCTTACTCAATGCATAAACAGCACTTAACCATTTTTTCCAACCTACTTCAAACCACAGTTTCAAATTTACGTAATATTCGGTCTTGGTTAAGGAGAACAAACCATGGTTAAATGTTATGTCTACCAAGGGCAAACATCTTGGTGGCAGAATGCCACTTTCCATGTCCCATTGTTTAGAAGGCTTAATGCTGTCTATACTAGTGTGCAAAAGATAATAGAGTTTCCCAACATCTGTTTCGATTTAAATTTTTTAAGTGTCCCACCCTCCTTTGTGTACAGGCATTTTATAATTATCTCACTCCCTACTTATGAAGCTTGAGGATGGGAATTGGCAGTTTGGAGCCAATACCAAATCCTCACTAATGAACATTTGCAGCTGCTGGTGGGACTTGGAGAATGCCTGCCAGCTCCAGTGACAGAATTCATCTTGTAAAACGTACCTGTGATAAATATCAACTTGCAGTGATTAAGCGAAAGGTTGTTAATTCATGAATGGGCTTTGCACATGAGCCAGAGAGTGATTTGATTTTTAGCAGCTATGGAGTGCATTATTTTCTCTCCACCCCCTAAGGAACCTGGATGCCAAAGCTCGTAAACCAACCACTTCAGCCCAATTCTCTCTTTTTTTATGAGCCCCAGCTGGTTCAGGAGTAAGCATGGAAGAGAGGAGGAGACTTGGCAAAAGGCTTGCCAACAGCAGCCCTGGCAATGAAGGGCCAGGCAAAGGCTGATGCATCTCTTCCTAGACACTTAGGGAAGAGAATGAAGTAGTTAATTTGTGGCACATAAATAAGGAAGTGCAGAAAAGGTAACGACAGTTGTCCCTTCATATTCGCTGGGGTTTGCTTCCAGGACCCCCCCGTGTATACCAAAATCCCTGAATCCAGTTACATGCAATGGCATAGCAAAATGGTGTCCCTTATATAAGATGGCAAAATCAAGCTTTGCTTTTGGTTTATTATTTTTTAAAGAATATTTTCAAGCCGTGAATACTTAAATCCGTGGATACCAAATCCGTGAATACGGAGGGACAACTGTACGACATAAGAGCTGAAAGCTAAAAGAGCTTCACAGAGAGATGGATGCTTTTATAAAGAATTCTTGCCCCAAAACCATTTGTCTAGTAACACCTTTACTAGTTCAATCAAAAGGCAGAAAACAGTGTGCAAAGATCATAGGTCTCTACATAAACCTTTTTTTTTTAATAATAGGAGGTAGAGTGGAAGACTTAACTTTAAACATAGTTGTAGCTTCCATGTCATTAGGGTGATGAATCCACTCTAGGATTTAGCCTGAATCTTAAAGGCACTGTCAAGTGTGCTGAACCTGTCTGGAGATAGCATTTGGCACCTTGGATAGATCTTTTAAAGTTCAGACTGAAATCCAGAGTGGATTCTGAAACCTAAATGTCATTGCCACTTCTGACTAGAGTTTGTAGTTGACACCATAGGACCCCTGTATCTGCTGATTCATTATCCACTGATTCAGTTATCCTCAGGACACAAACAGGATACCTACCATAGAGTCTTCCTAGAAAATGCCTAGAGAGGCATCCTCTCTAGATGTTTTCTTGGTCCTGTAAGGCAAACTCTATGGTTTTTTAAACTGGAAGTCCCATTATTTTCAATGATGTTATCTGTGGTTTTTGGTATCCTCCCCCCCCCCGAACCAGTCCCCCCCAAATACATGGGTCCTACTGTATGCACCTTCAAATTGACTCTGACTTACGGCAACTCTTATTGTAGGGTTTTCTTGGCAAGATTTATTCAGAAAAGGCTTGCCATTGCCTTCCTCTGAGGCTGAGAGAGTGTGACTTGCCCAAGCTCACCCAGTGGGTTTCCACCGCTGAGCCAGATTTGAATCCTGGTCTCCCAGAATCCTAGTCCAACACTCAAACCACTACGTCACACTCTGACTAAAACAGACCCACCCAATCAATGAAATTTATCTAATTTTTGACTCACCTTTCAACAACTGATTCAGTGGGTAACCACCGGATTCCAGCCATAGTCCCACAAAAGCTGCCACTCCTTACATGTTGTGGTGTCCACATGTTCTCTCAGATATAATTTGAAGGAAGGATTTTGCAGAATCTGGACCCATCAGATGATGTGATGGTGTCAGGTTTAATCTGGGGCTGCTTTTAGACTAGCTGGGAACATTGCTTCTTAAGATGAGAGAATAAAAATTGTTTAAGCCAACCCCTATGTTGGGATCTTAAGAAAATAGGATCAGAACTGAAGGAAATGTACTATAAACGCATTTGGCTGGCCTTGTATAAAAACATGTCCTTTGCAATCTAGGACTGGCCTTAACTTTAGGTACAATGAGGCAACCACCTTGGGTGTGAAAAGCTTGAGGGCAGGAGTGACATCCCTCTGACCTTTCTTGTTGATTCTCCTGGGCATTGTTTTCTATAGGACATCTTAAATTACACTGCAGCCTTCTGATGAAGTAGAGGCCATTGTCCTGCCACCAGCATTTAAATAAATTGCAATGGTCTCTGTACATTTATCTCTGTACATAGACATAGGAGGAACAGACTTATTATTTTTTCGTTAGACAGCAAAATGTCTTGAGTTGGCCCTGTTAAAATTCTCCATTGTTTCACCCAAAACAGTGTTTGTTCAAAAATATGGCTTTGAGGGATGGGCAGGTGCCAGGATGTGCCCATGAAACCCATCAAAGGCTCACCTTTATTTTTCTCCACCCCCCCTCCCCAACATGGGGTCAAACTACTGTATTAGTTTTGCCCAGGCAAGTAAGATGAGGGAGAGAGCAGGAGGGGAGGGAGAGTGAAGGGTTTGAGATGCTGAGTGCTAGAAGCAAGAGAGGGAAAAATGCAAGGTGCATGAAAGACAGGATGGACACATTGTGAGGGTGCAAGGTGAAGCAAGAGGGAAGAGAGAGTGTGGGAAGGGAGGGAGGGAGGGTGCCATAGTTCACTTGGGAAAAGAGAAGCTGGGTGGTCAATTAGCAGTCCAAAGTTCGAGAGCCAGGATATCATAAGTCAGAAGCCGGGGAACCAACAGGGTATGTACAGAAGAATAGTCTGGATTCAGGAACAAGGCCAAGTCTCTAGGCTGGCTTAAATGTCTTCTGGTGAACGATATTGCTTCCAGTGGCTGTAGAGCATTTGCTGTCTGCCATATCTAGGAAGACTGTTCAGAGAAACAGTTGGAGCCACACCAACACCAAGGAGGGAGACCCAACAGAGGGATGCATTATGAGGCCACAAGGTGATGTAAAGAAAGGAGTAGAAGGGAAGGGGGAGTGAGCAGACTCAATAGTGGAATCCAAGAAGCAAGGGAAGGGCCTGTGAGTTAGGTCTGCTGAGAGGAGGCGGTGGCCCAAGGTCACAGGGAAAATTCCATAACCAAGCAGAGATTTGAACTTAGATCTCCCAGTTCTAAGTCCAGCACTTTCAACTTTGCATGGTACTGGTTCTCCCAGATCAGGTGCAGCTGTGAAAACCTGATGTGAAGATTGAAACATAGTGAAAGAAGAAAATGCAACAGTCAATGTGCTCAATTTGCATAATTATAATGCTTTTCATAATATGCAAATTATATGCCCAGGTTTGTGGAAGTTAAATATGGCAACCTTACAAATAACAGCTACCCCTGTTTGTCATGGAGGCATTGTGGGGGAAGGACAATAGCTACCAGCCAACTAAAACTGTGAGGGAGCTCAGTTTTGTGAGTGCCTTTTCTCCCACAAGAGATCAGTCCCAGAATTTTGCCACAAATCTTTCTTGAGAGCTGTGACATTCACAGTCATCTTGATTCTGTCTTCTCTTTTCCTTCAATGTGTTCCCCTACACTCCTTCAAAAGTTTGCGTGAGGGAAACATAAGGAGGGTGGGGTTACTCAGATTAATAATTAACAGGAAGATGCAACCTTCTAGGTTTCAAATGTTTGTGTGTCCTACTTCCCCAATTGCCAAAATCTCATCTTTCCCCCAAGATTTTAGACAAAAGTTGGTTTGTTTCTTTTTTTGTTCTGGTCCTATATGAGACACCATAGATGTAACTTGAGACCTTTTGCATGCAAACCCTCTACTCTGCCACTCAGCTATGGCCTTTCCTCCATAAAAGCCAGCCCAAACCATTTCCAGCTGAAAAGAAAAACCTTTTCCTGAGACAGAGATGATAGTGCGGACTCACAAAGCTGCCTGGTTAGGTTTTTCTAAAGGCAAGGGGCCATTTCCTTAAAAGCCTGTGTCCTTCATTAAGCCACACCTGCTCCTATGCTTTTAAAGCCTCCTCCTTTCTTGGTTATTAGTAACACAGGATTGTGATGCATTATTAGGAGCTGGCTTAAATATACCCCATTGGAGAGCCACTGTAGTGTAGTGGTTTGAGCATTGGACTCTGGAGACCACTCAGCCATGGAAACCTACTGAGTGACCTTGGGTAAGTCACCCTCTCTCAGCCTCAGAGAAAGGCAAAAGTTAACTCCCTCTGAACAAATCCTGTGAAGAAAACCTCATGGTTGGTACACCTTAGGGTCACCATAAGTCAGAAAGGACTTGAAGGCAAACAACAATAATATATAGGTGAACCTATCATGGAGTTTTCTTCACAATATATATAATATCTGTCTATCTATCTATCTATCTACACACACACACCCCATTATATGTATACCAGCCCATTTGAAGCAGTGTGTTGTTCTTGAAAGCAGCACAAGGCATCTTGCAGTGTTAGAAATCTAAATCTGAACCTTGCCTGGCAAAAACACTTTCTCAAGATGATCTGCTTTTGCTCCCCATGGGTCTCTTGCCACTTCTCTCTCCCCTTTCTCCCCCCGCCCGCCCACCCACCAAGGGCAGCACAAGAGCTTACTCTTGTGGTGGTTGAACATGTCTCTTTCTGTTTTCCATCTCCAAAAACTGCATCTCAATGTAGTGAAGGCGGGGGGGGGGGTAGATCTGACACTAACCGAGTGGGCTCTGACAGTTTGGCACCCGGGGGAAGCCTGTGCTTCCATTTCCAGTCCTGTCCCCTCTGGGCACAGAGAGCTGAGCAGAGGAGTTCAGGAGGATCAGCGTGCAAAAGGAAAACAATTTGATCACCAGGCCCTGGAGTTAAGAAGCACAGAGAGCCAGTCTGGTGGGGTTTTTCACATCCAATCACTGTCAAAGTCAGTTTTATTGTTTGAGCAGTATAGATATTTCCCCCTGAAATCTAAAAATACCCACAGGTATCTCCAGATGAGATTATTACCAGTCTTCTATTTATTCTGGCTAAAGATTTTTTCCCCTACCTTTCCTTAGGAGCGGGTCATACAATGATCATATTCTTTGGTGTCCTTCTTTAACTGTTCATAGAATCATAGAATCATAGAATTGCAGAGTTGGAAGAGACCACGAGGGCCATCCAGTCCAACCCCCCTGCCACGCAGGAAATCACAATCAAAGCATCCCCGACAGATGGCCATCCAGCCTCTGTTTAAAGACCTCCAAGGAAGGAGACCCCACCACGCTCCGAGGGAGTGCGTTCCACTGCCGAACAGCTCTTACTGTCAAAAAGTTCCTCCTAATGTTGAGGTGGAATCTCTGTTCCTGGAGCTTGCACCCATTGCTCCGTGTTCCAGTCTCTGGAGCAGCAGAAAACAAGCCTGCTCCATCCTCAGCGTGACATCCCTTCAAATACTTAAACAGGGCTATCATATCGCCTCTTAACCGTCTTTTTTCCAGGCTAAACATACCCAGCTCCCTAAGTCTCTCCTCATAAGGCATTGTTTCCAGACCTTTCACCATTTTAGTTGCCCTTCTCTGGACACGCTCCAATTTGTCAATATCCTTTCTGAATTGTGGTGCCCAGAACTGGACACAGTATTCTAAGTGAGGTCTGACCAAGGCAGAATAGAGTGGCACTATTACTTCCCTTGATCTAGACACTATACTTCTATTGATACAGCCCAAAATTGCATTGGCCTTTTTAGCTGCCGCATCGCACTGTTGGCTCATGTTCAACTTGTGGTCTACTAGGACTCCTAGATCCCTTTCGCACGTAGTCTCATTCAGCCAGGTCTCTCCCATCCTATATTTATGCATTTCATTTTTCCGCCCTAAATGCAGTACTTTACATTTCTCCGTATTGAATTTCATTTTGTTAGCTTTGGCCCAGCTCTCCAGTCTATCCAGGTCATTCTGAATTTTGATCCTGTCCTCTAGGGTATTAGCTACTCCTCCCAATTTGGTGTCATCTGCAAATTTGATAAGTATGCCCCTAATTCCCTCATCTAAGTCATTGATAAAGATGTTGAATAGCACTGGGCCCAGGGCAGAACCCTGTGGCACCCCACTGGTCACATCTTTCCAAGACGAAGAGGAGCCACTGCTGAGCACCCTTTGGGTTCGGCCGGTCAACCAATTACAAATCCATTGAACAGTTAACTTGTCTAGCCCACATTCTACAAGCTTGTTTGCAAGAATGTCATGGGGAACCTTGTCAAAGGCCTTACTGAAATCAAGGTATGCAATGTCCACAGCATTCCCTTCATCTACCAAGCTGGTAACTTTATCAAAAAAAGAGATCAGATTAGTCTGGCATGACTTGTTTCTCTGAAACCCATGCTGACTTTTTGTGATTATGGCATTGCCTTCTAAATGTTCACAGACTCTCTGTTTAATGATCTGTTCTAGAATCTTCCCTGGTATTGATGTCAGACTAACTGGACGATAGTTGTTGGGATCCTCTTTTTTCCCCTTTTTGAAGATGGGAACAACGTTTGCCCTCCTCCAGTCTGCTGGGACTTCTCCTGTTCTCCAGGAGTTCTCAAATATTATTGCCAATGGCTCTGAGATTATATTTGTCAGCTCTTTTAATACTCTTGGATGTAGTTCATCTGGTCCTGGAGATTTAAATTCATTTAGATTAAGAAGGTATTCCTGTACTATCTCTTTACTTATTTTGAGCTGGATTTCCCCTATTGTGTCCTCTGTTCCATTCTCCTCAGGTTGGTCCTCCTTTTCCTTTTCTGAAAACACTGAGGCAAAGAAGGTGTTGAGTAATTCTGCCTTTTCTCTGTCCCCTGTTAGCATTTTGCCATCTTCTCCACGTAGCGGCCCTATCATTTCCTTCTTCCTCCTTTTGCTGCGGACATACCCAAAAAAACCCTTTTTATTGTTCTTAACCTCCCTAGCAAGCCTGAGCTCATTCTGCGCTTTAGCTTTTCTGACTTTACTCCTACACGTGTTCGCTATCTGTTTGAATTCTTCTTTGGTGATTTCCCCCCCTTTCCATTTCCTATACATGTTCCGTTTAAAACTTAGCTCCATTGAAAGTTGGCAATGTGCTCTGAGTGGTTCACCATAAAAGTTAAAAACCATAAAAACCATCAACAGGAATCCTAAAAGTTAGCCATAATAAAAAGCAACCACAGCACAAAGCTAAATAAATAAGAATCAAATGAGCAGAGCTCAGAATGTGAAGTTAAAGGCTTTCATGGCTGACATCCATAGGTTTTTTTTTGGTGGGTTTCTTTCCAGGCTGTGAGGCCATGTTCTAGAAGAGGACGTTTCACCTGCGTCTGAAGATGCCAGCCACAGATGCAGGCAAAACGTTCTCTACTAGAACATGGCCTCACAGCCCAGAAAAAAACCCACCAAAAAAACCACTATAGATCTAAGAATCGTGTAATAAAGCTTAAGCAGCCCAATCCAAAATGATAAAGATCTTAGAAAGAGTTTTAAAGGTCAGCGTGAATGAAAAAGTCATTGCTTACTGCCCAGAGGACCATAATGTTGGTCTTAAATGAGTTGCATTGTAGGAGGATGTTCCACAACAGGGCTACTACTACCAAAATTTGGGGAAACATAAATGTTGGCCTGTTTTATTCTTGTACCTGACAACAAGGGAATACAAAAGATTTCTCCCTATTGGAGAAATCCCCCCCCCCCAGCAGATTTTGTGTGCATTTTCTAAACAATGTTTCAAATTCTGGGACCTTTTATTGCAAAGATTTTTTTGTGAAGTTTTCTCTTTTTGCATTTTTTTTTTTTTTTGTGCAAAATACAGTAGTGTGTTGCTGTTGTTTTGCTTTGTTCTTTGTTGTTACTCCTGCTGAGTAAAGTTGCACTGGTCTTGTAGCTCTTACACAAGGACAAAAAAAATATCAAACAAAAACAAACTGGGACTTTTTTCTTACTGAGGACATGGTGAATGTTCTTTAGCTCCCTTTCAAAAGCACCCTTTCTGCACTAGCCACTAGCTATTCTTTATTTGGTGGTACCAAATGAAAAAGGGTCTCTGATGATGATGTTAGAATTGGTAGAAGACTGGGGTGGCCATAGTGCAACCCAAAGGCTGCATGCCACCCTAGGACTCCACTTTTGTGGTCTGAGAAGCCCCTCCTAGTCTCTGAAAAATGCCCCTACTCACTACATTTTTGTTAAAAATGCTATGATTTGGGAATAGGTTTTGTCCCCAGATCATTCACAAAGCCCAGAAAATGCTTGAAAACACACACACACACACAATCCCACCCCACAAGCACCTACATCTCTTTATCATCCTCCAATAGGTTTGTTTTCCTCTGCAGCCCCTCTCAAAATGGTGACAGGAAGTGATGTAATGTCACTTCCTCTCATCGTTTTGAGAGAGACTGGAGAGGAACACAGGGATATATGGGCTTGCTGTAGGGGGTAGGGCAGTCTGGGGTGAAAACTGGCACCTAACCCCCACACATTTGTGCACCCCTGGTGTAGGACTGTATAGGTGATGCTTTTTCAGGGCACTTGGTCTCAAGCTACTGAGGGCTTTCATAGTTAAATGGTCAATGGCCATATTTTGTCCTGTGTTTTTGGCTTGGTGCCCCTTTTGGTTGTCCAGGGATTCACCATAATACAGTGTTCCTAACAAATGTTGGAGCAAAAATATAATAATCATGTGCTAAAGACCAGACTAACTCTCTGAGTGCCAAGCAATTCATGTCTCCATTAAGTATTGGCCAGCTCAGTCCCCTCTCTCCAAACCTCAATTTATTTCCCATTAATACTGGGCACATATATTTTAATAAGCTCTCCAGCCAACAGTGAAGGTTGAAAATGATTTTGTTTCCAGTCTTTCCAGCGAATGGTAGGAGTCTTTCCTCCCTCCCTCCCTTCTTTTTTCTTTTCTTGTTATTACCACCATATGTGTATATGTATATATATGGACTTACTGTCAGAGGGGAATACCATTCTTACCGAATGGGTACTGATTTCTCATAGCAGTGGTAAATCAATCTCCAGTTTTCTAGCAGTGTTTTCTCCTTATTTTAAAGGCTATCCAAGAAGATATTTGTATTATATTAGTAAATATCATGAGACCTCCTGCCAGTGTTGATTATAACCACATATGAATTCTTGGATGGTCTCCCAGAACATGCAAGGCACTCTTTTAGGGCTGCAAAACCTTGGTAAGTACTGCCCACTTTTCTCTAATACCTTAGAAATGGGAAGTGGTGGTTTAAAAAATTGCACTTTGGGTTTACCACAAAGAAGAAAATATGACCTGCAAAGTTATGTATGCCAAGGGTATAATTGTGTGCCACAAATTTAAGCAGCAGAATGTTGTTTGCCCTGCTATGGACAGCCTTCTTCTTTTATAGCACTATAGCAACATTTCTGTATTTTGACCATTTAAACCCAATAGGGATGAATGAAGACTTGGAGTAGACCCGCTGAAATAAGTTAGTCATCGTGGAGTTGCCTCATTAATTTCAGTGGTCCTCCTTAAAGCATGACTAAGTCAGGATCCAATACTCCATGCACTGAGGACTCAGATACCAATCTGTATGAACCTGCTGACATGGAGTGTAATCTAATGCATGCTTATTGTGAAGTAAGTCCACTGGGTCAAACACAATGCCCTCTCTAATATGTGTGTTTAGGAGTGCAGCCTCCATATCTCTCATGCCAAATCAATGTAGACATAAGTCAGGAATTGAGTGAAAAGAAGCAGCAGGCATCTGTACAGTATTCCTTGATTTCTCTTTACCTGTGTGAAACTGGCCCTTGGAACGTTTTATTTGGTGTTATAATTTTCTTCCAAGTTAATCCATCAGTTCTTGTGTTTGATCTTCCTTCACGTGATGAAAATTCCATTTTCACAACCCAGTCAAGCACTAGGAAGGTGAAGCAACATGTTTACTTTCTTAAAACAGAAGTTCTAGGGCTCATGTCTACCCATAATCCTTACATACTGCCCTAAAACATGCCATGGCATTGCATAAATGTTTTAATTGTTCTCCACTTCACTTCACTTCAGCTGCTCTACCCATACTACATGTCATTGATTCTCTGGGCCTTAGCCTTCCAGATCTAGGGTGTCTTCAGCGATCTTAAAACAGATCATCTCTAGGATATATGTAATATTTCTCCCTTCCATCTCCAAGGCATTCTGTGACATTACAACGATTCATCCAGGGACCTAGTTTATTAGTTTTCATGTTCATACATCTTCTAAGTCACTCATGTTAAATAATGGTCAAGAAGTATGTTTGGCCAACTTAGATTATTAAGCCTAAGGTTGTGAGAAGAGAGGCCAAACTTCACATACTAATCAGGCCACTTCTTGACTTCTAGCATTGGACTATGGTTTATTGGGGTGTCTGTGCCTTCATGTGCATCCATGTGCACCCTTTCTTGATTTTCTATCTCTATTTGCACAAATGCCCCAGTCCAACAAAGTCAGTCTAAGATACTTTCATGTGCTGAGTCTGAAATCCTCTCCAAGTACATTCTCAATGACAACATAGTTGACACTTCACACATCCCACAACTGTCATTTTTTGCCCAATGTTAGGACAGGAGCTGTTGGTTGGCTTTTCTGTTTCCTTCTCTATTAGCCAACCTTCTTCTTTTAGGAAGAACTTCAAACCTTAACAATATGTATAAGCTCCACAAACTATTGTATTTAAAGTTAGTAAATTTGGATGGCCTTTTGTTGTTTCCTGAAACAACAACTTGTTAACTGTGTACTTTCTAACCCTCCGCCACACACACACACACACACACACACACACATTTTCTCTCTTTTGGGAAACCTGATCCTTGAGTTAAGCAATCCCATGTTCTCATTTGCAAAGACAGATTCAAAAAGTAAATATTGTTAGCATGGATGTCTGCTCCTTTTCTCTGCTGGCTCCAATTTCCCTCTGTCACTCTTATATAGACTAACAGCACCAGCTCCACTTATCTGCTGTGTGTATGTATAATGGAGTTTTCTTTTCGGAGAGCTTAAATGCTGTACATTGCTTGCATTGGAGGCAACTTCTGTTGCTCCTTTAATTATACAGCGGAATGTTTGCCTTCACTCCACTTCTACTAAAGCAACCAATTCCTCCATCAGATAAATATGTTTTCTTTCTGTGCATCTCATTAAACATGGGGAGAAATCATGTCTCCCAGCATGACATTCTACTGAATCATGGAGTGTTTAAAATTATAATAAAATTTTCATTTTCCTACTTAGGTCCTCTGGGGTGTGTGTGTGTGTGAATGACAGGTGTATGCAGTGTCATGCTTAACTGCCATGCTATCACTCAGGTGAGGAATTCAATACAAAATCAGAACAGGTGGCGGTTAGAACATTTTACAACAATGATTGCAAAGATGAATCCAATACCCGTCTCAGTCCACTAACTCACTACCCCAGTGCTAGAAATGTCACTAAATATTTCCAGCACTGCAATGTTAGCTGATGGCTTCGAGGTCAGTGGAGTGATGGACCCTTTCCAAGTTTCCATCTGAACTTCAAGTGAGCTATTTTGGACATCGTGCTGAACTAACTCTATCCTCAAAATAAATCCAGCACTTTGGACAGCACCTCCAAAGTAAAAACAAAAACTCAAGAGTTGGTTTACCATGCTGCTAACATAGAAGAAACCACCTGCCACTGAAAATGTGGCCCTACCATTAGGCAAAGGGGAGCAATATCTTTAGATTTAAAACAGCATATACAGTTATGGTGCTATATAAAATGACAGATGCCAATTGTAGTGATGACAGCTTCTAGATTGATCCAGTTAGACCCCAGCTGTTGCCCTCTATTGGAGGACATACCACCCACTTGTCTTAAAGTAGCCTACTGCTTCAGGTATCCCATCGATATTGCACTGTGTGATAGATAGCCATACAGGACAATTGTGTGCGAGGAATGGGGAGGGAGGCACCACCTTGCTCTCAGTCTCTGGTGGTAAAAAAAAAAAAATGTCTTGGACCAGCCCTGTGAATTTCGTTTATAGATGTCCTTCTGAGAATAGCATCTACTGCATTCCTGTATACCTTTGCATGCTGGTTGTCAGCATGATGAGGTGCTGAAAAGAGGAGGAGAAAGATCAAAAACCCTTTTGCTGGTCTTCTGGCTGGTCCTGTCATGAGTGGAAGAGGAAACAAAGGAGTAAGTTGGGGGTGTGGGATGGCAAAGATAGCTTTAGAATGGCATGAAGAGATGGGCAGGCATTTTCTGCAGTCCTTCTAATGGTTGGCAACATTGACAAGTTTATTTGCTTGTTTGGGGTTGTTCTTGAAAAAATCACCAGTAATTTCCATGTTAATCTGGGGTGCCTTCTGAGAACTCATCCACCTCTAGTTGTGTTTTCTCCAGATCCAATCAGTGACATCAGCTCAAGTATTTTGTATGCATATCCCAGCTTAAGATCTTTTATCTTATGCACGCTAAAATGGGTGAATGTTGACAGTCTCTGTTTTGTATGGATTTACTTATAAATTTTGTACAGTATCAGTTATGAAGCCATAATCCCCTTGATTCAAACCTCTGGATTGTTTTGAGCAGCAGTGCTGTAAACTTTGTGAGTCCTCCCTTTGCTAAGTGCATCCATTTGTAATCTTGAGATCAATGCGACAATGTGTTTTGTGAATTTTAATGAATAAACCTCACTGGCATTTGTTTGTTTGTGTTTTGCTGCTTTCTGATACTATAACAAGTTGCTGTAGTGATAATTACCAAATCTTCTGTATTTATGTGTGGGGTGCTGGGTGGAGGGAGAATCTCTGTGTCTTTCATACATATCCAACTGGGCAATTATCTCCATACTGTATGTGCTGGCTTTTTGTTGATTTTCTCTCTGCAATAAATGTTGAGATTCAGTAATTATCACAACAACCGGACGTGACATTTCCAAAGCTGATACACAGCAAACAGGGATGCCACAAAGTCATTAAAATTCTGATATCAAAACCACTCTTCCAATTTCTTCTTTGCTTGAATTCTTTTGTTTTATACAAAGTGTTGCTATTTCCAATTACTATATATTCTTTCTTTGTTCTCTTTTCCTACTCTTCCAAAGGGTTTTATTGTCCTTCAGAGGAATGACAGACTGCAGTAATGTATTATGTCCTCCATTTCTAAAATGTTTCAGAAATAGAAGGGGTCAGTGAATAGACAGCTTTTTCTGTAAAGTAAGTTGGGTGGAAAATGAGATGACCTATGAGTTTCTATTCAGTTGTGCAGGCAGGCAGATCTCCAAAAAAAGATTCTGAAGGCCTAAATAGACATTAGCCACGATGGAATAATCATAACTCAACACGTATCATGCTGCTGATGATGATGATGATTATGATGATTTGAAAAACAGGGAGCTATGGTTCGGAACAAGCCAAAATCTTAAACCAGCTTCAAACTGTCGTTTAAGATTCTGGCTTACCCCAAACCTGGATACCAGAGTTTCCCACTATGGAGATAGTTTCCTGGTTTATCACAATAGTCCAAGAGGGGAGAAATGGTGTAAAGATGTGGCATGTTAACCTGAAAGCCAATGTGGCTTCAGAGCCAATAGGAGTACTACAGATATGGTATTTGCCCTTAGACAACTGCAAGAGAAATGTAGAGAGCAGAACAAGGGTCTCTATGTAACATTTGTTGACCTCACCAAAGCCTTCGACGCTGTGAGTAGGAAAGGTCTGTGGCAGATCCTGGAAAGACTAGGATGTCCCCCCAAATTCCTTAAAATGATTATCTTGCTACACGAGGGCCAGCGCGGTCAAGTCAGATATAGCGATGCTCTTTCAGAGCCCTTTTTAATAACTAATAGAGTGAAGCAAGGTTGTGTTCTTGCGCCAAATTTATTTACAATCTTCTTCAGCATGATGCTCCAAAGGGCTATGGCAGAGCTCGAAGAAGATGACGGCATCTATATACGTTACTGTACTGATGGTAGCTTGTTTAACTTAAGCCGTCTGAGGGCTCACACTAAGACTTTAAACTATCTAGTCCGTGAGCTGCTCTTTGCTGATGATGCTGCCTTTGTTGCCCACACAGAAGCAGCTCTGCAGCACCTAACATCCTGCTTCGCAACAGCTGCAGAGCTGTTTGGGCTGGAAGTCAACCTGATGAAAACAGAAGTTCTTTACCAGCCTGCACCACAGGACGAACACCACCATTCCCACATTGCTGTCGGCAACTCTGTGCTTAAGTCCATTCAGCAGTTCACCTACCTGGGAAGCATCATCTCCTCAGATGCCAAGATTGAAAAAAAGATCGATCACAGATTAGCAAAGGAAAATAGAGCATTTGGAAGACTTTACAAAAGAGTCTGGAGTAATAAACACCTGAGGCGAAACACAAAATTCAGTGTGTATAGAGCCATTGTACTGTCTGTTCTCCTTTATGGGTCTGAAACATGGGTCACCTATCACCACCACTTACGACTCCTTGAACGCTTCCATCAGCGCTGTTTACGCACAATCCTAAATATACACTGGACTGACTATGTGACAAATGTTGCTGTCCTTGAGCAAGCAGGGATCACCAGCATTGAGGCCATGATATTAAGAACACAGCTGCACTGGGTAGGGCATGTTTCTAGGATGGAGGACCATCGCCTCCCCAAAATAGTATTCTATGGTGAACTCGCCACAGGTCAGCATAAGAGGGGCACTCCAAAAATGTGATACAAGGACTCCCTGAAACAACACCTCAGGCTCGGCCAAATTGATCACCAACAATGGTCTGCCCTGGCCTCACATCGGGAGGCATGGAGACACACTATCCACAATGCTGCAGCCTTATTTGAGAACTCACGCTGAAGAAGTCTTGAAGAGAAATGACAACACAGGAAAAAATCACAACCCGGAAACATCACCCAAGGCAACCTTCTGCTGTGCTTTCTGCAACCGGACTTGTCTATCTCAGATTGGCCTTTTTAGTCATCAGCGCGCTTGCAAGAAGCACGGGATGAGTCCTTCCTGAATCTTCGTTTGTGAAGAGAAGCCGGAGAGAGTCTTACTGTTCCTTAGTGGCGTACAGGATGCCTAACAACTTTCTTCAAAACATGTGTAAATTCAGATATACCTGATCAAATACAATAAAACCAGTTAAAAACCAGAAAGCAACATTATTCAGGTTTTGAAACCCCATACAAATAAATATGACTTGAACTAACATCTGAAGGATGACAGTGTGGGGTACAGATTGAGAAGTTGTGACCTTCTAGATGTTGAATCACACCCCTCAGTTGGCTATGCTGCCTTGGATTTGCTAGCTCACAAAATGTGGAGGGCCACATGTGGCCCAGTCCTCCTTTATCAGAAAGGGGTTCCAAAGCCAAGAAACCACAACCACTAAAGCTTTGCCACTTGTGATAACACTAAGGTTTGTTGTAACCTGGAGAATTACAAGCATAGCCTCCCTGGCCAGTCTTACATCCCCATCAGGTCGGCACCTTGGGAAAGCAGGCCTCTAAGTACCTGGATCTCTAAGTGTTTAGGAGAGGGGTAGGAATCATGTAGTCCTGCTGTCCTGTTTAAGAATGGCAAGAGCCCAAGTAAGTGTACCTGTAATCCATGGGAATAGTCAATGGGAAAACCAAACCTGTCCAGGATTATACACAGAGTTTCATTGAAAACAGGAATGTGACAAGGTGGTCCAGAGTCTAAAAGTAAAAAAGCCATTTTGAGCACAGTCCAACACCAGTCAGGGAGTCACCAAGAGTATAATCCAAGGTGCAAAAATCCACAGAGTGGGAAACATCAGACAAGGAAGTTCTGTTGCAACAAAGGAATGGCCTTGGCTCTGCTAATTTACAGCTGGCTGTAAATCAGCACAGCTTTCTTAATCAGCTGGGCACTTCCATTTTAAGGCAAATCAAGGTATTTTCTGTTCCTTTGCAACTGGTGTTTCAGTGTACAATACTCTACAGAATGAAGTAGCTCTTGCCTCTGCTTCATGATCTTAAGGAGCTCCATGGGATGATCTTGTCGGCATTTCTGTCAGTTTCTTTGGCTCTGGCTAGAGCATATTACCTCAGCTCTCCTCTTCTTCATCTGAGGAAGCCTCCCCCAGGTAAGACATAAGACCTTCAGTATATTTCACCATTGATCATGCTGGCCAGGGTGTTGGTAGTTGCAGTCCAATATCCAGCATACCACATCATTTCTCACCCATTGGTTTAGGGCTTCTGCATGAGCACTATGTATAAATAAAGTACATATATATTTTTGCAGCACTGTGTTGTTATGGTCTGTCTGTTTGCTTTGCATGGATGTGGGCAACATGTTTGGCACTGTTGCAAAACACCAGCCCCAAAGGGAATTCCTATAGCAACAGGCACAGCCCTCCCTTTCTCTCTTTGTTTGGCCAATAGCAGGCGGCATCTTTCATCCATACACAAACACTTTGCATATCTCCAAACAAGTTGCTTTTCAAGCCAGGCAGGCATTAAGGTTTATCCTCCAGCGTGGCACGTTTGTGTTAAGGTGAATGGGAATTAGATGTACGAATACTTCAAGGGGACGACAAGGCCCTTGTGTTGACTGCATTATCATTTATACTAACAAAAAGAGCTTAAAACGTTAGCATATTCTTTTGAAAACAGAGCTTTGCATTCTATTAAGAGAAAGGAAATAGAAGCCACACTGCATTATGTTTCCAAGCGCCTGTCAAGAAATGCTTAGGGATGACGCTTGCTTAAAAAGCATCCGACTGTAGGAAAATATTCACAATTGCCTGATCCTTCTGCTGATCCCTTGACTAAGAAGTGGCAGAGTCACTTCAATTAAAATCCCAGCCAACCTGAAACTTTTCTTCTATGACGTGAACTTTTCAAAAACTATGAAACTTCCTCCACATCTTTTGCCCTGTTCCCACTCATTGTGTCAACCTTTCCTGCTTTGCTTTCCTTAGCTGCTTTGGTTTGGGCTTAAAGATTCAGAGAGGCTGGAATTAAATTGATTGGCAAAATTTTGCAGGGCTCGTATCTACAACCTATGAGCTATGGATGGAACAAATATTCACCACTGTTTGTTTTTCAGCAGAATAGTGGCCTTCCTTATGTATGAAAAAAAAAACCCAATGAAAAGAATAGTTCAGTCGTGAAGTCTCTTGGAGGCCTATTCTGCTCAGAAATGCACATGGTTTTAGAACACCAAAACCAAGTTTTCTGCATAAAGTCTGCTTCCTGCTGTGCAGAGAGCACTGAAAGGACACGTGTTCTTTGTGCAGAAAGAACACATGCCGAAGAGACTTTGCAAAGTAAAAAAACCCAAAACACAAAAAACTTCTTGAGAGTTGTGCAAAAATCTTCATCTTCTCCTGCAGTTCAGAGAAAGCTCTGGAGCTTAGTAGGCCTTGCATACAATGAGGAAGAATGTGGAGATTTGCTTCCATACTTTCCAGTAAGTCAAATTCAGGTCTTGTCTATATGAGTGGTGGGAGAATATGAACACGTCCGAAAAAGCAGCCATTTGCAACAATGAGACCTGTCTTAATGGTCAAAAGAGCCCACCTAAACTTTGCATGACTCCTAGCTAATATGGCGGCCATGAGTGATTTACTCACACTTTTAAATCTGCTGCCGCCAATTTTTTTTTAAAAGAACAAAACAGTTTACCATGGTCTGCACATGCAATATTTTGTATTTACAAAAAGGATAAAGAGAGAAAGTATAAGATTGCCATTTTATCAACTTACTGGACCCTTGTTAGCTGAAAATATGACATGGCAGCAGCAGGCACTTTCCTGTTTGCTAGCCACGCCCCCATGCTTGTCCAGCCAATCAGATTACACTGCCTGTTTGTATCTATGCAAGTGGTCAAACAATCACACATTCACATGCCGTACAGAGATTTTTTAAAAAATCCAGGAAAAGCAAATACGGAGTTTGTGGTGGATTTGGCTGCCCCCCTTCCGAATGACACATGTTGATGCGAATGTCCATATGAACAGATCGCCTTCCATTCACATTCCGTTAGGATTATTTTCACCATTTAGACAAGCCCGTAAGAACAGATCGGGGGTTTATTTCGGTTTGGTTTTATAAGAATTTACCAAAAATTTCACACATTTATTCAAGTATGAATCTTCTAGCTACACTGAGATAATGCTGAATCCAATCATACTGATAATCAGTTCAGTTTCAAGTGACTGAAACATGGTTTAATGGTGCATGCAGGATTAATAAACTTCATTGCATCTAGAGACAGAAAGAATCTATCTATCTATCTATCTATCTATCTATCTATCTATCTAATTCTCTTGGGTATGTTGCCATTCCCAGTGTGCTGATTGACTGCTCAGGAAACACACCCAACCCACGCTCAACCAATCACCATCCACATACAAATTCCCTTTCCACCTCACAATCCACTCAATCTGCATCATGGCCTCACAAGGGCTCCTCCCTCCTCTCACTCCCTCAGCCACTCATCAGTGGCTGTGATGGGATCCAGGCAGTCAACTGGTGGTGGCGGCGGTGGAATGCCGCTGCTGCCACTGTGTCAGGACCCAGGCAGTCAACTGGTGGCGGCTGTGGCAGCGTAACAGAGCGAGTCATCCTCAGCAATTCCAGGGAAAGGTGGAACACTGAGAAGAGGGAAGGAGGTATTTAAATCCACTGGCCTTCCTTACAAGGTTGTCACGAGGTCTACCGGGAATTTTGTGGGGAGTTTTTAATGGCGTATGGTACACCAGGTCCAGCTAATATTCAAAAACATTTTAAAATGTTAAAACAAAACATGTTTCTTGGGTATTGGGAAACCCTGACAGGAAGTATCCTGGACTCAAAAGAATCTTTGCAGTTTGGGGCTTATTCTTTGCAAAACATGCATGTGGTATTTTTGCACAGAAGACCCTCCTTTTCCACCCAAAATGGCACTCGGTATGGCTCGCAAATTATTAAAATCTGTATAGACTGAAAACATACAAAACCATCAGTAAAATATATTTTAAAAAAAACAGTTAAAACAATCTGTATAGTTAAACCTATTTAAAATTCCAAATAAAACATTGCCTCAGAGCCCCATCCCAGTCAGTCAACCCAGAAGGATACCTTGGTTGATGGTATGAAGTTCAGCTGAACTAACAGGGACACTCTCCACCTGCCCATTTCTCAAAGTGGGTTGTCCACCGATATGACCAAACCCATCTCCATCCCAGAACCAGGCTTGAAGCCAGACTGAAATAGATCTCAGTAATCTATCTCATCCAGTAACCACTGAAGATGAGAAGTCACCACACACTCCATTGCATGAAAAAGCTTACTACTGCAGCATGAATGTGGCATCATATGTAAACTGGACTACTGGATTTACCCAAGGATTGTCATCATTCCTACTGCCAATGTGGCATCTTTCCAGGTTCACATAGCTCTAGTACGATAACAGCTCACAGGAAGAAACCTGTGCAGTCCAATTTAGATGGGTTCTCAGCTGGAATGAGTACTCACACACTTGAGTATTTTGTGTTATTGTTCTTTCTGTGCACATGCACTAATAGATTCAAACTAGGTGCTAGTCTGTTCTGTTTTGTTTTTATATGGGTGCAGAATTTGATGTCATCATGTGACCTCCCCTGCCATTCATTATAATGTGATACAGTTTATGGAACAGTTTTACTGGCTGTTTGTGCATAAACTGGCTTGGCCTCCAGTTTTCACAGAACTGTCTTGTTGCATCAAATCTCTCCACTTCTGGAGATGCAGTGAGAATTGCTGTGCTTTAGGAGCATGTCAGAGAAATGGGAAATATCCTTGCCCATTCTTCAGTTGCTCAGCTGAGAAAGAGGAAATGACAATCTTCAAGGATATCTTTGTAGGGCCTTTTAGCAATAGTAAATTAGCATAGGAGAAAACGTTTTGATGATCAACTGTTTCATACCATGGGATATGCACAGTCCCTTTCCCAGCCAATTGAACCTAATGCTTTCTGTCTTTTACCCCTCAGCCTAAATTCTCCAGCTGGGATGCAAATCATTTCTGTCCTCTTCACACTGCTTTCTGTCTCTGCCGAATTGCACAGAGAAGCTGCATAAAGCTCCAATAACAAGCATATTTGAAATGCTGGAAACCCTTTCCCCACAGCCCAATATAAAATGGATGTTTTCATTTCAGGCCCTTTGGAATAACTGAAGCATGATGCTTATAAAAGATAACTTGGTTACCAAGTTTCACACAAACCATAAATGTTATGTCTAGGATGGTTATCATTAACATAAGCTGTGACTGGCCATGCATTTGGAGGAAATGAGGTGGGGATTATTGCCACAGGTTTCTGATGAGGAAAGCTTGCTGTTCTTGTCAGTGGCTTCCACGTTACTGAGGCACTGAATGTGGTCCAGGTTTTGGACTATACTGTACAGTCAGCTCTCCATATCCATGGGTTCTGTATCCATGGATTCAAACAGCCTGGTCTAAAAAATATTGGGGGGGCGGATTCTAATAAGCAAATCTTACTGTTTGCCACCATTTTACCATGCCATTGCATATAATGGGACTTGAACATCCATGGATTTTGGTGTCCATGAGGGGTCCTGGAACCAAACGCTAGCAGATACCAAGGTCCCACTGTATTTTAAAGCACCTGTCCAAAGTGCTGGATTGCATCTACAAAAGCTTCAGCACCTTAGAGAACTCCTTTATGCGCCAATCTAAAATCCAGACCAATGTCCTGGCTCAGCTAACACACACACACACATATATGCATGCAGGCTGGGCAGAGGAGGAAACGATTAGTGAAGAGTTTGAGATAGTGCTGTCAATAAATCAGAAGTACTCAAAGAGCATCCTTGCAACTTTCCATGCAGAAGCTGTGGTCAAGGCCAGTCCGAAGTCAGGAACACAAGTGATTAGCATGGTCAAAATAGTCGGGGGGCAGGTGTCACGGAATCCAGGAAGCATCATCAGGAAGATTTTCCTTGGTTTTTTTCCAGGCTGTGAGGCCGTGTTCTGGAATAGTTTCTTTCTGACATTTTGCCTGCATCTGTGGCTGGCATCTGTGGCTGCATCACACACACACCTACACAACCATTCTCTGAGGATGCCAGCCACAGATGCAGGTGAAACGTCAGAAAGAAACTATTCCAGAACACGGCCTCACAGCCCGGAAAAAACTCAAGGAAAATCTATGAATGCCGGCTGTGAAAGCTTTCAATTTCACATCATCAGGAAGTCCAAGGATCCAATAGCAAAAGTCCAGAGACAGGAAAGCTGGCCAGAAATAAGACATGTTGCTTTCAACACCCATCCTAAGCAGACTCACCTTTGAATGTGCTGGCACCAGCTGCCTCTAACCACAGCGTCTCCTCTGCTGCTTGGCAAGGAGGTTGCCTGAGCATCATTGTCCTGCTCTTCATGCTGTGCCTTGCATCTGCAGGCTGGGTGCCTGTACTGACTCCCCAGCTGTGTACTCTGCCACATCAGGTGCAGGTGAGCCCTGCCTTTGATTCACCTCTGGCTGAGGCTGCTCTTCAACAGGGAGAGCTGCCTGAGGTCTCTTCTTCTGCCGCCTCCTTCAAGTCCAGATCCTGGTCCATGACAACCAAATTCACTGCCATAATGATTTGGCAGCTATCAGTAGTGGTAATGGTGGTGTTTTAGACAGTGATGAAATCCATCTCCCATTTGGGGCCTTCCCTTTTACATTTTAATGCATTTGCATTGCATTCAGTTATCCTCAGTGATGTCATCATGTAATTGAATCTGATCACATCCCTTGACTTATGACATCACTCTATTACTGTGTGAAATCTGATTGCTTCACTCACATAACTCATTCAGAAAGAAGGAAGAAGCTACAACAGTGAGACAAAAAAAATGGTGTTTCAGCATCAACAGTCAAAAGGAACAGTATTGACAGGATGATGGTGGGGATTATGAACACTCTTCTAAGTGTGTCTGGGGGGAAATGACTATATTTTAGAGATAGATCTCAGCTGGATAAGATTCAGTGCAGCTCAAAATGCAGGTACTGAATTTTTTGGTTTAACAGTTCTGTTGCTCCTATGCAGTTAAGAACCATGCCAGATCAGACAAAAGATCTGACCAATCTAGGGATGGTTGAGAAATCTGTTGCATTCATACTTTAATATGAGAGTATCTGATTCACATCTCCCAGAACTGAACACATACTGTAAAACAGCCGGCCCTCTGTATTCACAGATTCTCGATCCATGGATTCAACCAACCACAGTTTAAAAATATTTTTTCAAAATAAATAAATAAATAAATAAATAAATCCAAAAAGCAAATCTTGATTTTGTAGTTTTATATAAGGGATGCCGTTTTACTACATCATTGTATATAATGGTACTTAAGCATCCACGTATTTTGGTATCTATGGGTGTGTGTGTGTATCCTGGAACTAAACCCCAGTGAGGACTCACTATACAATTTGTACAAAAGGGGAACATATTTAAAAAGGATTTGAGGGGGATGTGCATGGAAAATAGATTCAATTGAAAAGTATACACAAACACAAGCAATGGAGGAATACTGTGCAAAAATGCAGGTGCATACATTTGGAGAGTGTGCATGTGAATATGTACAAATTTCTGTTCAGGAGTGGGGAAAGCCCATAATCCAGATCATAGTGAGCCATGCATTAGAAAACAACAAAAAAACTCAATGAATTTGACAGGTCTGCACATTCCTAATCGAGCCCTATACTCTTTTTGCACAATCCGGAATTAAATGCCTATAAAGAAGCCCACAGCTTCTTTGATGATGAATGCACTAGCATCCTGCTACTCATGTTTCCGGAGAAAAAGTAAATGCAGCCATCAAGTATACAGAGTTAACATGTAGCCATCATGACTAGTAGCCATTGGTAGCCACGCTTGTTCACCCTCTCTGCCTCTTTTGCAAATAGCAAGTTTGATCTTTGTTTGTGTGTGAGAGAGAAAGAAAGGTGTGGTTTCTTTTTTTCCTTCCCCTTGTAATTGTTACAAAACATTTTAGCCAGAGTCTTTATCATGCATGGACAGGCTTTTCTCTACTCTGATTAGTTTATTCTCTCTAATCCAGCAGCACAAATTTGCCACCTTTCTTTCTCAAGGTTTCTCAGTGTGTGTGTGTGTGTGTGTGTGTATCTTTTACCTTCTTTTTCCTTAACAGCCATCTTGGGAGATGAACCTAATATCCCTCGAGGTGGCTGGACTGCTTTAATGTTTTGTCTGAAATCCCATGCTAAGACCCAGAGTACGCTGGGGCAAGGAAAGTGCTGTTCTTTCACAATCCTGAATCCCATTTTACAAGGCTTTGATGGCTGCTTAGCTTCAATCCACCGGCCAAAGAAATGGCAGGAAATACTGCAAGCTGTAGACACTTCAAAACCTGAGTTATCTGAGAAGGCTGCTTGGGCTTTGAGCTTAGAAAGAGAAGAGAAAAAAATGAAAGTATTTTCTGCCTTAACACTAGAGAGGAGTAAAGTAAGGCCCAGCAACAATGAAGTCCACTGGCATGACTTTCAGCGTATGCAATAAGATAATATATGGTAATGAGGACAGGCCTGTGACTGCTGGAAGTGAACATTGCTGTAACAAGAACTTATCACCACCTTGGCTGTTGCTGCCTATTTCTGGGATTCAGTCTTGCCAGAGTGGCATGAATAGAAGATTTATATTGCATTGTTAGACTGTCAAGCCACTGCACAGCAACAACTTCCAAATGATAACTTCTCCAGCTTACAGAAGTTGTGAATTACATGCTTTTAGATGCCAGCAAGCAGAGCTGACAGCTGTTCAGCACACAAATCTCTTTCCTTGCCCACCCCCTTACTAGTCCAGTCTGGCTACTGACTCAACATCACACCCAGATCATTCCCAATACTGTTATTTAGAGAGTCAGGAAACTACATGTAGTAAAGGTAGAAAGTAGAGACAAAGAATACATAGAAAATGTGCTCTCTCCATTGCACAGCCAGATGCATATCCTCCAACATTTTGCAGATGAAAACTGGGACACATGAGGCCAAGCAAGAGCAGAGTGCAGTGAAGATGGCAAAAGTTATTAATGAAGGAGGAGAGACTAGCTAGGAGAGGTTGCAACAGTTTGCTTTTGCCTGAGTCTACAGATGATGGCAACATTCCCCTGCTTCCTCTCCTCTTCCACTGCTGAGTTGAATCCAAATTGAACTCAGTTTTCAGCAACTGAAGTAAGCTAAGGACAAATGGAGGAATGGGAAGAAAAGAAAGAAACTAGGACATTCTAAAAGCAGCTGAAAAGCAGGATGATTTAGGATTAATTTGGACTATCCTTGTCAAACAGGGACTCCATCCAGATGTGCTAGAAGAGAGATCTGGTGACTTCTTACACTCAAGACCACAAAACCATGACTGTAATAATGAATGCATTAAAGGACAAAAGCAAGCCATTTAAGGGAAAGTAAGGAGAGCCAGCATGGTGTAGTGGTTTGAGTATTGGACTACGACTCTGGAGACCAGGGTTTGTATTCCCACTTGGCTATGGAAATCCACTGGGTGACCTTGGGCAAGTTACATTCTCTTAGTCTCAGAGGAAGGCAAAGGCAACCCCCTTCTGAATAAATCTAGCCAAGAATAGGGTTGATAGGGTCACCTTAGGGTCACCAGAAGTTGGAATGACTTGAAGGCACACAACAACAAAAGACTAAATCTGATTTTAAACTAAATGGGATAATAAAGTCCATGAAGGAACCACCCATCTCATTACAGATGAGCTGAATACTAATTCAAATTCAGTGTTTTCTTAATTATCAAATTTTGCTACTCCATTGTTGAATGAAAAAAATTCAATTCAAAATCCACACCTTTTCAGTGTGTTTCTTTAACTCAAAATGTAGCATTTGGACTTGATGTCATCTCTGTATTGCTCTGGCTCAAATGAAATCTTATGAGCTTTTCCACCAAACATGTACCAAATGTCAATGCATATTCATCAAATTATGTCAGATATTAAACATGGTATCCTGTCAGCTGTAATATGCAATCAACTGCTTTAAAAGTGTCCTTGCATGCCAGTTGTCATTAATACAAATACTTAATAAATATTCAGCAAATCGTTCAGCATTCAGAGAATATCAGCAGATACACCATTTCAAACATTGCAGAGGGAAATTTATGGAGTAAATTCTTTTTAGTTTCAAAATGATATTTGTTTGAGGGGATCAGATGATTCCATGAATACTTTTGAAGTTAGTCCCTGAAGGTTCTGCGCTCATCCATTTGACTCCCATATATGGCTAATAAAGTCTTTATGGCAAGCCTCTATCCTACTTAGAAGGGATATGTGATAAGTTAAGTTACTTATTAAATGCTTAGGCATATATTTTATTTAGTCAACTCATTTACTGACCTACAGAAGGATGGAAGGCTGAGTGAACCTTGGAGCCCTGTGGGATCAAACTTACAACATTGTGGCTGCAGTACCTGCATTTAACCACTGAGCCACCAGGGCTCCTTTATGACCTTGTAATTAATTGCATGAAAGTTTTGGATGCTGTGTACTCATAGAATCATAGAATCATAGAATTGTAGAGTTGGAAGAGACCACGAGGGCCATCCAGTCCAACCCCCTGCTATGCAGGAAATCACGATCAAAGCATCCCCGACAGATGGCCATCCAGCCTCCTTGGAGGTTTGAAGACCTCCAAGGAAGGAGACCCCACCACACTCCGAGGGAGTGTGTTCCACTGCCAAACAGCTCTTACTGTCAGAAAGTTCCTCCTAATGTTGAGGTGGAATCTCTGTTCCTAGAGCTTGCATCCATTGCTCCGTGTTCCAGTCTCTGGAGCAGCAGAAAACAAGTCTGCTCCATCCTCAACGTGACAGCCCTTCAAATACTATCATATTGCCTCTTAACCGTCTTTTTTCCAGGCTAAACATACCCAGCTCCCTAAGTCTCTCCTCATAAGGCGTTTCCAGACCTTTCACCATTTTAGTCGCCCTTCTCTGGACACACTCCAATTTGTCAATATCCTTTTTGAATTGTGGTGCCCATAACTGGACACAGTATTCCAGGTGAGGTCTGACCAAGGCAGAATAGAGCGGCACTATTACTTCCCTTGATCTATTACTTCCCTTGATTTGTACAGTTACATCTAGTGAGCCAGCTGTACCTGTTCTTAAAGATGTTAGCTCTTGCTGCATAATCATTATATCCTGCTTGAGTTACTGTAATGCACTCTACATGGGTCTGCCAGAGTGGTGACCCAGGCTGGTTACAGGGAACATAGCTCTCTAGTTGAAACAGATTCACTAGCTACCAGTTGATTTCCAGGCACAATTTAAAGTTCTGGTTATGGCCTATATGGTAAAGGCCTATATGGCTTAGCTCCAGACTGTCTCAAAGACTGTAACTTCTGATATAAGTCTGCCTGAGTCTTAAGGGCTGCTAACACACTGCAGAAACAATGCAGTTTGACACCACTTTAACTCAATGCTATAGAATTCTGGGATATGTAGTTTTGTGAGCTATTTAGCCTTCACTGTCAGATAACTCTGGTGCCACAATAAATTACAAATCCCAGGATTCTCCAGGATGGGGCCGTGATAGTTAAAGCAGTGTAAAACTGTATTATTTCTGCAGTGTGTCAGCAGCCAAGGTCTTCAAGGAAGAGCTTTTTCAAGTCCCATCATTGTCACGGGCCCATCTAGTGAGCACATGTGGGCGGGCCTTCTCAGTGGCTGCTCAGTAATCTTTTGTTTGTTTCTTGTTAGTTTTTTGTTTGTTTTGCAATAGTCTTTGGACTAAGCAATATATGATTGCTTGTTACTTGATAAGTAGTTAAAGTAGACATGCTCCATTTGTTGGTGCCACATGTAGGTTTTGTTCTGAAAGTATCACTATTTTTGGTGTCTACATTTCTAGTGTGACTCAGCACTAAGTTAGCTAGTTTGGTCAGATGTAAGTAGATGTACAAATTATCCCATTTAGTTCCCTAGACCTTTCTGCTATGCCATCCATCAGCATCAGATACACCATATAATACCAATGGCTTATCTGATATCCATCATTTCCAAACAACATTTATGCATGTGTTTTGTTTTCCCATGGAAACTGTTATTCTTTCTCTCTGCTTGCTCATACCATAGCTTATTAATCAAAACACAGACTTGTAAAATCTGGGCACCATATGCATATCTAATAGCTCTTCTGCAAAGAGAAATGGTAAAAGCATCACATTCCCCCCAATTTTAGATATAGCAGAGGGAAGGCCACACTAAAAACCGAAAAGGGGCTTTGCAACCTTTGCCAGTTTCCCTTCTGAGTTTGAAGACCAACCATGGAATAAGGAGACTAGTTGGAGAGAATTAGGTTAAATGAGGGCCATTTTATTTGACCTAGAAACTATTTAAGTTGGGTTGAACCTGAAAGAAGCAAGGGCAGGGACAACCTAGTGTGGGTTCAGCTGAGGCCAGGTGTCAGCGCTTGGCAACCTCCTCAGCTTTACCTTGGGCAGAACCCAGAGGGAAATCCAATAGCTGGGATGCTCCCCAGCCAGCCAACTACTAGAAGGCAGACCTGAGGCACTCCTGCCCCCAAGTCACAGGTCTTAAAGTGAGAGTAACTCCCCCCCACCCCCGGTTAACCTCAAGGGTAGAATCCTTTCCCACCCCCTGGATCACAGGACCTAAGGCAGTTCCAGGACCTTGCCCTTCACCAAAAGGGTGCCAAGGTATACACCAAAACTCTTACTGCATCTTCCCTCGCTACCTGCCACAGAGAAGGGGAAAGCATCAGCTTATTCCCTTTCACTGGCCAGGCCAGCTAATAAGGCCCTCACCCTTTGCTTCAGGTATCCCAGGAACAACATGTTACCCACGTCAGATAAATGCACGCCATCAGCTCTGTAGATCTCTGGCTGCCGAAAAACTATAGTAGGATGTGGGAGAAAGTGGCCCAACCAGAGCATTCCAAATCTCTCAGGTTACCCTTCTCTGGGCTAGGTCAGTGCATCAGGAATCCCCCTTCCTACACTCATATCCCCCTGCCGACCCTCCTCTTCTGAAGGACAAGAGATTCGGGAGGTGAAGTCCTTACCTTATGCCCTCACAGCTAGAAGAAGTACAGCTTAAGGAAGAAGACATGAAATCCCAGTATTTCACAACAGTGAAGTATGTGAACAGTGAACTTTGAAGAGAAGCTCCCATCTTCAGTGAGGTGGTCTACAAGATAGAGTAATTAGTGAAGCTACACCACTGAAAGTAATAGGGTATACTTTGTGGCTTCAACCACATCATCATGGCAGTAAGGCTGAGTAAGTCTTTCTTGGAAGAAAAATAAAAGGGAAAGGCAGAAAACTAAAACCGTGAAGATAAAGCATTTGAGAAGAATGGGAGGAGTGTCTTAAAGCTCTATATCTGTCTTGAGATATCTAAGGTTTGATTTAAGTTCTTAAGATATAAAAATAGTCTGAGGGACATGAAAAGTACCGTAGTCAAAGGCAACATCTCTACATTGGTCTGTGGACCTCTCTCACTATGAAAGGAATGCTGTTGGCATGTTGTCTTGGAAACCTATATTGTGCACCTGGATGTTCAAGTCCTAGTCTGAATTGCCCACATTATTTTGACCTTACAGTGGGTCATTGAAAAGAACTGAGCAAATATGACTGTCTTTTGTGGGGCGTGGGGCATGTCTCCTTTGCATAAGGTATACATTTGCAGAAGATGGATTCTCTTTGCCTCAAATTTGGATTACTTTTTGCTGATTTTTTGTTTGTTTGTTTAAATGCTCATTCTAATTTGAGGATTGTGGTCAGGAAGAGAACTGAAAACATTTGTCTTGACACCAGGCAATCATAAGAGCCTTATTGTAGTGTGCCTTCAAGACATTTCCAATTTGTGATTATTCTAAGGGGGGGCTCTGCAAGATTTGTGTTTTCCTGGCAGGATTTGTTCAGAGGGGGTTTGCCATTGCCTACTTGTGAGGCTAAGAGAGTGTGACTTGCCCAAGATCACCCAGTGGGTTTCCATGGCTGAGTGGGGATTCACACCTTGGTCTCCTGGAGTCCTAGTCCAACACTCTATGCTGGCTCTCTTAAATGGGGCATGCAGCCTGATTGTATGCCTGTTCAGTCAGAAGTACTCTAGATATAGCATTGCAACCCAAGGTTTGAAGCATGTTTACTGAGATTTCAGTGTGGCTCACTTCCAAAAAGGCTGCAGTTCTAAGGATACTTTGGTGAATATTGCTGGAATATAATCCTTAGTTTGCAAATCCTAGATTGTGCCAGTAGAGAAAACTTACTCTTACTACTCTAAAAATGCTAACCATAGTGTTTTGAACCAGAGGATAGACATAATAAATGTGAATGTATGGCATAAGAAAAAAATAATGGCGATTAAATTCTGTGTTTGCTGACCCTGCTGTTTTAACTCCTAATTTTGTTTAAACATTTGGTGAGGGCTGAGAACAGTGTGTGTGTGTGTGTGTGTGTGTGTGTAAACAACCATCCAGTTTAGGAACTGCAAAACTCATGCAGTCCTTCTTATCTCTCTTGCAGAACCACTGAGATGGCAAAACATATTCTCTGTCTCAACAATGCAGTCTCTATTTGCATGAGAAAATTGGAAAGGAAGTTGTTTTTCTTCGTTTGCATGACAATACCCCTGCAGCAATACAATTCACCATTTAACTTGAGATAGTTAGTGGATGAGGAAAGGAAAGGCTACACAGTTTGGGATCCATTTGGCTGCCAGCACTATTGTGGGAAGGCTTTGCTGTAATTAAAATTGATTTGTACCTAGGAAAAGTCTTGGAATACCTGTTTGCTCAGCAAACTGTCTGTGCAGTGCCTGAGGTCACAAAAGTTAAAGAGAGTAGAGAGGCAGCCTCATAGGATCAATCTTGTTCAACTCCACTGGGTCCTTATTCACATAAAACACCAGATGATGTGAGGAGTAAGTTGATTGCACCAGGGTGTTCTGGCTTGGGCCTTTTCTGAACTCTTTAGAGCAGTGGACTGTGGTTTCATTGACAGATTGTATACAGCAGGAACGAAAGTAGGAGCAAGCAGATCTTCCATATTCTCCTCTTTTATTGCAAGAGTGGGGTAACATTTGCCTGCAGAGGACCACTGGCTCATGGGGGCAACCACACAGGGGGGCTGCTGGTGGCAAGTAGAACAACAGCTAAAAGAAGACAGTGTGTGCAGCATTGCAGGATCACACAGTGTCTTTCTCTGCAGCACCTCATTCCTCCTCTCTCTTTCTAGATGCTCTTTCTGTCTGTCTCACTCATATACTGTACACACATATACAGAGAGGGGCATTGTTTTATAAATGTATACATGTTCCTTGGTAACATGCAAATAAACTCTGGTGAATATAGCCAGCCCTCTGTATCCTCAGATTCTGCAACCACAATCCCACCATCCACAGACTGAAAATATTCACACACACACACATACACACACCAAAAAAAAAAAAAAAATCCAAAAAGCAAACCTTGAGTTTTTCGTTTTATATAATGGATACCATTTCACTATGCCATTGTATATAATGGGACTTGAGCATCCACAGATTTTGGTATCCACGTGGGGTCCTGGAACCAAACCCCAGCAGATACCAAGGGTCCACTGTATTTTGGAAGCGTGCTTTGGTCAGAAATGCTGGCAGTGTTTGTGGGGGGCAGGGAGGATAACAAGAGCAAAAACAGAAGTCTCTTGCTTTCTCTGAACCTCTCAAGTACATCCTTAAATATTTGAAGGGATGTCATGTAGAAGGACCAAGCTTACTTTCTGTTGCCCCAGAGACTATGATGTGAACCAATGGGTACAAATTACAAGAAGAAAGGTTCCACTTAAACATTAGGATGAACTGGTGATTATAAGAGTACAACAGTGGACTAGACTATCATGGAAGGTGGTGGACTCTCCTTCTTTGGAAGTCTTTAAGCCAGGGTTTCTCAACCAGGGTTCCCTGGAACCCTAGGGTTCCACAAGAGGTTGCTAGGGGTTCCTTGAGATACTGTGATTGGGGGGGGGGGCTTTTTAAAGTTGTTGATATAATAATTTTTAGTTAGGGGTTCCATGAGACCTGAAATTGGTTTCAAGGGTTCAACCAGGGTAAAAAGGTTGAGAAAGGCTGCTTTAAGCAGAGGTTGGTTATTCATCTCTCAGGGAGCTTTAGGTGTGAATTCCTGCACTGGCAGGGGGTTGGACTAGATGGACCTTGCAGTCCCTTCTAGCTGTGTGATTTTGTGATCAGGGGTTAGAATCATACAGCCCTCAAGATGTGGGTGGACTACAACTCCTACCACCTCTCCACATTGGCCGTGTTAGCTAGAGCAGCTGGGGATGGGCACATGATACCAACCCCTCCTCTGCATGTCTCCCTTTCTTTTTTCCTCTTTAGTCTGGTGAATCAAAAAGAAAAGTGACTAAGGCCAAATACACACTACACAAATAATTCAGTCTGAAATGGGACAATTTGCTATGGCTCATGGGATTGTAGGTTATAAGGTCTTTAGCCTTCTCTGCCAAAGAGTGCTGGTGCCTCACCAAACTACAAATCCCAGGGTTTCATAGGAAGGAGCCATGGCAAATAATCCCATTTCAAACTGGATTATTTGTGTAGTGTGGATTTGGCCTAAGTCTGCAGAGGAAAAGAAACAAAAAATGTGTTTGCCATTGGCAGGCCAGTTATCACATCTAAGATTTGATCCAGGACTTCAAATCTCTTACCATAGCCTCTGAACAGAGATGCCGACTGTCCATATTTTAGATCCTAAGAAACATGTTATATGAACTAAGGAAAAGTAGTACTTGGACTTGCAGGTCAACAAGATGTGGAGCTGACTGATTAAGTGAGAAATCCAGGTTTACAAGATAGCATGCTATCTCTGCCATAGCTTGCTAGGTTCTGCTCTGGCCTTGCCTTTGTTCCACTGAAAGGTGGTAGCCCTTTCTCTGCATGCTCCATTTAACTGGATCAAAACAGGCTATTAAATGCAGGTCTACAAGGTATTGTTTCCTGAATCAGTGGTTTAAGAGAGCACACTTTCTTTTGGTCTTAGGAAAGAAAGGCTAGAGACCAAGCTTCTCTGGTTACACTTCATTGTCAGTGAATAGAGTTCACAGGCCACATAGAAGAGAGTGGCTGAATCCTTTGGGTGCCTTAAATTGGTATAAATGCCATTGTGCTTTTTAAGGGTGTAGCACAAGGGTGGCATCCTTATCAGGGATGCACAGGTTGTGTTAAGCTGGGTTAAGCATTGCACATCTGAACTGTTTAGGACATTGTCCACACAACCCTACAAATACTTGCTATATTCTGCATTGTTGTTGCTATGTGCCTTCAAGTCATTTCCAACTTATGGCAACCCTAAGGCAAACTTATCACAGAATTTTCTTGGCAAGATTTTGTTCAGAGGACGTTTGCCCTTGTCTTCCTTTGAGGCTGAGAGGGTGTGACTTGTCCAAGGTCACCCAGTGGGTTTCCATAGCTAAGCAGAAATTTGAAACAGCAAGAGCTGTTCAGAAGTGGAATACACTGCCTGAGAGAGTGATAGAGTCTCCTTTGGAGGCTTTTAAACAGAGACTGGATGGCCATCTGTCCAGAATGATTTGATTGTGTATTCCTGCATGGTGGGGGTTGGACTGGATGGCCCTCATGGTCTCTTCCAACTCTATGATTCTATGAAACCTGTTCTCCAGAGTCTTAATCCAAACCACTATACCACACAACTCATATTCTGCATAGTACAACTCTAACCTAGCTAGGCTGGTATAATTTTATGCACTACAGCCAGTAAACAAAATCACATCCTTTGTGGGTACAACGTATACACATGACTGGGAATCCTGAAAAAAAGAAAGAAACAGCAGCTCCCCAATCACATGTGGAAAGTCATGGCTCCAAACTAAGGCCTGTATACAATTGTTATTGCTCAAATGCAAGGCCTGTTGCACTAGCTGCTGCATGTTTTCAGAAACAGCACAAAAGATGATAGCCAATATGGTTTTCATTAAGTGAGACATTGTATAGAGCAATTGTACAATTACTTTGCACAAGCATTTGCACAAAGATGTACTTTAGCAGAAGTGCATTAGTGGGGATGATCACTGTGATCGTGTTCAAATGGATTAAAGCCCCAAATACCCAGGAATATGCAGAGACTGAGGGCTCATCTATATGAGGCAAAAGGAAGTGGATAGCTCTGCAGTCAAGGCAACTCACAGCAGCTGTGATTTGTCTTAATGGGCTTTGTGTGCATGTGTGTTTTAGGTAGATTGCAGGCATGCGAAGCTATACCCGTTTGCTGTGAAAACAGGCATGTGAAACCTTCCCCACCCCGGCAGAAGCTGTGCTGAAAAGGTAAAGCCCCACCCCCTTGCTTCGCTAGGTGGTTTGCAAGATAGCTCCTTCTGTCCTGGAAGGAGCTGCATTGCAAACTGCCCAGAGAAGCCACAGGATGGGAGAAACCTTCCTTCCTTCACTGATCCTGCCAGCAGCACGAGGAGGGGGGCATCTGTGGAGAGGGGAAAGAAGAGAGAGCCGTCCTCCCTTCCCTGATTCCTCTCTTCCTCTTCCCAATGGCTGCCCCACACCCTGCTGCTGGATCCCTTCTGTCAAAAAAAGGGGGAATGCACAATCATGCTTGTGCAGCCCTGACCAATAGGAAGGTCTGTTCTTCTCCCTGCAGACCACGCAACCATTCACGTCATTGTCTTAATGGTTGGGGTTGCGCATTTCCCTTGGAGTTTTTAAAAAGCTCTGGGGAAATCCCCAAAGTCTCCTATCATGTTGTTTTTGTAGTTTTTGCCCCCCCTCCTTCTGAATACCTTGATTCAATGTGGCATCTCATTTGGACAGAGGGAATTCCCCACAAATGCCCTGAGGGTTATTTTTGCCATTTAGACAACCCCTGAGTTCTTCTATTATCCAGATGCTGATTCCACATATTCAGTATCCTCTGGGAGTTTGAAGCTTTGCTATAGTAGAGCTGAAAAATGCACTTAATGCACTGTTGCTGGTGATGACACAAAACCAGTAGTGTCTCAAACCCAATCTGTCTGACCAAGCACAATTATCATGTCAGAGCACAATTATCATGTGACCAAGCACAATTATTGTGTGGCATTCAGACATTCTCTGAAACTCTCCCAGCAAAAAGCCTTCTTGTATTGGACATTTCCCCCCCATACACAGAGATGCTCCCAGAAGGTTTGTAATCTGAGTTGATGCCACCTAACAAGGTAGACATCACTCAATTCCAACTCCATAGATATCCTCTTATTCCACCTCTACATCTGATACATCCTCAGTTCCATACTTTTTTCCCATCCTTTTTTAAAAGGCAGAGAGCTATCCCTTTCTTTCCTTATCCCCCTCCCCAAACACACACACACACACACACACACATCTTTCTGTACACAGTTTAAATTGCACACCTTGCCTGAACACATCACCCCCCCCCAATATAAAATGCATTCAGGCAGTGCTTTATGCATGCTTGAAACATGTGCATTATTCTGTGTGTACTTTTCAAATGTATATACTGTATTTTTGAGAAGGTATGTTTACAATTTGAAGTCGAAGGCCTTCACGGCTGGCATCCATAGATTTTCCTTGGGTTGTTCCCCCCCCCCCCCCGCCGCCGCCAATGCTATGAGGCCATGTTCTGGAAGAGTTTCTTTCTGACATTTTGCCTGTATCTGTGGCCTGCATCTTCAGAGATGAAGATGCCAGCCACAGATGCAGGTGAAATGTCAGAAAGAAACTATTCCAGAACACAGCCTCCCAGCCTGGAAAAAAAAACCCAAGGAAAATCTATGTTTACAATTTCCCATGAAAGTCTAATTACCTCAGGCCCTTGGGCAGTTTGGGAATAAAATAAAATTTAAAAATGAACTCCCGTGTTGTATGAATTTCAAATGGTGCATGCACATTTCCCCCTGCATACTTTGCAAATGTCCCCATTGTTTTCAGATGTGTACACAGCTATTCCACCATATGAGGATCCCAGAGGGCAAATTGCATCTATCCCATGGACAGTTTGGGAGGTCAAGACCTAGACAAGCCTGTCAGACCTGAAACTGAAATCAGATTCCTCATGCTTCCCTAAGGATATGCTATTGTGAAGAAATTGCAAATAGTTGCATTCCCACCAACTGCTCCAGTTTGTCAGGGGCAGTCCCTGTTAATCCTCAGTCATCCCACTTGCTCAAGTGCTTTTAAAATGTCCCAGTTTCTCTCTCCTCCATCTACTTTCCTGCTTTGTCCTGTGCTTATTTCAGTTGTTGCAAATTGAGTGCAAAGTGCCAAAGTAGTTTGAACTCAATTAATTTGGAGAGAAAGAAAGGAGAGCAGTGGACAGAATCTTGTCCTTCCCAGTAGGCTCAGGCAAAAGGAAATAACTATAGTCTCTCCTAGCTTCTATGTTCTTCATGAATAGCTTTTGCCACCTAACCCACACTCTGATGTTGATTGGACACACATGTCCTAATTTTCATCTGTGAAATGTTGGAGGGGATGTATTTACGATGGAAGAGACTGGGCCTAGCACCATATGGGAAGCATATTATATTTTTAGTTATTAACTTTTGCCTGAAAATGCATAGAGAGAAATAATTCTGGCTGGGAGAAGCCCTTCCGAATGAAGAGGCTCGGCTCTGGAGCTCAGCATGTTCTTTAATGAACAGAAATGACACAATCAGAAGCAACATGGGGGAGGGCAGCTGATTAAATTCCATACACTGCATTGTATTTTCTGCTGTGCTTCTTTGTGCTTTTATTTGGGTAAGGGTTGCTGAAGGCGGGTCTACCTAATCTGATTCCACATGAGTGCCATCCAGGACATAAGAGATCCCCATGGTTCCACTTTGAAAAGGTGCTTTATAATTAAGGAATTATAATCAGAAAATGGAGTCTCCACCATGGCAGCAGGTCTCCATTCACGTAGCTCACCCACACAGAGCAAGGGTGGTGATGGAATTCTCACATCCCTTTGTGGCTAATCCTGCTAATTGCAGCAGAACAGCGTGTGGGATGAGACAGCAGCCTATGCAGTGACCTGCCGAGGGTGAATGGAAGCTTCTGCTCAGGGAAAGCTCATTTGTGAACAGGAATCCAGGTTTCAAACAGGGATGCTGGAGAATTTCATTTGCTCTACATTTAAAGGAGCCAACCTAATTTGTGTTTCCCTATATAGATTGGGGAACCAAGGTCTTCTTTTGATCACTTGCATCTCCAAATGTTGCAATATTGCTTTTGACACAAAAATGGCATGTAGCACTATGTGTATTGGGGGAAAAATAGATTAATGAATTTCTCTAATCCATTTCTCCTAATACACATAGTGGTGTGTGTGTTTAATCAACAATTATTCTAGATTAAAGCAGGAATACCCCCATTCTCCCACAAGAAGAACCACTGACTGACCTATACACTGCATTATAAGTTGCTCAAGGCTCTTTCTTTACTATGCTATGTGTTTATTATAATTTTGGGGCCAGTAAGGCCCTGTGAAACCAAGTTTCTCAAGAGCAAGATTCCATCCCCATCTCTCCTCTCCCTCTCCCCCCTGAGTTAATAGAGTTCAAATTTCTTCCAACCCACCCCCTGTCAGGAAGGTCTTTCTAATATCTAGGTGGAATCTCTGTTCTTGTAGTTTGAATCCATTGCTCCATGTCTTAGTCTCTGGAACAGCAGAAAACAAGCTTGCTCCATCCTCAATATGGCATCCCTTCAAATATTTAAACATGGCTGTTATGTCACCTCTTAACCTTCTCTTCCCCTGGCTAAACATATCCATATAGGGCATGGCTTCCAGGCCATTCACCATTTTGGTCGCCCTCCTCTGGACACATTCCAGCTTCTCAATATCACTCTTGAATTGTGGTGCCAGATCTGGACACAGTATTCCAGGTGAGGTCTGACCAAAGCAGAATAGATTGGCACTATGACTTCTCTCGATCCGGACACTATATTTCTATTGATGCAGCCTAGAATTGCATATGCTTTTTTAGGTGCTGCATCATACTGCTGACTCATGTGCAGTTTGTGATCCACTAAGATGTTTAGATCCCCTTTGCATGTACTACCATCAAGCCAGGTGTCTCCCATCCTATATCTGTGCACTTCATTTTTTTTCTGCCTAAAAATCCAGGAGGAGAAGAGAGAAATTGGGACACTTTAAAAGCAGCTGAAAAAGTGAGACAAGAGACAATCAGGGCTCTTCCTGCCAAATCAGGACAGTTGGAGATATGTGATTCTCACCTAACCATCCCAAGCCACTCTTCCTGGTTGGAAGACTCTCCAGAACAATATGGGTTATGGCTCATATCTTTGTGGTAACTTGGGTGGATATTGGTCAAGCAGTGGCCCTGCCTTGCACTTTCTGTGACCTTTAAACAGAACCTTTTGAGCTTAAGCTTTGCTTTGAAGCTGGGATGATACATCTTCTTTGTTAGTTTATTCATGTCATTCTCCCAATATGACAATTCACAATATCTCTGGCTTTTCTTCACAAACAAAGATTCAGGAAGGACTCATCCTGTTCTTTCTGCAAGCGCACTGATGACTAAAAAGACCAATCCGAGATAAACAAGTCTGGTTGCAGAAAGCACAGCAGAAGGTCTCCTTGGGTGATGTTTCCGGGTTGTGATTCTTTCTGTGTTCTCATTTCTCTTCAAGACTTGTTTGGTGTGAGTTCTCAAATAAGGCTGCAGCATTGTGGATAGTGCGTCTCCATGCCTCCCGATGTGAGGCCAGGGTGGACCACTGTTGGTGATCAATTTGGCTGAGCCTGAGATGTTGTTTCAGGGAGTCCTTGTATCATTTTTTTTGGAGTGCCCCTCTTATGCTGACCTGTGGCGAGTTCACTGTAGAGTACTATTTTTGGGAGGCGATGGTCCTCCATCCTAGAAATGTGCCCTGCCCAGTGCAGCTATGTTCTCAATATCATGGCCTCAATGCTGGTGATCCCTGCTTGCTCAGGGACAACAACATTCGTCACATAGTCAGTCCAGTGTATATTTAGGATTGTGCGTATACAGCGCTGATGAAAATGTTCGAGGAGTCGTAAGTGGTGGCGATAGGTGACCCATGTTTCAGACCCATAAAGGAGAATAGACAAGTCACAATATAGGCTAACAGGAAATACAGCTAAAACAACATGTGGCAAAAAAAAGTTAACAAAAAAAGGTAAACAATCATATTTAAACCATTAAAAACATAAAAACATAATAATGAAGATAAAAGCACAGTAAGTGTCATGAAAAGACCCTTCTACACCCACCAATTAAGAGCCAAGGGACTGTTTTAATGAAAAGCTCTTTGTCTGCTGGTGGAAAGAGAGCAGAGAGGTGGCCTAACTAGCCTTCCATGGGATGGAGTTTCACAGTGTGGGAGCAGCCACCGAAAAATCTCTTTTCCGTGTCCTCACCTCTGATGGTGATAAGAACCCCACCTCCAAGGGTCTTAAAATTCAGGAAAGCTCATATAGGGCAATACAGTTTATCAGATAGTCTGGACCCAATCTGGATTTATACAGGCCAGTCAGGGGGGTAGAGGATTTTATAACCCGCCCCCCAGCTACAACTATATGTCCAGTAAAGATAAATACAGGCATACAGACTAGATTCCTATAGCCTGCATGTCCAATGAAGAAAAAATATACAGTATACATTGTAGATTCCTATTGCCTGTCACCTATAGAGCACAGGCAGAGAGGGAAGTACTGAATCATTATGGGCTCCTGTTAGTGATGTGGCCCTGGGGCTTCATTGATTTAAGAATCTCTATTTCTGAGTGTGCTGTGCTAATGAAAACCTGATCTTCATTTCTAGTTCCTTTTAGAAGAGCTTCAGCTTTGTCATATATCTCTTTACAAATACCCCACCTCCAATTTTTTTTTAAATTACACATGCATGCCACTAAATCAATAAAGAAATGTACCACATCCTGCATCAATGACCCTCAAAGCTCTTCTCCAAGGAAGAGCGTCTTAAGGCGATGCCCCATAAACGGTGCTCTAAGAAATCATTTGAAAGCGAGAGAAGAAAGCACAACTTTCTGTTTATAGCCATTTACCTTTCACAGTAATGTATTTAAGGAGGGAAATTGCCACTTACACTTACCTACCAAATTGGGTTATTCACAGTAATGGGTTTCTCAACTCTCACTCCTGTCTACAAAAGGTCACTGTAGAAACTTCTGCACTCCATAGAACTTAAGATGATCTTGACAGGTAGTAGAAAAATCATACTGTTTTGAGCTGTAATTTCCTCCTTCTATTGAGACCTCAGTGGTCTGTGCTTCTACCTTGCCTGGTTTAACTCTCATTATTGACATCTACGGCCAGGTTGGAGGGTTAAGAATTCCAACCTATGGTCATGGGGGGACCATACATGTGCCCACGAGTTTCAATTGGAAGAGTATATTTCTTCTTCCTTATGGCTTGGTTTAATAAGAACCTCACAGGCCAGTCATGCCCCATGCTGTAAAGGGGAGCTTCTTATATTTTGGCATTTTAACTATTGCCTCAGCAACAAATCTGTCTCTTTGTTGCACATATGGAGGGAGCGATCTGTGGTCCCCAAGGAGTCCTTACACTGGAGTGTATTCAGTTGGTAGGAAAACCAGAGAGAATATAAACACAAGGATATTGACAAAATAATACAAGTATGTTGCCATATTTTTTAAAAAAATTAATAAAAAGTCCAAAGAGAGCTCCAGCTTATAAAAGTTCAGCTAAGACCATGCTACTAACTTCAGTGATGAAAATGAGGTGACATGGGTAGCTTCTAGACAGATTGACCCAAGGAGCAGCAAATTGCCATCTAAATTTCTTTCTTGAAAATGACTGTGTCTCTCTCTGCCTATTTATATGTGTATACAAACACAAATAACAGGGTTTTCATAACTTTCTTACTCAAGTGATGTTTTTCAATATTGCAATATCTGGCTTTTAAAAGTCTCTGGCAAGAGAATTCCAACACTTTATCTAATGTATTCCAAGCGCTGTGGTATTTTCATCCATTTATCTAGTGACTACACTATAATTTTTTTTTCCTACAGAAAAATAATGACTGTGCACACAGAAGGTGCATGTGCCACTGGTGCAGTTCAGTGATGTGCAGGTGAAGCACGCATACTGGATAGAATGAAGGCCTCCCCTTCTTGTGTGGAATTCTGTGTGCTAATTTAACATCAGTGTTTGCTCATCAGAGTTCCTAGACTGAAGGAACCTGAACATCTGCTCAAATGATGACAGGATTCTCATAATTTTCATGCACAGCTATTACCTGTCATCCCTCTTTAACCACTAGCTGAACCTCTGTGGTATCACAGAGTGTTCATACCATCATTTTGCCTGTTTGAGATATATTTTCTATATTAAAGCAATGCATTTTCATTGATTTGACCATGGAAAACCAGAGATATTAGCAGACTTAAATTAAATCAGATTAGAACAACAGACAGACTAGATTTCTGGCTCTCATTCCAAAAACTAACTCAATGGGGGGGGGGGAGTCTTCTAAAAGATGGCTGAGTTTTCTTTAAAATATTATTCACTTAGCATATCAGTGAAAACTTATAAAAGGTCAGCTTTGAAGATGAGCTTTGCTAGCAGTTTGCTGTCCCTACACTATCAGAGAGGTGTTTGCTGAATGCCCAATGACTGAATCTTTGAGAGTAGAGGAATACTAATGGGGAATTCTGAAACGTATTGCTGTTCGGAGAGCGAGCACCACACTCAAAATTCACCATGGACCCAGCTGAAAAGGTGTCCATGTTCATTATTCTGCAAACCTGCAGGTTGCAATATTATCAAGGAGAAGTAAGGAAATGAACTGAGAGAACAGCAGGCAGGAGGTGGAGTTCTTGGTGTTCAACATTCCTAGTGCCAGTAGGTGTGGAGTGCAGTCCTCTAGGGCTACCAAAGGAATATGCTTTCTGAAGCTCCAAAGCAGCCGAGTCATAATCAAGGCAGCTGGACCTTTTGTACCCCCGGTACAAGGATATTATACAGAGAGCCTACTGTTCGTTCTTTTTCTTTCCTTTTACTACTCACTCTACTACTCTATGGTAGTAAAAATACTCTATGGTAGTAAAATAGAGTAAAATAGAGTAAAAATACTCTATGGTAGTAAAAATACTACTCTCCGGTGAACTCGCCATGGGTCAGCGTAAGAGGGGCGCTCCAAAAAAGCGATACAAAGACTCCCTGAAACAACATCTCAAGCTTGGCCAAATTGATCACCAACAGTGGTCCACCCTGGCCTCACATCGGGTGGCATGGAGACGCACTATCCACAATGCTGCAGCCTTATTTGAGAACTCACGCCGAACAAGTCTTGAAGAGAAACGACAATACAGAAAGAATCACAACCCAAAAACATCCCCCAAGGAGACCTTCTGCTGTGCTTTCTGCAACCGGACTTGTTTATCTTGGATTGGCCTTTTTAGTCATCAGCGCGCTTGCAGAAAGCGTGGGATGAGTCCTTCCTGAATCTTCGTTTGCGAAGAAAAGCCAGAGAGAGAGACTGTTTGTTCTTCTTTTTCTTTCTTTTTAGTTTCAGTCATAGATTACTCATGGCCCACAGAGTACATCACAGGTGTGGGAAGTCTGTGGCCCTCGAGCTGTTATTGGAGCACAGCTCTCTCTATCCCTTACCATTAGCCATGTTGGCTACAGCTGATGAGAGACAGATCATAACAACACCTGGAGAGCCACATTTTTTTCTAGTAGTCAAAGGCAGCAGGAAAATCTCCCCGTAGTTGTACTCCCAGACTTGGTCAATCAAGAAGATCTTATACTCTCCCCCCCCCCTTTTTTTTTTTTTTTTTTTTTTTTTTTTTTTGTAAATATGAAATATTGCATGTCCACACCATGGTAAACTGTTGTATTTTAAAATGGTAGTGGCAGATTTAAAAGCATGAGTAAATCACTTGTGGCTGCTATCTTGGCAAGGAGTCATGCAAAGTTATGGGGGGAGGAACTCTTTTGACCGTTAAGACAGATTGAAGCATTGTAAATGGCGGCTTTTTTGGACAGGTATGTTGTATTCCTCCCCCCCTCGTATAGATGGGACCTAAGCAGTGTTTTACATGGGTTGGGAGAAGTGTGTCGTCTTTGTAGCCTGTGAGATGATTTCCGATGAAAATATGCTGCTGTTGTGCTGGGATACTGAATGAAAAGCCAACTCTGAATTAATCAGCAAGTGGATTTTCAATTAGCAGCTGGATGTTGTAGGGAAAATCCACGGCCTTGAACTTTGATTAGCTAGGTTGTATTTTTCCCCCCAGTTTTCTCTTGTCTTCCGCTTATTCACTTACTCTCATTTTAATGATATTGCCTTGTTGCCAAGCAAGACATGCTGTGTTGTCAAGAGACTCTTTTAGCATGACTGTGAGTACCTGTGTGTATGTTGGTTACTTGTACTTGCTGCCCTGTGGGAGGTATGTGTACACAATCTCAATGTTGTGAGCAAAACTCCAGTTTAACGTGGGCCTAATGCAAATGTCGCTCAACTCTGTTTTGCTTTAAACAGCATAGTAAATGGCAACATCTTGGCGGATGTGATTTATTATTGTCAGTGTGCATAGAAAAATAATAAACCAATATAATGGTTCTGCAGGGGGCAAATGAGTTTGGGTGTTTTTTGTTTTTTTAAAAGAAAATTATTATTCATACCTCTATTGCTTGTTTACAGGGCAGAAATGAGGTTGGATTTTTGAGCAGAATGTCTGATGACACCTGATCCATAGTTTCCTACGTGATATGAAATTCACTCACTCCCTATGGAAAATTAGAACTTGCAGTTTAATTAGTCTTAGTGGGCCAGTTGCATTCCAGGTGTCTCAATATATTAAACGGAGATTTTCAGACTGTTCATTAATAAGCTTAAATTTAGGTTGTGTGATCTTTTGTCAATAGATGGTGAAGTCAACAAGATGTTATTTTCATGTCTTGCATGTTCAGGGTCTTCTGAACACATCCGTACATGTTAGGCAGCAATATATTACACCCTGGCAAAAATCTTGGCAAACTAGACATTGCGATTATACCTAATAAATCACTGGGGGCTGTGAACTTAACTATTATACGTTATTATACTCAGTCTAGCAGTGTTGCAGTGCTAAGCCTGTCAGACCAGACTGGTGAGACTCGGGTTCAAATGTCTACTGGCTATGAATTTCTGTAGGTGACTTAGGATCACTCAGCATCCATCATCATCATCATCATTATCATTTATATCCTCCCTTTCCCCGAATTATGGAACTCAGGGCAACTTGTAATGTATTTTAAAACTATACAGATTCAACTATATACAAAAATTTCAATAAAGTTTTAATTTAAAAGTTAGTTAAAACACAATTAATTAATTAATGAAGTTAAAAATCTTAAAATTCCTTAAAGCACTATATACACAACTTAAAAGAGCACAGCACAGCATTAAAAGCTATCCCAGTCAGTTTCTAAAATCCTGTTGGTTTAAGCATGTTTTTAACTTTCCAGGAGGAGTGCAGGGAGGGAACCATTCTGGCCTCCATAGGGAGGGAATTCCAACGTCTGGGAGCAGCCACCAGGAAGGCTTTCTCCCTTGTTCCCACCAAATGAGCCTAAGAAGGTGTTGGGTCAGAGAGAAGTACTGCTCCAGAGGATCTTAGAGCTCTAATGGTCTCCTAAAGGGAGATATAATCTTTTATATAGCCTGGAATCAAGCCATGTAGGGTTTTATAGGTCATCACCAATACTTTGAATTGTGCCTGGAAATGGAGAAATGTTCGAGCAAGGGAGTTGCGTGCTTCCTGTACCAGCTCCAGTTAACAATCTGGTTGCAGCTCTTTGGACCAGTAGAAGTTTCTGAGCACTTTTCAAAGGCAGCCCCACACAGAGTGCATTACAATAATCCAAGGGGTGTAACCAAGTCGGCTGAACATCCCTCACAGAGCGATTGTGAAAATGGGGAGAAAGCATCCTGTACCAGAGACAGCCTTTGAATTTCTTTGAGAAAAGTTGGCTTGAAGAACCACACATAGGAGATTGCAATATTTGGCAAGATCTACTGTGGATTCAGACAATCCATGTTTTCCAGAAAGTTTACAACTGTAATCAAATAATGATAAGAATCTAGTGGAAATCAGTGTGTACACACAGAGTCATTTCAGCTCAGTATTAGATAGTGGGGGGAATGTAAAGGAATGGCTGGTGATCCTACAAAGCCTTAGCCATATTTCTGTGCAGGGACTTGACTTCCAGCAGTGTCTGAAGAGTCACATTAATAAAATGCAGCACAGCTGGTTGGCTGAAGCAACTGCATGTCAAGCTACTTTCTCTCGCAAATTACTTATTTACTGTACTGGTTTCAGCGAATTCTGATTGATTTACATCAGGCACTCTGAATTATCATGCTCCACCTGATATGAACTCTCCTAACAACTTGCTTATTTTAATGAGAAGAAAGGCAAGAAACTTTTTTTTATTCTGTTCCTGCAACAACAATAGCAACCAAATTTGACATATGAAAATATCCTTGTCTTGCTTCTGCATATTGTAGCAATAGTGATGGATCAGGTTGGTCATTATCATGGCATGTGTCTGCTGTGTTCCGGTAATTTTTTTAATGGACCTCTGTCAGTATATTTTTAAGATGTTGGCAACCCAGGGAAGCAGTGTCTCTTGGGTAAAGTGTGCTTCCTCTACAGATGCAGAGATTAATTGACTATGAGAAGTTCCATAGCATGCTTGAATAGAAGCTTATATAGAAGTGGGAAATTACAGTTTGCAGTCTGAAAGATTCCACTGAGAAGGGAGGGAGTTAGGCATTTGAAAGGCACAAGCCAACCACAAGCCAAAATGCTGTTCATCATTAATCGAACAGATGACAATTGCATAATCTGATTTGCCCATAAAGTTCATAACTCCATGCAGTTTATTGCAAGAACAGTTGCTCATAGATTCACTAACAAAGTGCCTAGGTATGGGAGACAGACCTACACAAATGAATTTTGCTTTGTTTTGTTTTAGACAAACCAGGTCTTTCTCACTCCCATTACCACCAATTGAGGCTGCTACTACTAGCTGTTAACTAAGTACAGTATAAATGAACACATCAACCTCAGGAAAAGGTTAGGAAAACTATGTTCCTCTGGCAAGGTTCTTCAGGAAGACGAAATCATGTGTGTGTGATATGTGTGTTTGTTTACATACAAAGTGCATAGGCTTGGGAGACAAAGACATGTATATATACACCCACATGCATGTGCACACACATACATACACCTTCCTGTTCTGAGTGTTGGTCTAGGACACTGGAAACCAGGATTTGAATTCCCACTTAGCCATGGAAACCCACTAGGTTGACTGTGGGCAAGTCAGACTCTCTCAACCTGAGAGGAAGGCAAAGGCAAGCCCTCTCTGAACAAGTGTTGCCAAGAAGACATCATGATAGGTTTGCCTTAGGTTCACTGTAAGTCAGAAATGTCTTGAAGACAAGGAACAACAAACAACAACCTATATTGGGAGAAATGTGAGATATGAAAGAGAGAGAGAGAGAGAGAGAGAGAGAGAGAGGTGGGGAGTAGCAGTTCTCCTGCCAACTTGTATTAAGTAGTGGCAAAACCATCTCCAAGTGAAAATTAATATATTTTGTACATATCCCTGAAAGTTGATGAACCTCCCCATCCCTCCTTTCTTTCATAGCTCAAGGCATGCCACAGTATAGAGCTTTAGTATCCTAGTTTAGCGCCCTTTTGATTGTGTGGTGTAGCACACACTTTTCTTCTCTGGAATACTGAATATTGAAATGGAATACTACTTTGGAAGTTGGCTAGGATCAGCATCTGACCCAGATCAGCTGTCCTTGAAGAGGGTTATCTATCCAGCACACACTGAGAAAATGGTGGAGGTGTCAGAGTTCTGCCATGTTATATGAAGTGTGGTTTTCGCCTTGGATCTTCTGAATGGTGAGCAATACAGAGCACTGCAAGATCCAGCACACAGATGGACGAGCTAGGCGGTGGATCAGAGAAAGCACCTGCATGCAAGATGAATGTTTTCTTATTCCCAAAGAAGGGGGTCGCTTGTTTTGCTAGTCCTGGAATTATGCTTCATCAAGTTGCAAAGAAGGCACTTGATTGCATTATGCTGAGAAGCCTGTTAAAGGTGGCTGAGACCTGTTTCTTTATTGCAGTTGTTGACAGCCAAGCCATGCTGATTGTGCTCCTGGGTGTTAGGGGATGATAAAGCCCTTGGTGGTGTTTGCTGTTTTCTTGCAACTCTGTGAAAGAGGCCAAGGAGGATGTAGAACATAGGCGGCTAAATTGGCACAGGAATTGCAAACAGTACCATTAGGAAGAATATGGAATGTCTTAAAAGCTGAGAGGGTCTCTGGGTTTCATTGTGGCACAGAGACAGACCAGCATTTCTGCCTTTCCTCTAACACTCCCAAACCATGCTTGCTCCCTAGGAATATTTTGGCAGTTGAGTAGGGACCCCTGCAAACTTGTGTTTGCCAGCTCTCAGTTTCTAACACTCACCCTGATGATGCCACAAAGACAGACAACCTCCTCAAAGAGGAAAAAAAACCTAGCTTGTTTGCCATGACAGACTCTGGTAGTGCCAGTGTGGCCTCTTCTCTCATGTTTATTCCTCCTCTGGCCAGGGATGCAATTGTTCACTAATTTTGTTCTTGAAAAGAATTGACAAGTGATTTTAGCAGTTTCCTTCTAGCTGCAAGAAAGACTATTCACATCTTCTGTGCAAAATTCACACTTTTTGGCACAAAATAGCATTCTCAGTACAGGAACCAACATTTTATCTACAGCAAATATTTCTGTGTAGAAATATTATTTTCTATATATGCATAGAAAATACTATTTTCTATGCATAAAATACTTTTCTGTAGAAGAAAACACATAGAATTTTTGGTAGAATATGTTCTAAGCTGTGAAGATTCTCATCATGATTCTCCTTGTCAGGATTTTTCTGATACTCTAGAAAATACATGGGTAGTTTTTGTATTTTTCAAATGTTCTTTCCATCCCTGTTCCCCCCATACATCTTTAACAGATTCAGCAACTGCTTGCAGCATATTGAGAGACATGTCTCTTTCCACCTGGGACATGGTAGGTGATTTACAACTCTCACTGTCCATGAATCTTACCATTTCCTATACCCTAAGGCAGAATTAGCTAAAACGTTCTGCTTTCTAGGTAGCTGTTATATCTCATACTTTTGAACTTGGCTGATGGCACACTAAATTGGATCCAGACTTAGTCATGCTTAGAGTAGACCCATTATTATCAGCAGGATAATACAGTTCCCTGTTTCAATGTGCAGATGTCAGTAAAGCTAAGTTGGGGTATAAGTGCCATATCTGTCCTGTGGAATCCTGGGATTTTTGTTTACTGAGGTAGTTGAAATTCTCTACTACAGAGCTCTAAGGTTCAAGGAGTCTAAAAGATTATCACACTACACTGTTATAGCACTATTATTTCACTCTAACTGCTATGGCTGCCCCTGTGGAATCATGGGATTTGCAGTTTAGGGAGGGGTATTTAGCATTCTCAGCCAGAGAGCTCTTAGGCCTCACTAAACTACAAACCCAGCATTCCACAAGAGGCAGCCATAGCAGTTAAAGTGGAATCATAGTGCCATAACAGTGTAGTGTGATAAAGTCCTAAGAACCTTACCAAACTGGAAATCATAGGATTCCATAGGATGGAGCCATGACACTTAGGGTGTGTCTATATGATCATAAAAAAAATCCATCTGGGGGGCAAAAAATACGAATAGGCTGTCGTTCGTATGCATATGAACCACCCACACGATTTTTTACCACCCTAAAGTCCGTGTGACTCCCTCTTCCCCAAGCTGGCTGGAGTGAGCAAGCCAAGTGGCGGTTTTAAATCTCCCGCCGCTTTTTTTTAAAAAAAGGTTCCTACTTTACGGACAGTCGGTTTTCCCTATTTACAATATAAAATAAAAATAAATAAACATATGTTTCACGGACTTACCGGACTCTCACTAGCCGGGAATCCAACATGGCGGGCGCTCCCAATTCCCCTCTGTGCTAGCCCCTCCCCCTCTACTCGGCCAGCCAATCAGATTACACAGCCTATTCATATGTGTGCGAACGGACTGTACAGACCCGTCAGCCATCCGAACGGCATACAGATTTCTCATTGCGATCCGCTTTCCCTCCAGAACGTCGCATGTGCGTATTTCAGGGTGGAAGACCGCCCCCCCCTTTTGCATGCGTGTGAATCTGAACAGCCGTGTGTACCAAAGTGTGAACTTCCGCATGCCGTACGTATTATTTAAATCGTGTAGACGGGACCTTAAAGTAGTATCAAACTGTTATAGTTGTACAGTGTGGAAACACCCCATTTCCCAGCCTGTCTGCCCAAATATACACATTATTCCAAATGCCAGTTGGCCTTAGACTGCAGTACTGAAGGTGAAACGCCTTTAGAACAAAGCAGGCCCTCAGCCATTGCCTAGGAAACTAATGGCTGCCATTTTGTCTGTGCCTGTCTGATTTTGGTAGGTGGCATTACAGGTATTATACTGAAGGAAGAGATTTTAAATGTTGCTGTTTAGATGACATTTCTCAGAATCCCTAGTGAGCGTACTGGCTTGAAGATTCTAGAAATTGTAGTCTGAAGAAAATTTGTCCGTGCTCTGATTAGAGATATTACACAACCTGTAGTAATATAGCTACCTTGAGAGTCATCTGATAGAAAGAGCAGAGGACATAAATCTTCTCAATAAAAGTACTAGTAAATATCTTTTGATGAATGTTTTAGACTTCAAGCTTTCCCTTTTAACGGATTGGACAAGCTCTGTTGCCTTACTTCAGTTCCACTCTTAAGTAAAAGGTGAAATTGGATTCTAACTGAATTCATCCAGAGCTGGCTTTATACCTGATTAACTCCTGTTGAGAAACACACTGAGGGTCACTGACAAGGAAGGGATTTGAGGGCTGCAAGCCCCACAACACACTTACTCTTGAGCAGCCTAATTGATTTTAATAGGGTGACTGTGGAGCAGCAAATAGCTTGCAGATTGCAATCAGGGACTTTCACTTGCTTTGCCCAGCTCCCCCCCCCTTTTTTTTTTCTTTCCTACTGAAATTAATTACACCAACCATCCAGTAAAGTCATAACTTTAACAAAGAAAGAAGGAGAGAGCAGGAATGGCGGAAATGGGGCTTTAGTATCTCATCTTGTGGCTAATTCTGTTGAGGTCAGCACCAAAATTGTTTAGTGAATAGAAGAGAGAAGGCTCATTAACACTTAGGAAGGGAGAATGAATTCCTCTGTGCCTGTGATGATTTCACTTCGGACTCATTTTTCTTCTTATAATGAAAAAAAAGAAGAAGAAGAAGAAGAGGAAGAGGAACAGATATGAGTTTTTTTTCGCTGAGAGAGGCTTGTGTTATATATGTTGCCTGTGTATAACAAAACATAAAATGGTTACTGCCTCCCAGAAAGGCAAAGTCTAATACAGATTGAGCCTCCCTTACCTGAAATGCTTGGGACCAGAAGTGCTTCATATTTCAGATTCTTTCTGATTTGGGAATACCTGTATTTGCATATACATACACACATCCCACCATTTCACTTGTGTTGTCTATAAGAAGGTGAGAAGCCAGTCTAAGGGGTGCCACATGGCCAAACTTAGCTCATACAAATCCATGCCTCCCATCGTTTCTCCCTCCAGCCCCACATCTCATAGGATTTGAAAGAATGAGCAGGAGCAACTCAGCCACTGCCTTGAAGGCAGAAGTGGGTGGCAAAAAAGTGTCAGGGCCTGTCTAAACTGCAGAAATATAGCAGTTTGACACCACTTCGTTCACCATAGTTCCGTCCTATGGAATCCTGGTGTTTGTAGTTTTGTGAAGTATTTAGCCTTTTTTATCAGAGAACTCTGGTGCCTCACCAAACTACAAATACCAGGATTCCATAGGATGGAACTATGGTGGGTAAAGTGGTGTCAGACTGCTTAATTTGTGCAGTGTAGATAGGCCCTCAGTTTTTGGAGGTTTTCAGATTTCCGGATAAGGGAGGTTCAACTTGTAATTGCAAAGGTAAATGCCACACTCACATTAAAAAAAAAATCTGGATGCACCTATTAGTGGGCATTTGCTAAGTCTCTCTTGTGGATTAGGCATGCTGGGGGGCCGTAAGGCTTCTCTTTGGAGAGATCTTCCACTTGAAAGACTGTCCACTTGAAGTCTGGTTTAAAGCAGAGGATTTTTTTTAAAACGAAGAGCAAAGGTCTTGAATTTGCCTGCCAATAGTTAACATCTGGCTAGCTAGCCTCAGCAGGCACACCTGGTCACAGTCTTTCCTCATCATAGTAAGATCTGCACTGTATTTCTATTTAAATCATGTCATTTTCCCTACATCTGCATCACTATACTGGTCATTTTTTGTGAAAAACTAGGACTGCCCTCTTTGGTTTTTTTGGGGGGTGGGGGTGGGGATACACATTGCAGTACTCTAATAGCTCGACTGGACACCATGTGGGCTGCATGCAGCCTCTTCACCTCACTTTTATGGCCCTTGAAGCAACCTGCAAGTCCCCAAAGCCCACTAACTCCGCAGGTGTTTTCTTTTAAGGCAGCATTTGGGGGGAAATTTTGTCCTCAATCCACACAGACCGCCCTCTGAAGCATGTTAAAACACTTGAAAATACCCCCACCTCATCTCATGAGCACCCCACAGCCCTGTACAACCCCCCCCCAAAATACCTCCATGTCCCTCTGCAATCCCTCTCAAAATGGCAGCAGGAGGTGACATAATGTTACCTCCTGTCACCATTTTGAAAGGGACTACAAAGGAAAATTTGGGCTTGCTGTGGGGGTGTAGTCTGTGCAAAGGTCTCTTATGGGCACACTGTGCATCAAACAGAGAAATAAAACAATATCCTTACAGTCTGCATTCAGCAGACAAGAAAAGAGTAGGGAATAAATGAGGATGAGGTAGAGTAAATTAAGAGATGGTTAAAGTGAAAAGTGGTATGTTACAGGAAGGATCTGTTGGAGCTTAAACAGGGATGTGACCAATGTGTGAAGGCCCTCTGCCAAAGGGAATCTATATGCTTGCTGGAGTCTTTGAATGCCTCCTGCAAAATCACTCTTTTTTAAAAAAAATCAAGTCTTCATGATCGATCTCTTGAAAAACATTCCCATTTTGCAATATGTTAACAAGGGTTGTTGTTACTCCTCTTGTAATTACTTTCTGGCAAGCACCAGTAATGAGAGAGTAATAAAATGTACAATCTACACTGTTAACAGTTTTTTTGGGGTGGGGTGGGGGGTTGAAGGGAAGCTCCTACTCCCAAACGGGATACATAGACCTTCCCCTAACATCATCAGGTCCATCCAGTGCAGATGCTGGAAAATGAGCCATTTCAATGGGGGACAATAAACCTGTTCTATTGTTTATTGATTGGTTTCATTAATCAGCTCTTAGTTCCCTCAGCTGCACATTTCCATAAACACAGATTGCCACTGTTCTTGGGATAGATTCATCTCTCCATCTGCCTTTGTTATATGAAACTTTAAAAATATATACGCCATGAGCCAAAATCTTGTCTCAAATGAGAGGAGACTATTTTGCAAAAAAACCTAAAACAATACCCCCACCAAAACAACAAAAACAAAAAGGAGTCCAAAATGCAAAATAAAACAAGCCCTGCTTTGTTTGCAGAAAACAAAAGCTGCAATAGCAGCTGTTACTTACTCCATGCTGCCTTGTTAAGCTTTGACCTAAATTTGTTCTTCCCACCTTTTGTTTCCAACACCTGGATGTTCTGTAGCTCACTCATTGTAAGTGAATTGTTTCAATGAAGGGTGCTCCTTGAGTTGAATGATTGCTGCTTGAATGGAGTGAGCCAAAGAAAAGGCTTTTAAAACAAGTTAAGAATAAGGCACAGGTGAGTTGAGTGTCAGGGAAGAGATCCAACTGGCTGCTGGTTTGGCACATGATGCTCTAGTCTAGCATGATAAAGTGGACCAAGGCATGGGCAGTAAGAGGACAACAGGAGAACCACAGGTCAAGAGCCGGGTAGATAAGAGACATGGATTAGAAAAAAGGGGGAAACAGTGGGAGTGATGGAACTTGACTTGAAAGACTAATAAGAAGATCAAGAATAGGCAAGAACAGCAACGGTGGACAGGACCTGTCTGTGACACCTGTTTCTTGGGCTTGTAGACATCCCAGAAGCATCTCTTTGGCCCCTGCAGGAGCAGAATGTTGAACTAATTTGTTCTGATGTAACAGGACACTTACACTTTCAGTTTCCGTCAGTTCAAATCTGAGTTATGCAAGACAGACACTGAGAGAGTTTGTTCATAGACATTCATTATTTGGGGCTGATTTTGATCCACTGAAAATTGTATGTGGAAACGTGTGTCTCCTGCACAAGGTGTCCTTTTCAAAATTAGTTCGGTCTGAACCCCAGTTCTCAGAAATCTGGAAGATGGGTTTCTTAATGCAATCATTGCATTGGAATTTTTCATACAAGGTTTGGTCAAGAAGAGGTTAGATGGGAAAACATTCTTTTCTTGATTTATGGTTTTCACATGCTACCCTAAAGCAAAAGGTTCTCATGAGAGAATGTGTTCTCATGAGACGATGCGTTCATTATCTATTCCAGGCTATCTGAAGATGAAATCATCTCTTTGGCTTGGGTTCTTCTCTGCAAGTAGTCAATTAGGTTCCTATTAAGTGCAATCAAAGCAAATCTCCTAATGACAGAAAGCACAGAGTGCAATTGACTACACTACAAATAGCTGAATCCTCAAAAGGGTTGTTCTATAACTCTTCTATTGAACGTTTGCCAGAAAGTGATCACAAGGTTTTCAGGGCTAATGCATGTGTTCCAATGAATTTGAGATCATGCCATTCCAACCCTTTGTGTCAGGTGTCCCTTCAGAAATTAGTAGATTGAATTTTCCATCAGCATAGCTCAGAATTGGGCATGTTCCAAAGCTGAGGGGGTTTGCAACATGCCCAGACCCCCTGGGGTTCCAGCTTCTCTGAATTCTGAAGGACACAGCCATTCTACCTATGTTTCCAATATAAAGACACCACCACCCCAATCCAACTGTGTTGGAGAAGAGAGAAAACTTTGGGATCTACAGATTCATAGAATCATAGAATCTTAGAGCTGGAAGAGACCACTAGGGCCATCTAGTCCAACCCCCCACTTTGCAGGAATACACAATCAAATGGCCATTCAGCCTCTGTTTAAAAGCCTCCAAAGAAGGAGACTCCACCACACTTGGAGGCAGTGTGTTCCACTGTGGAACAGCTCTTACTATCAGGAATTTCTCTCTAATATTTAGATGGAATCTCTTTTCCTGTAGATTGAACCCATTACTCCATGTCCTAGTTTCTGGAACTGCAGAAAACAAGCTTGTTCCATCCTCAATATGACATCCCTTCAAATATTTAAACATGACTATCATGCTGCCTCTTAATCTTTTTTTCTCCAGGCTAAACATGCCCAGCTTCCTAAGACGCTCCTCATAGGGCATGGTTTCTAGACCTTTTACCATTTTGGTCACCCTCTTCTGGAAACTTTCCAGCTTATCAATATCCTTCCTGAATTGTGGTGCCCAGCACTAGACACAGTATTTCAGGTGAGGTCTGACCAAGCAGAATAGAGTGGCACTATTACTTCCCTTGATCTAGACACTATACTCCTATTGATGCAGCCCAGAACTTTTCTGGCTGCCACATCACACTGCTGACTCATGTTCAGCTTGTGGTTCACTAAGACTCCTAGATCCCTTTCTCATGTACTGCCATCAAGCCATGTGTCACCCATCCTATATCTGTGCATTTCATTTTTTTTCCTGCCTAAGTGTAGTACTCTACATTTCTACCTGTTGAAATACACTTTGTTTGTTTTGGCCCAGCTTTCTAATCTGTTCAGGTGATTTTGAATTCTGTATCTGGTATCTGTACTCTGGGGTATTAGCTACCCCTCCTATTTTGGTGTCATCTGCAAACTTGATAAGCATGCCCTCTATTCCCTCATCCAAGTCATTGATAAAGATGTTGAATAGCACTGGGCCCACAACAGAACCCTGTGGCACCCTGATGGTCACTTCTCTCTAGGATGAAAGGGAGCCATTGGTGACTACCCTTTGGGTTCAGTCAGTCAACTAATTACAAATCCAGCTAACAGTTGCATTGTCTAGCCCACAGGTTACTAACGTTTTTGCAAGAATATCATGGGGGACCATGTCAAAGGCCTTACCAAAAGGCCTTAATACATCCACCGCATTCCCTTCATCTACCAAGTTTGTAGCGCTATAAAAAAAATAAGATTAGTCTGGCGCGACTTGTTTTTGAGAAATCCATGTTGGCCTTTAGTGATCACGGCATTCCTTTCTAAGTACTTACAGACTGTCTGTTTAATTATCTGCTCTAGAATCTTTCCTAGTATTGATGTCAGGCTGACTGGATGGTAATTGTTTGTGTCTTCTCCCCCCTTTTTTTTTTAAAAAAAAAGATGGGGACAAAATTGCCCTCCTCCAGTCTCCTGGGACCTCTCCTGTTCTCCAGGAATACTGAAAAATTATTGATAGTGGTTCTGAAGTTACTCCTGCTAGTTCCTTTAGTACCCTTGGGGAGACTGAAGACTGCAAGGGGAGGAATAAAGTGGCAAAAAAAGTCATCCCCCTTTCATCGCAGTCTTGTTTTCTTGGCATTGAATACTGTATGGGTGGAAGAAGACTTCCACATGTTGTTGGAAAGAACTGCTTCTAGCTCCAGGCAGCTCCAGGAAGCCAGTGACTCAGAAAAATAGCAAGTTGCTCTATACCAGTTTCAAACTATTTCTGCCCATTTAGTATGGTATTGTCTATTCTTCAAACATATCTGACACTATGTTTAAATGAAATACTTGGGATTTGAAATCTTAAGATCTCCTGGGGCAGGGGATTCTAATGAGCATGAGCTTCAGCTAGTGAGTAAAGAATATAATTTGGATGATACAATATCATTGCAAAGGAGGAACAGCTGCACCCTTGTGGGATGGAAAAAGTTGCTCTTACCCATTATGTACAGTACTCTGTTGTGCATTGATTAATTCTCCATGTGAGGCACTTATCTAACAAAACGGGATAGGTGGATGGTCAATAAAATATAAACTTGATAGTCTCCCTCAAATGATCCTAATAAGACAGTAATCTGTAAAGTGGCATTATCAGTGGATGTGATTAAGATTAGATTGCACATGATAAGCAACAAGCTATTAGACTGTAGAAGCAATTATCATTGTAATAATTCTACAAAAGCCCACTAGAGTAGTGGTTGTGAACTTTATGAAAGCCAAGCCAAGATTTATGGGGTACCTGCCTAGCCATCACTTACTACTTTTAGCAAACAAAATGAAACTATGGTAAAGCAAGTTGTTTCCCCTCAAGGGCCATACAGAAATAATTGAAACCTATAATTAAAGGTTCTTCTCAAACACTGGTAGATCATCTTCATAATATAACAATCATAACAGAGAGTTCTAGTACTTGTTTTTGTGTCAGTGGGAACCATTTTCTTGTGGAGTTGTCTGAACATTTTTGACATATTATAAGGGAATTTGCTTCCAATGAAGAAGAAGAAAAATTAAGTCTTGATTGCCTAGTAATGGAGCTTGCAAGCTTTTGTGATCCTAAGCCTTTTACCCTTGTGGATCACATTTAAGTCTGGCCCCTGTCACCAAGGAGTTGCTAAGCTCTTGAGGGGGGTTGACAAGTGAGTTGATTTTCACAGCCAGTTAGGCGAGTCTCCCCATCATGATTGGCACTAATTGGGTCCCTTCTTGTCAGTCTTGGGAAGGAAGATGAAGGCTTTATCAAGCTGTTTCTTTTTTTCCCTCCAGTTCTTTTTCACCTTCTGTGCACAGTGAAGGTACATAGGAGGCTAGCAGCAATGTTGCTGAGGATGTAAGGGCATCAAAATGAAAGAAGTTCTGGACATCCTTCGTCCCTGAATTCCTTACTGGCTTTTATGTTATTGAAGGACAGCTTGAGTCTCGTCTTCTTCTGATGAAGCAATTGCTGTGCAATGTAGCCACTATATGCCTTTTGCTTTGTTGCATGGTGTCTTCTCTAGCATCCAAGGATCTGGGCAGATCTAATACTGGAGTTAAAAACATGCTGCTGTGAAGAAAGGGAGGGAAACTTGGCCTGCCTTCATCCTTAGCTAGAGAAAAGAGAGAGATTGCTCACACCTTCTTACTTTTCCTCTCTACCGCTCTGCTTTTCCCTTGTCCTACCTCCAGTGTTTACATGCAGGTTTCCTACTGCAGTCATTTCTTCACTCATTTGATTTGTTCTTGGATAGGCTGACTTGAGAGGGACAGTGTGGAGTAGTGCTCTGAGCCTTGAACTATGACTCTGGAGACCAGGGTTCAAATCCCCATTCAGCCATGGAAACCCACTAGACCTTGGGCTAGTCATCTTCTCTCAGCCTCAGAGGAAGGCAATGGCAAACATCCTCTAAACAAATCTTACCAGAGTCAGAAATAATTTGAAGGCACACAACAACAACAAAGGTTGACTTGAATAGGTTATTGCTCATGGGAAGAATTCCCTCTGACTCCAGAGGGCTCTGAAGCTCTATGGCTCCAGAGAGTGGAGCTTAGAAAAAGTTACTTTGGGGGCTACAACTCCCATAGGTGTTCTAGCTGGGGGAGTCTGGGAGTTATAGTCCAAATAGTGACTCTTCTGCACTCAACTCCTTCCTTTCCCAGCCATTTATGTCTAATTTTCCAGATCCTAGTTTCAAATAAAGTTGTTCCTCCTCTTCTTCCTTCTTGATGACTTTTAGAACTTCTGGCCAAAATCTGTGCCTAACCATTTAAAAAGTCCTTGCTCTCAGGGCTTGAGCACATGATCATTTAGGATCTCTTCCTGCTTATGACATGACCGATATTGCAGGAACAGGAAGCATGTGGCCCTTAATTCATGGTTTGACCACAACTCCAATCCAATCTTGCCAATATAGCAATTTTGTGGTATCATGGAAGCTGTGGCCCAACAATGTCTGGAATGCAACACATTCTTCATTGATGCCTTATTGGCTGGAATCTAATGCTGGAGAGAAGTAGCTGCAATCAAGGGAAAGAGTGGTACCAAGGTTGTAAAAGCAGAATAAAGTAGTAAACATGACCTACCATGGTTGGGGGAGAAATTTGCGCTGTGCCAAAATCACTAGTTTGCACCTTAAAATCAAAACAGGGAGAGATTAATCCTCTGGATGTGCTGTATTAAAGATCTGATGTTTCTACCTCTTAAGCCAGTATATTTTAGTGTTTGGAAAAGTAATTCCTATGGATGAATTGGTGAGGCTCCATAAATGGAAAGCAGCTATATAAATGCAAGCAGTTTACATGGCGTTTAGATACAAGGTGATGATTCCATTAAGGATTCCTTCAAAATAGATAGAAATAGTTCTTAGAAATGCACCGCTTCCATTCAAATGCTCCATTTAATTGTCAAGATTATTTTAGAAGTCATTTTTCTCCCTCACCAAAACATGTCTTCCAGATGTCCCCCAAATGACAGCATAGCCTAGCATCAAGGAGTGCTTTATCGCCTACTTTAATGAAAACTTGCCATACAGTATTAAGGCAAAATCAACTTGCAAGCAAGATTTGTAGGATAGCCCTATTTGCCACTGAGTCTTATTTCATATGAGCAAATAATGATGGATTGCCTACATTTTTCCCTCTGTGGATATAATGAATAGGGAATTCTTCAACATAGCCTTTCCAATAGATATTCAGCTACAGAAACAAATTCTTAGCCTGTATATCCAATCACAAGTGAAATATAATGAGGTGTATTGATTTGAATACAACATACTTCCAGGTCAGAATGCTTGGGAGCTCTTTCCAGAAACCTGCTTGAATGGTTTGATGCAGGACGGGCGAGGGGGGGGGGCTGAATTTAGAAAGGTCAGGGACAAAAAGTCATGGCACTGCAGTGAAATAGGATGCACCGCTGCTGTCGGCAACTTATGACAGTAAAGCGGCATCACAGTTTAAGAACGGAATTGACATGCTGGATTGGGTCCAGAGGGTGTGACCAAGGGTTTGTCTATACAGTGAAAATACTCATCATAGAATTCAAGGGTTGTCCTTTGGCTGATGTAGCATAAAGCACTTTGTAACACAAAAGAGCACTTCCAAGGAGAGTATGATTTGTCTAAATGAGACCCCAAATCAATCTGCCCTATTTGGAAGGAGGGGGATACCTTTGATTTCAATTTTAAAATAATACTGTGCAGCGGCAACAACTTGTTGAGAATAATAATGTGAGTAATTCACTCTCAGCCACCATGTTAATTCACAGGCATGGCTGCATGTGAACTTCAAACAGAGATAGCCTTGCATACCAGTGGTTTTGCCAAAGGACTGTGGATACCAAAGAACGCTGCTGGGATTTTGCATCAATGCACAGCAAAAGCGTTATATCTTCTTATCTAGACAAGTCCCTAGAACCCAGACCCTATGAGGAATGGTTGAGGAAGTTGGGCATGTTTAGCCTAGAGAAGAGACTAAGAGATATTATCTGTTTTGCTGTTATTTCTTGCCAGCAAGTCAGCTTCAACTTACGGTGATCTTGTGAACGAGCCACTGTCATTAACAGCCTGTTGAGGTCTTGCAAAGTCAGGGCTGTGGCTCCCTTTATTGATTCAATCCACCTGCAATGCGGTCTTCCTCTTTTCCCACCACCTCCCACTTTTTTTGCATGTACTGCCATCAAGCCAGGTGTCACCCATCATATATCTGTGCATGCCATTTTTACTGCCCATGTGTAGTATCCTACATTTCTCCCCATTGTAATTCATTTTGTTAGTTCTGGTCCAGCTTTTTAATCTGTTCAGGTCATTTTGCATTCTGATCCTATCCTCTGGAGTATTAGCTACCCCTCCTAATTTGGTGTCATCTGCAAACTTGATAAGCGTGCCCTGTATTTCCTCATCCAAGTCATTGATAAAGATGTTGAATAGCACTGGGCCCAGGACAGAACCCTGTGGCTCCTTAAAATACAGTAAGGTCACTTGTCTTTAGTTGCTTCCAGAGGAGAGAACCTAAGCAGTCTACTCAGCTTAGTCCATAGTGTTCATCCTGTATTCAAACTGGCTATTAGAAGTAGTTTGTAATTTTAATCATGGGTACCTGAGTTTGCTTGGTTTTTTTCTCTTTCCTCCCTATGCCCTTTTTAGGATTGTGTCATGTCATTTATATTGTAAGCCTGAGGGCAGGGACTGTCTGGTTTGTTAGTGATTTTCAGCAAGCCTTTTCAGTTGAAGAGTGGAGTTTAAAAATGCTTCAAATAGATAAAACCCCCAAATACTGTGACCAAATGGCAATAGTGCATTTGACAAAATATGCCAAATGCTTGCATTTTAAAACCTGTTCTTTTTTTTAAAAAAATACATCTTTTTAGTCAGTGAGAAATTGGCTGCAGGTGGTAAATTGTAGGTAAAAGCTTAATTTGGATGTGCATTCAAGGGAACTGAAGATGTCAGGATGTTCAGAGCTGGTTGGAATGAACTAGCTAAATAGTTACTTGCAAGGAACATGATACACCGTGTTCCTTCGTTTTTATATAAATATTGCTGAATCTTTTCTAAAAGGTTTCTTTAATTGAAGCTTTAGAAAATTACACCTGTTCCAGTTTGCGGGAACATGAGTCATGTGTCAGGTTTACTGTACTCAGAGCTGGTTCCTACAATGTGAATTAGCTCTCTTGTGAAGGAATGTCTGCTCACATGAGTGGTCAAATTGCCTGAGTAGTACAATATAGTAGAAGTATCGTTATGAAAGGTGCACATTCTGTGGGTGAGACACCTTGAAGATCTTAGAAGTGCAACAATGCTTAGCACTGAAGAGTTAAGAATACCTCAGAGTGGGCAGTAGTATTAGTATTAAGATAGTTTGAGTGATCCACAGTCCTCCCTGCCTATCTACCTATCCTACTCCCACTGTGATGTAAACTAATATTCTTAGGGATGTTTCTATCTCTTCTCCTACCCAGAACTCCCCCAGCTCTCCCTAGAGATGTAGCGAGCTTTGAATAGCATTCTTAGTAACTTTCCTATCTTAGAAAAGAGTTCCTACAATAAAGCCTTAGTTGGTTTCTCTAAAGCCATTGGTGTCTTTTCTCCTTAAGGCAGGATCTCTAATTGACCACTGCATGTACACAATTGTCTATTGGGAGAAGGTGGAAATCTCTGCTCAGAAATTATACATCCAAAGCAGCTGCTGCATCTTCTGCAAGTCAGTTTATTGAGGGTTACACTGCTTGCACATGTGTTGAGTGCTTTGTTTCAGGTATACAGCACCCTTTCTCCAAGCAGTTCAAGTTGTCATTCATATTCCCCTCCCTGCACTGGCATAATGCTACTCAGTGAGTTTCATGATAGAATGGAGAGGCTGAACCTGAAACTCCTAAGTCCAGTGATTCTCAATATAGGTCCCTTCACTTCTCTTGGCCTTCCAGAATCCTTGACCATTATTGGTACCATTAATTTTGATCTCCTCTGGGTTATTCCAGATACCCTGATTAATCATGGAGAGGTGATTTTAATTCAAAGCAATCTGTACTTATGTTTGCATCATGAATTTCCCTTGGAACATGGAGTGCTGTACATCCTTCACTTGGCAACCTTGAGATCCAATCTTGGTCATCACACACTGACCCTTACCTTTGAGTTAATGGGATAGTTTACTGCTTTACTTTTAAGAACTTTTTAAAAAATAATAATTGAAAAGGGGGGAAAGTAATATTGTCGAAATGGGGAGCTATAGCCAAAGCTGGATCTGAAGCATGTGGCTTTGAAACTATGATATCCCTTTGTGGGTACACATGTTGGATGGGTCATATGGAAGCAAGAGTGGGAAACCTCATTGAGCCAAAGTACTGAATTTCAAAGATGTTCTTAGAAGCTTCTTCTCAGTGGTGTTCAGGACTATTGGCAAAAAGATGGAACCCATAATACCATTATATTCTAGATTATAATTCATCCTGCCAGTGTTTAAGTTATAGTAGAAGTATTTAAACCTTTTCAGACTGGAAGGCAGGATGCAAAAGCTGGGAATCAACCAAACTATTGTGTTATGGGGAAGTGGGTGTGGGCATTTGGGAAGCCCATGAGGATGGACTGGGATCCTAGCAGTGGGATTCAGCCTCTGGACAGGCCTGTATTAGCAAAAGCTCATTTGGTACAATTGTTCCAGCTCCCTCACTCACAGTACATACTGTAAAGGGGAAAGTGTAATTTGCTTCCTTTTCTTTCACAATCACTTTCTGAACTTCCCAGTGTTTGTGTTATCATCAACATGTTGTACATTGCTTGAGTAATTTGGAGTAAACGTGTGTGATCAGGTTGCTAGTCTCACTGAAGTCACGGGGTTGAATATGGATTTATTCCAGAAGATTTTTGTGCTGCTGTCTACTGTACTTCGATTTTTTTGTCTTACTTGTTTAACCATTGATTTAATTAATGCTTATGCCACAACTCATAGAACAGAAGACACGGGTGCAGAAAGGGGTCTTTAGGGGGGAAATGCTCCCAGGCCCTAAGCATCTTAATCTGACCTTTGTCCCCAAGTCCTGAAGTTTCCCATGCCTGCTTTAGTGCAAAAGGCAGGTGGCAGGGCTCTGTTGATTACCTAGGAATTAAATACCAAGCTCCGGAGCAGTTATACCAGGCTCAGCCAATAAAGCGGATTCATCATATTGCCTGCCAGATGCCCAGACTGCTATGAAGTGCTCCTATTACCTTCAGTAACTACATTGGCCCAGAGCACACACATTTCCAGGTGGTTCACTAGCTATTAAGCCTGAATTAGTGGCAGATGTTGGATCTGAGCTGGGGAGTAAGAGCAAAGGAGCAAAGCCTGGCTTATCGGAAGCAAAGGAGTCAACACAGAGAAACATGTCATAGCCAAGAAGACCTGTTTACCCTGGCAAAGTCCCAATCAAAACAGGAAGCTGTGTAGAGTCCTTCCTGTCCAGGAGTGTCCAGGAGCCATCCTGAGTTGGTGCAGCTACTCCAGAGCATGAAATATTTCATAGCATGTAGGATGTTCCAAGCTGCCATTTTGTTGGCTCACAACATGGCAGCTGTACAAGAAACTGGAGGGACTTTTTTCTGTTGCAGACTGCTCCTGACATTAGCCTTAGGCAACAAATCTCACTGTTTAGGCCCCAGAGTTCCCAAGAGGGGGAGAAAGGTACTAAAAAAAGTACTTCCATGGCCCACAAAGAAGGCACTGAGACACAGACCATGCTGATGATTATGCTATACAAGCTGAAAGAGGGTGTTTATGGAAAAGTTGAACATTCAGTCATTTACAAGCCTAGTGTTCCTCCTTGGCATGACATGTTTTAGAGCCTGATGTGACTGGGTTAACATGCACAACAGCATTTTGGCATGCATCTCCCCAGATATCCCTTTCACAGTTCAGGAGAGAGCTGTGACCGGTGCCTACCATTAATAGTGTGCAAACACATCCTATTCTCTGGTTGCATGCATGTGAACTTCAGACAAGCCCTTTAAATAAAATAAATAAATACATATTCCATTATCAAGAGCCAAAGTGTTGGTGGCAAGTCTAAATCTGTTTTCCCCACAGAGGACATTTGAGCAAGTGTGTTGGAGGCTGCTGACTAATTCATTGATTGTGCAGACAACCAGCTCTAAACAGGAGATTGTCCTCAGTTTTAAGGTATTAACATTCCCCCTCCCTTGGCAAAATGTTTCTGTAATCTCCAGAATCTGGGGTCCATTCAGCAGTACGATGCAAGTCACTATACTTCTATTTAAAGTTAGCAGTATTTGTGCTTAAATGGAACCCATATTATAAAATGGGGAAAAACAATTTGATGTCTTTCAGATATTTTACCTACAGCTCCCATGAACTCCCACCAACATGGTCAATGGCCAGGAATTATGGGAGATGCAGACCACAACACTGGAGAGGCTTTAATTGTCTACACCTCATGGAGGTGGTGGATGTGAGCCATAGTAGCATAGAGTTGGAAGGGACCACAAGGGCCTGTCTATTCCAACTCCATGCCATGCAGGAATACACAATGGAAGCACTCCTGAAAGATAGCCACCCATTCTCTGTTTAAATACATCCAAAGATGGTAAGGCCTACCACACTCTGAGTTTTTCCTAATGTTAAGGACTTCTGTACATGCAATCAAGATTTTTCATCTCATTCCAGGGCATTACACACATTTACTAAGTCTTTTCTAATGAGTCATGTCTTCTCATGTCTGAAATATGAGAGTCTTGGTTTAGTCATCTTGGTTTCTAAGGAGAGTTCAGGCGTGATTTGCCTAGGGCCCATTTATTAGAGTGTTCGACCAGGAATGCGGAAACTCAACTACAAATCCCCCACTAGGCCATGATGCTCAATCGGTGACCTTGGGTCAGTCATGATCTCTCAGCCTAAGCTACCCCCACAGGGTTGTTCTGAGAATGAAAACTGGGAGGAAGACCATGTACGCTACCTTGTGCTCCTTGGAGGAAAAGTGGGATATATATGTAACAAATAAATAAATGAGCATCTTAACTGTGTGCATAGAAATCTCTCTCTACCAGGAGTAGCTAACTTGTTGCATGGTAGCCAGAGGTATCAATAGATAGTCAGAATTTGTGACACACCTGTAAGATAAAGTGGGTTGTGGGACTGGAAGATAAAGTGGTCTGTGGCCACTGAAATTATTATTACTTATTTATATCCTGCTGTTCAGTAATATTTTGGGGTGGCTAAAAGTAAATATAAGGGCCTAAGTACCCTAAAAGCACCAAATCTATTCTGATCTTGAAAGCTAAGCAGGGTCATCTTTGGTTAGTACTTGGTTGGGAGACCACCAAACAATACCAGGTGCAAGAGGCTGTATTTCAGAGCAAGGTACTGGCAAAACCACCTCTGAGTATTCCTTGCCTAAGAAAAACCCTATGAAATTCATGGAGTCACCATATATCATCAGGAGACTTGTAGGAATGCACGCACACACACACGCACACACACACAAATATCTCTCATAAACAACTTGAAAACATACTTGAGTACAAAACTCACACAAAAAAAACCTACCAAAGCATTAAAAGAGCTGAAAAATCACACAGCTTATTAAAAAAGGGCCATAAAACAGATGAAACAGGCCAAGGTGATAAGGGGGAGACTGGTACTTGAAGGGCATCAATGTAGATGCCAAACAAGATTTTATAGGAAGAACATTCCAAATGTGTGCAGTACCACAAAAAAGACCATCTTCTTTTAGCCATTTTTGCCTCACCTCATTTGGTGGATGCACACAAAGAACTGAGCTAGCTTTCAGGCAGCTCAAAATGCCATCTCCTATAAAGCCTGCTGTAGGAAGGCATTTTAGTGATTCAGGCAGGGAGAGGGTAGAATGTGAGCAACTGCCATAGTCATCTGTAGCAACAGCAGTCTGAATATTTCACAGTGGCTGCTGGCTGGACACCACAGTAATCCCTGTCCCCTAACCCCTTCCACTTGGCACTACATCCCATGTGCTACAGCAGGTTAAAGTAAATGCTGGCTCATGGGACTAATCCAGCCCATAGAGGTTCCCCATTACACTTGGGGAAGTTTTCCTGCCCTTATTTATGATCAGTGATTTGGAGATCACTTCTAAGGTTTGGGAAGGTTTTCCACTGAAATGACATCTGGTTTACAGCCCTAGCAGGTTTTCAACAGAACAGGAGCTGCATGGCTGAAAGTTGTTGCACTGAAGATTTGCATCTGGTGTGTCTCCATAACATTAGCCACTTGGAATATGGCCTTTAGGACCCTTGTCAAATTGCAGTTCCTTCCCTATGCCCAAAAGGATCCCACATCCCTCTTCTACAAGGAACTCCTGTGTTTTATTGTAATTCTTCAGAAGCGACTGATATCCCCCTTGCCGTAAAGGTCATATAGAATCATAGAATCATAGAATTGCAGAGTTGGAAGAGACCACGAGGGCCATCCAGTCCAACCCCCCTGCCACGCAGGAAATCACAATCAAAGCATCCCCGACAGATGGCCATCCAGCCTCTGTTTAAAGACCTCCAAGGAAGGAGACCCCACCACGCTCCGAGGGAGTGTGTTCCACTGCCGAACAGCTCTTACTGTCAAAAAGTTCCTCCTCATGTTGAGGTGGAATCTCTGTTCCTGGAGCTTGCACCCATTGCTCCGTGTTCCAGTCTCTGGAGCAGCAGAAAACAAGCCTGCTCCATCCTCAGCGTGACATCCCTTCAAATACTTAAACAGGGCTATCATATCGCCTCTAAACCGTCTTTTTTCCAGGCTAAACATACCCAGCTCCCTAAGTCTCTCCTCATAAGGCATTGTTTCCAGACCTTTCACCATTTTAGTTGCCCTTCTCTGGACACGCTCCAATTTGTCAATATCCTTTCTGAATTGTGGTGCCCAGAACTGGACACAGTATTCTAAGTGAGGTCTGACCAAGGCAGAATAGAGTGGCACTATTACTTCCCTTGATCTAGACACTATACTTCTATTGATACAGCCCAAAATTGCATTGGCCTTTTTAGCTGCCGCATCACACTGTTGGCTCATGTTCAACTTGTGGTCTACTAGGACTCCTAGATCCCTTTCGCACGTAGTCTCATTCAGCCAGGTCTCTCCCATCCTATATTTATGCATTTCATTTTCCGCCCTAAATGCAGTACTTTACATTTCTCCGTATTGAATTTCATTTTGTTAGCTTTGGCCCAGCTCTCCAGTCTATCCAGGTCATTCTGAATTTTGATCCTGTCCTCTAGGGTATTAGCTACTCCTCCCAATTTGGTGTCATCTGCAAATTTGATAAGTATGCCCCTAATTCCCTCATCTAAGTCATTGATAAAGATGTTGAACAGCACTGGGCCCAGGACAGAAACCTGTGGCACCCCACTGGTCACATCTTTCCAAGACGAAGAGGAGCCACTGCTGAGCACCCTTTGGGTTCGGCCGGTCAACCAATTACAAATCCATTGAACAGTTAACTTGTCTAGCCCACATTCTACACAGTTTCTAGCCGAAATCACGTTGGCTGATAGTGGACACTGAAGATAGTTGGGCAGAAGCCTATAGTTGGGCAGAAGCCTATAGAACAACATCCAAAAATCCACAAGCAGTGATACCTTTAATTGGGACCCTGAATATGTTTCCTGGGAAGAAATCTATATCTAGAAAGACCAATAGAGGCAAACTGTCTCAGTCTGTGATGGTGTAAACATCACAGCAATGTCCATAGGCTTGCTTTTGGCTATGTTGATATAATGTGAACTCTTCTAAGAGTATTTTTGAGCACAACGAAAGCGAGAGGTGTTCCTGAACAGTACACATGGCCTGAAATAACAGGGAGCACACGACTAACCTAGGGTTACTTCTACCATTTGGTAGAGTGAGGCAACTGCTTCAAGCAGTAAATGCTAGGAAGCAGCAGTGGCAGGTCCGCAGCTGCTTCCTCTTGAGCCTCTAGCACAGCTTTCTCAACCTTTTTATCCTGGAGGAACCCTTGAAACAATTTTCAGGTTTGAGGGAACCCCTGCAGAAACATTATTGTATATACTGCTATTGCTTTCCCCACCACAATCACAATCTCTTGAGGAACCACTAGCAACTTCTTGGGGAACCCTAGGGTGCCAGGGAACCCTGGTTGAGAAACACTGCTCTAGCCAGTCTTCTCTCTTAGGGGATAAAACCATATGTGCCACAGAGCCATAAAACTAACCCGCTGATCTCAAGTGAGGGGACCATTTTGAAGAACACTGGCCAGAGAAGAGCACAACCAGATGAACTACTTCCTTGCACTGATAGGCCACTGTGAAACAGGTGGCACTCTTGGACACAGATTTTCAGGTCATCACTGCCTTGCACCTTGATTTTCCTGAGCAACGAGGGCACCTGCTGAAGATATAGACACTGCTGTTGCTATGCTCCTCTTTTCTTCACTGCTCTCTCATTGCTGAAGAGCCAGGTTTTTAGCAAGAAGGATGCTGAGGGTTTTACTGGCCTTGGCTTTACACACAATCCCTGTGACACCAAGTAGCCCAATTCCACAGGTCTGTTGGAACCCGGTCAGCAAGTTCACCAACTATGACTAGGAATACATGAGTTGGGAAGAAACCTATAATGTGGTATTGCTGGAGTTAAACTGGTTTGTGAATACACCCGGCTTAAAGACTAGATGTGCCATAAGAAAGACATCAAAAAGTGATTTGTTTTTTCCTGTATGTAAAAGGGAGATGCTGTCTCTTCAGAAGATCGATTTCACCCCTTCTCTCTGCCCTCCCCACATTACTGTGTCTTTGTCTAGCCTCAAAGTGAAATGATGGTTAATGACACATTAATGAAAGCATATTAACTAATAGCACATTCTTTTTAGGATACTTCATTATTATTTTTCCCTCCCAGATCCAAGAAAAGCCTCTAGGAGGAATATGTTACAAACCAATAAGTACTCTTTCAGTTACTCATGTTGCCACCTTGTGTTTATATTTTGTTTTGGTTTTTCATCTCAATCACACCTTAACTAGACCTCTCTCATCACCTCAAACACCTCTTCTACTCTATGTATGCATGCTCATGAACATAAAAAGCACATTAAAAAGAAACCTCATTTAACAAAAATAACATTACAGCTGAATTGGACCAAAGTTCCCTCCTCCTCCTCCTCCTTCTTCTTCTTCTTCTTTGTTTTTAATGGCCAATTGTCTGGCAATTTTTTCCTGAAGATTGTACAAAAAACACCCAACACACGAAAACCCATGAAAACCTCCCCTCCCCACCACCAGAACACACCAGAACCCAAATACTTCTATTTTCTTCTATCATTATGTTCAAAATGGTGTCAGTGCAATGTCACATCTTGTCACCATTTTGAGAGGGATTGCGGATAAAAACAGTGGAATTTGGGCTTGCAGTGTGTGTGTGGAGGGGGGGTGCAGTCAACTAAGGGATGGTTTGTGGGGAAATCGGTGCCTGCCCCACCATGAAAGTAGCCACCCTGTCTATGTAATCCAACATTTTATTCATATAGTGGTCAACCCAGATGCCTGTGATTAGTTCTCAAGCAGGATATAACAGCCCCCTTCTTCTTGTTTACCCCAGCAATTGATGTTCCATGTAGGGTCTGGTGACAATTTCCTTTCAGTTTTTTTTAAATGAGAATTTATGAAATTTCACAGAATTTGTAGAATCAGCAAAACGGCAGCTTTGCATACCAGTGATCTTGCAAAAAAATCATGCAGACAAATGAATGTTGCTGTGAATTGGTGTTAGTGTGCACCAATCCACATTATATTGCCTCGTCTAGACAAGCTCTTAGCTATGCATTTGTGACTAAGAAGCTGATGTAGGATATTGGTGTATATTTTCTGTAACTATACCCTGTGTGAAGAATGCCTTCATTTTGGTTCCCTCCCACCCCACCTTCAAGCTATGCCCATGTTTCTGCTCCAGCCTTTGGCCTCACACCAGCCTCCAGATTCCATGAAAGGAAGAAAAAAATGACAGGCTGAGTAATGAGCGAATTTCCCTTCATGGTATTTCCTTTCCATTAGGAGTGCTTTCTTTTACACACAGCAGGCATTTGGACTACTGTTTGTTTCTTGTTGATCTAAGAACTAGGTAGAATAAAAGAGAGAGCGAATTGCGAGCAATATTGTGATTGCAATATTTTGCTTCTCCCTCCCCTCCCACTTCGCCATCCTTTTCTCTCTTGCCATGAGGAAAGTGGGTGGTTATTCGAAATGGAAGGTGGGGGGAGAAGAATTGCTAAATGGAACTTGTATTTACTCTGACTCAAATACCTTTCTGAATATTTAAATGCATGAATAATCTTTCCCATTAATTAGAGATTCTGAAATATCAGCGAGCAAATGCAGCCCCGCCTCTCTTTGCCCTCATGAAAGGGCAAAGGCAAAGAGCCACTTCAAATGAGTTGACGGGATTGGGAACACGGGCAAGCAGGGTTCGTGCCTCCCTCCTCTGACGATTCAGAATGTCAACTGGAAATGAAACATTGTTGCTTAATGGCAATTTCTCCTTGCAAGGCCTAAAGTGCAGAAGCAGGGCCATCCACTGACTAGGGGGAATTTAAGAGAGGTAACCCCCTCTGCCCACACATGCAAAGACAAATGTCTAGACAGGGAGCTGAGTTGCTGTATTTCTCCAGCTGAGCTGGTGATGTCTGGAGTACCCCAGACCACCATACTAAACCCAAAAGTGTTCCTGTCTCCATTTTGAGAGAGGCTGCAGAGGAAAACAGAGGTATTTGAGGTTTCTGGGAGGGAGGAGGCAGCCCACAGGGGGCTGGGGGGAATTGTTCCCTGGCTCCCACTCTGTTGTCCTCCACTGCTTTAGGTAAACAATAGATATAACAACATTGTGCAACACTATGGACACACGTACGTTCATTTCCCGGGCCTTGATATGAAAGCATACTTGCCTATATTTTAGTGATGAAAACCAGAACATGTGGCCAAGCAACATCAGAGTGTGATCAAGATGGCAAAAGTTATGAATGAGGAAGAACATACAAGCTAGGAGAGGCTGTAGCCATTTGCTTTTGCCTGAGCTTACAGGGAAGAGTATTATTCTTCCCCTTCCCTTCTGAGATAACTGAAGCTACTTTTGCACTTTGAATTTAGCTTGCAGCAACTGGAATAAGCAGAGGACAAAGGGGAAAAGCAGGAGGAGGAAAGAGAAGAAGAGGTCATTTCAAAAGCAACTGGAAAAATGGGGTGACAGAGGTCTAATTGACACTGTCCTTCCCCAAATGGGACAGTTGCAGTATGTGCACTCTGATAGTTCAGGATGCTTATCTATAAGAGCCACACCTTTCTGCGTCCTTAACATTTAGGCTGGGTCTGACAGTTGTGACCTAATCATAGGAAGGATCCTTCAGCCAAATACACCAATTCTTGATTCATTGATATGGTAGTGGAGAGTAGCCAAAAAATGACATTCTCTTGAAGCAAATTTAGGCTAAGAAGCCAAAAAAAAAAAAAAAGTCTCTGTTTGGCCATATTGGCAAAGTCAGTTAGAGTTTTGGGGTTCTACTTCTATGCAGGAACCTCAACCCCAAGAAGGCAGACATGCCAGCACCTAATTTTTGAAGCCAAAGTCAAACGGAGGTGCTCAAGGTAGCGGCCCCGAAACCATGAGTTGGGTTGCAACTTCCAGTCCTGGACAGGGTCACGCTCTCCGTTAAGGACTGTGTTTACAGCCTGGGGGTGCTCCTTGATTCATCGCTTCAGATGACGAGTCAAGTGAGTGCGATGGTCAGGAGCGCTTGTTATCAGCTTCAGCTGATACGCCAGCTGCGCCCTTTCCTGGAAGTAAGGGGCCTCGAGACTGTGGTGCATGCGCTGGTAACCTCTTGTCTAGATTTCTGCAATGCGCTCTACAGGGGGCTACCCTCATGCTTGGTCTGGAAACTTCAGTTGGTACAAAACATGGCAGCCAGAGTGGTCTCAGGAACATCTCGGGGAGATCATATAATTCCAGTATTAAAATCTCTCCACTGGCTGCCTATCAGTTTCTGGGCCCAATATAAGGTGTTGGTTATTACCTTTAAAGCCCTAAATGGCTTGGGTCCAACTTATCTCCGGAACCGCCTCCTCCCATACAATCCTCCCTGCGCACTCCGGTCCTCTGGGAGGAATCTGCTTCAGCCACAAAAATCTAGGCTGTCTGCAACCTCCCAGAGGGCCTTTTCGGTAATTGCCCCCAATTTATGGAATGGCCTGCCGAATGAGATCCGTCAGTTGACAAGCTTGAGTAGCTTTAAAAAAGCACTAAAGACGGATCTCTTTCACCAGGCCTTTCTGGATTAGATCCCGGCCTCAGGAGCTCAGTCTCCTGGCTTTTTAAAAATTATGTATATATTTGTTTTTAATGTGTTTTAGTTAGAAGGTTTTAATTTTATAGTGTTTAATGTCTTTTTATGGGGGAGGGTGGGGGCGGGTGGTGTTTTTAGTCATTATTATAATGTTTTAATTGTTGGAAGCTGCCCCGATTGTTTTTAGCAGAGGGGCGAGGTATAAATAAATTATTATTATTATTATTATTATTATTAAAGAGCTGTTTTAGCACCTTCTTTATGTTCTGTCATGGTAAGGGCACATATGGAGGGGAGCAAAGTTACCTCAGCCTCTGTATACCAGACAGGCTGAGGAGTGTCACATAAATAAAATCTAGCTAATGTGCAAATATAACCTAGTTAATTCACATGTGTTCTGATTTCTTGATATTTGAAAGTATAATATCCAGGTTCAACAGTTTTATGGAGAAGAGCTAGCTGTCTGTGAAGTTGGATTGATAGGTGTGGGTCAATTAGTGTGGGGAAATTTTACCAAGTATTTCTAAGGGGTCAAAACCTTTCGATATTTCTACTTGTCCAAGCTGCCAGTTCAGCAGCCTCATTTCACCCCTTTGCTGTACTGAATCCATGTTAAAGCCATGTATTACATGACATAGACTAATGACAACTATGACCATTCCTCTCACCTTTTATGTGGGCTTTATTTTTCACTCTGCCATCTTGTCAGCCTGGTCGACTTCATCTTTGTTTTATTCTCTGTTGCTTTTATCCTTAGTAGTTCTGACTGAGCACTGAAATCTTGGCTAGATGTTACAGCAAGCCAAAAAAAAAAGCAACCGGTTGTATCTTGGGTAGTATTGTGAATCCTGCAGTACAGTTAGAATTTGTAATATATGGGGACACATTATACTTCATCCATATATCTCCTCCATGTTACACATCAGGTAATCAGATTGCTAAGTAAAGAGGAATAAATCGTTCATAATGTGGCACAAAACTTCATGGTATTTGAGTCCAATTTAAGACTTTCATCATGTTCATTTGTATGCCATTGCCCCATGGTAAATAAAACAACAACTGTGCTCAAGAAAACTTACACTAATATAAGCTGGCATAATATGAAACAACATGTCGAGATGATTCACTTGCAGCAACCTTTGTAGTTAGGGTTGTTCAAGGTTTTGCCCTCCCTAGACCAGATATAAAAGGGGCCAGATGGAAGAACAGGAACTAGGTCTCAGATGGACCAAATGACCAGCAGGCAACTCCAACTTTTTTCACCCTACAACTTTCAGTAGACCTAGGAAGCATACCCAATGATCAGGAATTATGGGGGCTGCAATCCAAAAACTTCTGGGGTTGGTAGGCACATGATTCCCATGCTTGGCCTGGAGGCTTTCCTAATGCATACATTTTATGACTGTTTTAAAATTTAACAGCAAAATCTGGAGAAGAGTGATAAGGGAAAGGTGATTGCATTCCAGTTCACCTATTGCTTTGGGAAGTGCAAAATAGATACACCTGGATTAAAATGTGAACCAAATTCCCTTTCCCACCCCCTCCCTGGTGTGCACACGTTCACATAAACTTTCTTCCCACATAGACTGTGTGTCCATCCCCTCAGGCTAACCCCATGGTGTTACTGAGCTAATATACTCTTAACTTCATAAATCCATATACAAACCTGACCTCTCTTTCCCTCAAGCTGATACAAATTGATTTTTCTCCTTTCTCAGCAGTGCTATCTGAGGACACCATCAATCTATATACGAACTTGAGCTGTCAGCCTTGGGGGGGGGTGTCATAAAGTCCCAGACAGCCATCCCTGTTCACCCTGTGTGAGTGAGCTTTGTTGACTTAAGAATCATGGAAAGCTCTTAAGGTGGGAGCCATAAAGCTGTGAAAAGCTGAGAGTAGGCTTAGTGCTATTAGAAAATCTATCTAGAATTCCATTGCCCCATTGCTCATGGCTCTTAAAAGTTTATTTGAGGTACTTGAGTGTATTCTCTATGATTATGTTGGCACACAACGAATGTGGCTTAATATGGAGTGCACTATGTATTTTAGCCATCATTGGATATGCATGACCATGGTGGTAAAACCATCACTGGTGGATGGTTTGATTATTCAGTGAATGCACGCTTGCATATAGAATGGCAGTCTTAACCTCTGTCAATAATTTTGAGTACAGAATCAATGGAAAGAGCTTTCTTTGGCTATCTATAGAATAAATGACTAGTGTCTGCATCAAATGGCAATGCTAATATGAGATCTATATTTGCGTGGTGTGCTTCAAGGGAACTGGGTCTCATCACTTGCTTGGAGTGCATAATGAATTTTGAAATGGCAGAAATATTAATATTTGGGGACTAAGCTAGTTTTGTAGGCATATAAAGGTACAAATTTATCAGATGTAAATGCAAAAATGTGCTCTTGGGGCAAGGGGGGGATATATACTTCTATCATATTTCAAAAAGTTTTGACATGGCACACTATTGAAATACATCAGAATTTTAGCATTTTAGTTTGTTTGCTGTAATGGATCCCCTCATTCTTTATTCAGTATGAAATAGCATACCCAGCTTCTCCTCTGAGCCCCCAAAAGCTTGTTATAATAATGGTAGGAAAACTCTATTGCTTTCCATAAGATCTCAATTTCAATGGAGCAATGGTTTTCAAAATTTCTGTCTGAAATCATTTACATGTCAACTTGCCTGCCAAGAAAGAATAAAACGGTGAAAATGGATTATATCCCCCAGGCAGGCTCTAACATTGGGTAAAGTGTAGATTTTACATTTTACCAGTATTGCCACTATTTTGAGAAAGAGAAACCACCCATTTTTTCCTTGCCTATGTGGAACAAGATATTTTCTGCCCATTCAGAGTTCACATTGGCAAGGTTGATTTTTGCATAGATTCTACAATTGCAGACTAGTGCACAGTAGTGCACAGTAGTGCAGTTGTGCAAAATCATGAGGGATGGTCCTTTTTGCATAGACTTTTAACAATTTGAAGCAGTGTTTGGGTTGCTTGCATCTTTTTCACCAATCAGCCAAGCTTCTTGCTTGCTGTCTCTGTGTGCTTTGGTTCACAAAGTGAAAAGAAAATAGTTTTACAGTCTTTTGTGCAAATTTCAAAAACCTCAGCAGAAAAACCTTCATTCTCTCTGCTCGGAGGATGAATGAACACTGATGCACTTAGTATATTGAAGTCTCCCATTCATATTATGAAGCAAAACCCAGAATAATTCCATGCACTGTGTGTAGTAGTACGGATGCAACTGAATTTTGCATTAATCCACTTTTCAGTTTATTCAGTTCCTGGTCTCTAAAGCGATGTATAGAAGTGGGTGCCAGTGGTGGTTGGTTAATCTGCTTTGGTTTTAGCGTACACTTTAAAGGGGCTAAGGTGCTGAATCCTGTCCCTAGAACTCACTCATCTCCTTGGACAACTCCTTTGAAGTTCACCCTAAAACCTAGAGTGGTTCCACTGACCCACTACCATGGAAGCTATCAGCCAATTCTGTTCTGGATGCTATTGGGCTAGAGGGCTCATCAGCCTCAGCCAGCCTGGCCAGTGATCAGTGATGATGGGAGTTAAGGTCCTACGCAGTTCCACACATTCTCCATAACTTGGAAACTTGCTTACCATTTCTAATTTCGTAATTGTCAAACCTCAGCTAAGCAGCTAGGAGATTCAAGGATTCCAAAGGACACGGTTTGAGCAGCAATGCCAAACAGTAAATTTTGTGTTCAACAATAAACTAGTTTTATTCAGCCCACTTTGGTTAATAAAATCATTCCTCATTATGTTTTTTCCCCCTTACAATTTATATTGTGTTCCCTTGTAATTATGTTTGGACTTATGTTGTGCTAATTTAGTGCATGAAAAAGGAAATTGCATCCATCTTTAAAAATAATAGAAAACGTTTCTCAGAAAATCTGTGTGCTATTAAAACAGGGATATGCGAACACTCCTTCTTGCCCACACCAGAGAAAAGTCACAAATCTAATTGCCATTTTCCTTCTTTCCCTTGAAATCCATTGATATTTCTCCTTCCAAAGTTTATTTGAACTGTCATGTCAAGTGAAAGTAGTTAGGGATAAATGAGTATGTCCATTCAATTTTATTCAATATTGCTTTCCCATGTTTTTATCTATAATTTTACCACCAGGCCGCGGCTGCTGCCCCGCCACCACCATCACCACTGCCCCCTCTTCCTCTTCCTCCTTTAATCTTGAAAATTACAAAAAAAATCACAAAGTTATGAAATCAGGTGGATGGCAATGTTTGAATCCACTCAATATGGTACATGCATCAGATGACTTTGCAAGTAACTGAATTCCTCAAGCATCCCTACATGTAAAATGATCAAGTCATTCCAATGTTGGTCATTCTGTGGAGATGTCCTTTGCTAGCCTTGGATATCCATCAGAGTATCTATTGCTCCTGAGAAGACAAATGGCATGTACCACACAATTTGGTAGGTAAATTATATTACTGCTTTTGGCAGGTCTCAGATATAATATATTATTATTATTATTATTATTATTATTATTATTTTATTTATTTATACCCCGCTCTTCAGCCACAAGGCTATTAGAGCGGCTTACAAATTGTTTTAAGCAATAGCTATTTACACATCTACACTGCATTAAGCAGTTTCCAATGTGTGTTAGCTAATTGCCCCCACAAGCCGGGTCCTCATTTTACCGACCTACGAAAGGATGGAAGGCTGAGTGAACCTTGGAGCCCGCTGGAATCGAACTTGTGATGTGGTGGCTTGCAGTACTGGCATTTAACCACTGCGCCACCAGGGCTCCTTCCATATCCATGAGGAATATCACTCAACCTAACAAACCTTTCAGTGTCCCTGGAGTAAAAGAAATGCTGAATACTCTCTCAAGATGCAGGTCTGTGTCACTATAACACCATCACTTCTCTTCCTCCGTATGGCTTCTTTAAACCATCTTTGTTTAGTGAATAAGTCAGTGGCTTTGAAAAGCTGGCATGATGTATTTTATGCCTAAGTTGGCCAAATAAATGTCTACTTTGGATTTTGTTTGATCATCAGCATGGTTACCACTCTTTGTATATGTGATTTGCCACCTCCAAGTTGATTTCAACATTTTGCTTTGGGTTCTTTCAGGGATGGCCTGAGGCCTTTTGCTGCTGGAGCTAAAAGACAAAGAGGTAATTACTTCCATCCCACTTTTAAAAAGCCAATTTAATTTCAATCTTATTTCAGTTCTGCTAATGGGATAGAGCGTTTCATCACACATGACGACAACAGACTTTTTCACAGGTTCAAGACAGAGATATGTAGTTGGATGGTTCAGGAGGAATATCAAGGGGACAGCTGATACATGAAGCACTTGCTTCACTCTGCCTAATGGAAGAGCTGGCCCTATTTTTATGGCAATCCTTATCACAGCTGCTTGGGAGGGGGTGAAGGTTAGGACATTTGTGTTGGAGGACAGACAACTGATGCTATTTGCCCCAGCCCCATTGCATCTGTTCCTCCAGTGGAGAATGAGTAATTGCTACTGCTGCTGTCAGAAGTCTTTGAAAACTATGCAATTTTTCCAACAGGTCTGATGGGAGAGAGGAGAGAAAATCAGTCCCCATTCACTTTTTTCTCTCCACCACCCCTGCTAAGTAGTGGTTGGCAGCTGGAGGGGGGAGCTGAGCAAGAATGGTGGAAGCTATAGCCTTAAAGGATCCTCCCTCAGCTCTCTCTCCGCCTATTCACCCACACCCACACCCACACACAACATTGAGGTTGGGGCAGGAAATTATCAGGGAGACTATAGCCTTCCATTATCACTTTGGATCCCCCTCCCAATGTTACAGAAGGGCTGGGAAGAGGTCTGGGGCAGGGGCTTGCTCTTCCGATAATTGATTCATGATGGTGCAAACATTGTCATCATGCACCAGCTATTAGAACATAGCCTGCAATGACCATCATTGCCAGGCTCTCCCACACACTCCCTTGGCGGGTGGGGTGGGAAATAGATGAGTCTGGGCTGAGGGGGCAAGAGTATTATTCCAGTCTATTTGAGGACGGGGCAACAACACGAGAAAGGGACTTGGAGAAGATTCCCCTTTTCAGGTTTCTTTTGGGGAGGATACTTGAGAAGCCCCTTTCTCGTTTGTTTCTCAAGTCGTTGGACTCCTTTCAATTCCTACATGTAGTAGAGGCCATGTAAGCCTTACCAGGGCAACTTTAGTGTCCTGAATTCACAGTGGCAAGTGCCTGAGGAGCAACAGGGGAGGAATGCAGGAACAACAGGGTAAGGGGTGCAGTTCTAGCCTGCTGCCAAGTATCCACAGTAGAAACAAGAAAAGTCAAAAGCCAGTCCAGAAGTCAGTCACCAATAATCCATACAGTATGCAAGAGTAGTCAAAAGCTAATCCAGAGTTCAGTTACCAAGATTCCATACCAAATGCCAGGGAAGTCAAAAGCCAGTTCACAAGTCAGTAGAGTCAGGTCCTTGGTCCAAGACCGTGGTCAGCAAAGGGTTAAAGCAGCAGCCCAGAAGTCCATACAAAGGCAAGGCAAGCAAGAATCCAGGAGGTGTGCAACCGCTCAAGATAAGCAGTTGTCAGCTCTGAAATTGGAAGGGAAGCTGCGTCTGAATTTATAGCTAGAGTTTCAGGGCCAGTTGGAGCTAATTAACTAGGAAGCATGTGAGGTTTGGCATTTAAATGGCAGTGTTGGTTGTGGCACTTCTCCCTCCTACATTCAGAGAAGGGAAACAGCATGGCATCTAGATCATCCATCACTGTTCATGACATTTAGCATCAGGAACCCAGAAGACAGGCAGTTCAGAAACAGGCTACTCATACGTGGCAGGTTTCTCTGTGAAACGCAATGGAAACAGTTTTATCTGCCTTTTCTATGCCCTCCACCCCAACAAATTCATTGCTGTCACAATGGCTTTTGGACTCCGGCTACTGCTAAAATGCCTTATGCACTAGTGTAGTAATCCTAGCTTCTGTTTTCACATGTTCTGGCCTCTAAAAGTAGGAATGAGGTGTCCAAGATGAATGCCCCTTGAGTTGTTTCTAATTTTTTCCCTTCTCCTTTTTTGGCTTCTGCTAGATCCCTTTATTCCTTTACAGCACAACAGCAAGAACAGGAAATCTCACTTTGCAGCTCAATCCCTGGACAGCCAGAGCAAGAAGACAAAGCAGGCAAACTGTGTTCTCCTGCTGATCTCAGGCTGCTAAAAGCAGGTACAGCCAGGACACATCCACAAAGTGTAGGCTTCCCATTGTTTCTTGCCCTGGAAGGGTTGGAACGGTGTTTTGTTACTGTGGCATGTAGCAAAATCACTCTCCCATCAGGAGCCTCCTGAAACAAAATGCTGTGAAATTCTGTACCAACAGGGAAGAGTCTGTGTAGTTTAATCTGAATGCTGACCACAGTGGGAAGCCCATAGGCCATTTGCCACTTGCAAGCTTTTGTGATCAATAATTTACACAGGTTGGTTATGTGTCACATAAAGCACCACCAAAGTCTGGTTGAGACACATAAGATTATAGAGTGATAGGGGTGTGTTGGGTATTATGCAAAAAATATTCAGCCAGAGAAGGGTGACATTTCCATGCCCTAAGGCCACTTGACTCTCCAGGAAGGAAGTGAAAAACTGCCAGTCTTAGTTTTGTTACATTTTTTTCTATATCCTTCCTGTATTCTTTGCCCTTACAAAGTATATAACTGATGGCATCCTGTTAGGCAGTCACAATGTTGTAAGCTAGATTTACAACTGCATAACTGTCTTGTTCACATTAGCAATTGTGGCATCATTTAAACAACCACAAATGCCACTAAAACCCACATTTAAAAGGCAGGCTGCCATACTGAGTGAAGTTCTGTGGTGCTGGTGAGCAGGGTGCTGAAGGGTGACACATCCAGCTCCCTCTCTCCAGTGAGCCACAATGTGATGAGTCACAACAGGACCCCACAAGGGTCCCAGCTCTTGCTAGTCACCCCAGAGCTCAGTGGTGGTAGGGGTCTGGATATATCATTCTTTAGCGTCCCACTTACCAACACCACAGAATTCCTTCACTCTGTGTGGCTGCCTGAGTTTTAACCTGTGATCAGATAGGGGGTCATATTGGTAGATGGAACATAGCTCTGACATCCTAGCCACATCTCATTCAGGATCTCAGTTTCCTAATCAAGTATATATTAAGAAAAAGGCATAAATAGTGTGTACATTTTGAGAGGGGGGACCCTGTGTGTATATGTGTGTGTGTGTGTGTGTGTGTGTGGCTATGCCCATATATAGTGTGGGTATAGAGAAAAAACTCACAACCCACTACGGGACTTACCACATTCTGAAGAAAAGCAAGGCAGCAGGAATGCGCTGCCTTACCGTGTGGCGTTGTCATTTTTTTTTTAATTCCAGTCCCATGAGGGACCAAGGTAAAACTGCATCTTTTTGCTAACTAGGAAAACCCATGAGCAAAAAGACACAATTTTAGGTCAGTTCCCCATGGGACCAGAACTAAGGAGCACCGGAAGAATGGCAACAGCATGTGGTAAGGCAGCAGGGAACAAGGAATGTCCTTCAGAATGCAGCAAGCTCCTCCAAAAACAAGGACAGGAAGAAAATGCAGATTTGCAGAAAAGCAGCAAAACTGAGACTGAAAGATCTTCAGATCCCAGGATGAGGCATGTTCTCCTCACAAATGTATGGCACTCAAGATGTTATACTTTTGGTGGAAGAATTCCATCTCAAGGATTCATATAGTTCTCAATGTTTATCACACTAAAACTGTTGCCAGATCCAGGCAATTCTGGGCTTCACATTTTGAGGAATGACCAATCCCTTTGTAACATTTTGTGCCCCTGCACAAAAAGGCTAGTCCTCTTCTGGTCAATAGCAGGGGAATCATGCACATTTTTTGGAAGAAAAAATCCGTCAGGGAATTTTGTCCAACAACATCTCAAAATGCAAATATATATGTGTACATATATACAATATACATACATATATATATATATATATATATATATGCAAAATCCAAGAGAGAGAGAGAGAGATGAAAAGAGAGAGAGATGAAAAGTTCCTCACACTTTTTTCCTTTTGTTCTTACATTGTACATAATCTACATAACTAGCATTCCTAGTTATGCGAGTGTGTCTGCTAAGGTTAAAAAAATGCATAAAATAATATGTACATTGACAATATTGCATACCAACACCAAAAAGCAAGTTCTAATATTGAAATGTAGAATTTTGATTTTATACATTTCAAAGAGTTTGTTTGTCTGTTGGAAAAGACACCAGGGGCCAAATTAAATTACTGTGGTACAGGCAAGCAGCTTCAGGGTCACCAGTTTGCTGTCCCTAATGAACACAGGACATAGTGGTTAAGAAACTTCACCCTTCCCCACAATGTGACATTCTTCCAAACATTAGTGAGGAAAGTGAGGATGAAAGTGTATTAGTTAAGCTAAATAGAATAAGGAAAAGGATCAAAGATTAACTCCCAAGGTTTCCATGGTATACGTACCCAGTGCCCTGAGTCTATCATAAAAGCCATGGCCGTTAAGTTCAGCACAATTATCTAATGCAGCCCTTTAGTGATTGGCACTAATAATACAGCTGTAAGGGACACAAATGTGTATTGGGGAGCTTTTTTTAAAACCTGGCTTTTATTTTGGCCTCCTAGCCAATGCATTAATGATGGAGCAGAGAACCTTGAAAGGTCAAAAGGTTCTATATCATGCCATTTAAACTTCCCTCCTTATTCAAATGACACTTTACTTTACTTTTGTGTTCAACTGTGGGAGCAGTTTCCCAGAGGGAGCCGTCATCCAGCCCCGTAGTTATGTAAATGGGATAGTTACTTTTGACGTAGGTAAATAATAGGTCTGCAAACAGTGATGTTGTTTTCTTACCTTATCATGCTAGCTTTGCTCAAACCATGATTTAGCTGTTTGCATCTGATTAGCATCTTCTGGATTGTAGCAAGCAATTTGTTGTGAACCTCTACCATTATTTTACACTCACGGGAGGTGATCAGTGGGTGGGAAAGATCAGAGATCAGTGGGTGGGAAAGATCAGAGTTTTTTGTGACATGGCATGGGGAGACTCATACATTGTTTTCCTGAGCAAGGGAAATCAATATTTTGCATTACAATTAATTTTCTTATATCAATCAGCAATGTCCTGAAATGCTCCTGTTTCACAACAGCAGGAAAATGGAGAACTAGTTTTCCGCCCCCCCCCATCTACTGGAAAGGTCTTCTGTTTGCCTTGCATAGCATTCAAACAAAAGCGCTAGCTGTTCTTTCTCTATCCTCAGCTCTACTTTCCATATTTGAGTAGATGAAGTCTCTGCATCCCCATACCCCTCCCATATTTTCCTGATGAAAACTGGGACACATGTGGCCAAGCAACTTCAAAGCATGGCAAGATGGCAAAAGTTATTCATGAGGAAGAACAGACACGCTAGGAGTGGCTGCAGCAGTTTTCTTTTGCCCAGATCTACAGGGAAGGGCAAGGTGCACTTTCTCCTCTCCTTTCTTCTCCTCCCTGCTGGGTTAATTAATTTGAAGTCAGTTTACAGCAATGGAAATAAGCTGAGGAGAAATGGGAAAAGTGGGGGAAAGAGAACCTGGGACTTTTAAAAGTAGCTGAAAATTGGGAAGACAGATGAGTAATCAGGGCTGCTGACACACTGCAGAAATAAAAATTGCTATTGCTTAACAATTCTAAGCCGCTCTGAAAGCCTTTGTGGCTGAAGAGCGGGGTATAAAATACCTAATTAAATGGAAAAGTTAAAATTAAAAAAATAATGTCATTTGACACTGCTTTAACTATCATGGCTCCATCCTATGGAACCCTGAGGTTTGTAGCCTGTTGTGGCACCAGACAGAGAAGGCTGGATATCTCACAAAACCACAAATCCCAGAATTCCATAGCATTCAGTCATGACAGCTAAACCTGTGAAAAAACTTAATTTAATTTCATTTTTAATTAGCTATTTATACCCCGTCCTCAGCCACAAAGGCTATCAGAGCGGCTTACAAATTGTTAAGCAATAGCAATTTTCACATCTATACTGCATTAAGCAGTTTCCAATGTGTATTAGTTAATTGCCCCCACAAGCTGGGTACTTATTTTACCAACCTGATAAAGGATGGAAGGCTGAGTGAACCTTGAAGCCCTTTGGAATTGAACTTGCAACGTGGTGACTTGCAGTACTGGCATTTAACCATTGCACCATTCTGCAATGTGCCAGCAACCCAGGACTGTTCCTGACAAATCAAAGACATAGCCGTGTTAGTTTGGAATGTCAGTAAACCAGGGGATTTTGCAGCACCTTTGAGACCAATGGACAGAAAGTTTATGCTACAACTTCTTCCTCTCGGTTAATCTCAATGGTGCTACAAGATCCCCTTGCTTCCTGACAAATCAGCACAGTTGGTAGGTTTGCACCCCACTACAAAATATTTGTGTCCATTATATTAACTGGAGCAGCATGAGGTGTAAAGAGATAAAGAGAGGGAAAGAGATGGGGGTGCTGCCATCCATCTCTGGATTAAAACAGGCCACAACTCCTGTGGCAGTGTGGTAAGAGACATTCAGGAGCAATGGGTGTGTGAATTTTATCCCAGTCCTCCAAAACAAGATGAAACAAACAAAAAAGTCACATTATAAAATTGATATTTAAAACAGATATTTAAACCAGAAATGAGTTCAAGTCACTTCTGGATGAAACCTGTGGCCAATTTTGGCATATTTTAAGTCAGTATAGCCCACTGGTGGGAAAGTGGTGAAATTTGGACTCTGCAGTAATTGTCCACCTCTGCAAGGAGATGAACCCCATGCTCAGAGCCATATGGCCAAAATCACCTCTTCAACTCCCACAGACAACACCATCAATTTCCCATTAAAACAAGGTGGAGAGGAGAATGTACCTTGTTTTCCAGCTGCTTTTCCAGAAGATTTCCAGAGGCCACAACTAATCTTGAAAACAAGAAACATGCACACCATGTTTCAAAAAGCGCTCGCAGGAGAGGATGATGCCTCACAGTCAAACTCGTGCACCACAGCTCAGTGGCAGTTGTGCCAAATGAGGTTTGGAAAAGGTGTTACCCGAATTATGTGGGGAACCCTCTAATGTTGAAATATTAATATGGGGAATAGTTAATTCGCTCAATTATGGCAGTGAGAGGACAGGCAACAGCGGGACTTTTTAGACCTATGTATACCGGTACTAAGGAGGAGACTCTAAGCCAAAAGGTATAATTAAATGTTCTTTATTGGAAATTAATATCAACAGCATTCACACAAACACTCAGGCTTCAAGCACTCACACAGGGCTATCAAAAGAGTAGGAAGTATTTGGATAGAGGAATAGAGTAAGGGGGTAGCGGGTTATGCTGCAGAGCAGAGATTGTGAAGTAAATAGACAGTGAGGAGGTACGGGTGATGGACTGGCTACAAAGTATCATGTGGAGTTGAAAGGAAGTAGATCTGTGCACCTGGCTGCACAGACTGACATGGAATCAACAGGAAGGGAATCTCTGCTCACTTGGGTGGTGTTTTAGGGTGATATTTATATGAAATAATTCCCCTGAAGGGATGGGATTTTCAATGAAATACAATGGTTCTCAGAGGTTCCCAGGCCAAAACAATGGGTACTCTGGAAGAGTTAATGATTGTTAATGAACAATACTTTTGGAATTGAATAGAAAACAGGCAAGGTTTTTTGTTGGAGAGGAGTAGGAGAGGAAGATCCCCTTTCACAAGCCATAAGGTCTCTTGATATTGCTTAGTGGGTTAATGATTGACTTGCCTCCAGGTGTTGAGTTTTTTACTTGAGTTATCTTTTGCGGGGAATTTCCAAAGGCCCTTCCCTTGGTCTTGCATGAATCCCACCTTGGTATTAGTGGGTCCCTGGTTTACCTGTAACCACGTAGATGGACACCTTAGCCAAATTATAAAATATAGCCAATTATTTGATATTCCAAGATGGGGGCTATCAAGGTAGGTAATAAGGGGTGAGGGAGTGCTGTGAAAAATATTGCCCATTTCTGTCCTAAGGTGATGGTCCGAGTCAAAGGAATGGCAGGCCACATTGTAGTGAAGTATTTCATGACAGCCATTGCATGAGCTGTACTGTGGTGGAAGCAATTACAGCTCCACATGTTGCCTTATCTTCATCTCTGTCTCCTGGAGCTGTGAGCTTCCCCACTCCACCCCACCCAGTTCGGCTTCCTTTTTGTCGTCTCTCCCAAACACAAGCCTTCATTTCCACCAGAAGTTTAAACATTGTTCCTTTTTATGTAGTGCGGCTTTTAATTTTCCTGCCCAACAGAAATGATTGTTTATGCTGTAAATGCCACATTAGGCTCCGTGAAATGGAGATGGAATTGATTTTCATTTCAGAGATTTCACAGCTTGCCCCAGAAATTTCTGCTTGAATGCTGGTGCCTCCAAAATGCAAAGGGCGCTGAAAGGCTCAGAAATGATGTGTGTAACATGGCATATGAAGAAATGAAAATGAGGCCTGCAGCCAAAGTAGTTAGAAGCCGGCACCCCACATCTTGGCAGACATACTCCGCTGAGCATTTGAAGGAGTGTGCATCCAGAGATGCTGTGATTTGTTCTGTTTTTTTTTTTCCCTTTCTTTCCTTTTTGGAAACTCTAGTTCAGCTCCAGGTCAGCTTTGGAACATGCTGAATTCATCATCCCATTTGCAGGAAGGTCAGTCAGGTGAAAGAGTTTGCCTGCTGTGCAGGACATACTTTCTTCTAAGCAGAAGTCTGGATCCGGCTTTGCCCTGTTGGCAACCCTTGGAGAGTTGTTGCATTGTAGTGAAATATTTAAGATGATGGTGTTGGTGTCATAACAGAACAGTAAATAGCAAATAGCAATCCTGACCCATACGTGTAGTTCTAGATCAGAATGCAACCAAATCAAGATTCATTTGTTTAAAAGGATATGGTAGTGAACTGGTGTTATGACATCTCACCAAGATATCTATCTCACAATGTAGTGTAGTTGATACTATAATTTTGGGAGAGTGCCAAGAGAGATATGGGTTTTATGTGTAAATCAGGCATGAAGCTTTCCTGGTGATGTTTGGTTTTCACAGTCTCTCAACTTAATTTACCTCACAAGGTTGTTGGGAAGAAAAAATGGTCCTGGCCTCCTTAGAGAAAGTGTGAAAGACAAACTTATGTGAAATGTTGTATATCTGCCCAATAGAAGCAGTTCTTGTGAACTGACAAATAAACAATGCACCCCTTTTATGTTCTTTCATTTATTAGGAAATGTGAGGAAACCATTTCCACACAAGAAATGTCAAAAGAGCGAGGCAAATTTGTCTCAACTTGATAGCTCCCTTGATAAGTTGCCCATGACAAAAGATGGTGGCAACTTGTTTATATACTTCAGAGTGTCTCAGATGCCTCAAGCCAAGATTGCTTTGAAATAATCCAGAGCAAACATCTATTGAAATGAACAAGAAGTAACTACCATAGTCCTATGTTCTACCTTATCTAGTATCAGAGGCTGCCAAAATGATTATTTTTTTACTACAGCTCCCAGAATTCCCAGCCACAGTGGTCACCAGCCATGCTAGCTGGGCATGACAGGAGCTGAAGTGCAAAAAAGAAAAGAAAAGAAATTCATCCAAGCTTTGTCGGGCATTCAAGCTGTATTTCTTTGGCCACAACAGGCATACAACTAAACTGTCTCAGCAAATGGACAATTATATCAGTGCCCTTAGCATTCCTAGGCACACTAGTCTACACGTTCTAGATGGATGTGGAACATTAGCTGTGTATGGATATGTGTGTGAAGTTGAAGCTGGTGCAGCTGTGATGTGGGATAGACTAACATTAGGAAAGCCATGCTTGGACTATATTTCCTGTTGGATGTGGCAGCATAATATAATAAGCATGAACTAATTGGCCTGGTTCAGACTAAATAAGTAACCATCATTTTTGGCTCCCTGTGTTTGCCCACATGAACCCTGGCATTCTCACATTTTCATGGCTGCAATGAGGAGAACAGAAGTTTCATTTAAAACAAACAAACAAACAAACAAACAAACCATACTTCCTTGTGATTCTCAAGCTTGGGGATCTGTGGTTTGTTTAAAGTAGGAGTGACCAAAAATTTAACCTGTAGCCGCCCCCCGACTTCCTCTAACCTCTCTCTCACCCAAGAATCTTCACTTTTAGTCCCCAAAATGGTAAATTGTGTCCCCCAAACCACCTGAGGTATACAATTTGCCCTATAGATGTAATCCCCTCTGGCCTTTTTAAAAAGGTCTGTATAGGCCTAGGCCCTCAGGAGTTCTCTACCCCTGGTTTAAGTTTAGTTAATGACAACAAACCAGGGTCTCAAATCATGGCTTGTTTTTACTAGCTAAAGTTTAAACAAGCCACAGTTCCCCAGTTTTTGATATCACAAGGAACAATGTTTTGTTTAAAAAGAGAAGTTTAAGAAAACCCTTCAAATGAATTCACAGCTGCAAAAGAGGAAGAGAAGCAAAGAAGATAATGAAAGAATCATCCAATACATTCCAAGACAGATGAGGATTATTTATGGCATCCTTTACCAGAAATACCAGAAAATGTTTAATCAGCAGGTTCTTCAATTTCCAGAGTAAACATGAGCCCCACTGTGATTTCTCTCATGAGATATACTGGACTATGTGTTTGTGCTTCTATATGCTTGTGTGTGTAAGAGTGAGAACTGCAAATGTGACATCAAGACTGTTTGCTTGAAATTCAGAGAGAGGTTTACTTTGACAAGAATAAATAGAATGAGGCTGTTCCTATAGAAAATGTTGAGGTATTGTGCAGCAGCCAGAGAGAAGGCTTGGATGCTTCCTGCATGCAAATCCTACCATGTATGTGTGTGTTTGGCTTAATGAAAAGAAGAAGAAAGCTTCATCAGGCTCAAGATTCCTTTTGCATGGCAAAGTGGGGGTATTGATTTTCCACCCGTGACTGCTGTAAATGAGAAATTTCTCTGACAACGCCAAGGCCCTTTGCTGGTTGTGTTCCTTATCGCTTTAAATATGATTACCTGCTCTTCATGGTTTCATGGTTAAAATCATAATGAACTTTGCCAGCCAAGTCAGTTCATCATTGCAGGAACATTTTTTTTGTGGGCACGATCAAATGAATTCTCTCATCGGTTACTTGAAGCTATGTCTGTGGGCTAGAGTTTTATTGACTTACTACTAATTTTATTGTCAGAATAACTCTTCCAATCAAGATTTAAAACTAACCAGGAAGGGAACCAAAGTGCCTGAGATTGAAATCCTAATGCTTTTGATTTGATTAACATGCTTCTTACCTTGGGGCTTAGGTGTGGGTGCATTCAGATCTTTACCTCTGCCCAACGCTCTCCCACCTTCATCATCTTTGCATAAAATAGTCTTTGTTCACAACTGGAACCATCCTCCCCTCCTGCAAGAGACAAGATTAGTTATTTTAAAGAAAACCCTGTCTCCATTACCGGTACCTGTTTCTCTGTGTGCTTGCTCATAGACAGTGGGAGTGGTTGGAGGGGGAGAAATAGAAAATCCCCACTGCTTCAGCCTATAGACTACTGCTGGCTGTAATTTTCTTCAGTCTCCGGCAGTGAAAAGCAATACCATTCATTTTGTAACTGCTGCTTTTTGTGTTTGACCTTTTATTTGGAAAGCTGATGGGGTTGCCACCTCCCACTTTTCCCCCAACCTGTTGAACTCTGACAGCTTTATATTCTGTGCAGGAGTGCAGTTATTTGGCTGATTATTTAAGAAAAAAGGAGTCTGTTAGTAATAACGAGACGACTGCATTGCTGGAGAAAATGGGAACTTATCTTCAAGCTGCACCCAAGGATCTACTTCACAGGGGGGCGGGGGGAATCTGCACCCACATTTCTAAGTGGGGCTTGCCATTTTCAGGACTTTCTCTCATGCTGAGCCAATCTATGGAAGGCTCAGCTGGCTCAGTCAGTCTATATCAGGGATAGGAAGTTTGCAGCCCACCAGATGTTGTTGGACTAAGGGCTTGTCTACATTGGCCAAATATCCCGGCTTGCCCCAGTTCCAGAGCCTTGTAGTCCAAATGACACAGGGCATTTACCTCAATCTGTCCCCGGGCAGTCCAAACGGCCCCCAGGTCTGGAACAAGGACAAACCAGGATAGGTCCCTTTACCACGATATAAGATAATACCCTTTATCTGTTTTTGTTGTCAGCACCAGGCAACGCAGCAGGGATGTATGTGAAGACATCCACCCAGCATCACTGCAGAGTGCATCAGTAATGGGGAGATTCCAGGGCAGCTCCAGGGCCAGAATATGCCAGGCTGCACCCAGATTATTTTGGCTGATGTAGACATGACGTTACTTGATAGCAGAAGGATAACAGAGTGTTAGCCTAGCTTACTGTGAGAGGGAATTCCACAGCCTGGGAGCAGCCACTAAGAAAGTGTTTCTTTCACTGTTCTTACCAGTCATGCTGTAATGCTGATGGTGAGTTTTCCTTTCCTTTTTCCTTTTACAAACTTTAATTTTCAATCCAGATCACCTGGATGGTGTTCACACTTTAGGATGAAGTGGTTTCATTCCCAGAGGTGTTCTGAGGCAAAAAGATGGCTTTATAGGCTTTGTAAGTCTACATTTCTCTCCTTATTGGGAACAGTAGTCAATAGTACCATGATCCCCATTCCTTAATCCTTCCCATGGACCACTCATGAGGGGAGATATGACAAAACTGCATAAAATTATGCAAGGGGGGGGAAATAGCTCTTCTGTCTCTCCTGATGCTACAATCTAGAGTCACCCACAAAAGCTGAATGGTGAGAGTTTCAGGACTATTAAAAGGGAGTACTTCTTTGTAGAGCATTTAGTTAAACTGTTGAGTTCACTACCTCATGATTTAATGATGGTTCCCAGCTTGGATTGCAGGTGGAGTTTAGACCATCAATGGATGCTAGTCAGGATGTCTATGTATCACCTCCAGTACAAGAGGCAGTATGTTTCTATATCTCAGTTGTAGGCGAACATGAGACAGAGGATGCAGTTGCACCCAGGACCTGGCAGGCTTATCATAGGCAACTAGTTATCCACTGTTGAACATGAACCTGGACTAGCTAGGCCTTCAGATAGATCTAAAATGCCTGTGCTTATAGTCTCCTGTCAATAGACAACTTAATAGGTTCAACGTTGGAAGTTCTCAGTATTTTCAACTGAGTCATTTCCCCCTTCGCATCTCTTTATGCCATGTATGTTTGGTATTGCACATACATGCACACCCAAGATAATGTTCCATCTCCTTGCTAAGCATTTGATTTGAGCAATCTCCATTCTTGAGACAGTCAGCTCCATATCATTCTGCTACTTCTGTCTCTCCTTGCCTCGTGCACAACTTGAATCTCTTCCCCCCTCTTTTAATCTCACTTTCTATTAAAAGTCTTCCCAGAGCTAATGCAATAAATTTAGATTTGAGGCCAGATGCATAGCACAAAAAAAAAAAGTTTTGGCAGCGTGCACTCTATCAGAAGCCACTGCAAATGAAATATGCTCCCCCTTGGGGATTATTCTACAGTTTAATTTAATTTGAAATATCAAATTAAATTAATTCAAATGGTTATGCAGTTTCCAGGGAAAACAGACTTCATTTATGATGTTCTGCCACAAAATTGTGTTGTTCCTATCGCATATCTTCTATTGTTGAGCGGGAATAATAAATAGTGACAAGTGGAAGAGATTTTTTCCCCTCCACCCTCCATTATTCCATAGTTTCAACCCTTTATAACAAGGAGCTGTAAAGAGTTTGCAACAGCACTTGTATTTCTAATGCTTAATCCTGGTCCAAGATTCCTGACAGTTGAGTCAGCCCTCTGATAACTGAAAACAGTGCTTTGGGGCTTCAGGGGTGGTGAACCTAGCCATCTGAGATCACTTTAGATGGTGCTGCTAGGAAAAGTACTGACCTACTTTACCGTACCTTTCATCTGTCTTGATTTAATAGGGATTATCCTAATTAATCCTCTGTCATCTCACTTTTTCAGCTACTTTTAAAATATTCCAGTTTCTCTCTCCACTTCTCACTTTCCCCCTTTGTTCTCAGCTTACTTCAGCTTCTGCAAACTGAATTCAAAATGCAAATGTAGTTTGTACTCTTAACTCAGTAGGAGCGAAGGGGACAGAATTGCACACTTCCCAGTAGACTCAGGCAAAAATAAACTGGTGCAGCCTCTCCCAGCTTGTGTGTTCTTAGCTCATTAATAACTTTTTGCCATCATGACCACACTCTGATGTTGCCTGGCCAGACTTGTCCCAGTTTTCATCAGTGAAATGTTGCCGAGTATGTTTTATAGGACTGTTGTAAAAACTACTGAAATTATGTACAGGACATTCTTTCGTGTTTGCCAGTCCTTGAAGAGTGTAAATTGCTGGCAGGCTGTTAAGCATGAAGAGCAGAGAAGAGTGGACAAATTTACATAGGGATCACTAAATGTAGTGTGCAAACATGAATCAAGGAATGTGAGAGACACTGCAGACTGGGCCAGCCAGAAAAATCAGCAGGAGCAGAACATGTTATCAACCAACCTGGGCACAAAATGTTATTTAAAAACACCAAAATTCTGGACCAGGCCAACAACTATCATGTCAGAATGCACAGAGAAGCTATTGAGATCCACAAACACCTGGACAACTTCAACAGGAAAGAAGAAACCTTAAAAGTAAACAAAATCTGGCTGCCAGTCCTGAAAAACACTAAAATCAGAGCTCAACACTTGCAAATGAACTCCACCCAGGGACAGGGAGGATTTGCAGCAGACAATGGACCATTAGCCAACCATTAGCCAAACAGACACTAGTCCTCCTTGCATATCCTCCCACCCTAGGCACTAGCCATTCAAATACACAAATTTACATATCCTCTCCAACTGGGACTCACAGTTGTGTGTGGGACCCCACACACGATCCTACCCAACCATTCTCTGAAGATGCCAGCCACAGATGCAGGCAAAACGTCAGGAATAAACTCTTCCAGAACACAGCCTCACAGCCCGGAAAAAAATCAAGGAAAATCTAGAGAAGTTGTTGTTGTGTAGTGGATAAGGAAACTAAGTGGGATGGAGAAGGCCTGTATTCAGATCTCTACTCACTCCCTTTATTCATTGATGAAATTGTTAACAGCATTGCTGTACTTCTCAGTAACCAAACTGCTGTGAGAGGTTCCCAAATGAGATGTTAATACTACAGAATACAAGAATTTAACATGAAATCACAGTATCAAATTAGAAACAAGTCAAAGCTAGTTCAAAGTAAAACAACAGAAGACTAGAGCAGTGAAAATATTGAAAAATCATGAAGACGTTTTGTTAAAACTTAAGGGTGGAAAAACCTTGAGGAAAATACAAAGTTTTTCACTTAGATCCCCAAAGACCACAAGGTAGGCACTAGGTGAATGTCTCTAAGGTGGGCATTTTGCACCTGGGGTGCCACCACTAGAGAGGCCTTCTCTGTAGTAGTGCTCAGTAAGGTTACTTGTTTGGACTAAAATTTCCAGAATTCCCCAGATAGCATAGTTACTAGCCATGCTGGTTGAGGAGTTGGGGAGTTGTTGTCCTGGCAAATATTTTTGCTGTGCTCTGCTTTGTATCAGCAATCCACTTGATGTTATTCAGGACCTGAGAAAATGACATTAGGTGGTCATATGTGGGAAGAGATGTTCCTACAAGCATGCCATGTGGTGAGTTTACCAGAGACTGTGTTTATGAGACTGCTTTTTTGTGGGGGGTGAATTAAGAAGATGGGAAATGGTGGAGGTAAGAGCAGAGGTGGCATCTGGTAAGTGACTGTGGTTTTCTGAGCCAGCAATTTATTATTTTCAGTTTATTTATCTCAGAGAGTGTCAGGGGTGAGGAATGTTGAAGAAGAGCAGAGCCTCCACAGAACAGAATCCTGCCAGAGAATTCTACCTCTGACTTGGAGGTATGGTCTCCAGCAGCTCTGCAAAGTAAGTCTAAAGATGCACAGAAAAAGTGTCAGGGCTTAATAATTATGTGTGAAATGATGTTGAGGATTGGCCCAAACCTATTGAGAATGTTAAGCATTCTGTGTTTTACAGAGACACTTTTTCCCCAGTGTTTGATTTGAATACTGTCAATGAAAGTAATCCTGCAGAAAGAGGGGCACGTTCATATTTTTAGGCTGTTGAAGAAAAGGAGTACACTGTGAGAAAGAAGGAAAAGAAGGCGTTGAGGAGAAAACCTGCTTGAATTACCCAAATAAGATTGCCACTGTATTCTCTCTCTGGCTTTTCTTTGCAAACGAAGGACTCATCCTGCACTTTCTGCAAGTGTGCTGATGACTAAAAAGGCCAATCTGAGATAAACAAGTCCGGTTGCAGAAAGCACAGCAGAAAGTCTCCTTGGGTGATGTTTCCGGGTTGTGATTCTTTCTGCGTTGTCATTTCTCATCAAGACTTGTTCGGCGTGAGCTCTCAAATAAGGCTGCAGCATTGTGGATAGTGCGTCTCCATGCCTCCCCATGTGTTGCCACTGTATTATGACTGTGATTACTGTCATAATCATCGGTTGACAGACTACTGACTGGAATTTTAGATCATCCAAGTCTCTCTAAGAATCTAGGAATAATTGAGGAACCATCGGATAATGTGGCACATTCCAAGAAGTGTCACGTTTTGTAACTGTGCTTTTGTGACCCTATCTATGGTGATTTCATACAGACATTTTGTCAGACATTTGGAATTGCCCCTAGAGTACCAATCTCCACTGGTGATTGTTTTCTTTTCTTAGAGGCACCGAATCTCAATATTTTATGTCTCAGTATTTCATAATTGTCTCAATCTCTGCTGTCCCCTGCGATTGCTACATCTGTAATCCAAGATTTCCTTTTCTAAACTACATTATGTCTGGCATATTATGTTCTAATTGTTTGTCAGTTTGAATCTTAAAGTCCCATAGAATTTTTATGTCATCATTTTTGACAACTTTTTAAGGTTTATGTTTCCACTAGTTCTTTCCAAAGAGAATATTGTAATCTTTTTCATACATTCCAGGGTACCATTGCACCACCTTGTCTTAGCATTTCTTACATTCAGCCTGTACAGTCTTGCTGCATGAACTGATGTTGTGATAATGGGAGCTGTATCACAGATGTGATCAATAGTTTCCTCTTTTTTCTTTATATATATAACATTTACTACATATACAGTAGTTACTTTGTATCATATTTGCCTTGATGATTTTTTAATTAGGCACCAGTTCTTGAGCCACAAATAAAAGTCCTTCAATTTCTTTTTCAGTGTCCCATTCTTTAACCCTTTCCAGATGTTGTTCTTCTCAGCTTTTCCTTCTTGCTTTTAATATACTGATCATGTAGGGATTGGTTTCACAGGCTTCAAGGCAGTTTTCCCGACAACCAGGTCTTGGATAATTGTGTGATACAGAGGCCCAGCTTCTTATCTTCTTACCTTTTCTCCATTTGATGAAAAGATTTTTCTCTTACGCTTGACAATCATAAAAATGGCTAAGGAGAGGAGCCTTTGAAAAGAAGAAAAGTAGGTAGCAATCCCTAAAAGAAATTGTTACTGGACTTGTCATGTAGTGTGAATTAGAAAAGTGTACTAACTATTCTGTACAGCTACAACTCCCAAAATCTCTGACCACTGACTATCTGGGGTTGATGCAAGTTGGTCTTCATCTATTTTGGGCTGGTGGGAGGGATTATTCATTGGGAAATTTCCCATTGCTTAGAAATCTCTAAGTGGTTTTTACTTAGATCTGCATGAGCAACAACCAATGTTCATAAAAACAGATTTGGAACTCATTCTCTGTCCACATGAAGACTCTTATTTTTCATTTGGAGGTGCTGATGATGACCTCTTAGGGGTAAATGATATTCAGTTTTTATTGCTGCTCAGTATTATGAGGTAGGCAAGGAGTGAGGAAAGTATGGTTCACCCAGATGTTTCCAAACTCCCATCAAGCCCTTCCTATTGCCATAGCCAGTAGTCAGTGATGATGGGAGTCCAACAACATCTGGAGAGCCACAGGTTTTCCACCTAAGATCTAGGACGATTTATATTCTAAACCAGATAATTACTAGTTTCAGCAACATTACTAATGGTAAGTGCTGACACAACCTAAAGTGCTTAATTATGATTAGTGTCATTCCAGAGCTATTAATTATGCAGCAATTACAAAACAGCTGTTCCTTTGGGAGCAATATATATGGTATGGCCTAATACCATGAATATCTTTTTTTTTTTCCTTTTTCTTTTTGGTTTGCTTACTGGTTGTACAAAGTGGTAATCTTCTACCTCCTTAAGTGGTAATCAATACTCTGAAGTTGCAGAAATGAATAACATCTGGAAAAACTGGTAGCATTGTAGCCCAATTTATTGTATAAACACTTTCATCATTTCAGAATATTTACTGCTGCCAGTATATGAACAAGTTAGTCACAGGAATCACTCCCATACATCATGTCACGTAGGATGAGTGTTATTAATTGCAGTGTTGCTTAGTAGAGATGAGCAGGCATCATTGGATAAGACATAAATAAACTGAAATACGGCTGCTTCAGGTCTCTGCTCTGAAGCCATTAAACAGCTTGGAAAACAGGTATGGGCTTTTATGCTGCCAATTTCTTGCTGGACTTTTTCCTTTTTTTTTTTTTTAATGAGGTATTTTACAGTTAAATTGGTTTGCATTCTGTATGTGCCAGTGGCACATACAAAGCCTTCCTGCTGTGCAAAACACATCCATTCTGTGGATTCATTTCTGTGTTTGTGCCATGGATGCTCTCCCAGCAGGAGTTTGTGGTACTGGTAATGTGGTTTAAATACCAACAAAACATTGAGTTTCTATGAGTCCTCATGAGGGGAGAAAAGAATAATTGGCCCTGGTACTATTCCCATGGTATCTTGGCTTCCTGAATGAACCTCTGCTGGACAAAGAGATTTTGAACTAAGGCATCCATGGGATTTGCTGAATGAGAAATAAGTTCCCTTCTTCTGCCATTTCATTGTGATCATGTGGAAACTCTCCCCCACTTGTCCAGATATACTTGCCTTGCAGAGAAGCTTGGAGAAGAGTTAAGAATTGATTTCATTTGGGCAGCATGCATGCTATTACTTAACACTCTGCCATCAGCATTTATAGGTATCCATAAGCTAAGCAGGGTCAGCCCTGGCTAGTGGTTGGATGGGAAACTGCCAACAAATACCAGGTGCTGTAGGCTGGATTTCAGAGGAAGGAATTGTCAAACCACCACTGAGTACTCTTTGCCTAAGAAAACCTATGAAATTCATTAGGCTGCCATATGCCAATAGGCAACTTGAAGGCACATACCATCCTCAGAAGAGCTGCTTTTCTCTGTCCCATTCCCTCTTATGTAACCACATAATATCTGCTACAATTCAACCTGTCTCCTGCTACCCTTCCCTGTGTATTTTCTTGGTACATGTTTGGCTGCTACTGACAGAGGCTGGGGGAAATGCAAAGGGCATCCCATCAGGACAAGAGAAAAGTTGCTCTTTGTTGAACTGGAGAGTCAAATTGACAAGAGGTCTGTCCTTTTTTAAGAAAACAGAATATTACTCATTGTTCTGGTCCAAGGCATTTTTGCTGCCTGAGGCAGAGCAACTAATGATGCTCCCAACTCTCCCAAAGTTGATGCAGATAGTACCCTAAACTAGTCAAGTTACTGTACTTTGGAATTTAGGCCAAAAATCTTCTAAATCTGTTCCTGTTTCTGACATTAAGCATGCAATCATTAATCTAAATTACAATGAGTCTACTGTCTTTGGGATGAACAATGAATCAACAGGACTTTTAACAAGTGTTGACTTACAAGTTCTGTTTAATTCAATGAATCTACTTTAGCTGTAACTAACAGTTAGATTTAGGCCATAAAAATTAAACTGTTAAACTGAAAGTCCTTTTACAGGACACCAGATCTGCCTCCTCACTCTGCCCTGAGTTGTGTGATCCGGCTCTTGCACAAAGCATCTCTGTAATGAGAAAGACAAAGAATATTAATAAGGTAGAGATGTAAAAAGTACTCATAATTTTTTTTCCTCATCTTGAATGAGAACAGATGTCTTGACTTAGTGAGGTACTGTGCCAACAAAAGAGTTAGCCACCTTGAGGGTTTTTGTTTGTTTGTATTTCAGGACTTTTTGATGGAAACTTGTCAGTTCCAAACTTGTTGGAAAATAACATCTTTATTTTCTGCACAAAAGCATTTCCCCACAAAACTGTTTACTGCACAAGACGATTGCATTTTGATCAAAAATAAGGGCAATTTGTTCACAAAAAGTCCCAAAATGCCAAGAAAGAAAGATGTGTAAAACCACTCATATTCTCACCCACCATGGAGAAAACTTTTTTAAAATGAATTAATGCAATAAGCTATGATTTACATTCCTATAATGGGATAGAAACCTGAACGCAAGGTGAAAAATATGAAGTGGAAAGATTCTGATGGGGCTAAAGGGAGAGGACAATGAGATAATTGCTCATTTGATCCCTAATGTTAATGAGGGGTGGCTGGGGAAAGAGGAGGACCCAGAGACTTCTTTGGTAGTATTGTGGTACAATTCAGCTGGAAAACAGAGGAGGGTGCTCTGAGGCAATGCTGTTAACATTTCTGTGTCAGGACAAATGGACAGGAATCAGGAAATCATTATTAAAATTAAAATGTATCTCTCCTTTATTTAAAGATCTCAGGGCAGTGTACAATAAAACCAGCCTAACTAATCAAACAGTATTAAAACATAAATTTTAAAAGCTAAACACATATTAAACAAGTTAAGAGGACAGATTGAAATTGGTGAAAGTCGTTTTAAGGCCATTTAAAACCATGTATTTTATTTAGAAAAATCCATCTGGGAACAAAAAAGCCATTCAACAGAAAGGCCACGCAATCATGGGTCATAGAATCATAGAGTTGGAAGAGACCCCAAAGGCCATCTAGTCCAACCCCTTTCTTCTTATACGCATAGCCCGAAGGTTGCTGTACACACAATGTTTTTTGTAATTTTGTGCAGGATGCAAAGCTTGTGTGTGCTCAACCACCAGAAACCAAAAGGTGTTGGTAGCTCAGCCACCCAGATGGATTTCAGAGTACAGCAGGACCCCCCGTATCCACTGATTCATTATCCACTGATGAATCAGTGAATATTTATTTATTTTAAAATGTTTATTTATTAAAATGTTTTTCTCCTGGCGTGTGTCAAAAGACTCAGGGTGGTGTGGGGTTCTCCAACCCTTATCCTACCAACAGTGGGGTTTTTCACTCAGGCGATCCCACCAATGCCACCAGCTGTGTAGATTCCTCTCAGGCAATCCCACCACTGTGGCCGCATGTGGGGTTTCTATTGTTTAACCTGCCAGATCTGAAGACTTCCACAGGGCTAACTGCAAATACCAAGAGTAAAGGCTTTCCCTGATTTCATCCCCGCCCACCCCCGGTCACAATGTAAGGACTTTCTTCTCTTCCACCTGTGTGGGGAACATCTAAATGCTCTCAAGGTACCTATGAGGATTTATGCAATTTATATCATCAGTGGACACCACTCCTCTGTATTCAATGCTACCACCACGGACACCTTGTCATAATCCAAGCTTTCAGATAGAAAGCATTTCTTTTTTCTTTTTTTTAAGTAATCTATTTATTCAATCATTTCAAAGAAAGTTACAATCAAGCAAAAACTCGAACATCACATATATACATCTCATACATCAAATACAATAAAATAAAACAAAATAAAATAAAGCAAACCAGCAATCAAACCTACATTCTCCTCTAACCTATTCATTCTATCTCCCATGTGTTTATTTTCTCTTTTCATCCTTTCTAATTCTCTCTCAAACTCCATTACTTCCTCACCTCTTCATCATCCATTTCTGAAGCATTTCTGAAGGCCAGCAGTGTATAAAAACTAAAAAACCCAAATCTTTATTTACAGATGTTAAACATATCAAAACAGATTAAATATTTATTACATTTAAAAAACCACACTCAGTCTCTTCCCAAGCTAACTAACCATACCAGACTCTCAACCAAAACTCACTTCTTTCACTCCACCCCTAGTCTAACTCAAAAAGGCTTGTCTAACTGAACTCCTTTTCTAGATTACTATAAAAAAATGTGGGGAATGACAGTTGTAAATGGATTTGATTAAGAAACCGAATAAGAAGACTAAATAGGAAGCTATCAGATATTTAATTAGTTTATAAAAAGATCAACTGTACGAACGTTATAAAGACAAATCATACAGAAGAGCCAAGAAGAACTGACGGATGCTTAAAAGGGTTATGTTTATCAATATCTTATGCAGCAGCTAGGAACCTATTATGTTTATATGTGTGTGTGTTTTTTAATTCAGGAATTGTAGATAGCAAATATTTTGTCTAACTTTATTCTGTTTTGTATGTCTTACTTGTGTTCAGTTTCGTGGGGGTGATTGGTGCTTTTAGTCGGCATTGTAGCGTTTTAATTGCTGGAAGCTGTCCCGATTGTTTTTAGCAGAGGGGCAGGGTATAAATAAATATTATTATTATTATTATTATTATTATTTCATTTTTGTATTGTTTTGAGTGTCTGAATAAATATATTTTTTTAAAAAAAACAACTGAACTCCCAACTGCCATTCAATAACTGCCATTCGCCTTATGTAAATCTCCTCTAACATTCCACCAATCAGCATTCACTCCAACATTCCATTCTCTCTGTCCCTCCCACCAGCTCCTTACCTAGGAGATACGGAGGGCACAGGGTAAAGCCAGTTGAAACCTTTCAGCAAAAAATACCCAAGGGAAACCACTTCTTTTTGGGAGGGGGGAGTGGATCGGGTCCCATGGCGTCTGTTGAAGTCCATACCAGCATGCTGGCCCATCGATGCAGCTGCTGTCTGCATCGCTCTCTCCGAAGCCAGGAAGGAGTCCTTGATCATATGCTGCAGACCCCCTTCCTGGCTTCGGAGAATGCAACGTGGATGGAAGTGGCAGTGGCTGCAGAGATGGGCTGGCATAGCAGTGTGGACTCCATCCCATTTTGTTCAGGTAACAGGGGAGGAATAGGCCTGGTCTACAGCCAGAATACACTGGTGGGAAGCTGGCATATTCTGGTTGGTATAGACAAGGCGATAGAGACGCTGCAGCAGTGTGCTTTTGCCTGAGTCCGCAGGAAACTCAGTTTGCAGCTGTTGAAGTATGCTAAGGACAAAGAGGGGAAGGACAAGGAGGAGAGAGAACCTGGGACTTTTAAAACTAAGGCTGAGGCCACGCTACACAAATAATCCAGTTTGAAACTGGATTATTTGCCATGAGTCCTCTCTATGGAACCCTGGGATTTGTAGTTTTACAAAGGTCTTCAGCCTTCTCTGACAAAGACTGCTGGTGCCTCATCAAACAACAGATCCCAGGGTTCTATAGGAAGGAGTTATGGCAAATAATCCAGTTTGAAACTGGATTATTTGCCATGGATGCCTTTCTATGGAACCCTGGGATTTGTAGTTTTACAAAGGTCTTTAGCCTTCTCTGCCAAACACTGCTGGTGCCTCATCAAACAACAGATCCTAGGGTTCTATAAGAAGGAGCTATGGCAAATAATCCAGTTTGAAACCCTGGGATTTGTAGTTTTACAAGGTCTTTAGCCTTCTCTGCCAAAGACTGCTGGTGCCTCATCAAACAACAGATCCCAGGGTTCTATAGGAAGGAGTTGTGGCAAATACAGTTGTCCCTCCACATTCATGGATTTGGCATTCATGGTTTTAAGTATTCATGGTTTGAAAATATTCTTTAAAAATAGTCCTCCAAAAAGCAAACCTTGATTTTTGCCATCTTATATAAGGGACACCATTTTGCTATGCCATTGCATTTAATGGGACTTGAGTTTTCACGGATTTAGGTATTCACAGGGGGTCCTGGAACCAAACCCCAGCGGATGTGAAGGGACAACTGTAATCCAGTTTGAAACTGGATTCTTTGAGTAGTTTGGATTTGGCCAAAGCCAAAAAGTGGGATGACAGAGGATTAATCAGTTTGGGACAGTTAACTGATATGTGTGAAGATTTGTGTAAAGCCAGTTAGTCCCCAATGGCTTTAGCGAACAACATTTCCCCACCCCTGGCACTGGAAAGAGAGCAACACTGGTGCCAAATGCCAATGCTGAAGAAACTACCATAGCCTGGTACAGTTTTGCTAGCTTATATATTATGAGCCTACAAAAAGAAGTTGTACCAAACTCCACCACCTGATTAAGATAGGGTATTAAAGGGAGTGTTTCCTCCTGGAAATATAACATTAGCCCTCGCCTATCTGCAGGCCTGTAGAAAACGCATTACTCTTGACAGGGGGAAAATACAAGCAATATTGCAAAAGGTTTTGGAAGAGTACATAAAACTAGTTTCATTTTCCTCTCAGCCGCAATCTAATATTTCCTATACATGAGGTTTAGCTGTATGTTGTTGGGGTTTTTTTTTAAGAGAGAGAGGGAGAGAGGGCAGCAGTGTTTATTTGTATAAACCAAGAAAATAAGAGTTTGATATTTTACTTGTGCTTTCTTTTTATTGTAAAGGGCTTTGTAAGGTGAATTCTCTCCCTCATTCATCATGTGTGGTAGGTGGGAGAAATATAAATATCATCTGGGAGGAGGGCATTAGATTCCACTGAGGAATAAAATAAAGAACACAATAAACAGAACCCACAATAAACTGTGTGGGTTCCGACAGACAGCCACAAGGCTCTGCCAACTATTAATACTCTTGCTGGGCTTATTTGTCTAGCAGTGACTTCTAATATTGCATACTGCACATCCTAGATTATATTATTGACTAAGCAAAAGGGTGAAGCATGCTATGGTAGCATGTCCATATAGACAAGTCCTTTTTTGGAAGAGGTTTCAGGTGGTGTTTCTTTACTGGAAGACAACCACTATGTCAGAAGTGAGGAACATGTGGCTCTCAAGGTTCTTTTTGATGTTCGCGAAGGTCTCCCAGCATCTTCACCCCGCAAATATTTTGCAATTTCAACAAATATTTTAATGTAAATGTTACCCATGCCTGTTGGAGGACATGGAGAAATGGGTTTGGGTGTTTTGTTTTGTTTTTTTTAGCTCTGTGTGGGTTGTTTTAGGAGGGGCCTTTGTACAATCTGAATGCAAACTCGGTTTCAGAGATGGTAATAGGTCAGAGGGATTGTGTGGAGAATATCAGATGAAGCAAAAATTGTGGGATTATGATGTCATGGTAGCGCGAACGGGCCCCGCTATTGCACAATGTCATCATCTTCGTGTGGTTACTCCACCCTCCAGCCACAAAAAAGGGTGTTGCTTTTAATTGATGGGACAAGCCATCAATAGATCATTAATATTACTTTTTTCACACTATTGATGGACTGTGAAATGAGGTCTCGTTGTAATTGCTTAACTAGCAAGGGCCATACTAACAACAGACTCCAGAGGCCTCTGCCAAATAATATGTGCTCAGAAGCAAAACTGTTCACTGGCATTCTCTGGTTTCCACTAAGAACAGACACAGTGTCCTGAGAAATTGAAATTATTAATCTGTTGCAATGCCATTCAGCCCTGAAACTTCTAATTACTAGCAGTCATCTTAATACAGGTTGACTATTCCTTATCTGGAATTCCAAAATCCAAAATACTCCAAAGTCCAAATCTTTTTGAGCTACAAGATAAGTAGCATAGTATGTAGCTGTACTGTATTTGCGAGGCTGCAGACAGATGCTAGTGGAAAGAGACGTGAGGATCTGTGAAATGGCGGGAATCTATAGATCCTCACTCTCTTGCCAGCCTCATTAGGTCTCATTATGCATATGCAAATACAGTATTCCAAAATCCCCCCCCCCAAAAAAAACCAATATCTGAAATATGGAACACTTCTGGTCCCAAGAATTTTGGATAAGGGATACTCAACCTGTAGTAAGAACTAATGGTATGACTTTTTTCTTGACACATTGCCTCCAGTTTCTCCTACAAATTGGAACCCTTTATTCATCCTAGTACTTCTGCATTCATTGTACCACAACAGAAATATAAGTCGGCCCCCGTATCCATGGGGGATACGTTCTAAGACCACCTCCTGTGGATACCTGAAACCATGAATAATAGGGAACCCTATTATTTTCAATGAGACAAACACCAGAAATTGACCAGAAAATCACATTGGAGGACCTAGAAATGCTTATAGAGAACATAATTTTTGGATGTGGATAAGTGAAACCAAGGAAACTGAATCAGTGGATACAGGGGTCAACCTGTACTACTAAAAGACAGCTTCATTTCCCACCTGTTGTAGAACTGCCATTAAATGATGCAGGAGCAGATGAGATTATGGCTATGTGATACTTGGGTTGTTTAGTTTCCACAAGCCACTTAATTCAGTTCTCTGCAAGCCACAGGCGTCAACCCAGCTCACTGCTTTCAAGAATTGGCCATGCATTGTAGGCCTCCACTCAAGGATATATCTAGACAGGCTGTATGAAGGCTGATTGTTATGACATTAGTCTGAAATGTATTTTCACATAAGCTGATTAGATATTGCTGTATTCATATGGAGGACCCTTAGAGCTGAACCAAAATTTCTCAAAAGACATTTGTCTAACATTTCTTCATGTTCCCCATCACCCTAGAAGGAAATGGAGTCCATCTTGCAGACTCTTCCCCAGGTATGCACCATTCTCTCCCTCAATTTCTATGGCAATCACCCCCACATGAACACACAGTACCCTAGTTAATGCTAGGTGCAGAGCTTTGTTAAGGTTGTCAGGCGATGCCCAGACTGCCAATGCTGCTGTTCACAAATAGTGTTTGGAAATTTGAAAGTCCATTTACACACATAATGTCTGCAAGCCTTCTACCACCTTACCTCTTTCCAAAGCTATTTATTTTCTGCATGCTAGCCCTGTAATATTTATTCAGTGTGGATGGGGAGATACTCAAAGCCAGCCCAAGAGATTATTTTTCTGCCTGAAGGCAAGGGCAAGATGGTGCTACCATTGCCCATTCTAAAATCAAAAGGCAACCAAGTCGGGTAGTAGCTGCACTGGGGTGTGTGTGCAGAAAGGGCGAACCATACCAGGTGAGACTGTCAGAGGGAAGGGTGACACTGGCCTTAGTAGCACCACAGAGGTTGGGAATTTAATCTTTCTTCACCACTGGTGACAAGACAGTGTCTTCAGCAGCACCTAAAGCAAGCAGGCTAGCTCATGGGGCCCAAGAGTAGGAATTGTGGCATGCCTACCTCATTTTCCAATCTTTCCTGAAGAAGGGGCCCAAATCAAACATTCTTTTCAAAGCAAATGAAAACTGTTCTGCACTTGGCACTGAAGGTGGGTTAAATTTAGATAGGGTAAGTTGTCACTTGCTAATGTAATGGTGGACTGGTGTATACGTGTGTGTGTGTGTGTGTGTTTCTCAGCTATCATCAATATATAATTATTGATGGAGCCAGTATGGTATAATAGTTTGAGTGTTGGACTAGATCAGTGGCTCTTAACCTGTGGTCCAAGGACCCCCAGGGAGCCACAGTGTCCTCACAGGGGGCCCACGAAGGCTTGAAGGCAGCATGGCCCACCTCCTCCCTGCAGTGGAGTGGCCACATGACAGGAGCCAAAAGGCTGGCTGGCTTGGCCTGTGCATTGCCATTCAATCCATTCCAGCCATAAACTTGCAGGAAGAAGCAGGAGAAAAGTCTTCCCTCCCCCTCCAGTGCCTCTGGGGGAAGGTTTAATGGATTGTATTGTTTTTATTATCAGGTGTTGTTATTGTTGTTGTTGTTAGGGTTTAAAGTCTTGAATTAAGTCGCATGGGTCCACAGCAACAAAAGATATTTAAAGGGGGTCCCTGGTAAAGAAAAGGTTAAGAGCCACTGGACTAGGACTTTGGGGCTTTGAATCCCTGCTCAGCCATGGAAACGCACTGGTTCACCTTGGGCAAGTCGCACTCTCTCAACCTTAGAGGAAGGCAATGACAAACCTCTGAATAAATCTTGCCAAGAAAAAAACTACGCTAGGGTAACCATAAATTGGAGTTGACTGGAAGGCATGTAGGAACAGCAACAGCAATGTAATTATTACCTGAATTTTATGCTCCACCCCAGTAGGTCTTGGGACACCCCAAGTGGAAGTGGAGGTGTTTCTTAGATTCCATAAAATACAGCCTCCTTTTCATCTCCTTTCCTGGTTTCTAAGGGAAGCACTAACATCTCAAAGTGATTTGAGATCAAGCACAATGGAAAGATAATCTGTTTTGGAACTTAGATATCAGTCAGTGTTTGAAAGGCAAATGTTCATAGAAGCCAAAGTAGTGCTATTTCTATCATGGGGAATACCAACGACATCCTGGTGAACAGAATGCTGAAGACAATAAAGGAGAAGGTGATCCTACACAACCTGGGGTCTATTTTGGTAGAGCATTTAGGGTCCAAAATCTTATCTTGTCACCACATGATTAAGCATGATCTGCCATTGATATTCAAGATTTTATTTTATTTTATTTTATTGTCCTTGGTAAATATTCTCAGGAAATCCCAGAGTAAATGCCATGGAACTCTCAACGTGGTCCAGAGGGCAGAGGGAGGCATGAGCTTTGTTTGCTGCCTATGGAAATGATGCTTACGTTGGAATTACCTGGCAACATATGTCAACTGTCTTGTAATTAAATGCTCCACTGATACTTCCAAAGTGAACAAAATAAATCTCCCAGCAGCAGTGCACAACCCACTACTGGCGGTTATTTGTCAAGGATGAGCACAGTTGACCAGATGAACATTTGGCTTAAGGCACTGTCTGATCCTTGAATTGCCCAATTTATTGTTGATTCTTTTAGTGAAGGGGGAAAAGAACACAAGGAGTTATGCAGGTATATAAATTTTTGAATGCATGAATTTATATACCTGCATATCTGCATTGCTGGCAGAGCACTGAAGAGGCTGCAATGAATATTCTAAATTTGCTTTAAAAGTAGTGTATTTGTCCCAGCAGAATCTCTTTCTGAACAAATAGTGTGCAGAATATTTGCAGTGTTTTGGTGCCATTTAGCATCCTTTGTCTCTCAGGTTTCTAATTCTTCGTTGATGCCATTTCATTTCTTCTGTTTTATGCCCTCAACATCATTGACCTTCTTTGCCCTCAATGCTGTTTTATGCAATTGCCCACAATAACCCATGACATATGTTTTGACTTTTCAGTTTCTGACATGCCATTGTATCACCACACCAGATGAAGCATGGCAGTAACTGAGAAAACAATCACATAGGTTGTCATGGTCAATAGGACTGAACAACAGTGTGGACAAATGAGTCAGGGGACAGTGAAGGCAGGGAAGAAAAGATATGGCCTTTCATACCTTCAGTTCACTGGAGGTATGATGTCTGGGAGAAGGATGTCTGTTCTCTTCTCCCACCTGGCTGCAATTTCACAGGTGGGAGAAGAGAACAGATATCCTTCTCCCACCTGTGGAATTGCAGCCAGAAGCTGCTTGGATACACGCATCCCTCCCCTAGCCAGTAAATGGCTGTTTGGCGCACAGCAGCTTGATGCTAGGAAGCTGCCTTGTACTGACAGCAGAAGGTTAGCCCAGCGGAACTGTGCTGGTGAAGCTTTCATAGAATCACAGAGTTGGAAGAGACCACAAGGGCCATCTAGTCCAACCCCCTGTCATGCAAGAATACCCAATCAAAGCATTTCTGACAGATGGCCATCCAGCCTCTATTTAAAAACCTCCAAAGGAGGAGACCCCACCTCACTCTGAAGCATTCCACTGTCAAACACGGATTTAATTATTTGCTAATTTCATTCCCAAAGGAAATTATGAATGGTTTTTAGCAATTTTCTTCCCTCTGTGAGACAGGCTTTGCAAACTATGGGATCTTGAAAGGTTACAGTTGGCCCACCATATCCATGGATTCTGCACCCACAGAATCAACCAACCAGGGTTCAAAAATATTTTTTAAAAAATCAATTCCAAAAAGCAAACCTTGATTTTGATGTTTTATAGAAGTGATACCATTTTACTATGCCATTGTATATAATGGGACTTGAGCATCCACAGATTTTGGTATCCACAGGCAGTCCTGGAACCAAACCCCAGCGGATATTGAGGGCCCACTGTATTTGTAGTTTGGGATTTATTCTGTGAAAAATTCACATGTTGGTTTTTTGCACAGAAAGCAGCATTTTCTGTACAGGAAACAGAATTTTCTATGCAGAAAATAACATTTCTAAAATAAAGGTCCTGTCTATATGGTCAAAATAATGTGTACACTATGCGAAAGATCAGCAATCCATTCAAATGGCCGTTCACACAAATACGTGTCATTCAGAAAGGGGCCAGCTAAATCCACAGGAAAGCTTTTCTGAAAAGCTCCTTACGACTTCCAAACGTGTGACTGTTTGAACACTCACGTTCACACAGATACGAACAGGCAGTGCAATCTGATTGGGTGGATGAGCACAGGGGGTGGGACTCGCAAAGAGGATAAATGGCTGCGGCTGCCATGTTGGATTTTTGGCTAAGCGAGGGTCCGGTAAGTCGATCAAATTGTGATTTTTATTCTTTTTTAATTTCTTTACTTGTAAATACCAAGTGTTGCTTGTGCGAACCCTGGGTAACTGTTTTTTTTTTTTTAAATTGGTGGCAGCAGATTTAAAATCTTGAGTAAATCACTTGTGGTGGTCAGCTGGCTAGGGGGGGTCATGCGGAGTTTAGGGGGGCTCTTTTGGCTGTGTAGGCAGTTCGCATCATTGCAAACGCCTGCCTTTACAAATGTGTTTGTATTTCCCCCCCCTCGTATAGACAAGACCAAAATTAAAAATTAGATACAATAAAAATGTCTGCACAGAAATGCTGTTTCCTACACAGAAAATGCTGTACTTGGGGATTCATTAGGCACAACATTTGCAGAAGTTTTTTAAATAGCGAAAACAACATTTTCTGCACATAAAATGGCATTCCTGAGTAGAAAATGTTTTCTGTGCAAAATTCATGCAGTTTTTTTTTCATAGACAAAGTCCCAAATTGAAAAGTTTCCCATTAGTCCAGGATCCTACATATCAGCATGTCCCAATGCACAAGAAACACATTTCCAACCAGTTTTCAAATGTTTTTGAGTATTCTTACCATCCCTGTATTCCAGTGGGGTGTGGGATCTTGGCCACTGTATGTACTTTCAAACATTAATCAGGCTATTTTGTTTGCTGAAGACGATGCAAACATCTGGGTTAAATGAGGAACAGAAGGCTATGTTGTACAAAAGCCTAACCCTTATGCTGCAGAAGCAATATTCTTGGTGGATCATAAATCAAATACTTGAAGATGTTCAGTATACTCATCCTCATTAGAAAGTCCTTCTCCAACAAGTTGCTAAAAGTTTCTCTAACATCAACCCTACTGCGACTATTAGGGATAGAAAGAGTATTCACAATTTTTTTTTTCATTCATGAGAAAAAAGGTTATATTGACACAGTGAAACACCCAGTTCTTGTTTTAAAGGGGTTTCTTTCTCTCTCTTAGGGAAGGGTCTTTTCGTGAATGTTTATTTTACAAATTCACAGTTTTGTTGCCAGAAACAGGCCCCATTAAAAAAAAAAAAAAAAGCAAATACAGTTTCAAAGTGGATTATTTATGTAGTGTGGATTTGGCCTCAGTTGGTATGGCCATCGCTACCTTTCTCCCCAAGTGCCTCTCAGAGGAAGCATTTTGAGGTGGGTGGAATGCCAGTTTATAGCCTAATGGACCTGCAGAAGACCTCTGGTAAGTCCTCTGAATGCCCCTTCCCTGAAAACAGCTGAAGATGCCTCCCCATACCTTGGCAAGCCATGGGGAGGCATTTTTTCTCAGCCCTAACACACATACTTTTCAAGGGTGCCGTTTACACGATGAAAATGTCCTGGGAAGAATTTGTGCCGATCCCTGGCAGTTTACACGTACATCGGGTCGGGTACGTGATTTTCGGAAGGGGGGCCACCTTTTATCCCTCAACCTGTGGGACTTCTAGTCCTGCAGGTTGTGCCAGTTTTTTAAAAAAAGTCATTGGAAGATTCGGAAAATCGGAAATGTAAACAGCCTGGGACAAAATATCTCGGTACCAGGGGATGGCTGGAAATGGTGACTGGGGTCGGGCTTAGAGATCAGTGACCAGAAAAGGAGGGGTCAGTCACCCATTCAACAGATCCAGCCTCACCAGCTGAAAACAAAGGCATCCCTTCCAGCTGCACGAAGGTTGGTGTGTGTGTGTGCGCATGTACTCAATCACCTTTTTAAATGGATTTCTACACTGCAAACCCTTCAGCTTTAACCTCTTCGTCAACTTCATGTTACAAAGAGACCGTGGTGGGCAGAGGGTCACCCATTCATCCCCTGCCTTTATCACCTCCCTGGGTCTGAACGGGCACAGTAAAATATTCCAGCGTCTGAGCGAATGAACACACTTTTATTCTCCCCCCCCCCATCACAATGCACAGTAAAAAAAATGCCAGCATCTGTGTCTTTCAAAATGCCTGTCTGTCACTGGCTTGAAATCTTCACTCTGCAGCTAAAACTCTGCTTTAAGGGTTAACATTTTAAAGAGGCAAGGGGAATCCCAAGCCTCCCCTCCCCAGCCTTGATTTCAAAAGGAAAGCACTGTTCCTGTATCTGAGCAAAAGCTCACATTCTGGGTCTTTCCAAATACCTTCTGCTTAAAGGGTTAACACTTTAAAGAGGCAAGGGGAATACCAAACCTCTGCCCCCTCTCCCCCCCCCCAGCCAGCCAATAGCATCACTCGTGGCATGGAACTCGTGGCATGGCTGTCAATCACATCCTTGATTGACAGCCAAAAAAAAAAATCCCGGTAAGCTAAACATGTGTAAACAGCAAAAGCCTCCCCATACCTTGTGCAGGACCAATAAAAACTTTTGTCGTGTAAATATCAATCACAGGATCTTCCAGGATTTCCTAAAGAGTGAAAAAAAATGTATAAACAGCGAGGGACGGATACGGGATCAGGAAGTCACAGTAAGCCCCGCGACAATTTTTGTCGTGTAACTGGCACCAAGGTGAATGTCAATATAAAGAGGGAGGCCAACTTGTGGTGAACATCCTCAAAAACTGCCTATAACAACAGGTTTTTTGGTGGGGGGAATTCCTCAGGGTTAAGAAAAAAATGGCAGTGTTGCTTCACTTTCACGTAGTCTTTCTGCCTACAGTCACTTTCCCTATTAAGACTGCGCTGGTCTTGGCTACTATGGCCTTGTCTAGATGGGCTGTTTACCCCATCTTGGCCCCATCTCTGAACCCTGCAGTCCTAACAATTCAGGGCTTTTGCCCTGCTTTCCTCATGACACCTGGGGCAAAGTCAGGGCTAAGATGAGGTAAAGTCTGATAAACCATTATATTAAAATACCTGAGGAAAGAATGTTTCTCTTTGGAAGAAATGGATCGGGTCCCGCCAGACCACAGGAGACCCTACCGCCATGTCGGACCTTTGCTGCTGCTGCCATCCATCTTGCACTCTGAATTCAGAAAGGAGGCCAGTAACATGCGACTGGACTTGGTGCTGCAGCCTTCCTGCCTGGATTGAGAAAGTGGGGCAGCTGCAGAGATGGACTGGAGTGGCAGTGTGGACTCCATCCTATTTCGTGCTGGTAATGGGGAAGGAACAGGCCAGAGAATACACCGGCAGGGAGCTGGCGTATTCTGGCCAGTGTAGATGAGCCCTACCAGTCAGCAGTATACGTTTCATAATTGCAGCTACTTGCCTTGCAGCTACTTACCTTGCTTCCTAATGAACTGATTTTTCACAAGGCTTAATGACACATTGAAGGTGATAACTCCTAGCCCAAAGGCAGATAGTATTTGCTTGAGAATATCTTGGCATCCCATGCCCCATGATCTACATAGAAAGAGATATAATTCATCCATCTTGACAATTGCTGGACATTTACGGTTTAGAGAAGACAAATGGGAGAGAAGGCTTTGGATCCAGGGAGGCTGCTTTGGAAATGACCTGGAAAAAAACCCCACCAACCCTTTGCTGTCCGTTTATATATTTCAGGAATTATTGATGGAACAACCTTTTGGGCCTGTGTCTTGCATTTGGTTGAGGCTAGGAGAGATTATTGTTTAAATAACCCGTAGGGGACTAGATCTTCTGGTGACCCAAATACCATTTTAAGATTTTATTGCTTTTCATAACTTCCCCAGGCCACAACCATCTCCTGTAAAGAAAAGGCTAGGTGAGTTATAGGAGCAAGGTAAAAGAAATAAGCAAACAGCAGCAAAATGTTAATGTACGGATGCTCATAACAGACAAAAATGGCCTTGCTAGTATCTTCTGCCAGGACATCTTAAACTGTTCTGGGATTCCCAGGTAATATTTATTATTTTTGTTTAAAGAAAACCTGTTTATGTACTTTTCTTGAAAACCTCATGACAGGTAAAAATGTGCTCATACTACAGTTGAAGGCCAAAAGCACCTTAGATTAGGCTGCTGTAGATCTCAGATTGAAAGCTTTCAGCTAAAGCAGGTTTTGTGCTCCTGAGAACCTGGCTCTGCTGACATTTTTGTTTTCATGGCAAGTAATTTTTCACCAAGTTTCTTCTCAAGGGTTGCAGTGAGTAATTGCAGCAATTTTATTCCCTCTACAAGAAAGTCTTCAAAAACTACAGTCTTTGCAGGCTATTAGCAGTTTGGGACTTCTTCTGTGCAAAATTTCTGTGTGGTTGTTTTGGGCAGAAAACAGCATTTCTGCAAGGAAAATGATTTTTCAGTGCAGAAATATTAACTCCTGGGGATTGGTGATTTGTTCTGCTCAAAATTTGCACTTGGTTGTTTTGTGAAGGAAACATTTTTTACACAGGAAACAGCATTTTCTGTGTGAAAAATAATATGTCCTTGCAGAAATATTAATTACTGCCCAGAAAATGTTTTCTGTGTAGAAAATGCTGTTTCCTATGCAAATCAACCATGTATGAATTTTACACAGAACAAATTGCCAATTACAGTTTTTTCTCACTTGTGTTGAGGTGCAAGATATTACATGGTATGGCATGGCTGGGTGTTCAGGAGCGGTTTGGAGGTTATCTCCCCAATATACAGACTTCTGATGACTAAATGTCATAAATTAAATACAGGTGCCTCCCCCGCCCCAAATAGCCACAGGGAATATGTTCCTGGACTTACTGGTCATAAGTGAAACCAAGAATAACAGCAAACTCTATTAAAATAAGGACTTCTGGTACAAGCAGACCATAGAGTTGTGCTGGAGGAACTAGCAATTCTATATTGTGGCAATACTTTTGTTAAGCCAACTAAAAAGGCACAAAGATCTCAGTGAAAGCTATTGAAACCAAAATGGTCATCAGGCACATGTTATTTTAAAGAAGAATAAGAAGGAGAGTTAGCAAAACCAGCAGCATGTATGTAAGTGGAAGGGGTGAAGGAGTAACGATATTAGATTCATGTAGTCTGCATGTTGCCTTTGGATGGTATGAGAGGATGGGAGTGCCAACTATGACAACAGTCTCATTTGGCGAACTCCCCAATGGTCCTGGGCCCCACCAGGAGATCATCTACATGCGCCAGGATACACTGGCTCTCCACTTTCCTGTGGATCAGGCCTGTTCATCCCTGTTACCTGCAGAGAAGGGGAGGAAGTCCAGATGGGCACACCAGCCCACTGCTGCATCTGCCACCACCATCTCCCTCATTCTCTCTGAAGGAATGATGCTGGCCCACAACAGGTGACCAATGCTCCCTGCACATGACCAGCCTTGGTCACATCCTGCAGGCCTGCTTTGTATTGCGGAAGAGCAATGGCAGAGGATGGCTACAGTGACAGGCTGGCATGCCCTGGTGGTGCAGTGGTTAAATGCCAGTACTGCAAGCCACCACGTTGCAAGTTCGATTCCAGCGGGCTCCAAGGTTCACTCAGCCTTCCATCCTTTTGTAGGTCGGTAAAATGAGGACCCAGCTTGTGGGGGCAATTAACTAACACACATTGGAAACTGTTTAATGATGTGTAGATGTGTAAATAGCTATTGCTTAAAACAATTTGTAAGCCGCTCTGATAGCTTGTGGCTGAAGAGCGGGGTATAAATAACTAACTAACTAAAAATAAATAAATAAAAATGCCAGAACGGGCTCCAGCAGTCAAGGCCCGATCCATTTTTTGCCAGCAGGAGCAGTTTTTCCTGGATATTTTAAAAAAGTTTTATCAGACCCTACCCCATCTTTCCCCCATCTTAGCCCCTTCTTTGTCCCAGGGATCCCTGCATCATCTGGACTGCAGGGCTCCAAGATGGGGGGAGGCATAACAAGGTAAACTGCCCATGCAGACAAGCCCAAGGAACCAGAAAGGCAATATCTCCCTCTTGATCGTATATTGTAAAGAAACTTCTAATTCTGAAAGCATGCATAAAGAGTTTTTTTTTTGCCATCCCCCCCTTTTTTTCTTTGCTTAGCCGAATAAAGCAATTATCACAATATGGACTCTAGAGTTTGTCTTGTGGCCGACAGGGCCAACTCTGCATTTGGAAGATATTTCTGAAGGTTCTACTATTTATGTTTCCCATGTTCCATGTCCATATTGGTGTTCATGTAGGTACTTACTAGTGTACTAAAAAGAAGATGCATCCACCTCATTCCCTCCCCATTCAGAGATCTTATATTGCAACCCAACACATGTTCATTCAAAGAAGTGACTGCTACTCTTTTGAGAGGGGTTGACTTCCAAGCTAGAAGATTTGGAGCCTGAAAACAGCGAGTCTAGCTATTCAGCTAAACCAGTGTTTGCCAAGGCAATGGCAAAAGCAAGGAGAGTGATTTTATCAGGAACAGGTAACTTCGAGAGATGTACTGATTGATTTATATAGCATCCTCACTGTGTGTGGTGCTTTGCAAGAAAAAGAACAAGCAAAAACAGTTCCCTGCCCCGAGGCTTACAATTTAAAGACATGACATACAAGGAAAGGGGATGGCAGTGGGAGAGGGGATTTAGTATTTAATTTAATAGATAACCCATATTTAATATTTAACATATTAAATAGATAATATTTAATGTAATAGATAACCTAAAGTTATCTCTAGGTAAGAGATGCTTGAGGAACTTGGTCTTGGTGGGTTTCAATACAAACTGACCCAATTTACACCTCTTGAAATAACATGTAGAATGGAACTTTGTCAGAAAGTAGTTAATTGATTTTTTGAATGTTCTGGCATGTTTTTCTGAAAGCCAGCATGGTGTAGTGGGTTCAGCATTGGATTATGACTTTGGAGACCAGGGTTTGAATCATGCAAACCCATGGGGAGACCTTGGGTTTTTGGTTTCAAGTCATACACTCTCAGCCTCAGAGGAAGGCAAAGGCAAACCTCCTCTGAACAAATTTTGCCAAGAAAAGCCTGTGATGGGTTTGCTTTAGGGTCAGAAATTACTTGAAAGCCCACAACAAACACTCCCCCCCCCTTTGCACAGGTTTTGTTTCCAAGCTAAGAGAAATGCTGATTTCAATGGCATTTCAAGAAGAAAGCTTTCATGGATCCATCCCACAAAGTATAAATAACTCTTGTTTCCCCCATTAACTGCCATCTAATTGTGTATTTGGTGCGGCACCTTCTGAGCAGGTTTTGCAACTTGCTTGCATCGTGTGTCCCCCCGGTGCTTCACCAGCTTAATAATGCAAGATGGTAGGCAGTTTAATTACAGAAAACTGTAGCATAATTAATGGCATTGTAACGGTGAATAAATTGCAGTGTTCTGTGATAATGTATAGCTCGCCAGGGTAAGAACAGAAGGAGGGAGAAACAGAGGGAAGAAAGCAAGGATAAAAGTGGTGAAATGATGAAGTGGCAGCTTTGAACACGCCTTGTGGAGGAAGGCGGCAGCTGCAATGTTAAAACATACACTAGCATTGGCTCGTCTGGGCTGGTGGAGGGAAAAGAGGAGGCAGGTGCTCCAGGAAAAAAGCAAATGGCCCATGGAATTGTCTGTGCATTACATTATTTACTCACCTCCATTAAATCAAGTGGTCAAGAGTTTTGTGATGCATTGCTAGACCTAGTTCCCATTTTACTCTGGGTTGACATCTTGCTACCCACCCGCCTGCTCTTTTGAGGCTGTAATTGGAAAGTGATAGATAAGAGGCTGTCCTCACTGCCCAGGATTGTCTCTATTCTGACTGGCAGCACCTCTGCACATCCTCCCAACATTTCACAAATGAAAACCAGGATACATCTGGCCAAGCAACATCTAATGTGTGGTCAAGATGGGAAAAGGTATTAACGAGGAAGAACATGCAAGCTAGGAGACATTGCTGCAGTTTGCTTTTGCCTAAGTCTACAGGAAAGGCAAGATTCTGCCCTTTTCCTATCTTCCTCTCTACTAAGTTAATTGAGTATAAACTATTTTTGCACTTTAAACTCAATTTGCAGCAATTGAAGGAAGCTAAGGCCAAAGGAAGGGGGGGAGTGGGAGCAGGAGAGAGAAGCTGGGACATTTTAAAAGCAGCTGAAAAAATGGAATGACAGAGAATTAATCAAGACTGACCCTGCCAGATCAAGAAAGATATAGGGTACGTCTCTGCAAAATATATGCCTTTAGCCTGAGATCTTTTACAGGAAGATCTTGTAGACAATATAAGATGACCACAGGAACATGTCCTGCCACTAAGCTATGCCTCTTGCAACAATCCTAAGCAGGTCTTGGGGGGGGGGGTAGGGAAGGGTCATGTTGGCCAGCAAAATTCTAACAAGCAATTTTAAAGAGACGAAGGCCTTGTCTAGACAGGCCAAATGAAATGGCTTCCCCCTGTTCCTGCACCTAGCAGTCCAGACAAGACAAGGTGTTTGCCCCGTTCCTACTCTAAACTGTCCAGACATCAGGGGTATTTGCCCAGATTCTCATAAGAAGTGCCCAGACATCAGGGGTATTTGCCCAGATTCTCATAAGAAGTGCCCAGACGTCTAGACAGTTCTTATGAGAATCTGGGCAAATACCCCTTGAAACAGAGGAAACATGCAGTAATAATTTTTAAAAAACCTCACAATTTGCTGTGGTTTTTCAGGAGAAAATGGTGAGTTCTGTTACTGCAATGTGGTGGTGTCCGCACCTAGGGCTGACCTGGAGCCCAGCACAACCATTTCTTGGCCAGGTCATGCGCATCTGCCAAGGTCATGGCAAGGCGCCCAGCCATGTGACCATGACTAGGTGCCTTATTCCTGGCCTTGAAGGCATGACTGGCACAGGGAAGAGAAGTGCCGCTTCACATGTGGAGTGCGGGTGTAAGGACACCCTCCGTTGCTGCAACAGAGGGGCAGGGAACAGAGAGAATGCCATGGGCCCAGGGCTGGAACACTCTGGCTGCAATGTGGAGTATTCTGGCCAGTGTAGACAAGCCCTAGGTCTGAGGTCAGTTGACATATGTCCCCCCCCACCACCACCACCAATGAACAAAGTGAACACACCTTGTGGAAAGATGCAGGAGAGCATCTTCTCTGCTGTGGCAGCCCAGTTGTGGAAAGCCCTCCCCTTTCAGACCCAATTGGCACCCACACTGGTGCCATTGCAGTGCCAAGTAAAAACATGGCTTTTTGCTAAAGCCTTTAGCACCCGACGGATTTCATTCAAATCTGATCATATGCAAGGTTTTAAACTGTCTTAAACTGTTTTAAATTGTCTTAAACTGTTTTACTAAAGTTGTCTTTGCTTTAATTTATCAAATGGTTTAATGCACTTTTCATTTCTTCAAATTAGTACACTTTTAAATTGGTAGAATCGATTTTACTGCATGCCATCCTGAGACACCATGGTATAAGGCGGGATATAAACATTGTAATAAAATAAATAATAATGTGATGTTTTAGTCAACAAGTGACCTTCAAGCATTTCTCAACCATCCCCAAAGGCAAACTGAGATTATTATTCTTGTTCCTTGACTTGATATTCTTTCTTATATGTTTCTTTCTCTGTGGCATCAGCTTCCAGCTTTTCTTTATTTTTAATGAAATATCATTTAGATGGTGGGGGGAACTGGGGAGAAGTTTTTATTTTCTGTTAAATGAAAAAGGTTATTTTGTTCTGTGAGTCATATGAAAAATGAGTAAGGCATCTTAGAGATCAGTTCGAAGCGAAGGGAAAACATATGTAAATTAATTACTTAATTGAGAATGCAAGCCTCGCTCACCAAGACGGCTGGAGGGCAGCTGAGTGGGTGCTAAGCCACCTGATGGTATGTTGAATCCAAACCCGCTCTTGGTTAAGGGCACGGGTGGTCAACTAAGCAGAGGTTTGGGGCCATTTTTCTTCCCTGAATCTGCTTGGCAGGCCGCACCAGCGTGTTTTAATGTGACATCACTTTTGGCTACCATTTTCACTGATTTCTAAAAATTTTCTTGTTTTTCTGGGAGGATTTGGGGACTGGGGAGGATTTGGAGGGTTAGAGGAAGCAAACCACTGTGGTTTGGGTAGATTTGGGACATTTGGGGGTGGGGGCAACAAATCACCTGAAAATCTTGGGAGTCTGGGGGGTTCTGGTGGGCTTCAAGGGCTGCACTTATGGGTCCAAAAGGTCACCTGTGGCCTGCAGGCTGCACTTTACCCACCCTGGTTTAGGGATATTGGATATTACTTGGGACTCCCCTGGGCCTGGCCTAACTTGATACTGGCATAGTGGCTTTTTCTTGGGCTGGCGAAATTTTAGATTTGACATAACTCAACTCCTCCCTTGCTCCACCTTTTCTTTTTCCCTTTCCCCCCTCTTTCTCACTTCCTAAAGGCATCACATTTTGTAGTTGTAATTTCACTGTATATCTCCCCACCCCTATTTTTTCCTAATTATTTTCTCCAAACCTCAAGCTGGAATATAATGGCAGAGGTGTGGTTGCCAGTAAAAACGGTAGTTTCATGGCTAGTTTCTTCACCACCATGCTGCTTGATTGGCTCCTACTTCAGAGGGCCAGGAAATTCAGTGTAAAGATATCATATCACTAGACGGAATAAGGGGAGCTGAGTACCAGCCCACCATTTACAGTGACAGCTCTGCATCTCCTCTGTCCCAGCCTGGGAGATTTGCTCCGTCTCCTGCAGCAATGAGTGCCACCTTGCTAATTTCATAATTATTTCATGTTCTTTGACTCGGCACCTCATTTAGCAGGTGGTATTTCAACCTCACACACAAGGTGGCTGGTTTTAAAAATGCAAAGTCTACAGTCTGCTATTTTCTAGGTGGCTTTTTGTTTGGATTCATTCATATTTATAAAAACATATGTTTTTCTGCTCTGGTTTCAGTTCTCCTCCATCTGCATTCTCATGCATTAATCAATTGTACAACTTTCCTCTGTAGCCTTCATTATCTAGTGTGGGTTTTTTTTTAAAAAAGAAAAGAAGAGAAGAAAGTGAAGAGAGATATAATTAAATGTCACTTTGCTTAAATAATACCTCTGTAAGCAGCACAGTGACTTCCGAAATGGGGAAATGGAAATGGCATGATTTGAACTAATGACCAGATTAAGAGGAGTTGGGTTGGGTGGTTGTTGCTGTTGTTTAACTCAGGGCTTTCTCTCTCTCTCTCCCTTCCTTGTAACGAATCATGACAAATTTAGAGTTCAGATGGATGGATGATTAGATTTTTTTCCCCACTCATCCCCACTCAAAAAATGAAATATTTCTATAATATTAAAGCCGTCAAATTGATCAAAGTGCAGTGTCAAAAGATATTGTAAGTGCTTCTTCTCATCGAGTTCCCAGGATGATTGCAAATCTAGGCACTTTTTTTTATCTCTCTCACTTCCCTTTCAGAAAAGGACTGCAGATTTCTAATATCCCATGCAGATAAATATGAATCATGAAATGAGCCAGCTGTCCTCAGCTGAATTCTCTTGCTGTGTGTGAACCAATGCACCCAAAAATCTGTAATGGTGATTTTGCGGGAAAAGTTTAAGGTTTGGGTTTTGGAGATTAGATTCCAATGCATTATGAGCTCATTGTCATAGTCAGGTGTGCATCTATGGGTGGGAGTAGCAAAATGAGGGTGTTGCACTCACAAATAATAATTATCTTTCCCCCAGTGAAATTTTCCTTTGGTTCCCAAATTTCTAGCACCGTGTTGACTGAAATGGTCAGTTGAGCGCTTAGAGCTTGTCTACACTGGCTGTTTAAATCAGGGGCCAGTCTGGAGCATTATCCTCCAGACTGATCCCAGATCAACCATGATGGTATCCACACACACTGGGCTTAATCTGGTACAATGACACATCATTGTTCCACAAGAGCCAGCCAGGCCACATCGGCTCCACTGGCTTGTCCTCTGTTTTTGCAGATGCCGCACCCACTCCCTTAACAGCCGAGCAGCTCCATGGACTGTACCACTTCCTGTACCCCCTCCTCCTTGGTTGCATAGGTGCCCCATTCTGACCTCCGCAGAAGTGACAGCGTGCCGGGCAGGCTTTCCATGAAGCTGCTTTGCCAGCAATGAAGCAGCAGTAGCAGATCCAATGAGGATCCATCCACTTCCCTGCACTTTTCAGTAAAGGGTAAGGGAGATGGCACCACATTTGTATGTCGACTACAGGATTGGGCTGAATAGAACCTGATCCAGCTGTCCACATGGCAAAAGAACCTGAGGTCACTCCGAAATTTCTGGGAAACCCAATCTTCCCCAACTTTGCTTAGTTTTTTTTAGCAAAGACAGGTTAAGAGCAAAACAGTGCAGTTCTTCCCCAGAAGTAGCTGTATGTCATCTGGACTGTGAGCACCAGATTCAGGGTGAGTCCTCAGTTTTTTGCCAGTGTAGACAAGCCCTCTGAAATATGATTTAGACTAAAGAAAAGGAGGAAAGCTATGGAAAGTGGACTGTAAGTATAAGAGTCCTCGGTATGAACTGTTTTCAATGTGTCACTCTCTGCAGTGCTAGAAATCTGGAGACTGGAGAGAAATTTCATGGGAGGGAACAGAATTCTCATTTGAGAGAGCAACACTCTTATCCCATCTCCCCATAGCTACAACTCCGATCATAGTCCAGTGCACCATGTTTCTGTGATGCAGAGTCTGATCATCACAGTGATTTTCACTAAAGGTTGACACTGTTGGGGGCCTACAGGTGATTGGTCCTTGAAAGAGCTTATGCTCTTCCTTTCTGTTCTTACTGGATGTTCTTGACACCTTCCTCAATGTGCAGGCAGTTACAAGAGGGAGGCAATGGAACATCATCCTTCACTTGCTTTCTGATTCTCTTCCTGGCGGTTGTGTATATTCGGCTTAAAAGCAGGTGGTGGGGAGAGAGAATAGCTCATGCTTACAGCAGTAAAGGGACGGGAGACCATAAGAAGAGACATGCTGGATCAGATCAAATGTCTTTCTAGTCCAGTGTACTGTTCCATACTCTTCAACTGTCCTGATTTGGCAGGGGCAGTCCGAATTAATTCTCTGTCATCCTGCTTTTTCAGCTGCTTTGAAAATGTCACAGTTTCGCTCTCCTCTTCCTCCTCCTGTTTCCCCCTTTTTGCTCAGTTTACCTCCATTGGTGCAAACTGGGTCCAGAATACAAAAGTAGTTTGCACTCAAGTGGAGAGGAGGGAGATAAGAGGAGGAGAATCTTGCCCTTCCCAGTAAGCTCAGGGAAAAGCAAACTGCTGCAGCCTCTCCTACCTTATGTGTTCTTCATTTTTAACACCTTTTGCCATCTTGATGACACTCTGACAAGTGTGTCATCAATTGACAGTTGATGACAAGGAGCCCTAGTGACACAGTGGTTAAATGCCAGTACTGCAAGTCACCATGTTGCAAGTTTGATTCCAGCAGGCTCCAAGGTTCACTCAGCCGTCCATCCTTTCGTAGGTCAGTAAAATCAGTACCCAGCTTGTGGGGGCAATTAGCTAACACACATTGGAAATGTAGTGTAGATGTGTAAATTGCTATTGCTTAAAAACAATTTGTAAGCTGCTCTGATAGCCTTGTGGCTGAAGAGCGGGGTATAAATAAATTAATAAATAAATAAACTCTGATGTAAACAACCAGTTAAGTATGGAAAGTGCACCAGGAAGATATAACTGCACCTGTACCCTACTTATTCAATGGTCCAGCAAATGATATTATAGACCTATACTGTTTCTGAAGTGGTGTGTGTGTGTGTGTGTGTAGGGGAGAGAGAAAAAGAGTGTGTGCCATGCTGACGAGTAATCATTGATGGTCCTAACTTCCATGAGTTCATCTAACGATGTCTACACTGATAGCCATCACTAAATTTTTATGGCAATGAATTCCACAGTAAATATGAATGGAGTCCCGCTGAGGCCAACGTAGCCAAAGGGCTTCCAAAACCTAGAACCAACATTGATCCTTCCTTACCTTCAATTGGAAATAGGTCGCTCCTCCCTTGAACTGTATCAGACAGCCCTGCAAGCAGAGGAATTATATATTTGATCATAGACATTCTGGCAGGCTATTTCATATTGCGCAGGTGTTATTTGTGAACATACAATAAATATTGCACCGCATTTGCAAACAAAGTAATAAATGATATGCAAGGACTATAGCAGTGGTGTAAGAGGAAGCTTGAGCTGTAATTTAGCATGATAGAAATATTTTCTGGGGGATGGGGGGGATGTCTGTGTTTTCAAGTTCTGTAGCTCAGGAGTTCCCAGACTTGGATCCCACTTACCAGATTTCCATTCCCCAGCTGTTTTTAGCTCAGAAACAGTTGAAAATTCAAGAAAACTACTTGCAAATGCAACAGTTTGGTATTTCCGCACACACCCAAACCCAAAATAGCAAATAGAAATGACATGTTATCACTTCCTACATGCCATGATGTGTCAGTGCATGGATAAAAATTGGCCCCTGCCTCCTGCAGAATTGCCAGTTCCTAATCATGTGGTGTAGTGTTTTGAGATTTAGACTCAAGCTCTGGAGACCAGTGTTCAAATCCCCACTTGGCCATGAAAACCCACTGGGGACTTTGGGCATGTCACACACTCTCAGCTTCAGAAAACCTCTTGATAGCTTCACCTTAGGGTCACCATAAGTCAGAAATGATTTGAAGGCACACAACAACAACAATCTACCGTCAATTTACTCAGTGAGTAATTCACCTTCACAATATTGGACACCAATCCTGTGTGAGTATTGGAAGACAGGTCTGCAAACAGAAAAAGAGATTTCTGCTTACTTCTTTCCTCAAATTGCTCTTGCAAATTCATAACAATTGTCTATCCAATGTAACTTTTTTTTCCCTCTGTGGAGGGAAAACATGATATTGGAATTAGCGAGAGTTTTGAGGGATGCCAGATCCATTTCATCTATTAGCTCACAGCCTCTTCTTGCAGATGCTTTCTGTAAATATTTGCCTTGCCTAGGCAATGAGGAAACTGAGCCATGGACAATGGAGCATCTTGCTAAAGGTCATTGTCTAACTCTGTAGAAAACGGGACTAGAATCCAGAGCAGTGTCTGCTTCCCATATGTTATACGTGTCTATTATGATAGAAGTAAATGTTATCTAAGAAAGTAAAGGAAGACTGTCAAGGTGTTTTGATGTGGTAGGGAATACAGAGAAAAGAAATTATGAAACAAATTCCTCAAACTTTATTGCTTATCAAATTAGAAACAATTTAGGGCTTTAAGAATTAAGTACCATTAATTACTGCCCAACAAATGCTTAACTACAATAGAGTACTTGTGGAAATCAAGAGGACTTCTGCATGAATGCTAAATAGCTTCATTAATGTTCAGTGCAATTTCATTGAGTGATAAATTAATTTGCCTGATGCTCTAAGAATTACTGAGTGGAATAGCAGGCAAAAAAAAGTGCATTGACAACAAAATGAGGGATTATTCTGTTCTCCAGCATGCTGAATATCTCATGTAGACATGATGTGCTGTTATAAAGCCTTGCCAGTTGGGTGACCAGGGTCTCATACACACTAGCAAGTCATTTGGGTAATTCCAAATAAATATAGCAAAAATAGAAGACAAAGAACAAGTTCCTTTTGATGTGTGCAGTGATGCCAAATAATAGGACAGGAGTATGGATGAAATGTAGACTGTGTCTACACAAGCCAGTGGTAGCAGCTTGGTACCACTTTAACTGGGGTTTGTTATCTGGTGAAGTACGTAGAATTTTCTGCTAGACGGCTGTAGTTCATCCCCTCTGAACTGAAGCAGTAGAGATTTACCAAACTATAAATTCCAGTATTCCATACCAGGAATCCACGACAATTAAAGTGGCATCAAATTGCTGTAACTGTATAGAATAGTCGATTATTGTCAGCAAGTATCAAATGCCCAGCACCATGAGCATCTCTGATATTTCTAGGTGAAATTGACCCTGTTAATGTGTGTCCCCCTCAAAAAAAGTGGAAAGGAACATCGGTTCACAAAAATGTTTATAAAATATGTTCCCCTTTTTCCCTTCCACCCCTGGGTCAACACCAAAATGATTCCAGCATTCAGAATGGAGTTGGTACATTGAAGTGGTGAAATGATAGGAAGAAGTTGCTTAATTTAGGGTGACTTTTCCTTGACAGAATTTAAAGTGAGAAGCACTTCTAGGAAAAAAGGTGAAGAAGGGAGGAGTCACTGTCTTTAGGAGCTGAGGGGGAAAGGATGTGATAGGCAAAACTATTTTTTTCTCCCTGTGATTAGAAGAAAACCCACAGAAGTTATAATTAGTAGGTTCTCCCAGGCAGTATGCAAGGGCTGATAGTAACAGCCTGCCATCACAAACAGGATGTGAAAGAATTTCAAGAGAGCTGATATTCTTCACAGAAGTATCCACTTTATACCTCCTGAGACTCACTGTGAGAGGAAGCAGAGCTTGCTTTGGAAATTTGCACATTTATGAGGCATGGTGTACGGTTTGGAGAAATAAAATGCAGTATACACAAAACCATGTATACATGAAAAATGAGTACAGTTTTAACATGCACAGATACATGCACATTGAAGAAAGATATTGACAAGCTAGAATGTATCCAGAGGAGAGATGGTAAAAGGGTCTGTAAACCAAGCCATAGGAGGAACTGGTTAGGGAGCTGGGTATGTTTAACTTGGAGAAGCGACTATTAAGAGGTGATATAACTACCTTTAAAAACCTGAATGGATATCATGTAGAAGATGGAGCTGGCTTGTTTTCCTTTGTCCAGAGATTAGAACACAAAGCAATAGATTTGAATTACAAGAGAAAAGATTCCAGCTAAACCAGTGGCTCTTAACCTTTTCTTTACCAGGGACCCCCTTTAAATATTGTTTGTTACTACAGACCCCCAAGACTTACGATTTAAAATGGTGGTGGTGGTGATAGTAGTAGTAGTAATACAATTACACCATCCATTAAACTTTGCCTCAGGGGCACTGGAAGAGTTTTCTCCGACTTCTTCCCGAAAGTTTGTGTCTGGAATGGATTGAATGGGAGCCAGCCAGCCTTAGCCTTGACTCCTGTCACATGGCTGCTCCACTATGGAGAGGAGGTGGGCCAACCAGTCTTCAAGCCTTCACAGACCCCCTGTGAGGACATCATGCCCCCCTGGGGGTCTGCAGACCACAGGTTAAGAACCACTGAGCTAAATATTATGAAGAAAGTCTTGGCTGTTAGACAGTGGGAAAGATTTCCTCAGAGAGTGGGTGAAAGACTCTCCTTTGGAGGTCTTTAAACAGAGATTGGCTGGCCATCGTTCAGAGGTGTTTTAGTTGTGTATTCCTGCATTGCAGGAAGATGAACAAGATGGTCATTGTGGTCCCTTCCAATGCCATGATTTAACCAAGGCTTTAATCAAGGGTAAAAATGCATTAAAATTGTACAAAAATAAGTGCATTTGAAAAATGTGTACAAAATGTGTGCATTTGAAAAATACATACAAAAATGTGTGCACACATTTGAAAAAGATACATGTCAATGCCTTTGCAGGAAGAGAGGGGAAAAAATCTTGCAGTGGGATTCAAAAGATGGCACAAGAATGCAGATGGGGTTTGGAGAAATGCAACAAAACGGTAGCCAATAGTTTTCAAATCTTTAATCACAAGAACCTTTGCATGGAAGTGCAGTCTTTTGCCATACATCCCCTTACACCTCTCATCTCTACTCAGTGTCCATATGCCTGGGGAGCAACATCTCTGAATGGCAGATCTGCCCATTGTGTTTTTTAAAATTATTATTAGTACGGTAGTATTATTTCTGAAGCCTTCATGGTACTGAGTAATTTTCACATTGTTCAGGCTGCTTTTTCCTTGCCATTTGACAGCCACCTGCAGTCCCCACAAATCTGGTCTCTCCAGTTCCCTTCAGTACATATTACCTGGATTTCAGCAAGATGTTGCCTGTCCCATGAGGCTTTTTAGTGTTCCGCTTCTTTGTTGTCTTATTGATCTTCCCTACCAGTTATGATCCTGATGCCTATATTAAACTTGAACAAAAGCGTCAGCTGCAATAGGTCTGAGAGATTTTGGCAGCAGCATTTAGTGTCTCAGTGAAGTGCTCCTGTCACCCCTTTCTCCCTATTATCCTTTTCCTGCTCTGTCATTTGCTTGTCTTGTCTGTGGCCTTTAGAACACATCTCCTTCCTCTTTGCCTTCTTTTCGTCACAACATACCACAAGTCAGCTTGGCATTTTTGAAGCAGGCTTTCTAGAACATGGCTCTGTTGAGCTTGTAACATCAAACCCCACAGGAAGATTGCAATATATATATATAGGCTTTATTATTTATGTTTGTCTATATTACCATGCTGCACAATTATTTATTAGTCACTCCAACCATTTAAAATTTTGAATATAGCCAAATACTTACATATATATATATATATATATATATATATTATTTATACCCCGCTCTTCAGCCACAAGGCTATCAGAACGGCTTACAAATTGTTTTAAGCAATAGCTATTTATACATCTACACTACATTAAACAGTTTCCAATGTGTGTTAGCTAATTGCCCCCACAAGCTGGGTACTCATTTTACTGACCTACGAAAGGATGGAAGGCTGAGTGAACCTTGGAGCCCGCCGGAACCGAACTTGCAATGTGGTGACTTGCAGGACTGGCATTTAACCACTGCACCACCAGGGCCTCATTTCTTCTGTCATGGATTGAAGGAAATACTTGCTTCTAGGCCTCTTCTGTCATGGATTGAAGGAAACAGGTAGGCTTCCATCCAAATAGATTTGGACCTCCTTGGCTTTAGCAAGGTGGCTGCATCATATGCCTTTAATCCTGCATGTCCTTGGACATGTTATGGTTAGAACCCATTAAGTGCCAAGCTAGACATGAAATTAAGTATGTGGTTGTTATCAACATGACTTGTTTTGTTACTACAATCTGCCTTCTGTATCCATGGAATCTGGATCCATGGATTCAACCAACCACATTTCAAAAACATTTAAAAAAAAATCCAAAAAGGAAACCTCAATTTTGCAATTTTACACAAGGGACACCATTTTACTATGCCATTGTATATAATGGGACTTGAGCATCCACAGATTTTGGTATACATGGACCCAAACCCAATGGATATCAATGACCCAGTGTATGTGGCTTCAAGCCAATGCCAAAATATAGTGTCCCCACCCTATTGTTTTCTTGGCTAGATTTTTTTTCCAGCAGAGGTTTTCCATTGCCTTCCCTTAAGGCTGGGAGAGTGTGACTTGCCCAGGATCTAAGGGAATGTTCTAGGGGAATGGCATTCCACATAGTGGACACCACAGTCCTAAATGACCTGTTTTGACCAGCTGCACAGCAGACCTCAGGATTATGTGGCATCAACCAAGACAGCCTTTCCAGGTGTCCTTAAGGGCCAAATGGATCTTTAAGAGAGAAGGTCATCTCTCTGTCAGCCGGGACCCAAGTTGTTTAGGGCTTCATAAATGAACAAATGTTGTGGTGCTTACCATGTTCTGGTAATCTTTTTTAATGATTTAAATATGATTTAAAAACTGCCATGGGTTTGCCATTGAAAATAGCCCGAAACCCTTCAGCTGATCCAAAACAGGATAGTGAGCTTTTTATGGACTAGATGAGATCATAGAATCATAGAATCATAGAATTGCAGAGTTGGAAGAGACCACGAGGGCCATCCAGTCCAACCCCCCTGCCACGCAGGAAATCACAATCAAAGCATCCCCGACAGATGGCCATCCAGCCTCTGTTTAAAGACCTCCAAGGAAGGAGACCCCACCACGCTCCGAGGGAGTGCGTTCCACTGCCGAACAGCTCTTACTGTCAAAAAGTTCCTCCTCATGTTGAGGTGGAATCTCTGCTCCTGGAGCTTGCACCCATTGCTCCGTGTTCCAGTCTCTGGAGCAGCAGAAAACAAGCCTGCTCCATCCTCAGCGTGACATCCCTTCAAATACTTAAACAGGGCTATCATATCGCCTCTAAACCGTCTTTTTTCCAGGCTAAACATACCCAGCTCCCTAAGTCTCTCCTCATAAGGCATCGTTTCCAGACCTTTCACCATTTTAGTTGCCCTTCTCTGCACACGCTCCAATTTGTCAATATCGTTTCTGAATTGTGGTGCCCAGAACTGGACACAGTATTCTAAGTGAGGTCTGACCAAGGCAGAATAGAGTGGCACTATGACTTCCCTTGATCTAGACACTATACTTCTATTGATACAGCCCAAAATTGCATTGGCCTTTTTAGCTGCCGCATCACACTGTTGGCTCATGTTCAACTTGTGGTCTACTAGGACTCCTAGATCCCTTTCGCACGTAGTCTCATTCAGCCAGGTCTCTCCCATCCTATATTTATGCATTTCATTTTTCCGCCCTAAATGCAGTACTTTACATTTCTCCGTATTGAATTTCATTTTGTTAGCTTTGGCCCAGCTCTCCAGTCTATCCAGGTCATTCTGAATTTTGATCCTGTCCTCTAGGGTATTAGCTACTCCTCCCAATTTGGTGTCATCTGCAAATTTGATAAGTATGCCCCTAATTCCCTCATCTAAGTCATTGATAAAGATGTTGAATAGCACTGGGCCCAGGACAGAACCCTGTGTCCCCCCACTGGTCACATGTTTCCAAGACGAAGAGGAGCCACTGCTGAGCACCCTTTGGGTTCGGCCGGTCAACCAATTACAAATCCATTGAACAGTTAACTTGTCTAGCCCACATTCTACAAGCTTGTTTGCAAGAATGTCATGGGGAACCTTGTCAAAGGCCTTACTGAAATCAAGGTATGCAATGTCCACAGCATTCCCTTCATCTACCAAGCTGGTAACTTTATCAAAAAAAGAGATCAGATTAGTCTGGCATGACTTGTTTCTCTGAAACCCATGCTGACTTTTTGTGATTATGGCATTGCCTTCTAAATGTTCACAGACTCTCTGTTTAATGATCTGTTCTAGAATCTTCCCTGGTATTGATGTCAGACTAACTGGACGATAGTTGTTGGGATCCTCTTTTTTCCCCTTTTTGAAGATGGGAACAACGTTTGCCCTCCTCCAGTCTGCTGGGACTTCTCCTGTTCTCCAGGAGTTCTCAAATATTATTGCCAATGGCTCTGAGATTATATTTGCCAGCTCTTTTAATACTCTTGGATGTAGTTCATCTGGTCCTGGAGATTTAAATTCATTTAGATTAAGAAGGTATTCCTGTACTACCTCTTTACTTATTTTGAGCTGGCTTTCCCCTATTGTGTCCTCTGTTCCATTCTCCTCAGGTTGGTCCTCCTTTTCCTTTTCTGAAAACACTGAGGCAAAGAAGGTGTTGAGTAATTCTGCCTTTTCTCTGTCCCCTGTTAGCATTTTGCCATCTTCTCCACGTAGCGGCCCTATCATTTCCTTCTTCCTCCTTTTGCTGCGGACATACCCAAAAAAACCCTTTTTATTGTTCTTAACCTCCCTAGCAAGCCTGAGCTCATTCTGCGCTTTAGCTTTTCTGACTTTACTCCTACACGTGTTCGCTATCTGTTTGAATTCTTCTTTGGTGATTTCCCCCCTTTTCCATTTCCTATACATGTTCCGTTTAAAGCTTAGCTCCATTGAAAGTTCTTTAGTCATCCATCCTGGTTTCTTGAGACACCTCCCATTTTTCTTCCTCAATGGTACTGTTTGAAATTGTGCCTTCAGTATCTCCCTTTTGAGAAAGTCCCATCCATCTTGAGGTCCCTTCTCTTTTAGTATTCTTGACCATGGGATCATCCCCAGTATTTCCCTGAGTTTATTGAAATCAGCTCTCCTAAAGTCAAGAATGTGTGTCTGACTATGCCTGGCTTCTCCTTTCCATTGTATAACAAACTCCAGGAGAACATGATCACTCTCACCTAAGGATCCCACCACTTGCACCCCATTAACCAGGTCGTCTCTGTTGGTTAGGATCAGATCTAAAATAGCTGACCCCCTTGTTGCCTCTTCCACCTTTTGGACCATGAAATTGTCTTCCAGGCATGTAAGGAATTTGCTAGACCTTGTAGTTTTGGCTGAGTTAGATTGCCAGCAAATATCAGGATAGTTGAAGTCACCCATCACTACTACATCTCTCCTTTCTGCATGTATGTTCATCTGTTCTAGAAAGGCAACATCCAATTCCTCTGTCTGATTTGGGGGTCTGTAGTAGAGTCCCACAATAACATCCCTGTTGTTTCCCTCCCCTTTAATTTTTATCCAGATGCTCTCCACCTGGCTTCCAGTATTGATGTCGTGGATCACTTCACTGGTGTAAATATCCCTGACATATAATGCTATTCCTCCTCCTTTCCTGTTTGGCCTGTTTCTCCTATAAAGGTTATACCCCTCTATTCCTACATTCCAATCATGAGACTCGTCCCACCAGGTTTCAGTAACGCCTATTATATCATATTTGTTTTGTAGTGCAAGGAGTTCAAGTTCATCTTGCTTATTTCCCATGCTCTGTGCATTAGTGTAGAGACATCTGAGACCATGTGTTCCCTTTACTTGCTCCCTGTGCAAGTTTTTTTGCCTCCCACTGTTGGGTCCTTGCGCTGTTTGCCTTGTTCCCTCTATGACAGTTTGACTATTTTCTCCAGCCCTTTTGCCTTCCAGAATACTGTCTCCCTCCCCCATTTGACTCAGTTTAAAGCCCTCCTGATCAAATTCTTGAGACTGTTGGCAAAAATGTTTCTTCCAACTGTTGTAAGATGCACCCCATCTCTTGCCAGAAGTCCCCCCGCATGGAAGCGCAGTCCATGATCCAAGAATCCAATTTGTTCTCGGCGACACCATCTACGGAGCCAGTTGTTTACGTCGGCTATTTTCCTCTCCCTTCTTGGACCATGCCCTTCAACTGGCAGAAGAGACGAGATGACCAGCTGTGCGTTCATTTCTTTCAGCTTCCTCCCCAGGGCCTCATAATCTCTTCTGATCTTGGGAAAGCTGTGCTTTGCAGTATCATTGGTTCCCACATGGACCATATTTGTAGCATGGCATTAGTTTGTGATCTCCACTGACTTTCATTTCTGGTCTGTTTCAAAATGATGGTATCAATGTTTAGAGACCTAAAGAACTTGGGGCCAGGGTACATGAGGGACCATCTCCATCTATCTCCTCAAACCTTAAAATCATCTTCAGAGACCTTTCTCAGAGTACCATATGTAGCAGGGGGTCTCCTAAGAAAAGGGATTTTTCAGTGATGCCTCCCAATTTCTGGAATGCCACCTCACCAGAGAGGCTCTGCCACTGCCTACGTTGTGTTGTTTTTGGCACAAGGTGAAATTCTTCTTTTATTCTCCCACACTTTTTAGTCCTTGAGTTTTTAAACATGATGGTTGTGCATGTAAAAACTATGCACCAATGTTGGTTTTTACTTTGCTTATTTGTTCTTTGTTTATTTTTTAACTTTTGATTTTATTCCATTTTCTTACCTTTTTGAAGGGTCCTATTTTATGTTTTATCATACTCCTCGTAATTTATGGTTTTAATTTAGTTTTAGGAAATGCCCAGAGAGCTTTAACTGTTGGGGTGTATGGCAATGTAATAAATAAAATAAGCCTCATACTCGTATATACAAAACACTGCCTCGGGTTAATCATGTTCCTCGAAATCCTACTTGCATTTTCCGCCATTCTTGTAGTGTATCAGGCTGTGAGATTTTGGGGTGGTAGTGGTGGTGGTGGAAAGTTTAGAAATTCTGGTACACAGTTTCCCAGAGTGTGTGCTTTTTAATGCATTTTCCCCACTTTTTTGGCTCCATTCTCCTAACTAAAGTGCATTTAGAAAAGCTGTGTACATTTCTTTGCTTATTTTCATTTGAGGGAAAGGGAATCTGCCACTTTCTTCCCAATAACAGGAAACCCCAAAATAGGTGCATCTTTTCATTGATAGCCCTGTAGAGCATTGGTGGACTGATTTTATTTTTTCCAAAAAAGAGAAATCTCCAATGTGAATTTCTTTTCCAGCCTTCAGTACTGCCCATCATGATGATGGACACTGTACTCATGATTATAGTAACAGCCCTTATGTGCATTAGCGATACCCAAGTCATTCTCAGCCTGTGACTTGATAAGCTATAATGAGTAGAACTTGTATGCACACAAAACAAGGAGCTACTGTCCTATCAGTTAATCTCCTGATTTAGCAAATGCCAGCTCTCCATGCCAGCTTGGTTAACAGCTGCTTACTAGTTTATTTATTCCCCCTGCAATTGTCAGGGGAGGATAATTTCAACTACATGCCACATCTCATTGACAGCAACCACCTGAAAAGTTAGGGATGAGAGTGAAAGGGGATGAGCCAAGGCAGGCTGCGAGGAGGGAGCGCCTGGAGTTAATGTAGGATGGGAAAAGCGAGAGGAGTCATACAGTATTCAATGACATCGTGTCAAGACACAGATAGGGGTAGAATGGTAATTAAAGTAAACAGTACATCAAAGGCTTGGCTATAGCCGTTATTTAAATTGAAACTCATGTAGCTTTGTTAAAAAAAAAAGTGTTACTGAGACCTTTGGAGAATATTAATGATGAAGGAAGCAGAATGTTTGAATATCAATCCGTTTGTCTTGATGGCACACTATTGCATGGGAGGTGGTGGAGCACCCTTACCTCTGAGCTGACTTAAGACTTCACCTTGCCAGAGTATCCAGGAACCTCGGAGGAAAATATACTAAATTTGAAGCCTGTTGCTGAAGGCTTGAGTGGTTATTTCAAACCAATGTAGCCTTCCTGGTCTCTATAGGTCCTAGACATGTGTACTTCTTGCTTGATTTTTATTTCCATCAGTTTTCTTTCCTACGCACATTCCATCCTCTGGCCTTCTCCTCTTTGCCCTCATTCCTTTGGATTGCCTCTTCAGGTTTCTCCTTCCCTACCCCTATTTCTATTTAACCTCTCCCACTGAATCTCTCTCTCCCTTTCCTGGACCTCTGGTTATTCTACCCGTAACTCCTTTAGAACATTGATGTTGCTCTGTAGAGTATGAGTATATTTAGTTTATTGCTTAATCCAGAGAACATTGCAAAGAATAAAAATAGTACAAAACACCCATGCTTTCATATATTTACAAGACCATAACTAAAAATTAACTATATATGAGTTTTATATACCTAAACCTGAAATAAATAGCATGAATTATAAAACAAGTCACATTATAGTAAGAAAGGAAGAGTAACATTTAACCTTTAGTGTCAAACTAAAGCATTTTATACTCTCATATCTTCAGGTTCCTATAACAATTAGCCAAAATAGACTCCAAGAATTTGTCTTTGCATCTGGCAGCCTTCTCCACAAATGCAGTCACATGTTGATTTGTTGATTGTAACAGAAAACTAAGGAGATTATCAGGCACAGGGGAAAGCACCAAAAAACTGCATTCCCAACCATGTCAGAAGATCGGTAGGAGAAAGGGAAGGGAGATGTTACCAGACACCTACGTCCTTCAGCCATTCCCGGGGCATAGCACTGCCATAGACAAGGCTTCCCTTTTCCATTGATAGGGACAAGCCACTAATAAAAAGTAATAAAAATTACTTTTATTGGTTAGAAAAGGACAAGCCCCTAATAAAAAGCCTTACTCACACCTGCACTACACCCCTAAAACACTGGAGGATGTTGTCTGATAATGTTGTCCCTTCCTGTTCTCCTACCCATCTTCTGATGTGGTTTTGGTCCCATCTGATAATCTCCTAAGTTTTTTCTTTTTACACCCCAATATTTCACTTTCTTTAGCAAAGGCTCTAAATAGCTTTCTCTAATATATTTGACACTCAAGTACATAATGAACCATATCTTCCAGAGCTGGCTCACCACAGACACACAGCCTCTCTTGTGCTAGGATACCATTGAATCTTCCCCATTTCATCATTGCATCCATTTGTTCAAAACGTAAGTGGGTATGAGTAAGGATGGAAGGAACATGGGGGCAGGGGGGATTGAACAATGGTGGAATAATGAGTTTCTTGAGTATCAGGAGACCTTGATGAGGAGAGTCAGGACTCTTCACAATTACAGGACTTACTCTGTGTGAAATATACACATGGCTTTTCTGTGCAGAAAGTCCCATTTTCTGCGTGAAAGTAACGTGTCTGCACAGAAGATGTTGTTTACTGCATAGAAAATACTGATTTTGTGCAGCAAACTTGTTCATGCCATCTGAAGTTTCATCTTGTGAAAAAGGCAGGATATTAAAAAAAAAAAAGTAAGCAGTTGTTCAAAAAATGTGCATTTTCTTGCACAGATTAAGTCCTGAACTGTGAACAGTCTTCAAAAATTGTGCAGTTTTCCATTACTTTTTATAGCAAGGAGAAAAAAAATGTAATATCATTTGTTCTTGCTCTTGAGAACAAAACTTGCAAAGATTTACATCCCTTGATCTGAGGAGCCGAGCCAGTGAGAAGCAGAGACCATTAGGAAGGGGTAAGAAACCCGGAGTTGTTGGAAGCTAAATCCTATTGTTGGTGATGATTAGCCATGCTGCCTGCAGCTCCAAGAATCCAGAATCATCTAGAGGGTACAGTTTCCTCACTCCTGCCAATCACGTTGAGAACAGCTTGGTCAATGGCAGCCAGAGACAGTTTGGTGAATATCACACTATACTATTATAGTGCTATTATTCCACTTTAAATGCACTGACTGGCTCCTGTTGGAATCCTGGGATCTGTAGTTTAGGGAAGGGCATTTAACATTCTCAGCCAGAGAGCTCTTAGGCCTCCCTAAACTACAAACCCCAGAATTTCACAGGAGGCAGACAGAGCAGTTGAAGTGGAATAATAGTCCTATAACAGTGTAGTATGATAAAGTCCAAAGGACTTTGTCTCATAGAATCTGTAATGCTAAGGTAACTTTAACCATTTGAGGTGACAGGCCTTACTGCCAGACATAGTGTGTGTGTGTGTGTGTGTGTGTGAATATGTGTATAATAAGTTACTGTTGTGTGCCTTCAAGTTATTTCTGATTTAAGGTGACCCTAAGGGAAATTGTCAGAGTTTTCCTGGCAAGATGTGTTCAGAGGCAGTTGGCCATGGGTCTAGGATGTTTGAACATGGTCAGTTCAGTGCGGCCTTTTCAATGTGGCACAGTTCTGCTTCTGCATCACTTGATAATTGAAAATTTTGTTAAGAAAATGCAATCTAAACCATTTCTGTTTGGCTGGGATTGCCTTGCAAAACTATTTGGGTATCAATTGATATTACTGAAAATTGATAGTAACCCTACCCCTTACCCAAATGGTTTTGCAATGCAAACCCAACATAGCCGACATGGTTTTGATCACATTTTCTTGACAAAATTATCAAATATCAATTGATATGCAAGCAGACCTGCACCATGCTGAATTAGCCATGCTGAGCCAGCCACATTGAATTGTCCCATTCCATTTGCCACTGCCTTCCACTGAGGCTGAGAGAGTGTGATTTGGTCATGGTCACCTAGTGGGATTCCATGGCTGAGTGGAAATTTGAAACCTGGTCTTCCAGAGCCCTAGTCCAACACTCAAATCACTACACCATGTTGTCTCTCTATTAGTTTTAGTATAGTCTACAATATAGCACCATAAGAATTATAACTTCATCTTCTTTTTGCAATATCAAGACACCTAAAGAGGTATAATGTACTTATGTATTGTATAGATTTAATACAGATATAAGATGAATGTAGGATAAGAATGAATTACACAAGAAAAATATTGGTATAATAACAGCAGCAAACGAGGCATAAAAACCAAAGAACTATTGTTGGTGTTGCTGCTGCTGCTGCTGCTGTGTTGTTATTGTTGTTATTTGGTATAACTTTGCCCTTAGAGATCTTATGAATGTGTGCATCTCAGGCTAGCTGAAAACCTTCAAATTCTTTTTTCTTTTTTGTTTTTGTTTTTAATATCTAAGGATCACTCATGGGTTAGAAAAGGAAGGCCCTTTGACAGTTATGGCTTCATTTATTGGAGGCTTGTGGGAAGTTGCAGAGAAGTGTCCAGAAATTGCATGCATGTGTATGCATCTATGAAAATTGCATACATTTTCCATCTATGAAAAATAGCTGTATGCCTCCACCCTGGGTCTTCAAGCCATTCCACTTAATACTCCAGACACTAAAATGACCCCATTGTTTTCTTTATGATCCCTTGTGATAGCGAGTTGTGCCAGAGATATCATATCTTTGATCTCTCAGTACGGATGTTAAGGTTCTCTTGAGTTCAGTTGTAGCTCCTTGAGATTAATACCTCATGGCATTCTCAGCACCATGCTGTCCTAACCCATACATCAGAAGATGTCATGCTTGGCGCAAGCCTCTTGCCTCCATAGCATCATGCTGCCAGGATAAATAAGCCTTAGCTGGCTCCATTCCTCCCTTTTGCTATGTGCAAATAGCTCAGCAAAGACCATGAAGATCCCCTATACATGGGGAGAACTGAGCTTGAAAGCTACTCTTTACAAATAGCAAGTTATTTGTAATGGAGACCCCTTATATCAAGGCAGAATTGACCTTGAATGTAACTATGTACAAAGAGCAAGTTACTTGTAACTAATTCCCCTTCCAATTTAGAAATCAGAGCTACAGTGGCCCTTGGTATTTACTGGGATTTGGTTCCAGGACCCCCATCCCATGTATATCAAAATCTGTGGATGTTCAAGTCCCATTATATACAATGATGCAGTAAAATGGTGTCCCTTATATAAAGTGGCAAAATCAAGGTTTGCCTTTTGGAATTTTTTTTCTTTTTTTGGCAACAGGGGGGAATATTTTCAAGCCATGGATAGTTGTCTCCATGGATACAGAATCTGTTGGTATTGAGGGCATGCTGTACATTGCATTAGAGTTGTAAGTTATAATGATGGCTAACACCACACTTTTTGTGGTGTAACTGTCATATTTTGTTACAAGTTATTATTACAGAGGTGTGGTCTCCAGAAGAGGTGGAGGAGGAAGAGTTGAAGCTGACCAGTGCTGTCGCTTGTGCCACTGAATCATGGTCTCTTGAATATGTTGTGTTGTGGGAGTGGATTTTTGTCATCTTGTAGCTTTCAGATTGTCTCTCTGGCTTTTCTTCGCAAACGAAGATTCAGAAGGACTCATCCCGCGCTTTCTGTAAGCGCGCTGATGACTGAAAAGGCCAATCCAAGATAAACCTGTCCAGTTGCAGAAAGCACAGCAGAAGGTCTCCTTGGGTGATGTTTCCGGGTTGTGATTCTTTCTGTGTTGTCGTTTCTCTTCAAGACTTGTTCAGCGTGAGCTCTCAAGTAAGGCTGCAGCATTGTGGATAGTGCGTCTCCATGCCTCCCGATGTGAGGCCAGGGCGGACCATTGTTGGTGATCAATTTGGCCGAGCCGGAGATGTTGTATCAAAATGATTAAAAGCCTGTTTTAGTTTCTTTGAAGAAGCAGGAAAGAGACAAAAACTGCAACAATAACAAATTTCTTTGGGGCCCTTGGAACTACAGCAAATAACTTTTTAAGGGTATCTTCCCACACTCTGCGTGAGAGGGATGGTAGATAATCCAACAGTATAAAGCACAGTAGGAAGTAACCCAGAGAACCACAATGAGCCTAATATCAGCAACCAAGAGAAGGTAGCCAAGTTTCCTTATTTGTTTGAGTCTTCCTTTGGCAAGCAAGATGAGCAAAGCTGTGCAGCGGTTTCTCTAAGATGCCTTTATAGGGAGCGACAAACCAATGTACCTCCAGGGTGCCCATCTGCCTCCTAATTCATTTCAAATCTCATCCATTAAACAAATGAATTATGATGAAAATCACTCTCTCTTTCCCTTGCCTTTTGTTTAGGTAGTTGCTTTCCTAGGAACAGGCATGCAACTAATTCTTTTTGCAGTCTTGGCTTGCATGACGGTGAAGTGCCCTTTCTCAATCAGCCCAAGTAAGGGTTAAATGGACCTTTATCCTCTTCATTGGAGACTCTTTTCCAAGAACTAGGGCAGTAAGAATCAAAAGCAGCCCACTCAGCATCATTGTAAAGAGAGAGAGAGAGAGAGATTTTCTGACTTTCTGGTGCACAGCTGCAGATTTCTTTCCTTTCCCCTCTGTCTTAAAGGGAAGAGCTGGAGATAAATTTAACCTAGTCTCCTGGAAAATGAAGGCAGCAATGTCTTCTGCCCATAAACTCCCCCCTTGTTTGCAGGCATGCCAAGTTACTCTTTGCTCGTGTCAGATTTCATAAACCAACAAAGCTTAAGGAAACATTTTAATGCACTTGGAAGTTTATATTTTTCATTCACTTTTTGCTTAGCCCATTTCTAAGGACTCGGACCAGGTATCAACAGTTTAAAAAGAAACAAGCTATTAAAATTGAATGTGCGCACCCCACACACACACAAAAGAGAAGAACATTAAATCTGAGGCTTCCATAACCTACGCTGCTGCTGAATGCCAGCACAAACCACATATTTAAAGGGTATCCAGAAGATATTCAAGCTCAGCTTGTAGTTTGAATCTCAGCAGAGCAGACCTATTGAATAAATTGTTGAATCATGAGTCAACACTTATGTCACTGGTTCTCATTGGTCCTCTTAGTTCAGTATTGTCTGCACCAGAGATGGGGAACTGGTGGCACTACAGAAATCATGAGAAGAGCTTTGCTGAAATAGACCAGAGGTCAATATAATTCAAAATTCTTTCTCCAGAATTCCACACAAGGTTCTCTCCTACGTTTTCCTCAGGTGTGCCTGTGAGGGTGGCAGAACGTGAAACAGGGCCTTCCTCGAAGATCTAAAGAGTTCATCACAGTTATATGGAAGTCCTTCAGACAGATTTATTTTCAGTTCCTCTCCTAATGGCCCCATAAAATAAAATTTGGCCTCTCCACAATAGTCATATACATTAGATTCATGTTTTGACTGAGCTGCTTTCCCCAAGAACCCTTTCCTGTCGGTCCCTCCCAGCTCTGTGCTTACCACATATATATAGTTAGCATTTTTTTTTCTGAGAGTATGCACTGATTTCACTTACTTATACTGAAGTACAGTTTCTGTTTTAATATCCATTCCCTGAGCTTCAAGAGATCCAATTGAAGCTCTTCAATGTCCTTTTCTGTTTTTCCCACCTTAAAATATTGTGTTATCAACAAACTACTTCATTGCAGATCTTTAAATCCAGATCATATATGAACTGTTTAAAACAAACACTGGTGCCAGTGTAGATCTTTGAAGGAACCCATCATTTATAGCCTTCCATTGCTGTCCCAAGGTTTGGAAAAGTTATTCTGTTAGACTACCTTCCCTGGAACTTACAGAATGTTGTAATCCAGAAAAGGATTTTGTCCTCAAACCTTAAACCGTATATTTGTTGTACAGACTTGCTTCTCTCTTTTCTATAGCCCGTTATGAAGCCATAAGCCAATCTTTCTATTTATCCCACGATTGCTAGGGTATTTGCTCAAGAGTATTGGTGGGGGACATAGACAAGGGCCTTCAGAAAACCCTAGAAAACAAAGCAATTGTTTGTAGATCATCATGTCCACATACTTGTTGACATTCTTGAAGAACCTGAAAAGGTTAGTGACCTCGCTCAAACCCAATATTGTCTATGGAACCTTCTAGGCCAGGCGTATTTGCTGGTTTGAGTAGCTAAGAGGAAAATAGGACAATAAGAAACTGAAAGAGGCGAGGAACATGTGTCCTTCCAGATATGTTCCGGCTGCTACTCTCATGATGCCTCCCCACTGGCCATGTTAGCTAGTTTTTATGGAGGTTATAGTCCAGCAACATCTGGAAGACCACATGCTCCCCATGACCAACATGGCTACTCCTGGTTAAATATATTCAAGAATGAAATCAGTGAAGAATTACAGCTGGAATCCTCTTGGAGATTTACATCTGCATAAACACTGTAATTATTCTGCTATGCAGGGAATCTCATCTCGATTTTCTCCCACCCCAAAAAATCTCTACTTATGAGGAAGCAGCCTCTGAGATTGACAGGGGTCTGTTCCACTTTTGATTGAGAAACAGCTGACTGATGGTCCCACCCTTTCCCATGAGTGATCTCTTACATGACAAGCAGAAGTATGGTAGAACTTCTGTCGCTATTCCCCCTCACACTGGAGATTACTTGTTTGAAGGGGTGGGATTGTCAGCCAGCTGCTTCCAGATCCCCATTGAAACAGACCCCAATCAATCACAGGGGTTGTTTAGATGACAAAAAAAAGATCCCCCAAAGAATGTGGGCAGAATACTTTTGTCCAGATGAGCTCCTGCTGGATTTCGCCATATTAGGAAAGAGAAGGGCTAAATACTCCAAGTAGCTTGTGGTAACAGCTTTCGTTGTTTCTCACAATCTTTTTTTAAAAGTATGTGAAAATGTGCACAACAGGCTGTCTGAACAACCAATTCAAATTGGGGCACAACTAGGAAGTCAAAATATGATTGGTGGGATTGCACAGGAGTGGGCTTGCCGGCAATGAAGTGGCTGGAACCGCCATTGTTGTTTTCGGGGACACGACCGAGCACTATTTTCAAGCAGCAGAGCAAAAAAAATGTTTGTAAGCAGATCACTCTTCCACATCTGTCATCTAACAGCAAAAAATGCAGAGGGGGGAAGGAGGGAGCTTTTTGGGAGATAATAAGGCAGGTAATTCACTCGCGGCCACCATCTTTTCTCATGGGCATGCTCCGTGTGAACTTCAAGCTCGGATAGCTTTCCATGCCAGCGATCTTGCTAATGATTCATGGGGACAAATGAAAACTACTGTGATAGTGAGGTAATGTATTATTTTTTGCAATTAATTCTCCTGTCTAGCTGAGCCCACAGTGTCTACTTCCTGGTAAGTGGAGACTGAGAGACTTTCGCCCTAAACTGGAGGCTACGTATGGATCATGAATATGAACAGTCATGAGTGTGTAACTCTTGCTTACATATTCATAACAGAATTCTAGCCTACATCCCTAGCTGGGGTGGGAGTATTTTTGAACAGGACACAAAAACCTAGAGAATAGCCTCCTGTACACTGTTCAATAAAGGTCTTTCTCTCACACACACACATATGTCACTAACCAGAGTCTGGCCAGTATCTATCTCTTCCTAAAGGCACCGCCCTTCCTCATTATGTGCCAAAAACCTGAATAAAATTCCTGTCCAGCAACCATGGAAGTGGTGGCCTGAAAGGTGCAGCAGACTCCTGACTTATATAATGATGGACACTTTGTGACTGTGTTAATAAGTTCCACTAGACTTGGATGCTCACGTAACACTGTGTGTGTAACCAACTGGGAGACGGGTAATGAGAAGGAGCAATGTAATTAGAAAAGAGCTTTCTTTCCTCTCTGCCTAAGCCTCCATTCAGTAGCCTCTGGGGAACAGGGTTTCAATTTTTAAAGTTCTGTCACAACAGGTTAGAGTATTAGCGATCACGGTTCACTACCATCTGTATTTCTTCCGTTTGTGGCATTTATGATGGTTATCCACATTAATTATTTCGTTGCTAAAGTCCTTTCTAATTTCAGAACACCTTTATTTCTAAGAAAGATGGATATTAAATATGCCACACATCAGCGTGGGGTTCCATTACACCATGCTATTAAGTTTCAATGCTGTAGACTTGGCACAGAAAAAAAAAACCACAAAAAAAAACACCCTTTGCTTTTTGTAATCACTGCCAAGTGTTTTAGTGTTGTGGCTCAGAATAAGAAATACAGATGATGACAGGAACTGATTTCTTATTAGGAAGCGGAGCAGACATTTGCATAAATCAGAAGGGCATTGCTAACATAATCCTTTGGTTCCTGGCATTGCTCAGGAGGATGCCTGAGGCTGGTGAGGCATGGAGGTAGACTCTCCAGTTCCTAAGTGGGGAAGCTTCATGGTCCCAAATTCTGCAAAAAGGTTTCGCATATAAATGAAATTATGCTGATGCAGTCTGTATGAGATGTATTTCCATGGCTTTGCCTTGAGAAATAGCTTTGCACATTGTTTAGGGCAGGGATGGGCAGGATATACTACAGGTCGACCCCCGTAGCCACGGATTTGGTATCCAGGGCTTCAATTATCCATGTCTGAAAAAATGTGTTCGCTCTAGGCATTTCTTGGTCCCCCAATGTGATTCTACAGTCAACTTCTGTCATTCTTCTCATTGTAAATAATAGGGTTCCCTATTACCCATGGTTTCAGGTATCCATGGTAAGTTTTAGAACATATCCCTCGCAGATATGGGGGGTCAACCTGTACTCGTCTTTTGATTTCATGCTATATTTGGAACTTTGCTATAGACAATCCTTCTTTTTTCCCCTCCTCCCTGTCCCCCAGCCTTTGAATGCTAGAAGGGAGGTACTGAATCAACAGGTTAAGCCATTTCTGAATTTAAAAGTTGTACCTGTTTGTTTGTCTCCTTCTCATTGATGACAATGAACCAACACCTCTATCCATGAAAAGGGGACACCCAAGGTGTAGGAAGAACTCTGGTATAATCCTATTTACCACGCTTTAATATATATAAATACCTTAACTTGTAATTTTACCTAAATATGACCCTCCAGAGTCCGTCAGCCTTTGTTTTAAACAGAGTTTGAGTCTCTGGAGTGGATGTATTTCCTGGAACCCTCCTGGCTTGGAGTTATTCATAGTGCGGACTCACTCCATCCGAAATTGTGTGTGTGTGTGGTGAATGTCTCTTCGTCCATTTCCTTTCTGATTGGAAGGGCAGCTGCTATGGCCAACCCAGGCTTCCCTGCACAGCTGTGATTCCTCTTGCCAGTCACCATTAAATGCCTTTTCATCTCTGCTCAGGAGCTGTTTCTCATTATCATCTCTCCCTTTCCGATTAGACCAGCGGTGCCACGTGGCCGTTTAGCTGTCAGTGGCCCTGAATGGCATCCTTCTTGCATTTTGAAATGTAAGCATGCCTGGGAGATTCTGCTGCACAGCTGTTCCTCCAGCAGGCCGAATCGAGAACTTCCCCCAGGTGACCTGAAATGCTCTGGGAAACGAGTGTTACAGATTTTGTATCTCACGCTGGGTGAAAACAAAAAGGCTGAGTTTCCATACATTCAGCTGGGTGAATCCTTTGCAGGGGGAGAGTTTGTCACAGAGAGGGATTTAGCTCTCTGTTAACTGAGAGCAATCAGATTTTCACAGAGTATGTCAGTTTTTACGAAACTAGTGCTGTGGAACTGGTACCCAACCTCTGTTTTTAGCTGGCATTGATTTTGATTCAGCTTAAGTTAAGTCATTGGGAGATCTTATTCAGGGACATTTTAAAAGACATCTTATGAGCCTACCTGAGTTTAAAAATCCTCAAAGGAAGACTTACTCCCAGTCCTACCACAGGTATGCTTGGTGAGGACATTGGAGACAGCCTTCTCTGTGGGTGTTCCCAGTTTGTGTAGTTCTTTCTCATGTGAGTCTAGGGGCCTTGAAAATGTCACCGTTTCTGTTCTCCTCATGATCTTCTGATGTAGTTTGGGACGTGATTTTTGCCATGTTTCACCACGTCTGATAATCTCCTCTAGCACTGGAGTAACTTTGTTTTTGTTTTGTTTTTTTAACTTGGCAGTAGACACATAGTCTGATCCCCATTTGTCCCACTAGGATGAGATATGTAGTACTTCTGTTTGAGTTCTTGTAATTATTGTTAAATTTACCCTTTACAGTGATGGCTTCCATGTCAATAGGCTGATATATAGGCTCTAGTTGACTCCAGACTTCAAAGGAACTACTCAAAGTGCTCAGCCAGATCTCCAAAATAGCTCCAGCACCTCCCCACTGTGAAAGTCTTTAAACACACACAAACACATACAGAGATTTTCAAAAATTGCAATTCAGGGTTTATTCTACACAAAATTTTCAAGTGGCTGTTTTGAACAGAAAACAGAATTTTCTCCATGGTAAACTGCATTTTCTGCATAGAAAATAATATCTGCTGCACAGAAAATGCTGTTTTCTATGCAAAGTAACCACGTACAGATTTTGAACAGAATAAGCCCTTCTCATCAGGGTGTCTCAACACTCAAAAAAACACATTTTCCAACCACTTTCTGAATATTCTTTCCATGCCTATACATTTCCTCCTTTGATGCATGCATAAGTGGTTGCTGTAGACAGCACAGTGAAATTCATGTCAGAGAATATCCATACAGCTTATTTAATTTAGGAAACTGGATTAATTTCCCAATAAAATCAGTACAATACTGTTCAATATTGTTGAGCAAGTGACATTCAAGGGATGTTAGAAAAAGCAGAATAGGATATCTGGTTTTGAAATAAATTTCCTGGGAGACAAAATGACCGGTCACCAGTGACAGTTGCAATAGGCCATTACAGAGTGAGTATTGGTGGTGCCATGTAGAAAAACTGAAGTATACATTTTTTATTCAAAAGCAGCAGGAATATTATGCATTTTTAATAGAGTCTGGGATGGTTAACTTTTATTTAATGTGGCTTTCTCTTATTGACTTTTTAAAACATTACTCAAAGAAGAATAGATTGGCTTAGCCTCTTCCCCCTTGTCTCTATATGGTCTTGTACTATTGAATGTTCTCTTATTAATTTTGAATTTAATTTTTAAATTTTAATGTGCTATTTTATATATTAAAAAAATACAAGTAAATGTCCGTGACCTGAATGACCATTATAGGGACCTTGTGTCAATGAGGAGCTCCTTAAATGGGTTGTGTTTTAAATATTTTTTCACATTCCATGCCCCCCAATATTTCATTTCTTCTGCAGTAGGCAACAACTTTGTGTTCATTTACATCAAACATGGTGGAGGTAAAACAAGATGCCACCTTCTTCTTGAAGAACCATTGGTTCATGGGAACAATCCTAGCATTTCATGTTGTTTTTGGAAATTTATTGTTGCTCATGGTAATCCTGCCTTTCCACCACAGGTCTCAGTGCATTCAGCATCTCATCTTATCCCCATAATCAGTAGTATGAGATTACTTAGGCTGCAAAAGCTCAAGTCTCTCACTCAGTGTAATGGCCAAGTGGACATATGAAACAAGGCCAGTCTCATCCTAGACCCACATTACACCCCTGCACTATTAGCTCCCATTACCAGCATCCATTTCTCTATAGCAGGTAGCATTGGGCCTTCCAAATATGGCTGAATTACAGCTTCTGTCACTCCTCATAATTGGCTATACTGCATGGATCTGGAGGACTTTGCAGTCCAACAACATCTCAGGCTATTTATTGCCCACACAAGGGATATAATTACAAGGATGGCGTTGCATCCCAAAATAAAATTTCTGGCCACAAATAAAATTTTCCTTCAGTTCCCAAATGTCTACCATTACAGAGAGTGAGACATTGAAAATTGTTCTCATCTTGTTGATGTCGCCGTGTGCCTTCAAGTTCTTTCTGACTTATGAGACTCTAAGGCAAAACTATAATGAGGTTTTCTTGGCAAGATTTGTTCAGAGGAAGGCTTTTGCCTTCCTCTGAGGCTGAGAATGTGATTTCTGCAAGGTCACCTGGTGGGTTACCATGGCCAAGTGGGGATTCAAACACGGCTCTCCAGAATCATAGACCAATGCTCAAATGACTATACCATGCTGGTCCTCTTATATAAGTGCATGAGAGTTTGCTTCTGTGACCTAGTGTCATGCCTTGCCTCTCAGAGGACAGTGAAGATGAATTTGGGCTAGAGATACAGGGAACAGAGTGTCCAGCAGGCTGAGAAACAAAGTGTTCAACAGCAAAAGCCACTGAGGAACAGAGTGCCTAGCAGGCTCAATCATCTGAGCAGCAGGATATTCCACAGCCACAAACACCAGAGAAACAGAACACAAACTTACCTAGTTTCATGCAGCACCAACAAGAAAAGGAAAGGCACAGGATATCAGAGAGAATAAATAGGAAGCAATCAGACAACACCAGAGGGACACTGCTGGTTCATAAATTAGGCAGCACCTCCTCCAGAACAGCAGGGCTAACAACCGACTTGCTTGGATGTAAGCCACACCAGACTCCGACTCTTGACTGCCTGCTTGTGATCTTGAACCTTGCCTTTGCCTTCGTAACCTCATCTTTGGATTTCCCCATTGGACTGTTGATTTGGCTTGTTGTCTCTCCATGTTTAATTCTTAAGATTGGACTGCATTTACTCTTTGTGTCTGCTTCCTAGACTGACTTTGTATACTGGTAAGCTGACTAAAACCCAGCTACTCCATATGAACTTTAAAAGTTGATGTATTGGTTCTCAGCAGCCTGTTCTGAGCAGTATAGGACACTTACCACAGATAACAGCAAGCCCTATTAAAATAATGGACGTCTGGTAAAAACATACCATACAGTTGCATTAGAAGACCTAGAAGATGTCTAGAGAGGATGCCTCTAGGCATTTTCTAGGCAGACTCTACAGTATGTGTCCCTGTTTTGTGTCCTACAGATAACTGAAACCACGGATATTGGTTCCACAGATAATGGGGGTCTGACTATATAGTATAGTAGGTTTTGTTAACTGCTGTTGGAGTATAACATAGTATAGATGGAATATAAGTAAAATTCTTATACTTGCTGTATTCACAGTCTGCCGATAACTTTGCGTTCCGCTTTTCTTTGTCTGCCCTTTTTCTTTATAAACTGTATTTCTAAAAGCTCCTCTAAATACTAAAGTTACTGTAGTGCTAAAAATCTGGAGATGGATGGAAAATTTCATGGGCAGAAGAATGCTTCTCTGGTGGCCAATGTTCTCTCTCTCTCTCTCTCTCTCTCTCCCTCTCCCTCTCTCTCTCTCTCACACACACACACACACTGCTAATAGGAACGCTCCTGTGCCCACTTCTAGTCCAGATGGACCATCACACAGCTCATTTCGATCCAGATCCAGAAACCTTCTCTCAACCATCACAGAAGGTGTGAAATGAAATAGAACATTTCACATTTCTCTGTCCTCATTTGACTCACACCCCAGTGTTCTACTTGGCCAAGAGACAGAATAAAACATTTGAATCAGGCAAGTTTCAGCCATGGTATTTATCTGGCAATCTGCTACAACAAACCATAGCTTGTCTTGCTCCAATTAACCCAGGACCAAATGGTACCCTTTTCTTTATCTTTGAAATCTATTTCCTCTTAGTTCTTCCACAACTTTTGCCTTGATTTCTTCCTTTGCAAAATCGCTACTTACATTTTATAAATGGCAAATTTGGAGGTTACCATCTGGAGAAAAGTGGAAAGACTATTGATAGACCTAGGAAATTTTTTTCTCAGGAGTATTGATATATCTCTACATCTCTAAATACTGAGTTCAGTTAGATCCAACTCACCTTGCCATAATTGCCGTGCCCCTATGAACTGATTTTAGGTAAACCTTAACTCTACCCAACAGCTAGGTCTGATAGGCACAGCAGAATGAACTGATTCCTCAACTGAGCCAGCTATACAGACCCAAAAGCACCATATTCCCTACATTATACTGTCCCTCTAAAAACTGTGAGATGGCGTGAAAAGCTTTCTGCTCCATGAAACACTTATATTTGGAATTACTCAGGCAGCTAATGAATGGGAGACTAAGAGCTGGATTAAGCCTACAGAGATCCATCAAGTGGCAAGAATTATTGTCTATTCATTAAATGTGAATTAATTATTAAAATGACATTTTTGAGGTTTAACTACTCTGTGAGGGTGTTTTTTTTAAAAAATGTGTAATTCAGACAGATGTTAAACTTTAATAATTAGATTCTTCAAAATGGTTATTTTGTAAGACTTAAAATAATTTTTATTAAAAGTAAATCAAATCAAACCTTTATTTGAGATACTTAATCCTATAGCAGATGAATTGGGAGTCTAGGGCCAAATAGGAACAATGGGATTGGCCATATTGCTGTATTAAAAAAGAAGAAAGCATCTCTCCTAACTAAGAGATGCAATGGTTGGTTATTCAAGGAGAGCACCATTTAAAACACTATTTCCCAAAGCTCCTATATGCACTCAAGTTAACTAGAGCTGTGAGGACTCATCCTTTTCTCATTAGGAAATTTGTGGAGGGTTCCTTTTTATTGATATTGAACTGGCTTTGTAACTTCCATCACATTCCTTTATATTCTCAGGACAGGAATTAACTTGCTTATCCATAGGGAAAGTTTCTATTTTTTTCCATTGCTTCCAGACTTTTTTGTAAGTACACTTGGAAACTGGTAGCCATGGGTTGATCCAGATTTAGGTTGTCAGGCTCATCCCTGAATTCTGGGAATTGGAATGGAATTCATGGATAACCCTGACATGAGGCTGTTTTCCTTGCCTGGGCCTCTGGAGTGTTGGAGAGAGGCCAGCCCGCCTTGTTGGCCTGGGAACGTTTCTCTCCACAGCAGCTCAAGGTCAGGGCATCCAGGTGCCAGCCACCCTGAGAGGGAGGCATTTTTACTCCCTGAATGCTTTTCTCACGCTGAGGGGTTTATCTGGGGGTTTGCTCTTGCTGTATTCAGTTTCGGCTTTGTCCTATGTTCCTGACACATGAATCCTTGTCAATAAAGCAATTTATTGATTGAATGTGAGCGTGTGTGTTTGGTACATCACATAGGTCATGCTTCAGGCAGGTCTGCTGAAATTGTTGGACAAAGTTAGTCAAGGACAATTTCTGCCTCATCAATTTCAGTGTATCTAATTTGAAGTCCTGATTAGGGTCAGTGTTGGCTTCATTTCCGTGCAAGTGAAATTGTGGCCTTTCCTCTTATCTTGACCATGGCTGCATATGGACTGCAGAAATAATTTTGTTTGACTCCACTTCAGCTGTGCCAAACTGGATTATTTCTGCAGTGCAGATGCAGCCTAGGTGGTGGAGCTCCAATACAGTCTGAAACAGTTTTCTATTGTTTTAAATTGTTTTTAGATTGCACCAATTCAATTATATAGGATTCAACCATCTTCATTTTTGGCATCTGCAGGGGGGTTCAGAACAAAACCCCCATGGATACAGAGGGCCCAGTGTTTATCATTATTAGTGCACCTCTGCCTATTTGCATGTTCACATGCATGACGGGAAAGGGGAAAAAGGCAGAGTAGCCATGGCCATGTGGCCAAAAATAATTGAAGTATAGGACACATAGCAGGCTCTCCCTTTTATACCACAGTGAGCTCACCTGGGGGAAATGTGTGGCTGGTAATGCTACTCTCATTTTGCTTTAACAAGATGCGTGTCTCTCTGGCTTCTCTTCGCAAACGAAGTTTCAGGAAGGACTCATCCCAGCAGAAGGTCTCCTTGGGTGATGTTTCTGGGTTGTGATTCTTTCTGCGTTGTCATTTCTCTTCAAGACTTGTTCGGCGTGAGTTCTCAAATGAGGCTGCAGTATTGTGGATAGTGCGTCTCCATGCCTCCCGATGTGAGGCCTGGGTGGACCATTGTTTGTGATCAATTTGGCCAAGCCTGAGATGTGTATAGGGTGATTACAAACCAGGAAAATGCTATTTGAAACAAACTCTTTTCACTTGTGTTAGAGAAGCCCAATATCTCAAGCTGACAAATCTCTTTTGGCAGGTCATTCCACAATCTGCGGGTGGCCAAAGAAAATATCATCTGGGTAACAGTCAGCCTAGTTTTGGCTGACTGAAGTAGAAGTCTCCCAGAAGACCTGAGTGTACAGGGTGAATGGTACGGGAGAAGATAGTCCTGTAGGTAACCTGGACCCAAACCATGTAGGGCTTTAACAACCAACATTGTGTACTTGGCCTGGAAACTAATTAGCAGTAGAGTGATTTCAGTATTTGTGTAATATGATCACTCCTAGATGTAGCAGTAACCAATCTAGCACCACTCCTAGATGAACTGGTAATCAGACAATATTTTCCATAGAGATGTATTGTTTTCTGAGCAGAAAATACTGTTTCGTGTGCAAAAAACTTGTTTCTTACACAGCTAGTGTTCTTTTCTGTGCAAAAAAAAATATGCCTTTTTTAAAAGAGCAAGTCCCTGATTGAAAAGATTTTTGCATATCTAGGATTGCCCTCATCAGGGTTTCCCAACACTTGAGAAACCTGCTGTGTGTGTGTGTTAAAACACTTCTCAAATATTTTAAAATTTTCTTCCCATCCCTAGTCAACCAGTCCCATAAGCAAGCTGGTCTATGTTTAAATACTAACACAAAGCCTATTAACATAAACTGTGCTAGTAAAATCATTCCAACGGGAGTCCTGTCCTTTAGACATTTAATTTAAAAAAAAAAAATCCCAAAAGGTAGAAGTGGAGCACTTTTAACAAGTACATTTAATCAAAAGACTAATTACTCACAAGTTTACAATTTATTTTTCCCTAAAGAAAATGAGATTTCAAGCCAGGAGCTCTCACTTTGGAACTACTATACACGCTAAAAAATAATAATCTTTCCCGTTAATGCATCATTATCTCAATGGCTATTTCTTTGAGCCCTTTTTAAAAAAATTCTCCAGTGCTCTGCTTTTTGTGATCATTTCTTTCCTTTCAGAAATAAAACTGCATTGCAATCTGCTGGAGAGAGAATATGTTAAATACATACACAGACATACACATGGATATTTGGGCTAAGGGTCTTTTTCATATCTGTAAGCCATAACTGTGGAAAATTCGGAAACAACAGACCAGAGGGTCAAAGTGGCAATTTTAAAAGGAGGGCAGCATATTAGTGAAAGGCAAAAAACTCTAGCTATCATCATCAAGATTATATTAGTATATTTGGGTTTCTTTCATACCATTTTTATTCTTAACAAAATGTGGGTTGTATCCAGATGTGCTTCTCTGTTAATGGAAGGTGCTTAGATCCAGTGGAATCATAGAATCATAAAGTTGGAAGAGACCATGAGGACCATTCATTCCAATCCCCTGCCTTGCAGGAAAACACAACTAAAGCATTTGTGGGAAATCTAACATTATTCATGCACCCACACACACACTTAGTAAGTTTAGGGATACTCCTTGCATACTTAAATTCCTACCCCCCTTCTCCTCAAATCATCTTAGCCATTTGTAGCTATGGGGTGACCATTGAGCCATTCATCACATGACCTCATGATTTAAATACTTTATGATTCTTTGTTCACCTCTCTTGGGGAGAGAAGACTCAAGCACGAGGTTCTTCATTCTCTTCCTTTCCCTTACTTCCACTCATCTCACTCCCATGCATGAAGAAGAGAGATGAGCTCTACCTTACTCGCATTCACCCTTTTTCTGAAGAATAAAGAAATATGGATGTTACTGCTGTAATACTTAGAAACTTCTGATTTGATTAGCCTATCCTAACCTGAGACTTCCAGGATTGAGTGAGTTTACTACCCTGGCAATCCTTTTAGTTAGTTAACGACCTAGCCTTGCTTTGAATATGTACATTGCCATACCTTCAGTAAACGCTTTGATATGCATTTTAACCAAATATCTTTATTGTCTTTAATTTGTCTGAGAGGCTTTAATGACTAGATGATTCAGAATACATACAGATGCAAATTGAGTCTGGTCTGCTTTTTGTATCTGCTAGCTCTGCTTAGTAAACTGAAACTTTTCTCAAGAAGATATTCCCAAAGGGCTTGCTCCCTGGAATCTTTAATAATTTTTTATGCTCATACACCCCAATAGCATTCTTGACAGATGGTCATCCAGCCTCTGTTTAAAAGCCTCCAAAGAAGGAGACTCCATGACACTCTGAGGCAGCGTATTCCACTTCGGAACAGCTCTTACTGTCAGAAAGTTCTTCCTAATGTTTAGGTGGAATCTCTTTTCCTGTAGTTTGAGTCCATTGCTCCGTGTCCTAGTCTCTGGTCAGCAGAAAACAAGTTTGCTCCATCCTCAGTATGACATCCCTTCAAAAATTTAAAGATGGCTCTTCTCCAGGCTAAGCATACCCAGCTCCCTAAGCTAATCCTCATAGGGCATGGCTTCTAGACATTTCACCATTTTGGTTGCCCTCCTCTGCACAAGATCTAGCTTGTCAATATACCCCTTGAATTGTGGTGCCCAGAGATGGGCACATCTCCTACTTGTATTCACTTTTTGCCCTCATGTGTTCAGTCCCTACGATATGCGCATTAATATCCTGATGAATCTTTGGTAAATGTGAGATACAGTGGTGGATCTCTCTGAGTAGGGCTTGTGGGAAAGAATATCCTAGCAACACTTACATAGAGCAGCTCATTCCATCTTTTTCTGGCTCAGCTCAGCATAAAGAGAAACCTCTCTTTGAGGATTTGCAGTGAGAAGCATTGGTGCCAGGCTGTTTCTTTCAGTTAGGTTTTGAATGAGAATTGAGAATGTGGCAGATGTAATACTATTTTTCTTTTGCCCCTAGAATGCCGGGTGAAACTGTACACCCACCAATCCATGTGCCCCCCACAAACCACTCTTTGTTTAATGAAAGGGTGTTCATAGAATTTCCTTGGATTTTTTTTTTAATTTCTTTTTTGGCCTGGGCTGTGAGGCCGTGTTTTGAAAGAATTTATTTCTGACATTTGGCCTGCATCTCTGGCTGGCATCTTCAGAAAATGGTTGGATAGGCATGTATGGGGGATTTATAGGAGTTTACACACTCCTACCCAACCATTCTCTGAGGATGCCAGCAACAGATGCAGGCGAAACGTCAGAAATAAACTCTTCCAGAACACAGCCTCACAGCCCAGCCCCAGGGGGCGGGGAACCAAGGAAAATCTATGGATGCCGGCTGTGAAAGCCTTCACATTGAAAGGGTGTTCACTGAAGAAGAGACCACACTGATATCCAAACTGGTTCCGAGTAATGTTGGAGTCAAGAATGTCAATTTAGCCATATATTGACACATACTGACAAACTCAAATTGTCCCTTCTCTTCCAGGTTTTAATTGTAAAGCTTTGGAAAAATTCCTCCCCCCCCCCTTTTTTTTTTTTTTACAACCCAGAGAGTCCCACAACTGACACAGTTACATAGAAGAATAAGAAATTTCCCGAGCTCTGTGGGAAAGAACTTTGTATACATCATGGTTGTATTTCATAGCTGCAGTTTATTCCCCTGAAACTGCAGCGATGAATGTACAGCCATCTCAGGAATCCTTACCCTCTACGTTAGGGCAATGTTTATTGGCTCCATATTTCAGGTAAAGCTTGGGCTGTGAAGGCCTGATGGCTTGCCCACAGCTTAAGAGAGATTGAAACCAGGCTCTCATCCACTTTTCTGAATTACCATAGAACATTTTTGAGGGGTGGCAGGGAAGTGATACTTGCTATAAGAAGAAATGGACAGGTGGCCTTTTTGCCTTTCTTTTCCTTTGAATAAAAAATTTATAAAAAGGCAAAGCAGTAGGGATGGACATATTTTTTATTATTTGTTCTCAGAGTGAAAAACAGGTTACCCAATAGTCAGGAAAGCTTGTAAGGAAAAATAATAAATGAGTGATAATCTTGCACAGTTTTCTCCCAATATTCATATGTCCCAAAGTGTTTCAGAAGAATTATGCTGCCTATAAAAAAAGGTAAGTTTGGGGCACAGTTTTCCTGTACAAAAATCCTGTTTTCTATGCAGAAGATGGGATTTGTATGTAAAAAAACCCACACATGTTTTTCTACATTGAATAATTAATCCACAACACTATGGGGTGCTCACATACAGGGAGAAGACTGTGGAGGACTATTCAGTGATTTGCATCCATACACCGGGCTCAGTAGCTAGCTACCAACCTCTCCAAAAATCCATGTCAAGTGCCCCTTGGAACTATGACGACGTGATGACATAGACCAAATCCACACTACACAAATAACCCCGTTTCAAACTGGATTATTTGTCATGCCTCCTTCCTACGCAATCCTGGGATTTGTAGTTTGGTGAGGCACCAGCACTCTTTGGCAGAGAAAGCTAAAGACCTTGTAAAGCTACAAATCCCAGGATTCAGTAGGAAGGAACCATGGCAAATAATTCTATTTCAAACTGTGTAGTGTGGATTTAGCCATAGTCTTATACATTCAAAAATTGTTATTAGTTTGACTTCTTTCAATCCCAAGTATGCAGTTTTCAAGTTTTGGTGAATTCTTTAAAAATGAACTGAAATAAAATTCTCTCCCATTTGCTACACTGGCAAGATTTGATAGTTAAGACTATTCTTGTCATGGATAGGACCATGTTGCACTTGTTATGTTACAGTGGGCCCTCCATATCTGTGGGGGTTTGGTTCTGACTCCCCCCCCCCACAAGGATTACAAAAACCACGGATTTTAGAGTCCCAGATTAATCAATGGGGGCAGCAATTTTAAATATGGGCACCACCAGTTTAGGTAAGCCATAGTGGTATTTTAGATATGGTCAACACCATTTTAGATGATGATCCATTGATGCTCAAATCCATGGATACTGAACCCATGGATACAGAGGGCCCACTGTGTATAAGTATTAATGATGAGAACCCTGTTGTGGGGGGGGAGCTCTCATCTCTATTTCAGCATTAATATCACTGAATACCCAGGGATCCAAATGCAGACTTTTAAGAACTGAGTATTCAAAGTCCTGGGCCTGAATCAATGGAGCTGTCCATTTTGGTTTCTCCCACACTTGAATATTTTAAACCTCAAGTTCTTTCAATCTCGAATGTGAAGTAATTGGAAAATTTGGGGCAAACTTTTATTCAAAGGAAATTAAATAACAAAAAAATAATAATCACCCATTTCAGCATCTGATTATTGGAAAAGGCCACCAAGAGGTTGCTGGGGCGTAGAAAGATGCACTGTGTCCACCACGACCACCTGCAGAGTTGTTCCACATTGACAGGATGCCAAGGAGAAGGTTTTCTGGAGAGATTTCTGCAAAAGACTTCAGGCTGAGAAGGAAAAATTCCTTCACCCCAGCACACTGCCTTGAGCTCTGGCTTGCCAAATAAAGACAGCAACAAGGCCAGCCTTCACTCAACTTGATGGCTTTAATCTTTGTTTGCAGTATATTTACAATATATATACAGAGTATAGGACAATCTCTCTTAAACCAACAAACTGCTTTGCCAACCACCATCCACAACAAACCCACACTGGAGATAATTCCCATCTCCTTTTTATAGGCAGTTAAACAATACCTGTTACATCAGGCATCTCAGGTGTACATGCTCTCAAATGCTAACTCACACACACACCTGCCACTGGAGCTTAACTACTTTCATTTCTAAGCTTACAGCTCCCTCTTGTGGTCACATCCATGTCATTTCCTGATAGAGGTGACATTTTCTAATAAAACATCAGTGGTTATTTGATCTTATTTAATACATTAGCAGGGTGTGAAGCAAGACATAAGACAATAAAATGGAATCATCCATTATTATTTTTTACCCAGGGTGGGGGATGAGAGTCCAGGAAGGAAAAATTAGTTGATGAAACAAAAGTACCTGACTTAAAACCTGAACATCCCATCTTTATGAGACAATAGCACCTTGATAAAGTTAGCAGAATAACTCTTTCTCTCAGTGGTGCTTCCAATAAACAAGTCTGAGGGGTTAGACAGCTGATGCTACTTGTCCTAAATGGACTCAGACAGTACCTCCCAGAGGCCAGTGTGGCTGTACTACCATGCTCAATATTGTCCTTTGTTCTCTGTCATTCTCTTACTCTCTTTAAGATGAATTTAACAGCTGGGGCATCAGCTGGTAGCTGCAAACCTTCAGGGAACACACCATGCAGAGTGCGGACATTGCAAAAGTTTCCTGTCATCGTTCTGCAGAAGTTAATAAAGAGACAAGGCTCCCCTGACATACCACAAAGGGTTTTGCTAGCTGCAGGAAGACACGATGCCTGAACAGTTCATGGAGAGTTGTTTCGGATTCAAAGTCTCTCAAGGCAAATCTACCTGTTGTGGATTGGAGTTTTTCAAAAGGGGTGTCTTTGTGTGAAGTAGAACTTTCCAAAATAAAAGTTTAGTTTAATAGGAGAGGAGCTAAGGAGGAGGTCATGATGGATGTGTTAAAATCAGAGGGATTATTGTCAGATAAGAGGAAGTACTTTTCTTAGAATCATAGAATCATAGAATTGTAGAGTTGGAAGAGACCACAAGGGCTATCCAGTCCAACCCCCTGCCACGCAATGGGAATTTGCAATGGGAATTTGGTTTTCTCCTTGATGTGAGTACCTGTAACAATCAAATCTGGCCAGTGCAAAAGGGAGGGAATTTTGTTTCAGTAAACTTTTAAAGAAGTTACTAAAATTTACAAACTGTACATTTGAGATGGGAAGAAGTCACCTTTTAGACAGTTTGGATGCAAGACAAACAGAAAGTGACAGATTTCCCCATCCCTAATCATATACACTCTGTGTATGCACCAGTTGAGTAACTCAGTCTTCCAATACATGTAAGTGTGGAATGAGTACATGAGGAATGAATCCTTTTCATGGTGAAATGACAGTGTGATTGCTTCATTATAAGTGCATCCTGCAGATAAACTCACATTTACTGAAACATTGTAAAATCCCATTTTTACCATTGTAGAGCTTCTAAATGTGAGTTCTGAAATTCCTGGTTAAAATGTCAACTCACTTTTGCACACACAAGAGCCAAAGCCCTAACCCAATTCTATCGTGCAACTGCACTGAGAATGCTATGTACAGCTCAGGTTCGCTGCAGCTAAAAGGGGGGAAAAAAGATGTGGCAGAGATGGTAAAGGTCTAGAAGGGGCCAATCCAAAAGATGAAGAGCTTAGTGTGACTTCCCTGTAACAGCCTTATGCCTTTGTAGCTTACCAAATAAATGAGTAAATGGGAAATGATAAAGGTGCATTATTAGACATGATAGAGGCATATATTATTTATGACATGAAGGAAAATAGAGAGGAAGAAACTTTTCTCCGTTTCATAATGCTAGAACCCAGGTCTTTCACTGAAGTGAATGGGTGGGAGATATGGGACAGAAAAAGGAAACACTTACTAGCATAATGCACAATTAAACTGTGGAACTCACCACCACAAGGAGTAGCAATGGCTATCAACCTGAACAATTATAAAAGGAAACTGGACACATTCCAGGAAGAAGGGGCTATCATTGACTACTGGTCATGATGACTGTAGATTCTGTCTAGTACCAGAATCAGCTTCCATCTCTTACCTGCTGAGGGTCATGACTGGGCAGATGCTGTTCCACTCAGGTCCTACTTCTGGACTTCCCATAGTCCATTGGATGGTGACGGTGTGAAATGAATGCTGGACTAAATAGGCCTTTGGTCTGGTCCAGCCTGATTCTTCTTCTGCTCTTCTGTGTGATGAAAGATGAAAATTGAAACACAAGTGGCCAAGCAACATCAGAGTGTGGTCAAGATGGTAAACCGTACTAATGAGCAAGAATACACAAGCTAGGTGAGGCTGCAGCAATTTGCTTTTGCCTTAACCTCCTTGGAAAGGCAAGATTCCACCCTTCATCTCCTCACCCCTCTGCTGAGTTAACTGAATGCAAACTTCTTTTGCACATCAAACTCAGTTTGCAACAATAGAAGAACAAGCAAACTTGGGGAGGTTGCAGCAGTTTGCTTTTGCCTGAACCTACTGGGAAGGGCAAGGCTCTGCACTCCTCCGGTCCTCCCTGCCTGCTGAGTTAATTGAGTGCAAACTACTGTATTTTTGTGTGTCAAGCTCAATTTGCAGCAACTAAAGTTAGCTGAGGACCAAAGGAGAAATGGGAGGAGGGGGGAGAAAATGGGACATTTTAAGAGCAGCTGAAAAAGTGGGAGGACAGAGGATTAAAGAAAAACTGTCCATGTCAAATCGGGACAGTTGAAAGGTATATCACCATTTAGGATTACAGAGCCAACCCTGCCAATTGGCAAAATGAGGCAATCACCGAGAGCAGCCAATTTTGGTTGTCAGGAAAGAATAGGAAATGGCTGGATATTTAATTTGCTGTTATTAGATCAATAATGTCAGGGATGGAGAGAAGTGTCTCATGTGCCAAAATAATTAGGCTTCCATTTGGTGCTATACACCTTTTTTTATTTTTTATTTTTTATTTTTTTATTTTTTTGTGGTGGTGGTGGGTAATGTCTTATCCTTTTCCTCTTCTGCTTCAGGTAGCAAAATGTCTTAATACCAGACATGCAGAGTTGGAAATCTTCTTTTTAAGTTATGCAGAAGAAGCTGAATTGGGAGATTTCTGTGCTTTTGCTTGAAAATAACTGGCAAGAGTTTCATCTTACAAACAACTAGCTTATCTGGACAAGACTTTTTCCTGTTCTTTGGTTTTGTGTACTTAACCTTGAATATAACAGTGTCCTTGATTTTAACTGTGTTGAAGCTAAGGATGTAAAGAGTAATTGTAAGTAAAGTGTATTGAGAAATAACCAACCAATATTACAGGTGTAACCGTGAATAAAAAAATGTTATTTTATCTTCCATGTTATTCATCCTTACACTTATAATATTGGTTGGTTGCTGTATTGTCAGAGGCTTTTTGTGGTTATTTGACGAGTAAACTATTCAGAAAATGAGCAAGCCCAGTGAGATCCTCCCCCCCACACACACACACATACTTGTGGACTTGTTTGTGAAAAATTCATTTGGATTTTGTGCAAACCCCCCCCCCCCTGGTTTTTCTGTAAAAACACATTTTAGGTATAATACGCATTTTTGTGGGAAATACTATTCTCTGTGCAAAATAGACTGCTTGCTATGCCAATTTTATGCCTGAGAGGCTAAAACAAAAGCAGTTTTTGTGCAAACATTTTTCATCACAAAAATGCTCCAAAGCAGCGGTTCTTAACTTTTTCTTTACCAGGGGCCACCTCTAAATATCTTTTGTTGCCACAGACCCCCAAGACTTAATATTTAAAACCCTAACAGTAACCATCATAATAATACCTCTCTCTCTCTCTCTCTGGCTTTTCTTCGCAAACGAAGATTCAGGAAGGACTCATCCCGCGCTTTCTGCAAGCGTGCTGATGACTAAGGCCAATCCGAGATAAACAAGTCCGGTTGCAGAAAGCACAGCAGAAGGTCTCCTTCCGGGATGTTTTTGGGTTGTGATTCTTTTTGTCATTTCTCTTCAAGACTTGTTCGGCGTGAGTTCTCAAATAAGGCTGCAGCATTGTGGATAGTGCATATCCATGCCTCCCGATGTGAGGCCAGGGCGGACCATTGTTGGTGATCAATTTGTCTGAGCCTGAGATGTTGTTTCAGGGAGTCATTGTATCTCTTTTTTGGAGTGCCCCTCTTACACTGACCCGTGGTGAGTTCACCGTAGAGTAGTATTTTTGGGAGGCGATGGTCCTCCATCCTAGAAACGTGCCCTGCCCAGTGCAGCTGCATTCTCAATATCATGGCCTCAATACTGGTGATCCCTGCTTGCTCAAGGACAGCAACATTCATCACATAATCAGTCCAGTATATATTTAGGATTGTGCATAGACAGCGCTGATCAAAGCGCTCAAGGAGTCGTAGGTGGTGGCGATAGGTGACCCATGTTCCAGATCCATAAAGGAGGATAAACAGTACAATGGCTCTATACACACTGATTTTTGTGCTTTGCCTCAGGTGTTTATTGCTCCAGACTCTTTTGTGAAGTCTTCCAAATGCACTACTGTATATGCCTTTGCTAATCTGTAATCGATCTCTTTGTCAATCTTGGCATCTGAGGAGATGATGCTTCCCAGGTAGGTGAACTGCTGCTGCTAATAATACCTGATAATAATACAATTGCACCATCCGAGGGAGTGTGTTCCACTGCTGAACAGCTCTTACTGTCAGAAAGTTGCTCCTAATTTTGAGGTGGAATCTCTGTTCCTGAAGCTTGCGTCCATTGCTCCGTGTTCTAGTCTCTGGAGCAGCACAAAACAAGCTTGCTCCATCCTCAATGTGACACCCCTTCAAATACTTAAACAGGGCTATCATATTGCCCCTTAACCATCTTTTTTCCAGGCTAAACATACCCAACTCACTAAGTCTCTCCTCATAAGGCATGGTTTCCAGACATTTCACCATTTTAGTCACCCTTCTCTGGACATGCTCCAATTTGTCAATATCCTTTTTGAATTGTGGTGCCCAGAACTGGACACAGTATTCTAGGTGAGGTCTGACCAAGGCAGAATAGAGTGGCACTATTATTTCCCTTGATCTAGACACTACACTTCTATTGATGCAGCCCAAAATCGCATTGGCCTTTTTAGCTGCTGCATCACACTGTTGACTCATGTTCAACTTGTGGTCTACTAGGACTCCTAGATCCCTTTCGCACGTAGTCTCGTTCAGCCAGGTCTCCCCCATCCTGTATCTATGCATTTCGTTTTTCTGCCCTAAGTGCAGTACCTTACATTTCTCCCTATTGAATTTCATTTTGCTAGCTTTGGCCTAGCTCTCCAGTCTATCTAGGTCATCTTGAATTTTGATTCTGTCCACCAGGGTATTAGCTACTCCTCCTAATTTGGTGTCATCTGCAAATTTGATAAGTATGCCCCTAATTCCCTCATCATTAATAAAGATGTTGATGGACCACAGGTTAAGAACCATTTTTCCAAAGTATAAAAAGAAACAGCAAAATGCTTTTTATTATTATTATTATTTAAAAAATCTTGTACTCTTGTCCAGCAGGAGGAAAACTTTAAAAATTGTTCATTCTTTCATGTGAGGATGAAATAAGCAAAGACATGCAAGACTAACTAAAGCCAGTCATGTTTGGGGTTTCATGGTGGATTCTTGTTGTTAGGATTGCCAGTTTGGATATGAGGCAGGGCTCTCGCAACATTAATCCTGAATAGAGATGTGGGATGAAGTATCATAACATACTGCCAAGACAGGCAAAGGGCTTGTCTGAATGGGGAATTTACTTCATGTTGTCCCTGCTTTAGAGCCCTGCAATACAGAGCTTTTATTTATTTATTTATTTATTTATACCCCGCTCTTCAGCTACAAGGCTATCAGAGCAGCTTACAAATTGTTTTAAGCAATAGCTATTTATTTACACATCTAACTGCATTAAACAGTTTGCCTTGTTTTGTTGCTGGGCAGTCCTCAGACAAAGACTAGGCAAAGACAGGGGGCGGGTGGGTGGGCTAAGGTCCTTTAGGCCATTGTAAAAAAAAAAGAAAAAAAAAGGTAAAATCAATTCCAGCCAAAATAAAACTGATGAAGCCTTGCATGACTGCAGGAGCCCAGACTGCCATATTAGCTGCACCTGCCGTCTGCCATGCTCTTCTGCAGCCAGGAAGGAATCCCACAGCATGTGACCAAGGCTGGCCACATGCAGGGGGCCTTTCTCACATACTGGGGGCCAACTTCATTTCCTATGTCTGTGTTGTTGTTGTTTTCTGTTTTACTTGTTTCCTCCTCTTTCTCTCCCTTGCCTCACCCCAGCTGCCAAACTGTCTGATGTATTAGGCATGGTAAAAAGGGGTTCTGGGCCTCCCAGTCCTGAAGAGCCTTCCATCCCCCTGCCCAGCCCCAGGTGTTGCACCTTTCCAGTGTAAGTAACAGGGATCACCTGCACCTATAGGTGAAATATCACAAACATTCTACAGAATCCTTCTAGTTTTTTTCCCCTATTCTGTTTATCTTTTCAAAAGGAAGGCTTAGTTTCCCTGATTTATGTATTGCAGAACATAGTTACATAATTAAAGATTACAGGGGTCCTTTGATTATTTATTCCTGCATGGCAGGGGGTTGGACTAGATGGCCCTCATGGTCTCTTCCAACTCTATGATTCTGGCTACTGAGAGTGGGACGTGGGTGGCAGTGGCGGCAGATGCAACAATGGGCCAGCATGGACTCCATCCCATTCTGTACAAGTAACAGGGGAGCAACAGGCCAGATCCATGGGCAGAATACGCCGGCAGGGAGCCAATGTATTCTGACCCATGTAGATGCACCCAAAGGTGCCTGTCTTCCCTTCTCTTTCAAACTCAAACTTTGGGCTGTAGCTGTTCTCTCTCAATATGGCTCTTGCTTCCCCAGTTGACAGCAAGGGAGGGAGGCAGAGAAACATCAAGCAAGTATGGGTTTGAATACTTCAGGATGCTGCTGTATGAGCAGTGCCCGGCAAAGAGACTGGAGTAGGCAATTTACTTATAATCCAGTTATTCTGAAGAAAACTTTCTCAGAGTCTCACTTTAAAAATAAAGGTAGTGGGGTCTCTCTCTTTAAAAGCATAGCCTCTTATTAAAGGGAAGAGGATTTGGAGAAGGCACTTATTTTTGCACATGACATCTTGATGTTTGCATTTTGCGCAGATAGATGGGCTGATTGCTTTTGACGTTACTCATCGAGAAATTGTTCATAAAGTGAGGGGGATATGAGGCGGGGGGAGCCAAATCATGCAATTCTCTGATTGTCAGAAGAGCCCTGATATTGAAAAATGGGCCTTGATGCCAAAGAATCATTGAAATGCATTGAAATAACTCAACTGATAGCTACCAAGCTCAGAGAGTTATTTTATGACCAGTGCCATGTTGTCTCCCCCCCTCCACTCACACACCTTATTTCTTTTTGGAAAAAAGAAAGCGAGTCCCTTGAAGAAGTTTATTTCAGAATAACTGGCAACTTTGGTGGGTTATGCTTAAATTACCTGCTCTAGTTTCTTTGCTGGGCACTGTCATGTACAGCAGCATCATGAAGGAAAAAGAGTTTATGTGGAAGGGTCTGCTGCAGAGCTTCCCCTCCTTCACCTAAACTGGTTCTACTGTCTTCATACCCTTCAACTGTCCCGGCAGGGAGAGTCCTAATTAATCCTCTGTCTTCCCACTTTTCCAGCTGTTTTTGTAATGTCTCTGTTATTCTCTCCCCTCCCCACTTCCCCCTTTTCCCTTGGTTTACTTCCATTGCTGCAAACTGAGTTCAAAGTGCAAAAATAGTTTGCACTCCATTAACTCAGTGGGGCGAAGGAAGAAGAGGAGGGATGGGATCTTGCCCTTCCCAACAGACTTAGATGAAAGCAAACTGCTGCAGCCCCTCCTGGCTTGTGTGTTCTTCCTCATTAATCTGTTCCCCCCCCCAATCTGGACCATATTCTGATATAGCTTTGACAATTGTGTCCATGGTTTCATCTCCTAAATGTTGGAAGGGATGTGATCCCATTTACACTTTCCCTTTCTTATTTAAAACTCATGGTAGCTCAGAGAATTCCCAGCTAGTCAGCAAGCAAACTCATAGCTGCCTAGTTTCAACCATATCATCACATCATAGCCCCCATTTCCCTAGATCATATCCTAGGGTTAGAGGGGGGGGGCTTTTGGTTGAAGATGCAGCTCACTGCAATAGGTAAAAGGTAGAGAACCTAAATCTAGGTTGGTCGGTTTTAAGAGGGATATCTTGCATTGCTTTGAACATACCCATGTTCAGTCAATAATCAGCCAATCATTTTGCTATTGCCTTCCTCTGAGACTGAGAGTGTGTGACTTGCCCAAGATCACTCACTGGGTTTTCATGCTTGAGCAAGGGATTCAGATCCTTGCCTCCTGGTCCAACACTCAAACCACTATGCAACACTGGCTCTCAGTATCATCAGTACAAGCAGAAAATATGTATCAGTCTCACGGCCATGTAGAAGAAAAAAAAATGGTTTCTTATTCACGCAGACATGAATGAGACCAGCATAGATTTACATCCCTGTTTTACACTTCCGTTGAATCCACAGCAATGCTCTCCCTTCTCTCCTTGCAATGTTTCTTTTCTTTTCCTAAGTGAAGAGTGTTATTTCATGTAGTTATCTATTTATTTATTGCATTTATATCCTGCCTTTCCTCTAAGGAACTAATGTGACTTATAGAAATTTATCCTCACTTTGGTGAAGAAGACAAGGAATGCCAAAACAGAGTCACAGAAGTTTATGGCAATTTCAGCCTCTGCAAGATGGATGCAGAAGCAGGCTGCTGCCACAGAGAGAGTCTGTGTCCAAGCTGAACATATTATATAGAACATCTCTTAGGGCTTGTCTAGATAGGGAGTTTACCCTGTCTTTCCCCTGTCTTGGAGCCCTGCAGTCCGAACAGTGCAGGGTTCTTGCCCTGTTTCACCTTTGGGCAGTCCTGATGACTCCAAGGCAAAGCCAGGGGGAAGCTGGGGCAAACCTATTTACAACATTTTAAATAGGGTGACCAGGTATATTAAGGGAGAAGGCTCCTGCACCTTTAAAGTTTGTGTGGAAGGAATTTCAGCAGTTGTTGCTTGCATGACAAGAAACACCTGTTGAAATTCCCTCTTGCACCCATCTATTAAAGGTAGAGGAGCCTTCTACCTTATTTTACTTGGTCACCCTAGTTTTAAATTAACACTTGGGAAGCCCCACTTGATGTGGGAAAACCTGGGTGAGCCCAGCATGGGAATGCAGGGTCCGTACCTGCATACTGGCCTGTATAGCTGGACGCCACCACTGATGCTGGCGTCTCTCTGCAACCAGGAAAGATGCCTCCAGCACGTGACAGCCTCTTTCCTAGCTTCAGAGAGTGAAATGCATAACAGATGCCCACTGATAGAGGCTGGCATGCACGTGCGTCAGCTGGTGTGTGCATGCAGGTTTCTGCCCATTTTGTCTCAGTAATGGGAGAGAGTGAAAGGGCCCACTCCAGGGCCAGAATACAATAGGACCCCTGTATCCACTGATTCATTATCCACTGATGCAATAATCCTTGGGACACAAAACAGCACACCTACCATAGAGTCTTCCTATAGAAAATGTGTCCTGTCTAGCTATTTTGTAGGTCCTTCAAGGCAACTCTATGGTATTTTAAACTGGAAGTCCCATTACTTTCAATGGTGTTTGCTATTATCCACATTTTTTGGTATCCACGGTCTCCCCAGAACCAATCCCCAGTGGATATGGGGGTCCTACTGTACACCAGCCAGCTGAAACTAATTGTATTTGGAGTGGCAGAAAGTCCTGGTTATTTAGCCAGCAGGCAAAGGGCTTCTGGTTTAAACAAGCCTTCCACTTTTTAACTACGGTATCTGACGTGCTGGTTGTTAATATGTAATGGGTTTTAATGCGTTTTTAACTGTTCTAAATTAAAGTTTAAAAGTGGAGAGTTGTTTAATGCTTTAAAGAAATGTTTTAAAGACTGTTTTAGCTGTTTTGTTTTAATGGACAGTGTAAGCTACTTTGGGTCCCGTATGGGAGAAAAGCAGGATATAAATTAATTAGAGAAATAAATTTAAATACATTTCATAGGAAAGGGGTGTGCACAGCGAATAATTTTAAGAAACTTTGATGTGGGAGAGGGGAGGGGCGGTACCAAGCCCTTGTGATAATGAATGTTCTGATTTGGGTGTATTTATTTTTGTGAGACATTGCCTCTCCTTTCCTTCTGCAATTGATTTGTCAAGATGAAAGATTTCACTGGAGGGCCAAAGGAAAGAGAGAAATAAAGCAGCCCCTCCCCTGTTCTGTCTGTCTCCCATTTTGACACAGTAATGGAGCTCATGGAGATTATATGACTTTTTTTAAAAAAATAGAGTCTTAGCAAGCCTAGGAGTGGGATTTACCTCCCCTGAGTGCCTTTTCTTCAGGATATGTGTCAGAAGGATTCTTAAATCTTCAGGAAAAAAAATTCCTCTCACTGCTAGGATGAGCCATGCAGCAGCCGTAAGGAGCTGTAAAAAACCTGCTGATAGACAGATGGAATGGTGTAATTATACGCAGGAGGGGGAGAGGGGAGAGTTCTCTGAAATTATTAGAGTGGGTAGACAATTAGAGGCTTTTCCAGAAGATTACCCATCTCCCTCCCATCTGCGCTCCATTTAAAGGTTTGTGTGCTCACAATGTTATTTCCTTCTCAGCTGTGCCACTTTTTTTTTTTGCCTAAATCATGATTGTGCCCAACTTTCACATTTGTTCAGACTTCACCTTCTTTCTGTGAAGATCTTCCTTCCATTTTCTTGCCATATATATATATATATATATATGGCTTTTCTTCACAAATGAAGATTCAGGAAGGACTCATCCCGCGCTTTCTGCAAGCGCGCTGATGACTAAAAAGTCCAATCAAAGATAAACAAGTCCAGCTGCAGAAAGCACAGCAGAGGGTCTCCTTGGGTGATGTTTCCAGGTCGTGATTCTTTCTGCATTGTCATTTCTCTTCAAGACTTGTTCGGCGTGAGTTCTCAAATAAGGCTGCAGCATTGTGAATAGTGCTTCTCCATGCCTCCTGATGTGAAGCCAGGGCAGACCATTGTTGGTAATCAATTTGGCCGAGCCTGAGATGTTGTTTCAGGGAGTCCCTGTATCGCTTTTTTGGAGCACCCCTCTTACACTGACCCGTGTCGAGTTCACTGTAGAGTACTATTTTGAGGAGGCGATGGTCCTCCATCCTAGAAACTTGCCCTGCCCTGCGCAAGTGTCTTCTCAATATCATGGCCTCAATCTGGTGATCCCTGCTTGCTCAAGGACAGTAACATTCATCACATAGTCACTCCAGTGTATATTTAGATATATATACAAAATAATGACACCCCTGGCATATCAGTCAGATTGGCATGGGTTCCTTGTTGTTCTTTTTGCCTTGCCTTCCTTTATATAGACAATGTAAGACATCAAGGAATATAAAAGGAACAGAAGGTGATAAATGTTCTTGGCAGCTCTACTTTTCCCTACCCAAAGGATTGGGGGCAAAGGCAGATTGCTCACTGAAGGAAAATGGAGTTGGCCAACCTTGGCCAAGACCTGTTCTCACAAAGATCAGGAACTTCCAGCATGCCTGATGTCCACAGCTTGCATCTTACCCTTTGCACCTAGATGCTATGACTCCCCATCCAGGTATCCTTTTTCAGACAATCAACATATTTTAGACAAGGTGCTAGGGTAGTGCCTGATAAATAGATGTGAAATGGGATAAGCTTCTCAATAGCAGGAGAGAGATTTACAACAGAGAAAGAGAACAGAAAGGACTTTATCACACAATGCTGAAATCACGCAATTAAGACAGGATAGTAGCACAAACGGGTTCCCGTTATCACATGACGTCATCATCCTTCCATGGCCCATGTGTGCTCCACACGTTAATTATGAGTTACTTTTTAATGACAGGCTAAACCTGTCAATAGCCCTTAATATCGCTCTTTTCACAATATCAATGAGTGTGTGAAATCACGTCCTGCTCTGATCACGTCATTACAGCATGAATGGGTGGTCTTTCCCCCCTCCCGTTTCCCAACAAAGACATATAATTAAGCTTCCATGGGAGAACGTGAAGAAGACCAACAGGATGCTCTTTTAATCAACTTTTGCCTTTTCTGGGTACCTTTTTTTATGTTTATTTAAGTGTTTATTTATGAAGTTATTTGGTTATTTGTTTTTATTGTTTTAAAGCAAAGTCTCACATCTTCTCATGAGAACAGCTGAAATCTTACCCATGCAAAACCCAGGAAGTTTTTTTAACTTTTATTGAATTTTTGGGATTGTCAACAAACATTATTTTTACATACATAATACATACATATGATATACCCCAAACTTAACACAAAACTATTATTGCTAACAGATAGTGCTAACAGATATCTATCAAGTCAATTATCCCAATAACCTAAATATTAATATTTCATCCATTATAGCCCTTCCCTTCCACCCACTTCCTCCTCCCAAGGGAACAAGTTGTTATTTATTTAAAATCCATTTCCTTTGATGTACAGAATTGTATTAATTGTATCTTTTATAATTTTGTACCCCTCATCTTCTTTAATTATTTCTATTAGTTTATTCTATTTCCTTAGCCACTCCCCTCCTTTCAATTGTTCCATATACCTCATTCTTCTTTCTAATATAAAATCAAACACTATATGTTCCAAAACATAATATTGCCATCTATCTAAATTCCATTTTTGTTCTTCTTTCCATCTAAAAGCTATAGCACAAAATCCAGGAATTCATTCACACCCTCCATCTTGATTTGTAGGCATGCCTGTTTGAACATCAAATGTGTATGGCTTCGTGTGCCTGTGATCTTGGGGGGGAAACCCATGGAGACAAATGAAAGCTGCTGTGAATTGGCATTAGTGCACATCAATCCAGATTTTATTGCCACATATAGAAAAGCCCCTAGCTTTCAATCAAATTCACAATGTGGTTGAATGCTAGATTCCCTTTGAATAGAAGTCTCCTGTAACACCCAAGTCCAATGTCTTTTTATTTTACTTCTTCCCCTTTTCTCATGTATATATGATGGATATATATTTAAAATTCCGTCACATGCTTTGCTACAAAATCCCAGCAAGGTCCGAGAGTGAATCGCAATACTGTATATTTATATATTCTGCCCACAAGCTCAGGCAAAGAAAAGAATAGAAAAGAAAGTTATACAGAGTGGGTATATTGCTAGGTAAATTGAATAAGGAATCAGTAAAATGTCGTACTCTTTAAATTGTATATATACTGGTAGCAAAATTCAAGCATTCAAAAGCAATAAATAATCCACAAGGTAGTCAGAGAGTTCATTTATGAATATCATTGTGTAAAGTCACCTATAGGTAAAATCTGCATGGGTGAACTCTTAGCTTCCACTACAGGTCACCTCAAAGCAAGCCTACTTTTATCACTTCTGACAAAGTGTTTATCAGCAGTTGCTCAGGCTCTCTGGACTCCCAGTGTTAAGGCACAGATGGCAAAACAACTAAATATTTCATTGTATATGTTTTAAGTATGGCGTCTCTCTCTCTCTCTCTCTCTGGCTTTTCTTCGCAAACGAAGATTCAGGAAGGACTCATCCCGCGCTTTCTGCAAGCGCGCTGATGACTAAAAAGGCCAATCCGAGATAAACAAGTCCGGTTGCAAAAAGCACAGCAGAAGGTCTCCTTGGGTGATGTTTTTGGGTTGTGATTCTTTCTGCATTGTCGTTTCTCTTCAAGACTTGTTCATCGTGAGTTCTCAAATAAGGCTGCAGCATTGTGGATAGTGCATCTCCATGCCTCCCGATGTGAGGCCAGGGCGGACCACTGTTGGTGATCAATTTGGCCGAGCCTGAGATGTTGTTTCAGGGAGTCCTTGTATCGCTTTTTTGGAGCGCCCCTCTTACGCTGACCCGTGGCGAATTCACTGTAGAGTAGTATTTTTGGGAGGCGATGGTCCTCCATCCTAGAAACGTGCCCTGCCCAGCGCAGCTGTGTTCTCAATATCATGGCCTCAATGCTGGTGATCCCTGCTTGCTCAAGGACAGCAATGTTGCTGTCCTTGAGAAGTATGGCGTAGATACTGTGTAAAAGGGCATTTCTCTCCTAAATATAGCCCAAGATTTGCTTCACCTTGCTTATGATGAAATAGAGAGACTCGAGGCCTGTCCTGATGTTAACCCAGTGATATAGGATGGTCTTCGGGGAAGCATCAGTACAGAATGCACTTCCCTGACTGAGAAATGATCAACGCTGCAAGGAGCCAGGGGGGGGGGGTGTTTATGGCCGCCATGAATAGAGGCCAGATTCCCCTACACTTGGCATGTGATACTGCAAATTGTGATGCCAAGTTCTGGTCACGTGATGGGAGGAGTCAGAGGTTATTTAATTCCCTACTCTCCTTTGTGTGTCTTCTTTGCTCTTCTTGCTGCGACCCACCCAGCCACCCTCAGTGCAGTGTGAGCTAAGTCAGTCGCTTCTGGGCTGGGTAGGAATTTTCCCCCCTTTCGCTGTTTTCTTCCTTACCCCATAATGTATTTGGTGGAACTTGGAGAAATGGCTCTGGGTGGTGTCTAAAATAGGTTCCCACTTGGCAGGTTATGGGGGGGGGATTTATTAGATCAGTGTATACTTTGGCATCCTTTTGGTGAAGGGTTGGGCTCTGGTTATGTGACCTGGGGGATGGAGAAGGAGTCTGCCCTTGGGGCCAACCTGTGGGTTTACTCTCTCTTATAACGTCTTGCAACATGGTGGTGGGGGAGACCCCTGGGTTTGCCTTCCAGTAAACAACTGTCTGGGAGGCAACCAATGGTTTTTGGATTGTCCCTGGGGTCTGGTGTTTCACCCAAGGAAAGGCTGGCTGCAGGTTGATGCCTGGTCCTCAATTGGACCCACATCAGGTTGTTCCCCCCCTGCTTTGCTTTTCCCAGCCCCAAATTCAGTTAAATAATGTATAGGTCAATAAAGTGGCCCTTATTAAAACCATTTACTTGTGTCTCATCTCATTATTTCATGGTTGGTCATCAAATCCTGAACCCATACCTTCTACCTGTTCCGACCAAGCCTCTGTCATACCAGTTTTTTAGCTGCTTTTAAAATGTCCCTGTTTCTCTCTTCTCTTCCTATTTCTTTCTTTGCCTCAGATTATTTCAGTTGCTGGAAATTGAATTCAAACTGCACTCAGTTAACTCACAGGAGGCACTTTAAGGAGGGGCACCTCAGCTAGAGAGCACTAATGCCTCACCAAACTAAAAACTCCAGGATTCCCTAGGATGGGACCATGGCAGCTAAAGTGGAATAATACTGCTAAAATTTAATAGTGTAAATGGGCCTCAGGTTGCATAGCAAAATAACACTTCTGGTTCCTGTGTCCCAACTTGGAGAACAGAGTGAACCCTGCGAATTCAGAAGTTGGCCATTCTTGCTGTAGAACTTGGGTGGGGGACTAGATGCTTTAGACTATGGAGGTTTTCAGACAGGAACAAAAAAAGTATTCCTGTCCCACAATCTCCACTCCTGCCCCTGCCTCCTCCCAGTCCTGCCACAATCACCCTCCCCACCACACTTACCTCCTTTCCCATCATTCTGGCAGCCCGGGAGTGAATGGGGCTCTAGCGGAGCTCTGTTCACTTCCTGGATTGAAATCCCGCAGATTCATGAGAAGATTTGAGAGCAGGACATTCAAAAGTTGTTTTAAAAAAAAAAAAAAGAAAGAAACACACACCAAAACATTTTGAAAAGCTTTCCTCAATGTCCTGATCTCACCCAGAAGTGTTCTAGCAGGGACCTCCCATTGACACTGAGATCTCACCAGCATAACGGGGCACCTTGTCGCACACAGGCAAATCTGGAACACAAATGAAATGGGGGATCTATTGATGGCTTCTCACATCAATAAAAAGCAGCGCCGGCAGAACAGCAGCAGAACGGGTGTGTAACAAGGGGGTGAATGATGTCTCAAAAGGGAGCCCTTTGCGATCTCCTGGCGTTCGTGTAACACCACTTTTAACGTGTCTGATAATCTCTTACAACTTCCACGCCTCCCTATCATGAGCCATGCTGGTTGGAGCTTTTGGGAACTGAAGTTCAGATCATCTGGAAAGCCTTTATTTCCACATCCCTGTTGTTTTAGAAGTCACATGCCTTGGGCCATGAACCAACTGCTTTACCCAAGAGAGAGAATCTGCACAAAGGTTACAGGATATGTGAACTACTCTAAGCCCAGATCTTCTCTTTGTCAGACACTGTCACTAATTAGCTTCCTAAGGTGTTACTTGCCATTTGCAGGTAACAGCAAATGTCCTTCTCTATTTGTTCATTCCACTTGCCATTGGGGTTACAGATTTCTAGTGCGTCAGTATGAAATCTGACTACCAAATTATGCCTTTGGTGCTCAGCTGTCAGTCTCTAGCTACAGTCCACTCCAAAAAGCTCAGGTGAGTGAAAAAGAGGAGGGGGGGAAATGACTAGCAGCTATGTAAACTCTTGTACTGATCCACAGCTCAACTTAGCTAGAAGAAACAAACATTCAAGCTGAAGGAAGAAGCACCTAACAAGGTGTCTCTTTGTGTCTCTGGCTTGCGTGTTGGTGGAGTGATAAGACACACTTCTATCACTTTGAGTTCATGGCACACGCTTCCCAATAGATCCAAAATGCCAAAACTGACATTCTGGAAACTATGACAAACTTACAAGCAATTCCAGGGTTGTTTTGTTTTGTTCTTTGTTTTTAGATCCAATGTAGATCTTCCTCTTCTTTCTTAGCATGACAGGTGTCTCTTAATTTCCAAATACCTTTAAAGAGGAATAAACGGGATTAAAAAAAAAAAGCTGACTGAAGCTACAAAAAGCTACAAAAATGGTCACCGTTAGCAAAAATTAGCAACCATCTCTCAGGAAAGTTGCAAGTCCATTTGCCACCAAAATTTTGTCGAAAGCAAAATTCAAAAACTGGTACATTGATTTTTTGGGCCCCAAGTCTGAGGAATGGTGAGGTGTATTCAGTGTTTCCTTGATAACTACAACTTATATTTAAACCTCTCTCTCTCTCTCTCTCTCTCTCTCTCTCTCTCTCTCTCTCTCTCTCATTCTCTCTCAAATTCTGCTTATGTGAAAAAAAATTAGAGGAACTTTGAACAATGCCTGGCAAATGAGAGAGAGAGAAGGGATAACTGAAAGCTACCTTCTTCATTTCATTCCATCTTTTACGGTAAAGTTCAAGTTTGCAACTTCATGGGGCTCATTCTGCTTGTTAAATAGTTTCCACCTTCCCTTGGCTGAAAATGTGATATTCACATGTAGCACTTCAGGAAGGAAGAAGCGGGAATGGTTCTATACTGTTACTAGTTCCAGGTGGCTCAGGCTTGTATTTCTCAGCTTATTTTTATTATTATTTTTTTAATATCGCCTTCTCTTTTCCAAACATTTCCACTGAGGCATGTCTGCCAGTCAGCAGCATATTAGCAATCAATACCCTTTATGTATGGCATGCAACACACTTGCATTAGAAATGGAAAACTGGAGGATTTATGTGCGAGCTTTTCCAAGGAAAGCAACTAGCAAGGGGAAGATTGCCGCAGTAGTTCAGGAGAAGTTTGACAGGGGAACTTGTGGGTAGTGAGGGAAGATGAGTGTGAAATGATCTCTTTCCTGTATGCTGAATTTACGAGGCTGACAATACAATGCCGTTAGGGCACATCTATCTTCAGGTACAACAAATAAATAAATAACTATATTTAAAAAATCCAAACCCTTGCAAGCCTTTCAGCATTGACCAGTCTGGAGTGACAAGAGTTATTCTTCAGAAAGTCATGTATCTTTCCTTCCTCTTTTTTTTCTCTTCACCTTGTCATGGCAATAAATAAAATTATTTATCTCCCAAATTTAAATGCACTCTGCCTTTTTAGTACACAATAAATCCTTCTTTCCGTCTATATATTTATTGGCATTCCTTCTTCGTCCCTAGTGCCATACATATTGATTGCTAAAGTTCTGCCTCTATTCATTCTCTGTAGGAACAGGTAAAGCAATGTCAGCCCATGGAGAAACTATGTTTCCCAAGGGTGGTCTGAGGCCCCATGAAATATCCCAGAAGAGGAATGACTCCTTTCCTTCCACTGTGACCAGAAGATCACCACTGTTGGTTACAGCAGCCCTGGTATGTGGTTTAAAGAGGGGTGGGCTCTGGAGTGGGTATAAGGGAAATGATTGGGTTGGGAGGGAGGGAGGGATGGGTGGTTAAGATTTGGACAGCTGAGGGGTAGGGTAGACCACATTTTCTTCAAGAGGGAAATGAGCCAAGACACTTTTTAAAAAAATCTGAAGCAGTTTAATGTGATCTAGTTTGTGTTTGTGTGTAACATGTGTGCGTGTGCACCAGCTCAACACATTGTGCTGCCTGAGGCATAGCAGCAAATGAAACCTCACAGTCACACAAGACTAGGAAGGAAGGAAGGAAGGAAGGAAGGAAGGAAGGAAGGAAGGAAGGAAGGAAGGAATTATTTAATAAAATTAATTAATAAAACCATTATTTGATTTTATTCTAATGTTATTTTAATGATTAATGTTTTAATGTATTTTTCAACTCTGTTGCATTTTTGAATTTTTGAAGCAACACCCCCCCCACACACACACACAAACATAATTTTGTGCAAGTTTGTTCAAAGTACACTGCACAAAAATATGTTTTCTTCACAAAATGTATGGGTTACTTGAAAAAAAGAACTTGTTTTGCACAAACGAATATTTTGCAAAAAAAGAAAAAGTCCCACAATGTGAAAAATCATGTGCAAAACCTTTAAGAATCTCATCCAGGGAAGAAAACTTTTGACATTATTAGTTCTTGTACATATACACAGACATACACGTGTGTGCCTGCATGAAATAAATAAAGGTTTACATAGGGGCAGTGATAAATAGGCAGCAATTAAAGATGAATGAATTAGATATAAACCCATGGATTCTGTTGAAAAACATTAAGAAACCTGAATCTTCTCTCATAAATAAAACAAGCCTACATAAATACATTTATGTTCTGTTAAATAACATCAATGTGCATTAACAGGGAAAAATCACCCTTGTTAGACTGCTAAAGCAAAACAGCGTCTGCCCGTACATATCTCCAGAGTGGTGCTATTCACTACTGAAGAGCAACTGTGTGCATAAGAAGTAGCACAGGTAAGACTCTGAAGCAACCAAGACTGCAGGTCAACACCACAATTCAAGAAGGATATGGACAAGCTGGAACGTGTCCAGAGGAGGGTGACCAGGATGGTGGGTGGTCTGGAAGCCATTTTGCGCTATGAGGAGCAGTTTAGGAAGCTGGGTATGTTTAGGCTGGAGAAAGTTGAGAGGTGACATAATAGTCATGTTTAAATATTTGAAGGGATGTCATACTGAGGATGGAGCAAGCTTATTTTCTGCAGCTCCAGAGACTAGGACACGGAGCAGTGGGTTCAAACTACAAGACAAGAGATTGCATCTAAACATTAGAAAAAACTTCCTGGCAGTAAGCACTGTCTGACAGTGGAACACACTGCCTCGTAGTGTGGTGGAGTGTCCTCCTTTGGAGGTTTTTAAACAGAGGCTGGATGGCCATCTGTCAGGAATGCTTTGATTGTGTATTCTTGCATGGCAGAGGGTTGGACTTGATGGCCCTTGTGGTTTCTTCCAACTCTTTGGGTATTATCACACTACACAGTTATAGTACTACAGTATTATTCTACTTTAATTATTCTACTATTATTCTGCTTCCTGTGGAATCCTGGGATTTACAGTTTAGTGAGGAGCATTTAGGAACACTCAGCGAGAGAACCCTTAGGCCTCCCTAAACTACAAACCCCAGAATTCCACAGGAGGCAGCCAGGGCACTTAAAATGAAATAATAGCTCTATAACAGTGTAGTGTAATAAAGTCCTCAGATTCTATGATTCTATGATTCATACTCAAGTTTAAACAACTTTTGGTCATGTTTCCACAATCTTTTCCCCCATTTGGTTGACATCTTTGTGTCAATAAAATAACTATAATCCTGTGTGAGATCCGCCAACCACTTCCTGTTTCAAGTAGAAGCGAATTTGACATGAATCCCTCTGCCTAAATGTTAGACTAAGTATCCAAGACTGCCAGTCTATGTGATCCCTCAGACATGTCTTGGGAGCGGAAAGCACTGAGCAATGCCATGTCCATGAGTTCTGATGGCATACATCCAACTTACAGTTTCATCACTCAGGTTTGGGGTAAGGAAGGGGATCTTGTAGCACCTTTGAGAGAAAGAAATTGTAGCATAAGCTTTCATAGACTTGGAACTTTATCAGACGCAGGAAACGTCACAAAACTGCATCCCAAAATGCATCAGAAGAACACAATGAGAACACAAAGGGCAATATTGTCAGACTCCTGGGTCCTCAGCTGTTCCGGGAGTGGAGCACAGGCATGAATAAAGTGTCCCCTTTTTATTGATGGGTTAAGCCATCAATAAAAAGGGACACCTTATTCATGCCCACGCTACACCTCTGGAATGGCTGAAGCACGTCGTTGTCTGAGAATGCCTCCTGTTTGTATTCTCGTTGTGTTCTTCTGACACATTTTTTTTTTCATGCATTTGATAAAGTCCTTGGTCTACTTCCTCAGATGCATGCCATTTCTTTCCGTTAGTCTCAAAGGTGGTACAGTATCCCCTTGCTTACTGATATTTCAAGTTTTGGGGTTATTTTGGAGGTTGGAATTCTGTGCCAGCCATGCTATGACCAAAATCCTCTCCCCCCCTCCAAAAAAACCCCCAATCATTTCTCTGCTGGAGCCCTCTGCCTATTACATGACCATTTCCTGGCTATGGGGAGTGGTGGAATTGGCAGAGAGTGTCCGGCTACTTCTTTAAGACTGGACACATAGGAATGACATCATCTTCAGGGACCTCAGGAGAATCCCTGGAAGACCCTGGAGGATGCCTCTCACTGTGTGTCCAGCTATAGGAAAATAGCTGGATGCTTCTCCACTGGTCCTGCACTCTACAGAAATGTTGGAGGGAGTGATTAAAGCAGACAAAACATAGTTTTGGGGGTTGGATGGGAGACATGTTTTAGGTACACAGGTTTGATGTGTCTCCTGATCCAGAATCTTGGACAAGGTTTAGAACAGCAACCTGGAAGTTAGTACAGTGTATGACTCAATCACACAGCCATTCTTTTGTAGTTGGCAACATGGTAAAGCCATCCACAGATTGAGCAAGCGTGGGGAATATTCTGTGATCCTGTGCTTCTCATAATCTTAGGAATCTCAGATTAGAAGTATATTGTTATGGTAGCCCTTTCCGGCAAACACGCTGCTATTCAAGTCTGTGTAAATTGACGTCATAATAAATTTGGCAATTTATAATGTGCAACAAGATGTCAGGTGGGGTAGGGTTAAGGGACCTTGGCAAGGGCACAATATTTGGGGTATGGGCATTAGCTCTTCATGGACATATGGAACAGGCATTGGTGACTGAGGCAGAGTGTGGGTCAAATTTTGCCCCTGCACACCCCAGTGGGCTACATTGCCTCCCATATAGATTGAAAATTGGCTGTTAACCTAAGGAGGAAGTGACCATGTGTGGCATTTTGTTTCCATTTCTGGTTTATTTGAGAAGGTTGGTCTTTGGCGGTAGTTAAATTATTTAACCCACTACTCCTGGGCAAGTGACCTTTTGGGCATATTCTCTAACAACAAGCAAACAGACAATTTGGGATGGGGAATTGGTCATTAGTAGGAGTTTGGTGTGGGGGGGTGAGGACAGAAAGGTTCTGGCGGCTGCATGCGGCATATTTCATTCTTTAAGGACCAAGATAACAAGTTGTAGGGCTGCAAACAATATGCTATAATCAATCCACTTTTCCTTTACGGTTCTTGATTAACTTCACAAGTCTTGATTAACTTCACAATTCTTGATTATCTGCAGAGGAACCTTGGCAGGCAGTGCTGATCCTGCTTTGCCGTCCCCAAGCATACCAAATTGTGACAGCCATAAGCCCACCTGTGCTAAAATGTGGTCTGACAGTTTTGTTAACATCCCTGTGCTCTAGGGAATGAGTGACATATTACCATGAGTGTATTAATTGCTCGTCAGGATGCCACTTGATGGCATATGTGATGCCTAATCCTCATGCCTCCCTGATGGTTTTGACAACCTTGGATGTGCCTGGTTTGCCATCAGCATTCCCTCCTACCCATTCTTCTGTGATGTATTTCTTTTTAACTGAAAGAGCTTGAGTTGCAAGCATTAACAATAAAATAAACCAACAAGAGGGATGGGCAGAGTGCAGTCCACAGGGTGCATATAGACTCAGCCCCCCCAATCCCTAAAAGCTCACCACCACCATTTTAAAGAAATTGATGTGCTTTTTAAGCAATGTTGGCCTCAAAAACATATCGAAAATCCCCCAAACTTGTGAAAACAAACAACACATGCACACATTCCCCCATGCAACATCTCCAGAACCCCAACTACCCTAAAAAATCCAAGTTTCCTCTGTAGTAACTCTCAAAATGGTGAAAGGGTGTGGTGGACCTTCTGTAGAGTATGAGGCCAATGGGGGCCTGGGGGAATCTGAAAGGGAAATTGGCCCCTGCCACCCATGTAGTTATGCACCCCTGGCCAACAATAACAACATATATCAAACTAAGGCATTCCTCAAATTAAAATGCCAGGAAAAAAACAGACATCTTCAAGTGGCAATGAAAAGAATGTAATGCAGGGGACAGGTGAACTGTTAATAGGGCGTATTTTCCATACCTAGGGTGCCACCAGTGAAAAAGCCCTCTCCTTTATAATTGTACCAAATGCTCATTTGAAAAGAAAGCATGGGGAGGAAGATGTGGGAACAGGGTTGAAGGCAAGTAAGTAAGGGATGAATATACATAAGAATGCACAGGTAAGACTCTGAAGCAAACAGGACAGAAAGTGAACTGTAGGAAGGGCAACAGAGCAAAGACTTTGAGAAATGTGCAGGTGCCATTCTCCATACTCAATGCACACAACTTTTGGTCATGCTTCCATAATCTTTCCCATCATTTGATGGACATCTTAGCATTAATAAAATAATTATAATCCTGGCTGAGATCTGTCAGCCACCTTTCTTTTCCAGGAGAGGAGAGTTTGACATGACTGTCTTTACCCTAAATGTTGGAGCTAGCTATCCAAGTCCACCATTTTCCTCAGGCAATTTTGTTGACTACTTACGGTAGAGGGAGTGGGGACTTCTCAGCCTTGCAAAGCGGATTATATGACAGACTGGTGCCTAAAGAGAAAGGCAAAAAGAACTTGCTAAGTGTTTGTTTTCCACATAATATATTCCAATCCTGTTAGGTCATATTGGAGAAGGTAATATTTTTGGCATTCATTTAATGAAATTGACATTGATGAATGGCTAATTATACAAATTACATTCTTATTAAATCCCCTGAAATCAGCGCCTTAAAGTCTTAGCTATGGGCTTCTCTTGATATATACATATTATTTCAGAAGGAAATTCATAGCTGCAAGCTCTCAGTGCTACATTTTTTATTTTTCTGTCTTTTGAGAAATCCCGCACAGCGTTTTTTAAAAAAATCCCCCAGTTAAGTCAATTACCACAGATGTTAATCTTAACGGGAATATTTAAATCTCTATCCTTGCATATATTTATTTTCTTTCTCCCACTAGATCCTTTCAGCCAAGAGGAAGGGAATGTATTTCTCTTTGCATGGTGTTATGTAGAAAGGAATAAGCGTGTTGCACAGAGTAATCTGAAACACTTGTGAAGTCCTCCAACATTTCACCCTCTCATTAGAGGATGAACAAATATGGTAGTGTTCTCCCCACTGTAGGAAAGATCAAATACAGTATTCCTCTACTGTATGACTCTTAACTTTTCTTTACTGGGGACCCCCTTTAAATATCTTTTGTTGCCATGGGCCCCCTAAGACTTAGCTCACGATTTAAAGCCTAACAACAACAATAATATCTAATATAATAATAATAATAATAATAATAATACAGTTAACCCTCCCCTCAGAGGCAGTGGAGGGGGAGGGAAGATTTTTTCGCCTGCTTCTTCCTGCAATTTGTAGCTGGGGTGGATTCAGCAGCAATGTGCAGGCCAAGCCAGCCTTTGCCTTGGCTCCTGTCATGTGGGCTGAGCAGCCTTTAAGCCTTTGCAGACCCCCTGTGAGGACATTGCAGCCCCCTGGGGATTTGTGGACCACAGGTTAAGAACTACTGCACTACTGTATTTTCTGTCTTGTTTTAAAACAGGCAAGCACCCAGAAGCGTACACCCACAAACCACAGGGGTTGACCAGAAAAAACTAGGTCAATCCCAAGGCCAAAACAAACACATTGTTTCTGGCATCTGGCTACTGCCTTCTGCCCTCCTTAAAAAGGCTGGAGCCAGCTGGCTCTCGTGCATGGTTTGATGAGCCTCTGATGTGCTTGCATTTGCTTGTCCTCCTTCGAGGCTGCTGTTCACCAGGAGAAGCTGACTCTTGGCCCATGACACCAAGGACATTATCAGACATGGCAAAAATCGTAGGATTACCACATCAGGATAGCGTAAATGGGCCCCACTATTGCACAGCATTGTCGTCTTTGTGTTCTTACTCCGTGCTTCTACTGTGAAAAAGGCATTATTAGCAATTCACAGGACCAGCTTTTTTCACAGTATTGATGATGTGCAAAACCATATCCTGTTGTAATTCTGTGATTACAGTATGAATGTGTGGTCCTCAGTGAAAAAACCTCCGGGTGAGATTGTGAAAATGAAGGACAAGGTGATCTTCTTATGAACTGTCCCTTTAGTTTGCACATTTTTAGGTTTGTTTCAGTGGTTGTGTGTTCATGTACTTTGTTAAGGTTTTGGTGTTGTTGTTTTTTTGGAGTTTTAAGCACATTTGTGTCTTCTCGTGAGAACCACTAAAATCTCTTCCATGCCAAATTACAAGAGTAAACTCCCATTCTTAAAGTGCTAGTGGTCATCGTGCTATCTTCATTTGTGAAATTACAGTGTTTTTAGATGCTAGTCTGATATTGTTCATAGTCACCGTTTTAATTTATGAGAGGAAAGTAGCCATCTATAGGACTTAGACCAAATCTAGTTCCCTTAATTTCACACACTCCCCAAATATCACCCTAGCATCATGACTATAGTTGGATTGGAGTAGGAGTAAGGCTTCCAGCCAATGGAGGCCTTCTGCTGCTACTTGTCTCCCCAGCAATCCCTGCCCTGAGAGGCAAGATAGCACCAAGGACCACATTCAGGAACCGCATATGTACTTCTTGCCTCTGGTACTGGCAACACTAAGTTATACCCCTGTGTCACACTTTCTTTGAGAGCCTCCAGAATAAAACTCAAAATGTTAGGTGTCAAGAGGAACAGAAAATCTCCTGGAGGTTCATCCATGCACACTTCTGTCATTTTGCTACAGTCCCTGAACTTACTTTAGTCAGTCAGACATTTTATAGCAGGCTACTTGGGTTAGCAATTGACTGGAATGCTTTATCCTGCAGGCCAAATACATTGCCAGCCAAGGGTAGGACATAGGAATGGGTGAATTTCTCAGTGCTGTGTTCCTTCAAAATGCAAAGGGGGGGGGGACTCATTTGTATTAGGAAAAACAAAAGAGATGGCAACCTAATCCAGCAGCATGGTTGAATACATAGAGATTCAGTGCCAGATTTTGAAGAAATAAACACTCAAAGCTAGAGATATAAGTCTTTGCTTATTTCTTTTTTACTTGTAGAAATGAAGAATTTCAAATGTTTGCTGCCTGATGGGTGAAATTAAGATAATTTTCATTCATTTTGTTTTTTCAGTTCGGAACTTTTTTGCAGCCTCCCCCCAACACAGAACTTTGCACCAAACACTCCACCTGTTTTCTATGTGTAGTTATTTCAGCGACCCCCACCTCCCCCCCTTTTTTTTGACAAATGTGTTTCCCAAAAAGAAGTGTCAAAATGTGTGTGTGTGTGTGTGTGTGTGTGTGTCTTCCAGCAGTTTACCATTTTTGGTGGGGTGTCTTGTCAAGGATAAAAATGTCCATGAGCCATGAGATAATTTGACCATTTTGTTTCTCCCCACATTATATCTTTTAAAATCCCAAATCTGTTATAAAGAAATTTGAACATTTTGGAATGTTCTTGCCAACAATTTAACCAAATGAATTTCTTACCTATCCCCAGGTAGGTCTAATAAATCACCATGAGAAGCATAGGGGGGGGTCATTCAGAGGCACAATGGATGCCTTTACGGGGCGGGGGGGAACCAAGATCAATGAATGACTTATCTAGCTGATGGATCCTAGAGAGCAGGTCTGCAAAATACTGGGAAGTTGCAGCTTGTTAGTCGACACCATAAAAGTAACTTTTCTGGATTCTGTACTGGCTAGGGAAATTGAAAATTGTAGTCCAAAAAAGTCAACACTCCCTCTCATCCTTGTGTGTACTAGGGTTAGTGGGACCTAGGGCCTGGGGTGGTTTCTAGGGTCTTTCAATATGCAGCCTTCATAAGCCATACTGAATTCTTGTCAGACTCGCTGTAATCTCTCTTCTTTACTTATCTTTATCATGCCTGTGATCCTGAGACTTTTGCTAGGCCATTCATTATTCAGACCATTCACCACTTCTTGTCTGTCTCCTAGAAGAGTCGTTTAACTTCTGCCATCTTCCCTCTCCATCCGTGGAGAAGCCTGCCCAGGCAAATGCATTTCACTAGCTTTAATTGTATAGTACGGGACAAGATAGAAGATATTAATCGAGTTCTGTATGCTCAGGGAATAAATGTAATAAATAGACTATTAAGTTAAGCAAGTTTTCAGCTTCAGTGGTGAAAGCCCCCATCTATCTTGTGAGGCTTCCTGCATGCTTCATTACCACATGTAACCACACTGGAAAAAATATGCTTTATTCTTTATAATTAGATGATAAGTTCCCTAAGATATACGTTAGAGCTGCCAGCCACCTGACACTCAGCAGCGGCTCTGCGTTCCCCTACTTTTCCAGACGCTTCTAATGAAATTTATTATAGTGTCTCATATTAGAACTAAGTTAACATCGCTTAATCTTCTTACTTGACAGTGTTGTGTATGAGGCATAGCAGCATAAATATTGGCCAAGATTGGGAGTGAACGTGATGTCTGAAATGTGACACTGGTTGTGTCATGTCTTCCACATGCCCAAATGTAGCCGCTCTTTTCAGACTCAGATGGGTGGGGGGAGGACAAACTGCCCAGATGTAGAGATGACATTCTGAGATTTAATCCCTCTGCATTTGACCACATTAATGCTAAATGAGTGTCTCCATCTTTTTTCCCCCTCTCCCTGGGGCTCCTCATCTTTAACAGTTACATGGCAAGCAGTTATAACATGGTCCTAGTGGTAGTTGGTGTAGCTGCCATGTTAGCAGGGTGTTTAATCCTAACTTTGAAGGAGCTATCCCAGGTTCTGAATCTATCTGGGGATCATATTCCACACCTTGGATAGCCCTGTCAGATTTCAGATTCAAACATAGAACTGATTCATTTCCTGCATGGAAGTTAAGCAGCTGCCACAACATGGTCCTCTCCAAACTGCTTGCCTATTGGGATGAATGAGAATGTCACAGAGGGCAGAAGGGGCAAGTTAATGTACTGATACCCTCAACCTGTAACCAGTTCCCCAACCTGAGCTAGCTAGCTCTTGTCTATATTGTGAGGAACAATGTCTGCTAGGACTCTGGATCCATTGGGTTTGTATAAGATACTGGGCCTGTATTTGTCGAGGAACAATTTCGGCAGACTGAAATAACCCAAGGGAGGCTGTGAGGAAGAGAAATGTTTTATTTGCTCCAATTTACGGTCATTATGCCTAGCACATTTCCAGTGGGATAGTGACCAATGTGGAAATTAACTACTATGAACAACGGTTGAAAGAGCTGAGCAAATTTCACTGGGAGAAGAGGAGGTTAAGGTGGTAGTGTGTGATATGGAAGCAGTCTTCAAATGTCTGAGGGTCTCATGAAAGATGGATCAGACTTGTTCTCTCTTACTCCAGAGGACAGAAATAGAATTGATGAGTGGAAATTGCAGGGAAACAAATTTCAGGTGAGTGTTATGAGAAAGTTTCTAATGTTAAAAGAGTTGCCTAACAGATGGCCTCAAGAGGCTGTGAGCTCCCTTTCCTTGCAGTCAAGATGGAAAGAATATTTGAAAATATTTTTTAAACGGTCAAAAGACATGTTTTGGGGGTGTTGAGAAGCCCTGACAAGAAGAATCTTTGCAATTTGCAATTCAGGAATTATTAAGCACAGAATTCACATGTGGTTTATTTGCACAGAAAACAGCATTTTCTGAATAGGAAGCATCATTTTCTACACATAGAATATTATTTCTCCACATAAATATTATTTTCTGCACAGAAAAGGATGCTTCCTGAGCAGAAAATACTATCTTCTGTGGAAAACAACCACATGCAAATTTTGCCCGGAATAAGTCCAGACTTGTAAATAGGCTTTGAAAACAGTGTGGTTTTCAAAGATTTTGTTGCAGCAAGAACAAAGTTGCTAAAACTACTCATTGCTTCCTTTCAGAAAAAAATTAGTGAAGAATGACATCCCCATGATGCAGAGAGTGGACACCATTCATTGGGGATCCTGAAGTTTCCTCCTGTCTTGACCAGGGAATTAGTCATCCACAGGTTTTGGGCTTGATCTCCTAGAAGCCTGAGTCAGGTAAAAGATTCTGGGAGCTTAAGTCCAAAATTGGAGGGTCAGAGATGGGGAGCCACTGAAAGAGAAGGCACCTAAGAGATTTTCTGTTCTATGGAATCTTGGTATTTGTATTTGTAGTTTGGTGAGGCACCAGAATTCTCTGATAGAAAAGGCTAAATACTTCACAAAACTACAAACACCAGCATTCCATAGGATAGAACTATAGTGGATAAAGTGGGGTCAAACTGCTTTATTTCTACAGTGTAGATAGGGCCATTGTTGGTAGCCCAGTTGGCACCTAGAAGCCATGATATGTTGATGCATCCTTTCTTTTTCTGCTGTTCCAAAAATTCCACATTTTTTCAGCCTTTGCATTTGCAATAAAAGAAATGGCTTTTTTTAATGTCCAAAGGTGATGAAAATTTCAGTGAAATTCTGGGTGTTGTATAAGGTTCTTGCACTCACCTTAGTTAGGAGATGCCCGAAGGTATGTGCAATCTTGCCCACACTAGAGCTTCACACTCTGTCCACGCTTCCATTAAGATACAAGGTAAGGTGCCATCATGTAACTTTTCCCATGAACCTTTTCTTCAGATTGGGAAGCTTAGGCAGCCTAAGAGCAATGGTCTTGGGTCTTGGCCATCACAGAACAATAAAGTAAATTAGCATCCTGAGAATGAAACGAAAGTATAAGAGCCTTTGGAGGAGGAAAATGCATTTCTAAAATTGTAGGATTGTTTCAGCACCAGAATTTCTTCAGAGGAAGTAAAATACAAAATGCAAGGGATACAAAATGCAAGGGATAGACATTCACCATTAGTGTGGCCTCCATTAGTGCTTTACAGCTAACAGTCCTTTATCTCAAGAGCTGTCATATGACAGACCTCTTTCAGTGGTGTTCTCTGCTCAAAAGGCTGTCCAGTCCACTTTAAAGTCAGAATTATAAGAAGGAACAGAAGAAGGCTTGAAATTGCCCATCCACTGTAGCATCTGAACAGTAGACTGAGCAAGCACAGGTGACCTGGCCACAGTTTAGAGCTATGAAGCTCTAGCACACTCCACTGATTGTTAGCACTGTGTTCCTCTACCAGATAATTCTAACAACTTCATCATACTACAAATCCCAGGATTGCATAAGATAGAGCCATGGCTGTTCAAGGGATAGCATACTGTTCTAAAAAACTGATGTAATTAGTAAACAAGTTTGTTTTGGTCCACACTCTTTTTAGACAATTGAGTTTGTTCACACTTTCTTGATAAATGCTTGGAGCAGAATGCTGTTAACCTTTGTTTTTTGCACTGTCCCATACATTGATATAGCACTGTATTTTTTAAAATTAGGTTTTAGGTAAAAATATAGGTTTTAAGTAAAAATGCATTATTATTTTTTTGCAGAAAACTATGTTAAAAATCAATGCAAATTGTGTACAGCTTTTTCATTGCAATTTGATACAAAATGAGATAGACTGGACTTATCAATGCATATGTGTGAAATGGACATAATACTGGAGCTAGACCCACTTATCTGTAGCTAGTCTGAATGCTAAAATATAGTAAAGAAACCACTATTAAGTCATTACATCTGAATACAATTTTCATATCAAATGGCTGTCCTGAAATGTTTCCTTGACTTCTGTCTAAGGAAGATAAGCTTCCCCACCCTAATCATGTTTAAAGCGACTCACATCAGCCCCAGTCAGCCTCACTGATGGTGAGTAGTGCTGGGGATTACAATCCAACAATATCTGGAGGGCTGCATTTTTCCTGCCCCTGCATTCAAATAAGAAGGTTCCATCACCAGCCATATGGCCAGCATTATACAATATTCTGAAAGTTAACTCAATAAAAAAGTATATAATGAGATGAGCCATCTCTGCCTTTGTTTATAGCTTCTCTAAGTGTATAAATGAGTCTGGGGATGAGGATGATTAATGAGGTGCTCAGAAGAAGATTTGCAACCAGGGTGCCTGAATTATTCCCTTATTATATGTGGGTTTTTTGGTCTTGCTTGTTTATTGTGGCATTCTATACAATTTAATACAGGTTGATGAAAGTTATGAGATTCTATTTATTCCATCCAACATCGTCCCCACTCTGCCAGCTCAGTCTATGGTACAGAACAGAATGAATTCAGGAAATATATTAAAAAGCAATTATGAACTCCTTGCCTTTGGTGTCCTACCCTCATTCTTCACCGAGTGCCCCAGGAATTAGCATCACATCTTATGGGCACTTGAGGAGTTTATGAAAATGCCATCAGTCTGTATCTAATTTTCAGAGCTGCTGGATTTTGAAAGCTACAAAAAGAGAGAGTGAGAAAGAGCTGAAAGTCTAGTGTTCCCATTTCCCCTGTCCCCCGCCACCCCCAATCCTTGCCTTTCCCAAGTCTTCACCTTGTCAATTCCTTTTAATGGCAACTGGCTTGTCAGAAACCACATAATAGATGGTGGCAGCCCAATTTTTGCTGACTTGGAGTTTGTGTTTCTTGCATTAAGCAATTTCTTCCTTTGCACTTTCTCTCTGCACATGCATTATTGTAAAAATTTGATGACACCTCGAGAATATGTTTAACTAGAAATTTCTGGCTTAGAGACTTTTTAAAAAAACTTCTGGGGGGGTAGAAGAAGAAAAGGAAAACGAATTGCTTAGGTAGTTAGAACAAGCCATTATCTCACTAATACTTACACCAATCTTTACAAGTAATATAATAGCCATTAAAAGAAACATTTGGCACAATTATCATGTTGCAAAGGAGGATCCTGAGGCCTGCTAAGGGCTTCTCCTTCAATTCAGATTGTATCTTCCTTATATTAGCATTCTACCATGCTTCCTTTTCCCTAAGCCATTTCAAAAGCTTCACACACTTCTGACAAACTGTGTAGGAGAGACCTTTCCGATAAGGGACCTTCCCATCTTCTTTCCCAAAGCAAAGGGAGTAGGAGGCTAGTATCTTGCTTTGGTAATAGCATGAAGACACAGCAGTAGCTATTTTAGAGACAGCCTTGTTCTTCCACCCCCATCAAATCTGTCTGGAAGGCTCTCTGAAACTCTCTCATAAAGGTGTAAAGCTAATCCATGCAACTGCTGAAGGGTAACTTGATCTTCCTCTGATTACCAGAGACTCAAGTGTGTATGTGTGTTGGTTTGGAAGAGAATAATCCAGGTTATCATGTTTCTTCCTTTTATCCTTTGTCTTCCTTCCTTTTTTTACTTCCTGGCCCCTGGCTTGAATGCAATGTTTTGAAATAGGTCAAAGTCGAACAAAGAGAGTCAGAATGTAGGGAAGAGTGAGTTTTCTTGTGAAGTAGTTCAAGAGTAGGAGGTGTTACCAGAAGCCAATGATTTCCATCTTCTTTTTTAGTTCAAGGGGGGCTCTGACCCTGTTAAGAGAAGGGAAATTGGTGGGGTGTCAGGGAACAAGGAAAGTTTCCTATTGAAACATAAAAGAATAAGGGGTTATAAATGTGAGAACAGAAATCCTAAGGAAACATAATGGTCATCTTTGAGCTGAGCAGATCCATGCTTGTATCTTTTTTTAGTTTTGTTTCGTTCCTAGGCTTTGACCATTCTGTGACGAATTTGGGTGCTGCTCAGATGACATAATGGAGAATTTCACGGGAACATATAGCAATAGCAATAGCATTTATATTTCTGTAACAGTTATCAGTGCAAAGCACTCCCTAAGCGGTTTACAATGCCTGCAATAAACAGTGTGATAAAGTTTGACCTGGGATAGAATAGGATTCTACTCTGGGTGATATTACTGTGGGAGTCGATGCTTATGTGCAACAGGCAAGGTAAAAAGCTGTCTCAAAAATCACTTGCTGAGTATGTGTGAAGAGAAAAACAGAAAGAAAAGGGGAAAGCAGATTAGCCTGCCTCATCAACTTCCCTTGGCATGTTGAAAAAGCAAGGAACTACAGTTGTCCCTTCACATTTGCGTGTTTCACATTTGCAATTTTGCACATTTGCGGTTTGTAGCTGCTGCTCAACTAGTTCAAACTCCAATACCCCATCTTCCTCCTCCTCCTCTTCCCCTCTCCTCCTAACCTGGCAACAAAACAACTCCATCTTACTTTCTTACCTTGCACCAAAACAGCACTACCTGTTAAAAACAGTAAGGTTGCTCCTTTCCCAAACTGAAACTAAAAGTTGCAACCATAGCTACACCTGCCCCCTCCCATGCACAAATCACACCCTTCACCCACACTCGCCTCCCCCCCAGCTCTCCCTCCCTCTGTCCTGGCAACAAAACACTCCAGCTTGCTTTCTTACCTTGCGCCAAAACAGCACTGCCTGTTTAGAACACTCAGAAAGGTTGTGTTGTTGGCAGGGCAGATGGAGGGAGAACTGGGGGGTGCGAGTGTGGGTGAGGGGCATGATTTGTGTGTCCAGGGGGCGGTTGTTGCTACAGTTGCAACTTTTAGCTTCGGTTTGGGAAAGGAGCAACCTTACTGTTGTACTTACTGTAGTGTAGTATGCATGCTGGGGCAGGGCTTAACTTATTCATGTTTTTTTTCACTTTCACAGTGGTGTTCCACCCCTAACCCCCATGATTGTGAAGGGACAACTGTATATGTTTTGCCACCAAAATGGAAATCATAAGAAAAGTAGAGGCTGTTGAAAGAAAAAAAAGTCATCCTGGGATGCATTTTGGTGGAAACTTTCAAGTGGTTTCTAAAGGATTCAGAATGTTTGCTTATTGATGCAGGGCTAGCCTGACCTGGTTGTTTCATTTCATATGTGGGTAATGTTAGTTTTGAATGAATAGTCTACTGAAACATGTTGAACTACTCTTGATTTTTTTGTGGTGTCAGAACCTATCCCTATTCTTTCCATGTTATTTCTACCTCTGGTACCCAAGTTTCTGTTATCGAAGTAAAGCCTGTGACCTGCACGTGCTGAAGTCTGGCCAACAATGGCCAGCTGCCTCCTGATCAGGGCCTTATTGGTCTTGTGAGACTTGGCATGAGATTCACGCCAAATTATCACAATATTTCATCATAGCTAACATCCCCAGTGGCCAGCCCTATGCAACTGAAACGCCTCTGGATGTGTCGGGGCAGAACATCTACTTCATTAACTGAGGTGTATCTGTACATGACTCTGCAGCTGCCTCAGAATTTTGCCTATGAGACCCAATTTTAAAGATCTTGCTCAGTGTGAGGACCAGAAAGCATAATTTTGAGGGAAATGAATGAAACATTTGTTTGTTAATATAAGGGAAATTTGTCAGGGGCATGTCATACAGCATTTGGCATAAAAGAGTGTATGTATAAGCTTACCTGTGCGAGTATGTTTTTCTGCAGCATGAATATCAAACAGTGTTCCCCTGATTAAGAATTTGTACAAAAAGCAATATTTCTGAATGATTCCTGCTTCTTTATTCAGAGAATTCATGTGAATGGGTTTGGGTACCAAAAGGGAATGGTTTCTAGGCCAAGGCTGGTGAATATCTTTCAGCTTGAGGGTAGGGATGTAAAGAATATTCAAAAATGGACAAAAACTATTTCTTGAATCTCAAGAAATCCTGATGAGGAAAATCCTGATTTTAATCCTGATGAGGAAAATCCTGATTTTAATCAGTCCAAAAATTAAAATCTTTGCAGTTCGGGACTTATTCTGTGCAAATATTGTACTTCTTTTTTCAAAGAAAATACCACCTTTCTGTACAAGAAACAGGTTTTTCTGCACAGATGCACAGGGGGGGAAATGCTGTTTTCTGTACAAAACCCCCACATGTGAATTCTGTGTAGGATAAGTCTCAAACTGTGAACAGCCTTCCAAAACTGTGGATTTTTTGCAGTTTTTCTCACACCAGGAAGAACATTGCAAAAACTATTCATTGCCTCCTTTGAAAATGAATTTAACAAAGAATATATCTTCTTGTTGTGAGGGTTGTTTTAGATTCCAAGATGTCCTAGGAGGCTACATTCTAGTGGTGGGTGGAATCAAATGCAAAGGAGGGAACCAAAGTACTGACATAGTTTAACTGAAAGCTCTTAGTATCAGTGACTAAACTTTAGGAAAGCATGCTGGCCTTTTAGAATTTGGAAGAGACCGTGAAATCACCAAGCAAAGAGTATCATAGGGAGAAGGGTCAAGGTCTTTTGTCAAACCCAAGGGCTAGATTCAGCCATGGGTGCTAAATTTTTCCATCCCTAATCAAGACCAAGGCACTTCAGATATCAGTGGTGGGCCATCTGCTGAGCTGTGGATCTTGGGCTATGTTATCCCTGCTTTATTTTTCTCATTGCTCTCTTTCAACAACATCCCAGATATAATCCCCAATTTTTTTTTTTCAATGAAGGATGGCATGTTAAAAAGTAACTTGTTCTGATGAGCCCAAAGGAGAGGGCTCATCATCAGCAGAGAATGATATCAGATGCTGAATTTCAAATCTGCCTAGTCAGATTTGCTGATACATTCCCTTCTCTCTACCTCCTTCACTGAATGGGGACAGCACTGTTGGTGTGCAGATATAACAAACAACAGAGACCTGGTTGTTCAAAGCAAATGCCAGCCAGTTACTGAATGTTAAAGTTCTGTAGCTGTGGAGGAGCTTTAGAAGCAATTGAAACTCAGGGAGGAACCCACAGAGGGGATCAAGGGGGGAAAGGAAGACAACCATTTTCATTTATGTTTGACAGTCAAGGCTTAGTCTATTGTTGTTTCCCATTGCCTTAATGACCAAAGATCATCTTTCTGCTATTTACGAAACTAAAGCAGCAGTACTATGAGTGACACATTGTTTGCTTGTACACATTCAGTCTGATCTTTTCACATTGAGAAAGCCAAGCAGAGGACAAGAGGTTGAAGCTAAAGACAAGGACTGATGGGAGAAGAAGGTTTTTCATGTTCACTCACCTGTGAAAGAACTTTTGTTTGTAACTAAAGCACTAAAAGAGATGAAGCTATGGTTTGCCAGGAATTCTTCCAGGCCTACACATGTGGTATGAAGGCTGCCTCTTAGCTGGAACGTAAAACTTTGCTTGAAATTGCTTTTTCCAACTGTGTGGGCTATTGTTATGCATATTGGCTGGTGTATCAGCCACCACTTACCAGAGCCATCCCTGGTAGTGGAGCCACTACCTCATGGGACAGATGCTGGAGGAAGCAGTGGCACCTTCCTTGTAGCTGTCCCTCCTGAGCCCCCTGGCCATTCCCCTCTCTTGGAGATTAGAGCCATGTGTGTCCTACACCCCTTAATTACCCTCAGATGTGGTGGAGAAGGGTCCTATCCTACTCCAAGTGCTGAAGTAAGCTCAAACCGCCAGCTCAGTGAGATGTTTTGTGCACAGAGTGGAAGGGGTACCCCCTTGTCCTTTGCCTGAGGTAGCAAAATGAACCAGCCTTGTTACGCAGCATGACACATCTCCTTCTGACAATAGGTTGAGGAGGTGTTGCTGACCTTGGATGTGCCGCATGGAGGGATTTCTCTGAGAGTGTAGAGGAATTATGAAGCTTCAGACCTGGATGTATATAAGTTGAGAGCAAGGGTGGGAACTGGGCAGCCTTCTGGATGTGGCTGAACTGAAACTCCTAGTATCCCTCACCATTAGCTGTGCTGGCTGGTGCTGATGGAATTTGCACTCCAATGATTTTTGGAGGACCACAGAATTTCTACACGTGGATTAGATCAGTGATTCTTGACCTTTTCTTTACTAGGGACCCTCTATAAATACCTTTTGCTGCTGCAGAACCCCAAGATTTAATTCAAGATTTAAAACAACAACAATCACACCTGATAATAATACCTGATGATGATAATAATAATACAATTACACCATCCATGAAGCCTTCCCTCAAAGGCACTAGAGTGGGATGGAAGACTTTTCTCCTGCTTCTTCCTGCAAATTTGTGCCTGGAGCAGATTGAATGGCAATGCACAGGCCAAGCCAGCCAGCCTTTGCCTTGGTTCCTGTCATGTGGCCACTTCACTGCAGGGAGGAGGTGAGCCAAACAACTTTCAACCCTCCATGGACCCCTTGGGAGGACATTGCAGACCCCTGGTCAGGGCCGGTTTAACCATACCACCAACTCAGCATCTGTGGGGGGGCCCACAGCCACAGGGGGCCCTGTCCCAACCTTCCTCCTGCAAAAAGCAAAAAAACAGGAGAGAGAAAGAGCAGGAGCAAGAGGGTGGACCAAAACCTCCTGCTGGCCTTGCTCTTTTTAATTATCTTGGCTCCTTCAGACTTTCCTCCCTCCGCCCCATACACAGGGACTGCGCCACCCTGGAAGCGACTCTGGAGCACCTGGGGGTGAGCGCTGGTGGCGGCGGGAGGAGAGGTGGCCCAGGTGGCGGTGGCACCTGGGCTGGTCCCCATGGCTCACGCTGCTGCCTGTGCCTTGGCCAGAGGCACCCCGCGCGCTGGTGCCGAGCTGGGGCTGTGAGCATGGAGCTGCCTGGCTGCCTGCAGATCTTCTCTCCTCTCGGCCTTGCCCCCTAGAGAAAAAGGAGGCGAGGCCCCTCCTGCTCAGCTGCCCCCGAAGCAGTGCCGAGCGCCAGCTGTGCCAGCCCCCCTGCTGCAAGGGACGAGAAACTCCGTACCCCAAAGTGTCCCCCCTCTCTTGACGCCCCTCTCCCGCTTGGCCCCTCGCCTTTCCCTGCTGCAGCAGTGAAGAGAAGCGCCTTCCCTCCCGGGACACCACCACCGAGAGGCCCAGCGCCCGAAGGGAGAGCGGGAAGGAGGCGGCAGGCAGCAGGCAGGAAGGAAGGCAGCTCCGTGCTCACCTCACAAAGCGGGTGGCGGTCTCTGCTCAGCCAATGCAAGGCAGCAGCACCAGCCCCCCCTGCAGACACACACCTTCTGCCATCCCCACGCACCACACAGGTGATCGATCCCAGGTTGGGCCCTGTCTGCATTTGTGTGTGTGTGTGTGTGTTGTGGCTGGCGAGTTGGGGCAGGCAGCTGGAGGAGCTCTGGTGGGAGCTGGGTGCCTGGAGGAGGAGCAGCAGCGCAGCACAGTCCAGGGTATTCAGGTTAAGGTAGGGCCCCTGTATCCACTGTTTTGTTATCCACCAATTCAATTATCCACGGGACACAAAACACCACACCTACCATAGAGTCTTCCCAGAAAATGTGTCCTCTCCAGCCGTTTTCTAGGTCCTCCAAGGCAACTCCATGGTATTTTAAACTGGAAGTCCCATCTTTTTAAATGGTGTTCACTATTATCCACAGTTTTTGGTATCTGTGCCCCCCCCCCGAATCACCAATCCCTAGGGGATATGGGGGTCCTATTTTATTACTAATAATGTTTTTGCAGGAGGAGATTATGACAGGGGAGCCCCACAATGACGAGGCCCCCTGCGGCTACAGGTGCTGTGGGGCCCTTGAACTGGCCTTGCCACCCTTGCCCGGTGGACTCCGCAGGGCTTCCCAACCCAGAGTCCCTGGAACTATAGGGTTACCCCAAAGAGGTGGCTAGGGGTTCCTCAAGAGATGGTGGGGTTGGCCACATGGTGAAAATGCCCCTCACAGCACGGCCGGTTTATTTATTTATTTATTTATTTATACTCCGCTCTTCAGCCACAAGGCTATCAGAGCGGCTTACAAACTATTTTAAGCAATAGCAATTTACACATCTACACTACATTAAGCAGCTTCCAATGTGTGTTAGCCCCTCGTCATTGTCGGGGGCCCTGTTGTAACCCTTCTCCTGCAAAAACTTTATTAGTAATAATCTGAATATCCTGTACTGTGAATAGCTTAGGTTGAGTTAGGTTACATTGACCTCAGATAAACATATGGGCCCCCCAAAACAAAGTGTTGCAGGGCCCCCCAAAATTCCTTAAACCGGCCCTGCCCCTGGTAAAGGGGTTCCCGGACCCCAGGTTAAGAACCACTGGATTAGATCATTCTTCAGAATTTAGAGTTAACAGTGTTGTTTGTTACCCAGTACGCTTTTCTTTTAGGCATTATAAATGGCTACAACTTCAACTTTTTAAAAATAGTAATTAATAATTTTATCCATTATTTTCCAATATTATAGGGGCAATATGGGGTATTCAAGGGCACCTGTGGCATTTTTATTTTTTACTTTTTTAAAAAGTAATAATTTGAAAGTACAGTGTTGCTGAAGAGTAATTTCACATGTTAATTTTAAAGTATCAATAACTAGTACAGGAATTCTCCCCTTACCTGACAGGTTAGGGACTGCAGCAGTGTCAAAGGAATTGTTGGCAAGCAGAACCCATGTAGGGAATATGAGGGAATTATAATGGTTTGCTTGGGACTGCCTGTGCGTGCGCACACCCCATGTGTGCATTGCTTGCAAAGTCTATCAGTCGGCTTGGTGACTTTTTTTTTTTTCCTTCTCAGCTTACATTGCAAGCAGGGCATGTGGGAACTATGTTGTACCAGGCTGGCATATTAGTGTTAAAGGTGGAAAGCCTTTCAGGGAACAAAGAAGAGGGCAACTGTAATGTTACATTAAGATGGCTGAATACGCAAGGATTCAAACCTAGATTTTTTGAAAAGCTAGGCCCTGGACCTAGACTGATGGACCTATGAGTTCTGAATTTACCTGCATTCCCAATTTTGAACTTTCAAGTTGTTCCTTTTGTTAATATAAAGAGAAGCAATGTGACTCCCAATACCAGTTGCTGGAGATCATGAGAGTGTTTCTGTCCTGCTATTGGCTTCCCGCAAGTATCTAGTTGACTTTTGTGGGGACAAACTGTATTTATCAGTTTGAAAGTCTATGGTACCCATAATATTTTCCTCCAACACCATCATTCAAATAATTTTTTTTTTAACCTGTGAGCTTTCCTCACTATCCAGCATTCACAACTATAAACAGAAATCAGAAATAGTATGTCACAGATTATTCTGGTTTTAGTACTTAACGATATATTTTTGTACTTGATACATGGGCATACATGCACATAACCTGGGGTTGTGAATGTCTATATCAACAACAGGATTCCAGCCAGTGTCTTATATTTTGTGGACGTTCTCTTGCACAGTGTCACTGCTGTTTTATATTCTTTATTTTCTTTCTCCTAACCTTTTCTCTCAGGGGTGCACACATAGCCCTCAAAGATGGTTGTTTGGTGAGAATTAGCAGCTCTGTTCTGCAGTAGCTGTCTAGGACTACACAGCTTGCCCCCTGATCTGCAACACCTTTGTTGAAAGTAAATACCAGTTCTTATTGAACTTACTGCTAAGTAAACATACTTAGATTAGAAATGTTAGGGTCCCACACACACATTATACAAACCACTCACTGATGGTTTCTCACTTAGAAAGCTCCTGCAACCTAGTAGTGGATTCCAGCCCACTGATATTGGAAGAAAAGTGCCCTATGTTTCTATTCACAACAGTATCCCATTTTGTAGCAGCAGGCCTCTTGTTGATTGTGTGTATTCCTTAAAATTTGTTCTTAGACCGCTATCATTTCCTCCTGCTAAACACACTTACATTTTCAACCACCTCTTAACACACAGAGTTCATCTACTTAAGAGAGAGAGAAAAAGAAAGAGAGAAACTGTATTTTCCAGGTGGTTCCAAGAACTGTTTACAGTCTTTCATAGCTGTTGTTATCCAGAAACGGTTTGCAAAGCATCTTAATACAGGACAATTTGTATCCCTCAAAAACACATTTGCACTGTAAATTGTTTATAGAAAACTCAACAGAGGAAAATGGGGCTTTACTGCTATTGAATTCATTAGTGGTGGACTGGCTGATTGCTTAGATGCCATTCAGCTTTCAGCTGTATCATTTATACAGTATGCTTGCAATCCTTCAGAGCACCTTGTTGCTTTTGAAAGTCAAGTCACTTATAAATGGAGAGAATGGGAATCAAGCAGAAAAGGATTTAATAACATATTTATTAACGGTAGCAAGATTAATTATAGCAAGATACTGGAAAATTAAATAAATGTACAAGTGCAGGAGAAGTTTGGAAAATGGCAATAAATGATAAGTTAACATGTAGAATTAAGGTAAGAAGAGGAATATGGAAAGAAAGTGATTTTGATAAAATTTGGAAAGTATTTGTTAAAAAAATATTACAGACAAAGGATGGGAGGTTACCTCCACAAGAAGAAATGAGATTCTGGAAAGATTAGGTAAGGGATAATGGCTCCGGTGAAGGGGAGCACTGTGGTGGGGTGGGGGCAGGGGAATTAGTATTGTTGAGAAGAATTATAGTAAAGAACATATGTTAACTTTTGAAATTAGTTAATAGAAAGAAATATTGTTATGTTTATGGTAATATTATGTGCTTTAGTAAATAAGTATTGATTGGATATTATAATGTATGATTATAAAGTTAATAAAAAATAAAAAATGAAAGTCACGTCCCTTCTATTTCTCCAGCCTCTAACCTGACTTTGGACTAGTCATCCCTTTGAAATCAGTGGATTTCTCTTCATCTATCTTAAGTGCTTCATCTGCCCCAAACACTTCTGTTTGTTTACTTATATTCATTGGGAGGAAGAAGAGGCTGTGAATTAAACTTCTTTATTTATCTCATCTTGGCCTGTCTCAAATGTTCATAGAGGAACTCCGTTCTCCATCTCTGATATTCATGACATCTACCCAAAGGCTGTGAATGATGTATGTTTTGAATAGTAGTACCCACCAGCTGTCAGTCACACTTCTGAGTGTGTCAGACTTTCAAGAGTGCTATTTATTATGTAATGAATAACATACCACCATGAATTCATACTATTTCTGTTGATGCTCATTAGATTTTCCCAACCATTTCTTAGGCATAATGCATATGTGCTTTGTTGGTGGGGAGATTGGCCTGAAGTGAGACAGTGTTGTTATATAAACACCTAAACCACACCAGCAGGATATTCCCAATCTTCGGTTACATTACTACTTTGCACTATCCCCAGTTTGGTGCAGTGCCTTAGGGCTTGTCTAAATGGGCTATTTATCCTGGATTCTGTCCCCCTCCCGGTTTGGAGTCCTGCATTCCAAGTGATGCAGGGCTCTTGCCCTGTTTCGCCTCTGGGCAGTCCCGACAATGCCCGAGGCAAAGCCAGGGTAAAGTCATTACCCTAATTGCTCTGGGGTCTTGGGGACCCTAAAAATACCAACATTAATCTGGGGAATTAATGTACCCACTGTGGCTATCCAAGAGGTGGGTAACAGCAGGATCTTGTGACCAGTTATACCAGTACTAATGGAGGAGACATGTGCTAGACAGGATAACAATAATCTTTATTTGGAAAAGTAATAATCACATCCACACACACATTCAGACATCTAGCATTCATGCAAAGCTAGCAAAATGAAGTGGGAGAGATGGAGAAAGGGGAATTTTGCAATGGGTGATAGGACACCCTTTCCTGAAGAGATGAGGTTGCAGAGGAAACCAGCAGGGCGGGGGGCTCAGAGTGGCTTTCTGAGGGTCAGGCAGCAAACTGGCAGCATGGAGGTAGGAGGTGAGCTGAAGGACACTGAAGACAGTTTTCAGGGGGTTTAAATAGGAAATAGTTGCCTTCTGGGGGTGTGATTGTGAGTGGAAGACAATAAGAGAGAGACAAAGACAGTCCGGAGATGCTCATATTGTTTTGATGAATTTATATTTTGCGAATCAAAGAGAGGAAGCAGTTGTCCTTTGTTTAGGTGAGGTACAGGGGTAGCAGGTAGTTGGCAAGTTTCAGTTGTGCCAGTTTTAGAAAATAGGATTATCCTGGGGCTTTGGTAAGCTGTTGCTTTCAGTTGATTTGTGAATTAACATTCCTTTGGAATTTAGGCTTGCCCCTCCCTTAGTGCGTACCTGACTAAATCAATGTGTTTTTGTGTTTTTCCAGTCCACCAAGGTTTATGTTAATGGCTACACTACGTGGAAGACCGTGTGTTTGGCCAAATTATTAAATGTTGTCAATCATTATAAGGGCACCCCTGGAGAAAAGGGGAGAGGGGATGTCATGTGCCTTTTCTAGAAACAAAGCCCTTTACAATGTTGTTGTTGTTGTTGTTTTTAATGAGGAAACCTGCATTATGCAAGAAAACTGGAGGGGTCCAGCATGTAAACGCAGGAGTCAGTATCTACATGCTGGGCTGTATAGCCAGATGATGCCACTGCTGGAGTCACTCTGCATACAGGAAGGAGACACCCAACATGTGATCAAGGCCCCCTCTATGTGACCAGCTGAAGGTCTCCTTCTCGGCTTCAAAGTGTGCAACACACAACAGCAGTGGAGGTGCCTGCTGATACAGGCTGCCATGTGTATGGACTTCCAACCATTTTGGCACAGTAATGGCATCTGGGAACAAGCCAGCTCCAAGACCAGAATATGCCAGCCAGAAGGCAGTATATTCTGGCAGGTCTAGGCAAGCCCTTAGATAACTCCTTCTACATTCCAGACTAAAACCTGAAACAAATGTTTCACTGATATGGGTCACTGTAAGTATTTTAAAAAATTATTGCATTCCACCAATTTCTTTCTTAATATGTTATGATTTGGAGGGGTGCATTTAAAGAGGTATTTTAAGCAATTTTTAAATATGTGCATTTTAAATTGTATTTTGGTACTCCCTCCCCCGCCCTCCCACCCACCCGCCCTCTCTCTCTCTCTCTCTCTCTCTCTCTCTTTTTTTTTTTTTTTTTTTTGGAAACTGCCCCTGTTGCATAAATATCAAAGGCACACTGGACAATTCTACATAAACTTGTTGCTTTCAGACACCAACCCAGGAAAAACTTATAATGTTGCCAGATTCTGCGCAGCTGCGGTTAAAATTTGACAGACAATGTCCTCAGCAGTAGAATAGTGTCAACCTAGTCTTGTTATACTGGAGCTAACATTTTAAATACTGCTTTTAGCCTGTTTTTATCCTGTGATTTCACCTTTAGTTTGTATCCCTTTTTACCTGTGCTGGTCTATGACCGTAATAAAGATTCTATTCTATTCAGAATGTTTGAGAACTGTGAAAGCAGTGGATGACTGCATTCCAATCCACACATTTAAGTAGGAAATGCAGACCAGGTCTCTTTATATCAGAATGGCAAAGACTGAAATTCACAAGCATCTCTGAGCTCTCCCATCTCAGACTACACATGAGGGATTCCTTGTCTGAAAGCCTCTTATCATCAAAATATTTTCTTGCATATGAAAAGTTGGGATGCTATGGAAGAACTTCATGTGTTGGCTTTCCTGATGCTGGAAGACTTTGACAAGAATAAGAAAACATGCAGTGGCAGACAGTGACTCCTACCTCAATGGGGTGGCTTATCCAGTCTAGAGGTACATTCAAACTTGATACCCTTGGTGCTGAACCTTGGGGATAGAATTCAGGTCTTTGGATAGCTCCTATGAACTTGGAGCAGATTCTCCACCCAATTGTATAAAAGCCACCAACCATTGGGGAAAACTGCTTTCCAAGAAGCACCCTTCCACAAGCATTCTGAAGGAGAGAGTCACTTATGAAAAATAGGACTGGGCTGATATTCTCTGGGAATGCTGCTCTATGATGCAGTGAAGTCTTTCTATCGTTTGTTTTAGTTGCTGCTCTGTGAAGGCAGTGAAGTTTTTCTCTCTATCATTAGTTTTAGTCTCAGGTCTAGAATTCCAGCAGCTGGAGCTAGAAAGAAGCAGCTTTAGCTCTATGTATGGCTGCCCTGCTATTCTAGGCCACAATTGTGGCCTGGAACAGATTTCAAGCATTATTGAGCTCTCAGGTGATTACTTAGGCCATTGTGGACAGGAAAACCTATTTGCAGATAGAGTTTAATCAGAAGCTAACCTAATGAGCTACCTCAGACTCGGTTCACTCAACCTTCAAAACTTCAAGTGACATGAAACCTATGGATTTGCCAAAGTAAATACCAGAAGCCTAGTCTTCTGTCCTTGATTGGTCAATAGAGCCAACATACCCAATTACCTGAACAGAATGAGCAATTCCTCTCAGGGCCCTTCTGGTATAGAACCTGTCCTTTCGAGATGTGCCTATGATGCTCTTTGACCTCCACTCTGGAAAAGAAATAGTCTAAAGCATCTGTTTCTTTCTGCATAAGATGTGGGCTGCTGTTTGTATTGCAAATCAACATTGCAATTACAGGCTGTTCTGAATGAGTGGAGCTGTGAGGCAGCAAGGCTCCTTGCTAAAGAAGCTCATGTGATGTGCTGATCTGAATTGCCCCCAAACAACTTGGATATTAATGGAAAATGTAATGAAAAACTAAGCTGTGATTTGATTTTTCTCTGTGTGCTGCCCTTGGAATTCCCTTAGCATCCACAACCTTATTAATTTCCCCAGTCACCTTGTCTTGCATGCTACATATATACAAAACAAAATCGTGTAGGCACAGGAGCTTTGCTGTGAAATTCTTCCTCATTTTACTTTCTGTCCAAAAAGGCCCCTCTCCTTAAGATGTTTTTATAATAGCCACCACAGATAGGAACAGATCTATTTATTTTTTATAACATTTGCATCTTCAAGCACAACTTTTATTGTCCTGTTTCCACATCAGTTTGTGCATATATATATATATATATATGCCCAAAATGCATACATATTTTGTATACATTTTCACAAAGATGAAAATTTGTATATATTTGCCTTTACTGGACTTATTTTACAAGCTAATTCCCCATGGGCCTTTTCATGTGCCATTTTCTCCAGTGTAAAAGTATATCTTAGTTCATGAAGAAGAAGCTTTACTTCTTTAACAAAAACTTTGGTAAGAAAGGTAGAAAGGGAGCCCTGGTGGCGCAGTGGTTAAATGCCAGTACTGCAAGCCACCACGTTGCAAGTTCCATTCCAGCGGGCTCCAAGGTTCACTCAGCCTTCCATCCTTTCGTAGGTTGGTAAATTGAGTACCCAGTTTATGGGGGGCAATTAGCTAACACACAATGGAAACTGTTTAATGCAGTGTAGATGTGTAAATAGCTATTGATTAAAACAATTTGTAAGCTGCTCTGATAGCCTTGTGGCTGAAGAATGGGGTATAACTAACTAAAAAGAGAAAAGAACATGGACAGAATAGAGATAGGTCCATATACCACCAAGAAGAAGAGCAGTTCTACATTTTTCAGCAAACTTTTCATTCAAAACTAACATTATACACATGTGAAATGAAACAACTAGATCAGGTAAGCATTGTATAAGTTTAAAAAAAAACAAAATTTTTTAATCTTCTACAGAAAAATTAAATGTCTTCCACTTGAAAATGTCTTCCAAACTGCATCCCGGGATGATTTTTTTTTCTTTCAACTGCTTCCATTTTCTTTATGAATTCCATTTTGTGGCAAATATACAGTTCAAGGTTTTTTCAACATGGCAGGGTAGATAGTGAGGCAGGCTAATCTGCTTTCCCTTTTCTTTCTATTTTGTTCTTCAAAATAGTAAGTGATCCCAGAGGCAGCTGTTTACTTGCCTGTTATATGTAAGCACGCATGGCTACAGTAGGATTACCTAGGTACAATCCCATTCTTTCCCAGGATAAACTTGATTGCATTGTTTACTGCAGGTACATTACTGAAACCCTGAAACACTGAAAGCCTGTCTGTCTTTCTCCAGCCCTCCTTCATTATCCTCCCAATCTCAATTCTGAAAGGAAAAAAATATGTGAATAAGAAAAGAGGAGGGGGTCTGGGCTGGGAAGGTCTGTAAAAAAAAAAAAAAACCTCTGATATGTCAGAGGCTTTGTTAACTGAGATATGCCTACATTGGCCCCAAAACTTCATCACAAAATTTGCAGAACTGCAGAAAAAGAAGGATAACTCCATTGTGGTATCTAAGGAAAGTGGGCATTAGGTCAGTTCACATTAAAATGCAAGGGAAATGGATTTCTCCCTCCCATCTCTATCATAGTCAACTTGTGGCAAAAGTGGCTGTAAATCACCATTGGGTATTCCACTAATACCAACTCATTTATTTGTGGATAGGTCAGACATCCTCTTAACCCAATGGTGGTTGCCAACACGTAGGGTTATTTGCTTGACAAGATATTTATTGTGATCTATTAAGCCACAAGGCTATACCTCTCAGCTTCTGGAGATGATATGGAACAGGGGAGAAAATTTTGTAGTATCAAGACTGTCATCCTGCTTCCAGGAATATACAGTGGGTTGGTTACACATTCAGTCATACTTAGAGTAACGCCAATGAACATTAGGAAGGGTGTAATTTAAGTCCCATTAGTCTCAATGGTTCCGTGCTAATTGTAACTAAACCCAGAAACAACATGTTTTCCCCAGTATTTGCAGTATGGATGCCTCCATCTTCAGATCATATACTGTATGTATGAAGGAAAGGAACCATTGTTGCTTTGAAGGTGCCTGTTTCTGTCCTTGGCATCTCTAAAGCATCAGGTTGCAGATTATCCTAGTCAGAATAGAGATTATTGGACTAAATCAAAGAAAGTCAAGAATGTACATCTTTGCTTATTCTGTTATCTTATATAAGAACAAACAATTTCAAATGTTTCACTCTCCTGGGTTATATCTTGAGAGATTTTGTGCATTTTTTATGGGTTTTTTTACAGTTTGGGACTTCTGCAATATATATTTTAAAAATATTATGTATATTAAAAATATTCTCCCATTGCCTTACAAATATAATAAAATATGCCAATAAGCTCTCTTCTTCCTTCCCCTACAATATCTTAATTTTTTGCCTCTGTCAATCACCATAGTTATAGCCTACCTTTGAAGTACTGGTCAACGGGTCATATATTATCCACATTGTTCAAAATGCACTTTTCCAGAAAAGTGTTTGATTAGTTAATGGTTTAAGTCAAGGTATTGCATGACTACCATCAATAATAATAATAATAAATCATTTATGTAAAAAAATGGGTGGGGGAGTTGTACAAGACACAACATCTGTGTGCATGAAGCAGTGCATTTTGTCCTGTTTTGCACGCAATAGTATATACACACACACCAAACCCCACATGGTCAAGAGAGGGTGTGGCCTCTGCATGCACTGAGGTCCCTCCAAACCAATTGTACCCAGGTTTGACATCTATCACCCTGAGCCCTTGGAGAAGGAGTAGAATATTACAAACTCAAAAAAAGATTATGGAGAAAGACATGAATATGGCCGATCAGAAGAGGCTAGAACCTGAGAATGATCCCAAAGATGAGAGCCCCCCCCTTCTCCAAAGTATAGTCTTCTGTACAGGAATGGTCCCTCTATTTCTTAATAACAAGGAATCCTATTGATTTATACCACTTTTGCTAACTGCATTGCCATGAAATCAGCTTGTATTTTTATTATTTTAAGAAGAGAAACAAGAAGGGATGGCAACTGATTCCATGACTGGAAACAAGATCTGAACCCAGTCTGAATCCAAGTCTTTCATTTGCTGAGCTACCTTTGATATTTTACAGGTCAGTTTGGAAATCAGAAGTGTTGTGTTTTTAGAGAGATGTATCTGCCACTGCTCATTTGATGGAAATAGGAGGATTGTAACTTGTTATATTCCAAGGAGGCTGCATATCTTGAGGTTAAAACAGTGTTAGTTATAAACATGTGCAGGCATCATTTTTTTTTCTGATAGCTGTTGTCAAGTGGAGGTCTTTTACATTGCCTCTGAAACAATTCTAGAATATAAACAATGCAGAAAAAACATCCATGCCTATTTTCTTTTCCTATTTAAAGATACATGTACTTGCAGGCCTTCATTTTATATCGGGGTTTGTTATTACAACAAGCTCTGTCTTTGATCAAATGAACCCCTGCTTTGCTGCCCTGGCATTATCTCCTCTGATGGGTACCTTTAAAACATTCTGAGAACTTTCTTTTACACAAGCTCCAACATTATACAGGCTAAACCTGCCTGGCAGATTTTGAAATACCATTCAAGGACAGAAAATTTTTAATCGCCTACTTCATGTTTACAATCAATTAGGAGGGCACACTACTTGATATTTTTTCTTCACTCCCTTCCAAGCTTGGTGTTGTCAAAGATTACTTTCCCAAGCTTTTCCTTATACCAAGAAGCTTAGCTTAGCTAGTGAATGAGAACCATTACGGAGCCTCAAAAGTGAACTGACGTTGACTTATGGCAACCCTCTGAATGGGTGACCTCCAAGAGAGCCTGCTATTAACAGGCCTTATCAAGACTTGCAAACTCAGGGATATAACATTCTTTCTTGAGTTAATCCATCTGTATCTCGATCGTTCTCTTGTCCTACTACCTTCAAATTTCTGCAGTATCATCATCTTTTCAAATGAGTCATGTCCAAAGTATGACAGCATCTGTTTTGTCATTTTGGCTTCTGGTGAGAATTCATGCTTGATTTGCTCTGCAACACATTTATGTGTCTTTTGGGTGGTCCATGAATCACAACCAACCCAACAACCCACATTCCTCTCCTTACTTTCCCCCCCCCTTTCACCGCTCCCTTAAACCTACTAGAGGTCGAGGCATACTTGATGTTGTGGTTGATTGTCCACAATGCCCAGTCCACAGAGGAAGTACTCTAATCCCTTCAGTGAACTCTCATGGATAGCCACAGCCAGTAGTATTAAATGGCAAATGAGGTTAGTGTGGGCAAGGAAAGGGGAAGTGAATGGAAAAGGTATTGAGAAGAAAACGTCAAAACAGCACTAGGGTTTCTATTGTGTGCCAAAAACTACCAGAAATGGGAGGTCCTTTCAACAGCAGCCTTAAAACAAATATCTCTTTGATATATGGCACTATGAGATTCTTCCATGTAAATGGCATCACTTACCCCATGTCTCCAGCTAATGTCTTCTCTGTCATAGGCAAGATGTACACCTTTTGATCACTCTGTGAGGGTACGTCTTTCATCATACTGTGTATTGCTTACCTACGGTATGCATATAAATAAAGAGTTTGAAGAAAAAGATCGATTGCTTCAAGTCTGGGAGTCTGAGTGAGTCTTTTCACCTCTGGGAGCGATAGAGTAAAGTAACCTAGAAAGCCAGTCAATCAATCACTTCTTCCTTCCCTCATTTGTTCCTTCCTCCCTTCCTTCTCTCTCACCTCTTCCTTTCTATATAGGCTGCCCCCACTGCATACATTTCATTCTCTCCTCCCAGGCATTAGGTTTGGGTTTTCAAGAATAAATGAATAAAATATACACTTTCGGGTTTTTTTTTTTCTTTTGAATGTTTTATTCTTCTGAAGTCTGAAAGGCAACATAATCTGGGAGCAATGTGCCAGAGCAGAAGATGGGTAACTAGACAGCAAACAAGGCACCAACAGCTCTGCTGAAAATGAGTGGTGGGACAGATTGCTTTTGCTCCTGCTGCTGGTGTTAGGTTATATATTTCTGGAGCAGGCAAAAACCTGTACACCTCCTCCATGATACACTGGCATTGCTGAAAAATAATAGAGAAGCCAACAAAATGATAATATATGTGAACTAGTGTAGACATAAAATGCCAGGAGCAAATGCAATGAACAGTTGCAAAGATGTATGTCCTTTGATGCTTGTTTACAAAGGGATAAATTTAAATGGTCTAAGAAAAGAGTTTGGTCATAGTTCATGCAACATGAAATTCAAATTGGACAGGAAACTAGTCTACTGCTGATGTTTTAGGCCACAGCCTATTCATGAACTCATTGAGTTCCAGGTTTGGTATTACACACATAAACACATCACTCTTTCTCATTTGTATAGTAAATATATTATGGAAGTGACAGAAACGGTTGTAAGAAATACAGTGGAAGAAACATTAGTGTGATTTCATTAGTGTGAGGGTTTACTTCTAATGAAGGATGCTGGGAATACCTATGATTTGTGGCTCTCAAAGCAAAATCTGTGAGTTGGATGAGACTTGATTATGCTTAGAGTAGCTTCATTGGCTGGAATTCTCTTGGAGCTTTATGCTAGAGCAGGAGCCGGAATTGTGCATTCTTCCAGATAGTCTTAGACTGCAGCAGCCCTAGCCTGTATAGCCAATGGGGAAGAATGCTGGGAGTTGTAATCTGCCAACATCTGGAGGAATGTGTGATTCCCACACATTTCCTCATTTTTAACAAAAGGCTCATCTACATCCCTGCTAGCACATCCTGCCTACAGATCAGGGCTGTTCCCTCCCCGTTACCTGAACGAAACAGGCCAGAGTCCAGACGGACACACCGGCCCATCCCTGCAGCCACTGCCACCACCTGTGCTCCACTCTCTGGATTCAAGCAGAAGGCCCACAGCATGTGAGCAAGCTCCCTGCATGTGGCCAACCTTGCTCACGTGCTGTGGGCCCCCTTCCTGAATCTGGAAGAGTAGGGCAGCAGGCAGCTACAGCGACAAACCAGTGTGTCGGAACAGGCTCCCACAGTCATGTGGGACCCTATCTGTTTTTTTTCCTGATGGCAGCAGGTTTTCCTGGTTATTTTTTGTAATTATTGGGCCTTGCCCTGTCTCCCTACCACCACCATATTAGCTTTGTCTTTGCCGCAGGGGTTGTGAGGACTACTCAGGGGGAAAACAGGGCAAAAACCCTGCATCATCTGGAATGCAGGGCTCCAAGACAGGGGCAAGATGGGATAAATTACCCATGCAGACAAGCCCAGAGTTGCATAAGTAGGGATCCAATAGGTCTTTGCACAGCAGTTTTGTTTGGCAGCACAATCTCTCTGCCCTGACCCAAACAGCCAATGATTGCCCACAAGGTTGCATTGGGAAACCTCCCTTGAACCATCAGCAGACAGGCTACCTTCATTATCTCTTTCTGACCCCCAGAGTGCTGAGTAGATACACTGAAATAAATTTGCATTCTGTCATCTTCAATGAGGAACTTGGTCACAGAAATTAATGTGCAAGTCTGGATTCAACTGTGTGTGGGGGTTTTTCTTGCTGACTTCTCGTGAAGTTGGTGACCTCTTTACTGGCTAGTTGGTGACTCATTCTAGCCAGCTACCTTGGGACAAACTATCAGATGCTAAAGGTCAGAGTGGATATAAAATACACAATGCAAGTAGATTAGTGACCTCATTAGTAATATATTAACCCAAGCAAATATATGCCTGTTACAAATTTGAAATCAAACACTGATAGGAGGGGAACAAACACAAAGAATAGATAGCATAGAAGCAGCAGGATTATAAATGTTGAGAAGAGTTTTCTTAGAGTCTAAGGTTATGACACTTAACCTAAACTGTCAGACTCACTGAACGTAAGTTATTATGTACGAAGGCAGTAGACTTACGAATTCCTAGTTCTGGGTACAAACAGAAAGAGATTATCACCTTTCAGCACTGTTTGGACCACCTGGGGATATCAGATTGCCACTTTTGGATATAGAGCACAGAGCAACATGCATATTTCATAGTGAAGCCCTTGGAGGGGTTGGTGTCAGTGAGCAGAGCCCAAACAGTTTATCCAGAGCTACTTGGTAAACATAAGATTGCTTCAAACTATAGGGACAAGATTTAGGAAATGTAGATTTAAAATTTCACTTTCATCTGGGGATGCTAGTGCATATTTCTAGGGCTTATCTCGACTCCCCATAGAAAGAGAATTAGATGACATTTACAGGAACAAGCATGGCATAACAACCTAGTGCTGACCAGACTTTGAAACTTAATCGCACATCAGCCTCAGCCAGCATGATCAAGAATGATGAGAGCTGTAGCCCAAAACATCCAGGCAACACGCTAGGGAAGGAAATGAGCTGTTCAGAGTGTCAGATGAGGCCTCAAGGCTCATATCCTCACTCAGCCATAACATTCCCTGGATAATCTTTGGCCAGTTACTCTATCTTGACCTATACTACTTCATAAGATTGTTATGAGGATTGAAAGGATAGGAGGATCATATTCTCTGCATTAATTTCCTTGGAGACAAGGTAAAATATACACCCAATAAACAAATAAAATTTCCAGGTGTCCCAGGTATCATCATCATCATCATCATCATCAAGTACATTCCATAGACCCATCAGTACAGTCAAAATAGAAATTGTACAATAATAAATAGGATAGCATGCAACATTTCATTGTCACATACCCAGCCCCCTCATACAGCATGGTTTCCAGACGTTTCACCATTTTGGTCACCCTCTTCTGGACACACTCCAGCTTGTCAACATCCTTCTTGAATTGTAGCTCCCAGAACTGGACACAGTAGTTCAGGTGAGGTCTGACCAAAACAGAATAGAGTAGCACTATTATTTCCTTTGATCTAGACACTATACACCTATTGATGCAGCCTAGAATCGCATTGGTTTTTTTAGCTGCTGCATCACACTGCTGACTCATGTTCAGGTCATGATCCACTAAGCCTCCTAGATCCCTTTTGCATGCACTGCTATCAAGCCAGGTGTCACCCATCCTGAAAAGCATCTGGCTATGGACCCGTAGGCAAGCACAGAATGATGCCATCATCCACTGAAATCCAACAGGGTCCTCCAGAGGTCTTATGTATGGTGTAACCATTATGCTAATGGCTATAGGGTCATAGATGGACACTAATGCGATTCCACTACAATCCACCATCCATTGAATGGTGGTGGTTACAGCTCTTAAATGGTGAGTCCAGGGGGAGGGGTTGGTCACTGGAAGAGAATACCAACCTCTGCATTGACCAAAAAAACCCAAAAAGACATATACAGCTGAACCTTGGACTTCAACTTGTATGTCAAACAGAATGCTGACCTACCTGTGCAATGAAAAAAAGGAAAGGAATAATCCTTTTAAGTAGATGGTGCCAAAAAGCCATTGGCATGTACTCTTTTTTATAAATGCCTCCAAGCATCTGCAAACCTAACAAGATGTAAATGATGGTAATTAAGGCACATCTAAGGGTGGAAAAGCTAGATCAATAGGTTAAATGATTGATGTTTTTTAGTCAGATACTCAACACAAAATCCAGCACTTGAGATTTAAACTCCGTACCCAGAGAGGTGCATTCTCATCTGTTGCATTCCCCAGCTCACTTGCTTATTCTGGCTTTTCAAGATGTGTGTTGCTGCATGGTATCACTGCTTGTTAGGCTTTTAGCCAGTAAACTGCCATGCTACCAATGCCTCCAGGGTCCTTTTCCAAGTCTCATATGTTGTAGAGTTTTGTTTGATCTCTATTTTAAGTGAACCAACCCAGTTTGTACTTCGTGGATGAAGAAGTAGGTTTTTAAAAAAACTGATTTCATTGGGATTGTGAATTTCTCCAAAATTTTGCAATGCAGCTCTTGGAACTGTAACAAATGTTTTAGGGTAAATATGTACATAAAATGTGTATTTTGGAGAAGAATGATTACAATCTTGATGCAAAAAAACTAAATCCAATATGGGGTTTTGATTATAATGATAATGATGGTGACAATTATATTCCTTTATGTCCCACCTGGTTCCCAACAGAGGGACTCAAGGCACTTTCCAAATTACTAAAAAAAGTTACATATTAGAAAAATATAAAAACACCAGTTAAGAAACACATGTGAAAGTTATTTTTAAAATAAATAATCTATAGTGTTTAATCCATTGAAAATTCAATAAAAGTTCCCTCTGCAACTTCCATGATATGGTTGAGTGCTCTTACTTAGACTCATCTGTGAAAGTGAAGAAATACAAAACATGCACCTGGACTATACAGGTTTTCCTTTCTTACTGTTTGTAACCATCCTGACTATGTTTGTCATTGAACGTTCATTTGTTTGTGAGACATTATTGTTTCTATGTTGTCTAATGAATTGATCCAAATAACATCTTGTGGGGGGGAGTACAAAAAAATTCAATAAAAGACCATGTGTGTGTGTGTGTGTGTATTCAAAATAGTACTCTATTAAGAGCCCACAGCAGTCAGTTCTTAAAAGCATGAAGCATGATGGAATAGGAAACGTTTCAGTTCCTGGGGAAAAGAGAGAAAGGAAGGAGCCATCCTGGCCTTCCTCGGGATGGAGTTCCAAAGTCTGGGAGGGGGCTCCATGCAAGCCCTCTCCCTTGTTTCCACCAAATGCACCCCAGAAGGTAGTGGAACAGTGAGAAGAGCCTTATAGGGAGATATAGTCCTTCAAATAGCAGCCCTGAAATTCGTAGAAACATCAAGGTTTCACTAATTTTCTGTTTTTTCTACTCGAAGGAAACAATTAATAATGTCACATTTCTTCCTTCTGCCAGAAAGTCTGCATGAACTGTGCAGTTTCTGAAGCCAATTCACAATTCATGACTTTGTTCTGCACAAAATTTGCACAGGTTTGTTTTGTGTGGGAAACAGCCAAAAGCTGCAGGGGGGAAAAAAAGCTGTTGCCTCTGCAAAAACTGCTGTTTTCCACCTGGAATGACCAGGTGTAAACTTATGTGTGCAGAATAAGTCCACAATTACAGCATTTTTACACAGGAAACAGCTTTTTCTGCACAGATAATAATATTTCTGCAGAGAATGCTGTTTCCTGCACAGAAAAGGTTCTTTTCTGGTGGGGAAAAAGCACATGCACATTTTATGCAAAATAAGTCCTAAAGTGCAAAGATTCTCGTCAGTCCAGAATTTTTCTCATCAGGGGTTTCTTGACAATTGAAAAACAGATGGTTTTTTAAAACCATTTTCCAATTTTTAAAAAAATATTCTTTGCATTCCTTCTTCTTACCCCCTCCAGCCATCTCCACCCCTGAAAAAAAAAAAAGTCCCTGAGGAATTTCCAAGCCCACCAGTAAGAATTTTTTAGGGTATGGTGGGGGGGAGCTGCTTGTCTGAGTGCAAAGACAGCATTTAAAATAGCAATTTTTTCAACTTTAAAATAATGACAATGAAAAGCAATAGTAGCAGTATCCACGGAAAATGGGATAGAACAAATTTGTGACTGAACCCATCCAAAACTGACACAGGTTTGATCCAGCCATCCCTGCACATTCATCACCATCAGCCAGGGTTTCCTCTTTTTCCTCTCAGAATAATTTTTGACAATCCTAGCAGAATCAATACCAGTTCAACCAGCTCCTTTTTGAGTTCTTTGTTTCAGGGCTGCTATCAGTCTTTGAAGTTTTAAATCTGTGAACCAGTTTCAATATACCATTTGCATTGCTGCCCACCCCAGGGAGGCAGTGGAGGTGGGTGGGAGGACTTTCTCCCCAGGTTAGCCATTGCTAAATTGAATTATTCTGTCTGGCCCAAGTTCAAAGCAAGGATTGAGTTTCCCAGTGAGAACATTGTCATGAAAACAAAGTGATCTTTCAGTGTGCTGGTGAAGTGAAGCATTTAACACCTTGGCAAAGCTATCTAAGCCTGTGACCCACTTTGGTAAGCTTCAGACTCCATTGTTTTCAAGCTAAATGTGAGAGAAAACAATAATTGTGTATGTTGTAGAAGAAGGAATATTTTCATTGGCACTTATTCTCCTTCTCTATAAACCAATAAATATACTTCCCATGTCCAAAAATAACTTCCATCCATCTATCATTTTGTCATCCTTTTTATTCTTATTCTTTTTCATTTAATTCCACATATAAAACTATACACACACACACACACACACACACCACTGCTCCCTTTGGCCATCCATTCACATTTGAATCCTCTTCCCTGTAAGCTGATTTGTCTTATAACTGAAAATGAACATAGATAAGAGCTCAACAATGAAGCATATGGGAAGGACTTTTAGCACATGCTCTCCTGGTGGCTACTCAAAGCACCGTATGTTTGTACAGACAAAAGCTGTGAATTAAAAAAGATGCCAAGAATGACTGGAAGAAATGAAAGAAAAGCACCCAAAGGGCATACCTGGAGGCCATGGCAATTGATTTATTTAGTCAGCCCTTCCTTGACTTTATTTAGCTAGCTGTGTGTCAAGCCAGACTGATAGAAGGTGGCCAGCTTTTGTTTCCAAAACTTTTATTACCTGGGCAGGTCAGAGGGTGGCATAAAGGCAGAAGACTAGGGGGTGTAATTCTTTACTAATTTTCTTCTCAAAGGAAGCAATGATTACTTTTCTCAATTTGACTTCTACCATGAGAAATTCTTCAAAAACCACACAAAGCCTACGTGTTTGCAATCCGTAAGAGATAATGCATAGAAATATAACTTCTCATGCAGAAATCCTCCATTGGGGACTTAGAAGATTTTCAGATGGGGAAATTATTCCCCGGGGAGATTGGGACAAAATTGTTTCTGTCCCAGAAGCAGTGGCGCATTTCGCACACCCACTTCCCTCTCCCGATCTTTCATCATCCTGATGCAGTGCGCCTTCTATTTCCCTGCCAGTACCTTCCACAATATTTTATTAATGAGAGTTCGCCATTAATAAAAAGAAATAGAAGGAGCACAGCGTCAGGACGACAGAAGATCGGGGGAGAGAGAAGTGGGCGTGAGAAACAATTCTGTCCCGATCTCCCCGGGGAATAATTTCCCCATCTGAAAATTTCCTTACTCTACACAAAATTCACACATAGAAAACATCATTTTATGATGCATAGAAAACATCATTTTCTGAATAGGAAATAGCTTTTTTTTCTGCACAGAAAATATTTTTTTCTGTGCAGAAAATGCTTCTTCCTGCATAAAACAACCATATGTGCAAATTTTGTGAATTTTGCACTATAAATACGGTATTGTTGGCAGTCTAGGTTTCTTCTCATCAGGGTTGTTTTCTTAAAAAAATCATTTCCCAAATATTTTTTCCATCCCTACAATAGACAGTGAAAGACACCATACGGTGCCTGTATCAGAATCTGTATCTAAAATCACCTGCTTGCTCCTATATAAGATCTGGTGAATTACATCCTGGGCATGCCTCTGTGAAAGGCTGGAGTAATTAATTTATGTTCAGTCAACTACAGATTTCTTTGCTTGTCCCAACAAAGCATCATTACAATTACTGGGGACAGGGCTGGTCCAAGTGGTCAAAGGTGCTGCTTGCATGCTCACGGGGAACAGGGATGAATGGACCAGTCTATTTAGGGCCTTTTCCAGTTTCATAGTGCCTGCATTATCCAAGCACCCCAAAGGGAAGCATCTAACTGGCTAAGTACTGCATCATTCTCACTCAGAGAGAAATACTGAAAATTAAAATGGCATGTGGCGATGGCCTCAATAGTCAATCCTATTTCACAATATGCATTGGGACAATGCTACTGGAGAATTGCTCCTGGCTTTCTGCCTTCCCTTGAGGGGCCTAGACTTCTGCCCCTTGATTTGGAGATAGCAGCACTACTGCTATTTCAGCCTCACCGCCAGTGTTGCTTCTACTGATAGTGCAATCTACTGCAGCTCCTTGCATTTCAGTGACATTTCAGTGCTGACTCCAGTTGAAGAGCTCTTCCAAGCCACACTGCTCTTCAAAGAAAGGGCAAAACTGAAATGGTAGAAGCTATTGTTCCATTTCCTCATGCTGAGTTGGCCCAAAGGGCAGTTGAAGATACAGTCACAGAAAAGTGGAGGAGAAGGAAGGATGGAGGGGGGCTCTAAAGTGTCATGCCCTGATAAGGGTAGGCCTTGGCAGGTGCCCAACAATACTGTCACCCAACCCTGTCCCTGGGGATTTTGGTAATGGTGGCCAAAGTGACTTTCAAGCAGGTCTGTCCACAATGATTGATCTTCTCTTTGGGGAAACTTAAGATTCCCTAGACTATAGTGGGAAAGAAAAGCATTGCTTTCAAGGAGCCAATACTCCTGAAATAAGATAATGTGGATCCAGAAGAGATGCTAAAAGGAATAACCAAAACAAACAAGGGATTAGAGTAAGAGTAGACAACTGTGTAGGGGTCAGGAACCCATTTTCCCCTCCCAGAACTTCCCCACAGGATATATCCCCCATAGCAAGCCTTAAATACCACTACTTTCCATTACAATGCCTCTCAAAGTGGTGACAGGAAACAATGTTGCATCATTTCCTGTTGCCATTTAGAGAGGGAGTGCAGAGGCATTTTCATACACTTGGAGGGGTTTTTGTGTGATTCTGGGGCAGCAGTTTCCTGAAAATCACCCTAATCGTTTTTTTTAATGGTCGGGAGCAAACTTTTGGGAAGTGGTTGGGGCTTCAGGGGTCACTAAAGTAGGGTCCAGGGTCTAAATGTGGCCAATAGGCCACACTGTAGCCATTTCCAGATTAGAAATACTCTCTGCATTGGAAGTTGCAATGTGAAATGTTTGTGGATGTTTAGCTTTGGAAGGAGAAGAGTAAGGAGAGATGTGATAGTGGATTTTTAAGTTGTAGTGTAGATCAAGTGGATTCTGTCAAGTAGATAGGGAGAAGCTTTTCTTCTCCTCTCATAATACTAGGATTATGGGTCAACTACAGAAAATGAATGGTGGGACATTCAGGACAGCTAAAATGCAGTATTTCTTTTGCACAGTACACAACCTGTCAAATTCACTAGCACGGGATGTAATAACAGAGACCAACCTAGATGGCTTTAAAGGGGAGTTAGATACATTCATCGAGGTCATGACCATCAATGGTTATGGATCGGGTTACCTGCATCTCACTTCAAATTTCACAGGGGTTATGACTCTGGCATACCATTTTGGAAAAATGCAAGAGGGAGGGTAGACTCCTGATACTCAGCAATTTCCCTGGTCATGATTGGAAAGGAAAATGGAGGGAAAAGTTGGTGGAACTTTATGGGGGGGGGAGTGGACTTATTTTCTGTAGGCAGAAGGAAAAACATTCTGCCATGTGTAACATCAAAGGCAGGAACTCTGCCTAAAGATGTTCATTTAGTAATCCATGTGTGGCTGCATTAGTTATGGGCTCTGCATTGTTTTACCCACTCATCTCGATTAGACCTATTATTATGACGGAAAACGGAGATGGCTGAAAGATATTAATTCTTTATGAAGCTTCCGTCAGAATTAATGTAGGCTGCATGCATTTTCATTTACGTACTTAGAAGCTCATCATTCCTTATGTGTGTTTCTAGCCCTTATTCAAATACAAATAATTTGAGCTAATTAGCTCATAAAAAAGAAATTGGGGGGAGGCGAGATGAAAACAAATAGCACATGGATGAATTGTGGGGATTTGTATAGAATTAATCTTGCTAATATATACAGATTTGGTAAATTCATTATGCATCCATAATCAGATCTGATGAATCACCTAGCTAATGCAGGAATAATTAGGCAGAAACTACTGATACGTTATTTTAAAAAAGCTCCAAACTTGTCACACAAACTCAGTTTGGGCCTTTGTGTGATAAAAGTAACCTCTGGTTCTTAGCAGTATGATTTACAACTATATAGCCATTTTATTGAGATTTAAACTTGAAAATAATACCTTATATCGGGGGAAATCAGAACATGAATCAGAGACACTGAAGATATAACCGTACTGCACAGTTACAGAAGTTTGATAAAGCACTTTAACTGCCATGGCTCCTTCCTATGGAATTCTGGGATTTGTGGTTTGATGAGGTACTTACAATTCTCTACCAGTAGGGTTGCCAGACCTCAGGGCTTGGCACTAAGTCTCTAGTTGTCATGAGTCATCTCTAGGTAGGAGATAATGGCAAAAATTCTATAGTTTGGGGGAGCTCAGCTCCAGGCAAGTGGAAAAGACTGTGTGGGAATTTCCATCTCTCCTAGTAGAACTACAGCTTGCAACAATTGGCAAGACTTCATTGATTCATTGCTACAGTAGATTCTCCAGGACATCCATGTATTTACTTAGTGAGCTTCCTCTTTCCCTCCCAGTTGTTGTGGTGTCAGGGTTCACCCTCCACTCTGCTCTGAATCCACCTTCTAGCTAGAAGCAAGTAGAATATTGTAAATGTTCCTTATCCAATCTCCCTAAGAAGGTGAGAAAGATAATCCCCTCACTCCCCCTTAAGATTTCTGTCATCATTTCCAAACAGGAACGTACCCCCTCTCTGTGTGTGTGTTTGTGTCTTTGAATGGCAAGGTGTGAGCAACTGTTGTTGGTAATGAATGTACAACACTTATTAAAACCACTGGAGGGTGGGCATCCCTAAATCTAGATTTTGGCCCAGAAATCTCAGGGTCTGGGACAATCCTGAACTGGCAATCCTACGGTAAGTTTTGAGTTGTAGTTCAAAGGAAGGTACCAAAGCGCACTAGCAATGAACATTAGGGGCAATTAATGTGAAACTTGCCGTGCAAAGAAGCTTCCAGTGGGAATAGCCATTTTCCATCTAAGGAGCTGGTATTATTTATATTATGGGTAGCTGAGCTGACCCAAGACACTCTGTCCCCTATGGCAAAAGATAAGATAGTCTTTCCCCAGATTTCACAGAAAGACTGGCAGTTGAGTTTTACTTCAGTGCTATGATGCAACATAATCCTCCATTGCACTGTATGGCAATAGGCTAGTATTGGAATAGTTTTGGGATCAGTTTCATACACTCCAACTGTCCCAGTTTGGTAGGGATAGTCCTAATTAATCCTTTGTTGTCCCACTTTTTTTCCAGCTGCTTTAAAAATGTCCCACCTTCTCTCTCTCTCCCCCCTTTGTCTTCAGCTTACTTTAGTTGCTGCAAACTGAGTTCATGACACAAAAATTGTTTCACTCAGCAGGAGGAAAGGAAAAGAGGAGGATAGACTCTTTCTCTTCCCAGCAGGCTCAGGCTTTTGTTGCTGCTACCTCTCCTAGCTCATGTGTTTGTATAAAAAAAGTATTAATAACCTTTTTGCCATCTTGACCACCCTCTCAGTAGCTTGGTCACAAATGTCATAGGCGTTCTCTTAACAGTGAAAAAGCTCCTCACACAATGTGAGGAGAACCCTACCTGTCTAAATGGCAAGCTGTGTCATTTTGCCGTTTTGTGAAGGAGGAGGCCCAAAATGTTAAAAAAAAAAGTTAGAAAAGCCTTTGTAGCTTTTCCCAGTGTTTTTAAAAAACTGCAGGGGGAATATGCACTCCCCTCATTGAGACAAATAATTTGATATTAATTGCTTTCCCATAGGAGAGGAAGTACAAATCTGGCTGGCCAGATGAGCCCGGGCAAGCACCCGGCATCACAACGCTGAATTTTTCACCTTAGCTAGCGAACACTAAGGCAAGAAAATGTGGTGTTGGGGTTTTTCCTCTTTTTTTGGAAAGGCAAAATATCTCTCTAGCACACAGTTGAAATCTTTTTTAAAAAAAGTTTGGCAGCATCAGATTATGGTAGGTGAAAATACGAGTAATTCACTCACTGCCACTGGTGGGCATGCAAAGCTTTTGGGGGCCAAAACACCATTAAGACAGGTCACAGCTGCTGTGAAATGCCATAGTCATCCCTATTAAAATAAAGGGACTTCTAGTGCAAACACACCATAGAGTTGCGTTGGAGGACCTAGTGATTCCTAGAGAGGACAGTATGGTATGTGTTCCTGTTTTTTCAGCCATGGATAACTGAAACTGAGGATATTTTGGGTATGAGGTGGTGGTGATGGGGGCGGGGTGATCTATATAGCCCTGTTAAGTAAACCTGCCAGTTATCAACAGCTGAGCTTTCATCAAGTAGTCATGGCTGCTGCTTGGAAACCTTAGCAGATATCAGTTTGGAGCAAAAATGCATTTTGAAACCTTGCAGGCAAGGGGAAGTGCTAGAGTGAATAATTTAGTGCACGGAAACAGTCAAGGAAAGGTATACAGTAGTATCCCTTCTTCTCCCTGGTCGTCCCAACTCCTTTCTTGCTGTTTCAGTTGCTCTATTCTGTTGCACATTATTTTATACAATATTACACAGGGAAAGAAAGAAAGAAAATCAAGGTATTGGACTCATGCATTTAGTCTTTAACGTTTAGCGCAATGATGTGTAAGTGGTAGCAATTATTTAGGTTTAGCCATGAAAGAGCATTGAAAATTAGCACAAATGCTAAAATGCATCCAGGAACATTGCACTCTGCTTGTAGAATTCACTGTGGCAGTGTACTAAGTAAATAAAATTATCTTTTAAGCAAAGGCAGCTAATGAAATTAGCTTGTGCCCACAATACTAAAATTTGGACTAGGTGGTTAATCAATGCTCTGTTACAAAATGCAGCAATACAACTCTCTTGTAAGATTACAGGGCAATAATTCAAGCAAAACAGAGCATGGAAAGTACTCAGCCATGCTTCTCTGCAATTGTTATTCTCAGCAGTTAAGTTGAAATAAACCCAGGCAGCTTGGGTTTCAAGGAAAGGAAAATGTTCCCCCGTACTTTGCAGATTCGTACCACTCACATCTAGCAGTCTTACAAAACTAATTATCTCCTTCTGCATGTTACAAGGCCTCTTCTGCAATAAAATTAAAACTAGGTTTTTTAAAAAAGGTAATCCCCAGAGTAAACATTTAAAAAAATACTTCACTGAAATCCACATAAAACATGCAGTAAAAACACAACTTTATGTGTAGGGAACATGGAACTATTTAGTACTTTGCTAGCTGCTAGATTTTTTTCCCAATGAAATGAAAATGTAATTCAAGAGAAATTTTTCAGTGAGGGCTACAAAAACTTCCAGATCCAGGTTTCTCAGCAGATGGGGATGATAATGAGAATGAGCCAAATTAATCCCCAGTGGGCTCCATTTTGTTGGAGAGGGTGTGACAATTTGGGTACTTTGCATCAGATCTGTGGATCTGGGGTGGCACAGTTAGTCCCTTTTGAACACAAGCGCTTGGTATATTTTGCAGGTGGTAAAGCAACATGTAATCCAGGGTGTAACTATGGGTGGGTGGGGGGGAGAAAATGATAGAATTGCCCACCAAATAAGAATTCTGCTTCCCCCCCCCCCATTAAATTTGCTTTCAGTCTCCAAATCTTAGCATTGCAGAGAGTTAGACAATGGAAATCATTCATATCTAGAATTCTTATATTTACTGTGGCCAGAATCCTGTTGGGGATTTACGTCTTCATAAATGGACATACTTCTACTGGAACTAGAATTGGGCACTTCTGTAACATCCACATCTAGTAGAGGGCTGCTATTACATTGCTAAATAGGGGAGCCAGTGAAGTGACCGATGCACATTGGGACCAATGTACAACAGAACTGTTGTGCATCAGGACAAAATGTGCACTGGGACCAATGTGCATCATTGCCGCTGTGCACTGGGATGTTAATTAAGGAGTGCCAATGTACCAATTGGTAGAGCCTGATCTGCATTCTTGCCAGTGTCCCATTACACACCTTCACAATTCACTAACAGGATTTCTTAGTGCTTCTGTGTCCAGGAAACCAGCCAAGGCAAAGTGCAGATAACTGAGTGGCAGGTTGCTAAGACCTCACAGCTACACAGAAACAACCAGGACAGGGTAGAATATCTAGGCAGCAAAACCAGTCCACAAAGGCAAAAGAGTAGTCCAATTTACCAGTCCAAAAGTCAATGGTCATGGCTAGCAGGGTGTCCAGTTCAGTCCAGAGATCAAGGTCAAGGTCTAAGCAAGGCAACAAGAGTCTTCAGGAACAGAGGTTTCCCACTGAAGTAGTCAGATAATCTCCGACAAGCAGCTGTCCCTGATTTATCCTCCTCAGGGTTTACACAGCTGTTCCTTGATAGCTGGGTATTTCTCATAAATATGCTGTGACCTTCACCCTTCCTCCTTTTGGTGTTAGGTTCTTGAAAGGTGGGTAAGGCTGAGTCCAGCTTATCTAGTATTTCTCTGTCTGAGGGGATCAGGCCTCTCTGTCAGGTCTAGGTTATCTGCTCTGTCCCCCTCTGCTATCTCTGAGGGGATGGGAAGCTCTGCTGGGGTGGGGGCTGATACATCTGCTCCAGAGGGGTCAGGAATATCTGGTGCTAAATATACTCCCCGTTGTAAATCCTGCTCCAAATCTCTATCCTCCTCTGGTTCATCATCAGAGTCAGAGTAACAGGGCATGATACTCTGCTATGTAACTAAGTATACCTAAAGTTACACAGCATACACCATGATAGAGGATTCTGGCCAATGTTCTGGCCAATTTCCCTGATCCCTCTGAGTCATGGACCAGGACTTGGGCCAGGATTTGGACTCTCCTGGTTGAAGAAGAGACTCCCTAACTGAGCTGACACAGCTGGTCTCAGAGTTGCTGTTGGAGTCACCCAGACTTTTAGTTCTGGGCGACTTTAACATTCCACTCGGGACCAGCTTGACAAATCTGACTGGTGCAGCTCGGGAGTTCATGGAAACCATGACAAACATGGGACTATCCCAATTGGTCATTGGGCCCACACATTGTGCGGGTCATACTCTCGATGCGGTCTTTAGTACGGAACAGGAATATCCGTGGGCGGCGGTTATTAAAACCGCCACATTGTCATGGACGGATCATTTCCTGGTCAAGACTGAACTAAGAGTCTCTTCCCGCCCCACCGGGGGTGGTGGACCCATTAGAATGGTCCGACCCCGAAGGCTAATGGAACCAATAGGATTCCAGAAAGCCTTGGAGGGTTTAATGGTTGGTAACGCCGGTGACCCTGTCGAAGCTTTGGTTAATACTTGGAACACCAATCTTACCAAGGCTATTGACACGATTGATCCCAAGCGTCCTTTCCAACCCGCCTCTAACCGTAAGCCATGGTATACTTCAGAGCTTAGGAAAATGAAGCGGGTTGGACAACGACTAGAGCGCAACTGGCGGAAAACTCGACTCTTATCCGACAGGACTCGACATAGGAATTTTCTTCGGTCCTATCGAGAGGCAATACGTGCAGCACAGAGATCCTTCTCCTCTGCACGTATTGCATCTGCAGAGTCCCGTCCAGCAGAGCTGTTTAGGGTGGTAAGGGAGATGACGCAGGTTATACCTGCGCAGAACCCATTGCTTAACCCAACAACAGCCTGCTGTGATGCATTTAACAACTACTTTGCAGATAAAATCTCTCAGATAAGAGCCGACTTAGATGCCAGCATTTTGACAGAAACAATTGACGAGGTGTCCAGCAACTCCGTTGATGTAAGTTTACTGAATCAATTTCAATCTGTGAGTACCGAGGACGTGGACAAGCTACTTAGTAGAGTGAGGAAGACGACCTGCCCTCTTGATCCTTACCCTTCATGGCTGGCCATCCGGGAGGGGACTGCCTTGATGGTGTTCCTTAAGGACATCATCAATGCATCCCTCAGGGAAGGGTGTGTTCCATCTTGTTTAAAGGAAGCGGCGGTTAGGCCGCTCCTGAAAAAACCTTCCCTAGACCCCCTGGACATGAATAACTATAGGCCGGTTTCTATGTTACCATTCTTGAGCAAAGTGATCGAGAGGGCAGTTGCTCTTCAACTCCAAGTGGTCTTGGATGAAACTGATTATCTAGACCCATTTCAAACTGGCTTTAGGACGGGATTTGGAGTTGAGACTGCCATGGTTGCCTTGACCGATGATCTGCATCTAAGCATCGACAGGGGTAATGTGTCCCTGTTGGTGCTTCTGGACCTCTCAGCGGCTTTCGATACGATAGATCATGGCATTCTCCTGGATCGCCTGAGTGGGTTAGGAATCGGAGGCACTGAGCTCCACTGGTTCTGGTCCTTCCTCTCGGGCAGGTCCCAGAGTGTGCGGCTTGGGGACAGCTGCTCCAGCAGAAAGGAGCTTACTTATGGCGTTCCGCAGGGCGCCATCCTGTCCCCGATGCTGTTTAACATCTATATGAAGCTGCTGGGTGAGATTATTCGGGGTTATGGGGCTGTGTGTTATCAGTACGCTGATGACACCCAGATCTATTTCTCCTTGTCCCGATCATCGGCCTCGAATCCCAATGGCACCTCTCCTCTTAATGACTTTCTTAAAGCTGTAATGGGCTGGATGAGGAAAAACAGATTGAGATTAAATCCAGACAAAATGGAGGTGCTCAAGGTAGCGGCCCCGAAACCAGGAGTTGGGTTGCAACCACCAGTCCTGGATGGGGTCACGTTCTCCGTTAAGGACTGTGTTCGCAGTCTGGGGGTGCTCCTTGATTCATCGCTTCAGATGACGAGTCAAGTGAATGCGACGGTCAGGAGCGCTTGTTATCAGCTTCGGCTGATACGCCAGCTGTGCCCTTTCCTGGAAGTAAGGGACCTCGAGACTGTGGTGCACGCGCTGGTAACCTCTCGTCTAGATTTCTGCAATGCGCTCTACATGGGGCTACCCTCATGCTTGGTCCGGAAACTTCAGTTGGTACAAAATATGGCAGCCAGAGTGGTCTCAGGAACATCTCGGAGAGATCATATAACTCCAATACTAAAATCTCTCCACTGGCTGCCTATCAGCTTCCGGGCCCAGTATAAGGTGCTGGTTATTACCTTTAAAGCCCTAAATGGCTTGGGTCCAACTTATCTCTGGAACCGCCTCCTCCCATGTAATCCTCCCCGCGTACTCCGGTCCTCTGGGAGGAATCTGCTTCAGCCACAAAAATCTAGGCTGTCTGCAACCTCCCAGAGGGCCTTTTCAGTAATCGCCCCCAAATTGTGGAATGGCCTGCCGAATGAGATCCGTCAGCTGACAAGCTTGAGTAGCTTTAAAAAAGCACTAAAGACGGATCTCTTTCAGCAGGCCTTTCCTGATTAGATCCCGGCCTCAGGAACTCAGTCTCCTGGCTTTTTAAAAATTATGTATGTATTTGTTTTTAATGTGTTTTTTAGTTAGAAGGTTTTAATCTTATTGTGTTTAATGTCTTTTTATGGGGGTGGGTGGGGGTGGGTGGTGTTTTTAGTCATTATTATAATGTTTTAATTGTTGGAAGCCGCCCCGATTGTTTTTAGCAGAGGGGCGGGGTATAAATAAATTTTATTATTATTATTATTATTATTATTATTATTATTTAGCTCTCCCAGTTGAAGAGCAGCCTCAGTCTAAAGAGGAACAGAGCCAGCAGCTGACACGGCAGAAGATGTGGCTAGGGAAACAGCATGCCCCCCAAGTCCACGAACCTGGCGTGAAAAGCAGAGAGCAGAGCAGGGGCTGTCAATGAGGCTCCTCGGCAAGCAATAGGGTAGGTGCTCCTAATTAGAGCCAGGTGGTAGCAGCCCATTTAAAAGCCAGTTCTGGGTGGTGCCTGTTGCTGCAAGCAACTTCCCTGCTTTCTGGCTCGTGTTCTTGCATCATGACTTCTGTGACATCAACCCATGGACTGTTTGGCCACCTTGCTGGATTCCTAGACCATGAATTGCCTGGCCACACTGCTTGTTTCCCGGAACCCAGACTGGTCTTGGCTATGCTTTTGCCAAACAGTCTCCCATAGGCAAGGACGTTTTCTGAGCCCTGTTGATGTACTGCCCTTGCCTGAGCTATCTCTGAACTCCGAGCTAAGGGCTTCCTCCCTTGCTCCGTCTGTGAATGTGTGCTAGCTGAGCCAGGACACTCTGTTGCCCCTTTTCTTTGGCTGCCTAAACTGTATTTTTAAATGCTCAACTGAAGTTTTGAGCTACTGCAGTGCTATACATTTTGGGACTGGAAGAAAATTTCATGGGGAGGGAGGATTTTTTGGAGGGGGGATGCCCTCATTTTGCACCCTCCTGTTTTATGGATACATCCTTGTAGTTAAATTGTAACCCCATGTGGGGGGAAAATATTATTTTGTATAGTCACAAAGGGTGGGAAGATCTGCAAAATGAAGAACTTATATGTATGCTGTTGGCAGTAGCAAGATCAGAGTGCACTTGCTGCTGGAAACAGAAAAAGAATTACGTTTTGAAAAATGGCTATGTAAAGCCTGACATGTGTTGATGGAAAAGTTAATACATGCAGTCAAATCAATTGGAGACGTTAACATGAATGACAAATTTGGGGTGGTGTGGCATTCCTTTACTGAGCATGTCAATGAAGATTCAGAAAATACGGTCCTTTGAGACAAACAGCACACCTATGGAAATGCTTTGTCTGAAATTTCCAAACGTGCAAGTAAAAATTGGTCAAAGCAGAAAGGTGTGAAAGAAAAAAGACAGGTCCCTCACCCATGAACATAGTAGAATTAAGGAATGTTAGGTCATGAAATAAAATTACTAAATACTTAAATAGTACACTCTGGATCAAGTTAAATGTTTTTGTTTCTGTTTTCTTTTTTTGTTAATTCAATGTGTAATGAATTGTTGTCTATCAATTAAAACTCCTCAATGAATTATTATATAACAATGTGCAACTTACAAATGGACCGTTGTAAGAAAAAATATATAGAAATACTTTTTAAAACTCAGATGCTGCAGAGGAGCTGAATGTGTAACAATGAAATAAAATGACATTATAAGAAATGATAGTTTTTCTCTTTAGCTTTCTAACTTCCAGATGTTTTCAGGTTAGAGATACCCTATGCCCAGAATTTTGGAAAGTGACTTTTAAGAAGAATGCATATAATGAGATGCAAAGCCATCCATAACTGAGCAGTGATAGTCCCAGAGCATCATCTTACTACTGCTTGGTTAAGAATGGCTTTAGCATGGCATTATATTTATTCTTTTAAACAGTCACATACCAAGCTCTGGCTAGAACTTTATCCTTGGAAAGGTCTGGGCAGCCTTGCCTTCTATGTTTAATTCAGCTGCACAAATACACTACTGCAATATGTGTTGATGGCCGCAGTTTAAGTTCATTTCATTCCATTTAATTCAAAGGATCAGCCAGATTTATATGATATAGGTAGAGGTGGACAACATGTGTAGTGTTTTCAAGAATTCAAAGCACTTTATATGTATTATGTTAAAAAGAGATTGAAGGGTAGGGATAGTAATAGCTACCAGTCAGAAAGGGAACACCTCCTCTGTATATCAGTTCCTGGGGAACAGGAGACAGAAGATGCAGTTGCACTCCTGTACGGCTGGTAGGCTTCCAATAGGCAACTATGTGAATATAGTGCTGGACTAGATAGATTCCTAGGCTGCATCTGCACTGCAGAAATAATCCAGTTAGACACCACTTTAACTGCCATGGCTGAATGCTATGGAATCCTGGGACTTGTAGTTTGTTGTGGCACCAGAGCTCTCTGGCAGAAAAGGCTAAATATCTCACAAAACAACAAATCCCAGAATGCCATAGTATTGAGCCATAGCAGTTAAAGTGGTGTCTAACTGGATTATTCTGCAGTGCAGATGCAGCCTGAACATGATCCAAAATGGTTTTTATGGTCTTATATGGCTCTCAAGATGTTAAGATTCCAACTCTTCTCACTCTCACTATTGGTTATGCTGGTTGAGGCTGGTAGGAAGTGTAGTCCAGTAACCTCTGGAAGGCCATACATTGCGAACCCTAAGAGCAGAGTCTAAAGTGGGGCAAATGTGTTTGGAAGTTTTGGGGTTTTTTAACACACACACACACACACACACACACACACACATATATATCCAAACAGTGGTTTCCATTGCCCCAGACTATTTCCTGGCGGTTTCTGGCACCAGCTGCAACCTTTTATTCCTATGCTCAAGCAGGTTTCTTTTAAATACTGAGACATATTTGGGCAGTATGTTTCCTTCTCTTCTCCTCCCCCTTTTAAAGAACTGCATTTGTTTCACTGTTCATTTCAACAGTGAAATGACACTTTTGCATTATAACTCTAGCCCCCAAAATAAAAAGATGAAAACACAAAGAGGAGATATTTTGCCCTTCAAGCAATAGGTCCTCCTCAGCTAACCATGCTCTGATGAACCTTGAAGAGCCCTAGTACGGACCTAAGAAAAAGCTAGACACAGTCTCCAAAAAAGGAATGGAACAATTGGGTGTGGAAGCAACAAAAAATTGCAAAATTCAACAAAACCCATGAAGCTATATTGAGAGGACTCAGACTTAGTTTTTTTTAACAGCCATCAACTCAGCTTTGACTTATGGCTACCCTGTGAATGAGACCTCCCTGTCAGCAAAAGCCCTGCTCAGGTCTTGCAGACTCACGGACATGGCTTCCTTGAGTGAATCTATCCATCTGCAGTGCGGTTTTCATTTTTCCCTACTGCCTTCTACCTTGCCAAGATTATTGTCTTTTCTAATGAGTTGTGTCTTCCCGTGCTATGTCCAAAGTATGACAGTCTCAGTTTAGTCGTCTTGGCCTCTAAAGAGAATTCACGCTTGATTTGCTCTAGGGGCCATTTGTTCGTATTTTTAGCAGTCCACAGTATTCGTAAAACTTCTCTAGTGCCACTTTTCAAATGAGTTGATTTTCTTCCTATCAGCTTTCTTCACTGTCCAGCTTTCACAACCATACGTAGAAATTGGATATGCGATGGCATGGAGAATCCTAACTTTGCTATTCAATGATATAACTTGACACTTCAGGATCTTGTCTAGTTCTTTCATAGCTGCCCTTCCAAGCCCTAGTCTTCTTCTGATTTCTTGACTGCGGTCTCCATTCTGATTAATGACTAAGCCAAGGTATGGAAAATTTTGAACTATTTCAGTGTCTTCATTGGCTACTTTAAAGTTATGTAAATCATCTATGGTCATTATTTTTCTACAGTAATCATTCCTAATCTTTGCTATTTTCTGCTATTAGTATGGTGTCATTTGCAAATCTTAAATTGTTGATGTTCCTTACTTCAATTTTCACACCCCCTTCCTCCAAGTCTAATTCTGTTTTACATATGATGTGTTCAGCATACATTTTAAACATATAGGGTGACAAAATGTAGCCTTGTCTGAGCCCCTTGCCAACTGGAAACCATTCTGTCTCTCTGTATTCTGTCCTGACCATAGCCTCCTTCTTGACCTGAGTACAGGTCAAGAAGATCAGGACAATCAAATGTTGTGGCACACCCATTTCTTTAAGAGTGATGCATAGTTTCTTGTGATTTATACAATCAAAGGCTTTGCTATAATCTATAAAGAACAGGATGGTTCTCTTCTGAAAATCTTTTGTGTGTCCCTATATCCAACCTACGTTTGTAGTATGAACCCTATGCCTCTTCCTTTCTTGAAACCAGCCTGGGCATCTGGCATTTCTCATGCTATATATAGCAAATGTCACCTCAACATTAGGAGGAACTTTTTGACAGTAAGAGCTGTTCGGCAGTGGAACGCACTCCCTCGGAGTGTGGTGGAGTCTCCTTCCTTGGAGGTCTTTAAACAGAGGCTGGATGGCCATCTGTCGGGGATGCTTTGATCGTGATTTCCTGCATGGCAGGGGGTTGGACTGGATGGCCCTCGTGGTCTCTTCCAACTCTGCAATTCTTTGATTCTATGAAATGTAATTTTTGTGCAAGTTTGAGCATCACTTCATTTGCATGGGAGGTTAATGCAATGGTCCCATGGTTAAAGCAAAACCTGGTGTCTTCTTTCTTGGGAACTGAAATGTATATTGATCATTTCCAATCTGTGGGCCATCGTTTTGTTTTCCATACTTATTGACAAATTTTAGTTAGGAGTAGATTTTGTCTCTGTAGCTTGAAGTAGTTCTGTTGGTAAGCCATCTGTTTCTGGTGATTTATTTCTCCCAAGTGCTCTGGGTGCAGCTGAGTCCACTCATGCAACATTAGACCAACCTGAAAGAGCCCAAAGATACTTTGCTAAAAGAAAGTCCCTGGCTCACATCTTTCTTCTAGCTTGAAATTACTAGGTAGTTGTTGGCAAGCTGCTGGTTCTTGAGTCCAACCAAAGGTATAGTTAGAAAATTTGAGATATATTAGTATTTCTAAACCATTTTTCTACCAACAGGGTCCCCAAAGTGATATACCAACAACAACAACAACCCCCAAAGCAGTACAAATATAGAATGGGGAAAAACATGTTTTAAAAACAAACTACAAGCAATTTTAAGAGCCAAAGGATACAAAAACATGACAAAATGACAGTGTTGATTTCCTGGCAGGAGCTCAATAAGGGTGTATATGACTCCTTCTGTGTGCCCTCCTCCCCTCTTTACATAGTAATGTCTATTCCTTCACCCGTGTCAGCATTTGTTAACCTGGCTCTGGTGTAATTTAGGGCTCTACAGTTCATTCTGCATAACGAACAAGGCCCTGAACTATGCCCCCAAGGGCCAGGCTTGACAGCATTACTGCCGAGATCAGTCACCTCATCTGCAATTTTATAGAAAAGAATATTGACTCATTGGGCAGGATTGCTTTAATATATGTGAAGTGCCTTGAACTCTTGAAAGTGCTATGCAGATGATCAGAAGTAGTAGCAGTAGTACTTTGTAAGGTGCCTTGAGCCCAAGTACAGGAGAACAGTCATGTAAAATTTTTGGCTGTAATATCATTGGGCTTGGTTGACTTGCTCGAACCATTCACAGCTGCGGCATTACTAAGGCCAGTGTCACCCCTCCCTCCAACAGTGTCACCTGGTGCATAGATTTTCCTTGAGTTCTTTCTGGGCTGTGAGGCCATGTTCTGGAAAAGTTTATTCCTGACATTACACCTGCGTCTGTGGCTGGCATCTTCAGAGAATGGTTGGGTAGGGGTGTGTGGGGAGTTTATATACTGTGAGCCCCTGTTGGAGAGATATGTAAAGTTGTGTATTTGAATGGCTAGTTTCTGGGTGGAGATATGCTAGGAGGGTAGTGGACCTCCCGTGGATACCAAAATCCATGAATACTCAAGTCCCATTATATGCAATGGCATAGCAAAATGGTGTCCCTTATATAAGACAGCAAAATCAAGGTTTGCTTCTTGGATTATTATTTTTTAAAGAATATTTTCAAGCCATGAATACTTAAATCCGTGGATACCAAATCCGTGGATACGGAGGGACAACTGTATTCTCAGCAATGAATCTCACTGTGCTCGGAAACTTCCTTTTGGTGAGTGACTATAAGCAGGGCTGGGAATCCTGAACCCCTCTATATGCTGTTGAACTTCAGTTTCCAGCATTCCCTACCTTTGGTGGCCAGGCCTACTGGGAGTTGTAGATCAAAAACCTCTGGCAGGCCACATAGCCCCTACACCTGATCAATAGGATTGAAGCTTTAGAGTTGCTGGTATCTTCATAGAATCATAGAATCATAGAATTGCAGAGTTGGAAGAGACGACGAGGGCCATCCAGTCCAACCCCCCTGCCACACAGGAAATCTTGAGCTCCTGTTTCTCACCATTGTCTCGTACTTTCAAGTTGCTTGATTCTTTTATTATGGTCATACTGGTTGTGGAGTTGAAAGACTTTTCCAAGTTGTTGATGAATCATATCCTCAAATCACACTCCCAACCATATTTTACTCCTAGTAGCATTTGATTTTTACCACTATCCATTTCTGAGTCCCTGCCCAGCCTGCTTAATGCATAGGTCAGCTTGGTACCCTGTGACTGAACAGAGCTGATCATCACTACAATGCTTCAACAGAGAATACCTGCCTATGATCAAAAGAAAAATCTCCTCTTTTTTTCAGGCACAGGCTAGTGCCGAGAGACTGGGCACAGCACAGGGAGGGGGACAAACTTTTTTTTCCTTTCAAGATTGGTATGTTTCAGTAAGCCAGCTGATATTATGCATTCACATTGCATATTTGTTTTTTTCCCCTTCCTCTTTATTATTATTAGAAAATGTATTTATCACTTTTAATGCAGCTGAAAAGGAATCAACATCTCATTTTCCTAGGATGGTAGCTTCTTTGGTAGTTTTCAGCAGCTAGGCCTGCTTCATATTAAAGTGTGTAGCTGAACGGTTCTTTGGAGTGTGTTTCAGGTGCCATTTGCTGTTGCCTTCACTTTTAAATCAGGACCATGTGATTACTATTTCTAGGATGACCGTGAATAAATGGAAACCTTTGGGGCAAAGTATTGGGCATGCCAGAGACATTCAAACATCTAGTGAGGATCTTCACCTCTGTGTAAAATTCTACAGAGCAGGCATCAAAATCCATATACAAATTTCCTTTGGTGCAGAACTGGATGCTATATAAGAATTAGGGGTGTAAACTCATGATACAACTTCGCTTGGACCTGATTCTGCACCTAGTGATTCAGAAAATAGCTTGTTTTAGCTCAAACCAATGTGGCTTCTGGTAGGACATTTCAATGAGTCAACAAAGAAGCAAGTCCTCCCAGCTCTCCAGATACCTAACCCCAGATGGTGGTGGGATCAGGAAGGGCCTTTGAAAATGATCACAAAGTCCAGACATATTCATTTGGGAAATGCAGCCCTAGAATGACACTGTCCCTAAGCAGTCAATGGCTTCAAAGGTCAAACTCAGCAGTTTGAATTGTCCACAGAAGTGCTCCTGACAGCCAGGGCCATTGCTTCAGGAGTGATAAGACATGGGTGATAAGGTCTGGGAAGAATGATGGCGGTTCAAAATAGTTTTCAAATGTTGCCCCCTGTACAGCACAATGACAATAATTCAAACAAGATGTAATCTGGCCATGGAAAATTGTAGCTGGGAGATCGATGGATTGATCAATAGATCGATAGATATGCCCTCTCCCCATCTATATCCAACCTGTCATAATAACAGGTATTTTACTACACCGTATCATTTCCAGTCAACTAGCGAAAGACATCCCAGCTAGATGCAGGCTTCATTCTCCTTGCCTTTTGCTTCCTAGGGTCTACTTCCCACATGCTGACTTCATAGGCTTTGTGTAACCTCAAGGTTTTGCTACAGAGGGGGGAATTCTTTCATTAACTTGCTCCAGGCTATTTTGCTTTGGGCATCTTTCATATGCTGGAGAGCTGTGTCTACAGGGTGCCTTCTTTTGTGAAAGGGGAGCCAGCAGGCCATTGCTGATTGTATCTGTGTTCACTCCAAAGGGGGTGAACTTCTGCAACAGCCCCACCTGCCTGCCTTTGATCTTTAGCTGTAAGGTGTACACTTTGTAGCTCTCATTGTCCCTTTGGTAGAATGATTCAGATTTCAGCCACATAAGGAGCTGCTTGAGATTTGTGTTCTGCCTGCTTGCTCTTAGGCTAAATGGGTGGAATTGCTTGAATGTTCCTAACGATGCTGAGCATCCTCATTTATTTCAGCACATTTGAAACACAGAACCTGCCATTTGTTAGCCCTAATGCAGGACCAGAGTAATATATCTGAGTGAAAGAAAAACTAAATCAGAAATAATCATAACAGAACATTAATTTTAAAATGCTTATAATTAAATCTATCAAAATATTCTTTTCACCTTCTTCCCCCCAACTGCATGAAAGAAAAGCAAAAGCAGTAGGAGCCCAGACATGCATGCAGGCAGCAGCAGAATGGCAGAAAAGCTGAGCAAATGTCTCCATGTTCTCCTCACAGTCAAGATGGCAAGCACAGGCCATAAGTCAGTTGAGCCTGCTAATGATACAGATATGGGAACAATAGTGAAATGATTGCTTACTTGAGGATTGGGTACTTTTGTCTTATTCTAAGCCTTTTGGTGAGATTCAAAGAAAACAACGTAAGGAAGAAGTAGGGGAAATGAGTGTATATTTTACCAGCCATCCAAGAAGTGAGATCCCTTGAAGAATCCCCCTGACCCTCCCCCCTCCTTATGAGTATGGATAACAAGTCTCTATACTCCCCCCCCCTCCATCTCATCTCAATTACCTCTTGACAGGAAGGAGAGATGTAGCCAAAGGATACAACATTCTTCATTCCTACTCTGCACTTCAATGCTGCTGAGACTTTTCTTCCTCTGATCTGAGCAAGTCCACTTGGCATTGCCTCTTAAGATGCATGTGTACATTGTAGTTGCCCTGACAACTTAACCCTGCTCATTTGCCACCTATAGTGAAGGCAGATAGCAATCCTGGGACCCAACCCCACCTCAAAATGGTCCCAGACATTGCTCTGCCAAAGTTCTGCAAAGCCTCAGATTTCCTGCCTCTGGCACGGTACTGCTGCTTGCCTCTTCAGGCACAAGCGGGTCCCTCCTGGAAGAGGAAGAAGACTGGCTGGAAATTGCTATCATCCTTTGCCTTTATAGGTTTTATTGGGAATGAAAGCAAAGCAAACTGCCTTCTTCTAGTTCTAGCGATGTCATGTTGACTTGTATTACTGTTGAGGAGATGCCTCATAATTTATCAAGTTAAGTTCAGAGGAAATAGTAATAAGAGTAACTGCTAAAAGTACAACTGTTATAAAGCTTAAGTAATGAAGAGAGCTAATGGGAATTAAATTAGTGGTTTGCTTTCTCAGTCAAACATAAAATAAATGTTTGCTTTGCTTCACAATAGGAATTAAATGTGCTATGGAGACTGATAAAGAGCCAGTGTGGTGTAGTGGTTTGAGCATTGGAATACAACTCTGAAGAACAGGGTTCGAATTCGCACTCAGCCATGGAAAATCACTCAGTGACGTTAGGCAAGTTGTACTTTCTCAGCCCCAGGGGATGGCAATGGCAACCCTTCTGAACAAATCTTGCCAAGAAAAACCCATGATAGGTTTGCCTTACGGTCACTATAAGTCAGAAATGACTTGAAGGCACACAACAACAACAACAACAGAGACCAATGGTGCTTTGAACATTAGAAAACTGAGCCAGTGAATTCATCACTAAAACTTCATACCTTATGAACTGTAATAGGTCAACTTCCACATATGTGTTTTTGTGGATAGTGCCTGCATACACGTGTGCACACACACGCACACACACACCAACCACTTTAGGAGCTATCTTTCCATGACACTTCATCACAGTTCTGTAGTGTATGGCTGGCTTCCTGTTAGTGACTTACACAGGTGTAAGTCCACTTTACACCTATGTATGCCTTTTTTTTTTCAGTTGTTGCAGAGGCTGATAGTCACGTCCACCCTCTGCAATAACCAAAGCCCTCTCCAGACTAACCATTTAGATGACACATCCCCCCCATGGCCAATCTGTGGTTGGTGGAGAGTAGGAGGGGAATTGGAGAAGTATTTTATTGTCTCCAAATTGGTTACATCATCCACTGAGACCTCTAAAGGACCATAGTGGATATAATCGTATGCCGGCTGGCTATAGGGAAATGGCGAAATTCTTCTCCAGTTCCCTCCCTCATTCTCCACCAGCCATGAAATGGTTGTGGGAGGGGCACTGCAGTGGCTAAAAAGTGAGTCAGGGGGGATCTGAGAGGTGATGTGTAGTCTAGTTTTGCAAGTAGACGTATTAGACTATGCTGTTCCCTGCAGGGTCTCAGCCTGTGTGTGTGAATACTCCATCCATATTGGCCAGGCCACACATACCAACCTTTCCTTTATTGGCAGTCAGTGTCCTACATATGTGAAGGGAGATACACGCACACACAGATATGCATACACATATACTTAAAAAAAAAGGTATGGCAGTATGCCTCAAAAAACACACTACTGAAAACTGATGGGACCTCCACTTGCACTAGCAAGTCTGTTAATTGAACATGTATGCTGTGACATTGAAAAGAGCAGATGACCTAGATACAGCTCAGTTTATTTCTTGCTGCAAGAAAATTATTTTAACAGTGCCTTGGGAAAGACACGGTTATGATCTGGCTTGAGGAATAAAAAACAAACAAAAACAAAGCCCAACTCCTTTTGTTGTTGTCGATTTCCTGAGACTTCTGGAGACAGCAAGGAGTGTATTGCAAAAATACTGGAATATTAGTATAGACTAGTTTTGTCATCTCTAGATTAACAACCATGAACCAATGAGATTTCTATCTTACCTCTGCGCATAAGGCCCAGGTAATGTGATAAACTAGAAGGACCAAACTACTGAGATTAATGTCTTGCCTTTCAAGTTCCGGAGTCTGGGGACTATGGACAGCAGCAAATGGAACAATCCATAGGCCTCAGATCTTACAATTTAATAGCTATTTCCAAAGAGAGAGGGGCGGGGAAGAGAGGCAGCTTTAAGGATGTGCAGGAGCCCACCTGAGAACTGCTGCTCATGTTATTAATGCTCTTTTTGCTAGCTTTGAAATATCCTTGCATGTTACTTTCAAACAGAACCCCCATATTTCAAGGCTAGTGGGTTTTTTCCCCTTAAAATCTCAAGTCAGTTTTGCTGATGCTGTTAAGTTTCTCCATTGCTCTATTTGTCATAGATATTTTAATACCACCCTTGAATAAAAATCCTCAGAGTGCTTGGCATTAAAAAAAAAAAAAAAACCAGCAGCAACAAGAACATATTCGTCCAAAAATCTCGATATGCCCCTGGGGAGAGAGGCATGTGCTCCTGGTCCGGCAGAACTGCCCTAAAGGATCAGGTTCATAGTTTGGAAATTTTCCTGCCAAATGCGGTGGTGTTCTGTGAAGGAAATGATCTTTCATTGGTGACATGCCAGTTAGGAAATACCCTCTCCAGAGACCTACCTAGTTTTGATATTGTGGTCAGCTTTAGCACAGAAGATAGCCTTTAAAAAAAAATCTTCCAGGCTTTTAATCTTCAATTTTACAACAACCACTACAAATCTGTCATATGTATATGTGTGTGCATGTTGAAGTGATTAGGAAACAGAACTTAATAGTTCAATTAATAAGCAAAATGCTTTGCCTTCCGTCCTCCTCAGTTGCCTAAAATAAAAGTCTTTTAAAAGTAATTTTAGTAATTAACTGTATCATCTGGTGGACCCAAAACAAACTTATAAGCAGTGATGTTAGTTTTTAAATTTCTCTCTCCCTTTCTTTCTCTCTTTTACACAGAAATATATATGTATAGGTGTGTATATATGTTTGTGTATGTGTGTTGCTGTTATGGTGAGTTTTCAAGTCATTTGTGATGTATAAAAACTTGAGGCGGGGTTTTCTTGGCAAGAGTGGGTTTGCTGTTCTCTTCCTCTGAAGCTGAGAGAATGTTACTTCCCAAGGTCACTAGCTGGTTTTCCATGGCCAAGAGCGGATTCAAACCCTAGTCTCCTCTCTCATATAGGAATCCTGCTATATCTTAGCACTGTTGTTGGTCTTGCTTCTGTTTTATATTATAATGCTGATCGTCATTCATTTTGCTGTTGCTGGGTTTTTGTTGTGTGTTTTGTTTTTAGCTTTAGCTATGTTGTGAATACACACACATACAAGGAGAGAAAGAGAGTGTAAAAATTTTCCTCTATGTTATAAATTGCCCAGAGAGTTTTGATTATTGTATGGAAAAGTAATAAATGAGTACATAATTCCTCTGTCCTCAGGCAGACTTCTCTTGAGAGAGCAATTCAAAATGATCTGAACTTTGAGTAGGACATTCAGTGCTGTTGAAAGGTGGATGACCTTCATAACTTGACATATGAAGCAGTTGTTATACTGTCAGACCGTTTGTCCACCTAGCATAGTATTGGCTATTCTTACCAGCAAGAGCTCTCCAGAGTATCAGGAGATTTTCAGACAGGCAAAAATCGCTCCTTGCCGCGCGAGCAGCCTCCCGAAACTGCTGCGCGGCAAGGGTCTTCTTCGGACGACGCTGTGCCTCTGGCGAAACCGTCCGTGTCACTTCCGTGAAGCTTGGGACGGCTCCGCGTCATATTTCAATCACGGAGGCTGCCCGTGCTTGAAATATGACGCGGAGCCGTCCCAAGCTTCACGGAAGTGACACGGACGGTTTCGCCAGAGGCACAGCGTCGTCCGAAGAAGACCCTTGCCGCGCAGCAGTTTCGGGAGGCTGCTCGCGCGGCAAGGAGCGATTTTTGCCTGTCTGAAAATCTCCTCAGTCTGAGATCTTCTTCAGCCTTACTTGGATAATGCTGGGAACTGAATCTTGAAAAGCATTCAAAGCATGTGATCTACTGCTGAGACACAATGGCTTCTTCTCTCTGTTTGAGCCACAATTTTCTGTTTTCTCTCAGGTTTAGGTAAGGTTATATGGAACTCTCCTGAAATTTTATCTGAATGTTTTGCTTGGTCTCCTGCCCTAATCATATTAATCAAATAATTTGCTGGAATGTGACTGCTTATACTGGCTTCAAACATTTGTTTTCAAGAAAACATGGTGGTAGCAGCTGCTCTTGGCAGCTTCTCCTGGAAGGCCCAAACCTGGATGAACTTGAGCATTTAGTCATAAGGAAAGTTAGTCTTGCTTCTTTCTACAATAGTTATGAACTTGCATCCTTCAAGGATAACTTGGAAAAAATATTTGTCAACCTATTTGTGTCACCTGTGTTGTAGGAGAACCTAGATGTGAATCCCTTTGTTCATTCGATACAGGTTTCCCTGAGTCACTCCAGGTCATAGTAAGTTACAAAAGAACAACCAATTTCTTTGATTCCCAAATCTGATTATTAAAAGAACAAAAAAAAAAATACACTTTGTCTTAAGCACCAATTCCATGCCCTTCAGCTCTGCCTCCTATTGGGAAAATCACACATAGGATTATTGTTAATGATACCAATTGCCAGCGTGCTGGCATGCACCACCCCTGGATAACAAAGGAAACTAGCAGAGTTTCTAAATCAGCCAAATATACCAGATAGTGAATGCTTGCTGTGCCAGTGAATGTTTTCAGCATAAGCCATAAAAACACACTTGCATAACTGATAGATGCTTTGGGAGGGAGGATATCTGTAAAGTGTGAGAGGTTACAAAGAGTTGATGCAATCTGGAAGGAAGCCTTGATAACCTTGAGAGTCCAAAGTGTCTAAAGTATGAAAGATAATACACTTGGCTATTCTAGCCAATCACTACTGATTATCCTTAGATTTCAACCTATCCAGTATGATTCACCTTATTTTTCTTGCCACCCTCGCTCACATACATACATGCAATAAAAACAATTTAAATGACAAACAAAAACCCAACTAAATGAAGGTTTATAAGGAAGAGTGTACATGTCCATTATTATAATGTGCAGGGATGGACAGAGTACAGGCCACAGACTGTAGACGATGGAGCAGATGCAACCCCAACCCCCAGGCCTTTTCTGCTGCTCCATTAAGGGCTGACTACATGAAATATAGCAAATAGAGGTGCATTACCAGGCATTTGAAGCATCTCCCTGTTGTCTCCATGATTTTCTCCCAAAAAATTGCCTGCAAAGTGATGCACAGTGAAGAAGTCAGACAGACCCCTTCCCGCAAATCAAGATAGCAGCCCTGAGTACGGGCCACTATTCCCCCACAATAACCATCACTGCACTTGTTTTACTTTCTTTAAATGGGCAGAAGGGAGACCTTCCACTTGTAAAAGTATGTTTTCCACTCCTGCGCTGCAATACAGCACACACTCAGTCCTCCAGAAGGCCAAAATGCTGCTTCTGGACCAAGTAAGAGGAAAGACTGCCCCCGCTTGCACGACAGAATAATCACCTGTCAGCTTCCTCTGGGCTCAGAATGCTCAGTGCTGCAAATCAGTCGTTCAGAGTAAAAAAACTTCACAGAAAATCGTGATGTACAATAAATGGAGATTTCTATCCCCTCCCTCCGAAAACACCGAATCTCCTGCACAGGTTGTTGGGACAACAGGTATTCTCCATGAATTCTATGAGGGATATTTTCATCATTTAGACAACCCCTAGGTATCTCTCTAATAAGTGTGCAACTGCCAAAACTGGTGTGAAAGCAGTGGTGCCTTGTGGTGTAGAATTGAAGCTGATAGTCAAGGAACTTGGGCATGCCTTCAAAAGGAATGAAATGGCACATGCCATTTTTAGGAAGGTCAGCATCTGTCTTAGCCTAAGAGTCCATGCAGCTAAATATTTAGTAGTATGACTGTCGCTCTCTCCATCTTAGGGATATTTCCCAGGAGCTCTTGCCTAGAATCTACTTAATTGTGGAAATCCAAAATTGAACTTGAGAGCTTCTGTGTAAAGAGCTTGTGCTCTAATGATTAGGTTCTGGTCATTTTTCAGATGGCTGATTCCAGCATCTGCCAAATTTTGGGAGATTATCAGATGCATCCAAAAAACACAAGAGGAGCACATGAGGACAATGTTACTGTCCTGTGAATGGGTCCCAGTGTCAGATGTCATCGTCATCCTCGCATGCTGATTCTGTGCTGCAACTGCGAATAAGGCATCACTTTCAATTGACAGGGAGGTCCCGTCAATGAAAAGTGATGCCTTACTTGCAGCTGCAGTACGGAGTAGCATGCGAAGACGATGATGTTGTCTGAAACCGGGACCCATTTGCAGGACAGTAACATCATCCATGCAAGTTCCTCTTGTGATTTTTTCCCCACGTCTGGTAATCTCCTTGGTGTGAGGCAAAAGCATGTAAAGAACGCACACAAATTTCTGAGTCCTTGAAAGTAAAGGGTGTTTTCACATAGCAAGATGCCTGTAGAGAAAATAGTTGACTGTTGCCATTTCAGGGTTTGGTTTTTTTTGGGGGGGGGGGAGTCATTTGCACACCTTGAGTTTTCTACAAAAATTCTATTTTTGCCTAGAAAACTACATTATTTTCACTCAAGCCAATGAATAAATCCACCTCAGAAACTTTTAGAAAAGTCACTCTTCTCAAGTGATTTCCTTCGTGGTTTGTTTTCTCTCTCTAGTAATTCAGATGAAAAGATTCTACCTGCATTTTCTCTAATTGTAACATGCCCATCTCTTTGAATCGAATAAACCCCAAAAATACACCAGGAACACCACATATTTCCAAACAGGAGTCTTTATGTTTGGTTTGGTAGGAGATTTGCTTTCTTAGATATTTTTAAACACACACGCACCAAATTAATTGGTCCTTCTTGTTGTCTTCAAAATTCTATGACCTATATTATGCACAGCTATGGTTATCTGTAATGAGGGGCTCTAGTCATAAATCCTATCTATTTTCAAGTTTGTAGCTCATCATTCTAGTAAGATATACTGTCTTTTCACATGATAATTCACTTGGCACTTTAAACCCCAAGGGTTCATTAAGTGGACACATTTTCAAAAAAATCTCCAATTCCAATAGTGAAATGAGCAGCTTAACATTTAGAAAGATGATGAAAGTGACAATCACAGCTTGAGGGGTTTTTGTTTGTTTGTGAGTGTGTATGTGTGTGTATGTGTGTGTATATATATATATATATATATATATATATGGGGCCCAAGCCTGCTGGGACACGTGGCCTGCTGAACTGGAAGACCTTTCTCCTTCATCTCAGATGTGGGCTAGTTGTTTTTGCTTCCTTTGGATGAAGACAGATGGAGTATTTAAAGAGCAATCATGATGGGTCCTTCACCCACATCATGCACCTGGCTGTGCAATTGGAATGTGAAACATCTGAGCTGAAACTAATTTGCTCCTCAGAAGCAAATGTTGATATTAAGTTGGAATCTTCTCTAGACCCTGGAGTACTGCATGTTGTTTTAAAAATTAAAAGAAAAAAACTTGAATATTATCTGGATATTTCCCTCTATGCCTTCATGAGTATTTTCCAGATGTTGGGTATCTGCATTTGATACCTAGTAATCATTGATTTCAGCATTGAATACTTAATTTCGAGATCTAACACCTGGCAGTGGTCTTATCTCAGTATTCGACAAGTTTGCCATGTGTCAATATTTAATATCACTCATCAACAGCACTGGCAGCTAACATGCCACTGTATAAGAAATAGGAATGGGTTTCAGATTTAGATTGCAGATCTAGAACTAAATTGGGCAGATTAGGACAGATTTGAGATAGGTCTGAATCAAAGTGAGACTCTTCAAAAAGAAGATTGACTCCAAACATAAAGACTCCTGAAGATGTAGCAGAAATTTAGATTTGGAAGAAACAGGGATTATCTAGATGGGCAATATACCCCATCTTGCCCCCATCTCAGAGACTGGCAGTCCTGACAATACAGGCATTTGCGCCGTTCTGACCCAGGGCAGTCCTCACCACCTCCGTGGCAGATATCAGAAGGAAGGAAGATGGGATAGGGCCCGAAGACAGTGGGAGAAATGGCAGCAGCGGCAGCTATAGCAATGGGCCACCATACCCATCAGGACTTTCTTCTGTTCCATGGAGGGAACAGGGAACTAATGGGCCTAATCCACAGCCAGGTTATGTATAGATGAGCCCACAGAAAGAAAGAGAGTGTGTCTCCAAAAATACTATACATTTCCACCTGAGCTTACCATCTAAGGAAAACAACAGAGGGGTGTGTAGTTTTGTGTCTGGCAGCTCTGGCTTGTAGTGACATTGAATTGTTTCAAACACCCAATACATGTTAGCTGGGAAGTGGGGTCAAATATCTGGAAGTGAATGGTTTATTCAGATGTTGGGTAATTGCCGATTCTGCTATATAAGGGATAGGGAACTTTGGGCCCTCCAGGTGTTGTTAGGCTACAACTCACACCGTCCTTCCACTTGGGCTTAAAGGCTTAGGGTGGTTGGAAGTTTGATTCTAGAGTATCGTAGATTCTACAACCCTGATATTCAGAGGCCCATGAGATTGTGTATTTTTGTTCTCATTCAGCCCTAGGTTGGATTGAAGTAATGCACATGATTTATTGGCTTACCTTTATGGAATCATTTCAAATATACTGGCACCAGATATAACATCCTAAACATGCCCACACTTTGCTTCCTAGATAACGTTCTGTAATTAGTAAACATCTATATTAAGCCCATTGCGATTAAATGCATGGCCTTTCAGTTTCAGGGAGTAGTGGGTCAGAATATGATGATCACAAAATGGAAACAACCTGCTCTGCTGAATACACAAAGGGAAGACAAAGTTGAAATGAGTTTTGTGTGTTGCCTTGTCAACAGTTCCTCCAGAACACTCTAAACTGAAAGAAGAAAAACAACCGAGAGTTTGTAACTGGCATGATTTATACAGATGACTTCAATTTTGTGATTAATGTGAGCAATATACTTGAACAGAATTGATGCTTTCCAGAATAGTAAATACAGAGGCCATTTCAAACTGCTGTACTTCTGATAAAATAAACCTTGGACAAAACGTACTATTCCCAGCCCTCTAGCTTGTTCAATATATTGCCTTTTGGCAATATATCTCCCAAATATGTATCTTGAAAATGACAAAAATGATTAAATGGGTATCAATGTTCTTTTAACACAGTATCAGATGGAATCTTTATTTCTCCACTGGATAACTTTTTAAACTTTTTAACACTTACTCTGAGAAAGGCAAACTCAACTAATTAAACATGGTAGAACCTAGACAAGCATTGGAATATGTCCATTTCACTTGGGCTCCTGGAGTCGTACTAAATTTCAAAATTCCTGTATGGAATGTGCTTATCCGTCTTCTTCATTGCAGAGCCAGCATGGTGTAGTGTTTTGAGTGGTGGACTAGGACTCCGGGAGATGAGGGTTTGGATTCCCACTCAGCCATGGAAACCAGCTTGATGACCTTGGAGAAGTCACACTCTTTCAGTCTTAGAGGAAGGTAATGGCAAACCTCCTCTGAATAAATCTTGTGGGGAAAATGCAATGAAAGGGTCACCATAGCTTACAGTCAGCTTGAAGGCAAATAGAAACAACAACCACCACTGTAGAGTTGGCCTACATGTGTAGTTCCCCATGCAAACATTCCAGAGCAAAGGCATAAGCAATGTATCTCCCGATCAGAGCTGACCGCTTAATCAATTGCCGAATAGCGAGTCAATGCATAGATAAATCACAGTGATTCGATGTGTCTACTCTAGTTATGATTAACAAATAGGATTCAGTCCTTTATGTCAGAGATAAGTTCTTCTCAAGCACAGTGACTGCACTAGAAGGAGTGTAGAATTTCTAGGGACAAAGGATGGCAGAGATTTTCATTTGGTCTGGATTAAAAAAATGACTTTCTCTGCATTTCCCCAGACTGATATGCAGATTGGAATCTTTCAGAATAGCCACTTTGCCTGATACGCAGTACAAATCTGACCTCAAAAGATGAAAGAATTGAGGAAAGTTGTATATAAATATACAGATTAGGGGAAAGTTATGAAAAAGAATGGGGATTTTCTTTTTCTTTTTCTTTTTTAAAAAATAGGCCAATAAAGGGCCTAAATATCCTAAAGGCACCAGATCCCATCTGATTTTGGAAGCTAATCAGGGTCAGCCCTTGTTAGTACTTGGATGGGAAACAACCAACAAATACCAGGCACTGTAGGCTGTATTTCAGAGGAAGGAACTGGCAAAACCACTTCTGAGTACTCCTTGCCTAAGAAAACTCTAGGAAATTCATGGGGTCGCCTTAAGTTGACAGGCGACTTGAAGGCTCCGTACACACACATCCAAGTTCAAAGGACCTCTCCAAGGTGTCGAACCCTATGTCCAAAATAGGTTCAGCATGTTTAGGTAGCTCCTATAAGGATGGGACTAAGCAGATGTACTGCCCTACTGACATCTGAGCTATCAACTGCCATTGACTGGAATTCAAGAATGGATTTGCTGATGATTGTATTGAGAGCCAAGTCTACAGATGCAATTAATCCCTGTAGAATAGCAGATTTTCTTTGGAAATCTGTGAACAGCTTGTTTGAAAATAAGTACAGCGGGCCCTTGTTGTCCACTGGGGTTTGGTTCCAGGACCCCCTGTGGATACCAAAATCCACGGATACTCAAGTTCCAATAGATATAATGGCATAGTAAAATGGTATCCCTTATATAACATGGGAAAATCAAGGTTTGCTTCTTGGAATGTATTTTTTAAAATATTTTCAAGCCGTAGATGGTGGAAGCCATAGATGCCAAATCTGTGGATACAGAGAGCCAACCGTATGTAACAAAATACAGTGACATTACTTAGCATGGTTCTAGAAAATGCACCCACAAGAACCTTCAATTTGGTTATCCATCAAGGATAGGGCTTGTTGGTGTCCTAAGTCTGTAGCATCCATTCCCAGCTGTTTAAGTGTTTCAGAATAAGAAAAGAAAGCAAAGAAGCCAACCAGCTCCTACTACATGTGCTTTATTATTGAAGTTGTTTGGAGTCTGATAAAGGGTTGCTACAGATGAAACTGGACAAATGGAAGGGAGGGGTGAAAACCATGTTTTGCCATGACCTTGAGAGTACTTCAAATGAAATAAGGTGTGAGTTGCTTTACTGCACAACGAAAATAAGTGCTGGGATTCACCACCTTGATAAATGCTGCCAGTGAAGCTCTTCTCCTTTATGTCTGCTGGATGAATAGATAGCAAGTGCATTTGAGGTGCTCTGTGGTTTATTAAGGTCACCTTAGTTCACTATAATTTACTGCAATTTGGGGTTAATGCTTCCACAGCCATCTGATGTGAACTATTCTGAGAACTATTTTTCTTATTAATTGGCTTTTTCATGGCAGAGACCTGTCCAAAATAGTAGTGTGCTCGAACAGTTATTGAAATCCATAATTTGGTTGAACAATTCATATCTATTCTGCAGAATCAACTTTTTTAAAAAATCCAACCATTGTATTTGTGCCATCGAAGCAACTTTCTGGATTGTTTAATTTCCACAAGTGTCAAAAACTGTATCGTATTGGAAATGCATTCTTTTTCTCTGTAAGATTGTGGTAAACATTATCTTCAGCTAGCTATTGCTTTGAGAACAGTTCATACAATGCAAATCAACAAATTATCAAAAATCATAGAATTATAAAATCATATATTTGAGAATATATAAATTTTGTGTTGTATTAAAGTTTGAATAAATAATAAATAAAGGGGGGGGAAGAATTGTAAAATCATAGAGCTGGAAGGGATTGTGAAAGCCATTCAGTCCAACCCCTTGGCATGTAGGGATACACTCGTAAATCACTCCTAAGAGATGGCCATCCAACCTCTGTTTAAAAACCTTCAGAGAAGGAGATTCCATCATCCTCCCAGGCAGTCTTTATCCTCTGCTGAACATTGTTGTAGTCTTCATTCTAATTTGGTACATACAACCACCCAATCCGGTTGCTGCAACAGTGTTATCATTGTCTAATTTTTACCCTTTATTGCCTCTATTGAATGCCAAAGGGTATAATGAGAAAAATCACATGCATTGCCATAGCCAATGTTAATATAAATAAGTGAGGACAAGGAAGAAAAAAGCATTGAGTAGAATAACCAAAATCTTATAACTTCCTTATAACTTTCCTTATAACTGAAAGGAAAAAGACAGGGTTGTTGGAGCATGATGTGGGTGATTTCAAAGGATCTGGAAGCCAATTTCAGCCCCCTCCTTCCACTGTGGACTGCAGCACCACACCATGCTGTGTGTTGATGAAATACTTTGATATGGTAGCAACTAGAGGTAGGTTTTCTCCATCTCTTTTTTGCCAGAAATTTTGTTTTTGAGCTAAAGCAATGTGTGTTAGGACAATATACCTTGTTTTTGAGCAGAAATAGGAACGGTATATCCTACATGTGTTGGACTGCAGTTCCCAGCATTTCTCGCCATTAGCTATGCTAGCTGGAATTGATGGGAGTCATAGTCCATCAGCATCTGGAAACCCACTTGATTCCTACCCCTGCTTTACAGGAAAATTCCTGAAGGCTTTCATGAGTGCAATTCTTCTTTAAAGTGAAGTGCACGATCCTTGTTTTACTCTAGAAGTGTGGTTCATTTAACCAGTCTATCAACAAATTTAGTGATGGTGGTTCTAGGGTCCAAAAGCAACTACAGGTTGGTCTATGGCCTGTGCCTGAGCTATCCCTGGTTTTTAATTCAATATATCCTAAGCTGTAATATACCTTAAACTGTTAGATGTCCCACTAGTCCCACAATTGTTGACAGTGAAGCTTGACTTCAGTACAATCGGCTAGGGATGCCATACATGCATCTGCAAAGGTTAGATCATTATTAATATCTCAGAATATTTCAATAAGGTTACACTGTTATTAAAATATTACAATATTACAATAACCCAGATCTGTATTTGTTTTTTTTAACAAAGGTCAACAATTTATAGTAGATTCAATATCATAATATTTCCCATCCTTTCTGTTGTGACTCATCCAGCTTATAGAAAGGAACAGGGCTTCCTCTGTCCCATATCTGGACCACACAGCCAGAAGAATTTCCTGAAAACTTTCCTGCAGATGACTTATGGAATGCATTGTGCAAGCATGGAGTGAAGATGAGATTTGCAGGGTGAAAGTTCTGGGATTTTGTTTTTCATTAGTGGGGAGTATGATATCTGCCACCATCTTTGGACTGCCAGGCTCCCCATGGCTTAAGCTGCAACAAGGGGAAGGGTTTTCTCAGTAAAACTATTTTGCTGTGACCCACAAGGCAAAGTGTGCATGTGGGGGGGGTATGTCTTGAATGAAAAACTAAGATTCCTTAACTTTACAAAAGACCCAATCCTGATGGTGTTGAAAACTCCTAAAACTAGTTTATTCCACATTGGAATGAAGCAGTTCATCCTGGAAAAATAAGATTTTCTGGAAAATCTTATGTTCATGGTCATATGCCCTTTGGGGGTGTGTTGTGTCTCTCCTCTCCCTTTCTTCTGCAGTCTCATGGCAACTCTTTAGCCAAAGTATAACGTAGCATGCTTTGCACTTGGCTCTTTGTCAGTTCTTTCTTTTCTTTTCTTTTTTTTTTCATTTTTGACTCTTGACGGATCCCAATCCACTGGATGCTCTGGCTGCAGACACACTGCAGAAATAATAGTTTGACACCACATTAACTGTCATGGCTCCATTCTACAGAGTCCTTGGATTTGTAGTTGTTGGGTGGTTTTGTTTTGTTTTTGTTTGTTTGTTTGTTTGTTTTTGTGACACCAGAACTCTCTGACAGGGAAGGCTAAATACCTTGCAAAACTACAAATCCCAGGATTCCATAGCATTGAGCCATGGCAATTAAAGCAGTGTCAAACTGGATTATTTCTGTAGTGTGTCAGCAGCCCATGTTAGATAATGATGCCCTTTGCTTGTGTCTATTCAAAGTAGTGGGGAAATGTGGCAGGTTAGGAGGTGGGGGGAGTGTCAATAGTCTTTCTGTAGCTCCCTCTAGAGGTCAAAAAGATGCCGAAAAAGAAAACAACAGAAGATTCCATCTTGCGATTTCACCCACTTCCATTTACAATTGTGAAAGTTCCTGGAGAGCCATCCTCTCTCTCTTTCTCTCTCTAATACACACAATAGATTTTCAGATGCTCTAAAAAAATCCCACGGAGGTCAGGAGGAGGACGGTGCTGTCCTACTTCCAGTGATTGATTTCGCATGCCCGGTCCTCCTCCCGTCCTTCCTCTGTGCTTCCTCCGTGCTGAAGGAACAAGAAAGGCACCACTTTTCATTCACAGAAGTTTCTGTCAATGAAAAGTGATGCCTTTCTCATCCCTCCAGCATGGAGGAAGCATGAACGAAGGATAGGAAGAAGACGGTATAATGTGAAATCGATTGCTGGAAGCGGGACAGTGCCGTCCTCCTCCTGACCTCTGCAGGGTTTTTTTAGAGCATCTGAAAAAGTCCACAGAGAAGCAGATTAGCCTGAGAGATAGCAACTGAACCAAGGTTATCCATTGAGTTTCACGGGCAAGTAATAATTTTAACCAGGGCTTCTCCATTCCCACTCAAACACACGGGCCACCGCACCACACTGGCTCTCATAATGTGTCTGGGGCTATTTGCATTTTTAAAAAGAGCTCCCTATGACTCAAGCCAGAGCTGACTGTGTTTTCGGACTTTATCAGATACAATCCTTTTAAACGTTCTTTTGCTGGCATAAAAAAAAAGCATTTTTATGCTGGCAAAATAACATCCCCCACCCCCGCACTTGCCTTCTAATCCCAGCAAGGGCTCCTGGCAATAAAGAGGAATTGAACAGAGCTCCATTCACTGTCTTGTTTGAAATCTCATGCAATTTCATTGCACGGGAAATTTAAAAATAAAAAGCAAAACAAACATCAAAAAGTGAAGCAAACCACATACACATAATGTAAAAGTCCCAAGTAACCCAGGGAGGGTCATAGAAAGAGTGAAACATACCTGGACCTCACGATCTGACCCGGACATGTTTACGCCAGTCTTGCCACTGAGGGGGTAAGTACAAGAGTTAAAGGGAAAGAGGTATCGCATGCCGGCAATGCCAACAAAAAAGTGGTAGGGGGATCAATTCATGGCTTAAGCCGTCAATTAAAAATGATGGGTTTGGGGCTCTTTTTAACTGCAAAAGGGTGACATCTTCTGATCTGCACTCCCTTTCGCGGTTATGTGGTGTCCTTATGACACCATATTGTCCATGTCTGATAAAGTCCTTCAAGAAAGCGGTGGTTGTCCTCCCCACTTCTAACTTGCAGAGTGTTTGGAGCTGACAAGTACCCAATGTAAAGCATTATTATGATAATTACCCAGCTATCTCTGACATATTCTTTCCATTTGAGATGTGCTGTACACTTCAGTGAGAATGGGAGCTGACCTTTCTAGGGGATAATTATGATTATGGATACAGGTGGCATTTTCCATCATCTTCCCTTCCTCCCTTCCACAGTCCGACAGTCACAGCTCCTGCTCAGTCCTCCTACCTCTGCCATCACTGCCATGTTCTTCGATATGTCACTCAGGCCAGGATCATTCCCATCATCTGGCCCATTTTTGCTTAAAATGGACAGTGGTGCCCTTATTTTATTTTTTGTCAATCAACACTTGGTTTTTATGTGCTCCCACATTCACCTCTAGTGATATGAGACAGGCAAAGAAATTGAATTATGTTTGAGGCTTCCATCAGGAGGGCTTTTTTTATATAAAAAAAATTAAAAGCCTCTTGCTAGCTCACTCTGTCTCTCTCCTTCTCGAAATGAAGTTTCTTACACTGCTCATTAGATGATAAGTGAATATAGAAAAACCTTTGAGCAAAAGGTAATTCCTCGCGCGAGGAAGTGGGCTGCTGTGCTGGCTTCACATTTATGAATGCAAACGAGGCTCGGCTTCCCGCAGGGACGCTTTGTCGGTTCTTTTATCTCCACAACCAAAGTTCATACTGACTTCCTGAGTCAAGGACCATAAAATTATTCTGCTTAAAGAAATTCTCAAATGCTGTTGGTGGAGATGGAGACCTTCCTTTCTCTGTCCCCAAACTGGCTTGAGAGTTTGTGTAAGGAAATAAAAGGAATCTTTTATTATTGGGGCACCATTCCATCTGCTAGCAGCAGCACCCCCTAATTGACCAAATGCATTAAACTCTGAGGGGTAAAAAAAAAAAAGGTTAAGAAAAGAAAAGGCTTGCTAAGTCAGGTGGAAATAATGAATTAGTCATAGTATGGTGTGTGACTAACTGCCGTTTCCTCGTGAGATCACAAACAATTTCCAGACAATGAATAGAGAACAACCAAAGATTCCTTCTGAGATTGGAAAGATGAGCGATGAAAAGGAGGAGGCAAGAATGATCCCTGAGTCTAAAGAAGATAAAGGAGACACCAGGGGCCTCCATACTAATATCTGACTGTTTGTCTCCACAAACAAAATATCTGTTCAAGAGATTTTGGCTCATGCAGCAAAGGGACTAGACCCCACCATTCCATGTAAAGAAGCTGAGTGAGTTTGCACCTTTAACCAACCTTCAACTGTGGTAATGGGATAGTAGTAGAGGTGCCAGCCCAAAAACTGGAGAAAGCTCCTGTACCTTTTGTAGGAGAGGAAATTTCAGCTGGTCATTGTGCATCATGCAATGGACACCTGCTGAAATCCCCCTTCTACAAAAGGTACATGAGCTGTTTCCAGTTTTTCAGTCTGACAACTCTTGATAATGGGTCCCGTCCCACATTTGAGGACTGCTCATCCATGTTAGGCAAAGCAGGACAGGGCTGTGGGGCACAGAGACCCATATTCCAACAGAAAGAAATGGTCAGAGAATTCAGGACTGGTCCAGACAGTGAAATAAATCCTCTCAGAATTCAGGGAGAATCCCATGTGTCCAAATGGGATGCTGCAGCATTCTGTCATTTTCAGAGGGAAGGGGAGCAAAATTTAGAAGAACAATGAGGGAAGAGACTTCACAGCTTTTCCTGAGTTTTTTTTTTTTTTAATGCAGGGGTAAATGTGCACTCCCGCTTGTTAGGACAACCAAATTGTAGCACAGCACATTTCCTGGAATGGATAACTAATTGGTCGGGCATGTGCAGGGGGCAGAGCTAGCTAACAAGGCAGTGCTCGGAACTGCCATGTTAGATTTTTGCAGTAGTGATTGTGCACTGAGAGGATGAAACAGCCTTTTTTTTATTTATTTATTTAAGTGGAAGGTCTCTCTTGGATTTAGTTTTTTTTTTTTTTTAAACTGTTTGGCAGGGCCAAGCTGAGGAGAATAAAACCACAAGTACTCACAATCACTCATGCCCACCATCTTGATTCACTGGTATGCCTCTGTGTGAACAGCAAACATGGATAGCTTTGGACACCAGCAATCTTGCCAACAAACCAAGGAGGCAAACAAAAACTGCTGAAAACTGGTCATACTGCACACCAATCCACATTTTATTCCCTTGTATAGACTGGCCCTTGGGAGGAACAGTGGAAGGAAGGGACTTCCAAAGCTGCCCCACAGCCCCTACTTCCTAAGGTGTTTTCTTAATTCTTTCTAAGGCCCTGGCCATCTCACATTGCTGTGTGTTTCTTCATCTCTTCAACTTCTAGTTATGTACAGTTCTTTCTTCTTACCTTTGTTCTTCTGCTCTTGGTGTCCTCCTATTGCTGGCTTTCCCTTTTAACCACTCTTTTATTCCCTGGACCGGGCTTTCTAATTTTGGGTTCCCAGATGTTGTTAGACTACAACTCCCACCCCATCTCACTATAGGACTTGCTGTTAGGATGACAGCTGCTAGGAAACTGTAGTCCAATAATATCTGGGAATTCAAATTGGGGGAAGATTTCTCTGGACCATTTTTCCCTTCTCCAATAGTAAAGAGGGTGAACACTGATCTGTTCAGCTTCACATTGAACTGTTCTGTAGGTTGGTGAAACAATCGTCTTTGGGTGCCATGATGAGTAGAGTAGTTTATGTGAGAACAGGAATGGACAACTGAATGGCAAGACATTTTAAAAGTTGTTTCCCAGAAAGGAGCATAAATAAATCCCAGATTACAGCATTTTCTGCACAGAAAACAGCATTTAGTGATTTCTGCACAGAAAATGCTGCACAGAAATATTGATTTCTGCACAGAAAATGCTTTTTTTCTGCCACAACCCAGCATTTTCTGCACAAAACAACTACATGCAAATTTTGCCACCATTTTTTAAAAATATATTTTCTGGTATAATTTTCATCCCTAGTATATAGCTGAGTAATCCAGCTCTCCTTCTTAATATCATCACTCTTCCACTTGTGCAACAAGGTTTTGGGTATATTATTGTTGTTTGTGGCCATAGGATCTTCCTCAACCACACAATACTTTGGGTGACCTTTCAGGCTGACTGAACAACCAATCTACCTTTCAGGGTTTGTTGAAAATAAAGTAGGGAGGAGGACAGTGATGTGTGTTGTGTTCAGCTTATTGGGTCATTATGATGGCAGAAAAGGAAGATAGAACCTAGCTAAATAAAAGAATTCAGTGAATTACTTCAATTACTGAAAGTTCAGTGAATTAATCTCACCACACGAGGACATATCAAATTAGAATTTGTGTTGGCTCTTTTTTTAAAAAATGAAAGTCTAGATTTATCAATGTAGCTTTGAATGCTAAAAATGCAAACATGGTGCTATCACCCTACTTTTAAGAGGAGTTTTGATGATGTGGTCAACCAGAGTCAGAGAACTGAATAGCGCCATCTGAATGTGCTGTTAATGGAAGCTCTGTAGCTTCATTAAGAGTATAAACTGATCTCAGAGCATTGAAAGGGTGAAAAAAGCAGAGGGTAACGTTGTTCTAAAGAGGACAATGAAGAGCAGTAACTTGATTGATTTTTTTTTTGCTGAAAACACATGACATTTCCTCATTTGTGTTCTCTACTCTCAATTAACCAAGGCCTTGTAGCCTTCATATTTGATTCTTGTTAATTAGGTTTTAAGATGTCTTCTTTCAAATAATACCAGTGAAGAGGACTCACAGGTCAGCGATGGGAAAAGAAAAAAGCTTGAGGCAAGATTGTCCAAATAAAGACTTGGAGGGTTGTTTCATCTTTACAATAGTGCCAAGACGTAGGGTGGGTGAAATGTGAACGTTAGGCTACATGTGGCCCATGGCGATATCTTTGTGGCCCTCAACACCTCTGGATTTCCCTGAACACTCTTTTTTTCTCCCTCTCCCAAGGGTGAGCTGCTACTTCTGAAAGCCTCTAGAAGAAGCAATTTACAATTCAAGTAGTTGAGGGGGTGTGCAGTGTGTAACATTAAAAATTCCCCCTGCCCCTCCAAAACTAGAAGTGGACATTGAGTTTTGTTTTTGGCAGTTTGTGTGTCCATCTGACAGTCTAAACACACACACACACACACACACACACACACAAATGGCCCCGAGACCTGCTGCAGTAGCCCCTCCCTGACCTAGATATGTGATTGGTGACCAACAAATCCCAATGGTCATGACTGAAAAATCAAAACTCTGGTGGGGACTTTTCTTCTTTTCTGCTCATTTACCACCTTTTCTCCCCTCACTCTAATGATACATTTTGAAGAACATACACTCATCATACCACTTTACATAGGAGAGTCCCAAAATGCAAGCAACTGTGTTGATCCATATTGCTGGGTGCGCCTATTATACATGCCTTTTGTAAAGCTAAATGGGTCTTAGTTGCCTGTTCAAGACAAAACCACCCCAAAGTACTTTGCATTGCAAGAGGGATAGCTCCTAACAAGATACTGTTGCTGAGAACATCTCTTCCTCCCCAGCTATTGTGAGGACTACAGTTAAGTCTGGAGGAGACCAGGAAGCATGATGGGATAGGAAGATAATATATTTAATTAATTTTAATTAATTCTTATCCCACCTTTCTCCTAATATGAGACCCAAGGCAGCTCACAATATGAGTTAAAGCAAAATGCAGTCGGACCTCCCGTATCCATAGATACATATCCTCCCATATCTGTGGTAAGGACACATACCATAGAATCACATTGGGGCATGCCTAGAGAGGCTGCCTCTCTGGGCAACTTCCTAGGTCCTCCAACACAACTCTATGGTATGTTTTTAGCAGAAGTCCTTTATTGTAATAGGGCTCGCTGTTATCTGTGGTTTCCTGTATCTGTAGTAAGTTTTGGAACTGAATCCCTGCGGATATGGGGGTCTGACTGTATAGTTAACACAATGGACAATACATTTTTCTTTTAAAAAATTAAACTAACATATTAAAAACATTAATTTAAAATGTTGTTAAAATGATAAAAATGCAAATCCCACTCCCCAATTAAAAGATCTCTTGCTTCAGACAATTAGCACTCAAAAGCCTGAGTAAATAGAAAGGTCTTCTCTTGCCAGCACAAAGAGAGCAGAGAGGGCACCAACTTAATTTCACATGACAGGGAATTCCACTGTCTGGGAACAGCCACTGAGAAGACTTTCTCTTGTGTCCTCACCAAATGTCCAATGCTCTTCAAACTCAAGCAGGCTCATATTGGAAGATATTGTCTTTCAGATACTCTGGATCTCAGCCATATGACAGTAGTGGATGCAGCTAGATGGGAGAATTTGTAGCGAAAAATATCACCTTACCTCCCTATCGCTACAGTGCCCGTTTGTGCCCACGGCTAATTCACAAGCTTGCTGGAAGGGAATAATTTGCAGTTTACATGCCAGAAGAGAAATGGTGGCCGCAAGTGAGTTGAGTCTAGAAAACCTCCCCCCATTCTCCATCCCCTTTTTAAAAATGACAGATGCAGAAGAACTATTTTCCACTTGAAAAAATCATCATACTTCTGCTGCTTGAACGATCAGCCGGCAAAAAACAACAACAATGGTGGCTCCGGCATTGCAAGCCCTCCCTTGCAAACCAACCCCCTCCAAAGTCCGACCAATCAGCGTTCAGCTGTACTGCGTCCTCTTTTCGAATCAGTTGTACAGATGACCCTATTATGTGCATTTTCGTGTACTTTTAAAAAAAAGATTGCGAGAAACAGCAAAAGCTGTTATTGCGGTCTATGTGGATTTTTCAGCCCCCCTCCTTCTGAATATGGTGAATTCCTTCAGGGGTTCATCTAAACTAAAGGTATTTAGTTTCTTGCCGGATTATTTTTTGTCGTGTAGATGCACCCAGTGTATCTACTGGCTTGCTTACAATCATCAGCTTGACCCTTTCTCTCCACGTTCAGAACTCCCAGTCATTAGAAATATTATATTTTTTACTTTTTTGCCTCCACCCCAGCAGAACGCTCAGCTTAAGATCAGGATTACTGTGATAACCTTGGTCTAAGACTGAGAGAAGATGAAAATCCTGCTTAATCAAAAAGAATATTAAAGCGAGACTTTTTGTACTGCAGAGGCCTTAAGAGTGAGAATTCCCAGTCATTAGAAGGAGGAAAGGAAGATGAAAAAATAATCAGGGTTAAAATTAAAAAGCAGATCCTGTCTTCATTGGTTTGTGGGATCCCTGTCATTAATTAGGCTTTGGCTTCTAAATGCTCGTTATCAAAGCTTTACAAATTTCAATGACTTGGCACATTTCTTCAGCTAAAAAGCCCCAAGTTTCAGATAATGCTTCCTCTTAAAAAAAAAAAAAAACAGTAAGCCCAATTAAAGGGTTTGTAGAGCATCTACAGACAATGAGAGCTCTTAATAACAAGAGGGAGATGGAGCTCGGTGTGAATTGCAAGGTTGTTGCAGTTTTTTCTTTAAGCAGGGAAGGATGGGTTCTGAAAGCTACAAAAAAAGCAGAATGGTCCAAATGAAGAGTTTCTTCTATAGTGCTATTATTCCAATTTAACTGCTATGGCTGCCTCCTGTTGGAATCCTGGGATCTGTAGTTTAGGGAGGGGCATTTAGCATTCTAAGCCAGAGAGCTCTTAGCCTCCCTAAACTACAAACCCCAGAATTCCATAGGAAGCAGCTGGAACAGTTAAAGTGGAATAATAGTGCTATAACAGTGTAGTAAGATAAGTCTCTTCCTCTCATCTCCACCTTAGTGTGGTATAGGACCTAAAACTAAATACCAGGGATTAAAAGAACATTAGAAAATATTTCACAAAAAAGTCCAAAAAATGTTTTCCAAGTGTTCAGAAACTCTGGCAAGAAGAATCCTGCACTGACAAGAGCCTTAGTGTTTGTTGGTCGTTGACTGATTGATTGATTGATGGCAAACTTTTCAATTTGGGAGTTATTCTGTGCACAATTCACACATGGTTGATTTGCACAGAAAACTGCTTTTTCTGCAGAGGAGACAAGTTTCTGCAGAGGAGACAAGCTCTGCACACACAGAAAATGCTGTTTTCTGTGCAATAATAATAATAAACCCAAGTAATTTTTTTGTGCAGAATAAGTCCAGAATGGCAAATAGGCTTCAAAAACCATGTGGTTTTTAAAAACTTTCTCAAAGCAGGAAGAAAATGATTAAAACTGCTTGTTCCTTGTTTTGAGAGAAAAAAATAGTGAAAAATGACATCCCTGCTATTCCTGCATGGCAGGAGGTTGGACTGCATGGCCCTTGTGGTCTCTTCCAACTTTACAATTCTATGATTCTATGATTCTACCAATCATGACTTTCTTGATCTTTATTGCTTCCCCCCACCCCAAGTGTAAAGGTATCTACTGGCTTTCTATGCATATACGTTATTTTCTACATAGAAAATGCAGAACATATAGAGGACAGACACTTCCAGCCCTGCAATAGAGAGTCTAGATGTGTCATCTCAAAACACTACGGCATTTTTGCACACGCGCGCGCGCGCACACACACACACACTGTATTTTGTGCAAGTTACAACATTTAAGCACAAAAACATGTGGTTGAGCACAAAACACGCTGGTTTGTTGCTCAAAAGCCATTGCATTTTGCACAGAATGTAATGGTGGTTCACTCAAATGACATTTTCCCGAGCAAAATCCCCAAAATGCGATAAATAAAATCACATAAAATAATCCCCAAATCTCTCATAACCTGACCCAGGGAGGAGGAAACTTTTGAAATATTTTGTTCCGGTGTCCAAGAATGAAGGAGGTGGGGGTTTACAGCCCTAATGGAGATTCATTCTGAGGCAGATTAATTCACTCTCAACAGTCAAAAGTTAAGGAAAAATGGCTTGAATTGGGCCTCCCTATGGTGTGACTGCAAGGCATGTTCCATTACAAGGATGGGTATGGGGTAGTTGGGCATGCTTCCTCATTATGACAAGAATGTGGCAAGCTTCAGTTTGGGTTAAATCTATGGATGATGGCCCTAGAAAATGTCTGTGACATTCTCAATGTCAATGGTAAAGTGTGTGTGTTGGGGGAGGACATATTCATAAGGAATAATCCCCTGTGAAACTGGCCAGGTTAGAAATCATTGCATGATGAGCTCACCATATCGAAAGCACCACATGGATTAGTCTTTGCACAGAGTGTTCATCTAACTTCTCTGAGATCACTATGACTGAATATAATGGGGTCATAGGGGCTAGCACAGTTTTCTTAAGGAAGAAGCACTCTGGCACTTTTAATGGCCAACTTTTCCATTAAAATGCTACCAATCCAATTAAATGAGGAGCCTTTTAAAGAAACTCAGTTTCTACTCCCTCCCCTTCCTTGCATTTTTGCTTAAAATTCAGAATAAAAAAAAAAGGGAAGTGGACCTCTCATTTCCTTCATAGCCTTCCTCTGAATTAAATTGACTGCTCTTCTCTGCCCAGAAAAGGCATACCCATCAAACCAGAAAGCTGGGAGGGGTCATCATCTATACTTTTGCTTAAAGGAGACAGAGGTGTCTAGTGGCTAGCGAAGACACAGGAGTTCAGATGGAACACCCTGAATTGTGTTCTGCACTGAGGAGCAGGAAATATTGTTTGGTAACTAGAAATATTATATTTTTTTTGCTTTTTTCCCTCCAGCAGGGATTTGTATTGCAATGTTAGGACACATGGTCTTTCTTTTTAAGTTTATTTCAATGTTTGGTTCAATAATCAAACCAAGTGAATAGTGTTGTAAACTTGATGTTTAGGGTTATTTATTTATTTCATATGGCCAGAATCCTGTATCACAGTTACAAGTGAGTAACCTGGAGTTGCATAATTGTGACTGTTAAATATTCACAGTCCCTAGGTTAGGGGCTACGTAGGGACCATGATGGTTCCCCAATCTCCAGTTATGGGGCAGCACCTGCTGCAGTTTACAGGGGTCCATTCCACTATCACTCAGGAAGCATCTGGTTGCTGTTCCTACCCCCTTGCATGAACAGTGTCTGGTGCAAAGACCCTGTTTTTGCTTGTCGCGATGGGGATTGCTCACAGGAGGGGTGGAAATGGCAGCAAGCTGCTTGCTGAGTGGCAGGAGAACAGACCCCTGTCGATCGCAGCAGCTGCTGCCTGAAGTGGAAACTGGAGGGGAATTCAGTGCTGAAATTCAGTGTGTAGCATCATAACTGCTGTGCTTACACTTACATAAAGACCATACAGGATTCCAGCCAATATTTGTATCCCACCTTTCCTTGAAGGAACTCATGGCAGCATACATTGTCCCGTTGTCTTCACAATATCCTGAAAAATGGATTAGGCTGAGCAACAATGATTGAGACAATTTCATCCAGTTAACTTTGTGTCTAAGTGGGGACTTAACCTAGATCTCCTTAGTCCACAGTCCTAATCAAACACCTTCTTCAAGGAGTGGTAACCTGGCGGCTTCCATATGTTTTGGACTTCAAGTTCCATTGGTGCCAGCCATCATGGCCAGTGATCAGGAAGGATGGGGGTTATTATCCAACACATCTGGATGGCATTGGATTATCTTTTCCCTCCTCTAGCTATTACCCCACACAGGGTCTCTTTGTTGCTTCAACCAGTGCTTCAATCCTCATGATGTTAAGTGTTTTCACAGTCCATGACTGCAAATAAATTAAGAGTAATTATTATCGAGTAGCCTTGCTGAATCCTGAATTGAGATTTTTTTTTTTAAAAAAAGCCCTAAATTACTCTAAAACCAATCAGTATATTAAATCATTTTTTAAAATAAATGCATAGCACAATGCACTATCAGATAGCTGTGATTTATGTAGCTGATCACTGGCATTCATAAATCAAAACACATATATCTCCTCTTTGGTCTTTCATTTTCTTACATGCAATTAATTTTACTGTTTTGAATAGGTCCTACACCTCCTATAACTTTCAGCAAATTGTGATGTTGCGCAACTATGAAATATCACCATGGTGTTAAGGAACTGCATACAGCAGTACTAGGAACAGATAAAGTTACTACTTCAGTGCAGTTTTGGTCCACTGTATATACCAGAACTGGTAGAGAGGGTGTGTTCCAGTTCCATATTGCATTCTCCTGTGGGGTTTTCTGAAAATGAATAAAGCAACACATTTGACAACTACTGCCTGGGAACAAGTGGAATGCACAAATGTATTCAACCTGTTTGCATAAAGGGAAACAGTTATGCAACAACCCAGAAACTGCAACGGCTTGCACAGCAGTTATGCATACATCACTGTTAATTCAGTATGCCCATTATGTAAAGGTCAAAAAAATCACCTCCATTAACATAAAGGGCACACACCTGGCTTATATCATCAACAGAATTCCAAATTTATCTCCAAAATAGCAGGTTAGATTTGTTGTTATTGTGTGCCTTCAAGTCATTTCCAACATATGACAACCCTAAGGCAAGTCTAGCACAGAGTTTTCTGAGGCTTAGAGTACATGACTTGCCCAACATCACCCAGTGGGTTTTCATGGCTGACTAGGGATTCGAACCCTGGTCTCCAGAGTCATAGTCCAACACTCAAACCACTGTGCCACACTGGCTCCTAGCAGATTGGATAGTTCCTTTAAAGCTTCAAATAACATTCAGAGCAGTTTGAGCAGGTGATTTTAGCTGCTGGACTGTGATAGCCTCCCAGCCTGTCCCACAAAGTGCCATACCATTGCAGAATGTGCTATGACTGTGCTGCTCACGTTGCTTGTGCAATGGTCTGAATGCTGCAGCTATGACAACACTCCCCTCCTGGAAATACACCCATTGCACAAAACCACAGTTCTAAACTATACAATTGTAAGTTGGTTTAAGATGTTGTAAATTCCCAACAGGATGCCAGCCATATAGAGACAGACATATAGACAGATGATAGACAGACATAAAAGAGACCCTATCCACTTCCCAGCTATTCCAGTCTTCCTCTCTGTGTGAAAAGGAACCATGGGCAAAGATTTTAGTGTTGACTCTAATCTCTTTTGTCTCCTATGGCAGCTGAAACTGCTTTCTCTAGTCATAGCATCTTCTCTTTGGAAATGGATAGAAGCCTTTTGAGGTCAGTAAGTGGAGGCTGACCTTTGTTGCCTTCACTGCAGATGAACTCAATTCCTCTTTCATAAAGAAAAATGGCCATACATAGATTCCAGTTGCCCCAGTCCCTACACTGAATCCCAGCAGCAGCTGCTGAAGCATGTTACTGTAGCCAACTGCTGGACCTGACATGATGTGTTAATTAGGATGTGATGCACTGTGAGATGACACGTCCAACATACAGCAAAATTGGCAGCATCAGTCACAGTGGGAGGAGTGGGGCGCATGTGACATTTTTTAATTAAAGAGAAGCATGTTCCAACAGCCAGGTGACGGGGGCAACATCTCCACACCAATCGCTAGAGTACTCACTTTAACTATTTAAGACTTGTTTTTGTTTTTCACATTGTCATCTCCCAGATCTTAGTTCCTACCTGAGAGGAAAATGCTAGTATTAAATAATATCAAAGTCCTGCTAGACTGGACAACCCTCCCTTCTAACCCACCATTCAGTTTCCAGCTTCAACAAGGCAGATGTTTCTTGAAAGTCTGCATAAAATTCAAGGTGATTTGTTGTTATTACTGCCTGTCAATCTGACTTCAACTTGCAGTGACTCTATGAATAAGTTGCTATGGGTCTCCATGGGTCCAGGTGATCAAAAGCCCTGCTCAGGTCTTGGAAACTCAGGGTCTCAGTTTCCTTGATTGAATCAATCCACCTGTGCTGCAGTCTTCCCCTTTTCACTTTGCCAGGCATTATCATCTTTTCCAAAGAGTTATTTCATCTCATGATATGTCCATAGTACAATAGTCTCAATTTAGTCATTTTTGGCTTTTAGTGAGACTTCAGGCTTGATTTGCTTTAAGACCCAATTTTTTCTCTTTTTAGCAGTTCATAGTATCTATGGAACCAGAATTAAATTTCAAATGAGTTGGGTTTTTTTTTCCTATCACTTTCTTCACTGTCCTGCTGTTACAACCACACACAGAACTTGGAAATACTTAATGATTCTGACTTTGGCATTTAATGATATTTTTTTAAAGTAGGATCTTAAGTAGTTCCTTCATAGCTACCTTTCCAAGTCTTGGGGCTCATCTACACCAGGCAGGATATGCCAGATCTCCACTGGTGTATCTTGGCTCTGGCCCGTTCTGCCCCCATTACCTGGAGAAAACAGGCTGCTGTCCAAACAGAATGCCTGCCTATTGCTGCAGCTACCACTGCTATCACACCCATGCCATCTTCCCATCTGATGCAGAAGACAGGAAGGGGTCCCGCAACATGTGACTGAAAGCCCCCTGCATGTGACCGGCCTTGGTCATATGCTAAGGGACCCCACCTTGCTACAGGGAGCTAATGGCAGCAGCAAGGATGGCGTGTTGTGACGGGCTCCCCCAGAAACATGGGGCTCAGTCTGATGGGAACGGATTAAACTGGGTATTTTCATATAACAATTTATCAGACCTTACCCCAGCTTCCCCCTGTTCCAGCCCATATATGTCCTGTGGGTGGCAAGGACTGCCCAGGGGCAGATTGGGGTAAATGCCCTGCATCATCTGGGCTGCAGGGCTCTGGAATGGGAGCAAGATGGGGTATTTAGCCCATGTAGATAAGCCCTTAGTCTTCTTTGGAGTTTTGACTGCAGTCTCCATTTTGATTAATGACTGACCCAAGGTAGAAAAAAGCTTTAACGATTTGCACATCTTCATCACCCACTACCCTATTTTTCTCCAGCACTTGCATCTGCAGTTCGGAGACATCCTTTCCTCGATGTGGAGCTTCCATTTAACTTGCACATGCCAGTAACCATACCTGTAAACCTTTAAAACTCTATCTCAGCTAATCATCAAGTTGGCCATATATTCAGTAGGGATGTAAATCTTTGCTTATTCTTGCATGCAGGAATGTAGGATTTAGAGACACTTCCTCTTTTAGGGGGGAAAAAGGGCCTCCCCTGGATATAAAATGCCTGCCAACAACCTTGGGCATGTTGTGGGATATTTGGGACAATGTCTTTTTTTATTTTTTGTGGGGGACATAGGTCGGATGCCCCCCAAAGTCACCAGGAAGGTCAGTATGGCCAAATCCTGGCCTTTTTCCTCCCTTGTCATAATGAATGGAAGGGAAAAAATCTATATTATGTACAGCCTTAGAAGATACATTATTTCTCATTTTCTTCATAGAGCTTGAATCTAAAAAGCACCCTGCCCTACCTTTGCTTGAGATAATATCCTAACATAAGAACATGTAATTTGTTTTTGTTTTTCTAGACTAGATTTAAGTAGTCTCTTGAGTCTTACTTATATTACCATCACTATCTGTCAAGGCCATTTCAAGCATGCTGGATATGTTTGCTGTATTAACCTGACCAGAGAGACATTGGGAGAGAGGGGGGGGGGAGAGAGAGAGAGGTGGTGAGGGGAGATGGAGAAGAATCCTAATTATAAATGCTGGGATTTTGAGTGTTTGCTTCATTTCAGCAAGGTGATTTGGTTTGCATTTCTTTTATGTATTTCTGGAATTACTTTTTTAAAAAGCATGACCTGCCAATAATTTAAAGTGACTGATGTGAATTAAATCACATCACTGTGGTCTTCGGTAATTAAATTAGCTGGCTTTGTAGATTATGTCATCAGTGGAAATGGGGAAAGTGGCTTCCCAAAGAACACCATGCAAATAAATATTATACCTCACCATCTTTTGTTTTATTAGGTGGACCTAAAACCCTCAGGAATTTAAATAGACATCAGGTAGTTGCAGCAGTTTCCATATTCAAAGATAATATGTCATAGAATACCACGTGAAGAGGCCAGTGTCATGTAGTGGTTGAGTGTCGGACTAGGACTCTGGAAGACCAGGGTTCAAATCCCTGCTCAGCTATGGAAGACCACTGGGTGACCCTGGGCAAGTCATACTCTCTCAGACTAAGAGGAAGGCAATGGCAAACTCCCTTGGAACAAATCTTGCCAAGAAACCCTGTGATAAGTTCACCTTAGAGTCAACATAAGTAGGAAATGACTTGAAGGCACACAACAACTAAACATGCGGCAAGCATAGATAAAGCCTTTTTAGTGAACTCCTTGAGAAAGAGGATGATGGACTAGATTAGGGATGGGCAAAGCATGACCTTTCAAATATTGCTGGGCTTGCAGTGCTCATCAGCTCTAGACAGTATAGCTAGTGGTGAGGAAAGCAAAGAGTTGAGTCCAATAACATCTGGAGTTTGACCCCCACTGGATTAGATCCATGTCAGATGACCCAATACCCTCTACATGTTTTGGAACACAACTGCTATCAGCCCCAGACAGCATGGCCAATAGTCAGAGAATCTGGGAATTGTAGTCCACAACCTTTGGAGAGCACCAGATTGCTTTCTGCTGGAAGAGATTGACCATTGGTCTGGATCTGGCACCACTCTTCTTCAGTTAGTTTTCTCACAATTAAAGGAGTGATGCTGGGATGCAAAAAGCTTGTCATTTGTCCTACCTCAACATTATCATTGTCCTTTGAAGTAATGTGATGGCAGTCTTGAAGTGGCAAGCTATTAAGGATACAAAAATGGTTGAATGACCCTGAGCTGATTTTGAAACTTCCAGAGGCCATGCAATCAATGTTTTTAAAATGCAGAGATGACCTGAAAGAGCTGGGATTTTAAAAACCCATCAGACAAAGAGATTATTACACAGCTGATGTCTATTGAGTGTCTGAAGGAGAAACAAAAAGAATCTAACCATTTGAAGGCAATCATCTGGTACCCATATGGAGCAAGGATCTGTAGCAGTTGCTAAATTATTACCTTCACTATGTTGGCACAGAGCCTATTGACTTTAACTTCATGGCTTTCTCAGACTCTACTGAGAAGACTGTAGCTCTAAATGTGAGCTGGTTCAGATATTATTAATGGTCATTGGATCACCAAGGCTTTAATATCTAATAAATCAGCCGTAGAGTTCATTTCATTGATTTCTGAAGCTGCATTAAGCAGCAAACAAGACATTCATAAGACATTCACAAGAATCCCCCCTCACATTAAAACTGTTTCCACAAGAGAGCATTTACTGCATTGAGAAGACCCAATGTTGTCAGTAAGTTCTATTCTCAAAACAAAATGTGAAACACAATCAAAAATGGTTCCAATTGTTTCAGGTAGTAGTGGTTGTGAATACATATACAGTATATTTACCACCAGATATTGAGTCCACCTTGGGAGAAAGGTGGGATATAAATTCAATAAGTAAGTAAATAAATAAATAAATCTGAAAAAAATTGTTTTAGAGCATAAGACCAGCCATACCAGATTAATGCCCTTATTAGTCCAACATTGTGATACCACAGAGGTCAACCAGAGGTTTATGGAAGGATCATACAAGCAAGAAGAGCAACCTCCTGCTCATGTTCATGGTAGACAGAATCACACTGCCTTCAGTCGTATGTTCCTGGAGGTAGTATATAACTATGATTGTGAGTAGTCATTGATTGCCTTATCAGCTATGAATTTGTCCAATGCTCTTTAAAAGTTTGAGATCATTAGTTGGGATCTAAATCTTCACATGTCGTTTTGAGAATTGTCTCTCCAGTGGATGAGATGGTGAGAGCTTTTGCACATATTTTTAATGATCTCAATTCAGTAACATTTTGTTTTATAAAAAAACAAACACCAAATCATTTGCACAAGCAACTTGGGGTAGGGTTTTTGTTTTTCTTTTTTGTAAATTGTGTATAAAACAATACTCAGAATACACTGTTTTCTGTTAAAGTTTATTGCACAAATGGTTTTTGAAGGCAAAAAGTCCTGAATTATGAAAAATGGTTTGCCAGTTCCTCAACAGAGTGTCTTGATGTGTCAGCCCTCTGCTTATGATCCACTGCTTTGCAATAAAGGGGGATATACAGAAGCTCTGCAAATAGGGGGCCAACATGCCATTGTCATCTATACCGGTCCCCCCCACCCGGCATATTTATGTGGAATCAGTACCCATGGTTTCACTTACTCGTGTTAAGGGGGGGGGAGTCATCTTAGGTATCTGGAGGACCATAGAGGCGACTGGAGGTAGTCTCTCTAGACATTGGGAGGTCCTCCAGCATGACTCTATGGTCAACTTCTGACAGAAGTTGACCATAGAGTCATGGCAGATGCCTCTCTAGGTATCCTCTCTAGGTAATTTCTAGGTCCTTCAGCATGATTCTATGGTATTATATGGCAGTTCACTATGAAACATGGTTTTGCATATCTGCAGTAAGTCTGGGAACATATCTCCTACAGATATGGGGGGGGGTGACATTTATATGGCTAAGATCCTACAATAGCCTGGTGGAGCATAGCACTTCACCAGCATACTTCTGACCCCTTCTCCTTCTGTTTCAGTACAACCAGCTTTTTCCATGCTAGAATTTGCCCCTGCAGAATTAGTGGCTAGGGTGGGTACAAGATACCTGGGAAGCATCAAGCTGCTTTTCCACCACCAAGAGATGAGTAAAAGCATCATCTGCCTGGATCTCTAGCAAGTACACCTGTGTGCACTGGAGAGCCAAGAGGACAATGTCTTCTCTTGTCTCTGGTTATGGAACCACAGCCAAACCTCTCCTGGGAAGGCCTCTCTCACTATCCTGCCCACTAATTAGCTGCCTGTTCTCCTGTATAGGGCACCGGATGAGGGCATACTGAATACCTCCTTGCATAATGACATAAAAAGCACAGAGAAAGGTATAAGGTGAGGTTACACTCAAATACATCACCAACAGCATTTCAGCCTATGGATGCTGCACTCTAATTAAGATCCATCAAGGTTCGAACATGCTCCAAGTTCATCAAAGACTGTGCCAACCTGTCTTGTCTCCTCCTTTTGCACATAACAATGTCACAGTTTTGGTTCCAAACTCCATTCACTTCAGTAGCCATCCTTCACTTATGCATGGCTGCCTTCAAGCTATAGTACAATCCTATCTGTCTTCCCTGCTGTTTCACTTCTGGCTTCCTTCTCTCCTTCTTTTGGAAAAGTGCCTTGGAAGTCTACCAAAAAAAGACAGTCTGAATGTGTATGCATGTATCTTCAGTGCAACACACAGCGAGTTAAAGCTGGGGAAGCCATTTGGTCTGCAAGCTGTCGGATTGTGTTCTGTTATATTGATCATTTATATTTCACGATGCTTGGGATATTGTATCATTGTGGAATTCTCACATCCTCTGCCAGCACGTACCATATTAAGTGCTGAAAATGGGACAATTGTCTTGGGGCTCAATCTGAAGAATGGATGACTCCTGCATTGCATAATAAAGTCTAGAAGCTTTTGCTTCAAAGTGACTGCATCAAGTGTGGACTTTTTTTTTTTTTTAAGAATGGATAGTGCCTGATGTTAATGACTTAACATCGGAGGAATCTGTCTGTAATGGCCTCGAACAGGAGTTCTCAAACTTGTTGCCAAGATGATCTGCAAAGATTCTGACACCATGTGTAGAGTCAGCTTTACTTTTCCAACCAATGCTGTCTACTACCTAACTGTAGGTGGGTGGGGATTCATTTTAGAGCCATTGTACTGTCTATTCTCCGTTACGGGTCTGAAACATGGGTCATCTATCGCCAACACTTACGACTCCTTGAACGCTTTCACCAGCACTGTATATGGACAATCCTAAATATACACTGGACTGACTATGTGATGAATGTTGCTGTCCTTGAGCAAGCAGGGATCACCAGCATTGAGGTCATGATATTGAGAACACAGCTGCACTGGGCAGAGCACATCTCTAGGATGGAGGACCATTGCCTCCCAAAAATAGTACTCTACAGTGAACTCGCCATGGGTCAACATCAGAGGGGTGCTCCAAAAAAGCGATACAAGGACTCCATGAAACAACATCTCAGGCTCAGCCAAATTGATCACCAACAATGGTCCACCATGGCCGCACATCAGGAGGCATGGAGATGCACTATCCACAATGCTGCAGCCTTATTTGAGAACTCACGTCAAACAAGTCTTGAAGAGAAACGACAACACAGAAAGAATCACAACCCGGAAACATCACCGAAGGAGACCTTCTGCTGTGCTTTCTGCAACTGGAAATGTTTATCTCAGATTGGCCTTTTCAGTCATCAGTGCGCTTGCCAAAAGCGCGGGATGAATCCTTCCTGAATATTCATTTGCGAAGAAAAGCCAGAGAGAGAGAGAGAGATTTTGATCCAATTTTCCTCCATCTCTGCCCTTCACAACCTTGCAAAGTTAACTTAGAATGAGAATTGTTGACTGTTCCAATGTATGAATGGAACTTGAGACTGGTCCAGAAGCTTCAGCTAGCACAGGTAAACTTGCTGATTTATATAGCCTACCATGCCTAGCTATGCCTTTGTTCCAGGAGTTGTACTAACCTCCAGTGTTCCCACACCAGGTCTGAGGATCCAGTATTGGACTTCCATGGGCAGAACAGTAGAACCCAGCAGGTCTCTTCCAACTCTGCAATTCTATGATTCTATGATTCTATGAAAGAGGAAGGTACATTTGCCCCTTCCCTGTTTGCCTCTCCCCATGCATGCCAGAAACCTCTTCTGGCAGCCTTGTAAACCCCCCAGAGCCACTTTTCTGGCTTCGCTAAGGGCTGTAGGAGACAGGACAGAGTAATGGAATTCAAATTCACAATTTTGGAATTAAGCTCTCGACACTCTAAAGAACTTGGGATAACATTACCTGGAGCAGCACTTTCTCCCATCGTAGCTTGCTCATCTGCTGCCATCTACAGATGTGTTCCTCCTGAAATACATCTGATGGAAATTAGGGATGGGTGGAGGAACCATCATGGAGCCCCTCCTTTGGAATTTTCTCCACTCTGAAACATGACAGGTGCCTACCCTGATGGTGTTTTGACACTTGTCACGAGAAGAAACAATTCACTAGAAAAGACAATAATGCTAGGAAAAGGGATGGCAAAAGAGAGAGAGGAAGACCACACACTAGGTGGTTAGACTCAACCAAGGAAGCCCTGGTGGCGCAGTGGTTAAATGCTGGTACTGCAAGCCACAACATTCCAAGTTCAATCCCAGAGGGCTCCAAGGTTGATTCAGCCTGCCATCCTTTTGTAGGGCGGTAAAACGAGTACCCAGCTTGTGGGGGCAATTAGCTAACACACATTGGAAACTGCTTAATGCAGTGTAGATGTGTAAAGTGCTATTGCTTAACAATTTGTAAGCCACTCTGAGAACCTTTTTGGCTGAAGAGTGGGGTATAAATATCTAAATAAATAAATTAAAAAGGAGGTCACAGACCTGAACCTACAAAGCCTGAATAGGGTGGTTGGGGACAGGGGGCCTTGGAGATGTCTCATCCATGGGGTCGTCATGAGTCAAAGCTGACTCGAAGGCAGTTAACAAGAACTAGAAACATTTAGTTGGTTAACCAAGCATTTGAAGATTTTAATGACAAGCTTGGTAAAGATTCTTTGTTTTTCCACTTATTATACTTGTATTTCACTTTAATTTAACTGTTTTAATACATTTTGTCTTCCAACTAGGGAGCTGGGTATGTTTAGCCTGGAAAAAAGACGGTTAAGAGGCGATATGATAGTCTTGTTTAAGTATTTGAAGGGGTGTCACGTTGAGGATGGAGCAAGCTTGTTTTCTGCTGCTCCAGAGATTGGAACACGGAGCAATGGATGCAAGCTCCAGGAACAGAGATTCCACCTCAACATTGGAGGAACTTTTTGACAGTAAGAGCTGTTCGGCAGTGGAACGCACTCCCTCGGAGCGTGGTGGGGTCTCCTTCCTTGGAGGTCTTTAAACAGAGGCTGGATGGCCATCTGTCGGGGATGCTTTGATCGTCATTTCCTGCATGGCAGGGGGTTGGACTGGATGGCCCTCGTAGTCTCTTCCAACTCTGCAATTCTATGATTCTATGATTCTAAGGGTGATAGATGCATATTTTTAATAAATAAATGTCATCTAGTGAGTTTCATGACTAAGTGAGGATTGGAACACAGGTATCTATTTGTTTGCTGACATTCTGGCCATTGCATCACAGTGGTTCACAAGATATTATTCAAATTAAGATTTCCACATCTTTTGAGTGGGAGGACAGACCTGTCACCAGCAAAGTGGCAATTGCACTGTATTCACGGCAACAATATAATAGCAAGAAAGCAATGAAGGCAGGTCCAGCAACAAAGAGACATAGGGCTTGTATATATGGGCCTATAAAATGTGGATTGATGTGCACTAATGCCAATTTGCAGTAGCTTTCATTTGTCTCAATGATTTTTTTTTGTACAAGATTGCAGGGATGGGAAGCTATCCACATTCATTTTTCAAATGGGTATGCCTGTGAATCTAGATGGCATGCACAGGTTAATTACTCATGTTTTTATTCCCACCAGTTGCTGATGCCAAACACTAGTTTATATATATATCTCCACGGTGTGGAACTGTGATATTCCTCTTAAATAATTTTTTTTAAAAAAATGTGGGGAAAGGCTGTTTCATCACCTCAGCGCACAATTGCTGCAATGAAAATCCAACATGGTGGTTCAGGGCACTTGCTTTGCCAGCAAGCTCCACCCTCTGTGCTCATCTGACCAATCGGCTTTCCACTTCCACTCTTATCAGGAATGTGTAGCAAAGTGAATCGGTTGTCCCAATGTGCATGAATGCACATTTCCTTCAGAGGGTTTTTGGGTTTTTTTAGTCTTTTTTTTTTTTTTTGGCATTTTGGGCCCCCTCCTTCCAAATATGGCAGATTGATGTGGGATTTCATTGAGACAAATCATATTCTTCTCAAATTCTATGAGGAGTATTTTCGCTGCATAGACAACAGCAATAGCAGCAAGCAGAGCTAAAATGAGCAGGATACAGCTTGAACGGGGGGTGGGAAATGTGTAGCCATCCACGTTACTGAACTCCATGTTACTGTACTCCATAAAAGTTACTGAACTTCATTGGCTTTGCTGGTTCGGGCAGATGGGAATCATAGTCCTACCATAACTGGAGAGCCATATTTTTCCCAGCTCTGGGCTATTGCTAGCTCACACATGCATGCCTATCTCATTCTTTCACTTGGTGTTTAGAAGCTGAATGGGTGAACTTGCACCATTGAAAAGCAGTCGGTTTGTATGTGTGACAGAAGGCAACACATTCTGTCCGTTATGGGAAACAAGGATGAAAATCTTCACTTATTTTGTTTTTGCATACAAGAGTTTCAAATTTCAAATGTTTTCTCCTTGCTGGACAAAATTATGGAAATGTTAGTGCATTTTCCCAATGAACGTTCACTTTTTTTGTGATTTGTTTTTGCAAAATTTTGTACAAGGTTGGGTTTTTGTTTTGTGTTTTGTGGTTTGTTTGTTTGTTTGTTTGCACAAACCTATTTACACAGTTTTGCATAAAATTAACTTTATGTGAAAACAAAAGGCTGGCCTTTTCATTCTCATGCATGGGCAATAAATCTCAGGGCAGGTGGCAATTTTTGGAATAGGATATCTCAACAACACTTTCATTAATGACAAGAAAAAAGTACGAATATTCTTGATATGCCTGGTGACAGATATGCAATAGTGCATGCACATCTTCATATTACTGACAAAGTTGCAGTCATCAAATGACAAACATGTTGTTTTGGACCAGTTACAAAGCATAAGCTCAGAAGTCTCTGGTTCACATCTCAACTTTGCTGGCACAAATTCATTCTGTGGCTTAGCTAGCACAGGCTGTAATGACCTCCTCATCAAACCTGCAGCTGTAATATGGGCCAAAATACAAAGTGGTTTGTATTGGATGGATTACTAAAATATGTGAAATAATTTGAACACTGAAGTCCTGTATCAGTGTGGGCTTATCTATTCCAGCCAAGATATGCCAGCTCTCCAGCTGAGTAGCTGGCCTGTGCATCCTCCATTACTGTCACCAAAGGGGCCAGAGTCCAAACAGGAATACTAGCCTATCACTGCAACCACTGCAGCTGTCATTTTCTTGGAAGCAAGGAAGGAGGCCCACAACATGTGACTGAAGTCCTCCTGCATGTGACCAACATTGATCACATGCTGAGGGACCCCTTCTGGCTTCCGGGAGAGACAGAGAGATGGTGACAGCAGTGAGGACCAGCGTGCCAGACAGGCTCTTGTAGGCATGTGGGGCTTGATCTGGGTTTTGTGAGTGGTCTGTGCCTCAGCTCTGTATCTGCCCCAGGGGTGGTGAGGACTGCCCAGGGCCAAAATGGGGGAAGTTCCCTGCATCATATGGACTGCAAAGCTCTAAGACAGGGGCAACCTGGGGTATTTAGCTGTGTAGATAAATACACAGCTAAATATGGAATCATTCTGCAATGGATGCAGATGATTCCAAAGAAAGGGAGAGATGTTACCTGACAAATAAACAGGTATGTTGTTATGTGCACTCAACTCATTTCTGACTTATGGCGACCCTAAGGTGAACTTATCATGGAGTGTTCTTGGCAGAATTTGTTCAGAGAGGGTTGCCCTTGCCTTCCTCTGAAGCTGAGAGAGTATGATGTGACTGAGAGAGTATGGCTTGCCCAAGGTCACCCAAGTGAGTTTTTCTTGGCCAAGCAGAGATTCGAACCCTGGTCTCCCAGAGTCCTAGCCCAGCACTCAAACCACTACACCACATTGGCTCTCTAATAAGCAGGTATATTTTTTCAATGACTTTTAACTTTTCTCCTGATAAAACGCAACACCGACATAGCTCCCCTGCCATTATATATTGAGAGGAGACCCACCTTCTTCAGTTATGGAGTGTTTACATAGTATATCAGTGCTGTTAGACGGTGCGTGTTTTTACTCATAATCACTCCAGTTTGACTGGTGCATTGATCTGGAGCTTATTTACCATTGTGGTTAATCCAACCTTTGCTTGCAGCATAAAGCCTAAATATGCCATGGAGATGGAACGGGTCATAAAGACTCTTTCACCTGAGAATTTGGGTTCTTTCTAAGAGGCTTGAGGCATTATTGGCTGCTTCTGACTGTTACCCTGCTGTTGTGTCAGTTGTCTCTCTTTGACAATTAAAAACAAGAGCTGCTTCTCCAGAGATGTCAGTGTGGTGCCTCTCAGCAATGTTAAATTCACACTGCAAAAGGCACTCTGTTTTCCTTTGAAAGTAAAGCCCACAAAAAAAAATGTTTTGGATCCTTTCCAGTGGTTCTGATGCCAGCAGCGAGGCAAGACTGTGCCTCCTGTGTACCCCTTTCCAATGGGCCACAATTTACACAAATGGCTCCACACCAGCCAAAGGATTATGTCCTGATTGTGCTTTCATGCCAGCTCCATTTTATGTCATGCTGACAATGTGGTCCCTCCCTCCATGCTATTTCCCCTGCAAGGTAATTAATGGACCATAATCTATTAAAGCAAAAGGAGATGAGAATTATCTTACCCTAAGATTCATTCTTCTCCTTCAGAAGGAGATATAGATAGACAGATAGACAGACAGACAGACAGACAGACAGACAGATGCACAGTAAGACACAAAACTGGGCAATTGAGGTTACCGCAGGAGGCCAAATGGAGGAGAAAGTGTCTTCTGTTGTAATGAAAACACAAATGGACAAGATAATTATCTTCATATGCTTTTGGGTCCATGCCAATATATCTCATTTTATAAAGCCCATTAGAGCTGTGAGTTTTATAGAAAACACTAAAAGAAAAAGAGAGAGAGAGAAAAGGAGAGAGCAACCATCTCTCCCCTCCCCTCCGCCCCCCAAAGTTTAAGGCAATAGACTGAAAGCAATTTGGATATTAAGGGCAGAAGGAGAGGGAAGTGTTGGGCAATAAAAGCCCTTGGAGACCCAACAAAACAATATCCTAGCAAAATGATAATAAATTACTGTGGTTTAATCACTAGGTAAATATGCAGGATATTTCTCTGGAATTGCAATGCCACTGTGAAGAAAATATATTTTCAAAATAATAATACCAAAAACACAGGTTTCTTTTTTCTCTTTCTTTTTTTAAAAGGCATCACATTAGGAATTCAGTGGGGATGGTTTAGGTGGAGATAGCGTAACAGAAAAGTGTCATTTTGGCAATTTAGTCTTTTAAATAATTGTGTATTATTTTCTGCATGGATCCACTTTTAAACCTCACACAGGCTTTTAAGGTATCACTTTCCTTCAAGGGTGTGTTCTCCACCCCCTCTTCATTTTTATTTTATTTTTTACTCAGCACACTCCTGTGTCTTTGAACACACCAAATGATAATATATTGGGCAAAATTCCCCAGCACAGTTGGGGGCGGAAAAAAAAAGCTGGGGGAGCAAACACTTACTAAACTCCCGGAGGGACCTAATGTTAATAATGATTTTTTCTTCTTCTTGTGCCTGGATCCTTCCTAATCACGAAAAGCTTATGTATGGCATAGTAGTATATCTTCATGGAGGGAAGGTGCTCATTACCGATTTAAAGTGCTGAATTCTGGGTTGTTTCTTAGAACCTAGGGGGCATGATTTTGCATGTGAAGATGGAATACCTTAATTTAATGGACTCTTTTTCCTCCTCTTCTTGAACTAATCTGAGAAACAGAATACTCAGACAAGAGAATTTGACCTCTTGAGTGCTTACCTCAGCTAACTGGGTTAGGACTGGAGTAGGACTTGTTCCTATGCAGGCCTTCTTTCATAGTTTATTGTTGTTGCTATTTGCCATCAAATTGGCTTTGACTTAGGGTGACCCTATGAATGAGAGACCTCTGAAACAGTCTGTTTTTAACAACCCTACTAAGGTCTTGCAAACTCAGGGTGTAGCTTCCTTGACTGTAACATAATGCTCCCCTTTTCCCATACCCTCCCATTTTCCTGAGCATTATCATTCTTTCCTATGCCTCAACGTCATTTCACAATATGTCCAAAAAAATGATAGCCTCAGCTCAGTTTAGTCCTTTTGGCTTCTAGAGAGAATTCATGCTTGGTTTGCTTGAAGATCTACGTATTTGTCGTTTTGGCAGTCCGTCGTATCTGCAAAGCTCTCCTCTAGCACCACATTTCAAATACAAGTCAGTCAAGTCAATCCCTGTATCTGCAGGGGATGTGTTCCAAGATCCCCTGTGGATACCTGAAACCGTGGATAATAGGGATCCGAATTGTCTTCAATGAGATGAATGCCGGAAGTTGATCACAGAGTCGCATTGGAGGAACTAGAAATACCTAGAGAGAACATATTTTTTCACACATGGATAAGTGAAACCATGGATACCAAATCCGTGAATGCGAGGGTCAAACTGTAAGTTGATTTTCTTCCTGTCATCTTTCTTCACTGTCCAGCTTTCACAACCATACATAGAAACTAGAAATGCTATAGCATGGATGAACCTGACTTGGTATTCAATGATATATCTTTACACTTGAGGATCTCATCTAGTTCCTTCATTGCAGACCTTCCATATCCTAGTCTTACTGAAACTCTGAAGAAAAGCAGCAAAGCAGCACGAACGTTTCATCTTTCTGGCTGCCTCCTTACTGTGTCTGGCATTCTTTTGTTCCGGTCCCATTGGGGAACTGAGGTTAAAATGCATTTTTTTTGGAAACAGTTTTTTTTTTTTTTTTTTTTTTTTTTTTTAGCAAAAAGACATGGTTTTACCTTGGTCTCCTGTGGGACCAGAATGAAAAAACATGGACATCATGCAATAAGGCAACAGGAAAGACTGCTGCTTTGTCACTTTTCTTTGGAGTGTGGTAAGGCTCCATGGGTGTTAAAGTGGAATCATGGTGCTATAATTGGGTAAAGTGAACAGGTCCCAAGCAATCCCTACTTTCCATTCCATTCTTCAATAAAAATTATATCAGGCTGGTTCATTTCCCTGACCATCCATTCGTGTACAGCATTTCCTAATAGGGGCCAGAGAACCGTAAAAACATGACATCCAGTACAGATGGGATGTCATAAGGTGGTGCACACCCTCCACAAAACCAGCCATGCATTTTATTTGCTCTAAGCCATTTAACATCTAGTAGCAAGCAGTCACTTTTCTATTCTGGGTTGCCTTTAACCCCATGGAGAAACGAGCATCCTTTTCAAATTCCTGCCCACAAGCCCTATTAGTATTAATGGTCATTATAGTGGGGAAGCTCTCAAACTGGAAGACAGACTTAAATAAATCAGCCTAGGAATGTCACTCTCACCCTCTCTAGTTCCTGTGGCAGTTAAAAGAACAAGTCTTTTTTTAAATTCATCATTCAGCCATTTGCCTGCCCCCAGGTAGTCACCTCGGGCGGTTTGACCTTGTGAAGTTCTAGAAGGTAAAAAGGAATAGAAAAATCAAATCATGCAGAAAGCAGACTGATATATATCATAGAAATTGGTCCTGGGATTTCAGTAAGGGGCAATTTCACTAAGAAATCCTCCCCCCCCTCTCCTTTTTTTAATGAGAGAAGGAAGTTATACACTACTGCCCTCTAAGCTCTATTTGTTACAAACAGAAGATGAAGATGTCAATTGGTGTCTGGGCCATACCATTTCAGTCCGAGGGTGTCATGGCAAACTCCATCATACAAACAATGTACAGTAGGACCCCCATGCCCACTGATTCATTATCCACTGATTCAATTATCCATGGGACACAAAACTGCACACCTACCATAGAGTCTTCCTAGGAAATGTGTCCTCCAGCCATTTTCTAGGTCCTCCAAGGCAACTCTATGGTATTTTAAACCAGAAGTCCCATTATTATCAATAGTGTTCACTATTATTCATGGTTTTCATGGACATCAGTGAACCAGGTTCTTATTCTGAAGCAAAGGAGGGAATCTGGCAACAGGCTGAAGTATGTTGATGGACCAGCTCATGCTGCAACACTAACCAGTTCCAAACCTATGTGAACAATGATGTCTCTTAGTTAAGGATATTCAAATCGATAAAGCCCAAACCCCTTGACGAGCTCCTGTTTCCATTTCAAAACTCGTACGTGTAGCAGACTGGGAAGCTTTCCCGTCTACCTCCCAGAAATGTATGCCTTTCCATGCATGGTTTTCATAATGTATGCGTTTCCCATACATATCTAAGCAAGAATGTACATATTTAAAGGTGTGTTTTTTATTCCTCTCATTCACTAAAGCATGTTTGCTCACATTTGTTAAATTCCTGCATACAGGCATGCACACACACACACACACACACGTATACTTCCCAGTACATATTTTGTCATGGAAGGATCATATTGCAAGCTGAGAAATGTACAGATTTGTAACTGCAAATTGTAGTCAGGTTCATGGGTTATGAATTGGTTATGCTCATATAAATTTGCAAACTCAACAAATTTCTCAACCATCAGTACTCCTAGACAAATAATTCATAGTTCTGTTAGAGGGCAGAGATCTCAAATGAAGAATTTCCTTGGCCTCCAACTCTATTAAATGAGTTCAAAACTGGTTATCAGTTTCATTTTACAATATCAATGTGTCCTCATTATTTGAGCAGTCACATTCAGAAGATGGATTTACCCCCTCAGCATTACAGTAATATCATCTGTTTATTTAGTGTCCCTTTTTGGTGGAGGCACCACTTCTTTTTTAATGTTTGAATTATTAGTTTTATTTTATTATTTATTAAAACTTTTCTATCCTGCTCTTTATCACAGGATCTCAGGGTGGTGTACAATATAAACAATTCAAAACATTTTCAGATTGAAAGCATAAGTAATCTGAACAAGATTTTTTAAAAAATAGCAACTGTTAAAACCACTTAAAAAGCAGCTGTTGAAACCACTTTAAAAACTACAACAATTTAAAACTACATACTTGGAATAACTTGGTCTCTGAAGGCTTTAATAAAGAGCTACGTGTGGAGGAGAGGGACACACCAGCCGAACTAACCCAATTATTCATCCTGGCCCCATCTCCACTTCCACTGCCACCTTTCTTTCAGTTTCTCCATATCCCTTCTTTGGACTGGGGTCTGACTTTCTGTGGATAGTATATGTCATTGTGTGGACTCTATTGGTAAGCATGCCTAATATCTGGACTTTCTAAATAACCCACACACACACAAAGATTGGTTTATTAAATGATTGTTTGTAGCAGCAATGCTTCAATACTGTGCCTCCAACCTTGTTAATTACTAACTGTCTCTTAGTCCAACTCTGTGGTGAAAAACTACATATAAAATCTCAGATAATATTCTTTGAGTCCTGAGTAATAAAACCAGATAACCACCAGACGCAATCACTCTTTCTTAGGACTTTATCAGACAAGCCTCTAAAATCGTTCTTTTGCTGGTGTATTTTAAAACATTTTTTTGCTGGCAAAAGAACTGTTCCTACCAGACCTACCTTTAGTTGCCTCGATAGGCAGCCCCTCAGTGTGGATAGAGCACAAACGGAGTTCCGTTCACTTCTGGGATTGAGATCTCGCCAATTCTCGCGGGAAGATGCGAGCAATTAAAAAAAACCAAGAATACAGACAGAAAATGTAAACACAAGCACAGACACATACAGTTGTCCCTTCATATTCACTGGGGTTTGGTTCCAGGACCCCCCGTGAATAACAAAATCCATGAATACTCAAGTCCCATTATATGCAATGGCATAGCAAAATGGTGTACCTTATATAAGATGGCAAAATCAAGGTTTGCTTTTTGGATTATTATTTTTTAAGGAATATTTTCAAGCCATGAATACTTTAAATCCGTGAATGCCAAATCCATGGATGTGGAGAGACAACTACACTTTAAAGTCCCAAATGAACCAAGGAGGTTCATAAAAGGGTGTCACCTACCTGGCTGTTGTGATCTCACCCAGAAGTGTTCTGCCCATTGACTCTGCATTCATGTGAGCACATGTGAGCGAGGATTCAGATGCCGGCAATGCCAGCACAAAAGCGCCGGGGGAGATCAATTGATGGCTTGGCCTGCCAATAAAAAAGTACGCCTTATTGACAAGACATTAATTCAAAAGGATGACATCATCTGGTATGTGTGCCCTTTCACATCAATGAGGCATCATTATGATGCTGTATTTGCTGCATCTGATAAAGTCCTCACTCTCTTAATGTCCACTCACTATACAATCCATTCAGCCTCAACACTCTCTCAAGCACAGACCTTACTGCACACAGACATCACTTAACTGAACTCAAAAACTACTAAACAAAAACAGACTCTCTCAACTGTCATACACATCTTTCACACTCTAGGAAACCCCTCCCATTACAGTTTCTGCTCTGGGATTGGCTCCCTCATGCTGTCTTCCCATTCGCTCATCAACATCCCATCAACTGCTCGTCACACTATTTTTTTAGCTCAGTGTCAGAAAAGAAATCAATGTTGGTGCCAGTCGGTCCTTCAGACATTCAGGAGATAGTGGCCATGCCTTGAAGCTACCATTTTCCTCAGCCATTCCCCCCTGTACTTCAGAATGGCCCAGACCTGTCTTAGTTCAATCCAAGTGGGAGAGGGAAATATGGGAACTACCATATAGGAGCTGCCAAGAAAAGATATATCACTGCTACCCAAATAGTTGCTTTATAACTTGCATTTGGGTAAAGGAGATATTTTACTCCCCAGGGTCACTTTTTGTTGCTGAATTCATGTAAAACTAGACCCACAAGATACCGTAGGCATTTTATGGCATTGTCACCAGCTCTAAACAATGTCCCTGAATTTCAGCCACCTGCTATGTACAGGCATTTCTGGTTCTGTGTTTCAATATTGTGGAATAATATTGTGAGTGGTTCAGCATTCACAAACACTTCAGTGCAGTGGTTCTTAACCTTTTCTTTACCAGTGACCCCCTTTAAATATATTTTGTTACTGCAGACCCCCAATACTTAACTCAAAATTTAAAAACAACAACACAATTACACCATCCATTAAACCTTCCCCCAGAAGCACCAGAGAGGGAGTGAAGACATTTCTCCTGCTTCTTCCTGCAAGTTTGTGGCTGGAGTGGATTGAATGGCAATGTGCAGGCCAAGCCAACCAGCCAGCCTTTGCCTTGGCTCCTGTCATGTGGCGACTCCATTGCAGGGAGGAAGTGGGCCAAGCAGCCTTCAAGCCTTTGCGGACCCCCTGTGAGGACCTTAGGGGTCCATGGAACACAGGTTAAGAACCATTGCTCTAATAGAATCCCATGGAATAAAGGGAATATCTTGAATTCTATAGCCACAAACACTCGAATAAAAATTCCAAGGTCTTCCCCACACATTCAATATATTGGGATTCTCACTAGGGTCTGAAAATACCCCAGATTCAGTCACCCAATGCAAGTTTTTTTTTTAAAAATCTACCTGGAAAGAACATCCACCACTATTTCTCTCAATGTCACTAACTGAGAGAGGCTCCTTTAAAGAAAAAAAAATGCCTATTTTATTCATTTATTTTCATTTAAATCCTGCCTTTCTTCCAGCATGTGATTCATTTGCCTCAAGATCATGTGATTTATAGTTCCTAGAACTATTTTCACATCAGATTTGGGGGCGGGAGTCTTGAGAGTTAACACCTGCATCATTTATCCATACCCATTGTGGCACATCAATTTAGTTCTGTGAATTTTCTCTAAACCTCACTTTACATGAAACATGGAGCAGAACTAAAACTGTTACTTGTGAAAAACTGCATTCAACCCAGTATCATAGAATACCCATTATGCATGCTTCGTTTTCACAGCAGTGCAATTTCCTTCCTTTTTATATGCCAAATTGGTATACTTTTAAGATACAAAAGGAGATTATCATACTACACTGTTATAACACTATTATTCCACTTTAACTACTATGCCTTCCCCCTGTGGAATCCTGGGATTTGCAGTTTAGGGAGGGGCATTTAGCATTCTCAGCTAGAGAGCACTAAACTACAAACCCCAGAATTCCACAGTAGACAGCCATCACAGTTAAAGTGGATTAATAGCACATATAAGCCAAGATTTTTAGAGATAGAAGGGTCTCCAGAGGATATCCAGCCTCTACTTAGTGAAGGCACCTTGCAGCTCATGACAGCACCTGAGATCATACACAACAGTCTATGTTGTGTAACTTTACAAATCCTTGATTACATTGCAGAGGTGCAACAAAACTCTTAGTGAATTGTGTAGATGTGTTACCAGGGCACCAGCAAGAGTGCTCCAGTCCTTGTCAGGCATGTGTGATGTGCACTGGGCTCTTCTGATGTACATTGGGCACTTCTGATGTGCATTCAGCACTACTGTTGTGCACTGAGCACTTCTGATGCACATTGAGCACTTTTGATGTACATCAGACACACCTGTTCTGCTCCAGCACTTCCCAGCCAGTTTCCAAATGTACACTGGGGAGTCCCCCAATGCACATTGGTGTCCATTGCATGTTGAGCCATGAGGCATCAGTCACTTCACCACTGCGGAATGAATTCACATACATAGGAACATCACAGCAGCCCCTTGGTAAATATGGACATCGTGAAACTGTTCAGTTCTATTTCCCATGCATGTTAAGTCCACTTATGAACAAAGATGCAAGCCCAATACTAAATTCCAGCCAGTTTTCCTCAGAGATAGCTATCCACCCTCTCCTAAAATATCTGTAGTGAAAGATACTCCATCACCTCCCAACACAGTTTGTGCCATTATCAAGCAGTTTTTCACCACTGGGAAGTTATCAGCTGAGATCTTACATCAGAATTGTGTAGCATCTTTGCATGTGGACTTAAAAGTTACTCATTACATTTTATCCAACCCTTGTGTTGATTGGCAACATTGGGCAACTGCACGTACAACTGGATGTGCAATGGAATGTGCAACAGAAAACACAAAGAAATGTGCTGTCAAATGCACAACTGAATACACAGCCACGTGCACAATGGTACCATATGCACAAATCCATTTCTGTGACCTTTTGTCCCAATGGGATCCTGCATCATTTTACCATATTTAGGGGTGGGCAAAAAATCGAAATACTCTGCAGCTTTGCGGCTTTTCACATATTTAAAAAAACAAAACAAAACAAAAAAAACCTCCAAAGGAAATGTGCATTTCTGCTCGTTGGGACAACTAATTCACCTTGCTGCGCATTCCTGATAAGAATGAAAGTGGAAAGCTAATTGATCAGATGTGCACAGGGGGAGGAGCTTGTTGGCAAGGCAAGCGCCTGCAGCCATTATGTTGAATTTTTGCCATAGCGATCATAGAATCATAGAATCATAGAATTGCAGAGTTGGAAGAGACCACGAGGGCCATCCAGTCCAACCCCCTGCCACGCAGGAAATCTTGATCAAAGCATCCCTGACAGATGGCAGTCCAGCCTCTGTTTAAAGACCTCCAAGGAAGGAGACCCCACCATGCTCCGAGGGAGTGTGTTCCACTGCCGAACAGCTCTTACTGTCAAAAAGTTCCTCCTAATGTTGAGGTGGAATCTCTGTTCCTGGAACTTGCATCCATTGCTCCGTGTTCCAATCTCTGGAGCAGCAGAAAACAAGCCTGCTCCATCCTCAGCATGACATCCCTTCAAATCCTTAAACAGGGCTATCATATCGCCTCTTAACCATCTTTTTTCCAGGCTAAACATACCCAGCTCCCTAAGTCTCTCCTCATAAGGCATGGTTTCCAGACCTTTCACCATTTTAGTTGCCCTTTTCTGGACATGCTCCAATTTGTCCATATCCTTTTTGAATTGTGGTGCCCAGAACTGGATACAGTATTCTAGGTGAGGTCTGACCAAGGCAGAATAGAGTGGCACTATTACTTCCCTTGATCTAGACACTATACTTCTATTGATACAGCCCAAAATCGCATTGGCCTTTTTAGCTGCCGCATCACATTGTTGACTCATGTTCAACTTGTGGTCTACTAGGACTCACAAGTGTGCACAAGTAAGTGTGCACACCTAGATAACTGTATACCGTGAGCCCTCCTCATGTGCTGAAGTGATGAAACGGCCTTTCCCCCCTCTTTTTCTCTGTTTATTTAAGTGGAAGATCACACTTCTGCACCTTGCATTTGCTTTTTTTTAAAAAGCAAATCCAGTTGCTGGTGGTGGCAACTGGTGACAATAAAAGCATGAGTAATTCACTTGCCCCACCATCTTGATTTGCAGGCATCCCTGTTTGAACAACACACGTGTATGACTTCTCATGCCTGCGATCTTGGGAGAAAAAACATGAAGACAAATGAAAGCTGCTGCGAATTGGCATTAGTGTGTATCAATCCACATTTTATTGCTCATATAGAGAAGCCCATGGTCGCCATTGATGACTGTTCAAGATGAGCAATTACCACCTCCAGTATCAGAGGTAGTGTGCTTCTTTATATCAGTTGTTGGAGAACATGAAACAGAGGATGCAGTTGTACTCCTGTCCCAGATTCCCACAAAGCCATACATAAAGTAAAAACAACCACAATCACACACACACACACACACACATTCATGTTTCCAGAAGTAAAAACTGCATTTGAATATTATTCAGGGAAAGGAGCTTTGCTATATATTAAGAGCCACAATGAATTCTGAAGAAGAACAAAATTAAAGTCCTAAACACACTGCTTCAAAATTCAAACCCTCCAGGTTTACTCCCCTGCTGATTGGGAAAGTAAATAAATAACCAAGAAAGATTTGTATTAAAATCCCTGAAATAGTAATTTGAAATAAATAAGAGCTATGGCAGGGTCTGGGTGGTGATGTGTTTTGTTTCTTATTATATTCTTTAAACAGAATATATATGGGAATTATTGGGAGATTTTAGTTTTAAATAAATGCATATTTGGAAGGGAATTATATTTGTGTCCTGATGCAGTAGAGATTATTTGATCAGCTAATATACCAGGACTTGTCAAGAAGATATTGAAGAGAAGCAACTTCTCTTGTTTGTTTGCTCTGTTGCATTCTCCCCTTTTTAATGGGAGATGATTGCAAATAAATCATTAGAATGCTGTAATAACTGGGGAAAACATAAGACTATCTGGCAGAGCCTGGCCAAACAAAGGAAGTCAAAGTGGGAGTGAATAACAACAGCAAGAAGGGAGCAATGGTATTTTGGAGATAATTACCCATCAATTGGTTGATTGCAAAGTGATCTGGGGAGGGGGTGAACTAAGACAATTGATGGTTTGATGAGTGCTCTGTACATGCATGGTTGATCAGAGAACTAATTCTGCCAAATTCTGCACAGCCCACTTGTCATACAACTTCCTGGAACCCAACAAGGATTTAACAGGAATAGGAGCAGCGGGAAGAGGATCTATGGTCTTGCTCCAACTGCCAGTCATATCAGTTGGCTGAGGCTTTTATTATAATTTTCTCTGGATTGCAGGGGAACAAAACTTGCATTCACGCATTATCTGTTTCACTGGAAAAGTCCCTTTGCATTCAAGACTGTTGGAGAGCCTGTCTGGAGACACACAGCATGTCCATTACAATTTTTATTTTATTGGCTTCCTAGCAGGAAGGGAGGTATATGGGATTGGGGTCAGGGCGGGGGGGAGAGACACAACCTACTCAAATGCCAGGCTAGAATCTGCTGGTAAATTTGCAGCTTATGAAAGCAAGGCATTATTTCAAGCAACTAAGTCTATTCTCATGTAAAACTTACACACTCAATATTTATGAAAAAGCTAGCATGTTTCAATGAAGTGGTGGCCAACTTGGCACTCTCTAGTTGTTTTAGACTACCATTTTAATAATCCCTGACCATGGACCAGGATCAGTTGGACCTTATGAGAATTGGTTCAAAACATCTGAAGAGCATCAGGCTGCCTACTCCAAGGCATAGACAATTGCGATCAAAGAGGTGTATACATTCACCATGAATTTATAGATAAAAGTCTGAACTGGACAACAGAAGCATATGTTCAGTATAGTTTTGTGTCCATCAATGTATTGTGCCTACGTATTCTTTCACTATTTTAATACAGGTCGACTCCCATATCCATGGATTTGATATCCACAGTTTCACTTATCCACGTCCAAAAAAATATGTTCTTTCTAGGCATGTCTAGGTCCTCCAAACTTCCAGTATTCATCTCATCTCAGGGTTCACTATTATCCACTGCTTCAGGTATCCACAATGAGTGTTGGAATGTTTTCCCCACAGATACAGGGGTTGACCTGTATTTTCATTCCCTGTGACCTCCCCATATCATGTCATCTAAGGTGTGGCCTTCACTGAAACATGGATGTATGAGGATATGAAAGTGTTCAAAGGCAGCTTTAAGAGCACAAGCCCCATAATGTCCTAAACGCCAAACAAGAGAGGGCTACATGTACCATGAGAGGTGCTAGGCATCCTGAAGACTACAAAAACCCATGTCATGTTGTGACTGAAAAAGGGAAGACATACAAATCCAGGATATACAATAAAGCAATAAAAGTCATAAAAGGAGTTAAAACAGGGAGTGAGACCAGCTAAAAGCTGAACTAGCAGATGGAGATTGTGAGTGTGTGTGAAATTTGCTGAGAAGGGTGAGTAAACCCCAAACTAGCAACGGATTTTCTTTTCCTGCTGGTTTCACACATGACTCCATATATAATTTTCCTCTGAAGCATCTGGTGTCGGCTGCTTTTGGAAACAACATATTGGGTTAAATAGAGCCTTGTTCTTGCAGAACATGCTGGGTCCTGTGCTCCTTATGTAAAGCTCTGTGTTGCGCTACCAACACACAGAGCAATAAAATAGCCTATTGTGTAATCAAGTTCAAATTAAAACAACAGCAACAATGTGGGGGCAAGAGATACCCAGCTCCCATCTGGGCTTCCAGAACTTGTTTGTGTATATCTTGAAATAGCTGGATTTTAATGAAACCTATGAAAGGCAAGGTTTTAATGGGAAACACCAACAAGCCTTTATTGTTAGTTGCAAGACTAACATTGCACAGTGTTGCCATAATGTTATAAATACTGGGCATCTCATAAAATGGCTCATGAAGTGATGCGGTAATGAACAAAGCTGCAGAGGCGAGAGAGTTCCACCACCAGCACCTGTTCACCTGCACGTGTCCAGCAAGTGGGATTCTTCTCATTATCAGGAAAATGCCTAATCTGGAGCTGAAGTCAGTGAAGGCTTCTCTGATTTTTAATTAGCTGTCTGGTGAGCCAGGGGTGGTGGTGGGAGGGAGGGGACCAATGGCATGACAAATTCCCCAGCTGTGAGATTCAAAGTCTCTGTGAGTTGCTAGGCAGTGTGGGGAAGGCGTGGAAGAAAAATCTGCACCCAATAACCTCCATACCTGTGCAGTCCCTGGACCCCATTTTTGTAGCTCTTGGCATTGTGTTTCTATTTTATTATGTTTAAAATGTGTGTTTTTACAAACTGTTTTTAACTTGCATTTTTCACTGGTGGTTTTAAAACAGACATTCGGTTTAACTGTGTTTCAAATTTTGCATTAAGATTATTATTTTTTGTAGCTGTGTTTTTAAAAGGCTGTAGCTGCCTTGGATCCCATGCAGGGAGAAAGGGTGGATGTAAAATAATTGATAAAATAAATTTAAACCTCCTACCTATCTACACAGAATCTATACAAACTACACGAAGCTCCCCCAACCCATTTTTTTTAAAAAAAACAACAACTTGGCACAATATTCAGTTTTGACCCCCATATCATACAAAGCCCCCCAACAGCATGAGAATACACAAAACATACCCTGCCTACCCCCCCCCCCCCGTATCACAGAGGCCTCTGCTATCCCCACATATCTCTGTTTCCTCTGCAGATCTTCTCAATATGGCAAAATGGAAATATCACAAAGTCACTTCCTGTTTTCATTTTGAGAGAGACTGTAGAGGAAAACAGAGGTATTTCAGATTGTGAGAACAGCCCATGGGGGTAGTTGGGGGAAATTGCCTACTGGCCTCCCCACACTTTCCCACCCCTATTTTGTATCACCAAACATATAATTTGCAGTGCCAGCAAGGTGGGCCAAAGGAAAGCCAAAGCTTAGAACACCAGAAGACCTCTAAGTGCAGTTGGGAGAGATTCTTGTCTGAAATGGAAGTGCTGCTTCCTGTCACCGCAGAGCAAAAATGGCTCCGCGCTCTCTAGATGTTTTGCACTGCAATTCCCATCAAATGCTGCCAACATGGAAACTGGGAAGAAGTTATGGGAGCTCTAGCCCCAAATAGTGGGAGGGCATCAGGTTGCCTATTCCTGGGACAGACCATACAGAGATAGGGGGCAGTGTCTGCTGATGGTTCTGATCTCAATGGGATAGTGAATATGTTCTGTGTTACAGGACTTTTTCAGACAAGTAAAATGCAGCGCAAGCAGCCTCGCCACGTTGCGAGGCTGCAGCGCTGCAGGGCATCCCTTTCGGATGACGCCCGTCCCTGCCGGTACTGTTGTGGTACCACAGGGACATTTGAGTGGAATATTTTGGCGATTTTTACTCACGATCGTTGATTCCACTCAAATGTCCCTGTGGTACCGCAACAGTACCGGCAGGGATGGGCATCATCCGAAAGGGACGCCCTGCAGCGCTGCAGCCTCGCAACGTGGCGAGGCTGCTTGCGCTGCATTTTACTTGTCTGAAAAAGTTCTTACTCCACACTTTAAAGGAGTTCTCAAAGGAGCCAAAACTATTTTATGAATAGGGTTCAGAAACTTAGATAGCTTCTTTAAATTTCTAACTAAACCCGAGTGGGGACTTACCACTCCAATGACTTTGGAGCTTCCAGGCAGCACGTGTAGAGTGGCCAGCAATCTAAGGGCTTATCTACACTGGCCAGAATAATTTGCCTTCTGGCCAGAGTATTCTGCCCCCAGAGCTGGCCTGGATACACACACACACCATTACCACCACAAAACAGGCAGAAGTCCGCATGCACATGCCAGGCTGTATTGGCAGGCACCTCCACTGCTGCCATGTGTCACACTTTCTGAAGCCGGGAAGGAGGCCCTCAGCATGTAATCAAGGATTGATCATCTGCTGGGGGCCTCCTTCCCAGCTTCAGAGCAAAATCAGCCACGATATAGCCCGGCATGCAGGGTTCCTGTGCCAGACCCATCTGGGTTTTCCCACATGATGTGGGTTTTCCCAGTTGATATTTTGAAATGTCTTAACAGGGTTTACTCCCGTGTCTACCCAGCTTCACCTCAGACATCATCAGGACTGTCTGGAGGCAAATCAGGGCAAGAGCCCTGCGCCATTTGGACTGCAGAGCTGCTCCAACACAGGGGGGAACCAGGGTAAATTGCCCATCTAGCCAAGCCCTCAGGCAGCTTATTATAGTGTGAACTGTTGCCTTCTGCAGTTTAGCTACATTGCCACTTCATAGCATTCCTTCCTAGCCTCTATAAAACTACAAAAGCTCCCCAGAAACGGCAGTGGAATACTTTTTGGTGCTTTTCAAGAAGAACAATCTTGGGTGCATCATTGCACCTCACTTTCTGGATGGCCAGAGCCATCACAAAGAAATCTGGACCTAGGAGCTCATCTTCAGATCAAGGAGTCCCTATGATCAGTAGCCAAAGCAAAAATAGCTCATACAGGCCTGGATCCTATTGGTAGTCCCAATTAGACTAGACCTGTTTAATTAATATGATTTACTTAAGTCTTGATCCATTATTCTTTTTTTATTATTATTATTTTTACCACTGCATTTACATATACATCTTCATTTTCCACCAAGTTTCTAAAAAACAAAACACTTCCTACTCATCAGCACTGAGTCAGCTTAAAAGAAAAATTTTGTCTTTCATTAGTCACGAACACAAAGTTTCTATACTATTTAAATTGGTTTTACAGGATCCATTATCAATTGCAATCAGATAAGCATAGCCTATTTCAGGATACTACAATCTTTATCATTTACCCCTTGATTGTTTAATTCGTAGCTTTATCTCTCCTGTATCACCAACAAAGGATTTAAGAAATCTAACTTTTTTGTCTCACACCCCTATGTCCCTTACTCACATCTTTTGTTACACAATTTAAGGATTAATCTTTGAGCCATGTTACCATGCAGCCATTCCATTTCTCAGACCAATATCATATTATAGTTTTCCATTCTTCTCTAAATTTCTCAATTGAGCGAAATTTGAACCAGCATGTTAATTGCTCCATCTGCATCACTTCCCATAATTTGAACATCCATTCTTCTTTATCAGGAATCTTTTGTTGTCTCCAATACCTTGCATACACAATCCTCACAGTGGTGGACATGTAAAGCATTATCTTTATAAGTTCACTTGGAAACTCTAAATCAAAGATGTTTAGGAGATATAGTTCGGGACTACATTTAAACTCCATCTTAATTTTTTTTTTTATTTCCTCGTGTATATTATTCCAAAATTTCTTTGCTTCCTTACATGTCCACCACATCTGGTAAAAAGAACCGTTTAACTCATCACATTTCCAACAGTTGGGTTTTGTTCCCTTATACATTTTTGTCAATCTACTTGGAGTTGATCCATTATTCTGCAATTGTTCCATGGGTCTACTCTAATTGGGACCACTAATAGGATTCAGGCCGATGTGTCTGAGAGCTGCCTGCTGTCCTAGCAGCAGGACCATTCACAGGTTACGATGTTTCAGCTAATGTAGATTTACAGATCTGACGAAGGACCTGTTTAAATTTGATGAGGCCACATGGAAAGCACCTATCCATGTCGAGTTTCCATGCAGCTGCCATCTCTTTTAAAAGTGCTTGCTCCATCTTCACTAGGCCAATAGTTTGTAGCTTTCAATGCCAATGATTTGTGGTTTGGGTGAAAATCACTACTGGCATGTAGGCAACTTCAACAAATGGCCCAGCACGTAGTTTAAGTGGCTTTTAAATGAGATGGCAAATGGATGGAACACCTACACAAACGCAATTCTTTCCACTTGGCTTTGTCGTGTTTAAATTGGGGGCTAAGCAATGAGGATTTGTCCAAGCGTTCTTCAACAACCATGGCAAGCATTTCTAAAGCCACTGGAATACATCATAGATGAGGAGGCAACAGAAGCATTCCCAGAGTTTGGATTCAGACTGAGCATTTTTTATTGTTTGTTTTTTATTTGTTTGTCTTTTTCCTTCTGTTGTGAATAACACACAATGAGATTAGTGGATAATTTTGGTTTATCAACCAGAGGTTCAGGGAGTATCATTTTTACTTTGACACATAACATATATCCATTGCTCATAACATATATCTATTTTGGGAACAAATGGAGCATGAAACCATGGGGCCCATTCAGTCCAATTTTCATTCCTTCCAAAATGAATAAAGAAAAGTAGGCCTGGCAGAAGATGGGGGGGGCACTGAAAAGGGTGCCCTCAGGGCCACCAAAAGCCCAGCCCAGATGGGCAACTGCAGGAAGCTTCTAAGGTAGCAGGGGATGGCAGTGGCCAGAGCAAGCAGAAAGCTGCCCAGTGAGGGGCCTCTCTTTAAGTTCCTAAAAGAAAGGTCCCATTAGCTGCCCAATCCAGTGCCTCTCTTGCCACTAAGTTCTTAAAAGAAGCCCAGAATTAGGGTCTGGCTTTCCAGCATGGCCAAGGTATGTAGAAGTTGTGGAGCAATTAACCTCCTCCAAGAGCCAATGCTGAAATGAAAATGGACAGACCAGGCACTTGAGTGTCTGCCATCTTATTTTCCTCCAAATGTTTCTGCCCCCAATGTTGTATTGCTGCAAAGATGTGTACAGGGAGATAAAGCAATGCCACCAAATGAGCAGATGTAGATGTTTTGTTTGTTTGTTTAACTACCACTTAACAACAACCATCCTGGGACTAAAGACAGCCTACCAACATTAAAATATACAGTGAAAAACTGCCACTGTACAACAAATAGGACTGAACTATCAATAGTTTTTTTTAAAAAAAAACATATCCAAGAATAAAAAATACAAAGGAGTGCAACACAATTATTAAACGTCTTTGTCCCATAAAGACTTTCCCAAGGCCTGTTGAAATACAAAGACCAAAAGAAATGCAGATGGAACAAATGGGTAGTGAAATGAATGAGAGTTCTGCAAGCTGGAAAAAGAAATAAAATCACTTAGCTAAGAAACAAGCAAACAAAATCTTGTGCATACCTCCTCCTGTGCAGCTTGTCTTGTGATTAATTTGTGCTCATTTTAGTGTGTATATTTGACTCTGTTCCATCAGAAAGCTCAGTTTGCCACTACATTCCTATATTTCTAGAAAAAGAGAAATTGGAAATGCCTCTTTTTCATGGGGGTGGGGGTTGGTAGGTCCTTTTCATTAGCATCATTTGACAAACTGAATAATTCCACAGTATGGCTTCTAAAGATGCCTTGCTAAGACATGTTGGCATTATGAACTTCCTTGAGTAGATGTATTTTGGATTAGCAATGCCAAATTTTCACTCATTGGTCCTTTGTTGTTTTGTTGCTACTGTGTCCCTCCTCCTGCCATACCTGCCCCAGGTCATCCAGTCTATACAGTCCATTTTTGGACAATGCTTTGTTGGGTATGTGTGCATGCACTGTTTAATATGGTAGTTCCAGGGACTCAGGTGGATTACAAGCTTGGGGCTGGGGTAGCATCATTACTTGTCTTTCGTGCACCTGAAAATTGTCTTTCCTGCTGGCTTCCAAAATGAGTACATTTTAAGTGCTGTGCATTAAAGCATGGAAATCTGGAAATGTCAGGGGAGTGCCTCCGATTTCTGAATCTGCTTGGTGGAGTCTCAGTTTTATTTTGATGCTACTGTGTTAAGCTAATCAGCATGGGGATTGTTGGGAGGGGAGCCAGAGAAAAATGGAAGAGGCAGATGGGGTCTTGGGTTAATGAGAGGATGCTGCATGGATTTGTGGTAAAAGCGAGAGCACAATATGGAGTGGGCTTAGATTGCCAATATCAACATTTAGGTTCCATCCAGGTATCTCTTGGCTCCAAACAGATGAGGTAATATATTCTATGATAGCAGCCAGGCATAGCTAGGAGAGGAGTGTTAGGATAATAGTGCAGTATATTCTGGAATTCACAGGGCTTCATTTTCTGTTGCTAATGCTGTCACTTAACAGATCTGTCTCTGACCTCAAGTAAATTACTTACATTTTCTGTTTCATTTTCCTTGGGTCGAAAATGAGGATAATGGTACTAATCTGCCTTTCAAAGACACTTGGAGGTTTATGGATAGGATGCAATTCACCTGAAATTCCATTGCATGGATTAATGCCCCGATCCCCTATGATCGGCTTGTTGATGGAACACTGTGTCATCTTCATTGAGCAAAGGGAAGGGGATTGAAGATACACAAAGAGGATGCATGAGCTGCATGTAAAAGAAGTAGCAGGGCTAGGGAAAGGTAATTCTGAATGGTTGCTACCAGATAGAGTTGATCACCTTTCTCCAGGTTTCTGATGGCTGAAATAAAGTGATCTCTCTCTCTCTCAAACTGGAAAGATGCATTACTCATACAATCCCTCTTTCACACAGTACTAGACTCCAGTGAAGCTGAATGATAGCCAATTCAGACAGACTAAGGGCTCTTTTGCACTATAGAATAATAGCACGATGATTCCACTTTAACTGCCATGACTGCATCCTATGGAACCCTGGCATTTGCAGCATGGTGAAGCACTAGAACTCTGGCTGAGAATTCAAAATATCCATCCCTAAATTGCAAATCCAAAGATTTCATAGGATGCAACCATAGAAGTTAAAGTGGAATCACAATGCTATAATTCTATCATGTGACAAAGCCCAAGATAAAATACATCATAGAGCTGGGAGGGCCTAATTGGTCATCAAGTCCAGCCCCCTGTGACCAGTATAGGCTAAAGGAAGGGTGGACAAAATATGTCCAGGGCCCCCATAATAACCCCTGCACCCCCAACACTCCATTTTCCTCTTTTTGATGTAAAACCTCCCTTGTGCCATCTAGGGAATGTGGAAACACAATTTTGTCATGTTTTCACACCACCAAGTCATTTCTTTTTGGAAAAAAATGGGTCAGAACAGTTGTGAGTAGGCACAAATATAGCAAAATCAGGGGTGTCACAATAGAGGAGAAGATCCCCCATAAGAATCCTACCTCCTCAAATGAAATTTTCCATCCCTCCCCACATTTCTAGCATTCCAGACAACGAGAAACTGAAAATGATTGGCACCTAGAACTTTTATATTTGCTGCATTCTCATTCCATTGGTACTTTTGTACATTCTTTTTCTTTTGATGCCTAAACTGTATTTATAAGTGCTCAGCTGGAAATTTTAAGTTATTGCAGTGTTAGAAATTTGGGAACTGATGGAAAATTTCATGTGAGGCAGGCAGAATTCTTATTTGTCTGGTAAAATCCTCATTCTCACCACCACCTATAGCTACACTACTGGCAAAATTACTGCCACATCCTCTAGAGCTGAAACAGAAATCATGTGGCCCTACAGATATAACTGAACTGCTGCTCCCAGCAACCCAAGCCAGCACAGCCAATGGTGAGGAATGCTGGAAGTTGCAGTCCAACAATTCCCTTTCCCTTGCTCTAAAGGGCATGAGGGACCTTTTAAAGTCCAAATCCATGAAATGTAGAGTATTGAGAGCACAGGGGCAAGTGAAGCCTTCTGAGATCTGAGGGAGCCCCCAAATCCTCTGGAGGTTATCCACCTCCTAAACTAGTGGCACCTAATCTAGCCTCGATAAAATAGCTTCCTAATTTTGAACTAGTTCCTTCATTTCTCTCCACACTGTAATGGCTCTCTTCCAACAGACTAGCATGGGAATGAAGGGAGGAAAAGCATTACTAATCTAGAAGAACCAATGGCATAATTCACTATAAGCCCATTCTTTGTGGCTCCCCCATTTGGGGGATCATGTATATAAGTAGCATTATGGAGCCCTAACTCCCTTGGCCTCTGGCTTTCTTGGGAAGTGTTCCCAGGCTGTGGCCGCTACTGAGGGAAGTAGGATTATGCTTATTCCCTTCCTGCTGCCTTTCTACCAGCAGGCAAAAACCTTTTTGTTCCAGTGAATCTTTAGTCATTGACTCTGCTTGCTGAGGAAGGGGCTCTTAACTGTGCAGGTGCTTTAGTTTCCTTTTACTGGTGTGGTCCCAAACTGTGTTTTAATTTCTTGTATGCTTTTATTCATTTCATGTTTGAATTGTATGCATTCTATTTAATTGTAAGCAGCCCTGAGTTTACAATTCTTGGGGGGAAAGGCAGTATATGAATTAAGGATGTGCTTCTTTAAATTATTCATTCCTGGAAGAGAGAAAGAATAATTTAATCAATTCCTCCTCTTGTAGGAATGTCTTTGAAAACTGAACAGGTATTGAAGACTTTTTCGCAGGGCAGAAAAGGTTTCCCCAGACTCACCACCCCTCTTCCATGACATGACCATATAGTGGCTGGCAGGAGGGCAGGGATAAGCCAATCAAGAATTTTTTTTGTGGGGGGGGAAGCTGGCCAAGGGTCATTGATGGCTATAACCTTACATGATGCTCGTCTGGCTTCCCACCCACCACTCCATATCATGGTCCAGCCACCAGGAGAACAGTGGGGAAAAGGTGAGTGAGGAGCATTGATGCTGTTGGCAATTCTCCTTTGGTTTCTCCTCACTCCGTTCCTGACAGACAGATTATAAGGGACAGAAGCTGAGCAAAGACCATCAGAAATTATGGCCATCAACAACCCTCAGTCTGTTCCCACTCTGTCCCCCAAGTGAGGATCATCAACAGCTACAGTTTGATAGCTGATGCACAATAATACAGGGATCCTTGGGGACCTCCCAGTGGGCCCTCCAGAGGTCCTGAAGGATGGCATCATTGGCATGCTCCAGCTATTGGAACAGAGTCCCCAATGGTCCTCAGCTGCCCCTGTTCTTCTCCCCAGTCACCCTACATGGCTATAGGGAGCAGGTAATGGGCCAATTTGGGCTAGAGGGAGTGGTCCTTGAGACTAATCAGCAATCATGGCCTTTAAGAGGATCCTTCTCACCAAGGCTTCTCCACACTTCAGAAGGCCTTTTTTCATTTGCTAATGTTTTCCTCCTGACTGTGTCCCTGCTATTTGTCCAATGTCAGGTGTGAATTTATTACTAACAATAACAAAGCAGCGGCCTACATCCAGTTGTTAGTGTAATCTAGAGTATTTAGCTACTTGGTGATTCACCATTTAACAGTCGATCTGGTGGTCTACCCTAGCTGACCCTACCCAACCAGAATCTGGGAAATATGTCTCCATAGTACTTGTGTGATTCCCCCCCCCATACCTGTTATTAAAAAAGCATCAGTCATCAGTAAGGCATCTTTTGTTTCTGAGTGAGATGTTCAAAACATCTCTCAATGATCTTTTATTGATTAAGAAATACATTATACTTGCTTTTTTTTTTGCTCTCTCTACAACTCTCAGTGTTCAACACACAAAGCAATCCAAACTGAATGCTCAAACAATTAGACAGATGTTTATGAATGCTAAGGATGCTGCCTACATCTTTAACCAGTCTGACCTTGTTTAACCTCAAAGTATCTCCCCCTCTTCCTGTTCATTTAGTGGACAGCTCTAAATATAAAAATATTGTAATAAATTAAGATATGCAGTCAGCAATAACTAGGCTTTGTCTCCTGTTTGGCATATAGAAGGTTTTGTCAAGCAAGCAAGCGGTAATTTCGTCATTTATATTTACATATTACATTTGCATTATATTTATTTATTATTCACAGTTATCACTTACCTATCAATTTAGTCCATTTGCTGATATACAAACAAATGCAGAGACTGCTACCCCTGACACATAACCACAGAGCATTATGTTGGTGATAAGAATGGTGTAGAGACCCAGCATGCGATAGTGGTTTGGGTGTTGGACTAGGACACTGAAGACCAGGGTTCAAATCATCCCTCAGCCATGGAAACCTTCTGGATGACATTGGGCAAGTCACACTCTTTCAGCTCGAGAAGAGGGCAATGGCAAAACCTCCTCTATGCAAGATTCCAGGGAATTATTCTTTGCCAGAATATACAGAACACACAAATATCCTGAGCCAGCATGGTGTGTGGTTTGAGTCTTGGACTGGGACACTGGGAGACCAGGGTTTAAATCCCCACTCAGCCATGGAAACGCACTGGGTGACCTTGGGCTAGTCACACTCTCTCAGCCTCAGAGGAAGGCAAGGGCAACCCCCCGGTGAACAAATTCTTCTTAGAGTACCCATCTTATGGGGGCAATTAGCTAACATGCATTGGAAACTGTTTAATGCAGTGTAGATGTGTAAATAGCTATTGCTTAAAATAATTTGTAAGCTGCTCTGATAGCCTTGTGGCTGAAGAGCAGGGTATAAGTAACTAAATAATAAAGAATACTCCGTGATAGGTTCACACTAGGGTCATCGTAAATTGGAAGTGACTTGAAGGCACATAGTAACAACAATAGGAATGATGTATAACTGCCCCTCTATTATACACCCCTGTAGTATGTGTTTAACTGCCTCCTATATGAACAGAAATGCAGTAGAAGCTCCATAGAGAAGTAGCTAAGACCCTGGACCAACTCTTACCACTCTGACCAGCGAACAAAATGAATCACATCAGACAGGAAGAAGCATAAGAGGGCTTCCTGTTCTTGTTGATCTTGTTTGGGTAACCAGATCCTCCTGAGTTCTGGTATGTTTCCATATTGTTCATTATTCTTTGGGTCTAGCTTGCTTCTTGATCTCGTCTCCTGATGTGTCCTACCCCTCCTGGATTCTTCCTTGCCTCAGAAAGTAATGCACAACACAGTACTGGCACATGAAGAGGACCATACAGGCAAGACTTATAGTAGGACCCCCGTATCCACCGGGGATTGGTTCTGGGGGGCCCTGTGGATACCAAAACCCATGGATAATAGCAAACACCATTGAAAATAATGGGACTTACAGTTTAAAATACCATAGAGTTGCCTTGGAGGACCTAGAAAATGGCTAGAGAGGATGCATTTTCTAGGAAGACTATGGTAGGTGTGCTGCTTTGTGTCCCGTGGATAATTGAATCAGTGTATACGACCGTTCTACTGTATCTCTAAAAGAGTAGTGAAAGACAGCATTGTGAAAGTCAAGCCACCAGCCCCCTGTAATCAAAGTTCTGACTGACTGAGACCCTTGAGACATTATGTTTTCCCACCCACCCCCTCCATGTTTATTTTCTGAGTGGTTCAAAGAGTGTCACTTTTCCTATGTCAGCAGGGTTGGAATACATCCATGAGAGAGGATGGCTGTGGTTTTTAGAAGTAGCCAGGCACAGTGCGGTACACACCTGACTGGAGAAAAGAGTGGCTTTGTGTGGCACCTGGGTTTGGTAGAGCAGAGGCTTCTGGGAGCTTGGCAGCAGCAGCAGGCAAGTGGCAGCAGATGAGGGCTGTCAAACAGAACAGATGCCTCATTAGCCACAGTGCCACAAAGCAACAGCGCAGCTGTGGGGAGACAAGTGGTGCCTTCAGTCTTACTTTAGTCTCATTTGCAAAATGAAGTTGTTGTGTTTTCTTTGTGTATGTACATGTCTGCTCACATTCTCACGTAATATGAAAATATCTCTCCATCTTTATCCTTCCCCTTTCAGGGAATCTTCTCTCCCCGTCCAGAAATCCTTTTTCAACTGGTATTATTTCTTTTCTCTCCCCACCCCCTGCGCACCTTTCCAAGTCATCATTATCCTCATCATCCAATGTATAGGCATTACAAAGCAATTAATTTGAAAAAGAGCAAAACAGTTCCATAATGCATCAATTTAAAGGCAATTAGATTCAAAGAACTATGCTTTTTAAAGCCCTCTAACAAATGAATAAGTTCTAGAAAAGAATCATAAGCTCACATGTCATTTGCATAATGGTTATCTAGCTAAATGGATTTTTTTTCTCAATGATGCTTATCCTGATACTATATAAATTTCTGAAAAATGTAACCCATCAATATATTCCTTTGTTAAATGTAAAGCAACATGTTAACATCAGCAAGGCTATTCTGTGAATAGAACAGAGTTAAAAACCCCTACTGTATTTGCTAGCCCATGTGCAGGATCATTTTGGTGTTGTTTTTTCCCTGGGATCAAACAAAATGTGGGAAAAATGAGGTTTAATTATGGTCACATTTTTCCTTTCAGAAGTGTGCGTAGGAGACACAAATAGTATATCTTAGATGTATGTCCTAGGGCAGTGATTCCCAAACTTCAGCTCTCCGTGTGTTTTGGACTTCGTCTCCAAGAAGCCCTCACCAACTTGACTAACAGTCAAAAATTCTGGGAGATGAAGTTCAAAACATCTGGAGGACCAAAGTTTGGGAATCACTGACCTAGGTGACACAAACAGTATTAAAACCACAGTATTATGTTTTGCCAAAGGGCAATGAACAGATCCCTGAGTTCTCCAAAATCCAAAATTGGCCACATGGATGGCTGAGATAGTGACACCTTTGTTTTTGATGATTCAGTGTACACAAACTTTATTTCATACACAAAATTATTAAAAAATATATTGTGTAGAAAATTACTTTCAGGCTTTGTGTATAAGGTGTATATGAAACATCAATGAATTTCATGTTTAGACTTATGTATACTACAAAATGTATATGCAAATCTTTTGAAATCCATTTGTTTTTTCAAAAATCCAAAACAAATCTGATCCCAGGCATTTCAGATAAAGGATACTCAACCTGTATCTTCATCCTGGGGCCTAATTTTGGATTTCTGTGTTTCTTCTTCCATCTGACAGTTTTTGTGAACTCTGCTCCTCCCTATCCTGGGGAATTCAAGGAAACTCAATATCTCACACACTTTTGTTATCTTTATTTGTTTATTATTATTTTTATATCCCACTCTGTATCATGACCTAGTGTGGTCAACAAATAAAGCAAGATAAAGGATTTAAAGTAATTCAAGGTTAAAACAATAAAATGGTTTGGATGGAATAACAACTGCTGCAACTTACAACATATGCCAATGTGGCATAGCGGTTTGAGTATTAGACTCAACTCTGGAGACCAGGGTTCAAATCCCTTGCTCAGCCATGAAAACCCACTGGGTGATCTTGAGCAGGTTGCACACTCTAAGCCCTTAGAAACCCTGTGATAGGTTCACCTTAGAGTCTCCATAAGTTGGAAATAATTTGAAGGCACACAACAAGTATGAAACTAGGTGGAGCAATGATCTGACTTGGTATGAGGGAACTTCCTACACTCCATAAGAAAAGAGGAGGTCATTGAGATGACCACAACTAAGGTGGTTTAGGATTTAATAGACCCAAACCAACTAGCACTTTGCATTGGATCCTAAAACCTAATAGCAAACCAGTGTAGTTAATCAGTAGTAATTCAGTAGGACATTGTAGTAAGCTAATAGGCCTGTCACAGGGTTCTTCGAAGTCAATGAAATTCTGGGCTGTTTTGAAAAGCAAATTGGTATATATCACCTAATTGTCAATGAACACATCTGCCTATGGTTCTTATTACTCACAAAAGTTATGTGATGCTCATTATACAAAGGGTCTTGGTGTAAATGGATGTCATGCCCCATGAGCTTGATGAGGCTATAGAGTCAAGAAGGAGGAGGATATGGCAGGGAATGGCCCTAGGGACCCTGGCACAGGTTTATCTACACCTGTGCCAGCAGGGAACCCTGCCAACCTGGAGGCTCAAGCAGAGGAAGAGCCTGGCCCCAGTGGGTTGGCATCAGTCCCAGCAGAGAGTCCTGTCCACTCAGACAAGGATGAAGAAGAGGAGAGGGACTTACCTCCACCATCATATACCCAGCAGCGAGCTCAAAAGGAAGTTCAAAGGAAATTTCTGAGACTTTATGAGAAAAACCTGCTCATTAAGAAACACCTGACAAAGCCTTAATTGCTTTATATATGTTGGGAGAGCCAATGGAGGCTTTGTCAGAGATCAACTGATCTTCTTGGTTAAAGCTTCCTGCTGACTTAGGTGCCTGGATTCCATTTATCTTGACTTCTGTTACCTTAACTCATGCTTAGACCTTGGACTGTCCCTGACTACTCTGCTGCCTGCTCCTGTTGACCCAAAGACTGTTTTGGGCCCACACTGACTGACTGCCGTAAGCCTCTAACCCTTTGGACTGTGTTACTGGACTAAATCTTTGACTGTGTTTGCATTCCTGTGAGCTAATTGGTTACCTTCCCAGACTAGTGCTGTTTATACTTTGCTGGTAACTAGTTCCTTTCTGGACAATGCAGCCCATAGAGGTTGCTCCTTTGATAAGTAGTTAAAAAAAAAAGTAATAAGTTTTAACCAGAGCTGGCCAGCTACATCTATCCTATCTGGTGGGGATGGGGGTTATGGTGAATATATTTACACATTTATTTATTTTTTGTTACTTTAACACATCAGTCTAGTGAATGTCCAAAAACAGACTTTCTGACATACACAGATGAATGGAGACAAAGACAGCCAATGTTGTATCTCTGCATTTTGGGGCATTCTCCAACTTGTTTGTGATTGTTAATGTCATATGTGAATGCTTGCATACATCAAACTTTGGACCTGCACTACAGTGCAACATATGGAATGTAAGAAGCTTCCATATTTAGGAACCCATTTTTGCTAGCTCTTTTTTAAAAAACTCTATTTGTAACATTTTCAAATAGATTCGTAATGCATCGCCAGCGTTTCCCTATGTGTTACACAGACAAAGGTTTCATCATTCCAGATTTGTCTTGTGTGAGCTATCACAGGATTAACAGACTGGAAATATTTTTCAGTTTTCTTTCTGGTGCTAGTCACTTGGGACTACTTCTTTTCTATGTGATTCTTCTGTTCTAGTTCAAGGTATTGGCTCCTCGTCTGGTAGCCAAATTGAATTCATTCAGGCAGGTTTAAGACTAGGAAATGGTAGGGAGAGGAAGAAAGAGAAAAAGAGATCATAGAAAAGATTATTATATGGCATCCTTTGTTCTAAATGCTACAGTGGGTAGCCTTCTGGAATATATTTTTCAGAAGTTATGGACTGGGTTCTCCATGATTACTGCATATTATAAATGCAAGTTAGTAAACAAAGGCATGGAAATTAAATGCCTTGTGTGGGATTCTAGGATTGTTTTAGGACAGGGGTAGGCAAAGCACAGCCCCCCAAGTGCAGCTCCTGAAGATCCCCAGAAATTCCCAGTTCCCTGATTCTTTTAATTTGGGAGGAGGGGATTTGCAGGCTATTTTTGCTCACAAGTATTAGTTGTTGTTGTGTCTTCATGTCATTTCTAACTTATGGCAATCCTAAAGTGAACTTATCACAGGGTTTTCTTGGCACGATTTGATCAGAGGGGGTTTGCCATTGCTTTCCTCTGAGGCTGAGAGTGTGACTTTCCCAAGGTCACTCAGTAGGTTTCCATGGCTGAGCAGGAATTCAAACCCTAGTCTCCCTGTACCCTAGTCCAACATTCAAACCACTACACCAAGCTGGCTCAATTATTCATTACCAGGTGAAAAATATGGATTTTCCAACAGTCAAGAAACTTGGGCAGGTAGAGTAACAACCAAGAAGAATTTTGCACAATATTCTCCTAATGTTTGAATGCCCTAAAGTGTTACAAAAACAAACACACACACACATGGGTGTGTGTGTATGTGTGTGTGTGCGAGAGAGAGAGAAAACCCTGGTTTTGGTACAGAAAATGGCTTTGCTATGCAGAAAACACTGTTTCCTGATAGTGTTTTCTGCACAGAAAACAGATTTCTCTTTTGCACAAAAAAAGTGTTTCTCCACAGAATAATTCCTCCACTACACAGTCCAAATCCTGGGCACGAATATTGGTATTCATCCACAACCAGGAGAAAACTACAGCATACTGAGGATTAAAGGCAAGGATTTACATCGCTGAGCCTATAAAAGAGATTGCTATAATATAAAGAGTTGGTCTTTCGTGCTTACTAAAATAATAACTTTCCTCTACATGACTGGACCACTCCAAGTAAAAGAAGACACTCAATTGAGTTGTACTGGATTCATTTTCTTGGGTGTCATATTAGCACAGGTTCAACATTCCAAGAGTAAAATATCTTTTCGACATTCTCTTGATATATCTGATTTCTAGTCTCATGATACTAGCGGTAGCCTGCTCCCTACCCTGAAATGCTGATTCTGGAAGTCTCTCCAGACTAGTCTCAAGGCAGGACTAAGTCATCCATGACCTTTCAGAAGCTCAATAGGAGCTTAATTAAAAATGGAGCTGAGCAGACACTTAATTCAGATGAGGTTGTTAGCCTCCCTGTGTCGAAAGGAATATAGGGCCGTAGGCACTCAAAAGTTCCTGTTGATAACATGACACACCATAATATTTGCATTTAAGAAGGGTTTTGTTGTTGTTGCTGCTGTTGTTGCTGCACCCAGGGTGCTGTAAAACAGGTTTATTGTTTAAGTTCTACAAGCAAAGAAGAGTAGGTTAGATGGACAGTAATATTGCTCCAAGTATTGGAAGAAGTCAATCAATACGTCTTTACAGAAGGAAGCCCTGACTACTGAAGACAAATGTTTGTACCTGGGCCTGTGAACAGGTTTAAATGGTCCCTGGACCCACTGAAGGTGTTCACCTCTACCTTAGCATTATGAGGGCATTCTCATGTTTAGCTGAGTGAGACGTCCATATGTTCAGACTTTCCTATTGTTCATATTCATTTCTCTGAAAAGTATCTGGCAGCAGTTTCTATGGGCCAAGGCCCCCATCCTAAAACCATAGAATACCTATTTTGTTCACTCCGGACTCTGAATCTCTACTGTGTCTGAACCTGTGCTATTATACTGAGCTCTTTGGCTGGTGCGATTCACATCTGTTTGTACAGAAGTGTGGCCATCAGCTAGCAAAGGTGATACTCTGCCCCCACTGTGATTCTTCCCTTTCGTGGAAAAGTAGCATCTATTTTTCAGCAGCACCTCCTATGGCAATGAGATTGGTGTGACATGTTCATTCTCAGCTGACTGCGGTTTCAGCCTTACAACAAGGAAGGGCTTTATCAGCGGTTTGATCTCACCCAGCCCAAACTACTCAACAGTCTTTCTCCGGTTTATCAAGACTTCATTCCAGCCTGCAACCTTTGCTAGGAACTGGAAAAATTCTGTAATAAAAGGGGTTGTCAAAAAGAGATAGTATTTCTGGTTTATTGATTGTGAATGTACTTGCATAACATACGCACAGTCCAGAAAAGCTATCAGTCCAATAAATCCATCATTGCAAATACAGATTAAAATCTCTTCAATGGCATACATTTCTACAACCTCCCAGAGGATCTTTTTGGCTATTGCTCCCAGATTATGGAACGGCCTGCCGGGTAAGATCCATCATATTACCACACTAAATAGCTTTTAAAAAATTCTTAAGATGGATCTCTTCTGGCGGGCCTTTCTGAATAGATACCTAGCCATCAGAAAAGATAATCCAATGTGTCCTGATCTTGCTACAGCCACAGTCTATTGTTTATTTTTTAGTATTTTTAAGTACATTTTAATTTCTGAATTATCAAATTGTATTTTAAGAGGTGGGTGGGATGGAGGGTTTTGGATGTATATTTTATATGTTATAAGCCACCCCAATTGCGTTTCGTAGAGGGGCGGGGTATAAATTATTATTATTGTAATTATTATTAAAGGATCAAGGCCAGCCCTAAGTTTAAGGGGGCTGTTGCAAACGTGTGCTCCAGTGGATCCCTAGGGGGTTAATAATTGCCCTTTTAAGTTGTCAATGGTAGCTTCAACATGATGGTCTTGCAGAGCATTGTGGGAATATAAATCAGAGTCCTGGGTTACATTAGGGGAGACTATAGGAAATTGAAAGTCCTGGCTTGCTGACTCAGGGCAGGCAATGCAGAAATTAATGTGCTCAATTTGCACATTAAAATCTGCATAGTTTATTTAATTTCCACATTATTTAATTTTGTGGATATTCTGAGTGTGGTCACATCACAAAAGTTATGAATGAGAAGAAACACACAAGACAGGATAAGCTGCAGCAGTTTGCTTTTGCCTGAGCCTACTGGGAAGAGCAAAATTCTAACCCCTCCTCTTGTCTCCCCACTGCTGAATTGAGTGCAAACTACTTTTGCACGTTGAACTCAGTGGGCAGTGATGGAAGTAAGCTGAAGACAAAGGGTGAATGTGGCAAGAGGAAAGAGAAACTGGGACATTTTAAAAGCAGTTGAAAAAATGGGATGACAAAGGATTAATTGGGACTGAACCTACCAAACTGGGACAGTTGGAGGAAATGCAACCATTGGATGACTTTATTGTATATGGGTAATTTTCTGTATGCACTTGGGAAGAGCACAATACAGATGAACAAGACTCATGTCTTCTGTAAAAGAAATAAAATAGATGCCCCCATGCAGGCAGGACTGTTTGTTGTATCACTAAAACACTTTATTTGTCATGACTAAAATCCACAGGGTGAATTTTATACTGCTTTTGTGATTTGTATCAAGTGCTGGTTTCTTTCAAGGAGCTCCACCAGAGAAAGCAAAATGACAGAGGTCAGGTGGGTGAGGAGTGAGGATGAAAAGATAGGAGTAAGTTTGAGAGAGCCAAGAAAGGGTGAGGATGAGGTAGAAAGGAATTGTGAAATTGTGGGTGAAAGAACGAGAGGGGTTTGTTATTATTATTCCATAAGAGTGAAAAGAAATTAGGAAGAAGTCTTGAGAGGCAGTGAAACAAGATTCTTATTCATTGTTCAGAAGAGTAAAGCATCATATGAGTTTTCTGCTCCATGTCTGTTGAAGCGGAACCAGTATCCTTTGCTAGAGTTTCTATGGGTGCCATTGTCTGTTGACTATTCAGATAAAAGAATAGTCCCCCTCAGCCTTCTGCTCACATCTTTCTTTGTTAGTTTGTTCCTCACTTGTGACCTGAATTTATTTCAGTTTGGGGCACAACATTTATTTATTTATTTATTTATTATTTATACCCCACTCTTCAGCCACTAGGCTATCAGAGCAGCTTACAAATTGTTTTAAGCAATATCAATTTACACATCTACACTGCATTAAGCAGTTTCCAATGTGTGTGTTATCTTCTCCAGTCACTATGGTGGGCCTTTATCTGAGTTTCAACCTCAGTTTGGGGGAGGGAAATAGTTTGGGGGGGGACTACATATCCCCAAATCATCCAGCTAGCATAGTATCTGGCTGTTCTGACTGGCAGAGTCTGGGATTTGTATTCCCAAAAATGGATTTCTCCAAGCTGTGATTGGACCCATTTGGCTTTCATGAATGCTTAGGAATAGAACAACGCTGGCAAAAATGTGAGATTCGTCAGAATATTCGTACTTTTACTTTCCCATCAATAACTGTCCGACCAAGAGGAAGGACAGCTTCTCTCTTGCATTATGTCTTTCTTTCTCTCTTTCTTCCCTTCCATCCTCCCATTTATGATTAAAGATATCTGAGGACTCCAATTTTAATTCAAGATATAATAAGCACATCACCATCCACACTTCCCAGGCTGTGGAGTGTAAGCAGTTTGTGTTCACATTGACAACTGGCTGCAGACTACATCTGGGTGGGGAGAGGGGATATGGTGTGAACATTAAAAAGTTCACATAATAAAACGAGTTCAAATCCACACAAATCACTGTTAAATAATGCTTTAGGCAATGTATGTGTGCATGTCCACCTTCAAATCATCTCTCAACTTATGGTGAACCCGTGAATGTCATAGGGATGTCTTCAGACTCATCTCCATGAGCCAGGAGACACTGGCTGCCCATGGTGTATCCTGACTGCGATCAAGTCTGTTCCTTACCTATTCTCTACACAAAATGGTCTGGAGTCCAGACAAGCATGCCAGCCCATTGCTGCAGCCACTGCTGCTGCTATCTCACTGACTCTCCCAGGAAGCTGGCCTGCAACATGTGACCAAGGCCCCGTGCATGTGACCAGCCTTGCAGGTGACGGTCAAAGATGGGGTAAAATGGAGTAAATTGCCCATATGGACAAGCCCTTAGGCAAAGAATCCTCAGAGGTGGTTTGCCATTGCCTTCCTCTGAACTATAGCCTATAGCAACTGGTATTCTTTGATGGTTCCCCCATCCAATTACTTACCAGGCTTTGCCCTGCTTAGCTTCTAAGATAAGAGACTTTATCAGACCACCCTCCATTAATGTTTCTTTTCCACCATATTTTTATGCATTTATCCCCTAGCGAAAGAACCCTTCCTATCAGACCTACCTTAAGGTTGCATGAAAAGGCAGCCCCAGCATTGACGAAGCATAAACAGAGCTCCATTCACTTCCGTGCCTGTGATTTCACAGATTCTCGTGAAAAGATGCAAGCACAGTAAATTTTTAAAAAATACACCAAAAGAAAGACCAAAAATATACATACAAGCACAGAAACACTTTTAAACTTGAAAGTGAAACAGGGAGGTTCATAAAAGGAGGGTCCCCTTCCTGGTTTTCATGATCTCACCCAGAAGTGTTATGCCCATTGACGCTGTATTCACATGAGCACAATGGCGCAAGGTTTCAAGCATTGGCAATACTGGCAACAAAGCACCACAGGAGATGGCTTTTTGACAAGACAAAATCACGAAAGGATTACATCATCTGATATGTGTACCCTTTTGCATTCATTAGGCATCATTATGACGCCATATTTGGCACATCTGATAAAGTCCAAGATGGGATCTGGTGCCTTCGGGGTATTTAGGTTCTTTTAGTCAATGGCAGAAGGCATTCAAGCAGAGTGTACAATTTAAAAGATATATATGCAGAGGTAGCCATGTTGGCCATGCAGCAAAATGTAGCAAACTCAAAAAACCAAATTATGGTGATACCTTTGTGAGGCCAACCAAAAGGCACAAATACATTACACTAGTTTTTGAAGCATGCAGGCTTCATCAGGCATAGATGTTAAATGTCATTTTAGATGAAGAAATATGATGATGGAGGGTTAAAGCCAGCAAGGGATGTTGCCCCTAGCTGAATCAAACCTCCCTCCACCACCATCTTAAAACTCAACTTTAACATCTCAAGAAAGATGCAACTCTGTGACCCTCCATCACCATGTATCTTCCCCTAAAATGACTTTTAACATCCATGGCTGATGAAGAAGCCTGTGAGCTTTGAAAGCTTGCATAAAGTATCTTGCGCCTTTTGATTGGCATAATAATGATAGCGTGTGTTTTTTGAAGTTTGCTATATTGTACAATTTAAAACATGTCTGTAAGCATGTGGAGAAAGTTAAATAAAAGGGTACATCACAACATATTAAAAAAAAAACACCAAACAATCCAAAAAGACAATCTGACAGAACTGGGTATGGACCAGATATGGAAGTAGGAAAGGATGGATGTGTGTGGACTTTAGATATGTGCAGGTCCCTGTTTATAACTTTACTCCCAAAGGATATTCCATTTGCAGAATGCACATAGTTGCTGGACAGAGCTAGAGAAAGAGGTGGAGGCAGGAGGGAGGAAAGAAAGAATATATTGAGTTCTGGTATGGTGGGGAAAAACACCCAGCGCTTTTGACATCCCATAAATCACAATTTATTCATGCCTTTCTTTTTTTTATACAAGTAAAAAGGAAAGAGAACCCTCTCTGGAAGCAAACGAGCCTCGCTCCTCTGCTGAATGTGGCCTGTCAGTGCTGTTGCATTGTTCAAGGAGATTTAGAAAAATTACCCCAAGCCCCACTTCCCTTCATATCAGTAATTGTGAATCGGAGCCACAGGACTTCACAGGAGTGCTGCCTTTATGTCACGTTGCTGGAGCATCTCCATGGAGAAGGCTTTTCTCCAAACTCCCTGGTGTGTGTTTATTACTTGGGTCTCTGATGGCAGCCTGAGTTGGGAGGAGATTGGAAAACTTTGGAGCACTGTTAGAAAAACTGTTGTGCCCTCAGCCTGAGTGTATGGTCTTAGGCCTTTCCCCCTATTTACAAAGGCTCTACTTACATTGCTCCAGTTTCCTCCCATCTCACATCTCTTAAGCATAACTTGGGATGTCCTGGGCCAAATCTACACTACACAAATAATCCAGTTTGAAACTGGATTATTTGCCATGGCTCCTTCCTATTGAATCCTGGGATTTGTAGTTTGACAAGGCCTTTAGCCTTCTCTGCCAAGGAGTGCTTGTGCCTCACTAAACTACAAATCCCATGATTCCGTAGGAAGGAGCCATGGCAGTTTGAAACTAGATTCCTTGTATAGTGTGGATTTGGCCTTAGTTCATTAGCCACATTAGTATCCTGCCTTTCCTTCAGTGAGCTCAAGGTAGTATATGTGACTCTCCTCCACCCCAGTTTATTTGCACAACAATCCTGTGAGGCAGATCAGGTTGACAAAGAGTAACTGGCTCAAGGTCACCCAGTGAGTTTCAAGGGGACCTTTCATGCTCTACAATTATAGTGTTGTATTCTGCTCTAACTGCCACGGCAACATCCTGTGGTATCCTGGGTTTTGTAATTTGAGGGGCACTGAAACACTCTGGTTGACAAGTCTAAATGGCCCACCTTAAACTGCCTGCCCCAGAATTCCCCAGGGAGATCCCATGGCAGTTAAAATGAAATATAGTCCTATACTTCTGTAGTGTTAAAGGGCCCATGGTTTCATGAGGACTTGACCTAGCCTTTCATAAGTTCCAGTCTAATATTCTATGCACTACATCATGTTGCCTCTTCCTATGCAAATCTTTGAGTCATGCAGACTTTCAGATGTTGCTGAACTGCAACTTTCAGCAGCCCTGGGTGGCATAGCTAGTGTTGAGGAATGCTGGAAAATCACCATTCAAAAACTTTTAGAGGGTTTCACAAGTCCCAACTCTGCTCCAAAGCCAGACCCAGCAATCCATCTCAGCTGCTTGCTGGTGTGCTTCCTGAAGAGGCTTAAGGTGCTGATGGTTCAGATGCAAAGCCTGGGAAAGTGAGTTTTGGGGACTCCACTTCCCAGAACCCCCAATCAACATGGCCACTTCAGTTTTTAAAAAAGCAACTTTTCCAAACTCTGTTCAGACATAATATCAAACATCAATGAGATGCTCATTGCTCCTTCCTACTCATCCTTTCTAAGTGTCACTGATGAAAAGGGGCATTACAAAATTTCCCCTGTTTTTCAAAGTTCTCTTATGTTTCTTCATGGAGTTGCATATTCTACAGAGTTCCAAATGCACAAGTCTTTCCAGCCCACTGTCTCTTTCCCCACCAGAGTACTACTGATTCTAAGGGTCATTTTCATCTACCGTAATTTAGAAAGTATGCATTCAGTGGTAATCTGCAAGGAGCAAAACTCCACATGGGAGTAGCTTTGACTATAAGCACTTAAGAAAGGCCTGGGTTTTGGTACATGACCACCATGCTATTGTAATAAAAGTATGTGTTATTGGAGTGAGCATTTGTATGCTTGGCTGGTTGTATACAAAGTCTGTCTATTAAATAACAAGACTGCATTTCTACCTTTTAGGCAAATCAGGGAGAACTGATTGTGAATGCTTGAATAGTGACCTTGAACATCTCTGAACCTACATGACAAACATCAACAGTCTCAGCCATTCAGTTAATTGTCACTCATTGTTTAAAGCAGCTGTATTGTCTGTTGTGTGCTGGGAAAATGCTAAGTTTAAAGTTGAGCAATGTGACGTTCTGCAGCAACTTGAGGCAGACCCAAACCTTTTTCAAAAAAAATCATCACTTGTGAGGAAACCTGGATCTTCCAGTATGATCCTGGGACAAAATGACAGTCAATACACTGGAAAACACCATCCTCACCAAGAATGAAAAAAGCACATAAAAGCAAGTCCATGTTCATTGTTTTTTTCAACATCAAGGGCATAATTTTGGCAGAATGGGTTCCAGAAGGCAGAACAGTGAATCAGCATTATTATAAGGAAGTTTTGACAAAGCTGAGAGAAGAAGTTGGGGGGGGGGAGGCCAGAACTGTGGGGAAATGCTTTCATTTTTCATCGCGACAATGTGCCTGCTCATACAGCACTTTCTATGAAGCAGTTTTTGGCCTATAAACACATTAGTACACTTGAACATCCTCCATATTCACCAGATTTGGCACTATGCGACTTTTTTCTTTTCCCTAAAGTGAAATCAGTGCTTAAAGGAACATGTTTTGAGTCAATTGATGCAGTAAAAAGGAAAACGGCAGATGTGTTGAAACAGCTGGCAGAAACTGATCTGCTCCATGCCTTTGACCAGTGGAAAATAAAGTCTGCAACAGTGTGTGATTGTGAATGGGGAGTATATTGAAGGGGAGAAGCATTAGAATTGTAATATAGCTAAATAAAGGTGGGTTATTGTATCAGTCTTGTTATTTAATAGACAGACCTCGTATGTGTAGCCTGTCACACTTTTGCCATGTCTCCTTTCCTCCATCTCCCCTGACATCTGAGAGTGAATGAGAGAGCGTCTCACTGTTCCTGGTTGTTGTGACTTGTCCATGTTCTGTGGTGTGGCTGAGAACAAGTGGAGTGGAAACCATAACAGCCCCTGCAAGCTACTGATAATGCAACAAAATAAAGGCAATTTCCAACTCGCTAGTTAACAATAGCTGAGCAAGTCAGGTGGTGACTAATGAATCAGTAAATTACCTACTGAGCTGGTGGGGAGATGTTTGTGAAACAATGGGGAGGGGGGATACAGCCTGAAAATATGGCTTTCCTGAGCATGGACTCCATTGTGTCTCTTCAACCCATGTTTTGCTTCCAAAATAAGGCATTTTATGCCTACTGCTTTACAACTGGATCCATTTACCAGCATTTCATGAATTTAGCACATTCTTTTAATTCTCTGTCTCTTGCAAAGAATATCCAACAAAGGGCAGTAACCATCAAAAGCAAGAACATTAATTCTAGAAATATTGTTTTAAAAGACAATCCTTACTGCTGTGGCTTCAGAGACTCACACTCACAATGATGTGGCAGCAGCCAAGCCTTCCAAATCAATCCACTTACCGTATGTGCTCCCAAAAGACCTTCTTGGAAAGGCATGTTTTCACTTGTTGAGGGAAGGCAAATCAGGATGAAGCCAGATGGGCTTTTCTTTCTGCCTTTGCCTATCTTAGCTGTCTTTTTTCTTTACCATGGATGCAACTCATTTGTGAAGGAGGTTCAGATTCAGGATTCTATTTCCACCTTTCTACCCATGGCTGGAGCCATTCTACCCATGGCAGAAACACTTTCCTATCTTCTGCAAGTTCAGCTGGCAGTGTAATGGGCATTGGCCTTGTGCAGAGCTCCTCTAAGAGAAGACAGCAATTAAGCTCTTTCACATTCTATATGTATTTGTCATCAGCACTCATGTAAAGTCCTTCCCAATGCCAACTAAATGTGTTGGCCATGGATAGGTCAGGAGTGTAGCTATGAGAGGAGGGGGAAAATGAAGGCATTAAATAAGAATTCTGCCCCAGTTATGAAACACTCCCTCCGTCCCCAGATTTCTAGCATTGTCTCTGGCTTTTCTTCGCAAACGAAGATTTAGGAAGGACTCATCCCATGCTTTCTGCAACTGCGCTGATGACTTAAAAGGCCAATCCGAGATAAACAAGTCCAGTTGCAGAAAGCACAGCAGAAGGTCTCCTTGGGTGATGTTTCTGGGTTCTGATTCTTTCTGCGTTGTCATTTCCCTTCAAGACTTGTTCTCAAATAAGGCTGCAGCATTGTGGATAGTGTGTCTCCAAGCCTCCCGATGTGAGACCAGGGTGGACCATTGTTGGTGATCAATTTGGCCGAGCCTGAGATGTTGTTTCAGAGAGTCCTTGTATCACTTTTTGGAGTGCCCCTCTTACGCTGACCCGTGGTGAGTTCACCGTAGAGTACTATTTTGGGGAGGCGATGGTCCTCCATCCTAGAAATGTGCCCTGCCTAAAAAATTCAGTTGAATATTTAGAAATACAATGTAGGCACCCAAAAAGGGCTTGTCTACAGGGGCAATATACTCCATCCTGCCCCTGACTTGGAGCCCTGCAGTCCTGACAATGCAGGGCTTTTGCCCCATTCTGCCACCGGGCAGTCCTCACGACCCCCTGGGAAAATGCAGGTCTAAGACAACAGAAAGATGGGGTAGGGTCCAATAAAGTGTTCTAAAATAGCTAGTTGTACCCAGCGTAACATACACCATTATAGTAGATTGACATGGTTCAACTACACATTATTATTTTAGCTCCCCCTCCCAAAAAAAGGAACACTTTACAGTAGTATGCCACCTATATTTGACCGTATTTCCCATTGGAGACTACTTCTATGATTTATCCTCTTCTACATTTCTAAAACATTGCATTGTTTTACATGTGGGTGGTGATTGGCTGAGGGAGTGAGAGGAGGGAGTGGCCCTTGTGAGGCTGGGGGTGTAGATGCAGATTGAGTGGCAGAAGTGGATTGTGAGGTGGAGAGGGAATTTGCATGTGGGTGGTGATTAGCTGAGGGAGAGGAGGGAGGGCCCTTGTGAGACTGGGGGTGTAGATGCAGATTGAGTGGCAGGAGTGGATTGTGAGGTGGAGAGGGAATTTGCATGTGAGTGGTGATTGGCTGAGGGAGAGGAGGGAGGGCCCTTGTGAGACTGGGGGTATAGATGCAGATTGAGTGGCAGGAGTGGTTTGTGAGGTGGAGAGGGAATTTGCATGTGGGTGGCAATTGGCTGAGGGAGTGAGGGGATTGGTTGGGTAAGCAGCCAATCAGCACACTGGGAGAGGAAACATACCCAAGAGTTTTATATATATAGACACCTGGTCTAATCTGTTCCCACCAGGAAGAAATGGATTGGGCCCTACGAGACCATGAGTGTGCTGGATTGCCTCTCTCTCTCTCTCTCTCTTTGAAACAAGGAGTCCTGCAATATGTGACCAAGGCTGGGCACATGCAGGGGGCCTTGATCATCTGTTGTGGGCTGGCTTTCTAGCTTCTGGGGGAGCCAGGGAGATGGCAGCGATGGTGGCTGCCATGACGGGCCAGTGTGCCCATCTGGACTTCCTCTTGTTTGGAGGTAGTAATGGTGGAGGAACGGGCCTGATCTGCAGCTAGGATATGCTGGCTGGAAGCCGTTGTATTCTGCTTCATGTAGATGAGTCCAACATTACCATTGGGAATATGAACATAACAAGTAGAATTGTTCTCAGTATGAATGGTTTTCAATGTCTCACTCTCTGGACTGCTGGCAATTTGGGGAATGAGGACAAAATTTATGTGGGGGAAATTCCTATGGGTAGGGGACAGCACTATCATTTCCCTTCTCCAACTACACCCTTGGGAGAGATGTTTCCCTTATAGATGGCGGGGAATTCAGGAGGCGTCATGGCTGCAGTACACATGAGAGGCCAAGGAATAGACCTTGTGGTCCCTGTCCTTGGTCTTTCAATGCAAGGGAAGTTATGTGGACCCTTAAATCTTTTTCCATTGTGTGCATTTTAATTCTCTGAAATACAAAACAAAACTCTCCAAATTTTTATCCCCTCTGGGTAATATAGCAAGTGTGTGTGTGTGTGTGTGTGTGTGTGCATTTTTGAACACTTTTTCACACTTACAAGACCTTTTTTTGGTGCAAATTGTAGGAATGATCTTTGTACAAACTACAGCAGTGAGGCTGGGAGGAGGAAAGTATGTTTATCTTCTGGATCTTGAACAGCGAGTGAAATCTTGTGTATGTATTCGGTGGAGCTCGTCATTTTTTTGGATACAGTATCCAAAGTGCCAGACACCTTTTGCCATCGAGGATAAGAAAAGTGGTGAATACTGGCAAAGATCTTATTCGCTGCTTGAGAGTGCAAAGATTTCTTCTAGAAAAGCCTCCGCTAACATATTTCCCCTGGATATCCAAAAAGGTGAAGTCTTCTCCCTCTTTTCCAACTGAACAGGGGCAACCTTGTGGTCTATCAGTGGCCTGGGCGGACCAGTGCCCTACTGCCATGAGGATGTTATTGCACACAGGAGAAAACTGTTGGGCAAGGAAGTACTGGATACTTCATTGAGCAACAACTAAAAATGTACACTAACATAAACCAGCAAGAGGTTGTTGAGTAGTGTTTATATCTCTGCTTCTAATATGGAGAATCTCAAGCACTATTGCTGGCATCCTATTAATGATCCCCTTCCCTGCAGGAAAATCTCCAAAGAAGGGAGAGTCTACCATTCCTGTTGAAAGACCTGGGCAAAGAAAATGCTTTTTGGTTAGTGACTTTCCCAAGTTTATTTTTTTGGACATAGGGCACTAGCAACTGGCAGCAAGTAATACTATGCCAGCAATTACACCCTCCATCACTTTCCTATCAAGGCATAAATAGCAGCAAATCGCATCCCCGCCATGCTGGTGCTGACCTTCATTTCTGAAGGTTAATGTCACAGTCTGTTTAACCATAATCCAGGCCCACATTTTCCCCAAGATTGGATACCGTTGCTTGAGCCAGTAAAAGTTCATTATGTGGAGCTAACAAGGGACTTTTACAGGCATGGAAGATATCACAGAAAAGAGACAAGAAAGGAAAAAAAGAACAACTTCTAAGGGGAAGGTGGAGTGGGGATGGTATATCTCCAGATGTGAAGGCATGCTTGAAGCACAGCGCATTCCAGTCAAATACAACTTCATCCTTATTCTTCTGTGAAACAATACATCTGCTAAATGGCAGAAATGCAAAATCTGTGTCAGCTATGCAGGCAAAATCTGTGACTGTGAGGTTATGGTGATGGATACGAGTGTACAACTAGCTACTTCAAGCCAGTGTGGTATAGTGACTTGAGTGTTGGACTGGGGACTTTATCAGACACAGCTAAAACCACATCATAGGAATGCAACAATAACAAAAACGGGCAACATTACCAGATTTCTTTGTCCTTCAGTTGTTCTGGGGGTGTAGTGTGAGTATGAATTCCACATCCCTTTTTATTGACAGCTTAGCTCATCAATAGAAAAGGGATGCGTTATTCACACCCGCGCTATGCCGCTGGAACAGCAGAAGGATGAGTGTGTCTGGTAACATTGCCCCTTCTGTTCTTGTAGTGTTCCTTTGATGTGGTTGGGGATGCAGTTTTGTGCCACACACCCCATGACTGATAAAGTCCTATGACTATAGGAAACTAGGTTTCAAATCCCCACTCAGCCAAGAAAGCCCTTTAGGTGACCCTAGGCAAGCCATACTCTCACATCCTTAGGCAAAGGCAAACCTCCTTTGAATAAATTTTGCCAAAAAAATTGTTGGGTAGGGTTCCCATAAGCCATAGTCAATCTGAAGGCCTGTAAAAACAACATCATGGGGAAGCTGCTTTTACTTACTTCAGCCACAAAAATCTAGGCTGTCTGCAATCTCCCAGAGGGCCTTTTCGGTAATCAACCCCAATTTATGGAATGGCCTGCCTAACGAGATCCGTCAGATGACGAGCTTAAGTAGCTTTTAAAAAGCACTAACGATAGATCTCGTTCGGCAGGCCTTTCCTGATTAAATCCCGGCCTCAGGAGCTGCGTCTTCTGGCCTTTTTAAATCTTGTGTATATTTGTTTTTAATGTGATTTTAGTTAGATGGTTTTAATTTTATATTGTTTAATGTCTTTTTATGGGGGAGGGTGGGTGTGGGTGGTGATTTTAGTCATTATTACAATGTTTTAATTGTTGGAAGCTGCCCTGATTGTTTTTAGCAGAGGGGCGGGGTAAAAATTATTATTATTATTATTATTATTATTACTTCCTTAGGCATTTTCCTCCCATTTGTTTGTTGCTGTAAAACCCATGGCTGTCATCAGTACAGAGAAAAAGGACCAAAGTCTCAAAATTTTACTTTTATGGCTTCTAGAATTCTAGTTGCCATGCTGGCTGAGGATCCTGGGCATTGATAATCCAAAAACCATGCCCTTTCCAAGATCTGAGAGACAAGTGTCATTAAGAGGGTTGAAGTTGTCTTGTGATATAGTGGTCACCATCAGATTTAAGATGTATTAAAATTCAGAACAGGTCTAGCAACAGCTAGTAGCCATGACAGCTGAATGAAACAGCAACATTTAGAGTTGAAAAGCATGAGAATTTTGTTTGGCTCCTTTTGAAGAAGTACATTACAATGTTTGTGAATGCCTTCTTCTTATCAACAGAAAGATTTTCAAAAACCAAATGTGAGAGAAAGTGAAACTAACAGATCCCACCAGCCAGGCAGACAGCTTTGAGTGCTTAGCCCTTAAGAATCTGGCTTTGAATCCTTGTATATCCAACCAGGGTACATAATTAGAGATGCTATTACTTTTTTTCTGAGAAACTCCTATCTTTCACAGTTTCTTGGCAAGCAAGTACAACACAACCCTGACTGTGTCTTTTCAAGTTGCCTAGTGCAAACCACTAAGCATTTTGATTTGCTTTTGAGAAGAATTTACTAATATTTCCAATTTTTTTATTGGTTTGGTTGTACAAACTTTCAGGTTTTGTTTAATCGGATATGGGAGAAAACAAAACTGACAGATTATTTCCACTCCATGTTTAGAGACAATGTACATGTTGGGTCAATCCTGAGAGGAGACCTTTTACTTTTCAACCTCACTTGCAGACTTCCCAGATGTACCTGACTGGCTCCTGTAGGAAAGAGAATGACTAGTGGAAGAGGGGGGTCTGACTTCTGCTCATGCTCATAGACTTTTGTTCCTAATCATATACACCTTCATTGCTGACCATAGGGTACAGCAGGAGGAGGCACCCTGCTCCCCTTCTGATGTTTTCAGCTACAAATCTGGCTTCCCCCACCCTCCCCATCCTGATATCTCCCCCACACCTCTGCTGGTCTGATTTGCATGCATTAAATAGGTAGGACAATAACAGGGAAGAAGCAGGCAGTGTGGAAGGAAAGTGCAGCACCATACCAGTATTGAAGCAGAGGTGTGATGATTATTGATCCACTACCACTATGTTTTTGCCCACTTCCAAAATGGGATTTATGTGAGATGACTACCTCTTGTAATAAAATCCCCAGACTTGTCAGCTGTTCTCAAAGCAGCCTTCACCACTGTCCCTGTTTCTGGCACAGGCCAGCCTCTGTCCCCATTGCTGGTACCATCTCCGCAACCTCCTCCAGGCTGTTGCTCCTTGACCACCCGATCATTTGGCTGGGAGAGCAATTCAGGGCTGGGCTGGAGGAATAGCACCAGCAGCTGGGACAGCTCTGAAGTTGAGGTGCTGCCACTCAGCATGGTGGATGGAGGCTTAACTAATCCAGGTGGAAAAAGCATTAACTAATCCAGGTGGAAGAAGCAGGAACTGCACAGATGAGAAAAAATCTCAACCCTTAACAAGGGCTGTGCTTTGATGGCTGAAGGAAGCATAGAAGATGCTGCTGTGTACCCTACCTGGCATGGTTGCCAAGCGTTGAGTTGCCACTCTGGTTGTCAGTTCAGGATCATCCCAGGTCCTTAGGTTTCTGAGCCAAAACAGAGAGTGATTTCAAGTATATTGTAGAGTCTACAGTCTATGACACAGACCAAGTCAATAAACTTTGCCTTGGTGCGGTGCAGCCTCCTGCCCTCAAATTGTTTTTATCTTCTTCTTCTTCTCCTCACCAACTCGCCCGTTCTTTTCATTAGTTTCCCGACTTGCATTAGGAAGTTGGAGAAAGATAGATTGCACAAAGAATCTTGTTCAACTATTTTATTTCAACCATAATCATTCCTAATCCAAATTTGCAGTGAGAATGTATTACATAGCCTAATCAGTCACATATATTGCACTTCGCTTTCAATTTAGTGAAAAGCAAAAGCCGTTCCTAAGGCAGAAAGATGTTAAATGAACATCTCCTCCATTATGCTCCTTTAGATAGATAAAGCAGTGCTGATATTTTAGTGCAATGGTTGTGTTGGCAGCAATCTCTCTCTCTCTCTGCATTTTCCAGCCCTTCACAGAGCAAAGACCAAAAAAAAAAAAAAAAAGGATTTATCCTCCACCAGGAGAGTCATAAAGAGGCTATCAGGGGAGATCATCCTCCAATTTGTGCAGAAGCAACTGTGGATGATGGTTGATGGCATAATTGCAATTCCACTGGAATGCAATGACAGATTTGGGCTCAGATCTTCAGACTCTTAGAGGAATACCCTGAAGCCCTGAAGCAGTCAATAGTACTCAATAGTCAACCCTTAAGTAGTCAATAGGCCAGCAGGCATATATTATGTTGAATCCACGCTAAGTTAATTGAACTTATATCCCTCTGAAATCAATGGGACAACTTATTTGTGACTTAAGTCCCATTGATTTCTATGGGACCTAACCCATTACAGTCATGAACACCAGGATGGGGAACCTTTTGAACTCCAATACCTATGAGTCTGGGGGTGCATCCACACTAAACAAATAATCCAATTTGAAATGGGATTAATTGCCATGGCTCCTTTCTATGGAATCCTGAGGTTTGTAGTTTTGTGAGGCACCATCACTCTTTGGCAGAGAAGGCTAAAGACCTTGTCTAACTACAAATCCCAGGATGCCATAGGAACAAGCCACGACAAATAATACCATTTCAAACTGGATTATTTGCTGTAGTGTGGATTAGGTTTTGGCCAGCCTGACTAGTCTGACCAAGAGTGAAGGATGGAAGGAGTATAAGAGTACATCTGGAGATGTCTCCCTACCCTCAAGTATACTGAAACTGCACACAGGGGAAAGCATGATTGAACTCACTGCCCCATCTCCTTTCCATTCAGCATAATTCCCAACAGAGCCAAAGTAGTTAATGTGTGATACCCATACATATACACAGAAACACTGATTTCATGGACTGCCAAAAGAAAAATCTTTGGATTTGAGAGCAAATCAAACCTGAACTCTCCCTAGAGATCAAGATGACTGAGCTGAAACTGTCATACTTTGGACATCCCATGAGAAGACATGACTCATTAGGAAAGATAATGACACTTGACAAGGTAGAAGGCAGTATGAAAAGACGAAGACCCCATTACAGGTGGATAAATGCAACCAAGGAAACCACAACCCTGAGTTCACAAGATTTGAGCAGGGCTGTTGATAGCAGGGTGACTTGGGGTGCATCTACACTATAGAAATAATGCAGTTTGACACCACCTTAAGGGCTGTGGTGCCATCCTATGGAATCCTGGGATTTGTAGTTTTGCAAGGTCTTCAGTCTTCTCTGCCCAAGAGTGCTGGTGCCTCATAAAACTATAAATTCCAGGCTTCCATAGGATGGAGCCATGGCAGTTAAACTGATGTCAAGCTGCATTGTTTCTACAGTGTATAGGCACCCTTGGAGATCTCTCACTTGTAGGGTTGCCATATTTCAAAGTTGACTTGATGGCAGTTAACAGCCACACAACACAGAAAACTATCCAGCAATGTGGAGACAGGACATGCACCAGGCTTCAAGGGATGTCAATTTAGGGATCAGTTCTTATCCTAGTCCCAGTTCATGTGCAAAAAAAGCAGGCCAGATGTGCAATCCCTAGAAACCTGGAGTCTTACCTAAAGCTTGGGAATGTTAATTTTTGGGACTATACCTCCCATGGCCATTGGTTGTGATAGCTGAAGGATTGTGGGAATTGTAGTCCAATAATATAACTTGTCTAAGCTGTGCCCTTGATCTGCTACATCAAAGCAATTCTGGGGAAACAGGCAGGTGTGCCAGGGGTGGGTGGTGTTTTTAGTCATTATTATAATGTTTTAATTGTTGGAAGCCACCCCGATTGTTTTTAGCAGAGGGGCGGGGTATAAATAAATATTATTATTATTATTATTATTATTATTATATATTTCTCTGTCCCCCACCCCAAGTGCAAGTCCATTTTGTTAAAGCTAATGTGAACAAACAACCCTACACAACAGTGGCTGCTTTAAGGGACCCCCCCCCCAATACATCACAGGAGTATCCTTTTTTTAAAGGTGTTTGGATCCATCTGGAATAATAAAAAGTGTTAACAGGAGTCTGAATAGTGTTAGGAAGGCTAGAAACTGGCCAAGCTTCATGATTTCACATTTATTTGCCAAATAAATGCCTCCCTGATTTGTTTCCAAAAATAGATGCTGAAAACCAGGTGCCTGGCTTTCCAATTTTCCATGTGGCAGGTTTAAAAGTTGCAGGAGGCATTTAGCAATTATCATAACCATTTACATTAATATAGTGATTTTAGTAAACAAGGGCTCTACAATGCCGCTTGCACGTTTCTGAACTCATTACTGCACGTCTGCCTGCCTCATTTATTTCTTCATCCGCTTTGCAAAAGATTCAGCTGATTCGGGAAGGCAGCTCTCTACTATGGAACAGAAACACTGCCTGGTGTACTAAAATACAGTCACTGACATTTTGAAATACTAGTGTGTGTATATATGTGTGTGTGTGTGTGTGTGTGCAGTGCATGTCCTTTTTCTAAAGGAAAAACAGTGGTGCACATTCATGTCACTCAATAGAAGAGATGGATGGCCTAAGCACTGGCTTTAGTCTTGAGCTGAACAGTTTGTCACTGTGAAGCAATTGCAAGGCAGACTCTGCCAAGCAGGTGAGCTGATACACTGGCGAGCAGGCATAAATAGGTACAGCGGTTTGTCTTTACACCATAAAGCAGTTGCTGAGCCTGTGGAAGCAGACCCCACTCTGAAGCTATTATTTGTGCCACCTGACAAGCGCTGAGCTAGAAGTGGCAATACCTCCTCCTGACCACCAGGGGTGCCCAAGTGCAGTGAAGAGTAGACCATGACCATCACCTTCCTATTCCACTGAAAAGACACAGTAGCACAAACAGTAAGTTAGAATCATAGAATCATAGAATTGTAGAGTTGGAAGAGACCACGAGGGCCATCCAGTCCAACCCCCTGCCATGCAGGAATCACGATCAAAGCATCCCCGACAGATGGCCATCCATCCTCTGCTTGAAGACCTCCAAGGAAGGAGACCCCACCACGCTCCGAGGGAGTGTGTTCCACTGCCGAACAGCTCTTACTGTCATAAAGTTCCTCCTCATGTTGAGGTGGAATCTCTGTTCCTGGAGCTTGCATCCATTGCTCCGTGTTCCAGTCTCTGGAGCAGCAGAAAACAAGCCTGCTCCATCCTCAGCGTGACATCCCTTCAAATACTTAAACAGGGCTATCATATCGCCTCTTAACCATCTTTTTTCCAGGCTAAACATACCCAGCTCCCTAAGTCTCTCCTCATAAGGCATCGTTTCCAGACCTTTCACCATTTTCGTCGCCCTCCTATGGACACGCTCCAATTTGCCAATATCCTTTTTGAATTGTGGTGCCCAGAACTGGACGCCGTATTCTAGGTGAGGTCTGACCAAGGCAGAATTTGCTTGGATTTGCTTCCTAGAATCCTCAACACATCCTAGTTTTTGCCTTCTTGTGGTTGTTGCATACTATGGGTCTTTGGTAATCAAAGGGCTTGTCTATATGAGGGGAAAAGAAGCAGATTGCACCACAGTAATGGCAATTTGCAGCAGCTGCAATTTGTCTTAATGGGTGTTTTTGCAGGCATAAGCTTTGCATACTTGCAGATCCAGATGGTGGCTGCAAGTGAATTACTCGTGTTTTTAATTACTGCAATTTGTTGCTGTTGAGCTTTTTTTAAAAAAACCAAAACAAAACAACTATTTCCTATGTGTGATAGTGCGATATTTCACCTTTACAAAGAAGAAGAAGAAGAAGAAGAAGAAGAAGAAGAAGAAGAAGAAGAAGAACATTGTATCACCTTAGCACTCACTTGCTAAGGCAAAAATCAACATGGTGGCTCCAGGTGCTTGCCTTGTTAGCAAGCCCCACCCCCCATGCTCATCTGGCCAATCAGCTTTGCGCTTCTGCTTATATGGGAAAGCAAATCTATTTGGGTTGCTTGTCCCAACAAGTAAGAATGCACATTTTCTCCGCTGCTTTTTTAAAACTCCAGGAAAAGCCACAAAGGCTTTTCTTTCAGATTTTTTGGTGGGCTTGGCCCCCTTCCTTCCAAATAAGGTGCAACAATGTGGGATGCCATTAAGACAGCTTGTATTCTCCTCGCATTCATGAGGAGTATTTTCATCATTTAGATAAGCTCATGGTTTAGTGGCAATGACTCCATTTTATGATAGCAATACCAAATGTCTCTCTCTGGCTTTTCTTCGCAAACGAAGATTCAGGAAGGACTCATCCCGCACTTTCTTCAAGCGTGCTGATCACTAAAAAGGCCAATCCAAGATAGACAAGTCCAGTTGCGGAAAGCACAGCAGAAGGTCTCCTTGGGTGATGTTTTTGGGTTGTGATTCTTTCTGCGTTGTCGTTTCTCTTCAAGACTTGTTTGGCGTGAGTTCTCAAATAAGTCTGCAGCATTGTGGATAGTGCGTCTCCATGCCTCCCGATGTGAGGCCAGGGCGGACCACTGTTGGTGATCAATTTGGCCGAGCCTGAGATGTCGTTTCAGGGAGTCTTTGTATCGCTTTTTTGGAGCGCCCCTCTTACGCTGACCCGTGGCGAGTTCACCGTAGAGTCGTATTTTGGCGAGACGATGGTCCTCCATCCTAGAAACATGCCCTGCCCAGCGCAGCTGCGTTCTCAATATCATGGCCTCAATACTGGTGATCCCTGCTTGCACAAGGACAGCAACATTCGTCACATAGTCAGTCCAGTGAATATTTAGGATTGTGCATAGACAGCGCTGATGAAAGCGCTCGAGGAGTCGTAGGTGGTGGCGATAGGTGACCCATGTTTCACATGTGTACAAATGTACACAAGTTAGAAATGACCTTTGACTTTGTCCCTGTAAATAAGGAGTCAGATCAGTAATGCTATTCTCTTCATTGTTGATGATCTGTCTCTTCTTGCTCCCAGATTTGTTCTGCCCAATCCATGCCTGTGAGAGTTGATGTAACAGCTATGCTAGTATAGCAAAATTGCCTTGAATGACTGCTTTGGAGTTAGGCTCTGGTTGTTTTATTCCATCAGTGCAATGCCATCCATTATTTATTATTACTGTATTTGTAATTGATTTATTACATTTTCCCCACACACATAGCTCATGGTGGTATTGCATGTGATTTGTCCTATGGCTGGAGGAGAAATTCATTTAGTTTGTTTTTGAAGGCAAACTTAGCTAGGTTTTGGACTAATGCAGAAGCCCCAACTGAAAGTATCCTTTTGAGATTTGTATTTTTCTGAATTTTGCAATGGAACTCTCCAGTCAAATAAAGTTCCTGAAAAACTGACTAGGGGCTCCAGGATGAAAAGGTACAAAGTGTTGGACAAGCTTCTCTGAACATAGCTTGACCAGTGGAGGTTCATCGACCAGGCAGAGGAGATGTTACCACTATGCTTCGTCCATGAGCTGAAGGTGGGGGCAAAATGAGGACGTTGCTCCTCCAAATGAAAATTTTGCTCCCCCCCTCAAACAAACGAAATTTTCCCTGTTTCCAAATTTCTAGTATCGTGGACATTAAAACGTTAACACCTAGAAATCTTCCTTTTGCTGTGTTCTCATTCCTTTTGTAGCTATTCCTGTACCTTTTCCTTGGATGCCTGAACTGCATTTCTAAATGCTCAACTGTTTTAAGTTAGTACTAGAAATTTGAGTGCTAGAAATTTGAGACCTGAAGGAAAATGTCATGGGGGGGTGTTGTTATTGGGTGGGGGGCAATGACCTTCTTTCCCATAACTACACCTCTGAGGAAGTTGCCTGTGGATCTGACCATCACTTATGAACTTCCCATGCAGTGTATGGCTTCTGGGAAGCATTCATTGTGTTCTAGGCTAGTGCTTCTCAAAGTGGGTGGTCCATGGACCAGTGTTGCTCCACAATCCATTTGGCCTGGTGAGTTTCCAGGGTCCTTGGTGAGCTTCCAGAACAATTTGTAGTCAATGGGTCCAAAGTTCATAAAAATCCATGCCACTCTGGAGAGGGGGGGTGGGAATTGCTGGTCCCTCAGATCAGATAGCTTGAGAGCTGGGCCTCATGCTAAACCTCTACAGGGTAAGAAGTGAGGCCTAAAAGTCTTAATGAAGCACTGCATAATACAAGTATGTGTACTGCCTGCAACTGGGGTAGACCTGTTCCCAAGGTCCAAGGTCCACCCCATCCCTGTTTCTTGGGAAAGAAGAAGAGAAAGGGAAAGGTGGCATGAAGGGCAGTTTTGCTTGTCCCCCTCCCCAACTGGTTCAGGTGAAATCTTTCTCTAAGAAAGGAAGTGACTAAACTAAATTCTAGTTTTGGATAGGTGGGAAAATCCTCCATGCACTTAAAACAGCTTCCCCTCAAAAAAACAAACAAACAAAAAAAAACCCCTCAAGAATGTGTGAGGGGGCTTTTTCTCTTTAAAAACAACTGGGGCAAGGCGGGGTTCACACTGTGGCCCCTGGGAATCGCCTGCAACCGGCAAGCCACGCTTTGCCCATTCTTGGGCTAGAAAAGAGCCCAAGATCCAATATGATGTGCCCATTTTCCTTGACTGATAAGTCAATGCAGAAAAAACTTTAAGCCTAAAACCAGGGGAGGAGGGGTTTGGGGGGCTTGTCTATATAGGGCTATAAAATGTGGATTGATGCACACTCATGCCAATTCGCAGCAACTTTCATTTGTCTCAATATTTTTTTGGCAAGATGGCAGGCATGCGAAGCTATCCATGTTCATTGTTCAAATGGGCATGTCTACAAATCAAGATGGTGGGCGCGAGTGATTGACTTGTGTTTTTATTGGCACCAGTTGCTGCCACCGAACAGTACTTTTTAAAAGCATATCCAAGGTGTGGAAGCACAATATTCCACTCAAATAAATAAAAAATAAGGCTGTTTCATTGCCTCAGTGCATGATCGTTATGGCAAAACTCCAACATGGTGCCTGTGTATGTCTGACCAATCAGCTTTCCACTTCTGCTCTTATCAGAAATGCGCATCAAAGTGAATCGGTTGTACCAATGAGCGGGAATGCAATTCCCCGTGGAGCTTTTTTTTAAATGCAGGAAAAGCTGCGAAGGCTTTTTCTGCAAAGTTTTTGGCCCCTTCCTTTTTGGTGGATTGATGTAGGATCTCATTAAGACAAATCATATTCTCCTGTGAGCAGTATTTTCACCGTATAGACAACCCCTTTGTTTTGTTTTTGGTTTTTGTCACTGAAATGTCACCAAAAGTAGGAGAACTGGTCAGCTGGTCAGCACTGTAGGTACTAACCATGAACAACAATTTGTAGTGAAAAATATGGGTCAAAAGGTGATGGCCTTTGTTACCTTCTCAAAATGGCCCTCTTGGAAAGTCCTACCTCAGTGAAGGTTTGCTCATATTGGCCTTGCTATTTTTACAATAAGTAAGACAGCACACAAAGAGAAGGCATGTGGCACTATGCAGATAAATACCCACACTTCCTTTTCAAGAGAGCCAACAGAACTCATTTTTCCCTTCAAGTAGCATTGCCATTTAAGGTTACAATAATATTTGATATTCCCTTCACAATAATATAAATGAGAGATTGGATCCTGATGTTAGATCCTCGCCCTTTTTCTTTTCTTTTATCCTGATCCTTTGCAAGCTTTCCGGCTTTGATCACTGCATCATTCAGTTTCTGTCTCCCTTTATTTATTTTTCTTTTCTTTCTTTTATTTTTGCTCAGGAGGGCAGCTTTGTGGGAGAAACAGAGTCTCATTTTCCCAGGGGAAACTGGGGCAGCTGGTACATTTTACATGCATTCTATCAGCTACATTGACCTAACACATTCAGATCACCACAAAAGAAAAAGGAGAAAAAAAACCTTATTTACACCTAATAAACATGAGGATATGAAATGTGTATAGGGGGTAAATTATTGATTAAAACAATGGTGTGGAGCATCTTCTTCTGAAAGGCAGGTATCGCTTCTGTAGGTCTATCAGCATGCAGAAGGCAGCCTGCATTTGTTTCTTAGGAATGCAATGCAAACCTTTCATTTTCTCCTTTGCTTTTTACAAGCTGATTTGGGGAGGATATGGCAAACCTTAGTTATTGGTAGAGTGGGTGCAATTCATCTCAGAAGCACATCACACCATCCACTTCTATAAGACTGATACTCTCAGTAGCTAAATCACTCTGTATGTGTGTGTACCATTTCCCCGTATCAGGCTCTCTTTGCCAAATTCTGTCACACTTTAGTACAGGTTGAGCCTCCCTTATCCAGAATCCCGAAAGCTGAAATATTACAAAATCCCCAATTGTCTGCATGGATGGTTGAGATAGTGACACTTTTGCTTTCTGATGGTTCACTGTACACAAATTTTGTTCCATGCACAAAATTATTTTAAAATATTGAGTATAAAATGACCTTCAGGCTATGTGTATAAGGTGTGTACGAAACATACATGAATGTTGTGTTTAGACATGGTTCCCATCTCCAAGATATCTCATTATTGCTATGCAAGTATTCCAAAATCTGAAATTTTCCAACATATCTCTAATCCGAAGCATTTCAGATAAAGGAGACTCAACCTGTAAGACTAGTAAAGAGGACCTGTATGTGGATAAGGGGTAGTTCCATTCCCACTGGCTGTCACTGAGTTTTCGGGAGGAAAGTTGTTGTTGTAAGTGTTGATAAATGTCTGAGGACAGAGAACAGAACCTATCATCCATCACTGACAGTGTGTGACCTGGACCTCACCAGCTGGGATTATAAAGGTGGGGTGTCTGTGTAATAGGTGTGCAGGCTGGCATGCTGTTAGATGTTTACATCATTGTAAACTGACTTATAATCATGAAAAGAGAAATCACAATGTTGTGTGATGCTTGAGAGAGGAGCAGAGATATCGCTACATCTCCAGGACCATTGTGCAAATGGCACCAGTGGCATGGCCATTGTTCAGTGATCTGGTACACAATGCATCTCATTGCACAATGGGATACATTGCACATCCAGACATGTTGAATGTTGGGATATGATGTGCATCAGGACATGTGCACCAGAGCACATTGTGTAATGGGAGCCCCCATTGTGCCATGGGACATCTTGTGACACGCCCTATTGTTCACCAGCGTGGTTGCAGATCATATCAGTGATGTAGGTCTGTCACCATAAAGTTACACAGCATAACCTCTGAACCAGGATCTTAACTATAAATTTGTACTTCTTTCATACTTGCATAGAAGAACACGTAATTTCAGAGCCTTCTCAGTGGTTGCTCCCAGGCTGTGGACCTTCCTCCCACAGGAGACTAGCTTGGCTCACTCCCTGCTGTCTACCTGTTGGCAGAAGACTTTATCTGAACAGACATTTGGCAGCTAACTGGCTATGCAATAGGGGCTTTTAATGGAACATCTGTGCAGGAAGTAAACTGGACAATGAAGATACATAAGCCAAAAGTTGGCTTTTGTTTTACCCCATTTCCCCCCACCATAACTCACCTGATTCTAAACAGCCTGGAGTGGTCTCCCCCCACACACATTTCATTTGGTGCTTTTCTTCCCCCCCCCCCCAACTTTCTGGACAAAGATAAATTGAGCTGAATTTGTTCAACTAAAGAGATATCACCACCACCACCCAGTCCTAGTCTCTGGGGTGTCATTCAGTGAAAATGTGCCTCAAAACTATTTAACAATGTCAGGTAGAGCTTGAGAGGGTTATTTATGGACTACATCTCCCACAATTCCCCAGGTAGCATGGTAATTTTTAAAATGACATCACAGGTCTACATATAGGTCACGAAATATCAAGATAAACTTTAGCTTCAGCCTTCCTCTTTGAGTCAGAGTGAAGAGGGGAGAAACTAATAAGCAGGGTTGGGAGGTGGTGGGCAGACCATGGTCTTTTCCCCAAAGATTTCTGTTTGCCTGCTCATCTAGAGAAAGCAACACCAAACATTTCAGATCTGGTTCTTTCTTTGTAGGATGTCCACATGCTTTTGCCCATCTTGAATTCCAGATAGAATTAGATTTGCTAAAATAGGTGGCAAACTCACTTCCCCAGCACTGATATTTTTATTTTATTTTTTTGCTGATTTGACAGCTTCCAATGGTAGTAACAAGCATCTGAAAAGTTTTCCTATTTCATGGCAGCAAAACTCAACTTCTCATGGCTCAGGGAAACTTGCTTCTCTTATGTCAGCGACGTATTTATTAATTTCATCCTGAAAGCTGCTTGGAATTGGAACATGAGATATTGCAGAAGAATAATGGTTTGCAATTCATATCCATGGGGGCACATCCCAGTCTTGAAAGATGACCATTTAGGCTGCAGAAAAACTTGAAAGTAGCCAAGTACAAAGGAAATGCCATCTTCTTTTCTGCTTTGTGCTTCCTGTTCACCAGGAAAAGGGAGAAATACCTGTCATCACCTTGTGCCCCATCTCTCATGACACCTGAGTTATATGAAACCCTTCTTTCCCATTTCTTGCTATCTTCCCCTTTCCCATACTTTCTTCTTTCTTGTGCACCTACCATGAATTAGGAAAAACCAACAGTGTTGGTCATACCTCCCTTTGCCTATGAATCCATATACAATGTGCTCAGTCTGCACTGGTCCATTATACTGTATACGGTTTGCATTTTCCCTGAAGCAGCATGAAGGTCAACTGGTGTGTATCTGTGAAAAAACACCTTCAGGAATGGCAGATGAAAGAGGAAAACTATCATATTCACCTTCTTTGTTGACCACTCCTTTCCCTAACCCTACAGAAGTTCTAGCTAGCTGGGGATATATACCCCAAATAGTTTTTAGACAGCTATATGCATTCCCCACCTCCTTATAGAGCTGATCCTTCTTTTATAATGTTGCCACACCTAGGGGTTATCCAAATGATGAAAATACACCTCATGGAATGTGAGGAGAATACAGCCTGTCTTAATGGCATCCTGCATCGTATCACTTTATTTAGAAGGAGAGGGGATAAATACAGTATATACTCCGCAGGAAAAGCCTTTGCAGCTTTTCCCAGAGTTTTTAAAAAACAGTGGGGGAGAATCCACAGTGGGGGAGCATGGGGACGGGGCTTATTAACAAGGCAAGCGCCCAGAACCACCATGTTTGGGGGTTTTGCCTTAGCGAGTGAGCACTAATGCAATAAAACAGAAGTTTGAGAGGTTTTTTGCTTTTCTATTAAGGTGAAATATCGCACTTTCACACCTTGGATATGCCTTTTTTTAAAAAAACTGTTTGGTGACAGGAACTGGTGAGATTAAAAATGCAAATAATTCACTCATGGCTGCCATCTTCATTTGCAAGCATGCCTGTTTACACAGCAGCTGCGGATAGCTTTGCATGCCTGCACTCTACCTAATCTCTCTCCCCCAAAACCAAAACATTTAGACAAATTGCAGCTGCTGTGAGTTGCCTTTACTGCAAAGCAATTTGCTTCTTTTTGCCTCGTATAGACAGGCCCCTACACATTAATCAAGGACAAAACTTCACCTATCAAAGATTTACTTACTGCTATCCTCAAGGTGTGAACATCCATGTGGTAGGTGATTGTAGCAAGAAGGAGACCGTGATGTGGATTTGGCACAATTGTGACTGGTTGTTTTCATGTCAGTGATGGACAGAATCTGCTCTGGATTTTTGTTGCAACATTACAGGAGCTATCAAAGGTGCTGAACTTATTTCTCCCTTGTAAAGTTGGAATTAAAACCAAGGGTGGGTACGCTACCCTACTGAGATGGAAGCCACCATCCACAGCCAGTGAGTTGGCTGTGTTACGAAGTGGGCCACTGGTAGATCAGGTATAATCTCAAGGTGATTTCCAGTAGACCGACAAGTGCTGCTGGCTCCCAGTTTTCCAGGAATACTGAGAATAATCAGGACACAAGTTTCCATTCACACACACACTTCTATATTTGGCTGCTTAATAAAGCTTAACAGGGTTGTGACAGGACTAGATCTCTTGTGTATGAAAGGATTATTGTGTAAGCCCCGTTCGAGTCCTGAAAAACAAATTATTAGGCAGTGCATGTACTCAAGAGCAAAGTTTGGAAAAAATTACTCTTTTGGACCACATCTGCCCAAAGCCCCCAACTGGTATAGCCAATGAACCTAATACATATTCTTCCAGCTACCCCTCCTTTTAAGAATGTGACAGTTGGAGCACATGTTCCCATCAAAGGTGCTTAGTGGCTCTGAAACTGCAGCGAATCCAACTTTGGCTTTAAGGGCAACTCCACAGTACTTTTATGTGCTATTCAGGTGCTGAACCTATGTTGGGAATAGTGATCAGATCCTGGACAGCTCCTACTTAACCCAAAGCAGCTGTGATGGAGTTGCTATTTGTCATGCTTGGGGGCCTTATTCACAGAACTTGGAAAACTTAGTTTTTTGGCTACAAATCCAAGAATCTTCCAGCCAATGGCAATGCTGGCCAGGAGATTTAGGAGTTGTAGTCTTAAAAAGTATTTTATCCAGGCTTGGCTCAAGAGCATCTTGTTCTGCAATTTGCTATCTGCCTTCTTGAGTCTCGAGCTCTTTTGCACTTGGGCTTTGGTTGATGAGTATTAGGATTCCTAAAACCCCCAAAGTTGGCTCACTTCTGCTTTTTACTGTACCCGTGAACATTTTGAATTTTAATATGGGATCTACTGGCTATAAGTGTAAGAATAACAACATTTAATAATATGAGAAATCTGTAAGCAGGCCCTGTTCATGAAGCTGCAAGTGTGGGATGACATACATTTCTCCCCAACACACACACACACACACACACACCATTTCTTTTACATGATCCATTAGCTCCAACAGAGGTTAACTTTATGCAGAGCTATCACATAGGAGATTATTTTTCCTTTTTTCTTGCTGTTCTTCTGAAGGCAGCCAAGGGAAAGAAGCCAAGTCAGGTTTCTTGTGTCTTATTGATTATAAATAAGATGTTCATCCTTCTAAAGGCAAATATGACTATGTTCTCAATCCTCTGCCCTATGCAACTGGTGAATGTGGATATGGTGGAGGAAAAAACCCACACTTCTGAGCATATTCTTTGAGCCATTTCCACCCCTTTAATGGCATTCTGCTTTCTTTTTGTTATGAAGTTGCTGCAGCTAGGAGGGAAAAATTTGCTAATAAGGACTTCTGGAGCCTTGGTTGCCCTTTGGGTACTGAGAAAACCTGTCTAGCGTTTTAAAATGTCAGCTAAAATGAGAAGATTTATCAGCTTTACTTCCTTTATATCTAAGCCTCTTTTATTTCATTTGGTGCCCACAATTGGTTTCTAGAAATTTTCTCCTTGTCTTTTTTTGCCTAAAGCTGTGTGCATGTGTTTTAATGACCAGAGATATCCATTTCCCCAGTTTATAAGAGGTTGGAGGTTCTTTGAGTGTAACAAGCAAGAAAATCTACATGGATCAATGTTTTTGAACTGGGACAGCCTCAGTGCATGAGCCAGTGTAGGGATGTGCAGGAAAAGCTTTTCCTCTTTCAAAAATTCTGTAGCAGGGTCAAATTTTGGCAAATGTACTTTCCGCCCACAACAACACGCACAATGAGTACTATGCAATGAGAGAAGCTATATCTGTGGAAAATCTGCCTTTTAGATTTTGTCAGAATAGAAGTTATACTCTGGATTGAAAGGGGAGGCACATTGTTTAGTGATTCAGTATATGCTTTGCCTGCTTGGATAGAGGGGAGCGAAGTGCAGCCCATGGGCCATATTTGGCCCCCAAAGCTGCTTTGGCATTCACCAACCCTTCTAAACTTCATAGATTTCCCCTTTTCTGCCCCCTAAAAGAGATGAATCCTCTAGGACCGTGGTTCTTAACTTGGGGTCTGTGAACCTCCAGGGGTCCATGATGTCTTCACATAGGGTCTGTGAAGGCTTCAAAGTTGCTTGGCCCACCTCCTCCCTGCAGTGGAGTGGCCACATGACAGGAGCCAAGGCAAAGGCCAGCTAGGTGGCTGGCTTGGCCTGCACATTGCCATTCAATCCACTCCAGCCACAAACTTGTAGGAAGAAGCAGGAGAAAAGTCTTCCCCCCTCCTTCCAGTGCCCCTGAGAGAAGGTTTAATTATGGATAGCATAATTGTATCATTATTATTATCATCAGGTGTTGTTATTGTCGTCGTTTTTGCAATGATGATGATGATGAGGAGGAGGAGGTTTTAAATCTTAAGTCTTAGGGGTCTGCAGCATCAAAAGATATTTAACGGGTGTCCCTGGTAAATAAAAGATTTACCACTGCTCTAGGATTTAAATCCTAGAACCACTGCTCTAGGATTTAAATAGGTGGCCTGGGCCCGTTGCATTATTTAGCATTCAAAAGCACTCAAAAAACCAAAACAACTAAAAATCAAGATCTGGCCACTTCTCAGGGGATGGAGGGATGGAGGGCAGTCGGTGTGGCCTGACAGAATCCCAAGGGCAGAAAATGGGGCTCTGGATCCATCTCACCTGACCACACCAGCCTTAGCCTAGTTCAACCATGGAATTTGCCACCACAAATGTGGTGATGACCAACACCTTAAGCCTTGCTTGGGTGTTGTGTCTGATCAAAAAACACCATTTGCCAAAGGGGGAGGGGGTGTACCAGCTCTCCTCCCTATATCCCCACACACCCTGGCCCTGCCTTCTCTGTCTCTGATTTTCCCACATTGAGCTTGAACCAGAGTAGAAATCTCTTAGGTTTCCTGAGTACACAGAAGTGTCTGTTTGTTTTCAAGTAAATGTAGATAGAAACCACTTCCATCCTGAACTTGTCTGCAGGTTGTGGAAATGTTGGGAATGTCTGAGGGGCAAGGTCAGATTTACCATCCAATGGCATGGAAGCCATCAGCTGCCACTGGGTGGTATTGCCATTGATTTCAGATTCCCAATTGCAGCTGGCAACACTAGACTAGATAGACCAATAGTCTGACTCATTTTATGGCAGCAGACTTTATCAGATGCAGCAAAAATAGCATGATTTTGATATTATGGTAGCATGAACGGTTCCCACTATCACCCAATGTTGTCATGTTCGCATGGTCAATCTGTGCTTCAGCTGTGAATAAGGTGTTGCTTTTCATTGATGTGACACTCTTTTTGAGATATTGAAGAGAGTGGAAAAACACATCCTGCTGTAATTGCACAATTACAGTGTGAATGGGTGGTCCTCTTTCCCCCTCTCTGTTCCCAGCGAGAAAACATCTGGGTGAGAATGTGAAAACTATCCACAGGACACTCTTTTTATAAACTCTCCCAGTTTGTTTGCACATGTTTATGTTTGTTTAATTGTTTGTGTGTTCCTTTACTTTGCAAATTAAATGGTTTTTAGTGGTTTTAAGTGTGCTTGAAACACTGAAATCTCGCCGATGTTCAATTATGGAAGTTAAGTCCTGTTCTTAAAGTGTTAGTGGTGGTCATGTGATAATTCTGTGGCAGTTCTTTTACATGATAACAGCAATATGCAATAATAAATGTAATAATGTCACTATGTTTCTGCTTTCCTCATTTGCAAAATTACAGCGTTTTTAGATGCTAGTCTGATAAAGTCCAGTGTCATCTGCAATTTCCTTTTAGCAATCATCTTTGATTTCTGGCCTATGAAATGTAGCACTGGACACTTCAGCATAGCCTTTCCTTCCTACCTCTATACAGCACACTATAAAACTGGAGTGGGAAACCAATGGCATCTCAGATGTTTTTTTAACTCCCGTCGTCTTTGACTATTGGCCATGATGTCTGGAACTGAAATGGAGCCCAAAACCAGTTGAATGGTTACCAGTCCTGTTAGAAAGCTTGTCATAGACTTGTCATTTTAGTTTGTTCCTGTGCAGGGAGGTTCCTTTCCCTTTCTCCCAGAAGACCATTCAAATATGAAGCTTGCCCACCTGCGGTCAGAAGTGGTGTCACCTTTATTAAAGCTTTCCATCATGGTTTTGCTAGTTGTGTAGACTGTCATCGGGCCTTGCTTATTCAGCTGTGCTTTTGCTCCATGTTGGTAGGTGGTGGTCTTTTTCTGCTTGAGTTGCTGAGAAGGTTTGATTCCCCGGGCACCCTTTTCCAGCCACCCTCTAGACACACCTGTTAACTGACAGTACAATGAGAGAGCTGCTGTTCATCTCAGTATCATGGACACATAAGCTCTCCGGGAAGCCATTGTTTATAGAGCAGAAACAGACAGTGAATGTGATCTGAATATTCGCCAGAGTCATCTGTTTGTGAACTGTGGAAATGTAGTTTCAGGGGAGAAGGTTCAAATTATTCTGGCTTGCGGGCGGGGGGAATCATATGGCAGAGGGCTTTCCCCTAGATGGATACATGGAGGATGGTTTTCCCTGATCATAGAAGATTTTGCAGAATAAAGAAATGGCTTAAACATTGTTTAAAAAGGCATTCATGCTGGCTGTATTTAGATGCAACATTAAGCTCTAAACCAAAGTTAAGTGCATGCAAATGTCTCCCTTTCCTCTCCTCTTCTTCTGTCGTTGGGAGCATCTTTTTTCATTTTCCAGTTAAGTATAATTGCTTGGGTGTTTGTTTTTCTTGAAGTAGGACAAGATGTGGGTTTGTTTGTTTTTAAAGAGAGTTTGTATGAACACACCAACTTAAAACCTTGTATCATTATCTCAGCTCCTTTGGATAAATAACAGCAAAAAATAATTAAAGTTCTTGGTTTGGAGAAATTGCACATTGTAATTAGTTGCTTTGCTTGTGAGTGATATACTTGAATCCCAGATTATGATGGTGATTGTACTGAAGTCAAGGAAGAGAAATATAACGTGAGACCATTCCATATGTTATGGAGGGCAAATCCTGACCTGGGATTGTTGGGAAGCTTATTCTTCAAGTGGGAAACAAATGGTAGAGAATATTGCCCCTTCCACCTCTACCTCTGTCTTTGCTGCTTTGGAAAAGAGGAAAGAGTCTTATGAAATTTATTTTCAAAACAGGGAGAATTAAAATTACCATACAAATGAATATTTGTCTGATGGGTATGAAGAGTACGTATTTGTATTTCTTGGTGCAATTAACAAAATCCTGCACAGCCCGCTCTTCTTTCTAGCAATATTTTAAGGGGGAAAGATGATGTAAAGTACTTGCAAGTGTTAATGAGGCAGAGAAGGCCAGAAGAACCACCACCCTTACTGTCAGGAGGATGTGGGAGCTTTCAGCTGTCTGGCTGAAATGAAGCCATTGGAAGTAATGGGGTGGACAATCTCAGCCCATTACTTTTAATGGGATTGAATGTGTGTGTGCGGGTGTGCTTAAGTATAGCACATTGACATCAAGAGAGGCAGGGGAGCTATTTTCACATATCATATTATGATCAACATCAGGGAAATAAGCTCCCAGCAATGGCAAGCCCAAGCATCCTCAATAGCTGCAAGGTTTGGTTGCCAAATGGTGGCAGGTAAAGAGGAAAGCTGCATCTACTCCAAGTTGTGGTTTAACTCAGGACAGAGACACACAAGGTGACAAGAAGCAGTCGTTTAAAAAAAAAAAGCTATCCAAGAATCCTGCTGAGCCCAGGGTGCTGTTTACACGATGAAAATGTAGTGGGAAGAATTTGTGTCGAACCCTGGTTGTTTACACGTACATCGGGTTAGGCACGTGATTTTCGGAAGGGGGGCCACCTTTTATCCCTCAACCTGTAGGACTTCCAGTCCCGTGGTTTGTCCGGTTTTTAAAAAAGTCACGGGAGGATTCGGAAAATCGGAAATGTAAAAAGCCCGGGACAAGATATCTCGGTAGTAGGTGATGACTGGAAATGGTGACCGGGGGCGGGCTCAGAGATCAGCAACCAGAAAAGGAGGGGTCAGTCACCCCGTTCAACAGATTCAGCCTCACCAGCTGAAAACAAAGGCATCCCTTCCGGCTGCATGAAGGTTTGTGTGTGTGTGCGTGTACTAAATCACCCTGTTCAATGGATTTCTACACTGCAAACCCTTCAGCTTTAACCTGTTCCTCAACTGCATGTTACAAAGAGATCGTGGTGGGCAGAGGGTCGCCCATTCATCCCCTGCCTTGATCACCTCCCTGGGTCTGAATGGATAATCAAACATTTACCCACCCAACCCCAAGGCACAGTAAAAAATGCCAGCCTTTGAGCGAATGATCACACTTTCATTCAACCCCCCCCCCACAAGGCACAGTAAAAAATGCCGGCGTCTGGGTCTTTCAAAATGCCTTGTGTGTCACTGGCTTGAAACCTTCACTCCACAGCTGCCTCTGCTTAAAGGGTTAACATTTTAAAGAGACAGAGCATCGTCTGGGTCTTTCAAAATGCTTTGTGTGTCGTCCCTTTATGATCCCTGCACTGGCTTGAAACCTTCACTCCACAGCTGCCCCTGCTTAAAGAGTTAACATTTTAAAGAGTCAGTCACTGAGGCTGTGAAAACACAAGTAATCGCATCCTTGATTGACAGCCCCCCAAAATAATCCCGGTACGCTAAACATCAATGGGATATAAGAGTGTGTGATAAATGAAAAAATACGGGACCTGATGCCATGTCCAGCCTCCTCCCACCTGTGCACTCATCCCGCTCCCACACTTCCCATCCATCCCCCTCCCATGCCACCCCATCCTGCCCCCTCGCACGCCACTCGTCCCCCCATGCTGCCTGTCCTGCCCCCTCCCACGCCACTCGTCCCCCCCACACTACCCGTACTGCCCCCTCCCATGCCGTTCGTCCCACCTTGCCACCCATCCTGCCCCCTCCCATGCTGCTCGTCCTGTCCCCCATGCTCCTCCCTCTCCCTCTCCAGCCATGTTTCAGATCTACATGGTTCCACCCCCAGTGTGCTGATTGGCTGCTCACGAGACCTGTGATTGTGTGGTCAGGTCTCTAAGCAGCCAATCAGCACACTGGAAACAGCAACATACCCAAGAGAATTATATATATATATATATATAGATTTTGTTGTGTTTCCTAAATTCCCATCTCATAGAGTCATAGAGCTGGAAGAGACCAACATCCAGTCCAACCCCCTGCCATGCAGGAATAAACAATCAAAGTGCCCTCGACAGATGGCCATCCAGTCTCTGTTTAAAAACCTCCAAAGAAAGAGACTCCACCACACTATAAGGCAGTGTATTTTACTTCCAAACAGCTCTTACTGTCAGGAAGTTCTTCCTAATGTTTAAGTGGAATCTCTTTTCCTATAGTTTGAACCCATTGCTCTGTGTCCTAGTCTCTGGAGCAGCAGAAAACAAGCTTGCTCCATCCTCATCTGCATTCCTTTCCCATCCCTTTTGTATCACATTGTGAGACTCTGTTTTTTCTCTCACATGAAAATGCACACACATTTTCTGTATGCATTTCTTTTAATATACACATTGATTTCCTTCTGTATACATATTTGGGCACATCATTGACCAAAGCATATGTATATCTGTTAGTCAACTGTACACATATCTGGTTGTTTGCATTTTGAAAACACATGCATGATTTTGCATGTATTTAATTTCTCCAAAATGTATTGCAAGCCTTCCAACTCTGCAAATTTCCTCCAAAATCTGGGGAAGTCCAAAATGGATGATTTGGGTGAGAATCTGGAAACCACCCAAATTCTTTTCCATCCCTAGTACATACAATGAGTGATTTGAGATCAAAGATTCCAATACATAGCTTTAAAACTGGCCAGTGAACTGCAGATATCTGGCATCAAAGACAACCAATTAAGACTCCTGTTTTACAGGTAAGAAACATGGAAATAGAGAAGCAATTAGTACAAAACCACTCACGGCAGAGTATTAATTAAAACCAAAAGCAAAACATGCAGCTATTGGCAATCAGAAGGGCATGATTTGAGGACACATAATGCAGCAGATTGACTGATGTTAAGCAGGGCACACTCAGTGTTTGGTCAGTACTGGATGACCAAACTAGATTGCTCACTATAAAGGTGGCAATCTAGTACCCTCCAGATATGTTTGGACTACAATTCCCATCACCCCTGACCAGTGGAATGGAATACACTTACCTTTTGGTATTCACATCTCTCCGAATTTGGCACTTCACTTCTCCAGACATTTCATAGACACATGAAAATGTGGGAAAGCATACAAAAATGCATTCCCATTTTTTGGTTGGGGGTGGGGTGGGGACTTAGAAGAAAGTTCTATCTAAGGAAAAAACATCTTGGCAGGATGGGTTCCAGAAAATGCATACATTTTTTTCATGCAGACTTTTTTTAGTCACAAAATGACATAGAAACAGGACAGAACAAACAGAAGACTGGAAAGATGAGAAATGGAGAGAAACCAACATTGACAGATTTGTCTCTCTCTGGTCATGTTGTCTGTTTGTGGAGGCACAGGCTGGCACTATGTTAGTGAGACATGCAAGTGTGAGGAACCAGATCCTGTCAGATCTTGGAAGCTAAGCAGGGTCAGTCTGGTTAGTACTTGGAGGGAAGACTGCCAACCAAGACCAGGTGCTGTAGGTTATATTTCAGAGGAAGGAAGTGGCAAAACCACCTTGGTGTATTCCTTGCCTAAGAAAACCCTATGAAATTCATGAAGTCACCAAAGGTCAACAGGCAACATGAAGGCTCATTCACACACACACACACACACACACGTTGCCCTATGCACATGGTGTGACTTTATTCGACAACACACAACAGTTGTATCCAGCTGATGGTGGTGTAAGGAGAGTTATGCATGTCGGACTGTTGCGTATGTAGCTGCACATTAAAGTACACAAAATAGCTTGTGAATGCACATTGCCATTGCATATGCACTGCCATTGAGCATTGCAATAGCAGAATAGATTTTCAGCTGTGCCCATTGATCCACATAAACTGTGCCATGTTGGTTTTAGTGCAGGGGCTGTGTATTTATACTACTCTGGCCCAGCACTGGAGAAAGGGCACTGCCAATGCTTTAATAAAATGGCCAAAACAATTTAAACAGAACAGGAATGTTAAAAGAAGAGGCTCTGCTGCATTACAGATTGAATTCCCCCACATCTGAAATTCATATATGCCTGGCCCTGTGAAAACTACAGCAAGTGCAGTCTGAAAAAAAGCTATGATAGTGAGGAGGCATTTTCAAAAAAAGTGTGCCTTCCTTTTGCCTGCTACTTAACTACTGCTAATTAAGTTTCCCATTGTATCTGAGAGATGGGGCTGCCTATTGTTTCTGTCTTTTAAGGCTTGTGAGAAAGCACATTCAAAGGGGAAAGTGAACCCTTCAGCAGTACAAAAACATGTCATGGGCATTCTGTGCAAAGGAGGAAAACCTCACAGAGATACCACCAAAAGTCAAGGGTGGATTCCATTAGCTGCATTGTCCCTTTCATGAATGGGACTATTGTTATCTGATGGTCACAATATATAACACACTCAGATTGGATGTATTGTAACCAAACTGAGCTACAATAGCTGGACTGAACTACATAGGTTAGCATAGCTTTAATGTGATCCAACCTCCCCCCGCCCAAAGGAAGCTTTGTGGAGTGGGGAGAAGCCGGGATCACACTAAGGCCACATTAACCTATACCAGAAGTATTTGTCAGTTTCTGTTTCTTGTCGTGCAAATCTAAATGCTTGATTACAGAAACACCAAATGTGTTGCTACCTAATGGGACAAAAATGAAGCCTTTGGTGAAGGTTTGACCTCAAACTACCAACCGTATCAGGTATCTTGTGAACAAACACTTTCTTGATGGTAAGAGCAGCTTGGCAATGGAACCAATTACCTAGAGAGATGGTGGTGTCTCCTTCTCTGGACCTCTTAAAAAAAAAGTTCCTGGAATTCCTGGAGTTTTGGCTGGAGTTCTTGCACTGGGTTCCTGCATTGAGGGGCTTGGACATGATAGCCTATGGGGCTCCTTCCAACTCTATAATTATATGATATCTTGTTTTTCTTTTTCTCTAGAACTTACACTTAAAAAACAATTACAAATCAACTTGCTATTTAGACTTAGGTTGACATCCCAAGCATTTTAAGGAATGTAGAAGCTACCTGTCTACCTTTTCTTCCATTTCAGTAATGAGTGAAATCATCACCGACATCCTGAGCAACGGCAGATAAATTTCCTAGTACTAAAAAATATAGGAGTTGATTACTTTTTTATTTCTCTTAAAGATAGAGCACAGAAAAGTTACTTTCTGGACTATATATACCCATAATCCCCCAAGCAGCATGACCAATGGCCTCTACCTTTGTAGAGGGGTCTAGAATCATAGAATCATAGAATTGCAGAGTTGGAAGAGACCACGAGGGCCATCCAGTCCAACCCCCCTGCCACGCAGGAAATCACAATCAAAGCATCCCCGACAGATGGCCATCCAGCCTCTGTTTAAAGACCTCCAAGGAAGGAGACCCCACCACGCTCCGAGGGAGTGTGTTCCACTGCCAAACAGCTCTTACTGTCAAAAAGTTCCTCCTCATGTTGAGGTGGAATCTCTGTTCCTGGAGCTTGCACCCATTGCTCCGTGTTCCAGTCTCTGGAGCAGCAGAAAACAAGCCTGCTCCATCCTCAACGTGACATCCCTTCAAATACTTAAACAGGGCTATCATATCGCCTCTAAACCGTCTTTTTTCCAGGCTAAACATACCCAGCTCCCTAAGTCTCTCCTCATAAGGCATTGTTTCCAGACCTTTCACCATTTTAGTTGCCCTTCTCTGGACACGCTCCAATTTGTCAATATCCTTTCTGAATTGTGGTGCCCAGAACTGGACACAGTATTCTAAGTGAGGTCTGACCAAGGCAGAACAGAGTGGCACTATTACTTCCCTTGATCTAGACACTATACTTCTATTGATACAGCCCAAAATTGCATTGGCCTTTTTAGCTGCCGCATCACACTGTTGGCTCATGTTCAACTTGTGGTCTACTAGGACTCCTAGATCCCTTTCGCACATAGTCTCATTCAGCCAGGTCTCTCCCATCCTATATTTATGCATTTCATTTTTCCACCCTAAATGCAATACTTTACATTTCTCCGTATTGAATTTCATTTTGTTAGCTTTGGCCCAGCTCTCCAGTCTATCCAGGTCATTCTGAATTTTGATCCTGTCCTCTAGGGTATTAGCTACTCCTCCCAATTTGGTGTCATCTGCAAATTTGATAAGTATGCCCCTAATTCCCTCATCTAAGTCATTGATAAAGATGTTGAATAGCACTGGGCCCAGGACAGAACCCTGTGGCACCCCACTGGTCACATCTTTCCAAGATGAAGAGGAGCCACTGCTGAGCACCCTTTGGGTTCGGCCGGTCAACCAATTACAAATCCATTGAACAGTTAACTTGTCTAGCCCACATTCTACAAGCTTGTTTGCAAGAATGTCATGGGGAACCTTGTCAAAGGCCTTACTGAAATCAAGGTATGCAATGTCCACAGCATTCCCTTCATCTACCAAGCTGGTAACTTTATCAAAAAAAGAGATCAGATTAGTCTGGCATGACTTGTTTCTCTGAAACCCATGCTGACTTTTTGTGATTATGGCATTGCCTTCTAAATGTTCACAGACTCTCTGTTTAATGATCTGTTCTAGAATCTTCCCTGGTATTGATGTCAGACTAACTGGACAATAGTTGTTGGGATCCTCTTTTTTCCCCTTTTTGAAGATGGGAACAACGTTTGCCCTCCTCCAGTCTGCTGGGACTTCTCCTGTTCTCCAGGAGTTCTCAAATATTATTGCCAATGGCTCTGAGATTATATTTGCCAGCTCTTTTAATACTCTTGGATGTAGTTCATCTGGTCCTGGAGATTTAAATTCATTTAGATTAAGAAGGTATTCCTGTACTACCTCTTTACTTATTTTGAGCTGGATTTCCCCTATTGTGTCCTCTGTTCCATTCTCCTCAGGTTGGTCCTCCTTTTCCTTTTCTGAAAACACTGAGGCAAAGAAGGTGTTGAGTAATTCTGCCTTTTCTCTGTCCCCTGTTAGCATTTTGCCATCTTCTCCACGTAGCGGCCCTATCATTTCCTTCTTCCTCCTTTTGCTGCGGACATACCCAAAAAAACCCTTTTTATTGTTCTTAACCTCCCTAGGAAGCCTGAGCTCATTCTGCACTTTAGCTTTTCTGACTTTACTCCTACATGTGTTCGCTATCTGTTTGAATTCTTCTTTGGTGATTTCACCCCCTTTCCATTTCCTATACATGTTCCGTTTAAAACTTAGCTCCATTGAAAGTTCTTTAGTCATCCATCCTGGTTTCTTGAGACACCTCCCATTTTTCTTCCTCAATGCTACTGTTTGAAATTGTGCCTTCAGTATCTCCTTTTTGAGAAAGTCCCATCCGTCTTGAGGTCCCTTCTCTTTTAGTATTCTTGACCATGGGATCATCCCCAGTATTTCCCTGAGTTTATTGAAATCAGCTCTCCTAAAGTCAAGAATGCGTGTCTGACTATGCCTGGCTTCTCCTTTCCATTGTATAACAAACTCCAGGAGAACATGATCACTCTCACCTAAGGATCCCACCACTTGCACCCCATTAACCAGGTCGTCTCTGTTGGTTAGGATCAGATCTAAAATAGCTGACCCCCTTGTTGCCTCTTCCACCTTTTGGACCATGAAATTGTCTTCCAGGCATGTAAGGAATTTGCTAGACCTTGTAGTTTTGGCTGAGTTAGATTGCCAGCAAATATCAGGATAGTTGAAGTCACCCATCACTACTACATCTCTCCTTTCTGCATGTATGTTCATCTGTTCTAGAAAGGCAACATCCAATTCCTCTGTCTGATTTGGGGGTCTGTAGTAGAGTCCCACAATAACATCCCTGTTGTTTCCCTCCCCTTTAATTTTTATCCAGATGCTCTCCACCTGGCTTCTAGTATTGATGTCATGGATCACTTCACTGGTGTAAATATCCCTGACATATAATGCTATTCCTCCTCCTTTCCTGTTTGGCCTGTTTCTCCTATAAAGGTTATACCCCTCTATTCCTACATTCCAATCATGAGACTCGTCCCACCAGGTTTCAGTAACGCCTATTATATCATATTTGTTTTGTAGTGCAAGGAGTTCAAGTTCATCTTGCTTATTTCCCATGCTCTGTGCATTAGTGTAGAGACATCTGAGACCATGTGTTCCCTTTACTTGCTCCCTGTGCAAGTTTTTTTGCCTCCCACTGTTGGGTCCTTGCGCTGTTTGCCTTGTTCCCTCTATGACAGTTTGACTATTTTCTCCAGCCCTTTTGCCTTCCAGAATACTGTCTCCCTCCCCCATTTGACTCAGTTTAAAGCCCTCCTGATCAAATTCTTGAGACTGTTGGCAAAAATGTTTCTTCCAACTGTTGTAAGATGCACCCCATCTCTTGCCAGAAGTCCCCCCGCATGGAAGCGCAGTCCATGATCCAAGAATCCAATTTGTTCTCGGTGACACCATCTACGGAGCCAGTTGTTTACGTCGGCTATTTTCCTCTCCCTTCTTGGACCATGCCCTTCAACTGGCAGAAGAGACGAGATGACCACCTGTGCGTTCATTTCTTTCAGCTTCCTCCCCAGGGCCTCATAATCTCTTCTGATCTTGGGAAAGCTGTGCCTTGCAGTATCATTGGTTCCCACATGGACCAAAAGGAAGGGGTAATGATCCGTAGGCTTGACGAGTCTTGTCAGCCTCTCGGTCACATCACAGATCTTTGCCCCAGGGAGACAACACACCTCCCGAGTCATCTTGTCAGGCCCACATACCACTGCTTCTGTACCCCTCAGCAAGGAGTCCCCCACCACCACCACACGCCTCCCCCGAGGCTTCGCAGCTGCTGTTCCTTGCGGTGGTCCTCTCAAGGTCCCCTGCTCTACCCCTGAAGTCTGTCCATGCTGTTCTTCCTCGTTGTCCTTGATAAGGGAAAGGGCTTCGAATCGATTCTGTAGCTGCAAGCTGCTGGAAGAATCCCTGGATTTTCTTGTTCTGTGTGTGACATTCCTCCAGCTGTCTACTTCCTGTGTCCGTGAAGTGACCCTCTCCTCCACAGCCACTTCCTCTGTGCGGTCCCCATCCAAGACTGTTTGTTCTGTTCTGTCCAGGAAAACCTCTTGCTCACGAATCTGTTGAAGTGTAGCTACCCGTGTCTCCAGCTGCTGTACTTTCTCCTCCAAGAGGGCTACCAGCTTGCATTTAGTGCATGTGAAGTTCTCCACGTCTGTAGACAAGAATACAAACATCGCACAAGTGTTGCAAGTGACTGCTGCATGATGAGAGCTTTTAGGTAATCTAAGAACTCTTAGTTAACGCTGAGAATGCTAAGCTGTACTTTTAGGTCTGCTGTATTTTTGTTTCGTTACTGAAATTCGCGCGCCGTCAGGCTTGCGCCTCAGCAACAAGCAGCCTCTCCCAACAGTTTAAAAAAAAATTCAATCTCCCCAGTAAGAATGGCTGTCCAGCAGCTGCTCTCCTTCTTCTCCCTGGCAGGAAACTGGCCTGGAAAGTGGCAGGAAACTTGCTGTCCAGAAGCTGCTCTCCTTCTCTCTGGCAGGAAACTGGCCTGGAAAGCCTCTGCAAGGACTTATATAGAGCTAGGCTCCCAGCTCCACCCCCTAATGACTCACAGGTGTGACTCACAGGTGTGACTCACAGGAAGGCTCTTGAGGGTAAAAGGGCAAGGTCAGAAGTTCAAGCCCCTCAGCAACAAGCAGCCTCTCCCAACAGTTTTTTTAAAAAATTCAATCTCCCCAGTCAGAATGGCTGTCCAGAAGTTGCTTCCTTCTTCTCCCTGGCAGGAAACTGGCAGGAAACTTGCTGTCCAGAAGCTGCTCTCCTTCTCTCTGGCAGGAATTATATTCCAAAAGTAACTGTTCCAAGTCCTACATGAGGGACACCTTCCTTCAGGATATTCTGTCTGTAGATACATGCTGTCAGTGAGCAAGGCCAGGGCCCAAAATGAGAGAGAACATTTCAATATCTCTCTTTCTCCCTACTCCTATCTCCCCACCCAATGGGATTCTGGGAGAAGAACAGAATTCTCTTGTGAGGCCTAAACTGATTGGTTGCAGAGGGTTTTTTTTTCTTTCTGCAAGGAAAATTAGACCAAGGATTACATGAAGTCAAATGTTAGGTCTGCAGGCTGCCTACACCCCAGTCTAAAAGGAACAGGCAGACTGTACTGCAACTGTGCAAAGTTTCAAAGCAAAGGAAGCTGACTGATAAAGAAACCCTTAGCAAAACTATCTCAACTAGATTTCAGAATTCTCTACATCTTTTTGGAGTGGGAATGTACTATGTGTTTGATTCCTGGAGGCAATTAGTTTTAGAAGCCAAATAGAGTTAGTGGATTATCTAAGATGGTGGGTTGTCAAGATGCTTTTTTGGGGGGGGGGGTGGGGGAGAAATTGTCTCAAAAATCTCTTGAGCTTGAATCCTTCTGGGAATTTATGTTGATAATGCATGTTCTTGTGTGCCTTGGTTGCTTTCAGCTCTGTGAACACAAACATCCATCTAGGGAAAGAACTCTTTAGAGATTTGGGTCCCAGGCAGGATATGATAGCCCATCAGAGATCCCTGGAGAAGAGCTAGTATGATCTTGAGCCCAGGCTCATTTTGAGAAGTGCAGCTATTGATTTCCCAGAAACTGATGGCTTCATTCACAGGCTATGCAAAATGATGACTATTTCACAGGTTTTGAATGTGAGAATAGGCCTAGAGTCTTAACTTGGCCTCTAGAGTTTTCTGACAAACCTCCAAGGAAGGTAACTTCTGATGAAAATTGTTTCCTTTTATTATGGAGCTTTCCTAAGGTGTCCAACTAAGCACTGGACTCATCTTCCTTCTGTTTTCCCCTCCCCATGACCATGCAATGGCCAGGAGAAAGGCAGGGAACAGCCAAGAAACATTGGGCTATGTTCCAATAGCTGGATGCACCATGAAGACAGCATAGACTTCGAGGGTCTTTGGGGGATCCCTAGGACATCCTGGAGGATGCCTTCATTTTGTGACCAGCTATTGGAAAACAACCAGATGCTTCTCAGCTGCCCCTTGCCCACCCCAAACAACTATAATCATCCCTCCACATTTGCGGGTTAAGCATTTGCAGATTTAATTATTTGTGGATTGCTGTATTTGCTGCTGCTTCCACTGCTACCCTATATGCAACTGAAAAACAAATCTCTCTAGGCATTTCTAGGTCCTCCAGTGTGATTCTATTGACAACTTCTATCAGAAGTTGACTGTAGACTCATGCTGGAGGACCTAGAAGTGTTCTATCAGGTAAAAATTAAAATAGCATCCTGCATTCACAGTTTTTACACTTTTGTGGGGAACCTTTGCCCTTAACCCCTGCAAAAATTGAGGGCTGATTGTACATGGCCATGTTTTTGAAGCTGGCAGGAAGGTGGTGAGTCCTACATTCAGGGAGTGGGGAGATGGGATGGGATGTAATGGCGGAGCTGTATGCTACATCTCCCATGCAGGATATCAGCCAAAGTATTTTATGAATCCCTTGTGGGTGTATGTGTGTAGGGCAGGGGGCTCTTTATCATAAGATTGCACCCAAATTTGCACATTTCTTTATGGAAAGAACTTGCAATTTTTAAAACTATTATTCTTTTCAGAAAATGAATGTGGGGGAAACCAAGGCTAGAATCATGTTGGTGACATACACAGGTGTAAACTCTCATTACAGAGCTTAAGGTCACTCTTAAGTAATCACTAGCAGGGTGCCAGTTACACGACAGAAATTGTTGCGGTGCTTACCGTGATTTTGTGATCACGAATCCATCCCTTGCTGTTTATATGATTCATGTCACTGATCTGGATATTCTGGGTGGTCCCGTGACTGATATTTACACATCCAAAGTTCCGTGGGTTTTTTTTAGGTTTTATTTATTTATTTATTTATTTGGCTGTCAATCAAGGATGCGATTACTCGTGTTTTCACAACCTTGGTGATGCACTTCCTTTAGAGTTCCATGCCACAAGCGATGCTATTGGATGGCTGGGGGGGGAGAGGGGGGCAGAGGTTTGGTATTCCCCTTGCTTCTTTAAAATGTTAACCCTTTAAGAAGAGGCAGAAAGCATTTTGAAAAATCCAGACTGAGATCTTTCGCTCAGACGCAGGAACGAACAAGTGCTTTCCATTTGAAATCAAGCCAAGTGAGGGGGGGAGGCATCGTATTCCCCTTTGCCTCTTTAAAATGTTAACCCTTACAGCAGAGATTAGCTGCAGAGTTCAGTTTTCAAGCCAGCTACAGACAGGCATTTTGAAAGACACAGACACAGAGAGGGGGAATTTAAGGGGTGTGCATTCGCCCAGAGGCTGGAATATTTTACTGTGCCCCTTCAGATCCAGGGAGGTGACCAAGGCAGGGGATGAATGGGTGACCCTCTGCCCACCACGATCTCTCTGTAGCATGCTGTAAAGGAAAAGGTAAAGCTGAAGGGTTTGCAGTGTAGAAATCCATTTAAAAAGGTGGTTGAGTATGCACGCACACACACACACATCAACCTTCGTGCAGCTGGAAGGGATGCCTTTGTTTTCGGCTGGTGAGGCTGGATTTGTTGAATGGGTGACTGACTTCTCCTTTTCTGGTCCCTGATCTCTAAGCCCTCCCCCAGTCACCATTTCCGGTCATCCCTAGTAGCGAGACATTTTGTCCCAGGCTGTTTACATTTCCGATTTTCTGAATCCTCCAGTGACTTTTTAAAAAACCGGCACAAACCGCGGGATTGGAAGTACCACAGATTGAGGGATAAAAGGTGGCCCCCCTTCCAAAAATCACGTACCTGACCCGATGTATGTGTAAACTGCCAAGGATCGACACGAATTCTTCCCACTACATTTTCATCGTGTAAACGGCACCCAGGTGATTTTAAGCACTCACTACCACCCTGTGTAATTCAATTGATGTTAACACTGACTCAGGAATGTCACCACTTAAATCTGAGAAGCTCCTCATTGTTACCATCTAGTAAATGGTAGGCAGGTACAAAGTGGCTCCTCCATGCTAGGAATTGCTATACCTATGAATAAGGTCAAATGGGAGGAAACTGTTTCAGTTCATTTTTGAAGAATTTATAGTATTTGCAAATTTCGTGTTTGTACTGGAAAGAACATTAAAAAACTGACCATGGAGAAAATTGAAACTAACAAATTTTCTCATTTCTAATTGGCTTTAAGACAAGGAATCAGTTTTTTCATGCATCTCACCTTGCACTGAACTATGTCAACATGAGAAGAAACCATTTGTAGTCTCTCTGACTTTTGTTCAAGTCAAATATGGCTCCTGATAAAGCTGTGGAGTAATGTCTACAGAGTATGGACCAGTACTATGTAGAACAGTGTGGTAGAAACATGTCTCCCTACTTAGAACTGCCTCATAGACACACTGCCTCATGGACAAACATTCAACCAGGATGAATGAGAAAGAGATGCAACATAAGCCTCTCCATCAGCCTAGCTCAAACCAATTGCTCGAGCTCTCCCCAATTGCTCACCACTCACAGTCTCACATATGGCTGCACCAAAGGGTGAAGTGAAAGATTGAAGACCTTTTCATTGGCCTGGCTGGGACCAATAATCATTTCATAGAATCATAGAATTGGGGGTGATGGCAACGCCCATCTAGTCCACCTCCCTGCCATTTAGGAATGCACTAATAAAGGTGACCCTCCAACAAGGAGGACCCACCACCTTCTGAGGCAATCTGTTCCACTATTGAACAGTTCTTGCCGTCAGGAAGTTCTTCCTCACATTTAGGTAGAATCTTTTTAAAGTATTATTTGAATCCATTGGTTCATGTCCTAGTCTCAAGAGCAGCAGAAAACAAGCTTGCCCCCATCTACTATATAACATCCCTTCAAATATTTAAAGATGTCTATATTTAAATATGTCTGTCCTATTTCACCTCTAAATCTTCTCCAGTCTAAACATAACCAGCTCTTTAGGTTGTTCCTCATAGGGCTGGGTTTCCATACCTTTAACCAGCTTGGCCACCCTCCTTTGAATACAGTATTCCAGGTAAGGTCTGACCTAAGCTGAACAGAATTGGCTCCTTCCCTCCTTGAACTACCTCCTGTGGTGAGCATTCCACCAAGGTCTCATCTACACTGGCCACTTAAATCTGGAGCCAGTCCGGAGCATTATGCTCAACCTCAATTGTGGCTACCCACAATGGCTAAATTCAGTGCAGTGGCTGTTGTTCACATGGGCCAGCCAGACCAACCATGCATTGGCCCCTCTTGCCCATCCATGTTTTTGAAGCCACCGCCATTTCCTCACCAGCTAAGGAGCTCAATGGAAAGCCTGCCCAGCTCGCCGGCACTTTTGCTGAGGTCAGGATGGGCACCTGGACATGTGATCAACAAGGAGGAGGTTGCTCTACTCCCTCCTTGTTGATCATGTGTCCAGTTGCCCCATTCTGACCTCAGCATAAGTGACAGCATGCCAAGCAGCCTTTCCATGGAGCTCCTTGGCCAGTGAGGAAGTGGTGGCAGCGGCTTTGATGGGGATCCATACAGCACAGGGTAAGGGAGATGGTGCAGCATTTGCATGTGGACAATTGGATCAGGCCAAATTGGACCCAATCCACCTGTCTAGACAGCAAATGATCCTGAGGTCACTCTGGAACTTCCAGGAAACCCTAGGTTTTTCCCTGACTTTGCTTAGTTCGGAGTAAGTCAGGTTAAATGCAAAAACATATGGATCATCCCTGGAAGTAGCCGTACATCATCTGGATTTTGGGTGAATCCTTTTTTTTTTTTTTTTTGGCTGGTGTAGAGAACCTTCAAGTCATTTTGCCAACTTTATTGCAGGAAAGGGAAATTGTGGTCCCCCAAGTGGTTTTAGAGTACAGCTCCCCAAATCCTTCACCATTAGCTATGCTGGCTAGGGCTGATGAAGTCTGTAGGCTGAAAATACAAGGAAGGCCACTGTCAAGCACCTCTTCTATATTATATAAAGATTCTGTAACTTGTCTTTCTTTTGTCTTCTCTCCCTATTCTGTTTCTAACCAGAGTTATTAGATCTCTTAAACAGCAAAAGCATTCAATCAAACTGTAAATTGCACTGAGTACTTTGGCAGAATGGCACTATATAAGTGCAGTAAATAAACAAACTATAATCATATTTATCCATCTGGCCTGATCATGGCTACTGCCAATTCCTCCCTGCTGGAGCTCCCCCCACCCTCTGTGTTGTGGTTTCTCAAGTGCTGCTACCAAAGAACATTAAGGATGGGTCATTTTGGGGGGGGATTGATTGGGATCTCTTGCAATAGTGACTTTGGGGCCTTTCCATGTTTCCTGCTTGCAATCAACATCCAGTGGTGTGACCTTTAAGCCTTCTCTGTACCTTTGTTCCCATTCAGCAACCAGAACATCCCACCTGCCTGCAGATTCTACCTCCCATCAAAGTCATACTTCTGCAGGAAGGAAAAAGTATCTTGAAGTCAAAATTCCCTTCCTGCTTGCGGCTTCTATCCCACCCCTGTTCTCAGATCAGCTGAGCTTGTGTTTGCTGTCTTCCTTGCATAAGAAAGAATTTGTTGCCTCTCCTCCAAGAAGATCAGGAAGGGGGGATCCTTGGCTAGAATCCTTTCAGTAACATACACAGATGTAAGATTTCAAAAAACTACCCGTGAAAGTCTCTTGCAGCATAAAAACTAGGAAGGAAGAGGAGGGAGGGAAAAAGGAATGCAGCAGCACTTTAAGACTAACTGGTTTTTATTTTAGCATGAGCTTTTTTTGGATATAAACCCACTTCTTCACCTTCAGATACAGTACAGAGTGATATTAAAGCCTCAGGTTAAAAAGCATACGTATACAGTTATGGGAGTGGGATAGAATGACTTTATAGCTATGTATTTTTTATGGTTGTTGTAAAAGGAGATATCTCCATCCTCAATGACACCCTGCCCACATAGCTTATTTCTCTTCCACCAGAACACAGCCCTTCACCATTCACATCTATGTAGTAGCCAGGGAAGTGTGGCAATGACCCAGGTAGTAACTGGCTGTGTGCTTGCAGCTGGATGGACAAGAAGACAGCCTCCTGGGCCTGCCAAGGATCCTTGGGAAGTTTGGTAAGATGAAGTCATCTTCATGCACAAGAGTATGGTCAGCCACCTCCCACCCAGGGCCGGTTTAACCTGTCTGCCAAATCAGCATTGGCGGGGGCCCTCAAGGTCAAGAGAGGGCCCCAAGGTCAAGAGAGGGCCCCGTGCTAGCCTCCTTAATCTGACGAAGGAGACAGCCAGGAGACAGCCAGTAGGAGCCCCCTCCTCCTCCAAAAACCTGCTGGCTTTTTTAAAAAAACAGCTGTCTCCCAAACTAAAGAGAAAGCGAAAGAAACAGCAGCCCTCCGTGGCAGAAGCTGGAGGGAGTTTGCTGCTACCGCAGAGACGGTGAGTGTGTGTTTATGAGAGAGATAGGGAATTTGAGCGTTGTCTCGGAAAGGGCTTCTTTCTTTCCCTTCCCTTCCCTTCCCTTCCCTTCCCTTCCCTTCCCTTCCCTTCCCTTCCCTTCCCTTCCCTTGCCAACTGAGTTCAGCCTGCATTTGTGTGTGTTTGCCTATGTCAGTGATGGCGAACCTATGACATGCGTGTCAGCACTGACATGCGTAGCCATTTGTGCTGACACGCCGCCGTAGGCCTCCTCCCCCCACCCGCCCCTGCCCACAACCTCATCACCCTCCCTAAAGTGGCGATCCAGTCTTCAAAGCCTCACTTTAGGGAGGGTGGGAGGGTGGAGGAAAGTGGCAGGCGGGGCTACAAAGCCCCGATCGCCCACTTTAGGGAGGCGGGGGTGGAGCCTTCCCCCCACCTGGCCAGCCCCCCGAGGCCTGTCGTGCTTCCCCGGAGCCACCTCAGAAAGGCCATGTAAGGTGGCCAGCAGGTGGGACTCTGCTGGGGAAGGCAGTGGGCGAGCGAAAGGGTGGCTACCCGGCCTCTCCCCGACCTTCCGAAGGTGGCTCTGAAGCCTTGGAGCCACCTCAGAAAGGTCGGGGAAGATGGCAGGTGAGCAGGAGGGTGGCTGCCCAGCCTCTCCCTGGCCTTCCCAAGGTGGCTCCAAGGCTTCAAAGCCTCGGAGCTGCCTCGGAAAGGCCGGGGAAGATGGTGGTCAAGTGGAAGGGTGGCCGCTTGGCCTCTCCCCGGCCTTCCCAAGGGGCCTCCGTGGCTTTGAAGCCACGGAGCCACCTCAGGGAGGCTGGGGAAGGCAGTGGGAGGGTGGCCACCTGGCATCTCCCTGGCGTTCCTGAGGTGTCTCCGAAGCCTTGGAGCCGCCTTGGAAAGGCCGGGGAAGATGGCAGGCGAGGGGGAGGGTGGCTGCCCGGCCTCTCCCCATCCTTCCTTAGTAGGCTAAGAGGTGGCTCCGAGGTTTCGAAGCCTCAGAACTGCCTCAGAAAGGCTGGGGAAGATGGTGGGTGAGCAGGAGGGTGGCCGCCCAGCCTCTCCCCGGTGTTCCCGAGGGGGCTCTGTGGCTTTGAAGCCACAGAGCCGCCTCAGGGAGGCCGGGGAAGGTGGCGGGCGAGTGGTAGGATGGCCGCCCGGCCTCTCCCTGGACTTCCTGAGGTGGCTCCGAAGCCTCAGAGCCGACTCGGAAAGGCCAGGGAAGATGGCAGGTGAGTGGGAGGGTGACTGCCCGGCCTTCCCAAGTGGGCTCCATGGCTTTGAATCCCGAAGCCGCCTCCAAAAGGCCAGGGAAGATGGCGGGCAAGTGGAAGGGTGGCTGCTCGGCCTCTCCCCGTCCTTCCTGAGGTGTCTCTGAGGTTTCGAAGCCTCAGAGCTGCCTCAGAAAGGCTGGGGAAGATGGCGGGTGAGCAGGAGGGTGGTCGCCCAGCCTCTCCCCGGTGTTCCCAAGGGAGCTCCGTGGCTTTGAAGCCACAGAGCCACCTCAGGGAGGCTGGGAAAGGTGGTGAGAGAGTGGGAAGGTGGCCACCTGGCCTCTCCCCGGACTTCCCGAGGTGGCTCCGAAGACTCGGAGCTGACTCGGAAAGGTCAGGGAAGATGGCAGGTGAGTGGGAAGGTGACTGCCCGGCCTCTCCCCGTCCTTCCCAAGCGGGCTCCATGACTTTGAAGCCCCAAAGCCGCCTCCAAAAGGCCAGGGAAGATGGCGGGCAAGTGGAAGGGTGACTGCCCAGCCTCTCCCCAGGCTTCCCAAGCGGGCTCCATGGCTTTGAAGCCATGGAGCTGCCTTGGGGAGGCCAGGGAAGGTGGCAGATGGGAGGGAGGAACTCTGCCTGGCCTCTCCCTGGCCTTCCCGAGAGGGCTCCGAGGCTTCGAAGCCTTGGAGCCGCCTCAGAAAGGCCAGGGAAGGCGACAGGCAGGTGGGACTCTTGTTTGAGCCCAGGGCACCATGCGCAGCTTCTCTAATGGAGCTCTCCTAAATAGCTCCGCACAGGGGAGCTGCCAAAAGTGGAAGGGGGGGGAGAATGTGCATGTGCGTGTGTGTGTGGCATTGTGGAGAGGGGGAGTAAGTGCTGTGAAGGGAAGAAGCCGAGGGTCTGGGAGCCGAGGAGCTGCCCGCGTAATCGCTCCTAGGCTAGCCGGCAACACATGCTCTGCTCCATGGCTAACTCAGGCTGCCTCTTCATCTCCAACTCCGCCTTGCTCCCACACTCGCTACCGTGCCCCCCCAGCCTTCCTCTACCTCCAGCAGGTAAGTCCACCTCTTTTATACCTTTCCCTGCTTCACCCGTGGTGGTATCCCCCCCAAATAAACCCATGGGTCAGAGGGAGGCCGGGGGAGGTGGGGGAAAGTAGCGATGGGGCCTCCGAAGGCCCTGTTGCCACTCTGAGAGGCCAGGGTGGGATGTGGGGAAAAGTAGCGATAGGGCCTCCGAAGGCCTCGTGGCCACTTTCGGGAGGCCGGGGCAAGGTGTTATTATTAGCGGATTTTTCACATTCATGGGGGTCTTCGGAACCTAACCCTCACAAATGTGAAGGGACAACTGTACATTTTGATCACTCAGTTGTCACATGAGTTGTGACAACTCATTAATTATTAATAAACAATTAATAATATTGTTGATTAAACAATAAATATCATGAAATAATGTTTTTTTTCTCATAGTGACACACCACCCGAGTTATGCTCAGTTTTTTGGCAACGTTTGACACACCAAGCTCAAAAGGTTGCCCATCACTGGCCTATGTGCCTTCAAGTCATTTCTGACTAAGGCAAACCTACCATGGGGTTTTCTAGGCAAGGTTTGTTCAAAGGGTGTGTGCCTTTGCCTTCCTTTGAGGCTGAGAGAGTGTGACTTGCCCAAGGTCAGCCAGTGGGGTATTCATGGCTGAGTAAGGATTCAAACCCTGGTCTCCATAGTCATAGTGCAATGCTGAAACTTTTACAACACTCTTAACTCTTTTAACAGAAGAAGACTGTATAAAGAATATAAATTAAAATTTGGAGTAATATTACTGGGAACAATGGTTTTATTGTTGTCACTAAAACACCAGTATCCCATTAGTGTTATGTGAGAGGCATTGGCCTAGAGCAGTGGATCTTAACCTTTTCTTTACCAGGGACCCCCTTTAAATATCTTTTGTTGCCCCAAGACTTAACTCAAGATTTAAAACCCTAATAATAATAGCTAACAACAACAATAATACAATTACACCATCCATTAAACTTTCCCTCAGAGACACTCTTGCTTCTTCCTGCAAGTTTGTGGCTGGAGTGGATTGAATGGCAATGTGCAGGCCAAGCCAGCCAGCCTTTGCCTTTGTTCCTGTCACATGGCTGCTCCACTACAGGGAGGAGGTGAGCCAAGCAGCCTTCAAGCCTCTGTGGATCCCCTGTGAGGACATTGCGGATCCCAAGTTAAGAACCACTGGGCTAGAGAATGCTGGAAAAGGAACAATGCAACCAGATTTTGAGAAGGGTGCTGGCAGGGGGATTCTGGGAGGTGTAATCCAAGAGTAACTTTCCCAGGCTCTGAATGCAGCCTAGAATCATAGGGCTGGAAGGGACCCCCAACAGCCATCCCATCCGATTGGCTTCTGCCCTGCAGGAACACACAATCCAAGCATTCCTGACAAATGCCCATCCAGCCTCTCCTTAAAAACCTCCAAAGAAGGTGAGTGCACCACACTCCAAGGCAGTGCATTCCACTTCTGAACAGCTCTTACTGTCAGGAACTTCTTCCTAATGTTTAGGTAGAATCTCTTTTCCTGCAGTTTGAGTCCATTGCTCCGTGTCCTAGTCTCTGGAGCAGCAGAAAACAAGCTTGCTCCTTCCTCAGTATGACACCCCTTCAAATATTTAAACATGGCTATCATGTCCCCTCCTAACTTTCTCTTCTCTGGGCTAAACATGCCCAGCTCCCTAAGCCGTTCCTCATAGGGCATAATGGCTTCCAGACCTCCCAACATCCTTCTCGGTATCTTTCTTGAATTGTTGTGCCCAGAACTGGAAACAATATTCCAGGTGAGGTCTGACTAAAGCAGAATGGAGTGATACTATTACTTCCCTTGATCTAGGCACTATTAATGCAGCCTAGAATCGCACTGGCATTTTTTGCTGCTGCATCACACTGCTAACTCATGTTTAGCTTGTAGTCCACTTTCTTTTTCTTTGAGGAAATCTACATCATTACATTAATTGCTAATAAACTAAAAATATTATGTTAGTGCCTATAATATAGTTTTTAAACTAAATTATTGGTGTCAAATTATGTAATACAGTAGGCCCCTCTTATCCACTGGGGATTGGTTCGGGGGGGGGGGTGGATTCTGAAAACCATGAATAATAGTGAACACCATTGAAAATAATGGGACTTCTGGTTTAAAATACCATAGAGTTGCCTTGGAGGGCCTAGAAAACCGCTAGGGAGGACACATTTACTAGGAAGACTCTATGGTAGGTGTGCTGTTTTGTGTCCCATGGATAATGAATCCATGGATACAGGGGTCCTACTGTGATCTGAACATCCTGTACGGTGAATAGGTTAGGTTACATTGACCTGAGATAAACATATGGGGGCCCCAAAATAAAGCATTGCAGGGGGGGCCCAAATTCCTTAAACCGGCCCTGCTCCCACCCTCCTCCTCCTCCTAGTAAATGACCATGGGGAGGTGCCCTGGTAGCAGATAGAAAGGTTGTCTATAAGGGGAGGGGAGAGGATACATCTGGTAGAGCTTTGTGCTCTGCTACATCAATGTAGGAATGTGGCCTGTGTTTTCAACCTTATGTCCACTTCCACACAATGGACAAACACCTGTGCATGTCATTGATTGGGCCTTCTCTTTCAATCTATACATGAGAAGGAGAGCACAATAGCATCACTTTCTCCAGGGTAAATATTTTTAAAGACATTGTGGAAGAAGATACCAAGTTCCTCCTTGTGCAATGTCTTTGCCCAGATGCATTGAAGCTTTCAAGTGCAACTCCTCCCCCAGCCACCAATTGGCTACAGGGCTGTATGTGAGCACCAGTCCCTTGTGCACCCAGGAAAGAAGCCACCTTCACCCCCTGGACAAGAGCAATCTTCAAATACATACCTACAAACAATCATTTGCAGGGACAGAGCTGTACTCAGGAACCTATGGCTGGTTATGGGCACTGAGGCTGAGAGGGGGAGAAGATGTTGCCCTCCTGTGAATGCCAGCATACTTGGTGAAGATTCACGTTCTGCCAGAACTACTATTGAATCTGAGCCAGAGAGCCTCCTGTGTGTGTAGCATGTCCCTATATGATTCTGAACCCTAATTTCCAACATTTCTGGCTATCATGGTGAGCCTCTATTGATAGCGGAGGCTCTTTTCTTCAGAGTCATCACTTTTCAAATGAGCAAACTGATAGCAGAGAGGGCAGATAGCACCCCATTCCTCAAGTGTATATTTTGACTTGAGAGAATATCCAAATAAGAATATTTGGAGAATATCCAAATATTTTGAGCCTTCATCCATTTAAATAAGATATTTTAGTCCTCAGGAGTCATACTTTATTGCATAATTCACACAGAAGTACACCCACAAAGTAGGCATTTTACAACATTTTAAGAGTTGTAAACAGTATTCCTGAGTTTCAGCTCCTTGTCATGTACTTTTTTAAAAAAAATAAGTGAAAAATAATAAGGCATCCACTGGATTATGAAAACAAATCTTTAAAGGTTACAAAGACAGTAAAATATAAGAAAGCTATTCTTTAAGAACTGAATGTACACATAGGAAGTCAAGATGGTAAAATATAAACCTACTTTGAAAATAATGGAACTGTTTTCTCTCCTTTGAGAGGAAACTTTGTTTGAATGGAAGTGGAGGAGAAAGAAAAAGTAAGTGCAAGGGTAAGAGGGAATGTGATGGGAGAACAGTAAGAAAGGGAAAGAAAAGAATGAAGATTGAGTAAGAATGAGGTAGTTGGAAGAAGACTAAGAGGAATGTTAGGAGTTGAAGAGTTGTGTTAGGAAGAAAGAACTTCTAGTGAGTCTAGTGAACTTCAGTAGACTTCCAATGAAAGTCCAATATAAGCTTTCTCTGTTTTTTTTTCCTTTTTAGAGTTATTGTTAGGTTATATTTAATGTTGGACTCAAATATCTTGGATTTATCTGTGTTTTGTTTGTTTTATTTTGTATTTTTGAATTAATATGTGAAATCAATAAAAATATTTTTAAAAATAATAAGGCATCAAAATTATTTTGGTCACATTTCTTGTAAACAGGGAGGGCTGCCAGCTAACTGATGTGAGTGGGTGTTTTCTGGCTCTGGGTATCTGGGGATTATGGAATGCCCTTGATTCTTGCAGACATGGGGCATTTTTACAGCCCACACTATACCCTGGAATTCTCAATGGAGTAGGACAATACTCCAGAGTAAGGGCTTGTCTACACTGGCCAAATAAAACAACCTCGCCTTGTTTTATCTTCTAGCTGTCCAGACAATGTACAGTTCGAATCCAGGGCTTTTCAGTGCCCCAGGGCTTCAATCTGCACCAACAAAACAGGGATTTACTCCAGATTTGAGTGGGAAATCCAGATAGTTGTGTGCGTGGACTGCAATCCATAGCAATGCCAGTGTGGGGCCAGGTGAGGAGTTTCGGTGCCTAAGTAGAAGAAGTCAGGAGGAAGCTCCCTGTGCAAAGCAATCTCTTCCCTTGTTTCAATTTCATTTTTTAGCAGTTCTTTCATCACCATTTATTTTGCATACGCAGCAGTTGTTTGGAAAAGTGCATACCAGTGTACCCGTATCATGATTAACTGGCTGAACCTCCATTTAATAGGCTGTCCAAAGCCCCTCTGCACTATAGCAAAAGACGTACGTACATTCACATTCATGGGGGGAAAGGGAAAAAACCAGAGTAGCCACAGATGTGTGGCCACACATACTGCAAATTATCATACTGAGGTGAGTTCTAAAGGGAAGACTCTGTGTGGACAGTGCTCCAAAACTCGCCTCAGTGCATGTGGTGATTCTGTAAACAAGTCCATGGTCACTGGATCAGGGAAACCCAAAAGTAAGCCAGATTTTTCTGCCATTGTAGTTGAGCCCTAAGTCACTCAAGCTTTTTAACCCACCCAGCCAAGGGTGAAAGAAAGAAACATAGTGGAGAGGAGGGAAATTTTCACAGGATATAAATGTTGACACAACCCCAAATGTGAGCATGAACTTGTCTCAAAATCCATAGGGCCTCTAGCCGTAGAATCACTTTGGAGGGTCCATTTCTTAAGATTGCTGCTTATCACTGCTTAATTCTTTTTTGTTTTCTTTTTTAATGAAGCCCACTTCCATCAAAGCTTGAGAACCCTTCCCAGAATAATTGTGTGTGTGGGGGGTGTATAGGACTGAGGTTGTCAGTTGTCCTGCCCAGGCATTGCCAATAGGTTTCCCAGATCTCAGGACCTGGATGCTCTTCCCCAGTCCTCAGAGAGAAAGGGAGGAATCTCAAGGTGAGAGCAGTGCCTTGAGTATTATCTGTCTATCTCCAGGTGCTCTGGCTGCCTCGCTGCTGTAGGGTGCTTTGGAGAAACTACTGTAGACCCTTTCCTGTTCAAAGCAGAGCTTAGAAAACTTCCTTTGGCTGGACCTCAACTTCCATGTGTTTGGTTTGTAGCGTTGTTCGAAACAGACCTGTGAAAAGTTTTTTTCTTCTTCTCCTATTCCAGTACAAAAACCTGGAAAAATTATTTTTTTTCAGCCAGAGAACTATTTTTTCTCTTTTGCTAGACTTGGTATTCATTATTTGAATTCCATGCTCTGAGCAACTGTAGTTACCACTTAACTCATCATGCTTAATGATCTCAACAGAGCCAACCTTCTATTACACCAACAAGAGGCATCCCTGGGTCTCAGATCTGCCCATATCCCAACATTTCACAGATGAAAACTAGGACACACGGGGCCAAGCAAGATTAGATTGTGGTCAGGATGGCAAAAGTTCTTGATGAGGAAGTACAGAAAAGCTCGGAGAGACTGCAGTAGTTTGCACCTGTCTGAGCCTACTGGGGAGGGCAAGATTCTTTCCTCCTCCCCTCCTCTTCCCCTTGCTGAATTAATTAAGTGCAAACTACTTTTGCACCTTGAACTCAATTTGCAGCATTTTTGGCCACAATTGAAGTAAGCCAGGGAGAAAGGGAGAAAGTGGAAGAAGAGAGAAACTGGGCAATTTTAAAAGCAGCTGAAAAGTGGGATGACAGAGGATTAATCAGGACTGTCCCTGCCAAATCAGAACAACTGGAGGATACGGATCTGATCTTGAAATCTCAGGGCCTGGGATGATCCTGGTCTGGCAACCCTACCTGCCAAGGCCCGTGCCCTAGCAAGGATCCTTCTGCTGGTCTCCTGGCCCTGCTTCTCTTTACTTACCCTACCTGTTCACCTGCTCTACCTGATCAAGTGAGCAATGACAAGGGCAAGAAGAAGAAAGTCCCCCTCCATTTCTCTTGTCTTCCACCTTTCAGTGGTCATGAGAATTGGAGACTAAAAAGGGGACAAGCAAATGGACAGCAGTACTGAGAAAGAAGTTGCCGTTTGGCTGGCAGGCAGGTTGTTGAAAGCCCCTGCCAAAATACCCCTAGAGTTGGCACTGCATGCCATCCCCACCCAACCCCAGCTTCCTAGCTGCGCTTGCATTTGAATTACAACAGAGCCATCACCGCAATTCTGCTTATATCTATCTTCAGTTGCTCTGTTTTAATTGCTTAAAGGGGAAAAAATGAAAAGGTGGTAAGAGAAGGGCCCTTCTTCCATTCTGTGTAGCTCAGCCATCTTTCCTTTTTTTTAAAAAAAAAAATCTCCTGGACCCCCATTCTACCCATCCCCCAAAAAGGAAGGAAGGAAGGAGGTCAACGATTTTTGTGAATTTACCAGATTTGGAAGGGGGGGAGATGCATGAAGGAATGATAGGGGGAAAAAAATGGAACTTTAGATTTTCCTTGGGCTTTTTCCGGGCTGTGAGGCCGTGTTCTGGAATAGTTAAAAAACCCAAGGAAAATCTATGGATACCGGCCATGAAAGCCTTCGACTTCACAATAATGGAACTGTTGTGTGTGTTTTTTAAAAAAAATACAAAATCCTCAGATGAGTAAAAAATGTAGGCATGCTGTGAGGTAACCAGCAAATACAATTTAATTATAAGATACCGAGTGGTAATGGCATTTGCGAGGCTGGAGCATGATTTCTCAGTAATAGAAGGTCTGTGGGGTTCCCTGTCTCAGAATGCCATAGCATCTTCAAATGATCTAACAAAATGTATGCAAATAGGTTTTGTAGCATAAAGGAGGAGAGCTTTTTATTCGGAAGGTTGCAAGTGGGGGAAGAACAGATGAAACCAGAGTACTGGCTATATCTTGGCAATCAGGTGGATCCTAGCAAGGAATGTGTGTGGAATTTGCTGTATTAAGGGTTTGGTTTAGTTTAGTTGTAATGAATTTCCAGAATCTACACTTCCTAGAAATGAGAAGAGACTGACCAAATTTTGCAATTGGAAATCAGTCCATTTCTGGCTTGTAAGGTATTCCATCGCATATGAACCAAAATGTGGCATGCACACATTTGAAAGATGCCCAAGAAAAAAAAATGTGCACATTTCTAAAATGCATATAAATATGTTTTGGCTCATATATACATGTAGCCAAAGGTGTGTATAGTTGGAGGGGAAGGAAGGTTTGCAAAAAGTATGTGGATTTCTGTGCAGAAGGAGAAGTCTGTGTAGAACTGAAGTGTAAAATCAGAACCTGAATGAGATAAGTTTTCACAGATCTGCCTGTCCTAATCCTAACTGATACACTCCTCATTCTCTTTCAAGAGATAATGGCAAGTAATTTTAGGGGATGTTTGCAGGGGCACCTTACAGAGGTTCTAATCAGGGGTTCTCCCCCCTGCTTTATTTAGGACCCCTATGGGTGCTAGAAAAGTTCACATTTTATGCTTTGTTGTAGTGTGCATGTGTGTATAGGTACACATACTTTCCCAGTAGAATTATACATTTTTTGACCATAGCTGACTTTATTTAGCTGAGTTGTGGAATCTTCCACACCAGATCTTATGCTGAACTGCAGGAGAGGAGTAGCTAGGGAGATATCCATGCTGTTATAGGCTTTGTCAGGCTACTCCCAAAGCAACTCGAGTTTGGGACTGAGCTGCCAAGCAGATCAGGAGGCAAGAGACAGCTCAGAGACACTGGAGATTGTGGGCATACAAAAATAAAGCTGGCAATGGGGGTAGGATGTAGAGAGAATTGCAACAGATGGACAGAACAAGAAGCTAGCATGCATCCTGTCTGCAGAGGCTGCTCTGTCCATATTATTTCTGCCTTGGTAGAACTGAAAAGGTTTGCAAGGTAGACACAGTCCATATTGGCTGGCAAAATGCCACCACTCAACTGTGAACGAGGCAGATGTGACTCACTCCTGCAGTGCAGTAGAAGGAGGCCTATGGTCACCTTTCTTCCCACTGTTGAGACAGATTGCGTTGACAGAGGTGTTGTTTGATAAGGAAAGCAGACTCAGTGACCTGGGACAAATAGCACCCATCAAGGGGATATGTTACAGTTTCTGTGGCTGCCCCCTGTCCGGAGAGATGCTCCCTGCTTTCCATTCCTGGGGATGGCTCAGGAAATATTTTCTCTGAAGATAGCAGGCCATATTAAATGCCTGTCTGTCAGTCAGGTATTAGAATGCTGGTCCCAGATTTGCATATATTGACATTCAGTATTGTTAAGGAAAATGCAACATGGGACATACAGTGAAAGAAATAAAACATGTATGTGAAAGTCACAATGACTAAGCAAGAGCAATTATGAAGCTACACAGGTGAAACTGCTAATGTAATCTAGAAGGCCTGAGAGCCAAGGACAGAGGTACTGAATGCAGAATGGAAACACCTGAGAATCATTAAGTGTACAAGGTGAAATGTTGAAATACATGGGTTGGTCTTAAGCATGGGTGGAACTATGTGGACCAATCAGAATGGAAGTACACACCCACTGGGTGGAAACTAATTAGTGGGTGGTGATAAACAATGGCTATAAAATTGCAATGTTTGCCAATGTATTTTTGTGGTTGAGTAGAGGTGGGGTAGTTTGGAGATATTGTGGAGCAGTGTGTAGAGATTGTGATTTGTTGACCATATAGTATATTTATATAGAAGAATAAAGTAGGTTTTATATAAAACTACTGAGTTGCCTGAGTGACTCCTAGAGACGTTTTGGAGACACCTGGAGAAGAGTGAGAAGGCTTGGAGAGTTTGTCAGGATCTTCAGCCTATTCTCTGAAACTCTGCTGCTTTGGAGGAAAGCATTAACCACTGATCTAAGCTGGTCGGCTCTGCTGCATAACAAGGTGGTGAGTTTGAGCCAGAGGTGAAGAGCTACAACTCCCATCATCCCTGACAAGGGTTATGGGCCCAGTTACTAGAGCACCCAGCATCCACAGAAGCTGAAAGTTCCAGAAAGTGGAAGAAAGCTTTGTGGACGACAGATCAGAGCAAGTTGTTTGTGCTGCACTGATAAGCCTCGTGAGTAAATCATTTTGTGTTTTGCTTAAGCCCAGACGGGTCAGCTGTGCATACTCAGAAGGACTGTGTCAAATTGAGTCACTGCACAAATCAAGATGGAAATTCTAAAGTTTAGTAAATTAAATAGAAACAACTACTCTACCTGGAAGATTTATGCCCAATCTCTACTAGTAAAGGAAGGTCTGTGGTCAACAGTTGAAACAGGGCTGGCAGCTGATGCTGATGAAGCCACTAAAGAGAGAGATAGTAAAGCAAAAGCCTGTCTTTATCTCATGCTTGAAGAAGACTTAATTAATGACGTCAGAGATAAAACGTCTGCCAAGGATGTGTGGGATACCTTGCAGAGATTACACACTCCTTCAACTGCTTTTGCAAAAATGCTATGGTCTAAAAGAATATACAGGCAAAAGATGGCTAAAGGGCAGTGTGTGATAGAACATTTAAAAATAATGCAAGATTTGTTTGTGCAAGCTGAACTGAGGGGAGTGCAAATTAGCAAAGAGCAGCAATGCTACATTTTAATAGAATCGCTAGACTCTTCGTGGGACAATATAACGAACAGCCTGCAAAACCTGCCAGAAACTGAGCTTAATAGAGATTTAATTGTGGCCAGAATACTGGAAGAGAACCAGAGAAGAATGTCTGAGCAGGGTGACTCAGCAAGTTTAAAGACTGTGCCAAAACAACAAACAACTCCTGACTGGCGAATGCAGGGGGAAGCAGCCTCTACAAGGGAGCAAAGGAGGTGCTTTTATTGTAAGAAGATTGGTCATCTGAAGAGACATTGTAAACATTTTGCAGCTGAGAGACGCAAGCAAGCAGAGAGCAGATGGCAGCCGCAGCAGTATCAAAAACAGTCCAGACCTCCATTTTTGAGGGACAGTGGTAATAAAAAGGGGTTTGCAACCATGATTAAGGAAAAACAAAATGCAAATTCTAAATGGCTAGTTGATTCAGGAGCCACATCTTTGATGTGTAATGACATAAATTTAATAAGTAATAGAAAATCAGCTAATGTAAATGCTGTAGTTTTGGCTGACGGGAAAGAGCTAAGTACTGTAAATCAAATGGGTACTGTGTACATTCCAGGGCTAAAAGAGAATTTTAATGATGTCTTACATGTAAAGGAGTTAGAAAATAATTTGTTATCAGTAAGCAGATTAACAGAAAGAGACTACACAGTCATCTTTGAAAAGAACATGTGTAAGATAAAACTGAATGGGGAATTGCGTGGCATAGGTTTGAAAAGGGATAAACTTTATTATTTGGAGGACAATATTGATAGCTACAGGGTTGAAGAAGCTAATAACATAGAAAATATTCCAATCCACAAAGACTGCATACACGAGCTTCACAGAAAATTTGGCCATGCGAGCTTCAAATGTTTAAAGAATTTAATCAGTATGTGTCCAGATTTAAAAGTTGCTGAATGCAAAAACCACTTAGATTGTACGGTATGTCAACAGGTAAAGGTCGGAGCTTTTCCAGTAGCTAAGAAAACAAAAAGAATTGCTCAAAGACCATTTCAGTATGTACATGCAGACGTCGCCCAAGCTAACTGCTTGTCCTTAGGGGGAAGCAAGTATTTCCTAGTAATTGTTGATAGGTATACAAGGTTTGCATTTGTGAGAATAATGAGAAACAAATCTGACGCTGGGCAAAGTTTAAAAGCATGGGTAAGAATGGTGGAAAGACAATTTGATACCAGAGTAGGCACCATCATTACTGATAGAGGAGGAGAATTTTTAAATAATCAATTGTTTAACTGGTTTCAAAAGGTGGGAATAAGGCATGAAACTACAAACCCTGCTTGTCCTAGTGAGGATGGGTTAGCAGAGAAGAAAATACAAGATATAAAAAGAATTACTGCTTGTATAATGGCAGATGCAGGGGTGAAAGATAGTTTTTGGGCAGAAGCAACTTTGACTGCAATAGATATCAGTAACAGATTGTATCATTCAGAAATTGAAGACATTCCCTACAGGGTATTGTATGGGAGAATGCCAAATTACAAGTACTTAAGGGTTTTTGGACAATTTGCTCATGTTTACACACCTGCTTGTTTCAGGAGGAAAGGAGAACCTAAAAGCAAAAGGCTTAGGTTTTTGGGGTATTCTGGAAATAGCTACAAGTTTCATTTGGGTGGAAAACAAGTGCAGTATTCTAGGTCTGCAAATTTTGAGAGACATGCTGGTTGGGACAAACTGCATGCCAATAAAGAAGTGTTTTTGAGATTAAGGAGTTCAAATGAGCCAGAAGCACAAACTGAACCAAGCTCAGGAAACGGAGGGGTTTCAGTTAAGCAGGAAGCATCACCTAGCAGCAGTGGTAGTTCTTCCGATGATGAGATAGCATCTAGGCCTACTACTACTCGAATGACTGAAGACAAGAGATTTAGTCATAGAACTACAACTCCTAGTAGAGAAAGTGAGGATGAAAGAGACAGAACAGCAGATTTTATTCCCAGGCGTAGTCATAGAGTTAGAAAGCCTCCAGATAGGTTTGTTGTGACAAAGGCAAGAGCTTGTTTAGCAGTAGAAGAGCCTGAAAGTTTTGAAGAATTGGAAAGTTATTCTAGTGAAGAACAGGAAAGATGGTTTGATGCAATGGATAATGAGTTTGGTTGCCTGGTAAATAAAGATGTTTTTGAAATTGTTGACAGACCCAAAGACAAGAAAGTAATTGGTTGTAAATGGGTATACAAAAGGAAAGAAATGCCAGATGGAAGTATCAAATATAAAGCTAGGTTAGTGGCTAAGGGTTTTGCACAACAGCAGTATGAGAACTATGATAAGACATATTCTCCAACTGCAAAGCCAGAAAGTCTGAGAATGGTTCTAGCTGTAGCAGTAAAAAGGAATTTAGTTGTAGAACATTTTGATTTTGAGACAGCTTACTTGAATGCGGTCTTGGATGAAGAAATATTTATGGAGCAGCCACAAGGTTTTGAAGAAAATGGTAGTCAGAGAGTATATAAATTAAAGAAAGCATTGTATGGTTTAAAACAAAGTGCCAGAGCGTGGAATCTGTGCATCAATGATGAGCTAGTTAAGCTAGGTTACAAGAGGAGCATTGCAGATGCTTGTGTTTATACAAAAGGAGACATAGTATTAGTGATTTATGTAGATGATTTGTGCGTAGCAGCAAAGTCAAAACAGGAAATTGAGTCAGTAAAAAGAGAATTGTCTGAGAAGTTTGTTTTGAAGGACTTGGGTGTATTGAAGTCTTATTTAGGTATTTGCGTTGAATGGACAGAAGAAGGACATTGTTTATTAAGTCAGAGAAATAAAATTGAAAGACTGATTGAAAAGTGTGGATTACAGAATGCAAAAATAGTAAGAGCTCCAATGACAACTGGTTTTGTGTCTGAGGAAACAACTAGAGCGTTTGAGGACAAGACTTTATTCAGAAGTATAATAGGATCTTTACAATTCATATCTTGCCACACCAGACCAGACATTTCTTATGCTGTAAATGTATTGTCTAGAAGGGTTAATGATCCAAAAATTGAAGACTGGACAGCGGTAAAACATTTATTGAGATATTTGAAAGGAACCTTAGATAGGAAATTGATAATAAGAAACAATAGTTCAGATCTAGATTGTTATGTAGACAGTTCATTTGCATCAGAATTAGGAGACAAGAAGTCAGTTACAGGAATGATAATTAAATATAGTGAAAGTCCAATAGTTTGGAGAAGTAGAAAACAAACTAATGTAGCGTTAAGCACAACAGAAGCAGAATTCGCTGCTTTGAATGAGATAGTAAATGAGGTACAGTGGATTAAGCAATTGCTAAATGATTTAAATGAAAGTTACAAGATACCAGTAGAAATTCTGGAAGATTCACAGTCATGCATAGCGATGGCTGAAACTGAAAGTTTGAAGAACAGAACAAAATATGTTGGTGTAAGATATCAAAATGTGAGAGACATGGTTCAGAAGGGTGAAATAGAATTGAGATATATAGAAACACAACACAACATAGCAGATTTGTTCACAAAAGCATTGACAGCAGAAAAACATGAAAGGCTGACACAAATGGTTGGAATGACATTGTAAGACACATACAATATTTTATTTCGGAGGGGATTGTTAAGGAAAATGCAACATGGGACATACAGTGAAAGAAATAAAACATGTATGTGAAAGTCACAATGACTAAGCAAGAGCAATTATGAAGCTACACAGGTGAAACTGCTAATGTAATCTAGAAGGCCTGAGAGCCAAGGACAGAGGTACTGAATGCAGAATGGAAACACCTGAGAATCATTAAGTGTACAAGGTGAAATGTTGAAATACATGGGTTGGTCTTAAGCATGGGTGGAACTATGTGGACCAATCAGAATGGAAGTACACACCCACTGGGTGGAAACTAATTAGTGGGTGGTGATAAACAATGGCTATAAAATTGCAATGTTTGCCAATGTATTTTTGTGGTTGAGTAGAGGTGGGGTAGTTTGGAGATATTGTGGAGCAGTGTGTAGAGATTGTGATTTGTTGACCATATAGTATATTTATATAGAAGAATAAAGTAGGTTTTATATAAAACTACTGAGTTGCCTGAGTGACTCCTAGAGACGTTTTGGAGACACCTGGAGAAGAGTGAGAAGGCTTGGAGAGTTTGTCAGGATCTTCAGCCTATTCTCTGAAACTCTGCTGCTTTGGAGGAAAGCATTAACCACTGATCTAAGCTGGTCGGCTCTGCTGCATAACAAGGTGGTGAGTTTGAGCCAGAGGTGAAGAGCTACAACTCCCATCATCCCTAACAAGTATTGCAGCTGGCAACATGGCTCATTCTACTCGTGACCTTAAGTGGTGATTGCCAGTTAAAATGATCCGAACAGATCACTAAGAAACAAGAGGTAATAAAGGAGGCACTCTGGTAGGGTTGTAGCTGGGAGTGGGTGGGCAAGACGACAGCATTACTCCCCCATAACAATTCTGCCCCACTTATGACATTTTTCTTTAGTCTCCAAATTTCTAGCAGTGCAGAGACAGTGACACTGAAAATCAATCACACCTAGAACTCTTCTATTCATTGTGTTCACATTCCCTTGTCTGGATGAGTAATTTATCCTGGTTTCCCCCCATATTAGAGCCCTGCAGTCCAAATAATGCCCTGATTCACCTCTGGACAGTCCTGATGATGTCCAAGGTGAAACCGGGGGTTGGAGTCAGTGCAAGTGCAAATGTTTAAAAACATTTCAAAATAACTCTCTAGAAAACCCACATCATGCATGAAAACCCAGATGGGTCTAGTGCGGGAAGACAGTAGTCCACATGCTGGGCTGTATCGCCAGATGCCTCCACTGCCAGTGTTGCTCTGAAGCTGGGAAGGAGGTCCCCAGCACATGAACAAGGCTCCCTCCATATGACCAGCCTTGATCACATGCTGAAGGCCGCTTTCCTGGCTTTAGAGAATGTGACATGCAACAGCAGTGGAGGTGCCCTCCAATACAGCCTGGCATGTGCATGCAGACTTCTGCCCTATAGTGGTGGGAACGCTGGGCATCTGGGCCAGCTCCACCATCAGAATACTGTGGCCAGAAGGCAGAGTATTCTGGCCAATGTAGACAAGCCCTTGGTTACTTTGTCTTCCACTTTGCTTTGGATGCCAAAACTGTATTTCTAAGTGCTCAGCCAAAGTTTTAAGCTACTGCAATGCCAGCAATTTGTGGACTGAAGGAAAATTTCATTTGGGAAGGTAGAATTCTTATTTGCATGGCAATTCCCCTCACTCCCCACCCTATTAGGTACACCACTGCACTCTGAGGTTTGCAGAATTTAATTTGGGGCAGGGGGAGAGACTATTAAAAAAACAAAGTGGGTATCTAGGCCTAAATCCAGTTGTTAGACCCAGCAAAACTAGACCCATTGATTCAATGGGAATTTGGTAAGTCACCACTTACATTGATCTGACATGTCTCCTCCAGCTAACAGTTGGATGTTGGGCACATATCTCAAACAGGCAATGGACACTGAATATTTTTTTAACATCATTGATAGTTTCAGTGATAGTTGTAAAATTTTAAAAATTAAAACAGGCTGTTGTCGTTGGAATGGCCTGATGGAGGGCATGGCAATCTCACTGTCTGGCTGGACCAAAGATAAGTGTGAGTATTAGAACATGTTGCTATATTTTATTGCAGATCCCCTCCATCTTTTGTTAGCTAAAAGTGTCCCACCTCATCTGAGAAATCTTAAGAGAAGCTTGTTCACAAAATGGAATAAACTATGATTTAAATTATTGTGAATCAGCTCCTGCAATACTTGGGCTCCTTTGCTCTGCCTCCCTTTTCCTCCTCTTCTGCATGTGAACTTCCATATTTACAGCAAACCACAGTTCCATGTTACAACCTAAGTTGGAGAACTGTGGCTTGTTCTGACCAAGGACAGTTAAAATAAGCCAGCCACACACCATGGTTTGATATCCTGGTTTCTTAACTAACCTTGGTTAGAACAAAGCATTGTCCCCTGGTTTCAGGTTCAAAATGGGTCAGTGATGAAAGATTTCATTTTCTGTCTTCAGTTGTGAGTTCAACATTTGCAGTGGCTCTTTTAGCACTGCAGGAGTGGTCAATATATGACCCTCCAGAACGTGGAGAGCTAGAACATCCATCAGCATAGCCAAAGCATAATGGGAACTGGAGTCCAACAACATCTAATAAGCCAAAGGTTGGCCATCCTGATATAAACCATGTTCTGAACTAGAACAAAGTGAGAATGGCTTCCAGGAATGCTACTCTGAATAAAAACAGAAAGTTTGTTTGAAAAAAAAAAATGAAAAGTTGGGCGACTATTGGTTGCCATTTTTTGAGGGAGACTTCACCACAAAGTGAGAAATTGCTGGCCTGTTACTTTACAATATGGCTTCTCTATCTTAGCCAGGTTCTGGTGAACCTACCAGATGAGTTGCTAATTGTACCAGAGTATGGTGTAACCTGGTCCAAATAAGAAGCCAAACTTACTTGCTCACTTACTTCTTTCTCCCTCCCAACTCCTTCCTTCCCTCTCCTGCCTTTGGAATTTCAAAGCCTAGTGCATATGGCTTTATGGAAGCACAGAAAATGTTTACTCCTTCCATTTTAGGATATGGAGCAAGAGGAGCTGGGAATGATCTCTGTTCCATCTGCTTAGTGCCAATGATGGATCCTTTAAAGCCCAATTGTAGTCCCACAGGGACATACTCAACTAATCCTCCGCTTTTAAGATTTTATTTGTGCAATAAATGGATGACAGAGTTTGCAAGTACACAGCAAAATGAATAGGTTTATAAATGCAACCTTTCGGCAGCACACTACGGAGTAAAATGCAGCACAGCTAAAGTGTTTAAAGCCTATTTCCTTCCCACCTCATTCATATTTCAAGCAGTAATATGCTCATTTGCTTATCCGGCAGGTCTTTTTTTTTTTTTTCTTCCCTTCCTTGCTCTCCTCCTCCTCCTCCTCCTCCTTTGTTTTTCAAACATATTTTTACAAATTAACCTGGCACAGATTTTAATAATAATAACTCACATTTATATGACACATTTTTATCTCGAAGGGCTTCAAACAGCTTTGCAGGCTTAGCAAAGTAATACACAAAATGATAACGGGCGAAGGAGCAAGTTCCCCCAAGATGGGAAACAGCAGCAGCTGTTTAACAGCCATACGGTAACAGGAGGGGAAGTGAAGAATCCCACAGTCAAGGGGGAGTGGAAGAGGCAGAATGTAATAAAGCATTTATGAAGTCAGCCTGGGATTCCATACTTGGGGCCTCTGAATGTTCTTTGCAGGCTTGCTCATCATCCTGTTTTTAGCATCCCCGCAACCATGCATCCGACGAAGCCAATTGTCATTGCCAGTAGATTCTAGAATAATGAAAGAAAGGCTGGCAAACTGTGCAACAAACGCAAGAGTTCCAACATCGAACAATCAAAGGCAATACACTAATCCTACAAAGTCCCTTGAAAGTACTTGCTTGTTGTAAAAATGAGCACAAATGTATTTGAATGAAACAACAAAATATTACCTGTTGTGGGATGAGAGGAGGCCTGGGTGGCGGCTAAAAGCTGGCTTGCTGGTCATGGGAGGTTGAAGGGAGTCTGTACATGGGTGTCTATATTATGAATGTCAGGACACATGACGGAAAAGGTGACCAAGTGGATAGCAGATGATGAGTGCGGTGGAGAGTAGAGATACTGCCAAAATTCCTCCAGATTTTTTATGCATGTTGAAATTCTGAATTTTGTTTTTCTTGCTTCTTAAGTCAAAACATGAAGGGTAAGGTTATCAAAGACCAATAGCCATGGTTTCAATACCAACTGAGTCAGGAAGTTTTCTGCTATTCTCACGTCCTACATGTGGGCTTCTCATAGTAATCTGGGACCATTGTCACCATGGGAACAGTGTGCTGAGCTAGATGGGCCAGTGACAGCTCTTTCTACGAAACCATCCATTTTGCCATCAAAAGCAATCCAAATTTTGTACATTGTTTTCAGTTATTTCTTTTCCTTCCCCTATCACCAAAACAGATTTGCACACCAATAACAGTCTACCTCAAAAAGTAAAACTGATACAATTGTAATTTACCATTGTATCAATTTTTTTATTGCCGGTTAAATCGAGTAGCAAGATAGAAAGGTGAAGGTGAGCATGTGTTCAGCAACTAAATAGTGAACCAAAAAAACCTTCATGCAGTCAAAAATACAGTTACATTGAGATTGCTTTGGTATGATCTTTTATCAATGAACCTATTCACCCATTAGTAATTGAACCAAGGCTTTCAAGATTCTGGCCAACCAGCCATGCCGTCTTCCAGGCAACCTCTTCTATTCCACCTCCCTCTGATTTCTAGTAATCCCCACCCCAACAGAGCATTCAGCAGCTGCTGGGTATGTTCAGTTCTCAATGGGCTATTCTGAGATGTGTGTGTTCACCCATTTAACTATTTCCTCCCTAAACAGTTTTTATACTTTTGCAAACATTTAGATTTCCCCAGCCAATGGTTCACTCCTCCTTATATATTGAATGGGATCATTTTGGCTATGTAAGGATTGGTTCTCAGAGAACAGCCTTGTTAACAATATATAGGATGGCAAAGCAGGATACAGCTAATGGATAGAAAGGAAATTGATGATATTTGCTTATCCGCGATGCAGTTTTATTTTGATTGAAGCAATGGAGTTGTGTTAGGTATTGTGAGAGAAGAATCCTTTATGGCATCTTGGAAGTGCACCATTCAAATTCATTTGTGGAAAGGAGATTTGGTTGAGGCCATTGTCTGAGGACATATCTATGACGGAGGGAGTTCTCAAGTCATGCATGGGTCATATCAACTAAAGGAACCCCAAATGAAGTTGTGTCTGGATTTGTTGTTGTCATCTTTTCCTTGTTCTCAGACATCATTAGGATAGAGAGTACTAGCTTTCTCTCTCTCAGTCCCATCTCCATTTAAAAACCAACACCCATAAACAAATAAATCTCCAATCCTAGGTAATTTCCGCTTGGAAGTGAAGATACAACCACACATTATTACAACATTTTCTGAATATTTACCACTGTGGAAGGAACTCATGAGTTCATATAAATGTGTCATTCATTTCAATACATGGGGGAGGTGAATGTGCTTTTATAATTTAATTTGAGGGACCAGCTGTTTTAGCTTTCCTTATAAGAAACTAATTGGTATATAATAGCATAGTTAATTAAATACAAATCAATACTTTAAAACAACTAATTGATATTTAATATGTATGGGAAAAATAACTTTGTTGTAATATAATTAACTCAATATTAAATAAGTGTTGGAATTGCAATTATGTCTTTACAGAGATTATAAAGTTTATTGTTCTTTAATAAACTTGCAATTAGATAGGAAGGAGCTCAGAAAATTATTAAACAGGTATTATTGGGCTATTAAACATTTATTACCATTCTGGATGGGGACAAAGCTCCACAGCAGTACAAATTATGATCATGTTAATAAACCTTTACTGCCCCTTTGCCATTGCATTTTTGTATGGTGGTTCATTGGAAACCTTGAGCCCTTCATGACATAGATTAACTGCCTTCAAAGCAAGCAGTAAAGTTCCCAAGAAAACCATGGGAGAGCTGATGAAGGAAATGTGACTCAAACTCAGCAAAATCAAGCAACAATTGTTCATTTCTGTGGCATAGTTCAGTGCTGTCCACATATTTTGCATGTGTAAGGTCTCAGGTTCAGTTCTTAGTATCTCCAGTCAAAAAGGACCAAGGACTTTATCAAATGACCCTCCCAAAACATTCTTTTGCCAGCATAATTTGTGCTATTTTTATGATGGCAAAAGAACACCCTATACCTCACTTACTTTGCATTCCAGCAAAAGGCTTCCCCGGCAATGAATGAGGAATGAACAGAGCTCCATCCGCTTCCTCATCTGAAATCCCACAGATTTTCGTGAGAATACCAAGTGTGGGAAATTAACAAACAAAACAAAAACAACACTCAAAAAGTAACAGAAAGCATACAAACACACTTAAGAACTTACAAGAAAACTGGGGAGGGTCATAAAAAGAGTGTCATCTACCTGAATGTCATGAAGTGTTCTGGTCGGACAGGCCATTGATGCTGCATTCACACGAGTACAGTTGTGCGCGGATTCAAACGTTGGCAATGCTGGCAAAAAAGTGCCACAGGGGATCAATTGATGGCTTGGGCTGTCAATAAAAAAGAATGGGTTTTTAGCAGTACATGATTGCAAAAGGATGACATCATCTGGTACACATGCCCTTTCGCAATTATTAGGTGTTTTTATGACGCCTTATGCTGCCCTTGTTGCCCACATAGAAGCAGCTCTGCAGCGCCTAACATCCTGCTTTGCAACAGCTGCAGAGCTCTTTGGGCTGGAAGTCAACCTGAAGAAAACAGAAGTTCTTTACCAGCCTGCACCACAGGACGAACACCACCATCCCCACATTGCCGTCGGCAAATCTGTGCTCAAGTCCGTTCAGCAGTTCACCTACCTGGGAAGCATCATCTCCTCAGATGCCAAGATTGACAAAGAGATCGATCACAGATTAGCAAAGGCATATAGCGCATTTGGAAGACTTCACAAAAGAGTCTGGAGCAATAAACACCTGAGGCAAAGCACAAAAATCAGTGTGTATAGAGCCATTGTACTGTCTATCCTCCTTTATGGATCTGAAACATGGGTCACCTATTGCCACCACCTACGACTCCTCGAGCTCTTTCATCAGCGCTGTCTACGCACAATCCTAAATATACACTGGACTGACTATGTGACGAATCTTGCTGTCCTTGAGCAAGCAGGGATCACCAGTATTGAGGCCATGATACTGAGAACGCAGCTGCGCTGGGCAGGGCACGTTTCTAGGATGGAGGACCATCGCCTCCCAAAAATAGTACTCTATGGTGAACTCTCCATGGGTCAGCGTAAGAGGGGCGCTCCCAAAAAGCGATACAAAGACTCCCTGAAACAACATCTCAGGCTTGGCCAAATTGATCACCAACACTGGTCAGCCCTGGCCTCACATCGGGAGGCATGGAGACGCACTATCCACAATGCTGCAGCCTTATTTGAGAATTCACGCCGAACAAGTCTTGAAGAGAAACGACAACGCAGAAAGAATCACAACCCAAAAACATCACCCAAGGAGACCTTCTGCTGTGCTGTCTGCAACCGGACTTGTTTATCTCGGATTGGCCTTTTTAGTCATCAGCCGCTTGCAGAAAGTGCGGGATGAGTCCTTCCTGAATCTTCGTTTGCGAAGAAAAGCCAGAGAGAGAGAGAGATTACCATGGTCTGATAAAGTCCCAAGTCACAGTTGGTGAAAAGGATCTCTGCCTGGAACCCTAGAAAGCCTCTGTCAATCAGAAGAGAGACCATCAGAAGGGATGTTCAATGGCCTCTTGTTTCTGAGTAGACTGTATACCATCTCATACTGAGAGAGGTGGAAGAATGAGAACGAGAGAGGAAGGGTGAGACTTGGCTCTTTTAGGGAAAACAATCCAAAAAGAGTGAATGAAATACTACCTTTTTAGGAGTAATCTTCTCTAGGCAGATTCACTCAAATTTACAAGTGAGATTCTGAGTACTTCTAGCTGGATGGAAAACTAAAAGAAATAAAACAAGGGGTTGGGGGAGTAGAGGATGAACTGGCATTTTGATTGGTGTTGATATCATGGCATGGTTTTAGTTCACTGAGGGTTTGGCACTTTTGTCCTTCTCATTTGAGGACTCACAGCTTAGTTGTATTTTGTTATATAAGTTAACATAGCTGTGCAGACTCCTAACTTGTATTTTGCTATATATGTTAACTTAGCTGTGTACACTCCTACAGAATACACTTTAGGGGGGGAATAATTTTAAGACAAAAAGTATAAAAGAATGGCATTTTGTTAACCATAGGCTTAAACAAGAAGGAGGCACCACAATTCATTGATGATATTTTTGAAAGACTGGGAACTTTTGATTGTCTTTTTGCAGAAAAAATAAGAATCATATCTTAACTGTGAGTTTTGCTAATTAGTAGGTTTGGTTGAGTAGAAGAAGTATATAAATAATACTTTAGCTGGAGAAGTTAAATTTCATATATTAAAGTATAGCCATTGTAAAGAAAGTCAGAAGTCAATGTAAGTTTTTCTCTTTCTGTTTTTTTGCTGTGTTTCTGCTTCGTTGTTGCTGTTGTTGTTCTTTTTTTCCTCTGTACATTTTTCTTCCTTTTAATGTACTGGAAAACTTCTAATAAAAACATTTTTTAAAAACGAAAAGAAGGCAGGCACCATGGCCAAGATGTTATTCAATCCCAGCATGGTGGGAAAATAGAGGCGATTTTCCAAGCCATGCATCCCATAGTGACTTGGGCCCCATCTATATGAGGAGGGGATGAAGTTGTGCTCTGCGGTAAGAGCAAGTCGCAGCAGCTACAGCTTGTCTTAACAGTAGGTTTTCTCCCAGCAGCCCTCATAAGCTTTGTGGTGGAATGGCAACGGTGGAGACTTGGGAAGTGGGAGAAAATGGCAGCTATCCTCCTACATCTCCTGATACCCATGGGGGTGATGGCAGCAGTGGTGACAACACAGGTGGGAAACCGAGGAAGGGAGAAGAGGGTGAGAGAGCCATTCCCGCTTCCTCAGACCCTGCAGGGGACAGCAGCAGTGGTGGTGGCGGCCTGGGTGGGTGGTAATGACAGCTGCCCTCTCCCTTCCCCATTCCCAATCACTCGGAGGGGTGAAATGGTGGCTGCGGAAGCTTGCCCTATCAGCAAGCCCTGCCCTGCATTCATCTAGCCAATCAGCTTTGTGCTTCCTGACATATAGGCAAGTGAATCAATGCAAATCGCTTGTCCTAATGTGCAGGAATGCACACACCCTTTGCAGTTTTTTCAAAAATTCACAGAAAACCGCAAAGTCTCCTAGGATGCAGTATATGGCCGTTTTTGTCCCCCTCCTTCTGAATAGGGCTAATCGCTGCAGGTTGCCATTTAGACAACACATTTCCTCCTCAAATTCTACGGGGATTTTTTTCACTGTTTAGACAACCCCTTGGATCGCTCAGATCCAGGCAATGAGGAAACAGCCGTCTCTGCACAGAACTGGCCTCTGGTGGGAGACATGCACTGGATGACTGTCTTCTCTGGCAACAGCATCATGCATGTGGAACGTGCAGCCAAGATTATTGCTATTTAAAATTGTGCAAGGAGGAGCTGGGTACCTTCTTGCATAAACTTCAAAACTGAAACCAGCTCATGTTGTGGTCCTTTGCATGAGCAGTTTAACTTGATAGGATCCTGGCCCATGTATTTTCTTGACAGTAATCTCCCATGAATGTGGCAGGAATTAATTTCAGCTGTGTTCACAAACATCCTTTGTTTCATAATCTTTACTAGTGGTAGTGCAAGATCAGGCCAAGTTTGAAAATGTATGTGGCAAACATAGAAGGAGAACCTATATATTTCTACACTAAAATTTGAGTGTATAAGGGCTGTATGCGTTGCTCTCCAAACTGTAGGTATTCTTTAGATATTAAAGGCCTAAAATGGCATTAATTGGTGAAACCCAGCTCAGATATTAAGGAGGCCTTTGTTACAGCACTGAGACACCTTGATGGAGTGGTTAAACGTATCAAGGTGACTTCAGTTGTATAAGCTTTAGCAAACTCATAGAAATTTGAAGGATGAGTTATTCTGATTTGGTGCACTTGCATCATTCTTCTCATCATGCAAGTTTGAGAATATTATCTATTATCCTTAACCTTCTGGGGAGAGAGCGCTTGAAATAAATTCACAAACCTGGGAATGTGTTCTAATCCAGACTCAGACATACATATTCCAATCTGGATGTTTCCCTTCCTGTCTAAACTCCCCTAACTGACTACAGACAATGAATAGGCAACTAGGTGTTGTACTACCACTCCCATCAACCCAGCACTGGCAATGCTAGATGGGGTTACAGGGGTTGCAGTCCATCGATCTCACTGCAAGATTACCAGTGGCTTCAAGAAAGCTAGAGGCAGGGAACCTGATGGTAGGGCCCAGCACTATTTGTTGTTGTTGTTGTGTGCCTTCAAGTTGTTTCCGACTATACTTCCGACTTCCGAGACCCTAAGCTGACCCTATCATAGGGTTTTCCTGGCAAGATTTGTTCAGAGGAGGGTTGCCATAATCTCCTTCTACTGCTGAGAGAGCGTGACTTGCCCAAAGTCACCCAGTGGATTTCCATGACTGAGTGTGGATTTGACTCCTGCTCTTCCAGAAGCCTAGTCCAACACTGAAGCCACTGTGGAGATTCTCAGACGATCTAAATATAGCATGGCAGGGATGCCAGGAGATCCCGAAAGGGCTTCCCTTTCAGATGAGGTCGTTCACAGGTCATCGTGCTCCTGTGTCCCTTCCATTCACAGGCTAAGCCATGAATTGATCCATCGTTCCATTTCTGTAACAGAATGGCAGGCGAGTGAAAAGATGCCCCGTTATGCTGGTGCAATGCCAGCATCAGTGCCAAACACTTCCAGGTGTGATCGGGACAAGGAGGTAAATAACACACTTTTTTTGTACCCTCCCTGGGTTACTTCTATTTTTTAAAGTGTGTTTTTGTGCTTGGTTTGTATTTTTCACGTTTCTTTTTCTTTTTCTTTTTGAATTTCCCGCGCAATCGTCCTCTCACAAGAACGAACAGGATTTCCATTCCAGGAAGTGAATGCAGCTCTGTTTGAGCTGCATTCACTCCTGGGCTGTTGGGGGGAGGGAAAGAAGTGGCAAAGATAGGTGTGGGAAACTTTTATTTTTATAGCGTTACAGGGATGGGAGTGGGGTGGGAGAGGAGATAGCGAGACGGGGATGTTATTTTTGTCCCCATCTGATAATCTCCTACGCCATGCTTCCTTTCTTAACCTACTGTACAAAATAGAACACTGAACCAAATTAAGCATTGCTCTTGTTAGCTGGTATTTTTCTGATGTTCTTTTTGTCTGCAAGGGGTCTTCACCTTTGCTAAAATTGGAGGCTTGGTAGATATGTGTATTCCAGCCCAAATCCTGTTATTAATCCCAGCTAGAGTTGACTCATTGAATCAGTGAAATTTACCTGCATGTTCAGTCAATGTACAATGATTAATTCAATGGGTCTTTTCTAGTGGGATTCACAACAAGATTCAGCTTGAAAAGTGTCCATCAAACCCAATTCTCATATAAATCTTTCAATTCTCATATAAATCTTTCAATTCTCATATAAATCTCCATTCTTTATGCTACTTATGGAAACTGGCATGCACAATCCACTTTTTCTCTTACCTACTTCCGGGTTAACGACTCTCAGCCATTCACATACTTTCTCTTATACCCGCCTTGCCACATTCTGGTTACCCGTCAGTTTCAGATTGGCTGGGATGGGTTCAAGGAGAGGATTTCAGTTTGTCAATACAGTTGGCCCCTGTATCCGCAGAACCAATATCTATGGTTTCAATTATCCACAGAACACAAAATAAGAACACATACCATAGAATTGTGCTGGAAAATCCCTAGAGAGGCATCCTCTCTAGGCATCTTCTAGGCCCTCCAGTGCAACAAAATCCTTTATTTTGACAGGGTTCACTGTTACCTGCAATTTCCAGTATCTGTGGAAAGTCAGGGAACTGAACCCCTGCAGATACAGGGTTCCGGCTGTATCTCTTTTTTAAATCACTTGTTAGCCCTGCATTCTGGATCAGAGCCCTCTTGTAATATACCTATCAACAATAACAGTCAACTACAGCAAACAGGCCTTCTGTTTGTGCAAAAGAGATGGGTAATTACACAAAATACTTCACAATTAGCAGTGAGGTGAAAGTGGGAGGGGAAGCTATTTTGTTTTGCTCTGTCAGTGAAGTCACTATTTAGCAGGGTTGATAAAGTTAAGCTAATTGTGTGGTTTTTAATTACATTTTGATACCTTGGCAGTTCATTAGAGGCTTGATAAGGATCAATGGCATCATTACTCTCATATCTGCAAAAGCATAAATAACAGCTTGTTTACCTCTACCGTTTATGCGGATATTAGTCAATGATAAGACCCATGATCCCTTAGTAGTGATGTGGCTGCATTGTTGGTGGTCCTCTGCCTGCTTGGCCTTTTGAAAAGAATGCCAAAAAATTATATATTTTTAAGCCATAAGACACCTTTATACAAATGTCACTCTCAGCATGCCATTTTGACGGGTTTCCAACAAACTCAACATTGCCCAGTAGCAAATAGGCAGTGGGTTGAGGTACCCAATGTCATCCACTGAAGTGTCATGGCTGTGTAGAGTTTTGAAGTCAGATTTCTCCCTTTCTAGTCCAACACTCTTGCCACTATGCCACATTGGCTTCCTCATCTGGCCATGTTTGCACTATAACTAGCACTCATTTCCCCAGATAAAAATGGCACAATCAAAAGTTATTGCCTTACCAGACACAATTATTCTGTTTATGTATAAAATCTTGCAAATTTGGAAGGCCGTCTTGCATTGCTCCGACCATAGCAATGTCCTTGCAGTTTAAAAGAAAAGACCTGTTCTGAGCAACAATTGCCTATAATTGGTTTGATCAGCATTTTTCACACCAATTCATAATGGTTCCATTCTGGCAAATAAGAGAGGTCAGCACCACGATGAAAGAACCTTCAAAAACAGCAAGTCAATTTTTAGCTGAGGCCAGCCACTAGTTTTATGCCTTAGAATCCATTGGAGAAGCCTGGCTTGGACAAAAGAAAATGACTTCCCCATTAATCATATCTTGACTGCAGCTATTTTGTTTCCTCCCTATCCACCATCTCGTCTAGAAAGAAGAATATCTTCTTTGAGCATATAGAAGCTGTCTTTCTCAGACCACTCACTTAGCCAGTCCCGCCTCATACAGGAACAGTAGTGGAGAGGTTGTTAGGGGTCTGAACTTTGCATCATTTCTTCCTTGCTCTGAGACTGAGTAAGACTCTGTTTCCAAATGAAGCATTAAGTATAAAAAGGACCACAGGCGTACTAAACAAACTTCAAAAGGACTTTGATCAGCATGGCTGTATAGAATGAGAAAGCCCCAGTCCTGCAGGTCTGGGCCACAGGCAGGCAGCGTTGTGGGACATGGTGCCTTAATTCTTTCCACTGTGGCGTAAGAAGGTTTGTTTGAAGACTAGGCAAGGTGTTTTTCTGCACTGCGAGATATAGCTGAGTACACACATATGGCACAGGTGGGGAAATGCACACAGATGGCCTTCTTTCTCTTTGGAAAATCCATGCTTAGATCCATTTCTCTGCCTGTTTACTGATAGCCAGCACCTCCTATAAGAAAGCAAGAGATCAAAGGCATGTACTTCCTCAGGCCTTGGCGTTCAGCCACTTCACGGGCCAGCTGTTTTGCTTTGAAAGGGCAGGGAGCCTGGAGACAGATTTATCTTCCCTTCAAGGTCCTGTGTTCTATTTTATCACACCGTCTGCTAAGTGAAGGGGATTATAGAGCTCTCATTACTTGCATGTATTGAAAAGCAGAGATTTACTGGGCATCCCACTTGATGTAAACATAGCATCCTAAGCAAATACTCAGAAAGAACTTTCCTTTGGGGAGTGCACATTGGTTGGACACTGATAAAACCTGGATTTGTTTTGGGGTTGTTGTTTTTAATCCATACACATTTCAAGTGGAAGGGACGGATGAGTCAGTGTTGGGATTAGTACAATCATCAGTTCCTGTAACTGAGGGTTCATCACAGTCAAAATACACACTTGAAGACACCAGGGAGTGAACGGCAATGAACCGAGCTTAGCACGAGAGCTCAAAAACAAAGATTGTTCCTGAATTTCATTGATCTTCCCCATGCTTTACATTATTCCATCAAAAAAAAAAAAGCAAAAAACATTTAAAAGTCTCAAGAAGTATTTGTATGTATTTTAACACAAAAGAGATTTTCAGACTATACTGTTATAGTGTTACTATTCCACTTTAACTGCTCTGGCTTCCTGCTGTGGAATTCTGGGGTTTGTAGTTTAGTGAGGCCTAAGAGCTCTCTGGCTGAAAGTTGTAAATGCCCCTCCCTAAACTGCAAATCCCAGGATTCAACAGGAGGCAGCCATAGCAAATGAAGTGGAATAGTAACACTACAACAGTGTAGTGTGAAAATCTAGAAAGTATATGGCAAAAACATCTTTTCTCCACTAATTTCAGAGATGGTACCCCATTTAAGCAATCACACTTTAGCTTCAATCTGCACTTTATAAATATCTACAGCTCAAGGGGTATTGGTTGCAAACTGAAATTTTCTGTAATTATGATAATTATTAATTTCTACTTTAGACTTTGAAGGCATGCAGTATTAAAACCTGGGGCTTCTGCTAATTATGTATACCTTTCCTAAAATATGTAAATAAATCAAAACCAGAATCTAAGACAACCACAGAGACATTTTTAGTGGGTTGGATGATGAGGAGGATATAGACATGAGGTGGCAGTGTTGCAGTGGTGAGTTCTATCCCCTATGTAAGTGAGTTTTTTCCTCCAAGCATCTCAAAAGAATGTACATGCATACAAGCACAGAGTTCCTTCAGATACAGAACATTTGTAGATTGAAGACAGAGTTTAGGAAAATTATTATTTTGAATTATGACTTATGGGACCATTCTGCCCCACCCTATTCAGTGTCCATACTGGCTGGGAAATTCTGTTAATTATTTCCAGCTCTGGGTGAGGGTATGTCTTTCATTGCAATGTTCTTTATCACAATCTGTGTTCAACTGAACAACAGAAAAGGTTTTTTTTCATTTCAGAGAAAAATTGGTTTCTGGAACCTAAATTAATTAGCTCAATCTGTCACATTTGTAAATGTTTCCTTGCATTGTAGAATTCATTCTGATTCTGTTAATTGTTATGATGGCTACACCCTCAAAAATATGATTTCTTGACCAGTGGAAATCTTTCTCAATTGCCCTCCAAACAATCTGGAGATGATCTCCGGGGTAATCATACTAATCCTGACATCAGCTTTGTGTATGGTGTACATACCAATATTTTCTAACTGTCCCATCAATTTACACACCTCAGCAACAAATGTCCTTTCTGGACTTGAGCCGGACATCCACTTTTGTGTAAGAAGTACTTTTTTTCCTTTTTTTTTTGCTTCTGCAGTGTCATATAGAGCAGGACAGGACAAAACATGGACCTTCAGACGTTTCTGGACTGTTACTCTCAATTATCCTTACCATTGACTATTTTGGCTAGGACTCCTGGGAGATGCAGTCCAACGATATCAGGAATGCTACATTTTACCCATTCCTGGTATAAAGGAAAGTAGTAGTATGTATAGGTTAGTGCAGGACTAAGCAAACTTTAAGCATGATGGATGTCCTTTTCTTAACTAGAACAATGAGATCAACCAATGTGGTTCAGAAACAAAATGGTAGCTCCAGGAGGAATATGTCTCTCTCTCTGGCTTTTCTTCGCAAATGAAGATTCAGGAAGGACTCATCTTGCGCTTTCTGCAAGCGCGCTGATGACTAAAAAGGCCAATCCGAGATAAACAAGTCCGGTTGCAGAAAGCACAGCAGAAGGTCTCCTTGGGTGGTGTTTCCGGGTTGTGATTCTTTCAGCATTGTCATTTTTCTTCAAGACTTGTTCGGCATCAGTTTGCAAATAAGGCTGCAGCATTGTGGATAGTGTGTCTCCATGCCTCCCGATGTGAGGCCAGAGCAGACCATTGTTGGCGATCAATTTGGCCAATCCTGAGATGTTGTTTCAGGGAGTCCTTGTATCACTTTTTTGGAGTGCCCCTCTTACGCTGATGCGAGTTGACCATAGAGTACTATTTTTGGGAGGCGATGGTCCTCCATCCTAGAAATGTGCCCTGCCCAGCGCAGCTGTGTTCTCAATATCATGGTCTCAATGCTGGTGATCCCTGCTTGCTCAAGGACAGCAACATTCGTCACATAGTCAGTCCACTGTATATTTAGGATTGTGTGTATACAGCGCTGATCAAAGTGTTCGAGGAGTCATAAGTGGTGGCGATAGGTGACCCATGTTTCAGACCCATAAAGGAGAATAGCCAGTACAATGGCTCTATATACACTGATTTTTGTGCTTCACCTCAGATGTTTATTATTCCAGACTCTTTTGTGAAGTCTTCCAAAATATGTACACTTAAAATTAAAGTCCAGGATGTCTGAGCTAGGGATGAAAAGAATATTTTTTTTAATAAATTGAACTCGGTATTTACACACCGGGTGGGACGACTTAAAATTCAGGCTTCTAGGATATCATCCATTGCAATGACTACACACAGGATGTAAGTTTAAAGGTAAACATATTTCACCACTAGGGATGGATGAGAGTTTCATTTCCATTTGGCTTTGATCAGAAAATTCTCAAAGATTTTTCTTAAAAAATTTACTAACATTTTCTCATTTCTTCATACACGGGACAGAAAGAACTTGATGTTTCAAAAATTCAAATGTGGGTGAAAGTAAAACTGACAAAGTTCCCAATCCACATATGGGCATCACTCTGAACTGTGAGGCGCTTTCATGTTAATCTTTGCACTGGGGAAAAATGTTATTCTTGTGGAATTAAAAGTACAAGTAAAATATTTAAGTCCCAGACTCTTATCTAATTTAGATTTAATTTATTTAAAAACAGGGGAAAATCAATTTAAGACCTCAGTGGAGTGGTGGGGGGGACCTGATAAAAGTTTCATCTTTAGCTTCAGTTTGATGACCAGACTTGATTGTTCTTGTGGGCTTTCAAGTCATTTCCAACTTATGGCGACTCTTTGTTGTCGGTAACTGCCTTCAATTCTGCTTCAACTCATGGGAATCCCATGGACAAGACATCTCCAAGACTCATGTCCTCAACCACCCTACTTAGCTCCTGCTGGTTCAGGCCTGTGTCTTCCTCGACTGAGCCTATCCACCTAGTGTGTGGTCTTCCTCTCTTTCTTTTTCCTTCCATATTTCCTAGCATTACTGACTTTTCTAGTGAGCCGTTCCTTCTCATGATGAGGTAGGACAGCCTCAGTTTGGTCATCTTGGCTTCTAATGAGAATTCAGGCTTGAGCTAAGGTGAACCTGTCACTCTGTTTTCTTGGCAAGATTTGTTCAGAAGGGTTTTGCCTTTGCTTTTTTCTGAGGTTGAGAGAGCAACTTTCCCAAGGTCACCCAGTGGGCCAAGCGAGAATTCAAACCTTGGTATCCAAAGTCATAGTCCAATGTTCAAATTACTACGCCATGCTGATTAGTTTCATTTTATACCTCACTATGTTTAAAGATGGGTTTGTTGTTTCCCTCCTGGTATTTTCTCTGCTGTTAAGTCATGATTTCCTTGTATTGACCCCTGGCATGGTTACTCTGGAGTCTGTGCATAACAAATAAACACTTTCTGTTCTTGACAGGGAAGTTGTTTAACTCACCTTATTGTCTTGTCTCCAATCGCCATCTCTTAAACCTTTTGCTGCCCTGACCTAGATACATGTACAAATGCTTCCCTTCTGTACTGAGCAATTTGCCAATTGACATAAACTTTGTTTTGACTTTTGCAGAACTTGGTTTCCCGAGGAGAGGATGCTGTCTGGTGTTTGGGTTCATGTACAAGGAGAAGTATCGGCGCATGACTGAAGGTTAGTGTGACATCTTTCTCTCTATCCTTTCCACTGGTTATATTAATCCGAATTTCCCTTTCCACCTTCCCTCCTCATCTTCACAAAGAGAAAACTGGAATGTTTTTACTTCTAGACATTCAAAAGATGTTCTTTTCATCACCAAAGCATGCTAGGGAGCCCTGGAAGACTCCCTTTTGTGCAGCCACAGTTAAGTGGAATGGGATGTTTCAGTGTGGCCAGTCCAGAGCAGCCATTTCAGTGTGGCTGTTTCAGTGTGGCGCAAATGATAATTGATAATAACCATAACCCTTACCTTAACCCTAACCCTCACCCAAAACCATAACCCTTACCTTAACCCTAACCCTCACCCAAATGGTTTTGCAAGACAATCCCAATCAAACAGAAATGGTTTCGATTTCATTTTCTTGACAAAATTATCAATTATCAGTTGATATACAAGCAGAACCATGCCACGCTGAAATGGCTACACTGAAACATCCTAGACCCCAGCTAAGACCCCAGACTGTCAGTACCTGATAATTACCCTGTAGAAAGATCCTTTCTCCATCTATACCAGAAGTGACAAGATTATAGTCCTTCAGGTGTTGTTGAACTACAACAGCCATCATTAACATATGAAGATGCCATATACTGAGACCACTGGCCCATCTTGGTCAGTATTTTCTATTTTTTGGCAAGTTTGGAGGCTGGCTAGTTTTGAAGGCTCCCTACCTTGGGCTGGAGGTATGTCAACCAGCTCTGGATAAGGTTACACTCCCCCCAAAAGACTGTGTTTGCAGCTTGGGAGTGCTCCTGGACCCATCTGTCCAAATGTCAGCTCAGATAGATGCGACAGTCAGGAGTGCTTACTATCAGTTTCGATGGATATGCCAGCTGCACCCCTTCCTAGAATTGTAAGACCTAAAGATGGTAGTGCACACACTGGTAACCTCAAGATTGGACTTCTGCAATGTGCTGTACATTGGGCTACCTCTGTACCAAGTTCAGAAACTCCAAATTAGTTCAAAATATGGCAGCCAGATAGGTTACAAGTACATCCAGGAGTGAGCATATTACACCAATATTAAAGTCCCTCCACTGGCTGTCAAGTAGTTTCCGGGCAATGTACAAAGTGATGGTTATTACCTATAAAGCCCTACATAGTTTGGGTCCAGGTTACCTTCAGGATCACCTTCTACCATACAATTCTCCTCGTACACTCAGGTCCTCTGGGGGACATTTACTTCAACCAGCCAGGACAAGACTGGCAACGGTCACCCAGAGGGCCTTTTCATCAGCCAACCCCAGACTGTGGAATGGCCTGATGGAAGAGATGTGATAGTTAAACACACTGTGGGAATTTAAAACGTTACTAAAGACCTGTCTCTTCTGGCAGGCCTACCTAGTTGGTTTCAAACGATGAATTTCAAATCTGTACGGATGATTTTAATGTAATGTTTATTTTAATCATATGTGTTTTTACTTGTGTACTTTAATGATTTTACGGTGTATATTGTATTTTAATTCATATTGTACCCTGCCTTGAGCCTTGGGGAGAGGTGTGTAAGAAAGAAAAATGTATTATTATTATTATCATTATCATTATTATTCTCCAAAACTATCTAAAGAGCCACACAGGCTCCTCAACCCTTAGCTATATCATCAAGGCTGGTGTCAATGCCTGACGTGATGAAGTACCTGCTGAGACCTATGTCTCAGAAGAGATGCCCATCAACAAAAGGCTCATCACACCTGCTGCTTGAAGCTTGCTCATCTACTTTTTCCTCTTGCACAGCTGATGGGGAAAAGGAGTAGATGCAACCGACAGCTTGCTCACTGCCTGAAAAGTAAGCTGGTGGTATCAGTAGTGCTCAGCTCCATCAACTTTTACTACCAGCAATGAGACTATATAGCCACTGAGAGAGGGAGGTACAGAAGGTATATTGTGGAAGAAGGAAGGTTTCCTTTGCCCAAAAACCTCTGAACTAGTGCTACACCTTGGCATTATTGCATATATTTTAAATAATATATTTGGTTTGAGGATGAAAACCTTTGTGTTATTTGTCTTCTTTGGAACTTGGCCCTGTTTTTAAGCTTATCTCTCTCTGGCTTTTCTTCGCAAACGAAGATTCAAGAAGGACTCATCCCGTGCTCTCTGCAAGCGTGCCGATGACCAAAAAGGCGAATCCGAGACAAACAAGTCCGGTTGCAGAAAGCACAGCAGAAGGTCTCCCTGGGCGATGCCTTTGGGTTGTGATCCTCTCTGCGTTGTTGTCTCTCCTCAAGACTTGTTCGGCGTGAGTTCTCAAATAAGGCTGCAGCATTGTGGATAGTGCATCTCCATGCCTCCCGATGTGAGGCCAGGGTGGACCACTGTTGGTGATCAATTTGGCCGAGCCTGAGATGTTGTTTCAGGGAATCTTTGTATCGCTTTTTTGGAGCGCCCCTCTTACGCTGACCCGTGGTGAGTTCACCGTAGAGTAGTATTTTTGGGAGGCGATGGTCCTCCATCCTAAAAACGTGCCCTGCCCAGCACAGCTGCGTTCTCAATATCATGGCCTCAATACTGGTGATCCCTGCTTGCTCAAGGACAGCAACATTCGTCATGTAGTCAGTCCGGTGTATATTTAGGATTGTGCGTAGACAGCGCTGATGAAAGCGCTCGAGGAGTCGTAGGTGGTGGCGATAGGTTATTTGTCTTCTCTGGAACTTGGCCCTGTTTTTAAGCTTATACTTGCAAATAATATACCCCAAAAGAAGTTTTAGGTTTGCAAAAATCTATACTTGGCTTTAACTTTGGAAATGAATGGCAACCAAGATTGCATCATAGTTTTAAAGCAAACATCCCTCTCAGGGTTGTCAATGGTTCCATGGGGCCACATGAACTCCTTCCTAAGAAATATGAACACACATTACGGTTAATTCCCTCAACTTGCCAAGCATCCTATAAGCAACCATTGATTAACTGTTGCAATAGCTGTGTGTAATTGTGAACAGAAATCATTAAACTATTAAAAGCATTTGCAATGGAAAGCAGTTAGCAACCTAGCAGCTTGCAGTTTTGACACTTGGTGTTTTTAAAGAATCAAATCCACCAAAAGGTGCCTCCGGTACTGCCATATTTAGAGTGATTAGTGTCAGCACAGGAAATGATCAGAGATTAGTCTTCTAACTGCTGGCTATCGACCACAGAAGTTTTATCATCTGTCTCTGTACTTCCTTAGTTCCCCTGGACTAATAGGGGCCATTCTGAGTTTGTTTGTTGCTAGTTTTTATACCCTACCTTTTCTAGCCTAGACAGAAGATCTGTGGGCCCTTTCACCCTACACAATTGCTGTGCTATGATTCCACTTTAACTGCCATGGTGACATCCTACAGAGTCCTGGGGTATTTTGGTGAGGCTCTAGAGCACTCTGGGTGAAAATGCCAAATGCCCCACCCAAAACTGCAAATCCCAGGAATGCATGGGATGTTGCCATGAGAGTTGCAGCGGAATGTAGCACTATAATTGTGTTGTATGAATGGGCCCTTGCTGCCCACCCTGTTACACCTATCATAGCCCTCAAAATGTTGGGGAGGGGAGAGGAGCCTGGGAAGACAGGGAAGGGGCAGAAAAATGATGGGGTTGTCTAAATGGCAAAAATACGCTTCATGCAATGCAAGGAGAATACGACCCTGTCTTAATGGCATCCCACATTGTACCTCCATATTCAGAAGGTGGGGGGCTAAATGCACCGTGTGCCTTTGCAGCTTTTCCTGGATTTTTTAAACAACAGCAGGGGAATGTACATTTCTATTCATTGGGACAAGCAATTCTGTCACATTCATTTTCCCATAAGAGCAGAAGCTGAAAGCTGATTGGCCAGATGAGCATGGCAGCCGGAGCTTCCTAACAAGGCAAGTGTCCAGAACCGCCATGGTTTGTTTGTTTGCATTAGGGAGTGAGCACTAATGTGATAAAACAGGGGTTTGCGGGGGGGGGGTACTTTTCTGTTAAGGAGAAATATCGCTCTATCACACCTTGGGAATAGTGGTTTTTTTAAAAAAAAAATACTGTTCTTCTGTAGCAAATTGGTAAGTAAAAATGCAAGCAATGTACTCAAGGCCGCCATCTTGATTCGCAGGCATGCCTGTTTGTACAGTAAACGTGGATAGCTTTGCATGCCTGCTATCTACCTACAAAACCCCAAAACATTAAGACAAATTGCAACTGCTGCAATTGGCCTTTACTGTGAAGCAATCCACATCTTTTTGCCTCATATAGACAAGCCCTATCAGTCAGTTTTGGAAGAGAGGAGATGATAATAATAATAATAATAATAATATTTATTTATACCCCGCCCCTCTGTTAAAACAATCGGGGCGGCTTACAAAAATTAAAATACAATACAGATAAAAAACCCTAAACACCCTCCACCCTCACCCTCCCCCATAAAAAATATTAAACAAATATAAATTAAAAGCAACTGTCTAAAATCACATTTAAAAACAATAAATACAATAAATAGCCAGCAGACTAAAAGAGGCCAGGATCCCCTGAGGCCGGGATCTAATTAGGAAAGGCCTGCTTGATGGCTGGCCAGAGTTTTAGGGTAAGAAAGTACTGGTTAGAAAGAAGTGAGCTTAGTGAAACCTGTTCCCCTGAGTGGTTTCCAAAGTCATACTACGTTGTAGCTATTCTAATATGGCAGGGACAGTCCCAGTTAATCCTCTCCTGCACCATTTTTCAACTGCTTTTAAAATGTCCCAGTTTCGCTCTCCTCTTTCCACATTCCCCCTTTGTCCTCAGCTTACTTCTATTGCTGCACACTGAGCTCAAAGTGCACTCAATTAATTCAGCAGAGAAGAGGAGGGGACAAAATTTTATCCTTCCCAATAGGCTTGGACAAAAGCAAACTTTTTCTCAGACTCTCCTAACTTGCGTGTTTGTTAATGATTTTTGCCATTTTGCCCACACACTTATGTGGTCCCAGTTTCCATCTGGGATTGCAGGGTATGCAAATGTCAGCAACAAGTGAACTTTTGTTTGGGAATGAATCCGCTTCTATCCAGCCCAACTGAAGCAAATAAAGATGAGTGTCTAAAATCCCAAAGGCAAGGAAGAGGTTTCTCATTTAGAGTTCCAAAAAGCAAGCTCTAATAGGAGACTACAGTTGTCCCTCCGTATCCACGGATTTGGTATCCACAGATTTAAGTATTCATGGCTTGAAAATATTCTTTAAAAAATAATAATCCAAAAAGCAAACCTTGATTTTGCTGTCTTATATAAGGGGCACCATTTTGCTATGCCATTGCATAGAATGGCACTTGAGTATTCACGGATTTGGGTATCCATGGGTGGTCCTGGAACCAAACCCCAGTGAATATAAAGAGACAATTGTATTACAAATCCTGGCAAGAAATGCTGTACAAAAATCTAGGGTCCATTTAATGAAGAATTGACTGTCCTAAATAAAAACTTGCAAACAGAGCCGTATCAGGAGCGACTGCCTAGGCCCTGACATTCCAATTCAGTTCTGGTGCATGTCCCATAGAAAAACAACACAAACCTATCCTTATTTCACATATTTTTGCCTTTCCATCTCAGTATGTACAGCTGCAATTTCTTCAGGAAGCTGGCAGCCATTTTGTTTATGAGGCTGTCGTGTTTATGAGTCATGTCAATTGTGCTCTCCCCGAGGGAGACTTTCCATTAGCACAATGTGTTTTTCCCCAGTGTTATTCAGACTTCACATAAAGCTACTTTCAGCATTCAAAATGCCGGCATGAAAGGGAATAATATAATAAGATTTCAGTGTAATTTAAATTCTGTGCCTGCTCTAAAGAGTTTGGTCTTTGTTTATGAAGCAGGCCACAGATGTATAGTACTGCCTTAAAATATAAGACGAAAGGGTTCTCTTTTGTCCCTATCAGCCTCTGTTTGTTTTTTAAAAATTGCCATTTCATCTGGTGACTGACAAGGTCCTCAAAATGCCAGCTGTTTAATGGGGATTTCATATAACCACTCCCAGAAGTTTGTATAAGAGGAAGGGATGAGACAGACGTCTGAGGCAGCTGAACAGAACATACAGTTCATTTAACACAAGAGCCCAGTACTTCTTTTTGTTTTGTGGCAATTGAATTGTTGAATTAAAATTGGCCCAAGTATTTGCTCAAAAGGTGGTGGTGGGGAAGGTGTTAGCTTGCTCTTGGCGACTGTGTGTGCGTGTTTGTGTGCATGTGCATGTATTCAATTTTGTGAGGCAAGAAACCTCAGTGGATTTTTTTTTACAGAGGTTACCTATTTCTGCCTTACTGTCTGCACTTTCCTGGAACATCTCAAATATGTAAAGAAGTAGACATGTCCAACAGTGCATGAAATTGCTGCAAAAGCAAAAACAAGCTAAGGACAAGATTCTGCCATTTTTACTCACATTATATCTCTTCTGAACGTTCTTACTCATTAATTCACCTGTGCAGTCCCTATTGCTGGCATCCCATGATATAATATAATAGAATGCATGGTGTAAGAGTTGTACTTAACATAACTCCTAGCACTTATAACTTCTTGCTTTTGAGCATTTGAAAACCTTTTGATTTATTTTCCTGGGGTTTTTTTTTTCCTGGCTGTGAGGCTGAGTTCTGGAAGAGTTTCTTTCTGACATTTCATTTGCGTCTGTGGCTGGCATCTTCAGAGAATGGTTGGGTAAGAGTGTGTGTGGGGGTTATATACTGTGAGTCCATGTTGGGGAGGATATGTACATTTGTGTATTTGAATGGATAGTTTCTGGGTGGAGATATGCAAGGAGGATTTTAGTGTCTGTTTGGCTAATGGTTGGTTGATGGTACATTATCTGCTGGAAATCCCCCTGTCCCTGGGTGGAGTTCATTTGCAAGTATTGAGTTTTGATTTTAGTGTTTTTCAGGACTGGCAGCCAGATTTTGTTTACTTTTAGGGGTTCTTCTTTCCTGTTGAAGTCCAGGTGTTTGTCTATTTCAATAGCTTCTCTGTGCATAGCCACAGGTGCAGGCAAAACGTCAGAAATAAACTCTTCCAGAACACAGCCTCACAGCCCAGAAAAAAAACAAGGAAAATCTATGGATGCCAGCTATGAAAGCCTTCCACTTCACAACCTTTTGATTGTTTCCACTTGATGAATGGAGACAGTTGAAGGATGCTGTGGCATCATTTCGGCAGAGCGTTACTTTCTGAACATTCTGTTGTCCAAATTAAGGACCAGCACCGCTCCTTTGTGTCTGGATCGCTAGGTAGCTCAAGGCTGTGCGATACAAGGAGTAAATTAAACTGGTGACAGTTGTAGTCTGAGAAGAAGAGCGGGAGAGCTGTTGGGTAATGATAGCCTTGAAATAGAGAAACGTTAGACTTAATCCTCTACCATCTGTCTTCATTCTGCTAATAACCCACTCAATCAGACATCACAGACTGTTTGTTAACATTCAGAAACAGATACATAATCACTAGGAACATGCCATTTCTCCTATTGGGGACTGATCCTTATAAAGACAGAACTTCCTGAGGGCTATGGTTTTTAACTCAGAATTAAACGGAAGTCAGATCTAACACTGAACTTGTAAAAAAAAATGGAAGACCTACTGAGCCAAAGCCCACGTATGGTGGTTTCACCAGCCCACGTATGGTGGCTTCACCAGGAACTTAAGACATTTCCTGTTTTTGCCACCTTCCAGAAATAGTAATAACATGGGAGGTGTGTGTAGCTAGGTGGGTCACATATGTGATGCAAAATTGGTGTATGTGTTGAATATATCTGCAGAAGCTCTTCCAGATAAATTGAATGTTGCCTTTACTATCATTGCACATACATTGGCTCTATTAATAAGTATCAGCAGAACTTTGTTGGATCTTCTCTTCCTTCTTTGGAGATGAGGGCATCATGAAATATTTCAGGGATCCATGGGCAAGAGACCCTCTGGCACTGATGGGCAACAAAGGACAGCTTGCTTAATCCCATGTAATGACCGGTGAAAGAATAGTAGAACATGAATTCTTTGCTTCTATTGTCAATTACAGCATTTATTTTTGCTCCAGCCAACAAGCAACATGTTTTGATAAGAAATTGACATTTATTACCCTGACCTGGAACATCTTAGTAGATGGTAGGCAATTATTGTATAAGACTAGTACAAGTATTTGTTTTATTAAAACCATAACATAAATAGGCTTAAAATAAGTAAGGCATAGTTGCTCACAGATTCTATATAGAGCAATGTGGTGGGATACATATCACCAAATATAGGTTTCACTGTTTCATATTTAATTCCACTGCCACCTGAACCAAATGTAAGCTTTACCACCAAATAGTTGCCCACAGGTTTAACTCTAGTGTTCTCCCATAGTCCCAGGGATACAGCATGTGTTTTGTTTCTGTGCATACACCACAGTCAGAGGAGGTCCACATTCCTCTTTGTTCACACTCTCCTGCATCTGACTTTTTGCCAGATCTGTACTGACTAGTTAGCAAATCAGCACTGTAGCAATTAAAGTGGGTTTCTGGCAGCCGTGTATAAAATGACTAACAAGAGCTATTAAGCACAAGGAGGTGTCAACCTCCTCCTTCGCCACCTGTTCAGCAAGCCTGTGGGTAATAGAAAGTACTCAAAACTTCCTTCCCATATACAAAAGAGCTGGAGCATAAGCAACGCACTATTCCCTTCTCAGTTCTTCTTGCTTCTCTCTCTACTTCGCTTCTATCTTCTACAGAAGAACTTTTTTTTTTCTTTAAAAGCACTGCAAATTGGATCAGAAACAATGAAGCGCTTCCAGTGAAGACAATCTGCAAGTATAGAGTGCAAATCAAGTTATCATAGAATCATAGAGTAGCCATCCAGTCCAACCCCCTGCCATGCAAGAATACCCAATCAAAGCACTCCTGACAGATGGCCTCCAGCCTCTGTTTAAAAAACCCCAAAGGAGGAAACTCCACCACACTCCAAGGCAGCGCATTTCAATGTTGAACGGCTCTTACCATCCTTCCTAATGCTTGCTTGCATATTGCAATATTTAGGTGGACTCTCTTTTCCTGTAGTTTGAATCCATTGCTCCATGTCCTAGTCTTTGAAGCAGCAGAAAATAAGCTTGCTCTATCTTCAGTATGGCATCCCTTCAAATATTTAAACACGGCTATCATGTCATCTCTTAACATTCTCTTCTCCAGGCTAAACATACTCAACTCCCTAAGCTGCTCCTCATAGGGCATGGCTTCCAGACCTTTTACCATTTTGGTCACCTTCATTTGGACACATTCCACGTTGGCAATATCCACCTTGAATTGTGATGCCCAGAACTGGATACAGTATTCCAAGACAAATAAACAAACACATGGATCCTAGAGCAAATCAAGCCTGAACTCTCTCTGTAGAAGCCAAGATGATTAAATTCAGCCTATCATAGTTTGGCCACATCATGAGAAGGCATGACTCACTATAAAAGACAATAATGCTTGGAAAGTCAGAAGGCAGTAGGAGAGGAAGAAGACATGCCAGATGGATAGACTCAATCCAGGAGGCCACGGCCCTGAGTCTGCTGGAGAGGAGCAGAGCTGTTGACGACAGGATGACTTGGAGGTGCCTCATCCACAGGGTTGCCATGAGCTGGTGTTGGCTTTGAGGCAGTGAACAACATCATGCCACTGCTTAACCTTCTCTTCTCCAGGCTAAACAGACCCAGCTCCCTAAGCCGCTCCTGGTAGGGCATGGTTTCTATGCCTATAGCTCCAGCTAGACTTCCAAATATTAAAGCGGGGAGGGGGGAGAGGTACCAGAACTTTTATGGCTTCCATCACTGGTGTGGTGGTGAACGGGGGGCAACATGAGGGCATTGACTCCAAAATAAGAATTTCCTCACAACACCTAGGTCTAAGACAGGAGGAAGACAGGGTAAAGCCCATTAAAACATTTCAGCAAAATACTTGCCTCTTTTAAGGCAGGCAGGCAAAAACTGCTTCTTTTAAGATAGACCAGACCAGGCCCCGTGGGAATTCAGGAAGCCATAATGGCAGGCCAGCCCATCTCTCCAGCCGCTGCCACTTCTATCAGTATCACATTCTCTGAAGCCAGGAAGCAAGGCTGATCGCATGCAGGAGGCCTTGATCACATGCTGCAGGCCCCCTTCCTAGCTTTGGAGAAAGTGACTCACATGGCAGTGGCTGCAGAGACAGGCCAGTGTGTCCATGCAGACTCTACCCATCTTGTGCAGGTAACAGGGGAGTAACAGGCCTGATCCAGGGCTAGAATACACCATCAGAAAGCCATAATATTCTGGCCCATGTAAATGAGCCCCCAGTCCACAATTTAATAAGAAACCACATGTCTACACTGATGACGACATCCCTTTCTTATCAAGCAGCAAATATGTTTCAGCTACTTGACAGGCAGTTTTAGTGAGAGATGGACCAGATTGCATTCTCTTACCGATATCCCTGGTGTAAAGCATTCTGGGATACATGTAGCAATCATCGCCTACTCAGGATTAGGGAGCATTATTAATTATTCACAGGCATAACCTATGCTGTCATCTGCATTAACAACTTGCAGCTGAATAAGTACACAAACTAACACATGCCCATAGACATCTATATAATACACAAGCAAAACATACTGGGGGCATAAGGTGGTGTTAATGATTTGCCACATATTCCTTATAATGTCTGCACAGATTGATGTATAACTCAAGATACACATCAAAACAAAGAATTCATATGCATAGAATTCATCCTTATTATATTTATATAAAGCTTCTCTCAGCCAAATGGTATGAATGCTTATCACATAGCTGGCTGCTGAAGTGAATTCCATTTCAGTGTTTTTGGATTTTTGTAGGGACAGCAAAACAGGGAGGCTAAAGCATATATATTGTTTTGACAGCCTACATCCTAAACTTCAACTTTACCTTACTGGTGGAGGGAATTTTCTTCTGCTGTTTCAGATAGATGCATACAACCAGACATTTGTAGGATCAGTAGTTCACAGAAGCAAATTTGGAATCCAGATGGGCTATTTGATACATAATAGAAAGGTTGCCCCAGGGCCTGTTCACACTCCAGAATTATAGCACTATGATTTCAATTTTAACTGTGGTGACAGCAGCCTATGGAATTGAGGGGTCAGCAATTTAGGGAGGGGTATTTAGAATTCTCAGCCAGACTGCTCCTGTGCCTCACCAAATTACAAATCCCAAGATTCTACAGTATATTGCCATGGCAGTTAAAGTGGTATCATAGCACTATAGCTATGGTATATGAAAAAGCCCCTTGACAGCTTTCTACAACACTGCTAGTAAGGATGGGTGAGAAGTTCTTTTAGTTCTTAAAATAATTTACCAAAAGTCACAAACTTCTGCATAAAATGCATTGTTGGGCTGCAACTCCTTATTATCCCTAGCAAGTACACCCAGTGTTAAGAGATGATGGGAGTTGCAGTTTGGCAACATCTGAAAAACCAGAAGTCATCAAAATTAATGACTAGCAGTTTGGTGAGCTGCCTGTTATAGAATTCTAAATACCCATGAAACTACACATTCAAAATGGTAACAGATTTTGTAGCAGGAAAGAGATGAGAGAGAGGACTTTATCATACCACCCTCCGTAAAAGTTCTTTTGCCATCTTGTTTTAAAATGTTTTTATGCCAGCAAAAGACCCACACACACATCAGACTTACCTTGAGCAGTGTTAAAGAGGCATCCCCGCAAGTAACAGAGCACGAATGGAGCTTTGTTTACTTCCAGGTTCCAAATCTCCACAATTCTCATGAGAAGCTGCAAGTGCAGGAAATTCAAAAATACATCAAAAAACAAACCGCAAAAAGTGCACACAGGCACAGAAATACATTCACAAAATCCCAAGTACATGGGGGGGGGTGTCATAAAAAGAGTGTCTCCTACCTGGCTGTCATGATGTCACCCAGAAGTGTTTGCCCATTGACGCTGTATTCACAAGATTATAATGGCACAACATTTCAAACACTGGCAATAACGGCAACAAAGCCCCACGGGCAATCTCTTGAAGGCTTGGACCGTCAATAAAAAAGAATGGCTTTTTAACAATGTATGATTGGGAAAAGACAATGTCATCTGGTATGTGTGCCCTTTCATGGTCATTAGGCATCCTTATGATGCCAAACTTGCCAGGTCTGATAAAGTCCAGAGAGAGAGTCATACTCACCAGCAACCCTCTTTCTTAACTAGGAAAAGCAGAGACCCTTTTCTCCATTCCTTCCTATTATTCATGACAAAGGAGTGCTGCCAACTCCAGCCCTAAGGGTTCCAATACTTCTATAGACAATGGTACTATAGACAATGGTTACAAACATGAGATCTTTGTAAGATCCAAAGAAGACCAGGAGTGTGACTTTTAGAACAGCATAGGCCAGGGATAAGGAATTTGTAACTCTTCAAACATTTTGAACGGAATCTTCTACATACCTTAGCCATTGCCTGCTAAGTATGGTTTCTGGGAATTGCAGGCCCACTCCTGCAAAGGGCAACATTGGGCTAAGTGCACCATTGCATGCCCTCCAAGTCTGTCCCAAATCATCTCCTAGTCCCCAGCAATCCCAATTTGGCAGGGACAATCCCTCTTAATCTTCTTTTGTTCCACTTTTTCAGATGCTTTTAAAATGTCCTAGTTTCGCTCTCCTCCTTTCACTCCCCCCTTTGTTCTCAGATGACTTCAGTTACTGCAAACTGAGTTCAAAGTGCAAAAGCAGTTTACACTTAATTAATTCAACAGGGGCAGGAGAGAGGAAGGGGTAGAATCTTACACTTCCTAGTAGGCAAAAAGCAGACCACTGCAACCTCTCCTAGCTTGTGCGTTCCTCTTCATTAATAACTTTTGCCATCTTGACCACAGTCTGACGCTGCTTGGCTACATCTGTTCCAGTTTTCATCTGTGGGATGGTATGCCATTGCTCTGGCTCAGTATAAGGCAAGTTAATGTTTCATATTCTCTGCAAAAGCACGTGCTTGTCTCTTTAAGCTCCCTCCTTGAACCCTATCCTGTCTCTACAATGTTATGCAAAAGAATCAGATCAGGAGCAGGGAATCGAGTGGGGAAAGGAGGTTGGCTGGGCTTGTGGGCAAGGGAGGTACGTATACATGCAGAGGAAAGCTGTTTTATGGTTTACAATTATCTTGTACCAACCCTCCAAATAATTATAACTCGTGCATATTAATAATTGATCTGGAATGGCAGCCCTGCGCCATGGAGCAGACGATGGAACGGAGGAGTTCAAGCTGGGTTTGCATAATTGTGCTGTGGTCTAAACAGAACAACTGGTAAAATGGCAGCCCAGGCACCAAGCATTTGCATACGTGCTCCTCCCCGCTCCCCTCGCTGGAGTCAGTGAGCTATTAGAACAATTAACTACTGCGTCCATTAAAGGCGAGGCAGCAATTATTTTGTTTCTAATTTAGAATAAATATAAAAAGCCCACTTGTGCAGCTGAGTGGCTTATTTGTCCTGCTTAAAGGGATCTAATTGGGGTGACTGTTGTCAACAGAGAAAGCGCTTCTCCATTTCCATTTTTTTCTGTTAATTTGGTCTTTCTCTTATTTTTTTCTCCTTCCCTCCCTCCCTCCCTGTCTCTTCCCTCCTCTTCAGTTTTGTAATAAAAACATAAAAGAAGGAGAGAGAAAGGAGAGAGCTTTATGGCAGCAGAGTTGATCATAAGCTGAGTGATTTGTCAGTGAAGAGTTGCACTTTTGGACTAAGGTGTATCATTAGCTTCTTGAGCAAGAAACTCGGCCATTGCATCATGCAGGTTCTCTTTGAGGGTGGGAGGCAGTAGCAGTGGCTTCATTCCCCACCTACTCAAAGCATCTTTGCAAAGTAGGTGACACTGTCAGGTGTCCAGGTAGAGGCACCAAATCTCCTTTTCAATAATAATAATAATAATAATAATAATAATGTATACCCCACCCCTCTGTCACAACAATTGGGGCGGCTTACAAAAATTAAAATACAATACAGATAAAATCCCCAAACACCCCCCACCCCCACCTTCCCCCATAAAAAAATATTAAACAATTATAAATTAAAACCAACTGATCTAAAATCACATTTAAAAACAATAAATACAATAAAATACAATAAATGGCCAGTGGACTAAAAGAGGCCAGGATCCCCTGAGGTGGGGATCTAATTAGGAAAGGCCTGCCGAAAGAGATCTGTCTTTAGTGCTTTTTTAAAGCTACTCAGGCTTGTTATCTGACGGATCTCATTCGGCAGGTCATTCCACAATTTTGGGGCGATTACCGAAAAGGCCCTCTGGGAGGTTGCAGACAGCCTAGATTTTTGTGGCTGAAGCAAATTCCTCCCAGAGGACCAGAGTGCACGGGGAGGATTGTATGGGAGGAGGCAGTTCCGGAGATAAGTTGGACCCAAGCCATTTAGGGCTTTAAAGGTAATAACCAACAACTTATACTGGGCCCGGAAACTGATAGGCAGCCAGTGGAGAGATTTTAATACTGGAGTTATATGGTCTCTCCGAGATGTTCCCGAGACCACTCTGGCTGCCATATTTTGTACCAGCTGAAGTTTCCAGACCAAGCATGAGGGCAGCCCCATGTAGAGCGCATTGCAGAAATCTAGACGAGAGGTTACCAGTGTGTGCACCACAGTCTCGAGGTCCCTTACTTCCAGTAAATGGCGCAGCTGGCGTATCAGCCGGAGCTGATAACAGGCGCTCCTGACTGTAGCATTCACCTGACTAGTCATCTGAAGCGATGAATCAAGGAGCACCCCCAGACTGCGAACACAGTCCTTAACGGAGAGCGTGACCCCGTCCAGGACTGGAGGTTGCAACCCAACTCCTGGTTTTGGGGCCGCTACTGTGAGCACCTCCGTTTTATCTGGATTTAATCTCAATCTGTGTTTCCTCATCCAGCCCATTACTGATTTAAGACAATCATTAAGAGGAGAGACGCCATTGGAATTCGAGGCCGACGATCAGGACAAGAAGAAATAGATCTGGGCGTCATCAGCGTACTGATAACACCCAGCCCCATAACTCTGAATAATCTCACCCAGCGGCTTCATATAGTTGTTAAACAGCATCGGGGACAGGATGGCGCCTTGCGGAACACCACAAGTAAGCTCCTTTCTGCTGGAGCAGCTGTCCCTGAGCAACACCCTCTGGGACCTGCCCGAGAGGAAGGACCGGAACGACTGGAGTGCAGTGCCTCCGATTCCTAACCCCCTCAAGCGATCCAAGAGGATGCTATGATCTATTGTATTGAAAGCTGCTGAGATGTCTAAAAGCACCAACAGGGTCACACTACCCCTGTCAATGCTTAGACGCAGGTCGTCGGTCAAGGCAACCATGGCAGTCTCAACTCCAAATCCCATCCTAAAGCCAGTTTGAAATGGGTCTAGATAATAGTTTCATCCAAGACAGCTTGGAGTTGAAGAGCAACCGCCCTCTCGATCACCTTGCTCAAAAATGGTTATAAAGAGACTGGCCTATAATTTTTCATATCCAGGGGGTCCAGGGAAGGTTTTTTCAGAATAGGCTTAACAGCCGCCTCCTTTAGACATGATGGAATATATCCTTCCCTGAAGGACGCATTGATGATGCTCACAAGGAACTTCCGCAATGCATCTCCTCCCTGGACGGCCAGCCAAGATGGGCAAGGGTCGAGGGGGCAGGTTGTCTTCCTCACACTACCAAGGAGCTTGTCCACGTCCTCAGTACTCACGGATTGAAATTGATCCAGTAAACGTACATCAACGGAGTTGCTGGACACCTCATCAATTGTTTCTGTCAAATTACTGGCATCTAAGTTGGCTCTTATCTGAGAGATTTTGTCTGCAAAGAAATTGTTAGTCGCATCACAGCAGGCCGTCATTGGGTTAAGCAATGGGTTCTGCGCAGGAATAACCTGTGTCGTCTCCCTTACCACCCTAAACAGCTCTGCTGGACGGGACTCTGCAGACGCAATACATGCAGAGGAGAAGGATCTCTGTGCTGCACGTATTGCCTCTCGATAGGACCAAAGAAAGTTCCTATGACGAGTCCTGTCGGATAAGAGTCGAGTTTTCTGCCAGTTGCGCTCTAGTCATTGTCCAGCCTGCTTCAATGAACACTGGGAACCATTTTTCAATTCTCTCAACAGCACTGTGGACTTTATCACATCATACTGTTATAGTGCTATTATTCCACTTTTAGCTGTTCTGGCTGCCTCCTGGGGTTTGCAATTCATGGAGTGGCATTTAGCATTCTCAGCCAGAGAGCTCTTAGGCCTCACTGAACTACAAACCCCAGAATGCCACAGGAGGCAGCCAGAGCAGTTGAAGTGGAATAATAGCACTATAACAGTGTAGTGTGATAAAGTCCTGTGTTTTTCCAGCGGCCTAGAAATGGACCTACAGTGGAAATAGGGCCTTCCTGGATAGTCACCAATTTCATACCCTCTAACTTTTCACAGAAGAAAACCAGGACATGTGCATCCAAGCAACATCTCAATGTGGTCAAGATGGGGAAACTGATTAATAAGGAAGAACATGTAAGCTCAGGGTCTGCTGAAGTTTGCTTTTGGCCGAGCCTACTGGGAAAGACAAGATTCTTCCCCCTCCTCTTCTCTCCCAGCTGCTGAGTTAACTATGTGCAAACTGCTTTTGCACTTTGAACTCAGTTTGCAACAGTCAAAGTCAGCCAGGACAAAAGTGGGAGGAAGATAAACGGGGGCATTTTAAAAGTAGTTGAAAAAGTTGGGTGACAGAGGGTTAATCTTGCCAAATTGGGACAGTTGGGGGGCATGAAATTTGATTTTCAAGTCAGAAACCCATTTCACAGGCTGGAGAGAGACAGAACAGGGGAGGAAAAAGCACAGCCCAGGGGCCACATCTGTCCCTGACATGGACTTTTCTGGGCAGCAGAAGGCTTCTAGAATGCTTGCAGCTTGAAAACTGCCCCAAATGCATCCACTTGTCTTCTTCCCATCACACAACCACTCCAATGGCCAATAAAATCTTGACTGGAAGTCACAAACCCTATACCACTAACATACCAGTGCAGCGCATGAGAGAGTGAGGGGCTGAAAATTGCTCCCCACTCCCACTTCCTACAGTAGACAATCCTAATATAGATCTGCTGCCCAAATAGCACTCTATCCAAATATCCACTGTTTTTTTATCTTCTTCAGTATCAATGTTTCCCCCTTGGTGCTCTTCCTACCAACTCTTTGGATTAGTCATATGGATGAATAAGAAGCACACACATTCCCCAAGGCAATCCACCCAAGCAGATTTGGCTATGGTTTGCCATTGAGAGCAGAGCATCCTTGCTGTATAACAAAAATGTTTCCATATAATCATGTACTGTACTGAGCAATGTGTGTCACATAGCTGTGTAATGCAAAGTTGGGCAGAAGGTGGATCCAGATCTATTGGTAGATCTTGTCCAGTGGAGGGAAAACAAAATTGTTTGTTCTTGGGTGGAAACTTAAAGTAAGCAAAGAATTGCACCCCATTTTCGTCAGTGACATGTTCTTTCTCCGTGGTGTTAGATTGCCAATCAGACTTTCTTTCTTTCCTTTCTCTGCTGTCACTGGAAATAAAGGTGCTGCCTACTCCACCACTTGGCAGCTGTGCGTTGGGGGAGCTTACATTACTCTAAAGCATTGTCACTTTCATCTTGTGAAGTAAGATGCCATTGCAAGTGATTAGGAAAGGCAACTCCTGTATAAACTGAAGGGAGTCTTTTGTTTTTTCACCAACCAAAGAGAATTCTAAGGGAAGTTGGGGGAGGCTACAATGGAGCCCCCATGAATTTGTGTTAAATGTGTCTCTATGAGCAAGGTGTTCCTGTTGGTGAATCTCTTGCTGCTGATTGACATACCTGTTACTCAAATGAGACATCAATGCAAGTTAAACCTGAATTGGGGGGGGGACAAATCCTCCTCTTTGATTTTGCCTGCTGTCAGGCAGAGAGGAGCATCACATGGGCTAACTGCAAAGTGTGCTGAAAGGGAAGTCACCACACTGAAATGGCCGTGGTTGCATCTCATTTGCCGTGGAGTTCTGTTGTTGTTGTTGTTTGGTGAAACCATTTAGATGTTATGCCTAGCATGTGTACCCAACAATAACCGCTCTCTCTGAAAGAGGAAAGCTGTCATGCCCTGCTTCCAGAACTTGGAAGTAGACTCTGACTCAAAATAATTCCTTTTATGTATTGGTATACAAAAGGCGATAGGTGACTTGAAGGAACACACACACACACTCATATACCACCATGGACTCTGGTTGAATAAATGAGTGGCATGGTTTGTGTAGCTCTAGTGCAGTGTTATTCTAAATATGGCTTTAGGGAAAACATGGCTACCTGGCTGAAGTGGCTAGCAGCTGCTCCAAGTGGCTAGTAATGTTTTTGTAAAAGAAGCAAGGAAAAGATTATGTTGCCCCAAGAGTTACTGCTGAGTTCTCTTCCTTCTGGGTGTTAGAGAACTTTGGCCAAATCCCTGAAAAATCCTTTCCCACTTATATAGTTTGTTAGGGTTCCAAAATCTCAAGGCCTGGATGATCTTCTCTGGTCCTCAGGGTAGGGATGGATGGAAAGAGTATTCAGAAATATTCCGAAAATGGTTTTTAAAAAATCAACTTTTTTTTTCAAGTGTTGAAAAACCCTGATGAGAAAAATCCAGGACTGACAAGAATCTTTGCAGTTCAGTACTTGTGCTGCACAAAATTCTCATGTGCTTTTTTCCTGTGCAGAAAACAGCATTTTCTGTATAGATTTCTTGCACAGAAAATGCTTTTTTTCCTGTGGAGAGATTGCTAGAATTTGGGAATTATTCTGTGCAAAATTCACACATGGTTGATTTGTATAGAAGTTTTTTTGCACACGGAACAGCATTTTCTGCTGTTTGAGAAGAAACTTAGGGCTTATCTACATCACTTGCCCCCATTCCAGAGCCCTGCAGTCCAAATGATGCAGGGCTTTTGCCACGATCTATCCCTGGTCAGTCCTCTCCACCCCCAGGGCAGACATGGGGCTGGAATGGGGACAAGCTGTGATATGGCCTAATAAAATGTTACAATATAATACCCAGTTTACTCTGTTTCTGGTGGCCAAAACCCAGCTTGGGCACCGTGTGTCTATGGGATTCCATCCAGCAGGCCACCCCTCACTGCCGCCAACAACTCCCTGGCTCTCCTAGAAGCCAGGCAGAGGTCCCTCAGCACATGGCTAAGGCTGCTTACATGTAGGGGTCCTGCAGTCACATGTTGCAGCACCCCTTCCTGGTTTCTGAATCAGCAGGGGGAATGGTGGTGGCAGTGGCAGCGATGGGGCAGCATTCTGTTTGGACGTTGGCCCATTTTCTCCAGGTAATGGGGGAAGAACAGGCCAGACCTGGAGCCAGGATACACCAGTGGGGAGCCAGCATATCCTGGCTAGTGTAGGTAAGTCCTAAGTGAAAAATTGCATCCTTTCCTCAAGGGGAGGAGGACGAATGTCAAGGCAAGAATGCTGCCTTGAAAAAGTGTATATATGTGTGTGTGTGTGTGTTCTCACCATTTGTTAGACTAAGGCTGTTGACACACAGCAGGAATAATGCATTTTGACACTGCATTAACTACCATGGCTCCATCCTATGGAATCCTGGGATTTGGAGTTTGTTGTGGCATCAGAGTTCTCTAACAGAGAAGGTTAAATATCTCACAGAACTACAAATCACAGAATTCCATAACATTGAGTTATGGTAGTTAAAGCAGTGTCAAACTGCATTATTTCTGCTGTGTGGCAGCAGCCTTAGTCTTTTAAATTTGAATGGTTTACTGTATGCAACTGTTGTCGATGCTTAATGAATCTTGCTTAATGACATCACCAGAGGAATCTGCTCGTAACATCACAAAAGTTCACTATGACATCACATGCGGTCATCCTTAGATCTTGGAGCTTGGCCTTGAAGTCTCAGGGCATAGCCTTGATAATCTCAGAGTCTGAGTCTTGATATAGCAGCACTATGGTTTGTGGATGGGGCTGTGAAAGGAGAATTCTGTATCCATCACTACCATCAAACTACCAAGAAGTACACTCAGTACACTGAGAGCAGTGGGGTCATGATGGAAGCTCCCATCATCCTGCCTCAAGGCTGATTGCAACTCCCATCATGTGCAAGAACTCCATTTCCCATTATCTGCAATCAGCAATTCTCTGATCATCAGGAACAGGTAAACAAAGGGTTAAGAGAACTGGGAGTTTGGGCTCAGCTCCTGGGATGACATCATCATGAGACTACATCACCAACGTGGACTGGCCTATCAGATTTGGGCAGTGGCGATTTGAACAGTTTGTAGGCTTCTGTTCTTAGCACATGGCTGGAGTCTGACCATGAGGATGGACAGAGGAGCTCTCTGAGAGCGGATGAACCTCAGGGAGCCATGCTTGAGCTGTCTTAATGTTGAGCATGTGGCCTAGCAACCTTTGGACACCAGATCTACTCCTTATAGACTTCCAGAATGTAAGTAGACTTTCTTTTGTGTAGATAGGGACAGTTTTAGCCAGATTGTGTCAAGAATTTTCATTTGTTTTTTTCTCCTTGACTGGATGTAATTCTATACTTTTACTGTATCTCTGTAACTTTAAGCTGAACCTGGAGAAAAATGATGTCTTCTTCATGAAATGATTACCCTTTAACTGTGTTTACTTGCTTGAATAAAATAAGCTTTTATTTTTCCTATCTAAGCCAAGCTTTCCATGTGCTTTGTTGCTTTGGGTCATGCTACATTGAGATTCTCCTCTGTTTCTGGAGAGAAGGGAGGGGTGGTGGTAAAATCTCAGCCAGGGCTGGAAGGGCCCTCGGTACCCCAGGGGTCTCCTCTTGGTCTGTTAAAAAAGGCGGATCTTAAAATCAAGGGGTGGCGCCGGCAGTGAGAGAGACATTGTTCTGGGATTTCTAGGCTAGAGGAATCCCTGGGAGTGTGTCTAGAGGGATCCAGCTTGAGAGTTCTCCAGAAGGAGGAATCCTGAGCTGGATCACAAAAAAGTAACCTGGCTTTATGTGGGGTGTGTATGCACATACAGAGGCCAGGGCTACTTTACATGGGGCAGTTGAACTGTGCTTGGCAAAAAGACATAAAGCAGCATCTCTCTATACAATTCATATTCTCTGGGGTTTTCTTCCAGGACCCCCTGTGCATACCAAAATCCATGAATACTCAAGTCCAGTTATATGCAGTGGCATAGCAAAGTGGTGTCCCTTATATAAGATGGCAAAATCAAGGTTTGCTTTTTGGATTATGATATTTTAATGAATATTTTCAAGCCGTGAATACTTAAATCCTTGGATACCAAATCCATGGATACGGAGGGACAACTGTACTCTGTTTTGTCAGAGCAAAGAAGGCTGTGGCTTGAGCTATGTTCTGATCCTCATGCCAGTCTGGGGAGTACAGGTCACATCTGTCCATGTTGGTCTTGGCAAAGGTCAAATTCCTCAAGCATTCTTAACTGTAAGGGTTACATGTGACCTCAGCAGACGCCTTATCGCATACCTGCCTTACTCATAGCTTTGGGTGCTGGGAATCCAGCCATTCCCTTAAAGGCATTCATGCATATAAGAAAATATCAGTAAACATCTATACCTAATTGAATAGTATCAAAAGGTCAAACACTATGCCCTGATGTTTGCTTTTGGTAGTAAGCCAAATATGTAATGTTTGTCTTTTGATTGCACACTTCTGTACAGCAAGGAGTAACAAGAGATTAAGCAAAAGGTTAGCCCTCTATTGTGTGAATACTTTTCTCCCCTCTATATTGATATTTTCTCCCTAAAACAGTCTAGTAAGGTATAAGAGATGCCTTAATAGCACATATCCAGGCATAATTGTCTTCTCTCTTAAGGGCCATGGTCCCTTTCACATCCACTTCCCTGGCTCTGGGTACTGTGATAAACTGTTTCTCAGCAGGTAATATTTCATAAGCAATGCAGGTCACTCCATTGACTCAGTCTCTACTGGACCAGAACCCGCTATTGCAGGTCTGTTTATACCATTAAGCCAACTTAAAATGATGCTATAAATCCTCTACCAATCTGTCTTATCCTCTCTGGGAAACTCACACTGAAACTATCCTCAAAAGTTCAATATTTTTTGTTTCCATTTGCCTTGAAGATTCTCAACCAGCATTCAGAAATGACAGATGCTGCTTAGCAAATGTGGAAATGACCGTATATTTTCTGAATATAACCATGTGCTCCTCCTGAATTTCTAGTTATCTACTCCCATGCTAAACTAAGATCTCTAAATGAGGGCAGCCTGAACTTTAGACCTAGATGGTAGGTGATGGGAGGGCAGCAGTCATAGTCACTCACACATTCTTTCTGAGTACCCTATCCTGTCCTGTATCCCTTAATTAGGGCCCGTCTCTCCACGGTAAAAAAAATATGAACACCGTTCGGAAGATCGATCTTCCATACACACAGCCATTTGGATTCATAAGTGTCATTCGGAAGGGGGGCTAGCAAATCCCCCCATAAAATACATGGATTTAGCATTCAGAAGGATTAGCGGATCTCGGCCTAAAATCCGTACAGCTGTTTGAATGGTTTATTGTCTGTACTCCCCGTTCGTACACATACGAACAGGCAGTGTTATCTGATTGGCTGGCTGAGTAGATGGGGGGGGGCTAGCAAGGAAGGGAATTGGGAGTGGCCACCATGTTGGATTCCCGGCTAAGTGAGAGTCTGGTAAGTCCGTGAATTTTATATATATTTATTTTTATTTTACATTGTAAATAGGGAAAACCGACTGTCCACAAAGCAGGCACCTTTTTAAATAATTTTTTAAAAAGTGGCGGGAGATTTAAAACTGCTGCTTGGCTTGCTTGCTCCAGCCAGCTGGAGAAGGGGGGGTCATACGGAGTTTAGGGGAGTAAAAAATCATGTAGGCAGATCATAGGTATTCGAACGACTGCCTATTCATATTTTTTACCCCCCCTCCAAATGGATTTTTTTTAACCATATAGACAGGCCCCCAGATACAATGAGGAGCAAGATTATAGGTACTCCATTGCCCATATTGAAGTAAGATTCAGTTGGCAGACCAGTCAGCTTCTCTGTGTGGAACTGAGAGGTGGATGTAACTTCTTGTCCTTTCCCTCTAACAATAAAATTTATTTGGCCACTCCAGCCATCTAGGAGCGGTAGACTATATTGATTAGCCCTTGTCACTTCTGTATGTTTTAACCTATAATCTTGCTCCAATCCATTTCCACAATGATTGCATTTTTTAAAAAAATCCTCTAAAAATACTGTATGTATTCTGACATGCATTTTAATGTGCTTCCTCGTACATATTTTGATATGTTTAGCACTGAAAATGCCATCATAATATATTCATACAAATGTGAAAGCTTGTGAATACAGTTGTCGCTTCATATTCACTGGGGTTTGGTTCCAGGACCCCTGCCCCATTGATACCAAAATCCATGAATACTCAAGTCCTATTATATGCAATGGCATAGCAAAATGATGTCCCTTATATAAGATGGCAAAATCAAGGTTTGTTTTTTGGATTATTATTTTTTAAAGAATATTTTCAAGCCATGAATACTTAAATCCGTGAATGCCAAATCCGTGGACACAGAGGGACAACTGTAGTTGTGTTCTAGCTGGCGTGTTCATCCAAGAGTCACAGATCCGTTTCTTTTTAATAGGAATTCGCAAGGAACAAGCTCTTTCAGTATTTCTAAATTGTGTTCAGATGCTGCTTGCCTTGCTTTGTGCAACACACAAGTAAGAGGGCACCTAGTCCTGCCTCTGTTGTCATGATCCTCATATGAAAAAATAGCATGTCGGAAAGGAGAATTTGCTGTTGTCATGGAGGCTCTCCAGAATCCTGGACAAATCTTACTTGCATCGAATGCTTCCATGTGAACCCCTAACTCTTCCATTGCATTACTTCCCATGTGAGGAAAGCAGTAATGAAGGGGGACAGGGCTTTGCTCCTTTTCCCATTTTGGGGGGCAAAGTGTGGTAAGTGATGCTTGAATATAGCTTTACTTCAGCCCTGATCTATATGCGCGACCAAGGCTAGAATGAATACTTCTGTATATGGAGACCCTGTTAGGGACATAGAGCAAAACTGTGAAACACCCCTAGGCATTCGGAATGGCTCTTTTCCATTCCAGCTTGCTCACTGGCTGCCCTTAAAAGGAACTGATGTAACAACTTCTGATTCAGGCTGGGATTTTTTGGGAGGGTGGGGAGTAATGCTAATCTAAGTGGGCTAGGTCCTACTTAATTACTCTAATCTAAGTGATCGAGGTCCTACTTTGGTCCTAGCTCCTACTTGAAGGCTCTAATAGTAGTTGTAGCTCATATAGTAGGTGTGCATGGCCTTTTAATGGGTAAAAATATAGCAAGCAGTAATCTCTCCTACAATAGTTTGTACACTTAGAGTTTAAATTTGTATATTATATTTCCGTTGACCTTTCTTGTTGATGAGTGCATTTCAGCATAATCACATTTAGGGCATGTCATTTAGAGGGTTAAAATTGCTTTTCACAAATTTTTGAATTAGGGAGTCTAAAGATATGTCCTTTGACATCAGGAATTCAAATCTGCTATTATTATTATTATTATTATTATTATTGGACAACATTTAGCTCAGTAAATCAGCACTTGAACAAAACACATATTCACTGCTCTCGGAAAACAGTGTATAAACATATAGTTGCCATAAAACATATCTTTCTAAACAAAGAACAACAAAATGTAATAATGCCCCTTTAAAAATGATGGAATAAGTTTCATTAAGTCTTCTTTTGATTCTTTCTTAGACATCACCCACTGACTTGCTTCTTGACCTCTTAGCATGGTCCTTCATACACTTTTTCTTCAGACTACAGAGAATGAGGTCACATTTGCAAATGCCTATGGAAAACATTAAGGGTACTAGACTTTGATGATGTGCTATCCTTTATGTGGGAGAATACATATACAGTATTCTACAGTGATACAGTCCTATGAGTCTCCTACATTTCCTAAGTCCTAAGATGTCCCCCTACCTAGTGTATCTACCTAGTAAATTTATCTCGTGTAGCTAGGTGGAGAGTAGTACAGTAAAGGGGTTTTTTTTCCTGTAGACCCCTAAGAGATTGACACTTATCTCCTTTAAACACACACACAATCCCAATCTAAATAGACTGATGTGGGGAAAGGATTTTGATTCTTAGCTTAAAATGGGAGGAGAGTTGGCACACAATGTGTTTTAATAGAGATTTCAGTAGGAAGATAGTGAAATATTGCATGACTAATACCCATCAATATTTATGAGAGACCAACTGTGTAACATGTTTAAGACTTTAGCTTTTTTAGAAGTACAGGGAGGCGAGGGGAAACCTTCTTGATATTTTTGGAAGCAAATGCTAAATGAAATATTTAGGCTGGCCTGGAAAGTAATGTTCCAAACTCTCACCTCCAGTTCAGCCTAGGACGTGCCCAGGAATTTTTACAGGGCTGAAATACAGAAAAGAAAGCTACTCAGGAGCTTCTGACTGGGAACCAAATGATCCTGATGGAGAGATCTTCCTCACACATGGCACCAAGCTGAGCATACCCATCTCCCCTGCCGAACAACTGTTAGGAGCTGTCATCTCTGACGGCACTGATCACCATGCCTCTGCTTTTCTCAATCAGCACTCTACATTTCACTTCTCCTCCAGAATAAAACTTTGGTATCTAATCTTCTTGCTTCAAGAGCCACACCTCCCAGGAAAAGGAGATGTAAGTAGAGACAACCATTTGTACAGCCAATCTATACTAGAGAGGTGACTCCAATCACCCCTTTATCATTTAGGTTGCCATTAAGTCTGGCTTCCTGTTAGGACCAGTCAGAGATGGTGGAATGAGGAGTCTAGCTGTGTTTGGTTCCAAACAGATACAGTTGTCACCTAGGCAAAATCCCAGCTGGACCTGGATTTTTTTCTTTTCTTTTTGTTTCCCTTCTTCTTTTGTTTAGGCAATCCAGCTAAGGGAATGGACAACCTGGCTATCCAGCAGAGAGGGCAGTGTGTGGCCTGAAGGCCATATTTGACCCCAAGGCTATTTTTGTGACCTTTGACTCCTCCCGTCTCTTTGTATTGATCTTCGGTTTGGCGGGGAGAGGTTCACTTGCCTCTTCTGGAATTGTCCAGGAATCACAATTCAGCTTTTAAATAAGTGGCAAAAAAATTCCTACATTGTTTAATTTTAACCCCTGCCCCAGTTTTCCATCTTAAATTTCACCTTAAATTACAGGTGCCTATATTTTTCATAAGCACTTAAATATGCAAGTCATCAATTCGACTTCTGGGTGAGGGGTGTTTGGGGTTGCTTCTTTGATGGTGTGTTTGGCAGTCCTTGTTGCCCCTGGAGGTTCCTTTGTTGCAGTTTGACTTCAACTCATTTCTGATTTATGGCAACCCTAAGGTGAACCTATCACAGGGTTTTCTTGGCAAGATTTGTTAGAGGGGGGTTGTCATTGCCTTCCTCTGAGGTTGAGAAGGTGTGACTTGCCCAAGGTCACCCAGTTGGTTTCTGTGCCTAAGGGGGTCTCCAGAGTCATCGCCCAATGCACAGACCACTACAGCATGCTGGCTCTGGTAAATGCTCAAACCTCTACACTGCACTGGCTCTCTGGAAGATCCTTGGGGAAGAAAATAACCCTCTGACCTGACACATTTTCCCATGCCTGGTATATGGAGATACTCTAGAATACAGGAACCCTTTATTGTCCAACTCCAAGCAATGTCCCCATGTATTAGCTGCCATGGATTAGCATTCTTAGGAGTGGCATGTAAGTCTGCAACTTTCCTGTTTCACCTTTCTGGTTCTAGCCCTGGCAGGAATTATCACCAGAGCAAATGGTGTCCAAGGTAATCACTGTCTTTCTCGTCTCCTCTGCTGGTTCGCCGTTTGAATACAATGTTTTAAAATTGCATTTGAAATTCATTTCATGACTTGGATGTATATGCACAATTTATCCCCATCATATAAAAGGATAAATTTGCATGCATAGATCTGATGACAATCACCAGCTCATTTGCTGAACAGCCCCTGAGGTTGTTGTAAAATGTTCTACAAATAAAAGCAATGACTAACGAGGGGGGGATTAAAGCAGTGCCGACCACACAGTTTTACATTTGAAGTTGAACTGTTGGCACTGTCTGTTGGAGCTGTGGGGTGGATATCATATTAAACTTAGTAAAGATTGGTATGAGATAACAGCATGGATTCCCCCTGCAATGCTGGCCTTCTTAATTAGGAGGGTGACTAGCCTGGATCTCACTGGTATCACTGATCACTGATCAGAGATAGCAGTGGGATTCTCCTCCATACATTGCCTTCCAAATCAGACAGGCCAGTATTTGGGGGGGGGGGGATTTTCTCATGCTGCCACATGCGGCTTTGGGGGACAAGTCAGGGTTGTAGAATTAGAAAAGCCTCTGCAGGGCACTGCAGATCGATCAGAGTGGAAATTGCCATCTGTCAGATGAGGTTGAGGCCCAGAATTTTGCTTTCTCTGATTTGTAGGATTGCAGCTGTAATCATTTTGGTTGTTCTTAATTCTGTTTCCCAAGCCTTGATCCACTCTGTATTCCCAAATGTTCTGTGGGTATGAGTGTGTATGTGTTTTATACCTGATTTGGTATCATCTATCTCCTAAACGCAGAAACGTGACTTACTGCATGCCAAAGTAAAGTGGCAGTCCTACAGGAAGTCTCCATCTTCTGCACTACTTTACCACATGACGTCATTGTTTTTCTGGTGTTCTTCCATTCCTGTCCCATGGGAGACCGAGGTAAAACTGTGTCTTTTTGCTAATGGGTTTTTCCGGTTAGCAAAAAGACGTGGTTTTACTTCAGTCTCTCATGGGACCAGAATGAAAGAACAATTATGTCATTCAGTAAGGCAGCGCGGAAGACAGAACCTTTCTGCTGCACTGCCACTTTACTTCAGCATGCAGTAAGTCCCTTGGAGTTGGAGCAATTAGGAAGATTCACAGAAAGTGGGAACCATCCACCAAAGTACAGGATGATTTTCCCTTCCCTGCTCTCTGTGGTTTTTGAATAAATTGCATACAAATTGTTTCCTCTTTTCTTTTTTAGTCCAGAGGAGAGTTATTAAATAATTTATTCACAATTTTTGTGATCACTGAGTAAGTTATTGGGGGATATTGTTTTGATTACAGAGCACTCTCTAGCCATTGTTTTTCAGTTACACAAAGTGCTGGAGATATGGCTCTGGGAATACAATAAGAGCTGTTGTGGGCTCAGGAAGATATTTATTACTAAGCAATCTGGACCTCCTTGGGCTTTGTATAGCCTAGGATAGCCCATTATGCTGTGAGGCACTTCTCTCGTCTCATCACCAAACCTGATCAGCTGCAGCAAACTGCCATATTAAACAGAATCTCTTATGTAATCTTCTAATATTTCTAATAAATGGAAAGAAAACTCTCTACTGCTTCACTTACCCACAGCCCTCTCTAAAGCAGTGAAGTAGGGACTGTATCAGAACACGTTAAACATATTTTCAGAAACGAAATTGCAAAATCGGATTTGTTTAGGTGACTAGAATGGGATTATTGACCTTACTAAAGATAAAGCTTCTTGCAAAGGAATCAAGGGATATCAAGGGAGGAAACTTAGAACGTTTTCCAAATATACAGAACATTTTGGATTAATATATGCTTGGAGATATTTGTATCCAAATTTTTTCCTCAAGCCTCAACAAATCTTTTTCAAGAATAGATATGATTTTGGTATCAAAGAATATGGTCAACTCAAGTAAAAACGATGGATATTTTTAGCAAAAACTTTTTCAGACTACAATCCAATTACAAAGGACTTTTTCGGACGTCTCAAATACACCGCAAGCAGCCTTGTCGCGTTGCAAGGCTGCTGCGCTGCAAGGCGTCGCTTTCGGATGACACTCTCCCCTGCCGGTACTGTTGCGGTACCTCGGGGACATTTGAGCGTTAAATTTTGCCGGTTTTTAAGCACGAAAGTTGATCGTGATTAAAAACCGGCGAAATATAATGCTCAAATGTCCATGCGGTACCGCAACAGTACCGGCAGGGGAGAGCGTCATCCGAAAGCGATGCCCTGCAGCGCAGCAGCCTCGCAACTCGACGAGGCTGCTTGCGGTGTATTTGAGATGTCCGAAAAAGTCCCAACTCTGCAATTCTATGATTCTAGATGTAGATTTATTGAATATTTATTCTTGAAGACTGAAATATTATAACAGTGCAAAAAAGATTTTTGAGAGAATTTTTTGAACAGAACGTAAATAAAGAAATAGGTCTTACAACAGTCTGGGATACCAATAATGCTTATATGAGAGGGCAATTTATAAAATATGACTCAAGACTGAAAAGAGAGAGAGAGGCAAGAAAAAACAATGTGTTACAGGAAATACAGTGGGCCCTCTTTATCCATGGGGGTTCAGTTCTGGAACCCCCTCACGGATAGCAAAAAACATGGATGGCTGAGTCCCATATAACTCAATGGCAGTGATGTGTGCATAGATGCTTTTGTTTTCTCATGCACTAAAGGTGCCTCCAGCTCCTCAGTTAAGGAATAAAATTCTCTTATTATAGAGGCACATTGCCTTGTTCGAGCCTGGCCAATAAACAAAAAATCACTTTATTTTTTGTTTGTTTGTTAGTTTATTAGGTAATGAATCACCCCTCTCTGACTTGAACTGAGCTTAGAGACTCACTCAAGAAAAGTATTAATTTTTTTTCAACAGCAGAACATGACACTGAGCATCCCATAGGAAGATCCCAGCCCATGTAACATATATCCCCAAAAGGGAAGCCCAGCAACTCAAAATCCCCAGGATGAACTGGAAGAAGGTGAAATGCAGACTTAATGTTATATTTTGCCATTTCCACCCCAACAGCATTCTTACATATCTCTCACTGCCACATCGGGAAAAAAAAACATGTAGTACACCATGCACAATTCCATAGGAATTATATCATTAACTGATTCCCCTTTAGTGTACAACAAATGTTGAATAAGCTTATATTTACCAGGTGCTATTTTGGGAACAACCCCCTAAGGTGACACCCTCAAATTAGGCACAGGGGGAGAAGTACTATATATTTCGGCATATAAGGCGACTGGGCATATAAGACCCCCCCCCCATTTCCAACCAAAAATCTAGGCTTAGGCATATATTTGCCATATAAGACCACCACCCCAATTTGGCTGGCTGGCTGACTGACTGACTGACTGACTGACTGGGGGAGCCTTGCCAGCTGATCCTCTTTGTTTGCCAACTCAGGAGGATCTCCTTGTGAGTTGGGAAAGCAGACAGGATCAGCTGGCAGGGCTCTCCCAGCCAGCCAGCCTAGCCGCAACATTCACCCCTCTCTTCCACCTTCCAGTCAAACTTGACTCGAAGGTGGAGGAAAGGGGTGAAAATGCCCAGTTTGCCTCAGCATCCCCCTTCCCTCCATCTTGGCTCTTCCGAAGGGGACCAAGGCGGGGGAAGCTGGGGCGGCTGCAGCAAACCCCTAGGTTTGCCCCCTCTCCCCACCTTCAAGGAAGGTGTGGAGAAGGGGCGAAGATGTCCCGTTTGGCTCCACAGCCCTGATCCTTCCTTCTGGGCTCCCTTGTGAAGGGAGCCCAGAAGGAGGACGCGGGGCTATGGAGCCAAACCCCGGGATTTGCCCCCTCTCCCCGGGATTCGCCTCGGGATTCGCCCCCTTCAAGGTAGCGAATCTAGGGGTTTAACTCTGCAGCCCCAATCCCTCCTTCTGTGCTCCTTTCGCAAGGGAGCCAAGAAGGAGGCATTGGGGCTGCGGAGTTAAGCGGGGCATCTTCGCTCCTTCTCCCCACCTTCAAGGAAGGTGGGGAGAGGGAGCTAATCTAGGGGTTTGGCTCCGCTGTCCTGATCCCTCCTTCTGGACTCCCTTCGCAAGGGAGCCCAGAAGGAGGCATCGGGGCCGTGGAGCCAAACCAGGCATCTTCACCCCTTCTCCCCACCTTCCTTGAAGGTGGGGAGAGGGGTTGAATCCCGGGGTTTGGCTCCGCGGCCCCGCTTGCCCTGCCTTGGCTTCCTTCGGAAGGGAGCCCAGAAGGAGGGATCGGGGCTGCGGAGCAAAACGGGGCATTTTCACCCTTTTCCCCCACCTTCAAGGAAGGTGGGGGGAAAGGGCGAATCTAGCGGTTTGCCTCGGCCACTGCAGAGGTGATCGAGCGGCGGCTGTGGCAAACCGTAATGTTCGCCCCCCTCCTCTGTCTTCTGTTGCTCCCCAAAGGGGGAGAAGGCAGAGGAGGGGAGGCGAATGAACTGCAAAACACTTTGCTTCACCCTCCTGCCCCATCTCCTGCCTCTTCACTCCGTTTGCAAAGAAGCAAGAGATAGGTAGGCAGGCAAAGCAAAAGTATATCCGGCGTATAAGATGACCCTCAATTTTGAAGGGCAGTTTTGAGTGCTCAAAAGTCATCTTATATGCTAGAATATACAGTAAAAGTAAAAGGATAAACTACCCTCCCTTTTGTCACCTCCTTATGAATCCTGTTTCTAACAATACCTTCCAAGCCAATTACGCAATGAAATTTCTTAGAAAAATAAGGTTTCTGTATTCCTTGAAATAGATTAGGCAGGGTAAGGGAGATGGTGCCATGTTTACATGTGGACGCCTGGATCCGGCCAATTCAGACCTGATCCAGCTGTCCAGACTGCAAAAAGTTTCCAAGTTTCCAAGAAACCCCAGGGTTTCCCCCGACTTGCTTAGTTTGGAGCAAAGTCACATTAAGGGCAAAAATCTGGACTGCTAGCACCAGATTCAGGATGAGTCCACATTTGTTTGCCAGTGAAGACAAGCCCTTAGTGTAGTTTAGTGTTAGGTTAGTCAGTTATATCCATGTATTATTATATATGTTTATTTATTTCATTTCATTTCATTTTTATTTTCTCTGTTTCCTTTCTCCATCTCTTTTATTTTTGAATACAGTTGTCCCTCTTTATCCACGGATTTAAGTATTCACTGCTTGAAAATATTCTTTAAAAAATAATAATCCAAAAAACAAACCTTGATTTTACCATCTTATATCAGGGACACCATTTTGCTATGCCACTGCGTATAATGGGAATTGAGTATTCATGGATTTTGGTATCCACGGAGGGTCCTGGAACCAAACCCCAGCGAATATGAAGGGACAACTGTATTTAATATTTTTGTTGTACTGGTTTGTACTTGTATATAGTGTTTGTTTAAAATTGAATAAAAAGTATAATATAACATTTTTAAAAAGAAAAGAAAAGAAGGACATGTTAAAGATAAAGGAACCCCACCATTAAAAAAATGAAGAGGTGGTCAAGTGACCTTACCTCCTCTGACTAAGCTGTGCAGGGAGAAAAATTGTTTGTCTGTTCCTGGCACAACTCCAACTGTGCAGTTTGAGAAAACTGTGCAGGAGTTTGAGATACTGCGGCTTTGCTGTAAAAACCTGTGCTCACAGTCTGTTTATTATATCCATGACATTGTGCTGCTTTCTGAGGGGGGGGGATCCTTCCCAGAATAACTGGTCTTCATCAGATGATGGGGAATGTGTAGACTTGTCTACATAGGCAGATTTCTCCACCTTGCCCCCTTCTTGGAGCCCTGCAGTCATGACAACCCAGGCATTCTCTCCATTTTGCCACTGGGCATTGCCCATGACCCCTAGGGCAAAGATAGGGCTAAGATATGGAGAAGATGGGTTAAGGCACATTAAAACATTTTTAAAAACTGGTTAACTCCTCAACAAGTGGTTCAAGCCCTGTGTGACTGCAAGGTCCCAGGAGGCTGGCCCATCGCTGCAGCTGCTAGTTTACCATCATTCAGCCTCAGCAGAAAGGAATCCTTCAGTAGGTAACCAAACCTGGTCACATAGAATCATAGAGTTGGAAGAGACTCAAAGGCCATCCAGTCCAAACCCCTGCCAAGCAGGAATACACAAATCAAATAATTCCTGACAGACAGCCATCCAAGCCTCTGTTTAAAAACCTACAAAGAAGGAGACTCCACCCCACTACGAGGCAGTGCATTCCACTGATGAACAGCTCTTACTGTCAAAAAAATCTTCCTAATGTTTAGGTGGAATCTCTTTTCCTGTAGTTTGAACCCATTGCTCCGTGTCCTAGGAGATTTTCAGATGCCTCTTTCAGCCTCTTGCCACGCAAGCAGCCTCTGGAGCAATAACGAGGCTGCTGCGCGGCAAGGGGTCCATTTTGGACTACGCCGTTTATCTCTCGGCATCGTCTGTGACTGTTGCAGCTAGCATTGGAGGCAGCCGCGCTGTTTTTTACTCACAGACAACTTCCGTGAGTGAAAAACAGCACAGCCGCCTCCAATGCTAGCTGCAACAGTCACGGACGACGCCGAGAGAGAAATGGCGTCGTCCAAAATGGACCCCTTGCTGCACCGGAGGCTGCTTGCATGGCAAGAGGCTGAAAGAGGCGTCCGAAAATCTCCATAGTCTCTAGAGCAGCAGAAAACAAGCTTACCCCATCCTCAGTATGACATCCCTTCAAATATTTAAACAAGACTATCATGTCCCCTCTCAACCTTCTCCAGGCTAAACATGCCCAGCTCCGTAAGCCACTCCTCATAAGACATAATGGCTTCCAGACCTCCCACCATTTTTGTCACCTTCCTCTGGACACATTCCAGCTTGTCAATATCATTCCTGAACTGTGGTGTCCAGAACTGGACACAGGATTCCTGATGAGGTCTGACCAAAGCAGAATAGAGTGGCACTATTACTTCCCTTGATCTAGACACTATACAGTACTCCTATTAATGCAGCCTAGAATTGCATTGGCTTTTTTGCTGGGAGAGCGAGGGAGACAGCGGTGGCGATGGCTGCAGTAACGGGCTGGTGTGCCTGTCTGGACTTCCTCCCATTTGGTGATCGTAACAGGGGAGGAATGGGCCTGAACATGGGCAGGATATGCTGGTGGAGAGCCAATGTATCCTGGCCCATGTAAATGAGTCCTGTGTGTGTGCGCGTGCACAGACACACGTGTGCATGCATACCTTCAAATTGCCTGTCAACTTATGGTAGCTCCATGAATTTCAAAGGGTTTTCTTATGCTAGCCTACCACACCTGGTGTTCATTGGCGGTCTTCCATTCAAGAGCTAACCAGGGTTGACCTTGCTTAGCTTCTAAGACTAGATGGACTCCGGTGCTGAGTTACAAAACTTTCCTGTCAAGGGTTGCTTTTGTTTTCCCAATATTCTAGCTAATAGCTTATTCCACAGGACACAAAGAAAGCATCATTTGAGAAATATTTCTATTATCTTGCCTTGAGCATTTTGCTCCCAATGACTCCGAGGTAATGAAGCAACAGTAATGTGGCTTCCTTATGTCAGCTTGATGCATCTGTTCTGGGACCACTGGGTGGAGTCATGGTTCGCCACCACAGTTTTTGAAAGGAAGAAGTAGTTGAGGCAAGAATACTAACAGAAACCAACGCAAATATAGTCTCTATAGTTTACCAAAAGCTCGCTGGGAGGCTTAAAAAGTTGTTTGTTTCCAGATGATTGAAAAGTGGAAATTGGTTCCTTACCCTAAAAGAACAGATGACAAGGAAGTGAAATTTTATACCCATGGGTTTATCAAGGTTTGTGATGGGTAGTCATTTTTTTATTATTATTTAATTATGTTGGCAAGTCTTGCTTTTAAAACTGGAAAGGGTGTCTGATTTTTCAGAAGCTTTTCTGACAGTGGTTGCTCCTTTCTTGCCAGCATCACCATCCTGACTGACTGGAGGTTGAAAATAGCTGAATTGGAAGGGACCAGAAAATGTCTCTAGTAAATGATGATACATGTTGCACGCAGCCTCAGAATTGACAACTGGGATAAGAGTAGGAATTATGCAAGAGGGGGAGGACATGAGGAAATGAAGTGCCACTGTGGAAGCCACTAGCCATCTTGACCAGAAAAGGTGAAATGAAGGTGGCAACCTGCATTTTTCAAGATTGTTTCACTGGATCTTTTACGGTTTTAAAAATAGACTTTTCAGCAACGAATTGTTTTCATATCAGTTAACTCTTGGCTTCATTTAATTCAAAGCTGTTTTCTTGGAGGGTTTCTAAATTTTGTTACCCACCAAATTGTCTTACTGAGAAATTTCCCTCATGTGTTAGAGCAGGGCTAAGCTCCCAATCAAGGCCTCTGATATTCCCCTGATGATCATGCCCTCATCTCCTGACACAATCATTCGATGGTTTCCAAGGATTTGTTTGCCCCTCCCAATTCTAAAAGGATGAAATTTCCCCCTTTGAAGTTTAGTTACCAGCACTAAGAATTTTAAGACAAAATGTACTTTTGTCTTTGGTCCCATCCAACATTGGAATACAGCCCTGAGAACTTCGCCAAATGGTTCCCCGCCCCTGTGTTATAAATGTGTGAGAATTGTCCCCACCCTCTTGACTCTGCATGTACAGTATGAATGAGATCTCTCTTTCTCTGGCTTTTCTTTGCAAACAAAGATTCAGGAAGGACTCATCCCGCGCTTTCTGCAAGCACGCTGACCCTTTGCACATACCACTTAAAGTCCAGAATTCATTTAGGAACATATCCACACATAAGTCACACAATGCATGCAGGGTCTAAATGTCACCATTGCACAATGGGCATTTTCTGCTGATAACAGCAGAAGTGGAGTTGCGCAGATAGCGTGTTTATTTGTGCCTTGTCTTTGCAGGTTCCACTTTATGCCTGTGCATCCTATATTCTCCATTGTCATTGTGCATCCTATACTTTCCATTGTGGTGCATTTTGCATTCTGGCTAGACAAGAGTACTTTGCATTGTGATTATGCATTGTGGATGTGCTTCCAATACTTTGCATTGCCATTATGCATTGCAGTTGGGCATCCTGTACTTTGCATTCTGGTTGTGCATCTTGTATTGTGCATTGTGAAATAGCACCCAGTCACTGGGATGGGTTTCACAATGTTGCTATTCTGCATTGGGTTTCTGTAGGGTTGCCGTGGCATACGCCCACATGCGAGTGTTTACACTATGCTAGGGGGATGTTGGATTGAGGCCAATTTGTGAATGCTAAGGAGTGGGGCTAGCTGGCACTTGGGAAACCAAGGGGTAGAGCTCTTTACCTTGATCCTGCTCTCCATTCTCCCTTATGTTCATCCAGTGCAGAAAAAGGACAAAAATTGTACAGGGCAAAGGGGATGTGGTGTATAAATACCCTTTTTTTTATAGGAACATCGGTAAGCTGTACTTTCCCCTAGCAGCAGGAGCTATCTTTTCCCCTCTCAGGCATCTCACATGCAATTCTCCTTAGAATTCCTCTGGAGGTGTAATAAAAACAGATTGAGTACAATGTAGGCTTATAGCTTGTCAACTATTCCCATTTGGGTGGAAAAATTTGCCTCTGGTGGGTGACAACGCTTTCAGCCCATAGCCTTCAGCATCGAAGCTGATTGCTAGTCATCTCTCTGATGAATAATACACCATCACGAATATGTCTGTGCATACATCTTCTATTCCTATAGGGTAAATTTAATGTTATCTTAAGGCAGCCTGCTTCAGAGATGAAGAGATTATTTCAAACCTGCAGCCCACAAGCATAGCCATTGGTTTCAAACGCCATTAAGTTTCATTATAACAAATAAACACTGCAATGACATTTATAAGTTACCGGAGAGCAGAACAACACAAATATGAAGCAGATAAACTGCATTTGATCCAAATAATTACTGCAGGCAATATCGAGCTTAGTCGGAGCTGACAGCTGGGTTCTGAGTAATTTATAGGGTTGCATAAGGCAGTGAGCCACAAACAGCTTTTTAAAAATTATTATGATTATGGTGTCCCCTTCTTTTTGTCTCAGGTGCCTAAAAGGGTTAGGAGCAGCACCTTGCTCAAGTTGGAGCCAATAACAGCACCAGCAGAAGTAGCAGCAGATGTTGTTGCTGGTAAATGGAAGATTCAAATTGGAAATCTTCACCCAGCTTCTCTTTTTCCTAAGGAAGTAGATTTGATTTTCTTTTTCCCTTGTCTCATGTGGTTTTAAATACAGAAACAAAGCCAGACAATAATAGTATTGCTGGAGATTCTATTTGCAACATTCAGAAATTAATGAAGACAGACACCTATGCTTCTTACAGTCAAAAGCAGTTCTGTTTTTCATTGTTTACAACTGCCCACTAAATAATTACAGCATAATTTCATTGGCCTCCCACTCTTGTTGACAGACAACACCTGCACTTTGCACGCATGCTCACACACTGGCCTAAATCCTGTTGGTAGCCCCAACTAGAGTATACCCATTGAATCAGTAGAATTTTACATAGGTGTTGATGCAACGGTAATTTGGACTAATCCATAGGATTTTAACCAGATAGTCTACAAATTAACACCCACACCCATTTGCATGCCATGGAAGCTCCAAGTATTAAGTGGGGAAAGTATAATATACCCTATATGTTATGGACAGTCAGGATACCAACTGTTCAGACTGTGGGTGAGAACCCAAGCTGACAGTCTTTGACCTCTACTAGAGGCTTGTGAGCAGCTAGAAATATTTTGGCTCAGTCATGCCTTCTGATATGATGGGGTCCAGAAAGCTACAAGCCAACTCAGAAGCCAAAGGAGACGTCACTTGGACCTTGGCATGGGGTGGAGACCAGAGCCAGCCCTATCATTAGGCAGAGTGAGGTGACCGCCTTGTGTAGCAGATGTCTAAAGGGAAGTGGTTGGTCACCTACTGACTAGGAGCCATGTACTCTTATGTTTCCCTCCCTTGGTAGACAGAGTTATTTTTGGCACACAGCCTTCCTGAGTCCCATGAATTACCCTGCTGCCTCACATGTCATGGATAATACTATCCCATTGCCAGTGCCAAAGTAAGATTCAACTTCTCCAGGAAAAAAATAATACAAGAGCCTCCCACGGGAGCTAGGTAGTGGTGTGGAGGTATTAGAATTGAGTAGATCTGGAGAAGAAGACATGAAAGCAAATTCAGGCAGAGATCAGCCTGAAGAATAGAAGAGCAGAAGTGATGGTCCTCTCTCCCCTAGGAGAAAACAGAGATCTCCTTAAAAGACTCTCAGACTAACAGAAGGGAGTAGATATAAGAGGAATCAAAATGGCACCCTCTAACGGTTAAGAGGCGATATGATAGCCCTGTTTAAGTATTTGAAGGGGTGTCACATTGAGGATGGAGCAGGCTTGTTTTCTGCTGCTCCAGAGACTGGAACACGGAGCAATGGATGCAAGCTCCAGGAACAGAGATTCCACCTCAACATGAGGAGGAACTTTTTGACAGTAAGAGCTGTTCGGCAGTGGAATGCACTCCCTCGGAGTGTGGTGGAGTCTCCTTTCTTGGAGGTTTTTAAACAGAGGCTGGATTGCCATCTGTCGGGGATGCTTTGATCAAGATTTCCTGCATGGCAGGGAGTTGGACTGGATGGCCCTTGTGGTCTCTTCCAACTTTACAATTCTATGATTCTATGATTGTATGATTCTATATTATGAATAAACATTATGCTATAAAACAGATATATGTAATCGAGTCATTCTCAGCCTTGGGACAAATCAAATATGACCACCATACATTTGGGTCCCTTTTATGGACATTTTCCCACTTTGGCCATGGATATCTGCATGGGTAGAATCATAGCACCATCAGATGGGAGGTGGCTTTGTAGGCCATCTACTTAGCAAAACCTCCTGCTTGCTTCAATAAGTTCAAAAAGCTAGCTCATTTCCCACAAATGACTATCTAGTCAGTCTCTGTCTGAAGATCTCCAGCAAGGCAGAGTCCACCTCACTGCTCCTCAAGGTAATTGCTTCCATGCTTAAACTGCTTTCACCACCAAGATGTCTTTCCTAAAGTTTAACTTAAGTGTAGATGTGACATAGTGGTTTGAGTGTTGGACTACAACTCCGGAGACCAGGGTTCAAATCCTTGCTCAGTGAGGAAAACCCACTGGACGACCTTGGGCAAGTCATACATGCTCAGCCCCAGAAAAGTCCATGATAGGTTCAGCTTAGGGTCTCTAGAAGTTGGAAACAACCTGAAGGCACACAACAACTCCAGTCTCCTATAATTTCATTCTCTTAGATTTAGTCCTGACTGCTGGAGAAACGGCTAACAAGTTGTTGCCTTTTTCTGTGTGATGGTTTTTCAGATAGTTCTAAAGTTCTACAGGAAAATTCTAAAACGTGGTCGTTTGTAAATTTGGAAGAGGTAGAATGTCATGCAAGTTATATTGTGTAATAGTATGACAAGGGAAGTGTAATCATGAATGAAGTTTTGATCATAACCATTTTTTCCACCCAATATGAGTATGTAAGGCTGATATCACTTCTTATTGGCTTAACCTTTACAACAACTTATGATGAACAGCATTGGCTGGAATCTTGTTGGTGACATACATGCATGTAAGCTAGGGGTTATATGTATATGTGTCATTTTTGGACATTGCAGAAGGAGGTGTTTAGTACCTTCTTGTGCAACGTACACACACACACACCAGGTAACTTCTAAGCTTTCGGAGTTTCCTGCATTGCCATTTACTGTCTGTGGGGTGAAAGGAGGTGCCCAAGGCAGCACATACTAGCTGCTGCTGGCAAAAGAAAGCTAGCATCCCCTCCCGGATCTCTAGCATAAAATGTGACCACATAAGTAAAATAAATAAGGAAAGATTCCTTTTCTTTGTAACTGCACTGTAGTCTGGTCATGTCTGATGTTTTCATTAACCACAGCAGCAGAAGAAGAACAAAAACCTCCACAACAGCAACATTTTACATGCAGCTGTCATTAAATCTTATTAGTGAAATGGTTTGACTTTTGCTTGACTGGTGACAGTGAGATAAAAGAGTTATCCTGAACCTGAACCACAGAAGAAGTAAATGAAGGCTAGGAAAAACACAGTAATCATAGAAAGCCTTGCTACTTCCCCCCCCCCCGCCCCTTCTTTTGTTCAAGATGATAAAAGCCCCACATGATAGCCTCTTCTTCCTCTTGTTCTCACAGCACTTACATTTCTACAGCTCCTGGGAAACTGGAAAGGGAATGAAGGAGCCGAGGCACAGAAGACCTTACCTTTGGAGGAACTTTCCATTTCCATGATGTAGGGTTTGAAGAGCATTCATTATATAAAGAGGCAAAATAGTTCTTCTCCCCACTTGTTTCAGCTGGAGTTTCTGCTGCAGCCACTCAGCAATTCCATGGCTGAGGTATTGATTATAGCAGAGAGAGCATCAACAGGAGGGGGAAATTGAAAGGTCTCTCAGGGACCAATGCTAACAAATAGTCCATTATTAATTTGCTAATTTACCTCTCCACAGGTTTCTAGGGGGATCTGAATGTAACAAGTGGGGGGAAACCTGTTGCTACTGTAGAAGATTGCATAGGTGAAACCCTAGCGTGTATCCACACTGCAGAATTATAGCAGATTGTTACCGCTTTAACTGCTGTGGCTCCATTGAAAGGAATCCCAGGACTTGTAGTTTTGTAAGGGAGTTAGAATTTTCTGCTAGAGAGAGTGCTAAAAAGTCTAAGTCCCTCCCAAACTACAAATCCTAAGGTTCCATGGCATGGCTCCATGATAATTAAACAAGGGTTAAACTGCTATGGTTATGCAGTGTGGATTCCCCCCAGAGGTGCTTGCTAGACATCAAAGTTGGATGTCTGGTCCATGCTAGTTGACGGTGTGCAAAACCTCAGGCCATTTAAATCTCTTCACTGCAGCGAGAATTGCCAATCTGGCATGAACACTTCCAGGTGAGTTCGGGACATCCAGGTAAGTTTTGCTCTTTTTATGACTCTCCCCAGGTTACTCGGGGCTTTTAAAGTATGTGTGGGTGCCTTGTGTAACTTTTTATGTCTTGTTTTTTTATATATAATTTCTTTTTATTTATCAAAACCAGTAAAATACAATTAAACATGTCTATTTTATAGTTACAATTCACTACAAAATGTTAAACAGTGATAGCATTTTGAATTTCCTGTTCAACAAAGCAGATTTTCAGACGGGGAAATTATTCCCCGGGGAGATCGGGACAGAATTGTTTCTGTCCCGGAAGCAGCACCGCGTTTCGCATGCCCACTTCCCTCTCCCAATCTCCTGTCGTCCTGACGCTGTCCTTGTTCTATTTCCCTGCCGGTCCCTCCCGCGATATTTTATTAACGAGAGTTAGTTGTTAATAAAAAGAAATAGAATAAGGATGACGGAAGATCAGGAGAGAATAATTTCCTCATCTGAAAATCTTCAAAGTCTTGCAGGATTTCAAACGAGGAAATGGACAGGGCTCCCATTCACTTCCTCTTTATTGCAGGGGCTGCCTTTGCTGGGAGAGGAAGGTAAGTGCAGGGGGGGAGCTTTCTTTTGCCGGCATAGATTTTTTTTAAAAAATGCTGGCAAAATAATGTTTTAAGGGCAGCATCTGATAAAGTACTAAGGCTCAGTAAGTGTGACATACCCAAGGTCACCCACTAAGTGGAGATTCGAACCCTGGTTTCCTGGAGTGCTAGGAGATTTTCAGACGCCTCTTTCAGCCTCTTGCCGCGCAAGCAGCCTCCGGAGCAGTAACGAGGCTGCCGCGCGGCAAGGGGTCCATTTTGGACGATGCTGTTTCTCTCTCGCCATCATCTGTGAGTCTCGCGGCTAGCATTGGAGGCGGCCGCACTGTTTTTCACTCACGGAAGTTGTCCGTGAGTAAAAAACAGCGTGTCCACCTCCAATGCTAGCCATAAGAGTCACGGATGACGCCGAGAGAGAAACGGTGTCGTCCAAAATGGACCCCTTGCCGCGTGGCAGCCTCGTTACTGCTCCGGAGGCTGCTTGCATGGCAAGAGGCTGAAAGAGGCATCCGAAAATCTCCCTAGTCCAACTCTCAAACCACTTCACCACACTGGCTTTAATAGGGGACTATAGTTTTGCTTCCCCCCCTTTCTTTCCTAGCTAAGGGGTGATTTTTCTTGTTGTTCTCTGCCCTTACCCTGCCTGAGGTATCCAGCTTACTGATCTGAATGAAAGTTAGCATTAGAGAAGGTTAGCTCTGAAATTGCTAGCTCTCACTTAGCACATAGCCTCCTGAAGAAACCCTGTGGTTTTGGTACCTTGACACTCAGCCAACATGGTTATTCTGTGTCAGGCCCCCAAATGGTAATGTATTGGCCTGTGAGGTGTTCCTTATGAAAGCTGATCTGAAAGGATTTGTTAAAGTCATTGCCAATTTCCAGCTGGAGCCAGGGCTGCCATTTCAATTGATTGAAAGCAGGGTAAAATCCTTATTCTACTAATAGTACAAAAGCATTTCCTGTCTCAGAAGAGGGTTCCAGATCAATATGTTGCAACAGGATTTATGGGGACTTTGAAGGCCCCTCAGTGCTATCCACACCTTCATTATTTTATTGGGTGGAGGGAAGCAAATGTGCCTTGAATTAAATTCTGAAGTTGCATGCAGCCCCCAATCCTGTTTTTGTGACCCCAGATAATCCCAGACCACCATTGTTCTGGGAGAAAGGGATGAATTGCCTCTCCTCAAAGTCTTCAGGAGCAGCAATTAACTTTTTAAATAGGTTACAGGGTGACCCCACACTGTTTACCATAAAAGCCTGGTTTTTTAAAACCAGGAGGTAGACATTCGGCCATGTCTGGTTTTATTTCTAAAGTGGAGGGATGTGGCAGTAGTCCATATCTACCATAAAGGATGTGTACTTTCTCTCTCTCTCTCTCTCTCTCTCTCTCTCTCTCTTTCTTTCCTATTACAGAATTATAGCACTTGTGATTTCACTTTAAGTGTCATGGATCCATCCTATAGAACAGTGGAATTTTTAGTTTCATAGAGTATTTAGAAGTCTCTGTTTGAGAGCAATAATGCCTCACCACACACCCTCTAACTGCCCTGATTTGGCAGGGACGGTGCCAATTAATCCTCTCATATGTCAGTTTTTCAACTGCTTTTCAAAAGTTTCTCTCTCTTCCTATTCCTACCCCCTCTTCATCCTGAGCGTACTTCAGTTGCTGCAAACTGAGTTCAACTTGGCAGGGGAAGAGGATGGGAGAAGGCAGAATCTGGCCCTTCCCTGTAGACTCAGGCAAAAGTAAACTGCTGCTGTTTCTCTTAGCTTATCTGTTTCTTCTCAATGGTAACTTTTGCCATCTTGATCATACTCTGATATTAATTGGCTACATGTTTTCCCAGATTTCATCTGTGAAATGGTGGAGATTATATCACCAAACTATGAATTCTAGGAGCCAGCTGTGGAATCAAAGAGCTCTAATTGTGTAGTGTAAAAGTTAGGTCTCTCTCCCTTCCTGTCCCTCTTTCTCTGCACATACAGTAGCACCCCTGTATCTGCTGATTCACCAACTGCGGATTCAATTATCCACAGTTGGTGATGGGGCTGTGTGAAAGGATGGGGGAGGAGGGCTCTTACCTGCCCTGTCCCTTCCCCTGGGAGGGCGCCTGTCACCACAGCGGCAGTTGTGGCAGCGAAGGGGGGAGCAATCTGGCCTTGCCCCCTTCCCCCTTTGCCCTCACAATTGCTGCCATGGTGGGGCCATAGCGGGGGGCAAAGGGGAAGGGGTGGAGCAAATTTACCCCCTTTCTCTCAGATGGATCCCCTGGATTTGCTATTATCCGTGGAATTCGCAATCCACGGTTGCCCCCAGAACCAATTCCCCACGTATGCTGGGGTGCTACTGTGCTTGGTTTAAGTCTTATCGAAATTCTGGCCAGAATCCCACTGTGCCAGCATATAACTACACCATTGTAGGTGATGAGAGTAGGAGGCAAAAGGCCAAAAAGGAAAGAATGCATCAGGGGAAATAGGCTGCTCAGAGCCAGCAGATTGTCTGCCTTTTTTGTGCCACTACTGCCTGACCCTGGGAGAAGTGCAACCACTAGCATTATGCAGGAGTAGGATTTCATCTTTATTTAGGTTTTTGGAGACGCTTATTGGCAATTTTGCTTGAACACATCTTTTTAAAAGGTAAGCCTTTCCCTTTTCCATACCTGCTGGGCTTCATCAGATTGCTTCTTCACAATGGAAACAGAGAGGGAAAGAGACACAAGAGATTATTCTCAGAGCCAGAACTGGAAAGATGGTGACAATAAGTATTGTAGAGTGAGTTTATTCCTACACATTTCCCAACTGGCGACTAACAACGGAGTTGGAGATGACATTTAAACCCTTTCTGCATGGCTGATCAAACTACTCACAGTGCCTCTGAAAGGTGAGCTGGGATTTCATGCAGGTATCAAAGCTGGGGAAGACTCAGTCATTCAGAACTCTTGCTTGTGTAACTAATCAACAAACAGATTTCTAAAAGGTCTAATAACTTATTCCCCCCCAAATCCTTTTTCTTACCCTTGAAGCTACTTAATGGATGCAGTGGGTTACCAATGTTTCTTCTATATATACTGCATTATAGAAATAGCAACCTTCAATGTGGGCTGATTTCGTTGGAGCTTTTAAGATAAGCAAAGTTAGGTGAAGTCCATAACTGGATGGGTTCCTTGAATTTTGCAAAATGATACAGACAGAGTGAGACGTACTTCTCTGTCTCTGTTAGGGAGAAAGAAAGGTGCCTCTATACACTATTCCCTTGTTTTCAGAGGAAATCATATTTGCTGCTGTGGTTACTGAAGGGGCAGCAGCTTGAAGAATATTATCACTGGGTCTGCAAAACAATCTTGGCAACTGGGCTGAAAGCTGATGGAGAATTAGGTCTATTCCTAGTAAGAGGGTGTCAGGATGAAGTGACCATCATGGTGAGTTCATCTACAAAATCTACAGGTCACAGCAACTGGAAAATCCCACTCTCTGCTTTTCATCGCAACAGGTATTGTAGAGGGTGGGACCCTCATTTCCTAAACATGACATCACATCATCTGACTGAAGAGCCAATCCAAATCTGGAAAGGCAGAACCAATCAGACCTGACCAAAAGACTTTTAAGTTTCTGAACTCCTTTGTTCTTAGACATGCGGGAGACACATGGCTTAGGCCACATGCTTAAGCCACATGGCTGAGACCAGCAAGATAACCTGACATGATAGCTGAGGTTGGGAGAGTGACCTACCCCCATGGGTTTTATAACATCAAAGAGCCCCAAATGATATCTGAAATCTGGGGGAGAGATTTCCAATTGAATGACTCTGAATTACATCACAGAGACTGCTACATGGACTACATGATTATAAGTTACTATTTTCTTAGTTTAGGGAATATGTCTAGTTAGCATGCGTTAGGTTTATGATTTATTTTAATACTATGGAGATTTTCACATGGGGCCAAAATGCCCTGTTACTGCCTTGCCACCTCCTTTCCCGTTCCTGCCAGGGAATAAGGTAAATCTTTCACACACTTACCTTAATTCCGCAGCAGGAACGGGCTCCCCCTCCCCTTGCTGGCCAGCCATAAATGCAGCTGTCGTAAGGCTGCTTTTACTTACGACTGGCCATCTGAAACGTTATCACGTCATTGTGTGATAACTTGCCAGGTTGTAAATTTAAAAAATAAAACTCCCCCAAACATAAAATCAGTTCACCAAGCACTAAAACACACTTTATATCACACAATCAAAACAGGGAGGGTAAAATAAAGGGTGCCACTTAACTGGATGTCCAGATCGTACCAGGAAGTGCTCGGAACGGACCTCCCCTCTGCGGCTGTCATTTTGGAACAGGAACGGGGCTCCTGTTCGCACACCCCCATGATTGTGTGATAGCGATGGAATGGGAGGTCTATTCATGATGAAAAATCACGATTACATTGTTCTGGAACAGTCACAGGAGCAGGATGGATGCAGGACAGAATGGGGTCAATGTCGTCCAAAAGGGAAAACCTTTCCCAACCCTGTTCTGTTCCTGCCATGGGATATATAGCCCATGTGAAAATCTCCTGTGACGGAATGTATTTTCTGTAAGCCTAAGCTGAGTACCTGGAGGAGAGATTCCCCTCCATGCTAAATACTTAAGTGCTTGGAACTAAAAAATAAAGTTTACTCTTTTTTTCTCTAATAACTTGCGTCACGCGCCTGTCGGTCAGCTATCTTGTCTCTTCTCTGGGGGAATAGAGAAGGGGGGGGTTTGGGAATCCCCAACAGAGTGAGTTGTTCACTGGTTAGCCAGAGAACTGTCCCAGTTCCCCAGTGAACTGGGTTCAAGAACTTCTAACAGTGGGTGGTGGTGGCTTTCAACTCAAAAAGGGATTTCTAGACTAGAGGAACCCTTGGGAGTGTGTTTTTGGATTGCATTAAAATGCTGGGAGCCTCCCTTCCCTTTTCTGTGAACTTGGATTGCACAGAGAGGAAGGAGGGGCCCACCTTAACAGGGGGATATCAAGTGAATCTCTAGTATAGAGACCTGCATTATAGAGATGGAAAGAATGTAATTACATACCCTCTAACATTTCACAGATGAAAGTTGGGACACATGTGGCCAAACATCATAAAAGCGTGGGAAAGATGGCAAAAGTTATTAATGAGGAAAAACACACAAACCAGGAGAAGATGCAGCAGTTTGCTTTTGCCTCAGTTGATTGGGAAGGCTAAGATTCTGTCCCCCACCCCCTACTGCTGAGTTAAATGAGAGCAAACTACTTTTGCACTTTAAACTCATTTTGCAGCCATGGAAATAAGCTGAGGGGCAGAGTAGGAAGAGGAGTGAGAAGCAAAGACATTTTAAAAGTAGCTGGAAAAGTGGTGTCACAGAGGATTAACTGGGATTGTCCCTACCAAATCATGACAGTTAGAAAGTATGTAATTATATGTTCCTTTGTTAAAAAAAAAAAGTTTTTCTCAACAGTCAGGTTACCTGATCAGGAAAAGTAATAATTCAGCAGAAATGTGTTGTGAAGAAATCATTGTGGAGAAAAATTTGAGGGGTTTTGTTTTGTTTGGTGCACAGTCCCTGTTTCCAGCACAGAAAATGGGTTTCCTGTGAAGAATTTTTTAAAAAATGTTTTTAATCTGTATTTTCTTTGTTTTAATGTTGTAAGCCACCTTGAGTCTCAGTTCTGGGAGGAATATATATATATATATATAATTCTCTTGGGTATATTGCTGTTCCCAGTATGCTGATTGGCTGCTTAGGAAACTTCCCAACCAATCAAAGCTCTCCGTTGGCTGGCCAATCAGCACACTGGGAACGGAAATGTGTGTCCCCTGCCCCGTGCGCACCACCAGGCAGGTCAGTGGGGAGTTACTCATGAGTAAATGCAGTGCTGGTTTAAGGAATTCTGGGGCCACCTGCAGTGCTTTATTTTAGGGCCCCCATATGTTTATCTCAGATCAATGTAACCTAAACTATTCATAGTACAGGATTACTTATTTTCCTTCCAAATCCCTACCTCACTTCTTTCTGCTGTTAGGAGAGGAAATACAGCATGAAAGAAGCAGGGTTGGTGTTTGGGGGGAAAATAAGCCCGTTTTGGATTATCTTTTCAGCCTTAAAACCTGTCTTTCTGCTGCTAGAAGTGGAAATACAAAAGGGCTTATTTTCCCTTCAAATCCCCACCTCACGTCTTTATGTTGCAAGGAGAGGAAATCAGAAATTGCAACAGAAAGCCAGGCTTTAAGGCTTAAAAAGAATCATAGAATTGTAAAGTTGGAAGAGACCACAAGGGCCATCCAGTCTAACCCCCTGCCATGCAGGAATCATGATCAAAGCATCCCTGACAGATGGCCATCCAGCCTTTGTTTAAACACCTCCAAGGAAGGAGACCCCACCATGCTCCGAGGGAGTGTGTTACACCGCTGAACAGCTCTTAACTGTCAGAAAATTCCTCCTAATGTTGAGGTGGAATCTCTGTTCCTGGAGCTTGCATCCATTGCTCCGTGTTCTAGTCTCTGGAGCAGCAGAAAACAAGCTTGCTCCATACTCAACATGACACCCCTTCAAATACTTAAACAGGGCTATCATATCGCCCTTTAACCGTATTTTTTCCAGGCTAAACATACCCTGCTCCCTAAGTCGGGGAGGAGGAATAGGGAAAGCCAGTCATTACTCACCCCAGGCCGGGAGAGGGAAGCTGGAGGACATGCTGCAGCTTCAGCCCAGATAGAGCTCCTTCCTGTCAAAACTCAGTGGCCAAATACTCCAATACTTCAGTTTCCAACATAGGTCAAAATACATTGCAGTGTACCCTGGGTCTTGTAGCTTTGCAATTTTGACGCCCCCTTATGGTGGCATTTTTCTTCTTTACTAATAATATTTTTGCAGCAGGAGGGCTACAATGGGGCCCACTGCAGCTATCCCCCCCCCACAGCTGCAGGTGTTGCAGGGCCCTTAAACCATCCCTGAGTAAAGGGTATCTTCCCCCTCCTCCCCCGGGCTGTTCAGCCCAACCCTGCACATGCTGCTGGACCAGGTTTCTTGCGGCTGCCTTGGGGGCCTGTGCCACAATCCCAGGTGGGTTTACTCGGGAGTAAAGCCTAACTGGGCTTCCTTTCCTGAAGAAGTGGCAGAACTTAGTCTCCCCCCGCCTCAGCTCCCATGAAGTGTGTTGGAGGAGTGGGTTAAGATAATGGCATATGTTACACCAGGTACAGCTAGTTGTGGTATATTAAACAAACAAACTAGATAAATGTGTGGGTCAGAACTTTGCTGTCTACTAGTTCATACTTCTTCAAACGCTTGCTACATTTCTTGGAACTTATATTCCTGTGCCTGTTTTGAAAGAAACCATATGCTTATTCGAGATGAAAAGCATATGATTGCAACAAATTTGGAAATGTCATCTCAGATAGGGTGGGAAATCCAATTGATTTGCATCCGAGTGCAAATTTGCCAACTCTGCACTTCTTCAACTTTAAGACAAAGAGGAACATAGACATTAAAAACCATATTTCTTTGAAACTGTTGTAGTTTACAAAAAAGTACATGTGCATGGTTGAGAAAGTAAACACACAAATGCATGCATTTTAAAGAGTATGTACATTTTAAAGAGTGTTTGAATATATTTGTGGGAATAGTCACAAAATGCTTTATTCAGTGGAAAACTCTCTGGCAACAAGGTGTATAACATGCGGGGGAAATGCAGCAAAAGGCATATATTTGAAAAAACATGCATGAAAATGCATGCACATTTTTATACAGACACCCTCTCCTCTATGCCATTCAGTGTAGAATCGGGATGGAATACATTTATTGGTGGAAATATGGGAACCTGAGCAAAAATAAGCTTGATAGATTCACCCATCCCTGTGCTAAGATGTGTGCACTCATCAAAGAATGAGATTTTGGTTGCGTCTTATAATTGAGTATACTTCAAGTGAAAACTCCAATTAATACATGTAATGTACACACAACACACATATTGATAACACTAGAGCAGAATCACCCTTTCAGGAGGGGAAAATCTGTGACCAGCCCTTGCGGTATTGTCATGGCAGTATAGTTAGAATTTAAAATTCCTTTCCCCCCTATATCATCTACTTAAGATGGCTAAGGTGCAGATCATGGGTTTGCTGATCTGTCAATTTCTGCCACTTTCAAGACCTTTGCACCTTGCTAACAGCTTGTTGAATTGCCAATGGCCAAATTCTGTTTTTGTGATTATCTATTAGATGTCCAGATGTGAAAAAAAGGAGCAAGACACTAGATCAAGGCAATCAATAACTCAATCACTACATCCATTCTATTTATAGAATGAATGCTCTAGTTCTAATTACATCAGTTTACATTTTTTTGAAATAAGACTGCTTCCATAACTTATATGGACTTGATCTAATGTACCCCAAGAAAATACTATATTTGCAGAACACTTAAACATAAGAAGAAGGTTTTGGCTGTGGATTTTGCTAAAACACACTGATTGTCTTAAGGAATAAAGCACCATTATTAAAGTGTGTTATTGGCTGAGATCCTGCTTTGACCTGCAGGAAGATAAAACTCCAACAGGCATAGCTGCTCTCTTTCCACTCTCCCTGGTCATATCCCGTGCCTCCTTGCTGATTGGGCACCCTGCCATGCACAGCCATTTAGCAGCCAGAAGAGGGGGGAGGAATGTCCAGATATCTGGTGGCATGAAGGAAGCTGGTTGTATGATAATGACCTCATCAGCCTCACAGCCTGGAAAAAAACCAGGGAAAATCTATGGATGCTGGCCATGAAAGCCTTCAACTTCACATCATCCTCAGACTTCTGGGTGAAGACTGATTGTAGGTTGAAGTCCTTGCATTGAGCTCTACAGCAGTGAAAGCATAGGCTGCAAAATAACTGGCTAGGAGGCAAGTCTCAGCCAGCAAAAACTCTCTCCAGACAAGGAGAGAGCATGAGATCAGCCGTGTATACTCTGGAATGCTTCTCCTCACTAGGAGACTATAGAAACTTCAGTGGTTGGAAAGTGGGTTGAGTAGTGGGCTGGGGGGCTTAGGACTAAGCACGCTCAAACTGCCTAAGCAAGCCTTTAATGGACGCTGATCAGTGAAAACCATCACTTTCTTAATTACAATTTAATTACCTAATTTGCAATTGAAGATAGATCTTCTAAAAGGTGGTGAGATCAAAGCCTTGGTGAGTTGCCTTCTTTCTGTGAACAAAAAGTGAGAAAATAAGGACCATTCACAAGATTTTAGCAAGAGTGTGTCTCCAGAAAGTTACAAACAGATAAAGATTGTTTTAAAAGATAGAAGACTTCTTTTTTGTTTTGGTCAAATGTGTTTTGTGAATATTGACATTGATTAAGCAAAGAGAGCAGACCTCCATGGGAATGTGTATTGGTTACTTTAAAAGAAGATAAGATTAAGAACAGCCAGATGATGCTATTGAAGTTACAGAGACTGCATTGGGACTAAATTTTTAACCTTAAAAAATGAAAGGCTTCCTTTTTATTTTTAACACTGCAATTGCTGGATTTTGACTTTGGATTTACTGAATATGACACCCACCAGAAAAATGATCAATGTGACTGAATAAGAAATTCTACAAATGTTGTTTAAAGAAATTAGGCTTATGAGAAATGATATGGTAAAAATCAAAGATTTTGTAAAGGTGAAAGAGGAGTTGAAGGGAAATATTTTAAAAAGAGGTTAAACTAATTGGTGAAGCCAGATTACAGAATGCAGCCAATTATGAGTTTATTAAAAAGGTGGTGGCTGTTATGTCTCATTACAATTGGTGGGAGGGGGCTAGATGCATCATCCTTCTGTTCCCCCTCACCAGTGTCTCAGCATTCCTTGGCTGGCATAGTTGCCTGGCTTTTAAGATGGATTTTAGGGAGTCTGGTTGGTAGACAGATTGTAGCTATGTCATCATAGCTACATCTCTCCGATGTAGGTTCTTGGCCATGCATTTTAAATAAGCTGATTTGCATTCACTAAATTTCTGTGGTTCTTCCCCAAGCCTTCAGTAGACTGATAGCAGTGATTCATGGATCAATTTAATCTAAAGATATAACAGTATTAACCACAATGAAGTTTTCCTTGACTGAAACTTTAAAAACGATTCTGTAAAAAAAAAAAAAAAAGAAATCAGACCTCATCCCTTTCCACTTTGAAGTTTATTTCAGTACAGAAAACAGTGTTTGGAAGACAATGAGAGTACTTCTAGCCCACTCCCACAAGTCTAAACAGTTTAGAACTGTCTTCAGCTTTAATCATTTCTTTTGTTGCTGATCATCACTAACAAACTCGAATTTATCATAATTTAATAGCAGGGATAATGCAAACCTCTCTATTGAAGAATGATCAGAATAATAATAATAAAACAATCAGCTATTTCTTACAGAAAGTAAAGGGCATGGTTAATGTACTCAGTACTTGTTCAATGGTTTAGAAAGGCTGAGCTGAGCACTTGGCACAGAGAGATCAAAATCTATTGTTGTGGTTTCATAGGCTTTCTCACAAATGGCCAAAATTTCAGTCAGAGACAGAGAGGTGGCAAGAGCCAAGAGCATTAGTGTTATTGCTGAAATAAATAGCTTCCCTCCTCTGAGTTTGCAAACAACATTTACATTCCCAAACCTTCTAAATGCCCTCTGTATTTTAGGTCTGATGTACTCAAGAACTTTTTTTCCAATTAATTTTGTCTCACATAACATAATAGTTTTCCTGAGAAGCAGTGGTATTCCATTACAATAAGATCCCATTTTTTACTTTTGCAAAGTACATTATAGTATACCCCCCCCCGCAATTCTAAGGACTTTGAAGACATCACAGTCAAAACATAAGACAAATCATGCCATTTTTGGTCTACTTCACTTTCACACATATTCTGAATTCCGTTGCATTCCATTTCCATGTTTATCTGAATTTTGCAAATATATCTGCATGAAAATTTACTTAAAACATTTAATTGATGCATTTAAATATGTATTCCTAAATATGTGTGTGTTTGGGGGTCTATGTCTGTTGAGTTAAGAATGGTGTCACGTATTCAATTAAGTGTGGAAGAAGACGAGTTCAATCCACATCTTAGATCAGAAAGTATGGATGAGTTCAGTTCATATCAAAACTCAGAAATGAATTTGTCATTTTTGGTTTGAATCTGTTAGTTTTGGTTTTACCCAGTTTCTCATTTGTCTACGTGCCCCATTTCCCCCATCATTTCACATTAAAAAAACAACATAACATGCATATTCATTTTTGTACACATTCTTTATAATATATGTACTGTCAAATGCAGTGTTGCATTGTATATTTCTGCAAGCAAATAGTGTAGTTCAGTACATTCTTTTTTTTCTCCGATATCCACATTTTTGTGCAGAAAGTACCATTGCATTTGGGTTCAGGTTTTGGTTTGAGAACATTTGGCAATGTTCCTCAGTAAGGACTTTTTCGGACGTCTTAAATGTAATGGAAGCAGCCTCGCCACGTTGCGAGGCTGCTGCGCTGCAGGGCGTCCCTTTCACATGACGCTCGTCCCTGCCGGTACTGTTGCGGTACCGCAGGGACATTTGAGTGTTATATTTCGGCGATTTTTACTCACGAAAGTTGTTCGTGAGTAAAAATCGCTGAAATATAACACTCAAATGTCCCTGCGGTACCGCAACAGTACAGGCAGGGACAGGCGTCATGCAAAAGGAATGCCCTGCAGCGCAGCAGCCTCGCAATGTGGCGAGGCTGCTTCCGTTACATTTAAGACATCCGAAAAAGTCCTAAGTCTGTTAGGCACATTGTCTGGCTTGCTCTCCCTGTTGAGTTGATGGCCTTTTCACACAACGAAGTGTGCATGTTATGAATGTCAGGTATGAAGACGTATGCAGCCAAAATGGCCAATATCATGGCTTAAACATTCACACACACACCCTTCATATTTATAACATTACTACTCATTACTTTCTTACTCATTTCTTAGGAGGTGGTTTAAGAAAAGCAAGAGTCATAATGTAATAGATGGAAGGTCCATGTAGTTCAGCATCCATTCTCCCACAGTGGCCAACCAGCTGTCTCCAGGACAACCCACAGGCAGGGCACGATGCCAACAGTCTCCGATTCTGTATAGAGTTCCAATGATTAGTTTTTAAGTCCACAATTCCCACAATCTTCCAGACAGCTCTACTCATTTTTAGTTCCCCTACAAATTCTATTCAGTAGCATAATGTTTCTGAACCCATTAGCTGTCATAGCTGTTAGTCAGTGGTAGACTTCTCTTTCATGAACTTTCTCATTGGTTTGAAATGGTGAATTAGATATTAGTTGAAGCAGTTGTGTGGCTGCTTCAGGTGTGTGCCAAATGCCATTTGAATTTATTCTCGCCATGGTGATTTGATGACCAAAACTGTGGGTCAGGTCAAGCTGTGATTATTTTAATCATATTCATCTCACCAGGCTACAGATCCTTCAAATGTATGTAAATAATGCCCCACTAATCTAAAATCATCGTTCTGCAGTTGGCTTGGAAATGCATCTGCAGCAGATTAAGTTGCAGAACATAATCAATCTGTGCACTGAAGAATGTGCCGGTACAATTCTGGACTGAGATTTCTCATGCTGCTGGCATAAGGCTGGGGCTTCTCCCTTAAAGACAGATGTGCACATGGGGAAATAATGTGGAAGGGAGCATATACCACATTGCCATTTATAAAGCCCTTCCAAGATGACTCAAAAACAGGTGGCCATCATAATTATATACTTTGCTTCTTCAAACTGTGGTATCCCTTCACACAAGATGGCTGACAACAAATACATTTAGTGTACATGATCAATCATAATAATACAAGCAATCACTGTTTTAAGGGAAGCATTACTTTTCCAGTTCTCAAGGTTGAAAGCACTCTGTGCGAATGTGTAAGAAGGAAAATATCCAGTGTTATTTTCAGTACTGAATTAAATCTATCATCCCTATATCTTTTTTTTAAATATATGTTTATTATCCATTTCCAATTAAATAAAATCACATGTTTCACTTTTGTACATTCCCATCCATTCTATACATTCATCTCTATGTCATTCCACAAAACAACAACAATAACATCGACAACAACAACATTTACAATATTTACCACAATTTACTCCCTCTTTACTTTCTGTCCTGTGTTTTAATTACATACCTCTTCTCCCCCTATCATCCCTATATCAAGGACATAATCAGATGCAGCAAAAATAGCAGGCTTATGATGCCACAGTAATGCGAATAGATCCCGCTATTGCACATTGTCGTCATCTTTGTGTTGCTCCAGCGTGCTCCAGCCACGAAAAAGGTGTTTTGTCTAATTCACAGGACAAGCCATGAATATCACTTTCTTTCACAATAAGAAATCATGTCTCGTTGTAATCGTGAGATTACAGCATGAATGGATGGTCCTCAGTGAGAAAACTTCCAGGTGAGAACATGAAAGAGAAGCACAGGATGCTCTTTTTATGAACTGCCCCCTTTAGTTTGCATGTTTTTAGGTTTGTTTCAGTGCTTGTGTGTTCATTTACTTTGTTAATTAAGGTGTTTTTAGACTTTTGAGCACACTGGCATCTTCTCACAAGAACTTCCAAAATCTTACCCACGCTAAATCGTGGGAGTAAACTCCCATTCTAAAAGCACTAGTGGTCATTGTGCGTTAATTATGTGGCAGTTCTTTTCCATGATTACAGTGACATACAATAATAAGTATGATAATGGCATGATGTTTTCACTATCTTCATTTGTGGAATTACAGCGTTTTTAGACGCTAGTCTGATGATGTCCCAAGTCTTCTTAGAAAAGTTAAAAATCTTTTCCTCTTTTTAGCTACTTAACCTAGGCTCTGGCAGAGATATTGCTGATATTATTGGCTTCCGTCAAATATAGTTTAATATTCTTCCCATCCTGCCCACCATGACAGTTAGACCAGAAGGCTCAATTGTTCTGGGCACCTCATAAATTGGGTGTCTTATGAACAGTAAGTGGCAGCTTATGCCCTAAAGTAATGCAGTCAAATGTAAGAAAGGAATATGGAAGAAGACAGGAAAATGTTTGTGTACAAAGTTGGGCAATTGCAGGAGAATGATGCATTGCAAAATTATTTGCCTTCAAGCTGTGTGTGTGTGTGTGTGTGTGTGTGTGTGTTCGGGAATGCATGTCTAATTTTCATACTAAAAATGAAGTGAACTATTTTGCCTTATGTAGCACAGTCTCTTTACTTTATCAATAGGGTTACACGATTATTCCTTCCTCCCTCCCACATACACACACACATATCATTTGGGAGAGGCGAATGTAGAGATAGATGCCTCCATCTCCTCAAAATGGATTAAAATGAGCAGCTCTTTTCCCCCTCTGCACTGGAAAATTGCAAAGCTTATTCTGCACTCATTTAAGATGCATTTTTACTATACAAGGGCCAAGATCCAGCATTGGAGGCTACAAAACATAACCTTACAATGATGTAGCTACATCCCTGACATGTTGTGCAACCCTTCTAGTGAACTGTGATGGTGCATATGGGGGCGCCTTGTGCATTGTTCCACTGTGCAATGGAAACCCATAGCAATGTGATGCCCTTTGCAAATAATGGGAACCATTGTGCAATGGGCATACTGCTGGCTCTGCTTGTGTAATGGTTCCAAAAGATATAGCTACTTTCTGTTCTCCTCCTGAGAATACAGACATTGAGCATCATTGCAATTCCAATTGGAAGCAGAGGTTGTAAACAGCAGGGAAAGCATCAAAAACATATAATGAAAATAAACATTTCAACCCTCCTGACATCCCTCCTTCCTATATTTGTGGGTGAGCATTTGATGACCAACAAGACCAGACAGACGGTTGGGTTAAATAAGGGCCACTTTATTTAACCTAAAACCTATTTAAGTTGTGTTGAATTTTGAAAGGAGCAAGAGGGGAGGAGCAACCTGATGTGGGTTCAGCTGAGGCCAGGTGTCACCCCTTGTTCTACTTCCTCAGCCTTCCCTTGGATGACCCCTGAGGGTAATCCAGTAATTGGCTGCTCCCTGGCCAGCCATTTACTAGAAGACAAACCTAGGGCACTTCCCCCACCACCAAGTCCCAAGTGAGAGAATACCCCCAGGTCAGCCCCAACAGTAGACTCCTTCCCCACCCCCTGTTACCTGAATTGTGTGGGGTCTACAAGGATCCCACTTGTGTCTGAATCTTAATATGGAGAATATTTAATTAGCTCAAAATGGCAGCAAGAGGCCAGGTAATTGCAGAATCTTTTGACCTATGTATACTGGTAGTAATTGAGGAGAGTCCAAGCCAGAACATACAATTAAATGGTTTTTATTGGAAATTGATCTTAACAGCATTAACTCTCTCACTCAGGCTTCAAGCAATCACACAAAGCTATCGAAGATAGTAGGAAGTATTTGGATAAAGGAATAGATTAAGGGGATCTTAGGTGATACAATACCTATCAAAGGAGCAGAGATTCATGCAGTAGAAGATTATCAGAGATGTGTTCTGAGGGTCACACAGCACTCCAGCAGGAGGAACTGTGGACATTTTGGTGATGTTTTAGGGCAGTGGTTCTCAACCTGTAGGTCCCCAGATGTTGTTGGACTACAGTTCCCAGGAGCCTTCTGAGGTCCCACCTTGACAGCCAAGTGGTCCTCCCAGTCATTAATGAGGCTGTGAGTTCAATCCTACAGTCTCACTAATGACTTGGAGGACCACCTGGCTGTCAAGGTGACACCTCAGAGGGCTCCTGGGAACTGTAGTCCACAACATTTGGGGACCCACAGGTTGAGAGCCACTGTTTTAGGGTGATATTTATATATGATAATTCCTCTAAATGAATGGGATTTAGAATGGGCAGGACACAAACTGGACATAAAGCTGGATAGAGCACTGACCCCCTCAGCCCACTACCTGGGCCCAACTGAGCCAAATTATCCGGCTCCCCCTCCCAGTTAAGGAAAAGAAAATCCCACTAAATTAAAATACAATTGAATGCAATTAACAATAAGTAATAAAACAAACAAATTAACTAACTTGAAATTAGCAACTAAATAAAATTAAAATGGGTTGGGGGAACCAGATCATACTGCAGCACCCAGCAATTGAATGCTGTGGAGCAGCCAGGGCCAACTGCAAACCAGTGTATGTCAGGGTTGAGTGAAGCACTGATCCACGGACCAAAGAAGAGAGGCATTGATCCAGACATGAAGTGAGGTCAAAGAGAAACATGAAAGGGTGGCAAGCTTTTAAATAGCCTCTCTCTCTGCTACCTCATGTATAATGTTCTGGCCTGCTGTGCCATATGTGACTACCTTTGGCCTCTCACCATGGAGGCCATCAGAGATAAACCCAGGGCACAGCACTGTTTGCTGCGCAGGACCAGATATGTATTATTAGAGCCTACACAGATATCAAACAGGTTTCATACTCAAAACATTCAAAGCTGCCTAGTGAGCACCCAATTTTCATGCCTCTTTTTCTGTTTTATGAGGGGGGAAAAAAGTGAAATTACATTCAGAAAATCTATATTTCCTTGTAGTTCTGTTTTGTTGTTGTTGTTGTTGTTGTTTTTAAGTAGAAGAATAGAAACGGAGCTTCCTTGCATTCTTTGTCGGAACTAAAGCTCATTCTGAGTTGCTCTGGAGTGACAGCAAAATGGTACCCCATAAAATTTTACTGGCAAATATATTGAACACCTTCAAACATTGCCAAGATGTTATTCTGAGTAGGGAACTCAAGCCAAAGTGCCTTTCAGGGTTATGGGAGGTCAGAAACAGTTTCTAGGATTGTGACAACCAGTGAAGACAAAAGCCTTACAATAATATTGAGATAAAATCTTGCCCCAGGTTTCCCAAAAATATCTCCTCCACAATTCGAGAAGGGTATGATATATTGCTGCTTTTGGTGGAAGTAATTTCCCACACATGAGGGAGGGATGCCATTTACCTTAACCTTAATTGATGCTCATTTTTATTTTTATTTTTAAATATTTGCTGGTTGTGCTTCCTGGAATCACTTGAGAGAAATGTAACAATAGGATGCAGTGATGCAAAATAATAATAATATGCAAATATAATCCTAAACTGCATCAACAGAAGTATAGTGTCCAGTTCAGGGGAAGTAATAGTATCACTGTTACGGTGAACTCGCCACAGGTCAGCGTAAGAGGGGCGCTCCAAAAAAGTGATACAAGGACTCCCTGAAACAACATCTCAGGCTCGGCCAAATTGATCACCAACAATGGTCCGCCCTGGCCTCACATCGGGAGGCATGGAGACGCACTATCCACAATGCTGCAGCCTTATTTGAGAATTCACGCCAAACAAGTCTCGAAGAGAAACGACAACGCAGAAAAAATCACAACCCGGAAACATCACTCAAGGAGACCTTCTGCTGTGCTTTCTGCAACCAGACTTGTTTATCTCGGATTGGCCTTTTTAGTCATCAGCACACTTGCAGAAAGCACGGGATGAGTCCTTCCTGAATCTTCATTTGCGAAGAAAAGCCAGAGAGAGATAGATTCTGCTTTCACTAGGCACATAACTGCCAACTGTTTTGATCTGGCAGGGAGAGTCCAAAATAATCTTCTGAGATCCCACTTTTTTTCCCCAGCTGCTTTTAAAACTTCCCAGTTTCTATCTCTTCCTCCCATTCCCACTCCTTTGTCCTTGGCTTATTTCAATTGCTGCAAACTGATTTCAAAGTGGAAAAGTAGTTTGCACTTAATTAGCTCAGCAGGGGGGAGATGAGAGGAGGGGCAGAATCTTTTCCTTCCCAGTAGGCTCAGGCAAAAGCAAACAGTGGTTTCTCTCCTCGATTGTGTGTTCTTCCTCATTAATAACTTCTGGCATCTTAACCATACTGTAATGTTGCTTGATTACATGTGTCTCAGTGTCCATCTGTTAAATGTTGGAGACTATACAGACAAACCCTGGAATACTGTCTCCAGTTCTGGGCACCACTCAGATGGGTGAAGGATATTAATAAGCTAGAATGTGTCCAGAGGATAAGAAAGATTAAATGGCCTAGAAATGAAGCCTTTTGAGGAACATTGGAGGGCACTGAGTATAGAGTGGGCCACCAGGGTTTGGTTCTAGGACCACACACACACACCCCATGGATACCAAAATCCATTGATGCTCAAATCCCATTATATACAATGGCATAGTAAAATGGCGTCCCTTACATAAAATGGTGAACAGTAAGGTTTGATGGAGAGGGGGAGGATTAAAAAAAAAATTAGGCCATGGTTGGTTGAATCCTTGGATAAAGAATCTGTGGATACAGAGGGCCAACTGTACTTAGTCTGGAGTAGATAAAGAGGTGGATATGGTAGCCATCTATAGATATTTGAAGGGTCATCATGTGGAAGATGGAGCAAGTTGCTTTCAGCTGCTCCAGAGGACAGGTCCTGAATCAATGGATTCAAATTTATATGACAGGGGTGTGCGAATAAACATTAGGAAGTACATATCAATGGAAAGATCTCTTTGGCAGCAAAATACACTGCCCCACAGGTTGGTGGTTTCTCCTTCTTTGGAGATTTTTAAGCAGAGCTTGGAGAGCAAATTCTCAGAGAGGCTGTTGCAATAGGTTCCTACACTGGTGGGGAGTAGTCTACATGACCCTTGTGATTCCTTTCAACAATATGATTCAATGATTCATCAAAGAACCACTGTGATTAGCACAGAGGTGAGGAATTTATTTATTTATTTATTTATTTATTTATTTAAAAGGCAATAAAAACCGTAGGCTTCCTCATAAGACTAAGGAGATTTGTGAAGTCGAAGGCTTTCACAGCTGACATCCATGGGTTTTATGTGGTTTTTTTCCAGGCTTTGAGGCCGTGTTCTAGAAGAGCTTATCCCCGATGTTTTGCCTGCATCTGTGGCTGCCATCTTCAAAGAATTCTCTGAAGATGCCAACCACAGATGCAGGCGAAACATCAGGACTAAACTCTTCCAGAACACGGCCTCACAGCCCAGAAAAACCCACGAAAAACTAAGGAGATTATCAGACACCCTTAATATGGCATTACATGAGATTGCTAAAGGGCTTCCCTTTCAGATGATGTTGTCCCCATCCTGTTATGCTCCCGTGCTGGTCCTGTTTTGCCCCCATTGCTTTTTATTCATGGCTTAAGCCATGAATGGATTGCCTGTTCATTCCTGTCACAGAACGACGGGTGAGTGAAAACGTGCCCCATTATGCTGGTGCAATGCCAGCTGCAGTGGGAGGTCCGTTCCAGAACAGTTCCGGGTGCAATCGGGACATCCAGGTAAGTGACACCCTTTTTTGTATCCTCCCTGGGTTACTTGGGTTTTTGTAAGTGTGTTTTTGTGCTTGCTGTCATTTTTAAAAGTGTATTTGACTTTTAATTTTTGAATTTCCCATGCACTCGGCCTCTCATGAGAACGGCCCAGGATTTCAACCAGGAAGTGAATGCAGCTTCGTGCAAACTGCATTTACACTGTGGCTGCCGAGGGGGAGGGAAGGCATGTGATTAAGGGTAGGTCTGGAACTCTTCGTTATTGTGCCGGGACAAGGCGGGAGGGTAGTGGGAGAGGAGATAGTGAGACGGGGATGCTATTTTTGTCTCCATCTGCAAATCTCCTAAGGTTTGGAATAGAAAAGAATGTTGTTGGAGTCAAGGCTCTTGATGAATGCCCCCGATTCATACTTGCAAGACTTGCTGCCAAAGATGGTAAGAGATGAGAAGATGCAGACTTTCAAATAATCTGGACCAAAGTAATGTAGAGCTTTAGAGGTCATAACCAGCACTTTGAATTATGCCTGGAAATGAACTGGTAGCCAGTGAAGGTGTTTCAGCAAGTGAATTATATGTCCCCTATAACCAGTAATTGCAACACATGCCTATGGCCTAAATGATGGATCCTATCTGATCTTGAAAGCTAAGCAGAGTCAACTCTGGTTAGTACTTGGATGGGAGACTGCCAATTAATCCCCAGATGCTGTAGGCTATATTTTAGAGGAAGGAATTGGCAAAACCAGTTCTAAATATTCCTTGCCTAAGAAAACCTTATGAAATTCATGGGGTTGTCAAAAGTCAACAGGTGACTTTACGGCACTCACATATGCACGCACATCCTTTCTAAGTTGCTGCTGATTGTGATATTCACTCCCTCCAACCCTGACAATGCCCTGACCTCACCACTTACATTCTGTATGGCAGGGTGTCTCGCTGATGGCCATTTACGGTAGTGGCCTGGGGAGGACAGGAGGTAACCAGGCAGCATCCAGCTATATTCCTACAACCAGACACACAAACAAACAGGCAACCCTCCTGGTCTTTTGATGCATCCTCAGAGGATTCACAGGATGTCTGTCCAGTAGGATGATGTGACCCTAGTGACTCCAGCTGCAGCCGGACCCTGCCTGGTTGCTCTCTGCCCTGCTCTGCTCACTAAATAACTAGAAATAGACATCCAAAGGAAAGGGGCAGGCAAAATCACCAAGGGAATAAGAACACAGAAAATGGAAGAGCTTTAAGTATGAATTATTTTCTGTGTCTCACTCTGAAATGCTAGAAATTTGAGGGCTGAAGGAAAAAATGGTAGGGACAGAATTCTTATTGGAGGGCAACGGCTTCACACACACACACACACACACACACACCCATAGATATACCCCTGAGCACAAATACACTTGGCAAAGCTTTTATGCTTTATCTGATTCTGATTGACAGCAAAAGCTGTTCGGAAGTGGAATACACTGCCTCGGAGTGTGATCAAGTCTCCTATTTTGAAGGTTTTTAAACCAAGACTGGATGGCCATCTGTCGGGAATGCTTTGATGGGGAATTTCTGCATGGCAGAATGGGGTTGGACTGGATGGCCCTTGTGGTCTCTTCCAATTCTCTGACTCTATGATTCATGGTCAAAACGTATGTATTAAGATAAATGTGTACTGTATTAGAAGAGACAAATTTTCATGCAAAAAGGAACAACCAAGCATGTTCCTATTCTTAATTCCAGCAAGTATGGGTGTGTAGGGGTGGAAGGAGCTGTTGAAAGGCAGCGGGTGGTGGAACAGAATGCATCCACTGTTCTTGCTCCCATTTTTCCTGGCTCATCAACAATTCTCTAAACAAATCAAAGAGGAAACAAAACCTTTAAAAGTTCTTTGCTTCCAATGGCAATTACCAAATGAGGTCTCAGCTTAATGGACATTTTCAGAGGGCAGGGACACCACTTTGTTTTGCAGCTTTCTCATTATAGCTTGCCCAGCTCCCAGCTGACAACTTGATAATTCTTGCCGATAAAACAATCTCTTCCGCCTTGCCTCTCCCCCAACCTACCCCACAGGTTATTACTATGCTCCAACATTGTCCCTCTGCAACTAAGCTGCCTTGGGAATTATTGAGATTACAGAGTCAGTTGTGACATTTTGTTAGTAAGGAATTTGAGGGAGGAAGGAAAACAACCACTTTTTAGGTTCTCCTCCTGTTCTTCGTCCCCCCCCCTTCTTTATGGTTGTAGGTATTTATGGTTCGGACAGATATTTAAAAAAAACAAAACAAAACAAATCAATTCAAAGACCTGGGGGGAGAATGTGTATGTGGGGGTGGGGGGAGAGATGCTGATTAGAGTTGTCTTGAAATTAAATTAGCAAAGCTTTACATCAGAAAAAAGTGTTACAAGCAGCCTTCAAGGCCAGCTTGATTTTTAATGAGACTCCTTGGTGGCTGAACTGTAATCTCATCAGGTCACCAAAAATGTGAGAGCTGTGTGCAACTAATCTTCTTCCCAGGACCTCAGGGGACTTGGAGAAGGACCTGTGTTTTGGTGGTTCCCAAGATCTCTTTTTTATTCTTACAATACTCTCAAAGAAAGAAAAAGGAATTCATTCCTCCTAGTGCTACCATAGCAGGGCCAACTTTTCATTGTCCCATAAACACCATACCCCTGCCCCATGAAGAAACCTCCCAGCCTCATGAATTCCTTGAGGAAGCTTGCCTGTGATGGTCTTCCTGGAGTAGTCTCATTAAAATGTTAGAAGATTTTCACACAGGCTGTATATCCCGTGGCAGGAACAGAACAGGGTTGGGAAAGGTTTTCCCTTTCAGATGACGTTGACCCTGTTCTGTCCTGCATCCATCCTACTCCCGTGACTGTTCCAGAACAATGTAATCATGATTTTTCATCGTGAATAGACCTCCCGTTCCATTGCTATCTTGCAATCACGGGTGTGTGAACAGGAACCCCGTTCCTGTTCTGAAATGACAGCCGTGGAGGGGAGGTCCGTTCCGAGCACTTCCTGGTACGATCTGGACATCCAGGTAAGTGGCACCCTTTATTTTACCCTCCCTGTTTTGATTATGTGATTTAAAGTGTGTTTTTGTGCTTGGTGAACTGATTTTATGTTTGGGTGAGTTTTATTTTTTAAATTTACTGTCTGGCCGTTATCACGTGATAACGTTTCAGATGGCCGGTCGTAAAAGCAGCCTTACAACGGCTGCATTTACGGCCGGCCAGAGAGGGGAGGGGGAGCCCGTTCCTGCTGCGGAATTAAGGTAAGTGTGTGAAAGATTTATGTTATTCCATGGCAGGAACGGGAGAGGAGGTGGCAGGGCAGTAACGGGGCATTTTGGCCCCGTGTGAAAATCTCCTTAGTCTGCTGGGAATTGGTGTAAGAAGCTGTCAGTTGAAATAAATACATTGACTGTGACCTTGAGAAGCTTGTGCACAGATGGGTCCCACTGTTGGCAATGAACACAAATTATTATGCTGAGCCTGATCACTTGCCCATCTAGCTAACTTGCTTCATCACAGCTCTCCAAGTGCTCAGGGAGTGATCTTTCTGAGGTAAACTGGAGGTCTTTTAACTAGAGATCTCATGAAGGATGGGCGAGAATTTATTTTTCAGTTCTAGTTGCTGGCTGAGCCCACACCTTTAGTTACCTCTGTTTAAGAACAGTTGATGGCTTCTATGTCACTGGATTTTAGTTTCAGCATTCAAAGTACTATTCAAATGCCAAACCTTTCCTTCAAAATAGATTCAGCATCTTGATTAGCTCCGTAAATGTTGGGATTAACCTGCAACAGATCACCAACATACTAAGTTGGGAGCCACAAGTTGCCAGTGTAGTTCCCTGTCATTCCCTAGAATTGGCCTTTCTCTACCAATTAAGAGATGAAGCTCTCTACATCCTGAAGGGAAAGTTTGACTGTTGCCTTCCTAAAAGACCCTGGATCCCCCAATCTATCTCTAAGGTCCCTCAACTCACTCAGAGATCTCTTGCCCATCCTTCAAAGACATTTACACTAACAGAGGTATGAAACTCTGTGTGTATTTTGTGATCCAACTGCATAGAAAAAGGTTGTGTGTGGTGGAGGCTCCCATTTCAACAGGGAGGTTAATCTCTACTGGGTTTTAGTCTGAGTGTCAAAGTACACTTGTGATGTTCTATGGCTAATAATAATCCCTGTTCGATCATGGAAACCCACTGGGTTATCTTGGGCAGGTCATACTTTCTCAGCCTCAGAGGAGGGCAAAGGCAAACCCCCCTCTAAACAAATCTTGCCAAGAAAACCGTATGATAGGTTCATCTTGAGGTTGTCATAAATCAGAAACAACTTGAATGCATACAACAACAACAAGAACAATGGCTAACAGTAATCAACTTTCAGGATTTGGATTAAAGCAGTTATCCATGGTGCTGGAAATGGTTTAGAGACAGAAGTCAGCACTATGGAGAACTCCTTAAAATTCAGTCTGATACTCAGAGCAGATTCACCTCCCTGCTGACATGGAAGCCACCAGCTATTACTGGTTGTTCTGCAGTGGCGGCATAGAAGCCACCCAAAATATGTGTCACAAATGTCAATTTTAAAGCAACCCCTCATTTGACTAAACTGACATTACAGTAATTTGATGAACATTTCCCCTCACAATCTCATTCTAATATTTCTGCACTGTTACATCATTGATTTTTATCAACACAATGCCACAGTTGATTATGTATGGTCATGAATATGCTTCTTACTTAATAGGACAGCATTGCAATACTAAAGATAATCACTAAGAAATAATCCCCATAATTATTTGGAAGGAAGGGAAAGAGTATTGTCCCCCCCCCCGCCGCCAAAAAAGTATTGCACATGGAAGACCAGGACTTAGATTTCCTCTGACTTTTATACAGTTGATACAGTGCACTATCAACAGAGTTTTTGGATTAAAAGACCAAAATGAGTTTTAAAGGGGTTATTTTGGTATGGGCAGGCAATTTGTGGCCCTCCAGATGTGGCTGGGCTGCATCCCATCTCTCACCACTGGCTATGGTAGCTGGGGAGAATAGGAGTTGTATTCTAACATCATTTGGGGAATCACACGTTCACTTCTAGAAGGGAAATACTTGGTAAAATATGCATATAAATATTTAAATGAAAAATGAGTGACTTTTACAGAAATAATAACAACAGTTTGCAGATTAATGCAGAAATGAATGGGGCATCCTGGGGAGAGAAAAATAAAGATAAAGATAGGAAATGGACAGTTTCACTCACCTTTACAACAGATGCCCTTTGGATTCCACTGTGTTGAGATAGATAAGTAACATTTTCTGGATATTGGTCCACTTTGGACCAACTAGGGTGAATAACTGTGGCTTTCCAGATGCTATTGAAATACATCTCCCATCTTTCGCTGCTGATTATGTTGGCCATGGCTGAAGAATGTTGCTAATATCCTCATGCCACCTACTGAAACCTTTATGTATATCTTGAAATAGTTATTCTCGGTATATGTCCCTTGGAAGCACCCTTTAACCAGCAATGTGGAATAAAGCACTTTGAACAATTTGGGCAATGATTTACTAAGCAATTATTTAATTAGATTTATTAAAGCATTTCTAGATCACCTTTCAGCCTTAACAAAGCCCATGCTGGAGGGGGGTGTTAAAATATAGCCCAAGCCAGTCAAATCACTGAAACAATATTAAACTGAATGAGAGATATTAAAAAACCAGAGAAGGTAGAGAGTTAAAATTTTAATATCCTAATTAAGCACCATGGAAGGCAGATGGAATAAAAGGCATTTTGTAAAGCATTAGTCCATGGGCTCATGTGGCTGTTCAAGAAGCCAAGGTTTCTACATATTTCAGTTTCCAGTCATGTCTCTTAAAGGGTGTTAAACAAGTTTCCTTTAAGGACAAGGACAGAGAAATCAGCGACAGAGTGGCCACAGTGGGAGTAAATGTTCACACACAGATGAAAGGTTCTTCATTTCCATAATCATTGTTCTGTTTGAGTTCATTCACAATTTCAAGGACTGTTTGGCTTCACTCATGTAGTTATTGGTTGGGGAGGGAGGACTCCACATACTTTCTGTGAAGTGGACCTTGTGCTGTAACTAGCGTAGGAGGCTTCCAAGTGGTTTAATTTATTCATGGTTGGTAGATGATAATCATGGTTCCTCGTCAGAAAATGTAGTTGATAAGATTAAATGATAATGTTTCTAAGCTGTTATTTCATTTCTCTCTCTCTCTCTCTCTCTCTGGCTTTTCTTCGCAAACGAAGCTTCAGGAAGGACTCATCCCGCGCTTTCTGCAAGTTAAAGTCATTATCAGACGTGGCAAAAATAACATGATTACAATGCCACAGTAGCACAAATGGGTCCCGCTGTTGCACAACGCTGTTGTCTTCACGTGGTTACAGCATACTCCAGCTGTGAAAAAAGTGTTAGCTACAATTCACAGGAGAAGCCATCAATAGATCTTCAATATCGCTTTTTTCACAATATTGATGGCATGTGAAACCACATCCCATTGTAATCACAAGATTACAACATGAATGGGGGGTCCTCAGCGAGAAAACATCTGGGTGAGAACGTGAAAACAAAGAATAGGACATTCTTTTTATGAGCTGTCCCATTTAGTTTTCACATTTTAGGTTTGTTTCAGGACTTGTGCATTCATTTACTTTGTTTATTAAGGTGTTTTTGGAGTTTTAAGCACGCTCACGTCTTCTTGTGAGAACTGCCAAAATCTCACCCATGCTAAATCATGGAAGCAAACTCCCATTCTTAAAGTGCTAGTGGTCATCGTGCGATAATTACATGGTGGTTCTTTTGCACGATTACAGTAATGCATGATAATAAGTGATGTTTCCACTATCCTCATTCACAGAATTACAGCGTTTTTAGATGCTAATCTGATAATGTCCTCTCTTGTCACACTTGATGGTGAGCTTTCCTCTGGTCCAGACTGTACCCCAGAGTTACTTCCAAAGGACACACTGTAGCACAAGGTCCACTTCACAGAAAGTATCTGGAGTCCTCCTTCCCCAACCAATAACTACATGAGTTACTTTGGGGGCATCATCTCAACTTCTAAACACATGGTCCCAACCCCTGTTCCAGAGGAATGGCTGGTTAGAAATACATTGTAAGCCCTATTCAGACATTATAAAATTGGGTACAACATACATGCAAAGAAGAGAAGCATGCTTTCCTCAGAACCACACCATTCCAGATCAGGGATGTAATCTGGTTTGTGTCATCCTGTACAAGGACAGGACACTGCCATTTTTGTCTTCTTGACCTGCACAGAAGCAAATAATTTGTCAATTCTCCCAATGAGGGTTTTCCAGTGAATGAGATGGATTTTTGTGCAATTCTGCAAAACTGCAGTAGCTGACGTTCCGTGTGCACAGACATTTAAGGCTTGGAAGTATCAAATGGGTTGTTTTCATCTGCTATATCTGTGTGTCTGCCTCCTCAGAGGAAAAGGACACTAGGTTTGCACAGAAACATTTTGTGCAAATCATAGAAATCCCGATGAGGAAAAAAGCATTCCTTTTCTTACTCTCAACCAGAAGGCAAGAAATCTAGGATGTGAAAATTCCTCACTGAGATATCTTGTCATGCCGAGACAGTGTGAATCACTGAACAGAAGAAATTTATAAAATGTTTTTCTCACGCCTAAACACCTTTAAGGCACTAGATCCTGTTTGATCCTGGAAGCTAAGCAGGGTCAGCCCTGGTTAGTACTTGGAAGTGAGATCGCCAATGAATACCAGGTGCTTTGGGCTATATTTAAGTGAAAGGAACTGACAAAGTTATCTCTGAGAGCTTGTCTATATGAGGCAAAAAAAAAGTGCCTTGCAGTAATGACATTTTGCAGCAGCTGCGACTTGTCTTAATGTTGCTTTTGCCCCCATAAGCTTCTCATGCAAGATGGTGGCCATGTGTGATTTATTCACATTTGTACTTAGCTCAGTTTGCCACTACTGGACTTAAAACAAAAAGATGTCCAAGGTGTGATAGAGTGATTTTTCAATTTAACAGAAAAGCGGGGTGCAGGGAACCAAGGGAGCCCTGGTGGTGCAGTGGTTAAATGCCAGTACTGCAAGTCACCACTTTGCAAGTTCAATCCCAGAGGGCTCCAAAGTCCACTCAGCCTTCCATCCTTTCGTAGGTCAGTAAAATGAGTACCCGGCTTGTGGGGGCAATTAGCTAACGCACAATGGAAAGAGCTCACTCACTACGGTGAAAATCCAACATGGCAGCAGTGGGTGCATGCCTTGTTAGCAAGCCCCCCCCCCCCGCATTCGCCCAGCCAATCAGCTTTGTGCTTCCTCTCCTATGGGAAAGTGATTCATATTGAATCGCTTGTCCCAACGAGCAGGAATGAACATTCCCCTCGCTGTTTTTTTTTTAAAAAAAAAACTCCAGAGAAAGCTGCAAAAAGCTTTTCTTGAAGAGTTTTTGACATTTTGCGCCTCCTCTTTTCCAATATGGTGAAACAAGTTTGGAATGCCATTATTACAGGTAGGATTATCCTCGCATTCCCTGAGGAGTATTTTCACTGTTTAAACAACCCCTGAGTATTCCTTGCCTAAGAAAACCCTATGAAATTCATGGGGTTGCCATAAATAAACAGGGGACTTGAAGGCACATGCACACACATACACACACACGCACACATGTTTTTCACACACCCCAGATGTGGAGGGGAACTTTCTTAAGAGGAGGGGCTCCTCGATTGGTGGAGGTTTTGTCTGTGATCTGGAACACTGGAAGAGTAGCATCCCAGAGTCTCCATGGATAGAGGACACTCTCCTCTCCAGAAAGCCATCCATCATGTGGCAGGTGACAGAATTGGTGATGGAGGCACTCTTAATTGAAACTAGCCCTTGCCAGAGCCCACAAGAAGTGTTGTGTTTTTTACCTCTCAGTGGATTTGAACAAATATGTGACCTGAAAAGTAGCTTTGTAATCTCTAGCAGCCAAAAAAATCAGGAGGAAATACATAGCAGAGATAGCTATAAGTTGTAAAGGTGATGATTATATTTAATAATTTTATACTAGCTATATTTTAAATGTTTAAATGTTCAATTTTGTAAATCATAAATTGTTGTATAATCATACAATTGATGTTGTAAATATGATATGTACGTACTTTGTTGTTATTGTGATATTGTTGCCTTAAGGTCATGCCCTAAAATCTCATTGGCACAATCTCCTTGAGTGCAAAACCAATCCTTTGGCCTTCAACTCTGTCTTTCCCAAAGGTTGGATTTGTTGGGTCACTCTTCGGCTTTCGTCTGGGTGGATTTTTTTTTCAGTGGCAGTGGATCCAAGGCCACTCTTGCTTGCTTGCCATTTTGTTCCTGCCCCAGCACCTTCAAATGCTGATAAATTTAATCTTTGAAATTGTCGAGAAGGGGAAGATTATTGCTTAAACTATGGTGGTAAATTGGTCCTCTTAGTGGCTTTATTCCACAATAGGTTCTCCACTGTGCCTTTTGCATTGGAGAACAAGAGAGAAATGAGGGCCTTTGCTCACAGTAGAGAGACAATCAGGAGCACCTAATACTAGACGGTAGGGGTGGCTCTCTTTTGTGATAGATGAGCAGTTTTTGTATTCAACTATGAGCACAAAGGGATGCTGCCAAGTTGCTTAATGAGCCACTTACTACATCCCACATAATGCATATTATCCCAGTAGCCACAGTGTCTATAAGCTTGTGCCTTGTAAAATATGTACCATTTTATTTGGGCCTCCCGGTGATGACACGGAAGAAGGTGAGGCCTCATTAGTCTGCTGAAATCATAGCAAATGTTAACCGAGTGTGCTCAAAGGATACATTCTGTTTGCTTTAAGTTTGGATTTATAATTATTGCCTCTCCCCCTCTACTTCAGCTGCATGGGTCTTCCTCAAGGAGGACTAGATTCATGCTGAGCTTTTGTTCGTTCAATGGCAAATTATTTATGAACAGGACTTATATCCTGTGAATTTCCCCCCCACTTTTAAGCTGAAAATTGTAACTCTCTTCCTGCATTACCAGTGCTTTCTCTTAAATCAAAACTAGTTGAGTGGATTTAAAAAGAAACTTTTTAACACCATAATAGAACCCTAATCTGCTTTTATGTCAAAGCTAAGGCTGCTTCCAGGAGCCATATTTAGCACTCAACAAAGCATTGGTAAATCATCCAATCGGAATTTGTGACTTTCATCAAGTCCTGTTAGTTTAGGCATTTCTCTAACTTTGGAAGAAAAGTTCAAGAGAAACTTTGGATTAAGGAATAAAACAATACATATCTTTCTCAGAAGCTACATTATGTGCATGAATGACTAAAGAAATTTCAACGGAGTTAAGTTTTAAACGGAACATATATAGGAAATGGAAAAAGGGGGAAATCACCAAAGAAGAATTCAAACAGATAGCGAACACATGTAGGAGTAAAGTCAGAAAAGCTAAAGTGCAGAATGAGCTCAGGCTTGCTAGAGAGGTTAAGAACAATAAAAAGGGGTTTTTTGGGTATGTCCGCAGCAAAAGGAGGAAGAAGGAAATGGTAGGGCCACTACGCGGGGAAGATGGCAAAATGCTAACAGGGGACAGAGAAAAGGCAGATTTACTCAAGACCTTCTTTGCCTCAGTGTTTTCAGAAAAGGAAAAGGGTGACCAACTTGAGGATAAAGGAACGGAGGACACAATAGGGGAAATCCAGCACAGAATAAACAAAGATGTAGTACAGGAATACCTTCTTAAACTAAATGAATGTAAATCTCCAGGACCAGATGAACTACATCCAAGGGTATTAAAAGAGCTGGCAAATATAATCTCAGAGCCATTGGCAATAATATTTGAGAACTCCTGCAGAACAGGAGAAGTCCCAGCAGACTGGAGGAGGGCAAACATTGTCCCCATCTTCAAAAAGGGGAAAAAAGAGGATCCCAACAATTATCGTCCAGTTAGTCTGACATCAATACCAGGGAAGATTCTAGAGCAGATCATTAAACAGAGAATCTGTGAACATTTAGAAGGCAATGCCATAATCACAAAAAGTCAACATGGGTTTCAGAGAAACAAGTCATGCCAGACTAATCTGATCTCTTTTTTTGATAAAATTACCAGCTTGGTAGATGAAGGGAACACTGTGGATATCGTATACCTTGATTTCAGTAAGGCCTTTGGCAAGGTTCCCCATGACATTCTTGCAAACAAGCTTGTAAAATGTGGGCTAGACAAGTTAACTGTTCAATGGATTTGTAATTGGTTGACCAGCCGAACCCAAAGGGTGCTCAGCAGTGGCTCCTCTTCATCTTGGAAAGATGTGACCAGTGGGGTGCCACAAGGTTCTGTCCTGGGCCCAGTGCTATTCAACATCTTTATCAATGATTTGGATGAGGGAATTAGGGGCATACTTATCAAATTTGCAGATGACACCAAATTAGGAGGAGTAGCTAATACCCTAGAGGACAGGAACAAAATTCAAAATGACCTGGATAGACTGGAGAGCTGGGCCAAAGCTAACAAAATGAAATTCAATACGGAGAAATGTAAGGTACTGCACTTAGGATGAAAAAATGAAATGCACAGATATAGGATGGGGGAGACCTGTCTGAATGAGACTATGTGCGAAAGGGATCTAGGAGTCCTAGTAGACCACAAGTTGAACATAGGTCAACTGTGTGATGCAGCAACTAAAAAGGTCAATGTGATTTTGGGCTGCATCAATAGAAATATAGTGTCCAGATCAAGGGAAATAATAGTGCCGCTCTATTCTGCCTTGGTCAGACCTCACCTAGAATACTGTGTCCTGTTCTGGGCACCACAATTCAAAAAGGATATGGACAAATTGGAGCGTGTGCAAAGAAGGGTGACTAAAATGTTGAAAGGTCTGGAAACCATGCCTTATGAGGAGAGACTTAGATAGCTGGGTATGTTTAGCTTGAAAAAAAGACGGATAAGAGGTGATATGATAACCCTGTTTAAGTATTTGAAGGGGTGCCATCTGTCAGGGATGCTTTGATCAAGATTTCCTGCGTGGCAGGGGGTTGGACTAGATGGCCCTCATGGTCTCTTCCAACTCTGCAATTCTATGATTCTATGATTCTATAAATATTATGGTTGCAATCAGACAGAGAAAAACATGATGTGGCTTGTGGTCTCAATTAACCACATTTTAAATGCTCCTCCCTAAACTGCCAGTCCCGGGATTCCATAGGATGGGGCTATGGCTGTTCAAGTGGAATAATAGCACCATAATTCTGTAATGTGAACAGACTCAAGAGAAAAAGGTACTACAAATATTGAGCAATGGTCATTTTGAAGTGTAGGCATTCATCATGATAGGGTACGCACACAAACACACAAACACCTGCAGAGAGAGGCTGCAATCCTGTTGATTAGTCCCAGTTAAAGTAATTGTGAACCAGCACATAGGGAAGTCCAACTGATTCAATGGCTGTCGTCTAGTAGGATTTAACCTGCACACAAAGAGACACACTAAAGAGCTGGGGGTTATTTAACCGTCAAAATAATCCTCATAGAATTTGCTTGGAATCCTATCTGTCCTAATGGCATTCTGCATTGTATTGCAGTATTTGGAAGGAGAGGGGCCAAATCCACTGTAAACTCCATTGGGAAAGCCTTTGTGGCTTTCCCCAAAGTTTTAAGAAGACACCGTAGAGCATGCGCGTTGTCATTCATTTGGACAATCGGATTCACATTCATTCACATTCCCGATAAGAGTGGAAGTAGGAGCTGATTGGTTGGATGTGGGCAGGAGCACATGTTGCTAACAAGGCAAGCGCCTGGAACCACCATCTTGGATTTTCGCTTTAGCAATCATATTTTCAGGTGACGAAACAGCCTTTTTCTTTTCTTTTTTTATTTATTTAGGTGGAATGTCGCACTTTTCCACTGTAGATATGCTTTTTTTTAAGTACTGTTTGGCAGCGGCAACTGCCGACAATAAAAATGTGAGTAATTCACTTGCACCTGCCATCTTGATTCACAGACATGCCCATTGGGACAGCAAAAGCAGATATGCCTGCGATTTTGCCAGAAAACCATTAAGACAAATAAAAGCTGCTTCAAATTGGCTTTAGTGTGCACCAATCCACATTTCTCCCCTCATATAGACAGGCCCCAGGAGTACATAGCATCGTATCCATTTCATTTGGATCAAAATGACAGCGTAGTTACTTGGGTGACATTCCATTGAACTCCCACCCATAGAAGGTTCACTTTCCCCCCTCTTTCCACTTGCAAACAAAGACCTTTCTATTTCAGCAGACTTTCATCTCTTAATTTGTTGTGACAGAAGGGTCTTTTAACGGGGTGTGCTGTGCTTTTATCTTTTCCACCATGTTTTAAATGTGTTTTAAACTATTTTCACTTGGTGCTTTTAATAGAATTGTTTATTTAATTGTTTGTTTTTTAAAACTCCTGCATCAGAAAGATTTTACCTATACTTTGTTTTCATTTCTTGTAGACCACCTTAAGTCCTATGGCCAAGGTGGGATATACAGTGAATAAATAAATTAACAAACTCAGCGGTGGCTACGTCTCGCTGTGTTGGTCCAACAGGTTCAGAGTGAAACAGACATTTTCCTCTATTTGGTGCTTTAAATTCAGGAACAGCATCCACAAGTAGAGAAAACTGTCTGCCTCAGACTTTCAGCCTGTACTCATGGAGGGCAATGAAAACACTTGTTGTACACATTCATACCTATGTGACATTGGTATAGAGCATCCTTGCCTTGCAATATTGAATAAAGAAATGTAACTGAAGAGCTGAGGTTCAGTTCTGCAGAAATTCCATATATGAGAACAAAAGCAGGGCAGCTGGTTACAAACATGTACTGGCAAAAACAAAAACAAAGACAGAAGGTCAGGCCATTGTACTGCAGAAAAGTAAACCATAACATACAATTATTCCAAGTCCTACAGACCACAGTTGCACAAATGACAGCATTTGTTGATGTGGGGAGGGAGAGAGAGAATATATGTGCAAGGAAAAAAATTGATTTCTTTGTAACTCTCGTGCAGTATAGACAACACACAAAGAGCCAAGTTCAAATCAATTCACAGTTCCAGACCTCACCAGCAAGCTAGAAGAATTTCAATTTCTACCCAACCAAATAAATGTCATAGGAGACCATAAATATTCTGGGGTTGAGGCAAAATGTACCTGAAGATGTTTTCTGTGATTGAGAAGATGTGACAAGGGACAAAGTGTTTACTCTATGTATCAGTGGTGGCTTCATGCTACTATTGCTCTATGTTGCTTCTTCCAGTGTTTGTAACACGAAGCATCGGTTTCTGTTCTTGCCCTCACTTGGACTTTGCTTTATGATAATACTGTCAAGATCCAGCAGTGGTGAGCACCGAACAGGCTTCCCTCTTCAAAATGCCCCAATCAACACGTGGATAGCATTAGGATTGGGGGTAGCCTCACTCTCAATCTTCCACAACTGTTAATCATGTTATGAGGTATAGTAGACACATGTACATCAGGCACTGTTGAATGAAAGGCAAAAGTATAAACTGTTCACATAACCTGTATGACAGCCTTCCATGCAAAGTGGTTAGGTATCTCAAGCAGAACCCAGCTCCTAAACTGACCTGAATGCATTCCATGTTGTTGTGGATGTGTGCCTTCAAGTCATTTCTGACTTATGGTGACCCTAAGACGAACTTGTCATGGTGTTTTTTTGGCAAGATTTGGTCAGAGGAGGTTCGCCTATGCCTTCCTCTGCAGCTGAGAGAGTGTGACTTGAAAAGGGTCACCCAGTGGGGATTTCCATGGCTGAGCAGGGATTCAAACCATGGCCTCACAGAGTCCTAGTCCAATGCTTAAACCACTACACCATGCTGCCTCTCTGCATTCCATCATTAAGGTGAAATGGGAACCGAACAAGCCTGCTTCACTCCTTTTCCCTGGCTTCTAGGTTGTGAGAAAAGGGAGGAGCCTTTAATCTGGTAGTTTCTAAAATCGCTTTCCTCCAAGGGATTGGGTTTAGGGAAACCTGGGGGCCACAAACAGTTCCCGGGGGTGTGAAGTCAAAAGCTTTCACGGCCAGCATCCATAGGTTTTCTGTGGGTTTTTTCCCGGGCTGTGAGGTTGTGTTCTGGAAGAGTTCATTCCTGATGTTTCGCCTGCATCTGTGGTTGGCATCTTCAAAGACATCAGGAATGAACTCTTCCAGAACACGGCCTCACAACCCAGTAAAAAACCAAAGAAAACCTATAGTCCCTGGGGGCCTCATGTGGCCCAGTGACTAAACTTCCACCACACATCTTCATTTACATCAGCACCTTGCCCAAGTCCAAACTAAACATAAACATACTGGTGACCCCTGAGTAGATCAGGCCTCATAAGAATAAATGGGCTAAACCCGGAATACAGCATCAGAAATGCAAATATCATTTTGTTAAAGCTTTACCGTTTCTGGACATAACATGAAGAACAGTACAACCCTCATATCCATGGGACCAGTACCCATAGTTTCACTTATTCATGTAAAAAAAAAAAAATGTTCTCTCTAGGCATTTTCTAGGTCCTCCAATGCAATTCTATGGTATGCTTCTGCCAGAGGTTGACCATAGGGTTGTGCTGGGGGACCTACAAATGCTTAGAGAGGTGTTTCCTCTAGGCATTTCTAGGCTTCCAGTGCAATTCTATGGTATGCTTCCACACTGGAAATATAAGGTTCACTATTATCCATGATTTTTGCTATCATTGGTAATTCAAGGAACATGTCCCCCATGGATATGGGAGTCGTAGTGTCCTAGTTATGGCCTATGATGTCCTGAACTACTTGAATCCAAGCTGCCTGAAGACCTTTTATTTTTATCTGTGCCTGCTTTTATCTGTACTTGCATTTTCATCTTTCTGCAGACTGCCTTTAGTCCCAGTTCTGGAAGAAACTTGCAATATAAGGTTTTTAATAAGCCAGTAAATAAAAATAAAAATAAAACTACAGTAGGGTCCCTTGTATCCACTGATTTATTATCCACTAATCCTATTATCTGTGGGACATAAAACAGCACACCTATCAAAAAGTCTTCCTAGAAAATGTGTCCTCTCTAACCATTTTCTAGGTCTTCCAAGGCAACTCTCTGCTATTTTAAATCAGAGGCCCCATTATTTTCAATGGTGTTCGCTATTATCCACGGTTTTTGGTATCCACAGGGCCCCACAGAACCAATCCCCAGCGGATACGGGGGTCCTACTGTTCTGGTTGCAGCATGTAAGCTTTTATGCTCCTCTTTTTCTTTCCCTAGGCCCAGCATCTTCTTTCACCCAGCAGCCTCAGGACCAGGTAGTGATTGCTGGACAACCTGTGACCCTGCTGTGTGCCATTCCAGAGTACAATGGGATCGTGCTGTGGATTAAAGATGGACTTGCTCTTGGAGTAGGCCGGGATCTCTCAAGTAAGTATTCTAGATCTTCTAAAATCACAAGTGGCTCCTGTTGGGAGTTATGACTCATGGCCTTGACCTGGGGTTGGTGATGGTGTGCCTCCAAGTCATTTCTGACTTTATTACTCCATTTCTCAAATGTTACTAGAAACGAGTTACTTTTAGTTACTTTTTAAAACCATCTTGTTTTTAAAGCCACTGGTCTGAGGTGCAGAACATAGCCTCCTCCCACTCACCTCCCCATTGCCTTAGTACCCACAACAGTGCTCACTTTGACCTCCATTAGGCTGGTGCTTCATAAAATCATAGAGTTGGAAGAGACCCCAAGGGCCATCCAGTCCAACCCCCTTCTGCCATGCAAGAACGCACAATCAAAGCACACCTGACAGATGGCCATCCAGACTCTGCTTAAAAACCTCCAATGAAGGAGACTCCACCACATTCCCAGGCAGTGCATTCCACTTCCAAACAACTCTTACTCTCAGGAAGTTCTTTCTAATGTTTAGATGAAATCTCTTCCTGTAGTTTGAACCCATTGCTCTGTGTCCTAGTCTCTGGAGCAGCAGAAAACAAGCTTGCTCCTTCTTCAATATGACATCTGTTCAAATATTTAAACATGGCTATCATGTCACCTTTTAATCTTAATATATCCAGCTCCCTAAGCCGCACCTCACAGGGCATGGCCTCCAGACCTTTCACCATTTTGGTCACCCTCCTCTGGACACATTCCAGCTTCTCAACATCCTTCTTGAATTGTGGAGCCCTGAACTAGACACAGTATTCTAGGTGAGGTCTGACCAAAGCAGAGTACAGTGGCACTGTTACTTCCCTTGATCCAGACACTATACTCCTATTAATGCAGCCTAGAATCACATTGGCTTTTTTAGCTGCTGCATCACACTGCTGACTCATGTTCAGCTTCAAAACCCATGATCGGCCTGCCTCCTGCAAGCTGTGATGATTCGGCTCAGCTACTGTCTTGGCTTGCAAGCCATTAAAATGGATTATGAAAGCCATCCATAAGTTCTGGATAATAGATGTAAAAAGTTTTTCAACATGACATGGAAATGTGAACAGAATGAGAACGATGGTAGAAAATTCAGGAACTTAATAAAGATTCAATAACTCATACCATCCAACTGTACCAGGGACAGTCCCTATTAATCCGCTGTGATCCCACTTTTACTCTTCCTCTCATTTCCCCCCTTTGTCCTCAGCTTACTTCGATTGGTACAAACTGAGTTCAAAGTGCAAAAAAAAAAGTTTATATCTAATTAACTCTGCAGGGGTGAGAGGAGCGGGCAGAATCATAGAGTTGGAAGATGAGGGTGAGAGGAGTGGGCAAAATCATAGGCTCAGGCAAAGGGGAACTGCTGCAGCCTCTCCTGTCTTGTTTCTTTTGTTACCTGCCCTGACATCCCGCACACTTTTAATAATTCAATAATTGGAAATATTTCATAAATTGGCTTATTATTGGCACTCCACATGATTGGCAGTAGACCAGGGACTCCCAAGTACAAGGAATCAAGGTTTGCTCAGAAAACCTAACGAAGCAGCCTGCTAACATTCCTAAAAGACATGCCCCTGAAAGGATTATGTGAACCCTCCTGAACTTAGTTAGAGAGAAATGGGCTAATTCTCCCGGACGTTGATGGAAATAAGTCATTCAATAATCCAATTCAGATAGCTAGACACTCTCTGCTTGCAAAACTGGTTTTTCTTCACACCTTTTCCTAAAATGATAGAGGTTTGCCTGAAAACCATCAGTTTTAATGTTACAACCATTAGTGATCATTACCACATCTGGAGAATCCATTGTTTAATCCTGGGAAACTCTTGTATTCCACTCAAACTCACCCCTTCAGGGGGAATATTGACTATAAATATTACCCTAAAACACAGCCAAAGTCTACACAGATTCCCTTCCTCCTGTCACTCCATTAGTCTGTGTCATAATGGGTTGCAGCTTCTGCATGAATTTCTGCTTTTCAGATGGGCACAGTATAATCCATCATCCCAAACTCTATTCCTCTGTCCCAATACTTCCTACTTTCTTTGTTAGCCTTGTGTGACTGCTTGAAGCCTGAGTGTAAGTGTGTGTTCCCTTGATCAGTTTTCAATAAAAACCATTTTTATTTCATCCCCTGGCTTGGTATACATAGGTCAAAAGAGCCTGATGTTATCCTGCCTCTCATTGCCATCTTGAGCTAATTAGAATTCCCCATATTAAAATTAGGACACTAGTGGGCTTCCCATGCACCCCACGCAATTTGGGTAACAGATCTTCTTCATTAATAACTTTTGCCATCTTGATGAATCTCCAATGTTTCTTGGCCATACATGTCCTGGTTTTTCATATGTGAAATTTTGGTGGGTATGATAATTAGAGCATCAAAGTGAACTCCCAGTAACTGCAAGAACTGACTTTACATCATCGAAGTTGTGCATGCATGTACACACACACACACATGTGTTCAGACAAAGCAGGTACCATCTGTTTGAACACCATATCACTTTGCTTGATGTTTGACTCAGACCTTAAATCCACTGCCTGCCAGCAATAACAAAGCAAAAAAAAATATCTAGTCTGCACTCTCCAAGCCTCAGGAGTCTACTGTAAAATGGGAATACTCCTCCGTGCCTCAGAGCAATGATGCGAGGCATCCTCTTACTGTGCCCATGGGGGTGATCTATGCATCAGAGAGAGACTGTAGGCAGCTTCAGAAAATTGCACAAGCTAAGCTCTGTTCAAACAAATTATGGCAAGATGTGGGGAAGACATTTGTCCTTCACAAGAACCTCAGAAGAACTGTACTTATGAAACTGAAGGCCTATCTAGCCCAAGATTCTCTTCTCAGAGTGGGCAGGTGTTTATGTATAGCCCACAAGCAGGACATGCATGTAGAGCATATGCCCACTCGTGTTCCTCACCAACTGACTGGAGATTAGGGTTGTCAAATCAAGAGCATCCTAGGCCTTGAGATTAGAGGGCCAAAACCTGAGACCCAGGAACAGCTCCTGGTGCTGTCACAGGGGATGGATTCTGGTGATGTTATTAAGCATGGTTCCATGTATGCTTCTTCAAGCAAGCTCAGAAGAACTTTTATTTGAGAGAGTCCTCAGACAGACATTCAGACCAGAAATCACTGAAAGTGGTTTCAGGATGAAGCTCTCTGGTATGCAGGTAAATGGTTAAGAACCTTAGCAGGAAATAGGTAAGTGATGGCAAGAGAGAAGGGGATCTAGACCAGGATGTTCAGAGCCCCAGAGAGCAAGGAAAAACACAAAGAAATCAATAGAGGGAAAGTGACTGAGATCAGAAAGGATGCTCAACAGCAGCCACCCCTACGCTTCTCTTTGTCATACCAATTTGCCTCAATTCCTTTCTGTAGTGGGGCCCACCTTCTAGCTTCAAGTCTCTCACTGTTCAAGGCTCTACTAGGTATCCTCACAACTCCAGTAGACAAGCAAGACATCAGGCAAGCTGCTATGTGAGTTCTGGGCAACATCCATCTGTTCACTGCCAACTCAGGTCCAAAAGAGCCCTGAACCACTTCTGACATCTCACAGCCTCTACCTCCCGGGTTTCCTCTTTCAGATCCAGCAGATAGGCTTTTGTTAGCTTCTCGGCTCCATCTCCCTCGTTTCCCATTAGAGGCCTTAAGGAAGCTAGCAGCTAGCAAGATGGTACCTCTGGTTAGTCCCCCCCTTCCACAATGATACATCATCTAGGCAGGACACCTGAAAAATCTGCAGCAGCTGCTTTAGAGCAGCTGATAACAGTGGAACCAAAATCACCCAATTTCTTTTTTTAACCACATTTTTCTTTTCAAGGGAACACTCTTACTCTGATGTCTCTTCCCTTGCTCCAAGATCCAGAGAAAAGGGACACCAGCCCCTGAGATCCAGAAATCCTATTAGCATTATAACCATACTAGCTGTACCCAGTGTAACATATGCCATAAAAAAAATGCCCAGTAGACCTCATGACAACCCTGTAAGGTAGGTCAGTGGATTTTTAAATTATTTCTCCCCCTCCTCAGTGTTCCACACTTTTCCTGGAATTGCTGAGGGTGACTCACTCTGTTGCCCTGCCGCCGGCACTGGCAGTTGCCTGTCTGGGTCCCATTACAGCAGTGACAGCGGCATCCCACTGCTGCTGCCAGTTGACTCCCTGGGTCCCAATCTAGGCCACAGACTATGTGGCAGGAGTGGATTGTGGGGTGGAGATGGAATTTGCATGTGGGTGGTGATTGGTTGGGTGTGTTTCCTGAGCAGCCAATCAGCACACTGGGAAAGGCAACATACCCAAGAAAATTTTATTATATATATATATGTGTGTGTGTGTGTGTGTGTGTGTGTGTAACTGAGAGCCAGAGTACTGCAGTGGTTTGGGTGTTGGTCTAGGACTCTGGAGACCAAGGTTCAAATCCTTGCTCAGCCACGGAAACCCACAGGGTGACCTTGGGCAAATCACATTCTCTCAGCATCAGAGGAAGGCAAAGGCAACCCCCCCCCCCGAACAAATCTTGCCAAGAAAACCCTGTGATAGTTTTGTCTTGGGGTCGCCAACGGTCAGAAATGACTTGAAGGCACATAGCAACAACATATGTAGCCATCATGGTTAGAGTCATTTGAAAGCCTTCTCTTCTAGCCAGCCTCCCTCTGTCTATTGTGATTCTCTGCCTATATTTTCCCTAAATCTAAGAGAAAAAAATAAAAATTAACCATGAAACAACTTGAATATATGCCTTAATAATTTCCTTTGAACCCCTCTGCTTTGGAAAATATATTGACTATATAAATTCCCCATTCCACCCACACTCCCTGCTTCCAGTGGTTTATTATTTGCTCCCCAAACTTCAAAATGGGGAATGCATACCAAGAGCTAATGTGGCTGACGTATCATTCTGAGCAACTTCGGCAATTAACTTTGCCAGCTCTGCTTTAGCAAGCTGGTTCTCTGCCTGCGTGTGCGCAACTGGCTCAGCTAGTCATCTAATTAGCTAAATACAAACAAACCCTTCATTTGTATTTCTTGCGGTTCATGAGAGCAAATCCTGCTGTTGATAGCTTGAAAAACAAAGCAGGGGAGGAGGTGGGGGGAAGAACCATGCAAGTGTGCCAAGCTTCCTCTGTTTCACAGCTCATTAATCATTGGGCCTAGTAAGGATTGCAGATTGGGGGGTGGGCAGGACTTGATGCCTACAGCAACTGGGGCAACTGGGGTGATGAAGCCTATAATGGTCATCCCATGTCAGTAGCCCGCTATGCTCCAGACAACAAAATGTTTAATCACATCCCTCGCTTCAATGCATTCAGAATCCCACTTTTGATAACAGGACTTTAACAGGACTGTTTCTCCACATAAAGATAAGTGTCTGTCAAGACACTGGGTTGGGTCAGAGCGGCACATCACTAGTCTCATCTCGAGCACACTTTACACAAGGTTCTCAGGGCTCTTCATAGACTTTAACATACAAGGGCTTAAGCAGGTACTTAATGCTTTTTGAGTGAAGAAAGATGCATTCAGACCCATGGGGTGACTGCTGGATGCTTGGAGGTACTTAAGCATTTCATATAGGTCTAGTCTACACCAGACATAGTGGACCACTTCAGACTGCAGGTGGGCTATGGTGTTGTTAAAGCCCCCCCTCCTTATTGTAAGCACAAAAGCAAAAAGAATAATAAGAAAAACACTCTGCTTGGAGGAAAGTGGAAGACAAGCCAGAGAGAATTGAACATGGTTTGAGAGAAAGCATCATTTCTCATTATGTGCATTCACATTTCCTGTATGTCACTGTTTGCCTTTGCTCATAAAGGATTAATGGGTTTCTAAAGACCCCAAAGAAGGATACATGAAAATAAATTGTTGTTGCTGCCATTATGTGCCTTCAAATCAACTTTGACTCATGGTGACCCTAGCAGAGGGTTTTCTTGGCAAGATTTATCCAGAGGAGGTTTGCCATTGACTTCTTCTAAGGCTGAGACAGTGTGACTCCAGTGTGACCCCAGGGTTACCCAGTGGGTTTCCATGGTTGAGGGGGAATTAAAACCTTAGTCTCCTAGAGTCTGAGGCTGCTGACACACTGCAGAAATAATGCAATTTGACACCGCTTTATCCATCATGGCTCCTTCCTATGGAATCCTGGGATTTCTAGTTTGTTGTGGCAGCATTGCTCTCTGACAAAACTACAAACCCAAAAATTCCATAGCATTCAGCCATGGCAATTAAAACACTGACAAACTATTATTTCTGCAGTGTGTCAGTAGCCTTAGTGTAACATTCAAACCATGTAATCATGTTGGCTGTCCAAAGAGGGATGGACATTCTTAAATACTCCGTAGGGCAGTGGCAGAAGCCAGAATGTGGCTCCTTTCAGTTCTACAGCTCCAGAGCAAAATAGGCAGTCCCAGAGCAGGGGCCCTTTCATGCTAACACTACCATGTTTCCATCTTATTGAATCCTGGGATTTGCAGTTTAGGGAGTTAAGGGAATTTAAAATTCTCACCCTGAGAGCCTAAACAGACTACAAACCCCAGGATTCCACAGGATGAAGCCATGGCAGTTAAAGTGGAATCACAGTGCTATAACAGTGTGGTATGAAAGACCCCACCCTCCGCAACTCCAAAGCAACCAAAATTGGAGTTGCAGCAGAATATTAACTTCTACTCCTAAAAGCAGCAATAGCAGCAAGCAACTTAATGTGTGCTGTTTTAAGATTTTATATGTATTGCTATTCTTCCACTCCTCTCCATTGACGCCCCCTTGTCGTGGGAGAGAGGCTTGTGTACCCTAATGATGTTTTGAGCTATGCTGGCGGTGGCATAACAGCCACTGGTAGGGTCTCCCATGCCAGACAGGTCAAAACCGAAGGGTCTGACAAAGAGTGTCAAAGGGCAGGATGGGCTCTTTAGCCTTGTGGCAACCGTCGTAGGAGAAGGAAAACTCTAATCCCAAACCTGGGCAGATGGTGCTCGTCCAACCCTGTAAGGTCAACCATCTAAGAGAAGGAAACTCTAATCAAACCTACGGCCCGAGGAACTCGCTGCCACGTCCATGCTTGCAAGGCCACGGCAGATGAATCTCTGGTTTAAAGGGTGAGGCCAGTTCTGTGCACGCTGCGCTCCACCAGAAAAATCCATTGCACAGGCTCGATTCTTCCACTGCTTACACATTGTTTTATGATAAATGGTCCAGAAATGTTGCTAGATAAATACATTCATAGTAGATACTCCTGCTGCTATTAATAACATTCACTCCAGTAACAATCGGACCACATGGTCTTCTTTCTGTGCAGATTGGTCCTATACTGGGGATGTTCATGAATCAGGCTGACAGCCATACTGGCAGGGCTTGGAAAAGTTAGATGACATTTCCCAGAATCTTCTAGAGTTCCAGCTGGGGGGTTCTGGGTGATATGATTCAAAAAAAATTCTACATTTTCAACCTCTACTGATTTTGGTGTTTGTTCTGTAGATAGCAATGGTGATTGGGGGGTCCTATGTCAGTGAATTGCTTCAGGTTTCCATACAGACATAAAGGACCTTTCCAAAGGTGATGACTCTGTTTTGGAGATAGGGTTCAGCACCTTGGATGACACCTTCAAAGTCTGGACTAAAGTCTGAAATGGATTCACTGCCAATGGGCATGGAAACCACTGACCATGAACTAACAGGCTAGGCAACTGGGCCACCTTCAGGTTTGGCTCTTTATAGAATCATAGAATCATAGAATTGCAGAGTTGGAAGAGACCACGAGGGCCGTCCAGTTCAGCCCCATTCAGCCACGCAGGAATCACGATCAAAGCATCCCTGACAGATGGCCATCCAGCCTCTGTTTAAAGACCGCTAAGGAAGGAGACCCCACCACACTCCAAGGGAGTGTGTTCCACTGCCAAACAGCTCTTACTGCCAGAAAGTTCCTCCTAATGTTAAGGTGGAATCTTTGTTCCTGGAGCTTGTATCCATTGTTCCGTGTTCTAGTCTCTGGAGCAGCAGAAAACAAGTTTGCTCCATCCTCAATGTGACACCTCTTCAAATATTTAAACAGGGCTATCATATGACCCGTTAACCGTCTTTTTTCCAGGCTAAATATACCCAGCTCCCTAAGTCTTTCCTCATAAGGCATGATTTCCAGACCTTTCACCATTTTAGTTGCCCTCCTCTGGACATGCTCTAATTTGTCAATATCCTTTTTGAATTGTGCTGCCCAGAACTGGACACAGTATTCTAGGTGAGGTCTGACCAAGGCAGAATAGAGTGGCACTATTACTTCCCTTGATCTAGACACTATACTTCTATTGATACAGCCCAAAATCACATTGGCCTTTTTAGCTGCCGCATCACACTGTCGACTCATAGAATCATATAGAATCATAGAATTGCAGAGTTGGAAGAGACCACGAGGGCCATCCAGTCCAACCCCCCTGCCATGCAGGAAATCACAATCAAAGCATCCCTGACAGATGGCCATCCAGCCTCTGTTTAAAGACCTCCAAGGAAGGAGACCCCACCACGCTCCGAGGGAGTGTGTTCCACTGCCGAACAGCTCTTACTGTCAAAAAGTTCCTCCTCATGTTGAGGTGGAATCTCTGTTCCTGGAGCTTGCACCCATTGCTCCGTGTTCCAGTCTCTGGAGCAGCAGAAAACAAGCCTGCTCCATCCTCAGCGTGACATCCCTTCAAATACTTAAACAGGGCTATCATATCGCCTCTAAACCGTCTTTTTTCCAGGCTAAACATACCCAGCTCCCTAAGTCTCTCCTCATAAGGCATTGTTTCCAGACCTTTCACCATTTTAGTTGCCCTTCTCTGGACACGCTCCAATTTGTCAATATCCTTTCTGAATTGTGGTGCCCAGAACTGGACACAGTATTCTAAGTGAGGTCTGACCAAGGCAGAATAGAGTGGCACTATTACTTCCCTTGATCTAGACACTATACTTCTATTGATACAGCCCAAAATTGCATTGGCCTTTTTAGCTGCCGCATCACACTGTTGGCTCATGTTCAACTTGTGGTCTACTAGGACTCCTAGATCCTTTTCGCACGTAGTCTCATTCAGCCAGGTCTCTCCCATCCTATATTTATGCATTTCATTTTTCCGCCCTAAATGCAGTACTTTACATTTCTCCGTATTGAATTTCATTTTGTTAGCTTTGGCCCAGCTCTCCAGTCTATCCAGGTCATTCTGAATTTTGATCCTGTCCTCTAGGGTATTAGCTACTCCTCCCAATTTGGTGTCATCTGCAAATTTGATAAGTATGCCCCTAATTCCCTCATCTAAGTCATTGATAAAGATGTTGAATAGCACTGGGCCCAGGACAGAACCCTGTGGCACCCCACTGGTCACATCTTTCCAAGACGAAGAGGAGCCACTGCTGAGCACCCTTTGGGTTCGGCCGGTCAACCAATTACAAATCCATTGAACAGTTAACTTGTCTAGCCCACATTCTACAAGCTTGTTTGCAAGAATGTCATGGGGAACCTTGTCAAAGGCCTTACTGAAATCATGTTCAACTTGTGGTCTACTAGGACTCCTAGATCCTTTTTACACATCTGATTTAGTCAGGTCTCCCCCATCCTATATCTATGCTTTTTATTTTTCTGCCCCAAGTGCAGTACCTTACATTTCTCCGTACTGAATTTCATTTTGTTAGCTTTGGCCCAGCTTTCTAATCTATTCAGGTCATTTTGAATTTTGATCCTGTCCTCTAGGATATTAGCTACTCCTCCTAATTTGGTGTCATCTGCAAATTTGATAAGTATGCCCCTAATTCCCTCATCCAAGTCATTGATAAAGATGTTGGAAAACACTGGGCCCAGGACAGAACCCTGTGGCACCCCACTGGTCTCTTCTCTCCAAAATGAAGTGGAGCCCGTGCTGAGCACCCTTTGGGTTTGGCCAGTCAGCCAATTACAAATCCATTTAACAATTAACTTGTCTAGCCCACATTTTACATGTTTGTTTGCAAGAATGTCATGGGGAACTTTGTCAAAGGCCTTACTGAAATCAAGGTATGTGATATCCACAGCGTTCCCTTCATCTACCAAGCTGGTAATTTTATCAAAAAAAAAAAAAAAGAGAGAGAGAGAGAGAGAGAGATCAGATTAGTCTGGCATGACTTGTTTCTCTGAAACCCACGTTAACTTTTTGTGATTATGGCATTGCCTTCTAAATGTTCACAGACTCTGTTTAATGATCTGCTCTAGAATTTTCCCTGGTATTGATGTCAGACTACTTGGACAATAATTGTTGGGATCCTCTTTTTCCCCCTTCTTGAAGATGGGGACAACGTTTGCCCTCCTTAAGTCTGCTGGGACTTCTCCTGTTCTCCAGGAGTTCTCAAAGGTTATTGCCAATGGCTCTGAGATTACATCTTTAGATATTTCTGTTCCAAAGTCCTTGCTACCGGAGAACTCATTTACCTATGTATACAACTCTAGCTATTTCTTGACCAGATCTTTGCTTTTGTTGTGTGCCATAGGCTACCCACGCTATTTGGTTGTGGGGGACCATCTGTCAGGAGAGCATCACCTGAAGATCCTGAGAGCAGATCTCCAAGATGACGCCGTGTATGAATGCCAGGCCATTCAGGCTGCTATCCGTTCCAGACCAGCCCGACTGACTGTCCTCGGTAAGAGTACAATTCTCATTGGAAATTGCTGGCATTGTTTTTCTTGAGTATGAAATGCATGAAATGGGTTTTGAAATGGGTTTTGGAGGACAGGCCTGTATTTGCTTAAAAAGAGCTAATCCAGAAGACACAAAACCTCGATGTATTCTTTTGGAACAGGACTGCTGATGTTGAAAATGGCAACACTATGCCAGGTTTATTCGCTGTCTCCATATAATGTTGAGAGAAATGTGCCCATGTTATTTCCTCACCAGTAGTAGGCAATGCTATGGAACAGGGATGGATTAAAATTGCTTTAAATTTCATTGCGTTTTGAAAGTCTAGCTTGTTTGATTGTGTCTTAGTACTATAACTTTTAGTGGTGTTTTAGTGTTAGATTGTGTTTTAGTATTTTAACTTTGAGTGGTTTTATCTGCTGTTTTATATTTGTTGATATTGTTCCAAACTGACTTGAGTCCTAGCATTGGTGCAAAGGCAAAATATAAATCAGGAACAAGGGAACGGGGTGGGAGGGAATGGAAAGGAGGCAAGCAGGCGGACAGGTGGATGGGCAGGTCGGCAGGCAGGCAAGAACACAATGTGGTGAAGTCACAGTATTGATCAAATCATAGAACTATAGAGCTAGAAGAGTCTGTAAGGCTCATCCAGTCCAGCCCCCTGCCAGGCAGGAATACAAATCAGAGCACTCCTGACAATGACTTGTGGAACATATGAGGACTGGGGCTGGGGGACTCATACAATACCTTCCTTTTTTATTTTTTTAAAAATATAATTATGTTGGTCCATGGAAAAAAAATAACATCCACAAATCCTAGTAAAGGTATTACCCAACTGTGAATTCTGTTGCATGCTTGAATTATACAGGTTGACCCTTGTATCCATGGGAGATATATTCCAAGACACACACACCCATGGATACCTGAAACCATGGGTAATAGGGAACCCTATTATTTTCAATGAGACAAACACCAGACGTTGATCATAGAATCACGTTGGAGGACCTAGAAATGCCTAGAGAGAACATATTTTTTCAGACGTGGAGAAGTGAAACTGTGGATACCGAATCTGTGGAGATGGGTGTCAACCTGTATTTGTCAATTTAAGAGTGCTTAACCAATAAAACCATAATAAAAGAGTTCTTAACCAATAAAAGTGCCCGGTTGCCAGCTGAGCTAATACTAAGCCAGCTGAAGCTATGCTGAATCCACCCCCTATCGTTGTAGGTATGTTGAAATTTATCTAGGACTATCTTCACCCTAACTTAACTTTGGGCTGCCATTATGGCTGTGTTCCTAGGGCTTGTACCCAACACCACTCCTCTCATGCCCTGTTCCTCCTCCTTCCCCCTATTGGTTCTGCTGCCAGCAGACCTTAGCCAGCAAAGCACTTTGGCTGTCAAGATTGTGCTTCGGCAGATCTCTTGAAATCTGCCAACAGCAGAGAGTTCTGCTATCAAAATGGTATTTCTGCTGGCATGAGGTGTTTGTGCCTAATCCTGACCCCCTGGGCTCTAGCGAATTTTAGTTAGGAGTAGTAATACTTCAAAAATAAGCAAATAAATAGGTCTGTATACATAAACACAAGCAAACAATGATATCTGTCAGTGTAATGAAAAAACATAAATAACTTGTCACAGAAATAACATCAATAGAACAAATCCTTCATTTTCATATTTATAAAGTATACACCAGTATCTTGAGCAACTGTTAGCCTTTATATTTAAGAGATGTATCTGTGATACATTCGAATAAGTTTGTGGTTTGTCTTTCTGCTGGGAAGTTAATAATATTGCCTCCCTCTTTCTTTTTTCTCTATCACCCAACTCCCACACTTTACAGAAGTATACAGGGAAAAAACAAAACAAAAACATTGATTAAGACGTATCTGTCTGGCGTGATTTAGATTTATACTGGCTCCTGGTGATTCTGGGTGTGTAGCTCAGCTTTTACAGAATAAAGAATTATGTATAAACACGTGTGCACAAAATATACCTCTGAATAACCCCCTGCAGCTACTCAAAACTGAGATATTATGATTGAAAAAGTATTTACCGGTAGAGCCTGTGTATGAAAGCAGAAGAAGAGGAGGAGGAAGAAGAAAAGAATGGCATTTGAAGTTCATTCACTGGAAAATCTGTGGCTCACTCTTCTTCCATATCTCAAACATATGAAGGTAGATTTCCACTAAATTGTAAGGGTAGGAGGAGGGGACTATAATACACATGCAGTACTGGCCCTGTCATGGAAAAGTTGTCAGCTCAAAGCTTTCATGATCTGGGAGCTGGAGGTATCTATAGCATCTTCTGCCCCAGTTATGGAACTAGAGGGGAAGCAGGATTATTATTGGGGTGACTGAGAGAAGAGAGAAATAGAGATGGTATTCTGGGGTGAGCTGGTAGAAGGGAAGACGTTGGTAAGAAACTCTTCTCTTTTCTGAGGCTATTGTTTTCTGATCTCTTCTATTACTGGGTACTTTTGCTCATCTTTGATTACTGCCATTCAAAGCAAAGAGAGCCTGTGATGAGGTAATATGTGTGGTGTGTGTGTGTGATTTGTCTATAATGCAACTCATGATGTCATAAAGCCACTAGGTTTGTCAGCCTTCCAGTGCTTTACTTTGCTAGGAGTAAAGGGGACTGTAGTTCCCATCATCCTTTACTGGCTATGCTGACCAGGGCTGATCACATTTACAGCCCTGCAAGAACCAAAGAGCCACACAGCCTCACAAATGTCTTGGAGTGTGAGACATTACAAGGAGACAGGTTTTTCCCAAGATAAAAGTCACTGATTCCTGAAACCTGGCTATTATTTTATCTCCCTCACCCCACCAGTTCCTCTTGAGAAAAATAAGGAAAGACCAATGTGTGTTCTACTTTCAAGAAAGCAACACCAATGTACATCCTACTACATTGAGTTTCTACATCTATGACACAAGTAGGCAACTTGGTCTCCCCCAGAGATTCTGGACTGTAGTTCAGAACTTCCATAATCCTTGACCACAGCCATGCAGGCCAGGACTGATGGAAGTTATTATCACAAGCCTATGGGGAGCATGTAATTACTGACTTCTGACTTAGGGATTCTGCAGGTTGAATTTCATCTTGATTTCATGGGAAGGAGAGAACAACTGTTCCTCCCTGCCCCCAGCCTGTTTTAATTTCAGTAGCCCTATATAGGATTTAGTGGCATGTGACTAAAACCCTGTATTTGAAAGTCCACATTCAAAGCCAAATCATTGTTTGGATTCAAAAAGCCTCTTTGCCAACATTAGCAGGAACATGTGCTTGTTATTTACTGGTTCATTACATGCTGATTCAGCCTCTGTTAGGTCATGATTTGAGCACTTCATTATTCTTGAGGTTCGTTATTTGGTCACTTCATTATCCATGCTGCTTGGCACTCATTCCTTCTGTAAGTTCATGCCATTTTTTTTATTCAGGACCAGATTTCAAATTCTGCAAGGGATTGATTAGTCAACCCAGAGTACCATGAAGAGGACAACACACAAATAACCAATTGAATCCCCTGTTAAGATTACAGGGAATACTCAGACTGTCAAAGTAATACTGAACCAAAGACTGGGGAGCCAAATTAATGAAGGAATGGCTTTCTAAGGGAGAAATCTTTATATGGCATGAACAGGATTTACACTGGACTGTGAATCTGCAGCTGAACGCAATTGCTTTGACATAAGCCCTGTTGAATTTGTTGTCTGTCCAAATACCCATGACCCCAGTCTATTCTCTCTCTCTGTTTTTTTTTTCACAAACGAAGATTCAGGAAGGACTCATCCCACACTTTCTGCAAGCGTGCTGATGACTAAAAAGGCCAATCCGAGACAAACAAGTCCGGTTGCAGAAAGCACAGCAGAAGGTCTCCTTGGGTGATGTTTCCGGGTTGTGATTCTTTCTGCGTTGTCGTTTCTCTTCAAGACTTGATCAGCGTGAATTTTCAAATAAGGCTGCAGCATTGTGGATAGTGCGCCTCCATGCCTCCCGATGTGAGGCCAGGGCGGACCATTGTTGGTGTTCAATTTGGCCGAGCCTGAGATGCTGTTTCACGGAGTCCTTGTATTGCTTTGTTGGAGCACCCCTCTTACACTGACCTGTGGCGAGTTGACCGTAGAGTACTATTTTTGGGAGGCGATGGTCCTCCATCCTAGAAACGTGCCCTGCCCAGCGCAGCTGTGTTCTCAATATCATGGTCTCAATGCTGGTGATCCCTGTTTGCTCAAGGACAGCAACATTCGTCACATAGTCAGTTCATGTGTATATTTAGGATTGTGCGTAAACAACACTGATGAAAGCGTTCGAGGAGTCGTAAGTGGTGGCGATAGGTGACCCATGTTTCAGACCCATAAAGGAGAATAGACTGTGCAAGGGCTCTATACGCACTGATTTTTGTGCTTCACCGCGGTTTGAGTTGCCCCTTGAATGTGCAAACAAACCAGAAGATGAAATTATTTCAGGAAGCATTACCCCAGGAAGTCTGAATTATGTAGAAAATAATAAAAAAGACACTTTTTTCTTCTTTGCAATATGAAGTTGAGATCTGTATCTCTACGGAGAGTGGCAGACGGATATAGTGAGCACATGTCGCCACTATTGTGTTCTATTGCATCTAGTAGAATAATTGTAGTTTTGCACTGGGCAGCATGGTATAGTGGTTTGGGTGTTGGACCTGGACCCTGGGACACCAGAAATCAAATTCCAACCCAGGTGTGCGAACACACTGGGTGATCTTGAGAAAGTCACACTCTCTCAGCCTAAGATAAAGGCAAAGGTGAACCTCTTCCGAATAATAAAACTTGCCAAGAAAAAGCTAGTACTGTACAAGGTTGCCATAAGCTGGAGTAGACTTAAGGGTTTACTGCACTCCAAAGAAAAGCAGTAAAGCAGCAGGAACGTACCGCCTTTCCTGCTGCCTTACCACATGGTGTTGGCGTTCTTCCGATGTTCTTTTGTTCCGGCCCCATAGGGGACCAAGGTAAAACCATGTCTTTTTGCAAATTGATTTTTCTGGTTAGCAAAAAAAAAAAAAAAACACATGGTTTTTACCTTGGTTCTCCCACAGGACCAGAATGAAAGAATATTGACGTCATGCAATACGGTCTGGAAAGATGGAACGTTCCTGCTGTTTTGCCACTTTTCTTCAGAGTGTGGTAAGTTTCTTAAAGGCACATAACAACAACAGCAACGCTGGGCAAAGGATATTCTGTTCTATCCAGCCTCCCAGTTTTCATGTGTCCATTCAGCATCCATGGATTTTGGTATCCACGGGGTGTCCTGGAACCAAACCCCAGATGCATGTGCACACACAAACACACACACCACTGCCAACAGTAAGAATCCTATGTCCTAGTCTTTATTTGGCTGTTTGAGCCATTCTTTTCTCCATTTTTTCTACCATAAACTATTTTGTTCAATTCCTTCCCAATTGTTTTGGAACTCCTTGAGGTTTGCTGATGTTATGCATGCCATTAGGATGCACAGTTGGAAACTGACTCCAGAATACTGTTGGTGCCTTATGCATGCTTAAATTCCTCTACAAAAGTAGTGGGGCATTTGTGTCTAACAGGGAACAGCTACATTTATTTCAAGGTTGTGGAACTGAGTTGCACATGTGGTGCCTTTGCACATGTGGTACACTGTGCATGGATATACATATGCATGGCACATGGATGCATCTTACACACCGAGCATTTGGTTGTGTATTCAGTTGCACATTTGGTGACTTGGCTCAGCTACACAATGTTGTTATTAAACACAAGGGTTGTGTAGTACAGTCAGCCCTCTGCATCCACAGATTTGGCATCCATGGATTCCACCATCCACAGCTTGAAAATATTCCCCCCCCCAAAAAAAAAATCCCAAGAAGCAAACCTTAATTTTTCCATTTTATATAAGGAATACCATTTTACTATGACATTTTATATAGTGGGACTTGAGCATCCATGGATTTTGGTATCCACGGACGGTCCTGGAACCAAACCCCAGCAGAAACCAAAGGCCCACTGTACAATTAAGGCATAACTCTGCATGCAGAAATTTATACTGCATGACACTGATATAGTATATCAGCCGGAGTTCACTCTTAGCATGTAGACTTCTCATATGAAATTCTATTTACGGTACCTGCTTTTCTTCAGTGCCATTTTTAACACTTCCCCCAGTAAATATGAATTCTCTCCCACTACATGCACAGAAGTTTCACTCCACTAACTTTCACTTCCACCATTTCCTTCTCAATGAGCCAAGGCTTGCAGATTTGTAATGAGATTATTATATTTTTTAAAGCCCAGGAGCAGGAGCATTTACAGCCTATTAACAACAAATACATAGTCTCTAACAGTTGAGGAAGTTACCCTGGAGGGTATTCCTGCTAGGGCTTGCCACAGAACTTTATGACTGCATGTCTTGCATGTCCAACCTATGGCATGCTCCAAGGGGCCTTATTGCATGGGCTTGTCCAGAGAAAGAGCCATTAACACACTCAGGGGAAACCAATAAAACAACAAAATGAAAGTGGATAATGGAACTTTGGTGAAGGGGGGAGAAATAATTCCCCCCAAAAAAAGTTCCATTATAGCAATGATGCCATTGCCAGAGGCAGGCAAGATTGGAGAGAGCATAGATGTCAGAATCAGCAGGAAGAAAATTGTCTCCTTTCTTGCTGCTGGTGGTGATACCAAGGACTGGGGACCGTGCAGTGACTGGTAATGAGACCAGTCATCTCCCCCAGTGTCAGTGATTTCTCTTTATTTACAGGGGTTCTGGCTGCATTTATAGAAGGCAGTGACACTGCTGTGGATGTTTCTGGGGGAATAAGGCTCAATAAAAAGTGTATCCATGCCTACTATAAAACTAGCCTGCCATACAAACAACCGGCAGCTCTGTGTCCACAAAAAATATATGATATGCTTCTGTGTGTAAGCAAAAGGAATGTACTCTGCTCCAAACTCTGCTACCTGGGGAGTTGGACTTGAGAGCTTTCAGAGGCCTCTTTTGGACCACAAGGAGGAATACTTCCAGGTTGGGGTTTTTTTAAGCTGGAGGCATCAGGGGCTGGGTATTATTGTCCATATATTAGATTACTGCCTTCGAAGGCTGTTTGTAAACTCCAACTGGGTCTGAATCAGACTGTTGTGAACAACATGTTGGTCTGATCCTATCTCACTAGAGATACTACAGGATCTACAGTAAATACCAGCTGTACCTGGATAGGAAAGAGCAGGATGGGAGAGGATGATGGGAATATATGCAGGATGTAATAAAGCTAAACAAGCCATCATCTTTTTCTTTGACAGCCATTTTCAGTGAATCTGATATACTTAGGTATAAATAAAATTATTGATTCACATTTATTATGTTTAGGTGTGATCTAAGCAAAGATAAGCCCTTCTAAGTCCCACTGATGGAACAGTTAGGCATACGCTTAAGCCTTTGTTGTAGAAATAAATGTGATTTAGCAATGCTTAGCAAGGGCTAGCACATGCCATTTATAAAAGAACTTTCTGAAACATTGACCAAAACCACACACACACAAAAGTTAAGCAAAATGGAGACATAGTGAAAGTCTCCCCAAGTTTATATCAATAAATACTCAAGTACTTGAAGATGCCCTCATGCCAAGGCAGCTCCAAGTAGCTGTCCCAAATGATTCAGTTGCTGTCCCCTGGCATCATCCATGGCAATGCTCAAATTACAGGGGGAAATCCAGGAATCTTTGATGAGAACTCCTTAATTCATGTTTTTAGAAGTCTGGGGGACATTTCATTAAAAGTGAAGGAAGTGAAGTGATGTGATCTGTGGATGGTAGGATACACTAGGATACACCCATCATTCACACTGTTGTAGGCAATAAAGTGACTGTTGGGGCTGGATTCAGGTACATTCAATATATATCCCATGACTAATTAACAACTCCATCTCCATCCCATTGGACACAGAGCTGCTGGTTGTTTGTATGGCATCCTCTCTGACAGTTCCAGGTTTTGAATCAAAACTTGTCACACAGCATGCAAAAGTCTTTTCCATGAGAAGATAGATCAGGTGGGCAAAGTGGACTGCACACAGCACCCAAGACTCTTTTTGGCCCCCAGTCCCTCTATACTCTCTAGACTGTCCTTTATGTGCTCCCCCCGAAAAACCCTTCAGGAGTAACCTTTTAAAAAAGTTTCAGTGCTCTCCTGCACTGTTTAACATTAAAGAAAAAAATGTTTTTTTCAGAACCAGGAGAGAATTTCTGATCATTTCCAGTATTGTTCTGGTTTTAGTTTCTGGTTTTTATTTTATTTCATTTTTGCAGTCCTTGTAGCTTCCAAAGATCCTAGGACAGAATATTGTTGAAAGCATGTCATGTTGAAGATAGAGTATGAGTAGGTTTGTTTTCTGTTGCTGGAAGAGACTGGAACACAAACCAATGGATTCAAGTTACAGAAAAAGAGAGTCCACCTAAACATTAGGAAGAAGAACTTCATTACAGTTATCCCTCTGTATCCACAGATTTGGTATCCATGGCTTGAAAATATTCTTAAACAAATAATAATCCAAAAAGCAAACCTTGATTTTGCTATCTTATATAAGGAACACCATTTTGCGATACCATTGCATATAGTGGGTGTGAAGACACTAAAGGTGGTGGCAGGTTTGGGTGTGCAACGCCAGTACCCTGGTGAGATCAAACTCCTTTACCCAAAAAGGCTCTGATGCTGAATATCCAGTTCAAAAAAGGGGGAAGTTTATTTTAAAGAACAAAAGAAAAGGGCTTTCTCCTCCCCAGCTCTAAAAGGCTTGAAATGAAAGGTACTTTACAGTTGGAGTTTCAGCTGTTTTCAGGGTGACATCTCTCTGGGTTTGATCTCCTCACTCAATGAAGCTGGTGCAGGGTCTTTCAGCTTCTGATTCCTCTGACTTTTGTAACTACAGTCGTCCCTTCACATTCGCGGGGGTTCCGTTCCATGGACCGCCACGAATGTGAAAAATCCGCGAATAACGACTGCCCCCCCTCCCCCACCATAGCGACCATGGGGCCTCCGGAGGCCCCATAGTCGCTTCCTCCAGCCTCCCCACTCCCTTCCTAGGCCTTCCCGGGGCCTCTGGAGACCCCTCCCGCCCAAGCCCTCAACGGGGCCTCCAGAGAGTCTCTGGAGGCCCCGCGGAGGCCTCTCACGGCCCTCCCCTCTCCCTCCCAGGCCTTCATGGGGCCTCCGGAGCGTCTCCAGAGGCCCCATGGAGGCCTCTCCCGGCCTCCCCCCTCCCTCCCCGGGCCTTCGTGGGGCCTAGCAAGGCCCCGCGGAGGCCTCTCCCAGCCTCCTCCCTCCCTCCCCGGGCCTTCGTGGGGCCTAGCTAGGCCCCGCGGAGGCTTCTCCCGGCCCTCCCCCCTCCCTCCCGGGCCTTCGTGGGGCCTCCGGAGCATCTCCGGAGGCCCCATGGAGGCCTCCCCGGCCCTCCCCACCCCCTCCCCGGGCCTTCGTGGGGCCTAGCAAGGCCCCGCGGAGGCCTCTCCGGGCCCTCCCCCTCCCTCCCCAGGCCTTCGTGGGGCCTAGCAAGGCCCCGCGGAGGCCTCCCCCAGCCTCCCCCCTCCCTCCCCGGGCCTTCGTGGGGCCTAGCAAGGCCCCACGGAGGCCGCTCCCAGCCCTCCCCCCTCCCTCCCGGGCCTTCGTGGGGCCTCCGGAGCGTCTCCGGAGGCCCCATGGAGGCCTCCCCGGCCCTCCCCACCCCCTCCCCGGGCCTTCATGGGGCCTCCGGAGCGTCTCCGGAGGCCCCATGGAGGCCTCCCCCGGCCCTCCCCGCTCCCTCCCAGGCCTCCATGGGGCCTCCAGAGCGTCTCCGGAGGCCCCATGGAGGCCTCCCCAGCCCTCCCCCAGGCCTTCATGGGGCCTCCGGAGCGTCCCCGGAGGCCCCATGGAGGCCTCTCCCAGCCCTCCCCCCTCCCTCCCCAGGCCTTCGTGGGGACTCCGGAGCATCTCCGGAGGCCCCATGGAGGCCTCCCCAGCCCTCCCCCCTCCCTTCCAAGGCCTTCGCGGGGCCTCCGGAGGGTCTCCGAAGGCCCCGTGGAGGTCTCCCCTGCCCTCCCTGCTCCCTCCCAGGGCTTTCACGGGGCCTCTGGAGGCCCCGTGTCGCAGTTTTGGGGGGGGCGTGGGAGCCCCTCGCAAAACCGCGAATAATCGAAACCGCGAATGTCAAGTTCGCGAATGTGGAGGGGGGACTGTAATTTGGCTAATGATTGTTGGTAACTAATTTGGCTGATGGTGTTGGTAACTAATTTGGCTGATGGTGTTGGTAACTAATTTGGCTGATGGTGTAAGAAATGCCCTTCCCGGCTGTCTGGGCCTGTTTGCCACCAAAACTGCTCTCTGCAAGCTCACAGCAAAGACTGCCCAAAGGAACAAAAAGCTTCTAGGTAAAACAGAGCTTGCTGGGAAGGAACAAACCAAAACCTAGAAAAATGCAGGGGAATTCTTAGCTCCTCCCACAAGTCTAATACAATGGAGTATTCCTATACTCAGACATGCTAAGGCCTTGAAAAGAAAACAAAGGAAAATGCAGGGGAGATATAAACAGTCCTGGCTGGACATCACAGTGGCATCTGAGTATTCACGGATTTTGGTATCTGGGGGGGGGCCTGGAAGCAAACCCCAGCAAATATGAAGGGGCAACTGTACTTGTAAGAGCTGTTTGACATTCAAATAGACTGGTGGGCTCTTCCTTCTTTAAATGTACCCTGCAACTGTCCCAATTAATCCTCTTTTGTCCCACTTTTTCAGCTGCTGTTCAAATGTTTCAATTTCTCTTTCACCCTAACCCCCCTCCCATCTTCAGCTTACTTCAATTGCTGCAAACTGAGTTCAAAGTGCAAAAGTAGTTTGTACTCTGATTCAATGGAGGCGGGTGTGCGGGGAGAGAGAGGATGGGAATGGACAGTATCTTGGCTTTCTGTGTAGATTCAGGCAAAAGCAAACTGCTACAGCCTCTCCTAGCTTGTCTGTTCTTGCTCATTAATAGCTCTTGCAATCTCGACTGTTCTCTGATGTGTCTTGAGCACATGTGTACCAGTTTTCATCTGTGAAGTGCTGGAGGGTATGCTTTAAACAAAGGTTGGATGGCTGTATTTCAGGAGTGCTTTAGATGTGTAGTCCTGCATGGCAAGGGACTGAACTAAATGGCCCTTGCAATCCCTTCCAGCTGTGTAATTCTGTGGTTTTGCTACCTAAGGGAAAGAACAAGATGGTGAAAAATGGGGGAAATCCATTGTCAGTCTCTCCTTTTTATAAGAACTGAAAAAAAGTCCAGCTGGAATGGATTTAATTAGTTTTTTTTTTTTTAAGAATGCATTCTAGTTCCCAGTCTATACACAGCAAGTAGTCTGGTTGCCCGAGAGAACATTCCTCTAGGGGTTTGTCTAGATGGACAATTTCCCCTGGCATTCCCCTGTGTTGGAGCCCTGCGGTCCAAATAATGCAGGGCTCTTGCCCTGATTCACCTCCAGACAATCCTTATGATGTCTAAGACAAAGTCGGGGGAAGCCCTTTTAAAATGTTGGGATTACAAAAAATCAGTGTGTATAGAGCCATTGTACTGTCTATTCTCCTTTATGGGTCTGAAACATGGGTCAGCTATCACCACCACTTACGGCTCCTCAAACGCTTTCATCAGCGCTGTATACACACATTCCTAAATATACACTGGACTGGCTACATGACGAATGTTGCTGTCCTTGAGCAAGCAGGGATCACCAGCATTGAGGCCATGATATTGAGAACACAGCTGCGCTGGGCAGGGCACATTTCTAGGATGGAGGACCATCGTCTCGCCAAAATAGTACTCTATGGTGAACTCACCACGGGTCAGCGTAAGAGGGGCGCTCCAAAAAAGCAATACAAGGACTCCCTGAAACCACATCTCAGGCTTGGCCAAATTGAACACCAACAATGGTCCGCCCTGGCCTCACATCGGGAGGCATGGAGACGCACTATCCACAATGTTGCAGCCTTATTTGAAAACTCACGCTGATCAAGTCTTGAAGAGAAACGACAAAGCAGAAAGAATCACAACCCAGAAACATCACCTAAGGAGACCTTCTGCTGTGCTTTCTGCAACCGGACTTGTTTATCTCGGATTGGCCTTTTTAGTCATCAGTGCGCTTGCATAAAGCACAGTATGAGTCCTTCCTGAATCTTCGTTTGTGAAGAAAAGCCAGAGAGAGAGAGGGATTACAGTTGTCGCTCTGTAGCCACGGATTTGGTATCCACGGATTTAAGTATTCACAGCTTGAAAATATTCTTTAAAAAAATAATAATCCAAAAAGCAAACCTTGATTTTGCCATCTTATATAAGGGGCACCATTTTGCTATGCCATTGGATATAATGGGAATTGAGTATTCATGGATTTTGGTATCCACGGGGGTCCTGGAACCAAACCCCAGCAAATATGAAGGGACAACTGTACCTCCGGGAAAACCAGGGTCATGCAGAAAAACCAAGATGGGTCTGGCATGGAAACACAGGGGTCGGTACCTGCATGCCAGCCTGTATTGCCGGACACCTCCACGGCTGCTGTGGCTGGTGTCACTCTAAAGCTGGGAAGGAGGACTCCGGCACATGATCAAGGTCCCCTGCATATTACCAGCCTTGATCACATATTGAGGGCCTCCTTCCTTGCTTCAGAGAGTATGACACACAACAGCAGCAGAGGCACCCACTGATACAGCCAGCATTTGCATGTGGACTTCTGCCCATTTTGCCATGGTAATGGGGATACTCCAGCTGGAAGGTGGAGCATTCTGGCCAGTATAGACAAGCCCAAGGTTGTAATCCAACTGAGGTTGGATTTTTCCTCTTCAGTGCCCTCTTCCCATACCATGTATAAAGTCCAAGTGCCCTAAAGGTTGACTTTTCAGTGTTGGTGGTAGTGCCTCCAGTGTGCCTGAAAACAACCAGCTAGTTTTTGCTACCAGTTCCCAACACCTGCAACTACCTAAAGGTAGGGCCAAATCTACAGGAATGCATCACTTTAGTCATTTTGTGGGGACATGTAAATACACAAATATATTTGTTTAATATTTTAAAAAGTATTTGGGGCAGTATTACTGTACTCCTAAATGTTCAACTGAAGTTTTAAATTATGGCAGGGCTACAAGTTTGATAATTTATTGTGGGGACAGAATTCCTGATGGGGAGGCAATACCCTCACACACACACACACTCCCTGTAGCTACTCTCTGGATAAATGGGATAAACAGCAACGGGCAACATTATCAGACAATGACGTCCTTCAGGGTTCTGGGGGCATAGCGCAGAAGTGAATATGGTGTCCCTTTGTGTTGGCGGCTTAGCCTCATCAATGACAAAGGGAAGCCTCATCCATGGCAGTGCTACGCCCCAGGAACAGCTGAGGACGTGGGTGTAGGATAACATTGCCCTTTCTGTTCCTGTTGTGTTCTTCTGATGCAGTTTGGGGTGTGTTTTTTTGCTATGTTTCACCATGTAAGATAATCTCCATTGTCTAATTAAAATCCAAATTGTCATAATAAATGGCTCATTTACGTGAGCCGGCTTCCTACTGGCATATCCTGGCCACGAATAAGGGGATATAGTATACGTCCTTCCATGTTGTTCCTGACAACGCATACACAGGGAATCTGCTTACATATCTCATCATAAGGATGCTAGCCAAAAACAGCAATCTGATACTTTTCCAATCATTCATTTCATGTTTCATACAGGGAGCCCAGCCATGTGAACATTTTGACATTTAATCTTGTGTACTTTTTCAGCCCAAGTTTGAGAAAGAAAGTGCAATTCAGTTGACAATATTCATTCCTGAGAGACGGCTTGTCCAACACATTTTCTTCCTTTTGCCTTTTTTATGTGAAAAAGTAACTTCAACACATGCATTTCTCCAGTAGTCAAAAAACATATCCTGAAAATTAGCACATATTTCAACACGACAAATTGCTGTTGCTGTTAAACAACAACTAACTCCCCATATGGTAGCATTTCTCTGGAATGAAATATCGAGTGGGAAATGGTATGACTAGGGGAAGAAAGAATGGAATGGCCAATCCTGGAAGAAAGCAGGGCTCCCTGATGAGCTGGGAATACTGGGTTACTCTTTCTTAAGGATGTAAAGAAAGTTTATTATTTATTTATTTATTGCATCATTGGGAAAGGGGTGTCTCAAATAGGGATACAAAGAATATTCCAAGACTTGGGGGAAAGTCTTTAAAAAATTTTAGAAAAATATCAGAAGCAAATCCAGCATGTGAGAGAAAACTGATTCAATTATTTGTTCTCCCCTGTAGGAACAAATAACTTAAACCAGCATGTTCCTAGTCTTAACATGTGAGACACTTCACTAAGGACAAGGAGAACAGCCACGAAAGTCTTTGCCGCTTTCAAACTTCTCTCAGGAAAATTTGTTTGCAAAAAAATAGGGGGGGATGACTTATTTTGTTCACAAAAGGAACCAGTGTACTTCATTCAAAACGAACTGCTTACTATGGCAGAAAAATTGCATTCTTGTACGGGGGGTGGGGGGATGCACTGAAAAGAATCCTGCACAGAAAAAAAAAGTCCCATGTATTTTTGTGCAAATAAAATTTCCTGAAAGAAGTTCCAGTGTGTGCATAGGAGTCAAACATTGTGGATAAACCTTTGTGTTCTTGTGCAGTGGGGAGAAAACTGTTGAAATTGCTCATTTTTGCATGCAGGAATGAAGTGCGTAAAGCTGTCTATCCCCACTCTCCACTGCAACATTTTGCTGCAGAAGAGAGTGGGGATATATATTTTCATGTATTTCATTTTGTTGCCATTCCCCTTTTGTCCTCTTCTTTTTCTGTAAAGGTTCCCTTCAGGTTCCTGTTCTCCTTTTCATCTTCCCTGTTAACACCTCTTGAAACTGCCTCCCCTTTCTCTGCCCCCAGATGTAACTTCCCATATTCTCCTTGCCAGGGAATGAGTTAATTTTGCATGCCCAGACTTTAACTTTATGCATGCATGCTAAACAAGAAGTCCCCAAAAGCTGTGTCAACTGTTTTTGGAACCGTTGCCACTCGTGTCTGACAACAGCTTGATGGGCCCGATACTGCCTCCCCCCCCCCGCCTTCTAAAATGAAGAGAAAAGCAGTACTTTAATTAAATATTTAAGAATGTGTCACATAGGTTTTAGATCTACACAGTTAAATGTGGTGGAAATAGATTGTTCCATAAGCCTTTGGAAGTTCAATTGTTCGCACAAGTGAGCCTGTAAGGATCATTTACCTCCAGTGCCTTCTGGGGACTGGAGTTTTGTTCCCAGAGAAATAGGAAGGGATATCCCCAGGAAATCTATGCCAGCATTTGGTACTTTTGCTCATTTGCTTCCTTGCTTCAAAGTATGGAATGGTGTTTTCTTCTGTTTTCACAGTGCTGTAGGTCTTCAAACCAGCAGCTTTTACTTTCAATCAGGGTGGCTGGTGGATCTCTTACTCTAGGAAAAGTGGAGAGCAATAGAAATTATATTCAAAATTATGCAAATTATATGCAAAAATAAGTTTCCTGAACATCAGAAAACCTGACAAGGTGAATTCTGTAAGGAAAAGAATTTTGGCAGTTCGAAATCTATTCTTTGTGAAAAATGCATGTGGGTTGTGTTGGGGTTTTTTTGTATAGCACTTTCTGTGCATAAAACAACTGCTGTCACCTCAACTTCACACAAAAAGGTTTCCCAAGTGTCATAAAACCTAATTTGGAGAATATTGGAAGGACAAGAATTTTGGCAGTTCAGGACATATTGTTTGAGAAACGTATTTTCACTTTTCTGCGGAAAAAAGCATGTTCTATTCAAAAAACATGAAATTTCTGTGCAGAAAACAATGATTCCTGCACAATTTCTGTGCAAAAAACCTCATGCACATTTTTGTGTGTGTCTAATAAGTCTCAATCTGCAAATAGTCCTTAAAACTGTACAGCGTTTGGAGACTTTGGACATTTTCAGACAGCGTTTTAGCGTGCCTACCGCGGGAAGAGCTCCCGGGAGAGGGATGGCGCTCTTGTGCGGCAGGGGGTCGTTTTTGGACGCCGCCGTCCCTCTCCCGAAATCATCAGTGTCACTTCCGTGAAGCTTCGGAAGCCGCAGAGCCATATTTTAATCACGGGCAACTTCCGTGATTAAAATATGGCTCTGCGGCTTCCGAAGCTTCACGGAAGTCATAGAATCATAGAATTGTAGAGTTGGAAGAGACCACGAGGGCCATCCAGTCCAACTCCCTGCCACGCAGGAAATCTTGATCAAAGCATCCCCGACAGATGGCAATCCAGCCTCTGTTTAAAGACCTCCAAGGAAGGAGACCCCACCACGCTCCGAGGGAGTGCGTTCCACTGCCGAACAGCTCTTACTGTCAAAAAGTTCCTCCTAATGTCGAGGTGGAATCTCTGTTCCTGGAGCTTGCACCCATTGCTCCATGTTCCAGTCTCTGGAGCAGCAGAAAACAAGCCTGCTCCATCCTCAGTGTGATGGAAGTGACACTGATGACTTCGGGAGAGGGACGGCGGCATCCGAAAACGACCCCCTGCCACGCAAGAGTGCTGTCCCTCTCCCGGGAGCTCTTCCTGCAGTAGGCATGCTAAAACGCTATCTGAAAATGTCCTTTCTTGCAGCAAGGAAAAACATGGGGCTCTTTCACACAATACAGTTACAGCTCTATGATTCCACTTTCACTGCCACAGTGACATCCTATGCAACCTTGGAGTTTGAAGTTCAAGGAGGGTCTTTAAAAGACTTCTCAGCCACAGAGCTCAAGTGCTTCACCAAACCACAAACCCCAGGATTCCATAAAATGGAACAATGGCAGTTATAATGGAACTATAGTGCTATACAGTTGTCCCTTCATATTCGCTGGGGTTTGGTTCCAGGACCCCCCGTGGATACAAAAATCCACGATTACTCAAGTCCCATTAGATGCAATGGCATAGCAAAATGGTGTCCCTTACATAAGATGGCAAAATCAAGGTTTGCTTTTTGGATTATTATTTCTTAAAGAATATTCCCAAGCCGTAAATACATCAATCCGTGGATATGGAGGGACAACTGTAATTATTCAGTATGACAGGCCCATGGTAAAATTATTCATTCTTGCCTATGAGAGTGACACTTAAGTGGAAAATCCATTCTTGGGTTTACAGTACAGCCATTTCTCCCACAGCTGCTCTTGGTTGTACAGGAGCCTTTTGGGTGCCAATCTTTGGTCAGGAATAAGATCCAATAGCTAAATGGTTCCAGTATAACCCAGAAAGCTGCAGCAGAAACAGCTGTAAATGAATTCAATGCTCCCTGTGGTATCAGATCCACCTACCACCCCTGGTTTTAGCAGAGCTCAAAGTGCAGGTTTTAACCTGTATAGTTCTAAACTACTACCAGTCTGACTATCTAAAAGACTTCTACCTTGTACCCAATCCACTTCTGATTCTTTAAGGTTATACTCTGCACACCTGCTTTAGATGCCTCCCCTAGCTTTTCTGTGTGACTAATGACGATGATGATGATGATGATGATGATGATGATGTTTATTTATATCCCGCCTCTCCCATGAGGATGGGGTGGCAAACATCATTTAAAACATTAATCCATAATCTACAAACATTAAAATAACATCATTAAAATCACTATACAATGGTAATCGATTCAAATTTTACCTATAAAAACACTATTAAAACAACTTAAAATAAGAAAAAAGACTAGAGGGAGTGCTGGCATCTTGTTATTGATTTACATATACAGGAGCCATTGCATATAGCACATGCTTATGCATGTTGTTCATTGTGCATTGCACATGTTAAATTTTAGACGTACAGTTGATATACACACTCACACCAGCAAGCCTTTGACTGTTAGATTGTTTTTTGCTCTCTCGCCACTGCCTCTCTTCATTTAAATTTCATAATGTTGTTTCATGGTTATATTTTAGTAAATGTTAATTTGATTTCATTATATGTAAGCTGTCTTAGACTGAGAAGTGGAAAGGCAAAATAAGGGTGATGTATTGTAATTGTACTTGTAGATCCGCATTTGCTTTCTAAATATTGTCTGCATACTGGTGATGGGTGGGCCGAAATCAAAAACGTGTGAAGACAAGCCAAAATATTCTCAGCCTCTCCCTCTTCTCCCCCTTTCTCTCTCCCCTGGGCTGTTTGTTTTCCAGCTACCAGTTGAGCGGCAATGGTGATAAAACTGAAGGAAAGGTTTCACCCTCATTTTCTTCATTATACCCCTCCAGCACACAAACTATTCTGTTGAATACTGGAAGACAGCTGAACAGCACACAGATAGGAAAGACTGGGGAGATGATCTTAGTTTAAATCTTACCTTTCCTGCAATCTTTCCCACTCTATTGCTCAGCTGATTACAGTTGTCCCCTCATATTTGCTGGGGTTTGGTTCCAGGACTCCCCATGGTTACCAAAATTTGTGAATACTCAAGTCCGATTATATGCAATGGCATAGCAAAATGGTGTCCCTTATATAAGATGGCAAAATCAAGGTTTGCTTTTTGGATTATTATTTTTAAAAGAATATTTTCAAGCCATGAATATTTAAATGAATAGATACCAAATCCGTGGATACGGAGGGACAACTGTATTAAGTTTAAAACAAAAACAGGGAGCAAGGAAAGGGGGACACCATAGCCTCTGTTACAGCAGTTTTCCTGTTGCTCAACGGGAGCAGTGGTGGTAGAAAGAAAACAAGACAAGGGGCATGACTACATGGGCAGGAAACCCAGCACCTAACCTCGTTGCTGTGGCCAATTTCTGAAGCAGCCCCATAAATGACACATTCACCAGGCTTCTCCAGTTCTAGATCAGAATATCCTGCCACATTCAAATTGCTGTTGGAGTAAAAGGGCAAGCCTATGCCAATCATATATCCTGTACACCATGCTATTGCCAGCCACATGGCCAGGGCTGCTCTGGATTATTTTTCTGTTTGGTCGTGCATGTGAATAGGTGAATATATGTCGCCACAGAATACTGCAAAACTGGATAAGCATACATAACGCCTATCTAGAAATGTGCACAATTGATGGATAAAACAAAAATAAAAACCACACCAGAGCAAAGTTCCGTCCACCAGAAGTCCCACCCCGGCTTTGCTCCAAGGCCAATCCTCAGTCACCACATGGCCAATAATCCAGGTTTTCCATTCAAATCCGGAGAAAACTGTGAATCTTCCTGATCTGGGGTTTCCTGCAGAAACTCCAGTCAAGATCAAATTGCCAAAAATGTTGTGTGTCAACTGTGCTGCGAATTCGTGGTGAGTACGGGTTTTATTGCCCATGTAGTCAAGCCCATGGAGAGGTTTAAGCCTACTCTCCACTTAATCTTCCATTCACAGCTCCTCTGTTCAGTGGTAAAACAACTAAATGGTACATGGAAGCAGCAGAGGTTTGTGAGCAGAGGCGTGGAAAGCAGTAAGACCAACTAGAGAGCAGTAAGACCTACTAGAGAGCAGGAGAAGCTGGGGTAGCTCTGTGAGCCAGAAGTTACTATTCCAATGTATACTATATAAAACAACACATGCCCCTTGGATGTTCCCTGGTTGGCTCCTGAAGCTGAGGAGACCCATGGTTCCTTGCAGCCCACCTGATATGTCCCCTAGCCAATGCTGAATGGGGCCACCAAAACCTAAAGTGATGTGCATCTTTGATATGCTTCATTATATCTGCAAGTCTTTTCAGGTCATTCTGTGAAACCCACTCATCCTAGTGGTCCAAAAAGTCCATAGATGGTTCATGTCGTATCCTTCCTCATTGCTCTTGTTCCGTGAGTTCTCCACTAGCTTACATCCTCCACCTAACATAGACGGTGGAGCTCTTGGGTAGCTATAGCCATATAAATCATTTCCTAAAGGCGCAGGCAATTCATTCATTCTTCATAAAACATTCCCCTTGGCTCCATACTACACACGTAGATACGTTTAGCAAGCTGAGCTGTGCAGGGAAATCTCTTAGAACCCACCAGAGGCTTCCTTGCTACCTGGCACTTTTTAAAAAAATGCAAGAGCATGCTAATTTATGATCTGTTTAACTAAGTTGGAGTATTAATTAAATAAAGCAAGAGGCTGACTAGGACTCAGAGAGCAGAGGGAAATGAGGGGGAAAAAATCCAACAGCTTTGGTACAAAATTGCAAAGCAAACACTTTGGTTGTAACCACTGGAGGTTTCCCTCAGGTCTTCCATCAAAGCACAAAGCAGGGAGGGCAAAGATGAGATATGATATAGCCAACAGATGTGCGCTTTTAAAATATGCATCTGCCAGCCGAGCAGTTTAAGGAGCCAGAGGGCTACCTTGTAGATCTTGCTGCACTCATGGGACCGTGAGTGAATTCCAGACCCTGCTAGGCAAGCTGGGGGTTGCAGACACGTTAATTAGTGTTGAGTTTCCAGATCTCAGATGCAACCAGGCGAATAAAAACTTTGAACATAGCAGTTGCATTGCCGAGAGGGAGAGAAAGGAGTGTGGAAGAATGAGGGAGAGTGAAGGAAAAAGCTGTTGTCCCTCAGAGAACAGGGCTGAAAAGAAGAACAGTTCAATGGCAGAGAGCATTTTTGGATGCAGAAGGTCACTGGTCCAATCCCTAGCAGCTCCAATCAGATATGAGGTGATGAGAAAGAATTCCTACCTCAATTTCTGGAGAACCAGGACCAGTTACAGAAGCACAGGAGTTGGAGGGGGGCCTTGTAGGACACAGTTCACTCTTTGTTCGAGGAAATCCAGCATTGTGGCACGTCCACCAGATGGCAGTCCACCTTCTCTCAAGGACCTCCAGTGGTGGAGAATTTTCCACAAGGGCTGATGGGATGGGGGAGCTGTACAAATTACTGGGGCCCTGGTGTGTAGAAGAAGACCTGGAACTGACTATGTGGTATATATTTTCTCTTTAGGGAAGAAGAGCCTCAAATCCAATATTTTTTGATACCATGAGAGGAGGAAGAGCAGATACCAGCCATGCTGACTACAGACTCAGCAGTTTGCATGCAGCAAAATGGCCTCAGATTACATACCAAATGTTAGATGGGTATCAGTTGCCAGTGCAGCTGGTATCAGTTCTTGCTCTCAGTACTACAAACCCAGGTGACTGAGGTGAGTAGTATATACTATATAAAACCCACCACAAGTCTTGTGAGAGGAAAAGGGCCCTTTCACACTTTGCACGTTGCTTTCACTTTATCAGCCACGGCTGCATACTATGAAATCCTAGGGTTTGTAGTTTGCTGAGAAATTAGAGCTATTTAGCTGAATATTCTAAACAACCCTCCCTAAACTGCAAATCCCAGGATTTCATAGGGCATTACCATGACAGTTGAAGGGAAATCATAGCACTATATGTAAGTGTGCAGGTTCTAATGAGATCTCTAATCTCATGGAAGTCTGAAACTGTTGCCTGAGGTATTGCTCCCATAAGACTTGATGTGGGTTTTATATAAGCCTGTGTACTGGCCAGTTTTAAGATGGCCTGGCAACAGAGAGGGCTGTCCCAAATTACTGTTTGAAAAATTGGGTAACCCTAGCTGGAGGAACCAAAAAAAGGGCTCAAACCCACTCTCAGCATCCCTGCCTGAGAATGTGGCATAGCCCTTCAGAAGTGCCAAGCAATGGCAGGTGAATGTCACCCATCCTTCTTGGGCCAATGAAACTGGTTCTCTTTCTGAAGGGACAGAATAGGCTGGGAAGGTGGTGCTGCTATGATACCTTGCCTTGGAATCATTTCACACACTGGACAGGTTTTTTCTCATTGCTGTCATATCATGCAAAACCAGGGTAAGAAACCTCAGGCTCTGGGACTGAATCTGGCCTCTTGAGATGTCTGCCTTGCTTCCTGGGCTTCTGTTGACTGTCCCTTCTTCATGCCATCATCTTTTAGTGGGTTTCCAGCATTCGTAGAGTATGCTTAACTCCAAGGTGAAGCTGATTCTAAGTATGATGGTATATTTTTGGCCACAACCTTTCGTTCCCCCCCACCCACCAAGGATATGTGGCCATGGTGAACTTCTCTGAAACTGACTGCTGTAAGAATTTGGTGGGGGCCAAATTACAGGCTGACATCTTTGCTGTGAACTCTGCAGACTAATTTATTGTTTAGTCCAAAGACCATTGCAAAGAATAAAAATAAAATAAGATAATACAAAATATCCCAGCTTTCATACAATTACAACATCATAATTTAAATTAACAAAATAAAATATGTGCATAAACTTGAAGTAAATAGCATGTATTATAAAACAAGTCACATTACAGTAACAAAGGGACTAAGATCAAGTGTAGTGACAAAGTTGAAATGGTCAGAATTCTGGCTAGAGACATGCTCCAGCTGGCAAATTTCTCTTTGGATAAAGAGAACAGTGTGAGATTGCCCAAGATTTCCCCCAAAACACTACTCTGCACTGGAAAAATACTGAATTGGCAGTGGTAGGTGGCGGCTTGGGAATACCAACAAGCTCAGGCCGTGTTTTTAGCAAGCCTTTTAAAGGACACTGGCCCTGCTAAACCCCCACTTTCTTAATTGTGTATCTTTCTAACTATGTAAGGTACATTTTAAGACAGATCTTCCATTTTGGTGGTAATAGTATAGCCCCAGTGAGTGTATTTTCTTTTGCTGACTAAGAACTGGGAATACAATGTTTATTTACAATGGTTTGATTTAAAAGCAAAAAAAGCTTGACAGTAAAGGTGATTTTGCAAAGATTTCAATGGACAAATGCCTGTTGCTTTTGTTGTGGCAACTGTATTCCCACACTGATTTAAGAGTGAAGGTAGGTCTTACAGGGTCTCTCTCTGGCAAAGTTAAAACCAGAAGAGGGGGGGGGGGTTGTTTTTTGTTTTTTTTTACGAGAACTTCACTGAAACTGAATTCATCCCTCAGGCTGGAAGAGGTTCCCACTTGTGCTAATCTGTTAATCATTTAAATATGCTAAACAATTAGGTATCTAAATCTCGGTGGAAGTCCTCATAGTTCAGTGGTCAGCATAGAATTCACTTGAGCGAGCCATGGTCTTTAAACTTCAGTTCTCCACCTGCAAAATGGTGTGTGTGTGGTTGTATACTGTACTTTTGTTTTAGGGTTTTTGCAGAAATGGATTTAATAAAGATCATTGGAATATCTGTTAGGAGAGCTATGTACTGATATAAGAGCATGCAAGGACTACTAGAGATATCATAAACCACTGTACCATTGGAGATTTTTGGAGAGCATTGTGCTGATAAAATAGCCTAAGATTTCCAAATGGCCACAGAACTTTGCAACTACCCAGCATGTACTACTTCTGAAGCAACATTGAAAAGACAGGGGATGGAGTGCCAAGGAGGCAAGCAAGCATGATCTGAAGACCCAGACCAAAAGGACAGGTGTGGGTAATTGGAACTTTCCTCTCCTAATATCTGAGTCTCTGGTTGTGGGGTGGAACGTTTGGTAGGATTCAGGTAAGGTAAGGCATGGTGCAGCTCAGGGTCCTTCAATATCATGGACAGCTCTTATGAAGTCATATTCAGGCTTAGGTTGACATTCAACCCAACAGATAGATAGATTGTTCAGACAAGCAATTTTCTGGACCTGACTGAAGCTTTAAATCAGGATGGAGGCTGTGTGGCCTTCCAGATTTTTTTTTGGGGGGGGGGCAGACTACAACTCCCTCAGCCATTGCCAACATAGCCAATAGTGAGGAATGATGGGCATTCACTCTCCATATCCTTCTGGAGGGCCACAATTTTAGGCTTGTAAAGAAACTCTTGTCCAGATAATTTTTAAATTGTGGATTTTAAGCTATGAATTTTAAATATGGACTCATTGTTTTAATAGGTATTTATCTTATTTGTTTTTTAAATTGATGTTATGTGTTTTAATAGATGTTGTGTGTTTTTAATGGGTGTTATATGTTGTATGTTAATCTGTTGTTGTTCCCTGCCTTGATCCATGGAAAGAGGCAGGTAAGAAATTGTTGTTGTTCTTGTTGTTGTTGTTGTTGTTGTGAGGGAAATCTTTCCTTCCTTAGATCTGTAAGAAAGGTCCTGCCTTCCTGGAAGGATTTTTTTTATTTTATTTTTTTTTAGTATTTAGAAGGGATATATTTTTGTATACAAGTATGCATTTGAACTAGGTTGAAATGAAATGTATGTATTCTGTGGCCCATGGGCATGGGAAGGTGCAGGGGAAGACCTTACTGGGCTGTGGAGAATTCAGGGGAGGTATCAGTTGAGTCAAAAGAGGGCCATAGTTGGAGATTCCACTGGGAATTCACCTGGCCCTCCTTCGACTCAGATGATACCTCCCCTGAGCTGTCCGCAGCCCGACAAGACCTTACCCTACACCTCTAGCAGTGTCAAATCTTTGCAGATCAGGAAACCTCAGGGATCCAGTTTCCTGTCTCTATCTTAGGAGGCTTCAGTGCTCTCCTCCAATTGAAGGGGAAGTCATATTCCTGGGCCATCATGTTGTAGGACAGAGATGACACAGTGCAGAGGACCTTGATGGTTCCCCAGCATTGCACAGAGGAATGGTATCTATGTGAATTGTATAATTAATCACCATCAACAACATTAGCCAAGAACTCTGGCCTTGTGCCTCCTGTCAATGCTGTAGAAAATTCATTATGTTGTTACTTGTGCCTGTGGATTATATTTGACAGCATGAGGCTCTACAACAATCAGATTTCACAGAATGGAAGCATTGCATCAAGGTGACAGTTGTACGCAAGGAGAATAATCTTTGCTTCAGTTTTCTGGTGGCTGTTAAGAACAAAGTCCCTTTAAAAGCAATCTTCTGAGGCTGACTCAGCCAACATTCATACCTATTACTTTTTCTAGTTGTTCACGGGTATTGCATTCCTATTTTGCTGGGTTAACTGTCTTTCCTAGAAGCCAACAAGCCTGAAGCCATTAGTGAACCAAAACAACCCAGATATAGAAAGTGGCTGTATTTGGCAAGTGTCCTATATGGAGTTCCAGAGTTGATGGATGCTTCTACTGTTGAAAATATCTCTTGGAGAGGGAGAAGCTGTGAGCATCCCGCACATGCCAATTTTATCAATTTCTAGTGCTGCTCACTATTTAGAAGTCTTTGCATTATGTCCTCATTTTGTCACCTTATAGTGAGAATGTGAAAAACTTCCCCTCTCTTTTTATTTGAATCCAACTTGCATTTCCTTCCTACCTTCATTTCATACAGGGTTGCAAAACTTTCTGTTTTCTTCCCACATGAAAGTTGCACAATATTTTAAACACCTTTTCCCTTATATGTTTGTTGATTTATGTGTCTATCTTATTTATGCAACTATTTTTCATTAACAAAAACAGGGGTAGAAATAGTGCGATATGGAATATTAGCCCCAACAGGCACGACCTCAGATAGAGACAGGATATCCTCAATTGACAGGATAGCCAGAAAAGTCCCAAAAGTACTGATTAATTTTATCAACTCTGATCAAGAAGATTCCAGTCTAGAAATAAACAGTAAAAGACCATCAGCATATATCACTGTGCTATATTCATGTGTTCCCTGTAAAGACTCAAAATTGTGGGATTTTGCTTAACTGCACATGTAAATGTCTCTAAGCATGTCAAACATTGAGGGGAAAAGAGGACATCCCTGTCATGTAACCCTCTTTAGGTGAAAAAGTTAGAAAGTATTCCATATGTGATCACTCTCAATCCCAGCTAGGGTGAATGCAGTTTGACATCACTTTAACTATCATGGCTCCACCCTGTGGCATCCTGGGATTTGTAGTTTCTTGAGGCAGCAGAGCTCTATGACAGAGAAGGCTAAATATCTCACAAATCTACCAATCCCAGAATTCCATAACATTGTGACATTAAAGCAGTGTCAGACTGCATTATTTCTGCAGTGCGGCAGCAGTCCGTGCACATTTTAAAGTGTGCGCATTGTTCTGACTTTTTTTCCCATGGAAACTTCTTGTAACCATCACAAATATGAAAAAAGCTCAAGGCAGGGTACCTGTTCTCTAGCAACAAGTCTCAGGAGGTGCCGAAATGCGAGTTCTGTCATAATTATTAAGCCCGACAAAATTTCTTTCCATCCCTACCTTATGGAGAGTGCACCAGGCTTCCCTCCCTCCATGCTCTTTGGCATAGGAATATAGTGCTTCTATGTAGTCACTGTTAGTCAAGATCCTAGTTGGAGCATATGGAGCATATTTGCTCTGTGTGCATAGCTCCATGCCTGCTGTCTTCCCCAGGCAGCTGCCAGCCTCCATGGGGTCACTGCTACATCTGTTAAATGGCCATAGAAGGGGAAGCAGGAGGGGAGTGACCACGCATCAGAGAGTGGAGGCAAAACAGTCATAATTGTTCCTCTTCTTCTCTCTAGCAAACTACAAGGAGATAAAAAGCAATTCCTGCTAGGGATGGAAAAAATATCGCAAATATTTGAACAGTAGTAGGGAAAAAATGGGTTTCTCAAGTTTCAGGAAACTCCAACAAAAACAATCTTGGATGAATGAGAATCTTTGCAGTCCAGTACTTAACTCTGTACAAAATCTGCATGTGGTATTTTTGCATGGGGAACAGGATTTTCAGCACATACAAAATCTGCATGTGGTATTTTTGCATGGGGAACAGGATTTTCAGCACAGGGAAGAGTGTTTTCTGTGCAGAAAATGCTGTTTCCCATGCCAAAAGGTCATGTGCAAATTTGGTGCAGAATCACTCCCAAACTACAGGATTTTCTGGAGGTACCAATTCTCTCTCTCTCTCTCTCTCTCTCTCTCTTTTTTTTTTTTTTTTTTTGGCAAGAAAATAATATTCTTGGTCAGAAAGTTTTCTACTCAAAATACTATGTGTGGATTTTGTGCAGAATAAATCCTGCATAGCATTTAAAACCTGCAGTTTTTAAAGATATCCTCACTGCAGGAAGAAAATTGCTCATATTGCTTGCTGATTCCTTTGAGAACAAAATTAGCCAAGAATTACATTCCTTGTCCCTACTGCCCAGTTTTCTCTCCCCTCCCCTTCTCCCTCACAGCAGCCACACAGGGTTTGACAGCTGCTGGGGAGCTGAATGAGGACAAGATGCTAGCGACAATAGCCTCTGGTGTCCCATTCAAAAAAAGACCCATGCATGTATATCACAAACAGGATTCCAGTTTTCACTTTTCTCTCATTCTTCTAAACCTACAATTCGGAACTTTTTGAAATATAACTTAGCTAAACTTGGGTCGAACTTATCTTCGCTTCCTCCCATAAAATCCTCCCCGCGTACTCCGGTCCTCTGGGAGGAATTTGCTTCAGCCACAAAAATCTAGGCTGTTTTCAACCTCCCAGAGGGCCTTTTTGGTAATCACCCCCAAATTATGGAATGGCCTGCTGGACGAGATCCGTCAGATGACGAGTTTAAGTAGCTTTAAAAAAGCACTAAAGACAGATCTCTTTCGGCAGGCTTTTCCTGATTAGATTCTGGCCTCAGGAGTTGCATCTCCTGGCCTCTTCTTTTACCCTGACTCGCTGACTGTTGATTTTTGCATTTGTTTATTATTGTGATTTTAAGTTTAAGTGGATTTTAATTTGATACTAGTTTGATATCTTTTTATGGGGTAGGGTGGGGTGGGTGGTGCTTAAGGATTTTAGTCTGTATTGTTGTATTTTAACTGTTGTAAGCTGCCCTGATTGTTTTTAACAGGGTGGGGTGGGGTTATTATTATTATTATTATTATTATTAAACACTGATCACACACACAAAAAAGCTTATGTTACTTCCAACCCACTGATCATAAGCTCTGGGCTCCTCTTATTGTCCAAAACCCGTTTTCTACTATTGTGTGATAGAGGCTGGCAGGTGACAGAGATAGGGGGCAGGAACATACAATGAACAAAGTTCAGATAATGTATAGTTTCCCAATGGGCAAAGTCCAACCTGCAGGGTCCCCCAGAGGTTTAAACAAAATGCTCCAAAATGCTTTCCACATTTGGAAATCCCCCAGGACACCAGGGATCAAAAACATTTTGCAATTTCACCCCCAAAACAATGCCCCTATATGCTCTCTGGGGGACAGAGGTCATTTCCACCATATAGGGTGGAAGGGGGGCTGGACAATTTCAGCCCTAGAGAACCCTTTTTAAAAAAAGGTAGTGAACAGGAAGTGATTTTTGTTCACTTCCTGTTGTTAAAAAAGGCCTCTCCTGGGCCTAATATGACACAAGAATGCTCCCCTCCCAAACCTGGTGAAAATGTCTCCCATGCACCTTAGAGGGTGTTTGGGAGCATTTGGGAGCAAAAAAATAATAATCCCTTTTTGTGGAGATGGGGCTATGTAGCCCTCCAAGGTCTCCTTAGGCATCAAAGCAGTCCCCTAATGTTCCACAGTTGTCCCTACTATCTCTCTCTCTCTCTCTCTGGCTTTTCTTCGCAAATGAAGATTCAGGAAGGACTCATCCCGCGCTTTCTGCAAGCGCGCTGATGACTAAAAAGGCCAATCCGAGATAAACAAGTCCGGTTGCAGAAAGCACAGCAGAAGGTCTCCTTGGGTGATGTTTCTGGGTTCTGATTCTTTCTGCGTTGTCGTTTCTCTTCAAGACTTGTTTGGCGTGAGTTCTCAAATAAGGCTGCAGCATTATGGATAGTGCGTCTCCATGCCTCCCGATGTGAGGCCAGGGCAGACCACTGTTGGTGATCAGTTTGGCCGAGCCTGAGATGTTGTTTCAGGGAGTCTTTGTATTGCTTCTTTGGAGCACCCCTCTTACGCTAACCCGTGGCGAGTTCACCGTAGAGTACTATTTTGGGGAGGCGATGGTCCTCCATCCTAGAAACGTGCCCTGCCCAGTGCAGCTGCGTTCTCAATATCATGGCCTCAATACTGGTGATCCCTGCTTGCTCAAGGACATTATTATTAATATAACCTAAATATGATACTAATATACTATTCCTTCTTTAATATGGAATAATTAACTATATTTTCAAGATGATAGATGAAAAGCCAGATAACAGCTTGCTTGGCGGCTTTGCAAGAGCATCAGGTTAGGCAGAGTTGGACAGATGCAGCTTATAATAATTAACAACATTGTACTTCCGGAAGACACATGGAAAATGTAGCAAAGGGTGTCTGCACCAGGTAGATGTGTAAACGGTATGCAGGGGGATGTTGATTACATGCTTAAATCTCTGTCAGGAAACTCCACAAGTCGATAACCCAATTCTGACACATTTTGCCAGATTTCAGCTGGGTATGAAATTTAAAATCGGCCCTCTGTATTTGAAAAATGAAAGAGTTGCAAGCTTTATTTGCCATGCAGCAACTGAAGCTTGGAAAAGTCAAGTTTCATAAAAGTAGGAAGTAGCTGAGGAAGTTGGGAGAGGCTCATGAGAGGCCAAAGGCAGATTTCCCTGGATACGCAAACGCCTGCTCTAGAAATGTATAATGAATAATTGATATATAACTAATTTTTACATTCACCTTTTGCTGTTTTTCTGTTTCTTCTACCCACCCAGCCCGCCCATCTCTGCAGCTTTTTTTTTTTTTTTAAATTGACTCGGCTTTCCACAAACTCCCATTAGGAATAAAGCTTTCCTAAATCAACTTGAATTATTAATGATACAGATTAAGTCAATTCAGACAGAGAGCTTTAAACTGACAGCAAAGCAAATGCAGATGGGGAGGGGCAAGGGAGTGTTCCCTGGGTGGTCAAAAGGTTTTAAGGAGGAGCAAAAAAGGGAAAACAAAATCCTGGAAGGGGAAGAATGTAGCAGAAGTATTTCATCAAAATGCTATCAGTCCTTGATGTACAAAGTACCCTCTCATCAAGTATTACTGGGTTACATGTCTGTAGTAATTACAGCATAACTGGGTTGAACTACACATCCAGGCTCTGTAGGATTTTCACTCTTATGTATGTGGATGTATGCATGCATAAGCATAATGCTTTGGGAGGAGGGTGTGGGTTTTTGGGGGGGTTGCAATGTAGAATAGAAAGTGTGTATAGAAAAAAGGTGAGCAAGGGATGAGACATAAGGCTTAACCAGTAACACGCAGTGTGGAAGACATGAATAGAAAGGAGCTTTTGCCCTCTTTCACCATACTCAGTCCCAAGACCATCCAATGAAAGTGTATACAGGGGAGTTGCAGAGTAGATTAAAGGACATAAGTATTCATGCTTCTTCTAGTTAAAACAGGAGAACCTGGGGTCTCACCCAAGACATGGAACAAGCACAAAGAAGCCAGAAGTTGATCACAAGCAATGTGGAACAAGATTGAGATGTGAGAGGTCAAAGTAAAAGACAATGACTTGAATCTAAGGGTCAGTCTAGATAGTGAAATAAATCCTCTTAGAATTGGTGGGGGGGGGGTTTCCCTGTGTGTCCAAATGGGATCCCGCAGTGGTCTGTCGTTTATGGTAGGGAGGGGGAACAAAATTTGGGAAAACTACATGGCTTAAAAAAAAAAAACAACGACAGAAATGTGCACCCCCTCTCGTTGGAACAACCAATTGCATCAAATCACATTCCTGGATAAGAGAGGAAGTTGATGGGAGGGGAAATAGAAGGGGCGAGCACAGGTAGCTCCAAAGGAAGTACATGACCACAGAGGCAGTCTAAATACCATAAGAGTTGTCACAGAAAGAAGTGGGGGAGGCCCGTCCTCTGCTGCCTCAAAGGACAGAACCACATCTAATGGTTTTAAATTACAAGAGGGTAGATTTCAATTGAACATTAAAAGAAACTTCTTGACAGTAAGAATGGTTTGGCAACGGAATTAATTGCCTTGAGAGATAGTGGACCCTCCTTCTCTGGATGTATTCAAAAAAAGAGATCAGACAGATGCTGCTCGCTAGGAAGGGTTTTTAATAACAATTGTATTATATGTTGATTTTAATTTGTATTGATTTAATAATGTTTTAAGGGGGGGAAGGGATTTTGAATTGTTTTATACCATGTACTATTTTACTGTTGTAAGCCACCCCAATTGTTCGCAGAGGGGCGGGATATAAATACATTTTATTATTATTATTATTATTATTACCTGCTGGGGATGCTTTAGGTAGAGATCCTTCACTGAACAGGGAGTTGGACTCTTTGGTTCATGGGGCTCTTTCCAACTCTGTGAGTATGATTGTGCCTCCTTGGAAAATCCCCACACTCATAGCTGACCATCCATGACATTTTACTATCCAGGGGATGACAGAAGACACCCAGGCAGTGCCTGGCTGCCTTTCTACAGCTGGGAGTACAAAAGAAACATCCTCCTCTTGGGCATCTAGGAGATCCATATAATCCATATATATATATAATCCATAGAATCCATAGAATCCTCCTACCATATAATCTGCCCCACACCCTTAGATCTTCTGGGAGGGGTTTATTGCAACCGATGAGATCTAGATTAACATCAACCTCTCAAAGATCTTTTTCTGTCACTGCTCCCAGACTATAGAACGCCCTGCTGGAGGAGAGCTGTCAAGCAACTAGCTTGGAGAATTTCAAAAAAGCCATCAAAACGGATCTCTTCCAGCAGGCCTTCCCTGAATAGAACATACCATTTTGATGGATGCTTCTCCCTCTTTTTATGTGTTTCTGTTTTTATGTTTTGATTCTATAGTTTTAAAGTTTTAGGGTAGTTATTTTATGTCACTGATGAATTTGCCAGTTATTTTAAATATATGCACTATTATATGTAATTTTAAGGGGGGTAAATTGTTTTAAGTTATTACTATCGTTATGGATTTGTTTTTATATCCAATTGTTGTGAGCCACCTTGATTGCCTAATAGGCAAAAGGCGGGGTACAAAAATAAAGTTGTTGTCGTTATTATTATTATTATTATCCAGAAGAAACATCTGGCTGCAGAAATGCCTCTGGAACCTATCTGGGGACCCCTGTCTTCCCCTGCTCACAAAATGGCCATGGGGGTGTGCTTCATCAGCTGGCAGATCAGCTGCTCATGCAGGCTGGGGTGTGTGGTGGATGTACATGTGATGGAGATTTACACTTCGGCAACGTAAGCCCATGGCTTTTGAATGCCAAGTTTTAATATTTCTTTGACAAGCCGACCCACTGTTTTATATTGCAAAGTCACTTTGTTATCAAAATTCATTTGCTACACTGCACAGCTGGAGGGGGGAGAGTTAAGAAGTCAAGAATAAGAGAGGTGAAAGGTGAAGAAAAATGTGCTCAAATTATCCTTGGGAGTTTGGAACAAAATTCTGGTTTGTTTGAAACTAGCTAACATGTTTCCTCTATCTTCTTGGCTACCTGCCTCATGTACTTTAGGAAGGAGGCTCTTCTGTCTAGAAAGATCACAAGACGATAAATGTACCTGTCTTGAAGATGCCACAGGATGTTTTGTTTATGCTGGAGCAGTGGAACAGCCCTCCCTCTTACATCCCTATGTCTGTTTCGGTGTGCTTGTGTGTGTACACAGTCTCATGTGCGCAGACGTTCCTTCCTTCCTGCACAAAAGACAAGCAAAATTGATTTACTTATATCCCTATTAAGCTGCTCTTAGCCAGGCACATGGTACAAGTTTGAAGTGCCGTATTTCATTTGTTCAGCGGCCCTATTGCCTGCCAAATTCATTACTGTACCATAACACTTTACACGAGGCGTGTGTGCTGCAAATAAACCAGAAAGGAAAAGGGAGGGTGGGAGCTGTTGTGGATGAAGGGGCACAGAGTTGGGGGGAGAGAGAAAGGACAGAAGTGAACTGAAGCAGCGAGACAAGGAAGAGGCATTTCTAGCTTTGCCTCTGCTGCTGTTCAGATCCACTTAAGTATCTGAGTCTTCCTTCCCTGGGTTGATTCTTTCCCTTTCTTAGTTGTTGCATGCATAGTTTGAAGCCCAATGAGACAGCGAATAGTATGGCGTGTCCAAGTGCTGAGGAGATGCAGGAAGCACCTTTGTGAAGAGCCCTAGGGGGATTTCCTCAGCATTAGGCAGAAGAATCAGGTATTTTTGCAGGCATGAGCTAACCGTTTTGTGGCTTCATAGGGCATAGTTGTGCGTGGCAGTTGTTGTATCTCAGTCACAGCTGGTGGCTTCCTCATCGGGTGCATTGAACTAGCTCTGGGTTTTATAACAGGTTTTTTTCAGGATCTCTCCAGATTGCTGAACCCTGTCCTCAAACTAGGTTCAGTACCATGGATAACTAGTCCAGAATAAAACACAGTCCAGATTCATAGTAATTCTGACATGGCTGCCACTGGTGTTAGTGCCGGAGATATTTTGTGAACTTGAACAATAGGGAGGTGGCCATAGTTAAATTTGTGATCTTGCCATGTGGGATGGGCATGAGGGACACAACACATTTCTAGTAACTATAAGTGAAGGGGAAGGAGATGATTCCCCAACAGTTGAGAGCCAGTGCAGTCTAGTGATGAGAATGTTGGACTGGGACTTGGGAGCTCCGGGTTCATTTAGCATCGAAGCCAAGTGGGTCATCTTACTAGACCAGTGGCTCTTAACCTTTTCTTTACCAGGGACCTGCTTCAAATATCTTTTGTTGCCGCTGATCCCCCAAGACTTCAACAGGAAAGAAGATTTAAAACCATGGTGGTGATGATGATGATGATGATGATGATACACAAGCCATTAAAACTTTCCTCAGAGGCACTGGAGGAAGGAAAGACTTTTCTTCTGCTTCTTCCTGCAAGTTTGTGGCTGAAGCAGATTGAATGGCAATGTGCCAAGCCTTTGCCTTGGCTGCTGTCATGTGATCTCTCCACTGCAGGCAGGAGGTGGGCCAAGCAGCCTTCAAGCCTTTGTGGACCCCCTGTGAAGACATCCCAGCCCCCTGGGGGTCCTCGGACCACAGGTTAAGAACCACTGCACTAGTCCATTTACTCTCTGTCTCACACCTACTTCACAGGATTCTTATGAGGCAATAGTGGGCAGGAGCGTGCCCAGTACACCACCTTAAGACCCTTTTGGAAGAATGGCCAGGATAGCAATGTAACAAGCAAAGAAATAATATTTATATATCTGTATTCTGGAGACTAGAACATGAACCAATGGATTCAAATTACAAGAAAAGAGATTCCATCTAAACATTAGGAAGAACTTCTTCACAGTAAGAGCTCTTCAACCATGGAATAGACTGCATTGGAAGATCGTGGACTCTCCATCTTTGGAGGTCTTTAAACAGAGCCTTGATGAACATCTTGCAGGAGTGGTTCAATTGTGCATTCTTGCATGGCATGTGGTTGGACTAGACAGCCCTTGTGGTCTCTTCCAACTCTATAATTCTAATAGATATATTCTAAGTACAGCATCTTAGTTCCTGCTTGTACTAGGACAGCACCCAAGGACAGCAGGATAGCTTATAGGTTTGGGAGGGTTAGTTGCTACAGGAGGGGGTGAGAATCACTACTTTGCTTGCGTAATGACCATGGCATCCTCAGAGACCTCATAGGCAGTTCTCTAGAGCTCCCAGAGGCTGAAGTCCAAGAGAATGACTCCTCCATCACCCACCTTGATCTCCACCATCTAGTAAATGGCTGAGTTGAGGGGGGAGACATTGAAAATATGGAGTTTGAAGAAGGAAAGGCAGACAAGGAATAGTGCTGCCTGAGTGGAACATTATGTCCCATCTGACAATGCAGGATCTTACACATGGTCTTCCGCATTCTCTAATGTCTTCAACTTTCCAAAACATTATCATCTTCCCTAGTGAATCATTTCATCTCCTGATATGCCATTTTGGATCCTATATGGGAGAAAAAGCGGGATGTACCCACAGAGGGGGTAAAATGAGTCCACTCCCCTCTGCAAATAAGAATTCCGTCACAGAACTGAAAGTCTCCTTCAGTCCCCAAGTTTCTAAGCATTGCCGTAACTTAGAACTTCAGTTGTGGCATCACTAAGGCTGGCATCACTTCTCTACCTGATGGTGTCACCTGGTGCAGTTCAACCTCTTCGCACCCCCCAGTGCCTCCACTAAACTTCAGCTGAGCATTTAGAATTACAGTTTAGGCATCCAAAGAAAAGGAACAGACAAAAGTACCAAGGGAGCATGAACACAGCAAATGTAAATGTTCTAGGAGTAAACTCTTTCCAGTGTCTCACTCTCTGCAATGCTAGAAATTTGGGAACTGAACACAAATTTCATGGGATTGGGGGAGAATTCTTATTTTCCACAAACAGCCATATCTCTCACTGAAGAAACCAGTTAAGAGACTGCCAGGGTGGATGGTTGGGGACAGTCTGTACATCTCAACTCCTTCACATCCATTATTAGCTGTGTCTGTGGAGGGGAGACCTGCTAGTTCCTTACCTGCTTCCCCAATGGCTAAACCTGAACCCATTTAACTGCTTTTTCTTCAGCACCTATAACCACTGCTGGCATTTGAGAACAGCAGACTGCATTTGGACTGCACAGCTACGGGGGAGAGTTAGTGCAACCTCTGATAGACAAGGATTTGCAAACATAAATAAGAGCTCCAGCAGCATTTCCAATTTCATATGGCTTTAGCAAGAGATAATCATTTAGCAGCCAGCGCTGAAAGGCAAGAAGCAAGGAAGTGCATTGTCCAGGGGGTGGGGAGGGAGAAGATTTCTCGCTGTTTATGGAAATCATCAAATCCCCACAGTATCTCTCCCTCTGTAAGTAGTTTTTGCTCACACAAATGTCTTTGCCATTTATCTGCCACTTAAAGCACTGCACCCAATCTCTCTCTCAAACACACACACACATACACACACACAAACAAACGTGCTCATAAAGGCACAAACTGGGGAAATGTCTAAAGTTTAGTGGCACACTATGTGCTTTGCATGCATAAGGTTCCTCTCTCAGTCCCTTTCATTTCTGGCTAGAAAGGTCTTAGATAGGGGGCATGACAAACCTCTACGGCTGCATGAAGTCCTAGGCCTTTTCACAATGCATAATTATAGCACTATGATTCCACTTTAATTCTCATGGCTGCATCCTATGGAAGCCTGCACTTTGTAGATGAAGTACTAGAACTCTGGCTGATCATTCTAAAGGGCCCTCCCTAAACTGAAAATCTCAGGGTTCTATAGGATGTTGTCATGGCACTTAAAGTGGAATCATAGCTCTATAACTATGTAGTGTGAAAGGGGTCTTGAAAGGTCTCTGCAAGTGAATGAAGGAAATACAGGCCCAGGTGAACCGTCAACCAATTCAGCATAAGCCAGCTTCATGAGTCCCCAGCCACATACAATTCTCTGGCTTGCCTCTCTGCTTTCTCTCCTGCTCTCCAGCTCCAGTACCGTACATTCACCTCAGAAGCTTCTAGTGGTAGGAATAAACAGATCTGTTAAAAATGCTTCCAATTCTGTTTTTAATTCAGGAAGTAAATAAGAGGTAAATAGGTAGGGTAAAACCTCAACAGAGAAGTATCATCTCTGTATCTTAATATTCTGCAGTGGGAAAGAATGTTGAACAAGATTTTTTTAATGGTCCAAAAATGTGTTTCTTGATTGTCAGGAAACCTTGACAAGGTGAATCCTGAGCTGATGAGAATATTTCTAGTTTAGTATTTATCCTGTCCAAAGTCACACATGGCTGTTTTGTATGAGCCATTTTTGTGCAGAAAACTTATGCTTCCAATGCAGAAATGGAGTTTTCAGTACAACGATGCATGTGAATTTTGCACAGAATCAGCCCCAAACTGCAAAGAGTCTGTTTTTTGAAGGCTTTCTTGCAATGGCCAAGAAAATTGCTAAAATTACTAATTTCTTCCTTTAAGAGCTAAGAGCTGTTCGGCAGTAGGACACACTCCCTCGGAGCGTGATGGGGTCTCCTTCCTTGGAGGTCTTTAAACAGAGGCTGAACTCCAGAGAATCATATAGTTGGAAGAGACCTCAAGGGCCATCCAGTCCAACCCCCTACCTTGCAGGAATACACAATCAAAGCATTCCCAACAGATGACCATCCAGCCTCTGTTTAAAAAACTCCAAAGAAGGAGACTCCACCACACCTCCCTGGCAGTGGATTCCACTTCTGAACAGCTCTTACTGTCAGGAAGTTCTTCCTAATGTTTAGGTGGAATCTCTTTCCCATGCTGTTAGTGACTACTATCCTGGGTTGGATTCAGACTTAGTCTGGATTTAACTGTTCACGTCAATAGGTCTTCTTTAAGTATGACTAAATCAGGACTCAACCCATTACACCAATTCCTTCTTTACTTAAGTTAATCACTCATTTATTAAATTACCAATGCAAGTTTTCTTGTCTTCATCTAGCTGGTATCCCAAGTTACAGCTACAGGTGGGGCCAGAGCTGGTATGATGGCAAAGGTGGGAACAGCCACCATTGTTGGTCTCACAGCTGTTCACAATTTCCATTTCTATTCGGTAGCATTGCTGGATTGCCATCTGTCGGGGATGCTTTGATCAAGATTTCCTGCGTGGCAGGGGGGTTGGACTGGATGGCCCTCGTGGTCTCTTCCAACTCTGCAATTCTATGATTCTAAGAACAAATTTAACGGAGAATTAGATCCCTAAGTATTCTAATCTCTATTCCTTCATTAATTCTCCCCCCCAAAAAAATGCATCTTTATCATCTCAAACCTTCATCTACCAGCTGACAACATACTTTGTTCAGTGAGGTTCATAGGTTCCATCCCCACCATCTCCACTTAGATTGGTGTGTGAATTACTCAGCACTACAGATGTTGTACTGCAACTGCAGAGTTTGGAACGACATTTGCCTGAGACCTTGGAGAGCTCCTACCTGGCAGGGCTCTGGTAAGGCAGTAAAAATCAGAAGGAAGTTTTAAGCCACCACTACTTCAAACCATGATTTCAAATTCTGACTTGCTGAATGATGATTTGCCAATTCAGAGTTCCTAGAAAATCACAGTTAAGCTTTGTGAACCATTGCTTGATATTCTGTTTGAATGAATGGTGAGCATTCCTGTTCATCTATTAGCATCCCTCTGGCAAGTCATAATGTAATGTGGGGGCTTTTTGTTTTGTTTTGTGGTCCCTGCCCCCTGCCACAGTGCTTAATCTTGAAAGCTATAGGTCAGATAAATTGAACTTGTGCATATCCATCTACCTCAGAAGTGGGTAACACATGGTCCTCCAGATATTGTTGGACAGCCCTAGTCAAAGGAATGATGTGAGTTGCCATCCAACAATATCTAGGATGCTTCACAGTTCTCATTCCTGCTGTGCACCACACACTTACACAAATGATCTGAAATACCCAGCCAAGAGGTCCCTCCATGATCCCCCTGACATACATCTGAACCCTCTCACAACATACACAACACTCTCCATCCTGTTACATGGCACACAGAGATCCATTGGCCTTTCTGCTTGGATTTATGGTATGACTCACAGGTGGAATGCAGAACCCTCTGGGCTCTAAAACCAGACATCAGTCAGTGTTAAGAACTTGCTGGGTTGTTAGTGACCTGACAAAAGTATTGACTCCCTCCCCCCCATGTCAGGTGGCAGAGAGGGATGAAGTCCTCGAAGCGTGACATCACCTGAGCAACAACCTCTGCTTCTCTATCGATCCTGCCTAATGAAAAATGAAACTAAAGCTTGGGCAGGTTAAAACAGCAAGCACTCTGTTAAAGATAAAGACAAGGAGGAGGAGGAGGAGGAGGAGGAGGAGGGGAGGAGGAGGAGGAGGAGGAGATGTAGATGGGACACCGGAGATGTGGGGAGACCACCACCACAGTCCTCTTACCTTGGAGGAGACAAGGAGAAACAGACTGGCTGCAGACCTGGGGAAGTGGCAGCTCTCAGGTGCCAAGGAATGCTGCATACAAGGAGACAAGGAAGAGGAAGAGGAGTGGGGGGAGGCATCAGTGAGGCAGGTACAGCCATATGCAGACTTGCATTGGGAGGGTATGTTCTCCAACTTGGTCTCTAAGTGGATGGAAGGTGAAGACCAAAGAACACAGCAGACAAAGGCCAGTGATTTATGCTGGTATAACCCCTGTTCACACCAGTGTAAGCACTTGGTTAAGTTTTGCTTAAGGAATCGTCCAATATCTCCTTTTCGGTGGTGCTGAGGAGCAGCACCACCCCACACCCCAAACAGTCACTGATTGGCTATGGGGTGTCCCCTCTGCTGCCATTGTTCAGCTGGGAAACTAGGAATAATTTTCACACATTGAATCCCCATTATAACAGTACACTGGCAGAGTTTTGTGCCCTGACAGTGTCCAATAGGATCTTGGCCAAAGGGTACTAGTCAGCCATATCCAATGAAAGTTGTGTTGACGGGGAAAGAAAGGAAGGCTTGGTTCTATCTGGAACTGAGAGAGAAAACGTTGGCCGCCTTGAGAATTTCGTTGCATAGAAGGTAACAGCTTCTTTTTGTTCTGGTCTAGTGAGTAGGCATAGGTAAGAACTGTTGTTGTTGTTTTTTTAACAAGAATGTATTCAAATTCACAATTTTTTCTGTTTTTCATGAGGAAAACTTGCATTCAAAAAACAAATATGGGGGTAAAAAAACAGTCTTGACCTCCTAGACCAAGAATTTTGAGTGATTTCACACTCTTAAAAAAAAAAATCTTACTTAAAAATTCCCAGGTTGTTTGCAGTGCTAACCTGGGGTTGCCACTTCATTTCACTGAGAGGAGAGGTATAGCTATGGACCTCTGAAGACATATAAGTATTTTGCCACACCCCCATGAAATTTTCCTTCAGTTACCCACATTTCTAGCATTGCAAAGAAGTTGCATAATTACAAATACAGTTGAGGCATCCAAAGGAAAGGGGCAGGTAAAGTTACAACACAAATACAGTTGTTCCTCCGTATCCACAGATTTGGTATCCACAGATTTAAGTATTTATGGCTTGAAAATATTCTTAAAAAAATAATAATCCAAAAAGCAAACCTTGATTTTGCCATCTTATATAAGGGACAGCATTTTGTTATGCCATTGCATATAATGGGACTTGAGTATTCACGGATTTTGGTATCCACGTGGGGTCCTGGAACCACACCCCAGCATATATGAAGGGACAACTGTATAAGCATTCTAAATGGGAACAATTTTCAAGGTCTCACTTGCAATGCTTCAAAATTGGGGATTGAAGGAAAATTTCAGAGTGTGTAGAATTCTTATTTGTGCTTTCATTTGCTGCTACTAACCCCCCCCCCCCATAGACATACCCTGTCTGAAAGGCTCCTCCTCTTTAATATTGATAAGGCAGACAAGCCATGAAACTGCTGAACAAAGCTTTCTAATGCTAGAACCACTATCACATAGCACTGTGTTGTCCTTGAACATCCAGCCTTTTTGCAAGAACTTTCAATAAGAGCTGTTCAGCAGTGGAATGCACTGCTTTGAAGTGTGGTAGAGTCTCCTTCTTTGAAGGTTGTTCAACAGAGGCTGGATGGCCATCTGTCGGGCGTGTTTGATTGAGTGTTCCTGCATGGCAGGGGGTTGGACTGGATGGTCCTTGTGCTCTCTTCCAGCTCTATGATTCTATGATTCAATGTACCTGTGTGAAAAAAATTGGATTTGGGCCACTGACCACAAAATGAATGTGGTAGAGTCTTGAATTTAGTGGTAAGGTGTGAGATAAATCAAGTTCCTTTTCATCCTTTCCCTCCTTGTCTCAGATATGATCACAACAGCCAGAGCAAAGAACACCTCTTGGTGTAGCAATTGGCATAGAACAGTTCTCCCTATAGAGATGTTCAATGTGACGTTGAAGGCCTCACAGCCCGGAAAAAAAAACAAAGGGAAATTGGCATAGAGCTGATATCTAGATTACGACAACTGGACATTTATACCTTTTGCTCCATGTGTGCATAGGTACTAGGGAGATGTGATTATCTATAGTCCATCAACCTGTGTACACACAAAAAGTATTCTGGTGCAGCCACCATGTGAAGTGCGTGGCAATTTGTGGTTGTTGTATGCCATCAAGTTGGCTCTGATCTATGGCAACCCTATCACAGGGTCTTCTTGACAAGATTTGTTTGGGGGGGTGTGTGCCTTTGCCTTCCTCTGAGGCTGAGAGAGTGTGACTTGCCAAAGGTCACAAAGTGGGTCTCCATGGCTGAGCAGTGATTCGAACCCTTGTCAACCAGAGTCCAAGTCCAACCTTCAAACTACTACACCACGCTGGCTCTTCATGCAGATTGCAAAATGTAATGTGCTATTTCAAGCAGCTTTTGGACATGTATTAGAGAGAAACTGCACACATCCTTTGAGAAGCTCATCTTATACCCTGAGAATCATAGATCTAAAGAATTAGACTTCCTTAATATGCTCACCTTTTGACCCTCATGGGAGAGGCAAGGTATTCATAGCAAATTATAGACTGAAAAACCCCAATGAATCTCCATTACGGCATGAAATGAAAAAGGAAAATGAAACTAAATGGAAGATCTCCCCTGGGCTGTTGGCGGCAGCAACTTATGAGCATCTTGTTAAGTGGGGGATGGTGGTGGGAGGCAGCAGCAGGAGGATAAACCTTGTTTCACTTAAATAAGCATTGCCACACTCCAGCATACTCAGACAGGGCACTGGTCTTCCCTTAACAGTGATATATGCAATGGTGGGTTTAGGGCTGGAAGCACAGTACAATGCAAAGTCTGGAGCCTGGCCATGGTTGCATTTTTAAGTTTCTCCAGAAGCAAGTCACAGGACTGAAAAGCCAGAGAAAAGAAATGTAGAGTGACCTTTTCCAAGATACTCTTCTGCAAAAAATATTGGGGTAGGTGGGGGAACTCCATTCATCAATTCAGACTGGCTATTAGCCATGAGAGTCGAACTGAACATCTATATTCCATGGCAGTACACTTTGAATTGTTTCTGTTTTCTGTAGAATAGATATAAATCATCATTCATTTACTTGTTTCTTATAGAGAACTCAGATGACTACTGATTTCAGGCTTTTCAGCATTATCTTTTTCTCACCCTTGAGCTGGTTTGTAGTGACTTTTTAAAAACCTTTGTATGTTTGTGGGCAGTGAACAGAATAAAAACCCAGGTTTTAGTCTGAAATTTAATGGAGCTACAGTGCTGACCCCTTCCCCTTGAAATAGGTTCGCCACCTTAGATGGCTCCTTTAAAGTTCAGTCTAAAACCCAGGGAAAATTCACCACCCCACTAACCTGGCAGCCACCAGATGTCATTGAGTCACAGGGATTGTCTACACAATGAAAATACTCCTCATAGAATTTGCAGAGAATATGATCTGTCCAGATGAGCTCTGAAGGGGATTCGCATATATAGAGGGAGAAGGAGGGGGGCTAAAAACTCCACAAAACTCCATGCTGTAAAAGGATTCACCCTTTCCCCGAAGCTTCCTGGGAAATGAGCACAGATGTGTGGCCATTTGAATTCACCATTTTCATTCAATTGCCCTTTATGAGCTCATGTGCCCGCTCAATTCGAAGGAATGCAAATCGATGCAAATAGGCGTGGAAATGGTGATGACAATTCAACTTCACTGTGAATGGGTGAAAATGCACACCCACTTACAGTAAACTGTTGTGTCTAGATGGGCCCGTGGACTGGCAAAGCACCGCTGAGGTCCTTGCAACTGGCCTTTCATAGCCATTTTCCCTCTTGATCCAACTACCTGTGATCTTAACCGTGACAATAAATGAAGTAGTGATTGTTCTAACTGCTCCAACTCCAAAGAGGAAAGAAATCATTCAAGCCTCCCCCCACCGCCATACATGCACACACCATTTTGCTGTAGGACTCTGTGAACAGTCAGGTTTGACCTTTGCAGAAACTCAAGCCTTGAATTTGAACAATTGTGCTATAAAATAAAATAAAATAAAAACCCTCAGAAGGCGCCCATGAACTACCTTCCCTTTGCCCTGACCCAAGGTCTCAATAACTTCCCCTGGGGCCCAGGAAGGTGGCAGACAATGGCATTCTTCACGATCTGACATGAAGGACCTTTTCCCATCAAGCTTAGCAATGGAACTTTCAGTTGTAGAATCCCTAGCAAGAAATTACAACAGAAATGGCAGGCTGGTGCTGTGCTATAATCTATCTTGTGATTTCCTAATGCCATGAGAAAGATATCTGTTTTTTCTTTGTTATCCTCTAGATTCTGGTGAATGTCTTTTGAGTTTTCTTTGGAGCTTACCTTATCATTGCTAGTGGCTCAGGTGGCTGTGTCTGCTGCGTTGTTGTTTTAATTTTAATGTTCCTCTCCATCATACTGCAGCCTCCTGGCTGTGCTCACTTCCTGCTCTGAAAAACCCTGTGGGAAGAATTATTTCATGGCATTTTCTCCTGAAGCTTCTCCTGAAGGAAGGGAAGCTGGTAAGGTTGCAGATTGCCAGGTGCAAATTGCTATACATGGGAGAGGAGGGTGGCATTGTACTTTTTTGTCTGTGGCAAAAGTGAATTCAGTTATATTCATGGATCTGTCTTTTGCTGCATAAGCGAAGTTCCACGGGTGTCACATGGGCCTAAATCCTATTGTAGAGCCTAACTAGAGCAGAGCTACTGAATCAAGTGGATTGAGCTATCTATCTCCTCTCCATTGCACATTGGGCCAATAAGCAGGGGCACCAGTTGTATAATGTTGGTATGCAGCAGAATGGTGGAGTGCAACCATTGTGCAATATTGTGAGTGTAAATCAGGACAGGTATAGTGCAGCTGTAGGCCATACATGGTCCATGGACCTCATTTTTGCGCTCCCTGAAGCCCCCATCACCAGCCCTTCAAAGTGCCCCAGCATCCCATTTAAAAATCAGTGTGATCTGAGGACAAATTTTGTCCCCCAGTCATGCAGAACCCCACCACACACACAAACATGAAAATAACCCCTAAGTACCCAAGAACTTGGTACTCCCCTCAAATACCTCTGTTTTCCTCTGCAGTCCCTCTCTAAACGGTGACAGGAAGTGACACAACATCACTTGCTGTCACCATTTGAGAAGGTTGTTATTTGCCATCAAGTAAGCTTCAACTTATGGTGTTTTTATGAATGAGTGACTTCCGAGAGCTCTGGTCATCAACTGCCTTGCTCTGGTCTTGCAGACTCAAGGCCATGGCTTTCTTGACTGAATCAATCCACCTGTAGTGAGAGCACACTCCTTTCCTATTGCCTTCCACTTAACCAAGCATTATCAGCTTTTCCTGTCAGTCACATCATTTCATGATATCTCCAAAATACAACAGTGTCAGTTTAGTCATCATCCCCTCGAGTGACCGTATAGGCTTGAGTGGCTCTAAGACCCAATTATTTGTCCTTTTAGCAGTCCATGGTGTCCATAGACATTTTGATAGGGACCGCAGAGGGAAACAGAGGTATTTGGGCTTTCTGGGGTGAGGGATGGCCTGCAGAGGGGGCCGGGGGAGTAAATGCCCACTCCTGGTATACGTAGATTTACACTAGACAACTACAATGTAGGATTTTGACCCCTGTGTCCTCTGCCAGCTACTATAGTACTGTTTGGAATGTGCTGAATTCAATGGGAAAATGGAAGACTGACCTGTGTGTGGAGGGGGGGGGAGAAGACCTCATCATCCCTGCTAATCAGAAAGTCCTGGTGCTTAGACACTATGATCTCGGGTTCCACTACACTATTGTGAAATTGAAAAGCATTGTTGCGGTAGTGTGAGTGTTGGACTATGACTCTGGAGACAAGGGTTTGAATCCCCATTCAGCAATGGGATCCCATTGGTTAACTTTGGTAAGTCACATTTTCTCAGCCTCAGAGGAAGCCAAAGGCAACACACACACATCCTGAACAAATCTTGCTAAGAAAACCCCATGATAGGTTTACCTTAAGGTCTCCATAAGTCAGAAATGAGTCATGTGGCAACAATATAAGTGCACTACAGCTGCCCCATATCTGTGCTTTGGAGCCAGTATCTTGGAGTTCATCTACATGGGCTAGGATACGCAAGCACCCCACCAGTGTAACTTGCCTGTGGATCAGGCCTGTTCCTCCCCGTTACCCGCACAGATTGGGAAGAAGTTCAGACAAGCATGCCAGCCCATCATTGCAGCCAGCTTCACTGTCTCTGAAGCCAGCTCGCAACATGTGACCAGGCCCCCTGCATATGACCAGCCTTGGTCATATGCTGCAGGCCTGCTTCTTGCTGTGGAACTGCAATGGCACAAGGCAACTGAAGCAACAGGCTGGCATGCCGGAACAGGCTCTTCCAGTCACACCGGGCCTGATTCGTTTTTTGCTCCCAGGAGTAGTTTTTCCTGGATATTTTTTTTAAAAAATGTTTTCTTGGGCCCTACCCCATCTTCCCCATGTCTTAGACCTGTTTTTGCCCAGGGGTCATGAGGATTGCCTTGGGGCCAAAACAGGGCAAAAGCCCTGAATCATCATGTCTCCAAGACAAGGGTAGATTACCTGTGCAGACAAACTGTTGGCACACCATTAGACCCTGGAATTTACTCTGTCACCCACCGTATGCTTTCCCCTTTGCTTATCCTGCTGGATGTACCATTTCAGTTTGGCATGAAGGAAGATGCAGCTTTTGATTAGGTTAATTCCTTCCACAGATAGTCGATATGCTGGCCTCTTCTGTGACGCTGAAAGCTTGAGAGCCTATTGATATTTCTTAAGGCTCTTATCAAGCCACGAGCTAGGAGCTGAAAAAGGGAACCCAGAAGCACACCCGTTACACTTGGCATGTTGCAGGCTGGAATTTGATCTGCAAACTATAAAAAGGCCATCCTGTTAAGACAAGCTGTCAGATGGCTGTCACTGGCAACTTGGGGCTAGGTTGCTGGCCAGCTTTGCCATTCAAAGTCACCTGCCTGGAAAGGAGAATGGTCTTATTTGGAAAGGAAAAGCCTAACATGGAAATGAAGATTTTGAATGAGCAGAGGTTAGGAAAGGTACTTTTTTTGGACTGCAATGCCCAGAAACTCTACCCAGCATGTTCTGGGTGGTGGATTCTGGGAGAGGTAGTCCAAAAAACATCCCTCATGAAAGTCCTGTGGATGAAAGGCTCATGCTGAATGTACAGAAGGAGTCTGTGTTTTTCTCCAAGTTTCTCTGTGCCATTTTGGCTCCTGGAAGGGGATTTATAGGTCATGCCTATATTTGACAAAGGGTCATATTAAGGCACCAAGAAGCTTGAGACAGAAGGTTTGTTTGAGGCCTATTCCCTGTGATCAGTATGGTGTGGTGGTTTGAGGTCTGGACGGAGACTCAGGAAATCTAGATTCTAGTTCCTGCTCAACCTTGAAGCTCACTAGTGACTGTGGGTCAGTCACTGACTCTCAGGCCAAATCCACACTACACAAATAATCCAGTCTGAAACTGGATTATTTGACATGCTTCTTTCCTAGTGAATCATGGGAGTTGTAGTTTTATAAAGTCTTTCACCTTCTCTCCCGAAGCATGTTTTTGGCTCACCCCATATCACAGAATATCCAGATTTTGAAGAGAAACATTTGGATGTTGTCTAGATGATTAAAAAAACTCCTAATGGAATGTGCAGATAATACCTTTTGTCTCAATGAGCTGCACAGGAGATTTGCTGTATCTGGGAGGAGGGGGGCAAAAAACCCTGAATTTACAGGGCACCAAGAGAATTCAGTTTTCTAACAAGTTTTTGATTTACTGCGGGGAGATGAGCATTGCCAGTTGTTTGGATAACCAATTCACAGCCCTGCACTTTCTGGGCAAAGATGGAAGTTGAAAGTTGATTGTGCAAGCAGGGGTGGGCTTTCCTGTTGTGAGTCCAGAAGCATTCCAGAGGAGTGACAGTGTGCTTTTTTGCCATGCTGAGGCAAAACAACAACCCCAAAACACTTTTTTTACAAGCGGAAGGTCTCCATTTAAAGTTAAAGGTTCAAAAATAAATGTGCAAAGAGGTTATTGTTGGGGGGAATATTAGCGCACTGTACTCGTAGCTGCCATCTTGATTCATGGGAAGGGGTTCGTGTGCACATCAATGTGTATCACTTTGCAGACAACTTTTTTGGGTCAGAAATCGTGGAGACAAAAGGGAGCTGCTGCAAATTTCAGGTACCGTACTGTGAGTCCCCTGCACAGTATTTCTTTCTGTCTAGCTGAGCCCTTGGAATGATAATCTTTTCAGCAACTTGAATTCTCAGACTTGAGTTTGTCAAGGAGTGGCGAAGAAGGACTGAAGAAATAGATAACATCTGGAATATGTCTAACAGGATAGGAGAAAGCCCGATTGTTGCAGAGGGCTCACCAAAACGTTTTGCAGGTGGGTGGCTCCAAAGAGGGAGCCCTTTCAAACTCCACTCCACTCAAACTGCTATGGCTGCATCTGGTGGAATCCTGGAATTTATAGTATGATGAGGCACTGGATTTCTCTGGCTGAGAATGCTATGTATCCCTCCCTAAACTGCCAATCCCAGGATTCCATGGGATGTTGCCATGGCAGTTAAAGTGGAATTGTGTCTGAAGTAAGGCCACATCTGCTCGTTGAAAAAAGAAGCAGTTTAACCTTAGGGTGCATCTACACTGTAGAAATAATGCAGTTTGACAATACCTTAACTGCCATGGCTCCATCCTATAGAATGGCTCCATCCTGGGATTTGTAGTTTTGTGCAGCACCAGCACTCTTGGGCAGAAAAGGCTGAACACCTTGTAAAACTACAAGTTCCAGGATTCCACAGGATAGAGCTACAGCACTTAAAGTGGTTTCAAATTATTTCTACAGTGTAGATGTACCCTTGATCTGTTTGTGTATAACAAGTAGGGGGGGGAAGGAGGGGGAAGGACTCTTGTGACATATTTAAGACTAACTGGTTTATTTTGGGATGAACTTTCATGGTTTACCCACCACTTTCTGAGATGCACTGATAGAGTACTTTGCAGTCTTCTGTCAACACTGATAGTGGGGTGTTGTCTAGATGATTAAAAAAAAAAAAACCCTCACAGAATGTGAGGGGAATACCTTTTGTCCTGATGAGATTCCATGGGGATTCATCGTACTCAAAAGGAGGGGGGGCTAAAACTCCATGTACTACGCGATAATAGCCTTCACGGTTTTTTGTCAAGTTGTTTTTTAAAATGACCATTTGGACAACCAAATCAAAGTGGGACACATTCCAGAAGGGGAAACGCGATTAGTCGAATGTACACAGGGGGCAGGCTTGCCAGCCGCGAAGTGGCCAGAACTGCCATTGTTGATTTTCACACTACCAATCATACATGTTTTTGGAGCTATAAAGCAAAAAAAAAAAAAAAAACAAAAAAAAAACAGTGTTTTTTTTAAAAAAAGTGGAAGATCACTCTTCTATTTCTTGCATTTAATGAGGGGGGGGGGGAAATCCTGTGCAACAGTGGGAAATTTGGGGGAATAATAACACAAGTAATTCACTTGTGGCCACCATCTTTATTCATGGGCATGCTCCATGTGAACTTCAAAACGGGTAACTTCCCATACCATTCATCTTGAGAAAAAATCGTGGAGACAAATGAACGCTGCTACAATGGTGAGTTAATGCTCTTAAATGAGCATTATATCTCCTCGTATAGTTGAGCCCTGGGTGTTTCATTGCCACACTTCCCTATTACCCAGTAGTTAGGTCCCAGTTTCCCTGTTTTCTTCCCACTATCCCTCTTTATCCTCAGCTTCCTTCAATTACTGCAAACTGGTTTCCAGCTGCAAACATAGTTTGTACTCCATTAACTCAGCAGAAGGAAGAGGAGGAGACAAGAGGAAGGCTCTTGCCCTTTCAGTTGGCTCAGGCCAAAGCAAACTGCTGCAATTGCTCCCAGCTTGTCTGTTCTTCCTTATTAATAATGTTTGCTATCTTGACCACATTCTGAAATTGCCTGGCCACATGTGTCCAGGTTTGCATCTGTGAAATGTTGGAGAGCACTCCGATGCTCTCTCATTCATAAGAAAATGTAAACCGAAAAAGCAATGCTGTCGGAACCAAATGCTTTCACAGCTGGCAACCATAGGTTTTCTGTGGTTTTTTTCCAGGCTGTGAGGCCGCGTTCTGGAAGAATTTATTTCTGACATTTCGCCTGCATCTGTGGCTGGCATCCTCAGGGAATGGTGGGGTAGGAGTGTGTGTGGGGTTTATATACTGTGAACCCTGTTGGAGAGGATATTAAATTTGTGTATTGAATAGCTAGTTTCTAGGTGGAGATATGCAAGGAGGATTAGTGTCTGTTTGGCTAATGGCCCATTATCTGCTGGAAATCCCCCTGTCCCTGGGTGGAGTTCATTTGCATGTGTTGAGTTTTGATTTTGGTGTTTTTCAAGACTGGTAGCCAAACTTTGTTTACTTTAAGGGTTTCTTCTTTCCTGTTGAAGTTGTCCAGGTGTTTGTGGATTTCAATAGCTTCTCTGTGCATTCCGACATGATAGTTGTTGGCCTGGTCCAGAATTTCTGTGGTTTTTAATAACATTTTTTGTCCAGGTTGGTTTATAACATGTTCTGCTACTGCTGATTTTTCTAGCTGGCCCAGTCTGCAATGTTTCTCATGTTCCTCGATTCGTGTTTGCACACTGTGTTTAGTGGTCCCACAGATGCAGGTGAAACATCAGGAATAAACTCTTCTAGAACATGGCCTCACAGCCCGGAAAAAAAACACAGAAAACCTATGCTGTTGGAACCGCTCACCACTAGGGGAAGCAAGGAGTCTAGTCCATCATGCTGGTGCTTTCTGATATTTGGTCACAAATTACACATGGGAAAAACAAAAGCTGTACGTTCACATATATATTTCTCCTCACCCACCCACCCTTCCTCCAAAAAGTTCAGGGGAAACAGGCCCAGTGTTTTTATTCAACATGTATGCATAAGCTGCCTAACTGTTCTTGTTTTTATTATACTCCATCCCATAGATTTAAATGACACAGAAGGCATGTAATGATAATGACAATAATTTACATTTATATAGTGCCTTTTATCCAGTGTGATCACAGAACTGCTTTATATATCTATAGATAAAAGGGGAGGGGGACTCTCTATAGGAAGCATTTTATCCACGGGTAAATTGCAGATACCTCTAGAAGAAGACTGCAAGTGATTCAAACAGCACAATATAATTACCTCAGAAGTATCCCTTCCTTCTGTACTCTTGGCATATTTGGAAGGCCTAACAGTAATTCTGTAATAAAAGAGAATGGTAAAAACACTTTAAAACTACTGTGCATGAAAAACAAGTACACCGAAAGTAGAAACCCAAAGCTGACATACAGTGGAGAAGGAATCAAAAGAGAGAAATCAAGACTGCCATAAAAACTCTCAGTGCTGAGAGACAAAATTTCACTCAACATTTACTCCAATCCTCAGCCTGCATTGGGGGACATCAGCAGCTGAACTGCTGAATGATGTTCAGGCCTTCATTTCTAAAAATAAGAGGTTTTGAGGAAGCTCATGTCTGGAAGTCATAATCCCTGGAGTGAATGAGAGAATAAGGCTATTGCAAAAGATGTCAAGAAGATTCCAATGGCTGGGCCGGTAAATGCAGTCTCAAGGGTTGTTAATATTCATCTCAAATACAGGAAAAAAAGAAAAATGCATGATGCAAGTTTACTAAACATTAGGATGTTAAGAGTGTAACACACTGCCTTGAGAGCTGCCAGAATCTCCTTTGCTGGAGGGTTTAAGAAGAAACTAGATAAAACTCAGAAACTATCAGAGATGCCATAGCATCAGATTCTCTGCAGTGGCATAGGGTTAAACTCAGAGCTCAGAAAAGTTACTTTTTGGGGGCCAGCTCTAATAATCCCCCAGCCAGCTACATTATGCTGACTAGAGTATTACCAGAGTTAGAGCCCAAAAATTATTCATGGCTTGAAAATATTCTTTAAAAAATAATAATCCAAAAAACAAACCTTGATTTTGCCATCTTATATAAGGGACACCATTTTGCTATGCCGTTGCATAGAGTGGGACATGAGTATTCACGGATGTTGGTATCCACAGGGGGGGTCCTGGAACCAAACCCCAGCAAATATGAAGAGACAACTGTATTTATAATTTAGAGAGAGGCAGCATGGCGTAGTGGTTTGAGTACTGGACTATGACTCTGGACAGGGTTTAAATCTCCCAATCAGCCCTAGGACTTTATCAGACCAGCTGTTGAAAACGTTTCTTTTCCACCCCATTTTGAAGCTTTTTTTCCTGGCATAATAACCCTTTTCATCATACCTTTGTGTAATATCATGAAAAAGCAGCCTCAGCATTATCGGGACATGAACACCCATGCCGTCTATTTCCGCGTTTGCCAGGGCGCGTGATCTTGGCAGTTCTCACAAGAAGACACGAGTGCCCTTAAAAGTTAAAAAAACAGCTAAATTAAAACAAAAAACATACACATAAGCACAGAAACACACTAAAAAAGTTCAAAGTAAACCGCAGAGGTTCATACAAAGAGTGTCCCCTACCTGGCTTTTTTGGTCTCAACCAGAAGTGTTCTGCCCATTGATGATGTAATCATGAGAGGAAAATGGTGTGCAGTTTCACACACAGGCAATACTGACGCAAAAATGTCATGGCAGATCTATTGACTGCTTGGCCTGTCAATAAAAAAGAATGGTTTATTTTCTACACATAATGGCGAAAGCACAACATCATCTGGTATGCATGCCCTTTCGCGTTCATTAGGTGTCATTATGATGCCATATTTGTTGTGTGTGATAAAGTCCATAGAAACCCACTGAGTGACCTTGGCAAGTCACACTGTATCACCTTCAGAGGAAGGCAAAGGCAAACCTCCTGTGAAAACATCTTACCAAGAAAACTTCATGATATGTTCACCGTAGGGTCACCACATGTTGAAAATTATTTGAAGGCACACAACAACAATATTTACAATACAGACTTAAGCATCTTTCACATTCCTTTTCTGGAATCCTAAGAGCTGTAGGTTTGGAGTGGGGTGGAGAGATGAGAGATTTGCTCCAGAGAATTCTCAGTACCTGTGCCAAATTATAAAACCCAGCATCTTTGGAAAAACCTACATGACAGTGAAATTTGTAAGAAAATCAGTTCAGCTGGAGCAGATTGGAAACTGACTGGATTGGAAATGGACCTGGAAACTCTACTCATAATCTGAAATACGCAAAGACACAAAGACTGGTCTGGGAATCCATTGGTCTTCATGGACTGGACTTCATCTTCCAGGAATCCCAACAGAAAGCATAACCAGACTGATTAAAAAGACCAGAAAGTCCCAGTTTTTGGTCCTCTTCTTTCTAATTTTATTTTGGAGATCTTTACATGTTTTGTTTCTCCCAGAATATTTTCTGTCAGCTCCCTGTATGATCAGAGACTTGTTATACCAGTTGTAAGGAAATAACAAGACCAAAATCTGGGACTTTTCAGTCAGTTTGGATGCACTCTAACATGGTCTATCATAAGGGTTTATGGGAGCTATAGTATAAAATATTTCAAAGGTGAAAGATTCCCTAGCCCTGCACTAAGATAAGATGCACCTCCAATGTATTTATCATGTTTCTCTCACCCTCCCCTTCCGCTGGTGAACCTCCTAACAAAGGCGCCCTAAGCTTCCTTGTTCACTGGTACAGTGGAAGGAATCACTGTGTAATGTCCAGATTAAATTCTAGCAAGGATAACAGTGTTGCACAGGTCAGAAAAGAAACTTCACCTGCCTGGATTTCCTTTGTAAAAGTACATAAGCAATATGACACAGCATGTGATGACACATTCCAAAATTACCCCTTCCACACAAAGACCTTGCCTTCTATCAGAGCCGGTCATCGTAGCCTTCTCCAAAGCTTCATGTGCTGAAGCCATAAATTATATTCGATTTTCACGGGGATCTGCCAGGCTTGGAGAAAGAGAGGCCAAGAAGGATAAAAGCAGGGAATTGAGCTCACACAAAAGGCACTTAGTGATATTCATTCAAAATTCATAGGCACAAAATTGCAGTCTGCATGGATTTGTTTCCTTTTGGAAATTACAGGAAAGTACAGTCACCGAAAACTGTTATTCAAATAGCCACTTTACATGATTAGGCCTGTAGGAGACTGTACTTACAGATGAAGCCCCAATATAATCCCACGTGTTCCCAAGGCGGGGAGGTGAAACTGCATAAAATGGAGAACTGATGGAGTGTCAGTAAGTGTAACAGATCTGCAGGGCAAGGATGTCTGAGGGGGGAAGGAGTAGGTGGTTCAGAATACAGTTGTCCCGTCATTTTCACTGGGGTTTTGTTCCGGGACCCCCCATGGATACCAAAATCCGTGAATACTCAAGTCCCAATGGCATAGCAAAATGATGCCCCTTCTATAAGATGGCAAGATCAAGGTTTGCTTTTGGATTATTATTTTTTTAAAGAATATTTTCAAGCCGTGAACACTTAAATCCATGGATACCAAATCCGTGGATATGGAGGGACAGCTGTATATAGAATGCTGTGGGGGTGTGTTCCATGGGAATATCTGCAACTCTTGTTTTGGTGTGTTAGGACAAAGGAAAGGTTTAAGGGAACGTTCTCATGATGGACCCTCTGTTCTAGTAACATGTCTTGAGGCTGACTCAAAGCCATGGCCAGCCCTACTGTTAGACAGTGATCTGTCCACCTCAGGCAGCAAACTGGTTGCCTTGAAAAAGCAGTAAAATGTTAATCATTTAATTTGGTACTAGCCAAGATGGGCAGAGGTGCTCAGAAGATTTTCTGTGCCACCTGCACCCAAAACAGTTCCTATGGTGTATGTATATTATGCACCCTGGTGTGGGTAAATGTGGGGACACATTTTGTTGCTCTGTCTCAGGCAGAGGAATGTCTTGGCAGCCCCATTTGGAAGAAAAAGACCAGTAAAACAAATGCACCAAAATGCTGGATTTGGACCCTATCACAGCACAGCCTAAGTCGAGCAAAGCTGGACTTTCCAAATCCAAGACTTCTAAGGCAGAACCTCTAATGACTGCAGTATCTGAGTTAGGCCACTCTCTCACACACATTCACACTAGGGTGGCCAGGCAGAAAGTTTAAGAGGACTCCTGTATCTTTAACAATTGTCTAGAAGAGGGATTTCAGCAGGAGTTGCTTGTCATGCAACCAGGTAACAAGCAACACCTGTTGAAATTCCGTCTTCTACACAGCCATTAACAGTGCAGGAGCCCTGCCCAGTTTTCACTCTAGCAGCCCTAACACACTTACACACACACACAGTGAGTGAGAGAAACAGAGAGAAAGAGAGGAAGGGCAGAGAGTTTTCCCATGCCAATTGGTCTGTCCATAACTGCTGACAAGACATAAGAGAGGCATCAAATTGTCAGGTTCCATGCCCTTTATGTTGAGGGCAATGCTTAGAAAAGTTACTTATTTGGACCTGAATCTAGGATCCAGGCCTTGGCATACCACCTAAGGAATTGCACCCAATGTTTTTTAAGTTATTTGTTTAATATTCTACCCAGTCTGCCAAAAAACAGCAGTCAAAGTTGCTGACCACAGTTCAGTTCAAATAAAAATAAATACAATTAAAACATTTTTTTAAAAACTACAGCACAACTTTAAAATTTATCAATAAAAAGATTCAGTGTCAAAGACTTGCCTGGATAAAGAGGTAGCAGGATAACAGAGATGGAGGCAGCTTCCAGGAAGAGAGAGCAGGTGATCCCATGGCCCATTACTAATTTCTTGACCATGCTTAATGGATGAACTGCTTATATCTACAAAGGCCCCAGATGGCCCTGGACAAATCTCTATTTCTTCACCCAGTCTCTATCAGACTTCTAAGTGCTTCGAATGAAAGGTAGGATGCACTCGAACAAAAATATTTAAGCATGTCAGAATAGTGAAGTGTTTCAGATTTTCTTGTTGTGATTGTGAAAGACTTCCCATATTTGAATTGTGGGCACCACAATTCAAAAAGGATATTGACAAATTGGAGCGTGTCCAGAGGAGGGCGACTAAAATGGTGAAAGGTCTGGAAATGATGCCTTATGAGGAGAGACTTAGGGAGCTGGGTATGTTTAGCCTGGAAAAAAGATGGTTAAGAGGTGATATGATAACCCTGTTTAAGTATTTGAAGGGGTGTCACGTTGAGGATGGAGCAAGCTTGTTTTCTGCTGCTCCAGAGACTAGAACACGGAGCAATGGATGCAAGCTCCAGGAAGAGAGATTCCACCTCAACATTAGGAGGAACTTTTTGACAGTAAGAGCTGTTCGGCCGTGGAACGCACTCCCTCGGAGCGTGGTGGGGTCTCCTTCCTTGGAGGTCTTTAAACTGAGGCTGGATGGCCATCTGTCGGGGATGCTTTGATTGTGATTTCCTGCGTGGCAGGGGGTTGGACTGGATGGCCCTCGTGGTCTCTTCCAACTCTGCAATTCTATGATTCTATGATTCTGTTTTACTGCATGGTCTAAAGAGGTAGTGAGCAACCATATCTGGGTGAGAGCTAATGGCCCATCTACACGATGAAAAAAAATCCATTTGGGGATAAAAAAATTCAAAAAGGCAGCTGTTTGAATGTGTACGATCTGCCTACACAATTTTTTACCACCCCAAACTCCGTATGACCCCCCTTGCCCAGCTGACTGGAGCGAGCGATCCAAGCGGCGTTTTTAAATCTCCCGCCACTTTTTAAAAAATTATTTTAAAAGGTGCGGACAGTCGGTTCTCCATATTTACAATATAAAATAAAAATGAATAAATATAAAAAATCTCCATTTCATATACTTACCGGATTCTTGCTTAGCTGGGAATCCAACATGGCGACTGCTCCCAATTCCCTTCTTTGCTAGCCCTGCCCCCTGTGCTTGGCCAGCCAATCAGATTACACTGCCTGTTCATATGTGTGTGAATGGGGTGTACAGACGATCAACAGTTTGAGCAGCTGTATGGATTTTAGGTCGAGATCCGCTAATTCTCCCAAACACCGAATCCACATAGTTTATGGGGGATTCGGTACCCCTTCTGAAAGACATGAATGTATCTGAACGGCTGTGTATACACATTATCAATCTTTCGAATGCCATACGGATTTTTTTCATTGTGTAGACAGGGCCTAATTTTCACCAATGTGTCATCAGTGATCTGGAAGTGACACCATGCCACTTCTGGGTTCTGCCTTGGCTGATTTTTGGTCCTTCTTGCTGGGTTTTGTAGGACTGGGATTGGGTGCTCATAATCACGGTCAACTTCCGTGATTAGGAAATGGCTAAATATGGCGCTGCAGCCTCCCAGCTCTTCCGGAACAGTATCGGCAGGGGGACAGCGTCATCTGAAATGGCCCCCCTGCCACACAGCAGCCTCGCAACAGGGACAAGCCTTCTTGCGTTACAAATCGCTGTCCGAAAAAGTCCTTCATCTGTGAAATCTTGGCAGATATTCAGCTGTGGGTGCATCTATGCTGCAGTAATAATACAATTTGGCACCACTTTAAGTGCTGTAGGTCCATCCTGTGGAATCCTGGGATTTGTAGTTTTACAAGGTCTTTAGCCTTCTCTGCCAAGAGTGCTGGTACCTCACAAAACAACAAATCCCAGGATTCTGTAGGATGGAGACAAGGGCAGTTAAAGTGTTGTCAAACTGCATTATTTCTACAGTGTAGATGCACCCTGTGTATGGGGAAACAAGGCAAACTGCTACATTTTGGGCAGTTTTAATGTTTTTGGGATGATTTGGAGTGGGGGGAAAACCATCCCCTCTACATGTTGATATTCAAGGGTTTTAGGAGGTCACAAGGGGATCTGTTTAGGGGCTGCATGCACACTGCAAGCTCACCCCAGGTCTGAATTTTCCTCTCCAGATTTCAGTCACTGGCTCCCTATCTGTCCAAATGGACAAGATGGACGGTAAGGAGGGAAGGAGGTTGCAACATTCCTTTCTGCATGTAATTGTAAACATTTGCCTTTTTAAATGCCTATTGTTTTCCTGAAATCTTTCTGACAGAAATGCAGTCAGAAAGACTGCTCAACACATCCATGTAAAGAGTAAAAAAAAAAAATCCTCCCAGCTTCCTCACCGAAAGTTACATTTGTGGCATCATATTAATCTGACAGAGGGCAGAATATCTGGGTTTCACAGCTAGCCGATATCTCATTCACTTCCCACCCACTCACGATGCACACATTCCTGTTTAGCTTCCTTTTTGCAAGCCTTCTGCCTATGTTTGCTTCATTAATTTCCTTCTCCTGCAGGCCTGTATGTGTTTCTGATGAAGCCAATGAATGCTTAATTTTTGATGAAAGCAAAGAAATAAGCAACCTAATAGCGCCCTTCCTCTCTCACCACTCCCCAACATAGGCAGCCAGCCTTACACCCATTACATTTTCACACATCAATCAAGGTGTTGGTAAATGTTTGTACACACAGAGGCGCCTCCATATGTAAGGATGTCAAGAGCATTGGCAGCTGAAGATGCACAGCTTGGCAGGGATTCCACTGTAGTTTCTGCAGCAACAATGTTTTGAGTGAGCTGTAGAGCACCAAAGGAATCTGGGAACCTAAGAAGCTGCCTCATACCAGGTCAGGTATTTCATCTAACCCATTATTGCCTATTCTGACTGGCCTCACCTTTCAATGTGAGGCAACATAGTGTAGTGGTTTCAATGTTGGACCCAGACTCTGGGAGACCAGAGTTGAAATCTCTTAGGGGGTCAGCTAGATGAGAGGAAATAATGCTCGTTCCTGCACATTATAGTAAATTCACAGCAGCGTTCTTTTGTCTTCGTGATCTTTCAGCAAAAATGATAGGCTGAGAAGCTCTCTGAATTTCAGTGTCCAGGTGCACCCCACGGCCAATCAATTACCAAGGTTGGAGGTGGAAGCTGCCTAGGTACCATTGTTCACCTGGGAAAGGGAGTGCTACTGTTGCCCTCCATAGCAGTAGCACAGGGCCTGGATTCTATTGTTGATTTCAGTGCATTGAATCATTGGGATTTCTCAAGAAAACTATCACCTGCTAGAGATTTTTGCATCTGGGGACTGTTTTGTGAAAAACATTGTTCGTGCAAAAAACAACATTTTGAACTTGCTTAAAATACCCCAAGTGAAATCCTACATTGCAGTTAGAGATTCATAACCTAGAGTTACAGAGCCATAATTGCTCTGTATTCAGACATGCTCTGTATTCATGATCGTGGTCCTATTGCCACAATTGCAAATGCCCCCCAAACCTACCTTAACAGCCAACAGTTGCATCGAGCAATGGAGGTCTGTTCTTCTGACCACAGGGACTCAGCAGGATGATGTTTCCAGTCCCCTCCCACCAGTGATCTGTGGTGTAACAATGAAAACAGGACCCCTGCAACTCCTAATTGCAATACAGATCACTGGTGGGAGGGAGCTGGGAATATTATCCAGTTGTTCCCTGATTGCCACAAAACAGACCTGCATCACCCAATGTGGCTACTGGCTGTTTAGGTAGGTTTGGGGAGTCAGGCTAGGAGATGAAATGTAGTGACACATTCATAACTAGGTCTGTGATGTAGGATCTCAGCTATTGTCTTTTCCACCACAATGTTAGTATTTGTGGCTCTGTGTAAATGCCAGTTCAATGGTGCATCCCTTGAAATGCAGGATTTCCACTGCAGTGTGCTCTCCTTTTCCATAGAGAGGGATAGGCAGAGTCAAAGATAAGCAGAGGAAATTGACTCAGTAGAAGAACAGATGTTTCTACTTACTTCTGACAGACTGGGCTACAGTTGACAAGGCTTTCTATGTAGATGGTTAGACCAGGCTCTTTCCCTGGTCCCTGACACTCACCCTCTTCTTCTTGATCAGAGGATAGCATCTCCTCTGTTTTGTTGATTCCAGTACTTTTATTTCCTCCCATGAAAACCAATTGCTCCCCTTTCTATAGGGAATGTTGAGGGATATGTAGTCGAGAAGACCATGAAGAAGACCAGTCCTTCAGTCAAATATAGCAATGGCACTTCTATTTCTATACTGCTTATCAGTACCAAAACACTCCCAAAGTAGTTTACTGTGCTTTAGCTAATTACCTCCCACAAGCCGGGTACTCATTTTACCTACCTACAGAAGGATAGAAGGTTGAGTCAGCCTTGGAGCCCTCTGGGATTGAATTTACAACATTGTGACTTCAGTACCAGCATATAACCACTGTGCCACCAGGGCTCCAGGACAAATGATGACATTGATGAGCTAATTGTCAGGGTCAATGGAAAGGGGAACATTATTTCCCATCAAACTAACCCTAGGAGATTCCTTGCATATTCCAGAAGAGTTCCTCTTTGTTCCGTAGGACACCTTATTTCTTCTAACAACCTAGGCTTCTGGGCTGTGGTGCAAAGTTAAAGCTAGCCAGTCTCAACTCCTAGGCCCAGCCCTACCATTAGGCAGAGTGAGGGAGCTGCCTCTGATTAGCCGAATTTGGATGTAGCAAAAAGTTTGGCAGCTATTACATTATTTAATGGATTGTTACTAGGGGTTTTCTGCTGTGAGGTACTATAACTGATGCTGGGGGATGATGAGAGTTAGAGTCAGACAACATCTCAAGGGCCATAACTTGGATAAGAGATGGATAGTTGTACCACACTGTTGGTGATAAGGATAATTTCCCAGTTCATCACCTGCAACCACTGTGAAAAGCAGACACACAGATCTGCACAATCAGATTTCTTCCATCATAACTTTCTTGCTTTGTTAAAAAACAAACAAACAATGGTCTGTTCTGTTATTTCCACCTTAATTTGCAACATTTTTATAGGCTCTGACGTTTGTCAGCATGAGACTGAAAAACTGCTGAAATCCAGGGAAGATCCATGAATTGCTTTGCTCTTCCTGTACACAGATAGAAAAAAACCCACTTATCTGTTAGGCAAAATAGCAACCTTTGCTTCTTATCTGTCTAGAAATCTTATCTAAACTGGTTCAGGCAGCAAGCAAGGCTGCAAAAAGGCATAATTAAGTGAAAGAGGCTAGGGTAACACTGACAATAATATTTCCTACATCGCTCAAACTGTTTATTGCACTGTGTGTCTCTATGTGTCCACACACTTATCTGTGTGTTTCGGGTGCAAAGGAACACCACTCTGCTTCTACACATCATCGACACCTTCCTTCCTTCCTACTAAATCTTGTTTAACTGGTTCCATTGGCAAATTCAGCAGCAACAACCACCACCACCACAACAGAAATAATTATGGCAAAAGTCAGTTGGAAACATCAATGTTATTACTGTAATGCAGCTGCCTGTTTAGCTTCTCTGAGGAAGAAATGCAACTAGAGGGAAATCACTTTTAAAGATTACCTCCCAGAGATGCAAATTGGAAGACTGGGAAGCACAGAGTTGGGAAGAAATGATTTCAAACTAGGAAACATTTCAAAGTTGGTGACAGTCTCTTAGGGGCATTAAAGACCACAATTTACCTTTTGACTGCATTCTATTTTCTCTCAAACCCTTTATTTCTGCCTTATTTATTGACTGAAGAGACAGCACAAACAGTAGAAAGTGATTCTCCAGCTGCTGGTCTTAAAAAAATCCATAGAAGAAAATTATTCTCAAGAGAGCTTTTTTCCTTTTTTTAGCACTCTCAGTGAACTAGGCTTAATTGAATTACTTTGCTGAGGAGGGGCCTTGAACTGGGTGTACATTGCTGTTTGAGCTGAGGAAATTTTGCCTGAGGAGCAAGGAGCTGCAACACAGTGGTGTCGTCTATTAATTGGGACTATGAGCTTAAACAGAAATCACAGGCAAAGTGAATGTTTGGGACTTTTTCAGATGTCAATTTACAGTGCAAGAAGGCTCATAACATGAGGCTGCTGCGTGGCAGGGGGCCCATTTCATACGACGCTGTCCCCCTGCCGAAATCAACAGTTTCAGTTCCGGGAGAGATCGGAGGCAGCCGCATCATATTTGGCCGTTTTTTAATCATGGGCAACTTCCGTGATTAAAAAATGGCCAAATATGGCGCAGCTGCCTCCGATCTCTCGCGGTAGGGGGACAGCATCATACAAAACAGGGGCCCTGCCGCGCAGCAGCCTCACAAGTGTTACAAGCCTTCTTGCACCGTAAATCAACGTCTGAAAAAATCCTTGTTCTGGGTTTATTTTCTCATAAGATTCAACTGATTTTATGGAACTGAGACAACGGTATGCATCACATGGGCTGACAGATGGATGGACTGAATCCCTATTCAGTCACTCCTTAACTGTATATAGTAAAAATATGAGGAATGAGAGAGGACTAGCCCCACTTTCCTTCCCCAGTTCTACCACCCTCCTAGGTATTGAGGGCATCATTCTGAAGAAGAGAACCTCTTCACTTCAGGCCCATCACCCTCCATGGGGACAGGATAAGGCTAACACCCTCCCCTTCCTCATGTGTTTCCTTCACATCCTTAAGGGATTACTGAATGGGGTTTCCACATTTAGCACATCTTTCTGCCAACCAGTTACATTTAACAACAAGCAGAAATTGATACTGGGGACATAGTGATCTGTAGTCTCTCTGACATCCACAGTGAGAAAGGACCTCACACTGAGGTTCTAGAGCCTTCGCCACCTCTCCTTTCTCCTGCCCTGGATGAAATGGATGGGCCCACATAGGGGTCTGGGGAAAGGGCATGCAGAAAGAGAAAAAGGTACCTGCCCAAGTATCTGTGTTCTGGCATGAATCTTGTGCATGTACTCACACGGAAAGGATCAAGCATCTTCAGGGTAAACATTGCCATACTCATTTATCCTTTAGCTTAGAGTTGTAGACCTGTGGTCTTCCAGATGTTGTCAGTTTCCAACTCCCAATGGCTCTAGCCATCAATAGCCTCTGGTGATGAATCATAGGAATCATTGTCCAACAAAATCTGGGAGGCCATGGCTTCCTGGTCCCAGCCGTCCTTGCTATTCTTAAAGAATGCAGCCTTGTGGCTTCCACCCCTCCTTGTTTCACATACTAAGCAGGAAAAACATATATTCCAGTGCAGACACAACATGAAGGGTCAGAGGAGGTTCAGTCAGAGAACTAAATTCAGATGGAATGGCTCCAAGTTCTTAATTGATTAAATGGCTGTAGTCCTACAAGATGGAAGCTGAATATGTCTTTGGAGACTGCAATGGGGCCCTGAGGTTAATGATGAAATATTCCCTTCTCAGGCGGTTCCATGTGCTTTGATTAATGTTTTGTCCACTTTTGCCTAATGGAGGGCTCTCCATTCATTGGTTGATTCCATGCTTTGCATGCTTAATAGCTCTGATTTTCTCACTAGCATTTCCACTTAAAAGTCTTCTACCATGATCCTTGGGGGCATGATTCCTTAGTAGAAACCATCTCATGTGCCATGAAGTTCCACCCGGTAAATTCTAGATGGGTTTGTTTTAGGGGGAATTAGGTCTTTGGCCTCTTAAAGAGACACTAGTTGATTTGTAATGTGACTCTAGCTTTTGCTCTTCACTGGGTAGCCAAGAGAAGGAAGGACTATAAGATGGAAGGAAGGGTGGGAGGACAGATGGACAGGTCTTCTCCACCTTTAACAGTTTTGTGGAACAGGGAATTTCAGGAAGTATCGCTCATTAGGCAAGCTATGCCTGCTGAAATGTCCTCTTCCATACAACTATTAAAGATGCAGGAGACCTGTCCTCTTTTGTCATGACTAAGGTTGCTGAGAGTTGCAGTCCAACAATATTGAGAGGGTGGCACATGATTCCTATTCCTATCTTAGTCTGTTAAATGAAACTGCCCAAGCCAAAAGCAGGCTGGGTTCCCCCCTCCCACACACACACATTTCAGAGTAACAAAGTAGATTGTTTGTCAGAGATGCAGTCTATTGCTAAGAGTACGAGAGTGTTTTTCTAGCCTGGGATCAATGTGTTTTGGAGCTGAGTGCCAGAGTCACATGGACAAACAGTACCTTTGCAATCAAATCACGGCTCTAATGTTCAATCCAGCATACTCCTTACAATAGCACTAAAAGCTGAATAGAGTGGCTATGGGAATATTTAACTAAAAACAATTTCTCAGAGAGATTGGTTATAATTACTAATTAGATCTGATTGTAATTATTTCTCTCTGCTGTCCCATATCTGACATGCAGAACAACTCTGCTCCCGCCTAACAATTACGTTTGAAAGTCACACATGCACACACACATACACACGATGATTAGATTAACAATTGTAGTGTCTCTCTTCTTCTGACATGGAGGAAATATATTTTCAGAAGAACGTTGTACATTAAATTAAACTAAAATTAACTAGAGAAAGTTAAGAGTGGGGGGCCTTTTTTCTCTTCCTGATTCTCGCTCTTTCTCTCACAGTCCTTCTTCTAGTTTTACTAGGAACAAGGAGCTCAGGCACTCAAATGGAAAAATATAAGGACCTGCTCTGCTTAAGGATGGGCAGAACAGACTGTTTTTGATTCATATCAGTTTCTTCCATGTTCTCACATAAGTCCAGTCCATCTTGTAATGTTTACATTTTAAAAAAAAATCGGCACAAAAATAAGTATCCATTTCCATACACATTTTATGCTAAAATAGGAATTGTTTGTGGCTTTTATGCTTAAGAACACCTTTTATTTGATGGTAAAATGAGCATTTCTATGAAGTCCTCTGTGAATGAGGACTGCACTGCTACATTCAGTGAAATGTGGAAATAGAAGTGTGAGCATGTTTCGATCTGCAGGTTAGTGTGGAAGGCACAAATCAAGTTGATTCACTTCCAGAGGCAGACCGATTGAAATGCTCAACGGTGGCGTCACTAAGGCTGGTGTCACAACTCCTCCAGACGGTGTCACCTGATGTGGTTCAACCTCTCCACTCACACCCTTAGTACTGCCACTGATGCTCAAGCACATTTTCAGCTTCCATTAGCTTAAGTATCCATTTAATTTGCTATCCCTTTTCCAACTGCTGCCTGAACCAGAACTATATGCAATTGGTCCCACAACAGTCTCCTCCCTATGTATGAACCCAGCAGAACATGAAGCTCAGCTGGAGAGGCCCTTCTCTCTGTTCCACCACCTTCTCAGGCTCATTTGGTTCGGTGGGAACTATGGAGAGGGACTTTTTGATGGCTGCTCCCAGACTTTGGAACTCCCTCCCTAGAGAGGTTAAGATGGCACCATCTTTACTTTCTTTCAGGTGGCAGGTTAAAATGTTTTTATGCCACCAGGCCTTTGCCTGATGGCATAAAGTGAAGGTTGGACTGCTGGTGTGCCTGTTTTTTAAGATTTATTTTCATGTTTATGGAGCTTTTGAAATGTTTTATTACTTATATGGAATATTAATTATATAATGGCTTAATCTCTTTTAATTCTTATTTATTGTACTGTATTTTTTAATCTAGTGTTGTTTTTAAATGTTGTGAGCCACCTTGGGTCCTGCCATAGGGAGAAAGGTGGGATATAAATAAATAAAATAAAAATAAAGAAATAATACATGTGAACAGAGAAAATGGGTGGGTCCATTTCACCAAATTTTGAGGGGAGGAGAAGAATTTCCTCATCTGGAATACTTTGTCCAGTTCTGGGCACCATAATTCAGGAAGAATATGGACAAGCTGGAACGTGCCCAGAGGAGGGTGACCAAAATGGTTAAAGGTCTGGAAGCCATTATGCCTTTTGAGGAGTGGCTTAGAGAGCTGGGTATATTTAGCTTGGGGAAGAGAAGGTTGAGAGGGGACATGATAGCCATGTTTAAATATTTGAAGAGATGTCATATTGAGGATGGAGCAAGCTTGTTTTCTGCAGCTCTGGAGACTAGGACATGGAGCAATGGACTCAAATTACAGGAAAAGATATTCTATCTGAACATTAGGAAGAACTTTCTGACAGTAAGAGCTGTTTGGAAGTGGAATACACTGCCTCGGAGTGTGATGGAGTCTCCTTCTTCAGAGGTTTTAAAATGGAGGCTGGATGGGCATCTGTCGGGAATGATTTGATTGTGTGTTCCCGCAGGGCAGGGGGTTGAACTGGATGTTCCTTGTGGTCTCTTCCAACTCTATGATTCTATGATTCTCCAACACTTTCTTGGTGCTGAGCTCCCTCATTGTTAGTGTAATTTGCATAGCCTCTTTCTCTTGTCCAAATATCTTTTGCTTGGCAAGTAGATAGGTTGTTTGGCTTACTTGCTTTCCTGACCCTGTGCTTGGCAAAGACAGCATCTGTGTTAACAGCTTGACCACCATTTTGGATTTCCAGCAATGGCAGGGGTAAGGCAGTAGTGCAACTACATCCAAAAATGGTGGAGAATATTGGGAGGGGGGATTTTTTTTCTCTCTCTTAAGTGAATGAAAAAAACCTTACAGAATATTCCTCAGGGGGGGGGGAAGTCTTTTAAAAAAGAAAGAAAATGCAGCTCAGCTCTAGCCTAAACTAGATACACAGATATTATACATGAAGTAGGCAAAAGAGCTCAGGGTGATTGATGAAGAGTAATGGATGATTTATAAAGCATACCTCTTTGTTATCTGCTTGAATGCCATGGTAAAATCAGATTTTATTATAAGCTCATCCTAAAAATATTAAACTGCACTGCCAAAACCTCTTAAGAGTAGGACTGTACCTTGTTTCTTATTACGTTCATGCATGCAATAAATAACAAATAATTTCAAAAGTTTTCTCCCTGCTGGGTGAGATTACGTTTTGTGCCTTCTCCAACAATTTTATGTGTAGGAGGACTTTCCTGTGAAAAATTCAGTTATGTGAATAACTTGGGGCTTTGCATATGAAAAACAACATTTTTGCACAAATGAATTTCTCCTTTTTCTTTTTCTTTTTTTAAAAAAACCTTTTATAAATTCCAAAAAAAGAGGGAAGGTTATTGCTTTTTCAAAGTGGTGCCCAGTCTGTTGAGATACCCTTTCCCATCAAGGACAGTTGAACTTCTGAATATTCTTTCCCACACTACTTAAGTGTCTTTTGCAACCTACTACATGAAGGCTGCCTCAGTCTACAGAGCATGATGAAGACCACTGATCATCATCAGTGGCAGATCTGTGTCTTCCCTAGGCTGACACTGTAACACTGACCATACAACCATATTTCTAGATAAAAATATGTCAGGGGATTGGAGGGGATTGTACCCATTGCCTGCACTTCCAGCCACCACACAAAATGCCGAATTCCAGTCATATGCAAATATGACTATGTGTTTCCACTTGAATAACCTGTGTTTTGACCTTTCAATCAATATGTAGATCATGGTGGGCAACTGTGCACAGTGCAAGGGCCATTTTTCCGGCCTGGGAGACTTTGGGGTGTTAGGGGAAGGAAGCCACTGCACTCTGGGCATATTTTAGATAGTTTGGGAGTAAAAAAATAAAGTCAGCCAAAAATCACCTGCCAATTCTTTTTAAAAAATGAGAAGCTCTGGGGGCTTCTGGAGGGGCTCCAGGGGCTATATTTGATGTTCTCAAGGGCTGCATATGGCCCATGAGCAGCACTTTGCCAGCTCCTAATGTAAACGATGGAAGTGGGGGCCATGGACTCAGTTCCCCTCCTTCCCCTCCCTCTTTGCATCCATCATCATGGAGATTTGCTGAGCTTGGGCATTGCCTAGAAGAAGAAAATACGTATTTGATTCAAATTGTATCTAGGATATATTTGATCCAAATTAATGTATGTCAGCAAAAGAAAACAGAAAATAATTAGCATATTGTTTTTCACCCAGAGCCCTTGGAATAAGACCAGGCTATGCTTCAAATTAGACAAATTACAGTAAATAATAATAATAATAATAATAATATAAAATGTATTTATATCCCACCCCTCTGCGAACAATCTATTTATTTATATCCCACCCCTCTGGTAGGACTCCCATAGTCTGGTCTCCTCAAGATGTTCTAGACTATAATTCTCATCAGCTGCAGCCACTGTGCCCAATGATCAGAGATTTTAAGCACTGTATTGCAAAATATCTAGAGGTCATGATACTTTGGAATACCATTGTCTCAACCATATACTCTTGATCTGAGTGTCTGAGATGGATGTGGGTTTTTACCCCCTCCCCCAACTTGACTTATACACCCTCAAAGAAGAATTCCAGAGTATATCAAAGTAGTCAGTCGTTTTGATTTACCAACCTGTCATTCAGGACAGATGTCAAATGCTTTATTACTGCAATCTCTAAGAGAGATCAAGATACAAATCATCCCTTAACCATACTAGGTATGTGTGTAAATGTTGATGCCTCTATTTACTGTAATATATTAACAGTGACAGACTATTGAAGAGTGATAAGGAAGTGGTAGACCAGATTATGCAGTCCTTTATTTCCCATGTATAGTGTGACTTCATTGCTGTTGTTGTGTGCCTTCAAGTCATGTCCAACTTACCTCAACCCTAAGGCAAACATATCATGGGTTTTCTTAGCAAGATTTGTTCAGAGGGGGTTTGCCTTTGCCTTCCTCTGAGGCTGAGAGAGTGTGACTTGCCCAAGGTCACCCAGTGGGTTTCCATGGCTGGGGTGGGGACTCAAAGCAGAAACCAGTACACCAATGCTGGATCTCATGACCTTATTACAAGAAAGAAAGAGGGGTTCTAAAGTTCTTCCCATGTTTCACACATTTTGGGTGTTCAAAGGAGAGGTTATTCTGAAACATGTAGTCCATGGCATCTCTGACTTGGGTTATCAGTGTCCAAGCCCTAAGACAATACAGCCACTGTGTCAGCCACGGAAGGAGATGGTTTGCTATTTTTGAAGCAATCTTGGTTTCTGCAGCCATGCATTACAAGGGGTGACCAAGAATGTGCTGAGAATTAATGAGGGGTGACCAAGAATGTGCTGAGAATTAATGGTGTTGGTAGGTGCACGATTGATTTATAGAGTTATTTCGATGTTTTCTGTTCTTCTCCCCCTTTCATAATAATTCCTAACATTTTATTTGCCTTTTCGACAGCTGCAGCTGAGTAAGCTCTTGCTTTCCACAAGCTAACTAGAATTACTCTAAAATATCTTTCTTGAGTGATGACAGCTAGTTTAGAACCCAAAATTGTACAATTCATTGTGTAGGATTATTATTTCCCCCCAAATGTGCATCACTTCACATCTCATGGGCCATTTTCATGGCCTTTTATAGAGTGTTAAGTCCTTTCAATCTGCTTGAATCTTAACTATTTTCATTTTTTTTAACCCTCTGCTGTTGTTGCCATTTTCCCATTTTGTTTTGAATATATCCAAGATACTAGGAAGCATGCTATAACTGGATGGTGAAAACTGGTGCTAAAACTGACCCATTTGTGGCCTACATTCTCTTTCTCTTTCTTAAAAAAAATTCTCTAGCACATTGATAGTTGCTGGAAGTTTATTCTCACAAAGGCACAACCACTCACATGCAAAAGAATCACTTCAGGGGTATAATGGAACTTGTTTCCCAGGAATGCTCAGAGAACACTAAATTCCATTACAAACTGGCCTCATCCACACTTACCAGACAAATGGATGATTTGGAACTTATTGACTAATTGGCTTTTGCATGCTCCAAATCATCTGATGTGCCAGTATATAAATTTTAAAATGCAGGTCTTGAGGAAAATCTTTTTAAAATATGTGAACTTCCATAGATATTAGGCAACAGCTGCAGATTGATGTGGAAGAAGAAGGGTCAGAGAGTGATGAGGAACATATATAGGGAATACGCGTGTTCCAGCTTTGTGGGAAAAGTGAGGTATAAAGAGAGAGAGAGAGGGAGGGAGGGATATGGAAACTGAGAGGGAGATTTGTTATTATGTGCCTTCAAGTTGACTTCAACTTGTGGTGACCCTATCGTAGAGTTTTCTTGGCAAATTGATTCAGAGGAGGTTTGTCGTTGCCTTTCTTTAAGGGCAAGAGAGTATGATTTGTCCAAGGTCACCCAGTGGGGTTTTCATGGGTGAGTGGGATTCAAACCCTGGTCTGCCAGTGTCCTAGTCAAGCACTCAAATCACTATACCACAGTGGCTCACTAGATAGACCAACAGACAGCATGTGTGAAAATGTCATGGACCAGAAATGGATTTATTTGACCATCTTGGACATGTCCTTGCTCCTTTGGTGTCCTTGGGGAACTGCAATGTAATAGGGCATTACCAAAAATAGGGGTTGGATGGCAGGACTGAGATTGGGAAAACTCATGTTTTTGGACTGCAGTTCCCAGAATGCTGACTGGAGAATGGTTGGCTGGTTGGTTGTAGTCGAAAAAGGTAATTTTTACATGTTGATGGTATATGATGATGGATATAACAGAAGATGGGGGACTAAGGAGGAAGCATCTCTAGTCACAGAAAGAACCAGCAGGGAAGTAATAAGTTGCTCATAATCTCCTTTCATTTTACTAATTAGAGACTTATTATTTGTTCTGCCATCTTTCTCGCAAGGATATGCATGTTAGTAGCTTCTACTTAGTGGGAAGGATGGGTGGTCAGACTATGATATGGAAGTTCTCAAATGCATAAGCAACTGATGGATCTTCAATTTCCTTTGTTTGCTTCTGCACTATACACACTTTGGGAATCCATCCTCCATTGTCCTTGCCTGGAGGGGCACCCCAGTTCAGGGACCCCGTTTAGCCAGCCATGAGGAACTGCAGTGCCAGCTATGGAACAGTAGGCCCCTTCAGCTGAAGGACTGGAGTGCTTTCTCTGCTATTGATTGCCTTCTGCAATATTTATAAAGCTTATCTTATAACAGTGATATACTTCAATTTTCAGCACCCAACAAAATCTTGGGAAGGGTTGAAATTACAGTTCATATTTACCTAACTATCAAGGGCCTTGTGGGAAGGGAAGGGGAGTCCTGTGAAAACAGTACATTTCTTCTCAGGTAAACCTAGCGCCAAAGCAACATTTGCAGGAGAATGCTGTGCGGAAGACCATTAAACAAAATGATGATGATACATGCATTAGCGAGACTCATTAATCATTCTGGGAAGATCAATGCTAGAGCAAGGTTACCTGTCACAACCAGTCTTTCAGAATCCTTCCCTCTTCTTCCAAACATGCATTGACAAGACAATTGTCTTATTCTGCAGGACTTGCAACTGTTTAGTCTGCTTTTAAATTTATTATATTGATATTTATGAACAGGTTTGTGAAAACAATAGTTCTTCAGCAAAAGGAAGGACTAGAAAAGGCCATAGCTCAGCAGCAGAATACATGTCTTGCATGCAAATAGCTCCAGACTCAGTTCCTGGCATTACCAGCACCAAAAGGTCTCAGGTAGTAGGTCTATGAAAGACTCCTGTCAAAGTGCTCATCTACACAAGCCAGGATACTCTGGCTCCCCGCTGGTGTATCCTGGCTGGGGAGTTGGCTGTTCTTCCCCTGTTACCTGTACGGAATGGGCTGGAATCCAAATGGGTATGCCAACCCATCCCTGCAGCTGCCACTATTTTCTTTGCTGACTGGGAAGGCAGGAAGGGGGCCCACAACATGTAACTGAAGACCCCCTGCATGTGACCAGTCTTGGTTACATGCTGAGGGATTCCTTCCTGGTTTCCAGAAGAGCCAGCGAGATGGTGGTGACAGTGAGGGGTGGAATGCCAGATGGGCTTCTGTGGATATGTGGGGCCCAATCCTGTTTTTGCCAGTGATAGCAGAGTAAAGTGGGCTTTTAAAAAAAAAAGGTCTATTGGGCCCTACCCCACATTTGCCCCACCCCCATCTCAGCCCCATATCTACCCTGGTGGTGGTAAGGACTACCTGGGGGCAGAACGGAGCAAACACCCTGTGTCATATGGACCGCAGGGCTCTGAGACGGGGGAAAGATGGGGTGCTTAGGCCAGCAGATAAGCCCTAAGACCCAAGAATGCAAGATAGTTCAGTGTTCAAGTTCAATATATAAGGTACAATGGGTCCTTGAAAAGAGCAATACCCACTTCTGAATTTTTCTTCAATATTTGCTACACACAAAAGTGAGAGAAGTGTCCCTTACTTCCCTCCGAGTTGGCTTTGTGATGATTGTATTCTGTAGTGTCCTCGTCATGCCAGATCAGAGTGAGGGCAGGAAACAGTAATTCTTGCGTTCACTCTAGGATTTCTTTGGCATGAAAGAAAAAAAAAATAGAATCCCACCAGCAAGACAGGATGCAGTGACTACTAATGATAAATTTACCAGAGTTGGGAGGGGGTATATCAAGTTAACATTAGGTAGAAGCATGTAGGCAAGGGGTGAAGCAATTCTGTAACATATTAACATCCCCCGTACTGATATTTGCATAGGAAACAACTGTATAAATCACCCTGTCCCATATCATTCTTCCATCTAGACTGAGGATGGAGAACGGTGTGGACTTGATCTCCCATAATCCCTTATCACTGGCCATAGTGTGTGGGACTGATAGGTGTTGAAGTCCCACATTAAACATGGGAAAAATCAAAGGCTACCCAGCCATGTAGACATTACTAATGGGAGATGGGAAGAAACCATGGAAGGAAGCTCCCTTTTTAGCTATAGTTGTACTGTATATGAATCAGGCTTGAGGGCTCATAGTGTACGGAGTTTGGAATATATATTTGGCACCTGAATATGGTTTATTTTAAGGCTCCTTTGACATCAGGCCTCCTGTGTTTGACATCAGCTTCCCAAAAATGTACAGATAGCTGACCCTGGCATCCTTACATCTGGATGGTTTCCTCAAGTTAGCAGCTTGAATGGGCTGGAGATGCACAACAGAAGCTAAAATGAAACAGCAGATAGAACTGCTCAGTTAACCAGACAAACACCATTTGGTATTTGGTAATAGGTATTCATGCTTGGCCTCACCAAAGACTTCATACTTCCTGCCAGTTGTTGTGATTGCAATTGAACACTCACTTTTGCACCTGAAATGGGCTCAGAGACCTTCCTGACACACACCATTTGGAGTAGCTAAGGTTGGAAAAATATTTCATTAGATTCTTGTCTTGATGAAAGTAGCCATTTCACACCTCCTTAGTTATGTTGTAAGACAAAATGCACCTCTCCTTGAAAATCCACATGTTTGTGAGACTTCTGGGGTACTACACTGAACAGAAATAATGTGTGCACCAAATAATGCATGCGTTTTAAAATGCAAATTGGTAAAATATGTGTGCAGTTGGAAAAAAAACCAGACTAATGGAGTTTGGTCATTAGAAAATGTCTACATTAGTTAGAATGCATAAATAACATGCACATGCACATTAAGGGGGGAGATAATGTAAAATATGTATCAGTTTCCAGGAAGGTGGGGGACAATCTTGCAACCTCATATGAAACAAGTTGTGGGACAAGAATGCTAGTGATAGTTGGAGAAATGCACCAAAATTGAGAATTCAAATTTTCCATATCTCTCAAAGTAGCCAGTAGGATATATTCTAAGCAGCAGCGGTGGCAGCAGGGCAGTGAATCCACTCCAAGCTCTAATCTAAATCTTCAGATGAATCCTGCAGTTTGAACAGCTCCTTGAAAGTTCAGACTAAAAGCCAGAGCAAATTCACTTACCACTGAGGGATCCTGAGGTGTTTGGGGTTTTTTTGAATGGAACTCCAAATTCTCCAAAAGTAATATTGATAAGATCCATGAAAGAGCAGGCAGTGATATAAGAGCATTTTTTGCTCAGAAGATGAACTTAGGGGTCAGTAGGAAAATAATGAATTAAATAGCTACCTCTAAGTAGTAGCCCATATTCCTTCCCTACAAGTGGTGCTACTTTATTAAAAGGGGACCCCAATAGCAAATGTTGCCAATCAATAGTTCACTCATCCTTGGCAGTTTTAGCATTGCTAAAAGCAAAGGAGCTAGGGACATGGCAGGCATATGTCCAGGCAGTGGTTCTGAGACAGTATTTCCAGGGATGTAGCTGTGGTGGGACAAAATTAGGGATTTGCCCCTCCAAGAAGAATTCTGTCCCCTCCAAAGAAATTGCCCTTTAGTCCCCAAATTTCTAGCAAACTTCTTTTCTTTGAGTGCCTATACTGTACAGTTGGACCCTTGTATCCATGGCACCAACACCCACAGTTTCAGTTATCCAGAGTACACAAAATAGGGGACCATAGAGTCATGCTGGAAAAGAGTCATGCTCTCTAGGCATCTTCTAGGTCCTCCAACACAACTCTATGGGCTTTTTAATCAGAAGTCCTTTATTTTAATAGGATTTGCTGTTATTCATGGTTTCCAGTATCCATGGTAAGTCTGGGAACCAACCCTTGATGGATACGTGGGTCCAACTCTATATTTAAATGCTCAACTAAAGTTTTAAATTACTGCAGTGCTAGAAATTTGGGTACAGGAGGAAATTTTCCTAGGAGGGACAGAATAAGACTAATAAGAATACTTATTCGTTGCTACACCTCTGAGTATTTCCTAGCACACTTATGGCCTGTCATAAGCACAGCAGCCAGGAAATGTTAAAATGTTTTAAAAAAAGAAGAAGAAGAAGAAGAAGAAGAAGAAGAAGAAGAAGAAGAAGAAGCTTCTAGAGCATCATGTTTGCAAAGTAACATCACTTAGTGCTATAGCACATGCACGCTCTCAGGGCTTGTCTACATAGGCTATTTACCGCCATCTTGCCCCCATCTTGGAGCCTGCTGTCTTGATGACGCAGGGCTTTTGCCCCATTCTACCCCCAAGCAGACCTTGCAATCACTGGGGCAATGATGGGGCTAAGATGATAGGAAGACGTAGGGTAGGGCCCAATAAACCATTCTAAAATAATACCTAGGAAAATCCGGTCCTGCTGGGAAGAAACGGATTGGACCCTGAGTGTCCGCAGGAGCCCATCCCAGCAGGCTGGTCCATCACATCAGCTGCCAGTCTGCCTTGCTCTTCCAAAGCAGGAAGGAGTCTGACATGCAGGGGCCTTGGTCGCATGTTGTGGGTTGGCTTCCTTGCTTTTGAGAAGAAGTGGTAGCAGCTGCACTGATGGCCCAGCATGCCTGTCTGAACTCCAGCCCATTTTGTGAAAGGAACAGGGGAGGAATGGGCCTGGTGCATGGGCAGAATACACCGGTAGGGAGCAGACGTATCCTGGCTCATGTAGAGGAGCCCACAATCTCAGTTTCTGGTATCTCTCACTCAAAAAGAACAGGCAGTATCTGATGGGAATGGTCAAAGCTGAGACTCTGAACCGTGGCTGACAATCTGAGTAGAGCACTTCTCCCCAAGTTTAATCATGTTACCTTTTGGAATACAGTTCCCAGAATTCCCCCAAACAGTGAAGCTACTGGCCATGCTGACTGGGAATTACTTTGAGTTATAGTTGAAAAAGATAACTTTTCCAAGCTGTTTTCTGACATGTTGACCTAAAGCAACCATCTCCCCCAGGCAGCCTGGCCTATTGCTATGCTGACTGTGGGTGACAGGAGTTGTAGCCCAATATATCAAGAGGCCATCGGGTTGGAGTAGAAAACAATGGGCTTGATAGCTAAATAGCCTCACTGGCTATAAAATAGCAACCTACATTCCTAATTAATTTATATGGAACCTTTGTCCATTTTCATCTGATCTTCCTCTTTGCCTTTGCAAAGGGTACTCACCCCCTAGTCTTTTGCATGTATATTTTAAAGGGGAAATGGAGAAATGTAACATTGGAGGCAGACTTTAGCCTGCAGGTAGGCTACTTGTGGCCCTCTAGATGTTGTTGGACTACAACTAGCATCATTCCTCACCATTGCCTCTGCTGGCTAAGGCTGATGGGAGTTGTACAGTCCAGCCACATTTGGTGGGCACATATCGCCCATCTCCAATTTAAATGAACAAGAGGCCGTTATTAAATCCATGCCACTTTCATGAATTAATTATCCTGGGATAGCTGTGCAAATATTAACACAATTAGAATCGCTACTTGTGCAGCTGGGGAACAGAGAGCTGCTTTGGCTGTTCCGGCACTACCACACACAGTTGCCATCTGTGTACACAAACCTCTGTGTTTGGTCCTCTCCTCATTTTACAGAGAAACTAAGAGCGGTTGATAGAATTTTTATTTTCAAACATACTCATTCTAATGAAGGTGTTCTGCTCTGCATGAAAAATGTAGAACTACTTTACCCAAGCTGGCATGCTCCAGATGTGTCGGCTTCAGTGATCCTCAGCCAATTGCCCACACTGTCCAAGGATGTAGAGAGTTGTAGTCCAACACATCAGGAGAGGAGTTGCATACCCTCCAGCATTTCACAGATGAAAACCAGGGGCTCATCTATATGATGAAAAAAATCCTCAAAGAATTTATTAAACTAGTGGTCCTCATGCACAGTGGGCCATATTTGCCATATTCAGAAGGAGGGGGGCTGAAAAGTCAGGAAAACTCCAAAAAGATCACAATAACTGCTTTCGCTGTTTTCTGCTCTCTTTTTCAAATAGTCTGCAAAATAGCGCATAACTGGTTCTGTGAACAACCGCTTTGAAAGGGGCACACAGCACACAGCAGGGCTGAAACCTGATTGGTTGGACATTGGGGGGGGGTTATAAGGGATAACTCTAATGCCAGAGCTGCCATTGGTACTTTTTATTTTTGGGCTGGTACGATCATAAAAGCGGCAGAGCTAAACAACGAAGATACTTTTTAGCAGGCATTGGTTCCAGGAGCTGGTGTTGTCAATGCAAAGGGCCAGTGTTCTTTACATCTCTCTCTCTCTGGCTTTTCTTCACAAACAAAGATTCAGGAAGGACTCATCCTGCGCTTTCTGCAAGCGCACTGATGACTAAAAAGGCCAATCCGAGATAAACAAGTCTGGTTGCAGAAAGCACAGCAGAAGGTCTCCTTGGGTGATGTTTCCAGGTTGTGATTCTTTCTGCGTTGTCGTTTCTCTTCAAGACTTGTTCAGCGTGAGTTCTCAAATAAGGCTGCAGCATTGTAGATAGTGCATCTCCATGCCTCCTGCTCTAGCAAACCTTTGTTCCCATTTATGTTGTTTAGTGCTGATGTGGATATTGGCTACAAGAGATGAGAACCTCCCCCATTTGTTATTGCCTTCTGCATCCAGCCCATGCAAGTCTTCTCTGAAATATCAGACCTTTAACCACCATCAGGAGAGTCTCAAGCATTTGGAAAAACTTGAAAGAGATTTTAGAAAACACAGCCTATCTAATTATGAAGATTTTCACTGCTTCATATATCAGTCTCGATTAACCTTTCCTAGTTTGGTGAATGGAAGGGAACAATTCTGAACTCATTTCACTTTGACATTCACCAGTGCTAGAGTTATCTTATTTTCTTTCCATTAGATGACCTCAGGGAAACCTTTTTACTGTAAAATCAGTCAAGATTTAGAACCCCTTCAGGTTTTGATCTCTGAGTGTCATGTGTACAAGTATACACATTTGTACCTCAGCAAAAACTGAAACCACTTTGGCCTCAGCTACACAGGCAAAATATGCTGGTGTATTCTGGCCCCTGATCAGACCCATTGCTCCCCTCCCACAAAATGGGATGGAATCCACACCAGCCCATCTCTGCTTCTGTGTCGCAGTCTCCGCTGCCATCTGTCTCCAAAGCCAGGAAGGCAGCCTGCAGCACATGATCAAGGTCCCCTGCATGTGACCAGCCTTGGTCACATACTGTGGGCCTGCTTCCTGGCTGCAGAGAATATACAGCCTTCCCTTACTCCCACTCCTTTTTACAGAAATTATATATTTTAAAGCAGGGCTTAACAACTGTGATGGGTGTGGCAACCAATGTTTACTCCTCTGGATCCATTGATTTCTCCCTAGACTAGACTAGAACTCTACCTCTAGATTTCTGGAAATCACAATATTTCAGGTTTGGAGGGGTTTTAGAACTGCTACTCCTAGACCTCTCCAGGAGTGCCAGTTGGATGTATCTGGCAGTTTGGAAGGTTGTGTTCAGTCAGAGGTTTTGAGTGTGTGTGTGTGTGTGGGGGAAGCTGGGGTTCAGGGGAGAGTGAAAACAGGGGGGGTTGGAGGTTGTATTCCACCTGCAGGTTGCATTTTCCCCACTCCTGTTTTAAAGATTTCTAACAGTATACCCCTCCTCATGTGAACTCCAAAAGTCTTGATTCTACAGTACAGGGCATTAGAAGACAGAGTAGAGATACGTCAGGGTCGTTGGTTTGTATCTGGTATTTGTTTGAACTTACAAGATCTGCTATCTGTCCCATTTGTTACCTTTGATCCTGATTTGATGTAATGGGCATGCCACGGGGTTTTTAACCTGCTTTAAAAACCCAATGACAACTGCAGCAGCAACGTCCCCATACTGCATTGAGCAACTTCAGGGGAGGTTGTCAGAAACAGCTTTCTTTGTAGTATAAGAAACTGTGGTTTGGAAAGGAAAACCTATATACATACCAAGCAAGATTTGCTGGATCTGAGCCAGTCATTTTTTAGCAGCAGCTGGATGTTATATGCTCAACGCTTCTGTTTGTTTTCTATTCTTTTCTTTTTTTAAAAAAACTAATTACCCCCGTATGTAATTTTGAGATGTTAAAGCATGCAGCATTTCAAAACCTGAAGCCACCATTTCAAGCTCCTTAGAAATTGGGGCTGGTTTGGCTTGTGAGTTGGCTGACTTCTCCAACAGCACCAGTTTTTGCCTGTCACACAGGTTGCCTGAGCAAAGAGGAGTTAATGGAGTTAATGGAGTTAATGGAGCAAATGAGAATAAGCCTTAGTTGGAAGGAGCCTGGTCTTGTTTCTCATGGGGGCAGGGAGAGCAGTGTTCTTGCCTAATGCATTCCTGTTTGCTCTGCCACCAGCATGACCCCAGGGTCCTTCTCAGCACCTTGTTCCCTACAAAGATCACCAGCCTCTCTCCATGGCACATTGTCAGCCTTAATTATTTCCTGTATATTTCCTCCTCCATATTGTTCTGCCAGGCTGTATGATGAGAGTACAGGAGGTCAAAGCGAAGCAGCATGTTAATCCATCTCTTGTTACAATAGCCATAGAATCAGGCTGAATTCAGCCTCCTGCCGCTTCCCGTTCAGACCTGCTGGGCCACTTCAGCAACCCAGAGCAATGAGAACACTGCATCCCCAAAGGAGCTGGGAGGGGTCAAGCCCCTTTCCATTCACAAGTTGGGCTGAATAGAGGTGATGATTAAGCCCAAGTACTGAATGGCACCAGAAATAATTATAACCCAATTACTGAGATGGTGACCCCTTCAAAGAAGAGTCACAATACCGTGTGGCACTCAAAGGAAGCCGGCACATATGTTTCCCCTAGTTGACATTCATGTAGAACTAAAGAAAGACAATGCTTTAGTCCTGGGGAGCTATGAATTTTTTTAAATAATTGCCACCATGAGTTTGTGATAAGTTCAGTAGCAAGACTAAGCATCAGGCCTAGGCACTGACATATCTTAATTTCAGCAATAGTTGCTTGCCTAGTGGATCTAAATGGTTAGAATGAATCTCCTAAGTCTTAGGTACTGGTGTGAGAACTCTAAGCTAAAATACACTGGTATTTCTTGTCACATCATTCTTCCTTTGGTTCTGCCTACCACTAGAGTGTGACCCCCAAGAACTTCTCTGAAAATTGTATTTTCCCTAGGACTAAAAGAGTTTCCTTACCCTTGGTAAATAATATACCAAGTGCATGTCAACCACCACTCATGAATTTTATTGCAAAGCCTGACCACTCATGAGGGTGCTAGATAGTACAGCAAAAAAATATGTATGTCCACTCTGAGACCATAGCCTACAGAATGGAATAGAGTGACCTCTCAAAAGGCAAGCACTAGCCAGAACTCAAACAATGGCCATTCCTGATCCACTTTTGCCACTGTGTCAAGCCAGTTGGCATGTAGGTACTGAGTACTTGAATGCATAGGTTAGGTTTATTCACAAACCATTTATTATTTTATAGGCCAACTTGGTTGTAGGATATACCACAAATAGTTAAATAACTGTCCCAGATTCTTGGAAAGCTGTTATCTTGCCAACATTCCGCCCCCACCTGGTGTCACTTAATTGTCATTGATGCAAATTACTTCCATCAGAAATGAAGTATCTTGAAACAAGCATCAGAGAAAGTTCAATTTGCAGTAAAGAGATTCATTTCACACTAGTGTTCCTTCCCTGCAATTGTTTCTCAGTGTGTTTTACGAAATGAACAGGACAGAAGAATATAGGTAAACCACTGCTGGATCAGACCAAAGATTCATCTAGCCCAACATCTTGTCCACAGAAAAGCCCAGATGCTTCAACCAGCAAGCCCACTAGCAGTGAATGAATATAATAGCTGCCCAACAACTGGTGTTCCAGTTATTACTTCTTTTTTCAATATGGAAGCTTATGCCTTGATAGCCTTACCCTCAATGACTTCATCTACTCCCCCTTTAAAACCAGCTAAGCTAGTATATCTTGCAGCAGTGAATTTCATTCATTAATCATGCATTGTGTGAAGAAGCACTTTCATTTGTCTGCCTGGAATCTGCTATCAATCAATTTCATTGGGACTCTATGAGTTCTAGTATTTGGAGAGCGGAAGAAGATATGTCTATCTACTTTCTCCGAACCATGCATAATTTGATAAATCATTTTCATGTCCTGCTGTCTTTATTGTCCAACAACTCTACAAGTAAAAGGAAAACAGAGGAGAAACAGCAGCATTCACAGGGCCATCAGCTAAAGTATCTCCATCTACTAAATTTACACATGCAAGCAAGACCTCGGTAGGCCATCTTGAATCTTGGTTTTGGTGGGAAAGGTGGGATGATGATGATGATGATCATGATAGGCAAAGAGAAGCATTTTAAAGTAGATATTGGATTATATTTCCATGCAAGATGTTAAACTCTGTGTTTAAACCCTTCAAAACTCCAAAGCACTATGATCTCATGGAGATCATTTGATCTCATTTCTAGCAGACTAGCATCTAAAAATGCTGTAATTTTGCAAATGAAGATAGCGGGAACACTGTGGCATTATAACACATTATCACACATAGCTGTAATCATGCAAAAGAAATGCCACTGAATTATCACATGGTGACCACTAGCGCTTTAAGAATGGGAGTTTACATCTGCAATTTGGCATGGGTGGGATTTTGGCGGTTCTCACAAGAAGACACAAGTGCATTTAAAACTCTAAAAACCCTTTAATTAACAAAGTAAATGAACACACAGGCACTGAAATAAACCTAAAAACATGTGAACAAAAGGGGACAGCTCATAAAAAGAGTGTTCTGTGCTTCATTTTCACATTCTCACCTGGAAGTTTTCTCACTGAGGACTTTCCATTCATGCTGTAATCCTGCAACTACAGTGGGATGTGGTTTCACATGCAGTCAATACTGCAAAAAGCGCTATTGATGATTTATTGACAGCTTGTCTCGTGAATTGCAAATAATGCCTTTTTTGCGGCTGAAGCATGAAGTAAGAATGCAAATATGATGTCATGCGATAGCAGGGCCCATTCACGCTACCCTGATGTTGTAATCCTGTGATCTTTGTTGTGTCTGATAATGTCCCAGGTTGAAGGAAACAAAAGACTTTATCAGACCAGACAAATATGGTGTCATAAGGGCGCCTAATGATTGTGAAAAGGCGCACATACCAAACAATGTGTCCCTTTCACAATCATGTACTGTTTAAAACCCATTCTGTTTTATTGATGGACCAATGCTGCTTTGTTGTCAGCATTGTACTCACATGAATACAGTGTCAATGGGCAAACACTTCCGTGTGAGATAGCAACAGCCAAGGAGGGGACACTCTTTTTATGACACAAACACCCATATTTACTTAGGACTTCTTAAGTGTGTGTGTGTGTGTGTGCTTTGCTGTACTTTTTGTGTGGTTTTTTGGCTTTTATTTTTAAATTTCCTGGGCTAGCATCTTTTAATGTGAATCAGTGAGATTTCAACTCCAGAAGTAAACAGAGCTCCATTTGTGCTCTGTTACTGCTGGGGAAACCTCATGGATGCTGCTCAAGGTAACTCTGGTGTGTGTGTGTGGGGGGGCTTTTGCCGACATAAAAATGCCACAATTTATGCTGGCAAAAGAACAGTAATGTGGGGTGGTGTGATAAAGTCCATAGTTAGAAACACCTGACCCACTTAAAGAAGAGAATGGTTACCATTGTCTATGCTAAATTGAGCTGATGAGAACTGTAGTGCAACAAGAAATGGTGAAGCATCTATTTCCCTGATTTTAGTCTATATCCATCCAAAACTGAGCTGGGAGATAGAGGTACAGATTCCAGAAGTTCAGTGTAATGTGTACATGCACACACATACCACCACCATCATCATCATCCCCCTCCAAAAAAAAAAGTCCCTAATTTTAAATTAAGTTAAATACTTTTGGTTGGTACTTATCAATCTTTGGCCTCCCAGACATACAGGATGTCATCTCCCAGAATCCTCAATCATTGACCATGCTGATGGGGGCTTCTAGGAGTCAGGGTCCAAACCCCTAGGAGGACCAAAGTTTAAATCTCTAACTTATGATATTTATTTATTTATTTATTTTTAAAAAAAACCTTTCTCAGCTGAATTCTTTTACTGTGAACCAAACAGAAACAGTATTTCATAGGCAGGTGTGCATGTCCTGATGGTGATGTATGTTTTTTCAGCTCCATCTGAAGGTAAAAAGTTGAGCTCCATCTGGGTATTCCAGAAATCTACCCAACATTCAATGGAAATGGCTTTTAAAGTTTCAGATGAGTATTAGATCTTCCTGGGATAAAATAAGGGGTGGTGAGCTGGAGGTAAAGAATCAGCCATGGCAGAAAGCAGTAAAACAGCCAAGGACTTTATCAGACCACCCCCGAGAAAAGTTATTTTGCAGCAATAATTGTGGTGTTTTTATGCTGGCAAAAGACCCCACCACCACCACCACACTTAACTTGAGCAGTGTCCATGAAGCTTCCCCGGCAATAACTGAGCACAAATGGAACTCCCTTTACTTCCGGGGTTGAAATCTCCTAGATTCTCGTGAGAAGACCCTAGCGCAGGAATGTGAAAAACCAAAATAAAGATACAAAATGTTAAGAAAAGCACCAAAACACAATTTCAAACAGGATTATTTGTGTAGTGTGGATTTGGCCAGGGTGTCCAAACTATTGGGAAACCCATTGTTTGACTGGGAGGTGAATAACAGATTACTCTTTCTATTCCTGTTTGTTACACACGTGTATTTTCCATCTCTTTCTCTCCCTCTCCCCCTGCCTCCCTCTCATATACATATCCACAATGTTATATTCAGCTAATGCTATCAAGTTGAAAATGTGCAAGTGAGATAAGAGAGGGAGATATAAAATGGGTGGTGGTGGTAGCCAAAAATCCTCACAGGGTTAACAAGGAGAACGGCAAAAGCATAGACACTGTACACCCCCTCCGAAAAAGCAGCAGTTCTGGCACACAGCTTCCTCATGACTGATGCTCACCTCTCTGACATACAACTGTAACTTACATAAATCTTTGGTCCACACTGTAGAAAAAGAGAGTGTGAAAAGACGACTCTCCATCCTGTTTTCCTCATTTCATACAGTTACTAAGAATAAAAATAATTAGCCTGAATGGCTCAGCCGTGATTGGCAGATGCATGGAAGGCGAAAGAATCTTGTTTCTTCCAAAACTTTGGATGAAAGCAAGGGTGGAAAATGGAGGGAGGGAGGGAGCGTTCTGCACAATCCTGAGTGCAGTCTCCTTGGAAATAGGCCAATTAAAGAGTTATCATTTGGCAACCCAATTGTTAATGATCCCAAAAATAGCCCTCTCGTTTCACACTGTGCTCCACTACCCATGCAGACCCCTAGGAGAAAAGCAGCACAAGACTGATCCAGCAGCACCTTTGTTTTTTGAAGACCAAGAAGCGCCTTCAGCAGCATGGCGCTAAAGAGATATCGTCCTCTCAACATGACAGACTTTCATATACTCCTTTCAGTGGCTTCAGTGAATGTCGCCAAATGTTGATGAACTTTTAGATGTTAAACAAGATCTGGACAAGTTGAAGGGAAATCAATTTAAAACACGCACACAATAAATTGTACATCCACACATTTTCTGTTTCAGCCTGCCATATTGGATCAGAGCCAAAACTTATCTATTTGAATGTTCTGTTCACATAGGCCAGGCATAAAGCTTCACCTACACTGTTCAATCTGTGCCTCCTGCATGTGTCTTCTCATGGCGTAGTGGATTTTGGTCTACATCTCTGGGAGATCGGAGTGTATATCACTGTTTGGCCATGGAAAGTAATGACTTGAAGGCACACATCAACAACAGACAACAGCAAAGAGATACTGTCTAGCCTTTTGTGCTTCATCCAAAACCTTCCTTGGTCCCTGCAGCTGTCCAGCCTCAGAAAGGGCTACTGCTGCTGCTCATCAATGGGGATGGAAGAGAGCAGGGAGGCAATTCAGATAGCGATGAATCAGTTCATTTCAGTCTGGAGGGGGAAGGCGATGGGGTGTGCTCACTGATAGATCACACCCTCCTATCCTTTCTCATTGCAGTTACATTGGCTGAATTGCCTTCCTATTGTCTCCCCTCCCTATCAATAAGCAGCAGCAGTGGAGGCCCCTTCTAGAGCTAGGGGGTCGTTTACACAGGCAAATATTCCTCTAAATATACCGCTAAGATAGCTCATAGTTCCCACGGATCGCAGCACAGCATCGCCTCATTCAGAAGGGGGGAAGGTAAAACACCCAAATATAGCGTGGCAAGAGATGTCACTACTTTTGCAGGTATATTTGCAATGTAGCGCATTATTGGCAGTGTAAACAACCATTCCGCTAAGGGATACAGCAGAGCTGCATTGTGATTGGTTGATGATGCAGGGGTGGACTTAAAAGAGGGGCAGGGAGGGAGGGAAAGACAGTAGCAATTAGAAGAAACTTTGAAAAATCCTCTCTGCTATTTTGCAAGCCAGTTTGCAAACAGAAAGGATTCCCAACAATTTTCACTCAGGGAGCATTCCTTTTCATCCTCTCTGCCGTTTTGCAAGAATGCAAAGCTCGTCTTGTCAGCTGTGATCCTGTGCTTGGGGGAGGGAGAGAAACCATTTCACGAAGGGCTGTATCAGAGCTGCACTGCTATTCCCCCCCCCTCTCTGGCTTGCCTCTATTTGGGAGAAAATGCTGTTAAGCAAGGAGGAAAACCTTCCATTTGATTGGGGGGGAGGGGGACTGCCTCTAAGCTGTTCAGCATGGAGTTCGGGCCAGGGTAGACATTCCTATGGCATTCCTTTCCCTCTCCAATGCTTGGCCATGCCCCCAGCACTTTTGGCTGTGTGAACCTCAAAGCAGAAAAAATCAAAGAGCCACAAAATATAGCTGTGTAAACATATACCATGTAAACTACCCACCACTGATGTGGGAAAGCGCTAAAGCGCAACTTAACGCAATAAAACCTGCCGTGTAAACCAGCCCTTGGAAGTAGGTCGCAGGGAAGTTTTGAGCCTTGCTTTAAGGGCTACAGCGTAGCACCTTGTGTGCTCCATCCAAAATTAGATATATTCATGGGTATGTCACTAACAGGATTCCAGCCACAGTTGTCCATAGGAAGCCAGTCAGCAGGATGTGAGCTGAAACTTTATTCTCTCTCTCAGGGTCTACAGCAGTGCTGTCCAAGCTGTGGCCCTCCAGGTCTTTTGGACTACAGCTCCCAGAATTCTTGACCATTGGACCAGCTGGCTTAGGCTTCTGGGAGTTGGAGTTCAGAACACCTGGCGGGTCACAGGTTGGACATACCTCGTCTACAGTAACTGATACAGATGTACTCTGCCTCTGCTACCAGAAGTGACATAGCTAGGGTTGCCAGTTGGATAGGCAGCCTGAAAATTGGAGAGGACTCCTATACCTTGAATGGCTGCATAGAAGATGGAATGTCAGCAGTTACTTGTTAGTAGTTGCACGACAAACAACGCCTGCTGAAACTCCCTCTTCTACACAATGCTCAAAGGAACAGGATCCCTTGCCAGTTTTCACTCTGGCAACCATAGTTGCCAGATTAGATCTGGGACAGGGCTACTGTAACATTAATGCTTAACAGATCTTTGATTGGGATGAGGTACTGTGCAGCTCCATCGAGCCAGATAACCTAGGTGGGGTCCAGGGGTCCAGCTGACACAAAAATGGCTGGGGGCCACATACAGCCAACAAGCCATGTGTTTCCCAACCCTGGTGGAAGTTGTTTGGTCATTTAATTGGTAAAGTGGGATGAAGCTGAAATGGAAAAGAACACTACCTGCAGCGTCCCTTTAGTGGGTGCATACATGAACACACAGAGAGAGACACACACAGAAAGAAAGAGAGAGAGAAGGGGGGATTCACACCATGACATGCTGCATGCTGGGTGTCATCATAAGGCAACCTTTTGACCAAGGCTCAGTGGCTGGAATCCCATATCAGCTTATACTTAACTAAGCCCTGTTTAAGTATTTGAAGGGATGTCACGCTGAGGATGGAGCAGGCTTGTTTTCTGCTGCTCCAGAGACTGGAACACAGAGCAATGTGTGCAAGCTCCAGGAACAGAGATTCCACCTCAACATGAGGAAGAACTTTTTGACAGTAAGAGCTGTTCGGCAGTGGAACACACTCCCTCGGAGCGTGGTGGGGTCTCCTTCCTTGGAGGTCTTTAAACAGAGGCTGGATGGCCATCTGTCGGGGATGCTTTGATCAAGATTTCCTGCGTGGCAGGGGGGTTGGACTGGATGGCCCTCGTGGTCTCTTCCAACTCTGCAATTCTATGATTCTATGAAGTATCTAAGTAACTTCTGATTACACCTGATGGAAACATCATACAACCATGCTTTCTCTGATCATGGCAGCAGTTTTGTCCTCTTTCTCCCCATACAGCTGATGCCCAGTAAAGTAGGTGGAGAGGGGGTGAGTCACGATTGTGGCAATATTTTCAATACTAACTAGTAAGAATAGTGTCAGTAGTTACACTGTTTCATATTCACAATTACTACTTAGTCACGATTTTGACACTATTGCCATAGTCATAACTCTTCCCCCAACATACTTTACTGCATGGGGCATAAATCAAAGGCATGAGAAGAAGGAGGGCCATTCCATCAACATCAGAATATAACTGAATGATGTTTCTGTCATGTTTCAGGTGGGATTGGGGTAAGGCCAGAAGTTACTTAGTTAAGTACTTATTTATTTGTGCAAATTATATGTATTTGTGAAATTTATATGTCGCCTTTCTCCTGCAGCAGGACCCATACGTAGTTAAATATAAGCTGATACAAGATTCTGGCCTTTAATTCCATCTCTTCCTTCCATCCAGCTTCCCCTTTAGTCATAATAATGGAGGCCAGGTCTGGGCCCAGATGGCCAAAATGATTAAAACCTTCATAGACAGGACACAGACTTTGATAGATACCATTGGTAATGTGGGCTGCATTTCTATCTGTAAAAATGTAGTAGAGAAATCTGTCTTCCTGTCATAGAGTTGCTACAGCTGTATAACCAGAAACCTCTCAGCAACATGCAAGAATCACAGACCATTCTGAAAGGTTAAGCACTGTTGTGGGCTTGACAGGAGTCAGAAATGTCACCTTGCTTTCTGTACTCTGGCTACCATTTTATTAGTTGTGTAAACATGAAGTGGAGGGAGATGAGAGCATTTGGTTTTTTCAGTACTGCAGAGTTGAGTGAGAGGGAAAGGGCTCACTTTCCGCAATATTCAGAAAAGTAACAAAATTTTAATGTCTTAATTTTTACCTTGGATTTCTCAGACACTCTTAAGTGAGGCTTATTGTACAAGGATATGAAGCAGCAGTGCAGCCAGAATGTTTTGCCTTCCATTTTTCCTTACGACACGACGCCATCACTGTTTAGCTGTTCTTCCATTCTGGTCCTATGGAAGATGGTGGTAAAAATGAGGGTTTTTCTCTGATGGATTTTTCCAGTTAGAATAAAGACTTGCTTTTACCACTGTCTCCCACAGGATCAGAATGGAATAATAGCTGAAGAACAACAACATCATGTGGTAAGGCAGAGCAGAAGGTGAAATGTTCTGGCTGCACTGCTGCTTTACTTCTTTGTGCAATAAGCCTCTCTGTCCATCGCTTTGGAGGTTTATATGCTACCATGTTGTTGGATTTTAAAAAATTATGAAAGGAAGCCTCTGAGCGTTGATGTCTTTTGAACCTTTAGTTTCCTCAGAGTGTGTCTGCATTACACAGGTATTAGAGTTTGGTAGCACTTTTTGTTTCATGGTTCCAGCCTATGGAATATCGGAATTTGTAGGTTGGTGAAGCTCTTGGAAATCTCAGATAGAGAACTCTTGTGCTGCTATTCACAGGAGCCCACCAGAGTTCACTAACAAAGAATTTCCACTAACGAATCAATTCCAAGATTCTCTCAGAGGCAGCCATGACAATTTGTGGTACCAAACTGCTCCAAATTGCAGTGCAAATCCACTCTATGGAGGGTAGAATAGGACAGCATATTTTCACAAGTATGGCAGGTTCTTTCTTTCTCTCTCTTAGTTGGTTTTGCCCTTGATATTTTTAGATCTGGTTAGGGTGCCAAGCTCAGGTGTTGCACACAGTCCTTTGTATGAGAAAAGGGCTGAATATACCACATCAATGTCACCACCACACCCAAACTCCTATTTTAAAATGATTAATTTAAAACAAAATGTAACTGGGGTTTGGGTGGGAGAGAATACAGAATGTGAGCTTGTCAACTCCAGATCTTTTGTGCTGAACTGCTATTCTGTATTGCAGTTATGGATTCAGTAACCTAAAGTTACAGATCCGTTAACTGCTCTGCATTCAATAATGCTACATAGTCATGATCATGGCCACCTCCTACATAAACCCGCCTGAACAGACAACAGCTGCATTGGATGAAGGAGTTCTGTTCAGCTGATAATTGGGGTGCAGTGAGGATGTTTCCAGCCCCCTCTCACCTACACGAGGAATTACTACAGGTATCCTCCTTCTGCTTGTCGCAATCTTACTCATTGGTGGGAAAGGGTTGGAAACACCCTCCTCCTTGTGCCTTGATCAGCAGCTGAACAAACCTTCTTCACTCCATGTGGCTGCTGGATGTTAAGGTGGGTTTGGGGAGCTAAGCTAGGAGGCATTACTCAGTTACTAATTTGTAAGAAGTTGGTGTGGGATAACATCAAACATCAGTCATTTACATTCTCATGTTGCCCACCTGTAAATAAAGATCAAAATGCACAGGAAAGGGTTTATTTTATGTCCAACTGCTAAAGAACAATAAGAAATGTCTCTTGATGTTTGTGTTCCATGGCTTGGAATGTGAGCTTTGGTGATTGGTAATATTCAGCACAGATGTCAGACAATTATAACAAATTCCTTCTATTCTTCTTTTGCTGAGAATTAATCTGACTAGGGCTGACGGGAGCTGGAGTCCAAATAATCTAGAGGACCACATGTTGACTGTTTTACTCCAGTATGGAGTTGCAAGGAAAAGTCTGTGTTTGTTCCTGCATAGCTGATTAGCCTAGGAACAACCCCCAAGAAGACTCTCTACTGTGGCCTCATCAGATGAACCTGTGAAGGTGGTAGGAGAGAGAGAAAGCCTTCCCCAAAGATCATAAAGCCCAGGCAGGCTTATACGGGGAGATATGGGTTTTCAGATAGACTGATCCTAAACTGTGTAGGGCTTTATAGGTCATCATCAGGACTTTGAATTGTGCCTGTAAATGGACTAGTTGCCAGTGGTGCTGTTTCAACAAGGGAGTTACCAGCCCCAATCAGCAGTTTGCAGCAACATTTTAGACCTGCTGGAGTTTCCAAACAGTTTCCAAAGGCAGCCCCATGCAAAGTATGTTAACAGTAATCCAAACTGGATGTAATCAAGGCATGCGTTGCTATAGCCAGAACAAATGTCTAGCAGTGCAGAGCCAGAGAGACTGGAAATCATGCATACTTAGAATTCATAGTTTTGCTGCATTTGCATTCCCTTAGTAATTTTGGCTGCCCCTTTTCTTTGGATGGCTAAACTGCATTCTCAATGCACAGCTGAAGTTTCAAGTTTCTGCAGCACTAGAAGTTTGGGAACTGAAGGAAAATTCATGGGAGAGGCATTCCCATTGTCTCCCCCCTACACACCCTGTAACTTTTCATTGTTGCTGTTAACAGATGCCAAGTCTACTTTGACTTAATGATGACCCTATGAATGAGATACAGTACTTCCAAGTCACCCTATAATCATCAGCTCTGCTCAGGTCTTGTAGACTCAGGGCTGTGGGTTCCTTAATTGAGTCTCTTCATCTGGAATGCTATCTTCCTCTTTTCCTACATTACCAAACATTCTCATATTTTCTAGTGAGTCATGTTTTCTCATGATACATCCAAAGTACAACAGTCTCATTTACATACAGATGTATATCTCAGAAGATCCCTGCATCCAACAAGTCAACATTTCTGGAAAGTTCCCAGCCAAAAAAAAAAACAAAACCCAAAAACCTCTTTACTTCCAAATTCAGGAAAGTAGTCTCAGAAACTTACTTTGAGAATATTCAGTCCAAGATACAAAGCCTGAAAATTAAAATACAAAGGTAGATGCAAATTCATAATATCACTGCAAAAAAATCACCTTTCCACTGCCTACTGCACATATAAATTGAAATCCTCCTTGCCTAAATCAAGGTGACAAGTTTCCTGCACCCTTCGGAATAGCAGTTCTCCAGTTCTGCCTTTCTAAACTAAAATGTTGCAAGCACGGTCCCTTCTGTAACAATTCCCCAGCAAGACCATAGAGATGTATGGGGTCAACCTGTCACTATCTAAGCACTTTTGTGTGCATTGGTCCTTCTTATTATGCAAAGATGGAACATATCCCTTAGCTTTTGCAAGGGGATATTTAAGGAGAAATGTGGTTTGGGGCTCATATGAGGAATATGCGACAATCAGAGGCAAAATACAGAGGATAGAGTATTTGCTCAAACCCACTTTTCTGGATGTGTCTTAAATCTTTCCCCAGCACTTGCTTGCTTACATTCCCATTCCTTTTATTTCTACAGCATTTATAGGGCCCTGGAGTGCTTTTAAGAGTACCCTTGGCTCTTGGAGAGGCCAAGCAGATGCTGCTATTTCATTCCTCTTGCAAATCAACACTACATACACCCAATGTGTATGTTCAAAACCTCTTGCAAAGATAGCTTCAGGGTTCGAATATTAATGTAAGCAATTCAAATTTTCCCTGCCAATTTCCCCTTCTCCCTCTCTCTCTCTCTCTCTCTCTCTCTCTGTTTTTGGTGTGTGTGGGGTGGGGGGGTTATACACTTAAGATTTAAACCTCAAAAATAGATCTTACAGGCACTGGATTTTGGTGGCTTCCATGTGAGTAGGGTGGTGAATCAGTTTTATCTTGTAGTCTCAATGTTAAAGGAGTAATTCCGTGTTGTTGTGTGCCTTCAAGTCATTTCTGACTTATGGTGACCATATCACCTATTTCACAGCAAGATTTGTTCAGAAGGGGTTTGCCATTGCCTTCCTCTGAGGTATGGGAGTGTGACTTGCTCAAGGTCACCCACTGGGTTTCCATGGCCAAGCAGGGATTTGAACCTTGGTCTCTCGAAGTTCTAGTCCAAACTTGAAACTACTACACCACCTGGGCTTGAAATCCTGTATACTGAATCTATTTTAGGGATAGAGTACCACATCCGGGATAGCTCCATTGAAGTTCAGACCAAAACTCAAACATCTCATGATATCAGAGATATCAAATTATGTCATCTAGAAGAGGGTGGGAAAGAGATGACTCCACTACATGCCAAGCCGTTTGCTCCTCTCCATGTTGCAAATAAAGCCAATTTCAATATCAATCCTCATACTGGAAGGTAGGATGGGGAGTGCGTGGTGTCCAGATGTTTTTGGACTCCATCTGTCCCAGCCAGCATAGTCAATAGTGAGGAATTGATGGGATTTGGAATCTGTTAACATTTGGATGACCATCTGGAGGGATGTAAGTTGTTCACCCTTGCCATAGACCATGAAATGAACCAATATTTAAATAAATAAATAAATTTAAATATGGTAGTTTATTTAATTGCTTTTAAATGTTTGTATTATCCATTGTTTTCACTGCATTTGGTTTTAACTTCTGTTGTGAGCTACTTTGGATCCCATACTGGGAGAAAGGCAGAATATAAATAATAACATAGATAAAATAAAATAAAATAAAAATGACACTCAGGTGTAAGCTGTATGATAAAAGCATGGCGTTATTCAGATTTTGCTTGCAATGCCAAACCTCAGCTCAGAGGCTTGGCATGCCATAAAACATGTACAGAGTTCCTATCCCCTTGTTGTTGAATACCCCAACTAGCCCTTGACATGTTTTTAAAAAGTAGAACAGCATTCAAGTCAAAGGGGAAATTTGAGCTCAGTACATGTATTTAAAAAAACAAGCAAACCAATAAAAATAATTAGGCACTGTATGCATTCCTTCTTCACTCCCACCTTTCTCAAATAATTTGCATCGGGAGAGGGAAATCACCATTGGCTTTGCTGGCTACAATTGATGGAAACTACAGTTCAGTAATACACGGAGAGGCATAGATTGCCCACTCCCAATTTGCATGAAGAAGAGTGTACTCATTTGCCTGTATTAAATTCTTGCCACTGTCATACATTAATTCTCCTGAGCTATCTGCAGTTATTAACAGGATTAGAATACCTACTTGTGCATCTGAGAAAGGAACAGATGATGTGGCCGCCTCAGCTGCACCATACATCATTTTCATCTGTATGTACAACCCACCTCCACTGTTCTTTTTTGGATCTCTCCTTTTCATTTTATGCAGAAACATAACAGCAGTTAATGGATTTTTTGTTACTGTTGTTGGTATGTGCCTTCAAAATGTCTATGGCAAGCTATGGTGGTGAGCCTATCATAGGGTTTTCTTGACAAGCTTCATTCAGAGTAGGTTTGCCTTGCCTTCCTCTGAATAATGGCTTACAGCACCTGGTATTCACTGGGGCAGCATCTGCACTGCAGAAATAATCTCATTTGACACCACTTTAACTGCCATGGGTCAATGCCATAGAATTCTGGGATTTGTAGTTTTGTGAGATACTTGGCCCTCTCTGTCAGAGAGCTCTGGTGCCACAGCAAACTACGAACCCTAGGATTCCATAGCATTGAGCCATGGCAGTTAAAGCAGTGTTCATATACACATTGGAAACTGCTTAATGCAGTGTAGATGTGTAAATTGATATTGCTTAAAACAATCTGTAAGCTGCTCTGATAGCCTTGTGGCTGAAGAGCAGGGTGTAAATTAAAAAAACAAAAACAAAACAGGATTATTTCTTCAGTGCATATGCAGCCACGGAATCTCCCTTCCAAGTATCAGCCAGACCTGACCCTACTTAGCTTCTAAAATCTGACATGGCCTGATGCCTTTGGGGTATTTAGGCTAAATGTGGCATTTATATTTTCAAAACTATCCTTTCTCAGCAGGGTATTATACTATGCCTCAAAGACACAGAGCTGCCATCCTTTCATGTTGAACAACAATTCACATGATCCACAACTGTGATGGCTGCATGGTGGGCTATGCAGTCCAGGTCATCTAGAGGGCATAAGGTTGAAGAAGGCTAATGCAGACAGTTGAGAAGTATAGTTTTTACTATTTCATGGATTTGAAATTTTATGATTTCATGGCATTGTGGGGTGGGGGAGAGGATTTTGTCCCTTGAAAACATTAGATGGATGGAAATGTAGCTGGCCGACCATCACCTTTTTTCCCCCCAACCTCCAACTTTCTGGAGTTTCAGCTTGTATCCTTCATTTGGGAGATGAAGGAATCAGGATTCATTCTCAATTGCACAGGTGGACCAGAGAGCTACCCAGGAGTCTGCCTGAATGCTACCTGTAGCAGTTAATAGCCATTTTCAGGAGTACTGGGTTGTGTGTCAAATAGACTGGGGGATGAAGAGCAAGGAAAAGAAAACCGTATCTCTTTATTTGTCACAAGCTCACATAAGTATCTTAGTATTCACTATGTGTTCCTTTCTCTCTGCAGACACAGAAAACAGTGTGAGGAGGTATAGTATTTGTATTAGAGTGGCATTCCTTTTCTTGCTAATATTTATGCTCAGAGGGATTCAGGAAGCCATTGGGTAGTGTTAATTATTCTTTTTATGATGGATAGAGATACACAAGAAAGAAACCAGAAAGCAAGCACAACACAACAAAAAAAGAATGCAAAACTACAAAAGACAAGGCCTCTTCATGTCACCCTTATTTAACACTGCCTTTAGTTACTGGTCTTGTACATGAACTACAATAATAACATCTATGCTTACATTCTAGCACCACTGAATGGAAAGCGCACAATTTTAACAAATAAGCTAGCAGTCAGTTTTGTCTAACTTTGTTATATTATATCTTTGCTGCTGTTGCATGTCTTCAAGTAGTTTCTGACTTATGGTGACCCTAAAGCAAACCTGTCATGGGGTTTTCTTGACAGGATTTGTTCAGAGGGCATTGCCTTCTTCTGGGGCTGAGAGAGCATGACTTGCCCAAGGTTACCCAGTGGGGTTCCATGGCTGAGTGGGGATTTGAACCCTGTCTTCTGGAGTCCTAGTCCAACACAATGTCAGGACTGGTCCTGACATGACCTTTTCCTGCCAAATTCATTTTTTCATGCATTTTTCTGTACTTGTTAATGAGTATGTAGCCTGAGCGTAAAAGGGAGGATGTGTTCTGTGTCTATGATGATTAGGTAAGTGATGCACCTGGTCTCAACTCTGGGAAAAGAAGGCTGAGTTCTGGTACAGTGGGAAATGGGAGTGGGGGTAATGGATAGCCAATGACTGTATAGCCCACCAGATTTTGTAGATTGGAATATGCTTTTAGGGCTCATGTATACAAGCCCCAAAAACCTGACATGCCCACAGTAAAGACAAGTAGAAGCAGTTGTGACTTGTCTTAATGGTTTTACATCCCCCATAAACTTTGAATGCCCTCTAGCCATATGGGGGGAGAGCCTTCCTCCCTTACCTGGTCCCCGTGGCAATGATGATAACAGCCGCACGGCGGGGGGGGGGGATGACCAGGTAAGGGAGGAGGGCTCTCTTGCCCTCTTCTCTCTCTTTCCTTCCCGGTCCCGGCAGCAGCAGCCATGATGACAACAGTGGCACGAGGGGGACTGGATAAGGGAGGAAGGCTCTCTCACCCTCTTCTCCCTTCCTGATCCCAACAGTGCTATGGGGGGGGGCGGACCAGATAAGGGAGAAAAGGACAAGACAGCCCTTCTCCCTTACCCAGTCTCCACTGGAAAAAAATGGCGGCTGCGGGCACTTGTCCTGTTAGCAAGCCCTGCTCCCCCCACATGCTCATCCGGCCAATGAGCTTACGCTGCCTTATCACAGAAACATGAATGCAACTGTCCAAACGATCGGACATTCACATTGCCTATGGAGCTTTTTAAAAACTTCGGCAAAAGCTCCGAAGGCTTCCCTTTGGAGCTTTATGGTGGATTTCCCTGCCCCCCTTCTGGATGAGATGCATGGATGCGAAAGTCCGTTTAGACAGATCACTTTCCATGCGACTGCGCCGAGGATAATTTTCACCGTTTAGACACCCTGTTAGTGTACTGTTTGTCAATCAGCTTTCATTCTGAGGAACGAACCTGTAGGGATAGCTCTTTCGATTACTCTTTCGACAATAAAGTTTTCTTTTTGAACTTTGAAAGTGCTGGGCACTGAGTCTGGAGTTGCCAGCACATCTCCCAAAGTACCCAAAGAACTACACTACACTGGCTCTCTATTCTATCTCACCAGGTTCTATTCTAAATCATTCTAATCTACCAGGAATTGTTGTCAGCCTTCTGGAAAGAGGATAGCTCTTTGAGGCATATCACTCAAATGCTGTTTAAATGCTGTGATTTATTTTATTTTATTTCAGTATGTTTCAGACCTTCTGGAGGTGTTTTATTCCCCACTCCCGCCAATGCAGTTTCCTTTCACTCCACTTTTTGTTACAATCATTCATATGATGCCATCAAATCACAAGATACAGAATGATGTGAATGCATCTGTAAATCATTGCATGATAAGTTCTCTGAGAGGTAGGACGGGGCACCATCACACAGAAGCCTTGTTGTCTGTTCCAGCAGTAGTTTGAGAAGATTAACAGTTGAGTGTTTACTTGGGCAGCAAATCTCTGCAACATCTCAAGACAAACCAGGCTGTCAGATAATTGCCTACACCCAAAGACGAGATCTATCTGATATGACACAGGTTTGGAATTGTCTGTGTCTTATTGCCTTATCCTCCTGGCTGCTGGGCTGCTTGGTGAAAGTGGCTTTATAAGAAACAGTTATAGTGGCAATTGGCCAACTTAAATTCAGTTTCCCCACAAGCCTATTAAATGGTGAAAGGATTTGAGCTTTTGAAAGAATCTAAACATGGATCTGTAGCCAGTGACAGTACAAAGGAGGTCCTAAAAAGAAAAAAATTAAGAATTTTGAATAGAAGGAAGTGAGTGGAGGGATTTGTGCACACTTATGGGTAAGAGCATCTCCCTTTCCCTGCTTTGGTTATATTCAATCAACTAATATGAGCTCCTCCCTGGCACAATCGTGAACTCAGCAGCAGCAGCAGCTGGCACAGTTATATTCCTACCATCAGTCTCTTTCCCACATCCTTAAAGGAATGCACTACAAGTAATGAAGTTACCTGTAAAGCATTACATTGGGGGGAAACAAGGGCATCCGTTACATCCCTGTGGCAAAATAACATAAGGACTTCTTACATCGTTCTTTATAATAAGCAACATCTAATTGTTACTTTATCTTGTTACTTTGGGGAAAGAAAAATGATTTATAGGTGCATTTTGAGGGGATTTCCCCTATTTTTAAGCCACGTTCTTACTTTTTGGATGTATTTTTTTAATGAGGCCCAGTTTTCTACATCAGCTACTTAGTTGCTAAGTTACTTAGTTACTAGGAGCCTTGTCGCACTACACTGATACAGAACTTCCCTTCCACTTTAACTGTTCTGGCTGCCTCCTGTGGAATTTCTGGGATTTGTAGTTTAGTGAGGTCTAAGAGCTCTCTGGCTGAGACTACTAAATGGCCCTCCCTAAACTGCAAATCCCAGGATTCCACAAGAGGCAGTCATAGGGCCTTAGCACACTATACTGTTATAGCACTATTATTCCACTTTAACTGCTACGGCTACCTCCTGGTTTTAAGAACTTGTGTGCCCTATGGGTAAGTTTAGATTAGCCTTTTGGAGAGCAAGACCTATGAAACTTGATAGAGAAGGCAATAGGTAGAATAGCCTTTCCCGATCCAGATACAGAACTCTAGTTGTTAGACTGTAATAACTCTGAAATCTAACTTGCAAGATTGTTGGCCAATTGAGGAGGCCTTGCTGCCTGGGGATTATGGGATCTGTAATGCAGCACAATTGGAGGGCGCTAGGCTGGGCCAGCCTAAGATGGAATGATATCTTGACAGCTGAAAGCACATCAAGTAGCAGGCCTGAATGAGAATGCTCTACATTTTACTAGTTAACTATGTGAGGAACAAGGGACAGGTGGCTATTTGATGCAAACAGATGTGACGTGGCCCAGCACCCACTTGAAATGCATCTTATATGGATTTGCCCACACACAGCCAAACCACAATTATGCAGCCACTATTTTCTAGCAATTTTCTCAGTTCTCAGAGCTTAGAAATGTTACCTTTGGGGAATGCAGCTCCCAGAATCCAGCCGTCAGCACTGCTAGAGCCAAGTTCTGCATTAATTAGCCTATATGTACAATGGTATGGAGAAAATTGTGTTGCAAGCTGCAGGCCATCCATGGATTGCTCCACAGAGGACTTTTTAGTAGTCATCATATTGTGGCTTCTTTATGTACATCAGATTTCTTAAGCTATCTGGTGCATAATTGGCCATTCCCATTTCTTTATATCCAGTCCTTAAGCTGGAAATTTCACTCAGTGAATGAATTTTGTATGTATCTTTGCTACACCTTTAGCTTCTTCACATCTCACCATTAGCAGTCATTGGCTAAAACCTGCTTGGCAAAAAAACACCTTTCAGAATCAGTTTATAAGAAGTTGATAGAAAACATAAATGCCTAAATTTCCCTCCATTTTGAGCATCATAGTCCAGCAATATGAGATCTACTGGGAAGCGATTGTATATTCTGGGAATGCACTATGAAATGCCTCTCTGTGTCTATCCTAATTGTTCTTTCTGTCACTCATTCATACCCTTTCAAGTGGCTGTCTTCTTTTCTCAGATATCTACACTGTTTACAGTACCCATCAAGATAAGCATTTTAAAATGCAATAAAAGCTGTGCCATTGTACAGTTCAATAAAACTTCATTGTAATAGGGGGGGGAAAGCCAATACAATTCTAGGTTGAATCAATAGGAGTCTAGATCAAGAGATGGTACCACTCTATTCTGCTTTGGTCAGACCTCACCTGTAATACTGTGTCCAGTTCTGGTCATCACGAGTTAAGAAGGATATTGACATACTGAAACATGCTCAGAGAACCAATGTGAGAAAAGGTCTGGAAACCAAGCCCTATGGGGAAAAAAAGGCTTAAGGAGCCAGCTATATTTAGATGGGAGAAGAGAAGACTGAGAGGCAATATGATAGCCATATTTAAATATCTGGAGGATGTCATGTAAAAGATGGAGCAAGCTTCTCTTCTGTTATTCCAGAGACTAGGGACTTTATCAGACCACCCCCTAAACCTGTTCTTTTGCTGGCTTAATTTGTGAAATATTTATGCCAGTAAAAGAACTCCCCATACCACACCGACCTTGCATCCATGCAAAAAGGCTTCCCCATCAATGAATGAGGAGTGAATGGAGTTCTGTTCACCTCCTCTGTTGAAATCTCATGGGTTCTCATGAGAATACATAGCATGGGAAATTCAAAAATAAAAACAAAAATAACAAAGTTAAAGTTACACAAAGCACATAAACACACTATAAAAGTCCAAAGTAAACTAGGGAGGGTCATAAAAAGTGTGCTACATACCTGGATGTCACGATCTCATCCAGAAGTGTTCTAGCCAGGCCAGCCATTGACTCTGTAATGACGAGGGGACATTGGCACGAGGTTTCAAATGCCAGCAATGCCAGCAAAAAAATCACCAGCCGATCTATTGACTGCTTGGCCCATGAATAAAATAGATCGGCTTATGGCCAGTACATAAACGTGAAAGGGTGATGTCATCTGATATGCACACCCTTTCACGTTTATGTGGTGTTGTTATGACACTGTTCTTCGTGTGTCTGATAAAGTCCTAGAAGTGGATTCAAATTACAAGAAAAAAGACCTAAACATTAGGAAGAACTCTGAAGTCTGAAGATGCCAACCACAGATGCAGGCAAAATGTCAGAAAGAAACTATTCCAGAACATGGCTTCACAGCCCGGAAAAAAACCAAGGAAAATCTATTAGGAAGAACTTTTTGATTGTGAGAATGATTCAACAGTGGAACAGACAGTCTTGGAGAGTGTAGACTCTTCTTCTTTGGAGATCTGTTTAGAGGATGTTTCAGTTGTGTATTCCTGAGTGGCAGAGGGTGGACTAGATTGCCCTTGTGATTCCTCTATGATTCTATTATTCAACACTATGGCTGGGATAGTATCTCACACAGATGGAGTATAATCTCCTTCAGGCATGACAACTTCTATTCCTTGCCTGTGTTCCTTATTTACTGACTTAGCTGGGGGATGATGGGGTGGTCAGACAATGTCTGGCTATGGCTATGTTTTAGTAGCTGGGTGTAGGAAGATATGTCACCCAGCCAGTTAGAGGACCCTTGAGAGGTTCAGAATGATGCCTGTTTCTTCCTGAAGAGGCTAATAAAACACAGCCACTGCCTGGTCACCCCATATCCTTACCTCACCATTAAATGGCCCTGGGGAAGGGGGCACAGCATTTGATCAGTAAGCAAAGAGCATGGGAAACACCACAGAGAGGTTCTTAGGTACTTAAGAATGTCTGAGACCTTGATTTTCCCCATGCCCCACATACATGTTAGTTCTGGATCCAGGATCTTGGGATCTCCTGAGTGTACTCTGTGCACTAGGGGGACACTTGGGAAGGAAGTAGCTGTTAGATGTTCTAGGTGAGCCTCCAGGTGAAACTAACTACCTTGAGGTGTAGTCAACACAGCAACTGAATGGCAGAGATTTAAAAGATCTATTTTGAAGATGTCCTGTAGCATATCCTCTAGTCATGCATAACTGTGTCCCAAATGAAAATAAGAGGGAAAGGTCATTTTGAGGTACTTTTGCCTTATAAAAAAAAATTAAAAAGTGACAGAAACCAAATAAAGACATCCTTACTAGAAAACTCCCTATTAGAGGTTCAAGCAATCATCGGCCTGCCTTTCATAATCATGGGACTGGAGTATCTATGACTTTTTGTTGGAGCAGTTTATGCTTAGCTAATCTGTTTCTCAATGTAACCACTAGATTATTCCAGCCTGGGGAAAAAATCCATTTTAATCTAATCCATATGGCATTTGCTGTCATGGATTCATGAACTGTGACAATGGAAGATGTCAATAAATAGGGCCTATACATCTTCATCCGAAGTAACACCTGGGAAATTCAACTAGTAAAGCACAGAACTATTTGTTTTCATAGCCTATAGTACTTAAGTGCTTTCCCAAAGCTAATCAAAAGACAAAAGAGAAAGAAAAGTTTTTATGTGAATTGTTGAGAAGGGAAACGGTCTATTGCTGGCTTTTAAAGATTAAACATGCTACCAGATTCTCACAAATGTCACCCAAGAAACAAAAATTGCTGGAAAAACAGCCACTGGAGATCTCCAGTCTACAAGTGCCTAGCAGTCTCATAGAAGCTAGCAGAAAATCTAACAGCCTTTTTTAGAGCTCAGTTAATTGACACAATATAAGCAAGGACACTGACTAGGCTCAGATAAATAGCCAGATGGTGAGTCAGATAAATGGAGATGTGACAATTCTGTCTTAACACCACTTAAGTGTTAAGCCTGCACTTAAGACAATAATAACTTCAAAGACCATCAATGAATCATATTATTCACTATTTAGATATTCTACTGTGATTTCAAATAGACTCACAGGCCACATTTCAACAAGAATCCTGCTTCAAATTTAGACTATCCTCACCCCACACATGCTCTCTCACACATACACACAAATGAATCTCCTAAGCTAGTCTATTTTGCAATATTGTGTAATAGCCAAGTTTGCACAAGATTATTTAGGCTGCTTTAAGGATGGGCAAATCTGACAATTTCACATTCTCCCAGATTCAAACAGGTTAAAGTGCAAGGTCTTTGCATCCGAATTCTGAAGAAATATGCAAATTCAGAAATGAACAGGACAGAGTTCTCAACCACTTACACTGGCCATATTCAATGGGTACAGATATTCCCAGCATGAAAAAGACCACACTTGCTGTGTTAAAAGTGAGCAGCCTGTCATTTCACAAAGGTGGCAGCCCTAACTCAGGAATACAAACATGAATGAATAATAAATGCAGGCAGTAACACCACAGTTTTAAGAGCTAAGTGCTCAATGTCCTTGGTCTCAATGGACAAATGCAAACAATGAAATTGACAAAGAAAAATAAATGTGCTTACATATGGTATGTATAGAGGCTGGGCTTCAAAATACACACTTGCAAACAAAGTGACTCTTATTTAAAGAAGGGACCAAGATATACTGGTTAAATCTGCTAGTGGAAAGTGGAGAGGGAAATTTGACTAGCTCTCTCCCCTGTGTATTGCCCCAGTACCAAACACACACAATTTGGGCATCTTGCCCCAGACCTCTGGGATAGATTTTCAGGAGTCACAGGCTTTGAAGAGAAAAACGGGAATAAGGAGAAGTTATCTGTGAGTTGCCTTCAACCATCCATTTGTGGGAGAGTTTGGAAACTGAACTCCACAAAAGGAGCAATGCAGGAGCAAATTCAGAATCCCTATCTCTGTATGTTATTCATTCTGGAATCATGATACTTGAAGGACTGTCACTCTTGATATATGCTGCCTAGGGACCAAAGTCTGCTGTAAGACCCCTCCTCTGTCTCCACCCATGGGAGCTATACACTGTGTAAGGACATGGGAGAGAGTCTTCTCAGTTGTGGTGCCCCAATTATGGCATGTCTTCCCATTGGAATCCAAACTGGCATAGCACAGGCTTCATTCTGGTGGCAAATTAAAACATTATAATTATTATTAGTACTGCTGCTAATGCTGCAGCTACTCACCAATATTCTACATAGGCTACTTAATATTGTCTGGCCAGACACCCTCCCCAAACCCACCTTAAGAGCCAGCAGCCAGATCAGGTGAAGGAGGTCCATTCAATTTCCAGTTGGGGCACAAGAAGGAAGATGCTTCCACCACTCCACTAGCAAGTGCTCAGAAGTAGGAACCCTCTTGCAAGTCCTTGTCACAGCCTGACTCACTGGCAGGAAGGAGGTGGAAACATCCTCCTCCTTGCACCCTATTCAGAAGCCGAATGAACCTCCTTCACCTGATCCACCTACTGGCTTTTAAGGTGGGCTGGGAAACATTTTACAGTAAGACTATGTAGTCTTACTGAATACAGAGCAGTTACAGATCCATAACACTAGGTGAAGGATCCGTAACTGCAATACTAAATGCAAACCATTATTATTATATTCATTATGGTCCATCTTTTTCCAAATACAGAGACTCAAGGGGGCTCACAAATTATTAAAATCAGCACAGATTAAAAGCATACACAAACATCAGTTAATCTGTGTTATTTTTAAAAATAATTAGACAATGTATAGAGTTGAAAGCATTTAAAATTCATTAAAAGACAATACAAAAAAAATGAAAGCTTTTTATCAAAGCCTTTGGGGGCTTAACAGTTTTGCCCAAATCTCTATGGGTACATAGTTAAAAGATGGATATTTTGTAAGAAAATGCCATGTGTGTGTGTGTGTGTGTAGTTTTAATTTATATGTGAATTTTTAAAATAAAAATCATAGATGGAGGTGGAAACTGGCTAGAATGTACAGTATGACCTCCACATCCATGGGACCAGGACTCACAGTTTCACTTTTATGCATCTGAAAAAAATATGTTCTCTCTAGGCATTTTCTAGGTCCTCCGGCATGATTCTATGGTATGCTTCCACCAGAGATTGACCACAGAGTCACGCTGGAGGACCTAGAAAATGGTCTAGAGGGGTGTCCTCTCTAGGAATCTTTAGGTCCTCCATTGTGACTTTATGGTAGGCTTGGGCCGAAAGTCAGTCATTTCAATAGGTGTCACTGTTAATCTGCAGTTTTGCGTGAAGTCAAAGGCTTTCACATCTCACATCCATAGATTTTCCTTGGTTTTTCTGTGCTGTGAGGCCATGTTCTGGAATATTTCAGAACTATTGCAGAACACGGCCTCACAGCCCAGAAAAAAAAACAAGGAAAATCTGCAGTTTTGCATTTCCGCAGATGGGGGGAGGTGTCGTACTGTAATTATGAATGGACACAAGAATGCACACAAAGGAAATTAACATGGACCAGATAAAGAGGAGGATCCAGTCCTACCTTGTTGTTTGTATCTAGTGGCTGTTATTCACTGGTATACTTCTCCTAAACATTGAAGATCATTTTAACTATCACGGCTAATAGCTTATGTGTCAAGGTCTTTCAAGCTCAGGCTTCATTGCCATGTGCAGATATGAGTGTTGGAATGTCTTGATCATGGCCCCCACAATGGGGGGAGATGACAGGGCTCTAGCCTGGTGGCCTGGGATTAGGAGGGGGGTCCAGCATGGTATTATTGTTATTTTTATTATGTAAATCCATTTAGGATTTTTGAAAATAAATATACATATTATTTTGTTGTCATCATTTAAACTGACATTTTATTTCTTATCCTAAATCCTGTAGAGCATCTCACTGCCCTTAACCTTAGCAGTAGGTAGGGGGGCCCACCAAAGATCCTAGCCGGGAGCCTGCTTCAGGATGTGGGGCCCATGCTCTTGTTGTGCAAATGAAGAGCCAAGGGCTGTAAATGAGTAGGATATTCTAAAGGTTAGATGGATGGCCTTTAGAAAATCAGGAGAAACAACTCAAGTGAATTCATTCAAACATTTACTTTATTGATGTTTCTCTGTGTGTACATGTATGTCTTCACTTCTTCAACATCAAAGCTCAACAGCACCCACCAGATCTTCTTTCCTGGGAAAGGAGAGGTACACTAGGAACACATAACTCCTCCACAACTGGCTGACTGAGGTTCCCATGCTTGATTTTTGTTTTGTTTTTCAAATAAAGCTTTGCCCTTTAGAAAAAAGAGGGAGAGGGATAAGAGGGGAGAGAGAAAAAATCCGTTCACCTTTGTAAAAAAATAAAATAAGAAAATAAAAATCAATCCTTCCAAGCCTGAAAATTGGAGAAACTTATCTTCAAAGGGAAATTGAGTCATGACATCGCCTGCCTGTAATTCTTCACACTCATAGGTGATGGTGCCCAATTTCCATCACCAAATGCCAGGAGACCTCTCCCTTCCCATTTCTTCTCTCCTCCATCTGCTGGGACTGGTCCATGACACCCTGCTGGCTATGACCCCCTTAGTAATTGTGAGGCAGCTTCAGTGGGTAGGAACGTGGCAGCAGAAATGCCACAATGTTAACTTAATTTTTATTTTACAAACTATTGTATCCCTAAAGAAAGGTCACTTCTGTCTGACATCATTCTTATTTCTGGATTTTTATATATCCAGTGCTATTACTAACTGTAGGCATCAATGGGGCGGACCACAGCAGTATCAAAAAACAACCCCCTAATCCTGATGCACTAAGAGCTTAGTCTCCACCCTTGATGTATGCTTGCTGGGGGATCCTGAGAGTTGTAGTTTCCCCCAAAAATAACTTCTCTAAGCTTTGGTCTTACTGAGTTCTTTAGGGCTTACTCCCAGCTAGGTAGGCAGAGGAACAAAACTCAAAACAAAACAAAACTATCACATTTTTGCAAAATTGTTGAGAAGCCCTCCCGTGTTAAAGCTTGACTAGTCAAAATCATCCTCAGAAGAAAGGTGCTGGCGTGAAACTATTCAAGCTGAAGCTTTTATACCTCTCTGTGAGGAAGGGGGTTCTTTTGTGGTGGGATAAACATAAAAAACACCACTCAGCATGACCTTGCTGTTTGGTCTTGGGGTACTACTGGTACCATTAAGAGAACAGATTAGAAAAGTATGGTCTCTACAGTATCTAGGATAGCTGAGGCTTGTCTAGATGGGCTATTTACCCCATCTTGCCCCATCTCAGAGCCCTGAAGTCCTGTCGAGGCAGGGCATTTGCCCCGGGCAGTCCTTACCACCCCCAGGGCAGATATGGGATTAAGACAGAGGGAAGGAGGGATAGGGCCCAATGCAACATCTTAGAATAAAACCTGGTTTATTCCATTACCACCAGCAAAAAACAGATCAAGCCCTGCATGTCCAGAGGAGCCCATGTTAGCAGGCTGGCCCATGCTGCTGCTGTGGTCTCCCCAGCATTCCAGGAAGGCACAAATGAGTCCCACAGTATGTGACCAAGGCTGGCCACATGCAAGGGGGTTTTGGTCACATGTTCTCTATGCCGGGAGAGCATGGATGATGGTGGCGATGGTTGCTGCAGTGACAGGGCCAGCGTGCCCATCAGGACTTCCTCCCATTTTGTACAGGTAACAGGGGAACAATGGGCCTGCTCTGTGGCCAGAATACACCGGTGGGGAGCCGACGTATCCTGGCTTGTGTCAATCAGCCCCTGCAGAACACATGACATAAATGTGTCAGCTGTCTCTCTCTCTCTCTCTCTGGCTTTTCTTCGCAAACGAAGATTCAGGAAGGACTCATCCCGCGCCTTCTGCAAGTCAGCTGTAACACCTTATAGTATGGGTGCCTCCGGGTTCTCACCTGTGAAATGGAGCCAGTAGCATTTCTCTTGCTAAAATAAGATAAATTTCATCATTGGCTGAGGAGTGCTTAGTTTCTATGGCAATTTTGAGCACATAAGTACCCAGCTGGAGAGTCAACAGCATTGCTTCGCCCTCTCGTCATTCCTTTCACACATGGCTAGTCTCCTCCTGACCTTCCTTCATTTCTAAACAGCCGGAATTGCAGCCATTAGTTACAGTCACCAAAGGTCAGACATTTAGCTCTCTCATTAATGGTTTCCAATACCCCCACAGTTTAAAGGAAAGCAGTCCAAGGTCATGGGCAGAACTTCATAGGCACAATGAAAGTGGCCCAGTGGTAACCTTCAAGCCGTGTCAAAGCTCAGAGATGGGTCATTGTTTTTCCCTAAGCTTTTTAGAACTGTACACAGAATTTAAAAGAGCATTTTTCCTCAGCGGAAAGAAAGGAGAAGACAATCAGTTGCCTCTGTGTTTGTCTGCATCAGCTGTTCCTCACAAGGTATTCTGAGAATACATGATGCACAACATATACTTGGCTTTGGAATGTGTTGCAAAAATATGATATACCTCACAGCTTTGCACAGGTACCTAATATCTCCCTGCTTAATAGAGACCACCACATCTCATATATAGCCCCTAATATGCCCTTGGTAGATCCTGCTTAAATTCTACCACCTTCAAGGTGCTGCCTGAGAATTATGAACAGCACTCTCTAAACTGAAATCCCAGGATTCTATAGGATGTTGCTGTGGCAGTTAAAGTGAAATCATAAAGCTATAATTCTATAGTGTGGATAGGCCCTTTTTCTCCCGCCTTCATTTTACTAACCCACTGTAGCCATGTACAGTGAAGTATTTAGGAGAGTTGCAGCTACGAAGTTAAGGGCTAAACCTCCTCTTCACATGTGCCATGTGCTGTAGTTTTGATAATAATGAAAGGAGGGGGCAGATTGCCTATAATTCAGATTTTTTTAAAAAAATAGACATAGTAACATATTAAGGATAGCATGCAGTTTAACCCTCAATTGTCAATTTACAACCCCTTAGACTCTTTGGGAACAAGAGCATCATCTTAGAGATATAAATCTTTTCATATTTCTTTTGCACCTGCAGGAATGAAGAATTTAAAATGTTTTCTCCTGCTTGGGCATAATTGCCAACGTTTTTGGTACATTTTTAGATACTTTTTTCCTGTTTAGAGACTTCCTCACGACAACAACAACAAAAATTGCTCAGAAAACTGTGGTCAGGATCTTTCATCTGAATGGGTGGAGTATAACCCAGTCTGCCTTCAGTCCTGAGGAAGACAGTTACCCCAGTTGAGAAATAAACAGCCCTAGCCCATGTAGTGGTCAAAGAAGAGTGGGGGGCACCATCTGCTGGCTGCAATTTTGCAGCTAAGGACTCTGGAGTCCTTGCCTAAGAAAACCCTTTGAAATTCATGGCATCACCATAAGTTGCGGGCAACTTGAAGGCACACACACTCACATACACAATGAAAGGAAACACCACTGTCCCAGATCTCCACAGATCCAGGAAAGCCACAGATCCTTAAACTAGCAGGCTGCAAAACTGCAGCCCGCTACTGGTCATGAAGCCCCCCTCCCACCCACAGCATGGGAATGGGTGAATGCCTCTTTTTGTCCTGCCCATAAATGGTATACATGGTGTAACTCCAGCCTATGTCACCAATAAGATTCCGGACATGGGTTTTAGACCATCTTTTTTTCTCAGAATGTCCCACACCAAAAAAACCCACAAAACCTCATGGTGGGGGACCATTTTTGATGGGGCAATATCCCTTTTTTTTCTATCAAGGATTAGAAAATTTGCATGTTTTCTTTACATTCCAATACCATCCCACCCTTGCTCTGTCATGAGTGACCTCTGCATGCCATTATATTCATTTTTTTTCCTTAGAAGCAACTATTCAAGCTCTACTGTGGCTGCCAGACCCATATAATTTCCTTTCCTCCCCCCCCCCAACCTTTTCTATGTAACTAGTTTTGCAGAGCCAATAAGAGCATCCAAGAGAGCAATAGAAAATTAACCCAAATGTGAAAGACTGTTAAAAAATCAGTGGGTAAGCAGAGATCCTGACAAATACAGACATTTACCCAAACCCATTCAGACAGATGTAATGAGACTTTCAGCCCAATTCAAAGTGTGTTGACAGAAACCTGATTGTGATAGGACTTCTTTCCTTGTGTGTCCAGGAGCGGAGCCTTTATGTTATTCCGACAGAGAGTGTTCAAGTGTGCATTTTAGAGGAAAGCATAATAAGCTGTTGTTGTTATTGTTAGTAAAGAAATAAGTGTGATAAAGCTCTCAGCACCTCTTCTTTTCTTTTCCTTACTGCTTTCCTCTATTAATGTAGCATTCTCCATCTCTGGACCGGGCAGGTCATAACAAATGTTCATGTCATTGTTTCATTGCACAGCCCTGGGATCTTTCGAGCATGATACCTTTAGTCACTCCCTCTAGGGCTGGAAATGAGACATCAACCCACCCACACATTCCACCTCATCCACACAGAGACATACCACAAGACAAATAGGCTGGGAAAAGAGATGCACCTTTTAAACTTTCATTGCTATTTTTCTTTGCAGTTCCCTTTGATTTATTTTTCACCACCTTCCCTTCCCCCTCTCCCCCAAGGCTAGTCTGTTCACCAGCATCTTTTTTGATTCCCCTCTTCATTCATCCCTAGGAAGACAGCTCCACATTGGTATGCTGCTTCAGCAGGGCTGTTACATGCCAGTCTTTATTTTATTTTATTTTAACCCATGGGTTTCTGTGTAGAAAAGTAAAGGACTTTCGTGTAATGGTGGCCCTGTGAATTAACCTACTGCCCTTGAAGTCTTTTAAGATCGTGGGAAAGATATAAAGGCCAGAATCCTCTTGGTGTCACTGGCAGTATGACTACAATGGCAGTACGACTACAATGGTGACACTTGCAGCATTGGAGAAAGGATGGGAAAAGGCAACAGAAGTAGTGGGAGAGGAAGGCTGCCAGCTCCATGTTACCTATTTCCCAAGTGTCAGACTTCCAGGGGGTCCACAGAGCCAAAACAGTATGGGAAGGTCTGGCTTGGGGAATTGTTTGTTCAAACCCTATTGTTAATCTTGAGCAGAGTAGAGCAGAACCATTGAATCAATTAAGGTTGGCCCATGGGTTGACTCATAGTTGAACAAGTGGATGAATGAGTCTACTCTCATCCAACTCTATGATTCTATGAGTCTATGAGTCAGTGGCACAGTGGTTAAATGCCAATACTGCAAGTCACCATGTTGCAAGTTCGATTCCAGTGGGCTCCAAGGTTCACTCAGCCTTCCATCCTTTCGTAGGTCGGTAAAATGAGTACCCGGTTTGTGGGGGCAATTAGCTAACACACATTGGAAACTATTTAATGATGTGTAGATGTGTAAATAGCTATTGCTTAAAACAATTTGTAAGCCGCTCTGATAGCCTTGTGGCTGAAGAGCGGGGTATAAATAACTAAATTAAAAAAAAATCAACAGGATTCCAATCTATATTATATTACAGTACATTTTTTTTTACAATCAGTATTCCAAGTGGGATGGGATGGCATCCAATGCCACCCTATGCCTTTTTAGGCAGTTCTATAACCACTCCTAACTGTAACCTTAATCCCACTGAGGGCATTAATATGAATGTACCATACCGGCCAAAATAAGTCTGGCTAAAACCATTAATTGCCTTTTCTTTTTTAAAAAATTAATTTTATTGGCTTTTAATTCAACAAAGTATTGAATAATATTTACATACCATACATTTTCTATCTTTCAATGTAGTTAAACAACCGTTAAGACTTTAGCACTCATAGGGTCCCATGTCAATGAGATGCCAAGTCCACTCTGGGTTTTAGTCTGACTTTAAGGGGAATCTTCAAGTGCTGAACCTATTTTGGAGTAAAATCCAGAGCAGATATATCAAGGTCAAGATCCTGCATCATTGGCAGAATATAAAGTTCCATCAGATGGAATTCTGCCCCGTTCCCTTCTCCCCACATGGAGAATTCATGGCAGAACCCCTCTAACACATCAATGAACGCACCTTCCAAGACCTCCCTGAGGTCCTGGAAGATGATGTCATCATTGTGCATCCAGCTGTAAGAACCTAGCCAGACACCTCTTTGGCTGCCCCACATCTTCCCTAGGCCACTAAACGATCATGCAGGGGAGCCCCTGAAGAAGGAAGCTGAGTTCTCCATGCCAGATTGTAGTTACAGAGAAGGTAGATATTAACTCCTCCCATCATGCCCACAAAATGACATACACAGGCATAATTCAAAATTGTGCCTGCTTATGTCACCAACATGATCACCTATCCTTCCCTGCACCTTTTTATATCTCTTCTCCAAAAAATATCTGGTCACAGGTTTGCTCCTTCCACCTATAGTAGCTTCTACTGGAGGCAGATTTTTTACAGTGCCTTTGCAGCATGTATACTTGGATCAATCACTCCCAAAGACACAGTAAAAATGTCTGAGTTGTGTGTGTGTGGGGGGGTGCCTCCCCATTGATCTTGGCATATCCAGATCAGTGACTCATGCAGAGTCACTTATTGCATCTACACCTTTAAAAGATGCACTTTGAACAGCATCTAAATTAATACCTTCATCTGTATGCTTGCTAAATATACCCCTTTCCCAATGTAAAGGTGGTGTGTTTTGCTTTAAAAAATAATTTAAAAATGAATCAAATAAAGTGTCTTAGTTCTCAGAAGTTTGGATAAACACTGGTCAAGATTCATCATCAGTAGTAATCACAAAGAAAGAGAGGCAGTGGTTGGTATCTAGGCTAGTGCTTTCCATTTGCATACTATCACAGCACAGTGGGGCTGTGTGTAAAGACAGGGGCTGGTTATTGCATTGGGAGCTGGGAGAAGGATAATGGATTATTCTGTTCCTCATGTGTGACATTTTATAGTCATCAAGAGATCTTCTGAACAAATGACCTTCAGTGAATCACTGCAAAGGAAGAGTTCTGTCACACGCAAGAGTGAAATGGAGGCCTTTGGTGTACAGCTGGTAAACAGTACCAGTGCATCAAGTTGCTTCCCATCCTGCCTTGGATCCTATCTTGGGACAAAGGCAGGGGTATAAATTAAATTAATTAATCAATTAAATAAATAGTTAATGTATAGGGATGGCTTCACTGTGATGCTAAGCATGCTGCAGAGCTAGGGCCCTTCAGCAGTGTAATTCTATGAGACTTCTTCCATGTAGACATGTCTTCATGTAACCATGGCAATCTCCATTTGTGTCCCCCTGAAAATTATGAAGAAATGTAAGTTAGCTTCTCGTGAGTGCTCATGTTAACTTGGGGTAATCTCAGTCCCCTAGCCTGAAACATATGGCTGAAAACACACATGTGCCTCCAGTTCCCACCCAGAACACACTACCAAAACGATTGTTTACAGCCAAGCCCTCCAATACAACTATGCCTGCTCAGACCCATAAGACAGAGACTCAAAACTCTTGGGTTTTTCAGCAGGCATTTCTCAAACTACAATACCTACCGAAAAAACATATCAACAAGGGAAGATTAATACCCAGGAACCATCTACTGCAAGACAGACCAGAAACACAAAAATGACAGAACACCCTAGTTGTCACCTAAAATCCCCAGCTGAGACCACTCAAACACGTTATCCTTGCTATGAGTGATTGTGACAGGTTGCTACACGGAAAATGTCTTATAAGACCAGGAAAGCCATGCCCCGTACAGCAGTTGGCTACAGCAGAATTAGCAATGATGCATCTAGACTGGATAAGGGTAGAGCCTGGGTCTTCTTGTTGATCAAGAGAATCTTGCAGCTTCAGAGAGAATCTATGTAGCTGCTTACCTGCTACATAGCTTAGCTCTGGGTGATTTGCAATTCCAGTGGTGATTGCTGGGGGGGTGCACATGTACCAAGATGGGGGAAGGCATCATGTATGTGTAATACATGTGGTTGCATGTGGGACCACCAGCAGACACCACATGAACCTTATGACCAAGATCAGTTTTGTTTGAGAAAGCAGATTGGCTATTGCTGCTTACAGAACATTTCTGCAGAATCTAACAATATGGACCCACTGTTTCCATGGCTGGGATTAGACAATAAGGACTTTATCAGTTGAGGAAAAAGGTGCCCAAAACATGTGATAATGACATTACAGGTCATCATTATCAGATGACACCATTCTTCTCCCATGGCCAGTCCATCAATTAGCTGATAATAGGGTACCACTTTCAATTGATGGCTTAAGCCATCAATAGATCGGCAACATCGGCTTTTTGCCAGCATTGCTGGTTTGTGAAACCTCCAGCCCTTTAAATCTCATTGCTGCAGAGTAAATGGCTGGACAGGGCACAACACTACCAGGTGAGATTGTGACATCCAGGTAAGTGATGGATTTCTAATGATCCTCCCCGGGTTACTTGGAAGTTTTTGTGTTTAGGTACTTAGTGTAACTTAAAATGTTTTATTTTGTTGTTTTATTTTTGAATTTCCCACGTGATGAACTCTCATGAGAATTTGCGAGATTTCAGAAGAGGAAGTGAATGGAGCTCCATTCACTTCCTCTTCATTACCGGGAAGCCATTGATGGGGAGAGAAGGAAAGTGCAGTGGGGGACATTCTTTTGCTGGCATAGAAATGGGTTTTTTCTATGCTGGCAAAAGAACATTTAAAGGGGCTTGTCTGATAAAGTCCTAAGTGGGGTAAGTGGCTACATAGACTTCTATCTTCTTGAGTCTAGCTAGACATAGGACTAGGGGCATGGCTACTATCAGTTGTTTCCCCTAGAGGTCCAGCCATTGGAGGCCTCGTGCTACCAGCTTCCCTGTCCCTGACTATGGTAGTAGGTACACTCAGAGGGATAGAATAGAATAGAATCTTTATTACGGTCATAGACCAGCACAGGTAAAAAGGGATACAAAATAAAGGTGAAATAACAGGATAAAAACAGGCTGAAAGCAGTATTTAAAATGTTGGCTCCAGTATAACAAGACTAGGTTGACACTATTCTACTGCTGAGGACTTAATCTGTTGAATTTTAACCGCAGCTGCGCAGAATCTGGCAACATTATAAGTTGTTCCTGGGTTGGTGTCTGAAAGCAACAAGTTTATGTAGAATTGTCCAGTGTGCCCTTGATATTTATGCAACAGGGGTGAAATAAGTCTGAGATGTATGTCCCTGTAGTATGAGCACTGGAGTAATACATGCTCTGTTGTTTCTATTTGGCCTCAGTTGCAGGGGCACAGTCTGTCTAAGAAGGGGATCTTCTTGTATCGGCCTTCAAGGACAGCTGAAGGGAGGGCATGACACCATGCAAGAGTAAAGGCCCTTCGATGTTTAGGTATTTCAAGTGTTGCTAAGTATGCCAAAGGTGAAGCCAGATATCTATTGGAGTCACTAGCAATGAAGGTTGGAGCACTGGCTAGATCCAGTTGTCGCTCTATATCTGCTACCCGTTGTTTGATAGTAGCTTTCACTCTATCATATCCCAGGCTTAGCAGAAGATCTGGAGAAAGGCCCAGCATTGAGATTTTAGTCATCACTGTTTGTTTCCAGCTGGATTGGAAATCATCACTTAAGGTTAGTGGAGCAAGGCCAGTGGGAAAGAGGGATAGTCTGAGCCAGTAGTTGAGTATGGTCACCCACACTCTGGCCTCCATTTTCATAAATCCTGACTCCAGTCTCAGAGTTGCGTTAGGGACACATTTTGGAGTTTGGAAAGCTGATCTTAAGAATTTGGATTGGACAAGTTCTAATGGAGCAGGGTTGGGGAAGGGTCCCAATTGGGATCCATACAGCAGTTGTGCTACTGGTTTGGCTTCAAAGAGTTTAAGCGCTGCAGGTAAATAGTGCCCTCCTCTTGTCTTAAGAAATTTTAGAATGGTTGTTGTACTCCTCTGCGCATTGCAAGCAGCATACTCCCCATGCGCTTTCCTACTACCAGTGGCTTGAAAAATTACCCCCAGGTATTTGAAGCAAGAGACCTGCTCAATCTTGTGGCCATCTATATTCCAGTTGTAGTTCTTAGGCCTTTTAGCGAATGCCATGATTTTAGTTTTTTGATAGTTGAATTCTAGCTGTTCTATTCTGCAATATTGTGTTAGTGCTCTTAGGGCTCTTTTTAGTCCAATGGGAGTTCTTGAAAGTACTGCTGCATCATCCGCATAAAGCAGCGTTGAAATATGCCTTCCCTTTAATTTTGGGGGGTGGAAGTTAGTGTTCTTGAGGTGATCCACCAAATCATTGATGTAGAAGTTAAACAGGAGTGGAGCTAGAATGCAACCTTGCTTGACACCGTTCTCAGTGACAATGTCATTGGTGAGATGTCCCTGGGGGTTACATCTTACTTTTAATGAGGTCCCTTCATGCAGCATATGAATTAGATGGAGTAAACGTCGGTCGATCGAAGAAGCCTCCAGTTTTTTCCACAGTTTGGTTCGGGATATAGAGTCAAAAGCTGCTTTAAAGTCTATGAAGGCAGCATAGAGAGAAACTGTGCTGCAGGTGGAGTACAAGGCACTGATCTATGGTGGAGCGGCCTTCCCTAAAGCCAGCTTGTTCTTCTGCAAGTATGTTTTCTTGTTCCAACCAGGTCTGAAATTTCCACTGTAAGTGTCTTGCATAGAGTTTTCTGATTGTACTGAGGAGACTAATTGGTGTATAGTTGACAGGATCATCCTTGCTTCCTTTTTTATATATGGGGACGATGATTGCAAGACCCCAATTCTTGCGTGCTCGACCATATTTGTCGATACAGGTGAAAAGTGAGGCCAGGATAGGGGCCCAAAATTCAAGTTTGTTTTTAATGGCTTCTGCAGGTATTAAGTCTTCCCCTGGAGCCTTCCCCATTCTCAGCTGGGCTGCAAGGTTCTTGATCTCTGTCGCTGTCACTGGTGGCCACCCTTGGATATTTTCTATATTTTGGCTAGTGCATCCCCCTTTCAATGTAGTTGTCCTTATAAAGTGCTTGAAAGTGATCCTCCCATATCCCTGGAGGGATGTGACAATCCACTGTAGCTGGCCCATTTCTCTGGGAACTTGATGTAATATGCCAGAATAGAGCTGTGTTGTTGGATCTGACTGCCTGGATAAGTTGTGTCCAGTCATTCTTCATGGCTTCTTTTTTCTTGTTCCTCAGCAACTTTTTGTAGTCTCTTTTCTGCTGAAGCAGCATTGGTGCAGCATCTGGAATGTTATTAGATAGGTAACCCTGATAAATATCAATGAGGGCTTTTTTAGCATTAACACATTCCTTGTCAAACCATGGTTTGGAGTGGTGCTGTTGTTCTGCTGATGTTTGCTATTTTGACAGATTAAATATTGGTGTAGAGCTTGGGTAAGTGTATTGTAATTTTCCAAGATTTCATCAGGGGACTCAGCTGATATCAGGGCAGTCCTAAGATGCTGAAGTTGGTCTGAAGCCAATACCTCACTTATTGTTTGGTTTAGTTGGGGGGGCCATTTAGCTCGGCGATAAGTCCTTCCTGATGGTGTCACAGAGAGATGATAGCGCTCCCTGGTGTGTGTCTCCTGGGTGAAGTCACTAAGATGTAACCGAATTGGTAAATCATCACTTTCAAATCTGGGCATAACTTCTAATTCCTTGGCATAGGGAAGAAGGTCCCTGGAAATGATTATGTAATCAATGGCACTCATTCTGGACCCAGAGAGATAAGTGAATTCAGCTGGGCAGTCATTTTTCAGGGCACCATTTAGGATTTGAAGGTTCAGCCTGAATGCTGTTTGATCCAGACAAAGTCCTGCAAAATTTGATTTCTTGTCCTTTGAGCATTGGATGAGGTGGGTTTCATCATCTTCAAAATCAGGAGGAGGGCATTTGTGCTGGGCATATAGGGTATGATTGTTGGGGCCCAATCTGGCATTCAAATCACCCCCCAAAATTACAAATGCATTTGGGTTCTGCAACATGAGATTAGCAGTATATGATTCCAATTCAGCCCACAGGCCTCTGATTTGGGATTTCTTCTTCATTGGAGGCATGTAGGCATTTATTATCAGCAAAGTGCAATGGTTAAATTGAATTAGCACTGCCATGGCATGTGTTTTAAAAGTGGAAAGAGGCCTTGTTATGGCACGTAGGGTGGTGGAGACCAGGACGCCTCTAGCTCTTCCATGCTTTTTCCCATACACTCAGAGGGAGAGCATGGCCCCTTGGCCCCTGGGTCTAACCTAAGCCCTCGATGAGGAGACAGTGATCCTGAAATCTGGAGACAGCTGGGTTGCCTTGGAAAATGTACACAAGAAATGCCTGCTGTGACTCATATCAGGATTTGTCTGCATACTTTATTATAACAAAAGCACAGGATACCCCAGGATGAGTCCAAAATACTTAGGAAAGAACATCCTTCTGACTGATGATGGACAAATCAGCACAGGGCTCCCACATCTTGCATCCCTACCATAGCTGGTAAGGCATAAAAAGAGAGTTCTCTATGGTGAATTGTAGGAAAACTGGGTTCCTTCCTGGCCCATTTCCTTGTTTCTTTTCTACCTAGTCTGAACTGAGTGGCTGGTGCAATAATTTACCTGGTCAATAGGAATGATGGATGCTAACCCCAAAGGGAAGTCAGACTGGAAGGCTGCCAAACATTAGTAAACGGAATGTTCTAACATCAAACCATGCGTCTGTCCGCAGGAAGAAGTACAGGAAATAATTAATTATTCACTTTGTTTAATGTATTGTTGTTTAATGCATTTAATTACTGAGCTTATTGTTCAAATCACCCCACTCCCATTTACAGAGGGCCAAATAGCTGTTTCCCTCCAACTTTGTCCAATATCAGCCTTCCAAGGATCATCTGGTATAATGTGCACAGCTCCAGCTATGCTTCAACAACAAAAGTCATGTTTTATACTCTGACATATGATATAAATTCAGGACTGTATCAAGTCAAAGCCAGGTCTGGACCCCAGATGCATTGAAATGCAACAACCAGATCAGGTGCAGTTTGAGGCCATGAGGGAGGGGGAAAATACCCAGCCTTCCAAAAGAAACGTTTAAAACATTTTAGAGCGAGCAAGTGATTTTATGCAGATGAAGGGTGGGATCTGTGAACGGTGATGCAGAACAAGCCTACATCGTTGCCCTCATCTTGTCTGCTGGAGTGGGAACATGCCCACTTGACAAGCGTGCAATCTAAAGCACGAATGCACAAACATGGCATTGCAATGAGATCAGAGCCTCCAAGTGCAGACTCTGTTCCCACATTGCTCATCTCTTCACAGCAAAGAACAATTGAACTGGGGGTACACATTCAAATGTTGCTCTTTATAGCTGAAGCCCAATGTGGCATCAGTGGCAGTGTTAGGTCAAGATCCTACACCAGGGTTGTGTAGTGTAAACTTGGGCATGCAGAGCTACACATTAATTGTGCTATATAACCTTTCTGCTGAATGGCAGTGCTACACAACTAAACCACAGCAACAAACATGCAAACGATTGTACAATGGGCCCTTGCTATCCACTGGGGTTTGGTTCCAGGACCCCCCCCCCATGGATACTAAAATCCATGGATGCTCAAGTCCCATTCTATACAATGGCATAGTAAAATGGTGCCCCTTATATATAAGGCAAAATCAAGGTTTGGGGTTATTTTTTATTTATTTATTTTGGGGTTATTTTTTTATTTATTTAGGAATATTTTCAAGCTGGGGATGGTGGAAACCATGGATACAGAATCTGTGAATACAAGGAGGCAACTGTACAGTCAAACACACGTGTGCATGCACATGCTGGCCAAGATCCTGTATGACACAGCAGAACATAATAGTTTCACATGTGAAACTGTATTAGAGCTGCCCATTCAATACCTCACAGACTTACTGTTGAGCAACTACAATCCCACTTCATGGCTTGTAGAAAGTTGGGGTCAAAATCAGGGAAGCATCTGGCTATGTCCCTATAACCAGATACAAAATGATTACATCATTTTCTGAGACCTGTTGGGGTCCTCTGGAAATCTCAGTAGATGAAGTAACCATATTGTGTCAGCTTATGGGGACATAGCCAGGGAGGGTGGCTTTGGTCCTTGTGGAGACTATAAGAGCCTCCAAAATGACAACAATAAAAAAAGATATACGCAGGCAAAGAAGCACTTAAATGATACCAACCACTGTGTGTAATGCACAATGCACATCCATGCACAATGGCATCATGTGTGCAGTTCTGATCCCACAACCTGAAAGTGAATGCAGCCCTTCCTCGTTGGAAAAAAAAATATCCAACTGCTTCTGAAGGGGAGTTTACACCTTCATGAGACAGCAAAAGAATTCCAGCCTTAGTAATTTTATCTCCTTCCCCTGCAATCCTTTGACCTGCCCTAAAGCAGCAACTTTTGGGATGCTCAGGGAGGAGTGGGGAAGAGAGGTTGCAAATCACCCACACAATGGATTCCACTCTTGCATGAGCAGAAGTCCAGCATTGGATACAACCCCATTATACCTCATTTTCAAACCTTGTGCTTCATTCAACTTGTGCTTGGAAAAAATATGAAATTTACAGAAACCAAAACAGATGGATCTGGCCATTCCTAGAAGGATAGAATTGCATTAAAGGCCAGATACTATTTTTTGAATAAGTCCCAAACGGCAAAGATTCTCATGAATCCAGGATTCCTCTCATCAGGGGCTCTTAGCTCTTGAGAAACATGTTTTTCAACCATTTTTTTGAATATTTTTGGATATTCTTCCCTCCCGAGAGAGAAAGGGGAAGTCCCAATGCACTGGTGATGGATGCAAAAATAACCCATTGAATCTTGGCCCAGTGTTATACAATATTTCAGAATATTCACTTCAGTGATTGTGTGCGTGCATGTGTGTGTGTGTGTGTACATATTTGGATTATACCCAGTCTCCAAACTCCTCTCCTTCTTTCAAACCAGAGGGGAAAATTGATAGATTCAATATATTCATTTCCACTTACAGCAGCCATGTGGCCACTTTCGATTAATGAATATCTGGGGTGGTTCTGTTAATACTTTTCTAAAAAGAAAAGGCATGTTGCACAAATTGATAGATAATGTGATGCAGAAGACAGCAATCAGAACTAATTAGAGGGAAATTTCGTTGTGGTGTCATCCCCTCCCTCCCTCCTTCCCTCCCTCCCCTTCTCCATCTCTGTTTTCTAGAAGGGGAATATCTCCTGGGAACTCCTGCAATTCAAAGAAATGTAGGTAATAATTAAGGATGTCTCAGGCAGCAGGGATGTGTCCAGCTGGCCATTTAGCTGCAGAAAGCAATAAAATAATAATGACTAATTAGCAATGCTGGGATAAACATACAAAGGTGCTGATCAACTACTTCTCAAAGCTCTACTGGGTTGTAGTTGTAACCAAGAATAAAACACCTCCAGGCTGGTACCCTGCTAGTGACATATACGGGTGTAAGAGTTTGGGGAGAATTTGGGGAGCCTATGTACTGTATCTCTCTCTCTTTTTTAGTAATTGTGGAAGCTGATGTTCCTGGAGAGTAGGGGGATCAGAGAAGCATCTGGCTGTGTCCTTGTGGCCAGATGCCAGAATGATTGCATCACCCACTAAGACCTCCGTAGGTCCTGGGATGATCTTAGTAGATGATGTCAATATTCCCTGTCTGGTTACAGGGACATAGCCATATGCTTCTCTGATGCTACTTGCTCTCAACTTGTCATGAAATGGCCATGGGGTAGAGGAAAGGCTGCAGCAGCTGAACGGTGAGTTGGGGGAGTGTTGCAGGAGATGTGTAGCATAGTTCCACATGTAGTACTATCGTGCTATGCTGTGTCTTACAGGATCTCAGCTTCATTCAGGATTGGTTATCTCAGGCAGCACACTAACAATTGGATTCAAGTCTTAACTACTGCCTGGGGTACAGGTGGGCAAATCTGTGGCCCTGTGACTCTTCAGAATTCAGGGATGTAGATCTTTGTAAATGTCATTCTCCCAGGCAAAAGCAAATAATTTTACCATTATTTCCCTTACTGTGAAAAAGTCACTTAAAAAACTGCAGTTTTTGAAAACTATTTGCTGTTTAGAAACAACCCTGTGCAGAAAAATGCATGTTTTTCTATTCAGAAAATGATATTTTCTGCATGGAAAATAAATTATGTGCACAGCAGACAGCATTTTCAGCACAGAAAATAACATTTCTGTGCAAAGAGACCTTGTCTTCTGTACAGAACTGTTATTTTCTGTGCAGGAAATGCTATTTTTTGTTAAAGAAATTTTTTATCTATGCTGAAAATTTTGTGTTTTGCACAAAGAAACCACATCCATTTTTCATGGAGAATAAGTCTTGAACTGCAAAGATTCTTGCCGTCTACGGGTTCTCCTCATCAGTGTTTCTAACATCCAAGAAACTTGGTTTTGACCATTTTCCAAATATTTCCAAATATTCTTGCCTTCAGATGTTGTTGAACTCCAACTATTGTTATCCTTAGCCAGCAAATAGTTAAGCCTCAATGGATGCTGACAGTTCTGATGTCAGTGAAACAGTGGATCCACTCTGTCCAAACATTGTCCAAACATTGACAAAGCTATCCAAGATGGTGAGCACATTCAGGGGAATAGGGTTCAGCATCTTGGGTGGTTCCTTTAAAATTCAGACTAAAACCCAGTGAAGTTTTTCACTCATCTATCCTTGGAGCCATCAGCCTCCACTAAGGGAACTGGAGTCAACAACATCTGGAGGGTCACAAGTGGCTCAGCCTGACCTAGGCTGCTTACCAGACCCTCTCCTTCCCAGTCACCTTTACCAATGACTATAAAGTCTTCATTCCTGGGGTTTTTTAAATCACCCAGCCTCAATGCCTTCTCCTCCTTTCTAACCCAATGTGAGGAATCCTCACAATGCATGATTTATTGGGGAGGGAGATCATGAGGTAGCAATGTCTTTCACACACATCTCTCATTTAGTAGATTAAAATTTAATAAGATAAATAAAACATGCTGAATGAAGACTAACAAAAATAAAATTTCAGTGATTGTGACACTACAGAAGTCCTTGTCTTTTAGCCACCTGCCCTCAGCTCTCTCCTTGGAAACATCCCCCCTTAAAAGACTGCATAGTCTTAGTTTCCCATGACAACCCTTCCCTTTGAAGAGGGAGGATGGCACTGTGCTCTGCATGCAGAAGGCCACTCCTCCAGCAACTTCCATTAAAAAGGACCAGGTGAGAGGAGAGAGGAAAGCCCCTTCTCTACCTGGGCAGCTGTTGCCAGTCAGAGTAGACGACACAGAGCAGATGCATAAAACCATTTGAAACGACATCAGGCAGCTTCCTACACACCGGTTCTCATTCGCCGCTTCAGGGTCACTCTATGTCAAGTGATATGAGATTGGTTTAGAAATCCATTTGCCCAGTTCGAGACCAAAGCCCAAAAAGGTTTATACAATTGTCCCTCTGTCTCCACAGATTTGGTATTCATGGATTTAAGTATTCATAGCTTGAAAATATTCTTTAAATATAATAATCCAAATAGCAATTCTTGATTTTGCCATCTTATATAAGGATACCATTTTGTTATGCCATTGCATATAATGGGACTTGAGTATTCATGGCTTTTGGTTTCCACGGGGGGTGGGGGGGAGGTCTTGGAACCAAACCCCAGAGAATATGAAGTGACAACTGTATATTGTTTGGACTGGATGGCTCCTTGTGGTCTCTTCCAACTGTAAGTTTCTATGATTCTATGATTTTTTAAAAAAGGTAATTAGTTACAACTATCTTCTCAAGCTCTTTCTTAGCCTAGCAATTAAACAGATCACCTGAAATGGCCGCCAAAATAAAATAATCCTTTTCAGTGGGGGGAAGGGTGTTTAGGTTTAAGGGGGTGTCAGGCTCTGCTGTGCTACTTATCATACATATATATATATATATATATATATATGGAGATCAGGCCAGTAATTATTAATGGCAATCCTATATTGCATTTATGGATTCTTATCCTAGAGTTATGTATCTGTAATTGCTCCATATTCAGTAATGCTGCACCTTCATGATCACGGCACTATTACCATGATCATAAATGTCTCCCAAAACTTATCTTAACAGCCAGCAGCAGCACTGAGCAATGAAGGTCTATTTAGCTGGCAATCGGGGCACAGCAGAATGATATGTCCAGCCCCCTCCCACCAGTGAACAAAGCTGCAATGATCAGAAGCAAAGCCCCCATCACAATTCCTCACTTGGAGGTTATCAGACAAGACAAATAAGACATGATAAGGATGCCTAATGATTGCAAAAAGGCACACGTACCACACGACGTCACCCTTTCATGATTATGTTTTGTAAAAAATCCATACTTTTTTTATCAATGGCTCAAGCTGTCCATTGATCCCCATGGTGCTTTTGTGCCGGCAATGCCCGGCATTTAAAACTTTGCACCATTGTACTCATGTGAATGCAGCATCAATGGCCGGCCTAGCCAGGACACTTCCAGGTGAGATCACAACATCCAGGTAAGTGACACACTTTTTACGACCCTCCCCAATTTACTTGGGACTTTTTAAGTGTGTTTAGGTGCTTTGTGTAACTTTCACTTTGTTATTTTTGTTTTTATTTTTGAATTTCTTGTGCTATGTATTCTTGCGAGAATACACAGGATTTCAAACAAGGAAGTGAACGGAGCTCCATTCACTCTTCGTTCATTGCTGAAGAAGCCTTTTTTGCAGATAGGAGATAAAGTGTGGCATAGGTAGTTCTTTTGCTGGCATAAAAATGGCAAAGTTATGCCAGCAAAAGAATGGGGTTTAGGGGGGTAGGCTGATAAAGTCCTTGTCACAGCCTCACTTGCTGGTTTGAGGGGGCTGGGAATGTCATCCTGCTGTGCCCTAGTTGTTGGTTGAACAGACTTCCATGGCTTGATGCAGCTACTGCTTCTTAAGGTACATCTGGGGGGTTGGGCCAGGAGACATTATTTAGGAGATTACCAGACACACCGAATATGGCATTACACAAACGCCAGGAGATTGCTAAAGGGCTTTCCTTTCACATGACATCGTTCCCAGGTTGTCATGCTTCCATTCCACCCATGTTGCTTTTTATTCATGGGCTAAGCCGTGAATTGATCCCCCATTCTGTTTCTGCAATGGAATGATGTGCTTCTGAAAAGGTGCCCCATTATGCTGGCGCAATCCCCACGTCAATAGGAGGTCCGTGCCAGAACACTTCCGGGTGAGATCAGGACATCCAGGTAAGTGACACCCTTTTTTTGTACCCTCCCTGGGTTACTTGGGATGTGTTAAGTGTGCTTTTGTGCTTGCTGTCACTTTCAACTTGTATTTTGCTTTCAAAGTTTGAATTTCCTACTTGCTCATCTTCTCGCAAGAACAGATGGGATTTCATTTCAGGAAGTGAAGGGAGCTCTGTTAGAGCTCCGTTCACTCCTGGGCAGCCCTGATGCTGCTAGCAAGGTAGGTCTGAAAAGTTTCCTTAAAGTATCAGGTCAGGGACGGGAGAGGGGCTGGAGAGGAGATTGCTTTTTTTGTCCCTATCTGAAAATCTCCTTAATCACACATGCATAACTAAGTCGAAGATGTAGAATCCTGGTGGTTATTTCTATTACCAGTCCTTTGCATGTAGGATCCTGATTATTATTTCTGTTACCAATGTTCTGTCACTTTTGCATGATTTTATCAATTCTATATTAATCTGCATTTTTAAAAGAAATCCTCTAAAATATTCTATAAATGCACTGATCAATATGCATTTTCTTCCAATTTATATTTTCTTCATATATATATATATATATATATATATGCATACTGAGGCAAAATATAAATTTAAATATATATATATATATATATATATATATATATATATATTTAAATTTATATTTTGCCTCAGTATGCATATTTGATATACCTTTACATTGCCAAGAACTGTGCTACAACAACTGAAGAAGGGCACCATCCAGTGGCTAGCTGAATTTCAGTTGGCAGATTAGTTTGGATTCAGTCCAGGAGCTCACACAGTCTGTACAGAGGTTCACAAAAATCAGATTCCTTCCATCATTCCATGATAGACCTGCAGCGTTCTTGTCTTATGTGTCTATGCCCCCTGATCACTACCTATGACAGGGCTATACTGTATACCCTCAGTTTTGTGGAATTGTGGTTTCATCAAAGGTTGACTGGAACTGTGCTTCTTGAGCTGTCTGATGTATGGGACCAGGAATTCCCCCCTCCCCAATGTGCCAGGGGCTGGCATACTGGCTACAACTGTTTAGGTACAACTCTTTCCTTGTTTCCTAGAAACACATTCCTTTGACTAGCAGGCAATGGTTCATGGACTAGCACCAGTCCACAGACCACCATTTTGAGTCACACTGGACTATAATCTCCAAATACTCAGCATGAATGTGGCACTATTTTCAAAAATGAAAAAAGCTGCCTTTGCAATTGAGAGCCTCAGAAGCTTGTGTTCAACATCTTAGCCCTAGGCGGAGCTCCCAGTTTAACATAAACTGCAAAATTCTAAAGGTTTTGTGTATACTGGGACAAGCCTTATAGAGGACACATGATCAGCATAGGATTGCCCTTTTACACCAACACATGTCCACCTACGATTACAGTGTGGAGGGATCCTCCGATCTCCCATCAGACTAGTGAGTGTGGCATTTAGGGCTTGTTGCGAATCAAAAACATCTGTGGCTGCTACAAGGTGGGTTTGGGGTTTCCCACCACTGTAGACAAGCCCTTGTTGATCTCTCATCCATAGGGCCACCATAATTTGAAGCTGACTTGACTGCAATTAACAACAGCAACAACAGGGTGATGATCTCTTGTGTCTTTCCTTGGTCTGGGCCTGAATAGTCTTTTCATTTATGCCTCAGGTGGGGAACCTCTACTCAAAATTTGGGACTTTATCAGATGAGCCTAATCTTGCAATAAAACTGCATCATTTAGGATGTGATGATAGCACTAAAAGCACATTATTAGACCTCCTAATCACTTACCCATTCCCGCTGTGTTGCACTGCTACAAATGTGGCATCATTTTTTATTGACGGGCTAAGCCATCAATAAAAAGTGACACCTCATTCAGGCCAGAGCAACGCAGTGGGAATGTGTAAGCAACAACGTTGTCTGATAATTTCTGCCCTTTCTTCTATCGTCGCATCCTAATGCCATGGTTTTTGCTGTGTCTGATAAAGTCCTTGAAAGCAACAAGTTACAAATAATATAGTTATCTGTAACCAGTATTTTTCCTGGGTAATGAGGTAAAAGGGAGTTTCAAACATAATTAAACACTTAGAAGCAAAGCAATTGTATAGCTCTAATGAGAAACATTCTCTAATTATTTTCAAAAGTTGCTTTTAATTGGCATTTATTTGCATATATTTTAGAGGCATCTGGGCAGGATTTGTTCAAGTTTTATGCCATTCTCTTATCAATTGCAATCACTTAAGTAACAGAAAAATTTGAAAACTAACAAAGAGCACCAGTAATGTAACCATTTACTTTTTCAGCGTTGTTCTGTATAACAATGGGTTATTTATCAAACACTATAAAGAGTAGCAGGAACAAGGTATTTTAAAAAAGTAACTGTCAGAGTAACTCTGCCATTGGCCCTCCAGATGTTTTGGACTGCAGTTCCCCTAATCTCTTACCATTGGTCATGCGGTTTGGGACTTCTGGGAAGCAAAATCCAAAGAATTCCAAGTTTCCCCACCCTTGACCTTTTCAAACAGTATCTGCTTTAAACAACTGCTTCGAGCAATTGCTATTTTTTAAAAAAGAGATAATACTGTCCAAATGAATGGTAAATGAGCTAACTTTTCACATGATTAAAAATTAGAAGGCAGGCCTCCACCGCAGTTATCCTCAAGATGAAAAAAAGAAAAGGAAAAGAAAATCAAACCTGAGTCTGTATTGAACAGCTAATGGACAACAGCTCCATTCATTCTCTATCCCCTTCTCTCTGATGGACTTTGAATGGGATGGTAATGAGTTACCATCATTTCACCATGTTACAGATGTTAAGAGCCCAGGGCTGATTTCTATTCATCAGAATCTCCCCTCCCACCTACCCAGAGCTCCTCTTTAATGAGCTAGGAGCCAATCAATAATTCATTGCTACATGAATAACTGGGGAGGGGGGTGAGAACCGCTTATTTGGAAAGATGTAATCAGGGCCCATTCTCTAACTGCCTCTCTCATCTGCTTATCAGTTCCTTCTCACTCCCTGGTAATCCAATAGACCAAAGCAGGCACCAAACAGAAGCTAAGAAAACAAGGTAGTTGCCTCAGCCAGCAGGTGGGAGATGGAAACATCGGGGCCTCTGTGTGCATTGCCATCTCCCACCAGCCACGGGGGGGGGGGCTTTGTCTTGTGATGTTGGAAATCTCCAGTGACATCCTTAAATTAGGTGGCTGCTGTTATAGAAAGACTCCCCCCAAAAATAGTTTAATTAGTCTGGATGAGCCTGTTTGTAAGCAGAACTGAAAATAATTCTCTCGAGGAAGAATGATTGTTTCTGGAGGGGAGGGAGGGATGGTTTTTTCCTCCAAGACAATCAGACCTAAGGTATTTTCAGACACACTTCCCAATTCAGTGTGACACCAGACAGCTTTAGGGAACTGTGAGGCATGTCTCAAGATATTTCACTTCTTGGGGAATGGGGTAGAATCCCTCCCATTCCAGATACCTGTAGCCTGAGTCTTTCTCCAACACTGGGACAGTATCAGCCTGCACACCTGAGGCAACAGGCTAGTTAGAAGGCACAAAGCAGGCTGCCTGACACAGTGGTCTCTCCTCTAAAACCTTGATGCCACCTCCTGAAATGACTGGACCACTCTGCCTAATGGTAGGGCCAGGTCTTGACACTGGCAAACCAGGGCTCTCTACCTAAGCATACTTGACAGGAGCATATCTCAGTGGACCTATTACAAAGCTGGCTGTAGAAATGCAGTTGATGGTGTTTCATGGTGGACCAAGCAAATAAGTCAAGCTACCTCCTTTCAAGCAATATCGCCCATCCTTTGTCAAGATCTGGTGAGGTCAGTTGGAGAAAACAACAAACACTCTCTCTTTATGAGAGGAAGAATTAGAAGTATCTAATTTGGCATCATGGTTCCAGCAGGGACCATCCAAATGCCTTGGCAAAGCTTGTAAGCAGAATATGAAGACATATCCTGCTGTTTGCCTGAGCACCTGATATTCAGGTGTGTACTTCTGTGGAGTGCAGCTCCAATCATCCCTTGCTATGGTTCATTGAAGCTGCATTCCAAGAACATCTGGAAGCCCACATGTTCTCTACTTTTCTTCTGTGATCTTCGTTGCTGGACTTAACAATCTCTTAGCTGCTGGGAATTCATGTTTATGTCAATAATGACAGATTGTGGATCCCTTACTTTACCCAATGGAAGAGTTTCCAAGGCACTGCAAATTGGGGTTCTGGGAAATAATATCTGCAGAGCTCTTCTGGTCATGGGGCACCTTGAGACAAGCTGTTGCAGCTGGAAGCCAAGGAGTCTCTCCAGTTGACTGTGTTCAATATGCCCCGCAACCAGGACAGTGCTGTAGACATCATAGCCTAGCACCACAGTGTGCAGCACTTCAGAAACCCTTTGGTTGAAGCACCATCAGGATGAAAAGGCAGGCCTTGGGGGAAAGGTGTCACCCAGTGTAACTACAGCAATAATAGAGCTCTGTCATTGTCGTTGTATCTGGCAATGCAGGATCTGGCCTGTGTTTTTTGCTACACAAAAACATGGCTGGTCTCTTCACTCTCATGCAGGGACATAGAAACAGGCAAAGGCTGATGATTTCTCTAGTTGGGTTGTCTTGATGTATTGAGGCTACCCTTTCTCATTGAGAATGAGAAAAATTGTAAGCATTCTTTACACCCCTAATCTCTTGCCTTGGTGGTCAAATCTGGCATCTGGAAGGAGAACAGCAGAAGAAATGTTCTGCTGAACTCTACCCCACAACAGAATTGTTTTGTGATTCCATTCACTTTGTTTCCATGCCTTGGTTAAGTCCTTGCATCTTCCCCCGCTCTCCTGTGACTCATAAAATGGGTCTAATACTTTTGTGACATTTAATGCAATAAAGTGTGTAAAGCCTGTAGAAATCCTCTTAAGAGGAAGCTAAATATTGATTATTATTCATACGGCAATTATTGCGCCTTTCAAGAAAGAAGATTATTACTGTCATTAAAATTGCTAGCAGCATCTAAGTGGTTGCATTTAAACCCTAGAAGAAAACCTGTCAATTGGATTAATGTGTGTTCTACAAAGACTGCAGGAATGAGCCCCCCTGCTCCCATGCCATTCTCCGCCATCATCCCAGAAACAATATTTCTAATAAGGAATAAGTTACCAGCCTGAGGGTCATGCATTCCTTCATGCACTAGAAGTGGTTCTGGAATTCTCCTCACACAAACTATAGCTTAGTGCAGATGGCTGCTCCGACTTCTCCAACCTATTTATGAGCAGAGAAATATGAGACACTATATCACTTTTATATCTTCACTGGAGTATGACATTATCCATCATCCTTAACCAGTACCAGGGGTAGTTGCTGGGCTGAAATGTGCCTTCATCACATACCAAAATGATGGACAATATGTGGAGAAAATGGTGGACAACATGTGGAAAAATGTGGTGTGGCCTTCTTTCTCTAGAGAGGCAATGGAAAGAAATAAAACTCTCCAATTTAAAAAGAGTAAAGTTTTGGAAAAAAAATTCAAGGAATGTTAGAGAAAATGAAACTGACAGATTTATTCTGTCAGTCAGAAGGTTGTCAGTACTTAGCTTTTCAAAATCTGGCTTTGAAACCTTGGCTATTCAAACATGCTTGTGCTGAATTCGGATTGCCGCGTCTTTTGTAAAAGGTGCCACACCTTTAATAGTAATAGGGCAGAAAGGCATACAACATGGTTCTCTCCATGTACATTAGGTTGAGATGGTTGAGAATGTCCTCCATTTTTTGTTAAACCTTAAAACAAATCATGACATTTCTTCATAAGCATAATAGAATGGAAGAAAATTGAGGCTAGCATCCTGTGTGATACTGATAGGGTATAAAGCTCTGCTGCCATATACATGATAGCCATGTTTAAATATTTGAAGGGATGTCATACTGAGGAGGGGACAAACTTGTTTTCTGCTGCTCCAGAGACTGGGACACAGAGCAGTGCGTTCAAACTACAGGAAAAGAGATTCCACCTAAACATTAGGAAGAACTTCCTGACAGTAAGAGCTGTTTGGCAGTGGAATGCACTGCCTGGGAGTGTGGTGGAGTCTCCTTCTTTGGAGGTTTTTAAACAGAGGCTGGATGGCCATTTGTTGGGAATGCTTTATCTGTTGTGTATTCTTGCATAGCAGGGGGTTGGACTGAATGGCCCTTGTGCTCTCTTCAAACTCTATGATTGTATGTGGATTGAGGTGATGACAAGGCATGGTGATAAGGAAGCCATTGTAGCTGGCAGATTCCCCAGCCATTCTGGAGGCCATTCTAGTGATGTTCCAGTTGTTATTCCAACCAGTGTGGGTGGGTAGAACTTCCTGGTCAATGTCTGGGTCACCTCTTGTTGAAAAAAGGCCTCTCCTTAGCCTAAAATAGTTGAGGGGGCTAAAAACATGGTAAAATTGCCCCCACACACTCCTGATGGTGCATGGGAGAGGAAGAATGTAAAAAAAAAAAACCCTCCCCAAATTGGAAGGACTGGTGTCCATAAATGGTCCTGGGAGACCATATGTTGTCCAAAGGCTGCACTTTCCCCACCCCAGATCTAACCAGTACAACCTTTGTAGCCAGGAGCTGTGCATAATGCTCCCAAATGCAATTGTGTTCCCTCCTGGATTGACAATGCACAACAACAGTTATGGTGTAACAAAATTCCAGAGCTTTACTGACTATAGAATTTGCCACAACACAGCAACATGGGATATGTGGGCACCCAAGCAGGCTGACCTACCTTAAATAGGTAAGTGCTAACCATCACAGCTGAGGCCATGGCATCAAGAAGCATCCTTACATCCTTCTGCCATGCAAAATGGGCGGGCGAAACCAGCCCCACTGGGCTTAGCACTGGAGGAGTGAGAAAATGGAAGACAGCAAAGCTGGCAGATTTGTTTGACAGGTTTTTGTTATCTCTAACAAGCTCTGCTTGACCCAGTAAACCCTTCCTTCCTTCCTCTCAAAGGTAGCAATGGGGATTGTTTTTCTAGGAGGTGGTAGAAAAAAGATGTGCTTCAACTCTTTGCTTTCTTTTTCTCCCAAGCTTGGGGGGGCCCCACATTTTTTCAGTTTTCTCAGGGATTCTTTTTAAAAGAAAGTATGTTGGAACAAACTGAAAGAATGCATCCATTGATAATTTTATGGTGTTATCCTGTTTTTATAATGTGGCTGGTTGCTCAGAGTCTATGTGGATGAAATGGATTATAAATCTGAACACATACAGATATATGGCAGTGAAAGAATTCAGTGACTCATGGGTGCTATAAACTCTCCAGGCCTCACCTGCTCCTAAAATTTACTTTTTACCTATGATGATGGATACACACACTCCTGGCACATGCCCACATACACACACTCTGAGGAAGCTGTCAAGATAGCCATTTCAATGGCAAAGTTATTCCCGTTTTTCATAGAAAAAGGTGAATGCTCTCTGATGTTCATCAACCATCTGAGTCAAAATTCACATCAAAGCTGTTCTGGGTAAGAGGCAGATACCTGGAAATTCCCTCTTGAGATGAGGGTAGCTCTCTTCAGTGGAGTGGGACTTGGTAGATAATAAGAAAAACAAGTGTCCCTGAAACTGTTCTAATAGGGAAAAGACAAGAATGTCCACCATCTTCCTGTTGAGAAATCAGGTTTAGGGCTCCCTGTTCTACTTGTCAAGAGTTCTTTTGCTCATCTTGGGGAAGGGTGGTTCCCAGCATGCAAAGAACATCTCTCTGAGCAGAACTGTCCTAGAAGATTGTATTGTAGGGGGTCAATAAATACAGCACCACATGACCCCTCTGGCTTATTCTTGTTAAGATATTCCTTTAGCAACATTCTAGGCTGCATTAATAGGAGTATAATATCTAGATCAAGGGAAGTAATAATGCCACTTTATTCTGCTTTGGTCAGACCTCACCTAGAATACTGTGTCCAGTTCTGGGCACCACAATTCAGGAAGGATATTGAGAAGCTGGAATGTGTCCAGAGAAGGGTGACCAGGATGGTGGGTGGTCTGGATGCCATGCACTATGAGGAGCGGCTTAGGGAGCTGAGTATGTTTAGTCTGGAGAAGAGAAAGTTGAGAGGGGACATGATAGCCATGTTTAAATATTTGAAGGGATGTCATACTGAGGATGGAGCAGACTTGTTTCTGCTGCTCCAGAGACTAGGACATGGAGCAATAGGTTCAAACTACAGGAAAAGAGATTCCACCTAAACATTAGGAAGAACTTCCTGACAGTAAGAGCTGTTCAGAAGTGGAATGCATGACCTCGGAGTGTGGTGGAGTCTCCTTCTTTGGAGGTTTTTAAACAGAGGTTGGATAGCCATCTGTCGGGAATGATTTGATTGTGTATTCCTGCATGGCAGCGGGTTGGACTGGATGGCCCTTGAGGTCTCTTCCAACTCTATGATTCTATGATTCGGAGATGTGGACTAAAATGTCATTAATAGGTAACTTGTCCTTTCCATTTAATCCAGCTCTGGTGGTGGGTGTAGTGAATCATGGCTTCCGTTCAGTAATACACATGATGAGGGTCAGTAAATAGTGTCTTGATTCAGACAAGATGGAGGGACTGTTATTGGGTGCTCTCATCATCCCCTCAGTAGTGGTCAACATGTTTTGGTGGGACCATACTTGCCTTAGAAGCATGACTAGGCAACTTCAGAGGGTCTGGACGCCCAATGCACCACATTGTCATACCAACCAACATTTCACAGATGAAAACCAGGACAGAAGTGGCCAAACAACACCAGAGTGCATTCAAGATAGTGAAAGTTATGAATGGGAAAGAACATAGCAAGCTTGGAAAGGTTGCAACCATTTGCTTTTGACTGCGCCTACTGGGAAGAGCAAGATTCTTCCCACTCCTTTCATCTCCCTCCTGATGAATCAGTTGAGTGGAAACTACTTTTGCATTTTGAACTCAGTTTGCAGCAACTGAAGTAAGCTGAGGAAAAAGTGGGGAAGGGGGAGGAGAGAGTAACCGGGACATTTTGAAAGCAGTTGGAAAAGTGGGATGACAAAGGGTAAATCAGGACTATCCTTGCCAGATCAGCATATTTTGAGGACATGTACTCTCCACCTCACACCCAGATCCTTACAGACCACACCTAGCCCTTTTTACAAAATTGGAAGTAAACAGAGTCATTTTCAGGGTCCCCCCCATAAATAATATTCCCACAGAAATACAGAAAAGGTAGGGGAGGGAATAACAGTTAATAGGAGAATTGTATCCACTGCAAGATTAGGGAGCAGCCATGGCCCCGACAAGGGGGGATGACAGGGCTCTAGCTTGGGGGCCCAGGTGTCTAGGATTAGGAGGGGTCCCAGTGTTATAATATTGTAAGTTTTTATTATGTAAATCCATGTAGGTTTTTTAAAGAAATAGACATAAGTATTACTTTGGTGTCCTCATAGAATCATAGAATTGCAGAGTTGGAAGAGACTACGAGGACCATCCAGTCCAACCCCCTGCCATGCAGGAAATCATGATCAAAGCATCCCCGACAGATGGCCATCCAGCCTCTGCTTGAAGACCTTCAAGGAAGGAGATCCCACCATGCTCCGAGGGAGTGTATTCCACTGCCGAACAGCTCTTACTGTCAAAAAGTTCCTCCTAATGTTGAGGTGGAATCTCTGTTCCTGGAGCTTACATCCATTGCTCCCTGTTCCAGCCTCTGGAGCAGCAGAAAACAAGTCTGCTCCATACTCAACGTGACGCTCCTTCAAATACTTAAACAGGGCTATCATGTCACCTCTTAACCGTCTTTTTTCCAGGCTAAACATACCCAGCTCCCTAAGTCTCTCCTCATAAGGCATGGTTTCCAGACCTTTCACCATTTTAGTTGCCCTTCTCTGGACACGCTCCAATTTGTCAATATCCTTTCTGAATTGTGGTGCCCAGAACTGGACACAGTATTCCAGGTGAGGTCTGACCAAGGCAGAATAGAGCGGCACTATTACTTCCCTTGATCTAGACACTATACTTCTATTGATGCAGCCCAAAATCGCATTGGCCTTTTTAGCTGCCGCATCACACTGTTGACTCATGTTCAACTTGTGGTCTACTAGGACTCCTAGATCCCTTTTGCACATAGTCTCATTCAGCCAGGTCTCCCCCATCCTATATCTATGCATTTCATTTGTTCGCCCTAAGTGCAGTACCTTACATTTCTCCGTATTGAATTTCATTTTGTTAGCTTTGGCCCAGCTCTCCAGTCTATCCAGGTCCTTTTGAATATTGATCCTGTCCTCTAGGGTATTAGCTACTCCTCCTAATTTGGTGTCATCTGCAAATTTGGTAAGTATGCCCCTAATTCTGTCATCCAAGTCATTGATAAAGATGTTGAATAGCACTGGGCCCAGGACAGAACCCATTGGTCACATCTTTCCAAGACGAAGAGGAGCCACTGCTGAGCACCCTTTGGGTTCGACCGGTCAACCAATTACAAATCCATTGAACAGTAACTTGTCTAGACCACATTTTACAAGCATGTTTCCAAGAATGTCATGGAGAACCTTGTCAAAGGCCTTACTGAAATCAAGGTATGCGATATCCACAGCGTTCCCTTCATCTACCAAGCTGGTAATTTTATGAAAAAAAGAGATCAGATTAGTCTGGCATGACTTGTTTCTCTGAAACCCATGTTGACTTTTTGTGATTATGGCATTGCCTTCTAAATGTTCACAGACTCTCTGTTTAATGATCTTCTCTAGAATCTTCCCTGGTATTGATGTCAGACTAACTGGACAATAATTGTTGGCATCCTCTTTTTTCCCCTTTTTGAAAATGGGGACAACGTTTGCCCTCCTCCAGTCTGCTGGGACTTCTCCTGTTCTCCAAGAGTTCTCAAAGATTATTGCCAATTGCTCTGAGATCACATTTGCCAGCTCTTTTAATATTCTTGGATGTAGTTCATCTGGTCCTGGAGATTTAAATTCATTTAGATTAAGAAGGTATTCCTGTGTACTACCTCTTTGCTTATTCTGTACTGGATTTCCCCTATTGTTTCCTCTGTTCCTTTATCCTCAGGTTGTTCACCGTTTTCCTTTTCTGAAAACACTGAGGCAAAGAAGGTGTTGAGTAATTCTGCCTTTTCTCTGTCCCCTGTTAGCATTTTGCCATCTTCTCTGCGTAGTGGCCCTACCATTTCCTTCTTCCTCCTTTTGCTGTGGACATACCCCCAAAAAACGCTTTTTATTGTTCTCAACCTCTCTAGCAAGCCTGAGCTCATTCTGCACTTTAGCTTTTCTGACTTTACTCCTACACGTGTTCACTATCTGTTTGAATTCTTCTTTGGTGATTTCCCCCTTTTTCCATTTCCTATACATGTTTCGTTTAAAACTTAGCTCCATTGAAAGTTCTTTAGTCATCCATCCTGGTTTCTTGAGACACCTCCCATTTTTCTTCCTCAATGGTACTGTTTGAAATTGTGCCTTCAGTATCTCCCTTTTGAGAAAGTCCCATCCATCTTGAGGTCTCTTCTCTTTTAATATTCCTAACCAAGGGGTCACCCCCAGTATTTCCCTGAGTTTATTGAAATCCGCTCTCCTGAAGTTGAGGATGCGTGCCTAACTATGCCTGGCTTCTCCTTTCCATTGTATAATAAATTCCAGGAGAACATGATCACTCTCCCACTTGCACCCCATTAACCCACCACTTGCACCCCATTAGCCAGGTCATCCCTGTTGGTTAGGATCAGATCTAAAATAGCTGACCCCCTTGTTGCCTCTTCCACCTGTTGTTGTTGTTTTAAGGCCTTTCTTGGGCCTAAAAACATGGAGGAGATTTGGAAGAAAATATTTAAAATTGATATTTTTTCTGTGCGTTTTTACAGGGGGACAATGGGGAAGGGTGTGCCCCTCCATGATCACCTAGGAAGCTAATGCGGGTCCCTAGGCTTCCACAGTTACCCATCCCTGCTCATGCTAGATAAGGGATTCTGGGAACTGTAGCAAAAGAGAAGTAACTGCTCCAAGTTGTAACTTTGGAGGTGTTTTTGGAGCCAGCGTTGTCACAGAAGGCATTCTAACATCGGAGTTTTCTATTTGAGGAATGTGTGGGGAAGAATTACATATATAATTGTGGCAACGTGGGTGTTGGAGGTATCATTACCAATGATGTGAGTGGAAGTTGAGGACAGACAGAGCGATGGTGCCATATCACACATAGTGTTACATCAGATATGACCAGAAATAGCAGAGAAGGAAATGCAAAAGCAGAAATACCGGTAGTTCTATTTTAACGCCAGCCTTCTTGCCACTTTGCTGAAATGACCACAAGACCTGTCACTTGGTAGACTGATTTGTTTCTCAGATAGATTGAAATTATCCAGTTTCCATCAATCTTCGCTTTTTTAGACCAAAGCCATCGCTTTTTGCATTCGTGCTTTGAGTGAAAGCTGCTGCCCTCAAGGCTTCATAAAATGTGATGTGTGTATCTCGCAGCAGGAGAGCCCTGTCAGCAATGTGGTAAATAAATAAAGTGGGGGAAATATGTTATTGCTTTCATATCTAATGTCTGAGGCCATCTCAGACAATAAAGGTTGAACACAGAACTACCCACCTAGGCCTAAATTGCCTGTCGACCACCTATAGATGCCATCAAAGTCTAGCATACAAGCAGTAATAAAATACCTGCAAGAATAACCTGATACATTGTGTAAGATCTTGCAAACAATCATAAAAGCTTTTTATTTGGTGTTGCTAGGAGGAGATGCCTAAAAGAAAGTTTTGTTCTTAAACAGAATTGATTTTAACCAATAGCCTTGATACAAAGTGTGCCCCTTGGATGTCCTTCACTTTTCTGTTCTTCATACATTTTGTCCTGTGGAAGAGGCAGGAAATATTATTGAGTGCAGTGAGGAAATTCATCTTGACAATAATGGCCACTGTTCCAGAATTATCCAGTGTAATGCTGTGCTTTCCAACAGGTGATCAAAAATGTGAAGCTCCCCCAAATTCCACACGATATTGTGTGTACCAACAAATAAACACACATGCATGCACACACACACCAACTAACAGCATTCTGTTCAGCTAGGACCTGGATCCCAGAAGGATACCCCCCAATATATATATATATATATATGAAGTTGATTAAATAAAATTTAATAAACTTATTGCGTGGGGGGAGTGTTTATAAAAAGCAATCAAGGCTTTGGAGAGTATCACACTACACAGTTATAGCGCTATTTTTCCAATTTAACTGTGGAGGGTTATTTAGCCTTCTTAGCCAGAGAGCTCTTAGGCCTCACCAAACTACAAACCCCAGAATTCCACAGGAGGCAGCCATAGTAGTTAAAGTGGAATAATAGTGCTATAACAGTGTAGTGTGATAAATACAGTTTGTCTTCTACCTTTCTCGGTGATCCCCATTAGGGCGGGTAGAGGTAAACAGCCTCCCATGGCATTTACAGAATTTCCAGTGCTAGAGGCAAGAGTGGTGTTCTTAACATACTAACATATTCAGAAAAACAGAAAAGGGAGATGTAACATTGCAGGAGTGGGAATCATGTGATCCTCCAGACTGCAACTCCCAGCAGCCCTAGACAGTATAGGCAATGGTGAGAAATACTGGGAGTTGCAATCCAGTAACATCTAGAGGACCACATGATAGCTACCCCTGTACTGTTGTGTCCTGTAATGGAGGGTTTGTTCATTTAACTCCTTTGCCCAGGGAGAGCAGCTTTGCACATCAAAACTATGGATGCTCAAGGATTTCATATACACATGCCTCAATTGTTTCTCGCTGGTTGGTGAAGATAGGCTTAAAAATAATTTTGGCAAGTTGGAGCTTTAATCGGTAGATGTTTTACCTAAAGTTGAGTTCTATCTGAAACTCCTGATTTGTTGTAATGTTAACAGTGTTTTTAATGGCCAAGATCCTGCATCACTAGATGTAACTACAACGAGGGAGCACTATCATCACAGTTAAGCCTGATGAGGCCACACACACCCTAAAAAAACCCCTACCTTTTCAGTCTGGCAGTGCCTCAAAGGGTTTCCAAGGTGCTGCAGATCAGGGCACTGGGAAACGATGTCTACAGAACTCTCCTAGTGATGGGGCTCACATGGAACAGGCAGCTGGAGAGACCCCTCGAGATCCCAATGCAACTGCTTGTCTCAAGACACCCTGCAACTGGGAGGACTCTGCAGACATCATTTCCCAGTGCCTTGATCTCCAGTGCCTTGGAAGCTCCTTGGTTAAGGCACTGCAAGACTGAAAAAGTAAGGTTTGGGAATCACATTCACTTATTAGCAACTGTAAACATGGATCCCAAGCAGTTATAAGATCCTAAGTCTAACGTATGTTCTCATAACTACTGAAGAGGATACCAGCCAATGCATTTCTAATGCCATTATGATCCAGTTGTTGCTGAGTACCACCCAGATTTGTATATAAGCACTAGAAGAGTGGGCTGTATAACACAGGATCACACATATGCACACCTCTACCTCTAACACAGAACAAGACAAATATAGGGCCTAGACAGCCAGATTTGGGGAAAGAGTAACCACAGTGGCAGACAGCACAGCAAAAAACAAGATAGAGCAACTGCACTATCAGTTAGCAACCTGCCTTCTGTATCCTTCTTTCTCAAGTAAAAATTAAAATGCAGCAAAAATCAATCCACCCCCATACAATGTAGTTTGATCTAATGTTTTCATTCTTCCAGCACAGGGACAGCCATACTGAGTAAAGTCTGCAGTAAGTCCTGAATCTTGACCACTAACAATGAGGTAGTGATACATTTGGAAGTGAAGGTGCTCATCATGACAATCTCCTTAGCCAGCACATCTCCTCCTGACAAGAAATAAAAAATATAGGGAGTTATGTTGCACCATATCAGAAACCAGTTCTAGCATTTGTTTTTCCCTTCCATCAGGAACAGGCACTCTTTTGCACTACGCGATTATAGCACTATGATTCTACTTTAACCGTCATAGCTGCACCCTCTGGGATCCTTGGGTTTGTATTTTGAGGAGACACTAGAGCTCTCTGGTTGAGAATTCTAAATACCACTCCCTAAACTGCAAATCTCAAATATGATAGGATGGAAACATGGCAGTTAATGTGGAATCATAGCACTATAATTGTGTGGCCTCAAGCCAATGTGCCATATTGTGCTGTCCAATCAAGACCAGAATACCTTACCCCCAAATTCTTTGATTATTGACAGAGATAGCACATAACACTATATTGTTGTTGGGAAAATCCATCCCATGTTCAGGGTTGCAACTAAACTCAGAGGGAACAGGGAAGTCTGAGGCAGAAGGGAGCAGATGATCTCAGCACCCCTGATAACCAAAAGTCCTGACATCTCAACTATACCAGCCTTATCTCTACTACAATGATCATCATCACCCTGAAAACTTTTTTTGAACATAGTAGGGGGGGGCAGAATAGGAGGAAGGACACGTCCTTCACACTTTCTGCCCTTCCCCTTGTTTTACCTTAACATGTGAAGGCCTGTTCATAAAAAAGATGTGTTAAACGTTTTCCTTTTGTTTTATTAAAAAAAGGGGGGGTGGGGCAGAGGCAGATATTCACAAGCTATCTTCTCCAAGGGGAAATCCCAGAAACTCTTTTTTTAACAACAACAAAAACCCCTGGATTCTTAATTTTCCATTGAGTTCATCCCCATGGTTCCATTTCCACAATCACAATACAAATTAGAATGCATACCATGCCTAATGTAAGGTTTCTCCATAAGAGGGCACTTTTAAAATTCAGGAATGATTTACTCTGAAATGCATAACAGTCTGTAGTTCTGAACTCCCAAATCAGAAAATGTGACTCAGAAAAAAATGATGCCAGAACATTCCAAAACAGACATTGAGCTGGGTCAAAATACACCATTATGTTAACCCAGGGGTAGGAAACCTCAGGCCCTCTAGGTATTTTGGACTCCAGCTCCCAGAAGTCTCAACCAATGTAACCAGTGGCTAAATTATGAAAGTTGTAGTCCAAAACATCTGGAGGACAAAAGATTCTCCTCTCCATTTAATCCAGCATCCCGATTACACAAATGTTAGCACAGCATGCATTTTAAGTTGTTTTCATTTTTCTTGTAGACATCTCTTTATTGGCTTACATAAAATTCTCTTTTTTACAATGTAAGTTATTCCAAAACTATAATTCAGCGCACCACTGCTGTACAGTGCCTTGCTAATACAAAAGTGATTGAGGCAGATGCTTGACCTCTTGAGATTTTTGACTGCAGATTGTACCAATTCATGCTCTAGACCTATGAATAGATTTTGGCACATGTTGTCATGCTTACTGCCTTGGATCTGTGCATTCTAATGTTTCTATAATCTAATGGGTTTGTTTTGAGACTCCTAAATAGCATCACACTTTACTCTATTCACAGTGCCTCCAGATGACCCAGTTATTATTGGTGGACCCATCATTAGTCTGCGGGCTGGAGATCCTCTGAATCTGACCTGCCATGCTGACAATGCCAAACCAGCAGCATCCATTATTTGGATGCGAAGAGGAGAAGTCATAAATGGAGCAACCTATTCTAAGGTAAAGAGACCTGAGATATGGAATGGGACAAGAAAGAGGACAGCTTACAGTCAGGGTTGTGGAACCATTGTCCTTCCAGATGTTTTGGATTATAATTCCCGCAATCCATTACCATTGATCATAGTGGCTGGGACTTCTAGCAGCTGAATGAAGACCAAGGCAGAGGTTCACCAATTCTGGCTTAGGTTCACCCAGCTGGTGATGGCAGGCATCTATACTTATGGACATCTGCATGGAGTGTTGAGGTCAAACAGCATTACAAATGTCCCCCCCCCCGTTTCTTCCATCACAACATGTAAGGATCCATACATAGCATTCCTGGTGATCTCCCACCCAGATTCAGAGAACACCTAGGGCTGCTTAGCTTCAGTAAGATTGTTGCCTGATATGCCTTTACATTGTGAATCCTATTCGTGGTGGAGGGTGGGGTTTGGAGAGTTGAAGAATTCTTACAAAACTACCAGTTCTTTAGGTGACAGATGGTCTTGACACTCTGAAACAGCCTGTTAAGGAATAGCTAACTCTTACCACCTCTACCACAAGAAAAGCCTTCTTTAGAAGTGAAGATTCTGCAATTTACATTTGACCCTCTTATCCCATGCTGCATGTTCATATCTACAAAGGACTAGGCCTTTGAACAGGACTAGCAATCCCACCCCCACATTAACGTTGCTGTTGTTACACCTTCTGACTTATGGAGACCCTACCACAGAGTTTCCTTGGCAAGATTTACTCAGAGGAGGTTTGGCATTGCCTTCTTCTAAGGCTAAGTATGACCTGTCCAAGGTCACTCACTGGGTTTCCAAAGCTGGGTAGAGATTAGAACTCTGTTCTCCCAAAGTCCTAGAACTATATTACAGAATTTTAGCACTATTACTCTATTTTAAATGCTGTGATTCCATCCTATGGAAACATGGGCTTTGTGGTCTGGTGAGGCAATGCTCTGGCTGATAATTCTCAATGCCCCTTTCTAAACTGCCAGTATTCTATGGGATGGAACCATGGCAATTAAAGTGGAACAATAGCACTGTAAGTCTGTAATGTGAATGGGCCCTCACTTCAACACTCAAACCACTACACCACACTGGTTCTCCCTGTTGTTATGTGCCTCTGACTTATGAATACATTATCAAGGGGGTTTCAGGCAAGATTGGTTCAGAGAGGGTTTAACCATTGCCTTCCTGAGGCTGAGAGAGTGTGACTTGCCCAAGGTCATCCAGCATGTTAGCATTAGCTAAGTAGGGTTTTGAACCCTTGGACTTTTTCAGATGAGGTTTTATAACACTAGCAGCCTCATCCCCATTGCGAGGCTGCTGTGCTGCAGGGCGTCCCTTTCGGATAACGCTCTGCCCTGCTGATCCTCTGCCGATACTGTTGCGTAACCACGGGGACACAGCAGCGTTATATTTGGCGATTTTCTAATCCAGATCTAATCACGATTAGAAAACCGCCAAATATAACGCTGCTGCGTCCCCGCGGTTACGCAACAGTATCGGCAGAGGATCAGCAGGGCAGAGCGTCATCCGAAAGGGACGCCCTGCAGCGCAGCAGCCTCGCAACGGGGACGAGGCTGCTAGCGTTATAAAACCTCATCCGAAAAAGTCCCTAGTCTCCCAGGGTCCTAGTCTAACACTCAAACCATGACAGTGTGCTGGCTCTCTCATTTGATAAGTAGATTAGTCTATTTCTTATATTGTTAGCATCCATAGAGCACATTTTTAGCCTTTCTTAAAATGGAAAGAGAGGCTCTTTGGGAGGTTAATTTGCATGTCAGTTGGCTTAGTCTAATAGTCCAGAGACATGAAACAAGTCAGAAAGGCCCAAAATCAAATTCCCAATCCTCCTTGCCCATAGTATATATTAAAACACACACACGCACAAACCCTCATTTGGATTTTAGTCCTTGGCGAGATAAAGCATTCTCTGGTCCAGGATGCCTCTTGCTGTTGCCTGCATGCTGCTTCATCTGCATGAGCCAGGTGCATCCTCCAGGCCTTCTGGTTGCTATCAGACAATCCAGCATCTGATTTGCATAAGCGCCGTGACCTTTCTCTCTCTTTCGCTTTCTCCCTGCTATCTGATTTGCCTGCAGTATTACAGGAGGATTCCTGCTTTATTGCACCCAAATCCTATGTTTCATTTCTCCTGACATCAGCAGTCTCTTGGGAAAACAGCTAACCTGAGTTGCTGGATGCATGAGATGGAGGAAAATGGGATGGCTGAGGCAGGGGCGGAGGATGGTGCATGGATTTTCAAAAGCCCAGCATACTGGTGCTATTTGCAACTCAGAGAATTCAGACTCCACGCCTGTTGCCATGTATGATTCTAATTTCTGCACTCTTCCTCCACCTCTTCTTCTACCTCCTCCCCCCTCTCCTCCTCCAACACAAGCACACATCCTTTCTTACTGAAATGCTGGTTGGACACAGCAGAACAATTAAGTCCATGTCTTGACCTTGCCTCCTACAAGCATAGGCAGAACGTCAATGCTAATTAGAACCACAAAAGGCTGACCCCTCTCCATGCTCTGATTTCAGAGGAATTAATTCCAATCTAGCCCATTAATATGCAAGGCATAAGTGGGATTTTCTGGGGCTGGAACAAAATGTGTATTCACCCACTTCCCCTTGGGGCCACTTGTTCATTCTTAGAAGAAGAATGAACCTCTGCAGATCAGGAAAGCAGAAATGGAGGAAAGTGCCTGTGCGCATACACAACTATATGTGGGTACAAAAAAGCCTGAGACAGTTCCAAGTGCACACATACACAATCTCTGCACAAACATATTGGACTTTATCAGATTACTCCCCATTAACATTCTTTTGCCGGCATATTTTGTGGTGTTTTTATGCCGGCAAAAGAACCCCTCCCCCGACCTACCTTTAGCAGTGTCAGAAAAGCAGCCCCAGCAGTAACAGAGCATGAATGGAGCTCTGTTTACTTCCAGGTTGAGATCTCGCCAATTCTCGTGAGAAGACACAAGCACTGCAAATTCAAAAAATTAAGCAAAATACAGGCACAAAATGTAGACACAAGTACAGAAACACACGTTAGGGAGATTTTCAGACTACACTGTTATAGTGTTACTATTCCACTTTAACTGCTCTGGCTGCCTCCTGTGGAATTCTGGGGTTTGTAGTTTAGTGAGGCCTAAGAGCTCTCTGGCTGAGAGTTGTAAAGGCCCCTCCCTAAACTGCAAATCCCAGGATTCAACAGGAGGCAGCCATAGCAAATAAAGTGGAATAGTAACACTATAACAGCGTATTCTGAAAATCTCCTAAAAGTCCCAAGGGGGGGGGGTCATAAAAAGAGCATCCCCTACCTGGCTGTCGTGATCTCACCCAGAAGTATTCTGACAATGGTGCATTCCCGTGAGCACAGTGGCCCACAGTTTGAAACACCAGCAATGCCGGCACAAAAGCAGAATGGGAGATCAATTGACAGCTTGGCCTGCCAGTAAAAAGGAATGGCTTTTGGGCAAGACATGGTCATGAAAGGACAACATCACATGTTATGTGCAGTTTCACGATCATTAGGTATCATTATGACACCATTTGCAACATCTGATAAAGTCCTTTGTCTCTGCATATCTCTGTATGCAGATACTCATGACTGTTGGTTTTTTTGGGGGGTGGGTTGTTTTATGGTAGTTTCAAAAAGTTCACACACAGACATTGGGAGAGTGGGTATCCACTGCTTATTTTATCCATCTGTTTATCAGGTAAGTCCCTTTCACACTACAAAATTCTGATGATATGATTCTATTTTAACTGCCATGGCAACATCCTATGGATTTGTGGGATTTGAAGTTGAGAGTGGGGTGTTTAGAATTCTCAGCCAGACAACTCAAGCACCTCACCAAACTACAAACCCCCAGATTTGATTATGTGCAGCCATAACAACTGGGTCACCCAGTGGGTTTCTGTAGCTGAGCACGGATTCGAACCCTGGCCTCCCAGAATGCTAGTATAACACTCAAACCACCACACCACAGTGGCTCTCTATAGTGCCATGACAATTACAATTGTGTAGTGAGAATGGGCCCAAAAACTTCCACAAAACCGTTAGCTACTTTGACAAGAAACTCTCCCGTAGTGTAGAGGAATCCTTTAGATTCTTTGTATCTCCAGGGAGGACTAGGCTAACCATCTACCACCCTACAGCAGGGGGGAATTCCTAAAAATTTCACTTACTTAGCAACAAATCAGAATAGCTATATCAAAGAGCTGAGGGTGTTAGCATTACAGCCTGAGTTTGACACTTGTCTGGGCTGATGTGTATATCTCAATTCCCAGGGCCTGATGTAGCTACTATTAAAACTGAAGCAAAGATTCAGATCAGATCTGACAGGAGATTAATTCTGAGCCAAGCAGCATTCATGCCCCCCTCATAAACATTACAGAGAGAGAGAGAGAGAGAGAGAGAGAGAGAGAGAGAGGAAGCCTTCGAATCCTGACTCCCTGGTGACCACACCTGGGCAACCTTTGGTATTTGGCAGTGTGAAGGATTGGCACTAGAGTGCCACAGATGCGGGTGCCCTCTTGATATGCATACGAAAGCATCTTCAACACAGTGCGGTAATGGGCTTTTAAATATTCCATTCTATTAATATGCATAGCCTGTCTGACTAGATGGAATTAAACATGCTGGCTGAAAGCACACCTTGAAATAAATGATAAATGCCATAAATTTGCCTATGCCGTTTCCTGATCACTTATCTAGTCAGTTATCCCTAGCCATTTTAGCGATTTTAATAGGTTATTTTATTGTTTTGTTGGTGTTTTATTACTTAATTTTATTATATTTCGTGGTTTTTAATGCTTCAATGTTTTAAACCACTTTGATATTTTTAAAATGAAAAGTGGAATAGAAATATTTAGGTAAATAATTATATTTATGCAAGCAAGCAGACAGGCCTAGCCCCAGAAGGTGGCAAGTCTGACATTTGCAAGAGAACTAATATGGGTCCACCATTTGATCCCAAGAAAAACAGGCAATAAGAGCACATTTTAACATTTGTATAGCTTGCTTTGTTTCTACATTAAGGGCGTTTTGCCCATGAATTCCCCCTATCTTGGAATGAGCAAGCAGTCTATTTCTAAATTGAATTAACTGTGGGATGATCCTTCTTTAATATTGCCCTACTCTATCAAGATATCTTAGGACAGACTGCAACATTTTGAAAGAGCCAAACTATAAACCGATGCTAAAAACCGAAGTTTGGAAAATTTGCTCTCTTTTTTTCAACTACAGCTCTTAGGATCTCCCAGCCAGCATGGCCATTGGCCATGCTGGCTGGGAGATCCTAGATTGTTATAATCCAAAAGAAAACAACTTCTCCAAGCTCTGCTGAAAAGTCAGTAATGGCTCACAGTAGGAATGGGTAAATCTGCCAGTTTCAGCTTTTCCTGCATGTGAATTTTTAAAGCCTCCAGGTTTTTTTTCCATTCCAACTATAAGAGACATTTGTAAATTTTTGTAAACTCTTCTCCCTCCCCCCAAAAAAGTGGAGGGAGAACTGAAATGATATTTTAACTCATGCACACCAACCAAGTTCAGGAGGAATAATTATTCATAGCATGGAGAGGAATATGTTTTACCAGTCTGCCTAGATCTGGACTAATTCCAATTTTAGTTTAAAGACGACCCTCTCAGAAGAAAAGGTGGCAATTCTCATTCTGTAACACTGCAACCCTCATCTGGTTGAATACATGGGGATTCAAACCCAGACTTTTAAGATTTAAGCTGGGGTAGACAATGAGCAGCCTTGGAGCCACATCATCTTTGTGCGAGGACTCCAGAGCCCTTTAAAAAATGCAGAAAGCTTTTTTTTTTTTTTTTTTACCAAAATGCCCTCTGGAGCTATGGATGGCATTTACACCATGTTTGGAGGCCCCCCTAGCCCCCCAGGACCCAAAAAACTTTGTTACAAAATGCCCCCTAGGGGTGATTGGGAGCATTTCCACCACACACACACACACACACACTGGCACCAATTTCGATCCAGAAGTCTTTTTTGGAACAAGAAATGAACAGGAAGTAACTTCTGCCCACTTCCTGTTGATTAAAAAAAGGCCTCTCCTGAGCCTAAAATGGCCCAGGAAGGCCCAAAAATGTGGCCAAATTGGTATGAGATACGCCCTGTGCTTCTGCCAGTAGCTCCATTTCCAAACCTGCCATAACCATGGCAAGGGGGAGTGTGGAACCATACTAGAAAGGACTCACATCAGGCTTTTAAAATCTATCTTGAGCTTGAAATAATGTTCCTGAGCACTGTCAGAAACAACTCTTCCAGTTTAAGACAGATGCTGCTGCCACACTGCAGAAATAATGCCGTTTGATAGTGTTTTAACTATCATGGCTCCATCCTATGGAATTCTGGGATTTGTAGTTTGTTGTGGCACCAGAGCTCTCTGACAGGGAAGGCTAAATATCTCACAAAACTACAAATCCCTGATTCCATAGCATAGATCCATGGCAGTTAAAGCAGTGCCAAACCACATTATTTCTGCAGTGTGGCAGTAGTATTTTAACAAATTCTTACCAAAACCAACCTCAAATGAAATTCTCCCCCATGCCTAGTTCTCCTCATGTGTCACTCAGCACTCAACTTGCAACCTGTTCAATCAAAAATCAAATGATTTACCTGCTCCCCCTTCCATTATTAGTCCTTTCTGTGGTTTATTGCTGGTTTTGATATGTTCAGTTTGTTTACTGCCTTGACCATTTCTTGTAATGAATATTCAAGACAACCACATTATGACTCAATATTTTTTTTCCCTATGCTAAAAGCTGGTCCTGTTCTTGGACTGTTGCAGTACAGTATTATGGAGCTGCTACCTCTTTCCAAAGCATTAACTGGTTTCTTCATTTTCTCTTGCAGACAGTGCTCCGTGATGGGAAGAGAGAGAGCATCATGAGCACACTCTTTGTCTCTCCATCAGACATCGAGAATGGCCAGACCATTGTTTGCCGGGCCACCAACAAAGCCATTCCCAGTGGAAAGGAAACCTCTGTCACTATTGACATTCAACGTGAGTGTGTTATCCCTTTGTTGATAAACTTTCTGGTTTCATCCAAGATCTGCTTTCCTGTTGTCGCTCAGTCCAGCTCCCCACCAGCTGAATGTGGAGCATAGCCAAGGGGCACAGCCAAGGCTGTGCTGAAAACCTATAAGTTAGTAGCCATTTCCTTCCACGTTCCTAAAAATTCATAGGATGGGGTTAGACAAGCTATGTCCTGTCAATTTTTTAGATTGCAACACCCATCAGTCCTAGCCAAAATATCCAGTCATGAGAAATGATGGCCCAGCAACATCTGAAGGGCCACAGGTTTTCCACCCTTGCATTAGGGACTTCATCTTTGTGCAGTAGATGAAGGATTCTCAGAAACCACATCAGTCCACAGTTCCATGATTCAAGGGGACTTCCATAATAGTTAAATGGCTCTCTCTTTCTCTCTCTGGCTTTTCTTCACAGATGAAGATTCAGGAAGGACTCATCCTGCGCTTTCTGCAAGCACACTGATGACTAAAAAGGCCAATCCGAGATAAACAAGTCCGGTTGCAGAAAGCACAGCAGAAGGTCTCCTTGGGTGATGTTTCCAGGTTGTGATTCTTTCTGCGTTGTCATTTCTCTTCAAGACTTGTTCGGCATGAGTTCTCAAATAAGGCTGCAGCATTGTGGATAATGCATCTCCATGCCTCCCGATGTGAGGCCAGGGCGGACCATTGTTGGTGATCAATTTGGCCGAGCCTGAGATGTTGTTTCAGGGAGTCCTTGTATCGCTTTTTTGGAGCACCCCTCTTACGCTGACCTGTGGTGAGCTCACCATAGAGTACTATTTTGGGGCGGCGATGGTCCTCCATCTTAGAAACATGCCCTGCCCAGTGCAACTGTGTTCTCAATATCATGGTCTCAATGCTGGTGATCCCTGCGTGCTCAAGGACAGCAACATTCATCACATAGTCAGTCCAGTGTATATTTAGGATTGTGCATATACACAACACTGATAAATGTTTGCACTGTGATTCAGCTTGGCTGCTCTTATATACTGATCTTGAAGCCTACTGGCAGATGATAGCAAAGAGAGACTGTGAGGAATGGGGCCAGTGTTGAACTTAAGGGTGTTTTTATGCAAAGAGAGTTAACCAGCCCTCAGGAATGTCTATCACATTAAATACACTTGTCTCTTATTGGATTCTTTCACTCTTTTCTTGATTTTATTGCTCTTTGCTTCTGAAAAACTTTGGCTGAGTTTGCAGCCTTCCTTTTAATTTCTGTTTCTATTTTTGCTTGCTCAGCTTCCTCTAGCCTCGCCTAGTCTGTTGTTTTTGTCCTGTGTATGAGGCAGATGGTATAAACAGCAAGTGTAATGTTGCTTTAATGAGAAATTAGGGTAGATTTCTGTTTAAGTTGCTTTCCCTAGTAAGCAGGTATGGTGAGAACTTTTTTTTAAAAAAAAGTTCTGGACTACAACTCCCAGAACCCCCCATCCAGCATGGCTTTGGGGAGCTGTAGTCTATTTTTATTTTTTTTATTTTTGGCCTGAGCTCTTTCTATAGCCTACTTTACAACAGAGTAGAACAAATGCACCATTGTTTGATCACCAACACTGTTATTCTTGCCCTTCCTGCTATCAGAGAATGGAGTGTGTCAAAACATGACATATATGGACACTGATGCCACACATAAGACCTTGAGGTAGACGGTGAAGATCTTCTTTTAATCAAAGAAGTAAAGGTGCTGTAGTCAGAGAGACCCTCTTTGGAAAGTATCTTAGCAGCAACTTTTTGAATGGATTTATTCTTTGTAACACAATCATTCACTGGTCAGCCGTCAAGGCTGAAGAAAAGTGTTCACACCAGCCATGGAAGTGCAAGGCAAAGTTTAGATGATTTAGCTCTGTGAATGACTAGAGGTTATTGCCAGACGAATTGACAAGATCCAGAAGCAGGCTGAAGATGAAGGTCCAGAGAGAGAAGGAAAGGGTAAAGGTGACAATATGATGCTGAGTTTACACGTCTTGCTGACACTGTTGTCCATTGTGATTGAAGTGAGGAAAATGTACAGTGAGAGGTTAAGAGTGTAATTTAGCTGGATTGAGCCTAAATTGCTGGCAGGTTGTCATATGTCACTTGTTCAGAGAGAAACAACACAGTGGTTTCGAAGTATGGCCAAGAAGAAAGTGGGCTAGAACAAGAAATGCAAACTTGAAAATAATGTATGGTAAAATCCTAAATATATTGTTGAATGCTAAGTTATGAATGATAAGATGCGGAAGAATTAAAAGAGGAGCCAGTGTGGTATAGTGGCTTGGGTGTGGGACTAGGACCCTAGAGACCAGGGTTCAAATCCCTGCTCAGCCATGGAAACCCACTGGGTGACCTTGGGCAAGTCACACACTCTCAGCCTTAAAAGAAGGCAATGATTAAACCCTCCTCTGCACAAATCTTGCCAAGAAAACCCCAGGATAGATTCGCCTTGGGGTCACCATAAGTCAGTAATGACTTGAAGGCACACAACAACAAGCTAGAGCAGCTCCAATTGTCATAACCAGGGGATAGAACGTAAGTGTATCCTGAAAAAATATCTGGGCTGTTTCTTACCTGCTATATGTACATGTTAGCTGATCCTGGGCTATGCATCCAGAAATCCCATTTTGCCCCACAAAAGTGTCAAGTAGCTTTGGATAGGTTTGGCATTAATATTGGAGACACTAATAGAAATTCTTTTCATCTGGCACTAGCTCCTGTTCTTCCCATGTTCCCCATGTTTATTAAACATCAAAAGGTGGTGACATATGGACTTGGTAACCTCCTGCGCAGAGCAACCACCATGCAGGCACAGTACAATTTAAGCTGTCGGTATGCATCTGTTTGGTTTTAGCAAGGGCATTATTACAATCCAAGAGAGAGAAAATGAGCATTTGTTGGGAGACGATATTGTTGAGAAAGCAGATTTATCACTGGTGTATAGTGGGTAATAGAGAGCCAGCATGGTGTAGTGGTTTCAGCCTTGGGCTACAACTCTGAAGACCAGGGTTCAAATCCCCACTCGACCATGGAAACCTAGTGGACAACCTTAGGCAAGTCACATTTTTTCAGCCTCAGGGGAAGGCAAAGGCAACCCCCCCCCTTGGAACAGACCTTGCCAATAAAACCCTGTGATAGGTTCATCTTAGGGTTGCCATAAGTTGGAAGTGACTTGAAGACACACAACAACAACAACAACAACAACACCGAGGGTAATGCCCCCTCCTCTTCTCAGTGTTCACTCAAAACCAATTGCATTTCTTGCTAAGCTGCAAAAAAACCCAAAACAGCTTAGTTATGAATATTTGACACCCTAGAACAGATTATTTTAATGCCCTCTCCTCTTTACAACAAAATTATTTTCAATAATAATCATGAACTGAATGATGATGATAATGGCCAGAGCAGAAATGTTCTTTCACTGAACTTTGTATATATAGTCATGCCTTTAAAAAACAAATAAACAGTAACCCTGCCTTTGCACTTTCTTCCTTGCCTTTCTTCAATAGTCATTTCACGTCTTTGCTATTTTTGCTGGTGGTATGATGTCATCTGCATATCTTGATCTTCCTGCCTCCAATTTTCACATCTCCTCCCTCCCAAGTCTCATCCAGTTTTCTGTATGGTATGTTTAGTGTATAAATTATATAGGGTGATAAAATGCAGCCTTCCCTGACCCCCTTGACAATGGCAAACTGTTCTGTTTTTCTGTATTCAGACTTGACAGTGACCTCTTGAGTATAAGCTACACAACAGGACAATAAAAAATGTTGTGATACACCCATTTCTTTAACAGCAAGCCATAGTTTTTCATGAGCTACACAATCAAAGGCTTTGCTATAACCTATAAAGCACAGGTTGATTTTCTTCTGAAATTCTTTGATGCCTAAATATCCTAAAGGCACCAAATCACATCTGATTTTTGGAAGCTAAGCAGTATCAGCCCTGGTTAATATTTGGATGGGAGACCACTAACAGACACCAGGTGCTAAAGGCTATATTTCAAAGGAAGAGAACTGGCAAAACCACCTCTGAGTATTCCTTGCCCAAGAAAACACTGTGAAATTCATCTCTCTCTCTCTGGCTTTTCTTCGCAAACGAAGATTCAGGAAGGACTCATCCTGCGCTTGCTGCAAGCGCTCTGATGACTAGAAAGGCCAATCCGAGATAAACAAGTCCGGTTGCAGAAAGCACAGCAGAAGGTCTCCTTGGGTGATGTTTCCGGGTTGTGATTCTTTCTGCGTTGTCGTTTCTCTTCAAGACTTGTTCGGCGTGAGTTCTCAAATAAGGCTGCAGCATTGTAGATAGTGTGTCTCCATGCCTCCCGATGTGAGGCCAGGGCGGACCATTGTTGAAAACACTGTGAAATTCATAGGGTCACCATAAATTGGCAGGTGACTTGAAGGCACATGCACACACACATATATACACACCCAAGGATGAATGAAAAGGGAGGGGGGAAGGAATCTACAACCCCTTTAAGACTAAGTGATTTATATTTTAGCATAAACTTTTGTGGATATCAATACATTTCCTCAGTCATTGCATCTGACGAAGTGAATTGATATTCACAAATGTTCATATTAAAATATAAATTACTTAGGACATTATCAAACTAGCATCCAAAAATGCTGTAATTCCATGAAGGAAGATAGCGGGAACATTGTGGCATTATAACACTTATTATCGCACATAGCTGTAATCACGCAAAAAAAGTGCCACAGAATTATTGCATGAAGACCACTAGCACTTCAAGAATGGGAGTTTACTTCTGCGATTTGGCATGGGTGAGATTTCAGTGGTTATCGCAAGAAGACGCGAGGGTGCTTAAAACTAAAAAAAACCTAACAAAGTAAACGAACACACAAGCACTAAAACTAACCTAAAAATGTGCAAACTAAAGGGGAGAGTTCATAAAAAGAGCATTCTGTGCTTCATTTTTGTGTTATCACCGAGAAGTTTTCTCACTGAAGACCGCCCAGTTACGCTGTAATCTCATGATTACAACGGGACGTGATTTGACACAGTCAATAGCACGAAAAGAGAGCTATTGATGATCTATTGATGGCTTGTCCCATGAATGAGAAAGAACACCTTTTTCATGGCTGGAGCATGGGGTAATAACATGAGGAGGAGGAGGACGGTGTCCTGCAATAGTGGGGCCCATTCACGCTAACCTGATGTCGTAATCCCGCAATTTTTGCTGCAGCTGATAATGTCCTTAGTCTTAAAGCGACTATAGATTCTTTCCCCCCTCCTGTTCCATTTTTCCTTCTGCTACAACACAGACTAGCAGGACTACTTATTTAAGAACAGAAAGTTTTATTTTCAAAAGGCAGGGGCACCTACAATCACCTCCCATCTCCTCCCTTCTTTTCTGTCTTAAGGAAATTACAAGGGGAAGGGGGGAGATAAGCTTGCCTTGAGGCAGTTAGGGAGAATCTGCCTTCCCTTTTTTTCTGGCACCCCAGAGGGGCATGAGGAGCCACCATTTAACCCTTTTATGTTTTGCAGCCAGGGCAGAGCACACACCCTGACCCCCCACACACACACACACTTTTGATCTGCCACTCGTGTGCATGCGCAGACATTGCTAAGGAACTCTCATTAATATTATCCCACTGTTCTCATCAGTCTTGTTTTTAGTTTTATGAAAGAGAGAATCCAATTCTACAATTCAGGCAAATAGGGTGGGAGTCTTTGGCCCAGACTCAAACTGGATCCCTTAATCATTATCAAACCACATGAATTTTTAAAAGCAAAAAGAGAGAGAGAGAGAGAGAGAACTCTAAACAAGTAGATGTTGGCAATGGTGTGTGTGTGTGTGTGTGTGTGATTTCCAGTTTGTTACATTTTCTGAAAGTACCCCTTGCTTTGCTCTTATTGTTCCCTTTCTAGCCTCATTTTCCTTCCAAGCACATAGTGCAGAATTCATTTTAGACTGGCTCCAGTTGGAGACACATTTGTGCACAGCCTAGTGATGCACTCAATAAAGCCTCTTTTTATGAAGAGGCAAGTGAGCAGAACTCCGTAAGACACATCTGCCTGCCTTCCATCTTTTGGGGGAGTATTTACTGCTGTCAAATTTGGCCTGACCTTACCCTTCTCTCCCCCCCCCCCCATCTTCAGCTGCATCTGCACATTCCTGCATCTGTATTTACTAACAATCTGCAATTGTGAGGCATTCAGTATTAGCATGCCAGCTGCTTTCCTGTTTCCAATTAAAAAACTGGCTGATCAAATTCGAGGGCAGCAGAAAAATTCACCACTTAAAACTTCCAACCATTCTGCCGGAAGATTAACAGGCTCTCAGGTTGTTTCTTAGCATGTCCTCACAGAACTGGCAAGATAAAATGAGATAATGGTGAGGGGGTTGTTCCCCCCTCACAGCCAGCAAGCAGTTACAACAGCTTCAAACACTAGAAGAAAACAACAACACAGAACTTGAGGTATCATTATGGCATGCTGTATGGTATAAGGCCAGAAACGTGAGCTGAATTTCCAAGTGGAAACCAATTCAAAAGAGGGAGATCCAATCAAGACCATTTAAAAAAACAAAAAACTCCAAACCATTAAGTACACCATACTGTGAAAGAAATAATAATGTCCCATCCAACTATCAGAAGAATTTTGCAATTAATAGCCTCTAATGGGTTTATTGGCTTAGCTGCTATGGATGGTTGATTGAAAGGGGTATAATAATAACAGGAAGAATTCATCAACCTGCTGTAGAAAAAGATGCAGTTGGCAGAAGTTCACCTTTGAGGAGATCTTTGTCGGGATAGGTGAACATTTTATTTTATTCATTTATTCAAAAACTTTGCGAAATTTGCAATTGATCTATAATATTTTTATACATGTAATGGAAAGAAAAATTGGAAAATGAGGGCTTGTCTCTATGAGGCTATAAAATGTGGATTGATGCGCACTAATGACAATTCTCAGCAGCTTTCATTTGTCTGATTTTTTTTGGCAAGATCCACATGCGTTGTTCAAACGGGCATGCCTGCAAATCAGGATGGTGGGCATGAGTGAATTACTTGTGCTTTTATTGTCACCAGTTGTTGCCTCTGCTGAACAGTATTTTTTAAAAGCATATCCAAGGTGCAGAAGTGCAATATTCTGCCTAAATAAATAGGGGAGAGGGAGAGAAAAAAGGCTGTTTCATCTTCTCAACACACAATCACTACAGCAAAAATACAACATGGTGGTTTCGGGCTCTTGCCTTGACCTTGCGTACATCTGACCAATCAGCTTTCCACTTCTGCTCTTATCAGGAATGCACATCAAGGTGAACTTGTTGTCCCAACAAGCGGGAATGCACATTTCCCGCAGAGCTTTTTTAAAACTTCGGGAAAAGCCACAAAGGCTTTTTCCACATAGTTTTTGGTGTTTTTGTCCCCCTCCTCCTTCCGAATATAATGGATTGATGCAGGATTTCATTAAAACAAATTGTATTCTCCTCGAATTCTATTAGGAGCATTTTTGCTGTTTATAGACAACCCCTGAGACAAAGCACAACTGGTAGGCTTGTCTATCCAGGTGGTGAGTTCTGAACACTTATTATCTTAAGTCTTGAATTCTTCTGCATTTATGTTTATGAGTATAGCACTGAATTAGGTCCATTTCTTCTCTCCCCCGCCCCCCATGACAGGCACTTCATCTTTAACAGCTAAATGACAGGCAGGTATAACACAGCCTTCACCACACTGAGAATAGTTGTACCTATTGAAATGTTAGGGACATTTTAAAGATAAGGAACCACTGGGGGGAGTCAACCCTACTTCAGCCTTCACATGACTGTAGGCTGAGATCCTGCATTGGGATTGTAGAGCATAACTCTTCACATGAAGAATTATTCATTGTGCTACACAACCATGGCATTGAATGGTAACTTTGCACAACTGTCCCTGGCCTGGCCTTGGAGGGAGGGGAGAGGAAATGGGCACAGCTCCCTCCATCCTGCCTAGGCCTAGAAGGAGATGGAAGGCCCTCCCTCCATCCCAACTGCCCCTGCCCCAGACTCAGACAGAAAAAGGGAGATGCAGTATCTGCTCAAGTTAATTTCCTCCCACACTGCCCTTCGCCTTTCCTTTTGGGTCATGTCTTAATTACAATTTAAGCCTGAGGGCAGGGAACTATTTTCTTGTTCTTTTACTTGAACAGCACCATGTACTGTGATGAGGGCACTATATAAATATTGTTGTTGTGTGCCTTCAAGTCACTTCCATCATATGGTGACCCTAAGGTGAACCTTTCACAGTGTTTCTTGGCAAGATTTGTGCAGATGGGGTTTGCCTTTTCCTTCCTCTGAGGCTGAGAGAGTGTGATTGCCCAAGGTCACCCACTGGGTTTCCATTGCCGAGCATGGATTCAAACCCTGGTCTCCAGAGTCATAATCCAATGCTCAAACCACCACGCCACACTGGCTCTCTGCTATATACAGTGGGCCTTTGGTATCCGTTAGGGTTTGGTTCCAGGACCCCCTATGGATACCAATATCCATGGATGCTCAAGTCCCATTATATACAGCAGTAAATAGTAAAATGGTATCCTGTATATAAAATGGCAAAATCAAGCTTTGCTTTTGGATGGGGGGGGGGTGTTGGGGGAAATGTTTTCAAGCCATGGATGTTTGAATCTGTGGGTGCAGAATCCATGGATATGGAGGGCCAACTGTAAATAAATGACGATTCAAGGATATTGACAAGCTGGAACATGTCCAGAGGAGGGCAACCAGGGCTGGTTTAAGGCACCGGTGGCGTCAGCATCTGCAGGGGGCCCCATCATTGTGGGGGGCCCCGTAGTAACCCTCCTCCTGCAAAAACATTATTAGTAATAATCTGAATATCCTGTACTATGAATAGCTTAGGTTGAGTTAGCTTACACTGACCTGAGATAAACACATGGGCCCCCCAAAATAAAGCATTGCAGCCCCCCAAAAAATTCCTTAAACTGGTCCTGAGGGCAACCAAAATGGTGAGAGGTCTGGAAGCCATGCCCTATGAGGAACAGCTTAAGGCTAAGAGGTGATATGATAGCCATATTTAAATATTTGAAGGGATGTCATACTGAGGATGGAGCAAGCTTGTTTTTTGCTGCTCCAGAGACTAGGACACAGAGCAATGGGTTCAAATTACAGGAAAAGAGATTCCACCTAAACATTAGGAAGAATTTCCTGACAGTAAGAGCTGTTCAGCAGTGGAACGTGCTGCCTCAGAGTGTGGTGGAGTCTCCTTCTTTGGAGATTTTTAAGCAGAGGCTGGATGGCCATCTGTCGGGAATGCCTTGATTGTTTATTCCTGCATGGCAGGGGGTTGGACTAGATGGTCCTTGGGGTCTCTTCCAACTCTATGATTCTATGGTAATAACATCTGAATACACAATAAGACACAACCCAATATGCACCTGTTTGTGCAACAGCACTGCATGTGAAACCCCACTTCCACACCCTTGAACTGAATGTGGATATTCTGCATAGAACATAAATACCCAAGCATTTCTGTAGGGGACTTTATAGTGTTAGACTATGACTCTGGAGATCAGGGTTTGAATCACTGCTCAGTCACGGAAACCCACTGGGTGACCTTGGGCACATCACACACTCTCAGCCTCAGAAGAAGGCTAAAATCAAACTCCATCTGAATAAATCATGCCAAGTAAACCACATGATAGGTTTCCCTTAGGGTAGTCATAAGCCATAAAACAACCTGAAGCCATGCAACAACAAGAAAACAATAGGATTCTAACCCTAGAGTTTCCAACCAAGAGTTTTTAGGTTTAATCTCAGAGGACTAGGCCTGGATGGCTGCATCCATTCCAGTTCTTCCCATAGTGATCTCAAGTTCTTTCTTTCCCATATGTGTAGAAATCTGAATTTTGGTTATATATATATATATATATATATGTAATAACTGACATAGGATTTCTCCCCATCCCTACTCAAAAGTAGTTTTCTGGCCTTTACTCTGATTCCCACCTCTTGTAGAAATAGCATTTAATTTTGTAGTGCCACTTCTGACCTGGCAGAAATGTAGTATCACTTCTGGCCTCTCAATATAAAAGAAGCGGATACTTCCCAGGTTGAACAAGGAGCAAAGTCTGGGAAGATCAAGCTGAGAAGCAGTATTGCTCCAGCCCAAAGCAGTGTGCTAAAACACTGCATTGTTTAGTGTGCATGTGTGCCTTTTGGCACTTCTGTGTCTGTGTGTGCATGTGCACATGTGCACCACTTCTGAGATGACAGTGCCACCCCAATATGGAATAGAAAGATACCCCAGAGATGACTCTTGGCCATTTTTTCCATTCTGAAATGAAAGAGGCATTGCTGGATTCAAAACAAAGCCTCTTGATGCTGTCTCACTTGGGCAGAGTGTCTTCCCAAGCCAAAAGCAACATACAAACTGCCAGCCACTTCTGATCTGGCAGGCTATCCTCTGAGTGAGAAAGGGGATGATTATGTAGGAACTTCTGCCATGGGATTATAGCCATAGGACCTTCTGACTCGTCTTCAGCAGCTTGGTCCAGTTGACTGCTGCTGAAGTTGGCTGTTGATGTTTAGGCCCATGAGAAAGGCTGCTGTCTGTACGTTCCAGTTTCTGCTCTGCCTACCCCATCTCACAAATGCTGGTGGCTTCCATCTGAAAAGAGGTCACCTTTAAGCTTAAATGCCACAAGGAATGAAGTCATTCTGGGAATCAATAGGTACATACATGATTTAGCAGAAATCATGTTTCATGATGCTTGAAAGTGCATTATAAATAAATATCTCTGCACATTGTAATGGGGGTTTCCCATTTTCCAGGTCCTTCTAGGAAGTGAAATTAAGGGATTCCCACTTTAAGGACAAAAAGAATCATTGGGACTCAAGAAGGTAGACAGCACACATCAGCCCTAAACTGTCATTAAATTGCAGAATCAATCCAGCTTTCCATCCCACCCACCCTGAAAAGAGACTGAGGTTTGTAACAGAGAGGCTAAGCGACTCCAGCTGGAACATCTGTTCAAAGTCATTTCCGTTCCACCAGCCACATCAAAGCAGGCCTCCTGTGAGTTATGTGCCGAACATCACAAGTGGGATTAAAATCATGTTTAATAGTTTGATATGCCATAAACTATTTATACCGCCAGAGCCCAGTGGCTGTATGGAAATTTGCATCCTGCATGCCAGGAAGGAGCAGAGCGAGGTTAGTGTTTCTCCTCAACACTTCCACCCATATTCACATTTTCTCCAGCTAAGCTAACACTCCCATGTTTATGTTAACAGCTTTGGCTTGTTTTCACAAAGCAAGAGGCACTGGGAAATATTAAAGGACCGTTGGTAAACTGGAAATGTGGGTGGAGGGTTGAGGCAGGAGTAGAAGCTCAAGGAAAAAAAACCCTAAATTTGCCAAGAACAGAATCAAACCCATTGTGGAACTGTACCAGTTTGCTGGATAGTAGCCATCAGGGTTGTTAACACAAAGAGGGCATTTTGCACCTTTTATGGCTTAAAACCATTGGCTAGTCCCAATCTGAGTATAACCATTGAATGCATTTGCCAAAGGAAAGTTCGAAGTGTTTCATTCATTCTGATTGGTAATCTACTTTTAAAATAAAATATTTAAGAGCAAAAGGGAGCACTTGCTGCTCCCTTTTAATATAGAAAGAGGATCCTTCAGTACATCCTAAACACAGCTATTGAACTATCAAACAATGGGGAAGCTAGTAAAAAGAAGTGTGATTCATTCTTAACAAAAGAAGGTGATTAGCTGTTGTTGTCTAACAATGGGGAAGTGTCAGGATGCCTGGAAATGAATTAGAAGTGTGCTATATCTTGAGGCTGTTATGGGAACACCTCTCATTTATATTCCAACCTGTGCCTGCCTTTATTGTAATTTGGATTGCACATTTTAAAATGAGATTAGGGTAAATTGAAAATACCTATAATTTCTCATCATAATTTCCCAGCCAAAAAGCAAATGACTGCACTCCCAACAAAGCAGGAATCCTGGCTTGGTAAAATACCAGCCACTCTAGTGAAATTCATGCCAACAGAAGGCAGCCTATCACAAAACCACACTGCCTGTGTTGTTTTTTGTTGTTATTTGCTATCAAGTCAGCCAAAGCCAATCTTGCTGAGCATGGACCATCTCCAGGTGAACTGTCATTATTTGCTGTCAAATCAACTCCAATTTATAGCAACCCTATGAATGAGAGGACCGACCCCCACTGATCCCTGGCCTATCAATTGCCCAGCTCAGTCTTGCAACTCAGCAACATGGCTTCCTTGACTGAGTCGATCCACCTGTAGCGAGGTCTTCCTCTTTTCCTACTGTCTTCAACTTTACCAAGCATTATCTGTGAGACATTGCCTTTGGCCAACCCATTATTCCTTATTCTCTCCCTCCTATCCAATTTTCTATCAGAATTTCACTACCACCACTAACTGATGCTTCCTATCTTTGTCTTTTCTGAAAAGTTTTATAAGTCTCTGAAGAGGATACAAATCATGGTAGATGAACTTCCCTGAAAGATATATCATCCAACCACAGTTAAGGACATGATAATACAAGAAGTGCCACACAGGATCTGAGTGAAGGCCTATCCAGTCCAACATTCTGTTCAGACAGTGGCCAACCAGTTGCCTATGTGAATGAGTGCAACTACATCTTCCTTCTCATGTTCCCCATCGTCTGACATGCAGAATCCTACTGCCTCTGCTAACCCATCCCCCAACTAGTTGCCACCGATGGCCCCAACCTTCATGAGTCGTAGCATTGGGAGCCCTACATATGTTCTAATATTAAAGTCCCCATCATCCCTAGCCAACATAATCAATGGCGAGGGATCATGGGAGGTACAGTTCAACAATAACTGGAGAGCCACAGGTACCCAGTTACAGTGAGAGTCGACCATGTTGTAGGATATGTTCTCAGTTTACAGAGGGCAGCAGTGAAGTTAGATAGGCCAGGACTGTCTCATCCTCTTGTGAGAAAACAGCTGACATCTTGTTGGTTAGTCCCAACCAGAGTAGAACCAGTCAACCAATTGTTGCATGGTGAGTCAACGTGTAAGTAATTCCCACTGATTGAATGGGTCTACTCTAGGTAGGACTAACAACAGGATTTAGGCCTATGTGATATAGTATTTCCCAGAATCCTTTACACTACACAGGGAAGATGGGGGGGGGGGAAGTCTGAAACTGGCATCCAAAATCAGGAATTCCAAGGATCAGGTTGTGGGCTTACCTGAAAAACTGTGTTCAAAATCCCATTCAGATATCTGAGACCAACTGTACCCAGGAGTAGGTAGCTCCAGAAGTCTCGAGGCCCTCCTGAAGGCTACAACTCTACCATTTTGATGAAACTGGAAGTGACACCTCATCACTTCCAGGTACATTATTTTCACTGGTTCTGCTTCAATGATCCTTGCCAGTTAATATTTCTGTAGAAAACAGAGAGCTTAAGCCCTAATGATAGGACTAATGTCAAAATGAGGGAGGGGTACGTTTTTATCTGAAGGACCATATTTCCTGTTTAAGCCTGTCCATGTTTTGAGATCTCTTGGGGAGGGAGGGCTTCTGTCCCACCATCCACACAGTTACATCTGGTGAGAATATGGGAGTGAGAGCCTTCTTCATGACTGCTTCCAGGATCCAGAACTCCCTCCCAAGAGAGGTTAGATTGGCAGCCTCCTTGCTATCTTCCCACAAGGTGGTTAAGACTTGTTTTATTTTAGCAGGCCTTCAAAGACTGAATATCCCAGAGGACTGGGTCTTGCTGTACTGTTATTCTGTGTTTTATTTTTTGTTTTAATAGTTATATTTTTAACTGTTTTCAATTTTATGGATAGAAAGGGTGTACAGTAATTCTTTACAAAGTTCCTTTTCAAAGGAAGCAATAAGTAATTTTAACAATTTTCTTCTCAGTCTGAGAAACTATTTGAAAATCATGCAATATCCAAAGCCTATTCACAATGCAGGACTTCGCACAAAATTTGCATGTAGTTCTTTGGCACATTTTCAACACAAGAAATAATATTCTGTGTATTTTCTATGCAGAAAATGCTATTCTCTATGCAAATCAACAACAGACTAAATCCCCCATTACAGCATTTTCTGCACATGAAATAATATTTCTGAACAGCTATATTATCTTCTGTGCAGAAAATGCTGTTTTATGTGCAGAAAATGCTATTTTCTACACAAAATAACCGTGTATGGAATTTGTGTAGAATAAGTCCCGAATAGTGAAGATTCTCATCAATCCAGGATTCTTCTCTTCAGGGTTTCTCGACACTCAAAAAAAAAAAATGTCATTTTTACCATTTTTCAAACATTTTCAAATATTCTTTCCATCCCTACGGATAGTTTAATCATACTGTATTTGTAAATTTTATATTTGGTATATTTTTAGCCACGTCTCCTTCAACTGTTGTAAGCCACCTTGAGTACCAGACCAGGGAAGAAAAGCAGGATATAAATAAATACAATGCCTATACCAGCTGTTTTTTGTTTATTGGAAGTTTGCAGAAGCACTTCTTGTATATGAAGCAGTGCCCATGAGATTTTCGAAACTGATACAGCCAGTTGCTGGAGAAGTGGACAGAAACTGTTGACTCTCCTATCCCTTCTGTTTGGGTCAAATGTCGATGTTTCTCTGCAGAAGAACAGTTGGATTGTGAATAATTTAGAAACCTGAGTGACAGGTTCCAAAATCCATGCAGGAAGCCTCTTCCCACCACTTATGATCACCTTCCACCCCCTTCATTTGTACCAACTAGCAATTCAGACCACCTGTGGGGACTGTGACCCTACACCATACCAGAAAGTGGTGGCACTATCCAATCACTTGATTAATATTCATGAGAAGCAGGTGTCTCATTGGCCACCCAAAAAACAGATTCTTTTCCATCTGGCCTGGAGAAATATTTAAAATTGTGATTGTTCTCTACTAAGCAATGCTGTAGAGACACAAGAAAGAACCACCATCAGTCATTAGCAAGAAATCAATTTGAACTGTAATTTCTGACTACTGTGGTTACCAAAAAGTTGAGATGTTGAAACTTGCCCTCTCTGATGACAGTGAATGTATATCACCTAATCTGAGATGTGTAGAGTTGCCAGGCTGAATATGGGGCAGGGCTCCTCTGTCTTTAATCTCTCTCTCTCTCTCTCTCTCTGGCTTTTCTTCGCAAATGAAGATTCAGGAAGGACTCATCCTGCGCTTTCTGCAAGCGCGCTGATGACTAAAAAGGGCAATCCGTTTTGGAATTGGATTTGTCCTTCAAGCCCGTGCAATGGATTTTTCTGGTGGAGCGCAGCGTGCACAGAACTGGCCTCACCCTTTAAACCAGAGATTCATCTGCCGTGGCCTTGCAAGCATGGACGTGGCAGCGAGGTCCTCGGGCCATAGGTTTGATTAGAGTTTCCTTCTCTTAGATGGTTGACCTTACAGGGTTGGACGAGCACCATCTGCCCAGGTTTGGGATTAGAGTTTTCCTTCTCCTACGACGGTTGCCACAAGGCTAAAGAGCCCATCCTGTCCTTTGACACTCTTTGTCAGACCCTTCGGTTTTGACCTGTCTGGCATGGGAGACCCTACCAGTGGCTATTATGCCACCGCCAGCATAGCTCAAAACATCATTAGGGTACACAAGCCTCTCTCCCACGACAAGGGGGCGTCAATGTCTTTAATACTTGAGAGATATTGCAGCAGGAAGACATAGGAGATTATCAGATGTGGCAAAAAACACAAGAGGAGAACGTGAGGACAATGTTACTGTCCTGTGAACAGGTCCTAGTTTCAGACAATGTTAGTGTCCTCACGTGCTGACTCCGTGCTGCAGCCATGAGTAATGTTCTGACCTCAGCAGAAGTGACAGTGTGCCAGGCAGGCTTTCCATGGAGTTCCTCAGCTGGCGAGGAAGCAGAGGCTCTGACGGGGATACATCCCCTTCCCTGCACTGCTCAGCACAGGGTGAGGGAGATGGTGCTGTGTCTGTGTGTGGACATCTGGATGGGGCCAAATCAGACCTGATCCAGCTTTCCAAGTAGCAAAAGGCCCTGAGGTCGCTTTCCAGGAAATCCTAGGGTTTCCTCTGACTTTCCTTAGTTCGGAGCAATGTCGGGTTAAGGGCCAAAAAATGTGGATCCTCCCTGAAAGTAGCCATACATAATCTGGACTGTCAGTGCCTGATTTGAAGTGAGTTTTTGCCAGTGTAGACAAGCCCATTGTATTAGTCACCTTCTTAATCTTCCTATTCCTAGAGAACTTGTTATCTTCTTTATCACTTCACATGCATCTGGGCTGCACCCTGGCATTAAAAGCACCTTCTTTTCATTAAATGCTGGCTCAGATTAATTCTGCCTATAGCAACAGGATGATATATAGTATGAGAATCTCTATTGTCATAGAATGCACTCCTATGCATACTTACCTGTGAGTAAGCCCCACTGAATTCATGGGAGAGGGTGAAAATTTCATTCCAGTTTGTCTATTTTGTACAAAATTGACAAACAGCGTTACGATGTTTTGAATTCATAAATTGTTTCATATGCACCTAGAATACTGTGTCCAGTTCTGGGCACCACAATTCAAAAAGGATATTGACAAATTGGAGCGTGTCCAGAGGAGGGCGACTAAAATGGTGAAAGGTCTGCAAACCAAGACTTATGAGGAGAGACTTAGGGAGCTGGGTATGTTTAGCCTGGAAAAAAGATGGTTAAGAGGCGATATGATAGCCCTGTTTAAGTATTTGAAGGAGTGTCACATTGAGGATGGAGCAAGCTTGTTTTCTGCTGCTCCAGAGACTAGAACACGAAACAATGGATGCAAGCTCCAGGAACAGAGATTCCACCTCAACATTAGGAGGAACTTTTTGACAGTAAGAGCTGTTCAGCAGTGGAACACACTCCCTCGGAGCGTGGTGGGGTCTCCCTTCCTTGGATGTCTTTAAACAGAGGCTTGATGGCCATCTGTCAGGGATGCTTTGATCGTGATTTCCTGCATGGCAGGGGGTTGGACTGGATGGTACTTGTGGTCTCTTCCATCTCTACAATTCTATGATTCTATGATTCTATGCAGAATGGGGGTGGGGAATCAAGATTTAAGCAATTCAGATGGGGGGGGGACTGAAAGTGACAGCTCTCTCTCATTCCTGGACTTGAGAATTTAGCTCTTAAAAGCCCGGCTTTGAATTCCTGGCTATTCACCAATGTTTCTGTTGCTGAGTAATGGTTGTCACCTCTTTTTTTCCCCCTGACATGTTCTCATGGAACCTACATAGCAGACAGGTGCAACACGGATCTCTCCATGCTAGAAATAGCTGTACCTCTTCAATTTAAATGATGCAAATGGAAGAGAATTTCATATTTTGTTTTTTTTTTTTAAGAATTGCAAGCTTGTCTGTATTTGTGATGGCAAGAGACCCTGAGGCTTTCAAAAACCTGAATGTAAAAGAAAACAAACTGACAAATTTTCTCATCCCTACATTGAAGCTTACTTCTAAGTAAACATGTGTAGAATTCAGATGTTAGATCAGTAGTGTGTGATCCAGTACTAAGCAGCAAGTCTCTGTTATTAGCTTACTGTTTCCATGTTATTTCTAAGCTCTTTTTTCTCTCTTCCAAACATGGTCTTCAGGGCAGTTTACAAAATCCATAAAAAAACAACGAGAGTATAGCAACAGCAGCAACAAAATCAATCGACAATCTAACAGTTAAAACCGAGAAAAACAATTACTACTAATTGAGTGTCAGCAGTCTGGGAAACAAAGAAAAGAGAGATAGTTCCTTAAGCAGCCTATAGCTGCTGAAATAGAAGCATCCACACACATCTCTTTCTATATACCTCTCTATATAAGTCACCCTCAGACACCATGATTTTGTTTTAAAAAAATGCATTGAGTTGTAGCATAATTTCAGATCTGAATGATAATTCCGGAATATTGAAGGTTAGGAATCTGGTTAGGGTTATTTAAGGTTAGGGCTTCATACATGTTCTTATATGTCCTGCCCCAGCAAGAATTCCAAGAGGCAGCTGATAGCTTCCATGTTGGGGGCAGTGACCCACAGTGGCTTTTAATATCTCAAGTATAGGTTGAGTACATGGAAATAACTCTTTCAAAGTTCAGACTACAACCTGGGGTCGATTCACTGTCCAATTGGCATGGAAGGCACTTTGCAAATAGGGCCAACCTGTTGAAGGACAGACTACAGCTTACTCCCTGTATCTACAGTATCAGTAACCATGGTTTCATCTGACCAAAGTTGAGGGGAGGGGAAGGTCCCTCTAGGCATCTGGAGATCCTCCAGTGCAACTCTATGGTCATCTTCCAGCAGAAGTCCTCTCTAGGCATTTTCTAGGTCCTCCTGCATGATTCTATGGTATTCTATGGCAGTTAGCTATTATCCATGGTTTCACTTATAAACAGTAAGTCATGATTCACTGAAAAAACAGCATGGGTTATCTCTACTGCTCAAGAACCAGCGTTCTCAGGAAAGTTCATAAATGGAGCTTTAAAATATGAAACATGAGAATACACATTTTTGTTTAAAAGGGGAGGGGAACAGCTACAGAATAACAGCTACTGAAGTGAAACCAACACCAATACAAAGATCATTTTTTTAAAAAGGGCATGAACACTGTTAATGTTTTATTTTAAAAAAACTTGAAGAGGTAAAACATTTGGAGGATGAAGAAAGTCTTCCTGTGACCACAATGTACCAGGTGAGATTCTCTGGGGAAAGCATTTCACAGACAGGATACGACCAGAAAAAGCCCCTACCTTAAAAGTGACTTCATTTGGAGAGGGCACCCAAAGGAGATTCTGGAAATCTGGGGCCAAGCTTTGAAATATGGAGCTTCAAAATTTAATACTAGCATTTTGGGTTAAGCCCAAAAATAGGATAGATGCAAATCCAGATTATAACACATTGCGATGCTGTGATTGTATCAGCAAGCCTTTCTTTATAACCTTGTTTTGACCTTGTTTTGGACCAAGAAAAGTTTCCAAACCATTTTTGGAAGCAGGTCAATACAGAACACTTGTTGCTGATCCAACCTACTTATCTATTTATTATAAATTGGGGAGAAAGAAGGTAAATGAGGAACTCAACTCTTAGCTCATTACCTAGTGTCACAATCATTAGCTGAACATTACAAGGTACTCCATTGTTTGATAACCATTCCTCCCCACCTGCCTATCATCCACCAACTTTTATCTTGCTTTTCCTTCCTTTCGTGCCAAATGTACCTTAGAACCTTGTCATCATTTTAGAAGAAAAAGAAACAGAAAAGGAAAAATCAAGCAGGAGCCTTAAAAGCTAAAAGGCCCTTGATACCAATAAGGATTTGGCAGAGATGTTTAGGCTGATGAAAGAAAATAAATGCATTTTCAAATTAGCAGATGCCCCCAAAACCATTACACAGTGCAGTGTTAAATGGGAACAGTTCAAAGCAGGAAATGTCATTTCCTTAAATAGGATTTACAGGCACTCTCCATTATGAATGTAGTGTTACATACTCATTAAATACAGTATGTTTTAGCCACGATAGTTCCATCTGGTGGGAAAGGATGGTTAAAGTCTAGAGGTGGTAATATAAGCTAATGTGCATTCATGGCTTGAGAATATCTTCTCCTTTGTTATCTTACATGCTGAAGTAAGGGCAGGGTTTTCTTTGGATATAATGTACACTTACCTGCAGGTAAGTCCCATCGTACCCAGTAGGAGTTACTTCTGGATAATGAAGAGAGCTAGCATGATGTAGTGGTTTCATTGTTGGACTACGATTCTGGAGATCAGGGTTCAAATCTCTGCTTGGCCATGGAAATCCACTGAGTGACCTTGAGCAAGTCACTATCTCAGCCTCAGAGGAAGACAAAGGCAAACCCCCTTTGAACAAATCTTGCCAAGAAAACTCTGTGATATGGTGACCTTAAGTCAGAAACCACTTGAAGGCACACAACAAAAACATGCATAGCATTCAGCTACACATCTATAATGGAGAAGGATTCCTTCCAGGTCACTATTTCAGAAACTACTATTTCAGATTTTAGTAGTTAAAAGAGAGCTCAGTTCAGTACTGGCATATTCAGAATCACTCAGTAAATATTAAGAAATCATCTGCATGTGTGAAGCAGCCATCCAAGTTCAGACACCAGAGGATGGACTATCATATGGTTTCATGCAAAATACTCCATGGTATCCTTTACACAGGCAGCTGCAAACCAATCAGACCTTGAGATAGAGATAGAATAATGTACATTTATGTGGCATCTGCCTATACCAGTACTTGAGAATGTTGCTTTTGGACTACAACTCCCACAGTCTCCTAGGGCTTGTCTACACCATCAAATCCGCACACAAATGCCCCCAAATCTGCTGTAATCAGGCCACACGTGCCATGGCTTTTCCCCTGAGTCAGGGGCTATCCAGTCATACGTGGCATAGCCTAGGTTTGCAGCAATTCAGGGTATTTTACCAGGATGTGCAATATGTGGGATTAGGAGTTTTCTGCAGAGTTTCATCCACTGCTGCTGCCACCACAACCAATTTTAAAACTCCAGAGGCAGTTCCTGGCTGAAGAGAGATATTTTCTCCCTTTCCCCGGCTTGGCAGCACTGCCTCTGCCCACTCTCCCACCTGCCCATTGCAGGAAGAGATGCTTGAAGAAAGCAATGAAAGCACTTCAAGGAAGCGACAGGCGAGTGGGAGAATGGGCAGAGCCAGCACTGCCAAGCCAGGGAAAGGGTGAAAACCTCTCCTTTCCACTGGGAACTGCCTCTGGAGCTTTAAAACTGGTTGCAGTGGTGGTGATGGCTGCAGACGAAACCCCACTGGGACAGTGAAGACACATCCCTGTGGAGTATAATCATGCACAGGGCTTTGGGGGGGATGTGGGGGCATGCAGGCAAAACTCCATGCAGAGTGTTTGCCCCACATGTAGACAAGCCCCTAGTCAGCACCAATACTGGTCATACTGTTACCAAAATTGCTCGTGGAATTTCCATGCAAATATCGAGTTTCTACTATGTTGGGGAAATGAGCAGCAACTCAACTTGGCCACGCAAAAGTGGGCAACAAAGAGGGATCTTTCGCAAATGAAAAATTTAAAATGATATTTATTAAGAACTAAAGTAATAACACCAACCATGCACACATTCATAAAGCATTCATACAAGACCACTAGGAAGGGAAGAAAAGAAATGTTAATGTGTTGCAGCTACTTTTCATGTTCTGGTGATTAGTTTCACAAAGCATGAATTGCCTCATTAATGGGTGGTTTTGGGGACTAAGGAAAGGGGATACCTTCAGACAAAGGATTACCCCATCCACTGATGATGGGATCAATTGTCTGTCACTAGGCTGTATGCAAACAATGTCCTCTTGACCTCCTCACAGTTTGGAATTTGTTAATAGTCCTTCCTCTGGGCAATACAAGGTTTAGCATGTGCCTTTGGGATCCTTACAGTGAGTCCCTGATATTTTACTGCTCTTCCCTGTGAAAGACTATTAATATGCCAAATTATTAATAAGCCATTTTGGGGGTTTCTGGGGGTGGTGCTTATTTGGGGCACTAACAATACAGCTGAGGAATTCTGGGAGTTGTCATCAAAAAGTGAGTTGTCCATGCTCTGGCCCATAGACACTCTCATTGGGGATGTTGCCTTGAGTTATCTGCTTTTTACCCCTTGCTGCCTGCAACCACAGTATCCAATAGGATGTTGACTTGTAAAAAGATTCAGATAGTAAATGGAGATTAGGAGCTACACAGTTTTCAAAAACACATGAATAAAAGTGGTTTTCAAAAACACATGAGTCCCAAATCAGGGGGAAAGTAGGATAGAAATAAAGATGAAGATGAAGAAGATGATGAAGAAGATAATGATGATGATGTTATGCAAACTGGGAAGAGGCTAGATCCAGGGACCTGAGAGTTGGTGAGCCATTAAGGATTATACACTTCCATAAATTAAGATCCTCATCATTGTCAACAAGAATTCCCAAATTCATCACCATCAACAGACAAGCAGTAGGAAGTCTCTATCCAAGTCAGATATAACAAACCCTTCACTTAATGTTTTCCTTGGCCAAGAGAATGAAATTTCAAGGTCTCTTGCTTCAGACTCTGCTGAGCAGTTCACAGTCTAATTGCCCATTTCCCCCTAACATGAACTAAACTTTCCAAGGACTTTTTGTTCCAGCTCTGACTCAGTTCAGACACAAGGCTTTTATAGGAGAGAGAGGCCCCACCCCTTCCTGGTTCTCAGGTTGGCCCTGATCAAGGTAAATGCTTGCATGAGCTTCCCCCAACTCTTGAGAAAGCCAACATGTGGCTAGCTGGCTACCTCATCAGGGCTTTGAAGCTCTTGGTGCACCATCTGTTCTGTTCCTGAGATCCCGAGGTTGGCAATAGATCTATATACTGCAAAGGAACTCAGAAGACCAATGTGGAGGTTGGCCCAAAATCTCCTCAGAATTACTGCAGGGGTCTGATGGGGATTCTTTCTCCCTCTGTTCCATCACTAATGAGACTCCAGATTCTGGGGTCAAACCCCAACACTGTTTTTCCTCCTTGCTGCTCTGTGCTCCAACCTTCTCCCAGACTTTGTTCCATTCTCTAGCTTCCACCTGGCTCCTGCATCTCTTCCACTTGTACCTTGCCTTGCAGTGGCCTCAAATTGGAAAATAGATGCTGCCAAGGGGGTGGGGGGTTCAGGACAGGTCTCTTATGATCCCTCAAAGTGGTTTCATTTTCAGAATGGCATAGTGGAATGGAAAATGTGATGGGTGTTTGCTCTGCATTTTGTTTTTGCTTCAGGGGGAGCATTTATGTTGATTCTTCCTGACCTGCCCACCAGCAGGGCACTCCAATGATATCTCAGTTGGTATGAGTGAGGTGCCAAATGGAGCATAATGGAGCATCCGCCTCCAGCAATTGTGTCAGCCAGAACACAATGGGGAAATGGAGCCAATCTGGCTCAGACAGCAGAGAGAGAACCGATCTGTTAGATGACAAGAGCCTCCTGTTTCAATTTCTGTGTGACAACTTAATTTACCACACAGAAATTAACCCCCTGTACACCAACAACATGGTCTAGTTTTCTTTTGTGTTTTGCAATAACTGTCTAAGTGGTTGTGTGAGCACTGTTGAAGGGTCACATTTTGGAGCATATAGTAACTGGTTTACAAATAAAGGAAGCCTCCTTGGAACTGTTGGGGATTTCTTGCCTATTGAGACTACCCACATGCTGACAATTCAAAGATATATATCTTTTTTATATATATTCCTGGTATCTATCTATCTATCTATTGATACCAGGAATATTCTAGAGTTAATGAGTGCATATGATCCCATGTATAAGTAAATGCTTACTAGATCCAGATGCCAGTTGTAGCCTACACAAATGGCCACAGAGTTGTTAAAACTGTTCCTGGACTGTACCACTTCATACTGCAGGATGGAAAGTGTGAGGCTTATGTATTTGAGAATCCCTTTTTGGGTTTTGGGTTTTTTTATGTCAACACACCGAAAACTACCCGAGCAAGGAGATGACTAGGCCAGAACTCTTCTCCCTGATCATGCTGCCAGGGAGATAATCAGAGCTGTAATCTGAAAAATTAATATATGCTTTTGGGCTGTGGTACAAAACACAATTTTCTCCCATCCATCTTATTGTTATCTTAACACACACACACACATGGACATGGACACAATAACTTGAACCATGTGATTGTCATCCATGGAAACCCATAGTAGCAATAGTAATGACAGTAGTAATTGAGAGCAATTCTTGTATTGCAGAAAGGAGTGAAGCTATCCATCTTTAAGTTACAGCAGTAGTGTAGCATAGTTGTTCTTTGTTGGACAAAGGAATCAGTTTCAAGTAACTAACTATTTATAAATAGTTACTTCCCAGCTCTGTACACATTGGTGCATACACACACATTGGTTTCCTGGATTTTCAGAAAGTCATATATATGTGGCAAAATTCTTAGGATACAAGAAATTATTATAGTTAGTGCCCTATAGTTAGCGCCCATGGCAGAGTGAATATGAAGCTTGCTATTGACAGCATGTTTATTTTTTGCTGTAACTTTGTAGTAGATGCTAAAAATAACCATAGGCCTTTGATGTGCTTGATACAACACAATGACAGCACATGTACTCACAAGCTAATATTCACAGTATTTAATAGGATTAAAAGAAACCTTCCATTGTGAAGTCAAAGGCTTTCATGGCCAGCATCCATAGATTTTCTTTGGTTTTTTTCCGGGCTGTGAGGCTGTGTTCTGGAAGAGTTTATTTCTGACGTTTCACCTGCATCTGTGGCTGGCACCCTCAAGAGAATGGTGGGTAGGAGTCCTCTGAAGATGCCAGTCACAGATGCAGGTGAAACATTCTGCCACTTTTTCTGTGGCATTGAAGGAGTGCATCCTGGGATGGCCCAGGTATTTATATTAATGTAGAAGTCTCTTTTATGCCAGACCTCTATGACAGTGTCTGAATCTGAATGGAGGAGCCTGAATGGCTACAACAGAAAACTAGACATTAACAATGATATGTAATGGATATTCAAGGATGTAATCCTTTTGCAGTAGTCTGATGTGGTAGAGTCCAGGAAAAAAAATACTACTACATGATCCTGATATATTTGTGTAACATCTGTTACACGGCAAAGAGAATGTGTTACAGTCTTTAGCCTGTGGAGTTAACAGTTTGGGTCAAGAAAGCCTTTGTGTATTTAGAGACAGAGCCGCATAGCAGCAAAATGACCTTCCTAAAGTCACTTGGGAAAGAAATTGCAGAACAAGAAATAATTGCTCCCAGACTTGCTCTGTCCTTAAAGCCATCATTCTTTCACAACAAAAAGGAGGATGCTACTTTGGGGACGCTGCACTTCTGGAACTCTGAGGTCAAAGAGGTATGCTGGCTAGTAAGCATGCAACCATCCATCACAGCAAAAGAACAACAAATGGAAGCACCAGTGGACAAAGATACAATTCCATGCATAGAGGTGTGATAGCTAATAGATTGGCTATTGTCTCTTTACAGATCCACCTCTCGTCAATCTGTCAGTGGAACCGCAACCTGTCCTTGAAGACAACACAGTAAAGTTTCATTGCTCTGCAAAAGCCAACCCAGCTGTCACTCAATACAGGTAAGATCATCCTTAAGAAACTATCACATGTAAATTCTGGTATTTGTGCTTTACTGCTCAAGAACTGCCTGCTACTGCTTTTGTTCACTCACTGTGAGGAGTCACTTCATTTAACTGAATCAAAAGATTGTAAGGGGCCAGCTCAGTCATTCTCTAGATGGGACATGTGTCCTAAATATCCATTTTGAATGGAAAGTGCTCCAGTCTTCACATTACATATCTGCCGAAAGACAGGAACAGTACAGAAACTTTATGCATAAACCATGGTGGTGTTGAATGGGAGGTAACAGGAAGTAGGTTGGAAAGGCAGCCAAGCTCTGTCTTAGAGCTGCCTTGGTTGTACCAGAAAAGACGTGAAACAGGAAGAATGAGTAAAATGGGCTTCCTCTCCCACACATCTGAGGTGGAAAATCTGCCAACTTCCTTGACTAATTTAAATAGTACAACATTTTAGGTGTGTTAAATATACAATGTACCTACAAATTTGACTATATTGTGATACTTCTTTCAGTGCAGTGCATTTTAGGGCGATTGTTTTAGGGCAGGATTGGTGAACCTTTGGCCCTCTAGATGTTTTGGATTTGGTCCCAAGCCAGCATAATAAAAGCCAATGATCAAGGATTGTGGGAGTTGTAGGGTGATAGCTCTTAAACATAAATGCTAAACGGTACAAGATGTTAGGCGTAGACAGAATAGAGATGTGCTGTTGTTCTTATACTTTCTATGTGTCTGAAGGGATCTGATTAGCTTCTGCTGAAAAGAGAATGTTGACCAGGTGGGTCAAAATCTAACTCAGAAGGGTAGTTATTTTGCATTTATGATTGTATTGAAACCTAGGTTTAAACTTCTTTTATTTCTAATCACATGGTAATGTGATTCTGTATGGCTCTTTACCTCTCATGTTGAAGTAGCAACCTTGAATTGAAATGTATGTTCTGGAGGATAGCTGTTGCATGGCGTATTCCAAGATAGCAGGACTTTGGTTTGGGCCAACATCTTTTACACAGAGCTTGTAAAATTACGTTTTTGATGTAGTTTGTTCCCATTACTCATTTCTGTGGCTTTTAAAAAAGCAAATCATTGTTATTGCTCTCTGTAGAGTTCACGAAAGCAACATGCCATGTTACTTATGCTGGAAGTGCAACAACACTTGGCACTGAAAGAGTTCACAATATCTTAAAGAGATATCCAGTACCAATATGGAAGAGCCCACAGATATGCAAAATTAGCTAATGTTGACCTAGAAATAAAGATTCACTCTTCCTATGACAGAGGTGATGCCACTGGGCCCAGATGGCACTTGAAAAACCCAACATTTAGCAAGAGTGGTCTAGTAAGGAAGCAAAGCCAGCCTTGTTAGGGATTCACATTTACAGTCATGTAAAACCAAATGTGACCCCCAAAACCTACCCTTGAAGCCTGGCAGCACCCTGAATGAAGAGTTTCCAAAGCACAGGAGATCAGGATGCTGGGAAATGACATCTGCAACACACTCTAAGTTGTGGTGTGCTTTGGGACAAGCAGTTGTGACAAGACCCCAAGGGATCTCTCCAGTTGCCTATTCTTATGGCACCCAATGACTGGGAGTGCACCGCAGACATTCCCCAGCACCCTGCCCACAGCTCCTCAGAAATTCTTCAGTTGGGATGCTTTCAGGAAGTCATCATCAGTCATAATTACAATGATGGAGCTCTGTCATTGCAGTTAGGATAACAATGCAGAATCACATCTGTATATTTGGAGAAAGTATTCATAAAAATGCTTGGATTAGTAAAAAAACAAATGTGTGTTCTTTTAGGAGAAACAAAATACATTTGTGTGTTTATCAGGAAATAACTGTACAAATCTTTATGCCAAAAAAAGCGACAATTCTCAACATGAACCAGACTTGAGACTGAAAAAAGAAGAAGCTGAGAGAAATGAAAATTGACAGATTTCTCAGTCATTTTGCTTTGGAAGCATTCTGGTCTTCTTCTCAGTGCCTTGCAACTTGCAAATGAAGGAAACAGTTAGTGCTTGTGTGTGCATCACGGTTGAGGTTCTTAATTGGAGCTTATCCAGGTGCATCAGAGCATGAACTCCAAAGGTCAGGCCTTGTTAAAGAGCTGCACGCATGAGCCACAAGCTGCATGATTTAAACCTTGTTGCTCTAGCACCTGCCCAAAATGCAGGTCATAAAAGGTCCTCCAGCTTCAGACATTGCTGGAAGGGCTAACAGGCCCCTAGACTTTTGATGCACTCTGCTTAGATAAGTGCACTTTAGTGCGTCCTCTCAACTTTCCTTGTAGATTTTGGGGTCAACCTGGTGGCAGCAGAAAGACTGGCAGGCAGATGGGTCCAAAAGCTATTGTTTGAAGGTGTCATGAAGCAACAGGGAGTCTAGATTTGTGGAAGAAACAGGAGGTCCTAGAGCTTTATACTATACCAAGAAATGGTATGAGATTGACTGTCTGGTATCATCTGATTCCCACTATCAGGAACATTTGGGGATATGATTATGGTTTATTTGTTTCAAGTATGGGTAATGTGTGGCCCTCTAGATATTGTTGGACTGCAAATCCCATAATTCTTCACCATTGGCTATGCTGACTATGAGTGATGGGAGCTGAAGCCCAACAACATCTGGAACTCCACACATGGCCATCCCCTGCTTGTAGTTCTTTCCTTGACTAGCAGCCCCAGTGACACAGGGAGCTCAGCCCTCATATTTTGCAGCTGCTGTGCCTAATAACCCACACCAGAGTCAGATAGGCATCCATGCCAATTTAAGGAAAAGCTTTCCAGCATCTGGCCTCCATCATCAGATAGATGTGCATGAGCAGGAGAGGAAAGAAATATAGAAGGGGGGGTGTAAGAGAAAAGCCATATTCAGTCCATTCCAACAGTGTGTAAAATAAAACTTAAAATGCAACTTTCAGCATAATAATGTATGTAATGGTAGTTTTTTTTTAGCCCAAAGTTTAGCATGGGATAGAATGAGGAGCAAATTAATTTAAATTAGAATACAGGAAACAGATTCAGTCTGAACTTGAAAGGAACTGACCAAGATGCTGAACCCAGTCCTCCAAATATGTTGAGCAACTTGGATAGCTCCTTTAAAGTTGGAGTGATTCCTCCTCCCACCCACTTGAGAATCACCAGCCACAACTGCATTGTTGTTGTTGTTGGTGGTGGTGGTGTGTGCCTTCAAGTCATTTCCAACTTATGGTGACCCTAAGGCAAACCTACCATGCATTTTTCTGAGGCTGAGAGTGTGTGATGTGCCCAAGGTCACCCAGTGCGTTTTCATGGCCATGAGGGGATTTGAACCTTCATCTCCATAGTTCAAAACTCAAACCACTACACCATGCATGTTCACCACAACTGCATACACTCTTATTTTAAGAAATTAGTAGGCTGTCTTACATTGATTCAAACTATCTAGCTTTTTTTATTATTGTGAATGGCGGTGCCTTCCCAGGTTCCACATTTGGAAGGGTTCCTCAGTCTATATTGGACTGATGAGATGTCAAACTTCTTAAGCATGAATAAAGAGCTGGATGCTCCCTGATTCAATAAACTGGGAACAAAAACACAAAAATACACTGGGGTGATCAATTGTGTGGGGGCAGGAGACCGCAACCCCCTGCAGGCTGTACAAAAAAACCCCTTCTTTTCCCTCTATTTCTTCTTCAAAATGGCAACCAGAAATGATGTCACATCACTTACTCTTGACATTTTGAAGGAGAGAAGGTAAGGAAAGAAGGTGTTTGAGCAGGGTTGTAGAGATCGGCGTGGTTTGGTGGATTCTGAGATAGGAACAGAAAAAATATTTGAAAGTACAGTGGGCCCTTGGTATCCACTGCGGTTTGGTTCCAGGACCCCCTGTGGATACCAAAATCCGTGAATACTCAAATCCCACTATATACAATGGCATAGCAAAATGGTGTCCCTTATATAAGATGGCAAAATCAAGGTTTATTTTTGGATTTTTTTAAAAATAATATTTTCAAGCCGTGAATACATAAACCTGTGGATACCAAATCCGTGGATACAGAGGGACAACTGTATTCAACAATGTTTGAAAAGCATGGGGTTTTTAGTGTTCAGGAACCCTGAGGAGAAGAATCCTAGATTGGCAACAATCTTGGCAATCCAGGATTTCATAGAATCATAGAGTTGGAAGAGACCGCAAGGGCCATCTAGTCCAATCCCCTGCCATGCAGGAATACACAATTAAAGCACTCCCGACAGATAGCCATCCAGCCTCTGTTTAAAATTCTTCCAAAGAAGGAGACTCCACCACACTCCAAGGCATAGAATCATAGAGTTCGAAGGGACCTCCAAGGGCCATCTAGTCCAACCCCCTGCCATGCAGGAATACACAACCAAAGCATTTCCGACAAGTGGCCATCCAGCCTCTGTTTAAAGACCTCCAAAGAAGGAGACTCCTCCACACTCCCAGGCAGCAGTGTATTCTACTGCCAAACAGCTCTTACTGTCAGGAAGTTCTTCCTAATGTTTAGGTGGAATCTCTTTTCCTTTAGTTTGAGTCTATTGCTGTGTGTCCTAGTCTCTGGAGCAGCAGAAAACAAGCTTGCCCTATTCTCAGTATGGCATCCCTTCAAATATTTAAACATGGCTATCATGTCCCCTCTTAACCTTCTCTTCTCCAGGCTAAACATACCCAGCTTCCTAAGCTGCTCCTCATAGGGCATAATGGCTTCCAGACCTCCCACCATTTTGGTCACCCTCCTCTGGACACATTCCAGGTTGTCATTTATTCTGTGCAAGATTTGCTTGTGGTTGTTTTGTACAGAAAATAATATTTATATGCAGAAATATTATTTCCTGCATAGAAAATCCTGTTTGCTGCACAGAAAATGCTGTAATTGGGAGTTTATTCTACACAAAATTCACACTTGGTTGATTTCCACAGAAAACAACATTGTTTGTGCAGGAAATATTAATGTGTAGAAATATCATTTTCCATGCAGAAAATGCTGCTTTCTGTGCCAAATAATGGTTACATTTGGATTTTGTTCAGAATCAGTCCTAAGTTGCAAATAGGCTCTGAAAAGTGCAGTTTTTGAAGACTTTCTCTCAGTGGGAGCATGGGGGGGGGGATTGTTAAAATCACCAACTGCTTCCTTACAGAAGAAACTTAGTGAGGAATTGCATTCCTATTCTGTGGGGAGTTGCATATTTGCATGCATTCGGATATAGTTTGGGGGTGCTTTTCACCTGAAAATCATGGGACGGTTCAGTGGGCCTTGGATGACAGTTGGAGGATTTCAGGACCCACAAATGTACAGCCCACAAAAGTGGGGTTGAGGGTCTAAACACAAAGTATTGCGAGCATTAGCTTGGACATTTGGTACATCTTTCAAAAACACACTAGCTATCAGTGATGAATGGTTAATGGAAGCAATGACAGCTCTGAAGCTACAAAGCAATTCAATAAAGCAGTCAAAGATTTGTGTATTTAGTTTAAAGCTGTCAGCCCATTAAAAGATTATTAGTTTTTAATTTGCAGTTTAAGAAATGAGTTTAAATATAGCTTCAAATAAGAAATGTGTATGTTACAAATTCACAGTCCCCATTTAAAATGGACCACCACTAAATGAATCAAGTGAAGTGTGCAGCCCAGTACTATGCTAGTTTACTCATAAGTAAGCTCTACTGACTTCAATATGACTTATCCTCAAGGGTACACAGGATGATTAAACCCCCAACTTTTAGTGGGCAGACAAGAAATACAGGTACTAGAGCAGTTCTTTAAATGTCCTCACAATTCACATCACGAAAGATTATCAGACTGCAATGGATTTGGGCCACGCAGCTTTCAATGCCAAGTGTAAAGATATACTGTATAATTGAATCCCAAAGTTAGGATTTTCCATGCCATCATATTTCAAGTTTCTATGTATGGTTATGACAGCTGGCCAGTGAAGAAAGCAGAAATGTGGTGCTGGAGAAGAGGACCCCCCACCATAGACTGCCAAAAAGACAAATAAATTGGCCCAAGATCAAATAAAGCCTGAACTGTCCCTAGAAGCCAAGATGACTAAAACTAAGACTGTCATACTTTGGACACATTATAAGAAGACATGGCTCATGGTAGAAGGCAGTAGGCAGAGGGGAAGGCTGCATTATAGGTGGATTGACTCAATCAAGGAAGCCATAGTCCTGAGCTTGCAAGACCTGAAGAAAGCTATTAATAACAGGATGACTTGAGGCCAGGAGCCAAAGTCACCTAAATGGCAACTAACAGCAACAAAAATTAGAGCCAACTTTCCATTCTCAAAATGGGGTTGTGTGTGCTTAAGGCATAGATGGAAAAATCTATCCCTTTTGGGGTTTGCTCAGTTGCTCATTTTTTTCCAAACATTAAGTTTGTTTTGACCAGAGCTTTAAAAGGTCACTTTTTAGACTGTAAGTTCCAGAATCCTCCATCCAGCATGGTCACTTGGAAATTCTGGGAACTGTGATCTACCCCCAAAAAGTAACATTTCCAAGGTCTGATTTTTGCATCCTAAGAGATTAATTTCAGGATGTACTTTTTCTCAATATACACATTTTTTTGCAAGTACAGGTTTGACCCTGTATCCTTGGAGGATACATTTCAAGACACACACCCCTTGGATATCTGAAATAATGGGATAATGGGAACCCTATTATTTTCAATGACACAAATGCCAGAAGTTGACTGTAGAATTGCATTGGAAGAGCTAGAAATGCCTAGAGAGAACATATTGTTTCAGACGTGGATAAGTGAAACCGTGGATATTGAATCCATAGACACGGGGGTCAACCTGTAATTTTCTCTGTTGTTGTTGGTGTGTAGCTTCAAGTAGCTTCTGACTTATGGTGACCCTAAGGCAAACCTATCATAGAGTTTTCTGAGGCTGAGAGTGTGTGACTTGCTCATGGTCACCCAGTGGGTTTTCATGGCCAAGCAGGGATTCAAACCCTGGTCTCCAGAGTCATAGTCCAACATTCAAACCACTATGCCATGCTGGCTCAGTTTTCTCTAATACAATGTATTCCTGTTTGTCATTTTCAGTAACAGATATGTTTTAGCCATACTTTTCAAACATTTTTAACTGGAAAGCTGTATCACAAATTTTAGAAACATGTGAATATTGGACAAATTTGTTCCCCATCCCTAACTTAAAGACTTTATTTTGATTTCTTTTTACAGAAATTTTCCTTCCCAACATTCGCTTCTACCATATCTAGTGGTTCTTTGCTTTATAGTCACTTGCAGCTATGCACAGCCCTTGAACATTGCCAGCATAATGTCACACACAGAGACATACACACACAGGTTGGCAGCCTATTCGTTAGTCTCAAGAAGAGCAGACCCGTTCAATTGTTGGATGGAGAGTCAACATCTAAGTAAATTCCATTGATTAAATAGGTCTACTCGAGTCAAGACTAACAATAAGATTTAGGCCGCAGAGAGTCATTTATGTTTGTACATTCTAGGGAATCTACAACAACATATTGTCCTCTCTGGAGACTCGGTTATCATGACCTACCTCCTGTTAGGGTGTTACGACTTAATTAGGACATTGATACTACTTTACCTAGCAGCCATTCCTGCCAGCTACAAATCTAGCCCTTGGTGCAATAAAGTAGTAATTGCATTTCGAGTTCCAAACAAGAGTTATTAATTTGAGGAATCAATTACTGTCAAAGATACAAATAGGTCTGTTTTCATATTTCCTACAGATTCAGGGGGCAGAAAGAGGGCAAGTCAGAAGGTTGGTAAAAATAGCCAAGTGAAGGTATGTGGTAAACTCTGCTGTGCAGTGATAGATCACATGTCATATTCAATGGGAAGGTGAATCACTAAGAGTGGGAGATCAATAATAATATTTGTGTAGCAGTTTGGAGCAAGGATGAGAAATGTGTGGCCCACAAGAAGTCGTTGGGTTCCAACTCCCACCATTCCTCGGCATTGGCTAAATTGGGTATAAGCAAGGCCAGTGTTGTTGTTGTTGTTGTTGTTGTTGTTGTTACATACCTTCAAGCTAATTCCAACTTATGGCATCCTAGGGTTTTCTTGGCCAGATTTATTCAGAGAAGGTTTGTCATTGCTTTCCTCTGAGGCTGAGAGAGTGTGACTTATCCAGTGGGTTTCCATGGCTGAGCCAGAGGTTGAACCCTGGTCTCGCAGAGTCCTAGGAGATTTTCACACAGGCAGATTATCCCATAACAGAAACAGAACAGGGTCGCTGAAATATTTTCCTTTCAGACACATTTACCCTGTTCTGTGCCCAAAGTGTCTCTATCCTGTTTTCTCCCCATGATACTTTATTCATGAGGAGAAGTCGTCATTAAGCACCCAGTTCCGTTTTTATTCTGGAATGACAGGAACAGGGAAGGAGCTCCATGGCAGGCACTTCCTGCCACGATCAGGACATCCAAGTAAGTGCCATCCATCCCACCCCCTCCCCAGGTTACTTGTATTTTTTTAATTGCTTTTTTTAAAAAAATTGACATCTGGGGGAGTTAAATTTGAATTTCCCTCTCGAAATTACATTACACATGAATGAGCGGGATTTCCCCTGGCCACTTGTAAAAGCAGCCTTATGACGGCTGCATTTACAGCCGGCCAGGCAAGGGGGGAGGACACTCGTTCCAAGATAAAAAAATAAAATAATAAAACACAATAAAATGTCCATGGAAAATTAAAATACATTGCACTTCCATGCAATATATTAAAAACAATCACCACCAGCACATTACAACCATGAATCAATCAGTACCTAGCAAGAGGAAACTCAGAGTGAAATAACTTTGTCTAACAGTCAGTTTTGTTAGCCACAGAAATGTTAGAATTTAACTTGGACTTTAGAAGCACAAAAGCAAACCTTGCCATTCAAAGGTGTGATAAATTTATCTTTATCTGCTAATAGCATCATTAATTTGTCTTGATCTGTTATTCGTACAAGTTGGTCTAAAATGGACCATAATAGTTTTTCCTGCTCAACAAAAAATATAGGACACCAAAGTGTCACATGTAGCAAATCCTCAATGGACTTATGAATTGTGATCACAAAAGCAAACTCTTTCATTATAAGGAGTGCCATTATAGCGGCCCTCTAATTTGGCAAGAGGCAATATGTTCAGACAAGCCTTCATAAAGGCCTTTCTATAATGAAAGGCTGTAATAACAGTAAAATATAGGATGGAATGGTCAAAGGAAGGGGGGCAACCCATTTATAAAGAATAGCTGATTTCCTGGTATCTAATAATCCTGCATCTCTTCGGATGCTCAGATCTAGTAAACTTTATTTTCTTTTTCTATTTCTGGGCAACATTTGCTCATAAGTCTGTTCCATCCCATTTCCACATAAATCTGTTTTTAAAAAATTCCACAGGAAGTCACATTTAATATTTATTTATTTAAACAATGCAAGCAAATGACAACAAAATCAGGACATGAAGATTGCTTTTTCCCACATCAAATGCAGATTGAAACTGGCGTGAAAGCCAACAGTGATGAGACCATGCATATCTGTCTGGGAAGGGAGTACCAAAGTTGTGAGACAGCACTGCAAAAGCTCTGTTCCTAGTATCCACTGGCTGAATAGATACTTGGAGATAGGCCAGAGAGCAGGGGCTCTTCAATTCATTTGAGTGCTTAGACAGGTTCATACAGGTGTAGGTGGTCATTCAGATGTGGTCCCAAACAATCTGGTGATTTAAAGGCCGAAACCAGCATTTTGAATTGGACTTGGAAAAGAACAGACAACCACCAAAACAGAAACAGATGCAGGGGTGGGAATTATGCAGCCCTCTGGAGGCTTGTCTACACTGTTAAAATTCCAAAATCCCCCTACGGATTCCCCCGAATCTGTGGCGATCAGGCCACATGACATACATACTTTTCCCTCAATCTGGGGTGATCAGGCTATACAATCCATCACCAAAATTTGGGGCATTTGGGAGGTATCTTGCCTTGATGCATAGTTTTTAGAATTCAGGGTGGGTTTTTTTGGATTTTCAGCCACTGCCACCATTGTGACCATTTTAAAGCTCAGGAAGCAAGTTCCCAGCTGAAGGGAGAGGTTTTCTCCTTTCCCCTGACTCGGCAGCACTGCCTTCACCTGCTCTCCATTCGCTTGTCAATTGTTTCAAGCACCTCCTCCTGTGACAAGAAAGTGGGTGGAGGCAGCGCTGCTGAGCCAGGGGAAGGGAGAAAACCTCTCCCTTTAGCCAGGATCTTGCCTCCTAAGCTTTAAAATGGCCATTCTTGCTAGGATCTGACCACTTGTGGCAGCAGCGAGTGGCAGCAGCTGCATCAGTGGATGAAACTAAATAGGGACAGTCAGGTAGTGAAGACAAGTACCCAACGTCCCTGATGAGAATAAATTCTGCACAGGGCTTCAGGTAAATGGGGGGACGCAAAGGGCAGGACTCCATTTGGACTTTTGGCCCCACATGTAGACAGGCCCTAAATCATGTTGGACTGCAGCTTGCAGCATTCCTTACCACTGCGTGTACTGGCTAGGACTGGGGGGGGGATTGCAACCCAGCATCATCTGGAAGGTTACATGATTCCCATTCCTGGTGTAATGTAATCCAAACTGGAAAGAAAGGACTTTTTCAGATGGGGAACCCCCCCCCCCAGGAGGTCAGGAGAAGAATGGGGCTGTTGCACTTACAGAGCCCCATTTCAGATGACGCAGTCTTCCTCCGTCGTCCGTCAATAAAAAGTGGCACCCGCAGCATGGAGGAAGGCTGGGAGGAGGAGGAATGTGCTGTATAAAATGGGGCTCTGTAAGCGCAACAGCCCTGTTCTTCTCCCGACCTCCTCATGGGGGTTCCCCCCATCTGAAAAAGTCCAAAGTGGACTTTTAGTGCAGTTGGTTCAAGATGGGTGACATGTGGTGTCTGTTGTGCATTAGCCTGGCAACCACATTTTGCATTAACTATTGCTTCCCAACACTTTTTAAGGGCAGCTCCACATAGAGCTCCTTACACTAGTCCGGTGGTTCTCAACCTTTTCTTTACCAGGGACCCCTTTAGAAACAACAACACCTGATGATGATGATGATGATACAATTACACCATCCATTAAACCTTCCCTCAGAGGCCCTGGAGGGGGAGGGAAGTCATTTCTCCTGCTTCTTCCTGCAAGTTTGTGGCTGGAGAGGATTGAATGGCAATGTGCAGGCTAAGCCAGCCAGTCTTTGCTTTGGCTCCTGTCACATGGCCACTCCACTGCAGGGAGGAGGTGGGCCAAGCAACTTTGAAGCCTTCATGGACCCCCGGTGAGAACATCATGAATCCCTGGAGGTCCATGGACCTGAGATTAAGAACCACTGCACTAGTTGAGGCAAGGAGATCATTAAAGGATGGGTTGCAAAATCCATCTTCTCTAGAAAAAGGTGCAGCTTTGGCAAAGCAAGAAAGCTTTGCCAATGTGATGTGGGGCTTAATTGAAATATTTCTAGTAAGACACAGGTGGTGCTGTATCCTCCCTCAAACAGTTGTATGCACTCCTGTTCCTTAGTTAAATATATTTAGGTGTTCTTCAGTAGGGGCAAACTGGTTTGGCTTCTCTCTGAAAGAAGAAGCTGACAGCCAAGTCTGGGTGAAGGCACCCCTAGCTTGTTCGCAGCTGCTAATTCAATACGGAGAAATGTAAGGTGCTGCATTTAGGGCGGAAAAATGAAATGCATAAATATAGGATGGGAGAGACCTGGCTGAATAAGACTACATGCGAAAGGGATCTAGGAGACCTAGTAGACCACAAGTTGAACATGAGCCAACAGTGTGATGCGGCAGCTAAAAAGGCCAATGCGATTTTGGGCTGTATCAATAGAAGTATAGTGTCTAATCAAGGGAAGTAATAGTGCCACTCTATTCTGCCTTGGTCAGACCTCACTTAGAATACTGTGTCCGGTTCTGGGCACCACAATTCAAAAAGGCTATTGACAAATTGGAGCGTGTCCAGAGAAGGGCAACTAAAATGGTGAAAGGTCTGGAAACGATGCCTTATGAGGAGAGACTTAGGGAGCTGGGTATGTTTAGCCTGGAAAAAAGACGGTTAAGAGGCGATATGATAGCCCTGTTTAAGTATTTGAGGGGATGTCACGCTGAGGATGGAGCAGGCTTGTTTTCTGCTGCTCCAGAGACTGGAACACGGAGCAATGGATGCAAGCTCCAGGAACAGAGATTCCACCTCAACATGAGGAGGAACTTTTTGACAGTAAGAGCTGTTCGGCAGTGGAATGCGCTCCCTCGGAGCATGGTGGGGTCTCCTTCCTTGGAGGTCTTTAAACAGAGGCTGGATGGCCATCTGTCGGGAATGCTTTGATCGTGATTTCCTGCATGGCAGGGGGTTGGACTGGATGGCCCTCGTGGTCTCTTCCAACTCTGCAATTCTATGATTCTGTGATTCCGGTAACATTGGCATCTAGGTAAGGCAGGTTGTCACTCACTCTTTGCAGTTAACAAAAACAACAAAAGAAAAGAGAGGGGAATGGCAGACACATAGCTTATGACTTCAGAGCTGTCCTTTTAAAAATATATATTAAATCTCTTTCTCAAAAGAGATGGTACTAAAAACTGGAGGAGGGGGAGGGCATCCAATTGGAGATAAGGAGATTGTACAAAATCAGGAAGGAACCACTCAGCCAATGAAAAACAGCATCTAGAGAGGTTCTCCAGCATAATCCAGCTAATCCATGTGCGGTCAATGCCGAAAGAAACAGGAGCTTAGTTCGCTTGCTAGCCGGGAAGCGCAGTAGCCTGTAGAGCCTGCCGGCTATCGGTGGCTAGCTAATCTCCATGGTTTTTCATCTGAATGGAGCTGGCATCTGCGTGCTGTTGATTCACATCAGCCAGGGACAAATTCATTTTCTGCTCCTAGCTTAGCAGTCCCTTCCACTCCTCGGATTACAAACTGCTTAGTGCAGAAGGCAGGCCCAAGGAGCTGAAAACAGCTGCTACCAATAGATAAGAAGGTAGTTTGGGCTTTCTGGTGCATCCTCTTTTGCTTATTCTGCTAGGAGAAAGAAAGGAGGAGTCTGGACAGAGGTGTCCCAAGGATGATAAGGGTGAATGCTTGTGGGAGGATGTCCACAGTTCCTGGCCTCGGTCAAGGCTGAAGATATTGTGCAAACTTTCACACAAGATAGACTTTATCGATCATCATTTTTAAAGCATGAAAATCCATACATTTGGCTTTGGCTTTCCTAAGGCATCAGCGAACAAACAGTGTGAGCAATTTTATTTGTTTGACCTGCCCTCTAAATGGTTTTGGAAATTTAAATTTAAAATGTAAGTGCATTCCTCTTTTCGTTGTCATGTGCCTTGAAGCCATTTCTGACTTACGTCGACCCTATCCAGGGGTTTCACAGCAAGGTTTTTTCCAGAGGAGTTTTGCCTTCGTCTTCCTTTAATGCTGAGAGAGTGTGACTTGTTCAAGTTTCCCAGAAGACTCTCATGATTAAGTGGAGATTTGAACCCTGGTCTCCAGAGTCCTAGTCCAGCGCCCAAACCACTACAGTATGCAGGCTCTTCTCCTCACAGAACAATCTAGAAAACCTAGTTTTAGTTCAAGATGTCACATATCATTGCATAAAGCAAGGCTGCAGAACATGTGGATGCTTATTGGACTACAGTTTCCATCATCCTCTACCTTTTACTAGGCTGGCTGGGGTGATGGGAATTCTAGTCCACATGTTTTCCCCTTCCTTAACATCGATTCCTTAGTATCAATCTGTTTCCCAAATGCTAAAATTTCCCAAGTAGTAGAATTTTTGGATTTTCTAAATCATATTAGTTAAGTCATTAAATCAGGGCATGTATCCCATGGGCTAAATCTATCTCCAAAGAATGCTTCTTAGCCATATAATTCTGTCCCCAGAAGTGGAGGCCTGTGCCGCTTGAAACATGGAGCTCAAGACAGGAATACTCATCATGATTTATGTCTGCATCACTGGGAGGGAGGAGGGTTACACCAACTTTTTTTTAACATTGTGTAAGGAAGTATCCAGTAGCTCCTTGTTCAATGCCTTTTCTTTGGCCCTACAGTGGCAACTAGACAGCATGCAAGAGAAGCTCCCCCAAGAGCCAATGGCCAATTTTTGTCCAAAGGTCTGCCCAGGCACCATCCCACTGTCTCTTCCTGACCCTCCAGCATCCAGAATCTCTGCCAGCACTGAATAGGAGCCCATGTCCCATCAGTCCCAGCCAGGATAAGCAATGGTTAGGAATGATAGGAGTTACAGTCTCTCAACACCGGGAACTCAGTTCCCAACTCCTATTCTTGCATACATGGGGAAGAAGCACAGTGAATTGTTGTTTTGCTTCCAAAAAGTTACGTTTATTTTGTTGCATTTTGTTTTCTAAAAATATATGTGATTCACTTTCAGACACAACTATATCCCTATATATATAATAAGGTAGATTTGCTACTATAGCAAAAGCAATTTTCCCCCCATTGGACAGTTTAGCTGTTATTGAGAATTTCCAATATCTCATACAACACATCAGTGCAGCAACAATAATACATAATATCAGTTCTTGATATGCCAAAGGCATAGTCTTTATAAAGGTCAACTTTAGAAAACTGAAGAATCTAAAAGAAGTTTGACATTCATTATCTTTTCAACGTATGTATTAACATTTTTCCAAAACTTCTTTGCTAATTCACATGACTATGACTTATAAAAATCTTTTTTTGTCTTTCTTTTAATACTTCCAGAGTACTTGACTCTATGAACCAGATATCTTATTAAGAATTTTTGAACATCATTTACATGTCATTATATGATTTGTTCATCACATTGTGCCCTTACGGTCTACACATTCCATATTCCATCTGTGTGATTCTTTCTAATTTTCAAGAAAAAAATATTGCTCACCACATCCTTGTGAAGTTGGTTTGTCTGAGAGATGGGACCTGGCCCAGGATCATTACATGAGCTTCTTAACTGGATGGGGAATTGAACATGGATTGCCTCAGACCTAGTCTGGTACTCTAACCACTACACCATACTGTTTCCCAAGGTCTCCATCTGAGACACTACAGAGCTATTGACACTCTGGATAGACAATGCAGGGCTAAACGGATGAATGGCCTGATTTAGGATAAGGCAGCTTCATATTTTGGAGGAAATTTTAAAAATGCAATCAATTGCATGTAGGCTAAAAATAGTCATGACCAAGTTTGCACAATCTGGGAAAGCTCAAGTTCCATATAAGAGAGAGCAGGTCCATTTGTCTTTTGTGCGAATGACTTGGCTCACTCGACTGTGTGACTTGCTATTAGCCCCAGCCAAGCATGTTGTCCCTTTTCGCTCTTGAGTTAATGAGGCTTCTGATTGGAGCAAACGGCTGTAGTTCTACTCCCAGGTCTCAGTTAGCGTGTCTACTGCCTGAGTTCCACTTGGTTCCTGTGCACTGAGAATGGAATAAACACCATTTTTGAATGAATGCTTTTTTGAAAAGAAAGAAAGAAAAAGAAAGAAATGCCAGGGCAGAAGAATGGTGGAAAAAATGGAGAGAAACTAGGATTTGTACAATGTGGTACAGTAGTGATGGACAGAATTAATCTGGAATTAATTTGTTACTCAGCTAAGCTATTTCCTGTTGGGGACTGTGAGAGATGGTAGCATATCTCACAAGTATAGTAATTAGTATTCACAAGAAGAAGGCTAGCAACAACCAATCCCACACCACTGCGCACACACACACCAGCGGCCGGGGGGGGGGGAGGTCTAGAAGAGGTATAAAGCCGACTTCATCTTCTTTGGTAAAAACATATAAAGTAGATTTACTTACAAATGCTAAAGACTTCATAACACACAAGCACCCAGAACATTTGGCACCTTTTAAAATTAATGGCATTTTAATATGATAGATTGTTTAATTGTGTCTTAACTTTTTAATCATTGGGATTTAGCTTGATCCTCTTTTAGCCTTGTTGTAAGCTGCCATGGATCCCATGTCAGGGAAAAGGTGGGATATAAATAAAATAAAAATAAAACGTGCCTGTTATACATGAAGCAGAGAGAGAACACTGCAGACTACAAAATGGAGGACAAATAAACTCAAATTAACTGCAGATTAACTGATGTAGGAAGAGAGAGGACATGACTAGAAACACAGAATCATAGAGTTGGAAGAGACCACAAAGGCCATCCAGTTCAACCCCCTGCCATGCAGGAATACACAATCAAATCATTATTGCACAAGGGAAGGAAAGTGGAAGTGCAGCCCAATAATAGTGCCTCCCATCCTGCCTTATTGGATGGCGTCGGTGTTCTTCTGTTCCAGTCCCATGGGAGACAGTGGTAAATGCAAGTCTTTTTTCTAACTGGAAAAATCCATCAGAAAAAAGACTTGTGTTTACCACCATCTCCCATGGGACTTGAATGGAAGAACAGCTGTAGAGTGCCAATGTCATGCGGGAAGGCAGGATGGGAGGCACTATTATTGGGCTGCACTTCTGCTTCCCTTCCCTTCCATTGTGCAATAAGCCTCTTAGACTAACAAACAGGAAATGATATGAATACATGCTGTACTGACACTCTTGGAGAGACTGTGTATAGGCATGTTAAAGTTGCTATCTCTAACACTTCCCACATACCCTTTCCTCCAAAGCACAGGTTCTTCTCATAAAAAGTTCATACATATGGTTTGTGTCACAGTTCTTTAGCTTCTTTTATCAACGAAATGCTAAGTTTTAACCCAATTCAGGTGTAGTTAGTGCTGGTTAATCTCAGCCCTGAGCCAGCGTGGTGTAGTGGTTTGAGTGTTGGACTATGACTCTGGATACCAGGGTCTGAATCCCTGGTCTACTGAAGCCCCTAGAACATTTTCACATGTCCTGCTTTCAAGCCAGCTGTCATCCATCCTATATTTGTGCGTTTCATTTCCCCTTACATTTATCCCATGGTGTTGAAGCGCTCTGTTGAAATTCATTTTGTTAGTATTGGTCCAGCTCTCCAATCTGTCGAGGTCATTTTAAATTCTCATCCTGTCTAGAGTATTAGCTACCCCCTAATTTGGAAATGAAAGCCAGCATGATGTAGTGGTTTGGATGTTGGACTAGGGCACTGTGAGACTAGGGTTTGAATCCCCGCACGGCCATGGAAACCCACTGAGTGACCTTGGGCAAGTCACACTCTCTGTGCCTCAGAGGGAGTCAGTGGCAAACCCCCAGTGAATAAATTCTGCCAAGAAACCCCCATGGTAGGTTCACCTTAGGGTCGCAACAACAACAATTTGGTGGCATCTGCAAATTTGATAAGTGTGCTTTCTGTTCTATCATCTAAGTCATTTATAAAGCTGTTAAACTAGGCCCAGAACAGAATGCTGAGGCTCCCCACTAGTCACTTCTCTCCAGGATGAAAAACCAAATGTCATTCAGAACCCTGCTAGAATCATGTAGAAGCCAGCACATGTGCAGCAATCCATGATTAGGCCTCTCCATTACACTTGCTTCCTCTGAATGTCTGCATGCCTTTATGCAGAGTTATGTGGTGACACATCAGAGTTGGGACCAGTTGGAATTCTTACCAATTCTCATGCTGCTCACCAGTTCTAATAATTCTTAAAAAGGGCTTTTGTTTCCTTTCATGTTGTCTGTTCTTTCCCTTTTCTGTGCTATGCATAATATCCCATTATCCTCAATTAATGCTTAGTTATGGTGTGTGTGTATGTGTGTCTTTGGAAGGGTACATATACTGAAAAGCCGCTCTGGGAGTGTCTCTCTGTTAGGGATGGATACAGCCAATTCCATTTTCTCCCAAACGTATGTTTCAAGCCAATCTTTCCCTCCCATTTATGAAGAAGTGTATGAATGTTGGCAAGACCTTGAAATACTACACAAATGATATTTTCACCCTTTTGCACCAGATGCATTCTGCGGCTACAGCTATTGCATGCATGGTGAGGATTATGCTTTCCTTAGTTGGTGTAGAGTTGTTAAAAGTAAGAAATCGGACAGAAAAAAAGAAGTAGCAACCATAAACATGACTGGATATGCACAGACTGGATATGCATATTCAAACCCCAACTTTTTAGAGCTAGCCAGTGAAAAAGGCCTAGTATCTGAAGAGATAATCCTGGGGGTATCCAGGCAGAGTATATATTGCTACTGGCTGCCATATTTGTTGCTGTAGTTCTCACTAAAAAAAGATGGCATTTCTGTTGTCCTGTTGTTTAGACGTAAATTCCAGCCATTGTCCAAGCCCATGCCTGGTAGGGGTGACCTAGGTGGCAATTAAACTTTCTCCTCATCTGTGGTGTCCAAAGCCATCAACAATCAAACCAACAACTGCTGCCTCACCGCCTCTTGGGTTCTGTCTCTTGGGCATACTAAATTGTAACCAAATAATGACAATGGGACTGATTGTGGAGAACTGACGTAGATGGCTTGAATTATTAGTTTATTGCATTTGAAAAGATACTAAATTATCACTCTCTGATGTATTCACTAGGTACTGTATTGTCTCAATAGCTATTTTCAGGAGTGGAACAGAGGTGAAATATAGAGGATCGACATGTCACTGTTTCATGTTGTTCCCAGGAAACAATATGCAGCAAGTGCGTGTGCGTGTGCGTGTGTGCGTGTGTGTGTGTAATTAGCTGCTGTCACCATTCCACCACCTGTGATGGTGGGTAAAATTAATGTGAAGCAACAGAAGTCAGTGCTACGTGAACTGACTTTCAACCAGGCACTCCCCTTTCCTCACTTCAGATCTTTCTCATTGCCAAACCTCTAGTGCCTTTTTGATGTCAGCCATGTGTCTGTGGGGTGTTTTCCCCCTCCCCCTGTTATTATTTATTCCTTGCAGTAAGAAATAGAGTCTTTAAAGTACAGGGCTAAAATGAGACAATTTAATATTGGAAAAGGTAATATTAGCCTCCTCTATTGTTCCCTTCTTCTTCTTCTTCCTCCTCCTCCTCCTCCTCCTCAGTATTGCTGTTGCTTAGTGTTGTTTTTCTGAAATAATAGGAAACTGGTTGGATAGAGGACAATAATAAATGCCTCATGCTCTCAGAGTGATGTACTGTTTCCTGCTCCAGAGGTTCAGAAAGACCTTTGCAAGCAGCAACACCTGATTGCATCACTGGAAGGAGAAATGCCAAAAAAGCTCTTTGATCGATCGCAGCTGGGGCTGTGGGTGCTTGATCCTCCCAGAAATAAGGGTAAGGGGAATGGTATGTTTACAACATAACAATTTCTAAAACCATTTCTTCATGATAATGGAGAACAGGTTGACAATATGTATGATAAGAAAATATATTCAGGGTCTTGGCCATGTAGCAAAATACAACAAAATCCCAAATATATATCATGGTGATACTTTTATTGTTATGTTGTGCCTTCAAGTTATTTCCAGCTTCCAGTAATCCTAAACTGAACTGGTAATATTAAAGTGACCCTCTCACAGGGTTTTCTTGGCAGGGGTTTTCAGAGAGGTTTTGCCATTGCCTTCCTCTGAAGGTGAGAGAGTATGACTTGGCCAAGGTAACCCAGTGGGTTTCCATGGCTGAGCAGGGATTTGAACCCTGGTCTCCAGAGTCCTTACACCCAAACCACTGGCTCCAAAAGGCACAAAGCACATTATGCTTGCTTTCAAAACACAGTGACATCCTCATAAGGCAAGAATGTTAAAAACCATACAAAAGGAGACAAGTGACAATATCAGAGGCAGATGTAATACAATTTTGGTTCCATTAAGAGCAACAAAGTCTCTTCCTTTGACATCCAGGCTTTTATCACCTAGCTTTTACTGCCTTTTCTCCTCAGTCCCCTCATGGCTAACAAGGGGTGTGCCTGCATCAATCCTCCCTCAAGACCACCTTAAAAACAGACTGAAGCAAATATCTCAAACAAGATGCTGCCCTATGACTCTGACACCATCACTTTTCTTCTCCTTTATGATTTTTAACATCCCTGCCTGAGGAAGAAGTCAGTGAGCTTTGACAGCTGCCATAATATATTTGCACCTTTTGGTTGGCCTAATAAAAGTATCACAGTGATCTGTATTTTGGATTTTGTTGTAAAATAGAAAATGGTTTCCAAGTAAGGCTAGCAAAGGTTGACATTTTTCCGGTTGGTATCAGTCAGTGTTGGCTATAGAAGGAAGAGGAAGGGTGAGACCTATAGGGGGAAAGTAAGAGGGTTTTATAAGTAGCCCTGCTGGAACTCTGTCCCACCCGCCTGACACACATTTTAAATATATGGCCATCATAGGCATCTAGAAGCAGTAGAATCATAGAGTTGGAAGAGACCCCAAGGGCCATCTAGTCCAACCCCCTGCCATGCAGGAACACACCATCATGTAGCCTCTTGTGTGTTCTTTTTCATGAATAACTTTTGCTATCTTGAACACAACTTGATGTTGCCTGGCCAATGGAAAAATGTGTTCCATTTTTCAAATTTGAAATGTTGGAGGGCATGGATTTAGCCACTGATTTCCATTAGATCCAGATTGGGAAATGATGTCTACTAGGGGGCTTTCCACACTCTGAAGAAAAGCAACAGTGCAGCAGGAAGGTTCCATCTTCCATGCTGCTTTCCTGAATGACATCATTCTTTCATGCCGGTCCCATGGGAGACTGAGTTAAAAACGTGCCTTTTTGCTAACCAGAAAAACCCATTAGCAAAAAGACATGTTTTTACCTCAGTCTCCCATGGGACCAGAATGAAAGAACACCAGAAGAATTATATTGTAAGCCGCCCCGATTGCGCTGCAGAGGGGCGGGATATAAATAAAATTTTATTATTATTATTATTATTAACATCATGTGGTAAGGCAGCACTGAAGACAGAACCTTCCTGCTGCGCTGCCGTTTTTCTTCAGAGCGCGGTAAGCCTCTTGGTTCACAGCAAGAACCAACATGAAACTGTGATCAGGTCTCTGATTTGTACTGAAGCTTACAACCATAATTTCTGTGTTCAGATATAAAAGGAAACTATACTTAAGACTTTCTTAAGACTAAACTATGCTTAAGAAAGGAGGAGGAGGAAGGCTGCATGTATGACCAAAAGGTTGCACATATCTCAGCTTATTAAACTGAAATTTGTTCATTGGAAATTCAGCTGTGGTGTTTTGATAGTCCACCTCCTTTATTTACTCTAGAGTCTCCCAGTTATGGCTAGCAGCCCAAGAGGTATAAACAGAAACAAGAAAGGCAAGTTGTTTCAATGAGTTTGTTTGCCTGGATGGGGGCTGCATTCAGCAGTAGTCTTTTTCCAAAGCATTGTTTTGGTGTCATCTATGAACCAACAGAACAGTTAGCTCATCAGATATTAACACCTACTCAACTGCTGCTTAAGATGTTTCCTTTAAAGTCACTGGCTCTTGACTATGTTTCTGTGACAGCTGAGGAAATTGCTGCCTACCTCCTGTTCTGCTCTGCTTAGGGAGAAATAAAGAGACACAAAGAACAGCTGTTAGTTACGGAAGAGAAACAAATGGGATTTGCAGTGCCACATCCAACTCTTACAGAATCCTCAACTTTGTTCGTCCTGGGCGATAGAGCCCTGTTAATGAAGAAGGTGGGTTTTTGGCCCTCTCAGCAACCTCTGAAGAGAGATGTGTCTGCTATGAAACCTAGCAGCTTCCATGGCAGTGGGCTGGTGAATCCACTCCAAGTTTTATTCCAGACATTAAAGCAGTGGTTCCCAAAACTTTGGTGCTCCAAATGTTTTTGGACTTCTGCTCCCAGAATTCCTAACTGTTGGCCAAGCTGGCTACAGCTTCTGGGAGTTGAAGTACAAAACACCTGGAGGTCCAAAGTTTGGGACCCACTGCATTAATGGACAACGAGATTCAGCGCTTTGGATAGTCCATGTTCAGACCTGGAATGGATTCACCACCCCACTGACATGGAAGCCACCGCTTGCAACTAGATTTCTGGAAGCAGCCCAGCATCATCACCCTCTCCCTCCCAGGGTAAGCTCCTATGTTGTTAATGGCTCCCTAATGGTGAGATGCTCAGGTAGTCTATCTGTCTTCATCCTCCTCTCATTCAGAGAGCTGCACCTGTTGAACTCTTTTACCTCCTGTTCTTCAAAACAACAACAAAAAGCAGGAATAGGCTAGTAAGTAATCCCACTCCTTTGAAGAAGGGCAGCTTTGGGAAGAAAGGGCAAATAAAGTGATGATAGATAGATAGATAGATAGGCAGATAGGAGTTAACATCCTTCCACATTTAGACATGGGGTTGGGGAGGAGAGATTTTCATCACCATGTTGGAGATAAGGAAACCTTCTCCATCTGGAAGCCCTGCAGATGACTGGTGTACAAATCTTATCAACTCCAACCAGCATGACCAATGATCAGGCATGATAGGAGTTGTAGTCTAAAACACCAGAAGGTCACCAGGGGCCCCTTTTGCCCTGCATAATTATGGCAATATGATCCCATTTTAGCTACCCTATGGTATCTGGGGGGTTGCTGTTTGGTTGGACACTAGAACTCTCTGGCCGAGAATTCTAAATATCCCTCTCTAAGCTACAGATCCCAGTATTCCACAGGAAGTTGCCATGACAAAGTAGAATCATTCAGCTCCAACAATGGACTGTGAAAGGGTCCCAGGTTTGGGAGTCCAAAGTAAAGCACCCAAGACTATAAACCTGTAATCCCAAGACTATAAACCTAAAACATTCCAGGAATCTCTAAAATAGTCTTGTTCCTGCACAACAACTGACATGTGCAAGGATATCCCATTGATGTGAACAGTTCTGGACAGGAAGACAGTCCCCTTTCAAAAGGGGGGTCTACATGGTGGCAGTTACACCAATGTACTTACTAGACACCAGAAGGAGAGGACAAAGGCAACCAGTCAAGAAGTGATGCAAGGGAGATTTCCCAGTACATCCAACTGGCCAAATCATCTGGTTGTTTGAGTGGGAAGGGCACAGCTTTGCCCCACACTGTCTGGCAACCGTCGCACTGCCCAGAGCAAAAACTCTTGCAAAAAGAGGTCCTAGTTACCTGCTTGGGCAAAATCTGGAAAAGGAGTTCTAGTTAAACCACCATAAGGGCTGCAAGAAGATTCTGGCTTGAGCAGCCAGGCCAGAGTTCACCAGGTCACAGTCTTCCCTACTACAGTAAAATGTATGGTATTTCTATTTAACTTCTAATAGTTATTTCTAAAGATCCAGTATGGTATAATGGTTTGAGTACTGGATGAGGACTCCAAGGTTCAATTCCCCCCTCAGCCATGGAAACCCACCAGGTATCTTTGGGCAAGTTTCACTCTCTCAGCCTCAGAAACAGCCAATGGCAAATGTCTTCTAAATCACTCTTGCCAAAAAAATCCTATGAGAGGGTTGCCATAAGTCAGAGTTAGCTTGAAGGCACACAACACAACAACAACAACAAATTATTTCCAAACCATCATATAAATTGGCATGTATGTATGCCAGTCTATAGAAATTATCAGACACCCTAAATATGGCAGGACAACGAAGCCAGGAGATCATGAAAGGGCTTCCCTTTCACATGACATCCTTCACAGGTTGTCATGCTCCCATGCTGATTCTGTTCCCCTGGTGCTCCTTTTAATTAATGGGCATAGCCGTGAATAGATTGCCCGTTCCATTCCTGTCACGGAATGTGCCCCGTTATGCTGGTGCGATGCCAGCTTCAATGGGAGGTCCATTCCAGAACACTTCCAGGTGCGATCAGGACATCCAGGTAAGTGACACCCTTTTTTGTACCCTCCCCAGGTTACTTGGTATTTTTTAAGTGTGTTTTTGTGCTTGCTGTCACTTTTTAAAGTGTATTTTTCCTTTAAACTTTGAATTTCTCCCGTGCTTGTCCTCTCACAAGAACAGCCCGGGATTTCAAACCAGGAAGTGAATGCAGCTCCGAGAACTCCATTCACTCCTGGGCTGCCGGGGGTGGGGTGGGGAGGGAATGTCACGCAATCAAGGTAGAGTTAAACTGGATCAAGGTAGAGTGAAACTGTCTGTATGTGTGTCGGAACAGGGATGGGAGGGGGCAGGAGAGGAGATATCAAGACGGGGGCGCTATTTTTGTCCCCGTCTGAAAATCTCCTCTGAGTCCTGCATTCCTCCTGCTTGGCAATGCATAAGGAGCCACCACCCTAACCCCACAGTCTGCCTCCCTTGTCTAGAGTTTACTTGCTCTAAATCCAGGCTTTTTTATTTTTTAAAAGATAGATTCTAAATCTTTCCACCTCTCACAATTGCATTTGTTATTTTGCAAAGCAACAGCCATGCTCCCATTCCATGACAGGATCCCAGAGTCTTTTCTAGTTTTGCACCCCTGATTTAAATTGGCACATTTGTGTTTCCCTGCCGTTTGTGCCAGTTAAGAGGGATCTGCTATATTAAGCTCTTCTTTTTAAATAACAATCACAGCTATGTTACTATTTTTTAAAAAAATAAGGAGAGGGGTGCTGTCTACTGTCAAGGATTTGGAATGCACCAGTGCCTCCAGCAAAAAGCAGATGGAGCTCATGGCATCAGGAGAAGTGTGAGGCCTAAACACATCTACTACAATGAGAATCTCCGCCTTTCTTGCTCCCACCCACACCCAGAGGGGGGGGGGTCAACACCAGATTTGACTTGGAAAGGTAGTTGTAACCATTAACTGCTAACAGTTTTTGAGTGTGTACAGCCAAAATGTGAACTCCCAGCTTGAGACATTAAAATGTAATCACTGCAACAGCTGGCTGTACATCACGGCATGCCGGCATGGAACAGGGAAAAGAAAATACCAAAGCTCAACCATGGAGAAAGAAACAAAAAAGGCAGCTCAGCAGCTGGCATCCCAGGCTAGCTCAGCAGATTGTGGCTAAGGTGTGGGTTGTCAGTTGAGACTGGCGTATGGTGTCTTAATACAAATGGCTTTGAAACACAGGACAAAGCTGTGATGATTGGGAATCTGTTGTGTAGCCTGTACAGTGGTAGGGGATGGCCCAGGACAAATTTTTAACATGGGTCCCCTCTATTACATACCATGAATCAACCTCATTGATGGAAACTTTACTTTCCTAAAATTACACCATGGTTAGAAGAGGGTTCATGTCAGGGTTTGGGGAGAAGGGGGCTCATAAGCAGTACCCTCTTGAAGTGAACTGACCTGATGGTGATGGATGTTGGTACCAGGAACCACCATTATAATTTCCCACAAGTACATTCCCCTGAGTAAAGCTACTTCTGAAGTAGTTTTGGTAATTAGGCATCTAGAATCTGGAGGCTAGGGTCATCAAGGAGCCTACTGAGGCATTAAAAATCCCTTTAGATAGAACAGTCTGCCAGATGTTGATGGTGTCCTTGGCACCATCAACATCTGCCCTATAATCCAGGACAGAGTCCTGTTTGAAGCCCCTTTGTGGACTGGGGAAATCATGATGGAAGTGAAACCTTATCAGCTGCAACCTCGAGATTCTAGAATAGGAGTGGGCCACCTGTGGTCCTCCAGACATTGTTGGATTGCAACTGCTACCTGCCCTCCCCATTAGCTATGCTGACTAAGGATTATGGGACTTGCAGTCCTACAGCATCTGCAGGGCCATCTATTCCCTACTCTAGAGCAAGTTCATCGCAGGAGGGCTAGTATCCCAAGACACCACCTTGTTAATGTTTAGAAGATGCTGAAACTGAGCAATTGCACAAGCTTGTGTGAATCATCCCCAAAATGGAGGATTCAGCTTTCTTAGGCTTAATAATAGCTCTGCAATTTAGCGCTCTCTGAAGATTCTCATCAATGCTGTATTAACATGTTGGGTTTTAATGATGCCTTTACAGCCTCTTGATGGAAACTAGTAACAAGCATCTTTAGAAAACGGGAAAGATCTGAGACGATGCAACACAGCCAATTTCTCTTCAGGGGAGAGGAGACCTAGTGGGAATGGCAATTTCCTTCCCATGTCTTCTGTCCCCTTCTCTGCTGGGGAGGGTGACACTTTGCAGTTGGAAAAGGCCAGATCCGCCTTCATACACACACCAGTGGCTTGGCTGAAGGAGAGGATTAGAGATCCTGTGGTGAGTTTCCCTTACTCTTCACAAGAGGGGGCCCTAAAGCCTAATTTAGCAGCCTTTAATCCAAGTTATTCTGAGCCATGCTTGTCGCCTCCTTCATGCGTTCCCAAAGGATGATGGGCCGATTTCATAGAAGGAAAAGCCTTAAGCAAATTGTGTCACATAAGAAAATTGATTTTTCAAAACTGACTTTTACAAGGTTGCCACTTTTTTCACACACCCCTCCCCACATCTCTTTCCTCCTCCCCAATATCATTTCTCTGCAGTCTCACAAGGCTGCCTTGAATCTAAGGAAGTCAGAGATTCCTTGACTAAACTAAAACAAATGTAAAAGAAAAACCCACTTCTTCTCTGGCTGTAGCTACACTGCAGAATTAAAGCAGTTTGGCACCACTTTAACTGCTGTGGCTCCATCTTATGGAATCCTGGGATTTGTAGTTTGTTGTGGTACTAGAGCCCTCTGACAGAGAAGCCTAAATATCTCTCAGAATTACAGACCACAGAATTCCATAGCATTGAGCCATGGCAGTTAAAGTGGTGTCAAACTGCTTTAATTCTGCAGGTTGGATACAGCCTGTGTGTCCTAATAAAGCCTGTTTTTCTACAGGTGCTAAGAATTAAGATCACTACCCTCACCTGTGTCTGCTGATGACCCACTCTGTGATTTGAAAGGGGGGGGTTATGGCAAAGGGAAGATTTTTGACACAGGTATAAAGGTGTCTGATCTTGGAAACTAAGCAGGGTGAGTGCTGGTTAGTACTTGGATGGGAGATCACCAATGAATACCAGGTTCTTTCGGCTATATTTCAGAAGAAGGAACTGGCAGAATCACTTCTGAGTATTCCTTGCCTAAGAAAACACTGTGAAATGCATGCGGTTGCCATAAGTCAACAGGGGAACTGCAGGTACATACACAAAGAAAGTGTGTGCAGACTCCATCCTTCCCACCTCTGGGTGCCCCAGCTTTTGCCCATCCTCCACTCTCATACCTGGTGTTGTTATTGCTGCTGCTGCTGCAGTTAACATTATTTATACTCTGACTTTCTCCCAAAACTGGCACTCAGGGCAGCTTACAAATTAAAATACAATATAGTTAAAACATACAAAAGATCAACATTAAAATGGAATTAAATAACTAAACATTTAGCAATTTAAAATATACAGTTAAACATGGTTAAAAAGCGCAGTTTAAGCAGTGAGAATGGTACAGCACTCTCTTAAAAGCTCTTTCCTTATAAATGTTCAGTTCTCAAAAGCCTTTTGGAATAAAAGTCTTGGCCTGCCAGTGGAAGGCATGTGAAGAAAGGGGCATTCAAGGCACTCTAGGGAGGTTTCAAAGCTTGGGTGCTGTCACCAGAAGGCCCTATTTCACTTCACCACCAATCATCCCTGTGAACATGGTGGGAATGAGAGAAGGTTCTCTCTTGAGGCTCTCGGGACTTGGTTAGGCTCCTGTGTTGAAAAACAATCTGTCAGACAGCCCAGACTTAGGCTGTATAGGGCTTCATAGGTTGTTACCACCACATTGAATTCTACCTGGAAACAGACTGTCAACCAGTTGAGCTGTTGTAACAGACCCTGTAACCAGCCTCAGTTAGCAGTCTGGCTGCAATGCTGATGTTTCCAAACATTCTTCAAAGCCAAGTCTACATAGAGCACATTACAGTAATCCAAATGGGGTGTAACTGAGGCTGCTGATACCACTGCAGAAATAATACAGTTTGACACCTTTAGCTTCCATGGCTCAAAGCTATGGAATTCTGGGATTGGTAGTTTTGTGAGATATTTAGAAATTAGAAATACAGTAGGATCCCATATCCATGGGGGATTGGTTCCAAGGGGCTCAGCAGAAAACTAAATCTGCAGATAATAACGAATGCCCCATTTTGGCCCCGGGAGTGATCCCAGGGGCAAAGAGAGGTGGGAGGCAGATCTTTCCTCCCTTTCCTTCACCTCCATGTTGCTGTTTCAACCCCGGGAGTGTTCCTGGGGGCAAAGGGAGGAGCGAGGTGAGTTCTCTCCTCTCTTCCCCTCCCTTCGCCCCCACACTGCCATTTCCACCCTGGGAGCAATCCTTCAGCACCACCTTTTGGGGGGTGTCACTCCAAGAAATAATGGAACCATATTAAACAACGCCTTGTAAGTCCTACCCCAGCCAGGTGGCCCAGGAGATATCAAAAGCCACTGAGAGGTCCAGCTGAACCATCATGGACACAATGTCCAGTTCCCAGTGTTGGTCACCCACCATAAAGACCAAAGCTTTATCCCCCTATTTCTTTAGTGGACTTCACAATTCCTTTTCTACTGTCAATTAGTTGTTCTATATTTGTCTGTGTTAAATGGCAACTATGCCCAGGAAATATGAAAGCAGAGAAATGAACCTAAGTGGTATTTCTCTGTCAACAGGAGGATGGGCAAAAAGTTTGGAGTAGCAGGATGTAGGGGCTTACTGCACTCTGAAGTAAAACGGCAGTGCAGCAGAAAGGTTCTGTCTTCTGTGCTGTATTACCGCTTGATGTTGATGTTCTTCTGGTGTTCTGCCATTCTGGTCCTATTTTTGCTAATAGATTTTTCCAGTTAGCAAAAAGACATGGTTTTGCTTCAGTCTCCCACGGAACTGGAATGAAAGAACAACACCAGCATGCAGTAAGGCACCATGGAAGACAGAACCCTCCTGCTGCCCCACCACTTTACTTCAGAGTATGGTAAGCTCCATAGTCTCTCGAATCCACAGATTTAGTATTGTTATCATCATTCTCAATGGGATCTTGTAGCAGCTTTGAGACTAACTGAGAGAAAGAAGTTTTTAGCATAAGCTTTTATAGCTATGTCTTTCAATCATTATTGTTAACAATATTATCATTATTACTACCACCACAGCTACTATCATCATCATTATCAGGCTTCAGCGTGTTTTGCTAATTACAAATCCCTGCCAAGCCATTTTCCTGCCTGTATCTGAAAATTGTATTCCTGTTTCCTTGAAGATTCCCCTCACCACCGGTAGAAACAGATTTACATGTTTCTGCTTCATTCTCTAGTCAGGATACAAAGTTATTTCATTTTTACATGCAAGAACAAAACCTTTCCCATGTATTTTTCCCCTTACTGGGTGAGCTTCTGTACTTCTTTCAGATTTTAAAAAAATGAAGGGACTTTAGTGAAAACTTCAGCATGTATTCACGAAAACCAATGTGGGGTTTTTTTTTCCCCACAGAAAAGAGTGTTGACTGTTTTCTGTGCATTAAAAAAAGTGTACAAAAAGCAATGCGGTCCTCTTTTCTTTTCTGTTTTTTTCTTTTTTTGCAAACAAATTTGGTTTTCTTCTGCAAATGAATGTCTTTACAAATAGTTGCAAAATGTGAAAAGTCTCATGGCACTTGACTGTATTTAATGGATTTAAAATGACACAAATTTGAAGTATTCTTTACATCCCTATTCCCAAGCATTTTAGAATGTCTTTTGATGGTGTTTCTGAGCTTACCTTATCATTTCAAGGTGGCCAAGGGCATTGTATAGTCTCGTAGTGCTATTACACATCTATCTGTGCTTCCTGATCTTTTTAAAAAGGCCCATGGGATGAGTCAACTCATGATCTCTTCCCCTGGGCTTTAATAGCCCTGCAGGAAACTGGTGAGGCTACAAATCTCCAGGGAATTTTTTGTACAATAAAAGACACTCACACACACTTCCCTCATAATTAAGGTAGGTGAATGAACTACAAATTCCACCCATAGGAATTTCACCAAAATTTTCATCTTCTTTGAATTTCTTTTGGACTAGGGAAGAATATTTTTTTCCACGTCAAATGGAATGAGTATAACTAGGAGAAAATGCTCAGGAAATTGTTGGCACAGCACCCTAAATAAAGGATATGTCAGAACAAGAGCTGGGCTGTGAAAGAGCCATATAAACATTGTTCTCCAAAGGGAAGAAAAGAGAAGTCAAACCAGGTCCTCTCTCACATACCTACATTGTTTTCTTTTGTTTCTGCCTCAGAAGAATTTCCTTTGTCCTCTTTACTCCAAGACATCTCCACATGTTTTGTTTTGTTTTGTTAAAAAAAGAACAGTTGAACAAAGGTTGGACTGAAGTCACTTCAGACAGCTTTAAATATGCTAAGCTTTTTTGTTTCTGCAATATAAATAATTAATCCTCTTAGAGCTTCAAGAGCTGAAATGAGACATTGATTTGGGATGGCTTTGACTTGGCGCTTTCATTCTTTCTTTTGCTGAAAAGAAATAGAGTAACGATCTGGTGGAGGGCAGAAGGAAAAGGTGGGGAAGGAGAGATACTAGAGTTGAGTACCTACAGATGGGCAGATAGAGTATTTTCTAAAAGTGTTAGGTCCCAAGATATGTCTTAAACTAGGGGTTTGTCTAAATGGCAAAAAATACTCCTCACAAAATGTGAAGAGAATCCTACCTGTCTTAATGGCATTCCATGTTGTTCTGCCATATTGTGAAGAAGGAGGGCCCAAAATGCCAAAAACTATGAGGGAAAAGCTTTTGTGGCTTTTCCTGAAGTTAAAAAACAAACAAACAGTGGGGAAAATGTGCATTCCCCTTCATTGGGACAAGCGATTCGATATGAATCACTTTCCCATACAAGAGGAAGCATAAAGATTATTGCCCAGATGAGTGCGGAGGCGGGGCTTGCAAACAAGGCAAGCGCACAGCACCACCATGTTGGATTTTCGCCTTAGCGAGTGAGCAATAAAATGGGGTGTTGCCTTTTTTTCTTTTTCTTTTTTGGTAAAGGCAAAATATTGCTCCGGTGCATATTTGAAATAGTTTTGTTTGTTTTTTTAAATAAAAGTTTGGTGGCAGAAAATTAAGATAGGTAAAAAGGGTGGGGGGGATCAGTCATGTCCTCCATCTTGACTTGCAGGCATGTGACGCTTATGCCTGCCCCCAAAAAAACATTAAGACAAGTCGTAGCTGCTGTGATTTGACATTACTATGAAGCAATCTGGGTTGGTTTGTTTGTTTGGCTCATATAGACAGAGCCTCTGGCAGCCCATTTTTGGCAATGTACCGTCAGTTCTCTGATCCATTGACAAATTAGGCAGATTAAGCTCTGGAGGCTCAAATTGGTTTAGGCAGTCCTTATCTAAACATAACCAACCCAGAAGAACACATCAGGTCTCATAAAAATTTCACACCCAAGCAAATGCCTTAGCCTGAGCAACTTTTTAAATTTGTTAGCCACACAAGCTCATGCCCACCAGCCTTTTCTTTGACATGTCTTCTGCCAGTGGCCCTTTTGATGCTCATTTTTAACCCCTGCTGGACTCCCATCTATGTAGGGCAAGGGAAAGTGCAGACCATGGGATTCATGAGGCCCACAAGACCACTTTGAGGTCCCTGGGGCACCGCAATGTCATACTGTTCAATATTTCACAGTTGAAAGCCGGAACACCTATGGCCAAGCAACGTCAGAGTGTGGTCAAGTGGGAAAAAGTTGTTATTAAGGAAGAACAAAAAAAGCTAGGAGACACTGCGCTTGTTTGCTTTTTCCTATGCTTACTCAGAAGTTTGTTTAACTATACTAAGGAAGGAGAAAATATATTTTTAAAAGAGAAAAAATTAGAAGTAAGATTAAAAAGTAATATTAAGTATTTAGGAATAAATATTACAAAAGATTTAAAAGAATTAAAAGAGAAAAATATTATGGTACTAAGGAAAGAAATGGAAAAGAAGTTGGAAGAATACAAAAATATTCAACTATCATGGTTTGGAAGAGTAGCTTTAGTTAAAATGAAAATATTACCTAAACTAATTTTTTTGTTTAGAATGTTACCAATAAAAGAATCAGAAGTAGAACTGAAAAAATGGCAAAATATGTTGAATAAATATTGTAATGGAGGGGAAAGGACAAGATTAAATAAATTATTTTTGGTATATATCACAGAAGGAGGGAGGACTTGGTCTTCCCAAAATAAAAGGATATTATGAAGCTAATCAATTAAGATATGTTATAGAAGGAATTGTAGGACAGGGGGATTTAGAATGGTTAGAGATAGAAATAGGGAGAATAGAAAAGAGAATATGGAACATATTTTTTGATAATTTTACAAAAAAGGAAATTAAAGGAATTGAGAATCCATTTCTGCAAAATATATGGGAAATATGGTATAAATATAAGAGAGAATTTTTGTCTATTGATTCAGTATTAACACTGGTTATAATGGGAAAAAAAATTCCCAAATAATTTGAAGGAAAAAATTGGAAAGGAATTAAAAAAAAGAGGACTAGATAAAATAGAGGGATGGATAGGATGGATGAATGAGAAAGGGAGTATAAGAGAGATATTATGTGGAATGAAAATTTCATGGTTTAATTGCATACAGTTAGAACAATGGATTAAAAATTGGAAAAAGAATCATAAAGAAACAAGGGAATTTACAAAATTTGAAAATTTGGTGGAAAAAAAGGTGAAAAAAGGGATGATAATGAAAGTATGAAAGGTATTACAAGTGAATTATATAAAATATTGATAAAAAATAAGGGAAAAAGACAAAGGGGAATATTTAAGGAGAATATGGGAGGAAGATTTGAAACAAAAAATTGGAGATCATGAATGGGATAAGATATGGAAACAAAGACATCTAAAAAATATGTCGAAATGGATAAAAGAAAATTATTATAAAATAATACAGAGATGGTATTTGACACCAGCAAGATTGCATAATATAGTTAAGAATAACTCTAAATATTGTTGGAGAGGTTGTCAAGAAATAGGTACATATATGCATATGTGGTGGAACTGTAAATTTGTACAGCAGTTTTGGGAAATGGTTTTCATAGAAATAGAGAATATTCTGAATAGAAATATAGAAAGGAAACCGAGTATAGCATTGATGTCAATTTATAATGGAGAGAATGGGAACCAAGCAGAAAAAGATTTAATAACAAATTTATTAACGGCAGCAAGATTAATTATAGCAAGACATTGGAAAATGCAAATAAATGTACAAGTGGAGGAGTGGTATAAAGAAGTTTGTAAGATGGCAATAAACGATAAGTTAACATGTAGAATTAAAGTAAGAAGAGGAAGTTGGAAAGAAAGTGACTGATAAAAATTTGGAAAGTATTTGTTAAAAAAGTATTACAGACAAAAGATGGGAGGTTACCTCCACAAGAAGAAATGAGATTCTGGAAAGATTAGGTAAGGGATAATGGCTCCGGTGAAGGGGAGCACTGAGGTGGGGGGGGTAGGGGAATTAATATTTTTGTATAGAATTATAGTAAAGAATTTATGTTAACTTTTGAAATTAGTTAATAGAAAAATTGCGATGTTTATAGTAATTTTATGTGTTATAATAACTAAGTATTGATTGTATAATATAATGTATGATTCTCTCTGGCTTTTCTTCGCAAACGAAGATTCAGGAAGGACTCATCCCGCGCTTTCTGCAAGCGCACTGATGACTAAAAAGGCCAATCCAAGATAAACAAGTCTGGTTTCAAAAAGCACAGCAGAAGGTCTCCTTGGGTGATGTTTTGGGGTTGTGATTCTTTCTGCGTTGTCGTTTCTCTTCAAGACTTGTTCGGCGTGAGTTCTCAAATAAGTTTGCAGCATTGTGGATAGTGCGTCTCCATGCCTCCCGATGCGAGGCCAGGGCGGACCACTGTTGGTGATCAATTTGGCCGAGCCTGAGATGTTGTTTCAGGGAGTCTTTGTATCGCTTTTTTGGAGCGCCCCTCTTATAAAATTAATAAAAATATTTTTTTAAAAAAAGGAGACACTGTGCTTGTTTGCTTTTTCCTATGCTTACTCAGAAGGGTAATATTCTGTCCCTTCCTCTACTCCACCCTCACTTCATTAATGGAGTGCAAACTACTTTTCCACATTGAACTCAGTTTGAGACAAAAAATGGAACATTTTAAAAGCAGCTGAAAAAGTGGCAGGGTGGAGGATTACTCAGCCTACCAAATTGGGACAGATGAGAGGTATACTGAAAGACAGCTGGGCTGAGGAACTACAAAAGGTCAGGTTTTCAACAATTTGATGTGTCCCTAAAAGACAAGCTTCTCAGTCTGAGCAGAAAGACCAGGTTCAAAGACTTTATACATCTGCATTGAACTTGCTGGCTCCTCGATCAACCCTTTTTGAACAAGAAGCTATCATTACATCTCCTGGCCATCTACATAGACATAGCAGAGATCAAGCCAGGCACACATCACTTCTTGCTGCAAGTTGCGTAGGGCCAAGCTTACCAGACAGAGTGAGGTGGTAGCAGATTCTAGAAAGCAGCATCAAGGTGTCGAAAATGTGAGATGTGCATCAAATAGCCCACTAAGTTAGACCCTTCCCTAAATTGCCATGGTGACCTGAGGTTGCCATGGTGCATCATCTCTCTCTCTCTCTCTCTCTCTGGCTTTTCTTCGCAAATGAAGATTCAGGAAGGACTCATCTTGTGCTTTCTGCAAGCGCGCTGATGACTAAAAAGGCCAATCCGAGATAAACAGACCCGGTTGCAGAAAGCACAGCAGAAGGTCTCCTTGGGTGATGTTTCCGGGTTGTGATTCTTTCTGCGTTGTCATTTCTCTTCAAGACTTGTTTGGCGTGAGTTCTCAAATAAGGCTGCAGTGTTGTGGATAGTGTGTCTCCATGCCTCCCGATGTGAGGCCAGGGCGGACCATTGTTGGTGATCAATTTGGCCAAGCCTGAGATGTTGTTTCAGGGAGTCCTTGTATCGCTTTTTTGGAGCGCCCCTCTTACGCTGACCCGTGGCAAGTTTACTATAGAGTATTATTTTGGGGAGCATCATGTAGAAGCTGAGGAAAGGGACTTTTTAGCTATAGCATCCCACATGTGTAATTCTCTTGCCTTGCAACCTTTGACTGATATGAGTGTGAATTCATTTTGGTACCACGTTAAAACTTGGCTACTCACCCTAGAATCTGAAACTTAGTGATCATAATTTGTTTTTGGTACATTGGATTGAAGGTTCTATTGATTTTTTTTAAAAAAAAATTGTTTTAAATTGTGTCATTGGTTGTAGGCTGCTCTGAGATCTTCAAATGAAATGCAGGATTTAAATATATAAATATCTATCTATCTGTTTCTTTATTGCATTTGTATACCACCTTTCTCTCAGCATCAGACCCAAGGTGGCTCACAAAGACCATCATAAATATAAAGTGAGTGTATTGACCAGTGTATTGATCGATCTATCTATTTAAAATCCTACCTTTCTCCTGAAATAGGACACAAAGCAGCTTACAACCAAGTTAAAACATGAAATAGCTTTAAACTCCCTGATGTTAAAAATGATTTTAAAAAATTAAATAAGTTATCACACTAAAATATTAATAATTTAATTTCAACAATTGAATAATGAATTGAAGAGTAATGGGTTCAAACTACAGGAAAAAAGATCTCACCTAAACATTGGGAAGAACTTCCTGACAATAAGAGCTGTTCAGAAGTGGAATACACTGCCTCGTAGTGTGGTGGAGTCTCCTTCTTTGGAGGTTTCTGAACAGAGGCTGGATGGCCATCTTTTGGGAATGATTTGATTGTGTATTTCTGCATGGCAGAAGGGGGCTGGACTGGATGGCCCTTGAGGTCTCTTCCAAACCTATGATTTCATTCAATTATGTAATAAATTCAATAAACTGAATTCAACAAATTGGATTGAATTGAAAAATGCAATAATTTAAAGCAGTATAAATCATTTAAGAACATTAGGGTAAAAGTACAGTCACTTTGAGTCCCAATTTGGGGGGTAAGTAGGGTTGTTGTTAATACAGCATGCATGCACGCGTGCACAAAAGACCGTTCTAGTCTCCTGTGGGAGGCAACTCCACAACCTGTGAGCAGCTAGCAATCAGACCCTCTCACCTGTCCTGACCAGACAGGCCTATGACTATGGTGGGACCAAGAGAAATTCCTTTCTCAAAGATCTTAAGATTTGTGCAGGCTTATATAGAGAGATTCAGTCTTCCAAGATCTATAGAACTGATGGAGCTTATAGTCTTCTTTTTATTCTTCTTTTTTACTCTCCACATGTTCTGTCATCTTGCCTAATACCTCTCAGTAGAGTCTCCAATGCCAAATTTGTGACATCTTTTTAAGTATTTAACATACATACCCCGCCTTGCTGTTTTCTCTCTCAGTTAAACTCCAGATACATACAACTAACTCTGCACAGCACTTGCCTTTTAATCCCTTTATCACTCTTATAGTTTCCTTGCTGGAATCTGCTCCTGGTTTTCAATGCTGGGCATGAAAAGACCTGTTGAAATGCATCAAGTTTTCAGCACTAAGGAATATACCTTAGTGACACTAAGCATCCCACATCGACAATGAGAGAATTAGTAGTCTTATGTGCTGATCACCATAAATCTGACTAGGCAAATTGTGTTAAAATAAGAGTGGGGGATTTTTAAAGTTGAGAATAATCCCATTAAATGATTTCTTAGAAGAAGAGTTAGGATATGAAAAAAATTGGATTATCCCATTTGAGGGGTTCCCCCCCCCTCCATCCAGGGAAAAAGTAAACCTATTAAAAGAATCTATTGTATTCTGTCTTAGTCAAAACAATATGAGGAGAGAAGCTATCCCTTTATTGAAAGTAGCTTGCCTCTCATAGGCTAAAGAGTCATATAAGAGAACAGCCCCTCCATGTACACACATATTTTCATTGCACGTAGGATCCAAGGTCTATATCACAAACCCGAGGGCACTGTTGTAGGTTTCTTGTGAATATGTCTCCGACCAAGCCTCTCAAGCCAATCCATCCAGCAGTCCAAGAATTTCAATCAAGTAGCTGTACAACACATTTCCACAAGGGAGTGTTGCTCTTCCAAATTTGTGTCCTTGTACATTAACAGGTGATGCAAGCCAGGAGGGGAGTCATGCCCTCCGACCACCAATTAAAGAATTTTATAGCAGCAGACCACATTTTCTCTTAGAAGTAAATCCCACTGGACTTACCCAGGTTGCATAGCACTGCAGCAATCAAAATTAGCATACATTTACAGGTACTTAGGCAAGAGTGTGTGAACTATGTCAACTCTGGAGAAGGCATCTGGGATTTCTAGCAGCCACCCGCATGATTACAGTCTCCTAAGGGACAGTGGTCTCAAGGACAGGTAGAGAACAATTGCCATACTTCATCCCAAATGCATGCTTTCTGCCATCAAGAAGACGGAAGGATATGGGACCGTTTATTAAAATGCTTGTCCCCTAAGACCTTCACATTGATGAGCAATCAGATGCACACAAGTTTCTGTCTGTTCGCAGGGAGAGGAGGAATTATCAAGTTCAAATTATGTGTAGAATTAAGACGTTGGTCTCTTCTCTACCGAAAGGAGTAGTGATTATCATCAAAGATGGAGTCTGTTTTAAAACAATCAGGCACTGGATGGGGCTGGTGTACCACACAGCAGGCCTTTCATTTCTAATATCATTATCATTTTGGCTGGATAATTTGAATTCTCAAAATACAAGAGCTGGTGGGCACTGGTTTGCTGGGGAGGGGGCGGTCAACCATCTCAGATGAAATTCTGAGATGCTTTTGATAAAATGTTTCTTCTTCAGTTAGCAAAATCATTTAGTACCTAAGCTACAGAGTGTTCTTATCCTGGGCCAAAAATGGGGATATCCAGTTTTGGTTCTGAACTCATATGTGATTATTTTATTAATCTGCATCATTCTGTTTGAATCATAAATGAGCCTTTTGCAGAACTAGGAACGAGAAAGAGGTGGCAAGAAGACAGATGAGGCCAACTCAGAGGCAGCTGGGAGAGAGGGATTGGAGCCAACTCACCAGTGCTGTACTGGAACCAGCACCGGGAGGATAAAAGCTCCTGGATGTTTTTATTAGCATGAACAAAAACATCATCTGCCAACCCATTCAGATTTCAGCTTTGCTCCACTCCTCATAGCACCTGGAGGTTAGGAGGATCGCTTGCTCAGTCTCAGCCTAACTACGTACTTGAAAGGTTGTTATGAGCTCCTTGGTTCAAAGGCACAATCTAGAACTAAGAAGTCAACAGAATTTGTAACTAATTACAAATAATTTTGTGCAAATGATTAGCTCCCTTTTCTGATAACGAATGAATGACTAAATTCCTTTTATACAATTATAACTTGATGAGGGATAGCATAATCTTCTTTTGCAATATAACTGTTACTTACGTACTTTCATACTTATGAGTATGTGGCCTCACTAAATGATTTGTACTACACCTCATGATGGGGGCATCCACACTAGAGAAATAATCCAGGCTGAAGCTGGATTATTTGCATGGCTCCTTCCTGTGGAATCCTGGGATTTGTAGTTTGGTGAGGCACCAGAACTCTCTGTCAGAGAAAGCTAATGGCCTTGTAAAACTACAGATCCCAGGATTCCATAGGAAGGAGCTATGCAAATAATCCAGTTTCAAACTGGATTATTTGTGTCGTGTGGATTCCCCCAATGTTGCTTCATGTCCTGTCATGGGTGTCACTGCAATGAAAAGACAATGTTTTGTATTTCTGGGATTCAGAGAGGTGTTTCCCCCCCAAAATACTTATTTTTATTACTTTTGAGAAAAGGGAAAAGAGTTACTTTTTCAAACTGTAATCATTATGATAAACAACTAGATTCTGGGATTTTGGAACTATAGGTTGCCCCCCACACACACCAGTACCCGTGATTTCAATTATCCATCATCCAAAAATATGGTCTCTCTAGGCATTTCCTACGTCCTCCAGCAAAACTCTATGATAACTTCTGCTGGAAGTTACCATAGAGTCAGTGTGAAGATGCCTAGAAAGGTGGCTTCTCTAGGCATTTCCTAGGTCCTCCAGCACAACTCTATGGTACGTTCTGCCAGAAGTTACCAAAGAGTTGTGCTGGAGATGCCTAGAGAGGCTACCTCTGTAGGCATTTCCTAGACATGATTCTATGGGGCTTACTATTACCCTCAGTTTTAAGTATTTGTGAGAAAACTGGGAACATCTCCTCTGTGCATATGGGAGGCAACTTGTATAGCTGATTATTTTAAAAGTACATTTCTGGAGATAAAATTGAGGGAGATGCCACTAGAATCATAGAATTGTAGAGTTGGAAGAGACCACGAGGGCCATCCAGTCCAACCCCCTGCCACGCAGGAAATCACTATCAAAGCATCCCCGACAGATGGCCATTCAGCCTCTGTTTAAATACCTCCAAGGAAGGAGACCCCACCATGCTCCGAGGGAGTGTGTTCCACTGCCAAACAGCTCTTACTGTCAAAAAGTTCCTCCTAATGTTGAGGTGGAATCTCTGTTCCTGGAGCTTGCATCCATTGCTCCGTGTTCCAGTCTCTGGAGCAGCAGAAAACAAGCCTGCTCCATCCTCAGCGTGACATCCCTTCAAATACTTAAACAGGGCAATCATATAGCCTCTTAACCATCTTTTTTCCAGGTTAAACATACCCAGCTCCCTAAGTCTCTCCTCATAAGTCATGGTTTCCGGACCTTTCACCATTTTAGCCGCCCTCCTCTGGACATGCTCCAATTTGTCAATATCCTTTTTGAATTGTGGTGCCCAGAACTGGACACAGTATTCTAGGTGAGGTCTGACAAAGGCAGAATAGAGTGGCACTATTACTTCCCTTGATCTAGACACTATACTTCTATTGATGCAGCCCAAAATTGCATTGGCCTTTTTATCTGCCGCATCACACTGTTGACTCATGTTCAACTTATGGTCCACCAGGACTTCTAGATCCCTTTCGCATGTAGTCTCATTCAGCCAGGTCTCCCCCATCCTATATCTATGCGTTTCATTTTTCCGCCCTAAGTGCAGTATCTTACATTTCTCCATATTGAGTTTCATTTTGTTAGCTTTGGCCCAGTTCTCCAGTCTATCCAGGTCATCCTGAATTTTGATCCTGTCCTCTAGGGTATTAGCTACTCCTCCTAATTTGGTGTCATCTGCAAATTTGATAAGTATGCCCCTAGTTCCCTCATCCAGGTCATTGATAAAGATGTTGAATAGCACTGGGCCCAGGACAGAACCCTGTGGCACCCCACTGGTCACATCTTTCCAAGACGAAGAGGAGCCACTGCTGAGCACCCTTTGGGTTCGGCCGGTCAACCAATTACAAATCCATTGAACAGTTAACTTGTCTAGCCCACATTTTACAAGCTTGTTTGCAAGAATGTCATTTACTTGAGATTTTTAATCTGCTGCATTAAAAAAAAAAGTTTCCCATGATGTGCACATGCGATGTTTCATACTTAAAAGAGAGAGAGTATAAGATCGACGTTTGATTGACTTACCAGTCCCTCGCTTATCCAAAAATCCAAAATGGCGGCAGCAGGTACTTTCCCTGTTTGTTAGCTCAGCCCCCCATGCTCATCCAGCCAATCAAATTGCACTGCCTGTTCATATCTGTGTGAATGTGAGTGTTCAAATGATCTCACATTTGCATGGCATACAGAGCTTTTTTAAAAATCCAAATGAAGCCCATGGCCTTAATGGTGGATTTGGCTGCCCCCCCTTCCGAATGACACATATTTATGTGCATGTCCATATGAACAGCTCACCGTACATTTGCATCCCGTTTGTCGTATTTTTACTCTTTAGACAAGCCCAAAGTTTACAATTTGTCTTTGAATTCTCAGATCTGTTTGGGTCTTTTGGATTTCATGAAAGGGACCTATCTCACTCTTCTCCCCCTACTCTATCCATTGAATATAAGAATCTGCTTTGATGCTGGGTTCTGTGACAATTTGAGGAGTTGCTTCTGTAGTCAGACTCACCAAGAAGAAAAAGCAAAATACAAACAGTGCTTTATAAGCAGGGTTTCTATTGGTTGTCTCCAAGTGGCCAGAAGACATGAAAGATGTCCTTACTAGTTTCCATTTCACTGGTAGATGTAACTACATTTGGATCCTCTTTTCCTCAGAGGCAGAAGTTTGAGCATTGACCTTCCTTTGCCAGATTTTCCCTGAGGCTTTTGCATTCTCTGAACCATCCAGCTGGGCCACAGAACTCCATCCCTAACCAGTGACACTAATAATCCAATTACTTTAGAAGTTGGGCTACGAAGTCTGAAGAAAATGAGCACAATAAATTCCCATTGCTCCCACAAGGAAAAAAATATGAGAGCTTCTCTACTCCTTCCCTTGCTTCCTTGCTTGCTCGCTCTCGCTCTCCCTCCTTCCATCCTTTTGCAAAGAAGTGGAAGAAGGAGAGATCTCCTTTCTCTGGTATGACTTCTTAATTAAACTTCAGAAGTAGATCTGTAGAGCTGTGAATCTGAGGCGCTAATTGGTACTCAGGCCTGGGATGTTGTTGGCTCGCCAGTGCTGTACAGCACAGGGGGTGGAGGAGTCAAAAGACAAGCAGTTGGCGAACAAAACCACAGGCGGTCTTTTGGCATACCAAGGTGTGTGAAATGCATGCTGGGAGCTGGCAGTCTGGCTTGGCACAATGCTAAAGCCAGAATGGCAGGCACTCATACTGCTTTCTGGAGCCAAGGGGGAAAGAGGGTGCTCAGCACCAGAGTAAGTTCCAGTCAAAGGTCTTTTATGTACAGTATTTGGTAGGGAAGCTGGAAGAAAATTACTCCCTGCCAATCATGCAAGAGGAAAAGCTAAAGATCAATATTATTGAATGGGAAGAGCTAACTGCTACATCACTTTTTCATTCTTGTGAAAATAGCTACCTCAGTATTATCAGCCTATAACAGCCACATACATATGCCAAGCTTGGATATACTGAGCAACAAGCCATATTGTTACCTGTAACTAGTTACTTGGGGGGGGGTTATGAGGGTGTGATAAAGTTACATTTCAAAAGCAATGTAACAAGTAAGAACAACATAAATTTATATATGTAACAAGTAATTATTTGTGCAACAAGTAATCATTTATAGTTATTTTCAAACAGTAACTTTTCAGGACATTTTTACTTTTCAGGAGCATTTTGGAAAAAAATTCCCAAGCATTATTCTATTCTCTTATCAATCATATGGGATTTTTGCCTCTCCAAAAAAGCAACAGAAGATAATTCAAAAGTAATGACCAATGTAACAAGTAACATAACCAGGTTTTTTTCCCCATAATCCTAATGTAACAAGTTGCCTTTGTTCATCCGTGTAGCAGCAACTGGCTGTAATGGATAATTCTATGAATCCTTTTTTAAAGTGTTCAAGCTCTACACATAAGCACAGTTTTCTAGAAGTGAAGGGATTAAAGATTCAAGTTTTGGTTTGCATAATAAGTAACAAGTACAGTCAGACCCCCATATCTGTGGAACCAATATCCACAGTTTCAGTTTTCTATGGGACACAAAATAGGGGGCACATGCCATAGAGTCATGCTGGAAAAAGCCTAGAGAGGCATCCTCTCTAGGTATCTTGTAGGTCCTTCAATACAACTCTATGGTATGTTTTTACCAGATTGAGTTTGCTGTTATCCATGGTTTCTGGCATCCATGGGTTCTGGGTACCAAACCCCCACACACAGACACAGGGGTCCAACTGTACATTGATTGAAGGGTGGGTAACTTTTAGGGGTGGGGGCTTCATTGCTGTTTCCCCCCACATTGAATTTGCACAGCATGGACATGGAGTGGGGATCCAGACTATAGTTGACCTCAAAATAAAAGACATGTAGAAGCACACACCTTGTTTTCCAGATGAATCATGCTTTCATGAATGAAATTCTGGAAGACATATGGTCTATACCTCCACATGGTCTTACTTCAGAAAATTGATATATAGTTCTGTGTCACATCCTACGTTTGCAGTATGCATCCATAAGAGCTTCTATTCAAACTGCTGGAACAACCTTTGGGCCATAATGGGCTGTCCAGTCTTTATAGTAACCATGTTATCTAATGGTGAGTCTGTCTTTTTCTTTCACATGAGGATGTTCAGGATTCATGTATAAATACAAAATAACAATATGTGGATATATTCTACCCAATGCCATGCGATCTTCCAGCTAATTCATAGGGTTGGATCCAGACTTTGTCAGATTTAGAGTAGATGAAAATAAACAAATGGGATTTAAATTTATCACAACTACATCTTATTGATTTCATTGGGTTTATTCGAATTACGACTAAGCCTGGATCAACCATTAACATCTACAATCAGAATTCTTCAATCTCTTACAACTGTGTCAGTTGCTGGCAAAATACAATTTTTGTTGAGACCTTTGCCCTTCTGACATTGATGGAAGCTCTGATGTTCCAGTCTCAAAATCCCAACCATGAAATTTAGATGGCAGGGAGATTATTTAAAAATCTGTGCCAGCATATAAATAAACCAGCTGTGCCTTTATGAAGCAAAACAGTATAGTGTGTGGCTTGGGAACTGCACTGGGCTGTACCATAGGCCACATGTCTTCATTAAGAAAGAAGGAGGAGAGCAGGCAGGCAGGCAAGGGTTGGAAGGTGGGTAGAATAACACAATACATCACCATTATGGAAATTTACTCTTAATAAAGAAATAATTTTTTCTATATATCATGCCGGGTTCATGCAAGAGGGAGCCTGGTGCATACTTGATCCCAGATGCCCAGTCAATCATTTCCCGTTAGCGTGTCACTCACAAGAAAGCTTTTGGCAAGAGCACAGTTGACTGCTTTACTCAGTATTAGCAAACTGCTATACATTACAAACACCTCCAGTGGCTGCTTGTCAAGCCAAGCTCCCTGCTCTCTTCCCTAGCTTCCCACCACAATTCCCACTATGACAGTGGGGTGGCAAACAATACAAAAGAGCAGAAAAGGGCTGGTGAGGAAATAAGGTTGCTTTGTAAGTAAACAGCCAAGCTGCAAAGTCCATGTTTTTTCATTGCTTTTTTACTTATATTCTTATCCTACCTACCAGTTCAAGACTGTACGTCCATGATGGTTTCCCATCCAATTATTGATCAGGGCCAGACCTCCTTAGCACCAGTACAGATGCTATACCGCATGCTTCCAAAACATCCTTGGGGGCTTAACAGTTGAGAGGGAGGACATATGTAGACTTAGGCTGCAGAAGCATGGCGGCTTGGGCTGAGAACACCATCATCAGCTGGTGGATGGAGCTTCCTCCTTTTTTTCTTTTTCTTCCCCCTGTAGATAGAACTCCAGACAGGGTGGTCCAGGACTATTTAGAGGGGGGGGGGAATTGCCAACACTTAGGGGCTTACTGCACTCCCCCCCCCAAAAAAAGTAGCAGTGCAGCTAGAATGTTCTGTCTTCCATGCTGCCTTACCACTTGATGTCGTTGTTCTTTTATTTTGGTCCCATGTAAAACCACATCTTTTTGCTAACTGAAAAACCTGAGACCAAAAAGGCATGGTTTTATCTCGGTCCCCCCACGGGACCAGAACAAAAGAACACTGGAAGAACGACAATATCATGTAATAAGGCAGCACAGAAAGTTGGAACATTCCTGCTGCACTGCCGCTTTTCTTTGGAGTACAGTAAGCCCCTTAGAAAACAAACTCTTTTAAGCACTAGTAAGCATTGCCCATTTTTTCCCCACCAATTGATGGAGCTGAGCCCAAGGGTACCCTTGGAACATTGGTGACAACCTTTTGAAGCGCTCTTCTGAGAACAGTTACATTTTCAAGTGGAGCAAAAGATGGGTTGTTGGGGCCAGTGATTATTCTCCCACCACTAACTTGCTGGTTTCAGAACAAGGTGTTGTTGGCAATGAGCCCCCATTCATACATTTCTTGCTGTTGTGATGGAGGTTTGACCATCACAAGACATTCAGTGTGATGTGTAGTACCAAGATGCATAAAAGCATGCATTTGGAACTTGTTTCTTCAGAGCAAGTTCTTGGCCAACTAAGTTTCTGTAAATAACACAGCAGATCTCTGCTTCCTCCATTCCTAGTGTGACTGCCTCTTTTGCTCTCTGTACTGCTTAGGAGTGATGGTGTAATCAAAGTTTCCAGTTTCTTCATTCAGAATACAAAATCCTTTGGCTCCTAATGAATGTAGAGCTGGGGAAATGAGAAACATAGTGAATCCGAAACTTACAGATTCACTGGTGGCACAGTGGTTAAATGCCAGTACTGCAAGCCACCACGTCGCAAGTTCGATTCCAGCCGGCTCCAAGGTTCACTCAGCCTTCCATCCTTTCGTAGGTCGGTAAATTGAGTACCCAGCTTGTGGGGGGCAATTAGCTAACACACATTGGAAACTGTTTAATGCAGTGTAGATGTGTAAATAGCTATTGCTTAAAAACAATTTGTAAGCCGCTCTGATAGCCTTGTGGCTGAAGAGCGGGGTATAAATAAATAAATAAATAAATAAAATTAAAAAAAATTAACAACAGTTGCAATGAACAGTATTTATGCATCAAGTCTCATATGGATTTTGTGCCCTTATTCTTGTACAAAGGGAAAAGGATGTAGTGCATACACAAATCACTACGATACCAGTGTGAGAACAAAAAGCTCCATTCTACAAACATTTTCCATTGCAATTGATAGACTATCCAGGAAATGGAAATACTAATGAATTTGCTAAATGAGTCATGCATCTGTTTAAGGCTTTTCTGAATTTTCTTGGTGCTTTCTTTGAGTGATTAAAAAAAAATTACCCAAGAAAATATTTATTCCTTCTCGATCATTCTGAGTGAATTCAATATAAATAGCAAGAAATTGTTTCATTGTGCTTCAATAATTAAAAAGTACAATGCTTTCTGTTTAAACAGTGAATGCTTAATCAAAATGGCTGCTCTGCAGGGACAATTCTGAGGGAACAATTTTGACATAAAGGCCCAAAGCAGAGTTGACTGCTGCTTAATAGGCACTGTATTATGTAAGAGTTCTACTGGTGGTAATACATTTAAGATGCATACTAAATTGAATTGTGGGCACCACAATTCACGAAGAATATTGACAAACTGGAATGTGTCCACAGGAGGGCAACCAAAATGGTGGGAGGTCTGGAAGCCATTATGCCCTATGAGGAGCCACTTAGGGAGCTGGGTAAAGAGAAGGTGAAGCGGTGACATGATAGCCATGTTTAAATATTTGAAGGGATGTCATACTAAGGATGGAGCAAGCTTGTTTTCTGCTGCTCCAGAGGAGACTAGGACACAGAGCAATGGGTTCAAACTACAGGAAAAGAGATTCCATCTAAACATTAGGAAGAACTTCCTGACAGAAAAAGCTGTTCAACAGTGGAATGCACTGCTTCCGAGTGTGGTGGAGTCTCCTTCTTTGGAGGTTTTTAAACAGAGGCTGGGTGTCCATCTGTCAAGAATGCTTTGCCGTGTATTCCTGCAGGGCAGAATGGGGTTGGACTAGATGGCCCTTGTAGTCTCCTCCAACTCTATGATTCTATGATATAGAATCTGCTGCTGCCTCGGAGTGTGGTGGAGTCTCCTTCTTTGGGGTTTTTTAAACAGAGGCTGGATTGCCATCTCTCTGGAATTATTTGATTGTGTATTCCTGCAGGGCAGAATGGGGTTGGACTAGATGGCCCATGTGGTCTCCTCCAATTCTATGATTCTGAACAATAGCATTTATTGTTAACTAGCTATACCTGGCATAACATACACAGTTATCTACATATATAAAATGCTTCATATATGTTCCCTCTCTGCTGATTGGACACTTAAGAAACAAGTCAAGAGTACGATCATTTGACACATTAATATACAGTATAACCTTTCAAATCAACTATAATGGCTAGTTTTGTGCTGAAAACCCCTCTGCCACCGCCATGCAACCGCACGTACATGCACACATAGACACAAACCCAACACTACACGCACACACAACACACACACCAGGACATGAGAGCCCCTCTGCCACTGCTATGCAATTGCACATACACACACACACACACCACACTACATACACACAGCAGGATGTGAGATCTACTCTGCCGCTGGCATGCAACCACACACACACACACACCACACTACACACACACCACCATGGCAGGATGCGAAAGCCCCTCTGCCACCATCATGGAACTTCACATACACACACACACCATGCTACATACACACACACACCACGTGCACCAGGAAGTGAGAGCCCCTCCATCACCACGCAATTGCACATACACACAACATGCTACATACACAGCATGTGCACCAGAATGTGAGAGCCCCTCCACCACCACCATGCACAAACACACACCCCATGCTACACACACCCTACATCCCCCATGCTATACACCCCCCATGCTACACACACACACACCACATGTGCCAGGATGCAAGGGCCCCTACACTGACATGTTTAGAAAGGACTTGAAGCCTTCCATATGTTTCCAACCCCAGTGTGCTGATTAGATGCCCAACTGGAAGCTTTGATTAGTCAGGAAGTTTCCTACTGTCAGGATCCAGGGCATGGTCAGTAGGGTCTAGGAGCCCTGATGCCAGGTTGTGTCAAGAATACAAGAGAAAGACTACAAAGCACAGACAGGGTCAAAGATAAGCCACAGTCCAAGGTCAGAGCACATACCAGATAGCCCAGCTACAGACAACACAGAAGACTACATTGTGGTAGCCAAGACTGAGGGTCGAGTGCTGCTCTTAAATAGCTGTTCCCCTGGCTGCTTCAGGTGTGCTGCATGATTGCAGTCAGCTGCATCTGATAGCTTGGCCCTGGTTCTTCCAAGACTCCCACAGCCAGGGCCTGAGTCTGCAAAGAGGCTGTGCCGGCTGCTGCACCCAGGGGACTAGTCCTGTGAGGAGAGGTGGATTCTGACACCTAAGCAGCCAATCAGCACACTGAAAATGCCAACATACCCAAGAGAATTATATATTTAGATTCTTAATTTTCTTAACTTCTTAGTTTCCTTAACTACCATAGGCAACAATCCTCTCTATCGGGATGAATTGGGAAACCCATAGGATACATTCAGAACACCAAGTAACATCTGGGGGCAGTGCATGACACATATGTTCTTTCAGGAATTAATTTATGTAGCCTAGGGTATGATACAGTCTCTTTAATACCTTCTAACTATCCCAATTTGACAAGGACAGTCTTGATTATTCCTGTCATCCCATTTTTTTCATCTGCTTTTAAAATGTCCCGTTTTATCTCTCTCCTCCTCCCAATTTTCTCCCTTGCCCTCTGTTTACTTAAATTGCTGTCACTGGTGTTTTAAATGCAATAGTTTGCATTCAGTTCAGCAGGGGACAGAAGATAGAAGGGGGGAAATATTGCCCTTCTTAGAAGGCTTGGGCAAAAAGCCGCAGATTATCCTAGCATGTGTGTTCCTCCTCATTAATAACATTTGTCATCTTGACCACACTCTGATGTTGTCTGGCCATATATCTCCTGGCTTTCATCTGTGAAATGTTAGAAGATATGATCTTTGCTTCTAACAAGGAGGAGGGCATGTTACCTTTTCATTCCATTATTATTCAATCAAGTTTGACTATGTCTTCTTGCAAATCTCCTACGTATGTTTAACGTAGCTTATGTGTGTGTCTATGTAACTTCAAGTCACCAGTTGACTTATGACAACCCAATGAATTCCATAGGATTTTCTTAGGGCAGCAATACTCAGAGGTGGTTTTGCCAGTTCTTTCCTCTGAAATATAGCAAACAGCACCTGGTCTCCCACCCAAGTACTAACCAGGGCTAGCCCTGTTTAGCTTCCAAGATTAGATGGGATCTGGTGTCTTTAGAGTGTTACCCTCAAGTTATTCCTGCAAGGACTCAACTATAATAAAAATAAAAATTATAAAACCTAATTGAAGAGACTGTAAGGTAAGTTATCATGCCTTTCCCAACTTGACAGTTTCCAGATGTACTAGATTTCAAGCATCCCAGGCAGTAATTGTACTAAGGGCTTTGAGGGAAGGGAATCTAGAATGTGGACAAAATTAAATTGACAAAAACGACACTTTTGAAGGAGCCAATAACAAAATGTGCCTTTAGGAATCATGGTGAAAAATACCATGGCATTTTTTGTAAATCCCATAGTCTAATCTGAAAATGAATATTTCTAATAACAGGCCAGTGAACATCCATTTAACTAGTTATACAATATAAATTAATCTTTGTGGCAATGAATTAACCTCCCAATGTCTATAATGTTTAACATGATCAAATGAATTTTCAAGCCTAAAATTCCAAGCTCTTTATCAAGGGTGGGCAAGAATGGTGGGCCAGTTTTCTGCCCACAGATTTCCCAAAATGCCCCTCCCCAATTCCCAGAAGTAGTCAGAAGTCTACTTTTGGATTTGGAAAATAGGTATTTTTCGATATTCAGCAACGTATTCATTGACCAAAGAGTTGCTGCAAACAAACTGGAGGGTATAAAGACCACTAATCCAGGGCTGCAGTTTCCTGATTTTGACATACATGGTTATGCATCTGAACACGCCATTTGTTGATTTATTTATTAAAAGCATCCATTTATACAAGAGCTCCCAAAATGAGAGGTGAAATGGTGGCATCCCTTTTCTGTCTTTTCAGTAAAGCAGGTCCTGGGTCTGTTGTTGAACGGCAGTTCCTATCAGCTCTAGTCCTCATTGCCACCAGTGAAAGTTGCTGGGAGTTGTAATTAAGCAACAACTAGAGGCCATGTGTTCTTGTCCTCCCTGCAATACAATCTTCTGGATTTCTAATCAGCATTGATTGTTTTTAAATATGGCACCGGTCACATAGAAGGCCAGTCCTGCCATTAGATAGAATGCACTAGCTGCCTTAGGCAGCAGAAATGTTGAAAAAGCAACAAATTGTTATTTGATTTATTATTACTATTTTCTGTTATTTGGCTATTATTGTGTTTTTCTGTACAAGTACTTGTGAAACCTCTTGTACCCTATGTCATAATGATTTGTCTGGCTTTGTAGTACATTGCCTTGGTGGCCTGAAGGATAATATATAAAGGCATATGATAATTATATTAATTGATTAATTAACTAATTAATTGGTTGGAAGAAGAAAATGACTTGGACTGCCCCAGTTGAAAGAACACCAAAAGTGTGGTCTTCCATATGTAGTGTTAGTGTCTAACTGGTCCTCGCTGGCTAGGGCTTGCTTAACACAAACAGCTGTTGCAGAAATTCCTAAATGGTAGCACTCCAAATTGTTAGTAAAGATCTGAACAATTAACTGTTTCTTTCTTCTTATTAAAAAAAAAAAACCCACAACCCTAATATGTGCGGGAGCAAGCTTTTCCCTGGGAGCCTTGTTTTTCTATTTGTAAGTACCTTTGCTTCATAGAAGTACAATTAAAGGAAATGTTTTCCTGGGCATTACTTTTTTAACAGAAAATTTGGTACCAGAAGCCAAAAAAATAAACATGGAAAGAAATGGGAGAAGTTCCTATACCACAAAAAAGAAGAAGAAGAAGAGCAGTTATGTATATTTCAGCAAACATTTTTATTCAAAACTAATAATATGCACATGTGTAATGAAAACAACCAAGTCAAGGCAGTCTTGCATAAGTAAACAAAAATACATAGAATTTTCTAGAGACTACTTGAAGACTTCTTCCAAAATGTACATGGGGGTGAATTTTTCTTCCCCCAGCCCCCCCCCCTTTTCTTATGATTTTGATTTTAGTGGCCAGACTAAACATCTATGCTTTTTAATGTATTATTTTATTTTATTTTATTTTATTTTATTTTATTTTATTTTTAGCATGTTGGGGGCAGCTGGTAAGCCTTATCTGCTGTCTCCTTTTCTCTCGTTTTGCTGTCACAGTCAGATAGGCTACAGTAATCCCATTTTTTCCCCCAGCTCAAGCTGGAGACTGGAGACACAATGTTATGACCCAACCCTGAAAGCATGTGTTCGTCCAGCTTTCCTTCACCAATTTACCAATGTTGATGCTACTAAAAAACTTCCAGCTAGATAGAGGACAGGGAGGAAACAGGGACTGGGTGGGCATAGAAAGACATTATAAAAAGGGAGAGCTTCACTGCCAGAGGCTTTATTAACTGATGTATGACTTTATATTAAAAAAAAAATAACCCATTTACCAGCTCATGAGTTGTTTGTATAAAACCATACTTGACAAATTATGCCTTCTTTCTCTCTGCCTCTCTTTTCAGTTTCAAAATCTTTGTACTAAGAGTTACAATCTAAAGGAAAAGGGCTTGGCTTGCATTTAACACCACTGCTGATATAGCCAAATATGCTTACATTTGTATTAACAAATTAACAGATTCAAAAACAGGATGCTAAGAGAAAATCTTTTATTGTTGCTCTGGGTTGCTTTTTTTTAAGTTTAGCTTAGAGTGGTTGTAGTCTTAAATAAATTCATAGTAGATACATCTCATAACTATGCAACTTGCATCAAATGTTGACACTAAGGGCATGTAAAGATATATGTTTCATCACTGCACTACACTGTAGAATGCTTTCTTTCTGGGATACTGCTGAATATAATATGATCTAGACCGAGTGCCATATCCTGCCTTCATAATTGCATGTTTTGTACAAAATGGTACACATAGAAAGGGCAGGGGGTGCCTTCTTTTGACCTTGTTTATTTTTATGAGTACAAAAGTGTACTTAAACAGTGCTGTTATGGAATGGGCACGTCATCTGCACTGAGCTGTCTTGAGCATGTTGCCATAGTATTAAGGCTTCCCCAAGAGCAGTGGTTCTCAACCTGTGGGTCCCCAGATGTTGTTGGACTACAGTTCCCAGGAGCCCTCTGAGGTCTCACTTTGACAACCAGGTGGTCCTCCCAGTCATTAGTGAGGCTGCGAGTTCAATCCTACAGCCTCATTAGTGACTGGGAGGACCACCTGGCTGTCGAGATGAGACTTCAGAGGGCTCCGGGGAACTGTGGTCCAACAACATCTGGGGACCCACACAGGTTGAGAACCACTGCCCAAGAGCCTAAAGAGGTGAAGAATCAAGGCAAGCTATTGGAAGAGCAGGAAACCAACTAATCAGCCAGCCACATGCACACTGTGAGATGGCAATGTCTCTATCTTACACTGAATTCACCAGTCAGAAGACTGCTGTCCACTTTGTCTCCCTTATTGTTTCTGTGTAGGGTGTAGGTCATGTGTGGTGGTCCACAGAGATGTCAGCCATCTCTTGTTTTATTCTGGGTTTAGCATCTGAACAAATTCCATTCCAGCTAAGAACCGTGCCATGTTGTTTATTCCAATCACTCTGATATTTGCCCAGCTGCTACCAATATGGCTTCTCACATGGAACTTTCTTGGTAGCTTCTGCTTCCTCCCAGGACCTGTGGTGCCTGTTATAAAGAGACTATCTTTGGTGCTACAGATGACCCTCAACTTTCAAAGGGGTTAGGAGTGCAGGATCCCCATGAAAGTAGAAAAACCGCAAGTATAGGACACTTTTTTTTACCCGAGAGAACACTTCTCTAGACACTTCTAGATCCTCCAAGGTGATTCTGTTGTCAGCTTCCACAGGAAGATGACCATAGAATTGCACTAGAGGACCTAGAAATGCCTAGAGAGAACATATTTTTTCCTGGTTGCATATATGGCAGTAGCAGAGGCAGCAGCATATATAGTAATCCTTTTATAATCAAATCCGTGAATGTTTAACCTGCAAATGTGGATGGATGATTGTAGTTTTTATTACCAATGTAGCCTAGTTGCTGCAATGCTTCAAAAGGAACTGTCTCTGGTGCTAGTTTTTGTTGTCAGTATAGCTTAACAATACAAGCTAACATGAATAATTATGGGTGTATCCAAATTAAGAAGGTACTATAGCAGTTTGAGACCACTTCAACTCTCCTGGTTTCATATTGTGGGATACTGGGATTCATAGTTAAGAGTTTGATGAGGTACTTAGCAACCCCTGCTATACTGTCCTGAACTATATAGTACTGGAGCTCTCTAGCAGAGAATTCTCAGTATTGCAGCATATTACAAATCCAAGGATCTCATAGGACCGCTAAAGTGGTATCAAATTGCTTTAAGTATGTAGATCAGATACACTCTAAATCATACTTATAGGAGATCAGTTGAAATAAATGAAACTTAATATAGTCTTAACTAACTCATATTCCTTTGATTTCCATGAGTTTAATCTAAGCACAAGGTGTGGGACCTACTTGAGCTAAACATTTGCATTAAAGTTTATATTCATCTCATATCTGTTGTCTTGGTTTTCCTGAGCCTGCATATAAATTCTTCTTTGATTTCAAGATCTATCAGAAGCCTACAAAGTATTTGCATGTACAGTGGTGAATGAAATTGAAAGGCACATGCTGAAAGAACTGAGAAACTGAAAGAAACTGAAATCAAATGCAAATTCCGATTGGTTGAGAGGCATGCATTTCACTATCACATGTTAACCTTCCAAAGGCCAGTTGATGTCCAGGTGTAAAATACATAGATACCATGTATCCTGGTTGTGTGTTTCTTCATCTTGTCATGAATGCCAATGGCCTGCTGCACAGAACTAGGATTTACATTAAGGATATCAACTCTTTGGCCATCCAGATGTTGAAGAATTACTATTCCCTTCATCTTCGGCATTGGCCACACTGGCTAAGGTTAATGAGAAATGAAGTTCAAAAAGATCTTTGGGGAGGGGTGACAGGTCCTCCAGCCCCATTTTAGGGAATAAGAAGTTCCCAACATATGCGAATACCAGTTTGTCTTCAAGTATTCAGAGAGAAAAAATGCATTTAAAAGCTATATGAACATGTGGATTCTCCTAGTTTGTCTATATGGCTTTGTGCCATTATGAGATTTCAGGTGCAAATCCTGCCATATAGCCCAGGTTGGTTTACTCTTTACCTTGGAAAGCTGAGGACAGTTCTGTTTTCATATTACTGTGTCAGTTTTGGAGGTGGATCCACCACCCTCCCTGAGTGTAAGCCTCATGAATCTGAGGAGTCTGAGAACTGGCTGCCCCTGCAGACCCAGGATACCTGGGCGTACAGTAGGCTGTACCCCTAGACAGGAAGAGTTTCACCCCAGGTTTGGATAAAGTGGCTTGATCCCTTCCTACTCCTCAAAAGTAAATCCATATGAAGACATGGATTTAGCTTGAGACCATCCGAAGAATCGCTTAACTCCAAGGAAAGTCTCCTTGTAAATAATGGTTTCTTTGGGAGCAAGTGCTATCCTTGAAAGCAGAGGTCCTTTCACATTACACAATTATAGTGCTATGATTCCACTTTAACTGCTATGGCTGCACCCAGTGGAATCTGGGGTAAGGTACTAGAGCTCTCTGGCTGAGAATCCTAAATGTTTCTCCCTCCACTGAAAATCCACGGGTACCATAGTTTGGAACCATTGCAGTTAAAATAGAATCATAGTGTTGTAATGGTGCCCTGTTGTGCAGTGGTTAAATGCCAGTACTGCAACCATAACGTTGTGAGTTCGATCCTGCAGGGCTCCAAGGTGGACTCATCCCTTCATCCTTTTGTAGGTTGGTAAAATGAGTACCCAGATCATGGGGGCAATTAGCTAACACATTGCAAACTGCTTAGAGAGTGCCTTGCACTATAAAGCAATGTAGATGTGAAAGTGCTAATGCTAAACAATTTGTAAGCTGCTCTGAGAGCCTTTGTGACTGAAGCACAGGGTATAAATGCTCTAATAAATATAAATATAAATATAAATATAAATATAAATAATGGTGAAGCGGGACTGGGCCATAGATGTCTTTTCTCAGGAAGGTACAAGGCAAAATGGTCTACACCTGAGCCTTGGGTGGGGTCTCTGGCAGCAGCAGCAACACGTAAGTTGTGTGACTTTGATCTTTCTTGTGACTGATTTGTTGGTGCCTGACCTTTTGTGTTTCATCTTGTCCTATTAGAATTTCTCCCCTTCATTTCTATTCTGGATTGTGTTTTTTAGACCCTCAATTATTATTTGATTTTGGCTCCTCCTCACTTGGTTTACCAAACTGTCTGGTAGGATTCCGTTTGTTTTGACCCTGGCTCTTTTCCTGGACTCTAGGCTACCCTTGACTGGTCTGTCTGCTGACTGTGGGCAAGTTTATTGGCATTAACTCTGGACTGTTAGATTCTCCTATAGGGATCTGCCTGGCTGGAAATATGACAATTACACAGTATTTCAGAGCTCTAGTTTTCCTTAACAAATGGCAGGACATGGCAATGAGTGTATGAACTATAGGTAAGAAAAGCTCTGTCTGTCATAGTCTTTCCCCCAACCTTAGGCTTTTCCATCCCTTTTCCATAAGGACACATTGTATATCGGTTTGGAGTTTATGATGATTGCCGATTCTTTGATATTTCTTCATCAGTTCAACTGTCCAAGAAGTTTCTCAGAAGACCTTGCTCTTCTCTCACCCTTCTGTAATGATAATTTTTATCATTCAAAGCAACGACACTAAAATAATCACACCAAAGTATATGGATATACATTAGAATAAGAACAGACAGTATTAATTGCTTTCCCCTTCCAGGCTTCAGGTAAAATTTCTAAGCTATAAAAAGTAGGCCTGTACCAAATGTTCTCTCCTGTTTTCAATAACATCCTTTAGAAGTCACCAGCATTCCAGAGAAAGGGCGTCAGGCTTGCTTCTGTGTCCTTTAACAGCAGCTTGACCTGCTGCTAGTATTTTTTCCTTCTTCAGCAGCATACAGCCAAGCACTCTTTTGCCATACTCCAGAATGCACGTTGGTGAGGCTTTCATTAGGCCAATTAGACCACAGCTCTCCTTGCATTTTTTTTTTACTTGAAGATACCTAACAGAGCCACAAAACGAGCGTGGATTCTTTGTCATCTTATATAGGAACGTAATTTTCAACAACAAGGTAAAGTGATCTGAATTGGCTACATGAGCATATAAGCCTCTCACACTAACTAAATATTTCTCTAAATGTAAGAGTGTGAGATCTTCCCCAAACGGTCACTTAACGTTGCCAACATAGACATTCTAAATGCATATTTGGAATCTGCAGATCAAGCTAATTCTAAATGCACAGGAGCAGGGGGCAATTTAAAAAAAAAGAGTTGGCAATGAGGTTAGCAGGTTCTTTATGATATTTGCATTGCCTGTCTTTTGTACCACATACACAATCATTTCATTCCGTAAAAGCTTTGAGTGGAACTGGATTCATAAATGGTGCATTGATTGATCATTTTCAAGTCTAACTAGCATCTAATGTTTTAAAAGCAAGGTTTTGCTTTGAGGAAAGAGACAGAAAACAGTAAAAGGGCCCTAGGTCCTGTCAATGCTATGCAAAGCAATCAAGAAGATGACCCTGGACTGTATTTTCATTTATCCCTGTTGCTGTATTGACAACTGGAAACTGAAATCAATAAAATTGATGTAATTGCCTACTAACAGTTGATGGAATGGGTAGCTCTGGAAAGATTAAGTACAAAGAATGTACCAATTAGACCTCATTTGCACAAGGGATGAGTACCTAGGGTGGGAGAGGGTTGGTCCTGTGTCTCTAGTGGTTCAGTTTGCAAGGAAAGAAAATGTCAGGTTTCGACTGTGGGGAAAAATGTCTCTGTGAAACACAACATTATCTTGACTTATATATATAATTTTCAAAGTCCTAAACCTTTGGCTTAAAGTTATCCAAGATGAGCTCCCAAAAGATGAAAAATTATGATGAGGCTCAGAAGATCATTGAAGGTTTAAATCAGACATGGAGTGAGGGTGTGGGAGAGGAAATGAGCATCTCAGTAAAAATCCACACGGTGATCAAAATTAATGGGTGGGTGTTTTGTTTTTAATATGGGCAGTTTCCTCCAGAGTATTAGAACACCCTGTTTTATTAACTGTGTATATACCCGACCACTTCTGCTGGCCACAATCCACTAGTCTCATTTACTTAAGAGTAAGGAATTTATAAGACTAACCCCCACTTATGGTCTTTTGCCAGCATATTTTGTGGCATTTTTATGCTGGCAAAAGAACCCTTCCTATCAGATTCACCTTGAGTAGCGTGAAAAGGCAGCCCTAAGCATAAATGGAGCAGGAACAGTGCTCCGTTTACTTCCAGGTTTGAGATCTCAGTGACTCTCATGAGAAGATGCGAGCATGGTACATTTTTAAAAATGAACAAAAATACGTACACAGAAACACAAAAACACACTTTAAAACTAAAAAGTGAACCAAGGAGGCTCATAAAAAGAGCGTCCCCTACCTGGTTTTCGCAATCTCACCTGGAAGTGTTCTGCGCATTGACGCCATATTCACATGAGCACAATGGTGTGAGGTTTCAAATGCCGGCAATGCTGGCAACAAAGTGCCACGGGAGAGCTATTGACCACTTGGGCCACCAATAAAAATGAATGGCTTTTGGACAATACAGAATTATGAAAAGATGACATCATATGATATGCGTTCCCTTTTGCGTCAATTAGGTGTTGTTACGACACCATATTTGCTGTATCTGATAAAATCCTAAGAACTATTTGATTACAAAACCTGTGCCAGAGCTTGGAGAGCATTAATTTTCATTTTATTTTATATATATTTTTTGAACTACAGCTCATTGAATTGCTCAGCTAGTAGAACACAAGAACTGTTTGGAGGGAAGGGGGAAAAGGAGGATGGAGGATGCCAGAGGCTTCATTGAAAAGGGGTTTGAAGTGAAACTTGAAGAAAATGTGTTCTGGGAATCACACAGGTGTTCTGGGAATCCACTTCAGACACATTGGGGAGCAAGGGAAGCAGGGTAGGCTCTTCCGCAGGAGGATGAGACTTTTGCATGGTGGATCTAGAAGGGTGAAGGTCAAGTACTTGTGTTAAGTCACAAGAGTGGAGCTTGAAGGCAAGTCTGTGAAGAGCTTTGCAGGTCATGGCAAGGAGATAGGAGTGAACAGCAAGCCAAGAAAGGGATTTAAGGTATTGTGTCACACAATCACTACTGCTCATTGCTTTGAATGTAGTATTATATTTGTTAGATGCAGGCACAAATCATGACAGTTCCAATAGCAAGGTCCCTTCCAAAAGCTAGTATCCAAAAATGCTGGCAGCCATGTTAATCCATGCCACTAACATACCATACCAATCCATCACTCCTAGCCCTTTTCATCTGTACTAGGAGAAGGTCTTTCGTAAAACTGATGAGGCTTCATTGCCTATTCAAGATCAAATACCTCACTTTACACAAAGGAGAATTCACAAGAATGTACAGTTGGACCCCATATATGTGGAGGGTCAGTTCCCAGACTTACCACGGGTACCGGAAAGCATGGATAACAGCGAACCCTATTAAAATAAAGGACTTCTGGTAAAAACATACCATGGAGTTGCATTGGAGGAGCTAGAAGATGCCTACAGAGGATCCTCTCTAGGCATTTTTCAGCACGACTCTCTGGTATGTGTCCCTAGTGTGTGTCATGTGGATAACTGAAACCACAGATATGGATTCTGATGATACAGGGGGTCTTACTGTATTGCTGCTGGGGAAAGTCATTTTCTTTTCAGCTCTTGAGAGGATTGTAGTAGTCACAGGATTAGGCTAAGGATCATGGAAGATAATGTCATCGTTCCTGGCAGAATTCAAGGATATAGCCATGTTAGTCTGGATCAGTATGAAAAATGATCTTCTAGCACCTTTGAGACTGAGAAAAAGAAGTTGGTAACAAGCTTTCATGGACTAACTCGAAGTCTCAGTCTTGCATCTGATAAAGCAGACTTAGTCTATGAAAGCTTATGCTACCAATTTCTTTCTCTCAGTCTTAAAGGTACTACAAGCTGCCTTTGTATATCATCATTCCTATTAATCAAAAGTCCTAGCATTTCAACCCTGTAAGCTCTGACGCCACTACAGCACTGGTCACGAGAGAAGTAAATGGCATCAAGATGCTGAATAGACATGAAGGTGAGACAATGATGAACTACAACCTAGAATGACTCAAGTGTAGCTGGTTTTTGGATCACTTTGATGCAGAAATCATGGAACAGCAGACCCACGGATTGGAAAGTAAGTTTTATTACACCGGTGGGCCTGACTGGAATATCTTCCAAAGAGTCAGAACCCCAAGTCATGACTACAGAAAACCTTTATACAGTTTAATTCCCTCCTCCTTCTCTTTGTTGTCAGCAATTTCTCTGCAACAATTGTTGATAGTTCAGAAAGTACAAGGCAAAATAGCTTAGGAACATTTAGGTACAGTTTGACCGTTATTATAGAAAGAATTTGTTTACCTCAGCTTATCATATGTTTCTGGAACATAGGGTTGATTAGTAAGGAACATTGAAAAGACTTTGCAGACTTCTAGAGTCTCATGGGCTATCTAGTCTGACCCCAAATAATTGTAAGTAACAGCATTCAGCAAATAGACATTAGAATGCAAATGGCTACCACAACTTCAGAACAAAAAGATTAGTATCCACAGCTGGTACAGACAACATCAAATCAGAATAGCAGCCATTTTAAAAAAACATTGTGTACCAGCAAAATCTTAATAAATAAATACAATTCAATAAGGTTTAAGAGAGCTTGAGGGATTTAAAACTCAGGCTGAAAAGTTGACTAAAAAGCACAGATTAAAAGTTTAAAGATTATGGATGGCATCCAGGTGAAGTTAAGCATTTCTAAAGCTCATCGATTTCAGCTGGAAAGATTAAGCATGTACTTATCTCTCTCAGTGAAATCAATAGAACTGAAAAGTGTTTAATTTGAGATAGATCATACCTTACACCAGTGGCTCTCAACCTTTGCTCTGCCAGATATTTTGGACTTCTACTCCCTGAAGATCCTGACAGGATGACCAATGTTCAGGGATTTGGTGAGCTGAAGTCCATAAGATCTGGAGGACCCAAGGGCAAGAACTTCTACATTACAGTATTAAAAGGCAAGGCGGGGGGAAAGATTTGACTTGGTACCAGAGGCTTACAAAGGTGTGGCTGAATGATGAGAAGAACACATGACAATGATGAGGAAATTCAGGTTGTGATTTATGTCTATGGTGACATCCTGCAACACTTTACCAGTGAAACCCAAGCAAAATCAGAGTGTGGTCAAGATTGCAAAAGCTATTCATGAGGAAGAATGCACAAGCTAGGAGAGTCTTTAGCAGTTTGCTTTTGCCTAAACCTATTGGGAAGGATAAGACACACACCTTCGCTCTGCCCTGTTGAGTTAATTGAGTGCAAACTACTTTTGTACTTTGAGCTCAGCTTGCAGCAATGGAAGTAAACTGAGGATAAAGTGGGGAGGGGGAAATCATAGACTTTTTAAAAGCAGCTGAAAAAGTAGAGTGACAGAAGATTTACCAGGACTGTCTCTGTCAAATTGGGACAGTTGGGGCATATGAGATCAGTACATAGCACTACAGCTTTACAACCCAATCCTCTTGAGTATGTATTTGGAAGTACAGAGAGTGGCACTCATGAAGGAGTGAAGCTAAGGCAGGACCAACTCCATCTTGCCTCTGTCCAGAAGCAGAACAGCCCTCCCTCCATCCCAACTGCCATTGCCCTGACCAAGGAGGTAGAGAAGGAAAGTCAGGCAGAGCTCCATCTTGCCTTGGCCCAAAGCAGAACAGCCCTCCCTCCATCCCAACTGCCATTGCCCTGACCAAGGAGGTAGAGAAGGAAAGTCAGGCATAGCTCCATCTTGCCTTGGCCCAAAGCAGAACAGCCCTCCCTCCATCCCAACTGCCATTGCCCTGACCAAGGAGGTAGAGAAGGAAAGTCAGGCAGAGCTCCATCTTGCCTTGGCCCAAAGCAGAACAGCCCTTTCTCCATCCCAACTGCCATTGCCCTGGCCTAGGAGGGAGAGAAGAGAATGCTAGACTTAATTCCTTCCCCAACTGCCATCCCTTTCCTTTTGTACCATGTCTTCATTAGATTGTAAGCTTGAGGGCATGGAACTGTTCTGTTGTTCTTTTTCTTCTAAAGTGCCATGTACATTGATGGCGCTATAGAAATAAAAGATGATAATAATAATATCAAAATTCCTCCCCTTGCTGTATGGAAGGGGCCACCACAAATTTCTCCTCTGCCATCTCATCATGGCCTGAAAGTGACCCTTGGCTTTCAAAGGCTATGCCCACAGAGCAAAAGTTCTTACATGTTCCAACAACTGGCTAGGGCTTTGACTACAGCCCTGGTGACAGGCTGAATATCCACTGTCTGGGAACCAGGCTAATGAAGTACACACAGGCTCATCACCATTACCTTGGCTATCAGGTGGTGAGTTACCCACAACACGTGTACACTCAATCATAGTGTGAAATAATGGCAGTTTGCATCAGAGGAGGGTAGGGATGGAAATACTATTTGCAATTTTTCATTCCCAGGTTGAAAAATGGGTTTCCCAGCAGCTGGATCATAGAATTGTAGAGTTGGAAGAGACCATGAGGGCCATCCAGTCCAACCCCCTGCCACACAGGAAATCTTGATCAAAGCATCCCCGACAGATGGCAATCCAGCCTCTGTTTAAAGACCTCCAAGGAAGGAGACCCCACCACACTCCGAGGGAGTGTGTTCCACTGCCAAACAGCTCTTACTGTCAAAATGTTCCTCCTCACGTTGAGGTGGAATCTCTGTTCCTGGAGCTTGCAACCATTGCTCCGTGTTCCAGTCTCTGGAGCAGCAGAAAACAAGCCTGCTCCATCAGCATGACATCCCTTCAAATACTTAAACAGGGCTATCATATCGCCTCTTAACCGTCTTTTTTCCAGGCTAAACATACCCAGCTCCCTAAGTCTCTCCTCATAAGACATCGTTTCCAGACCTTTCACCATTTTAGTCGGCCTTCTTGGACACTAGGTACCATAAAGATCAGTCAGGTCAGGATCTTAACAGCATGTACTGTAATAGGAAGACTAGTGTGAGACTAGAATGTTGGGTGTCAGTCAGGGGTCAGGAAAGCACTATCCATGGGCAACATGCAACCCCCAAGTCACCTTTTGCTGCTCTCCAAAACTCCCACATTAAAAAAATGGGGAAAACACCCCTCCCAAATAAACCCTTGTTCCTGAAGCAGCAGCTAAACTTTAAAAAACTACCCTAACCTCCAAACCATCCAACCACCTCCCTCCTCAAAACAAGAGGTACTAGCCAGAAGTTGACATTTTCAATGGGGTTTTGGCCAAAAATCATCAGCATCATCTGGGTTAAGCAACATTCTGTCGATGATTTTAGAAGCAAATGGAAACCTATAATTGAATATTGGAGTAAAATTAAATTGCTTTAAAGAAAAAATAGTTTTTACGCAGGACCACCAATATGCATGGTGCTTTAGTGAGTAACATAGGCAGACGTAGGTACCTTTTATCAAGGAGTTTCCAATCTAATGTTAGACAATAGGGTGAAAAATAGAAAGAAGGAAAGCAAACTTGGGGAGAATGGAATCATCAGCCATGACAGATAAATAAAACTCATGCATTTAGAGGCAATATTTAATTTTATTCCACAAGGCTCAGCTCCAAAATTAACACAAACAAAACAAACTAGCAGACAAACAAAACAGCTTAAAAGCAGATCTTGGAAAAGTTTTTTGTTGTTTCCAACTCCCAGAATGCTCTGGCCATGCCTTGGGCATTCTGAGATCTGTAGTCCAAAAAAAGTAACTTTTTCCAAGCTCTCCTTAAAAGCAGATACATTTATAGCTACCTAGAATACTACCAGTTTTCAATTTTCAGATGATGTAGATAAACATCAAGGCAAAGCTTTCGCAATCATGCTCTGTTTGTGAACTTCCCAGAAACATTAGTGTATCATATGCTAGATATGGAAGGCTGGATTGGATAGATCCTTGGTCTAAGTCAGCTGGTTTTTAGAAGCTTGAGTGAGTGATATTTTCATATAAGCACTGCAGAAGGTTCAAGAATGGTACATCCTTTCAGACTTAAACTCAATCATCTGCATGAAGTAGGAACAAATACATAGTTCAATGTGGCATGGCTGGAATTACAGCACCTAATACTGAATACACTAATTGGAAATTAGTGTAAAGAACAAAAATATTTTGTGAAAATCACTATTGATAGTAGTAGTCCAAAATGTCTGAAGCAAACCACATTGGGGAAGGCTGAAGTTTCTTCAAAAAATCACTTGTGTGGATATTCCCCAATTTTAATTACAAAGGATGTGATTATTCATTGCATAAAGAAAAATAAAAAACCAGCAAGAACTTTGCACAATTTTGTTCTCTATGCATGCGTTCCCTGCATACAAAATACTGTTTCTGCACATAAAACAGGGGGTTTTATGAAAACATGATTTCCCCTCCTACAGAACCACTCTGGAATGTTCAAATATGGGAAAATACTGTAGAGGAATAGTCATAGAGTTACAGAGGGAGCACAAGGGCCATTTAGGTTTGAAGGGAGCACAAGGGCCATTTAGGCCAACCCACATCCATGCAACTAAAACATTCCTGAAAGATGCCCCTCCAAACTCTGCTTAAAGACCTCCAAAGAAAGAGAGTCCACCAACCTCTGAGGCAATCTATTCCACTGCTGAACAACTCTTACATTTAAAAAATAAAGTTCTTCCTAATGTTTGGGTGGAATCTCTTTCCTTGTAATTTGAAGCCATTGATTCATGTTCCACTCATTTTGTCTAGCAGTGGAAAGAAAACTGATGTAATTATTTGCCCTGGCATACATTCCCAGTGGAGGGTCTACCTGACAAAATCACAAACCTTCAAGGAATCAGGTGAAGGAGATGGGGAGATTAGCAAAATGCTTCAGCAAGGCTTCTATCAACTCAAGCAAAAGATTGCTTTAAGTGCTGCTTTTAGCATAACTCCTGGACCCACCAGGTTGGAATCTTGTTCTTCTCGGTGAACAGCAAAAGTTTGTTGGAACTTGTGAAATACCCAAAACTGGTATGTAAAACTGCAGGGTTCGCTGACTGCAAATAAGCCACTAAGCTGATGAAAATAAGCATACCTGTCTAACACAAGGCAAAAAAAAACAAACACCTATGGTGGTGAATAATAGATGTTGACAATGAAATATTTAAAAAGCACTTGTACAAACAAAGAGGTTCAGAGCCAGCCAGACCAAAGCCTATCTAAAGAGATGCTTTCAGTGTAAAGAGCACCAAGGGGTTCATAGAAGTGTATCCCTCAGCACAGAAAATAGGGCTGACTGAATGGGATAATTATTCAAAACCCAATTCCTCATTCAATATCTGTCTTTGGAAAATGTAGTGCATCACATACAATGAGGATAAATATAGTGAGGACACATGGAAGTCTATCTCCATTCTTGAATCCCACAAATGCATTGCACCCCACCAAGAACTTGTTCCCATTGTACAGACTCAGTTCTAAGGTTGCCAGACTGAAAACTGAAAAGGGCCTTTCTGCCTTTAATGGTTATAGAGAAGAGGGGATTCCAAGTAGTGCTTGTCATCCAACCTCATAACAAACAACACATGCTGAAATTTCCAGTTCTACACAATCATTAAAGGTATAGCAGCCCCCACCATTTTCACTCTGGAAACCCTAGCTGAAGCTATTGTCAAACATATCCACATGCACATAAGGATGTGAATGCCCACACATGCAAGTCTCCAAGTGCATTTTCATATGCAAATAGTAAAAGCTGAGACTAGTGCTATCTATATATATAAAACACTTGGGTTTGTTTCCTTTCCCAGTGTGCTGATTGGCCACTTAGGAATCATACCCAACCACTCCCTCAGCCAATCACCACCCACATGCAAATTCCCTCTCCACCTCACAATCTACTCCTGCCACTCAATCTGCATCAGCACCCCCAGCCTCACAAGGGACCCTCCCTCCTCTCCCTCCCTCAGCCAATCACCACCCACATGCAAATTCCCTCTCCACCTCACAATCTTAATCTGCATCTACACTCCCAGCCTCACAAGGCCCCTCCCTCCTCTTGCGCCCTCAGCCAATCTCCACCCACATGTAAAACAATGCAATATTTTTCCTAAAATAATAACGTCTAGCTGAACCGTGTGAAAAACCACATGTAAAACACTGAAATATTTTTCCCCACAAGAGGGGCGCTCCAAAAAAGCGATACGAATGGTGCGTCTATACAATCATAAAAAAATCTGTTTGGGGGGTAAAAGATACGAATAGGCTGTCATTCGTATGCATACGAACCTCCCACACAATTTTTTACCCCCCCTAAACTCCGTATGACTCCCTCTTCCCCAAGCTGGCTGGAGCGAGCAAGCCAAGTGGCAATTTAAAATCTCCCGCCACTTTTTTTTTTTTAAGGTTCCTGCTTTGCGGACAGTCAGTTTTCCCTATTTACAATATAAAATAAAAATAAATAAATTTATAATTCATGGACTTACCGGACTCTTGCTAGCCAGGAATCCAACATGGCGGCCGCTCCCAATTCCCCTCTGTGCTAGCCCCACCCCCTCTACTCGGCCAACCAATCAGATTACACAGCCTGTTCATATGTGTGCGAACGGACTGTACAGACCCATCAGCCATCTGAACAGCGTATGGATTTCTCATCGCGATCCGCTTTCCCTCCCGAACGCCGTGTGTGCGTATTTCAGGGTGGAAAACTGGGGGCCCCCTCTTTTGGATGCGTGTGAATCCGAACAGCCACGTGTACTGAAGCACGAACTTCCGCATGCCGTACATATTATTTAAATCGTGTAGACGGGACCAAGGACTCCCTGAAACATATCTCAGGCTCTGCCAAATTGATCACCAACAATGGTCTGCCCTGGCCTCACATCAGGAGGCATGGTGATGCACTATCCACAATGCTGCAGCCTTATTTGAGAACTCACACCGAACAAGTCTTGAAGAGAAACGACAACACAGAAAGAATCACAACCCGGAAACATCACCAAAGGAGACCTTCTGCTGTGTTTTCTGCAACCGGACTTGTTTATCTCGGAATGGCCTTTTTAGTCATCAGTGCGCTTGCAGAAAGCGCAGGATGAGTCCTTCCTGAATCTTCCGTTTGCGAAGAAAAGCCAGAGAGAGAGAGCATGTAGCTGAACCATGTGAACCTTTCAAATCTACCAATACTATAATCATCTATGTTATGCTAAAAATTTGAGTCTTCTTTCTCTCTTTCTCCTTCCCTCTCTCTCATAATTCCAGAACACAGAGTCATTGAAGGGGACCAGATGGCAGTAAATTCACAATACACTTCCCTCCACCCACCCAGATACTGAAAAACCAAAATCTACAGTCAGGCAATACCTTTCTTAGGAGCAAGAAAAGTTGCAGAAAAGTGTGCAAGCTTTGGAGTTCTCCAGAGTTCTTCATGAGGCTAGGTGGTAGATAACATTAAAAGCAGTGGAGTTAAAATATGGGACTAGATCAGTGGTTCTTAACCTGTGGCCCAAGAACCCCAGGGGTCCATGACGTCCTCACAGAGGGTCTGTGAAGGCTTGAAGACTGTTTGGCTCACTTTCCCACAGTGGAGTGGCCACGTGACAGAAGGCAAAGGCTGGCTGGCTTGGCCTGCGCATTGCCATTCGATCCGCTCCAGCCACAAACGTGCAGGAAATAGCAGGCGAAAAGTCATCCCTTCCACTCCAGTGCCTCTGAGGGAAAGTTTAATGGATGGTGCAATTGTTGTTGTTGTTGTTTTAAATCTTGAGTTAAGTCTTTGGGGGATTGTGGCAACAAAAGATATTTAAAGGAGACCTCTGGTAGAGAAAAAGTTAAGAGCCACTGGACTAGATGCTGTGGGCACGTGGTCTCCAGTTAAACCTGGTCCCAAGATGGAGATTGCAGACTGAATGGGTCATTGGAATGCATGCATATAGATATTAATACACCTTGCAATCCATGCTGGGATGCAGAATTTCCATTTCTGAAACCAGAAAATCTGATTGCAATTTAAAAAAAAAACTCACAAAGTTAATTTTCACACTGGGACATTGTAAAAGCACCTGAAAAAAGTGGTATGGCAAAGGATTATTTGGAACTGTCCCTGCCAAATCTGGCCAGTTGGAGAGTATATAAATAGTTTTCACAAAAAGCAGGGTTCCTGGCCTTTGGAACAAGGAAAGGTGAAATTGTGCAACCGATATATATTCATGGGAAGGACCAGAGCTTAGCAGGCATGAATCAGCACTTACTTACTTTTCACTCAGAATCACCCTTTTGCCCATTAAGGTTACTTGGTGGCCCTGCTCACCTCGAGAAAGTTGTCTACTAGCTGACAGTATGAAAAGAGAGTTGCCAAATTGTGTTATGACTAGAGAGGGATATATTTATATCCAGCTCTGCAGTCACATGAATCAGAGCCCATGAAGCAATCTTGAGAACATGGGAGATTTGAAGACTGTGAAAACACCTATTTCCATCTCAGAAGTCAGATGCTGAAGGGTGTGAAATGGTTCGGGGGCGGTTCCCTCTGCTAAGTTAAACTCCCAAATGTCAGGTGGGTAAGAGGCTCAAACAGTGTGACAGTCAGGGAGAAGAATCTGATTAGAGAACGCTGCTTGCATTGATCTAATCCTGATAAGGAAATGTTCACAAAACCCTTGTTCTGCAAGGGCCTTCCTGCAACATCACAAGAGAAAATCTGTGTGAACTGCAAGAGATGAGTGTGTGATCTAATGTGTGCTTGTGTGTCAGAGCGGTGGCCATGCTAGTTGGGGGGTTCTGAGAGTTGTTGTCCCAAATACTGGTGTGGTGTGTGAGTCTCTCTGTCTGTCAGTCAGTCAGTCAAGAGTCCCCAAATCTCAGAGGCTGCCCCCCACCCTTTTATCCAGTCCTCAAGGAGAGGGGAGGAATCTCAGGGCAAGGGTGCTGCCTTGAAAAGTGTGTGTGTGTGTGTGAGTGAGAGTGAGAGAGAGAGAGAGAGAGATTCCTCATTTATTCCTCATTTATTAACTTATTAGGCTTGGGGGGGGTTGTCTAAACAGTCAAAATACCCCTCATGGAATTGGCTGGGAATCCTACCTGTCTAAATGGGATCCTGCACCAATCCACACTATTTGGAAGGAAGGGGGCCCAAAACAGCAAAAACAATGCAGGAAAAACCTTTGCAGCCTTTCCTGTAGTTTTTTTTAAAAAAAAAAAAACAGCAAGGGGAGTGCACATTCCGGCTCATTAAGGCTAACAGTTCAAGAGGAAGTGCATAGCTGATTGGCCAGGCAAGCATGGGAGTGGGGCTTGCTAATAGGGCAAGCACTTGCTGCCACTATATTGGATTTTTACCTTAGCGAGCAATCGCCAAGGCGATAAAATGGGGCGGGGGTTGTTTTGCTTTCCGGTTAAATTGAAAAATTGCTATATCACTCCAGTGCACCTTAAATGACTTTTTAAAAAAAGTTTGGTGGCGACGAAGAACTAATGCAAGTAAATCACTCATGACCACCATCTGGCATGCAAAGCTTCTGGAGGCTTCTGATGCCAAAACCACCATAAAGACAATTTGCCGCTGCTGTGAAATCCCATTATCATAGAATCATAGAATTGCAGAGTTGGAAGAGACCACGAGGGCCATCCAGTCCAACCCCCTGCCATGCAGGAAATCATGATCAAAGCATCCCTGACAGATGGCCGTCCAGCCTCTGTTTAAAGACCTCCAAGGAAGGAGACCCCACCACGCTCCGAGGGAGTGTGTTCCACTGCTGAACAGCTCTTACTGTCAAAAAGTTCCTCCTAATGTTGAGGTGGAATCTCTGTTCCTGGAGCTTGCATCCATTACTCCGTGTTCCAATCTCTGGAGCAGCAGAAAACAAACTTGCTCCATCCTCAACGTGACACCCCTTCAAATACTTAAACAGGGTTATCATATCACCTCTTAACCGTCTTTTTTCCAGGTTAAACATACCCAGCTCCCTAAGTCTCTCCTCATAAGTCATGGTTTCCAGACCTTTCACCATTTTAGTCGCCCTCCTCTGGACACGCTCCAATTTGTCAATATCCTTTTTGAATTGTGGTGCCCAGAACTGGACACAGTATTCTAGGTGAGGTCTGACCAAGGCAGCATAGAGCGGCACTATTACTTCCCTTGATCTGGACACTATACTTCTATTGATGCAGCCCAAAATCACATTGGCCTTTTTAGCTGCCGCATCACACTGTTGACTCATGTTCAACTTGTGGTCTAGTAGGACTCCTAGACCCTTTCGCACGTGGTCTCATTCAGCCAGGTCTCCCCCATCCTATATCTATGCATTTCATTTTTCCACCCTAAATGCAGTACCTTACATTTCTCCATATTGAATTTCATTTTGTTAGCTTTGGCCCAGCTCTCCAGTTTATCCAGGTCAAGGTATTCCTTTTTATTCCCCTTGTGTAGATGGGCCCTTGGTCTTTTTTATTTGACTAGCATACCCTGTGCAACTGTGGTTGATATTTAATACAACCAAACTAACAGCAGCACAAGTAGGTCTCTTACTGAAATAAGCTAAATTGAAAGTGAGGAATATACATTGCAAAATGTCTTGAGCAGGCAAGCTGCCCGCCGCAACCCAAGACTTGGATGTCCAAGCCATGTCCGCAAGAAGAACACAGGGAATGAACAACTTCACATTCCCACTTCCCCTCTCTGAGGTACAGTTGGAAGGGGTGGCCATGATATCTGCAAATGGATTTTCCTCCACACAATCAATCCATTCCTCTCCTATTCTATTTATACCCTTTCTTTACCCCCACAGGGCATTTGGGGACAAAAAATGTTTGTTTGTTTGTTTTGCAGGGGCGTGAAGGGGCATGCTCATGCAAGGTCTCTGGGGGGAGGTTAATGCAGCCCCCTAACCCACAGTTGCCCATTCCTCCCTTAGATGGTAGGTGCTGGCAAGCAGGAAGAGCAGCCTCTTAGTTCCTCCTGCTAGACTTTTCAGGTAGTCTCCTCTGTTAGAGGACAATACTGTATATGCCAGTGGTTCTTAACCTGGGGTCCGGGGACTCCCAGTGGCCCACAATGTCCTCACAGGGGTCCACGAAGCCTTGAAGGCTGCTTGGCCCACCTCCTCCCTGCAGGGGAGCAGCTACATCACAGGAGCCAAGGCAAAGGCAAAGCCTGGCTGGCTGGCTGGGCCTGCACATTGCCATTCAATCTGCTCCAGCCATACACCTGCAAGAAGAAGAAGTAGAAGTCTTTTTGTAGCCCTCCAGTGCCTCTGAGGGAAGGTTTAATAGCTGGTGTAATTGTATTATTTTTTTATTATCAGCTGTTGTTGTTGTTGTTAGGATTTTACATTTTGAGTTAAGTCTTGTTAGGATTTTAAATTTTGAGTTAACAAAAGATATTTAAAGGGGGTCCCTGGTAAAGAAAAGGTTAAGATCCACTGGTAAATAACATCCAACCTATCCTGCACGATCCAAGTATTCTGCTTCTTTGTAGTGGTGGAGATGTCCATTACTCTGGGGTGTTAAAGTGAGCCCAGGGTCTCTATAAGACCCCCTAGGTTGTTTTTACAGCACACAAGCCAGTACCCCCATGCCTTGAAAAAAATCAGAACAAATTGATTCCCCCCATTTCTGGAGGCCTTTAGGGCAGTGGTCTTGTACTAGATCAAGACGGCCCCCCATCTCTATTTTCTTTCCATTTTTCATTCATTTCTAAGCCTGGTGGGATACAGAATGGGTCCTGGGGTATAAAACTGGAGCCCAAACCATTTGGACTGGTTCATGCCTGCTTATTGTAGCACAAATGTGAAAATACATTTCAGTTGCCAATCCAGATGTCCTCTATGAGTGTTATGGGAAAAGTCATCATCTTCTCCTGCATACAGCAAAATGTCCCAGACCAACCATGACCTTGTGCGTGCTGCTGTTATTTTTTCTGTGGGCTTTTTCCCCTGCCTCCCCCTCCTATTTCCATTCCCTTCTTTCTGATGTCTTCTGATTGGGAACTGTTTGCCCAAGAACTGATTTATATGAAGGCTCTATACAATCTAACAGCTTCCACACCTGAAATATTGTTCTGTTTAAGGAGAACAGGGTGGAGGGGAACTAGCAATAGCAGCAGCAACAAAAAATAAAAAATAAAAATAAAAATAAAAATGACATAAGGATTATAGGGTAAGTCATCTCAGAAAGTGCTAAGAGAGAGAAATTTATATAGTCCAGAAACAGCCCTGGGCAACAGAACAGCAATCTATAAATACCTGCAAGGCAACAATATAAATGAAAGCAAGAAATTGTCCACAATCTGTGAAGATCACAGAACAAGGAGTAATGGCCTCAAGCCAAGGAAAGAGATAATGAAACTGGCTGGATATTTGGAAGAACATGGTGAGACACTCCTAAGGAAGGTGGCAGAGAAATTGTCACAATAAATGTTGGGTTTGGTCGATGGAGAAAGGGAATGTCAGTGTAGTATGTCGGCTGGCATCTCAGAGGTAGAGTATCTGCTTTGCATGCAAAAGGTCCCATGTTCAGTCCCAAGTGTCAGGATGTAGAACTGGGATAAAAAACCCCACCTTCTTTCTGAAACCTGGGAGAGCTGCTGCTGGTCAGTGCAATTTATGCTAAGCTGGGCCAAATGCATCAAGGGCCTCACTCAGGACTTTATCAGATGGGTCATACATGAATAATTTGGTCATACATGAATCCAATCTTGGTATTAGGGAATCCCTGGATTATCTGCTAACCACATGGATGGCCACATTAAGCCAAATTAGTAAAATACAGTTGTCCCTCCACATTCACGGACTTGACATTCACGGATTTGAGTATTCACGGCTTGAAAATTTTCTTAAAAAAATAATAATCCTAACAGCAAACCTTGATTTTGCCATCTTATATAAGGGACACCATTTTGCTATGCCATTGCATATAATGGGACTTGAGTATTCACGGATTTGGGTATTCACGGGGGGTCCTGGAACCAAACCCCAGCGAATGTGAAGGGACAACTGTATAGCCAATCATTAAATATTTCAAGATAGGGGCTATCAGGGTAGGTAACAGCTTGGCCACATGTGTCCCAGTTTTCATCTGTGAAATGTTCGAGGACATAGTGTGTGTCTGGGCCTTCAAGTTGCCTGTTGACTTATGACAACCCCATGATGTACTGTATTTTCCTTCGGTTTTTTCCAGGCTGTGAGGCCGTGTTCTGAAATAGTTTCTTTCTGGTGTTTCGCCTGCATCTGTGGCTGGCATCCTCAAAGAATGGTTGGGTAAGAGTGTATGTGGAATTTATATGCCGTGAACCCTTGTTGGGGAGGATATGTATGTAAATTTGTGTGATTCAGTGGTTAGTTTCTGGGTATAGACTGGGCCAGCCAGAAAAATCAGCAGTAGCAGAACATGTTATAAACCAACCTGGACACAAAATGCTATTTAAAAACACAGAAATTCTGGACCAGGCCTACAACTATCATGTCAGAATGCACAGAGAAGCTATTGAAATACACAAACACCTGGACAACTTCAATAGGAAAGAAGAAACCTTAAAAGTAAACAAAATCTGGCTCCTAGTTTTGAAAAACAATAGAAACAAAACTCAACACTTACAAAGGAATTCCTCCCAGGGACAGGGGGATTCCCAGCAGATAATGGACAATTTCCAGCAGATAATGGCCCATCAACCAACCATTAGCCAAACAGACACTAATGATCCTTGCATTTCTATACCCAGAAACTAACCATTCAATTACACAAATTTACATATACTACCCAACAGGGGTTCACAGTTATATAAACTCCACATACACTCCTACCCAACCATTCTCTGCAGCCACGGATGCAGGCGAAATGTCAGAAAGAAACTATTCCAGAACACGGCCTCACAGCCTGGAAAAAAAACCTAAGGAAAATCTATGGATGCCGGCCGTGAAAGCCTTCGACTTCACAACCCCATGATAGTTTTCCTAGACATAGTTGTCCCAGGCAAGAAATACTCAGTGGTGGTTTGCCCATCCCTCTTCTGAAATATAGCCTACAGGAGGGGATTAACCCTTCCCAATTTTGATTTCCCCAATCATGCATACAGAGAGACCCAAAGTGTAATAACACTACTAATGCAAGCTTTTATTGAGCCTGATTGCTATGTTGGGGGTGATTTTCAGTCATAGCAGAGTTGCTCTTCCACCATCTCCCACTACCCTAACCTTCCAAAGGCTTATAAAGAGAGAGAAAGCTATGGATTTGATGGGGAGGCCCATATCCATCCCATCACCCAGAAGTTCTTCATCTCTACTTTAAGAAGTTACTTCTTCCTCAGAGCACAAGCAATCCTCTCGGTTAAACCAAAAAGCAGTGGACTTCTATGTGAGCCCACGTTGAGCATTCTCCAAAAGGTGTCTTCTGTCTACTTGCAAGAAATCAAATGGGAGCATGAGATTTTTCAGTACCCTGTTTGCTTTCTCAAAAATTGCAGCAAAGTACTTTGGGCAAAATTGGGATTTTTTAAAAAATGATGGTTATACTGATATATCTATGTTGGATACTGAGTACATTGGTTTCACTGTAGGAAACAAAAGCTGGGTAATACTAAACTTCTGATTGGGGGGTGAATCTAAGTAAGGAGACTTTTAGAAGACTTTCTATTTCCATACTTTTTTAAAAAAACCACGGCTCCCATGCTTGAAGGAAATGGTTACATTCCTTGCAGTAGCAGCTGTGTGTTCCTTGAGTTATCCATCGCAGAGCTGTCACTATAACTAACTTCTGAGTTGTCAGATGCAAACTCTTCCTTGCTCTAATTACTGGTTCATCATTGTCCATAAAGGAGAACATCTGCTGGCAACTCCCCCACCAGCTGTCTTTTTAGGGCTTTGTTTTCCCTCCCCAGTGTTCCTTTTTTTCAGCTGGAGGTGAGGAAGAGGAGGAGTAGGGGAAACAGAGAGGAAGGCAGCTGCATCATCTCTGATAGCCCTTCACTGAATTCCAGTGTGCTCTTTTACAGAGCTTTACATGTGTTTGATCCAGACTAGCCTTATGTAAGAAGGAAAAGAAGAACGCTAGCGCTCTCTCTCTCTCTCTCTCTCTCTCTCTCTCTCACACACACACACACACACACACGGAGAGAGACTTCCTCCTGGCTGAGCAATGGTGTAGCAGCAAATATTGATGCCCAGATGCTCATTTATGACTTTACCCATGGCATAACCAGGATCCAAGGAGAAGCAGAATATGCAGGCAGCTGTGCTGATCAGAATCTGTGTGCAGACACACTGATCCACCCAAAGTACAGCAAATCCTAGTCACCCCAAATATTCTTCATTACAGCAGGAAGGGCATCTGACATATGTTTCCTAGTTGAGAACATCCAAACATATTTTTGCAGCAGCTACTACAGCCCCTTCCCCTGGTCAAAGAAAAAGATAAAATGCCATGAGTTTGTGTTTTTTGTTTTGTTTTGTTTGTTTGTTTGTTTTTTCAAATTAGGGGACTTTTTTGTGAAAAGGCCATTCATGCTGTTGTGCAAAATGTTTTGCCTTTTCCATAGAAAACAATGTTTTGTACAAAAAACCATTTTTGTGCGACTGACATTTTCACCAAAGTTCAAAATGGGGTGGGGGGTGATACAATGTGTGGAAAGACTTCCATAATCTCACTCAGTCGTGAGAAGACATTTAAAATTCTTTCAAATTTCATGTTCAAACATCTTCACATGTATTGTTCTTGCAGGTGACAATGAAATAAGATAGCTCTGCCAGAGAGAAGGAGAGCAGCTTCTGGACAGCTAGTTTCCTGCCAGTTTCCTGCCAGGGAGAAGAAGGAAGCAACTTCTGGACAGCCATTCTGACTGGGGAGATTGAATTTTTTAAAAAAAAAACTGTTGGGAGAGGCTGCTTGTTGCTGAGGGGCTTGAACTTCTGACCTTCCCCTTTTACCCTCAAGCGCCTTCCTGTGAGTCACACCTGTGAGTCACACCTGTGAGTCATTAGGGGGTGGAGCTGGGAGCCTAGCTCTATATAAGTCCTTGCAGAGGCTTTCCAGGCCAGTTTCCTGCCAGAGAGAAGGAGAGCAGTTTCTGGACAGCTAGTTTCCTGCCAGTTTCCTGCCAGGGAGAAGAAGGAAGCAACTTCTGGACAGCCATTCTGACTGGGGAGATTGAATTTTTTTAAAAAAACTGTTGGGAGAGGCTGCTTGTTGCTGAGGGGCTTGAACTTCTGACCTTCCCCTTTTACCCTCAAGAGCCTTCCTGTGAGTCACACCTGTGAGTCACACCTGTGAGTCATTAGGGGGTGGAGCTGGGAGCCTAGCTCTATATAAGTCCTTGCAGAGGCTTTCCAGGCCAGTTTCCTGCCAGAGAGAAGGAGAGCAGCTTCTGGACAGCTAGTTTCCTGCCAGTTTCCTGCCAGGGAGAAGAAGGAAGCAACTTCTGGACAGCCATTCTGACTGGGGAGATTGAATTTTTTTAAAAAACTGTTGGGAGAGGCTGATTGTTGCTGAGGGGCTTGAACTTCTGACCTTGCCCTTTTACCCTCAAGAGCCAGAGGCAAGCGCCTAACGGCGCGCGAATTTCAGTAACCAAACAAAAATACAGCAGACCTAAAAGTACAGCTTAGCATTCTCAGCGTTAACTAAGAGTTCTTAGATTACCTAAAAGCTCTCATCATGGACACTGAGGGGACTGCAGCAGTCACTTGCAACACATGTGCGATGTTTGTATTCTTGTCTACAGACGTGGAGAACTTCACATGCACCAAATGCAAGCTGGTAGCCCTCTTGGAGGAGAAAGTACAGCAGCTGGAGACACGGGTAGCTACACTTCAACAGATTCGGGAGCAAGAGGTTTTCCTGGACAGAACAGAACGAACACTCTTGGATGGGGACCGCACAGAGGAAGTGGCTGTGGAGGAGAGGGTCACTTCACGGACACAGGAAGTAGACAGCTGGAGGAATGTCACACACAGAACAAGAAAATCCAGGGATTCTTCCAGCAGCTTGCAGCTACAGAATCGATTCGAAGCCCTTTCCCTTATCAAGGACAACGAGGAAGAACAGCATGGACAGACTTCAGGGGTAGAGCAGGGGACCTTGAGAGGACCACCGCAAGGAACAGCAGCTGCGAAGCCTCAGCGGAGGCGTGTGGTGGTGGTGGGGGACTCCTTGCTGAGGGGTACAGAAGGAGTGGTATGTGGGCCTGACAAGATGACTCGGGAGGTGTGTTGTCTCCCTGGGGCAAAGATCTGTGATGTGACCGAGAGGCTGACAAGACTCGTCAAGCCTACAGATCATTACCCCTTCCTTTTGGTCCATGTGGGAACCAATGATACTGCAAGGCACAGCTTTCCCAAGATCAGAAGAGATTATGAGGCCCTGGGGAGGAAGCTGAAAGAAATGAACGCACAGGTGGTCATCTCGTCTCTTCTGCCAGTTGAAGGGCATGGTCCAAGAAGGGAGAGGAAAATAGCCGACGTAAACAACTGGCTCCGTAGATGGTGTCGCCGAGAACAAATTGGATTCTTGGATCATGGACTGCGCTTCCATGCGGGGGGACTTCTGGCAAGAGATGGGGTGCATCTTACAACAGTTGGAAGAAACATTTTTGCCAACAGTCTCAAGAATTTGATCAGGAGGGCTTTAAACTGAGTCAAATGGGGGAGGGAGACAGTATTCTGGAAGGCAAAAGGGCTGGAGAAAATAGTCAAACTGTCATAGAGGGAACAAGGCGAACAGCGCAAGGACCCAACAGTGGGAGGCAAAAAAACTTGCACAGGGAGCAAGTAAAGGGAACACATGGTCTCAGATGTCTCTACACTAATGCACAGAGCATGGGAAATAAGCAAGATGAACTAGAACTCCTTGCACTACAAAACAAATATGATATAATAGGCGTTACTGAAACCTGGTGGGACGAGTCTCATGATTGGAATGTAGGAATAGAGGGGTATAACCTTTATAGGAGAAACAGGCCAAACAGGAAAGGAGGAGGAATAGCATTATATGTCAGGGATATTTACACCAGTGAAGTGATCCATGACATCAATACTGGAAGCCAGGTGGAGAGCATCTGGATAAAAATTAAAGGGGAGGGAAACAACAGGGATGTTATTGTGGGACTCTACTACAGACCCCCAAATCAGACGGAGGAATTGGATGTTGCCTTTCTAGAACAGATGAACATACATGCAGAAAGGAGAGATGTAGTAGTGATGGGTGACTTCAACTATCCTGATATTTGCTGGCAATCTAACTCAGCCAAAACTACAAGGTCTAGCAAATTCCTTACATGCCTGGAAGATAATTTCATGGTCCAAAAGGTGGAAGAGGCAACAAGGGGGTCAGCTATTTTAGATCTGATCCTAACCAACAGAGACGACCTTGTTAATGGGGTGCAAGTGGTGGGATCCTTAGGTGAGAGTGATCATGTTCTCCTGGAGTTTGTTATACAATGGAAAGGAGAAGCCAGGCATAGTCAGACACGCATTCTTGACTTTAGGAGAGCTGATTTCAATAAACTCAGGGAAATACTGGGGATGATCCCATGGTCAAGAATACTAAAAGAGAAGGGACCTCAAGACGGATGGGAGTTTCTCAAAAGGGAGATACTGAAGGCACAATTTCAAACAGTACCATTGAGGAAGAAAAATGGGAGGTGTCTCAAGAAACCAGGATGGATGACTAAAGAACTTTCAATGGAGCTAAGTTTTAAACGGAACATGTATAGGAAATGGAAAAGGGGGGAAATCACCAAAGAAGAATTCAAACAGATAGCGAACACGTGTAGGAGTAAAGTCAGAAAAGCTAAAGCGCAGAATGAGCGCAGGCTTGCTAGGGAGGTTAAGAACAATAAAAAGGGTTTTTTTGGGTATGTCCGCAGCAAAAGGAGGAAGAAGGAAATGATAGGGCCGCTATGTGGAGAAGATGGCAAAATGCTAACAGGGGACAGAGAAAAGGCAGAATTACTCAACACCTTCTTTGCCTCAGTGTTTTCAGAAAAGGAAAAGGAGGACCAACCTGAGGAGAATGGAACAGAGGACACAACAGGGGAAATCCAGCTCAAAATAAGTAAAGAGGTAGTACAGGAATACCTTCTTAATCTAAATGAATTTAAATCTCCAGGACCAGATGAACTACATCCAAGAGTATTAAAAGAGCTGGCAAATATAATCTCAGAGCCATTGGCAATAATCTTTGAGAACTCCTGGAGAACAGGAGAAGTCCCAGCAGACTGGAGGAGGGCAAACGTTGTTCCCATCTTCAAAAAGGGGAAAAAAGAGGATCCCAACAACTATCGTCCAGTTAGTCTGACATCAATACCAGGGAAGATTCTAGAACAGATCATTAAACAGAGAGTCTGTGAACATTTAGAAGGCAATGCCATAATCACAAAAAGTCAGCATGGGTTTCAGAGAAACAAGTCATGCCAGACTAATCTGATCTCTTTTTTTGATAAAGTTACCAGCTTGGTAGATGAAGGGAATGCTGTGGACATTGCATACCTTGATTTCAGTAAGGCCTTTGACAAGGTTCCCCATGACATTCTTGCAAACAAGCTTGTAGAATGTGGGCTAGACAAGTTAACTGTTCAATGGATTTGTAATTGGTTGACCGGCCGAACCCAAAGGGTGCTCAGCAGTGGCTCCTCTTCGTCTTGGAAAGATGTGACCAGTGGGGTGCCACAGGGTTCTGTCCTGGGCCCAGTGCTATTCAACATCTTTATCAATGACTTGGATGAGGGAATTAGGGGCATACTTATCAAATTTGCAGATGACACCAAATTGGGAGGAGTAGCTAATACCCTAGAGGACAGGATCAAAATTCAGAATGACCTGGATAGACTGGAGAGCTGGGACAAAGCTAACAAAATGAAATTCAATACGGAGAAATGTAAAGTACTGCATTTAGGGCGGAAAAATGAAATGCATAAATATAGGATGGGAGAGACCTAGCTGAATGAGACTACGTGCGAAAGGGATCTAGGAGTCCTAGTAGACCACAAGTTGAACATGAGCCAACAGTGTGATGCGGCAGCTAAAAAGGCCAATGCAATTTTGGGCTGTATCAATAGAAGTATAGTGTCTAGATCAAGGGAAGTAATAGTGCCACTCTATTCTGCCTTGGTCAGACCTCACTTAGAATACTGTGTCCAGTTCTGGGCACCACAATTCAGAAAGGATATTGACAAATTGGAGCGTGTCCAGAGAAGGGCAACTAAAATGGTGAAAGGTCTGGAAACAATGCCTTATGAGGAGAGACTTAGGGAGCTGGGTATGTTTAGCCTGGAAAAAAGACGGTTTAGAGGCGATATGATAGCCCTGTTTAAGTATTTGAAGGGATGTCACGCTGAGGATGGAGCAGGCTTGTTTTCTGCTGCTCCAGAGACTGGAACACGGAGCAATGGGTGCAAGCTCCAGGAACAGAGATTCCACCTCAACATGAGGAGGAACTTTTTGACAGTAAGAGCTGTTCGGCAGTGGAACGCACTCCCTCGGAGCGTGGTGGGGTCTCCTTCCTTGGAGGTCTTTAAACAGAGGCTGGATGGCCATCTGTCGGGGATGCTTTGATTGTGATTTCCTGCGTGGCAGGGGGGTTGGACTGGATGGCCCTCGTGGTCTCTTCCAACTCTGCAATTCTATGATTCTATGATTCTATGGTTGCAAGTGTGAAAGGCAGGGAGGGGTTTCTCAGCTGCTTTTAACTTTGATCTTACCTGTTGCTCTGCTTTTTCTCTCACCCACCTCCAGTCCCAACCACTGTCCACAAACACACCATACCCTCCAACATTTCATAGATGAAAAGCTGGACATGTGTGTTCAAGCAACATCATAGTGTAGTCAAGATGGAAAAAGTTATTAATGAGAAAGAACACGCAAGCTAGGAGAGACTGCATCAGTTTGCTTTTTGGCTGAGAAGATTTTCACACCAGTGATATTTTCCGTTGCAGGCACGGAACGGGGTCACTGAAATATTTTTCTTTCAGACAACCTTCACCCAATTCCGTGCCCTCAACATGATTGTTCTGTTGTCTCCCCGTGATATTTCAATGACGGGAAGAAGTTGTTAATGACCACTCATTCCATTTCTGTCATGGAATCACGGGTGGTCCAAAAGGTGTCTAGTTCCTCTCCTGTGGTAACAGCTGCATGGGGGAGGTCCATTCTGGACACTTCCGGGCAGAAACAGGACACCCAGGTAAGTGGCACCCTTCCCCCCCCCTCCCCGGGTTACCTTTATGTTTTTGTATGTATTTTTGTGGTTTGTGTACTGTTTTGGCATGGGGGGGGGATATTTTTAAATTCCCTCCCACCCGTTCTCTCGCAAGAACGAGTGAGATTTGACTTCACTGCTGTAAAAGCAGCTTTACAGCAGCTGCATTTACAACAGTGAAGCCAAGGGGAGATGCCTGCTGCGGGAGTAAGGTAAGTGTGCGAACATTTTCCTTAATCCCATAGCAGGGACGTGAGAGGGGTTTGCAGAGCAGAAACGGGGCATTTGGCCCCTTTGTGAAAATCTCCTTAGTCTTTGTCAGGATCTTCCTCTCCCTGAAAGACTAGGCCCCTGGCTGTAAAAGCAGGTTCTACCTCTCCTTGCAGAACTAGGTTCTGGCTGTGGAAGTCTTGGTAAGACCAGGGCCAATTTATCAGTTACAGCCAGCTATACTCAGGCAGTATACCTGGAGAATCCAGGGGAACAACTATTTAAGAGAGGCATTCCTCCCTCAGCTCTTGCCACAGCAACATGGTCTCTTGTGCTGCCTGTACCTACTCTTAGCTTCTTGTACCTCGATCCACTTGCCCTGGTCTGCTGCCTTACCGTGTTTGGACCCTTGCTCATTTCTTGGACTTACCCTTGCCTCAGGCCTTTCAGACATCTGGCACATGTCTCAATCTTGGTTTGGTTTCAGGGACTTTGGGTTGTCATTTACCCTATCTGGACTCCATCTTCCATGTTCCTGACTTGGTGCCTGCTTCCTGAACCTGCCTTACCTGGCCCTTGGGAGTTTGGTTCTCTGCCTGCCCCGGACCCAGCATCTCAACTCAAGGTCCTTGCCACCCACACTCTGGATCCTGATAGTCTATTTGGAAGGGGAAGATACCACTCTCTCCTACCTTCTTGCTGGGTTAATTGAGTGGAAACTACTTTTGCATTTTGAAATCAGTTCCATTTTGAACTCAGTTCGTAGCAGTTGTAGTAAGTTGAGGAGAAAGGGGGAAAGTGGAAGCGAGAGAAGCCAGGGCATTTTAAAAGCAATGGGATGACAGAGGACTAATCAGAACTATCCCTGCCAAGTTGGGACAGTTGTAGGATATGTACAGGGCCACACACACCTACCAACAGTGGTTCCTTATGAGAAAAGTTTCCTCATCCCTCCCTTACTACATGATCCCAAGCTAGCTGGAAGAATTGCAGCACCTTTCCCACACAGTCTGCTGGTAGGCCTAATAAGCAGATTGCTTTCCACTCCTAAGAAGAGAAGGGACACAGGAAGGCTGATTATTTTGCCCCGTAAAAGACTTGCCTTTAACTTAATCACCCAAAATGGGACTTTCCGCACAATTAGGTGCTCAGTCCCTGAAGCTTTCCGTAATCATGCTGATAGGAACTAATTAACTTTGGCTTTTCATTTCATGGATTTGAGCTTTTCATTTACTTTTCCCATACATCGGTTTAAAGGAAGGTGAAAAGGAGCAGGAGGAGCATTTTATGAATGCCCAAAGAGGAATCGAATAGAAGACCAAGGACAGTAGCAGGGTGTTTGCCATTTTGCTTCTGTTTTAACTTGGGGAAAGTTTGACTGCAAAAAAGAAATGGTAAAATGTGATAAGGCCGAGTGAATGTTGGTTTTTAGATATAAGTTCAGATTCATTTTATTCCTTTATTTAATGTATATCATACCTTTGCACTAATATGATGCTCACGATACCTAACAATGAAACACAAAATTATAATCTTTTATAATGTTAAAAGCTGATGTCTGTTGTAGCCACAGTTCCAGGATCATGAAGCTTGGCATGCGTACTAAGGACTATGTGCCTGAGGGTTGTTTGTTAAGAATGCATTAATTAATTTAACTATGTCTGTGTTTGCATTACTGTCTTGAGTCACTAGGAGGCAGGCTTCTCCAACTAGGCCATAGCTTTGGAATTGATAGAGTATGAAATCAGGAAGGAGTAGTCCAAGTTATAGGGTACCCCTTGCTCTGGAGCAACACCCCTTTGTGTTCCTTGATCGGTAGATGTTCAATTGCAGTTGGTGTGCGTAATGGTCCCAAGTGCAAAGACTTCCACAAATCACACTATTACCACCAAGAGTAAGGGCTTTCCCTTGTCCTCACCTCTGCTACCAATGTAAGGACTTCCTCCTGAACTACTGCTGGTGCCACCAACTGTGGAGATCTCCGAGAGACCCTCAGGGTACCTGTGTGAGATATAATGCCATTTATATCTCTACTGGATACTGCCCATTTTTATTCACTGTTGCCACCTTGTCTGAATCCAAGCTTTCTAAGGAGGCCAAAAGTGCATGAATACAAAAACAATACTTTATTAACAAAAGCTGAATATAAAATACCAGATTATTTAATACATTTAAAACACAGCTCACAGTTTCTCACACAGTCCACTCCTAGCTAATCTTAGGGTGCGTCTATACGATCATAAAAAAATCCGTTTGGGGGGTAAAAAATATAAATAGGCTGTCGTTCTTATGCATACAATCCACCTACATGATTTTTTACCCCCCTTAACTCTGTATGAGCCCCCTTCCCGAAGCTGGCTGAAGCGAGCAAGCCAACTGGCGGTTTTAAATCTCCCACTGCTTTTTTTTTAACGTTCCTGCTTTGCGGAAAGTCGGTTTTCCCTATTTACAATATAAAATAAAAATAAATAAATATATAAAATTCATGGATGTACCGGACTCTCGCTAGCCGGGAAACCAACATGGCGGCCGCTCCCAATTCCCCTCCATGCTAGCCTCATCCCCTCTACTTGGCCAGCCAATCAGATTACACTGCCTGTTTGTGTGTGTGCGAATGGACCATACAGACCCGTCAACCATCCGAACGGCGCACGGTTTTCTCATCGCGATCTGCTTTCCCTCCCGAACACCGCATGAGCGTATTTCAAGATGGAAAACCAAGGCCCCCCCCTTTTGGATGCGTGTGAATCCGAACGGCCATGTGTACCGAAGCACAAACTTTCGCACACTGTATGTATTATTTAAATCGTGTAGACGGGGCCTTAATCACCACTCATTAATTTCTAAGCCTGACTGATTGACTTGCTCAACCCTAATTCTCACTTCACTCAGTCTTTGCTTCATTCTAACTACCCTAGCTGGCAACGTCAATTGTTATCAACTGTCATTCACCAACCTTATTCAAATCCCCACCAGTCTCCACTCACTCTCAACATTATATTCTCTCACACCTCCCAACAGCTCCTAACCTTATACACAGCGCATACCTAAACAAATTATTTCAAAATATAGTATTAAATAATAATAATAACAACACAATATTGTATTATAATATTATTATATAGTAACATGGCATAGCAGTTTGAGCATTGCACCATAGTTTGGAAACCAGAGTTTGAATCCCCACTCAGCTGTGGAAACCTACTAGGTGACCTTGGGCAAGTCATACACTCTCAGCCTCAGAGGAAGGCAGTGGCAAACCCCTTATAAACAAATCCTTCCATGAAAACCCCATGATAGGTTTGCCTATGACTTGAAGGCACACAACAACAGCATAGTAAATTAAACAGTATTTTATACCATAAGTCCATGACATCGCACCAACAACACACATGTATGTTCCCCACACACACCTGTTTGTGTGGTTTCCAGAGTCCTTGCCTTTCCTCCACAAACCCTTTATTTTTCTTACAACATAGAGCAGTGGTTCTTAACCTGGGGTCCAGGGACCTCCAGGGGCCCATGATCTCCTCACAGGGATCTGTGAAGGCTTGAAAGTTGCTTGGCCCACCTGCTCCCTGCAGTGGAGTGGCCACATGACAGGAGCCAAGGCAAAGGCTGACTGACTTGGCCTGCACATTGCCATTCAATCCACTCCAGCCACAAACTTGCAGGAAGAAGCAGGAGAAAAATCTTCCTTCCCTCTCCAGTGCCTCTGAGGGAAGGTTTAATGGATGGTTTAATTGTATTATTATTATCAGGTGATATTATTGTTGTTGTTGTTTAAATCTTGAGTTAAGTCTTGGGGGTCTGTGGCAACAAAGATATTTAAAGGGAATCCCTTGGTAAAGAAAAGGTTAAGGACTACTGACATAGGCCATCACCTACCAAGAAGTGTGATTCTCCTTTTAAATAAGGTACACAGCACCTTGCTTTGATTTAAAAGGTTACAAAACAAGGCACATCAGGTTTCACCTAGATCAGCCCATGAGCATACAGGTGGGAGTAGAAAATTAGCCTGAAGGCCTTTCAAATTTGTTTACCCCTACTTTACTCATATATCTGTAAATAAACCAGACTTTGCTGCAAAAACCATACAACTCTAGGGGGTTTGTCTTTCAAAGGGGATCAGTGTGATAAGCTATGCCACTTGCGCGTGCACAGGGAAGTAACACAAATTCCAAGATACGTAGAAATATCATCACCTGGTCTCAAGCTTTTCCTATAGCATTTTGGCGTATTATCAGTCGTGCGACCATGAAACAATATTTAAAACAGTATTATGTCTTGGTCACACATAGCCAAAGCACACTGAAGGATCAGGATGTGTCATATGATTATTCCCTATTGAGTGTGCTTCCTCTTAATTTCAGCAAGGACAGAAGTGGTGGCCTTCAAAGTTTAGATGTGCCACTCTCATAAGCATGCTGAATGCAAGACTGAAGATAAAAGCAAAGTCACTGGATTAATTTTTAAAGGAAGAAGCAGGCAGGAGTGTATGGGGTGGGGGTAGGCAGTTGATTTACTTCCATGCACAACCCTATCACCCAGCAGGGGAAGAGAAGCTGAAATGGCTAGTCAGCATCTGTTGGAGGCGTGAAGATAAATGAGTGAAAAAAGGAGATAAATGCATACAAATTGAGCTCACATCTGTACTGTTAATATATCTCTTTTGAAAAGCCTGGTGTCATCAATTGGAGTGTGAGGCCCTGCTGTTCAACCCTCCACCCACCCCCTCAAATTTAGGACTTTGAAATAAACATTTGCAGTGTTCCTAAAGCACATTTTGTAACTCTTACTCCCGTTCCCCACAGTCTCTCTATGTGGCTCTTCCATAAGTGGCTGGAAACACAGGAGTGGAGTGGATGCAGTCCCTGCTCTTATCCTGTGCATGTATGGGGACTCTCTGTGCACAGAACTGATCTGCTCACAACTTTTTAGTGTGTTGTTGCTCTTCATGGGACCCAGAACACTGGTAAAAGAGACCTAAATTGTTAATCCCAACTTTGTGCTTGGTCTTACGTGCCAACAAGTTGAGTCTGACTTATGATGACCCTCTCATAGGGTTTTCTTGGCAAAACTTATTCAGAGGAGGTTTGCCATTGTCTTCTTTTTAGGCGGAGAGAGTGTGACTTGCCCAAGATCATCCAGCTTCCATGGTTGAGCAAGGATTCAAGCCCTGGTCTCCCAGCCCAGCACTCAAACCACTACACCACTCTGGCTCTCTTAGTTAGTCCAAACTAGAGTAGAACTATTGAGTCAACTGGATTCATCTTTCAGCAATTGATTCAATGGGTCTAAGCTAGTTGGAAGTAGCCAAAAGGATTCCAGCCGGAGTGTGTGCACTTACAACTCCTGCATATAAAACTGTGTAAATCAGGAACCATGTACCCCATGAACACTGCAGGTCACTGCTAGGAAGCAGGTCACAATCTTTTGGCCTCCAGCCAGTCATCATGACAGCCCTTGTCACTCAGAGCTTGGACAAGTTACTTTTTTGGACTACAACTTCCAGAATCCTCCAGTCAACATGCCCCTTTTTCCAAAAATAAACTTTCCCAAGCTTTGCTGGCATTGTATAAAACAGATTATACTCCCATCACATATCAGAGCAGATGTGTCTGTTCCTCACCTATGTGTGATAAGGTTACATGCTCTCTTTTTTTTTTCCAAACAGTGAAAAATTGCAGGGCAGTACTATTGGTATTAGCTTTCATCAAAGCAGAAAGCAACGGAAATTCATGGTTATGTTATGTTTTCTTTCTAGCATAAAAAACTTCCTAGTTTTCTTTCTAGCACCAGGGAGCCCTGGTGGCGCAGTGGTTAAATGCCAGTACTGTAAGTCACCACATTGCAAGTTCGATTCCAGCGGGCTCCAAGGTTCACTCAGCCTTCCATCCTTTCATAGGTCGGTAAAATGAGTACCCAGCTTGTGGGGGCAATTAGCTAATACACATTGGAAACTGCTTAATGCAGTGTAGTTGTGTTGCTGTTGCTTAAAACAATTTGTAAGCTGCTCTGATACCCTTGTGGCTGAAGAGCGGTGTGTAAATAAATAAATAAATAAATAAATAAATAAAATAAATAACATTGGCTTTATTGTGTTTTTGTTTCTAATTAGCAAACACACAAGTGGAGCCTCCAGCCAGGAAGCAAACTGCTACCCCACAGCAACTTTCCAGAAATTGGCACCCTCCACCCCAAGGTGTATCCAACCTTCAGCTCACCCTCTTCTTCTGTCTCTCTGTTCCTGTGCCCATTCAAGCATACAGTTTTAAATTCATGAAGGGGGTAGCAAGAATGTGCAGAGTTAGCTTCACCCTGTCCCTGCTGACACATAGCGGTCCAGGTCAATTGACAATGCACAATCAGTGTCAATCATGTCTATATGCATAGATTTGGGATGTAAAGATATTCCCAGATTTTCATGTCCTCAGTGAGAAAGGAATCTCAACACACAAAGGTGACCTATTAGAAAAACTCAAATGCCATGAGAACTTTTGTACCTAGGGAGGTTTTTTTTGCAAAAAATTCACAAAGAGGCTTTTGTGCAAGAAAACCCACAAAAACATGCACACACAATGGTTTTACACAAAAAAAAAATTAAAAAAAAATCCAGTAAAATCCAGAACAACGTAAAACAAAAAACCTTCACAAAATCTTTGGGGAAGAAATCTCAGAACACACACAAATTAAAAATGTGTGAAAATGCTTGAAATGTTGCCCAGTAGGGGAAAGCTTTGTTGCTGCTGCATGTGAACAATAAAATAATCAAAGATTTACATTCCTAACATGGGTAATAGAGGGATAGGAAAGTTGATAGTCAGTGCTCCCATCATTGTGAAGGAAATCCTCCCTCCCATGTCCACCACCACCACCACCCCGCTGTTGCCATCCATGGATAAGTGAATCAGCTGATGGTGAATCAGCAGATACAGGGGTGCTACTGTACCTTCAAGTCAATGGTACTGCAATGGGCACACACATGGCACTACAATATGCCAACGTCTTCATGGTTTACCTAGAACAATGCTTCCTTAACTCCAGCACCGAGAAACCTCTACTCTACCTGAATAGAGAATAGCTTTTCATGCTCCAATAGAGAATGAGTAGGGTTCAAATCCCTGCTCAACCATAGAAGCCATAGAAATTTGGGCAAGTCACACTCTCTCAACCTTAGAGGAAGGCAGTAGTGAGAGCAACAGAGAGATACCTTCATGGCCCCCACAAGGGGGGGGGGGCTGACAGGGCTCTAGCCTGGGGGTCTGGGATTAGGAGGGGGGCTGGCATGATATCATTGTAAGTTTTTATGTAAATTCATTTAGGATTTTAAAAAAATAAATATAAATATTACTTTGGTGTCATCATTTAAACTGACTTATTTTACTTTTTATCCTAAATCCTGTAGAGCATTTTGCTGCCCTTAACCTTAGCAGTAGGTAGGGGGCCCACCAAAGATCCTGGCCTGGGGGCCTGCTTCAGGATGTGGGGGCCATGGATACCCCAGTGCATATTACTCTTGGACCCCAGGGAAAAATAATACTACCCTCCTTTTCTCTCCTCCCCCCCACCTTTTATATTAAAAAATTTAGTGAGATGTCTGTGAGCTCAACTTCAACAAAAGAGGCTTTCAGAGTTAGATTTTTTTTTTACAGGTATTTTTTAATGCCACCATGGTGTTTTCTTTCTTCCCAATTGCTCTTGATCTGATCTCACACACTCTGCTGGTTTCTCCCTCCCATCAGTTCCAACATCCCCAGCGTGGCAGGAAGCCAGATGGTTCCCCATTAGGTCACATTTGCTTATTGTTTGGTAAACAGCAGTTTAATTCAAGTGCTGAGTTGACAGCTTGTCCTCAAAGACAATTTTCACATTGCAATGTTTCAAATGCCAGCTTGGCTTTCCAATATCATGTTATTTCAACTGCCTTAAAGGGATAAACTTCCCTTTGATTAAAAAGAGAGAGGAGGTGGGGGTAGCCAAGGGAGCTGACTTTTGTTTTGATGTTGACTGTCGGAGTGTATGAACTAGGAAGCTCTGGACTGGATTTTTCCAGACACTTTGGGCCTGGCCTGAAGTTCTCCTACCATTTGGCATCCAGCCTTTCCAATAAACATCAAAAGGGCTAGCATCCTTTATGTTTGGTCCATACCTGCTAATGATTTAAAGGGATGGGTGCATCAGCACCAGTACCAGAACATGGACATGTTACTTTTTGGGACCTTAGTTCCCAGAATCCCCAGCCAGCATGGCCAATTCTGAGACATACAGTATAGTCCAAAAAAATAACTTTTCTAAGTTCTAGTCAGTAATATTCAGCATCCCATCCAAGAGCTTCCGGAATCCTTTGACAGGAATCTGGTGAATATTCAAACTGAGGTGCAAATATAAGGAAAACAAAATCCCAAATCTACAAAAAAGTGATGCCTTTATTAGCCAGCCAAATGCAAGACACATGTTGCAAACTTTCAAAGCTCTACTGGCTTCTTCATCAGACAAAAGATGTTAAAAAGGGGGGGGGAGTGACAATGTTGGAGTCACAGGTCTTTACTAAAGTCAGTTAAAATGGCATCATGCTGCCAAATCTGTGGGGTATGAGAGCTAGCGTTGCGTAGTGGTTTGAGTGTTGGACGATGACTCAGGAGCCCAGGGTTCAAATCCTGACTTGGCCATGAAAACCCACTGGGTGACTTTGGGCAATTCAAGAACTCTCAGCCTCAGAAAACCCCATGATAGACTCATCTTAGGATCACCTTCAGTTAGAAACAACTTGAAGGCACACAACAACAACAAATAGATACACTCTTGGACTGAACAGCCCTTCAAACTGAGGTGCCTTCAAACAGAAAACTGACAAGGCTTCAAGCAGAGCATTGTTCTCTCTAAACACACACACCCTCTCTCTGGTTTTTCTTCGCAAACGAAGATTCAGGAAGGACTCAACTCATCCCGCGCTTTCTGCAAGCGCGCACAGCAGAAGGTCTCCTTGGGTGATGTTTCCAGGTTGTGGTTCTTTCTGCGTTGTCGTTTCTCTTCAAGACTTGTTCGGTGTGAGTTCTCAAGTAAGGCGGCAGATAGTGCACGGATAGTGCATCTCCATGCCTCCTGATGTGAGGCCAGGGCGGACCATTGTTGGTGATCAATTTGGCCGAGCCTGAGATGTTGTTTCAGGGAGTCCTTGTATCGTTTTTTTGGAGTGGCCCTCTTACGCTGACCCGTGGCAAGTTCACCGTAGAGTACTATTTTGGGGAGGCGATGGTCCTCCATCCTAGAAACGTGCCCTGCCCAGTGCAGCTGTGTTCTCAATATCATGGCCTCAATGCTGGTGATCCCTGCTTGCTCAGGGACAGCAACATTCATCACATAGTCCACCATATGACCATCATAAAACATAGGCCATTCAAGCTGAAGTCTGGGAAGGATGATGTAAATTTATGCTTGGCGTCTAAAGTAGAAGGAGCTTCCTTTTGAAAGGAAGTATGTATCAACCTGGCTTTTGCCAACTGTCTCATGTTTCTACAGCTACATTTGATTTCAAAATGCCATTTGAGTTAGTTAGGGCTGGCAGGTGAAATAAACTTATGATGGTTGCATAGAAGAGGGGATTTCAGCAGGTGTTGCTGGTCATACAACCAGGTAACAAGCAACACCTGCTGAAATCCCCACCTATACACAAGCATGAAAGATACAAGAGCCCTCTTGGGTTTTCTCTCTGGCAATTCTAGATGGCAATCCTTGCCCATTCTCCATTACAGATGCTGACTGGCCTTCCAGGTGAATTCTGGCAATGTAATAGCATGCTCCACCACAATTTATGGAAATAGGACAGCTCAGGTCTCCAATGGAGGAGAAAGAATGGCCAAATGTCTGCCATTGCTACCCTACTCCACCTTTGCCATCTGAGGTGTTGCTTTATTTTGCTTTGTGTTGTTAATGAGTCAGCCCTGGTCATTTCAATGGCTGCCCAATGTTTTTAGTGCAAAATTCCAAAGTTCCAATCACCTCTAGAAGAATTTGTTGTTCAGAAAAAGAAAATTTAATGTACATCAGCAGAAATGTAGTAAAGATAATCTATGAATGTGGTTCCTGGGTCTTTGCTGTGCAACGTGTAAAATGAGGCTCCTTTTCGATTCTGGTTTCCTGCAATCTTTATAACAGTAGATGCTGGGGATTGAATCTGACACTTTCTGCATGTACATCATGCACGCTACCATTGAGCTGTAGCCTCTCCTAATTTATTTTGGGAACTGTATTTTTAAATGTCAAAAGCCTACATTCCACCACCCTGCGCGGCACGTTCTGTAGATAACAAATAACAGTTGGTGGCTGCCTGCTACATTGCCAGGAACAACAGGTTATATAACTTGATTAAGAAAGAGTCAATTAAAGGAGGCCTTGTTCAGTTAGCAGAGATGGATGAACTTCCTAAGATGGCTCAGTTGGAATCAGTGTTACAGATGGTCTCAACCCCAGGAGATAGTTTAGCAACATCTTCCACCACTGACACTTTCCAATTCCATACTGTCTGACGATTCAGCCATCTGCAGCTGAGCAAAAGGTGTTTGTCATGGCAAAATCTCTCTGGAGGAAAAATCTCAGAGGTGTTGACCACGTGTCATAGATATTCAAGTGGTTTAGAAGAATGTGTATGTCATAGGACATACTTTAGGAGAACGGTCTGTTCCATTCAGTTCATTTGGTTTATCTACATCAACCCATAGCTAAATACAAGCAACCACCTCCTCAAGAATGACAATTTTAGAAGAAAAGTGTAAAGATGCCCATACAATTGCATCCACTGGTCTCCAGCAAACACAAAAAATGATAGACATAGCCATTTTAGTCTGCATCAGTATGCAAAGGAATATGGTAGCACATCTGAGATGAAGGCGATTATCAGATGTGGCAAAAACCACATCAGAAAAACATGACAAGAACAGAAATGGGCAACATTATCAGAAGACGTCATCCTTCAGCATTCTGGGGGTATAGCACAGGCTTAAATAGGGCATTCGTTCGTACTGGTGGCTTAACCCCATCAATACAAAATTGAAACCTCATCTGTGCCACTGCTATGCCCCAGGAACGGCTGAGGACATGGGCATCTGATAATGTCACCCTTTCTGTTCTCATTGTGTTCTTCTGACGTAGAATCAGACACGTTTTTTTGCCACGTTTCCCCACGTCTGGTAATCTCCTGAGAGAAATTTGTAGCATAAGCTTTCATAGACTGATGCATCTGAATAAGTAGACTTATTCTATGAAAGCTTATGCTACAAACTTCTTTCAGTTAGTCTCAAAGGTGCTACAAGATTCCTCTGCACACAAAATTCAACATTTTGCACATAACCATTCAACCATTTATTTCTTAGTGGCTGAAATCCTGTTAGTGTAAATCACATAAGTTCCCTTATGGAAAAGGTTGGGCATTTTTGTCTGATGTGAAGCATCTGCATTCAGTTCAAGGTTGCAGAAACAGTTGTACATATGGTGCCATTGTACATGCAGATATGCATGTGCCTAAGTTGTACATTCTGTTGTACATTCAGTTGTGCAAATTTGCCATTCAACACAAGGTTGCATAGCACAATCAATGCACAACACCACATGCAGAAAGTTACACTATGCAACTCCCATGTAAGATCTCAGCCAGTTCCTCAATTATTATGAATTCACATGTGGTTTGTTGTTCTTCAGTTTGAAAAGTGATTTCCATGTTCATGTGGGATTGTCCCAGTTGATTATCACAACTGCCCAATGATGCTGGGCAATAGTAATTGGCCCAAGATCACCTACCTAGTGAGTTTAATGACTGAATGAATGAGGCTTTGAACCCAGGTCCCACTGTTCTTCACCCACCACTCTATACCGCACTGATAATTTGTTAGAGTATGCCCTCGGTATCTGCCAAGGCTTGATTCAAGGACACACACACACACACACACACGTGGAAACCAAAACTGGTGGATGCTCAAGTCCCAATATATACAATGGCATAGTAAAATGGTGTCCCTTGGTGAACGGCTATTTGGATTTTTTTTAAAAAAATATGGCTGGTTGAACCCATGGATAAAGAATCTGTAGATAAGGAGGGCCAACTGTATTTAGCAATATTGAGGAGTATGTAGCAATCCATAGAAGGATTACTAAAAGGTCAACGCACAAATGCAAGCCGTGCTATAGTACCATTCAAAATGACATTGCAGTGAAGACTGCTTCACCCAGCAAAGTCTTAGGTCATAGTCAGAGATCATCTAAAGAATCCATTTTGCTAAGCTTAGTGGGTCTCTAGTTAGTCCCAAGAAACTCCATGCATGGCATCTTGAGTTCAATAATGGAAAAACAATGGGACAGAAGTGTATAAAATAAAAATAAAATAAATTGCAAGTAAGCAGTTCTATATTGATCTATAGTTTAAAATCTATGATTGACTGGCAGGCTGGCCTAGTAGAATTCCCCATGTGTGTGCAAGCCACCAAATATGTTTTGGTGGAATGAAGAAAACTGCTAAAGGAGACTCCACACAGTTGCTTTCTTGAGCTTTTATTCCTATGTAGCTAATGGAGTTTTGTTTTCATATTTTTTAAACTCACTTGAATGCCTGTACAATATTTATTGGCTAAAGAGGAGTTCTAGTTGATGTACCTGCACCATTTTAACACAGCCCTGTTGTTCTCTTTGTTGTGTCCTTACAGGTGGGCCAAAAAGGGACATATTATAAAGGAAGCATCAGGTGACTCTTATGAGACCATTGTTGACCACACCTATTTTTTTGAACCAGTATCCTGTGAGGTGACCAATGCTTTGGGCAGCACTAACATCAGCAGAACAGTAGATGTCTACTGTAAGTACCGCTCAGCTCTTACACCATCAGGAGCCCTGGCCAATAGGGTTAATGCTCTGGATTGGCTCTTTTAGATGATGTCATGGGTTAGAAGCACCTGTAAGAATGCAATTATTTGAAAGCATCCAGGGAGTAGACATTCGCATGTGCACAAGACTATGATCAGTTTCATCCATGATGAAAAGAGGACGCCAGAGAGAAGCAAAACGTTGCTCAGCAGTTGTCCTGCTACAGCTTGGGGTACAGAACCATACATTGGAGATAAGGGACCTGTGATTCTCCAGAGGTTGCTGGACTGCAACTCCCATCATTCCTCACCTTTGGTTATACTAACCAGGGCTGTAGTTTAAATTCCACTGATTACAGATGTTATAGACATCCACTTGTTCCTCAGTCTTACTGTATATTGTAGTAATCATCTCCCTGTGGTAAAGATAGGATTCTAGCGGCCAGTCTTTCAAGTGAATGGCCATAAGTCCAAACAATGAACTACTGCCATTCTAACATACTGCACCTGACATATGCAGTCTCCTTTGTTTTATCTGCAAGGTTTATTTGGCACCCAGTCTATTGAACCACAGTACAGACACCTCCAGGGCAGTGGAAAGGCAGGCAGAAGTGCATCCTGACAGTTCCATAGCCAGTTCGTCAGGGTTTCCTACTCAGCACCAACCTGCAAGAACTTAGAGTGACAGAAACATTCAGAGTACAAGCCTGAAGTTCATTTACAATGGCTAGAGATCCACAATTCTAAAGATGTAGAACCTATACAAAATGGCAGACTTTTACCCTACTTGTGAAAGATTTGGATTGAACATCTCTGAATTAGACATCGAGCTTCCATGCTTCCCTCTGTTCAAGGATATAGGCCAGACTCCACTTTAGCTCGATTCTTCTGTTGTTATTATCCAATTATCCTGCTGCCTATACTTGCTATCAAGAGTAATTTAGTCTTGTCCTGCAAAGGTCCTGTCTAAGACAGATCTCTCATTACAGTTGGGCCACGCATGATGTCAGAACCACAGTCCCTCCTTGTTGACCTTGGATCAGATGCTGTATTTAACTGTGCATGGATTGGAAACCCATCTCTGACCATCGTGTGGATGAAGCGGGGCTCGGGTGTGGTAAGCATGCTGACCAGAGGAGCTCAAAATTGGCTGGACGTAGAGGAGCTTAGGGAGTTGTCTGTTGGCATTGAGAGGACTTGCAGCTACACAAGATGGCTGCAGTTCACACCATGGCACTTTTTTCCCCATTGATTGCCTGGAGTGTGATAGCACTTAGGTGATCTATTAATTGTAAATCAAAATAAATGCTACTGATATGGCTGGCATCCTCTGAAGTGTAGTAGTTCCATATGAGGAACTACATTACAGCTGACCACTCAGCAAGCTTTAGACTTACTGAAGAGCCATTGCAGGCTTCCTGTGCCCATTCTGTACCTGGTGGAAAGTGGGGGAGAGATTGGAGAAGTGTCTGGTTATGTCCCTGTAGCCAGATGTGAAATGATTACATCATCTGCTGAGATCCACTGTGGTCCTCCATTACACATCTCTCTACACAGACATAGCTGGACACTTCTCTGAACCCCCCCCCCCCGCATTCTCTGCCAGGCACAGAGTGGCTGTGATGGGGCCTTCTGTAGCTCTACCATAAGTCAGTTGGGTTGGTTGTTATGGAAGGAGGAAGGGAATGCCAACCTCTGCATCAACTAGTAAAAGAGGCTGACTTATGCTTAGGCATGCCACTAATAGGATGCCAGCCAATATCTGCCACTTTGATCAGGCCCTTTAAAAGTGTAGGGGTGATACTGCAATTTATAATCCATAATGTTCCTGGTTTAAATCTTCTCTCAGCTGACCTTAAATAGTCTACTATAAATTCATAGATCCATAATATTGGAAGGGATTTCAAAGTTTGTCTTATTTAGTACTTACTGATATGTGGACCTACAGCCTTTGCTTTAAACCTGTTAACCAAAGAATGTCCATCATTGCCTAAGATGGTCTGTTCCACTGTCAAACAGGTTATACCACTACAAAATTCCTCCTACATTTTAGTGGAAGTCCCCTTTATGGTTTAATCAGCTGCATAGCTTTGCATTTAGTATGCTTTTATTTTCTGATGAGTCATAGGAAGGGGAATAATTTGCAAGTCTGCTTTCTGAAGCACACATCTCAGAAGAAATCCCATTCTGGAAGGAAAACTGGATTAATAACAGGAAATGTCCTTTTAACATCTAGTTTGGCTTAAGTGCCATACTGCCAAATGTCTAAAGGCAGCTATAACCTTTTTGAGGAGTTAAACATACTAAATCCCTTCAACCTTTCCTCATAGGACATGTTCTCCAACTTGGCCTTTTGTACACATTTGGTTAGAGACCAAAAAAAAAAAAAAAAAGAACAAGTGGGGGTGGTGAATGGTATTACAAGGCCAGAAAGCACTACAAAAGAGTAGGTACAACACATATAATATAATATGAAGTTCTCTATATATAATATGAAGTTCTCTGAGCACTCGGGGAAAGGCTATGTAAATAAATACTGTACTGAGTAGCAGCAAAGTCTGTGTCATCCAGCAGGCTCACAAATTTGCTCATAGGATTAATTCTTTACTGGCATACACACCACTCATGCTTTCAGCTGGCAGTCCCTATAGAAGTGGGATCAAATATCAGGGCTTATTTGAAGTTCAGAAGGGACAGCTAGCTGTTGATGAGCTGGTAAATCAAACTTAAGGAGTTGATGTCTGTGTCTCCCTGCTCTAGTCTTACATTGTGTGCCAACTGAGGGTGAATTCACTTCACATTTTTGTCCAAAAGTGCTATCCAAGTTACTAAACTTATTTTGCGGTTAGGGTTCAGCATCTTGGATAGCTCACAGACATAAAACACCCTGCTAAAATGGAAACCACCAGGACTTATACTGTGCATTTAGTAATTTTTTACAGTATCCACTTTTCCCTCTGGTATCTAGTGATTTCAGGACAGGTACAAGCAATAAAACAACATTAAACAATCATCAAACCATTTAACCACCACCCTGGGAGAAAGGTAGGGTATAAATCCAACATCTAAATAAATCAACCAGTTCAGCAAAATCAAAAAATGTACAGAAATCCTGTAGGTCAAAATCATAACCATGATCACTGGTTCCCCAAATTTTGAAGAGCCAGAGGTTAATTTAGGATTTTTTTGGATGCGAAGAAAGTAACGCAAGCAGCCTCGTCAGCTTGCGAGGCTGCTGCGCTGCAAAGCATCCCTTTCGTATGACGCTCGCCCCTGCCGGTACTGTTGCAGTACCACGGGGAGAGTTGAGCGTCATATTTCGTCGTTTTTTTACTCACGATCAACTTTCGTGAGTAAAAAACGACGAAATATGACGCTCAGCTCTCCCCACGATACCGCAACAGTACCGGCAGGGGTGAGCGTCATATGAAAGGGACGCTTTGCAGCGCAGCAGCCTCGCAAGCTGATGAGGCTGCTTGCGTTATTTTTCAGCATCCGAAAAAGTTCTTAGTCACTGAAAAGAGACCAGCATCAGCATCGATCGGACCTCCAAAGGCAGAGTGTTCCCAGCTGAGGAATCACAGCAGAGAAGGCTCTGCTCTTCCTACACTGATTTCAGAGAGGTGGTGCAAAAAGCTGTCTGCATCTTGATGGACGACCCCACCGCTGGGAGCAAGGTCCATGGCCTCATCCACTTCGAGCAGCAGGGTAATGGAGAAGTACATGTATCAGGCCAAATTGGGGGATTGACTCCAGGGAAACATGGGTTCCACATCCATTAATTTGGAGACAACACAAATGGATGTACCAGTGCAGGTCCTCACTTCAATCCTGAGATAACTGATTCTGGGCCTAGCAGACTTACAGGTATAGGTCTGATGGCTTTACATTTCAAGCCAGGAGGAAGAGATAGCAGCAGTTATGCTAGGCCCAGGCCCAGAAAGGAGGATGCTCAGGCCCATACAACAAGAGCAGAGACAGGCTTTACCAGCCAGTGATGGAAGGGAAAGTTCCTGGCAGCTTAAAAGAGAAGAGGAAACAATTTTAGGCCAAGCGCAGGTCAAGGAGGTTGATGTATGTAACTGGCCTAATAAAAAATTGAAAGCACAGGTTTCCATGGCACTCCTAGCATTTTCCAAATGTCTGCCACTCTAAAGAGATCTGTGCAAAGTAGACCTAATAGAAGTCAAATTGATTCCTCTTATGAATAGCACCTGAGTTAACGAAAGGCCAAGCCACCACTTAACCTCTTTGTGGCAGGTGGAGTTTCATAAACCATCACACATTGAGCTTTCTATGTGAGCAGTCCTAGCTTACAGAGACGCACACAGCTAAGGTTTCTGGACAGGGAATGTTTTCATCTCTGTTCAAAACTGGAACAGTTTGGTATGAACTCACATCCCAAGGGAGTCATGACCACTGTGTTCTGTGCTGTATTATGAAGTACGTGTTTTAAAATGAATGCCTGTGCATTCAAAAAAGGGAACACCTTATAAAACAAGAGAGGCCTAATTTTTGAAACTGTTGATGGTGCTGTAGAGGTTGATAATTGTTTTGGAAGGGGGATATGTGCACAAAACTGTGCACAGCTAAAAATATGTATGTTTGGAAAATGCACCAAAGCACACTTTAGTCAATTGGAGAAATGAATGCAAGAATGGGCCCATTAGAAGCATGCATACAAAAATGAACAAAAAAATATGCAGGAATTTTCCTACAGGAAGGGAGAAGAAAAAAAGTCTCACAACCTCATAGAAAACCAGGACAGAAAGAGAAACCGGTGAGATTTCTGAGAAACAAAGTGAATGAAACTGATATATTTACATATCCCTATGGGGTGCAGGTAGGTTCTCATGTATAAATCTGTCATGTTAATTGGATTGATGGCTTGCACATGTAGATGGTCCATCAAAGGTATAATATTGCAGGTAGGAAATTCATATCTTTTTAAAAGCAGTGGTGTTGAGTGGAGTCATTTCACACACTGCCAGTTATTTAGTGAACAATATAATTATGTGTTGAAAAATGATGCGTGCATGCATGAACCAGACTGGATCATGCTAAGGAATGAGAAAAAGATGGAACACAGAACTTAGCTGTTATTTATTAATACACTGATAGGCTGAGAATTGCAATATATCATGTTTGTTTCTTACATGTGGTAGCAGTAGATTTCCTATATTGGCAAAAGGGTAGGCTAGATGCCTGTTTATGTTTTCTGCAACCCCAGTTCTATGGCCTGAATCCTATGTTAGTCCCAATTAGAGTAGCTCTATTGAATCAATGGCATTTACCTACATGTCGACTTATCATTATACAATTGATCCAAAAGATCTATTCTAGGTGGGAGTAAACATTAGGATTCAACCCTATGGAACTAATCCTCTAGTTGGCCCCCAACTTTGCCTAGTCTCTACCCCAAAACTTGCTGAGTTAACACAACTGCTGTTTAACGCAGTCATCTATTTTTAATCTTCCTGGCCTATTCATTAAACTGCTGTGTAAACACTTTACAGAGCACTGAAAACATTCACATGTAAAAGGATAGCCAGCATGGTGTAGTGGTCTGAACATTGGACTACAACTCTGGAGACAGGGTTCAAAACCCCTCTCAGCCATGGAAACCCACTGGGTGACCTTGGGCAAGTCACACTCTCTCAGCCTCAGAGGAAAGCAAAGCAAACCCCCTCTAAAGAAATCTTGCCAAGAAAAACTCACTATAGGTTCACCTTAGGGTTGCCATAAGTCAGAAACAACTTGAAGGCACACAACAACAACAAAGGATAGAGGGCCAGTTGCCCTCTTTCTTATCATGAAGCCATTTTGGGTTGTCTTCTTCTGTGCTTCCCAATGCTTGTCCAGTGCACCATTTAAACACCAGTGCACAAGTACAAAGAAGCTGCCACAGGTCCACCTAGCCCAGTATTGTCAATAATGACTGACAGCAGATCTTCAGGATTTCAAGCAGGATTCTGCACTTACCCTATGTGGAGATTCCTGGCATGCCTTGTTGATCTCCCATCTAAGCCCTAAACAGGCCCACCCCCTCTTAGCTTCCAAAATCAGACAAGATCAGTTGTTTTACTGCTGCTATATTATATATATACATATATACATACATACATATATATATATATATATATATACATACACACCCCTTTCTTCCAAAATTGGGACTCAAGACAGTGTACAATTTAAAAAAACGATACAGCTAAAATATCCAAAGCAGTGAAATACAGTGAAATTCTGGATCAGGCCAACAATTATCGCACAGAGAAGCTATTGAAATCCACAAACACCTGAACACCTTCAACAGGAAAGAAGAAACCGTAAAAGTAAACAAAGTTTGGCTACCAGTCCTGAAAAACTCCAAAATCAAAACTCAGTACATGCAAATGGACTTCATCCAGGGACAGGGGGATTTCCAGTAGACAATGAACCATGACCAAAACAGACACTAATCCCCTCGCGTCCTCCTACCCAGAAATTAGCCATCCAAATACACAAAGGTACATATCCTCTCCAACAGGGATTCACAATATATAAACCCCACACACACTCCTACCCCATCATTCCCTGAAGATGCTAGCCACAGATGCAGGTGAAACATCAGGAATAAACTCTTCCAGAACACAGCCTCACAGCCTGGAAAAAAACCATGGAAAACTAGTGAACATTAAAATGGGATTAATTTTTTTGACAATATTAAAATGATTTAAAACTACACTTTAAAAGATAAAATACCATTAAAAGATAGAAGCAATTAAAACAGGTTAGTTTAAAACAGTACAGTGTCCCCAGTCTATTCTTTGAAAACTTTCTCTTCTAAAAGCCTGCCTGAATAAAAAGGCCTTTGCCTGGTGGCAAAAGGACAGCAGGAAAGGGGCCATTTTGGACTCCCTAGAAAGGGGTTCCGGAGTCTCGGGCAGTCACCAAGAAGGCCCTCTCTCACATCCCACCAACTGTGCTTGCGACAGTGTCCGGGCTGAGAGAAGGGCCCCTCCTGATGATCTCAGGGCACAGGCAGGGTCATACAGGGAGTTACATTCTGTCAGGTTGGGTGGTATTATGGTATAAAATTTATCCTTCATTGCTCTGGTTTGACAAACTCATTAACAGAAATAATTGGAAGTTCACAGGCTAAGTCCATATATCTTCCAATATGTAAACTGGGTGGGGAATATTAAAGAAATACCCATCTGTCTTTACCATCTCATCCTGAACAAATGATGTAGGTATTTCTAGATTGTGTTTTTTTAAACACACACACACTAATATTCGTTATCAGCTAAACATAAAATACCATTAAAAATGCAATTAATTCTGTTTTTCTCCTCTCCAAGTGATCAAAATCTGAAATTAAATGAATTCAACATATATATATATATATATATATATATATATATATGTTATTTATACCTTCCTCTTCAGCCACAAGGCTATCAGAGAAGCTTACAAATTGTTTTAAGCAATAGCAATTTACACATCTACACTGCATTAAGCCATTTCCAATATGTGTTAGCCTGTTTACTCAGCTTAAATACTACAAAACCCATGGTTCAATGCAACCAGCCCCCCCCCCAAAAAAAATTCATTTGAAGCAGTATCTGAGACCTTGAGTTAACAAAATGATTGAGAAAGCAATGAACAATGCACTAACGTACAAAATCAATACAGATAAATATTAAGAAGCAGTCATTGGAGAGTTATAAAGTGGGACTCCACTTCGCTGTTCTTATGAGGACTAAAGCCCTTGTTTACAGTGCTTGATTTCTCTTCAGTTATATAGTTCAGTCAGGCAGATCCGTTCTGCTTTATGCATCTTCATAGTTAGGAGTCCTACAAGGGACTGTGAAGATTAATATACTGTTTGTCCCATGAGCAGCTTGAGTCAGAAGAAAACTGATTTATATGTTTGTGGACAATTAAAAAAAAAAAGAATTGTTTTACAGAGAAAAACTAATATTATGCTACTAATGCAAGCCATTATAATTGCAAGGTATTGACCCTTCACCTGCACATTCATTCTTTTCCATTTCCCCATTTTTCATCCATTCCTTAAACATCTGCACACTTCCCTGGTAGCACCAGTGGCCTGTAATCCAAACAAGGGGGAATGCCCCAAAGGCAAAGGTACCTCCCCAACCTCACCCCCTGTTTGGATGATAGACCATCTGTCCTTGGAGGAAAGCCCCATTGAATACAGCGAATAACATGCTTAAGATTGCACACTGTTAGCCACTTTACAGTTTGGAAGAAAGGATGAGGCCCATTGCAAGGAGGTGATTCCCAACTGCCTCTGGGCCAAATGTCTGTGAAGCTAGACCATTCACCAACTACAGCTGACCTTCACACCAAATATGGAGCTAAACGTTCACATATTAGTAGAATTCAAAGACATAGCCGTGTTAGTCTGGATTATCAGTAAGCAAAGGGTTCTTGTAGCACCTTTGAGACTAAGGACTTTATCAGATGGCGTCATAATGATGCCTAATTAATGCGAAAGGGCACGCATATCAGATGATGTCCTTTTGCAATAATATACAGTCAAAAAGCCATTCTGTTTTATTGACGGGCCAAGCCATCAATAGATCTCCCATGGCACTTTTTTCCCAGTAGTGCTGGTATTTGAAACCTTACGCTATTGTGCTCAGGTGAATACGGCGTTAGTGTCAGAGCACTTCTGGGTGAGATCATGACAGCCAGGTCGGCGATGCTCTTTTTATGAACCTCCCCAGTTCACTTTTAAGTTGTAAAGTGTGTTTCTGTGCTTGTGTGTAGGTTTTGTGTGTTTCTTTTTCTTTATTTTTAAAATTTACTGCACTCGTGTCTTCTCACAAGAATCTGTGAGATCATGAACAGGGATGTGAATAGAGCTCTGTTCACTTTCTGTCAATGCTGAAGCTGCCTATTCACGGATAAAAAAAGGTAGGTCTGATAAAAGGGTTCTTTTGCATAAAAACAGTACAAAATATGCCGGCAAAAGAACGTTGGTGGAGGCTTGTCTGATAAAGTCCTAAGTGAGAGAAAGAAGTTGTAGCATAAGCTTTTGTAGAGTTGGGGCTTGTCTAGATGCGTGATATAGCACATCTTGCCCCTGTCTCAGAGCTCTTCAGTCCTGATAATACAGGGCATTTGCCCCATTCTTCCCCCCAGGCAGTCCTCACCCACACCCCCAGGGCAGATACGAGGCTGAGATGGGGGGGGAAAGTGGGGTAGAGCCTAATAACATTTAAAAAAAAAAACCCTGCTTAAATCCATTTCCACAAGGAAAAAACAGATTGTGCCCTGCGAGACTGCAGGAGTCTGTCCCAGTAGTCTGGCCCTCACTGAAGCTGCCGGTCTGCCTCACTCTCCTGAAAAGCAGGATGGGGTCCCACAGCATGCAACCAAGGCTGTCCACATGCTGGGGGCCTTGGTCACATATTGCGGAGTCCCGTTCCTACCTTTTGAGACAGTGAGGAAAATGACAGCAGCAGTGGCTGCGGCGATGGGCCAGCAAGACTTCCTCCCATTCCATGAAAGGAACAGGGGGGACAGGCCTGATCCGCAGCCAGAGTACACCACCAGAGAGCCGGTGTATCCTGGCTTGTGTAGATGAGTCCCTGGGTCTACTTCCTCAGGTGCATAGAATAAACTGGTGCCTTGGAACACATCAAATAAGCAGGCTGTTGAATGGCCATAGAAATGCAAAACCTGTGGGGGTGGTGATGAGATGAGAAGTTCAGTTTAACAATGGCCATTGAGGGACAAAGGCAGGGGGAAAGATGTTTCTTAAGGCCAGGGTGGGTGGATGACCATATGAATGGTGGAGGGAGTTTTAGACCATATCATAGAGTTAGAAGAGACCACAAGGACCATTTCCGTTCATGTAATGTGATGCTGTTTGGGAACCAGAAAGGAGATGTGAAACTCCACCCTCTGGTGTAGCTGGCTGGATTTTAAGGTGGGTTTCAGGGGCATTTACAATTATATTACTGCTGTAAATGGGAACAGGAAACAGTTATGAGATCGTAAAGTTGAAGGGTTTCATGGCGGCATCCATAGGTTTTCCATGATTTTTTTTCTGGGCTGTGAGGCTGTGTTCTGGAAGAGTTCATTCCTGACGTTTTGCCTGCATCTGTGGCTGGCATCTTCAGAGACGTCAGGAATAAACTGTTCAAGAACACGGCCTCACAGCCTGGAAAAAAATCATGGAAAACCTATAGTTATGAGATCACACATCTAACTTACACCATCCTAACTGACAAATAGGATGCCAGCCAATGTTTTTAATATTTTTTAAATGATGTTTTAAATTTTAGAGCTATGTCTTATCAGTGTATGATGAAGATAACAAATTAATTTTATAACTTCCACTGAAAAATATTAAACTAAACAAATGTATTTCCAAATTAATTTAACATTAGTGAAGTAACTTTAAGCTTAATGTTTCCAAGTTCTGGAATGAACAAATACAATGTCCACCACCCTCACCTTGGAATTCATGTCTACAGTGGTGCATCCCTGCATAGACAGGGCTACAATTGGTCAGGAACTCTTTAAAAAGCAGTGTTCCCAATGGCATAGAGTTCAACCATGACTAAGCATATAAAGTTTTGCTTGTTTTGTTTTTGGATGCAAAGATGAAGAATTTCAGAAGCTTTCTTGTCCATATATGAGAGTGCAAGAGTTTTTCCAAATTGTGGACAGTTTTTGATATTTTGATTGCTTTTTTCTACAAAAAAAAAGTTTGCACAAAAAACATGGTTTTTGCAGGAAAATCAGATTTTTCAGGAAAACACTATCTGTTGTGCCAAATGGAGGTGTTTTTTTTTTGTGAAAACAGTTATTTTACAAAATGTATTCTTCACCAAAAAACATCCTGAAATGCAAAAAAATAAAAAATAAATCTGAGACACACAGTTGACCATTTTTTTCAGCTGCCTGTCTCAAAGTCTCCAGGTGGGGAGACTTTGAGACAGACAGCTGAAAAAAATGATTCACCTAACCCAGTGTAGACTGTTTTGACTGGTAGAAGCTCTCCAAGGACTTTCCCACAACCAGCTACCAGGTTCTTTTGCTGAAGACACCATGAGTTGAACCTTCATCAAAAGGTTTTTGCTCTACCACTGAACTCATTCCCTGCCTCCAACAAATATTTTTGTGTTGGACCTTGATTCTGCTAATTTTACTTTTTATTTTGCTTTCCTGTTGGGTGTTCTTTAGGTAAGCTCCTATCACATTCATTTCATTGAATGCCTCTTTTCTTATTCATTTCTTTGTGGCTTCTATCTCATTCATTTATTTTGTGATCTGAACCTTTGCTGTCACTCTTCCTTGGCCTGGGTTAGAAGTAAGTCATCCCAGGAGTCAAGGGAAGTTATAAATGACTTTCCTTGGAAAGGCAGCCATAGAGTCCTTTTCACCTTTCCTTTAGCACCCTCTAGCTGACAAAAGGCTGCTGCACAACTCCAAGGCTGACATGGCTCTAGAGGAGATTGCAGTCAACTTGGAAAAGATTTGGAAACAGCTGTTTTCATCCATTTCTACCAGAGAAAGTTTTAAAAATCATGCTGCTGTGGAAGCACAAATATCCTTTAGCTCAGATGCTGAAATGGACCTGTGCTTTAGTCCTTATCCTGATTTTTGAGGACAGCCCGGCTCCCTGTGCCTTACCCTAAGACAGATCATTTCTCTGAATCAGAACTTCCCAGTTCCCATCCTTACTATACCCCATGGGAGCTGGTGGCTCCCACATCAATGGAACAGTAAACCTGCTCCAGGTTTTAGTCTCAAGTTTAAAAGGAGATATTGAAGGTACGGAATGTATTTGAGGCATAAGATTCAGTACCATGCATAGTCCTTTAACATTCAGGCTAAAACCTAGGGCTTGTCTATACTATTAAAAACCCTGAACTCCCCTGAAAATTCCCCTGAATCTGGGGTGATCCCACCACAGGAACAGTGAAGACAAGGTACCCCACGTCCCCATGGTGAATAAAAATGCACAGGGCTTTAGTGCGAATGTGGGGGCATGTGGACAGAACCCCATTTAGAGATTTTGCCCCATGTGTAGTCGGGCCCTTGAGTGCATTCACCACCCGACTGAGAGGTGATCCATCAGCCAACACTCATCCTACTATTTTGCTTTTTCTTGTAAGAGGCTCACATTTAAAGGCCTGTATTTAAAGCTTTTACAATTGTGTTCTCTCGGACCCCAGGATATCCAACTGCTCCCCTCCCTGCTGTCTTTCCATATGCACAGAAAGACATTTTCAGTCAGGAAGGTATTTGGTTTATCATATATTGTGGCAGATGACACTTTTAATGGGAGGGATTGCCTTTTTATTTTATTATGTTTAAAATGTCTTTTAAAACTGTTTTTAACTTGTTTTCATTACTATAGAACTCTGGTTTAATTGTGTTTTAACTTTTGTATTAATAGCTGTAATCATTGTAGGTTTTTTTTTTTTAGTTTTTCTGTGTTTTTAAAAGGCTATAAGCCTGATCTTGGAAGCTAAGCACCCTGATTAGTACTTGGATGTGAGACCACCAATGGATCCCAGATGCTATAGGCTAAATTTCACCTGCACTGGGGGGCTTGTCTATACAGCGAAAATGTTCCTCATAGAATTCGAGATGAATATGATTTGTCTAAATGGGATCCCACATCAATTTGCTGTATTCAGATGAGGGGGGCAAAAATGCCAAAAACGATGCAGGAGAAGCTTTCGTGGCCTTTTCTGTATTTTTTTTTAAACCCCGAAGGAAATGGGCATTCCTGCTTGTTGGGACAACCAATTTGCTTTGATGTGCATTCCCAATAAGAGCAGAAGTAGAAAGCTGATTGGTTAGACGTGCGCAGGGGGGTGGAGCTTTCTGGTAAGGCAAGTGCGCCAAACTACCATGTTGGATTTTTGCCATAGCAATCATTTGCTGGAGGCAATGAAACAACTTTCCCCCCACCCCCTGTTTATTTAAGTGGAAGATCACAGTTGTGCACCTTGGATATGCTTTTTTTTAAAAAAAATACTGTTTGGCAGTGGCAACTGGTGACAATAAAAACATGAGTAATTCACTCACACCTACCATCTTGATTCCCAGGCATGCCCACATGAACAACAAATGCCTAAGGTTTCACATGCCTGCGATCTTGAAAAAGAACGTGGAGACAAATGAAAGCTGCTGTGAATTGGTGTTAATGCGCATCAATCCACATTTTATAGCCTCGTATAGACAACCCCCTTGAGTGTATGTTCAAGTTCAGTTCTTGGTTGTTGTTACATGCTTCAGCTCTGATTTATGGTGAATGTATACTTGGTTTTTCTTGGCCAATTTTTTTTTTTAGAGGGGGTTTGCCATTGCCTTCCTCTAAGGCTGAGAGAGTGCGACTTACCCAAGGTCACCCAGTTATTTTCCTTAACTGGGTAGGGATTCAAATCCTGGTCTCTCAGAGTCCTGATGCAACACTCAAACCTCTACTCTTCTTTGTATCCTCTTACAAATAACAATCAGTGAAGTTGTGATGACAAAAACCTTTCTTTTCCAGAGATCCTGGAGAGACTGCTAGTCGAGCAGTTTTAACCTAAATAGATGAGGGCAGCTCTCTAGGTCCCTGTTATGCTCAGCAAAAGGTTACCACTATAAAAATGTTGCTACTTCTTTCCCTTTCTCTCTGTCATCCTGTGTTCTGCTGCTTACCTGTATCATGCTACTTATCTTTGTGGTGCCATCATCATGTGTTACCTACACACACACACACACACACACCCTCCAGCCATAACTAATATGGAGTGACAGATATGCAATGTGACACTGTTGTAAAAGGTAAGCATATTATTAGCTATTTGATTCCTCTTGTGAATGGTAGCAAGTCTCTGATCTTCCAAACCAATTACAGCCAGTGATACAGATTGCTGGCTTCTATAATACATTCCACTTGAGTTGTCCTGTCCACCCCGGATACACAGTCAAATTGACAAATATAATGTGTGGAGCAGGTGGCATGGATATGACTGGTAACAATTCTCATTAGCGTAGTGGTTGGGTGTGGGGAAAGATGCCAACCTTATCCAAGTTTGCATATTCTGTTTGCCCTTACAAATGCATGCTTTAACCAAAACAAGAATATTAATTCCTGTTCACAAGTGAAAGCCTTACATCTAGATCACAGCTATATTGGTACTCAGCCATAGCAAAAGGCAATTCTGCCAAGTGCGACCACAATTCAGTTGCAAATCACATGCTTTACATGCATGTCATCCCAGGTTCACTCCCTGGTATCTTCAGTTAGATGGATCAGGTGATGAGAAAGATCTTCACCTGAGTCCTTCTAGACCCACTGCCAGTCAAAGTTGACAACACTAGCCTAGATGGACCAGTCTGCCTGACCTGTTGTTAGTAGGATTGCTAGTTCCAGATCGTCCCGGGCCCTGAGGTTTCCATGCCAGATCAATTAAGCCCTGCAAATTGTGCCATGATGCTTCTCTACTAGCTGAACTAGATATTTGCACATAGCCTTTTCCTCTTGCCTGGAGCTGAGCCCACCCAACTGGAAAATTTGCATTCTCACCTTCTGCCTGACCATGAAAACTGGAAACTCAGGGCCAGGCCCTGAGATCTGACCATTTTTGTTGTAAGACAGTTTCTTATGGTCCTGTCTAGCATTATTACTTCCTGTGACCTGAAGCCTATTTAATCCCAATGAGAGTAGACCACTGAATCAGTGTGATTTACACAAGTATTGACTCACCATTTAGTCATTGATTCAGTGGGTCTATTCTAGTTGGGGATGACCAATAAGATCCAGTGTGTGCCCCAGTCTTGTCTGAACTTGGAAGACACAGACCTGAATCCTGTTCATCCTGTTCCTAACTAAAGTTAATCAATTGTTGGATGGTAAGTAAACCTATGTGTAAACCCCATTTATTCAGTAGGTCCACTCTTGTTAGGACTATCAACAGAATTCAGCCCTGTGTCTCCTAGTTCAGACAAAGCTGGGAATGATACTTCATTAATGCAGTTGTCCATCCAGGGCCCGCCCGCCCTGTGATTAGGCAAAATAAGGCAGCTTCCTTGTGTGGCAGATGCTGGAAGGTAGCTGTGGCAGCTCTCCGCAGCTGTTCTTCATAAGAAATTTCAGACTGCTATTTCTCCAAGGCCTTCATCCATTCCTAACCTCCTGCATCTGTGGAAATGGAAATGTGTGGGCCATCCTTGACTCAGGCAGCAAAGTGTTTTGGGACAGTCCTGGGTTCCACCACAGTCTGGAATTGTTGCTTCTCCTTGCTGATTTCCCAAAGTACCACATGAGGAAGATGCCTTGTGTGAGCCACAACCATAGAGATTTTTTAATGTCTTTTTAAAAAAAAGTTTCAACACTTTCCCAACACACAGTATTTTCAGTATGAGCTGCCTTCACAATATCTCTAACTACTGCTAAGGGCGTTTAAGTGTTTTGCTAAGCATCAGTGTAAATTCCCAGACTGAGCAGAGGAATTGGCTGCAAGATCAGACACTCAGCAGTGCCAATAACTAACATGCTGGATTGTGTTTACATAACAAACACATGCCGGAAAGGCAAAAGGAAGCAGGCCCATAGGGATGCCGTCCAAATTTCTGCAGGAGAAAGATGACAGATGTCTCAGTTCTGCCCTGTGCAGAAAGGTGAAGGGACAACATCACCCAGTATGTGAACTCCATCACTGGAAGATAATGCCGCTCCACATTAGCTGCAGATAGATCCTAACAGCTCTGGTTGCATAGGTGGAAAATTAACCATCCAGTTTTCAGTTGTTTCCCCAGGCAATGAGAAAGAGTTGATTCTTAAAGGCCATATTTGTTTTAGGCTCATTGTATTTCTAAATACCACAGGAGCTTGGATTTTGCTGACTGGCTTGCATCAAAATTCCCTGCTTCAGCATTTAGGAAGTTTTAATAAAGCCATTGATTGCACCAGTGTGGACTACAGGGCAGCACATCTGGCAGCATGGATTACAGCAGGGTCCAAAAGGCCAAAGCCAGAACAAACTCTGCCTTGGTAGCGTTGAGTCATAAAATTAAGCAAACTTCAGAACTCAAGTCATCTCTCACTTGAGTCTATGTGGCTCAAGACTGCTCTTTACATCAAATTTCAAATGGGATGGCTGTATATTGCCCTCAAACATATGTGTTAGAAGAGGCAAAGAGGCCCTTCTCTCTGTCCCACAACCTTCTCTGGCTTGTTTGGTGGGAACGGAAGAGAGGGCCTTCTTGGTGGCTACTCCTAGACTTTGGAACTCCCTCCCCAGAGAAGCCAGGATGGGACTGTCTCTGCTCGGAAACAAGTAAAAACATTATTGTGCCATCAAGCATTCACAATCTGATGGGGGGCTAGGCTCATACATGCTGTGTAGTTTAATTTTTAAGGTGTATATACAGTTGTCCCTTCCTATTCGCTGGGGTTTGGTTCCAGGACCCCCCGTGGATACCAAAATCTGTGAATACTCAAGTCCCATTATATGCAATGGCATAGCAAAATGGTGTCACTTTTATAGCAAAATCAAGGTTTGCTTCTTGGATCATTATTTTTCAAAGAATATTTTCAAGCCGTGGCTACCTAAATCCGTGAATACCAAATCCATAGATACGGAGGGACAACTGTATATATATTGATTGCACCATAGATACGGAGGGACAACTTTAAATACCTTTAATGTTTTAAATGTTTTAACACTGTAAATAGTTTAATCTGTTTTTTAGTTCATATTTATATTTATACTAGCTGTACCCAGTGTAATATATGCCATTATAGTAGCTTTGAAAGGTTCACACGGTTCAGCTACACGCTATTGTTTTAGGAAAATAATATTGTATTGTTTTACATGTGGGTGGTGAGTGGCCGAGGGAGTGAGAGGAGGGAGGGGCCCTTGTGAGGCTGGGGGTGTAGATGCAGATTGAGTGGCAGGAGTGGATTGGGAGGCAGAGAGGGAATTTGCATGTGAGTGGTGATTGGTTGAGGGAGTGAGAGGAGGGAGGGGCCCTTGTGAGGCCCTGGGTGTAGATGCAGATTGAGTGGCAGGAGTGGATTGTGAGGTGGAGAGGGAATTTGCGTGTGAGTGGTGATTGGCCGAGGGAGTGAGAGGAGGGAGGGGCCCTTGTGAGGCTGGGGGTGTAGATGCAGATTGAGTGGCAGGAGCAGATTGTGAGGTATAGAGGGAATTTGCGTGTGGGTGGTGATTGGCTGAGGGAGGGAGAGGACAGAGGGGATTGGTTGGGTATGTTTCCTAAGCAGCCAATCAGCACACTGGGAAAGGAAACATACTCAAGTGTTTTTTATATATAGATTTTTAATGATTGTGTATTGTTTTAGATTCACTGTTAGCTACCTGGTGTCCCTATATTGGAGAAAAGGCAGGCTATAAATAAATATAAGAAATAAGAAAACATAGTTTGAAAACCAGAACACTGGAGAGTCTTTTAGAAGTGATTTGTGATGAGATCCACAAATATTTATGGGTGGGATGAGGTTCATTGAGACTGGGGTGCTGTGTCGGGTTCTGGGCACCACAATTCAAAAAGGATATTGACAGATTGGAGCGTGTCCAGAGGAGGGCAGCTAAAATGGTGAAAGGTCTGGAGGCCATGCCTTATGAGGAGAGACTTGGGGAGCTGGGTGTGTTTGGCCTGGAGAGGAGACGGTTAAGAGGCGATATGATAGCCCTGTTTAAGTATTTGAGGATGGAGCAGGCTTGTTTTCTGCTGCTCCAGAGAATGGAACACGGAGCAATGGATGCAAGCTCCAGGAACAGAGATTCCACCTCAACATGAGGAGGAACTTTTTGACAGTAAGAGCTGTTCGGCAGTGGAACACACTCCCTCGGAGCGTGGTGGGGTCTCCTTCCTTGGAGGTCCTTAAACAGAGGCTGGATGGCCATCTGTCGGGGATGCTTTGATCATGATTTCCTGCATGGCAGGGGGTTGGACTGGATGGCCCTCGTGGTCTCTTCCAACTCTGCAATTCTATGATTCTATGAATAGGTGCAGAAATCTTACCACCACCTCTTTACAACTAGTGCAAAGGGCAGGGAACAAGTCAAAAGATGTTTCACCCTTTCTCACTGCATGTACCTCCCATTGCAACTTCCCTTTCAAGGGCTTGCAAGGGGGAGACATTCAGTGGGAGAACCATGAGAGACTCCAAGCACCGACAAATAATATTCAGCCACATTGCTGGGGGGTGAGGAATGACATTTCCAAGGCTCCTGGATTCAGGTTTGCTGCTGAATGTTTAATTTCTCAAGTAAGAACCCACCCCATTCTATATAGTTAAAAAGAACTTTTAAAATGAGACTATTGGCATGTGAAAATACTAGCTGGCATTCTGTATTGCAGTTATGGATTCGTAACCTAGAGTTACAGATCTGTAACTGCTCCATATTCAGTAAGACTGAATGTCAACTTCCTTGCACCTCTGTTGGCAGCTGAACAGATTTCATTTACCCAATATGGCTGCTGGCTCTTAAGCTAGTCTGGGGGGATCAGGCCAGGAGATATTTCTTAGTTATGTATATGTAACTAAGTAGGTGAAGTAGAATATCAGTGACTGGCATTAAATGTTAATGATTCTTAAATGCAGCATACAGGCAATTAAAATATGTGGCATTTTAAAAATTACATGCACATATAAAGTCTTATTTATTTGGTATTCAAGCGTACCAAATGAACAGACACAGAGCAGAGCCTGCTAGTTCTACTCTCTCAGTTCTGCCATTCTTCTATACATGGGGTATGACACTTTGAAGTATGTAACCTCTGCTGTCTTCAGCTAGCATCCTGTTAGTAACATACATCAGAGTAACTCCACTTTACACTTGTGTGTGTGTCTGTTTTTGGTCATTGCTGAGACTGATATTCTCTTCACCCTCCAAAGTAGCCCCCTCAGTTAGCTCCTGCAGCCTCCCCACAGAGACATTCACTGGCTGGTGGCAGGGAAAAGAATCAGAGAAATGTCTGGCTATGTCCCCATAGCTAATTGCAAACAGTTATCTCATCCATTTGATGAGATGATGATGATGATGACATAATCAGTTTGCATCCAATTATGACAACATAGCTAGAGCCTTCTCTGATCCCTCCATCTCTACCAGGCCACAAAATGAGGTGCAACAGTTCAACAGGCAGTCTGGGGGTGTTGAGTGACAAACTGTAGCATAGTTCCATCGGTGCAACTACTATGCTATACTGTGTCATATAGGATTTTGACCACAGGCTTTCCACATGAGCTGGAACCTGGTTTTCCAGGATTCCAACTCATATGGAGAGCCTTCACAAAGAGCAAAGGCTCTCTCCTTTAGACTCATCACCTTCCATGCATAGAAGCAAAGGAAGTGACCACAAAGGGGTGGGGCTAGTGCACATCCCTCCTCGTGGGTTGAGTAATGGAACTACTGAGAAATAACTGGGAAGTATCAGCATGCCTGCAGAAAGCCAAGCTTTGAAGAATTCCCAGTAAGAAATAAACATGTTCAGTGGTCAACAGAATACGGAGTGCATGTTGTGAGGAAGGAAGGATGGGAGAACATGGCTGGCTGAAAAATAAACAGGAGCCCTCCACAGTGAAATATTTCATTGGAGAACCAGGACTTTATCAGGTGAACCTCCAAAAACGTTCCTGTACCACCATATTTTCCAGCGTAATTGTCCCAACATAATAACCTTTTTTACCATGCATACCTGTAATCATGACAAAAATCAGCCCCATCATTACCGGAGCATGAACAGTAGCACCGTTTACTTCCACATTCATGATCTCGGTGGTTCTCGCGAGACACAAGTGCAGTTAAAAAAATTTTAAAAATCTAAACACAAAATGCACACACAGGTACAGAAACACACTTACAAACTTCCAAGTAAACCAGGGAGGTTCATAAAAATAGTGTACCATATCTGGCTTTCACGTTCTCACCTGGAAGTGTTCTGCCCATTGATGCTGTACTCATGAGATAAAAATGGTATGCAGTTTCAAATGCTGGCAATACTGGGACAAAAACACCACGGCAGATCTATTGTTGGCTTGACCCATCAATAAAAAAAGAACACTTTATTAACATTAGCAGAACACCAAAGGATGACATTGTGTGATATGGGTGCCCTTAGTAGGTGGTGTTATGACACCATATTTGTCATGTCTGATAAAGTCCCCAGTGTGTTCATACATGCATGCATGGGGGTTAGGATGTCAGCATTTCTGTTTCACTTTTGTTGTGTTTCTCCAAATCACAGGAAAAACAAAAATCAAGGGCACCACTTGCCTCAGGTATAACAATACAGAGATGAAAGGGTTTCATGGAAGAGTATTGATCACCCCATAGAATAGCTATCAATACAATTTACTACAGAACTAGCTCAAAAGACTGAATTGATAGGTATAACCTATGTGTTAGAAGCAGTAAAGTAGAAAAGCCAAAAATTAGTGCACTGGATAGTGTTTTGATCTCAGAAGTCAAACGCATCCAGTACACTGATCTGTTTTGTGATCCGTGAGGTGGTTTGCTACGGTAGGCACATAAACATTGGTGTCCCATTAGTGTACCACTGGAAAGAAGTGTTAAGGAGCAGATTCTATTTTGGTTCCTTTTTGAATGAAATGCCAGTAAATGAGCACAACTCAAAATGTGTATCTTCGTAAAATTCACACAGGCATATTTTAGTCGATGGGGAAAATGCATACAATGAGGAAAGTTCTTTTTGAAAATGGTTAATCAGGATTCCCTCTCCATCCTTGTGGAGTGGGAGGGTCTGACCTATACACACATATATGCACACACAATGAAGGAATTAAGAATAGCATTAAAAGCTATGAAAGCAATGTTAAATGCCAGATTTAAAAAAATTTGTCTTCCTGAATGTAGAGAGTAGGAACCAGGCACAACTTCAGGGACTTTCAGAATGTAGGAGTGAAGCAAGCTTAATCCCGCACACTTGACAAGCAAACCTTTACAATCAAAATTTTCTTGAAAAGATTCTGTCTAAAAGACTTTCTCTCTGACCAAGCAGGTTCATATGGAGTCAAGAGTCACTCAAATGGCAAGGCCCTTCACCATTCAGAGCAGAAATCAGCAACGTGTGGCCCATGTGTCCTCACTGGGCTGCTTTGGTGGTCCCCAGGGTCCAAAAATTGAGGGGGGGATGCAAAAACCTTATTTGCCCCAAATGCCCTCTAGAGGCCATGGGGAGAAGTTTGCACATTTTTAAAAATTCCTTGGGCCATTTTAGGTCCTTCTTTCTAAAGCAAGAAGTGAACAAGAAGTAATTTCCTGTTGCTAAAAAAAAGGCATCTCCTATGCCTAAAATGGTCTGGGGCAGGCAACATGACAAAATGTGCCCCATGCCCCCAGTAGAGGGTGTTTGAAGACACCCCTACAGGATATTTGGGGGCAAAAGCATTTTTCAGGGGGTGTTGTGAGAGGTACAACCCTCCAAGGTGTCCTGGGGCAACTAATGCAACCCCCTAGCCTCCCACAGTTGGCCAACCCTGAATTAGAGCAAGAGTGGTCAACTTTAGTGGGTGCAGAGACCAAATTTCTGTCTCCCTGAGATCCTCAAAGGCTGCACAGATTGCCAAAAATCCCACCACCACCACCCAGACAGAAGTGGCCAAAGGTTCGTTTCTGATTTTGAAAAACAGGGGAGAGGGGAGGTTGTATTGATGAAAGTAGTGAAAGAAGGCTGCAACTCCTGTAAAAGACTTCCCAGAGAGGCAGTCGCCAGGGCAGTCTGTGGAGTCTGGATGGGTTGAGAGCCACGAGACAACCTTGGGGACCCACAGGAGTTTCTAAGGCTACAATTTGTGTGACAAAGAAGAGTGCATACTTTGTCAGCTTCTCTGTGTGGGACTAGGGAAGACTCATACCTGATACCCTGGAAGATTGCTGTCGGTAGTGCAGATAATACAGGAGATGGGGGGTTAATTCAGCATAATGCAGCTTCATGCCTGTGGAAGGAACTTCACTTACTCCAAGGATGAGTAAAGAGAGATGCTTGTACATTCTTATCATGCAGGCTTGGAATCTGACACATGAATTGTTGTAGTGTGCTTTCAAGTCATTTCCGGTGAACCTATCACAGGGGTTTCTTGCCCCGGTTTGTTCAGAGGGGGTTTGCCTTGGCCTTCCTCTGAGGCTGAGATGGGGGGACTTGCCTGAGGCCACCCAGTGGGTTTCCATGTCCAAGCAGGGATTTGAACCCTGGTCTCCGGAGTCCTAGTTCAACACCCAACCACTACACCATACTGGCTCTTGGAGTGAATTACCTTTCTCTCTTTTTTTTTCTAGGTCCTGAGCAATGAGAACACATTAACATTAAAAAATGTCCGCCAAGAAGATGCTGGGAAATATGTGTGCCGAGCTGTGGTTCCACGTGTGGGTGCAGGAGAACGGGAAGTGTCGCTGACTGTCAATGGTACTTAACTTTGAATATCCCTACCATCATTCCACTTTCATCATCATTTTCACATTTCAGCAACAGCAATAATATGCTTCTCTGCCTCCAGCAGCTAAATTCTGCTGCATGAGATAAAGAGTAGCATAGTGACTCCCTGGTAGCTGATATATATATATATATATATATATATATGTGTGTGTGTGTGTGTGTGTGTGTGTGTGTATAGTGGGGTATAGAAGTCGCTTCCCCTCTATCACCTTGCTTCCACCTACCAGCATCTACCACCTAAGACAACTACATATCTCATCTTCACCAATGGTAGGGCTGGCCCCATGTCTAGGTAAAATGATAAAGAGTGATGCCACATCCCCTGGTTATCTATCTGGCATCCTAAATGAGCCGCATAGTATAAAGGAAAGGGTAGGTTCACAGTAGCATGGGAGCAAAATAGGAACACAATAACAAAATATGATAGCAGTAGTAGTCATTGCTGTTGTTGTTGGAAATGTTTTACTGAATTTTAAAAACACTTACATGAAGAGAAAGGGGACCAAAAAAATTAACATCAAATACATAGGATGCAAACTTTGGCTGAGATCTTGCATCATCAGAGGTAAGATAAAGAACTGTACCATTGTAGTTACATCTGACAATGCCACCGCCCTAAAACTCACCTTTTCAGTTTGGCAGCACCCCAGCCAAAGGGTTTTCAAGGCACTGTAGATCAGGGCACTGGGAATATGTCATCTGTACTACCCTCCCACCTGCATGTGCATTGACAACAGGCAGCTGGAGAGAGACCCCTCAGGGTCCTGTCAGAACTGCTTGGCTCAATGTGCCCTGCAACTGAGAAAGGACTGCAGACATCATTTCCAAGACAGGCTGGAAAGGTGGGTTGGGGGGTCATGACTGGTCATTAATGACTGCAAACCTCAGTCCTCAGCAGCAAGGAGTTCATCAGTCCAGCTTATGATCTCATAACTACTGAACAGGATGCCAGCCTGTGTTTCCATGATAGATCTTGATGATAGATCATTGTTGTTGCTGTTATTATATTGCAGCCTCCCTCTCCCTTTATGGAAGCCTTAGGCATCACCACTCAAAATTCATTTGTTGAGCACTGACACAGTTTAATTTTAAGTGCAGGCAATGCTGAAGAGAGAGCCAGGGACAAACCATCAGGGCCATCGAAGAAATGTCAACCACTCCCTTGCCTTCCACTCAGTGTGCCATCTCTAGCTCCCCTCCCTTCTCTGTTGGCTGCTGCAGTTTAATTACAATTCAGATAGCTTGCAGAAAACAAAGCAATACATTTGATGAAAACAAGGAGCCTGCCCACAGAGAAAGAAAGAGAGGGAGAGACACCCCTTCTCCTTTTCTCCCTCAGAATTTGAGTGTAAAGGGAATAACTTACTGAAACGCTGTTTCACACAGGAGTGGGCAACTGTGTTGGGACCAACAGCCAGTTTTACACCCCTAGGATCCTCTGGTGGCCACATGGACTTCCAAATATTCCCCCACCAAAAACCCCCACAAAACATTCTTAAAGTCCATGAAAAATGTTATTTTTGATGTCAAATAATGCAAAGAAAGTCTTGTTGTGTGCCTTCAAGTCATTTCCAACTCATGGTGACCCTAAGGCAAACCTACCATGGGGTCTTGTTGAGAAGATGTAGTCAGAGGAGGTTTGCCTTTGCCTTCCTCTGAGGCTGAGAGTGTGTGACTTGCCCAAGGCCACCTAGTGTGTTTCCATGGCCAAGCAGGTATTCAAACCCTGGTCTCCAGATTCATAGTCCAATGCTAAAACCACTACGCTATACTGGCTCCCAAAGAAAGCCTACAACTATCTAAAAGGTGAATTGCTATTCCTAGAGGCTTCCAGAAGTGGCAGTTCACCTTTTTCTGGCCTGACAGAGGGTGAGAGTGCAGAGGGGCTAAGATCTACAAGAACAGACTTCAGAAGGAGAAATGAGAAGCCAGGTGGTCAATGAGCAGTCCAAAGGTCAAGAGCCAGGGTATCAGTCAGAAGCCAGGGAACCAAAACCAGCAGGAGTGTCTGCAGAAGGGTAGTATGGATTCAGGAACATGACCGAGTCTCTGAGCTGGTTTGGATGTCTCTCACAGAGTTGGTGATCAACATTGTTTCCAGTGGCCGCAGAGCGTTTACTGCCTGCCTTCTCTAGATTGTTCAGTGCTAACAAATTATTTTAATTTTAATTTTTAAAAAAGAAGTTCCACGTGTGGCCCTGTAGATACTGGATTAAAACTCTTATCATCTCTCACTGTTGGCTGTGCTAGCTAGGGCTCATAAGAGTTATCACCAACAATTTCTGGAGGGCCATACATTCCCCATCACTGTACTAAATGTTCCACCAGATATTGGTCAGTGGCACAATGGACCACAAAGGAGCATAGGAACCTGCACTATACTCAATCAGACCATTGGTCTGTAGAGCCCAGTGTTCTCAGTGCTGGCTAGCAGCAGCTCTCCATGGCTTCATGAAGAATTATTTCCTAGCTGTACCTGGCGATCCGTAGTTATTTGATCTCCCGTCCAAAACACTAACCACCATCACCTCGCCATCCCATTTAGCTTCCACAATCAGGTAGCATCAAGGGTATTCAGGGTAGTTGGGTGGGGAAAAGGTACCTTTCATCCACTACCACATGAGGAGAGCTCTTGCTTTTTAGGCAGTTCTGAAGTGTTATTTCTTCATCCTTTCTGCAAAGGAAAGAGGGCATTTAATCCTGAGCTATCATCCCCATCCATTAGGATGATCCATTTCCTTGTGTATGGGAAATCCTCACCCTAGATGGAAATAAAATAAATCTCAACGCCTTATAAGAAAAACTGTTTCTGTTCCGGCTTCTACCAGCCCTGATAAGGGATGCCGGGGAAGAGAAAGAAAAACCTTGAAGCCTGCCAGTTGTATATGGGAGATACTATCAGGCACAAGGCCTTTGCCAATGTAATAATAAGGGTAAATGACCAATTGCCTGGAAAGAAAGATATACCACAAGCCAATTTGCCGCAGGTAATCTTGTCAAGCATCCCCTTTATCAAGAATGCTTCTATTTCTGTTTGTTTGTTTTTTAAATCCCAAACACCAGACAATGGTGTTAACAGAAGGAACTGTGATTATATCACCAAGCAAACCAAGTTAGCATCAAAGGGTTGAGATGTGCCCTAGTAGTTAAGTCAGAAAGAAGAATGTACCTGGCAGGAGTGACATCCGCAGATCTACAAGAGTCCTAGTGAAACCAATACTAATACTAACAAAAGCAGCAACAACAAAACAGTGGACTTTATCAGATTAGCATCTAAAAACACTGTAATTCAACTATTGAGGAAAGCAGAAATTCAGGACTTTTTCAAACAGTTGGAAAAACCCACGAGGAGGTCGGGAGAAGGATGGGGCTGGCGCACTTACACAGCTCTGTTTCATATGACGCAGTCCTACTCTGTCCTCTTCCTGACCTTCCCCCATGCTGCTTGGGCTGCTGTTTATTCATGGAGCAGCCCATAGAATACATTTGATTTATCTATGTGTTGACTCACCATTCAACAATTGTTTGAATCGGTCTACTGGGGTTCATGAATCCCACCATTGCACAACTGATCACACAATGGTTACACATTCTCCCTTTGTGCCACAGTGGATTCAGCTTCCCACCCCCCACCAAGGACTGCATTTACGGAACCTCCTAGGCGGTGTATCTACATGTGCAACAGTTCACATCTGAGTCATAGGGCTTGCACAACCCTGAAAAGGATTCCATCCTTCCACAACAAAGAGAATGTACAAATGCTTCTGTAGTGGTCTTAAGTAAAGCCAGGACAGGATTTTGCCCATTGGTCACAAACATTGGACTTGGAAAAAACTGAGGTTCGAGGGTGGGGGGTTTGGGGGGGGATTGTCACCCATTAATACTTGACAAAGGTATGTGAAGTATTTAGATTGCCAGTATTACATGATAAAAGTGACCGTTAAATGTTTGACCAGTAGGTGAAATTTCCTTGGCAGCCAGATCTCAAAATTGCAGATGCATGTGACTAATCACTCTACCCTACACTATCCCCCCAAAAAGAAACCGATCTATTCAGCATCAGGATGCACACTAGCCATGTGACATGACAATATGACAATGAACTCCACCCCCTCTCTTTCTTAGATTCACCTGGTTTTGATTTTTATCTGTATGAAAGTAACTGCATAAAAGGAATGCCCTCCCCAAGATACTAGCAATTGCTTCAAAGGAATGGCTGCTATTCACTCAGGAGTCTGCCTCCTGGAAATTTCCGGCCTTCCTTTGATTCCAGAAAGGCCCTGAAGTCAGAGAACCTTCCTTTCCTTTTGTTTGAGCTTCTGGGGCCTGCACAAATAAATTGGCACTGAAGCTCTAAAAATAACCGCAACGGATAGTGCCACCATTTATATCCATAGCAACACCATCCAAAGACTTCAGATGCCTGTCGACTGTCTAATACTCAGCACTGAATGCCAAGCAAGGAGACTGGCAGCCTTCAATAACCAACACAGGCCTGTTGGGGAATAAGGCCTGAGTTGCAAAAAAATAAATAAAATAAAAATGTAAGCTTCCCTCATCATATGTATAGCTAGGCTGTACATTTTCTCAAGAATCAGTTTCGGTCATATTTTGTTATCACAGTGATAAATCTTTAGATGCTAAATTTGAAGAGTGAGATCATCTTATTTATTATTTTATTTATTTATATCCCACCTTCTTCCAAAATTAAGAGACAAATTAATGTACAACATTATTAAACTGTAATAGAACACAGTAAAAATGCACGACCTTAATTATTGCCTCTGAGTTGCCAATGGATTTTGCAAGGTGGGAGTGAGAAACATGAAGCTCAGATGCCAGCAACCTCCCCAAAATACCAGGGCTCAAATGCTGTAGGATCCGTCCTGTTCCTGCCAATATGCACAGCAAACAGGTAAAGGCTCTGGGCAGAGAGGGGTGTGTCTGTGTGTCTGTGCCTTCAAATCGCCTGTTGACTTATGGCGACCTCATGAATTTCATAGGGTTTCCTTAGGCTAGGAATGCTCACAGGTGGTTTTTGCCAGTGCTTTCCTCTGAAATATAGCCTACAGCGCCTGATACTCCTTGGCAGTCTCTCATCCAAGTACTAACCAGGGCTGACCCTGCTTAGCTTCTAAGATCAGATGGGATCTGGTGCTTTTAGGGTATTTAGGCCTTATAGAGCTAAAACTCAACAGGACAAAAGTGGAGAACTTCCTTTTCAAAGAATGTTTAATATTTGGGAAAGATGCCAGATCCTGACAGAGGGTGAGGATGTGGAGAGGGGTCCAGTGGCTGAGTGAGAAGGGCCAAAGCGCACACGTCTATTCCATGCAACAGTTTGAACAATGCCTGAAAAGTGTGCAGCCTAGCTGTCTGCTAGGGATAGAAATCTTTGATTATTTTGTTCCTACATACAAGAACAAATCATTTCAGTAATTTGCTCTCCATTCCATGAGAATGGGAGGATTTCTGCACAATTTTCAAACTCAGATGTCAGGACTCCATTTGGAAAAATTCCCTTGGACAGGAATAAATGTTATTTTTTTCTGTGCATAAAGCATGCACTGCCACACTAACAAGCACTGCTTAGTTACATCAGTATCTTAGTTGCATAGATAAGTGGCATCTCTCAGCCCCCCCAACCCCCCCCCCAAACCCCTACTTTTCTGGGCATCAGCCATGAGGAAAGAAAGAAGTTCATTCTGCTGATGACTGGGTGTATGGCATTTCTACCCACATTTAGTTAGGCTGCAACAAGAAATTGTGACAGGGCCCTTTTTCTGGTCATTGCATCCTCACTGGCTGGTGGGAGAGGGGTGGAAACATCATCTACCCATCCCCTCCCCAATTGACAGCAGAATTGCCCTATGAAATTCATGAGGTTGCCTCTTCTTTCAGAACAGCTGCTGCCTGGTAAAGAAGGTTTGTGAGGGCAGTTGTGATCATGGCAACAACAACATTTATTTCTTACCTGCCTCTCCCCATGGACTCCGATCGTAGAATCATAGAATTGTAGAGTTGGAAGAGACCACGAGGGCCATCCAGTCCAACCCCCTGCACCGCAGGAAATCATGATCAAAGCATCCAGCCTCTGTTTAAAGACCTCCAAGGAAGGAGACCCCACCATACTCCGAGGGAGTGGGGTCCACTGTCGAACAGCTCTTACTGTCAGAAAGTTCCTCCTAATGTTGAGGTGGAATCTCTGTTCCTGGAGCTTGCATCCATTGCTCCGTGTCCTAGTCTCTGGAGCAGCAGAAAACAAGCTTGCTCTATCCTCAATGTGACACCCCTTCAAATACTTAAACAGGGCTAGATGGTATCTGCATAGGGATTGTGAATATGGAGCAGCCTGTCTGTATTGTACTGGTGGAACATTACTCTCTGCCAGCTACATGTAGGATCCTGGCAGTGTATTTTGCACAAAATACATTGTTTCCTGGACATGCACAGGCATAAGGTAGACTTAATGCCTGCAAAGATTCCTAACAGGACACCAGCCGGAATTTTGCACAAAATACAGTTACTTCTGTACAAAAATGGTGCATTTTCCTTTCGGGACGCGGGGGCGGAGGGTAGAGTTCACTCCCCTGGGTAGATGAAGGCAACGCTGTAGATATCACATACCTTGATTTCAGTAAGGTCTTTGACAAGGTTCCCCATGGCATTCTTGCAAACAAACATGTAAAATGTGGGCTAGACAAGTTAACTGTTAAATGGATTTGTAATTGGTTGACCAGCCGGGTTCTGTCCTGGGCCCAGTGCTATTCAACATCTTTATCAATGACTTGGATGAGGGAATTAGGGGCATACTTATCAAATTTGCAGATGACACCAAATTAGGAGGAGTAGCTAATACCCTAGAGGACAGGATCAAAATTCAGAATGACCTGGATAGACAGGAGAGCTGGGCCAAAGCTAACAAAATGAAATTCAATACAGAGAAATGTAAAGTACTGCACTTAGGTCAGAAAAATGAAATGCATAGATATAGGATGGTAGAGACCTGGCTGAACGAGACTACGTGCGAAAGGGATCTAGGCGTCCTAGTAGACCACAAGTTGAACATGAGTCGACAGTGTGATGTGGCAGCTAAAAAGGCCAATGCGATTTTGGGCTGCATCAATAGAAGTATAGCATCTAGATCAAGGGAAGTAATAGTGCCACTCTATTCTGCCTTGGTCAGGCCTCACCTACAATACTGTGTCCAGTCCTGGGCACCACAATTCAAAAAGGATATTGACAAATTGGAGCGTGTCCAGAGAAGGGCAATTAAAATGGTGAAAGGTCTGGAAACCATGCCTTATGAGGAAAGACTTAGGAAGCTGGGTATGTTTAGCCTGGAAAAAAGACGGTTAAGGGGTGATATGATAGCCCTGTTTAAGTATTGAAGGGGTGTCACATTGAGGATGGAGCAAGCTTGTTTTCTGCTGCTCCAGAGACTAGAACACGGAGCAATGGATGCAAGCTCCAGGAACAGAGATTCCACCTCAACATTAGGAGGAACTTTCTGACAGTAAGAGCTGTTTGGCAGTGGAACACACTCCCTCGGAGCATGGTGGGGTCTCCATCCTTGGAGGTTTTTAAACAGAGGCTGGATGGCCATCTGTCAGGGATGCTTTGATTGTGTATTCCTGCGTGGCAGGGTGTTGGACTGGATGGCCCTCGTGGTCTCTTCCAACTCTACAATTCTATGATTGTATGATTCTCCCTTATTGTATAGACTACAACTAGAATGGATTCGCCACCACATTAATGTGGGAGGCACCAGTTTTGAGTACTACACACTTGAACACTGGGGAAGAGGAAGCATCTTTTGTCATTCTTCTTCAAGCTATAAAATGTCTTAGACTGCTGCCACACTGCAGAAATAATGCAGTTTCCCATTGCTTTAACTGCTGTGGCTCAATACTATGGAATTCTAGGATTTGTAGTTTTGTGAGATATTTAGCCTTCTCAAAGAGCTCAGAACAAACTTCAAATCCCAGGATTCCATAGGATGGAGCCATGAGAGTTAAAGCAGTTTCAAACTGCATTATTTCTGCAATGTGGCAGCAGCCTTAGGCTGGTCCTGCCTAGCCATGTGCAGAGTTCTTAAATGTGTGCCTTCTCTCACAACTGCCCCTTCCACTCCATCCTTCTTCTTTGTTCCAAAGCAGCTCATTATGAATGAAGCATGATGCAAATTTTTACCTCAGTAATTCTCCACTGGATCTGTCTGTGTCAGGGATACCTCATATATCTGTAGGAAGACTTCATAGCCTGTATTGTCGGACAGGTTAAAGGTGGAAGAATCAGTTGTGTGGGAGTGCCCTCTGCTGGCTACCTGCAGATCACCTGTGAGAATCAAGCCAGGTTTGGGAAGATCTCTCTCTCTGGCTTTTCTTCGCAAACAAAAGATTCAGGAAGGACTCATCCCGCGCTTTCTGCAAGCGCACTGATGACTAAAAAGGCCAATCCAAGATAAACATGTCCGGTTGCAAAAAGCACAGCAGAAGGTCTCCTTGGGTGATGTTTCCAGGTTGTGATTCTTTCTGCGTTGTCATTTCTCTTCAAGACTTGTTCAGCATGAGTTCTCAAATAAGGCTGCAACATTGTGGATAGTGAGTCTCCATGCCTCCCGATGTGAGGCCAGGGTGGACCATTGTTGGTGATCAATTTGGCCAAGCCTGAGATGTTGTTTCAGGGAGTCCTTGTATCGCTGTTTTGGAGTGCCCCTCTTACGCTGACCCATGGTGAGTTCACCATAGAGTACTATTTTTGGGAGATAGGGAGACATTAAATCCAAAAGAACAGCTGTACTGGGAGCAGCGGCAGTAATATTACTGTCAGATGCTCTGGGAGCAATCCAAACTAGCTAACAAAATATCTGAATGAAATTAATATAGATAGAATCACAAAAGTGACACTACTTGGAAAATGCCACCTTAGGCAACAATACTTCACTGATTCCTAGATTCTTTCAAATCATTGCTGGTTGAAAAAGTACAGTTAAAAACAGCTGGTAGGCTGTGAAACCCAGTAGAAGTAGTAGTAGTAGTAGTGGTAGTAGTAGTAGTAGTAGATAACAACAACCATAATAGATTACAATAACGTAATTACAAAATGAGATACTACCAAAAAAATGCCACATTATCCAATAATACCTGACAGATTGCTAGATTGTTTGATAGAATCTACATCAGTGATTCTTAACCTGTGGTCCGTGGACCCTCAGGGGGGCATGATGTCCTCACAAGGGGTCCATGAACACTTGCTCGGCCCACCTCCTCCCTGCAGTGGAGCGGCCACATGACAGCAGTCATGGCAAAAGCTGATTGGCTGGCTTGGCCTGCGCATTGCCATTCAATTTACTCCAGCCACAAACTTGCAAGAAGAAGCAGGAGAAAAGTCTTTCCTTCCCCTCCATTGCCTTTGAAGGAAGTTTTAATGGATGGTGTAACTGTATTGTTGTTGTTGTTGTTGTTTGGTGGTGGTGTTATTCATTGTTGTTGTTGTTGTTGTTGTTTTAAATCTTGAGCTAAGTCTTGGGGGAGGTCTGTGGCAACAAAATATATTGGAAGGGGGTCCCTGGTACAGAAAAGGTTAAGAGCCACTGACCCACTGAGGGGTGGTCCAAAACTCTCATCAGTAACATCTAGAACACTGTGAAGCCAAGAATAGGAGGAAAAGAAAAAGTAGGTGGGCCCCTGCCACCAGACAGATGGGTTTTGGAGTCCTTGTTAGCGTTATAGCCAAACAACTGTCAAGTGGCATGAAAGTTAACTTGTGTTACTGATCTTTTGGGGTACTTTTTTGCATTCACTTTACACTTTGAAGCTAGGAAAAGAGATGAAGGCTGGAAACAGACAGGGGAATGAATTTTTCTCTTTGGCTAATCCACTTGCACACTTCTCATTGCTATGAGGGGAAGATGGATCAGACTTGCACACTTTATTTTATCTGATTTTATTTTGCTTCTACGCTATGGGCTCATCTACACAAGCCAGGGTATGCTGGTTCCCCACTGGCATATCCTGCCTGCCGATCAGGCCCGTTCCTCCCTCGTTACCTGCACAGTCTGGGAGGAAGTCCAGACAGTCATGCCAGCCCATTGCTGCAACCGCCACCATCTCCCTCATTCTCTCAAAGCCATGAAGCCAACCTGCAAAATGTGACCAAGACCCCTGCACTTGACCAGCCTTGGTCACATGCTGTGGGCCTGTTTCCTGCCACAGAAGTGGCAGGCTGGTGTGCCATAATGGGCTCTGTGGTCATGCGGTGTCCAATCCATTTATTGCCAGTGGGAGCAGTTTTTCCTGGGAATTGTTTTAAAATGCTTCATCGGGCCCTATCCCATCTTAGCCCCATCTTTGCCCCAGGGGTCATGAGGACTGCCTGGGGGTAAAATGGGGCAAAAAGCCTGCATCATCTGGACTGCAAGGCAAGACATATAGGGCCAAGACAGGGTAAATTGCCCATGCGGACAAGTTCTATATAACCCCTGGGAGCCCATTTTCCATTGGCTTCAACTTGGTCAGGTGAGTAGTGCACCCCAAGCCAGGTACCCTATATGTCTATTGACAGGGATTTGATTTGATTGCCAGCCAAGGGATAAGTCCGGGTAGAATTTGTTTGAGGAGCCAGATCAACTATTGGCTGTGAGGGGATGCTGGACCCCATCAGCTAAAGGGCTAAAATTCTGTGTATCACCTGCTGCATCATTTCCTCTCAATAAACTTATTCTAAAGCAGAAGCATATCAGTATCCAGTGCGCGCACATACACACACACTTGCAGAGGACTGGAACAACATCCAGTTCTGGAGCAAGACAGAAGCAAAGGGGGGAAAAGAAGGGAAAATGAATGTTTCCTGTTACCATACTTCATTGTATGAGGCAAGTAGCTCGGTCTACGTCAGGCAGTGCCAGCCCTGAAATTCTCACAAACATTTTCCAATAAGAAAGTAAACAGAACTTCAAAACAGATAAACATTACTGAGCAGTTCTCATCAGGAAGGGCTTCCATCCTCATCACACTGACATTGCATAGCATCTGTGTGGGCTTGTGGGTAGGTACCGTCTTTTTTAAAAGAATGCAGCACTATTTCACCCTCTCCCCCCTTGCTCTTTCCCCTTTCCCTGCATACTTTCTATCCTTCCTTCACAGGTCCACCTATCATCTCCAGCACCCAGACGCAACATGCGCTTCATGGGGAAAAGGGCCAGATCAAATGCTTCATCCGTAGCACTCCTCCGCCAGACCGAATTGTGAGTAGATGCCTTCTTCCTTGACATTGTGAATAACAGCACAAAGGGTGTTTGTACATCCCACACTTTCAATTTTAAATAAATAAATAAATTAAAGCAGTTTATATAACATTAAATTAAAGTAAGGTCATAAAAATGCAGATCAAAACTACAGGAAAAGCTATGCCCAGAATTCAAATATGTCCTTTATCGTTTGTTGCTGAAGGAAGTATCTACTACCTCCCTTGCACAATGATTCTTCAAGCATAGAACCCACTGCTTTGCTGCAGCTGGGGAAGGTGACACAGGAACTGGCCAGCTATCTTCTGAAAGCTGGACTCATAAAGAAGATTGCAGGAGGTCCTGGATGAAGCCTTCCTTTTCATGCATTTGGCTTTCAGAATATAGCAACCTGCTGCCTGGCCACCAGTTCTTGTGGAGCTTTGCACACTGCTAACTCCATCTAGGGTCTTGGGGGTTGTCTAGACAAGAAGATATAATTGCTGTGCATTAATGCAAATTTGCAGCAGCTTTCATTTGTCTCCATGGTTCTTTGTCAAAATCACTGGTATGAGAAGCTATCCCAGTTTGAAGTGCACATGCAGCCATGCCTGTGAATCAAGATGGTGGCCAAGATGGCGGAATGCTTTGATTGTTTATCCTGCAAGGCAAGAGGTTGGACTAGATGGCCCTTGTGATCTCTTCCATCTCTATGATTCTATGATTCTATAAGAGTGAATTACTCACACTTATTCTCAACAAGTTGTGGCCACTGCACAGTATTTTTTTTAACTGAAAATCAAAGGTGTGCAAGTGTGACCTTCTGCTTAAAAAAGCTGTTCGGTCATCTCAGCGCAGCAAAAAAGTGCACCATCAGCAATGCAAAACTCCAAAATGATGCTTCCAGACACTTCATTGCTGGCAAGCCTGCCCCCCGCACAGGTCCAACCAATCAGCTTTCCACTTCTGCCCTTGCCGAGAATGCACAGTGATTCGAATCAGTTGTCCAAACAAGCGGTAATGCACATTTCCATGCATTATTTTAAAAACCTCCAGAAAAGCTGCAAAAGGTGTTTTCCCTGCAGTTTTTCTGTTTGTTTGTTTTTGACCCCTCGCCTTCTGAATAAGGCGAATCGCCATGGGATCTCATTGGGACGAAAGGTATTCTCTGCAAATTCTATTAAGATTATTTTCACCGTTTAGACAACCTCTTGGTCAATATGAGAAAATTCTACAGCTTAAAACCAATGAATATTCAGGGCTGAAAGGGGGGAGGTTGTTTGTTTGTTTGTTTGTTTTTAAGTCTGGGAAAATAGAAAAGATTTTTACCTGGCACAATAAAGAGAGCAGTATATCTACCAGGCCAGCTTTCTTCCATTGGCTGATACCACCATATATAAGGTTGTCTGTTATCTCTACCTGCCAAACATTTTTGGTAAGGACAATCTGATAAGACTCCCTGATATAGTTTTCTCTCAGTACAATTTTAAATGTATTTGATCAGCCTGTTTGTTCACTAAGGTCTACTAACTCTACAGAATGACCCCAAAATTTGATATAGCCTATCAAATATCTAGCTGCATAATGATATTCATAAGTGCAAGACTAAAAACAAATGAAGAATTTCTAGCACAGGGGGTTAAAAACACCCCCACCATGGCTAATCGCTGCTTGCTTTAATGTACAGGCCTGGTCCTGGAAGGAGAATGTTCTAGAGTCGGGTACCTCTGGCCGATACACAGTAGAAACTGTCAGCACCGATGAAGGTGTGATCTCCACATTAACTATCAGCAACATCGTACGGGCTGACTTCCAGACTATTTACAACTGCACCGCCTGGAACAGTTTCGGTTCAGACACTGAGATCATTCGGCTGAAAGAACAAGGTGGGAATTGCTATTATGACATTTTGAAACTTCCTCACCCCACCACCACCACAAAAAAGGAGAGTCCTGGGGTTGCAGTGGGATAGAGATATCAGTTCCTTGGAAGTAGAAGGGAGGGGTGCAAAAAGTAATGAATTAAGTAAAGAAGAAATAGAGTGTAAGCTCAATAGATATAAGCAACTTCCACTCAAAGCAGGAAAATAACATGGAACCATATCACAAGATCCTCCCATGGGATCTTAGGGCATTACCAGAATACTTAGCACCTCCTCAATTGCTTCCTAAATATGTCCATTCTCTTTTTTTCCCCTGTCTTTGCTCCAAACAACTGCCCTTCTTTTGACTAGAAAGAAAGATATGGTGGGTTGTGGAGCAGTTAACTTGTGGGATCTATGTGAACACTTCCCTTATTGGCTGGGTGAGGGAAGCCTATTCTGATTGACAGCAGGGGAGTGGATTCAAACTCAGAAGAGGTTTTGCACTTCCAAGACACCTCATTCAGAAGTCACATGACTAATCATTCCAACCAAGTTCTGATGATTAAGAACAAGTGACAGGTTCTTATGTGCCTGTTCTACAGTCGGCCCTCTGTATCCATGGGTTTGGCATCCACAGATTCCACCATCCACGGCTTGAAAAATTTTTTTTAAAAAATCCAAGAAGCAAACCTTGGTTTTGCCATTTTATATAAGGGATGTCATTTTGCTATGCCATTCTATATAATGGGACTTGAGCATTCACGGATTTTGGTATCCATGGGGGGTCCTGGAACCAAACCCCAGCAGATACCAAGGGCCCGCTGTATTTTCCTTCCTTCCTTCCTCCCCTCTCTCACTTAGCATAATAAAATGTTTCCTAAAAGCACAACCAGAATTATAAATCTAGAGTTTGATCTTTGTATGTAATCCTCAAGCAACCATTTGCTGGTAAGGACACCACCAAGAAGTTGGGTTTGAGAAAATGAGGGCATGTTTACAAGTGGAAGAGAAGAACACTCAAGCCTGTCTCTCTTTCCCCATTCTCTGAGCCATGGTATAGAAGACCAGAAAAGTAATAGACTATCTGAATGTGGCTGTGCATCAAGGAAACAAGCAGGCAGAGCCTAGCAACTGCTTTCCAAAAGTGCCCTGCTCTCTTGAGGCAGGCACCTTGAAGTGTGTTGGACTACACCTGGCTCCCATCCAACACATCTGGAGGGTACCATCTTGGGGAAAGTTTGCGCATGCCACCTGCTGTTATGTAGAGAAGTGTTTCCTTCCCTCCCCTCTTTTTTGCCTTCTACCTACTTCATCAATAACAATAGCACCAGGGGGGGGGGGAAAGTGAATCTTCCCCCACTTCAGACCTCGGAAGTTATTTTTGCTGAGTGTAAATACACCTTTGAGCCCATCCCACCCAACCTAATGTCTTGTGTCACAAAACAACCTTGCATTAATTCATCTGTCCTTCAGTGCATTGCATAGTTTATACACAGTTGCAGTCCAACCCACAGTACAGTCTGTAACTAGCGACTGGACAGGTTTTGTGATGGAGCCGAAAAGTTTGCAAAAGTTACTTTGTGGGACTACAATCCTTCATGGCCAGCTGGCATAGGGATTCTGGAGATGTAGTCCAAAAAAGTAACTTTTCCAAGGTCTAAGTAGCAAAAAAATAGTAGTGAGTGGGCGGAAATATCCCAGCAGAAGCTGAGATAAATATGTCTAGGACACTCCAAACTGCTGCCATTGCATCCCATTGCTTTATGTCATCATAAGCATGTAGTAGAAATGGGATGACATGAGTCAGTTATAAATCAGATCCCACAAGATAAAAATTTTAATAACCATTGAAGAGAGAATCTGAGAGGCTAGACATGCCTCAAATCTGGGTTAAAGATGATGGGGGTAGCAGGATTTTGTGATTTCTTTGAGGAGATAGGATTAGGACTCTTCTTCAGGTATGGTTCTTTGAGCTTGAAAATAGTGGTCTGGGGAACTACCCCATCCCACTGTTTATCCTTGTCTTTCTCATGACTGTTCACTATTGTTCACAGTCACTTTTTCCGCACTTTGTTGCTGCTTTAATGGCCACCCCTTCTCCCATTTCATTCATCCTCTAGTGAGTCTAGCCAATCAGGGATCACAGATATAATTTCACATGGCATTATAGCCAATCAGATTTAACTACTGGCTGATGCCACTAAAGGTATATAAATAAAGCCCATGTAGAAGGAAGGCAGTGATTCCCTTTCAAGTCTTCATGGGTGATCCTAGCCAGTCACAAAGTGAACAAAACACTTTTACAATAATCCCTGAAAGAGGGATGGAATTATCATTTTTTTTTAAAAAAAGTTCTCCCAGTGGTGGCTGGTAGCTTCTCATGCTACTGTGGTAGCTCTAGATTTTAGTATTTAAAGGACTATCCAAGTTCAACACTTTTGATATCTCCTTTTATATTTGGCACCACCCCACTGACATGAGAACCATCCGCTATAACAGGATTCTTCAAAACACAACTCCTTTGACTCCACCCCAGTTGCAAGCTTAATTTTGCCTTCTAAAAGGGTGCTAAGGCTGGGTGACTCCCAGAGAGAAGGACAGAATTGCTCCTGGAGGGCCTCCAATTCTATCCTTTCCTATTAAATGCTAGGGCAGGCATGTGGATTGCTCTCATTAAACTCTGATTTATAGGCAAGGCTGCCATCCAGATTAAATTGGAACTAAATGAACTTCTTAAAATTAGCCTTGGGACCTGTCCAGTGTGAACAGGCTCAGCGGTTTGTTTTCCCGTCTCCTGCCTCAGCAGGAAAGATGTTGGGTGGGTTCACAGATGTTTCTGTGAGGCTGCTGTGAGGAAGCAAATCCCAACAAACAGCTCTCCAAGAGATGCTCAGTTGCCCAAAATGCAGAAAATGCCATTAAGGACCATGTGAGCTAGGCCAACAGTTTGGGACATTTCATAAAGGAAATGGGTGACTGGTGCTTGGCCAACTGCAGCCTGAGGCCCCTAGAGCAGAAGGCTGTAATGGAAAAGAGAATTTGGATTCAGGGATGAAAAGCTGTTAAGTGCCACAGCACTGATATTTAGTGCCATCTTGATTTTTAATGACTGAACCAATAAGAGAGGAGAAAGAGGTTCTCTTTGGCAGCCAGTTCCATCATGAAGATAAAGCATTTGGTACAGACCAGAGCTTGGGAAAGTTACTCTTTTTAGTATAACTCCCAGAATCCCCTAGTGAGTATAGCCATAGGGGATTCTGGGAGCTGTACTCAAAAAAGTCACTTTTTAAGGCTCTGGTACAGAGATTGCAGGAGTGCTCCACTTTATACTTCAGGTGGGACATTTTATGTTTGTGCACACAGGCACACACACACTCACACACATATCTTCTTCTGGTAGAAAGTTAGTACATCAGGAAGACTGGAAACACTTGGAAGAGCCTTGCCTGATCCCCTCCCCATCCCAGAAGATAACACTACAATGGAGAATTCTGAACTCCCCCCCCCATAAAAAGGGCAGTGTTGACCCAGTTGGGACTGGGGAGGTGAGAGAACTCCCAAACAACATTTTAAAAAAAAATCTTTCTTTTTTTAAAAAAGAGGAAACTGGCAAAACTTGGCAAGGCTGTAGACACTTGCTTTATTTTCAAACAGGTACGGAAATGAAATCAGGAGCTGGTATGGAAGCAGGTATGGATCATGAGTAAAGGTGACTATGTGAATGGCCCCTGAGCTGATTCCAAACAAGACCTTAAGCCACATGCCCATATAAGCTGGAGCTTCCCAGAAAAAGGTGGATTGTGGGAATCAAAAGGACACCTTAGGAAGGAAGCTCAGTTTGAATGAAGAAGCCATCTTGGTTTTCAGAATCCTTCTTCTCACTGGCCTTTGGGTCTCGGTGTTTTAAATGGCATCATGCTAATACACTGGCTGCTCAGATGAAAAATTGGTAAGCATTAGAAAGAGACTCAGAGCAGCGAAATTCCTGTGTCGCTGGAAAAATTGACATATTTCTCTGTGGTCCCTCATCATTTGATGCTGGCATCTACATATGGATCTGGCACTTTAAAAAACCAAACAGGTTACAGACCAGCATTAAGCAAAATTAAATTCTAGGCATAGCCTCTCCTTGCCCTACAAGGAGTAAATTTAAAATGGTCACAGATGTGAGTTGTTAGGATCCTGGCATGGTTGTGGGGATCCACTGCTTGTACCAAGGCATCCTGTGGGTTCCCCACTCCCTCAGTCTAGAAGGTATCTTCCACAAGGCCTTGCTTGGAGATGTCCGACTGGGGAATGGAGGTGGCAATGCTGTTTAGTCAGTTCAAAGCTTGGAAAAAATAGGGAGGTGGGAGGGTTTAGATTACAACTCCTAGAATTCATGACCCCACATGGCCTTGCTGGCTGGGGATTCTGAGAATTGTAGTCACAAAACCCCTAACTTTTGAGAGCTTTGGTACCACTGCAAGCTTAGGTTTACCATTTGCAAGCCTATGTTTACCATTGTCCTGAATCTCAGCATTGGCAGCCATATCTTCATCCTGTTGACACTGCCACTCTAAGCAACAGCTGCTGTATATTGTTGCAACATCATAAGCCATTTGTGCCAGCTTCCATTTTCATTGCTCACCTAGGACTCGACCCTACCAATTTCAACTTCTTATCACTTGCCTCTGGATCTCTTTGTGTGGAGCTAGCAATATGTTGTCCAAGCCACCTCTTCCCTGCTCAGGATGAATTCCTTGGTAATTTTAAACAAGGAACATTGCCCTGCTTGAAGCAGCATACTCTCCAACATTTCACAAATGAAAACTGAGACACGGATGGCCAAGCAACATCAGATTGTTGTTAAGATGGCAAAAGTTGTGAATGAGGAAGAAGGCAAAAGCTAGGACAGGTTGCAGCCATTTGGTTTTGCCTGGGTGTAGTGGAAAGAGCAAAATGTTGCCCCCTCCTTTCCTCTCCTCCCACCGCTGAGTTAACTGAGTGCAAATTACTTTTTTACTTTGAACTCAGTTTGCAGCAATTGAAATAAGCTGAGGACAATGGAGGAGAGTGGGAGTAGGAGGCAGAAACTGGGACATTTTAATAGCAGCTGAAAAACAGGGTGCTAGAGGATTAATTAGGGCTGTACCTGCCAAACTGGGATCTCAGGCAGCGAGCCTGAAAAGGATCTCTCTCTGAGATCTCAGAGATCTGCTGCCAATCTGAGTAGACACCACTGTACCCATTCAGAGATTCAGAGACAAGCAGTGGAGAGAGGAGGATAAGGGGTGGGATCTTACCCTTCCCAGTCGGCTCAGGCACAAGCAAACTGTTGCAGCCTCTCCTTACATCATGTATCCTTCCTAGGAATGGAAAGAATTTTCAAAAATATACAAAAAAATGTTGAAAACATGCTTTTCAAGTGTTGAGAAACCTGACAAGAAGAATCTTGGACTGACAAGAATAATCACAATTCAGGACTTATTCTGTGCAAAATTTGCACATAGCTATTTTGTGCAGAAAACAGCATTTTTAGTACAGGAAACAGCATTTTTCTGCCTGGAAAATAATATTTCAATGCATAAATATTAATTCCTGCACAGAAAATGCCATAATTGGGGAGTCATTCTGCGTAAAATTTGCACAACTTTGATTTGCATGGAAAACAGCATTTTCTGCACAGAAAACAATAGTTTTTGCATAGGAATTAATATTTCTGTGTTGAAATATTATTTTCCATGTGGAACATGCTATTTCCTACATAGAAAATGCCGTTTTCTGTGCAAAACAACCACATATGAATTTTTGCACAGAATGAGTCCCAGATTGCAAATAGTCTTTGAAAACTGGATGGTTTTTGAAGACTTTCTCACAGCAGGAAGAAAATTCCTGAAATTACTCATTGTTGCCTTTGCAAAGAAACTTAATGAAGAATTGTATCCCCAGTTTTCCCTGATTAGTAACTTTTCCTCTCTTGACCACATTCTGATGTTGCTTGGCCCCATATGTCACGGTTTTCAGCGGTGAAATGTCAGAGGTTATGCAATCTCCACACATACAAGAACAAAAATGTTAGGAAAGAAAATCCATGCTGGGCAATGACACAATTTTAAAAACACACATGTGTGCACCATTGTCTGTTTCATGCATTAACACAAGGCTCAAAATTCCAGGAATATGACCATGCAGATACAGTGGGTCCTCCATGGGTTCAATATCCATGGAATTGAGCATCCACAGATCATCACTGCATACCTAAAATGGTGGTGCCCATATCTAAAATAATTCTGTCACATGCCTAAAATGATGACACCCATACTTAAAATGGCCACTCCCATTGATTAATATGGGACTCTGCCATCTGCAGTTTTCACTATCTGTAGTTGGGGGGTTGAGAACCAAGCCCCCATGGATACAGAGGGCCTACTGTATGTTCTACACTCTCTGCCAGAAGTGTGAATTGTGTGGTGTTAGCTGCACTGGTTCCTTCTCACAATCACTCCCATCAGCAGTGCAGAGTAGGCAGGGGCAAGCAAGTGCCAAATGCCCTATGCTCGCACGTCCACTGCCTGTTGAGAATTACACAGCATGGGAAGTTTTAATAAAAATGGCTTGCTAGCATACTGCTATAATTGTGAAGCCCAGTTTCCCACAACAGGAGAGAGTGTGGGGGGAAGTCTGCTTTGATTTCAAGGGAAAGCAGCTTTCAAACTTGATTAAGTGATATTAAACTCAGAAGTTTGCCTGATGGTATCACAACACTTCAGCTTCCATGCAGCATCAGCCTGAGACCCAGAGAGTGACATTTTACATTGCAATGCCTTCCTTGCCAATAGGGGATAAGACAGAATAGCATGCACAAACAGAGTTTTTAAAAGTAATCTTAGCTGCTGGGGGAAAAAATCCTGCAGGAAAATAACACTTTGCAAGGACACAGTACTTCAAGCATCCATTCTGCCTCTCTTTCACATTACCTCAGTCTGCACCCCATCCCACTCCCTCCAACTGCCAGCCCATCAGACTCCAGCTAGGTTCCCCAAACTCCAGCTAAGAGTGACCAGTCTATACCTCCTGCACGATAATAATAACTCTATATGTGGGCATGAGTTACAAATCCGGCAATTGAACTTGGGCAGCTGTGTAAAAGAGGGCAAAGCCCTTCCTCCCACACAGAGACATTTACTATTTGTACTTCTCAGTCCCTGAGTAAGTCATTAAATGATAACGAATCCTGGCACTACTACTCCAGAAGTAGGAGATAGATTTTGTATAATGGAAAAAAAAAATCACAAGCTCCTTGACTTTTAATTGAAACAATGGGTGGGAATGGACAAGAGGTGCATTCCCTCATTGTTGGGGAACACATGTCATCTCAGGCACAGCCCGCCAGAAATGAACTGAACCAACTCATCATAGCTCTTTCTGCCACCTCCTCTGCCTTTTTGTCTCTGGTGCCACATTCTCCTTTTCCTTTCTTTCACTCCCAGTTCCTCCTTGCCCAATGAATGCCAGAAGAAGGACAGTTGACTCTTGCCCAAAGTCTGAAGTTTTTGCTTGCAGAAAACTTGGAATTAGGCAGATGACCAAATGAAATTAAACCTAGGGCTGTCCAAGTTGATGACCCCTGGTTTAAATCCTAAAGAGGCTCTTCCCATGACAAATTATCCATTCGCTGGTCAAAAATCCTGTGTTTCAGATATTTAATAGGCATTCAGATAATATCCAACATATCCTTCAAGAAAGAAAAAGAATGGGCAGTATAGATCACCAAATCAGCATCCCAAAAAACAATTCTCTCTCAGCACAGGGATAAACTATGGACAGTCATATTTATTGGCTTTTTCTCCACTGTAGTTTGGTAGATAGTTTCAATATCTCAGACAATCTACTTGGCCTCTTCATTGACCAAGTTTATTCCCACATGTTTCACCAAAATATGGAGACTGGATAGTTCAACAAACTGATCAGGATTTTGAACATTTGCAGAAGCAGGGTGGGTTGTGAACCAAGACAAATCTGATGGGTTTTTCCCTGGGGTGATGACTACCAACTGTTAGGACTTTATCAGATTACCCTCCCTAAATGTTCTTTTGCTGGCGTATTTTGTGGCCTTTTTATGCCAGCAAAAGAACCCCCCACCAGACCTACCTTAGGCAACCCTGGCATAAATGGAGCACGAACAGAGCTCCGTTTACTTCCAGGGTTGAGATCTCACCAATTCTTGTGAGAAGATGTGAGCATGGCAAATTCAAAAAATTAAGTGAGACAAGGACATAAAAAGTACACACAAGCAAAGAAACACACTTTACAATTTACAAGTAAACTGGGGAGGTTCATAAAAAGAGCATCCCCTACCTGGGTGTCATGATTTCAGCCAGAAGTGTTCTGTCATTGACCCCATATTCACGTGACCACAATGGTGTGAGGATTCAAATGCCGGCAAAAAAACACCACAGCAGATCTATTGACAGCTTGGGCCATCAATAAAATAGAATGGCTTTTAGACAGTATACGATTGCAAAAGGATGATGTTGTATGGTGTGTGTGCCCTTTCGCAATAATTAGGTGTCATTATGATGCCATATTTGCCACATCTGATAAAGTCCTTAATCTAGGGACCGCCAAATGACCTATCAGCTCCACCCACCATGGTCAGTATAAAAGGATAGTGAGAGTTGCTCGTAATGCAAAACATCTGGAGAGCCAGTTTCCCTGATGGTGTGCTATGGATCAGAGAACACAGAAGAATCCTCTCTAAGGGTGACACCTCATTCTGATGGAGAGAAAAGTCAATTGCTCATATCCCACACAGACATCCCATTTCCACTTGAAGAATGTTCTTTTCTCCCCTCACATGTACCTAGGTAATTTTGTTACTTGAAGAACCAGTGTGGCGAAGTAGTTTGAGTGGCAGACTAGAGTTCCAGGAAACCAGGTTTCAAAACCCCACTGGGTGACCTTAGGCAAACTGCAGCATTTCAGCCTTAAGAGGAAGGCCTCAGTGAACCTCCTCTAAATAAATATTGCCAAGAAAACCCAATGATAGGGTTGCCATAAGCTGGAGTCAAATTGAAAGCACTTAACAACAACAAAAATTGTACCTGTTATAATCACTTGAGTGTTGGCTTTATCCTGGCCACACTGGTTTTACAGCAATATATTTCAATTGTTTGAAACCATAAACAGTCCTGTTGGGTATATTTCAGAATATACTGTTGGGAAGGGACTTTTTGTTAACCGACACAGCAGGAGAAGAAGCACACAACACCCAATAACAGTTGTTCTTCATCTAGAACTTCCCATCTCTGTGTCTCTTATCATCTTTAGATGAAGCTGCCTTGAATCCTATTATCAGGAGAAAGGCAGGATAAAAATGAATGAATGAATAAATAATAGAAGGGACTTCTATGAACTAATCATCTAGTTCAACATTTTGCTTATTTTAAGACAACAAACCTATACTGCAGGTGCTGGTGGTTTACCATAGCATCTGCCCTAACAATATCTGTCACTCCCCTACACACAGTCTGAGAGCTTGTCTCTACAAGCCCCCAAAACACAGAGTGCCCCACAGTAATGGCATTTTGCAGCAGCTGCAGCTTGTCTTAATTATGTTTTTGCCCCCATAAGCTTTGCATGCAAGATGGAGGCAGCAAGTGATTTACTCGCATTTGTACTTACTTCAATTTGCTGCCACCAAACTTTTCTTTAAAAAAAAAAGATGTCCAAGGTATGATAGAGCAATCTTTTGATTTAACAAGAAAGCAACAACAACAACAACAACACAACACCCCATTTTATCGCCTTAGCAATCACTTGCTAAGGCAAAAATCTAACATGGCACCAGTGGGCACTTGCTTTATTAGCAACCCACCCCCACCCGCACTTGCCTGGCCAATCAGCTTTGTGCTTCCTCCCCTTTTGGAAAGTGATTAATATTGAATCTCTTGTCCAAATGAGCAGGAAAGTGCACCCCCCTCACTGTTTTTTAAAAAACTTCATGAAAAGCCACCAAGACTTTTCCTGTGGAGTTTTTTTTTTTTATTATTATTATTATTTTTATGTAGTTGACACAACAAAAATTACACGAACATATTCCATACATATTCCATACACATATTTCATAGTTAAGAATATAATAAAAACATAAAGAAAATTACTCCTTTTCACCATAATCTTCATCGTATGTTGTACATCATATATTCATGCTAATTTACAATATATTTACAATATAATTTATCCCATTAGTCTTTCTCCTTTCCCAAAGTAATTTATCCTTGTATTATAAAATTTTATTCCCCATTTATTTTATATCTTTTGACTGTTCTTCTAAGTCTATCCTATAGATTAAACACCAAAATCTGACTTAAATTAAATACACTTATCGTTAAAGTTTAAATCTGTAAGTCTAATTTCTTTAAGTTTTGCCATTTTCTCTTCCAATAGTTTCCTATCGGTTCCCATTCTTTTTTAGTTTCCGTAATCATCCTCTCTTTTAAGATAGCGGTTAAAATATCCATATCTTTCATCTCTTGTAGCCTAATCAGCCACTCCTCTTCAGTAGGGTGTTCTTTCATCTTCCACTTAGAGGCGTAGGTTATTCTTGCTGCTGAAATCAGGTATAGCAAGATTCTCCATTTAGATTTAATATTTTCATCTTTAATTTTGTCTATCATGTTTAGCAGATATAGTTCTGGCTCCATTGTAAATTTTATTCCTAACATTTCAGAAATAAGAAAATGGATTTTTTTCCAATATTTTTTTGCCCATTGACAGTTCCACCATAAATGAATTAAGGTGCCCTTTGCTTGTTCACACTTCCAACATAGGTTGCTACCAGCATTATACATCTTATGCAATTTCTCTGGAGTCAAATACCACCTATGAAACATTTTCATATAATTTTCTTTTAAGCTTTGGGCCATCGTAAATTTCTGCGTATTAATCCATGCTTTCTCCCACCTATCTAACTCAATGTTATGGCCTATGTCTTGAGCCCATTTAACCATTGGCTCTTTAATATAATCCGTTTCTAATTTCCTTTCTAATAGAATGTTATAATATTTCTTTATATGATGTTTTTTATTGTCCCAAATTATATCATCTAATTGATTTTTATCTATTTCAAAATTTTCTAATTTCTTATCCATCTTGAATCGTTCATAAATCTGTTTGTATAGAAACCAATTTATTCTATGACCTTCCAGCTCTAATTGTTCTCTTGTCTTTATCCCCATTTCTGTTCTATCCTTTATTACAATATCCTTGTAAGTTAGCCAATTCATTTCTTTGCTTTTGGTCCTTCCAAAAAAGGCTTCCTCAGTTGAGATCCACAATGGGATCTTTCTGTAGAAAGTTCCTTTTAATTTTAACCATGTTCTAACAAGAGCTTTTCTTATATAATGATTATTAAAGTCCTTATTCTCCTTGATCTTCCCATACCAGAGGTATGCGTGCCATCCAAATCTGTTGCCTGATCCCTCCAGTGATAATAATTTGTTATCTTTAAGTAGTATCCACTCTTCTAACCATAAGAGAGAACAAGATTGATAATATAATTGTAAATCCGGCAACGCACAACCTCCCTTCTCTGTTTTCTCTAAAAGTGACTTCCATTTAATACGTGGTTTCTTACCCGACCAAATATATTTCGACACTTCAGTTTGCCATATCTTGAAATATTTATCATTGTTCAAAATGGGCAAATTCTGAAATATGAACATCAATCTGGGGAGTATATTCATTTTTACCGACGCGATTCTTCCCAACAAAGACAGATTAATTTTTGACCATCTCATCATATCTTTTTTAATATCCTCCCATAGTTTCTCATAATTGTTTTTAAATAAGTCTGCATTCCTTTTCGTAATCCAGATGCCTAAATATTTTATCTTTTTCTCAATTGTAAATCCTGTTATGCTAGCTATCTGTTCTTCTTGTTTTTGGTCTATATTCTTTGTAATTACCGCTGTTTTTTCTTTGTTTATCCTAAATCCAGAGACCTCTGCATATTCCTGAATGGTTTTTCCTAGCTGTTCTAAATATTCCAATGGGTTATCTAATATTATTACTATATCGTCAGCGTATGCCTTGATTTTATATTCGTAGGTCTTAATTCTTGTTCCTCTGATATTTTCATTCCGTCTAACTGCGTCTATTAATATCTCTATGGTGGCTATAAATAGCAAAGGTGAAAGTGGGCATCCTTGCCTGGTACCCTTTTTTATACTAAGCTTATCAGTTTTCTCCCCATTCACTAATAGATATGCCGATTGTTTTGTATAAATTTGATCGATCCATCGTATAAACTTATCTCCTACATCCATCTTTGCTAAAACTGTTTTCATGAAGACCCAATTTACCCTGTCAAAGGCTTTTTCTGCGTCTAAAAAAATCATAGCTAATTTTTTCTCATTATGTATTTCATAATGTTCAATTAGATTTAGAATGGTCCTTATGTTGTTTTTTGCATATCTATTTGTTAAAAAGCCATTCTGATCCTCATGAATTTCTTGAGAAAGGATCTTCTTCAGTCTTTGTGCCAGAACCATGGCAAATATTTTATAATCAGAATTTAGTAGGGAAATGGGTCTATAGTTTTTGGGGTCTTTTAAATCCCTCCCTTCTTTCGGTATGAGTGTTATATGTGCCTCTCTCCATGATTCTGGTATTCCATCTTTTATTATACTGTCAATGGTCTTTTTTAAGGGGATAAGCAGTTCTTCTTCCAATTTTTTGTAATATAAGGGGGTGAACCCATCAGGCCCCGGAGCTTTGCCTGTTTTCAGCTTACTGATCGCATATGATATTTCCGCCATAGAGATATTAGCATTCAAGCTCTCTTTCTGTTGTTTATCTAGTCTTATTATTTTTTGTTTCTCCAAATATAGATCTATTTTTCCTTTTTCTATTTGTGTGAAGGGTATTTGATTATAAAGTTTCGTATAATATTCATGAAAACATTTTTTAATTAATTTTGAATCCGTCTCCAATTTCCCTTTGTATTTTATTTCCGTTATTATTTTTTTCTCTCTTATTTCCTTTAATTTTTGCGCCATCCATTTTCCTGTCTTATTGGCGGATTCAAAATATTTTTGTTTCAGTATTTTAATCTTGAGTTCTACTTCTTGTCTCACCAGCGATTGAACCTGCTTTCTCAATAAAGCCAATTCTTCTCCCAATGTTTTATCATTTGGTGTCTCAATAAGTTTATTCTCTCTGGTCGCTATCTCGTCTAGCCATTCTTGCAGTTTCCTTTTTTCTTGTCTTTTCTTTTCTATCATTTGTTTTATAAAGAAACCCCTCATAACCGGTTTGCTGGCTTCCCAGATAGTTTTAGGGTTCATGCCTTCTGTTGTATTTTCTATAAAGTATAACTTCATCGTTTCTCTTGCCTTTTTCAGTATAGTGTCCTCCATCAATAAGGTGTCATTCAGTCGCCAACTCCATTGCTTCCTTTCTCCTTGTATTTTTAATTGAATCGGATTATGATCCGATATCCAATTGGGGAGTACATCAACACCTTTAATGTTTAAAATCAGTTGCTTGGATGCTAAGAACATGTCTATTCTAGAGAAAGTATGATGGACGTCTGAATAGAACGTGTAACTCTTAGCATTGGCATATTTCCATCTCCAGACATCCATCAAATTAAAATCCTTACATAACTCAAAAAAAGCTTTAGGTAGTTTACCCTGGTTCTTTTTAATTTGTCTATCTGACTTTCTATCTAGTATTGGGTTTATCACCCCATTCCAGTCCCCCAACAGCAAAATATTTTCTTGATTAGTTTTTTCTATCTCTATGGTTAATTTTCTGAAAAAGTAATCTTTATTCCCCAATGGGGCATAAACTCCAACTAATAATATATTACTCGTCCCTATTTTAACCTCCACTCCCACATAGTGTCCATCTGAATCTCTAAATGGTTCTTTTGATGGGTATTTTTTATTGATATATAAAACCACACCTTTTTTCTTTTTATTGGTTGACGATATGAAGCTTTGTCCCAATTTCGGATTTTTTAAGTATTTAATGTCAGTGTTTTTAATACGCGTCTCTTGGAGGCATACAATATCATTATTTGACTTCTCTAAATAATGAAATATTTGTCTCCTTTTATAATTAGAATTGATACCTTTTACATTCCATGATAAGACTCTACAATCCATTTTCATTTCTTTAATTACTATTAATTATATGTCTTATTCTTATATATCATCCATCTATGTCCTCATCTTCCTCCCTTCTTACCTGCGTTATCTCTTCTTCTACTTCTTCTGTTTCTTGTATTTCTTCTTCTTCCTCTCTATCATCCTCCTCATCTCCCTCTCCCTCTACTTCTCCTTCTTCCTCTATGTCCTCTCTCTGTGTGTCTGCTTCCTTTCCTTCTATTATATCTATCTGGTCTGTCTGAAATTCCTTCTCTTGTGTTTTCTCTTTTCCAGTATCTCTTTGAATTCTTTTATAAACCTCGTTTGCTTTCTTCAGTGTGTTAATTTTACATCTTCTTTGTAGGTATGTAAAGGATACGCCTTCTAACCTTTCCCATCTATAGCTTATGTTCCTCCTAGCTAGTTCTTGTGTTAGAAATTTATATTCTTGTCGTTTCTTCAATATTTGTGGTGGAATATCTTTAAATATTTTTATCTCACTTCCTTCGATTTTAAATTTACTTATGTAGCTTTTTTGTATTATCTGATCTTTTAATCTATTCCTTGTAAACGTAATAACTACATCTCTTGGAATCTTTTTTTCCTTTGCTACCGCTGAGTTCACTCTAAAGAGCTTATCCACCTCCAAGTCTAGTTTTTGTTCTGGTATCTCCATGAAGCTAGCCAGTGCATTTATCACTCTCTCCTCCAATCTTTCATTTAATTCTTCTGGTATGCCTCTTAATTTTAAACATTTCTCCCGATACCTCGACTCGGTATGTATCAGAGATTTTTTAACTGCTTCTTGTTCCTCTGTTAACCGTTGCGTATTTAGTTGTAGCTCCTTCGATTGTCCTTCAATAGTTTCTACCTCTTGTTTTATTTTATTCATATCTTCAGTGATCATTTCAAGTTTTTTCCCAAAACTGTTTAGTTCTTTTTTTAAATCTGATTTTATTTCTGCTCTAATTTCCTTCATATCTTCTCTTACCTCTAATCTCATCCTCTTCATTTCTCTTCTCACTTCCTCTAACAATATTGTGGTGATTTCAGTTGTCTTAGTAGGTCCTTCAATTGAGGGGCGTCTTTGGGAAGTCAACTGGGTTTGGGCTAAAACTGCAGCTTTCCTTTGTGTTGTGGCCATTTTTAATTCTTTCTAATTGTTTTAAGTGTATAGTTTAGTTTAGTTATATAATTTGTAATTTATGTTTGCACTCCTGGGAGAAATTTAAGATCTGGAACTGTTACACTTCCCCTAGAAAAATAAACAGATATTATACCTCAGTCTTATCCTGCTTGCTATTTTCCACTGAGAAAATACTGTGCACCCTTATCCACTCAGTTACTTTCTCCCCCTTTTTATTCTTTCTTTCCCCTTTTCCCTCCCCTTTTGCTATTATTCAGGATAATATTCCTCTTATGAATTTTATAATTAAATTAAACCAGCCTAGAACTAAATAAAATTTGACTTAAAATTAGACTTAATTAAATCAACTTTCAGTTATCCAAAGAACAAAAATAATATTGTAATATTCCTATATCTTAAACTTCACTGAATGCACATTAAATATACCAAATACTAAAGAAAAAGAAAAGGGAAAAAGAAAAAGAAAAAAAAATAAAAAAAAGAAAAAAAAAGAAAAGAAAAACCGGATAACCACAGTTCTTATAAAACAATGAACTTCTCATGAAACAATATGAAGCAATTAACTGTACTGAAAGCTACATACAGTAGATATTGAAAAATAAGAAAAATAAGAAAAGTAAGAAAAATGACAAAAATGGGGGGGGAGTAAGGGAGAGAAAGAAAATATATGATAATACTATCTGAGTTCTATTCCCCCTTTCTATTCATTATAAGCAATACATATTTCAAACTGGAAATAAGTAAAGGAGAAGCACACTACATTTACTAATATACAGAAACTATTCGCAAAGGAAGAAACTATTATCACAACAATAATGCTCCAAACTTTTCTCCTGAATTCGAAGTTCTAATGTTATCTCTCAGTCTTTCAGTCTCCTTTCTATCTTTCAATCTCCTCCTCCGCTTCCTCCTGTCTTCTCTTTTTCAAACCGATCCTGGCCACTTCTCCTGAGTGGTTCTACAGTTTATGTGCTGTCTCTCAGTCTCTCAAGTTCTTTAGCCCACTCCTTTCTATCTCTCTCTGTTTCAGTCCAATCCCATCCGTTTCCCCCAGATATCTCTTCAATTCTACTCTAATGTTGCCTCTCAGCCCTCGTGAACCCTCACCACTTCCCGCTTATCCTCTTTCGCCGTTTCAATCCGGTCCAGTCCGTTTTCCTTTAACGCTTCTATCGTTCTTTGTTCTCTCTACCACCCCCGTCTTTCTGTATCTATATCTCTGTCCGTCTCCTTACCAAAATGTCTGTCAGAGAATGGGGGTTGTCGTTTCAATCACCTTCCACCTTCCAAGATCCACTGTCCCAATTCCTGAGGAACCTATACCGGTTTCAAACTCAGATTCTTCTGCTACCCCCGACTCCTCCTCCCCTTCGATTCTCTTTTCTTCTTTCTCTGCTCCTTCCTCTGCAGCTCCCGCTAGACTCCTCAGCGTCCGTCACGCTGCGATATTTTCATTCGCCTTGCTCTCTCTGAAATCTTTTATTTTAATCACTTATCTGTTATTTTGTCTTACTCCCATAAATGTCCTCACAAATCTTCCTCCTTCAGCTCGTTGTTCTCCCCTTCACCCTTCGTCACTTTGTTCGTTATATCCCCAGCTGTTTCCTCAGCTGTTTCGGTTTAAATCCTTTTCGACTTTCACTCCCGCTCAGGTACTCAGCGCTCTTAGCGTATCTCTCCCTTTATTTCAACTATTATGATTCTTTTATCTTTTATCTTTTTCTTTTCTTTTTCTGTCGCTTCCGCTCCTTCTACTTAGAAGAATATAAATCGTGAGGATGTTGTTCTTCAGGTAAACTGAGAAGATTATTAATAGTTTAGCGCTACTGTAGCTTCTTTAAAAGTGGTGCTGGCGTTGCTAATACTACTCTAGTGGTAAGCTTGAGCTGGGAGAAAGGTTCTTCGGTCCCTCAGGTCCATCCGTGCCAACCTCTTGCTGAGGGACACTGGACCTGGAAACGACCCCCTACGAACCCTCACTTTCCCCCCTTACCGGGGGGGATTGTCGGAGTCTTTTGTGCCCCGAAATCCAGCAATTCTCAAGCCCTGTTGCAAGAGCTCCTGCTTCTCACAGCCAGTCCGCAACGCCGCCGCACCGGAAGTCCCCTTTTCCTGTGGAGTTTTTAACGTTTTGGGGCTCCCTCCTTCCCAATACAGGGAAACAATATGGAATGCCATTAATTCAGGTAAGACTCTCCTCACATTCCATGAGGAGTATTTTCACCATTTATACAACCCCAGAGCTTGAAAAAGTTGTTAGAAGAAATCCTGTGGGTTGCATACACCGGTGTTTGCCTCTGTACGCATTATTTTCAGTCAATGCAGACGAAGTTATTCAGTACACCCACCCATAACGACCCCATGCCATCTACCTGTCTGCAGGATGGACATCCTGCATGGCCATTTAGTGGCCAGGAAAGGATGGGGGCAGCCAGGTAGAAGTCAACTGTGTTTGTAAAAGAATAACAGGCATCTTTTGGGATCTCCTGGGAGTCCTCCAGACATCCAGGAGAAGGATGCAGTATTCCTGCTGCCATCTGCAGGAACAGAGCCCGCTAGTCCTTGGATACCCTTTGTCCTCTCCTGACCACTAAATTCCCATGGAAGAGTATCCAACCTACACACAAGTAGGTTGAGCATACCACAGACAGGTATGGTTACACCTAGCAGAGTTTTGTGCTTTATGCTCCACCAGTGGAATTTAGGACCAGAGTGACTTTTTTGCCACAACACCCAGAATCTCATGGGGGATTCGGACAGTTGTAGTCCAAAAACGGACCTTTTCCAAGGTCTGTCACTCTTCTCTAGGCCTCCCCCTCATGTGAGTTTATAGACATATAACTCTGCTCCGTTTAGATGTTTCTCTCATGAGGTTATTTCCACAATCACACTCCCTGATTCTCTAGCATCTAGGTCAGTATTTGTAATTTGAAGTAGTTGAGAGTCGGCCAAAGAACTGCAGAGTGTGAATCTTCCAAATGGAAAGTAATTCTATATATTTGAGGTGACTGCAGAATAGAGGTCAATTTCTACTTCTGTCTGCTGATTAATCATCCAGTCACCAAAGCTTCATGCTCAAAGCACCATTGCTTCCTCTCTCTCTTTATTTTCATCCAGTGAGGCATCCATGAGGCTTATTTTATCCTGTATAGAAATATGGGGTGCATTTTGAGAATGAATCTGAAATCCAAGGGGCATCTGATGCTGGTGTCAGCTTGACTGTTTTCTGTCGGCTTCTTAAGCCCTCCCTACTTTCCTTCCCTCTTTTAAGCTTGACCAGAGTCAAGCCCAATCACATGAAAGCCAGGACCAAGCAGCTGGATGCCTTCCAGATGTTTTGGAATACAATACCCATCACCCTGACTATTGGCTATCATGACTATGGCTGGTGGGAGTTATAGTCAAATACATTTGGCCAAGCTCTGTATGAATCCCTTCTTTTTAACAAGGAGTGCAGCTATACGATCATAAAAAAATCCGTATGGGGGGCAAAAAATACAAACAGCCTGTCGTTCGTATGCATACGAACCAGCTATACGATTTTTAACCCCCCTAAACTCCGTATGACTCCCTCTTCCCGAAGCTGGCTGGAGCGAGCAAGCCAAGTGGCAGTTTTAAATCTCCCACCGCTTTTCTTTTTTAAAAAAAGGTTCCTGGTTTGCGGACAGTCGGTTTTCTGTATTTACAATATAAAATAAAAATAAATAAATATATAAATTTATTTATATATTTATATAAATATATAAATAAATAAAAATATAAATTCACGGACATACCGGACGCTCGCTAGCCGGGAAACCAACATGGCGGCCGCTCCCAATTCCCCTCCGTGCTAGCCCCGCCCCCTATACTCGGCCAGCCAATCAGATTACCCTGCCTGTTCATATGTGTGCGAACAGACCGTACAGACCCGTCAGCCATCTGAATGGCGTACGGATTTCTCTTCGCGATCCGCTTTCCCTCCCGAATGCCGCATGTGCGTATTTCAGGGTGGAAAACCGCCCCCCCTCTTTTGCATTTGTGTGCATCCAAATAGCCGTTTGTACCAAAGCGCGAACTTCCGCATGCCGTACGTATTATTTAAATCTGGTAGACGGGACCAAGGATGCATGTTGGTGCAGGCCATTTCATGCTTCATCAAGGAAGGGGAGGCCAGTGGGTCTGCCACTTGCAGAGATGCAGATCCACTCCTGATTTTATTACCTCTCCTCCTGAAGCTGCTTCAAGTTGTACAGGAATCCTGCGGGTGCCCCATGTTTGCAGAATAAGGGGCAATACTTGAAGAACGTGGAGCAGCTGTGGGGGAGGATCCCTCAGCCAGTCCTAAATTAAGGGGGAAGGAAAACTGGCATAAAAGTTATAACTTGAAGTGGGGCCTCAATCCAGAGAGGGGAAATGTGTGGCCCTCCAAATGCTATCAGACTGCAACACCCATGAATTCTAGCGAATTCACACATTCTAGCTGCTCCAATTTGGTAGGGAAAGTCCTGATTAACTCTTTGTTGTCCCACTTTCCTAGCTGCTTTTCAAGTGTCCCAGTTTCTTTCATCTCCAATCCCCTTTGTACTCAACTTACTTCCATTGCTGCAAACTGAGTTCAAAGTGCAAAAGTAGCTTGTACTCAATTAACTCAGCAGAGGGGAGAGGAGAGGAGAAGAGAGGAGACAGAGGACTCTTGCTTTTCCCAGTAGGCTCAGGCAAAAGCAAACTGCTGCAGCCTCTCCTAGCTTGTGCATTGTTCCTCATTAGTAACATTTGCCACCTTGACCACACTCAAATTTCACTTGTCCGTACATGCCCAGTTTTCATCTGCAAAATATTGAAGGGTATGCTAGTATAATCCGCAGCAAAGCATCTCTAGAAGTGGAAGACAACACATTTCCCATCTCTGGTTTAGTCCTGTTCTCCCTTTGCCAGTTTCCTGCAGAAAATTATGTCATTTCCCCATCCCAACCTGCTCTTTATTGCAAACATAAAATCCCAATGACCTTAACAAGTCAGTTAGAAACTACTAGCCTCTTCTGTCCATTCCTGATTTCATCACCATTCCTTCTGCAGCTGCTTCAAGTTATGCAGGAGTCCTGCAGGTGGGCCATGTTTGATGGATAAGGCCCAATACTTGAAGAATCTAGGGCAGCTGTGGAAGGAGCAAGGGTAGATTCACCACTTCTGTGGGGGCCGATCCCTTGGCCACCCCTGTCCATTAGAAAAGCGTTATTAAGGGCTCATCTATACAAGGCAATAAAATGTGGATTGATGCACACTAGCACCAATTCATAGCAGCTTTCATTTCTCTCCACGTTTCCCCCCCCTTCCCCAAGATTGCAGACATGCAAAGCCATAAGCATTTGTTGTTCAAACGGGCATGCCTGCAAATCAAGTGGTAGGAATTACTTGCATTTTTATTGTCACCAGTTGCCACCGCCAACAGGTTTTTTTTTGTTTTTTTTTAAGGAGTAAATCCAAGGTGTGGAAGTGTGATCTTCTACTTAAATAAACAGAAAAAGAGAGGGGAGGGCTGTTTTGTTGCCTCAGCAGACAACCACTATGGCAAAAATCTGACATGGTAGTTCCGGGCGCTTGCCCTGCTGGCAACCTCTGCCCCCCTGTGTATGTCTAACCAATCAGCTTTCCATTTCTGTTCTTATCAGGAATGTGTAGCGAAGCAAATCAGTTGTCCCAATGAATGGGAATGTGCATTTCCTTTGGGTTTTTTTTAAGGCTTCTCCACTGAGTATTTGGATTTTATTTATTTTTTTGCCCCCCTCCTTCTGAATATGGTGGATTGATGCTGGATCCCATTTAAACAAAATGGATTTTCCTTGAATTCTGTGATCAGTATTTTCACCGTTTAGACAAGCCTTGTGAAATGTAGCAAAACTATCCCCAAAATAGGAAAGAAATATCTGTGCAACTTCACAGATTTTATACAACTCCTTAAAGATTGCATTTTCTTCTCTCCAATTCTTTCTCTGTTGTTTTGGAGGGGGGGGTTAAAGTAGGGGCTACCAAAGCTAATGAGGATCCACCTTGTAGCAATTAGCACCATTTTTGCCTGCCTGATGTTGCATTAAAAGTACTGAAAGCAGGAGTTAATTGGGAGAAAGGGCAGCTATATTAACATTTGCCACAAAAGTCAGACAGAATTGTTCTATAACAGCGGGGAGGGGAGAGGCATTTCAACAACAGATAACAAAATGCAGACCTTTTCTTAAAGAGGAAATCTCTTCCAACATTAAAATGATAATTTTAATTCGTCACCCCTACTCATGATGTGTTTTCCCTAAACCATTAAAAAAACATTAAAATCATTAAAAATCAGTTTAATAAGCAGGGAAATAATGGGGTTGAAAAAATGAACTAGCTAGAAGAGCTAGAAGAAGTAGGTTAACATAAAACACATGACACATCTGCGTTCTTTGCCATATCTACTACATGGTATATCTCAGTGGCTGGGACCCTTTTCCCCCCTCTATTAAGTCATGTGCTATAGCCCCTCAAGAATAACCTGCAAACCCTCCAACTGTCCCCGTTTGGCAGGAACAGTTGTGATTATTCTGTTGTCTGACTTTTTCAGCTGCTTCTAAAATGTCCCAGTTTCTCTCTGCTCCTCCAACTTTCTCCCTTTCTCCTCAGCTTATTTGAGTTGCTGCAAACTCAAATTCAAAGTGCAAAAGCAATTTTCACTCAGTTTGCTTAGCAGTGGGGAGAAGAGAGGAAGGGACGGAATTAGTGGTGGCACTAGGGGGGCACAGAGGGGCCAAACTGCACCAGGTGACACCATCAGGAATCTAGGACCAGCCTTAGTGATGCCACAGGACGGAATCTTGTCCTTATAGCAATATCATTTATATTTCTATACAGTTTATCAATGCAAAGCACTCCCTAAGCGGTCTACAATGTGTTAGCTAATTGTTCCCAACAGAGCTGTTCAGCAGTGCAATGCACTGCCTGGGAGTGTGGTGGTGTCTCTTTCTTTGGAGGTTTTTAAACAGAGGCTGGATGGACATCTGCCGGGAATGCTTTGATTGTGTATTCCTGCAAGGTTGGACTGGATGGCCCTTGGGGTCTCTTCCAACTCTATGATTCTATGAAACCTCCTTCAGGAGTGAGTTCCAGATCCTAGGAACAGACAAGAAGGCTTTCTCCCATGTCCTCACCAGACAAGCCCAGGAGAGTGGTGGAATGGAGAGAAACCCCACACCCCACCCGCCACATAAAGATCATAAGACTGGGGCAAGCTCATATGGGGAGATACAGGCATTCAGATAGTCTGGACTCAAGTTGTGTAGGACTTTAAAGGGCATAACAAGGACTTTGAATTGTGTGCAGAAACAGGCTGGCAGCCAGTGAAGCCATTTCATGCTCGCCTTAAGCATCAGTTCAATTTGCCTTAAGTCATAAGCCATTTAAAATACAGAAAATAAGCAGTTGTCGTTATTCTAATGTCAAGTAGTATTTTTTTTTAAAAAAATGGTGCTTACAACTGCTTGCTGACATTTTAGCCCATGCATGCATGCATTTTATGACAATATCACCTCCCCTCCTGAAAAACCTACATGTTATACACCCAAGTGCTGATTCATTAAGAATGTTAAGCAAGGTAAAGTAAATCACGGTGACCACCTCCATCATTATTTGCTATTTTTAAGAAACTTTCTATATAACAAATCAAATATAACATGTACCCACATCCATTTTTGCAACCCATGTCTCTGTCCCATTACATAATGGATAATGCTAAACCATTGCATTATGTGAAAGAGCAATGACACATGAATTTAAGGGAGATTTTATCATGGCAAATTTTGCACATTTTTAGCAGTGTGGCGTCACTCTCACAAATCTTTATTGGTATAGGATTACATCTTTACTAGCCAGCCATATTGTTTAATATTTTGATTGGCTTTGTATCTTTGTGTCTGTATGCACCATCCAGGGAACTTAAACAGCAACAACAAGAATAACAACAAAAACTATTCTAAAAAGATCCCAAACACCACTACTAAATTTAAAGAAAACTGAAAGAACTGTTATAGATATCTTATCAAAAGAGACACACAAAGACACACACTCACCCCCACACAAATCTTTTATTTTATTTATTTATTTATTTATTTATACCCTGCTGTTCAGCCACAAGGCTATCAGAGCGGCTTACAAATTGTTTTAAGCAATAGCAATTTACACATCTATACTGCATTAAGCAGTTTCCACAAGCTGGGTACTCATTTCATGGGTACTCAAATCATTTATATACAGAGATTCTTTTATATACAGAGATGCAAAAGCACACACATACCCCATTCCCACATCTTACAGGCAAACATACACTTCCCTTTCTCACATGCACACAGATGCAACACACACATACCTCTCTGTCTCTCTCCCTCTCTCATACATACACACACACACACGAGTACACACATGCACACACAAACACACTCCCCCCTCTCTGACATAAATGCAAACACACACCTCAAGCTAGCATGCGTTTCCTAGCTTGCTTTTTGATGGCACACACACACACACAGAGAGAAAGAGAGAGAGAAAGCATTCACGGGTTCCCTCTGTGCCCTGACTTGCTTGCCCTTGACATCTGAATGTCAGATGTCAAGAAGAAATAGAAGGTCAATAAGGGAGCCAGGAGGATCCAAAAAAATAGCTTGAATAAGGGAGACTGTGGTTTGTCCTGAAGAGGAACTATCCAATTAAGTGGATCTCACAAAGAGCAGAAGATATGTGTGTGTGTGAGAGAGAGAGAGTGTATGTTAATAGCTTCACTACCACATTTTGCACCAACTGAAGCTCCCAGACACTCTTCAAGGCTGACTCCATGTAGAGCACATTGTCAAGAGCTGATGTACCTAAGGTGTAGAAAATGACAGCCAAATCAAGTCCGCTCAGGAACAATCAGAGCTGTCACACTAAGTGGAGTTGTGGAAAAGCAGTCCTCATTGCTGCCACTGCCACCTGGGAGTCCAGAAGCAGTGCAGTGTGAGAAAGTACTCCCAAACTACCAACCTGACCTTTCATAGCAAGTGCAACCCCTTTCAAAACATGCTGAATCCCAATCCCTGAGTCAGGAAACCTAGTCAGGGGTAGCCATGCGGGCCATGCAGCAAAATACAACAAAATCCAAAATCCACAAAACTGTGATACCATTATTGGGCCAACTGAAAAGCACAACAATTTACATGATGTGTTTTGTGCTTTTTAGTTGGCCCATTTTGTGTAGCCCCTGAGCCAGACTCTCTACTGACCAGCACGTCGTCATTGTTGCTGTGTGCCTCAAGTCATTTCCAACTTATGGTGATCCTAAGGCAAGCCTATCATGGGGTTTTCTTGACAAGTTTGTTCAGACAGGGTTTGCCATTGCCTTCCTCTAAGGCTGAGAGAATATGACTTGCCGAAGGTCACCATGGCTGAGCAGGGATTTGAACCCTGGTCTCCAGAGTCATATTCCAACACCTAAACCACAACACCATGCTGGCTACTGACTTGCTTACCAAAACATCAGTTTGGAATATTTATTCTAGGATCTTAAAACTCCTTCCACAGAGAAAATGTAATGCAAGGGAAATGGGGTTTCTAGCATAGACGTCCTCCTGAGATACAAGGGATGTGTGTTTGTCTAGCCACATGCATGTAGGTGTCATGTGAACCCCACCACCAGAGTTCTTCATGGTTTGCATTCAAGCAAACACAAATTCCTGGCAGTCCTTCCAACTGCTCAGCATCAGTGGTGGTGATGGACTACATTAAGCACCCTTGTGTGTGCACCCACCTTTCCACCCCATTTCTAGCATAAGGCTAACCTTAGGTAAACTGGAGTCCATGCATAGCATGGGGGATCAAATTATAGACAAGGAGGGAAAGGCCTAGTCTTTTCTGGTTGAGATTCTACCTCACATTGGTATAAAGCTCTACCAGCACAGTTCCACATGGCTGCTCCCTGCATCCCCTATGTCAGCCAGGTTCCCCATGCTGGGACATGCTGTCACAACCATGTATTGGCTGGAGGAGGATATTGTGGGGCATGTTCCAGCACTGAGAAGCTGCCTTGTGGAAGAGGAGTGTTGCACAAGGAGGCATTGAGTACCTCCTTCTGCAACATCCCCAAAATTACATACACTACAACCCCAAGTTATGCTAACTCTTGCCACCAACAGGATTCCATTCTTGGTTTTCTTTTTGGTCTGGAAATCATGGGGTTTGTGTCCATTTAGGGAGAAATGTATCCTTTATAAACCATCTTACGAGCTGAGTAGCTGCATTTGAGCAATATAACTTGGCTTAGTAATTCTGTGCACTTGATTTTGAAACAGCCAGGATTTACAACCAGAGAATGTATAAATTCTCGGAACAGAAATTTTGACATACTTCATTGTCACATGCAAAACCAAAGAATTTCAGAAGTTTGCACCCTGGTGGATGATATCAATGTTTTGTGCATTTTTACATTGATTATTCCCATTTGGGAACTTCTTTGTGAAATTTTCATTCATCAGAAACATTGTTTTGCTCAAAACCCAACGTTTTTACATAGAAAACAATGCCCACGATCCAGGCTCTCCCCAGTCCCTGTGCTCTTACCTTACCTTCCTGATGCCAGTGCACACAGACATGCATACACACCCCATGGGGATGATGGGGGGGTGGCCAGGTGGTAGCTGGTTGCACTTCAGCAGCCAGCCACAGGAAAACAACAGTCTTCTCCCATACATCAAGAGGACCCTACGCCTCTGGGAAGCTGCTTTTTCCATCGGCTGAATTCCACTGGCCACCCTGACTATAAAAATACATATACAGTTAGACTTATGTCTGTGTATTTCATGAACAGGATTCCAGCCATCATGTTTTGTGCAACCCAGCTGCTTTCTGTGTGAGGGGGGAAATCAAGACTTTTTGCAAAAATACAGGGGGGGGGGAGTTGTGGAAATAAAAGTGCACAAAAATATGAACAATTTCCTGGTAGTTGACCATTTTTTCAACACCCTTTCTCACCATGGATAAAATTGGTGAGAGTTCATTGTAATAAAGCAGGCCATATGAAGCAGTATCATGGTCCAGCTGCTGTATATTATTATTGCTCAATTGGATGCCAGTCGGCTTAACTTTCACACAAATAAAATGACGAACATCACTACCATACCTAAATAGATCTTTCATTCCATGTTAGATAATAAAAGTTCTGTCCCCTTAAAAAGACAAGTCTTCTCAGGTCTTCATGTTCTGTGCCTTTGCAGAAAATTTTCATGAGACCTAGAAACCTGACTTCACTATGATTTCGAACCAAGCTGAGAGTTCCACATCATTCACCCAATATTTCAGATTATACGCTTGGGAAGAAATTCTATGTACCTAATATGCATACTTCACTGATTTTAGTTCCAATCAGTTCCCTGTGTCCTCTCCAAATGAATTTCTTGAAATAAACTGCATAAACCATCTAAATCATCCCTAACAGAGCCCCTGTTAAGAGCATCTCCATTGATTTTGCTAGAAACAAGAGATCCAGGGGTCAGTGACATAAGCTGCACTTTTCTGTATATCTTCTCCACCAATATAGATGGCCCTCATTCAATTCATTTGAGTATGTCATGTGTCATGTACCAACCTATCCATGTGTGTTATTGGAGAGGAACAAATCTTAATGAGTGATGGCAGGAGGCTCTTATAATAGACAACTGGGAGTGTGACCATGAGTAAGGGGCAATGAAAGGGGGGAAGAAGTTAATGGTATCCAGAGCCCATCTCCACTTCATTGCTTTCTTGTTTTTTCCAGAGTCAGTGCCAATGGCAGTCATCATAGGCGTTGCAGTTGGAGCTGGTGTGGCATTCTTGGTGCTGATGGCTACCATTGTGGCTTTCTGCTGTGCTCGTTCACAGAGAAGTAAGTGCCTATCTTTCTTCTTCTATTGAATCTCTCTAAGTGTGTCATGCTGGACTTTTGGAAGACCCATTCCTCTGTCTAAAAGACTCTACAAAGACAGAGTGTAAGTTGAACTCTCGCTTGTTGGTAGTGAAGAATACAACAATGCTTTGCACAAAGAAGCAAGAAAGCCCACAAGGGGTAATAAAAGTGATAGTCTCCTCACAATGGATGGGAGATTTTGATCAAACATACCAAGACACAGGTTGAATAAATCCAGCCTCTACTGTACATATGTTCAAGTGGTCCTGGGATTGTTTCACTGTGTTTCAAAGTCATTGTTCAGCCATGCAATAAATGCAGGATGAATTATGAAAGCAGCACTTGTCAGAGCAATCACGTGTCAACATTACCATGCACCTAGTTGCAGCACCAGTTCCCACAGCTTGGCACTTCAGTTTGGTCCATTGAATTGATAGAGGGTTTTAAAAAAAAAATAATAGAGAAGCCATTTCAAAGATGACATTTTGAACTGCATAATACTATGAGACCAATGGATCACATCTTAGAAATCACATAAGAGGGCTCTGTATATTTGCCATTTTGCTGATTTCCTGGTATTTACATCTAAAACAGTATTCATTGAGACTTCTAGTATTTACATTCCAGTATTTAACAACAAAAACAACAACAATGGAGAGGATAATGGGCTTATATTATGACTCTGCTAGTGATAGGTGTGTGGGAAATGCAAACCACTGCTGTTCGACCCAATAATTAAAAGTGAGAATCAAGACATTGTTTTTAAAAAGGATGTTTATAAAAGTCACACAATATTACTAGTATCACACAAACATACTGTTGTTGGTTTGCTGTTTATTATCCAACTCAGTTCACTGTAAATCATTCTGAGGGTCCATGCAGGGTGGAAATGGAGCATGCAAATACAGCCTGTAAGATATCTTTTGCTCCCCTGTTTTTCTTTCTCTCTCCAATGGGCAATCGCCACCTCGCAAATGTTCCCCTTCTGTCTGCAACTCCTTCCCTGCAGACCAGATTCTGTGGTTATAGTTCATCTCCACTATCCAGCAAAATGCAAATCAAATTCACTAGCAGATGTTTAATTTGCTAACCAATAGAGTGCTCTCCAGAACATACAACATTCACTCACCCACTAGCTTGGCTCAGGTAATATGAACCCTCACTCAGCAAGGTGCTGAGTATGCCAAGCTTAGAGTAGGAGGTGCTGGCTTGACATTCAACTGAAGAGCAAAATCAAACGAAGTAGCAAAGGACTCAGAATTGACTGGCTGCTGTGTGTTTCTTTGGCAGAAGACATATCAGAGCACTTAACAACCCTGCCATTTTGAGGGAGCCTTCAGATTCAAAATATAAGCCAACTGGTTTCAGCAGAAGGGTGGTATGGCGCCACCAACATGTAACTCCACAAGTTACATTTAAAGATGCCAGCCACAGATGCAGGCGAAACATCAGGAATAAACTCTTCCAGAACATGGCCTTCCAGCCCGCGGGGGGGGGGGGACAAAAAAACTATGGATGCCGGCCGTGAAAGCCTTCAATTTCATAGCTCCACAAGTGTCGATTTACACTATAGAAGCATGATGTAGGATTTTGGCTAATATAACTCCATTGCCTTTTCATAGGATGGGTTGAATCACGCTATCCAGTGATAGCACTAGCCTGGGCTGAAAGTAACACCTAACTTTTAAAAATTGAGAATATATCTGAAATGTGTAGTAGCTACTGATGGATGAATTTCCTTTATCTTGGATTACATACAATGCGGTCTAATTCAATGAATGCTTCTCCCCGTTTTGAGCCTGCGGGGATCCAGAAGGCTATACATTTAAGTGAAATAAGTATCTGAATCCCTTGTTGGGCCTGTAGCACTCTTGAGTTGGCTGCCAAGTTGAAGAAGCAGACGTTAAAATAAACATCACAAATGTGAGGGGGGAGGGATCATGGAGGCAAACAAGAGCTGGTTCATTAGGGAAAAAAGGAAAGCACAGAGAAGTTGAAGAATGAGAGCTGGCTGAATAAATGGGGATCAAACCATCAGGGGGATGGAAGAGTGATTGTTCTGAGCTTCTAAGATAACATAAGAGAACAAGCAGTCCTCAACGGTGCTTCTAACTGTAGGGAGAGCAAGAAACAAATACACTAAACACAACACAAAATCCCTGTGTTGTCTTGCCAATGAAAAACAGTTGGTTCTTTCTGGATTGCGTGCAAAGAAATCAAAGAGCTCCAGTTCCCCTTGGACTTGTTTAATGAATGGCTGGGCTCACATACTAGTTTAAGAGCAATAATCATGTCTCTTTCCTTCTTCCTACCCCTTTTACAACTCTCCCAAACTCCATTAGCGGCTCTTTCAGGTATTAGCAAATTAAATCCCCGACAGTCATTAATCTTGCATTTTGGTAAGTATTTTTTTGATGGGCGGGTGCACGGCTAAGACCTGAGAAGAGGCCAATTCAATTTACTGGAATCATTCAGCAATGATCTGCCATTCAAGCTTGCTCGATAGAAAATGAGCCAACTTATCGTTACGGTGTCAACGGTCACACATAATCAGTCTACTCTGCATATTTCCCCACAACCACCTTTATCTTCCTTTCTTTTCTTTTCTCCCATGCTTCCAAAGATAGATGTGAACACACGGTATCATTCCTCTGATTCAGGAAAAGAGAGAACATGTGGCTCATTACCTTCTCCTTATTTGATGTAACCAGATGGTGCTGAGTTCTTTGCAGGGCACACGATCTAACATTAGTGGGTGATGATGATGACAGATCAAGCACATAGCAATGGTGCCAAGACTTAGATTAGGAAGCAGAGCCAGAGTTTCAAAGGACTCATCATTAGGAAGGTGGATCTGTCCGGAAAGTACAATGGCAGTTCCAAGACTGCTTATGACACCTTTGGGTCTACCTATCTCCGTTCAAAAATTGGCTTGAAAATAGCTGAGATACAGTGGTGTATTCACAATAGTGCATTAATACTGGCTGGATATTGGAGAGACTTCCATGCTGATTTTCTCCAACTCTCTACTGTCCTCACCACAGTCCCCAGCTAAACTCTGGAATCTGTATTTTAAACTCAAGCAAATGAAGTTCATTGACAGGTATGCTGCTCTCTCTCTCAGGCCTCTAGTGATCTCCAGTGCAGTGCACAATTATAGCAGGTTGAAATCAGTTTCATCACCATGGTTCCTTCCTATGGAATCATGGGATTTTTAGTTTGGGGATGGTACTTAAAATTCTCTTCTAGAGAGCTCTAGTCCACTCCCTGCACTACACAGTTCCCTAGCAGAGAACTCTAAGCATGTCACCAGACTACAAAACTCAGAATTCCACAAGGTGGAGTCATGGCAGTTAAAGTGATGTCAAACTGCTATAAATGTACCATGTAATTACACCACTAGATGGACTTCGGAGATTATCAGACGGGAACAAAAAAAGTTCCATTCCGCAATCTCCTCTCCCATCCCTGTCATGCCAAAAAATAAAAACTTTTCAAACCTACCTTGTTCACGCGACAGGGCAGCCCTGGAATAAATGGAGCTCTATCAGAGTTCCATTCACTTCCTGGAATGAAATCTCTGCTGTTCTCATGAGAAGATGAGAGTGCAGGAAATTCAAAAATAAAAAAAGAAAAATAACAAGAAAAAAATTACACTAAACACAAAAACACACTTAAAATTTTACAAGTAACCCAGGGAGGGTACAAAAAAGTGTGTCACTTACCTGGATGTCCCGATCTCACCTGGAAGTGTTCTGGCATGGAGCTCCCATTGACGTGGGGGTTGCGCCAGTGAAACAGGCATCTTTTCACTCGCAGGACATTCCGTGACAGAAACAGAACAGGGGATCAATCCATTGACAGCTTAGCCCGTCAATAAAAAGCAGCACCGGCATAATGACAGCCAAACAGGAGCATTATGAGAGGAGAATGACGTCATCTGAAAGGGAAGCCCTTTAGCAGTCTCCTGGGTCGTGATAATGCCATATTTAGAGCATCTGATAATCTCCTTTGTTAAAAAGAATCCACTTTGTCCATTTCTGTTTCTGAGCTCAGATGCAACTAGTTACTAAAGCTAGAAATTAGTTGCTAAAAGACTTAAGCTGGAATCCTGTTGGTTAGTCTCAATGAGAGTCGACCCACTGAATCAATTGCTGATGGTGAGTCAACTAAATCCACCTGATTCAGTGGTTCTGCTCTAGTCTTACTCGGGATTAATGACAGGATTTAGGCTTTATGTGCCAAGGCTGGAAGGATAAACATTCACCATCTAATGTTCAATGGTCAGAAGTTATGCACGGGCATGTATTTTATAGCTGCCAGCTTCAAGAAAATGTGTTTTTGGAAATATGGTCAGCTTATATTAATACATATGCAAAACCCATGTTCATATCATACACATTTCCTCTTTCTTTCCCCCCTTTTTTTTTCTTTTTCTTCCTTTTTTCCCCATTTTCTTTGGACTCATACTTTAAAAATCCAATTTAATATTTTTATATGCTAAGAAAACAGCTTTCTTCTCTGTGTGTGTCAACAGTAAACAGGGGCTAAGTTTTCATCATAGCTCTTCGTAAACTTTGTTATTTTCCCAAAGAGCAAGTCTAAACTGATATTAAATGACAGTCAACAAGACAAACAAGCAAACAAACGTATCATTAAAGTAAACTAACTATACTAAAAGGAAAGATGTTTTCACTGACTTCCGTTCTGTGAACTAATAATACCCATACTTCATTAATTCAATTATTCTGCTAATAATTGAGTTCTTGTTTATATTAAATAAATTTAAACATTAAAGCCACATCTCCCTTAACTATGTTGTTTTTGTTGGACTATTTTTGGTCTGCCAGAACTGGACAAAACACTGTTTTAGCCACTGTGAGTAAAGAAGTAAACCGCTGTTAAGTCAACACTCTCTACAGTTGTATTCAATATGAATAATAAATAATATACAGCCTTTGGGTTTTTCTGGAAAAGTATATCCTGTTGGATCATTAATTATCAATAATAGAAAATTCTGGATTTTTAATACAATTTCCACATTCCTCAAAATATAAAAAATAGGTTTTTGAGTTTTTATATCTCCAACAAAGCCTTTTTAATTTAATAAAGAAGTACCTAGTTGCACAATTTGTTACTTGTAATTTATTGTTGTCTGCCTTCCAGTCATTTCTGACTCATGGTAACCCTAAAGCAGGGTTTTCTTGGCAGTATTTGTTCAGAGGGGGTTTGCCGTTGCCTTTCTCTGAGGCTTAAAGAGTGTGACTTGCCTAAGGTCACCCAGTGAGCAGGGACTCTGAACAGGGACCCTGGTCTCTCAGTGTCATAGTCCAACACTCAAACCACTACACCTTACAGGCTCTTTGTAATTTATACCTTTCTTCAAAATTGTAACTTAAGGGACAATATCCCTCCTTTTGCGGTGTAACTGTACCTTTTAGTTAATCTTATAGTTGGAGTGCTATGACCTCCTGAAATTGTAGAGAGTGGATATCATATAATTCAAGGAACAGTTCATGCTGTACCCGGTGCTATGTTGTGCATGTTGGGGGCAATAATGGGATGGACAGGAAGAGAATGTGTTGTGTACTGTGGGCCAGCAGCTTGTAGCATTCAGATGTTTTTAAATACTTAACAAGTACCAATTTTAGTCACTTTCAAAAAAGAGTTGTTCTCATGTACCTCCAAGTTGACTCCAACTTTTGGGGGTTTCTTGCCATTCAGATGAGGCTTGCTATCCTGAGTCTGAGTGTGGCTTCCCAAGGTCACACAGTGAGTTTCCATGGCTGTGTGGGGCTTTGAAATCTGAACTCCCAGAGTCGTAGTCCAGTCACTACACCACTCTGGCTCTTCTTGTTGTTCAACAGCTTCAAAAATAACATTCATTTCATTGGTGGAGATCATGGAGAGACTGCTAATCTGGGCTCCCAGAATCCTAGTCCAGCACTCATACCACTACGCCACAATGGCTCAGAGAAACTGTTTCAAGAAACAGCAAAAACTTTTTATTTAAACATTGCAACTGTAACAAGAAGGAACCATTGGTGAAACTCCCATTGGGCTGGGCTAAGTAGTGCCCCTGGGTGCCCAGCCAATGAGGGACCACCTGGTCTTGCCTGCCCCATTGCCCAGATGCTGCCCTATCTGCCCACACCAACCCTGACCATGCCACCTCAAAGAGTTGGTCTTCGGCCACTAGTGGTTCCTCCAAGCTGGACTGCTCGGTGACCTTCAGCCAGACATCCCTTTCCCAGTGGTGACATGTACACCACCACACTCAGGACTTTATTAAACCTCTCCCCTATACCTCATTCTTTTGCAAGCGTAACTTGCCGTTTTTATGCCGGCAAAAGAACTCCCTATGCCACACTTAACTTGCAACCATGCAAAAAAGCTTTCCGGCAATGAATGAGGATGAATGAATGAACGGAGCTCCATTTGCTTCCTCTATTGAAATTCTGTTTATTCTCACAAGAATACATACCATAGGAAATTCAAAAATAAGACAGCAAAGGTTACACAAAGCACATAAACACACTAAAAAAGTCCCAAGTAAACTGTGAAGGGTCATAAGAAGTGTGTCACCGACCTGGATGTCATGATCTCACCTGGAAGTGTTCTCACTGGACCAGCCTTTGACACTGCATTCACATGAGTACAATGGCACAAAATTTCAAACTCTGGCAATGCCGGCACAAAAGTGCTATGGGGGATCAATTGATAGCTTGAGCCATCAATAAAATAGGATGTTTTTTTCACAAAACATTATCGCGAAAGGATGGTACAAGCACCCTTTCACAATCATTTGGCGTCCTTATGACACCATATTTGCATGGTCTGATAAAGTCCTCAGTGAAAAGAATGAAGAGAAAGGGAAGAGGGAAGGGAGGAGACAGATAAAAAGAGGAAAGCAGGTGAGGCAGCCAAGCAAGGGAGAAGTGAAGTGAAAGAGAATTAGAATGGAGGATAAGAAATGAGGGAAAGTGTCAAACAAGAAATACAGTAGCAGAGAAGCTGGAAAGAAAGTAAGAAAAGAACAGAGACAGAGGTGAAGGAATGGTATAGAAATCAGTAACAAAGGGAGAAAAAAAGAGTCAAAGTGACCATGAGCCATTGGCTACCACCTGGTGCCACCTGACCAATGGGCATTAAGCTAAGCCCTTGCAATAAACTACTTTCAGAGCCTTGGAACAATAACTATAATTAATTACTTGTTCCAGAGTGACTTTTCAAGCTCGACATACGTGTGTAGTCATCAGTTTCCCATCAAAGCGTACATTTGACTAAAAACATTAAAGCCGCTACTCTCATCACTACCACCATGAAAAAGAATATCCTAAAATCTATAGTAGCGTGTGAAACTTGCCATTAAGTTTCAGTGGTCTGAAAGACAGGGAGGCAAGGGAGAGAAATATGTTTACTGCCCTCCTAAAAAGAACCAACTGGTGAATGTTGAAGAAAATGGCACCATTTTGTCAAGACTTTTTTGCCAGCTGATTGGACAGAGAAACTCAGCAAGGAAAGTTGGGCCGCTAACTCAGCCGGCACTGAAATTGGAGATCCTTCTGGAGAACCCAATTATAACTGTCTATGGTAAGAGAAAGATACTATAAAATTGACCCCAGTCTCAGGAGAGCTGTATAATTGCGGTGCTGTCATAGACTTATCATCACAGAACCATAGGCCTGGTTCAGAATTGACAATCCGAATCTAATAAACCATGTTTTATTAGACCAGGAGCAAGTGCTATGCTCATGCATTCTTTTCTCCTTCCTTTCTTCGCCTTCTCCCATTCTTTTGTGTGTTGTACCACTTCTCATTACACCTGACTCAGAAAACTGTGGTTTAATTTCTGGTGTACAATTCAGGGTATGATACCAGGATCAAACCAAAATCTCACCCATGCTAATCACAGAAGTTAAGTCCCATTTTTTTAAGTGTTAGTGGTGGTTGTGTGTTAATTCTGTGGTGGTTCTTTCGCACAATTACAGTGATGTGCAATAATAAGTGTAATAATGCCACTATGTTTCTGCTTTCCTCATTAGATGCTAGTCTGATAAAGTCCTATGTCTGGAATAATACTCCTAATGAAGTTAGTATATAAAGGACTTCAATCAGTATGTACACAGAAAAGCAAACAAATAAAATGAAAATACTGGTCACTGCATGAACTAGTGTGATCATTTTCACCTATAGGAAAGGTTTCTTTGTCCCATGTTGCCCTAGGATTATGCAACAATCTCTCAGGAACTGAGGTGGCAAGCTTAGAAGAAAAGAATTAGCAGCCAATGGTTAGTGTGTTGTTTTTGAGACAGATATTGAGCTCATTAACAGTTAATTAAAGCATTAGCCCTTTTCTGCTTACTTTCGGCTTTTGCATGGGTTGCAAATTACAAGCTGATCACAAACAACGGAATAATAAAAAATATTAGCTCTTAGAATTAAGAATATCAAGAGCAATTCCTTAGCAGACAACAGTGGTTAAAAACAGTGTTAGCAACAGAAAGCCTCAACAGTCTGATCAACAATGGAACAGCTAGGGAGGATTTAGAAAATTCTGTCTATAATGAAATCAGCAAACTTTCTCTGGATTTGGAGAAGGATCAGACACTTTTCAATTAAGACAGGCAAAGCTTGTCACTTTCTGAAATCACTATTTTGGAGCTAATTAACGTTCAGATTTTCTCTTTTCTGCATGAAGTACCTAACCAATTATAATGTATGGGTTTTTTAAAAATGTTTCTTTGTAGAGTAAAGACTTCTGGAATAATTTGTGGTGGTAGTCGTATTCCCTCCCCACCTTTCTCTTTTGGGGGTTGTATGCTCTTTTAGAAATTGCAGATGGGAGGAGGAGTTAAATGCTGTGGAGAATGTACAAATTATTCTCCCAAAGGAGCAATGGAGCATAATTTCTGAACCACTTCAATTCACTCAGTGGTTATGGTATTACTTAAAATGCACCAGAGGGACTGCCTTGTTTTGGTTTCCCAGGGCACACAACTGGTGACCTAGCAATAACAGCAGAGGTAGGGGTTTCTCTCTCTCTTGATGCATTTGGAATCTGCTTGATCATAGCTTCCAATTTCTTGGCTGGAACTCAAGAAAAGCCTGAGTAAGCTGATGACAGGTCATGGGCAGTAGAGCAGGTATTGCAGAAGGCAATTCCACCAACTGCTTTAATGAGAAGAAGCAAAAAAAAGAGCATCACAAGCAAATTATGTATACAGTGGAGAGACTCCCCAGGGGATGTATTTTAACGGGTTTAATACACATCTGTTGCTGTTTCCTGGATGACATTACAAGCCACAAGTTATTTAAGGAGTACCATCCCTAAGAGAGGGCTCTACGGGGCTGTAATTGGCTTTTCATTGTGATTAAATGCTAACGCTTTGGTGCTGAAGACATTATTCCTAGTCTTGGACAGAAAACAGAAAGAAAAAATAAACCACCAAAGGAAAGAAAAAGAAACAAACACAGAACAGAGAAATGCTATTTCTTGCCATGGACTTTTGGAAAATTCCATCCTGATGTGTTCATAAATTTGTTTGTTTATTTATTTATTTACCAATTGCCAGGAAATGCCTGAGGGATAGGTGGTCTTAAAAGAAAACATTATCAAGAAAAAGGTAGAAGAAAACTACTAAATTAAGTATTGATTTGGCTGGTGGCACTACGTTATCAATTAAGAAGCTTTTGCCTCAGAGGCAGGGATGCTAATTCAGATACACTCCAGGTATTTGTAACCTTAATTCCTCTTACCTTGTGACATCTGAGGCGCCTGTGTTAAGTTCATCTTCTTCATCTCTATGGCTGGACAAATATCTATACCCCTTTCACCACCTATACATAGAAGGAAGGGGCCTAAATACCCCCAAAGGCACCAGATCCCATCTGATCTAAGAAGCTAAGTAGCTTCAGCCCTAGTTAGTACTTGGAAACTGTCAACGAATACAGTAGCACCCCCGTATCCGCTGATTCACCAACAACAGATTCAATTATCCACTGTTGGTGATGGCAGGGGAGGGAAGGAGAGGAGGAATCTCACCTCCCCCATCCTTCCCCTGGGGGGGCTCCTGTCACTGCCACAGCGATCGCAGGGGTGAAGGGAGGGGGCGGAGCGATCTCACCTCCCCCTTCCCTGTTGCCCCTGTGATCGCTGCTGTGGGGGGCATGGTGGGGAGGAAGGGGGAAGGAGGGAGCAATTTTGCCTCCTCCCCTTCCCCCTTTGCCCCCACGATTGCCACTGCAGCGGGACCATGGCGGAGGTGAAGGTGGAAGGGAGGGGGAGGAGCAATCTCACTTCCCCCCTTTCCCCAGGGATGGTCCCTGGGATGGCGTCCACTATTATCTGTGGAATTCACCATCCACGGGGGCTCCCAGAACCAATCCCCCGCGGATACGGGGGTGCTACTGTACCAGCTGCTGTAGGGTATATTTCAGAGGGAGGAACTGGCAAAACTATCTCTGAGTAGTCCTTGCCTAAGAAAAAATTATGAAATTCATGGGGTTGCCATAAGTCGCCAGGCAACTTAAAGACACATACACACACATGGAGCTAGAAGAAAATGTCTGCTGCTGTGTACTTTCAAGCCATTTCCAACTTATGGCCACTCTAAGGCAACACTATCATGATGGCTTTTTTTTTATGTCTGAACAAAATTTGTTCAGAGGGGGATTGCTGAGGCTGAGAAAATGTGGCTTGCCCAAGGTCACCTAGTGGGTTTCCATGGCTGAGTGGGGATTTTAAGCCTGGTCTCTCAGAGTCCTAGTCCAACGCTGAAACCAATATACCACCAAGTAAACATGGCAGGATGCATTCGAGAAATTTTTATATGCAATAATTCATCAGACAGCTCCTCGTGTAAGTATCTGTCTGGACCCATAGATCATGGGTAGATGCCCCTACCCAAAGGAAGTTGAGAAAGCATTTGCAAAAGAGAGTAGGTCTTCTTTAAACAGCTCTCTTATATTGTCATGGCCTATTGGACATTTATATCCATCTTCCCAAGAAATATTTAGATACACAAGTGTTTGGGAGAGAATGGAGATTATCAGATGAGTGCCTAAAATGTTATTATGGTACTATATTTTACAACGTTCGTGTTCTGGCACACTAACACACGTTTTTGCATGCTTCCATGCTCATGATACAAAATCACCCCAAGAATCCAACAATACAAGCACTTGTGCCGCTTACTTCTGCATTTCTCCATGAACAAGATTTCGGTGCATCTCATGAGCAGGTGTGCTAAAAAGCCCCAAAAGACCAAAATTAAAAAAGAAAATGTTCAGAAAAGCAGAGATACACATTTAGAAACTTGCAAGCAAGATGGGGATTTTCATAGAAAGAGTGTACGGTACCTAGTTTTCCCATTTGCACCCAGAAGTGTTCTGGCGGGACCACCCATTGATGTTGGAATCACGCCAGCAGAACGGAGCACCTTTTTGCACACACAAAAATCTCAAGCACAAATGCTACGGGAGATCAATTTTTGACTTCTGGAGTAAAAGCCAGGAACACATCTATTTCGTTAACTGAGGTATGCCAGTAATGTCACTATCGGGATTTCGGCCACTGCATGTAGGAGTGAGATCCACAGAGATTTTCAAGATGTGATCTGTGCTCAGCTATGCCAAAACCTCTTGTCTGTGTGTACAGCTTCTTCCCATTTCAATAAGATACTTCTGTACCAGCAGCATGGGAACTTTGAGCATGGTCTTCTTGTGAGCCGTAACCGGAGGAAATTCCCTGGCCTCCTTCTCTATGCCCTCCTCTAGACTGTTCTACTGTCTCTCTGCTGCTGAGAACCCACAAGCATCCTCCAGTTTAGATGATAGACTGAACAGCAGACCCATGAACACTAGTGTCTCCCCTAAAGAATGCCATCTTTCAAAAACCAGGCGAAATGATTCATTGCCTGTCACTTGAAAGCATGCATTATTTATAGCAGTTTTGAAAGAGTTCCCTCTCCAGTGTGTCTCTAGATCAGCTTGTAAAGTGTGCCCCTTTCGTCTAGTCACTCAAGTAGTTAATTCACTCCATCTCATTTGACAAGACACGGAAGGAAAGATGCTGGGGACTTTGGAGATTATTTTCTCTCTCCCCCAACCTATTCCAGGTTTTCATGATCAAACAGGAAACTGGAGACACCAAAATACACAGCTAAATTAAGCCCAGTTCTGCAAATGTTTAATGGGTTGTCAGACTACAGAATCCAATGAGCTGCTCTGTGCATTCGTCAACCGTCTGTTTCCAGAGGCAGCTCAAGTTATTTTGCTGTCTGCCTTGCCCTTCCTCATTCTTCACTTCAGTTAGGATTCCACATAACTTCCAGAAGGACTGTGCTCAAGTCATGGGTCCAATGAGCTGTTTTTCATATTGCTGCTCTTAATAGCATCCAGGTCCAAGAGCATTATCAGACGTGGCAAAAATCATGGGATAACAGGTGTCCCTCCGTATCCATGGATTTGGAATACGGATTTGGTATTCACAGATTTACATATGTCACAGCTTGAAAATATTCATTAAAAAATAATAATCCAAAAAGCAAACCTTGATTTTGCCATCTTATATAAGGGACTCCATTTTGCTATGCCATTGCATATAATGGGACTTGAGTATTCATGGATTTTGGTGTCTACGGGGGGTCCTGGAACCAAACTTCAGTGAATATGAAGGAACAACTGTACAATGTCAGGGTAGCACGAATGGGCCCCGCTGTTAAACAACATCGTCATCCTCGAGTTATTACCCCGTGACCTAGCCCCCCCCCCCAAAAGGTGTCAGTTCTAATTGATGGGAGAAGCTGTCAATAGATCATCAATGGCACTTTTTTTTGCACTGTTGACTGCGTGCAAAAACACATCCCATTTAAATCGCAAGATTACAACATGAATGGGCAGTCCTCAGTGAGAAAACTTCCAGGTGAGAATGCAAAAACAAAGCACAGGACATTCTTCTTATGAACTGTCCCCTTTAGTTTGCATGTTTTTATGTTTGTTTCAGTGCTTGTGTGTTCATTTACTTTGTTAATTAAGGTTTGTTTGGGTTTTTTTTTTTGGAGTTTTAAGCATGCTTGTGTCTTCTCATGGGAACTGCCGAAATCTCACCCATGCCAAATTGCAGAAGTAACCTCCTGTTCTTAAAGCGCTACTAGTGGTTGTGTAATAATTCTGTGGTGTTTCTTTCATGTGATTACAGCAACATGTGATAATAAGTGTTTTAATGCCACAATGTTTCTGCTATCTTCATTCGTGGAATTACAGTGGTTTTAGATGCTAGTCTGATAATGTCCCAAAACTTGAAGTGAGGATGTCACTTTGTTTGTGGGACATCCTTCTCTTAACTACCTAGCTATAAAGTTTAGGGCTGGCCTTTTCTTTTTAACTTGTTAAGAGTTTAACTTCATATAAACACACATTATGACAAATCATTAGAAAGAATTTCCTGGTGACAACTTGCTGTTCAGGATGGTAGAATCTCCTTCATTGGAAGTATTTAAACAGAAGTTAGAAAGAGCTTAGATCTCTCAAGGTGCTGTAGTGGTAGATTCTTCAAGTGGAAGAAAGCTGGACTAGATCATAATTCTATGATCAAGGTGATTAACTGTGATCAGTTTTCTGTCTCCATTACCCTCCTGGTGCCTTATAGGCTGTCAAAAAAAACTGAAGTGGCCACAATTTGAATTCTGGATTTGAAAAAAGGAGTATTTTTCAAATACTGAAAAGTGTAGGGGGGGTCCAAAAGCCAGTGAGGTAAAATGGTTTGAGCGTTGTACTAGAATTCTGGAGAATAGTGTTCGAATCCCTGCTTGGCCATGGAAATGTGCTGGGTGACCATGGGCAAGTTGTATTCTCTCAGCCTCAGAGAAAGGCAATGGCAACTCCCCTCTGAATAAATCTTGCTAAGAAAACCCCATGATAGGTTCACCTTAAGCTTGCCATAGGTCAGAAACAACTTATTTATTTGTTTGTTTGTTTATTTAACTTGAAGGCACACAACAAAAACAGAAGGCAGTCTGCAACCTGAAGCTTTCAGAACTGGCAATTCACTTTTTGGAAGGGAGAAAAGGGTTGTTCTGAGGAGCGACAAAAACATCCTTGGGAACGGACATCCCTTTTCTTCTCAGCAGGGCTCAAACTGATGCACAAGACCAAAAGGAGGGGGAGAGGAGTGCAAGGAAATAAAAACATTCTTTGAAAATAATTTTTAAAGGATTTTTTTTTTAGGAAAAAAAAGCAGCATTCTTTAAAAATAGGTGTAAAATAATTTGAAAATCCAATTTGAAATACACCTACTAGGGGTCAAACAAAATAATAAAAATGTGGCTGGCTGCCGGAAGCTTTATGTAGGTGGAGCCAGCCTGCCTTCCTTTGGAAGGGTTTGCTACAGTTCAGGTGCCACTGCAGACAAAGCCCTGTCATCAAACTGACTTCTCAAGAGTGGGGGACACACAGCAAGGTTGCATTATCAACTTCTAGGCAGGCTCATACAGGAGGAGGTAATCCATTGTTCAGATATCCTGGACCCAAACAATCAAAAGCAACACCTTGAACTGAGCAAATTGGAAGCTAGTGCAATTGAAGACCAGTGATATATGGTCTGTAATGTGTGGTGTTTTTTTGTTTGTTTGTTTAGCACTATCTGTAGCTTCCAAACACTTCTGAATGGCAGGCTCACATTGATTTAATGAACTTTAACTGCCTTCAGTTTACAGAACATAAAGGAAACAAACAATAAAAGATAAGAAGGATAAGAACAGAGACGCTACTAAGTCATGTTATCCTGCTACATCATTCCAGGGAGTGCATGCAACTTAACCTAAAATGTGTAATGTGTTATGGTTTTACTATGGTTTGTTTCCCCCTCCCCCCCTTTTTTTTAACCTTCAACTGTCACGATTTAGTAGGGGCAGCCCTGATTAATCCCCTGTTGTCCCAGTTTTTCAGATGCTTTTAACATGTCCCAGTTTCTCTCCCCTCCTCCTATTTTCCTCCTTTGTCCTCAACTTACTTCCATTGCTGCAAACAGTTCTGAGTGCAAAAGTAGTTTGCACTCAATTAATTCAGAAGAGATGAGAAGAGGCAGAGGACTCCTGCACTTCCCAGTAGGTTCAGGCAAAAGCAAACGGTTACAACCTCTCCTAGCTTGTATGTTGATCCTCATTAATAACTTTTGCCATCTTGACCTCACTCTGATGCTGCTTGGGCATACATGTCCTGCTTTTCTTCTGTGAAACGTTAGAGGGTATGAAGTTCTACAGCAGGGGTGGTCAAATTTGGCCCTCCAGGGGGTTGTCTCATAGAATTTGAGAAGAATACATTTTTGTCCCAATCAGATCCCATGGTGATTTGCCATTTTCGGAAGGGGGGGGGCAAAAACTGCAAGAAAAAGCCTTCATGGCTTTTCCTGAAGTTTTTTTTTTTTTAATTCTCAAATTCTAAAATTTGCAGAAAAGCACATTTAGACAACCGATTCACAGCGCATTCCAGAAGTTAAAAGCGGATTGGTCAGACATGCGTGGGGGGTGGGCTTGCTGGCTACAAAGTGGCCAGAACCACCATTTTTTTACTTTTGCGGTAGAGATCATGCACATTTTTGCAGCAGTAAGGCAACCAAACAGTTTTTTAAGTGGAAGGTTGCACTTTCGCTCCTTAGATTTAAAGTTTTTAAAAAACTATGCAGTGTCAGAAACTTGTGGAGAATAACACAAGTAATTCACGCACAGCCACCATCATGATTCACTGGCATACTTCTGTGTAAACTTCAAACATGTGAGATTTTCAGACCGCGTTTTACCGTGGCTCATGCGGGAGGAGCTTCCGGGAGAGGGATGGCAGTCTTGCGCGGCAGAGGGTCGTTTTCGGACGCCACCGTCCCTCTCCCGAAACCATCCGTGTCACTTCCGTGAAGCTTTGGAAGCCACAGAGCCATATTTTAATCATGGAGGTTGCCCGTGATTAAAATATGGCGCTGAGGCTTCCGAAGCTTCACGGAAGTGACACGGATGGTTTCGGGAGAGGGACGGTATTGTCTGAAAACGACCCTCTGCCGCGCAAGACCGCCGTCCCTCTCCCGGAAGCTCCTCCCACATGAGCCATGGTAAAACGTGGTCTGAAAATCTCCATGGATAACTTTGCATACCAGCAATCTTGCCAAAAATGCATGGAGACAAATGACCACTATTGCAATTTTGCATTAATGCACAACAATCTACATTATATCACTTCATCTAGGAGTTCAGCTGGACTGCAACTCCCAGCTGCTCCTGTCAACACAGCCAGTGACAAGGAATGATGGGAGAAGCAGACCAACAAATACTGGAAGTCATCACTTTCACTGCCCCTGATTTAGGAGATTTTCACACAGGCTATATATCCCATGGCCCGAACAGAACAGGTTCGGGAAAGGTTTTCGGACGACGTTGACCCCGTTCTGTCCTGCATCCATCCTGCTCTCATGACTGTTCTGGAACAATGTAATCATGATTTTTCATCATGAATAGACCTCCTGTTCTGTTGCTATCACGCGTGAACAGGAGGTCTATTCATCTGGACATCCAGGTAAGTGGCACCCTTTATTTTACCCTCCCTGATTTGATTGTGTAGATAAAGTGTGTTTTTGTGCTTGGTGAACTGATTTTATGTTTAGGGGAGTTTTATTTTTTAAATTTACCATCCAGCTGTTATTATGCGATAACGTGATAACATTTCAGACGACCAGTCATAAAAGCAGCCTTACGACGGCTGCATTTACGGCTGGCCAGCGAGGGGAGGGGGAGCCTGTTCCTGCCGTGGAATTAAGGTAAGTGTGTGAAATATTTACATTATTCCATTGCAGAAATGGGGGGAGGTAGATTTACCTTGCTCGCTCGCTTTAATCTTATGCACACATAGGGATCAGCATATCCTCTCATCTCTGGCCTGCTGCTTGGCATCTTTGGTTTAATTTTTCCAAAAAACAAAAACAAAAAAAACCAACTTCTTCAAAGCTCATCAAACTTATAGAGGCAAGGGAAGCAGGAAAGTAAGCTTTTGAATCCCACTGCCCTTCTCTCTGCTGCTGCTGCATGGAAGCAGGACACCCCCTACAAACTCAGCATCTGCTGCTGACTGCACAATTTGTTCCTGGAGGATAGTGAAAATGCCTACTTTTTGTGCAGCTAATTAATGAGATAATATCTGTGTTTCAGTCAAGACACTGAAGTATCTAATTACCTAGGGCTTATCTACATGGGCCAAATACCCTGACTTGCCTCCATTCCAGAGACCTGCAGTCGAAACAATGCAGGGCATTTACCCCGATCTGCCCCAGGTAGTCCTCATCACCCCCAGGGTAGATACAGGACTAGAACAGGGGCAAGCCAGGATAGGGCCTGATAAAATGTTATGTTATAATACCTGGTTTACTCCATTTCCAGCAACAAAAACCCAGATAGGGTCCCACATGTGTGCGGGAGCCCGTCTGGTAGGCTGCTCCTTGCTGCCGCTGCCAGCAGCAACTGCAGCAACAGACTGGCATTCTGTCTGGATGCCGACCCATTTTCTCCAGATAATAGAGGAGGAATGGATCACATCTGGAGCCAGGATATGCCAGCTCCCTACTGGCATATCCTGGCTAGTGGAGATAAGTCCCTAGACAGAGGTTTGAAAGGTGACTACTTGACTACTGCCAGAGTATCCCATATAGCATGTAGTAAAAAAATGATCGCCAATATTTTGCATAGTCTACTAAGTTACAAGTACATACCCTGGCCCAACCCTTCTTCCCAAGCCCATCTTAACAACCAGTAGCCAGGTCGAGTAAAAGAGGTCTGTTCAGCTGTCCACTGGAGGACATGGTTGATGTTTCCATCTCCCTCCCACCAGAGACAATCAGAATCAGGATTCCTGTTGCAATTCCTCATTGCAGCTTCACTATCTGGTGAGAGGGGCTGGAAATGTCTCCTTCCAACACCCCGACTGGCAGCTGAACAGACCCCCTTTGCTCAATGTAGCAGCTGGATGTTAAGGTGGGCAGAAGGAGCATTTACAATCATGGCCATAGTGCCATGGTAATGGCTGAGTATGGAGTTGTCACAGATCCATAACTGCGATACAGGATGCCAGTCAGTGCACAATCCTAAATATACACTGGACTGACTATGTGACAAATGTTGCTGTCCTTGAGTAAGCAGGGATCACCAGCATTGGGGCCATGGTATTGAGAATGCAGCTGTGCTGGGCAGGGCACGTTTCTAGGATGAAGGACCATCGCCTCCCAAAAATAGTACTCTACGGTGAACTCGCCACGGGTCAGCGTAAGAGGGGCGCTCCCAAAAAGTGATACAAGGACTCCCTGAAACAACATTTCAGGCTCGGCCAAATTGATCACCAGCAATGGTCCGCCCTGGCCTCACATCAGGAGGTTTGGAGACGCACTATCCACAATGCTGCAGCCTTATTTGAGAGCTCACGCCGAACAAGTCTTGAAGAGAAACGACAACACAGAAAGAATCACAACCAGGAATCATCACCCAAGGAGACCTTCTGCTGTGCTTTCTGCAACTGGACTTGTTTATCTCAGATTAGCCTTTTCAGTCATCAGCGCGCTCGCAGAAAGTGCGGGATGAGTCCTTCCTGAATCTTCGTTTGTGCAGCAAAGCCAGAGAGAGAGAGAGAGAGAGAGTAGCTGCCCACCCAGCCACTGTAACTTCACAGAGAACAAGGTCACTCCTTTTGTTCTGTAATTGTTCTCTTATGGTTGCAGTGGTGTGCCCTCAATTAATGGTGGAGGAAGAATATCAAATGGCTCAAAGGTTAGCTCATGTTGAATTTCTTGCTGCTGCTTCACAGACAGTTGTGCTTAGTGCTGAACTGATAATAACAAGCTGGTCTGTCTGGATAAGGGCATGTTTTTGAATTACAGGTCAGCAGTTTGCAACATTCAGGTGTTATTTAAGCAACTAAAATAACTTTTACTTTTAGTGGAAGTAACTATTTTATTTACTTTTTTAAAAGAGAAAGGAAAGCAAAATATTTTTAAAACTGCAACTATGGTGGTAACTGTCAGGATATTGGGACATGCAGTAGATTTATTCTGTAAAGAGTTGAAGTGTAGCAAACAGTCTGCTGAGAGCTGCAGAGTGAGCTACCAGCAGTTTGCAGAAGCTAGCTGGGTAAGTGTATCAATATTGATTAGCTCACAGCCCTGGAGCAGAACTGACCAGAGCTAGGCCGGACTCATAGAATCATAGAATAGCAGAGTTGGAAGAGACCATGAGGGCCATCCAGTCCAACCCCCTGCCATGCAGGAAATCACGATCAAAGCATCCCCGATAGATGGCCATCCAGCCTCTGTTTAAAGACCTCCAAGGAAGGAGACCCCACCACGCTCCAAGGGAGAGTGTTCCACTGCCGAACAGCTCTTACTGGTTCCATGTAAATATCGCAACACTCTTTTTAAACCTTGCCAATCATGTTGAGTTGGCTTTGACACCTTTCTAGACAAAATGTTTACAGCATATTGAATATCTGGGCGTGACCATCTTGCAATATACAATAAATTTCCAATTACAGAATGAAAAAGTTCAGGACATTCAAACAGCCTAGTATCTATAATATTTATGAAATCAGAACACATAGGAGTTCGTGCAGGTTTGCATTGAGACATGTTACAAAGATCTGAAACCTTTTCAATTTTCTGAACTTGACTCATCTTAAAAATCACCATTTTCAAACCTTTGGAAATCCACTCCCAAATAGTTTTTAATTTGACCAAGGTCTTTCAATTTAAGCTTTAAACCCAATTGCTCTTTTCCACAGTTCCAGCAATTTCTGAACTTCACAGCAAAGGCAGGAACTTCACCCTTACTGGAGTCTTTGGAGCCATCTACTGGGCCATTTGTAGAATTGCAGGTCTTTGGCTGTGAAGCCTTTTGAAAAGGGGAAATCTGCTTTCTCTCCAGCCATTTCGCCTCTTCTTCCAACAAACGACCAGTAATGAAATTAATGGTCAAATTTGCTGGGGGCAAATTTTCGAAAGAAAATATGAGGCTATCGAATTTTTCTGACAAGCTAGAGAGGAGAATATGGAACTTATCCTGTGCAGTAAAGTTCACATTACCTTCCTGAAGTTGGTCAAACTACTGTCTCAAAGTTGCGATGTGTGTTGCCACATCGCCATCTGGCTTCAGCTTTAGTCTATACAGCTGTCTTGTTAACATAAGTTGTGAACCAGTCCCAGCATGGACACAGACTTGCCGCAGTGCCTGCCAAATGTCCTGGGCTGTGGCACAACCTCGCACATAAATCAACTGACTGTCCTCAATTGCCAAAATGAGCGACGCTTTTGCCCTTTCTTCAGCTTGAAGCAATGCAATAGCAGCACCCTGGGCAGGGGTAGCTACAATAGGGGCATGTATCAATTGTTGATGCAAATAAGCTTCCATCTTCACAGCCCACAAATGATAGTTCTTTAGCTTTTGGAAGGGAAACAATGCCATGCTCTGAGCCATTGTCCATAAACTTTCTAGCCCCTCTCAGCTCAATATCTGCTGCCCTAGCACGGGTAGCTTACCAGCCGGGCGTTGTAAATGGTTCCATCTCAGCAGCTCTTCAGGCATTCTCAAATTCCAGATCCCCTCTGTGCTGAGCTTGTCAGCTTTTTGCCAGGTGCAGACAAAAGAAAGCCCCAACAGCTTCAAAACAGCCTCCAAAACCCACAGCTCAAAAGAAAAGTTCACACTAGAGGGACAAGTTGCCCAGTTTGCCACATGTTAAGAGCCCCTCTCAATTTAGCCTCAAACAATCTGTGGCCATAAAAGCTTTCACGGCTCATAAAATCCTGAGCCAGCCATTCTGGGCAAGCCATAACCTGTTACAAAATATGCAGAGCGCGTTCACTCTCTGCCCATCCGAGCCAGAGATGCATGCAGTGAAATAGCATGGGTTTTTGGGCAAAGCCATGCACACCTCTGGTTTAAAAGAAAAATAAACTGTTTTTCTTTTATGGTTTTATTAAAAGCAAGACAGAAAAGAAATAAACAGCAGAAGGCATTCATCCATGCTTCTGTATGCTCCAAAGTTCCTCAGGAGCTAAGAGAAAAGAAAAGGAGCCCCCAAAATGCAGGAGGCACACACACTAGCTCCAAAATCCCCTTCCAGTTATATACTTTTCCAAACATTCAATCCTTCTGAGAAGTAACAAGAAACTTGGAGCCTTTTAGTTTCATTTCTTGCTTTCCAATTCCGAAGGACAGAGAAAAACATAACAACAAGAGACAGATTTATGAGTTCTAGTAGACAAGCTGGCATCTTCAATGCCTTGGTGAACAAAATTACCCAAAGGTGGGAGACAAACTTCTAATTACAATATCTATTTTCCCTGACAGTGACACCCCTTCAAATACTTAAACAGGGCTATCATATCACCTCTTAACCGTCTTTTTTCCAGGCTAAACATACCCAGTTCCCTAAGTCTCTCCTCATAAGGCATCATTTCCAGACCTTTCACCATTTTAGCCGCCCTCCTCTGGACACGCTCCAATTTGTCAATATCCTTTTTGAATTGTGGTGCCCAGAACAGGACACAGTATTCCAGGTGAGGTCTGACCAAGGCAGAATAGAGTGGCACTATTACTTCCCTTGATCTAGACACTATACTTCTACTGATGCAGCCCAAAATCGCATTGGCCTTTTTAGCTGCCGCATCACATTGTTGACTCATGTTCAACTTGTGGTCTACTAGGACTCCTAGATCCCTTTTGCATGTAGTCTCATTCAGCCAGGTCTCCCCCATCCTATATCTATGCATTTCATTTGTTCACCCTAAGTGCAGTACCTTACATTTCTCCGTATTGAATTTCATTCTGTTAACTTTGACCCAGCTTTCCAGTCTATCCAGGTCATTTTGAATTTTGATCCTGTCCTCCAGGGTATTAGCTACTCCTCCTAATTTGGTGTCATCTGCAAATTTGGTAAGTATGCCCCATATTCCCTCATCCAAGTCATTGATAAAGATGTTGAATAGCACTGAGCCCAGGACAGAACCCTGTGGCACCCCACTGGTCACATCTTTCCAAGATGAAGAGGAGCCATTGCTGAGCACCCTTTGGGTTCGGCCGGTCAACCAATTACAAATCCATTGAACAGTTAACTTGTCTAGCCCAGATTTTACAAGCTTGTTTGCAAGAATGTCATGGGGAACCTTGTCAAAGGCCTTGCTGAAATCAAGGTATGTGATATCCACAGCATTCCCTTCATCTACCAAGCTGGTAATTTTATCAGAAAAAGAGATCACATTAGTGTGGCATGACTTGTTTCTCTGAAACCCATGTTGACTTTTTGTGATTATGGCATTGCCTTCTAAATGTTCACAGACTCTCTGTTTAATGATCTGCTCTAGAATCTTCCCTGGTATTGATGTCAGACTAACTGGATGATAATTGTTGGGATCCTCCTTTTTCCCCTTTTTGAAGATGGGGACAACATTTGCCCTCCTCCAGTCTGCTGGGACTTCTCCTGTTCTCCAGGAGTTCTCAAAGATTATTGCCAATGGCTCTGAGATTACATTTGCCAGCTCTTTTAATACTCTTGGATGTAGTTCATCTGGTCCTGGAGATTTAAATTCATTTAGATTAAGAAGGTATTCCTGTACTACCTCTTTGCTTATTCTGTGCTGGATTTCCCCTATTGTGTCCGCTGTTCCTTTATCCTCAGGCTGATCATCCTTTTCCTTTTCTGAAAACACTGAGGCAAAGAAGGTGTTTAGTAATTCTGCCCTTTCTCTGTCCCCTGTTAGCATTTTGTCATATTCTCCGCGTAGTGGCCCTACCATTTCCGTCTTCCTCCTTTTGCTGCGGACATACCCCCCAAAAAACCCTTTTTATTGTTCTTAACCTCTCTAGCAAGCCTGAGCTCATTCTGCACTTTAGCTTTTCTGACTTTACTCCTTCTTGAGACATCTCCCATTTTTCTTCCTCAATGGTACTGTTTGAACTTGTGCTTTCAGTATCTCCCTTTTGAGAAAGTCCCATCCATCTTGAGGTCTCTTCTCTTTTAATATTCCTGACCATGGGATTACCCCCAGTATTTCCCTGAGTTTAATGAAATCAGCTGTCCTAAAGTCAAGAATGCGTGCCTGACTATGCCTGGCTTCTCCTTTCTGTTGTATAATAAACTCCAGGTGAACATGATCACTCTCACCTAAGGATCCCACCACTTGCACCCCATTAACCAGGTCATCCCTGTTGGTTAGGATCAGATCCAAAATAGCTGACCCCCTTGTTGCCTCTTCCACCTTTTGGACCATGAAATTATCTTCCAGGCAGGTAAGGAATTTGCTAGACCTTGAAGTTTTGGTTGAGTTAGATTTCCAGCAAATATCAGGATAGTTGAAGTCACCCATCACTACTACATCTCTTCTTTCTGAATGTGTGGTCATCTGTTCTAGAAAGGCATCATCCAATTCCTCCGTCTGACTTGGGGGTCTGTAACAGAGTCCCACAATAACATCCCTGTTGTTTCCCTCCCCTTTAATTTTTATCCAGATGCTCTCCACCTGGCTTCCAGTATTGATGTCATGGATCTCTTCAGTGGTATAAATATCCCTGACATATAATGCTATTCCTCCTCCTTTCCTGTTTGGCCTGTTTCTCTTATAAAGGTTATACCCCTCTATTTCTACATTCCAATCATGTGACTCATCCCACCAGGTTTCAGTAATGCCTATTATATCATATTTGTTTTGTAGTACTAGGAGTTCGAGTTCATCTTGCTTATTTCCCATGCTCTGTGCATTAGTGTAGAGACATCTAAGACTATGTGTTCCCTTTACTTGCTGCCTATGCAAGTTTTTTTGCCTCCCACAGTTGGGTCCTTGCACTGTTTGCCTTGTTCCCTCTATGACAGTTTGACTATTTTCTCCAGCCCTTTTGCCTTCCAGAATACTGTCTCCCTCCCTCATATGACTCAGTTTAAAGCCCTCCTGATAAAATTCTTGAGACTGTAGGCAAAAATGTTTCTGCCAACTGTTGTGAGATGCACCCCATCTCTTGCCAGAAGTCCCCCCTCATGGAAGCACAGCCCATGATCCAAGAATCCAAATTGTTCTTGGCGACACCATCTATGGAGCCAATTAGTTACGTCGGCTATTTTCCTCTCCCTTCCTGGATCATGCCCTTCAATTGGCAGAAGAGAGGAGATGACCACCTGTGCATCCATTTCTTTCAGCTTCCTCCCCAGAGCCTCATAATCTCTTCTGATCTTTGGAAAGCTGTGCCTTGCAGTATCATTGTTTCCCACATGGACCAAAAGGAAGGGGTAATGATCCGTAGGCTTGATGAGTCTTGTCAGCCTCTCAGTCACATCATGGATCTTTGCACCAGGGAGACAACACACCTCCCGAGACATCTTGTCAGGCCCACAAACCACTGCTTCTGTACCCCGCAGCAAGGAGTCCCCCACCATCACCACACGCCTCCCCCAAGGCTTCACAGCTGCTGTTCCTTGCGGTGGTCCTCTCAGGGTCCCCTGCTCTGCCCCTGAAGTCTGTCCATGCTGTTCTTCCTCGTTGTCCTTGATCAGGGAGTCCTGTTTTGGATCGCATTGTGTGAAGATGTCCTGTTTAGGATCTCACAGTGGGAAGATGTTTTTCTTCTGAATTCTGAATATATCTGTAAGTATACTTCATTATGCCCAAGTAAAGAGAAGTTTATTTTAGACACAAGCCTGCGTCTGTGCCTTTATTCTTATGCCTGAAGGAACAACACTCTGCTGTTTAATTTTGCTGCCTGGACCTGTTTAGGTACCCAGTGTGCACTATAACCTAGCAGTAACTAGTTTGAGAACTTGGAATTATAACTGTGACTAATTTCTTTTAAAAAATTATTTCCCAAGCTCAGAGGTACAATAGCCCCAATGCACTAATGCAATACTACACAAGGAGGCAGGATCTTTTTGGTGACTTACACTGTTGTAACGAGGAGTACAAAAGGAACAAACTTTGTACTCTGGACCTCCAGGACAAGTATGATTGTTACCTGAATTACTGAGGTCTGTGGGAATTCCACACGTTTCTACAAAAAATTGATATAATTTTAATTAGCTCAAATGTTACAGCCAGAGGCTGGGTAACGGTGGGATCTTTTGACATATTTACACTATACTGGTACTCACTGATGAGACCCCAAGCCAGGAAATTAAATAAAATTGTTTTTATTAAGAAATCATCAAGTGTATGCACACACGCATACACTCGGGCTTCAAGCACTCATGCAAGGCTATCAAAGAAAGTAGGATGTATCGGGATAGAGGGATGGAGTTTGGGATGATGGGTTATACTGTACCTATCTGAAGAGCAGAGATCCTTGCAGAGAAGAAGAAGGGCTGGATGCACTGTGTGACCCAGCAAACCAACAGAGTAACGGCCTCTGGGAGACTGAACACACTTTGGTGGTGTTTTAAGGTGATATTTATATTCAATATTCCTGCTGAAGGGGTGAGTTTGAGTGGGATACAAAGTCTGCTGAAGTTTCCCAGGGTTAAACAATGGATTCTCCAGATGTGTTAACAATCGCTAATGGCTGAAACATTAAAACTGATGGGTCTCAGGCAAACGTCTATCATGTTAGGACAGGTGAGAGGAAAGACCAGTTTTGCAAGGCAAAAAATTGTCCAGCTACCTTGATTGGATTATTGAATGACTCACTTCTTTTTTAAAAAATTATTTTATTTATTAACTTTAAAAGAATGGCTCACTTCTATGTACATCCAGGCGAGTTAGCCCATTTCCTCCCTAACTCACCAGTTCAATGGGGGTTCAGTTAATCCTTCCCTGAACATGTCTTTTAGGAATTTGGCCTGGCTGTTTCCTTAGGTTTTCTGAGCAAACCTTGAATCCTTATATTTGGGAGTCCCTGGTCTGCTACCAACCACATGGAGTGCCAGTAAAAAGTCAATTTATGAAATACTGTATAGCCAATTAATGAATTATTAGAAGAGTGGGGGGGGGGGTGTCAGGGCAGGTAATATGATCCCAACCAGCATCATCTTTTACTCCCCGTTTAGTAACCTCGCACAAACAAGGATGTGCAGAAAGCCATGGTGTTTATAATGAACATAAAACATGGAATGGGGTTTCCAATTTTAACTTTGATTTTCATCTTTGTGAACCTCACTGACTGTGTGATCTTGGTCATATTCTTAACTGAAGCAGGGAACTGCAAGGCTCAAGAAGTCTATGTAATGTTCCTTTTCATGTGGAATGGCCCAGCCTCAAACCCTGTCTGAAACCCTGGGAAGTTACCGTATTTCGGACTAGACAATACTGATCTACAGGGACTAAATGGTCTCATTTAGTATTAGGCACCTTTCTGTGTTCCCTGCACAAATTAATTCTGTACTCTAGAACATCTCCCATAAACCTTACAATACACAGGGATAAGGGATTACCCCCAAATTGCCTCCAGGAGGCAGGGGGGCATCTTCATTGTGTTTGGGGGGGGGTTGAGTCATTTTAGGGCCAGGAGAGGGCTTTATTAGATGACCAGAAGTCACTTCCTATTGTTTTTTTTAAAAAAAGGCCTCTTCTGGCTTAAAATGGCCCATGGGGACAAAAATGTGGTAAAAATTACTCTTATGACAAATTGAAAAAACATTTTCCAGATTTTTTTAACTCCTGGGGGACCTGAGGGCCACAAAAATAGAACTGAGGGTTGCTTTGCCCACCCCTGGTCTAGTTGCTCCTTGGAGACTAAGATGTTTTATTTAGCAAAAGCCTTTGAGGACTGCAGCTTGCTTTATCAGAAGCCAAAGGAGGTGGGGGAATTCCCTTGTTGTGTGCCTTCAAGTCATTTTTGACTTATGGTAACCCTAAGATGAATCTATCCCCGGGTTTCCTTGGCAAGGTTTGTTCAGAAGGTGTTTTGCCTTTGCCTTTGGACTTCATCAGACCACCCTCCAGACACATTCTTTTGCTGGCATATTTTGAAATTCCTTTCCCAGACTTACCTTTGGCAGTATCAGAAAGGCAGCCCCAGCATAAACAGAACACGAACAGAGCTCCAGCATAAACAGAACACGAACAGAGCTCCATTTGCTTCTTGGTTTGAGATCTCGAGGCTCTTCTCGCAAGAAGACGTGAGTGTGGCAAATTTTAAAAAAAAAAGCAAAAATAAGACATAAAATGTTCACACAAGCACAGAAACACACTTTAAAAGTCTGGAGTACACTGGGGAGGTTTGTAAAAAGTGCATCCCCTTCCTGGCTGTTGCAGTCTCACCCAGAAGTGTTCTGTCATTGACACTGTATTCATGTGAGCACAATAGCACAAAGTTTCAAACACTGGCAATGCTGGCACAAAAGCTCCACGACAGATCTATTGACAGCTTGGGCCATCAGTAAAAAGGTTTTTGGATGTTACATGATCACAAAAGGATGACATCATATGAGGACCCTTTCACATTCTTTAGGTTTTGTTATGATGCCGTATTTGACTGGTCTGATAAAGTCCTTCCTCTGAAGCTGAGAGAATGTGCCTTGCCCAAGGTCACCCAATGAGTTTCCATGGCTGAGCAAGGATTCAAACCCTGGTCTCCCGGTGTCCTAGTCCAACACTTAGACCACCACACCATGCTGGTGATCAAAATTCCCTACCAGTCTAAAATTATAGTCAGAACTCTGGATTGATTGGTGCTAATTCCATGCCCTGCCTGTAATTTTATATGATTGCTTAGGGCTAACCTTTACTTTCTTGCTCTTTTGCTCAGATCTGAAAGGTGTGGTTTCAGCCAAGAATGATATCCGGGTTGAGATTGTTCATAAGGAGTCCGCCTCAGGCAGAGAAACCGAGGAACACCCAACGATCAAGCAGTTGATGGTGAGGATTTATTTTTCTCTTCCCTTAATCTGTTGCTCTGCCTAACCTTTGACAGTAATGAGCACCGGTGCAGATGGTTCAGTGCACTAAAGCCCACTGATGGCAAAGTCTGCTCTTCTCCAATCTCACACATTGCTCAGAGCTGCTAAAGCTGCCATTAAAAAAGAAAGAAAGAAAAATAAAGAAGAAGCCCTTCCCAGAGTGCAACTTTGCTAATGAAGACAAAAAGCCAGGAGAGGTTTGTTATTGCTGCTCAGCAAGACACCTCTAGGCGCTGATGAAAAGAAAGGTTTCCCAGCCCTTAATAGGGAAATTGACGTGGCTGCAAATGGGCATAAAGAAAGCTGAACAACATATTATTATTGTTATTATAATCTAATTAGGCACTAATCACTAAGCCAGACTGAAAAGGCCTCCCTGATATATACTGCCAAGATAGATGTGCATCATCCAGACACACACACACATATATACCCTCAGCCTTTCAAAGAAAAAGGTCATTAGCCTCATTACTGTCAGTCCCTCACAGCTCTCCAAATGGCATTTGTGAGTGACCCCAGGACAGTCATAGTCACCTCAGACTGTTTCTCAGAGACAGCCCAGGACATCTTGGTGCCTGAAGCTAAACATCTAAAAGGCAGTCTCAACAGTAGTTAAAAAAAATCATAATACATTAAAGGAATTAATGAATTACATGCCCCTGGGGTTGTTCCATATCTCCTCTCTCAGAAGGGCCACTTTGCCCTGCCTGTTTCTAGAGCTGCCATCTTTTTATAGGCCATGGTAGACCAGGATTGGTCCTTCTGGGTCAGCTGACCAAGTACGCCAACAGTGTGATACCATGCCCTCAAAACAGGGAGTTCGTTCTGTCTGGGTTACTGTGGAAACAAAGCGGTTGTCTAAATGGCAAAAATACTCCTCACGGAAAGCAAGGAGAAGACAACCTGTCCCTAAGGTAGTCTGTGTTGTTTTGCCATATTGTAAAGGAGGGGGCCAAAAACGGCAAAAACTCAGCAGGAAAAGCCTTTGTGGCTTTTCCTGGAGTTTTTAAAAAACAAGGGGGATGTGTATTCCTGTTTGTTGTGACAAATGATTTGGTATGAATTGCTTTCCTATACAAGAGGAGCACAAACCTGATTGGCTGGATGAATGTGGGGGTGGGGCTTGCTAACAGGACAAGTGCCTGCTGCCGCCATGTTGGATTTTCACTTTAGCGAGTGATTAGTAAGGCTAAACGGGGTGTTGTTCTCTCTCTCTCTCTCTCTCTCTCTCTCTCTCTCTCTTTTGGTAAAGGCGAAATATTGCTTATGTGCACCATGGAAATAGTTTTTTTTTTTAAAAAAAAAAAAGCAGTTCAACAGCAGCAGATTTTAAAACATGAGTAATTCACTGGCAGCCACCATCTTGTTAGAGGGCATGTGAAGTTTATGGGGGCTGTAAAACCATTAAGACAAATCGCAGCTGCTGCAAATTGCTATTGTTGTGGAGCAAACTGTTTCTTTTGGCTTTGTATAGACAACCCCAAAGTGTTGATGTCAAGCCTTAACTCAAGACACACACTCCAGTTCCTTTCACAGCTATATCCTACAAGTAGGATCTTGAAAATCCTTCCAAGGAGTAGCTTGTAGACAGGGGTGGGTAACTGTGCCTTTGTAGCTATCTTTTTGGCCTTCAGCTCCCAGTAGCCCTAGCTGATGTAACTCCAGGGATTCCTGGATGAGATGGATTCTCGATATCCATTTAAGGAAATTATCAGATACAGCTAATGTGGTGCCATAACAACACCTGTGGAATGCAAACGGACACCAATATCACATGATGTCGTCCTTTTTGTGTTCTGCGGTCGTTATTCTGGCATTTCTTTTTATTGATGAGCCAGAGCTGTCAATGGATTGCCCATCCTGTTTTGGTGCCAGCATTGCCGGCGTCTGAAGCCTCACGCTGGTTTTTATTCATGATTCCAGCGTCAGCCATGGTCTCCTTCTCTCTGGGATGGCACTTGGAGTGCTGTTCTATAGTAGCTCCACTCCATCCTGAAGGGTCATTCTCAGAGAGTGGTGCTGGGGGATTCTGCTCAACCCCTTGGCCACTGGCCTGTGGAGTCCCTAAGGGTCTTATCCCTATGCTATTTAACATCTACATGAAACTGTTAGGAGAGGTTGTCCAGAGTTTTGAGGTCAGGTGTCACCAGTATACAGATGATACCAAGCTCTATTGCTCCTTTCCACCTAATTCCAAGGAAACTCTTAATGTGCTAAACTGGTGCCTGACAACTGTAATGGACTGGATGAGGGCAAACAAACTGAAGCTTAATCCAGACAAGACAGAGGTGCTCCTGGTCAGTCAGACAGATCTGAGAATAAGGATTCAGCCTGTGTTGGATGGGGTTACATTCCCCTGAAAGCGCAGGTTCACAGTTTTGCGGTACTCCTGGATTCAGCTCTGAGCCTGGAAGCCCAGGATTCAGCAGTGAGCAGGAGTGTTTTCGCACAGTTGAAGCTAGTGCACCAACTATGCCCATTCCTTGGGAAACTGAATCTGGCCACGGTGGTACATCCCATTTGGATTACTGTAACGCGTTCTATACAGAGCTGCCTTTGAAAAGTGCTCTGAAACTTCAGTTGGCCCAAAGAGCTTCAGCCAGGTTGTTAACAGGCTAGCTACAGGAGCACACAAATCCCTTGTTGTAACAGCTCCATTGGCTGCTGGTTAATTAGTTTTCTCCTTCCGTCTCAGTCATTGTGGTGCCAGGGCTTACCCTCCACTCTGCTTTGCATCCATCTTCTCCCTAGAAGCAAGTACGAGACTAGATTAAATGTTCCTTATCCTGTCTCCCTAAGTAAGTGGGAAGGAATAATCATTTCACCTTGATCTTGGAACAGCCCCTTTAGCTAAGAGTTCTGTCTTAATTTCCAAACAAGAAAATATGTTCTGTGTGTGTGGTGTTTGACTGACAAGCTGTGAACAACTGTGCAGATACTTAATGCATAATGCTAAACAACTTCACCAGGAGTCTGGGTCCAGAATCCTCAGGGTTTAGGACGATCCTGAACTGGCAACCCTCGTTGTTGTTCAAAAACATCCAGAAAGCCGTAGTTGCCAACTCCTGCTATAGACAGTCACACAAGCTTGTGTTGATAGTGAAGAGGGAAGAAGTGTTTGTAAAGGTGGGTTAAGAGCTGTGCCTCTGAGAGTTTTCCTGATCTATACTGTTGCTAATACACGAGGCTGTAGAGAACAGCTTTACCAGCTTCTTGACACTGCTGTGTTCTGCATCCAAATGCCAGCATTGCTTTTTTGCCTGCTGGTGTCACGTTATAAATGACTAATACAAGCAAAACAAATGGAAAGGACACTGAACCGTAAAAAATAAACCCATCCAGCCATAAAAAGGAGAGAACAGAAGCAAGGGAGGGGGGAAGCAGATGGGTTTTAGGTATGTTTAAGTGATTCTGCACACACACACACACACACACACACACACACACCACTACCATGGCTTCAGATTCTCCACTGCCTTTTGTGAGTATTCATTCATTTGGGCTGGGAAGGATGCTCTATGAATGATCAATGGAATTCCCATTTTGAGAGAAACACTTTGCAGGGTGGACAGAATCAATTTTAGACGGTACATATGTACTGAATGGAGCCCTTGAAACCAGTTTGAAAAGACGGTGGCAGAGGCTTCAAGTTGCTTGTTATTCCACTGGTGTTGTTCTGGGTTCTCAATTGCCATTTTGTTTTATTTCAAAAGGTCTCCATAAGATAGAAAGCAACATAGTTCAGGGGAAATTGTGGCCTGTTTGTTTTTGCTCAGCACCCTGAGAGAACATGCAAAACAACAGACAGCACACCCAGTATTGGACTGAGACTTAGTCATAGATAGATTAGGCCTACCAAACTCAGTGGCACAAATAAGTCATGACAACCGTTGTTGTTGTTATTTGACATTGAGATGACTTGGACTGATGGTGATCCTATGAATGACAGACCTGCAAGACATCAACAGTCCTGCTCAGGTCTTGCAAACTCATGGCTGTGGCTTCCTTGACTGAGTCTCTCCACCTGTAATGCAATCTTCCTCTTTTCCTACTGCCTTCCATCTTGGCAAGTATTGTTCTCTTTTCAGAGAGTCACATTGTCTATGATATGTCCAAAGTACTGTCGGATTGTCTATGATATGTCCAAAGTATTGTCTTTGATATGTCCTCAGTTTAGTAATCTTGGCTTCTAGTGAAAGTTCAGGCCTCATTTTCTCTAGGGCCCATTCATTTGCCTTTTTAGTAGTCCATAAAATCTGCAGAACTCTCCTCCAGAACCACCTTTCAGATGTGTTGATCTTCTTCCTGACAAGCTTTCTTCACTGTCCATCTTTCACACTCATATATAGAAATCAACAATTTTATTTCTTATTTATTTACTTATGGCATGTCTACTCTCTCTCAACCCACCAGGGCCTCCAAAGTGATGTATGTCTTAGGTATGCTTGCTTTCACTGGATCTAATCTAAACAGGACCTAGTGTAGATCCAACATCCAGATTATTTGCAACGTACACACATCTTCCATAGAAAACTCTAGAAACTTCCCATCTCATGTTATGGTATATTAGGATACCTGTGTAACTGGGCAAAAATACACTGCTTTATTCTTTCATTCCTCTTACATCTCAATATATAGCACAACTTGGAAAAATTCAATTTTGGGATTATTCCTCCTAGAATCCTTCCGCCAGTGTACCCAGAAAAGATTTTTTCCAAACTCAGGTAAAAGGATGCTATGTCTTGAACCCTGTGAATAAAGATGTGTTCATCCATGGAGACTGAGGACTTTATCTGATGAGAAAAGTAGAAACAGAGGCATGATTATAGTAATTATCACATGTTGCCGTAATTGCACAATACTACCACCATGGAATTATTGCATGAGTACCACTAGCAGTTTAAGAATGGGATTGAAGCTCATGCTATAGTAACACTCGCCTTCTCATTGCATTATAATGTCAGAGTATTTTGTGCTGGCCTGCGCATGTGCCTTGAAGAAAAAAAATTCTCTTCCACAAGTTTGCATGGTTGAGATTTCAGCTGTTCTTGTGAGAAGACAAAACTTTAATTAAAAACACCAAAAACACACAAATAACAAAAGAAATTAACAAATAAACACTTAAACATAAAAATGTACCAAGAAAAGGTGACAGTTCATTAAAAGAGTGTCCTGTAGGTCCTCTTCATGTTCTCATCCAGAAATTTAATTATGTGTTCTTATTGGGAAAGGGGAAAGTGAAAATGCTGTAATATTGGGATTATTGTGGGATGTGATTTTCACACGCTCATCAATAAAGAGCGATATCAAGGGCTATTCATGGCTTTTGCTCATCAATGAAAAGTTACACGTAATTAATGGGTGGAACACACACTGACCATGGGAGGCTGATGACGAAGTGCAATAACGGGAATCCATTTGTGTAACTATCACATCGTAATTCTGCTATTGCAGCCTCATCTGATAAAGTCCTGAGAGTTTTAAAGGAAGATACTGTAAAGGCAAGGGGTGGGAAAGAAAGTAACCCCGCTCTCTGGCAACAGAATTCCCAGTTTGACTCAGGCTCTACTTTAGAATATGCTTAATGGGATGGTTAGTCGATCCTTGCCCTGTTTGATGATCTGAACCAGTTCTCTCTTCAGGAGACCAACCTTCAGAGAGATTCCCTTCCTCTTCATTAAGAAGCCTCTATGCCTTTTTCTTCCCATCATTTGCAGTGCTAAGCATAAGTGCCTGCCTTTAGCAATAAAACATCCAGTCCATGCATCCTCAATAAGATCCTAATAAGAGACTCCAAATTTGTCAATGAGCTGCCAGATCAAATTAAAGACGCTGGACTCATTAATGAGCAGCAATGATGACTCCTTGGCAGGGGTGCAGGCTGTACTGATGGCATGAAGGTAGCAAAGACAACCTGCTGTGCATAGACCGAGGAAAAGCATCGGGGGGGGGGGCTGGCAGTGTGAAGAGAAAGTAACTGCTCTCCAAACTCCCACACAGAACTACACATTGAGTATCCCTTCTCAGAAGTCTATCAGCCTCACAAATCAGCTGCCTGTCAAAGTCAGCAGCATCCTTAGAAGTTTATAAACAATCTCCTCCACTTCCTGTGTTATAATTTCCATACCATATTGGGTTGGCAGCACCTGTTTACAGTGCCTGGAAGAAGAAGAAGAAAAGGAAGGGGAAGAGGAGGAGCATGAATAGGGTTAGGGTTAAGAGAAGGAAGACTCCATCCTTTTCCCACCTGCAAGTCTGTTCCTTGTGGATTTTTTTTTTAATATGAAAAAGAATGGGAAATATTTTTATGTGTTTTTCAAATGGAAGCTTTTGTAGACATATTATTGACTAAAGCACCTTTGTGTGCATTTCAAAAATGTGCACAGTGTTTTGCACATTTCTTATATGTACACAAGTTTCCAAATGCATTTTTTTCTTAGAATGCATCACAAGCCAAGAAGTATACAGATTTTGGATCACAAATTATCTGGTTCTATCCCCAGTCTGGAACTACTGGAATTGGGTATATCCATTAAAAAAAAAAAAAAAAGTCAATGAAGTAAATTTCTCACAACTTTCCTAATCTGCATATACTAGAAATATGAATGCTGCTTCTGCTACTGCTATGCCTAAAATGGCCTATCTGGTTATTAGAAAACAATTGCCTGCCTCCTAGCTGGAGGCAGAACTGAAGAAGCAAAGTGGAACTGTTTGTTTAAAATGGGTGAAACTTTTGTACAGCCATATCTGGAGCAGGGATTTCTTTCCAACCCAGCATCCCTGTGGTTTGTTGCTGAAACTGAGGACTAAGCTTCAAATATAGAAAAGGTATCAAAAGGCCAAGTTCCTGACATTTTATACCTGGTGTGGCCAGTTGTAACTGAGATGACACTCACTCCCTACATTGAAGCCGGTATTTGGAATCATCAACAAGATAATCTTCAATGAAGAGAATGATTTTTATTAGAGTGGATGGCATATTTGAGAGTAGGAAAGACAGAGACCTTGGGCTCCAAGAGCAATATGGGAGGAAGTTAAACCAGAGAGGCTTGGTCTACAGATGAGGAAGTAACAGAGGAGGCAATAGAAAAGGGGAACACAGCAGAGATCCCTAACTAGAATCATAGAGTCAAAAGAGACCACAGGGGCTATCCAGTCCAATCCCCTGCCATGCAGGAATACACAATCAAAGCACCCCTGAGAGATGGCCATCCATCCTCTGTTTAAAAACCTCCAGAGAAGGAGACTGCACCACACTCCCAGGCAGTGCATTCCTCTGTCAAACAGCTCTTACCATCAGGATGTTCTTCCTAATGTTTAGGGTGAATCTCTTTTCCTGTAGTTTGAGTCCATTGCTCCATGTCCTAGGACTTTTTCAGACATCAAAAAAACAACGCAAGCAGCCTCACCACATTGCGAGGCTGCAGCACTGCAGGGCGTCCCTTTCGGATGACGCCCGTCCCTGCCAGTACTGTTGCTGTACCGCAGGGACATTTGAGTGTAATATTTTGGCGATTTTTAATCACGAAAGTTGATTGTGAGTAAAAATCGCCAAAATATTACACTCAAATGTCCCTGCGGTACCGCAACAGTACCGGCAGGGATGGGTGTCATCCGAAAGGGACGCCCTGCAGCACTGCAGCCTCGCAACATGGCGAGGCTGCTTGCATTGTTTTTTTGATGTCCGAAAAAGTCCCTAGTCTCTGGAGCAGCAGAAAACAAGCTTGCTCCATCCTCAGTATGACATCCCTTCAAATATTTAAACATGACTGTCATGTCACCTCTTAACCTCTATCTCTTGCACCCAGTAGGCACGTGGCCATTTGTACAAGTATCATTGCACATATCTCCATTTCCACAACAGACCAGTTGCAACAGTTTTCAGCTCCACCAAAAAAAGGTGTTTTGTAAGACTCACAGGTTCTGATAGCTCATTCAAGTCTACAGTTATCATGTCAGGACCATCCCAGACCCTGAAATTTCAGCACCAGAACCTAAGACCTAAGGATGACCCTTTCTGATGTCAGGAAGCAGACATTGCTTATATCACTAAGCATGATACATCAATCATAGTTGCATAGGGTATGCCATTCAAACAAAAAGACCAAGTATAATAAAGGAAGAGGAAAATATACACATAATTGTCAAGGCAGCCCCCTTGCCCTGAGAACTGGAGAAGTGGGACCAGGCGCTGAGATTTGTGAACCCTATTTAAGATCAAGTCATTGCTGCCTCCACCCAAATACTTCACATTAAGATGAGGATAGCTCATGACAATATATTGCTTCCAGTGAAAATTCACTCTTCCAGCCTCCAATACTGAAAGAATTGCAGCAGAACCCATGGAAACCTGAAGGGAAGAAGAGTCAAATCATCATCCCCACCAGTCAGAAAGTCCTGGGACATCAACCCTTTGAGCTTTGGCTCCACCACACCCCAGGTTAACATTAAAATCAAAAGAAATGTTTCAATCATGCAGAATGAAATTGGGGTGGTGCTTGTATCTAGGTGGCTCAGTTACCCCACTGCCGTTTTCACCCATCTTTTTTCACCACCACCTCAAAAAAAAAAAAAAAGTGAGACAGAGAGGTTAGAGGAAGGAGAGAAATCTAGACTCAAAATACTTTTCCTCTATTCTCCCTGTAGTTGGCCATTTTCAAGCCAATACTCACGGCACTCTATGTTTCCTGATCACATCACTAACCTCTCTGTGTCCCTTTGAATTATCTCTGTGCCCTCTCTGATGTTCACAACACCTCACCATTTAATATCAACTGTGAATATGATTAGTATGCTGAGTCCTCTCGTGTCAAGATCATATAATGCAGATGTTAAATAGGAGCAGACAGAACATCAGCCACCACAGCGCTCCATTAGACGACACCTCCCTGGCACTCAAAGGATTACAGAGCATCATTACCCTTTCTGCTTGTCCTTCACACACTTCTCAGTCCATGTGACAGGGCTCACTTCCAAGCTTGCCCGAATTACCTCTACATAAGGGGGGGGGAGGTGTGGGGGGTTTTGGGGTTTTTTTGTGAGATACCGTCAAAACACTTTGCTGAAATCTAAAGGTATTATGGCAACCACACCTCCCTTCAGCTGCTAATTTTGTAATTCCATCAGAAAGGCAATCAGGTTTGTGCCATGCAATTTGCTCCTTCCCAACACGATGGGTTGCCTGTTGCTAATGTTTTCTTTGTCCCCTAGGAAACTTCTCTAATGTTTTCCACTACTGAGGTCCTATTGGATCAACACTACTGGGATCTCTTGTTCTCTCTCTTTTGAAAAATGGAAATGCATGCCCTTCCCCTCCTCTGCTTTGCAACCAGCACAGTTAACTGTGGCTTTTCCTAATTGATAGTTAGAACACCTAGGAGCTCACTTACTTCGCATATTGCCAGCCTGAGATAGAGGTCATATTTTTTGCTCACTCCTCTCTCTCTCCCTCTTTTGTTTGATTTGTATATTCTATTTCTAAAGCAGTTAAGTGCACAATAATTAGGCAAAGAGGTACTCAGAGATTCCTGGAAGCAACTGTAGCTAAGCAGTAGGCCATTCCTAGGGATCTAAAGAGGATTCACAAGCATTCTCCTCCTCCAGGAGAAAGGGGTGTTGCCACATGTTGAGACACTCCATCAAAAATATGTCACCTGTCACAAGACCTTTTTTTGCCTCATGAGATTTTTTTTTTTTGCCTCATGAGCAAAAAAACAAAAAAACCCAACATTTTGTTTTTATTTTACTATTTTCAGCAGCAACAGCAAGAGCAAATATGATGGGAGAGGGGTTGTGCACCCAAAAAGTCCTGAAATGTGAACCCCCACTGCAAAATATCCAAAAATGCTGGTAATTGTGCCCAGCAGGAGGAAACTTTTGAAATGTTTCATTCTCATGTGTGAAATAAAAAGTACCAGAGGTTCATGGAAACAACAGTAGCTCAGTGGCAGGCCACTATAGCTCAATGGTGCCAGTTCAGCTTCTCCAGTTAAAAGGATCAAGTGACAGCTGACCAGAAAGCTCTTGGCTCTGGATCATGGAGAGCTGCTTCCTATCACACTAATCTGTTTGCTAGATCAGAAGTGGAGCTCATGTAGCCCTCCAGATGGACTGCGGCCCCCAGCATTCGTTACTATTGGCTGTGCTAGCTTGGGCTTCTGGGACTTGTATTTCAATGACATCTGGAAGGTTGCATGCCAACCCAAATAGCCTGACCAGAGTTGAGATGGCTTCCACCCAACGTACAGCCCAGTTAAAGGCAAGCAGACATTTATTTATTATTTACTTCTTACATGTATATCCCACCTTTTCTCCAAGGAGCTCAATGTGGCATACAAGGTCCACCTCCCTAGTTTGATCCTCCCAACAATTCTTTCCCCCCGCCTTTCATCCAGTCAGTAGGGATTTGAACCTGGATCTCTCTGGTCCTAACTATATCCCCTAACCATGCAGTGACAGCATGACCCAACAGACTCACCTGGGGTCAGGAGGTCTGGTTTTCAGTGTGCAGATAGAAGTCAAGAGAGAATGTAACAGCATTCTTTGAAGAAAGGGTCAGTGTTGAATTGTCCAGCTGAGCAGGTTCAGATGTACATTAGGCTCAATGGTAAATGCCTAAGCAAAATGCAGTGGTTTTCTGTGGCATAGTAAAGATAAGGACCTTATATGATAGAGGTCACAGTAGGAACAACTAGCAGAGTTTCATAATAAGAGTTGTGCAATGGTTCTTGCAGCAACATCACACCTTCCTGTGTATGGACAATTGTTGACTAAATCTAATTATTAGCTCTGAATAGACTGAGGCCTAAATCCAATTGCTAGTTCACCCTCCTCAACCTCCTTGGGGTCCTCCAGAAGTCCAGAAAGATATCATCTTCCTTCACCTGGCAGAAGGAGCACAATCTACTGGATGCCTGGCTCCTAAACACACACACACACACACACACACATCCTCCTCTGGCCACTGAATGGCCAAGGGGGCATGCCCAGCCCTCAGACAGGTAGTCCAGCATGTGGGGTGGGGAGACAAGACCTAACTATGACTGGCAGAACTTTACAAACCACCAGAGAGATTACAGATCTCAGCCTAAGTTGGACCCATTGAACTGATTGCTGGATGGTGAGTCAACATTTATCAATAGCTGAATGCTGAGTTAACACTTATTCAATGGGTCTTGTATAGCTGGGATGAAAAATAGGATTCAGTCCATAGTAATTTACAAACACATTGGCTCGCTCATGTAAACATTGCCACCTGCGATGCTACAATATCTAGATCAGAAAATACACACACAATAGGAACAAACTCAAGGTCACAAATCTCTCTTTTTTTTAACCAAGTCCAATTGCCTGTGTGAGTCAGAGCTAAGTCACTGGCATTTATTCCATTTTGAGAAACCCTATTGTACAGTGTGTGTGTGTGCGTGTGTGTGTGTACACACGCATGTATGCATGCATGTGCATGGCACATAGACATCCTATACATGCATGCCTGCAACACACAAACTATTTGCTATGTGCCCTTCAGCATATCTTTTTCCTTTCATTTCACTTGTCAAAGACTTTTTAAAAAACACAGTTCAAGACCTCATTGATTTTTGAGCTGTAATTAATTTCATCCTTTGCTGCTTTTGTCAATGAATTTATACTCTCTCGCTCTCTATCTGTTGCTCACTTGCTCCAGTATTGTTGTGTAGTTTAAAAGTAAATGGACTTCATTTTTTCTCCATTTTGGCAGTGCTTCTCCATTCTAGACAAGCAGTAGGTGCCAGATCTTGAAATCACCTTGGAACAGGCTGTCAGGCATTGGAATTTGGAAGCCCACTTTCTTGGAAAAGCTGGATCTTCCCAGCAGATGGCTACTAAGCATGTTAATAGCCTGAATCTTTTGGGAAATCTTACATCTTTTGTACCCATAAACATCCTTCCTAGGGTACAGTGGCATAGACATGTCTTTTTGTTCCAGGAGTTAAAATTCCATATTGGCAGCTGTGGAAAGCGTCACAAATATTATGACAGATTTCTGAAACAGTTATGGCAGATTTGCAATGGGGGAACTGGAATACAGTCTAAGGAAAGGCAGTGACACATCACATAAAATATATCAAAATAAAGCCAATAGAACAGTTTGGCAAAAGAGGTGCCCTAGGTACCAGCAACTTTGTTGTTGTTGTCGTTGCTGTTGTCATCATTTACTTATATAGCGCTGCCAATGTGGATGGTGCTTTACAAGTAAAACAACAACAAACAACAAAACAGCCAGCCCTGTCAAAGGTGTACAAACATTGAAGGAACTATCCCATAATAGGTTCCCTAGGTCAGACACATGCCATTGCAACTCACTTTTTTGGTCATTGCAGAGATCAGAATTCACTACTGACCATGAAACAGCTTACCTCCCCCCGCCCCTGCAAAAGCCACCATTTCTCTGCTGCAAATTCCCAAACCTGGTCATGATGGAAAGCAGGGAGAATAGCAGACAAGCATGGAATCATAGAATCATAGAGTTGGAAGGGGCCTCATAGACCATTCTATCCAACCCCTTGCTCAATGCAGGATCTCCAGCTAGAGCATCCCCAGCAGGTAGCTGTCCAGCCTCTTTTTGAAGACATCAAAATAGACATCAAGATCCCCCACCACCTCTCTAGGCAATTGGTTCCATTGCCAAACTGCTCTTACTGTCAAGAAATTCCTTTTAATGTTCAATCAAAATCTACTTTCCTGTAACTTCAAACCATTAGACCAGGTCCTTCCCTCTGGGGCAGCAGAGAACAGGCCTGCCCCCTGCCCGTCCCCTTGCACCCAACTGTTCTGCTATAGCTGGAAGCAGAGCAATGACATCACCTGCAGGGACTGCCCGAGGACTCCCAGAGGTCCCTACGGATGCCTGTTGCTATCCCTCCAGCAATAGCAAAATAGCTGGGTGCTTGTCTGCTGTTCCTCTCACTCTCTACCAAACCAGAGAATGGATAGATTTGGGAGGCTGCAGCTGAAAAAAGGTAGCAATGTCTCCTGATGCAGGATTGTGCCAATATCTTGGCCATCCTCAATCAAATTAACCAGCTCTTTTCTTTCAAGAGTCATATAGTCTTTGTGCTTTACAAGACCAGCATGTGGCCCAGTGCTGTGGATAATTTCTCTGCGAAATTGGCTAGCGTGATTCTCTCAGACCTTTGAGCTTCAAGGACCAGAACAGCATCCTCAGCATCAGCAACAGGAGCTTTAAAAACAAAGCCATCCCCCATTTGGCTGCTGAGTCTGAGCCACTGAATGGGCTGCCTGGCACGATCTCTGCTCAGCCACCCCCCGCTTCCCAGGCCAATGATGTCGGCTGGCAAACAGTGGTGCCAGAAGGAATTAGAAGCTGTTCTGCTCTCCTCCTGCTGCTGCTGCCGCCACTGCCCTCATCTCACAACCTCCACATTCTTGCAAAACCTGGTCATGCCCTTGATTTCAGCTGTCCTGACAGTCAGGTAATGCAGCTGCTTTGCTTTAACAGGTCAATGGGTGGCTTTATGGCCAGCCATCTGTGCTGACAGCAGAACTATCAAAGCGTGCAAGCATATTGGGGTCTTTGGCCGTATGGTGGCCAAGACATGAGAGCCAAGGACCACAAGAGGCATTTTCATTACAACCAAAGCTAGGATTTTAAAAACAGCTCACTTAACACAGACATGAAGCAGGGAGCTAGGGAGCAGGGGCTAGTCTTCACTCGCCAGTGTACCTGTCTTCTTTCTGTTCATGTTTGTGTTAAGTGAGCTATTTTCAATGTGAGCTACTTCTAATAAAGTTAGCTATTTTATGTCTGAGTTTTCAGGAAAAGGTGGGGTATAACATTAACAATTATCATCACCAAGATCATTATTATACTAAACACGCAAATAGGTCCTAACACTTCAAACCAACAAAAGTCCCTACAGCCAGAACACCCAAGACATATGAGCAAAAAACCAAACTGAAGGGTTCTGCCAAAAAATAACCAGGATAAACCAATCCCACTTCCAATTATAAAAGAGCAACAATATGAAGAAATAAAAGGATAACTAAACCTTGGAGCAGAGAATCCAATAAAATTAAATTTCTGAAAGGGTAAAAATACCCCACTAGAAAGTTTACAAATGCTACAAATAAGTATCTAAAAATAATTTAAAAAAACCAAAAATCAAGGCCAAAAAAACCCCTGACCCCTGAAGTAGATGAGTCAGTAAAATTGTCAGGACTTGTTGCTTTTGAATTCAGTAGGTCACTGAGGAAAACTGTTGTCAAAACACGTCTGGCCTTGAGTTTTTATTATTTACTATTATTATAATATTTTATTTTTAGTATTTGCATACTTTTCAGTGGGGTATTGTCACCCTTTTAGTAATTTTACTGACTCATCTACTTCAGGGGTCAGGTTTTTTGTTTTTGTTTTTGTTTTTGTTTTGTCTTGATTTTTGGTTTTTTTATTATCTTTAGATACTTATTTGTAGCATTTGTAAACTTTCTAGTGGGGTATTTTTACCCTTTCAGAAATTTAATTTTATTGGATTCTCTGCTCCAGGGTTTAGTTATCCTTTTATTTCTTCATATTGTTTTGCTCTTTTATAATTGGAAGTGGGATTGGTTTATCCTGGTTATTTTTTGGCAGAACCTAACACTTCAAAAACAGAGTGCACCTTTGAAGTATAGGCATAATATCTGAGGCTATTTCACACTGCACAATTATAGCACCATGATTCCTCTTTAACTGCAACATCCTATGGAATCCTGGGATTTGCCAAGGAAGGAGGGGCATTTAGTATTATCAACCAGAGAGCTTTAGTGCCTCACTAGGCTACAAACCCCAGGATTCCCTAGGATACAGCCAGGGCAATTAAAAGTGGGGTCACAGTGCTAAAATTATGTAGTATAATAAAAGAGGCCCTGGAGATAGGAGCTGGAATCCTTGTGGTGCACTGTACCAGTGTAACTATGGAAGCATAAAAGGAGCAGGCAGGAGGGAAAAGGCAGCAAACAAGCAGCTGTGTGAAGGAAGGAAGGCGCTGGAGAAATAGGCTGTTTGTAGACAGCCGATTTTGTCTGCCTTACCTCACTGCTGCTGAAGGACCCTGGAAAAAGTACAGCCATAATTTTTATTTTATTTTATTTTATTTTTTGAAAAAAGTACAATCAGGAGTAGAGCACCAGCAGGATTCTCGTCATAGCTGAGTGAACAGAGAGGTTTAAACTCTGAGTTCAAGCTCCGACTGATCCATGGTAACCTCAGTGGTAGATTAGGAATACAGGTTGACCCCCGTATCCACAGGGGATACATTCCAAGACCCCTGTGGATACCTGAATCTGTGGATAATAGGGAACACTATTATTTCAATGAGATGAATGCCTGAAGTTGACCATAGAATCACATTGGAGGACCTAGAAATGCCTAGAGAGAACATGTTTTTTCAGACGTGGATAAGTGAAACCATGGATACAGGAGTCAATCTGTATAAATATAATGTTTGCAGCAGATCTGTTCTTTGATCCTTGTTAGAATGTCCTGAACTAAGTACAGAAGGTCCACCTGACGTTTCTTGTTGTGTATCTGGAATGGCTAGACCACCTGGCCTGTGGCCTTCGATAGGGAAGGAACTACTGACCAATAATTCCTACAACTTTTTAAGTACCTGAAGAGCCTCCATTTTTACTTTCAAGAACCCTAGGTCTCTAAACACAACAATAAATACCTCCATTCCCCATCTGAAAAAAAAAAAAAGAAGAAGAGAGGGACACAGCAAGACTGCACCATGAAGCTTCTATAACTATCTTTCTAGAAAACCAACGATTGTAAAGACCCTTTTGTATAATCTATATGGTATTAAAACTAAACACTATAAAGAGATTTGCCCTCCCAACTGTCTGAGAAGCCCACCTTCCCACCCAAGCTATGTAACTCAGCAAGTTCCATAGACAGCCCATCTCTAATTATCTTCTTTGGAGGCCATGAGAGGAAAGCTTGGAAAAGTTACTTGGGAGGACTGCAAATCCCAGAATCCTATGGCTAGGAGATTCTGGAATCTGTAGCCCCCCCCCCAAAAAAATAGCTTTTCCAGGCTCAGTGAAAAACTAGGACCCACACAACATGTTTTTATGTCTGATGTGTAAAAGCCAAACTTCACCATGCATGTGTTTAGTAATGGCCATCATCCACTTCTCTCCTTCACAAGTTTGACTAAAACAAATGGGAACACACAAAGGTGACTGAGAAGAATAACTTTCTGGGGGATTTGTGTCTTATGGGGTTGATCCATCTCTCACCTGCTCTGTTGTGGCCACCTCACCATGACTCAGCAGAGCAAAGCTCCCTCTGTGGAAAACATTTGTGTTCAGTTGGGCTTTCAGTTGTTAGAAACTGTCAGCTACATGCAATGATAAGTTGTACTAAGCTACCCCAAAAAAAGCCCTGCTTACATTAATTTTAGGGGTTATTTTATGATTACAATATTTTATTGTGATATATGGCTTTATTGTAAGTTCTTTGGAAGTTGAGGCAGTATATGAGCTTTTTAAATCAATCAATAAATCCTTCTATCTCATTCTCCCTCCTCTACCCTAAATATTTTTTGGCAGTGTCCCGTTGCCCTGCTGCTTCAATAAACTTAAATCTCTGCCCCCTTCTTCTGTGCTGACCAACTGAAGATGGCTGTTCAATGGCCAAGCTCTCTGCTTCTTTCAACACCCTCCCTTTGGTAATGCTCTTGAACCCTCGTGTGATTATTACTCTGTTCACAAGGATAAGCTGGCCGGGCAGTTTCCATTTTATGTTTTTCATTACATTTCTTCAATGCCTATATAGAAAAATCAATGTTTTTCTCAGAAATGTAATACAGCAATAACCTCTCTCTTCCTTGCTTTGCCTTCCTTTCTGCTTGGTTGGTTTCCACAAGGGGGAAGCGGGCATGCCAGCAATAACCTAGTCTGTAGGATAGTGATGGGGAAGCATGGTCCTTTCTGATGTTTTAGACACTGTGTAGGTCGTTACATGCTTGAGAGCTAGAAGGAAGAGGATAAAGGATAAGGAAGTGAAGTGAAATCAGGAAGGGACAAACGAAGCAAGGCAAAGAGGCGATGGTCCAGGTACCCCAGTCTGTCTCTCTCTACCACTACTGCCCCCTGTAGGCACATACTTCTTACTGCAAAGTGTTGTTTCACTTTTCTCCACTTCCAAAACTTTTACCCACTATGGTTCAAGCCCTGGATACTCTATTCTGAGCCTACTCACACATTTTTCTCTTCCTTTCTCTGCATTGAGAAGTCCTATGAATTATAAGAGTTTAATTCATTTTTGTCCCACTTTACATATTGACACAAGTATCCACCTGTTTAAGTAAAAAGCTTCCCCATTAAAATCCTATTTAGGAAACACATGCAAGAGCAACTTTATAGACTGTTTAAAATTCAAGTGGCCATGTGGGAGTTGTACACACCAGCTCAAGAGCTTCTCCACTTCCTTCCCACTTGTTTTGCATCTTGCCACACACACCCAGCTTTTTGTCCCAATAGAAGTGGAAAACGCCTCAGCCAAAGCAGCTTGTAACTAATTGAAAACATCATAGATTTTCATTGATATTTCAGTATACCACAAAAGCCTGCTCCGTCACCTCCCCGTGGTTTGCACCTGACCTTTGACTCTTGAGGGCTATAACAACAAAGCTTCTGTTATTTAAAACTTCTCTTGATTTTATTTTAGTTTATTTTATTTATACCCCTCCTATCTCCTGGAGACCCAAGCTGCCTCACATATGAGCTAAACTATGGTACACAAAATTAGCAATAAAAAAGTTTAAAGTACAATTAAATAAGATACCATATTAAAATATCCATGCTTTAACCCCATATAAAATCAATTAAATCCATGATAAGAACAATTAGAAAACAATGCAACACATGAATCTCATTAAAGGCCTCTCCACATAGCCACAGATTCAACAAATGGTTGTTCAAACAACAACAACAACAAAAGTCTTTACTTGTCAACAGAAGGAGAACAGGGAAGGAGCCAGTGTGGTATCTTAGGGGAGAGAGTGCCATAGCCTGGGAGCAGCCACCAAGGAGGTTGTTTCCCAAGTCTTCACCAAATCTGCCTGTGAAGGAAGCAGGACCGAGAGTGAGGCCTCTCCCAAGGCTTTTTCAACTCAGGCAGGTTGATAAGGAGAGATAAGGTCTTTCAACAGTCTGAACCCAAACCATATAGTTTTTAAAGGTCTTGAACAGAACTTTGAATGCCTCAAAATTGACTTGAAGTTGTTTCAACATGGATGTTTCAACATGGATGTTATCCGATTTCTGTAACCAGACCTGATAAGCTCTCTGGCCACAGCATTTTGGACCAGCTGAAGTTTCTGAAGAGTTTCCAAAGCCAGCCCCATATAGAGTGAATCACAGTAATCCAACGGGATGTTATCAAGAAGACGTGTGTCAACATAGCCAGATCTGTCATCTCCAGGGATGGGCGTAACTAGTGCACTAGTTTTAACTGTGCAAAGCTGCTCCTGAACCTGGGCATCCAGGCTCTGAGTTAAGTCCAAAAGTACACCCAAGTTACAAACCTGAAACTTCGGCGGGGGTGGGGGGTAATCCCATCCAGCACAAGTTCCCTCATTTGTCTTACCTGAACTAAATTTCAGTCTGGTTAAGCTTCAGGTACCGTTCTGGTAGCAAATTATCTATATGCTAGCCAAAGCCCAACCTAAGTACACAGAGGCTCATCGCCAAAAGGCTGGTACCAAGTGATGAACTGGCCACAGCAGCTGTGAACAATGGTGCATAATAATTGTGATCTGCAGTGGTGGAAGGACTGCCTCTACAGATCAAATCATGCATCTTCAAGGTTGCTTGAGTACAACAGGGGAGGTGGGAGATATTTGAAATGGTAGTTTTACTTGCTTGAGCAGGCTGTGTAAATATGATGATCATGGGTGAGTTTACTCACACAAGCAGGCCCTCAAAATAAATCTGGCTTTTTGGGTATACAGTACTGTATTTACTGAACGCACAATAAATCCAATGTAGTCACCTTGGTTTGTTCCTCAGGGGATTCTGATATGAGAAAACTCCCACTAACACAATCCAGTGGAAAAAAGCATGCCGCATGTCAGTTACCAATCGACTAGATCAATTTTATTAATCTATCTGTTGTTATTTGCCTTCAAGCTGACTTTGGAGATTTTCAGACAGGAATGAAAAAAAGCATTTCTGTCCCAGAATCTCCACTCTCGCCCCTGTCCCGGCACAATAACAACTTTTTTTCAGAACTAGCTTGAGTAGCATCAACGGGGCAGCCCCCACTGATTCTCGCAAGAAGATGCGAGCACAGGAAATTAAAAAAGAAAAATACACAAGAAAAAGTGACAGCAAGCACAAAAACACACTTTAAAACTTCCAAGTAAACCAGGGAAGTTTTTTAAAAGTGTGTCACTTACCTGGATGTCCTGATCTCACCTGGAAGTGTTCTGGCAGGGACCTCCCATTGACACTGGGATCTCGCCAGCATAATGGGGCACCTTTTCGCTCGCAGGAACGTCTCTGAGAGAAATGGAACAGGGGATCTATTGACGGCTTCTCCCATCAATAAAAAGCAGCGCCGGTGGAACGGCAGCAGAACGGGTGCATTACGAAGGGGGAATGACATTGTCTGAAAAGGAGCCCTTTTGCAATTTCCTGGTGTTTGTGTAACGCCGCTTTTAACATGTCTGATAATCTCCTTTGACTTATGGCGACCTTATGAATGAGAGATGTCAGAGACATCAGCTACCCTACTCTGATCTTGCAAAGTGTGGCTTCCTTGGTTCAATCAACCCACCTGTAGTGCAGTCTCCCTCTCTTCCTACTGCCTTCCACTTTTCCAAGCATTACAGTCTTTTCCAATTAGTCATGTTGCCTCATGACATGTCCTAAGTATGACAGCCTCTTTGCTTCTAGTGAGAGTTCAGGCCTTATTTGCTCTAGGACCGATTTATTTGTCTTTTTAGCAGACCATAGTATCTGTAGAACGCTCCTACAGCAATACATTTTCAATGAGTCCATATTCTTTCTGCCAGCTTTCTTCATTATACAGCTTTCACAACCGCACATACAGATCTGAAATCCATCAGTCTACTAAGTATATTTATATCCTGGTCTATTTTTCATGGTGATGCTCAAGGCTAGGATTCTTGGTAGTGCTGTATCCAAGCATTCCCCAGATCAGCTTAGCTTTGATATGAGTTTGCTATGAGTAATTAGGAAAAGGAACTACTGTACACTTATTTTAGAATATATGAGCTCCATAGCAGAATTGGGAATGGGGAAGAGGTCACAGTTCAATTTGTCCCTTTTTTTTTTTTTTTTTGGTCTGTGGAGATTATCAGACGACCCAAATATCACACAACAAGGGCACTAGGAGATTGCAAAAGGGCTTCCCTTTCAGATGACGTCATGGAGTCGTCATGCTCCTGTGCCTCTTCCATTCCACCCACACGGCTTTTAATTCACAGGCCAAGCTGTGAATTGACCCATCGTTCTGTTTCTGTAATGGAACGACAGGTGAGCGAAAAGGTGCCCCGTTATGCTGGTGCGATGACAGCCCCAGTGGGAGGTCCATGCCGAACACTTCTGTGTGCAATCAGGACAAGGAGGTAAGTGACACACTTTTTTGTAACCTCCCTGGGTTACTTGTAGTTTTTAACTGTGCTTGGTGTAACTTTTTTACTTTATTTGCATTTTATTTTTGAATTTCCCGTGCACTCGTTCTCTCGCGAGAACAACCGGGAACTCAAACTAGGAAGTGAATGGGGCTCTGTTCAAGCTCCATTCACTCCTGAGCTGCTGAGGGGAGGGGTTGTTTCTGGATAAGATAAGTCTAAAAAATGGGCTTATCGTACAGGGATAGGAGGGGGGGGCGGGAGATAATATGGCAACATGGGGACACTTTTTTTGTCCCTGTCTGATCATCTTCTATCTATAATATTTATATACCACTGAATTGCCAATGCCCTCTTTGTCAGGAAATGACATGGATGTGACCACAAGATGGAACTGTAAGCTTAGAAATGAAAGTAGTTAAGCTCCAGTGGCAGGTGTGTGTGTGAGTTAGCATTTGAGAGTATGCACACATAAGATGCCTGATGTAACAGGCATTGTTTAACTGCCTATAAAAGGAGATGGGAATTATCTCCAGTGTGGGTTTATTGTGGATGGTGGTTGGCAAAGCAGTTTGTTGGTTTAAGAGAGATTGTCCTATACTCTGTATATATATTGTAAATATATTGCAGACAAAGATTAAAGCCCTCAAGTTGAGTGAAGGCTGGCCTTGTTGCTGTCTTTATTTGGCAAGCCAGAGCTCAAGGCAGTGTGCTGGGGTGAAGGAATTTTTCCTTCTCAGCCTGAAGTCTTTTGCAGAAGTCTCTCCAGAAAACCTTCTCCTTGGCGTCCTGTCGACGTGGAACAACTTTGCAGGTGGTCGTGGTGGACATAGCGCGTTTTTCTATGCCCCAACACTCTTTATTCAGTTACTTCTGTCCACCCTAATATCCATCTTCTAATTGTCGTACCAGACCACCTGAGGTATAGTGGGTAGCTGAGAAATGTAAATTGAGAGGGAGTCCCCCTTTTATACCAAGCAGGGTCTAAAATGCACATTCAGTCCCCCAGATCTCACAGATTTATTGCCAAAATTCAAGGAGCAGATCTGGGGAGAGGATGAAAACAGAGGACATTACCAAGAAAGAAAAATAACTGAATCTCCAACTGTTCGTTGATGAAGTGAGATCGTATTGAACTAAGCCGCAGTGTAAACTTTATTAAAGGTCACGCTAATGAATAGCTTAATTCTAGAATTATAAATTAACTCATGTGGTTTTTGCTTTGTGAACAACTGTGCTTTTCTGGAGCTAACCATCCCGCTAATGCAGGACCATAGTCACATAGAGAAAACAAGTTGAGGTAATATGGCTGTACCTCCATCTGCTGGATAATGCCATTCACTGCATTTCAGGGATGCCTTTTTATTTCCTCCCCATAGAGGCAGCTTTACTGGAAATGGGAATGTACACCGGTCTTCATTATAATGTGTGAAATTCCCACACATGTGGGGTTTTGCTGTGGGTGTCTGCTTCAAGCTATAGTGTCCCCAAATCCTCATGCCTTTTAAAGAACATTGTTGTTGTTTGAGATAATTTGCCTTGAAGTGGTTTGATGGCAGTACATGCAAAAGGGATCTAGGAGTCTTAGTGGATCACAAGCTGAACATGAGTCAGCAGTGTGATGCAGCAGCTAAAAAAGCCAATGCGATTCTAGGTTGCATTAATAGAAGTATAGTGTCTAGATCAAGGGAAGTAATAGTGCCTCTCTATTCTGATTTAGTCAGACCGCGCCTGGAATACTGTGTCCAGTTGTGGGCACCATGATTGAAGAAGGATATGGACAAGCTGGAATGTGTCCAGAGAGGACGACCAAAATGGTGGGAGGTCTGGAAGCCATTATGCCCTATGAGAAGCAGATTAGAGAGCTGGGCATGTTTAGCCTGAGGAAGAGAAGGTTAAGAGGTGACATGATAACTATGTTTAAATATTTGAAAGGATGTCATACTGAGGATGGAGCAAGCTTGTTTTCTGCTGCTCCAAAGACTAGAACACGGAGCAATGGGTGCAAGCTCCAGGAACAGAGATTCTACCTCAACATTAGGAGGAACTTTTTGACAGTAAGAGCTGTTCGGCAGTGGAACACACTGCCTCGTAGTGTGGTGGAGTCTCCTTCTTAGGAGGTTTTTAAACAGAGACTGGATGGCCATCTGTCGGGAATGCTTTGGTTGTGTATTCCTGCATGGCAGGGGGTTGGACTGGATGGCCCTTGTGGTTCTTTTCTCCCAATCACCTACCCCACTCTGTGACACATGTGTATACCCTGGCAAAATCAACTGGTGCTATCAGCTTCCCTCACACACACACACACACACACACAGGCAAAAACAAAATTTAGAACAGGAAAAATCAGGTACCTTATAATATTAAACAGCTATATCAAAGGCTTTCTGACAGATCAACAGAAACTGCTGCAAGGAAGGATTTCTGCCACTATTCGCCAAGCTTTTTCAGGGGAAATAGGAGCAGAGAAAGAAAGAAAGAAAAAAAGATGGAAGTCAAGCAACAATCAGTATTGTGTCACAGATTTAGAACTGTGATTAGCCCTTGCATTTGGAAGCAGTAATTCCACCAGAAACTTTGGACTGCCATGGCAAAGAGAAAATGTGAAGGCTGGAAAGAGTAGATCAATATCGAGAGGAGATAAAAGGCAATGGAGAAATTGGCTGATCACTATTCAGATCTCGTGCAGTCCCACCATCCAGAAAGGGTAATTAAAGCCATATTCTAATTAACATGTACTTTGCCCCCAATCAGAAGTATACTTTGCAGGTGGTGGTGGGGAACTAAATGAGGCTGGGAAGAAATGGGCTCTTCCTTGTGGATCCAGCTAAGGAAATTGAACCCAATCTTTAAGAAGTAATTTAGAAAAGGAATAAAAAGAGAGAGAGAGAGGAGGGAGGGAAGGAAGGAAGGAGAAAAAAAAGGAAGGGAAAGATGGAGAGATTCTTTTCATGGTTAGATGCAAAAGTGTCCAGACCTCTCACCAGGTACCCATGCTGGCCTCCTGAACAAAGGCATCTACAAACTACATGGAATTTTCAAGGATTTGCATGTCAATTCCAACAGCCCCTTCTAGAATGAGGAGGGCAGTTTTTAGCAGAGAGCACAAATGCATGTTGACCATATCCCTGTCTGACTGCAATTCCATCACAACCCAAGTCCAACATTAAGGTCTGCTGGCAGTCCCAATTAGAGTTAGAGCCAATGAATACATTTTTTAAGAGGGGGCTGTACCACAAGATCCTGCATCAGATACTATGATTTTTAACTTTACGAGATTGTAGTTACCTTCCTAATAGAGCATGCAACCCTTCTAGTGAATTGTGATGGTGTGTATCCAGGAGTCCTGTGTAGTGTCCTGTCATGCAGTAGGGGCTTCTGTAGCTCTGCAAGTCCCATAATGTTCTGGTGCCCATTGTGTGATGGGTCACATAGCATTCTGATGGCCATTGTACAATAGGACCCATAGCACACTGGCCACATGGTTGCACAATGGTCCTTGAGACATACTCCATCTCTTCTCCCCTCCTGAGAATACAAGCATTGTGCAACATTGCACTTCACCTTTTCATGATTGTAAGTCAGTTTGCAATGACATAAATACCTAACAGGATGCCAGCCACTGTTTTGTATTATTTTTAAAGGTATGTTTTACTTTGCTTTAATGTCATCTATATGTTTAATCACATTATAATATTGATCTTTTGTATGTTTTGACTATATTGTATTCGTTTTAACTGGTAGTCCTAGTTTTGGAGGGAAGGTGAGATAAAAAGAAACATCATCACTACCACCACCACCATAATAGTTGTCATCATTGTCATTGTCTTCAGGATTTTAAGAGTTGACTCATCATTCAAAAACTGACTGAATGGGCCAACCTCAGTTGAGATTACCAATAAGATTGAGGCCTAGAAGTAGAATGTTTGCTAGGAACATTGGTGATTTTGACCTATCCTCCCTTACCCCACTTCTAGCCCCAGATACAGGCAGTGGGCAAGTTGGAAGAAGGAAGTTCTCACCCAGGATGTCCATGGATAGTCCAAGTGCTGTTTGGGGGGATGGTAGTCAGTGTCTTCCATGTCAGGGGCGGTAGTGAATCCTGAATGTTAATTGATCAATCCTAGGAACTGAACCTTATCCCCATAAGAGGTTCAGCACCTTGGTCAGCTCCGCTGAAAACTAAAACCAAGAGCCAACTTCACTGTCCCACTGAGATGGAAGCCACCAACTGCCACTTTGTCCCAGTTTGAAAGAGGGACCCAGGTGCTCAGGTTCCATTTGCTGGTCTTTGGAACAGGACTGCCAGCTTTGGACAGCCCCATGCTCACCATCTGCTTCAATTCGTGCTCACCATCTGCTTCAATTCTTTCCAGATGGACAGAAGTGAGTTCCAGCAGGATTCAGTTCTGAAGCAGCTGGAGGTACTCAAAGAGGAAGAGAAGGAGTTCCAGAATCTGAAGGTGAGTGAGTGCAGGTAACAACTTTCCCCCGTGCTTCACTACCTCTAGGGTTAGGCCTCCAGGCATGGTTTGGTTACCTTTGTCTTCCAGGAAGAGTTTAGCACTCTCAGGAACAAATTAAGTCAGTGCATGTGGATTCAAGTCTACAGAGTGCCAATTAAAAGAGAACAAATCCACACCTCTATGAAAACTATGCGTAATTTATAGAGGGAATAGTTTTATCCTTCTTTTGTCATCACTGGTATTTGCAAATCAATTAATTTGACCTGGGTGAATTCACACAACCAGGATCATACATGTTGAAAATGTGGGCATACAGAATTCAAACATGGGATGGTGTAACCATGTAACTGCATCACCACCCACATAAATATGAACCCAGTTAGTATTTGCCACATTGTAGACATATAGAAAGCAGTTGTCTGGAGACACAATGAAGAATTCTTACATAATCCGGTTGGTAGGAGCTGCAACTTTAAACATCTTCTAATTTGATATTGCAAAACTAGGGGGGAATCTCAAACATTGTGGTTAAATCTGGCCCTTTAGGTTACACCATCCCATGTTTGAATTCTGTATGTCCACCATCCCTGCCCACATCTGAACGTTTCCCACATAACCTTCCCCATGACAGCATAATTTGGTGGCTTCCAATCTCTGGTATATTTTATCCTCCTTCTAAAAGTTTGAAATGCTTCTCCTCAGACTGTGTCCACATTGTAAAATTATAGCAGTTTAAAACTATTTTAACTGCCATGGCTCCATCATGTGGAATCTTGGGATCTATAGTTTGGTGAAGGTTTTGCAATGCTCTGGCAGAAAGCACTAGTCCATTTCCCTGAACTACAGTTCCCAAGGTAGTCTTGAATTGCTGTCTCCACTACAGAATTAAACTAATTTAACCCTCACTTCTCCTCGCTTCAGAGTACATTAGTTCCTTTTAAATAGTTTGCTAAACTATAAATCCCAGGATTCCATTTTATGAAGCCATGACAATTAAAAGTGATATCAATGTGCTATAATTGTGCAGTATGGGTATACCTTTAGTTACTTATAGTAAGAGCTTTAGCTAAAATAAACAGCATTACATTTTTGGTCCAGCCCTTATGGTATCCTGGCTACTAGAATGTGATCCTTGAGAACCTCTTTACAATTAAATTCAGCCCTTAGGCTGATTGTGGTTTTCTATCACCTGTGTTGTAAAAGGATAACAAATTGGCCCTAAGTTAGGGTTGTTCTCTACCACACTGCTGGCATTAGAAACAACACAATTCCTGGATAAACAACCAATGGATCAGATCAGGAGAATAACTGCTATTTTGGATTTGAAATCTACCTACAATTTCAGCAGTTCTGCATTTAGCGAAATCCGGGTTCTAGGTGCAATGCAACAGAGGTCCTACAGAACTGGCACTGCTAATTCTCAAGAGCTATATCTCTGCAAATAACAGTGAACTGGAAAAAAAACTGTAATGCTTACAGACCAAACCCTTATCATGCAAAACCCTACCTTAGCTTTCTTCTGCCAGCTATAAAATTGCTGCTGGGGTTTGACTGGGTGCCATTCTTTCTCCTCCCATGGCTAATAAACACCCATGGCAATGTGATCTTTCCCATTGCTTGAAAGATAGGCATGACTGAGAGGGTGGATGTTCAACAAGGAGGTACGAATACTCCTTCTGCAAGTCCAAAGAAAGACATGTATACAGGAACCTCAGGTCAAAGTCTCTCATCTTATGGTAACTCTTCTCTGGAAAACCAAAACAATCCTTGTGCACACCTCTCCCTTTGTTTTGGGTGAATAATTACAGTGGGTTTTTTTTTCCCTATAGCACAATTTAGTGTAAATAATTCTTTTAAAAAGAAAGACCACCCTACCAAAGAAATAAGGCCTTTCCCATTGTTCTTCTTGTTTATATCCTGTTTTCCCCAGTCTGGTATTCAACAATGTAAACAACTAAAAGTAGAGATCATGCAAAAATTACAATTAAACTATCTACTACAATTTAACTACAATTAAAAATACAATTAAACTATCAATACAATTAAACACAATTAAAAGCATGGCCTTTAAAAAGGAAAACAGCAAATAAAGACAATACAATCCATTCTGAAAGGCCTGATTCGCCTAGAGCAATGGTTCTTAACCTGTGGTCTGGGGACCCCTAGGCGTCCACAGTGTCCTCACAGGGGGTCCTCAAGGCTTGAAGGCTGCTTGGTCACCTCTCCCCTGCAGTGGAGTGACGACATGACAGGAGAAAAAGCAAAGGTTGGCTGGCTTGGCCTGTGCATTGCCATTAAATCCGCTCCAGCCACAAATTTTCAGGAAGAAGCAGGAGAAAAGTCTTTCCTCCCCCCCCCCCCCATGCCTCTGAGGGAAGGTGTAATGGATGGTGTGATTGTGTTGTTGTTGTTGTTGTTAGGGTTTTAAATCTTGGGAGACCATGGCAACAAATGATATTTCATAGAATCATAGAGTTGGAAGAGCCCACAGGGGCCATTTAAATGGCCCCTGGTAAAGAAAAAGTTGGGAGCCACTGCCCTAGAGTAATCAATTCTCAAAGGTCTGTAGAACCAAAAAGGTCTTCTTCACCTGTCTATATAAGCATAGCAAGGAGGTTGGCACATACCCTCCAACTGTTCTGACTGAGCTCAAGGTGCACAAATAGTTTGCACTCAATTAACTCAGCAGGGGGAGAGGAGAGGAGGGGTGTGATCTTGCCCTTCCCTGTAGGCTCAGGCAAAAACAAACAGCTGCAGCTTATCCTAGCTTGTGTGTTCTTCCTCATTAATAACTCTTGCCATCTCAACTACACTCTAAGGCTGCTTTTGGCCATGCTTGTCCTGGCTTTTATCTGAGAAATGTTGGAGGGTATGGTGGGCAATCTTACCTTGCTAAACTTTTCCCATATCTTCCAGGATCCTACAAATGGATACTACAGTGTGAATACCTTCAAAGACCACCACTCCACCCCCACCATCTCTCTTTCGGGCTGCCAGCCAGAAATGAGACCTGCCAACAAGCAGCGTGTGCCGACTGGCATGTCCTTCACCAACATCTACACGACCCTGAGTGGACAGAACCGCCTCTACGACTACAGCCAGCGCTTTGTCTTGGGCATGGGAAGCAGCTCCATTGAGCTGTGCGAGCGGGAATTCCAGCGGGGCTCCATGAGTGACAGCAGTTCCTTCCTGGACACGCAGTGCGACAGCAGCGTCAGCAGCAGCGGCAAGCAGGATGGCTACGTACAGTTTGACAAGGCTAGCAAGGCCTCAGCCTCGTCTTCTCATCACTCACAGTCCTCGTCCCAAAACTCAGACCCCAGCCGGCCTCTGCAGAGGAGAATGCAGACCCATGTGTGAAAAGTGGGGAGAGGACAGAACTGGAAACGAGCAGGCTGGGAGGGAAAGCAGGACAGGATGGGACAGAGAGACAAAGGGAGCTGGTTAAAGGAGCCAGCCAGCCTGAAGCCTTGCCCTGCCAGCAGGTGGGGGGCCTGCTGGGGACATCGGCATCTTCCGGGGTGGGGTGGAGGCTGTTCTGTAATTTTATTTGCATTCTGGTGGCTTTTATTTCCCAAAGCATTTCTCTCCCTCTCCCCACTCTTTAGAGTAAAAAAACTATAAGGTGAAGGGAGCTAGAAGAAGCCGGTGTTGCAGATAAAACTGTCCAAGCAAAGAGGTGCATACCTTCCTTCCTAGACCCTTTGACCTCTATTAAGCAGGTGGAGCGAATCCACGGCAGCTGAACCCAAACTAATTTTAAGCACAACATCTATTTTCTTCCTGTAGCAGACTGGGCTTAGGGGAACGGGAGCAAAGAAAGCCAAGAGCCACACACTTCACTGTTCCTTTATGTAACGATTTGCCTCTTCTTTCAGAGAGAGAAAAGCCAGGCTTCTAAAACACAACTCCAGAAGAGTACATTTATCCGCAGTCTTTAGCAGGACACTAGGAATACCTGCCTTTTCCCTCTTTCCTTCCAAGTAATATGACCTGCCTGGACACAAGATGTCTTGAGAGGGTACATGGTCTTCCTGTTGACCAGCCATTTTATACTTCCCAGTTCCTCCAGTGCATAGCACTCCCAGTTCTAGCTGAGGCGGGGGCAGGGGACAGCCATACATGCTACCTTTCTAATAATCTTCTATTGGCAGTCGCTTCATGGAGATAGGATGACCAATGCTGCTAGTGGTTTCCCCCACTTCCTCTTCCTTTGTGACACCATTTCCTGACTGCGGACACTTCAGAGATGGTACACCTGCAAAGCTGTTAAGTACACCAGCCAACTACCCTTCCCAATGCTTTTTCCCCATTTGCAAAGCCGTAACCCCCTCCCTGAAATGTGTTCTTCAAGCAACCTCAAAGAGTGTGGCTTCATTTAAGGAAGTTCAGTGTATGAGGGTGGGAGGGGAACAGCCATTGGTGTAACTTAATGTACACTCTTAATTTTGGTCTTTTTTTTAAATTTTTTTCTTTCTTTCTCTTTTTGTTTGGTGTTTAGTGTTCATAATATTACAGTGTGTCTTTGGACTAAAAAAAACAAAAAAACAAAAACAAAACAAAACCAGTTGGAGTTGGGAACTTTTAAAAGAGTTGCTTCTCAGCAGAACACACATTGCCAGACACACACATACACGCACAACAAGAATGCAAAGGAACTGTTGGTGGATGGAGGACTGAGCTCAATGTGACAATCACAGAGAAGACACGCCCAAAGTGGGATACTGAGAGCCAACATAGAGCATTTTTCTTACTGCAGCTTGTGTATTTCTATCCCCTTCCTCTTACCTCGACCCCTCCTCCCACCTCCATCAATAGCACAACTGGAAGATTAATACAAGAATTGTTACAAGCACTTTTGCAGTGGGTTCATTTGAAGGTTTGCCAAAGGAAAGATCCTCGTTCCGATGCAAGCTTTACAAGCCAAAGGGAACATCTGGCAGTTGGCTTTGCATGTTGTCAGTTCAGATCAAATATGAACAGGCAGGAAGCAACCCAAGAAAATGTCATCAGTAGTTGACATCCAGAAGCCAACTAGCTTCTGCATGGTCTCCATTGGTCCCTCAGTGGTTTCCATCTGCCATGTTGTGAATGGTTACCAAAATAGTCTGATGGTATGGGGAATGTGTGGCCTGTCAGATGTAACTGGACTACAACTCCCATAACTCCTGGCCAGCACAGAAATTGAGTGGAATGATGGAGAAGTGAGTATTCCCATCCCTGGTGTACACTGTGTTGATCTAGCAAACACTGAATGTACAGTACATTTGACTTCCTTCTGAATTACCTTTGCAGATAGCTACAGACTTTTTTAGTCGATGATTGCACAGGTTTACATTTTCACGTAACAAGCATTAACTCAGGAAGTGTAATAAAAGGCCTATTCAAACTACAGAATTACAGCGCTATTATTCCACTTAAACTGCCATGGTTTCATCCTGCTGGATCCTGGGACTGGCAGTTTAGGGAGTGGCATTTCGAATTCTCAGCCAGAGCACTTTCATGTCTCACAAAACTACACACCTCAAGATTCCACTGGATGGAAACATGGAATTCAAAATGGAATAATACTGCTATAATTGTGTAGTGTGAATGGGCCCCAGGACTGTTCAAGCAACAGTTGTTATGACTACCCAGTCCAGTATAGGGAAGCTACAAAAAGCAACCCTTTCAAACCACAGATTGGTCAATGAGCTGAATATTGATAGAACTAGTGGTTAGATAATTTACTTCTCTTGCCTACAATTCACATGATCCCCCAGATAGTGCACAGAACTTTTCAAAACTTAATATAACCACCACCACCCCAAGAGAGGGAAGGCTATCCACACCTAAAAGGAGTTGACCAAACAAATCAGCTTATTCAAGTAGAGAGGGGTGGGCTGATGGTCTTTCTCAATATCCCAGCCCAAGTCATATATCCAGGGGAGGGCTGGGGGCCATATCCACTATCATCATTATATATCCATAACAAATGGCTTTTTCCTTTTATTCAATGTGCATGCTTACATGGACTTGGGAATTTCTGCAGATCTCAGCCAGAAGTTAGTGCAGGCCTACAAAGGTCTTATGGATGCTTGCAGTTCCTTATTTTGAAGTAAGGAGCTAAGAGGTAATGGCTGGTATCCTGTTAGAGACAAACACATAAAGCATGTCTAGGTCCCTTTCTGAATGAGGCACAAGAGGCAATTCTCTAGCCTCTTATACTCCATCCAAAACCTCACCCCCCACATCAGCCCAGTCCTATGGAACCATCCCTATGGGAGTGGGGAGAGAGGCGACCAGGCAGCAGGAACTCCATCTCTGTCCCCCTGCACTTTCCCCATGAGGGATAAAGAAACAACCACGATGTCAGTCTTCTGCCTCTGTAGGAAACGGCAGCGGGACAGAGAGGGAGTTCCTGCTGCCCAGTTGCCTCCCTCCCTCCACCTATATGATCATTTAAAAGCAGCAGCAGCAGTCCCATGGAGTTTCATTCCGGCAGCAAAGGGGGCACCTTTGCAGAGCAGCTACATTACATGTTTCCCATGTAAATTTTCAGCTAGCATTCATTTTTGCAGCACACATAGTCACACTCTTTCAGGAGAAAGGTTGAGTGCTGTGCAATGAGACTTGAGTATGTGATTCCCTGCTTCAGAATCCCCAGGGTCACTCTATACCCTTTAAATGGCCTGATTTGGCAGGGACAGTCCCAATTAATCCTCTGCCTTCCCACTTTTTCAACTGCCATTAATATGTCCCAGTTTCTCTCTCACCGCCTTTGTCCTCAGCTTACTTCAGTTGCTGCAAACCAAGTTTGAAGAGCAAAAGCAGTCTGCACTTAATAGACTCAGCAATGGTGGGGAAGGGAGAGGAGGGGTGGAATCTCACCCTTCCCAGTAAGTTCAGGCAAGAACAAACTGCTGCAGGCTCTCCTGGTTTGCATATTCTTCCTCATGATTATCTTTTGCCATCTGATGTTACTTGGCCACATGTGTCCCAGTTGTTTGTGAAATGTTGAGGGGTATGTCATTGTGTTCATCTGGAAGCTGAAATCTGAAGAAAGTAAAGAGCCAAAACCACTTTTTTGACCAGGCAAAAGCAAACGTATCACTTGAGAATGTTTCTAGAATGCCTGGGCCAGTCTTGAAAAGGACCATCGAATGGGGAAATTGGAGGATGATGTTCCTTCCCTATTCCATGTACACACCCAGATGGACTGGCAGTTGACTCTTACTTGAAGGATGAAATTGGATTCTCCACTGTGCTTAAGGCCAATTTAAGGGACCCAGGACATGCTTTGGGGCATACTACACAGCTCAAATCTCCAGCCAAGGGGAATGGCTGTGGCGTCAGCAAAAACAGTGACAGGAATGGCATCAGCCACCTGAGGGAGTGCCTCATTTTCCCCAATGGTAAGGCCAGCCCTGATGCCTGAAGCTTCATAGTGCCTGCCATCCATCAAGGCTGAACCTGTGTGTTCCTACTCCCACCAATCCATATTCCTTTCTGACTCAGTCCACAGTCACTCATGAGCTCTGGTCCCAACCTCAATCTATGAGATTATCTTTTCTATAGGGACTGGCCTGAATGATGCTTCTTCCTTACTGTGGTATAGTTCTCTCTAGCTCAGCAGTCAACTTGTGTCAGAGCTGTACAAACTGAGCAAGGTGGGCCCCAGTTACTACGTGCTCCTGTGTACCACCACTGGCTTTTTAAAATATTTGCATGCAGAGCAGCAACACTTCAGGGACAAGTCTCAGCTCGCACCCTTATCCCTGCCCTATTGGAGGGTCTACTAAGAGCAGAGTCAGGGAAGCCTAGCTACTGCTCTGAACTTCCTTCATCATCATCCAGGGAGTAGGAGTTGGGACTCCTCTGTTCCATTGAAAGTTCCCCAGCCTAGATAGAAAGAGCTCCCACAACTACTCATTTGCTTGATATACAGGGATATTCTATGCTACAGGCCCTTTCTTGCAATCAGAACTGGCAAAAACCCCGACTAGAGTTGCCAGGTCAAGATTATCCCAAGCCCTGATATTTCAGGTCCACAATATGACAACTACAGATGACCTTTTGTGATGTCGTAGGGAGTAGGCCCTGGTGATATCATTAACCATGATACATTAAGCAGCAGCCGCAGTCTAAGTCATGAGGAATATACAGCATACTTACACTTTTCAGGTCAGCACACCTGCATAGAGATTCCTCCCCCTCACCCAGAGAGCTGGCAAAGGGGCTGCAGACACTGGGAACCATACCAACTATACACACACATTTTATGATTTGAGAGAGAACCAGGCCTATTTTCATCCCCTTATTTTGGCGTTACTAAACCCTAGGCCATATGCTCCAAACAAGAACTTTAGATGAACTTCAGAAGAAGAATCAGGAATTGCATAGAGTGATGGAGTGGGCGGTCACACAAGGACATTCTAATGAGATTTCTAACAGAGGTTGTGATATATGAATAACCCAAAGTGTGGCTTTGGGCTTTATTTCAGATTCCTGTTATATTGCTGATAGAAATGCAAGAGAACAGAAAGTGAATAGAAACATCATATAAACTGAGTGGACAGGCTGTTGCAAGCAGGGGTTGTTGCAGAAAGAGGTGCTAGGCAATGACTGTTAAAAGACATGTATTTCACATTATGCCTGAAGACGTTGCAAAAAGGATTCCAGAGTCAATACTGTCCACACTGACTGGCTGCAGCTCTCCAGGGTTTCACCTAGCTATAGCCAGAGATGCTAGGGATTGAGTGTGGGGGCTTTTGTGCTCTATGGCTAATATTCTGTTAGTGACACACACAGGTGTAAGTCCAACTTACACCTGTGTATGTCCTTTTTTGGGTCATTGCCAAAAGAGCCCACCCGCCCAAACTCACCAATTAGCTCCATGCCCCCATGGCCATCAGTCATTGGTGGAGAGTGGAAAAGGTCAGAGAGGCATTTGGCTATGAGTTCATAGCATACTCTCCAACTGTCCCAATTTGGCAGGAAAAGTCCCAATTAATCCCCTGTTGTTCTACTTTTCCCATTCCTTTTCAAATGTCCCAGTTTCTCTCACCATCTCCAACTTTCCATCTTTGTCTTCCTCTTTCTTCAGTTGCTGTAAACTGAGTTCAAAGTGCAAAAGTAATTTGCACTCAACTCAGCAAAAGTAATTTGCACTCAACTCAGCAAGGGGGAAAGGACAGGAGGGGCAGGATATTTCCCTTCCCAGTAGTCCCAGGCAAAAGCAAACTGGTGCAGCCCTTCCCAGCTTGTATGTTCTTCCTCATTAATCATTTTTGCCATCTTGGCCCACACTCTGATGTTGCTTCTATGGTTCTATGATTCGACATGTGCCCCAGTTTTGATCTGTGAAAAGTTGGAAGGCATGTCAACTTGTTGCTCAGCCAATGTGCTGATGAAGCTGTGGGATCAAACTGAGACATGTTGGAGGCTATGCCGTAGCCATATGCAAACCAATGATATCACCCACTGACGGCTCTGGAGAGCCCCTGTGGATCTCAGTGGGTGATGCCATTGGTCTGCATCTGATCATGTGGACATAGCCAGATACTCCTCCAATTCCCACCAGTCACTGAATAGCTGTGGGGAAGGTACAGCTAAACAGTGAATCCAGCAGAGAGGGGCTTAAGAGGAGATATGTAAAGTACTTCAACCTGTGGAACTATCATGCTATGATATCATCCTATGATATAACAGTGGTTCTTAACCTGTGGTCTGGGGATCCCCAGAGGTCCACAGTGTCCTCACAGGGGGTCCACAAAGGCTTAAATGTTTCTAGGCCCACCTCCTCCCTGCAGTGGAGCAGTCACATAACAGGAGCCAAGGCAAAGGCTGGCTGGCTGGCTCGGCCTGCACATTGCCATTCAATCCACTCCAAGCCACAAACTTGCAGGAGGGAAGCAGGAGAAAAGTCTTCCCTTCCCCTCCAGTGCCTCTGAGGAAATGTAATTGTATTAGTATTATTACTATCAGGTATTGTTGTTGTTGTTTTAAATCTTCAGTTAAGTCTTGGGGGTCTATGGCAGCAAAAGAGATTTAAAGGGAGTCCCTGGTAAAAAAAAGGTTAAGAGCCACTGTTATATAGGATCTTGCCCAAGGACTGGAAGCTTGTTAGTTATTCCCAGCTAGAATAAATCCATTCGTTTACCACATTGGTGAATTCAGTTTGCTTCAAAGGCTCTATTCCAGCCATGCCTAAAATAGGCCAAGGTGTGTTAAAAGTAATCACATGTCTTCTTCCCAATGAGCTACACATCAACCCAGTAGGTTTCCATAAAAGTGTGGCAGAGGATTCTGGATGAAATCCTAAGAATTTTACAGCAATTATATGGGCCATTTGCATGATCAGATGTGCAAGGGCTAAACCTGCACAGTCCAGAACCAACGGACAGACGGACGGCATTCTCGATAGCTAACTCCTTATTAAATGCTTCATGAGTCAAAGGCTCTTCTCTTTCACAAAGCTGGCGAACCAGGCATTGGTTTGAGACAGCTGCTTTCCTGATTCGAACCAGCAATCGGGTGAGCTATTTAGGTTGATGCTCCTCAAAATCCCTGGATAATAGGCTCTGCTTTTAATTATTTGCCATGCTAGCTTCGCTTCTAATTTTCCAACCTGCACATGGAAAAACATTAAGCTAAGGCACCCTTGGTTAAAAGAAAGAAAAAAGTGACAGGTGCTTATAGTGTGTGCTTGCACCAGCCAAACATGATTAGGTTTGGCCTCAATGACAGAAAACAGGAGAATGTATTATTATCATTATTGTTAGTGTTGTAAATGGGAAGATGGGAAAAGGTAAGCTTGGGAACCCCCAAACTTTTGCTAAACATATGCCTTTGCTGCCACCTACTGGTCATATGCTGGCATCCTAACTCTCTTGCTCCACAGAAACCTCCAAGGCTTTTTGGTCCAACAGCATGGTGGAGGACCCACCCTATTATATCTCACACATAATTCATGAAGCTTGATTAATATGCAAATACTTGGCTGCTGATCAGCCCTCACGAGCAGTTAATGATTTGTTCAGAGACCCAGCTGCCTGCCAGTACTTCCCCCTCACTTGTTTTTTTTTTTTCCTTTAGTTTACTGTCTATGGCTGGAGCGGCTTCAGCCATCTGTTCATTAATATGTAACAAGCAACAGTGATAAGCAATTAAACTGGCTGCAAATTAACAAATTTGCTTGGGGAGCAGCCTTTTGAGTGCTTGTTTGTTTCATTAAACCTTAAACTCATCAAGAATCCAGAGCAATGCAGGGATGTGTGTCGCAGTCAGAGCCCAGTTGCAGGTATGTTGTGTTTTTTCTCAGCAGGAAGAAGAAGAAGTTGTCCTATATTTCTAAGAAAATAGACAAAGCAGTTTTACAAAGCAAACTCTCGGCAAGGATTTGTGCAAAATCCACCAGTGACACTGTAATTAGGGAAACATTAAACTGAGTGTTGTAAGGATTTAATGTTAGACAGAGTGAAGCAGTAGCCTCGGGCAGCAGATTCTCGGAGGTGGCAGCAAGGGCTAAGCTGGGTGCCACACAAGGTGACCTGGATCTCCTAAGGTAGCATTCTGCCTTCAGGTGTGGTGGAAGATGCTCTCCCATTGCAAGTGTCAATGAAAGATTCAGCTCCCAGATCAGTTTGCTTTTGCTCACAGAATGGGAAGTGATGCCATCTTGCTCTTCACCTGAGCAAAATGTCTTGGTCCAGCCCTGTATTTTATGTTCTTCCTTCTCTAAGTCACAGGCTTTCAATACATATTTTCCAGGCCCAAAATATCTTTGCAGAAGAAAGCATTAGAAACTATGAAGAAATATATACTGACTGAACAGGTATTAATAAGGGTGTAACAACAAACCTGCCACATCCATTTAGCCCAGAGATACACAGGAGTTGCAACAGTTTTAGTTCTTTCTTTCTTTCTATCTTTCATATAATCATAGGACTTTATCAGACTAGCATCTAAAAACACTGTAATACCACTATTGAGGAAAGTGGAAACGTAGTGGCATTATTACATTAAGTATCGCATGTCGCTATAATCACACAACACTACTGCCACAGAATTATCACACAACCACCACTAGCACTTTAAGAATGGAATTTTACTTCTGTGGTTTAGCATGGGCAAGGTTTCAGCAAATCTTGTGAGAAGACGCGGGTCCTCTTAAAAACACCAAAAAACTCTTAATTAACAAAGCAACTCAACACATAAACACTTAAACAAACCTAAAAGCATGCAAACAAAACAGGACAGTTCAGTAAAAGAGTGTCCTGTCAATTGTTTTCACATTCTCACCCAGAAGTGTTCTCTCTGAGAATGGGGTGGGGGGGAAATGGACCGCCCAGTCATGCTGTAATCTCACAATTATAGCAGGATGTGTTTCCGCACACTTTTCAATATTGCAAAAATAGCGATATTGAGAGCTATTGATGGCTTGTCCCGTCAACTAAAAGGGACATGTTATTGGGAGATGGAGTAGATAGTAACCATGGGAGGATAACGACATTGTGCGATAGCAGGAACCTATTCGTGCTACCGTGACATTATAATCATGCTATTATAGCCTCATCTGATGAAGTCCGTAGAGTTCAAAGGGTCCTCAAGGGCCATCCAGTCCAACCCCTTGCCATGCAGTAATATACAATTAAAGCATTCCTTAAAGATGCCCATCCAACCTCTGCTTAAAGACCTCCAAAGAAGCAGAATCGACCACCCCCTGGGGCAGTCTATTCCACTGTTGAGATACTCTGACTGTAAAATAAGTTCCTCCTAATGTTTAAGTGGATGCTCTTTTCTTGTAATTTGAATCCATTTGTTCATGTTCTAGTTTCTGGGGCAACAGAAAACAAGCTCACTCCATCGGCATGACATCCCTTCAGATATTTAAAGATGGTTATTATGTCACTTCTCAGGGGCTTACCACACACTGAAGGAAAGCAGCAGTGCACTCAGGACAACAGTCCCTGTAGATAAAACTTCTCGGGGAGAACATGAAGAGAACCTACAGGATGCTCTTTTAATCAAAGCTTGCCTTTTCTTGGTACCTTTTTATGTTTGCTTAAGTGTTTGTTGGTGAACTTCTTTGGTTATTTATTTGTTTTTAGTGTTTTAGAGCAAAGTCTCGCATCTTCTTGCAAGAACAGCTGAAATCTCACCCATACAAATCCACAGACGTAAGAGAAATTTTTTCTTAAACTCACATGCACTGGCCAGCAGGAGGCGTTAATACTCTGTCATTAGAAGGCAATGCAAATACAAGTGTTAGTATAGCATGAGATGAAATCCCGTTCCTAAACTGCTAGTGGCAATAGTATTGCATGATTACGGTGATGTGCAATAATTACTGTAATCATGCCACTATGTTTCCGCTTTCCTGAATCATGGAATTACAGCATTTTTAGATGCTAAAGTCCTCAGTCTGGATAACTTTCCAAATAGAGGATCATTTTAAAGAAAAGAATGTCCTCTCTAGACCTTCAGAGACTATTCTATGCAAAGTACAATACATGGTCACACTCTACATAGAGGGTTGTGGAGACTTCTCTTTGTAATAGGAGAGGGTCACTTCACAGACACAGGAAGTAGACAGCTGGAGGAATGTCACACACAGAACAAGAAAATCCAGGGATTCTTCGAGCAGCTTGCAGCTACAGAATCGATTCGAAGCCCTTTCCCTTATCAAGGACAACGAGGAAGAACAACATGGACAGACTTCAGGGGTAGAGCAGGGGACCTTGAGAGGACCACCGCAAGGAACAGCAGCTGCGAAGCCTCAGCGGAGGCGTGTGGTGGTGGTGGGGGACTCCTTGCTGCGGGGTACAGAAGCAGTGGTTTGTGGGCCTGACAAGATGACTCGGGAGGTGTGTTGTCTCCCTGGGGCAAAGATCCGTGATGTGACGGAGCGGCTAACAAGACTCGTTAAGCCTACGGATCATTACCCCTTCCTTTTGGTCCATGTGGGAACCAATGATACTGCAAGGCACAGCTTTCCCAAGATCAGAAGCGATTATGAGGCCCTGGGGAGGAAGCTGAAAGAAATGGACGCACAGGTGGTCATCTCGTCTCTTCTGCCAGTTGAAGGGCATGGTCCAAGAAGGGAGAGGAAAATAGCTGACGTAAACAACTGGCTCCGTAGATGGTGTCGCCAAGAACAAATTAGATTCTTGGATCATGGGCTGCGCTTCCATGCGGGGGGACTTCTGGCAAGAGATGGGGTGCATCTTACAAAAGTGGGAAGAAATATTTTTGCCAACAGTCTCAAGAATTTGATCAGGAGGGCTTTAAACTGAGTCATATGGGGGAGGGAGACAGTATTCTGGAAGGCAAAAGGGCTGGAGAAAATAGTCAAACTGTCATAGAGGGAACAAGGCAAACAGCGCAAGGACTCAACAGTGGGAGGCAAAAAAACTTGCACAGGAAGCAAGTAAAGGGAACACATAGTCTTAGATGTCTCTACACTAATGCACAGAGCATGGGAAATAAGCAAGATGAACTTGAACTCCTCGCACTACAAAACAAATACGATATAATAGGCATTACTGAAACCTGGTGGGACGAGTCTCATGATTGGAATGTAGGAATAGAGGGGTATAACCTTTATAGGAGAAACAGGCCAAACAGGAAAGGAGGAGGAATAGCATTATATGTCAGGGATATTTACACCAGTGAAGTGATCCACGACATCAATACTGGAAGCCAGGTGGAGAGCATCTGGATAAAAATTAAAGGGGAGGGAAACAACAGGGATGTTATTGTGGGACTCTACTACAGACCCCCAAATCAGACGGAGGAATTGGATGTTGCCTTTCTAGAACAGATGAACACACATGCAGAAAGGAGAGATGTAGTAGTGATGGGGGACTTCAACTATCCTGATATTTGCTGGAAATCTAACTCAGCCAAAACTACAAGGTCTAGCAAATTCCTTACATGCCTGGAAGACAATTTCATGGTCCAAAAGGTGGAAGAGGCAACAAGGGGGTCAGCTATTTTAGATCTGATCCTAACCAACAGAGATGACCTGGTTAATGGGGTGCAAGAGGTGGGATCCTTAGGTGAGAGTGATCATGTTCTCCTGGAGTTTGTTATACAATGGAAAGGAGAAGCCAGGCATAGTCAGACACGCATTCTTGACTTTAGGAGAGCTGATTTCAATAAACTCAGGGAAATACTGGGGGTGATCCCATGGTCAGGAATACTAAAAGAGAAGAGACCTCAAGTCGGATGGGACTTTCTCAAAAAGGAGATACTGAAGGCACAATTTCAAACAGTACCATTGAGGAAGAAAAATGGGAGGTGTCTCAAGAAACCAGGATGGATGACTAAAGAACTTTCAATGGAGCTAAGTTTTAAACGGAACATGTATAGGAAATGGAAAGGGGGGGAAATCACCAAAGAAGAATTCAAACAGATAGCGAACACGTGTAGGAGTAAAGTCAGAAAAGCTAAAGCACAGAATGAGCTCAGGATTGCTAGGGAGGTTAAGAACAATAAAAAGGTTTTTTTGGGGGTATGTCCGCAGCAAAAGGAGAAAGAAGGAAATGATAGGGAGAAGATGGCAAAATGCTAACAGGGGACAGAGAAAAGGCAGAATTACTCAACACCTTCTTTGCCTCAGTGTTTTCAGAAAAGGAAAAGGAGGACCAACCTGAGGATAATGGAACCGAGGACACAATAGGGGAAATCCAGCTCAAAATAAGTAAAGAGGTAGTACAGGAATACCTTCTTAATCTAAATGAATTTAAATCTCCAGGACCAGATGAACTACATCCAAGAGTATTAAAAGAGCTGGCAAATATAATCTCAGAGCCATTGGCAATAATATTTGAGAACTCCTGGAGAACAGGAGAAGTCCCAGCAGACTGGAGGAGGGCAAACGTAGTTCCCATCTTCAAAAAGGGTAAAAAAGAGGATCCCAACAATTATCGTCCAGTTAGCCTGACATCAATACCAGGGAAGATTCTAGAGCAGATCATTAAACAGAGAGTCTGTGAACATTTAGAAGGCAATGCCATAATCACAAAAAGTCAACATGGGTTTCAGAGAAACAAGTCATGCCAGACTAATCTGATCTCTTTTTTTGATAAAGTTACCAGCTTGGTAGATGAAGGGAATGCTGTGGACATCGCATACCTTGATTTCAGTAAGGCCTTTGACAAGGTTCCCCATGACATTCTTGCAAACAAGCTTGTAAAATGTGGGCTAGACAAGTTAACTGTTCAATGGATTTGTAATTGGTTGACCGGCCGAACCCAAAGGGTACTCAGCAGTGGCTCCTTTTCGTCTTGGAAAGATGTGACCAGTGGGGTGCCACAGGGTTCTGTCCTGGCCCAGTGCTATTCAACATCTTTATCAATGACTTGGATGAGGGAATTAGGGGCATACTTATTAAATTTGCAGATGACACCAAATTGGGAGGAGTAGCTAATACCCTAGAGGACAGGATCAAAATTCAGAATGACCTGGATAGACTGGAGAGCTGGGCCAAAGCTAACAAAATGAAATTCAATACGGAGAAATGTAAAGTACTGCATTTAGGGCGGAAAAATGAAATGCATAAATATAGGATGGGAGAGACCTGGCTGAATGAGACTACGTGCGAAAGGGATCTAGGAGTCCTAGTAGACCACAAGTTGAACATGAGCCAACAGTGTGATGCGGCAGCTAAAAAGGCCAATGCAATTTTGGGCTGTATCAATGGAAGTATGGTGTCTAGATCAAGGGAAGTAACAGTGCCACTCTATTCTGCCTTGGTCAGACCTCACTTAGAATACTGTGTCCAGTTCTGGGCACCACAATTCAGAAAGGATATTGACAAATTGGAGCGTGTCCAGAGAAGGGCAACTAAAATGGTGAAAGGTCTGGAAACGATGCCTTATGAGGAGAGACTTAGGGAGCTGGGTATGTTTAGCCTGGAAAAAAGACGGTTGAGAGGCGATATGATAGCCCTGTTTAAGTATTTGAAGGGATGTCACGCTGAGGATGGAGCAAGCTTGTTTTCTGCTGCTCCAGAGACTGGAACACGGAGCAATGGGTGCAAGCTCCAGGAACAGAGATTCCACCTCAACATTAGGAGGAACTTTTTGACAGTAAGAGCTGTTCGGCAGTGGAACACACTCCCTCGGAGCGTGGTGGGGTCTCCTTCCTTGGAGGTCTTTAAACAGAGGCTGGATGGCCATCTGTCGGGGATGCTTTGATCAAGATTTCCTGCGTGGCAGGGGGGTTGGACTTGATGGCCCTCGTGGTCTCTTCCAACTCTGCAATTCTATGATTCTATGATTCTAATGCTTTCTAGTGAAAACATTTACATTGGCCAGTTTTTCAAGGCCATATAGGCCATAGTCCTATTATAGCAATAGCACTTCTATTTCTATACCGTTTATCAGTGTCAAAGCACTCCCTAAGCGGTTTCCAATGTTTTTAGCTAATTGCCTCCAACAATTAGTACTCATTTTACTGACCTACGGAAGAATAAATGGCTGAGTCAACCTTGGAGTCCTCTGAGATCAAACTCATAACGTTGCGGCTGCAAGACCAGCATTTAACCACTGTGCCACCAAGGCACCCTATTGAGATGCAGTTGCTACCTGCTAATCTTCCTTTCCAATTTTCCCTCCAGTCAGCCATGGGGAGGCATTGCATCAGAACTGCCCAAACCCCCAAAATGTTTCTTCCCTGTATGCCAGAGAGAAGACTGAAAGAAATTCACCCTCAAGCTAGCAGAGGAGCAATAAATGGCACAATTATGTTAGTCAGATTTCTAGTCCAATTGGACTCATGCAACAGTCATGACAATAGGGGAAGACAGTTTTATTCCCTAGGACAGAATTAGGATAAATAATTCGACTTCCTGGATCAAATAATAATAACAACAACAACACACCAATCTGCTTTTTATTGGGATTAAATCTCATGGGAATTTTGCCAACAAATGGAACATCCATTGAACTAAGGAATATCAAGTGAAATCCACAGTAGAAACTGGAGACATCTCAAAATGCTCAAAAGATTATTGTTTAATTTTTTTTTTTAAGCCTGAGGCATTTTGGCCTGTATTGTTCTTTTTTGAGGAAGGCTTTCAGAGTACACACAGGCCAAATCATGTCAGCCCTTTTTACTAATGAAACAATAATCTTTTGAGCATCTTGAAATGTGTCCCCAGTCTTCTGTGGATTTCCTCACTGTGAAATAGAAACCCTTCACTCTCCATGGGCCATTTCACTCTTTATGAGCAGGCTGGCCCCAGACATTTTGCCACCTGAAGCAATAGACAAAATGGCACCCCATTCCACCCAGGAGTCAGAGTTCAAATTTTGATACACCTGATGATACAACGGGCCCCAAGCCAGTTTAGGGGACATCCATCTATCCCCCAACAGCTCTGTCCTCCAGCACTTTGAAGCTGCGCTCTCTAGTTTTCACAAAGAAGGCAGCTGCCTCACTTTGCCTAATGTTAGGGCCAGCCCTGTTTATGAGGCCATTGTGTCTGCAGTGGCTTCACTGGTGTTGTAAAGGAAGGTAGCCAGCCCAAAACACAATTTGGGGATTCAAAGAACCACAATCCATGTTTCCAAATTTAATATACACATAACAATTTTTAGTATTTCTATAGTGCTTTAGATGTTTAAAAGTGACACACACATGCACATGTTCTCTTGGTAGTTATTTACAACCATGTACTATACCAGTACAGTATTAGCATCTCTCCATTGCTGGTGGGAAGAGGGGGCTGAGTAAAAGTCAGTTGCCAAAAGGCTGTCAGTACAAGGTCATTAGCACTCAAGGTGAGATTGAGCACACTTTGACTCTCTAAACCACTAAAAAAATGCTATCAGAGTTTATTACCATTGTTTCTTCTGCAGAAACAAAATTGGTGTGCTGAACAATGCTCCAGAGAACCAACGTTTTTCGCTGCATTATGTGACAATCTGCTTTCTTTTAAGTTGCCGGCTTTATTTATCAGTTTGCATAAAGCAACAAACTCTTTAATTAGGGAATGCCATCTCATCATTGCCCTATAAAAGTGCTAACTTGGTTGTTAGGTTTTTAAATAGGGCAGCGATATCATGAAAGTACTTTAAATAGTTGTCACATCTGCCTCGCTCCAATAAAAACCAACTTTTGAGCTCAACTGAATGGCCCTCAATGTATGAGTGGATGAAACATAGATGAGAAAATCTCACACACACATTTTTACACTGTCCATAACCCCCTTAAAGGTCTAATGGTATTCTCAATTATTGTACTTTTTCAGGCTCGAGGTTTCATTTTCAGTGTTTAGCTCCTGAAAACAATGGACGTATCCACACTATTCTGTTGTATCCTTCTCATACCACTTTAGTTGTCACAGCTTCATCCTTCAAACTGGAAGCAGAACTCAAGTGGAGTGCCACAGGATTCTGTCCTGGAGCCAACACTTTTCAATATTTTTATCAATAATTTAGATGATGAGGTAGAAAACATAGTTTCCAAGTTGAGGGAAGTGATAGTCCTATGTATTCTGTGCTAGTCAGGCTTCATCTGGAGTACTGTGTTCAGTTCTGAGCACCTCATTTTAAGAAGGATACGGACAAGTTGGATGTAGTTCAGAGAAGGGGCAACGATGATAAGAGGTATGGAGAACAAAACATATGAGGAAAGGTTGAAGGAGCTGGGCATGTTCAGCTTGGTGAAAGATTGGGGGCAACATGCCACTTTTTAAATACTTCAAGGGCTGCTACCAAGGCTGCTGACACACAACAGGAATAATCCAGTTTTGACACCGCTTTAACTGCCATGGCTCCATCCTGTGGAAAGCTGGGATTTGTCATTTTGTGAGATATTTAGCCTTCTTTGTCAGAAAGCTCTGGTGCCACAACAGGCTACAAATCCCAGGATTCCATAGGATGGAGCCATGATAGTTAATGCGGTGTCAAACTGCATTATTTCTGCAGTGTGTCAGCAGCCCAAGAGGAGGGTGCTGGTTTGTTCTCTACTGGTAGAAGAGAGGGTAGAACTAATGGTCTTAAGTTACAGGAAAGTAGATTTTCTTGAACTTTAGAAGGAACTTCTTGACAGTGAGATGAGTTTGACAATGGAATCAATTGCCCAGATTGGTGGTGTCTTCTTCTCTGGATGGCTTCAAAAAGAGACTGGACAGCTACCTGCTGGGGATGATTTAGCTGAAGATCCTACACCGAGTAGAGGGTTGGACCTGATATGGGCCCTTTCCAACTCTACGACCTCAAACCTCAGACAGCCACACATAGTGAGAGGCACTTCCTCAAATATCAAGATCCCAAGTCATGTAAGGGCTTTAAATGCCATCAGAAGGACCTTGAATTCAGACTGAAGTTTTCTATAATATCCACTCCAGAGTTTCCTCCACCTCCTTTCCCTCTCCCCTCCCTTTGGATTTCAGTTTCCTTTTGGCTTTAAATGCCATAACTGACTTCCAGGGAATTGACTTCATTTTCATTTGGAAAGACAGATAATGTCTGACTGTGCTTAGTGCTATGATTTCATGTCTGGAAGTAAGGGCTGGGATGACCTGTCAGGCACTGGATCGAGAACAGCAGCCAGGGAGTCTGTCAGGGGCTGACATATCAGACACAACATGGTGAGACATGCTAGGCAGTTTATTTCCGTCAGGCATACGTATTGTGCAGGGCATGGGATACACTGAAATAAACCAAATAAACCAAGGCAGAGAGCCCAAAATAGGTTTTTTTAAGATGGGAAGGGGCTCAACATTGGCAGGCAGGTCATTGTTAATTCCCCCTACTTGCAGGTAGGTTTTTACAGAATAATAAAAATGTGGAAGGCATTGCATTAAAATAAAAACCACTGGCTAAAGCAGGAAACAATCTGACTAGGATCGAAGCAATGGCAAAATAATAAATGAAATATTACAATTGAATAATTGAAAAGAATTAATATATTAAGCAAGGGAAAATATGTAAGACCCTATGAAGTGAATGCAATAAGGTCTCCTATCACATCCATTCTTCCACTATAATACTTTAAAAACAATAACTGTGGGAATATGTTAGAAAAGAAGTGGACAAAGGGCAGCCTACAGGCCCCTAAAATGCAGTCCCCAAAGCCCCCGCCCCATGCCCCAGACCTAGAAAATATTTAAAATTTTGGATACTTTTTGCTACTCCCCCCCCCCAAATTCAAAATCACTGCAAAATATACCTTTTAAAACATATCTTAAAAACCTCTCCCCCTCCCAACTGGCTGGAAATAAGCTGAAATCAAAATAAGAAGTAATATCATCAACTTCATGTTTCAATTTCGGCTAGTTTTCATAGGGTGTCCCTATGTGTGCCTTCAAGTCATTTCTGACTTATGGCAACTGTAAAGTGAACCTGTCATGGGGTTTTGTTGACAAGATTTGTTCTAAGTGGGGTTGCCTTTGTCTTCCTCTGAGGTTGAGAGAATGTGACTTGCCCAAGGGCACCCAGTTGGGTTCCATGGCTGGGCAGGGAATCAAATCCTGGTCTCCAGAGTCATTGTCCAACACTCAAACGAACCACTACACCACACTGGCTCTACAGAGTAAACACTGGAGATGGTCCCTGTACCTTTCATTGCTCTGTAGAATAACGAATTCAGCAGGTGTTGCTTGCTACCTGGACAAGCCACACAGGCTGAAATTCCCTATTCTACAGAGCCATAAAAGGTACAAAAATAATCTCCAGTTTTCACTCAGGTGAGGATTAGGGGAGGGAAACCACTGCATTATGCAGCAGTTTTAATGGTTGGAGGTTTGGGTAAAAAAAATGCCTGGGGAAAAAATCACCTGGGTTTCAGAGCTTTGGCAATCCAATGAAGCCCACAGGGAGGGTGGCACATAGGGGTGGAAACTGGCCCGCCCTTTCCATAATTAGCTAGCCCAGTGTCAGATGATACAGTGTCATAAACATCAGCAGACACCTTGGCAAGGAATCTGGGTTGCAAATCAAGATTGATAAGGAGTTAGTAAGGAATCACCTAGAGACTGTCTACACTGGTGGGAAACGCCACACCTACCTCAAAGTCATAGCTGAGATCTTCGATCCACAGTGGCCCCTTAATCACCACATGCACTGCACTTGTTCAATTATAGACTGGAGTATCCTACCACTCTGTAATAAAGGGTGACCCTAGGCTGATCATGTGTCCTGTATGTCATGTTATTTCTGACCACACAGCTTGGGCTGCTTTGGGGGAATTTTCTGTTCGCTCTTACATGCAAATAAGTGAATATACGTGGTCCCAGAGTACTGTATTACTGCGCAAAAACAGCATTCCATGCACCAGGCACCCCACCCTGACTTTGCGCCAAAGCCAATCCTTAGCTGCCAGATGGCCAAAAAAATCTGGGTTTTCCCCTCAAATGCAGAACAAACCGTGAATCTTACAGATCTTACAGTAAAAATGTGCATAGTAAAAAACATCATGTGTCAACTGTGCAGCGAATATGGGGTGAGTGCGGAGTTTTTTGCCTGTGTAGACAAGCCCCTAGTTAAACTAAATTAGTTCAGATCTGCAGGGCCAGATGAATTGCAGCCCAGAGCATTAAAGGAACTTGCTGACATACTCACAGAACCACTTGCCCCATCATTTTTTAGATATCTTGGAGAACGGGTGAGGTGGCAGAGGACTGCAGATGAGCAAGCATTGTCTCTCACTTCAAAAAGGCAAAAAAGAAGATCCAGTAAACTACAGGCTAGTTGGCCTGACCTCAAAGCCATAAAAAATATTAGAATAGATTATAGTATACAAGCGTCTGTTTGCAAGTATCTTGATAACGATGCAGAGATTAGCAGGAGCCAGCATGGGTTTGTCATGAGAAAATACTGCCAAACTAACATTATATCTTTTTTTTTAACCTGGGTCACTAGTTTAGTTGATGGTGAGAATGCTGTGGGTGTCATTTATCTGAATTTCAGCAAAACATTTGATCAGGTATTCTGATTAACAAACTGACTAAATATTGAATAAAATGGAAGTACTAACTAGAGCTGACCCAGCTTAGGTTCCAAGATTAGACAGAATCGGGTGCCTTTAGGGTATTTAGGCCTAATGAAGGAGAACATTTGAAGAGAAGAACACCGAAATAACTGCTGCTATGTTTGATTGTGCAAAGACATACAGAAGAACAAGGAAGAGGCAATCTGAATAAAAGAGAAGAGTCTCTTTTAGGCTACCCAGAAGGGGGAAAAGAACTGAGGAAGTTCTAAAATTAAGTCTCTTGTTAGATTCATGGCCCCTGCCTTGCCTGAGCATCACTGGACATTAACCAAGCCTGGGTAGTTTTTCCTGCAGACAGAAAAGGGCTAATAATGAAGATACCTTAGGTGCTTCTATCTCTGTACTATCTACTGAGACTTATTACAGCTGTCAAGATCCTATGGCATTTGGGTTCCTTTTCTACTGGAGATACTCAGGATTGGACCTGAGACCCTCTGCAAACTCCACCTTCTATAAATATCCAGCCTCCCTTTATCCTCCCCCTTGGACAAACCATTCTAATTGCTGGTGTCCACATTCTCTTGAATCTCTGAGGATGCCAGCTACAGATGCAGGCGAAACGTCAGAAAGAAACTATTCCAGAACAAGGCCTTACAGCCTAGGAAAAACCCAAGAGAAATCTCTTGAATCCTTTCACTGCTGAACTGAGCAGTTCTATATATTCTATATATTTCTGCAGTTCTTGAGTGTGCCGCAGGTGGTGTGTGTGATCTCACCTTGAATAACATGGCAGGGAAAAGAGATAATCATAGAATCATAGAATTGCAGAGTTGGAAGAGACCACGAGGGCCATCCAGTCCAACCCCCTGCCATGCAGGAAATCACGATCAAAGCATCCCTGACAGATGGCCATCTAGCCTCTGTTTAAAGACCTCCAAGGAAGGAGACCCCACCACGCTCCGAAGGAGTGTGTTCCACTGCCGAACAGCTCTTACTGTCAAAAAGTTCCTCCTAATGTTGAGGTGGAATCTCTGTTCCTGGAGCTTGCATCCATTGCTCCTTGTTCCAATCTCTGGAGCAGCAGAAAACAAGCTTGCTCCATCCTCAACGTGACACCCCTTCAAATACTTAAAAAGGGCTATCATATCGCCTCTTAACCGTCTTTTTTCCAGGCTAAACATACCCAGCAACCTAAGTCTCTCCTCATAAGGCATGGTTTCCAGACCTTTCACCATTTTAGTCGCCCTCCTCTGGACACGCTCCAATTTTTCAATATCCTTTTTGAATTGTGGTGCCCAGAACTGGACACAGTATTCTAGGTGAGGTCTGACCAAGGCAGAATAGAGCGGCACTATTACTTCCCTTGATCTAGACACTATACTTCTATTGATGCAGCCCAAAATCGCATTGGCCTTTTTAGCTGCCGCATCACACTGTTGGCTCATGTTCAACTTGTGGTCTACTAGGACTCCTAGATCCCTTTCGCATGTAGTCTCATTCAGCCCGGTCTCCCCCATCCTATATCTATGCATTTCATTTTTTCGCCCTAAGTGCAGTACCTTACATTTCTCCGTATTGAATTTCATTTTGTTAGCTTTGGCCCAGCTCTCCAGTTTATCCAGGTCATCTTGAATTTTGATCCTGTCCTCCAGGGTATTAGCTACTCCTCCTAATTTGGTGTCATCTGCAAATTTGATAAGTATGCCCCTAATTCCCTCATCCAAGTCATTGATAAAGATGTTGAATAGCACTGGGCCCAGGACAGAACCCTGTGGCACCCCACTGGTCACATTTTTCCAAGATGAAGAGGAGCCATTGCTGAGCACCCTTTGGGTTCGGCCGGTCAACCAATTACAAATCAATTGAACTGTTAACTTGTCTAGCCCACATTTTACAAGCTTGTTTGCAAGAATGTCATGGGGAACCTTGTCAAAGGCCTTACTGAAATCAAGGTATGCGATGTCCACAGTGTTCCCTTCATCTACCAAGCTGGTAATTTTATCAAAAAAAAAAAAAAGAGAGAGAGAGAGAGAGAGAGATCAGGTTAGTCTGGCATGACTTGTTTCTCTGAAACCCATGTTGACTTTTTGTGATTATGGCATTGCCTTCTAAATGTTCACAGACTCTCTGTTTAATTATCTGCTCTAGAATCTTCCCTGGTATTGATGTCAGACTAACTGGACGATAATTGTTGGGATCCTCTTTTTTCCCCTGTGAAGACACACCCAACTAAAGGTGGTGGCAGGTTTGGGTGTGCAACGCCAGTACCCTGGTGAGATCAAACTCCTTTACCCAAGAAGGCTCTGATGCTGAATATCCCGTTCAAAAAAGGGGGAAGTTTATTTTAAAGAACAAAAGAAAAGGGCTTTCTCCTCCCCAGCTCTAAAAGGCTTGAAATGAAAGGTACTTTACAGTTGGAGTTTCAGCAGTCTTCAGGGTGACATCTCTCTAGGTTTGATCTCCTCACTCAATGGAGCTGGTGCAGCGTCTTTCAGCTCCTCATTCCTTTGTTATTGGCAACTAATTTGGCTGATGATTTTTGGTAACTAATTTGGCTGATGATTGTTGGTAACTAATTTGGCTGATGGTGTAAGAAATGCCCTTCCCGGCTGTCTGGGCCTGTTTGCCACCAGAACTGCTCTCTGCAAGCTCACAGCAAAGACTGCCCAAAGGAACTGAAAAGCTTCTAGGTAAAACAGAGCTTGCTGGGAAGGAACAAACCAAAACCTAGAAAAATGCAGGGGAATTCTTAGCTCCTCCCACAAGTCTAATACAATGAAGTATTCCTATACTCAGACATGCTAAGGCCTTGAAAAGAAAATAAAGGAAAATGCAGGGGAGATTTAAACAGTCCTGGCTGGACATCACATCCCCTTTTTGAAGATGGGGACAACGTTTGCCCTCCTCCAGTCTGCTGGGACTTCTCCTGTTCTCCAGGAGTTCTCAAAGATTATTGCCAATGGCTCTGAGATTACATTTGCCAGCTCTTTTAATACTCTTGGATGTAGTTCATCTGGTCCTGGAGATTTAAATTCATTTAGATTAAGAAGGTATTCCTGTACTACCTCTTTGCTTATTCTGTGCTGGATTTCCCCTGTTGTGTCTTCTGTACCTTTATTCTCAGGTTGGTCCCCCTTTACCTTTTCTGAAAACACTGAGGCAAAGAAGGTGTTGAGTAATTCTGCCTTTTCTCTGTCCCCTGTTAGCATTTTGCCATCTTCTCCACGTAGTGTAGCTACCAATTCCATAAATGGGAGAGAATCAGGGTAACAGAGCTGAACTCATCACCCTTCAAAAGGCCCTGAGAGGGCAGGAACAAAGATGACTTCTACCAATCCTGTATTTCAAAGAGGAGAGTATGCAGGAACCGGTACTGCCTTTGTATGCTTTCAGGCAGAGCGTAACCTATGGTGCCTGGAAGCCACAGGATAATTTCGTCTACAAAAAGAACAAAGACAGGCAGTTAATGAGGCTGGTACACAGGCATTTTCAAACACTAAAAACATGAGAGCCACCTTACTGGATCAGGCCAAAGGTCCATCAAGTCCAGAATGCAGCTGCTAATGGGGACCAGCCGGGTGCCTCAGGGAGGCCCAACAGTGGAGTTTGAACAACTGCAACTGCCACTTTCCTCAGGAGAAGCATGCTGTTTCTTGGTACAGAAAACTTGCCTAAGTAAATGCAACTGAATGTTCACCCTGACTGACCAAAAGCCCCAGGCTATTCTGAGACTGGAGTGCAGGACTCAGAATGGTTGTTCCAACCACTACATCCAGTTTTGCCTCAAGCACACTGAGGCTTGTTGTTTTGATTGAGATGTGGTGTCTGATGGGGTTTCTTCTCCTCCCCAGGTACATGCTGAAGGAAGGCAGGAAAGAGAACACCCCCATCCATCTGTGTAGACTTCCCAGGACTACATGAGCAACTAAGAGACAAGGGGCTTATCTATGCCAGCCAGGATATGCCAGCTCTCCGCCAGAGTTTCCTGGCTGGGGAGATGGTCTGTTCTGTCCCTGTTACCAGGAGAAAATGGGCTAAAGCAGTGGTTTAGAGATCACTAGGGGTCTGCAATGTCCTCGTAGGGGGACCACGGAGGTATGAAATAAATAAATAAATAAATAATACCACTCCATATTGCAAACACAATTACAAAAGTGCAAACAATTTGCAGATTTATATAAACATTTTTTTTAAAAAAATCTACAAAGCCAGCAATGATACTGCATATTTTATATTGAATCCAGCGCATATAGAAGTCTTCCTGAGTTCTGTGCCACCCACAAAGCACCAATGCAGGACTTGCTTGCAGAAATGTTGCCTTTTTGTAGGGAAACTCAAAGACCCAAATAAAAATACAAAGTAGATACAAACAAATAATAGTGTCCACTATAAGGAACTTACCTTTCCATTCCCTCCTAAATCCATACATTAAAATTATATCACCTAATTTAAAGTGACATCTTCTAATTTAAAATAATTCTTATTCCTTGACAGCTCTTTTCTCTGACTAGAACTTGCAACTACAGCCTTTTCTTTAAGGTTTCCCCATCCACCAAGCCAAACCAATTCATAGGGGTTACACAGATATCTAGAAAGCATATAGGATCAAAATTGCACACTTCTGTAACAAAATTACATCCTATACTTTTGCTTTCCTTATTTCAATTTCTCAGGATGTGTTTAGTTATTTGGGATGCCATTCATCAAATTCTTTAGTGCATACTCTTTTACCAGCCACAACATACTTTAGCCATGTTTGTTCAGAAGGTGGTAGTGGCCAAGGACCAGCACTGGCCAATATTTCACTGCATATCATCTTATTAGTTGTCCAGAGAAGGGCAACTAAAATGGTGAAAGGTCTGGAAATGATGCCTTATGAGGAGAGTCTTAGGGAGCTGGGTATGTTTAGCCTGGAAAAAAGATGGTTAAGAGGCGATGTTTAAGTAAGAGGCAAATACTGTTTAAGTATTTGAAGGGATGTCACGCTGAGGATGGAGCAGGCTTGTTTTCTGCTGCTCCAGAGACTGGAACACGGAGCAATGGATGCAAGCTCCAGGAACAGAGATTCCACCTCAACATTAGGAGGAACTTTTTGACAGTAAGAGCTGTTCAGCAGTGGAACGCACTCCCTCGGAGCGTGGTGGGGTCTCCTTCCTTGGAGGTCTTTAAACAGAGGCTGGATGGCCATCTGTCGGGGATGCTTTGCTCAAGATTTCCTGCGTGGCAGGGGGGTTGGACTGGATGGCCCTCGTGGTCTCTTCCAACTCTGCAATTCTATGATTCTATGATTCTATTCACAATATGAATAACAAGAGAGTGGTAAAAAGGAGAACATGCAAAAGAACAGGAGTGTTATAATAAACATAGTTGTAGTCTTTGGGTCTCTCCAGTCCTCCCAGTCACAAATAGATCATTCCTAAGGATTAGATGTTCCAAGATCTCAGGCATTTTAAGGGGCAGTGACTAATATACGGTATACATCTTTTTAGCAATGCTCTAGTAGATATAAAGCCATTGTTTTTACTAGAATTTCATCTTATTGATTGTTTCAACTAAAAGGTCACCCCCAGGTATCTACAGAACCAAAATTTGTGGTTTCAGCTATCTGAGGAACACAAAATAAGGGACTCTGCAGTCTCTGCAGCTGCAGAAAAGAAGCTCACTCCATCTTCTACATAATATCCCTTCAGATATGATGGCTATCATGTCAGCTCGCAGTCTTCTCTTCTCCAAGAGAAGCCATTCCTTGTAAGGCTTGGTTTCCAGACCTTTGATCATCTTGGTTGCTCCCCTCTGGACATGTTCCATCTTGTCACCATCTTTCTTGAACTATGGGGCTCAGAGGTGGACACAGGATTCCATGTTTGTAAGCACACATGACACAGCAATGTACATTAATTCAAAACAATAGGCACAAGCCATGCCAAGACTGTACTCGTGGACTTTTATGTCACCTCCCTACAGCCAAAAGGAGCCATCTGGAAGATCTCATAGGGGCCCATGCTGTACACAAGCCTCTGGAGAATCTTTTGGAGGTTGACGGGAGAGGACATTCATATCGGAAGGGAAGAGAGAGACTGGCTGTGCAGACTATCTTCCATTTTAGCAACTGTGTAATGTAACCCAAGAAAACTAATTCTAAAATAATTAAAGCCATGGACCAGTTAAGTGGGGAATAAACATTATAGTTGATTAAAACCCCTAGTCAAATGGATAAATAGTGTAAACAACACATACATGTCTAGTATGCATGGCTGTTTAGAAAATGTATGGTGAAGCAACAAGAAAGTTCATTAATCAATGATTAATTAAAACATTCATTTTTTTTTCCCTGAGGGATTTAAAACATGTCTTAAAACCAACCAATTTGCTCCTGAACTGAAGTGTCCACTCTACACAGGCTTACAAGGAAAATCTATGAAGGGAACATCTGAGATATGTTTGTTTCCAGCTATGAGTGGAAGACTTCCCAATGTGGTTTTGCTGCTGAGGGGAAAGATCAGAGGGGGACCATGAGACCAACATTAGGTACAGCCATGCTGAAGGAAAAGTATTCTTAAGCAGGGAAAAAAATCTACTAAGTTACTAGGCTCTTAAGAATCTCAAGGAAAAATCAAGTTAAACATGTACAGGGCTTTATACTTTCTGTCCTGGGCCCAGTGCTATTCAGCATCTTTATCGATGACTCGGATGAGGGAATAGAGGGTATGCTTGTCAAGTTTGCAGATGACACCAAATTAGGAGAGGTAGCTAATACCCCAGGGGACAGGATCAGAAATCAAAATGACCTGAACAGTTAGGAAGCTGGGCCAAAACAAAATGAATGTCAACAAGGAGAAATGTAGAGTACTACATTTAGGCAGAAAAAAATTGAAATGCATAGACATTGGATGAGTGACACCTGACTTGATAGCAGTGGATGCAGAAGGGATCTAGGAGTCTTAGTGGACCACAAGCTGAACGTGAGTCAGAAGTGTGACACAGCAGCTAGAAAAGCCAATGCGATTCTAGGCTGCATCAATAGGAGTATCAAATCTAGATCAAGGGAAGTGATCTTGCCACTCTATTCTGCTTTGGTCAGACCTCACCTGCAATACTGTGTCTAGTTCTAGGCACCACAATTCACGAAGGATATTGAGAAGCTGGAACAAGTCCAGAAGAGGGCGACCAAAATGGTGAAAAGTCTGGAAGCCATGCCCTATGAGGAGCGGCTTAGAGAGCTGGGTATGTTTAGCCTGGGGAAGAGAAGATTAAGAGGGGACATGATAGCCATGTTTAGGGATGCCATACTGAGGATGGGGCAAGCTTGTTTTCTGCTGCTCTAGAGACTAGGACACGGAGCAATGGGTTCAAACTACAGGAAAAGAAATTCCATCCAAACATTAGGAAGAACTTCCTGACAGTAAGAGCTGTTTGGCAGTGGAATGCACTGCTTTGGAGTGTGGTGGAGTCTCCTTCTTTGGAGGTTTTTAAACAGAAGCTGCATAGCCATCTGTCAGGAATGCTTTGATTGGGTATTTCTGCAGAGCAGGGGGATGGACTAGATGGCCCCTGTGGTCTCTTCCATCTCTATGATTCTATGATTCTCCTGAGAATGATTGTTGCTATTGTGTTCCTTCAAATTGTTTCCAACTTATGGCAAACCCAAGAAGAACCTATCATGCGGCTTTCTTGGCAAGATTTTTTCAGAGGAATTTTGTGTTTGTCTTCCTCTGAGGATGAAAGAGTGTGACGTGTTCAAGATCCCCCAGTGTGTTTCCATGGCTGAGTGGGGATTGGAACCCAGAGTCACAGTCGAATGCTCAAACCACAATACCAATTAAGAACACCAGTATGTGTTGCAAGGAACAAGCATGAGATACATAGTTTAGAAACAGCGCTTGCTCCTTATTGGTTAGTTTATAGTAGTGCCATAGACTTTTTGTGGGTTAATTGCTGATGCCATATCTTGCAAACTGAGACTGCCGTACTTGGGACATATAATGAGATATGACCCATTAGAAAAGACAATAATGCTTGGCAAAGTAGAAGACAGTAGAGAAAGAGGAAGACCATATTACAGTTGGATTAACTCAGTCAAGGAAGCCCTGGCCCTGAGTCTGCAAGATCTAAGCAGGGCTGTTGAAAACAGGCTGATTTGGAGGTCATTCATTCATAATGTCACCATAAGTCAAAGTCGACTTGGTGACAATTAACAAGGACAACAGTAGTTTTGCATGAATGGCATACAAGCCTGCTTTAATAGCGTGCCTGTGGTCAAACTCATGGCTTGGATGCCAGGCTCTGCCCAACATTGTCTTCCTAATTAAGTTATTCAGTTCGTTAAGGTTCCACTTATTAAACTCTAACGGGAGACTCCCTCCCCCCCACAACACTCATCTCCCTCCCTCCGATATACAGGAATGACAAAGCTTTGAAGGAACATCCTCTTTGGGGAACAACCTATTTTAGACACCAGATGTCTTCCACCAAACTACTTGAAAATGATTGCTCAAAACCAAATCCCACAATGCTCTATGTGTTTTAGAATTGAGGCTTTAGTCTCTTGTTCCCTGCTCTGTACAGAACACAAGCTTGCCAGTTTTAAGATAATTAGAATGTATGAACTATGGAAGGAGAGGTGGCATAGCACCTGAACTTTTTCGGTTTGATTATTATCTTTTTCAGCAGGTGACATACTGTCCTGTGGTTTTGCACTCAAGGAGACTGCTATCCGTCACCTAGAAAAAGAAGTTATGTTAAGAATCCCTAATCTCAGAAGGAAGTCTACAAAAACCCTGGACTGCAGGATTCCACGCTTACCTATATCTATTTTATAGGGTCACAAGAGCACCCCTTTAATTAAAGCAGGTTGCATACACAACAAATTCAACACTGCATGCCTCAAATGTCTGTTGTTTACAAAAATGACATCCATTAAGCTATAAACCTGAAACCTGGTACAGTATTCAGAATCTACTGAATGACATCTGCAATTGCAGCCAATTCATGAAAACCATCTGATGAAGCAATTTGTTGAGTGCTAAAACTGACACATTTACAGTTTTTGCTCCCAATTCTTTTTTAAAAAATAGATCACACATTTAAGGCATCACCTAGCTTGAACATCTGGACATTGCATGTGTGTTGCTCTCGTATTGCCTCCTACATGGAACACAATATAGTCAACTGTCAGAGAAATTGATTAATTAAAAGTTATGCACTGCCTAGGAATTTGTTTCCCCCCAGGATCAAGTGAAAAGCCATGTAGGACAAGTTCAGTCATTAGTTAAAAGCAGAGAACTTTTATCGTGGAAAATTAAAACATCCCAAGACTTATGTAGTCATTAGCATAAAAAGTAGTGATTTTATATAATTACTTGCATAGAAGATGTCTGCTCACACATGCATGCACACAAAAGACAAACTGAAGAGATAATTACAAAGAGAGAGAACTATGTGTTCCCCAGGTGGAATTTTATTGCTGATTCAATTTTTCCGGGCTAGGGCAATGGATTTTCCTGTTAAAGATCACATCCAATGTTTTAGATGCCAGTCTAGAGACAAAAAATTATCAAAGGAAATCAATTTATTATACCATCCAACAGTTCACTGATGAAAATCAGGACGTGTGTGGTTAAACAACATCACAGTGTGGTCAAGATGGGGAAAGTTACGAATGAGGAAAGACTCACAAGCTAGGAGAGGATGCAGCAGTTTGCTTTTGCCTGAGCTTACTGGGAAGGACAACTTTTCACCCCCTAGGAGGAAAGAGAAACTGGGATGTTTTAATAGCAGTTCAATAAATGGGACAATACAGGATTGATCAGGATTCTACCTGCCAAAGTGGGACAGTTGAATGGCATAGTTTATCCCTTTATATTTTGAGAGGTTTTATTTTTGATGCTTATGTCATTGAATACCAAAGTCAGGATTGTCCATGCCATTGTATTTCCAATTTCTATGTAAGGTTTTGAAAGCTGGAGAATGAAGAAATTCTGGTAGGAAGAGAATCAATTCATTTGAAATGTGGTGCTGGAAGGGAATTCTGCAGATACCATGGATTGCCAAAAAGACAAATGAATGGGTTGCATGTTGGAAGATCACAGGTTCCCAAACCTTACTGTAAGATTCTCTCTTGGGCAGAAAGACAACCATCTATTGGAACCCTCATGTGGTGTTTCAGATCTGGGCTTCCTATATCCAGGTTCAGCATTCAGGTACCACACTTTTAATGCCAGTAACTAAGACCAAAGGAGGAGGTTTGCTTAACCATAACTGAGCATATGCAGGTCCACATGCATGCATTGTTTTTGCTTTCAACACTGGTTCAGTAAACAAATTTTAATCAGTGTGTTAATTACATGAACAAATCCCTTTGGAGCTGTTGAAGCTTTTATCCTGCCCCAGAAGGTGAATGCAATTGAATGCTGACAACTTTCAGCATAGGTGCTGTGCTTTACAGGCAGTTCACCATAAAGCAGAGGTAGAGAGGAGTTGTCAGACTACAATTCCCAGCATTCCTCACTACTCATGTGCAGCCTAGGGCTGATGGGAGTGGCTATCCCACAATATCTGGAGGACTACTTTGCCCACCCCTGAAATCAGGACACAGCAATGGGCACTTCACTTATAAGCATTCAATGACAAATAGAAAGTAGTAGGACTTTATCAGACCACCCTCCTAGACCCCATTCTTTTGCCAGCATAACTTTGCCGTTTTTATGCTGGCAAAAGAACTCCCCACGCCACTCTTACCTGTAATCCTGGCAAAAGGCTTCCCAGCAGTGAACGAGGAGTGAATGGAGCTCCATTCACTTCCTCATTTGAAATCCCGCTGATTCTCATGAGAATACCTAGTGCGGGAAATTCAAAAATAAAAACAAAAAGAACACTCAAAAAGTTTCAAAAATCACAGAAACACACTTAAAAACTTCCACGTAAACTGGGGAGGGTCATAAAAAGTGTGCCACCTACCTGGATGTCGTGATCTTACCTGGAAATGTTCCTGCCAGAGCAGCCATTGACGTTGCATTCATGTGAGTACAATGGTGGAAAGTTTCAAACACCAGCAATGCCGGCACAAAAGAGCCATGGGAATCAATAGACAGCTTGAGCTGTCAATAAACAAGTACTTTTTTTTAATTGGACTTGATCATGAAAGGGCAACATTGTCTGACACGTGCACCCATTCACAATCATTAGGCATCTTATGATGCCTTATTTGACTTGTCTGATAAAGTCCGTAGAGAGTAGAGGGATGTAACCAGGGTATCTCCTAACAATCTCCACCAAGACCCATGCAATTGCCTTTTTCATAAATCAAGTGTAGTTAGCAGTGAGCTTTGAAGTGGCCAAGCTTGCTGACAACACTGGGATTATTTAAGATGGTTAGAACAAAAAGGAGCAGTGAAGTTTCCAAATGATCTCTCCAAACTGCACACTTGGACATGAAAATGGCCAATTGGTTTCCATGTAACTGGGGTTGGGTTTTAAAAACATGTGCTTATGGAAGGGGAGGAGGGGCAAGATGGTGACAGACTAACAACTTTTGAATTGTCCTCCCACTAACATCTGGCATTACCACCTACATATACCTCAAAAATGCCATCCAAAGGCAAGAAAAGAAATCGGATGAGCCCCTGTAATAATAATGACAATCAGGAATCCTTCAAAGCAGAAAAACAGATGAGGATTGACTCACTCTTCCCAGTGGCAGAGACAACACAGCCCGTGAGTAACAGATCTGTAACAACAGCTCCTTCTATACTCCCTAAGCCATCACAGACACCTGAACTAAACAAAACAGCCTCCTCAGTTCCTCAAAGTGTAAATATAAATTATGGGACAGAGCAAGTTGATAACAAAGTTGATAACAAAGTCAAACTCCCGGAGCTTGGCAGCATTCCCTACAATAACAGCGCTCAGCTCTTTTATGTTTCTGCAAACTGTCCATAGAGACATTGATTCTTATTTTGCAAAGATTAAATGACATTACAAATAAGCTTTCCCAACAAGATCTTCAAAGGCAAAACCCATATGGTACACAGGGGGTTAAAAATGTAGCAGATTTGGAGGAAATGTGTCCTGCCACATCACAGGATGCAGTTAATCACTGCAGAGTGTTACAGAAAAACCAGCTCCTGATACAAATACATAACAATGCCCATTTGTGGAACAGGCAGAAGTCAGTTGTGAGATATCTTTCCCAACTTTTAAACATGCACAGCAGAACAATTGATTTACTAGACTGCCACTTTTTACCCAGCTCAAGAGCTACTAAGCGAATTTTTCTGACCTTTAGCCAGGCAAATATTCCTAACAGGCTGTTACGGAAAAGAAATTTCCTCTGGAATGCACATTGTATAGAAATTAACAGAGTTTTAAAGGATGAGATAGTCCGTGACCTCATCACAGGGAAAACAGCAACAATAACATAAAGAAGCAATAATTCTGCACACCAAGAGGGAGAACCTAAACACACCTCAAAGGACGCTCAGGCTATAAATCAAGAAGTAATTAAACTGAGAGAAAAACTCACAGAAATTTGGGAACACACTCCCACAATACAGCTGATGAGATATACCATCCTGAGTCAATCTAACAGCAATCCAGCCCCATTGAAATCAGCCCCCCCTCGCAGAAAACTGTCAGTGCATTTCTCTGATTTCTCTGACAATGAAAGCGAAAATGATGACTCTCTACTTACAATCAAGGAAGCCTTGAAATCCTGAATTGTAGCCAACACCCCTTCAAAAATGCAATATACTGCAGATGCACTCCCATCTACAATTAAACCCCAGGGGACTCAAACATCCCTATGCAAACCTAGTTCAAGGGAAAAACAGTCTTCACTGCCACCTACCTCATCTCCTAAGCCAAAGAATGCCCCCCTCACTAAAGAGATAGGATCCTTGCTTGCTTGTGATCCTCATTTTGCTTCCCATGCTGCATTGGTTCTTCCAATTTCCCTTCCAGAACAGGCAGGGCAGGAAGAACAGGAATGTGATTCACTACCCCTCCATCCACAGAGGAGGACACAGCCACAGTCAACCCAGTCATTTAACCTACTGCCATCAGATGAATTACCCATTCAGCCTGTGGCCTGCAATGCGACTGCCTGACTTCCAACAGACCAGCACAAGGTGACCCTTATGACCTGGAACATCGCTGGGTGGCCGACGGCCCACAGAAATCCCTGTCCTAGTGACTTCCTCACCCAATATGACATTATACTGATCCAGGAAACAAGGACTAATAAGGATCTGTTATTAAATGGCTTTCACTCATTCTCAATTCCAGCAGAGCCAGGGAAAAAGCATGGAAGAGCTAGAGGCGGCCGGGCGTCCTGGTTTCCACCACCCTACCTGCCATAACAAGGCCTCTTTCTACTTTTAAAATATATGCCATGGCAGTGCTAGTTCAATTTAACCATTGCACTTTGCTGATAATAAATGCCTACATGCTTCCAATGAAGAAGAAATCCCAAATCAGAGGCCTGTGGGCTGAATTGGAATCATACACTGCTAATCTCATGTTGCAGAACCCAAATGCATTTGTAATTTTGGGGGGTGATTTGAATGCCAGACTGGGCCCCAACAATCATACCCTATATGCCCAGCACAAATGCCCTCCTCCTGATTTTGAAGATGATGGAACCTACCTCATCCGATGCTCCAAGGACAAGAAATCAAATTTTGCAGGACTTTGTCTGGATCAAACAGCATTCTGGCTGAACCTTCAAATCCTAAATGGTGCCCTGAAAAATGACTGCCCAGATGAATTCACTTATCTCTCTGGATCCAGAATGAGTGCCATTGATTACATAATCATTTCCAGGGATCTTCTTCCCTATGCCAAGGAATTAGAAGTTATGCCCAGATTTGAAAGTGATCATTTACCAATTCGGTTACAACTTAGCGACTTCACTCAGGAGACACACACCAGGGAGCGCTATCATCTCTCTGTGACACCATCAGGAAGGACTTATCGCCGAGCTAAATGGACCCCCCAACTAAACCAAACAATAAGTGAGGTATTGGCTTCAGACCAACTTCAGCATCTTAGGACTGCCCTGATATCAGCTGAGTCCCCTGATGAAATCTTGAAAAATTACAATACACTTACCCAAGCTCTACACCAATATTTAATCTGTCAAAGTAGCGCACATCAGTGGAAACAACAACAGCACCACTCCAAACCATGGTTTGACAAGGAATGTGTTAATGCTAAAAAAGCCCTCAGTGATATTTATCAGGGTTACCTATCTAATAACATCCCAGATGCTGCACCAATGCTGCTTCAGCAGAAAAGAGACTACAAAAAGCTGTTGATGAACAAGAAAAAAGAAGCCATGAAGAATGACTGGACACAACTTATCCAGGCAGTCAGATCCAACGACACAGCTCTATTCTGGCATATTACATCAAGTTCCCAGAGAAATGGGCCAGCTACAGTGGATTGTCACATCCCTCCAGGGATATGGGAGGATCATTTTCAAGCTCTTTATAAGGACAACTACATTGAAAGTGGATACACTAGCCAAAATATAGAAAATATCCAAGGGTGGCCACCAGTGACAGCGACAGAGATCAAGAACCTTGTAGCCCAGCTGAGAATGGGGAAGGCTCCAGGGGAAGACCTAATACCTGCAGAAGCCATTAAAAACAACCTTGAATTTTGGGCCCCTATCCTGGCCTCACTTTTCACCTGTATTGACAAATATGGTCGAGCACCCAAGGATTGGGGCCTTGAAATCATTGTCCCCATATATGAAAAAGGAAGCAAGGATGATCCTGTCAACTACAGACCAATTAGTCTCCTCAGTACAATCAGCAAACTCTATGCAAGACACTTACAGTGGAAATTTCAGACCTGGTTGGAACAAGAAAACATACTTGCAGAAGAACAAGCTGGCTTTAGGGAAGGCCGCTCCACCATAGATCAGTGCCTTGTACTCCACCTGCAGCACAGTTTCTCTCTATGCTGCCTTCATAGACTTTAAAGCAGCTTTTGACTCTATATCCCGAACCAAACTGTGGAAAAAACTGGAGGCTTCTTCGATCGACCGACGTTTACTCCATCTAATACATATGCTGCATGAAGGGACCTCATTAAAAGTAAGATGTAACCCCCAGGGACATCTCACCAATGACATTGTCACTGAGAAGGGTGTCAAGGAAGGCTGCATTCTAGCTCCACTCCTGTTTAACTTCTACATCAATGATTTGGTGGATCACCTCAACAACACTAACTTCCACCCCCCAAAATTAGAGGGAAGGCATATCTCAACGCTGCTTTATGCAGATGATGCAGCAGTACTTTCAAGAACTCCCATTGGACTAAAAAGAGCCCTAAGAGCACTAACACAATCTTGCAGAGTGGAACAGCTAGAACTCAACTATCAAAAAACTAAAATCATGGCATTCGCTAAAAGGCCTAAGAACTACAATATAGATGGCCACAAGATTGAGCAGGTCTCTTGCTTCAAATACCTGGGGGTAATTTTTCAAGCCACTGGTAGTAGGAAAGCGCATGGGGAGTATGCTGCTTGCAATTCGCAGAGGAGTACAACAGCCATTCTCAAATTTCTTAAGACAAGAGGAGGCCACTATTTACCTGCACCGCTCAAACTCCTTGAAGCCAAACCAGTAGCTCAACTGCTTTATGGATCCCAATTGGGACCCTTCCCTAACCCTGCTCCATTAGAACTTGTCCAATCCAAATTTTTAAGATCAGCTTTCCAAACTCCAAAATGTGTCTCTAACGCAGCTCTGAGACTGGAGTCAGGATTTATGAAAGTGGAGGCCAGAGTGTGGGTGACCATACTCAGCTACTGGCTCAGACTATCCCTCTTTCCCACTGGCCTTGCTCCACTAACCTTAAGTGATGATTTCCAATCCAGCTGGAAACAGACAGTGATGACTAAAATTTCAATGCTGGGCCTTTCTCCAGATCTTCTGCTTAGCCTGGGATATGATAGGGCGAAAGCTACTATCAAACAATGGGTAGTAGACATAGAGCGACAACTGGATCTTGCCAGTACTCCAACCTTCATTGCTAGTGACTCCAATAGATATCTGGCCTCACCTTTGGCATACTTAGCAACACTTGAAATACCTAAACATCGAAGGGCCTTTACTCTTGCACAGTGTTGTGCCCTCCCTTCAGCTGTCCTTGAAGGCTGATACAAGAAGATCCCCTTCTCAGACAGACTGTGCCCCTGCAACTCGGGCCAAATAGAAACAACAGAGCATGTATTACTCCAGTGCTCATACTACAGGGACATACGTCTCAGCCTAATTTCACCCCTGTTGCATAAATATCAAGGGCACACTGGACAATTCTACATAAACTTGTTGCTTTCAGTCACCAACCCAGGAACAATTTATAATGTTGCCAGATTCTGCGCAGCTGCAGTTAAAATTCAACAGACAATGTCCTCAACAGTAGAATAGTATCAACCTAGTCTTGTTATACTGGAGCTAATATTTTAAATACTGCTTTTAGCCTGTTTTTATCCTGTGTTTTTACCTTTATTCTGTATCCCCTTTTTACCTGTGCTGGTCTATGACCGTAATAAAGATTCTATTCTATTCATGTGCTTATGAGGTCAAAAATTTATCATGACTGACCTGGGGCCTCATCACACTACACAATTATAGTGCTATCATTCCACCTTAACTGCCATGGTTCCATCCTATGGGATCCTGGAGTTTGTAGTTTGGTGAGGTGATAGGGCAATCTGGCTGACAATTCTAAATGCTCCTCCCTACACTGCAAATCCCAGGATTTCATGGGATGTTGCCATGGCAGTAAAAGTGGAATGTAGCACTATAATTGTGCAGAGTGAACAGGCTCCTGGAAAAAGTGGATGGCTGAATGAAAACATCTATCCAGTGTGCAGCTGCTATGAGAAGGTAAATTATATGTGGATGAAAATAAAATTGCCAGTATCAACATGTTCTTATGCTATGATGGACCTACACTTGGGATACTGTGGCCAATTTAGTCACATCACTTGAAAAAGGATATTGTCCAGACCTCCTAAATTGATTCCAGCTGTTAACTGGTTGACTAAGAATTGTGTTAGACTTTATATCAAAATGTATTTATATCTTTGAACTATCAACCTTTTCTAAATATAAATGTATTTGTAATTTCCTCCTTTATCACTATTTCATCTATTCTCATTCCATTACAACATCCATATCCTCCTTAATTGACTCTTTTAGGAAGTCTGGATACATTCAGTCATTCAAGATTAACATTTAAATGTAATAAGATGGTGATTCTTTGTTTTTCTTAATTTAAATAAGATTTACTTCTTGGATTTTGTGTGAACAGTAATGTAATTTGCAATGTCAGTGTTATATTATGTATAAATTTGTGCAACAGATAGTTCATTCTGTAAGATTACTTAATGGAATAAAAATTAAAAAGAAAAAGTATACCGTACAGGTTGAAAAGGCATTTATAAAGACAGTCAAAATGATCAGGGGAATATACAGTACATCCCATAGGGAGCTGCAGTCAGTACCTGAGACATTTCACTGAGAAAACTAAGGTGTATTTAGGAGTCACACCATTTTCCTCATATGGCTCCTTTTCATGAGTCATGTAAAGCTTTGGCATAAATTTTTGCTGTCCTTGAGCAAGCAGGGATCACCAGCATTGAGGCCATGAAACTGAGAACACAGCTGCGCTGGGCAGGGCACATTTCTAGGATGGAGGACAATCGCCTCTCAAAAATAGTACTCTACGGTGAACTCACCACGGGTCAGCGTAAGAGGGGCGCTCCAAAAAAGCGATACAAGGACTCCCTGAAGCAACATCTTAGGCTTGGCCAAATTGATCACCAACAATGGTCCGTCCTGGCCTCACACTGGGAGGCATGGAGACGTACTATCCACAATGCTGCAGCCTTATTTGAGAGCTCATGCCGAACAAGTCTTGAAGAGAAATGACAACACAGAATGTATCACAACCTGGAAACATCACCCAAGGAGACCTTCTGCTGTGCTTTCTGAAACCGGACTTGTTTATCTCGGATTGGCCTTTTCAGTCATCAGTGCGCTTGCAGAAAGCACGGGATAAGTCCTTCCTGAATCTTTGTTTGCGAAGAAAAGCCAGAGAGAGAGAGATTCACTCATTTGGCATTGTTGGCATGTTTGGAACTATAGACACAGAACTATTGTCTCGGAACTGGTTAGACATGTTCAAGATATAATTCTGCATCCCAATATCAAAAAGGATCTCTGTTCCCACTCATTTCTAAGGGAGGAAGAAAGAAGTCAACACACATCTTTGCAATCAATTCAGCCAGTGTTTCTACGTGTAGAAAATACTATTCAACTATGTTATCCAAGGCTTCTTGAAGTGTGTCATTTACCACTACTGGGAGTTATGGAGACTTCATTTTATAATGCTTTCTACAGCTAAGATTTAAATTAGCTATGTTTTTTCGGTGTACACACTGAGATGCAGCTCTTGTTGCTTTAGAGGCTATAATTTCAATTTTCTATCCGATCAACCACAGGGTGGCGTTTCACTGGACTGCCCCAAAAAACAAGACATCACTTTCATTTGTGCAAGAAGAGTGTATAATTTTCCATTGTGGGAGAAGAGCAATAAATAAATCACACAACTATTTTAGTAAAATTTCCACTGCAGTTTGACTCAGGATATAGGCAGACAGTGTATTTCCTGAGAGAGATTAAGGGTAAATAAATCTTGTTTCTGGACAAGTATAGGATGGGGGACACATGGCTCAGCAGTACTACATGCTAAAAGGATGTTGGGAATATTGTTGATCATGAGTTGAACATGACCCAGTAGGGTGATGCTGCAGCAAACAAGGCTAATGCTATTTTAGTCTGCATTAATTGAAGCAGAGTTTCCAAGGTGAGGGAAGCAATAGTCCCACTCTGTTCTGCACTGGTCAGCCCTCATCTAGAGTACTGCATTCAGTTCTGTGTGCCTCATTTTAAGAAGGATATAGACAAGTTAGATCAAGTTCAGAGAAAGGCAATGAGGATGACAAGAGGTATGGAAAACAAAACATATGAGGACAGGTTGAAGGAGCTGGGCATGTTCAGCTTGGTGAAGAGACGACTGAGGGGTGACATGATTGCACGCTTTAAATAGTTCAATGGCTATCACAGAGAGGAGGGGGCAGGCCTGTTCTCTGTTGTCAAACCTGGAAGGACCAGGTCTAATGGTCTTAAGTTACAGAAGGGTAGATTTCGATTGAATGTTAGAAGGAACTTCTTGACAGTAAGAATGAAATCCATTGCCTAGAGAAGTGGTGAAGTCGTCTTCTCTGGGTGACTTCAACAAAAGCCAGACAGCTACCTTCTGGGGATGCCTTAGATGGAGATTTTTAAATTAATTTTTGATTTAATTAGGTATTTATACCCCACTCTTCAGCCACAAAGGCTATCAGAGCGGCTTACAAATTGTTTTAAGCAATAGCAATTTACACATCTACACTGCTAGAAGCAGCTTCCAATGTGTTTATCTAATTGCTCCCACAAGCTGAGTATCACAACCCCACAAACTGAGATCCTTCACTGAGCAAGGGGTTGGACTGGATGGTCCATGAGGCCCCTTCCAGTTCTATGATTCTATGACTAGATAAAAATATTGGGGTGGGGGGGTTGGATAGAATGGGAATTTTGCCACCAGATTCCAAAACACACAAGCTAACAAAAGATAAAGATGTTATGAAAACAAAATGTTCTTTCCCAAGCAGCGATAAGGCTCCAGAAACTAGGAATACCAAGCAAAGAGCAGTATTTTTCAACTCTTTTAAACTTGGTTGTTGTTTTCACATGATATTCCATTTAATTTTATTTTTAATATTTTAACTTCCTGTAATTTTAGCTGCCTTTTTAAAAAAAGGCAAAGCTGCCTTTATATTTTGCCTGGGGGTGAGCAGCCCCCAGAATTGGGAGACAAAGCAGGATATAATCGAAATAAAACAAATCTTCACATTTCTCAGTAATTCTTCTGGAAAATGTGAGAGCCAGTAAAGCATCAATAGTTAGTGTCATATAAGGACCATGGAGGTTCAAATCCCTGCTCAGCTAGGACCCAGCCCAGCCCAACCTCCTTCGAAAGGCTTATTATGAAAATAAAAGGGATGCGGGAAATTATGGCTGGCATCCTGTTAGTGGGATATGCCTGTGTAAGTCATGTTATACATGCCACATGGCGCAAGAGACGTATTCTGCAGACAGCAGCAGAAGTAGGGGTGTGCAGACAGCAATGTGGTGCAGACAGCAATGTGCCTTGTGGCTGCACACTACAGTTGTGCATTGTGATTGTACCCTGAAGTTGCATGTCATTCTGCATTGTGGTAGCAGGTTGTATATCATGCACTGAAGTGACATGTTGGGCACTGCAGTAACACATGGCACAATGTCATCTAGTCATGCAATGTTGCTGTTGTGCATGGGGTTACATTGCGCTGGTGTAATGTTATCTCCACATGCAGATTTTTACACGAGGGGATGTGTCACTCTGAGCTCCTTGGAGGATGGTTGACATTCAAATTAAGAAAAGTTTAAAACTTAAATTGGTATCCCACCTTTCTCCTATCATCATCATCATCATCGTCATTGTCATCATCATCATCATCATCATCTATATCCCACCATTCTCTGATGATGATGATTTATACTCTGCTTTTCTCCCAGCTTGGGACTCAAGGTGGTTATGGGGCCCAAGGCAGCTCCCAATATAAGTTAAAATCTCCCTGGCTTTTCTTCACAAATGAAGATTCAGGAAGGACTCATAAAACAACAACAACAGAAAAGGTTTAAACAATGGGCAACACAAATGTTAAAATGAAAATTAAACCATCTTATTAAAACATTAATTCAGAACAGTTCAAAAAGCAATTAAAGCATAATAATAATGATGATGATAAAAAGAATAGGGCACACCCCAATTAAAAGTACTTCTTCAACAGGCAGTTAAGAGTCAAAGGCTTGGCTGAACAAAAAGTTCTCCCTGTCAGTGGAGAGCGAATAGAGAGGGGGTTCATTTAGCTTGGCATGGTAGGCAATTTCATACTCACCAAGATGGCCTCTCCTGTGTCCTCACTGAATATCCCAGTGATCATGGTGGAATCAAGAGAAGCCCTCCCCTGCAGTTCTTTACATTCAAAAGATTTGTGTTTTGTTAAGTAATCACAAAATGAGCAACGTCACCTTTAGGTATGGGCAGTTATCCATAGTGCTACCACTTCTCAATTCAAAGTAAGTTTCTCTAGTATTAGGAGCCCGCTAAGAAACACTGGCACATCCTCTGACATTTTGCAGATGAAAACCAAGATATGCGGCCAGGCAACATCAGTGTGTGGTCAAGATGGCAAAAAGTTCTTAATGAGGAAGAGCACACAGGCTAGGAGAGGCTGCAGCCATTTGCTTTTGCCCGAACCTACTGGGAATGCAAACTACATTTATAATTTGAACTCAGTTTGCAGCAAGTGAAATAAGCTTAGGATAAAAAGGGGAAAGCAGGAGGTGAAAGAAACTGGAACGTTTTAAAAGCAGGTGAAAAGATGCTATGATGGAGCATTGATCAGGACACTCCCAGCCAAATTGGGACAATTGTAGGGTATAGTGGAGGTACTGGCTGGTCCTGCCAGACTTGTTTTTGTGGGTGACTTCATGCTATATCTGGCAGCTGGGTTTGCAATGGCTACACTGGTGTTTGGTTTGCACTGGTTTGTGAAAAGAAGAAGACATCCATCTTGAATCACACAAAGGATAGAATCCACAGAACCTTGCTCCTTGTTTACACATTTAATAGTCATAGTAATTCTTAGCATTTATATAGCACTTTTGAGAGTTGAAAAGCACATACACTCCCTCTATCAGTAACTATTTATATCACGTACTGTAGGCCTGTATTAGAAGCTGTCAAGTGAAAGTAGTTTGCCATATAAGGTCATCAGGATTGGCGTGAGATTTCACCTGCTTTTGACTTCGAGGCTGGCATTCATCCTCTTCGACACTATGGTGCAATGCTACCTATGTCTGATGTGAAGTCGAAGGCTTTCATGGCCAGCATCCATAGATTTTCCTTGGTTTTTTTCCGGGCTGTGAGGCCGTGTTCTTTCTTTGTATAGAAAGAAAGAAATAGAAAAAAACTATTCCAGAACACAGCCTCACAGCCCGGAAAAAAAGCAAGGAAAATCTACCTATGTTTATTGTTGGGGTTTGAGAAGAACATCCCTCCCACTGAAATAACCCTTGAGGCTGCATGATAGGATAGTCTAGTTTCTTTTAAGTTACCAGCTTTATTTATCCACTCACATAAAGACCTTTAATTAGGGAATGTAGCCTCATCATTGCCCTATAAAAGAGTGGACGTGAATGTTCCTTTTGGTGTTTTTTAATAGGTCAGCAATATCATAAAAGTAATTAAAATGGTTGCCACATCTGCCTAGTTCCAATAAAGGCCCACTTTTCAGCTCAAATAAACTACCCCCCTTCTATTTACGAGCAGATGAAATGCAGACGAGAAAAAGTAGCCCCTTGAAAGGAGTGAGGTAGCAAGTACTGCACTTCTTCAGACTCCAGAGGCCCTTTCACACTGCATATTTATAGCACTATGGGTGCGGCTATACAATCATAAAAAAATCCGTATGGGGGCAAAAAATACGAACAGCCTGTCGTTCGTATGCATACGAACTGGCTATACGATTTTTTGCCCCCTAAACTCCGTATGACTCCCTCTTCCCGAAGCTGGCTGGAGTGAGCAAGCCAAGCGGCAGTTTTAAATCTCCCGCCGCTTTTTTTTTTTTTTTAAAGGTTCCTGGTTTGCGGACATTCGGTTTTCTGTATTTACAATATAAAATAAAAATAAATAAACATATAAATTCACGGACTTACCAGACGCTCGCTAGCCAGGAAACCAATATGGCAGCTGCTCCCAATTCCCCTCTGTGCTAGCTCCGCCCCCTCTACTCAGCCAGCCAATCAGATTACACAGCCTGTTCATATGTGTGCAAACGGACCGTACAGACCCGTCAGCCATCTGAACGGCGTACGGATTTCTCTTCGTGATCCGCTTTCCCTCCCGAATGCCGCGTGTGCGTATTTCAGGGTGGAAAACCGCCCCCCCTTTGCATTCGTGTGCATCCGAACGGCCGTTTGTACGGAAGTGCGAACTTTCGCACGCCGTACGTATTATTTAAATCGTGTAGACGGGACCTATGATTCCACTTTCAGTGCCATGGTTTCATCCTGTGGAATCCTAGGACTGACGGTTCAGGGAAGGGCCTCTAGAAAGCGCTTTTGCCTCACCAGCATAAAAATCCCAGGATTTCATAAGATGCCGCCATGGTAGTTAAAATGGAATCATCGTGCTATAGTTGTAAAGTGGGGGGCAGGTTTTTGCTCATAAAATGATATATACTGTGGCTTTTGCTACTTTTCTACATGCTTAGTTTAGGTTTCTTCAAAGTGGAGAATTTAGACACCTTGAGAGAGAATTGAAAGTTTGTGCAAAAGGCTAGGACTAAGTCACAACAATGAACATTTCAAAACAGATCAGCTAGAAATCATAACTGCCTTTCTAAAATTGCTGAAATGATACAGCCAAGACAGCAGGTAACAACAGATCAATGACAGAAGATGATCTTGCTACAGTGAACCAATAAAACCGTTTCACATTTATACAAAGAGAAAGAGAGAGTGTGCAAATCTGTATTTCAAGGCACTGGCTTCAAACATGACCAAAAGGTGACAGGTTTTAAATACTGTACAATGAATTTCTTCTAATAGAGTACCTTATTTATTAATTGTTTAAAAATAAAATTATCAGTTTGGGAAGTGAAACCCCTGGGCTTAAGGGGATTGGCTTAACAATCAACTAGTCTAAAATAGTTTGAAACCACCAGCACATTCATATCTCCAATATTTAATAGCTGCTATATTACATATTACCAACCTGCAGGATCCCCGTCAGTCCTATTTGTACAAAGCTTTTCACCTACTTGAAAAGAAGCATCTTTACAGTACTTCAGACCCAGTCCAGCTTTATTAATTTCCACACTAAGTGACTGGCCAGGCATAAGACAAAGGCGGCAAGAAACAGTAATTTGATCAAAAATGGTCCCAATAATCCAAGCCATCCAGTTCTTCTCTATTTCTGACCTTTGCACATTCAAGTGAACATGTGTGAAGCACATTTGGAACATGCTTGTTGGCAGGGGGCATGTCCCTGATTCTCTATACTGGACTTCTCAGGGGTTAAAGGGTACAGGGTTTTATGTATGCCAATCATAAATTTCTTCATCACCAATTGACCAACTGAATATTAACAGATTTAAATAATCCTTTTGTTCCACTACCACAACCTAGTCTGATGAATTACTAAGGGAAGAGCTACATTTGCAGCATAAATTCAGGAGGGGAGCTAATCTTCTATCTTGGCATTGCCACTAGGAGTCCTTGGTTGAGATCCAAGAAATTTCCACCAGCATGCTTAACACTGTTGCTTGGGGAGGGGACAAAGCACCGCCTTCTTTCCTTGATGTGCAAGGGTGTTTCGCAAGGAGGAACAAGATAGTCCCCTTTCACAGTATCTTCCAAGGTACTTACACTGACGTCACCAAGGCTATACCAACATAAGCCACTGACAGGATTCTGGCTTTTGCCTCCTGCTGTTTGAGAATATACTGTAACTAGCTGAACCCGGCATGCCATACGCCATTGAAAAACTCCCCCAAAACACCTGGCAGACCTCACAACAACCCTGTTAGGTAGGCTGGTGGATTTTTAAATTCCTTCTCTCCCTTCTCAGCATTCCACACTTTTCCCGGTATTGCTGAGGGTGATTCGCCCTGTTGCCCTGCTGTGAGTTGACTGCCTGGGTCCCTCGCAGTGGCGTCCCACCACCACTGCCACCAGTTGACTGCAGACCATAGACTGAGTGGGAGGAGTGGATTGTGAGGTGGAGAGGGAACTTGTATGTGGGTGGTGATTGGTTGGGTGTGTTTCCTGAACAGCCAATCAGCATACTGGGAAAGGCAACATACCCAAGAGAATTATATAGATAGGTAGATGTTACCTTTTCACATTTTATGATTTCTAGTGCTGAAAACATCACAGGCAATAGTTGCTTGTACTATTAAAGGACTTGGAACCTTTTTTACAAGTAGGAGAAGCCTGTTCTAATATAATCTATAGATTATTATATAATCTATAAAATGAGCTTTGATTGAGCACCTGCAAAACGTATATGCTGACACATATTCCACAAAGCCCTGGCTGGCTGAGATCATCCTTTCTTATGATTCCTGAGCTCTCCTCTAGTGATGCTCTTCCCATGGTCCTAAATCTGTTCTTAGCCAATCAAAGAGCACTGTGTATTCCAACAGTACAATGATTAGTGCCTTGCTTCTCTACTGATGAGACCTGGGGGCAAAAAATATCATACTCCCCCCAGTATGGGTCTTTGAACCAACCGAAGGCTTGCAACACCCTGAAACATTCCCACCACAGAAGATGGTACCTCTTCATCATCACACTGAATGAACTTGCCCCAGTTGACCCAAACCACAAAACAAAATTCACCTGAAATAAACAACAACTTTGTTTTCCAAAACTTATATTTATGATTCATAAGGGTAGCTTTAAATTAAATTTATTAAATTACTTAACACTGAACTGCAGTATCACTTAATCAGGAAAAACACTTTCAACATTCCCCATGGAAGTCAAACCCCTTTAGAATTACAACCTTCAAGCTCTTTTTCCTCTTACTTGCAAGGAACAGTCTGTATTTCCATAATAAACCAGCCTCTATGTTCATGTTCTCTGGGTATTGTCACAGACCATACTATGGGCAACCCCATTCAATCAACCCCATTCAGGACAACAGAGGTGATGGCCTAAGCTATTGGAGGTAGTGTTCCTGGCAAGGCCCAGAAAGTTGGGCACTTGTAGTCATGGCTAAGGCACATTGGCTGTTCATGCAAGGTACAAGAATTTGTTTCATCCTCTGTCTTACTTTGTTTTTTCTCCCTTGTGAATGAAAAAGAAGATTCCAGATTCTGCAGTAGTCAATTCAGACCTTGAACAAGGAACAAGTGCACTTAACTTAAGGGACATCAATACACCTTGATTTAAAACTGAAAGTATAAGAAGGGGGAAATTAACATATTGGTTTGTATCTTGTTAGTGACATATGCAAATGCAAGTTGCACTATGCACATGTGAAGTGCCTCTTTTGGACAAGGCTTAACAGTCATATCCAGCTGCTGATGGTGTAAGCAGAGTTGTACACATGAGACATTGTGCATACGGTAGCACATTAAAGTACACAGAGTGGGGGTGAACATTGTTTCTATGCATTGCCTTTGCACATTGCAATTATGCAATGGGTTGTCAGCCATGAGGATTAGCCACTGACCCACACATATTGCATCATGTTTGCTTTCAATATTTGCAATTGCGTAACATAACTGCCAGCAGATATTTATGCTACACTGAAGCAATATAGGAGCTTGGTCATTGTGTCCTGCACAAAACCAGAAATATTGGTGAACAACCTCTCCCAAGCATTGATCTTATGTCCATGCAGGCAGATACATCCAACCTGGGACCCATTCTGAAATATCTGGACCAACTCCACCACCACCCCTGCCTATATAAAGAGGCGGTTTACTTCAATTTAATTTTTTAGCCCCTGAGAACAGCCGTCAATTGTAATGGCAAAAATACTCTTTTCCATATACTGGAAAAGGAAAACAAAGGTGCTGTGCAGTCTCAGGCTCAATTAATGAGAAACACTATTTTTGTTCCTTCTCTCTACAACGGACACTACTCCACTCAGTGGGAGAGCATATGTTTCATTTGTAGAAAAACCCAGGTTCATTCTCTAGCATCTACAGATAACGTCAGGAAACCTTCCTTCCCCAAACTCCTAAAAGCTCCTTCCAGTCGAAGTCAACACTTCTGGTCTAGACAGACCAATGGACTGACTCAGTATGTGGCAGGTTTCTGCATTCCCCCTTCCTTTTTGTATAGTAATCCTGTTCCTGCAGGGAAGTAATTCTCATATACTGGAGGAAAGAAGCCTAAAGTTTATATTGAAAAACAGGTTTGGAATAGTGGATAGAGAAAGAGAGACATTAAACATATACACACATCCTTCATAGAAGGAGAATTACTGTCATCCAAGTGCCTGAAAAAAAATCAAACATTCAGTTCACTTCAAATGTTTTCAGTTATTCTTTTTTTAAATCTAAGAAATACTGAAGTGTATTCTTCTCTTATTCTGCAGTCTCCAAAGACATAACAAATGGATGAGAAAGAAACATGATCAACATCATCCGCTCCAGCCATCCTTTAGAGCTTTCTCCTGGCCATCCTAAACTCTTTTACTGCTCAGTGGGCTTGAACCAGAAGACTTTGTATCCTCTTCATTACAGCTGGAAAACAAAGATGGCTAACACCCCAAAATCTTCTGTTCAGTTGCCTATTGCTCCATCAGGCAACATAAGAACCAGTTATACAAAATGGTAAATAGCTGCCACTGTATCTCTCAGAGTGGGAAGGCAATAGTGATTAATGCAGCAATGTGCCACAGCAGAGATGATCTGACTCCCATGGGAATGTCTGTCATATCAGCCTTGAGGCCCACACTCAGCACTGGCTTTGGTCACTGAAACAGTACATCTCTGCCAACTAGGGAAGATTTCAGGAGTTGCATTTCCTAGAAGCCTTTATTTGAAATAATAATAAAAAAAAACCCTGGGCAACTGTTCAGATGAAGAGAACTCCATAGAGGGCACCATCATTCAAGGCTCCCTTGTCTCCATTTGTCATTGTCTTTCCAGGGCCATCTATGTCCCCTGCTGCCAATGCATTGAATACAGACTTTTATCACAGTCTGCATGTCCCTCAAGCAATGTTGTATGGTCTCTGCATCAGTCAATATGGGGGAGAAGAGACAGCTGTGTGTGAGAAGCTGCCAGCCAAAGAGACTCCAGTTGGCCCATCAGCCAGTTGGGCAGGGGGAGGGGGACGAAGTCCATATTCCATCAGAAGTAAGTGAGGTTCTTGATAAGTCCCATTTCAAGCATCTTTTTTATTGCCAATGCTTCATGTGAAACATTGTGTCCTGATGTCTGTAAAAAAAGATGACAGAAATCCGTTAGCCCATGAAGCATGCTGGTTTGTGTTGTAAATAACTAAACAGAACCTGAAAGAGACAAAATTGTAAGGTCAAATGAGTCATAGAATTGCAAATTCATCTTGCTCAATGCGGCATCTCCTAATGTTTAGCCAAACATCTCTTCCCCACCATTTCAACCAACTAGTTCAAGTTTAGCCCTCTGGAACAACTGAGTCTGATCTTCTGTAACAGCCATTCACATTTTGACAGTTGAAGGCAGCCATTAGAAGATTGTGACGCCACAATTCTCTGCAGGATGGAGGATCCCAAAATTTTGAGATGAGACACTGCTCACCTGCCTGACCATCTTGCTGAGACCAGAAGTCACAACTGAAGGCAGTTACCTTGAATCTCCTTAGCCTTTTCTTCTTCAAGCTAAATTTCCCCATGTCTTTCAACTGTTCTTCATATGACTTTGATTTTTAGAACTCTCATCATCCTGGTCACCCGCTCCTGTTTGTCAATATCAATTATGACACCAAGGAAAGACTCTGTTGGATGTCCCTGTCACCACTGGTATTTTAGGACAGGTTGTTCTTTACAGCTGAACAAACTACAAAGCCCAGTCCTTTCTCACTAGGACTCCCAGGCTGAATGTGGGACAGAGTTCCTAATGCTTTAGTATTTAGCAGATCCTCAGTCCAGAAGACTTACTGTGAAGCTCCACCAGGTAGAACTAGAAGACATCTCCTCCATCACTCCCACTTTAGCTGATGCAGCCCTTCCCCAGCATAGTGGCCAGTGGAAACTGGTGGCAGCAAAGCACCCCGGCCTGTTCCTATAGTTGGATGCACAGCAATGATATCAGCCTCCAGGACCTCCTGATTACTTTGGGAGGATACAAAGGATGCCTATTTCCATCTGTCCAGCTATGGTGGGGTAGGCAACTGTTGAATGGTACAGGGCTACATTAGCCCCCAAGATACCTTTCAGGGACACATACCCTGGTACACCTGATCCCACAAAACAACAACAACAACCCACCAACAACTTTTTTGCTCCCACATGCTCACTATGGGAGTAGGCGGCATTTCCACCATGCTTTGGGGGCTTTTCTTAACAACACGAAGTGAGAAGAAGTAACTTCCTGTTTCAAAAAAAGGCCCCTCTTGGGCCTAAACTGGCCCAAGGTGCCTCAAAAGATGGTGGAAATGCTCCCTACCCCTAGAGGGCATTTAAGTGGCAAAAAATATTTGAATTTTCTTGCCAAAAATGTTAAAAAATTGACCCTAAGGGGTCCAGGGGCAACAAACATGGTGAAAATGCCTTCCACACCACCTAAAGGGCTTGGGGGGATTCTGGAGCAAAAAAAAAAGTTTGGCAATTTTGAACCCCTGTGGACCACAAAAATAGCCCTGGAGGGGCACATGCAGCCAGCAAGCCACACTTACCCCACCCACCCCTGAACGAAGGGAACAGGGTGCTTCTCAACCATTTTCCCCACCCGTCTTTCCATTAGCCAGTAAATAGCCACGTTGGGGGAGAAGGCTGCATCTGTTAAAAGTTCGTTCTAGAGGGAGGGAGAAGAGGTACCATAGTTCTGCTAGACACAACTTTACAATAAGTCTTCCTGATAGAAGGTCTACTAAATATTAAAGCAACAAAAGCCCTTGACAACTTGGCAACTTTATGCCCAATGAAAAGCTGTTGTAAGTATGACCTGCTTTTACCTGTCCCCAAAAATGTGCTCAGATGTCCCTCAGACCAGGGGAGGGGATGTCATATAGGGAAACCAGAAGACCAATTAAAAGCTATCTGCAGTGATGTGGTTGCTGCTGCCTGAAAATTTCCCTGTCCTCCCACAACCCCTGACCCCCCCCCCCCGATTGATCTGAGTGTGTATAAAGACTTTTGCCTATATAGCTGTTACAACCATTCAAATGCGTGTCAAATCCATGCAAAGAAATTATGACCAGTCCACAGCAGAAGTTAACTGGAAAGACAGCAACGTCAGCATGGATGCAGCAGATGGACATGTATCTCAGAGCAGGGGGTTATGGGAGATTAGCAACATGCAAGTATGAACTGGCCACAGTGTTGGATTTCTTGGTATGAAACAAAAAAATTTCAATTTAGTGGTAGAGCTTTCACTATTATTTCTAGGGGGCCTAATGTGCAATCCCTTGCATCTCCAGTTAAAGATCTCAGGTTAAAGTGTCAGAAAAGTCCACTGCCTATGGCACTGGATAGCCACTGTAAAGTCAGCAAAAACAGTATTTGGCTAGAAGGACCAATATGCTATGGTTCTGTGATTGATTCTACAACCAAATTTAGATTATCATTTACCTTTCTAGCACCAAAGGCTGTCATGGGTAGGGGGAGCCAAGACACCACACAATCCACTTGTGTATTCAAAGGCCACGACTTTATTCCTAAAGCTGTATAGTATCGGCCTGGTGTGATGGCTGGATCCAGTGATCAGAGGAGCCACCTGTCAACTGATAGCACCCTCCTCCAGCCCCTCCACCATAGGAAAAACCCTGGGGGAGCAACAGTGGAACCCACGTGGGTGCATTGCCACTGTGTGGTTTCCTGCCACTTGAGAGCAAGGCATGCCCAACAGCCCCCGAGCTGGGCCTGACCCTAATTGCCTCCACCCAAGGTCCCTTAAGGGGATCCCTATAAAAGAGGAACCAACGGAAAGGCCATGGACAAAAGACACCTGATCAGCATAGGTTCCTGTTCCTCAAAAACTGAATCCAGCCCCATGCTACACCATCAAAGTTGTGACATGAAGAATTAACTCTAAATAGATACCAATAGCATCATGCAATAATCAATAAAGAATACTGGGTTTGGAAAGGATTGCCAGACTACCAGAGGAATCGTGAGGAGTCTCCTCCCCGGATGGCCTATAGCCTCACTTCTGCCCACAGTAGGATCATAGAATCATAGAATTGCAGAGTTGGAAGAGACCACGAGGGCCATCCAGTCCAACCCCCCTGCCACGCAGGAAATCACAATCAACCACTCTTGCACCAGCCAGCCCTGTGGAAGGTACTCAGGTTTCTAGGACAAAAACCAACATGCAGCAAGGGGCAATGGTGGCTCTCTCCTGCCACACTGTGCCACCCTGCAAATCAGCTTCCCTGGTAAGTCAGTGGCTGTTGTATCTCAGCTCAACAAGCTAAGGGCCTAACAAAGCTTTTACCTGCAGATACTCCTCCACTACTCCCTTCAAGCCTTCAAGCAAATAAAACAGAAATCTTCAATCGTCAATGAACCAGGAACCTATGTTTGACAGCTTTTGAGCAAGCTTTGATATTCAACCATGATTTGAAGAGGGTTTAATATGCTAATATGTAAGTTCCGAGACTGATAACCCATTTTCTGTTACAGATAAAACTAGAAGTTGTAGGGAAAACACCCTGCTAGCTTGCCAGCTCAGGTGAAAGAGCTGTGGATAAGGGTCAAAGGACTATTCATAATTTGGCTTATTGAGCTAAGAGATGATCATCCAAACTCTCCCTGCCTGATCAGCATCATGTTTCATTTAACAAGAGAGAAGTTGCTACTCACAGCCATCGACTTCACGGTGATTTGCTCATAGTAGTGTATAGACTGCTTCTTGTTGGCAGAGTCTGGGTATCCAAAGCCTGCAATATGGACCACATCACAGAAGTGCAAGGCTAATGTGATAGCCACCAATCCTGTGGTTGGTTTCTAAAAGAAAAGCAGCATGACAGATTGTTTTTCTATTATACATAAATGCTACTCTGCACTGCCTTTATAGAAAATATAGCAAATGAGACTGAAGAGTATTAGAGGCCTCACTTTGTTCTCTCCTACCAATGGCTATCTATGTCTGTGGTGTCTGCATAGGGTAGTCGCACAGCCTTGGAGAAATGTAGCTTCACAAACCTTTTTCAAGATGTTTTAAACTTCTGCCATAAAAATACTTTTTGAAAGCGTGAATACACACAGACAAAGGAGTGGTGCCAAAGTTTTCACGGAGACAATAAAAAAGGAGACCCACAGATTGGGCAAACAAGGGCAGAGTTAAAGTTTTGTCCAATATAAAAACCGTCAGCTGGAAAGAAAACAGCACTGAACATAAAAACCAGGGCTGCATCCAGAAATGAGATAAACAATGTCCTCTCTGAGATGGTAAATCAGTGTCTGGGCTGTATCACTTCAGGGGCCCTTTCACACTACCCAATTATAATGCCATGATTCCACTTTAACTGCCATAGCTGCATCCAATGGAATCCTGGGATTTGTAGTCTGGTGAGGCACTAGAACTCTCTGTGTGAGAGTCCAAAAATCTCTTCCTAAACTGTAAATCCTAGGATTCCACAGGATGGAACTAAGGGGCTTTTCACACTATACAATGATAGCACTATGATTTCACTTTAGCTGCTGTGGCTGCATCCTATGGAATCCTGGGATATGAAGCCTGGTGAGATACTAGAGCTCTCTGCCTGAGAATTCTAACTACCCCTCCCTAAACTATACATCTTTGGGTTTCCCTAAGATGCAGCTATGGCAGTTAAAGTAGAATCATAGTACAGTTGTCCCTCTGTATGCACGGATCTGGTATTCACAGATTTAAGTATTCACCGCTTGAAAATATTCTTTAAAAAATAATAATCCAAATAGCAAACCTTGATTTTGCCATATTATATAAGGGACACCATTTTGCTATGCCACTGCATAAAATGGGACTTGAGTATTCATGGATTTTGGTATCCACGGCAGGTGGGGTCCTGGAACCAAACCCCAGTGAATATGAAGGGACAACTGCACTATCATTGTACAGTGTGAAAGGACCTCAGGGCAGTTAAAGTAGAATCACAGCAGTGAAGAAGAGGGTGTTTTAATTCCATCCATTTTCTGCTGTTTCCTACCTGCACTGCTGTCCTGAGCCAATCTGTTCCCTCCTGCAGCAGTGATTTTAAGTTTTGAATAAAGACAGTTGGAGAAATAGTCACCAATTGTTCTTCTCATATATATTTTGGCCAAAGATATCCTAGTGTCTAAAAATAGGAAGAATTCCATAGAGATAGGAGTAGTAGAACTCCATTTTGAGAACTTTCAGAGAAAATAAAAGCGTGTGTTTTAGGAGTGGAGTCTCAAATCCCGTATCTATTTAATCTGTCCCTTCTTTGTGTTCTCTCTTTCTGTGTGTCTCTAATATAGCTAACCCTCTTACCTGTTTAAATTTTCTCAGTTGCTTCATTGGTATATTAAGTAATTTAGCAGCAGTAATTTCCATAAAATATGGGTTCAGGATTCTCACTTGCTCAGGATTTGCATCCCAGATTAATGGAGGCTGCTTCCAGAAGCCCTTCCGAATCTAAAAAGAGGTAAACATGGAGAGGTCAATCATGTGCTCTTTATGCTCACAAACCAGTGTTGAAACATGAAACATGAACTGGGTTAAATGTTGAGGAAACAGGAAAGTAAGGATGAAAAAAACCAATCAATTTTAGCAGAGGTGTTTTGGTGTTATGTCTTGGAACCTGATTTCTCAAGCTTTGGTTGGATTTCTCTCTCTCTCTCCTTCTGCACATCTTAAGGCTACTTGGAGATAATAATACTTCTGAGCAATAAAGAATATTATTTCTTCTCCAAAACTATTTGAACAGCTGCTGCAATCACGTCCACCCACAACATTACTCTGCTAGGTAGGTTGTTATTCTTCTCATTTTATAGGTGGGGAAACTAGCTGAAGAGAATATAACAGGTCTACAGCTATCACATATGACGATAGCAGAATTATAGAATCCTAGAATTTAGAAGGGATCACAAGGGTCATTTAGTCCAGCTCCCTGCCATGCAGGAATACACAACTAAAGCACTCCTGAAAGATGCTCATCCAACCTCTGTTTAAAGGCCTCCAAAAATGAAGAGTCCACCTCCCTCTGAGGTAATCTATTTTTATTTATTTATTTATACCCCGCTCTTCAGCCACAAGGCTATCAGAGCGGCTTACAAATTGTTTTAAGCAATAGCTATTTACACATCTACACTGCATTAAACAGTTTCCAATGTGTGTTAGCTAATTGCCCCCCACAAGCTGGGTACTCAATTTACCGACCTACGAAAGGATGGAAGGCTGAGTGAACCTTGGAGCCGGCTGGAATCGAACTTGCAACGTGGTGGCTTGCAGTACTGGCATTTAACCACTGCGCCACCAGGGCTCCTACTGTCAAACAGCAATTACAGTTGTCCCTTCATATTTGCTGGGGTTTGGTTCCAGGACCCCCCGTGGACACCAAAATCCATGAATACTCAAGTCCCATTATATGCACTGGCATAGCAAAATGGTGTCCCTTATATAAGATGGCAAAATCAGGGTTTGCTTATTGGATTATTATTTTTTTAAGAATATTTTCAAGTTGTGAATACTTAAATCCATGGATACAGAGGGACAACTGTACAGTAAAAAAATCTTTCTGATGTTTAAATGGAATCTCTTTTCATGTAATTTGAACCCACTAGTTTGTATTCTAGACTCTGGAGCAGCATAAAATGATCTAGCTCAACACTGGCATTTCAGATCCATATTCAAAATGTAATCCACAGGACTATGTGAGCACTTATAACATGCTAGCATGCTTCTGAGGTTAGAAAAAGGTCAGAGGACTTCTCTTTCCAACACACATAACCTCTAGATTTTCTGTGTTTCCAAGTAAAACACTGAGAGGGGGGCATTACCCAAATGTGCTGTCCCTGATCTCCCAGTAACTTACTCTCTTCTTATCGTGGAGAATCGTCTCCATCCACATGAAATCCATGGGTTTGAATGCCACCAGCACCAGCAATGTGTTTGGGTCGTTTTCAGTTTTGGGGTTAAAGTGTGCTGACTCTGGGTAGAAGAGTCGCATAGTGGTTTTGGAGCCCACATCACGTTCATAACCATGGACAGGAGCATTATTCAACCTGGGGTGTGGGAAGAAGTGACACAGTCAGGAAAAAAAAAGGCCTAAATACATATAAGCCCAGAAGGTGTTTCTGAGTCTTTCTCCAAAAATTGGACTATGATAGAAAAAAACAGTGAGATGCTAGCAAAAACATCACATCTGCACTAAAGTTTTCCCATGCTGTAACATATATATATATTTTAAAATCTGTCTTCCATCTCAATATTAAAAGGTCATACCTTTCCCCATCCCTTTACCTCATTTACTGCTGTTGGTGTGAATAAGGAGAAAATGTTCTATAGGTCTATGTGATAAAAAAAAAAGACTTGGAGTGTATCCATAATATACAATTATAGTACTTTGATACCACTTTAACTGACACAGCTCCATCCCATGGAATCCTGGGATTTATAATTTAATAAGATACTTGGAATTCTCTACCAGAGAGCTCTAATACAGTATTTTAGTGGATTGCACTAAAGAATTCTAAGAACCTTGCCAAACTACAAATCCCAGGTCTCCATAGGAGGGAGCCAAGAAGTGGTACCACACTGCTATAATTGTGCAGTGTGAATACAGCTTCATTTGCATCTAAATAAATTTACTATGTACAGGGGAATTAATTCCTCTAGAATGAGCATTCCAGTACCTGATCACAACATCATATTTGTTAATTACGTCTCCCATAGAGCTGTTTCTGAGCCGGTGACCATTCCCTACAACTGCACATCTCCGGCATTTCAAACTGCAAAAAAGAAATGGAAGATATTAAATTATATATCATCAGACAGAGAAGAAAAGTTTCAAAAGGTAGGCTAAGCAGATTACCAGTTTCTGAAAGGAGGGGGCAGGCGGGTTCTCTGCTGCCTTGGAGGGTAGAACTAGGTCTAATGACTTTAAGTTACAGGATAGCAGATTTTGATTGAACATTGGAAGAAACATCTTGACACTGAGCATGGTTCAGCAATTGAACCAATTGCCTAGACAGGTGGTGAGGTCTCCTTCTTTGGATGTCTTCAAAAAGAGGCTGGACAGCCACCTGCTGGAATGCTCTAGCTCAGTGGTTCTCAACCTGTGGGTCCCCAGATGTTGTTGGACTACAGTTCCCAGGAGCCCTCTGTGATCTCACCTTGACAGCCAGGTGATCCTCCCAGTCATTAGTGAAGCTGTGAGTTCAATCCTACAGCCTCACTAATGATTGAGAGGACCACCTGGCTGTCAAGGTGAGATCTCAGAGGGCTCCTAGGAACTGTAGTCCAACAACATCTGGGGACCCACAGGTTGAGAACCACTGTTCTAGCTGGAGATCCTGCACTGAACAGGGGATTGGACCTGATGGCCTATGGGGCCCCTTCCAGTTCTATGAATCATGAAAGCTTCCCGTCTGCCATTGCTTAGCTACACTTGGGGAGAGGCCACAGCAAAATGAAAAAGCAAACACCTTGCACACTAAAGGACATTCAATCTTAAAAATGGAAAACATAAGATGAATCATGCTGAATCAGACCCATGACCTATTTAGTCCAATATTATGTTCACATAGGGGTCAACCAGGAGCCTGTGCTAAGTCCACCAGAAAGCTCAAGTGCAATTGCACATCCATCGCACACATCACAATAATTGTTATACAGAGAGATATTGCCCATAATTGTTGTTATTTGCCTTCAAGTCAGCTTCAACTTCCGTTGACTCTATGAATGACACACTCCCAAGAGCTCAATCATCAACAGCACTGCTTGGGTTTCAAAAACTCAGGGCTGTGGATTCCTTTATTGACTCAATCCTGCTGTAATTGCCTATCATATCTAACTGGAAATGATAACTTTATGGGAGTTGCTAAGAATGATGGTTGAGAATGTTGACCGCTTTAAAGGGGGTTGAATTCATGGAGGCTGGAGTCATCATTTCCATTGACTGCTCAGAATTGTTATATATGATTTCCATTTACTATGATACCTAACTGGAAATGACATATAATAACTCTGACTGGTAGCCACTGATAGCCCTAACCTCCATGAATTCATCTAAACCTCTTTTAAAGTTGTCCAAATTGTCCATCATCATTCTTAACATCTCCCCTTGAAAGGAACAGGTTGCATTGGAAAGATGGTACTAGTTTTGAATCAGGGCAAAATATCTGCTGTAACTTGTAGTACAAATGTAGTGGTGGCACTAGTGGGGGTGTAGAGAGGCCGAACCAGACCGTCAGAGGGAGGGGTGACACCAGCCTTAGAAACGCCACAGCACAAGTGGATATGGCATTATGCAACACATTGTAGGAGAGCAGGGGGTATGAATCTGCAAGTACACAACCACCAAGTGTTCAACACAAAACAAGCCACTTGGTCCAGGCCTGCCCTGCAGTAAACTGTACAAGTACTGCCGTAGACTGTAGTAGTAAGCTTACTATTTACCTGTATAAAAAACAGTATCTGACAAAAAAATGCCCAAGGTTTAGCCAAATAACTTCAAGATCAAACTTCTCAGGGCACTGAAATTAACAGTAACTGTCACCCAGCAAGGCAATAAAATATTCTTTTTACTTTTTACGGTCCTTTAAGTGTGGCAAATGCTTTATGGCTGCAATCCTATGCATGCTTACTGAGGAACAGGTGCCATTGAATACATAGCATCTTACAATACTTCTAAATAAAACACACACAGGAGTCTGATTTATGTTCATCTACATCCCTTTTGTTACTGAAAAGGGAAGTGAGATGGACATTTGCCTACATGGTTAATTCCTAGCTGGAATGGGGATTTAAACCCAATCAATTTTACTCCCCAGGCCAGTTGCTCACAGATTAATCCACACATTTGCACACTGCCACCTGAGTTCTTATACACAAACCATGCCAAAACCAACAGTTTCCTCCTCCCACCCCTTGGACTTTTAAAGTGTACTTTAAATGTCATAGCTGACTTCCAAAGAATTTATTTGAGTTTCTTGTCAACAGACTTCTTCCTCTAACTCAGTGCCATGATTTCTTGTCCAGAAGCAAGGTCTGGGACTATATATCACACAGCCCGGGATCAAGAGCAGCAGTCAGGGAGTTAGTCAAATAAGACAGCACATGGCAGGAGATGCTGGGCAGTTTCTTTCCATCAGGTCTCTGGCAGGCAGGTTGTGCACTGCAAGAAGCTGACTGATGAATGGGTAAAAAAAGATATCAAAAAACTGGAGTAGAGAGGAACCAAGCCTGTCGCATAGAAATCGAGGGGCATTCTCGGGGGTCTTGAATGATGGTTAAAGTTGTTCTAACGTTTAAGTCAGAGACAGACAAGAGAGTTTATATTTGGGATATTTTTGTTAAATTAGAGAGAGTGGAAGGTGAGGAGTGAAACATCTGCTTCACATGCAGAATGGAGATGGGTAGTGTGTAGACCTGAGGAATTCGGGGACTGCAATCCAGTCACATCTGGAGGGCTGAACTTTGCCCACCCCAATGCACAAGCTCCCAGGTTTCATCTCCCATTAGATGAAGACGATAGGAAAGACCTTTTCCCATCCCCAAACTCGGAGGTTCTCTTTCTGATTAAGGTGCTTTGAGATTAAGTTTTTATTCTGCGATTGCCCTGCCCCTCCCATGGAGTTTTACAGGGGTTGGGGAAAATTCGTGTGCCTAAACCACAAAATGTTATGAGAGGATGTTGCCTTCCATTTGTAACTATAAGGCAGGGAATGGAATCATTGAAAGGAAAAGTTTAAATAGGTACACATTGCCTTTTGACTGGAATTGCTAGGAGCCCTCTGCTTGCAAGTCACTTTAGGTGGCTGTCCTGATGTTATTGGACTGCAACACTTATCAGTCCTAGCCAGTGTAGCCAAAGGTGGGGGATTGTGGGAGGTACAGTTCCAAAACATCTGGAGAGTCATGTCTTGCCCTTAGCCAATAAGAGGGCTAGGTGGCTACATAGTCTGACATGAAATAAGGCAGTATCCTAGCTTTCCAGTGTTAATTGACATTCCTGAGGTATACACAGGTAAGTAGGTTTAGGAAAGATTTGCATTTTCAAAAAATGGAGGGGGGACACACCTTGTCATGGTGTGAAATGTTCCTGCTCAGGATTCCAGCAGCATGCCTTTGTCAAGATATTCCATTCCACCTGGTCCTAGTTTTCCATTTCCCCAACAATTAGACATTGTCCCTGAGCATACTTAGTCCTCACTGAGATGGATTTAGTGGGCATTTCCACTTCTGGTTCTCAAAAATAGATCTATTTTGATGTTAACAGGGAACCCTTGAAGCCTATTGGAAAAAGTAAATTGTTGCACATGAAGTCTTCCTTTAGCAGGAATTCATCATCTTCTCTGGGACAGAAAAAGATCGTGGTAATGATTCAAAAGGGCCACAAAAATATCTTTGAGAAGTGTCACATTTTGCCTACCCCTGTTTTAAACTGGAAATGCTGCAGTTGTTGTTGTGTGCCTTCAAGTCGTTACCAATTTACAGTGACCCTAAGACAAACCTATCACAGGGTTTTCTTGGCAAGATTTGTTCCAGGGGGTTTCCCCTTGCCTTCCTCTGAGGCTGAGAGTATGTGACTTGTCTAAGATCACCCAATGGGTTTCCATGGTCAAGCAGGGATTCAAACCCAGGATTCCAGAGTTATACTCCAATACTCAAATCAATACACCACTTTGGCTATCAACTGGGAGATGCTGAGGCTTAGACATCTCAGAAGAGCAGAGAAATGGATGAACTTTTATTACCTTTGTACACTTTCAGGAAGAGAGTAACTTGTGACAGCCAGAAGCCGCAGGAGTATTTCCTCTGGAAAAAGGAACAAAGGCAGCAGTGAATGGGGCTGGTCCATGTTGCCTCAGTACAAATATTTTTAAACATTAAGAATATAAGGGAAGGCAGACATCCATCTTGTGGCCACTCAGATGCCCTGGGCAGTCTGAAAATCACACTTCAACAACAGCAAGAGAGGGCTACTGCTTCTAGCACACTGTTTCTAAACAGTTTGCCTTCTAACATAGTGAACATAGTGGCATGAGAAAAGAAAACAAACATACTTCGACTTATGGTGACCTTATGAATGAGAGAACTCCAAGTTTGCAAGTCAGGTCTTGCAAGCCCAGAGCTTGATTTAGCCTATTCACCTGTAATACAGTCTTCCTCTTTTCATACTGCCTTCTAGCTTATCAAGCATTATTGTTTTTTCCAATGAGCCCTGTCTTCTCATGATGTTATGAAGTTGCTAGCAAATCAAATCAAGATTTTTTTGTCCTTAGCTGTTGCAAGACATTATACACTGCCAAGACATTATTAAACTATTAACAATTCTACTATAATGACAGGCAACAAAACATTGTATAAATTGTGGTTTTTTTGTCTTGTCATGTACTACTGGATTTGAAAATTAAGAAAAATGTTAGACCTAGACAGAGAGGGATACCAAGTATGATTTGTTAGTTAAAAAGCACAACCCAATACATTTTTCAAAACAATGAATCCTTCATTAAGTGAACTTGTAGACAATGGTGATTCTGTCTCAAATAAGGGGGGAAAGGCAAAGGAACATGTACTATCCCACTTTTGTATACAAAGTTCTTGAATTATGCTTATTTTGAGCACTTATCCTTTGGGAAAATATAAAGCATTGATAAGAATCCAACTGCCTATTACTAACAAATGCAGTGGTTTAGCCAGCCACTCAGATGGGGGTTGGGTGGTACAATAAAGTTCTTTGTGTTATTAAAACTGGTTAATGTCCAGTCTACAGCAATGATTATGGAAGATCCATTAAGCTGAACACATGCCCAGAGGAAATGTGCCAGTTTATACTTTGGCCTATTGGAGCAAACACCATCAGGTCAAAATTATGTCAAGGTTAACCGGTCCAGTCAAATAGTAGAAACAATTAATCAATATGATGAAATGTTGTAAATTTTTTTTGCTGTTTATCTGCTAAATCACATGAAAGGAAAAGTTAATAATTATTAGCACCTGGCCCATGTACATTTTATCTTTCAGAGAGTTACAACTGTTATCTAGAGTATTAGTGGTATAATTGTGATAAGAGGTCCACACTTTCTCTGAGAGTAAGAGAGTGCAACTTGGCCATGCTTACCCAGTCGGTTTCCATGGCTGACCAGGAATTCAAACCCTGTTCTCCTAGCATTTTAGTCCAACACTCAAACCATTACATGATGCTGGTTCCATAATTCCACCATCACCACTGTCTTATTGTTTATACTATGAATAAGATGATACGTAATGTAGAATTTGCCTACAATGACTCTTAGAAAACATGAGTAAACATGGATAGGGTGCATGGTATGGATAAATAGACCACATCAAGTGATTTGGTGAATGTCTCATCAAATTACAGCACATCAAGAGAATGGGGGACACCCCCCCCCCAAAAAAAATACAGGATTCAATTCTATTAAAGAAGCTACACAACTTTGTCCCTTTATGCTGTTTGATATGAGACCAGCAAAAAGACAGACAGGATACTTAGAGATGGAGTGGAAAATAAGCGGAAAGCAAAGCATAATGAGCTCACATCTCTGTGACCAACAAGTGTCATTATGTTATGAAATAATCCAAAGGATAATTAGTAAAACAGAGTGAAAATCCCCTGGCAAAGGAAGGGGTTCATTATACAAAAAGAGATGAAGGCAGTAACTACATGTTTGAAGAGAAGAGGTGGCTGATTTGCTTACCAGTTCCCTTAGTTCCATATGGCAGTTCATAGGGTGAGGGGGTCTTTACCCAGAAGTAGTCCTTTAGCTGTAAAAATAGTGGGTGATCCCGTGTATAACTGCAATGAAGGCAGAGGAGATGATCATGCAATTCTGACATTCTGTATCCTCAGAGACTGCTACTATCTTCTACATCTACCCACTCTTAGCCACTAGAATCTATATTAGCAATTTTTCTTTGACATCACCCCATTTGTCCTGTTCCTAAGCCCAAGAATTTAGGAGAAATCTATAGAGATCCCATTCCCTCAACAGACAACTTTACTCACTTTGCTATGAGCTGTGCAGCTTTCTTTTCCAGTTCTCCCAAAGGACAAGTCATCTTTTCATCTTGCATAATATGAAAATCAAAACTGTAAGAAAAATAGCAAAGGAGGGGCAATGTAACAATGTAGATTGCTCCACTCATAGAAATTGCATGTACATTTTTTTTAAAAAAAAGGGAGGGGGTTCAAGTGGAAGATGGCACAATCCAAGCTGGAAACAGAGAGGTTTGGTTTGAGAGTGCCACTTACCAAGGCCAAGTGGTACAACCTACCACAATCTTCTCTGAGCTTGGATCAGCAGTGTTGTGCAAAATGACATTCTCTACCAGGCTTGGACTGAATGCAAAGCTAGTCCTGTGTTACATTTCCAGCAGTGGCAGACAAGATGCCTCTGGAAGCTAACAAGCAGGATGTGAACATTAGGGCCACCCCAAATTTCTTCCAAGTTTTCAGTAGGTATCCAGAGGTAGGGGGTATCTTGAGCATTTGGGAAGGGGTGTGCACATCCCTGAATGTTTGCAAGCAGGATTGAAAGATATTATTATTATTACTATTATTATTACTATTATTATTATTGGGTATGTTTTTATGTTGCTTTTATGTGAACCTAGGAACCTGCCACTGGTAGTGGCTACTAAGTGTTGAAAAACAACAGTTTGGTTAAAAACACAAAGTTAAAATAATAAAAACCACAATCAAACTCATCATAAGCCCTATCTGTCACATGAATTATAAGTCAAAGGCTTACTTATATAAAAAGGTCTTTGCCTGCCAGTGGAAGGAAAGGAAAGGGGTGTGTGAACTAAATCTCCCCATGGGAGGGAATTCCACAACCCGGGAACAACCACCGAGAAGGTTCTTTTCTGCGTCTTCACCAAATGTGCCTGTGATAGCAGAGGGACCAAGACAAAGCATTCCTCTGAACTCAGGTAGGCTCATACAGGGAGATATGCCATTTTAAATAGTCTGGACCTAAGCCATATAGGGCTCTATAGATCATAACCAGAACTTGGAATTCTGCCCAGAACTGGTAGACAGTGAAGCTGTTTCAACAGGGAAGATTTATGTTTATTATTGTAAACAATCCTGGGAATGGCTACTGAAGAACAGAAATACGTTGCTCAATTAAATACACCTATCTTGGGGCAATATTGATATCTAATATTGTGAGGGGAGACATGTCTGCCATTCTGCAAATGTGTTGGGTGAGGAGAAACATGACTCAAACATGATGACCTTGGAGATCTATTCAGTTGACCACTGTGGGCATATTGCATCTGGGGAAATGGGTCCCAAAACATAAAAAGCTCATGGCTAAGCAAAGCCTGGATCTCTTCAGATCAAAGAACCAAATTGCATTTTATATTATTTGCACTTAAAAAAAAAACCTGGCCACTTTCATTTTGAAGGAAAAGCAACAGTCACAGCATCCTGATGTTGAATATGCTCCCAATCTGAATGAGGACCATATTGCAAACTAAAGCCTTATACAACTCTTTTCAGAAGGAAGTTATCTAGCTTGAACAAGCATTCTGTAAAAGTGCAAATAATATAACATGCAGGTGTCCCCACAGCTCACAATGACTGCTGGTAAACAGTAAAATACTTGCCCTCTTAATTTTTGTTTTAAAGAAATACACTCACAGCTGTATGTACCTTTCTTCCCGGGATATTGTATACCACACCATCACTCCAAATACAGCTAGTACTCCAAGTATCTTCCATCCTGAACAAAGAGAAGAGATGGCACATTGTTACCACTGAGTCATTCCATCTGTAGCTGCAAAACAACACATGCTGGAATGGAAGTGGGAGAAATCTATAATGTAGAGCAGGTGTAGACAAAATGCCGTGTGCACCTGGGGTTGCATATAGCCCTCAGGACCATATTTGCAGTTCCCCAAGAGTAAAAAAATTGCCCCAAGGGCTCTCTGGGGGCTGGGGGACATTTTCCCACTCTCCGCCAGACCTTTTCAGAGCCAGAAGACAGTGATGTAGACTTGGGTCAATTGACTTGGACTCAAGTCGCTTCAGTGACTCAACTTGGACTCAACTCTGCAATAGATAACACACTGGCTAGACTTGATTCACGACTTGTATATATTTAGCGACCCACTTGCTGGCCTTGGTTCAGTAACAGAACACATTCATCCAGAAACATTACAGAATGGAAAATGGCTTTCCTCCTTTGAACAACACTTCTATCTCACTGCATTTTGCCTACTGGTCACATGAAGGAAGTAGTACTTTACATTTGCCATACAGGGAGTCCCCACTTATCTGACAGGTTAGGGACTGCGGCCCTGTCATAAACTGGAATTGGTTGAAAAGTAGGATCCAGAGGTTTTTTTAAACTTGCAAATTCATTTTGGCATTTACAAGCTAAAAAAAAAGACTGGGTTCCACATTTCATGACAGCAAAAAAAAAAAAAAACTTCAGTTACCATTATAAAATGCTCTCCAGACTATGACAACACCCTCCTGGCTTCCTAACACAGGAATATGTTCAGAAAGTCCACAGCATCATTCACTTCAAGCAGCAGGCAAGACTCGCCTCCAGAGCACAGGGCATGTTTGTCAGAGGGGAACAGCAAATGTGTTAGGCACTGGGCTTGAGGTGGAAGGAACCTTCTAAAGCTTTTCCAAAGCATTACAGAGCTCCTCTGATGTGCTGTGGGGACAGGCTGCTGAGCAGACCTCAACCCTCACCTCAAGCCCATTGCTTAACACATTTGCTAATCCTCTCTCAGAAATTTTGTCCCATGCTCTGGGAGCGAGTCTTACCTCTTACTCCTAGGAATAGCTATACAAGGCTCCTCCAATGTGCTGTGGGGACAGGCTGCTGAGCAGACCTCAACCCTCACCTCAAGCCCATTGCTTAACACATTTGCTAATCCACTCTCAGAAATTTTGTCCCATGCTCTGGGAGCGAGTCTTACCTCTTACTCCTAGGAATAGCTATACAAGGCTCCTCCAATGTGCAGTGGGGACAGGCTGCTGAGTAGACCTGAACCCCTGCCTCAGTCCCAGAGTATGGGGCACGTTTCTCAGAAGAGAACAGCGACTGTGTAATGTGCTTGAGGAGGGGGTTGAGGTCTATTCAGCAGCCTGTCCCCACTGCACATCAGAGGAGCTTTCTGAAGCTCTTCCTAAGAGCATTAGGCAAGACTCAACCACAGAGCACAGGACTCATGCCTAATGCATTAGCTGTTCCCCTCTGAGAAACACACCCCACATTCTCAGGGGCAAATCTTGCCTGATGCTCAAAGTGAATGATGCCGTGGACTTTCCTAACACACCCCATCACCACCTTTTTTTTCTCTTAAATTTAGCTACCAGACTTGAGACTCAACCTGAGACTTGACTTGAAAGCATCTTGCAAGGACTTGAGACTCGACCTGAGACTTGAAGGTAGAGAAGTGAGAGTCGACCTGAGTCTTGAAGTAAAAGATCTGAATACATCACTGTCAGAAGATACCTTTTTAAAAAACAACAACCAAGAAGTGAACAGGAACTTCCAGTTACTTCCTGTTCTTTAAAAAGGCCTCTCCTGAGTTTAAAATGGCCCCGAGGGACCCAAAAACATGTGAAAATGCCTCTGCCTGAAGGATGTTTGGTGGCATTTTGGAGGACTGTACACAGGAGAAGGTGCAGCCCTTCAAAGGCTTCCAGAGGCTAATGTGTGCTTCTACCATCCCACAGTTGCCCACCTTGATGTAGAGTATAACACAGGAATAACTTTGAAATGGAACTGGGTCCTATTTCAATGACAAGTTTTGTTCCACAGAACATTTGATATGGTAAGAAAGAGACTGCCTATGAGCATGGGTCAGATGGAGTTTACCAATCACTATGTAAGTCTGGTAAGCCTTACAGATCTGAAAACAAGTTTGAATTAATGTAGCCTTGAGCCTACACCATTAAAAAAAAATAGTTACTGGAAAATAGATACACCATAGTCAACAGTGGCTAAAGTTTGTTTGTCTTGACAACAAAAAAACAGATAACTAAAAGCAGAAGCTTCCAAATTTCTGCTGGACATAAAAGAGAAGGAAAAAGATGGGATAAAGGAATGGGGGAGTGGCTAAACCCAATATTTACTATGGCTTGATCCTGCTCATGTACCCCACGTGCTAGTTTGTACATCATTATGAAATTGTACGAAATACCAAAGAGAAAATGGATTTAAACCCAGACTTTTTTTCTTGAGGATTTAAACCATTGTTTAAAATCCATCACTTTGGCTAAAATGAGAGAACCTGGTGAAGCAAATCCCACTGTAGCATTTTTGCTGTTGGGCTTACTCTTCAGTAATTGGAGTTTGAAAACAGAGCCACCACAGTGCAATGATCTGAGTATTGGCCTATGACTTTGGGAGATCAGGGTTCCCACTCCGCCATGGAAACCCTCTGGATGATCTTGGGTAAGTCACACCCTCTCAGCCTCAGAGGAAGGCAATGGCAAACCTTGTCTGAACAACTCTTGCTAAGAAAGTCCCATGATAGATTCGAAACAACTTGCAGGCATACAACAACAAAATTGGGAGCTGAATGGCAGACTTACAATCCCCCTTGGTTCCCACTTCATACAACACTTGTATATTGGTTTTCAGATAATTAAAATATATGAAGCATGGAAGAGTAGGTGGCACAGCACTTGGACTTACGAGACTTGTTGATCATTTTTATCAGCAGATGAAGTAGCGCCCTGGGGCTTTTGCTCTCATGGCGACTGCTGTCAGTCACCTAGAAAATGAAGAAGAAGGTACATGAGAAATCTCATATTCCAGGAGGAAGTTCAAACAGCTGGGACACAATGGAACTGTATTTTCCCATCACAGAGGTCACTTGAACAGTACAACAAACAGACAGCAGCCCCCTCTTATTATTAAAGTATTACAGATTCCAAACAAAATACCAGAATATATAAGATGTACTAAGTTCAACATTTGTCACATAGTCAGTCCAGTGTATATTTAGGATTGTGCGTATACAGCGCTGATGAAAGTGGTGGCACGCCAAACAAGTCTTGAAGAGAGATGACAACACAGAAAGAATCGCAACCCGGAAACATCACCCAAGGAGACCCTCTGCTATGCTTTCTGCAACTGGACTTGTTTATCTCGGATTGGCCTTTTTAGTCATCAGCGCGCTTGCAGAAAGCACGGGATGAGTCCTTCCTGAATCTTCCTTTGCGAAGAAAAGCCAGAGAGAGAGAGAGAGAGAGAGAGACTAAGTTCAAAGGGTTATATTTTACAAGTAGATAAGGAAATAAGGAAGGGTGTTCTCAAAAACAATACAAAGCAAACTAAATCTATGCAAATGCTTCCTGAGAGTTTATGAGGTTTTAAAAACCAGCTTCAGTATCATAGTATTACTAGCTAAAGTGTAACTGGTCTTGTCTAAGTTTGTTATCTGATACTCCAAAAGGGATTTATGGGCTTCCCATTTTCTCACTCTCCCTTCTTATTAACTGCAGGAATCTTAGGAGCCTTTTCCCCTTCATCCCACCTTTTTTAACCACATGAATGTTAGCAGTAGTGCCTTAGCTACCTCTGGTTTCCCCCCTTTTTTTCCTGTCTGAAGAATCTTAGCAGCAGGGACTTGGCACTATCCACATCTGTAACCAATACCCCAAAAGAGGTGCACTGAGCCTCCTGTTTTCCCATTTGCCCAGTTTTAAAGCATGTTTTTCTCGCCATTGCCATATTGAGCCAATGACCCTATTCCACCCTGCTTTGAGGCACAACGTCTTGGTTCTAAGCAAAAGATATGGGTGTGTATGAAGACTAAGCGACAGGTATAGATTCTCAGGTAGAGTTATTTTGCATTTGGATGGGGCTCTGTTGAGAGAGTGAATGTTGGGTATTATTGATAAAGAATTGGATAGTGAATGCAGACTTCTTCAATATATGACAACAGCTGTAAGAATATTGTGTGCCCATACTTAGAAATGGACTAGCTAGGCAAGCAAGGAGCAACAAAATGTGGTTTTTCAAATGTGTCTGAAGCAAGAGAATGACGAGGGAAATGATAGGACTGTTGCTTAGCAAAGATGGTAAAATACTAACAGATTACGATGAAAAGGCAGAACTGCTAAATACTTATTTTGCTGCATTTCCCCCGCAAAAAGAGGATCGTGTGCTTCCATGCATTGGCAAGGAATCCATATTGCAAATCAAGATTGGTAAGGAGTTAGTAAGGAATCACCTTTTGTTGCTGTTAACTGCCCTCAAGGTGAGTTACACGGCAAGCCTATGAATGAGAGACCTCCACATCACTTATCATCAACAGCCTTGCTTGGGTTTTGCAGATTCAAGGCTGTGGCTTCCTTGATTAGTTAACCTAAAGGAGTTCAAACCTATAAGGTTAGATGAACTGCATCCCAGAGTATTGACGGAACAGGCTGAAATACTCACAGAACCACTTGACAAATCTATTTAGGGAAGTAATAGTCCCACTATATTCTGCACTGGTCATCTGGAGTACTGTGTTCAGTTTTGGGTGCCTCAGTTTAAGAAGGACATTTATAAGTTGGATTGAGTTCACAGAAGGGCGACAAGGATGATAAGAGGTACAGAGCACAATCCTAGAGGGCTCCATGGTTGACTCAGCCCTCCATCTTTCCGTAGGTTGGTAAAGTGAGTACCCAGCTTGTTGGGGGCAATAAGCTAAAAAAAAAGCAATGTAAACCGCTTAGGGAATGCTTCAGCACTGATAAGCAGTATATAAATATCAATGCTATTGCTAATGCTATTGTTAGCTGGAGATCTTGCATTGAGCAGGGGATTGGACCAGATGGCCCACAGGGCCCCTTCAACTCTATGATGCTATGATTTGCTGACTTGTTTCTTGGATTTGGTTTCATAGGGCTCCCGGGGCAATCCCCATCTAGGCATTCTACGAAGTCATACCTGCTCAGCTTCAACAATGCAGGTACATCATGTGCCTTATAATGATGGTAGTTACCATAAAATCACAAAGTTGGAAGGGACTGCAAGGGCCATCTAACCCATCTAATTCCTCCTAAGCACAACTAGCGCACTCCTGAGAGGTGGCCATCCAACTTCTCCACTCATGAGAACCATTAACCTTCACTATTAGGGTTGTCAGATCTTGGGGACCAGCCCTCGCCCTTTAGTCTTTGGGAGTCATCTCTCGGCAGGAGACAAAGGTGAAAATTTGCCAGTTTTGTGGGCTCAGCTCCAGGAAAGAAGAAACAGCTATGTGCAAATCTCCAGCTCAACAAGTAGAGCAGCAGTTTGTTAGTTTGTTGTTCTAGCTTCCAAAGACTCTCCAGGAGGTCTACAGATTTACTTAGTCAGCTTCCTCCTTCTCTACCAGTCATTGTGGTGCCAGACACTGCCCTCAACTCTACTCTGCATCCACGTTCCAGCTAGAAGCAAATGGACTAGATTAGATGTTCGTTATGGCAAACCCCCTCTGAACAAACCTGGCCAAGAAAACCCCATGATAGGTTTGCCTTAGGGTTGCCAAAGGTGACTTGAAGGCACACAATAACCCAGTAGATGAGAAGGAATAATTCCTTCATTTCACCTTGACCTGGGAATGGCCCAGACATTAGCTAATACTTCTGTCTTAATTCCAAACAGGAAAATATGTCTCTTTGTGTTTGACAAGCTGTGAACAATTTGTTCAGTACTTAATGCATAATGCTTAATTACACCACCATGGGCACTCCTCTCAGTCTCAGGTTTTGGCCCATAAATTTCAAGGCCTGGGACAATCCTAAACTGGCAACCTACTCACAATGCAGGGTCATATTTTTTTTAAAAAAGGACAGAAATATATGGGTAAAGGCAGTCCTTTAGATACTACAGGCTCAAGGCATGAAAGCCTTGTAGCAGGGCTGAAAATAATGCATCCCTTTAGATATTGAAAGATTACAACTCTTATCTGCCCTAGCTAGCACGGCTGTAGATGAAGGAGTTGTACTTCACAACATCTGGACGGCTGCACAACTATAGGTTAAAATCAGCCCTTTGCACTTAGCCTAGAAGCATACTCTCCAGTCTTAGTCATAGCTTGTATTAACTAAACTTACTGGATGGTCTTCCAAGATGGCACCTCATTGCAACAGATCACCAAGTTACACTCCATTGCAAAAGGTCACCAAGTTAGGGATCACTGGAGTTAGACTACCTCTAGCCAAGTAAGGTCAGAGTTGGCATATCAGCCTATGTTGGTAGAATGTGCTCTAAGCCACCAGAGATGCTTTACCTCTAGTGACAAAGGGACCCTGCCACCCCAAACTATGAACTTGAACTTTTATAAGAAGTACATATAACCTATTCCAGAACAGGCTAAAACAAATGTCCCAGATAGACGAACTGCCTACCAAAATTACTTCCACCTTTTCTCAATTAAGCATGAGTTTATTGGCTCTCACTGAATTGAGTACTGCCATTAAGCAGTGGTGAAGCATTTTTACCTGATGAAAAGGAGAGAGCTATACGTTGTCATCACATGATGCTCCTACACTCTGAATCGCCAGATGACCACACTCTGCAATTTCATATAGATCTTATATAGCATGGGGGTCAAGATGGAACTCTGCAAGACCTCAAAACATATGTAAATGCTATAGTTTCAAAGCAGAAATGCCCCCATTTTTAAGCAATCGTCCAGGTATGAGCAGAATAACTGAAAAGCAATAACAGTCACACCCAACCACTCCAAATGGATCTCATGGTCAATGGTATGAAAAGCTGCCAAAAGGTTCAAGGTTCAGTTTTAATATAGAATCATAGAATTGCAGAGTTGGAAGAGACCACGAGGGCCATCCAGTCCAATGTTGCACTTACCTTGGAGAGCATTTGATTTAAAGGCAGGGTATCATAGCAAGTAAGCTTCCAATTACCTGTTTTCCTTATTACTCTCCCTGCACAGTCAACTGTTGTAGATTCTCAGAAGGCAGTAATAACTTTCCAGGTGACTTTACAGATTACTTTTATTTTCAAAACATCCCCCAGGGCTTGAAACACACCCTTTGCCAGTTGAATGATTTATTACGGCTCTAAAAATCTAAGCAGGTCAGCCATTTTGGCAGCTCCCTTAAGCTGTCAGTTTCTATATAGGCTTTGGGGTATGAAGTAGATGTGGCCTAAATACTCTGAAGGCAACAGATCCTGTCTATTGTTGGAAGCAAAGCAGGCTCAGGCCTGGTTAGTATTGGATGGGGGACCACCAAGGAATACCAGGTGCTGTAGGCTATGTTTCAGAGGAAGTAAATGGCAAGCCAGTAGTAAGCATTCCTTGCCTAAGAAAAATCCATATTCGTATGTTTGCTGTAAATCAAAAGGCAACTTAAAGGTACACACACCTCCCATGAAGCAGATGCCACAAATAAAACCCTTGAATCACCATTTGGAGAAACAGCTGCTACAAGACAGAACAGGCTGAGAAATCTTAGGCCCTCCAGGGGACATTTCACACTACACAATTATAGCACTATGATTCCACTTTAACTGTCATGAATCTGTCCCATGGAATCTTGCGATTTGCAGTATGGGGTGGTGTTTACAATTCTCAGCTTGAGAGCTCCAGTGCCTCCCCAAACTACAAACCCTAGCATCCCATAGGATGGAATCATGCAGTTAAAGTGGAATCATAATTTTGTAATTGTGTAGTGTAAAAGACCTTCTGATGTTTTGGACTACTGCTCTCCCAATCCCTTACTATGATGTTTAATGGAGCCCTGGATATAAACACCTTCCAAGCCAACACTAATATATAATTTGCCCTGGGTCTCTGTGTTGCTCATTAGCAGAAGGGTCAAAATTTTGGGTGGAAACATTAGGAATGATACATGTTCAGGTATTCTGCAACATCAATTGGTTGGTTCTGCCATGGGGATAGGTCTGGTGCCCTCTCAGTTTAGTGAGAACACCAGTAAGGACACTTCAACAATAGGACTTCTGCAACTGCTCTGCTGTGTTACCAATACAGCTGAAGGCAGACTCCAAAACTACTTTTTGGGGGCAGGCAGGGATGATTTAGAATACAGGTCCTCCCCACCCCCATATCTGCTGTGTTGGTAACCATGGTTTCATTTAACTGAGTTGGTAGAAGGTCTCTCTAGGTATCTGGAGGTCCTCCAGTGTGACTCTATGGTCAACTTCTGACAGAAGCTGACCACAGAGTTGCACTGGAGGATCTCCAGACGCCTAGAGAGGCATCCTCTCTAGGCATTTTCTATGTTTCCCAGTGCGATACTATGGTATTTTGCTATTAACCACAGTTTCACTTATAAACCATATGTCTGTGAATGTATCTCACACAGATACGGGGGTGACCACCTGTACTAACAGCTTTTGTGTTGTTTGCTGGTCCTGAGATAGATAACTGGAGAGAGAGATTGTTCCAAAGCAATTTGCCCGTCGAGCATAGACCCATGTTGAGTCATGTGCCAGCTTAAGGCATGTTACTTCCTCAAAAGAAGCCTAAATTGTAGCCAAGTAAGCCATTAAAAAAAAAATCTTACTGTTATCTTTCAGTCATTAATGTCTATCTTCATTATCCACAAACCCCCCACCTCCAGTTCTGCCTACAACAAATCACTTCAGCCATCTTGGTGCATGGTGTGGTCATTACTGAATAATGGAACATCTTCCCATTACCAAAAGGGGTAATGTCTCAAACAACTTTTTGTTTTAATTTTATGATCTCACTTAGAGGTCCATTAACATTTTCATGGATTATCCATTTCTCCTTTTTACTTTTAAGAATGGATGGGATGAACTGAAGGAGCAAAACATGGGAAATCACTGCAATTACTGCAGGGATCAATGACTGCAAGTCATTGATCCCAAGATGGTGTCATTCCACCCTGTGTGTGTTTACTTTCTCTATTTGCTAATACTTGTGATTTGTTTAGTTCCTGACACAGGGAGGGGGACACTCCATCTTAATGTCAACAAGTGTACCAAAAAACCCCAAACCTCTTGAAGAATAAGGAAGATTGGCATTCATGTTAGATTCAAATGCCAAGTCTCAAGCAGAGGAAGCATAACATACTTGAGTTCTAGGGTTTACCTTCAAGAGTCCATTACTGTCATTCTATGGTCTGGTATTGTTCCAGGAATGAAATAGGTCAATTTCCCCATTGTTACCATTCTCCCATTTCCACTCCATGACCAGGATTCTCCTCAAGTCAGTGCCATTCATACAGCAGTTAATTTAAGCTGCCTATGGTATGCTCATAGGACATATGAATCACAAGATCAGGACTGGACAGTTTACAGCCCTCCAAAAGTTGTTGGGATGCAACTCCCATAAGCCTGTCAGCATAGTGACTGGCAAAGATCATGGGAATTACAGTTCAATAATATCTGGAGGGCCACAAATTGCCCACTTCTACTCTGGATGTCTATTATTAATCAATAAACTATAGAAATAACTGGAACACCTAGCACTGTGCCAAAGGAATGCAAAAACAGACAACAGCTATGGGGGCCTGCTTTTTATTCAAGAGCATATTCTGCTTCATGATTGCATTTTAAGATGAAGATACATATATTTCCTGGGAGAAGTATTTTAAAATTAATGGTTCATACTTATCTTCCAATAAGAAGATGTAAGAAGACTCATAAATTTTACTATTATCTCTCTGTGCCAGGTTCATATATCTTCCTCATATATCCTTCCTTGCCAAATACTTTACATACAAAGAGTCCGAGGTTTAATCCACGGCATCTCCTTAGAGTCTGGAGAAGTCCTTTGTCTGAAACTCCACCTTGTTCCTGGTCAGTTTAGAAAGATGGGCCAATAGTCCAACTCTGGACTATTAGGCTACTCCCTTACATCCCAAAACCAATAGATTGTGTGGAGCTGTACCAGGACCCAGAAGGCTAACACAACTATTCCAGACTCTACTATAGCTTCAAGTGGCTCATTACTACTGCTGCTGCTGCTAATACTACCTATTATTAATATTAATATTAATTATTTTATTCATTTATATCTTGCCTTTTCCCCAGTACTGGGACTCAAGGCAGCTTACAGAATATTAAAAGGATAACTGATTAAAAACATACAAAAACATCAGCAAAATATATTTAAGTTATTTTTAAAAGCAAATTAAAAAACAGAGTGAATAGCTGTAAAACTTAAGGGTAAAAGCTGAGAACATCATTAAGTAAACTGTAATGAATTTTAAATGAATATGTAAAACAAACTTAGAAATAGATATCAATGTTTATTGAAGCAGATAAAATATGTAAGCTATCCTGCTTGCCGAGGTAACAAATGGAAGTTTAAAAAGAACAGAAAATTCAGTTAAATACCTTGAATGGCCATGCTCCCCACTTCCTTTTCCATAATCCCCAGGCATCAGTATCTTGCATTTCCTCTTAACCAGTTAGAAAACCCACAGCAAGAGGGTGAGATCAGTCCAAGCAAGAGCACAGATTGAGCAAAATCTGTAAAACCTTTGTTTATGTTCCCTTGAAGATAAGTCTACATTTCATTAGAATATCAGTAAGTAAGGGGATCTTGTAGCACTAGAGACTGAGAGAGAGAAAACTGTAGCATAAACTTTCATAGACTTAGTCTACTTTCTCGGATGATTCCAGACTAACATGGCTATATCTTTGAATTTCATTAAAATGTTTGCGGTCATCAGGCAGTACTCAACGGGGCTTTCAAAGCTAGCAGGGGCAGGGAGGAATCATGTGAGCCTCCAGGTATTGTTGGACTGCAAGTCCAAGCAGCTCTAGCCAAGGGTAGGGAATGCTGGGACTTACAGCCCATTATCACTTGGGAGGCTGCCTGATTCCCACCCTGCTTTTTTAAGGGTCTCTTTTTGGAACATCTCTGGCATCTTAGCACTCTCTCAGTTTTGCCAGTTAACCAACTAGGAGAAATGTAGCTCCATTTCTTGTCTTTGCTTCCTACTGCTGGCCAAATTAACTATGCCAAATACAGTCTATAATCAGGCTCATTCAGTACCTCTATGGTTCTACAAGCCAATTAGAATAGAGCAGTTGTCCTTCCGTATCCATGGATTTGGTATCCACGGATTTCAGTATTCACGGCTTGAAAATATTCTTTAAAAAATAATAATCCAAAAAGCAAGCCTTGATTTTGCCATCTGATCTGAAAGACCAGTGTTGAGCTAGATCATTTTCTGCTGTTCCAGAGTCTAGAACACAAACTAGTGGGTTCAGATTCCATTTAAACATCAGAAAGATTTTTTTTTTACTGTACAGTTGTCCCTCCATATCCACGGATTTGGTATCCACAGATTTAAGTATTCATAGCTTGAAAATATTCTTAAAAAACAATAATCCAAAAAGCAAGCCTTGATTTTGCCATCTTATATAAGAGACACCATTTTGCTATGCCACTGCATACAATGGGACTTGAGTATTCTCAGATTTTGGTATCCACGGGAGGTCCTGGAACCAAACCCCAGAGAAGATGAAGGGACACTGTACAGCCAATTCTTACGCTGTTGAGACATGAAAAACTAGAAACTTATGCCTGCAGTAGAATGAGGAAACTTACTCATCATGAAAAAAGAGTTGCCATGAGTTGAAAAGTAGCTTTCATATGAACATAGTAGTTACTGCAAACTTTCTGGAAGTTTTTTTCTCACCCACTATAAGCCCCTGATGACCAGTTTATAGCACAGATCTGCTGCTTTGCCCAACCTTTCCATGCATGAGCGGATGTAGAGTGTAAAACTAGTTTGATTCCTGATTTCTTCAGCATCTGCTGAATCTGTGACATTCTGCAAGCCAACAGATTCCACATCAGAATCCTTTGTCTGTTTGATGTTACAGTGCCTTGGGAACTGAAATAATTAAGAACAGAAATCAGAACTAGGAAGCATTTGAAGCTGGAAGAGTTTCAGCACTTCCCCTTGTCAAAGAGAAGGTTCCAAGATGTGATGTCAACAAAGTGAAGTCTGTTTTAAGAGTGAGGAGAGGACTATGCAAAGTCTCCAGATTGCTCAACCCATTTCCTATACAGGATCTCACATGTTGTTTCATTATCATCTCTATAAGGACAAGGAACCAGAATTTTTGTTGTCTCAAAGAAGTAGCAATTGGGCCAGAATCATGTATGTAGCTTACATTTACACAACCCTGGCTACATCAGCATACCTACTTTAAAAGATATTGCAGAAGGAGGTATCCAGTACCTTCTTGCGCAAGGTCTTTGTGCCAGGTTGGAAGGCCAGCTAGCAAATTTAATACAGAGTAAACTTATGTGCATAAAACCTACATCTTAAGAATTTGTTGCCTTGAAGATGAGAGTATGTTCAAAACAAATCAACAACTGGGTTAATCTTGATATGATCATATGAATAAATACATTTTATTACTCAGCATTCCACCTTTTCAGCCACTCCAGTATATCTTTTCCTTTCCTTCTTTTTGTCCCTGATAGAGCCCACTACGTTCTAGCACATAAATGTTCAAGGCATCTTTAGGCTTATAAAAGTCCTTCATGTAAAAGGCTGACCTACCCAACTGATGCTACCACCGGCCTCAACAACAACTTTTTCTTCCCTGTAGTAAACTTAACACTCCCTGTAATGAAATGCAAACCATATGGAATTGGCAATACACTAGCAACAGAAGCAAGTTGATAAACAGATGGCAACAGGTAAGACCAGATTTGTTTATTTAGTAGACATGCACATAAAGTTTGGAAGGCAAAATGGTTCAGAAATGAGTCTGCTAAAAAGATTCAATTGAAGAATAGAATATGGGACACCCAAGTTTGCAAGCTACACAATCCTACCCATGCTGGCAAAGACAGGTATGGTACATAGCACATTACTTAAAAGTTGGGTATCCATTTGTTTGGGACATTCCTGTTCCAACAGAAATTTTGAAAACCATAAACAGAAGAATGGGGGAAATGATTAACTAATGAGTGTCAGATCCAGCTGGCAACTATTATGGTAATTTATTACATCCAGAATTAAAGTAATGCACTTTGTACTGAAGCAGGTTATTCACACACTCTCTTGCACTGAAGAGAGTGCAACACCAAAAATATGGAATTTTTTTAGCACCTTGTTCAATCTATGTAAGAGAATAAACTTTCCACCTCTCAAATAAGGCACATCCATTACAATAAGGGACACTTGGCCACCCTAACATCCACATATATGGCTCAGACCTCACTGGTTTTGCTGTGGTTGGGGTTTTTACCACTTACTGTTTCATTGTGGTTTGCTTGCATTTCCCATCTGGGCCAGAAATATCAGTTTTCAGTTTTGCTTCTGGTTTTGCCAAAGTGGGTGTATAGCTATTTTATGAGCCTTGGAGGGAGTGTGTGCCTTGTTTGACATACATATTTCAACAAATCAAAACAGGTCATTTCATATAACAGCATTTATCTACACAAAAGCTATTCACCGCTGAGAATTTAAGCCATGGATTCATAAGGCAACTTGTCTTCCTTGTATTTTGCAATCTTTGGAAGAGACAGTAATTTGCATTGGAAAGGGTGAAACGTACCAATACAAAATGGCAACATCTCACATTTTATTAAAATGGGCTTTGTGCAATAACAGTTCAAGAACACTTAATCTCCTAGGAAAATACAAGAAGGACTGTAGGATATACATTATCTGGCCCTTCCTACAAACTTGCCAGAAGTGAACTTGCCAGATGGGCAAACTAGCCGTTCTCTCCATTTCTAACTAGCATGTTCCCTCCATTTCAGGAGGGGGACTTATGAATATGATTAATTTGTCATGTAATGTAATACATACATTAATTTGAATTATAGTTCTAGGAATGTGTACAATACATTTTATGAAGTCTCCCTATTAAATTGTCACATCTCCGTTTTTATTTTTATTTATTACTATTTAAAAACATACACATTCCTCCTTTTAGTCAAATACTGTCAAGGCAGCTTACAACACATTGCAACAGACTAGGATAAAGTACCAATTAAAACAACATTTGTCAACAACAGCAATAATTTCTGGAGGAGCACGAAGGCAATCTAAAAACCTTTGGAGAGAGATTATAACTTTTGGCACTCCAAATGTTAATGTAGTGCTGTTTCCATTGTCCCTCACCATTGGCCAGGTTGGCTAACTAAAGTGATGGGAACTGAAGTTCAACAACATCTGGAAGGCCTGAAGTTTCCAGGCATTGCCTTATAAGGTTGGGAAAACAAGAACAGTTTTGACACGGTGACTAAAAAGGAAATGTTGCATTTGGTGCCAGGAAAGTAATAAGGGAAGGATGTTGCACCACTAAGCAGCTACCACCAAAAAGACTTCACTTCTGATGGAAATCCATCACTTCAGAAGGTAAGGGTGCCTACAGTCAGGTATCAAATGCTGCCAGTTAGGTTCATGTGGGAATAGGAGGTCCTAAGCATCCAAGGGCCTCAAACTGAATCTCTCCTCCAGCCTAGATGAAGACTTAGCCCTGGGGAGTGGCCAAAGTCTGACCCTCCAGATATTGTTGTATTGCCACTCCTACAATCTGTCAGCATAGGCTCTTCTGTCTATGGCTCATGGGAATTGCAGTCCAACAACATCTGAAAGGTCACAAGTTGCCCACCCTGACAGTAGGCCCAGAAGCTCAGGTTGGAGCAACTGAAGTAAGCTGAGGACAAAGGGGAATGGTGGGAGGAATATAGAGAAACTGGGACATTTTATAAGTACCTAAAAAGGTGGGATGACAGAGCATGAATCGAGATTGTCCCTGCCAAACCAGGACAGTTGGAGGGTGTGAAATTTTGATAAGATTTTTTTCTTGCAGACAAGAGAAAACAATTTTACCATTTTCTTCCCCTCTGCTAGACAATAATTGAAAATGATGCAGTTTTTGAAGAGCATTCAAGTTGTTGAGCCAAGTTGTTTTCACAGAGGAAAACTTCCTTTTTACTGCTTTTACTCAGATTTGCTCTTTGACTGCAACCAAAGCTTACCATAGTTGATGGACAAAATATAATCCCTTTAATTTGAATGATATACAAACTGCCTTGTTGTGCTGAACAGAGAAATCATTAAAGGATCATTATCATCCACTTGTGTTTGCAATGTTAGTTCATGAATGAACAGTCTAGCTGGGAGATTTACAACACCAAAAAAAATGTCACAGATAATCTTTCAGAAAATGCAAAAAACATAACAGTTATCAAAATATCAGTGCAATGCAATGAACTTTGGCTCACACAAGAGCAGAAGAAGAGTATCTAGAGTCCCTCTTGCACAAGCGGTCCCAAGGAGGGGAAGAAAAGGGACCTGAATTGATCCCAGCTAAGTGAGCAAAGTACACCATAGGACATAATGATAGGTTTCCAACCCCATGGGAGATGTGGCTGCAGAGGCTAAATCTTGGGGTGGAGGAGTAACACGTTTTTGAAAAAAATGTTTAGAAACTTCAGCCATCAGGGATCATCAAAGTCTTGAAAATCAAAGCATTGTTCACACACAGGCTGTACGAATGTATACGCCATTCACAAAGAATGTGCACATTTTGCATTTTATACTAGCCCACACACTCTGATTGGATGTTAATAAGCAGCGAGATGTTGATCAGCTTAATGAGCGGCAGCTGTGGACACAGGTATAAATATGTTAGCAACCAGGCTTTGGCATGTAATGTTTTTTTTCCATTGCATCAGACTCAATTGTTAAAATTTTAAACACAAGGCAATAAACACCAACAACCCTAAAGAAACTCCCAAACATCTCTATGCCTGGCATGAGTTCCAGAGTACTAATCCATACATTCTGACATCCTCCTAAGCCTCCAAGACCTAATAATTTCAAAAAAGTGGGTCAAGTCTTCCTAGAGGGTCAGCGACCACCACAGAAGACCCCATCAACTGGCAACTTGACAAAGTTTTGTCCAGATTTTTCAAGCCAAAAGCATTTTTGAACCAAAAAGTGAACAGAGGAACTTATAAAGCACTGGATCACACACAGTGCACAACTTTAGTGGTTGGTTGCTCTTTTTATTGCTGCCAAACCAGAAGTGAGCCCGGCATTTAACCAACAGTGAGTTATCCTCTGCCCAGAATCAGCTCATAGAGCCAATGAATGTGGTTTGCTCACCTGCATGCTGATATCAAAGTTTGGCCTACCACTATCTTGTTCTTATTTATTTATTTTTAACTCACGAGGGTGGAATCACAATTATGCGCTCTTATCCTGTCATATAGTAAAAGCGGGTTTGCTCAAACTCATGCTACAAATTGCGAAACCATGCAGATTGTGCTTTGTGTACAAATAGTAACCAACACATCCCAAAAAATCAGCCTCCATGAAAACAGAAGAAAATCAGCTCATCTGAATATGTGACAACATTCTAGGTCACCCAGGGTAAAAACTAGAAAATGCTGTTGTTACTTTAATGTGTAGAAGACAGAATTTCAGTGGGTGTTGCTTGTTATACAACCAGAAAACAAGCAATATCTGCTGAAATCCCCTTTTCTACACCACCATTAAACATACAGGAGCCATCTCCAGTTTCACTCTGGCAACCCTACCAAGGAGAATAGCAAAAAGTAAGGGCCTGTCCAAATGGTGAAAATAATCTAAATGGCAATCACATGGATGGCGATCTGTCCAAATGGACATTCGCATCAATACATCTCATTCAGAAGGAGAGCAGCCACACCCACCATAAAGCTCCAAAGGAAAGCCTTCTCAGATTTTCTCAGGTTTTAAAAAAGCTCCATAGGACATGTGAATGTGCAATTGTTAAAACAGTCACATTCACGTTGCTGCAACCAGGAAGCATAAACTGATTGGCTGGATGAACATGAGGGCAGGGCTAGCAAGCAGGGAAAGTGCCTGTTGTCGCCATGTTGGATTTTCGGCTAAGCAAGGGTCCGGTAAGTTGATAAAACAGCAATCTTTTACTCTCTCTCTTTTTTTTTCTTTTTGTAAATACAAAATATTGCATGTGCGCACCATAGTAAGCTGTTTTTTTTTGTTTGTTTTTGTTTTTTTTAATGGCAGCGGCAGATTTAAAAGTGCAAGTAAATCACTCATGACCGCCATCTTGGCTAGGGGGCATGCAAAGTTTAGGGGGGCTCTTTTGACCATTAAGACAGGTCGCAGCACTGCAAATGGCTGCTTCTTTGGAGGAGATCATATTTTTCCCTCTTGTATAGACAGGACCTAACATAAAGAGAGAGAAGTAATACAAAGAACATCCAGCTACATTCCAAGGCAATCAATCAGCAAAGAGGCCAAACGTAACAATAACTTGAGATTTTGGTTATGTGTTGATGAAGTACCTTGCTTTGTTTCAAAGAGAAGAAACCTGAAACAGGATCATCAGTGGCATTTATATAACACCACTATGTGATGAATGTTGCTGTCCTTGAGCAAGCAGGGATCACCAGTATTGAGGCCATGATATTAAGAACACAGCTGCGCTGGGCAGGGCACATTTCTAGGATGGAGGACCATCGCCTCCCAAAAATAGTACTCTACGGTGAACTCGCCACGGGTCAGCGTAAGAGGGGCGCTCCAAAAAAGTGATACAAAGACTCCCTGAAACAACATCTCAGGCTCGGCCAAATTGATCACCAACAGTGGTCTGCCCTGGCCTCACATCGGGAGGCATGGAGACGCACTATCCACAATGCTGCAGCCTTATTTGAGAACTCACGCCGAACAAGTCTTGAAGAGAAACGACAATGCAGAAAGAATCACAACCCAAAAACATCACCCAAGGAGACCTTCTGCTGTGCTTTTTGCAACCGGACTTGTTTATCTCGGATTGGCCTTTTTAGTCATCAGCGCGCTTGCAGAAAGCGCGGGATGTGTCCTTCCTGAATCTTCATTTGTGAAGAAAAGCCAGCGAGCGAGCAGTTTAGTTGTTGGCTAAATCAGTCTTGGTTCATGCAACTTGCGAGTAAATTCCTTGTTGCGTATTTTATATCTGGCAGGTATGGCATACCATAGTGCCCTGCAACAAGCACAAACTGTAATTAGCAACTCAATTAGTGCTCAGACTCAACCCACTTCAGGGTTGCTTGCAGTAGGATGCTGAATCCTAGTTTGTACCTCTTGGTCCTCTCCGTTGACGCCCCCTTGTCATGAGAGAGAGGCTTGGGTACCCTAATGATGTTTTGAGCTATGCTGGCGGTGGCATAATAGCCACTGGTAGGGTCTCCCATGCCAGACAGGTCAAAACCGAAGGGTCAAAACCGAAGAGCATCAAAGGGCAGGATAGGCTCTCTAGCCTTATGGCAACCGTCCTAGGAGAAGGAAAACTCTAATCCCAAACCCGGGCAGATGGTGCTCATCCAACCCTGTAAGGTCAACCATCTAAGAGAAGGAAACTCTAATCAAACCTACGGCCCAAGGACCTCGCTGCTACGTCCATGCTTGCAAGGCCACGGCAGATAAACCTCTGGTTTAAAGGGTGAGGCCAGTTCTGTGCACGCTGCGCTCCACCAGAAAAATCCATTGCACAGGCTCGAAGGAAAAAAAAAATCGAAGGACCTCTTGGTGGAATGCTCAAATGACCTCTTTGCCATGGAAGAAAGCACCATTGTTTGTGTGAGGCTGGCCAGCTCCTTCTTTTGTATCTGTGTTGACTGGGACACCCTTGGCAAACTCCTATTGTAGATAAGCTCTTAATTATCCAACCACAGTTATGAAGTTCTCCAGATGACTTTCTCTCTCTCTCTCTCTCTTGCCTTCCTTATAACAGTTTTTATTACATTAAATAAAAAAAACCCACCCTGCCTTGAATTCCTTACAGAAAGGAAAAGATTCACAAGGAAGAAAATTTTTAGTAAATCATGAACCACCAGCTTGGGAGAGAGTTCCACACCCCTTAAAGTTGGCATGAAAATTATTTTAAATAAGCAAGTCATGTAAATGAAAACACCCCACCCACCCCACCCCATCCTGGTGTTTTTTTAAACGGGGAGAAGTAAAAGCAAAAAATAATCATTCAGTGCAGTATTATGTGCAAGAGAATTTCACAACCTCTCTCCCAAAGAAAGGTGGCAGATTGTTCCCTATAACTGTATTGGGTAGAATACACTCTCTTTAGAGTGGCTGCAGCAACACACAAAAGTGTGGCAGACCTCTTGTCCTCTTGGCAAATGCTTTCTCAAGCAAGGGGAAGGGATCCCAATCCCACAGCAAATGGCAGTATTTTCTGTGGGGATGCTGCTCTTTTGGAGCAAATTTTGTGCTCCTCAAACTATCAACTTCTGGTGTGAAGCACAACTTTTCATGAAAATCTGCCTGCGCTCAGGATGATACATGTTTACAGAAAAGCAAGTAAGCCCAATAATAACTTCACAGAGGGTAGTGTTGTTATACATATCCATGTTGTTCTTGCTGTTGTTGTTGTGTGCCTTCAAATCATTTCTGACTTAATGGTGACCCTAAGGCACTGGGTTTTCTGAGGGCTGAGAGTGTGTGACTTGACCAAGGTCACCCAGTGGGTTTTCATGGACGAGTGGAGATTTGAACCTGGTCTCCAGAGTCGTAGTCCAACAATCAAATCACTACACCACATATACCCTCCAACATTTCACAGATGAAACCTGGGACATATGGTCAAGCAACATCAGAGTGGATCACGATGGCAAAAGTTATTAATGAGGAAGCACAGATATGAAAGGAAAAGTTGTAGATGCTTGCTTCTGCCTGAACCTATTGGGAAGGGAAAAATTCCACCCCTCCCCTTCTTTCCTCTCCCCTCTACTGAGTTGAGTGAAATCTGCTTTTGCACTTTGAACTAACCGAAGTACACTGAGGACAAAGGTGGAAAGTGGGCGGAGGAGAAAAAATATGGGACATTTTAAATGTAGGTGAAAAAGTGGAATGGCACAGGATTAATTTGGATTACGCCTGACAAAGTGGAACAATTGGAGGGGTATCTATAACACTTCCATTCCCTTTGTCAACATATAAAATCTAAGTGAGCAATCACAGTTAGCTTTCAACAAGTCCCAATTATAAGATCAGTATTACTGTTGCTGAAAAAAAGGATACCCAATTTCTCCTGAATTGAGATTTCATTTTATGCACTGGAGGGTTCATTTGAAATGAATCCTTCTTTTTCAATTACATTTCTAAATTTTGTTTTGCAGCTTTTAGATTTGTAATTTTACTCTCTTTATGCATACCTTTTATGTTCTGATCATTTCTCCAAATGGAAACAGATAAAAACATATCAAATGAATGAAACACAAATTTTCATCCACCTCTCCTTTGTCTGAAATCCTATTCATTTTCATTAAATTCCCATTAAACTGCTCACACCATTGACCGCTGTGCTTCCACAGCTGGAAATCAATATTCTACCATTACACACACACCCTTTATCTCTCCCCCAAAACTTCCAACTCTCTCTCTAGTGGAACAGTTGAACAGGAGCTTTCCAGCTCTAGTCACCATCTAAATAGTCTCCACCCTTCACAGCTACATGTAGTCACATTGCCGACCAGGTTCTCTGATTCCAGAACAAAAAAGACCAGACATCACTCTTAATAAGCAGGGTTTATTGCTCCATGTAGATCTTGCAAAAAGAAGAAGAAGGTGGGTATGATACAAGGTGGGAAGCAGCATGGCGTGGTGGTTTGGGTGTTGGACTATGACTCTGGAGACCAGGCTTTGAATCCCCACTGGACCATGAAAACCCCCTGGCTGACCATGAGCAAGTCACACACTCTCAGCCCCCAGAAAACTCTGTGAAAGGTTTACCTTAAGGTTTTCATAAATTGGAAACTACTTGAAGGTACACAACAACAATGATATAAGTCACCCAATTGCCAGAGGTGCTCAATACTGTACTTTCATTCCTCCTGTAATTAATTGTGCTTTTGACAAAAGGTTGTTTGTTGTTTTTGTGACTGTTTACACAGCAAACGGAACCCTACATATAAAATGTGGAGATTTTTCCATTCTGGAATCAGCATTTGCATCATCTAAACAACTGCTGAGAACATCCAAAGTCCTTTTGTCTACGTTATCTCAGTAATTCTAACAAGGATCTAAAAATGAGTGTGCTGTGAGAGTCTGTGTTCTGTTGTGATTGAAGTGCTGGTCTGAGATTTAATCAGACCACCTGTTCATTTGTGTAGAGTGTGTGTGTATGTGTGCACGCACCTTCAGGCCACTTGTCAACTTATGAAAACTCCATTAATTTAATAGTGTTTCTAAGGCAAGGAATACTCAAAAGGTGGTTTGCCAGTTCCTTCCTCGGAAATATAGCCCACAGCACCTGGTATTCATTGGTGATCTCCCATCCAAGTACTGACTAGGGCTGATGCTGCTTATCCAAGATCAGATGAGATCTGGTGCCTTTAGGGTATTTAGGCATTAGTTGCAAGATGCACGTAGGCACTGTACCACAAAATTCTCATCCAACAATGTAGTGTGAAGTAGCTTCTATTGCATGGCCCTAGCCAAGCCATTCTTACTCAGCCACTATTCTACAATCTATAATATGCTGATGTAAAGCCTAGGTTGATTTTAAAAACTATTTATTATTCTTTATTTTATTTGTATGCTGCCTTTCTCCCAATATAGGGACTCAAGGCAGCTAACAGCGAATGTAAAACAGTCCAAGTTAAAAGTATGCAAATAATGAGTTAATAATGCAAAGATTTCCAATTAGTTTTAGTGAAGGATAATGGTGGCAGAAAAGAAGTTTCAATATCCAGATCAAACACTCATGGCAAGCACAATGAAGAAGCAGAGAGAAAAATGAAGTTAGCGTAATCATTATGACATCTGGTTTGGATAAAATCAAGACCAAGCCAGTGGAACTCACAGGGGCAACTCAGAGCAAAGTCACTGTTAAGGAAACAATTATGCTGCTGTACTTATCATGAAAAAAATGATTCATTATAAACCATTTTCTTTTCTTCATTCAAGATTCAGAAAGTTCAGTATCCCACATGCTGAGACAGTCTGATATAAGACTGCAAGCAAAGCAGTGCCACATCAACTTTGAGGACTACAGCCAGGGTGTAGCTATGATTTGGGGAGGGGAAAAAAAACATTGCTCCCCTAATGAAATTCTCCTTCTGTCCCCAAATTTCTAGCATTGCAGTAACTTAAAACTTCCAATGAGGATTTAGAAATACAGTTCAGGCAATCCAAAGAAAAGGGGCAGACACAGTTACCAAGGGAATGTGAATACAGCACATAAAAGAGTTGTAGATACAAACAATTTTCAATGTCTCACTCTCTACAATGCTAGGAATTTGGGGACTGCAGGAAAATTTCAGTGGGGGACAGAATTCTTATTAGGGGATGAAGCCCTCATTTCACACACACAAGTGCACACACATACATAACTACACCCTTGTGTAATTGCATCCTTAGCAGGTTATATCTGGGCTAAAGTGGGGAGGTTGCTGGGGGCATGTGGTGGGAGGATCTTCAGTCGGGTTCTGAGCACTTCAAGCCTACAGAATTGTCTGCAACATAGAACAGTTTGGAAACAAGATAAGAGAAACAAATGCATTAAATATTATACAACTACAGTGAATTAGTAAAGTGCATTTACAGGAAATTGGAATGAAGGGAATGCCCTCATCCTCTTGCACACCCCATAGCTACACCCCTGGCCACAGTCTCTCTCCCAGTTCTCAGTTTGCTAAGAAACTTTACTGATGCCTGTAAGTTTCTCTCAAAATCATGGTTCCCAGTGAGGATGAACAGGTATGTATCATTGTGGTGGGTGGAATAAAATTTAGGTCAGAAACTAAGCTGAGAACTAACAGCCAATTCAAACATTATGTAGGATGAAGAAGTTAAGCAAAGCAAGCAGTCATTGTGGTGTAGTGGTTATTGCGCTGAACTAGAACTTGAGAGCTCCGGGTTCAAATCTCCACTCACACAGGAAACTCAGTGGGTGACTTTGGGCAGCTCACTCTTTCTGAGGCCAACCAGCCTTAAACAGTTGTCATAGTTGGGAGTGAAAAGGCCATATTTGTCACCTTGAGTTCCTTGAAATGAAGATGGGATACAAATGTGACTCATAATAATAATTTAAAAAAAATAAAATTCAGGAGTATACCACTTTAGAAAACAGGCTGGGAACTGTGTTTCTAAAAGCTTATGCACACAAAAAATAAAAACTATACAAGCTGTAGGCTAACACACATGTTGCTGTCTCTTTAGACTGCAAGTACACAAAATACAAATAACTAAAAAGCACAAAACGAGCAGCAATGTCAAAAGAAATACGTTATTAGACATTCAGAAAGTATCAAGATCAGACAGGAAAGAGAAAGCTTGTTGAAATAATGGATTAGGCTGTAGAGGGAGATTCACTTGGTGCTTAAAACTGCATACAGACATTTCTAGAGAGAATCATGATCATCACCATCAGTAGTAGTAGTAGCATCCCACTTTTCTCCCAAAATGGGGACCCAAAGTGGCTTACAATTTGAAAGAACAATAGAAGGAAACACCAGAAGCAAAAAAACAGATACAACACTGATTTCTTCTGACTGTCCTCCATTTCCAGCCAGTTGTAGCCCAAAGACTCAAGATTGGTTAATAAGGTGTAGAAAAGCAAAGGCAGAAACCAATTGCATTCTCATATATGTTTCCTGCATTCTCATACATGTTTCCTTGGAATGTAGGTTCATCTGTGTCCAACAGGAACCCACGGTGCACAGAGAAGTTGGTTTAAAGTAAGTAAGCCATGTGGGAAAACTTAACAACTGTGGGGAAAAACCACCATTATCTTTAGGCATCTCCAGAAACAAAATGGTCACTCAGACAAAGGAATTTTAGGATACGGATGGTTTAGGCTTGAGAGAATCTACATGTAAAACATTCTCTATGTAAGCCATGCTCTTCAATTTAAAGATTCGTCCAAGTCCTCACCTCTTTATAACCAAGCAACTGTGCCTGTTGTACCTGGCAGCCAGTTTTTACACAGGAGAATTGTTGAAAAACCACCATGCTTCTGGGGAGTTAGCTTTTGAATAAGTCTAGAATTGCAGCAACTCTTCCACATGAGAGCATTATTTTTATATTCCCAAAAAAGTGAGTGATAAAAAAAAGATGAACTTGGAGAGCAGGGAGGACCGTTTTGTTCATTACTTACACATGGCAGTTCTTTTCAGTAAAGCCTTTCATATCAGAAAAAAATTAAAGGGAAAAAAACTATTTACCAGGGCAAGCTGGATTTCCAAAGTGCTTCATGTGATGTAACTTGATGCATAAATCACGGTCTTTCACTTGGATTGTTAGGGCAATCTGCATAGGGTGTGGATGGGAAATCTTGTCAGGTAACCCTTAATTGATATGTCTGAACAGTTAAGATGGAGAGTTCTGAAGCAACGCCTAGCCCTTGGGTCTTGCAAAGAAGAATGTCAGCATTAGATACCAGCTAAAGAACTCTACCAGCCTGAACATGGGATGGAGGCAAGGCCTTTTCCCTGGCTCCGAGCCCCAAGGGCTCCCATTGACTTCTAAATGCCTTTCCTTTTAAAAGATAATGCTATAATGTGTTCTTCAGAAGTCATCCCAGAGCAGTTACAAATGCTGTTGCAACACCAATAAAGCAGTATTCCACCTGCATGCGTTCTCAAGCATGCTCTCCATCTCTGCCTGAAATCCTGAAATACTCTTAGGTCTCATCTATAGTGGGGGGGGGGGGAGAGACAGAATACCTTGCAGTAATGGCATTTCACAGCAGCAGCAACTTGTCTTAACAGTGTTTTTGGCTCCATTCGCCTCCAGAAACTTTGCATGCCAGGTGGTGGCCGCAAGTGATTTACTCGCATTAGTACTTCGCCGCCACTGAACCTTTTTTAAAAAGTTGCCTAAGGTGTGCTGGAACAATAGAGCAATTTTTCAAGTTAAAAGGACAGCAAAAACAAAACAAAAAAAACCAACCAAAAAAAACCCCAATCCCATTTTATCGCCTTAGCAATTGCTTGCTAAGGTGGAAATCTAACATGGAGGCAGCAGGCGCTTGCTCTGTTAGCAAGCCCTTGTCATGTGCTCGCCCAGCCAATCAGCTTTGCACTTCCTCTCATATGGGAAAGTGATTCAAAGTGAATTGCTTGTCCTAACAAGCAGGAATGTGCACCCCCCCTCACTGTTTTTAAAACACTACGGAAAAAGCCACAAAGGTTTTTCCTGTGTTGTTTTTGCCATTTTGGGTCTCCTCCTTCCAAATACTGTGGATTGATGCAGGATCCCATTTAGACAGGTTGTATTCCCAGTGAATTCAAGGGTTGTTTTCACCGTTTTTAGACAACTCCTTAGTTTTTGTTTCAGATATCCTGAAGGACTCCCTGCACACACATGGATCTGCGCAAACACTTAAAATCTTCCTCAAAGGCCCTTCTCAGAATGTCCTTGTCTTCAGATTTTGGGAGAGTTTTTTCAACACTGGTATCCCTTGATGGAACTTCCTACTTAGAGAAAAACACTTGATGTCCTGCTCTGTTTACGTTTTAGATGCCGGAACAAGACCAACTTAATTTCTCGGATCTTCTGACAGGACAAAAATCAGTAGTTGTCAATTGGAAGGACATACTGTGTTAGGAGAGTCATATTCTTTGTCTTCCAGGAACCTAATAAACATCTCTATAGTAAATATTCCCATATTTGGGGTTCATCACATGCTGTTTTGTGCTTTAGCTATGTAAGATGGTGTGCCTCAGGTATGCACGGCAGGTCTAATAAGATCCCCTTTATACACAGAGCCTTATGGGCCAGAGACAGAACTTTAATTGTGCCCCATGACTCACCTCCCCCCGAAAAAAAACTTCAATGCAGCAACAAGTTTACAATGTATTTACTTACATCTGGGATAAAACTATAAAATGTCAGCAACCATAAATGGTTAAAGTAGAAAATGCTATATCCTGAAACAGTGCTGTGAATAAGATTTTATGAAATCTACAACAGGGTCCAGGTATAATGGTTTGATGTGATATAGGGCTTGTCTAGACGTGGGGGGGATGTGGATTGATGCACACTAATGCCAATATGAAGCAGCATTGATTTGTCTTAACTGGGTTTTTTGGGGGGGGGGGGTTGGCAATATAGCAAGCAAGCTAAGCCATATGCATTTGTTGTTCAAATGACCATGCCTGGGAATCAAGATGGTGGATGTGAGTGAATTACTCACATTTTTATTGTCACCAGTTGCCACTGCCAAACAATATTTTTAAACCATATATAAGGTGCGAAAGTGTGATATTCCACCTAAATAAATTAATAAAGGGGGGTGGAGGCTGTTTCATTGCCTCAGCATACTATCACTAAGGCGAAAATCCAACACGGCGGATCTGGGCACTTGCCTTGTTAGCAAGCTCCACCTCCTGCGGATGTCTGACAAATCAGCTTTCCATTTCCACTCTGAATCAAAGTGAATCAGTTGTCCCAACGAGTGCATTTGCCATGGAGCTTTTTTAAAACTTCGGGGGAAAGCCACAAAGGCTTTTCCTGTGGTGTTTTTGGTGCATTCGGACCCCCTCCTTCCAAATACGGCGAACTGATACAGGATGGCGTTTAGACAAACTGCATTCTCCTCAAATTCTATGAGAAGTATTTTTGTCAATTAGACAACCCCTCTAAACCCCTATAGCCTTGGTATTATGGAACTTGAAGAGGGTTTTTGGGTTTTTTTATGTTCTACCATTCTTTAAGCTTCTGTAGGAAAGCCAGTGAGTACATTTTAGAAACAAGATAAACCTTTAAAATTGCAATATTTGTAAGATCTTGCTGTAGATACAATATTATGTTGGGCTGGACCAGACAAAGTTGAGCATACAATTAACTGGAATCATGTGTATATAAGAGAAATCGGCCATAACCTAAATCCCACTGATTACGGAGACAACTAACTACAACTGACATGCTCTGAGTTCAACCCAGCATATTTTGAATAATTCCTTTTCTCATTCACCCACTGACTTTAAAATTGGTGTGGGGATCAAGCTGGTATCTGAACTTAAAACATAGAATTGTATTCTGAATATGCTTAACGCTCTCACATTCTAATCTTTGTGTGTCACAGACCAGAATGCCAATCAGGCAGGTTAAGCTCAAATCCTCAATTAAGTCATCCAATAAATCTGTACAGACAATAGCACACACACATATATATAAACCTAATAAAAGAAGCAAAACAGAAACTCACCAATATCTTACAGGGTCATATTCTGGCGACTACCAATCTCTGTGTTTAGAACTAGGAGCTGAGAAGTGAGGGCAGGGGTATATCTGTATGTAAATCTCTATGGGTCCCAGGATTCTTTATTGTTGGATACGTCTCAGCGTCCTGTCCGAACATGGCCGACACACAGCAGGTGGGGGGAAAGCCACAGGAATGAACGACAGCTATCTAGGCTGTGGTTTATTTTCTTTTTGCATTTCAGCTTCTCTTTCTTCTAAACCACACCAGCCTGGCCTCAAAAATGGCATAAATCTTTACTGCCAGTATAACCTACAGGTTTTGATTGGTTATATTTTTTTCCAGGTCTGACAAGCTACTGACAAAGATGACTTGCTTCATTTCCCTAATCTTTTAATGAAAGAGTGATCTGAGGACAAGCATCATGCAGTCCATGTGGTTGAACTACTAAGAGGTACAAAGGAAACCAAGCGGACAAAAAATGCTGGAGTGAAATGGAAAACAGTAGGTGTCTTAACAGCAAGATGCATCAGAACATAGAAAAGGTCCCCGCAGGGGATGGGAGATGCAAAATCACACCATGACGTTCTGAATGCTACAACTAAATGGTGCCATTTCTGTATTAAAAGACTTTGTAGAAAAGGAAAACCAAGGAATGGAAATTACAATGCCATTGATGCCTTTGCAGATCAGTGAACTGTTTTGTAACTTTCTAAGTGTCCAGGCATTTGCTATTCCAGCTTCAACAGGGTTCCAGCACTCCAGAAAAACAGCCTTGATATAAATCCAGTGATGGTCATCTCTCCCTATTTTAATCCATCCTCTGATAAAACAGCATTTTCGCCCTAAGTCTGTGGTACTTTCCCTATCAACTCCCATTTCCTTGCATGTGCATTCAAAGCTGTCTGCACTTTGTTATGGGTGTGTTTACACAACTATTTCCCCATGGTCTTTTTTATGGGAAAAGGCTGTAAATCACTGCCAGTAAATCACTCACTGCTTAGGAGTAAATCACACTGGTGTCTCCAGAGTAGGGCTGTGAAAGATCCCTTTCTGAAACCCCATAGAACTACTGCCAGTCTACAAGATTACACTAGATGGGATCAATTGTCTGACTTGATATAGCCAGTTTCCCACATCTTAGGTTCCATACCAAACTAAACTCTGTGCTAGATGCACCTGATGTCATTAATTTTTCTCACTTAGTCTCAAAGGTTCTACAGGATTCCTTTGTATCTTTTTATGCTGATACTGACTAACATGGCTACAATCTGTGCTAGACAGTCATGCTTATTTAAATTATTGTCCATGCTGACGGGGATTCTTGGATAAGCAGTTCAAAAAAAGCAACTGTTCCAAATTCTGTTTTTGATGCATGCTTAAAGCAAATTACAGGTCAAAGCACTTCTGTACAAGCAATATAATGGGGGTTCAGATGAAATTGGAGTATGGACCGGAACATTTCAGACATATGGGAATCCAACGTTCAACACTCCTCCAAATGAAAAGACCTCCTTAGAAACAGAAGACTAGCTGATGAGGGAGACAAGTTATATATCCTAGGCTGCTGTTGGCCATACCAGCTTTCTTTCTTCATTCTTTCTTTTATTACATACATACATACATACATACAATCATACAGTTGGAAGAGACCTTCTAGAGTTCCTTTCTTTACTGGTGAGATGATTTAGCCCATCAAGGAGCATGACACAACATCAGTGTTATACAGCAAGAGTGGAGATTGTAGCAGTCCTCGTGATCTTGTTGAACTGCCATCCCTAGCATTCCTTATCAGTGGCTATGGCTAGTCCAATAGTATTTCAGGGCTACACAATTTCCATCCCTGCCACACAGCAAATAACATTTGGCTCTGTAGCAATAGGACAAAGCCAATTAAATATTTGGACAATGCTTCTTTCTCTCACTAGGATAATACTCTTCAGGTGTTTCATAGATGACACAGTTGAAACACAATCAAAGCTGCAGAAGGACAATATTTTCCAAAAAGTGATTTTGACTCAGCCTTATTCTGAATAAACTGGATTAAGCATTCACCATGTGAGATGTCTTATTTTGTAAATCCTGGCATTTTCCCACTACAAAATTGACCAATGGACAGGATTGTGCAGGTGTGGCTTTTGGTGAAACGCTATTTAGCAGAACAGTATGGGTGCAACTTACAAGCACAGGCCTCACCCTCATAAAGGTGTGAGAAGATCTTTTATGAAACGCCTTGAAGACAGACAATCTCACCAAGTGGAGCAGAACATCGGCTGACAGAAACATAAAAGAACTTCGTCTGACAGGATTGTCAAAACGGGTCCATTAAGTTAAGCCACACAGATGTCTTTTTTCTTCTTCACATGGACCCAGTTTATACCTTTGAACCCCAGTTGATACCACAGGAAAAGAATTTGTAGTATTTCAGTGATTAATGACCAAATCTTTGACCAATATCTGGCTCCCAAGCCTTTTTTGTTTTCTCTATAGGTTTGTTATTTATATTTGATGTTAAAATGTCTGTCTCCACAAACTCCACTATTTTCATGTATCAGTCCTCTATTTTTGTCGTTTCTTAAAGTTTCCACATTCTTTCTAACACGAGTCCAGCTGCTGTGAGCCACACAAATTTCAAGGGAATGCTCCTGCCTTTATGTCACACAGAACTTAGTTTAGATCCAAATACCATAGGACTTTACCAGAAACGGCAAATATGGCAGCATAACGATGCTCAATGAATGCGAAAGGGGACCTATTTCACACAACGTCATGCTTTTCCGATTTTGTGTTGCAAATAATGCATTCGTTTTTATTGACAAGCCAAGCCATCAATTTCATGTAATTGCGAGCATGTGAAACTGCACCCCATTCTGCTGGCACGATTCCAACGTCAAAGGGTGGTCCCTGGTAGAACACGTCCGGGTGAGAATGCGAAAACTAGGTATGGGATGCTATTTTTATGAATCTCCCTATTTTGCAGGCAGGTTTTAATGTGTGTTTCAGTGCTTGTATGTTCGTTTTGTTTTTTAATTTAGCTGTTTTTAGACTTTTAAGCACACTTGCGTCTTCTTATGAGAACCGTGGAGATCATGCGTGCCTGCCAATGCAGAAGTATGGGGCTGCTTTTTCATGATGTTTATGGCAACGTTTGATAAAAAGGGTTATTTTGCCGGCACACTAATGGTTTAAAATATGGTGGCAAAGAAACATTTTAGAGGCTCGTCTGATAAAGTCCAGAGAGTTTAATTTAGATCTGAAATACCGTAAGAGAGAGCTTCTCTGATCTGAACACCCACAGGCCTGACTTAAGACCTATAAGCAAAGCTAACTTTTGGGTCCCTTCTGTTAAAGTAGTAATGTTGTCACCTACCCTGAAAAAAAAATCATGTTTGTTTTCCCCAGAGTTATGGAATCCTCTCCTCCAGGAAGTAGGTGTGTGTTTACTAAGAAGATTTTCAGACTACACTGTTATAGTGTTACTATTCCACTTTAATGGCTCTGGCTGCCTCCTTTGGAATTCTGGAGTTTGTAGTTTAGTGAGGCCTAAGAACTCTCTGGCTGAGAGTTATAAATGCCCCTCCCAAAACTGCAAATCCCAGGATTCAACAGGAGGCAGCCATAGCAAAAAAAGTGGAATAATAACACTATAACAGTGTTGTCTGAAAATCTAGAAAGTCATAGTATTTAGAGTCTGAAGAGACCTTGAAGGTCATCTCTTACTCACCCACCTGCTCAGTGCAAGATCTAAATTCCAGGACATGCTTGATAGATGCAAAAGTTTCATACTGCATTATAAATCCTGTGTTACACAGGGGGCTGGCTGTGAGGTCCTCTAATGTGCTTTCCAACTTTAAAATACCATGTTTCTTTTAACCCACATGACATGTCTCCTTTTGTAGACAGATGATTTCCGCCACAAATGATCTTATTTGCGGGGCACATAAAACTTGATGTGGGCTACTAACTTGTCCAGACTTACTTGAATTTTCAGCTTGTAGGGCAAATAAAACAACTGTGGGCTAGTAACTTATCCAGACTTATATGCAAGGCTGTTCAAACATTTTCACCTCTTTGATATGCCTATAACTAACATGCCTTAACCACAAGCCTATGTCATTATCTACATCCTATCACATTTATAGCATGTCTGAGGCTTCCAATGAATTGCCTGGGCTCTCTAGAAGTTAAATTGGAGTATTGGCCAGCAAAGTACAATTGCAGATTAGTTCCGGTTGAGGCGGGGTATCTTTTTTATAGCAACCTGATTGCAGGAACCAATGAAGAGAAACCTCTACCCCAGTTACTCATTTCAGGATGAACAAGATTGAGCTGACAAAAGAACTTCATTATTCTGAACTGGGCTATTTACTTAACATTTTACAGATAAACAATACAGTAGGTTCTTTCCATAGCTGGCATATAAATGCACTCACTTCCTCCTTAAATCTTTATTTGATTACCGGTAGTATGTATTTATTTGACGTACCGGTATATGTTTTACTAGGGCATCAGATATGGTACAAGTTAGACCCTCAGAATACAAAACATCAAGATAATTTTTTTTTTCAGTTGTTTACCTAAAATTTCCTATGTAAGGAACAAAAGCAGTTTACATTTCTTTGGAAGTGATGCATTAAATAAACGAATTTCATTTCAAAGGTCACACTGTTCAATTACACTGATCCAATCTTCACCAACCTGGTGCCCCAGCTGATGTAGTCTATGAGAATTGTAGTCTAATACAACTGGAAGGCACCATGCTAGGGAAAGGTGCAGCTAATCAATAAATGGATTTGGCTTGGATGTACTGACTTAAGGAAAGCTTCAGAGCCATCATTCAGCAGTATAGCATACACTCTGCATTCTGAAAGTTCCAGTTTCAAGGGCCATATCTGCTCAGACAACTTTGGGTGCATCTACACTATAGAAATAATGCAGTTTGAAACCACTTTAAATGTTGTGGGTCCATCCTACAGACTTCTGGGATTTTTAGTTTTATAAGGAACCAGTACTCTTTGGCAGAGAAAGCTAAAGAACTTGTAAAATTACAAATCCCAGGATGGACCCACATCACTTAATGTGGTGTCAAACTGCATTATTTATATAGTGTAGATGCACTCAGAGTATGTTCGCCTGACTAAGGATGTCCTTGTAAATCAGAACTGGAAGCCAAATCAGAGGCTGAGAGAAACCATGGACAAAACCATTTAAGAGAAGCAAGAAGGTCTGAGCGACCCTCAGACCTTCATGGGTGAGGCCTTTGCTTCTGGATACAAATAATCCAGTTTTTCCCCCCTTGTTTGGGTTGGTAGCAACAAACAGAGAATATGAGAACAAACAGCAGTCATACTGGATCAGGCCAAAGTCCTATCTAGCACAACATCCCATTCCAACTGGGGTAAGTCTGATGCCAGGGCTGTAGTCTGTTTCTCCCAGCTAACACAAGGCTTGAAAGCTCTACTACCTCTTCTAACACAGCTGTCCAAGTCAGGAAGTGTGGAGGACAAGCAAAGTCTTAGTATTTCTGAGGAAGGAGAGATTTTGAGGGTTGAAATGGAAGTCGTCAAAAAATCATTTTCATGAAGACATTAAAGGATTAACCCCCCCACACACACACACACACAGGAAAAGAAAGGAAAATAGAGATCTCGTTCAACAAACAGGTAAAAAGACACAGTAGTGAAAACAGGTCATTTTCTTCCAGTACTTTAAAGGGCCTGAAGGACAGCCGGGTTGGGGAACCTGTGACCCTCCAAATGATATTGGCCTCCAACTCCCCTCACCTCTTACATGGCTAGTGATAAAGGATGGTGGAAGCTCTAGTTCTATAATATCTGGAAGGCCATTTTATTCCCCACTGTTGAATAAAACATTTTTTACAACATGGATTTTGAAGTACTTTACATTTACATTGTTAATTTACTCATCATTCACCAGCACCCAGGGTGCTTCCAAGCAGTGGAATATTTTAGGATGTTGCAATAAAGTGTGCCAGTTGTGGAGTTACCTAGGGCACCGGGCCATCTAGACAGCATTTGAGCTATCCACTGTATGAGTCAAATTATTTTAAAGCATGACATTTCCTTCTGTACTTTATAAGCCACCTTTTACAATCATCCTGCCATTATGTTCCATTTCTTCATAATTTCATGGGGGCTATATTTCTAATAATTAGCAAACACAATTTTATTGAGTGATGGCAAAGCATCATACTTCTGTGGTTTGGTAATTGTACCAATCAGCTGTTCTGCTGAATCTAAGCTCATTTGAAATAGGTAATTTGGGATCCATTACTTACTAATGCTCTTTTTTATCTGGGCATCCTAGCTTGAACTTTCAAATCACTGAGGAGTCAAATCTTCAAATACCACTCACAGTAAATTTTCTTTCAGGTGGGTGAAAATAACTGATTCCCTGTGTCAGGGGGCTAGGGCACCTTCAGCTCTCTAGATATTTTGCACTACAACACCCACAAAACTTTACTATTGGCCACAGTGGCTGAGGCTTCTGGAAAGAGCCAAAGTTTCCCCACCCTTACATGGATCAGTGGTTCTCAACCTGTGGGTCCCCAGATGTTGTTGGACTACAGTTCCCAGAAACTCCAGACAGCAAAGCCAATAGTGGGGGGTTCTGGGAACTGTAGTCCAACAACATCTGGAGACCCACAGGTTGAGAACCACTGCCCTGGATGATCTCTGAGGTTTTGAAATGCTAGCTTTCAGCACCAAGTCACCAGGAATCCTTGTTGTTTTCTTTGTGAAAGGAGAAATGTGGATTCCTTTAATGTAGCCAAGATAACACTGTAAAAACAAGGCACTGCAAGCTAATGAGAATAATGTGAGGGCAAGCAGGAAAGGTGCCCTCTTCAGTCTTCAGAATGTCATCATCCTCAAAGGAGTGTTTGGTACCAGCTCCTTTATTGCTAATACCCCCTGGACATTCTTGTACTATTACCATTTAGTTAAAAGTCCTCTGTTATTTGCCTGCTGTTGTTATTTGTTATTTTCCACCCTGATTTTTCAATGGGCAATCATCATTCCTAGGGTAGCTTATTAGAGAATACAAAAAAAAGGTACCAATATGACATCTAAAATCAACAACAGAACAACAGTTCAGTCCAGAACAAATGCCAGTCAATAAAATCCTCAGTCTGAAAAGTTAGCAACTTTACACCCAGAGGAGACGTAGGTCACTTGAGCACCCAAAGTGGCTGCCAAGCATTTGAGAGGTAGGATACCACCAGCTTTCTTTCTGTTGGTAGCAATGGTAACAGATGTTACCTGAGGAATTAGTATGGATCAGTATGAGGAAGCATGTGACCTTTCAGATGGACTTCAGTTCTTATCAGCCAGAGCCAATAAAGAGGGATGATGAGAGATGGAGTCCAAAACATCAGGAGGCCTATGTTTTACCATCCTGATCCATTTTTATAACTGCAAGTTCTAAAAGACCCAACGTAGTATAATGGTTTGAATGTTGGACTAGGACTCCTGGAGACCAGAGTCTGAATCTCCACTTGACCACGGAAACCCACTGGGTGCTCTTCGCAAGTCACACTCTACAAAGAAAAGAAATTGCTAGCTCCCTCTGAATAAATCTTGTCAAGAAAACCCTGTGATAGGTTTGCCATAAGTCAGACACTTGAAGACACACAAGAAGAAGTTAACTAAGGCAGTACCACAGGAATCTATTTTGTGGGGGAGATACATAAGCCTATTAAAACTGTGTCACCCATGGAAAACTGTGGAATGATATTCTGGAGAATTAAGATGTTAACTCCTGTACTGTATCATATAAACGCACTGTACAAAGTTCAGCACAACCAAATTGAATCATATATTAAGAAACTGCATACCAGACATATATAACAGCATATTTTTTTCCTTTTAATATTATCCTTGTTTGTTTGTGTTGTTGTAGTTATTTATTTTTTCTTATTACCATATATGGTGAAAATATTATTGTTACTTGTCATTTTGTGGAGACCGTCAACCACAAAATGGAATTGTTATGTATTTTATTATTATAAACAAATAAAAAGAAATTATACCAAAAAAAACCTGTGGATGTCCAATAGCAGGAACCTGGAATTTAGCAATCTGAATGTGTGCTTCATTTCCAAAGCTACAATCACAGCATCACAGTAGCCTCTTTCAACTTCAGCCCATAGTTCTCTCCTCACAGCAACCATAGTGTCACACTAATTCAGCAGAAGCAGAATCTTGCACAACTCTTTAGACACATTTACGTCGAGGAGTGCTGCCGTGCAAAGTCCAAGAATTGTCTGACAGACCAACGTGCCACAAGCAGATGCTACACTGGACAAAGAAATGGTTATAGATGTGGACTGTAAATTTTGCAGCTTGGTGTGTTAATCAACAGGTGCAGCTTATACATGAGGGTTGAAAAACTCATTCATTCATGTTGGCAAATGATGGAAGAAGCTTTGGAAGAGAGCACTCAAAACACAGGATTCTAGTAAGTTTTCAGGATGAATTTTCTGCAACAATTTCAACAGTGCATATTACTACATATGGGAAATGTTCCCTTTTACTTGAACTAGCTGCCACATTGATACATGACTCCAGGTGAAGAGATTTGTGTAATCAACAAATAGAGCTTCACAAATACTGTTTTCCATGACAATGAGCCATAACTGGGGTGACAGAAAACATCTCCAGAAAAGCTTTCACAGAATACTTTCTCCTAATTAATAAATAAAAAATTAAAAACGGCTTAGGATGTATCAATTAACTGCAGCATATTTTTTTTATAGATAATGCTGTTCACCTGATTTCTTGCACACATTTGATTCCCCCCCCCCCACTTTCTTTTTTAATGCTGTTCATCACTTTGGTAAAGAGACATCCTTCTGAAGATAAAAGAGAATGGTTGAAATCTGATTTGATGCTGACAGTGTGGAAAGAACTTACTTACATTCTTACACCATGGTCCAGGAAGATTAAAGGCAAAAAGAGGCCAGCAAAAGAGGTAGGCGAAGGGGGCAGTAGGAGGTGGTAAAAGGGAGCTAGGAGGGCACAGTTGTGCCTAGGCACCATCTAGCAGCCACTGTGCAACCTGGCAAGACTGTTGTGAAAGGAAGCACTCCTTAAGCAATGTTGGAAAAAGTAATTAGGTTTGTGCAGTCCTGAATTACACCAGCATAAATCACCAGCAAGATCTTAGCTATCAATCCACTGCAGACAAGTACTAATTCCTCTCAAGTCTAAAGGAAGATAAAAGATTGGCTTCAAAGGTGAAGTTCCCTGGACATAGAACTGGCATAGATTTAATGGAAATAAGGAGAGCTCCAAGGTGCCAAACACAGTCAATGTAAGCAATTTGGGTAATGAGTGGAAGATGAGAGTAAGCACATTGACTCTGGCTTTTTGCATCAAAATGCAGAATATCAAAATATCATCTACACCTGAGTCAGTGTGACTTAGTGGTTTGAGCACTGGACTACAACTCTGGAGACCAGGGTTCGAATCCCTGCTCAGCCATGGAAACCTACCAGGTGACCTTTCAGCCTCAGGGGAAGGTAAAGGCAAACCACCTCTGAAGAAATCTTGCCAAGAAAACCCTGTGATCGGTTTGCCTTAGGGTCGCCATAAGGTGGAAATGACTTGAAGGCACACAACAGCAACATTCAATTATGTATGTATGTGGGGCTACTGGGTAAGAATCTTAGCCCAGTTTTATGTTCCATTAAAAAAAGGTACACTGGATACCAAGGGAGAGTTTGCAATATCAAGACACCAAAGGTTGTGGCCTATTCATCTTTTTGCACATACTTCTTCATTGATAAGAATGAACCAAAAACAACCATACCAGCCCAACTATTAGGCAGTGTGAAGTATGTGATTTAGGCCATAGATGCTAAGAAGTGGTAACAAGGAGTTAGAGGAGACAACTGGACCCCACATGGCCTGCCTTGTCCCTCCCACCCCAAGCTAAACTATCGCCTTCATATGTAATGGGGGATGCTGCCCCATCACCAATGTTGAACAAAGATATATAGCAGGAGGTTTTGATATTAACAACAAAAAAGCCAGAGTTTCCCCACCCTTGCCCTGGATCAGTGGTTCTCAACCTGTGGTTCCCCAGATGTTGTTGGACTACAGTTCCCAGAAACTCCAGATAGCAAAGCCAATAGTGAGGGATTCTGGGAACTGTAGTCCAACAACATCTGGTTGTTTATCATTCAATAACCATCCATCCCACATGTTTATACATTAATCCCATTATGTATAATCAATAACCTCATCTTTCTATACTACATTCCCACTTGGTTCATTACTTCTCACTAAGTTAGCACACAAGATTTTATATTCCATCTCTAAGATATCCTTACGCAAATTATCTATTAATTATAACAACAGCATTTTACTATTGCTAATCTAGAGCAGAGATTTTGACTAATTTTATGTATTAATCAGTAGAACAAAAACTCCAATGCCAGACCAGGTAGCATTTGTACTTGGGGGGGGGGTCATCGGGAGGGCAAGTACCATTTTGTTCTTTGCCTCAGATGGTGAAATATCTTGGCCTGGCCCATACACATTGAGTCTCCCTCAGAGATAGCTCTAGCAAGACTGGAGTGTTTGAGGAGGGGCTCGGCACACCTGGAGCTCACTTGGTGCAGCCCCAGCTGTTTGCACTGAACAATCAGCCTCCCTAGAGAAGGCAGGCAGCAAACACTCTGTGAGAAAGAGTCAAACCAGCTCAGAGACTCTGCCCTGTTCTTGTATCCAGATGACTTTCGTATGCAGCCCCTGTCAGTTTTGGTTCCTGAGCCTCTGACTGATACCTTGGCTCTCAATTTCTGCTAATCAATCCTACCATGTCTCAGTTCCCCAAGTGAATTACAACAGTATGGTGTCTATTCCATGTGTGTATCACACAAACGTGGACTCCTGTGAAGCACTTAGCATCCTGAGAAGATGCAAACATGGGTCACACAAAGACCTCATAAGGAAAGGAGGAGCCACAAGGCACCCAGTGCTTGTTAATAGGCTTAAGTAGAGTTCTGTAGTCTTCCTCTATGGCTACTTTCCATCTACCTCCAAGCTTTTCTCTCCTTCCAAATTCCTCTGATGACACAGCAGAAGTACAAGTTGGCAAAGGTGATGGTGGAAATTTACTTCAAACTTATAGAAGCAGCAGAAAGTGTATGAATTATTGCCGAAACAAATTCAATTAGGAGTAGACACCCATTCATCAATTTCTTTCCTACATTGACTCAGTTCTTTTGGAATTCCAGAAATTATTGCTTATGAGTGATAGTGACATCCAAAGGACAGTTAGAAAAATGAGATGAGAGGGAGTTTGTAGTTAACAGGGAGTTGGCTAGGGAGAGGTGAAGAGTAAAGGGAGTTACTAATCTTGAGGGGAAACAGCTAGTTAGATAGGAAAGAACTGTAGAAGACTTTGCTTTGCCTAACTCTGAGGATCAGATTTAACTGACAGCCCCAACCACTCACAAAAAAATCACTTTTTCATGCCAGCAGCTGTGTTGGCTGGAGGATACTGGGAGTTGTAGTCCAAAAGGTACCAAATTTCAAGTTTCCAGGTTCTGCCTCAATGAGTGGTAGGGGCTGTCAGTTAAATCTGATCCTCATAATTACTGAAGTGGATCTGTCCAATAAAATGTGGACAACTGGTTGCAAGCTGAAAGAGTGGGGAGAATACCCACCACAGGTATTATAGAACTACCATTTTAGTCAGTCCTAGCTAATGTTAAGGAATAATGGGAGCAACATATAGCAATATATAGAGGGTTATACATGGCTATCCCCTGAGGTGCTGGGGAAGGCCAGTTTAATGTTTCTTTGTGATTGAAGGGGGGAAACCACCCATTTGGTTAGTTGTAACTGCACTTTGAAGCAGACATTGGAGGTAGAGCAACAGATATCCAGAGAATCCCATCAACAGCTGACTACTTGAATAAAGGCTGGATTAGTGCCATTTTGAGCCCATCTACCAACATGACAAGGCAGCAGGGTGTAGCTGTTTAAGTGTTGGGCTAGGACTATGGGAGACCAGGGTTTGAAACCCTGCTCAGCCATGGAGACACATTTGCTGGCCTTGGACAAGTCACGCTCTTTTGGCATCAGAGGAAGGCAATGGCAAACCCTCTCTGAAGAAATCTTGCTAAGAAAACCCTGTGAAAGGGTCGCCATTAGTTGGAACCAACTTAAAGGCACACAACAACAAAAACATCAATATGATTTCCCAAAGTGGGAATCATTAACCCCAATCAATAGAATGATAAATGCTTTTCCTAGAAGGGTTATCCTGATAAAGGTACTAGATCTCAGAAGAAGGGGAAAGACAGTACAGGGGACCAAAAGACAAAATGAAGTTCAACAGATCTGAGCATGGGTAACCATGTCCATACATGAAATTTCAGAGTCTGGAGGTATCACTTTTATGAATGACAGCTCCCAGACTCATCCAAGGCTATGCTGCCTGGGTGATCTTTGAGAGCAGTAGTTTTAAAAAAGTAATTTTTCCAACATTTGAAAAATGTTACTGAACCATTTTTCTGGAACACAATATTACCTCCTGGAAAAGTGTGCAGCTTCTTACCTCAAGGGCAGTGTGATTTTCTTCTGTCTCTTCCATGCTTTCAAATGTTTCCCTCGGATTCTAAATTATATCAGCAGAATGTCAAGGTGGCCGTTCCTGTTTGATTAATTAGGCTTTTTAATTTTTTTTCCAAAAAATACCCCAAAGAGTTACCCGCCACCATCATCTAATTTGCAAACCAGAATCAGAACTTGTTAGATTAAAATGCTATTTGAATTATGTAACCATTCCCCAAAGCTAGAAAAGCCACAATCAAGATATTAAATAGTAGTGAGCACCTTAAAACTAACCAGGCTGTAACTAACAACTGTATTTAAGTCATGGACCACAATGAGGGAAAAGATTAATACCCAGTCTCCTCAAGCCAAGCTGCCAGTGTATGGTTTGGGACCCATGCCTGCAATTTACATTTTTTAAATGATACTCATATAATTGCTAATGCAGTGATGGAGAATCTTTTTCCTGTCAAGGTTCACATTCTCTTGGACAAAAACTTTTGGGTGGTGAGTAGGGACAGAGCCATAAGTAGGCAGGATGTGAAAAGTGGTCCAGGTATCAAACTAGGCTGAGGTATAAAGGGTAAATATGCTAGAAACCTAAACCAATTGACTCTGCATGGGCATAATTCTGATTCTAGTGTGCGCTAGCCTACTTTTACCCCAAGGATTCTTTCAATAATGGTTATATGTTGTAGCCCTCCATATTCTGTGGTCTCCCACTCTAGGAAAACCAAAGCGCAAGTCAAGCTAACATGACAAACAGGTCTACTTTAGGTCCCAAGGAGTGGAGGTATACACAGCTACACGGTGGCAGGGAGGGGAATTGGAGGAACCTTGGTGGCCACATATGGCCCACATTCTATAGATTGCTTATATGTGCTATAGAGGAATTTTATTTTAATATGAAGACGTGTAAACATCATTATATCATTAAAATTAAGGTTTGATTCTATGCTGAGTCCCCTTAGTTGCTGGTAATAATCGGATTATCACCTTCTCAACACACAGTTTATATTTCTCTCCATCACAGCTACAAACATTTATAGCATGTCTTCATGGATTCATCTCATCTTCATTCTAATGACCACCACTGTATCACCCTTAAGGTCTCAATTCTGTACACTGTGTGAAGGAATACTTTTTTTCTGTTCCTATTTGTATCTTAAGTGTTATAAAAAACATATTATTTTTTTAAAATGGACCAGGATGTTATATCCTATTTTTCAGAAGATTACTTGGCAACTTAGTGGCAGAGGAGGGGGAAAGACCCAAAAGAATTCTTTCTAATCCTCAAGGCCTACAGAACCTAAACAGTTTGCATGAAATTAATATTTTACTCTATAAGAGGAGAAGGAAAACTGGTGATCTTTGGTCTGTATCTCCCAAACAATTTTACCTGGCTTTTAGAAGTCATAAAATTGTAACCTAAGCACGGCAAATATTTACTTTAAGAGAAAGAAAACCTGTTCAGGCACCGTTTTCATGAGACGTTTCTTTGTACAGGGTCTGTAACTGTGAAACTTAAGTTCAGTAGCTACAATGCAACAAGGTTTTAATACAAAGCATGACTGCTCAGAAAAAGGGTGGGGTCAAATCTTGCATGCCAAAATACACTCATGGATCCCAGAGCTACCATCTGAAGAATAAAGAGACCGATCCCATTCACTACCCGATACAAGAAGGCTCAGCATTTCTAAGAAGAGTGATTTCCAACAAGTTTCCCTCCTCCCCACGGCCACTGGAAGTCCTTACCTTTACCACTGTTTTCTGATTTCCAAAACTCCTGCCTAGGCTTAGCCTTGCACAAAATCACCATCACTGCCTGGATACCTCCCCACAACACACACACACCCAAAAAATCCTTCAATCAGCCACTTTCATACAGCAGTTGGGTGTTGCTTTGCTCAAACCTTCTTCACTGCAAGAAATGTCTTAGGTTATCCAGCTATGCTTGTAGCTTTGCACAGCTGGTTGGATACACTTCACCTCCTGTTTATCATCGTTACCTAGTTTACAGCTACGCCCTTTGCACAGGGAGCCATCGAATGGGGAAAACGTCACAGCTGAGGGACTCTACATGACATATACACACTCACGGCAGCGCTGCAAAGCATGTTTCCTAATATTTCTACAGCTGAAACATTTGCAACAACCAACATTATGTTAAATACTGGTGGTATCTCAGCAATGATCTGGGGATATAGCAAACCAAGGGTTCAAATCTTTAACTGATTAACTGGAGCTGTTAAACAGCAGGAGTTCAAAATTTCATACAGATGAAGGGCCAGCATCTTTGCAGACCACAGGGACCTCCCTGCATCCTATCACCTTGCACCAATCTGATGGTCTAGCTTTTCCTTCTAGGTCATAAGCAAGGCTACTATAGTGTTGACTTTTTAGGATGTATATATTCTAAATATTTATATTTCATTTTTTAAAAAATGATCAAACATCTTGGGTTCAAACAGTAAAGGAACACAATAAAATCTCATGCCATCTTAGCAATAAAGGTTTTGTAATTTTGTACACATGTTGTGCACACTTATAAATTAGACAAGATGCCCACACCCTTTGTCATGATCTTTCAGATACACAGCAGGATAAGGAAGGGAGGGAGATACTTCTAGGCAGAAATTTTACTGGAAAATGTCTTCAGCATTTTCCAAAGCCAACAGCATCCATATGTGATAATGTGTAAAAGCACTGAAATAAGGAAAGTGTATATTCAGAGTTTTGCAAGCAAGTTTGAATTATGATGAGAACTTAAGAGTTCTTCACCTATCTGAAAATTTATTTAATTTCTACTTGCCACAGCAACAAAATGAACTACCTGGAAGTTCCACAGATGGGATAATAAATTACAAAACTGCAACAAATGCTCAACCCAAGAAACGAATTATCAAACAAAAAAGTAAAAACGTAATAATCTCCTAGACAATTGCACCACAAGAGGTCATTTCATTCCTTCAACTTGGTTTTCTTCAACATGACAAAAGATGACCATGGTCGTGGAATTTGCCTGTATGAATTTACTCCTATTCCCTGTATGAACCTTTGTCATTTATTCCAAAGGAATGTTATTTAGATTGATAGATATTTTTTCCAGTGATGGAACAAGTAAATTAAAAATGGATCTGCAAAAAAATCTGAAAAAGGTTATTGAAGAAAGATATGCCCAATTTTCATGGGTAGCTTTTTAGGACAGGTAATATTCCAGAGCAAACTCAGAGAATCAAGAACAAGAATAGTTGTCGAATAACCTAGAAAGGTTCCCAAACAAAGCAATAAAAAACTTTCAAGGGTTAAACCAAGGCCAATTTTTCTGATTTACAGTGTTTTTAAAAAATGTAATACAGTAAAAGCCAAGTTCACTCCTGAAACTTCTGTTGCTGACAAGTCAACTGAAAGATGCATTTGGCCATCTCTCCTCAACATTTGAAAAGCTTACCTATGCCAACATCTTCTTGGCTTCTAGAAAAGAACTTGCAGAAAAGAACAGAAGAATTTCACTGATTGATTAGGCCCAATGTCCATTTAATCCAACAGCACTATACTTCAAAGAGTAGACAGCCAGTTCCCCATGGGAAGCTCAAAGAATGGGTATGATATATTGATCATCAGTCACCAAGGCTGGAAAGAAATGGAGAGTATAGCAAGTTTTTCCCGGATCCAATCAAAACCACTTCGGGAGAATGAAACAGGGTCTCAAGAAAGGGGAAGATCTTTCACAGCAAAGCAAAGATGATGGCAGCAGAAAGGTGCTATTTTGTCAAGAAAATTTCTTTTCCTAGTGAAAGTAGCATTCTCACTGACATAAGCTCAGGAAATTGGTGTCTTTGTATCTGATCATTATCTTATGATTCAACATCTGAACTCCTGTCTGGGAAACATGGATTACTTTGTGAATAATACTCTTTGAGAAGGGATGTAACTCGGGGACAGAACACATCCTTGGCTTGCAGAGGATGTATCCCAACAATGTCCAGCTAACCAGATACAGTGAAGCATGGTAGGCAAGATCATGGTCAGTCAAAGTATTTACTCCTGAACTGAAAGTATTAATGATCGATTCAGTACAAGAAAATATGCAACCACATTAACAAATTTCTACAACATATTGGAACACAGGTTAACCAAAATCATTTATTCTGGTATCTAGAGATGTGAAATCAAGAGAATATGCAGTCCAACCAAAATAAGCATTTGCATTAAGCGTTTGCAATTTTAGTACGTACAATATAATCAAATGCACATATAGTAAGTATGGGCCAGACTTTGGAACATTAGCACAAAAAGCCTAATTTGTTAAGATGTTCGTTAGAAGGTCCCAAAATCTAATCCAGTTTACATTATCATTACTGGAAAAACTTATCTTCTCCTTTAAATTGATTGTCAAGTTAATCATTAAGCTATTGATTAGTTTTGGATGACATTCTGCAAGAAGATAACATGTCTGATTGACACAATTTCCCTTTAGTGACACCTTACCGATTTAACCTGACACTGATTCATAAATTGCCCCAATCTGACAGTTTCCACATTCCTTGGACTACAAACTTGGTAAGATTTATTATCTAAATACTCTGATTTCTATGCTGGGAAAGACTATCCTAAAGCCTGGTATCTAAGAAGCTACCAGTTACATGACAGCCAGCGTGGTGTAGTGCTTTGAGTGTTTGAATCCCTGCTCAGTCATGGTCACCACCATGGGCAAGTCGCAACTCTCTCAGTCTCAGAGGAAGGCAAAAGCATACCCACTCTGAACAATAATTGCCAAGAAAACCCCACAATAGGGTGACCTTTGTTACTGTTGTTGTTGTTCTACCTTCAAGTCATTTCTGATTTAGGACGACCTAAGGCAAGCCTACCATGGAGTTTCCTTGGCAAGATTTGTTGGGGGGATGTCTTCCCTTTCCTCTGAAGCTGAGAGTATGACTTACCCAAGGTCACCCAGTGAGTTTCCATGGCTGAGTGGGGATTCAAACTCTGGGCTCCAGAGTTGTAGTCCAACCCTCAAAACACTATACCATGCCATAAGTCAGAAATGACTTGAAGGCACACAACAATAACAAATGGTATCACTAATTTGGAACTTTTCTTTCACCCATCAAACAATATGTGGACTATTTATCTGCAGAATAATAGAGCATTAGGGCCTAAATACCCTAAAGGCATCAGATCCCATCTGACCTTGGAAGCTAAGCAGGGTCAGCCCTGCTTAGTTCTTGGATGGGATACCACCAATGAATATTGGGTGTTGTAGGCTATATTTCAGAAGAATGAACTGGCAAAACCACCTCTAATCATTCCTTGACTTAAAAAACTCTATGAAATTCATGGGGTTTACCTAAATCAACAGGTGACTTTAAGGCAAAAACACACACAAACGTTAAATCCAATTATGGCTCCCAAATAGAGATACCCACTGAAATGAATGAGACTTGGTAAATCAACAGTCAGGTGTGCCACATTGATTTAATGCAGGGGCGGTGAGCACTTGGCCCTCCAGATTCTTATGAATTATTTAGTAACAAATGTTTAAAGAATCTCATTTATTTATTGACACATTTGTCCCAAACTCTAGGATGAGCAGAAGATAGATCTGGATCTACTAGATCTGTTCAAGAACAGCAACAAGAAAAAATGAACTGACCCTCCCTTAATCCTAAATTAGTATACTGCTGAAATGAAGAATCATAGAATTGCAGAGTTGGAAGAGACCATGAGGGCTATCCAGTCCAACCCCCTGCCATGCAGGAAATCACAACCAAAGCATCCCCGACAGATAGCCATCCAGCCTCTGTTTAAAGACCTCCAAGGAAGGAGACCCCACCACGCTCCGAGGGAGTGTGTTCCACTGCTAAACAGCTTTTACTGTCAAAAAGTTCCTCCTAATGTTGAGGTGGAATCTCTGTTCCTGGAGCTTGCATCCATTGCTCTGTGTTCCAGTCTCTGAAGCAGCAGAAAATAAGCCTGCTCCATCCTCAACGTGACACACCTTCAAATACTTAAACAGGGCTATCATATCGCCTCTTGTTGGAAGTGCAACCAAGCAAATGGTACCTATTATCATATGTGATGGCAGTGTCAACATGCAAAGAAATTTTGAAAAAATATTCATGATAATATAACAAAGAAGAAGAAGATACTCTGAGATAGAGAAGAAACTCTGAGATAACCAGGGTGGGTTTTTGTGTGGAAGGGCTGTGAGCTCCATTCAGTTCTGACATTTGGATCAAATGCCATGACTCGGAATTCTTGAATCCTAAAGCCCTTAGGCTCTGGTCCGTGGATTTTAAGGTTCTAGAACAAATAGATACCTCAAGCCTGAAGACACACACACACACACACACTGTAAAGGACAATGAAGTACAGGCAACTGAACTTCAACCTCCAGCATAGGCCACTGACCTTAGCAGAGAACAAACAGACTTGAATCCTATTGTCTGTGCTACCTAAAGCAGACATCTTGCATCAATGGCATTTACGGAAATGTTGACCCACCATTCAACAATTGATTCAATGGGTCTCTTCTAGTTGGGATTAAACAATAGGATTCACACCATATACCTGGTATTCTTATTAGATTCATTTCTGTAACTGAATGTGTGCAACACAATATCAAGCCCCATGAACATCTACTCTGAATGTTTGTTCACAAGCCACAGTAGAAAGTTGTCTTGTAAGATGTAATCATCATGTCTGACCATTGCAGACCAAAAATGTAACTGTGTGCAAACCATTTTCAACCACCGCAAAATAACATACATCTAAGGCACAAGATTTTTTTCCACAACACTGCCTCAAAGAGTCATCAAGATAAGACAGAGAGAAACATGAAGCATATTGCTACCATTTATGGGAATGCCACCAGCCTTTAGATTCTGCATTAAATTTACCCAGAATAAACATCACCATATGGTTCAAAGCTCATAATTATGAACGTAAATTGGTATTCTGAATTCACCCATAAACACGGCCTGAACAAGAAGAAAAGGGAACTGTATCCTTCCCGAACATGTAAACTTAAGCATGTTAAATTGCATCTAAATCAACTAGTCTCCTGCCAGAGGGAAGAAAGAGAGCAGGCTTCTGGACAGCCAGTTTCCTGCCAGTTTCCAGGCCAGTTTCCTGCCAGGGAGAAAAAGGAGAACAGCTTCTGGACAGCCATTTTGACTGTTGGCGGAGGCTGCTTGTTGCTGAGGGGATGGAGCTTCTGTGAGTCACACCTGTGAGTCACACCTGTGAGTCACACCTGTGAGTCACTAAGGCATGGAGCTGGGAGCCTAGCTGTATATAACACCTTGCAGAAGCTTTCCAGGCCAGTCTCCTGCCAGAGGGAAGAAAGAGAGCATCTTCTGGACAGCCAGTTTCCTGCCGGTTTCCAGGCCAGTTTCCTGCCAGGGAGAAGAAGGAAAGCAGCTTCTGGACAGCCATTTTGACTGTTGGGAGAGGCTGCTTGTTGCTGAGGCATGCGCCTAATGGCGCACGAATTTCAGTGACCAAACAAAAATAGTTTCCCCTCCACATTCGCGAACTTGACATTCGCAGTTTTGATTATTCACGGTTGTGAAGGGCCCCCCTGGGGGCCCCCAAAACAGCAACACCGGGCCTCCGGAAGCCCCGTGAAAGCCCTGGGAGGGAGCGGGGAGGGCCGGGGAGGCCTCCACGGGGCCTTCGGAGATCCTCCGGAGGCCCCACAGAGGCCTTGGGAAGGAGGGGGAGGGCTGGGAAGGCCTCCGCGGGGCCTTCGGAGACCCTCTGGAGGCCCCGCGAAGGCCTTGGGAGGGAGGGTGGAGGGCCGGGGAGGCCTCCGCGGGGCCCTGTGAGGCCCCGTGAAGGCCTTGGGAGGGAACGGGGAGGGCTGGAAAGGCCTCCGTGGGGCCTTTGGAGACCCTCCGGAGGCCCCGCGAAGGCCTTAGGAGGGAGGGGGAAGGGCCGGGGAGGCCTTCACAGGGCCCCAGGACACGGTCCGGAGGCCCCATGAAGGCCTGGGGAGGGGGTGGGGAGGGCTGGGGAGGCGATCATGGGACCTCCGGAGACGCTCCGGAGGCCCCATGAAAGCCTGGGGAAGTGGTGGGGAGGGCTGGGGAGGCGATCATGGGGCCTCCGGAGATGCTCCGGAGGCCCCATGAAGGCCTGGGGAAGGGGTGGGGAGGGCTGGGGAGGCGATCATGTGGCCTCCAGAGATGCTCCAGAGGCCTCATGAAGGCCTGGGGAGGGAGGGGGAGGCGGGGGAAAGCGACTACAGGGCCTCCGGAGGCCCTGTGGTTGCTTTGGCGGGGGAGGGGGAGGGCAATTGTTATTTGCGGATTTTTCACATTCGCGGGGGTCTGGGGAACCTAACCCCCGCGAATGTGAAGGGATGACTGTACAGCATACCTAAAAGTACAGCTTAGTGTTCTCAGCATTACTAAGAGTTTTTAGCTAACCTAAAAGCTCTCACCATGGACACTGAGGGGGCTGCGGCAGTCACCTGCAACACTTGTGCAATGTTTGTCTTCTTGGCTACAGACGTGGAGAACTTCACATGCACCAAATGCAAGCTGGTAGCATTCTTGGAGGAGAAAGTCCAGCAGCTGGAGAGACGGGTAGCTACACTTCAACAGATTCGTGAGCAAGAGGTTTTCCTCGACAGAACAAAACGAACAGTCTTGGATGGGGACCGCACAGAGGAAGTGGCTGCGGAGGAAAGGGTCACTTCACAGACACAGGAAGTAGAAAGCTAGAGGAATGTCACACACAGAACAAGAAAATCCAGGGATTCTTCCAGCAGCTTGCAGCTACAGAATCGATTCGAAGCCCTTTCCCTTATCAAGGACAATGGGGAAGAACAGCATGGACAGACTTCAGGGGTAGAGCAGGGGACCTTGAGAGGACCACTGCAAGGAACGACAGCTGCGAAGCCTCGGCGGAGGTATGTGGTGGTGGTGGGAGACTCCTTGCTGCGAGGTACAGAAGCAGTGGTTTGTGGGCCTGACAAGATGACTCAGGAGGTGTGTTGTCTCCCTGGGGCAAAGATCCGTGATGTGACGGAGAGGCTGACAAGACTCGTGAAGCCTACGGATCATTACCCCTTCATTTTGGTCCATGTGGGAACCAATGATACTGCAACGCACAGCTTTCCGAAGATCAGAAGAGATTATGAGGCTCTGGGGAGGAAGCTGAAAGAAATGGACGCGCAGGTTGTCATCTTGTCTCTTCTGCCAATTGAAGGGCATGGTTGAGGAAGGGAGAGGAAAATAGCCGACGTAAACAACTGGCTCCGTAGATGGTGTCGCCAAGAACAATTTGGATTCTTGGATCATGGGCTGCTCTTCCATGAGGGGGGACTTCTGGCAAGAGATGGGGTGCATCTCACAACAGTTGGCAGAAACATTTTTGCCTACAGTCTCAAGAATTTGATCAGGAGGGCTTTAAACTGAGTCATATGGGGGAGGGAGACAATATTCTGGAAGGCAAAAAGGCTGGAGAAAATAGTCAAAGTGTCGTACAGGGAACAAGGCAAACAGCACAAGGACCCAACAGTGGGAGGCAAAAAAACTTGCACAGGCAGCAAGTAAAGGGAACACATGGTCTTAGATATCTCTACACTAATGCACAGAGCATGGGGAAATAAGCAAGATGAACTTGAACTCCTCGCACTACAAAACAAATATGATATAATAGGCATTACTGAAACCTGGTGGGATGAGTCTCATGACTGGAATGTAGGAATAGAGGGGTATAACCTTTATAAGAGAAACAGGCCAAACAGGAAAGGAGGAGGAATAGCATTATATGTCAGGGATATTTACACCAGTGAAGAGATCCATGACATCAATACTGGAAGCCATGTGGAGAGCATCTGGATAAAAATTAAAGGGGAGGGAAACAACAGGGATGTTATTGTGGGACGGATGGGACTTTCTCAAACGGGAGATACTGAAGGCACAATTTCAAACAGCACCATTCAGGAAGAAAAATGGGAGGTGTCTCAAGAAACCAGGATGGATGACTGAAGAACTTTCAACAGAGCTAAGTTTTAAACAGAACATGTATATGAAATGGAAAAAGGGGGAAATCACCAAAGAAGAATTCAAACAGATAGCGAACACGTGTAGGAGTAAAGTCAGAAAAGCTAAAGCGCAGAATGAGCTCAGGCTTGCTAGGGAGGTTAAGAACAATAAAAAGGGTTTTTTTGGGTATGTCCGCAGCAAAAGGAGGAAGAAGGAAATGATAGGGCCACTACGTGGAGAAGATGGCAAAATGCTAACAGGGGACAGAGAAAAGGCAGAATTACTCAACACCTTCTTTGCCTCAGTGTTTTCAGAAAAGGTAAAGGGGACCAACCTGAGGAGAATGGAACAGAGGACACAATAGAGGAAATCCAGCTCAGAATAAGCAAAGAGGTTGTACAGAAATACCTTCTTAATCTAAATGAATTTAAATCTCCAGGACCAGATGAACTACATCCCAGAGTATTAAAAGAGCTGGCAAATGTGATCTCAGAGCCATTGGCAATAATCTTTGAGAATTCCTGGAGAACAGGAGAAGTCCCAGCAGACTGGAGGAGGGCAAACGTTGTCCCCATCTTCAAAAAGGGGGGGAAAGAGGATCCCAACAATTATCATCCAGTTAGTCTGACATCAATACCAGGGAAGATTCTAGAGCAGATCATTAAACAGAGAGTCTGTGAACATTTAGAAGGCAATGCCATAATCACAAAAAGTCAACATGGGTTTCAGAGAAACAAGTCATGCCAGACTAATCTGATCTCTTTTTTTGATAAACTTACCAGCTTGGTAGATGAAGGGAATGCTGTGGACATCGCATACCTTGATTTCAGTAAGGCCTTTGACAAGGTTCCCCATGACATTCCTGCAAACAAGCTTGTAAAATGTGGGCTACACAAGTTAACTGTTCAATGGATTTGTAACTGGTTGACCGGCCGAACCCAAAGGATGCTCAGCAGTGGCTCCTCTTCGTCTTGGAAAGATGTGACCAGTGGGGTGCCACAGGGTTCTGTCCTGGGCCCAGTGCTATTCAACATCTGTATCAATGACTTCGATGAGGGAATTAGGGGCATACTTATCAAATTTGCAGATGACACCAAATTAGGAGTAGCTAATACCCTAGAGGACAGGATCAAAATTCAGAATGACCTGGATAGACTGGAAGCTGGGCCAAAGCTAACAATATGAAATTCAACACGGAGAAATGTAAAGTACTGCACTTAGGGCGAAAAAATTAAATGCATAGATATAGGATGGGAGAGACGTGGCTGAACGAGACTACGTGCGAAGGGGATCTAGGAGTCCTAGTAGACCACAAGTTGAACATGAGTCAACAGTGTGATGCGGCAGCTAAAAAGGCCAATGCGATTTTGGGCTGTATCAATAGAAGTATAGTATCTAGATCAAGGGAAGTAATAGTGTCGCTCTATTCTGCCTTGGTCAGACCTCACCTGGAGTACTGTGTCCAGTTCTGGGCACCACAATTCAAAAAGGATATTGACAGATTGGAGCATGTCCAGAGAAGGGCAACTAAAATGGTGAAAGGTCTGGAAACGATGCCTTATGAGGAGAGACTTAGGGAGCTGGGTATGTTTAGCCTGGAAAAAAGACGGCTAAGAGGCGATATGATAGCCCTGTTTAAGTGTTTGAAGGGGTGTCACGCTGAGGATGGAGCAGGCTTGTTTTCTGCTGCTCCAGAGAGTGGAACACGGAGCAATGGATGCAAGCTCCAGGAACAGAGATTCCACCTCAACACTAGGAGGAACTTTTTGACAGTAAGAGCTGTTCGGCAGTGGAACGCACTCCCTCGGAGCGTGGTGGGGTCTCCTTCCTTGGAGGTCTTTAAACAGAGGCTGGATGGCCATCTGTCGGGGATGCTTTGATCAAGATTTCCTGCGTGGCAGGGAGTTGGACTGGATGTCCCTCGTGGTCTCTTCCAACTCTACAATTCTATGATTCTATGATTCTATCAAGTGATTGTCAGTGTGATTCATATTTCAAATTTAACTTTTATCCAACACCACACAATGAGGATATCAAAAGGTATCAGATACTAGGACAGTATTGAATATTTGCACACTTGAAGAATGGGGCGTGTGTATCTAGATGGTGAAAATGCCCCTAATAGAAATTGCAGAGAATACCTTTTGTCCCAATGAGCTGCATAGGAGATTCGCCACATTCGGAGGGTGGGAGACAAAAAAAAAAACCATTTACCACATGTTAGGGGACTTCATGGTTTTCCGTGAAGGGCTGCACATTCCTGGCCAGGTGAAGTTGACAGCTCATTGGCACATTGTGCAAGCAGGGGTGGGCTTTCCTATAACTCAGTCCAGAAGCACCATTTTGGCATTCCAGAGGACTGAGTGTGTGCTGCTTTGCAGCACGGAGGTTGGGGGAAAAGGGTTTTATCAAGCAGAACGTCTCCCTTCCACCTGTTTAACAATATATTTTTTTAAAAAAAATCAGCAGCCTTGAGAGTATGGGGAATAATAGCACCCCATACTTGTGGCTGCCATTTTGATTTGCAAGATGGCTCCTTGTGTGAAAATGAATGCACATTGCTGAACAGACAGTTTCCCCCTCAAAAAAAAAAATCATGAAGAAAACAAGCGGGAGCTGCTGCGAAGGTAAGCTAATGCACACCCCTCTACAGTAATTGCTCCCATCTAGCCAAGCCCTGGATATTGCTTCAACATACTTCCTTGAGGCACCAATATGCTGGGTCATAAAAATTGTAAAGGGATACTAATGAATGTTGTAAATCTTTTATTACGTGAACCTTGACATATTTTTTGTACACACAACACACTAACAATTTGCCAAATATTGCTTGATGAAGGAAAACCCTCTCCCTTGTCAGTCAGAACTTCAGTCTCCTTTCTCTCATTGGTATTAAGTACAGGATAGGATGGAAGGTGGGGAGGGAGGGAGAAAGAGGGGGAATGAGGGAAGGTGTGTGAGAGAGAGTGAGAGAGAGAAGTAGGGAATGAGGGAAGGTGGGAGAGAGGGAGGTAGAGTAGGATGGAAGATGGAGAGAGAGAATGAGGGAAGGTGGGAAGAGATAGAGGATAGGTTGGAAGGTGAGGAGAGAGAGAAAGAGGTAGGTAGGGAATGAGGGAAGGTGGGGAAGAGAGAGAAGTAGGGTAGGGTGGAAGATGGGGAGAGAAATAGAGGTAGATAGGTGTGAAGGGCTAAATCTGGGCTCACTCCCCTGGACCCCAGATTAGCTCCCCTGTAGAGGTCAACCTGAGTAGCCTCACTCCAGGATGCTCCCTACAGACCCCCCCCCAAAAAAACCAGTAGCCGCCACCACTCACTGAGTTAAACTGGGGGGGGTGTCCTTCGCCTTGGGACTCCCCTTTTTTCATACACAATGCAGTGGGAGATTGTGCGTAGTCTCTGATAACCAGTAGCACTCCTTGCCACTATAGAATCAACAAACTCCTTCCCCTTAAACCCAGAGAAAGATTCGAAGTAGCATGATCAAGAGATATAGCCACATGTAAGCATCACCGGACTTGTTTATCTCGGATTTTCAGTCATCAGCGCGCTTGCAGAAAGTGCGGGATGAGTCCTTCCTGAATCTTCATTTGCGAAGAAAAGCCAGAGATATACCCCACTCTTCAGCCAGAAGGCTCTCAGAGCAGCTTACAAATTGTTTTTAAGCAATAGCAATTTACATATCTACACTGCATTAAGCAGTTTCCAATGTGCGTTAGCTAATTGCCCCCTCAAGCCAGGTACTCATTTTACCGACCTACAAAAGGATGAAAGGCTGAGTGAACCTTGGAGCCCTCTGGAATCGAACTTGCAACGTGGTAACTTGCAGTACTGGCATTTAACCACTGGGCCACCAGGGCTCCCTGGTGCAAAGTTAAAGCAATCACAGAGTATTAAGATCAAAGCATTCCATTACTCAAGTTACATTCAGTTACTAATTTAACTACATCCAACCAAAGTAAAGAGATTAAAAAGAATTCCCGGGAAGGTGCACAGAGCGAAGGGGGCAGGGGGAATGAGGGAAGGTGGAGAATGAGAAAGGTGCTTTTTTTTAAAAAAAAAAGAGGCAGTTTAAGGGGACTTTTCAAATTTTATGATATTCTCTTATTAATCCTAAAATTCATTTTAAAAAAATAATAATGAGAACTGCAACAAGTAACCTCTTTAAAACACACATACACATATCATAGATAACCTTTAAAAACAGTAATGAGTAACTGGAACAAATAACTTTTCCAAAGTAACTTTCCCAGTTTTGCCTTGAGCATAGTTTACAAGTGAAGTTTACAAGTGAAAGATAAGGGGGAACACTTGATCTTCTTACATTTAATCCCCCAATATTCTACAAAGAGTGTTCCTGGACATTTCCCTTGGCCTCTTATCAGGTAAGGTTATCAACTGTTGGATCTACAGTAGAATATACTACAGTAATACATAACTGTTGCCAGTTTTTTATGCCAGTGGCTCTAGCCAGAGGGTTCACACAATACAGTGAAAGGTCAAGCACAGTTAAGTTTGCCAGAGAAATCTTGGCAGGACAACCTTTTGACACTGAGACTTAATCGTGAGCATAAACTGAACTGAACTTAAGAAGCCCTGGGAATACCTAGTTTCCTTGGTATTTCCACTTTCACAGCTACTTGCAAACATTAAAAGAAAAATCAAATGTGCATCATTAAAAAATACTCTAAGATACACATATATTTCACAGTTAAGCACAAAAAAAAGAATGACATTCATCCTAAACTTCAGGCAATGGAAGATGCCAGAAGCAAAGTTGAAAACTTTTTTAAAAAAATCTTGAGAGCTGGTTTTTAATAGAGCAGGTAAATGACTTAGTTGTTAAGTAATTTCTGGTTCAAACTCACTTCTTCTATGAACCTACTAGATATCCTTAAAGTTCCCTCCCCCAGTTTCTCAATCCTACTTTCAATCTGTCAATCTGCATTATAACATAATAAAGGACAAATTAGGTGAGACAGAAGTCTGTTATCAGAACTCTTGACTCTTTACAAGGGATTCTGTTCCAAGGGACAAAGAGGAGAATATCTAAGCTAGAAATATGGCAAAGTTTGTGGAGGGTGGAGGGGAGAAGGGTAATCTTTCTTTCCCATACTGCTTTCCCAATGAAAAATTACACCCATCTCTGGTTCCTATTTGACATGTCTGGGAAAACTTACATGTATACAGCCCACATGCCCTCCAGATGTTCTCTCTTCCATTATTCCTGGCTACACTGTTGGCACTGATGGGAGTTGTAGTCCAAAACATCTAGTGACTATGCAAGTATGTTTACCCCAGCAGGGCAAAAACCACTTTAAATCAACCATAGCGGAGGGTCCTTTCTGCCCTCAAACTGTCTCCAGTTTAAAGATGTATTTGTCACTGACAACAGTCACATCTTTCTTGCAAACACAATCTCACAAAAGCTAGTGTTTGGAAAATGGTAAGGGGAGGGGGAGAAGATTCACTTTTGACAGCAAAGATAATATCCTTTAGATGGCAATGTGAATCTGTTCTGCATTTTTTTTAAGTTCCAGGAAATGAAAATTAATGCTAGAATTGTCTGATTGGGACAGATTTCATTACAAGAGCTCAAGTTTCCTATAGTGATATTTACTTAGGAAAGAACTGGAAAAATACTATGACAATGACATATTACCATCTAGTTCTCAATCTAAATATATATTTCTAATTGAGACACACTTAATTATGTGCAGTACAGCAAATGATTTGAGACAGAGCTGAGATATGATATGATTATAGAGCTCACAAAGAGGAGTAACAATTTTGTAGAGGAAGAACAATTTGGAAAGGAAAATCATCTCAATTCATCCACCACCAGTTTCATTTTGCTGTCCATTTCACACCTCTACCATGCCTCCCATCATTATGGTAGCTTGTAATGCAATCAACATGGTTATGGTAACTTACACTCTTCTCCTTTCTTTCCAACCAAGACAGCAGAACCTCCACAGGATGGTAACCTATAAACCCATTTGTCTTCTGTAGAAGAAAGCAACAAATTTCAAACAGGTTACTTGGGGAGAAGTAACTAAACGGACAGTTGAATGTTCTCTTACAATGAATTCACACAACCATTTTAAGTGGATTATAGTACTACATGGCTTTATCAGCATTTTAACTGGACACAGAGACCAGGATCTTATTGTTAGTCACAACTAGAGTAGACCCACTGAATCAATTGTTGAAAGATGGTTTCCAAAGCCTAGAGGCTTGCTGATGCAAAATCAATGTAAAGTATGAGGGATTTATTCCTAGATATTAAAGTAGCAGACATTTTAGACATAGAATACCTTTTCTACAACTATTTTCGAGCCTGTGCAGTAGTGACATTCAAGAATCAGGAAATTTCCAGCAATATATATATATATATATATATATATATATATAGGCAAAAAACCAAATTTGCAAAACTGGACATGGAAGTACATAGATATTTCAAGAATACAATTATCGCTCCCTCCTCAAAAAAATTTCTACCTCCCCCCTGAAATATAAGTCTGGAATACTGATAAACTTGGCGAATTCTCAGACAGTTGATACTTGCACTAAAGAAAGGGATATGCTGAACTGTAACGTGCATCATACAGCAGAGGAAAGATCGTTGATCAACTCCTTCACAGCTCTTCCTTCTAACTCTCAGGAAGAAATTATTAATAAATTAACTAACTTGTGGGATACTCTTACAAGACATCTAGCAGGGAATCCTTCACAAGTACTAGCTGCAGATAGAAGTTGTCTAACTAAGAGAGTCAGAGATAGAAACAAGCAACATGAAGGAGAAAACATCCAATATAGTAAAGAACATGTGTCTCTCCATTGAGTACCATTTCATCCTACCAACAAAATCCCCCATGTCCTTGGATGAATGGTTACAATTAATGCAGAAGCCTTACAAATCTATCCTTCTAACAAAATTAAACAACTGGTCAAGGGAAAAACTTATCTTGCCTCTAAGTGGGGAGATTTAGATATGCTTTCTCAAACAGCATTTTCATTATGGTACCCATTGTACAAAACATATTTGGAATAGAGAGATTTTTTTTCAATCTTACACTGAACCCATTAAGAAAAGCGTATACAGTAGACCCCCTGTGTCCGCTGGGGATTGGTGGGGGGGGGCATGGATACTGAAAACCATGCATAATAGTGAACACCATTGAAAATAATCAGACCTCCAGTTTAGAATACCATAGAGTTGTCTTGGAGGACCTAGAAAATGGCTAGAGGGGACACGTTTTCTAGAAAGACTATGGTAGGTGTGCTGTTTTGTATCCCATGGATAATTGAATCAGTGGATAATGAATCAGTGGATACATGGGTCCTACTGTATGGTGATTTGCTTTCAGAGTATGCCATCTGCTTATCTGAAAGGTAGAGACAATAATACTCCAGTAACTCAAAGGTTCTGCATATGCGAGACAAGGGAAGTGGAAGACCTACAACACTAACAGCTGAAATGCCCTCTCTCTATATAAAAGTTCTTAGTTTACATTCTCTAGTATCTGGCTAATTGCTTTCCTCTTGAGCAAATATGTGCCTTATTAGCCAACAACAATGTGTATATTACTGATATGGTGGCAAAATTTGCTTTGGTTACCAATAAAATAAGAGCTAGACAGCAAAATTATCAATAAAAAATTTACTGTGCTGTCAGGAAAACAGCTTTTTATATTTTTTGGTTTTATCATTTTCATTGTGTGTTAAATTTTATGGCATTGTAATCGCTTACTTTTAAACTCACTTAAAGTGATGGTATTGGATGGTTCATAGCTTTTAGTAATAAAGATTCATTCATTTTAGGTAACTACTGAAGATTCTCCATATACTTACTTGTTGCAAGTTATGCACTGTTAATGAGGTTGTGTGATGCTGGAGGACTTCTGATTTCACCTTACAGCCAGGCTATTATGTCACTTTGGACAGAATAATTAGATTTTCTATGCCTCAGGTTCCCCATCTGCAAAACAGAAACAAAGCATGTGTTCTACAATGTGAACAAACTGATCTACAAGTCCGTTAAGAGAAAGCCAGATGGTTATACGTCAAACCACAACATCAGCAGAAGGTCACACTTGTGCTCCTTTGCTTTAAAATTAAAAACAATACTGTGCTGCGGTGACATGTGGAAAAAAATAACATGCTAATTTACTCGGCCACCATCTTGATTCGCAGGCGTGTGCATTTCAAATGCAAATAGCTTCACATACTATTGATTTTGCCCAAATACCATGGAGGCAAATGAATGCTGCTGTGAATTTGCAATAATGCACAGGAATCAGCATTATATCCTCTCGTCTAGACAAGCCCTTCAGCAAGGAAGACTCAAGAGGGGGTTTTACCATAGTACTGTACCCTGGTATTCATTGGTGGTTTCCCATCCAAGTACTAACCAGGACTGACCTTGCTCAGCTTCCAAGATCAGACAGGGTCTGGTGCCTTTAGAGTATTTAAGCATTTAGATCATATAGAGCTCTTCAAAACAATTTAGCTTTTCCCTCAAATTTCAACACCTCTTCTATTCTGACTTTTCTGAGGTTGTTTGTATTAGCATTTCTCATTGTTACAGTAATAGTTTTCAAAGACTCCTAAGGGAATCATGGAATGAAAACAACAAAAATAGCTGAATGCTGCGTCCAGTGAAATGAAAAAGGGAAAGGCGGACAGAGTGGGTAGACAGTATGGAGTTGAGTCTTCCTGGAGGAGGACATGGCCGGCCAGCACCCTGAATTGAAGCAATGATGCAACACAGTGGTACAAAGGAACATCTTGCTGTATATCCAACTTGGGTTTTTTTCCCCCTCATATGGATATAAAGTGATACCACAAGGCTCTCCTGCTTAATTTCTCAACCAAAATGCACAAAACCCATTATTTTGGTTGGCCAATAACGGTATTGCTCTTTTGTGGCTTGTGGATTTTGTTTTATTTTGCAGTATGGCCAACATAGCTACCCTTGAATATGTTTCTTGTTTAATTTCCATCTATGAAAGGGCTAAGGAGCAAGTTTTTACTTCAGAAACAGCATGGTTGAGTTACAAACCCCAACAACCTCTTCCAACTGGCTGGTTCTTGCGCCAAAGAAGAAAACCAAGATGGCTCCTACAGATAGGCCTTTTAATGGACCAAGTGACAGCAATTGCCTGATCTTGCCACTCTTTGGACACCAGTCAGTGAACCAGTGAGATTCAGTATTTATTGTGGTAAACTAGAAGTGAGAAGACTGATATTCAAATCAGCCGACAAAGTTACGGAGTGGCCTTGATGTGACAGCATTTATTTTATTTTATTTTTTAAGGAAAAGAATGGCCATATTCGCCTTTCACCCTTCCATGTTCTATCTGGAATAAAAGCTCTATCCAGATATCTAATAAATTATATATTAAGCTATTTAAATTAATTTGAGCTAAACTTTGATATATTTAACTGTCAGAAAAACAGTTAATAATAATAATAATAATAATAATAATTTATATCCCGCCCCTCTGCGAACAATTGGGGCGGCTTACAACAATAAAATGATACACAGTATAAAACAACTCAAAATCCCTTCCCCCCCCCTTAAAACACTATTAAATTAATACAAATTAAAATCAGCATATAATACAATTTATTAAAAACCCTTCCGAGCGAGCAGCATCAGTTTGGAGCTCCAGAAGCAACCTCCAGAGGGGGTTCCTGAGGCCGGGGTTAGCTATTCTGGAAAAGCCTGCCTGAAGAGATCCGTCTTGACAGCCTTTTTAAAGCTGTCTAACGATGTCAACAGGAGGATCTCATCCAGCAGGCCATTCCACAATTTGGGGGCGACAGCCGAGAAAGCCCTCTGGGAGGTTGTCGCCAGCCTAGGTCTTTGTGGCTGCAACAAATTCCTCCCAGAAGACCGGAGAGCACGGGGAGGATTATAAGGGAGAAGGCGGTCCCTGAGATAGCTTGGGCCCAAGCCATTTAGGGCTTTAAAGGTGATAACCAACACCTTGTACTGGGCCCGGAAGTGGATAGGCAGCCAGTGGAGGGACCTCAGCACCGGAGTAATGTGGTCCCTCCTAGATGTCCCAGAAACTAGCCTGGCTGCCATATTTTGTACCAGCTGTAATTTCTGAACTAAGCACAAGGGTAGCCCCATGTAGAGTGCATTACAGAAATCAAGACGTGAGGTTACCAGCGCGTGCACAACGGTCTCAAGATCCCTTACTTCCAGAAAAGGGTGCAGCTGGCGTATCAGCCGAAGCTGATAACAAGCACTCCTGACTGTCGCATTTACCTGATTTGTCATCAGGAGCAACGAGTCAAGGAGCACCCCTAGACTGCGAACACAGTCACTGGAGGAGAGTGTGACCCCATCCAGGACTGGAGATTGCAACCCAATTCTTGGTTTCGGGGCCGCTACCGTGAGCACCTCCATCTTGTCTGGATTCAGTCTCAATCTGTTTTTCCTCATCCAGCCCATTGCTGCCCGAAAACATTCATTGTAGTTTATAGAAGTGAGAATCATGTGGCAGGTGGACCACATGAACAGCATTGTGGATCCACGTTGCCTTTTGTACAAGTTAGAGCATAACTAATAGTACCTCATCCGGCCCTAGACCTTGCCACAAACAATAATAGCTGCTATTTAACACAAAGCAATGAAGGACTCTTGCTAAATCAACATGTCTGCCATTAAAGTTGCTGTGGCTTAAATACTCATTGTTCATTCTTAAGCCTGAACATGAAGCACCTCATTAAAAAAAAAAAAAAAAGTGACTCAAGACTATTCAGAGTGAGAAGTTCACAGCCTCTCAACTAAGATCATGACTAGAGTGACATCTCTAAAATCTGAGGATTAAGTGTACTAATTCAGCTTTTCTCATCTGGCCAAATGACATGAAAGGGCAGTAGCCGTGGCCAACACATTTCAGATGTATTGGTTTATCAGCAATTTATTTGTTTGCTTTCCTTCTACCAAGTCATGGTCCTTGCATCAGACAAAGGGAAAGAATGTCCTAATCCTGAGATAGATTATTTTCTCAACAGAAATTCTCCTTAATAAACAGCACTGTTGGGACAGGGAACAGGAGAGAAATGCCCCCCCCCCAGTCATCTCCAGCTGGTGGCTCAACCCTAGCACAAAATACAATCACTTTTTTTATTTAAAGAGTTATGCAGGTTTTAAGATATTTCTACAGGGGTATAAATTTTCTACTATTTCATACTTGTATGAGAGGATGAATCATTTCCACAGTGTCCTTTTTACTGCAGGAGAAAATGAAATTTTCCTTGCAGGTTTTTCCCCCTTGTATTCACACACCCACCCTCAAAGGGTATCAGGAAATTTACTCTGCACAGAAACGCACATGGGTTTTTGGTAAGAAAACTGTGGGCTTTGTGAAAAAATCATGCTTTTCACACAAATTAGCAAGGTTTTCTGAACTACTGTACTACTCTTTGCACATTAAAACATTGTTTCCAGAAAGACACGTTTTTTTGTGGGAAGGAAATCAGTTTTTTGTATGAAGACCACAGATTTTACAGAAAAATTCATATGTGTTTCTGGAAACAGTGTTTTTTAATGCAAAAAAAAATATGTGGGATTTGCACAAAGAAAATAGTATTTTCACAGAAAACCCCATATATATTTCTATGCACATGATTTCCTGAAACACTTCAGGATGTGCAAATATGTGGCACTTTTTCTGTAAAATTCTTGTCTCTATATTATGCTTCTCAACCAGGATTTCCTGGTGATAAGAACTATTTGGGGGGGGGCAGTAAATGAATAACAGCAATTTTCTTTCATCCTTAGTATCTTATATGAAGCCCTTTTATATCAAAAGTCTGCCCATCCAAAGGGGAAAAAAAGAAAGAAAGAAAAAAGAACAACCAGGAGAAAGCAATCGTCATTCCTTGTTCTCTTGGGTACCACTTTTGATGTTAAGGTGTGTGTCTTCACAGAAGCCAGTTCACACCGTTAAAGATTTGACCCATGGTGCTATTGCAGCAAAATAAATAAATAAATAAATAAATAAATAAATAACAGTGAAATCTTATTTCACATTTATATCACACTTGTATTCTTCTGTTCCTGGCCAACGGTTGGCAATAATGGAAACTGTTATCTAAAGCATATAGAGGACACCATGTTGCTGATTTACATCAATCACATGCCCTCTTATAGTCATTATTTGTCATACTTACATCCCACCTTGCTTCCAATGGACATAAAGTGGATTACAAGGTTCTCTTCCTTCCCACTTTATCCTCTCACCAACACTATGATGATGTAGGTCAGGGAATGGCTGACCCAAGTCACCCATTGAGTTTCATGGATCATGGGGACTAAAACCCAAGTCCCAATCTCCTAAGTCCCAGCCCAACACTCTAACCAGTACACCAAAGGGGCAAGCCATGGCTGCTACTGCAAAAATTACAAAGGTACCCATCCATACTGTAAGCCAGAGCAGTCCAACATGCTCCATTCCTATGCCTTACCTATATTAACTTTGCTGTGCAAAAAATGTGCTGGCACGGGAAAGATCTTACCCTTGTTCTGACCAGAGCAGGACTATGGATGGTGCTACCTCTCTCTCCCCAGCTCAGAACATTGATGTGCTAATCAGCTTACAAGGCAGCATCAACTGTGTACTAATGAAAAGAAAGTTATCATGAATCTAAAATGTAAGAGTTATTGAAGCCGACTCTGCTCTGTCCCTCTCTAGCAGAACTTACCAATACCAACACCAATATTTACAAACCACAATTGTCTTACCCTACAATGCATTCCTCCTTAGTGCAGTCTGTTTTGTCTAACTGATTACAACAGGTTAGCCTTCACAGATTAAACCATTCTGCCCTTTTCTTTTTTTTCTGGGAATCAGCAGCGTGGGAAGTACATTCAGCGTGGTTGACCTTACTGGGCTTTCCTGCAGTCTAAAATTAAATTCTGCACAGACAGTCTGCTGTAGAAACATGTTTAACAAGGAGGACTTGAGACAGAGGTTGATAATCAAGCAGCTAAAATGTAAAAACCTGTTTCAACGCTGGCTTTAGAAGTGAAAGCCCTGAATTACCCAGGTTAAACACTGCAGTTTAAACTAAGGGTAAAACCCACATTAAGAAAAGCAGGAGCTGTGACTTTACTGAACTGGGATATATATTATCTTACCTTTATGACTGATCTAAACTAAAGTGAGAAATAGTCATGTACTAAGAGCTGTCTATAGTTTCAGGTGAGAACATAAATTAGGTCAATTCAGGACAAATAATATAAAAAGGTTTGGAAAAGGAACGTTGGTGATACGTTCTTTTCCAGGGGTGAGGCGAAGAGCATCCAATAGACATTGGGTAAGCTCCTCCCACTAACTCAGAGTAGGCAGGCAAACAAAAGAGAGACCTTTGTATGGCCTCTTCCTGTGAGGTCACCTAGGAGGAGCGACCCCACAATAGCCAGTTTATAGAAATGCTGTACCACGTGTTCCTGAGACAAAATATACCTAAAATGAAACTACCATAGATTAATGATACCTCGCCAGTGTCCCCGGGTGGGACGGATGCTCTTCACCTCAACCCTGGAAAAGAACGTATCACAGGTAAGACCAACATTCCTTTTCCCAGTGGGGGAGGCTTCAGAGCATCCGATAGACATTGGGATGTGCAAAAGCCCCCTGATGAGGGTGGGAGCTGGCGTAGAAAACTCCTAAGATGGTTTAAAAGGTCTGTCAGAGGACCCTTCTGTTGAAGGCATCCTCTGCCAAAGGAAATCTGTCCATCCCATATCGCCTGATGCAAGTTGATGACAAGCACCAGGAGGCCACCTTACACCTCTCCTCAAAGGAAGCATCCTTTTCCTATCTGCAGACACCGTTGTGATCCTGGCCAAGTATGTCAGGATTCCTAAGATATGGTTATTCAAGGCAGCCCACAATGCGGGCTCTGATCCTTCAAACTAGAGTGGGCAGAAGAAGTATTTTTCGGCGTAAAGGAACCACATAAATGGAGGTGAACCCTGATCCCATAATTAGACTGAGACAAACCTCCTGACGTATATGTGGATAACCCTATGGACATTCAGGGTATGTCCTATACCCTCCAGTTCCCCTGTCAGCTGAGGTCAAATGAATTCCTGGGGCCCGTGGAATGAATCGTAGACCCTGGGTCTGGAATCTGGATGACAGCATCTGGTCTGAACTGAGGGAGATCCTCCCTTTTCCAATCGGTACCAGGATAAAAGGAGAGACCATTTAGAAGCAATGCTAAGGGGCGACATCCCTAAGAGAGCCAAAAGGGGGGGGGCACCCATGCGGGTGTCCCAAGCTGGAAATGTACCATGACGGAAGACCGATGGGTCAGCAGAAGGCTGGGTCACTCAGACCCCTTAGAAAAACTGAGAAAGAACTGGGTTCCTCGGGCCCTTCAGTAGCCCTCGAAACCTTCCCTGGATGAGGCCCAAAAACAACGGTTGTCACCTGTCTCTTAATGGTATTGGGGTGCAAGCCACCATCAAAGTCAACCTGACGGAAGTTTGTCAGGGGGCCTTTACCTCCCTAGTTTAAAACACCTGTGAGGGAAAACTGCTCTAAATGCGAAATTTGTGGATTCTCTGAGTGGGCTCGCCTCTGGATGTCATGAAGGTGTCCACTCCACTAGGAGAATGCCCCCTGTGGACTCCAACACCACACCTTCAAAACTCCAGGACTGGAAATCAAGGCAGGTTGGGTCCAGATGATGAACAACACCCTGAGGGAGAAGGTCTGGTCTGGTTGAAAGGCGATTGAGGAATGCAATATGGTCCCAATCTGGGAGAAGCAAGTCCTCCTTGATCCCGCCGGCGACAAGTATAAGGTCAATTTCCTCTGCCCAGGTTCAGTTCTGGATTCTGGAAACCACTGTGACAGGCGGGGGGAAATGGGTGTATGGTATTCCATGAGGTAGGCTCGTGTCAGGGGAACCTCTCCCTCGTCCCCCTCCCTCAGGAACCTGTAGAAGACTGGGGAAGGATTGCCTCTACTAGTGAGATGAAGAGGTCCCAGGTTGGCCTCCCCCATGCCTGCACAATGATTGCGAACCCTTCTGGGTTCGGGCTCCACTCCCCTGATCGAGATCAGGTCTGCTGAGACAATCCACCTTTGACCGAGAGTCCCCTTGGCACTGCAGGAAAAAAGGTGTAATCCTACGTCCACCCCATGACACGACTCACTTTGGTCATGCGGGATCTGTCCTCGTGTTTTCCTGACAATTTCTGTGGGTCTGTGTTATTGTGTAGACTGATGTGTAGTGTACACATTGTGTTGTGAAGATCAGGACCGATCTGGCCTGGATCAGATCGTGAAATGTGAGGGACTGTACTAGGCCACCCTGGACTCTATTCAGTTGGTGCCGTGAGAGGACTCTTCTGTCATCCACCTCCTCTCCTCAGTGGGCTGTATTCTGTATGGGTTCCAGATAAGTCGGCCAGTACGACCAATGTTGCCCACCAGTGGAAGGAGTTTCTCACTTCCCATAACAATTCGTGCTTCCTGTAGCGGTTGAGTGAGATGTTCAGCTGAAAACAGCAGGAGGAACTGGTGGAGTGGTCTGGCCTGGAAGTGAGCCCAAGGGAGACAGTATATGGACCCTATCAATAGTCCCTGAGGTTGGACGAGGTACATGCTGTCTTGACCATATTATCGCTACAACTCTTTCTAGCTTGGGTCTGAGGTGAACCCTTCAAAGAGCTCACCCTGAAGCCCTCTTCTTGCGGGAAATGTGAGCATTTTCTGAGCATCCCTGAATGCATGCTAGTCAGATAGGGAAGGGACCAACAAATCTTCCAAGTAAGAGTAGATGCATAGTCTGGCCCTTCTCCGATGAGCGACCATGCACAATTGGGGGTGAGCGGCCATGGTTCTTATGAAGGACCTGGGTGCCAGAGGTGGAACAAAGGTTAGAACCTTGTACTGAATGTGGTAGCTGTTGTAGGCACAGCAAAGAAAAACATACTGTGGTACCCTGAATACCATTCAGACCTGAAGGAATGTTTACCTCCCTGGTATTCCCAGGTCTCCCATCCAAGCACTAAACCAGGCCTGACTCTGCTTATCTTCCAATATCAGACAAGATCAGGCATGTTCAGGGTGGTATGCGTAGTCCCGCCTGCAGATATGATGAAGAAATGTAATTCCCTGTGGAGATCCTCCGAGATATGCCACAAGGTTCCCATGTGGAACCTTCCACTGCGACAAAGCCTATTTAGGCCTTTCGGGTTGGGGAAGACCCTCGAGAAACCAAAGATATTGGAGTAACAAACTTGCCTCTGCCTGTCGCGGGGAACCTCCTCTAGAGTAGCCAAGGGACCCAATTGCTGGATGGCCTCCAGTAGGTGGCGCTAGCGACCGAAGACAGTGCCTTGCTGGACCCTAGCTGGGCCTTGGATTTGGTAGTCAGGAGTGACGTTCTGGGTGATTCTGATTTGGTTTCTGCAGTGGGAATTTGTATACCCCCACCGATGTCTAGTGTCCTCAGGCGGGAGACAAGAAGATGTTGTCTAGGTTCTAGCAGTCCAAGGGCCAAACTTCTGTCTAGGACTTCTGTCCTCCCTCCTTTGATGGCATCGATAATTACAGACCGCTTAACAATGGTGAAAAGAAAGCTTTTTCTGGTGGTTCTACCTTATGCTAGTCGAATGCCCCCAGCTTGCTGGGCACTTAACTCTACCAACCTATGAAGGGACAGAGGTTGATTCAACCCTGGAGGTCTGCACCAAGCTTTGTGGCTTATAGTACTGGCTTTTAACCACTTTGCAACCCGGGCTCCTAGCTACCTCTTCTTGTCTCTGTCTTCTATCAGGTCCTGGCCATAGTGAACTCATCTACAGAATAGGCCATGAGTTGTCAGAGGGGTGTGGAACAATTAGCTTGTTTATTTATTTGATATCTATACCTTGCTCCTCAACCACCAGGCCAATAGAGCAGCCCCCAAACCATTTTAAGCAATCACAATTTACACATAACACTGCATAAAGCAGTTTTCAATGTGTATTAGTGAATTGCACTCACAAGCTGGGTACTCATCATGCCAGGTTTCAGAGAGGACACAGTCTTCCTCTTGATCTGGTGGCTTGTCCCACTGCTGCTGGGACCTGTACCACTCCCTGGCTCCACCTGAACAAGGGGCCCTGGTCTCCAGGAAGCACAGTACCCGAAGGAGAAAGGTGCTGATGTCCCCTCCCCCTGTGAATGAAGGAAGGTGGGTGGTCTCCCTGTGTGGGGAGCCTTGCCTGAGGAGGGGTATCCTCCATCTCTGCTGGGAAGAATAGGACAGATGTAGGGCTTAACCCATTCAAGGGGGTCCCAGTCCTTAAGAGGTTTGTCAAGGCCTGAAAGCCAGCCTTATCACTGTAGGATTGAAGCCCTCCTGCAAGAATCGAGAGGGTAAGAGGGAACTGTGTTCACGAACGCTGTTCCCCCCGACCACGTGAGCCTTGGTCATGTGATTGCCCACAGATTCCCCTTTATCTGTGATCTCGGCCTCCTCAATGAGATGCCTCCAAGCTGGAGGATTGCTCGTGAGGAAGTCAGCGCTTCCTGCTGGAATTGGGCCCCCAAGCTCCCTGAATGAGACACGGCCACGACTGCTTCCTGGTCGCATATTGATCGCGCTGCGCCTCTCGCTTGTCTGCCCAGCCGCCTCAGCGGACTGGTCGCCATCCCTAGTGTCCTCTTCCCCTACCTGTGGAACCAAGTTCCACTGCAGAGAGGCTCTCGTAGGTTCAGCGCGGGTGGGAGGGATAGCCAAGGTTGCTGCGGACACTTCCGGTGTTGGCGCGGCGAGGACTTTGGGAGGAGGGTGGGGGGACGAGACCGGGGACTCCTTTGCATTGCATACCACGCCGGGTAGCACAGCAGGCAGCAAGCAGGTGGTAGGAGGGGAAAAGGAAGATTGGTGGCTCCTCAGAAGCTAGTGATCCCCCTGAAATTCCCCGGGGGGTGGGCTGGACTAGGCTGACCGCTGGCAAGCCCACCCTCTCCCTGGTCACCGAGTCGTGCACCCATTGCTTCACCTTGGTTCCCGAACCTGGGGACCCCTGGTACACTCACTGCGGCCTCCGCTTGTGGAGGCAGAGGCATCCGTCCATCTCAGGAGTCATTGGGGTGACCGGGAGCAGCTGCGATAACGCCAGAGAGATCCCCTGTTTAAGGGAGCACTCTGCACCTCCTCCTCCTGGAGGGAAGGGTTCACAGCTGTAACTGGCTGGCTCCTAACCTGGCAAGGGGGAGCGAAGCCAGGGTAGCTGGGGTCAGAAATCGAATGGAGGGCTTGTCCCCCTCATTTGCCCCATGGGTCCTCCTCCCCGGAGGGCAGCCGTGATAGCGCCGGAAAGATCCCCCATAAAAGAGGGCGCTCCGTGCCTTCGCCTCCTGGAGGGAAGGAATCACGGCTGCACCTGGCTGGCTCCTAACCCAGCAGGGTGGAGCGAAGCCAGGGGGCTGGAGTCAGTAGTCGAGGCGGGGGGCTTCTCCCCCTTGTTCGACACATTGATCTTCCTCCCTGGAGGTCTAAGGAGCGATCCTTCCCTCCATATATTCCCATGAAGGAAATGAACTCCAGCCCAAGCTCTGCTGCCGCTGGTATGCCAAGCAGAACAACAGGCAAAGGAAAAAGCCTCTTTTTTTCTTTCTTTCTTCTTCTTCTTCTTCTTTTCTTTCTTTCTTTCTTTTTTTTAAAAATTTGAAAACACAACAAATCCAAAATGGCTCCGGCCACATGGCAAACCATAGAGCACAAGGAAAAGCCGTCTACCCGGAGTGGTAGGCAGGAACAAAACTGGCTATTGTGGGGTTGCTCCTCCTAGGTGACCTCACAGGAAGAGGCCGTACAAAGGTCTCTCTTTTGTTTGCCTGCCTACTCGGAGTTAGTGGGAGGAGCTTACCCAATGTCTATCGGATCCTCTGAAGCCTCCCCCACTGGGAAATTATGGTTTATACACTGGTGGCAGCAATCAATAAGTATAAAGGCCAAAGGAACTGGTATCCAGCAATGGTGATGCACATTATTTGTTACATAGGTTGCATGCCCCTGATCCACAGCAGTTCAGTTCCTGGATGTACCATGGATACCAGAAACCATAGATAATACTGCACCCTATTAAAATAAAGGACTTCAGGTACAAACATATCATAGAGTTGCATTGGAGGACCTAGTGATTCCCAGAGAGGACACCTCTTTAGGCATTTTCCAGCATGACGCTATGGTGTATGTCAATACTTTTTCAGCCACAAATAACTGAAACTGCAGGTATTGTTTCTGTGGATACAGAAAGCAACCTGTATTTATTTGCCAACTTCCACAGAAAGGGTACTCCTGATTATTATTATTTTCTCCTGACCCAAACCTGTATCTTATTTGCTTCAGCAAGTTTGATGTATATACTCAGGCAAGACCCTGGGGCCTGAAAAAATAGTACTGGATGAGAGAGCAACCAAACCTCAGAGGTCACCTAGTCCTCTGAACACAGGATTTACAATGCTGGATGCAGCTACAGCATTCCTGCCCAGTCTCTGGTTTAACACCTCCAATAAAAGAAAGCCACCATTTCCCAAGAAAATCTGTTCCACTGCCTGATATACTTTTTCATTAAGAACTTTCTCCAAATGTACACCTCACATTTGCTTCTCTACAACTTCCACCCACTGGTTCTAGTCCTGCCAACTGGAACAAGAGAGAACATGACTGCACCATCTTCTGCATCACACATCTTGAGGACTGCTATTATGTCTCTCCTTCCTCTTTTCTGCATGTTACATGGCCAGTATTAGTCAACTATATTCCATGAGCCGAAAAGCATTGCATGGAAACTCTTTTTTCACATAAAATTTATCAGACTCTGACAAGCCGTCTAGTCCAACCTGCAGTTCTAAAAAAGCAGCTGCACATTATAGTTACTACTCACCCAAACAACATTCATAATTCTCTGTAATGAGTTCGGCTATCACTTAAAAAGGGCAATTATGCTTTAGACAGATGAACTATCGCCTCTTGATCTTTTCCTCCTTAGAGTGCCTCTACTTTGTCCTGCTTCTTCTTCTACTACTCTCTCTCTCTCTGGCTTTTCTTTGCAAATGAAGATTCAGGAAGGACTCATCCCGCACTTTCTGCAAGCACACTGATGACTAAAAAGGCCAATCCGAGATAAACAAGTCTGGTTGCAGAAACCACAGCAGAAGGTCTCCTTGGGTGATGTTTTTGGGTTGTGATTCTTTCTGTGTTGTCGTTTGTCTTCAAGACTTGTTCAGTGAGAGTTCTCAACTAAGGCTGCAGCATTGTGGACAGTGCGTCTCCATGCCTCCCAATGTGAGGCCAGGGCGGACCATTGTTGGTGATCAATTTGGCCGAGCCTGAGATGTTGCTTCAGGGAGTCCTTGTATAGCTTTTTTGGAGCGCCCCACTTATGCTGACCTGTAGCGAGTACACCGTAGAGTACTACTACTACTATATTTATTATATTTATTTATATCCTGCTTTCTCCAGAAATTGGGACTCAAAGCAGATTATAATTTAAAAGAACAACCCAATTAAAAATATACAAAAAGTAAACATTGAAATAGAATTAAGCTACTAAGAGTGTTAAAAGAATTCAGCACACCAATAAAAGAATAAAATACAATTTAAAAGATAACATACAATTTAAAAGATAAAAGATTCTAAAAGCCTCTTCTGTGATATGGCTCTGAATCAATCACCTTCTCTCTTCTTCTTCCTTGGGAGACAGAAAAGCCTGCTTAAACTAACCTGAGACAATGCTCCACATTAAGCTGGTCTCTACAAATGTGAGGAAACTGGAACACACCCATACAATATAAACAAGACACAATATAGTTCTCGCGGCTTATATTGATGCGAAGTACTATGTTCCCCACAACTTGGAAACTGTGAAGCCTACTCTGTCATGTTGCATGTTCATCAATGATTTGCAATTTTGTAATTCTCTTTTAATGGATTTTATTTGTTTATTATATTTGAGTGTTCTTTTTAAAAGGGAAGGGGGAGGGAAACCTGAACCTGATTGGATCTATATCTGACAATTTCTTTTTCTTCCACATTTTAGGTTTTCAAAGGAATTGCCTTCTCAAATGTGAAGAATTTTGTAAACTTTGATAGATTCTTAACAAAAATGAATTGAAATTCTCTTCAATCCTCAATGTGTATGGGAGGATGGAGGTTAGTATATATGCACACAAAAAACATGTCTCCATAGTTTCAAGGCAACAGAGGCACAGACTTAAAGTAGCACTCAACAGCAGCACGGCCACCCTACAAAAATAATTTTAAAAACTAAACAAACAAAGCAGGTCTCCAAATGCATGTTTGAACTAAAACTGGATTGCAAGACTGAAAAGACCCAATGACTGCTATTCTGCATGGATTGGCTACATTCAACGTGACCGTGTTGCAGGTGCCATTCTTCTCGCAATCAAGGGGTTTGCACCAGATGCACTGCTTGTTCAAAAATTTTGGGAATCCATCTCGTGCTTTATGACACGCAAGTATTACAGAGTCCTGGTGGAGCCAGCAAAACAGCTTGGATGGCAATTTCTTGTTGTTTGTTCAGCTGCTCAAGAACATGGTGGGGAGTGTAATTACAATATGTTCATGTATGCGTACACACTGCACTTCCTGTTGATGAGCCCATCTGCTCCCACCAAGAAAGAGAAAATATCAACATGTAATATTTAATGAAAGATTCTTTCTTCCCTCCTTCCTAAATATACAAATAGAGAGATTCATTGATAGCATTTCACATGTGTGTATATCTGCATGTGTGTGTGCGCGTGGTGCATAACATTTGAATACATGCATGGCCCAATGCTGACAGGCAGCAACCTACCTGATAGGCCAAACATCTTCTGAGCTCTGCTCCCTAATATCTTTTATCACTAAAAGACATAAATGGCATATCAGTGGCATAAATTCTGTAGCAAAGAACTTGAAATGGGGGCCAAAGAAGGAAACAGAACTCCTGGTGTTTTCTCCTTTTCTTCTCTTTTTAAAAAGATCTATGTACAGAGTGCTAATACTTGGGCTTTATTTCCTCCTTTCACTGAGGTCACTTCGCCTTCACTTATTAGTCAGAGACAGGCAGCACATGTGAGTTTCCATAATGGCTGCTTGAACTGACTTGCACACATAAAAGCCAACTTTAGTGGCTTCTTTTTGGACTCTGACCTATGTTTATGGGCTCTGCACTACGTTAAATGGATTTCTTCAAACAATAAACAAGGAGGATTTTTCCCCTTCTTCCCTTTCTCAGGCTAATCCAGAGTAGTCATTCATTTTTATAGCCATAAATTCACAGCAGTAGCTCACTGTACTCTATTGGCATAACTACCAAATTGTCTTAGTTTGAACCGAGGAACATCAGTATAGTATATAAAAGCATATGTCCTATCATGGACTTCTTCCTTCTACTGGGTTATGCATTTTCTAAACTTCTTTATGTCAAAGCAAACGTTTGATAGGGAATAGTTTTCATAGCCATATTCTGTATTGCTGTCTTCTCCTTTTCTCCAAAGAAACAAGAAGAAAAGATAGGATCATGTAATCAACTAACACAACATTAACCAGGGCTTAGATATTTCTTCTAGTAGAAGAAAGATAAAACAAGACACAAAATGAATTCTTCAGAGTTGAGCCCTTGGTTGATAGGGTTCAGTTCCTACCTCCCCCCCACTGATACTCTGTGAAGGTCAATGAGATTATAAATTCTCAGACTTGCCAAAAAGAATTAGAAGAAGTAAAAGTGTTGTGTAGTGTTTATCTCTGCCTCAAGGGAGGAAAAGAAAAATCCTGGTAATTGGAGTAGCCTACTGAGGACAAACAGAAATGTATGTAAAAGCAGTGTAAGAAAGCAAACATGGGAAGAAGGTTTGCCTTTTCTTCTTCCCCAGAATGAGGAGCACTGATCTTAGAGAATGGAGACAAACTGCAACATTTCTGTTGGGTCTGACTAGTAAATCCTTATTACAGAACTTAACCAATCTTGTAGTATTGCACAGAACGTGCCTTATATTTCTACAGAGTCTGGCATGATGTAGTGTGATCCTAAGCATGTTTATTAAGACTAAAGGAGCCCTGGTGGCACAGTGATTAAATGCCAGTACTGCAAGCCACAATGTTGTAAGTTCGATCCTGCAGGGCTCCAAGGTTGACTCAGCCTTCCATCCTTCCTTAGGTTGGAAAAATGAGTACCTGGCTTGTTGGGGGGAATTAGCTAGCACTTGTAAACAGCTTAGGGAGTGCTTAGCACTATAAAGGAGTATAGAAATGTAAGTGCTATTGCTATTGCTAAAGTCCCTTTATTTAGGATTGCAGATTTAATGTAACATGGCTTGTGCAGGGAAAATGCACCCTCATGGAACATCGTGACAGATCTGGACTGCAATCATGCATCAGGAAATGTAAGTCTGGCATGTAGCTACAGCTCCAAATCTACAGCTCCCAGAGTTGCATCTCCCCAAACTGACCTTTTAAGCAACGCACCCTCCCAAGACAGCCACTCCCATTTTGGTGGAGAATAAGTGGATCAGAGAAGCATCCACCTATTTTCCTCAAGCTGGACACACTGCAACAAGCATCCTCAGAAACCTCCAGGTTTCCTCGGGAAGTCTGCTAACATCCTTGCAGCATGGAAGAAATAGTTGGATGTGACTCCTACTCCCCAATGACATAGAAATGGCCATGTTGGAGAAGCTGCATTGCTTAAAAGCCAAAGGTTTTTTGGTGTGTGTGGGGGGGTGGATGTTCATTGTGTGATCTGTAAAGAATTCCATTCTTTGCAACAACCAAAACAAGTGAATTATGATCCTACAAGTTGGACTTGCGCTATTGCAGCTCACTAACAGGATGCCAGCCCCCATTTGCTTTTCCTCAGGATTCATTTCCCAGAAGTTCAGGACCTTTTGAAACTAGGAGTGCCTTCCTACATCAAAACAAAAGTCAGCAAGATCACTTCCAGCATTTTTGGCACCACCAACAGGACACAGATAAAGATGTAAGTAAAACTTGCAAACAACAAGTCACAAGCTTACAACTAGGGTCCCTCTTCTTAAAACGGTGCTTGCAAATAAAGGGTCCAACAGACTGTGGTCCAACAGACCACAGCTAATAGGCCACTTGGAAGACAACCAAACCCCTTCCCCAATGCATACAGGTTTTGTGTAAGATTCCTATGGGAGATCAGCATGTTGGACCTACAAGCTATCAGGGTCCACCTTGCTACCATGAAACATTGGTGCCTACCAATGCTGTCATTGCCAGTTAATTTTAGAAAGTAACTGCAATGGCTCACTGTGAGGCAGCAGAGTGCCTGAACACCTTCTTGCACCCAAGAGCTCTAAAGAGTGGCAGCACAAAACATCTCCTTTACTTCCAGAAGGGAAGGGGGAACTGGGGCACCATCAGATTTCATCAGCAGTGTGCTTTTAGCAGCCATGGCCACAGCACAAGTTTTGGTAACAGCTGACAGAGGCAGCAGGTGTTACAAAAATGGCTGGGGTGGGCCATATGCAGCCCTTGGACTAAAAAGTCATCAGTACATATAGAACTTGCCACAGCACATGAGGACAGGCTTCTGCCCTAAGCAGAATTTCTACAGGGAGGTAGGGATAAAACAGAAAAGCAGCATGCAGGTATTCCCACTGAACACACTTCATTATAAGATGGATTACAATACAGCAGGTCAAGAACGGGGAAAGTGTAGACCTCCATTTGTCTCTAGACTGCAGTAACTCTAGACTCATAATTCTTGGCCATTGCTTTTGCTGGTTAGAACTGATGGAAATCCTAATCTAATATCTGGACAGCCACCATTACTTGCACTGGAGAGGGGAGATAGGTGATGCAGAGGCTTCATAGAAAAGCCAGGTGGGCATGGGGAGGGATTTGAAAAGTAGAGGCATCACATGGATGCTCTGAGATGTAACTCTAAGCTTTCAGGGTAGCAATAAAGAAAAGACAAATGTTTGAGGGATTCAGATTGGAGGAGTGAAGGTTGCAGACTGGCCGAAACAGGAGAACAGAGAGATGAGAGGGAAGAAGAGGAGAAAGATGTAAGAAGGTTCAATCTCTATGCATGTAGTGTGCTAGTCTGAGAGTTGGAACTCAAGCTTTTGCAGTAGCTTAGCTCTGTATATGTTGGAAACCCCAACAAGAGCAGGAAAGGAGCTGGCTGGCTGCCAGGAAATTCCTGAAAGCAGCCAGGTAGAAAAAGAGTGGCAGTTAACCCCCTCTAAGATTTTCAGAGTCAAGGAAGCAAAGACATGGGTGTTATTTTTAGATGGAAATATCTGAAAGTAGTGGGGGAGACCCTAGGGAGCTGGACAATTACACTTAATGCACATTTATAAAATACTCAGTTCAGAAAAGATGTATTGTTCTGGACTACAAATCCCAAAATCCTCAGTCATCAGCTGCAAGGATTCTGGGAGTTGGAACAGTAGAGTCTGGGGGTTCCAATGTGAGTGGGATGGGGAATCAACTCTGGGTTTTAATCTGAATTTTTAAGGAGCTATCTAAGGTGCTGTACCATAGCAACAAAATAGTTCAGAACCTTGGATAGCTAAAATTCAGGCTAAAGCCCAAAGTGGATATAGTTTACACACAGCATTGTAAGTGTCTTAATGCCACATTAACAAAGATGACTCATGCAACTGGGATTCTGAAAGACAAACATGAAAACTACCATAATTCAAAGATATGTTGCTGACATCATAGACCAAAACCATCCTAGCCCTGCTCCCAGGTAATCCGGAGAGGCAACTGTATGCCAAGTTGTGCTACAAAGCTCAAAGATGTAGTACATTCCCCACTGTAGTAGACCATGAGGTCTCCATCTCTTATTCTAGATGCACTTTCTGCTGGTTATACCACCTATACACTCTGTTCAAGATATTTTACACTGTGTACCGGAGAAAATTTGCAGAGGAAGGTCTTCTACAACACTGTGACCCAGAGTCATTCTTTGGTGAATAAAATCCACAAAATATTTTTCCTATGTTGCATATGCTCTGGAACTAGCTTCACCTCAATTCATTAGGGGGTTTGGACTATTGCTTGGATTTTAGAAAACTTTTTGTGCCAAATATAGGTGGTATCATCATCATCATCATCATCATGATGTATTTGCATACTAATATGTTATGTATAAGCCCTTAATTTCTCTAAAATTACAATTTTTTTTGTTCTGTAGACCTGCTGACAGCACCTGCACCACAGAAAAAAACATTTATCTGGTATAATTCAGAGTATGAGAGAACCAAAGTTTGAACTGTATAGGGGCTTTATGTTGAAAAAGAGCACTGCGTTTTTCTTCTTTCTTGGGATGTTGGGGATTGTTGTTATTTAATGCAGTGTATTCTGTATATTCATTGCTTTGAAAATGCACCTGCAAATAAGACAAAATTCATAATCACCTACTGGTCACCCTTGAACCCACCCACCTTATAAAAAAGTTCTGGGGCCCATATATGATGAAATATCTGCACCAAATATTGCATGACTGAATTCTATCAACTTTAAGGATCATTAAAATATAGAACAGACTTGAGCATTAATTGGGAAATCACAGAATCATAGAATGGTAGATTTGGAAGAGACCATGAGGGCCATCCAGTCCAACCCCCTGCTATGCAGGAATACACAATCAAAGCATCCCTGACAGATGGCCATCCATCAGGAGCCCTGGTGGCGCAGTGGTTAAATGCCAGTACTGCAAGTCACCACGTTGCAAGTTCGATTCCAGCGGCCTCCAAGGTTCACTCAGCCTTCCATCCTTTCGTAAGTCAGTAAAATGAGTACCCAGCTTGGGGGCAATTAGCTAACACACATTGGAAACTGTTTAATGCAGTGTAGATGTGTAAATAGCTATTGCTTAAAACAATTTGTAAGCTGCTCTGATAGCCTTGTGGCTGAAGAGCGGGGTATAAATAAATAAATAAATAAAATCCAGCCTCTGTTTAAAGACCTCCAAGGAAGGAGACCCCACCACGCTCTGAGGGAGTGTGTTCCACTGCTGAACAGCTCTTACCCAGTGGGTTTCCATAACTGAGCAAGGATTCAAACCCTGGTCTCCAAAGTCATACTCCAATATTCAAACCACTACACCACAGTGGCTCTTACTTATTACAGTATATTCATATTTATACCCCTGTCTTTTCTCCACAACAGTCTTGGGGACCATTTATGGTCCCAGGGCCCCATTTTTCCCACTCCTGCTCTACCAGCCAGCATGGAGCCAGATGGCCTGATGGTCTGACTCAAAAGGTGGTAGATTCCTACGCAACTAAACTTCAGCCAAAAAAACCACACCAACACCCAGTTACACATCACAAGAGAATATTGTTAAGTAGACGGCCCTGCATCTCCATCCTCTCCAACATTTCATTGATGGAAATGGAGATGCATGTGGCCAAGCCACATCAATGCGTGGTCAAGATGGCAAAAGTGATTTGTGAGAAAGAGCACACAATTTCAGGGGGTGGCAGCCGTTCGCTTCCCCCCCCCCCCGAGCCTCCTGGGAGGAAGGGCAAGACTCTACTCCTTCCTTCTTGAGTGCATGAAGTGCCGACCACTTTATGTATGTATATGTACTGTATGTTTGTATTAGTTATTTATACCCCGATCTTCAGCCACAAGGCTATCAGAGTGGCTCACAAACTGTTCCAAGCAATAGCAATTCACACACCACACCGCATCAAGCGTTTTCCAATTTAGTGAATTAAGCAATGGGGAAAATCTAACAATTAAAAACTCATTGCATTAATTAACTAGTTGTTTCTAAACTCTGTACCTATCTGGAGATGCCAAGTGGGAGACACAACAAACACAGTGATACACAGGGAGCCACGATACAAAAAAGCTAAATTTTCCAAGCTATAATTGATTACACACACACAAGCACACACAATGTAGCACTGAAGAGAGAGAAAATGATATAAACATTATAAGGGGGGACAGGGGACATCATACCAGAAGCTTCATCCAGAGAATTAAATGGAGAGAGGAATACTACAGGAAAATTCCAAGGTCAAATACAATTGTAAAGGTTCCCATTAAATAACTTGCAATGGTATTACCACAACTGCTGGGATACTGACAATCAACATAAAATCATAGAATCATAGACTTGGAAGAGACCACAAAGGCCATCCAGCCCAACCCCCTGCCTTGCAGGAATATGCAATCAAATCACGATTGGGGTCAATGAACTGACCCTCCCTTAATCCTAAATTAGTATACTGCTGAAATGAAGAATCATAGAGTTGGAAGAGACCACGAGGGCTATCCAGTCCAACCCCCTGCCACGCAGGAAATCACCATCAAAGCATCCCTGACAGATGGCCATCCAGCCTCTGTTTAAAAACCTCCAAAGAAGGAGACTCTACCACACTACCAGGCAGCGCATTCCACTGCCGAACAGCTCTTACTGTCAGGAAGTTTCTCCTAATATTACCAAGACCTTTTACTATTTGAGAACAAATAACAATAGTGTTTGATAAGGTGCTGGAGAAAAGTGTTGCAGATACCACGGACAGCCCAAAAGACAAACAAATGGGTTCTAAACATATTTAGACCCTTTACAGAGGTGTAGTAATGACTTTAAATTCTGGCATTTATAGTATAACCAAGTTTACAAAAATGGACCGATGTAAAGACTTGGCAACATCTCTTATATAGGCACAAGGCTGTATCTCTACACATGGCTAAAAACAGAGAGACATGAAACCTTGAATGAGTTGTCCTGGCCATTGCAGCAGCCTATTCCAGACATCAACAAGAATGAGTCAAACCAGACCAAAGGGAACATGTCTCAAATTAACATTTCTCAGCCTTGAGATACTGGCTGAAGCATCCAGTTAAGCCCCAGCACACACACAACTAATACGAGTCCACTAAATAAATGGATTTATGCAGCAGCAAGAATAAATGAGACAATGGTGTATGTATTGAGGGGGAGCTTTATGATGGCTACAAGAAACCAAGGGCTGGTGCACCATTGGGGATGTGGGGAAAGAGAAACAGCAGTAATAGAGGATCAATCAGTGGATGCTGAGGAGACAAGAATTGTGGTGCTTGAAAGAGTCATATAAACAAAAAAGAAAGAAAAACAGGAAAGAAAAGCATGGTGTGGTGGTTAAAGTGCTGGACAAGGAAGATCTGCGTTCAAATTCACCCATGAAGCACACTTGGAGAGCTTGATCCCATCTCTCGCTCTCTCAGTTTCACCTACCTCACAGGGCTGTTGTCTGGATAAAATGGGGAGGAGGAAAGTCATGAACACCACCACAGCAACTTGAAGATGAATAAATATGACAAATGAAAATGTGTCCTTATGATTTACAGCCACATGATTTGCTCTATGCAGTTTTTACAACTTGGCCTCAATGTTGGCAGTTTCCTGAATATATTTCCACTATGCATGTATTTATTTATTCACGGGTCAGCGTAAGAGGGGCGCTCCAAAAAAGAGATATAAGGACTCCCTGAAACAACATCTCAGGCTTGGCCAAATTGACCACCAACAGTGGTCCGCCCTGGCCTCACATTGGGAGGCATGGAGACACACTATCCACAATGCTGCAGCCTTATTTGAGAACTCATGCCGCACAAGTCTTGAAGAGAAACGACAATGCAGAAAGAATCACAACCCGGAAACATCACCCAAGGAGATCTTCTGCTGTGCTTTCTGCAACCGGACTTGTTATCTCGGATTGGCCTTTTTAGTCATCAGCGCGCTTGCAGAAAGTGCGGGATGAGTCCTTCCTGAATCTTCGTTTGCAAAGAAAAGCCAGAGAGAGAAAAAGTGGAGACAATAAACAGTTAACACACACTGCTTCCTATCTGATTTACAGTGTTTTTCAGAATTATAATAGGGTGCAGGTGGAATGAAAAGGTTATATAACCCATCTTACCGTCATCACTCTGCACCCTCAGTGAAGGACTAAAGAATCTAGGTCACTTTCTAGGTATAAACATTCATTTAAGACTCTTAAGCTAAACATGCAGTTGTGCATCTTATCTCTACTCACATGGGTAGGTTCCACTGGTCCCTTCCATTAAGTGATCCACTTTTTGACTGCATGACTGCGTTCAAATGTATGTTTTTTACCTTATCTGCCAGACCCAACATTTTCATCTTTCTGCCCATGGTTCAGCACATTTACAAACTGTGTGTGTGGAATACTTCTGCCCAGAGATTATAGATCAATTTCTTACAGAAGCAGCTCAAAATGCAGGCATCAATATAACCCAACCACATTATTTTAACTCACATGTTGTAATGTAGTAGAGCTGTACACAGTTGTCTTTGGCTGTTTCCCAAAAGTACCAATACAGTTTTGTCTTCCTAAAATGCCTTGTCAAAAGAGATGCCTTACCAAAACAAGTGAGTTCTTTCTCAGCAGGTTCACTATCACTTATCTGATAGTCTCTTCTCAGATCAACTGCCTGTTCTTCTCGACAGCTCTCCGACTCAGTTACAGAAACTGTCTTAAGGGTAACACCCAATAGAGGACATCAAAGGTGAAAAAGCCAGCCCAATACACTCCCCCACCCCACCATGAATCTAGCGTATGTCTTGAGGTTTTGATCTGTTTGAAATGGTCCTGGGTAAAAACTAGGTATTGCAACATAAAGTTTGCATAGCTGTGTATCTTGGGAAATAAATCAACATTTAACAGCCTCAATGGCTATATAGCCTATCAGTGCAAACACTCAAGTCCCAGTACATAATGCAGATTCCATCACCAATTACATCAAACAGTGTGGAACTTCCTTGTATCAAATTACTTCCATAGTATAATAACTGCTGCTGACTAAGTTAATGGCTTGTAATTTTCTGTGCAGTGATACAGACACTTATATGTGTTACCCGTTTGTCGTAAATGAGAATGCCACATGCTCCAACAATGTACATAAAACAAGAAAGTGAAGACAATCTCACAGAGCAATTTAAGAGTGCATGTATTCTCCCACTCAAGATGATGGTAATATGTTTTATTTATTAAGTATACATTTTAAGAATTCCTAAACCTATTGCTAGAGCTCTTTACCTTATGATGCCAGATTCTGTGCAGAGAATCCAGGACAGAATTTGGATCAGGGTTCAAGTACAATGTGTGTGTGTGTGTGTGTGCATGCATGCATACGTGCGTGCATGTGCCTTCTAGTTGTGTGTCAGCTTATGGGGATACCATGAATTTCATAGCATTTTCTTAAGCGGAATACACAGAGGTGATTTTGCTAGTTCCTTCCTCTGAAATATAGCCTACAGTACCTGGTATTCCTTGGTGGTCTCCCATCCAAGTGCTATCCATGGATCACCCTGCTTAGCTTCCAACATCAGAGGGGATCTGGTGGCTTCAGGATACTTAATTTAATTTTACAGTAGGACCCCCATATCCACTGATTCATTATCCACTGATTCAGTTATCTGCGGGACACAAAACAGCACACCTACCATTGAATCTTCCTAGAAAATGCCTAGAAAGGCAGCCCCTCTAGACATTTTCTAGGACCTCCAAGGCAACTCTATGGTATTTTAAATCAGAAGTCCCATTATTTTCAATGGTGTTCATTATTATCTGTGGTTTTTGGTATCCATGGAAGCCACTGGAACCAATCCCCCACAGATACAGGGGTCCTACTGTATTTCCAAAATTCCCCTTACTACTCTTTCCAATATCAAAAAAGGTACTGCAGCACATAGTTTGTCTGCCTGCAGATGCTGATTATTATGATGAGACTATCTGGTTTCATGGAAACAATGAACAAGTATCTGATGGGATGATCTGGCTCACTTCTGGCCAGGATGTTCCCACTGGACAGCGCATTTGTTGGGAACCATCTTCACATGGCAAGAGCCACTAAAGAAGACCACCCAATGACAGAAAAAGAAGCACGGCTGACAGTAGGTCGGAGGCTCTGAAAGAAAAATGCAGGCACAAAGACAGCAGAAGTGCAGAGAAATACAAATGACACTCATCCTAGTGATAAGCCCTTTGCTAGTATACTATATTTAGTTCCACTTGTTATTAACTTTTTCATTTTTCTCTTTTTGTAACACAGCCTGCTTAGACTCTTAAAGGAATGAGATTAATTCATAATTAAATAAATAATGTGTTCCAGACATACCCACTCCCTAAATAACAGTCATATAACCACACAGCTGTCACTTTGTTATGGAAAAAAACAACACACATAACTACAAATGATGGCCTAAATCTAATTGCTAGTCCCCAGCCAATATTTAAGTGTTGACTTACCCAATTCCCTTTGATTCAAAGGATCCACTGTAGCTGGGACTAACAATGGTATTTAGGTCTCTATCTTTAGCTTTGACTCCAAGACAAAACCTTAATATTCAACAGTCCAAAGGGCCAGGAGGGGAAGGGATCAGAACACAGCAGTTGTCACTTAGCACATCAGCTGGTCCAATGAACAACAGGCAAGGACATAAGGTCATTCCCTAAAGCAGGAATGAACCCGGATGCAACTGAGATAATCTTTAAAAATGCAAGGATCACTTAGATCAAAGTCACTGACAACAAAGGAGGCCTTTTTACTTTATGTAAAAAAATACAGAATTATAGGAATCCTTAATGAGGCTAAAAGTTCTCCCTGGAGTGAGCACATAATAGGATACTGATGTACTCAGAAGAACAAGAGGCACTTCATGAGAGAAATGCACACAGCAGAACTCGTGAGACCGCATGATTCCGGTTCTCTTTTGCTTGAGCAAAGCTAAATGTGCAACCAGGGTCAGAGGAAAAGCACTGCTTCAGAAGACAACTTTCCTCTTGAGTATTATGTGTGACAAAGAAAAAGAACAATGAAAGTTGTGTGGGAAGCATGCAACCACGGCAAAGCCTGTAGCCCTCACTTATTTCCAGATCAGAACATGGAAAAGTTACTCTTTAAAAACAGTATCTTCCATGGTGAACCCAGCCATCATGTAAATCTGTACTTGAATCCATAATCTGCTGCTTTACTTTTGGACAATGGAAGACAAAAACACTTTTCTTTCTTCTGATTTATTTATTTGTTAAATAGTTATAACTCAGCCTATAACATGTGATCTCATGGTGGCATGTTAGTAAAATCTATTTAAGCAGTACAGAATCAACAAATCTTAGGCCAAATCCACACTACACAAATAATCCAGTTTGAAACTGGATTATTTGCTGTGGCCCCTTCCTATGGAATCCTGGGATTTGTAGTTTGGTGAGGCACCAGCACTCTTTGGCAGAGGAGGCTAAAGACCTTGTAAAACTACAGATCCCAGGATTCCATAGGAAGAGGACATTGTAAATAATCACGTTTCAAACTGGATTATTTGTGTAGTGTGAATTTGGCCTTAGAGTTGGAAGGAAACACAAGGGCCATCTAGACCAAACCCTGCCATGAAGCACTAAAGCACTCCTGAAAGATGTGCATCTAACCTTGTTTAAAGACCTCCGAAGAAGGTCTCCAAGCAAAACACACTCAGCTTCTTACAGATTTCCTCAGAAAGCTTGGTTTCCTGACCTTTGATTATCATGATTGGTCTTCTCTGGACACATTTAAACTTGTCAATATCTTTCTTAAACTATGGTACCTAGAAGTGGACACAGAAGTATAACTTGCTGTACAATCTTATGTTTCCAGGTCTTAGGAACATAAGAATCTTATGGGATCAGTACAGTATTAAGGTTCCATTTCACTGGTATCAATTCTGAGTTTGAATATAAATGCCTATCAGGAGGGGAAGTTAGACTGAGGAGGGGGAAAGCACCTCATCATGCAATAGTAGGGAAGGAGGCAATCCCTACTCAGTTTGTAAGCCACTTATAAAAATGCTATAAAAAGCTAATTTTTGGTACTATGTATTTCCAATTTTTTATACAATCCATTTTAAAAAAAGTAAGTATCTGACATCTGGCTTCCTTCATCCTTTCCCAAATAAATCTACCACATCTACCATATGCACATCTCAAAATTATTTCTATGGTTAAAAAACAACAACAACACAGGAAAACCTGGTTGTTTATCATACAAGAATACCAGAGCATCTCTATGAATGATTTCTTGGAATGAAAATGTAGTTACAACCCCAGGATTTTTTTTCAAAACAGAAACACTTGACGGACGTTAAAAGCTTATTAAAGAAACTGTAACATAAGGAAATACCACTTCCTGCTTCTGAACTTTTTCATCAGTGGGAATCACTTTATCTAAGCTTCAGCCAAACAGAAGGAAACGAACCATTTTGCCCACCTGTGTCAGGGGGCAATTTGAAGGCACTAAGACCATGCTGTGCTGGCATCATTTTGCAAAGCCACCATTAAACCAAGATAAGCCTTTTCATCTGTGGTTTAGCAAAGGCTGTCCTGTTACAACTCAGAATAGCAAAAGTGGCCTCCCTCAAAAATATACATACAATCCTCCTTCCAACTCAACCATTGCTGGCTTACAGCCCATTGTTATCTGGAGAAACCATTTGTTCATACTCAACTTTCTGGGAAATACCAGACCCTGTCCATGTGGGAAGCCTGGAGGATTGCTCTGAAGAGTAAGGGAAGAAAACAATAGCTTATCCTTAAGCAGCAGGAGCACAAGAGGAAACTATCCAATGGAGATGACAGGACCAACAAGGAAGAAGCAAAAGAGACTTTTCAACATCCAATGATACTCCTGTCTAAACCCCAGGCTGTCAAAAGACTGGTGTATAGACTAGAACAGGCTTTCTCGACCTTTTTATTTTTATTTTTATTTTTTTTATACCCCGCTCTTCAGCCACAAGGCTATCAGAGCGGCTTACAAACTGTTTTAAGCAATAGCAATTTACACATCTACACTGCATTAAGCAGTTTCCAATGTGTGTTAGTTAATTTATCCTGGAGGAGCCCTTGAAATAATTTTCAGGTCTCAGGGAACCCCTGCATAAACATATTCTATATACAGTTGTCCCTTCATATTCGCTGGGATATGGTTCCAGGACCCCCCATGGATACCTAAAACTGTGAATACTCAAGTCCCATTATATGTAATGGCATAGCAAAATGGTGTCCCTTATATAAAAGTTTTGCTTTTTGGATTATTATTTTTTAAAGAATATTTTCAAGCTGTGAATATTCAAAACCATGCATATGGAGGGACAACTGTATTGCTATTGCTTTCCTCCCACAATCACAATCTTTTGAAGAACCCCTAGCAACCTCTTCGGGAACCCAAGGGTTCCAGGGAACCCTGGTTGAGAAACACTGGACTAGATTGTCAAAAGACTATTGTACAGACCAGTGCATTATAAACTGCACACTATAACATATTTACAAAGTGAACATTCAAAATACAAGACTGACATTTGGTCTGACACCTGCTATGACCGCTCCCCGGAATGGATCAACGGGTACATGTACTGTAATTCCACAAAGTTCCATAAGCTAGGGAGTAGGTGTACTATTCTACAGCTCCTCAGAAAAGTAATCTCTGAGTCTCTGATATTCACGGGTGAGATATACCACAAACCACAGAAGCACCTGTGGATGCCCCACACACACCCTGTGCACACACCTATGGCTATACATGTTCTGGAATGTTATTATTATGAGTAGGATTTGAGCTCAGTCAGGCATGTTAAAGACAATGTGGGTATTGTGAATTCATTATTTGTTGTGTTTTGAGGGGGTTGGGGGTTGTTTTTTTAAAGTGTATGTTTGCGGTGTGCCAAAAAAGCAATACAAGGACTCCCTGAAACAACATCTCAGGTTCGGCCAAATTGATCACCAACAATGGTCTGCCCTGGCCTCGCATCAGGAGGCATGGAGATGCACTATCCACAATGCTGCAGCCTTATTTGAGAACTCACGCCGAACAAGTCTTGAAGAGAAACGACAACGCAGAAAGAATCACAACCCAGAAACATCACCCAAGGAGACCTTCTGCTGTGCTTTCTGCAACTGGACTTGTTTATCTCAGATTGGCCTTTTTAGTCATCAGCGCGCTTGCAGAAAGCACGGGATGAGTCCTTCCTGAATCTTCATTTGCGAAGAAAAGCCAGAGAGAGAGATGTTTGCTCAAAATAATGGGTTGCACTGTGATTTACTCCTACAGAGTACACCAAACTAAAATTAATGGGACTTAAGTAATGCCTAACTTACATCCTGTTGATTTCAACTGATGCATGGTAAAGAATAAATCTGGATTTCAAAGAACATTTTTAGCTAGATTAGAAATTTTAATTTGTTCCTTAAGTGGACAGTTTTATCTTGTTGGCTAGTGTAAGTAAAGCTACAGGACTACAAAGAGAAAATGTCTGCTTAATAATACGTACATTTAACTCCAATAGAAGGAAAGTTTAAAATCATAGATTAAAGATGGATTTCTGCAGAATTTGCAATATTTGTTAAGCAGTACTAAATACTGTAAAGGCACCAGATCCTGTCTGATCTTGGAAGTCAAGCAGGGTCAGCTCTGGTTAGCACTTGGATGGGAGACCACCAATTAATACCAGGTGCTATAGGATATATTTTCACCAAAACCACCTCTGAGCATTCCTTGCCTAAGAAAACCCTATGAAATTCAGGGTTGCTGTAAGTCCACTGGGGACTTGAAGGTACATATACACACATACACTAAATTTGTCCTCCTCTTAATAGCCTCCCTTTCATGATGAAGTGACAAGAGAGGGATAAGGATGGAATCTTTCACCTTGATTTCAGTAAGATTTGTAATGTAGGAATGCAAATGTAAAGACCAAGTTAGAACTATGCATAACTATGTATAATAAACATCCCTTTTTAAAACATAAACATGATTAATTGAGCTTTTTAAAGTCCCCCCCCCCACTCTGCAAATGTAACATAGCTACATTTTTTCACTAACCTTTCTATCTCTGGGTTACAAAATGCTGGAAGTTCTTTAAAACTAGAAGAGGAGGAATAGGACATTTCTTTTATGCTTCATTTTTTATTGTTTTTATGCTTTGTGGAGGCTTTCTTTTCTTTTTTTAAAATCTGAGTTATTGTTTTTTAAAACCATTCTGATGGATGAAAGCTGTTATGAATTTTTTTTCCTGAATTATGTAGGATCTAGAAGAAATAATTAGGGAGTGCTTCTATAGAAAAGCCCAGAGCCTAATCTCTACTGTATTTTCATTTGTGACCATGAAGCCACCAATGTCCACTGGATAACCTGCTCAGGTGACATGGTATGTTCCATTGCCACAGAGCTACACAATTTGCAGTCCAATTTCTGTGAAGAAGAAAAGGCTGTCAATTGGATTTTGGATTAATACTCTCCCAACTGGGAAGAAACACTAGAACGAGAACTTTCCAGTGCCTAAAATGGGGAACAGATGGTTTACCCATTCGAGCTTCAAGATTAAGCTGTGTTGTGGCAGTTGGAGTGCATGGCTGATGCAGGCTCTAGTCTTCACTGAGCTATGAAACTCACTGACACCAAATGACCTTAGGCCAGTCACTCTTCTTCAGTCTAATCTACCTCACAGGGTTGTTATGAGGATAAAGCAGGGAGGAAAAGTGCTGTGGGAACGGCCATGAGCCAACTGGAGGAAAGGTAGGTTAGCCATGTGACTAACAAATGAAGACAAAACTTCCACATCGTGGGTGCCAAAATAGAAAGGCCCTGCCAACCTGAGAAAGTAAATGAAATAAATAATTTTTTTAAAAAAAAGATCATCCCATGTCACATTAGAATGAAACATTTAACTCTTTCACTTGCAAAATTTTAGCTTTGAAAACAGGGCTTGAAAGAGTTAAGAAGGAATAATGAATCAAGGCTTCTAAATGCATCAAAAGCAGCCCACAAGAGCCATGAAAAATAAGCCAGCAGTTTTATTATCTTCCTGGAGACTGACAAACACTGTTTTTTGTTGGGGCAATAACAACAATTGTTTTACTTTTGGCACAACCATTAATCGCGTCATCTGACACACAGAGCTTTGTGTTGAGAAAGGAAGATGAAATATTTTTTTTATTTTTATTTTGTTTATTTTCAGTGATAGAGAGAGAGATATGGTTTGGAAAAGTAAACATGTAAATTGTCATTTGTAAGAAGAAGAGACCATATGTTCTTTATCTTGTAATTGATGTAATTCTTTTATATTATTAAATCTAAAATAAATAAAAAACAGTATTTGGAGTTCTGTGTTATTCACAATGATGAGGTGTGTTATCAGTACTTGTGAGTGGAGTAGACCTCTGGTGAGGGCCAGGCCATAATACAATGGTCACTCGCCTCCTAAAAATAAATTCTGAGATACTGAACAGATTTCTGACCACATACAACACCTCATCTCATGCACTACCATGGCTCTGATCCCTCAGTAAACCAGGGCAATGAAGTTTCCAGAAAGATATATGGCTCAGCAATTAAGACTTGCAAATAAACCTGTGATAAGTGAACAATATCAGAACAAAACATGCTAAATGCAAGATAGATTGGTGAAAAAAATCATGCATGATGACAGATGTCTTTCAACACTTGAAAGAGCACTTCTAAAACAAATATGATATATATATATCTATCATCTATTTTGACCCCAAAAAGGACAATTATCACTTTGACTGACCATTCTATTGGTCTTTTGGAAGGATGTTCATGCATATTCTGTACCATAGACAAGTTGGCAGAAGGAAAACCCCTTTATTATCATTGAGACTCTATTATCACCTTAAGGTCTTCTCCAACAGAACTGAAACTTGATGTGGGAGGTTAATGAGATTGATAACAATAACAATAATAAATCTTTCCTCATGAAAAGGAACCAGGCAGGTTATGTAAAAGTTCTATTACTGTATAGCCAGAAGGAACAGTTGTGGTCACCAGCCAATTCCTGCCCATTAGTTCTCTTGTTAGTCTTGCTGATGAAAGCATTGGGGGGGAAACCAACAGAAACCTCCATTGTGACCCACGTCATTCGGGTCACTAACTTTGGACAAGTCACAAAGAAGGCATGTTGTAACCTGCATTCCTCGTTAACCAGAACACATAATTATCCTGCTCCACACAGGCCTGGCTAGACTAACCACTTTGGAGCTATTGGGCAGGCTGAGAAATGCACAAGTCTCAGGCTGCTGAACAGAGAACGCCTGCCACATTTCTTCCCTACCACATGTGGCCAAGCCCCTCACCCCAATGCAAAAGGAAACCTTTGTTCTTTCCTTTCTAGAGGAAGAGGGAGGAAAACATATTTTCAAATGCATGAGTGATGGTTGAGAAAGTAGATTAGGCATTTAAGGCCACTGTCCAACATTTCCAAAGTTCTTGCATTTCCCTGAAAATAGACTACACTGTGGGATGTGGACCAGATAAAGCACGCTGCTAGGATACACCACAGAGCTAGGATCGAGCTCAACAAGTGACTCTGCTGTAAAGTAATCCCACCATCACCATCACATTCCCCACTTTTTAAAGACTTCATTTCATCTTTCCTTTGCTGGCTTAAAAGAGAGATAACCCAATGCTTATTGCTTGGGATTGCCTGTGGGACCAGTCCAGCTAGCCCAGCCAGTGTTGCCCTCACTCAAAATCTCTGTGAACTCAGTCCTTCAATGGGATTGAACACGTGGCTATAGAAGCAGGGGTCAGTCTGTTCAGCCTCTGCACATTCAGTGACGGCTCTACACACAAACAGACAACACTATATGAACGTACAAGTCCCTTTCACATGTCAGAAGCTCAGTCTTGCTGTGCATTCTGTATTAGTGCCTTGACAACTTGAGTAAATATGGCTCATTTTTGTGTGTGTTTTTGTTCAATGACATAAATACATTCACAACATGATCCCTGATTGGCTTGGATCACTTCAGAGAGACAAGAATACAAACCAAAGTGGGGAGGGATGTATCTGTATGCTAAATACTCTAAATGCCATCTGATCTTGAAAGCTACACAGGGTCAGCCCTGGTTAGTTCTTGGATGGGAGACCACCAACAAAGACCAGGTGCTGTAAACTATATTACAGAGGACTGAACTGGCAAAAGCACCTCTGCATATTCCTTGCCTAAGGAAAACACTACAAAGTTCATGGGGTTGACACAAGTTGACAGGAGACTTGAAGGGATGTACACATACCTTTGTATGTTAAGCCATTATGGTACAGTGGTTTAACTGCTGGACTACGACATTGAGAGACAAGGGTTGGAATCCCCACTCCCCTAGGGAAACCCACTGGGTGACCTTGGGCAAGTCACATTCACTCAGCTTCGGAGGAAGGCAGAGGGAAACGCCTCCTGAACAAATCTTGCTGAGAACAGCCATAACAGAGTTGCCTTATACTCACCATAAATCAGAAATGACTTGAAAGCATACACATCAACAAAAATTTGTATGTTACTCTGAAGTTGCAGGAAAGGTAAAATCCCCAAATATTTTTTCCTAGGGGTTGACCGAGGGATCATCAGATACAACGGGCAGCCAGCCGCCTGCTTTCAGTGTGGCTCTTATGAGCACCAGAGGCATACTTGTCACACCCCCTTATGTTCCTGCTGTGGAGCAAGAGGTCACCCCTCTGCCACCTGTTGGGCGAGCATTCGATGCAATTTTTATGAAGAATTTGGGCACACCTATTTTTGGTGTCCCAAGGCCTTTTATAATTGTCAAGATGCACAGCGTCTGGAAAAGGCAAACCAGGTGGCTAGGTCTGGTAGAGAGAAAGCTCAGGAGAAGGAAGTGAGAACTCAGTCCCGGGAGAGAGAAGGTCATTTTCAAGAACTTGATCGAGAAAGGGAAAAGAGGGAGGAAAAAGGTAACAAACCAAGAATTCAAAGATCGACAGGGATTGGAGGAAAACCTGAAGAAAGGGAGCAGACGGGGAGGGGAGAATGGAGTACAGTGGACAAAGGGAAAAAAGGGAAAGTGGGGAGGAAATCACTACAGAAGGGGGAGTTGCATCTCATAGGTGAGGTGGCTCAGAAAAACAGGTTTGAATTGTTGATAAAAGGGGAAGAGAAAGAGGCTACTGGGGATTGTGATCAAGTTCCAGAGAGGAAGGAAGAGAAGCAGGCTGCTGTGGGTGTAGGAGAAAGTACAGAAAGAGAAATGACTCATCAGGAATTGCTTCAGGAGTCTATAGTCATGGAAATGGAACATCATACCCTTTTGACCCCTGAACTCTCTAAACCTCCAGACCCTGGCCCCTTGGCTCCTGACCTTTCATCCCAACCCCCTTTCACTCCATCCTCACCTCCCTCCATCTCCAACACTTGTAAGGCCACGCCTCAGGAAAATCCTGAGGAGGTAGAGGTGATGAATTCAGAGGAACAAGAGATACAGTCACCAGAGCTGTGTTGAGAAAGAGTGTGTTAAAAAAGAGAGTTTTAATAAGTTAGACTGTAAGCTAGATTTCAGTTAAGTTAGACTTTAAGTTAGATTTTTAGTAGGAAAATAATTATTTCAATTGGTATGGCCAATATACTTCTGTTAGTTTTTGGTTATTTATAATGGAGGCCTTAATAAATTTTTGGGTACATAAAACAATGGGTTCATTAAAAATTGCCACGTGGAATGTTCGTGGCTTGCGAACTGAGGATAGGTGCAATGAGATTTTGCCCTGCCTTGGCGGCCTGCGTTATGACATCATTGTATTGCAGGAAACTCATATCTGTAACGAACAACAGCGGAGCCGGTGTCAGAGATTGTGGACACAAGGACCTTCTGTATGGTCATATGGGGAGTGTGGCGGTTGGGGAGGAGGGGTCCTGTTTAGGGCCAGGAACAATTTGACCATTGATTTCATGTTAGAAGTAGTTTTGGGGAGGTTGTTGGTGGTGGATTTTAGTATGAAGGAAAAGCAGAAAGATGGAAGAGTGGGAAAGAAGGCTTTCAGGCTGTGTGGGCTTTATGCTCCTGTAAAATATGCTGAACGAAAAAAGTTTTGGGGGTATTTAAAAGATCAGTGTAACACTTGGCAGCATCTTATTATCGTAGGAGATTTCAATAACAGGGCAAGGATGATGGACAGGAGTGCTTACACAGACCAGAAAGAGCAGACAAAGTTGTCCCTGCCCAAACTCTTGACAGCAGAGGAAAGAGTTGGAGCTTTTTCTAGAGAAACAAGGTCTTAAGGATGCAGCTCTTGACGTGGTGAATGAGTCAGAATTTTTTCCTGTTTATTGCAGAAAGGCTTTTGGTTTGGATTTTCCTCCAATGGAAGGAGTTTGATTTACTCATTATCACAAAACCTCAGCCAGCAGAATAGACTGTGTGAGGGCAGTGAAGGAAATGAAGGTGGAAAAGTGCAATGTTATGATCACTCCTTGGTCGGATCATGGGCTCTTGGCTGTAGAGTTCGGTATAGGTCAGGTTTACCCCAAAGGGAGACCTCTCTGGAGGTTGCGCCCTAAATTTTTGGAAGATATGGCATGTAAAGAGCGTATCGCCTCAGCACTAGCCCACAGCCTAACTCTTGCGGACATGTACAAGAATGATTTGTGCAGGTGGTGGGAACGTGTGAAGCGCGCAGTCCGGGCCACTAGCCGGGCTTACGAGACCAACGTTAATGGGAGACAGAGTCAGGAGTATCATTTGGCCATTTATCATTCTTTGAAGTGTCATTATCGATTGAACCAAGGTGTTCCTTTTTCAGAACAAGAGCTAAACTGGGCGAAGGGAGTGATAGCAAGATTTTGCCAAAAGCAAAGACAAAACAGAAAGAGGAGTAAAAATTTCAGGACTCAAGGTGGTGTGGTCGATGTGGATGAGTGGGCAGGTGCCCGGAGTCCAAAGGCTCCTATCAAATTAAATGGCTTGAGGGCCTCTGAGTCAGACCCTATTGCATTTAGACCAAGTGAGATGCTGGATATCATGGAGGAATATTACAGGCAGTTATATGTTTGGAAGAACATATAGAAGAGATTAAGGTTTTTTTCCAAGCTTTTTCAGAGGACCAGATGGACATCCTCTATAAGGGTTTGAGCCCAGAGGACAGGAGGAGGTTGGTCTCTCCTATAGAAGAACAAGAAGTTCATGAGGTCATAGTTCAGGGGAAGGGTAAGTCGGCCCCTGGCCCAGATGGCCTCAGTTGGAATTTTTATAAAGTTTACAGGAAGTGGATTGTTCCCCCTTTAACTACTTTGTTTAATTTTTTGTGGGATAATAATGAGCTCCCTGAGACGTTTTATCAAGGGGTCCTGATTTTTTTCCCAAAGGAGGTCGATCCTACCCTCCCAAAAAACTGGCGCCCCATACCTCTGACCAACGTAGACTACCGCATGTTGGCAAAAATACTGAACAATTGGCTGGCTAAGGTGGCTGATAAGATTGTGATGGAAGCACAGTCCAGTGCTGTGCCAGGTAGGACTATGGTAGACTCTGTTTCGGGAAGTGTTCCGACTCAGCAAGGAGGGAGCTTGGACTGGTCAAATCCTACAGGTCGACCAGATGAAAGCTTTTGACAATGTAGATCATACGTTCCTATGGGAAGCCCTCAAGAGGAAAGGAGTGCCAGAGAGATTTATTGCTTTAGTAAAATTGTTTTATAGGGATGCAGAGTTGGTTTTGCAAGTCAATGGTCATAGAGGAAAGAGGATTAAGTTAAATTCTGGGGTGAGGCAAAGTTGTCCACTGAGCCCTCTCTTGTATGTTATTGCTTTGGATGCTATCCTGTGTAAGATTAGTTTAGACAAGAGCATCTTGGGGATCCGAATCCCACGTCCGTTGGACAGTTCGTGGTTGGTTCGGTGTGAATCTGTTAAATTTGTTGCCCATGCTGATGATGTGTCCCTCTTGGTTAAGGACAAGATGGAAGTTAGAAAGATTAAAGATGCTTTTGAGGCCTACGGTCGAGTTTCTGGTACTCGACTTAACATGGAAAAGAGTTTTTTGATCAGGATTTTTGCTGCAGAGGACAAGATGGCAGCTATTCCTCTAAAGGACATAGTTGAAGGAAAGGAAGGGTGGCAAGCAGAGCAAGAGGCAAAGATGGATAGGGTGAAGATCCTGGGGCTAAATTTTGCAGTGGCTCCCGAGGGATGGAAAGAAAATTGGTATCGCTGGTTGGAAAAAGTGAAGGAGAGGGTGGCCCTCTGGCAGAGATGGAAGCTGACCATTTACCAGAGAGCTGCTTTTGTAAATACCTACCTGCTTCCCGTGGCAGCCAACTTGGCGGCTGTTTTCCCGCCTCCAGATTCAGTGATTAAAGAAGCCGATCGGGTTCTCTTCAAGTTCCTTTTGGGAATGGCCACGTTCCCCCTGGCAAGAGCAGTGGCTTATGGGCAGGTAGAACAAGGGGGCCTGGACTTCCCAGCCCAGGAACCTAAGTTCATCACCATCTTCTCTGCCCAAAATTTTGGGAAAGTCTCTCTGTTGCAAAAGGGTCAGATTCAACCTCAGGCTTGGCTAGTTTTGTTTTGTGAGTGCTGGATGGGGACTAGATGGGGAAAGACTTGGTGGGAGGAAGGCTCATTAAGTTTTAGGGGTTTTTTGCCTGAAAAATTGAAAGCACCAGATTTTTTGAGAGTCTTTGTTTTTTACCTAAAGAAATATAGAATCCATGCTGAGGAGTTGAAGGGTGAAGACAGGCCAGGTCAGAGCATCAAGAGAGGTTTGTACAGAAAAATAATGGAGGAGATTTATGTTAACCCGTGTTTGCAAAAACGTCAGGCCAAACCAGATTTGTCAGACTACCTAAAACATCAGACTAGCCCAACTGAGTATTTCATGGACAAAAGGGTCCCCAAAAAGTTGTGGGACTTGAGGTAGAGGCTCTACCATCAGGTTCCTAATCTGAGGGGAAGGAGACCATGGACCGCAGAGGATGAGCAGACTTGTCCTCGTCTGTAATGTAAAAAGGCTGAGATTTTGAGTGGCATGGCACAAAAGGAGATGATCAGACATTTTGTCCAGGACTCCCCGAGTGCCCGGGAAACATGGGAGGAGGTGGCCCGGGTCCTGGATTGGCCAGATTTGGCACAACAGGCTTGGGAGACAATACTTTCGGGGACTGAACCTCCAGAGGGTGTCAGGGGACCCAGAAAGTCAGTGAGCCAGAAGAGGAAGAGGAAGGAGCCTGGTTCCATGGCTGAGAGTTTTTGGAAAGTGCCCTGGTCCACGGTATGCTCGGTCAACCTCTATGTGATGTTATGGTTATTTTTCCAAAGACAAAGGGAGCTGAAAAGTCAAAATCTGCAGGATGTAAAATCTGCAGGCACTGCTTACTATGTGAAGAACGTAATTGAAAATTTAGCTCTGAGTGAAAAAGAGAAATTGCCAAACCATCGTTGGAAAAAGTTTTGGCCGTGGTTTAGTGAGACAACCCCAGCAATAACTTAAAAGGATATTTTAAATAAATATATAAATTATTATTATTATTATTATTATTATTATTGGATTTTTGTATAATTTTGTATTATTTTTAATTAATCTTTTAATTAATCTTTTATTATTATTATTTTCTTTTCCAAATAAGTATAATTGTATTGTGTAAATATAATGTGATTATAGTGCGTTTAGATTAAGAGGAAAAATGTATTAGTGTTAGGATAGATAGTTTTATTTTTGTATTAGTAAGAAAAGAGGAAAACAATTAATATTATTTTTGTGTTATTGTTATGGCCTTTTGTGGTCGGGTGTATTTTTCAGTAGAATGGTCTTATTCCAATAAAAAATTCCTAACCCCTTAAAATTCCTGAAGTTGCTTATGAGAAAACCATTAGTTTGTCCCATCCCTATTCTGACCCTAAATCCAACTCCCCTTAGCCTGCTATACTTGATTCAATGTGAGCATATCCCAGAGTTCAGTGAGCAAATCTGTCAGGGGGTAACAACTCCACAGGTACAGCCAGCTACTTTCTTTCCCTTATCTACTACACATACAGCACTTTTCCAGTAAAAGTAAGTCCAGTCCTTTCATATCATGAAAAGTAAAAGAGAAAACACCTCTTGTAATAAGCACAAATGGGCTACGGGTGCCATTTCTATGTGAAAGTGCAGCCTTGTTAGCCAACTTTAAAAAATTCTTTTATATTCAGAAGGTATAGTTCTCATCCTCTTAAATATCAGTTCTTTTAATAGGGGGATTGCAACATAGGCTTCTTTTACATGTCATAAAATGATTCACCTTCAATGCTTTTTTTTTGCTTTTTTTTTTTTTTTTGGTTTTTCCTCTCTCTGCCTTCAGTTGCCTCCTCCACCCACAGCTGAAATTTAGCCCGTAAGCTGGGGGGGGGGGAGTTGACAGTTTCTTTCAATGCTTTTGGTATTGCATAGAAGGCCTTATGTATCAATGACAGTGTATTATTATGCAATCATGATAAATTCTGACAGAACTATAACTTCAGTAGATGGTAGAAAGCAGTCGTCCCCATCTGGTAATCCTCCAGATGTGTCCAACTCTAGCAACTGGCATCCCTCCTATGCTCCCCTTTTACAGTACCCCCAAATATCTCCAAATAGGAGAGTGCTCTTTATAGCTGGTAAACATGTTTGCAAAAATCACCCACTCCCCCCTGGTTTGGTTCAACCCAGAAGTCACAGATAAAATGTTAACATGTCCGTGAAAAAGTGGGCTACTAGCAAAACCCAGCCCTAGACATTTTCCACTTCACCAGCAGCAGGTCTTCTGTAAAGTTGACAGATCTTAGTTACCCATTCTTCAAGACCAAGCCACTGCAAAATACTATGGTTGGCATTCTTTTGGGAAGTTATCACATAAACTAATTTACAATTGCATAAAGTTGAATGGAACCATTGTGTAATGCTTGTATTCTTAGGATGAGAGGCACAGCTACTTGTCAGGATCCGGGGTGTGGGCAGCAGGGTATTGGAGCAGAGATGCTGGGGCTGGGGCAGGCAGGGAGACAGAGAACCAAAACCCAAGAGTCAGAGGCAAGGCAGGTCCAGAAGGCAGGGGCCAGGTCAGGGGCACAGAAGACAGAGTCCAAAGTCCAGGTAGGATCAAAGACAAGCCAAATTCCAAAAACAAACCAAGGTCAAACATGTATCAGGAGTCCAGAGGACCAGAGGCAAAAACAGGTCCAGGAAGGGAGTGCCAGGTCAGGTATACAGGAGACAGAGTCCAAATACAAGCCAAGGTCAGACACATACTAGGTATTCAAGGGCCAGAGGCAGGTCCAAGAAACAAGCAAAAGTCCAAACACAAGTAGCAGGTCAAGACAAGGGATCAAGGTCCAGGATCAAGGAGCAGCTACAGACATCACAGAAAACCACGTTGTTGTGGCAAAGGCTGAGAAGAGAATGCTTCTCTTAAACAGCAATTCCCCTGGCTGCTCCAGGTGTGCCACATGAGTGCAGCCAGCTGACAGCTTGGCCCTGGTTCCTTCAAGACTTTCCACAACTAGGGCCTAGTCCTGCACAGAGAGGCAGAGCCGGCTTCAGCAGCCAGGGTCCCAGTCCTGCAGGGAGAGGCAGATCCTGACAGTACTCCACTGGGGACCATTCCACAAGCAAAGCCAGCAACATGGCTGTTGAACAATGGTCCCGGTACACAATGTGCCCCCACTATGCAACGTGTCCTGATTCACTACAAGTCCTGTTGGCCCACTGTGCAACAGAACCTTTTGCACAGCACCATGTCACAATTCACTAACATGGTTGCATATTGTGTCAGTGGCATCATAAATGTCATAGTCTCTGATGTAGCATCTCAGCCTATGTACATTAATACAGACGGCTCATAATGTAGTATTGTTGCTGGAAAATTCAGCACTCCACACCATGCTCACACACAAAGGTATTATGAAAACTGCTGCTGAGATCTGAGGGAATGGGAAGCCTCAGGCATTTGGCAACTGGTATTATTGTCACTGTTAATAAAAAACAACAACCAGGCACTCCAAACCTGGCAAGCCATAGTTTCACTACAATACTGCTGAAAAGTATGTCACATTGACTTCAATTGGCCCCTGGAATCCAGCCCCATGTAGAGAAGGTTTGCATAGTACAAACTCAGGAGGGAAAAGGAAGACTCCCCTTCCCAAACAGCCAGTATCTAAGCCCACACAGAAACTGCAGAGAATCATTTATATAGCACTGAAAGCAATTACCCAGCCTGGCTTTCAGCCAGGGTTAAACACAGCTATTGGTGGTGGTGGGTGTATGTGTGTGTGTGTGGGGGGAATAATCTTATTAATGCTTTTAAGCTCACAGGGAAGACACCTTCATCCATTAAAGGCTGTGCAAACAACCAGAGAGAACTGTCACTCCCTAGGCATTTACAATAAGTGATCTGCAAACATCTGAGACAGCTGGATGATTAATTTGTGAGAAATACGTTTTCGCAGAAAAGTAATAATGCAACAGTTCATTTGTCAGTGCCATATATACAATTAATTTGTGAGAAATATGTTTTCGCAGAAAAGTAACAACGCAACAGCTCATTCATCAGTGCTGTATATACAGTTAATAATCAAAAGCACAACAGGTAGTTGCACTGCTTCAGTTTGCTCCCAGTGACTACTGGGCCACATTAGCCCTCTAGGAGACCTTGGAGGGTCACCTCCCTATTGCACCTGCACCTGCACCTGCAAAAAGGAAGGGGGGAAGCCCCCAAATGCCCTCTAGGGGATGTGTGGGGATGTCTTGGGGCCTTCCTGGTATCTTAGAGGGTATTTCAGAGCATATTAAAACAAAAACAAAAAAACATGTTTTGAACATTTTTGCAAACGTTCATTTTGACTCCGGGGGGGGGGGGTCCAAGGAGGGCTCCAAACATGGTAAAAATGCTCTCCATACCTCTTGGAGGTCATTTTTGGACATTTTGGAACTTTTTAAAAAATAAACCTGACCCCTGGAAGGGCCCTGGGGGACCACATGCAGCCTGCAGGCCGCACTTTGCCAACGCCTGCTTTATAGGCTCATGCCAAAGTATGTACAACTAGGGAAGGGGAGGGTTACCCACCACTGACCATACATATATCTGATTGTGAGACAGCCATCGAGACAGTAAGAAGCCCATAGCAGCCACGGTTGGGCAAGATTTTATATAGATAATCAATATTCTAATTCCACCATTACAGTTTAATATTTGTATGGCATCAACAGTCAGTTCGATGCTGAAGCACCATTAAGCCCTGCAGATTGACAATCTGGGTTAATTGAAACCCACGTAATCTATTTAAGTGACTTCCCAAACACCAATCAATACCACCATGGAGGAAAAATAATGGTTCATACCCTTTGCTATTATCAAGCATCTCAGTGCCCAGAGATCCAAACTCATTCAGACAGAAATGCACACAAGGTTTTCACAAAGAAAACTGAGGTCTAGCCATGGAGCCCCTAAGAAGGGGAAAGACGACATGAAGTAGGAAGAAAAGAGGAGTAAACTGGTGAGAAGGAAGTGAACGGGGGAGGGCAGCAAGGAGCAATCGGAGACAGCAACAAAACCACTGATGGGATGACCATTATTCTCCTATATCAGTGGTTCTTAGCCTATGTCCGGGGACCTCCAGGGATCCACGATGTCCTCACAGGGTGACCACGAAGGCTTGAAGGCTACTTGACCCATTTCCTCCCTGCAGTGGAGTGGCAATGTGACAGGATCCAAGGTAAAGGCTGACAGGCTGACTTGGCCTGCACATTGCCATTCAATCTCCTCCAGCCACAAACTTGCAGGAAGAAGCAAGAGAAAAGTCTTCCCTCTCCCTCCAGTGCCTCTTAGGGAAGGTTTAATGGATGGAGTAATTGTATTATGATTATTATCAGGTATTTAGTATTAGTATTAGTATTAGTATTATTGGGGTTTTAAATCTTGACTTAAGCCTTGGGGGTCCACAGCAACAAATGATATCTAAAGGGGGTCCCTGGTAAAGAAAAGGTGAAGTGTCACTGTCCTATATCATCACACGCTGGCTGACAAGGGAGCTTGGGGTAAGGGAAGGAAATATGAATCAGGAAGGATCCTAAATGTTTCTGATGAGATTCAGTAGTAGCTATTCCATTGTGTGGGCTGGCAAGCTTTTTCTGTACAGGAAAAGGAACTGAGAATCAGGAGAATCCAAAGGAGATGATGTTTGAATCTTCCGGTGTTTGATCACACTTGGTTCTCTGATGTAAAAAGAACTTTGAATGAGCAGCAGTTTTCAAACAAATGACCTCCCATTCATGCACAGAAATGCAATAGTGGAGAAGAGACCTTTGGGGTGACAATTCTCCTTTACACCCCTTCCCTTTGATAAACCCCATTTTGCAGCACCTCTCCAAGAAAGACACCTCAACAAAACTGCAAGTACTTACCTCACTGCTCATTGCAGGTGCTCATACATTCCCTTTTCCTTTGCCAAGGACCAGCAGAAAATAGTAAAATTGCTTCTGGCTGCAAATGACCCCTTCCTTAAGTGTTCTCTCCAAGCCACTCCCTGACCTGTAGTAGACTTGGAGAAACAGGATAATGCAGAAAGAGGGAGGTGGGGCAGTGATAGATTTTTTCCATTCCATGCTGGCTGTTTTCAGCAGCTTTATCCACACCTAATTTTTTTACTGCCTCCACCAGCTGGACTTTCATGAAGTCTGATTATCACACACCACTGATAAGAACTCTGCCTTCCAGCAACTGGGACAGTATGAATGGTAAAGTTACCAGTGCAACCCATGCCACACAAACACATGTGCACATGTACACACTAGGTGACCTTAAGTGAACCACACTTTTAGTCAGCCTCAGGTCTTGTCTACACGGTCAAAATAATACAAACGGCTTACGAATGGAAGGCGATCCAGTCATGTGGACATTTGCACAAATACGTGTCATTAGGAAGGGGGCAGCCAAATCCATTGCAAAGTCCATGTGCGTTGTGTCCGGGGCTTTGCACAGATTTTTTTAAAAGCGCTGTATGTTGTGCGAATGTGCAATCATTCAAACACTCACATTCACACAGATACGAACAGGCAGCATACTCTGATTGGCTGGATAAGGATGGGGTGGGGCTAGCAAACAGGGAAAGCACTTGCAGCCGCCATATTCAATTTTCAGCTAAGCGAGAGTCTGGCAAGTCAATCAAACAGTGATCTTATACTCTTTTCTCTCTCTCTTTTTTTTTAAATACAAACTATCACTTGTGAACACCATGGGAAGCTTGCTTTTTTTAAAATTTGGCAGCAGCAGATTTAAAATCATGAGTAAATCACACAGCCGCCATCTTGGCTAGGGGTCATGTGGAGTTTAGGGGAAGCTCTTTTCACCATGAAGACAGGTCACATCATTGCAAATGGCTGCTTTTTTGGACGTGTTTGTATCCCCCCCCCCTTGTATAGACAAGACCTCAGTTTCTCTAAAGCCTCTGCTGCCTTAAAAAAAAAAAAAGCCAACAGGACCATTACCATTTGGCACTCCTTGCATTTTACATTAAGACTTTAAGTTTTGCTGTTTGGTGTCTACCATATGCTGTTCTAGAATTTGGAAGTGTTTTTATTTACATGTATTACTCTTGTATATTTTTTTTATTGTGCAATACATCCTGGGAAAGGTGTTGCTAGGAACAATGGAATAAATTTCTTTAAAATAAAGAAAAACACTGAGACAACATAGGTGAAGCTCTATGAATACTACCAATGTACTATATAAAAAAGATTGTGGTGATTAATTATTGTTATATATTGTCACAGAGAGCCAGAATGGTGTAGTGGTTTGAGTGTTGGGCAAGAACACTGGGAGACCAGGGTTTGTATTCCCATTCCCCCATGGAAACGCACTAGGTGACCTTGGGCAAGTTGCATTATCTCAGCCTCAGAGGAAGGCAAAGGCAAACCTCCTCTAATAAATTCTGCCAAGAAAACCCAATGAGTTCACCTTAGGGTTGCCATAAGTCAGAAATGACTTGAGGGCATACAACAACAAAATTATCATACCCTCCAGCTGTTCCAGTTGGGCAGGGACAGTCTCTTAACCACTTTTTTCAGCGGCTTTTAAAATGTCCCAGTTCCTCCTCTCTTCCACTTTCTCCCTTTTTCTTCAGTTTACTTTGATTACTGTAAACTGAGCTCAAAGCACAAAAGTAGTTTGCCCTCAAATAACTCAGCAAGGGCAAGAGAAAAGGAAAAGGTGAAATCTTGCCCTTCCTAGTAGACTCAGGCAAAGGCAAACTGCTGCAGCCTCTCCTGCCTTGTATGTTTTTCCTCATTAATATCTTTTGCCATCTTGACCACAGTCTGATGTTGCTTGGCCCCATATAGAATCATAGAATTGTAGAGTTGGAAGAGACCACAAGGGCCATCCAGTCCAACCCCCTGCCACGCAGGAGATCTTGATCAAAGCATCCCCGACAGATGGCAATCCAGCCTCTGTTTAAAGACCTCCAAGGAAGGAGACCCCACCACGCTCCGAGGGAGTGTTGTTTGGCATGAGCTCTCAAATAAGACTGCAGCATTGTGGATAGTGCATCTCTATGCCTCCCAATGTGAGGCCATGGCAGACCACTGTTGGTGATCAATTTGGCCGAACCTGAGATGTTGTTTCAGGGAGTCCTTGTATCGCTTTTTTGGAGCGCCCCTCTTACGCTGACCCGTGGCGAGTTCATCGTAGAGTACTATTTGGGGGAGGCGATGGTCCTCCATCCTAGAAATGTGCCCTGCCCAGCGCAGCTGTGTTCTCAATATCATGGCCTCAATGGTGAATATTTAAAAATATACCTAATATTTTGGGGTTTTGAATACTCTGAAGGTGGTAGTATGTCCTGGTTTTCAACTGTGAAATACTGGAGAGTATTATCATCATTGTAATCTGTTAGCATCATCATTCCAAAAGCATTTGCAGCTTCTAATCTGGGGATGGAGGTGGTGATCAGAACAGGAAAGAGGAGATACCTGGCTTTTTGGTACAATAGGTTCACCATAAGTCAGTGTTAACTTGAAGGCAAGTAACAACAAGGAGCTGCAGAGAGTTCTTATTGAAAGAGAAAACCCATTAATCCTGGCAGGGTGACTGCTATTGTCACCAGGCTTTTAACATTTTCACTGGTTGCTCACATTCTCTTCAAACAACTGCCTGTAACTATACACTGTATAGTGTTTTTTTAAAAAACACCCTCCCATCCACAGGTATTACAATAAGGGACAGACACGGCAGGTGCAGATAAAATGTTTGTATTTTCTATTTCTGTACTGTCATTCAAGTCTGGATTGCTCAACCAGAATTACAAATAAAAGTGAAAACACAGTAGCAATACAACATTGCAAAAATGAATGACTGATTTTTTTTATTTTTATTTTTTTTAGTAAGAAGTACTTACTCTACATATAAAAATAGAGAAGAAAATGTTCTTAATAGTATTAAGGAAGGGTGAGATGTACAATGTCAACACTATAAAAATGTATGAAAACGTTTTAAAAACAGATGTTCTTATATGTTTGTCTATATTCGTCATCATAAATCTCACCCCTCCCAAAATGCTATTCAGTTTCTCCTACTCTGCTCAGCCAAGTTCATGTCCCCAATGGGTGTGAATATCTGCTGACTTGTAGGACTCCCATGTACCTATTCTACCTCCTCTTTTTTTTCTTTTCTTTTCTTTTTTTTGCACCTTTACATAAAACCTAAAAGAACATATAGCGTAGCTCAAAAGTTTGCTACCTTAGCAGAGGGGTTCAAATGCTCATTCAAAGCATTTAGCCTCAGCAAAATGCTACTGCTCTCAACATTTGAAAAAAGAAGCTACACATAGCAAATATGTAAGATCTTGTACCCAAAGAATAGATGATAGATAGATAGACAGACAGATAGATAATAGGAATACTTCATATACTATATATTGGAACCTGGAAAGGTTATCATTTCGGACAGCAACTACCATAATCCCCCATCCAGCATGGTCACTGGGAGTTGCATTCCAACAATTTAACTTTTCCAAGTACAATTATAGGTGTGCACATAAAATCTCTCAAGCACATGTTCTCTGTTGACTGCACCCTCTTGCGGCAAATGCAGACTGCTCCACAGTGCTGGAAATACCAGGGGTTGTGCAAGCTGAGTTTGTTTTTTTTAAAGGTTTGCATAAATGTTTTCCTACCAGCCAAAGAAACCTTGTCTGCAACCTTTAGATGTTATGCAACAGCTAAACACAGTTAGTTTTCAATTCCACGAGGCGGGAGACAGGAGATGGAGGAGGAAAGTAAATATGAGTGCACCCACACTGGATATTTAAAGCAGTTTAATATCACTTTAGCTGCCATTGCTCCCTCCACCAAAACCCTGAGGTTAATAGTTTGGAGAAGTGCTTAGACTTCTCTGCTACACTGCTCTGGTTCACTTCCCTGAATTACAGCATTAGAGCTCCCTGGCACAGAAGGCGCTCCCAGAACTACAAATCCCAGGATTTCACAGGAAGGACCCATGGCAGTTCAAGTGGTATCAAAGTACTACAAATGCATAGCCTGGATACCTCCTGTGACTCGTTTTCTGACCATTGTGCTTAAAACAAGAAAAGAAAAAGAGCCAGATGATTCAATTCTCATCTCTCACCCTGTAGAAAGACAGTAGGAGACACCATCTAAAAGCATGATGGGATGGGATGGGATGACAAGGGGGGATGGGTGAACTTACACAGTTGTTACTGATGCCTGTTGTCTCTGTTACAAAGAGCTGCTTTGTCTAGTCGCATTCCCAAAGGCTGCTACTCCAGTGCAATGTTTTTCTTACATCAGGCAGACCGATCTGATTGCATTTCTATGATTTCCCTTAAATCCACAGGCTCAAAAGATGAGAGTCAGGAATGCTCAAAGCACAATGGGAACTGATATCTCAGTGAACAAGATTGGAGTGAGTCAGGGGATGGGGGGGCACAGAAGAAAGAGAAGCCCACCTTTCAACCCACTAGAACACTAGAGATGTTTGCTGGCAAGCCCTGCAGAAAAACCTGTCTTTCTTGGTAGAAATGTTCCAATGCTCACACATCTAAAGATGTGTCAGAATTGGGAGTCATCTGAAACCTGTCTTAGAGGGAGGGAGGGAAGGGCGTAAAAACAGCAATCACTGCACCATTTACAACTTAAAGGGGGGAAATTTTAGCAAGAATTAAAGCTGTATTTCCCCCCCCCAAATTTAGATTCCATGCCTGATACTCACAGCAACTTATCACTGATGTGGGCTACATAGTGGCTGGTAGCAACTAGAGATGTCTCTCTTCTCCCGCATCTAATGGCTCAGAACCCTTGATCCACTGCACAAGCAGTAATTGTTGCTGTTTTCATCCACCTGAACACCAACTGAATCCTAGTCACTTATCAAACTGAGAGCATTTTCCATGCCAGAAGCCTTCTATGGAAAATGCACTGCTGTTTGTATTCTTTTCATGCCACCAAAACCCAATAAATTAACATCTGAGTGGCAACAGTGCCATAACATTTACTCTAAAAAGAGAGAGAGGTGGGAGAGGTAGAAAGATGGGGAGAAGAACCGAGGGCTGAAGCTATATTTATACCAGTTCTATCCTAATTTTAAATGCCATGGTTTCTCCCCACCATTCCTCATCTCCAAATGATAAAAATCCAGAGTGTAGAGATTTCAGCACTGAACTATGACTCTGGAGGCCAGGGTTTGAATCCCCACTCAGCCATGGAAACCTACTGGTTGACCTTGGGCAAGTCACACTCTCTCAGCCCCAGAGGAAAGCAAAAGCAAAGCCTTTTGAACAAATCTTGCCAAGAATACGCCTTAGGTACACCATAAGTTGGAAAAACATGAAGGCACACAACAACAGCTCCTAAAGATCTAGTCAGAAACCTTAAATTCCACAGTGACTCCTACAGTAGTCCCCCACAGTACCTAATATTGTTTAAAGTAGTGCTACTCAAAAAGGTAGTACATTGAGTGGTGCCAGGATATAGAAAAGGTAGAAAGTGTAGGGGAAAGGGCTCATTCTTTTAGAAGTCTAAAAGACTTCTCAGTTTTCCATTCAGTTTTGGCACACTCGCATCAGAAATCTGAAATCCATTTAAAACCAGGTACTATTGTGGATTTCCCCAAGAGATCTGGGAACTATGGTTCTCAGCCTGCTTAAAAGCACAATTTTGATGACTCAGTACCAACAGGTGTTCTCTCGAAGATATTTTAGACCAGAGTTTTGAGAAGTGTCTGGGCTCAGGAACACAAGAAAACAATGCAAAATAAAATTGCCTGGAGAACACATAGTCAAACATACAAATCTGCTCCCAAAGTGTCAGTGATGGATTCATTATCATCTGAGCCATCATCAGCAAAGTTTTGAGCTTTTAGCTTTGCCGGGAGCAAAAGTGTGTTCATCTCAAATCCAATGACTGCATAAAGGCCTTGTGGCATTTCAGCTCTGTAAAAAGGGTAACACCTGAATGGAATAACTTTAAAGCAATTCACCAAAACAAAATGGTGGAAGTAAGAGATTTAGACTACAACTCTGGTAGACTAGGGCACTATTTTAGTGCAGCAGGCATTCAATTGTTAAGATTCTGTGCAACCAAGATCAAATGGAGAGTGAGTGAGGGGTCTACCCTGGGGTATAGCTATAGGAGAAGCAAAATGAAGGCACTGCTCCCACAAATAGGAATGATGCCCCCCAAATAAAATTGTCACTCCCCACATTTTTAGCCCTGCAGAAACTTAAAACTTCCATTGAGCAGTTAGAAATAGAGTTTAGGCATCCAAAGAAAAGGGGCAGGCAAAGTTACCAAAAGAAAGCAAACACAGTAAATTTATGTTTGAATGATGTTCATTGTTTCATTCTCTGCAATGCTAGGAATTTGTGGATTGGAGGGGTGGAATTGTGGGGGGGGAAGGACTCTCATTTTGCCTACAACTACAGCTCCCAGTACAACTACAACTCCCAGTTGTAGTTACACTCTTGGTGCAATCAATGGTCCTGCTCCACATCCCCTTCAGTCTCCATTTCTGTGTTGTCCTATCATTGGGGTCACATCTACAGAGGGGAAGCTTGCAGGATCTGCTTAAACATTCCTTAGGTGCTGAGGATTCCTGCTCATGGGGAAAATACATCTAACAGGCTTCTCCACTACCAACAGTGGCAAATTCTTGAAACTGTATTGTGTCATTGTATTGCAGCTACCTATGTTCTCCCATACTTCTAAAATGTAGTTCAGACAAACATGGTGGGCTGACACACTTGCTGTTCATCTCCTGTGATCATCAAACTGAGGGTGCTTTCACATGAACAACACCTAGCACTACCAGTCAAAAGTAGGGATGTGAAAATCTTTGCATTTGGGTCTTATTACATTTTTTAAAAAATTCTACCTGAATTTTCTTTTCATCTGCTTTCATACCACACTGTGAAACTTTTTATTTTGAACCCACACTCACACTCTCATATATTTTTCATGCATTTTTCTGTGTCCATTTATTTGCACAATTCTTAGGCAATCTCCCCCCCCCACTGAATAATTATGCACTTTTTGCCATTCATATTTTAAACCATGTGTATTGTTTTGTGCACAGTTTCATGTCACAGATAGGTCCCATGTGCCTCATAGATGTGCAAGTGCTCAAGGCAAAGGGCAATTTTCTTGCAACAAGTCTTGAGAAGCATCAAAATCTTATTTTTGTTGAGATGTCATTGTCTGGGCACAAACCCCTTTAAAATTCTGTGTCTGGAGCAAAGCAATTGCACTCTAAAAGCCTTGCATGGAAGCACCCTAAATCATGAGTCATTGGATTTATGCTCTTGATAACACTACCAAATAGAGCTTCCTGATAAGATTGATTACCTCTTGCACTGCACTTAGTTTGCATTAAATCAGATTAGTAACCTGAAGGTCTTCTCTGGGGAAGAATTTTAAAAAACCTCGACATTCACTGGATCTACTTCTGTTGGCTTTATACTTCTTAGGGGCCTGAAAACCCTTCCACAGAAAACAGAATTTACAGAATATACAGAGAAAAGAAATCAGAAGCCAAATTGTGACAACAAACTTTGCTCTCTTTTCGTTTTGAAAAAAAAAATGACATGTAGAGGATCAGAGCATCTTTGCTTTACATTTAGCAACTGAAGTGCTTATTTGTTACATCAGCTCTTCTGCACTAGGTGCAAGCACTCAAGACCACAGAGGTTCCCAAAATCTAAAGAAAACCAAGCAGGAATTTGGCCAACAGACTGGGATGACCCTCCAGAGATTGTGGGACTGCAATTTGCATCAGCCCTAGCCAACATAGCCAGTGTTAAGGGAGGCTGGGAGCTGTAGTCCAACAACATATCAAGGGTCACCAGTTGTAGCCCACTGTCTTGAGTTCAGACCAAAGGAAGGAACTACAAGAAGAGCAAGAAAACCTCAAAAGAAATAAGAAAATCAACTAGAGAAGGACAGGAAATATTCGCCAACACCTTAAAGGGAAAAAAACACACACCTCACCATTCTGACCAAATTTGCATGGAGGAGGCGGTGTGTGTGTGTGTGTGTGTGCTGCCTTTACTTTATTTCAATGCTGCTTTGGTCTGCACCCAAGGCAACACCACATTTTTCATGTAGCAGTTATGAAAACCTCCAGATCATAGTGACAACTGTATTGTCACAAAACATTATTCTCCTTGGGCCTGCATCCACACAGACAAAGCAAAAAAACACTGCAGCCAGCAGCTTTACAAATGAAACAAACCGAACCTGGCAGCGTTAATGTCTTCCCATTACCATCCTGCTCCTGGCTCTGAACAGATAACTGTTTGCTTTTGTATTTTATTCCAATTGTTTGCTGCTGTTGTTTACAAAAGGAACCACAGTCCCATCACCTCAGGCAGCCTCACCATTGCTCTTCTGTCCCTCTCCAGCTGCTAGGGAGGGCAGCCTCCCTTCCTCAAGCCCTCCCCACAGGGCCTGCCAAAGTCATGCCACAGGTCTCATTTTAATTAAGATGATCTATCCCCTCTGGAGACAAATAGAGACCAGCTTGTAAAGATTTAGGGGAGAGGGAATGGCATGGGGCCTCTGCAGTTTAGAATTGAGGCCAAATGAGCAGAGATGCTCCACCTGCGTCAATGGAGGAAATGTGGCAAAGCTGGGAAAGACAAGGCACCATCTGGATACGCTGCTTATTAATAGCACATTTGACTTCTTGTTGCTCATCTCTATGTGGCTTTGGCTGATTTTATTCCTCAGCATTTGCAGAGTCTGTCTGCAGCCAAACTCTGGCTCCCTAAGGTGAAGTCCCCCAAAGACTGTTGTTGTGTCTCTTCAGAAGGTCTAACAAGAAATCTCTTTAGACAGCTGGAACAGCACTTCTACTTTCCAGGGACTCTTTCATGCTACATAATTATAGCACTTTGATATCGCTCTAACTGTCATTGCTGCATCCTGTAGCATTCTGGGTTTTGTAGTTTGGTTTAAGGCACTGGAGCTCTCTAGCTGAGAATTGTAAATGCCCCTCCTTAAACTGCAAATCCCAGGATCCCATAGGATGCTGCCATGGCAGTTAATGTGGAATCATAGTGCTATTGATTGTGTAGTGTGCAAGGGCCCCTGCTCTTTATTTGGCAAGGAAGATGAACCTTTAGTCCTCCAGATATTTTAGAATACACCTCTCATAATTCCTCACTACTGGTTATTCTGGAAGGACCTCTGAGAACTGAAGTCCAAAATGTGTGACTAGACAAAAGAAGCACTGTGATCTTTAGCAAATGGCTGAAGAAATATCTAATGTTTAGTGTTTCACACCACTAAGCCACATTATTTCTCTAGTTGTTGTTTTTCTGGAGCTAAAATTACTTTACATTTGCCTTGGGAAGGAAAATCATCATTACTGGATTTCACATTGAAAAATAAGTCAAATGGAAAAGCCAGTCTTCTAATGGATGATTTGTTGTTGTTGTGTGCCTTCAAGTTGTTTCTAACTTGTAGACACCCTAAAATAAACCTATCACAGGATTATTATTATTATTATTTTTGAAAGATCTGTTCACTGGGAGTTTGCCTTTCTCTGAAGCTGAGAGTGTGTGGCTTGCCCAAGGTCACACAATGAGCTTCCATGGCTGAGTGGGGATTCAAGCCCTGGTCTCCTGGGACGTAGTCCAATATTCAAACCACTACACTACACTGGCTCTCTGAATTTATTTCTCCTCATTTCCTTTTCAGAGAGCAATACTGTAGCAGCTTGCAGAAGGAATTAATACATTACTCTAAGCAGGTGTTGAATTTTGCAAAATTCAAAGTGTTTGCTCTTCATCTGTGCTTCCCAACAGTGGGTGCTTAGATGATATTGCTGAAATATTTCCAGATCATTTTGCAACCTGGTGATGAATCCCATCTTGGGGAGAAAGGCGGGATATAAATCCAATAAATAAATAAATGGGTTCTCAAAAAGCAGCAACAAACCAGAGCAAACCAGAGCAGATCCTATTCATACTGATAACATTTGACTACGGAGTGGGCTGCAGTCAGGTAGACCTATTTATGGTTAAGGTGCTGCTAATGACTTGTTGCATTAGACATGGGGGAAACCATCTTGGTTGGATTTTACAAGTGTTACTTCATTTACTCTTTCCCTGTAAAGAAAACATTGCCAGGGCTGTGGGGGGGGGGGGGGGGAAATTACAAATTCTCCATGGATCACTAAACCTGTTAAGTTCACTTGCTGACAGCCCGCACTGGCAATTCCCTTATTTTCAGTTTTATCTTTAAGCTGCCTCTGTGTAAGGCCATTGCTATCTGTGCTTGTCTCCAAATGTGCAGAACAGGGTGGAAGGGGGGAAAAGAGATTATTTGCAGGAGAGAAGTGGTATGAGGAGCTTAGCCTTTTCCCTCCCACATCCCCTATTTAGCACTTATTCCACAAAGCCAGGGAGAGAGAAAAACTGGCCTTAAAATCAGGTTGGGTAAAGGAGCCTATAAAGATGAGGCGCAGAGCAAGAGTAGAGGTCTAGAAGGAAGAGTTGATCCTATCCCTCCCACTCGTTGCTTCCTGTACTTAGAAATGGCACTGCCACCCCTATATTGCAGATTAGGACTGGAGTTCATGCATTTACTGCAAAACAGAAGCTATCTCAACAGGTATTCTCCCAATATGGAATGTCCTCCCCAAAGACCCCATGCTTGTACATCTTCCTTTTTTGCTGCCCTAATAACTTGTTTTATAGGTGTTTTATAAACATAAACAATAAATATATCTTTTTAAAAAAACATTCTGCAGGTGCTAGAGCAATTCTTCTCCAGGAAGATTGTCAGGAAGGTCATTCCACCATTCTGCTTGCTGATCTGTAGTTTTATACACGTATGCATTTTAATGGCTTGCATTTCATTACTTTTATACACCTAATGGGGTAGAAAAATAGAATAAAAGGCATGACAGTGTAACTGCATCCTGCTCCTTTACTGCCTAATTAACAACTTGTGGTTATGTGCCTTTAAATTCACGCCACTTATGGCAACCCTATCATGGGGTTTTCTTGGCAATTTGGCCAATGCTCAGATTTTCAGAAAGCCTGTATTCCCCTTTTGATCCTGCCCCAGTCTTATGATCTTAGGAGGAGGGTTTTCTTTCCATCCCACAACTCTCTGAGGCTTTTCTGGTGAGCACATGGGAGACAGACAGCCTTCCAAGTGGCTGCTCTCAGGCTGTGGAACTCCCTCCCAAGGGAGACTCGGTTGGCCCCCCTCTCTGCTCTCTTTTTGCTGGCAGACAAAACCTTCCATGTTAAACAGGACTTCAAGTTTTTAACTGGTTGGGATACAAGGATCTGCAGTGGGTGTGTTGGTTTTTTAATATGTAATATGTGTTTTAATTGCCTTTAAATTAATGTCTTAAAAGTAGTACTTTAATTGGAGTGACAGTTAAATGCTTTCCAACTTTTGTATCACATACTGTTTTAGCTATTTTGTTTTAACTTTATTGTTATTGTAAGCTGCATTTTGAGAGAAAGGCTGGGCATAAATCATATAAATAAATAAATAGGCAAAAAAATCCATCCAGAGGAGAGAGTATAACTTGCTCTAAGATCACCCGGTGGATTTCCAGAGCAGATTAGGAATTTGAATCCTGGTCTCCTAGAGTCCTGGTCCAATACAGTTGTCCCTTCACATTCACTGGGGTTTGGTTCCAGAACCCCACGTGAATACCCAAATTCGTGAGTACTCAAGTCCCATTATATGCAATGGAATAGCAAAATGGTATCCCTTCTATAAGATGGCAAAATCAAGGTTTGCTTTTTGGATTATTATTTTTTTTAAGACTATTTTCAAGCCGTGAATTCTTAAAACTGTGACTGCCAAATCCATGAATGTGAAGCAACAATTGTACTTAAAACACCTACACCACACCCGCACTCCATCAATAACTGCCCTCTCCTAATTACAGCACAAAACAAAAAGATACAGAAACTTGTTTCTCTGCCTCTCCACCCCTTCCATCTCTTAAGCAGTCCCTGCCTCACATTACTATATTGCTTAACCTCACTGATAAGAAGTAATGGACAAAGGGAGTCCATGCCTCCTGCCAATTATATGCCTCAAAGAGCTCTCAATGAAATCAATTTCACGGTGCACTTCCCCAGTGTTGCCACATTAATTCCATTGTGACACACGCAGGGCACTTGGAGCTGAGCACGTGTAATGGCAACAGGATCAACATGGGGCTAAGCAGCCATTGTGCAAGACGGAAGAGGCAGAACAGGCAACCAGTCTGGAACGAATGGCTACATCTCAAATCTGGCCATTACCCTGGTCTATAAATCGAGAAGGGCACATTCTTGTTATGTCCCATGGCTGTCAAGAAGGTTGTTCTTCTGCAAAATGTCCTTTTGATTCCTTTCCCTACTAAACTGAGAATTTCTATTCAGCTGTTAAAAGGTACCAGCGCCCTGCCATTTCAAAGGAACTGACAACTCAAAGGAATGAGTGGGCCACCCTCGATGCCTAGTGACAACAATAACCCATCTTTCCTCCAGTGGGGATATAGGAGTCTACTCCTCACCATTTTTTCTCACAAGAACCTTGTCAGGTAGGCCAGGCTGGAAGGATGGGACTAGCCCAAGGTTACCAAATAAAGTTCTTGGGTCAATGGAAGCTTCAACCTGGTTCACTTAAATCCTAATCCCAATTCTCTAATTGCTACACCAAACAAATCTTCATATGGTATGGTGCTAAACTGGTTGTAAGCCATGATATTATTTCAATTATAAGAAATAAAACATTTAGGTGTGAAGAAGAGGAGGAGGAGAGCCAGTTTGGGGGGTAGTGGTTTGGGTGTTGGACTAGGACACTGGAGGCCAGGGTTTAAATCCCTGCTCAGCCACAGAAATCCAGTGGGTGATTTTGGGCAAGTCACACTCTCTCAGCTTCAGAAGAAGGCAATGGCAAACCCCTTCTGAACAAATCTTGAAAATAAAACCTTAAGGGTCACCTTAGGGGTGCCATAAATTGAAGGAGCACAACAACAAAGAGGAGGAAGTGGCAGTGGTGGTGGAAGATTATAGCATCACCACCTTTTCATTATTGTTGTCAGTCTTCTTAGTTTTATTTTGCTCCTGCATTATTGTAATTTGCTGGTTGCTCCGTTTTTGTATTTTCGGTTGCTTTTTTCCTGATGTTAACCACTTTAGTACTCATTGTACGTATTATCTTAATGTTTATTGTACAATCTGAAAAAGACTGTATATTGTCAAAATGGACAGATACCAGAAGTTCATCATCTCTATTAATTCTACTACTAACTTTAATATATAGGATGAGAGGCCAGGGAATCAGTGAAAACAGCTATGTGCTGTGTGCCTTCAAGCCATTTTCAACTTATGGTGACCCTAAGGCAAACCAAACCTATCATGGGGTTTTCTTGGCAAGATTTGTCCAGAGAGAGTTTGCCATTGCCTTTTTAAAAAATTATTCTTTATTGAATAGTTTAGAACACATTACATAATCAGTTTTTTAATTTGCTCCATTTCCCACCACCCATCCATCCACCTTCTTCAACAGCTTCACAAAGGATGTATCTATATGAGTCTTCATGATACATTTTCCATGATATAGGTAACAGTTGCAATCACATTGGTTATTTCTCAACTCCCCCCACCCCGTTCATTAACTTTTTGAATCACCATTTTCCATTTATTGTTCCAGGTTTCTTTCTTTTATCTGTCTAATATATTTCAGTCTTCTTTCTCTAAAATAGTCAAATAATATAAATTCTGCTATATATTTTTTGAGATTCCATTTACACTACTTGGATTCTTCTTTCCAACCCAGGGCAATAACTGCATGTGCTGCTTTTAATATTTGCTTAGTCACATACTCTCCATTTTTATTCAGACCCATTTTATTCAAATTAAGTGTAATACTATTTTCTTTACTGAGCTGTATATCTTTCCCTAGTATCCCATTTATTTCTTTATTGCCATTGCCTTCTTCTGAGACTGAGAGAATGTGACTTGTCCAAGGTCATTATTGGGTCTCCATGGCTGAGCAGGAATTCCAACCCTGGTCTCCACAGTCATAGTCCAATGCTCAAACCACTACATCACATTGTCCTCATTATTTCTCAACCACTAAAACGTAGATAAGGAACATCTTTCTTACAAGAGCCACATTATCTGAGGACATGCATCCCGTATGTGTATCTCTGAATTCGATCAGTACCTAAAACTGAGCAGCAGTTGAAATAGGACTCTTTTTGTTCAGTTTTTGTTTCAATGGAAGAAACAGTTGCAATCAGGCCTTCTCATTCATCAGCTTGTCAAGGATTACCTCCAAACTTTTGTTGTTCGGAGAACATAGAATGTATCTGCTACATTTTCCTTGATGCCAGAGGATTGTAAATCCTTCACCAACCTACAAATCACAGGATTCCATAGAATGGAGCATGGCAATTAAAGTGGTATCAAAGCACAATAATTGTGTAATGTAGATACATTCAGAGAGGGATAGAGTAAATCAGAGGTTGGGAATAAGTAGTTATAAACAACTGGTTGCTGGCATTTAATTCCTTTCTCAATAGCTAAGGTGTAATTAAGTTACATTACAATTGCCCTTTTGCAACAGAATGAGCCAAGGTGTTTCACCTAAAAGCAATGGGCAGGTTATGAGGTGCCTGCCAACTTTTTGTCTACACAGAGAGAATGGCCATTGAGTAACATGGCATCATCCCATCGAAAGCTAATTCCTCCAGCCTGCATTCTTCAGCTTGGGACATACGTCTAACTACAGATCCAAAGGCTACAACATCTGGCTTGGTTTTCCCCCTCCCTGATTTTTCTGTTCCATCCCTCATCCCAAATTGTGAAACATTCAGTCTGATGAAGAGTCCAAAAGGACTTGCAAGCTTGCCATTTTTGACATATTTTTAAACAGTTTTCATACAGGTATTACCCACCTATTGGCTTTTTAACCTTTTAGTTTGGGGTGGGTAATTTCTGGTGATCCAGAACAAGGGTTGGGGACCCCCCCCCCAAAAAAAACATTCTTTTGTTTAAACCGGGTTGTTGTTGTTGTTTAAAACAGTGGGATTTTCCCCATTAAACCAATATAGGACTAAATTAGAAAATTAAGTAGCAAAGTGCAGTTCAGATGTTATGGCCACTAGCTTAAATAACAATTGTTCTTTAAAAACTTCACTTTTAAAGCAAGTTGTTTTGGTCGAATCTATGTTAATTGAAAGATTTGTTTCTGAATGGCATTTCTTGCACTATAAAATAAAGTGATTAAAAAGAAGCAGGATACTGGTCTAACAATGAGCAACTGCCAATAAACTGTTAAAGTTAAAATGTTTACTTTCAAAGTCATTGTTGTTCCAGTAAGCAGACTGGAAAATAGTAATAATAACCAGACAAAAAACAAACAAACAAACTATGAACAATCATTTTAAAAGACTAGGAGTGTTTTTTTCCCCCACCCCCCCTCCTCTGTGGATATCAAAATCCGTGAATACTCAAGTCCCATTATATGCAATGGCATAGAAAAATTGTGTCCCTTATATAAGACGGCAAAATCAAGGTTTGCTTTTTGGATTATTATTTTTTAAAGAATATTTTCAAACCGTGCATACTTAAATCCATGGATATCAAATCCATGGATACGGAGGGACAACTGTCATTTGGTGTAGACTAACCTGGTTTTAACCAGTCAGCCCTGTCCAGAAAACATCTTTGACTTCTCCTAGACCTTAGAAGGCCACTTGCAAGCCATCTGCACCATGAAAAAAAAAATGAAGTCCCCAAAACTATATGGCAAATTGCACTATTGTAATCTCTGGGTGTGCCATTTGTGTTCACAATGTAATTTCTCCCCATCACCACTGGGGCCTTTTAGGAACAAAAAAAATGACTTTTTTAAAAAACAGGAAATCATTAATCAATCATTTGGTTGATTTAAGGCAAGCATGGGAGAGATTATAGGGTATCTGTCAGACTACACTGGCCCTACGCAATCCTTGGGCTGCCCATTGGTCATCCCTCACAGCAAAATGGCCTCAGATGGGATCCATCTGTTGTCAACACAGCTGGTACCAATTCTTTCTCATCTACAGATGACTAAAAAAGGAATACATGAGGCAGTGAGACAGGCCTATATCACACCTCCCTCAAATCTCATAAGAGGAAGTCCTCTCCCAAGATTTCTAGGCTCTCACAAGATCTCAGATCTGGTGGGAAGGCCCCCTGCCACATGAGGCCCCCTGTTTTATATAGGCCTGCCTCATATGTACCATGGCCACTGAAGAAGACTGTGCCATATTTGAGTCGGGAAAACCTGGCAACCCTAGTTATGGACCAAATAATAGCAGTGGCCCAAAGCAAAGCTAGGGACTACAGAGAGTGCAGACATCTGGACTGTAAGGCCAAGAGATCTGTATCTGGCCCATGACTCATCTATTCCCTACTTTTAACCAGACAGGTATAACTTGGCAAGATCACCATTTTGCCATCTGAAACCCCTTCCATTCCCCATGAGAAGACATATTATCACAGAGCACAGAACCGGCTTTGTTTTTAAATGTGTTTTTTTTTCCCCTTTTTCTCTGTTATCTCTTCGAACCTGTCTGACCTGCACACAATGTTGAGCTTTCCTTGATTTTGGCTTTTCCATGCTTCCTCACCATATTAAAGCCTCCAGTCAAAATCTAAATCTTTTAATACTGTACTCTGCTTGGGCTTTGTTCTGCAGGGACTCTACGGCATTAGTGCCCACGTATGCTTTGAGGACACAGTGGCCCAGCATCTCACAGAAATCACCCTTAATTGCTCCTGGCAGCTTAGTGGTATAGTGCAAGTTTTCCATGTAGCATGTCTCAAATTTTATCCCTAGCATCTTCAGCTAGAAAAGGTGGGGCAAAATACCTTTGCCTGAGATCCTGAAGAGAGCCTCTGAAGTAGACATTATCAGGTGAGATACTGAAAGCAAGATCTCTTGGCCTGCATCGTTCTATGGATGAATGTATAAGGGGCCCATTTTCATCTCAACAGAAAGCAAAGGGGTTTTTAAGATGTTCTCTCTCCTAATGTCGTATTCCTGTGAGTTTGGGTAGAACTACCTGATGGATGGAACACAATTCCTAAATATCTGAATAAAGAATGTGTTCCAACATACTATAACGCCATGACCTTTTACACACTCTACATAGTTTACTAAAACGCAGTTACTTTGGTTTTATCATAATTCATTTGCAATTATTTCCTGAATGACTGTACAAACAACTGTCAGAGCCTATGGGACCACGCTGGCCTCCCAAAAGACCTCGGAAGACCATATTGCCTACCACCACACTCCCCACAAAAAAAAAAGATTTTTAACATTTTTGTCCCCAAATGCCCTCTCCATACCCTCTAGGTGGTCTGGGGGCTTTTCTGCCAATTTTGTATTTTCCTGTCAGCCAAAGAGGCCTACAGGGTAAACTTGGGCAAGTCACACTCTCTCAGCCTAAGAGGAAGGAAATGGAAAACCTCCTCTGAATAAAACTTGCCAAGAAAACCCTACGACAGGGTTGTCATAATTCAGAGTCACAGAAAAACTACAACAGTGCGGAATCAGCAGCCAGTGCTGCCATCGTTCACAAAAGCTTCCTCCCTTCCCTTTCAGAAGAGATTTGCCCCACAATCTTATTGCAGGAAGATGCAGCAGAGGCAAAAGTGCAGCAGTAGTGAATTCAGTGATAGTGCAATTGTCATCTTACCCAGTAGTTTCAGGTGTTGCATATGAATCAACAGTGGAATAAAAGAAGCCTCCCACCCTAACCCTGTGATAAAAGGAGTACTGCTGACCCAGTTTATTTTATTTTTCTTCTCTTATTTTAGCACATTTTCATTCATTTCATGTCCCTCCTACCCATCTAACTCTGAATAAAGGAAACAGGGAGTCTGATAAGCTCTTAGAATCTGGCAGGCATCCTATCTTGTCATTTTATACATGGTACTTTTAGAAATCTTCCAACAACTTATCCTCAAATGACAAAACAAAACAAAACACACACAAAAAAATATCATGCTGTCTTTTTAACACAAGGCTGGTTTCCATAAAAGCAAAGGAAGCAGCTCACTGGGGGGAAGTTTTGCTTCATTTTCTAATCTCAAAATAGCACTAAACCCAAGCAAGCTGTTAATGGTTTCAACAGCAGGTGAGCTGACCGCATTTATTCTAGAAGCTTCATGTCTAAGGAAGACAATCTATGGTGGCAGAAGAGGGGAGTTAATAGGAAAAGGGGAATAAAAGGAGAAAGAACTACATTCTTATCTTTATATACTACCGCTACCCCAGACTGGCAGAGAGAAAAAGTTAGTGCCAAGTACAAGAGTAAAATGAACGCCTGCTCAAAGAGAGATCTGACAGTGGAGCCATACAGCAGAGGAATAGAACCAGCATCCCTCCGTATGTTTTCAGACTACAATTCCCACCATCCCCGAGCCCCAGCCATACAAGCCAGGGCTGACAGGAATCAAGATTTCAACAAACACCAGCAGCACTGATACTAAAACTGGGAGCTAAAAATCCAACAACATCTGGAGGACCACATATTGTCCATCCTTATCACACAGCAGAGGAGATCACTGACCCAAGATCTATACCAGACCCTTCCAGGTGTCTTAAACTACAATCCCCATTACATCTGGCCAAGATACTTGCTGTGGGTGATGGGCACTAGAGTCTGACATATCAGGAGGGCACGGGGAAGCTTTACCTAGGTTAGTCTCTTAAGTAAGAGACTAAGTAAATTCTAGTTAAACCAGCAAGGACAGGTTCGGTTCCCTGGTTTTCAATCAGAGGACTCCAACAAAAATACTGCAAAGTGCTAGTTGTTTCCAACTTCACACCAACTATGATTCACAAGATGGTGCCACCATACAAGACAACTTTGCTCATCCATGACATTCCCTGTCTGTATGAGGGTGTTCTGTCACCCATTTTATACAGCACTTTGGATGGCTTTCTACAGCAAAAAAGAGAAAGTCTGACTGACACCACAAAAATGGATTCCTTCGTCATTCACGTCTGACTAACATTCATCAGTCCTCTGAGAAATGGCTCTTGGGTGCCTTCAAATTGTTTATTTCCTTTTTTTTTTCCCCCTTTAAAGGCTTGGTGCATTTCTATTACATGGACAACTTCATGTGGAAATGATTCTGGCTCTGCTAGTACGTACTGTAGACAATCAAAACCAGCATCAGATATAAAGAAACATGCTTTGGGGAGGGATGGAAACTCCCTTTAAAGTCAAAAGCTTCCCTTTTACCAATGAGTTACGTAGTTCTTCCCAGTTCAGTTATTGCCTGCTCTGACTAATAAAGGTTCTTCAGGTTTTCAAACTATGGTCCTCCTTAGACTTATCAGGAAAATGCAGCTAGGACCTTCTCCTTGCCTAAGCATATGGCCCACAACTCAGTTACAGCCTCATTTCTGCAACTCTGTGTGGCATCTATGATCCTCTCTCCCTACACTATTTTAATCTTTTACAATGCTTTGCTTCACATACATTATTTTAAAGGAGTGTTTTTAGTTTGTTTTAAAAAGTTTGTATCTATGGCTGAGATCCTACACCACAGATGTAATTACAAATGTGTAACTACATATGCGTAATTGACACGAATCCCACCCCGTCCCCCAGCATACCTTAACTGCACTGAGAAATTGAGGTCTTTTGGGGGGGGTTTTCCAGGCTGTGAAGAGCTCTAGAAGAATTTATTCCTGACATTTTGCCTGCATTTGTGGCTGGCATCTTCAGAGAATGGTGGCATGTGGGTGTGTGGGGTTTATATACTGCGAGTCCCTTCATCCTCGAGCTCCAGTTTCTCCAGCATCCCTTCAGAAGTGGCCGGAGGCTGAGGAGGAGCTGCCTGCTCCTCACACACCCACATGCCACCATTCTCTGAAGATGCCAGCCACAGATGCAGGTGAAACATCAGGAATAAACTCTTCTAGAGCACAGCCTCACAACCCTGGGAAAAAACCACAAAAAACCTATGGATGCCGGCCGTGAAAGCCTTCAACTTCACAAAATGGAGGTCTGTTCTACGGACAATGGAGTGCAGCAGGGTGACATTTCCAGCCTACTCCCACCAGCGGTGGGGTCACTAAGGCTGGTGTCACCCCTCTCCCTGACTGTGTCACTTGCTGCAATTTGGCCTTTCTGCACCCCCCACCCCCGCAGGGCTGCTACTGCCCACCAGCAACCTGCAGTGCAACTATCAAAAGCAGAATCCCTGTTGCAACTCTTCTTACATTGTAGATTACTACACTCCAATCATCAACAGAACAGACCTTCCTTGCTTGGTGTGGCCGCTGGCTGTTAAGGTAGTACAGGTCGGGGGACATATCTGCCATCATGGCAATAGTGCCACAATTACAAACATGAATACTGAAAGTTATAAATGCTTGAGTCTATCTTACACATTTATATAAACTGCCAACAGAATGCCAGCCAACGTAGGTAATTTTTTAAAAGCTGTTATATGTTGTACATCACCTTGGAGGCTCTAGTGGGTTTGAGAAGAGATACATAAATGCCTTTTAAAAAAATAGAGAGAGTTGGCCCTCAATCTCACCAGCCCAGTCCTGAATGACTAAAACTGCATTCTAGCTCTGATGTCTTTAAAAAGGTACCACCTGAGGGAGCTGCTTGCTCTGCCAATCAAGCCATGCCCGTAAGTCCAAAAACCACAACATACTTCCATGAAGTAACAGCAAAAATAAATCTCAACAAAAAATATGAGGAGAAGGATTCTGATGATAATGTTTCAAAAACTGAGCTGGGAAAGGTACCACCTGAGGGAGCTGCTTGCTCTGCCAATCTGCCAATCAAGCCAAGTCCAAAAACCACAACATACTTCCATGAAGTAACAGTAAAAATAAATCTCAACAAAAAATATGAGGAGAAGGATTCTGATGATAATGTTTCAAAAACTGAGCTGGGAAAACCCAAGTGAATACCTTGTGGTTTTCTTTTCTGACCTTCACACTAGATTTCACCCCTCCAACACTGCCAGATATATTCAGGGGCATTTTGAACGATAACGACAGCAGTTATGCATCTGTCTCGGTACACTTAACTTGCCCAACAGTTACACGCATCTCTGACTTTGGCACTGGTGGAAAAGCTGTTAGTCATCTTCACAGCATCCATTCAGGAAGAAGCCTCTTTAACAGGCTACCTCAGTCCCTGCCTCTTTGTTTATAAAAGGGAAATCAGCCAGGGCCTTTTTGTAGCATCCATCACTGCCATTTCCAAATGGTGCTGCCAGCAAGACTGCTGTGCAGCCATACTAAGAGACATCCCTATTCCCCCATTCCCTCAGTCCCCAACCCATTTAGTAAAGTGGCAGTTGAATTGCTTTGTATCGCCTGAGGTATCTGGGCTGGTACTTTCCTCCTCATGTCCCCAATTGTGCCTGTGAAATTAAGAGCTTTTTCCCATTTGTCAGCTATACACCTTAGGTATCCTATGTTACAAACTGAAAAATAAAACACAAACTGGGGGGGGGAGGGAACATGTCCATGGGTGCGTGCACACATGCACAATAAATGCAACTCTTCTTTTTACTTGATTCCATACTTAGTGCTATCTTCTACTTTTCAAAAGAGTGGAAATCTGCCTAACAGTTACTGAACACTATTATGACAACGTTAGCAGGGAAGGGCAAGTTGAGATGCAATGGAAAGCCACTGTGTCACTGTTGTTTTACACTTTTCGCGAGTGCCTGGCCTGCCACCTCAGATCTCAGCATGTGGGTGGGTGAAGATATTCCAGTAACTGACAGGGGCAACAGAGTCAGGCACAGAGTTTGGTCTGAAACAAGGCAGCTTCCTCAGCTACTGCACCAAGGATAGTAGAAGGCTGATATAGATCTAATGGCAGGGCTCTGGGTGAAGTATGGCTAAGACATGGAGCTCCCACTCATTTTATGAACAGAAGCAACAAAATGACCCCCCCCCACTACCCCAAATTATCTTGCCAAAACAAATGAAGAGTTGGGGGGATTTTTTTTTCATGGAAGGACAGTCCACTAGGTTCTTTTCTGGTACTCATAAGCAAAATCCTGGCGTCTGAATTCTTTAATTCAGGAGGAGGGGGAATGTGTGGGCCTCCAGATGTTGCTGGACTGCAATTCCTGTCAGCCCTAGGATAGCCAATGGTGAGGAATTATAGGAGTTGTTATCCAACATCTGGAGGGGTGGACTGTCTACATTCCTAAATTAAGCACTTCCTTTGCTTAAATTAGGGTTAAGGGTTTCAATTTCAGCTCCTGTAACCACTTTTTCTTTTCCAAGTGAAAACTGAAAACTTGGGGGGGGGGGGAGAAAAGGAGAAAGAGCAGGAACAGAAGTAGCAGTAAAGAAGGACATATAAGAAATGTCTGAATACTGTACATGGAGAAATTTATGATCTGTCAGTTTGCGCTGAAATTTTGGCTAAAGCTTGTAGCATATTGGAACAGCAAACATAGCCATATTCCACAACACAAATTCAGTACTTTGCAAGATGTAATAGGGTAACCATAACTGGTACGTATTTGTCATATCTTTTTCTGTTTTTCATTAAGTCGGGATGGGAGGGTAACTCTGCCAAATTAGTGGATCGTGTTTATAGTAAATGATATGCCTAAAATCTTTGAGTTCTTTACTTTAGAACACTATTGTATTTTAAAATAACCTACTACTGTGGCAGACTTTGGTGAACTAATGTCAAAGTATGGCAAAAAAAAAAAAAAAACCCTGCTAGCTAGCGTATCCATTTTGCAAGAAAGAAGAAGTAGAAAAAAAGACTAGTCCACTACTCTCCATCCATATGGAACAGATCAAAATTCAGAGGTAGACACACATTTGCATACAGAAGGTCCTATCTCTCCAATCCTTGGCTATCTCCAGTTCAAAAGATTCAGTTAGCTAATAACAGGAAAGACTCTTTTCCGCCTGAGAATAGGGGATCCAGTTCCAGTCAGAATGAATAATACTGGGCAAATAGCAGAGCCTGGGAAAGTTGCATTTCTGAACTATATCTCCCAGCAATGTCCCTGCCAGTGGGCTAAGAGATTCTGGGAGCTGCAGTCCAAATACCTCCCCCCGCCCTGCCACATAACCCTGAAAGCTCTGGCCAATAGTTTGGCTAGATCACAAGCTGCTCTGTTGCTTTCCACATTTCCTACAATCCTGTCCTTAATGCAAAGTAGCCTTGCCTATAAGCAAATTTTTGTGTGGCGATAATATTCTCTTGTGGATGTGTTTGCTTACATGAAATGAAAGAAAAAAGGGTATTTGTACACACATTATGCCAAAGAAACCCCAAATCAGCACACTCTTTTATCTTCTCTGTCCCACCACTATTTGTGAGGTCTGATCAGTTTCACATTGCAAAAGCAGCAGACTTCAAAACAGATGTAAAGCCATAAAGCGTAAGAGGCACAATGGTTCCTTGAAAGGAAGAGGCTGGCTAGAGGAAGAGGGAGCCTCTTTGCAAGAGTAACATCCAAATGAAAGCCACATATGTTAATAATTATGGCAGAAAAACCTCACCCATCCAGAGAGAGAGAGAATTCCAATATGATGAGCTCAGGTTAAAATGACAGTTTTAGAGAGACAGGAAATACTATTTTTACACGATTTAAAAGGAAAAGGGAACAAAATCATCATCATCATCATCATCCCCGCCTAGACAAAATGAAAGTTTCAAAATAAAACTTCAGAGGCTAACGTGAGCCCATGATTGTATTGTACATTTAGCATAACTCCAGTAAAAGGAAGGAGGAGACCCTTTTGCAATATAAGCAGGTCCAAAGGTAACATCACTTCTTGTTTTAGAGCTGGATGTGCAATATTTTCCATTTCAAGCTAAACAATGACGACACGGAGTTATCAGGATATATCCTAGTATTAAAGGGAACCATCAGCTCATGTCCACCTAACTAGGGTTGCATACTCTTTTCCTCAAAGGCATGATGAGCAGAGAGAAAGAGGAAAGCATTTGTTTATTACATTTATTTATTCATATGTCCTCTTGTTTTCAAGGAGCTCTAAATGTAGTACATGAGGGGCAGTTTGAACCTGGGTCTCCCAAATCTTATTGCAACACTTTAACCCAGTGGTTCTCAAACTTTGGTTCTCCAGACTTCAATTCCCAGAAGTCCTGAACATTGGGCATATTGGCTAGAACTTCTAGGGGCTGACGTCTAAAATATCTACAGGACCGGCATTTGAGAACCACTTTTCTAACCACTAAGCTACATAGAATACCACTATGTTAAAACTCCATCAAGCATCAGCTTTAAATCTCTCAACCAACACTTTCTCTTTTTTGGAGTAGAAACTACAACTAGTATAAAAATCCCTTCAAAACCCCACTCAAGGTGCACAGTTCATCTTCCTCTTGACTCCACATCAGACTGTGTACTGCAATTCCTGCTTCTGGACCCCCAGAATCTGGTTTTCTCCTCTGATCAGTACAGTATCACCCAGAAACTACTCCTTACTCTATTCCTCTTTCCAAATACTTCCTACTTGTTTCGTTAGCCTTGCGTGACTGCTTGAAGTCCAAATGTGTGCGTGACTGTTGTTATTCTCTCTCTTGCTTTTCTTCGCAAATGAAGATTCAGGAAGGACTCTTCCAACTCTACAATTCTATGATTCTATGATTCATCCTGCGCTTTCTGCAAGTGCGCTGATTACTAAAAAGGCCAATCCGAGAAAAAAAAACAAGTCCAGTTGCAGAAAGCACAGCAGAAGGTTTCCTTGGGTGATGTTTCTGGGTTGTGATTCTTTCTGCATTGTCATTTCTCTTCAAGACTTGATCGGCGTGAGTTCTCAAATAAGGCTGCAGCATTGTGGATAGTGTGTCTCCATGCCTCCCGATGTGAGGCCAGGGCGGACCATTGTTGGTGATCAATTTGGCCGAGCCTGAGATGTTGTTTCAGGGAGTCCTTGTATCCCTTTTTTTGGAGTACTATTTTTGGGAGGTGATGGTCCTCCATCCTAGAAATGTGCCCTGCCCAGCGCAGCTGTATGAAACATAGGTCACCTATCGCCACCACTTACGACTCCTTGAACGCTTTCATCAGGACTGTATACGCACAATCCTAAATATACACTGGACTGACTATGTGATGAATGTTGCTGTCCTTGAGCAAGCAGGGATCACCAACATTGAGACCATGATATTGGTTGTTATTATTATATCCTCAATAAAGGCAATTTAATTGTACTATCTGGCTTAATGTCTCTTCCTTAATACATAGGACTCAAGGTCCTGCTTGTTGCCTGCCTTTCACATTGCCAAGTCGAGTATATTAATTCCCCAAATTAATATTGATATTTTAGAGGGTCCCAACAGACCCAAGCATTTGGGGTAACAACTAGTTCTACATTAAGCACAAGAACCTCTTTGAAGCTTGTACGATATACCTGGTGCAGAAACTCTTCTGCTCTAAGCTATCTCAAGAATCCAAATATTTCAGCCAAGGCAATGGGCAGATCTTTGATAAACAACTAGTGTTTTTGTCTACAAAGACTTACAAATCCCAGGATTCCATCAGATAAAGCCATGATAGTTAAAGTGGAACCATAGTTCTATGACAGTGTAGTGTGAAGGGAACCCTGATATTGTTACATGCTTGTTCTTCACTGAGTCTACAAGCTCTGTCTTGGAAGGCAGTATGGCTGCAGACAGAATGGCCATTACAGCTGGACAGATTTTTGGACTTTTGCTTTCTTCTCCCATTCTTGACAATTTGTACCATCAAGCCTGATTGACAAACTCAAATGCTTTCCACTTAGGGAGCATTTTAACAGTCCTAGTGAAGACATTTTACTCAATTCTGATTTCTACAAGCTTTACTTACCCTACCCTTCTCTTGGCAACCCCAAGTCCCGGGATAACTATTTAGAAACGTCGGACAAAAATCAGCTGCTGCTATGGAGGCAGGGGGAGGGGAAAGAAAGAAAGAATGTATTGTCCCATGTACCCTGGAAATTACAAGGCATTTATCTTTTCCATATTTACTGGAACCACCCTGAATGAATCTTTCTTTCTTTACAAAATCAGTTTCAACCCATGGATGCATGACTTGGCTGGAGTGAGGAACTTCCCTTCTGTCACAGAGACTTCATTTACAAAAGATAAAGGCTATTATACTGAAATTTGGCTGCACTGTACCTGACATTTACCACAACCAAGCTGCACAGTGGCAGGTGAATTGTTAAGATGATCCTCCAACACAGTCACATTAATTGATCCCTGTCTCCTGTGACCCACATACAAGAGTCCCAATTGGCTACCAAAGCCAATCATTTCAAAAAAAGTTCCCAGGGCAAAAAAAAAAAAAAAGGAGGCATAAAAATTGCCTTCTGGCTGACCTAAAATAAATCCCAGTCAGCAGAAGCCATTGCAAACAAAAAGCATTAACCACCAATGTACTGTGGGTGGCATTTCTGGACAAACCCATAGCAAAGTGATTCAGCTAGCTAACCAAGATTATCCCCAATCCAGCCTTTGAGTTCATAATCAAAAAGACTCAAAAGTGAGGAGAGAAGATTCCCCCCACCCACAAATTACCCATCTATGTAAATATTTTAAAAGAGATTTGATCACCTACACTGGAGTTGCCAGCTATTCCCATAACTTTAAAGCAACAAGTAACCCAAATAGACAGAATCTACTCTAGTTATAACTAAAATCTGTCAACCAATATGAGAAACAAAACAATGTCCCACAGATTGAAAATGTTCAATATACATTCCAATCCCTAAGAAAGGGGACACCAGGGATTGCAATAACTACAAGCAAAGTACTGCTCAAAATCCTACAAGAAAGACTTTTACCATATATGAAGCAACAAATGCCAGATGTCCAAGCTGGGCTCAGGAAAGGAAGAGGCACTAAGGATCATATTGCAAACATATGTTGGATAATGGAGTGCACTAAAGAATTTGAAAAGAAAATAACTCTGTGCTTTGTAGATTGTAGCAAAACCTTTCACTGTATAGATAATGAAAAACTATGGACCACTCTTACCCTAATGACTTACATAACTTTAAAGTACTGTAGATGAAATAGTTCAAGAGTTTCCATATTTGACTCAATCATTAATCAGAATGGAGACTGCATTCTGCATTCCTGGAGAGCCAGGAAGAAATCAGAAGGATTTGAGAGGACAGCTATGAAGGAACAAGACACGATCCTGAAGTGTAAAGATATATCATTGAATATTGAAGTTAGGATTGTCCATGCTATCATATTTCCCATTTCTATGTGTGGTTGCGAAAGCTAAAAAGTGAAGAAAGCAGATAGGAAGAGAATCAGCTCGGCTGAGATGTGGTGGTGGAGATGAGTTCTGCAGATACCATGGACTGCTCAAAAGACAAATAAATGGGTCCTAGAGCAAATCACGCCTGAACCTAGAAGCCATGATGACGAAACTGAGGCTGTCATACTTTGGCCATATCATGAGAAGACATGATTCACTAGAAAAGACAAGGATGCTTAGTAAAGTAGAAGGCAGCAGGAAAAGAGGAAGGCAGCATTCCAGATGGATAGATTCAATCAAGGCAGACATGGCTCTGAGTCTGCAATACCTGAGCAGGTTGCAGGGCAGTTGATGATAGGGGGACTTGGAGGTCTCTTAATTTATATGGTCACCATAAGTTGAAGTCAACTTGAAAGCAGCTAACAACACAAAACCCATTTACCTACAACATGTGGCTTTTTCCCCCTTTTTGTAACTAGGGCATAACAAAGTCATATTTCAAAAGGAACGCAGTGCATGGGTGCAAAATTACTGTGCTGGTGTCAAGAGTAATGTCTTCTACTTACTTTTACCATTATTTTTGAAAACATTATAGGTCTTTTTAAAGGTATATTGATGGGAATCTTTCAAGTTTTATGCCATTCTCTTCTCAATCCTAATGAGTTTTTTTTTAAACACCAGTAACAAAAAACAAATTTAAAAAGTTACATTTTGAAAATTGCAATGAGTAAAGACAATGAGTAAAGACAATGAATAAGTTTTAAAACACTATCATGATTATGAAGGTAGGAAAACATTATGTTTTAACTTTCCAAACTCTGGCTATTCTATATGTAGCCAAAGAATACCAGGTGCTGTAGGCTAGATTTCAGAGGAGGGAACTGGCAAAACCACCTCTGAGTTCTCCTCCCCTAAGAAAACCTTATAAAATTCATGGGGTCACCATAAGTCAGGAGGCAACTTGAAGGCGCCCGTGCGTGCGCGCACACGCACACACACACACACATTCTTGCATGCATTGTGCAACCAGCCAGGGACTGCTTCAACACACACACACCAGTGCTCCAGTTCCACAATTTGCTACACCACTGCTTTGGATGAGTTTAATGAAGTACTGAACCAGTGCAGTGATGGCAAATCCATTTGTTTAGAAGTAAAAAATAATTGTCCAGTGACAGAGTACATAGAATCATAGAATTGCAGTTGGAAGAGACCACGAGGGCCATCCAGTCCAACCCCCTGCCATGCAGGAAATCACGATCAAAGCATCCCCGACAGATGGCCATCCAGCCTCTGTTTAAAGACCTCCAAGGAAGGAGACCCCACCACGCTCTGAGGGTGTGTGTTCCACTGTCAAACAGCTCTTACTATCAAAAACAGCTCTTACTGTCCTCCTCATGTTGAGGTGGAATCTCTGTTCCTGGAGCTTGCACCCATTGCTCCGTGTTCCAGTCTCTGGAGCAGCAGAAAACAAGCCTGCTCCATCCTCAGCGTGACACCCCTTCAAATACTTAAACAGGGCTATCATATCGCCTCTTAACCGTCTTTTTTCCAGGCTAAACATACCCAGCTCCCTAAGTCTCTCCACATAAGGCATTGTTTCCTTTCACCATTTTAGTTGCCCTTCTCTGGACACGCTCCAATTTGTCAATGTTTCCCTTGTGTGTACTGCAAGTCACCACATTGCAAGTTTGATTCCAGCGGGCTCCAAGGTTCACTCAGCCTTCCATCCTTTCGTAGGTCGGTAAAATGAGTACCCAGCTTGTGGGGGCAATTAGCTAACACAAATTGGAAACTGTTTAATGCAGTGTAGATGTGTAAATAGCTATTGCTTAAAACAATTTGTAAGCCGCTCTGATAGCCTTGTGGCTGAAGAGCGGGGTATAAATAAATAAATAAATAAAGTGTGCATTTATTTTATACAACTCGTCTCTCCCAAAGTTGGAGAGCAAGGCAATTTATAGAATTTAAAATATCTAGTGAAACAGATAAAATTATAAATATAAACTTTACATAAATTTTAAGAAGTCATTAAAGCCCTTTAAACACCATGCTAATAGCTACACTGAACATTACAAGCCCAGCACCTCCTTTAGTCGCCATTAGTTCTTAAAGGCCTCCCTGGATGAAAAGGTGGAAGGACAAGAGGGAGGGAGCCAGCCTCATCTCCTTGGAGAGGGTATCCCATAACCTAAGAGTGGCCACTGGAGAGGCCTGTCCTGTGTCTCCACCAAACCTACCACTGAAGGTGGTGGGCAGGGCCAGTTTAAGGCACCAGCGGCGTCAGCATCCGCAGGGCACCCCATCATTGTGCCCCCCCCGTAGTAACCCTCCTCCTGCAAAAACATTATTAGTAATAATCTGAATATCCTGTGATGAATGTTGCTGTCCTTGAGCAAGCAGGGATCACCAGCATTGAGGCCATGATACTGAGAACACAGCTGCGCTGGGCAGGGCACATCTCTAGGATGGAGGACCATCACCTCCCAAAAATAGTACTCTACGGCGAACTTGCCATGGCTCAGCATAAGAGGGGTGCTCCAAAAAAGTGATACAAAGACTCCCTGAAACAACATCTCAGGCTCGGCCAAATTGATCACCAACAATGGTCCACCCTGGCCTCACATCAGGAGGCATGGAGATGCACTATCCACAATGCTGCAGCCTTATTTGAGAATTCACGCCGAACAAGTCTTGAAGAGAAACAACAACGCAGAAAGAATCACAACCCGGAAACCAAGGAGACCTTCTGCTGTTCTTTCTGCAACCGGACTTGTTTATCTCGGATTGGACTTTTTAGTCATCAGCGTGCTACATGCAATAGATCCCAGGGATCAGTTCCTGTTATCCTCAGTTCCTGCCAACCAGAGTTGAGACAAAACTGAACACTTGATTTGGTGTACTTCAGCTTCTAGAAATGAAAGTACATAAAGACCAAGGCTGGCCCCTTCCCAGCCATTCCTCTCAGTTGCAGGACAAGGCTGTGTACTCCATTCAGTCTGGTTTGCACTAGCCCCTAAGCCAGACTTCTGCCTTCAGAAGTCTGGCTTTTGCACTAGCCCTTAAGCCAGACTTCTGCCTTCAGATGTGGCAGCGGATACCATGCCATCATTCATGTTAAGATAAAATGCAACTGTCAGTCCTCTTTACTTTCGTATGTGGAATAAAAATAGAGCTTAATCTCATTCTTTGTCCAAAGGAGTGAAACATATTGGGCAGGCCCTCGCAGAGACTTCCACAACACATTCTTTAAAACTAGTTTTGCTTGATTAGAAATAAATAAGGCCTGTCCAGGGTCAGCAGCAATATACAATGGGATACCTGCTGAGAGGTTTTAGCTTAAAGGATGTTTAAAAATCAGAGACCTTGAACACCATGGAAAGGGGAGCCAGGAAGAATCAGGACACAAACCTTCTGGGCATCTCCTACAGGAGGTCTCCATTGTTCCCCCATCTGTATTAAATGTTCTGCATTCCACCCAAGACCTGGGTGAAGCAATGCTCCTACTTGGAGCCTTGGGGAATAAAAGCCCATTCTCATACAAACCCTAGTTCAGCATATCTCTGAATAGGCACCCATTCAGATTCTGTTATGGGTAGAAATTTGCTACCAGTAAGGCAATCAAAGACTAAAGAGATTTGTATTGCAGTGGGAAATTTCAAGTACAAGCAGACCAGAATTCAGAGACTCAAATGACTCTTGAACGATGCCTGGTCTCCCTTCAGCTAAACCACAAGTAATTCTGAACAGGCTGTAGAAAGATCTGCCAAAACATGCACGATTGTATTCTCTCCCCACAACATACAAAGAGAGAGAAAAAAAATCCTTGAAGTCTAGACAGAACCACCTCGTCAAATCTCCAAAGGATTTTGTATTGGCCAGCCTCAATAATCCATCAGTATCAAAGCTAGTTTTATTAACAGTGACCACACCCTTCAACCTCACCAGCTGCAAATACTGTTAAAAAAAGAATCTGTCATTGGGATGCTGTCAATGCTTGGTGTTACCACAACCTACCCATCTCCAAAAGTCCAGGCTTCTATTTTTTAATCTCTCTCTATCACATACACACACAAAGAGAGGGTGGGGGCAAGCAGACAGACAGACAGACAAAATGCACATTATTTAATTTCATCACGTTTACTGGCAGAAGTAGGCAGTTAATAAGAAGAGTACTCTATGAAAAATGTGTTTATACTGAGTGCTACTTAGAGATTTATAGTTGGGGATAAGAGGAGTTGGTTCTTGGAATAGACAGGATGTAATTTTACACCACAGTAGAGCAAAAAAAATTGTAATTGAAGTGGAGGTAAAAAAAAATAAAGCACTATGTTCATAAAATTTTACATAATGAGAAATACATTGTAACTAATGTTAGTGGGTTGCTTTAAAGGGATATTTTAGGAGCTTGTGTGTATGTGTGTTTTGTACTTTGTATTTCTACTGCTGTTGTGTTGCATTTGGTTACATTTGATTTGTATTACTGCTGTTACCCACACAGGAAGGTGGGATATAAATTTAAACAAATGAAATGGGGGAAAAACCAGAAGAAACCAAAAAGGACAGTAAACGGTAACTGTTTCTTCAAATGAGAGCATTTTCTGTCACACCCACAGAGAACAGGGGTTCTAATAGTCCATAAAAACACAACCAGGGAAGAAATGAGGGTCTCTTATGGCTTAGACCTTCCACCAGCCACAGCCATTTAAATTACTTATTCCTTTATGGGTTTTAACACAAGAAGCTTTTCATAGAAAAGGAAAAAAATGCAAAAGAGAAGTGGGTTACTTAGGAGATTTTCAGACTACACTGTTATAGTGTTACTATTCCACTTTAACTGCTCTGGCTGCCTCCTGTGGAATTCTGGGGTTTGTAGTTTAGTGAGGCCTAAGAGCTCTCTGGCTGAGAGTTGTAAATGCCCCTCCCTAAACTGCAAATCCCAGGATTCAACAGGAGGCAGCCACAGCAAATAAAGTGGAATAGTAACACTATAACAGTGTTGTCTGAAAATCTCCTTAGAATCCATAGAGTTGGAAGAGACCACAAGGGCCATCCAGTCCAACCCCTGCTATAAAGGAATGCACGATCAAATCATTTCCTCTATTTAAAGACCTCCAAAGAAGGAGACTCCACCATACTCCCAGGCAGTGCATTCCACTTACTGTCAGGAAGTTGTTCCTAATGTTACCAAGGCCTTTTACTGTTTGAGAAGGAATAATAAAAACCATAATAATAGTGCTGGAGATACGGTGCTCTGGATACCATGGACAGCCAAAAAGACAAACAAATGGGTCCTAGAACAGATCATGACTGAATTCTCTCTGGAAGCCAAGATGATTAAAAAAGGGCTGTCATACTTCAGCCACATCATGAGAAGGCATGACTCCCTAGAAAAGACAATAATGCTTGGAAAGGTGGAGGGAGCAGAAAGAGAGGAAGCCCATATACAAGACAGATAGACTCAGGGCCACTGAGGAGAGTGACAGAGGACAGGCATCTTGGAGGTGTCTCATTCTGAGGGACACCATGAGTTGAAGTTGACTCGAAGGCAGTTAACAACAACAAAAGAGTAATACAGAATCAAGATGAATGTGGAATTTGTATCTGAAGGTTATAGTGTATAGTTTGATGGTATCCTTATACACAAATATTTGAGAGCTTTAAAAGGGATAAAAATTATTTGGTTTTGAACAGAAAAAATCTAATTTGAGACACTTTTTTGTATGGATGATGGTCATCTGATGGGTAAATGTATAAACTACTGCTGAATCTGGAAATGGAGGAAGAACTAGTCAAAAATTGTATGATAAAATGGGCTCAAATTTTTAGTTATAATATACAGATGTAACAATGAGGAAAATGTAGTCTAAGGGATTGAAATTTGCTTTGTGTTATGATCTGAGAGAGAACTTTTATCAGATGATGTATCATTGGTATTTAACTCCTGAAAAGCTGGCTAAAATGCATAACAACAACAATAGTTTACAGTTGTCCCTCCACATTCACAGATTTGGCATTCACAGATTTAAGTATTCATGGCTTAATATTTGAAATTGAAAATATTCTTAAAAAAATAATAATCCAAAAAGCAAACCTTGATTTTGCCATCTTATATAGGGGACACCATTTTGCTATGCCACTGCATATAATGGGACTTGAGTATTCATGGATTTGGGTAGTCACGGGGGGTCCTGGAACCAAACCCCAGAGAATATGAAGGGACAACTGTATTTGTATAAGGCACAATGACCATTACAAAATGTTACAAACAGCAACCATATATTTCACTAAATAACATCTGCTAATAATTCACAGAAAAAGCTTATCAACTTATAAAAAGGAAAAGGAAAATCTTAGTAGACCAGGCAAGAGGAGGTTGGTGACAAAACAGACTGTTGTTGTAATATTCCATCTACACAGCATCTCGTCCTCTTTGCAATCCACTAAAATTACAGCAGATCTTTTGAGCAGCTGCAGAAAAAATAGCAACCTTAAGGGTGATCAATTTCGAACTGTCTGCCAGCAGATCACAAATAATGTCATGCTACAACCAACCTGCCCTTGCTTTCAAAAGTTCCCCCAAGAAATGTCCTCTGGGATCCTCCTATAAAGGGCAGTATAAAAGATAGTGGACCAGGTCTTCCCCCTCCCCTGAACTGCAGATACAAAGCCACTTGTGTATGAGGGATCACTTTGTGTATGAGGGATCACTTTATACCTCCCCTCCAGGTAAGATGTTGGCATTGTCTGGAAGCGAAGGGCAGTAAAAGCTTTTCTAAGTGTGACAAAGGTTAAATTGTAGAATTAGTGTTGGAAATATTGCTTCTACTTCTTGGCCTTTTGGCTAAGAAAATATGTGCTATGAAAGTCTTAAATCTGTTCTTATCAGTTTAAAATGCATGAAGGGATGGCAAACGTATGTTCGAAATGTGAGCAACAAGTGGGGACTTTTTATCATATGTGGTGGACTTGGGACAGAGCAAGAAAATATTGGTAGCAAATACACAGCTTGAGTCAGAAGATTTTGAAAATGAAACTACAGCTAAAACCAGAACTGATTTTATTGGGACTGTAAGACAACCAGATGAAGAACTATGGAAGACTACTACAATACATGATTACTGCAGGAAGATTGTTGTACGCCCAGAAATGGAAAAATACAACAACCCCATAACAAGAAGACTGGCTAGCAAAGTTGTTGGACTTAGATGAAAGGCATACATTATCTACTCTAATAAGGGAAAACATATTTGGGAAAGATTGGGGAACCTTAAATGGTTTTGGGTTTTGTTTTTGTTTTTGTTTTTTGGCAGGAACAAAAAAAGATAAAATACTAATTGTGGGTTTTGAAAATTAGTAGGAATAAATAAGTGGCAGAAGTATGAGATATTGTCATATAGGGGCAGTAAGACTTTATATCATTTATAACCATTGTTAAGAAAGCTGGAAGTAAATATTTGATTCTTTTGTGTACTCTGCTCTGTGTCTTTATTTATGTTATTCTTTATGCTATCTTTTCTTTTTTATGTACAGTATATTGTTTTAATGTAGTTTAAAATTCTTAATTAAAAATATTTAAAAAAATAAATAAATTACTTATTTGAGCTGTGCCAAAGCAGCCCTAGTTCTTTTAATGACTTCTCTGAACTTGCAGCTTGAAGTCTGTCTCTGGAACTGCTTTGACCTACAGCAGATGAATACCATCAACACATGCCCCGATTTTTACCTAGATTCATTCTCCTGTTCCTCCTGCAAAACCAGCCTGTCAGGTAGTTAAGTAAATATGACAACATCTTCACACTCTCGTACCAAAGCTCTTGTGGCAGACTGCCATCCAGTCCTAGGTAGGATATCTAACATTCTTCCCCCACCCGGCTACAAAAGGGAGGCAAGTATCTGACAACATGAGACTTTACTCCTCTGCTATCTCACTTCCTTCCATAGGCAAGAACGCTGCAGCTAGAAGAAGATCAAGGGGAACTGCAGATCTCACTTGATATGGTGAAGAGCAAAACAATGTGACTACCCCGTGATAAGAGATAGCATCCTTTCAGCATTCACTCAACCTCAGCACTAGGGTGGGATGGGAAAACTAGGTCTTAGAACTTTTTGAATCTTTCTCAGGGTAAGCATGTGGCTCTTTCTCTCTCACAAAAAACAAAGATACTTGCCCGTGATCTCTTTGTCTGGCCATCTGACTTGTCAGCTGTGCGGCAAAGGCTGGCACCACAGAAGTCCCTGTTGCCACACTGGTACAGAGCCTCTGCTATGCATGGGAAAGTGAAGCAATTGCCTGAAGAAACACATGGTGAGCAACTGCCCTAGGCAACACAAACTTAGCAGCTCCTGGGCTGCAGGTGTATGCCTGCCTTGAACACCTCCAGCTAGCTAGTATTCCTCATGTGGTAAGAGGCTGCCATTCCGATCCTGATACCTTCCAGTACAAGATATGGGGAGAGGGTGCCCCTTGTCCTTTGCTGTAGGGGGTAAAATGTCTTGGGCTTACACTACACTGGTGTCATCCTTCAACCGTTAAGTGATACTTCAAGCCTGCATCCAGGATTAGAAAGTCTTCCAGACCCAAAACAACACGCATGTAGACATTGTCTGTTCTTCATCCAGCCTTGCCTTCTATCCACATCAAAATCCTATCTTTATAACAAAGCAAAGTTTGACACTGCAGATGTTGTAGAACTGCAATTCCCCTGAATCCTAGCCCCCACCCCATAAAAAAATCAATGGTGAGGAATCCTGGGAGTTGGAGTCCTTTGAAACTCAATACAGTGCTTATTCCTGCTCTGTAATAATGTTTCTGGACCTCAGGGGATCATAGGACTGGGTCACATGACTCTCTTCATAGGGTGCCACAGCTCAATAAGAGAGCAGGTACTTAAAATGCATTGCTTTCTAGGTTCAGTTCCAATCATGGAGGCAAGGAGAACCTTTGGCCTTCCAGCTCCTTTGGTTTAAACAGAGGCTGGATCGCCATCAGTTGGGATTGCTTTAGTTGTATTCCTGTATGGCAGGGAATAGGATTAGGTGGCCTTTGGTGTTCTTTCTAACTCTATGATTCTAGAATTCTATGATTCTAATCTTATATTGGACATAACAGGCAGCCCAAGTCTCTGGAGCAGAGTAGGTGTGATGTGACCAGATTGTCTAGTTTCTACAAGTTAGGTTGAAAAGAAGCTTCTTCCTTAGAATCTAGAAAGACATAAGTCAGCCAGAGAAGTGAGTATTAAGATAAACAGATTTTAAAAAAAAATAGTACAAGGCAGGTAGATGTTCATAGGCCATTACTTTGGAAAGATATTTGGGCTTCGGGCTGAAGTTACAGAGCCACACTATGCATATTTTTAGAGTCAGTTGTTCTAACTGATGTAGCAGGACAAGACATCTGAGATTGTTTGCATCTAAGGAAGGCCACTGATCCAAACATGTTAAAAGAAGATGCCCGTACTATAATGAATTATTTCTATCAACCTCCAGCTGAACCTTACTGGTCTCTTTTTTGGATTTTTTTGGTTTGTTTGCTTTTCCTCCTGCTGTTCTTCTCTGTCTCTTGCATTCTTAGCATCTCCATCCTCATTTTGCAAATGGTGTAGAGACATGCCAAAGACTATCACATCAAGTTCATGGCAAAAGTGATATTTGAACCAGAGATTTTTCTGTTGAACAGATCTGCCTTGTACATCTTCACAAAATTTATTATAGTGGAATCAGAAGGTGGGGAATAAACTGCTACTTTCAGGTCCTCCAGATGGTTTAGACTCCAACTCACAGAAGGCCTAGCCAGCATGGCCAATGGGATTCTGAGTGTTGGAGGGCCATAACATCTGGAGGACCAAAGGTTGAATGAGAACAACTGTGTCAACTGACTTCCTCCAACTGAAAACTACAAAACAATTCATATATTATCTAGTCAAGAAAGCAAACTTGTTTGCTTCCATAAACACCAGGACTGCAAGGAAATGAGTATCCATTCAGCTTTTCCCTTTCACGTTTTCTAGAATATGTGTGAAGACATGGAATATTCAAAACTGACAGATGTCTATTCTGCACAGAGACAGGAGCCAGTACAAGAAAACATTTTTGAGCCATCATGACTGAAAGAGACGAAGGTGAAAAATCAATGTTTCTCATTTCAAAACCATCTCCAAGGTGGGTGGGAGGGGAGTTAAACCAGTAAGCAGCAAAGATTGCTATTGATGGTCAGGCCATTTAAAAGTGATTTTGGATGAAGTCACTTTGAATGAAAAGTAGATAGTAGGAGGGAATATGAGACACGAAACACAGCTTCTGTTTCCAAGCTTTGCCTCCTAGGAATTCAGGCAATTCAATAATTCACTCTTCAATGGTACTTTCTATGTAAGTATTTACACCAGTGAAGTGATCCATGACATCAATACTGGAAGCCAGGTGGAGAGCATCTGGATAAAAATTAAAGGGGAGGGAAACAACAGGGATGTTATTGTGGGACTCTACTACAGACCCCCAAATCAGACGGAGGAATTGGATGTTGCCTTTCTAGAACAGATGAACATACATGCAGAAAGGAGAGATGTAGTAGTGATGGGTGACTTCAACTATCCTGATATTTGCTGGCAATCTAACTCAGCCAAAACTACAAGGTCTAGCAAATTCCTTACATGCCTGGAAGACAATTTCATGGTCCAAAAGGTGGAAGAGGCAACAAGGGGGTCAGCTATTTTAGATCTGATCCTAACCAACAGAGACGACCTTGTTAATGGGGTGCAAGTGGTGGGATCCTTAGGTGAGAGTGATCATGTTCTCCTGGAGTTTGTTATACAATGGAAAGGAGAAGCCAGGCATAGTCAGACATGCATTCTTGACTTTAGGAGAGCTGATTTCAATAAACTCAGGGAAATACTGGGGATGATCCCATGGTCAAGAATACTAAAAGAGAAGGGACCTCAAGACGGATGGGACTTTCTCAAAAGGGAGATACTGAAGGCACAATTTCAAACAGTACCATTGAGGAAGAAAAATGGGAGGTGTCTCAAGAAACCAGGATGGATGACTAAAGAACTTTCAATGGAGCTAAGTTTTAAACGGAACATGTATAGGAAATGGAAATAGGGGGAAATCAGCAAAGAAGAATTCAAACAGATAGCGAACACATGTAGGAGTAAAGTCAGAAAAGCTAAAGTGCAGAATGAGCTCAGGCTTGCTAGGGAGGTTAAGAACAATAAAAAGGGTTTTTTTGGGTATGTCCGCAGCAAAAGGAGGAAGAAGGAAATGATAGGGCCACTACGTGGAGAAGATGGCAAAATGCTAACAGGGGACAGAGAAAAGGCAGAATTACTCAACACCTTCTTTGCCTCAGTGTTTTCAGAAAAGGAAAAGGAGGACCAACCTGAGGAAAATGGAACAGAGGACACAATAGGGGAAATCCAGCTCAAAATAAGTAAAGAGGTAGTACAGGAATACCTTCTTAATCTAAATGAATTTAAATCTCCAGGACCAGATGAACTACATCCAAGAGTATTAAAAGAGCTGGCAAATATAATCTCAGAGCCATTGGCAATAATATTTGAGAACTCCTGGAGAACAGGAGAAGTCCCAGCAGACTGGAGGAGGGCAAACGTTGTTCCCATCTTCAAAAAGGGGAAAAAAGAGGATCCCAACAACTATCGTCCAGTTAGTCTGACATCAATACCAGGGAAGATTCTAGAACAGATCATTAAACAGAGAGTCTGTGAACATTTAGAAGGCAATGCCATAATCACAAAAAGTCCGCATGGGTTTCAGAGAAACAAGTCATGCCAGACTAATCTGATCTCTTTTTTTGATAAAGTTACCAGCTTGGTAGATGAAGGGAATGCTGTGGACATTGCATACCTTGATTTCAGTAAGGCCTGTGACAAGGTTCCCCATGACATTCTTGCAAACAAGCTTGTAGAATGTGGGCTAGACAAGTTAACTGTTCAATGGATTTGTAATTGGTTGACCGGCCGAACCCAAAGGGTGCTCAGCAGTGGCTCCTCTTCGTCTTGGAAAGATGTGACCAGTGGGGTGCCACAGGGTTCTGTCCTGGGCCCAGTGCTATTCAACATCTTTATCAATGACTTAGATGAGGGAATCAGGGGCATACTTATCAAATTTGCAGATGACACCAAATTGGGAGGAGTAGCTAATACCCTAGAGGACAGGATCAAAATTCAGAATGACCTGGATAGACTGGAGAGCTGGGCCAAAGCTAACAATATGAAATTCAATACGGAGAAATGTAAAGTACTGCATTTAGGGCGGAAAAATGAAATGCATAAATATAGGATGGGAGAGACCTGGCTGAATGAGACTATGTGCGAAAGGGATCTAGGAGTCCTAGTAGACCACAAGTTGAACATGAGCCAACAGTGTGATGCGGCAGCTAAAAAGGCCAATGCAATTTTGGGCTGTATCAATAGAAGTATAGTGTCTAGATCAAGGGAAGTAATAGTGCCACTCTATTCTGCCTTGGTCAGACCTCACTTAGAATACTGTGTCCAGTTCTGGGCACCACAATTCAGAAAGGATATTGACAAATTGGAGCGTGTCCAGAGAAGGGCAACTAAAATGGTGAAAGGTCTGGAAACAATGCCTTATGAGGAGAGACTTAGGGAGCTGGGTATGTTTAGCCTGGAAAAAAGACGGTTTAGAGGCGATATGATAGCCCTGTTTAAGTATTTGAAGGGATGTCACGCTGAGGATGGAGCAGGCTTGTTTTCTGCTGCTCCAGAGACTGGAACACGGAGCAATGGGTGCAAGCTCCAGGAACAGAGATTCCACCTCAACATGAGGAGGAACTTTTTGACAGTAAGAGCTGTTCGGCAGTGGAACACACTCCCTCGGAGTGTGGTGGGGTCTCCTTCCTTGGAGGTCTTTAAACAGAGGCTGGATGGCCATCTGTCGGGGATGCTTTGATTGTGATTTCCTGCGTGGCAGGGGGTTGGACTGGATGGCCCTCGTGGTCTCTTCCAACTCTGCAATTCTATGATTCTATGATTCTATGATTCTATCTCACATGCATTACAGAAATAATGTATTAAACCTCACAAGCCCCATGTGGCAGATACATCATATAGAATGGGAGAATACAGAACAACAAGATCATCTGCATAGAGGCAAGAATAATTATGGTAGTTCTTAAAAGGCTTTGGAGCATTCTATACACAAGAGGAAGACTCTGGGAATGAAATCCCACCCCCTCCCCACCCCGTTCCTTCAGTTTTCTGAACTCCATTTTACATTGGTCTGTTTCAGACAAAAGAAACTCTGCTCCAGAAACTGTAGTAATGGTTAAATGGTCCAAGAATAAGCACTGGGTTAACACAGTTCTCCCACTATCATTTTTCTCACATGTCCCATAATAGAAAACTGTCATTTGTCAAACCTGTTTTTGTTGGAAATTAAACTAGTTTCCCATTTGGGATGTAACAGAAAACAGGTGTGATATCCTGGGTTGTAATCAGAGATTCAGAGATCAAACCATAAGTTACCCAGACCAGGTATAATGGTAAACTGTGGCTTAACAAATCCCCAACACTGTTTTGTTATGGCACAGAGAACAACCTTTACAGCCCCAAGGGCTACACTGATGTTGGATCAGGAAGCACACACACAGTAACATAAATATACACATACAGACATGCACACCCAAAGACACACCCAGTGTTCTGTTTTGCATTGCCCATAAAACTGTGATGAAGAATATGTGGCCGTTCAAATGTTGAACTGCCACATCTGGAAAGCCAAATGTTCCCCATTCCTGCCATAAAGGGTTCTATGAACCCCAATCACACACTGCAGTGTTAATTTTAAAAAGCAGGGTCCAAAAAAGGAGTCAATTACCATTACAATTACCCCCACTTTCAATTATTTTATTTTCCAAAGGACCACTTAATTTTGTTCTTATTTGTCCTACATCTTGTTAAGACTTTTCACTGCCTTTTTTCTGTGCGTGCCACAGCAAGGATTTTAAAAGCCCCTTTAAAATATGTTGATGTTTACAGTGTGGCTGCCTTGTGCACCAAGGAGCTTTGTCTTCCAATCTATTGGGACATTGGATCTTCTCAAAGAAACTCTCAGCTTATTTGAAAAGAATGGCAAGTCTGGTCTCCCTCTGCCCCTGGCCACAGCTCAGAGCAGCTGTGGTAGTTACTGCAAACTGATGAGACAAGCTGTTTAGCTTCACAAACTGAGTTTAGAAATTATGGAACATTCCCCCCCCCCCAAAAAAAACACCCACAACATACGGGAGACTTCTTTTTATAAGCTTTGTAGTTCCAAAACCATTCAGTCAGACCACCATCAAACACAGTTAAGCCAAGGATTACACTGGAATGTATTTCCTTGTCAATGACAAAGGAGACTTTCCAAAGTCTAATCCACAGGCCTCATTCAAGTAAATGTACATACTTCAGAATCCACACAAGCTCCAGAAACTGAAGTTGCCTGGTACCCAAATGTACTGTATGGAGGAAATAAGCCAACCCAACAGATTTTATCCTCTAGGTATAAGCATTTCCTGTAGGAATTTAATGTACCAAAGAACACAATGGTCTCAGTATCCGCTGAGGTTTGGTTCCATGGATACAAAATCCATGGATGCTCAAGTCCCATTACGGTATTTACAATGACGTAGTAAAATGGCATCCTTTATATAAAATGGTGAATAGCAAGGTTTGCTTTTGGATTTGCCCCTCACCAAAAAAAAAAAATAAATAAATTGAGCCATGGTTGGTTGAATGCAGAAACTGTGGATATGGAGGGCTGAATGTATACTTTTTTGTAAGTAGCTGGTTCATTGCCACATAATCTTAAACCATTATTTAGCATTATGAGGATGACTCTGAAGGAACCCAAGCAAAGTATCAGGCTTACACGTGTTTTCCCTTCCCCTGTCCTCCTCCCATGCAACTGAGATAACAACTTAGAATCACAGAAATGTAAGAGTTGGGAGCTGCTGCAAGGGCCATCTAATCCAACCTGCCACCATGCAGGAATACACAACTAAAGCACTCCTGAAAGATGCCCATCCAACCCCTGTTTAAAGACCTCCAAAGAAGAAGAATACACCACACTCCAAGACTGCCTATTCAACTGCCAAATAGGTCTTACAATTTGTGGGTTATAATTTCACTGTCTACAAAAGCAGGTTGCAGTTACATACAAACCATGGTTTAAAATCTGCTTGTTTAGAAACTCACCAGGTTTTGTATTAAACCTCGATTTCTCATTCATACATAAGGGCAAGTTAACGTTCATGAAAACTGGAACTAAATTCTGACAAGACTTCTATACCCAGTCAGGCAGGAAGCAGAATGGAAAGGGATGTAGTATGTGACCTTGCCACTTTATAGGGTTCATACCAGTGCATAAACACAGTGCAAAGCCATGACCAAAAGCAGGAGATACTTTGGCTTTTTAGAATGTTGAGCCCCAACTTCTAGGAGCCTCAACCATAAAGGTCAGTGGTAAGGGACTGTGAGAGCTGTAATACAAAAAATATGGAGTATCAAAGTTTCTCCATCCCTGGCTAAGAGTTACACATGAATCAGTTCACCATCAATGCAATACTCTCTTTAGTGACAGAACCTCAAGGAACACTGCAGAACAATGAACTGTCCTTTGAACCCTATTTTTGTGGGGGAAATTTTCTCTGGGAAGTCAAACCTGTCAAGAGGAAGGGTGGAGAAAAGGAACCAGAAGTAGGCTATTCAATGTTATTCACTATCAGATCACAATGGAATTTGCAGGTGAAGTTCTTCAATATGTAAACATGACCATTAGTAATACTTTCTCCCCATCCTATCAGAGGATGGGAGTGTATCTGGAATTTTTAGAAGTCCTGATAATTAATGAGCTGGCCAGAAAGGGGCGGGGGACTTCAAGATAGAGTCAGATCAATTCCTGGAAATACCAAAAGTCACAGAACTTTCTAAAACATCCTTACAAACAAAAACCTCAGCCAAAAATCCAAAGTATCATAGCAGTGGCCTCTTTCTCCAATTAGAGAAAGGGGGGGGGGAGATTCCTGAGCTAAGTCAGAAATTTTGTCAAGTACTTTCCACAGGCACTCCAAGGCCAAAAGGGAGGAAAGATCAGAATACTATATACAGAACAAAATTAAGCCTGTTTCCTCTTACAAGAATGATAAATTTGAGACTGCCAAGATATGGGGCAGTGATATGTGGAAATCTGTTGCATGTGCCTGTCAGCATACCTTTTCCTTGAGTTCTATGTCTTTGAAAATTTAGGGCAAGGGCCATGATTTGCATCTTTCTTGCTCTCATTACATTCTATTCCACTCCCACAATTGTGTAAATTTGCTGAGACCTTAATACCACTCGGTACTGCATGCAAAGTGGGTTTATGTCCACAAAAACTCATGCAAAAATAAAAACCAGTTAGTCTTAAAGATGCAGCTGCATTTCATTTTTTCCTTCTCTCCCTTCCTTTCCCTTTTTTATGCTTGTCTGTGGGGCCAATTATAAATGAACACCACCAACACAACCACAATATTTTAAACCAGTTGTTCTTAACCTGTGGTCTGGGACCCTAGGGGTCCACAATGCCCTCACAGAGGGTCTGTGAAGGCTTGAAGGCTGCTTAGCCCACCTCCTCCCTTTAGGAGTGTGTGCTTATGTGCAACAACCAAGGTGAACAGCGAGCAGTCTGAAGAGCAAAACAGAAAGATAGCCACCTTGAGTCTCATTGCTGGGAGAAAGGCAGGATAGAAATGAATAAAAAAAATAATAATAAAATAACAAAAAGGGAAAGCAGATTAGCCTGCCTCGCCAGCTACCCCAGCATGTGGGAAAAGCATAGGTCTATAAATTTTGTCACCAAAATTGAAATCATAAGTAAAGTGGAGGCTGTTGAATGAGGGGGAAATCATCCTTGCATGCATTTTGGAAGAAGCTTTCAAGTGGTCTCTTCAAGATTCAAACTGTTTTTACTTTGTTTACCTATAAGGTTTACCTGGTTTGGTTGTTTCATTTCACATGTGCATCATGTTAGTTTTGAATAAAAAGTTTGCTGAAACATGTTGAACTGCTCCTCTTTTTTGTGGTGTCGGAACCTTTCTCTATTCTTTCCATATTATTTCCACCTCTGGCACCAAAGTTTCTGTCAAATAAGAAAAGCCCAAGAACACATCAACATCATTAACTAAGGCTATACTCATACTCATTTTAGAAAGAGCAGATGAGGTGTTTAGTCGCACCAAATGTTGCTGTTGTGTGCCTCTGAGTCGTTTCTGACTTATGGCGACCCTATCACAGGGTTTTCTTATCAAGATTTGTTCAGAGGAGGTTTGTCATAGCTTTCCTCTGAGGTTGAGAGAATGTGACTTGCCCAGGGTCACCCAGTGGGTTTCATGGCTGAGCGGGGATTCGAACCCTGGCCTCCAGAGTCAAACCACTATCTAACGCTGGCTCTAGTCTCTCCAGATAGTGCTTATATCTTATGGTAAATGGGGGGGGTACTTATTAATTTAGGTGAAGTATAATGGAGGTACATGCAGAGTGATAATTTTTACTTCACCACTCCCACCAGCTAGTTTTCTTGGTCTGGTTTCTTTTAAAAGAATGTTCTCTTTCTTTATCACATTGGTTGCTTAACTACAAAATGAGTCATCACTTCCCAAACGGAAGTACACAGGACATGGGCAGGAAGAAAGAAAAGTGTTCTATGATATCTAAAGGAAGAACTAACTTAACAACATTTGAGTGTTAGAATTCTTGCTCTGTTCTTTACAATGCTGTCATGGAGCCCTGTTGCCATAATACCCGTTGTTATTGTTCTGTGCCTTCAAGTCATTTCAAACCTATGGTGACTCTAATGCAAACCCATCACCGCACTTTCTTGGCAAGTTTTATTCAGAGGAGGTTTGCCATTGCCTTCCTTTGAGGCTGAGAGAGTGTGACTTATCCAAGGTCACCCAGTAGCTTTCCATGGCTGATCAGGGATTCAAACCCTGGTTTCCCATAGTTCTAGTCTAACATTCAAACCACTTCGCCACACTGGATCTCACCATGATGCCTACCTGATACTAATGTTACAGTTCCTTCTTCAGCATCAGCTTTGAAAACAGTGCTGATTTATCAAAGACAGAAGTGCTTGAGGAATTCAGTCTTGTAAACAGGCACTCAAATCAGCCAGACAAACATGTGGATCAACACAGGTTGACCCTATATCTGTGGGGGATACATTCCAAGACCACCACCACCCATGGATACCTGAAACCATGGATAATAGGGAACCCTATTATTTTCAATGAGATGAACGCCAGAAATTGACCATAGAATCACATTAGAGGACCTAGAAATGCCTAGAGAGAATATAGTTTTTTGGACATGGATAAGTGAAACCGTGGATGCCGAATCCATGGATATGGGGATTGACCTATATTTAACTATCTCTAGACTTTACATTTTCCTCATATTCTGATGTGGGTCTTTCCATTTTAAGGGGGAAAAAACATCCAAATGCATCCAAAGATATACATTTTGAAAAAAAAATGCATCTTATAAATTTTTACTTGAGCATATTTGTAACATCTGTGCAATTGTGCAAATAATTTGTGCAACTGTTGGACTTACCGACAACCTGAACAAATCCATTCAAGGGAAGTCAATTGCCTCCTCGTGCTTTGGACAGTGAATGAAGTGATCGCTCAGAGTAGCTTTTAAGTGTTTATTATGCACGGCAGAGCCTAGTTGAAATTTCTCAAAAGATTTTTTTTTTCCCCTGAGAAAATATATATCTTTATTCTCTTTCTGATACGACCATTTTGGCTACTTTGTTCTCCAAATATTCACTAATATTCCCAACCACCACACATAATGCCCTGAAACAACATGAAATCTAAAGCATCACACAGGAGACAACATGGTGGCCAGGATTTGGTGAAATCGGTCCCACTATTTCTGTGCCTGCAAATAGGCTGGAAAATATCATGAGGCTGTTTGCACAAAGCTCTAGTGATTAGCTCAAATTCAAAAATTCTGGTGAAAATACAGATGTGAAGAGAGTCATTCTAGAATAGAGAATCCTCTATTTCAATCTGCTGACTTTTTTGCCCTCAGTTTCGGTTCCAGCACTTCAGACCATTAGTCTGAACGGCCGGAGACAAATGCACAAAAATAAAGATGAAAAAGGAGAATAATTTTTTTCAGCCTAACTGATTTCACAGGTTTTTTTCCTCTCTGGGAGGAAAAAAAAAGGAAGAAGGTTTTATGCTACTCTGAACAACCTACAGGAAGGGTGAGGTTAATCTCCAAACGTCACAAACTGGCAAAGTATTATAGCTGGTTTATTTTTCAAATCTGTGAAAACAGTCAGTTGTGGAGGGGAGGGAACCCACGTTACTGTTGCAGCAGAAAAGGCCAAGGCAGGTGGTGCTACTGGGGTGATAATATGATTTCAAAAAAGAAGGGATTTTATAGGATTTCTCAGCCCATAAGGAAAAGGTGGGAACGTGAGGCATTTCACCAGAATGAAGATGCTGGCTTTTCAAACTTCCCCTATACTAATCATAAACTCATTCCTAAAACTATGGATCTTTACATAGGCAAAACAGTATTGTCCATGCGCAAGAGGGAGGTACCAAGATGTTTAGGGAACCCCCAAGTTTTGCAGCATATAAGCATATTTGGGGAGAACTCTAAAGGACAAAGCACAACCAAGGTGAAAATACTCCTCAGAGAATTAAAGGAGAATTTGTGTTGTCTAAATGGGATCCCACATCAATCTACCTTATTTGGAAGGGGGAGCCAAAAACGCCTAATACTCCATAGGAAAAGACTTCGCAACTTTGCCTGTATTTTTTTTTTAAACGCCGAAGGAAATGCACATTCCCACTTGTTGGGACAACCAATTCGCTTTGATGCACATTCCTGTTAAGAGTGGAAGTGGAAAGCTGATTGGTCAGACTTGCACAGGGGGTGGGGTTTGCTGGCAAGGCAAGTGCCATGTTGGATTCCCACCATAGCAATCGTGTGCTGAGGCAACAAAATTGCATTCTCTCTCTTTTTTTTCTGTTTATTTAAGCGGAATATCATGCTTCCGCACCTTGGATATGCTTTTAAAAAAATACGGTTCAGCTGTGGTAACTGCTGAAAATAACAACACGAGCAATGCATCCACCATCTTGATTTGCAGGCATGCCCATTTGAACAACCAACACGGATAGCTTCGCATGCCTACGAACTTGACAGAAAATCGTGGAGACAAATGAAAGCTGCTGTGAATTGGTGTTAGTGTGCTTCAGTCCACATTTTATAGCCTCGTATAGACAACACCCAAGACTGTATGCTCACAGGACTGACAGGTTGTGGCAGGAGGATTCTAAAAAATGGAACTACATTTCCATGATACTTTGCCTTTTAGAACAAAGAGAAACAATATTTGCAATTTTAGAAATGCAGGTCCTGTTCTCCCCCCTCCCATATCTGCAAGGGTTTGGTTCCCAGACTTACTGTGGATACTGGAAACCGTGGACAATAGCAAACCCTATTAAAATAAAAGATTTCTGGTACAAACATACCATAGAGTTGTGTTGGAGGACCTACAAAATGCCTAGAGAAGATGCCTCTGTAGGCATCCAGCACAACTCTATGGTATGTTTCCTTGCTTTTTCAGTTGTGGTTAACTGAAACAGCAGATATTGGTTCCGCAGATATGGAAGGCTACCTGTAGCTATTTTGCCACTGGCACCATAATAAATTCAGTAGCCTGGGTGGAGTGTGGCTTCCCAATTGGTATTGGAGTATCCAACATGGCTCCCCACAGCTGCATTCTAGAGAAACATGATCTGTAGAAAGAAGCTTTATACCCTTGAGCAGAAACTATGAATATTTTAAACTGTTGAGACTAAGATGAAATCATGTGCAACAGTTTTTTTAAAAAAAAGAAATGTATTTTTAAAAGCATTTTACTGTTCCTGAAAAGATGTTTTATATTTCCAGTCACTCTGAGTTTTCTGTGCAGTAAGGCAGGATATAAATAGAGCAAACAGGAATGAGAGCTGAATGTGAAAGGAGTAAATTCTGGGTTGTAGACGGTTGAGCATATTTTGAGCATTCCTGGTATGTCCTTTAGCATTTGGGTGGCAAGAAATGGAAATGGAAATACAATTAGATTCATTCCTACCACCCCATTTGGTTTAAATATTTTGATAGGCACTAGCGGAAACTGATATTAAAAATGCTGGGCTATTACCTAACAAAAGCACCCAAGCTGGGCTGTGATTGCCAATTTATGGCAGACTTATCAGCTATGATAGGATAGCTATGTAGACTCCAGCAGGAAATACAGTAATTGTCTTTATATTCTTTTAAGTGACCAAAGACTCAAAATATTGAAATGAACGATTCAGGCTCCTTGTTTTAATATCATCTGCTTATCCCAATAACATTATCCTTGGAGTTCCTTGAAAATGAGACAAGGGTAGCCAATGATTATACTAATTATAGCTGTTACCCATCAATGACCAATTTGTGGTTGCAATGCAATCTTCCATGCAACTTTATTGTTTCTAGCCATAGACTCTCACAGCTTAGTACACAGAAATATGAAATACAGAATACATACAATCTTTTCTTTTTTTCAAAGTTTTTGGAATTTTAGTCTGATACCATTTTGTAATCTTGTATATTCTGATTACATGTATTGGTCAGTTCTCTTACTCTCTGACCAATGCATGTAATCACATGCATTGGTCAGTTTGTTTTATTTTTATATATTTTTTGCTGTTTCATACTATATTGTTGTTTTCGTAGTTATCTGGATAATTTGTTTTGCAATTGTTTATAGTTTTATGTTTATTATCCCTTCCTTCCCTCTGTGTATTTATGTATACATTTTTATTTTATTATTTTAGATGGTAAGCCTTTGGCAAGACCCATTATTATTGTTGTTTCTGCTTGTTTTACTTTAAAGCACCATGTAAATAGATGGCACTATATGAATAAATGACAATAATTTAAAAAACACTAACAAACAAAGGGCATGCCTAAAAGGAACAAAGGACATGCCTAAAAGGAATGAGTAAAATCTATAATGAAATTTCTTTTCTAGCACAAAAGGCACAGTAAACCCTCCTCCATATTGTAACATAGGTATCAAAAACCTTTTTAAAAGGAACAACCCTTACTGTTCATGCTGCCTGCCTGTGATAAGCTTGTGACAAATGTATTGTCTGTCAGCTTGGTTTCTATTACCAGATAATCGCCTAACACATAAGGATCAGTGCCCGATGTTAAGCAATGATAACTTATCATTGAACATGTGAATCCAGGGGCTTGTCTATATGGCAAAAATACTCCTCATAGAATTCAAGGAGAATACATTTTGTCTAAATGAGATCCTGCACCAATCCACCATATTTGGAACGGGGGCAAAACTGCCAAATGTTCCACAGGAAAAGCCTTTGTGGCTTTTTCCATATTTAAAAAAAAAACATTGAAGGAAATGCACATTCCCACTTGTTGAGCCAACCAACTTTGCTGCGGATTCCTGATAAGAACAGAAATGGAAAGCTGACTGTTCTGATGTGCGCAGTGGGTGGAGCTTGCTGGCAAGGCAAGTACCTGGACCCCCCATGTTGGATTTTCACCATAACAATCGTGTGAGGGTACAAATCAGCCTTCGACCCCCCCTTTTTTTGTCTGTTTATTTAAGTGAAAGATTGCACTTCTGCACCTTGGATATGCATTAAAAAAATACTGTGCGGCGGCGGCAACTGGTAACAATAAAAACAAGAGTAATTCACTCGTGCCCACCATCTTGATTCACAGGCATGCCTGTTTAACAACGAACACAAATAGCTTTGCATACCTGTGATCTTGGGGGGGAAAGCATGGAGACAAATGAAAGCTGCTACACATTGGCATTGGTGCTCACCTATCCACATTTTATAGCCTCATATAGACAAACCCCAGGAAAGGTCTTTACAGTTATCAACTGCATAATTGTTCTGAAATCAAAGGCTTTCACAGCCAGCATCCATATATTTTCCTTGGTTTTTTTCTGGGCTGTGAGGCCGTGTTCTGGAAGAGTTTATTCCTGATATTTTGCCTGCATCTATGGCTGGCATCTTCAGAGAATGGTTGGGTAGGAATGTTTGTGGGGTTTATATACTACGATCCCCTGTTGTCCATGGCTTCCCAGACCACAAGGGAAATGGGAGAGATAAACAACTTCTATAAATGAAAAATTATGTCTGACCCACAAATCAAAAAGCCAGGAAGAGGAGAGAACTTCAGTTGCCGTGCACATGGAACTCTGAGAAAGAGCATCCAAACCTCACTTCAAACTGCTTATAGTCACTGTTTATTCCATACAGGCCCATGAAATTTCTGCCCCTCCAGATGTTGTTGGACTCCATGATGGGTGATAAGATTAGTAGTTAATGGATATCTGGAGGACCTGCCTTGGACCAGGTTGGGCAACTATGGTCTTTCGTATTTTCTGGCCTACACTTCTCATCAAACAGAGCCCACGTAGTTAATAGTGAGGCATTGTGGGAAATGTAGGGGTTGTCCAAACAGTGAAAATAACCCTCATGGAATTTGCTTGGACGGTGATCTGTCGAAATGGACATTCACATCAATATGTTGTATTTGGAGTGGGGGCAGCCAAATCCACCATAAACGCCATTGGGGAAGCCTTTGCAGCTTTTCCCGGAGTTTTTAAAATGCTCTGTACGAAGGTAATAAACCATCATCATGGAAGAACTCTAATATCTCACTGATATTGAAAGAGAACAAAGACCCAGAAGAACTAAAGAATTAGAGGCTGATTTCACTTTTAAATGTTGATTATAAAATATTCACATCGATCTTGGCCAAAAAATTTAAAAAAACTTTGAATGGATCCATGATGACCAAATGGGGTTTTTACCAAAAAGATATTTAAGAAGCAACACCAGAACAGTCTTAAATCTGACTGAGTACTTTGATAAACACACAGAGAAAAAGCTAGCACTTATTTTCATAGACTCAGAAAAAGCCTTTGATCGCGTAAACTGGTATTTTATGTGGGAAACCTAAGAAAGATTAGATATCAGCAGTAACTACATGAACTGGATTAAAGCAATTTACGAACACCAAACAATTCAAATTATAGTAAATGGAGAAAAAAACGCAATTAAAATCAAAAAAGGATGTCCCCTCTCTCTGCTATTATTTATAATAGTTTTAGAGATACTATGTAGGAAGATAAGATCAGATCAAAAAATACAAGGAATTCAAATTAAAAGACATATGTAAATTACGTGCTTTTGCAGACAATCTTGTTATCTCCTTAGAAGATCCATTAGAATCTATTCAAGCACTCCAAGCTACTTTAGAAGAATATGGTAATTTAGCAGGATTTAAGGTTAACAAAGAAAAAATGGTAGTTCTCACTAAAAACTTAGATAAAAAGGAGGAATTGTAATTGAGTGGGGGGGGAGGGGAAACAACTTTAAGATAAAGAAGAAAGTTAAATATCTAGGAATTACAATTACCAAAAATAATATGGACTTAATTGACAACAATTATAAAACGGTATGGGATGAGATTTTAAAAGATCTGAAAAAAATGTAAAAAATTAAATTTATTTTTATTAGGGGGGATATTAACTATGAAAATGACAATCTTACCTAGAATGCTCTTTTTATTTCAAAACCTTCCAATGCTACTTGGAATAAGAAACCAAGAGTAAAATGGAAAATACTATAAGATAAGAAGGAAAGGGGAGGCTTAAGACTACCCAATTTAAAACTATATTATGATGCATGTGGCTTGATATGGTTATATGACTGGTTTGTATTAAATAATAATAGAGTAACACTCTTGGAAGGAGCAAATTTAAGATTTGGATACACACATATCTTTGGTATGGTAAAGCCAAAATAGATAAAAACTCTAATAATAATTTCATTAGGAATGCATTATTAAAGATATAGATGAAATTAAAATCTTAAATATATAACAAATTACCCCTATGGATTTCACCACAGGAAGCTTTTCAACATACTGAAACGATATATGAAGAAACTGGTGGATGTATAAAGACTTACGTACTAATATTCCACAAAGGGATAAATAAATTGAAAACAAGAGAAGAACTTGAGGGGTAACAAATGAAATGTAATTGGTTTCAATATCAACAAATTACTGAAAGATATAAAATGGATCAGAAATTACAAGGAATAGAACAATATAAAACAGATCTTGACTTATTGATAAAGAATAAAGACAACTATGCAAGATATCAAACATTTATAAGCTACTACTGAAACTAACAATAAAGGAGTATATGGTCCAATGGTCTGAGAATATAGAACGTAACATACATTAACAGAATGGGGAAAAATATGGAGGAAAGACATAACAGTTTCCCCATGTAGTGAACTCAAAGAAAATTGTTACAAATTAATGTTTCATTGGTATATGACACCTCAAAAGTTAGCAAAAATGTACAAAGAAAAGAAACGCCTCTGTTGGAAATGTGGAGAGTTAGCTGTTGCTTTTTTTTCCCCCCCTATGTGGTGGTCATGTAAGGTAGCAAAAAAATCTGGATTAACATACATAATATGATAAGGAAAATATTAAAAATTAATGCCAAGTTAAAGCCAGAACTATGTTTGTTAAATGTGTTTGATAAGGAAATTCCTAAATAACAAAAAACTATCATCCTATACATGATCACCATAGCAAGAATAATATATGCAAAATATTGGAAACAAACTAAAACTCCAGATTTAGATGAACAGTTGTTCAAATTGCTAGAATTAGCAAAAATGGAACAATTAACATGTTGGATCAGGTACTAATCTACAACAAAATTTGGAGAAAATTGGGAAAAAAATAATCGACTTTTGGAAAAAGGAATTGGGGGAAATGTTATATGGTTTACAGACTAATGACAATAATGACTATTAGACTACTACAGTATTTGCGTAAGTCTTCTGTAGGAGATACAAATTCGTGAGGAGTGTAAACTTTTTTGTAAACTTATGGTTATATTGTATATGGATTATTATTGTGAAGTAACAAATAATGAGATACTATGAGGGAGAACCTGTAACAATGTATGGAGCAAGTTTCAACACAATTGGAGAAAGAAGTTATCAATATGTTTTGTTCGTATTTTATATTATGCTTTTGAAAATAAAATAATATTCACTCATTATGACAGTCACATTTGCAGCACTGCACTTTTCCATAGGAGAGGTAGCACAAGCTGATTGGTTGGACAAGCATGGGGGTGGGGCTTGCAAACAGGGCAAGCGCCTGCTGCCACCATTTTGGATTTTCAGCTAAACGAGAGATCGGTAAGTTGATAGAACAGCAATCTTTTCCTCTTTTCTCTATTTTTTTCTTTTGTAAATGTGAAATATCACTTGTGCACACCACAGTAAACTTTTTTTAAAAAACAAATTTAAGTGGCAGAAGATTTAAAAGCGTGAGTAATTCACTTACGGATGCCATCTGCCATGGGATCATGCAAAGTTTATGGGGGGCTGTAAAACTATTAAGACAGGCTGCAGCTGCTGCAAACTGCTATTACTCTGGAGCAATCCGTCCGTCCCTCCCATATAGACAGGGCCATAGTTACAAGACATCTAGAGGGCCGCAGTTTCCCTGCACAAATAAGCCTGTGCCCTATTTAGTATTTATATACAGTTGGTACATTACTTTTTAAAAGGTAGCATGTTAGGCATTACTTATTACAGGTCAACCGCCTCCTATGTGCAGGACCAATATCCATGGTTTAAATTCTCCATTGTCCAAAAAAAGGGGGGTCTCTATAGGCATTTCCTAGGTCCTCCACTGTGATTCTATGGGGTTTGCTATTACCCACAGTTTCAAGTATTCACAGTAAGTATGGGAGCATCTCCACCACGGATATAGTGGGTGACCTGTATCTTACTTTTTATTTTTGCATTTCTGGTTACAAGGTAGCCATGTTAGTTATTAGTTAACATTTAAAGGGTAACATACTACTTTTTATTATACAGATTGCCCCCCCACCATATCCATGGAACCAATATCCACTTCAGTTATCCACACCTGAAAAAATAGGGACACACACCATAGAGTCATGCTGGAATATGCCTAGAGAGATGTCCTCTCTAAGCATCTTCTAGGTCCTCCAATGCAACCCTATGGTATGTTTGTACAGGAAGTCCTTTATTTTAACAGGTTTTGCTGTTATTCACAGTTTCATTTATAAATGGTAAATCTGGGAAGTATCACTCATGGATATGAGGGGCAACCTGTATTTTGTTTTTTTTTAAATTTTAAAAAGACAATAAATAGTAAAATAGCTCCCCAAAATTCCCTTTTAAAGGGATCCACAAAATTAAGACTGTATATGTAACCAGCATTCATTACTCACTATATGCATATACACACATGCAACACACAAAGACACTACCAGCAGTTACATTATTTTGCAAAACTAATATCCTGCTCTCACTGACACTCAAAGGTTTGTTTTTTTTTAAACAGATAACATCATTACTTGTAATGTGTTATTTCCAAGCTGGGTGTTTTCAGAGACATCCCAGTAATGCTGAGAAACAGCTCTGTGGGATGGGCGAACTTTACTGAGTTGTCATTAAAGTGGTGGGAATTTAGTCAAAAGAGACAGTGGCTTGGCTTAGAACATCTGGTGAGCTCATGGCTGAGGTAAGATATGAATCATGTATGTTCAAGCTCAGGGAGAAGGCACTCATTTGCTATAGTGGGGGGAAATTACAAGCATAAGTAATAATAAGGAAAAGTGGCCCATACTAAGAGAATTACTGTTTCCATTATGTGCGTGTGCATGTGCCTTCCAGTCACCCATGGACTTATGCGACCCCTTGAATTTCATAGGGTTTTCTTAGGCGAGGAATACTCAGAGGTGGTTTTGCCAGTTCCTTCCTCTGAAATATAACCTACAGCACCTGGTATTCATTGGTGGTGTCCCATCCAAGCACTAACCAGGGCTGACCCTGCTTAGCTTACAAGATCAGATGGGATCTGGTGCCTTTAGGGTACTGTACATACATTCAAAATAGGGAAGATTCAGGGGTTGTCCAAATGGTGGGGAAAAAAACCTCATGGAATGTGAGGAATCTTACTTGTCTTAATGGCATTCCATGTGATTTCGCCATGTTGTGAAGGAAGGGGGCAAAAAAGGCCAAAAATCTCACCAGAAAAGCCTTCATGGCTTTTCCAATCTTTTAAAAAATAACAACGAGGTGGTGTGCATTTCTGCTCATTAGGACAAACAAGTCGATCTGATTCGCTTACCCAAATGAGAGGAAGCGTGAATCTGATTGGCCGGATGAGCACAGGAGGCAGGGTTTTCTAACAAGGCAAGTACCCGCTGCTGCCATGTTGGATTTTTGCCTCAGTGGACAAGTGCTAAGGCAAGAAAACAGGATGTTGGGGGTTTTTTTGCTATTGTGTTCAAGCGAAAAATTGCTCCATTGAACCTTGGACATCAGTTTTTTAAAAAAATAAGGTCAGCAGCGGAAAACTGAGGTAAGTGCAAACGTGAGTAAATCACTTGCAGCTACCATGTTTACTAGTGGGCATGGGTGCAAAAAAAAAAAACCACAAAAAAAACCCATTAGGACAGGTTGCAGCTGCTGCAAAATGTCATTACTATGAGGGGCCAATCACCATTCACATGCAAATTCCCTTTCCACCTCACAATCCACTCCTGCCACTCAATCTGCATCTACATCCCCAGCCTCACAAGGGCCCCTCCCTCCTCTCACTCCCTCAGCCAATCACCAATCACATGCAAATTCCCTCTCCACCTCACAATCCACTCCTGCCACTCAATCTGCATCTACACCCCCAAGCCTCACAAGGGCCCCTCCCTCCTCTCACTCCCTCGGCCAATCACCACCCACATGTAAAACAATGCAATATTTTAGAAATTTAGAAAGATGATAAATCATAACAGTAGTTCCCAATGGGAAATACAGTCAAATGTAGGTGGTATACTATTGCAAAGTGTGTTTGGGGGACTGAAATAATTGCATGTAGCTGAATTGCATTAACCTTTCAAATCTACTATAACGGTGTATGTGATGCCGGATACAGCTACAGTTGTCCCTTCCTATTCGCTGGGGTTTGGTTCCAGGACCCCCCGTGGATACCCAAATCCGTGAATACTCAAGTCCCATTAGATGCAATGGCATAGCAAAATGGTGTCCCTTATATAAGATGGCAAAATCAAGATTTGCTTTCTGGATTATTATGTTTTTAAGAATATTTTCAAGCCATGAATACTTAAATCCGTGGATACCAAATCCATGGATATGGAGGGACAACTGTAGTAGTAATTTAAAGCCATTTTGCTGTTGCTGTGTGCCTTCAAGTCATTTCTGACTTATGGTGACCCTATCACAGGGCTTTCTTGGCAAGATTTGTTCAGAGGCGGTTTCCCCTTGCCTTCCTCTGAGGCTAATAGAATGTGACTCACTCAAGGCCACCCAGTGTGTTTTCAAGTCCGGGGGGGATTCGAACCCTGGTCTGCAGAGTCCTAATCCAATGCTCAAACCACATTTTAAAAGCACTTAAAGCATACCCCATCTGCAACAGCCAGTTACCGATCAAAGGCCTTTCCTTACAAAAAGGTCTTTGCCTACCAGCATAAAGAGAGCAGAGAGAGGGCAACCTATGGGAAGGAATTTCACAACCTGTGAGCAGCCACTGAGAAGGCTTTCTCCTCATCCTCACCTGTAATAGTGATGGTAGTAAGAAAAAGTCCTTCTCTCAGGCAAGTTCATATAGGGAGACAGGTGTCCTTCAGATAGCCTGGACCCAAGCTGCATAAGGCTCTACAGGTCATAACCAGCACTCTGAATTCCGTCTGGAAACAGACCAGCAGCAAGTGAAGCTTTTGGAACATGGGAGTTATATGTGCTCTGTAATTAGCCCCATTCTGCAGACTAGCAATAGCATTTGGGATCCACTGACATTTCTGAACAGTTTCCAAAGATTGTGGAGTGTGTTACTGTAATCCAAACGGCAAGTAACCAAGGCATGTGCCATTGTGGCCAGATCTGACACCTCTAGGAATGGGCACAACTGGCACACTAGCTTTTAACACTGCCAATGTGCTCCTGGACACCATTGAAACCTGGGTCTCCAGAGTCAGGTCTGAGTCCGGGAGTATGCCCAAGTTGCAAACCTGAGATTTCAGAGGGAGTGTAACCTCATCCATCACAGGAGGAATTTCTGTTCTTTGATTTGCCTTTTGACAGACCAGGAGCACTTCCCTCTTTCTTGGATTAAGCTTCATCCAGTCTATTATTAACAACAGACACTGGCTTTGTAAAAGGACATAGTATGTGCCTATGTGTTTTATTCCGGGCCAAGAAGGATGAATAAAATCTTTTAGAGAAACCCAACATGCAAAACCTGCAGAATATCAGCCACCAAGAGTTTTCTACCTCCCACTAGCAAATGCTAGCTTTTAGGGATGAAGTGCTAAAGATTTCTTTTAGAACTGTAGTGCAGAAGGAACGGTTTAAACCTACTTTTCCAGCCAACTAAGGTTCTGCCCATGATAACACCCCCGCCAGGGAGCTGCAATTAAAATCAAACACTCCAGAGAGGTAACGGTGTGTGGGGGAAGGCAAAATGAGTCTCACCCCAAATAAGAATCCTGCCCTCCCCAATGAAATTTTCCTTCACTTCCCAAATTTCTAGCACTACAGTAACTTAAAATGTCAGTCTAGCATTTAGAATTACAGTTTAGGCATCCAAAGAAAAGGGGCAGGTAAGATCACAGCAAATGTAGGAGTTCTAGGTGCGAATGGCTTTCAATGTCTCACTATCTACAATACAATTTGGGCTGCAGGAAGGCAGAATATTTATTGGAGGGCAGAATACTTATTGGGAGAAGAATCCCTCATCCACCACCAGTTCAGCTATACCCTTCATACACTTTCAGTGTGATCATGCATTTAACCTAGGCTTTCCTCCTTGATAGTTGAGGATAATGGAGTAATTAGATCTTTACAAGCACCCTTCACAGGTTGCATTGCTCAGCGATGGCACTGGAAACAAATTTGAACATTAAGCCACCACTCAGCACAAACCAAACACATATCCCTCAAGGCCCTTGAGCTCTATTCATATTTACATGGCCACAATTCTGATCCCTTTCTAGCTGATGCCATCAACTCATATTCCTTAATGCAGACAACACCTGCTATAGAACCTGTGGGGCAAATAAGTCGTAGGAAATATGTAAATATGTGGAAATATTGTAGAGCAGAAGCAAGACACTAGGTTAATGAAGCCTGATCTATGACAAGGTGGTCTCTCAGTTATAGTCCAATGCATACGAAGGATGATATGCTGGAGAAAGCAACACACACACAATTTTTCAAGGTCATACACAATTGGTCCAGAATTAAAATAATGGCAAATTGTTGCCATTAAGGAGAAATATTGTAAAACTGAGGCAAAATACTTTCTGACAATTCACAAGGATCAGAATTGTTCCCACTGTGGTAACCAACTGCCACAGCTTTGCCTTCATTGCATAAAAATGAGCTTCAGCAGGTTGTAAGCATGTCAACATGAAGCAAACCTGGAGAATTCAGGAGCAAGGCAGGTGTGACAGACGCCTGCTGGCTGGGAGAGTCAGCAAGGAGACAATAGAGAAGCAAGAGACTGGAGGTGGGTCCCAGCCAGCATCAGATAACAAGAAACACCTGCAGCAGTGGAGAAAAGGGGCTGCCTTGCAAGCTAGCAGATCATTGGGCCATTTAGCTCAGTATTGGCCCTCCAGGTATTTTCATTTCCAACTCCCAGAATCCACAGCCAGCATGGCCAAAGTTCAGAGATTCTAGGAACAGAATTCTAAAACACCCAGAGGGCTACAGGTTAAGAACCACAGGTGCACAGTATGCCAGTCCTTCCCAATCTGGTGCTTTCCAGAGTATGTGTTGACTACAACTTCCATAGTCCCCAGCCAACATGGAACGTTAACACTTCTGGAAGGCACTAGGTTTAGGGAGGCTAGACCATACTGATTTGCAGCAGGTGTATACTAGATCTGTTCACCTCGACCAAGGAATGTCAGGAACAGAACCTGGGATCTTTTCTATGTGAAACATAGGGTCTACAACTGAGCTATGGCCCTCACAAAAGTTAAAGCCCTCTCCCAAAACTGCAGTACCTTAAGAACTGTAAGACACATATTGTTATTGTGTTGTTTCTTCAAGTCATTTCTGACTTACGGTGAGCCTAAGGTGGTGTTCACAGGGTTTTCTTGCCCAGATTTGTTCAAAGGGGGTTTGCCTTTGCTTTCCTCTGAGGCTGAGAGAGTGAGACTTGCCCAAGGTCACCCAGGGGGTTTCCATAGCTGAGCAAGGATTCAAACCCTGGTCTCCAAAGTCATACTCCAATATTCAAACCACTACACCATGGTGGCTCTCACTTATTACAGTATATTTATATTTATACCCCTGCCTTTTCTCCACAACCAGGACTCACGTCAAATCTTTCCAGAACTTCTGTTACAAAGACAGGCAACTGTGGTGTGCCTGGGGACATGTTTCTGCCCCAGCACCTTCAAGAGCTGTATGGACCACCAAAAATGCCAGAAAACCAACAGACAAACTCCCACCATGAACATGGCTGGAAGACTACTTCTGGTTTTGAAAGAGTGGTTTTTAAAAAGAATTGAACAGTGCAGGCAGTCCCTTCAACCAATTTAAAAGGCCGATTGTTATTCCTAAAGATATCAGTCTCCCTTTTTCCTTTTCTGTCAGACAAGCCTGGGGAGTCAAGGGCCACAAAAACAGTCTTGGGGACCATTTATGGTCCCAGGGCCCCATTTTTCCCACTCCTGCTCTACCAGCCAGCATGGAGCCAGGTGGCCTGATGGTTTGACTCAAAAGGTGGTAGATTCCTACGCAACTAAACTTCAGCCAAAAAAATCACACCAACACCCAGTTACACACCACAAGAGAATATTGTTAAGTAGACAGCCCTGCATCTCCATCCTCTCCAACATTTCATTGATGGAAATGGAGATGCATGTGGCCAAACCACATCAATGCATGGTCAAGATGGCAAAAGTGATTTGTGAGAAAGAGCACACAATTTCAGGGGGTGGCAGCCGTTTGCTTCCCCCCCTCCCCAGCCTCCTGGGAGGAAGGGCAAGACTCTACTCCTCCCTTCCTGAGTGAATGAAGTGCCGACCACTTTATGTATGTGTATGTATGTATATATTAGTTATTTATACCCCGCTCTTCAGCCACAAGGCTATCAGAGTGGCTTACAAATTGTTTTAAGCAATAGCAATTTACACATCTACACTGCATTAAGCATTTTCCAAGGTGTGTTAGCTAACTGCCCCCACAAGCCGGGTCCTCATTTTACCAACCTATGAAAGGATGGAAGGATGGGTGAACCTTGGAGCCCTCTGGGATCAAACTTGCAATGTGGTGACTTGCAGGACTAGCATTTAACCACTGTGCCACCAGGGCTCCCTTTACCAGTTTGAACTCCCTTTGCAGTGAGGGAAGTAAGCTGAGGACAAAGGAGGAAAGCAGGAGGAAAAGCAGAGGATCTGGGACATTGCAAAAGCAGCTGAGAAAGTGGGAAGGGAGAGGAGTAAGGGGGGCTGTCCCTCTGAAATCAGGAGAGTTGGGAGAGTATGCCTCTTTCTCAGTCTCTGATTCAAAGCCATCCCAAGGCTGAAGTCTTGCTTTCCGCTAAGCTGGTTTGCCCGAAGACAAACCTGTGGTTAAATGCCAGTCCTGCAAGTCACCACGTTGCAAGTTCGATTCCAGGGGGCTCCAAGGTTCACTCAGCCTTCCATCCTTTCATAGGTCGGAAAAATGAGTAGCCAGCTTGTGGGGGCAATTAGCTAACATACATTGGAAGCTGCATAATGCAGTGTAGATGTGTAAATAGCTGTTGCTTAAAAACAATTTGTAAGCAGCTCTGATAGTCTTTGTGGTTGAAGAGCGGGATATAAATAAATAAATAAATAAATAAAATCCAACCAACCCACTGAATGCCTATCTCCCTCCCCCACCCCCTTTATAGGCATCCAAAGAAACCGACCCGAGCGTCTCTCATCATCTGCTGGGTGTCTAATTAAGAGGTTAGCGCCCAGCCAAAGGGAGGCAGACACAAAAGGAGGCAGAGAGAGAGAAAGAGAGAGAGAGAGGCGGGCCAAAGCGACAAGTTGAAACCCATCTGCGATCCAACAACCCAGGCGCTGCAAGAGAAGGGAAGGCATTGCAAGAAGAGGAGGAGAAGCCAGCCGCCCAGCCGAGCCCTTCCTCCGCCTTTTCGCAGCCTCTCCACCCGCTTGCTTTCCACTCCCCCCCTCCTCCCGTTTCTTTTGCAGCCCAGCGACACCCACCCAACGTGTGAAGGCCAAGGGGGGTGGGGGAGACCCAACGTCCCTTTGCAAGCAAGGACCCCGTTCTGCAAGGGGGTCGACCCCCCCATCTCTTCCCCTCCCTTGCAGGAAGGAGGGACCACCCGGGAGGGGAAAGCCCTGCGTGTGTGCATGTGTGCGTGTGGCTGGCTGGCTGGCTGGCTCCCTGCAGGGCTGGGGCAAAGCACTCACCGTCCGCTCGCCGTGCTGGGGGGGGGTCACGAGAGAGCCCCCCTAGTTCCCCAGTGCCAGCCTTCCTGCCGTCCGCTGGAACCGGGGGTGGTGAGGATGCTCTGGCTCTGGCCACTCCGGAGGATTTGGGGCGGGGTGGGCGGGCTGGAAGTCGCCCTGGCCCCGGGCAAGTGGGGCGGGCGGGCGGGCTGCCTCCTTGCAGAGCGAGAGCCCAGAGAGCCAGCCAGGAGGGCGCAAAATCCGCCCCCGCCTCCTCGGCCGCGCCTGCGCACAGAGGGCGAGCGGGGAGCCGGGCGCAGCTGGCGGGGGATTGGGAATTTTAAGGGGTTAGGAATGCTTTATTGGACTAAGCCCATTCTACTGAAAGATACACCCGGCCGCCAAAGGCCGTAACAATAACGCAAACATAATATCAATTGTTTTCCTCTTTTCTTACTAATACAAAAATAAAACTATCTATCCTAACACTAATACATGTTTCCTCTTAATCTAAAGGCACTATAATCGCATTATGTTGACACAATACAATTACTACTTATTTGGAAAAGAAAAAAAAATAATTTAAAGATTAATTTAAAAAATAATACAAAAATACAATAATAATAATAATAATAATAATAATAATAAAATGCTTATTTATTTAAAATATCCTTTTAAGTTATTGCTGGGGATTGGGGTGGGCGGGGAGGGAGAGGGCGAGGGGAAGGGGCCAAGGCCGGAGCGCCCGGGGCTTGGGCTCTCCTTCAGTCCCTCAGTCCGTCGTGGCGGGTCCGAGCGCAGGCGGGAAGGTCCGCGCCTTCCCACGAGCGCTCCGGAGCCCCGGTGGGAGGGTCTGTGGGCAAGGCGAGAGGGAACCCGAGAGCCCTCCCGCCTGGGGAAGTGGCCACTCTTGCGCAGCCACTGGCCAGCCGCCCTTCGGAGAGTCGCCTCAGGGGCTGAAGAGCCGGGCAGACCCACTTACACAAAGACCTCCAATAAAACCCAGCCGTGGCACCTCTGTTCCTATCCCGCTCCTCAGGGCCCAAGCGCTCTCTAAGCAGCTCCCAACGAGTGTGTTAGCTAATTGCCCCCAACAAGCCAAGTACAGGAGAACTCCCCTTTATCTTCTGGAGAGGGCCCGCAGATACCGAAAACCACGGATAATAGTGAACGCCATGGAAAATGATGGGACTTCCGGTTTACAATACCATCCCATTGCCTTAGAGCAGTGGTTCTCAAACTTCTCGAGCCTACCACCCCCTTTCCAGAAAAAATATTACTCAGCGCCCCCCTGGAAATTTTTTTTTTAATTTTAATAGCAATTAAACAGAAGGATATATGTATGAATGTTTCTAGCTTTTTTGTAAAATATAGTAAAGGAAGGTGTAAATTAGAAACATTGAAGTTTGAAATTATGAAACTATTTCTTGAATCAGAATAGAAAGGTAATACAGTTAATCGCCCCCAAATGCACCTGTGCCCATCACCGTCCCCTGGATCGCTGCAGCGTCCACCAGGGGGCAGTAGCGCCCACTTTGGGAAACACTGCCTTAGAGGACCTAGACAATGGCCAGAGAGGATGCATTTTCTAGGAAGACTCCATGGTAGGTGTGCGGTTTTGTTTCTCATGGATAATTGAGCAGTGGATGATGAATCAGTGGATAGGGGGGGGTCCTACTGTACTCATTTTACCGACCTCAGAAGGCTGAGTGGAACCGTGGAGCCCTGTTGGATCAAACTCACAACCTTGTGGCTGCGGTACTGGCATTTAACCACCGCACCATCACGGCTCCTTCCTTCCCTATTCCATGTTCCATGCAGTTGACTCTTTACTTGAAGGATGAAATTGGATTCTCCACTGTGCTTGAGGCCCATTTAAGGGACTGCATCAATCAATGGGCTGCATCAATAGAAGTATAGTGTCTAGATCAAGGGAAGTAATAGTGTCAGTCTGTTCTGCCTTGGTCAAGCCTCACCTGGAATACTGTGTCCAGTTCTGGGCACCACAATTCAAAAAGGATATTGACAAATTGGAGCGTGTCCAGAGGAGGGCGACTAACATGGTGAAAGGTCAGGAAACCATGCCTTAGGAGGAAAGACTTAGGGAGCTGGGTATGTTTTGTCTGGAAAAAAGACAGTTAAGGGGCGATATGGTATTTGAAGTTCAAGTATTTGAAGGGGTGTCACATTGAGGATGGAGCAAGCTTGTTTTCTGCTGTTCCAGAGACTAGGAAATGGAGCAAAGGATGCAAGCTCCAGGAACAGAGATTCCACCTCAACATTAGGACTTTCTAACAGTGAGAGCTGTTCAGCACTGGAACACACTCCCTCAGAGCATGGTGGGGTCTCCTTCCTTGGAGGTCTTTAAACAGAGGCTGGATGGCCATTTGTCAGGGATGCTTTGAGCGTGATTTCCTGCATGGCAGGGGGTTGGACTGGATGGCCCTTGTGGTCTCTTCCAACTCTACAATTCTATGATTCTACATTGGAAACTGCTTAATGCAGTGTTTCTTCTGTTGCCGTTCAGGTGAGGGGTCTCATCCAGGCACAATTGCTCTCCAGACCTTTAGGACTGCACCTCCCATAATCCTTCAACATTAACTGCCTGCTAAGGCTGATGGGAACTGTAGGGGAAAAAAATGGTCAGGAAGGCACAAAGATTGCCCACCACTGATCTAAAGGAAATTAACAAGGGACTAGCAGTTTCTATTAAACCGGAAGGGAGATTAGATGGTGACAGATGTATATAATATTTCCTAATGCAAAGGTTTTCTCTCCTGCAGGCCATTTGCTGTCCATATGCTATTTTCCAATATATGCCTTTCAAGTTCAGTTTCTTTCAAGTGAAGCAAGAAGTTGGATGAATCTGTGCAGAATGATTTGCAACCACATCTGTAATTAAGATTCAATTACATCTAACACTGAGGAAGTAACCCATCCAAGTGTTCTTTATTGTGTTGTCAGTATAGTGAAAGAGTGAGGCATTGCCAGATTATTTATTCCAATCCCAGCCACCCTTTGTTTTAACAACATCTGAAAATAATGATCCTATTCAATGCGATTAATAATTGCCTGCAGAATTCAGCTGAAACGTCAACATTCATTTACAGTAAAGCATTGGAAAAGAGCATTGTGCTTGCAAAACTCCCATGACCTTTAGCCATCAGGGCTTCCTTATATTTTGCTTTGTTCAGCTCAGGTACCAAAAACCAAAACAAAAAACTCCACCATTTTTAAAAGGCAAAATTAATATCCACATGGAACTGACAATTATGGGTGGTGCACAGACATTTAAATGGCTGCAGATTTGGAAATAAACATAGAAACATGGCTGCTTAATTCATTCTTGGGAGAAACCAAGTAAGCACATTTGCAACATTCACAAGGATTCTTGTTTTATTTTGCATTTCATAGAACCATAGAGTTGGAAGAGACCATAAGGACCATCTAGTCCAACCCCATTCTGCCCTGCAGGAACACACAATCAAAACACTCCTGACAGATGGCCATCCAGCCTCTGTTTAAAAACCTCCAAAGAAGGAGATATGGGTATTCAAAAAGCAGTTGTGACCTGAACCCTAAGTGGTTAGCAAATGATATGGTTAGGGATGGGTCTTGAGCAGCATTTTTTAATGTTTGGTGTTGCCTAAATTAAACACCAGAAATATTTTTGAATTCCATTTATAAATTATGAAGAAAATAATACACACTCTAGAGTTAATTTATTTTTAGTCAGTATCACAAAGCTAAGCTATATGTCATAGCTGACATTCTTCAACTCACAGAAACATCGAATTGGAAAGGACCACAAAGGCCATCTCGTCTAGCCCCCTGCCATGCAGGAATATAACAAAAACACTCCCAAAGGATGGCCATTCAACATCTGATTAAAGACCTCCAAAGAAGGAGAGCTCATTGTCCTCCAAAGCAGTCCGTTCACTGTCAGAGAGCTTTTTCCATCAGGAAGTTTTCCTAATGTTTAAGTGTAATCTCTTTTCTTATAATTTGTACATATCGGTTTGTGTTCTAGTCTCTGGAGCAGCAGAAAACAAGCTCTCTCCTTCTACTTGAACCACATGGACTAGTGTTTCCTTTTTAAAAAAATATATTATTTAGAAACAGTTGGGAATTAGCAATGTAAGTGTGACCTCCAACTTTCTTCTAAAACTGTGGAACAGAGGTAGAAATCATGCAGCCCTCCATATGTTGTTGGACTGCAGCTCCCAGCATTCCTCATAATTACAATGCTGGCTAGGGCTGGCAGGACTTGGAGTACCACAACATCTGGAGTGTCACATCATTCCCATCCTCTGCTGTAGATGTTACACATACTTATTTAAATTGTTGGCAATGCCTTTGTGTAAAAATCATTATGCTTGTTATGTAATAAAGCAATGAAAACAACTAAATATTTTTTTTGGCTAGCACTCTGCTCTAAAAATCTAATCCCATTTTTTTGCTACGCCTTGTTTACATTGCTTTCCTTTAATGATTATTGTTTGATACATGTGCACTTAAAGTGAATTTTGCTCATCTCTTTCCCTTTACAGGTGAAATTTCTTTCTTAATTCAAGACATTTCTATGGACTCACCTAAACATTTGTAGTGGACTAATAATCACATCAAAGGCCTAAATACCCTAAAGGCACCAGATCCTGTCTGATCTTGGAAGTTAAGCAGGGTAAGCCCTGGTTAGTATTTGGATGGGAGATTGCCAAGGAATATCAGGTGCCGTAGGCTGTATTTCAGGGGAAGGAACTGGCAAAGCCATCTCTGATTACTCCTTGCCTAAGAAAACTATATGAAATTCATGGTGGCTCCCTAAATTGACAGGTGACTTGAAGGCATGTAAAAACAATAGTCCCATCACAGTGAGCTATAGAAGGGATTGCCAAACAATCATAAAAATGGGCAAGTGGTGGCCCTTCAGACATACCCTCACACATTTGACAGCTGAAAACTGGGATACATGTGGCAACAACATCAGAGTGTGTTCAAGATGGCAAATGTTATTAATGAAGGGGAACACACAAGCTAGAAGAGGCTGCAGCAGTTTGCTTTTATCTGAGCTGACAGGGAAGGGGAACTCTTCCCCCCTCCTCTCCTCTCTCCTCTGCTGAGTTAATGGAGTGCAAACTTTTGCACTTTGAACTCAGTTTTCAGCAACTGAAGTATAGGTTGGCCCCTGTATCCATGGTGGATACGTTCCAAGACCAGCCCATTGATACCTGAAACCATGGATAATAGGGAACCCTATTATTCTTGATGAGATGAATGCTGGAGGTTGCCCATAGAATGACATTGGAGGACCTAGAAATGCCTAGAGAACATACTTTTTTGGGTGGATAAGTGAAACCGTGGATACTGAATCTGTGGATACGGGGGTCAACCTGTAAGCTGTGGACAAAAGGGGGAAGTGGTAGGAGGCAAGAGAAATGGGGACATTTTTAAAGCAGCTGAAAAAGTGGGACAAAAATGGATTAATTGGGACTGTCCCTGACAAATCAGGACAGATGCAGATTATGCCTTCAGATGTTGGACCACAGTTCCCATCAGTCCCACCCAACAAAGCCAATCTGAAGGAGGAAAAAATCTAGTAGTGAAAAGATCTAGAGTGCCACAAATTGATCACACTTATTTCTGTTCTGAAGCAATCAGCATAGGATAGTAGTTCTAGAATGCAATCGTAGATCCAGTCTATGTGGCAAAAAAAATTCAGAATGGCATTCGAAAGATTGATGATCTGTACAGTTGGCCATTCAAACACAGATGAGTCATTTGGGGAGGGGGGCAGTGGCAAAACTCACCCTAAAGTCCATGAGCCGCAGATCCAGGGCTTCATCCAGATCTCTGGGGAATATCCACATGATTATCGAATGAGCGACGGTTTGTACACCCCATTCGCACAGATATGAACAGGCAGTGTAATCTGATTGGCTAGCTGAGCAGAGGGGGCAGGGCTAGCAAAGAGGGGAATCGGCAGTGGCCGCCATGTGGGATTTCCAGCTATGTGAGGATCCAGTAAGTCCGGTAAATGGAGATTTTTACTTTTATTCATTTGTATTTTATCTGTAAAGATGTAATAATGACTGTCTGCATCACAGGGAGCTTTTAAAATAAATTTTAAAAGGTGGCGGGAGATTTATAACTGCCGGGTATATCGCTCGCTGCAGCCAGCTGGGCCAGAGGGTCATGCAGAGTTTAGGGGGTCTAAAAAAATCATGTAGGCAGATAGTACGCTTGCAAATGCCTGCCCGTTTTGAACTCAGTGGGACTTACTTTTGAGTAGTCCTGGACAGGATGGCACTGCCAGCTACTACTTTGAGAGGTGGTACGGAATCTCTCCCCTCCTCCCAACTTTGTACTGAAGAAGTACCTAAAAGTAGCAAAAGATGAAGGATGATGGATAATATGTCCCCCAACAGCCCCTGGTGGTATCAATTAATGACTCACAGTTTGTATTTATTTTTTCTTCTTCAAACTTATACCCCTTCACAAAGCTCCACAAAATCCTTAGGGAAGCCTATAATCCAATATAAAACAACAATAAAACCACAGTAGAACACATCATCAAAAGCTGACAATGAAAAGCAAATCTCCAAAAACAGCCACAATTAAACAGCTTCAGGTTATTTCCAAATGGGCCACTTCTCAAGGCAAATAAACCACTAACAATTAAAATTCAGCTTTCCTCCCCAAAGCCTGCTAGAATAAATAAATGCTTTGTTTTATTTTTAAAAAAGTACTTTTGCAATTACTATTCCACCCCCCCCCCACTATCCTTTAAAAAAAAAATAAAACAAAGCAAGTTATGTTCAACATATTCCTTTGAGGAGAATGTCTACGAGGAGGGAGCCATACTGAAAAGGACTACTCGACTTATGGCTGCCAGGAAAAATAAGATTCAGGGCTCCAGTGCCTTTAATACTAGTGTAGAAGAGGGGATTTCAGCTTAGGAGCACCAGATCATTGAATACTAAAGTAAGGATTGTCCATACCATCATATTTCCCATTTCTATGCAGGGCTGTAAAAGCTGTACAGTTGTCTCTCCGTATCCACGGATTTGGTGTCCACGGATTTAAGTATTCATGGCTTGAAAATATTCTTTAAAAAATAATAATCCAAAAAGCAAACCTTGATTTTGCCATCTTATATAAGGGACACCATTTTGCCATGCCATTGCATCTCATGGGACTTGAGTATTCACGGATGTTGGTATCCACAAGGGTCCTGGAACCAAACCCTGGTGAATATGAAGGGACAACTGTACAGTGAAGAAAGGTGATAGGAAGAAAATCAACTCATTTGAGATGTGGTGGTAGAGAAGAGTTCTGTGGATATTGTGGACTGCTAAAAAGATCAATAAATGGGTTCTAGAGCAAACTAAGCCTGAACTCTCCCTAGAAGCCAAGATGACTAAACTTAGACTGTCTGCTTTGGCCGTACTATGAAAAGACATGACTCATTAGAAAAGACAATGCTCGGAAAGGTAGAAGGCAGCAGAAAGAGGAAGACAGTATTCCAGATGGATAGACTCAATCAAAGAAGCCATGGCCCTGAGTCTGCAAGACCTGAGCAGGGCTGATGATGATAGGGGGACTTGGAGGTCTCGCATTAATGGGGTCACCATAAGTCAAAGTCGACTTGACAGCAGTTAACACCACCGCCAGAGGACAGCAGCTCTGTTGCTAGAGTAGGAATATCACTGTAATAGTGTGGAAGTTCTGAGAAGAAATAGTTAAATAAATAACTTATTACTCATGAAGTTTTAGGACTTGGCATTACTGTTCTTGTTTCAAGCTGGCAATGTCAATTTGTATCATAAGAGTCTAATTTCAGTGTTGTCAGTGGCTGCATGGAAGGAGTTGAACAACACTAGAAAATGCTTGAGGCACACAACTTTGAAATATTGATGCCTAGAGTTTGGACAATAGTTTTCACTGTGAGGCTTATTTAGAATTAGAGAAGAACAGTCTAGGACATGTGGTTTCCCTGTACAGTTGGACCCCCGTAGTCAGAACCAATATCTGTGGTTTCAATTATCTGCAGGACCCAAACAGGGGGCACATACCATAGAATCGTGCTGGAAAATGCCCAGAGAGGCATCCTCTCTAAGCATCTTCTAGGTCCTCCAATGCAACTCTATGATATGTTTTCACAGGCTGTCCTTTATTTTAATAGGGTTTGCTGTTATCTAGCTGCTCTCCTATGGCTTCTACCTAATGCTAGAGGACATTCTTGCAAACAAGCTAGTAAAATGTGATCTAGATGCTGCTGCTCTTAGGTGGATTTGTAATTAGTTGACTTACCGAGTCCAAAGGGTGCTCACAAATGGCTCCTCTTCATCCTGGAGAGAAGTGACTAGTGGGATGCCACCAGGTTCTGTCCTGGGCCCAGTTCTATTCAACGTCTTTATCCTGACTTGGTGATGGAATGTGTAATTTGTACACTGAAAAGTCCAATGCTATCTCTAATACAAAGTTGAGACCTTTCATTATGTCCTACCAGAAGGGTGTAAATAATAATTGGCCAGGCCTACAAATATGGATGATGGTCTTTCCATGTTCAGGTCATCTCCAGCTTTGGTTGTGCTCTGTTTCCACCCCAGTCCAGTGCCCAGTATGTATGCAAGATACAAATAGTTCTTGAGCCAATTTGCTAAGCTAGCCAGAGCATTTCATTTTATCTGACCTCAGTGGTTGTCTGTTGCTGTTCTGAATGACTTGCAACATTGCATCCACTGCTGTGACAGACAACCTCCTCTGAAGATCAGCCATTTTTGCTGTGCTGCTCTGACCCTTGAACCTTTCCTGGATGAGCCACTTGCACCCAGTGCAGAGATGAAGCAAAATTCATCACGTACCCACCCATGCCGAGGAGAGGCTGGCAGGAATCTGGGTCAATGCAGTGACTCATATTAACAAATTGGACATCCTTCCCCCTGCAAATGGGAATGCTGGGCCCACATGAGCCTTTTAATTGTTTAATTAAGTTCTGTCTTGTGGCATACAGTTGGGAATAATTGGCTTTGATTTGACAAACTCAGCAATGTTCTTTCCAAATCCCAAGCCCTAGATGCTTAGTGCTGCTCCTCTCCCATGCTCTCAATCCTCTTGCCATGACATGTTCTGGTTCTCCCCCAGCAACAGCTAGTAGAGAAACTAAAGGGGGGGAAAAAGAGTGTATTTTCTTCACCGGGTACAATTTATAGGGACACATAATTAAATTCCAATAAATAGAAGTATTTGGGGCATAGTTTGAGGTTGCATAAAACAGGGATGGAGAGTGTGTGGCCCTGCTTATAGGCAAAGGTGAAGTACCTTATTCAGTACACAAGCTGAATGAGATTTCAGGGAGGCTCTCAGGGGCTACATTCTTGTGGTGGCTTGGACCAAAGGCAAATGTGCGGGACCAAAAATACCATCAGATTTAAGCCTGAAGCGCTTACTACCAGTAATTAAGTCTTAGAAGAGGCAGTTCAACCTTTTAGAATGAGTAAAAACCTGTACAAATGCTGTGAAGACACTGAATGACAGTATTGTGGGAAATGGAGCATGGCCTTTTGCAAAACCAAAGGGTTGAACTGAGACCCTGTTACCTACCCTGATAGCCCCCATCTTGGAATATCAAATGTTCCACATTAAGCAGGTAAACCAGGGATCTACTCATACCAAGGCTGGAGTCATGTGTAACCAAGGGAGAGGCCTTTGGAAATTCCCCCAAAACACAAATACTCAGGTGTGAACTTAATACCTGGAGGTGAGTCGTTCACTAATCCACTCAATGATAGCAGAGTCCTTGATGCTTGTAAAATGGGTCCTTCCTTCCCGCATCCCCTTCAACAAAAGACCTTGCCTGCTCCTATTCACTTCCATATGCAGCACCCATTAACAATCATTAACTCTTCTGGAACACCCTTTGTGTAATCCTGGGAGCCTCTGAGAAACATTGTATTCTACTCAAAATCCTATCCCTTCAAGGAAATTATCCCATATAAATATCACCCTAAAACACCACCAAAGTGCGCACAATTCCTCTTCCTCTCGACTTCACATCAGATGTGTAGCCATCCTGTCTCCTGGACCTCCTTGCTGTTGGTGTACTTCGCAATCTCAGCTCTGCAGGATTGGTACAGTATAACCTGCTATACCCCATAGTCTATTCCTCTATTCCAATACTTCCAAATGTCTTTGATAGTTTTGTGTGTCTGAAGCCCGAGTGTTTGCGTGAATGCTGTTGATATTAATTTCCAATAAATATAATTTTGGCTTAGAGTCCCCTTCGTTACTATGGGTATACATAGATTAAAAGATCCCACCATTGCCCGGCCTCTCACATGCCAAACTGAGTTAATTAAATTCTCCACAGACCCACACAATTCGGATAACAACCCTAGGAAGATGGACTTGCCTCCAAAGGCCTGAGGTTCCCCAGCCCTGCTCTATAAGATGGATTTAATAAGCAAGAAAACCACTGTAGATTGCTTTGTACCATCTACTTTTGAGCATAAATTTCTACTAAATTTCCATGCATCTGCATTGGATAATGTAGGTTTTAATGTCATCCACTGATGGGCCTGCTGGTTTTGTTTTATTTCACCTACTACCCATCTTGTTTTTTTCTTTTTACACCCCCTTTTAAAAAGCTCTGGCCAAGCAATTCATCAAGCTGTATGAAATATGTATTGGTCAGAAGGCAAGCAGTGTAGTTTTCTCTGTAGGAAACAAAAGATCTGCAGGAAATGAAAGGGATAGAGGGGAAACTGCCAACAGGGTCCAGAGCTCCATGTGATGCTTCATCTGACGACCTTAGATGTGACCATGCAGCTGAGATCATCTAATCCAGGAGTGGGCAATTGTGTGGGAGATGGTGGCCAATTCCCCCAGACCCTCCCGTGGCCTGCATCCTCCCCACATGAAGCCCAAATATTTGTGTGTGTTTTCCTGCAGCCACTCCCACAATGGCAACAGAAAGAGACATGTCTTCACTCTGTCACCATTTTGAGAAGCACTGCAGAAGAAAATTAAGGTTTTCCCTGCAAACCTCCTTTCTTTTGCCATTTTGAGAGTGGCTACAAAAGAAAACAGAGGTACAGTGAGTCCTTGGCATCCACTAGAGTTTGGTTCCAGGACCCCCCGTTGATACCAAAAGATTTGGATGATCAAGTCCCATTATAGTTGTCCCTTCATATTCGCTGGGGTTTGGTTCCAGGACCCACTGTGGATACCAAAATCCGTTAATACTCAAGTCCCATTATATGCAATGGCATAGCAAAATGGTGTCCCTTATATAAGATAGCAAAATCAAGGTTTGCTTTTTGGATTATTATTTTTTAAAGAATATTTTCAAGCCGTGAATACTTAAATCCATGGATATGGAGGGACAACTGTATATAAAATTACATTGTAAAATGGTATCTCTTATATAAAATGACAAAATCAAAGTTTACTTTTTTGGAAATGGTTTTTTTAAAAAATATTTTTCAAGTCATGGATGGTGCAATCCATGGATGCAGAATTCATGGATAATGGAAGGATGACTGTATTTCAAGCAGTACGAGGTTCTGTAGTGTCTGTATGTGTTGATGCACTACAGGCTGTCTTCATGGTTTTAGGCAAAAATTGCTTGAAAACTGTGCCAAATTGCATAAAATGGAGCGGGGGGTGGGGGCTTTGGGAGACTTGTGAGGGATTTCAGAGGCTCACCCTGACCTACCCATGGAGAATTTGGGATGGGGTCTCTCTCTCTCTCTCTCTGGCTTTTCTTTGCAAACGAAGATTCAGGAAGGACTCATCCCGTGCTTTCTGCAAAGCGCGCTGATGACTAAAAAGGCCAATCCGAGATAAACAAGTCCGGTTGCAGAAAGCACAGCAGAAGGTCTCCTTGGGTGATGATTCCGGGTTGTGATTCTTTCTGCGTTGTCGTTTCTCTTCAAGACTTGTTCAGCGTGAATTCTCAAATAAGGCTGCAGCATTGTGGATAGTGCGTCTCCATGCCTCCCAATGTGAGGCCAGGGCGGACCATTGTTGGTGATCAATTTGGCTGAGCCTGAGATGTTGTTTCAGGGAGTCCTTATATCGCTTTTTTGGAGCGCCCCTCTTATGCTGACCCGTGACGTGTTCACCGTAGAGTACTATTTTTGGGAGGCGATGGTCCTCCATCCTAGAAACATGCCCTGCCCAGCGCAGCTGTGTTCTCAATATCATGGCCTCAATGCTGGTGATCCCTGCTTGCTCAAGGACAGCAACATTCGTCACATAGTCAGTCCAGTGTATATTTAGGATTGTGCGTATACAGTGCTGATGAAAGCGTTCGAGGAGTCGTAGGTGGTGGCAATAGGTGACCCATGTTTCAGACCCATAAAGGAGAATAGACAGTACACCCATTTTATTTCCCTACTTTGGCCTCATCACACAAGGGACTCTGTACTGCTGAAATAAAGGGAATTTTAAAAAGTCTACAGTGCTAAAGAAAGCCAGATGGCTGGAGCTGGGTGAGAAGGCCAGAAACACAGGGACTGAAGTAAACGGTGGCCTGTGGGAAGGGTGGGAACAGAGCCAGAGGCATAGAACCAAGAGAAAGAGGGACTAAGGCAATGTGTGGCTTGAGAAAACCTTGAACAGGGCCAAGGGACTCATTATATAAAGAAGGACAAGGAGAAAGAAAAAGAGTCATAGAATCATAGAATTGGAAGGAGCTTCATGGGCCATCAAATCCATATCCCTACTCAATGCTCATTTTAAGATTAGCAATGCAATCCACACACACCCGCCTTTTTAACCTCACAAATAAACAGATCCTCTTCTTCTCTTTAGTCTTCTTGAATGTGTTCCCTCTATGCATTTTTAAAAGGAGAGGAAAATATTTGTTTGTTACATGCCCCTAAGCTTTACCCTTGACGTATCCACAGTTCATAGCAAAATCCATAATTTTTGCCCCAAAACTTGCCCTCAACTTATATACATGAGGTTGAGTTATACATGAGTATATATGGTAATTTTTACAGAACAATTCTGTATATGTTATTTGGAAGTAAGTGGCATACAGTGTTCAGCAGGACGTACTCCCATGTAAGGGTGCAAAGGATTGCCACCTTAAGAAATTCAGCTCTGGAAAGTTGAACATAATGTCCCAGGATCTGATGCAAGATTTAGAGAGAGGGAGGCATACAAGTTACATCATAGTATATACTCCATACCTTTTCAGTCATATGCTCCATCCAGACTAGGTCCCCTCCATATGGTGTTGAACTACAGTTTCCATTGCCATCTATTGGCCATGCTGGCTGGGCTTGATGGGACCTGGAGTTCAACAATGTCTGAAAAGCAACAGATTCTCAGCTCTTTTACAAATGCTTGGTGGTACCAAAGAATGCTCCATTAAAATGAATGAGGAGACTGATACAACCAGAACACTACCTTTTATTGGTACGAATAATGAACAAAAATGCTCCAAAAGCAATAGGAATGGGAAAACAATCTTAATTGTACAAAACCATAAACCAGATGTCTTCAAGACCAAAAATACAAAATTCTCCCTAAAAAATGTATATATACACTTAGTTGGCTGTTCTTAAGAGTTTAGACTCGACCAGCTTCCTGGAATTTCTTCAGCAGGGGTTCATCAGCCCGGAGGGCAAAGGTCAGGGTACGTTTCTGATAGTAGTGGGAGTCACACTCCAGGTTGTCTATTACATCGGAAAGGAGGTGGGCTCGTTCAACAGAGCATCCAGGCGCATCATAGCTTAGGGCAGTGAAATGGACATGGAGATGGTAGTAGGACGGCTGGTAATGGAGATAGACCCGTAACTGGGGCCCGGAGATGCTGAAGCGCTTCACTATGGCCTCCTAGAGGAAAAACATGTTAATGTTTTAAATCAGAGATTATCTGCCTTTTTGACAACTGCACCACAAGTCAAGTCAAAAGCTTTAGATATTTCTTTGTATTTTATTCCCCCACCCGACCCCTCTATTCTTAGCAAAACTTTGACACTGGCCTGCCATCTGTCAAAGACAGAATACAGTCAAGAAAGTAATTAAAAAGCAGTGGGAACAAACATGGCCTCAGTACTGCAATAAGTTAAATATTTGGGATCCATAAAAAGGTTGTGTGCCTTGCTTTAGAGGAGAATCACTGCTCTTGGATTCTCCATGTTTGGAACATTTTGTTTTAGGAAGGGTGGGAGTTGGTCTGAGGGCTACATGGGGTCTGCAGACCAAGTGTTGCGCACATTTTATCTATTCTAGAGCAACCTGCTGCTCAGTGAAGGAACCCTGAAGTTACAGCATTCCTGAAAGTTGGCTGTCCAAACAAAACTTCAGAGGCTGGTAAGCATTCAGTCAAGGGAGAGAAGGAGGAAAGTAGGAGTGGAATTCTGCTATTATCACACTGATCAGAAATAATAGTAGGATTCCCCAGCACTTTACTCCCTTTCCCACTTAAGAAAGTGTACAGCATGCAGGGAAATCTCCTTGGGCCAGGGGGTTGCAAACTGTCCGTGGGCCAGATAGTGAACCTCTTTGGGCTGTATTTGGTCCAGCAGTTGGAAGTTCCCTATTCTGCCCTTAAAGGTCATGGGCAAGAAAGTGATCTTTCAGTCCTTTCAGGTACCCAGATCCTAAACCATATCGGACCACTGGCCACCATTTTGAGTAGCGCTGCTCTAGTACCAGACATCCCATCTTTAAAATAGCTCTTTCAAGCCCACATGACTCATGTTCCACCAAAAGCAGTCCATCATCGTCATGTTCAGAGAGCTGTTATCCCAAGAGTTGTTACTTTGAGCTTTCAGTCTCTACAGCACAAGACAATAGACAATCATAGAGTCATTCATAGTCTACTGTGTTTCTGTGGCACTGTGAACATCTAAGAGATAACACAGACTACTGCTTTTTGTATCACTGCATATCTCTACACCTTCAACCTCACAGTGAACTCTAAATCATGTAAATAAACCACAAGCTGAAGTTTTCCTCCCCTTCTACTCTGTCTCTCAGGCTGTTATCTTTGTGATATGAGTTCACATGTCCAGTTTGTAAAATGGTAGTGTTAAGGGCTCCTTTTCGAGCTAATATGCGGATGGGGGAGCAATAGTCTGAGGGACTCCTGTTCATAAAATACTCTATATGTCCTACTTTACAGAAGATACTCTTCTATTTAAAGAATGATCACATGCATGTCTTCCAACATTTCACAGATAAAAACTAAGACACGTGTGTCAAGCAACATCAGAATGAAGTCAAGATGGCAAAAGTTATTAATGAGGATGGGCATACAAGCTAGGAGAGTCTGCAGCAGTTTGGTTTTGCCCAAGCCTATTGGTAAGGGCAGGATTCTGATTCCTCCAGTCCTCTCCCCTCCCCCCTCCCCCCAATAAGTTAATTAAGTGCAAATTACTTTTGCACTTTGAACTCAGTTTGCAGTAATTGAAGTAAGCTGAGGATAAAGGGGGAAAGTGGAAAGAGGAGAGAGAAACTGGGACATTTTAAAAGCTGCTGAAAATGTGGGACAGCAGATGATTAATCAGGATGGTCCCTGCCAAATTGGGGACAGTTGGAGGGTATGCATATGACAATGCTTTTTTTAAAAAAAAATTATCCTCTCATTGAAGGGCCAGTCCAAGTCCAGTTTAAAGACAGGAAAGCAGGAATTTTCAGGCGTGTGCGTCTATATGCATGCACACCTTCATTTTCTCATTCTCAGTCTTCTTCACACATGGACATGAACACACACACGCACACAAACATCACACTCTACTACTCTTTGAAGTTGAGCACCCTTACCAAAAACATCACACAGGGCTTGGGCTTGTCTGTTTTAGCTCTTACTTCTCTTCAGCTGCTTCAGTAACAACGTCCACTTGGGCAAGGGTGTGATGGGTGGGTGATGGTAGGGGAAATGTTCCACCTCAAAAGGGACCCTTATTGAATTTTGTTGCTTTCCACTCCAGTTTCATCACTATGGAGGGTCTGGCAAACTACAGGATGACACGTGTCTGCAAGGGATACTTCCCAGACTTACCATGGATACTGGAAACCACTGATAATTAGCTAATCCTATTAAAATGAATTACTTCTGACCCAATCATACCATAGAGTCACACTAGAGGACCTAAAAGATGCCTAGAAAGAACACCTTTCTAGGTATCTTCTAGGTCCTCCAGTGCAACTCTATGGTCAGTTTCTGGCAGAAGCTGGAGGACCCAGAAGGTGCCTAGAGAGACCATATTTTTTTTCAGACATAGGTAAATGAATCCACAGATACAGCCCTGGGGATACAAGGCTGTACAGACTCCCATTACTAGATAGTGTATTCAAAGTTATGAACAGCAGCAGCACTGAACTTGTCAGGACCACCCCCTACCCACCCACTCCCCAAAACCCCCAGGCTCTTTATTTTACTCAGAAATTGAAGCAAACACTTTTGCTGGGAGAGGCTCTGGCTTAATCTCTGGGTTCCATGGCACACATTTAATCTGAATTTTCCAGAAGGCTGTGATGGTGGGAAAGTTCATCTGCTTTTGACATAATTTTCTTGATCCTGGCAACATTTTACTTGAAATTAAATTTATTTTTTAAAACATTGATATCCCACCCTATAATCCAAGGATCTTAGGGCGGTGAAACAATTTAAAATATGAAACAGTAAAAAAAAAGTCTAAAACATATTAAACTATCTAACAAATTAAGACAAGTTAAAACAGTTAAAACAACATGAATGTTTATATGTAATTCCCAAAGATTTTAAGACAGGAATCAACTTGACATCACAACTAAAAAAGTCCCTTAAAAAAAACCAACCTGGTAGTGGAACAAGGGGGTTGCCAGAGCCACACCCCCAAGGGGAATTTTAAAATGCAGATAACTATGTTGAGCCATAACCAGAAAACAGTTCAGGCAGTTTATGGGTGGAATCCTGTGTTGATGTGCTGGCATAAGGGTCTGTTACCCCAGAGAAAGTCATTTTTTTAGCACGGTATTGTGGCAACAGCAATGAAAGCCACCAGGAGCTGGCAGGACAGAGAGCTGTCCTGATGAAGATGGCTTCTGCTGCTGTCATTGCATTATCTGCAGCCAGTGTACCTCTGCCATTGGACCACTTCCTCCTATTCCAGCATAGGCATGCTGGCCAATAGGATCTTGGTCATTGCCTTCATCAGGGATAGGTCATTTGTAAATCTCATGGGACATAATTTCCCATTTCAGAGCATGCCACCCCAAAATACTTTGCATTACAATAGGAATAGTCCACAATCTTGCACTGTTGTTGGGAAAGAGTTCAAATACAGTAGGCCCTCAGTATCTACTGGGGTTTGGTTCCAGGCTCCCCCATGGATACCAATATCCGTAGATGCTCAAGTCCCATTATATACAATGGTATAGTAAAATGTTGTCCCTTATGTTAAATGGCAAAATCAAAGTTTGCTTCTTGGAATTTATTTATTTTTTGGAATATTTTCAAGCCATGGATGGTGGAATCGGTGGATGATGGAATCCATGGATACAGAGGGCTGACTGTACATATCCATGCTAGTCTGGAATATCAGTAAGCAAAGGGATCTTGTAGCTGGGGGATGGGCTGACATGATGAGATTGTCCCTGCAAATCAAAAGGTTTTGGCACTTCAACCCCGCAAGCCCTAGTTCCATTACCGCTGTAGGACACTGAACACAAAGAGCTCAATGTACAATCGGAGCCATCATGCAAAGACATTTAGTTCTGCCTCTCATCTACCCCAAGAAAGTTGAATGTGAAGTGCCAGGGTTGCATTTTGAAGCTCACTTAATTACACCTTTGCAAAAGAACAGAGGAGAGAGAAAAGAGCAACACTTTCCAAAGACTAATTCTCTGTGAACAATTCCTTTGGTTCTGGGAAGAACAGGCAAAGTGTGCATTTGGCTCCAACTGAATGTCTGTGTTCCAACTTACTCCCCAGAATTAGCCTGAGCCAAAAGGAAATGGGAAGTTGTTTTCTAAGATGGGTTGGCTTGCTCTGCAGAGAAATATAATGCTGCAGCCTGCATAACATTGACCAACTTATTGTAGCTGTTTTCTAAAGTAATTGGCCGTTCAAAAGCTTCTGAGCCAACAGGAATGTGAAGCAAAAAAGAGAACCTGTCACACATGAGAGGTTTTTTTTTTAATGGTTCATGTTGGGGTGGTATGAACATATATGCATCCCAGCTCCCTTTCCCTTTGAAACTAACTATGGCTATCTCTTTCAAAACTGACCAAGTAGATTGTATTACACAAATGTTGTAGGATAAAATAGGTCTGGTAGCCTTCAAGACACCACAGAACTCCATTTGTTCTTGTTTAAAGAGTGTAACACAGCTATCCTTGTGGAACCAGGCTATTTTGTATGGTTTGGTCCAGACAAGCACCGCTATGTGGAAAGCTGAAGAGGACCCAAAGGAAGGTGCAGCCCAGTAGTGAAAAGGCAAGTTAATTAACAAAGCAGACAATCTGAACATCTTGAAATTCACTCCTTTTACAATGGATCAACGGATTCCCCTTCCCCCAAACAGCAAGTTTTGTGCTGCTCAGAACAGAGTACAACATGTTCTATGGATAGCATTAGGTAAAAAAGGAACCAATGTAATAAAAAGTGTTTCTGGAGTTTTACCTATCATTAAGCTACAGAGTCAGGACACCGTAGTAGTTAAGAACTACACTGCCCTGCAGTTCGTAACTACTACACTGAGAGATTCAGATTCAAGTTCACATGGACTACAAAACTCATTGGGTAGCCTGGGGTGGTGTCTCTCATCCTGAAACAACATCTCAGGCTCAGCCAAATTGATCACCAACAGTGGTCCGCCCTGGCCTCACATCAGGAGGCATGGAGACACACTATCCACAATGCTGCAGCCTTATTTGAGAACTCACGCCGAACAAGTCTTGAAGAGAAACGACAACGCAGAAAGAATCACAACCCAAAAACATCACCCAAGGAGACCTTCTGCTGTGTTTTTTTGCAACCGGACTTGTTTATCTCGGATTGGCCTTTTTAGTCATCAGCGCGCTTGCAGAAAGCACGGGATGAGTCCTTCCTGAATCTTTGTTTGCGAAGAAAAGCCAGAGAAAGTGGGGAATAAACATTGCTTTCAGCTCATCAGAGGAAAACTGGAAAACTAATGAGATGTTGCTGCTGAACTGCTACTACTACTAGGAAGTGCAATCATCATCATCATCATCATCATCACTACCAGCAGCAGCAGCAGCTAACAAAAAGCCACACAACCTCCTTACCCAACCTTTCTTGTCTTTGGGAAGGGCCCAATAGCCTGCCTTTGGCTAGATCATCTAACACCCCCCCTCATTCCTTTGCACAAGAAAGGGGTCAAAGCATCCTCCCTCTTTCACAAAAACCCTCCACTCACTTTGCATTTGTATGTGCTAAAATACTGTACATATCCACTCAGGGTTTCCATCTTTGTGGGTGACTTTCACAAGTGCACAATGTGCTTGCCAACCAGAGCTGAACATCCTTTAACTTCATGAAAATAACAGGCAGACCACAACAATAACATGTCACTAAGATGGATTATCCACACACATTTTGTACAGCTATTTATCTGGACATCTGGTCACCTTTTATGGATGTCTATGCACAGATTTTCTTACAGTACATCTTTTTTTTCTTTCCTTCCCTTTCTTTTAAAAACATTCTGCATGTTGTTGTTGTTTTTAAAAAATAATGAATGAAGACAACAAATTAACCATGGAAACCTCTGGCACAAGATTTCTGAAGCTGCTCAGGGATGGTCTCCCACTTTCACTTCCAAAGCAAATGGTACAGTACCATTAGAAAGGCAGCTGTAACGGGCTGAAGGGCACACATCAGGCAGGACGTAAAGAAACAGCTTTTATGTAAAGCTCAATCTTACCCAGATTTACTCCAAAGTAAGCCTCACTCATTTTGGTGGGACTTACTTCCAGAGTAAGCACATATAACATTTTGGCCTCGGATGTTTAAGTGGATTCCTCCTGAATTTCCACTTGGGTGCCAGCTGCTGCTGGGCACAGTGCCACTCCATTCTGAAATGCTCCACGCAACATCTGGTCTCAGAAAGACACATTTCATTTTGTCAGCTCTGCCAGGCAGCCAGCAATTCATCACTGGGGAAAATAATTGTACCCTGAAGACCAAGCAGGGATGGTGGCGGCAGCAGCCGCAGGAGAAGGAAGGAGCGAGGATACTCTTTTGGCAAGTTATAAATCCACACCACCCTGGGGCAGACGCTGCTGCATATGAAATATGCAAAATAAATAATTTAAAAATTCTCCACATTAAATTATGAAAAGAAAAGCTTGAATTCTTTTTGACTGTCAGCCAGAGACTCGCCAACTTGGTCTGTTAACCAACCACTCAGATGCTGACAGGGGCAATTTCCTCAGAACTTCACAGGAAATGAGTGAGCAGCTAAAGAGAAACAGAATTCCCACCCTCCTGCCCTCAGCCCACCACTGGAATTTCCCCTCATGTCAGCCCTGTTCTGGTGCCAGCAGTGCAAGGTCATATCTCTCCATCATCTACACAAGTCTTGCTGCGGCTGTGTGTGTGTGTGTGTGTGTGTGTGTGTTCAGGGGTGGGGTGGGGGGCTCAGCTGTAACCCTCTTCATGCTTTCAACCAGCAAACCCCCCCCCAAATATGCACTAGAAAGGGGCAAACAAGACCCCTTTAAAAAACTAAGAAAGCAAGATTCATGCAATGCGAATTGCTGAGGGTATCAATTACTTTTTTTTTTTAAAAAAAGAAGAAGGTGCTGATACAGGCCAAAGTCTGGACCAATATGACAGGAAATATGACCAATATAACTCAATTGTTAACAAAGGTAGATCTTCCTCCTCCACCACCACCTATTATGTTCATCACCACCTCCACCACCACCATCGTTACCATTACTATTACTAGGAAAATTCACACATGAACCCACCCACTCCAAAAGGCAGAGAAAATTTGTGTTTCTTTTCACTAATGTTATTCCAACAGCATTAGGTCCTCATAACACTAGCATCATAATTGCCATAGGCAATACCATACTGAAGTCTAAAGAGCAGAATAAGAACATGGGGCTGTTAGGTGCTTTGGTTATATCTCTGAGAAAGGAGTTGGCAAACCAGCTCTGTTCCTTGCCTAAGAAAACCCTATGAAATTCATGGGATCATCATAAGTTGACTTGAAGGCATCCACACACACAACACACACACTGGGGCTGTTACATGGGACTGCCTGACATGCACCTCCAGAGGCTGGCTTTATTTAGAGCCACCTAATTCTTCAGTGCCCGGCTCTGAGATGTCCTCGGAGCCTAGGCATTATGGGGGCTTGCTTGGGAAATCACCTGTGTCTTGTCAACAGGCAAAACCCACCACCTTCAAGCCTTTGCTCTGAGCAGTCCTCAGAGCCAGGCATTAAAGAATTTGGCAGCTCTAAATAGAGCTAGCCTCTAGCAGGACGCCGATACTTGGTGGCTGCCTGCTCCTCTTGGGGCAGCATGCTCATAAAGTCTACAGCTTCATCACTCTTCCATTTGCATGGGGTCTTGGACACCTCCCTGCAGTGCAGTAGTCCACTGTATGAATGGTTTGATAATACAGGATCCTGCTCCAAGTCTGTTAAAAGGGTTTACTACCTCATCTTTCCTCCAATGAATTCAAGGTGATGTTTGTGACTTTCCACTTCACCCCACTTTATCCTCCCAAGAATCCTGAGCATGAGAAAGAACCAGACACTGCAACTGTCCCCTTTAACAGCATTTTAACTTGCTGCAGCATTTAGCAGCTGGTCATGTATTCGACTCTACACCATGAAAAATCTTTGTAGGCTGATATTGATTGACTGATTACAGAGCAAAGTTCTGTTGAATACCCAGAAGGTGGATAAGATTTCCTCTGCCTCTCTCAGCAGTAGCTGACAACCCCAAATGCTGTGAATAGGAGAATAGTAGAGGAATGCATCTTCCACATGGAAAGAAATACCGTATTGTTGTTTGAGTGATGGAGAATTTAGAAGTCTGCATTAGAAACCCCATCCCATGAAATGAATTAGAAGGTCTGAATTAAACCAAAAGAATACCCACCTTCCCTTCTTGCAAGATGTTTCGAAGCAAAGGCAGATGCTCAGCTGTAAGGTCCCGCAGTGACTTGATTCCCCGGCAGTGGCAGATGGCAATCAAGTACAAATCATCAAGCTGAAAAGATGAAAGAAATTGCCAAAATTAGAGAAGCAGAGGAAGGATTCTCAAATTTGGCTGCAATAAGTCATGAAGAGTTCATTTGCACCTTTCCTGCCCTCCTCTAAATCATGGTGAGTTTTCCATCAACAAAAACGAGAAAATGTATCACAACAGAAGTGAACACATATTTGCTAACACTTGCATGTGCTCTCTCACATGCGTGTATATGTTAGCATGTAAGTTTAAAAATAGTTACTATAATTCAGGGATATGAAACTATGGCTCTCCAGATGTTTTGGACCTAGAATTCCAACTAGTCCTAGTCAGAATAGCCAGTGGTGAGGGTTTATGGGAGATGTAGTCCAACAGGATTTGGAGGTTCATATGTCATCCTGTGATAATCTAAACAGGAAAACATATAATATTTCATCATCATGGGGAAGACTGTGACCTGGAAACCAGCGTGCCTGCTTAGTCTGCTATCCAGACCTTCCAGCGCTACTGGTCTCTCTTCTTATGTTTCATGAACTTTAAAGAGGACTTAGACTGGACAGTCCTTCAAAAAGAAGACATCTTCAGATAGATTATTGTTCTTCAGATTAGAGGAGTTTCCTCTGTAAAGTAGGATTTAACTCTCCGAAGTGTACAATGTAAGGTGTATTCAAATGAACCCTGTCGTGTGTTCAAAGAACGCAGGATGGGCTAGTAGGCTAGCCCCAGCTGGCTACCTTCCCCTTCCTCCAGGGGATGCATGTTCAGCTTTACTTTTGGAAGAAGCTCTCTGGAACTATATGTATAGGTTCCACCACTTCACTGAGATTAAAAACCAGTAACAGTTAAAGCAGTGTGGTTTCAACAAAAAGCCAAATAAAGGAGAACAACCTTCTCTAAAAGGCCTCTTATCTATCAGTATGGATCCTGCCTCCCCGGAATATAGCTCCAGGGAAGTACTCAATGACCATGTTTGTATATCACAGTAAGTCTTTTTTTCAAAAAAATATGGCTAATCATGAATAAACAAGATTACTCTTGCTCAGTTCCTGCAGCTAGTAAATGTGGCTAAATAAGCTAGGACTCTACCTCCTCACTTAGTTTGATTCCCAGATTATAAACTCTGGCTTGTGCTTCTTCTAACAAACTAGAGTTTCGACTTTACTCTTGACTAAGGATTCTGTTTGTTAGGAGACCAATAAGCCAGAGATTCATTGTTTTGATGTCACATTAAGCAAATTATGGTGGTAGAGTCTGTGGTGGGAAGAATCAAGAGGGAGTGATTTTGCTCATTCATGATATGCCAGATTTTTTTTAAAAACTAGCTTACTATTTTATCTGAACATGCCCAATGAGTTGTGGGATGCATTCCCAGTACATATAAGGCAGAGTTTAGAAAAGTTTTTTTTAATAAACAAAGGCTGCCTGAATCCCCCACACAACATGGCCAATGGCATTGGCTTGGAAATTCTGGAATCCAAAAAATAACTTTTCTAAATTCTGAAAAGGACAATGATGAGGTCCATCAGGCCTCTCTGTAGACCAGTATGAACTCAGACTGTAACCTCAAAGATGTGGTGACTATGGATTCTTTGAAAGGCAATTCTATGTATAAAGGAAGTTAAAAATCACTGCTGTAAGAAAACAGAAGAAGGGGGGGAAACGAGGAGCCTTAAAATACAGAGAAAGAGATTTAGATGAAATGTAAGCAAGTCTGCAGCTAAGTAAGCACCAGTCTGTGCAATGTCAAGTTAGGCAATCACACAGTATTCATATTACATCAGACTGCAGGTTGTGTGTACAGGTGCTGGTGTGTGTGTGTCTGAAACTCTACCCACAAGAAACAAAAGGGAAACAACACCTATAAGCTGTACGTAGAAACAAGCAGAGGCAGAAGAAGGCTAGATTAGATTCCATCAGCAGCACCACCTACCCATGCGCGTGCGTGCACACTTTCTATTTGTATGAAGTTTTATGTGGGGAAGCATTCAGTTCTGAAATGATAGTGACTAGGAACTGGTTTACTACAGTATCGGCTATTTGGGCTAAGGAGGTCTATAACCTTTTTCAGTCCAGGGCTGAATTTGATTTTATTTAAATTCTTGGGGCTGCATTCCAGTGGTGAACATGGCAAAAGTGTGAGGTCAAAAATATCATCATATTTTAGCTTAGAGCTCTTCCTGCTAGTAACTAAGTCGCAGGAGAGGCACTTGAACAATTTATAATGTGGAAAAAGCAAACAGAAGTTGAGAAAGCCTCCATATGATGCTATCATGTAGAAGAGGTCACAGCCATCCAGGGAACGTCAAAGGACTGGACTGGGACCCCAAGAAGACCAGACATGGACCCAAGGCCGGAAGTTCTGCATTCTCAGACTAAGGGGACTATGGAGATTTCCCTGGAAGTTGTTTGAAAAAGAGTTCGCAAAGACATTTGGGGATGTTTCAGCTACTGGCTCTGCTCTCCTAAGGTAACAGGTTCTCCTAGATCTGGTTAACCTTCCCTTGACCTGGTAAACATAATCTTTCAGATGGGTGAAGGAATACCTTGTTTCCCAAGCACTGCCAAAAACACTTTTCAGATCATTTGAGTTCAACAGTTCAATACTGTAAGTTTTGGTTTCTTCTAAGATAGCATTACAAATATTCCGGGACTGGCTCCAAACACTGATCCTCACAAAAAAAAGTAAATAAAATTTAAAAAATGTTCTTAGGAATGAATGAATCATTTGACAATATCAACTTGGTCAGGAATGCTATTTGGGAAGATAGGTTGGCTAGATTTCTAGCATCCCCAAAATACCTTTTGGATTCAATGATACACTTCTGGGTATTAAAAAGTTTTAAAATCCAATGGAGTGCAGCCAGTCCTCTGTGGCCTGGTCAAAGCACGTAGTGACTATAATAACACAGATTGCTAAATATAGCTGCAATAAAAAACTTGTTTCATAAAAAAAGAAAGGCTGCATGGCCCAATAACTCCTGAAACATGTAGACCAAAGTACAAGCTTGGCCTTGGACCCTCTGGGTGGCACTGGGCAAAACACCTTCTCTCTGTTTCAGTCCCTCATCTCTAAAATGGGAGCATTAAAAGAGCTGTCCATACTCTGTGCTAATAATAATAATAATAATAATACTGTTCTGTACCTGGATAATCTAAACTGGAGAAGGCGAAGGACATGGCAGTCAAAATTCCCTAGGGACTGAAACAACTCCTCAATGAGGAGAGGTTACAAGGTTTCAAACCGTTTTCTTAGGGGAAAAAAAGGTAAGGGGAAACAAGAAAGAGGTATATAAAATTATACATGGTGCAGAGAAAATAGATAAGAAGACTTTCCCCCTTCTCTCAGAAGACTAGAATTTGGACCATACAGTAAACCTGAATAGAGTTTTGGTACAGCTAAAATGAAGTACTACTTTACACAGTGCATTACTAAACTGTGGCAGTCACTGCCAGAAGATGCCAGGATGGCTGCCAGCTTAGCTTTAAAAGGGGGCAAGATACATGGAGGTTAAGATTGTTGGTGTTGCTAGTGTTGCCGTTCCAGCCCTTGGAATCCTGTCACTCACCCTGCCCTTGTTCCCCACCCTTCCTGGAATGGGTCCTTGGGCCTCAGTGTAGGCTTGCCATTAGTCCCGGAAAACCGGGAAAATCCCAGACCGAAGGGACTGAAAATCGTCCCATTTGGTTGGGCTGCTTGAAGCAGCAGATCCTGGATTCCTCCAGCTTCCTCTGCTGAAGGCAGCACCCGCCTCTGTCGCACATGTGCAAAGCCTCCAAAGAGGAGGAGAGAACCATCCTCCCCCTCACTGGTCCTGGCAGTGGGAAGGTTTCCTTGGGGCGGGGGGAGAGAAGAGAGCCATCCTCCCCCTCCCCAGTCAAATTGTGGGGGTTTTGTCTTGTTTTTCGCCGATAATCTGCCCAACCCAGTCCTGTATACTTTTGTCTCAGTTTTGTGGCAGAGAATTATGGCAACCCTACCTTAGTGTGACCCCTTATATGTGGTTTTGTTGTGGTGGTGAGTTCACAGTGGTTAGCATGATCAGGCTATGAATAGACAGAGACGGTGGTAAGAATAATGTTTTTTGAGACATGTATAATTCATACATTAACCCTTGAACTCTCAATCAGTCATAGATCCCTAAACCCCTAGTCAGCACTCCTGTTTCTCTGACTGAACTGTCTTTATACCATCTGCTCCTTATCTCTCTCAAATCAAAACCAGATCTCTGTGTCAGCTTTGCCCGAACTGCCTTCTGACAGAGACAAACCTCTGTTTTGTAGCATCTCTGAGCCGTGATCGGCTCCTTCAGCCAGGCTTGCCCGGCTGGTCACTTCATCACCTCCTGTATCAGAGATGGTATGGCTCTGTATTATCAGCTGCTGGGGAATGTGAGACAGAGGGTGTACCGGTACTCACGTGCTTTTGATGGGCTTTTTGCTATCAACTTGTTTGCCCTTGTGCAAACAGAATTGGACCAGATAGGCCCTTGTTATGAACCAGCACAGCTTTTCTTGTGTTCTTACATTCTGCACTGAGAGAACCAGATTCTTCAAACTGTATACATAAGGTGAATTATGTTTTCTTATGCTCACTTCAGTGTTTAGTTTATTTTGATAATTTATTCTTGTTTGGCTAGGCATGACATCCAGGAAGTCACTGAAACTCTGCCCTCTGCCATTATTCAGCTTTCCTCTCTGGCTTTGCAGATTTCAGCAAGCTTATGCTCCCTTCACTCAATCTTTCTGTCAGTCTTAGGATCGATAATAGATTATTTGGAAAGCCTAGTAGCAGCCCCAAGGAATGAGAGTGTATATTATATCATACTATAGCCATCAAGGGACTTTAGTGGAGATGGGAATCAAGAAACAAAAGTGAGGGATATAGGGAAGGAATAAAGAAAGGAAGAGAAAAGGAAATACAGTAACTAATGGTAAAATTTCTTTTTTGCCTCTCTAAGAATGAGCGTAATTGATAAATAATTAATTATAAAATACACGAGAAATTGTAAGATAATATGATGAGGAAAGAGGAAATCAAGGGTTGAATTCTGGCTCAAATTTGAACTGGAGTTTGCTAGAGGGGAAGTCTTATAATGTATATAAGAATTAAAAAGAATATTGTGATAAGTTGAATTTAATTTTATTTAAAATTAATGTACAAAGAAGATATTATGTGTAATGGAAATGGAAGGGTTGATATATGGCATATGGAGTATATTACGTTGTTGATTTGTATTTTGTTTAATAAAAATATAATTTAAAAAAAGAAACAAAAGTGAGGGAGAAAAAAAAGCAGTGCTCTCTATAGAAATTGTTGTTATAAAGTAAAATATTTGTTATTACTATTAGCTTTCTCCTTCTCATGCACTTAAATAGTAGAGCATACTGTTATGAAAGCTGACCAACTTCCCTCTGCTAGACATTTTAACAGAGGCTAGATGGCCACCTATTGGGAATGCTGCAGTGGGGGATTTCCTGCAATGGCAGCAGGTGGACTAGATGACCTCTGGACTCCAACTAAAGTTTGCTGCTTGGGTGTACTCCTAAACTCAGATGCCTGGATGCTCAGGTTTTGACAGTGGCCATGAGCACATTTGTACAGCTAAATCTAGTGTGCCAGCTTTGATGCTTGCTGGAGATGTCAGATCTGTCCACAGTGACACAAGCCTTGATTACATCCTTTTTGGATTATTGTAAAATAACCTACATGGGGATGCTTTTGGAAATTGCAACATGCTGCACCCAGGGGCTGGTTACAGAGAACATGTAACTTCCATGTTGCAACAACTTCACTGGCTATGGGTCCTTTTCCAGGTACAGTACAAAGTGCCGGTTATAATCTTTAAAGCCATATGCAGCTTGCGTCCAGACTAACGGAATGACCATTATCTCCTTTTATGAGGCTGCCCATTTAAAGACCTTTGGGAGAAGGCTTTCTCTCTGTCCTGCCACCATCACAGGTGTGTCTCGTGAGGACATGAGATGGCCTTCTCAGTGGCTGCTCCCAAGTTGTGGAAATTCCCTCCCATGACAGACTTAGCTGGCACTCTAGTTTGCTCTTTTACCACTGGCAGGCAAATATCTTCTTATTTAGGCAGGCCTTTGGTTCTTTACTTACTGTGGCAGAAAGCTCTTCTAAAGGGTTGAGTTAGGCTTTCATTGTTTTTACTATGTTTTAATGTGTTTTAAAACTTTTTAAATTTAGTGTTTTCTAAGAGAATTGTTTATGTAATTTCTAAAAACTTTTGTTTCAAATACGTTTTTGCTGTATTTTGTTTTAATTAGTTGTAAGCCACCTTGGATCTCATACTAGGAGAAAAGCAGAATATAGACTAACTAAAACTCTGTGGGCTAAAACGGTGTGGGCAAAGTGTGGCCTTCTGTCCCTCCAGAAGTTCTGGCTAGGAAAAGAGAGTAAATTGTCTCTCTCAATGCATCCGGGACCACCAATTAATCTTTTAACTGCACTGTTTAACACCAAAAAGATTTTTTTTTTCAAAACAAGAAGTGGATGTTTGTCATTTTCTAGGTTTTGTGGATGTTTGCCATTTTCTCGGAGGCCACCAGGAGCATAAGATGGGTCTCCAGGCCTGCCACAATTGCCCAAACCCTGGGCTAAATCATGTTAATCCTTAAGTCCATCCTCAAAAGAGCAGGCCTATTCAAATCAACAGAACCTACATCAGTGGTAACTAACAAGCCCTATTTATTTTAATTCGTCTGCTCAAGTTGAAAGTAACATGAAATTCAGCCCTATGATTTTGAAGGTGCCTAAACACATCTAAGTGCTATTAAAAGGCAAGGCAGACCTTGCTCACAATCTAGTCAGACTGGGCCTCGAGAGAGCTAGGTTTAAGTGCCTACTGAGCCATGAATCTTGTTGAGTGACCTTGGCCAGCCATTCTCTCTCTCATGTTCATCTACCTTGTGTGTGTATGTACTTTCAAGTCACTTGTCCACTTATGGTGACCCCATGAATTTCCTAGGGTTTACTTAGGCAAGGAACACTCAGAGGTGGTTTCAGTAGTTTCTTCCTCTGAAATATAGCCTACAGCACCTGATATTCATTAGTAGTCTCCCATTCAAGTACTAACCAGGGCTGACCTTTCTTAGCTTCCAAGATCAGACAGGATCTGTTGCCTTTAGGGTATTAGAGGGTCATTATGAGGATAAAGTAGGAAGGAGGAGCACTGTCTTGAAGTTGCTAGAGGAAAAAGTAGGATATAAATGTAATTAATCAATAGGATAAATAATTATGTGCTCCAACTGGGAATTTGGGTTCAAGCCAAGGTGCACAAACTGGGAATTTGGGTTCAGCTCACCAGGTGGTCCTGAACAAAGGCACCATATCATGTTCTCATCAGTCCCCCTCCCTTCATGTGAAGCAGATAAAATAATGAAATCTCACTGAAGATAAATGAGATTCTTGATAAAAAAAAACCACTTGTTACTTGGTCTGCGCCTTTGGGATAAGGTGAGTCCTCTCTCTTCATTAAAATAAGTGGCTTGAATCCAGATCTAGTCCTACTTACCCAGTGAAATCAATAAGATTTAAATTAGACATTACTAATTGCTAACTAATAACAACATCTGACTTTTATCTCTTTCTCTTGCTGTGTGTTTGTGTATGTATGTCCTATGAGATACAAATGAAGAAATGAGAAATGAAGTGCCTCTTGAGCATCAGTAGTTTAAACAGAAGATAAGTGGAACTTCCAGCTCTTGCTCAAGCACTTGAATTCCCAGAAGAGGCTGTGACTAAAAATAAACTGCCACAATTTCAAGTCTGAAAATGCCAACAGCCAAGGGGGGCTTTGTAGCTCTGATTATCATATATATTTGTGTATAAGTCAACCTCATGTATCAGTCGATGGCAGGTTTGGGGGCCAAAATTATGGATTTTTATAAGACCCGTGGATAAGTCGAGGGTCATTCTGCAGAGGGAGGAAAGCACCAGGGCCACCTCAGGGGGCCAGCCACCCCTGCTGCCATTTCCTCATTCAGGCATTCAAAACGTCCTTTCACTACTCTACTCAGAGAAGGGGATGGTTACTTTTTTGGTAAAAGTTAAGGTACAATATTAACTCTTATATTAGAAAAGGAACTATTCACTTCTCCTAGCAGACTGGTGAAAGGCAAGAGCTCAGTCTGGTCCAGGAGAACCTAAAAGAAGCACAGACCCTCTCTACTCTCTTGACACTCCTTTAAGGGGAAGCACCAAAGAGCCACCACTGCTGCCATTTTCCCACCCAGGCATTCAAAAAAGCCAGAAGGGGCAATGTGGCGGAGAGAGCAGAGGGGGGTTAATGCTTTTTTGAGGTTCTCCCAGGATGGACTAAGCTCTTGCCTTTCGCCACTCTACTCAGGGAACGAGATTGTTCTTTTTTTGATAAGAGTTAAGGAATAGCACTTACTTTGACCTGTGGATAAGGTTTTTGGGTTGACTTTTTAAAAATTCTCAACTTATACATGAGTATAAACAGTATGCACAGGCTGACCCACATAACCATGGGGGATATGTTGCAAGACACCACCCCCCGGGGATACCTGAAATTGTGGATAATGGGGAACCCTATTGTCTTCAATGAGACGAATGCCAAAGGTGACCGTTGAATCTCATTGGAGGACCTAGAAATGCCCAGAGAGAACATATTTTTTCAGATGTGGACAAGTGAAACTGAATCCGTGGATACGGGCTTGACCTGTACTACTTTTCTTAGGAATGGAGTAAAAAAAATCACACATGCAGGACAAAGCAACAAGCCAATGGCTAACATCAAAGAGTGTAAGACAGTGTCATTTTCAGAAACCAGAATGGTCAGAAATACGGCACTGGCCACATAACTAAACTTCCCAAGAATCTCAGCTATCAGTAATTAACAAGAGGAATTAAAATAATAACAAGCAGATATGTAACCTTTATTACAACAAAGATAGGGCTGCAAGTGTGGATAGGTTCAGGCCAGAGCTTGGAAGAGTGAACCTTTTGGACAATACTATCCAGAATTCCCAAGACAAGGTCAAGAGTATGTGGGTTGGGGGATTCTGGGAAGAAGAATCCAAAAAATATTATTTCCAAACGCTAATTCAGTTTGGTGCTACAAGAGGGATCCTTCAAGAAGACAATGGCAGGCATCCTGTTAGTAACTTACACAATACTGAAGTGCAGCTTATGCACATATAAGCCCCTTTAATGGGGGGGGGGGCACAGTTATTCTCTTAACCTTGTGCACCATCTAAAAAACTCCCACAGCTGCCAGATGTCAAGCCCTGGGAGGGGCTGATGCTGCTCATTCTTACCAGAGGGAAGGGGAGGGAAGAGATGATTCAGATCATGAAGATCTGGCTGCTCTGAGCTCCAGGGGAAAGGAAAAGATGGGTGCACTCCATTTGAGATCACATCCTTATTTCTCACCCCCCCCCAGTCCTCAACAAGCTAAGTGAGACCAGCTGCTTCTCCATGGTCGGAATTGCTTCCCCTCCCTTCCCCAATAATAAGTGACAGCAGCAGGGGCCCCTTCTGGGGCTTGTTCGTTGTCATGCAGTGGGAGGGTGTGGAACTGCATGTATGGAGCTATCCACATATGTAGGATCTCAGCCTTTGGCTTGGGTACTCTCTCTTCCTTCACCCTCCCTGCTTCTGCCCCTGCCCACAGGTTTACAATCTAAAAGGGCACAACACAAAAGGAAAAGGGATGAGGAGGGAAGAGTAAAAACAAGTCACCTTCTAGCAGGGCTAAAGCAATGGCCTGGCTTCCTACCTCACCCCACTCTGCTGCAGCCTGCTGGAACGACTGTTGGAGGGAAGAAGCTGGTGGAATGGCTTCACCTCCCATCTCCCCTTGCAGTAGACTGCTAGAATGGGATGTTTTTGGTTTTGGCAAGAACTGGCTAGCACCCAGGCTGTATTCAGATTCCGTAGGTCTATGGCTAAGCACCTTTCAAGGTTCACTTGGAATGAAGGCCCACTGATTGCTCACTGACTCTGATGGCAGAACCACCCATGCCCGTCCTTCAGACAACCTACTTGAATCAACTCTTCTCCTGTAACACAACTGTAATCTGGATAATGTCGATTAATCTCTCAGGATAGAAGGGTGGGGGTTCTGGGTGAAGGTTCCCACCTCATCACATGAAGTGGACAAGATGCCTCATAATTCTGTCCAGCAACATCTGTTGCTTTATTTAGCAAACAATTCCCTTGCAAGCCGATTTTATGGGTGACCTGACAGTCTGAATAATATTAGCAGTGCCTTTCCTCTTTTCTTACAGTGGTCACTGGCTCTCTGAAAGGATACCAGATTGTTCACATACATACCACATATGGAGTTATTGCTGCTATGCATCAGCATATAATAATTAAAGGCCTGTAACAATTAACGCCTCATAATTTCTTTAACTATATGGTTAGCCCGTGGGGATGAGAAATCCCCTGTGGAGTATGTTTTGAAACCCAATTGGCTTTACAGGGGTGAGGGGAACACTTGTGGTGATAAAAGGACTGGACATCATATTCCAGTTCTTTTATCACCACACAACCCAAAGGGCATAAAATTTTAGCAAATCATCCCCCCAACATGCACACACAAAACCATCATTACCATAATAAACGATAATGAAACTTTGCTATGGCTATGTATGCCTTCATTACATCTGTTTTACAGCTATGCCCTCCACGCTGGTTACCTCTGAGGAACCTTTGGAAATGTTAATTGCTCCAGAATGCAGCAGTGAGAATGCTAGTCTGGTTATCAATTTGTTTCTATGAACAATTTGAAATGATAACCTTTACATCCCTATTTCATTTATTACAGTAGTTACTTTGAGTTCCCATGACCTTAAGGTGATATACACAGCTCTCTTCCTCCTCACTTTATCCTCATAACAACCTTGTGAGGTAGGTCAGACTGAGAGCAGGAGGGATAGAGCAAGAAAGAGATTTGCCCCAGGTCATCCAATGAGTTTCATGGCTCAGTGGGGACTGAAACCTAGGTCTCCAAAATCCCAGTTCTACACTCAGACAACTACACCACACTGATTTATGCCTTGATTCAGGACTGATTTAGCATGCCAGCCAGTAACACTCTAAGATGTGTCATCAAGTCCCTTCTATACATCTCCAAGAGCCAGTGTGGTGTAGTGGTTTGAGCACTGGACTAAGACTCTAGAGACTAGGGTTTGAATTCCTGCTCAGCCATGGAAACCCTCTGGGTGACCTTGGGCAAGTCACATTCTCTCAGTCTCAGAACAAGGCAAAGGCAAAGCCCTTCTGAACAAATCTTGCCAAGAAAACCTGGGAAAGGTTCGCTTTAGGGTTGTTGTAACTCAGAAACTGCTTGAAGGCACACAACGACGTGTCTCCAATGTAAGAGAGGCATGACTGATCTGGACAAGAAAAAGCTTTTCAGTAACTTCAGCTAAACTTTGAAATTCTCTACCCTGGACGACTTAAGTTGGTCCTTTCTTTGTAACATTTTGTTTCATAGTTGAAGACCATATTCTAGAATGTAGTCCTCACAACAACTACTTTTAAAATATGCAATAGTCCCTTCAAAAAATAAGCCTCTTAACTGACCTGTTTCTGGTTCCACTTAAAATCAGGAACGATGACAAAACCATTGGTAGGATCTGGGTTTTCATACACTATTCGATCAGCTTCAGCCTTCTTCTCTAGGATGTTGTATACCCACTAGAAGATAAAACATAGATTTTAAAACACAGCTAAATATTCCTCAATATTAGCAATGCACAGCTACCTAGATGTTGTTGGGAAAACTCCCAGTTTTCTTTCTTTACCAATAGTTATGCTGACTGGGGCTGCTGGGAGGTGCAATCCAACAACATCCGACTTTATCTACCCATACCCATACCCTTATCCAACCTTTTAATATTTTGTTTTGTTTTCAGCCCATGGAAACTTCACTCCAGGTCCTGGCATGAAATGGAAACAAATGCATTTGTATCCTTGGAAGAGCCAAATAATTTCAGAGCTAATAAAGATTACAGTAATCTATAAAACAAACAAATGCCTTACATTCTGAAAGAAAAACACTCCATTTAACAGATTTTTAGATAGTTTGTTTCTAAAGAACAATTGCAACACATCTGGAGACCAACCACAAAACAATTGCATAAGAGAAGTTGGAAAGAACAGGCCTTGAAATTGGGTTTGCGGAAGGAGAATGCCTTGGATACAGCAGTAGGAGAAGGAGAAAGGATAATTTGTGAAATAAATAGTTGACTATGCTTTTTAATTGGGAGTCTCTCCGTGTATTTTTCAGGTGTACCAATCAAAACAAAGGAGGATCTTCAGATTGTATGTCTTGCCTCACCAGGATGCCACCAGGAACATCTTTTAAATACATTCTTAAAGGCTCCTGTGAATGTAGCGAGGAGTTTGCCAGTTGCTTCTCTGCTTTATAATCTGACTGTAAGCCGTGCTTTTTGCCTTGGTGGTGGACTACACTGCCACATCTCCACACTGCTTCTGTTTTTAGTAATTATGTGTAATTAATGTTTAGCTTTCATAATTTTAGACACGTATAATTTGTGGTTTTATACTTGTGTTTTTAGGTGTCACTTAGTGATTTTAACTGCTTTTATGTAAGATAGTCACCTTGAGCTCTGGAAAGGAAGTGGGAGGGGTATAAATATATATTTTTTTTAAATTCAACTAACTAAAGATAGAAATATCTTAGTCAGCTCTCTTCACTCTTTTACTTCCACTATCCTTGTTCTCCAACCTTTCACAGCTGAAAACTGGGACACATGGCCAAGTAACATCAGTGTATGGTCAAAATGGCAAAAGTTATTAACAAGGAGGAACAGACAAGGTAGGAGAGGCTACAACATTTTGCTTTTGCCTAGGCCTACTGGGAAGGGCAAGATCCAACCCCCCTCCCTTGCGCTTCCCCACTCCCCACTGAGTTGAGTGCAAACCATTTTTGCATCTTGAACTCAGTTTGCAGCAATTGAAGTGCACTGAAGATGAAGAAGGAAAATTGCAGTCGGGGAGAGAAACTGGGACATTTTAAAAGAAGCTGAAAAAGTGGGATGACAGAGGATTAATCAAGACTGGCACTGCCAAACTGGGACAGCTGGAAAGTATGCTTGCCTGTCAAGGGTTCTGGCGTGTCATCAGAAGCCTCTGCCCCTTCTCCCTTGCTGCTCCTTAGGTTTGTAACTGCTTCACAGAATATTTTTCCTTCCTGTCCCTCCTCATATTCCTTCCTTCATGTCCTCCCTTATGACTTCAGGCAGTAGCTAAGCCCAAATACATAGGCAGAACAACTGCACAATCCTTCCCTGCTTTCACCTTCTTTCCTTACTTCGCGATTTCCTCATGTTGAAATTTAGATTGTGCAACCTTCTTGCAACAAGAGACCTGCTTGTCCTCTACCAGCATCAAAATTTCCCCCCAACCAGTTATGTTGTTTTTAAAAAAGAAATTTAAATGTAAAAAAGGCCTTTGAAGATAGACAAGCTTTATCCTAGCTCATAGAAGAATACAATCGTGGTGTCAGGTATACCTTTTGCAGAAGGGTATTCAGAATAGGGATACAGCACCACAGGAAAAGCCTTTTGTTTAGTACATGTTTGATGTGCTTCTATGGATGGCATATGGAAAAGGGCATCTCTAATGGATTTAGTGCTGCAAGGTTAGGCACTTCACATATTCAGGCTCAAAAGACTGTTACTGGAACATTGGTACTTACCGTGAAGGTTCCTTTTCAGCAGCCTTGGGGAGGGAGTCCTTGAATGGGTAATGGCTCCGCCTTCCAGCCAATCGCAGGCAGGATAACCTGTAAATTTAAATGTAATACAATCCCCCCTGGAGGTGGAGCCATCCCCTACCTCCCCAGAGAAGACTTGACACAGCTCCAGCTCAAAACCACCATCATACAAAAAACCAATGATGAACACTAAGATAAATCAAGAACAACCACTACTGACACTTAACTACCAACTACCGCCTCTCTCTCTCTCTCTCTCTCTCTCTCTCTCTCTCTTTTTTGGGTGGGTAAGGACTCCCTCCCCAAGGCTGCTGAAAAGGAACCTTCACGGTAAGTACCAATGTTCCATTTTCCAGCAGCCTGGGGAGGGACTCCTTGAATGGGACCTAGAACAGCGGTCCATTGAGGGTGGGAAACTATACTCCCTATTTACTGAATAACCTGCTGCAGCACCCGACGACCAAAGGCCGCATCCGCCGAAGCATACATGTCAATCCTGTAATGTCTAGTAAACGTAGATGCAGACTTCCAGGTAGCTGCTCTACAAATCTCCACTATGGACTGCGAACGACCCAACACGGCCGAAGTGGCAGCGCTACGAGTCGAATGAGCCTGGATACCTGACGGCACCGCTAGCCCACTAACAGACTACGCCTCCTCAATGCAACGTTTCAGCCACCGCGCTATTGTGGAAGACGACACCTTTCTCCCTTTTGCCGAACCTGCATACGCTCTGAAGAGAGCATCCGACCTGCGAAAACCCTCTGTTCTCCTCAAATACATCCTCAAGGCCCTTCTGACATCCAACATGTGCCATAACTTCTCCACCTCAGCCTGAGGGTGAGGACAAAAGGAAGGTAAGATGATCTCCTGAGATCTATGAAAGATGGAGTTGACCTTAGGAACAAAAGACGGATCCAGTCTCAAGGTAACTGAATCCTTTTGAAAAATACACAGATCTTCGCGCACTGACAAGTCACTCAACTCAGACACGCCTGGCCGAAGTGATCGCCACTAGGAAGGCCACCTTCCAGGTAAGAAATGACAAATCTACCATCCTAATCGGCTCAAAAGGATGCTGCATTAATGCCTTCAGAACCACGTTCAATTTCCAAGAAGGGAACCTATGCACCACCGGTGGGCACATAGCCCCTACTCCTCTGAGAAAACTCTTGATATGGGGATGGGACGTTAAAGACTTCCCCCTTTTCCCTTTTAGAATGGAACCTAATGCTGACACATGTCGTTTCAAGGTATTGGCAGCCAAACCCTTCTTCAGACCTGCCTGAAGAAAGGCCAAACTGATCCTACAGAAGCTTGCAAAGGTCTAATACCTTTGCTACGACTCCATCTGCAAAAAGCCCTCCACGTAACCTCATATATTCTAATCGTGGAAGGACGCCGAGCCGCCAACATGGTGTTGACCACTTCCGGCTCATATCCCTTCTTCAACAATCTTTCCCGCTCAACCTCCAAGCGTGAAGTCGTAACCAACCTGGGTCTGGATGAAGAATCCCCTCCTGAACTAGAAGATCCGGCCATGGTGGAAGAGGCCACGGCTCCTGGATCTGCATTTGCACCAACGCCGGGAACCAGGGTCTTCTCGGCCAATGAGGAGCTATGAGGATCACCTCCGCCTTTTCCTGCTTGATCTTCCTTACCACACGACTCAATAGTGCCGTTGGTGGAAAAGCGTAACACAACTCCCTCGGCCAAGTTAGAGTCAGGGCATCGAAGGCTAATGCACCCTGAGTCCAGAATCTGGACACATAACGCTCCAGTTTGTGGTTCTCTACCGACGCAAACAGATCCACCCATGGTTCCCCGAACTGAAACACTACCATTTGGAATACCAAGTTGTTGAGACTCCATTCGCAGTGGTCCAGCGTGTTTCGACTCAGCCAGTCGGCCTGAACATTCAACTTGCCCTGCAAATACTCCGCGCTGATCGAGCAAAGATGCTCTTCCATCCATCGAAACAACAGCTCGGACTCCTGCATGAGGGTCAGGGAGCGAGTCCCCCCCTGTTTGTTCACATGCGCTTTCGTGGAGATGTTGTCTGTACGAATCAGAACATGCCTCCCTGCCACCAGACCTGCAAAACTCAACAAGGCCAGTCTCACCGCTCTCAGCTCTAGTCTGTTGATGCTGTACTCTTGCTCCTGCTGAGACCACAGACCCTGCGCTGACTGTTCTCCGCAGTGGGCTCCCCATCCCGAGAGGGACGCATCCGTGGTGACCACTATCCTCCTTGGGTCCATTATAGGGACCCCTGACGATAAGTGGTCCCCCAGCCACCAGTTCAGTGACTCCTTCACTTCTGCCGGAACCTTCAGGAATCTGCAACTCCTTCTTGCTATCAGGTCCTGAAATGGAAGGAGAAACCATTGTAGCTTCCTGAGGTGAAACCTGGCCCAGGGCACTGAGTCTATGCAGGCGATCATCTGGCCCAGAAGCCTTGCCAATGACATCAGCGGCGTCTTGGGATGTTCTAAGACCTGAAGAACCAACTCCTGGAGTCTCTGTTTCCTGTCCTCGGGAAGGAACACTCGGTACTTCTTTGTGTCTATTATGTTCCCCAAGTATTGAAGCCTCTGTACTGGGACCAACTGGCTCTTCTGTCTGTTCACCAAGAACCCGTGTGACTCCAGACAGGCAATTGTTATACTCACATCCTGAGACACCTGGCACTGGGATGGGGCCCTGATCAACAAATCGTCCAGGTAAGGGTAGATGTGAATCCCTTGTGTCCTCAGATGTGAAATCAGTGCCACCAACACTTTGGTGAACACCCTTGGGGAGGATGACAGTCCAAAGGGAAGGGCCCTGTACTGGTAGTGTGCCTTCTTGTAGGCAAACCTCAGAAAGCGTCTGTGTCTTGGGTGAATCATGATGTGGAGGTATGCCTCCCACAAATCCAGAGAGGCCAAGAAGCCCCCTTCCTGGATTCCCTCCAAGATGGATCTCAGCGTCTCCATCTGAAACCTGCGTTTCGCTACCCAATGGTTGACCCTGCGCAAGTTTAGGATGGCCCTCCACTCCTTGTTCTTCTTGGGGACCAGAAACAAGGGAGAGTAGGTTCCCGAGAAACACTCGTTCTCTGGAACCTCCTCTACCGCCTGGATCTCCAGAAGATGTGCGATCGCCTCCTCCATCCGACCCTGTTTCTCCTGACTGGTTGACATGCATGACTGCACAAAGGTTGGTGGAGGCCTTGTCAGAAAGTCGATAGTGTACCCTAGGCTTACTGTTCTTAATACCCAGGCATCGGAGGACGTAAGCTGCCATGTTCCTGCGAACCCAGCCAGCCTCCCCCCGATCCTTTCCTGCGTATAGTCAGGATGACTGATTTGGTTTGCCTCCCTGTTTGGAAGCTTGGGAGGTGGAAGCCTTGGGCTGTTGATTGAACCTGGGCTTTTGGAACCCTCTTGATGAGTTCCAGCCCCCCCTGGACTGCCTGAAGTCCCTTTGATTGTTGAACCTAAAATTTCTATAACCTTGAAAATTGTTCTGAAAGGGCCTGCGCTCCTCCTTTTTGGGCAAGGAAGGGAGGGCCTTTCTTGTCCTTAGTCTCTACCAAGACTTCGTCTAGTGTCTCTCCAAACAACTTTCCGCCCTTGAAGGTACAACCTGCAAGATTGGCCTTGGCCTTGTTGTCTGCATTCCAATTCCTCAACCACAACTGGCGTCTGGCAGCCACATTGACACCTACCGCCCTAGATGAGAAACGTAGAGCGTCGAGGCTGGCGTCTGCTACATACTCTGAAGCCCTCGCAATCTTGTTCATGCCCTGTCTAAATTTGGCCTCGTCGTCAGGGACATTGATGACCATGTCCTTGGCCCATCTGATGGTGGCTCTGGAAAAAATGGAGGCTGCTGCTGCTGCCCTTATGGCCAGAGCCACCGCCTCATGGGCCTTGCGTAGGAAGGTCTCAATCCGTTTGTCATCTGGGGCCTTCAAGTGCTCATCTCCATCCCTGGGGAAGAGCGACCCCGAGACAAACCCCACGACAGGAGCATCGATGGCAGGCAACTTCAAGAGATCCATGATCTCCCCAGGTAACGTATAAAGTTGCTTGGCCAGGGATGACTGGGTCTTGGAGGCCCCTGGTTGGTCCCATTCACCCAGGAGCGCCTCCTTTAGAATATCAGGGAATGGGAGCACATTGCCATTGCCCTTGTTGCCCGACCTAAGCTCTGGCACCCCCTTGCTGGTGGATGCCAAGGGTACCCCCACTGAGTCCAGCTCAAGGGCCCTGAGGGCTTTCTTTAAGAGTATGGGGAAAAAGGCGGTCTCAAAAAGCCATGGGGAGGGCTGTTCATTGCCTGATTCCGCCTCCCCCTCAGATGAGAGCTCTCCCTCTTCCTTGGCCGCCTCATCCTCCTCATCATTGAACCCTTTCTCCCCCCCCCCCCGTGGCCAAATGCTTCTCCTTTCTGGTCCTTTTCCTGGGTGGGGGCGAGGTGGGGGTATCCCGCGCCTGGCCATCCGCGCTGGTGCTGGGTTGCCCAGGCTCGGGCTCCCGCCCAGGCTTGCAAGTTGCCCCAGTCCCTTTGCGAACCCCCGCTGATGGTAAGGGGACGCTGGAGGCCGGGGTTCCCCCCCGCGCGTGCCCGTTTGCCCCCCCCAGGGCCCCATCGGCGCTCAAGCCCTCCGCCAGCACTTGCCGCGCTATCAGGGACAGCCAGGCGGCAAATGGAGGCGGGAGGGCCTTACCCTCCATTAGCAGCGGGGGAAGATCTTCCTGGGACGCCTCCTCCTCATCCTCCAGGTCCGGATGGCCAGGCGTTGTTCCAGAGGCCCCGGATGAGGTTGCGTCCCCGGCGGTTGCGCGGTCCGCCTCCTGGGAGGAGGCCCTATCGCGCTCTGAATCGGCCTGGCTAGACTGGCTCAACGTGCGTCCCAAAAAGGGAGCACGGAGCCCAGGCTCCTGGCGATGCTGGCTGGTATCGCCCATCTCCTCCTCCTCGGAGGACAGCTCTCCCTTAAGCACGCGGTTGTGCATGGGGGCCGCCATGATGGTTTCTTTGTCCTCTTTGTTCTCCTGCTGGAGCAAAGGGAAATCCGACCTGCTTCAGCCTGAGGCAGAACAGAACTGGGGAGGTAGGGGATGGCTCCACCTCCAGGGGGGATTGTATTACATTTAAATTTACAGGTTATCCTGCCTGCGATTGGCTGGAAGGCGGAGCCATTACCCATTCAAGGAGTCCCTCCCCAGGCTGCTGGAAAATGGAACAATTTTCAGGGCTTATGCTGTTTTTTAAAAACTGTATTGACTATTTTTACAGGGCAGGATATTGCTTGAAAATCTGCTTTGAGATGATAGCATTCTCTATAAAAAATGGAAAGCAAGCAAGCACAAATAAAATACTGTTTCCAAATACAAACTACCTTTTGTATTCTTGACTTCAGAGACATGTTAGGATTAAAACCTATCTAGAAGATACACACTCCTTCCCTGGAGTTTCATCCCTTCACCCCAATCCTAAATAAATGGAAGCTAATAGTGGTTATTAAGTGATAAGTGGGAAAGAACTCTGCACATGCTCTGAGACAACCTTTTGTCTTTCTTTCTCACATCCCTGAAATATGTTCTAGCCTTGAACATGTGCATCATAGCTAACTTAGCCCAAGATATGTCTGGCACGTTATGTGCACAGCATAGTGTTTATATGTGACTATTCAATAATTAATTCCCATCAGTCCTGTACAGCAGCACCTAAAAAGTTTACCTGGCTTATTGAACAAACCAAAGTTGAATTATTTTAAACAGCAATGTCAAGTTAATTTAAAGAAAGCTAGGAACTGGCTAAAGTGAAACAGAATATTGGTTTATTCCTTCTCCCAGGCACAAGGAAAGAGGGTGTGTATATCTTGGCTTGTCACTTTGTGCAGGCCACTGTTTGAGCTCATAAGACTAAATTATGGCATAGTGTTACCTGCATATGCATATAATATATCCTCCAATTATCCTAATTTGAAAGGAACAGTCTCATTTAATCCTCTCCCATCCTACTTTTTTAGCCACGTTCAAAATGTCCCAGTTTTTCTCTCCTCCTACTACTTTCCTCCTTCATCCTTGGCTTACTTCAGTTGCTGCAAACTGAGCTCAAAGGGCAAAAGCAGCTTACAATTAACTCAGTGGGGGGAATGGAGGTGGAATCTTCCTTCCCTGTGGACTCAAGTGAAAGCACACTGCTGTAGGCTCTCCTAGCTTGTGTGTTCTTCCTCATTAATAAGTTTTGCCATCTCAATAATGCTTGGTCACATGTGTCCCAGTTTTCACCTGTGAAATGTTGAAGGGTATGACATAATAATGCATACCCTTGGGGAGAGGGGCAGGGTGTTAGAGGGAGAGAAACTTAGAAGAATCGCATTTCCTCAGTGGGGAAAATGCAGTATCTCCACAAGGTTGGGTGAAGGAATACATCTATATCCTCTGCATGAAACAAGCAACAATTCTACATTCCTTCTAGAAAGACCTTAAGAAGATAAGTGTAGTTAGGAAGGCTAGCGTTACAATGTAGTGGAAGAGCACGGCAGGGCAAAAGGACCACTGAAACAGCAAAACACAACAAAATACTGTAGTAGCTAGGAGCAATGCTTACTGTGCCGATCAAATAATCTTCTGTTTCCTTACCCCAAAATGTGACTTTCTCTATCAAAAGCCTTTGCAGAAATATTAACTAATTAATTAATCATAACATCAAAGTGGTGTGATATTTCCGAAACAATTATGCTCCACTCTGTGCAATCAGCAAGTGCTTCTCCCACGAGAGTCATTTTCTTTATTCCTGTAAAATGCAAATGCTTGTGTACTTTTCAACTAAAAATGCAGGGAAATAGAACAGCCCACTAACAGTGTTTGAAAATACAGAAAAAGAAGCGAGAGACAGGGAAACAATTACTAATACCAGTTTTTCATATAATGCTACATATTTATTATAAATAGGATCTCCCAAGAAACAATGTAGTGTAGAGTGCTTTTATTCAATGTGCCAGCCAGCCAGCCATGCTCTCTCCCATGACACTCCATTTGAGTGGGAAAATGTATCAGAAAATAATGTTAGCACATACTGAAAGCTGTCAGATGCTAGATGAAATTACAAAAAGGGCCAAAACTAATTTCTAAATATTGTTAAATATTCATAGTGATTCCTCTAAAAGACTGAATCACAAAAGCATGACTGCAAACAGAAAATCAGTTTTGGAAAACAAAAAGAAAGGCCAATCTGCTCAAATAGCAACATGTCTTGAAAAGGCCATGGTGTAGATCAAAGAGATTCAGTCCTAATTCATTCAAACAACGTTTGGGCTGCAGATTCTTGAACAAGAGCTCCTATCCTAAAGTTTCTCCCCCTTGACTTCTCACTCAGTGGGTAACCTCTTCTGAAACAGGAATAATTCCGATTCAACTTGATAAATTACTGGGGTACAGAAGATGGCCTTTAAAGGGAAGAATTAAAAAATTATGTTGGGTATGCCCCAAGGGCCAGGCACCAAAATACCCTAAATACACCAGATTCCATCTCATCTTGGAAGCTAAGCAGGGTCAGCTCTAGTTAGTACTTGGATGGGAGACTGCTAATCAATACCAGGTGTTGTAGGCTATATTTCAGAAGAAGGAACTGGCAAAACCACCTCTGAGTGTTTCTTGCCTAAGAAAACCCTAGGAAATTCATGTGATAGGAGACTTGAAGGCACACACACACGCACACGCCCCAAGATCTGACATTCCTACAGCATCCTTCTGAAATCCATGAAGGGATTGTCCATAGTTGTAACAATGAGTTATATACCTGAATACTGAAACTCTGTGATTCGATAAAAGGCAGAGTAATGTTCTTGTAATCCTCCCCAGTCTCCTGGATGAGATACACTTCCTGGTGCAAGTATTTCTGGAGGTGTTTCTCTGTTGCTGGGTATACCACTGTTGTTTTTATCTCTAGAATGGTAAAGAGATACACAGCATTATTGTCTAAGAGAACATAGTCAAAGCTATCCCATCTGGGTCCTTGATCATTTCCAGGAACTGCTTCACCGGTGTTTGGAGATGGGTCACTTGACACACAAAGTGGATGATGTGGTTGCCACCTATACCTACTACTGACCAGGATTCAAGTTCACAATAAGTAACATCACAGGGTGGGAAGTGTGTGGTGCTCCAGATGTTTTTGAACTGCAGTTCTCAGCAGACCTCACCATTGACCACTCTGGCTAAGGCTGATAGGAGCTGGAGTCCAACAACATCTACAAGGCTATAAATGATCAGATTACTGGAATATCATAAAACTGACAGTAAACCACAATTAAAAAAAAACACAAAAATTTTTTTGGATTACATAGGACAGGGATGGAGATTGTGTGGCCTTCCAGATGTTGTTGTCCTGGAACTCCCACCACCTTTCACTACTGGATATGCTTGCTAGGGCTGATGGGTATTGAAGCCCAAAATCATCCAAGAGGCCACAACTGCCATCCCTGCCATAACCGGAGTGAGACTTTAAGAGCTCTGCTCTGGCCAACAGAGGGATCAGCAGGGAGATCAGCCGAGCTATGAGAACTCAAAGCCAGTTCCATCTGGTGAAGAATGTAAAGCATTTTCTTTAAAGACTCAGTTGATTTAAAAATGTAACAGGTTGGACAGGCATCATGGAGATACAGGAAGTAAACATTGCTAATCCACAAAGAAACAGTAGCAATGCAGATTCTATGAGAAATTGTACATCTCTCACCTACAAAGCGGCTATCAAGCTGTATACAATAGGGCAGCATGGTACACAACACCACTGACACCACCAACTGTGGTCTCTTTCTGGCACATCTTGCTGGGATGGGTTTGGCAGGCACCATTTTATGACTCTTCTCCACTCATTCCCCAAAGGTATTGTGCTGATAGATGGCTTCCATATCAGGGGTGTGTTGAAACCACTCGTGTGTTTTTTTCCAGACTTCAAAGGTGCTAGCCAGGGTGCTCAACTATTTTGAAATGGGGTTTCACCTCCCCCTTGATATGAAAGCCACTGGCTGCTAATACAAAGGCAGGTCACCAAAGGTGGATCCAGTGAACTACTTCCCTGGCCTTTAGCAGGGAAGGGTATTGTGTGGTCCTCCAAATATTGTCAATCTGCAACTCCCATCAGCCCTACCACAGCCAATAGTGAGAGGAAATGGGAGTTCCAGTGAAAAAATACCTGGAAGAGAGGCATTTGCCATCCCCGGCTTAAAGTATTCTGCAGAGCTCTATATTCCCTATATATTGTGTCGTGGGTGACATTATCCAGAGATTTGGGGTGTAGTGATTTGACTGGTTTCATTATAACCTTTTTAATTTTTTTAAAGTAATGTTAGCCATGTTGAGTATCTTATTTATAGAAAGCTAGGGTAGAAATGTTAATGCTAATAGTGTTGGGAACAATGCTAGGCACCATCACCACCCTTATCATGTATACTTATGGATGTAGGGAATTTAGAGTCGAAAGTATGTGGGGAAATGTGGCCTAGATTTTCAAGACTGTTCAGCGTAACCCATCCATGCTCCTCATATGGGAAACATACTTGACAGAATGTGATGTCCAAGCTACCCCCTCCACCCCAAAGAATTCTCCCACCCTAGATGCAGAATACTTATTCATTCAGGACATTTTGTTCCCAATACATGATGGGTGGGAAGGGGAAACATAGTGAAAAAAAGATTTGCTTGACACATTCTTTTTCAGTGGCAGTACGCAAATGAACAACAACAAAATCTGGACTTACAGGACCATTTCCAAGAGAGAGGTTCTCAAATGTAAAATGGATGCAAATTAATGTGAGCAATGTAGTCCACAGAGAAACAGTTGTGCCAAATAAGACCCAAATGAGATCCCTAAAAGCATAAGAGTACATGGAAATGGACACACTGAACAGGTGGTGAGCCTGAACTGAAAAAAGCTCTCTCTCTTTTTTGGTTCTGTTCTTGTTCTGTTCAGGACGTGACTCATGTAGGCAGGTTTTCTTGGTGCAAATCCAAGTCTAGTACTCTATAGAAGCAAAGTCTCTGTCTAATAGGAGGGAGTCCATATAATTGCTCATATCCTCCTTGTACTCATGGAAATTGGAAACTGCTGCCACATTGTAAAGCCAACATGCAATAACACGATTCACTGTGACCCCCACAGTGGCTTCCACAGCTGGGCTGTTGTGAGGCCCCAGACACATCAGATCAGTACAGCCCTCTGGAAGGGAGATCCACATTTGGCTGCAACATCCCCCCATTCATGCCATTGTTGCTGTTTAATAACCTGTTAAGATACATGACATCTGTCTCAGAATTCTTTACTCCTGTCACTCAATATGTAAAATGTAGCTTGTTTGACTCTTGTTACTTTTTATTGATAGATTCCTTTCTTTCTTTCTTTCTTTTTTAAAAGACAGACATTTTAAAATTTAGATTGAGGGTTAAGTATGAAACAAGATTAGGACTCACTTATTTGTTAATGGCATTTAGCCAAGAAACAAAATGTTTGTCGATGCATTTAATCTTTCTGACACTTTTACCAAGTAAAAGTGATGGCAACAACAGGGAGAAAATTTGGACAGAAAAGGATGTCTACTTTTAACATTTTTTGGAAGAATGTTCTGCCATGGGGAAAGGTCTAGCTTCTCCTAAAAGGCTAAGAGTGGTTTGTCAGGTACTGATCTCTGACGCCGCTATGACAAACCTGTGATGCTGGTGGACTTTAAAACTCTATCATCAATTAGGAAACCAAACTGAAAATGATCATGAAGGCCTCAGGCAAGTGGAAGCAATAAATAGGAAAGAGTAAGAAACACACCATTCCAACTCCACACAAAAATTCCTATGTATTTATGGCCAGTTCTTTCCATCAACAAATTCAGAAAAGCAGCAATCATCAAAAGACAACAGCTTTCCAGTCCATATACTGGTTTGCAAAGGGTGAATCTGACAATTCTTATCAATATGCAAAATGAACAAACCCCGCCCCGCTCCCGCCAAATCACTACTTGCAGGTTTTACCAAGGGTGTAGCGATGGGGAAAGGCAACATTCCCTCCAAGAAGAATTCTGTCCCACCAAATGAAATTTTCCTTCAGTTCCCAAATTTGTATCATCGCCAACAGTGAAACACTGAAAATCATTCACATATAGATCTCTTCTATTTGCTATCTTTGCATCCCCTTGAGGAGGGGAGGAAATGGTGTTTCACTGAAACACCTTTCTACTTTTGTGCTAGTTTTACAGCACAATTCAGTACAAAGAAGAATACTGAAGCCATGAAGACAAGTCCTGCTCCCAAATGTTATAATTCCAGGGGGTTTGTGGCGTGAATAAAGGATAGAAAAAATGGATGCCAGATAGAAAGCATCTATTCATAATTAATGAAAGCACAGCAGGAAGGATGGAAGTGATGGTACATACATCCTGGTTCAGTATCCATTTGTTATCCCTTTCCCCAAGTAACTGCACTCCGGATTTCACTCATACTGGGAAAAAAGAAAGCCCATCACTACTTTTATTTCAATGCTGAAATTCATCCACTTAGCTTCTCCTCTCAGTATGCCTGCAGGCTGAACTGGTTACTGTTGCAGATGCTTCCAATATCCCTAAGGGCAGCTTGGGCAGAAAACTGAATTGTCATTGATAGGAGGCTGCAACCAGTCTGGATGTTATTACATTCCCATTAAGACACTACCAGGTTGTGCGGCCAAGGGGGAGTGGTCTGAAGAGAGACCACCTAGCTCTTGCTTCACAGCTGCCTCCAATTAGTGAGGCCAAAGTCAAGGGGTAAAGGACCCATGTGTGACCAACCCTTAGCTTTCCAATCTATAAAACAGCAACCACACTGGAGGGGCCTGGAGGCATTTGCCCTAGGCTGCAAAATAATCAGGACACATGAGGCCAGTGATACTGAGGAGATATAAAGCTCAGTGCTAATTTGCTTCATTTATAGCTCATGCTTTCCTCCTCAGAATTCACTAAAAAGTGAATGGAGTTCCCAGACCATCTCCCATATAGGTGACTGATCAGGTATAAACTTGCTTAGCTTCAGCAAGCCTGGTTCCTGTAAACAAAAAATTTAAGAAGGGGGGAATGGAGGAAGAAAAGTGAAACACTGAATGCTGGAAAAGTTACTTTTTGGTCGATAGCTTCCAGAATCGCTCAGTTAGGTTGCCCTAGTGAAAACTGGAGATGGCTCTTATACCTTTAATGCCATATAGAAGAGGGAATTTCAGCAGGTGTTGCTTGCTTCCTGGTGGAATGACAAGCAACACTTGCTGAAATCCCCTCTTCTACACAGCCATTAAAGGTACAGGAGCTCCCTCCAGTTTTCACTCAGGCAACCCTATCCTTCAACCACCACAGCCAGCTAACTGGGGGAATTCTGCAAGTTCTAGTCCAAAACTAGCAGTTTCACATTCTGGCAAGATATAAGATGAAGCAGGAAAAATAAATCCAAGGTTAGAAGGCAGGAGGCAGCTGTCCTGCTCCCTGAATATACCAAAAGTCTTGTAAGTGCAGGTCTTTAAAGAGACATAGAATCATAGAATCATAGAATCATAGAATCATAGAATTGCAGAGTTGGAAGAGACCACGAGGGCCATCCAGTCCAACCCCCTGCCACGCAGGAAATCACAATCAAAGCATCCCCGACAGATGGCCATCCAGCCTCTGTTTAAAGACCTCCAAGGAAGGAGACCCCACCACGCTCCGAGGGAGTGTGTTCCACTGCCGAACAGCTCTGACTGTCAAAAAGTTCCTCCTCATGTTGAGGTGGAATCTCTGTTCCTGGAGCTTGCACCCATTGCTCCGTGTTCCAGTCTCTGGAGCAGCAGAAAACAAGCCTGCTCCATCCTCAGCGTGACATCCCTTCAAATACTTAAACAGGGCTATCATATCGCCTCTAAACCGTCTTTTTTCCAGGCTAAACATACCCAGCTCCCTAAGTCTCTCCTCATAAGGCATTGTTTCCAGACCTTTCACCATTTTAGTTGCCCTTCTCTGGACACGCTCCAATTTGTCAATATCCTTTCTGAATTGTGGTGCCCAGAACTGGACACAGTATTCTAAGTGAGGTCTGACCAAGGCAGAATAGAGTGGCACTATTACTTCCCTTGATCTAGACACTATACTTCTATTGATACAGCCCAAAATTGCATTGGCCTTTTTAGCTGCCGCATCACACTGTTGGCTCATGTTCAACTTGTGGTCTACTAGGACTCCTAGATCCCTTTCGCACATAGTCTCATTCAGCCAGGTCTCTCCCATCCTATATTTATGCATTTCATTTTTCCGCCCTAAATGCAGTACTTTACATTCACTTGATGTCAGGATCGGTTCCCTGACGGTGCCTAATCCTGCTATTTTCAGTTATTTTTCTGTAACCTTGATACTCAGGGTGTTTGGCTTTTTAGTACTGGTTAACAAGTGTTCTTTGCCAACTGTGGAGGGAGGTGGTAACAGTTTTCAGCTGGCTTGAGAGAAGATAAGAATGCACCTGGAAAGTTGGCCTGGGAAAAAGAGGTTGGCTGGTGTAAGGGAATGTTATGTCGGGGGATGATGGTTAACCAATGGTATTAGAGCCCGCCAGATTTTATAGATTATAATATGCTTTAATAGAGTATGTAGCCCTTAAGTTTCAATCATCAGCAACAGCCTTGTATGGTACACTTCCGGACTTCTGTGCCAATAAAGTTTTCCAATCACTCTGAAACTGTTGGTCACTGCATCTGGGAATACAAGTACATGACACTTACACACACAGTATATACACACTTTGCCCTTCAATAAGGAAGGCTAGGATCTTGAGCTTACAGAAAGAAAAGTCAAAGCACCCAGAGTTCAGCATATGATTTCCTCCATCTCAATCTCTCTCTCTTTCCCCCTCTTTCTTTCCCTCACACAGCCATAGCATTCTGAGATAGGTAATTGCTTGTTAATGATCTAGGACTTGGCACCTTGCCCCTTCTATGCAAGTGTGCTGAGCTGTCCATGTCACAGAAAGGAGGCTGTGAGACTTAACAGACTTCAGAAGCTTGTCTTGCGCTCAAGAAAATGGTTAAGATCCTCAGTTTATAAACCACCAGAGTTATTGAAGTTACCTCTGGATAAATCACAAAGTATATTAACTTCCTCAACAGAACATTGCCAGAATCAAATTAAAACAGGATCCCCCAAAGACAAGGCAAAAGGACAACTCCTAGAAGGAGCACGTAGCAGCGGTGCAAAGAACCTACAATGTGTGGCCAATGAGTTAGCAAGGCTGCCAATAATAAAACTAGTAAAAAGACTGCAGTTGTAAAAAGTAACAATACGTGTACATTTTTGTTGTGTGCCTTCAGGTCATTTCTGATTTATGGTGACCCTAAGGCAAACCTATCATCAAATTTTCTTGGCAAGATTTGTTCAGAGGGGGGTTGCCTTTGTCTTCATCTGAGAGACTGTGACTTGCCCAGGGTCACCCAGTAGGATTCGAATCCTGGTCTCTAGAGTCATAACCTAACACTCAAATCACTACACCATGCTGGAGACACTGGAGATCTGAAACACTGACTGAACATTAACACATGGTACAATCAACCTATGGAACTCACCACCACAAGATGTGCTAGTTGGCCATTGGTTTTGCTGGCTTAAAAAGAGATTTGACAAAATCATGGAGATGCAGAGGTCTTTCAGTGGCTAATAATCATCAGGGAAGGTTCAGAGGTCATATGCCATGGATTATCAGTTACTGGAGAGAGCTATTGCTCTTATGACCTGTGAGTGAGAGTGAGAGGTACCATTTAGCTCTGATAAAGCTACCAAATGAGTTTATGGAAGTTTCAAGATTCAAATTCACTTTTTGCTACTGAAAATTTGTCCTGAGCCTGCCTGTATTCTGTCTCCCACCACCATTACACATACCAAAAAAGATGGTATTTACACCAAAACCATGTTCTCAGGTGCAAATAGCAGCTTTAAAAAAGGGAAAGGGAAGGATTAACCATTACCATGCTCCCCCATAGCTGAGGGGGAGGAGGAAAAGAGGTGGCAACAGCAAGTGGCATACGGCAGTACTTCTCAGGCTATCTTATGTGGGAGAACCTCAATTATTTTTTCCCCAGGGAGCAGAACCATATTTGTTCCTACTGGCTACAATTGTTTCTTTCCCTCCTGGAAACTCACCAGCAGCCAATGGCTCAGGGGCTGGTACTGGTCCAAGCACCAGCACTTTGAATAACACTGGTACACGGTAAGCATACTTTTTAAAGCACATGCCATGTAATATAGCTCTGTCACCTCACTAGCCTGAGCTCAGCTGAAGCAATCACTGTTCCAAGGTTACTGAGTAGTTTCATGGCTAAGCAGAGATTTGAATTTGTGCCTCTATTAAGTCAGGGCAATTTTAACAGCCTGCAGCAGGGAACCATGACATGGGAAGTAGGGCCATTTCACCATTCCCTCCTTAAAGATTGCTTGTTTTATCCTATGTTCCTTCCCTCTCCCTGGTTCCTTTTGTGTCACAACCTTTGGGGTCACATTCAAGGATAGCCTTCTTGGCCATATAGAAAACAAAATCCACAAAAAAGGTGATACCTTTCAGGGCCAACCAAATGCAAAACACATGATGCAAGCTTTCAAAGCTCTACTGGCTTCTCCATCAGGCAAAAGATGTTTAAAAAAAGAAAGAAAGAAAAGTGACGATGTTGGAATCACAGGCCTACATGCTGTTTCAGATGTTATGTGTGCTGTTATTCAGGTGAGGGATCTCATGCAGGCAGAGGCCACTCCTGCTTCCTGGCCATGTGGCAGAGGCTGCCTTGTCTCTGTTAACAGTAAGTAAATTGAACAGTAAGTAAATTGATCTGGGAACCTTTTTGGCAGAGGTGACAGACAGACAGATACGAGCAGTGTTCTTTCTATACAACATCTACATGAGACCGCAGTCTGATTCAGTAAGCACAGCTTTAACATGTTCTGGGCACTGTTTTGGAGCACAATTCACTCCCCAGGTGGAATCATTTGAGGAGAGTTGATTGGAGTGACTGGAAAAGTTTGTGATAGCAGATCACAGCTCCACACACTGGAGAGTCAAGGGAACAGAGTACCTGTCTCTTTGCCCCCTCTTTTCTCTCTCCTGTCACATTTATTCCAAGCAGATGTAAAAGTAGCAAGCTGGTTGATCTCCTCCGACTCTGGGTTTCTGTGTTTGTTACACTGCTTATCAGTGCTTGTATCAAAGTGCTTTGTGGTAATTCAAGCTCAATTCATTCATCCGAACAGATAAAATTAGTGGAGCATCAGGATACTGCTCACCTGTACCAGCATACAGACCATTAACCCTTCTTAGGCATCAAATTCCAGACTTTGGCAGCACAATTTACCTCCAGGTCCTCAAAGATTTCAGCTCAAAGAGACAGCCTCACTTCAAGAGGAGGGGAAGAGATCACAAATTTCCTCACCAGCAAGCCCTTTGTCTTGTAAGTCCTTGATTTCCTGGGCTGGGCTTGGGGGACAACTCAGGACTTCAAATCCCTCCAGGGCTTGTGCCTCTCAAACAAATCTGCCTCTCAAACAAAATGCCTAGAGAGAGGGGCGGAAGATAGATTGGTACCTAAATTAGGTTGCCGAAATAAAGAAAACCTGGGGAGAAGCCAGAGCTGAAGGATTTGTGCTTAAGCTGCAGTTCTGGTGCTGCAAATAAAACAAAATAAAATAAAATAAATCCTGGGTTGAGCATGCGCTCAGAGACACACTGTTCCCCCAGGCTATGACATCTTCTTAAGCCACTGTTTTGCACCTGCTCTTCCTGGTGGATGTCAAGATCCCAGTCTAAAAGCCTACGTTTTGCCCACCTATGCCTTCAACCTTATGCCCTACTGCTGCAGTGAAGTACCTGTGGCCCTCTATTTGCTGGACTCCAGCTCCTATCATCCATTTTTTAAATTATTTTTATTTATTTATTTATACCCCGCTCTTCAGCCACAAGGCTATCAGAGCGGCTTACAAATTGTTTTAAGCAATAGCTATTTACACATCTACACTGCATTAAACAGTTTCCAATGTGTGTTAGCTAATTGCCCCCCACAAGCTGGGTACTCAATTTACCGACCTACGAAAGGATGGAAGGCTGAGTGAACCTTGGAGCCGGCTGGAATCGAACTTGTGACGTGGTGGCTTGCAGTACTGGCATTTAACCACTGCACCACCAGGGCTCCATGACCACTGGCCATGCTGGATAGGGCTGATGGGAGTTGAAGACTTACAACACCTGCAGGGCTGGAGGATCCCTCACTCCTGTCCTTCTGAAACAAAACTGAAGTAAGTGTAAGATGCACTTTTTCTATTTAACTTTCTGTTTGATTTCCTTCTATCTCTCTTAGCTCTTCTGTATAAAATTTTAGATTAAAGGCGCTTTCTTTTCTCATTATTCAGCAAAGCACCACTAAAGGAAGTATAAAAATTAATAATATTCACAAACTTAAGGGCTAGGAATGCTAAAAGAAACCAATAAAAGTTCAGATAGCCACCAATCTGAATTCTGTGCACTTGAACAGCACGATCATGAAACAGACACAGCCTCATCCATATTAGCCCCTCTTGGTAAACACAGTGTCAGAGAAGAGATTTGTTAAAGAATGCAGAAGACCATCTACCAGAACTCTGCAAGATTAATGTAGAGAAAAATCTTAGGAACTGGAGTTACAGCAAGTTGACAGTTATTTCCATGTGCTGAGCGTTTATAACAAGTTTACAGTAGCCAATATCAAAACCAGGGCCTGTTTAACTAGATTTAAGTTCCTGGCATGAACTTTCCATGGAAAGGCGATGTAGGCTTTGACTCCCAGAATCTGATTGTTCTGACCTCAGGAAGAGTAAGCCAACTGAAACATTAAACCAACAAGGAGACAACAGGCAAGGTAGGGAAGGATATCCCACTTAAGCTCTTCTAAGCTGGAAATGCAAACAGACTTGTTCCAACGTTTGCACTACTAGCCTATAAAATGTAAATGCAGTAGATGGAAAATAGTTTTATGTCTCTGAAAAAGCCATCTGATTCATTTATAAGCAGATGCAGGGGACGGTTCCATTCATTCTGGAAAAATAATCAGAGAATTTCAGCCAAAACTCATTTGCACACCTTGTAAAAACTTAACACGTGTCCCTTCTCAAGCTTTTAATATGGAGACTTCCGGGATGGAGCTGCCTTAGCCCATCACAGCAGAAACAATAAAAGCAACAACTTGTTAACTTTTAAGGGGGCATTAGGTTCTTTGTGACTGTTAATGAATTTTAAATATGGATTAATTGTTTTAAGAGGTATTTATTTGTTCTTTCAAATCAATGTTGTGTATTTTAATAGATCTGTGTTTTTAACAGATGTTATATGTTTTATGTTAATCTGTTGTTGTTTCCTGCCTCAATCCATGGGAGAGAGGTGGATAATAAATAAATAAATAAAGAAAGAAAGAAAGAAAGAAAGAAAGAAAATGGAGAGTGAATTCTGCATGTTAATTCAAGTTAAAGTTTGGCTCACCGCCTTGCAATCCTTGAAGGCCATGATGTATCCAAGAAGAGATGACAAAACATCAGCTGCATGGCTCCTTTTGAGCAATTCTACCCTCTTGCCATCTAATTCACACATACTCCCATCCTTCACTTGCTTTGCAGGACATCTGCCTGGTACAGAAAGAGAAGGCTGTGTAGATGACAGCACCAAAAGGGAGCCACGGGATGGGCAGAGATGTAAGTGCATCCTCTCCCCCTTCAACAGGAGGTTTAACAGATATACCTTTGATCTATAACAGAGTTTAGAAGTACTATTTTGAACTATAGTGACCAGAATCCACCATGCTGGCTTGAGAATTTTAGGAGCTACAGTGTAAAAAATGGAAGTTGCCAAAGCTTTGATTCTTAAAGTAATTAGTGGACCCAGACAGCGAGAGTCATGTGTCCACTTAGACTCTTTTTATTCACAAGAAATAGCCTACAGGCCTTTTGTCAAACTGCTCTGAAGCCCAGAAGAGCTGCTATTTTGGGGGGGTGGGGAAAAAAAAACAGTACATAGAATTCCAGTTTCTTTCGAAGCTTCACTCCAGATGTACCCATTTACTTATATGTGCATTTATTCCGTATTTCAAATGACATTGGTAAGAGACCATTCCATTCTGGAAGTAGTGTGGATCATATACACATCTCTTCATTGATTCCCAACTCTTCCTTCCAATAACTCAATTTTGTCTTTGATTGTATGTTAGGGATAGCCATAGCCAGTTATTGGTTTCTCAACCCTCTAGCTTAATGATCCTTTAATCAGCCTAAGCCAATGGTTCTCAATCTTTGGCCTTCTGAACTTTTTGGACTTTAGCTCCCAAAAGCTCTAGCAAGCATAACCAATGGACAGGGATTCTGGGAGTTGATGTTCAAAATATTTAGATGGCCAAAGGCAGAGAACTGGTAGCCTAAGCCTCCATTTCTCTGAAATCCCAAATTTTGCTGTCTCTGCTAGGGATAATGAGAGTTCATAGAATCATAGAGTTGGAAGAGACCATGAGGGCCATCCAGTCCAACCCCCTGCCATGCAGGAATAAACAACCAAAGCATTCCTCCTGACAGATGGTCATCCAGCCTCTATTTAAAAACCTCCAAAGAAGGAGACTCTACCACACTCTGAGGCAGTGCATTCCACTGCTGAACAGCTCTTATTATCAGGAAGTTCTTCCTAATGTTTTGGTGGAATCTCTCTTCCTGTAGTTTGAGTTCATTGCTCCAAGTCCTAGTCTCTGGACCTGCAGGAAACAAACTTGCTCCATCCTCAGTATGGCATCCCTTCAAATATTTAAACATGGCTATCATATCACCTCTTAACCTTCTCTTCCCCAGGCAAAACATGCCCAGCTCCCTAAGCCACTCCTCATACAGCATGGCTTCCAGACTTCCCACAATTTTGGTCGCTCTCCTCTGGACATGTTCCAGCTTATCAATATCCTTCTTGAATTGTGGTGTCCAGAACTGGACACATTATTCCAGGTGAGGTCTGACCAAAGCAGAATAGAGTGGCACTATTACTTCCTACACATTTGGATGGTTTCAGGTTGGATGAAGCTGCCCTAAGCCCTAACTAAGATTTTTCTCTCTTCCCCAGATTCTTGTTTCCATGAGGCAGTATAGCCAAGATTTCCATGTGGTAATAAACTGTAAATGCATATGAATAATGTCTTACTAATGTTAATAACAATTTGTTTCAAAAACAGCATTTCATGATTCTCTTATACCGCACAGGCTTGGAGTTATCTTGGCAGGGCTGTGCTTTTTCATTTCATGCCAAAACCTAGCTTAATGAAATTCACAGGAAAACCCTAATAACATTTTAAAACAGCCCCAAACCCACAAAGACAATCTGGTCCAGTTCCTAGCAGTCACATGTCCAAGGAACAGAATCTCCCAGCCATTGGTTACATAGTCTTTGGGATGAAGGCAGGCTGAAAGCCAAAACGTGGTTACTGCAAAGCAGTTTAAATATGCCACACCTAAACCAGAAGGACCAAGTTCTTTGTGGAAGAGTCCTATGGTGACAGAACAAAGTATACCACTTCTGCCTCTGAGTAAGGAGAGACAATAGTTCTGTGTGTCTGCTAATGTACAAAATGTTTGGCTCTGTACCAAAGTCTCTTAAGGAAAAAACTAGTACAACTGGGACAGGGTAGTCCAGAATGAATTTTTCTGATAGGCTATTTTTTTAGTGTGCAGGGAATGACATTTTAAAAAGAAAGCAGAGAAACATTCAAAACCACCACCTTTGCCTGCAACAGGAAGAAGCACAATCCATTCCATCATCTCATTCTGCTGCATTTATGCAGACTGCGGCTGGATTCTCACCTCTCCTCTGTCCTCTAGGTCTGGAAATAGATGTCCTCAAGCTGGTTGGTACATCATTCATCACCAATATGTCATGGCCCCCTTTGTTCCCTATATTCTGTCTACTACCAAGGGCCTTGTCCTTACCATCAAAGCCTTGCTTCTGGCCTCAGTCTCTCTCCTCTGATATCTTGCTACATTCCTATCATCTTCATTCATAGAATCATAGAATCATAGAATTGCAGAGTTGGAAGAAACCACGAGGGCCATCCAGTCCAACCCCATGCCATGCAGGAAATCACGATCAAAGCATCCCCGACAGATGGCCATCCAGCCCCCGCTTAAAGACCTCCAAGGAAGGAGACCCCACCACACTCCGAGGGAGTGCGTTCCACTGCCGAACAGCTCTTACTGTCAAAAAGTTCTTCCTAATGTTGAGGTGGAATCTCTGTTCCTGGAGCTTGCACCCATTGCTCCGTGTTCCAGTCTCTGGAGCAGCAGAAAACAAGCCTGCTCCATCCTCAGCGTGACATCCCTTCAAATACTTAAACAGGGCTATCATATCGCCTCTCAACCGTCTTTTTTCCAGGCTAAACATACCCAGCTCCCTAAGTCTCTCCTCATAAGGCATCGTTTCCAGACCTTTCACCATTTTAGTTGCCCTTCTCTGGACACGCTCCAATTTGTCAATATCCTTTTTTAATTGTGGTGCCCAGAACTGGACACAGTATTCTAAGTGAGGTCTGACCAAGGCAGAATAGAGTGGCACTATTACTTCCCTTGATCTAGACACTATACTTCTATTCCACCACTCCCATCTATCCAAAGGTCTCCTGCTTCATCAAAAGACTCCACATTTTCTCTCATGCTAGCTTTATGCCTGGAACTATCTCCCAGAACACCAGTATGAAAAAATCACCTTCCTTTCTTCCTTCCCTGCTTCCCTTTCCTCTACAGTTTTCCCTGTAAGTTCTTTGGGCACAAGGCTAACCTCTTACACTCAGTTAAAGTCTGTGCACATTGAATGCACTATATTAATTCTATTAATCACTTGGATGGAAATCCTCACTGTACAGCATGCTATGAGTTTGCTGGGCACGATGAGGCATCAGAGGTAGAGTGGACACAGGGATGCCATTTTTAGCAACAGCCTTATATCATTGTTAATGTCTAATGCCACTTTGGGTTTGCAAGTTTCTGGAGTATTTAAAAAAAACGCAAAGCCTATTTGAGCAAAGATGACAAGGAACCCTGGGTAGTATATAAGGTTTCTATATATCCACTCCTTTTATTTTCTCTCGGAACAACCCTGTGAGGCAGGTTAGGCTGAGACAGAGTGTGGCCCACCATCATTCAGTAAGCATCATAGCTGAATAGGGATACAAATGTGGTTCTTCTCGGTTCTTCCCTTTCTTTGTTTGAACTGACAAACTAGTGTGCCATCATATTCTGGAAAATTATTGTCTGTCTCCAGCCTGAGAAGGCAGAGATTAAGTTTCAGAAGCACTGAGGTGGAGGTAAATGAGCCACCATGCAGATGGCTGCACCTCCCCTCTCTACTACAACTATGGCAACTCTGCTTCATAACTCTTGCTCTCACTCTAATGTTTAATTACCCACATAGAAAAAGGAAAATTGGCACTATGAGGTGTGCCATTTCTTGGCAGCTCAGGTTGGTCAGAGGCTGCAGCTTCAAGTCATCTGATATAAATTTAGATCAAGGGCACTTGGTGAGTGAACGGGAATAAGTACAGTGCATGACTGTCCAGGAATATCAAACAGTGAAAGTCAGACAGGCGGGTTTGCTTAATTATGGCTTTTCTAAGACTTTTCATCATCAACCACAAGAACATCCCAAGACCACTAGTTAACATGGATGATTCAACAGGAGGAGGGAGCAGGAGGGAAGGAAGTTATTTTTGCAGAGACCGTGTTCAGACAGGAACTTTGCTTTATGATACCCTGGCCAGCTAAGCCTAAACCACAGACATAGTCCAATTACAGATACTGGAGAGATTTTGCTAACAACCGCTAAGAATTTCCATACACCAGTGTCCTAATGTGCCCATACCTAGAAGTTGGGTTTTGTTTTTTTTAATTGCTACCTATTTAGCCAAGAGCCACTTATCTAGACAGTGTAGGACCAAGGCATTTTTCTGCCTGAGGAAGTGGATAAGAGGATGTCCCTGCACCCAATTCTAAGTGTAGAAGCCAAATGAACTAGCATAGTGCTACCAAGTAGTAGTCTGAAAACTAGTGCTGGTCCACAAGACAACATTTGCTAGACCTCGGCAAGTTCCAAGAAATAAAGAAACAGTCTTAGCCAATGGCATAAATATAGTGCCACTACTTGACACACAAGGGAAATCCTGAAGGTCCACCACATCAGAAAGCTCAAGTAGCGGATGAACACTTGACAATGCAAGGGATTCAATCTTGCAACAGTTGAGGGTGCCAGGTCAGTTTAGAAGGTACAGGGCAGGCTGTGTGGTACAAAGACAGAGCACTGTTCTCCAAGAGAGGGGAGGCCCAAAGGCCCAGGAGGAATAACTGAGAGGCTGCTACTGTTGTCCCTAGCATCTGCCACCTGAGACATGATGGCATGTTTCAGATACCTGGCAAAGGTGTATTCTCTACTGCCTCAGATGGAAGAGTCAGATCTAACAGGTTTAAGGTACAGTATCGGAAGCAGATTTATGTTGAACATTAGGAGAATATCCTTAATGATCAGAGCAGTTAGAAAATGAAAACAGTTATTTAGAATGATGGCAGCAGGTCAAGCAAAGAGTGATCATAGACAGTCATCTGTTGGGGCAGTTTTAGCTCTGGATTTCCCGCACTGAAGGAAATGGACTAGATTTGAGGAATCGGACTTGTAGAATTAGACAGCCTACAAGACCCCTTCCAACCTGCTGATTTTATGAAGCTAAGTTTTTTTTTATGAAGCTAAGTTTTCCTGAAAGAGAGATTCCACAGCCAATGCAAAACAAAATTATATTATTTCATCAACTACTGGGAGGTTATGTTGGGATTCTAACAAAACAGTAGATATCTTTAGCTTTAATTTCTTTATTCATGTTCTCATCTTTGCACCTCACCAGGTTTTCCTATGAAAATGTATTCAAAGAAAATTTTAGAAACCTCCAATTTAGGTAACTAAGGTCAGCAACACAGTGGGCCTTCTGATTAGGTTTACTGAAGTAACTATTATACAACTGTTATGTTGGTGAAAATGTAAACCAAGACCAGTATTTTAGGCTGGAACAGTGCACACGGCGTGATGTCAAACAGAAGTCAATGGGAATTGTGTACACAGGCCTAGAGCTGAAGTGGTAGTGTTGACTTTTAAGCAGAACTTATTTTTGAAGTGTAAATAAGCTCCTAATGAAGAGCAGCCATTTCTGGACAACTAAATCTCTTGGGAGGATCATTCTAATTTCAGATGCTTGGAATACCCACAGGAGCAAAGCACCAGGAAAACGTGGGATGTTGTACAAGCACAACGGCAGAGGTTGCCTATGATGGCACTGGTATTTTACACATTAACACTGCACCTATTGTAGGCAGCTGAATGAACATAAGAGTCCTGATTAATCAGATCACAGATCTGTCTTGTCTTGCAGTCCACTCTTTATGGTGGCCAACCTGATTCCTCCAGGAAGTCCAAAAACTGATCACACAAGGGAGGGGGGCATATACCACCTCATCCTGTTACCCTGCTTTGGTATATGTAGGCTTCACTCTCTCCTCCACTGCCTTCACAAATCCCCTTGGCACACCATTTCTAAAGATGATGAATCACCATATTTTTAATTTACTTCTAGCTGCAGGCATTGAATGATGCAGTGTGATTTGGCATTTTTGGCAACGGTGGAAGAAAGCAGTGCATGGGAACATGTAGCAATGGTTGGTGAGCAAGAAGGGAAACAGTCCAGAAGTGGGAGAAGAGATTTGGATTAGACCTCTGTTGAAGGAAAATGACTAATGTGCTGATGTAGCTGTTCTTGTCCCAGGCCCAGCTGAGGACAATGTCTGGATTTCGGCTCACGGCATGCCTGAACTTTCCAGCTGGCAGCGACTGTCAAGTTCTAGTTCTCAATAATTTACAGCCCCAAACATTGGTTTGGCAAGCCACTGAACATTTTTCAAATTCTGCCAAAATTTCCAAGACCGCCATTCCTGCCCCCATGGCAAAGCTTCTCCCACATCTGCTAAGGCACACACATTTTAGAAATTAAAATTGGGGGGGGGCATTTTTGCAAATTTATTTTCTGATGTGTAAAAAGTGTAAGAATTGTTTGCCTCTAAGAAGCCCAGTCCACAACAATTCTGAAACTCTGAGGCAAAATTCTCCTGATTAGAAAGAAGTTTAGCACATTTCTTCTAATTTTGTCATTTATTAGGTACATTTTTAGCTTGCCTTTCCGCCAAAGACCTTAAGATGGCACGCCCAGCTCTCCTTCTACCCACTTAATGCTCCCAACAAACTTGTGAGGTATATCATACTGAGACAGTGCTGTGGCCGAAAGTAACTTGGTGATGGTATATCTGCATTGCAAATTTAAATCACTTTTATACCACTTTTAACTATCATGGCTCTGTTCTAAGGAATCTTGTGATCAATTGTTTGATGATGTACTTAGAATTCCACTTTCCTAACTACAATTCTCAAGGTACTTGTGGAATAAAACTGCTGGAATCCTCAAGTCTTTTCTTCTCAGGATACCTTGAGATTAAAAAAACCCCAAACCTCAAGAAACTACAAATCCCAGGATGATTTAAGATGGAGACATGACAATTACAGTGGCTTGAGACTGATTATAACTATATAGTACAGGTATATCTTAAGTTTCATAGTCAAGTGGGATGACAACCCAGATCTCCAAAGTCCCCTTCCAACATTCTGACCATTGCAAAGGTGCAGGTGAAAGCACCTCAGGGTCATTGTATTTAGTGACTTTATTTAATCACTAAATAATCCAGTCCTCTATGGAAATGCTTGGCAGAATGACTGGCACTGGTACTGCTTACTGACTGGAAGGCAACAAGATCAGACAATGAATCATACAGTGATGCAAAAGACTCCTCTAAGAAGAGGTATTTTGACATTGCAATAGGATCTAATTCTTTATCTCTTGCAAACACACTAGTAATTCACTGGTGGAACCCAGATTTGGAATTACTGTCACAACATCTGAAACCTACATGCATGTTTAATTCTGTTTCGTAGAAGGGTGGCTCTGTGTGTCTTGCTTTACAGAGGACAACCCTCTAACTGAAGAGCTGCTAGAAAACAGTTAAGGGGTGGGGAAATCTCAGCATGCCAGGTGTTCTGAATTACAACTACTCGCACCACCCCTTACCACTGATTATGCTGGCTGGGGCTTCTGAGGGGATAAAGTCCAAAATAGCTAAAAGATCAAAATAGCCTCACCTCCACTCTATTTGAAGGGCTGCCTTGTCCAAGTTTGGTTTAAAAGATAAAGAACTTTCTCTGGGATAGGACAAAGGCAAGATATAAACTAAATAAAAGAGAGATTCAGGGGCCTTGGAGTTGCCTGTCAAAGAGTTAGCATCTGAAGAGCAGATTAATAAGCAGCACATAGAGACCTGATCATAATATTCCCTAATCTCCCCCCTAAATTTGTACTTATACATATCAGTTACTACGCACAGATCTGTGTCCTCTTTTGTGTGTGTGTGCTATGTTTACTCTTCTTTGATAATGAATAAATTCGACTTTCCCTCATACCATTATCTTCTTTTTATTCTCTGTGTTAGGCATAAATATGGTGGAACCAGATTAGGAAAACTAGTGTGTTTCCCTTGGGTCCTGCCAAGGAGGATTTAGATTCCCCACCCCCCACAAAGTCAATATCCTTTAAGTGTACAACAGCATGGTAAAATTGCATGCAGCTGTGTAAAGCTGCTTATATAAACCCACTGTAATGGGATTCTAACATTCACCCGTGCCTGATTTTTGCAAAGTATTAACCACCTGGCATTTCTCCTGGATATGCAGCACAGTACTGTTCTCTAGCTAAACTGGATTAGATTGCCTCTTGCTGGAAACTGCGCCTACTGTTCACAGAATGCACGCTGTCATAACAAGGACAGACCCTGGATGCTGCCTTGAAAGAAACCAGATGTTAAGCAAAACAAATGGACTTGTGCAAGTTAAATATTATTAAGACCCATGCCGTTTAATGGATCCAACGTTTACTGATGGATTGGGCAGTATGATGCTGTATATGTACATACACACACACACACACACACACACACGTGTGTGCGTGTGTGTATTGCTAGCAGCAGATTTTGCTGGTCTCTTGCCCGAGAAAATGAACTAAAAGTCTCCAGCTTGGGTTGAGCTGGCATTTCAAGATTTTCAATTTGCCCTGGATTTTCTCTTAAATAAGAAATTGGTTGAGAGGGTATTCGAGTGAGGCAAGAAGCCTGTTTAAGGTAGAAACTACTCCTGAGCCCTAGTTTCAGGGAAATCAGTTCCATCCAGCTTGAGAGAAAATCAGTTGTGTTTGCCTTCATGGATCCATATCACTGGACCAGCCACAGCTGAATCCCAGTGACTTTGTTCAAAATCAGTGCAGAGAATTAAGAACGAAGATAGCATAAGATTTTAAAATTTTAAATGGTAATACCTTCTGCTGGGTCCCTTTGCCAGATTTTATAGTTTTAAAGTAGCTATGAGGCAAGTTGGAGGCAGCCAGAAATGAGGAGAGCGGTAAGCAAGTTCCCCCTGCTTTACTCAGATCAGTAAGAAGGTTTTTGCTGGAAGGTCAGAAAGTGACCCCTGGCTTACTTAACTGTTTTGCTGGTCATTTAGTTCCTCTTTGTAGCAAAGCATGATATGGAAGCACCACCAGGCTACAGCCGCATGCAGCTGTCAAGCACTAAGGGACTGAGCTAAGGACCAATGGCTGCTAGGCAGGGCCAATCCAAAGCCTGAGAATATTTTACTGCTCCAAGACCTACCATTCCCTGCCTCATAATATGAGAAAACCAGGACTGAAGGCTGCCAATTCCAGCCCTGGCAGCCCATCTAACCTACCCAAGGATGATTTCCCACTAGACATCACTAAAGTCTTCAAGACCTTAACTCAACTTTTGATCCTTACAGTCCCATAAGGGGTGACTGGGAGATAGATGATTAGAGGAAGAAACTGTAAAAGCGCTGCCAAGTGAACAAGGGAGAACAATACAGAGGAAGTAAGCCCAGGGCAGAAGGCAACAGTTGAGCAAGTTTTGTAAAGCCAAATGAAGAGCTAAACAAGATGATTCAGATGCCACTATTTAGTTATAGGCAAAGCAAGATTTTTTGGCTGACCATGTGGGATACCTACAGTTTACTAGAAGAAAGAAGCCACATGGGCTGTAAGAGAGGCAAGTTAGTTCAAAATTTACCATTACATCAACTGATCCTGGTTCACGTCAAGGCCCATGGTAACTAACATTCAATGGATACACCTTTCTGCATACATCAGACCAATTTAATCCGCCATCTGTCTCTCTTGAATGAGTTTTACATTAGATCTCACAGCTGTAATAGGAAATGCTAAATGGAATTCCCTCATGGAAAACATCCCTATGCAATGAAGCCTTGTCACCTCTCCTAGGAATAACGCAGAATTGCTTCTGCCATTCAGTATACAGAAAGCACAGCAAAACGAAACCATAAAGTTGCTATGGGCTAAAAATAGAATGTTAATAGAGGCACTCTTACTGTCCATGTGAAGTCTGAATTTAGCTCCTAAGGTCAAGAAATCAAGTGAGTGGTGCTACCACACAGACACATCACCTCCTCATTGTTATGCTTTTATCTTCTCCAGGTAATTGACTTAGCAGCAGGCACTGAGATTTACCAAGACTGTGCTACAGTAAATCCTTTGCAGATATCTTTACAAAGACTGACTTCATTTTGATTTCAAAAGAGAAGAGCCCACCTGCCATGTCTGTAAGCTGTTTCCACAAAGTTAGGAGAAAGGCACCATACATATAATTCAACAGGGTCATCAGTACACCTGTCTAGCAAATGATTTGTGTATGAAACAGTAGATAGTAAAGCATCAAATAAACATTCTCTTCTACCACCACTCACTTCAAGGTGGAGGAAAAGAAGTAGGAACATTGGGGGTTTTATGGTAGAGCAACAGATGAGCCATACCTTATATTCCCAAACCAATTTTTGTAAACCTTTCTTGCTTGGCCACCTTCAGGCAATTCTGTGCGTGTGCATGTGCCTTCAAGTCACCTGTCACCTAATGGAGGCACCATGAATTTCCTGGGGTTTTCTTAGGCAAGGAATACTCAGAGGTGGTTTTGCCAGTTCCTTCCTCTGAAACATAGCCTCCATCACCTGGTATTCATTGGCAGTCTCCCATCCAAGTACTAACCAGGGCTGACCCTGCTTAGCTTCCAAGATCAGACAGGATCTGGTGCTTTTAGGGTATTCTACTACACTATTTATGAGCTTGGAGATCAATGCTAATTCTGAAATCACATCAGCATCAAAACAGTGGAATTTTCTTCACCAACAGCCTTAGCCTGACCTCTCTGGGGTCATTCTCCACATGCTGTGGACCTTCTTGTTGGAAAAAAAAATTGTTTGCTTGTTAAGTTATACAATGTTTCATCTATAACACCTGTTTGGTTTTTTTGCTTTTTAAATATTATAGTGTAGGCTTTTTCGTGTATTTTATAATTGTTTTTAATTGCTATTGGCTGTCTTGAATGGTGTGTAAACATTAGAAGGGTGGACAAGTAGCAGCAAACTTTGTTGGTTATGTGCAAACTGCAGCATGGAAGTAATTAGTTACAAATGACTAGTTGCTTATCATTAATCCCTTTTTCTAATAACGAAGGCATAAGTACAGGGACACCTCAGTTAACAAAGCCTCTAAAAGTGAAATTCCTTTTTACAAAATCTTTTTATATCTGTCCAACCACCTTTTCCTCCCTGTATTCTGTCTATCTGGAAGTTTTGTAGTAGCACTGGCATTAGAAAGATGGTGAAGGAGGGCTGAAGAAACACATCCTCTTGGTGTTGGGTGGCAAGAGTAGGTGTGTGTGTGTATATATATATATATATATGGAGAGAGAGAGAGAGTGAGAGTGCTGCGACGGAGCAGGACTGTACTGTAGCCAATCCTAGTGTAGCTGTGTGTGTCTGCCTGCAATAGGCAAGGTAACAGCAACTGCTTCCACAATCCGTTAATAGCCTGTATGAATAGCAAAGCAGAGAAAAAAAGGGGAAAGCAGATAAGCCTGCCTCACTAGCTATTCCAACATGTTAAAAAAAATAGATCTGTATGTTTCATCCTCAAAATAGAAATCGTAAGTGGAGACTGGTGAAAGAAAAAGTCATCCCTGGATTCATTTTGGAAGAAGCCTTCAAGTGGTCTCTAGAAGATTCAAAAAGTTTTTGTTCACTCATGACAGGCTTACCTGACTTGGTTGATTCTTTTCACGTTTGCTTATTGTTAATTTTGAACAATAAGTTTTTCTGAAAAATATGGAACTGCTCTTCTTTTCTGTAGTGTAGGAACCTATCCCTATCCTTTCCCTGTTATTTCTGCCTCTGGTACCAAATTTTCTGGTAAATAAGTGATATCCAGGAACACATCTACTGTACAGTATATTACAGTACAACTGTAACCTAAGCATTTCCCTCTTTTTGCAGTGCAACTGTAACCTTTTTGTTACTTTTACAATCTCAAGGGTGTGGTCTCATTAAATGGTGGTGAGGAATATTACATGGTTCAGTGCTGGCTCATGTTTGCTTCAGGCTCTGTTATGGGTGCTGAGGAACTAAACAGATGGCCAGAAGGAGAATGTCTTTTGTACCACAGTCCAGCCACTATATTATTATTCCTTTTTGTTACTTTTACAAAACATGAAAGTAAAGAGATACTTTAGAATGTAACTGTAATGTACTAACTTCTTGGGGGAGCTCAGGAACTGTAACTAATTATTTTTTAAAGTAACTTTTAAAGCTCTAGAAAGACTGCTGTGTGTCCCTGGGTACATTGTTTAGCATGGAAAAGTCTCTCACACACCTCTGAACTCTCCTATTTTGCCTAGTAAAGTAAAGCATCAAGTTATCCAGCTCCATTGATTTCTAAAGCCAGGAGCAACCAATAATGAATCTTAGGGAAATCAAGAAAGAAAGCTGCAGGAGTCAAGTCAAGAGGAAATCTATTTTGCAGCTTCTGAGGCTCTTCATGGAGCTGAGCAGCTGGCACCTCAAGGACCCTGGCTTCCCTGACAAATAAATACCCTTTTCCTTTTCCTTTTCCTCTTCATTTTTTCTTTTTTAAAGGAATGTACTGTAATCTCTAGAATGAGCCCGACACTGTTAGAAATGGCCAGAGGCTTGACAGGGTTTTGCCCTGGCTGAGTTCATTATTTACTCTGCCTGCACACTTTCCTCCCAAAATTTTAATGAGTGTTTTTTACCATCAAAAGCCAAAAAGAGATTACAGGCTGTCCCATAAGTCATCCATATTCTGTTTTTTCATTACTATTTTTTTCAAGAGGCCTGCAAGACCCTGAAGCTGTGTCAGAGCAACAGCTTTGGAGTCAGACACCAAGGCTGCTGCAGACATATCAAGTGAAATCACCCTAGACTAATTCACAAACAACAGAAAGCCTCTGCTGATCAGAATCTCTCACAGTTCTGTGACAGCTCTCTGGTCCACCGCTGGGTAGGCAGCAGGCCATGATCTACACACATGACTCAAGATGCAAAGCAATCTCATCTGCTCAAAAACAGCCTTGGGAGAAAGCTAAAAAAATTGGAGAAACCAATATTTGGTTAAATGGGAATGCCAGGAAAGCAGCCTTATTACAGATTTCCAAAAAGTAGGCGGGGGGGGGGGGAAATGAATGAAGGATAAACAGACAGAGAGACAGATAAGATTGATAGATAACTACCTCCTTGCACAAGTGCACTGGCTTATATCTGTTGGAAAATCAAGGTACAGGTATGGCAATCTGACTATAATCTGACTATAGTGGATTAGGATTATGTACAAGCCTCTTTTGCTAGCAGATATGCCCTTCTGCCAACAGAACTCCCTACTGCAAAGTGAACTGTGAGATCTGCTAACAGAGTAATATACAAGCAGAACTTCTCTGCCAGCTAAGATCTGTTGGCTGAAGAATCCTAAAATGGTTGCCAAAGGGAAGGAGCAGAGGAGCCAAAGTTACATCAGATCCAAACCTCCTCCACAAATTTAAGTCAGAGTGATGGTTGTCCTAAGTAAATTTCCAACATCCTAGGTTAGAAAGGGTCTGGATTCAGCACAACTTCAGCCAACCTAATGCCAGCCCATGTATAGCACAGGAAGGATCTGAACCTAGTCTGTTAGTTTGTGCTAACCAGGTCTTACTGGCTCAGAAAACAATGAAAGAAACAAAAAGCTTTTAAGTCAATTTTCACCTAAGTGGGGATGGGGAATACTTGGCCTTCAAAACCCACAAGCCCCAGCCAACATGGCAAATGGTAAGGGTTTATGGAAACTGTGTTCCAAAACATCTGAAAAGCAAAAAGTTCAACAGGCCTGACTTAGAAAGGAACAAAAAAACATTATTTTTTAATGCAAGTGAGCATACTCACACTCTATATTTTTCAGAACAAGCCTGATTTGGCAACTGCAACAGTACCAACTGTGAATGTCACAAGCAACCCCCCCTCCAAAAAAAAACCACAGGAAAACAAACCATCATCACATGCTGACACAAACTCATAGTAAAGCTATTAAAAATTAAAGCAGTGCTTTATAGTCTTTAATGGCTTAGGTACATGTGTTAGCTTATGTAAGCTCAGAGGAGACAAACGGTTGAAAGGAACATTAACTAGACAATAAAGTAAGTAAGTGTTTCAGACTTGCCTCTGAGGGATGCTGGCAAAAAAGCAAGGAAGATGGAAGGGGGAATACTGCTGCTAAACAGGCAACTCTTAAATGTTTTCAAAAAGAAATGAGTATAACACATTTAAATCCAGGGGGCTTGGCTTGGCCACTTGGACAGACATTTTTCCTTTCAACCTTTTTAAAGGAAGAAGAAGAAAAAAATTAAGAGTATTATGTTGTTGTTCTCTACTTTATTGGTACAGCCACAGCTGAAGTTCTGCTTTTTGGTTTTGGTTCAGGCCTGTAGTCAACTTAGGGAATTTGTGGTCCCCCAGATATTGTTAAACTGCAGCTCCCATCTTCCCTAGTCAACACAGTCAATTATGAAGGAGGATGGAATTTTAGTCCAACAACATCAGGAAGATCAGCATTCCCCACACCCACTATGATCAGTGCAATACACCTAAACTGTTTCAGCTGTTTTCACACACAGCTGAGCACAGGCACAGAAGCACCTCCCATTCCTCTTTTGTTTCATTGCTCTCTAATCCACTGTCCTCCCCATGTGTTGGACTACAATGGCTATCACCAAACAGCAACAGCCATGATTGCTGCAGATGATAGGAGTTGTTAATCAACATATCTAGAGGACAAGTTGGGGAAGACTGCACGGTGTGCTGCTTATGGCTAGAGAATTATTTTTTTATTGCATTGTATTTACTTCCTACCTTTCCTCAAGTGAAAGAGTACATGGTTCTCTACTCATTTTATCCTCACAAGAACCAGTGAGGTAGGTTAGGCCAAAAGATCATGACTGTCCAAAAATCAACTTGTGAGCTTCAAGGTTGAGAGAAGATATGAATCTGGGTTTCCACTGACATAGTCTGACTCCCCAACTCAGGGATGGGGTCTGTGTGGCCCTCCAGACAACTCCCATAGTCCCTCAGATCACTGACTATGCTAGCCAGAACTAATAAGAGTGATTGTCCAACATCTGGCAGACCACACCCTCATCACCCCTATGCTAACCACTAGACCACGCCAGTGGTCTCCTGACATGTAGACAGGTTCAAAAATATTGTTTGATCAGCTGTTCCCAGATCTTAGAGAATGCAAGCACAGACCCGGGATCAATTCCAAAGGTATAAAAATCTGGTTAGCTTTACCAGTTAACGTCATTGACTCTGGTGGGATTCAGCAATTTTACCACCATATCAGCTTTATTAGCCAAATTCTTACCCTGAACCAGTAATGCAATTTTCTTGCTCTGCTGCTCGTTCTATTCCTACTGAACAAAAAGTACTGAAAGCAAGGGCTCAGATTCTGTTCCAATCTGGACAGGGGAAGTGTTTGGTCAAGTATTTGGTTTTAATGAAGTATGATTTCATTTTCAAGTATGAAAATCTCCTGATGAACTTAACACATGACTGAGGAAGAAGAACAGATGTTGGAATGCAACTCACATCAGTCCTAGCCAAGACAGTGGTGAAAGGATGATAGTATTCACTCCAATAATATAGCAAGGCCTAATTTAAAAGGTTTCAGGAGTAGGGGAAATGAGGTAGAAATATAGGCCATGGGCATGTTAATAGCAAACAGTCGAAATCCTGTTTATCCAGGACATCCAATTTCTCAGTTCTTGGGCAGTTTAGAGTGGTATCTTTCAAAGAAAAAGAAGTGTTTCGCTCAACTGCTTTAGACAGAATAACAGTGTAATTCAGGCTGCTGACACACTACAGAAATAATGCAGTCTGACACGGCTTTAACTATCATGGCTTCATCCTATGGAATCCTGGGATTTGTAATTTGTTGTGGCACCAGAACTCTCTGACAGAGAAGGCTAAATATCTCACAGAATTATAGATCCCAGAATTCCTCGGCATTGAGCCATGGCAGTTAAAGTGGTGTCAAACTGGATTATTTCTGCAGTGTGTCAGCAGCATCAGTATTCTGTGTCCCCTAACTGGTTTCAGCTTTTAAGACATGTGAAGTTTTATCACTGACCTACAGTTCTTTGCACAATAGAGTCCCAAATTCAGGTCTGTTTGAAATGAAAACACAAATTCAAGTTATTTTCAAGAGGGTGGGCATGGTATGTAGCTAAAACAAAGAATCCTGTGGCACTTTTTTAAGATTAAAAGCTTTCGTGGGTGGATGGTACACTTCCTCAGATACATGGAGTGCAGTCGTGGAGGTTCAGTTATTTATTGCAATGCTACTCAAAGTGATCGTCCCTGGATCAGTGCTGGTCCCTGAGCCTTCAGATGCCAGTCCCTGGAAAGTTTCCAGGGTGGGGGGAGAAACAGTTGCAGCCAATGGCTGCAAATTTAGTCTCAGGCACATTGGGGGGGGGGAGTCAGTCCCCCACCTCAGACAGCCCAAGAAGCCCTGAAATGTATGGCTTGAGATGGACATAGCCGGCAAGGTGAGAGTGAATTCAAATGTGGAATTACTACAGTGATATTAACACAAACTTCCTGGCACTACATAGCATGATAAAACCCTGTTATCTTATACAAACCTCTAGTGTATACTAATTTATGAGTTTAAATAATATACCACAAAACAATTTAGCAAGTTATATTAAAAATAATAAAAACAATAATTTGTCAAAAGACTCCACTCCACATACAGATAAGAAGTTTCAATGAACAAACATAAAGGGAAACTATTTTTCTAGTAGAGCCCATGCTAGTGCTAGAAAGCATAACCACATTTTACACTGATTTGACCAATGGGAAATCTACAAAAGAAAATGCTCCAGATATGTTTGCATCTCATCTTCATAAAAAAGAAAAACATGTAAGGGGTAAGGTTTCAACTCCTCCAGCTCTTATTATATATTATCCATTAATCCCCTCTCATGTATCTACATCTTAACAAACATACACTCAAGCATGTCCCCTGTCATCACGCACACTGTGGGGGCCTTTCTTTGAGCCCCCCACTATTCTGCCACTAGTGGGGATCTTTCCCTTGATCTCAAGCACTGCCACCAAATGTAGGACTCTTAAAATGACATCATGGGTACTACGTGGGAGACTTCTTTAATCTCGCCACCTATGATAAGGCTACTGTCATGGTCTGTGACATAGTTTCATGAGTGTGCATGGATTTCATCATCTAAACTCATCATCCGTCCCCCGAAGTTAACCACTACCACTGAACAACCTCTGCCACTAGATACTGTCTCTCTCTATATGTAACTACTCTGATAACAATGTTGTAGCATTCCATGAAGCATATGTGTATATTACAAATGATTTTTTAAACAGAAGATAAACATACAGGTCAAGACTACCTTATGGTTACAGGCTCATAAGGCTTAGCTGCTAGTTATTTACTTAACTCAGATTAGCTGTATTACTTGCACATTACACCACTGCATTCTTGTCACTGGACTAAAATTATTTTGAACAAAACCTGACTGACCTCTAACTCCTAGCTAAACTTCACTGAATAAACTGTTCCCCTAACTCTAACTGACCCTAACTCCTACTCATCTATCCCCTAATGCTAACTCTAAACCCTACCTGACACATCTTTAACTCATATTCGGCAGCCTTCTCTGAGCAGTACAGGACAGTGGGTTTCCATGGCTGAGTTAGGAGTCAAACCCTGGTCTCTCGGAGTCCTAGTCCAACACTCAAGCCACCAGACCATGCTGTCTCCTCCTCATCATGGGTGTAACTACCTACAATGCCTCTGGCTGCATGCTATATATAACAAAAGCCACAATCTTAATGATACTTACAAGGGAATAAGACACATTGAAATTAGGTTGTATATCTGTGGAGACAAAGGATCTCATCTTGTTTCTATTGATCAGTAAGCTGCTTTGAGCATCTTCCAGCAGAAGAGAGGGGTATAAATACTATTAATAAAAACTCCTCCTCATATTTCTTTATTGTATTGCTAACATTACGGCAGTATGCAACATGTATAATAAAATAGCAGAGGATACTTTTCTGCCTCAAAGAGCTTGCAATCCCCATATTCAACAGGACATACATTTGGGTACACATGGCTAGAACTGCACTCTAGCAGAAATAATTCCAATAGGCAAGGAGAAGAGATGCAATAGCCCAATCCTAATATAGGGACAGTGGAGAAAGGGAAAATGAGTGTGCTAACCCTGTTGTTCCCTTCTTCCTTTAGAAGCAAAGTGTTTGGAGAGGAGAGCCTTTGTGAAGCCTTCCACATAAGCCAGAACCCCAACACACATGCATGCACACACACACACAAAATATCAGGTTCTGATTTGCACTGTGAGCCTCCACAAATAGAAAAGGCTCCCCCCTTCACAGACGTTGCTCTCCAGTGAGAAAAGTACTGATACAGGAGAGTTCCTCTAGCACACTCCTCTCCTTGTGTGTGGGAGTATGCTGTGGTCACATGGGTTTGTATACAAAAATGTTGGTTGGTCTATTGTGAGAGTATGAGTTAAGTAGCTGTTGGGAGGGGAAAGAGAATGGAGTGTTGAAGTGGATGCTGACTAGTGGAATGTTTGAGGAAATTTCCATGGGACAGTTGGCAAATAGAGCATGAGGGGAGTCAGTTTTGCCTGGGATTTGAGAAGAGTGCAAGGGGACAACCCGTCTGTAGTGGCAGCAATGAAGACGGAAGGGCAGTCTCTCAATTGGGGATTAAAATAATATAAATCCTCATAGGAATTCTGAGGACATTTGGACTGACTGCAGTTGGTGTCACACAAGGGGGACAGGAAGAAGTCCTTATGTGTGGCAGAGGTGGGGATCAGGGAAAGCCCTGAAACGGAGTGTTTGCAGTGAACACTGTGGAAGGCTTCACATTCGGTGGGTTAAGTGTAAAGACCCTGATATTTGACCACACTGGTGGGATTGCCTGAGAGGAATCTTCACAGTTGGTGGCACAGGTGTGATTACTTGAGTGGCAAGCCCCAAACTTGTATTCAGCAGTGGAATAAAGGGTAGAACCCTCACATAAAGGGATTGAAACCCCCACATTTGGTATAGGCAGCACTGGGATACAAGCAGAGATTCCCACATGCACACATTTACTCACAGCTTGACTAGGATATGAGTGTGAAAGGAAAAGAGAATAAGAGAAAAAGACCTAGATGCATGCTGAATATGAAGGGATATCTATATACTTAGTCACCTAAATAAAAGGGTGGGTGAGTGGATCTGTAAAGAGTGTTCACACACACTTATCTGTAGTTAGCTGTCTAAATAAAATGTCTTGAATTAATCTCAAAAGGCAAAGTTTTAGGTAAAGCTTTATGTTACAGCAATAAAGGGGGAAAAGACAACCAAAATACAACAAGAAATAGCTTTTCTTGCCATTCAGCAACAGTTGCCATTTAAAACATTTCCTAGATTCCAGTCCAAGGATGCCATCTTGTGGAAATAGCAGTACCTTGTCATCAGACACAGGAAAAGAGAACAGGCTTGTAACAGGAACTTTTACTTACAGAACGGCCTGCTGAGTGTGCAGGGCTGGGACAGGAGATGTTCTCTGTCTGCACAGACTACACAGTAGCACAGAAAAGGCATGGCTGTGTTTTTCTTGTGCTTCCTTGATGTTTTTGTGCAGATCATCTCTAAGGAGGCTGCACCATGAAGGAGTTCTGTGACCAATAAATTATGTAAACATTCCAAAAAAGCATGCATTATAACCCCCCCCACACACACAATATATTACTTGAAGACACAAAGATAGGCCACATACTTGAACACACACAAAAAAAATAAGTAAATGTTGATAGCTTAATTCCACTTTCACACTGATCTTTTTGTATGTGTAAGCTGCTTTGCTTCCTGGTTTTTAAAAAATCTATGTTTTAACCTACATTTTCAAATCAATGTTTTATATGGTTTTAATTCTTTCGACAATTTAATATTATTTTACTCTTAACTTTTTGTATGTTTTAGTTGTATGTTTTACTTGAATCTCTTTTTATTCTGTAAGCTGCCTTGACTCCAAAAGGCATCATATGAATAAAATGAGCCAAATGGACCAAGAGTGTGACTAAGCAAATGGAAGCTTCCACAGGCTTTTGGGAGTTGCTATCTAACAACTTCTGGAGGGCCATATGTTATCTACCCTGGCACAAAGTGACTGATGTTTAGAGATCAAGCCAGCATGTAGTAGTGGTTAGTGTGATAAGACTACAACTGGGGAAATCCTCAGTCAGTCCTGAAGCTAAGTGACTCTAAGCCAGTCACCACCTCTCAGCCTAACCTCTCTCACATGATTGTTATGAGGATAAAAATGGAGAAGAAGGCCATGTACACTGCCTTGAGCTCCTTAGAGAGAAGATGAGATAATGTAACAAGATAAAGAAATAAGCCTCTCTTGCAGACCACTTACCATTCAGCTCTGGAGGTAGGTAAAGGTGATATGTGCTGTAGATGTCATTAGACATCTGGAGCTGGAGCTTGGTGTATTTCTTTAGAAGCTTAGAAACATTCTCCTCTTGGAAGGGAGTCTTCTCCAAAATGACTATAGCATCTTTCCCATCCCCAGAAGCACTTTTCACCTGGAGAAATGAGAACAGTAAGAGATCCTGCTACAGTCTTCATCAATATGGTACTCTCCAGAAGTGTCACGATTCCTGCTCCCATAATCTTCTGATGAATGCTTAGGGTATAAGAACACTGCCAGGGGATATACTACCTCATAGCCAGCACTTGGGCACATGATAAAGGTAAATGTCAGGTCAACATGAATAGCTAGACTGCTAGCAGAAACGCCATAATGAAACCACACATCACCAGTTTTAAAGGAACTAGAATGGCTGCCAATATGTTTCCAGTCTGAATTGTACGTGCTGGTTATGACATTTAAAGCCCTAAACAGCCTGGAACCTCCCTACTTGAAGGAATACTTCTCCCTATACGTAACTCTGTAACTGCTGGGATCTGCTAGGGCCTGGAGAGTCCTCCCCGGCTTCTGCGTCCCATCAGTAGAAGCAATGCGCGATGCAGAGACGTGTCTTCTCTGCTCCAGTACCCAAATGTTGAGCATCTTCCCTTGGACGCCCAAATTATGCTGGCCTCATTTTGGCCTTAGTTAAAACTTTGCTCTTCTCTTCAATAAGTTTTGGAATCACTGGGAGTTCACTGATCATAGCTTTTCAGGGTTGTGGATTTCTGTTCATTGTGTACACTTTTCTAAATTGTCTGATTTCGTTTCAGTGTCTGTACACAATTCTGACATCCACTGATATAGAGAAGGATATTAATAAATACAAAAGGTGATAGGAAACAGTCTTGTCAACTTCTAACGAAGAACTGTGTAGCAAAGGGCGAAGACTGTACTGGGCTGAGTCTAGACCAGGGGTGGGGAACCTTTGGCCTTCTAGATGTTTTGGACTTCAACTCCCACAAGTCATAGCTAGCACAGCCAGTGGTGTGGAATTATGGGAATTGTAGTCCAAAACATCTAGAAGGCCAAAGGTTCCCCACCCTTGGTCTAGACCTAAGTGTTTGCAATTGAGCTGGTGGATGCAGATCCCTCTGCCTGCAGTACCGCTCTGGGGGTGGGAGATGTTGCACAGAAGGGCAAGGCAATGTGCTGAATGAGATGCACTGCATGTAGGGGGAGAGGGAAGACTGTCCAAGAATGGGTAGATATTCCCTCAAGTTCCATTTAAGGAGGAAGGTGGGGTAGATATCCAATAAAATAACAAACACTTTCTTTAGTTGGTGGAGCTTCTTTAAGCTCCATGTATGAGATTAAATCTGGATCTAATCCAATAATATAGCACTTTAACAATTTATATAGCACTTTCAGTTTTCCAAGGGCTACACCTTACTGCAACCTTTATAAGATTTCTGTAAGGTGTTTTTATCCTCATATTGCAGATGGCCAAGGGAGTAAAGGGTGGGTTGGTGTGGGAAGCTGGTAACTTGTGGCTGAGAGCGTGTAGCCTAGTTCAGGCCACCTAGTGAATACATAAGGGTGGCATGTTTCAAATCATCTTCCTGATTTCAGCCCTTCCATCACTATATTACACCAGTCCCTATATAAGGTCAGCCCTAGTTCTATTATCATTGTATAACCAACCACCAAGATTGTTTATACAGTAACAGCCAACTCAGGTGGCCATGTACCTATCAGTCTGGATGTGAACCAGGACCACCCAAAAATAAGACAGTAACTTTCAGGACTTGGAAAAGTTACCTTTTGGGGCCACAAAACCCAGAATCCCCCAACCAGGATGATCACTGGGAACTGTAGAGAAAAAGGGTAACTTTTTTTCAAGCTATGTGATTTCTATGTACGTGGGGGACTCACAAGTATGCTGAAGTATGTTTTAAAAAACAGCAGTCTGAAAACGCTCTGAAAAGGACCTGTGAACTTCCAGGATGCACAAAATACCAAGGGGTCAGATGGGGATGGATGCAAGGGGAAGATGACACTGGAGATGCCAGGGGCCTGGTCTGATCAACCAGTACCTTTGTACAGTTAAAGCTAGTGTGTTAGCTGCACCTTTTCCTGGACATGTCTTATTGGCCATGGTGACAAATGCGTTCATTACATCACATTTGAATAACTGTAATGCATTCTTACACTGAAAGGCACTCAGAAACTCCAGTTGGCCCAAAGGGTTGCAGCCATACAACTGAAGGATGCTAGTCACACAAAGAGCACAACTCCCTTGTCACAACAGCTCTATTGACTACTGGGCAGATACAGTTCTAGTTATGACATATACAGCACGATATGGCTTGGGTCTAAGCTATCTGTTTTCCTATAAGAGCCCTGTTGTTTTTGTGTGTGCCTTCAAGTCGTTTCCAACTTATGGTAACCCTAAGGCAAACCTATCATGTGGCTTTCTTGGCAAGATTTGTTCAGAAGGGGTTTGCCTTTGCCTTCCTCTGAGGCTGAATGTGACTTGCCCAAGATCACCCAGTGGGTTTCCATGGCTGAGCGGGATGCAAACCCTGGTCTCCTGTGTTGTAGTCCAATGTTCAAACCACTACACCACGCTGGCTCTCCTATATGAGCCTACTCAAGCTCTACAATCTTTGGGAGAGGTCTTATCTGGCACATCTGGTGGGAACACAGGAAAATCCTTCTCTGTAGCTGTTCCCAGGATTTGGAACTAGGAAGACTAGAATGATTCCCTTTCTGTAGTCCTTCCGTAGGCAAGTAAATACTTTCCTATGCCATCAGGCTTTGGGGAATTGACTGCAAGAGTTTTTAATTGTACTGTATACTCTTTTACTGATTTTTATCTTTTGCCTTTTTAATTATGTTTTAAATGGTTTTAATTCTATAGATAGTTCAATTACATTTTAATAATAATTTGCTTCATGTTTTGATTTCTGTTTTGTTTGTGTTCTCCTCTGTATTTCTGTAAACTGCCCTGAGTCCTAGTTGTATCCAAGTCAGGATACAAGTGAGCAAAAGACAACAGCTCCGTAAAAGCTTATAGAAAGCCTTCTAGATTTCTGGAAGGGGAGTGGGTCAATTATAGTGAGGGAATGGGTGTTGTTGAGGTTAAAAGACTCCTTTCTCTGTGCTATACAGAAGGTGGGGCATGTGGACACCATGTAACACTTTTTTTACAGCTCCCATTTTTATCTATTAAATCTGACCTTGGCTATTCCATTACAGGTACCTTCCAACTTCATTTTATAGATCCTCCACCCCTTTAATAGTTTTATCTCCCAAACACGCTGAATTTGACCTAGAGTCTGGTCTACCTCCAAAAAGCCATTCATCTAGGATTTACGTGCAACTTCGAAATTACAGAGACTGCTTGGCAATTTCCTGATACTTCATCATGCACCTTGGTTATCTCAGAGGTGGATTTACAGAGGACAATAAAAGAACTAACCCAACCGTATCCCCCACACTCCCACCCTTCACCTGAGAGAACCTGTCTTCCTAAGCCATACAGCTGTAAACGCAAATTAAAAGAGTACTTGCAAATTTCCCATTTTTATGGCTCCTGAGTGACAAGTCCATCCATCTTCTTTATAGCATTAGAGTTAACTGCTAGTTTGCAATTCGATTCCACTTTAAACACTAAACATGAAAAATTGATCTCCAGGCTAAAAGCAATAGATATGCTAATAAGAAAAATAATCTAAGCCTTAGGATGCATATCAAGCACTTTTGTTAGGGGGAACAATGGCAACCTGTACCCTCTTCTATATGTCACCCCACAGCACAATACCACTACATCTCTTAATTATTTCTGGCTGTGAGAGGCTCCTCTTCATCCAGGGCACCTCCATCCCCAAATCTCAGCAACTGTCACAGTCAAGAAAAAGATGCTTGAAGAGAAATTTAAAAAACAAAAACACATGTAATCCATACAGTTCATAGGCAACAACAAAAGTCAGAGTTGGACAACCCGTGCATTAGGAGCAATCCAAATATCACAAAAGTGTGCAGGCTTTTCAGTTTTCCAGAACTCTTCATCAAGCTAGATAGTACCAAAGAGTAGCCGAACTAAAAGTTCTGGAGAAGTCAAACACACATTTCTGTGACATTATGTTTGAAGATGGTACAGAGATTATTTCCACTAGAGAAACAGGAGGGGAGATAAACTCCCCTTCCCACTGCTGCCTTTCTTTGCACCCCTAAAACCACCTTGGGAGGGCAAAGAATTGGACGAAGGCCACCATTCCTTTTGGACACCATAAAATGCCAGAAGTATCCATCCCATCTGCAACGATCTGAAATCTTCTTTATGGCAGCCTTCTGGAGCCAGGCAGTGATTTCTTCCACCAGGGCTCTGGATGGACGGGTCTGACAAAATACATTAATGGGCGGAATACTTGAAAACTCTATGGTGTAGCCCAGACAAACAATGGTGAGAAGCCAAGAATCTATGGTGATGTTCTTCCAGGTGATGCAATGGCAGTGTAGTTTTGGGGCCTGTTGCTTGTAGAGATGCCTCTGCCTAGAGGAGGAGTATTCAGAGGTTGTCCAGGAGGCCCTCAATGGAGATTTGGACTGGAAAAGGAAGAGGGATGGTCTTTTCCAGGTGAAATGGAATGGTAAAGGTGGCATGGTGGTAATATTAAGAAATGGAATGGCCTCTGATGTTGCTACTGTGCCCCAAAGCCCATCCTCTTTGTCATTAATCAGGCCTTAATGATGTGGTCCATGATGTCATCTGTTTTTGCATTAAAGAATCCTTCCCTGTTGAAGAGAAAGCTTCTATATGATGCCTTGTGTCATCTGTGAAGCTCGTCAAGTGTACCCAAGTGTAATGCTGGAGAGCCACTGCCCCCGACATCACCTTGGCAGTACAGTACAATCCACTGAGTGATGGGCAGATTGGATTTGTTGGGTGGCCAGAGCATGCACCTCTTGCTAGAAGAGGAGGGCTATGTTTTGTTGCTCCTCAAGAGGGTGCGGTACAAATGAGAGGATTTTATCACACAAAAATATCTAGCAGGCAGACATTCAAGCCTGTCTATTTGCCACCTGAATTGCTAGGGCTGAAGATGAATAAAAACATCACTCAAAATGTCCAAACTCTTGCCCTCTTTGTCAGCTGGAGTTGAGTGCGGGTTTGCTCCACCCCTAGACTGAGAGGCTTCTACAACTTTGGCGTTCAGAGCCCAGTGATAAAATAGAAATGATGCACCCTCCCTGTTGTGTCTTGTATACATGCTCCATCCAACAAGAAGCTGGAGGAAGTGATGTTGGCTTTATCCAAGACTACTTTATCAGATCTTGCAAATCAGGCAGCAGTTGAACTGTGATTGGAGCAGGTGCCTGGGAGTAGTCCATCATCTGGAAGACCAGATCTGCAAACAGGGCTGGAGGAGGCATGACATCCAAGCCAAGAGACTTGGCCATCCTGAGGACTATATCCCCAAACATGTTTACATCCGCAGATGGCAGTGCCGGTGTAGTATCCTCCACATCTCATGAAGGGGACGATGTAAGCAGAGCTGGAGAGTCAACAAGGGAAGGGTATAAACCATATTCACCCTTTGAAAAGTCACACACACTGGTTGTTGTGACTGAGGAGGAACAGAACCAGCAGTAGAAGCGACTGCAGTAGTGGAAGTGACCGTAGAAGTGGGTGGAACAACCAGTGGAGAGACTGGAACCATAGAGGATGAAGCAATGGTGTAGACTTGAGGTGTACGGTAGAGTGCTCAGTAGGGGAGACCACCAGCGAATATGAAGCGCTGTAGGCTACATTTCAGAGGAATGAACTGGCAAAACTACCTCTGAGTATTTCTTGCCTAAGAAAAACCTATGAAATTCATGAGGTCACCATAAACCAACAGGCAACTCCATAGGCAAGGAATACTATGGGGTGATTTTCCCAGCTCCTTACTCTGAAATATAGCCTACAATACCTGGCATTAATTGGCAGTCTCACATTCAAGTTTATAACCAGAGCGGACTAACCTGCTTAGCTTCCAAGATCGGATGGGAACCAGTGCCTTTAGAGTATTTAGGCCATTGGCTTTCTTTAGATCAGTGGCTCTTATTTTACCAGGGACTCTGTTTAAATATATTTTGTTGTCATGGACTGTCAAGATAACAACAACAATTACACCGTCCATTAAACCTTCCTTCAGAGGCACTGGAGGGGGAGGGAAGACTTTTCTTCTGCTTCTTCCTGCAAGTTTGTGGATGGAGCAGATTTAATGGCAATGCGCCTGTCATTTGGCCGCTCCACTGCGGAGAGGAGGTGGACTGAGCAGCCTTCAAGCCTTTGCAGACCCCCTGTGAGGATATTGTGGCCCCCTGGGGGTCTGCAGACCGCAGGTTAAGAACCACTGCTTTAGATAATCTACATTGCCTATCTCTCTCTGGCTTTTCTTCGCAAACGAAGATTCAGGAAGGACTCATCCTGCACTTTCTGCAAGTGCGCTGATGACTAAAATGGCCAATCCGAGATAAACAAGTCCGGTTGTTTATCACAGCAGAAGGTCTCCTTGGGTGATGTTTCTGGGTTGTGATTCTTTCTGCGTTGTCGTTTCTCTTCAAGACTTGTTCGGCGTGAGTTCTCAAATAAGGCTGCAGCATTGTGAATAGTGTGTCTCCACGCCTCCCGATGTGAGGCCAGGGCGGACCATTGTTGCCTATAGGGCATGGCATTTGGCACACCCTGTATATTCAAGCCTCAGGTATAAATGCACAAGTCACATAACTGTGAGTGGGATCTGAGTGAAATGGAATACTAGAAAGTCCAGTTGTCAAATTGTGAAAAAAAGCTGTGAAAGCAGTACATTTTGCTTCAGAACAGTTGGGCTGCTGCCACACTGAAGAAATAATACAGTTTGACACCGTTTTAACTATCATGGCTCCATCTTATGGAATCTTGGGATTTGTAGTTTGTTGTGGCACTAGAGCTCTCTGACAGAGAAGGAAAAACATCTCACAAAACTACAAATCCTACAGCATTGAGCCATGGCAGTTAAAGCAGTGTCAAACTGGATTATTCCTGCAGTGCGGCAACAGCCATAGTTCCATTGAAGGCAAAGATTTTGCTTGAAGATTGCTGTGTAATTGCACACATGTGGCTGTAATGAAACCCCTGTTATGACCAGAAATACTGCCCAAACACACAAAAAGAAAAATGTTATGCTGACTCTCTTAAAAATGAAGGTACAGTTATCCCTTCAGATTCGCTGGGGTTTGGTTCCAGGGCCCCCCGTGGATAACCAAATCCGTGAATACTCAAGTCCCGTTATATGCAATGGCATAGCAAAATGGTGCCACTTATATATAAGATAGCAAAATCAAGGTTTGCTTTTTGGATTATTATTTTTTAAAGAATGTTTTCAAGCCATGGACACTTAAATCCGAGGATACCAAATCCGTGGATACAGACGGACAATTGTAGTATATGTACGAGAATTATTGTTCTTAAATTGATATATTGGCATATTGTATCTAAAGGAAACTTGTGGAGTAACATAATTAGTTTAGTACGGTAGATAGGAAAGTATACAGTTGTCCCTTCATATTCACTGGGGTTTGGTTCCAGGACCCCTCGTGAATACCAAAATCCATGAATACTGAAGTCCCATTATATGCAATGGCATTGCAAAATGGGGTCCCTTACATAAGATGGCAAAATCAAGGTTTGGTTTTTTGGATTATTATTTTTTAAAGAATATTTTTAAGCTGTAAATACTTAAATCCATAGATACCAAATCTGTGGATACAGAGAAACAAATATATTTTTTATATCAGAATGCTTATTTATTTAATTTATATGCCACCTTTTTCCCAGAATTGGACCCAAGGCAGCTCACAACATAGAAAATACAATTAAAATACAACAAGTAAAATTAAAAAATAATTAAAACAATGATAATTTTAAACATATATATATATATATATATATATAAATTTAAAAGAATAACAATAGAAAACGTTCATTCCTAAATGAGGGACTTCATCTTCACAGGTAAAAAAATAATATCATTCTCTTCCTACACTTCACAAAATTGGGGAAGTAAACAGTCCCCTCACACACACACCCCTCTAGAGATGAAGAATGGTATCGCCCACCAGAGAAAGAAAAGAGACCGTTATTGCTGGCCCCGTCCCTTCGCTCTGATTGGCCAGCGCGGTTCCCAATACTCCCCACAGTGAAGCACGTACGCATACCTGCCCGTGTAGGAAGATAGCCTTATCCCGCGCAGACTCCCTGAGCACTTTGCATACAGAGACCTCACCCAAGGGGAAACCGCCAGCCACGGTATCTTCCTTATGGGGAACGACGGCAGCCCCATTCTCCTCATCATTCTCCTCACGCTTCCTCTTAACGACGGGGGACTCCGCCATCACGCTATCGGGCAGAGAACTCGTGCGCATGCGCGGCCGTTGTGGAAAACCTCGCGTCTTAGTGGGACGTCTTCTTAGCGCCCTCTGGAGGCAGGAGGTGGCGGCGGCGGCGAGAGTTCGTGAGGGACATTCCCAAGCAATCTATGCATGCGCAGGAGTGGGGGGCGGTGTCATGTTTTGAACATAGAGAGAAGAAAAATTAGAGTGACAATGCCAATAGTGTAGCAAGGTGGCTCTTTTAATTTTAATTAGGTATTCATATTCTGCTATTCAGCCACAAAGGCTATCAGAGCGGCTTACAAATTGTTAAGCAATAGCAATTTACACATCTACACTGCATTAAGGAGTTTCCAAATGTGTATTAGCTAACTCTTAACATTTTCCTTACCAAGGACCCCCCTTTAAATATATTTTGTTGCCATGGCCCCCCAAGACTTAACTCCAGATTTAAAACCCTAATAATAATAATAATAATCTCTGGATTTTCTTCACAAATGAAGATTCAGGAAGGACTCATCCCGCGCTTTCTGCAAGCGCGCTGATGACTAAAAAGGCCAATCCGAGATAAACAAGTCCGGTTGCAGAAAGCACAGCAGAAGGTCTCCTTGGGTGATGTTTCCAGGTTGTGATTCTTTCTGCGTTGTCGTTTCTCTTCAAGACTTGTTCGTCGTGAGTTCTCAAATAAGGCTGCAGCATTGTGGATAGTGCATCTCCATGCCTCCCGATGTGAGGCCAGGGCGGACCACTGTTGGTGATCAATTTGGCCAAGCCTGAGATGTTGTTTCAGGGAGTCTTTGTATCGCTTTTTTGGAGCGCCCCTTTTACGCTGACCCGTGGTGAGTTTACCATAGAGTAGTATTTTTGGGAGGCGATAGTCCTCCATCCTAGAAACGTGCCCTGCCCAGCGCAGCTGTGTTCTCAATATCATGGCCTCAATGCTGGTGATCCCTGCTTGCTCAAGGACAGCAACATTCGTCACATAGTCAGTCCAGTGTATATTTAGGATTGTGCATAAACAGCGCTGATGGAAGCGTTCGAGGAGTCGTAAGTGGTGGCGATAGGTGACCCATGTTTCAGACCCACAGAGGAGAATAGACAGTACAATGGCTCTATACACACTGATTTTTGTGTTTCGCCTCAGGTGTTTATTACTCCAGACTCTTTTGTGAAGTCTTCCAAATGCACTATATGCCTTTGCTAATCTGTGATCGATCTCTTTGTCAATCTTGGCATCTGAGGAGATGATGCTTCCCAGGTAGGTGAACTGCTGAACAGACTTGAGCACAGATTTGCCGACGGCAATGTGGGGATGGTGGTGTTCGTCCTGTGGTGCAGGCTGGTAAAGAACTTCTGTTTTCTTCAGGTTGACTTCTAGCCCAAACAGCTCTGCAGCTGTTGCAAAGCAGGATGTTAGGCGCTGCAGAGCTGCTTCTGTGTGGGCAACAAGGGCAGCATCATCGGCGAAGAGCAGCTCACGGACTAGATAGTTTAGAGTCTTAGTGTGAGCCCTCAAACAGCTTAAGTTAAACAAGCTACCATCAGTACGGTAACGTATATAGATGCTGTCTTCTTCTTCAAGCTCTGCCATAGCCCTTTGGAGCATCATGCTGAAGAAGATTGTAATAATAATAATAATAATAATAATATATTTGCACCAGCCATTAAGCCTTCCCTCAGAGGCACTGGAGGGGAAGGGAAGACTTTTCTCCTGCTTCTCCTGCTAGTTTGGGACTAGAGCAGATTGAATGGCAATGCGCAGGTCAAGCCATCCATCCTTTGCCTTAGCTCCTGTCATGTGGCCACTCCACTGTGGGGAAGAAGTGGGCTGAATGGCCTGCAAGCCTTTGCAAACCCCCTGTGAGTACACTGTAGACCCCTGGGGGTTCCCAGACCACAGGTTAAGAACCACTGGTGTATCAAGAAGCATCCTTGCTCCTTTCAGCTGTACAAATAAATCATCTCTGCCTGGAAGAGCTACCCATTAAAAAAAACCCGAGAAATCATGTCAATTATTTAAATTGGCCTCCCACTCAAACCAAATTCTTTATTTAGTTAAATCAGAGCATCTTGAGAGTCAGAAGGAGCTGTAAGGGCCATCTAGTCCAACCCCCCTACCATGCAGGAAAACACAATTACAGCATTTCTGAAAGATGCCCATCCAACCTCTGTTTAAAGACTTCCAACGATGGAGAATTCAATGTGATATTATGGACGGGGGACGGGATGCTGGTGTTACAGAAATTAAGGTAATATATATATGTATGTGTGTGTGTGTGGTATAGTAGATGGCATAAGGTAAGGATCTGTTGAGGTGAGAATATGGAAAGTTGGGAATGACTAGTGATTGGGTGAATATTTGAATAGGATTTTAAAAGACTGATGTGTATGACAGTTGGGGAGTTAGGAATATGAGTTAGACACAGAGATTAGTTAGACTCAGATACATGAATTAGGATTAGGAGTGAGAGTTGGGAGTTGTTCATTAGTGTCAGTGAGGATTTGTGAGTGTGCACATGCACATATGTGCCTTGAAGTTGCCTGTAGACTTATGGTGACCTCATGAATTTCATAGGGTTGTCTTAGGCAAGGAATACTCAGAGGTGGTTTTGAACCCTGTTCTCCAGAGTTATAGTCCAACACTCAAACCATTACACCACGCTGGCTCTCGTAACATCCTTTTTTATTCAGTCACGTCCTACACAAATCCTTCAAAATTAGTATTATGTAAATTAGTATTTGTAAAATGTGACACTCCGCAGCCATTACAGTATTACTCAGTCTGAAGGTTATACAAATATGGTTAAGGACAGGGGTTTTTTTAAAAGCAACTTTATTCTCTTTGGAAAGAAATTAAGTTAAAATGTACCATTAAAGAAATTTAAAATATTAGCTGAACCCGGTGTACCTCTCTCTGGCCTCTCTTCGCAAACGAAGATTCAGGAAGGACTAATCCCGTGCTTTCTGCAAGCGTGCTGATGACTAAAAAGGCCAATCCGAGATAGACAAGTCCAGTTGCAGAAAGCACAGCAGAAGGTTTCCTTGGGTGATGTTTCCGGGTTGTGATTTTTTCTGCGTTGTCGTTTCTCTTCAAGACTTGTTCGGCGTGAGTTCTCAAATAAGGCTGCAGCATTGTGGATAGTGTGTCTCCATGCCTCCCGATCTGAGGCCAGGGCAGACCATTGTTGGTGATCAATTTGGCCATGCCTGAAATAAACTAAGAACTAAAGAAGTTCTTCGAGAACTTCTTCCTGAAGAACCCGGTGTACCATATGCTGTTAAAAAACTCCCCCCCAAATGCCTGGTAGACCTTCCGCCCGGTTGTCTGGGTCCTGTTGCAGCAGCATCCCACCACCACCGCTGGTTGACTTACTGGGTCCCGTCACAGCGACAGATTGGCCATGAGTGGCAGGAGTGGATTGTGAGGTGGAGAGGGAATGTGCACATGGGTGGTGATTGGCTGAGGGAGTGACAGGAGTGGCCAATCAGCACACTGAAAGAGGTAACATACCTAAACCCATTGTACATTCCCATGAGGCAAAATACCTATATACCTAAGGCCATTGTGCATACCCAAGAGTTTTATATAGAGAGACAGTTATGTAACCTTACAAAGGTAGGCACTGGTGAATAGTCTGCCATAATCTCTGCTTCCTAAGGCAACCATTCTGCAAAAATAAGTTTAACATCAAAGCATCATGCTGACACCACCACTTTGAAAAGTCACCTTTTGAAGTACAGTACAGCTCTCAGACATGCCCATCCAGTATGGCACACTGAATAGGGGAGTCTGGGTGCTGTAGTCCAAAAAAGAGACTTTTTCCAAGCTGTGGTTCACATCCATTGTGATGAGATTTTAAGTGGACTCCAGCTTATACTGATCCTGTCATAGGCTGATTTAGAGAGGTCTGCCCTTGCCTTCCTCTGAGGCTGAGAGTTTGACTCACTCAAAGGTTACCCAGTGAGTTTCCATAGCTGAGCAGTGATGTGAAGCCTGGTTTCCCAAAGTTGTAGTCCAATACTCAAACTATTATGCCATGCTGGCTGTTCACACTCATGTCAAAGGCTGAAGTTGGTAACAGACTAGAAAGGTTAACACTAGCATTCTGTTCCCACCATGGCCAACAAGATGCATCAGGGAAGCTCATAAGCAAGACAAAGACCCAACAGTGTCTTTTTGTTCATGTCATCAGAGAGCAATTGATATACAGAAATAAATTGCCTCTGGTGCTAGAGGGAAGTTATATGTATACACAAAATGAAGACATACTCATACACTCTTGGACAGAAGTGTAACAAGTAGTCCAGTGTGTTAAAACTAAACAGAAAAAAGGAACATGCATATATCCAAAGGATGATGGGTAAGATCCAAATTCCAGACAGTTTGGCATTCAGGCTTACATCAGAGACAAAGCCTAGCACCAGAATATCTACTTTTTAAACTAAACACTTCATTTTTTTAGAGGGAAAAGGGCCAAAACATTGTGTATTAACAGCAGCAGTATTGGGTTTTTATACCTTTAACAGTAGACAGCCAGATTCTCTATTTTCTGCCATGGGTGACATAAATGTGTGTGTGGGGGGGGGGGGAATCTCACAAAGCAAAGTGGATCCAACTCAGGATTGCTGAGAAATAAGCACTCATTCTGTTAAAGTTGGAGCTTTCCCCCTTATAAAGAACATGTATTAAAAATCTGAATATGAATGCAGGCTTGATACTGCTCTCCATCACTTTTGCTGTGTGCTAAAACTTTTTTTCCCCACAGCTGTAAACCCAGGACATATGAATTATGAAGTCCTACATGTTGAAATAATCTTTCTAGAGTAGGTTCCAGCTTTTACCATGCATGCAGGGATACGAGGGTCTGTAGCAGAGTTTTCTGACTACAGCTCCTAGTGGTGACACTGGCTATGGGATTCTGAGAGTTGTAATCCACAAAGCAACTTCTCTGAGTTCTGGATTTTAGAATACAGTACATCATGCTATATATTCACAGCATTTTAAAAAACTGTCCTATTTATGCAGTTCAGATGTGAGTGGGATTCTGACGGGGAGAAAGCAGAACCAGCTGTGCAAAAGAAGATATCAGCAGGTCTGGGTGAAATAAAGATATGTTGAAGTACCAAAACATCTTTGACGGGGGGGGGGGGGAGGCTAAGAGAAGGGAGACCACAAACAGCCAAATGGGGGCTGAGTATGTGCAATGCCCACAGAATGTGAACTGACTTTTGGGAGGCACACAAATATCAGGGAGAGGGGAATGGAATGGAATAATGCAGAGCAGGGTATGGCTGGCTGGCTGGAAGGGAGAAGAGGAGGATTTCACACTGCAGTATATTATAAGAAATTCATATGTGATGGCACCAACCACCAAAATCACCATTATTCCATTTAGGACCACCAAAACAAATAGCAACCCAGAAACATAGCAGCATGTTAACACAAGATAGCACAGAATCTAGTCCAGTGGTTCTCAAACTTTGCTCCTCTAACCATTTTGGACTTCAACTCCCAGAATTCCTGACTCTTAGCTAAGCTGGCTGGGAGCTGAAGTCCAAAACACCTGGAGGAGCAAAGTTTGGGAACCACTGAATTCTAGTCTTTGTACTGTACAGTGAGACAAATCAGCTCCACTGGAAAAAAAACACCACTAAGACTTCATAAATCCCATGTGGACCATGACCCAGTCTTCACCAGATAGAAACTTCCTCCAGCCACAGCGGTTAACATATTTTGCTTGTATTTTGGCAGAGGTCCTGTAGATCTGAGAAAGATGAAAAAGAAGGAGAAGCAAGCTTAGGAGCCTTGGTCTAGAAGATTCAGGCAACTTTATGTGTTCAGCAGTTCAGAACATAGCACCTGGTGAATGGCACTTCTTTTCTATAATTTTAGAACAAGTGACTGCTATCTATGAGCATTTCATTTTCAGGCTTACTGAAAGCTGCCTTACCCCAGCTCTGACCTCAGGTCCATCAAACTCATTATTGTCTGTGCCTCTGACCCTAGTGCAGAATGCAGCCCTTCTGAGGTTCCCTGTATGGCTACACCCCTTTCCCCAACACACCATGGTTTGGTGGCTTCCCAGGTTTTGTATGGAGTCCCTTTCCCATTTGAAAAGGCTGAAATGCATCTCTTAAGGCTTAGGTTACTGACAGCAAGAGATTTAAGTTAAAATATTCTGGTACGTTTGTGCTAACCATTTGACCCATCCACCATTGTGGATTGAATTTTGCCCTCCAGTAGTTTCCTACTATGACAAAACTTTGTCTGGGAGGGCTTTAAGGCTTAGAATAGGCAGTACAATTGAGTTAGGTAGGCAGCAATAGTGAGGGGCAGAGACTTTTCTGTAGTGGCTTCTCAGTGCTGGAACACCCTCTTCAGAAATATTCACTCAGCATTTAAATCATTAGGAAAGTGCAGAAGTAATTTCCCCTCTCTCCTTTAAACCTTTCCTAAGTGATATATAATCTGCAATACTCCATTTCTGTGGCTAACCTGAAGTTTAAATCTGTACTGTTCTTTTTCAAGTTATTTGCTGCTAGTGTGTACATTATGTACAAGCACACATGCATGCATACATTGTATGCATGCACACACAGAGACAATATGCAGGCCTTCAGTATAATTCAATTATTTTGAATTGTAAGCCACCATTAAAAAATTGTGGTTATAAGGGCAGGATACAAATGTTTTGATTTTTTAAAGTCAATAAAATAAAAATCCATAAACTGAGCCTGATGTAACTGAGTTACATCAGGGAAATCTGCCAATTTCTCATAAAGAAAGCATAACTACCAGGTTGAGCAATGCATCAGACTCATCTCCATGACTATCAGAAAACCCATCACTTCTACACTGAAAATTTAAATGGGGCTAAAACTGCTTTTTCTAACATAATCCCCCCTCCCGCTCCATTGCCAGTGAATAGGTGTGTGAAGCATGCTACATTTTGAAATTCAGCTGAAATTCTCTTGATCACATATGAAAGAACAGAATACTAAGCTTTCCAGGTGGATCTAGCTTCAGATTCTTACTTGCTAGGCAGGTATTATTCAGCTATGCTCATACTGAGAGCCACTGATTTCTTGGGTTCTTATCACACTACACTGTTATAGCACTATATTCCACTTTAACTGCCATGGCAACTTCCTGTGGAATTCTGAGGTTTGTAGTTTAATGAGGCCCAAGAGCCCTCTGACTGAGAATTCTAAATGCCCTTCCCTTAACTGCAAATCCCAGGATATCACAGGATGTTGCCCTGGCAGTTAAAGTGGAATAACAGCGCTATTGCAGTGTAATGTGATAAGGACCTTAGCTACACATTTTAAAAAATCAGATACTTAAAAGTTTACTACAAAGGCTTTTTCACCTGCCCATTTTGAGGCTTTAGCAGGATAGAGGATGTCAGGATAAGGGTGTTGGTCTAATATAGTGATCTCAACATACGACTCTCCAGATGTTTGGGACTTCAACTTCCAGAAGACCCCAACAGCATTGCCGAGAGATGGGGATTCTGGGAATGGAAATCCAAAACATCTAGAGCCAGTGATCTTATGCATTCACTACATCCTTTGGAACCAAGTCCTCAAAAACCACTAAATCCACCCATAGAAAGAGTTCGGTGACAGATGTATATGCCCTTCTTTTGCCAGTTACTTACAACGGATCAGTGTCTCTTTGATCTGTTTAAAGCTGGTCTCCCAGATCACCACACTGATGTAATAGATGCACCGGAGCTCCCTAGGATAGTCCTTGCGGTCCACGTCCTTCAGCACAGGAATGGTGCGTCCATTCGCCATGGGTGCCTCTGTCAAGGCATGGTGCATTTGGTAACGGCACCAGGGATCCATGAGGAAGTTGGGCGTGATGAGCAGCACCCAGCAGTGGCTGTTCTGGACAGCGTCACAGAGCTCGGTCACAATGGCGCTCCCCGGAACAGCGTCCCTTGGCTGAAGAAAGCATCGGAAGTGTTCAGGCTGGCTCTCCAGGTAGGAGACCAGCTCCTCCACAAATCCAAGGTCACCCTCGTTGTGGCAGATGCATACATCATACGGTTTGCTCCAGCGGATGCTTTCAGAGCTGTTTGTGCTTATCTTGGAGGTAGAGGACACCTGTTTGGGGCTGACTGTGAAGCCGCTAGTAGCCGAAGAGCAAGAGCTTCTCAGAGGAGGCAAAGGGGAAGATGACGAAGATTCTCCAGCACTGTTTAAGGACCCTTCTGAGAGGTTGGACCTTCTCTTGGGTTTCTGCAGGAATGCTTTGAACCAGCCTGCAATGTCAGCAATATGGCATCTGGTGAAGTCACAACTGGAAAGAGTATTAACATACTACAAAAGTAGTGATATTTTTCTCAAGACCTGCCACAGATTCTACCAGCCCCCACCTAAAGAAGTGGTCAGAAGTCCACTTTCAGTTTTAGAAATAAACAACCCAAAACCCTTTGAGAGTCAAAGCAATGGAGGCCCTACATGTTGTTTTAATGCAAAATTGAGGCTCCTGGAGCCTTCAAGAAGTGGGAATATGTCTTTTTAATTGGGAGAGTGCTTCACAAATGAACTCAGGCTTGCAAGAAGAGCCGTGAGGCCTCATGCCACAGGATTCCAAGCATCATGTTGCTGGATCAGACCAAGACCCAGCTAGTCCAGCATCCTATTTATAACACTGATGCTGTCTAGGTGGCAGATTTTTGCAAAACTGAAGTAAGCTACATTTTAGGTCCTCAGATTATGAAACACATCTAAATACAAAAAGAACACACACACACACACACACACACACACACAAATAAGCATTTTTTAAAATGTCCCCAAGTAGGAAATCCTATAGGAAACTGTCTTATGTCAAGGCAGACCACTGGCACATCTAGCCCAGTATTGTTGACTCTGTCTGGCAGCCACTTTCCATGGTTTCAGGATTCTTTCCTAGCCTTAACTGAAAATCCCTGGTGGTCTTCCCTTCAAGTTTTAACCAGGCCTGATATTACTAAGCTTCTGAATTCAGATGAAATTGGTCTGTTTAGGGTGATATGGTGAGCCAAACCAGCCAGAGATGTAGTCCAAACAGAAACACAAGACAAGACCTACTTGCTTACTCACTTGACATATCAGGAGCAAGTCTCAAACGGAAATCAGCCACATGTGTCTTCCTCAGCAGAGAAACTACCAATTCAGTTCTTTTGCTTTGCTAACTCAGGGCAAGTCCTACAATTGCAACAGGAAGAAAGCAAAATTAGTTTGTCACATTGACCAGCTTACAGGAGCCCACAAAACTAACTGAGAAGTGAATACAAACACAGGGGATGGAGAGTGGAAACATTTTAAGACCTGTTTCCAATTGTTAGTAGCAACCAGAGTTGTTGCTGTTGTGTACCTTCAAGTCTTCCTGACTTATGGCGATCCTATGTGGACCAGGGGCTTGTCTACAGGAAGGGGGGAAAAAACCAGTCTGCTCCACAGTAATAGCACATTGCAGCAGCTGTGACCTGTCTTAATGGTTTTACAGCCCCCATAAAGTTTGCATGTCTGTAGCTGGAATGTTTAAGTCTGCTCCTGCCAAACTTAAACGTATGGTGTGCACAAGCAATATTCCACCTTTCCAAAAAAGAGAGAAAAAAAGATAACACAAACCTCCATCTTATTGCCTTAGCGATCACTCGCTAAGGCGAAAATCCAATATGGTGGCAGCGGGTGCTTGCCCTGTAATCAAGCCCCACCCCCTGTGCTCATCCAGCCAATCAGGTTTGCATGGGGAAGCGATTCATGTCGAATTGTTTGTCTTAATGAGCGAAAATGCACAGATCATAGGAGCTTTTTAAAAAGTTGGTAAAAGCCACAAAGGCTTTTCTCACATACTTTTTGCTCTTTTCGGCCCCCCTCCTTCACAATACGATGAGACAATGTGGGATCCCGTTAAAACAGCTCATTTTCTGAGAGAATTCTGTGAGGGATATTTTCACCATGTGGACAACCCCCAGGTTTGGCATTGCCTTCCTCTGAGGCTGAGAGTGTGTGACTTCCCCAAGGTCACCCAGTGGGTTTCCATGGCAAAGCAGGGTTCTATACAGATAAAGCAAACACTTTGGAAATTAAACAAAAAATAAAATAAAATAAAAACAAGGCTATACTCTGGAGTGAGCTCATCGGAATTTACTTACAGGAAAACCTAAAGATGACTGTCCCATCACGTTTTGTCATAGATTATTTATCAATTTATTTCTTTCAAAGAGAAGATTTAAGAACTCCACCTCGAGCATGGAGCGGTACCTTCAAAACTGCACTCCTAAGGATACTTATTAGGGAGAAAGATAGTAACTGAACTCAATGGAATTTACTTCCAAGTAAACATGCTTGCAACCCTGGTACTCAATGCAACTTCTTCACCTGATCAAAAGTCAGAGATACAAAGTGTATATACAGAATTTGTTGAAACGTGCTTCCTGATTATCAAAAGGGTAAAATGCAACATTGTTTTAAAACAATAGAAGTTTGGAAATACAGTTTTTATTTAAAAAAAAATCTGGTTTTGCATCTAGAACGATTTTAGTACTCTTCTAGCAGACTAGAGAACAGCTTTAGTTCCTTTTTACAGGTCTCCCCTTTTATTTTTTGCGGAAGGAAACAAACGATGCATTTTAAAACCGAGCAGCTTGCAAAAGCACATGCATATAAATAAAAGGAACCCGATTCTTCGGGAAGCAAGAGAAAGAGGTAGCTATTAAAAGTAGTAATGAATACCGGGGGGATTAACAGTGGAGACGGAGAGGAATCCAGATCAGCAAGACATTGGAGCCTGCAAAAGCCATCTCTTCCGGGGTTTGCAACGAGGAAGCTGCGATGTAATTCTTTCTTCTTCCTCCTCCTCCTCCTCCTCGATTTGGAGCAGAGGTGCAAAAAGTGAAACTGGGATCAGCAGCACAAGAGGCGAGTAGAGAACCAAAGCAGCGGCTCTTAACCTTTCCTTTACCAGGGACCCCCTTCAAATATCTTTTGTTGCCGTGGTCCCCCAAGACTTAACTTAAGGTTTAAAACCCTAATAATGATAATATCTGATGATAGTAATAATAATAATGCAATTGCACCATCCATTAAACCTTTCCTCTTGCTTCTTCCTGCACGGTTATAGCTGGAGTGGATGGAATGAATGGCAACACGCAGGCCAAGCCAGCCAGCCTTTGCTTTGGCTCCGGTCACGTGGGCTGAGCAGTCTTGTGGACTCCCTGTAAGGACATTGCAGGCCCTGGGGGGAGGATCCCCGGACAACAGGTTAAGACCAAATTCACACTACTGGATTATTTTGAAACTGGATTATTTGCCATGGCTCCTTCCTATGGAATCTTGGGATCTGTAGTTTGTAAAACAAGGCCCTTCACCTTCTCTGCCAAAGCGTGCTGGTGCATCACCAAACTACAAATCCCAGGAGAGATCACTTTTCTCCACCACCACCTCGGCGCCCCTCTAGAGCTTTTGCACTACAAAGCCCATCATCCCCACCAGTGTGGGTGTTTTTAAAAGTAAATGTTCTCGCTATGACACTACCATTCCTTTGCTTTAGGTGTGCACTGTTATATTGCTGTTAATTCCATTTGAACTGCTAAAGCTGCCTCCTGTAGAATCCTGGGATTTGCAGTTTAGGGAGGGAAATCTAGAACTCTCAGCCAGAGAGCCCTTAGGTTTTACTAAACTACAAACCACAGAATTCCACAGGAGGCAGCCATTAGCAGTTAAAGTGGAATCCTGGGGTTTGTAGTTTAGGGAAGCCTGAGAATTATCTGGCTGAGAATGCCAAATGCCCCTCCCTAAACTGCAAATCCCAGGATGCCACAGGAGGCAGCCAGAGCAGTTAAAGTGGAATTAATAGCACTATAACAGGGTAGTGTGATAAGCTCTCCAGGGAGGCTCCAGTATTAGGAACTGGAAAGGGAACAATAACAGGATGGAAAATGACTTTATTGAGTTGTATATTTTTTTCCAGTTGTCCCTCCATGTTCGCTAGGGTTTGGTTCCAGGACCCACCCACCCCCGCGGATACCAAAATCCGTGAATACTCACGTCCCATTATATGCAATGGCATAGCAAAATGATGTCCCTTATATAGTATATAAGATGGCAAAATCAAGCTTTGTGTTTTGGATTATTATTTTTTAAAGACTATTTTCAAGCCGTGCATACTTAAATCCGTGGATACCAAATCCGTGGATAGTGAGGTACAGGTGTCCCTTCATATTCACTGGGGTTTGGTTCCTGGACACACACACCTGCCCCACGTGGATACCAAAATCCATGAATACTCAAGTCCCATTCTATCCAATGGCATAGCAAAATAATGTCCCTTATATATAAGATAGCAAAATCAAGCTTTGCGTTTTGGATTATTATTTTTTAAAGACTATTTTAAAGCCGTGAATATTTAAGTCAGCGGATACCAAATCCGTGGATAGGGAGGGACAATTGTGTATACTTACCCTCTTACCTCCCCCCCACCAAAAAAAGAGTGTTAACACGCAGAAATGAGAACAGTCAATATGTTTACTGTGGTTTTTATCACCAGGTATGTTCTGTGATCTAATAAAACATGACACTTGGGGCGGAGAGAAAGTTAACAAGCACCCAAACCCATTGACTCAGGGCCGATTAAGACACCGGCGGCGTCAGCATCTGCAGGGGGCCTCATCATTGTGGAGGGCCCCATTGTAGCCCTCTTCCTGCAAAAACATTATTAGAAATAATCTGAATATCCTGGACTGTGAATAGCTTAGGTTGAGTTAGGTTACATTGACCTGAGATAAATATATGGGCCCCCCAAAATAAAGCATTGCAGGGGGCCCCATCGTTGTGGAGGGGCCCATAGTAACCCTCCTCCTGCAAAAACATTATTAGTAATCATCTGAATATCCTGCACTGTGAATAGCTTAGGTTGAGTTAGGTTACATTGACCTGAGATAAATATATGCCCCCCCCCAAAATAAAGGATTGCAGGGGGGGGGCATCGTTGTGGGGGGGCATAGTAACCCTCCTCCTGCAAAAACATTATTAGTAATAATCTGAATATCCTGCACTGTGAATAGCTTAGGTTGAGTTAGGTTACATTGACCTGAGATAAATATATGCCCCCCCCCCAAAATAAAGCATTGCAGGGGGGGCATCGTTGTGGGGGGGCATAGTAACCCTCCTCCTGCAAAAACATTATTAGTAATAATCTGAATATCCTGTACTGTGAATAGTTTAGGTTGAGTTAGTTTCCATTGACCTGAGATAAACATATGGGCCCCCCAAAATAAAGCATTACAGGGGCCCCCCAAATTCCTTAAACCGGTCCTGCATTGACTGACTTCAATAGGGCTGACTTGCTGGTCAAGCCCTGCAGAGGATGGAATGCGATGCCTCCTGGATTGATGACAGTTGCCAGGCTCGCTTGCGATTGGCTGGACCCAAACCGCGCTCCACCAATGAAAGCGCGCCCGACTTGCTCCGGGAGGGCTGGCATCCCACGCGCGCCTTGGGGAGGGTTCCCTCTGCTCTGGACCAACCGGCCGGGCGGGATCCAGGAGCTCCCGGGGAGAGAATCAGGCACGCCCCAGCCCCAGTGTTGTTGTGTAACTCCGCAAGCAGCAGGGCTGGGCATCGGGCTGTGTGTTACACAAGCTCGGGAGCTGCTGAGGTTTTGGGTGCTTTGCAGCTGGGGAGGTTTCAGGGCGCTTCCAGTCTGCAACTGGTGGTGGGGATCCGGTGCTCTGGACAGAGGGATCCCGAGGAGGAGGAAAGGGAGCAAACGGCGTACGGGTCTCCTCGGAGGTAAATCTGAAGGGCCACAGACAGGGTGACTTTCCTCCCAGGTGAGTGCGCTTGGGTTTGTAGTCTGGTGGTGCAAATTGCCTTCATGAAGTTAACAAAACCCTGACCAGAGCTTTGAAAAGTTAATTTCTTGGACTACTACAACTGCCAGAATCCATAGCTAACATGGCTCTGGCTGGCTGGGGGGAATTGTAATCCAGCAAAGTAACTTCTCTAGCCCAGTGGCTCTTAACCTTTTCTTTACCAGGGACCCCCTTTAAATATCTTTTGTTGCCCTGGACCTCCAACACTTAACTCAAGATTTAAAACAACAACACCTGATGATGATGGTGATGATGATGATAGGAGGCATGGAGACGCACTATCCACAATGCTGCAGCCTTATCACACCGAACAAGTCTTGAAGAGAAACGACAACGCAGAAAGAATCACAACCCGGAAACATCACCCAAGGAGACCTTCTGCTGTGCTTTCTGCAACTGGACTTTCTATCTTGGATTGGCCTTTTTAGTCATCAGCGCGCTTGCAGAAAGCGCAGGATGAGTCCTTCCTGAATCTTCATTTGCTAAGAAAAGCCAGAGAGAATAATAATAATACAGTTAAAACATCCATTAAACCTTCTCTCTGAGGCACTGGAGGGGGAGGGAAGATTTTTCTCCTGCTTCTTGCTGCAAGCTTGTGGCTGGAGTGGATTGAATGGCAATGTGCAGACCAAGTCAGCCTGTCAGCCTTTGCCTTGGATCTTGCCACATGGCCACTCCACTGCAGGGAGGAGGTGGGCCAAGCAGTTTTCAAGCCTTCATGGACCCCGGTCAGGCATCATGGATCCCTAGGGGTCCCCAGACCATAGGCTAAGAACCACTGGAATAGAGTGAACAGAATTAAGTGTTTTAGATCTGTTTGACATTTTTCTAAAATCTACCAGCCACAGCCAGAAGTCAACTGGTAGTATCTACTAATCTTATAAAGCCGATCACAGGATAGGTACGAGCACACACGTTTTGACTACAACTCCCAGAATCCACAGGCCATGCTGGAAAGGGGTTCTGAGATTTACAACCACGAAATGAACTTCTCTAAGGTTTTCATTGGCATGTGAATTAGCCTAGAAATGTATGTTGGTTTATTTAGTCCAGTGTTTCTTAACCTGGGATCCAGGAACCCCCAGGGGTCCATGATATCCTCATGGGGGTCCACAAAAGCTTGAAAGTTGCTTAGCACACCTCTTCCCTGCAGTGGAGTGGCCACGTGACACGGCAAAGGCTGGCTGGCTGGGTTGGCCTGTGCATTGCCATTCAGTCTGCTCCAGCCACAAACTTGCAGGAAGAAGCAGAAGAAAAGTCTTTCCTCCTGTTCTGGGGCCTCTGAGGGAAGGTTTTATGTATGGTATATTTCTATTATAATCATCATCATCATCATCATCACCAGGTATTATTATTATCATTATTATGGTTTTAAATCTTGAGTTAAGTCGTGGGGGTCTGCAGCAACAAAAGATATTTAAGGTGGGTCCCTGGTAAAGTAAAGGTTAAGAACCACTAATTTAGTCAATTTGTATTTTGTTTGCCATATCTAAAATGCTCTCGAAGTGATGTTTTATGTGTTAATTTACTATCCTTTCTCAGTTGCAACCTAGTGTTGCAATCAGATTACGAGTGTACATTAAAAAAGAGATAAGAGCAAAAAAGAAGTACAATTTTTTTTTAAATGGGGGATTCTGACATAGTGCTCTGAAACTCACCAAGCTTGACAGAACAAAGAGCAGGTGAACAGCAATCAAATTAGTACTCTTATTTTATCGATGTGGAACACCGAGGCCAAGAGATAAGCAAATAGCACAAGCCACTGTGGCATAATATCCACCACCACCCCCGGTTCTTGTTAAAATATTGGGAATAAGAAGCTCTCGGAGATCTACTAGTGAATCCCAGTTTACCTCCTGTTTGCCTTCTGCGTAGGAAAAGGAAATCCTGCTGATACAAGTTGCATAACTGCTGAAATCTCAGCGGCTCAAGCCTCCATACTTAGGCTGGAAGTTAGATACCCACTGCAAAATGAGGTGGCAACACAGGTGGTACTGTGGCAGGTGGAGAATTCCCTTTTGTGGACATTTCCCCATCTTTAAAACCAAAAGCAAAATTTCCTCTCACATTAAAAAAAAAAGCATTAGAAGAATTGTAACTGAAGTGTGTTCAGGCTGTGCAAAATTTTCTACTTGAAAAAAAACTTTATTACATAATCATATTAATAATGATACCGATACATATTTAGATGTAAAGGAGTATTAAAAATACAGTTTCTCCCACCAGGCTGAAGAAGATTAAATACCTACAGCAAAGTGCCCCTTGTCTCTTTTTACACATACACACAAACTGCTGAATTTCTCACATGGCACCAAAGTCAGGCAGCGAGATGCTACACCTTCCTTAAGAACAAAGCAAGCAGCAAATTTAGCAGTGCAGCTGTGATTTGGGCCTTTGGTGAGTTGGGGAAGGATTTTATGGCCCCTCCAGCTACACAAGTTAATCCACTCTCATCTACAGAATTTAAATCTGAATGCATATAAATGGACAGTTGACATGCAGTAGTTTTAGTCAAAGTGTTATTGCCAGACATAGAAAGATGAATTTTGTAAAAAATAATAATAAAAAAATAGAATTTTACTCACTCTGCCTAGGACATTTTTCCTTTCTTGACAGGCCTTCCAATACAAAGGGGAAGGAAGTTGTACTTAGGATGGCGCACATTTCAATCCACTGGTTTCGCAAGGCACTTCGCCTCCATGATAATCCAGCCCTGCTAGCTGCGATGAAAGACTGTGCTGAGCTCTACCCTATCTTTATCCTTGACCCATGGTTCCCAAAAAATATGCGGGTCAGTGCCAATCGCTGTAGGTTTCTGATTGAATCATTGAGAGATTTGGATGAAAGCCTTAAGAAACTGAACTCAAGGCAAGTACCATGGGCCAATAACTACCTAGATGCCCTGGGAAGGGTGAAGGGACAATTTATACAACACTTGGCACTTTCCCCCAAGTGGAATAGGTTTCCATTCAGAATCTGCCCCTGGCATAAACATATGTAAATGTGATATTATGTAAGCATCAGTAATGAGAATCAGTAATCAGTAATTACTTCACATCAGTAATGAGAAGTTTCTGTTTTTACCCATGGTGGTAACTGTTTTAAATCTATTGCAGCAAAAGCAAAAAAGAATCTTAGGACATCCTTAACACGACACAAGACTTTGATTGGAATCCTGTTGGTGACATAGAATCATAGACTTGGAAGGGATCCCAAGGATCATCTAGCCCAGCCCCTTGCCCTGCAGATATAGATAGCTAAAGCACTCCTGAGAGATGGCCATTGGGTTTCCATGGCTGAGTGGGAATTCAAGCCCTAGGGTCCTAGACCAGCACTCAAACCATAACACCACATTGGCTCCCTAATTAAAAGAAATAAATAACCTACTACAGCCAACATTTTCAGTATTGTTTGTCCAAGCCTCTCTGTTTTGACCTGGAGTCTGGCCTAGTCTTTGATGCTTTCTCATTCTCCTGGTCTGTATTTTGATACATAGAATCATAGAATCATAGAATTATAGAGTTGGAAGAGACCACGAGGGCCATCCAGTCCAACCCCATTCTGCCACGCAGGAAATCACGATCAAAGCATCCCTGACAGATGGCCATCCCGCCTCTGTTTAAAGACCTAATTGTGGTGATGTCTCCTTAGGCTGTTCATCGTTCGTGGCCGCCCTGCAGAGGTATTCTCAGAACTGTTTAAGAAATGGAAGGTGACACGACTTGCATTTGAAGTAGACACAGAACCCTATGCAAGACGACGAGATGCAGAGGTTGTGACATTGGCAGCTGAACATGGAGTCCAAGTCATTCAGAAAGTATCCCACACTTTGTATGACACTGAAAGGTGAGTTAGTGAGCAAGGACCCTTAGAGGTACACGCCAATTAGTAGGCTTCCACCCAGTAGAACTCCACTCAGATTCTCATTACTGGACATTCCTGACAATTTACTATCTTTATTTTCTGCAGAATAATTTTTGAGAACAATGGTAAAGCACCTCTAACTTACACACGGCTGCAGACACTCTTGGTTTCTCTAGGTCCCCCAAAACGACCAGTTCCAGCTCCTAGTCAGGAAAATATGAAGGGTAAGTATAGGAATGTATAGTGGCCAGAGTGTAGACTTGGATTTGTGTGATCTAGATTTTAGACTTCACTAAATCATGAAGCTCACTGGTTGACCTTGGACGAGGCCTTGCTAAGGATGTGGTTTAGGGCTCCTTACACCATTGGCTCATCAGTGGAGCTGAGGAACACGCAGCCCTCCGAAAACTGCTTAAAATGCCTCTCCCGCCATTGCTCAGCAGTGGCTAAACTGGCTTGGCCTGATGACAGATGAAGTCTGCCGTGGCACAAGAATCTTCAATGGCCATTTCCCCCAAAACAATCTCCTCCTCTAAGGCTTCCTCAAAATGAAGCATTGGGAGCTTGGTGGATTCTAGGAAGCCATATGCTGAAGCGGCAGAGTCTGGCACAGGACTCTGTTCTGCCAGTGCCTTCCTCTCCCACTAAGGAGAGTGTGAGATTCGCCTCCCCTCACACTCGGCCACGTAAGTTGAATGCCTTACCCTGCCTGATAGGCATGCTTGCCCTGTCCATATCTATTGTTCCTTGACAACAATATAGCAGCTAATTCTGTTTCAAATGAGAGTTGTTGTGAACGCCTATCCCGGCTGCCCCTGTAGTTACAACCCTTGGGCTCATCTTCCCCTTTTACCTTTAGGGTACCTCTCTGGATCGGTATTTGGGCCTCAAAATGGCTGCTATTCTAGATAAATGTCTCTGTTGATTAGTGGGTTCAGTGTGATAGAGTGTGACCAGTTCTCTTTCAGTTCTTCAGTGGAAATAGACAGAATTGTAGAAAAAAAAAAAAACGGGAAAAATTTACTAGAGCCAGTGTGGTGTAGTGGCTTGAGTGTTGGACTGTGACTCTGGAATTTAGGAATTTTTTATTGGAATAAAACCATTCAGGCTAGGGTTAGTATCCTGGTCATGGAATTCCAATGTCTGACCTTGGACAAATCACAGCTTTTCAGCCTCAGAGAAAGACAATGGCAAACCCCTTCTGAACAAACTTTGCCAAGAAGACCCCATAATAAGTTCACCTTAGTGTTGCCCTAAGTCAGGAATGACTTGCAGACACATAACAACAACAAAGATTTACTATACAACAATTCAGTTAAACACGAGTTCTTTGAAAGCTTTCCACCCTGTAGGCTACCCTTCACAGCATCCTGAAGGCTGTGATCAGTAGACTCTAACCTGCTTCTCACTTTACAATTGTGTGCCACTTAATTTGCCTTTCCATAGTGAGATCAAGGTGGCTTGGATATTTTCTGCAGGCTGTCCATAATGAATCCAAGCTTACTTTGGAGAAACCACCAAAGCTGCATGGTAATTCTAGTTGTGTTAATACAAACTACACTATTAAAAAAATAGTCATTACCATTCTCTCTTTCAACCAGCTTCTACTTTAAGTAGTTAACTTTCTTTTGTTCAGTCACCTTCTTTTGAGAAATTCTCACTCTATCATCATCACCACCCCTCTTCCAGATGATTGCAAATAATCAAAAAATGTTTGGGAAACTTCCTTTTGTGGACAAACTTAATTAGTTCATTGAGGGTTTCTCCCCTCCCCTTTATTTTTGTGGAAAGCAACCAGCTGCTTATAATTTGAAGGACTTAATTTCATAGAAGTGTTAATGTATGTGTATAACATCTTAATACAGTTTATATAATAAATATATCATCAAAATGTATGGGTAAATGCAGTATTTAAATAAGGCTGGACTAGCACAGAAGATGCAGAGAACTTAAGACAATCTCATATTTAGAATTACACTGAATATTGTGTTCTGATTTTAGAGATCAAAAATAGCGTATTGTGGTACATTCCACCTCCACCTACCATGTCACTTCTTCATTGTATAAATCTAACCTTCTTCCAATCCTGGTTTCATTCTTGTGTTTTCACTACTTTCTACTGCATTAACATCATCTCTCTCCCCACTGTCCCTGCTTCTTCTTTTTCCTTTCTAGATAAATGTTCCAAGCCAATCAGGGATCACATAATGAACAGAATATCACAGTTCTACATAGGCAATCAGATTTGACTCTGATGACATGAGTGAAGGCAAATGAAACAAGTGCAAGTCACAGATAATAGGGGAATACTTTTGTTAAGGCAGGTGGGGGGAAGTCAAAAGCTCTCTGTTTCAATACAGCCAAAAATGCTAGCAACATATTGTGGACAGCTTTTATTCAGCATTATTTTCAGCAATTGAATAAAGTTATTTTACGTACTTATTGAGCCATCATGGACTAGGGAGATGAATTTAGTGAAAGGGAACTAAAACCATAGAGAGACAATTCAGTATAGATTTTCAAGTTGATAGAGCCACTTTCTGCCTAGATTGCTATACACCTGTCCAAGAGGACCATGATGTGGAATATGGCATCCCTTCTTATGAGGAACTGGGACAAGATCCCCAAATGGCTGGTCCTCATCTTTATCCAGGAGGAGAATCAGAGGCACTTGCTCGTCTTGACTTACATATGAAGCGAACGGTACAATAACTGAAATATCTATTGTGTTTGCCCAACAGATCCTTTATTATCTGGTGATATAAAATTTCCACAAATTTGGAAACTAGGGGAAAACAGTTCCCACCTCCCAGGTTTTTCTTTGGGGGTGGGGGAAATGGGGGAAGGGAAATACTGAAATATTTGCAGTACTTACTTTTACACCAGAACTACCTTTATGCTATTGCTTTAGCAACACAAAAGGCTCTATTCATAATATAGCCTATTTGTGAAATTTAAAAGTATGAAAGCATTAATTTTGTAAAAGCAAAATGGTAACCTATTGCATACTAAAGGGAGGGCTGCACACTCCTGCACCTCATGCTGCCAAGTACATGCACCTGAGGTTCTGCCACCAGAGAAGCAGGAAAGAAATAAATCCACAGATTTTGTAATAAACAGAATAAGGGATACTATTTGGACAGAAATAAGTCGGCCCTCTGTATCCATGGATTCCACCAATCATGGCTTGAAAATACCGCCTCCCCTGCCCAAAATAATAATCCAGGAAGCAAACCTTGATTTTGCCATTTTATATATAAGGGACACCATTTTACTATGCCACTATATATAATGGGACTTGAGCATCCACAGGGCAGATACCAAGGGCCCACTGTAGTCTCTTGTAGTCACAATCTTAAAGATGAGGTGAGCAGCGTATGCTGAACTCAACACTGCAGATACTGCACCCTTCAATGTTGTATTACCATCACAAGCAGAAAAAAATTCACTCCAAAAATGGCAGCACCCACTAGATGCAGAATGCATCTTGGATTTGTGTGTTATGTGTGTCTTCAGCATGCCGAGGAACTACTGCTCTCTAGTTCTGTTTCCTGTCGTACACACACATTTTCATTCTACAAAATTCCTGGCATTTTTAATGTGACTAAAACCTTGACTTAACTTCACGTCTATTTGCCACTGATTGGATTCAACCTCTACTACCACCCAACCCTTCCCCTGAGAAATTAATGTTGGTTGTGATCCTTTCCCCATTTTTTATAGCAGTCTGATATAGGTCACAATTCCTTTGCGTCTGTCTTATATGTTCTCATTTATTCATGTGGGTTTTTTCATCCCTCTCATTTATTAATGTTTTTTTTTTCATTCCACCATATTACCAAATGGCTTTATACTGGCATATAGTCCTAAGATTCAGATAGTGAAACAGGGAACAAATTTTTGAAAAGCAACAAATAAAACAAAGGTGATCAGTCTTTGGCCCTCCAGATGTTCTAGACTTCAACTCCCAGAAGTCTTAGACAACCTGATAGTGGCAGTTCCGCTGATCAACTAGAACACAGGCGGCCAACTTGTGGCCCTCCAATATTGTTGTGATGAAACTGTTGCTGTCTCTCATCTGTCCTAGGATCTGCAGTTGTCCACCACTCTGCTAGAGGCACAAAATGAGAAGATGGACTTTACCTTTGTCTAGAACAGGGTTGGTGATAGTATGGTCAGTGGCCCCTTTTGGGGCTGCTGAAGGCCCTCCCCCTTTAAACATGTTTTAGTGTAATTTTAGGATATCTGCGCCCCCAAACCATATAAAAAATAATAATACCTGAAACATAAAACGTGCAAAAATGCCCCATCCAGAACATACTACCCTTAAATACTTGTTTTCCTCTGCAGTCCCTCTCAAAATGGTGAGGGGAAGTGATGTGAAATCCCTACCTGTTATTTTTAGACAGACTGCAGAGGAAAGTATTTCATCTTGTAGAGTGGATGTGTGTGTGCCCACCCTGGGGGAGGGGTTGGCCCCTACCCTCAACACAGTTGCCCACCCCTATCCTAGAAGTTAGTAAGCAACTATAGCTGTAAATGGCTAGGATGGAAATTCCACAATGTGAAGGCTGTTACAAAAAGCTGCCTGCTAACCTCAGAAGGTGGTGAAACACCTCAGGTTGGATAGTGTCATGCTGAAGAAGCTGGATTATAAATGTTGTTACACTCTATTTTTTTTTTAAACTAGTCATGGATATGCAACTTTAAGAAGCCTGAGACACACCCCAATTCCTTGACTCCCAGTACCACAGTGCTCAGTCCCTATCTCAAGTTTGGATGCCTCTCTGTACGGACATTCTGGTGGAAACTGACTGAAGTCTACCAGGGGGTAAGAAGGGAAGTTTTTCAATTCTACAGTTGTCACGTTAAACACATAATGTTGTCTGTTTTCATCAAAAGTCTCAGAGACTGCAATACCAGGCTGAGCCAATAAGGGGTTATTATAGAAACCTGTAGGCTGCAGGTAACTGCCCCAGGGCTATCCAGCAAAGTCTAAGGCAGACTGTAAAAACTACTTGAAACATTCATGGACAGGAATACAGATTGTTTAATTTTAAAAAATACTACTTTCTAGCATGCAAACAACAGCTGTGTTACATGATCAGCAGAATCAGGTGGTCTTCTTGGACTGGACCACTAACTTCATTGTATGATTCTCTAGCTCAAGTATACTGCACAGCTGTGCTTTCTCTTAGGTCTCTGAAATAACTGAAGCAAGAATGATTACTCTCTCTCTACTACACTTCTCTAGAGGAAACACTCCGATCCCCCAGTCTCTTTACATGGGCAGCTTCTGTGGCGAGAATTTTTCTACACAGCAGGAGCTGGAATCCCTAACTTTGACAAAATGGAGGGCAATCCAGTTTGTGTGCAAGTGGATTGGGATGAAAACCCAGAATATCTCAATGCATGGCGTGAGGTATGTTATGCTTGGCAACATGGATGAAACAAGGCATCCATAAACATTTGTGGACTGGATGATTCCCTTCCTTTCCAGCAGGACAAACATTGTTACTATGCAGTAAATTATTTGTAGCGCCAAAATCAAAATAATATTATTTTACTTCCTATAGTTCAGTAGTAGAGCGCAAGAGATACTTTGTATGTGAATAACTCCAAGCTTGTTTGCCAGCATCTTCAGAGAAAGACTAATCTGAAATCCCAAAGTACCCACGGCAAGTCAGAAATTCAAGGAGGATAAGGCTGCCAATGGCTATTAGTAACCCTAACAATAAATGATAATAATGCAATTACACCATCCATTAATCCTTCCCTCAGAGACACTGGAGGGAAGACTTTTCTCTTGCTTGTTTCTGCAAATTTGTGGCTGGAGCAGATCAAAGAGCAATGCGCAGGCCAAGCCAGCAAGACTTTTCCTTGGCTCCTGTCACGTGGGCTGAGCAGCCTTCAAGCCTTTGCGGACCCCCTGTGAGGACACTGTGGCCCCCTGGGGGTCTGTGGACCACAGGTTAAGAACCACTGCAATAAAGGCTGTAACATCAGGCCAAGTTTTAGAGTTAAAATGAAACCAACATTGGCACACATGAGGTCTTCAAGGTGAGTATTCCACAACCAGGGTGCTACAGCAGAGAAGGCCCTCTCCACATCCTCAGAGGATATTACTCCTACAGGTCAAACAGAGAGGAGGGCTCCTCCAGCAGACCTCTGTACTGAGATAGGCATATACCAGTATATCTCAGTTAACAAAGTAGATGTGTTCCTGGACATTGCTTCTTTAATAGAAAACTTGGTACCAGAGGCTGAAATAATATGGAAACAATAGGGATAGGGTCCTACACTGCCAAAAAAAAGAGAGAAAAGTTCAATATGTCTCAGCAAGCTTTTCATCCAAAATTAACTATATGTGTGTATAAAAAGAAGCAACCATGTCAGGTAGGCTTTGCAGAAGTAATCAGAAGCATTCTGAATCCTCTAGAGACCACTTGAAAGCTTCTTCCAAAATGCATTCAAGGGTAATTCCCCCCCCCCACTTTTCCTATGATTTTCATTTTGGTGGCCAAACTTCTAGATCTCTGCTTTTCTAACATGCTGGAGGAGCTAATGAGGAAGGCTTATCAGCCTTCCCTTTTTCTCATTTTTTTTTCTGTTCAAGCATGTTCAGTCAGGGGTTCTGGAGGCAGCAGCTGTTTACCTTGCCTGTTGCAGGCAGGCACACACAGCTATAGCAAGATCAGCTAGAGCAGAATCTCATTCTTTGCCAGCTTAAATGTTATTGGGTTGTTTACTGCAGGCATACTATTGCAACCCAACACTGACAGTCTATGTTTCTCCCAATGCCAGTGCTGCTAAAAAAAAACACCTAGCAACAAAGGACAGTAAGGAAAAGGGGAGGCTGGATGGGTGTAAGAGACTTTGTTAAAAAAGCTTCTTTGTCGGAGGCTTTGTTAGCAGAGGTACACCGCTATAGGGAGAGGTCCTTCTTTGACTATTGAAATAGCCTACCACCAATGTATAGGAAATGGAAAGGGGGGGAAGTCACCAAAGAAGAATTCAAACAGATAGCGAACACGTGTAGGAGTAAAGTCAGAAAAGCTAAAGCGCAGAATGAGCTCAGGCTTGCTAGGGAGGTTAAGAACAATAAAAAGGGGTTTTTTGGGTATGTCTGCAGCAAAAGGAGGAAGAAGGAAATGATAGGGCCACTACGTGGAGAAGACGGCAAAATGCTAACAGGGGACAGAGAAAAGGCAGAATTACTCAACACCTTCTTTGCCTCAGTGTTTTCAGAAAAGGAAAAGGAGGACCAACCTGAGGATAATGGAACAGAGGACACAATAGGGGAAATCCAGCTCAAAATAAGTAAAGAGGTAGTACAGGAATACCTTCTTAATCTAAATGAATTTAAATCTCCAGGACCAGATGAACTGCATCCAAGAGTATTAAAAGAGCTGGCAAATATAATCTCAGAGCCATTGGCAATAATATTTGAGAACTCCCGGAGAACAGGAGAAGTCCCAGCAGACTGGAAGAGGGCAAACGTAGTTCCCATCTTCAAAAAGGGGAAAAAAGAGGATCCCAACAATTATCGTCCAGTTAGTCTGACATCAATACCAGGGAAGATTCTAGAGCAGATCATTAAACAAAGAGTCTGTGAACATTTAGAAGGCAATGCCATAATCACAAAAAGTCAACATGGGTTTCAGAGAAACAAGTCATGCCAGACTAATCTGATCTCTTTTTTTGATAAAGTTACCAGCTTGGTAGATGAAGGGAATGCTGTGGACATCGCATACCTTGATTTCAGTAAGGCCTTTGACAAGGTTCCCCATGACATTCTTGCAAACAAGCTTGTAAAATGTGGGCTAGACAAGTTAACTGTTCAATGGATTTGTAATTGGTTGACCGGCCGAACCCAAAGGGTGCTCAGCAGTGGCTCCTCTTCGTCTTGGAAAGATGTGACCAGTGGGGTGCCACAGGGTTCTGTCCTGGGCCCAGTGCTATTCAACATCTTTATCAATGACTTGGATGAGGGAATTAGGGGCATACTTATTAAATTTGCAGATGACACCAAATTAGGAGGAGTAGCTAATACCCTAGAGGACAGGATCAAAATTCAGAATGACCTGGATAGACTGGAGAGCTGGGCCAAAGCTAACAAAATGAAATTCAATACGGAGAAATGTAAAGTACTGCATTTAGGGCGGAAAAATGAAATGCATAAATATAGGATGGGAGAGACCTGGCTGAATGAGACTACGTGCGAAAGGGATCTAGGAGTCCTAGTAGACCACAAGTTGAACATGAGCCAACAGTGTGATGCGGCAGCTAAAAAGGCCAATGCGATTTTGGGCTGTATCAATAAAAGTATAGTATCTAGATCAAGGGAAGTAATAGTGCCACTCTATTCTGCCTTGGTCAGACCTCACTTAGAATACTGTGTCCAGTTCTGGGCACCACGATTCAGAAAGGATATTGACAAATTGGAGCGTGTCCAGAGAAGGGCAACTAAAATGGTGAAAGGTCTGGAAACGATGCCTTATGAGGAGAGACTTAGGGAGCTGGGTATGTTTAGCCTGGAAAAAAGACGGTTAAGAGGCGATATGATAGCCCTGTTTAAGTATTTGAAGGGATGTCACGCTGAGGATGGAGCAAGCTTGTTTTCTGCTGCTCCAGAGACGAACACGGAGCAATGGGTGCAAGCTCCAGGAACAGAGATTCCACCTCAACATGAGGAGGAACTTTTTGACAGTAAGAGCTGTTCGGCAGTGGAACACACTCCCTCGGAGCGTGGTGGGGTCTCCTTCCTTGGAGGTCTTTAAACAGAGGCTGGATGGCCATCTGTCGGGGATGCTTTGATCAAGATTTCCTGCATGGCAGGGGGGTTGGACTGGATGGCCCTCGTGGTCTCTTCCAACTCTGCAATTCTATGATTCTATGTTAGGTTTTAAATGGCATTAACAGCATCTTTAATTCAGACCATAAATGCACTGGGAGCCAACATAATTCCTTTAAAACCAGTGTTATATAGTTTCTACAAGCTGTTCTGGGCAGCAATCTAGCTGCTGCATTTTATACTAGATGCAGCTTCCAAGTCATATTTAAGGGCAGCCCCCTACGGAGCACACTGCAGTAGTCTAATTCAGAATTACTGTATGTACAATCCTGCTTCTGGGCTTTCCGTAAACATCTAGTAACTAGGGGAATGGAATTCTAGACAAGATAAGCATTTGGGTTGGTCCAGCACAAATTGTCTTCAGCTACTCTTAGTATAGGACACAATAATGAAAGTATAAGGAAGCACTGTATATTCTGAACCCAAACCCCAGGAAAGACGGGTGAAGAGTTCAGGAAGGCTCTTTTTTTTGGTAATTCTGTTAAACATTTTTTGGAGCAGTTGACACTTTTGGATTTCAGCTCCCAGAATTACCCAGCTATGCCGGCTGTAAGATGCAGCGATTTCTGCTCCAAAAAAAGAGTAATATTTCTAAGCTCTGGCTGTTATAAATCATTCCCCCCCCCTTTTCTATTTGGAACACAGCTTTTATGTAAGCAATTAGTTGTAACTCCTGTTCACATTATACTGAGAATACATAATTACTTTCTTTGAAAACAAATACATGAGACTTTTTTTTCCATTTTAAAATTACAAGATTTCTCACTTTATAATTTGCAATGCTAGGTCTTGCCTAAACTACCAGAAATTGTAAATTAAAACCATCACTACCCCCCTGAGCTTTAACTCCCTTCTTGCTGGCAGGGTCGGACTGGTTACCCTTTCATAGATGCCATCATGACACAGCTACGCACAGAAGGCTGGATTCATCATTTAGCACGGCATGCTGTGGCTTGTTTCCTAACACGTGGAGACCTCTGGATATCATGGGAGGAAGGGCAAAAGGTAAAGTCAGGGTGGAACCATCATGCAAGCTCTAGAATTCAGAGTTCCATCTGACCAGGAGAAAGCTGCATTAATCGGCAGAGCAATGCGGAGCAGAAGTGGGCAGCTATGGAGGTGATGAGGACCATATTGGCACAGCCAGCATGACTTGAAATGATTTCACATCACTTCTGGTTCTGCTGTTGACATATTTTCTGGATCTTTGGGGTTTTTATCAATACAGGTGGTGGTGGGGGAGAGAAGCTATCAGAAGTTTCAGGGGTTGCACGATGGGACCCCATGGGTCACATTTTCTCCAACCCCATTGATGGAACAAATGATTGCCTTGTGGTGGTACACGCTTCCTATGCATATACACCTAGATTTCATGGCAAACAGGATTTATTTGGTCCCACCACTCCAAAATGTCTCTAGTACTGTAACAATCTTCTCAAGGCTCTCTATTGTCTTACAGAATGGTTCCAGGTACCATTTTGCTGCCCTGGGAGTAGCCAAGGGCTGTACAGATTGCTCAAAATTGCAAAAATAAACCCCAAAGTGGCCAAACATTTACTTTTTAAAAAGAATCTGTGGGCATTTGTTGATGTTAAATGATGCTGGGCAGAGAGGCTTGCAACCTCTTAAGAGATCAATTACTGCATTGTGAGGCTACTACGCCATTCTCCAATGTGGTGTCTCCCACTTCCAACTCATCAGTGGCCATGCTAACTTGTGCTGAGAGGTACTGTAATTCCATGCATCTACAGAGCACCTGGTTGGGAAAGCCTGCACTGGCAACAAGGTGAATCCTCAAGCTGAGATATCCCATTACACCTATGCTATAAGTACAACCTATTTTTTCCCAGAATTCTTAGTTTTCCAAACTGCTCCGTTTTAGGTTTTTGAAGAATTGCTGCTGGATGCTGATTGGTCCTTGAATGCTGGTAATTGGCAGTGGCTTTCTGCAAGTGCCTTTTTCCACCAGTTCTTCCGGGTCTACTCACCAATCGCTTTTGGCAAAAAGACTGACAAAAATGGAGAGTATATAAAGTAAGTGTAAAGAACAGTTAGAGCTTCATTGCCATTTGAGCAAGTGGCAAAGACATTTAAGAAAATGCTAAATGAGGGGGGTAACAGGGCTATGCTGATTTGACTTTTCATTTGTCTTAAGGGGCATTGGGCTGGAGTGGGAAATAACTGAAAATATTTTTTTTGTTAGAATATTTTTATCCTGCTATACATTAAAAATTTCCAGCATGGGGTTCAGATAAGATATTATTATATCTTATGAAATTTTAGGCTAACTCTCCCTGGGGCCTAGACTGCCTTGTCCTTATAAATGTCATCAGTGAGTATTCAAGATGCCAAGGGAATATTCAGCTGGGTCTATGCAGATAGAAGTTCCTCAAGAGTGTATTAGTTTTTACCTTTATCTAGGCTTGGTCTGCTAATGTGGTATTCCCTTCAGTCTCAAGCTTTTCCCTCCACATCTCCCTTCCCCCCACCCCTGCTTGCATAGGAAGTACCTCCCCTTCCTACGGAAGTTCCCAAGTGACTACATTTACGAGCCTTGGAAAGCACCGCGGAGCCTGCAGGAGCGCGCAGGCTGCATCATTGGCAAAGACTACCCCAAGCCCATTGTCGCGCACAAAGAAGTCTACAAGAGGAATATTGAACGGATGAAAGCAGCATATGCACGTCGATCACCAAATTTGGCTGCCCAGGCCAAGGATGAAGTCAGCCAGAAGAAAGGTGAAGGGGTGTCTTTCAAACTAGAGTGCTCTGTTGACTTAGGATTCTCAGCTGGTGTCCAGAATGCAACTCAGTGGCTGAATCTAGGCCCAGCTCTGACAATGCAGAATAGATTGCCCTTGCTGTACAGGCTTGTCAAAATAGGGTTCATAAAAGGCAAAATTTTAAACACTGATCAAGGATTTAGATTTTTGAGAACTACTATACTTTTTTCTCCCCCTGCTTTAAAATTAGTTGGAGAAGGAATTGTGTATCCCAAAAGGGTAACTTAATAGGAAAGATTTACTTGTCCTCTGAGGATTCTTCTTCCCATGTTAATTTGAGTCACTGTGCAGAGCAGGCCTGCTGTATAGAATAATAGCTAAAAGCAGCAGCTTTTGCAGAAGAGATTATTGTAAAAAATGCAACCTTAGAGTGCATGGGATTCTGTGGTCATCTCTGCCTGGGGGAGTCAGAATAAAATTACACTCAACCCAGAAACATAGCACAATTATCAACTCCTAGCAGAGGTCAAGGGGAAGGTGATAAGCCAGAGCAATCAATCATGCAAATAGCAGCAGCCTCTATTGCAGCTGTAAACCTTTAAATTAGATTTCTTCTGCCATTCAGAGATCTTGCATGTCACACAGGTGTGCCCCTGCCTGTGCTGGGAATTACTGAGTTAGCCTCTGCTCTTCCAAATGGTAGCTGGAAAGCTTCAATAGCATGTTACCAAAGACAGCTGAAGGCCTGTTATCAAGAGCCACTGTGATCTCATTTTGCAAAGTTCTGGAACTGAACTTGCAAGAAGACTGGTTGCACAATTGGGTTTGAGCCATGAACTCACTAGGTGATCTAAGGAAAAAGATCTCCAACTTAGATTCATGTAATTTGTAAAATAAAAAGTACCCCATTTCTCAAAAGGTAATTATGAGAGTAATGATAAGCCACTCTGTATATTCAGTAGCACCACAAATGTTTTGAACGTTGTATTTTTTCTTTCAGGTGTCAACCGGAAGCGGCCTGAAGCTCCCTTGAAAGCTAAAATTCAGATAAAGAAACTGAAGACAAAAAGCAACTGAAAACTGAGTGCTGTAGCCAATGGCTTTAAATACAGTACCACCCCTGTATTTGTGAGACCAGTACCTGCTGTCTCACTTACCTGTATCTGAAAAAATATAGTCTCTCTAGGCATCTTCTAGGTCCTCCAGTGCAATTCTATGGAATGTTTCCAGTGGAAGCTGACCATAGAGTTGTGCTGGAGGACCTGGAAGATGCCTAGTCCTCCAGCCTGACTCTATGGTATTCTTGGACCAGAAGTCATTCATTTTAATAGAGTTCAGTTATCTGCAGTTTTCAGTATCCACGGAAGTCTGGGATTGTACCCCCGTGGATACAGGGATCATACTGAGCAGTCAGTAGCTACAGAAAATGCATAGTACAGTAGGACCCCTGTATCCACTGATTCAATTATCCACAGGACACAAGACAGCACACCTACCATAGAGTCTTCCTAGAAAAGGTGTCTTCTCTAGCCATTTTATAGGTCCTCCAAGGCAACTCTATGGTATTTTAAACCGGACATCCCATTATTTCAACAGTGTTCGCTGGTATCCACGCCCCCCCCCCCCGAACCAATCCCCAGCAGATACAGGGGTCTTACTGTTCAGCAAAACCAAAAAGATGCAGTCAAGTTGAATATGTCTGTGCCTGCTCTCCTTCGTGTAGATGTCTGTCTGGGGAGTGAACTAAGCAATAAAACAGGTTGGCTGACATGCTTATTTTACATAGATAGTGCACCCTCTTTTTAAAAATGAGCAGACACCTTTTTTTTCCTGAAAAACCACTGGCCTTGGGGCATGCATGTCACATGCATCTCTCTGAGGTCAAGAGCTGGTCAGGCTTTACTTGCTTTCAAAAGGAAGCAACTACAAGAAAACACACCTAGGTCAGAAAGCCAAGAGAGATACAACTTATGCTCATCCCACCCATGTGTCCCCACAAATCTCTAACTTTTGGTCAGGATGAATTTCCCTATTCTAAACAGTCCATGAGCCCTCTTTCTTCTCCAGAATTCTACCTCTTCATATTTATTTTATATGTACTTCAGCAAGACCTCTGTTATTTTTTTACTAAGCCTCCCTTCTGAGATTATGAACACCTGTTAGGCTGAAGCTTAATAGTGTTAGCATTTGTGGTATTCTTTTTAAGGTAGGGACAAATATAAAAGATACTGCTTTCCGTCTTATGTATGTATTTCTTACTTTTGCCCCACTGTCATCTCTGATCAGAAATATTTTGAAATCTAGAACGGTAAGAATAAGATAAGGGCGCATACCATAATCAACAGTCTTTCAGCTTTGAAACAAGCTATTGTCTTTGCCTTTCCTACCAGCTGCTATTATTTACTGGAGTTAACAAAAGATCTTCCATCTTTTAAAAAGCGATATTTAATTTCATATTTATCTTCTGATTCAAAAGATAATAGTGCAGGATAACAAATCATGTTGGGGCTTTGTGGTAGCATTCACATCATCAAGGACACAGTAGCCTACAGAGCTGCTGTGTCCAGAACTGTTCCTATCCCATGGACTTCACAGTGTGTGTTAACATGCTGTCTGTTATGTCCGACATTCCATTTGGATTTTACAAACGCTGTTACCATATAGCTGCACAGGAAGGAAACCAAGAGCTTTGTGCAGTGATTCTCACTTCTCACAGATCCTTCTGTTGCCTGACTTCACTGACCAGAGGTTGGATGTCTCCCTCTTGGATACATTAGCAGTGGATTCTTGCACTAGCAGGGGGATGGAACGACATGGCATTTGTTGATCCCTCCCAACTCTATGACTGTCAGACCTCTGTCGTTAAGCCAGACCTTTAAAGGAAGACTTTCTTACCCCTCTCTCCTCCTACTGTTAAAAGTGAATTTTTCTGGACAATGTTGCTGTAAGAAGCCAACTTGATTTCTGGGATAAGGAGAACGACAAAGTTCAGTTCTTCCTCAAGAGACATTTCTGAGGTATAGTCAGAGAAAAATCCTTGGTAAAGTTACCAGTCCAACTAGCAGTCTTATCTCAACTGGTAATCAATTTTAACAGTGTCAAATGATTAGATGTAGCAGAACAAAGAGTCCATTATAGCTGAAAGCTGAATACTGGAAGTTCAGCAAGACCATACTGGTCTTTTCCCTTTTGAAAAAAACACTTGCATGTTTTCATGCTGAAACTTGAGGACTGCAGCTTTTTATGACTGCTTAGATTCAAACTAATTCAGTGCTTCATTATGATGATATTTCATTGATCAATCACACTGTAGATGTTCTCTTTCATTATCTGCAACACAAGGTAATTCCATCTTCTATATCTTTGTACCACATCAGGTAATTCCAGGACTGCCAACTGGCTGCTATCAGTCACTGGTGGCATCAGTGGTCAGATGGAAAGGAGAGGAGGCAACTTCCCCCTACAAGGGAATAAATCAATGAATTATTATACAAACCTTAACTGCTTAGACTTTGACCATTTGGCACATTTTCCCCAAGGAACTGAATATACCTTAACTGTATCCTTAAAACCTATAGCTTATGCAACAAGAATTGCAGAAGGCAAGAGCGTAAAGAATCTATTGCTGGAACTGAGTCTAAAATTCAATTGTATATGCCTAACACATGCCAACGTGCTGCAATGCTTTGTATGTTGTGCTAGGGCTCTGGAAGACCAGTATTCAAATCCCTGCTTGACTATGGAAACCCACCAGGTGACCTTAGACAAGTCACACTCTCTCAACCTCTGAGGAAGGCAATGGAAAACCTTTTCTCAATAACTCATCACGAAAAATCCATGATAGGTTCTGCTTCAACAGGCATTTGAGGACTGATTGTACAAGGCCTGTCCTGCCTAAACAATGTGCTGGATTTTCTAGTTGTTATTTCTGTTGTACTGGGCTTTTTAAGCAATTAAAAAAAAAAACTGGTTTTAACTCTTTTTGATAGTTTAATCGCTTTATCTTTTGTACTTTGTGAATTTTTAACTATGGAAAAACCACTTGCTATTTTTTTTTTACCTGAGAGAACACAGTTAATAATTTGTGAATAATCAAATCTGTGAATGCTTAACCCGCAACTGTGGAGGGACGACTTTACTGATGAAGGAAGACAGTCAAAGGGGGAAAGCATCTACATTAATCTTGTTCCCTTTTCCCTCAACTTCCTATGTAGTAACCAACCCATCAGGGGAAAGTCAAATGACAGCAGAGGATTGAGTGAAGAGAGGAAGATGATGCTCTGCTGCGTGGAGAGAAGCCGTTGGCGCTCAATGTGTTCTGGATGTCAATTCACAGAAGCCACAGCCAGCATGGCTAATGGTAAAGGACTGTAGGAATTGTAGTACAGACTCGTAAGAGATTATGAGAGTTGTAACCCAACCCATCTGGAAGGCCAAAGGTTCTCCCCTCTTGCCCTAAAGAATGTTATCTCCCAATAGCCATTTTCAGAGTCTTGATCATAGCCACCTGATACATGGATATTCAACTCCTGTTTGGGCCAAAAAATGTACTGAGGGCTTCCTTAAGCCAGAGTTTTCTCCTGTGCATGGTCCATTCAGATAAGCTGGAGCTCTGAAAACCTCAGGAACAGGACAGGAAATTGTAAGGGGAAACAAAGTGGTCACACTACAGTGGTGCAAGGGCAGATGGCTCCTAATCTGATGAAGGAAGGAATGGAGTTGGGAAAGGAAAAAAAAGGTGGGACTCACCACCAGAATGGATTCCCAGATCTATGGTGCATTTAGACGATATTCTTCTCTAAAGCCTTCTCCCCCCTGATGAGTCTGTTGAAGGAAAATGCCTCCAGGTTGATAGTCTTGTATTTGCCATCCAGGATGAGCTCAGCTATGGCTTGGCCAACAGCTGGAGACTGCTGCAACCCATGCCCACTGAAGCCTGTAGCAAAGTAGAGGTTGTCCACCAATGGGTGCAGGCCAATCACAGGGCTTTGGTCAAAAGTATTGTAGTCATAATAACCGGCCCAAGAACTCTTCACCTGTCAAGAGATAAAAATCAAGGTCCTGACATAGCCAATATCTGCATATTGCATTCAAATATTAATATTTTTAACATAAATGTTTATTAAATTGTTTTTTAAACTTTCCATTGTGCCTTGTATTAACTGCATCATTATTTATCTTACATTGTAAACCATCTTGGGTTCCCTACTGGGAGAAAAAGTAGGGGGTATAGTAAAAAAAACAATAGATCAATTGTGTCAATGCAAGACTGACAGAGGATCTTGTGGAATTTAAAAGGCACAAAACACAGCGTGTATTGTATAGAAGTCAACTTCAAAATGTATTTTCAGAAATACAGTCAGTTTATATCAATGCATATACTTAGCCAATTTTCACATCTTATGTACTTTCCCTATCCTTCTCTTTCTTTTCTTGTAATCATACCTTAAAAATCCATTAAGAATATTTTGAGAAGAAACACAGCTGTTTTTCTAAACATAGCCGTGACCTAGACCAATCCAACCCATGGAATTTAAATAAAGCATTCTGCTTAAATCCTAGCCAGCTCCTAGTTAAGAACAAGTTTGAAAAGGAAGAATTTTAAAACTCCTGCCATTCATAATCTGATGTTAAAGAGGGGGAAAATAAAACAGAAATCTTTAAAGGAAGGACAGCGTACAGGGTTGGCCAGGAGGGAGGGCCTGCATATGTACATTCACATACTCCATGGCCATCCAGCTGCCAGGAGAAGGGACAGGCTTTACCTGTGCTCAACTCTCAGCAATGCTACAGGGAAAGCAGGCAGGCATATAGCAATGATGAACTGTCCTTTTACCTAGCCCTCTCTAGAAAAGTTGTGTCTACATGCCCTGTTTCACAGCAGAGGTAAAGCCAGCTGAAAAGTTTTTTGTTGTGTGCCTTTCAAATCGTTTCCAACATGGCAACCCTAAGGTGAACCTATCACAAGGTTTTCTTGACAAGATTTGTTCAGAGGAGGTCTGCTTCTGTCTTCCTCTGAGGCTGAGAGAGTGTGACTTGCCCAAGGTCACCCAATGGGTTTCTATGGCTGAGCAAGGAATTGAATCCTGTTCTCCAGAGTCCTAGTCCAACACTCAAACCACTACACCACACTGACTCCTTAACTGAAAGATACCCCAGGTTATTTTTTCTGTGACTGGGCAGTGTTATGCTGGCACTGTGTTTTAAAAGAAAGTTAAAGAACAACAGAACTCAATCTCTTTCCATCAGATAATCAATCATTACTTTACCTTTAAGGATTCAAAGGCGGGCACCCGGTAGGCCAACTTGGGCCAGAGCTTCTCATGGAAAAACCCATGATCTACTTCCAGGTCCTGGATATCTGGTTCTTCCTCCTGAGAACAGAAAGCAGACACTTAACAGAAAGGTGTATGTAAAGCACTAGAGACTACAAGCTGCTTGCCTGAAGAATGCAGCAGCTGAAAACCTTGCTTCTACCTTGAACTTCTCTCTAGAAAGTTGATGTTGCAAGGCAGATCCACCCAAGAGGGTACAGTGCATCTAACAGATAATGCCCAAGTCCCAAATTGCAGCCTGAAACTATGGGGTGTTTAGGGATGTTAAAGAGGCCATTTGAGAATGGAACACTCAGCGTGGTGGTTTTAGTGCTGCGTCATGATGAAAAAAACCTGGGTTTGAATCCTTCCACAGTCACAATGCTTACTGGGCGGCTTTGAATCATTCAGATTAAGTCTGAGTTACGCTAGCACACACTCATATATCTTTATGTCATCCTGAACCCTTTTGATGGAAGAATGATAAATGATTTTGGAAAATAGTAGGTGCTTTACAAATGAACAGCAAAAGATAACCACCAACAAGCCGGCTTGGTCCTGCAGTATTCTTGTGAGATTACTTCAGTACATGTCACTGAAAGAATGCAGCTACAGCTATGTCTGTAGTCCTCTCTGTCTAGGGGGTTGTGGTGATTTCCTTTATATCATCTACCAATGAAACCAAATAAACTCACTTCTGTAGGGCTTATGCCTCCAAGGTAGTTGCCACCCACGCCTTCCCTCCGGCAGTAAGCTCCTGTGGTGTCGATTAGCATGGGGCACCCCAAGCCGGGCCCATCAGGACAGTGCCACACGTAAACATACCTAGTGGTGTAAGGACAAAGAAGTCTTTTTGATCTAGCATTGGATAAAATATCCAAGAACTATGTTCATCAAGAACCCCACAAGGCAACTTCTAACCTTTTTAAGCCAAAAGCAAAAAGAACCACTTTATGAGTTATTGCTATTGGTATCTGCAAAAGGAATCAAACCAATCCTACAAGACAGTATCTATTTCCATAAGTGAGGAAGTGTTTCAAAAATCTCTCTTGGGTTACAATACAAGGGACAAGTTAACATGGAGTGGATCATGTCTTCCATCTGACATAGGCCAGAAGCCCCACAAGGAAGTAAGAGCTAAGGAGGAAGAGTGGGAACAGAGCCTAATCACATCAAAATAACTTTTGTCTTCTTCAGGAACCACAATTAAGAACTTTGATGGTCTTAGTCTCAAAGCCACTGGCCCACAACAAATTTGCTGCATAACATGAGGCTCTCCAGATGATGCTTGTATGGCAATTCCCATCAGTTCCAGCCAACACAGCCAAAGATAAAGGAAGGTGGGAGCAGCAGTCGGATAACCGGGGGGGGGGGGCACATGGTTCCACCCAAACTTAACCCAAGTGGCAAAAAGATTCCTGGAAATGAGTTGCAGTTAAGTTGCCAATTCCAAACATTAATGTCTTATTAGCAATGTTTAGGAAGTGCTAGCAGAAGATGCTTAACCACTCAGACGAGGGATGAAAACCTTTTGCCCTCTAGATATTGCTAAAACACATCTCTTATGAAGCTTCATGCTTTCTTTCCACTAGCAGACAAAAAACTTTTTCTTTACCCAAATCTCTGTTAAGTGGCTGTTGCAGAAAGTCTTTTAAAGGGATGTGCTGTTTTTTACCCACCATTGTTATAACTGTTTTTTTTAATTGTTGCAAATTAATGTTTTTAATATAATAGTTTAATTTCAAGTTGAAGGCTTTCATGGCTGGCACCCATAGATTTTCCTTGGTTTTTTTCTGGGCTGTGAGGCAGTGTTCTGGAAGAATTTACTTTTGACATTTCGCCTGCATCTGTGGCTGGCATCTTCAGAGAATGGTTGAGTAGGAGCATGCGTGGAGTTTATATGCTGTGAACCCCTGTTGGGGAGTATATGTAAATTTGTGTATTTGAATGGTTAGTTTCGGGGTACAGAAATGCAAGGAAGATTAGTGTCTGTTTATCTAATGGTTGGTTGATAGCCCATTATCTGCTGGAAATCCCCATTCCTGGGTGGAATTCCTTTGTAAGTGTTGAGTTTTAATTCTATTGTTTTTCAAAACTGGAAGCCAGATTTTGTTTTACTTTTATGGTTTCTTTTTTCCTGTTGAAGTTGTCCAGGTGTGTGTGGATTTCCATAGCTTCTCTGTGCATTCTGACATGATAGTTGTTGGCCTGGTCCATAATTTCAGTGTTTTTAAATAACATTTTGTGTCCAGGTTGATTTATAACATGTTCTGCTACTGCTGATTTTAATGGCTGGCCCAGTCTGCAGTGTCTCTTATGTTCCTTGATTCGTGTTTGCACACTGCGTTTAGTTGTCCTTATGTAAACTTGTCCACAGCTGCATGGTATGCGGTAAACTCCTGCAGCTGTGAGAGGGTCTCTTTTGTCCTTCGCCGAGCGTAGCATTTCTTGGATTTTCTTGGTTGGTCTGTAGATCGTTTGGAGGTTGTGTTTCCTCATCAGTTTCCCTATTCTGTCTGTGACTCCTTTGATGTATGGTATGTATGGTTTTTCTGGCTTCCAGTTTTGAAAAACAATAGAATTAAAACTCAACACTTACAAAGGAATTCCACCCAGGGACAGAGGGATTTCCAGCAGATAATGGGCCATCAACCAACCATTAGCCAAACAGACACTAATCTTCCTTGCATTTCTATACCGAGAAACTAACCATTCAAATACACGAATTTACATATACTCCCCAACAGGGGTTCACAGCATATAAACTCCAAACACCCTCCTACCCAACCATTCTCTGAAGATGCCAACCACAGATGCAGGCGAAACGTCAGAAAGAAACTCTTCCAGAACACAGCTTCACAGCCTGGAAAAAACCCAAGGAAAATCAATAGTTTAATTGCTTTTTAACTTGATGTTATGCCTTGTTTTAAGTGCATTCTGTTTTATTGTGAGCCACCTCGAATGAGCCATATTGGGAGAAAGGCAGAATGTGCACTGAATTTTAAAAAGCTGGTGCTGACTTGAACTAATGGGTATTGCTGCCCAACAACATCTGGAAGGCCAAACTTTACTCAATCCTGAGTTAGTAGAATAAAGATCTTAGACTCTTCATATGTGGCAATGAAGGAAGGAATGGAAGAAATGGATTCTCCAGCCCTTAACCCCAAAGAGAATCATATGTGCTCTTCTTCATCCACCCCAATCTCCCAAATCTAGGCATCAGAATATATAACTCTTCTGTGACCTAAGCGGCACATTAAATGTGGCCTGCAATATACTAAGAATGTTGTGTTTAACCACACCTTTTCTTAGGTTCCACTGGCAACTTGACCCCGGATATTGAATCTGGAGGCCCAGTCCCAATCCCAGCCATCTCTGCCACTCTGCTTGACCAGGCTCCTGCTGCATTCACCACTAGGGAACACTGTATTGTGGTATATTCAGTACTGTTGGGCATATGGACCTACAGGAGGAAAGAGTTCATAAGTTTTTCGCTGGCTATACAGAAGGCTTCTAGAGTGCTGAGGACAGCCTTCCAGGCAAAAAGAGGGAAAGCAAGCAAGGGAGGTCACGTAAGGTTCAACCAGAAATTCAAGCACTTGATGCTCCATGGTAGATGACATTCCAATGCACAGGTCACCCTGCATATGTGTGGGACTGGTACCTGTGGTTTTAATTATCCATCATATGAAAAATAGAGTCTCTCTCTAGGCATTTCCTAGATCCTACAGTGTGGCTCTATGGTAACGTCTGCTGGATGTTACCATAGAGTTGCACTGGAGCTGCCTAGAGAGGCATTTCCTAGGTCCTCCAGTGCAATTCTATGGGGTTTGCTATTACCCACAGTTTCAAGTATTTGTGGGAAGACTGGGAATGTATCCCCAGGCAACCTGTATTTTTCAGAGTGGGATTGCTACTCTCAAGCCAGCCCTCGTTTGGCTCAATCCTTTTCAAATCACTTCTCCTGCACCCACAAGAGATTATTTGGAAAGACAGAAGGAACACTGCTGTGCCATCAGTGTATGTTCCATGTATACATATGGCAGCCTGAAACTGAACTTAGTATTGGCTCATAGCAGGTGTGTGTGTGTGTGGGGGGGAGAGCAGTCAGGCCTATGGAAAGTAGGCCAAAAATAACATGCTACAGAGGCACTAACACTGGACAGCAACATCCATGTAGCTCCCTGTGGCTGAGGTAGACTTACCTCCTGCCTACTAGAGTCAAGAAAGCAGACAGGTAAGCAGGAGTGAAAGCTTGCCTTGGTACCAGAGTCAAGCTTATTCCTGACCCGTACAAAACTGGGCCTTAAACACCTGATGTCTGCAATCAGTATTAGATGTTTTCCCTCCTTTGCCTGTTCTTAAACTGTGAAGGGCAGAGCATATTTGAAAACTTTTTTTGAGCTGTCTTACTAGCACTTCAAAATATCCACACAAACAACTCACAATGTAAGTTTTGACAGGACTCCAATCAGTAAATTGCATATTGAACCTTTCAATTCAAAGTCAATTAAAATAGTCAAAACTATGACTTACATTAACATACTTGATACGAGAGAAATTAATGCGCTCCCCATCACCTGTCATCATTTCTTTGGAGTCTGAAGTGAAAGCTGGAGATGTTGAGAAACAAATAGAAATAGCTGCAGTTAGCTCAGCTCTGTAAATGTTATGTACCAGCAGTTTCAGAGTTGATCAGAAAACTTTATTGGCACAGAAATCCAGAAAGCATACCATACAAGGTTGTAGCTTAGAATTGAAACTTAGAGAGAAGACAGTATAATAAAAGCATATTGCAATCTATGAAATCTGGAGGGCTTCAATACTTTTGGTTATCCATCATCCCCTGACCTCCACTTCCCATACAACATCCATCCCATTTTTCCCAATCTGACTTTGCAGCTGCAGGCTTATCTCTCCATTCCCATCAGCAACCATCATACTCCCCTCCACAGTTGCCACAGAACACTTGTTAACAAGCACAAAGAAATGAAAACACAATTAAGAGCAAGGTTACAAGAAACACAGAAAATGGCAGGAACAGGTCACACCAAGAACCGATCCTGACAGTAAATTAAAGAGGAAGGTTCCTTGTCTACTTGGGATTTACCTGAAGCAGTCTGTACACTGTTTGTTATATCTGATTTCAGGTTGGTATACAGGACAGAATAAACACAAAACCAGACACATAGCACCGTAAAGAAACACATATAAAAGTTTAACAAAGACTAAAACTTGTCCAAAGGAATTAGTAAAAACAATTAAAATGCCCGGGTAAATACAAATATTTGTTTGGCTCCTGTATAGTAGTGTTGGCACCAAGTAACTTGGATGTCTATGATGGAGTGATTGAAGAGTACATGAAGAAGAGACTCAGCAGATCTTAAAACAGGCAGGTTGACATACATCCTATACAAATGATAGGTGTTCCCTAGACTTATTGAAGCAGAACACAAATTCATCCTTCAATCTTTAAATTTCTTTGGCTTTTTAAATTCACATTGATAGGGTGGGAGTAAGATGGATGAAAGACCTCCATTTTATAGCACACCCTTAAGACTAAATGATCTATTTTACCATGAGCTTCTGTTGATATCTGTCTACTTCTTCAGATGCCTTAACAGAGTGATATTAAAGCCACAGGTTTTTAAGCACAGTTACACGGTTATAGGACTGGGACAGAGTGTAATAAGATACAGAAAGATGCAAGTTATAACCCTGGCCATAAATCTTCAAAGAGCTGTGTGAGATGATACAAGTCTTCCAAGTGGCTAGTGGTAGAGTGGTCTGTTAATACTGGTGCGTGAAAGCAATACATCTGCTCACCAAAAATCAGTTCCTTTGGGGTCAAAATCTTCTCTGAGGGGTTTCTTTTTGTTGTATGTGCATTTCTGAGGACCTGTATATTAATATACATAGTTTGCCATGAAACCATTCTCTTTGTACATACCTCTGCTATTGGACTTAGGGATGGCAGTTCTTGAACAAAACAAAATTCAAAAGAACACTGGAAAGAGAAACAGCTGAACTGAGATATACTTACAAATCCCAGCCCATTAGCAGAAGTATGATCCAAATCTGATCACCAGCCAGGGACAGTCTGGCCAGTATCAGTTTGGGGTCCACACTCTACCACTGTCTGTGAGAGGATGCTGGGCCTCACCAGTGAAAGGACTAGATTGCTTCTCTGCTGTTTAGCATTTGCAGTGTCATTTACCATCAATAAAGCTTATCTTACAGCAGTGGTGTAAGTGCCAAATGAAGTATTTGGGAAGCCTGGAACTATGGCCAGTTCTGACACAGAATAGGGTGACATACCAGATACTGCTGACTCTAACTCCCAGCATTCCTCACCATCAACTATACTGGTTAAGATTGATCAGAGCTGCAGACCAACAACATGTGGTGAGTCACATTCTTCATCCCTGCCCAAAGGCATTTGAGGCACCAGCTATCTGCTAGACAGAATTAGAATAATCTTTTGTCTTCATCAAATGCTTGCCACTCTCTAGGCAAGAGGCTGAGCTGCTTGACAGATTTTAGTAGTAATGAAGGTGGCATGGTGGTAATATTAAGAAAGCAAAAACTTACACATCACTTCACCACAGCTCTGGTAGACTCCCATAGATATTGCTTTGCTCCGGAAGGCATTCAAAAGAGTCCAAGGGTCAAACCAGCCTTCATTTTCCAAGCCTAAAGGACAAGACAGCATAGAATACAAGAAAGGCACTCCAGTTTAGACGTGCAAAGACTTGGCACTTAAATAATCTGCAAATTGCAAAGTACTCTAGATATACAGTGGGCCCTTGGTATCTTCTGGGGTTTGGTTCCAAAATCCATGGATGCTTAAGTCCCATTTTTATACAATGGCCTAGTAAAATGGTGTCCCCTGTATAAAATGGCAAAATCAAGGTTTGCTTTTTGGATTTTTTTCCTGGAATATTTTCAAATTGTGGATGGTGGAATCTGTGGATACAGAGTCAATGGATACAGAGGGCTGACTGTATACTCAGAGGACCAAAAGTAATTAGAGTAGTATTTTTGTTTGGACTTCCTGACAGGGAAACTCAAAAGAACAAGATATACAAAGTTTCATATAACAGAGGAATGGGGAACATGTGATTCTCCAGCTGCCACTGGACTGTTGTTTGCAACACTGGATCTATAGTCCAGTGCTGGCTAGGAGTGATGGGAGTCACCATACAACATCATCTGCAAGGCTACACATTTTTCATCCCACTATAACAGATACTTACCAGTCAGTTTACACACTTACTGGAGCAACTTGGACCAAGCTTTCCTGCCCAGACCATCCTCAAAGCTCAGTCTTTTTGTCACAAAACGCAATGTGATAGAACCCAGAAACAATTTGACCACACCCCTTTGGCTAGACGCTAGTAACAGGGGGCAACAAACAGGGAAGGTGACTGTGTAAGCCTTGTACTGTATCCTCAAGGAAGAGTACAGTATAAACTTGACACCATCAGGAATAACATTGAGGCTTTCATGGGTATTCTCTTTCACTTGCATAGGGAAAAGCATAGAACATTATCTCCCCCGCCCCCGCACTCTTTACTGAAGATAACAGTGCTGATGTTAAGTGTTAGGGTAGACAGGGATTTAACAGTCCAGTACCATAGGAAGCCAATGCTACACCATCTGTGTTCATCCATGGATATTTCTTTTTTAGTTGAGCTGGTGAAAGCAAGGACACCTTTGCTCCTTCCATCCTGAAAAACCATTAAAGAATTCGTATCAGAATGTGATTGGCAGGAACCTTGGAAAACTGTCACTAGGAGAAAGGACTGCAATGGTTAATCGATACAACAGTCAGCTAAACAGCTGCTCCAATTAAGGAAGACAGGAGGGGCATGTTATATTCAAGATTTTAAAAGTTACAGAAAGGATACTTGTGAAGGGAGGAGATGGGCAAGCCTGGTTGGTGCCAGCCAATGACAGCTCAGGGACTGCTGCGAATGAGGGCCTATGGGGGTATGAGGAGAAGGGATCCAAAACTGAGGCTTGTCTCCGACAGAAGAGGCAGATGGGGAAAGATGGCCTAGAGACAGGGAAAGGATTGTAGCTCTACCGGGGAAAGATGACAGAGATAGGGAAAAGCTGTAACAGGGATAGGACTGTCAGCTGGGGGAAAGAACTGAATAGGGTTTTGGGGAGCTGTGAATAATTAAATAGTTCAAGGGTTAATATGTGGTCTAAATGTGTCGTAGTAAACTACTTTGTTAATTTTTTACAACTGTATCTGGCAGTTCCTATTAAATTTTGAATGAGTCTAGTCATGCTTACCACAGTGAACCCACTGAATAACACATCCACTGGTCCATTTAGGGATCACCTTGAGGCCCCAGTACCTGATCCAGGGAGGGATCTTAAGGGGGAGGGGGAAAAGTGACTGACAGGAGCCCAAGGGCTAGAACTGTAGAGCCAGCCTGGAGGCAGGATCCATGCTCTTCCAACAAGAGGTGATTGGTATGTTTTACGTGACCAGAACTGACACAAATCAGCAGAGAAGGGGATGGAACCCAACCCCTAACTATAAAAGAATTTTTATTTATTAGCTGGATTTATATCCTGCCTGTCCTCCAATAAGCTCATATATATCCACGACTCTTCTCTCCACATTAGTCTCACAACAACCTCATTAGCTTTACTTTTAGACAAAGCAGCCTGGTTTTGCAAATGGAGATGCATGCCCATAATCTTCCTCCCATTCCACCCCACCCCTAGGGACAAAACTAACAGAAGGATTAAACTGAATATCTACAGGTGGTCAGCCTTTAGCTGAGAAAAACTGTGGTAGGAGACAGGTTTCATCTTCTTTAGATATCAGTTTCTATGGCTTTTTGTAAAAAAAAAACAAAAAAAAATAGAAGAAGAAAAGATAAGGGACACACTATACAGGACTTCACACAGCAGAGGAACAGAGAATTTGGATCTTGCAAACTAGGAAGTCCTCTCTACCAGGAAGGCAAAGAACCATATTAGATTTAAGATCAGACTGAATAAGGAGAACATGACATTGCTCGTGACCTTACGCATGCAAACATCTCAGTCACTGCCTCTTCTCCCCTCAGCCTCCTTCATCCTCCAGAGTTCCAAGAGCATCATACCTTTGAACTTGTACATTCTCCTCCAGCGCTGCGGCTGTTTCATCTGAAGCCAGGAAAAGATAGCCAGAAGGATTAAACTGAATATCTACAGGTGGCTGGCCAACAACATGAAGGTAGTCCTGGAACCAAAAAGATAGTGCATTTACTTTCAGGCAGGAATAAAGTGGGAATTTAAGAAGAGTACTTAGAACTGACACTACCCCTTTCCAGAGACTACAAAGAGCTTCACAATCATTGTGGTATTCCTTACAAAGGGAAGACTTTATTGTCACCTCCGCATTACTGATAGAAATCTAAGACTGAGAGAACAGCAGCTTCTCAAGGTAAGGCACATCCTGCTTCATATCACATTATAAATAATCCAGATTTAAATTACTCAGAAATAAGCCACACAGAATTCAGTGGAACATTCTCTAACAAGTGGTACATTCACCAAGGCGGCTATTTAGAATTATAGGTTTGGGGGAAAGGTGGGTTATCAATTAAATAAACAAAATGTGCATTATAGTGAGGTAACAAGGGCTGGATTACTTATGAAAGACAATAGGCAAATAAAAAAGTTCTTGTGGTTATGAAGAGAGAGAGATGCATTTCTAGGAGGAGAAACTTTTGAAAAGCCTGTATTGTGAAAAAAAATTCCCCAACAGCATGTAAGTATATAAAAAAGTCCAGCCCCAATTTTGATCCAAAAACTCATATAGGCTGAAGTTACTATCTACCTGCCTTTTGTTAATCCTACAACACTCAAACTGGGTTTAAAAGAAACTAGAACATAACCCTAACATATTTGAGTGCTGAACCTGTTACTGGGATGCCTCTCAACAGAGCTATTATATTCATGTGACTCCCAGAACTGAATTACTAAAACAGAAGCAGTTGAGCAGATGACAAAACTTTTCCCAGTGCAGAGGTGTAGCAACAAATACACCCAATGACAAGCAGGTGCTTTAACAGCTCAGAGGTTACAGATTAATCACCTATTTGGTCATAACATCATTGTACTCTTGGCACAATGACCTATGAGCACTCACTGCCATGTTTCCTCCTCTGTGGTGATATGATGGCCCATCTGTCTGATCCATGGAATCTGATGGGGGACTGACAGAAACATCAGAGGCAGGCAAATAGTAAAAGCCTAAGTGAAGTCCCTCAGCTCCAGCAATCCCACAAAAACCTAGTCAGCATAACATACATCAATTAAACGCAAGAAGTTTGCTGAGAACAGGCTCATCTGGATATTTTCTGGCATTGAATACTGCTGTCGTATCCCCCCCACAGAGAGTACGGTGGAGGCGTTGGAGTACTGTAATAAAAAAGAGAGGAAAAAAGAGGTGTCACTTCTGGTACAATTAAATAATTTCCCCAATGTAGTTCAATAATATAGAGTTAAGATAGGAAGGAAGGAAAAAGAACTGTGGAAAGACTCCACTGGAAAGATAAAGTACAGAGCCCTACATATTGCTGTGATAGTCTAATAACCATACTAATTGATAAATTATCTACTACTTCTTTTGCCTATAATCAAAGGTGGCCTTGACAATTTATTACATTTTTATCTATTCCCGACTCCAAGTCAATATACAGGTCGAACCCTGTATTCATGGATTCAGTATCCACGGTTTCACTTACCCCCATCCAATTTTTTTTTTTTAATCTCTAGGCATTTCTAGGTCCTCCAATGTGATTCTACGGTCAACCTCTGGTGTTTGTCTCATTGAAAATAATAGGGTTCCCTATTATTTACAGTTTCAGGTATCCACAGAGTGGTGGTGGTCTTGGAACACATCACCACAGATACGGGGGGCCAACCTGTACAATGTTTTCTATCCCACACTCCCATTTTATATTCCCAATCCTGCCATTTAGGACAGGGTGAGAACTAGGATAGGTCAGCAGCAACCGATCCCAAATCACCTAGCAAGCTTCAAGACTTAAGACATTTCCAGAGAGGTGGCCATGCTTAATAATAATAAAAAAAAGAGGCTTAACAAAGACTAAAGACTTAACCATTTTTATTTACTAACTTATATAATTTTTTAGACTTTAAGGTGCCACAGGACTTGAATCTATGGCAGCTGAGCAGGCATTTCTAGCCAGGTGTTCATGGCCTAGCCAAATTGTACCCTTGGCAACATCCCAAAACGTGACACATATTTTGGGAAAGGAAATGAATAAAACATTAACATTCAACAGTTAAAATCAAACGGTGACCAAAATCTTGGCCTAAGTCAACACCCACCATTTTAGAGCTCAAGACAACTCACACTGAGGTCCCGTTCCACCACCACCACTCGAATGGCGCCATTTTGTGGTTCGTTCCTCTTCAACCAGTAGGCAATCGACCATCCCATCACCCCCCCTCCAACAATGACTACATCAGCCTGTTCAGGAGGCAGGTCTCTTGAAGCAGAGAAGGGGCTCCAGTCACTGCCAGGAAAGGCCTCCTTCACCTTCTTACGGAACTTATCCAATTCCTTATTCAAATCTGAAAGGAGAGACATGCAATCACCTAATTCATTGTGCTCAGTAACCTATTTAATGAAAGCATTTATCTATCACCTCTCAGCCCACCAGAGACCTCAAAGTGATGCACAAAAGGTAAAAATACACAAATAAAAAACCAGCTATAAACAGACTAAACCAACATCTTTAAAACAGTTTAGAAATGACAGACGTTTAAAATATCCAGAGAAGCCACTTCTGGTTTTTAGGACCAAAGACTGTGCAAAACAACAGTCTGCCCACCAGAAACTCTAAAGGATTGGAACCAGTTTAACCTCTCTTAGGATTTTGCTATCTTATATAAGGGACACCATTTTGCTATGCCATTGCATATAACGGGAAAGGGCTCTGAAAGAGCATCGCCATATCTGACTTGGCGATGCTCTTTCAGAGCCCGACAAATATTGCTGTCCTTGAGCAAGCAGGGATCACCAGCATTGAGGCCATGATATTGAGAACACAGCTGCACTGGGCAGGGCACGTTTCTAGGATGGAGGACCATCGCCTCCCAAAAATAGTACTCTACGGTGAACTCGCCACGGGTCAGCGTAAGAGAGGCGCTCCAAAAAAGTGATACAAGGATTCACTGAAACATCTCAGGCTCGGCCAAATTGATCACCAACAATGGTCCGCCCTGGCTTCACATCGGGAGGCATGGAGACACGCTACCCACAATGCTGCAGCCTTATTTGAGAACTTATGCCAAACAAGTCTTGAAGAGAAACACCAATGCAGAAAGAATCACAACCAGAAACATCACCCAAGGAGACCTGCTGTGCTTTCTGCAACTGGACTTGTTTATCTAGGATTGGCCTTTTTAGTCATCAGCGCGCTTGCAGAAAGCGCAAGATGAATCCTTCCTGAATCTTCGTTTGCGAAGAAAAGCCAGAGAGAGAGCATATAACGGGACTTGCATATTCACGGGGGTCCTGGAACCAAGCCCCAGCGAATATGAAGAGACAACTTTATAACATTTTAGCCAGCTTCTATTTTAAATTGCTGTAAGCCAGTGGTTCTTAACCTGGGCTCCAGGGACCCCCAGGGGTCCATGATGTCCTGACAGGGGGTCCGCAAAGGCTTGAAGGCTGTTCAGCCCACATGACAGGAGCCAAGGCAAAAGCTGGCTGGCTTGGCCTGCACACTGCCATCCAATCCGCTCCAGCCACAAACTTCCAGGAAGAAGCAGGACAAAAGTCTTCCCTTCCCCTCCAGTGCCTCTGAGGGAAGGCTTAATGACTGGTGCAAATGTATTATTATTATTATTAATTATTACTATGCCAGGTATTATTATTATTATTATTAGGGTTTTAAATCTTAAGTTAAGTCTTGAGGTTCCATGGCAACCAAAGATATTTAAACGAAATCCCTAATAAAGAAAAAAAGGCGAACATCACTTCATAGCGTTGGGAGAGACCCCGAGGTCTCTTATAATCTTATGTTTTATGTCTTATTTAGATTGTAAGCCTGAGGGAAGGGAACTGTTAAATTAATCATTTGTAAGCCGCTCTGATAGCCTTTGTGGCTGAAGAGGGGGGGATAAATACAATAAAATAATAAATAATAATAAAATAAGGGCCATCTAGTCCAACCCCCTGCCATGTAACCACGGTTGTCACCCATTTTGGGTCCCGTGAGAGGAAAAAGGCTGGGTATATATATATATATATATATACAGTATATATACCAGGTACCCAGTATATATGCATATATATATATATATATATATAGAACGAACTAATGGAGGGTTGAATAAAACACATGGCATAGCAGCCCACCCACTCTCCCTCTCTCTCTCAACATTTCTTTTTGGCGGAGGTGGGTGGGGAAAATCAGGCAGTGTTCTCCTTCCACAACAACAACAACCCTGCGAGGTAGGCTGGGCGAAGAAAAAGGGGCGAGTGGCCTCCCCGTCCGTTTCCTCATCCCCACCTGGGAAAGAGTCGCGATGCCGGGGGCCGCCCGTCCAAAAGGGCCGCCCGGTTCCCCCCCTCAGGGCCGGGGACGCCAGCAAGGGTCGCAGCAGCCCCTGCCAGGCTCTCCTCCGCCCGCAGAGCATCCTCCGCCTCCGCCTCCCTCGGAGGCCGCCGCCGCCGCCGCCGCCGCCGCCGCCGCCCCTGGCTGGACTCCGGCCACACTGCGCACGCGCGACAATTCCCCACAGCTACTCCTCCGCTCTGTCTCCGCCGGAGCCGCCATTTTGTTTTATTCGCTTCGGAAGACACGCCCACTCCACCTCCTCCTCTCCTGCTACCCTCGGATAGGACGGACCCGCTTCAAACCTCTCTAGCCCCGCCCACTTTGTACGGCTCCCCCCCTTCGCCCCTATCGCCTCTCAGTAAAAAAAAAAAAGGCCAATTATGGGTCTCGCTTCTCCGTTTGGTCCCGCCTCCCAGTAAAAAAGCCTAATCATGGGTCTCGCTTCTCAATTTGTCCCCGCCTTCCAAAAAAAGGCCAATCATGGGTCTCGCTTCTCAACTTGATCCCGCCTCCCTGCAAAAAGCCCAATCCTGGATCTCGCTTCTCAATATGTCCCCGCCTCCCAGTAATAAAAGCCCAATCCTGGCCCTCGCTTCTCAATATGGCCCCGCCTCCCAGTAAAAACAGGCCAATCATGGGTCTCGTTTCTCAATATGGCCCCGCCTCCCATAAAAAGAGTCCAATCCTGGGCCTCGCTTCTCAACATGGTCCCGCCTCCCCGTAAAAGGAAGCGGCTTCCGGCGGAAGTGAGGCAGACCTCAGCGGCTGTCCTGACGTGGGCAGAGGAGAAGAGGAAGAGGAGGAGGAGTGGGGCTGGTTCCCCGGCGTCGTCTCGGATCCCGCGGCGGCCCCTCCTCCGCTTCCCCCCACCGGGGCCCGGAGCCCCCCCCGAGTTCCGGCCATGCTCGACTTCTTCACCATCTTCAGCAAGGGGGGCCTCGTCCTGTGGTGCTTCCAGGGGGTGCGAGGCCCCGCGGCGGCCGCCTACACGGCCCCCGTCAACGCCCTCATCCGCTCCGTCCTCCTCCAGGTGAGAGGCCGTCCGGTCTGGGTTTTCGCCAGACTGGAAACTTGGGAGGGCTCCTTTAGCGCTCTGATCCTGGAAGCTAAGCAGGGTCAGCCCTGGGTGGCATTTGGGTGGGAGGCCGCCAACGAGCTCCAGGTACTCTAGGCTATAAAGTAGGACCCCCCGTATCCACTGATTCAGTTATCCACGGGATACAAATTAGTACACCTACCATAGAGTCTTACTAGAAAAGGCGTCCTCTCTAGCCATTTTTAGGTCCTCCAAGGCAACTCTATGGTATTTTAAACCAGATAATTGAATCAGAGGTTAAAAGCACATATCCATTAAAAACATATATTAATTTAAAAGAACAAGTACAGTAGGACCCCTGTAGCCACTGATTCTTTATCCACTGATTTAATTATCAACAGGACACAAAATGGAACACCTACCATAAAGTCTTCCTAGAAAATGTGCCTTCTCTAGACATTTTCTAGGTCCTCCAAGGCAACTCTTATGCTATTTTAAACCCATTATTTTAAATAGTGTTCACTATTATTCACGGTTTTCGGTACCCACGCCCCCCCCCGAACCAATTCCCAGCGGATAAGGGGGAGGGTCCTACTGTATTGCAAAGGAAGGAACTAGCAAAACCACCTCTGAGTATTCCTTGCCTAAGAAAACCCTGTGAAATTTGCGGGTTTGCATAAGGCGACAGGCAACTTGAAGAGACACACACAAAGACCAGGGAATTTCAAGAGGTGTTACTTGTCAGGCAACGAGGTAATAAGCAACACCTGCTGAAACCACGGCCTCTACACAACCATTAAAGGTACAGGAGCCCTCTTTAGTTTTCACTTTGGCCACCCTAAGTGCAACAGCATCTAGAGGACTTTATATTTCTCTACCATTTCCCTTCCCAAATTCAAGCATGTTAAAAGCAGGTGGGTATAAAAATCTCTAAACTAATACTCTGATTCTATTCAGATTTGTTCACATGTGGATAAGAATTCTAACTTACCTTATACAGTGGGGTAAGGCATTCAGGATTGTTCCATGGATTGTTCCAAGTACTAATAAATGAAGCTCTTTGAACCTCTAGAAACGGATGCTTTCAAATCTTAACAGATGATAAGGAGCCTTATTTGCCAAGTAAGGATACTTACGCTGGTGAAACTGCTGGTGTTTGCAGAAAGCAGGCTTGGAGGAACCCCAAGATTTGAAAGAATAAGACTTTAGACAGAGGGATAAAATGGACAAGTGATCCTCAAATCACCGAACAAGAACTGAACATGCTCTGTAGGCACACAATGCTGATGCATTATTTGGTGTGCAAATGGAAGAGAATGGGGACGGGCTTCTCTGTCCTGAAAAAAGGCCCCAGTTGTCTGACAGGAGTCCTTCATGCTAAAAGATTTTGATATATGTCCAGGTTGTTAGAAGGCCACTGATTTAACTGAGACTTATTTCTAAATGTATGTTATTTCTAAATTATGTTATTTTAGGCCATTGATTTAACTGAGATTTATTTCTAAATGTATGTTATTTGGGGGTAGAGCAGCCCCACTGACTTGAATTGAGTCTGCTTCCTAGTATGTGTATTATTTAAGATGGTACTCTTAAGATGTAAAAAAAACATAACAAAGGTATGTGTAATAAAGAGGAATTCTAACATTTTAAAAACTAGCAATATATTACTGCTGACACAACTGTGCATTTTTACAGACAGCCATACAATAAGCTGTTCTTTCTTTGATCTAGCTATTGGATTATCAAGCACGCTTCCAGAGGTACAATATTAAATAGCAGCTCATTCCTAATTAATTTCAGTTTCTTTCTCAGAGAATTTATTTAGCATTTACAGGTACAATACTTAAAAACTTGCTGCTGGTGAGTTGTCAGCGGTCCAATGTGCCCAAGAAGTTATCTGCTCTTCACTGGCAATAACTTGCATCTCTTTCTAGTGAAACATATGTAGATATGAGTTTTCCATTGAATTGTAAGCTCAGTCAGGAATGTCTTAAAAGGTTTCCTGCATTTGTGTGTCTGTTTCCCCCACCAGAAAATCACAGGTATTGTATTTATTTGTTTATTCCACACGCTTGTTACCTAGTAAAAAAAAGCAGGTACCTTTACTGTAGATTCATGGCTTATAATAGATAAAAGGTAAATATCTGTAAATAGAATGAAATAGCAGAGGTCCGTGGAAGAAACTACCATTTCCTCTCTGCCACTCTTGAATCTCATCCAATAGCACAATGGTGGGAATTATACCGCTCTCTAGATGTTGTTGAACTGCAGCTCCCAGCTTTCCTACCATTGGCTGTGCTGGTTGGGGCATCTAGGAGTTGCAGTTCAACCTCTTCTGGTGTTTTTCATCCTTGCCACATCACTTTCTCCCACACTGTTATTACTGTTTAACCTAGCCAGTATGCTTTCTTGTAATCCTGTGGCCATCCAGATGTTGTTGGACTCCACAGCCTCAGCCAGCCTGGCCAAAACTGAGCCATTATGGGAGTTGTCATTCAACAATGTATTCCACACAGTTGCTGACATTGGAGAGTAGATCCTCCTTAAGCTGGGAATCCCCACTGGTTTCCACAATTGATGATAAAAGTTTTGAGCAAGCAGGATGAGCTAGTAGTACACCCTGTTCTGGAAGCATCCTGTAATTGGGACATTTTGATCATCATGAAGATCCCATAAGGACTGGCTTAATTAGAGAAGTCTTAATTTATTAGTATACTCCTTTGAGACTGCTTCTCTACTGAATGAATTCTGCCAATGAAGTAGAGGATTCAGACATAATTCTTGGTTTCTTTGCACAGATCTCTTTTATGTGCTACCTGTCTTCACAATTTGTCTTACTGGCCATCATTAATCTAGTGTCTAACCATCCTGTTACACTTTTGATCATCTTGAGCTCTTCTATCAATATGTTCCAGAGATTGTGTGCTTGTAAATGCTTTTGAAAATACTGTGTGAATGTTGGTGTTCTCTGGACCATTGCTATAGGACGAATAGCTGTTAATGCAATTTGTGTTTTATTGTAATTTTTATTTTACTTTTTCATGGCAGTGTTCTGCAGTCAGCACAGCCTGATTTTGTATATATGAGAAAAGGATTTGAGGTTTAGGGGTAGTGATTTAAGAGAAGACCACCCTATCTTTTTGGAGAAGTGATCTTGGAAACCACATTTTTCAAACATTGTTGACATTTGGCTACACAGTGCCCCTTGTACATCCAATACCAAAATAAATTAGCACTGGACTATGCAGTGGCCCTTGTCCATTTGCATTGGGAAGGCTTCCTTCCTTGCGATGTGATATGGTTCTCCATAGCTATAAATTGGTCCTTATTTCAGAATTTCATGTATTGAAAGCCAGTGTGATGTAGCAGCTTGAGTGCTGAACTGGGAATCTGGGAAACCAGGATTTGAATTCCACTTGACTATGGAAATCCACTGGATGAGCTTGGCCAACCTCCTCTGAATAAAACATGCCAAGAAAATCCTGTGATAAGGTTGCCTATGATAAGGTTGCCAGAATCAACTTGAAGGCACACAACATTTTCATGGATTTTCCAAGCAGATCATTGTATATCTGTGTCAGATTTTTTTGTTTCGAAATTACTCTCAACATCCTTGTGTCTGCCCTCACCTTGACATTTTCTACATCTACTCTAATGTATCACTTCTTGGAATTGTTTCTTTGTCATGCCATGTAGATGTTGTCATCTTATTCTTGATTTTAACAGTACTTGGCCACTTCCAGATCTATTTCCTTTTGTACTTTTCTTTAGCTCCTTGTTTCTGTTTGTACATGAAGGTTATTGGTTATGTGAAACCATTTAAGTTGTCTAAGCATAATTTGTCTTTATTGCTCATAGTACTCTTGGATCCCAGCCAGAAGTTTTTCTCGGACATGGCCGCTATTGGTTAGTCAACTAATGCCTGAGTCTGAACATTCCCCAGGTTGCAGTTCTGGTTTTGTTTCTGTAGGAGAAAGCGAATTCCCTTTGTTTTCAGCCAGAAGCATTCAACATTCATGCTTGTACTGAATTTTTACTATTCTAACCAAAGCTATGATCTTAATAATAATAGTCTGTAATAACATGTGGCTATTAGGCTGGTCAGCAAAATGCCTGAAATCTAACAACTGGCAGGTTGCTGAGTAAGGAACTTTTAATGAGAGTCTGCTGTACTTTCCTTGTTCCCTGTTTAACTGTTTTTCATTCAATGGTGGTTTAATATTATACAATCATAAAATCTTATGAGTTGGAAGAGACCACAAGGGCCATCCAGTCCAACCCTCCCCCTGCCATGCAGGAACACACAATCAAAGTACAGTACACCTGACAGATGGCCATCTAGCCTCTGTTTAAAAAGAAGTCTCCAAAGAAGGAGACTCCACCACACTCCAAGGCAGTGTATTCCACTTCTGAACAGCTCTTACTGTCAGGACGTCCTTCCTAATGTTCAGGTGGAATCTCTTTTCCTGTAGTTTAAATCCATTGCTCCGAGTCCTAGTCTCTGGAGCAGCAGAAAACAAGATTGCTCCATCCTCAATATTTTTGTGCTTTTATGTGTTTTTGTTGTTGTGAAGTGCCATAAGTCCCAGTTTCAGAAGAAAGAAGGAAAAGATACTTAAGAGAAAATATGGAAGTGGAAGCTTATATAGATTGAATTGCAGTCTAACCATTTACTCTGACGTGAATTACATGTCTAGAAACAATAGAGGCTTGTAAATAGCTCTGGAAAAAATCAAGATATGGAGTTGCTATGGCACCTGGAGACTGGGCATTACTTTGTCAGTTTTGAAATATTTTTCCAGCCCTCCTGCAAAGCACTAGCAGTCAGCAGTGTATTGGCTCTATTGAATGGAAGGAAAAGTTGAAGTTTAATCTCTACAGCTCCTGCAACACAGGGATTGACCTTTGCATTGAATTCTTCTAATGTATTTCTTCCCCTCTCTTCTCAGGAGCGAGGTGGCAGTAACTCTTTCAACCATGAAGCCCTTACACTGAAGTACAAGCTGGACAATCAATTTGAGCTTGTCTTTGTGGTAAGTGAGCTATTGTGTACTTCAAACTGGTCAAAAAACTAATTTACAAAATACTGCAAGAAGATAAACAAAGTTCTGAAATAGAGAGTTTTCCTCTCATCATGGAGGTGTTGTTGTTGAAGGTTCCAGAATGTCCCTTTTGTTTCCTGTGATTTGGAATACACTATAGAGCTGACCTTCTTTGTTAGTCTTCCATCAGACTTCGTCACAAGGGCACCATCTTGTGTTTGGATCATTCACATCCTTAGAAGGAGAGGAGGCCTCTATTTAACTAATTAATGCTACACATGCATGTAACAATACGTAAAAAAAAAACACCCAACCTATCTTGGTTGAATAAATTGCAATCAGGTGTGTGCAGCCTGCTGTTCACATGAGTGGGTAAACAAACATGGAAGAGATATCTGAACTTTGTATTATGGTTAAGTGCATTCAAGCAATCTAGGTTTATAAAGCAGATTTAAACCAAGCCTTGTTGGTTTATGAATCCCGGTTGGTTCAATTGCACTCGTCTTAATATGCATGGTGCCTGATCTTGATATGGTAGGAAGCATTCCCTTATCTATTAATCGAGTTATGGAGAAGTGGAAGGGGTGGTCTGTATGCATTAGATGAAAATTTATGTTAATAATAATAATAATTATTATTATTATTATTTATACCCTGCCCCTCTGCTAAAAACAATCGGGGCAGTTTCCAACAATTAAAACATTATAATAATGACTAAAAACACCACCCACCCCCACCCTCCCCCTTAAAAAGACATTATCCACATGGTGGCATTCTGTACAAGAAATGGTTGCAGATCATTATTTGTGACCATTGTTATTGTGTGACTTCTGGTTCTCTTAGTAACAGTATCTGTTCTTTTTGTAGGTTGGATTTCAGAAAATCCTGACATTAACTTATGTAGATAAGTTGATAGACGATGTCCATAAGGAGTTCCGAGACAAATACCGAAATGAATTCCAACAGAAGGGGACTCTTGGGATTCTCAATGGCACCTTTGATTTTAAAGAAGATTTTTTACGTCTCCTACGGTAACAGGAAGATGCCCTTCATTAGTCACATTTCAGTAGACAAGCTCCATAAAAGAATTTGGAGGAAACCATTGAAACTAAGCCTAGTAAGCATTGGTTTCCCAACCATAGCCAAGTCAGGTTTACTACATCCTGCTAACTTGGGCAGGATCTGATGGTGATTACTGGTAGCACTGTGTGCACACAGCAGTTTCTGCTGGCTATAGCAACTATTGTGGCAATCATCTGGCTTCTCTATGGTGAAGTTTTTATAAGTGTGCCCCATGTGGGCAGCTTACTCCTTTAGGGGGAAAATATCCAGTATTTATAACTAGAGAAGGTAAAGCTGACCGTATGCTGGGAAACAAGTCTGTTGAAAATCAGCTCTTTTAAACAATAAAAACTGGATGTGTTTCAAGTAAATTCTTCATTGGGGTTAGTTCCCTGGAACATACTCAAAAGGTGTGACCTTCCTAGAACAACTCTTTTTTCCCCTTGTGAAACAGTCTTTTCCACATTCCACATAAACAAAATGTGTTATGCAAATGTGTCTTAACAAACCCTGGGTTGTTACCTTACTTTCATGTTTAAGAGGAGCCGTTTGAAACTTCCATCTGCAATGGATAGTGAATGGCAATTCCCTATTTCTATGAATTAGGAATACCGTTTTCTGTTAAGAAACTACACTGTCAGATTAGGATAAAAGTATTTTGATATTCTGCTTTAACTATCACTTTTCAGTAACCACAGTTTGCTGTATTTGGAATGAAATGGGAAGCTGGTTTCTTTTTAGGCATAAATGAAAATCTTCCTCTCTCATGGAAAGAATTGCATGAGTTCAAGACTAGCTCTAGCACATTTGCATAACAGTGAACCATGGCTTCTTTTTTTAATGAATGTGCTCTTTGTTTATTGTTTATTGGTGCTGGTCATTAAGCTTGTTTTAGCAGGGGAGCAGGGATTGAGATTTGTCCAGATTTGTTTTCAACTATATTTTTAGGGGAAGATTTCTAAAGTCATTCTTTGGGATGCATTTAAATCTCCCCCTGGAGGCAAATCCATGGGCAGGTTTTAGAGGGCAGAGCATTTTCCTAGGATGAGTTTGTGATCAGTTTTGAAAGGGAAAGAATACACATGGCAAATGGAGGATGCTGTTTGATTGCTCCTGACCTCAACCAGCCACTAGATGGCCATGGAAGAGCAAGAGGAGAAAGTTTCCATGGGCAAGGGGTCATTACAGGAAGGAGATAGTAGGTATCTCCATCTGCAGTGACTGCTAAAGGGCACACATAAGTGTAATTTGACATCTTAAAGTGTTTAGTGGAAGAGAGCTAGAAAAGCAAATTACACAGAGAAAAAAATTGATTTGTATTGTGCTGAAGGAGCACACCAATGAAATTTGTTCTTCTTTGCAACCAGGGATGCAGAGGAGAGCAGTAAAATCCGAGCTCCCACTGCCATGAAGACTTTCGAACAGTCAGCAAAGTCCCAAAAAACAGTGAAATCTATGATAGAAAATCGAGGAGAGAAACCAAAAGAGAAAACTAAGAATAAGAAAAACAAAGGTTCCAAAAAAGAAGGTGAGTTAGTGTTGTCGCTAACAGATGGTAGGTCATACTGATCTATGTGGGATCATGTAGGTATTCCCAGCGGCTCACCCATAATAGTCCAAGCGGCTCAAGGTGATGAGCAAACTTGGTCATCCCACGGAGGACAAAAAGGAGCACAGTTATTATTGTACTCACTTCCTTCCAACACACGCGCGAGGGTCCCACTGTGTAACTCCACCTCAGACAACACAAAAGTGTGCTGCATAGTCTCAATGCCTACACAAACAGGGTAAATTTCAGCAAAGGGGAAGATTATACATATGTACTTAAGCCTCTCCTTTGCAGATATCCATGCTGTATGCACATATATGGGGGTGGGTGGTGGTGGAGGAGGAGGAGGAGGAGGACTGGGATCTGTGGCATGACCCTCTTTTCCCTGATTGTGCACTGAAGAAAGTGAGTTAAGTTATGACCAAATGGGGCTGGGGAAGTTCTGTCATTGAGCTTCTTCTTTAGCAAGAACTGGTGACATTCTAGAGTGAAGGCAGCAGGAATTCATGACCAAATTTGCCCGTCTTGAGAGTTGCTTCCTTCTCAGAATTTGGCTTACGGGATTGATTTTACCATCATTCATGTTTTTCTGGGGCATAAGATGTAAGTGAACCAAACTAGACAGAATGAGCTTTTTAAAAACGATTGTTTTAAACATTGTAGGAGCAGGGTTTTTTTTAAGTTCTGCTCTTACAACAGTAGATACGAGAACCTTTTGCTGTAGAGTGCATGCCTGCAATGGATTGTCCACCCTATTCTCTAGCTTTCTGCCATCCCCTTTTCTTTTTCTCTTTGTCTTCCTGCCTTTCCAGGAGGACCGCAGAGATGTAATAGATCATTCTTGCCAAATAGTTAGCTTACACAGGCATTTTGAAGTTAAGCCAAATTGTAGTTCATTGTAACATTGCTGTTCCCCCCCCCCCCAAGCTCCTGGAGGTGAAGCAGTTGCAGCCCCCAAAGCAGCCCCCATTGTCAAGCACGATCCTGCTGTTGCAGCTGGGGACAGGGAGGAACTGACTAAGGATGAGATCCTGCAGAGGAACCGGGAGGAATTCTTCAGGAAGCACATGAAAGGGGGAGAGAAGTCCAAGTAAGTGAGGCCAATAACTGAGTTGGTGCTCCTTTGCCTCCGCCCAGAGAGGCTGAGCTGGGTGATTGCATCTCTGTAGGTTTGTCCTCTGACATGGCTCCCTGCCCAGAGTAATTAAAACAAATGGTTTGAGTTATGCTGGCTTACCTTTAGTTTAAAAAGACAGTATGCTGGGTTCCCATGAGTTCCTGATACCAACAAGAATTCCTTCATTTCTCTAGAGGTCCAAGGATCTTTCTGTATGATTTCTTCAGTGTCTACATGTGTTGTCACCTTATAAATGCAAACAAGATGTGTCTGTGTATAAATACATGGCTTCATAATGTTCATAAGAAAGAAAGCTTCCCCTTGAACTCCAAGCCTAATGTTGTGGGGTAGGTGAGTGGGTGTACACACACGTTTTGAGGCCTAGATTTCAAGTTTTTTAAATGAAATTATGCAGTCATGTATTTATTCTAAAAATACGTGTGTATGTTACATGTCATTAACTTGTGAGAAAAATACCCCCCCCTCGCGGCCGGGTGTATTTTTCAGTAGAATGGTCTTATTCCAATAAAAATTCCTAATCCCCCCCAAATCCAACCCCCCCCCCTCACTATGCATCTTCTCAAGGAGAGTGGGTGCACAATTGGCTTGTGGTCCCAAGTTGTAAGACATAGTTTAAAGTGCACATGATTCTTCTCAGGCTTTATGAAGTACACATAATGAGAGCCCATTTTGTAACACCGACTCTTCAGTATCTCATCTCAGAAGTATGTGTGCCTTAAACAAGAAATGCTCTTTGGCCTAGTTCTTACTGAAGTGGCAAAAATGTGTCTGGGCTGTATTACTGTGGGATGGAGTTTTCATGACAGAATGTTCTCCCATAAATAAATCAACCTGTTCATTTCGGAAACAAGCATGCCGGGGAGAAGGCAGCTAGGCTGCAGCCCTTCTCCCTGAAATGCTAGTTTTCTGCATGGCTGAAATTTTCAGTTCCTTATAGTCCGAAGGGGAATTTTGCCATGTGATCTTCTACCTGCACCCTGATGTGGAATAGCTCTGGCCAATACAATTTAAACGATAACATGCAACAGGGTAGGGGAACCTGAACTCCTCCATATTTTGATGAACTACTGTTCCCATCATTCCTCAGCATCAGTCTGGTTGTCTCATGCTGACAAGAACTTGAGTCCAGCAACATTTGAAGGGCCGTAGGTTACCCAGCCCAAACTTAGGTCTTATTCTTTCGATTGCTCTTCCCGAAACAGGGCTGGCTCTTCAGTGAACTGAAGAAGAAACAAGAATACCCATATTTTAATTTGAGCTAAGGTTTGGAGACTTTTAGATTGAACCTTGCTACAGTTTTATGGATTCAGGCATAGGAAAGTACTCTCTGCATTTGTGGCATGGGGGAGGACTTTGAAATGCCAACGTGTTCAGCTGTCTTAGGCCAGGGTTCTATTTTTCATATTTGACAATTGTGCTTCTTTGGGCTGACAAAGTGAGGAAGATAGGGTGCAAAACATGGACCTGTATGGTTGTCTGTGGCCCTGCAAAGTTTCAAATTGATTGCCACAAATGGCTCATATTGTTTTGTTGGCTGCTGAGATTTAATGGAGCTTCTGTTCTTTCTTCCTTAGCAAGTCCCCAAAGCCGGATGCTCAGAAGGATAAGGGAAAGAAGCCCAGAGTGTGGGATCTGGGAAACTCAAATCCCAAAGTACTTGATTATAGCAACTCCACTACCAATGGAAATGCAGACACTTGCCCCATGGAGGAATATGATGCAGAAATGGTAAGATACTCAAAACACTTGACGTTCCACTCCTGTTGCTTGAGTCCTCAGTCATGGTTCCATACAACCCTTGAACAAATACAGCCAGTGGGGCTCCATAGTGGAACTTTAATGCAGCACTTGCCAGCAAAGCGGCCAAAAATTTCTCAGTTGTGTCTGTGCTACATTGTGCAAAACTGAGACTATTTGGGGATGTTGATCAGATTGTAGAGTGAACATAGGGATTTGTAGGCTCATCATCTTTTTTCTTCTGTGTCAGTGAAACATGTGAAATAATTGTTGATATATTTGAAGAAGGTGGGCGATAAAAGGGTTTTAGGGCTGGACGCCCTTAGAAGCACTGCAGGGTAAAAGAATTACAGTACTGCTATTATTACTGCTTCTCATTTCCAAGATTGCTGCTGCTGTTGCTCTTGTCACAAATATTGTTGCAAAAGCAGCCTTATCAGCTAGCGTGACATAACTTGATGCCATACTCACACAAGCAATTAACTTAAGTTGTCCCAATTGCATTTTGATCTTAACACTCTCAGCTTTAACTCCTATGTGTTGTATGGGGGCCATGTGACACTTTAGATGTTCTTGGACTGCAGCCCCCACCCCTCACTCTTTGCTATGTGATGTAGGGCTGATGGGAGTTGCAGCCTGACATCTGCATCATACTTCTCCATGGGGCAAATGGGACATCACCCATTTCCCATGTACTGTGCTTATGTTGGGAGAGAAATTATTAAGCAAGTAGAGTAGCCCCTTCTTTTTTTAAAAAAAGAAAGCAACATCTGAGCACCTGCACAGTCTTTATAGCAGAGTGTGATTGTCTTCCTGCACTCTACTTTCCCAGCCTTTGTGCCTTATATAGAGGGTGGCAAGTGGAGGCAGTTGACCAAAAATGGTCCTGGGATGTCTTCCACTAGACATTAGTGTCAGTGAGAGAAGCTGCACTGTAAACTCCTTGTTGTTTTCATTCATATACAGCAGAGAAAGCACACCTCCACATTCTTCCCTGCAGAGGATGCTGATACTGTTTCCTTTTATTCGTGTGAAAGGAGTCCAGGTGGAAGACAGTATTTCCCAACACTGTTCTTTGTATATATATTCGTAACTCAGTGTAATGTCTTGGGTGTTGAATGATGGGGGCTGTAGCCCATGAAACCTTTTGCCCTAGTGAGGGCATCATTCTAAAATGCCCCAAGACTGTTTACTGTTTTTATAGTTAAGAAGCTGACTAAAACTTGTGTTGACTTTTGGCCTTTTCATCATCCAATTCAGCTTGTCGGGGATCGCAACCATGAGCCTGGCCATCTTCGTGATATTGAATATGAGAGTGAAGAGGAAACAGAAGAAGAAGAGAAGGTGGTTCAAAACTCCTCAAGCACAAGGTAGAGTTGCCATGTTGTAAAGTAATCTATGTACCTGTGTGTAAGTTACTTTTTGTGCGAAAGAAATTATCAGTTGTTTTCTCCAGGTTCCATGCTTTGCTGTTAGGGCAGAAAGCAGCAACTGTGGAAGAAGGAACTGCACTGAGTCCTTCCTCTTTGCTTGCTGTATAGCCGTTTGTGTAATATAGAAGTAGGTACACAAGCTGGAAATGAACTAATTGTGCTGGATAACTTTCCTTTGATTCCACTGAATTTCTGGTCTACACACAGCCTCTAGATTGTTCCCCATCACTGTAATTGTAAGTTTCTTTTAAAAATAAAAATTGGCTAATGTTTAAAGCAGGGGTGGGAAACATGCATGTGTCCCAACCCCTTCTTTTGCCCCAACCCTCAAGGGTGTGAAGAACCTGCTGCTGAAATTTGCCTTGCAATTTATTGACAGCACAATACACTTCAGTCCTGAGCTGAAGACAAGCTTTAAATTTTTTAGCAAGGACAGTCTGTGTCACCCAATCTTCTCCCTAATCTGTCCTCTCAAAGCCCTGTTGAATAAATCACCCCCAACAGCAAAACCACCCAGAGAGTGATGCTGTCACAGAGTATTTCTCTTGTGCGTGACGAAAGGAGTCCCAGTGTCAGAGAAGAGCTGTACAGAAGAGCTGCTTAAAGCAGAGCTCTCAAACTAGTCCTCAGATGGTGAGGATTTCAACTCCCAGAATTCCTGAGCATTAGCCATCCTAATTGAGACTTCTGGGAGGTATAGTCAAAAGCATCTGGAACACCAGAGTTTGAGCACCACTGGTTTAAAAGAAAGGGAAAAAATTATCTTCCCACCCCCAAATTTCTTCACTAGTGCCTTTCCTCACAGCCCCCTTCCCACACATAACAGAACTACTCAGAGAGAGGATCTCTTACAGCTGGGGGATCAGCCAGGAGGGTAGAACTGAATAGGGTTTTGGGGAGCTGTGAATGATTAAATAGTTCAGGGGTTAATGTGTGGTCTAAATGTGTCTTAGTAAACTTCTTGTTTGTTAATTTTTTACAACTGTGTCTGGCTGTTTCTTTTGAAAGAATGTCTGGTCACGCTTACCACAGTGAACCCACTGAGCAACACATCCACTGGTCCACATAGGGAACACCTTGAGGCCCAACTCAATGAGTATACCGGATATTTAAGAATTAACCCTTTGGTTGACCCCACAGCCCAAAACATTCCAGACTAATTGCGGTTAATCAAAGGAGTAATTTTTAAGTATTCAGTATATTCATTTAATTAATTCTAGAATGGATGTATAATTATTTTAATGAACAGAATTAAAATCAATTTGAACTTAAATTAATGAAATCAATGTATACATTAATAATGAAATTATAAAATTATTTTATAGGCCACCTTAAATTGATTGATGGATTTAAAACATTTTAACGCTACCCCACCTGAATAAAAACAAAAGGTGCAGCTTCTGAGCCCTTGAGCAACCCAGACGTTGGCTTGTACTACACGTTCTGCACCAGATTCTGCCAGACTGAGAAAAGAAAATGCAAATAACTATGGATTCACGCTTTGTGTGGTCACAAATAGAATGAATTTTGAAAAACGGTCGAAAAACATGTTTTTCAAATGTTGAGAATCCCTGACAAGAAGAATCCTGGACTGATAAGACTCTTTGCCATTCAGGACTTATTTTGTACAAAATTCGCAAATTCACAGCACTTTCTGGGCAGGAAGTAATATTTCTATGCTGAAATATTGCTTCCTGCTCAGAAAATGCTATTCCCTTTGCAGAAGATGCTTTAATTGGGAATTTATTCTGCACAAAATTCACATGTTGTTGATTTGCATAGATATCATTTTCTGCATAGCAAATTGCATTTTCTGCATTAAAATAATCATTTTCTGCACAGAACATGCAGGTTCCTGTGCAAAAAATGCAGTTTTCTTGGGGAGTGGGGTGACATGCAAATTTTGCCCAGAGTAAAACCTGAATTGTGAATAGCCTACAGAAACTGCATGGTTTTCAAAGACTTTGTCACAGCAGGAAGAAAACTGCTAAAATTATTCATTGCTTCTTTCAGAGAACTTAGTGAAGAATTACATTACCTAGTCATAAACTTTGACAAACATAGTTCTTAATTGTTTTAAAGTGTTCTCATGCAGTGATGTGAGTCTACTTTATAGATTACTGTAGATCAGTTTTCCCCAATGGAGTGCTCTCTAGCTCCCACCAACCTCAGCCAGTGGTCTTGGAATGATAGGACTTACAGTCTAGCAAATCGAGAGGGTACCAGGTTTGGGAAGGCTGTGTCGATTATGTCAAGGTGCGGGGGGGGGGCTGCATATGCACTGTGTGTGAAATCTCTTTTTGACACTGTTTACCATCAGATATTTATGTAGAAGCTGTATGCAAATGGCTAACATGCTGTTTTTCAGGCTGTGTATGAACAGTTGCCTGTTAAATGTGAAAAAATATTCTGAAATACCACATGTCAGCTGTTGCTGAAACTGCTTGAGTATTGGCTTGAGTGAATTTTTGTTGTTTTTGCCAGTTTTCCCCCTGGGACATTGCAATCCTTATCTTCCTGTCCTTTCCTGTCCCTAGTGCCAAGAAAGGTGGCCTTGGGGGCATGTTTGGGATGCTAAAAGGCCTTGTGGGCTCCAAAAGCTTGACCAGAGAGGACATGGATCCTGTGCTGGAAAAGATGAAGGATCACCTGATTGGTAAGCTTTGGCTCTTCTGGAACTAAGCTGGTGATTCCTGGGGCCATATATAGTGGCAGTGGGTTCTGGCACTTTCTTCAGAGCTATGCATGAGACAGGGACAACAGGACAGACCCTCAAGTGCAGTGGTTCTCAACCTGTGGGTCCCCAGATGTTGGTGGACTATGGTTCCCAGGAGCCCCCTGAGGTCTCACCTTGACAGCCAAGTGGTCCTCCCAGTCATTAGTGAGACTGTGAGTTCAATCCTACAGCCTCACTAATGACTGGGAGGACCATCTTGGCTGTCAAGGTGAGACCTCAGAGGGCTCCTGGGAACTGTAGTCCAACAACATCTGGGGACTCACAGGTTGAGAACCACTGCTCTAGTGGGTGTAGCTTCTCAGGCTAAGTGGAGGGATTGAGAACGGTTGGTTGAGTAAAAGTTGATGGCATGCAGCAAGATTGAAATTGCTTAGAAATAGTATAAATGTTTCTTTACTCTGTTTTTTTATAACAAAGGGCTCCTTGTCATATTCTGGCTAATCAGCTGTGTCATATATATATTGGGGCTGGTTAGGGCTTTTGTTATAGTTACGTGCCTTCAAATTGACTCCAACTTATGGCAACTTTTCCTAGGACTTTCTTAGCAAGATTGGTTCTGAAGATAAATTTATCCTTTTTTATCCTCATAGCTTTTCTTTTAAGTTGAGGGAGTGTGTCTTGCCCAAGGTCTTCAATGACTGAGGAGGATTCAGATCCTGTTTTCCCAGGGTTCAAATCTGATACTCAAACCACGGCACCACACTGGCACTCTTAGAGTTTTCATGCTGTCATAATTATCCAATTATATTTTGCAGTATAGATATTTTTTTAAAAAAATCATTACATATTTATTTGTAACCTAGAATTTGTGAACAGCTTTAATACCTATTAGACAATACGTAGGATATATATGTTTAGAAATAAATGCATTCTCCCCCATTGTCTCTTCTACCACCCCCAGCCCCCAAAAAACTCCCATTCTTCCTTTTAGAACGCTAATAAGTTTACATACAGAGTCCTGGATGCTTCCCATGTTTGACACCTGAGTTGTCAACTAGCTGACTTTTTCGCCTCTCGGTAGAACAGGCAGAAATTTAGCTTGGATGTTCAAATCCCAGGGCTTGGTTACACGGTGAAAAAAAAACCGTGAAGAATTTGCCAAGATTCCTAATTGTTTACATGCATTGCGGCACAAAGTCCCCTCTTTCAGAAGGAGGGGGGCACAAAACCCCATTAGTAATGCAATAAAGGATTTCGGGACTTTTCCTGACTTTTTTGAAAAGTAGCGCATTTTCGATAGTCTGAACAAGCATTACACTACGTGCTGTGTGAATTACCAGCAATCTTTCAGATACATTCACAGCAGAGCTTTGCCATGATTGGTTGAACTCACCAGGGAGGGGTTTGGACAAGGAGGGGATGGAGGAAAGATCCATGTTGTTTCCAGCCTTGTGTGTGTGTGTGTGTCTTTCCTTCTCTCCCTCCCGCCTTGCTACTTTCAGTCTCTCTCTGTGTGAATGATCTAGTCTCCCCTCCTGTGATCGCATCCCTTCTCTTCTCCTTGTGCTTAGCCACGAAAAAGACTGTCCTGCGATCGCGTCCCTTCCCTTCTCCCTGTCTTGTGCTTAGCCACGAAAAAGACTGGATTTTTAGCCTTGTGTGTGTGTGTCTTTCCTTCTCTCCCTCCCTCCATGCTATCTTGTGCCCAGCTGCTACGATTTGAAGAATTAAGCAAGCCTTTTCCAGTCTCTCTTGTGTGTGTGTGTGTGTATGTTCATCTCAGGCATTCCTGTGGTAATCAGAGGATGTGCTTGGGAGGCCACGCCCCCGTCACAGTCTGTGCGTGAATATCAAAGCGGAATACAGCTGAAAACTAAACCGATAGACCAATTAAGCCATATATCATCTGAACGATTTACTGCAATAAAAACTGTCGTGTAACTGAAGCCCCAGGTTTAGTCTCCTCTAGAATGTCACACAGTGCCCATGAGCAACTTACTGTCATCTGTGCCCAACCGGTAGAGGTCTTGTGAGGTTAAAACACCATTTCTCCTTGTTGAAGGAAGGGCGGGACATTGGAATTAATGTGCTAATTATGCTGGAGCACATAGAACAATAGTTCTGCAGGACAAATGATGGGCATTACGATTGTAACTCACTGTTTTGGTTTGTTGGTTTTCTCTTTCCCAAGCTAAGAATGTTGCTACTGACATTGCTGTCCAGCTGTGTGAATCTGTTGCGAAGAAGTTGGAAGGCAAAGTGATGGGCACCTTTACTAGTAGGTGTCTTTTCTTTTGCAGTAACTGAGCCTTTACTATAGCCAGTTTATTCTAGGCTGACAGTGTTACTTTTGCTTGGAGATAAGTTCAGAACTCTTATGAATTCCACACTGAATCCTTGTGTAGAAATAATCTAATTTAGACTGTGGATTTTGTGGAACTTTAAATGCTTGTGAATTCAGTCTTCCATGAGGAAAGACCATGTACAGCAGGAATGGGTAAGACACAAAGATATTTGATATAGGGAACCTATTTTTGTATTCTCACACTGCAAAGCTGCCCTAATATCTAGGCTGTGATATAAATAAATCACTTATTTACTAAAGAGGGTGTTCGTCCAGAAATGTGATGGCTTACAGTGGAAGCTCTAAAAATGACTGAAAATCTAACTTGTTAATGTGTCTAACCTGGTAATCTAACCTGCTGTGGGCCCTGCCCATTGGACAGGAGGGGGAAAGGACTCTGGCCTGCCAGCTGCTTGTAGAGAAATAGTGGGTAGAATCACTGTATCTCTTAAAAGGATCAGTTGGACCAAAGACCAGAGGCAGACAGTGGAGTGATGAGGCATGTCTATAAGGAAAGTAGAAAATTTCATATGCACTAAACAGGAAGTATCCTGTTGTACAAATGTTTCAGCTTGCTGTACTTAGATGGGCAAAGTCCCTTCTCTGCAAGGAAAGCTCCATTGAACCTGTTCATGTTGGAATGGAAGGAATAGATTTGGATCTTTTGATCATAGTTTGCTTCCAATTTCCCAGCGGTGACCTCAACAGTCAAGCAGGCCCTTCAAGAATCTCTGGTGCAGATCCTACAGCCCCAGCGTCGTGTGGATGTCCTGCGTGATGTGATGGATGCCCAGCGCCAGCGTCGGCCCTATGTCATCACATTTTGTGGTGTCAATGGAGTTGGGAAGTCAACCAACCTGGCCAAGGTAATTACAGGGCCTACATGTGTGTAGTTGAAGACAACAGTGTGGATCTACTGAGACTAGGGTAATTCAAGATGCTACAGTTCAGTACTAGTTATGGAAGACAAAGAATAAGCTAATGGGTAGAAATACAGTTGCCCCTCCACATTCACGAACTCGGCATTTGCGGTTTTGGGAGGGCCCCCCGGGCCCCCCCAAAACTTCGACACGGGGCCTCCGGAAGCCCCGTGAAAACCCTGGAAGGGAGCGGGGAGGGCCGGGGAGGCCTCTACGGGGCCTTCGGAGACCCCCGGAGGCCCCCTGGGAGGGAGGGGGATGGGCCGCGGGGCCTTCACGGAGCCTTGGAAGGCTCCGTGAAGGCCCCAGGGAGTGAGGGGGGAGGCCCGGGGAGCCCTTCACGGAGCCTTGGAAGGCTCCGTGAAGGCCCCAGGGAGTGACGGGGGAGGCCTCCACGGGGCCTTGGGAGGCTGTGAAGGGACAACTGTACTGGATTAAGAGACTTGCTGATATAAAACATTATGGTCCAAAATGTTGACTGTCCTTCTCTTTTCCTGTTGGAGTCTGTTTTTTTCCTGTCTAATGAGTATTTCTAGGTTTTCTGAGTTCTTAAGTACTACATATTAGCATTTTTATGTGTGGTCACCTAGTGGCCCTATTCAGCTTAGGAAACAAAATAGTCAATCTGCAGGTTCCTGCTAGAATCCTGAGGCTTAACTTTTACATTATTCCAACAGTTACATATTTGGTATCTGTCAGTGCACCCATAGAATCTCTATTCTGTCTGTCTCAGCATTTATGTTCTCATATATTCAGATGATTGTGTTCATCACATCTCTAGTCCATGATTTGCAGGTATGAATGTGCTGCAACAGATGTAGCTTTCATATAACTCACAAAGGGATGATTTTCAAAACAGCATCCACACATTCATCCAAGTGTCATAGGTATCTGGATGTTATGCATGCTGATGTATGAACCAGCCTTGCCTCTGCTTTGCAGGTTTCACAAGCCTTGCCAAGGTTTCAAACTTTTTTTAGAAATAAGAAAAGCATTGAAATTTAGTTGAGATTCTCAGGATGCTGGATATCTGCATCCAATTCTAGTATTGTGGGTTTGTACAAGAGCAGTGCTGAATAAGTACAGCCCTGTGTGTACTTAAGTCTTGGCAGAAAGTTATGGTGTCAGGTGTGGTTATAATAATGTGATGTGGGAAAGATATAAAGTCTCTCGATGTTGAAAAGAAAGATGATTTTATTATTAAAAATAGCCCGGTGTTTCAGCCTGGAAATATTTCCATGGCCATTCTTGAGATTACAACTTTAAAATCAACCAAAAATCATTTGGATGTTACTAGTCCTCTTTGCTTCTATTTGTAACAATGGGAAGAAACCTGGGGCCCTCCCCCCCTTTTTTTTAAATTTAAAAAATTGAATTCCCTTCCATATCTTGATGAATTACATCTCTCAGCTTTGACAATGCTTGTTGTTGCTGTGGAGAAACGGAACCCAATATGCAGAGGGCTGTAAATTTGCTAGACATGATTTAGATGTTGAATAGTATGCCATGAACATTCTCCCACCTATCCCTCAGATTTCTTTTTGGCTCATTGAAAACGGGTTCAGCGTCCTCATTGCTGCCTGTGATACCTTCCGTGCTGGAGCTGTGGAGCAGTTGCGAACTCACACTCGCCGTCTGAATGCTTTGCATCCTCCGGAGAATCACAATGGCCGCATCATGGTCCAGCTCTACGAGAAGGGATATGGGAAGGATGCAGCTGGCATTGCCATGGAAGCCATTCTGTATGGTAAGGCCTCTCTTGATCTCTCCAGATGTTGAATGCTCTCTTTTCCAGACTATAAAAAGTTGAAGAAATAGAACTGGCCTGAGAGAAGGGAGTCCCTTCCCAAACCTATTTCTAGTTTTTTCTTGTGTTTCTGTTGCCGAAAGAATGTGGTTTATAGTTGTGTCATTTAAGAGGGAACAGAGCAGGGCTTTCAAAAGGTTATGAACACTGCTTTGATGTTCTGCATATTGTGTGGCTAGCAGAAATGTAATAAATTACACAGTCCTGTTTCAGATGCCAAATTTCAGTTGCAGAATTTTGCTTTTTCTAAAATAACATTGATGGAGAAGTGCTGTTGTGCAGAGCAGAAGAAACTCTGAATGCTACTGTTTTATGATTCTAGTGATGCTGACAGTATGCAGCAGGGTGAATCTCTTTGTTAGAGTGAGACATGGATGAATAAAAATACCCTCGGTTTAGATTCTGTTGAAAAAGCCCTATGACTCACAGGAAACACATTTGGGGTATTTGTTGATGCTGTTAGCTAACTCCTTTCAAAGGAGAAAGCAGCTGTAATTCTCAAGATGCTCCCATTCCATGCAGTAGCCTTACATTGCCCCCAATCCAATTGTTACTTTATTCATCTCTTTTTCAGCACGTAACCAAGGTTTTGATGTCGTCTTGGTGGACACAGCCGGCCGTATGCAAGACAATGCTCCCTTGATGACAGCTCTGGCTAAACTCATTGCAGTCAACACCCCTGACCTTGTCCTGTTTGTGGGAGAAGCCTTGGTGGGAAATGAGGCTGTGGATCAGTTGGTGAGTTCCTGAGTGAGCCTTTCCAATTTGAGATGCAAACACATAAGGTGACAAAGCAGCCCTTCCTCTTTGGGCTGATTCACCGAGTTCTCATATATCCAGAAGGATGTGTTTCCACAGGACAAATGCACAGTATGGGTACATGGGCCAGTGGTGGGGATTGCCAAAGGCTCTCCACTATATTCATGTTCAGTGGCAAATAAATATGCAAACAGACATGAGAACACACTGCCATATGAGTAAATGGAGAGGGAGGGAGAAATGCTCATGTGCCAAGGCAGGACATTTTAGTTCCCCAGAAGAATCCACATGGAATGAAACCTGTAATGTAGGCCTTTACTCCAGAGACGTGAACTACGTCCCAAAGTTTCATCCACATGCCTTGTATAGTTTTTAAAAATGAAAACAGGTGAGACAAAATGTTTCAACAGATTTTATTAGTTTTTGCCACTGGAGTACTTTTTGTTCCAGTCAGTATAATCTACAGGAGTAAAAATGTCCCATGACATTTTCCAGCAAATCATGATGTAGCCAAGCAGAAGTGACAGGCTCAGGTTGTCAATAGGAACACTCTATTCATGAAAAGCCAAAACTTGTGGGGAGTGGGGCATAGGTCTTTTCCCTGGGAATGTGAAACCCAACCACAACCTTAAATCTACATACTAATCCTCAACCCTTGGGAAGAACTTTTTGACAGTGGAACAGGCTGCCTTGGAGGGTGAGAGACTCATGTTCCTTGGATGTTTTCAAGTACAGCTTGGATGGTTGGTTGCTTTAGCTGTGGGTTCCTATACTGGCAAGGCATTGCTTTAGATGGCCCTTAGGATTCCATCAGAGAATACCCCCCAACACAATACAGCTTTGTTGTTTATCCTGGTATATGAGGGTTACTAGTCCACCACCAATATTCTTATTTTCTTCACCCCAGGTCAAATTTAACAAGGCCCTTGCTGATCACTCCATGGCTCAGACCCCACGCCTCATTGATGGAATAGTGCTCACCAAATTTGACACCATTGATGACAAGGTAAACATGGAACCATATTTGCTTTCTCTGAAAGGATTTGGAAAGCAATGTATACATGAAAAAAGTATGACTAAAATATGTTCAATAGTAATCCAGCTAGCCATTGTCAATGTGTTTCAAATTTGAGCTTTTTTAAAAAGGACAAGTGACTGCCTAGTGCAACATCACTGAACTCACCTGAGCTTAATTTGTTCCTGCTTGTCTGTTGAAACCAACTAATGAATGCTCTTGTCCCATCCTAGGTTGGTGCTGCAATCTCCATGACGTACATCACTAGTAAGCCAATTGTGTTTGTGGGTACAGGACAAACCTACTGTGACCTGCGTAGCCTTAATGCCAAGGCTGTGGTTGCTGCTCTCATGAAGGCCTAACCGCCACTTGCTGCACCAAATTCCTGTCTGCAGATATCTCAGAATGTGCTTTCCAATGTGACTGTCTTAGTACTTTTCTTTTCTCTTTTTTGGCATAGTACAACAAAGAATGAAGGGATGCTAGAAGGGGCTGTTTACCCGTCTTTTAATCTTTGTCTTGGTTTCATTAACATACATACACCTTCCTCTTACACAATGTGCAGGTTTAATTTTAGTGAGAGGTGCTGGTGTTTAGTTCTGTTCCACTTCTTTGAAATTAGCCACATGTTCTAAAGCATTTGGAGGAAGGAAAGTCTTTCTCTAGCTGTAGAATCTGCTGCCTAAAACAGCCCCCAATTTCTCATCGCTCATCCAATTGGCTCTCTTTTCTGTCTTCCTTCATTCTGCCTGATTGGCCCATTGGCTGAACCCAGAGCTTTGTATTGTTCATCCCAAGTTAGTGGGTGTTGTAAGGACCTTGTGGGGGTTGTACTACCTCTGCTTTATTTAAAACTCTCACTTGAGCTCATAGAGCCATTCTAGATTACATCTTGGTGATAAAGCATGGGTAGCCGTTGCCATGGGAAGCAGGCTGTTTCCTAGTAATCACTTTGTCTTTCTGTAGGGTGGAGAGAGATGCTGCTGGGTGTGATAATTCTAGTGAGTCAAGCTTTGGCCTTGCAGCTTGCTTGGATTACAACACAGCACCAAAGTTTTTAGACCCCTCTCCAACACAAAGCTGAGCCCTGCTGCTTCCAGAGGGTGCTGATGCCTTAAAAAAGTCCTTTCTACTGTCAATGGGACTTTTTGCAGCAGGGCTAGCCAGACATTGCCCCAGACTGTTTGGTATGCAAAAAGCAGAGGGCCCAGTGAGTCCTTTTCTAATCACATACTTGCAAACCAAGGTCATCCCTCTGTTTTCTAAATAATGTGTCTCATAATTGATTAGAGAGCTGATTTTGTTACATTTCTTTTTTCTTTTGTGGTGCTAAATACAGGCCAGTGCTCAGAATCACTGCACAAATATCAGACCCTTCTTGTGTTGAACTTGTCTGAGTTGTTGATGATGAGCACATGCTGTAATTTTGCACAGCTACACTCAAGCTGCATAGGCAGTGCTGAAGCTTGGGGTACACAATGAATGCTGCATACAATCCCCTTAACCCTTCTCCCTTCCCATCCAAACAAGGAAAAACCTCCCATCCGGACACAAAAGAGCTGGTTATGTGAGTTCATTTTAATGCTGATCAATAAGCATATTAAATCAAGCATGGGTATATGACTAAACGACTCCCCCTGCCTTGTTAACCAGAGAATATGTTTCCATCTCTCACTTCCTCACGTCTTAGCCTTTCCTGCCCAATCACCAGAAGTCAGAATAAACCTCGGCCACACAAGTCTTGACATGCTCTCCTACTTGTGCTGTGGTTTTTTTCCCTTGGAAACCAGTCTGTGAAAGGAATTTTCTGGTGGGGGTAATGCTAGTGGCTGCTTGCTGCTTTTCTGCTGCCCACTCCCTGTTCCTTTGGAGTGCCTCTTGATCCTGGTATGAAGTGCTATGTTGAATAATACAAAACTATGAGGATGTCTTGTAGCTCGGTATTGCAGATGTGCTGTAGTGCAATAAGTTGAATGCTGTCTGCTAAAAAGTAATTTATATAATAAAATTTCTTTAAGAAAACACACATGAAGTTCTCCTTTCCAGCAGTCAGAGCAAGAGAACCAGAAAAAAAAAAAAAAAAGACAGGCTCTTTCGGTTTTTCTCTGAATTTCTTCCACAATTGTAGTAATGATAGTTAATATTCCCAGGAATGCAGCTTGCCTGCAATGCACAGTTGTTGAAATGTTGTACTGAAATGTACTGTACCTCAAACTTCCCAGAAACTTCAGGAGCGGAGCAGATTATATGAGGGCTATGTGAACCCTCAGCTTGTTGTCATACCCAAATTACTGCACCCCACCATCAAAATTTGTCACTGATACTGGAAAAGCCTGTACTGTGACTTGAAATAAGATATTTCTAGAAGCCATAAGCAATTTCATAACAAGGTACATAAAGCACATGCACCTTGTCTATAAGATCAAGTACTACTTTATTTTTCCGGTGGTTCACAGGATCCATTGTCACCTACTACTCTACAGAAGCTGAGCCATCTAGAAGGGCCCATTGGAAAAGCCTGAAAATGGCGGGCAGTTTCCCTTTCTCCTTGTCGTCTCTGTACCTGAGCCAAGGAGGAAAGAATTGTTTGTTTCAAACATGGTTTGTCATCATCCAAACCAAAAAACTGGCTAACATGATCTATGAATAGTTCCAAATAAGCCAACATCAAACCATCATTACTGAAGTTAAACATGGTTACAGTTAGCCACAATTCAAAGACAAGAAGGATTAGAAGCAGAAATGAAGGCATAATTCCTTGCTGCAGTAGAAGAAGGGAAGTGCATGAAAAACATACGTGTCTTTCTGATAATCTACATCACAAATACATTACAAAAGTACCTAGATTATAGAGGTAGAGCAGTTTGATAATGTTTTCACTGCCATGGCTTCCTGCTACATATTTCTGGAATTTGTAGTCTGGGGAAGTACTTAGAGCTCTCCAGCAAAGACGCCTACCACAGCACTAGAAATCTCATTTTAGGAGGGTGCAATAGACTTTTTAAAAAAAACATAAGTACCTTGTTGAACTACAAATCCCAGGATTCTGTAGCATCATGTCACGGCAGTTAAAGCATTATCAAACTGCATCAATGTTTAGGTACATCCTATGTTTCAGTTCAATGTGTAAAGGTAGCTACTCAGTGTTGTGCTTCAGACATTTTAAAAGTAAGCTGCAACAGCCTCTCCTTTAGCTCTCAGTGAATTTCCTGCACAGAACCTTGCTAAAGTAGATTTCGTGTCTTTATTTCCACATGTAGAATATGCAAGCAGTAGCCATCACCAACAACTGGTACTCAGAGCTAAGCTACACGTTCCATACAGATCTCAGTGCGCAGCCATGAATCTGTCTGAAGGCAATCTAAGCCAGAGACAAGTGAACAACCTTTTATTACAGCTTCTGACATACAAAACACTGTATATAAAGGGTGCGGGGAGGACTTAGAAAACTAGAGCTTCAAGTAATTTTAAAAAATGATCATGTTTCAGTCTTGCAGAATATAAAAAGCACTAGTAGCAAACTCTTACACCGAGGGAGAGGGTGGGTCTCCCTACACATACAGCCTTAAATAGAAAACGATGTCACATTGATAAGACGGATCTTCGTGCCCAACATCAGAAAAGTCCAAGAAGTGCTGTGTCAAGTCCTTCAAATAGTTTTTTTTATATATCAGGAGCAGCAAAACAAGACAGGCACTCGCAAGAACTAGGAGCCAAGAAAGTATGGGCTTCATTTTTCTTCTCCAAGTGACCTTGAGAATCATGTCTCACTTGAAGCTGCCAACATCTTGCTTTCCAGCTCAGGCACAGGGGCTAACCTGTAATGCCTGCACAAGAGGGGTGGTATGCTGACGGAGTGCTTTGTGCTCTTGCCTGCTGCGCCTTGGGCAGAGTTAGTATCTTCAGAAGTCCTCTAGGCAGATGTACTTTGGATACTGGTCTTAAAACTGAAGGCAATAGGAGACATCCTAACAAAACCTGTGGACTGTTGGGGAAGGGCTGATATTAAAAAGGGAGGCAGGGTTGGCTGACAAACAGCTCTTGGAAAAGGGACGTTTGAAAAGGCACATAAGCTCACTCACTGAAGTGCCCCTCTTTAACCACAATCAGACTCATTCAAAATAATTCTATATTTTGTATAGAAGGGGGAGGGGGGCTGATTTTCATTTAATACTAGAGCTGTGGAGCTGTATTCTAAAAAAAAAAACAAAAACAAAAAACTTGAAATATTCAGCCATGCAAGAGTGTGATGGATGGGAGGCCAAAAAGCACCAGGAAGGGACATGCATTTTTTTTCTGCACGCTTAGTTGTTACATCCCAGGTGGAAGCCATGCCTTCTGTTGCAAACAAGCCTGAGGGGCCTTTCCATGGTGGGCATATTGCAGCCTTCAGAGGACAGGAGGCACAGAAGCCATGTGTGTTTTCTGTTCCCAAGCCCAGTTGGTCAGTTAACTGGATTACTAATCTGGAGTAATATCTCTTGTGTCCCAAATGGATTCAACCTTGGATTGATAACTATCACTCTATACAGGGATTTTCTCATCAGGTCTGTTTAATCTGACATTAGCTGCCCAAGACTTCCTTCTTTCATGTTTTTATTAAGTTCTTACCCATGCTGAGTTAAACTGCAGTACATGGATATTCCCTTTAAAAATGCCTTCGCCTTGAAGAAGGAAGACTTCAAGTTAGTCCTCACCACTCCAGAACTAAGAGGCGGCTGGAATCATTACTACAAATCCACTCCACACCTCTGCTGACATCAACTGGGCAATGGCCACCTTGATGCCACATGTTTTGAAAGAGGTATCTACCACATTCTTTCTAAGGAATCTTCCATGTTTTGCTATGTTAAGTCTCGAGCCTTTATGAATTTCCATGCCACTGGTAGCCAACAGCTTAGCAAGACTTGTCTTTCCAAAGCTGGCCTGAGGGACTTTTGAGCATTAAGTGAGCTCCATACCTTTGATTTCAGTGTGCGTTCCAGCTGTGCCATTTAGTTGTCCCTCCCGAAGTAAACCTGGTTGAGAGACGAAAAAGATTCAGTGGTTGGGTGTGTGTGGCAAAGTCATGCAGGCTAAAGAAGAAGTCACAACACATTTTGTGCCTATAGCAACCCTCCCAGAACCTTTGGTTACAAACAGACTTTCATTTCAAACCCATTTCCTTTATGATAAAGTTCAAAACACTGCAATAGTTGTGATGGTAAATAATCTACGGTACTGAAAGCAACCTCAAACTCTATGCCTTCCAGATGTTTGGGGTTATAACAACTATAATCCCTGACCATTTGCCATGCTGATAAGAAGGCATAGTCCAAAACATCTAGAGAGTGCTAAGTTGAGGGAAAGTGTTGGAAGAAATGGCCCTGGCAGGAATTACTGTGAAGGCAACAATCAGAATCTCCCAAAACCTGCCATGTACAATTATAACAGCCCTTAGGCACCAGACAATTTACATATGTATTCCCCTGCCTCCTAAAAATCTTATTGCAACACTGATTGAATTCTGAGATACCTGCAAGCTTTGTCCACACCTTTTCAAGTGAAATAGGGCTAGAAAATTCAGCTCTTCAGGGAGCCAAATTGCAAGTCCAGTGCTACATTTGCATACAAACTAGGGTTGCCAAGTGAAATAAGGGACAGGGCTTCTCTACCCTTAATGGTTATTTAGGAGAAGGAATTTCAACAGGTGTTGTCACACAAGCAGCATCTGCTGAAATACAGCCTTTTCTATACAAGGTACAGGAGCTCTGCCCATTATCTCACCTGGCAAACCAAATGCCAGCCTGAACATGAAACGAATCAAATCACTGAAGCTAAGTAAGTGTTGCTCTGAACAGCATCTCAGCCATGAGATTATTAGAAGAGTGTGATGAAGCAAGTCTTGCAAACAACATTTCAGGGCCAAAGGAAAAGTTTTGCATGTTTTAAATTCCCCATAAGTGTGAATCCAGATGTTTCCTATTACAAGTACATTGTGTCTCATATCTGGATTACAATTTGGTAAGGCTGCCACTGTGCAGGTATGTGTGTCAACTAGGAGATAGATATAATTGCTATTTGAGCTTGCAACAATCCTCCCTGCTCCAGTTGGACTCCTCTATTACCAACATCAGAGAGACAGTATGTGTAGTGGTCACAGTAAATGGAAGACCCTGCTGAGCCATGAAACTAACAGTGATTTTGGGGCAGTCACTCTCCATCTCACCTACCATACAGAGTTGCTGCAAAGATAATTGAGGGAGACAAACAGCTATGCATGCCACTTTGAGCTCTCTGGAGTAAAGACTAGACACATATGTACAGTAACTAATAAAATAAGTGTCATTATTTCCCTTACTTGCATGACCCCGGTTGGAGATTTCATTTGTCAGTCTCTCAAAATACTCCGGCAAGTCTGCATATTCATTCCCATAGGAGATCACTTTAATTCCTTTGTCTAGCATGTTTTCCCGGAGTTTCTTGAACTCATCCACATCTCCGCGGCGCACCAGCATAAAATGCTCCAGGTCGGATTTGTGCTTCACAGCTTCAAGGAAGAGGGCTTGGAAGGTTGTATCATCCACAGTCCAACCACAGCCCAGGAACAAGAATGATTTGGCTTCATACAATTTCTGGATCTCCCGCTTTTTAAAGAAAATAATAATAAAAATAGGAGGAACAGTATGATGATGATGATAATAATAATAATAATAATAATAATAATATTTATTTATACCCCACCCTCTGCTAAAAACAATCGGGGCAGCTTCCAACAATTAAAACATTATAATAACGACTAAAAGCACCATCCACCCCCACCCTCCCCCATAAAAAGACATTAAACAATATAAAATTAAAACCATCTAACTAAAATCAGATTAAAAACAAATATACACATGATTTTAAAAAAGCCAGGAGACACAGCTCCTGAGGCCGGGATCTAATCAGGAAAGGCCTGCTGAAAGAGATCCGTCTTTAGTGCTTTTTTAAAGCTACTCAAGCTCATTGACGGATCTCGTTCAGCAGGGCATTCCATAAATTGGGGGCAATTACCGAAAAGGCCCTCTGGGAGGATGTTACAGAAATATCTCATTACCTACTTCCGCAGTTTGTGTGTATTTGCCTAGCTGGCCCATGGCTGGTGCTGAAGGCAGAAATTTGACCGCCACCCCTGCTAAAGTTGCCTATTATTTTATTTTATTTTAATTTTAATTTTATTTCAACTTTTAACAAGTTTACAGTTGCTCAATAGAAAATAAAACAGGAGGGGAAACCCAAAACAAAGAAACATCATACAGGAGTAAAGTTGCCCAGGTAACAAACAAACAAGCACAGCATCACAAGGCCACTGAAGGAGCCACAGTACTGTGGAAGATGCAGGAGAATCCTACAGATTACTGGTCCCCACACCCTCCTGAGGAAGCTCATGTCTGAATCCCTCTCTGCCTCTTTTGAAGTCTTTGAAAAGGGAACACACCCTTTTTGCCAGTCTTGTTAGAGGAAGATTGTAAAGATAGTGGTGGAGAAGAGCAGGAGCCATACACTCATATAGAGAAAGAGCGCCTTCTCCCAGCCAACACCCTCTGGATGTGCAAAGCCACCCTAGTCAGGAGCACTATACCATTCCATAAACCATCACCACCCAGTCACCATCCAATTTCAACTCCCTTCTAGCCTCAAATGCAACAAACCACCACAACCTGTACCCTGGTAACCTTCCTAAAAATGCCATTCGCCATTTTAATGGCTTGTAACAATTGTGGATTGTTGTTAAGGTTTCAATTTGTTGCTAGCTAGCTTCCAAGAGAAGAGCACAGCTCTACTGGCACCAACCCAGCTTTATTTATACATGAACAAGATGTTAAGGTGCAACTATTTGCATGAGAAGACAGAAGGAGAACACAGTCATATTCAAATACAGGGGGATAGACTGGAAACATTCAAGCATATGCATTTTCATTCCCAAAGGTGTTGCACGTACACCCAAGTCTCTGTGTACATGCTTTCTTCCTTCTTTTTAAAAACAGGAGAGAGTACCATCCTGTCTATAGTTTGGCAATCCCTAACCTTCAGAAGATAAGAAGACAGACCTAGAGCAGGGGTGGGAACTGTGTGGCCCTTCAGATGTACAGTAGTTGAACTGCATCTTCCAACAGCCCTAGCCAGCAAAACCAACAATGATTATTTTTTTATGTACAGGTCGACCCCCCCACCCCCCCATATCCGTGGTTTCACTTATCTGCTGTTTGCACAAAAGCTTCAGGCTTCGGGGTGGAAGCAGGAAGAATAGTGAATGCTCTGAGCACGAAAATAAAATGTTCACTATTACCCACGGTTTCACGTGTCCGTGGGAAGTCCTGGAATGTATCCCTGTGGATACAGGATTCAACCTATATACTCTTCTTTGTCTTTTGTTCCTCACATTGAGGCTGTAGCTAAGCCATATACCTGTTTTTCTTTATTATATTGCCAATATTAGACCTTTTCTAACTGTTCCCTCTGTAAAGACTTTAGCTCATGCCTTGGTCATTTCCCACCTTGTTTATGTCCACTCACTAGTGGTCCACTGAGAGACAGCCTGGGGAGAAACTAACCCAAGTGTAGCCAAAGTGTAGCAGTACTGCGCAGCAGAATGAACAAAAAGAGTAACCCAGAAACAAAGGCTTCAGCTAGCAGGCATTTCACTGCTCTGGACCACTTTCACACACAAGAAAAAGACATACAGGCTGTGAGGTTCATCCAAAGATATCCAGAGGCCTTTCTCTTCAGTTGCGGTGTAAACAAAGTATATACACAACAAACCTCATCATCTTAATAACAGTATCTCCAACATACACCGACACTCCTCTTCATTACAACACCAACCCACATACTGTGCCTCTTGTGGTTCAACTATATAGGAGTGTTTGCCTGTCAGTCCTCTGTTTGGCCACAGCTGTGACTAAATCCACCTCAGCTGTGGTAGTGTGTGGTCTGTTGCTTCAATATTTTCCTTTGTCCTTAAAGCAATAGTACCCTGACAGATTATTGCAATCTTTTGACTAGTCTTCCATTTCTCATCTTAGCCTCCTGGTTTCTGTTCAACGATCTGCTGCTAAGATTATCTTTTTGGCCTGTTATTTTGATCATGTTACCCCACTTTTGATATGTCTTCATTGGTTATCTGTTCTTTTAGGGTTCAGTACAAGCTTCTTGTTTTAACTTTTAAAGCCCTACAACCTAGCTCACCCTATCTTTCAGCCCTCATTTTTTTTACCAGCCTGCTGTGGATCTGTCTTCTAGGAACTCTAGGTTTCTCATTCATTCAAGGTTTTCCTCTCTCTTGGCTCAGCTTCTTCCTTTTTCTCTTGCTGCTCCATATGCCTGGAATTGCCTTCCTGAACATTTGCGGATTGCTCTCTCTCTCTTATTGTTCTTAAATCTTAATTTAATGTTCTTGTTTTCCAAAGCTTTTGGATTTTTAGTTTAATATTGTTTTATAATCTTGTATAATTTTATTATATATTTGTCATTTTGTTTCATATTATAGTGCCTTGATTTTTGTATTTCTGTTTGGGTATGTTAATAAATGAAAAGGAAGGAGCATGCTGGGAGTTGCAGTCCAACATCATCTGGAGCACCATGTGTTTTTCAGCCCTGCCCTGGGAACTCTTCAAGCACTGAAAACATTTATGTCAGAGGTGGGATCCTGAGGCCCTCCAGATGTTGTCAGACTATAGCTCCCATCACCATCACCATGGGGCCATGGTGGATGGAGCCAAGTGGAGTTGGAGCCTAACAACACCTGCAGGGCCGCACTTTGGATAGTGGTAAAAATATTCCCTCAACATAAGACAAATGGCCACAGAAAGCTGCAAATCTCACCATGACCTCTGTGTTGCGTAGCACATTCTGGTAACCAGCTGGATGGAGCACGATGCCACTGGGATTTGTGTATACACCATGTATATGTAGGACGCTCAGCTTCCTCTTTTCCTGGGCCCACTCCAAGACCTGTTCACGATAGTAAAAGAAGTGTTCACTGTCTCACTCCAAAGTACCACTCACTTCCACTTGGTTCCTGGGGGGGGGGGAACTGTACCACAGACAAGGGCCAGTTCTTGCCCCCAGAACCTCTAGTGAACAACAACTGTAGTTTTCCAGTTACCTAGAGTTGATGTCATATCCCTTCCGGTTTTGCTTTTGGACAGTATTTGGTCAAAGTGGGTTCAAAGAAACCTACACCACCATAGTTTCAGACAGTCTTGGAATATTTGTGGCTATTTCAGGTGTAGGTGTGTGTGTGGAATTGCCTGTGTAGAATTGAAAAATAGGGTATGAGGTTCACACTGGTGTCTTTAGGGTGCAAAAATTGGGTGAGGCACATTTTCCTCACCTGGGCCTAAATCTGTTTGCTAGTCCCACCTAGAATAGATGCACTTGAATCAGTGCAATTTACACAAGTGTTGACTCACTATTCAGCAATCGATTCAGTGGGTCTACTCCATTTGGGACTAGCAAATGGATCTTGGCTTATGATATATTAACCTTGGCTGAGTGACAAGTACCCTGGTTGCTTCAGTAAAAGGAATGTCTCCATTTCTCTTCAACCCCCCCCCATTCCAGAAATTCTGCACTATGAGAATGTGTTTATGGTTCCTGCCTCCAGGGAGTTTCACAGTATCTATAAATATAATAAATCCCACACATCTGCAAACTGTCAAAGCCTTAGGGTGTATTTATCCAAACCTCTCTGTGTTTGACTGAGGTAGTTTGCCACCCCCGCATAGTTGAAGGAAGTTCTCATGGTTATGGCTGGATACCAGCTGCAACCCACTCAGAGGAAAGAAGGGATTCTTTTTCTCCATCTTCTGGACTATGGGAAATGGCCATAGCTAGGGACATTGCTCTGATCAAGAATACAACATGCATTTTTATTATTATACTCCAAAGCCACATAGGAGGTAATGTTCTGGATGGGAAAATGTGTGCACTTACACACACAAACACTAACAAGAAATAACTCTTCCATTGTTGTTTATGTGCCTTTTGAAGTAAGCCAGGCTTTGGGCCAATTTAAACAAATTCTGCCTGAAGGGATTTTAGTGTTTGGAAGGTCTAAAAAATGGGGATAAAGCATTAGCATGCTCTGTAAACCTTTAATTTAAAATATGGTGCTGTTCTCTAGTGCACAGCAGGTGTGGCAAGGCAGCAAAACAAACTCACATGAGATGTGAGAAAGGTGCCAAAGTGGAATTGCAGTTGGGTTATTTTTCAAAAATGTGAAAGTAACAAATTCCATTTTTACATGTAACTGAAACAGTAACTGGAGAGCCAGGAGATATAGTAGTCTGAGTACTAGACAAGAACTCCGGGAGACCAGGGTTCAAATCCCCACTTAGCCATGGAAACCCACTGTATGGCCTTGGGCAAGTCACACTCTCTCAGCCTCAGAGGAAGGCAAGGGCAAAACCCTCTCTGAACAAATTCTGTCCAACAAACAAACAAACAAACCCCATGATAGGGTCACCACAGTCAGAAATGACTTGAAGGCACACAACCACCGCCACCCACCCATTTTGGGGGCCCTGGGACTATAACTGAAACTATTTACCACCCTATTACTGTGAACATACCAGATCATATTTGATTTTGAAACTGTACAGGCTCAAGCCTGGCTAGCGTTTGGATGGAAGACCACCAGGTAATACCAGGCATCTCCAGGTTAAGCTAAGAAAAAATCCTGCTTGAAACCCTGGAAAGCTACTGCCAGTCAGAGCTGATAATATTGGGTTAAATATACTGTTCTGACTTAGTGTAAGGTAGATTCCTATGTACTTTTAAAAGGTTACTTTCTAAAGTTCTGGTTACGTCCTGAGCTGGGCATATTGATGTGAAATGAATGGATTAACATGCTAGATCTGCTGCCATTAACAAGCATGAGTGCCTCCCCATTACCTTTTTCTCATCTGTAAGGTCAAGCGATTCAAGCTGCTGCCCTTGGTCTGCCGCATAAAGTTCCAGTAGGTTGTCAAAGTTCGTGGTCAGTACAAGAGCACCCTTCTCCATCAAGTGGAGCACCGACCGAAGGAGCCGTTTCCCCGTGTCTTCCATTTTGGACTCCAGGTCATCAAAGACCTCATACAAGCAGTCTTTGAAAAAGGTAGAACGGACATTGCTTGTGCGCTGCCGAGAAGAGAAAAACCAGACCAAGATCAGTATCTATTTCACTACCTTTTTATTTATTTATTTATTTATTTAACTTTTCAATACAATGTAATACAATGTCATTTTACCAAATGAATAATATACTGAAATATATAATAATGTATTTCACTACCTTTTTTTTTAAAAAAAAAATGTTAACGCAGCAGACAACCTGAGATGGTAGTGGCATACTCATATTGTTTGCCAAGGACTACATGACACTTGACTGCAGGGATGGGGAATGTGTGGCTTTCCAAATGTTGATCTCATCATGCCTAACCATTTGGCAACACTAGCTAGGACTGATGGGTGTTGTAATCCAACATCTGGAAGGTCACACCTTCTCCATCCATGCAGTATTGCATACACAGATTGAGATCATCTAGAGCACAGAATAGCACAATAGCTCATCATGTGCTATTATGATATACAGTATATCTTCCTCTCAACACAAAAGGATAATTCAATTATCCTTTGTCCAAAAAATATGGTCTCTCTAGGCATTTCCTAGGTCCACCAGCATGACTTTATGGCAACTTCCACCAGAAGTTACCATAGAGTCTTGCTGGAGATGCCTAGAGAGTCCTAGGTTGGAGATGCATAAGTCCTCCAGTGTGATTCTATGCCATTTGCTATTTATTACCCACAGTTTCAAGTATTCACGGTAAGTCTGGGAACATATCCCAGTGCATACCGGGGAGCGACCTGTATTACAGCCCATCATAATCTGAGGGTCTAAACCAAGGGTGGGCAAAGAGTGGCCCACAGGTGCCAAAAGCTACCCTTGGTGCCACAAGGTATGGAGCCTGAAGTCCCCCAGACTCCCCCCAAAATGTTCCGTTTAATTTCCACAAGCAATTTTGATCCTCAACAGCTGTCCAAATGGCTCAAAACAGTTGCAAAATGCAGTGGTTTTGCCTTCACCATGCTTGAAGACCACCCAGAAATCAAAGAAATAGCTTGAAAATCAGCTGAAACTGAAACCAGAAGTAACATCACTTATTTCCTGTTTCTATTTCAGTTAGTTTGGGGGCTTTTTTCCCCACCTCTGAACTATGCAGAGGGGCTTGACAGAACAAAACTGCTGACTTTTGCTTTGGTTTCGAATCTTGGTGGGGAGGCAAAAAAATAGTTCCCAGATCTATCTATCTATCTATCTATCTATCTATCTATCTATCTATCTATCTATCTATGGGGAGGCTGTCTGGGAGCTTTGGAGAGCCATTGTGGCCCTGCTCCCTTCCCAGTTGCCTAACCCTACATTGTTCCTTATTTCGCTTTTGCATAAATCCAACACTTAAACAGAAGCTTAAAGAACATATACTGTCGGACTCAGCACTATAACCTCAACCAGATCTCTGCCCCAGAACAATTTACATGTTTGACATTTTCATCCAAAGCTTGAAAAACCATTCCTTCCATGTGCTGTCAACTCACTGGTGACAGTTTTTGGATAAGGTCGTGAGCTACGTGGATGAGGTTCTTATCGTCACGGAGACACTTTTGGAATTTCTTTCTCTCCTCATCTTCAAGAAGGTCGAAGTCAATAGCAGCATCTAGGAGGGCCTGGATTAGCCCCTTCCAAGACTTCAAGGCTGGCACTTGAGGAGCGACTGCTGCACTTATGCCCGTCCCGATCACCAGTACCAGTTCCTGGGGCTTTTTGGTTTTCAGACTCGGCAACAATTTCCTGCAATCAAAAAGGAGGGATGGGCAGAGAGAAAAGGCATGCCCATTGATTTACAACAGTGTGGAGAAATGTATAGAAAATGAAGGCCTGTGTCCTCACCAGGTGCTTATACCCTCTCTCTTTCTCTTTCAGGAATAACTACCAGAGTTCTTTCCAGCTTGTTTGTTTCCCTCCTTCCTCAAGCAGCTCAAATATCTAGTCCTCTTCTCCACACACGCACCCCAATTTTATCCTCACACCCACTCTTTGAGGTAGGTGAGGCTGAGAATTGGTTACAGGCCCAAGTAAACAGAGACTTGAACTTTGGTGTCACAAAATCCTAGTCTGAAACTGTAACCATGGGCTAATGTTTTTTTGTTGGTATATTTGCAATGCTAAACCAGCAGTACAAAATGGTGAACTCCAATTTCCTTTGAAAAACAGCAGCTTGTCTTAAATGAATACGATCTCCTCAAGCATTAGAACGAAGCTGCTGAATATGTTTTACATATTTTCACCCAACTCTTACGTATCAAGGAATTAATGTCGGCACATTTTTGAAGGTTATGTCACGGGTTTGCTAGTTCATGCTTTACACATATACAGAGTGTATTAGAGGCATGGAGACGCACTATCCACAATGCTGCAGCTTTATTTGAGAACTCACGCCAAACAAGTCTTGAAGAGAAATGACAACGCAGAAAGAATCACAACCCAGAAACATCACCCAAGGAGACCTTCTGCTGTGCTTTCTGCAACCGGACTTGTTTATCTCAGATTGGCCTTTTTAGTCATCAGCGCGCTTGCAGAAAGCACGGGATGAGTCCTTCCTGAATCTTCATTTGCGAAGAAAAGCCAGAGAGAGAGAGAGAGAGAGAGAGAGAGAGAGAGAGAGAGAACTATATTTCTTCATTTTTATTTATTACTTTTAATGGTTGTATTTTCAAACTGTTTAGGGTTTCAATTCTGTTAGGGTTTTAATATTACAACTTGTTTAATTTCATGTCAGTACCACCACATTTGTTGTTGTGTGGCTTCAAGTCATTTCCAATTTAATGGTGACCCTAAGGTGAACCTATCATAGGATTTCTTTTTATTTGTACGTTTAAAAACTGTTTGTGGACAGTGCAAGAAAAAAAAAAGGAAGCATATAGATTGAAGGAAGGCGGATAAAATTATGTTTACCTAGGTTTTTTTGCAGGGGGAACACCATCTTCCAACAAAGTTTCTTTCTCCAGCTTCAGGTTCGCATTAGAAGCCATCCAGTTTCTCAAGAGAAAGGAAAAGGTCCAAGGTGAAATTTGACAGAATGGCACACTCAGACCAAAAGTAAATTTTCTAAGTTTATCAAGGCGACCTTGTCAAGGAAGAACAAATATTTAAACTCATTATCTCCAACATCACCTCACTAGTTGAGCAAGGAATAGCGAGACTCTCCTCTGACATGAAATACATTACTCTAAGGATAATGTCAAAGGGTTATCTTGAGGAAGCGGTGGAGTCAGTTTCAAACAGAAAAGTTCCTATTTTAAACTCAACCGGAACACTCCACTGTATACCTGGAACATCAGCAGCTGACTATGGACATGTGTTGTCAAAGAGCAAGGTTAAAAAGAACTCCTGTTTCTTGTTTGATAAGGTCTCTTAGGTCCTGTCTTTACGGTCAAAATAATACGAACAAGATGTGAAAGATAAGCAACCCATTCACACAAATATGTGTCATTCGGAAGGGGGGGCAGCAACACCCACAGCAAAGTCCATGTGTGCTGCATCCGGAGCTTTGTACGGATTTTCTGAAAAGCTCCATATGACTTCTGAAATGTGTGACCATTTGAACACTCACGTTCACACATATATGAACCGGCAGTGCAATCTGATTGGCTGGACGAGCACAGGGCTAGCAACAAGGGAAAGCAGCTATGGCTGCCATGTTGGATTTTCAGCTAAGCGAGGGTCCGGTAAGTCAATCAATCAGCAATTTTTACTCTTTTTTTAATTTCTTTATTTGTAAACATGAAGTGTTGCTTATGTGCACCCTGGGAAACTGTTTTTTTTTTTTTTTAAATGGAGGCAGCAGATTTAAAATCACAAGTAAATCACTCGCGGCGGTCATCTGGCTAGGGGGTCATGTGGAATTTAGGGGGGCTCTTTTGGCCGTGTAGACAGGTCGCATCATTGTGAACGCCTGCCTTTCTGAACATGTTCGTATTCCCCCCCCCCCTATACAGACAAGACCTTTGGAGCCATTTAAATCACCAAAGTAACTGAAACATTCTGTTTGCACTCCAAATGCTGGAACCTTCAGTAGTAATGAAAATTAATACTATTAAGTTTGCACTATTATTGTACTTATTTATATCCTGCTTTTCCCCCAGTCTGGGACTCAAAGCAGCTTACAACAGTTAAAAGACAGCTAAATAATATGCCACATACAAAAGCTTAAAATACCATTAAAATATCCATAAAATTAAAACCAGTTTTAAAAGTAATTACAGGTTGGGTCTACCTTTATCCAAAAAGCTTGGGACCAGAGGTATTTTGGAATGTTTCAGATTGTGGAATATTTGCATATACATCCTGAGATATCTTGGAGATGGGACCCAAGTCCAAACACAGAATTCATTTATGTTTCATATTCATCTTATACACATAGCCTGAGGTAATTTTGTACACAATATTTTTAATAATTTTGTGCATAAAACAAAGTTTGTGTACACTGAACCATCAGAAAGCAAAGATATCGCTATCTTAGCCACTCATGTGGACAATTGTGAATTTCAGAATATTTTGATTTTGAAATTCCGGATAAGGGAGAATCAACCTGTATTTTTAAAAAAACCAAAGAAACAAAGCACAGGTAGGCAGTACACCAGTCCTCTTGAACAAAAGCCTGCTGAAATAATTTAAAAAGTCTTAACCTGCCTGTGGAACTCAAAATTCAAGCTGGCTCATATGGGAGAATATGGTCCTTAAGATAACATGGACCTGAACAGTACAGGGCTTTAAAAGTCATAACCAGCACCTTGAATTGTGCCTTGAAAACTGGAACCAAACCCCAGTGGATACCAAGGGCCCACTGTATCCCTAAAAAGCTGGTACAACAAACTATGGCACACTGTGCTGAAGAGACTAACCTACAGCTAGACAAGCACGGTGAGATGAACAAGTTTATTGGGACAAGTGGTTTTCTTTCATACATTTTGTTAACGAACATGATAAATCTGAAAAGCCGCCTGAATCCCAGGCAACCTTCTGCTCTCAGTTTCTGCTGCCCCAGAGACTAGAACATGGAGCAATGGATGCAAGCTCCAGGAACAGAGATTCCACCTCAACATTAGGAGGAACTTTTTGACTGTAAGGGCTGTTCGGCAGTGGAACACACTCCCTCGGAGTGTGGTGGGGTCTCCTTCCTTGGAGGTCTTTAAACAGAGGCTGGATGGCCATCTGTCAGGGATGCTTTGATCGTGACTCCTGCATGGCAGGGGGTTGGACTGAATGGTCCTCATGGTCTCTTCCAACTCTACAATTCTATGATTCTGGAGAAGGATTTGTCCATAGTCATGGGTCTCTCTGTAACACCATAATCCGTAGAAGGACTATTCTCTTATTGGAATTCTCAACTGGAGATGTGACTTAAAACCAACCAAAAAACCAACCAACAACTGTAGCATGGAAGCCCCACTACCAATGTGGTGCTCTGAATTTCCTTTTTTTGCCTTTGTACTTTTTAAATGTTTTCACAAAGTCAGTGTTGCTTGAGTAACATCATCTCATTATTGTGCATGTTTTGTACTCTTAACTAATAAAACAAACCAGCTTCGGTGAAGATCACAACGTATGGGTGGCACTCACCCACTCATTCTCGCTTTTCCTTCCTTTTCCTGGTATTCGGTTTTGAGTGAACCGGACAAACCAGTGGACAGAATTTATTACTTCCTGCTCTAAACAAGCCATATTTTTCAGTTACGCCTAAATAACTAAACAATAGGCCAGAATACTACAGGATGGTTCCAGTGACAGAACTTTTTTCTATCAGTCAAATTGAGGGGCCAAATTTGGTTTCAGAGACATTTTTGGGGAGCTGTATTCCAGTGGTGTGTGGGGCTAAAGGCAAAAATAAATGAGGAGCATGTTTTACCAGCATGTTTTAGCTTAAAGTTCTTACTGTCAGGCACTAAGCCTTAGGGGAGGCATTTCAATCTTTGAGAATGAGGAAAAGGCCTGTACAAAAGCTGGGAAGGAACCAAATAGCAGTGTACTGCAGAAGGGGAGGCAGCTATATGGGGAAGGCAAAGGGCCAGACTGCAAACCCAGGGGGACCAAATGGGGCACCCAAAGCCGGGGTTTCCCCATTCTCCGCTTTATGCAAATCTGTGCAAATAATAATAATATTGAAAAAGGAGAGAAAGGAGGAGGAGAATCCACCACCAGCACCAAACCAAACACACCAGGGAAGGCGGAATTTCACAGCACCCAAATCCTCTTGCTATCAATTTTCTACTCATAGGGAGGCTACTTGCCACTAAGACCTGTTTGATATGACCATAGTCTTATTTCATCCTGTGACTCTGCTGCCCATACAGCTCAAGCCTCCAAGAAGCTGAACATGCCCAAATCCCCTCTTCTGCATAGTTGCCCAAAGGGCAGGATCCCTGCCTTCCTTCACAACCAGCCACTGAGCAGACAGGCTATTATTGGCCGAGGATTAGTGATGCTAAGACGCTCTTAATTCTGAAGTCAAGAAATTTAAGTCTCCAACTTATGCACTAGAGGTGTACGGGCAGCTCTCCAAGAAAGCCGTGAATGGGAAGCAGGTTGCGTGAGAACGAGGAGCTTCCCAGCCAGGTCACTAGGTCCTGCTGATTCCTTGGCTAAATGGTTGGGAGCAGAGTGGGGTGTGTATGTGCAGGTCTTCTACAGTCAGTAGGCTATTGAACAAAAGAATACATACAGAAGAAAACAAAATAAAAATTAGAGTTACTTGATCATCTTTGGAGAAAATGTTTCCTTTGTTCTTCTGCCCCAAGACTTCCTTATAACCGAAGTCATCCTGAATGAGCTAGTGAAATTCTTCAGCTTGCTACAGTTCAAAGGGCTTACAGAAAAGATCTTCCACAGGGATTGTCTTTCCCTCATGTGAACTTTCCCACTTGGTACAATTGTGAACAAAAAACTGTCTGAAGCATCCCCACAATTAGTGGTCAGTGACCAGGCACGACCTTCTCAGCAATGGCCACCAGGCTTTGGAACACCCTCCCCACGGAACCTCCTTTCTGTCTCTTCAATACTGTCAAGTTAGTTTTATTCAAGTCAGCATTTTGGAAGGGAGGAAGGGAAATAAAGTCTTTTGATTATTGTTATTCTGGTTATGTAGTACAGTGGACCCCTGGTATCCACTGGGTTTTGTTTCCAGGATATGCAATGAAGTTCAAGGGATGAACCAAAGGTTGACGTGTGCAGAGCAAGAGGAAGAACTGCCTTTGAAAACAAAAGGTATTCATGAGCCACCAATTTGTACAGTTGGATAAATTATAGAATATTGTATTATATGCAATACAATATTGCATTGTATTATTATATGCAATGGCGTAGTAAAATGGCCTCTTACATAAAATGGCAAAATCAAGGTTTACTTTTTTGAAAAAAAAAAAATTGGGGGCGGAGGGGGAATTTTCCAGCCATGGATGTTGGAATCCATGGCTAGGGAGAACAAACTCTATGTCTTCTTTCACATTTTATTTTTCGATTACAATAGAGTTATTGTGGCTTTTTTTAGCCTGCAATTCTATAGTCTTGGAAAAGGGAGGGATATCCACCTTCCTCTTTGCCAGCAAAGAAACCTTCCCCATCATCTCTGCTCTGCACTGATACTCCAACAGTCATAACAACAAAGAGAGGCATTCTGGGGGCACATATGAGAAAAGGCTTGGAAACCAAAACCCTTCATTGCCCTAAATATGCCTCCAGAATGGGTGAATAACTGTGCCAACCTTGCAGCTGCTGTATTTATTTTCTTACCAGTACTGCCACCCCGCCTTCTGTCATGACAAAATGAAGTTGGCAGGGCTTGGGAATGTGGCAGCTCTTCTACTATGGATCTTCCCCACTCCCCATTCAACTGCTCCAGCCATATATTTTGCTAGTTGCTCTGGATACTTCAGGGAGATAAGCAAGACAGATATATTTTGCATACATTCATAAATATCAGAAGCTGATGACTCGGGCCTATGCAAAAGTCACATTTAAACATGGCCCATTTTTGTTACAGAAATTTTAACTGTTGCATCTAAAATACTTAAAAGTTTTTTTTTCCTCCCCAGGAAAATCTTTTGAGAGGGACAGCAGAAGCAAACAGAGGTATTTGGTGTGAAGCTTTCACGGCCGGCATCCATAGATTTTCCTTGGGTTTTTTTGTCTGGGCTATGAGGCCGTGTTCTGGAATAGTTTCTTTCTGATGTTTCGCCTGCATCTGTGGCTGGCATCTTCAAAGAAATCTTCAGAGGTATTTGGGTTTGCTGGGGTATGTGCATCCTAGGGGGAGGCTGGGGGATGAAAACTGTCCCCTGGCCTTCATACATTTGTCCATCCCGACTGAACAAAGTTTAGGAACGTTAACAATTTGTTTTTGGATTAAAACTCCAGTTACCCTCTAGGATGGGATTCTGGAAGCTGTCCAAAAAGTAACTTCCGCCAAATCTGCATCTAAATACTTATAACTGCGATTAAGAATTTGTCAAAAACTAGAGCAAGAAACCATAGGCTGAAATGGATCTGCAAATTGTGGCTGGCATTAACTGTGATTAAAGTACTTTTCCTTTCTCTTAACATTGCTAAGGGACAAGTACTGTATTTGGATTGGGGTGTACTTGGGTGGAAATCAACGTGGGAGGCAGTCATCCAGGGTTAATGCTACAAACCATGCTTAAGCATTACACCTGAACTTTGTCTTGACTTATACAGACAAAAGTATTTCCCAAATGCTTCTGCAAGGTTTTTTTTAACAATATTCTATAATTTATCCAACTGTACAAATTGGTGGCTCATGAATACCTTTTGTTTTCAAAGGATGTTCTCCCTCTTTTTCTGCACATGTCAACCTCTGGTTCATCCCTTGAACTTCAATACAGTTCTAAAGTCCCACAAAGCCAATGACTTGGAACCAGGGGCAGAAAGCAGATTGTTGTTGTTATGCACCTTCAACTAGATTTGGATTAATGGTGATGCTGTCCTAGAGTGAGTGGGTTTTCTTTTTTTGGAAGGACTGGAGGTTTGCAATTGTGTTCCTCTTAAGGCTGAGAGAGTGTGACTTGCCCAGTCTCCCAGTGGGATTCCGTGGCTGAGCAGGGGTTCAAATTCTTCTCTTCTGGAGTCCTAGTCCAACACTCAAACCACTGTACTACTCTAGCTCCCTGTGCCATCAGGATGATTCTGACTGAGGGTAAGCCTCTCATAGGGTATTATTAGTGATACTGTTATTATTACTCCACCCTTTCCCCATTTTGAGATTCAAGGAAGCTTCAAAAAACACAACATATACTTAAAATTCACAAAATTTGAAAGTGTTTAAAGGATGATTAAACTATAAAAAGTAAAACCAGTTAAAACCATGACAAAAAATCAGCACAACAAAATAGCAAATAAGAAGTCCAGCACATTGTTTAGGCAGGATGGGCCTTGTACACTCAGAGAATGTGATATACCCAAAGTCACCCAGTGAGTTTCAACTGCTGAACAGGGATTTGAAACCTGATCTCCCCCAAGTCATAGTCCTATGCTCAAATCACTACAGCACTCTGACTTTCTAGTGTGCTGCTGCTGCTGCTGCTGTTGTTATTGTTGTAGTATGCCTTCACAGAATCATAGAGTTGGAAGAGACCTCAAGAGCCATCTAATCCAACCTCCTGCCCTGCAGGAATACACAATCAAAGCACTCCTGACAGATGGCCATCCAGCCTCTGCTTAAAATCCTCCAAAGAAGGAGACTCCACCACACTCCAAGGTAGTGCATCCCACTGCCCAACAGCTCTTACTGTCAGGAAATTCTTCCTCATGTTTAAATGGAATCTCTTTTCCTGTAGTTTGAGTCCATTGTTCTGTGTCCTAGGACATTTTCAGATACAGAAAATCAGCTTCTTGCCACGCAAGCAGCCCCCGGAACAGTATTGAGGCTGCTGCGCGGCAAGGGTCCATTTTGGACGATGCTGTTTCTCTCTCGGCATCGCCCATGACTGTTGCGGCCAGAACTGGAGGGGGCCACACTATTTTTTACTCACGGACAACTTTCGTGAGTAAAAAATAGCGTGGCCGCCTCCAGTGCTGGCCGCAACAGTCACGGACGACGCCAAGAGAGAAACGGTGTCATCCAAAATGGACACTTGCCACGCAGCAGCCTTGATACTGTTCCGGAGGCTGCTTACGCGGCAAGAAGCTGATTTTCCATGTCTGAAAATGTCCCTAGTCTCTGGAGCTGCAGAAAACAAGCTTATTCAATATGGCATCCTTTCAAGTATTTAAACGTGGATAGCATGTCCCCTCTCAACCTTCTCTTCTCCAGACTAAACATACCCAGCTCCCTAAGCCACTTCTCATTGGGCATGGCATCCAGACCTTTCACCATTTTGGTTGCCCTCCTCTGGACACTTTTCAGCTTGTCAATATCCTTCTTGAATGGTGGTGCCCAGAACTGGACTCACTTCGATTCAACTCTTATGGTGACCCTATCATCGGGTTTTCTTGGCAATATTTATCCAGAGTAGATTTACCATTGCTTTCCTCTTAGGCTGAAAGAGTGTGACTTGTCCAAGGTCACTGAGGGGGTTCCCATGGCTGAGCAGGGATTTGAACCCTGGTCTCCAGCAGTCCTAGGCCAACATTCAAACCACTATACCAATTGGAGAAAACTGAATTTACATCCCCTTAGAACCAGCAAGTACAGTGGATAGCTCTGGAGAAGTCACTGTCTCTGAAGCTTGCATAAAATTGCAGAAATGGGACAAAGCCAGTTTTGTCACACTCTTTTTCTTAGGAAGGGAAGAACAAGTTCCAAATGTATTTATTTTTTAAAAAGGCTCACAATTATTAGGGAAATTATCTGCATACATTACATCATAGTCCCAGTTTTAAAAACATTATCATTGATGCCACAGAGAAGATAAATAAAAACATTTCCTGCAGTTGTTTGCAGCTGAATAAGGCCATGGGATATGTTCTTTACTCCTTCACAGGCAGATCTATGCAGAAAGGCTAGTAGACAAAAGGAAAATGCTTGAAAACAATATGAAAAAGTGAAGTCATTTAGAATCTCTAATTTTCATTAAACAAACCAGATAAAGGAAGTTATATTCAAATGAATTATGCAAGCAGATGGTTTGCCAGATGTGCGTAATGTTACTGGAAACTGAGTAAATCTGTAAGGACTCAGAACCATAGCCTTGAGACTGATACAAAAGAGAAAACAGTATTTAAGATCTAGAAAAGACACAAGTAAGAATGAACATGCCCAAGCATAATCTCAACTGTGCAAGCAATTACAGGGATGTAATGACTCTTAGATACATAAATCTTACCCACAAAAGGAGATGAAAAGATTGTCATAGTCCACAAGAGACTATGGCATCCACCCCAAGAGAGTCATAACTACAATGTGCAAACATTAGACACAGAATCCACCAAGGACAACTATAGATGAACCTCCATTCATTTCAATGGGGCTTGTGTGGGAACCCCATCAAAATTTGATTCGAAAAGAATACAAGGATGCTCAGGAACCATGCCTGAGGAACATTTCTGTAAATTGGCACTCTCAGAATATTGCACAAAGCAGAATTTTTAAAAGTTACTTTCTGGACTCCTACTCCACAAGTCTCCAGCCAGCACTGGTGCTGGTTATAGTTACTAGGGGATTTTGGGTGTTGTCACTTTTCTAGATTCTGGAATAAAATGTGGAGGAACACTTACTGATTAAGAAGCAGTGAGAACCTTGACTGTAACATCCCTTGTGAAAGTATCACAGAGTTAACTTCCAGTCACCTAGAACTCAAGAAGTCAAATTCCAAAGACTGGGAGGCCATATAAGTGAATACCTTAACAGGGAGAAGCTAAGGCTGTTTCATCAATGCTGCTCATTACATCATCCTTATATGACATTAAGGGCCCATCTACACGAGCAGGGTGTGGGGAACGGATTGTTCCGCAGTAGTATCAATTCGCAACAGCTGCAAACTGTTTTAATGGTTAAGCCCCCCCCCCATAAATGGGGGAAGAACAGGCGAGATCCACAGCTGAGATACTCCGGTGTCATATCCTGGCTCATGTAGCTGAGCCCACATTCTCTCAGCCTCAGACAACAGCAATAGCAAAATCACTCTGAACAAATCTTGCCAAGAAAACCCTGTGATACGTTCACCTTACGGTTGTCATAAGCCAGAAACAACTTGAAAGCACACAACAATAATGACAAAACCCTTATCTCTGACACGCCAGTTTTCTATGTGTCCTTTGGAAGTGATTCAGGCCAGGAATAGATTTATTAGCAAGAACTAGGCCAAAATCAGCCTGGAGATCTGTTACTTGAAAACTACAACTTGGCAATAAATCTGTACAACAGAAGTTTATTAGACTATGAAAATGATTTAGCCATACATAACTGTACCACCTGGCTTGCACTGAAGAACGGAAGGAAATTTACTATATCCTTGCCGAACTTCTAAACAATCAGCATTCAGTTGGACATGTAATAAACGTTTCCATGATGCCTCATCCACTACATTTCCCTACCAGCATTTTAAAAGCACGTGTAAGGAAGCAGGTAGAAATTAGCAAAGGAGCATCACAGGATATGCACGTGCAACCAGGAGCAGAGCTTGGGAAAATTACTTTTTGGATTACAACTCCTCAAATCCTCCCAGCAGTATATCCACTGGCCAGTCAGCTGAGAAGACTGAGAGCTTTAGTCCCAAAAAAGAATTTTCCAACCTTTTCTAGGAGCTACACAACAGCAGCACCATGGGCATGATTTTAATTACAATGTGATAGCTGGTGACGCAGGGAAGCAGGGGGTGGGAAAGGCCATGTTTACTGGGTAGCCACCCCTGTGTGCAGTTAAAGGAGGCACACAGTACACTTTTACACAGGTCCCATATAGTTTGCAATTGCCCAGATCCAACTATAATGCCAAACTGGCCATTACTGCATTACTCCAATAATGGCCAGTTATTGCAAGATGCATGAGGAACTTTGCCACACACAATTTCCAGACTCATTCTTTCTTTGTCCATCCCTGTACTGGAGAGAGATATACACCTGCAGATATTTCCTGGTCAACCAGACATACCTATTCTCAGATATGCCTTGGGACATGAGTCATCTGAGGGAGCCATCCTAAGAAATGTTACTTGCTTTTTGAAGCTGAAAGTTTCTTCTGTTCCTTCTTCTACAAACACATGTATATCCATGCTCTCCCTCTCCCCTTCCCCACCTGGACCCGATTGTACTATACTTTCTCCACGTGTCTTTACCTTTCTAGGAGAAGAAGTGGTCCCCACAAGGCAGGTGAAGCCAACAATAAACTAGATTTAAAAAAAGAAATATGGTGTCAGCATCTTGAAAGTTCTATCAGGCATTTACTCAGATCTTCAAGTAACATATAACATTAGGGGAAAGGGAGGAAACTAATGAGAAAATGTTCCTCCCTCCTAACTCCTACTGCCAGAAATACAAAGCTCACTTCAAAAGAAGAGAGAATTCTTTAACACAACTCTTGAGATGAAAGCAAGGTACTCTCACAACATACGATGCAGTGCTGGGGTTCATCATTCAAAGCACAATGCTGTGCAGGACTGCTCAAAAGTAAAGTCCAGTAAGCTCAATAGGACCTTACTCCCTCGTGGCATCCATGACCAAAGGAAGCTTTGAACTGGCACCTTTTAACTCACAGTTCATGTTCTGAATCACCACGCTATTCCAAGGTGTGTGTTCTGTCTTCTTTCTCTGTTTTTGGAAGGTAGACAATTGCCAAAGGCTCCCCGTTTCCAAGGAAGGAAGAGGAAGGCTTTCTTCAATGCAAGTTCAAACAGGGCAATTTTGTTCCAGCATAAGAAAATGAGCCTGTGCTAGACTGCCATAGGCTGGCTAATGTTTCCCCACTATAAAAGTTTATCCACTTCCTGCATCACAAAAGAGCTCACTAACCTGATTCTTCAGAACAGCAAAACAATAAAACCTCCCTGCAACACATGTATACAGGGCTAGCCCATGACGTTTTGCTGCTTGAAGCAAAGGATAAGCTGGTGCTCATATCTATTCTCATAGACACAGAGGCTACCTGAATTGGAAGTCTTGACTTTTACACAGATGATGAACAATATGCCGCAGTATAAATGAGGCAGCAGGCTAATTTAGGGAGCCTGGGACAGGCTATGTGGAATATGTAGTCCACACGTGTTCCTCCCAGCAAAGGGGAATATCCAGGAATGTCATGACACTAAAAGGAAGGCTACCACTTCTTTCCTCCAACATCTGTTGCCTGAAGTTATCACACTTCTTTGTCAGACAGTAGGGCTGGCACTGCACATAGATACATTGCAGAAGACTACACAAAAATATAGTACTTGTTGCTTGACTTTCTGCACTGGAACAAGGATGTAAGATCCAATGAGCCCCCTCATTTCCACACGGCTTCCCATGTCTTTCCCCCAATGCCCTTGTTGAACTGTTGTGCCAAATGCATTATCATATCCTCCAGCATATCACAGATCAAAACCAGTAGACATGTTGTCAAGCAATATCAGAGTGTGGTAAAAATGGACGAAGTTATTAATGAGGAAGACCAGACAATACGTTTTCTGTGGGGGGTTTTCAGGCTGTGAGGCCCATGTTCTGGAAGAGTTTACTTCTGATGTTTTGCCTGCATCTGTGGCTGGCATCTTCAGAGAATGGTTGGGTAGGCGTGTGTGTGTGTGGGATTTATATACTGTGAGTCCCTGTTGTAGAGGATATGTACATTTCCACACATCCCTACCCCACCATTCTCTGAGGATGCCAGCCACAGATGCAGGCGAAACGTCAGGAATAAACTCTTCCAGAACATGGTCTCACAGCCTAGAAAAAAACCACGGAAAACCTATGGATGCCAGCTGTGAAAGCCTTCGATTTCACAAGACCATACAAGGTAGAAGAGGCTGCAGCAGTTTGCTTTTGCCTGAGCCTACTACTGGGAAAAGTAAGATTCTGCCTCTTGGCTGAGTTAACTGAGTACAAACTACTTTTGCACTTTGAACTCAGCTGCAGCAATTGAAGTAAAGCTGAGGATAAAGGGGTAAAGTGGGAAGAGGAGAGAGAAACAGGGACTTTTTAAAAGCAGCTGAAAAAGTGGGGTGACAGGCAATTAATTGGGACAGTTCCTGCCAAATCCAGACAGCTGGAAAGTATACATTATTCGTTTTACAGAGGACCTTTAGCCAACCTATAACAGGCTTGAATGTACAGGGGAGAACAAACAGGCTAAGTCATCCTGGCCTAGAACACAAATTCACAAAAGCTACTAGCTCATTTGATCATTTACTTGTAAGAACTTAATTTGTAATAAGACATATGGCTAGCCTGGTTATTTGGAAGTCCTCTCTACTCATCATAGGTGACCAAGCCATTATTTACTAACCTACTTCCATATCACATTTCCATTTGTGTTCTGTAGAAAAAAACTATAGCTATCTATTCAAAATGGAGATGGACATGCTGGCCAGAGCTGGTTGGTGTGTGTGTGTGTGTGTGTGTGTGTGTGTGTGAGAGAGAGAGAGAGAGAGAGAATTGTCAGATTCTCCTTTTGCCATTTTAAAACTGAAAGTTGCAGAAAAGTTGTCAGGAATGAAAAGACCAAAAAAAAAAAAAAGAAGAAGAAGAAGAAGAAGAAGAAGAAGACAAAGAAGAAGAAGAAGAAGAAGAAGAAGAAGGAGAAGAAATTTTACAGGATTTCTGAAGAAATTTTACAGTGACCATGCTGCCTGTGTATACTCCCAAAAAAGTAACTTTCCCCAGCTCTGAGAAGTGTTAATCTTAAAAGCAACTCAAATGCCCAGGGAGTCAGTGGCATCTCTTTCCTTTTGGATTGTCAAGAGAAAAACATCATCCGCTAGACTGAGCTTTTTTGTGTCTGGGTGGGGTTTTGTGGAAAATAGTTTCAAAGCCACGCTAAGGAACCGGTAGTGCCCTCAGACATATTCCTCAAAGCAGACTGTTGGTATGTCCTGTTGTTCCAAGTCCCTGCTCCTCAAAACACACAGCTGGGTTAATAAACGGGGAAAGTCCCACATGGGGATCTATTTTGCCTTGTACCGTTGAACTGGTGACAAATCCTACCTTCAAATGTCAATAAGTTCCAGTGCCTTACATTTATTGCTATGAAGCTAACCGAGGTTGGATCTGCAATGTTTAGTTGGCAGGGACACATCTTTCATTTCTCATTGTTCTCAGACTCCTAGCCAAACAACATCCTGCTCCAGTAAGGACTGGATATTTTTTTCCTTTACTCACTCTCTGTCTCCAACTAAATTGCAGTAACAGCTAAGTCAGGCAATATCTGTACTGGAAAGTGTCCTCCAAGAAAGCTTAATTTAAGTCATGAATGCTGTATAGGTGAGAGGGCTTCTGAGCATATTGAGAGGGTATCCACCCTAACAATGTGTAATGACAACCCTCAGAGGGTACTACTGTTATTATGTTGTCATTATTATTAAACCAGAGGAGATGAACACTCTGACAAGGAATGGTTTTATAACTACTATGAAAAAGCCGTTACATCCCAAAACGATATATGCACTATACAGTTCTCCCTCCACATTCATGGATTTGGCATTCATAGTTTTAAGTATTCACCGCTTGAAAATATTCTTTAAAAAATAATAATCCAAAAAGCAAACCTTGATTTTGCCATCTTATATAAGGGACACCATTTCACAATGCTATTGCACATAATGGGACTTGAGTATTCACGGATTTGGGTATTCATGGGGGGTCCTGGAACCAAACCCCAGTGAATGTGAAGGGACAACTATATATCTCAATAGTGCACATCTCAAAATAAACATGTATATAAACACACATTTCCAGGGAAACATGGAAAACACAGCTGCTGTTCTGAGAAGGAAAATACTTTCCCACAGTGTACTGCAGGGCTGGGCAATTTGTGGCCCTCTGGATATGGATGGATTGCAACACCCACCACCCCTAGCCAGCATAGCAAATAGTGAGGCATGTTGGGAACTGCAGCCAAGCAACACTTAGGCTGCTGCCACACAGCAGAAATAATGCAGTCTGACACCGCTTTAACTGACATGGCTCAATGCTATGGAATTCTGGGCTCTAGTTTTGCGAGATATTTAGCCTTCTCTGTCAGAGAGCTCTGGTGCCACAACAAACTACAAGTCCCAGGATTCTACAGGACAGAGCCATGATAGTTAAAGTGGTGTCAAACTGCATTATTTCTGCAGTGTGGCAGCAGCCCTAGCTGGGCACAATTTCCCCACTCTTAGCATTGTGGATTTATTTTTTTTACAAAATCCAAATTAAAGATCAGTTTTACAAATGGCCTACAAAACTGGTTTAAAGGTCCTAGCATTCAAATCTAAATTGGTCTGATGCAACATTTAGCACAACAATGATACAATAACGAATCTGTTTAACCATCTCTAAACAACAGACTAACATGGCTGCTCCTTTGAAATACACAATTGGGTGCAAGTTTGCTCAGAAGGAAGCCCCTCCGAGTTCAGCGGGACTTATTGTTAGGTACATGTGTATTCAGATTGCAGCCGTAATATAAAAATAATAAGGGAGATCACAGAATCATAGAATTATAGAGTTGGAAGAGACCACAAGGGCCATCCAGTCCAAACACCCGCCATGCAGGAATCACAATCAAAGCATCCCTGACAGATGGCCATCCAGCCTCTGTTTACAGACCTCCAAGGAAGGAGACCCCACCACGCTCCGAGGGAGTGCGTTCCACTGCCGAACAGCTCCTACTATCAGAAAGTTCCTCCTAATGTTGAGCTGGAATCTCTGTTCCTGGAGCTTGCATCCATTGCTCCGTGTTCTAGTCTCTGGAGCAGCAGAAAACAAGCTTGCTCCACCCTCAATGTGATACCCCTTCAAATACTTAAACAGGGCTATCATATCGCCTCTTAACCGTCTTTTTTCCAGGCTAAACATACCCAGTTCCCTAAGTCTCTCCTCTTAAGGCATCATTTCCAGACCTTTCACCATTTTAGTTGCTGTTCGTTGGACATGCTCCAATTTGTCAATATCCTTTTTAAATTGTGGTGCCCAGAACTGGACACAGTATTCTAGGTGAGGCCTGACCAAGGGACTCATCTGACCAATAAGGGAGATGATGATGATGATGATAATGATGATAATAGACAGTCGAACATGGCTACCCCTCTGAAATATACAATTGGTCTACTCAGAAGAAAGCCCCTCTGAGTTCAGTGCGACTTACAGCTAGAAGAGTGGTGTGTATTCAGATGCAGCTTGTACAGAAAAATAATAAGGAAATAAATAATGGTGCTGCTGCTGCTGATTATGATGATGAAAAACACCACCACTAGTGACCAATGGGGTTTCCTTCTGAGTCAACCGGTTTAAGGCAGGTTAATACCACTCACCTTCAGCTGCTCCTGAGAACATATAGGAGACCTGCCACCTCCAAGGGTAATATATATATATATATATATATATATATATATATAGAAAAGCCACGTTAATAGGATTTGGAAGATAGTGAGGCTCCTCCTGCAAGGAAGCTGCGGCAAAAAGCCAGCCGGGTGAACCTGAGCCACCCAAGACAGCATCAGCATTTGCAACGCCTCCTCCTCCTCCTTGGCTTGGATTTGCAACCGGGGGAGCCTTTTTCTTCTGGTCGCCCCCCATCCCTCCCTGCTGCAATGCCTTTCCTAAAAGGGCCCCAATCCTCCTTGGGGCTGATGTTGCTCCCTTCCTTCCCACCTCACTCCCCCACTTCCAGATTGTAACAGACTGTAACAAATTCGCATCCAGAACTGTTGCAAAGGACTCACCTTGCAAGGCAATGCAATGGGCAACAGTAGCAGCTTGGGGAAAAGAAAGAAACAGCAGGCAGGAAGCGATCGCCTCCTCTCTCCGCCCAGGCACAGAAAGGTGGGGCTAGAGAGTCCTCCCCCCCCCCATTCCCAGCCTTTATTCAGACCTTTCCTTTCTTCCCTCTCGTTGGTCGGAAGCAGATGTTCCAGCTACCCAGTGGCTAGAACTAGGAAAGGCAAGGGAGAGCTTCCCAGTAGCTGAAAGATCTGCTGCAGGCTCTTCAAAAGCAAACCTCTCCCAGGACTGGCCTGGAAAGGATGGGGAGGCAACATGGTTGCTCCAAGAAAGGGGGGCTGTTGGTCCTGGAAACAGACGAAACCCATTTTTGAATAGATTTGAGTGCTAGGACCTTTAAACGAGTTTTGTAGGCCATTTGTCAAATGGATCTTTAATTTGAATTTTGTAAAAAAAAAAAAAAATCCAAAATGCTCTCTCCTCTCTCTCTCTGTGGCTTTTCTTTGCAAACAAAGATTCAGGAAGGACTCATCCCTGCTAAGAGTGGGGAAATTGTAGCCAGCTAGGGCTGCTGCCACACTGCAGAAATAATGCAGTTTGACAGCACTTTAACTCCACCAAAAAAAGGGGGATGCTTTTATTAGCCAACCAAATGCAAAACACATGATGCAAGCTTTCTTTCTTTCTTTCTTTCTTTCTTTCTTTCTTTCTTTCTTTCTTATTTAATAGACTATAAAACTGGAAAAACACAACTAGCAACATACATATACACGAAATAAAAATAAATAAATACATAATGGTAGCATCTCATACAAAAAACTATTCCATTGTATGTAACGTTATTGCTTGTTACTTACTGCCTGTCCTCTAATTTCAAAAATCTGGTGCTAATTACACAAAAACTAGCCTGTTCATTATCAGATAATATGTTCATCTACAGATTATTTTCATATTTTGATTAAGTTTATATTAGACAGCAATAGCAATAGCATTGATATTTATATACCACTTATCAGTGCCAAAAGCACTCCCTAAGCAGTTTCCAATGTTTTAAGCAACTGCCCCCAACAAGCTGGGTACTCATTTTACCGACCTGCGGATAGACGGAAGGCTGAGTCAACCTTAGAGCCCTCTGGGATCGAACTCATAACCTTGTGGCCTGCAGTATCAGCATTTAACAACTGTGCCAGCAGGAGATAATATAAAAGAAATAATAAACGTGAATGTCAAACATATCATAGTATAACTTCTACTATACTTCAGAAGCTTGTTATTGCAAACTTCCCCCATTTTTCTTCCCATAGAGGTAGTATACAATTCCATTCTTCCTTAAAACTGCTTATTGATTTGTTGTCTAATAGGAGAGTTAATTTATCCAATTCTACTGTTTTGTGTAATTGTATTAGCCATTCATCAACTGAAAGTATCTCGGGTTCACCGCCCCCCCCAATATTTAGCATATAGTATCCTTGCCATTGTAATCATGTATAGAATCACCCACCAGTGTTTTGTCTCTAATTGTTTATCCAACACATCTAGTATAATTAAAAAGTATAATTCAGGCCACATTATGATGCAAGCTTTTGAAGCTCTACTGGCTTCTTCATCAGGCAGAATATTTTTTTTTAAGTGACCATGTTGGAGTCACAGGTCTACATGCTGTTTCAGATGTTACGTGTGCTGTTCAGGTGAGGTATCTCATGCAGGCAGAGGCCACTCCTGTTGGCTGCATGGCCAACATGGCTACCCTGGATGTAAATACTTAGGTTAAAAAAGAAAAATAGCAGATAAGAGAGGTGGAATTAATATTATTAACTAAGAAAACAGAATATGTGGGAAGTCTTATTTTTATTAGAGGGAGGGGGAAAGGGTTGTCGTGTTAATTGTGTGCCTAAGTATATGTTCGTCTTTATTGTGTCTGTGTTTATATATTTAATTATCAAATAAAAATTGTTTTATCCGAATTGTTGCTCAAAGTACACTGGGAAGGTGAGTTGGATCCAGACTTAAATTGTTAGAACAGATCTGTTGAAGTCACTGAAGAAAGTATGGACTTTATCAGACAAGACCCTTTTGCTGGCATAAAAAAAATCTATTTCTCCCCCACCAAACCCCTTTCTGGTGTGTGTTTAACTTTTCCTCAAGTCCAAAAACTAAATGGGTGTCTCTTTGTTCTGTGCTTGCCTTCTGTGCTGTGAGGTCTAGATGATGTAGTCTAGCACCACCTTGTGGCACATTAAAACATTACCACTGTTATTTTAGCACTACAAGTAGGTGTCCATATTATGACATTGCCTTTATTAGGTCAATCAAAAAGGCAAGAAATGTATTGTACTAGCTTTTGAAACTCAAAGCTTCCTCATCTAACTCAAAGCTTCCTCATCTAACAAAGATGATTTAAAAAAATGCAACGGAACTACATTACACTACAATGGAAGTGAAACTAAAATGTGGGGGAATAAAATACTCTCTGACTTAGCAACCTAGATAACATCATAAAAAGGGGGAAAGGAGGGAGGGTAAGGAATCTAACAGCACCTTCAAGACTGATTTATTTTAGCATGAACCTGGATTGCAGTCTACTTCTTTAGATGCACAGATGGAATGATATTATGCCATTTTGTATCTTTGGAGATTATCAGACGTGTCAAAAGTGGTGTTACAGCAATGCTAGGAGATCGCAAAAGGGCTCCCTTTTCAGACAACATTGTTCCCCCCTCGTAATGCAACCGTTCTGCTGCCATTCCACCGGCACTGCTTTCTATTGATGCGAGAAGCTGTCAGTATATCCCCTGTTCTGTTTGTGTTCCAGATTTGCCTGTGTGCAACAAGGTGCCCCGTTATGCTTGTGAGATCCCAGCCTCAATGGGCAGTCCCTGCCAGAACACTTCCAGGTGAGATTGGGACATCCAGATTTTTAAAATATTCTGATTGGGCATTTCTGTTCATTTTTATAACAATTTCCCAAATTTCTAGGACTTCTGGGTGAGGACTAGTGGTGGGTTGACATCGCTGCATGAGCTTTTAAGCAGCAAAATAAGCCAGCAACATAATCCCCTGGCCAGGACCAACAGAAAGCAATACAACAGGAACTATAAACACAAAATGTTTAATTAACTTTGGAAAGGATCTTTGCTGAATAAGAAGTACTTGTACACATACAGGAAGTATCTTAGCCATTGAAAAAGGCATTATTCAGTAAAAGGAGTGCTGTATTAAATGGAACTTCCGTTTTAATTCCATCTGCTTGCCTAGAAGTAAAAAGTAGAGCTATATAGCTCTAAGGTGGAAAGAACTACTGTTATGAGTCCATCAGACATTGTTATCCGCTACTGCCATTACTCTGTAGTGTATTGAAAGCAATGGAATTCTGTCCACTTAAAACCAATAGAAAATAACCCGTAGGAATGCAAATTCCAGCATCAGATGTGAACAAGAAAAGTCATCTGTAAAGCATACATGAACATGTGAATGGGTTTAAAGAAGTTCAAAGCAGAGTTTAATAATCAAAATTCCCAGGCAAGGGATTGATCCTGTCCGAGGCTCTTTGTGATTTTTCTAGAAAAGAAGGAGGGAAAAGTATTAGTAGAGGAAGGGCGTATCTTCCACTTTCCATGAACAGAGAACATCCCCTCTGTTGATCAAACCTCAGATTAAAGTGGTCCTGGATGTAAAGACATGGCAAACAGGGGCTCAAAGGCAGTCAAGCAAGTTTCCATCTCAAGAAGGGGCGCCAACGGCCAGCTGCATCTAGTCCAATGAACTGTACATCATTTATTCCTAGAGCAGCCTGCTGCAATCTGGTCCCCGGCAAGTCTATGGTGGCCAGGGATAATGGGAATTATAGTTCAACATATCTGGAGAGCATCACGTTGGGGAAGGCTGAGTTAGATTGTAAGGGGTTGTCTATATAATGCAAAAAAAGTGGATTGCTCCAGTGTAAAGGCAACTCGCAGCAGCTATGATTTGTCTTATTGGTCCCCCACCTGTTTTTTTAGGTAGATTGCAGGCATGTGATGCTATCTGCATTTGCTGTGCAAACGGGCATGCCTGTGAATCAAAATGGCGGCCACGAGTGAATTACTTGCATTTTTATTTTCACCAGTTGCCACTGTCGAACAGTATTTTTTTTTAAAAAAAAGCATATCTAAGGTGTGAAAGTATGATATTTTGCCTTAAGAGAAAAGCAAAAAAATCCCAACCCCCCTGTTTATCACATTAGTGCTCACTTGCTAAGGTGAAAAAAAAAAAAGGTGGTTCCAGGCGCTTGCCTTGTTAGCAAGCCCCGCCCCATGTGCTCATCCAGCCAATCAGCTTTCAGCTTCTGCTTCCTTGGGAAAGTGAATCAATTTGGTCAATTTGGTCACTTGTCCCAATGAGCAGGAATGTACATTCCCCCCGCCATTTTTTAAAAACTCAGGGAAAAGCCACAAAGGCTTTTCCTGCGGAGTATATGGCATATTTAGCCCCCCTCCTTCTGAATACGGCAATATGATGTGGGACACCATTAAGACAGGGTCGTATTCTACTCGTATTCTGTTAGGTGTATTTTTGCCATTTAGACAATCCCATAGCCTACAGCACCTGGTATTCATTGACAGTTGACTGGCGACTTAAAGGCACGTATACATACCCACATGGTTAGGCGCTTGAGAGCCATAAACTTTGCCAACTGACTTGAAATCACTTGGGATTTACAAGTAGATCCCAATCTTCTCCCTGCCCCAACCTATGCATTGAGTGTAGAAATCAAAGGCAGGAGGATTTTTACCTCAGCCCAGTAGATAGAGACGTCACTACAGAGTACATTAATGGTGGTTCCAAGAATAGTCCGGTCAGCCGTTTCCCCCTGCTTGAAGGAGTAGGCCAAGCTGTCATCTCCTGAGACCTTTATGAAACAAAGGGAAATTGTTAATATAGGTAATACGCATCTGAACATAGATTTTCCTTAAGAGTCTGGTTATTTAGCTTGAAATACTGGCATGGAACCAAATGGGCCCCCAGCTCCTGATGGACTACAACCCAACATTGCCAAAAAGTGAGGGATGATGGGAGTTACAGTCCTATAACATCTGGAGGGCCTTATATTCTAAGGCCCTGGCTTAGGAATGTTTGGAGTGGGCTGGAAGGATTGCCTCATTGTTCAAAGGAGATACATTGACATTAAATCAAATCTGTTAGTACACTGATGGCTAAAGCACATCTATCTGAACTGTTAGTAAAAAGGGAATGAGATGAAGGAATGAGGATGCTGAGCTTTGTTTCTCAAATGATAACTAGCTTCCAGGCGACAATATATTCGTTCAGGGGAGTTTCAGATCATTTATCCAGGTGTGTTCCTGCCACTGAGCTCATACATTACAAATGATTATTTTACCATCCATTGTTTTGCCACACACCAATACCTTCTCTTTAGCTTTTTAAAAAATCCTCTTTGTTTCTGGCAGATGGATGGGATGAACAAGCTGTCTTAGATAGTGTGGCCATTCCTACTACTTCCCCCTGCTCTTGCATACTGTACCCTCTGTGGGGCAATATCCCATCCTTGACATCTCATCCTTTCACACCTGTTTGTCGAAGTGCTTGATTAGCTGGGTGATGTCATTTAAATTGGGCACGTCAACCAAATCCATTGCCACCACTGAGCATTGTCTTCTTTTGTGAATTCGGAAGGCAATCAGATGCTAGAAACAAAGCAAGAAGCAAAGAAGATTTCAGGGCAAATTAAGGACAGTTTAGGCAATTAAGATGTGCACAATTGGACCGCTGGCACTCTGCCATTAATTCTGGAGACATCAATACTGTGCATCTTTAAATAGTCACATACCCAAATTGACCCCAAAGTACAACAAAGCTAAGGTTTTATGAGTCACTACTAAAGCAACATATAATCTAAAGAGCTGCATAGGATGTTGCTGAGCATCCTGATGGGACGTAACTCCAATTTTACTTACTGACCCAACTAGAGGTGGTAAAATGTCTTGAACCATTTTGATTCCCACACAGAATCTCTCTCAGAACTTACATGTTGATAGTCATAGATAACAGTGGCTGAGGTTGTATTGCTCTGAATGTGAAATACAGCTACACTTTCCTGGTTGTTCACCATCACAGTTTGCTCCACCACATCACCATTTGCTCCATTTGTAATGCTTTTAATTACCTACAGAAGAGACAAGGTACAACACAGCAATGTATTTTGGGTATCTGGGGGACTTTGCATGGTTGGTTTCAAAGAGGACGTTTGAACAGTAAGTTCAGCTTGGTGCTTTAGGACTCAATCAGAATTAGGGAGGATCACAACAAGAAGGCACCAAGTGCCTTCCAGGGGAGTTCTGTAGCCAGATACTGGCTTTCTACTGCCTGAAAAACAACTACTGATTACTGGTGGGTTATTGTTGTTTCTAATAGTGGTATTGTTCAGTTTTTAATGATGTTGTTTGCTGCCATGAGGCTGATTTTACGCAGTTACCCCATGTGGTGATGTGCAATTAGCAGCTTTTCCAGTGGCAGTTGGTGGTTTCCATGTCAAGGGTACGTAGAAATCCACACCAGGTTTGAGCCTAAAAGTTAAAGAAGCTATCCATAGTGTTAAACCCTGGCCTCCAAATAGCTCCAGCACTTTGGACAGCTCCTGTAATGTCTAGACTGAAACAGAGGGTGCAGCCAGAAGGGAGAATTTGTAGCGAAAAATATCATCTTACCTCCTTATAGTTGCAGTGCCCATTTGTGCCCACGGCTAATTCGCAACCTTGCTAGAAGGGAATAGTTTGCAGTTTGCAGTTTACATGCCAGAAAAGAAATGGTGGCCGCAAGTGAGTTGCATCTGGAAAATCTCCCCCCATTCTTCCCCCCCCCCGCCTTTTTTAAATGACAGATCTGGAAGAGCTATTTTCCGCTTGAAAAAAATCTTCGTACTTTTGCTCTGCTGCTCTGCTACTTGAACGATCAGCTGGCAAAAAACAACAACAATGGTGGCTCTGGCATTGCAAGCCCTCCCTTGCAAGCCCGCCTCCTGCAAGGTCCGAGCAATCAGCTTTCAGCTTTACTGCATCCTCTTTTTGAATTAGTTGTACAGATGACCTATTATGCACATTTTCATGCACTTAAAAAAAAAAAGATCACAAGAAACAGAAAGCTGTTATTGCAGTCTATGTGGAGTTTTCAGCCCCCGTCCTTCTGAATATGGCGAATCCTGGCAGGGGCTCATCTAAACTAAAGGTATTCTGCCCACATTCTTGCCGGATTTTTTTTCATGTAGATGTCATGTAGATGCGCCCCTGGACACGGAAGCCATCAGCTGCCACTGAGCTTCTCAGTGAAGAAACCCTCAGGCCCTGTGGGTCATAGGTTCCCACTGATATTTCCAGGGAAATCTGTTGCTAGGGTCCTGTCAGCTAAGTTGCTAGGAGTGCCTTCAGAGCTGGACCCACCTTCTAAATGCTGTTAGCATTCTCTGAGATGGTCTACTCACCTTTTCAGTATGTTGCTGAGTAACGTGGACTCCAATGAGAATAGCTCCAATAATGATCGTGATCAGAAGCACCAGGATTACAGAGATGAGGATCGTTTGCTTCCTGTCCTTGGGCACTCTGGGAATAAATTTATACATCTAGGGAAGATAGGCATAGGCTTGGATGGAAAATGGGTGGGCATCACTACTCTCCCCACTCCCAAATCCCAACTACATAACATCATTTTTTCTTCTCTAGGATGGTCACTTCACATCACTCCGCAAACACCCCAAAGAAGATGTTACAATTCCTATGTGTAAGACACAGATTTGCATAAAAATTGTCTATCACAATCCCTATGTACATATGCAGAATTAGATATCATTAATATTATTTAGATGGAAATATTATTTATTGTACCATGGCAGGGGTTAGACCATGAACAAGTAGCCTTTCTCAGTCTGCTTCCCAGATATCCCTGATGAGCATTTACAAGGACCATGCTCTCCCTTCTGGTTATTTTTTGAAAAAAAGAAACACCTGACTGGACAACCCTATGGGCTTCATGAAGCCCCCATCCATTGTTGTACATCTCCTCCCCAGCAAGATCTCAATGCCCTCATATTTAATAGAAGAAGTGCAGCTGTCTTATAAAATAAGGGTGTGCTTACACAAAACAAAAGCTGGCAGAAATTCCTGGGACTTGGCAGTTTGGAAAGGGCCCCGGGGCCTGACAGCATGGCACATGTTTTTTGTTTTTTTTTCTTGAAAGGATCATTATTTGTTGATACTTTTTGACATCCATTCTAAAATTTGTAAATTTACAAGAAAATGATAATGGTATCTAAAAATCTGTCAGTTATCAGTCAGTATAACTCTCTGGAACCAAACAACAAAAAGCTCCCTTGTAAGCTGCCTTGAGTCCCGCCCTAGGGAGAAAGGCAGGATATAAATAAATGAAATAATAATAATAAAAACAAAACAAAAACAAAACCCAATTTATTTTCAAAAAATATTTCTAACTGTGTTTTCTATTAGTTTTCAAAAAGACAAGATCTCAGGTCAAAGTTATAAAAATATAAAAATAAACATTCTAGTGAAAAACCATCAGCTAGTGCATTTTGCTGGTAGTTAATTTTTAAAATGTGGGAGGTCAGGCAGGCTCCATACCTTTTGAGCTTCTGGTGGGCAGCTACCACTGTTTCATTTCACATGGCCTGCAGTTCTTAAAACCAGGTGTGCCAACATTTGCTACTCTAACTCTGTGTGGTTTTAAACAAGCTTAAAGAACTTGCTTCAAGTCTGCTTTGAAATGTTTTTATCTGTTTATATACCTTGATGACACTTGATCCCATCTGATCTTGGAAACTAAGCCCTAGTTAATACTTAGATGAGAGACCACCAAGATATTCCAGGGGCTGTAGGCTATATTTCAGAGAAAAGCAATGGCAAGCCACCACCTAAGAAAACACCATTAAATTCATGGGGTCACGTAAGCAGACAGGTGACTTGAAGGTACATAGGCGTGTACACACATCTGTTTATAGTTAATACTGTATTTTAAATGTTTTTTAAAAATCTGTTGTATGTTGCTGGGGGAGCCCTGGCACTGAGTGATGTTCAATAAATGGTATAAACAAATAAGGCTGCCCCATACATGTCAAATCTCTCACTCTCTAGCTTTTCTTCGCAAATGAAGATTCAGGAAGGACTCATCCCGTGCTTTCTGCAAGCACACTGATGACTAAAAAGGCCAACCCGAGATAGACAAGTCCAGTTGCAGAAAGCAGAGCAGAAGGTCTCCTTGGGTGATGTTTCCGGGTTGTGATTCTTTCTGCGTTGTTGTTTCTCTTCAAGACTTGTTCGGCGTGAGTTCTCAAATAAGGCTGCAGCATTGTAGATAGTGTGTCTCCAAGCCTCCCGATGTGAGGCCAGGGCGGACCATTGTTGGTGATCAATTTGGCCGAGCCTAAGATGTTGTTTCAGGGAGTCCTTGTATCGCTTTTTTGGAGTGCCCCTCTTACACTGACCCGTGGCGAGTTCACTGTAGAGTACTATTTTGGGGAGGCGATTGTCCTCCATCCTAGAAATGTGCCCTGCCCAGCGCAGCTGTGTTCTCAATATCATGGCCTCAATGCTGGTGATCCCTGCTTGCTCGAGGACAGCAACATTCGTCACATAGTCAGTCCAGTGTTTATTTAGGATTGTGCATATACAGCACTGATGAAAGCGTTCGAGGAGTCGTAGGTGGTGGTGATAGGTGACCCATGTTTCAGACCCATAAAGGAGAATAGACAGTACGATGGCTCTATACACACTGATTTTTGTGCTTCACCTCAGGTGTTTATTACTCCAGACTCTTTTGTAAAGTCTTCCAAATGCGCTATATGCCTTTGCTAATCTGTGATCGATCTCTTTGTCAATCTTGGCATCTGAGGAGATGATGCTTCCCAGGTAGGTGAACTGCTGAACGGACTTAAGCACAGAGTTGCCGATGGCAATGTGGGGATGATACATGTCGAATAGTTTTCACTCAAATGGTTAAAAAGCAAAGCAAGATGACTTACCGGGGGTTCTGATGCCATGTTGACCTTACAGTTTTTGGAGTCCATCCCTGCTGCACTTCAGTTTGAAAACTGCTTTAACTGCTTTCCTTTTATAGGAAAACCTATGGGCAAAATGGTGTCAAAGATTCATAACAAACTGGTAATGGGAAATACGATAATCTGTCATGGTGTCTGGCTTGGTATTTCATCACCTTCAGCTAGAGGTCAGAATTTCCACATGAGAAGCATGCCATGGAGACAGGTTTTGGAGACAAAACAAGAAATACCACATTTTAAACAGTGTTGTACCAGTAGCTTAGGCAATAATCTTGCAGAACACCACCAACTTTGATTATTGATATCCTTGTTCAGGCATTACTCAAAAGAAGGGTAATATAGTTATGAAGGGTTTGCAGGTTTGAGAATTTAGCTCAGTCGCAGAACATGTACAGTTTTCCAGGCCTTTCATGTATTGAAGGATAACTTAATTGCAATTGGAAGCCTTCATTATTTAGAGCGGCTTTCCACACAAGTTAGGACCCAGGGACCACCACTTCTGACACCTCCACATTGGGCAGCTGGGTCTGTGTTTACATTTCCCACTATGCCCCAGACTGATGCTTAGGTTAGAGCCTGTGTGGCATTGTAGGGTATCAAAATAGTAATATGAAGGCAGCCTTTTGGTGCTACTATTTAAATCACTGCTGAGGGAAGTGTAAGAAGTGACCCATAGGTTGCCAACATGTAAGAAGGGACCCATAGGGTTGTTGTTGTTAATTGCCCTCAAGCTGACTTGGACTCATGGCGACCCCATGAATGAGACATCTCCAAGACAATGTATCCTCAACTGTTCTGCTCAGGTTCTGCAGGCTCAGGGCCATGGCCTCCTTGATTGAGGGGCTTACCGCTCTCCAAAGAAAAGCAACATGGGAGAAGGAATGTTCTGTCTTCCATGCTGCCTTACCACTTGATATTGTTGTTCTTTTGTTCTGGTCCTGTGGGGAGACCGAGGTAAAACCGCATCCTTTTGCTAACCAGAAAAAGCTGTTAGCAAAAAGAAATGGGTTTACCTTATTCCCTCATGGGACGAGAGTGAAAGAACACTAGAAGAACGACAGTATCATGCAGAAAGGCAGTGCAGAAGATGGAACATTCCTGTTCTGCTGCTGCTTTTCTTTGGAGTGTGGTAAGGCCCTAAGTCTATCCATCTGGGATGCAGTCTTCCTCTTTTCCTCCTGCCTTCTACCTTTCCAAGCATTATTGTCTTTTCTAGTGAGTCATGCCTTCTCATGATATGGCTAAAGTACAACAGTTTCAGTTTAGTCATCTTGGCTTCTAGGGATAGCTCAGGTTTGATTTGTTCTAGACTCATTTATTGGTCTTTTTGGCAGTCCAGGGTTACCAGAGTAAAAACTAGAGAGGGCTCTTGTGTTTTTATAGTTGTGTAGAAGGGGGAATTCCAGCAGGTGTTGCTTGCCACACAAACAGGTAACAAGCAATATCTACCAAAATTCCCTTTTCTCTACAACTGTTAAAGGTACAGGAGCCCTCTCCAGTTTTCTCTCTGGCAACCCTAAGACAGCACTTTGCACAAGGCACCTTCAAATGTGGAACTGGGTCTGAATGAATAGCATCACTCAGGTATTTTGTGCTAATATCGGAATTAGTGTTGCCAGGAACGGAAGAACAACGTCATGCAGTAAAGCAGCATGGAAGATGGAACCTTCTGGCTGCCCTACCATTTTAATTTGGCGTGCGATAAGCCTCTCCCTGCCTAACAGTAGGGTGAAGTCTGCAGATCAGGAATATTTGGAAGAGGAGAAAGAATCTTTGGAACAGTCTGTTAATCACATTGGTCCTGTCTATACGAGGGGTAAATAATATGAACACATCCGAAAAAGCTGGTGTTAACAAGGATGTGAACAGCCTACACAGTTAAAACTCCCCCCTAAACTCTGCATGACCCCTTAGCCAACTGTCTGCCATGAGCCATCTACTGGTGATTTTAAATTTCCCACTGCCTATGTTTTTTTTTTTAAAAAAAACCTTCCGGTGGTAAGCACAGTTGTCATTTTGTCTTTACAACATAAAAAAAGAAAAAAGAGTAAAAATCGCTGTTTCATGGACTTACCGGACTCTCGCTTAGCCAGAAATCCAACATGGCTGCCAATGCCGATTCCCCTCTTTGCTAGGCCCACCCCCTCTGCTTGTCTGGACAATCAGATTCCCCTGCTTGTGCATATCTGTGCAAATCTGAGTGGTCAAACGATCACATATTCGCACGTTGTATGGATTTTTTAAGAAAAATTCGTACGAAGCCCTGTACATGCCGCAAACAGACTTTAGGGTGAGTTTTGCCGCCACCCTTCTGAATAATACGTATTTGTGCGATGGCTATCTGAACAGATCGCCGTTCATTTGCATGCTGTTCATATTTTTTTTATATACTTTAGACAGGCCCATTGTTCTCTTCAATAGTCAAAATATTCATACTCTTATAGAAGTGCTTTCAAAACCAGGAGTCCTTTCATATTACATAGTTATAGCACTTTAATCCTGTGGAAACCTGGGGCTAGTAGTTTGGTGAGGCATTTGTGTTCTCTGCCGGAGAATTCCAAAGACTCTTCCCTAAGCTACAAATCCCAGGATTCATTAGGATGGAACCATGCCATTTAAAATGGCATTATAGCACTGTAATTATGCAGTGTGTGAAAGGGGGCACTAGTACCCTCCAGATGTGTTGGACTACAGCCCCAGCACTTCAATCAGCATTGCTGGCTATGGATGATACTAGCTGTAGTTCAGTATCTCTGGGGAACACCTCTTAGATCTGGGCAGAGTTTCATACAAGGAATGGAGAGATCTGTGTTCAAATATCTACTCAACTATGAAGTTCACAAAGTTGCCTTGTGTCATTCACTACCTAGTCTGTTTTACAGAGCTGTTGTGAGGGCAAAATATGATAGGCAAACTGTGTATGTTGTTTTGAGCTCCTTGAAGGAAAAGAGGATATAAATGAAATAAATGAAGACGCGTGTTTGTGACAACAAAAAGAGCTTGGAAAAGTTACTTTTGGGGATTCTCAGGGTGGCTGAGAATTCTGGGACTTATAGCCCCCCAAAATTAACTTCTCCAAACTCTGACAACAAATCATGTATGGAAGATCCCCAGCCAAGTGGTAAGATGATTATTACCAAGTTCTAGCTGTCCCAGCACCCAAATACAGAAAAATAAAGGAATGTGGTATCAGTCTGGCTGGTGCAGCAACTTTTGTAGCTGTTGTTATCAAAATATACTTCCTGTACACAGTTGATAAGCATCAATTTATGATGCTGAGAATGATTTAAAAGAAGGCTCCCCCATGGAACTGTGTCTGAAATACATGTTTTGTAACCTAGCCAACTGAAAATGCTACCAGCATACAAAACTGGCAGGGATACACTTTAAAATACTGCACTGGAGGCTATAGGCCTCCATTTTTCTGCAAGGTTTTCCTCAAGGGAAATCTTAAGACACATTATCTACAGCAATATATCTTTGAATCTCCCTCCATGACATTTTGAGATATCTTAAGGAAAAAGCATTTTAGGTATCTGAGATCCTCTATCACATGAGAATTGTGTAAGAGGATTTTGGCTATTTTTGCTTTTGTTATTTTACCTCTCTCAGCACTTTCACCTAAGAGCAAAGATAAACCTAGTCAAAGATCAGGTTTCTTTCTTTTTTTTTAAACCACCCTTATGGATGTGACATCAACTGAAGTGCCTATGCTGAATCATTAATTTCCACAGTCACACTTAAATTTAGAGATCTTCAGTTGACCCATTTCCCCCCCCCCCGAGTTTGGCAAGTTGAAAGCAATGCATTCTTGTTGCTTGATATGAATTTACAAAATTATTTGTACAAAACTATTACAGTGTTTTTGTTTTTGTTGTTGGTTTTTGTAAAGTCCATTGTATTGCTGGAGAGAGGAGTTCCCATTAGAAGAGTCCATGCTAATTATGGGTGATCTTGGGTAAGTCACATACTCTTGGTCATCAGAAAACCCTGTTAAGTTCACCTTAGGGTTGCCATAAGTTGGAAACAACTTGAAGACACAAAACAACAGTCATGACTGAGCAGAGAAACATTTGCAAAATACAGAGTTCCCATGTTTTTTTATACTGCTAGGGATTGCAATTTAAGTTAGAGCTCAGTAAGTGTAAAACTTCTGGGGTTTTCTGTCACATGTGCCAAATAACTTGGCTGGCTTTGGGTACTATGCACCTTGACTTTTAGGCCAAAGGAAATAATTTGCTGCTGTAATTCAGGAAGCAAAACAGTTGCTCCCAGCCCTGGTGACTTTAACTGGATGTGTACATCTTGTTATTGCTATGTTTTAAAATTTAGTTTGAATTGATTTGTCTGTATATTTTAATAACAATTTTGGTTTTATTTCTCTTTTTAATTATTAGCTGCCTTGAATACCATTTTTGCCAGAAAAACAGGACAGACCTTTACTAATTGAAATAAATAAAAATAACCAAGGGGTTACATTCATGACAAAAGAGCAACTTTATAAACACCATATCACAGGGCCTGGACACTTTCTGCCTATCTGAAGATTATCCTAATTGACTATCATTCCACGGTGTCCCTAGTTGAAAGGAGATAGTATTTATTCAGAACAGAAAGAAACCTTGAACTAAACAAAACAGTTTCAGCATGTTCCTACTAATCCACACTTTGTTTTGATGTTCAAATGACACACTCTCTTTGTCTTCCTTGCTCTCGTGCTTTTTCCATTGAACACTGTATAAAGTAACTTCACTCATGATTGAGCAACCAACATCAAACAGGCATCATGCACTGCTCTGACTCGGTCATCTTTGTCTTCACTGTGGGTTTCATCATATCTTGGCCTAAGCTGCCTGGTATTTCTGCACAGAAAGGTAAGATCATGACTGATTTAAAACAGACTAGAACCCTCAGCTCTGTCAAGTTTAACAGGTCCTGTAGCATCATTTAAAAAGTATGTTAATACAATTTTCTTGTATTCATAGACCTCTCCTAATCTGAAGTCCTACATTATATTTATGTAGTTTGTGCATAAATTTGGTGTTAGATTAGATCTCCATTTCAGGCATCAGCTAGACTTTAGTCTCTTGTGACCTTAAGAAACTCAGAGCTCATCTACACTGGACACAGTGTTGGGGTGTAGTGCTTTTCTTAGCTGATGTTATTTTTATTGTTCTATTCATTTATATCCTCCCCATTGATGCCCCCTTGTCATAGGGGAGAGGCTTGCATACCCTAATGAAGTTTTGAGCTATGCTGGCAGTGGCATAAGAGCAACTGGTAGGACCTCCCATGCCAGACAGGTCAAAACCAAAGGGTGTGACAAAGAGCATCAAAGGGCAGGATGGGCTCTCTAGCCTTATGGCAACCATCCTAGGAGAAGGAAAACTCTAATCCCAAACCCGGGAAGATAGTGCTCATCCAACCCTGTAAGGTCAGCGCTGTATACGTACAATCCTAAATATACACTGGACTGACTATGTGATGAATGCTGCTGTCCTTGAGCAAGCAGGGATCACTAGCATTGAGGCCATGATATTGAGAACACAGCTGCGCTGGGCAGGGCACATTTCTAGGATGGAGGACCATTGCCTCCCAAAAATAGTACTCTAGGGTGAACTTGCCATGGGACAGTGTAAGAGGGGCTCTCCAAAAAAGCAATACAAGGATTCCCTGAAACAACATCTCAGGGTTGGCCAAATTGATCACCAACAATGGTCCACCCTGGCCTCACATCCAGGGCTTGGAAACTCACTATCCATAATGCTGCAGCTTTATTTGGGAACTCACACTGAACAAGTCTTGAAGAGAAATGACAATGCAGAAAGAATCACAATCCGGAAACATTACCCAAGGAGACCCTCTGCTGTGCTTTCTGCAATCGGACTTGTTTATCTCGGATTGGCCTTTTTAGTCATCAGCGCGCTTGTAGAAAGCGAGGGATGAGTCCTTCCTGAATCTTCGTTTGCGAAGAAAAGCCAGAGAGAAATTCATTTATATCCCACCTTTTCCACAGTACTGAGACTCAGGCAGCTTACAAAATGCTATAACAAATTAAAATACATTACAAAAACATCAATAAGAATAGATAAACATTATCTGAACATTCAATCAAACAGTCTATAGCATTAAGACCATATAAAAATCCATTTAAAACAGAGGATAAAAATAGACAGCCCGCTATTGTAATAGACAGCCCACTGTTAACAGCCTATTGCAGTCAGTTTCAGAGCGGGTTTGTCATTACCTTTTTCTGACGCTGAGAGAGTGTGACTTGCCCAACGTCAATTGTGGATTCGAACCTTGATCTCCCAGAGTCCCCATCCAGTATTCAAATCACTATACCATGCTGGCTCTCCTCTCAGCTTACTTACTACTTTTATTCACAAGATACAAATAGTTCTTCTCTTATCTCAGTGTATTTCCCAGTAGTTTCAATCAATTACCACAACTTTTTACTTCTTAGCTGAATGTGGTACTTTTATCTGCCCTGGTACACTTCAGTACCTTTTACATCCAAAATCCACATGGCTCCTATTGGGAGTGCTTCTGTTTGCAATGACATGGATTGTGGGTATTAACTTTGCACAGTACGGTATTTGAGAAGTTCTGTTTCTTCCCTATTTTCCCTTTATTTTTTTCCTGTTCTGTTAGTCTAATGCTGTACTGCCTGACCTTTTTTTTAAATGTACAGTATTTCTCATGTACTAGAGCACTTGAAATCTTTAAAACATTTAGAAATACAGAAATACAGTTCAGACATCTAAAGAAATGTGGGACAGCAATAGAAGTACTCAATATTTTTAGTGTCTCACCTTAGCCATGCTACCAATTTAGGGACTGAAGGTGAATTTTGTTTGATGGGGAGAATTCTTATGGGGAGGACAATGCCCATACTTTGTCCTTCCCCCAAAGCTACATCTGAGCCCTCACAAAGTGCTCCATTTTTTCACATTTTGTCCTGTCCTGCCTGTCTATGTACTTGCCTCTGTATGGAAGAGGGTGACCAAAATGGTGGGAGGTCTGGAAGCCATTATACCCTATGAGGAGCAGCTTAGGGAGCTGTGTATGTTTACCCTGGAAAAGAGAAAGTTAAGAGGTGACATGATAGCCATGTTTAAATATTTGAAGGGATGTCATATTGAGGATGGAGCAAGCTGGTTTTCTGCTGCTTCAGAGATTAGGGGCCCATCTACACAAGGGGAAAAAAATCTAAAGTTTTTCTGGCCTCTGAAGCCCCCATAAGGGCTCGCATTCCTGATGGCAGCTACAAGTGATTTACTCACGTTAGTTCTTCACAGCTGCCGGTTTTTTTTTTTAAGTTGTCCCAAGGTATGCTGGTGCGATAGAGTGATTTTCCAATTTTATGGGACAGCAAAACAAAAAAAGATTCATCCTATTTTATTGCCTTAGCGAGTAATCACTAAGGTGAAAATCCAACATGGTGGCGGCAGGTGCTTGCCCTGCTAGCAAGCTCCACCCCTGCTCTTGCCCGGCCAATCAGCTTTGTGCTCCCCTTCAAATTTTTTGTTGTTCGATAGTCCAAACAAGCAGGAATGCACACCCCCTTGCAGTTTTTGAAAAAGTACGGGGAAATCTGCAAAGGCTTTTACCATGTTGCTTTTGCCGTTTTGGGCCCCTCTCCTTCCGAATATTGTGGATTGGTGCTGGATCCCATTTAGACAGGTAGGATTCCCAGCAAATTCCATGAGGGTTATTTTTACCATTTATATGGGCCCTAGGACATGGAGCAATGAACACAAACTACAGGAAAAGAGATTCCACTTAAACATTAGGAAGAAATTCCTGACAGTAAGAGCTGTTTGGAAATGGAATCGGTTGCTGCCTAGGAGTGTGGTGGAGTCTCCTTCTTTGGAGGATTTTAAGCAGATGATGGATGGCCATCTGTCAGGAATGATTTGATTGTGTCTTCCTGCATGGTATGGGGTTGGACTGGATGGCCCTTGTGGTTTCTTCCAGCTTTATGATTCGATGATTCTCTCAAGTCTTCCAATTTGACTCTTTGGAGATTTTCACACAGGGCCAAAATGCCCCGTTACTGCCCCGCTACCTCCTCTCCCGTTCCTGTCATGGAATAACATAAATCTTTCACACACTCACCTTAATTCCGCAGCAGGAACAGGCTCCCCCTCCCCTTGCTGGCTGGCCATAAATGCAGCCGTCGTAAGGCTGCTTTTACGACCGGCCATCTGAAATGTTATCACATTATCACGTGATAATGCCGGACGGTAAATTTAAAAAATAAAGCTCCCCCAAACATAAAATCAGTTCATCAAGCAGAAAAACACTCTTTAAATCACACAATCAAAACAGGGAGGGTAAAATAAAGGGGGCCACTTACCTGGATGTCGAGATAATACCAGGAAGTGCTCGGAACGGACCTCCCCTCCACAGCTGTCATTTTGGAACAGGAACGGGGCTCCTGTTCGCACACCTGTGATTGCGTGATAGCAACGGAACGGGAGGTCTATTCATGATGAAAAATCATGATTACATTGTTCTGGAACAGTCACGGGAGTAGGATGGATGCAGGACAGAATGGGGACAACGTTGTCCGAGAGGGGAAACCTTTTCCAACCCTGTTCTGTTCCTGCCATGGGATATATAGCCCGTGTGAAAATCTCCTTATATTGTAGTTGTGGGGTACATTTGGTGTTGTCAATGTTCTAGACTATAATTTTTATGATCCTTTACCAATAGCCATGGTTGGTAAGGTAAATGGGTGTGTAGGCCAAAAACATCTGGAGGGCCAAAGGTTTCCCACCCCAGCCATAGTGGGTACCTTATTCTAGGATTCCCCAGTGATTGTCCCAAAGCCCATTCCAAGCTCCTGGAAAAGTATGGAGCCCACTTCCATTGCTACCTCACCTCTCCACTTATCAACTTCAGGACTGGATTCACAAACATACTTCAAATGCCATTTTTATCTGAGCTGCAAAAGACAGATTAGAGTATATAACATATGGCTTTGTTACTTCCTTTTCTCTCTTTCTCTTTCTCTCTCCCTCCTTCTCTCTTTCTCTGTCCCAGGAGCTCTGCCTGCAAGATGTAGACGCCCTCCAAGATATGGAAGATGCAGAGCATCATTTCAAAACTTTTACTTTGATGCCAAGAAAAGCATGTGCCGGACATTCATTTACAGTGGCTGTGGAGGCAACAGAAATAACTTTCCAACTCTCTTGGAATGCATTTATGAATGTGAAAAGTTTGGTAAGCACAAAGACCTTTTCCATTTTCCTAAGCCTTCTAGATTCATGATGTTTCAAAGCTAAAATGTGCTTGAGGGCTTGTCTTGAGGTTTGAGGATAAAATACATACTCACCATGGATCTGGTGTGATGTGTTCACATGGCACACACAGTGAACCTGTTCCTAGCTGTTAATCCAGTTTCACAGAAAGTGCAAATTGCTCTGAAGTCTCCAGGGAACTTGAAAGTGGCCCTGGCATTTTGAAACTCTGGAGTGGGCCCTGGTCACTCTACCCCCTTATTGTTGATTACAAGGATACCACTTTCTGACCTCGCCAGGAGTGATGGCGATGGTCAGGCTCTCACAGAGAGCTACTTGGCCGGTAGGTAAGGCAGTGGCAGCAGTGACAATGAAGGGGATGAGCCAGTGGGGCTGATGTGTGCCAGTATGTGTCAATCTGGGGCAGCTCCTGAGCATAATGCTCCAAACTGGCCCTGGATCACAGTGCCAGTGTAGATGAGCCCTAAAACATTTCCTCTTGTTGCTCCAGCATGTTTATTATACTGGTTTTATTCTTTGAAGCTGGAGTTATGTTGTAATCAATTGCCTGACTTCTTATAATTTTCTTTAAAGTTGTTATTGCAACCCAGATGGTTAATTTTGTTCCTTGGCAGCAAATCGATATTGTCCCTCCTCACTCACTCACTCACTCAATCAGATCTTTCTTAATAATCAAGACAAACCTGTACTTTTCCATTAACCTTAATAATAAACTGGTGAGATTCCAACTGTAGCACACCAGTATCTTGTTGCCCATTGATAATGCTATTGTTATTAGTCTGTTTCTTTGTTTTTAAATTTTTGTAAACCACTTTATAGGGCTGATGTGCCCACAAATTAGGTGGGAGGAGCAGGGCCAGAGAGTGGCAGCAAGGTGTTGGAGGACAGAATGGCATCTATCATATGATCTGTTTTGCACCCCTGAGCCTGCTTCCTTTAAGTGTGGTAGAGGATACTCATCCATTGCCTTTGCTAGAGTAGGATTCAGTTGATCTTCCTGTCCCTTCTGTACACGGAATAAAGTAGAGGTGGCCAGGGCTCCTCTCCATTTCCCTTTGAAATGTTTTCTCGAGTAGCTTATCTCATCCCTGGGGACTCACATCAAATAGTCACTATGCTGTTCTGTAATTATTGTTCTCTTTCCTTTTCTCAAAGTACTCCGCACGTCCTGGACAAATCTGGCTCATTGGAGGCGAGGTATGTTCTCTATTGTCTGGACTTGTAGAACTCTGAACTTGTTTAAAACAAGCAGATGACAACCCATAAGCTAGGAAACAATCAATAGGTATAGTAGAATGGGTGGGGGCCCAGGCATTCAGAGGTTGAATGTGGATTCCCCAGGCCAGCCATTTAAGGCTATGAATCCCAGGGACAGGCAAAATAACTCCTTCTTGGTTTTACACACCCCAAATCTTGAGCTTCATGGGTAACAAACTACCAGAGGTAGCTACTGACTCCCATGTCAGATGGGCACTTTGGGTTTTAGCTTGAGCTTTAAAGGAGCTACCCGATGTGCTGAACCTCATTTCCAAAAGACGTTCAGCTTCTTGGATAGCTCCAGACAAAAACCCAGGATGGATTTATCATTCCACTGGCCTGGGAGCCACCAATTGCCACTGTATTAAGAAGTAGACTGTACACTGCGTTCACCTGAGAACCTGCCTGACTGTATACTTCCCTCTCAGGCCTCTCATATTGGCTTCCTTTCTTTGGGTTACAAGGACCTGTCCAAATACCTCCTGAGGCATTTGGCTTTGCTGTGCCTGTCCTTCCACTGGTTTCTTTAACAAGTAGGGATCCAGTTTTACATTACAGAGGGGTGGAGAAGCCTGTAGAGCCTGAATAGATAACCTGGAAGCCTCTGGATGTTTTGGACTACAGCTGTCATTATCCTTGACTACTGACTGGGGCTGATAAGAATCATATCCCCAAACATCTGGAGGGTACCTGATTGCCTACACCTATTGTAAAGGAATGAGGCACAAAGTATAGCACCTTCCTCCTACTCTTCCTGTGGCCTGTGCCAATGGCCAAATGCAATTTCAGGGTTATCATCTTGTGACTCCACACATATTTGCCCAGCACTTAAGTATCTTCAGCAAGCCCTTTGTATCAGCTCTTAACACAGGACCGGCCCTAGCATCAGACAAAATGAGACAACGAAGGGCAAATGGACAGAGCTGTACATGCCATAGGACCTGCTCTACACCTTTCCCCAACCTATGCGGTTGCTCTCAGGTGAGGTAGAGTATGCTGTCTTGTTACCTATGAATCTTATTCTTATTATTTAAGCCCTACATGGTTTGGGTCCAGGTTATCTACAAGATCACCTCCTCCCGGATAATCCGCCCCATATACGTAGGTCCTCTGGGGGACATTTGCTCCAGCCAGATAGGACTATGTTGCCAACTGTCACCCAGATAACTTTGGCTTCAGCTATCCCTAGACTCTGGAATTGCCTACCAGAAGAGATACGACAGCTAAATACACTGTCAGAATTTAAAGTAGCATGAAAGACCAGTCTCTTCCGGCAGGCCTATCCAGATGATTTTTAATTGTGCATTCTAAACTGTGTACTGATTGTTTTAAAATGTCTTAGGATTTTTTCAGATGCCCCAAAACCCATCAGGAGAGGGCGGGAGAGTACGTGCTATCCTGCGGCAGGGGGTCAGTTTCGAATGACGTCGTCCCCCTCTCGTCATCGTCCGTGTTACTTCCATGTTCGATCTATTGCAAAGGTGCCACTTTTTACTCACGAAAAACTTCTGTGAGTAAAAAATGGCACCTTTGCAATAGATTGAACACGGAAGTAACACGGACAACGATGGGAGGGGGACAGCATCGTCCGAAACTGACCCCCTGCTGTGGGATAGCCATGTACCTCTCCCGCCCTCCACTGATGGGTTTTAGGCCATCTGAAAAAGTCCTTAGTCTCACCTGTTTTTTAAATTGATAAGTTTTAACTGATATGAGTTTTAACTAATATTATGTTTATATGTTAATGTGTTGTTTCCCACCTCGATCCATAGGGAGAGGCGGGTAAGAAATAATACTAATACTAATAATATAATTCCAATGTCACTGTTTGTCTAGTTGGTTTCTGCACATGGAATGGGAGAAGTGCCATCTTGTCCTTTCCCCCAAGCAGCAGAATGTTTGGAAGTGGCCTTGCCCTAACAAGTTTTCACCCATGTTGCCTTAGTGATGTGCCAAGTTTATTGTAAGGGATTGCTCCCACTTTTTCTGTCTCTCCTATTTACATATGAACCATGCAAGCCCAAAGGAAATTGCAATAACACTCTGTCCCTAGAGATTCAATGCTTTCGCATATCATTCATACCTATGTGTCAGAAGAAGAGATGCTGTATTTGAACATTGTGGCTTCCCTCCCCTTTCACTTTCTCCTCCAGATACACCTCCAAAATGCAAACTCAGACGGAGGATAGGATGGTGCAGAGCTAGCATACCTCGCTATTATTTTGATTCCTGGAACAAGAGATGTAGGCCCTTCATTTATAGTGGTTGTAGAGGCAATGAGAACAATTTTGCATCTTACAGGTTGTGTGCTCAGGAATGTGAACCATTTGGTAAGGATGAAGAATGCTTTATATCCTGCTCTGTCCCTCAATAGTATTCATGCAATAATGGTATTCCTACAACAGCCTTGGGAGCTTCTGTCCTTTAATAATGGAGGAAGGAAGTATCTTTGCAACTGAGAATAGAGGCATCCTATTTAAGAATCTGCCATTCTTAAATAGGGATGAAAAAAACAACACTGGAATTAACTGAATTCTTTTACAGATTTATTCATGTCATTTATCCTAAGAAACTGTTAGCAAAACTGTGCACATATCTTTTTGTATTGTCTTGTTGTTGGGACCAAAAGAGAGACTTGCTTGAGTCCTAAGATTCTTGGGAGAGGGCTTTCTTTTGGTCCCAACACTGAGATAAGCCCATCTAGTGAGAAGGACCTTTTCAGTGGCTTCTCCCATACTATAGAATTCCCTCCTATGGGAGACTAGTCTGGCCCCCTCTTTGCTTTTCTTCCTGCAGTGAGTGAGGGAGTAAGTAAATAAGACCTTTTTATTTAAATAGGCATTCAGCACATAACTGGTTATTCAACAGAAGAGCTTTTTAATGGTGTGCACACACTGTACATTTGTCTGTGTGTTTATTTTTCTTAAATGATTTAATACTGTTCTAATTATTAGCATCTCAACATAATAGCCAATTTATTTTTAAAAAACTTTTCTCATCAGGTTTTTAGTCATACAGTTGTTTAACCTTGTTGTAAGCTGCCTTGGGTCCAAAGTCAGGAGAAAGGCAGTATATAAATAAATAAATTAAACTCAAAAATACATCTCTCACCATTGGGAAGAAAACACAAGTGGCAGATTCTTTTTCTTTTATTCCCTCCCCACGCCTTGGAAATAAATGTGCACAACTCCAAATGTGTATTGTTTAACAAAATGCACAAAGACTCCTTAGTCAGTGGGTAAAATGGAGACAAAAATACATACACTAAAAAAAAATGGGTTTAAAAGTATGTGAATTAGGGAAAATGTGTATCAAAATAGAGATGAATGCACTATCTTGCAATGTAGTATGAAACAAAGGACTTTATCAGGACACCCACCAGAAAAGTTCTTTTATGCTGGCAAAAGAACACCACCACCACACTTACCTTGAGCAGCATCCATGAGGCTTCCCTGGCAGTAACGGAGCACAAACAGAGCTGTTTACTTCCAGGGTTGAGATCTTGCTGATTCTTGTGAGAAGACACTAGTGTGGGAATTAAAAAACAAAATAAAATAAAGACACAAAACGTTCAGAAAAGCACCAAAACACACTTTAAAAGTTCTAAGTTTACGGTGTGTGTGTGTGTCATAAAAAGAGCATCCCCTACCTGGCTGTCATGATCTCACCCAGAAATGTTTGCCCATTGATGCTGCATTCATGTGAGTACAATGGTACATGGCTTCAAATGCTGGCAATGCCAGTAGAAAATCACCACAGGAGATCAGTTGATGACTTGGGCTTGTCAATAAAAAAGTATGGCTTTCTAACACCACAGGACGAACACCACCATCCCCACATTGCCGTCGGCAAATCTGTGCTCAAGTCCGTTCAGCAGTTCACCTAACCTGGGAAGCATCATCTCCTCAGATGCCAAGATTGACAAAGAGATCGATCACAGATTAGCAAAGGCATATACTGCATTTGGAAGACTTCACAAAAGAGTCTGGAGCAATAAACACCTGAGGCAAAGCACAAAAATCAGTGTGTATAGAGCCATCGTACTGTCTATCCTCCTTTATGGATCTGAAACATGGGTCACCTATTGCCACCACCTACAACTCCTCGAACGCTTTCATCAGCGCTGTCTATGCACAATCCTAAATATACACTGGACTGACTATGTGACGAATGTTGCTGTCCTTGAGCAAGCAAGGATCACCAGCACTGAGGCCATGATATTGAGAACACAGCTGCGCTGGGCAGGGCACGTTTCTAGGATGGAGGACCATCGCCTCCCAAAAATACTACTCTATGGTGAACTTGCCACAGGTCAGCGTAAGAAGGGTGCTCCAAAAAGCAATACAAAGACTCCCTGAAACAACATCTCAGGCTTGGCCAAATTGATCACCAACAATGGTCTGCCCTGGCCTCACATCGGGAGACATGGAGACGCACTATCCACAATGCTGCAGCCTTATTTGAGAATTCACGCCGAACAAGTCTTGAAGAGAAACGACAATGCAGAAAGAATCACAGCCCGGAAACATCACCCAAGGAGACCTTCTGCTGTGCTTTCTGCAACTGGACTTGTTTATCTCGGATTGGCCTTTTTAGTCATCAGTGCACTTGCAGAAAGCGCGGGATGAGTCCTTCCTGAATCTTCGTTTGCAAAGAAAAGCCAGAGAGAGAGAGAGTGATCGTGAAAGGGTGACATCGTCTGGCATGTGCTCCCCTTTGCGATCATTAGGCACCCTTATGACACCGTATTTGACTTGTCTGATAAAGTCCAAAGACAGAAAGAAAATACAAGTGGGGGTTCAGAAAGATGCAAGAAACTTAAAGAGATTTTCAAATCCCAACTTGCTGTGGACCTTAAGATGTAGGACAGCAACTCCCATCAGTCCTAGTCAACTAAACCAATAGAAATAGTAGGTGGGAGCTGCAGTCCAACAACACCTGGAGACCTATAAGTTGTTCACTCCTGCTGTTTAAAAAAAATCAGAAGAAAGGGGGATTTTGATGCTAGAATAGGGAAAGAAAAAAAAGATAATTAAATGGCAGGCCAGGTAGTTTTCTGTTATTTACTATTCCCCCTTTTCCATAGGTTCTCATGAAGGCTATTGTTAAAAAAGGAAATGCTTTTTTTTTTTTTTTTTTTTTTTAAGAAAGGCTCGAGGTTATGGCAAAGTGTGTCATTCATTTGTAGTGTTATCCAACTGGAAGTGTAGACATTGCAGATTAATCAGATGTGACAAAAGCCACATCAAAAGATCGCAATGAGAACAGTAAGGGGAGAGATTATCAGGCAATATCATCCTCCTGCATTCTGGGGGCATAGCACGGACGTCAGTAAGGCATCCCTTTTTATTAGTGGCTTGTCCCCATCAATCAAAAGGGAAGCCTCATCCGTAGCAGTGCTATGCTGCTGGAATGGCAGAAGGATGCGAGTCTTTCTGTTCTTGTAACAATCCCCTGACATGGTTGAGAACAGGATTTTTTGGCACGTCCCCCCACAGCTGATAACTTCCATTCTCAAGAGACAAACCTATAACCACTTACCTAGGAACAAAATCTATTGCCAATTGATTTATATCTGAGTAGACACATACACGCTTGGTCCATTCAACTATCATTTGCACTTAAGTCAGCTGGAAATGGTGAACAGACATTTCCACAGAGGCTGGTATGCATATACTTGGAACCAAAGTTTCATTGTATCACACATGTTGAGTTAAACAGATTGTGGGAGTCTAGGGCTTGTAGTCAAAGAAGTAACTTTCCCAAGCCATGACTTTGACATAGCTTAGGTCATCAGCCTGTCTTAATCGAGCCTTGGCAGTAAGTGATTATTTGGGGAGGCCACACTATAAGGGCAACTAATTGTTTTTAAATTTCCAAGCTCTAGTTTCAAGCCATGCTCCAAAAGTCCCTACCTGAAATGTAGTCACACTTATCCAACAACAGATCAGGGTGGGAATTTTTAACTTAAAGTAGCACTGGGGTGTCAGGAAAATAAACCCTCCTCCATTTTCTTCTATGTAGCTTTCCCTGAGCTTAGCAGTAGGCACCTTCAACCAAACCACTGCCATGCCATTCAATGACATTGATTTCCTTGTCTTTATCACAGGATTTGCTGATGGTTTGATACACCCTGCGAGGAATCCAGGTAAAATCTCCATTGTAGCCTTCTTTTGAAAATCATGCATAATTCATACTTACAGTTCATGCTCTATGCCTCATGACAAGTCTTTCTCTGTTTCTTTACTGTCTCTCAAGAGGCCTTTTCACACTACACAGGTATAGTGCTATGATTCCACTTTAACTACTGTGGCAACATCCTATGGGATCACGAGATTTGCAGTTTAGGGAGAGACATTTAGAATCCTCAGTGAGAGAGCTCTAGTGCTTCACCAATCTACAAATCCCAGGATTCCAGAGGATGTTGCTATGGCAGTTCTTCATAATGCTTTAACTACATAGTGTGAAAGGGCCCCTGGTCTTTCTCTCTGAGTTTTCTTTTTTCTTGGTTGCTTGTTTCCACCAGGATGTTACAACCAGTATTGTAGTGGATCCAAGGCTAGTATGATCAAAGCACTGAGATTTTTTTGATTAGCAGGGACAATGTCATCATTGGCCACCACTTCACGCCTCCCTCTTTCCTCTCAGCTTAACTACCATCCTTACAGTAGGAGGGAACAGAGAAATAGATTTTCCTAAATCCTGTATATTGCTGTGAGCAGCATGTATGTTGTATGAACACACAGAGATAGGGATCAATACAGTTGCCTCCAGTTTTGGACCCTCCTTGGGGACATGGCTGAGGACTTACCACAACACTCAATATCCTGCCTTTTCACCTAGGACTTTATCAGACATGGGGAAATGTGGCAAAAAATTGCATCCCAAATCGCATCATAAGGACGGGACGATAACAGAAAGGGCAACATTATCAGACATCTGTGTCCTCAGCCGTTCCTGGGGAGTAGTGCTGGCACTGACAAGGCATCACTTTTTTATTGATGGGCTAAGCCATCAATAAAAAGTGGCACCTTATTTACGCCCATGCTACGACCCGGAATGGCTGAAGGATGACATTGTCTGATAATTTCACCCACTTCTGTTATCGTTGTGTTCTTCTGATGCGGTTTTTGATGCATCTGATGTAGTCCAGCCTATCTTTATTCTATGATTTTTAGCTATCAGTCAAGACAAACATTTTATCCCAGACTGGAGGTTCTGCCTATAGAAATCACAAACACAGTACTTTAAAAATGCTATTTTCTGTGTTTCAGTATGTGAGATTATGAACTCTTCCAGATTTGCTGAAAGAAACGTTAATTCTTGCAGTATAGCTCTTTGGAGTTTGCTGATTGTTGTCAGTTTTTCATGCATTTGTTTCCATTCTGTTTGGAGACTGTTTTAGGTGACTTCTTGGATCTGTACTAGGGCTTGTCCATACCACACACACACACACACAGAGAGAGAGAGAGAGAGAGAGAGAGGTGTGGTTTGTTGAGGTGATCCTATGATTTGAAAAGTTTTGCTTCTTTTATTTTTTCCCCTTAGAATTACAATAGTGCAAAAGTGCAATTTCAGTAATGCACTGTAGTACTACACCTCTAACAATTTTTTTAACAAAAGAAGAGAGAAAGGAGGAGAAGAAGAAGGGTTTTTTGGGGATGTCTTAGAATTAACAAGTAGCCCACATGAGGATGGGAATAAAACATTGCAGCTGGTGCCAGGGATTGCCAGAAAACAGAAACATTGAAAACAGAAGCAAACAAAAAACATGAGAACATCTATCATAACCTCCCAGCACATTTGATCTGTCTAAAGGAGCCCAATGTCGATTAATGTTGTAGTTCTTCTTTTTCCTCTACCTTGTCCCAGAAACTATGGCTGACACATGTGACCTACCGGTAGATGTGGGACCTTGCAAGGCAAGCTTTCCTCGCTTTTACTATGATACCAAAACAAAGAGCTGCAAGCCATTCAAATTTGGTGGCTGTAATGGCAATAGGAATCACTTTATGACTGTACAGGAATGCATTCGGGAATGTGGAAGGCCAGGTAAGGCCAAAGGACTTTTAAAGATTTCTCCAGACAACACAAAAACCTCTTAACATTATTTATGGAAAGGGAATATCAAAGCTTGAAAGTAACTACTTACAAACAATACGTTACAGTGGATCCTTGGTCTCTGCTGAGGTTTGGTTCCAGGATCTCCTGTGGATACCAAAATCTGTTGATGCTCAAGTCCCATTATATACAATGGTATAGTAAAATGGTATCCTTATATAAAATCAAGATTTGCTTTTTGGATTTTTTTGGTCGGGGGGAATATTTTCAAACCGTGGATGGTGCAGTCTGTGGATACAGAATCTGTGGATACGGAGTTTGGACTATACTTGCAATATATTTTTTCCAGTAACAAAGTACAGTCAGCCTCCCATATCCACAGAATCAATATCCATGTTTTCAGTTATCCATGGCTTAAAAAATAGGGACACATACCATAGTGTCGCACTGGAAAATGCCCAGAGAGGCATCCTCTCTAGGCATCTTCTAGGTCCTCCAATGCAACTCTATGGTATGTTTGTACTGGAAGTTCTTTATTTCAATAGGGTTCTCTGTTATCCACAGTCTCTGGTATCTGCGGTAAGTCTAGGAACCAAACCCCTGTGGATATGGGGGTCTGACTATATAGCTGGGTTACATTTCACTTCACAAAAGATGATCTCACTCTTTTTTGCAGTATACAAACTTTAGTTCTATAGTTATGAGGATGTAGCCCCATTAAATTATTTCATCAATGAGATTTTTCTTTCTTTTTGGCTACAGATTTTTTTTTTTGTATTCTTCCCTAATAATGTCCCTGTTTTTGGGCCACAGTTCTTCTATTAGATTTAGTAGTGCATATCTGTTCTTTATGTGGTTTTTGAATTCTACAGGGATTCCCTAAACTGTGTTTTGGCACTGATTGATTTAATATTCTTCTCTAGCTTTACCATTATTTTTATATTAGAAATTCATGATCTATGCCACAGTCCACTCCTGATCATGCAACTGCAGAGTGAATAGAGCTTCTCTATCTTCTGCTTCCAAGCATAGAGTTTATTTGATTTATATACCAGTTGTTCTCTGTAGCCACAGAGCAGGAATACAAAATAGGGGACACATACCATAGTGTTGCACTGGAAAATGCCTAGAGAGGATAACTCTCTAGGCATTTTCTAGGTCCTCCAACACAATTCTATGGTACGTTTTTATAGGAAGTCCTTTATTTTAATAGGATTTGCTATTATCCACGGTTTCATTTAGACATGGTAAGTACAAAAATATATTCCCCGTGGATACGGTGTGTGTGTGTGACCTGTATTCTGCATTTTGTGATATCCATATATACAGTTGTCCATTCAGATACCTGAAGAATGTGTTTGCATGAACAAACTGTTGGCTCTACAACATTTCTTTAAGTTGCTCTCCTGCCTTACTTGTTGATCCTAGGTCAAATTCTCCAATAATGTTTGGTATTACTTTATGTCGTACTTTTGAAATCCAGATCTATAGTATTCACTAAAGTGGTCACATAATTTGTAGCTGACAGTCCTTTTTCATTTTGGCATTCTGAAATATGGAATATAGGTGGCATGCTTGTGAAACCCTTTTGATTTTTCAGGTGCTTTCTTCCAGTCCCTGAAAACTCTTAAAGACACCAGTGGGGAGCAAAGGAAAACCCTGGCACTAGAGTCTGACTGAAACTTCTTAGGCATAACTAGAGCCAATCTGTTGTGAATCAGTAAGATTTACCTACATGTTGACTCACCATTCAGGAATTGATTCAATGGATCTACCTTACTTGGGATTAACTGACCAAACTCTAGTGGATGGAGACCATTCTAGGCTAAACACTTCTAATATTTAACTCTTCAAGAGTCATGTTACTATACGTGGGCAAGATAAATCTACAAACAAACTTTTGGGGGCTCTTCTAGATGAGGCTTTTGCTATGCACCTGCCTTGCCTTATTTGCTGAATTTTTCATAGGGTGCAACCAAGGAATGCCAGGTGCCCTAGGCTGTAGGCTAAATGTCAGAGGAAGGCAATGACAAACCACCTCTGAGTATTCCTTGCCTAAGAAAACCCTATGTAATTCATGGGGTTGCCATAAGTTGATAGGCAACTTGAAGCCATGCATGCACACCCTGGCTCTTAAATTGATCATTTCCTAAAACAATCTGTCATTTTTTAAATGGAAGCTCTGATTCACTGTCTAATCTCAAATTAAAAAGATAATTGTCATGCCCTCCCCTGGATTCTGGGTATTAGAGTAGAATCCATGGAAGGCCCTGACATGAGTTTGGTTCCTGGACTGATTTCCCCGCCTGGGTCTCTCAGTCCCTGGAATACAGCCCGCCCGCCTTTAGCCTGGGAATGTTTTCTCCTCTTGAGACTTCAGGCCTCCGTGCCACTAGGTTGCATCTCTTCCCCTCCTCCCCCTGCATACCGTTCTCACACTGGAAGGGTTTTTCTATTGTCTGTGGTTGTAGTAGCTTTAATCCTGGCTTTTACATGGTACTGGAACACATTGCCTTGCTCAATAAAAAAACTCTTGTTGAGTTAATGTGAGTGTGTTATTGGTGCATCACAATAATTTGGGGGAAAATTAGGGAGGTGGAGCATAGCTCTAAGAGATGAGTTGTACCCAGTTGCTCCACCTTGGCTGAAGGGCTGTGGGAAAGGATGCAGGTCAAAGATTTTGCAATTCTAGCATTCTTCTTCCACATGGCCAACTAGATGCCTATGAGAAACACACAAGAAGAGTGTGTTAATCGCTGATCCTCAAGACAACATGTAGCCATCATCTCTAGTAGTCACTGGCAGCCTTACCTTTATGAATTTGTCTACACTAATCCAAGTTTTTTAAACTATAATTTTTATTAAAGTAGCATAACAAAGGAGCGGAAAAAGAAAAGAAATTCTGTTCATATATATAGAAAATCTTGAAGGCTTATGCAATGAATAATAATAGTCATAATAATAAAGTAGTAAAATAAAATAAACATTGTTCCGTTAACTTGTTTCCTTTTATATACATTCTTTCCTATATAATTACAGTTGCTTATTCAAGACTTTTAACCGAACCTTCTGTTCTTTTGTTATTTTTAACTTCCATTTGTTACCTCAGCCAGCAGGGTAGCTTATATATTCTACCTGCTTCAAATAAACATTGATGTCTATTTCTAGGTTTGATCTGCATATTCATTTAAAAGTCATTGCCATTAACTTCATGATGTTCATAGCTATTACCCTTAAATTTAAAGCTATTCAGTCTCTCTCTCTCTCACTTACATGCATAAATATATACTTGTGCATGTATACATGTAAAATCTACACACACATAAACGTACACACTTATATACACATATACATATATATGTACACACATGTACACACACATGTTTAATGCTCTATAATAACAGTTATAATAACAGTTATTATTTTTTTGTCCAGTATTCCACCATACGAAGCCACTCTTCTTCCACTTTATCTGGATGTTTTCTGTTTATTGAATGTGTTCGCAAGTCCATGTCTTTCACGTCTTTTAATTTCAGCAGCCACTTGTCAATCAGTGGACTATCTCTCTGTTTCCAGTTTTGTGCCAAGATGACATGTGCAGCTGTTACCAAATATAGAATTATCCTCCAATGCTTAATTTCATCTTTTTTATTCAAAATGTAGCTCATGTTTAGCAAGTACAGTTCAGGTATTAGTGGGTATTTAATGTGTAGAATCTCTTGTATCATCATGTGAATATTAACCCAATATTTTTTGATAATTTTGCAATTCCACCACATGTGATATAATGATCCCACTGTACACTAATCCAATTTTAAAGCCATTCAAGTTTGTGTTCATCACTACTTCTTGTGGTAGCAAATTCTATTGTTTAAGGATGCACTGTGTAAGCAGGGGAGAAAAATCCTTTCATCGTCCACTCTCTGAGACAAGATGTCTTGAACCTTCCACCATGACCCTGGGTTCTATTATGTGAGACAGAAACCTCTATCTATTTACTTCACACACTACATTTATTTATTTATTAACTTCTATCATGTGTCTCACCTCACATTTATTCTTCTGAACAAAAATCCTTCATAAACTTTCCTCACTGGAAAATTAGTCTTTTCTTCAAAATTAATTCTTCCAATGCGATATGTTTTCACTTTTCTCCTCAGGTTAACTTGAGACCTACAGTGCATGCCTCGGCCTATAGTATTTCCACATCCATTAACCTGCAACCGAGTCTCATGAAACAAGGGGAATTTAACCAGGAAGACTTTCCATCCTGTTATAACAGGCTTTTCATGCTGACAAATAAACTTGCTTGCTCTTCTGGCTTTTGTGGATTCTGTTTCTTGAATATGGCCCTAGATGTCTTTATGTTCTGAAGCTATACACTCCTGTGCTGATGCAGGTAAATGTGAAGCTTGGAAAAGATACTTTTGGGGACTGTAACTCCCAGGATCCTCCATTCTGGATGCTCACTCGGTCCTGAAAATTGTAGTTCAAGAAAAGTAACAAGTTCTGTGTAAATATGGCAAAAAATGGTAGCTTTTATAAGCAGATTTGCTGCTTCTCATCTTTAAATGGCAAATGCTCCCCCCCCCCCAGTATAGAGTGTTCACAAGAATATATAATCTAACCATATCCAGATACAGAAGAGAATAATTGAATTATATAGGAAGAACTGAGGTAGGTCCCTTTTGTGAGTAAATTATTATACATGGTCCTGATTTTTAAAAATGTTTTTCTTGGTCTGCATAGCCACCAGATAGACAGCAAATATATTTTAATGTGCCCCTTTGGCTAATGGTCCAATCAGCTCACAATTGCCCCACCTAGGTCTCATTCTTCAAACAGCAGCCGGTGGTCATACTGCCCTGGGAATTTTGAGAATCATGTAATTTTCCCAAGTTCTGGATGTATCTGATTCTCATTCTATACACACAGCAGGAAGACAGAGAAGAGGCTATTTGCATACCAGGAGGTAAATAGCAATCAAAACTAGATTGTAGGGCAGTGATGGGCACCCTTTTGAGCTTGGTGTGTCAAACTTTGCCAAAAAACTGATAATAACTCGGGTGATGTGTCACTTAGAGGAAAAAACATTATTTTGTGATATTTACAGTTTAAATAACATAAATGTATGCAGTTGCCCCTCCACATTCGCAACTTCGACTATTCGCTGAAAGCCTCCAACCCGCACGTTTCCCCCCCTCCCTTCCCAAGGCAACAACAAACTTCTCATGAAGCCTGTCTGTGCCTTGGCAAGGGAAGGGTGGAAAACCTCCCACCCGCACGCTTTCCACCCTCCCTTTTCAAGGCATTGATGGGCTTCCAAGGCTCCTGACTGCTGCCGGGCCCCTCAGGAAGGCTGGGGAGAGGCCGGGCAGACTCCCTCCCTCCCTCCCACCTGCCTGCCAGCCCGCCCGCTGCCTTCCCCAGCTTTTCCGAGGTGGCTCTGGGGCTTCAAAGCCTTGGAACCCCTCAGGAAGGCCGGGAAGAGGCCGGGCAGACTCCCACCTGCCCGCCCACTGCCTCCCCCAGCCTTTCCGAGTCGGCTCCGGGGCTTCGAAGCCCTGGAACCCCTTGGGAAGGCCAGGGAGAGGACGGGCAGACTCCCACCCGCCCGCCTGCCCACCAGCCCGCCCGCCCGCCCACTGCCTTCTTTGGCCTTTCCGAGGCGGCTCCAGGGCTTTGAAGTCCCGGAGCCCTTCGGAAAGGCCGGGGAGAGCCTTGCTGGGCGGGAGGGGTATTCTCCATGCCTCCGTCATGGAGAAGTCCCCTCTCTTCCAGTGAGGCTGCAAGGGGGGAGAGTATCACTGGCTGGATGGGAGGGCTGGATGGGAGAGCTTTCCCCCCTCCAGCCCCTCTCCTCCAGCGACCAGCCACAATCGCAGCTTTCAGAAGGGAGGGTGCTGGCTGGAAAGCCTCCTCCCAGTGGTGACCGGGGCTTCATAGCCCCACCTGCCACTTTCATTCCCTCCCCACCCCACCTCCCTAAAATGGCGACCGGGGCTTTGAAACCCGGATCGCCACTTTAGGGAGGGTGATGAGGTTGCGGGTGGGGGAGGGAGGGGGGAGCGACCTAGCAGTGTGTCACCACAGATAGCTACGCGTGTCAGTGGTGACACGCGTGAAAAAAGGTTTGCCATCACCGTTGTAGGTCTTAAATCTTTCTGGCTATAGCAAGCTGCTGTTGCTTGAATTTATGGCTCTAATATAGCTCTAGCTAGAATGGACTAGTACTCATTGTAGATCAGGAAGTTATTCTGAAGTAAACAGAGCAACTCCACAGTGTCCCTATTTATTGACTAATTGTTCTAGTGGCTTGAATGCCCATCTACAGTTCCCCATAGAAAACTATTAAAAAGTGGTTTTACTCAGCACCAGACACTCACATCAAACAGGCACCATGCAGTGCGATTACACTGTTCTCGTCGCCCTTCTCTTGGGACTTCTGGCATCCTGGTTTGAGCCACTCGGTAAGAGTTGTGTTTCCTTTTGCCTTCAATGCACCTGTGCAGCCTGTCTGCAACTCCCTTTGCTGTTGTTACATGCCTTCAGGTCAACTCCAACTTAGGGCACAGGGTTTTCTTGGCAAGGTTTGCTCAAGTGTCTTCCTCTGAGGCTGAGAGTGTGTCACCCAGTGGGTTTCCCTGGATGAGCAGGGATTTGTACTCCCAGAGTCCTAGTCCAACACTCAAACCACTACACCACTCTCTTTGCCTCCCTCCAAATTGGGTGAAAATTGCAGAATGGGAGAAGACAGATGAGCATTGTGGTAACTTCATGGCAAAAATGCACTGGCATGTGTCAGTCAGCTCTGAGCTGAAAGACTCAGCGAAATGTTCTACTTTCCCCACGTTTTTACGGCGGCCTTGTTGGCATCTAAAACACATCACAGTAGGGTCTGATAAGCAACCCTTATGAAATTATTCCATAAATGAGGCAGGCATGGTATTATTTTTTGTGACCTTCTGCCTAATCTTTGATGGCTTCTAAAGAAGGGCACGTGTTAACAACAAGGCAGATTCAGGCAAAAGCAGTAGGTAAATCAGTGCCAAGACAAGCTTAGTAATTCCCTAACTTGAAATGCTATCATACTGATTCAAGAACAGGATGGCAAACGTGATTAAGAGCAAATCGAGTGTGTCTGGGAACTCTGTCCTGGCTGCCCAAATGCCCTTCTTCATTTTTCATTCTCTGGTCCTGTCTGTACGGTCAAAATAATACAAACGTGATGTGAAAGATCGACGATCTGTTCCCATGGCCATTCACACAAATGCATGTCATTCGGAAGGGGGGCAGCCAAATCCACCGCAAAGTCCATGTGGGGCTTTGTACAGATTTTCTGAAAAGCACCGTATAGCTTCCGAATGTGCAACCGTTTTGAACACTCACATTCATACAGATATGAACAGGCAGTGCAATCTGATTGGCTGGACGAGCAAAGAGGGAAAGTGGCTGCAGCCATCATGTTGGATTTTTGGCTAAGTGAGGGTCCATTAAGTCGACCAAACATGGATATCATACTCTTTTAAAAATGTCTTTATTTGTAAATACTGTACAAAGTGTTGCTTGTGTGCACCCTGGGAAACTTTTTTTAAAATTGGTGGCAGCAGATTTAAAATTGTGAGTAAATTACTCGTGGCAGCCATCTGACTAGGGGGTCATGTGGAGTTTAGGGGGGTCTTTTGGCTGTGTAGACAGGTCACATTGTTGCAAACGCCTGCCTTTCTGAATGTGTTCGTATCCCCTACCCCCTGTATAGACAAGACTACTCTCCCATTTTTCGGAAGACTGTATGAAGTGGCTTAGCTACCAGGCTCTATAGTAATTGTTCTTCCTTCTTCTTTATTATAGGAAAGCCTTATGCTGCCCAAGGAGGTAAGAACTGAAGTACAGCCTGCTTTTAACCCTAATCGCAGTTGACTTGCCATCCCAATTGCCCCTCTTCAGCAATGTAGCTTGCTTGTAGCTCAAGGCAAACTTCTCCAATTACACTACCTGGGAGTTTCCACATACGTGGCAGGAGTACAATATGGCTTATTTCCTCCCAAAACCTGTAGGTTCTGATCTTGTTAATATGGTCATCTGGTCTGGAGGACTAGGAAGGTATAAAGTTGGCCATCATCCCCTGAATTCAGTGTGGTCTGCAGGGGGCCTGACAAACTTTGAGAAATCAGGATGCTTCAAGGTATTCATTCATACGACTAGCCTAAGCTTGAATGATGAAGAATATTGGTTGGATTCCTACTGGCATTTTACACATGTGTAAGTTTGCCTACAGAAGTGATTCGACATTTTCCCCCCTTTGTGAAATGGCTGCACTCTGTTCAAGGTTAAGGAAGCAAAGTTGGGCTGCACATTGCAAAGGGAGGTGCATGCACATTGTACATCAGTACATATGCATATTGGGGTGTAAATGTGGTGCCTTAGTTCAGCTGTACAGCATTGGCATTCAACACAAGAGTTGTGTAGCACAATTAATGCATAATTCTGTATGCATAGATTTACATTATGCAACTCGACCATCTATCTTAGCTTAGCGACAGTGGTGGAACTGTGGTTTTGCAGCTGATCACAACCCTTTAGAAGGCTAGGGGCTGCATTAGCCCCCAGGAGAGGTTGGAGGTGACACTCCGCACTGCACCACCTGTCAATTTTTTTTAAAAGTTTTGTACCCAAATGCCTTCTAGGAGCCCTGGGGCCACAAAATGCCCCTGGGTGATGCATGCAGGCCACACTTTGCCCACCCTTGCTTTAAAATGACAATGATCAGAGTGGACAAATAGGATGACAGCTTACGTGGGTACTATCCAGGGGAATATTTTACCCTGCACACGTGGTTGCACTGCAGATCCCATCAGCCCTATCCAGCATAGCCAATGTGTTAGCTGATGGGAGCTGCAATGCTACGACATCTGCAGGACCACACATTCCCCATCTTGGCACTTGGCCTGGCCAGGAAGTTGCATTGTAGCAAACTCAGACCACTGCATGCAACCTCACTGTCCCATAAAACATTTCTAAAGCATGGGAAAACATAGACCCCGCTGCATACATTGTGTGATGACTCCATTGGTCCTGTTATGTTCACCATCTTTTCATGGCTGCTGGTAAAAGAACAACAAAACAGTTCCCTGCCCTCAAGTTTACAATCTAATTAAGACGTGACACAAAAGGAGAAATGATGGCAGTGTGGGAGAGGATTAAGTCTAGCGGATACTGCCTCATCTTCTCTCCCCCTGCAGCTAGCCCAGTGGCAGCTGGGACGGAGGGAGAGCTTTTCATCTGCTTCTGGGTCTAGACATGAAGGACAACACAATAGATCGAGACTGCCTTACCCCTGCTGCTCCCTGGCCCCAAACCAAAATGCAGACATGAAGGTTTTTTTCTCCCTGGGTAACAGCTGATCGAGACTGAGCCATTGCCTCCAACCTGCAGCTCCCTGTACAGATTTCCCTTGGCACCAAAGCAAGGAGTATCCTGGATCACTACTGACTCCACATCTAGCCAGCCCACCCCTTCATCATAAGGACCAATCACAGTGCAGCTCTGCTGCAACTGTATCGGGAAGATTGCTGGTAATTCACACAGCCCCTAGAGAAATGGTTGTTTACACTATCAATAATGCGCTAAGTCGCGCTACTTTTCAAATAACCGACAAAAGTAGCAAGATCCCCTGAGACGCTATATGTGGGTTTTTTACCTTCCCCCCTTCTGAATGAGGAGATACTCTGGCGCGATCCATAGAAACAATGAGAAATCTTAGCGGTATATTTAGGGGAATATTTGCCTGTGTAAACGCAACCCTGGGGAGACAGGAGCTGCATATTCTTTTAGGAGCTTGGAAAAGATGCTTTTTGGACAATGAGTCCCAGCATCTCTCAGCCATCATGGCCAGTGGCTGTACTACCTTGGGGATTCTGGGAGCTGTGGTCCAAAAAGTAACCTTTCAAAAACCTGTTTTTCAGCAACTTAATTTGGTGGTTTCAAAGGAAGGTTTTTAGTTGTATTGTTAGGCACTTGGGAGTAATCAACAGGGGGCCACAAAGATTTCAAATCAACACTTGTCCCTTAATCTTCACTATAAACTTACAGTTCTTCTATAGATTTACCTCTAGGATATGCTAGATCAAACTTTAAGGGCTATGGCAAGAATAACATTAACTTATTCCTTCATTTGGGAATCTTTGCTCTACATTCTTAACCATCTCTCAATAAACCAGTATAAAACAATCCAGATGTCATCCTTGCCCACAATGAAGACCACATACAGAATACTAACGTCAAATGCCAAAATAGTACCTTCTTTTTATGTCTGAAGAAGAGGGCTGTAGTCTATAACAGTTTATGCTGAAAGAATTCTTTTAGTCTTAGAGTTTATCTATACTCCACAGTTATAGCAGTTTATGTGTTTAATTCTCATGGCTACTTCCGATGGATTCCTGGGGTTTGCAGTTTGGTGAGGTATTTAGAATTCTCTGGTTTAGTCTCCTCCCCTGAATTACAACACTATTAGAGCTCTTTGCGTGCCAGAGTGAGACAGTTCCCACCGGCAGCCCCTCCCTTCCCCACCGTCCCAGGAATAATGACAAAACACAAAGAATATGATTCACAAATTGTATTGGTACAAGTGAGATGAAGTGGCAGAAAAGGCCACAACTTGTGGATGGTAGTTGCCTGGTTGGCGTATGAGCATGGGGGGGGGTGTATTGCTGGTCAGCAATAGCCGCCTGGCCGGCGCCCCTGACCGGAAACACGTGACCAGAAACACGTGACCGGAAACACGTGACCAGGCCGCATGGCTGTCCTGTGAGGGGAGGGGGGAGGCCCTCCCTCCCCACAGAAAAAAGGTGTGTGTGGGGGTAACCAGCCTGAAGCTGGTTAATGGTTGGGGTCCAAACCCTCTTTAGAGCCCCCCCACCAAACAGCCCTCCATGCTCACCGCCACAGAGCCGAGCAACCCCTGCTTGGCTTCCGCCAACCCGGCAGCCACCATCCTCTCACTAGACCGACCTTCTGATTAGGGGGATTCAGGACAGACCGATGGCGTGGACAAGCCCGGGGCGTATGTAAGAGGTGAAAGCCTTTGAGCGCCATCTGCCAATGCGCTGGATGGCGGTTGGTGGTAGGCCCTCCCCTGCTGCCGTGGTGGCCGCTCCAATGCAGAAGGAGTGGGTGCAATATTCTTCCGCCAGGCAGCCTAGCCGTCTCAGCGCCACTCGAAGGATGCTGGCGAATTGGAACCTGGTGAGTGCTGATGCGTCCTCATGGATGAAGAGGATTCCTGGGGTGTCGGGGCGCCAACGCAGGAAACACCGCATGAGTGCCAGGGCCCCGAAACAGTCAGCTTGGATAAGTGGACGAAGGTCCCTCTTCCCCGCTGGTCGGTCTTGGAACGCTGGATCCGTATCCTCAAACCAGAATCCTTGACCGTCACGTCATCCCTCAGGAGGGCCCGGTTGGACCTGTCCCTCTTGGAGCCGCATACCAGTTCCCCGATCCGTAAGGCTGCAAAGAAAGCGGTAGAGAAAGCCGCCCGAAAAAGCAGAGCTTCATACCTGGAACTGCAGACACTAGGTAGTACAGTCATGAGACAACACAGCAGGTCATACGGTATGGGTCTCCTGGAGTCCGTGTCTCGAGTCTCACCGCGACGCCAACCTTCCAGCACTTTCTGGACCAGGAAAGAGTTGCAAGGGTTGTCCCGCCCAGCCAGCTTGCAGAAGAAGACGACGGCTGTCAGATGTAGTGAGATGGACCTAGGAGCTAGCCCACGATCCTTTAGATCTGCGATGTAGTGCAAGACCTCTCGGTCCGACGATGGCCAGGAGCTTACATAGTTGTGCCTTCTCCTGAATCAGCAGAATTGATGCATAGCCCTGGAATAACTGGCCCGGGTGGAAGGTGCCAGTGAGTTAAATACCCCCTGGATCACCGTTCCTTCCCAAGGCACCAGAGTTCCTCCAGAAACGTCGTCAGACCGTGGTCTGCTCCAGGCGCTAACTCCCAGAAACGCTCGTCCTGGAATCGAGACAATGCATCTGCTATTCCGTTGTCCACCCCTGGGATATGCTTGGCTGAGAAGGAGATGTTGTTAGCCAGACAGATAAGGACAAACTTCCTGACGAGTCGCATGACCCTGTCAGATTTGGAAGACTGCTTGTTAATGATCCTGACCACCGCTTGGTTGTTGCACCAGAAACAAACTCGCTTGTTCTTGAATTCCTCCCTCCAGAGGCAAACGGCCACCACAATGGGAAAAAAACTCCAGGAAAGTGAGATCCCGGAGGATACCCGAATCCCCCATAATCAGAAGGCCAACGTTTGGTGCGCCAGTGCGCTCTGAAATACACCCAAACCCAAATCCCCCAGCCGCATCGGAATGCACTTGAAGTCCCGTCCCGAGCTCCTCCTCCCTTTGCCAAAAGGACACCCCGTTGTAACCCTCCAGGAATTGTAGCCAAACACCCAAATCCTCCCTCACCACCCTGGTAATGCGTAGGTGATGGTGAGGCGGCCTGGCGCCATCCGTGACCTGCGCTAGTCTGCTGCAAAAGGCCCTGCCCGGTGAAATGACCCTGCAAGCGAAGTTGAGATGCCCCAGCAGGGACTGGATTTCCTTCAATGTGGCCTTCTCCCTGCTCAGCAGGTGGTGCAGCATGTTTCGGATTCCTTTCATCTTGTCCACCGGGAGTCGCGAGACTTCCGCCACTGAGTCCAGCTCGATCCCCAGGTAGATCATGGAGCTGGACGGACCCACTGTCTTGTCAGGCGCCAGGGGAACCCCAAATTCGCGAGCCAGCTCCTGGAAGGAATTAAGCAGAAAACCACACTCCTCCCCCCCCCCCGCTGGCCCTATCATTAAGAAATCATCCAGGTAGTGGGTGACCGAGGAGAGCCCAGTGCGAAACCGCAAGACCCACTCCTGGAAGGTGCTAAATGCCTCGAAGGCATGGCAACTGATGGAGCAGCCCATGGGGAGGGCCATGTCATAATACCACTGCCCCTGGAATGAGAAACCTAGCAAACAGTGGTCATCAGGGTGCACCGGGAGTAGCCGGAAAGCCGACTGGATGTCACACTTTGCCATAAGGGCGCCCCGGCCACAATCCCTTACTAGACGGACTGCTTGATCAAACGCACCGAACAGAGTTCAGGTGGAATTGCGTCGTTGACCGAGGATCCCCTGGGGTAAGATAGATGGTGGATGAGCCGGTACTCTCCAGGGGATTTCTTGTGTACAACGCCCAATGGGGATACCCTGAGGTTGGCCATGGGGGGTGAAGGGAAGGGGCCGGCCACCCTCCTGGCGGCACATTCCTTCGCAATTTTAGAGGCGACAACCTCAGGCATGGCTGCTGCTGACTTGAGGTTTCTGGACATGGTGGCCAGCCTGGGGCCCACTGCCGGAATTCTAAAACTGGCTGAGAACCCCTCAGAGAGGTAGCATGCAGCTAGCCTATCTGGGTAGGTATCCAGCCAAGGGAGCATGGCTTGCAGCTTGACGGGGGTGAAAGCCATGCGGGAAGGAACCTTGGGGGCCCTAACTTTTCCCACCTTGCCCGGCACCGTTTCCAGACCCGGCCTCCTTTTTGGCACCAGTGGAAGCGGGGCGTCCGGAATGAAAGGACTGGGTGGAAGGCCCCTCCCGAAGGCAGCTGGCCTTGGGGTGACTTCCATAACAGTTTTCGCAATAGTGCTCAAACTTGCAATGCGAGCGGGAGCATTTCCCAGCGTTGTATTCCCAGCAGACCAGGCGTCTGTGGTCCTTTTTCTTGGGCAGTTTGCTGGCATCCGCCTTTCCCTTAATGTGGGACCCCACAATGACCAGCCACAGCTTGTCATTGATCAGATCCCACCTGGCCCTGGTGTTGCGTGACGCCCGCTTACGGAAGGCTGCATCGTATTCGATGGCAGCCGTCTCCCCGGCAAGAGCCCTGGCCTTGAGCACATTGCTCAAATGGTTGGCAAGGTGCCATCCCCTCTCCAGGTAGGCTGATCCAATCACTCCCATGAACACCGTGTATCCTGCCAACCAATTGAAAAATGTACGCTCAACCGGGTCGGGTTTTGCCTTGTCCCCACCCTTGTCACTTTTAGGAGTGCTGCCCATCTCCCCCTCCGGCTTCAGTAGGGTGAAGATATCGACATAATATCCTTTAAGGATATTATCTCTAATCTTCCTGTCTAAGTGGATCCCGGGTGGATCCTCGTTATCCTGGAACAGGCTGGGTATGCTGGGAGAAGCTGCCCCGTCTTGCCAGGCCCTGGTTGGCCCAGAGGTGGAAGAACTATTAGACTTTCGGGCCTTGATGGCCCAGGCTGGCAAACCCGGGACTGAGGCGGCCGCCTTCCAGTACCCCACCCTGTCCAAATCCTCATCGGAAGACTCACCGGATGATCCATCGCTGTCTGACTCCCGCCTCCTTTTTTGCTTGGATCGCCTCTTCCTCCCTGCTTGATTAGCCTTCTTACTCTTCCCCCTTCCCTCTTGTGAGCGCTCGGGTGAAGAGGTGGAAGAAGAGGACAGGCTGGTGTCACTCCTGGAGGGAGAGCGCCACTTGTGTCATCGCCCCGCTGATTTAGCTGCCTGGGGCGGCTCGCCCGTCTGTGCTGTGACCTGGGCTGCCTTGCTACCGCTGGGCCCCGCGGCATCCGGCCCGCATGCTCCTTGCTTCCTGCCAGACCTCAGCTCTCCCATCTGCTCTGCCAGCAGTGCCACCGCCTGGGTCAGCTCCTGAAGGTTGGGAGCTTTCCTACTGGACAACAAACTCTGGGCAGTCGCCAGTTGGTTGGCCTTGCGCACGCTGGAGTTGCCAGCTGCCGCTGCCTTGCACCCCTTGGGGGCCAGCTCCACCCAAGATCTGGGCGCCCTGCCAGTCTGTGCCCTGGTGATGGGCCCACTGGGCTGGGACTTCTTCTATGCCGGCATGGCACAGTAATGTGTGATGCTTGCTAAGTGATTTCAGCTCTTATCCAACTCGGCTTGTCCGCTCAAGGTTATGTCTAACTGGCTTGTCCGCCCCTGGTCCTGGCTTGTCCGCCCCTTCCGTTCTAGCTGGCTTGTCCACCCCGTACCTTCCTGGCTTGTCCGCCCTTTGGCAGGTGCTGATTGCCCACGCAATTCAGCCTGGAGACCCCGAATGGGAGCCCCTTTCTTATCCTCCCAGGCACCTACCTGGTAGTAGGCCGCCTGTCCCTCCCAGGAGCCACAGGAGACTCCTGTCCACTGGATGATTCCAGCCCCACGGGCTGCTGCCCCTTGGGTTGCAGTTGCCGGGAGCCGCCTCTTGGACCACCCTTCTGTCGCCCTTCTGGCCCCCTATGGGCCCGCCCTTCGCCCTGGTAGCATTACTGCGCGGGAGCGGATGCCGGGAGCTGCCTCGCCGCCCCCCCCCCCCGCTGCCACCTTAGTTTGCCTCCCTACGGGGCCTGCCGCCACCCCTAGGCCAGGCCGGGTGCTTGTGGGCCGCCCCACGCCCTAGTCCATCTTGGCCCCTTGGGTGGCCCTCCCCCCCAGCTCCCAGTCCCGGGAGGTGGGTCCTGATGTTGCCCCGGGTGGTCCCCTTGGTGACCCCCCCAGCTGGTGGCCACGAGCTGCCTCGCCCACCACCCGCCGCCTTAAGGCTGCTTCAGCTCTTTTTGGCTCGGCCGACCACCGCTCCACTCCACCTGGCCGGTCCGCCACGCTCCGCCGCCGCTCCCTCACCCTGGACTCTTCACCTTGCAGCCGCTGGTCTCACAACCGCTGGTCCTGCCGCCGCTTCTCGTCGCCCAGCTCCGGATCCCTCAGCGGCTTCTTCAGGAGCTCCTCCGTCTTTGGCTCCTCAGAGCCAACTGCCTGTTGCCGGCTCAGGGCTGGAAATAAATACCCAGCCGGTGGACCAGAAGGAAAACTGCAGGGCGCAGTCTCCTCTCCCTCAGCCAATCAGAGAGCCAGAAAGGTCCTGCTCTCTCATTGGCTGTGGCGCCTGGTGAACAGCCAGTCAGGGAGGGGTAGCCCTCCCATGATTGGCTGTTGCCTGATCCTTCTCCCATCCAGCAGAGCTGGCTAGGAGAAGGCCCCAGAGGGGAAAATGGCGGCGCCCATGCCACCACACGGAAGGCACTCCGGCGGGGCTCCCCTGGCCTCAAAACACACCACAGGGTGAGTCCCGCAGCAGCATTTGGCAGAGAATTCCAAGTCATTCCACAAAAATCACAAATCCCAGGATTCCCTTGGATGCAGCCATGATAGTTAGGTATCATATCATAGTTAAATAGATAGGTTTCAAAGTGTTATAATTGTGTAGTATGGATATACTACACAGCATGCCTTTCCCCTTCCTATTTGTCATAATATTCCGTTTTTTTTCCTGAGACAAGATTTATATAAATTTTATTTTTCTTTTTTTCTAGGGCCTTTTGATTACCCTCCAAAGTGCAAGCTGGGCAGACAAGCTGGACCTTGCAGAGGAAGCTTTGAACGTTATTACTTTGACATGGAAAGCTGGAAATGTCAGCCTTTCAATTATGGTGGCTGCGGAGGCAATGAAAATAGGTTCAGAACACATTTGGACTGTATTCTCAGCTGTGAAAATATGGGTAAAGAAAATAACTGTTTGGGAATCTGGACAACCGAACAATTTTGTATTGTTTTTCCTCTTCATGTTATTTACACTCTGTTCCAGCATCTAATCTAATGGAACAAGGGTATGAGTTTGCTGGGGGGTGGGTGGGCAGCAGTCTTTTTACTGGGGAGGGGCATTGAGGTAAGATCTATTTATGCTGCTTTTAAATAAAGTCTCAAGGGGATATTGCATCTCCTCCCATGCTTAAGTATAGAAGTGCTCATGGTCAGACTGATTCAGGGGACTTGAGCTAGAATTCACTAAGGCAGTTACAAATGCACAACTAGGGGCTCATCACACTCCAAAGAAAAGTGGTAGTGCAGCAGGAAGGTACCATCTTCTGTGCTGCCTAACTGCATGATGTTGTCTTTCATTCCGGTCCCATGGGGGACTGAGGAAAAAAAACACATCTTTTTGCTAAACAGAAAAACACCTTAGCAAAAAGATGCAATTTTAGCACTGTCCCCCACGGGACCAGAATGGCAGATTGCCAGAATAATGATGACATCATGAGGTAAGGCAGCATGGAAGACAGAACAATCCTGCTGCTCTGCCACTTTTTCCTGGACTGCAGTAATCCCCTTAGAGTTACTCATTTATGACACAATTGAATTCACAGTTTCTACATATTTACTGCTTTAGAAAATACACAAGGACCATGAAAATCCCCCAACCCCTTCTCGTAACCCTAATCAAAACTGTAAACCTAACTCTAAACCTGAACCTCAACCTAACCCTAATCCAGAACCTAACCCTAACCCTAACCTGAACCTCAACCTAACCCTAATCCAGAACCTAACCCTAACCCTCACCCTAAGACAAAAACTAACCCTGACCCTGACCCTAACAATAAACTAAATCCTAATTCTTGCCCTAACATAAACCCTAACCATAACACCAAACTCTACCCTAACCCTAATCCTAATGAAAACCAAAAACCTCACCCTCACCCTCACAATAACCCTGATCCTAACCCTTAGCCTTAACAATAACACAAACCCAAACCCAAAACCTAAAACAAACATTAACCCTAACACAAACCTTAACCTGACATAAAACCTAACCCTAAACCTAGCCCTAAAACTAAATCTAGTCCTAACCATAGCCTTAACCTTGGAGTTAAACCTAGACCTAGCCCTTGCCCTAAACCTAGCCCTAACCCTAAACCTAATCCTAAAAGAAGCCTTAGCCCAAACCTGAACCTAATCCTAACCCAAATTCTAACCCTAACCCAAGCCCAAACACTAACAATAACCCTACCCTGAACACCAAACCTAGCCTTAACCCTAACCCTAACCCTGGCTGTAAACCTACACTAACCCTAACCCAAGCCCTAATCCTAATCCTAGCCCTAGCCCTAACCCTAACCCTAACCCTAACCCTAGCCTGAACACCAAACCTAGCCTTAGACCTAACCCTAACCCTGGCTGTAAACCTACACTAACCCTAACCCTTACCCTAATCCTAAACCTAACTCTATCCCTATCCCTATCCCTAACCCTAACATTAATACTATACCTAACACTAGCTCAACCCTTACCCTAAACTGAACCCTAATCCTAATCCTAACCCTAACGCTAACCCTAACCCTAACCCTATCCCTAACCCCAACCCTAACCCTAAACCTAAACCAAACCCGAACCCGAACCCAACCCTAACCCTAGACCTAACCCTAATTGTAACCCTAACCCTAGCTCTAACCCTAGCCCTAGCCCTAGCCCTAACACTAACCCTAAACTTAACCCTAACCTTAACCCTAACCCTAGACCTAGCCTTAACCCTAACACTAACCCTAACTCTAGACCTAGCCTTAGCCTTAGACCTAACCCTAACCATAACAATAACCGTAACCCTTACGCTAACCCTAGCCCTAGTGTTAGCCCTACCCCTACCCTAGCCATTGCCCTAACCCTAACCCAAGCCCTAACCCTAAACCTAACCTTAACCATAACGCTGTACCTAAACCTAAACCTAAACCTAAACCTAACCCGAACCCTAGCCCTAGCCTTAGCCCTAGACCTAACCCTAACCCTAACCCTAACCATAACCGTAACCTTAACTCTAACCCTAGCCCTACCCTTAGCCATACACCTAACCCTAACACTTAGTCTAACCCTAATCCTTAGCCTAACTCTAACCCTAACCCTAACCCTAACCCTAGCCCTACCCTTAGCCAAACACCTAACCCTATCCCTATCCCTTACCCTAATCCTAACCCTAACATTAACACTATCCCTAACACTAGCTGAACCGTTACCCTAAACCGAACCCTAACCCTAACGCTAACCCTAAAATGAATCCTACCCCTAGCCTTAGCCCTAAGCCTAACCCCGACACTACCCTAACCCTAACTCTAGCCTTAGCCCTAGCCCTAATGCTAACAACCCTAACCCTAATGCTAACCCTAGCCTTAGCCCTAGTCCTAACCCTAACCCTAAACCTAACCCTAGCCTTTGCCCTAACCCTAATCCGAGCCCTAACCCTAACCCTAGCCTTACCCCTAGCCCTAACCTTAGCTGCAGCCCTAATTCTAACCCTAGCCTTAGTCCTAGTCCTAGCCCTAGCCCTAGCCCTAGCCCTAACCCTAACCCTAACCCTAACATAACCTTAAGCCTAACTCTAGCCCTAGCCGTAATCCTTACGCTAACCCTAACCCTAATGCTAACTCTAACCCTAACCCTAGCCCTAGCCCTAGCCCTAACCCTAACCCTAACCCTGTCCAGGTTAGGTTTAAGGATAGGGCTAGGGTTAGGGTTAGGGTTAGGGTTAGGGCAAGGGTTAGGATTAGGGTTAGGGTTAGGGTTAGGTTTAGTGGCAGGGCTAGGGCTCTGTTTAGGGTTAGGTTTATGGCTAGGGTGAGGTTTAGTGCTAGCGTTAGGGTTAGGGTTAGGTCTGGGGTTAGGGTTAGGGTTAGGGTTGGAGCTAATGTTAGGGTAATAATAATAATAATAAAATTTATTTATACCCCGCCCCTCTGCTAAAAACAATCGGGGTGGCTTCCAACAATTAAAACATTATGATAATGACTAAAAACACCCCCCACCCCCACCCTCCCCCATAAGGGCTAGTGTTTGGGTTAGGGCTAGGGTTAGGTTTAGTTTTATGACTAGATTTAGGCTTGGTTTTAGGGCTGGGGTGTGGGTTAGGTTTAGGGTTAGGGCTAGGGTTATTGTTAAGTCTAGAGTTAGGGTTAGGGTTAGCACTATGGTTAGGACTAGGGCTAGGGCTAGAGTTAGGTTTAGGGCTAGTGTTATAGCTAGGGTTAGGGCTAGTGTTAGGCTTAGGGTTACAGTTAGTATTAGGGCTAAGCTTAGAGTTAGGTCTAGGTCTAGGGTTAGATTTACGGTTAAGTTGAAAACTAGGGTATGATTAGAGTTAGGGTTAGGGTTATGGCTAGGGTTAGTGTTATTTTTAGGGTTAGGGCTTAGGCTATTTCTAGGCTTAGGTCTGAGGCTAGCCCTAACCCTAGCCCTAACCCTAGCCCTAACTGCAACCCTAACCCCTAGCCCTAACCCTAGCCCTAGCCCTCACCCTCACCCTAGCTCTAACACTGTCTCTGACCCTAACCATAATACTGTAAACCTTTCCCTAACCCTTGTCCTTGCTCTAACCCTAACCTTAGCCCTTAGCCTTACCCTAACCTTGGCGCTAACTCTAACCTTAACATTTTGGAAAATGTAACCAATGGTTTTATCAGCAAGCTACCCTAGAAGAATGGGTTGCTCTTTTTGCAGGACACTGGGTGAATGAGAGTTGGGCTGAGAAATGGAGGAGGAAGGAGCTGGTGCCTTTCCAGGTGACAGGCATGATAAGACATGACTTCTTTGGGGAGATATATGGGCAGATTCAGCAAAATGGCATCTTGGTGGAGTGGTTTCAGACTGAGGTGGGATCTGTCAAAGCCTTGAAGTGCTTTGTATACTGGGAAATGGTGCAGATAGTTTTCTTTCAGTCACAGTTTGAAAAAAATGCCAAGAAGGACCATGTGTCTGGATATTTAAAAGAATCGTCACAAAAGTTCAAATGTTTCACAGACCAGAGAGTCTCTTTTGGTCTATGGGGCATCTGATGGAAATTCTGCCATCAGATATATTATTTGAAAAACAACCAGCTGTGGATGAAAGCAACATAGTACATATGTCCTAAACTTTTGTGTCAGAGATAAGCTTCAGTTGCTGGAAGTTTACTCAGAAAGACTACAGAACACTTTATAAAGGACTGCCCAACAGCCAAGGACACTTGGGAAAAGGTGGCTGCTGCATTTGAATGGCCGGACTTGGCATGCCAGCCCTGGGAAGCAGTGTGTCTGGAATGGAGCCGGAGGCTGGAGTCAGAGGACCAAGTCCTCTGGGAGATAAAAGAGAGGACTTAAGAGGGGGCTTTTTTATTTGTTCTGGGATGTTCCTTGGTCCACTATGATACTGGCAAACTTATATGTACTACTGGCTTTGGTTATTCAGAGAAAGAAAGTTAGTTACACAAATACAAGTGGATGTTAACATTGCTTTTAGTTTTGTAATGAATAAGATGAAGACTAAGTAAAACAGAAAGAAGCAGGCTGCCTTCTGGTAGATGGAAGAAGTTTCGGCCATGGCTAGCAGAGACCAGGCCTGGCATAACATGAGGTGCAGATTACGAATTGATATGTTTTGAATTTTAAATTAAAATATGTTAGTTTTTTTTTACTTATTGTATAATTTGTTATTTATGTTAACATAAAAAATATTTAGCAAGAGCAATAGACAGAGAGACAGAGGTTTATGAATAATAGTAATAAGAATATATAGCAATAATAATGATAACATTGGTAGAGTAATATGGATAATTTTAGAAAAGTTGGAAATTATAATGTAAATGTTAAGTTTGAATGTATGATTGTATACATTAGATTTTTTTTCTGAAGTCTGAGTTGAAAAATTATTTGTAGGATGGAAATGTTAATGAAAAACCTTAAAACAAAAAAAACAAAACAAAAAAACCTTATACCAAGCCCTAACTCTAACCTTAGCACAAGACCTAACCCTAGACCTAACTTTAACCCTAACCCTAGCCATAGCTCAAACACTAAACCTAACCTAGCCCTAGCCCTAACCCTAACCCTAGATCTAACCATACCCCAAAAGTAACCCTAACCCTAATTCTAAACATACCCTACCTGTAAGCCTAAACCTAGTCCTAGCCCTAACTGTAGTCCCAACACTAGCCCTTGCCCTAACCCTATCCCTATCCCTATCCAAGCCCTAAATGGAATCCTAACCCTAACACTAATCTGAGCCCTAACACTAACACTAAACCTAGCACTAACCCCAGCCACAGTCCTAAAAATCACACAAATCCTAACCCTAGCCCTAACCATTATTCTAACACAAAACCTAGTCGTAACCCTAACCTTAACCATAAAACTTGCCCTAACTATAACCCTGGCCCTAACACTATCCCTAATCCTAAACCTAATCCAACCCTAACCCTAACCCTAGCCCTAGCCCTAATGCTAACCCTAACCCTAACTGTAGCCATAGCACTAAACCTAACTGTAGCACTAACCTAAACCTTACCATAACCCTAGGCCTAGCCCTAACCCTAACTTTACCCCTAATCCAAATCCTAAACCTTACCCTAGCCCTAACCCTAGGCCTAAACCTAACCCTTATCCTAGCCCTAGACACAACCCTAACCCAAACCCTAACCCCAGCCCCGGTCCTAACAATAACCATAATCCTAACCCTAACCCTAGCCCTAACCCTAATCCTAACCCTAACCCTAACCCTAAAGCTTGCCATAACCCTAGCCCTAACTCTAATCTGAATCCTAACCCTAATCCAAACCCTAGCCCTAACACTAAACCTAACTGTAACCCTAACCCTAACCCTAGCCCTAATGCTAACCTTACCCCTAATCAAAACCCTAATCCTTACCCTAGCCCTAACCCTAAACATAACCCAAATATCCTCTGGAGGTGGGCAAGGAGACACCACAACATGATCTAACCATTTGCTGAATTGAAGACAATTTGAAAATGGCATTGTTGTGCAATGAATTCCTGAGATTATTTCTACCAGGTGGGCAAGGACAGACTCTCCCATGGTGGGACCCAGTGCTTCTGCTAATAAATGGGTACTAAAATCATATAATGGATAGATATTTTTTTTTTTTGACAATGTGACTAATCTGATGGCTGCCATGTTCTTTCAAATGGGTTAAACATGCCACCATAGTACATTCAATAAAGGCCTTTTAGATTGTAATTTAATGCTGTACAGGTTTGGTAAGATACATGGGAAGGGACAGGCTTGCAGTCCAACAATATCTTCTGGGCATACATGGTCCATCTTTGCTCTACTGTCTAGTGTTTGGCTGGGATTTCCAATGTTAGTGCAGGATGATGTATGCAAAACACAACTGTCATGGAAGCAGAACTGGAAAGATCTCAAACTGACCATACCTGTGCATGTTCAGTATTTTCATACTGAGTCACCATTGATCTGAGTGGTCAAGTCCAGATGAGTTGCTTAAAAATGCCTGAATCTCCAAACTTTATCTAGAGTGCAGGAGAATCCAATGGTCAGGGTGACCCAACGGATTGTTGCTACACTCATAGACATGAAGTTTTCAGAATGAACATGTTTCCCTTTGGGACTTCAAAAAACTCAGGGATAGCAGAGAAATTCCGAAGTAATGGAAGTGCCAAGAAAGTGGCTTCTGTGTATCAGGCTGCAATCCTCAAGTTGCATGGCTTTGCATACAGTATGGGTGATTTGCTTATCAGTGTCCTGACGGTGGGACTATCCCATTCCCATGAGATGTTGGAGAAGTGTGGTTTGTCACAGGAAACCAGGAATATTTTATTATTTACAGTTTCAGGATATTATGACAGCACATCTGACTCCTCACCTTCTAGCACATGCATACATATGTGCAGGTTGTACTATATCAATGATATTCTAGTCCAGATGTCTATATTAAATAACAATATCATTATAATGTCTTTCACATTTGGTCCTAATGTGATCATTCAAAGAAAGGCTTTCCTCTCATCTTATAACACAATAGCCCCATTCAAGTGTTCACCTGAATCTGTAGACAACTTAATGGACAGTGGTGACATGAGGCACACAGACAGGCCCCACCTGGAAGCACCAAAGGCTTTCACCTGCTGAGCTCAAATTTCTACAGTGGGTTTTTAAAACTATGTTTGGACAGAAGCAATTACAAAGTTCCTCTGATTGGGTGGGCTGCCCTTCCAGGAGTTCTGTTATCGTGCTCAGCCAAATGCATGTACCGAGTCCTCTGCAGACCTTCACATGCAACACACACAAGCCTCTCATACTATTAGGTGTGTGGGAACATTCAGAGATTGAGACTCACATATGCATCCAACCATTTAGCCATTCCCATGTTTTCCCAGGTGAATGCTTGAGGGGGGCAATAATGTTTTGATTTCCTTTTGCTAAGTGTCCTAACTAGCCCCAGCTTTGCTTTGTTCACCCTTGCACCACTCCATTCCAATTCATATCTCCCCCTCACATTCTTTCCCCAGTCCCTATTAATATACAAATTAATATTCCACATTTGTCAGTCACTCCACAGATACCACTGGAATGACTTACCACGTACATTTACTATAAAATGGTGCAAGCTCATGTCATGTGACATTGTATATGTGGCATTTATATCTTAGTTAAATCTTGGCCTTTCTTTTTTTGCCTATCCCCGCCCCACTCCTCCAGGGTCTTTGCCAAAAATATGTTTATTGCCAAAAAAGGTAGGATGGTGTAGAGCATCCTATCATCGCTATTACTACAATGTTAACAATAGGAGGTGCGAGCCATTCACTTATGGCGGCTGTCTAGGCAACAGGAATAACTTTCTGAATCTGAATGACTGCCTGCAGAACTGCCAAAAGTATGGTAAGAGTAAAGTGCTTTTCCAGATTCTTTACCAAATAAGAAAATAACTCTTCCTTTTCTCTTAATGAAGGGCTCCTCCATATGGGGCAAATGATTCAGGAGGTTATAGCATTTTTAAAAGTATCCAAACACCATTTCTGTTGTCACTGGATTGTTCTCTGGCAATTCCCAGCACCTGCTGCAAAATTTTATTTCTCTCCTCAAGTGAATTTATTTATTTATTTTAATTCCAAGGCAGCAACAAAAAAGAATCCTTCTCTTTCCATGATCGATTACAGTGCTATAGTGCACCTGTGTATCAGTGCATCAGTGAAATGGCACTTTTGTACTATAGCACTGTTGGATGTGATTTGTTGCCAAGTTGGCTTCCACTATGGTGACCCTATAAATGAGAGACTTCCAAGAGCGCTGATCATCATCAGCCCTGCTCAGGTCTTGAAGACTCAGGGCTGTGGCTTCCTTGATTGAATAAATCCATCAATAATGTGGTTTTCCACTTTTCCTGTTTTTCCACTTTCCCCAGCATTATCAGGTCCCTCTCACACTACACCATTACAGTTGTCCCTTCACATTCGCTGGGGTTTGGTTCCAGGACCCCTGTGAATACCCAAATCCATGAATACTCAAGTCCCATTATATGCAATGGCATAGCAAAATGGTGTCCCTTATATAAGATGGCAAAATCAAGGTTTGCTTTTTGGATTATGATTTTTTAAAGAATATTTTCAAGCTGTGAATACTTAAATCCATGAATGTCAAAACCGTGGATTCAGAGAGACAACTGTATAGCACTATGATTCCACTTTAATTGTCATGGTTCTGGGATTTGCAGTTTAGGGAGCAGAATTTACATTTCTCACACAAGGAGTGCTCGTAAAGACTAGGGGTTTGTCTAGATGGACTATCTACCCTGTCTTGCCCCTGTCTTAGAACCCTGCAGGCCATACAACATAGGGCTTTTGCTCTGTTTTGACCCCAGGCTGTCCTCACAACATCTGGGGCAAAAAACAGGCAACAATGGAGGAAGATGGGAGTAAAGCCTGTTAAACTGTTCCATTAAAATACCCAGGAAACACCTCATTTTTGGAAAAAAAAAATAGATCAGGCCACACAGGAGTCCATACCAGCACACTGGCCCATCTCTACCAGCATCACTGCTGCTGTTTATGTCACACTCCCCAAATCCAGGAAGGAATCCGGCAGCATGGGAGCCTTGATCATGTGCTGCAGGCCTCCTGCTTGGCTTTGGGGTGTGTGATGCAGATCGCAGTGGAGGCAGCTGTAGAGATGTGTTGGTGGGCCTGTGAGGACTCCATCCCATTTCATGCAGGTAATGGACCTGATCTGTGTCCAGAATATGCTAGTAAGAAGCCACTGTATTCTGGCCTATGTAGATGAGGCCTAGGATTGAATAGGTTTACAATTGCCTATCCTGATGGCCAACTCTCCATATTTGTCTGCATGGCAGGTGTGAAATAATCACTTTGCAGATGCTCATATTTTCTTATCTTTCCCCCTTCATCTTCCAATGACATCTAGGATTCCTTTTAATTTCCCAGGCTATTTTTCTGATCCCCCCCCCCCCGAAAGACCAAAAAAAGGAAAGAAAGGACTATTCAGAGAAATTTGCAAAGGAAGGGACTTTAATCTACTGTAGATTCAAAATATCTAATAAATTTTTTTGTGGTGCCTGAGCAAATTTCTAAACGATGCTTACCATGAACTGTTGCTTAACATTGGATGCAAAGTTTCTTGTTGAACAGACTGTCTTTGGTACTAGTTGGGAATAGAAGGGCTTCAAAATTAAGTGTTATCCTTTGTGAGCTATCAGGGCTAAGGCTGTTAAACCCATACCAAGGCAATTCGTTTTTGGAGGCAGACACAGACGGTTCTGGAGCCTGACGCTCTTCCAGCTCTCCGTGTCCTTCTTTAATGTCATAGATGTCAACAGTAGCAGCAACAGTAGCAGACAGTCTTGGTTATAAGAGACTTCAGCCAGGTTTTAAGGTTCATCTGCACTTACTAAAACCCCTCATGTTGAAATAGACATACACATGCACACACACTCACAATTTCTTAATCCCCATTTTTACAGAGTGGGCTATAATTTGAATAACTAATATTGGGGTGAAATTCTCCTTGACCCCCACAAAAATAAATCCAACTCAGTTTAATAATAACCATGCAGTTCTATTCTGGGCTAGGGTGATGGTGAGTGAGAGGAATACATTTTAAAATTTTAAAAAAACCAAAGCATTCTCTATTTTGGGTCAAAAATACACTTAATGAAATTTTGGGAATTAATTATATATTACAGTAGGACCCCCCTATCCACTGGGGATTGGTTCTGGAGGGTCCCCGTGGATAACAAAAACCGTGGATAATAGTGAATGCCATTGAAAATAATGGGACTTCTGGTTTAATATACCATAGAGCTGCCTTGAAGGACCTAGAAAATGGCTAGAGAGGACACATTTTTTTGGAAGACTTTATGGTAGGTGTGCTGTTTTGTGTCTCCTGGATAATTGAATCAGTGGATAATGAATCAGTGGATATGGGGGTCCTACTGGATTACATATGAAATGATCCCTGATTTTATGAATCCTCTTACTTTTAGACCACTTTTGGCTCAACCTTTCCTCCCCAGCTGCTGTTTCTCAAATTCAACTCTTCCAAATTCTCCTTCATCTTCACTGTTTCTTCTACTATCCATGATGCCTCCATATTTCTGTGTCTTCTCTGATGTGCTGTGGATCCCTCTTCTTCTCAACTAGAGATGTAACATTTCTGGAAATTTTGAAGCCGGGGGGAATCACTTTTTCCATTTTTTCCCCAGAAGAATTGAAAAAAAAATGCAACATTAGCACTTTTTACAGATTGAAAATTACTCTGTTACTTTAGGAACACAAAATATGCCTATGTACAATCTGATTAGGCATAAAATTATCACAATTGGTTTATTAAAAATACACTGTAATCAAACAATTATTACAAATGGAATTTACTTTTATTTATTTTTTAATTTTCATTTGTAACAAATGGAGCAACAATCTCCTGAACTGTACGGAACCTCTTTAGTTTTGCTAGTTATGTGGAGAAGGTAAAAATAAAACAAAACCAGAAGAAACCATCAATATTAGTAACAAAGAAAATTATTTTTATTTCCTCTCCATAGTATCAAATACTCCACAGTATCAAAGGACCTATTCCGATAAAAAGAATTGAGGAGGGGGGAGCGTGTGGAAGTGGGGAGGGAGAGTCTAAGATTCAGTGAATAGGCATGAAATTAATCAGACTCATTTTGAACTGAAACAAGCTTCTCTACCCTTTCACATGTCTTGATTTAGTATGAGCGTTTCCAAACATAGACCAGATTCTTTCACATGCTGCAAAAGATGGAGGAATCTCAAGAAGGCAAGAAGCAAGCAGGTTCAGAGGCTGTATTGTGCAGATTCGCTTCCATCATGTTGCAGGAGGAATATGTTTTGCAGAATCCTAGACTGCATTCCTTGACCAAATCCCTGAAGATGTTCTGTATTCTGCAACATTTGAAAGTACCTTCCCAACATCAAGTCCTAAGTACGATGCTTGTTTTGAAATCCAGTCAAATGCAGTAGCAGTGCTATCATCACTTATATTTCTACCTTTGAATCTTGAGTCCAACAGATTTGCAGCAGTATGAATTGGATATTCCATAATCAGTTTTCTTCCTTTTTTCAGAAAAAAACAAAAAATACATCAGGGGGAAAAATGGAGAAAATGTTTCCCCCTCCCCCATTCCCTCCTCCAGGGCTTCACATCTCTGTTCTCAGCTCTCCATTCTCCCTTCCTCTTAGGTTCTCTCTGATGCTTCTTGCTTCTCTGGATGTCTTTCTATCAATTCACTCTGTTTTGTTTTTATTTTCTTCCATGTACTCTCTGAATTCTTCATATCTCTAGACTCTAGCAACACAATTCCAAGTGACACACTCTGAAGACTTTCATGCTTAACACCTTCTAGGGCAGGACCCAGATAATTCTGCTGTCATCTCAAATTTATATACCTGTGGCTCTGTTCTAGAAGGTACTGGTAGGTGTATGAGATAGAAGAAGATCTCATCTCTCCACCGAGGTTCACAGCTCTCCAGAAAAGGAGGAAGAAAACCCTCCAGCTTTTCAGGAATATTAAGGGCTTTATCTCTGAGTAATGTGGAGATGCTGGCAGTGCCAGCAGCTGCAAGAAGGCCATCTACAAAGGAGGATGTTACTTTACATAAATGTTTTGTTAAGGTTCTGTGTAGCTGACCAGAAGCAATCTAGTCAAACATGTGAGATGTTACACATATCACAGTATACAAGAATGCTATGCTACAGTGTTTACAATGTTCTGTAATACCTCCCAAACGATTGTCTCTTTGGGTGACAGGTCTCACACTCATTACACCATTGATATTTAAATACACACTCTCTGTTAATCATTCCAAACAGATCACTGGAACTAGCTAGCATGCAAATATACTTGATAGTGATAAGTACATAATTGACCTTGTTTCTGTTATGTGTTATCATATCTTACACTAATAGTTTCTTCCCCCCCACCCTTTTGACTATCTTTGATCCTCATGTCCCTCAGGAACCTGGCCTAAACTCTGTTTATTGCCTAAAGACACAGGGCCATGCAGAGCAGCCTTTCCTCGCTTTTATTTTAATTTTGGTGAAAAGAAGTGTGTGACATTCATTTATGGTGGCTGTCAAGGCAATGAAAACAACTTTGAAACTGAGAAGATTTGCAAGGATACATGCCAAGGTAAACCCCCTTTTTTAGATTCTTTCCTAAACATCAAAATAACTTGCTGTTCTCTCTGAATACTATCTGGACTCTAGGGTTGTTCTGTTTCCAGTAATGCAGCATCTTGTGTTAATGCAATGGGAAAGCCCTACTTTGTTGTTGGGGAGGGATCCGGATTTGGTATTAAGCATGAAGGTGGTGGAAGGAGAAACCCACCTCTTTGCTGCTTTTCAAAGAGAAAATAGTAGATGAAATTGTTTTACATGTGGGAGAGGGGACAGGACAAAGCCTTAAAAGAACAAGAAAGAAGTAGAATACAAGGGCATGTCTCTACGAGGCTATAAAATGTGGATTGATGTGCACTAACACCAATTCTCAGCAGCTTTAATTTTTTCCACTTTTTTTTCAAGTTTGCAGGCATGTGAAGCCATAAGCATTTGACATTCAAATGGGCATGACTGTGAATCAAGATGGTGGGCAAGAGTGAATTACTCGTGTTTTTATTGTCACTAGTTGCTGCTGCCGAACAGTATATATATTTTAAAGCGTATTTCAAGGTGTGGAAGTATAATCTTCCACTTATATATACAGGGGGGAAAAGGCTGTTTTGTCACCTCAGCACTCAATTGCTATGGTGAAAATCCAACATGGCAGTTCAGGGCACTTGCCTTGCCAGCAAGCACTGCTCCCTGCACATGTCCAACCGCTCTTATGGGGAATATGGAGCAAAGCGAATTGGTTGTCCCAGCAAGTGGGAATGTGCCTTTCCATTGAGGTTTTTTTAAAAAAAAAAAAATACAGGAAAAAGCCTTTGTGTCTTTTCCACAAAGGCTTTTCCTGTGTAGTTTTTGGCTTTTTTTGGCTCCCCTCCTTCCAAATATGGTGGATTGATGCAGGGTCCCATTGGGACAAAAGGTATGTTCCTCGAATTCTATGAGGAGTATTTTAACAATGCCCTTCCCTTTTCTTGGGAGTTGTCTAAATGGTGAAAATACTCTTCATAGAATTTGAGGAGAATACTTTTTATCCCAAAGAAATTTTGCATCAATCCACTGTATTCTCTTCCTTCAAAAGGCAGCCCAGGCATGAATGGAGCTCTGTTCACTTTCTGGACTGAAATTCTGCCTGTTCTTGCGAGAAGACGTGAGCATGGGAAATTCAAAAAGAAAAAGAAAAGAAAAAACACAAAAAAGTTTATACAAGTAAACATTTGTATAACAAAGTTTATACAAGTTTAAACATACCCAAACAAACAAACAAACAAACAAACAAAAAATACCAAGTAACCTGGGGAGGGTGGAAAAACGAGGGTAGCCTACTTAGTTCTCATGATCCCATCCAGAAGTGTTCTGTCAGGACCACCCATTGACGCTGGAATCATGAGTCAAAAATGGCATGAGGTTTCAGATGCCGGCAATGTCGGCACCAAAATGGGACAGGCGATCAATTTACAGTTCTGGCCCATCAATAAAAAGAAATGCCAGAATAATGACAGCAGAACACAAAAGGATGACGTTGTGTGATATTGGCATCCTTTTTGTCCTTTTGCATTCTGCTGTTGTTATTCTGGTGCCAGATGAGCTGCATCTGATAATCTCCAGTGTCTCACTCTGAGGTACATAGGGACCTTCTCTAGAGCCAGGTAGCTTAAATTATAATCATAATTTGATGTTCCTGTTAATCCTGTCATTATGGAAAAAAGGAACTGACCATCAGGGGCTTACCGGACTCCAAAGAAAAGTAGCAGGGGAACAGGAACATTCCATCTTCCAACATCTACCACATGATGTTGTCGTTCTTTTGTTCTGGTCCTGTAGAGGACTGAGGTAAAACCACATCTTTTTGCTAACCAAAAAACCCCGTGACATCATGCGGTAAGGCAGCACAGAAGATAGAACATTTCTGCGGCGTTGTCGCTTTGAGTGTGGTAAGGCCTTAGTTATTTGTGACTAGTTGCAGCCAAGCTCTGTGTCCCAACTTCTCATGACTGAGAATGATACATTCTTCTTTCTTTCAGCTTTTGAAGTGCTATGAACCACTATCACTTCCAGCGCATAAACAGGCCTCTGGGTCCTTTGGCACAATGATGAATCCATGCTGAATTTCAGTGGGCTTTACCAGTCTGACTTGAAATGTCTTGCATGCTTCTCACTCCAAATTCAGAGACAGGCTCTCCAATAAATTCATCTGTTATGCAGCTTCTGTGAATTTTACTTCCTGAGTATTATTGTGCCTAAACTGTTTATTTTCTAATGTCTAAAGTTTCTAAAGCTGATACAGTGTGTAGTGTTGCAAAGAATGCATCATGTAGCCACTTCCAGACAGAGGAGATAATATTTGGATGAATTATAAGAAGTGATAGGAAGTGATCAATGCAAATTTTAAATTAACTAGCTGGACCTGGTGTACCATACACCATTAAGAAACTCCCCAAAGCATGTCTGGTAGACCTCATGACAACCCTATAGGGTAGGCCAATTGATTTGAATTCCTCCTCCCCCTTCTCAGTGTTTCACACTTTTCCCAGAATTGCTGAGGGTGACTTGGGAGTTTTTCGGACCGCGTTTTAAAGTTCCTAGGGCGGGAGGAGCTTTCGGGAGAGGGACGGTGATCTTGCGCAGCAGGGGGGTGTTTTCGGACGCCGTTGTCCCTCTCCCAAAACCATCCGTGTCACTTCCGTGAAGCTTCGGAAGCCGCAGAGCCATATTTTAATCACGGAGGTTGCCCGTGATTAAAATATGGCACTGAGGCTTCCAAAGCTTCATGGAAGTGACACGGATGGTTTCGGGAGAGGGACAACGGCGTCCGAAAACGCCCCCCTGCTGCGCAAGATCGCCGTCCCTCTCCCGAAAGCTCCTCCCGCCCTAGGAACTCTAAAAACGCGGTCTGAATATCTCCTTGCTCTTTTGCCCTGCTGCCGCTGCTGCAAATTAACTGCCTGGCTCCTGTCACAAAGGCAGCAGCAGCAGCTTCCCACCGCCACTGCCATTGCCAGTTGACTGCCTGGGTCCCATAGCAGCAGGAATAGAAATGATATTACTGTGTAGACATACATCATCAGTGGGAATTGTGCAGCCCTGAGACATTGGTTAACTGGAAAGGCCTGCAGCTTTAGTAACTATAGCCAACTGTAGCACATTGCTAGGTCACTCCCAGTATGACATTGGAATATATAGATTTGCATGTAAGTGGTGACTGGCTTAGGGACTGGTTGGGTATGTTTCCTAAGCAGCTAATCAGCACATTGGAAAGGCAACATACCCAAGAGAAATATATGTATAAATGGCACATATTTGAGCTTCCATAACAATCTCCACAAATCAGTGTATCATTACACTTCTGATGATGATCTTTTGATCCCATTTCTTGACCTTCAGAACCATTTCACTGAAGAAGAGGAATTGTTTTCAGTATGGTCCTCTAGCTAATGTCCTACTATCACTATTTCCCCCACCCCAGCAATGGCACAGGCAGCTGATCTATGCATCATTTTGGGCTCTTGGGCACATTTGGAAATTTGAGACAGTGTCATGGACAGCCATCCCGAAACAAAAGCATGGTTAGTCACAAAATGGCTGCTGTAAGTATTTAGCCCCCACCCCAAAAGATGCAGACTGCGATCCTCAAATGCCAAAATATATTTAACCCCACAAAGTACTACAAAGTACCGTATATTCTGGTGTATAAAACAACTGGGCATATAAGATGACCCCTCCATCTTTAAGTTAAAATATAGAGTTTGGGATATACTCGCCGTATAAGACTACCCCCCATCCGTCCTCCCTAAAGCCATGATTGGGCTCCCAATTGCGGCTTTGGGGAGGATGGCTGGTGGCTGGAAAGCCTCCCCCTCTCCAGCAAGCCACCCTTCCACCCTCCCCTAAGCCACGATCGGGAGCCCACATACTGGTTGGGGAATTGCAGGAGATGGCTGGCTGGCTGGCTGGGAAGATTCCCCAGTCCCATGATTCCCCAGTCTGCCAGCCACCTCCCACGCCTCCCCATCCCGTGATGGGTCGGGAAGGACAGGAGCTGGCTAGGAAGCTTCCTAGCTACCTTGGCGGGGTGGCTGGCTGGGGGGGAAGCTTCTTAGCCAGCTCCCATCCTTCCTCAGTCTGAGAGGTGGTTAGGAAGCTTCTTAGCCAGCTCCCATCATTCCCAACTCACGAGGAGCCCATTACAAGTTGTGAAAGCGCGGAGGTTTGGCTGGCAAGGGTCTCCCCACCCAGCCAGTCAAACCTCCGCGTTTCTCCTGGCAAAGCAAGGGGAAACGCAGAGGTTTGGCTGGCTGGGTGGTGAGAGCCTTGCCAACCAAACTTCTGTGCTTTCACAACTCCCGAGGAGCCTCGTGAGGAGCCCCTCACAAGTTGTGAAAGCACAGAGGTTTGGTTGGCAAGGGTCTCCCCACCCAAAGCAGGGTGGCAAAGCAGGGGAAACATGGGAGGTTTGGATTGCTGGGTGGGGAGGGCCTTGCCAGCCAAACTTCTGCACTTTCCCAACTCGTGATGGGCTCCTCGTGAGTTGGGAATGACAGGAGCTGGCTAGGAAGCTTCCTAGCCACCTCTCCTCCTTCCTGAGTCAGAGATTGGGCTGCCAGCCCAATCTCAGATTCGGGAATGATAGGAGCTGGCTAGGAAGCTTCCCCCCCTAGCCAGCCACCCCTCCGCCTTTACTGAACCTTGCTGGTGCCCCATTTTGGGTTCGGTAAAGGTGGAAGGGTGGCTGGTGGGGGGGGGAAGCTTCCTAGCCACCTCCTGTCCTTCCCGAGTCTGGGTCGTATATTCTGGCGTATAAGACGACCCCCGAGTTTTGAGGAGATTTTCAAGGGTTAAAAAGTCATCTTAAATGCCAGAATATATGGTACTGATTATGCAGAAATGAAATGAAAGAAGAGATGCCTAAAGACCAAGCAACAGACTGGATTCCACACATTACAACAAAATACATATTTCATAGAAGTAAAGTCAGGTCCTTCAATTCACCTCTAAATAAATTCCTTCAATACTAACTCATTCCTTACAATTAAATCCTTTAAAAATCAGCTTCCCATATATTCACCACCAAAATATTCCTGTTTGTTTTGTTTCTGGCATTTTTTGAGGGCGTGTGGCATTGGTGGTTGTTTCTGTGTGCCTTCGAGTCCTTTTTGAATTATGGCAATGTTAAGGTGAACCTCTCACAGGTTTTTCTGGAAAAGATTTGTTCAGAGGGTGTTTGCCATTGCATGTCCCTGGGGCAGAGAGAGTGTAACCTGAGTTGGGTCACCAAGTGGGTATTTAAAGACTGTGGTACAGTCTGGAGCCTGAAAACCTTTGTTTGCATCAATATGTTGTTTTTATGTCAACAAAACAGGCATTTTATTGCCATAAATCTATACCGCGCAGAGTTGCCCACTCAGGAACTACCTTGAGACCTATGAAAAGCCCCTGGAGAGGTCCTCAGGTGGATTCCAGTGATGTCTTGGAGGGTGGACCCTGATGTTGCCATTAAGCATCAACTGTGGCTGCTTTGGGTATGTCATTTAGGAGATTATCAGACATGGTAAATATGGCATGATAATGCCAACAGGGTACTGCAAAAGGGCTGCACGATTGCACGACACCATCCTCTTCGTGTTCTGCTGCTGTGAAAATGGTGTTCTTTTTTATTAATGGGCCAAGCCACAAATTGCTCACCTATGGCGGGCTTTTTGTGTGTGTGTGGTATTGCTTGTGTGAGAAACCATGCCCCATTCTGCTGGTGTGATTACAGCATCAATTGGTGGTCCCCACCAGCACTCTTCCAGGTGAGAACATGAAAACTGGGTACAGCACACTCCTTTTATGAATCCTCCCATTTTGCTGGCAAGTTTTTAAGTGTGTTTCAGTGCTTGTGTGTTTGTTTTGTTTGTTAATTTAGGTGTTTTTAGACTTTTAAGCACTCTTGCATCTTCTCACAAGAACTGCTGAACTCTTGCCCATGTGAAAATGTGGAACTAAACAGCAGTAGTGGTTGTGTGGTAATAATTCAGGGGCAGCTGTTTCTCATGATTATGCCAACATGTGATAAGAAGTGTTATTATGCCAGGATATATAGTCGGGGGAAAAGTTTTTAAAGGCTCACCTGATAATCTCCTTAAACAGAAAATTCAAATGAAATGAGAAAATACAAAACAGATGAGAAAATATTTCTCTGGTTGAAATTAAATTTTCTCAGCTCTGGACTGAGCAAGAAAAAAACCCAATTTTAAGCTCTGTTTTCAACAACTTTGCAAGCACTGATTGGGAACTATAGTCCAACCAAGAAAACCTTTCCAAGCAAAAAGAAAAAAAATCCAAAGTCTGCTTTCAACGGGTTGCTCCTATTAACCAGTGGCCAACAGTGGCCATATTTCCTACCTCAATTTCTTCCTTCCTTTCTGCAATCAGGATATGGATTCCTTCCTCCCCCCAATCCTCATTATTATCACCATGCAATTAATACTCAACAAATATTTGGGGGGAAAGATTGATGATGATGCTGGATCAAATGCAATGAGGACCAAGAGTGCAATCCTATTTACATAGGTCTACTCAGAAACAAACACTACTAGGTTTCATGGGACATACAGCTTTAAAATACTGATAAGCTAAGGTACCACAACCATAGTTTTAAGTTTTCCTGTTGGAGGGCAAAAGATAAAGAGCTGGTGCTCAGCTAGACAGGAGAATTAATAGCAAAAAATAGCACCTTACCTCCCTATCACAGCAGTGTTCATTTGCGCCCACAAATCATTCGCAAGATTGCTGGCATGGAAAATTGGCTGACTTTGCAGTTTACATGGAGCATGCCCCCGAAAAAGGATGGTGGCCATGAGTGAATTGCCTGCTGAAAATCTCCCTCCATTCTCTCCCTCCCTTTCCTTAAATGACAGATGTGGAAGAGCTATTTTCCACATTTAAAAACCCTTTTAAAAGAACCTTTTACAAGGAATATTTGCAAATGTTCTACAAGTGCACACATTACTATTTATCAATGGAGGGTGGGAAATTATTTTCTAAAATGTGTTAGGGCACAATAAAGCTTGGCCCATTTTAGAAGTTCATTTATCTCCTCTTTTTTCTTCTTCAACAAGAACCTGTTGCTACCCAGAATCCTTGTTTCTCATATTAAGTGGTAGACTACACATTAAAAAACACAGAGGAAAAAGGCACAGCCATTTGCATCACAAAATGTAACATTTCTATCATTCCTCTATCATAGGAATTAATCTCTTCCTGGTTATGTCCAGATGATGCTGGTTGACTTTATAGCTCCAGTATACCCCTAGTTGGAATGGAATAGCATTTATTCTAGAAATTTAGTACAGAGTGTCCCTACTTATTGACTAATTGTTCTGCCTGCCTGAATGCCCATCTGCATTTCCCTAGAGAAAACTATAAAAACTAGCTTTAGCCAACACTGGGCATTTGCATCAAACAGCTGGCATGCAGTGTAATCATGTTGTCCTGCTCGTCCTCATTCTTATGGGACTTCTGGCTCCCTGGTTTGAGCCACTGGATGGCCATCGCCACAAGTCAGGTAAGAGCACCATCCCTGTTATCCTTGAGCACATCTGTGTGGCTTTTGTCCCTCTTGAAAAGTAGGTGAGAATGGAAGAGAAAAGGGAAACATAAATATTGTGCCATGTTCATGCCAAAACCCTGCTGGCCTGTGTCATTCAGCTTTGACCTGAAAAGACTCAGCAAAACTTTCCACTTTCCCCATGTTTCTCCATGTGCCTTGTTGACATCTACTGAAAACATATCAAGGCAAGAAAGTAAGTTAAAAAGTTTATTAAATAAGTCAACAGTCTGTATCAGAAACAGACAGTAAAATATGCCAAATATAAACAAAGTGCAATGAATTTAAAAGAAATGAAAAAGAAGCTATTATGCTACTACTTTCCTCAAACATTTCTTTCCCCCTTAAACTGGCTGCTTTAACTGCAAAAATGATAACCTGTGTCACTAATTGGTTAGAGTCTAGGGAGATTTTCAGACATGCCAAAATCGCTGCTTGCCGCGCGAGCAGCCTCCCGAAACTGCTGCGCGGCAAGGGTCTTCTTCGGACGACGCTGTGCCTCTGGCGAAACCGTCCGTGTCACTTCCGTGAAGCTTCGGACGGCTCCGCGCCATATTTCAAGCACGGAAGCTTGAAATAGCATCAACAGCAACCAGTAACTGCCCTACAGTAACCATTTCCTTTGTTTTCATCACAGGAAAGAACAGATACCTGAACAGTGGTAAGAGCTCCAGCAGAATCTTCTTTTAACCCAACATGCAGCAGGTCTACCACCTGAACTACCTCTCTTCAACAATGCAGCCTGCCTGCTGCTCAAGGCAATATTCTTACTTTGTTATATGGTAGCTTTCATCTGGTGCCATGAGCACAGTATAGTTTATGTCCTCCCCGAAATGAGGGTTTTGAGTCACATTGATCTGGTCATCTGGCTTGGAGGACTGGGAAAGAAAAGTCAGTTTGGTCAACAAGGACCCATGAAACCGTTCAGAAATCAGGATGTTCTGCCTTCATGCTTTCTCAACTGGTGTTTTCCCTCCTCCTATTTTCTCCCTTTGTCCTTGACTTACTTCAATTGTGTGTGTGTGTGTGTGTGTGTGTGCCTTTAAGTCTCCTGTAAAGTTACTTCTCTTGGGACTTCATCTGATGCAGCAATACAGCATCATAATGATGCCTAATGAACTTAAAAGAGTGTGAATATCAGACGACATCATGCTTTTGCAATGATGTATTGTAAATAACACGTCCTTTTGTATTGTCAGGCCAAGCCATCAATAGATTGGCTGTGGTGTTATTTTTTTGTTTTGTTTTTTGTTTTTGTTTTGCCATGATTGCAAGTGTCCGAAACCAAGGCCCATTCTGCTAGTGTGATTCCAGTGTCAATGGGCGATCCCTGCCAGAACATTTCCTGGCGAGAATGGGAAAACTAGCCATGGAATGCTTTTTTATGAACCTCCATGTGTTGCAGGCAAGTTTTAAAGTGTGTTTCACTGCTTGCGTGTTTGTTTTGTTTTTTAATGTAGCTGTTTTTACTCTTTCAAGCATGCTCACATCTTCTCATGAGAACCTCCGAGATCATGCTTGGCAGCGAATGCAGAAATATGAGGCTTCTTTTTCACACAATCATGGCAACATTTGATATTTTGGGTTCTTTTGCTGGCACAAAAACGGTGTAAAATATTGTGGCAAAAGAGGCTTCTCTGATAAAGTCCTTGGTATCCAGGTTGTCTCTGTCCTAGATCTGAAGATAAGTTATTTTACTGCTAATAATTGACTTTAAATGTTACTGTCCTTTGTCTCAGTCCCTACATGACCAAGAAGGGGAGTGGCCTCTACCTGTATTTAGATCCCTCCAAATCAACTGAACTATAATAGAAACAACATCTGATACAAAATGTAGGCCCTTGATTTTAACATCATCACTTTTCTTCTCCTTTATGATTTTTAAGAACATATTTTGCCTGATGAAGAAGCCAGTGGAGCTTTGAAAGCTTGAATGATGTATTTTGTGCCTTTTGGCCAATAAAGGTATTGCTCTCTTGTGGATTTTGTCATATTTTGCTGCATGGCAAATGCAACTTCCCCTGAATATGTTTCTGTTCTTCAGTAGATTAACTACAAGGATATGTTATATCAAAATTTAAAGCCATGGCAGAAACTGCATTAACTTAGTCCCTCAACTGTGATCTTTGATTTATAATGTTAACCATCTGTAGATGCTATCATTGTGCAGATGGAAAAGGCCATCTCCATGATGGAAGTTGCAAAATAATATAAGAAAGTAGGTGCCTTCAGCTTGCCTGTTGACTTTTGGCAACCCCATGAATTTCATAGGGCATTCTTGGCAAGGTGTACTCAGGGGTTGTTTGAACCTGCCTTCCTCCTGAATATAGGCTGCAGCACTTGGTATTCCCAGACAGTCTCCCAAGTAATGACCAGACCCGACCCTGCTTAGTTTCCAAGATCAAATGGGTTCTGGTGCCTTCAAGGTATTTAGGTCCTACAAGTCACAGAACGGTACCCTCACATTCCATAATCTTCCAGTATTTGAAGAAGTGGGCTGCAGAGCATGAAAACTTATACTGATATACATTGTTTAGTCTTAAAGCTGCCACACACTCCTTTTCCCTTCTCACTTCTCATAGTGTTTAATAGTAATCTACAGTTACATTTGTACAAACTGTTTTCTTTCTCTTTCTGTCCTTTCTAGAGGAGTTGACTTATTCTTGGAAATGCAAACTTCCGAAAGCACCTGGAGATTGCAAAGCAAGGATTCCACGTTTTTACTTTGACATCAAAAGGGGGAGATGCCAGCCTTTCTATTATGGTGGCTGTGGAGCCAATGCAAATAACTTCCGAACACTGGGGGAATGCCTTTCAGAGTGTGAAAACAGAGGTAAGGTAAATAAACTGTGTTAGGCTTGATATTACCTTCCTCCATGCATTTTTTCCCTGAGAATGGCTGGAATCCTCTATCATGGTCTATGTTGCATAACTTTATGCTTACTTAGCTATATAGCAGAGATGCTAAGAAATCCTGTTAATGAATTGTGAAGATGTGTAATGGGACTCAATGCACATTGGGTCCTGTTGTAAGTTGGTGTCGATATGCTGGCTCCCCTACATAGTAACCTAACAGCAGCCCATTGCTGAATATGGACATTGCAAAACTGCTCAATTCTATTTCCTGCAGAGATTAAGTCCACTTATGAAGATGTAAATCCCCAAGAGGATTCCAACCAACCTAACCCTAGGACTGGAATACAATTGACATTCCATAAGTAGCGGGCCAGATCTTCCACCACATATACAAAGTCTATTTGACAGTGGGATAGCTTGGAATCTTCCCTGTTGTATCATTTTCTCCATCTGCTCAAACTGAAGATGAGTGAAGGGCATATATTGTTCATGCTTCATTGGGAAGGATAAGTATTTTCCTTCTTGAAATTTATTTTGTGCTTTTGCTATACATTTCATAGATCTTGTATTTGACAAAGCTGAACATAGTGGCATAGATGTCTGATAAGCAGCCCTTAGGATGCCTTTCCATAAATGGGGAAGGAATGATATTATCTCATGTGACTTTCTTCCTACTTTTTTGATGGCTGCTGGAGAAGGGCACATCTTAAGAAAAAGACAGGCTTAGGTGAAAGCAGAAGGCACTTCAGGTAAATGGGTGCCAAGCCAAGCTCAGTAAGTCCCTAGCCGAAATGCCATCACGTTAACCCAAGAACAGCATGCTAAATTGGATTAAGAACAAATCCAATCTGTCTGATAAAACTGCTTTCCTGCTCAAATGTCTTTGTTTGTATGTGTGTATATCATTTTTTGGAAGACTGTATAAAGTGCCTTAGCTTAGCACTGAGTACTTGCATCAACAGCAACCAGTAACTGCCCTACAGTAACCATTTCCTTTGTTTTCATCACAGGAAAGAACAGATACCTGAACAGTGGTAAGAGCTCCAGCAGAATCTTCTTTTAACCCAACATGCAGCAGGTCTACCACCTGAACTGCCTCTCTTCAACAATGCAGCCTGCCTGATGCTCAAGGCAATATTCTTACTTTGTTATATGGTAGCTTTCATCTGGTACAGTATAGTTTATGTCCTCCCCGAAATGAGGGTTTTGGGTCACATTGATCTGGTCATCTGGCTTGGAGGACTGGGAAAGAAAAGTCAGTTTGGTCAACAAGGACCCATGAAACCGTTCAGAAATCAGGATGTTCTGCCTTCATGCTTTCTCAACTGGTGTTTTCCCTCCTCCTATTTTCTCCCTTTGTCCTTGACTTACTTCAATTGTGTGTGTGTGTGTGTGTGTGCGCCTTTAAGTCTCCTGTAAAGTTACTTCTCTTGGGACTTCATCTGATGCAGCAATACAGCATCATAATGATGCCTAATGAACTTAAAAGAGTGTGAATATCAGACGACATCATTCTTTTGCAATGATGTATTGTAAATAACATGTCCTTTTGTATTGTCAGGCGAAGCCATCAATAGATTGGCTGTGGTGGTTTTTTTTTTTTGGTTTTTTTTGTTTTTGTTTTGCCATGATTGCAAGTGTCCGAAACCAAGGCCCATTCTGCTAGTGTGATTCCAGTGTCAATGGGCGATCCCTGCCAGAACATTTCCTGGCGAGAATGGGAAAACTAGCCATGGAATGCTTTTTTATGAACCTCCATGTGTTGCAGGCAAGTTTTAAAGTGTGTTTCACTGCTTGCGTGTTTGTTTTGTTTTTTAATGTAGCTGTTTTTACTCTTTCAAGCATGCTCACATCTTCTCATGAGAACCTCCGAGATCATGCTTGGCAGCAAATGCAGAAATATGAGGCTTCTTTTTCACACAATCATGGCAACATTTGATATTTTGGGTTCTTTTGCTGGCACAAAAACGGTGTAAAATATTGTGGCAAAAGAGGCTTCTCTGATAAAGTCCTTGGTATCCAGGTTGTCTCTGTCCTAGATCTGAAGATAAGTTATTTTACTGCTAATAATGGACTTTAAATGTTACTGTCCTTTGTCTCAGTCCCTACATGACCAAGAAGGGGAGTGGCCTCTACCTGTATTGAGATCCCTCCAAATCAACGGAACTATAATAGAAACAACATCTGATACGAAACGTAGGCCCTTGATTTTAACATCATCACTTTTCTTCTCCTTTATGATTTTTAAGAACATATTTTGCCTGATGAAGAAGCCAGTGGAGCTTTGAAAGCTTGAATGATGTATTTTGTGCCTTTTGGCCAATAAAGGTATTGCTCTCTTGTGGATTTTGTCATATTTTGCTGCATGGCAAATGCAACTTCCCCTGAATATGTTTCTGTTCTTCAGTAGATTAACTACAAGGATATGTTATATCAAAATTTAAAGCCATGGCAGAAACTGCATTAACTTAGTCCCTCAACTGTGATCTTTGATTTATAATGTTAACCATCTGTAGATGCTATCATTGTGCAGATGGAAAAGGCCATCTCCATGATGGAAGTTGCAAAATAATATAAGAAAGTAGGTGCCTTCAGCTTGCCTGTTGACTTTTGGCAACCCCATGAATTTCATAGGGCATTCTTGGCAAGGTGTACTCAGGGGTTGTTTGAACCTGCCTTCCTCCTGAATATAGGCTGCAGCACTTGGTATTCCCAGACAGTCTCCCAAGTAATGACCAGACCCGACCCTGCTTAGTTTCCAAGATCAAATGGGTTCTGGTGCCTTCAAGGTATTTAGGTCCTACAAGTCACAGAACGGTACCCTCACATTCCATAATCTTCCAGTATTTGAAGAAGTGGGCTGCAGAGCATGAAAACTTATACTGATATACATTGTTTAGTCTTAAAGCTGCCACACACTCCTTTTCCCTTCTCACTTCTCATAGTGTTTAATAGTAATCTACAGTTACATTTGTACAAACTGTTTTCTTTCTCTTTCTGTCCTTTCTAGAGGAGTTGACTTATTCTTGGAAATGCAAACTTCCGAAAGCACCTGGAGATTGCAAAGCAAGGATTCCACGTTTTTACTTTGACATCAAAAGGGGGAGATGCCAGCCTTTCTATTATGGTGGCTGTGGAGCCAATGCAAATAACTTCCGAACACTGGGGGAATGCCTTTCAGAGTGTGAAAACAGAGGTAAGGTAAATAAACTGTGTTAGGCTTGATATTACCTTCCTCCATGCATTTTTTCCCTGAGAATGGCTGGAATCCTCTATCATGGTCTATGTTGCATAACTTTATGCTTACTTAGCTATATAGCAGAGATGCTAAGAAATCCTGTTAATGAATTGTGAAGATGTGTAATGGGACTCAATGCACATTGGGTCCTGTTGTAAGTTGGTGTCGATATGCTGGCTCCCCTACATAGTAACCTAACAGCAGCCCATTGCTGAATATGGACATTGCAAAACTGCTCAATTCTATTTCCTGCAGAGATTAAGTCCACTTATGAAGATGTAAATCCCCAAGAGGATTCCAACCAACACTATTACACTGTATTCCAGCTCAGTAATGTATGTGTGTGTGTGTGGGGGGGGAAATGTCTGCTGAATTCTCAACAACTTCTTGAACAGAGATATTTTGCAGGACAATCAAGCTTAGATATATACAGTGAGCTCTCCATATCTGCGGGTTTGGTATCCACGGATTCCAGTATCCATGGACCATCTTGTTGGATATCTAAAAAGGTGGTGCCCATACCTAAAATGGCACCGCTGCATAGCTAAAATGCTAGTGCTCATACCTAAAATGGCAGTGCCCATGCAAAAAATGGTGGCATCCATTCATTTATATAGGATTCAAACGTCTGCATTTTTTTTGTATCTATGGGGGGGATTCAGAACCAACCCCCTATAGATACAGAGGGCCCACTGTAGTATATATGTGAACTAGCTATACCTGGTGTAACATACACCAGGTATCTATACATATAAAATGCCAGAAGCGTGTCCCCCAAATTTGCCGCCAAATGCAAATATCCCATGCCTCCATTGTGTGCCCCCACACATTCATTAGGCATTGTTATGACGCTCTATTTTGCTGCGTCTGATAAAGTCCACAGTTTCCAGTTTGTTCCAGGGAGGACCTAAGGAAGGGAAGACCTTCAAGATTAAAGGCTACCCTCTGGTCTCTACTCAAGATTATGTGCAATGTGACACTGCTTTAACTGCCATGGCTCAGTACTGTGGGATTCTGGGATTTGTAGTTTTGTGAGATATTTAGTCTTCTCTGTCAGAGAATTCTGGTGCCACAACAAACTACAAACCCCAGGATTCCATAGGACGGAGCCATGATCTTTAAAGTGGTGTCAAACTGCTATTTGTTAGCAGAAGCATTGGCTCCATTCCCACTACGAGAAGATCTGTCCTTCCCCCTTGGAAGAAATAATCTCAGGAATTCACAATAATGCCATTTGCTAATCCCATTATATTTGATTGAGCAAAGTATTAGAGCATGTTGTGGTTGTCTCCTTGCCCATCTCTAGTAATTATTCTTTCATCTAATTCCTTTCCCTTCAAGAAGTTACTGGACTTCAGATCACCAGCTTGGGGAAAAAACTTTCACACTCTCTCCTATTTGGGTTTGTGCTGCCACCTGAATCTTTATATAGATCCAACTCTCAATATAAAAAGATATATAGATATTTGACGTCGGCAATTAGCACAACTGGTAGTCAACAGTTAACACAATATCCTTATATAGATATCATTATCAATATAAGGATCTTGTGTTAACTGTTGACTATGAACATCTGCTTATAATGACCAAACTACTTGTAATGACCAAACATTGGGTGTGGTTAATGAAAGGAAAGAAACAATATTTTATTCTTTACTGCCTTAGAGTTTTATCTAAATATTTCTGGATCCTCATCATATTCATACACATCAGTACTTGGTTACAGGTTATATTAGGCCAACAATATTCTACTACAGAACTATATATTAAATAAGTATATTTTATAATATACTGCTCTTCACATTTGCTTCTAACGTTTTCACTCTTACCTATGGTCTTCTCTCACAACACAATAACACTATTAAGTTGTTTACCTGAAAACATACGGAAGGCTACACAGGTGGTGGAAACTAGGGCAGGCGCATGAAGGGTCTCTCTCTCTCTCTCTCTCTCTCTCTCTCTCTGTGGCTTTTCTTCGCAAACGAAGATTCAGGAAGGACTCATCCCGCGCTTTCTGCAAGCGCGCTGATGACTAAAAAGGCCAATCCGAGATAAACAAGTCCGGTGCATGAAGGGTAACCCCAGACATACCCATATAACATGGTAATATCAGAGACCTTCACATGTTAAGCACAAAATTCTTTAGCTGAAGCAGTTATAGGCCTGCAATGATCCCGAGTTCGTCCTTATCTGGGTTCCCAATCACTGGAGCTCTGCAACCGAATTTAAGCTGAATAAAGTTACAAAATTCTGCCGATTTGCACTCAATACATAAAGGTCTTTGACTCTGACCCTGCCAGGTATGTAGAGACACTCAGGAAGTGTGCACCTAGATGAACATCCTGAACCCCACTACCCATTTATGCACCCATGTTTTCAAGTGAATGCCTGAACGAGGCAGTACACTCTCAACTTTCTTCCTAATTGTCTTGTCCAAGCCTCTTGCTCTCTTTCTCAGTTTGTCTGCCTCTTCCCTCTTTCCCCCTTCATCCTTCGCTTACTTGAGTTGCTGCAGACTGAATTCAAACTGCAAAATTGTTTGTACACAGTTAATTCATCAGGGGGGAGAAGAGTGGGTCAGTATCTTGACCTTCCCAGTAGACTCAGGCAAAAGCAAACTGCTACAGCCTCTTCTAGCTTGTCTGTTATTCCTCATTAATAGCTTTTGCTATCTTGATTACAATATGATATTGCTTGGCCACACATGCCTGGTTTCCATCTGTGAAATGTTCCAAGGGTGTACCTTACACTAAATCATTCTAAACCCTACCTCCCCTTCTCATTCTTCCAGCCAATCCCATTCACATGAAAATAAATAGGACATTATCTGACTAGTGTCTAAAAACACTGTAATTCCGTGAATTCCGTGAAGATAGTGGGAATATCATGGAATTATAACACTTATTATTACATGTACCTCTCCATTGACGCCCCCTTGTCGTGGGAGAGCGGCTTGCGTACCCTAATGATGTTTTGAGCTATGCTGGCGGTGGCATAATAGCCACTGGTAGGGTCTCCCATGCCAGACAGGTCAAAACCGAAGGGTCTGACAAAGAGCGTCAAAGGGCAGGATGGGCTCTCTAGCCTTGTGGCAACCGTCCTAGGAGAAGGAAAACTCTAATCCCAAACCCGGGCAGATGGTGCTCGTCCAACCCTGTAAGGTCAACCATCTAAGAGAAGGAAACTCTAAACAAACCTACGGCCCGAGGACCTCGCTGCCACGTCCATGCTTGCAAGGCCACGGCAGATGAATCTCTGGTTTAAAGGGTGAGGCCAGTTCTGTGCACGCTGTGCTCCACCAGAAAAATCCATTGCATGGGCTCGAAGGACAAATCCACTGGTGCTCCAAAAAAGCGATACAAAGACTCCCTGAAACAACATCTCAGGCTTGGCCAAATTGATCACCAACAGTGGTCCGCCCTGGCCTCACATCGGGAGGCATGGAGGCGCACTATCCACAATGCTGCAGCCTTATTTGAGAACTCACGCTGAACAAGTCTTGAAGAGAAACGACAACGCAGAAAGAATCACCATCCAAAAACATCACCCAAGGAGACCTTCTGCTGTGCTTTTTGCAACCGGACTTGTTTATCTCGGATTGGCCTTTTTAGTCATCAGCGCGCTTGCAGAAAGCGCGGGATGAGTCCTTCCTGAATATTCGTTTGCGAAGAAAAGCCAGAGAGTATTACATGTAGCTATATATAATCATGTGAAAAGAGCTATCACGTAATTATTGCATGACAACCACTAGCACTTTAAGAATGGGAGTTTACTTCTGCAATTTGGCATGGGCGAGATTTTTGCGGTTCTCGTGAGAAGATGCAAGCATACTTAAATCTCCAAAAACAACAACAACAACACACACACCCTAAATTTAAAAAGTTAATGAACACACAAGCACTGAAACAAATCTAAAAACATTGAAACTAGATGGGACAGTTCATAAAAAGAACATCCTGTTCTTTGTTTTTGCATTCTCACCCAGACATTTGCTTGCTGAGGACCGCCCATTCATGCTATAATCTCATGATTACAATGGGATGTATTTTTGCATGCCCTAAATTCTGCAAAAAAAAAAGTGATATTGATAATCTATTGATGGTTTGGGCCATCAATTAAAAGGAATGCCTTATTTGCAGCTGGGGCATGGAGTAACCACACGAAGATGACAATGTCATGCTGTTTTCACTACCATGATGTCATAATCCTGTGATTTTTGCCTCGTCTGATGAAGTCCATACACTTTGTCAATCATTCCACATTTGCCAATCACTCCACAGATACTAGTGGAACAACTTACTATATAAAATTACTTTGCAATGATACCAGCTCATACGATGACAGCATTGCATCTTGTAGAAATGTTGTCTTCTTGTTTGCCTACCTTCCATCCTTCCAGGACCTTTCCCAAGGATATGTATGCTCCCTAAATCAGTGGGAAGTTGCAAAGCATCCTTTCCTCGCTATTACTATGAAGTTGAGAATCGTAAGTGTGAGGGGTTCATTTATGGAGGTTGTGGAGGCAACAAAAATAACTTTAAGAGTCTGAAAGAATGCTCACGGACATGCAGAATTGGTAAGAATTAAAATAAAACTTTTTTTTATCCATTCCAGAACAACAAAATAATCTCATAATCACAATGGACAAGCAAGCCTGACATTTCCAACATCCACGTCCATTAACATGACCTGGGTACCTTGGACACAAACTGGGCTGTTTCTCCAATACCCGTACTGATATTCAGTGATCCTTTTTTTCAGTGTATGTTTAACATGAAAGCTTAAGCACAGCTTACCTTCTTCAAGGCAACCTCTTTTCTGTAAGACTTACGTAGTGACTGGTTTGAGCTGTGTGTCCACCCTTCAAAAACTGCTAAAGTTTTCCAGTAGAATTTTCCGATAATCAAAGCTTTTTATCAGTTTGCTTTGGTTGCTTCAACCCATTGGGTCATGGGTGACTGAGGTGTCATCTATATGAAGGGGGGAATAGATTGCTCCACAGTTATTGCAATTCACAGCAGTTGCAACCTGTCTTAATGGTTTTACAGACCCCATAAACTTCACATGCCCTCTAGACAAGATGGTGATCACAAGTGAATTACTCATGTTTTTAAATCTGCCACTGCCATTTTTGCACAGTGTACATTGGTGATGTTTGACTTTACAAAGATATATATATATATATATAGAGAGAGAGAGAGAGAGAGAGAGAGAACAACCATTTTATTGCCTTAGCACTCACTCGCTAAGGTGAAAATCCAACATGGCAGTTTCTGGGAACTTGCTGTGTTAGCAAGTCCCATCCCTCACATTCATATGGCCAATTAGGTTTGTTCTTCCGGTTGTATGGTCAGAGCTTTTTAAAAACTTTGGGAAAAGCTGCAAAGACTTCCCAAATATGTTGCATTGATGCCCATTCCCATTAAGCTTTGCATGCTAGATAGCGGCCATGAGTGATTTACTCGTATTTGTACTTTGCCGCTGCTGAACATTTTTTAAAGAAAAAATGATGTCCAAGGTGTGCTAGAGTGACAGAACAATTTTTTGATTAAACAGGACTTTTTTTTTTCTTTTCTGTAAAAGCATACAACATTTATCTGGTTGAAGTTAAGTGGCTGAGTGGCTTTTACCCTATATTTGGTACCATATATGTTGCATGATATGTTTACAGATAATAGCTTAAGCTACTATAACTCTGAGCTAATTTGGTTCCAGTCCTTGACTTTAAAAAAAGTCACTCATGTTCACTTCACCCAGTCTGCATCAATAATAGTCAGACATGACTCTTAGGAATAATCTGTGCAGAGCCTTGAAAGTTACTTTTTGAAAATAATTAATTACAGCTATATATCAAATACCCCCAAATAAGTTAATTCCTGTTATATTTACAGCTTTAAAGGTAACTGTTTAGGTTGCCATTTCTCAAAAGAAACCCAACAATACATGCTTCCAGCCTTGTGTAAAAAAAACAGACTTCTCATCCACCTTATCATTCCCTCAATATTTTATTTATTTATTCAATTTATATCCTGCTTTTCTCCTAAAATGGGATCCAAGGTGGCGTACAGCATTTTAAAAGCACAATACAATTTAAAAAACTGTTAATATAAAAGCTAAAACACAATTAAACTAAATTTCTAATTAAAAAAACACAAGTTAAAAACAAATAAAAACAGCATTAAAATCAAGTTAAAACAGCATTAAGAGATGCTTTAAAACATAATAAAATACAAACACGACACCCCAGCCCCCATTAAAGCTTTATCTGCTGCATACACTAAAAACCGAAAGCTTCCTTAAATAAAATACCCACAATAACACATTAGGAGCATTCAACACCCATGTGATATTTCTCTTCCACCATTTAGTATGACCCCCCCAGGAATGTTAAAAAAATTATGGTTATACTGCTAAAGGAAGGGCAATATCCCTTTTTATGTTACAATCGTAATGTCATGTGGTTGATAAAGCTTCATTTTTGGAAAGGGAACCAGTCATTAATTATTTATAACTAGTTACTGCTATGCTGCCAGTCTAGGCCTCAACTTCAAATGTCATTATGACCAATTCTCCATTCTTTCCTCAGGTTCCAAGTGAGTTCTTCTACTTACAGACACAAGGCAATACTGCTTTTAGCACATTAACCTGCCACCAGGTCCTATGGAACAATGGTGCATCTATCTTGTTTTTCAGTCAGATATACCAGTCGTAACTGAAATGTCCTGCATGCTTCTCACTCCAAATACAGTAGATACGCTTGCCAATAAACTCACCTGTTCTGCAGCATTTGTGGATTCTTCATTGTGAATATTATTATGCCTGAACATTTTTTAAAAATAAAACCTGATAAAGGACAGAATCTTCACCACAATACTGGGAGGTCAGCTAAACAGCAGAATTAAATCCGGAAAATATTGCCTTACCTTCCTTTTGCTCCAGTGCCCATTTCTGCCCATGATGCATTCGGAAGATCGGTGTTGGGAAAAGCACCCACGTTTGTGGTTCACACGGAGCATGCCCCCTGAGAATAAACAGTGGCCATGAGTGAATTGCCAGCAGAAAGTCTCCCTCAGTGTGAAGTCGAAGGCTTTCATGGCTGGCATCCATAGATTTTCCTTGGGTTTTTTCTGGGCTGTGAGGCCGTGTTCTGGAATAGTTTCTTTCTGACGTTTTGCCTACATCTGTGGCTGGCATCCTCAGAGAATGGTTGTGTAGGTGTATGTGTGGAGTCTATATGCTGTGAGGCCCTGTAGGGGAGTATATGTAAATTTGTGTAATTGAATGGTTAGTTTCTGGGTATAGTTCTGAGCCTTGCATTTCTATACCCAGAAACTAACCATTCAATTACACAAATTTACATATACTCCCCAACAGGGGTTCACAGCATATAAACTTCACACACACTCCTACCCAACCATTCTCTGAAGACGCCAGCCACAGATGCAGGCGAAACGTCAGAAAGAAACCATTCCAGAACACAGCCTCACAGCCTGGAAAAAACCAAGGAAAATCTATAGTCTCCCTCAGGTTTCCCCCTTTTTTCAGTTTCTGGAAGAGAGAGGGAGGTGATGGAGGGAGGGGAGGGGGGGAGACACACACACACATGCACGCACACAGAGATGGAGGAGTGCTTGGAGAGCTCTGGGCCAGGTACTCAATCCCCATTGGGAGGGAAGGAGGGAGGACTGAGGGAAAGAACAACAATGGAGGCTCCTGCATTGCAAGCCTTCCCTTTTGAGCCTGCCCCCTCTGAGGTCTGCCCAATCAGATTTAAGCTCTGGTGTGTGTCCCTTTTCAAATTGGTTGGTCAGATGACCAATTGTGCACTTCTTCATGCACTTTTTAAAAAGGAATGCTAGCAACAGTGAAAGCTGTTATAGCGATCCATTTAGAGTTTTCAGCCCACCTCCTTCTGTATATGACAAATGTGGGCCATCATCTATGAGGACCAATGGCATTCTGTTCAAATTCTTCCGAGATTTTTTTTCATCATGTAGTCAACCCCCTAGTGTTCAGAGAAATATATCATCAAGCCACATCCAGATGGAGGAAAGCCTATCTATATATGGGAAGAACATATAGGAAGTGATCAATACAAAATACAGTTTGAGAGCACAGAATGTTTGGGTTTCCTTGGGGCCGGTTCCACGACAGGAAAAAGTTCGCAAGTTTCCGGATTACCGTTCTTTCACATGAGAAGAGCATAAATCACACGACTCCCCAGCATTTCGAAAGATGAGGAATTCTGCTTTCTGTATAGTATACACAGGCAAAGGTGGGGGGGAATCACCTCCAGATGATTAAAGCCAGTCAGGAGGCGGGGAGGGAGCAAGGAGGGGGTCATGGAAACCATAAATAATGAGAGGAAAGAAAATAACAAACAAACAAAAGATCGAAAGAGCGATTTGTCAACTTCCCCCATCTTCGCCAGCCCCGAAAGGCTTCTATAAAGAAAGGAGTGAATGAAAAGACGAACAAGCAAAAGCATGCTGGAGCGGACTGCTTCCCTTCCCGTCATGCACACACACACACACACCACAGAAGCTTGCCTCATTCCTGATTGTTTGAAGCCTTGAATGCAGGCAAGTGAATGGAATAAATAATGAGAGGGAAGAAAAAGTACAAACAAACAAGCAATCGAAAGGGCGATCTGTCAACCCCCCCTTCCCCAGTCCCGAAAGGCTTCTACAAAGAAAGGAGTGAATGAAAAGACGAACAAGCAAAAGCATGCTGGAGCGGACTGCTTCCCTTCCCTTCATGCACACACACACACACACACACACACACCACAGAAGCTTGCCTCATTCCCAATTGTTTGAAGCCTTGAATGCAGGCAAGTGAATGGAAGCACAGACAAACAAAAGGACGAACATGCGATAGTCTGTTTCGCTCACATAGACGAATGCACAAACACACACACTCTCACAGCAGCAAAGCATGGGGTCCTCCTCCTGATCATTTTCCCAACCCCCAAAGCCTGTGTTTGAAACAAACAGGAAGGGCTCAGAGCAAATTTGTAAGCAGAAGGAGGGTTAATTTTTTTCTCTCCAACCCCTCTATTCGGATAAAGCACAATGGTCACTCCAACCAATCAGGATTCAGCTCTGCTCACAGTAATTCGAAAAGGTATATGATCATTAGTTCCCATGACAAATTATGCGCATTTTTGCAAACTTAATCAAAAAAGTTCGGAAAACTAGCGAAAGCTGATACTGCGGGACTTATGGGTTTTTTGCACCCCCTCCTTCTGAAAAGGGCGCTGTTGCTTCGAAATGCGTGGGAACTATCAGGCTTCTTGTCGCATTGTTTGAGGATTTATTTTGCCATGGAAACAACCCCCTTATGTCCTTTCAGTGAGTCTCTGGACTAATCCTCCAAACTATTAGTCGTACTATTACACTTCTGGTGAGGATCCTTAACTCATCCTATAGGATCCATATTTGCATGTTTAAGGACATTATCAGACTAACATCTTAAAATGCTGTAATGAGTAAGGTATCATAACTGAAATTATCAGACAACCACCACTTGTGTTTTAAGAACAGGATTTAAGGTCCTGTGATAGTGACACTTGTCTTTGCATTACATTTCATTAACAATATATTAATGCTTTTAACTGGCCTGGGGACTTCAAGGATTCATGTTACATTGCTCCCCTTTTCTCCTTGCAACCCTTTTTCTCCCAGGCAGGCAGACAGGGAAGAATCGACCAGCATTTGGCCTGCATGTTAATAGAACTTGGCTCTGTGCCTTGCCAAACTTTGTCAGCTATAACCCAGTGTTTGGAACTATTCTGGGGATTACGACTCTCAGAACATAGGGGATCAAATCTTGATTCTGAGAGTTGTACAAGTCATTCCCCCATTTATGCAGGATCAGTACCCACAGTTACACCACCCATGGTCAGGAGAAATGTCTCTCTAGGCATCTGGAGGACCACAGAATCATGCTGGTGGTGGTCTCTCTAGGCACTGGGAGGTCCTCCAGTGTGACTCTATGGTCAACCTCTGCTGGAAGTTGACCATACAGTTGCACCAGATGCCTAGTGTGATTCCATGGTATTCTATGGTGGTTCACTATTATATGCAGTTTCACATATCTGCAGTAAGTTTGGGAATGTATCCCTTGCAGATACAGGGGGAGCAGTGTGTGACCTGTAGTTGAAAACATTGCTTTTCCAAGTTCTGCTGTAGCCAGTAAATTTGTGGCTAATATTTAGCATTACAGGCATATCTCAGCTGACAAAGCATCTGATAGTGAAGCTCCTTTTTGCAAAGTTTTTTTTTTTTTTACACCACACAGCCCCCTTTTCCTCCTTATCTCTGTTTAGCTGGAAGTTTTTTGTAGAAGCATCAGCACTGAAAAGGTAGTGAAGGAGGGCTAGAGCAGACTTTAGGTTGCAGCAGTGTCTCTGCAGTAGACAGTACAATAAAGTTTGAGCTAAAAAAGAATGGAATGGGCTTGTCTATACAAGGCAAAAAAAATGTGGATTGCCCTGCAGTAATGGCAATTTGCAGCAGCTGCTACTTGTCTTAACATATTTTTTTTGGCAGATTGCAGGCATGCAAAACTACTCCCATTTCCGGGTCAGATTGGGACATCCAGGTAAGTTTCACTCTCTTTATGAACCTCCCTGGGTTACTTGGAAGTTGTGTGTGTGTGTGTGCTTGGTGTGACTTTTTATGCTTTATTTTTGTTTTAAAGTTTGAATTTCTCACACGATGAAATTGTGTGAGATTTTGAACAAGGAAGTGAACGGGGCTCCGTTCGCTTCGTCTTCATTCGCGGAGGAGGCTTTGCTGGGAAAGGAGGTGAGTGCAGGGGGAACATTCCTTTGCCGGCATAAAAATGCTTTTTTTATGCCGGCAAAAGAACGTTTAAAAGGCTGTGTCTTTAAAAGGAAGGGAGAGTGGGTATTTGCACAAAAAGCCACCAGGATTGCATCAGTAACATAGAATCTGTCCATGTTGATCTTATGCTGCTAAATGTTAAGATTCCTCTCCATTGACGCCCCCTTGGCGTGGGAGAGAGGCTTGCGTACCCTAATGATGTTTTGAGCTATGCTGGTGGTGGCATAATAGCCACTGGTAGGGTCTCCCATGCCAGACAGGTCAAAACCGAAGGGTCTGACAAAGAGCGTCAAAGGGCAGGATGGGCTCTCTAGCCTTGTGGCAACCGTCCTAGGAGAAGGAAAACGCTAATCCCAAACCCAGGCAGATGGTGCTCGTCCAACCCTGTAAGGTCAACCATCTAAGAGAAGGAAACTCTAATCAAACCTACGGCCCGAGGACCTCGCTGCCATGTCCATGCTTGCAAGGCCACGGCAGATGAATCTCTGGTTTAAAGGGTGAGGCCAGTTCTGTGCACGCTGCGGTCCACCAGAAAAATCCATTGCACAGGCTTGAAGGACAAATCCATTTCCAAAAAAGCCCTGTAGCGACTGGCGAGGGACGAAACCGGCAGGTGTAAAGATGCACTGGAAGCTGCAGCCCCAACCCTGCATGCAGGCGGTTCAGGACATTGGTCGCTCGAGGCTGACCCGGGAGATGACAGTCTTGTTCGGCAGCATCCTGAATGACCAAGCAGCCTTTTTTAAGGAGAGCACTGCTTGCTCCATATGGAGAGGGGCCTAGAAAAGGTGGCCTAACGAAAGCTCATCCCCAACTACCTGGTTGGCTAGCCGCAGCCAACAGGAATCTTCTGATGCGGTCAAACCAAGACAAAGAAACAAAGGCACACACCGGCCTCCAAAGGTGTAAATAAACTGACACTTGCATGCTGGAACATCAGAACCATGCAAGACTCTGAAGATAGTGGACGGCCTGAGCGTCGTTCTGCCCTAATAGCCCATGAACTATCACGGCTTAATATTGACATCGCTGCCCTTAGTGATATTGAGAACGCAGCTGCGCTGGGCAGGGCACGTTTCTAGGATGGAGGACCATCGCCTCCCAAAAATACTACTCTACGGTGAACTCACCATGGGTCAGCGTGAGAGGGGCGCTCCAAAAAAGCGATACAAAGACTCCCTGAAACAACATCTCAGGCTCGGCCAAATTGATCACCAACAGTGGTCCGCCCTGGCCTCACATCGGGAGGCATGGAGACGCACTATCCACAATGCTGCAGCCTTATTTGAGAACTCACGCTGAACAAGTCTTGAAGAGAAACGACAACGCAGAAAGAATCACCACCCAAAAACACCACCCAAGGAGACCTTCTGCTGTGCTTTTTGCAACCGGACTTGTTTATCTTGGATTGGCCTTTTTAGTCATCAGCGCGCTTGCAGAAAACGCGGGATGAGTCCTTTCTGAATCTTCGTTTGCGAAGAAAAGCCAGAGAGAGAGAGAGAGAAATGTTAAGATTCCAGTATCCAGTGTAAAGGAACAGGAAACTAATTCAGACAATATGAGCCCCACAGTGTTCCTGCCAATGGATTAATTGTTCATGTAGCCCTTCTCTGTTTCCGCATGGAGCACCTCATAAAAGTGGCTTAGCGGAGTACTGGGTGTTCAACACTAAATACCCATGATGCATGCAGTGTACTTGCTTTTTTCTCTGTATCCTCGCTCTCATCATCACATTGTGGTTTCAGCTGCTGGACACTCCTGGGCAGGTATCCATTCTTGGCATCCAATAACATGTGGTTGTGGAGGAGAGTTTCATGAATATCATCCACCGACAGAACAAACAGTCCAACGAATTAAATAAAAAACAAATAAAAGAGCCCCAAAGCCAAACAACAAATGCCCACCAAATAAAGGGGCATTTGAGCAAATCATACCTTAACTTTCTCTAGATGCAGAAATGACTAAATTAAGGTGATAGTATTACGGCCAGATGAGGAGAACACTTATTGGAAAAGACAATAACGCTGAGGAAAGTTGAAGGCAGTAGGAAAAGAGGAAATCCACACAAAAGGTTGATTGATTTTGTAAAGGATGTCAAGGCCCTGAGTAGGCAAGACCTGAGAAGGAAGGGAGGGTGGGGGTGGAGGGGAGATAAAATCTTTTAGGGATCAGTGATTCATAGGGTTGCCATACATCAAAAGCGACTTGAGGGTACATAACAGGCACACACAATCCAATGACATCCTTGAATATGTAACCAAAAAACAGGATGTTCAGTCATACTACAGGATACCACAGTGTCCTTGCCAATGGACTAATTCTTCTGGCTTCCTGGAGGCCCTTCTCCATTTCCTCATGAAGCATCTTATAAAGGACTTAGCTCAGCATTAGGGACTTGGTACACCAAACAACCATGATGCAGGGGAGTCCCTTTGTCTTCTGCATCCTCACTGTAGGAATCTTCATCACATTATGGTCTGATCTGCTGGGCATTCCTGGACAGGCTGATGGTAAGAGCATCACTCTTGGCCCTTGTTTACGTGTTGTCATTGTTGTGTTGTTATATTTATTTATTTATATCCAGCATTCCTCCTAAAAGTGTAACTGAAGCAGCTTACAATTTAAAAGAGCAATACATATAAAAACATAAAAAATGTGCATATTAAAGCAGAAAGCATTCAACTGTCTTTGCTTTTCTTGACAACTGTGACCATCCACTTAACACTGATTTCTGTGTTTTGTCCAGTGGCACGGCTGAAAAATCAGTTGTGGTTTTTAAAAAAGCTTTTCTAATCTCAAGTTATTTATAAATAGACAGGTAGTTGTTGGAGTTAGCAACCCTTCCCTTGCATGCATATACTCACTGGTAGTTAGATTGCATGTCACTCCAGGAGTTTAGGCACAGGTAACTTCCTGTTTATTTGTCTTTGTTTTTTCACACCCACTCTCTTACTGCCTTCCTTTGTTCTCTGGGGTCTCATCTGCTTTCACATCTCCCCTCTCCCTCCCTCCCTGCTCTCCATGAAGCATGTGTGATAAACAGCTCCAACTTTCCTGATACTATGTAGAAGTTTTTCTTTTCTTACCTTTCTTCAAGAAGATGAACCTGTGTTGATTATGCATATGTCTCTCTCTCTCTCTCTCTGGCTTTTCTTCGCAATCAAAGATTCAGGAAGGACTCATCCCGCGCTTTCTGCAAGTGCGCTGAAGACTAAAAAGACTAACAAGTCTGGTTGCAGAAAGCACAGCAGAAGGTCTCCTTGGGTGATGTTTATGGGTTGTGATTCTTTCTGTGTTGTCGTTTCTCTTCCAGACTTGTTTGGTGTGAGTTCTCAAATAAGGCTGCAGCATTGTGGATAGTGCATCTCCATGCCTCCCAATATTCATGAATAAAACCACTTCATATACCTTTTGAAGAAGACTATAAGTTTGATTTCTTTCTCTGCTAGATATTGGGTGGTGGTGGTGAAGAGGGCTGGTGAGCCATTCAAACTTGTGCTTAGTGCATCAGTGGCATCAGTGCTCTGCTTGAGAGATGCACTTTCTCATATTCCTCAATAGTAGAACAATTGGGAAGTAAGCAGCATATCAATAAGAGGAGAACAGAAGGCTCTCTACCCCTTATTCAGATGTGCAGAGAAAGATTACTGCACCTCAAAAGGAGCTCAGATCTCACCCATGTCTCTCTCCCAAATTACCATTTATTTTGTTTCTTTTGGTGTGCACATAGATATATAACACATTTCAAGATCCACTCTGCCTGGGGAATATGAAGAATGAATCTCTTCCCCCATTGTGTATGTGTGTGCGTGTGTGTGGGAGTCTTTCTCATTCAAAACATAGAATCATAGAACTGTAGAGTTGGAAGAGACCACGAGGGCCATCCAGTCCAACCCCCTGCCATGCAGGAAATCTTGATCAAAGCATCCCCGACAGATGGCCATCCAGCCTCTGTTTAAAGACCTCCAAGGAAGGAGACCCCACCACGCTCCGAGGGAGTGCGTTCCACTGCCGAACGGCTCATACTGTCAAAAAGTTCCTCCTAATGTTGAGGTGGAATCTCTGTTCCTGGAGCTTGCATCCATTGCTCCGTGCTCTAGTCTCTGGAGCAGCAGAAAACAAGCCTGCTCCATCCTCAATGTGACACCCCTTCAGGGCTATCATATCGCCCCTTAACCGTCTTTTTTCCAGGCTAAACATACCCAGCTCCCTAAGTCTTTCCTCATAAGGCATGGTTTCCAGACCTTTCACCATTTTAGTCACCCTCCTCTGGACACGCTCCAATTTGTCAATATCCTTTTTGAATTGTGGTGCCCATGATTGAATATTGCCAATGATTTACTAGTCGAGAGTTAGAAAAGAGTGGATCTCCAGATATAATTTTACTACAAAATACATTAGCTCAAGCCAGCATGGGTTAAAGGGAGTTGTAGTCCTATGCTAACTAAAGGGCCACATTCCTTGTCTCTCCAGAGAAGCCATCAAACAGCCAGCCTTCTGGCCCATTTAACACTCCTTTCTTCAATCCCAGCATTGCTTCAAGACAGACACATACAAATATCCACCAGCCTTTGTCTCTCTTTTATTTCTCAACAGCACTGCCTGCAAAATGTACACTTCCTATGGCTCCTGGATCCGGCACTAAGAAGTTAACTGTCTTCTACTACAACTCTGGCAGCAAGAGGTGTGAGTCCTTCACTTATCGTGGCTCTGGGGGCAATGAAAATAGATTCATGCGTAAACAAGATTGTGTCAAGGAATGTGGAGGCTAAGGTAAGAAAAACACTCCTCCAATTAACTGAAAGCAATAGCACTTATTCTCTTAACATTAGTCACTTCTGATCCTGTCCTAGCCTGTCTTTCCCTAAGAGCTGAGTTTTCCTGTTGGGTGAGAGTGAGGCTCAATAACATAGGAAGCCACCTTAGGCCAAGCCAGACCATTCATCCATCTTTTAGCCCAGTGTGGACTATATCAGGATGAGAAACTGAATGTTCAGATGGTTTGAATTGCATATTCCACAATCCCTCACATTTTCATATGTTGGCTAAGACTGATGGGATTTGTAAGCCCAAAATGTCAAGCACTCACCTCTTTTAACTTGACATTGCTCTGCTTCTGACAGATTTCCCAGAGCCAAGGGTATACCTTTGCTTTATAGCATGGGAGAGTGCACCTGAGAGGAGGAAGCAGTTCTCATTGAACACACAGCTTTGGGGCAAAAAGGACCAGGCAGAGAGACCAATGAGGCAATATAAGAGGACCAGATTGGGTGTTCAGCCCTTTGGAGTGATAATGCTGGGGTGGGAATTGTGTGACTCTCCAGAGTTTACCAGACTGCAATTCCCACTGGGTCTAGCCAGGATAAACAAGGAGAAGGAATGTTGGGAGCTGCAGTCCATCACAACCTCTGGAGTGCCTCATGAATTCCATCACTGTGACTGAATTACAAAAACAATGTGGGCAGTAGCAAAATGACGTTTCCCCCACTAAAGATTTGAGTCAGTTTAGCACTAGGACAACATAATCCCAGACAGCTTTGTGCAGGAAAACAAAAACAAAAACCCAATGAGTTCGATGGGACTTACTCTCAGGTAAATGAGTATGGGACTGCAGCCTGGGCTATGTTGCTTCAAAACTCACTATCCTTTAGGGAAGCTGTCCTCTCTTAGTACCACTCTAAAGTTTGGAGTTATGAGTAACACATCATATCTTACTGTTCTGAATGTTCTGGGCTGGGCCGTCTGTCTTATTCCAGATATTCTTAGACTCTACATTTCATTGGTCCAGGACAGCCTAGCCAATGCCAAGGAATGATCAGAACAGCCTCTGAATGGAGAGATTCCTTGCCTCATCTAAAATGCCCTTACTGAAGTCTTTATTTGCAGCTGTTAAAGTTGTGCTTCTAGTCTACTGGGGTTTCCCTTCTGGCTACAGATAGGAATGCCCTTTGCCCTTTGTGACAGTCTCTTTGTCTTCTTTCCACAGCATAACCTCAAGTTCTACCATGCAGACCTGAGCCTGTAGCATTTTCTGACCCATTGTTGCATCCTTCACTCTGATCAAACCATGATGTCTCCCAATCGCCTGTACTGGTCTTGGCCAAGATTCCTGCAGGCTCTCCAATAAACTCTTCTGTTTGCTCTACATCTTGCCAGTTCTGTTTCTTGTGTAGTAGTCTCCTAAATGTCTTCTTGTTTTTGTCTAAACTGCATGTACCCAGCTTGTGGGGGACAATTAGCTAACACACATTGGAAACTGTTTAATGCAGTGTAGATGTGTAAATAGCTATTGCTTAAAAAACAATTTGTAAGCCGCTCTGATAGCCTTGTGGCTGAAGAGCGGGGTATAAATAAATAAATAAAAAAAATGTAATGTGGGGCAAACCCCAGGGTATTTTGCTGCTTGAAGCAAAGGACACAATGGTGCACCTCTTCTTTTTATGTACAGAGGATGTGTAGACTGATAGTTGCATCTTCCTAGAGCACTGGCAACCTAGCAGCATTCTCAAAGAAACCTGAGAGAAGTAGGCTTGTTTTAAGGGATGAAGGAGATGCAGTGTGGCACACAGACACACACCTTTGTCCTTTCAGAGAGGGACATTCCTCTGGTTCTCAGGAGATCTGCTTCTGCTCTGTTCCACCAACATGCGTTGCTTCACTCTAACAATAGGGCCAGCTTTGATGAAAAGACAATTAGGAATACGAGCCTCTTAAAGCAAGGCCTATCAGAAAAGGGGTGAATCTTTCCTGAGCACTTGGTTTGGTTTGGAGGAATCAGTCTTCTACAAAAAAAAAAAAAAAAAAAAAAAAAAAGCTGAAAGAAGATAAAGAAATGAATTAGGGTTGCTGGATTGAAAACTGGGGAGGGCTCCTGTACCTTTAATGGTTTTGTAGAAGACGGAATTTCAACAGGCGTTGCTTGTCATGCAATCATGTAGAAAGCAGCACCTGCTGAAATGCCCTCCTCTGCACAACCATTAAATGTGTGGGCACCTTCTCCAGTTTTCATTCTGGCAAAACCCTAGTTGTAATGGCATATTTATTACAGAGAGATTCCTGTGGACTATCAGTGAATGCCAATACATGCTTGGGATTCCTTCGTTATAGTCAATCTTTAGCCTATGACATTTTCATAATCAAATAGATCTATGTTTTTACCATCTGTGAGTATCTCTTTCTCAGGAAATTATGCTGTGTGGTACATATTCTCACTTGAGAGAACATTTCTTTGTACTGTAGTCATCAGAGTGTCAGCCTCAGTCTAAGGAGAATTTGGCTTCTCTTACCATCGAGTTGTTGAATCTTGCTGGGAGGACCTTGGTCCCAGATCCCTCCTCTCAGGAGGATGCATCTACACTATAGAAACAATGCATTTGAAACAACTTTAAGTGCTGTAGCTCCATCCTATAGAAACCTGGGATTTGTAGTTTTACTAGGTATTTAGGCTTCTCTGCCAAAGAGTGTTGGTGCCTCAGAAAACTATAAATCCCAGGATTCTGTAGGATGGAGTCATGGCAGTTAAAAGTCGTGTCAAACTGCATTACTTGTCCAGTATGGATGCAGCATCAGCCTGACTTACCTCACAGGGCTACTGTGAGGATAAAAGGGAAAGGCAAAATATACATGTACCACATGAGTGTCTTGGAGGAAATGCAGAATACAACATCATTACTAAATCAGCGGTGGGAAATCCTGTGGGCTGCACTGGAATTGTTGCCATTCCAGTCCTGCTTCCCCCTTTGGGCACTTTGCAGCTGGTTTTAAAGGTTTGGCAGGATTAAGCAGAGGGAGAAGCAATCCACCAAGTTTATGGGTAGTTTTTGTAAAATCACTTGAAATATGGTTACACAATTTGGGGGAAATCTAGGGCCTTGGGGAGTGCCACAGAGCTTCAGGGTTGGCAGAAGAGGTTCAGGGGCAGCACATAGGCCACTGTCCTTATCACTGAACTGAACTGAACAATCAGGCCTGGTTGTTAATCCCAACTGGAGTAAACCCACTGACTCAATAAGATTTGCCTACTGGTTGACCATTGAGCAATTCATTCAGCGGGTCTACTCTGGCTGGGACTAACCAAGTACAATTCAGTCCATGGTCTGCAGAACCACTTGAGTTTAAGACTGGAGAAGTCTTCTTAAAATATTCAGCAGCACCTCCTCCCACTCCCAAGTACAGAGCTAGGAGAAAAGCAGTGCATTTCTAGACAACCATTGTGCAATTCAGCTATTAAGCTCACATAAAGTTATACTATGTTCGTTGACATTAAAAATGACTAATAACAATGTGAACAATGTGAATCATTTTAAAGACAGATCAGGGAACAGGGATTCAGTCTGTGCTGGATGGGGTCATACTCCCCCTGAAGATGCAGGTTCACAGTCTGAATGTACTCTTGGACTCAGCCTTCAGGTGGCCCAGGTTTCTGCAGTAGCCAGCACTGTATTTGTTCACTTGTGCACCAAGTGCACCCATTCCTGGAGATGCCTGATCCATCCACAGTGACCTACATTTTAGTTACATCCCTTTTGGATTACTGTAATGCTCCCTTTGAAGTGTATTTAGAAAATTCACCTGGTACTAAGAACTGCAGCCAGAGTGTTAGCTGCAGCAGGGTACAGGGATCATAAAACTCCCTTGTCACAACAGCTCCACTGGCTGCCAATTTGCTTCCAGGCATGTAATGATTCCAGGGTCCTGATCCGCTCAGTTCCCAGGCCAGCTCAGGCTTGAGGGTCTGTCAAAATGAAACACAATCACAGGTGTGCCAAAACAATGGCTTATTGATTATGTGAAGGTATCAAGCGAGATACAGCAATGAAACTCAAGGCAAAGGCAGAGTTAGCTCATGTCCCTGAGATGATCGAAGCAGTCCTTCAGCACAGCTCCTGCCCACCCAGCTCCCTGCAATGAATGGAATTCTTCCCCCATGGACTGTTTTTTCTGGGCTGAAATATTGCCTATTACATCCCCTCAGAATGAGACCAACTATCTGATCTTTGCTGACCTTTCAATACTCTTTCTACCTTGTTCTAGAAGATGCTGAAACTTTCCCAGGTGAAGGGGGAGAAAAATTCACCATCCTTTAAAGCAAGTATATGGAGCCCGATTACAGGTGCCAAATAGCTACTGGGCGGCAGCAGTAAGAAAACACTGTGAAATCCATGGAGTTACCATAAGTCGACAGGTGACTTGAAGGCACACCCACAACCACAAAGCTTATGCTATAGCAGTAGCATTATCACACTACACTGTTATAGAACTATTATTCCACTTAAACAGCTCTGGCTGCCTCCTGTGGACTCTTGGGATTTGCTGTTTAGGGAGAGGCATTTGGCATTCTTAGCCAGAGAGCTCTTAGGCCTCACAAAACTACAAATCCCAGGATTCCACAGGAGGCAGCCAGAGCCATTAAAGTGGAATAATAGTGCTATAACCATGTAGTGTAATAAGGGAGTCAGTTTTCAGCACCAAAGGAACCCTTGTAGAGGCCCGGAACTACACCCAGCTCTGGCCTGAGACACCTATGTATATATGTACAGACACATAGTTCTCCTCCCTGCTTACACAGAGCTGCTCCAGCAACCAATCTGGACAGAGGTGCCAAAAACATCCAGAAAAAGACAGCTGTCCCAGAAGGCTATCTTGTGCCTCAAGACAAACGAAGGATTACCTCTCTCCTGGAACAAGCAGGGGGGATGCCTCTCCCCAAAATGTCAAGGGAAGGAGCCATCCATGACTACAAGAAACAGGAAGGGGAAGGGGAAGCCAGCAATAGGCTTAGTCCATCATAATGGGACAAATGTATTTAATGTACTAGATCTAATGTGATGCACTGGACCTAATGTAATAGATGCACCATTGATCAGGAGAGGCTCTTGTCCAGCATTATCATAGCATTCATGATCGAGGGTTAAACTGTGCAGAAAACGAGGGGAAAAGAGGGAGGTGGCATTTGCAGTAAAGTCAGCAAATGTTCATCAATACTATTGCATTTTTCTATTTCAATATTATGTTGATAAACTTTAGGGTATTGATCAGATGAAGTTTACTCTATGAGAATTTAGGGTGCATCTACACTGTAGAAATAATGCAGTTTGACACCACTTTAACTACCATGGCTCCATGCTACAGAATCCTGGGATTTGTAGTTTTATGAGGCAGAGAAGGCTAAAGCCCTTGTAAAACTACAAATCCCAGGATTCCATAGGATGGAGGTACCTCACTTAAAGTGGTTTCAAACTGCATTGTTTCTACCCTTATAAATTAAGGTACTAGTACACTGGATGGATTGTGAGATATAAGACTTATTGAAAAAGACATTAAAATGTTAAAACTAAATGGGACAGTTCAAAAAAAGAACGTCTTGTGCTTCACTTTTGTGTTCTCACCCAGATGTTTTCTCGCTGAGGACCGCCCAGTCACACTGTAATTTCGCAATTACAATGGGACGTGGTTTCACATGTCCTCAATACTGTGAAAAAAGCACTATTGATGATCTATTAATGGCTTGTCCCGTGAATAGGAAATATCACCTTTTTCGTGGCTGGAGCATGGAGTAACCAGGAGAAGATGACAACATTGTGTGATAGTGGGGCCCATTCACACTAGCATGATGTTGTTATCCCGTGATTTTTTTCCACATCTGATAAAATGTCCATGCTTGACATACTTGAATATGTAGCCAAGAAGAGGATTTTAAGTTACACTACAAAGCTCAGCAGCAACCCTGCCAATTGACTTTGTTCATCTGCCTGCACACCCATTTCCATTTCCTCATGAATGTCATGGTCAGCCAGGACTCTGAGGACTCAGAAGGCGAGGAGGCTGAGCCAGTGGCAGAAGAGCTGGCTGAGTCTGAGTATAACCCTGAAGAGCCCAGGGCTCAGCAGCCTAGCCCTCCCCCAGCACAGGGTCCAAGCCTGGGAGACATAGTGGAGCAAGAGCAAGAGGTAGAAGAGCAGGTACCTACCTTTAGCCAAAGGAGAGCAGAGAAGGTGTGGCTTCGTCGTTCTCAGAGATTAAGAGACAGAAGGTCATCAATCACCCCGCAGCTGGGAGTGGGAGCTGGGCCAACATAAGCAGCTGTGGGAGGCTAAGTTCCTTGTTGCAAGCAGTCTGCATTTCCTGGAGGAAGCCTCTGCCTGTGACTCTCCTGAACCTTGCTATCTTGAGACTTTGGATATCTTGACCTTGGACTGCCTTCGTTGACCCACCTGCCGGAACCCTTTTGACCTTGGACTGTCTCTTCGTACTTCACTCTCCATGTACTTCTGACCCTATAGGACTGCTACTGACAACACCAGGTACTGTGCTTTTCAACTGGGTTGTTGCCAAGCCGGGCTCCTTATCAGCTATTAAGTTGGCTTCCCGACAATGAAGCACCTTATAAAGCAGGTTAGCTGGAGTCACTTGTCGACCCTGTGGACTCCAGCCCCAGGCTCTGCTGGTGTGTCAGGGATGCACTGTGAACAATATTACAGAGATTTTAAAGGCTGCAGGGGATACGGAGATGTTTAAGCAAAGTATCATATTTGGGAAATGTTTTGTATGATTGTCTGGCAGAAAAATGGCCTGCTAGGTTAAGTGGGTCTCAGATTGACACAAGTATCTACAGGAGAATAATAGATTTGTGTTTATTAGGATTCCATCCCATTCCTTACTTGTAACCCATAACAGGGAAATGAAACAGGGGCTTTAGTTACATGACATTTTTTATTGCGGTAATTTGCGCTTTATCGCTGTTTCACAGCTGTAGTGCATCGTTCAGATGATATATGGCTTAATTGATCTATCGGTTTAGTTTTCAGCTGTGTTCTGCTTTGATATTCACACACAGACTGAGAAGGGGGCGTGGCCTCCCAAGCACATCCTCTGATTACCACAGGAATGCCTGAGATGAACATTCATACACACACACAAGAGAGACTGGAAAAGGCTTGCTTAATTCTTCAGATCGCAGCAGCTGGGCACAAGATAGCAAGGAGGGAGGGAAAGAAGGAAAATGCACATACACAAGGTTAGCACTCCAGTCTTTTTCGTGGCTCCCAATCTGCAGTTTCAACTGGCCATGGATCATCACGTCCCATACCTACAATGGCAGCAATGTGCACACGGATGTTAAAAGTAGTTTCTATGAAGGAAACAACACTTAATTTTTTCCCTATGATTCCTGCTATTTGTCCTCATTTTATTCTTCATTCCTCCACCCCCATGAATTAGATGTGGCATTCTCATAGATAGGTGTGTTCTTGCCATCAGTATGAAAGAGCAAGAACAGCAACAATCACCTTGAGGCAGAAAACTGAAATGATACTATCAGAAATTCCTGTGCATGACAAACTGTCATCATCATCTATAGTGCAACATCATTTTTGTCTGTCTGTTCCTTCAAGTTTCCTGTTGACTTATGGCAACCCAGTGAATTGGCAAGGAATACTCAGGGGTGGTTTGCCATTGCCTTCCTCTCACATTTAACCTACAATAGCTGGTATTCCTTGATGGTCTCTGAGCCAAGTATTAACCAGGACTGGCCCTGCTTAGCCTCCAAGATCAGACAGGATCTGGGTCTTGGGGACTTCTGAGTTCTCACTTTTTCCATGAGGTTCCATCATGGTCTAGAAGAAAATGCCCCTTACTCTCTCCTGACACTTCAGCCATGCCTTGAACTCTAAGGCTTACGCTGTTTCTTTTCTTTCCCCCTCCCCTTGCAGCTCCAGAAACCAGCCTTGATAGAGGCATCAAAAATATACAGAAAAGGCCTGCTATCCCAGAATGCTATTCTGTGCCTCAAGGCACAAGAAGGAGTTATTCTCTTCTAGAATAAGCTGGGGGAGGCCTCTCCTCAACATGGCATGGAGAGGAGTCACTGTTGCCTACAAAGAACAGGTAGGAACTGGTGGAGTCAGCTGTTTCCTTGTGTTGCCAGAGTGGAAGTAATGGGCCTGACCCGTTCCAGAATTTTAGATGCACCATTGACCAGGAGAGCATATTGTCCTGCATAACTATGTTTATTTGTCATCAAGTGCTAAATCACTGATTTGTAGATTCACCATACATTGATATCGATTTGTCAGCATGTAACATGCACATGCATCCAATGACATGGTGAATTTGTTGCCAAGAACAGGACATTAGGTCAGGCTGTAGGATTCCACAGTGTCCTTGCCAAATGTTTTGGCTACCTAGATGCTCCTCACCATTTCCATGGAAGCACCTTATAAAAAGGCATAGCTTAGCACTAGGTACTTGCATCAAGTAATCATGGGGCAGTGTAGTCCTTTTGTAGTTTCTCTCCTCACTGCAGGAATCTTGTTTACCTTGTGGCATGATCTGCTGAATGTTCCTGGACAGGTTGAAGGTAAGAGCTTAATTTTCAGCCCTTGTAGATGTATCCTGTGTTCCCCTGCCCCTGCCTTTCTTGAGGACTTTGGCCTGGCAGTCAGTATCAATTTCTGTATTTTCTCCAGTGGTAGAGTTGTTAATATCTGAGAGCCAGCATGGTGTAGTGATTTGAGCATTGGACTATGGACATTATCAGACACATCAAATATGGCATTATAACAATGCCACATAAACACAAAAGGGCATGCATACCAGACAATGTTGCCCTTTCACGTTTATGTCTTGTCCAAAACCTGTCATATTTTATTGACGGCTTAAGCCGTCAATGGATCTCCCCAGCGCTTTTGTGTTGGCACTGTCAGCGTTTGAGTCTGTGTGCCATTGTCTGGCCAGAACACTTCCGGGTGTGATTGCAGCATCCAGGTAGGTGACACTCTTTTTATGACCCTCCACAGTTTTTAAGTGTGCTTATGGGCTTAGTGTAACTTTTCAAGTGTCATTTTTGTTTTTATTTTTGAATTTCCCGTACCATGTATTCTCACAAGAATATGTGGGATTTTAAACGAGGAAGTGAAGGGAGCTCCATTCACTCCTCGTTCATCTCTGAGGAAACCTTAGGATGGGAGGTAAGGTAAGTGTGGCATGGGATGTTCTTTTGCCGACATTAAAACGGCAATGTTATGCAGACAAAAGAATGAGGTTTAAGGGGTGGTGTGATAAAGTCCACACACATGGTTTGGACATGGAAAACCCCTGGGTGACCTTAGGCTAGTAACACTCTCTCAGTCTCATGGAAGGCAAAGGCAAACCCCCTCTGAACAAATCTTGCCAAGAAAACCAAGTCACAGGTTCACTTTAGGGTCACCATAAGCTGGAAGTAACTTGAAGGCACAAAACAACAATATACATGTGTGTGTATTAGGAAAATCAAAGCACAGATTATTTACAAACAAATAATGCAAGCAGCACAAAAGGGGGTCTACTCTAAAGATACCAGATTCTCTCTGATCTTGGAAGCTAAGCAGGGTCAGCTCTGGTTAGTATTTGAATGGGAGTCTACCAACGCATATCCGGTGCTTTAGTCTATATTTCAGAGGAAGGAACTGGTTAAAACCACCTCTGAGTATTCCTTGCCTCATAAAACCCTATGACATTCATGGGGTTGCAATAAATCAAGAGGCAACTTGAAGGCACACACACAAATGGGAAGCCAGCAGCATAGAATGAAGAGGAGGACACGAGATTTCCTAACTCCATTTTAGACCTGCAGGGAAAGATAAATGCATTCCAAAATGAGCTTGAAGCTCAGCCCTGTGTCTCTGTGCCCCAAATGACAGGTTCCTTTCTTCCTTTGGGCAAGCTCAACATACATTGGAAGGCCCCAGCTGGGAAATGTGAAGGATGAGTTCCTTCCCCAGTTTCACTGGGATCTCTCTCATCCAAAATATTCTTTGAAAATTGCCAATGATTTAATAGACCAGAGTTGAGAAAGAGTGGCTCTCCAGTCATGATTTGACTACAACACACATTAGCTCAAGCCAGCATGGCCAATGGTGAAGATTCATGGGAGTTGTACTCCAATACTAACTAAAAGGTCACATTCATTATTTCTGCAGAGAAGGCATCAACCAGACATCCTTCTGGCCCATTAACACTCCTTTCTTTAATCCCAGCATTGCTACAAGGCAGACCCATACAAATATCCAAAGTCTTTGTCTCTCTCTTTTATTTCCATACAGCAATATCGCCGAAATGTACACTCCCTAAGGATCCTGGATCTGGTGGTCGAAAGATAACGTACTACTACTACTATGCTAAGGTTAAGAAGTGTGAGACGTTCATTTATTATGGCTCTGGGGGCAATAAAAATAGATTCCAGCGTAAAGAAGATTGTTACAAGACATGTGGAAGCTAAGGTAAGAAGAAAGACACATTTTCAGTTACTTATTCTCTTATCATTAGTCACTTCCAGTCATGTACTAGCCTGTCTTTCTCTAAGAGAAGAGAGTTGAGTTTTCCTTTTGGGTGGGTGTGAGGCTCAATAACATAGGAAGCTGCCTTAGACCAAGCCACACTATTGATTCATCTTTTAGCCCCGTGTGAACTACATCAGGGTATAGAAACTGTGAGTGTCCAGATCTTTTTGACTGTATTTCCCCTCCTTCCTCAGAGCTGTCTATGCTGCCTACAGCTGATGGGATTTGTAGGCCTCAAACATCTATCCCTTCACCCCATCCACTGCTGGTCTATGCTGCTGGCTTCCCAAACCCTACTAGAGATTGTCAGCAATTGAACTAAGGGACGTGCTCATGCAATGTATATTCTCTAATACCGAGATTTGCCCCTTCCTCAGATTTGTGTTTTCTACTTTTCCAAACCATAAGTGAGGCGAAATAGGCCCTCTAGTTTGGAAAGTGTAGAACATTGAAACAAATCAGAAAAGAAAGCAAAGTATCCACAGAATGAAAGAGTGCACCCACAAAATGGCAGTCGGATCCAATAAAGATGGTAATTCATCTTCTATGTCTCACTATCCCTCCTGCACTTGAATACTGAAGGAAGAAGAACATTTGTTCTGTGAGAAAGCATGGGGACATGACAGTGTATCTCATTCCTTTGAAGGGGACGGTTCTATTAAAATCAAATGGATGGCTTTAGGGCAGAGATGGGCAGTGTGTGGCCCAACAGTCCGCATGGGGCCCCAGGGCCCAGCATGGGTGATTTTTTTTTTTTGCTCTGAAATGTCCTCTGGGAGGGTGGAGGTCATTTCCACCACATTTTAGCCCTTCTGGACCAATTTAGACCCCAGAGAAGGCTAATATGGCCCAGGAAGGTGCAGATACTGGTGAAAATGGCCCTCATGCCCCCTCGAGTATGTTTGGGGGTGAAAAGACTATTCTCATTTTTATTTTATTTTTTGACAGAGGTGAGTGCATTGTGCTGGGGGTGCTTCCCCCCAACATCTCCATGGGAGCCAAGGCAGCCCCTTAGCCTCCAACAATTGCCTACTCCTGCTTTAGGGGGGAAAGGTCCAATTAGAAAGATCAATGAGGCAAAACAAGAGGACCATATTGGCAGTCCCACTCTTTTGAGTGAAAATGCTGGGGTGGGAATTATGTGGCTTATTGCTATGACTGAATTACAAAAATGAAGTTGGCAAGCATCAACAAAATGAGATTTGGCCCACTAAAGATTTGAGTCAGCTTGGCACTGGGACAGCAGGATCCCATACAACTTTATACTAAAAGAAGTCCCTATGAGTGCAATAGGATTTACTCTCAGATAAATGAGCACAGGGCTGCAGCTTTTGCTTGCAGTTGAGAAGAAAGTTGTGTTTCTAATCTTGGTGTCTTTCTTTAGTGGCTACTGGAATTCAGATAGTAGGAATGCCATTGTCCACATGTGACAGACTTTCTCCCTTCTTTCCACAGGAAAACCTTGAGGCTCATCATGCGCACCTCAGGCTGGAACACTGACAGATCCATTAAGCTGTCACTGAGTCTTATGAAATAATGGTCCCAGGGAAAACCAGCCTGTTGTACCAGTCTTGTTGAAGTTCACTGCATCCTCTCCAATAAACTCTTCTCTTTTTCCTGCATCTTATAAGTTCTCTTTCTTGAGTTGTATTTTCCTAGATGTCTTTATTATCTAAACACCATGTAACTTTGTCTCAGTACGGGGCAGTTCTGAACCAGGGTATTTTGCTGCCATAGGGCAAATACAAAATGGTGCATCCCTCTCTTTCATCTACAGAGGTTGATCAGCACTGATGGTTGTGTCTTACTTCATCATAATAACAACAGAACAGGATTCTCCAGCACACCTGAGGGCAATAGGCTAGTTTAGGGGATGAAGGATAGCCTATGTGGGACACTCATCTCTGTCATCCAAGAAAGGAAAGTGCCTAGGGTTCTCAGAAGGTCTACCTGGGAGGCTGCCACTGCTGTCCTGTGTTTTTGCCAGTGGGTCTTGACTCACTATCAGATGGGCCAAGAGCATGTGTGTGCATACTGGTTTTTCCCCCCTTGCTCTGTTCTGTAGAACAATTCCCATAAGCAGGCTTGGTAGATAAACAAACAAACAAACAAAATCCTCAAAAAGACCCGTTGTCATCGCAGAAAGCTATTCTCTGCTTCAGGACAAAGGAAGTTACTACAATACTTGAAATTTGAGAATGGAAGGAAAATTTCATGGGGGTGCAGTGTTCTCGTGGGTGGGTCAATGTCCTCATTTTTCCCCTCCCCCTGTTACACCCCTGGTATAGACTAGAAAGTTATCAGAAAGTTAGAGGAGGTGGAAGCACTCACAAAAAGCAACACTGAAAAAGAAGCAAGACACTACACATAACTTATGGCCAGGAATTCCAGCTAATCAAGAACAAGGGTTAGTATATATCAACTTGTTGAACAGTTGCCTGCAAAAAAGAACTGGCTTCAACTGATGAGAGATTTATAGCTTGGCCTTGACATGCCAGGTGGTTGATTGCTCAGCATCTGCCCCCCCCCACTTAAAAATATTTTTATTAAACACTTATATTTTATAATAAAAACACATACTAGTTAAGAAAAACAGGCAAACAGTGGTGATGTCAGAAAATAGTTGAATATGGTGAGAGAAAAAGTTGGAAACATTTGAAATGTTGTAGCCTCACTACACAGTCACCTCCATGAAAAAAAAAATGATTCTCAAGCTCATTTCAAGAGTTTTCCAAGTAACAGATACCAAAATTGTTGATTTTTCACAAATGTTTTTACCTAGATTTATCATTGTAATGAGATGTCAGATGCATATTAACCTCAAAGATGCCCTTGGGGACTGTGAACTATCAATTCTTCCAATATCCTGCTTCTTTCTATAGTGGATCCTCAGTATCTGCTGGGGTCTGCTTCCAAGACACCCCGTGGATACCAAAATCCATGAATGCTCAAGTCTCATTATATACAAGGGCTCCCCTTATATAACATGGTGAACAGCAAGGTTTGCTTTTGGGATTGAGGGGTGGTGGTGGAATATTTTCGAGCTGTGATTGGTTGAATCAGTAGATGCAAAATCTGCAGATATGGAGGGCTGACTGTATATGGAAAGGTATCTCCTGACATTTCACCCATGCCCTAGACTCTAAGGCCAACAGCATGTGCATGCAAACCATCCACCCAAACACTGTCCTTTCACCCCTGCACCCCTCCCACAAGCAACCTTGATAGAGTTTCCCAATATGTAAATGCTAGTTATCCCAGAAACTGATTATGTGCTCCAAGGGGAAAAAGAAAAAGATTTTTTCTTGTTCTGTTGTTTGCCGAATTGCCTAACTTCTCCAGTAGTGTTGCCTGTGAGCAATGGTGGCTCATGGACTGAGCAGGGAAATGCCTCTCCAGAAGCCTCAATGTGCCATTGAGCATGAGAGCCTAATGTTCAGCAGAGCCACTTTTTGCATCGTTTAACACTACACTGTGCAGAAGGAGGAAGAACGGGGAGGTGACATTTGCATAAAAAACCAACAGGTTTGCTTCAGTACCATGACATTTGCCTGTTTCAGTATTTTGCCCATAATATACCCAATGGAATGTGATACAAGAGGAGAATTTTACCAATACCACGCGCTGCCAAAAAAGAACACAAATGAATGCTTTTAGAGCAAATCACAACTGAATTTTCACTAGAAGCAAATTAAATTAAGGTTATAGTACTTTGGACAGAGCATAAGAAAATATGATTTGCTAGCAAAGACACTGGGGAAAGTTGAAGGCAACAGGAAAAAAGAAAGGACAGACAAAAGATGGGTTGGTTGGTTCAATAGGAAGCCATAGCCCTGAGTTTGCAAGAGCTGATGGAATTATCACTGGTAAGTTCTTTTGGAATTCACTTGGGAGTTGCCTAGATGGGGAAAATACTCCTCATAGAATTCACCAGGGGCTCGTTTACATGACAAAAAAAGCCCGAGAGGAATTTGTGTTGATCCCTAGTAGTTCACACACATCATAGGCTATTCAGAACGAGGGGGTAGCAAAAAGCCCAGGTAACCTGTGACTTTCCACACCTCTATTTTTCAGGACCTTTTTAGGAAAGTCCGAGACAACCTGTGCTATTGGTTGTCTGAACAATCAGGGACCATCCCGGGACATGGGCTGAATATTGATTGGTCAGACTTTGGAGGGGGTGGGCTTGCAAGGAAAGCCTTTCAATTCTTGATGCCCATGCAGCCAGCTGAGAGCCATGGCCATTCCCTCCCTCCCCCTCTTCCAGGCTGTGGCTCAGCCTCTCTTAAAGCATTGCTTTCTATTGGAAAGAAAAGAAGTGGGGGGAAAGAGTGGGGGGACAGACAGAACTTAAAGCATTATTTTCTACTGGAAGGAAAAGAAGTGGGGGCAGGGGATGGGGGTTCTCTTTAGAGGCAAGGGTAGCTGTGGCCAGCAGGGGTGGGGGTGGTTCTCTCAGACTGACCATTCCAAAAATGGCGGATCCAGAATTGCCAGGCTTCCCTTGCAAGACCTCCCCTCCAAAGTCCGACCAATCAAAATACTGCTCTGCTGTGTGCTCCTATCCCAGGATGGAGGTACTCAGAACAACAAATGCAAAAAAACCCAAGACTTATGCTACCTGTGACAAACCGTGTAAAAAATAAGAGACGAGCTCAGGATGAAGATATCTCACTTCTTCCCGGGATAAAAACTGCCATGTAACTGAGCCCCAGGAATACATCCCCCCCCCATTAGATATTCAGAAGGCGGGGGCCCAAAACTCCAAAAACTACATGGGAAAAGCGTTCAGTTTGTTTTTAAATAAAGCATAGAAATAAATATTACTGCCCATTTGGGCATCCAATTCGAATCACAGCACATTCTCAGAGAGGAGCAGAATTGGAGATCTTATTGGTTGGACATGCGTGGGGGGCAGACTTTCTGGCAATGAAGTGGCCAGAAGCACCATTTTGGAGTTTTGCAGTAGTGATTATGTATTTTTTTGATGCACTGAGGTGATCAAACAGCTTTTTTAAGCAGAAGGTCGTACTTGTGCACCTTAGATTTACAGTTAAAAAAATACTGTGCGGCAGTGACAACTTACAGAGAATAAAAACATGAATAATTCACTCTTGGCCACCACCTTGATTTGCAGACATGGCTGCGTGTGAAGTTCAAACACGGATAGCTTCGCATACCAGTGATTTTGCCAAAGGGCCATGCAAACAAATGAATGCTGCTGTAAGTTTGCATTAATGTGCAACAATCACATTATATTGCCTTGTCTAGACAATACCTTATTCATAGGACATCATCCGAGAAGCGTCTAAGAATGCTGTAATTCTGCAAATGAGGATAGCAGAAACATTGTGGCATTATCACACTTACTACCGCACGTCGCTGTAATCATATGCAAGAAATGCCGTGGAATTATCACACGAAAACCATTGCTGCTTTAAGAACAGGAGTTTACTTTTGTGATTTGGTATGGGTGAGATTTCAGTGGTTCTCATGAAAAGACGCGAATGTGTTTAAAACTCCCCAAACACCTTAATTAACATAGGAAATGAACACACAAGCACTGAAAAACCCCCTAGAACATTGAAACTAAACAGAACAGATCATAAAAAAGAATCATAGAATCATAGAATTGTAGAGTTGGAAGAGACCACGAGGGCCATCCAGTCCAACCTCCTGCCATGCAGGAATACACAATCAAAGCATCCCTGACAGATGGCCATCCAGCCTCTGTTTAAAGACCTCCAAGGAAGGAGACCCCACCACGCTCCGAGGGAGTGTGTTCCACTGCCGAACAGCTCATACTGTCAAAAAGTTCTCCTAATGTTGAGGTGGAATCTCTGTTCCTGGAGCTTGCATCCATTGCTCCGTGTTCTAGTCTCTGGAGCAGCAGAAAACAAGCTTGCTCCATTCTCTATGTGACACCCCTTCAAATACTTAAACAGGGCTATCATATCACCCCTTAACCGTCTTTTTTCCAGGCTAAACATACCCAGCTCCCTAAGTCTCTCCTCATAAGGCATGGTTTCCAGAACTTTCACCATTTTAGTTGCCCTTCTCTGGACACACTCCAATTTGTCAATATCCTTTTTGAATTGTGGTGCCCAGAACTCGACATAGTATTCTAGGTGAGGTCTGACCAAGGCAGAATAGAGCGGCACTATTACTTCCCTTGATCTAGACACTGTGCTTCAATTGATACAGCCCAAAATTGCATTGGCCTTTTTAGCTGCCGCATCACACTGTTGACTCATGTTCAACTTGTGGTCTACTAGGACCCTTAGATCCCTTTCGCACTTAGTCTCGTTCAGCCAGGTCTCCCCCACCCTATATCTATGCATTTCATTTTTCTGCCCTAAGTGTAGTACCTTACATTTCTCCATATTGAATTTCATTTTGTTAGCTTTGGCCCAGCTCTCCAGTCTATCCAGGTCATTTTGAATTTTGATCCCGTCCTCTAGGGTATTAGCAACTCCTCCTAATTTGGTGTCATCTGCAAATTTGATAAGTATGCCCCTAATTCCCTCATCCAAGTCATTGATAAATTTGTTGAATAGCACTGGGCCCAGGACAGAACCCTGTGGCACCCCACTCATCACATCTTTCCAAGATGAAGAGGAGCCACTGCTGAGCACCCTTTGGGTTTGGCCGGTCAACCCATTACAAATCCATTTAACAGTTAACTTTTGTAGCCCACATTTTACAAGCTTGTTTGCAAGAATGTCATGGGAAACCTTGTCAAAGGCCTTACTGAAATCAAGATATGCGATATCCACAGTGTTCCCTTCATCTACCAAGCTGGTAATTTTATCAAAAAAAGAGATCAGATTAGTCTGGCATGACGTCCTGTGCTTCATTTTTGCATTCTCACCCAGAAGTTTTCTCGCTGAGGCCCACCCATTCATACCATAATCTCACAATTACAATGGGACATGGCTTTGCACATCATCAATTGGGTGAAAAAAGCAATATTGACAATCTATTGATGGCTTGTCCCATCAGTTAGAAGGAACACCTTTTTCACAGCTGGAACAGAGTAACCACGTGAAGATGATGACATCGTGCATTAGCGGGGCCTATTCACACTACCATGATGTGGTAATCCCACAACTTTTGCCACGTCTGATAATGTGCATAGAGTTGCCACAAGTCAAAATCACTCTGAAAGCAGGTAATACACATATGTATGCAATGCCATGCTTGAATACATAGTTAAGAACAGAAAGTTCAGTCAGGCTACAGAGTTTTACCGTGTCCCTGCCAACTGACTAATTGTTCTGGCTGCCTGGCTGCCCTTCTCCATTCCCCCATGGAACACCATATAAAATGGTATAGCTCAGCCCTGGGGAGTCATATCAAACAACCATGATGCAATGCAGTCACTTTGTCCTCTGTATCCTTACTGTGGGCATCTTCATACAGTGGCCTGAGATGCTGGGTGTCTCCGGCCAAGACAGAGGTAAGAATCCTCTTGAGTCACTCAGTCTGCCACTCCATGCAATTTATCTGTTTTGTCACTGCTGGGCATTTTGGGGTGGGGCATCACAAAAATGTGAGGCCAGCTTTTTCCCCAAAGTGCCAAAGAACCTGATGACAACCTAGGGATGTAAGCAGTATTTGTCCATTTCAATTTTTTCAAATGTCAGTCCAACTTGATGAGATTTTTCTCCCTATATGATAGTGAAAAGAGCAGTACAGTATTTTTCCCATCAGCAGTGGCAGCAAAAGACATTTGCTCAAAAATCTCTCTCTCTCTCTCTTCTTCGCAAATGAAGATTCAGGAAGGACTCATCCCGCGCTTTCTGCAAGCACGCTGATGACTAAAAAGGCCAATCCGAGATAAACAAGTCCAGTTGCAGAAAGCACAGCAGAAGGTCTCCTTGGGTAATGTTTCCAGGTTGTGATTCTTTCTGTGTTGCCATTTCTCTTCAAGACTTGTTCGGAGTGAGTTCTCAAATAAAGCTGCAGCATTGTGGACAGTGCGTCCCCATGTCTCCTGATGTGAGGCCAGGGCAGACCATTGTTGGTGATCAATTTGGCCGAGCCTGAGATGTTGCTTCAGGGAGTCCTTATAGCACTTTCTTGGAGCGCCCCTCTTACGCTGACCCGTGGCAAGTTCACCATAGAGTACTATTTTTGGGAGGTTATGGTCCTCCATCCTAGAAACATTTTCTCATCAGCAGTGACAGCAAAAGACATTTGCTCAAAAATATATTTTGAATAAAACCATTCTGAATTTTTTGCATGGAAAATCCCTTTGGAAAAAAATTCCAAATTCAGTGTGTGTGTGTGTGTGTGGGGGGGGACAGATAAAAAAAATGCACAGAACCTTTTGTAATTTTGTCCACTGTTCATGTTCATGTTCATAGATGAGAACAAAATAAGTGAAGATTCCCATCCCTAGATTCATCCACGAGAATAAAGGATTAGGTAGTAACAGGTAGCCTAACATGATCTAATAGGATCACCGTGTTCACTAGACTTTAGAAGGTCCTCAGCCATTTTCTTGAGTGTGAGTGGTCAAAGCACTCCTCTCCTCTGATATGCTAAAACTTTCTTGCACAGTAATTTCCAGCCATTCTGATTCAACCCCATAGTAAAGAAACTGCATTCAAAAAAGTTTCAAAGGAGAAGAAAATTTAAAAGAGACAGGCTTTTTGCACTGAGCTTAGCTATGAAAAGATTGCTGTCACTTCAGAAGTCTGCATGTTCCCAGATTTTGCACACCTTGATGAAACCCCAGGGTGGATAATACTGTACAATTAATTTTGCTGTATATAGCATTCTACATATGCTTTTGTCCTCTCCATTGACGCCCCCTTGTCGTGGGAGAGAGGCTTGCGTACCCTAATGACGTTTTGAGCTATGCTGGCGGTGGCATAATAGCCACCGGTAGGGTCTCCCATGCCAGACAGGTCAAAACCGAAGGGTCTGACAAAGAGCGTCAAAGGGCAGGATGGGCTCTCTAGCCCTATGGCAACCGTCCTAGGAGAAGGAAAACTCTAATCCCAAACCCGGGCAGATGGTGCTCGTCCAACCCTGTAAGGTCAACCATCTAAGAGAAGGAAACTCTAATCAAACCTACGGCCTGAGGACCTCGCTGCCACGTCCATGCTTGCAAGGCCACGGCAGATGAATCTCTGGTTTAAAGGGTGAGGCCAGTTCTGTGCACGCTGCGCTCCACCAGAAAAATCCATTGCACAGGCTCGAAGGACAAATCCATTTCCAAAAAAGCCCTGTAGCGACTGGCGAGGGACGAAACCGGCAGGTGTAAAGATGCACTGGAAGCCGCAGCCCCAACCCTGCATGCAGGCGGTTCAGGACATTGGTCGCTCAAGCCTGACCCGGGAGATGACAGTCTATGCTTTTGTGTAATAAAAGATTTTAGATATTGTTTTTAACGATTTTTTTTTTAAATGAAATCCCAGAGGTAAAACTCCCCATTTCATGAGTAGTATGTGGTTCCAGGAGAAGTACTGTTTCCCATTACTGGACACTTATGGTATTCTTGTAACATTTGATTGATTTACAAATAGATTGTATTTGTAGAAGGATACAAGACCAAAGATCCTGAAGTCAGATGCTCAGAGAGAGATGCCTACATCCCAAGATGATTCCAGAGCTCAGCTCCATCTATTTCTTTATCCCAATGTGCAGTTTGGTTTTCCCTCTTTTTGCCAATGTGTATGTGTGCACCACAGATATCTCAAGGCCCTCTGAAATAGGGAGGGAAGGATTAATCACTTCCCTCAATTTCAATGATGTTCTTTCTCCTTCAACGTACTCAAGAGAGGTTACTGGTTCTAGATGATAGCCATTCTAGAGGAGGCATTACCATTCCTGTGTCTAATCCAACTATAGCAATGTCTGTGTGTATGTGCCTTCAAGCCACCTGTCAATTTATGGCAACCCTGTAAATTTCATAGAGTTTTCTTAGGCAAGGAATATGCAGAGGTGGTTTTGTGAATTCCTTCCTTTGAAATATAGCCTACAGCACCTGGTATTCATTGGCCATCTCCAATCCAAGTATGGTACTAACCAGACTAACCCTGCTTAGCTTGTAAGATCAGATAGGATCTGGTGCCTTTAGGGCATTGAGGCCCTTTCTAGCACTGCTTTAAGAAACAGCTGCAACAGTATGTCCAAGGTGTTGTCTAGATAGTGAAAAAAAATCCTCAAGGAATGAGGGCAGAATAGCTTTTGTCTAGATGAGCTCCCACCAGGATTCACCAGATTCAGAAGGAGGGGGGCTGAAAACTCCAATTATTGTGATTACAGCTTTTGCTGTTTCTCACAATCTTAAAAAAAAAAAATACATGAAAATGGACATTACAGCCCGTTTGAACAACCAATTTGAATTGGGGCACATCCAGGAAGTCAAAAAGTGATTAGTCGGACATGCATGAGGGTGGGCTTGCCAGCAACAAAGTGGCCAAAGCTGCCATTGTTGTCTTTCAGGGAAGCAATCATGCGCTATTTTTGAGCAGCAGAGCAAAAAAAATGTTTTTAAAGTATAAGATCACTCTTCTGCACCTCTCATTTACCAAGGCAAAAGAAAAAAAAAATGAAGGGAGCTTTTGGGGGATAATAATGCAGGTAATTCACTCGTGGCCATCATATTTTCTTGCGAGCATGCTCCGTGTGAACTTCAAACTCAGATAGCTTCCCATCCAAGTGATCTAGTGAATGGATCGTGGGGATCAATGAACACTGCTGCAATAGTGAGTTATTGCGCTATTTTCCACAATTCATTATCCTGTCTAGCTGAGCCCCATGTCTTTACACTTTATCAGATGATCCCCTTTAAATGTTCTTTTACCAACATTTAAAAAATCCATTTTTATGCTGGCAAAAAAACGCCACCAACCACACTTACCTTGCTTTCCCGGCAAAGGCTTTCCCGGCAATGAAGACAAAGTGAATGTAGCCCTGTTCACTTCCTCCTTTGAAATCCCATGAGAATTCATCATGTGAGAAATTCAAAAATAAAATCAAAAATAAAACACAAAAAGTTGCATAACACACACACTTTTAAACTTCCAGGTAAACCAGGGAAGGTTTTAAAAAGTGTATTACTTACCTGAATGTCGTGATCTCACCTGGAAGTGTTTGTGCTAGACTGGCCATTGACGCTGTATTCATGTGAGTTAAATGGCCTAAGGTTTCATATGGCATCAATGCCGGCACAGAAACAGAATGGGCAAGCTATTGATGGCTTAGCCTGTCAATTAAATAGAACACCATAGTATCGCCAGTGGAATGCAAAAGGACGTCATTGGCTGATACTGGTGTCCTTTCGCATTCTGCTGGCATTGGTATGATGCCACATTAGCTGTGTCTGATAATCTCCTTTGTTCCTCTTTTATTCTGCAGCATCATTACCTGAAAAATGTAAACTCCCGAAGCGTGTTGGGAGGTGCCGAGCAAAATTTCCCCGGTATTACTACGATGTTGACAGCCAGGCGTGTAAAATGTTCATTTTTGGTGGCTGTGGTGGCAACGACAATAATTTTCTTAGTGAAGACAATTGCATTCAGGAATGTGGTGCAGGCTGAGGTAAGAGCAGAGAAGTTTTATGGCCTTTCCAGATAAACAATATTTTTCTTCATACTGATCATTAACTATTTCAGCTCCAGTGATGTAATAGCCTGTCTTTCGATGGAAGTAGAGGGTTTCATTTAGAAATGAGGTGCAGCAACGTAGGAGGCCACTTTAAATCAAGTTAGACTAATGGTTCATTATTTTGCTCAGAATGGTTTACACAGCTACAGCATTTTGCCATACTCTAGTTTGCTTCTTTGAAAAGAGAATGAGAGAATATATGTCCTCTCATTGGGGAAGTGCAGAAACTTGAAACAAACAGGAAAACAGAGCAGGGAACCCTCAAATCTAATGTAATACAATAAAGATGGTATGTTTCTTCCAAGGACTTTATCAGATGTGACAAATATGGCGTCATAAGGATGCCTAATGATCGTGAAAGGATGTGCATACAAAATGACAATGTCCTTTCACCATCATTTGCTGTTAATAAGACATACCTTTTTATTGGCAACCCACGCCATCAATTGATCTCCCATGGTGTTTTTTTGCCGGCATTGCCGGCATTTGAAAGTTCACGCCATTTCCCTCTCGTGAATACAGTGTCAGTGCCAGAACACTTCCAGGTCAGATCGCACAGCCAGGCAGGAGACACTTTTTTTTACCTCCCCAGTTTACTTTTAAAAGTGTGTTACTGTGCTTGTGTGTACATTTTGTCTCTTTATTTTATGTTACTTTTTGAATTTGTCACACTTGCGTCTTCTCATGAGAATCAATGAGATTTGAAACCAGGAAGTGAACAGAGCTCCATTATTGCCTTGGCTGCTTCCTTAATGTCTTTTGCCAGAATAAAAACACAGCAAAATATGCTGGCAAAAGAACATTAATGGAAGGTGGTCTGATAAAGTCCCAAGTATCACTCCCTGAGCTCCAGGGGATTACATAGACTTCCTGCACTGTGTCACTTCTCTGAAGTGTACTGTCCTATTGTGGTTTGTGCCACTCATACAAGCCCATTCAAAAGTCAACATTACAATGGTTATACAGTCGTCCCTTCACATTTGCGGGGGTTAGGATCGCCAGACCCCCGCGAATGTGAAAAAAACGTGAATAACAATTACCCTCCCTGGGCTTTCTCTCTCCCTGCAAAGAAAGCGAAGGGCCAGCAGAAGGCCGGTTCAAGAGGCTTTTCCTTACACTCCGTGCTTGTCTGTGTCCTCTATCCTTTTAGAAAGGAAAGGGAAGACACAGCCAAGCATGCAGGGTGAGGGAAAACCCCTAAAACCGCCCCTCTGCTGGGAAGGCACAGCAGAGGGCCGGTTCAAGAGGCTTTTCCTTAGACTCCCTGCTTGTCTGTGTCGTCTCTCCTTTTAGAAAGGGAAGGGAAGACACAGACAAGCACGCAGGCTGAGACAAACCTGAGACAAACCCGCGAATACTCAAAACCGTGAGTGTCACATCCGCAAATGTTAAGGGACAACTGTATTTGCTGACAGTTTCAAGCACTCATCTCAACTAACCAAAAATGGAGATGGGGCAAAGGGATGAAGGTATCCATCTGAATGCCCATCTGAATAAGTAGATCAGGGGTTTCCAAACTTTGGTCCTCCAGGTGTTGAACTTCAGCTCCCAGAAGCTCCAGCTAGCTTGGCCAACAGTCAGCAATTCTGGGACCTGAAGTCCAAAACATCTGGAGGCACAAAGTTTGGAAACCACTGAAATAGACTGATATCCACAAAAGCTTATGTTAAAATCTCTTTGCAAACGAAGATTCAGGAAGGACTCATACTGTGCTTTCTGCAAGCGCACTGATGACTAAAAAGGCCAGTCTGAGATAAACAAGTCCGGTTGCAGAAAGCACAGCAGAAGGTCTCCTTGGGTGATGTTTCCGGGTTATGATTCTTATGTTACAATAAATCAGTCTCAAATATACATATCTGAAGGAATGGACTGATATCCATGAATGCTCATGCTAAAATAGACTAGTCTCAGAAATGGTGATGGATTCCTTCATTCCCACTGCCCCCCGCCACATTTTATGCTGAAACAGACTAACACAGCCATCTCTTTGAAAATACTCAACTGACATTTCTTGTTCTTCTGATTGACACAAGAAGATGTATCTCTGCTTTCAGATCGCTTCTAAAGAGTGAACTACCAAATGAGATGAGAGTTGTGAAATAGAGGATAGCTTCAGGGAGAAGATCCAGGCAGAGTGAGCAACTGCACAAAGCAATAAGCCCTGATTGCTGGTAAAGCTCTCAAGTGGGAGAGATAGACAAAGAAAAACCAGTGTCAGCAACAAAATTATCTTTGCCACACTAAAGATTTATGAGATTTTCAGACAGGAACAAAAAAAGCATTCCTGTCACAGAATCTCCACTCCTGCCCCTGTTACGCCACAATCACCCTCCCCACCACACTTACCTCCTCTCCTGTCATTCCAGCAGCCCAGGAGTGAACAGAGCTCTAATGGAGCTCCCTTCACTTCCTGGATCAAAATTCTGCAGATTCTCACGAGAAGATGTGAGCGCAGGAAATTCAAAAATAATAATAAAAAGAACATGAAAAAAAAAATACCGCAAGCACAAAAACACACTTTAAAAAGTAGAAGTAACGCAGGGAGGGTCATAAAAAGTGTGTCACTTACCTTGATGTCCTGATCTCACCTGGAAGTGTTCTGCAGGGACCTCCCATTGACGCTGGGATCTCACCAGCATAACCGGGCACCTTTTCACTTGCAGGAACATCCATGACAGGAATGGAATGGGGGAATCTATTGATGGTTTAGCCCATCAATAAAAAGCAGTGCCGGCAGAACAGCAGCAGACTGGGTGAATAACGACGGGGAAACAACGTCGTCTGAAAAGGGAGCCCATTTGTGATCTCCTGTCATTCGTGTAAATGCCACTTTTAAAACATCTGATTATCTCCATACTGTCAGGATTGCAGCTTGAGTTGTAGATTGGGACAACATAGTTCAAATCTCACTTTTATCATGCTTTAGACAATCTAGCATCTACCTACAGTTTAAAAACAATAATGTTTCATGTGAAGTCGAAGACTTTTACGGCCGGCATCCATAGATTTTCCTTGTTTTTTTTCCGGGCTGTGAGGCTGTGTTCTGGAAGAGTTTCTTTCTGATGTTTCGCCTGCATCTGTGGCTGACCAGCCACAGATGTAGGCGAAACATCAGAAAGAAACTCTTCCAAAAGATGGCCTCACAGCCCAGAAAAAACCCAAGGAAAATTTAATAATGTTTCATAATCTCATTGATCTGAATGTTCTAAAATAGGGCTGGAGAACTTGTGTAACTCCAGATGCCTGCTGACTCCAATTCTGTTCAGTCCCAGGACTTTATCAGACATGTCAAAACCCACATCTTTAGGATGCAGCGATAGCACAAAGGGCTGAAATTATCAGACAACATCATCATTTATCCACTCCTGGCTTTGTCCATCAATAAAAAAGTGATGCCTCATTCGCACCAGTGCGACACAGCAGGAACGGATAAATGACGAGGACATCTGATAATTTTGCCCTTTGTGCTATCGTCACATCCTAAATTATGTGGGGTTTTGGCTATATTTGCTTCATCTAATAAAGTCCCTAGACAGCTTGGCTAATGGTGAAGGATGATGGGATAGTAGATCTTCAGCATCTGAAGGGACACAGGTTCTGTACCCCTCCACTAAAATCTTAGTCAGGCTTAATAAAGTCTTTATATGGGAGGAAACAGTTGCGCCCCTAGTCTAGGTTTCTTTTCCATATGGTTTCTGGAATTTAGGCTCTAAATAATGTCATTGTCCCTTTGTGACAGACTCTCTTCCTTATTTCCACAGAATAACCTTGGCTTCTGTCATGCAGACTTGGGCCTGTAATGTTTTCCAGCCCATTAACACATCACCAGATCCTGTAAAATAAAGGCATCAGGCAAAACCACGATGCCTTCCAAATTGCTGTACTAGTCAAAATGCAGATGCTGGCATGCCCTCCAATAAACTCACCTGTTCTTCCTGCATCATGTGGGTTCTGGTTTCTTGAAGTAATTATTTTCCTAGCTGTCTTGTTCACCTGGAATCCATGCATTTTTTTATGTGTTGTAAGCCGGCTTGGGTCCCATTCTGGGAGAAAGGCGGCATATAAATCAAATCACATACAGCTTCCAAGTCTATTTCTGTGGCTCTCAGAGCTCCCTGAGAGCAAAAATATTGATTGATTCCCCTTCCAAACAAGACTAATACAGTTGTAGGAGGGGAAAAAATTCTCCCCCATGCCAAAGTGTGCCTGTCCACCATCCTTCAAAACACACACACACACACACACACACTTTTTTTTTTTTGAACCAGAAGGAAACTTCCTGTCATTTATGGTTTCATTTGAGAAGTTTGGTACAGCTCTCCAAGTGTTCATGGGCTGGGAAAATTTACCTTGCACCACCAGACCTTGACCACTGTTATTTAGGGCTTGCCCATCCAGCCTATGCATGCTGTCACATAGTCCTCCTCAGGCCTGGTTTAAGGAATTCTGGGCCCCCCAGCAATGCTTTATTTTGGGGGGCCCATATGTTTATTTCAGGTCAATGTAACCTAACCGATTCACAGTACAGGATATTCAGATTATTACATAATTTGTCACCAATAATTTAGTTTAAAAAACTGTATTATAGGCATTAATGTAATATTGGTGTAGATTTCCTCAGCAAAACAGAATAAAAACATATTATAAAACACTCTAATGCAACACTCTCCTAATATGTAAAGTAGATAATTTCTATTAAACAAATCTCAAAAGACTAGCCCATTCCCACTAAATCAAAATTACAAAACAGTAGTTTCAGCATGCAGAATTTGAAGTCAGGAAAAGAAAGAGCTGAGTCCAATTTAGCATATTTAATGCATTTTGTCCTTTCTTACTTTTACAGTCTGATGTTGTAAATTTTGAAATTCAAGGTATAGCCTGAATTATTCTTTTAAAATTATTTCAACCAGTTTACATAAAATTTGTATCAAATAATTTACAATTACAACATTTCTAAAATGGACTTTGCTTTGCTTTTCTAGCTTCTTGGAATTTTAAAAAAATTACTCAGTTAAAATCTTAAACTTTTCTTGCTTTTTGAGCACCAAACACCTTCACTAACTTCTCAATATCTAAGGAACGTGCTATCTGCTTTTCCACAGTGATTACAGAAAGGCGTCTTAGTCCAGGTCCTCCCTGGCTGTTGCCTGGCCACTTTGAATGTCCCTCTCCCTTTCCCAGCTCTCATTGAAATATACTTGTGTAGGAATTCTTCTTTTTTGTCTTTTAGTCTCTGGCAGAGTCAAGGACAAGATTACCACACTACACTGTTGTAGCACTATTATTCCACTTTAACTGCTAAAGCTGCCTCCTGTGTAATTTGCAGTTTAGGGAAGGTTATTTAACATTCTCAGCCAGAGAGGTCTTAGTTTTCACTAAACTACAAACTCCAGGATGCCATAGGAGGCAGCCAGAGCAGTTAAAGTACCTGCCAACTGCCTTAGCGAGTTAGTTAGGTTTTAGTCAGCTAATCTGATACTTTGTTTTATTTGAAAAGTGATTGACCATTTTTTAATATCTCTCTGCTTGGTTCTTGAACAAATATCTGCAGTTGGAAACGAGATGATTTAGTTCTCTTGTCTAGCTTGGAGGCTGGCCTTATTCACCCCACAAAGACCACTTGGCAAACCCACTGACCTGGCATAATTATCATAGAATCATAGAATTGCAGAGTTGGAAGACACCACGAGGGCCATCCAGTCCAACCCCGTGCCATGCAGGAAATCACAATCAAAGCATCCCTGACAGATGGCCATCCAGCCTCTGCTCAAAGACCTCCAAGGAAGGAGACCCCACCACGCTCCAAGGGAGTGTGTTCCACTGCCGAACAGCCCTTACTGTCAAAAAGTTCCTCCTAATGTTGAGGTGGAATCTCTGTTCCTGGAGCTTGCATCCATTGCTCCGTGTTCCAGTCTCTGGAGCAGAAGAAAACAAGCCTGCTCCATCCTCAGCGTGACATCCCTTCAAATACTTAAACAGGGCTATCATATTGCCTCTTAACCGTCTTTTTTCCAGGCTAAACATACCCAGCTCCCTAAGGCTCTCCTCATAAGGCATCGTTTCCAGACCTTTCACCATTTTAGTCGCCCTCCTCTGGACACGCTCCAATTTGTCAATATCCTTTTTGAATTGTGGTGCCCAGAACTGGACACAGTATTCTAGGTGAGGTCTGACCAAGGCAGAATAGAGCGGCACTATTATTTCCCTTGATCTGGACACTATACTTCTATTGATGCAGCCCAAAATCACATTAGCCTTTTTAGCTGCCGCACCACGCTGTTGACTCATGTTCAACTTGTGGTCTACTAGGACTCCTAGATCCCTTTCGCACGTAGTCTCATTCAGCCAGGTCTCCCCCATCCTATATCTATGCTTTTCATTTTTTCGCCCTAAGTGCAGTACCTTACATTTCTCCATATTGAATTTCATTTTGTTAGCTTTGGCCCAGCTCTCCAGTTTATCCAGGTCATCTTGAATTTTGATCCTGTCCTCCAGGGTATTAGCTACTCCTCCTAATTTGGTGTCATCTGCAAATTTGATAAGTATGCCCTTAATTCCCTCATCCAAGTCATTGATAAATTTGTTGAATAGCACTGGGCCCAGGACAGAACCCTGTGGCACCCCACTCATCACATCTTTCCAAGATGAAGAGGAGCCATTGCTGAGCACCCTTTGGGTTCGGCCAGTGAAAAGGCCTAGATACTCACATTTCTAGGCTAAGAGTTTTAAAAACACAAAAAGTAAACCCTTGCAATGCATGGGACCCACAGTTCCGTTAGCGCCTCCTCCATTCTCTCAGGGGCCGCTGCCACCAAGAGGGCTTCCCTTCCCACCGGCACTGGGCTTCTCTCTCCAGTCCCTCAGGTGGCCCTCCAGCTGCCTCCACCTCCACTTCTCCGCCCACCAGGCGCTCTTGTCCACCGCTGCCCCTCTTGGAGTTTCCCCCCCTCTTCCCTCAGGCAGTCCCATCGCTCCAGGAGAAGGAGGTCCCCCAGACCTCATGCGTCTGTCTCCATCTGCACCCCTTTGGGAAACTCAATTTCGCCCAGCACTTTTCCTTTCCTCCCCCTTTCAAAGTGCAACCCTGGACAAGGTGGCATCAGAGGGAGGGGGCGAGGGGGCGAATGTGCCTCCCTTCCCTGCTGCTGTCCCTCCCATGGTAGCTGCCCCCTTCTGCGGCCAGCTGGTGCCCAATGCAGTGGCGAGGGCCAGGAGCCTTCCTACTAATAATGTTTTTGCAGGAGGAGGGTTACGATGAGAGGGGTCCACAATGATGGGGCCCCTGAGGCTGCAGGTGTTGCAGGGTGCTTAAAATGGCCCTGGTACCTACACATCTAGCCTTCCAATGAACAGAGCAGCTCATCTAAGCAATCCTGGGGCCTTTTCACTGCAATTATAGCACTATGATTCCACTCTAATTGCCATGTCAACATCCTATGGAATCCTTGGATTTGCAGTTTAGGAAGGTTATTTAGGCCAAACTCACACTACACAAATAATCCAGTTTGAATCCGTATTATTTGCCATGGGTCCTTCCTATTGAATTCTGATATTTTTTAGTTCTACAAGATCTTTAGCCTTCTCTGCCAAAGAGTGCTGATGCCTCACCAAACTACAAATCCCAGGATTCCATAGGAAAGGTGCCAAGGCAAATAATCCAGTTTGAAACTGGATTGTTTGTGTAGTGTGGATCTGGCTGTCAGAGAGCTCTCCTGCCTCACCAAACTACAAATCCCAGGATTCTATAGGATGTTGCCATGGCAATTAAAGTGGACTCATAGTTGTAAAGGCCCTTGCTAGACATATCAGAAGCTCAGAGAAATAAACTAAGAGTTGTACTGTGCCATAATTTTGTTCCTCCAAAGAGAAAGGAAGGGCCCTCTTCCTCCTTCAGGATGACCAGCTTGAAGCTATCTAATACATGAGGTCATCTAGTCTAGTTGCTTTTGGCCTACAAGAAACTGGAAGTGACACAGTTTTTTCAGCTCTGAACAAAAGTCTCCACATTTATCATGATTGTTATATTTTAGCTGCCATTTTAAATGGAAAGGGAAGATTCCAACTTCTCTTCTCCTCTCCTCCCCTTCTAAATTTGCAGCAATTGAAGTAAGCTGGGGGCAAAGGGGAAAAGCAGCAGGAGGAGAGAGAAACTGGACCATTTTAAATGCAATTGAAAAAGTGGGATAGCAAAGATGAATCAGGACTGTCCCTGGCAAATTGGGACAGTTGGAGGGTATGGGATGGCAAGATTTATTAATGAAGAAGAACAGCCCAGCTGGAAAAGACTGCAGAAGTTGGCTTTTGACTGAGCCTACTGGGAAAGTCATGATTCTACCCTCTCCTCTTCTGTCTTTCCGCTGAGTTAATTGAATGCAAACTATTTTTGCATGTTAAACTCAGTTTGCACCAGTGGAAGTAAGCCAAGGACAAAAGGAGGAAAGTTGGAGGAGGAGATAGAAACTGGGGAGATTTTAAAAGCAGCTGAAAAAGTGGGACAACAAAGGGTTAACCAGGACTGTCCCTGCCATATCATTGGGTGGGGTATAGTAACCCAGTGTTATATTTTTATAGTTGTGCATATAAGCTAACTGGAATAACTGTTATTCAGATATACAGTCTATTCTTTTTGCAAACTACTGGTAACAGCTAGGAAAAATTCTACTGCTAATATTCTAATAGCAACAAGAACCAGCAGGCAATATTATCATGGATGGGAGCCATGGTTCATCCAATGAAACAGTGCATTGCCTGTATTAGCCACTGTATGGCGTTACTACTCCATCAACAAAATGCACTTTTCCCCTTGTTGCTGTTAATGGTCCTATGGAAGTCCCAGCACTCTCTGTCATATGCCCTTAATAGTTCATACTTTCTTAACTCTTCTGGTTTAGAGAAGAACATGGGAGAATGGACTTTTGGAGCAGGAATGGTAGAAGCACCCCAAGGATGTAGGCCCAGACAAGGGTAGCTAGCTACAGCTAATTCCAAAAGTACAGCCCATAATAGCACTGTCTGGCAGAGGGGCTTGTTGTGAGCTGGTAATTACAATCATGCTGACTATCTCCATTTTCTCAAGAGTGAGAGATGTAGTCACAATGCTACAGGACACTGTTTTGTTTATGGAGGTGTGTGGGAGCACAGGACACTACTGTGTTTATAAAAAAAAACCTATCACTAATGTCCAAGCAAAGCTTTTGTGGGGGGGGGGGGCACCACTCTTGTCAATAGTCCTGACTAAAGTAGAATTGAATTCATGGAACTTATGTATGTGTTAATTTACCAAATCATCGTTGATTCAATAGATTTGCTTTAGCAGGACTAACAATAGGAATTGGGCCAAATAGAAAGACAAGTGTGGACAACTTCTGGCTCCAATACCACTTCGTTGGCCCAATCCCATGCATCTCTTGGCCTAATTCCTAAATATGCTGAAAGGGATTGGTTTAATCCAAAACTTGGAAAATTTACTTGGGCTACAATTATCAGATTCCCCAACTCAGCATGACCACTGGCCATGTTCACGACTGGAACTTATAGTCCAAAAAGTTACTTTCTCATACTCTGGCTTCAGTCTCCTCTGGGAAGAACATGTTGGCCCTCCCCCAGTAGCCCATTAGAGAGAAGAAAAGAGAAGGAGAAACTGGGAGGGGGGTATGTCAAGAAAAGCAACAGCAAGAGACACAGTGGCTCCTCCCAGTTAGGCTCTGCCTGCATTCACACCAGTGGCTTAGGCTCCACGCTCCAGAAGGTTGCACCCGGACACTGATTACCCTCAGGATACTATACTCCCTGAGAGACGATTGTACAGCAGGGAACACACACACACCTGCAACCTTGCATTCAGCTATGAGAAAGAGAACCAGCACCCCTAGGCAATGCACCTTTGGCCAATTCATGGCAACCAGAAGAACCTACCAACACCTGTAATAATATATTCACAAGTGTACATTGGACCACAGGTTTGTGAAAATGTATGTCAAATCCTCAGAGACAACTGGAGGTAATCCACCAGGCAAGCCTTATATTCCAGTCTCTTTCTGACTTTGCCAAAACGGAACAGGCTAAAAGTTGGGCTCCAGGATGTCCATAATGTTCCTTATTTGGGAACATGGAGCCTCCTCCACATAGGCAAAGCAGCTTCTCAGGCCTGTGTCCAGCTCTTGATAGTTTGCTTGGGCTGCTGCCTGATTTAGAGTTCAGCCCCCTCTCCATTCCATCATGGAACACAGTATTAATAAAGTAGCTTAATTCTTAACTGGGCACTTACATCAAACGGTGCTATGAAGGGCAACTCTTCATTACTCCGTTTTCTCCTGGGTCTGCTTATAACCTGGTTGGAACATCTGTTTGCCCCAGGCTGGAATATTGCAGGTGAGAGCCAGTCATCCTTCTATCTGAAGATAGGCTTCTTATATGTGTAAATGATTTGCTGTGACAATTCGTGATCCCCTTTGGGCAACCAAGTAGGACACTCTTGTAAATGGGACATATTCCTTGGAATTGGATAGGTTACTTTAAACCTTTCAAGCAACGCAAAGCCATTGGTTTAATAGCTGAATGTGGCACCCTCCATTTTCTTCTGTATTTTTTCCATGTTCCCATATAAGCTCCATGTTCCCAAATAAGAAACATTATGGACATCCTGGAGCCCAACTTTTAGTCTGTTCCATTTTGGCAAAGTCAGAAAGAGACTGGAATATAATGCTTGCCTGGTGGATTACCTCCAGTTGTCTCTGAGGATTTGACATACATTTTCACAAACCTGTGGTCCAGTGTACACTTGTGAATATATTATTACAGGTGTTGGTATGTTCTTCTGGTTGCCATGAATCAATGCTGTGATTTCTGTGTAAATCTTGAGATATTATAGATTTAGGTATTGAGATGTTATAGATATTATAGAATGGGTGGGGAACATGATTTGTGAGTTGTAAGCAATTCCGTGCCTGTTTTTGTGGGGCTCACAGGTGCCCTTTTCAGCCCCCTCAACAGGAGATAGCCTTGCTGAAAACTAGTGACACTGCTGCCAAGGAACCTATCCCTCGTGTTGTTGTTTTCCCTTCCCAAAGGGAAGAAGATGCACTGTCCTGGAGATTTCCATGGAACGTTTCCATCATAGAAAGCCAATAGGGTTTCTGCTTCATATCAAAAGTAGCCCAATCATGACAGTGGCCCACCCCCAGGGGTTCCTTTGTGCCTAATCTCCACTGACCAATTGTTGCTTGTCCCTTTATTATAGCATGTGTACAAGGGTGGCATAGTGGTTTGAGTGGTAGACTACAGCTTTGGAGACAAGGGTTCAGATCCCTGCTTGGCCATGGAGACCCACCATGGGCAAGGGGCTTACTGCACCCCAAAGTAAAGCAGCAGTGCAGCAGGAAGGCTCCGTTTTCTGTGCTCCCTTACTGCATAATGTCATTGTTCTTTTGCTCTGGTCCCATGTGAGACTGAGGTAAAACTGTGTCTTTTTGCTAACTGGAAAAACCCATAAGCAAAAAGATGTGGTTTTACCTCAGTCTCCCATGAGACCGGAATGGTATAACACCAGCAGAACAAGAATATAATGCAGTAAGGCAGCACGGAAGACAGAACCTTCCTGCTGCACTGCTGTTTTACTTCGGAGAGTGGTAAGCCTCCAAGTCACACGCTCTCACTTAGCGGAAGGCAAAGGCAAACCCCACACTGAATAAATCTTACCAAGAAAACCCCATGATAGGTTCACCTTAGGGTGTGGCTATACAATCATAAAAAAAATCTGTATGGGGGGCAAAAAATACGAACAGCCTGTCATTCGTATGCATACGAACCGGCTATATGATTTTTTAAACCCCCTAAACTCCATATGACCCCCTCTTCCCGAAGCTGGCTGGAGTGAGCAAGCCAAGCGGCAGTTTTAAATCTCCCGCTGCTTTTTTCCCCCCAAAGGTTCCTGGTTTGCGGACAGTCGGTTTTCCGTATTTACAATATAAAATAAAAATAAATAAACATATAAATTCACGGACTTACCGGACGCTCGCTAGCCGGGAAACCAACATGGCGGCCGCTCCCAATTTCCCTCCGTGCTAGCCCCGCCCCCTCTACTTGGCCAGCCAATCAGATTACACAGCCTGTTCGTATGTGTGCGAACGGACCGTACAGACCCGTCAGCCATCTGAACGGCGTACGGATTTCTCTTCGCAATCCACTTTCCCTCCCGAACGCCGCATGTGCGTATTTCAGGGTGGAAAACCGCCCCCCTCTTGCATTCGTGTGCATCCGAACGGCCGTTTGTACCGAAGTGCGAACTTTCGCACGCCGTACGTATTATTTAAATCGTGTAGACGGGACCTTAGTGTCCCCATTAATCAGAAATGAGTTGAAGGCACACAACAACAACAACGGGGGGGGGATAGCAGAGTTCACACCAGAAATCAGCATTATTAGGCACTCAGTGAGACACATAGCCACCTTGAGAGTCTTCTGACCCTCCCTGCCCTTCTTCTTTACTGTTGCTGCCCTGCCACAGTTGTGGCTGTATATTGGCAGTCAAATCAATACCCGCTACCAGATTTGGGTGGCAGTGTGTTAGCTTCCCCTACTGTCCCAGAAACAACAATGTGAATATTGAATCTACATAGTTTATTATGTCTACTTTTAAATGTGCTAGTGCACAGCAATAGGGAACAGCAGAGCTATTGTCAGAGTTCACCACTACCAGGTCACTATTATCCTCTTCTCTCCCATTGCTGCTTGTGTTTTGTGTCCTCTCTAAGTATGCCAGAAAGGAATAGAGCAAGGGAAAGAAGCACAAGCCTTATTGAGGACACAGGGTAAGAGGGTAAGCAAGTGGGCAGGAGGTATAGTGGTTAAGAAGGAGAGCCCCAACCCAGCACTGGAGAGTGGCATCTGAGCAGCAGACTCTGCCTGCACTCAATCAATGGGTTCTTCTAGCTGCAGAATTTCTTGTAGCATCAATGGAAAGGCACTGTATTGCTATTCCATCTTTCCCCCATAATGAACTGCTTGTAGTAATGAAAAATATGGAAGAAACAGACAAGGGTGACAGATGGAAGCTGTTACCATCTCCTGGACCCCATGTAAAATATCCTGTTTCAAGGAGGAATGATTGCACTGTAAAACCCACATTTGGAAGCACCCAAGGATGAGGCCATGCCCGTACTCTGAGGAATGTGCATTTGTAAATGGATCAATTTATTGAGTCAATCAACAAGCCACATGCAAAATCTGCTACATTTAAGAGATTGAAGTAAAAATTTAAAAAGAGGAAGGGCCTGTGCTTCCCAAGAGATGTTCTTTCTATGTGAACAAATAGATGATGTTCTATATGAACAAATAGGTTTGTATTTCAGAAATGAGGATTGTTTATTAGATATAATTTGAAATGGCTGGTGATGGCCTATAAAGCCCTATATGGTTCAGGTTTTTGAAGGACCATCATCTCCAATACAAACCTGTCAGGTTTGTTTGCTTTTAATTTTCTGGAGAGACCTTTCTCTCTCTCCCACCCACCACCCTCACAGGTACATTTTGTGGGAACGTGAAAGAGGGCCTTCGCAGTGGCTGCCCCCAGGCTCTGGAACTCCCTTTTCAGAGAAGCTAAACTGGCACCCTCCTTACTATCTTTCTGCAAGCAAGTAAAACATTTTCTATTGTTGCCAGCCTTTGAGAATTGATATTTCAGAGGAACTAGGCCTTGTATAATGTCCTAGACAAGTGATTCCCAAACTTTGGTCCCCCAGGTGTTTTGGATGTCGTGTCCCAGAAGCCATAGCCACCTTGGCCAACAATCAGGAATTCTGGGAGATGAAGTCCAAAACACCCGAAGGACCAAAGCTTGGGAAATACTGTCCTAGACCTTTATTTGTTGTTGTTTGAATTTGTTTCAACTGGTTTCAATTTTATGATGGTTTAATGCTTTTAAAATTTGTATGCTCTTCATTTTTAACTATGTTTGTTTCAACTGTTGTAATGTACCTTGAGTCCCAAATACATAAAAGTTGAGATGATTGTGATGGATAATAATAATAATAATAATAATAATAATGTTGCACTCTTTCTCAAAGCATTGCCTACAATATGCAGCCTCTCCCCTACAAAGGGGCCTTGCACCGGATATTATACCCGTTACTACTATGACTACGAGCTCAAAAAATGTGAAACCTTTGTTTATGGTGGCTGCCTGGGGAATGGAAATAAATTTCCAACTCTTGCTAGCTGCGAAAGAAGGTGCCAGGTCTCAAAAGGTAAGAACTTTTCTTATCAAAATGTGTTTGTAGACACAGCCCTGTGTGATGCTGGATTTCTGGTCAAAAACTATGCAAGAGGTGAAAAACTCAAAACACAAAATATTGTGTGGGTGGGTTGGGGTGGCAATGAGTTGAATCCTGACTAAAGCTGCAATGCTGTCGACCTCCAAGATCTATGGAACTTTCTTCTAATCTATAGACATACGAATCCACCACATTTTAGCTGAATGCATATTTCATGGAACGCAATGAAACAAATTAGTCATAAGTTAAGAAGATTATCAGACGTGGCAAAAGCCACGTCAAATGATCATGAAAAGAACAGGAAGGGGTGAGATTATCAGATGACCTGTGTTGTAGTGTGACTGTGAGGAAGGCATCCCTTTCTATTAGCAGTTTGTCCCCCTCAATACGAAAGGGAAACCTTGTCCACGGCTGCGCTACTTCCCAGGGACAGCTGAAGGATGTGGCTGACTGATAATGTTGCCCTTTCTGCTCCTGTCACATTCTCCTGATGTGGTTTGGAACATGGTTTTTTGCTGCATTCCACCACGTCTGATAATGACCCAAATCTCACTGATTTCATTGGGAACACAGTGAAAATAATTTAGATTTAATCCAATAACTTTCATTCCCAATGGTAAGTAAACGAGCAGTATATGAGCCCCTTCCCCTGCCTAGTGAATGCTCCAGAGCAGGGGTAGGCAACTGTGGCCCTCCAGATGCTTTAGGACTGTAACTCCTGTATTCCTTATCTAGGAATAGCAGTTCTGCCTACAGTATGCACACTGGCCCTTGAAAAGAGGAACTGCTACACATACTATACTTTTATTATTATCAGAAGAATTGTATATACCAGGGAGGATAAACAAACAGATCATATTGGCCATGCTGGCTGGGAATTTCTGGAAACTGGAGTCCAAAGGTTTAACATTCCTAGGCTCTGATTTAAATGCTCTGATCCTCCTCCAGTAGCCTGGTAGAGAGGTAAAAGGGAGATACAGAGACAGGGGACATTACCAGACGCATCCAAAAAATACCTTAGTAGAATGCCAGGATGATGCTACTGTCCTGCGAACAGGACCCAGTTTCAGATGCTGTCGTCTTCCATGTCAATGAAAAGTGACACCTTGCTAATGGCTGCAGCACAGGTGCAGAACCCAACAAAGATATCTGAAACTGGGTCCCGTTCGCAGGACAGAAATGTCATCCTGGTGTTCTGCTAAGGTACTTTATGGATGCATCTGATAATCTCCAGAGAAAAGTGGGTGCATCAGAAAGAGAGAGACAAAAGCAGCAATTCCATCCAGTTTTAGCTCTGGTTGCATTCAGGCCACTGGGTTAGGCTCCACATTCCACTCTGAGCCCCATGAATGATATAAGAGATCCTTGTGCAAAAGGCAGCAAATCTGGTATACAGTGGCAGCTGATTCCTGTTGGGGTTGGTGGGCGGGAGCACCATGGATGTAGCTGCAGGGAGACTGGAGGTGGAAATAATTGCGCCTAGTTTGTTACCGTAGTGCCACCACAGCTCCTACCTGGCAAGATGTAAGTACGATACTCTTGTACCTGCTTCTGGTTGGATGTGGGGAGTGAGTTAGATGGACACCCACCCCCATCTAACCAAACAGTAGGAGCAGTCCTGATGGTAACCATTCATCAAAATATGAGAAAGATATCCTGCATGCCTAAGTGATCTATCTTCAACCAATTCATGGCCAGCAAGAGATAATCTCACCATCTGTGACAATGCAATTTCAAGTCTGCAATGGACCACACATTTGTAAAAGCTTGTGTCAAATACTTGGAGACTGCAGGAGGCATTCACTGGGCAAACTTTATGTTCAAATCTCCACCTGACTCCACCTGTCCTTAATGGCCAAAAAAGGTCTGTTATTCAGGAACATAAAGCACCCTCCAAACAAATACAGCACATCTTTAGGCCTTTGTCCAGTTCTTGATATTTTGCTTGGCTTGCTGCCTGATCTTTGGCCGTCTCTCCGTTCCATTACAGAAACACAATACAGGTATACTTTAGTCTACTATGTCAATGTGTTCCTGCATGTTACTTCTTTAGCAGAAAATTTGGTATCAGAGGCAGAAATAACATGGAAAGAATAGATATAGGTTCCTGCTTCATGAAAAAGAAGAACAGCTCATGTTTCTGCATTTTTAAAAAATCCAAAATGAACAATATGAGTATGTGAAATGAAAGAGCTAGGTCAGGTAAGCCTTGTATAAGTAAAGAAAAACCATTGAATCCACAAGTAACCATTTGGAAAACCTTTTCCAAAATTCATGGGATGATTTTTTTTCTTTCATTAGCTTCCACTTCTTCTTATGAGCTCCATTTTGGTGACTAAACATAGATCTTTAATATAAGGGGGGGGTAGCTGGTGAGGCAGGCTTATGTATCTGCTTTCCCCTGTTTGGGTGTCCACAAATGCTCCATAAGGAATTCTGGAGGTAGCTGCTGTTTACCCTCCCTGTTGTAATCAGGCGCACACAGTTGCAGCAGGATTGGCTAGCACAGAATCCCATTCAAGCTTTTATTGCATTGTTTAATGCAGACACGGTGCTACAACTTGACGTGAAAAGTTGGTGTTTCTCCACCCCTCCTTCAACATTCTCCCAGTGCCAACACGGCTAAAAAACCTTCTAGCTAGGCAGAGGACAAGGAGAAAAGGGGTGACTAGGCGAGCATAAAAAGATTTTGTAAAAAGAAGCTTATTCGTCAGAGGGTTTGTTAACTGATGTATGCCTGTATTAATCAAGTAGCTTAATTCTTAACTGGGCATTGGCATGAAACAGCTTCATGCAGAGCAGCTTCACAATTCGTCAATTTCATAGGTAGTGACTTTCTGAGCATCAGTCACTGGGGAGTTTGGGAAGAGGGTGCAGTTGCTCTTTTGCCCTGCTTGTGGACTTCCACAGTGGGTTGGTTATTGTGTGGTGTGAGTAGCATGTTGGAATAGATGGGGTCTTGGTCTGATCACCTTGGCTGTTCTTACATTATTATGTTTTTCTGCTCTTGTGATCTCTTCTTGGACTATTGACACCATTATCAGAAGTGCCTCTGATGAAAAGTCCCTCTACTGGACAAGGAAAGAAAGAATATATTGGTAAGACTGAGAAAAACTATCAAAATGATAGATTTTCCTGATCTTAGTGTGCTAGTTTGTCACTCTGTTTTCTATCTGTTGCTTTGCAAAATGAAGGTGTGGGTGGAGAATAACAGGAACAGCAGGGCTAATCTCAGAAGTCAGGATTATCAGGACACTCCAGGGACACTAATCCACACTGGAGATGATTTGCAGCAAAACTGGTGGTATCTACGCAATTTTGGTGGTGGTGCAGCTTCCCTGGACAGAGTGTTACTTGTAGGAGGCAGTCATCCTGCTAACCTGAAGTAGATGCCAGGAATTTGTTTCATCTAACCCCCAGACTCTTAGAATCTCCAAGTCCTGGCATCCCCGATTGGGTAGCAGAGGACCCAGTTAGGGGATCAAGTAAGACCATCAGTCCTGATCCGCCACCACCCCATATAAACCAGTGTTGGAGTGTTATATCTGAGCAACAGATTCTGCCCACACTTCATCTGGAGGTGCTTTTTGCTGAATAGCTGCTAGTCTATGGAACACAATTTTTTTAAAAAGCAGTTTAGTTTTTAACTGAGCACTTGCTTGAAACAGCCTGGTGCAGAGTAGCTTCATGGCTCTGTAGTTTCAGAGGCAGTATCCCTCTAAGCATCAGTCACTGTGGAGTATTCACTCTTCTGCCCTGCTTGTGAGCTTCCAACAGTAGGTTGGCCACCGTCTGAGTAGCATGTTAGACTGGATGGGTTCTCAGTCTTGTTCTGTTCTTGTTTTTCTGTTCTCACCATCTCTTCTTGGACTACTTACACCATTATCAGAAGAGCTTCCAATGCCAAATCCCGCTGCAGAAAAAGGACGTCATGTTGGTAAGATGTTGAGAAAAACCATCAAAATGAGACTGATAGATTTTCCTGATATTAGTGTGCTAGTTTGTCACTCTGTATTTTTATGTTACCTGTCTGCTGCTTTGCACAATGAAAGTGTGGGTGGAGAATAACAGCTAATCTCAGAAATTAGGATTATCAGGACACTCCCGAGACACCAACCCACACTGGGGATGATTTGCAGCAAAACTGGTGGTATCTATCAAATTTTGGTGGTGGTGCATCTTGCCTGGACAGAGTGTTACTTGTAGGGGGCAGTCATCTTGCTAACCTGAAGTAGATGCCAGGAATTTTTTCATCTAACCTCCAGAATTCTAGAATCTTCAAATCCTGGGTTCCCTAATTGGGTAGCAGAGGACTCAGTTAGGGGAGCAAGTAAGATCATAAATCGTGAGCTGTTCCTCCATATAAAGTAGCACTGGAGTGTTGTATCTGAGCAACAGATTCTACCCACACCACACCTGAGGGTGCTTTCTGCTGAATAGCTGCTAGTGTGTGGAACACATTTTTTTTAAAAGGACATCAGCTTAGCTTTTTAATGGAAACATGAAACAGCCTGGTGCAGAGTAGCTTCACATCTCTGTAGTTTAAGAGGCAGTGTCCCTCTGAGCATGTCACTGTGGAGTTTGAGAAAGAGGATGGAGTCACTCTCCTACCCTGCTTGTGGTAGTAGGGTGGCCACAGTCTGAGTAGCATGTTCAACTGCATGGGCTCTTAGTTATCTTCTGTTCTTGTTTTTCTGCTCTATTCATGGACTACTGACACCATTATCAGAAGTGCTTCTGACACCAAAATTCCCTAAAGAAGAAGAACAGGATGAGCATGTTGGTAAGACTCTGAGAAAAACCATCAAAATGAGACTGATAGATTTTCCTGACCATAATGTGGTAGTTTGCCACTTTTTATTTTCTATTTTCTGTGTCTCTTTTTGTACACAATGAAGATACAGATAAAGGGTAACAATGAAGAGCAAGGCTAGTATCAGAGGTCAGGGTTATCAGGCACCAATCCCCAGAGGCAGTTATTAGCCAAAAAAAAACACAAAAACTGGTATGCAGCCCCTCTGGACAGAATATTACTGTGAAAGCCAGTTGTCTTGCTAATCAAATGAATTTTTTCATCTATAACTTCCAGAATTCCAGAATTACCAAGCTCAGGTTGGGTAGGAGAAGGCCCACTTTGAAGGAACTTATTATGAACAGCAGTCTCTCCCACCCCTCACGCCCAATAAACAAGCACAGTGTGTGTGTGTCATCTGAGCACCAATTTTCACACACTCAGTCTAGTACTGTTAGTGGCAGCAAAAAGCCCACAGGTTTTGTATTTCTATGGCTATTCATAAAGCCTGCTTATACAGTCTGTCCCTAGGCACTAGTTCACTCCATGCATCTGAAGAAGTGGACTAAAGGGCTTACCGCGCTCCAAAGAAAAGCAGCAGTGCAGCAGGAATGTTCTATTTTCTGCGCTGCCTTACCACATGACATCGTTGTTCTTTTGTTTTGGTCCTGTAGGGGGACCAAGGTAAAACCGTGTCTTTTTGCTAACTGGAAAAAACTGATTTTACCTTGGTCTCCCATGAGACCAGAACAAAAGAACGACAGAAGAACTACAATGTCATGCAGTAAGGCAGAGTGGAAAATGGAACTTTCCTGTTGTACTGCCACTTTACTTCGGTGTGTGGTAAGCCCCTAAGTCTATGAAAGCTCATGCTACAGCTTCTTTCTCTCAGTCTTAAAGGTGCTACAAGATGCTTTTGCATACTGATATTCCAGATGAACATGGCTGTCTTTGAATTCTACCCAGCAAAAATTAGTGTTACCTAGCAAGTTGTTGGTGGTATAGCCCTCATGGAGATTGGGGGGGGGGGAATGCATCCTCCCTTATTCTAGCGTTGTTGGTGGGCACCCATTGAGTTTAATGAGATTAAGACTAATGGAGGATGCATTGTTCACCACCAGAGTCTTCTGGCTCTGCTTGTTTTTCTTCCCTGTTGACTAAAGCAAGGAGGGAATACATACACTCTCCCTGTGGGTAAGCAAATGAACTTCAGAGAAAGAGTTGGGCCATCCAAGGGACCATGATGGCCATGAAGTCCATTGCTTCTCCAATGCATGCTTCTTCCCCCAACCCAAAGTAGAACTCAGTAACAGAAAGGAGCATCCTAGCAGCAGATTCTGCCCACACCCAGACTTGGAATTTGTCCAGATGGGCAGCTCTTGTAAAAGGAGTGGAGCTTCCCTCCCCCCATGATCTTTCTACATGAATTAATATCTGAAAAGTGCTTGCATTTCAGAAAATGGAATTATTTATTTTCTATTATAATTTTAACCTATCCTTGTCTCCTGGAGCCTTGCCTACAGTATGCAGCCTTCTCCCATCCAAGGGACCTTGCAAAGGACATTATACTCGTTACTATTATAACTTCCAGAGAAAAACATGTGAAAAATTTGTGTATGGTGGCTGCCTTGGCAATGGAAATAAATTTTACACTCTTGGTAGCTGTGAAAGGATGTGCCAAGTTTCCAGAGGTAAGAACTTTTTGGTCTCAGTGTGCTTATTGACTAAGGGTTGTATCACACGACAACATTATCACACTATGATTCCACTTTAACTGTCACGGTTGCATCCTATGGAATCTTGTGGTTTTGTTAGTTTGTTGAACTTGAAAAATCTTACTGAGAATTCTAAATGCCCTTTTCTGAACTGCAAATTCAAGGATTGCACAGGACAGAACTTTGACAGGTAACATGGAATAATAGGACTATAATTGTGCAGTGTGGATGGGCCCTAAGGCTGTAATGTTGTGGATACATTTTTGCAAGTAAACCCCACTGAGATGAGTGGTAGACATATACTGAGTTCCACTGCACTTCAGTTGAATTTAAGTTGAACTCTTGTATACATACATCAAACCATAAATACACTTGAAAATGTTCACAACTATAAATGTGGACGGTTTTAAAATGCATACCAACATGTTTTACGCTGCTGCCACACTACAGAAATAATGCAGTTTGACACCACTTTTACTATCATGGCTCCATCCTATGGAATCCTGGGATTTGTCAGAGAAGGCTAAATATCTCACAAAACTACAAATCCCAGAATTCCATAGCATTGAGCCCTATCCGTTAAAGCATTGTCAAACTGCATTATTTCTGCAGTGCAGCAGCTGTTTTAGTTGGTATAAAATATATATTAGAAAAAGGTGGTTTGAAAAAAATGTACATGAAAATATACACAAATCTATGTGTGGGAAGCAAAGAGAAGTTTCACAACTGCATATGAAACTGGAATGGGGCAGGAATGCCAAGGGATCAGAAGAAATTCAACAAGAATGTGACAAATACACACACATACACACACCACACAGAGTTAAATTTTGTAGTTATTTATTTATTTATTTATTTATTTATTAGTTAATCTGTATTTCTACTTTAAAAAAAGTTTCTCCTATGAACCTTAATGGACTGGAGAATATTTAAAATATGACCAATTGATTTGTGCACAGACGGGCGGGTAAATAGCAGAGGGTTCTGCCCCTACACAAGTTACACATGGGCACTTCTGTGTTTCAAACAAACTAACGTTACCCAGAGGAGCAGCCAAGACTAATTCCCTACCTGCCAAATCTTCATTCTAAACTAAGGAATGCCAGAAAGAGGCTTACTTTGTATAGTGAGCTGAGCCTCTGCTGCCAGGCAGATGGGTTTTAGTGTCCTTGTTACCATCATGGCCAAAGCCATGGTGTGAAAGAATAGAGAGCCAGTGTGGTGTGTGGTATTTTGAGCATTGGATTATGACTCTGGGAGATTAGGATTGGAATCCCCACTCAGCTGTGGAAATCCACTGGGTGACCTTGGGCAAGTCACACTGTCTCCGCCACAGAGGGAGGCAAAGACAAAACCCACCCTGAACAAATCTTGTCAAGAAAACCCTGCCTTAAAGTCACCATAAGTCAGAAATGACTTGAAGGCACACAACAACAACAACAACAACGTGTGACTTTGTTAGATACTTTTTGCATTCACTTTGCAGTTTGAGGTTGGAAAACGAGAGGGATGCTCAGAACCAAAAGGGGAAATGAATTTTTCTCTGTTGCTAACCTGCTTGTACAGTTCTCATAGCAATGGGGGGGAGGTCATGCTTGTGCACTTTGATCTTCTTTGTTTGCTTCTAATCTAAATAGCCCTTAGGAGCCCATCTTCCATTGGCCCCACCTTGGGGTGGGGGTGCACTGGTTCCCTATGTTTTCAGTGATGGGGAATTTGATTTTTGGCCAAATAGGCTGGTTAGAAATTGTTTGGAGGCCCACTTATATCATTGGCTGTGAGCGGATGCTGGACTCCATCGGTGAAATGACCGGAATGCTCCTCTGCAGTGTACGACCTGCTGCATCCTTTACCACCAAAAATGTGTCAGTCTCTGGCACTGAAAGAGCCCTTGTGGAGGAATGGAACTACACCCAGTAAAACACTTCGTAATTGACTTCAAGTTCCAAGGTGCCTTTAGGGGACAGGGATATTTCTTATTTTTTTTTTATTTATTTATATATTTTTATCATTTTCAACATACACAAACCAAAACACATACAAAACCCATACCTTCTTCCTCTCTTGTATAAATCCATACTTTAACTCTCTCACCCTTCCTCCCACTAACCCCTCTCTCTTTCTTGCATTCCATTCCCTCTTCACCTCCCTTCCCCACACCTTCATTCACATACTATCTCTTCTTTCTTCAACTTCTCTCCTCACACATTCTTACTTGACCTCCCTTGTACCCCCTCTTTGGGCGAGGCATCGCCGATATGTATCACTTAATCTCCCTTCCGCCTCAACTTTTACGTTCATGTACCATTATGTCTTATTTACCACTATACATTCCCCCATTTTGTTTTGCTTAACACCTTCTTTATTCTCATAGTCCTATTTTTATTCCTTCTTTTATCCATCCATAACAGTAATATTTATCACATATTCTTAGGTTATCAGATTTGTGCTCCTGAGTTCTACTTTATATATTTATATATTTATATCTATATTCCAATGCTCACAAATTGGCTTCCACTCTTCTTCCCACTTTTGCATATTTTTCTTATTTATTATATATGTCAGCTTATCGTTTTCCAGCATCTCTCTCAACTTCAAGGTCCATTCATTAATTGAGGGTAGGTCTTTTTTCTTCCAGTTTGCAGCCACCGTTAGTCTCGCTGCTGTTATTAGATACAATAAAACTCTTCCATGTTGGTTTGCAAACTTCTGTTCCATGCTCGACGTTATATTTAACAAATATAATTTGGGGTCCATCAAAAATTGTATTTTAAATATCTTTTGCACCTTCTTATGTATTTTACACCAATAATTTTTTAACTTGGGGCATCCCCACCACATATGATAAAGCGTGCCAATGTCCTTTTCACAATGCCAACACTTATTTTCCTTCGTTTTATAGATTCTGCTAAGTCTTGATGGTGACAAATACCACCTATTCACAATTTTAAAGTGATTTTCTTTAAGGGAGAGGCATGCTGTAAATCTATATGTATCTCTCCAAGCCTTTTCCCATTCATCCATGGTTATTGGTTCTTGGAGGTCTTGCGCCCATCTAATCATAGCATCGGATATTCTGTCTGTTTCTGTAAGTCTATCCAATAGAAGTTTATAACACTTTGATATTGATTTATTTTTCTCCTTCCAGATTACTTTATCCAATTCCGATTCCGCCATTTCAAATTCATACTTTGATTTGTCTTCTTGAAATTTGTTTTTTAGCTGCAAGAACTTAAACCAACTCATCTTCATACCTTTTTCTTCCAAATCTTCTCTCGTGCGCATAATAATTGTTCCCTCCTTTTTACTGCTTTCATAGTTTATCAGATCTTTATATCTTATCCAAGTTCCTGAGTCATCCCACCTCCCGAAGAAAGCCTCCTGTGGGGAGATCCACGTAGGCAACTTAAAATAGAATTGGTTTTTGAGTTTCTGCCAAATTTTTATTAAGGATTTCCTGATAATGTGATTTTCGAATTCTTTATTTATTCTTTGCTTATCGTATCCCACGTACGTATTTCTTATTGAAGAACATGCTTCCTCCTCCAGACAGACACGTTAGGTCTCTGTCATTTCTTGATATTTTGCTTGGGCTGCTGCCTGATGTAGCATTCAGGGCCCCCTTCTCCATTTCATTAAGGAACACAGTATTAATCATGTAGCTTAATTCTTAGCTGGATACTTGCCTGAAACAGCCCCTGGTAGAGTAGCTTCAGAATTCCTCAGTTTCACAGGCTGTGTCCCTCTGTGCATCCATCACTAGGGAGTTTGGGAAAGAGGATGCAGCTGCTCTGTTGTTGTGCTTATGGGTTTCCTACAATGTATTGGCCATTGGGTGAGTAGCACGTTTGACTAGATGGACTCTTGGTCTCATCCAGTATAGCTCTTTTTTATGTTATTCTGTTTTTCTGCTTTCACAATCTCTTCTCGGACTACTTGCACCATTGTCAGAAGGGCTTCCAACACCACGTCACCCTACAGGACCAAAGAAAGAAGATAAAGTTGGTAAGACTCCGAGGAAAAAAACATTAAAATGGGATTGATAGATTTTCCTGATTGTAACATGATAGCCCCTCACTCTGCACTTAGGGCGAACAAATGAAATGCATAGATATAGGATGGGGGAGAGCTGGCTGAATGAGACTACATGTGAAAGGGATCTAGGAGTCCTAGTGGACCACAAGTTGAACATGAGTCAACAGTGTGATGTGGCAGCTAAAAAGGCCAATGCGATTTTGGGCTGCATCAATAGAAGTATAGTGTCTAGATCAAGGGAAGTAATAGTGACGCTCTATTCTGCCTTGGTCAGACCTCATCTGGGATACTGTGTCCAGTTCTGGGCACCACAATTCAAAAAGGATATCTACAAATTGGAGCATGTCCAGAGAAGGGCGACTAAAATGGTCACCCTTCTCTGCTGCTCCAGAGACTGGAACACGGAGCAATGGATGCAAGCTCCAGGAACAGAGATTCCACCTCAACTTTAGGAGGAACTTTTTGACAGTAAGAGCTGTTCGGCAGTGGAACACACTCCCTCGGAGCGTGGTGGGGTCTCCTTCCTTGGAGGTCTTCAAACAGAGGCTGGATGGCCATCTGTCGGGGATGCTTTGATCGTGATTTCCTGCGTGGCAGGGGGTGGACTGGATGGCCCTCATGGTCTCTTATAATTCTGCAATTCTATGATTCTATGATTCTGTATTTTTATTTTCTATGTCTGTTGCTGTGTGTGTGAATGGTGCAGGTAGAAGGTAACGTGGAACAGTAGGGCTAACATCAGAGGTCAGTGTTATCAGGTACCTGCTGAGACATACACAGGGCCCATCTATACGAGGCAAAAAGCCCCAGACTGCTCCGCAGTAATGGCAAATCGCAATAGAGTGATATGTATGATAGAGCGATATTTCACCTATCCTAAAAAACAAACAAAAAACCACACCCACCCACCCCGTTTTATCACCTCAGCACTCATTTGCTAAGATGAAAATCCAACACAGTGGCTCCAGGTGCTTGCCTTGTTAGCAAGCTCTGCCCCCCCCCATCCCCAGTGCTTGTCTTGCCAATCAGCTCTGCACTTCCACTGGTATGGGAAAGTGATTCAAAGCAAATTGCTTGTCCCAATGAGCAGGAATGAGCATTCCCCTAGCTGTTTTTTAAAAAACACTGGGAAAAGCTGTGAAGGCTTTTCCTTCAGAGTTTTTGATGTTTTTGGCCCTCCCCTTCAGAATAGGGTGTAACAATGCAGGAGCCCACTAAGACAGGTATGATTCTCCTCGCATTCTGTAAGGAGAATTTCCACCATTTAGACAGCCCCACAGTGTGCCATTAGCAGCAAAATTGGTATTGCCTATCCCATTTTGATGGTGGTGCAGCCCTCTGAGTGGAATATTACATATAAGAACCAGCCGTCTGCTAACCCAAAGTATATGCCAGTAATGTTTTCTGCTATAACTTCCAGAATTTCCAAGCTCTGATTGGGTAGGAGTCCCACCATCATCAGCACCACTACTCATGGGAGCCTATTAAAAACACTAGTCCCAAATCCTGCCTGCCCCCAAATAGTTTGGTTGATACTTTATTTTGGACACAAGCTGGAAAACCTGCTCCCCCCCCCCAAGAAAACAAGAAACCACACATTTCAAAGTAAGACATGATTAATTAAAATATGAAGATGCAGTAAAATACAGTGTATCAAAAGATAGAAAATGATTGTTAAAAAGTGTAAAATACTGTACAGCATAAAATAGAAATAAGATATAAAAGATGGCTTTATCAGACACAAAACACAGTAACGTTCCTGTCCCACTATTAGCAAATCTGTTTCTGTCCCGGCACAATAACCGAAAATATCAGACTTGCCTCCGGCAGTGTTAAAAAGCAGCCCAGGCATGAACGGGGCACTAAGTGTCATGCCCTGTGAGTCTAATGAGGGTATGGAGTCAGTGGAGGAGAAGAACATGGCAGAGAATGGCCCTATGGACCCTGGCACAAGTTTATCTACACCGGTGCCAGCAGGGAACTCTGGTAACCTGGAGTCCCAAGCAGAGGAACAGCCTGGTCTGAGTGGATTGACACCAGTCCCAGCAGCGAGTCCTGCCAACTCAGATAAGGAGGAGGAAGAGGAAACGGACTTACCCATACCATCCTTCAGCCAACAGAGATCCCAAAAGGAAGCCAGGAGAAGATCGCTGAGACTTTATCTCAAACACAGGGTGATTAAGGAGCACCTGGGACAGCCATGATGACTATATATACACCCTGGGGAAGCTATGGAGCCTTTGCCAGGGGTTAATTGATCACCCTGGCAAAAGCTTTGTGGCTGTTATCTGTGACTCCTCGTCTTTGTTGCCTTGAATCCTGCTTGACCTCAGACCTCCTTGTGATTACGCTGCCTGCTTATCCTGTTGGACTACAGACCTGCTTCTCAACCATGCTGCCTTCTGTAAGCCTTGATCTTTGGACTGTATTCTGGACTATTCTCTGTGTGTACCTCCTCTGCATGAGTTGTCATCCAATCAAAAAGCCCCAGTTCAAATAGAACCCTTGGATACTTGGGATGACATGGACTTGACTACACCAGCTTGACAATTACGTTTACTATCTTGGAATATCATGAGGTGGGGAAATAAGTTCCATGATGCAGATTTTGCAATTTATCAGGAACTAGCCATTCAAATACACAAATTTACACAATTTTACTGTGTAAATACACAAATTTACTGGGACTCACAGTATATAAACCCCACACACCCCTACCCAACTGTTCTCTGAAGATACCAGCCACAGATGCAGGCAAAACTTCAGAAATAAACTCTTCCAGAACACAGCCTCACAGCCTGGAAAAAACCCAAGGAAAATCTATGGATGCCAGCCGTGAAAGCCTTCAACTTCACTTTTTTTGACTCTTTATTTTTTAGCGCAACAAGGAATTGCTGGTCCTACAAAACATTTATTTTTTGCCTTATGTTGATTTAGCAGCAGCTTTTGACTCAATCGATAGAAACCTGTTGTGGCATAAACTGGCCAACACTAATATAGATAATTGCCTATTGTTTTTAATTAAGGAGCTCTATACCAATACAACTACTAGAATAAGAGTTGTCATTTCTGGCTCATTAACTGATCCTATCCCCACAAATAAAGGAGTAAAACAAGGATGCCTATTGGCACCATCACTCTTTAATTTATATCTGAATGACATAATCCTAGCACTATCTGGCCCAGAATTGTTCCTACCCTCAGTTGAGTCAAAAAAGATATCTATTCTTTTATATGCTGATGATATGGTTTTAATTTCACTTACTTGCATAGGTTTGAAAAGGCTGATCTCTAAGTTCGGTGTATTTTGTTCTAAAGAAAAGCTGAACATTAACTATACCAAAACAAAGGTGATGGTGTTTGGAAAAAGACATTCCCATTTTCAATGGTCCATCAATGGTCACCCAGATTGAACAATGCTGGGAATTTAAGTACCTTGGTATTCATTTTACAGAAAACCTCTCCTGGAAGTCCCATATAGAAGCTACCAGAGCAGTGGCTCTGAGAATCCTTAGATTGGAGGAATCCTTAGATTTTACAATAAAGTAGGGAGTCACTTGGTTGTTCCATCCATGAAAATATTCCAGAGCAAAGTCATTGCCCTGATTCTGTATGGTGCTGCTGTTTGGGGATGGGACGACTCTCAGATGGCTAAATTGGAGGCCCTTCAGAATACAGTTGCTTTCATTTTATTTTATTTAACTACTAGAGAACTGTAAAAGATTCTTCAGTTAGGGTTTTCCCCAAGTTATGTTTTAAACAGCTATCAAACTGCAAAGTCTGTTTTACGTGATCATTTTTTTATCTTGAATTCAAGAGAGAAGTTTCATGAATACATTTTAAACCATGGTTTCCAATTGGACAGACCTGCTACTAACAACTCTAAATTTTCAAAATGGTATAGAATTTATAAATTGGACCATCAAAGGGCGGTTTATCTAGTAAAGCTTACATTCCTGAAACTTAGGCAAGCTTTTACAGCCCTCTGTTTTCAAATAATACCTACAGCTATGATCGATGGCAGATATTCTCATACACCTTTGGCCCTCTTTATGTATTGGTGGTGCCCCGGAAATTGAGGATTTGCCTCATTACCTGTTTTTCTGTTCATTATATTGAGAACCAAGAACCAAATTTCTGGGGTCTGTTCTGTTTCATCTACATTCTAATACTGTTTCTGAAAAGATTTTCTATCTCCTGTCTGATAGTGACTCTACTGTAACTCACAAGGCTTCTCTTTTTGCCCTGGCAGCGATGAAAATTTGTGCAAGATTTATTGCTGATATTGCAGTTGATTGCTATGGGGATGATCTTACCTAATTTTAGTATTGTTGTTTATATTCAATGTGTTTTAACTGTATTGAATTTTATCCTTTTTAATACACAATATTTAGAAGTTAGTTATTTTATGTAGCACTTTTATAATGTTGTACTTTTATATTGTTCTTCTTCATTTTGTATACAAATGGCCTTTGGTCTAAGCATTAATAAACTAACTAACAAATACCCCCATCGCCATTCCCTCCATGGGAGTGATCCCAGGATGCAATCCCATGGAACTAAAGGAGAAGGGAGGCGAGATCTCATCCTCCCCTCCCTTCGCCCCCCATCACCATTCTTGCCATGAGAGCAATCCTGGGGAGTGATCCCATGGACGAAGGGAGAAAGGAGGCAAGATCTCTCCTCCTCCCGTCCCTTCACCCCCCTCCGCTGTCCCATCCATGGATAATTGAATCAGAGAATGGTGAATCAGAGGATATGAGGGTGCTACTGTATTTGACTCTTATGTGTTGTCCACATGGTGAAAATACCCCTCACAGAATTCACTCAGAAAATGAGCTGTCTTAATGGGATCCCACATTGTCTCATCGTATTGTAAAGGAGGGGGGCAGCAAAAAGAGGAAAAACTATGTGAGAAAAGACTTTGCAGCTTTTCCTGACTTTTAGAAAAAGCCCTGTGTGGTATGTGCATTTTCGCTCGTTAAGACAAGCGATTCTACATGAATCACTTCTCCAGGCAGGACAAAGTGTAAACCTGATTGGCTGGACAAGCACAGGAGACGGGGCTGGGTTACAGGGCAAATGCCTACTGCTGCCATGTTGGATTTTCACTTTAGTGAGTGATTGCTAAGATGATAAAGCAGAGGTTTTTGCTATCTTTTTCTCTCTCTTTCTTTTTGGAATGGTGGAATATTGCTTGTGTGCACCATAAAAATAGGTTTTTAAAAAAGTTCAGTGGTGGCAGATTTAAAAACATGAGTAACCCACTTGCAGCCACCGTCTCAGCTACAGACATGCAAAGTTTATGGGGGGTGTAAAACCATTAAGACAGGTCGCAGCTGCTATGACTTGCTATTACTGTGGAGCAGTCCATTTTCCCCCCGCTTCGTGTAGACAAGCCCTTAGTTAGATACCCACCACAAGGCAAGCCTATATTCCAATCTCCTTTTGACTTTACCAAATGCTGCAGATTGAAAGCTGGACTTCAAGATGTCCTTAACAGAAAAGAAATGTTCCTTATATGGGAATATGGTGCCACTTCCAAATAAGTGCAACAGGTCCTTAGTCCTGTGTCAGGTCCTTGATATTTTACTAGGACTGTTGCCTGATCTAGAGTTCAGCCTCCCTCCATTCCATCATGGAACACCAAGTTTTAATAAAGCAGCTTATTTCTTAACTGGGCACTTGCACTAAACAGTGCAGCACTATGGAGGGCTGTTTTGTTTTTCTCTAGTTTTAGAGACAGTTCCTTCTTTGTCAATCACTTAAGAAGGAGTGTGTAGTAGCACTTGTTTTGTTTCTCAGGTTATTGGGTTGGACACTACTGTGACTAGGTAGATGTTTGATATACTTCATCACGAATTTTCTTATGTTCTAATGTTTTCTACTCTTATGTTTCATTCTTTCTCCTTGGACTACTCTTGGACTACTGGCCAGTGCTTCCAACGACAAGTGCCCCCAGCCTGGACATTGCAGGTGAGAGCCAGTTGTCCTGCTAACCTGAAGTTGATACCAGCAGCAGCCAAATGTATAATAAATACTTGGTTAGCTCTGTTGGTTAAGGGCCTCCTTCCTTTGACTCAGCAGGATGCTTTTGCAAATGAAAAGTGAGCAGGTGGGATTATGTTAAACAGCTCAGCCAGTGACACCTTAGAATGTAACTTTCTAAACAAAGTTTGGCATTTTCTATTTGTTTCTGTTTTTGTTTGCAACAAAATGGCTGCCATCCCGTTGGTGACACACAGAGGCATAATTGAAAATTACTCATGTGTGTGCACTTTTTTGGTTATGGTGGATGGAGGAGTTGGGCACCTCCATCTGCTATGATTCTTTCCCTGACCTTCCTACCAGTTTTCTGACTGCGTACAGTCCCACAGCCATTTAGTGGGCAATGAACGGGTGAGGGAGGACAAGGGGAACCCAGATAGCAGCCTGATCTGCTCCTCAACACCACTACAGGCAGGAAGAGGCATTCTTCTGGACCTACCAGTGGTCCTTTGGAGGTCCAGGGAGATGATGTCACCTTCCTGATGTCAACTGTGGGAATGCAGCCCACTGCTACCTGACTCATCTTCCCCCTGTCCCCTTGGTAGTCACGAGCCTCAGAACAGGTAGGTTGAGCATCTGAGGAGGTGGAGGACACACAACCACACCTGGTGGGGATTTATACATCACCAGTGTGATACAGAACGTTGGCCAATTTCTCATTCAAAACAAATATAGATATATTTTTCACCACAAATGACCCTGAACACTCTTTCATCATGAGACATGGGGCATGTTCACCATGTCTTTGGGCCTTCCCGGAACATTTTTAGCCCCTGAGAGGCCTTTCTTAACAATAGGAAGTGAGCAGAAGTCATTTCCTGTTTACTTTCTGTTTCAAAAAAGGCCTCTCCTGGCCTTAAATTAGCCTTGGGGGGAGCAATACATGGTGAAAATGTCTCCAACACTCCCTAGAGAGCATTTTGGAACAAACATTTTATTTTTATTTATTTATTTATTTATTTATACCCCGCTCTTCAGCCACAAGGCTATCAGAGCAGCTTACAAATTGTTTTAAGCAATAGCAATTTACACATCTACACTGCATTAAGCAGTTTCCAATGTGTATTAGCTAATTGCCCCCACAAGCTGGGTACTCATTTTACCCACCTACGAAAGGATGGAAGGCGGAGTGAACCTTGGAGCCCGCTGGAATTGAACTTAAGAACATTTGGGAGCCTTTTTTGGGTCCCATTCTGGGAAAAAGGTGGCATAGAAATCAAATAAATAAATAATATTTTTAAAACCTTTGAGGGCTAATAATTTTTCTGCCCCCAATAGCTTTGCATGCCTGCTAGTAAACATGGTGGCTATGAGTGATTTACTCGCATTTGCATTTACCTCAATTAGCTGCCACCGACCTTTTTTTTAAAACAGTGTCTAAGGTGCAATTGAGTGATTTTTTTTCAATTGAGCACAAACACAAAAGCAAAACAAAACCCAACACCCCATTTTCTTGCCTTAGAGCTTGCTTGCTATGGTGAAAATCCAACATAGTAGCAGTGGGCACTTGCCTTGTTAGCAATCTCTGCCTCTTCCCCATGCTCGTCTGGCCAGTCTGATTTGTGCTTCCTCTTATTTGGGCAAGTGAATAAAAATGACTTGCTTGTCCTAATGAGCAGGAATGTGCACCACCTCACTGTTTTTTTAAAAATACAGGAAAAGCTGCGTAGGGTTTTCTGGCGAGGTTTTTGGCCTTTTTTTTGCCCCCTCTTTCATAATGTGGCAAAATCACATGGAATGCCATTAGGACAGGTAGGATTCTCTTCGCATTCCATGAGGAGTTTTTTCACCATTGGGACAACTTGGGAGAGGAAAAAAACCACCCCAATCTTGATCTTTCTACATGACTAAATACCTGCAAAGGTCTTGCATTTCAGAAATGGAGATTATTTGTTAAATAAATTTTACTTATCCTTGTTTTCTGGCAGCCCTCCCTACAATATGCAAACTCCCCTCTGACAAAGGGCCTTGCCAAGAATACCATACCCGTTATTACTACAACCTCAAGAGCCAAAAATGTGAAAAGTTTGTTTATGGAGGCTGCCTGGGCAATGGCAATAAATTTCGCACTGTAAAAGAGTGCAAAGAGATGTGTCGAGTCTCAAAAGGTAAGAACTTTTTGGTCTTAGTATGGCTCATGGCTCCCTGTCCTACCATACTGGATTTCAGATTGGGTGGGAAGAAATTTCTGGATAATGGCAATTGGCTTGCACAGTACCGTCAAGAGGAGTCCATTTGTACAAGGAGATCATGAATAACAGTGTAGGGGAAGATGCTAACCTGAATCCTAAGACTCCAATGCTGTCACCACTTCCTTGGGAGCGAACCCCACTCATAAAGCCAGTGTGACATAATGGGCTTTGGGAGAACAGGGCTCGAATCCCTGCTTGGCCAAGGAAATCCACTGGGTGATCTTGGGCAAGTCATACTCTCTCAGCCTCAGAGGAAGGCAGTGGCAAACCCCCTCTGAATAAATCTTGCCAAGAAAACCCTTGGCTTTCTTTTGCCAAGGGTTTTCTTGGTTTGCCTAAGGTTTGCCTTAGGTCAGCCGTAAGTCAGAAGCAACTTGTAGGCACACAACAACAACAACAACAACAACAGTCAATTGCTCTTTCTCAGTAGACATGGGACTTTATCAGATGCGGCAGCAATGGAGCTGTTTTGGGATATTTGCTGCCGAAAATCATGTCTGAAAATGTCCTAAGTTCCACAAGTGTAAGAGATCTTAGTGCATCGATTTTATCAGACGCGGGAAAACCGCGTCATAAGGATGGGATGGGAACAAAAACAGGTGATATTATCATATGCCATGTTGTTCATCCGTTCTGGGCACATAGCATGGGTGTGAATAAAGTGGCCCTTTTTACTGACAGCTTAGCCTACTTTATTCACACCCACACTACACTCCCCGGAATGGCTGAGGGCACAGGCATCAGATAATGTTGCCCTTTCTGTTCTTGTCCCATCCAAATGGGCACACTGGCCTGCTGCTGTAGTCCCTGCCGCTGCCATTTCCCTGGCTATCTCGGAAGACGGGAAACCAGTCCCCAACATGTGACCAAGGCCCCCTGTGTGTGGTCAGCCTTGGTCACATGATGTGGGGCTCTTTTCTGCCTTCCAGGAGAGCCAGAGAAGCCAGCAGCTGCAGAGAGGCCTGGCCTGCCAGGACACATGGCCCAATCCATTCTTTCCCATGGAAATGGATTTAAAAACATCGTGTGATCTTTCCCCTGTCTGAGCCCCATATCTGCCCTGGGGGTGGTGGGGACTGCCTGGGAGCAGAATGGGGCAAAAGCCCTGCCTCATCAGGACTGCTGGGCTCTAAGATGGGGCAAGATGGGGTATATTGCCCTAGGTGAACACCCTATTAAACTAGCCTGATCCAGCATGGCTCTTCTGATGTTCTTATACTCATCTGTTCTCTTCTTTCTTCTTGGACTAATTATGTGCTGCTCAATACATCTGATTTCAACATCCCCTGAACGGAATACTACAGGTGAAAGCCAATCATCTTGCTAGCCCAAGGTAGATGCAAGCAGCAGCCAGTATATCATAAATAGCTTGTTAGCTTTGCTAATTAGGGATCGCCTTCAGTTGGCCAAACAGGATGTATTTTTAAATCATTCAGGCAAAGCAAGACCATTGGTTTAACTTTCTGAACATGGCATTCTCTATTTATTTCTGGTTCAGCCTGCAACACAATTTCTCATGCAAACCTTGAGATATTATAGGAGGGGTGAGCAGCATGTAGCACCAAAGATACCTGCCACAATTGATGTTGAATGTTGGCAGCAAAACCAGTGCTGACTTGCCAGTTTTGGTGGTGTTACGGTCCCCCAAATCCGTTGTGCACTTGTTTATTGTAATATGTGTACAATGAACATTCAGTTGAACCATAGGCAACAGCAGGGCTAATTTTCAGTAGCAAGAAGTGTTGCTGCTGCTGCTGCTGCTGTTGTGTTACCTGATGAGCCATTGCATCCAGCAAGAGACTGTTAGAAGCAAAATAAATAAATAAATAAATAAATAAATAAAAATGATATCACCTGCTAAATGTTGTTGGTGTTGTAGGTCCTATGGGGTTACGGGGGTTTCCAGTGTGCTCTCCTTGACACCATAGGTTGCCCACGCATCTATTATAAGATGTGTGCAATGAACATTCAGGTGGGCAGCAGAATATATCAGACTAGTGCATACCCTGCAACTGTCTCAAATTGACAGGGCAGTCCCAATTAATCCTTTGTCATCCCAATTTTTCAGTTGCTTTTAAAAATTTCCCAGTTCCTGTCTCTTCCTCCCACTTTCTTCCTTTGTTCCCAGCTTGCTTCAGTTGTTGCAAACACGGTTTGCAGGGCGGGGGAGAGAAGGAGGTAGAATCTTGCTTCTCCACGTACGCTTAGGCAAAAGCAAATTGCTGCAGCCTCACCTAGTTTGTATGTTCTTCCTCATAAATAACTTTTGCTATCTTGACCACATTTTGAAATTGCTTGGTCATGTGTTCCAGTTTTCAGTAGTGAAATGTTGGAGGATATGTGTGTACCTCTGAAAAATGCTCACCACCAAAGATGTGTACAGGTGAAAAAGGCTTGCAAAACATGCCTTAGTCAGCAGAACAAAAAAGCAAACAAACTTGCATACTTAACAAAAAATATCTTTCAAATAAATATGAACAAAAATGGTCATAAAAATTACAATGGGAAGCATAAAATTACCTTACACAATTGTTACAGAACCAGGATACTGGTGAGATTCTCTAAGAAAACAACAACAATAAGACCAATAGATGTTCATATTTCTAGCGTAAATCTCTAGTTTGTCACACTGTTTGTTGTCACCAACACAGTTTCTCACATGAACCTTGATATACTGGAAAATATGTAGAATGTGTACAAACAAATGAATGCACAGAGGGGGTCAAGGGTATAGCTATGGGGACGGGAATGAGGACATTAGCTCCCCCCATGAAATTTTCCCAATTACTCCCCATATTTCTAGCATCGGACTAATTTAAAACCTCTGTTGAGCATTTAGACATACAGTTTAGGGATCCAAAGAAAAGGGGCAGGCAAGATGACCAAGGGAATGCAAACAGAGCAAATAAAAGAGTTGTGCATGTGAATGAATTTCAGTGTCTTACTCTCTACAGTGCTAGAAAGTTGGGGATTGAAGAATCATCTCACTTGTGGAGGACAGAATCCTCTTTTGGAGGGGCAATGCTCTCATTTTGCCTTCCCTCCCATAGCTACACCATTGAGATCATAGAAAGTGGATTTTGGTAATCTACACAAGGATGTGTCTGTATTCCAACAAAGATATGTTAATCAGAGGTGGAGACCAAAGGTTCCACCAAACCTGTGTTCACATGAGATTGACAAATGCCAGAGAAGGGTATGCATTTCAGAAACTTAAATGATCTTTATCAACAGTTACCTTTCTTTTATCACTTTCCCTCTTCCAGTCAACGCAATTGTGTCTTCAGTGTGCCGACTGCCACTTCAGCGAGGGGAATGTCAGGCACATCATACTCGCTACTACTATAACAAGGAGACAGGTGCATGTGAAAAATTCATTTATAGTGGCTGCTTAGGTAATGCAAACAGATTTCTCACGACTGCCGAATGCAAAAAGAAGTGTAAAAGCATAACAGGTAAGGGGAAATAACTTTTGATTCTTACCACATGGGTTCATAGGGTTTCTTTTGACAGCAAGGATTTTTTAAAATTGCAGATCTCTACCCCCCCACCCCTGTCTACCAAGAGAACGAGGGCTTGATGGCATGGGGAATGAAACCCATACTCACCCAATATTCACAGCACAGTTGATCACACGCCGTTTTTGGCAATTCACATCTTCACTGGGGTTTCTGCAGGAAACCCTGAATCAGGAAGATTCACAGTTTGCTTCAGATTTGAAGGGAAAACCAGGATTTTTGGCCATGTGGTGGTCGAGGATTGGCTTTGGAGCAACGCTGGGATGGGACTTCCAGTGGATGGAACTCCGCTATGGCATACTTTTTATTTCATTGTATTCATTGATTGTGTGCAATTCTAGATAGGCATATGCATGCTTATCCAGTTTTACAGTGGGACCACGTATATTCACTTATTCGCATGCATGACTAAACAGAAAAAAAAAGAAAGAAATCCAGAGCAACCCCAGCTGTGCAGCTGGAAATAGCATGGCATATGGGACATGTGACCAGCATAGGCCTGCCCTTTTACTCCAACGGTGATCAGCGTGTGGCAGGATAATATGATCTACAATCAGAGAAGCCTAGTGAGTGTATTGTTTACAGGGCTGCTGCAGGATCAAAGAAATCTGCCATGGCTATGTGATATGTGCAGGGTTTCCTGCCCATGTAGTCATGCCTTGAGAGAGAGAGAGAAAAGAGAGAGAGAGAGAGAGAGAGAGAGAGAGAGAGAGAGAAAGAGAGAGAGAGAGATCTGTCTATCCTCTCTCTGTGTGTGTGTGTGTGTGTGTGTGTCTCTCTAATTATTTTAACCTTTTTTGTAAAATGCTAAGGGAATTCAACTGGAAAGTTAAATACGTCTAATAACAAAGGAATAGTTTTAATATTTAATATTTAATGGCTCATTAATAACCTCTCTCTCTCTGGCTTTTCTTCACAAACGAAGATTCAGGAAGGACTCATCCCGTGCTTTCTGCAAGTGCGCTGATGACTGAAAAGGCCAAGATGATAGGAAAAAATGAAGTACGCCACTGAATCAATACAACTTACACAGGGGTTGTTTTGCTGAATTATCATTGATTTAATGCATCTACTGTGGTTGATTAACAGTAGGGTTTAGGCTATTATCAACCTGAGAGTAAGAGAAATGGGAGAGATGTGGGTCTGAGAAAGAGAGGACTGTGGAGTCAAAAGGCACAAGTGACAGAGTTTAGGTGTTATTCCCAAAGCTTTGACTAAATCTCATTGAATTCTCCACTTGACTTCTCAATTGACACAAACAGAGGTAGAGCTGAGCTGTAGGATTATATCTGTTAAAACATTGTCTTTAGACTAGTTATCTTTGTTTTCTCCCTATCACACAGGGATACCTGTTGTATGTAGACACCCTAAAGATTCTGGACCATGCTCAGAAAAAATTAGTCGCTATTACTATAACCAGGAAACCAAGCATTGTGAGCGATTCATTTACAGTGGCTGTGGTGGCAATGCAAATCATTTTCACAGCGCTCAGGAATGTGAACAGATATGCAAAGCTTAACAGGTAAGGTGAAAAACAATTCATTCTCATTTCAGTGACTGAATAAGTTTGTATGGTATTGCATTTGTTATCACACAAGAAGGACATGGTACTTGATGGACAATATAAAGACAACAAGAGGGATCAATCAACTGTTCAAATTCACAGGGAAAAAACTGTACAGTAAACCTGATTATGAAAAGACAGTAGCCCTGATTTCCAGTAAACAGGTAAAAGATAGTACATCATTTTGTCTTTGCATTCTCTAGAAAAGCCATAGCCAGAGAAACAATTTTTGTTAAACAGCTTAATCTGAAAACAAAAGGCCAATAATATCAAATCAAATTTATTTTATCTTCTTTATTGAAAGGCCATGTGGAATAAACAAAAAGGTAACTATGTTTGTACACCTTGGAAGAACCAGAACCTTAGCTTTCCACCAAAGAGTCAGTTGTGTTAGTACCTGCCTATTTGCTTCTCCTTGGCATTGTGTGCTGCCTATCTGCTTCTCCTTGGAAGAGCCGGTGGGAGATGCCACAGAATATCTGTAAACATTCCAACTGTTCAGCAAATCATAGAATCATAGAATCAGAGAGTTGGAAGAGACCGCAATGGCCATCCAACCCAATCCAATTCTGCTATGCAGGAACACACAATCAAATCATTCCCAATAGTTGGTCATCCAGCCTCTGCTTAAAAACCTCAGAAGGAGGAGACTCCACCACACTCCAAGGTTGTGCATTCCACTTCCGAACAGCTCTTACTGTCAGGAAGTTCTTCCTAATGTTCAGGTGGAATCTCTTTTCCTGGAGTTTGAACCCACTGCTATGTGTCCTAGGACATTTTCGGATGCGATTTTCAGCAGCAAATATCCCAAAACAGCTCCGTTGCTGCCGCGCGACAGGGGAGCGGTTTCGGATTATGCCGTTCCTCTGCCAAAACCCTCCGTGTCACTTCCATGACAGAATGGAGGAAGCCGCAGCATATTTTACTCACGGGCAACATTTGTGAATGAAATATGCCATGACTTCCTCCATTCTGTCACGGAAGTGACACGGAGGGTTTCAGCAGAGGGACAGCGTCATCCGAAACCACTCCCCTGCCGTGTGGCAGCAATGGAGCTGTTTTGGGATATTTGCTGCTGAAAATCACGTCTGAAAATGACCCTAGTCTCTGGAGCAATGTTCACAATCCACCTCCTGCTATTAGTTTGTCTGGGATTAAATCCTCATGTGTGGCCGAAACATTGTGAAGGTCATGAATCGAATTCATTGGGCTTTAGGGGAAAAAGTTCATGTGATATTTACTATTCAGAACTTGTGATATTTGCTGGAGTCAATCAAAGCGCTACTGGAACAGAACAAATAACACAAGAAAGAAAGAAGGGAAAGGGAAAGGGAGACAGAAATGCAATGCTGATACAAGAAATCTTGTGCTTGTGCTGATTAAGAAATTGATGTTTGCCATGGTCTCTCAAGAACTAAAAGTCCCAGAATTGTTTAATTCCTGAAAACATTTCCTGTGCATTGGCAGAAGGAGCTAACAGAAGAATCCCATCTTGGGAGAGGCAGGATATAAATCCAATCAATCAGTCAGTCAGTCAATAAAGGTAGACAACTGGCAGCAGGAAGGTGATGCAAGAACACAAAGCTGTGTTAATAGGTTTGCCAGACATCATTTATACTGTCTTGTCCATGCTCATATTAAATGCACTGGAGCCAATTCACAATCTAAATATGGCATGTGTAGCTCATACTGTTGATTCAGTGAATCTACAGAATGAGCAACCAGGAAGAGAGGACAGTAGGGTGTTGAATTTCACATATTGATTCTAGGTAACTCTCCCATTCTTAGGGTTCACTTTTCTAATAGCATTGTAGAATGTGAAAAGCTCATCTGCAGGTATACCTTTGGCTGTATGCCTTTTTGCAAAATGATCACAATTTGGGGAGACAGTTAAATGAATGGACACTGAGTATATTTAGCCCTACAATCTTCTCAGTTCTTCAACTGATGAAGAGTAGAAGAAGAAAAGATGAGTATGGTAGTGTATCTTCTAGAATTTTAGGGAAACACATTCTGGAGAGCCTTATTCATGTATGCTCAACTTGAGTTAAATATATGCAAGGTGAGCATGGTAAACCCACTTTATTCTGTTTCAGTTTGGTCACCCTCTGCACACAGTACGGTGCTTTCTGAAAATGGGAGCCTCCTGAATCTGTGGAGATGTTCTAGGCACTTTGAAATCCAGATTTTTATTTTTTGTATATTTAGAATCCCTTGGAAATCCTTCATGGATATAGGAGGGAGATGCTCCCATTGAGAAAGTCACTCTCTTTATGTAGAGGGCAATGAAAATGAAGATGGTGGGACAGAGCCATCATACTCCCCTTCATCATGCCCTTATTTAACTCATTTTTGAATGCTACTGAATAGGGCTTAGGTGACAGAAGAAGATGACCAACATGAAATCAGTCCTTAAGTCTACACCTCACCTGAGCAAGGTGGTGCAGCTGGTGGCTGCACCCTTAGGGACTGGGTGCCAAATCCACTCTGGATTTTTACCGCTGTTCCTCCTGAAGTTGCATCAGATTGGATGGGAGCTGTACTAGGGCTGAGCAAGGGTCCAGCACCAGGAGTTTCCATCCAACTTGGACCAGATATAGGAACAGCGGTGGCAAAATCCGGAATGGATTTTCCATCTCCTTGGTGGTGGAACCCCCAGCCTCCCCTAGCCCTAGGTATTTCTCTCAAATATCGATTTCCAATACTTTTTTATCCTGCTATATCTATGTTTATTAATTATTCTTTTTTTCCTCAGAGCACCTATGAGCTGTTCAGATGAACATCTGCCCTATCAAAACACTTACAGGCTTATTAATTATGTAACCAGAGTCTATGGAACAGAGGCAACAAATTAAGCTGGGATTCTCTTGGGGTTTCATTCTCTTATGGAATTTTCTGCATACACTCCAATAAATGCACTTGTTTCTCAGCATCCCATTGTCTATGGCTCTTATTGATTATTTCATCGTCATCATTCATTCATTTATACCCCACATCCCCCCCATGGGATTCCAGGTGGCTTACACAAATTAAAACAAGTACAGATAAAAGCAAAAACTGATAAAAACATAAATGAAAAGATAGAAGAAGTTACTGTTAAACTGCAATTGAATTATCCATAGCATTAAAACAAATACGTACATAAAAGTCAAAAGCCAGTAAAATGGCACACTTTTAAAAGCAGTGCAGTGTACTGGTGCTCTTTTCAATGGAAGAACAACACTTGAGGGAGCCATCCTAAGTCATGATAGGGATGGAGTTCCAAAACCTAGGAGCAGACACTGGGAATGCCTCTTGTGTTCCTATCAGGTGTGCCTATAAAGGAGAGAAGGGCCTCCTCCAAAGCCCTCAGAACTCTGACAAGTCTATATAGAAAGATATAGGGCTTGTTTGCACTGGGGGTAAAAATCCAGATGAAATGTGGACTCCTCTGGTCCAGACTTAAGCACCACAACTTACCTGCCAAAGCCCAAATCTGCATTCAGATTTTTACCTCCAGTGAAGCTGCAGGTCCACCACCACTGCTAGCCAGTCACCTCCATGGTAGCCATCCACCTCCATGGTGCTGCTACCAATGGTGTGAGCCAGAAGAACAACAGGACTCTGCCTTTCCTGTGCATGATTGCCTGCTCTGAGGTCAGAATAACTGGCCTGCCCCACCATCACAAGGCTTTCCCCCATTCTGACTTCAGAGAAAGCAACTAACACTGGAGGTCTGCTTTCACAGAGCTCAGAGCGGGTGAACGTGTGCCAGAAAAGCAAAGCCCCAATGCTAGTTACTCTCTCTGAAGTCAGAACCACCAGCCTGCCCTGTCATCGCAAGGCTTGCTGCCCATCTTGACTTCAAACCTTGAGTGGTGGCAGCAGTGGATAGAATTTGGGAGTCATCTGTCCTACTCAAGAGCAGGAGATGGGTTTTGCAGCAGTTAAGGTGGAATCATAGTGCTATATTTGTGTAGTGTGGATGAGCCAAGAGTCACTTGTGCAAGCCTAACTGCACTCCCCTGCCCTTCCAACAAAGAGAAGATCCAGAGAAAATCCTTACTAGGGCTACCAGTGAAAACTGGAGAAGGCACTGTACCTTTAATGGTTGTGTAGAGGAAGGAATATCAGCAGGTGTTGCATGTTACTTGGTTGTGTGACAAGCAGCACCTGCTAAAATGTGCTCTTCTACATAATCATTAAAGGTACAAGCACTTTCTCTAGTTTTCAAACTGGCAACCTTATGCAAGCTCATATGGCAGCATGCAGTTCTCTGGGTACATGTTATAGATAAACATCATCACATTGAATTGGTCTCAGGAGTAAACATGGCATAGAACAAATGTGGGATATATATATATATATATATTTTAAGTAACAACTACTATGGAAATGAGAATCATGGTATATGGTGTGTGTAGCAGCCTTATCACACAAAGGTAGAGAAGTAGCTTTAAAGCCCAAGAATAGTGTGTCATGCCTTGTCTTATTGCATAACATCGGCATACTTCAGCTGTTCTTCTTTTCCATTCCTGTGGAAGATGGTGGCAAACACAAATCTTTTTGCTAACTGGAAAAATCTGTTAGCAAAAAGGCTCGTCTTTACCACTGTCTCCCACAGGACCAAAACAGCTGAGGAATATCATGTGATAAGGCAAGGCAAGATGGGCTACTCTTGGAAGCACAAATGCAGTATCTGGGGAACCACAAATGGCTTGCTCCTGCTTTATGTCCCTAAGCTTCAAAAATTCAGTCAACACGTGAGTAGAGAGGCTGCGTGGATTAGCACAGGTTTCAATCCTGGGCTTCCCACTGGATCTCCCACAACATCTGTGCATGAATGCAGATTTCAGTAGAGTATACAGTTGTTCATACGAATGATCAGGACACAGATCACATTGTAAATCAGCCCTCAGCAACAAAACCTTAGTCTAATAAATTCCCAGAGTAATTGTGTGACCCATGGTTTAAAACTGAAAAAGTGGGAGAAGGCTGGGGTGGAAGCTGAGAATACAACAATGGTACTGTCTTACATTATAAACAAAAAGTTACATTCGCACAATATTTCTTATGGGAGCACTGCACATTAATTTAAAGCATGTGTCGCCTATTTCACCTGTTTTAAATCTGAGCAGAGAATGGATCCAGGCTAGTTGCCAGGTTTTCAAAACTGCAATAAGGGACAGTCAAAATTCATGACATGCAGGGCTATCAATGAGAAAGTAGCTATTAAATAGTTTATGTTCTGACTAAATACCAAATGAAAATATTGATCTCACTTAACTTAGCCAGTGTTTCTCTGTAAAACTAAAATACACTCCACATTCATAAATTACATTTCTGTCTTTATGAAGGGCCCACACCCCCAAATATACCCCCAAAACATAAGGCATGTTTTGGCATCATGTTCAGTCTACATAAGAGAAAAAGCTTTATATCCCTCTAATAGTGAACATCCCATATAATAATATATGACATCTGCTTTTTTTTAAAAGGGTCATGGTTCCTGGCCCTCAAATAAGAGACATTCCTTATAAGAAGGGACAGCTGGCAACCTTAACCAAAACTCATCAAACACTTGCATTAAACAGTAATTGTGTACATAAGTGATCTGATTAGCACACCACCACTGCATTCATTAGTTCATTTGCAGGGGAAATGCAAGCACTGTGATTTAGTACCTAGCAGTCACTGTACTGAATGGTTTGTAAATGGCAGAGCCACATGCCTGCACTTACCAAAGCAATAAGTCATCTAGGGCAGGGCTAGAAAGTCTGCAGTACAATCTTATATGTTGTTTGCTACCCCAAGTTCTTATGAGGAAGGATGTGATATAAATTGAATTCATTATCATTATCACCACTACCACCACTCAGGTGTCTTATTTACTTAGATGTCTTCAATAAGGCAAGCATAAAGAAAGCAATAGACAGTTCCCCAGGAGGTGGCAAATCTGCTAGCCCTGCATCCAGTTCTCAGAAGATTTTTCTGTGTGTATGTGCCTTCCTGTCACTTGTCAATTTATAAAGAGCCCATTAACTCCATAGGGGAGTTCATAAGGAATCCTCAGAGGTGGTTTTGCCAGTTCTTTCCTCTGAAATATAGCCTACAGCACCTGGTATTCATTGGCAGTCTCCCATCCAAGTACTAACCAGCACTGACCATGCTTAGCTTCCAAGATCAGGTGGGATCTGGTGCCTTCAGAGTATTTAGCCCTGCAATCAGAAGACTATCCATCATCTTTGATTATCTCCCAGGAATGGTTGCTACAGTTATGAGAACTATTTTCAAATCAGTAATCTTCAGTTGATCTTTTGAGTGCATCAGCTCTGAGGTTTGTGAAAGTTCATTTATTCACTTTCTCAGTGATTGCTGCAGGCTTTTAATCAGCTCAATCTAGCCTCCCTTATCTTTTTTCAGCACCACCCAAATGAGGACAATGTAAAGTAGGTCTGCGAGATGTTCCCAATTGACACAGAATGTCCTTTACTTAAGGACGTGATGTCTCCTCAAAATAGGCACAACGGTTCCTGTGGCAGGTGTCTGGTTATCAACATTTTGTTCCATTTAGTTTTTATTTAGTTTTGCCTTATTTAGTTTTCAGCAACCCCCTGCACTGCATAAAAAAAGTTGCTTAATTTAACTGGATGCTTGCATCAAAGAACGCCATGCAGTGCAGACGGACTGCTCTTTTTTTTTCTTTCTTTCCCTCCTGGCACTATTCTTTGCAATTTGGTCAGACCTGAGGGGTGCCCCTGCTGGGAAGGCTGCAGGTGAGAGCTCTTGTCATCCTTTCAAAACCCCAGATGGCAACAATCAGATTGCAAGTTACTACTTAGCTCACCTGTGACCAGGGGATGGGCAAGAATAATTATGGGGTGGTCTTTGCTAAGACCTTACCAAACTTTGCAAGTTTCCTCATCAGTTTGATGAGGAAGAACTTGAAGGGGTATTTTTGGAAGGGAGGGAGATGAATGTGGAAGAAAGGTTATGTAATGAGGCTATGTAAGTGAGCACCAGGATTTCAAAGTCTATCTTGCAATCAAGGTTGGTGTTTTAGAACTGGCACGATGTATCCCATATAGCCAGTCCTGCTTAACAATCATGCCTGAAAAAGCATGGAAAATGCAAATTATGGCACCTGACCGTAACATCTTCCTCTGCACTGAAGAGCACATTGTACAATCCTATATACTGTATTCACTTACAAGTGAATATGCTTCATCTTTCAGTCCAAATCTTCTTTCTCTGTAGATTGGGAAGAGATTATAAAACAGAATCTTCCCAGGATAATGTCTGTGAGATTGTGGGATTTGTTTGCACAATTTACAAGATAATTTTAAAAATAACAACAACAATAAATAATTATTACCATTGTATGTCATAAGCACTCAGGGCAGCTAACCATCTACATAAAACACACAGTTAAAATCACAAATATCTAAAATCACAAGTGACAAATATCTAAAATAATAAATTCCAAATGTCTAGTGAACTACATCTATTAAAAAGTAAATCCTAATCAAAATTTATCCATGTTGAGGATATATATGTGTGTGTTTGCATGTGCCTTCAGGATGATACGAGTACATAGTGCTCAAAATAGATGACAGAGAGGAAGCCAAAAAAGAAAAAAACTTGAAAGAAGGAGGAAATGATAACGGGTTAATAGTAGAAAGAAATATGAACAGCAGCACCTTCATCTTTATATTTCCAAGACACTGCACATCAATCCAAGGTACATCACAGCCATTTGATGGCAGCCACATTCTTTCATACAGTACTGGCAGAAAACTGTCCACCTATATTTGATGTATTTGACTGAGCATGCAAGCACTTTCATTCTGCAACTAGTGGACATCAAAGAGTGATTTTGCTTTGAGCTGTTAGGTGACTCCATTTGCTTGTGTGAAAGAAAGCTAAAGAGCAATGCTACAAGGTTTAGTTTCCAAGCTCTTTATTTATTAAATGTAAAGACACAGAATGTTGACAGTAAGCAGACAGTCCTACAGTAGGCATCTAACTTCTGTACTTCGCCCCAGTATGTGTGACCTTCAGATTATGTTGCCAGGTGTTCAAAATTAAGCATTAAGAGAAGTCGAAATGTATAAATCATAGAATCATAGAGTTGGAATGGGCCTCATGGGCCATCAAGTCCAACTCCCTGCTCAATGCAGGATCTCCTGGTACATCATCCTCAGCAAGTAGCTGTCCAGCCTCTTTCTGAAGATGTTCAGGGAAGGAGACTCTGCCACCCATTTAAGCAACTAGTTCCATTGCTGAACTGCTCTTACTATCAAGATGTTCCTTCTAATGTTCAATTGAAACCTACGGTACTTTCCTGTAACTTAAAACCATTAGATCTGGTTCTACCCTCTGGGGTAGCAGAGAACAGGCCTGCTCCCTCCTCTCTGTGGCGTGCAGGGTTGGCAACCAGGGGGCAGAGATGAACAACTTTGTGTTCTGTTGAAATACCAAATGAAAGTATCGGTTTTGGTTAACTTAGCCATGTATTTCATTGTCAAATTAACATGTTGCTCACATGCATACATTACACAATGCATATATTCCTGTCTTTATCAAGGGCCCAGACCCCAAAATATGGGAATTTGAGATTCCTTGATCAGTCTGGTTAAAAGGAAGATCTTTCTGACCCTCAAGTAGAGGACATCCCTCATAATAGGGACACCTGGTAATCCAGCTCATGGCCATCTGAACATCTTTTTGGCTTCAAAATGGCAGCTCTAATAATATACTGGATTTGAAGTAGGCCTAATGCCTGTATCCTCAGCCCACAGACCCTGTATTGCTGAGGGTTTGTAAGATTCCAGTTTAATCATTTATTACTGGATGCTTTTCAACCAAATAAGTCTGGATCATTTCCTCCCTTGGCCACTGTGGGGTTGCTTTAAAATAGGGCTCCCAAGTTGTGCCTAATTTGCACAGAATGTCCTCTGTTCAAGAACATGGTGCCTCCTTAAGATAGGCACAGCTGCTCCACTGCTCTGTGACTGATTCTTGACACTTTGCGTTGGCTGCCTTGTTTCATCATTAATACACCTTCCGTTTTCTTCCAGAACATTATATAAATAAAGTAGCAAGTTAATTTCTCACTGGATAGTTAAACCAAGGAGCACCATGCTGTGCAGAATAGTTCTGCTGTTCTTTTCCTTGGGATTCCTCCTTGCACCCTGGCCGGAGTTCCAGGAAATCCCTCGCTGGAAGGTTGAAGGTGAGAATTGTGTTCCAATCACCACAGCTATTCCTATGTTGATACCAACAACCAAGTTGCAAGAACCTAGTAATTTGTGAGCACTGAATATTCTTTTTCTTCTTTTTCTTTATTATTATTATATTATTATTATCATTTATATCCTACCTTTCTCCTGATAATGGGACTAAAGGTGACTAACAATATAGTTAAACCAATACAGGTCACACACACATATCCAATACATTCCTGGACTTACCCTGTATAAGTGAAACTGCAGATAATAGCAAACCCTATTAAAATAAAAGACTTCCTTTACAAACACACCATAGAGTTGCCTTGGAAGACCTAGCAATTCTTAGAGAGGACACCTCTCTAGGCATTTTCCAGCACAACTGTATGGTATGTGACCCTTGTTTTGTATCCCTCGAAAAATTGAAACTGCAGATATTGGTTAATGGACATTGCACGGTGGTGGTGGTAATCTGTACAATTTAAATACCATACAGAACTCAAAGTAGAAATATAAGATCAACCAACACTTTAGTGGGTGGACATATGCAACTTTAAGATAGTTGAATGATGAAAAAAACTTTTCAAGCCATTTTGTGAAAGAGAGTGCTAGGATTTGTGTACAGCCAGGCTTCTAGACAGGGCAAAGCAAGGCCCTTGGCTTAAGCTGCCACTTCGGTTATTTTCTTAATATTTCTTTGCTTGGTTATAACTGAGTTTCTCCCATGCATCTTGAGGCACTGAAGTAATGTGAGTATGAAAAATGTTGTATTTCTTTTTCAAATACCAATTTAATCACTGCCCGTGTTTTCAAAGATGGGATAAAAATGCCAAGACGTTGAAGGCTGAGGTCTTGAAGTATACATTCATCCCTCAATCTGAGATTAAGCTAATGTAAATGTTGTTTTTCTTTCTTGGTTTCCCTCCCACTTACAAATCCAGGAACTCTGCCTAATATTTGCAAACTTCCCAAGCAAGAGGGAATATGCAGCGGAAAAATACCTAGTTATTACTATGACTTCAATAAAAAGACTTGTAAAGAATTCATTTATAGCGGCTGTCAAGGCAATTCAAATCGGTTTAAGAGTGCAGAAGAATGCACAGAGAAATGCAGAGTAACAGGTAAAGAAAAAGAAGAGCTTAATCCCAATGCAATGATTTAATAAAGCCATCGGTGTTGCAGGACTTCTGATCAGACAGAAGGAAAATAGGGTCTAGTACAGGAGTGGGGAACCTTTTGCCTTCTAGATGTTTTGGACTACAATTTCCATAATCCCATACCACTGGCCATGCTAGCTATGGTTTGTGGGAGTTGAAGTCCAAAACATCCAGAAGGCCAAAGGTTCCCCACCCCAGTCTAGTATAACATAGTATAGTATTTTTTCAAGGAATTTACTGTGTTAGGAGATTAGCAGACAGGAACGAAAAAAGTGTTCCTGTCCCAGGATCTCCACTCCCACCTCTGTCCCATCCCAGTCCTGCCACAATCACCCTCCCCATCGCACTTACCTCCTCTCCCATCGACAGGGCAGCCCCAGAGTGAAAGGAGCTCTAATGAAGCTCCGTTCACTTCCTGGATCGAAATCCCATGGATTCTTGTGAGAAGATGTGAGCATGGGAAATTCAAAAATAAAATAAAAGTAACATTAAAAAGTGATAGCAAGCACAAAACACACTTTAAAATGTTCAAGTAACCTGGGGAGGGTCATAAAAAGTGTGTCACTTACCTGGATGTCCCAATCTCACTTGGATGTGTTCTGGCAGGGACCTCCCATTGATGATGGGATCTCGCCAGCATAACAGGGCACCTTGTCACACATAGGCAAATCTGGAACGCAAACAGAACGGGGGATCTATTGATAGCTTCTAGTGTCAATAAAAAGCAGCGCTGGTGGAATGGCAGCAGAATGGGTGCATAACAAGGGGGGGACAAAGTCATCTGAAAAGGGAGCCCCTTTGCGATCTCCTGCCATTGCTGTAACACTACTTTTGACATGTTTGATAATCTCCTTAGTCTCTTGCAGAATAAAAAGGAGGAAGGGGAGTGAGAGAAAAAAAAATGTGGCAGCACCTTTCAGACTAACTGATTTTAATTATAGCATGACGTTTTGTGAATGTAAACCAACTTCTTCAGATGGAGAACTGAGCAGTATTTAGGCTTCAGGTATAAAGCATATTTATACATTGGTTTTCTGTGTTTTTTTCCCAGTCTGTGAGGCCATGTTCTGGAAGAGTCTATTCCTGACGTTTCACCTGCATCTGCGGCTGGCATCTTCAGAGCATGGTTGGGTAGGAGCGTGTGGGGGGTTTATATACTGTGAGTCCCTGTTGAAAAGCAAATGGAAATTTGTGTATTTGAATGACTAGTTCCTGAATGGCTATCTCCTGGGGGGAGATATGCAAGGAGGATTAGTGTCTGTTTGGCTAATGGTCCATTGTCTTACAGTATATAAACCCCACACACCCCTACCCAACCGTTCTCTGAAGATGCCAGCCACAGATGCAGGCAAAACATCAGGAATAAACTTTTCCAGAACACGGCCTCACAGTCTGGAAAAAAAACAACACAGAAAACCAATGGATGCCGGCCGTGAAAGCCTTTGACTTCACATATTCATACAGTTGTGGGAGTAGGATAGAATGTAACAGGATCCAGGAGGATGCAAATCACGCCCACTCAGTACTGCATCTCAAGTGGGTTTATATCCATGAAAGCTCATGCTTAAAAAACCCCAAACAGGTAATAATAAAAGGTGCTGCCATTTCTATTTTTTCCTTTCCTCCCATCCTCCTCTTTATAATATAGGATGGTACAGTAGCAACAAAAGGAAAGAAAAGACTATTTAAAACACCCTGCTAATTTCCCCTGCCTGTATCCATGGGGGAACACATTCCTGGACTTACCCTGTACAGTATAAGTGAAACTGCGGATAATAGCAAACCTTATTAATATAAAGGACTTCCTGTACAAACACACCATAGAGTTGCATTGGAGGACCTAGCAATTCTTAGAGGACACCTCTCTAGGCATTTTCCAGCAGAACTCTATGGTATGTGTCCCCTGTTTTGTGTCTCTCGAAAAACTGAAACTGCAGATGTTGGTTCCATGGATACTGGGCAGATGGGTAACCTGTACAACTTAAATACCATAACAGAACTCAAAACAAAAGTAGAAATATAAAATCAACCAACACTTTTGGGGGTGGACATATGCAACTTTAAGATAGTTGAATGATGAAAAAAAAATATTTTCAAGCCATTTTGTGAAAGAGAGTGCTAAGATTTGTGTACAGCCAGGCTTCTCGACAGGGCAGGGAAAGCAAGGCCCTTGGCTTAAGCTTTCACTTGGGTTATTTTCTGAATGTTTCTTTGCTTGGTTGTAACTGAGTTGCTCCCATGAATCTTGAGGCACTGAAGGAATTGTGGGTATGAAAAATGTTGTATTTCTTTTTCAAATACCAATTTAATCTCTGCCCCTGTTTTCAAAGAAGGGATAAAAATGCCAAGAATTTGAAGGTTGAGGTCTTGAAGTATACATTCAGGATGCCTTTCTATGTTTCCAGTTGGAATCCCACCTCTTTTAAAGAGTGGGGGGCAGGAAAAATATAAAACACTGTACTCCTGGATCATCATCACCGCCGCTGCCACCACCACCACCACCATTATTGGTCTTTTGAGTATCGAGATGACACAATGAAATTTAATTTGGAAATGTCAAAGAGCTCAACCAGCATGGTCATTCTGAATGTAACTATCCACAGAGAAGGCCAGCCTTTTGAGATGTAGGAAAAACTGCAGATCCCCAAAGGTGACACTTTCAGTCCAGTTACAAAGATCCAAGGGATCTCTGATTATCTGCAGCCCTTTTTCAGGCATCCATTTGACTAGAATAAAGGTACATAAGGTGGGAGATGACATCTCAGTAGGATGCTTTGCCCTTTCCTTCACCAGCCTACCTACATTCATCCCTCAATCTGAGATTAAACTAATATAAATGTTGTTTTTCTTTTTGCGTTTCCCTTCCACTTACAAATCTAGGAACTCTGCCTAATATTTGCAAACTCCCCAAGCAAGAGGGAATATGCAGTGAAAAAATACCTAGTTATTACTATGACTTCAGTAAAAAGACCTGTGAAGAATTCGTTTATAGTGGCTGTCAAGGCAATTCAAATCGGTTTAAGAGTGCAGAAGAATGCACACAGAAATGCAAAGAGTAACAGGTAAAGGGAAAGAAGAGCTTACTCCCAATGCAATGATTAAATAAAGCAATGGGTGTTGCAGGACTTCTGATCAGACAGAAGGAAAATAGGGTCTAGCACAGGAGTGGGGAACCTTTGGCCTTCTAGATGTTTGGGACTACAATTTCCATAATCCCAACCCACTGGCCATGCTAGCTATGGTTTGTGGGAGCTGAAGTCCAAAACATCTAGAAGGCCAAAGGTTCCCCACCCCTGGTCTAGTGTAACATAATGCAGTATTTTTTTTTCAAGGAAATTGCTGTGTTAGTCTCTTAGTGAGCAGTATTGAGTCCTCAGGTATAAATCATATTTATACAGTTGTGGGAGTGGGTTAGAAATATAACAGGCTCCAGGAAGACACAAATCATGCCCACTCAGTACTACATCTTAAGTGGGTTTATATCCATGAAAGCTCATGCTAAAAAAAACCAAAAAACCAAATAGGTAGTCATAAAAGATGCTACTATTTCTATTTTTTCCTCTCCTCCCTTCGTCCTCTTTATAATATAGGATGGTACAGTAGCAACAAAAGGAAAGAAAAGGCTATTTAAAACACCTTGATAATAAATATTTTTATAAGAAAAGACAGTAGTCCTGTCCGAGCATTCAAGAGATCCGTCAAGCAACCAGCTTGGAGAATTTCAAAAAAGCCATCAAAACAGATCTCTTCCGGCAGGCCTTCCTTGAACAGAATAGACCATTTTAATGGATGCTTCTCCCTCTTTTTATGTTTTTTGTTTTTATGTTTTATGCTTATGTTTTTATGTTTGATGTTATAGTTTAAAGTTTTAGGGTAGTATTTTATATTAATGGTGAATTTGCCAATATTTTAAATATGTATTATTATATGTAATTTTAAGGGGGGTAAACTGTTTTAAGTTATTACTGTCACTATGGATTTGTTTGTTTTATGTCCAATTGTTGTGAGCCGCCTTGACTCCTAAATAGGCAAAAGGCGGGGTACAAAAATAAAGTTGTTGTTATAATTATTATTATTATGCTCCTTAACAACTTGAAAAGAGGGCGGCTTCTAGCTCTAATGGTCTCTGTCTCCTTTCTTATACCTTTGTTATGCCAAAGGCAGATATCTGAAATGAACACCCTCTTCTACCTTATAGGAGCCCCATTTATGATTCTACAGACATCTGAAACCAGTGGTGGTTGGTGGCTCCCATGTTAGTGAAGTAGTGAGTCTATGCTGAGTTTTAACTAAAACTTTCAGGGAGCTAAGCAAAGTTCTGAAGCCTGTCAGTAAACTGGCTCCAGCACTCTGGATAGCTCCTTTAAAGCTTAGGCCAATGGTTCCCAAACCCTAATCCTCCTGGGGCTTTGGACTTTCAGCTCTCAGAAGCCTCAAGCCGATTGGGTCAGGGATTCTGGGAGCTGAAGTCCAAAACACCTGGAGGGCTAGAGCTTGGGAACCACTGACTTAGGCTAAACGTTGGAACAAATCCACCATCCCCACTGATATGGAAGCCACCAACCTCCACTGTCTGAAGCAGAAAGCCTTTTTGCTTTGGGGGTATTCTCTGTGTTGTATTAAACAAAGCACTACAGAGCCTTTTCTACACCAAGTACTTTCCCCCATCATTGTATGTTCTCTAGCATTTTTAAACTTTACAGTCTTTGTTTTATTGACTCTCTGTTCTTCTCTCCACAGAGCAGTACTGAACCATTCTGACCCTCATTGTGCTATAAAACTTTCAGATCTACTAAACATGCAATGCATCGCATGGAACAGAGGAGCCAAATTAAACAATGAATCGGTGGCATCATTCTCTCCTAGAATGATCTGCATGTGTTGCAATAAACCCATTCATTCACCTGTATCATATGAATTCTGTTTCTTGATTGTTGTTGTTGTCACAAGAAGGTCCTGCAATAAAATTATGTCACCTTAACACTTGGGGAGGTTTTTCCGTCGTTGTGAGGGCCTGGTTCCCCCCCCCAATTATGTTGAGATGGGCTCGTTTAAATTAGTTTGTTAGTTATGACCCTTGTCTAAATGAGGTGTGTCTTATTGAACAGCATGGTTTCTCTTTGGAATCAGCAAATAACTCCTGTGTTCCTGGCTGGGAGAGGAAAATTTGTAGAAAAGGGCAAATATGTTTAGTTAACCACTGATAAGCTAAAAAAAGCTAATTCTGTTATGCATTTATGTTGGGGAGGTGTTATGCTAAATTGTGATTTAAATGTAAGTTAAATGCCTACACTAAAATCCCTATCAGAATGAAACTGAAAAATGGCATCAATAAATTCACTCCTCCATCCCTGTATTGAGCTTGACAGAGAAAGAAACAGCTGCATTAATTTTTGAAAAATCCATTTCTTTTTCACCCCACCAAATACCCCTATCTTGGTTTCCATTTCTCCCTGTCTTATAATATCATCTTTTTCATAGAATCATAGAGTTGGAAGAGACCTCAAGGGCCATCTAGTCCAACCCCCTGCACTGTACGAATACACAATCAAATCATTCCTGAGATATGTCCATCCAGCCTCTGTTTCAAAACCTCCAAAGAATGAAACTCCACCACACGCCTGAGAGCGTATTCCAGTTCTGAACAGCTCTTACTGTCCTACCTTTCTTTAATATACAATATATGGTTGGAACTTGTGACTTGAACCTTCTAATTCCCCATCCCTAATGGACTAACAAAAGACAAACAAACTAGAAGTGGTTTATATAAATAAATAAATAAAAGAGAACTAAGCTTTGGGTAAAGAACCAGCTGGAAAATCCAAAATGTATTGGTTCTTTAGCACTGGCTCCCATTTAATTAACAAATAACTTAGATTAATGATGTATTTCTGGAACTGATTTAGTGCTAAGTCTATCGCTTTATTAAAAAAAATTAATTATATTATTTCCTTTTGTTAGGTAATTTCCAACTTAATAAATTTTTAAACTAGTTTGTTCCTATTGCTGGTTCCTGGTTGTCAATATTTTACTTTGATTACTCCCACTTACTCTCTTTGCCCCTTTCTTACCCTTAGGGGACACTCTGTGAAGTACATAGTGATGCGTGCATTACTACAAGAGTTGTGCGGGCTTGGGATTTGTATTCTTCTTCTCCAAAACAGGATATCAGCACAGGCGCTTTTACTTATTTGACCCTGACAACATCTTTCTGAGGCAGATCAGAAAGAGAGTGGCTTGCCCAAGGTCATGGCTCTATGAGACTTGAACTTGGATTTCCCAAGAACCAAGCCAACATCCAATCGCTGATTACACCAGCAGCAGGAATTTATCTGGCTCTTCAGTAAATTCCCCTTTGTTGGGGTACCTTTGCCATTGGCCTTAACCGGCATAGTCAATGGAATCTCAGGAGATGCAATCCAACAACAGCTTTTCCCATAGTTTTTTTAAAAACAGCAAGGCGACTGTGTATTCCTGCTCGCTGGGACAAGTGATTAAATATCAATCCCTTTTCCATATGAGAGGAAGCGCAAAGCTGATTGGGCAGATGAGCGTGGGGGGTGGGGCTTCCTAACAGGGCAAGTGCCGCCATCTTGGATTTTCACCTTAGCAAGCGATTGCTAAGGCAATACAATGGGGGTGGGTTTTTTTGGTTTTGCAGTCCTTTTAAATCAGAAAATCGCTCCAGTGCACCTTAGACATTGGTTTGGTTTTTTTAAAGTTCAGCAGTGGATAAGTACTAACACGAGTAAATCACTCGCAGCCGCCATCTGGCATGTGATGCTTCTGGGGGCAAAAACATTAAGACAAGTCGCTGCTGCTGCTGCAAAATGCCATTACTGTGAGGTACTCCATTTTGCCACCCCCTCCGATAGACATATAGACTGCACCCTAAAAAGAAGGGTCCTTTCACACTACATGATTATAGCGCTATGATTCCACTTTAACTGCTGCATCCTATGGGATCCTGGGGTTTGAAATTTGGTGAGGCACTAGAACTCTCTGGCTGAGAATTCTCAATACTCCTCACCAAACTACAACTCTCAGGATTCAATCGGATGGAACCGTGGTAGTAAAAGTGCTATAATTGTGCTAGAAGTGTGTACTATAGTGTGAAAAAGCCCAGTTTTTTTTCAACTCTTTCAGCACATGCTGATGTAAATCAACACTAGCAATTGCAAGCACAGGACTAGAAGGACTTCCTGATTCTCACAAATCAAAAGCTAAATCCACACTGCACAAATAATCCCATTTGGAAACTGGATTATTTACCACGGCGCCTTCCTATGGAATCCTGGGATTTGTAGTTTGGTGAGGCACCAGCGCTGTTGGGCAGAGAAGGCATTGGAAAAGAAAAAAGAGTGATTATAGTGTGTTTAGATTAAGAGGAAAAATATATTAGTGTTAGTATAGTTAGTTTTATTTTTGTATTAATACGAAAAAAGGAAAAAAAATGCATTATTGTTACTGGCTTTTGCAGTCAGGTGTCTTTTTCAGTAGAATGGTCTTATTTCAATAAAAAAAGTTCCTTTTCCCCCCCTCCCAAAATTCGGATTCCATAGGAAGGAGCCCTGGTCAAAATCCAGTTTCAAACTGGATTATTTGTGCAGTGTGGATTTGGCCAAAGCAAAAAACAGCAGAGCGCTTGGAATGTGATCTCCTCTCATGCAGGTGACAGAACAGGCATAACTGCAGTTCCCATTGGCCACCAAGAAAGGGGGGGAAGAGAGGGGAAAGAGAAAGGACTACAGCTCCCAGCGTGCTCTCTGCAAGTCCTGCCCTTGTAGTTTGATTCGCAAGCCCGTGATGCAAAAAAGGCTAAGCAAGTTGGAAGAACTACATTTCCCAGAAGACGCTCGTGTTGTGCGCAAGGCTGTCCCGGGCTTTGGGGAGGGGGAGTTGTTTGCTCAGAGGAGGGCAAGGATTTAGGATCCCAGAGCAACATCTGGAGGGTCCCAAGAGGTAAGCTCTAATAGGGAGGAATGAGGAGTCGGCTATTTGCCTTCCTGCCTGCTTTATGCATGGAAGGGGAAATGATTTGGTAGCCTTTTTGCCCAATGCAAAAAACCCAAGTTGTGTATCAGAGCAAGGGTACAGATTTTGCAGCAGTCTACAGATTGCACGGAATTGCCTGGAAGATCGACACCCTGCTGCAACATAACCTGTGCCTATGATCTATGAAGATCATGAGTATTTTAAGGAGAGGGCAGTTCTTAGGAATGGTTTAGGGCAGTGGTTCTTAACCTTTTCTTTACCAGGGACACCCTTTAAATATCTTTTGTTGATCCCCCCCCCAGGCTTAACTCAAGATTTAAAACCCTAATAATATTAATAACAATAATACCTGATCGTAATCATAATGCAATTACTCCATGCATTAAATCTGCCCTAAAAGGCATTGGAGGGGGAGGGAAGACTTTTCTTCTGCTTCTTGCTGCAAATTTGGAGTTGAATGGCAATGTGCAGGCCAAGCCAGCCAGCCTTTGTCTTGGCTCCTGTCACCTGGCCACTCCACTGCAGCAGAGAGGTGGGCCAAGCAGCCTTCAAGCCTTCGGGATCCACTGTGAGGACATCCCAGACCCCTGGACCACAAGTCTTTTTGCTAACGGGTTTTTCTTGTTAGCAAAAAGACGCGGTTTTACCTTGGTTCCCCATGGGACTGGAATGGAAAAATGGGGACATCATGCGGTAAGGCATTGTGGAAGACAGAATGTTCCTTGCCGCTTTTCTTCGGAGTGCAGTAAGGCCCTTAGTGTGTTATGGCAGATAAAGCTTTTGATAGGGGGTGTAGTGTTTTTATTTTATTATATTGTAAGAGTCTTTTAAACTTGTTTTTAACTTTTTAAACTGCAGTTTTAAAATAGAAATGTAGTTTAATTGTGTTAACTTTTGTATTGAGAGTTTTTAAATTGTGTTGTGCTTTTGAAACATTGTATACCACCTTGGACCCCATGCTAGGAGAAAGGCATTATGTGTGTGTGTGTGTCTCTGTGTGTGTTCCTATATGGGGCGGCATCCTAACAGTGTAATCTTAAGCATGTTTACTTAGAAGTAAGCTTCACTGAATGTAAAGAGGTTTAATTAGCAAGCAGGATAAGTTAATTGTGTCTTGTCAGTAAAATGGCTTCCTCCCCTCTTTCTTGGGGTGTGCATTTTTCTTGTGCAGTCACTTTATTCTTTGGTATGTAGAAATCTCCTAGCATACTACTAGTAGTACAATCTGAAATTCACATGTATTTTCCAACCTCTTAGTCCAGCTACAGATTGTTTTGTACAGTTGTCCCTCCACATCCACGGATTTGGTATCTACGGATTTAAATATTCACAGCCTGAAAATATTCTTTAAAAAATAATAATCTAAAAAGCAAACCTTGATTTTGCCATCTTGGGACACCATTTTGCTATGCCATTGCATATAATGGGACTTGAGTATTCACGGATTTTGGTGTCCATGGGGGGTCCTGGAACCAAACCCCAGCAAATATGAGGGGACAACTATAGTTCCTTTTTCATTTGTTATCGAGTTAATTAGTGCCTAATTAGTCCCTAAAAACCCCCCAAAGCTGATAATAAATATCACTACACACTCCCAGTTCTAAACAATAAACTCTGCACAGTGTGGCTGGTGACAAACAAATATTATAAAACTCTAAAAAAAATGAAGGCTACAGTGCATGCATCTACTCTTGACCCAGTTCTGGTTGCTTATTCATTAGAAACCTAAACAGCTGCAAAACATTACAATTTCCTTAAAACTTAGTAAAGTTATTTATAACATTTTAAAGTTGCTTTGGTTCCCCCCCCCCCCGCTTCTCTTTGCAGTTTTCCAAACACCGAACGTATACTTAAAGAAGTGGCACTCATAGAATCATAGAATTGTAGAGTTGGAAGAGACCATAAGGGCCATCCAGTCCAACCCCCTGCCACACAGGTTCAGGTGAGCAATCTCATGCAGGCAGAGGCCATTCCTACACACCCGATATGGTGTGCTGAGACAAAGGACAGTAAAATTTAACTCCTTTTGCAACAGTAAGGCAACCCCAGTAGAATGGTCTTATTCCAATAAAAAAATTCCTAATCCCCAAAATTCCTCTTGGTATCCAGGATGTCTCTGTCCCTTTGTGAAGCCAGGGCTCCTTTGTTAGGCAGAGATCATTGGTTGTACCATGACCTAGAATTTCCTTTCCCCCCTGCCACACATTTATGGCCTTCCTTGCCTAAGAAAACCCTATGAAATTAATGGGGTCACCATAAGTTGATAGGTGACTTGAAGGCACACACACACACACACACACACACTGTAGTTGTTTGCAAAATTTATTTCAGAAAAATGACTTGTGCTGGCCCTGGATTGGGGACTGACTATTTTGGAATAATGAAACTTTTCTCTTTGAAACTCGTATAATAATTTTAACAAGTTGGCTACATAAGACTCCTGTGTCAACAGTAGAAGTCTTGAAAAAGAACTGAGGAATTCTGTTTTCTCTGGAACATCTGGCTGGCTGGACCACACACTGGACGAGGAAGGATGGCAAACAAGGGAATGGTATTGGCAGTTTCCACACCTTGTCAGCACTTGGAATTTTCCTCCAGCTTGACTGTAGGTAGTCTTGTTATACTAAGCAAGGTTCTACACTCTGGTTATAAGTTCAAAGATGTTCACAATTGTTTGCATGTGCATGCATGTGCACGTGCCTTCAAGTCGTCTGTTAACTTAAGGTGACCCTGTGAATTTCACAGAGTTTTCTTAAGGTAACAAATACTCAGCGGTGGATTTTCCTTGTTTTTTTTTTTCTGGGCTGTTTGGCCGTGTTCTGGAAAGTTTATTCCTGACATTTCGTCTGCATCTGTGGCTGGCATCTTCAGAGAATGGTTGGGTAGGAGTGTGTGTGGGGTTTATATACTGTGAAACCCTGTTGGGGAGAATATGTAAATTTGTATACAGTTGTCCCTTCACATTTGCTGGGGTTTGGTTCTAGGACCCCCACCCCACCCCGTGAATACCCACATCTGTGAATACTCAAGTCCCATTATACGCAATGGCATAGCAAAATGGTGTCCCTTGTATAAGATGGCAAAATCAAGGTTTGCTTTTTGGATTATTATTTTTTAAAGAATATTTTCAAGCTGTGAATACTTAAATCCGTGGATACCAACCTTCATATTTGCTGGGCTTTGGTTCCAGGACCCCCCGTGGATACCAAAATCCATGAATACTCAAGTCCCACTATATACAATGGCATAGCAAAATGGTGTCCCTTATATAAGATGGCAAAATCAAGGTTTGCTTTTTGGATTATTATTTTTTAAAGAATATTTTCAAACAGTAAATACTTACATCCGTGAATGCCACATCCGTGAATGTGGAGGGAACAACTGTAGCTGAATGCTAGTTTCTGGATGGAGACATGCAAGGAGGATCAGCTGTGGTTTGCCATTGCCTCCCTCCAAAATATAGCCTATAGCACCTGGTAATCTTTGGGAAGATCTGGTGTCTTCAGAGTATTTAGGAGCTACAGTAGGATCCCTGTATCCACTGATTCATTATCCATTGTTTCAGTTATTTACGGGACACAAAACAGCACATCTACCATAGAGTCTTCCTAGAAAATATGTCCTTTCTAACTATTTTGTAGGTCATCCAAGGCAACTCTATGGTATTTTAAACCGAACGTCCCATTATTTTCAATGGTGTTCGCTATTATCCACGGTTTTCAGTATCCACACCCCCTCAGAACCAATCCTCAGCGGGTCACCTCCCATATCTGCAGTATCGGTAACTGTGGTTTCATTTCACCATGGTCAGGAAGGGGAAAAGGTTTCTTTATGCAGCTGGAAGCCCTCCAGCATGACTCTGGTCAAAGAAAAAGTACATCACACTATACTTGGGTTTTTTTAAAAAAAAATTTTTTATTTTATTTGAAAAACAGTGCCTTGACATTTAAAGGTGTTTATTTGCCATGGCTCCTTCCCTATGGAATCCTGGGATCTGTAGTTTTGCAAGGCACTTTTTGACAGAGGCTGCTAAAGCCTTTGTAAAACTACAAATCCCAGGCCTCCATAGGAAGGAGCTATGGCAAATAATACAGATTCAAGATGGATTACTTCTGTAGTGTGGATTAGGCCCTTTGTGTGTGTGTGTGTTCTTTTAGACTGCAATCCTATACCTATTTAGCCCCATTGAAATGAATAGGGGTTACTCCTGAGGAAGAGATCAGAAACCACCAAAGAAAAAGTACATCACACTATACTTGTTGGGTTTTTTTTAAAGTTTTATTTTATTTTAAAAACAGTGCCTTGATGTTTAAAGCCGTTTATTTACCATGGCTCCTTCCCTACAGAATCCTGGGATCTGTAGTTTGGCAAGGCACTCTTTGGCAGGGCTGCTAAAGCCCTTGTAAAACTACAAATCCCAGGACTCTATGGGAAGGAGCCATGGCAAATAATCCAGTTTCAAGATGGATTACTTGTGTACTGTGGATTAGGCCCTTTGTGTGTGTGTGTGTGTTCTTTTAGGCTACAATCCTATACCTATTTATCCCCACTGAAATGAATAGAGGTTACTCCTGAGGAAGAGATCAGAAAGCACCAAAGAAAAAGTATATCACACTATACTTGTTGGTGTTTTTTTTAATGCCCCATTGAAATGAATAGAGGTTCCTTCTGAGGAAGAGATCAGAAACCACCAAAGAAAAAGTATATCACACTATACTTGGTGTTTTTTTTAAAAAATGCCCCATTGAAATGAATAGAGGTTACTTCTGAGGAAGAGATCAGAAACCACAAAAGAAAAAGTACATCACACTATACTTGTTGGTTTTTTTAAATGCCCCATTGAAATGAATAGAGGTTACTTCTGAGGAAGAGATCAAAAACCACCAAAGAAAAAGTATATCACACTATACTTGTTGGGGTTTTTTTTTGTTAATGTTTTATTTTATTTTAAAAACAGTGCCTTGACGTTTAAAGCCGTGCGTGTGAGAAAGAGAGAGAGAGAGACTGCGCGCGTTTCCATAGCAACCCCTTAACAGCTCGTCCCGCCATCAGAGGTGACGGGCTTTTTCCCTCTCGTTCTCTTTGTGGTTCCTTTTACTGCGCATGCTCCTTTGACCGCGGAAGACGGGGCGAAAGAGCGCATGCGCTTCAGCGAGGAAGGAAAGTGGCGGGGGCGGGGGACATCCCAAGCCCGCTCTGTCTCAAGAAGGGATGCTCCCTTTCGAGTCCGGCAGGCTCCTTGCCATCCTGACGGGAGGGAGGTTGCGCCTGCGCAGTGGGGCTTCCTGGCTGGTGCTGCCCAAGGAGCAGCTGGTCGCCTTGAGCCGCCCGGTCAGCTTTGGTTCCTTGGACCCCTTGGGCTGGCAAGTATCGAAACCATTGCTGTGGGTGGTGGGTGGTGGGTGGGAGGACCTCCCCTTGCCCGCCAAGGACCCATTTTGGGGAGGGGGGGTCTTCTCATCCCCCCCTGCGGTCCAGTTTCCTTTTTATACTTATTTCTGCTGGGGGACATCCACACTAGAGAAATAATCCGGGTTGAAACTGGATTATTTGCTATGGTTCCTTCCTATGGAATCCTGGGATTTGTAGTTTGGCGAGGCACAAGCACTTTTTGGCATAAAGACCTTGTAAAACTACAAATCCCAGGACTCCATAGGAACAAGCCCTGGCAAATAATCCAGTTATGTAAATTTCTGTAATTGAATGGTTAGTTTCTGGGTATAGAAATGCAAGGAGGATTAGTGTCTGAGGAGAGAGGCGGGTAATAAATAACTAAGTATTAATCATTATTATTAATAGTTGGTTGATGGGACATTATCTGCTGGGACTCCCCTTATCCCTGGGTGGAATTCCTTTGTAAGTGCTGTGTTTTAATTCTATTGTATTTCAAAACTGGGAGCCAGATTTTGTTTACTTTTAAAATAAAAAAAATATATTTTATTTTTAAAATAAAATGAAGATGCCAGCCACAGATGCAGGCAAAACATCAGAAAGAAACTATTCCAGCACATGGCCTCACAGCCCGGAAAAAAACCAAGGAAAATCTATGGATGCCGGTCGTGAAAGCCTTCGACTTCACATCAGTCCAGTTTCAACCTGGATTATTTCTCTAGTGTGGATGCCCCCCTGGTCTTTACTCTGCTTTGGGATTTGGATGCCCCTTTCCTTCTCTGCAGGGCTAGTTTAGGGCACCATAGACGTCAGCATCCGCAGGGGGCCCCATCATTGTGGGGGGGCCGTAGTAACCCTCCTCCTACAAAAACATTGTTAGTAATAATCTGAATATCTTGTACTGTGAATAGTTTAGGCTGAGTTAGGTTACATTGACCTGAGATAAACATATGCCCCCCCCCCAAATAAAGCATTGCAGGGGGCCCAAAAATTCCTTAAACCGGCCCAGCTTCTCTGTCACCTGATACTTTAGTACCGTATATAATCCTCCCTTTTTTTGTTACCACCTGAAATCTTTATTGCTCCTACCTCATTGCCTTTGTTGCTTTGACCTGGATTCTCCTTTCTTTTTTCTGTTTTGAAAAGCCTCTCCTCTTCCCACTTCCAACCCCTTCCTTTTGTTTTTTTCTCCTCACCTTCCTATACCATAGCTCAGTGGTTCTTAACCTTTATGTGTTCTGAGCCACCTTGGGTCCCATTCTGGAAGAAAGGTGGCATAGAAATCAAAATAAATCAATAAATACATTTTCTTTACCGGGGCCCCCTTTAAATATCTTTTGTTGCTGTGGACCCCCAAGACTTAACTCATAAGATTTAAAACCCTAATAATAATAACAATAATACCTGAACATAATCATAATACAATTGCTCCATGCATTAAATCTTCTCTAAGAGGCACTGGAGGGAAAGGGAAGACTTTTCTCCAGCTTCTTCATGCAAGTTTTGGGCTGGAGTGGATTGAATGGCACTGTGCAGGCCAAGCCAGCCAGCCAGCCTTTGCACTGGCTCCTGTCACATGGCCCCTCCGCTGCAGGGAAGAGGTGGGCCAAGCAACTTCCAAGCCTTTGTGGACCTCCTATGAGGACATTGCGGACCCCTGGGGGTCTCCAGACCACAGGTTAAGAACCACTGCCATAGCTTATCCCTCCTCTGCTGTACTGATAATCCCTTTAAACCCCAAATCCCTCTTCACACCAGCTTTTGCTTCTTTTTTGCAACTGTGGGTGACCCTGCTTTCCTCTAGCACCCCTGTTGTTGTGTTCTGACTTTTTGTATTGCTAGCTTCCCCTAGTTATTATTATAACAGGTCGAACCCCATATCCACGGATTCAGTACTCATTATTTCACATCCACGTCCAAAAAAATATGTTCTCTCTAGGCCAGTGGCTCTTAACCTTTTCTTTACCAGGGACCCCCTTTAAATATCTTTTGTTGCTGCAGACCCCCAAGACTTAACTCAAGATTTAAAATAATAATAATAATAATAATAATAATAATAATAATGCAATTACACCATCCATTAAACCTTCCCTTAGAGGCATTGGAGGGGGAGGGAAGACTTTTCTCCTGCTTCTTCCTGCAAGTTTGTGGCTGGTGTGGATTGAATGGCAGTGTGCAGGCCAAGCCAGCCAGCCTTTGCTTTGGCTTCTGTTATGTGGCCGCTCCACTTCAGGGAAGTGGGCCAAGCAGCCTTCAAACCTTCCCGGACCCTTGTGAGGACATTGCCAACCCCTGAGGGTCCCTGACCCACAGGTTAAAAACCACTACTCTAGGTATTTCTAAGTCCCCCAGGGTGATTCTGTGGTCAAATTTCAGCATGTGTCTCATTGAAATAATAGGGTGCCCTATTATCCACAGTTTCGGGTATCCACAGGGGTCTTGGAACTATCCTTCGTGGGTACAGCAGTCAACCTGTATTATTCATTTACATCCCTCCTTTCTCCCAACAACGGGTCTCAAGGCAGCTAGCAACAGCTTTAAAACAATATGAGTTAAAAACAATGCAAAAGTAAAAATTACAGTGTAAATGCTCAGTATTTACTATTGAACTGAAGTGTGTGGTATAGATGATATTTAAAGCGAAGGAGGCAGGAACTTGCTACGCACAGCACTAATTCTTTTTTGGCAAGAGAATGAATTAATGTGTCATTTTGTTCTTGAGTGGGAAGATTCAATGAGCTGTGCTTACCTACCATAGTCCCTAAGGTGGCATTAAGGCAGTATTTCACATGATGGAGCAGACAAGCCCTTGTTTTAGACCTAAGTGACTTTTGTCGGCCATAGTTAATGTCTTCAAGTGAAGACCTGTGGGATGCCACCAGTCACAAGCATGCTTGTCCCATATAATTCTTGAAGATACTTGCAGTGCTGAATAACTAATGCCATCCTTATTTGAAATGTGAACAAACTGTGATTTAATTTGGATGGAATTTAGATTGCAATTTGGTGCTCAGAACAAGGCTTGCTGAAATTTTTAAGATTGCTGTGGAACAACATGGTACGCACATGATGTAATAACTGCTAATTTCAATACCAGTTTGAAAATGGTCTGATGATTCCTGATTCTCTAGACAGTCCTGTTATTATAGCACTGCACTAATTATCAAATGTCATTCTTTGAGATCCACAGCACCTTGCAGAATTAAATTAAAATGTAATATTTATATTTAGATTAACAGTAGCTCAGATATGCCGAAAGGGTCTCAGAAAATATTCTGATGACATAGAGCATTCCTTTTGCAGCTGCTGTGTCGTGTGTGATCTAACAAAACTATATGAATGTTGAGTAAATGAAACACAGAGAAGAAAAAACTTGAAGAAAATGAACATGGAAAGTATGCTTCTCTGACATTATGTGAAAGTGGTTTCTATGATCATGTGCCCATGAGTCTTTTAATGATCTTTTCCTGTTACTGGAGGCCAAGTTAATATGATGGCACTTTTAACAGCACTTGACTCTCAACATGACAGCCAAGTGTAAGGCTGTGTACACCATAATTTTTGTTGTTGTATGGGATGGGTCGAAGAAACAAAATTTATTTTTAAAAGTTTAGTTTTTCTTCCATTTTCTCTCTGTATCCAAAGTCTACTAAGTGGAAAAGTTTTACTGACAATATCATTATAGTTGTGCTTTGTGTAACGGTTTGACTTGCATGAACAAGGGTGAGAAAAAAGTGCTTGAATCACAATGGCAATAACATTTCATCCATAGAAGACTGCTTTGCTTAAGTTCTTCTAAGTTGCTTCTTTCTAGAGCACGTACTGTACCACATTTTCTTCAAATCTGTTCACACCCACAGTTAAGAATTTCCCGAGTTCTGAGTGTTTGAGTCTTTCTTAAATGTTGTTAGCATGTTTTCACATTCCAAACCCATCCTAAAATTGTACACAGAATACTGGGACAGTGTGCTAATGCTTTGTTACTGGTGGTTGCTATGGCAAGTGGAACACTTGCTGAGTCTTTTGTGTTGTTTAGGTGTGGGCTGTGATTTTGGAACGCCATACAAGTAGGAGATTTCACTCTTACCAGTATGATCAGGTTAAACAGATTTAATAATCAGCTGTAAATTGTATTTAAGCATGATTCAAAGTAATATAAGCTTAAACACACTCATACAGATTCCACCTAAATGTTAGGAAGAACTTCCTGATCGTAACAGCTGTTTGACAGTGGAATGCATTGCCTGGAGTGTGGTGGAGTCTCCTTCTTGGAAGTTTTTAAACAGAGGCTGGATGGCCATCTGTTGGAAGTGCTTTGATTGTATATTCCTGCAGGGCAGAAGGGGGTTGGACTAGATGGCCCTTGTGGTCTCTTCCAACTCTATGATTTTGTGATTCTATAAGCACCCCACACATGGTTTTGTTGCTTTAATAGCTGCAATTTTTTATAACTGTAGTTTATAACAGCAATTTTTATTTCTTCCTTCTACCAGACTCTACCAGTTTCCCATCTCTTCACAATGAGACAGGTCTGGGTTCATTTCTTCCCTTCACCCTGTAGTTGATATTTCTAGATGTGGAGGAAATGCTGGATTAGAGATGGCAGATAGTGTCAAGATCTTTCTTAATGATCTCATCAGGGTAAGTGTTTATTTTTTTGGTTCTTACACACTGGCAAAAGTTACCCATAAATTAGAATAGCCTTTAGTTGGTTACTCCAGTGCCTGTAAGCAAAGGTACACAACTGTCAAGAGTTGGACGCATTTCCCAGAGACACATGCTTATCACACCAACATTTATGCTCCTTTTTTGTGCAGCCCATGAATCCCCCTGGACACTCCTGCAATTCCCTCAGATGCCCTTCCCAAATTTTACAGCATTGGGGATAGAATGGTATGCCATATAACAGCTTTTTATTTTGAGGAGCAGTTATTCCCAAGCATCTGGAATCTACCTGAGAGATAGGACTGGAACTAGTGAAACACAGTGCCTCTAATTCCCAGACCCCTTAGGTGTTCCAGAAGGATACCATGATTGATGGTATTGAATGCCACTGAGAGGTCCAAAAGCACCAGTAGGAACACACACCTCCTGTCAGTGCTCTGGTGAAGATCATCCACTAAGACGACCATAGCATTTCCAATGCTGTTCAACATCTACATGAAACTGCTGGGAGAGATCATCCAGAGGCATGGGGCAGGGTGCGGATGTTGATGACACCCAAATATACAATTGTCCCTTCACATTCGCTGGAGTTTGGTTCCAGGACCCCCCCGTCAATACCCAAATCCATGAATACTCAAGTCCCATGATATGCAATGGCATAGCAAAATGGTGTCCCTTATATAAGATGGCAAAATCAAGGTTTGCTTTTTGGATTATTATTTTTTAAAGAATATTTTCAAGCTGTGAATACTTATATCCAATAATGTCAAATCCGTGAATATGGAGGGACAACTGTATTTCATCATGCCTTCAAAAACAGCCTCAGCTAAGGATAATGTGTCTCTTCTGAATGAATGCCTGGAGGAAGTACTCAGTTGGATTAGGAAAAGCAAACTGAAGCTGAATCCAAACAAGACGGAGATGCTTACTGTCAGGTGTCCTAACCTTGGTTTGGAGGTGTATTGACCAGTCTTGGATGGGGTTATACTCCCCCTGAAAGACTATGTTTGCACCCTGGGAGTGCTTCTGGATCCCTCACTCTGAATGACAGACAGCTCAGATAGATGTGATGGCCAGGAGTCCCTATTATCAGCTTCGGCTGTTACACTAGCTGCCCTCCTTCCTAGAACTGGAAAATCTAAAAATGGCAGAGCACATGCTGGTAACCTCAAGGCTGGATTTCTGCAATACGCTGTACATTGGGCTACCTCTGCACCAAGTGTGGTAACTTCAATTACTGTAGTTCAAAACATGGCAGCCAGATTGGTTACTGGTACATCTAAGAGCGATCATATTACACCAATACTAAAATCACTCTACTGGCTGCCAATTAGTTTCCAGACAAGGTATTTTAATGTTCACTTTTGCATGTTTTTAGCTGTATTGGTCTTTCTTAAATTGTAAGCCACCTTGAGACCCAATTTTGGGAGAAATACATATAATAATAATGATAATGATCATAATAAAATACAGGTGGTTCAGATGGCCACAGTGAGGGGGAAGGGTCCACTTAGGCTGTTCATGAGCCTTTTCACCTTATTGGCACAGTCCTCAAAATTGAAACTAGTAGCTGCTCTCGTACAAACATTGTGGAATGTACATGTACAGCATTAGCTTAAATTAGTCAAAGCTGTTCAGTTGACAGTGTGCTTCGTTGTCACTTAAAATATGACAGGGCAGTCCACTCTTATTTTTGACACAGGACAGTTACAGCAGTATTTGAAGGGATAATTATTTTTTTGCCAAAAGAGGAAACACATTACTTGTTGATGTCTGCTTTATGAGCGCCTGGAACACTTAATGATTTTGTTGTAGATCACTTGGCTGCTGAGAGCAGATGGTGCTTATGGATTGGTTTTTGGCTGAGACTGAGCATTCTAGTATCCTTGCTTGGCTAGAAAATCATTGGCAGTCACTCTTATTTGAGAAACTATCAGAAGAAGCAAAAAGCAGACCAATATTTGAAGTATATTAAATACACGAGGTACTTAAGAGATAGTATTCTCAAACTTCTCAGTGTCCTGTGCCTATATTCTGTTCAGGCCTGTATGTGGGCCATTTGATTTCACTGTTGCAAAAAGCTGTTGTTCATGTTAGTTCTTAAAGCCAAATTTCTGAACCTTTACCTTTGAAAATGGGCTGAAAATGTAGACAAAATGTCTATTTCAAAAACTCAACAGGAGCTGCTGTTGTATTTCTGATAGCTAGAGCTGCATATCTCTTCATAAGTCTTGTGGCTTAAATTTATTATGCAGTACCTAATATTTGTGGCATCTATAAATGATGTATTGTTGCATATATTAGCATAAAGTATGCAAAAGAAGCAAAATGATACAGACTTGCATAATTAAGATAATCCCTGCACATTTTGTAGATTTTGGCTTTCCATAAGACAAAATGGGGATTATTTTATCATTTATATAATCCCTTCGGGCGTGTTTGTATGAACAAAGGTCACAAAAACCACCTTCCAAATCATCAAGTAATTCTTTGGGACAGTGGCTGCTCTGGAACGTTTATTTTGTCTAAAAACGGCAAAGTACTAACAGACATTCTGTGTATTGCACAAAATGTGAGGGTGGGCTGTAGAATTCTGGACCCTACCACTTGCACCCTCCAATCATTTGGAGCTGGAGGGTGTTATCTTAAAATGCAAGTAATAAACTAGCACATGAGAGTAAGAAATTTGTCAGAGCTCACTCTGATGTGTTAGTTTGCTTCTTGGAATAAGATATTTGTAATGAGTGTTGGGGGAGGGGGGAGATCCATAAAAAGATTATACCTCCCACTTGCTGTCTCAGGTGATATGGCCCAGAATTTAATCATCTCGTTCAGTGACTGTGAGGTGATGTAGAGCAGGAAAAACATTCTTCTTGTGATGTTAGAAGAAACTGGGGGATTCTACTCTAAGTTAAGTTCCCCCTGAATGATATTTCACCTCAGGCTGTGTTCTCTTCCTTCACACAAATTTGGCTGTAAGATGAAAGGAAGGAATATACCTTCTTTGAATTGGGAAAATGGATAAGTATTTCCCTTTCTCTTTCCCAGAGTCACCCAACAGCCTTTAAACTGGACTTACCACAGTTTTATCAATAAGCCTGGAAAAAGTTTTATTCTTCCTTTTGACTTGTGTCATTCACAACCCCCCTGCAATGTGTTTAAATTAGGCCTGGTGCCCCTTTTGTGTTTACAGGGAATTAAAGATTCCATATGGGGGATCTGTACCATCTCCAAGCTGGATGCTCGGATCCAGCAGAAAAGGGAAGAACAGCGAAAAAGAAGAGCAAGCAGTGTGCTTGCCCAACGGAGAGCACAGAGTGAGGAGAGGAAGCAGGAGAGGTGAGTGTAGGAACATCTGTGTGGGAGGCTCAGGAACTGGGTCAAGCCACCCCTTTTCTTATTTACCAAGATATAAATTGACATGTTGATTTCAACATATTTATTTGGATTTCTTGCCCTACTTGAGAGAGAATAGAGCTGCTGTTGTTCTAAAATATATTTAGCTCTTACACTTTGAGATACCCTGAATTTCCCTTATTTCTTTCTAGTGAACCCCGTATAGTAAGCCGAATATTTCAGTGTTGTGCATGGAATGGAGGTGTATTCTGGGTGAGTGATGATTTTTTCTAAACGTGTGAGCCTCATTCGAAATGTTGCACTTCTTCCTTGCATATGCATCGACTTGCTTGTGCTACTGATTTGGGTAATGTTGCAAATGGAGAAACAAACCAGTGAGTGCTTTAAATCTACGTGTCTTACTGACGGAAAGATTTAAAATAAAATATTTTGTCATTTTATATGGCAGACTGCCAATGTATTAGCAGCCAAAATCAGATGTGGTTCACCCCCCTTATAAATTGGATCTGATTTAGTAATAAAACCTGCTTCATTCTTGTTCTGTACTGCTGCCAATGCTCAGTGCCGGCAGCCTGCTTGACCATGCATAAAATGCCTGATTTACTGGTTGGGTCTCAGTTTCTGTATTTGAGAATCATAACCTTAATAGGGCAGCCCTTTCATCTTTGAATCTGTTTCTCAGTATTCACCAAATCCATCTGTATATCTAATTCTAAACATGGGCTTGAGCCGAGCAGTGCTGAGAAGAATACGATATTAGCTGTAGCTAATATAATGGATGTTTCACAACCTTGGTTATTTATTGTTGGCTTCAATCTTTCATTTGGACTTTGGTGAAGAAATAGTATTGAAGTGATGAAAGGATACTGTTCAGTTAACATCTTGGTTACATTTAGAGGGAAAGGGTTTTAGAACTTTCCTACTAATGCTCAGAATTTAATGTGCAGATACTTCACATGAGCTTTGTGTGCTTTATGTTTAAATGAATATTTTACTTTTCTTTGCTATTGATCATGAAGAATGTCCATATAGTATGTGCCTTTCAGCGTAGGCTTTTACCCATACCATTTTGACATTTTTGCTTTGTTTACAAACAAGCACTTTCTGGCCCCCATGGTTCCAGGCACGCTTTGCACACAGGTCATGTAAGCTGAAGGATAGTAAAGGTAGTACTTGGTACCTCAGAGGTCAGGGGCAGAATTTCAGGTCTTGCACAAGAGCATGCAATTAATTTCTATATTTTAGTGCAGACTTTGGATTTCTCAGAGATTAAACTTTGCTATTTTGAATGTTTGGTAGACACAGAAGGTGTTTAAGATATAATCACATGTCTGATATTTACCATATTTTTAATTAGACAATTGATATTGGCTTTTAGACTGAGGTTCCAAAGTACTGGAGATAAAGAGAGAAAGTGGAGGTCTAAATGACAAGCATATCTGTATGTTTGGCTGTTCCTTGATGGTTAGGAGGCTGAGTTGATAATCTGTTCTCACCCAAGTCAAGGTGTGTTTCAGTTTAGGGTCGATCTCCATGTGTCAGCAGCATGCTAATACTGTTTCTGTTTGCTATGTTTTCCTTAATCATGATTTTTTCACATACATATGAAAGATCCTTGAGATCCATGCAAGGGACATTTTCAGTCATTTTAGTAAGGTGCATATTGATATGACTCAGTACAACTCGTACTGTTACATGTGGTGCTATAAATTTTCTTCTTGTGTGTACATTGGTATATGGAAGAGAATAGCATGCACCTGAGAAGATCAGTGGAGTTGTCCATAGTGGGAAAATTGACAAAATCTACCCTGAGGTTTCAGGATTGTGTGTAAACTATAAAAAAGCTGTAGAATATGACTTATGTGACAGTATATGGATATAGTAAACTGCAGTAGTTTCCTTCCTGTTTCCTCTTTTTAGCTTAGTCTCTTCTTATTCTACCGGGTATTCATACCTGTTCTTCAGTCAGCGACAGCACGTATAATTGGTAAGTTCATAAGTGCTAAGTTACTTAACCACCCTTGTAAAGCAGATGATTTCTTGTGCCTAGCTTAGCTAAGTCTTGAAATTTTGGACTATTGATTAGTTGTATAACTGCTTTTCATTTTGAACGAATGTTTGGACTTGCGTTTCTTGAATTCATGAAGCATAGCACCTCTCTTTCTAAACTGAGGGGAATTTCAGAATTTGTTTCAGCTATGATGTGTTATAGTAGTCTGCCATTTAAACAGAAAATGGTCAAAGATTCAACTGGGCATGCTGTACTGTTTAGCAGGGGCCTAGAATAGTTTTACAACATTAGAATAGCTTGACAGCATTCTCTAAGGCAGTTTAAAGCTTTCTGTGCTTTGGTTGCAGACACCGAAGTCTGTTGTCTTTATCAAAGGATGCTCTCTGTTAAGAACATGTTTTAGGTTCATGCATTGTTGAGAAGCTTAAGAGGCATATGCTCTTAATTGGAGCCCTTGACTCTTGATTCTGCTGCATTTTTGGCAGAAAGGTTCTTCTTGCCACCATGTGCTTTTTGGAAGACAGATTTTGCAGGATGAACCCTATCCTTGGCATGCTTACTTGAATGTATATTCTGCGGAGTACACCTTAGATATATTTCTTGGTGAATCTGAAGAAAGTTTCAGCCTGTGGGAAAGAAGGTAGAGGTAGTTTCTCTAAGTGTGTATCTCAAACACAATGGACTGAATCCTGGGATCTTCTTCCCTCTCCCTTGCAGCTCTCCAAGGTGCCAAAACTTGCTTTAAAGGGTTTCCCAGCCCCCTCCCGGAACCATATTGTTAGTATGTGGGGTTGGAGGGCTACAGCAGGGGAAAGGCATCACTGTTCTCTTGATTATCTATTGGATCCCAATGGACGTCTTTATTTTTGAGCGACACTAGACATAAACATGCAGGCAAAAGGGACAAAATGCATATTCTCATAGAGTTACTTGAAGTAGACATAGATCTACTAGGTTATTTTTTTTTTAAGTAAGTCAATATCCTGGCTGAAGCCAAACTTCTTAATGAAGGGATGCTGTAAATATATTCCTGTGCATTGCCCAAACTGTCTGTCAACTTTGTTCCCAGGAGATAAGATTTATACAGTAGAGCTTCTTTTTCTTTTTTTTTGGGGGGGGGGTCACAGAAGTTCAGGTGATCATCACAAGTCCTGTGTGCATGCTATTAATGAAACTCTTCTCTCTGTTTGGAAGGTGACCCCTCTTTACATGGTGATGTCTGGTCCTGGTTGGAATTTATCCTCACATCCATTTTCAGTGCTCTTTGGGTTCTTCCCCTCTTTGTTCTTAGTAAAGTTGTCAATGCTATCTGGTTTCAGGTAAGTGATCCTGATTACATTAACACATACTAACTCACATAACTCACAAATGCTGGTATTCAAGGTGACTCACAACGTGACTAAAAAACAGATACCGTAACTCACAGTAATTGACAAAATAGGTACCGAGCTCTACAAATTCATATACTGTAGATTAAATAGAAATACATGTGGGAAGGGTATCTAATCATTTTACAGAATGGAAGAAATTAAAGCATTTGTATTAGGAGGAATTAGTTTGAGCTCTTATTTCTCTGTTTGTGCTGCGAGCTCTTTAATACATATTGCTTCTTGCTCTTTAATACATATTGAAAGCAGCCTTCAGTCTTTCATTTAAAAAAAAATAGATTGGAAATAGTACAGTGGGCTCTTGGTATTTACTGAGATTTGGTTCCAGGACCCCTCGTGGATACCAAAATCCGTGAATACTCAAGTCCCATTATATGCAATGGCATAGCAAAATGGTGCCCCTTATATAAGATGGCAAAATCAAAGTTTGCTTTTTGGTTTTCTTTTAAAAGAATATTTTCAAGCCGTGGTTGCTTAAATCTGGATACCAGATCTGTGGATATGGAGGGACGACTGTATATTGGAAGTGAAATCACCTATGCTGAGTTGCTGGGAAGTTCTCATAGAAAAGAACATGAGTAATACTGCTGTGTTTTCCTAGTGGAATATTTTCCCAGTGGAGAGACCTCAGAGTATCCTCAAGATCTCTGGGTTAGCTCCACCCACTCACTTCTGGTAGGCAGGTAACAAAAAAAACCTTGTGTATGCAAGATGGCTTATGTTTTGTTCCTTGTTAGAATTATATTGTGCTGAAACGTGGGTGGTCTTAAATAATGAAAGAATTAAGTCTGGTTTTAGAGATAACTTCTGCTAAAACACTGACTTGTATTTCAGGATATTGCTGATCTGGCATTTGAAGTGTCAGGGAGGAAGCCCCAGCCTTTCCCCAGTGTCAGTAAAATCATTGCTGATATGTTGTTTAACCTCTTACTGCAAGCTCTCTTTCTCATCCAGGTAAGAGCCTAAACTCAGGCTGCATAGGGACTTTGAAGAATAATAGAAAATGGAATATAAATATCATGGTCCTGGATGTTTTGGACTCCAACCATCAGAATCCTTTGACCATTATCTGTACTGGCTGGAACTTCTGGGAAGTAAAGTCCAAAATATCTAGAGGCCCAAAGGTTGAGGACCACTGATCTAGCCTTATATCTTGTGGTAAGACGGAATTAGACAGGCCTTTAGAGAATTTAGACTGCAGGGTATGTGAAGCAGAGAGCTCCGCAGAAAGATGAAAGCAGAGAGAATAATTTGAGATGACTCAGGGGAAGTGATCGATCCTCCATGAGTCACTAGTCAAGCTGACCTAGGTGGTAGTTCCTTCCCAATCACAAACATTATGGTAATCTGCCATCTCTTGTACTTGCATGAAAAACAATTCTACAGAGCCTTCTTTAGGAAATGTAATTAGATGCAAGTCTGAGCTATGCACAAGAGGCAATAGGCCAATTTCCATTGCTCAGAAGCAGCTGATATTTCGAAAGGAGAATGATGACAATTAACCTGTTGTCTAATAGCAGTTGTGATCAAACTTTATGTGTCCAAATAATGATGAAAGGAAATAAACGGATGAAAAAAACAGGAAATTTATCTTCATCTGTTAGGTTTTTGAGACTCTTTATAAGGGCTAATGAATAGTGCTTATGATATAAAAGAAAATGCTTTTGCAGGGTGGGGGCACACATCTTATGCTGATTACTTCTTGCTCTCCACAGGGGATGATTGTAAGTTTGTTTCCTATTGATATCATTGGCCAGCTGGTCAGCCTGCTTCATATGTCGCTGCTCTACTCTCTGTATTGTTTTGAGTACCGTTGGTTTAACAAAGGTTAGTGTTTCTCTTTTTTCCCAAAGCTGCAGCACATACATGTTCTGTGTTTGGATTTTCTTTAAAGATATTGTAAAAATTGTGTGCTGTTTACCTACTGCTATTGCGAGTTTTCTGTTCTGGGTTGATTTCATCTCCTGCAGCACCACTCGACAAATTATATGAAAAAAATCTGACATTGCTAGCTTCCCTACCCATCCTGAACTGTGGCACTGCTATGCATACTTGCTGCTTAGTTTTGAATCACAAATGGAATAAGTTTGTGGATAGTCTGGGGAAGCTTCCATCTCTCTTGAGTACTATATGTTGCAAAGACTTGTAGGAGTATAGAATGGAATATCACTGTGCTTCTACTTTGATTCTATTAAAACTTTGTTTTGTCTTGACAGGAATTGAAATGCATCAACGATTATCCAATATTGAAAGGAACTGGCCCTATTACTTTGGATTTGGTTTACCACTGGCCTTTCTCACTGCAATGCAGTCTTCTTACATTATTAGGTGACTTGAAACATTCTATTCTGTTTTTTTCTCCTTCCATTAGAATAACAGAAAAATATAAGCCACTTTAACAAAAATGCTTAAGATAATAGTGAGAGCAAGATGTGAGGCTAGTGGAAAGGGAATTGTGTAAATGGTAAGAGAACATGATATGGAGGAATGGGAAAGGGAGAACTTCAGTATAACAAAAGTATAGGCAAGGTCTGTTTCCCCTATGCAGCATCAGGAAAATAGATAAAGAACATTTATATGAGGGAAATACTTTTATTATTCCAATCAGAAGAGTATGAAAATGTATGGGGTTTTGTTTGTTTGTTTGTTTGTTTTTTTAAGATCTCAAATGTTACACTGTTTCTAGGTGGAACCTAAGGAAGGTTGGGGGAGAATAACATTTTTTGATTGAAAGGAACTGCAAGCTGTGCCTGGACTGTTTCATAGTCTTTCTCAGAAAGTGGATGTGATCAGCTTGTGACACAGACCAAGCTTATGCTAGCACACTAAGATTTGTACATGTTTGGCATGTCCCCCTTTGTTGATTACATCCCTTGTGCTGAGCAATGCTGGCAAAGATGTAGAGAGCCAGGCATTCACCTGGAAGTGATTGTGTTGGGTATGAAGGCTTTAGGAGAAGACTGCAAAGGGGAGGTATAATGAGTTACTACAGCATTGCTGTGGAAACAAAACATGGAAATTTTACTCTATGAAAAATCTAGAAAGTCTGTCCTCTATTCACATTGGCAGAAAAAAGTTTGTTAAAAATCCTGGTTCTTTCAGCATCACTGGACTGGATACTTCAACTTTGCTGGAGGTGTTGACACCTCTTTAGGCGTACAGTGCCTTAGCATCCCTGGCTGTGTCATCTCCCTCTCCCCATTTACAAAGGCCAGCTTCACCGTAGACTCCAGTAATATTCTTAAGTGGAGTAAGTTGGTATTAAACTATCAGATATGGGAAAGAATCACATGCCTCAGATGGTTCTATTATTTTTTTATTATTATTATTAGAAGGCCTGCAGCAAAACACAAGGAAAGGATTACATTTACTTGGGTGTTAAGAGAGTGACTTAAATCTATGCTAGTAATTAGCTCATTTCTACTGCCAGATTTCACAGTGTGGCAAATGCACTAGTTCAGATTGGTATACTGCTGATAGTTTATAGATCCTTATTGTCTTGGGTCCACAGAGAGACTTGTAGATCCTTATTGTCTTGGGTCCACAGAGAGACTTGTACCAGTAATATTGTAGAAGTTGTGGTTGCACTTGGTAGTAAATTGTGTTAATAGAAATAATCTTATGAGAAAGCACTTTTTGGTTGATTACAAGTTTTGTTTCTTTTTAGTGGCTGCCTGTTTTCCATTCTTTTTCCTCTGTTTATCATCAGCGCCAATGAAGCAAAGACACCAGGAAAAGCATAGTATGTATCTGCTCCCACCCCTTATATTCACCTTATATGAAATGGTGAATGGAGAGGAACCCATCATTGGGCTACACATTTTTTTATTGAGGGTGGAGAATGTCAGGGTTGAATTGAGTTTGAGAGAAGTACTCAAGGACTGCATTTCAGTGACTGGTGGGGTCAAAGAAAACAGGGCAGGTTCAACAGTACCAGCTTTTTTTTAAAAAAAATAATCAAGTTCTTAGTGTGGGTAAATTGGCCTCAAGGGAGACATTTCTACCTTTTAAATTATGTGTGTATTTTGCCACAGCTGGGAAACCATGAAATGGTGGTGTCATGGGAAGAGGTGCATTTGGGGAAACCTAGAAGGCTGGATTGGAACCTTAGTAGGGCCAGTTTTTGCCCCAGAGCTGCTTACCCTCACCAAGCTGCTCAGTTGTACCTGCTGGTTTTTCCATTGATTTTTACCTAATAGTAAATACAGTTGTCCCTCAGTATCCATGGATTTAGTATTCATGGATTTAAGTATTCACAGCTTGAAAATATTCTTTAAAAAATAATAATCCAAAAAGCAAACCTTGATTTTGCCATCTTCTATAAGGGACACCATTTTGCTATGCCATTGCATATAATGGGACTTGAGTATTCAGATTTTGGTATTCATGTGGGGTCCTGGAACCAAACCCCAGTGAATATGAGAGACAACTGTACTGTAGAGTGACCTAGATAACATTGGAAGCCCTGACAACTGATTTAACAAAATACAGTTGTCCCTTCACATTCGCTGGGGTTTGGTTCCAGGACCCCCCGTGAATACCCAAATCCGCGAATACTCAAGTCCCATTATATGCAATGGCATAGCAAAATGGTGTCCCTTATATAAGATGGCAAAATCAAGGTTTGCTATTTGGATTATTATTTTTTTAAGAATATTTTCAAACCGTGAATACTTAAAACCGTGAATGCCAAATCCGTGAATGTGGAGGGACAACTGTAATAAGAAATGTTCCCTTTGCATTATATGTTATAAGTCAGAATGTGTGTAGCGAAGGGCTAACACAGACTTCATGTAACAGTGGATTGAAAGCCTCTGAACCGGAAGCTAATAGTTGTTCTCTTTGTGTTCCAGCCACTTCCAGTTGCGCCTCTTTTCCTTGGTGGTCTTCCTTAGCAACAAACTCTTTCATAAGACAGTTTACCTTCAGTCTACCCTGAGCAGCTCTACGTCAACCGACCGACTGTCCTCGCCACATTCATCACCTGCTAGACAAAAGGCTGCTTTGGCACACTGAGCCATAACCAAAGCGGGGAGGGAGGAAGAGCACCATCCTTGGCTGTTATATAAATATATATATATGTGTGTGTGTGTCCCTGTGATCCAGGGAAGGGCAGTAAGCAATCTGCCAAAGGGACTTGTGCATCTTCTCTTCCAATCACTGTTGTAAGGTCCAGTGGGACACTGGTTTTAAGTAACATGGGTGTGTGAAGAAAAAAAAATGTGTGCGGGGTGAGGGAGGGAGCAGTAGAGCCTCGGTTTTTAACACCTCTGTCAGTTTTTAAAAGCCAGGTTCTATGCTTGTTTTTCTAGTGTGTAATGGACCTGTGCCTGTACTGTTTTTGTATACCCCTCTCCTGTGCCATTCCCCCCCCCACACTTTCCAGAATGAATGGAGGTTTTTTTGTAACACATATTTTGTTGTAGCTTTGTGATTATGCTAATGGGGTCTTTATGGTGAACTGCACCACAAGTGTTGGGTTTTGTCAATGATCATAGTTCTTTGTATATTTTAACTCAGGTCAGGATTTTGTAATCCCTGTTATGTTTGAAATGAAAAGTGGATCATGTAGCTCTAGCTGCACAGTCAAGATACAGAATGGGGAGAATTCCATTCTTAGTATCTGGTGACATCAGTGAGTTCTTGTTGCGTTGCAACTGACACACTTTGGCAGTGTCACCCTTGAAGGACCTGGCCGGGTGTCACTTCTAGCTGTTTCTGTGTCAGAAGGAATCCACTTTTGATGGATGAAACAAATTCCTAACCTTAACAGCAGAATGTATGGATTTTTTAAAAACAAAAACAAAAAACAACATCCTTGGAGCTTTTAGAAAAGTTCTTTCTGAACTTTCAAAGGGAAATGAGAAAGTGTACGGGTACAGTCAGGCACTGAAATGGAAACAGGTTGAATCTGTGTGTGGAGTTGTAAGACTTACAGTATAATGTTTTGGTCTTGGAACAAGTAGATGCTTTGAAAAAAAAAATGTGTCTTTATAGATCCTAGTGGTGGTTGAAGAAAATGTTGAGGTTCCAAAGGATATCCATGGAAAAACCAAGATAGAACTATTTTGGTTTCTACAGGACTTCTGCACAGAGCTTCAAAAAAGCCATTGACTTTCTGAGTCTCTGTATGATGGGTTTACCTTTGTAGCAAAAAAAAGAGACTGGTTTGAGTCAGGGTTAAATGATATTTTCAATAATGACCTGACATGCAACTGTTGTCCCAGCCAAGTTAGAATGATGTACACCGAAGTGCTCCTGTGTGGTTCTAATTGAAGCTGAAACTAACTCATCAGCATAAGATACGTGATATTTGTATATGTCTGTTTGTCTGTGTGTACATATGTAACTGTGTATACACAAAGGGAGTGCAACCCCTGATTTTAGACAGTGTTTCTCATGCATGTCAAATTTCTGTAGGGCCGAAAACTATGAAATTAAAAAAAAAAACCTTTGGTTTTTTTTTTTTCAGAACTGAGGTCAGTCTACAGATAACCTTTTTCTCTAGTATTTTCACACTGAAATATTAAATGAAAGTGTAAAAAAAAAAATCCAAACAAGTTGTAAATGATTGTGTGACTGAACTGTGAAGATGATTTTACTAGAGTGGGGAGAACACTAGGACTTAAATTTACCCTAGAGTCATTAATGTCATAATTTTCTTCTGCTTCTCATCCATGTCCCTCTATGTCCACAGAACTGTAGCTGTAAGGGTGATGCCCATGTACAAGTAGTAGTAAGCAGTGGCAGAATACCTTTTCCAGCTGTGGAGAGAGTTATCTTATCCTGGGTTGTCTTCTCCCTTCTAAGGGGCAGGGATCTAAGCTAATAAGATACAATTGCTATTCAGTGTGGGAGGGAGACCCAGCCCAGTTCTAGAATCTGCCTGATCAAGGGGCAGAGTTTATCTTCCTGTGGCCTAGGACAATTTTGGCTGGCAATATTTGCCATTAATTCTTAGCAGTCTTGACTCTGGGAACACGGGTGGAAAGGATGGAGGCAGTAAACAGCCCAGTGCTACAAGTGGATATCTCCAGTGATATCTTGGAACACTTGGAGGACTACAAACAGAGATAGTGGGACTCATTGATTCCATTATCTGTACAGGCAGCAAAGCCTGGGCTGTAGCAGATGAGTAAAATCCTACATGAGCTCCCTTGGTGCCACATTCTTCTCAGAAAGAATGGGAGGAGAAATTAGATCTGTCAGTCTCTCTCTGCCACCATTAGAAAGGGAAGAGGGAACTGCCTCCTGAGAATGGTGTGTTCAACCTTTCCCCCTGATTTTAAGGACCCTAAAGGCATCAGCTATGCAGGGTCAGCCCTGGCTAGTAATTGGATGGCAGATCACCAACGAATCCCAGGTGCTGTAGGCTATATTTCAGAGGAAGGGACTGGTAAAACCACCTCTGAGTATCCTTGGCCCTAAGAAAACCTGATGAAATTCATGGGACCCCCATAGGTCCATGGGATTTGAAGGTGTGTGTGCATCTGCGCGTGCACACACACTGAAGGGCACGAGGATCACTAACATCCCTAAGGGGAGACTGCTAAAAAGAGATAACACAATTTCCAAAGTTCCTGAAATGTCCTCTTGAATCTTTTTGGTGATGCATTAGTGGAGACAGTAGAAAGTGTTAGCAGCAGGAAGCAAAAGAGAAGATAATTTTGATTCTAGTGTAAACAAAATCTGGCTGCCAGTCCTGAAGAACACTAAAATCAGAACTCAGCACTTGCAAATGAACTCCACCCAGGGACAGGGGGATTTCCAGCAGACAATGGACCATTAGCCAAATGGACAGTAATCCTCCTTGCATATCTCCACCCAGAAACTAGCCATTCAAATACACAAATGTACATATCCTCTCCAACAGGGACTCACAGTATATAAACCCTCCACACACTCCTACCCAACCATTCTCTGAAGATGCCAGCCACAGATGCAGGCGAAACATCAGAAATAAAATCTTCCAGAACATGGCCTCACAGCCCAGAAAAAACCCAAGGAAAACATGTTTTATGTTCAGAACTAATTTTAAAGTACATGAAATACAGCGTTTCTTATTACAATATTCTAGTCCTAGCAAAAGGTTTGCCAAATGCAAAGCAACATAACAGAGTTTGAATGCTCTCTCTCTCTCTCTGGCTTTTCTTCGCAAACGAAGATTCAGGAAGGACTCATCCCGCGCTTTCTGCAAGCGCGCTGATGACTAAAAAGCCCAATCCGAGATAAACAAGTCTGGTTGCAAAAAGCACAGCAGAAGGTCTCCTTGGGTGATGTTTTTGGGTTCTTTTGGGTGATTCTTTCTGCGTTGTTGTTTCTTTTCAAGACTTGTTCGTCGTGAGTTCTCAAATAAGGCTGCAGCATTGTGGATAGTGCGTCTCCATGCCTCCCGATGTGAGGCCAGGGCGGACCACTGTTGGTGATCAATTTGGCCGAGCCTGAGATGTTGTTTCAGGGAGTCTTTGTATCGCTTTTTTGGAGCGCCCCTCTTACGCTGACCCGTGGCGAGTTCACCGTAGAGTAGTATTTTTGGGAGGCGATGGTCCTCCATCCTAGAAACGTGCCCTGCCCAGCGCAGCTGTGTTCTCAATATCATGGCCTCAATGCTGGTGATCCCTGCTTGCTCAAGGACAGCAACATTTGTCACATAGTCAGTCCAGTGTATATTTAGGATTGTGCATAGACAGTGCTGATGAAAGCGCTCGAGGAGTCGTAGGTGGTGGTGATAGGTGACCCATGTTTCAGACCCATAAAGGAGAATAGACAGTACAATGGCTCTATACACACTGATTTTTGTGCTTTGCCTCAGGTGTTTATTGCTCCAGACTCTTTTGTGAAGTCTTCCAAATGCACTATATGCCTTTGCTAATCTATGATCGATCTCTGTCAATCTTGGCATCTGAGGAGATGATGCTTCCCAGGTAGGTGAACTGCTGAACGGACTTGAGCATAGAAACAGACTGGTCACACATTTACCACACAGTTAAGACCACTCTTCCCCATCCAAATATGTATTTGGCCACAAATCCTACCACCCCAACCAGTGTGAGCATTGGCAGAATAGCTGGAGATGATCAGAGATATACAGTACCAGTTGTCCCTCCGTATCCACGGATTTGGTATCCACGGATTTAAGTATTCATGGCTTGAAAATATTCTTTAAAAAATAAGAATCCAAAAGGCAAGCCTTGATTTTGCCATTTTCTATAAGGGACACCATTTTGCTATGCCACTGCATAGAATGGGACTTGAGTATTCATGGATTTTGGTATTCATGGGGGGTCCTGGAATCAAACCCCAGCAAATGTGAAGGGACAACTGTTGTCTGAACCCATGTGGAGAGCACTCGAGAATATCAGCTTTCCATTTTCATCAGAGGGGAATAAAAATGGCTACATTTTAATTTTTTTCCCCATAGAATCACAGAATTGTAGAGTTGGAAGAGACCACGAGGGCCATCCAGTCCAACCCCCTGCCATGTAGGAAATCACAACCAAAGCATCCCCGACAGATGGCCATCCAGCCTCTGTTTAAAGACCTCCAAGGAAGGAGACCCCACCACACTCCGAGGGAGTGTGTTCCACTGCCGAACAGCTCTTACTGTCAAAAAGTTCCTCCTAATATTGAGGTGGAATCTGTTCCTGGAGCTTGCATCCATTGCTCCATGTTCCAGTCTCTGGAGCAGCAGAAAACAAGCCTGCTCCATCCTCAGCGTGACACCCTTTCAAATACTTAAACAGGGCTATCATATCGCCTCTTAACCGTCTTTTTTCCAGGCTGAACATACCCAGCTCCCTAAGCCTTTCCTCATAAGGCATGGTTTCCAGACATTTCACCATTTTAGTCGCCCTCCTCTGGACACGCTCCAATTTGTCAATATCCTTTTTGAATTGTGGTGCCCAGAAGTGGACACAGTATTCTAGGTGAGGTCTGACCAAGGCAGAATAGAGCATCACTATTACTTCCCTTGATCTAGACACTATACTTCTATTGATGCAGCCCAAAATCGCAGTGGCCTTTTTAGCTGCCGCATCACACTGTTGACTCATGTTCAACATGTGATCTACTAGGACTCCTAGATCCCTTTTGCACAGTCTCATTCAGCCAGGTCTCCCCCATCCTATATCGATGCATTTCATTTTTCCGCCCTAAATGCAGTACTTTACATTTCTCCGTATTGAATTTCATTTTGTTAGCTTTGGCCCAGCTCTCCAGTCTATCCAGGTCATTCTGAATTTTGATCCTGTCCTCTAGGGTATTAGCTACTCCTCCTAATTTGGTGTCATCTGCAAATTTGATAAGTATGCCCCTAATTCCCTCATCCAAGTCATTGATAAAGATGTTGAATAGCACTGGGCCCAGGACAGAACCCAGAGGCACCCCACTGGTCCCTGTAGATTTGTCTACAAATCCCAGGATTCCACAGGAAGCACCCATGGCAAATAACCCAGTTTCAAAACTGGATTATTTGTGCATAGTGCGGACGCCCGCTGCAACTGCTCCTCGCACCTCTTCTGCAACCTTTGCCCGGGTCTCCCGCGCGCTCCGACCACCTGCTCCTTCCCCGCCTCCCCGCAGCCACGTGACCACGCAGAGCCACGCCCCCTTCCCCGGCCCTCTCCACTCCACCCTCCCAGAACGACACGTCACTGCTCCTCGCTCCTTCAACCAAGCTTCATGCGCTTTCCCACCTCCCCTCCGTCAAGACAACCGCACTCGTCAGCTCGTGTTCTCCCACCAATCAGAAAGGGAGGTGGGGAAACGCTCCTCCTCCCAAGGGCTTTTTCGGTGACAGGCGTAACCTTCCTCCAGTCGTCTCTTCGAGGAGAGGTCGCTGGAAAAATGACGGACGGGATACTCGTCCAATAGCTGCCCGGAGAGTGGTTTCCCCGCCCCCCCACCCCGCCCCCGTGTAGGCGGCCCGAGGGTGCTTGAGGGAGAGGGTACGCGTGGAGCGAGCGGATGGCTGAGGGAGGCCGGAGGAGAGCCAGAGGCCCCGCACCCAGGTGGGCAGGCGGAGGAGGAGGGAAGGGTGGGTGTCCGGAGGGGAATAATAATAATAATAATAATAATCATAGGGCCCCCTCCCCTTATAATGGAGAGCCATGGAGGCGGGCCGGGCTGCCTGCCATCCATCCCTGAGGCGAGAGGCCGGTCTGGGCAGCTCCGCTCTGCAGCGCTTGAATGGGTGGCTTTTAAAAGGACTCTATCACCCCACGCTCTTATAGCGCTGTCATTCCGCTTTAACTGCTCTGGCTGCCTCCTCCTGTGGGATTCTGGGGTTTGTAGTTTAGTGAGGCCTGAGAGTTCTAAGTGCTCCTCTCTGAACTGTAAATCCCAGGAGTCCCCTCCCTGAATTGCACATCCCAGGATTCCCCTCCCTTGAACTGCACATCCCAGGATTCCCCTCCCTGAGCTGCACATCCATGATTCCCCTCCCTGAACTGCACATCCCAGGATTCCCCTCCCTTGAACTGCACATCCCAGGATTCCCCTCCCTTGAACTGCACATCCCAGGATTCCCCTCCCTGAACTACAAATCCCAGGGTTCCCCTCCCTAAACTGCAAATCCCAGGATTCCCCACCCTGAACTGCACATCCCAGGATTCCTCTCCCTAAACTGCAAATCCCAGGATTGTACAGGAGGTAGCCAGAGCAATTAAAGTGGAATAATAGCACCATAACAGTGTCAAGAATGTACATTATTCTTGCAAGCAGAAAGGTAGGGCTTCACAGAGAATACTATTCTCCTTCCCCCCCCCCATTAATATATTTATTATTAGTAGTAGACAAAAAAAGGGAAACATCTAAGAACATTCAAATAAATATTACATAGATGCTACCTACAAGAAAGAAAAAAAGAAGAAAATAAAATAAAAACAACAACAAAAACAATAAATTAACCTAAAAGTATTGAAGAATTAACACACTACCTAATACATAATACACATATGCACAATATAAGGCAATACTCAAATGACTTCCAGTTTCTATCTGATTAAAAATCAACAGAGAATACTCTTCTATGGGCCTCTTGTGCTGCTTTTCTGCTTGCAGGAGGCTTAAGATGAACTGAAATGCACACAGCTTCCCTGTGGATAGAAAATGTACTTACCTAGAATGAAGCCTGTCATCTAAGCCAAAGCTTCTTAAACTGTGGGTTGTGACCCCATAAGGGGTCACGTAACCAAATGTTGGGATGGCAAAAAAATTGGGAACAGTAAAAGGATTTGTATAGCTATTTTATATACCAGTATACCTATTTTATATACCTGAGGTCACATAAAAAATTCTCAGGCGAAAAGAGGTTGCAAGTGGAAAAAGCTTATAAAGCCCGATCTAAGCCACCTCCTTATTGTTTTAGTTTTCTACAAATGTACAGGTTTCTTTAAAGCAGGAGTGGCTAGTTGTGGTTTTCCAGGTATTGCTGGACTGCAGCTCCTATCATCCCTCACTGTTGGCTTGGTTGGCTAGGGCTGATGAGAAGTGCAGTCTAGCAGCAGCTGGCAGGTCCCTTCTCAGCTTTAAAAAGATAAAAAAATATGCTGCTTTTGCCCACCTGAAATCTAAAGATATACAGTAGAACCCCATATCCACTGATTCATTATCCACTGATTCAGTTATCCACGGGATACAAAACAGCACACCTACCATAGAGTTCCTAGAAAATGTGTCCCCTCTAGCCATTTTCTAGGTCCTCCAAGGCAACTCCTATAGTATTTTAAATCAGAAATCCCATTATTTTCAATGTTGTTCGCTATTATCCATGGTTTTCGGTAGCCATGGCACCCCCAGAACTGATCTCCAGCAAATATGGGGGTCCTACTATATTGTTCATTCTTTCATCACATGTATGGTTAACTTTTCATCGTTTGGCTCCCTTCACAGATGGAGGGAAGAGATGTGTTTCCCTCCTCTTTTCATAGGAAAATGGGATGCCTTCCCAAATCTTTTATCCTGGTAGAATCTGGTAAATTGCTATGGCATAGTATAATGCTAGAATTGTGGTCCCCAGCGTGGTGCTCTTCAGATGTGTTGGATGCCAGTCCAAGCATTGGCAGCTACAAACACCATGTGGTTAGCATACCAGATGTCCTTGGCTAAGATAGGTAATTAAAAGCTTCTAGCACCGGAATTAAAATTTAGGCCCTGAGGCTGTGGAGGACTAATGTCAGACAGAATGGATAAGTGTAGGCCTGGATGAAGCGTTGCTTTTACTTAATCTAAAGCAGCTTAATTCCTGCACACCAATATTTGGCTTCAACAAAGGCTGCTGCCACACTGCAGAAATAATGCAGTTTGACACTGCTTCAACTATCGTGGCTCTATCCTATGGAATCCTGGGATTTGTAGTTTTTGTGGCACCAGAGCGCTCTGATCGAGAAAGCTAAATAGCTCATAAAACTACAAATCCCAAAATTCCATAGCATTGAGCCATGGTAGTTAAAAGCGGTGTCAAACTGGATTATTTCTGCATTGTGGCAGTAAACAAAGTCTTTCTGTTTCATAGAATGTTTTGGTAAGTATTCGTAACATCACAGAACTTATTCCTTATATATCAGGAATTTTTTTGCACAGAAGCATGAAAGTCACAGATGCTTGTATGTAGATCAGTACACAGGCTGATCTCACATATGTGGCATGTATATAAAAAGACTGGTGTCATTTAACCTTTCCAGTTCATGTACACATCCAGCAAAAAAATAAATTAAAAAAAATGGATTCAAGCCTGTTCTGCAGTACCCTCAGTCAAGCAGGTCTTATAAAAGATTCTATAACTCCATAAAAGCATATCTTGGGAGTAGGTAACTACAGCATAAAAGAGCTATGGAAAGCATATTTTTCTCCTGTCTCTTTTCCTGTATTATACTGTACTATTTGACATATTTATGGATATAAAATATAAAATACTATATTGTAGTTATTCTGAACACAGTAGGATAGGGCATTAAGTCACCTATGTGCAATTAAATATGCATGTTTTTTCTTGCTGCAGACCACATCCTTGTAGATGTGGTCTGCAGCAACTTCAGAAACAGAACACATCTCTAATTTCCAAGAGCTTGATTGATGGGATGAATCCCCTGTATCAGCAGAGACATATTCCTGTGTGGAAATAGTTGTTGTTACTTAATAGATAGGTTTTGTTCTGAATCGGTGGAACAATGTGATTAAAGGTGATTAAAATGTTACAAAAAGTGTGGGACTTTTGAGATACTGTCCATCAGTGCCTTGGGGAGATGTATATCTTCACTCCAGCTCAATGACAATGGTGAAGAAAAGCCCTACTGGTGCAGTGAATAATAAGGAAAAGCATGTGTGTTTTACACTGGCCTTTTTTAAAAAAAAATTATTTGGTGCAGGGGTGGACAACTCTGGCCCTCAAGATGTTGGATTACAACTCCCATCATCCTGTCTGTTTTAACCAATGGTGACTGTTGATGGGAATTACCATGTAAAAACATTGGAAAGCGACAGATTCCTGAAGCCTGGTTTGGAGAGCAAGAGGACTTGAAGGTGTCCAGTGTAATGCAGTTCAGTTCTTTGTGTATATAAGCTTATGTAATGTGCCTGTGTGTTGGTACATTTATTTTTACATGCACCCCCTTTAAAAAAAGTCAGTATATATTTTATATTGTCTCATGTATTCTCTCAATACCACCATTAGTAGGTTAGATGTAGACTGGTTGACTTATGCTGAGTGAAATTTACCCAGGGGTCTTTCAGAATTGGAGCAATTGTTTGGTTGAAAAGATTGGGTAGTGGATGACTGTGTACTTTGCCTTATGTCATCTTGCCCTCGATTTCTCCATAGCTTTTGAAATGCAAATAATACAAAACAGTTCTGTGGGATTTTAATGCTTTGGAAGCTGTGCCTAATATAAGCTTTAGTAAGTACTGTGGGATTTTTCTTTTGACCGACATAAGTTCAGTGGCTCTTCTTGGATGGTCTACAAGCCTTGATTTTGTCATGTTTTGTATTGTTGTGTTCTTGCAATTAACCATGCTATGTTCATTGCAAAAAATGACCAGAGTATGAAAATTGTTTGTAAAGTACTGTATAATAATTGTGTAGATAAGTACAGTTGGCCCTCTGTATCCATGGTTTCTTTATCCACAGATTCAACCAACTGCAGTTTGAAAATATTCCAAAAAACAAATTAAAAAATTCCAAAAACAAATCTTGCTGTCCACAATTTTCTATAAGGGACACCACTTTACTTTGCCATTGTATATAATGGGGCTTGAACATTCAAGGATTTTTATGTCCACTGGAGTTCCTGGAACCAAACCCCAGGGGATACAGAGGCACCACTGTACTTTTTTCTATTTTAACTGGTAGTTTCTAATGTTAGTTTTAGTGTGATTTGGTTTCTGTATTTCACCTTCAGTAGGCATACCACTAAATTGCAGTTCTAAAAATTTGACTGTATTAATTTTTTTAATGGAAAGATTTTCTCATTCTTTCCCAAGGGATAGCCCAAGATTAGGAGGCAACCTCCCTTTGATTGCCATTGCTATCCAAGGGGAAACTTGGCTTGACAGGTGAGGGATTCAAATGGGAAATACAACAGAACACAAGCAGAAACCTGTGTCTAACCCCCCCCCCCAATGCCTTTTTTAAAACTAGGATAATGCATTTTCCTCTGTGATTTCATGTTCACAGTGTGCATATTTGTGGTACATTCTCCGTTTGGCCACTGAGGATTTCTGTTTTTGCTTAGGAAATTACTCATTTTAGGAAACATGTCTGCTTGCTGTGTTAATATGTAAAGATTGTGACAAATTGGTTACACAAATACAGATTTTTAAAAACTTTCCTTATTTTTTTCCTTTTTGTTTTCCTTCCAGGTGTTTAAGTACTGTTTGCTGAGTTTACCAAAATGACCAAGTTAGGCTTCCTCCGCTTGTCCTATGAAAAGCAGGACACCCTCCTCAAACTCCTCATTCTTTCAATGGCAGCTGTGCTATGTGAGTTTAATGTCCTAGTAGTGAAAGATGATGTATGGGTATAACTATTACTTGTAGTCTTTTGGTTCATCTTGGGTCTTGGTACTTGGCCCTCAGATTTTCTCCCCCTGCGCTAAAGGCTTATGTGATGATTATAGCATCTATCAAGGTTTTTTGCAGTTAACCTCTCCCAGCATTAAGGTCATTTAGTTTGTATAAGTACATAAATATTCCTTTCTTTTTCTGTTGCAGCTTTCTCTACTAGACTCTTTTCTGTGCTGAGGTTTGAGAGTGTCATTCATGAATTTGATCCGTAAGTATCTCTCTTGCTTCTTTTAGCTTGTTTTGATGTGAGAGATTGTTTGTTGATCCTGTTAGGTACAGATGTTATTTCCTACACCAGGGTTGGGCAACTGAGTTGGGCTGGGGGCTGCACCAGTGTGTTTTGGCATGCTCAAAAGTGGTGGAACATCATCACTTCTAGCTGCCATTTTGGCTGTTTTTAGAATTTGGGGCGGGTTTGTGGAGGTTTGGGCAACTCAGGATTAACCCACATTTTCAGGTGGCTAGGGAAGCCTTTGGGTTGTTTTCAGGAAAATAAATGCCAAAAAGTGGCCTGAAAAATTAATTTTGGGGGGGCTGGGGGGCTTCTGGAAGGCTGTGCTTAGGCGTTCCATGGGCTTCACTTTTCCCATCCCTGCCCTTGTTGTTGGCAGTGTTGTATACCTTCAAGTTATTTCTGACTTATGACGACTGTAAGGTGAACCTATCACTGGGTTTTCTGAGGGCTGAGAGTGTGTGGCTTGTCCAAGGTCACCCAGTGGATTTTCATGACCGGTTGGGGATTTGAACTCTGGTTTCCAGAGTCATAGTCCAACTTTCAAACCACTATGCCATGCTGGCCCTGTCCTACAGTATGTTAAAAGATGGCAAAGCAAATTATTCTCTTCTATAATAGGGCTTTTACATGTATCAATGAGAACCTTTCCAGATAATTTTTATTGTATAAATGTCAGTGACTTTGACTAGTCATATCTATCTGAATATAATAGGGAATGGATTTTGAAATTTAAATGCAGTAGAAAAAGTGTTTCCCAAAGTACCTTCTAAAGCTATGAGACCAAGTAGAATCACATATTTCAAATTTAATTGACTGCAGGAAAATGCTTAAGGCAAATGTGAAGAGCTCTAGGTGCTGATGTTTAGAAGATAGAGGGAAGTTTGTATAATGCAATGCATTATGTACTGCAGCATGCTAAATAGTGTACAGTAACCCATTGGAAATGGACAACAAGTCTTCTCTGCTTGTTCACAGAGAAGAGTGGATCTTTAGGCAAATGCTAGTTTTTTATTTTGAGTGTTTACAAATGGATCAAGTTAGGATCCCATTTCCTGACTAGAAAAAATTGTTTGGCAGCCAAGTTGGCACTGATTTGTATATCAGTTTGGCAGTGCTTCCACATACATAAGCACCTTAGTTGACATCTGAGACTGTAATATGTGGAGCTGCAAATAGCAGAGTTCAACTAAATAAGAAATTGGGTTTCTGTTGATATCACAGGTATTTTAACTACCGCACAACTCGCTTCCTGGCAGAAGAGGGTTTCTACAAGTTTCACAACTGGTTTGACGATAGAGCATGGTATCCATTGGGGAGGATCATTGGTGGAACTATTTATCCAGGTAAAATAATGTTGGTTCTTGAATGTGGAACCACTATGTTGTAACATCATAAAATAAGTTAGGTGGATGGAAGCTCCTGGATGATGACCAGAGTGATTGAAGAATTCTTGCTACTTGCTTTCAAGTTGACTTGGAGACCCTATTGTATGGTTTTCTTGGCAAAATGTATTCAGCAGAGGTTTGCCATTGCCTTTCTCTAAGAGTGAGAGAGTGTGACTTGCCTAAGGTCATCCAGTGGGTTTCCATGGCTGAGTAAGGATTTGAACCCTGATCTCCCAGAGTCCTAGTCCAATACTCAAATTATATGCTCTGCTTGCTTTAGGATTGACTAGTACTGCTCTGCATATTATAGGTAGTATTTGAACCAATCAGAATGGCTATAGTCTTGCATTAAGCTCATTTACATAAAAAGCCTACCAGTACCTGAGAGCCCCTAGCTGGCCTTTTTGAGAAGAAACATCATCCCACATCCCAAGTAGATGAGGTTTAGCTTACATCTGTTAGATCCTACACCTGTGTAGTTCTGCTGTTTTGCTTCTAGAAAATTAATGACACATCAGTAACAGCAGCTCTGTTTATCTAGGTTTAATGATCACATCAGCAGCAATCTATCATGTTCTACACTTCTTCCACATTACGATCGACATCCGAAATGTGTGTGTATTCCTAGCTCCCCTTTTCTCCTCGTTCACTACCATAGTAACGTACCATCTCACCAAAGAGCTCAAGGTAAAAAGAATGACAAAGAATACTTGCTGAACTAACTTGGGCTTCATTGCAAAAGGACTTAGACTGATGGTGTTAATTTCTAGCCCTTGCTATGTATGTATTTAATTTGTTGATCAGTTCTTAAACAGTAGAGGAAGCAGTTAATTTTGTGTTTGATGCCTTTAGTTGAGATACAAAGTGACAGTAATGTTTCACAGAAAGTTTCATCTTTTGCAACAAGAAAATCCACATTCAGCATTTTGCCCCTCCCTAGATGTTAGATGAATAAAGGAGATTCTCTTATCATGATAACTTCTTGATCTGTTCAGATCTCAACATAGATAATTGGTTTTGAGGCAGAAGGAGAAAGTGAAAAGCCCTGTGTTGGTGTGCCTTGAAAACCAGGCTTGGATGATCAGTATAAATGTAACTCACAAGCTTCCAGTGTACTGGTGGCACAAAGATTGCCTGACCTTCCAAATATTCAGCTGGAGACAGGTGCAGTTGTGAGGACATAACAACTGTCTGTTGATTTGTGATGGGATAATCAGCTGTCTCATTAATACCTTAAATATTAAGATAAGGCACATTTAGGAGGCTCAGTTGGGAAGGAAGGTCATGCTCTTTCATTTTGTTGCTGGTTAGGAGTTTTTAAAGAAAGGCATGTTAATATCCATATCTGCTTACTATTTCTCTTTTATTATAGATATTGGTAACAACTTGATCATCAATGTATGTCTTTTTTTTCCTGGATAGGATGCAGGGGCAGGACTCTTGGCAGCTGCCATGATTGCAGTCGTGCCAGGGTACATCTCTCGTTCTGTTGCTGGGTCCTATGACAATGAAGGTGAGAACACTGTTTAATGTATTTTCCCAATTAGGAATTGCATGATAGGATTTCTTCATATGGATACTAGAATCAAGGAAGCATTAATATTTTATAGTAGTGGGTGGGAAACAACCTGTGGATAGAGTGCTCTGCCTCACACAGACAGGAGGGTTTTTTCAGCAAGAGTGTTTGTCTGGAGCTCCATCTAGTGTGGGAGAGGAACCTTCACTATTCCTGCCTCAGCTCTGACATTTTGTGTTCCTGCTTATAGCTGGCCACTCTTTTACTTACCCATTTATCTCTATGTTTTCTCTTTTATTTCATCTTTCATCCAAATATCTAAATATTTTATCTAAACTAAACTACAAATCCCAGAATTCCACAGAATTGAGCCATGCCACTTAAAAAGTGGTGTCAAACTGGATTATTTCTGCAGTGTGTCACTGCCCAAGACTGGTTCCAGACTTTAGATATGCCCTATTTAGAGGATATCTTGCTTCACTACAGGAAAAAGAAGCATTGGTACTTGCTGCAATATAGTTGTTTTCTCTAGTGGCAGGAAGATATCCCACTCTCCTAGTGGTACTTTGTGTGTGGGAGAGTTAGTTCTTTATTACTTGTCTCTTTCTCTTTTTGGACTGTTCTGGTTGATCCCTGTTGGATCATTTTGAGATCTAGATTTTTTAAAAATTTATTATTTATTTATGTAGGTATTTATATCCCGCTCTTCAGCCTCAAAGGCCATCAGAGCGGCTTACAATTTGTTTTAAGCAATAACAATTTACACATCTACACTGCATTAAGCTGTTTCCAATGCGTATTAGGTAATTGTCCCCATAAGCTGGGTACTCATTTTACCGACCTATGAAAGGATGGAAGGCTGAGTGAACCTTGGAGCCCGCTGGAATCGAACTTGCGACGTGGTGACTTGCAGGACTGGCATTTAACCACTGCGCCACCAGGGCTCCATTGTATAGATTGGAGTATACACCAGAAGATTGGAGTATACACCAGAAGTATACACCAAAGTATAGATTGGTGTATACTTGTAGTGTGATTTCTGTTTTGACTGTGTCACAAGACTGGTTATGAGGTCAACACCAGGCAAATTTTATTACTTAAACCCCTGCCTAAAGGAATGAGCAGGGAGGAGAAACTCATATGGTATCAACAGTTCTTTATCTTAAATCAGAAAAAAGACTCCATTCATCTCTCAATACTGTGCTGTGTTCCTGTGGGGAAAATGTCAAGATCTCTACCAAGAATTGGTGCCTCTTGATTGATACAGCTGTTTGGCTTGGCCTGTTATTGCTGTAATGTAAATTTCCAAAGACTTTATATGTGTTAGCGTCACACTCCTCTAACACACTTATGTGGATTAGTAAATGAAACATAGGACATTTTCAGACGCGTAAAATTACCTTCTTGCCGCACAAGCAGCCTCCGGAACAGTATCGAGGCTGCTGCGTGGCAAGGGTCCATTTTGGACGCTGCCGTTTCTCTCTCGGCGTTGTCCATGACTGTTGCAGCCAGCATTGGAGGCGGCCGCACTATTTTTTACTCACGGACAACTTTCATGAGTAAAAAATAGCGCAGCCACCTCCAATGCTGGCTGCAACAGTCATGGACACCACTGAGAGAGAAACGGCGGTGTCCAAAATGGACCCTTGCCGCGCAGCAGCCTCGATACTGTTCCGGAGGCTGCTTGCGTGGCAAGAAGGTAATTTTACGCATCTGAAAATGTCCATAGAATGGAATAACCTTATTTCTGAACGACATATTGTGAAAAACCACTCCTTTTTCTCAGAACAAAGAATACATCTTCATGTCTTTTGTATAAGTAATATACATTTTATATCATGGATGTTCACCTCTTTTTTTTTCTTTTTTTTTGAAAATACAGTTTTCTGAGGTTTTTGTTGTTGTGTTGTTGTCAACTTTTTGTATGTGAAAAACTAAGCTGTATATCAACTACACTTCCTTTTTCTAACCTTGTTAGTGTGCATTTCCATTCAGATTGCTGCTCAGACCCTAGTTTAAAATCTGTTACAAAGAAACCCATATCTTTTGTTTTAAAATCCTTTATATTAAAGTATAGGCTTATATATCTCTTGGCATTACTACTGCACTGTATATACAGTTGATCAGCTAAAAATATTTTAAAGGAAATTTGTAATTGGATCTATGGTGAAGTGCTATAATACAGCAACTAAGAAAAAATATAAGTGAAATTGTTAGAAAGAGTTAAGTATATTATATTATGCTTTACTATGTTAAAAACTTTAAAGCAATTGTTATTTACTTGGTCCAAAATATACAAACTTGACTTGTGTAACTATTTTTTCCAGGTATTGCCATATTCTGTATGCTTCTGACTTACTACATGTGGATCAAAGCAGTGAAAACAGGCTCCATCTATTGGGCAGCCATGTGTGCACTTGCCTATTTCTACATGGTAAATTATAACCTTTAGTAGTATTTAAACAGCTGATTGTTCTGACATGATCTCAGTTAGGTAGAATTCATTAAGTTTAGGGTGTAACCATCTCTTCACTAGCATGTTTTGTATTCTTGTTACCACTGTTACTCAGTTTCACTGTCACATCTTAATTGTTTTGTGAGAGATTAAATAATAATAAGGTATCCTTGGCACTGTTGCAAAAATAGTGTTCTAGTTTTTGGATGGAAGAATGGGTTGGTGTCATGAAAATTGTTCATGAGCAAGGAAATCCTCCTTCAGTCACAAACAAATAAGATGGCCTTAGGTATTTATCTCTTAGCCTTAGGTCTATGATATTGGGTAGTGATACCAGATATTTACCACTGGTTCAAAGTGACCTTTGAGTAATCTTTTCTGTTAGCAGTTGTGCAAGGTTGTGTTGTGACATTGTTCCTCTTTAATACGGTAAGGAAAAGGCTCTTCTGGACTTCTCAGAAGCAAAACTACAGTTGTACCTCTGTATCCACAGATTTGGTATCCACGGATTTAAGTATTCACGGCTTGAAAATATTCTTTAAAAAATAATAATCCAAAATGCAAACCTTGATTTTGCCATCTTATATAAGGGACACTATTTTGCTGTACCATTGCATATAATGGGAATTGAGTATTCATGGATTTTGGTATTCACGGGGTGGGGGGGTGTCCTGGAACTAAACCCCAGCGAATATGAAGGGACAACTTAGTTTGTTTCATGGAAGCAAGCTGTTTGTGTTGGTTGCTGCCAGCATTCCTATACAAGAGACCTGCATCTTTGTTCTGTTTGGAAATGTAAATGTTGTATCTCTTGTGTCATCTTTCAGGTTTCCTCATGGGGAGGTTATGTGTTTTTGATTAACCTCATTCCCCTTCATGTCCTGGTGCTGATGCTGACTGGACGATTCTCCCACAGGATATATGTTGCTTATTGCACCGTATACTGCTTAGGAACCATCTTATCAATGCAGATCTCTTTTGTTGGCTTCCAGGTGAGAAATCTGAGATTCTGCTGGAGATTGGGGTGCGGAGGGGGGAATCAGTGGTTTTGATTTTTGTGCAAATCACTTTGCTTCAAAAAAAAAAAAAACTGTGAAAATAAAAAAAAAAACAGTTTCCCCTCCACATTTGCGAACTCGACATTCGCGGTTTTGATTATTCGCGGTTTTGGAAGGGCCCCCCCGGGGCCCCCCAAACCGCGACACGGGGCCTACGGAGGCCCCGTGAAAACCCTGGAAGGGAGCGGGGAGGGCCGGGGAGGCCTCCATGGGGCCTTCGGAGACCCCCCAGAGGCCCTGTGAAGGCCCCAGGGAGCAAGGGGGGAGGACTGGGAAGGCCTTCACATAGCCTTGGAAGGCTCCGTGAAGGCCTGGGGAGGGAGGGGGGTGGGCTGCGGGGGCCTTCACGGAGCCTTGGAAGGCTCCGTGAAGGCCCCAGGGAGGGAGGGGGGAGGCCTGGGGAGGCCTTCACAGAGCCTTGGAAGGCTCCATGAAGGCCCCAGGGAGCGAGGGGGGAGGCCTTCACGGAGCCTTGGAAGGCTCCGTGAAGGCCTGGGAAGGGAGGGGGAGGGCCGCGGAGGCCTTCACGGAGCCTTGGGAGGCCCTGTGAAGGCCTTGGGAGGGAATGGGGAGTCCGGGGAAGCGACTATGGGGCCTCCGGAGGCCCCATGGTCACTTGGGTGGGGGAAGACGGGGCAATCAATATTTGTGGTTTTTTGACATTCGCAGGGGTCCATGGAACCTAACCCCCGCTAATGTGAAGGGACAACTGTAAATATAATCCTCAACTAACATTTCTCATTTAGCAGCAGAAAAATAATATTCCATTCTAACCTTTTAATAAGATCGTTTTCTTTGCTAAAACAACCATATTATCTCATTATTATAGTAGCCACAGAACAATGTGGTCTTTCTGGGCTTTTTCAAGTCTTTAGTGTTTATTTAAACCATGATGTCTGAAATGCTTATGATTTGCATAATGCATGATTAAGTAGCTAGAGTTTGTTTTAAACAACAATCTTTGATTTGTATGTTATACTAAGTTGGACTTCTGTGAAACTGAAAACCAAACACACCAGAGTTTTTTCTCATAACATGGACTACTATAACATGGGACACCATTACCTTTCATGGTTCCATGAGGGCTCCGGGACCTTTTCTTTTCCATTTTTCTCATACCTTTGATGAAACATTCCCCCCCCCCCAATGAAACATCCAGCACAAGTTGGAACAGAAAATTATGCAATAAACAAGGTAATCAAATCTGTAGCGGGCAATAACAAATGGAAGAGGGCCAGTAGGTGGAACTTTGTGGTTATCAAACTAATCATCTGTGAACTTAGCCTAGCTGCTACTGATAATTCTTTATAACAAAAGGTTGGTTTATTTGAGACTCTTGGCCAGAGAAAAATGATTTAATTCTTATGAAATGCAAATTAACTATGCTTATCTATTTTTTTTTCTTCAGCCTGTCTTGTCATCTGAACACATGGCTGCCTTGGGTGTATTTGGCCTATGTCAAATTCACGCCTTTGTGGATTATCTTCGCAGCAAACTGAACCCTCAGCAATTTGAGATTCTCTTCAGGAGTGTGATTTCACTAGTTGGATTTGTCCTTTTGTCAATTGGAGCTGTTCTGATGCTGACAGGTATGATGCTGATGCCACTAAGATGCACACTGGCAGATTTCTTTTTACTGTTTGATAGGAATATTAATTTGACGGACTAGGGACAATCTTTTTCTTTTGTTAAGAATCATTTTTGTCATACTTTCTTTGTAAAAGTAGTTTTAGCTCACTGTATGTACATTTGTGGCTAATTTTACTGTATAAACATACAGTTTAGGACAGGGGTGGACAACTACAGTTGACATGAGAGACTGTTTTTTGCCCCTGGAACTCTGGGGATTTGTTTGTTGTTGTTTACATTCAAGTCATTTCTGACTTATGGTGACCCTGAGGCATATCTTTATCACAGGGCTTTCTTGGCAAAATATGTTCAGAGGAGGGTTGCCTTTGCCTTCCTCTGAGGCTGAGAGAATGTGACTTGCCCAAGGTCATCCAGTGGGTTTCCATGACTGACCAGGGATTTGAATCCTGGTCTCCAGATTTGTAGTCCCAAACACTACATGGCTCTGGGGATACATTAACCCAAAATGCCAAAAATCAAAAGTGGGGAAAAAATTCAGGAGTAGCTGAATTCCTCTTCTGGTTTTGCAACCCCTTTTATGGCCAGAAAAGAGTGGCCTGGTGAATCTAAAGGGTTGGGGGCTACAAAAACAACCCAGGGAACAACATGCATTTTGTCCACTCCTTATTTAGGACTTAACACTGAGCATCCTAGGATAACTTTGTTTGCTTGTTTTTAGGCATTTATTAACTTTTTAATCTAAATTTTGGAAGCATTAATTATAGACTATGTAGATTATAAATGGGACATTATGAACATTTGGTAAGATACCTCAACATATTTTAATTCTGCCTATAATACTCCTTTATGAATTTGGATTTTTAATCTCCCCAACAGGGAAAATCTCCCCATGGACTGGCCGTTTCTACTCACTCCTTGATCCATCCTATGCAAAGAATAATATACCCATTATTGCTTCAGTCTCTGAGCACCAGCCTACTACCTGGTCATCTTATTATTTTGATCTCCAGCTTCTTGTTTTCATGTTTCCAGGTTTGTATATCATACTGAGTATAGTACTATATCCGAGTTTTCCTTTAAATTAGCAGAAACTTTACTTACAATCTTCAGAGGAGGAACGGGCTTTTAAAAAAACAACCTTCCTCTTAACCAGACAAGTTGTTCTTGTATAGCATCTCAGCCATCTTTTCTTCTCTTACAGTTGGTCTGTATTACTGTTTCAGTAACCTGTCTGATGCCCGCATTTTTATCATCATGTATGGTGTGACCAGCATGTACTTCTCAGCTGTGATGGTAAGTAATGAATGCTTAATTAATATGAGATTGACCAGTACTGTAGAATTGTATTACTACAAGAGTGTAAAAGTAAAACAGGCATTCCTGTATGTTACACCAAGTCAGATAAAAGAACATTACTTCAGAAGGATGGGTAGTTTTCTTATGGTGAAGATTAGTCTACCCACACTACGTAATCTTACTTCCATCTCCATTTCAAGCTTAATTGAATCATAAGCGTATTTAGTGCTGAGTGACATGGAGACTGCTGTTTGTAGCTTTCTCCCCATGGACTGCTTTGTGCCTCCACAGTTGTTCCATGTGCATGGTGGCCAGATTCTCAGCATACTGCTGTCTTACAGGTTCGTCTCATGCTGGTATTGGCCCCTGTTATGTGTATTCTGTCTGGCATTGGAGTGTCTCAAGTGTTATCAACTTATATGAAAAATTTAGATATCAGCCGACCAGATAAGAAGACAAAAAAGCAACAGGACTCTACTTATCCCATAAAAAATGAAGTGAGTAGATGTGTGAGACGAGTTATTATTTGATTATGCTTGTAGGACAGATAGTTACAAAAAATTTAAAACTGAAAACGTAGATTGCTCATCTAGAACAAGGAGAGAATGTGGGAATTACAATAGGACATTCCCTGAACCAGTGGTTCCCATCCTTAGGACCCCTGACATTGCTGCACTTCACTCCTAGAGTGGTATTCCAACAACATTGGTGGATCTAACCTGTTACAGGTTGGTAAACTAGTATATTAATGTTAAATACTTAACCTTTAGCAAGATAGAGATCTTTATCAAAGTAAAAACTTTTGTGTCAACTTGCTTTGATGGTTATTGTTGCTTTCCTAGGTTGCCAGTGGCATGATCCTGGTTATGGCTTTCTTCTTGATCACTTACACTTTCCATTCAACTTGGGTAACCAGTGAAGCCTATTCTTCCCCCTCCATAGTGCTGTCTGCTCGTGGTGGTGATGGCAGCAGAATCATATTTGATGACTTCAGAGAGGCTTACTACTGGCTTCGTCACAATACACCAGAGGTAAATCTCTATGCAGTTGTTTACAATCACTGTACAGGGACTGAATACACATATTGAACTGTAAGGAAAGGCAGCTTTGATAGTGCTTCCAAAAAAGGTGGCCTTTTCTGCCATTACAATAGCTTTTGCCTTTAGTGTATCCCTGCCTAATATAAAACCTAGGTGTTTTATATTCCTTCTCTTCAGTCACAGATATTTTTGAGGTAGCTAACAAAACCATAATATCATCTCTACAGAAGTCAACAATATTTAAATGAATGTCAACAGACTGAGTAGCAGTGGCAAATAGCAGTAATACAATAATCAAGGAAGGAGCCTGGTGAACGATAAGTCCCAGAAACATATTGCTGCAATTCAAAATGCCCCATCTCCCATTGCCACCAATAATATTTCATAAAACAGGAACATTATGAGTAGAGTCTCTGAAGAAGGTCTTGATATTCAAACAGGTTCATTTAGATTTTATATTTAGGGCATCAGCATATATTAGTTTTCTTTAAAACTTTGCTTTAAAACTCAAGATTATAAAATTTCCAATATGTCCTATTTATTATGTACCGGTATTCATAATGCCGTTGTGTGAAGGGACTGGTGTGTTTTCAGGGATGTTGGCTAATATTCTTACCTCTGCCAGCTATCTAAATGTATGCTGCCTCTAAGTATCATGGTTTCAAGGAACAAAAACACTTGCTGTCAGCATCACATCCAGAATAGTTTTCTAATTAATGAAAAATAAATTACACAACATGCAAATATGAGGAGTAAAATTAAACTAATTCTTCCCCATAGCTATTATTTACAGAAAGTAGTACTGTATAATAACATTTATAAGCTGCCTAACATTTTTGAAGAACTGTACAGAAATTAAAAGATGTTAGTTTCTTGCCCACTGGCTCACAATCTTATAGACATTGATACAAAAGTTTTTAAAAAGCTGTCTGGAGGAAAAGCAAGCAAGCAAGCAAATTAAAGAAGTTTAAATCAGGCGATCTTTCCAGTAAGGAGAAAGCAAGTTCTCTGCGGGTGCTCCTTCACTGACCAGTGGACGATGCCAAAGGTAGTCTTCCCCTTGGCATAACACTCTTTATGTGAGGCAGGAGGAGCTTCTCCTTGAGGCCTTGGCTTGATGGCAGAAGCTACAGTATGCTTCCTTTCAGTTATGTCGTCCTGGGCCTCTTGGGGAACCTTGTAAATTCTTTAAAAACATGTCCTTTTGAAACTATTAGTCCATGCAATATAAAGTATCATGTATTGATCCTTCAGTTCCAGGAAGAAATGGAAAAATTTTTCCATTTAACATTAATTTACCACCACAATTTACTTCAAGTGTATTTTGCGCCTTTTATGTATGTTAGTTTTGAAAAAAACATGTTAATTGCCTTTTCATATTTGAGCTCAGGATGCAAAGGTTATGTCCTGGTGGGATTATGGGTATCAGATAACAGCCATGGCGAACCGAACGATTCTTGTGGATAACAACACATGGAATAACACGCACATTTCCCGAGTTGGTCAGGTAGGTGAATTCTCATTTTCGTTGTAGCATTTGGAATGAACCATGAAATCATGTTAGATTTTCCTGAGTTCTTGGAAATTCACTTTTTTAGCCTTTTATAATGGATAATGGAAGTTGACTGAAGGGCTTTGATCCTTAAATTAAAAAAAAAAGGGGGGGGGAAGAAGACCCAAATAATTATCGCCCAGTCAGCCTAACATCAATACTAGGAAAGACTCTAGAGCATATAATTAAACAGACAGTCTGTAAGCACTTAGAAAAGAATGCTGTGATCACTAAAAACCAAAATGGGTTTTTGAAAAACATGTCATGCCTGACTAATCTCTTTTTTTGATACAGTTACATACTTGGTAGATGGAGGGAATGCTGTGGATGTAGTGTAGCTTGATTTCAGTAAGGTGCAGGGTAGACAATGCAACTGTTAGGTGGATTTGTAATTGGTTGACAGGCCGAATCCAAAGGGTAGTCACCAATGGCTCCTCTTCATCCTAGAGAGAAGTGAGCAGCGGGGTGCCACAGGTTTCTGTCCTGGGCCCAGTGCTATTCAACATCTTTTTCAATGACTTGGATGAGAGAATAGAGGGCATGCGTATCATGTTTGCAGATGACACCAAATTAGGAGGGGTAGCTAGTACCCCAGAAGACAGGATCAGAATCCAAAATGACCTGAACAGATTAGAAAGCTGGGCCAAAACTAACAGTATGAATTTCAACAGGGAGAAATGTAGGATACTACACTTGGGCAGTAAAGATGAAAAGCACAGATATAGGATGGGTGACACCTGACTTGATGGCAGGACATGTGAAAGGGATCTAGGAATCTTAGTGGACCACAAACTGAACATGCGTCAGCAGTATGATGTGGCAGCTAAAAAAGCCAATGCGATTCTAGGCTGCATCAATAGGAGTATAGTGTCTAAATCAAGGGAAGTAATAGTGCCACTATGTTCTGCTTTAGTCAGACCTCACCTGGAATACTGTGTCCAGTTCGGGGACCACAATTCAAGAAGGATATGGTCAAGCTGGAACGTGTCCAGAGGAGGGTGACCAAAATGGTGGGAGGTCTGAAAGCCATGCCCTATGAGGAGCAGCTTAGGGACCTGGGTATATTTAGCCTGGGGAAGAGAAGGTTAAGAGAGAACATGATAGCCATGTTTAAATATTTTAAGGGATGTCATACTGAGGATGGAGCAAGCTTTTCTGCTGCTCCAGAGACAAGGACACAGCAGTGGATTCAAACTACAGTCGTCCCTTCACATTCGCGGGGGTTCCGTTCCACGGACCCCCGCGAATGTGAAAAATCCGCGAATAAGGACGCCCCTCCCTCCCCAGGCCTTCGCGGGGCCTTGCTAGGCCCCGCGGAGGTCTCCCCGGACCTCCCTCCCTCCCTCTCCAGGCCTTCGCGGGGCCTTGCTAGGCCCCGCGGAGGTCTCCCTGGCCCTCCCTCCCCCCTCCCCAGGCCTTCGCGGGGCCTTGCTAGGCCCCGCGGAGGTCTCCCCAGCCCTCCATCCCCCCCCTCCCCAGGCCTTCGCGGGGCCTTGCTAGGCCCCGCGGAGGTCTCCCTGGCCCTCCCTCCCTCCCTCCCCAGGCCTTCGCGGGGCCTCCGGAGGGCCCCCGGGGGTCCCTCGAAGGCCTCCCCACCCCTCCCCAAGCCTTCACGGGGCCTCCGGAAGGCCTCCGGGGGACCCGCGAAGGCCTCCCCACCCCTCCCCAAGCCTTCGCGGGGCCTCCGGAGGGCCTCCGGGGGACCCGCGAAGGCCTCCCCACCCCTCCTCAGGCCTTCGCAGGGCCTCCGGGCATCCCGCGAAGGCCTCCCCACCCCTCCCCAAGCCTTCGCGGGGCCTCCGGAGGGCCTCCGGGGGACCCGCGAAGGCCTCCCCACCCCTCCCCAGGCCTTCATGGGGCCTACGGAGCGCCTCCGGGGGCCCCGTGGAGGCCTCCCCGGGCCTCCCCGCTCCCTCCAGGTCTTTTCACGGGGCCTCTGGAGGCCCCGTTTCGCAGTTTTGGGAGGGCCCCGGGGGGCCCTCCCAAAACCGCGAATAACCAAAACCGCGAATGTCAAGTTCGCGAATGTGGAGGGACAACTGTACAGGAAAAGAGATTCCATCTAAACATAAGGAAGAACTTCCTGATAGTACGAACTGATAAGTGGAATGCACTGCCTCAGAGTGTGGTGGAGTCTCCTTCTTTGGAGATTTTTAAGCAAAGGCTGGATGGCCATCTGTCGGGAATGCTTTGATTGTTTATTTCTACATGGCAGGGGGCTAGAATGGGTGGCCCTTGTGGTCTCTTCCAATTCTATGATTCTATGATCAAAAGCTTGATAAATGTGGAGAGAATGTTTAAGTTACTGTTTAATTTTCAGGCCATGGCATCCACAGAAGAGCGAGCTTATGAGATTATGAGGGAGCTGGATGTCAGTTATGTGTTGGTTATATTTGGAGGCCTCACTGGATACTCTTCAGATGGTAATCTCAAACTTCTATTACACATTTTACATTCCCAAAAGGAACTTCCACTGTTACACCCTTCTAGTGTCATGCGAATATTCTCCTCTGATTTATGGTAAGGCAGAAAGAGAATTTGCATGTGCTACAGTAAATAGAGCCCAGTAATGCCCTAGGTAGTCCCTGTTAATCAAGAGTGTCATATGGCATTTTTTTCCCCTTGTGGCATGGGATTAGCTTAACAAGAGTGTTCCTCTTTTAAGAATTTTGATATGCAGGTCAACCCCCATATCTGTGGTGGATACATTCCCTGGCTTACTGCAGAAACATGAAGCCATGGATAATAGTGAACCCTATTATTTTCAATGGAAAATAATAAGAGAGGCTGGTGGGCCTTACTGGGTGCTAGGGTGATGTGGCTTCTCTGTGGGCTGGCAGGGTTGGGCAGGCAGCAAGGAGGGCCAAAGGGGAGAGGACAGGTTCTGCTCTCTTGCCCAGGCCGTCTTTGGGAACCATGCTCAAACGCCACCTCGCTTTCCCGTCCTTCCTTCCCTTTCCTCCCTCCCCAAAAGCAGGAAGTGTGGCTGGGCACACCTGAACTGCCCCTCCACTGCCTGGCTGGTGCCCAGCGGCTGTACGCCTCATCTCCCTGCTGGCAGGTCTGCCCAGAGAGGCGCAGCCAGGTTTACTGTGACTCTCCAGGTGGAGAAGGGAGTGAACTCTTTCTTCTGCCCACAGAGGTGCAGCTGGGCTCATCCCTGGCCAGCCTCCTGCTCTTGCCCTCACTCCAGCTGCTCCACTTGGTTGCAGCTACTGCCTTCCTCCTGGCTCCTGCCTGTGTGGCTCCTCCACAGCACATGAGCATGTGCGCCACCTGCCAGCTTGCTCATATGCGGGGAACAGATGAGTGAGGATGGGTTTTTCAACCATGGGTAATTGAAACCATGGTTACTGATCCCTTGTAAACAGGGGTTGGCCTGTACAGAAGTGAAACATTTAATAAATAATTCATAAACGAAGCAATAAAAATGTATTTGCTCTATTCTACTCTGTTAGGTTGATGTAGAAGATTACTTAATCATTTTGCTTTCTCTTCTTTAGATATCAACAAATTTTTATGGATGGTACGAATTGGAGGGAGCACAGATACTGGCAAGCACATAAAGGAGCATGACTACTACACACCAACAGGAGAGTTCCGTGTGGACCGGGAGGGCTCTCCTGTGCTACTTAACTGCCTTATGTACAAGATGTGCTACTACCGCTTTGGACAAGTTTATACGGAAGCCAGTGAGTAATGTTTATCTACATGTAATCCCTGGTTTTCCCAGTATCACATCTTCCGTGTAACACAGGTTGAGAGTTTGCAACCCAGCAGGATTATGATGGTGGTGGTGAAATTTGCCATAAACTATATCAATTTGACTTTGCTTCTCCTTACTCCTGTTTGCGCTTTACACTTCAGATGGTATTACTGTGCGTTGATGAGGTGAGCTAAAAAGCAGTATATTCTGAAGTTTCCAGATATTTACAACAACTCATTTTTTCCTAGGATGATAAAATTGACATAATGGTGATATGGGAATGTATCAGAGAAGCTTCTTTTAATCATTTCCTTTCTTCCCCTATTTCTAGAGCGTCCTCCAGGTTATGACAGAGTGCGGAATGCTGAGATTGGTAACAAAGACTTTGAGCTGGATGTACTAGAGGAAGCATACACCACAGAGCATTGGCTAGTCCGAATATACAAAGTAAGCAAAAACTAGGTCTTGTTAGCTGTCTAAATGTGATGAGAAGAAAACCCATTTGGGTAACACATGTTCTATGCAGGCAGTTGCTATGTAATATCTTCCCACAGCCTCTTTGCTCAAGGCTGAACCCCTAGATTATTTGAGTAGACATTTATAATTTGTGGCATATTCTTTGACACAAACTGTTGGTAGTTATACAGAGCTGAACATTATTTAAGCTTTATCTTTCCACGAAGAAATATGTACTTGACAATTGATTCAGAAGCCAGGCTGTAGGAAAACAGGGAATATTGCAAGGAAGAGCTATTAAGCCTGTCCTGCTACTTGATTCTGATCTGGGAAATAAGTCACTGTATCACAGAACAAAATGAAATGAAACTGTTTTTTTATGTGGTCCAAATGATATTGTGGATTAAATAGTGCCCTCTGGTAACAAGCTTCCCTGCAGTGTTGAACAGAAAAAGAAGAAACAGAAAACATTTATTTATCTTGGTCTTAAATAGAAAAAAAATCTTTGTTAATTGCTGACAAAGCATTCATCTAGAAGCCCTGCTTTTAAAATTATTTAGTGACATTTCCCTACTGAAACTGAAATGCAGAAAACTAAGGTGGTTAATTTTGTCTTAACAGGTGAAAGACTTGGATAATCGTGGATTGTCAAGAACGTAATTTGCCTTCAGGTGTATCATAATAAGCACTGATCAAGCCTTTGCCTGTGAAGCAGATGATTTTTTTTTATACTGTTTGTCAGTAAGGAATTGGGATTTAAACGTCCAGGAATTCCCGTCCTCATGCGTTGAATCTGTGTTAGAAGGAATGATTTTTATAAATACAAACCAGCTACCAAAATCCCAAATAGTAGCTTTATGGTAGGATAATTAAAAAGGGGATGGAAAAAGTGTGCATATTTGTTTATTTCCCCCTGTCCCTTCCCTTTTAAATGAGTATAGGTCTTTAAGATAAAAACTGACATATGTCAGCAATTGAATCACTCTCCTATCTCTTGTATCACAGCTGTCTTTCCTACCTACTCTACCTGTGTAAATGGGTTGAGACCATAGTTTTTTGTTATGTGCCTTCAAGTCATTTCTGACTTATAGCAAACCTAAAGTGACCCTGTCACAGGGTTTTCTGGGCAAGATTTATTGCCTTTGCCTTCCTCTGAAGCTGAGAGAGAGTGACTCAAGGCCACCCAGTGGGTTTTCATGGCTGAGCAGGGATTTGAACCCTGGTTTCCCGAGTTGTAGACCAGTGCTCCAACCACCACACCAAGCTGGCCTTTATTCAGCATATCAAGAAAAAAACATCCCTCGGTCCACTGAAGGAATCCAAGTTCACCTGTATATAAATTCTACTTGCCATTTTCATACACATTCAGGAAATTTAAAACAGAGCATTAACAATCACTGAAGGATTTTCTGTTCACTGTTGGAGGATGGGAATTTTGTTGGGTTGAAAAAAGATCTGGAGACTGGCCATGGCTTTTCTTTGTACTCTGCAATCAAATTTTGGGCCAGCTATTAATATCACAGGTGTTTGTGACATAACAAAAGACAGTCAGTTTCCTTTTCTACTACCACTAACTCTGATTGGGAAGGGAGTAGAGAGGGTGAACATGTGCTGAGTATCTGTAGATACTCAACAAAACTACTGTTCAAAAAAGGAAGAAAAGCCTGTCTTACGTAGCACAAATAACCACAGACCTTAAATATACCTTCATCTGTATGGTTGAGTGTCTCCTTTCTTCACTTGAAATGGAATTCCCTGTACATTAAATGGATTTTCCAATCTTACTCTGAAGCCAAATTACAGTATTATAATTGTAACATTGCATTCACTTTTGCCTTGTTCTGCATCACAAGAAGAGCCCTGCGGTAGAAAAGGTTTGGCACAAAAACAGTCTTAAGGGTCCGTTCAAAGCTGCATTTCTGGGCAAGTGTGGTTACTTTTATATAAAGTTGTTATATAGCCAGTTGTTCTCTACCTTTAGTCTTTCAGATGTTTTTAACTTCAACTCCCAGCATCCCTGATCATTGGTCATGCTGGCTAGGGCTTTTGAGAGCTGAAGTCTGAAATAACTAGAGACCTACAGATGGAAAAACACTGGCTTAAATCTGGCACATATAATTTGAAGCTTGTATTCCCCCCCCCACCACCTTACCTTTTCCAATATTAACATAGTTGGAACTGCACTGGTCTTTACTTAGGAAAAAAAACCTGCTTAAATATACTATAGTGAAATGTACTCCCAGGTAAGTGGGTACAAGATTGTAATCTTAAGCTAATGGAAAATAATCACATACCTAGCTGAAAGTTTAATACAGGCAATAGGCTACTTGCTGTTAGCTCTTTGCTCTATTAATTTCACCAATATTTTAAAATAACAGCATCACAGCCATTACTATGAATTTTGTGTTGTTTGCGGAAATTATTTTGTTCTGTGTCATCTCATTGTGGGATAAACTGGAAAACCAGATGTATAGGGCTGAAATCGTGTATGTGCTTACCTGAGAGTAAGCCCCACTGAATTCAGTATGGCCTGCCTCTAAGTAGACACGTCTAGAAATATACACACTTTATACATGAAAACAAGGACTTGTGCACATTACACCTACAACAATAAGAATGGAGGAGAGATGCATGTTTTCATTCACAACAAATGCTTAATATCTTTTAAAAGATCTCCCAGACTTTTTGTTGCAGTGGACTTGACAAGTCCTCTCTAGCAACCAACCTCTTGCAAACAACGAAAGAGATACTAGTCTGGCAGTGAATCCCCTTGAGTTCAGTTACCATTATTTTCAAGAATACTTGCAAAAGGCTGCAAAAGTTTTATTGTGGCATGAAGTTTCCTGGAGTGGAAAATTTGGCTTTAGTTCAAGAAATTTTAAAGTATGTGCCTTCCAAATTGCCAGTTGATTTCTGAAGAGCCCATGTACTTCATAGGATAAGTGGTACTTGCACGTGGTTCATTAGTGCTTTCCTCTGAATGTAGATGACAACAGCTGATATTCCCAGGCAGTCCCCCTTCCAAGCCTGGTCCTGCTTAGCTTGCAAGATCAAATGGCCTTCAGGGAACTGAGCCAGCTTCTCCCAACACAAAATGTGTTGTAGTATGACCCATATTTCCTTGGAAGTAAGTTGTTTTCTCTTCCAAGAGGCACAGTCTGCTCCCTGGTAAATCTGCAGCCTCAAAGAGAAATCTACTCCCCAACCCCTCCCTATGCCTCCTTGCATTCAATGGGGCTTACTTCTCAGCAGATCAGCGGAGAAGCCTCCAGTGGTTACCAGGAGCCCAGTGCACTTAAAAGTTACACAAAAAAAGATCAATGGTTCTTAGCCTGTGGGCCAGGGACCCACAGGGTCTGCAATGTCCTCACAAGGGTCCATGAAGGCTTGAAGACTGCTCAGCCCACCTCCCCCCCTGCAATGGAGTGGCCATGTGACAGGAGCCAAGGGGCTGGCTGGCTTGGCCTGTGCATTGCCATTCAATCCACACCAGCCACAAACTTGCAGGCAAGGTTTGCTTTTTTTGGATTATTATTTTTTTAAGAATATTTTCAAGCTGTGAATACTTAAATCCGTGGATACCAAATCTGTGGATATGGAGGGACAACTAATTATTATTATTAATGTCAGAAAGAAACTCTTCCAGAACACGGCCTCACAGCCCAGAAAAAATACTAGGGAAAATCTACAAAACCCAACACTTGCAAATAATAATAATAATAATAATAATAATAAAATTTATTTATATCCCGCCCCTCTGTGAGCAATCGGGGCGGCTTACAACAATAAAATAGTACACAGTATAAAACAACTCAAAATCCCTTCCCCCCCTTAAAACATTATTAAATTAATACAAATTAAAATCAGTATATAATACAATTTATTAAAAACCTGAGCGAGCAGCATCAGTTTGGAGGTCCAGAAGCAACCTCCAGAGGGGGTCTGAGGCCGGGGTTAGCTATTCTGGAAAAGCCTACCTGAAGAGACCCGTCTTGACAGCCTTTTTAAAGCTGTCTAATGATGTCAATAGGCGGATCTCATCTGGCAGGCCGTTCCACAATTTGGGGGCGACAGCCGAGAAAGCCCTCTGGGAGGTGGTCGCCAGCCTAGGTCTTTGTGGCTGCAACAAATTCCTCCCAGAGGACCGGAGAGCACGGGGAGGATTATAAGGGAGAAGGCGGTCCCTGAGATAGCTTGGGCCCAAGCCATTTAGGGTTTAAAGGTGATAACCAACACCTTGTACTGGGCCCGGAAGCTGATAGGCAGCCAGTGGAGGGACCTCAGAACTGGAGTAATGTGGTCCCTCCTAGATGTTCCAGAAACTAGCCTGGCTGCCATATGTTGTACCAGCTGTAATTTCTGAACTAAGCACAAGGGTAGCCCCATGTAGAGTGCATTACAGAAATCAAGACGTGAGGTTACCAGCGCGTGCACAACGGTCTCAAGATCCCTTACTTCCAGAAAAGGGTGCAGCTGGCTTAACAGCCGAAGCTGATAACAAGCGCTCCTGACTGTCACATTTACCTGATTTGTCATCAGGAGCAACGAGTCAAGGAGCACCCCTAAATTGCGAACACAGTCACTGGAGGAGAGTGTGACCCCATCCAGGACCCCACCCAGGGACAGGATGATTTCCAGCAGATAATGGACCATCAACCAACCATTAGCCAAGTAGACACTAATCCTCCTTGCATTTCTATACCCAGAAACTAACCATTCAATCACACAAATTTACATATCCTCCCCAACAGGGGTCCACAGCATATAAACTCGACACACATACACCCCTACACAACCCTTCTCTGAGGATGCCAGCCACAGATGCAGGCAAAACTTCAGAAAAAAACTTCCAGAACACAGCCTAGGAAAAACTATGGAGGCCGGTTGTTAAAGCCTTCGACTTCACAACTACTTTGACCCTCCAGCTGTTTTGGATTCAAGCACCCAGAATCCCTGGCTTGTTGGGGCTTCTGGGAGTTGGAGTCCAAAACAGCTGGAGGGCCAAAGTTTGGGAAGGGGCTGTAAATGTAAAGCCTGCCTGGGCGGAGGGAAAGGGAGGCGGAGGAAGGAAGGAAAGGGCGGCGTGAGGGCCTCAGAAAGAGAGAGGTCTCTATCTCCAGCCATCCTTCCTTCGGCCACCATGCTGCTTTCCCCCCGTCCGGGCCCAAGCAAGGGGCGGAGTTGGGGCCGGGCTCCTCGGGCAGCGGATGCCTCTCCTCCTCGGCTCCTGCTCTGGCCCTCCTCCTTCTCCTTCTCCTTCTCCTCCTCCTCCTTCTTGGGCGGGAAGCGGCGCTTCCTGAGAGGCCGGCGGGCTCCTCGGTGGCGGTGGCGCCGGGCAGGTGAGGCTGCGACGCCCCGCCGCTTTCCTCACACCTTCCCCTTCCCAGCTTGGGGGAGAAGTTACTTTTATTTATTTATTTATTTATTTTGAGGTTTACTTCACCCCTTAGATAGAGGCTTCCCACCACCACCAGCACGCTGCGTGGAAGATTCTGGGTGTTGTAGTCCGAGAAAGGAACTTTGGGAAGGTTTAGTTACACCCTATCCCACACACACGCACACACACAGCGGCCACGGGTTCGGTTTTGGGGCGGGAAAGTTTTGGGGTGACATTTTAAAGTTGTATTGGGTTTTAATGTCGGTCGCCTTCTCCTGCCTCCCCCTTTCCATCTTCGTCTTACCTTCTCTTCCCTCCCAGCTCGGAGAAGTTACTTATTTTGTTTGTGTGTGTGTGTGTGTGTGTGTGTGTGTGTGTGCACTTCATCTCTTAAGCTCTTTTTTTAAAAGTGTGTTTTAGTGGAATAGTAAAAGATGCTATGCTTAATTTTTTATTTTTTTAAACATCTAAGGACAAATCTAATACATTAACAAAACTACACAGGCACACATAAGACACTACTCATAATCATTCTACATACATTTTAGATACTACTAAAACATACATTACTCTTTAATTTATATTCTCCCTCCCTCCCTTCCTCTCTCTGTCTCTCTCTCTCTATAAATATACAGGATACTACTAACAAACATACATTACTCTTTAATTTATATTCTCCCTCCCTCTCTCTCTCTTTCTCTCTCTCTCTCTAAATATACAGGATACTACTAAGAAACATAAATTATTCTTTAATTTATCTCTCTCTCTCTTATATATATATATATATATATATATACACACACAGTTGTCCCTCCGTATCCACGGATTTGGTATCCACAGATTTAAGTATTCATGGGTTGAAAATATTCTTTAAAAAATAGTAATCCAAAAAGCAAACCTTGATTTTGCCATCTTATATAAGGGACACCATCTTGCTATGCCATTCCATATCATCCGACTTGAGAATTCATGGGATTTTGGTATCCACATGGGGGGGTGGAATGTCCTGGAACCAAATGCCAGCGAATATGAAGGGACAACTGTATACAAACACTTAAATACTTCCTCATAGCTAAGGGTTTCTCAACCTGGGGTCCCTGGAACCCTATAGGGTTCCCCAAGAGTTTGCCAGGGGGGGTTGCAAGATTGAAAGGGGGAAAATTGTTTTTATTTTTATTTTTTTGTTGGAGCTGTAGAGATAATAATAATTTTCAGGCAGGGGTTCCCTGAGACCTGAAAATTGTTTCAAGGGTCCCACCAGGGTAAGAAGGTTGAGAAAGGCTGGCTTAGAGCCTCCATGCTGCATGGAGGATTCTGGGTGTTGTGGTCCAAGAAAGGAACTTTGCCAAAGTTCAGGGACTCCATAGCCCGCACACAGTGGTGTCCTTCCAGCCCCTGGGCATTTTTTGAAGGCACTCTATAGAAGTTTGTGGGAGGGGAAGTTTGGGGGTTGATATTAGCTGGCTAGGAGTGCTAGGTCCAGAAATAAAAAAAAGTAGTGTTCTGGATGCCAGCCATGCCCCTTTCCTGGTTACTCCATTTCATCCTCCCCTTTCTTCCACCCCATCCCCCTTATTCTTGAATGTAATGAAGTGAGCTACCTATATAGTCTAAGAAGGCCAGCCTGCAATGCCTTTATTAGTCTTTAAGGTACCATAGAACACTTGTTCTTAACCTTTTCCTTACCAGGGATCCCCTTTAAATATCTTTTGTTGCCATGGGCCCCCAAGACTTAACTCAAGATTTAAAACCCTAATAATAAAAATGTTGATGACAATCATCATCATCATCATCATCATCACAACAATACAGTCAGACCCCTCTATCTGCTGGCGATTGGTTCTAGGGGTTCTGTGGATACCGAAAACCATGGATAATAGTGAACACCATTGAAAATAATGGGACTTCCAGTTTAAAATACCATAGAGTTGCCTTGGAGGACCTAGAAAATGGCTAGAGAGGACACATTTTCTCTATGTTAGGTAATGCTGTTTTGTGGCCCGTGGATAATTGAATCAGTGGATACGGGGGTCCTACTGTAATACTTGATAATAATAATACAATTATACCATCCATTAAGCCTTCCCTCAGAAGCACTAGAGTGGGAGGGAAGATTTTTCTTCTTTATCATCCTGCAAGTTAGTGGCTGGAGTGGATTGAATGGCAATGCACAGGCCAAGCCAGCCAGCCACCCTTTGTCTTGACTCCTATCACATGGCCACTCCACTGCAGGGAGGAGGTGGGCCAAGCAACTTTCAAGACTTCATGGACTCCCTGTGAGGACATTACAGACCCGCAGCGGTCCCTGGACCCCAGGTTAAGAACCACTGTTTTGTTGTATCTGTATATTCTGTTCGGTGACTTGAAGCATGTTTAGCTCCCATTTGCCTTAGGGTCACCATAAATCAGAAAAGTGCAACAACAACAACAATAAGCTGTTTCAGAGGGGGAGGTTTTCTACCCCACTTTAGTGTTTCAATGCATATATTTCTGCAGACCATATGCCTCCCCTCTTCACTGATATGTTAGTTTTCTGTGTAGCTGATGGAAGCCCACCAAAAGATGAATGTTTTGAAAATAATTTAGGTTAGTAGTGCATAGCAGGAATGGGAAGGACGCGACTCCAGATGTTCAACTGCGATTCCCATGACTGTACTGGCTAGGGCTGATGGGAGTGATGGCCATCAACATCTGGAAGACCATAGTTTCCCCAGCCCCAGTGGATAAGATGGCAGGGGCGGGTTATTTAAAAAGAAAAGAAAATGAAAAGTTGCTTGTTTGCCAGTCTGTTCCACCACCCCGTCAGTCGCTGCTGCCCCTATTTGAAGAATTTTAAAAGTCGCTGCAATTCACTGGATGTAGCATTTTCCTTATTAGTATTTGCATTTGTATTTGTATAATTATTCTCTCTAACAGCAAACTTGCTTGAGTGCCTATCATTTTGAAACCAGATATAAATTTGTGGCTTCTATTTGCTCAGGGGACTCTGCAAGTAATATAAAAAATGTATTTGTAGATTAAAAGAAAAGGCTCTATTAAAAAAAAACTGGGGGGGAGAACGTCATAAGGGAACTATGTGTCTGTTCATTAAGTCTATGATTGGGAGCAGCTGAGATACAAACAAGACTGTGAAAGCATGGAAGGAGAGAAATTGACTTGCTTAAGTCCCTGTAACTTTTTAGTGAGTAAGAATTTGGGGTGTAGGATTAATGGATATGCTCTCTTAAAATCTGTCCTCCTTCAGCGCCATACAGGAATATTTGGGAAGAAGGGGAAAGATAAAAGAACACCATTTCCACATCTCACTCTCCAGAATTGTTTTTTTTCCCCTTCTCCTTATAAGATCATGTTCAAATTCAGATCTGTGGTGGTGCCACCATATCGCAGAGGTGGAAATGGTGTAGCTCTCCATATGTTTTCAGACTGCAACTCTCAGCATTCTTCAAAGTTGTGTAGGGCTATTGGGAGTTGCAGTCTAACAACATCTGGAGGGTTGTGCAATACCCACCCCTGCTATATAGCGCACTGGGGAGATTAATGGAAAAATGATATGTTATCTGTCCCAGTGCTTCTCAGGCAATCTGATGTGGAAGACTGGCAGTTTTATTTTTCTAGTATGCCATATTTGGCTATACTATAATAATGTGAATTATTGAGATATAAAGATGGAAGTATTTCAGAGATAAATTGTCCAATCACTGAGATTTGTGGGTGTATTTCCTGCATATGCTGTTAAAAAACTCCCCCAAAATGCTCGGTAGACCTCACAACAACCCTGTAAGGTAAGTTGGTGGATTCCTCCCCCTTCTCAGTGTTCCACACTTTTCCAGGAGTTGCTGGGGGTGACTCGCTCTGTTGCCCAGTGCTGCCATCACCAGTTGACTGTCTGGGTCCCGTTGCAGCGTTAGCAGTGTCATCCTGCCACCGCCGCCAGTTGACTGTCTGCGTCCCAATCTGGGCCATAGATTGAGTGGCAGGAGTGGATTGTGAGGTGGAGAGGGAATTTGCATGTGGGTGATTGGTTGGGTGTGTTTCCTGAGCAGCCAATCAGCACACTGGGAAAGGCAACATACCCAAGAGTTTTACTGTATACAAATAGATTGGCTACAGCTGTTTGTTTCTTAACTGGAAATTCTCGGCAAATCAGCAGTTAATGGCTTTGAGTAGCACGGTTCTAGGAGCCTCCGTGGTGTAGTATTTGAGTGTTGAACTAGTACTCTTGGAGACCAGGGTTCAGACTCTTGCTCAGTTGTTGAAACCCACTGAGAGACCCTGGGCAAGTTATGCTCCCTCAGCCTCAAAGGAAGACAATGGCAAACCCCATGATAAATTTGTTTTAGACTAGTGACCATAAGTCAGAAACAACTTAAAGAGACACAGCAACAACAAGTACTGTTTTATCCATTCCCATCTGTGGAAATTCCACTTTTCCTAAGAGACCTGAGCACAGTACTACAAGACTTCTAATCCATGCTTTCTGGCGCAGATACGCTGTAACACCATGTTATATGTCCATCCTACTTGTATCCTTTATACATAAATTTAACAAATCATGGTGAACATCCTTCAGTTCAGAGCATCTCCAATTGCTTCAGTTCTCCATAGAAAAGGTACTGGAGCTGTCAGTATTCTAATTCTGCAACAGTGTTATTCTGCAAATAATTTTTTAAAAAGCTTGGGAGTTTGAATGTTCATGACATCATATACAATGAAAAATATGGGTTTTGTGATATAGTGTTTTAAGTAGTTGGGTCTCTAGTTTGTCCCATCCTTAGCATTTGGGACAAACTAATGTAAAATGTACACATATTTCAAATTAGAAATCAAAGTGAACAAAATCTGTGTTCTCAGATGTTCTGTTGTGAATTTGATGGCAATGTGAATTATTGAGATATAAAGATGGAAGTATTTCAGAGATAAATTGTCCAATCACTGAGATTTGTGGGTGTATTTCTGGTCTGTTGAAAGAGAAACTTTTTGGTCAGGAGGTATGAGACCTTCTCTATTGCAATGTTACCGTTCTGGGTTTATTCTGCTCCAAAGTGGCACTCTCTTTGTTACTCCATTCTTTGTGCAGTTCAGAGTGTATCTGCACTGCACAAGTATAGCAGTTTGGTCCCACTTAACTTCCATAACTCTGTCCTATGGTATTTGAGATTTGTAATTTGGTGAGGTACTTAGAGTTCTCTAGCCAGTCCCCTGAACTACACTAATAGAGCTGTCTGTTAGAGAATGGTAACTTTGTTGTTATCTGCTGTCAAGTTGATTTTGACATACAACAACCCTATGAATGAGACTCCTCCAAGTCACCCTATCATCACCTGCCCTGCTCAGGTCTTGCAGACTCAGGGCCGTGGTTTCCTTGGTTGAGTCTCTCCGTCTGGGATGCAGTCTTCCTCTTTTCCTCCTGCCTCCTACCTTACCAAGCATTATTCTCTTTTCTAGAGAGTCCTTTCTTCTCATGATATTGTCAAAGTACTACAGTCTTAGTTTAGTCATCTTGGCTTCTAGGGAGAGCTAGATTTGCTGTAGGACCCATTTATTTGTCTTTTTTAGCAGTCCACAGTACAGTATTTGTAGAACCCTTTTCCTTCACCACATTTCAAATGAGCGGGTTTTCTTCCTATCTGCTTTCTTCACTGTCCAGCATTCACAACTGTACATAGAAATGGAAAATACAATGGCATGGACAATCCTAACTTTAGTATTCAGTGATTGTCTAGTTCCTTCTAAGTCTTAGTCTTCTTCTGATTTCTTGACTGCACTCTCCATTCTGATTAATCACTTAGCCAAGGTATGGAAAACCTTGAACTATTTCAAAGTCTTGGCTATTTTAAAATGATGCAAATCATCTGTGGTCATTATTTTTGTTTTCTTAATGTTCATCTATAAACCTGCATTTGTACTTTGTTGCTTGACTTTCTTCAGTAATCGTTCCAGATCTTCACTGTTTTCTGCTAGTAGTATGGTGTCACCTGCATATCTTAAATTGTTGATGTTCCTGCCTCCAATTTTCATGCTTCCTTCCTCTTAGTCAAATACTACTTCATGAAAATTAATATTCTAGGATTCCATAGGATCGAGCCATGGCAGTTATAGTGCTACAGTTGTGTAGTTTGATACACCAGTAAGAGGCAAATGTTTTACTGTTTATGCTTACTGACAGTTCTAAACTTTCTGACAGTTCATAGCTTACTGACAGTTCTAAACTTCCAAGATTTTATTTTAGAAGATAGTTTAACAGTTTTCAAAACTTTGCCAAATGACTTAGCCATAATTTAAGATTCAAATGTAAACAGAATTTCCGTTGCTTCTGACCTGGAAATAATTCAAATTCCATTGTGATAAAAATGTGCTAGAGCAGTATTCCTCAACCAGGGAGACACCAAATGTTGTTGGACTTCAGTTCTCAGAATCCCTTAACATTACCAGTGCTCTCTGAGGTTTTGGAGAGTCAAAGCCCCACAATGTCTGGAGGCTACCCTGCCATCCCCCACGAAACATGATTTTGCGTGAATCCCAAATCAAATTAACATAGTGTTTATTGGCTAGCATTCTATTGAAGCTTTCAGCTGGTTTGTTTAGGGGACATGGAACTGATGCAGGCAATCGCTTGGGATTTTGTGTAGGCCACAAGAGGAGGGATGACCCTCTTCTTCATGCCGAGCATAGAAATGCAGTGGGGTACCGGAGGAGGAGGAATAGAGCCCTCTGTCAGGATAGTCCTCAGTGGGCTAGTCAAAAACATTGCAGGCCAGTAAGGTTTGTTTGGACTTATTTTTGAGTTTGTGTGAGGCTGATCAGGATAGGTGGGCTTCTACTGACCATTGTATGTATCTTTATTAAGTAGGGAGTCCCACTGGTAAATACAGTTTTCCAGAAAGTTTTGCTAGAATTGTACTCTCATTGCTGTACTGTGTATCCATTATGTTCTTTGCTGCTCATTAAGACAGAAAGACCATTTCACCATCAAAGTAGGTTTTCACAGCCATATGTTTGTGACTCTTGACTTTTCTAACCCCCTCCTTTTTTTATTTAATCTGTAGAGTGTGTGCTGTTTGTCAGCATGGCAGTACCTTTTGTAGAAGACTGGGACTTGGTACAAACACTTGGAGAAGGTGCTTATGGAGAGTGAGTATATGCAACTTAGAGACCTATGACACAGCTGGTGGAGGTAAATAGTATAGCTTGCAGACTAAAGGTGAACTCTATATGTTTTTGACGTATTCACAAACTTTTCAGTATTAGTGTACAGGGAAAAAAATAGTATATTATAAAACTAAAATATTTAAAATGTCAGTGATGCCAGTATATGTCACAGGTATGTTCTATTGGGAAAGATTGGGATGGACTAAAAAACATTTGCATTGCATAGGCAGTTCTGTTTTCTAGAGGGAAAAGTTGTACTATGGATGACAGGCAAAGTTTAGAGTGATAGATAACTTAGCAATGATTTCTAAGGTAGAAATATATTCTGAAACCCTCCTTGTCATCTCCCCCTTAGAGTTCAACTGGCAGTGAACAGACGCACTGAAGAAGCAGTTGCAGTAAAAATGGTTGACATGAAACGTGCTATAGAATGTCCAGAACAGATTAAGAAGGAGATCTGTATCAATAAAATGTTAAATCATGAGAACATAGTGAAGTTCTATGGACATCGGCGGGAAGGCACTGTTCAGTATCTCTTCCTAGAATATTGCAGTGGAGGGGAGCTATTTGACCGAATAGGTACGGAAGGTTGTGGGGGGTAGATTAATTTCTAGCAGTGGGGCTGTTTCTTTTAGTAGTGTGGAAATTGGGTTCACTTTCTTCATAAAGCTAAGAGATCTGCTGTGAACTGTATCAAATTAAACTGTGCTTTAAATTATGCTGTAAAACCAATTAACTCATGCATTTAAATTGCATGGATTAAACTGAGAACAGTCGTCCCTTCATATTCCCGGGTTTGGAATTCGTGGTTTTGAGTATTCACGGATTTGCTTCTCCACCCATGGCCCCGCGGTGGGGTGGGCGAAAGGAAAGGGGATGAGGCCAGATTGCTCCTTCGCCCTCCCTTCGGCAGTGGCGGGGGCATGGCAGCAGCAGCGGCAGAGGCCTAGGAGGGCACGGAGGTCATGGGACAAGTGGCGCGAGGTGCAGGAATGACGGCAGCGGAGAAGGTCCGGGAGGGCACGGGGGAAAGGGGCGAGGGGCGGGAAGGGTGAGAATGGCGGCAGCAGCGGCGGAGAAGGTCCAGAAGGGCACGGGGGGAAGGGGTGAATGGTGCAAGGCACGAGTATGGTGGCAGCAGGGGTTCGGGAGGCCTATTTTTATTCATGTTTTTTTCATATACATGGGGGTCTTGCACCCCTAACCCCCATGAATATGAAGGGACGACAATAAATTAATTTAATTTATATGCCACTTTTCCATGGTGGGCTGTGCCCAGAGGGACTCAAAGTAAACATGAGATACCAAAATATCACATCTTGAAACTGAACTGGTTTTTGAAGTACCATCTGTGCACCACATCCTGGCTCAAAGGTACCTGGAGAAGTATCATGAGCATCTTTACTCTCCAAAGCCTGAACATTTTCCAGAAGAATTTTGTTTATTTTGAGGGCCTAGGATTTTTGTATGCATGCAGACTGTTACAGTGCACCCTTGAATTTTAAGTGGTTGAGCTTGGTTGTTGTAGTCTTGCAGGGACTTGTAAATGTATTCAAAACGAAGTAACCTGAAGCTAGACCTGGAGAATTGTGTGGCCCTCCAGATGTCATTGGACTGCAGCTCTAATCGGCTGTAGCTAGCATGGTCCATGTTGAAGAATCATGGGACTTGCAGTCAAGCAGCACCTATATTCACTGGCCTTGCCTTCAACTAAAATCATTCTGTGCACTTTTGAAGAATTCACAGGCATTTGAATTATGTTATTTTCTCTTGTAAATGCTACTGTGATGCATAATCTCTACAATTTGTTGAAGCCATAACTATTTCAGGGTAAATAATAACCTAAATGTTCTAGTAGGTGAAGCAAGTTACTAATAATGTTCACTCTGTTAGCTGCTAAATGATGATACGATGTCTTTGTGTAGAGCCTGATGTAGGGATGCCTGAAGCTGAAGCACAGAGGTTTTTCCACCAGCTTATAGCTGGGGTGGTAAGTTTCTTCATGCTGATTTTTCATAATCCAAAATAAAAAATAAAATTTGAAAAGGGGGAGGTTAATAGCTTGTGTCATTCTTTTAAAGGTCTATCTACATGGTCTAGGAGTAACACATCGGGATATTAAACCTGAGAATTTGTTGCTGGACGAAAGAGGTAAGAAAGAAATGGTTTGGTTTGTGTGTGTGTTTGCCTTCGAGTTGCCTGTCAACTTACTGCAACCCAATTTGCATAGGATTTTCTTAGGCAAGGAGTACTCAGAGGTGGTTTGCCATTGCCTTCCTATGAAATTTAGCCTACAGCATCTGGTATTCCTTGGTCATCTCCCATTAAAGTATTTACCGAGGCTGACCCTACTTAGATGGAATCTGATGCCTTCAGGGTTTTTAGGCCTGGTCTAGCTCTAATGGGAGTCAGTGTGGTGTAGAGGTTTGAAAGTTGGACCACAACTCTGGAGATCAGGATTCATATCCCCACTCAGCCATGGAAACCCACTGGATGACTGGGTAAGTCACACTTTCTCAGCCTCAGAGAAAGGCAGTGGCAAGTCTCCTCTGAACAAATCTTGCCAAGAAAACCCCATGATAGGTTCATCTTAAGGTCACCATAAGTCAAAAGCAACTTGAAGGCACACAATAACAACTAGCTGTAATGGTTTGAAAATCTGCAGCTTCTAGAAAAGAGGAAAGTAGAAAATTTCCTGTTAACAGCCCCCCCCCCCAAAAAAAAATTCATTTCAGACTTCAGATATAATAGATTTTCCTTGGTTTTTTTCTGGGCTGTGAGGCTGTGTTCTGGAAGATTTTGCTTCTGACATTTCACCTGCATCTGTGGCTGGCATCTTCAGAGAATGGATGGGTAGGAGTGTGTGTGGGATTTATATGTTGTGAACCCCTGTTGGGGAGGATATGTAAATTTGTGTATTTGAATGGTTAGTTTCTGGGTATAAAAATGCAAGGATAATTAGTATCTGTTTGGCTAATGGTTGGTTGATGGGCCATTAACTACTGCAATTCCTTCTGTCCCTGGGTGGAATTCCTTTGTAAGTGTTGAGTTTTGATTCTATTGTTTTTCAAAATTGGAAGCCAGATTTTGTTTACTTTTAGGGTTTCTTCTTTCCTGTTGAAGTTGTCCAGGACACCAGATATATTTTAACCAGATATATTTTAAGGCCATAACTGAAGGAGCCAAGCACATGTTGACTGGAAGGGAGTTCCACAGCTGTAGGGCCACCACTTAGTAGGTTCTGTCTCGTATACTTGCCAACTTAACTAGTTTCCCCAGCAGGTACATGAACATAAGTATTTCTGCATGCGTGTGCTTAGGAGCACTCTGTTACTTATACAAATAATCTTGTTGCCTTGCTCAACCACATGGATGCTTTCTCTGTTACAATGTGCATGTGTTTACCGTAGGACCCCCTTATCCGCTGGGGATTGGTTCTGAGGTCCCCGTGGATACTCAAAACCATGGATAATAGCGAATACCATTGAAAATAATGGGATTTTTAAATGCTGTTTTAAAATACCATAGAGTTGCCTTGGGGGACCTAGAAAATAGCTAGAGAGGACACATTTTCTAGGAAGACTATGGCAGGTGTGCTGTTTTGTGTCCCATGGATAATTGAATCAGTAGATAATGAATCAGTGAATAATGAAAACTTCTGAATAATTATCCACTGAATAATCCTAGATCAATTTTACTTTACTGTGCTTTAAACAAAAATGGGGAAGAGGTAGGATGATCAATAGCATAATTACTTTCTGTTTGTGTTTGATTAGATAATCTCAAAATATCTGATTTTGGGCTAGCAACTGTGTTTAAATACAATGGACGTGAGCGGTTGTTGAACAAGATATGTGGCACACTCCCATATGTCGCACCCGAGGTCCTTAAAAGAAAAGAATTCCATGCTGAGCCAGTCGATGTTTGGTCTTGTGGAATAGTACTCACTGCAATGTTGGCAGGAGGTAAGAGCTTCTACTGACGTTTTAGTTCATAAAACAAAGGACCTTATGATATTAGTAATATAATTATAATTGAATCTTGTATATTATCTTTTGGGAATTCAGGACATTTATTTAGAACTCCATGTAGCCATATTCAAAAGGGGTAACTTAGAGGACTAGTTAGCAGCAAAACACTTCCTGTGCTGAAGCATCCTCATGAAAATTGCTGAGAATAATTTCCCACTGTAGCTTTACCTAAACAAAGCTCTCTTCCATCTTTTAATCTGCCCTGAAAGCCCAGCCATACTTTCCACATCGCTTTCAATTACAAGTGTCCCTTCATATTCGCTGGGGTTTGGTTCCAGGACCCTCCGTGGATACCAAAATCTGTGAATACTCAAGTCCCATTATATGCAATAGCATAGCAAAATGGTGTCCCTTATATAAGATGGCAAAATCAAGGTTTGCTTTTTGGATTATTATTTTTTTAAGAAAACAGTTGTCCCTCCATATCCACGGATTTGGTATCCACAGATTTAAGTATTCACGGCTTGAAAATATTCTTTAAAAAATAATAATCCAAAAAGCAAACCTTGATTTTGCCATCTTCTATAAGGGACACCATTTTGCTGTGTCATTGCATATAATGGGACTTGAATATTCACGGATTTTGGTATCCATGGTGGGGAGGAGGGTCCTGGAACCAAACTCCAGTGAATATGAAGGGACAACTGTATTTTCAAGCCGTGAATACTTAAATCCGTGGATACCAAATCCGTGGATATGGAGGGATAAGTAATTTCATTTCTTCCCCCCCCCCTCCAAAATTAACTTTAATTATATATTGATATAAACTTCAGTTTATATCAGTATCCAGGTCGTGCGCCCCTATCCGCAGGAAATGTTCCTGTAGTTACTGTTTACATGTGAATTCGTGGATAATAGCAAACCCTATTAAAATAAAAGACTTCCAGTACAAGCATACCATAGAGTTGCATTGGAGGACCTAGTGATTCCTAGACAGGAACCTCTCTAGGCATTTTCTAGTGCCACTGTATGGATTGTGTCTCTATTATTTCAGCTGTGGATAACTGAAACCATGGATATTGTTTCCATGGATGGTGGGAGGAGAGCGACCTGTAAAATTGAGAGAATAAAGGAACAACCTCCTACACAGAATCCTTAAAAAACTGAATTAATATACCTCCAGCAATTATTTTGCCACTGTATCGTATTTATATTGGATGGTTACGTAGCCTAGGGAGAAAATTCAGTTAAATTCATGTAGTTTAATATCATGCAGCATATAGCCATTGCAGAATATTGCTTTATAGAACAGCTGTGTAAATTGTATTTTAAAAAAAACAACAATACAAAACTCATCTTAAAGAAGATCTGCAATAATTTGTGGTAGGCAATATATAGAAGACAGAAATGCAGAAAATGAAGCTGGTATCCGGGCTGCACAGGTAATGGTTGCCTCCATTACCTGGAGGAAACAGGCCGGAGTCCATCCCTGCAGCTGCCACCACCACAATTGGTACTCTGCTGATTCAAAGCCAGAAAGGTGGCCTGCAACATGTGACCGAAGATCCCCTGCATGTGGCCAGCCTTGGTTGCATGCTGCGGGACCCCTGCCTGGCTTTGAATCAGCAGAGAAAATGGTGGTGGTGCAGTTGCAGGGATGGATTCCGACCTGTATGCGGGGTCCTATCCAGGTTTTAGCAGGTGGTAAGGGATGTAAACAGGTATTTTGTTATAACACTATAAAATCCTAACCCTACCCCATTTTGCCCCTGTCTGAGCCCTGTATCTGCCACAGGGATGGTGAGGACCACCCAGGGGCAGAACAGGGCAAATGCTCTGCGTCAGTGGACTGCAGGTCTCTGAGATGGGGGCAAGCTGGGGTATTTAGACCATGTAGATAAGCCCTAGGATATGAGCCAGTGGATTCAAATTAAAAGCAACCTCACTTTTATATCTTAGGAAAATCTTCTGATACAAGAGCTATTTGACAGTGGAATAGAGTAATAATATAATAATAATAAAATTTTATTTATATCCCGCCCCTCTGCAACGCAATCGGGGCGGCTTACAATATAAAAACCCCATACTCACAATACTCTAGCCCACCCACCCCTTAAAAGTACCTCAGAAAATTGTGGATTTTCCTTTGTTAGAGATTTTTAAACAGAGGTTGGATGGTTACTTTAACCATGTATTCCTGCATGGCAGGGGGCTGGATTAGGTGGTCCTTGCGGTTCCTTCCTACTCTATAAATCTGTGAGATATGAAAAGGAAATCCCTTCTCTCCTTTTATTCTACTACCAGTTTGGAAATATGGCCTTCTGGAAGTGGAAGTCAGATAGTAACATTTCTTCCAGGCAACTGACAATTTTTAATCTGTGGACAATGTGTTTCTTTTCTGGCAGAATTACCATGGGATCAACCTGTTGAAACTTGTCAAGAATATTGTGACTGGAAAGAACAGAAATCATACCTTGCTCCATGGAAGAAGATTGATTCATTGCCACTGGGTATTTCAACTGATTGACTGATCTTATATCTGTTTTGTGGCTTAATAGCTTTCTGATTAAGCTAGAGGGGATTTTTTTTCTGAGTACGGGTCACATCATATACTTCAAGAACATGGAAACTTCAAAATGTCTTGTAAAAAAAAAGGAATTTTTACTTTGACATTATGGTAAAATAGCAATGCTTTCTCAAGGGAGGGCCTCTCAGTTTAGATATAAATTATCTTACTAGCATTGTGTGAACTGACTCCTAAAGTTGTTGGCCTTGTATAACAATATTTTTGATTTCTTTGCAGCTTTGCTTATCAAAATATTAAATGAGAACCCCTCATCAAGACTGACTATAGCAGACATTAAAAAAGACAAGTGGTACACAAAACCTTTACAGAAAGGTAAATGTTTTTAATATATAGCTGTATCTCTTTCAAATATTATCACATTTGCTAATACTTTGATGATATCACATAGCTGCATAGTGGTGTAATATATACAGTACCGTTCAGTAGAGTATGTCGCATATTACAACCCCTTATATTCCTCAGTTAGAGATCCCAAGCTGTTTTAATCTTAATTGAGGATAGGACTAGCCCTTATGATAGTGGTGCAGAATGTACAGTTCTCCAAATGTTGGTCTGTAGTTCTCATCAGCCCTTAGAGGTATAGCTAGTGGTAAAAGATCATGGGCACTCTGGCATCATCTGAAAAGTTACACGTTCCCCCTCCTTACTATAAGATTTCTTCTGCTTTTTCCTTCCATTGCTCATTGGTCCCATTTCTCAAGCAGTGTTGTTTCCAAGGCAGATGTGTGTGTCAGTCATCCTGGGTTCTTGATACATCCACGATTGACTTGAAGAGACACATGTATAAGTCCTTCCAGTATTACGATTTTTAGTGGGAACACCAATCTGAATGAAATTTCCAATATGGAAAGTAGGTCCCAATTTGCTTTTATGCAGTTTGGGAATAGATATTAATGATCATTGTGGAAATTTTGCAGATACAGCAGTTCTTTCATTTTCTTCTAGTCTTGCACAATTGATGTAGTCATTAATTAATTTGGCATGGATCTTCTTGAGTTTATGTCATTCTGTTCAAGTACAAATTAGTCTAGTCATGGAGGATGATGAGAATGATGATGGATAGGAGCAGAGTCAGAAGACTCTCCCTCTTGTTGTTGTTTAGATGCTACACGTTTGTCAAATACCTAAAGAAGACCGGCATGTTTAAAACTTCTGGCACTTCCAAAAGGATAAGCTTGCAAATAATCTCAGACAGCCTATTCATGAAGGCTGTTGTCCACTTCCAGAAACAATACTTTGTTCAATCTATAACAGTGAATGTCTATATTTATTTATTTATTGTATTTATATCCCGCTCTTCAGCCACAAAGGCTATCAGAGCAGAGTGGCTTACAAAAGGTCAATTTTACAGTTTACAATTTTACAGTCTACTTTTTTTAAAAAAAAAAATGGTGACAGTATATCTTTCTCTGTAGGCATAAAACGTTCTCGGGTCTCCTCAGGGGGACTCTCTGATTCTCCAGGAGGCTTTTCTAAGCACATTCGATCAGATATGGACTTCTCTCCAGTGAAAGGCACACACAGGTGAGATACCTTTGGTTTTGTGGCCAACTACCTCTTTGGAAATTATTACCTTCTGTTTGTATGCTATTTTCATTACCTAGTTGTGGTTTTATTAATAATCCAGGTGAAATTCTTTATAATATCTGAATATATTCGCCTCTTTCAAAGTAGTGATGGAAAAGTGGGGTATAAATTGAATAAATAAGCAGGAGTCTCTCTTAATTGTTGTGGATAACTGACATTGCAGTATGATATTACTGGTCTAGATGAATCATCCCAAGTAGCTGTAACCCTTCAGAGTAAAAATTGCTAGAAAATGTGACATTGCTGTGCACTCTAGTAATGTTTGTTTTCGTATATTTTCATTGTTGCAGTGAAGAAAAAAGGACTTGCTCCAATTCTCAGCCAGAACCTGGCACTGGCCTATCGTTTTGGGACAGTAGTCCTGCTAGTATTGACAAGCTAGTACAAGGAATCAGCTTCTCCCAGCCAGCCTGCCCCGAACACATGCTGCTGAACAGCCAATTGCTAGGCACACCAGGCTCTTCCCAGGTATTGTTGTGCTGTTAACAGTGGCTTTTCTGTTGGACCATTAACTTGTTGTCGAAACTTGTACTGGCATAACTGGTTTTGTTTTATTTCTTAAAACCGTTTCCCCCCTTTTCTATCCATTTAAAAATACTATTTATGTGGTGCAAGCAGAAACCATGTATATTCTTTATTTACAAATATTTATAAACTGCTTATATCTGAAGATTTCAGAACAATGTACAAAATTAATAAAGCACACAATATAAAATAGCAGTTATGTTGAAGGATAAATCTTTGAGCCAAATGCAGGATGAGTGGGAACTGCTTAACACTTTTTGGAAGAAATGTTGGCAAAATCTATGTAATCTAAAGGTTTGAAATGTTGAATGGATGGATTTAGTAATGTTGTAATCTACTGGATAGTAATTTTTGGTGGAATTAAAGGCTAGGAGTAGAAGTGTCAATGAACTATATAATCACCATAAGAAAAACATAAGATATAAGTTAGCAAATCTTGTTGAACTAAGTGGAAAATAGGGCAAACAAGCTTGGCGAAAATCTTCCTTTTTTTGTAATTTTGGTTTGGTTTTTTTCTTGTTGGTTGTTCCTATATATAGGAAATATTTAATAAAAAACATAGCAAAAAAAATAAAATCAATACATGGTATTTTCATTATCCATAAAGTGCATATAGGCTGAGCTATACACCAGGAAGGTTTGCAAATATAGTTATACCCCCGTATCCATGGAACCAATATCCACAGTTTCATTTATGAGCAAGACACAAAATAGGAACACATACCACAGTCACCTTGGAAAATGCCTAGAGAGGCATTTCTCTAGGCATCTTCTCAGTCCTTCAACACAACTCTATGGTTTTTATAAGAAGTCCTGTTTTAAAATAGGGTTCACTGTTATCCACAGTTTCTGGTATCCATAGTATGTCCAGGAACCAACCCCCCATGGATACGGGGGTCTGATTGTATTCAGTATGCATCTACAAATAAGAATTGTTGAAGTGTGTTGAATATCAGATGGAAGAGTATTCCACAGAGTGGGTGCCACCGTGCTAAGTGCCCTGACTACACTGAGATTCTAACAATTTTTGTACAACTTTTTTTTTTTACCACAATGCATCATTTTCATGAATATTTGTTGTCCAGCTTGCAGGTTAAAATCACCTTTGTTTGAAGGGAATACTTTTAAATGTTCTGTCTCTAGCTGACTTCTAGCATCTTTCTTTCTCTTCTCTCAGAATCCATGGCAGCGCTTAGTGAAGAGAATGACCCGGTTCTTTTTGAAGTTGGATGCTGTTCAGTCTTACGAGATCTTGAAGGAGGTTTGCGATAAGATGGGCTATATCTGGAAGAAAGGCTGCACAAACCAGGTAAATGGGTTAGATGATTATGGTGATATTTATTCATTTATATCCTGCTTTCCCCACAAAATATGGACCCAAGGCAGCTTACAAAAAATTAAATACAGATAAAAGAATAAATAAAAACATTCCAAAAAGTTATTGTTAAAATGCACTTCAGCTATTCTTAGACTTATAACCATTTAAAGCAAATCCATAGAAGATGGGATCAAAAAAACAACAACAGCACAACAAGATGCCATTAAAAGTCATTGTAATATATTCCTAAAAATCTGGAAAAATGAAAAGTTTTCACTTGCTGACAGAAGGACAGTAGGGAGGGAGTTCCAAAACCTGAGAGTAGCGACAGAGAAGGTTCTCTCCTGTATTCCCACAAAATGTTCCAGGGAAGGTGATAAGACCGGTAGAAGAGAGAGTCCACACATGTTCATATAGGAAGATACTGTCCTTCAAATAGTCTGGACCCAAGCTTTATAGGTCATCAGCAGCACTTTGAATTGTGCCTGGAAACTGATCCACTACCAGTGGAGCTGTTGTAAAAAGGGAATCATACCTGAAGATGCAATTTGGGGGGTTAGGGTGGGCCTTGGAGACACATTTACATTGCAGAGATCATTCCCTTTATGGAATGTAATGTCTGTTGGAGAGACCTTTATTCTGGGATATTTCTTATTTGGTTACTAGTTTTTGGAGAAAAATAGTTTTTACCACTGCTGCACATTCATTAGGGAACATATCCTGTTGAATGATTTGAGACTGATGTCTGATAAATGATTGAATTGAATTCTAAACCCATTCTCTGAGAGCGTATTATTTTTTTCTTCCAAGGTCACCATATCAACAACAGATAGAAGAAACAACAAACTGATTTTCAAAGCAAACTTGGTGGAAATGGATGAGAAAATTCTTGTAGACTTCCGCCTGTCTAAGGTATACCAAACTAAGTAACAAATTTCATTCCAAGAAAATGGGAAATGAATTCCCCCCGCCCCGTGTAACAGCCTTGCTAACAGTTTATTTGGCTTATTTACATATACATACATATTTTGCTTTCATGTAGTAATTGTGTCGGTACACTAGATGTATAAGTAAATTTAAGCTTATTTTTAGCTTTTTAAATGTTACCTTCTGTGAAGCTTGCTGTTTTTCTGATTTCTCCTAGCCTTATATTTCTCTTCTCTTTCTTTATTTGACAGAGTACCAAAGCATTATCATCTATAATCTGTTTTTAATAAACCCTGAGTTTATATCATTGAGATGTTTGTATACAAAATACAATGATATTGATTGCTTTTTAAAATTCAATTTATTCACTATATCTAATTTTCATTTAGATTGATCTGTTCCCCCCCTCCTTTTTAAAAATACCATCTCTCTCCACAGAAACTGATGCATGGTTTGTACATACCATTAATCCAACTGTAACTTTCTGGATTCCTTGTCAACCATTTAGCTGATAATGCTGCTTCCTCCCTTCCACAGTATCTATAGATGCGACACCTGATATTTCGATCTCTGTATTCACACTCATTTTGATGCATTTTTTTCTCTATGCAGGGTGATGGTTTGGAGTTCAAGAGACATTTCCTGAAGATCAAGGGGAAACTGATTGATGTTGTCAGCACACAGAAGTTGTGGCTCCCAGTCACATGATTGCACTGTGTTTTGAGAACTGATCCATTTTGACTCTGCCAAGGGACAGTCATTCCTGCCATGCCCTGACTTTTAGACATTCAGTGGAAATCTCTTTTGGTTTTCAAGTGACAGTTGTACAGACAGCCTGTATATGCTAATGGGTAGTGACTGTTACAAGGTCACAGTTCGGCAAAGGTTTGCTAGGATACCTCTCCATTAAATGTGATCATGAGAGTTGCCAGCGACTTAGCTTTGTCCTGGGTTTTGGCTTGATTTCTTTTTAAAATTGATTAAAACTTTCTATAAGTCATCTTGACCCTGATGCATGGCTTTCCTTCTTTTTTCAAAGTGCAGACAGTGGTGAAATAAAACAAACTGAACATGTGGGTGCGTGAGGAGCTGCTTCTTTTTAATAAATAATCCCAGTCTGTTCAAGTAGCATTTTTAAAAAATATAAGCAACAGTTTATTTTATCTAAATGTTGCTAGGGCTGAGGAATGGATCCAGAAGAAGATCCTTAACAAATCACTTTCTTTAACTGTTGACTTTTTCTGTTAAGGGTTCCTGAATGAAGCAATTCAGTTCCTGTGTTTTGCTTTAGATTTTTAATTACCTCACTCTAAAGAAAATATAAAATACAGCAAGCCATCTTTAACGCTATACATTCCGCTTTCAAATGTTTTCAGTTTTCAGGGATTAGCTGTTCCTCCTCATCGCCTCCCTTCCAACATACATCTGATCCCATTCATTGAGCCTCTGAAACAGAAGCATGCAATAAAGTGGGAAGGATTAGCAACCCTTCCAATTTCACCACTTTCCTTTCCTCACTCCCATACAGGTGCCAAGTACATGTTAATAATGCTTTAGTCCTTTCTTGAACAGATGACAACCATGTGTCTTAACTGTGATTATACTTATATGTATCATTGTAAATTCAGTGAAAAGTAAGATGAGACAGAAGCCTTGTTTCTGACGGTTCTTCTGACTGATCGTACTTAAATCTAGGAAAATGTGAATTTTTAAAAGTGTCTGTAAAAGAAAAATAACAATAAAGTGTCTTCTCAAATTGAAAGCAAGCAAATGACTGTTAGAGTGTATTGTATGAGTGTATTACAGCAGCATGAGTCTCACTTTATTGACTAAAAAAAGGGAGAATCCTAGAAATTGCCATTCATTGCAAAATCGCTTTGTGAAATAGCTGCCAAATGAGATCACTTTGGACAACCAAGCTGGTGGGAGACATGAATAGGAATTTTGCTCACTGATAAATTGAGAGGCTTCTGCAGGTCTCACTCAATGAAATTCTGGTAAAACACAAGCTCTGATGTATAGTATATGGCCATCTGTTTGTTGTGGACTTGTGTTTTGCTTGCTAGTAAAGTAAGTGACTGACTTCACTCTGCCTTGATTCCTTTGCCTGTAATTAGTTTGATTGTGCTGTGCCTCTGCTATCAGCTGTGTAGTAATCAGCCTTTGGCTGATTGGCCAGACATTGTTTGGACACTAATAAGGAAATATTACATTCCGTGTTCTATGTCACAGTTCTTCCCTTTTGCAGAAAGTGAAATCCTATGTAGACGATCATGCGTGCTTTATTACACACCAGCACTCAAGGAGGCAGCCTGTATACATTTGTCTGGATAAGAAAGGGTACATGGAAATGGATACTGTATGTATGTAGGTATCCTTTCGGAGCCATGGATTCATAGCCTTAGGAAAGAGGAAGATTCAGTGTAGTTAATGGTAGTCGTGTAATGGAGCCAGCATTTATGACATGAGTGTGCAAAATTTGGCCTGTGGACTGCATGCAGCCCCTAGGGCTGTTTTTATGCCCTCCCAAGGGTCACATTTTTGCCCCAAATGCCCTCCAGCAGGCTTGGGTGACATTTTGGCCATGTTTTGTCCCCCACCAGGCCATTTTAGGCCCAGTCCCTTTTTTAAAAACCAGAAGTAGTCCAGAAGTAACTTTTGGTGACTTTTTTTTAAAAAAATTATAATGGTCAGGGGAGCCTAAAACATGGCAAAAATGTCCTTCACACCCACTAAAGGGTGGTGTGGACCATTTGGGACAAAAAATGGTTTTTGTTGGTGGGTGTGTACTCTTCTAATGTCTCCTAGGAAGCTAATGTAGCCCCTTACCCGCCCACAGTTGCTCACCTCTAGTCTATGGGGTCAAAAGTACTAAGGATTTTTTATCTGCAGGAAGGATGATGTTTATCTGCTACTTCCTTCAAGCTTTCCTGTCCCCTCTGATTCAGTTGCAATTTTTATAGCAGTCATGGAAAAATTATTTTTCCCAGTGGCAATACATTTTTATGAGCTATCCTCATAAGTATTTGGGTGTAGCTTGAATTATGACAGATTAACCTGTAATTAAAAGTTACCGCTACATCTCTTGGTTAATGGTCTTTCTTTATCACAGTATGTTCCTTGATCAAAACTTCATGGGGTTTAGTTATCCACACCTAGATTTCTTCCCAGTGATGACCTTGAGTTGGTAAGTCTCCAAATCCTAATTATTTGTGGAACACAAGCAATGTTCAGGTTCATTACCTTCAGAACAGTAAGACATCAATGCCTCTGCCAGGAGTTCATGAAACTTCAAGAGTAACACAGGTTGCTAATCTTCAGGAAGCAGTAATGGGGTGCATAGGAAGGGATTTATCCTGCTGCTTAGGGAGAGGTGCAGAATTCCCTTCCAGCAATTTGCATTCTGGCTCAAGTATGAACTGAAGAAACTCTGTGTGGTTTCTAATTATTTTGGAGATAAGAGGCAGGTGAGTGAGAATCACCACAGCAAAGAAAGAGGCACAGCATTCAAGAAGTGTGTTAATTAATAAATCGAAGAAACTGTAGAAAGATAAGAAAATGAGATGTAAAAAGTCTCTGGGGGGTGGGGCTTTTTATTCTTTACTTTTGATCTGATGTGAGGGGTTCTTTTTTATTTCCTTGATTGACCTTTCAGCATGAAGACTCAGATGAGCAAAGTTCTGGCTTTTGGCCTTTAACTGATATTCTCCTTTGCAGCAGGTAAGTCCTTAAGTGGTGGTGGGGGGGGGGGCGGCTACTGATGGTGGATGAAAATACAGCAGCATGAAAATACTGCTGGTTGAAAGAATTTAATTCATCCTAATCAATGCAGGGCAACATTTGCATCTCATTAGGGCCTAGGTGTACTCTGTAAAAGAGTGGAATTAAATGAGTTGGTGCTAGGGTTGCCAGGTGAAAGAAGGATTTTGAGCAGTCCGGGTCAGGCCAAAAATCAGAGATCAGAACCAAGCCAAGAGGAGCGCGAAAATCGTCAGAAGTCCGAGTCAAGCCAAAAAATTCTCAGTACAGACAGAATCAAGAGGGAGATATAGAATCGTCGTCAAAATCTGGTCCGAGTCAAAACCAAAAGCAAAAGCGAGTAAACTAGCGAGCGAAGGTTCCTTTCAGCTGCTAACACGGCGGAAAAAAAGGAACTGAGGGGAATTAGGTGGGAGCACCTTTTAAGGGACCGTTAGTGTGGGCAGAGTTACCGCCAAAATGTCAATGCATTCTGCCTAGCGATACCAGAAGGTTCCGTATGCTCTGCGCAGGCACAGGAATAACCCAACTGTGTGAATTTACAGAAGACCACTTGAAGATCTATGGTTGCAGGTAAGCAACCTGTCCATTCCTGTACCTTTAATGGTTGTGTAGAAAAGGGAATTTCAGCAGGTGTTGTGTGCATGAAAAGCAACACCTGCTGAAACTCCCTCTTCATAATGATTAAAGTTCCTGGAACCCTGTTCCTTCTGTCCACCTGGACATTCTAGTGGGGATTTGTGTATGTGTGTATGTGTGGCATTTATTTATTCCCTCTCAACCCCCAAGGGCCCCCTGTGTGATGCACAATTATTAAAAGAGGCAATAAAATGCTCCAGTCTTCTCTGTAAAAAATACCTATAAAACCAGGCAGTTTAAAAACACCAGAGCAGACTTTTTTAAATCCAAAAGCCAAGTGAAGCAGCAGTCTTTACAACCTGCCAGAACCTCAGAAGGAATGGAGCCAGGATGACCATAGTCTGGTCAGACTGGTGCATGTGGAGCAGTAACAGGCTGCAGTTGGAGATGAAGAGAACCAAGACACAGAGCTGAGCTAGATGAGATGCCAGCAACACAAGTGGCAGCAACTGCTTCTAAAAAATAAATGGGGGGTGAAGGAGCAGTGATCAAGATTGCTCTCTGCTGCTGCAGCCTCCTGCTTGTTGTCCTGGGGGTAGGAATCTACTGGAGTAAATGGGGATTTTTCCAACATAGCTGCACTCCATTCAATCTGAATTACAATTCCAGCAAAAGAGTAAATTTACCATTGAAGCCTACATAATGATTCCGGGATCCTGATCTGCTCAGTTCCCAGGCCAACTCAAGCTCAAGGGTCTGTCAAAAGGAAACATAGTCATAGGTGCTCCAAAACAATGGTTTATTTGCAGATATCAAATGGGAAGCAGCAATAAAAGCCAAGGCCAAGGCAAAGCTAACTCATGTCCCTCAGCTGATTGCAGCAGTCCTTCATCACAGCTGCTGTGTTTGCACCTTATTGGTAAGTTAGTTTGTAATTTTCCAATGGTGGCAGCAATTGAGCCTTTTGTTGCCCAGCTGCTACCACTGCATGACTTGGTAGGAATTCAATTTAAAATTGGGTCTTCTTCGTGGTCTCTGTGAATCACACAGTTGGGTTATTCCTGCACCTGTGCAGAGCATTCGGAACCTTCTGGAATCGCTAGGCAGAATGCTTTGATACATTTTTGGCGGTACCTCCACCCTAACGGTCCCTTTTAAGGCGCTCCCACCTAATTCCCCTCAGTTCCTTTCTTTCCGCCGAGTTAGCTATCAGACTCCATTCATGAACTTTAATGGGATAAATAAAATTCCCCTTCAGTGCATACTGCCAGTCCAAGTAGGTCTAACCAGCATAGCCAACAGTAAAGAATTCTGGGAACTGCAGTCCAACAACATCTGAAGAACTCTGTTATTCCCAACCCTGCCCTAAAGTTTTAACTCCAGGAAATAAGATGTTCCTTTTTTCAGCCAAACAAGTTTCTTCAACAAGTTTTTGCCTTAGATACCTATGAGACAAAAACTGCCTTCTTCAGAGTGGTTATGATAAATTAAGGATGGGGAGAATGTGGCATTTCAATTATTGAAATGACTGCAGACTCCAGCTACCATTAGCCCTAGCTAGCATAGCCAGTAGCAAGAGATCATGAGGTTTGTAGTCCAACAATATCTAGAGTGCCACGCACTTCCTACCCCTCAGATTAAAAAAAAACAAAAAACACAGATGTTGGAAAAATTACTTTTTTGCATGACAAAAAAAAATGGCAACTGGACATTTTGGCTGGGGGATACTGGGAGCTGTCACCCAAGAAAGTAATTTTTTCAAGCTTTGCCAAATAAAATACTTGTTACCAGTTTGTTTATGTGAAGGCATTCTTCAGAAAGGTCTTTTTCTTTTTCTTTCTTTTCATTCACAGGAGGAAGGGTTGCAAACGTATCTTGAGGTTGCACCAAAAAATTCCAGCGCATCATAAAATACCAAAAACAGAAGATAGGACTTTATTTTTGCTGTGAAAAAGATTACTATAACCTGTATAATGCTTGGGTATAAATGTTTCTAATCTTGGCCTGGATTTGTTACTATAGTACTTTCCTGCAGTTTCTAGCAGTGGCCTCAATACAGTTATGTGATTTTTCTGCAGTCACTGAGACTTGATCATCATTGTATCTGTAATTGTTTAAGTCTTTTAAAAATCTCATATTTGTAATGTGATTTTAACTTTGTATTGTTTTTAGTTAGTTAGCCACCTTGAGTCCCATTGGTGGGAGAAATGCGGGATATAAATAAATGATGATGATGAGAATAGCCAAATTCTGTGGTTCTGTCCTATGGTATCCTGGGATTTGTAGTTTAGGAAGGGGCATTTATTTTTTTAATTGTTTTTTTTATTTTGAACAAAAAATTGGTTATTTACCACAGCAGACATATCATCAAATAAAGATTTTTTTACAGCTTTTTCTTTTCCCATTCAGCTGATTTTAACCTTGTTGATGTCTTGTTTCACAATGCAAAGCGGAAAAAAACGTATATAAATCAAGAGTAATTAAATATATAAATATATAAATAATTAATCCATACATCAATAAAGCATATTTTCGCTTGTTTCAACTTCCTTTCTATTTTATCCAGTTTTCCAAAGTATTATACAATTTATATTAAATTGACTTTGTTTACAATGATTTAACAGTACATATCATTTCTCTTATTATAACCATATTTAACATTTTAACAATACATATCACTTCACCTGTTTCAAAATTTCTCTTCTAATTTTTATGTAGTATGTTCCTTATCCCTTAGTATTAGTCTTCTCTCATTAGTTCTCATTTGTTGTCTCATGGGGTCACAGTGCTTCACCCTTACAGTTTCTTTATCTATTTTTGTGTTATTCCATTTATCTGTCTTCTTCCCTAATTAATTTGGTATGTCTCTTAACTCCACTTATCTCCATTTTTTTTACCTTCTTCACCTTTCCTTTCCTTTCCCTTACTCTAGATCTCTTATCCCATCCTTTCATTTAAACTCCTTAATTCTTTTCTTCCTTTCCCCGTTTAGGAAGGGCCATTTAGAAATCTCTACCAGAGAGCTCTAGTACCTCACCAAACTACAAATCCTAGGATATTACATAATCTCTACCCTTGTGAAATCTCTACCCGCTAGAGTCCCCTAAAAATTCTGAGCCATAGCTGATTGGTTGTTTGAGCAGATTCCTAACCAACCCAAGAGACACACAAGGACTGGGTTAACAACTAAATGTTTCTATTAAGCAAGAAACACATGATGCAAAACTATCAGATGTAATAGAACAGCCGATTCAGCACAGCCTGGTATTAAGAAAAAAACATAAACGCATGTTTCTCAACACTTAAAGGGAAACCCGGACAAGAAGAATCCTGGACTGATGAGATTCTTCTCAGTTGTTGCACTTGTTCTGTGCAAAATTCGCTTGTGGTTGTTTTGGGTAGAAAACCTCATTTTCTGTGCAGGAAACAGCATTTCCTGCTGGAAAAATAATATTTCAATTCAGAAATATAAATTTGTGCAGAAAATTTTGTAACGGGGGATTTGTTTGGCTTAAAAATTGCATATGGTTGATTTGCATAGAAAAACAGCACTTTGTGTGCAGAAATTAGTATCTTCATGATGAAATATTTTCCATGCACATAAAATGCCATTTTCCATGCAAAACCACCACATGTGAATTTTGTGCAGAATAAGTCCTGAATTGCACAGAGCCTTTGAAAACTGCATAGTTTTCAAAGACTTTCTTGCAGTGAAAAGAAAATTGCTGAAATCACCCCCTGCTCCCTTCAAGTAGAAACGTAGTGAAGAATTACATCTCTAAAATGGCCTCCTCAGCCCTCGCAATCCCTGTGCCACCAGTGCTTCGTTCATCTTAGTTAATGGTCACTCTTGCAGTGTGCTGTCATAGAAATTCTCACTGCTTTGATCACCCACATAATGACCTTTCCATATCCAGACAGTGTTTTGATCAGCGCCTAAATCTCCATTACTTTTGGAACACGAGAAGCATTTGAGTTCCCACGTGGAGCAGCAGAACGTGCCAGACCTTGTGAAACATTGTGTAATATTGGTTGTTTTTCTTCACTTTGTTATGGGAGGTACTTACTGTACAGCTTATATTGCTGCCAGAGAGAGATGCTCCATCCCTTCCCATCTGGTTCTCCCTGTCCAAGATTCGCACATTAACTGAAGAACGTCAGTCCAGCTTCTGTTTTCTTAACACGGGTGAGTATGTGAGAGTCATCTAAAGAAGAGGTGCAATGGTCAAACGTTGAGTTCAATAACCAAAATATGAAGGGGACAAAGCTGAAGCAGACTAGAAACCAATGAAATTGAAGATATGGATTTAAACATTATTAAAATATGATCTGTAAATAATACAAAAATAGATGGGAGAGGGACTCGAGCTTAGGCAGCCTTATGTACATCATATACAGAAATGTCTTTATTCTGTTCTCAGCTGCATTTCTTGTAGGGCATTGCTTCTCAGACTTTTTAACCCCGTGACCCCCTTTACATCTACATGTGGACATCTTACCCTCACCCCTGCTCAATGGAAGGAGGGAGGAACAAAGCTAATGAGAGAAAACAACAGGACTCAAATATAGACCTCCCTAAGCAGTAACTCAAGCAGCCTGTCGCTTGGTGGTTCAGGATGTGAAATGTTTTTGATAGTGTGAAGTACTTTATAGATGGTCCATGAAGTCCACCAAACTCCCTGGTCATCTTGACTTCCATACTTCTGCTGGTCACCAAGGAAAAATGGTCAGTCCATGCTTTGACCCATCTGGGGTTGGTAGAAGACGCGGGAAAGACTGCCACAGACTCAGCGAATGAGTTCGATAAGAAACTGTTTTCATGAACTGATAAATAAATAATAATTTAATGTCCAAAAATTTCTTGAAACCCCTTGAGCAACAATCGTGCCTCCCCTGAGGGTTGCACCTCACAGTTTGAGAACCACAGTTGTAGGGTATTCTGTGGGGAGATACATGCCAGTAGTGTGCAGAGTTGAGGCCAGCAATGAATGGAGTCAGAGCCAAAAGGGACAAGCCCACCCTCCCTCCTATTTTGCTCACAGTCTTAACTCTGTTCTCCTGTCACTTCCTCCCCCAACATATCTGCCTAACCTCCTACCCAGTTGCCAACAAGAAAAGCATGAGAACTCCCACGATTCCTAACCAACATAACGGATTTCCATTTAGGACCATAAACCAGAGCTGGTTCCTGTCATCTGGCATGACAAATCAGGGTACAGTAGGTTGAGTGAGATGAGAGGGTACATGTCCCTCCTAGGAGAATTTCCTCAGATCCTGGTTGTGTTCTAAGGTATCAAGCCAAGGCACTGCTGTTTTAAGATATGCTAATATTCCTCTAGGGAGCCAGTGTGGTGTAGCATTGAATGTTGAGCTAAGACTCCAGAACACCAGGGTTCAAATCCCTGTGCAACCATGGGAAACCACTCTTGGGCAAGTCACACTATCTCAGCCCAGGAGGAAGGTGTTGGCAAACCTCCTCTGAATAAATCTTGCCATAGGGTTGCCATAAGTTGGAGTTGATTTTCAGGCCTGGAACAATAACAAAATTCCTGGGAAAAATATAACAGTTTTGCCTGGAGTAGGAGAGCCAGTGCTGAAGTTTCAAACCCACAACAGAGTATAGTTGGCCCTCTGTATCCATGGATTCGGCATCCATGGATTCCACCATCCATGGCTTTAAAATATTCCATAAAAAATAAAATTCAAATAAATCCAAATAAATGCCAAGAAGCAAACTTTGATTTTGCCATTTTATATAAGGGACACCAATGGCATTTTACTGTGCCATTGTATATAATTGTATATAATGGGAACTGAGCATCCATGGATTTTGGTATCCATGGCGGTTCCTGGAACCAAACCCCATCGGATACCAAGGGCCCACTGTATTTGAATTCTTCCCAAGAGGGTTAGTTCTGACTTGAAGTAGTTCTTTTTTGTTTCTCTGACCAATCTTTTAGAATGAATACTCAGGTGGATAAGGGTCTGGTGGCTGGCTTTTCACTGATGCTCTTCTTCACAATAGGTAAGTCCCCAAATTGGAGGAGGGGGAGGGAAACAACTTGGAACTTATTGTAACACAACTGGGGAGGATTTGCTGCACTGAGGCAACCAAACAGCCTTTTTAAAAAAATACTTTATTTTTAAACAAAAATCAACATAAAAACAAGTTTCAAGAAAAATAAAATAAACCAAAACTTCCTCCCTCAACTGTGTTGAACTTGATTAATACATGTATGCAGACTTTCCTAATTAATAATCCATGTTACTTTACAACAATAATATATCCTTCACAGAATACCAGTAATCTTTATATTTCTAACAAATGGCTTTTTAAGTGGAAGGTCGCACTTCTGCATCTTAGATTTAAAGTTTTTTTTAAAAAAAATACTGCTCAGGGGTGACAACTTGTGGAAAATAAAAACGCGAATAATTCACTCTCGGACACCATCTTGATTCACAGGCATGGCTACGTGTGAACTTCAAACATGGATAGCTTAGCATACCAGTGATTTTGCTAAAGAACCGTGGAGACAAATGAACACTGCTGCAAATTTGCGCTAATGCGCAGCAATCCACATTGTATATTCTCACCTAGACAAACCCTAAGAAACTGAATGCGGTTGAAATTAAAACTGTCAGATTTTGTCCATAACTGCAGAGGGCTATGAGTGAGCAACTGTGAAAAGTTTGCCTTTGAATCACTGTAGCAAAACAATTTTTACCTCATGCCAGTCCCTAGTAGGGTACACCTACTGAAGCTGAATGGGATTTACTGAATGGGATTTACCTAATTGTTGTTTTACCATTCATCAATTGTTTAAATGTGTCTGTGCTAGCTCAGACTAGCAATAGAATTTAGATCAATATTTCTAGATAGACTTGTTATTATAGACCAACTTTTTTCCACACCCACTCCTGCTGTGATGATACAAATATCATATTTCCACTAAGCCTTAATTCGACCTTTAGTCTTCTGGAGTGCCCTTGCTCCCAAGACAGTGGTAGTGTTGCCCTTCAGAGTCTATATTCAGAGTTTCTCTTGAACGGAAAATAACACAATCAGCAACACAAAACTCTAGAATGGTGCTTCTTGCCACTTCATTGCTAACAAGCCCACCCTCCGCGCACATCCAACCAATCAGCTTTCCACTTCCACCCTTGCCGAGAATGCGCTATGCTGCAAATCGGTTGTCCAAACAAGCGGTAATGCACATTTCCACACATTATTTTTAAAAGCCACAAAGGCTTTGCCCCTGCAGTTTTTGGAGTTTTTGCCCCTCCTCCTTCTGAATAAGGCGAATCACTGTGGAATCTCATTGAGACAAAAGGTATTCTCCTCAGATTCTATGGGGAGTATTTTCACTATCTAGACAACCCCTTATTTTCTTTTGTCATGATACGTATTTCACAGTTCTTCCAGCTAACATGGTCATGCGCCACCTCCCATCCCCACCCCCTGGAAGCTAAACAGTAAACGCATGTCTTCAAAGATTCCTAGTTTTTTTTTAAATTAAAAAATGTTAAAATACACTTTCATATTAAAAGAGGCAGTTAAACATTAAGAGATAACCTAGTTACGGGTTTGTAACCACTCTGTATTCAGTTATACTATGTATTCATGATTGTGGCACCATTGCCATGATTGTACATGCCCCTAGAATCCCACCTCTGAGCTGCTCTGAGTAATGAAGGTCTGTTCTCATAGAATCGGAGAGTTGGAAGAGACCACAAGGGCCATCTAGTCCAACCCCATTTTGCCATGTGGGAATACACAATCAAATATTTCCCGACCGATGGCCACCCAGGCTCTGTTTAAAAACTTCCAAAGAACGTTTTTAAACCTTCACGGAGCAATGGGTTCAAACTACAAGAAAAGAGATTCCACCTAAACATTAGGAAGAACTTCCTGACAGTAGGAGCTGTTCGGAAGTGGAATACACTGCCTTGGAGTGTGGTGGAGTCTCCTTCTTTGGAGGTTTTTAAACAGAGGCTGGATGGCCACTTGTCGGGAATGCTTTGGTTGTGTATTCCTGCATGGCAGGGGGTTGGACTAGATGGCCCTTGGAGGTCCCTTCAAACTCTATGATTCTATGCCTTGGAGTGTGGTGGAGTCTCCTTCTTTGGAGGTTTTTAAACAGAGACTGGATGGCCATCTGTAGGGAGTGCTTTGATTGTGTGTTCCTGTATGGCAGAATGGGGTTGGACTGGATGGCCCTTGTGGTCTCTTCCAACTCTCTGATTCTATATAATCCCTTTAGTTCATTTTTTTCTCCAATTCACCAGACTATTACAGTTGGTCCTCCATATCCACGGATTCTGCACCCACAGATTCAACCATCCATGGCTTGAAAATATATATATTTTTAAAAAAATAAATCTAAAAGGCAAACCCTGTTTTTTGCTATTTTATATAAGGGACACCATTTTACTGTGCCATCGTATACAATGGGACTTGAGCATCCACAGATTTTGGTGTCCACGGGGGCGGGGGGGGGGTCCTGGAGCCCAAATTCAGCAGATATCAATGGTCCACTGTATATTCTTTTAAACTGTTTTGATAATCTTTGAGATGATTTTAACCATTTTGTTGATTAGGGCTTAATTTGTTTTGAATTGTGTTTGCTAGCTTCCTGGAGTGCTGTGTGTGTGTGTGTGTGTGTGTGTGTGTGTAAAGATGGGGCAAAAATATAAGAAATAAACACATCAATTGATCTCAAAAATATTATTTCCATACTCTTTATGAAGGAAGTTATCAATTTTGTTAATTTCCTATTTTTTAAAAAAAGAAAAGCATAATTGAGTTTCTCAGCTATCTTTACAGTTTAACCACTGATGACAGACATCACCTATATAAAACTCTAATGCTGAATTACTTAAGCCTCTACTGAGAAAATCCTCCTCAAAAAGTTTTTTTTTTTTTACTCACTGCTGCTTGTGATTACAATTCCATGAGATACCTTTAAAATAAATGTTAGCCATTGGCCCATATAGCACTGAAGGCCAATTAATCAGCCACGGATTTTTTAAAAAACAAAATCTTGGGGGGGGGGTGTCTGATAGTCTCCTTTCCTGTTTGTCTCCCACAGCTGGAGGATTAAAATGCCACAAATGTCCTAATATTAAACGAAACAATGAATGTGCGGTACCTCTAAATATTTGTGATACAAATGGATTCTGCTACGTTGCAAGATATTCCACAGGTGATTTTCTTTTGTGGGGGTTAAAGTTTGAATAATTTCCTCATGGAATAAGGGGTGCCCACATGTTGACGGGGACAGGACATTTTGCATGTGTCCCAGGGCCCATTCACACTACAGATTTATAGCACTCTGATTCCACTTTAAATGCCATTGTTCCCTCCTATGGAATTCTGGGATTTGTTGTTTAGGGAGGGGCATTCAGAATTCTAAGTCAGAGAGTTCTAGTGCCTCACATAGGATTCCATAGGCTGTAGCCACAGCAGTTAAAGTGGAATCACAGTGCTATAATTGTGTGTGAAAGGGCCATTATCTTTAGTCTCGGGGGGCAGGGCGGGTGGGAATCCCATTGTACTAAGGCAGTGATTCTCAACCTTTGGGTCCCCAGATGTTGTTGGACTACAGTTCCCAGGAGCCCTCTGAGGTCTCATCTTGACAGCCAGGTGGTCCTCCCAGTCATTAGTGTGGCTGTAGGATTGAACTCACAGCCTCACTAATGACTGGGAGGACCACCTGGCTGTCAAGATGAGACCTCAAAGGGCTCCTGGGAACTGTAGTCCAACAACATCTGGAGACCCACAGGTTGAGAACCACTGTACTAAGGACTTTATCAGAAGTGAGGGAATGCAGCACAAATTTGCACCCCAAACTGCGTCAGAAGAACGCTACAAGAACAGAAAGGGCGGCATTATCAGATGCCTGCATCCTCAGCCATTCTGGGGGCATAGTGCGGGCGTGAATAAAGTGTCCCCTTTTTATTGACAGGCTAAACCATCAATAAAAAGGGGCACGTTATTCACGGCCATGCTACACCCCCGGAATGGCCAAAGGATGACGTTGTCTGGTAATGCCGCTCGTTTTTGTTGTAGCAGCATTCTTCTGATACTTTTTTTTTTTTTGCTGCGTTCAATAAAGTCCTTAGTGAGAGATGTGCAAAACCATGTGTTTAGGACTTATTGAACTGTGAGTACAATAGGGTGGACCTCAGGTTAACACAGAGAAAATGACCATAAGTGTAGTCCAGGTGAATTGTGTGGTATCATGTGAATGGGCCCTTGTCAAAGCAAATATGTGGGAAGAAGGTTTTGTTTGTGATAGAATAGCTCACCAGGGCTCAGCTTTGGCAGATCTTTTCAGTGTCAAGATGTATGTGAAGCAAAAATAGGATCAAAGGGCTCCTGATCAGGTGCAGAGTGCATGTCCTTCACTCCTGTGTAACTGGGGCATCTCCCTGCAGGTCAGATTGTAGAAAAACATTTTATTCACAGAATGGATTGTTGGTTTTTCTAGGCAAGTACCACTTTTAAGAGCTAGTGTGGTGTAGTGCCATGCAATTATATCTCTCTATTGATATCAAAAGTCATCTTGATGATTCTCCACTGCCTCTGAGATCTTATATGGGACCTCCAATGCTTCCATCAATATATCCTCCCTCTCTTGTTGATTTGCTCCTGCTACATTGCTTCTGCCTGCTTTGGAGCAAAACTCCAAAACAAAATGTTGGGAAACTCTCTGGTGCAGAATTTTTTTTAATATATATATATATATATATATATATATATATTGGCATTGTGGACAACTGTTGGGGCTGGAAGGATTAGGAGAAAGTAGTGATGCTAGTGTTAGTGCAGTGATGGATTTAGCCCTTGATCTGTGTAATCATTATTGTACTTAGAATGGACATAGATTATGAAACCTGAACAGTTCATGGAAACTATGCAGAGGTGTGAAAACTTAAGGTCAAACTTGATATTAAGGGAAATGTATATTCCCTGATATTAATATATTTTCTCTCCGTATGGGATTTCCTCTGATATGTTTCTAAGCATTCAGACTTGCACATTCCTTCCAATGAGCAATCACAAAAAAAGTGTGCTAAATGTGAAATGCATAGGCAAGGAAAAGCATGAGCTTTGACACAGAGACATCTTCTACCATTTGAGGCAGAATTCCTTGTAAATATGTGCCAGGTTTATTTTCTATTAAGTATTCCCCACGCAGATAATTCTTTGATAACAACTGTTCTCTCAATCTCTCTCCCCCCCCCACTCTCTTCTTATAGGAGGAAAAGTTACAATTGCAAAAGGTTGCACCAGAAAATGCATAAATGTGGCAAACTTTCATAATGAAAGAATCGTAAATTATTGGTGCTGTGGCAGTGATTTTTGTAACAACTATGAAGCTTGGGTTTGGACTCGGGATGAATGAACTCAACTTGGATTTGTTAGAGTTCAGTCCTACAGTTTCTGGAAATATAACAACCAAGAGATTTTTCCCTTATTAGATATGTGGAAGGCTAGTAGTATGTCTTTGACAGCTGAGGGTGAAATTGGAGCCCTTTGTTGTTTATCTTACAGGAGGGTTACAGATACACTTGGGACACATGGTCAGACAAACCAGCTATTTGTAGTTCATCTAATTATTATTTTTTTGGGGGGGGGTGAGTTGGCAAGACCTTTCTACCTGTTTCCAGTCTTTCATTTATATTACTTTAATTTCTGTACATATGTATGTATGTATGTAAATAAATACATAATAAAGAAAATGAACTGATTGAAGATCAAATTAGTAGGACCTGTCCCATTGAAATCAATGTGAAAAGTTAACTGTAACTTGAAGCCCATTGACTTTAATGAGACACAAGTACAAGCATCTTTTAAATCCACAAAATAGTCAGGGGTTGGCAACTGTGGCTGTCTGGATGTTGTTGCACTGCAACTCCCATGATTCCTCATCCTATACTAGCTGAAGACAATACACAAAATGGCTGCAGTTAAAAGGAGGCATATAAAGGAAACCTAATACAGTCTTGAAATTCCTGACTAATAAAGTAGTAGCTATAATAGAGCTGCCGGTCTTACCCACTCCTCCGGTGGCTCCTTTGTGGTCCGGTCTGGTCCCCCTTGGCTCATGTGGTGGCCAGCAAGGTGGCCGCCATAGTTGTCTTCCTCTTTCTGGACTGCTCCGCAGGCCAGGAAGGGGCGTGTAAGTGAGTACCAATCAGGGCAGGCACCCCTGCCCTGATTGGTTGCTCCGAAGGGATGTAGGACACTGCTGCCTTTTGCAGCAGTTTTGTGGCAATTTTGCTGCAGTTTTGCAGCAGTTTTATGACTCCTGGCCACTGTGCTGGATTGGCCAGTGGCTCTTTAGGAGCTGAAACCCACCTACCCTCCCTTTATCTCTTTTTGTAGGTTTGTATGTAATTTTGTAGCATGTATTTTCTTTCTGTTACAACTTTGGAGAAAGTTGGCATGGGTCTTGATCTGAGGTCATTGGTAATGGGAGGGGGGGTCTCCATCAAGTTCATGGTCAAGTTCAAGTTCATAGAGACCCCCTTCCCCAGCAGTTGGTGGGAGGGGGGAGGGGGATTGTCAGGCATGTGGGGCCAGGACTCCTCCCCCTACATCAGTGGTGGTGTTGGCAGTTGACGAACAATGGTATCATCAACCAGCATTCGGGTTGGTTGATGTCTGGATCCAGACCCATGTGATTTGAGCCACCTATTGCAGCTGTTCTCAATAAAGTTGTGGTTTTTGTTGCCAATATATATATCATCATGTAGCAATATATCTTTCCAATTATATAATGTGTCTGTCTTTATTTGGGGAAGAGGGGAGGGTGGAGAACATCTGGCTTGGACACACAATAGATTAAATGGGATATCAGTTCTTCCATGTCCTTTGCATCTCAATGTTCTCTAAAGTCGAAATGAAGCAAATTTCCCTATATCCAGAATAGATGTCATTACCAAAGTTTGGAAAAGTTGCTTTCTTAGACTACAACTCATCCAGAATTCTGGGAGTTTTAACCCCAAATAATAATGTTCCCAAGCTGTATGATATCTCATTGGACTAGTGAATGTAGATGGTGAGTGCTGAGAGAAATGGAACTAAAACAAGCCAGTGAGGTTTCAATCCAATGGACACTTTGCTGGAAGTATATCTCATTAAACTTGATGGGACTCCTACTAAAGGTATGTTAGGGACTGTGATGACCCAGAGTGAGGTAGGTTTTATGTGCAAGAGCTTGCATGTCAGGGAGAGGAAGAGACTGTGAGAGAGAATTATATGGAAACCCTTAAAATATAAAAGAACATCCACACAACAAAAACAGTCTGGTGAAAGTTGGAAGTGATTGAAGCCAAGAAATGTTGAGTGTAATATTGATTGGCAAAGGGAGAAAAAGGGAGATGGTATTGGGAGTGCTGAATGAAGGGCTGGCCCTATCATTAGACAAAGTGAGGAAGTTGCTTCAGCCAGTGGATTTTGAGAGTCATAAAAGGGCAGCAACGTTATTTAATTTCTCATTATTGTATATTTGCTGTCAGGGAAGGAGAAGGGTGCTTGTGGGGGATTTTCTGCTTCATGCACCAAAATAACCTGGCTCATTTTCAGTGCTATGCACTTCAATTTCAGGGAGAAGTGTGTGATTTGCTACACTGCCTGAGGGCTGGCTCTGATGAAATGCCTAATGCCATGCCCTCCAACATTTCACCAATTGAAGCAAGAACAGATATGAAACAAGCAACAGAAAGTATTGTTCAAATGGCAAAAGTTATTAATGAGGAGGAACAGACAAGTTAGGAGAGGATGCAACAGTTTGCTTTTGCCTGAGCCTACTAGGAAGGGCAAGATTCTGCCTCCTCCACCGAATTAATGGAGTGCAAGCTACTTTTACACTTTGAACCAAGTCTGTGGCAATTGAAGTCTGCTGATGACAACAGGGAGAATTGGGGAGGGGGTAGTGAGAAGCTGGGATGTTGTAAAAGCAGTTGAAAAAGTAGGATGACAGAGTTTTAATTGAGAGTGTCTCTGCCAAATCAGGACAGGCAACATCCTATGGAATCCTGGATTGGTAGTTTGGGTGGGGGCATTCAGAATTCTCAGCCAGAGTGCTCCAGTGCCTCACCAAACTACATGTCTCAGGATTCCATAGGATGTGGCATGGAAGTTAGAGAAATCATACTGCTATAATTGTGTGAAAGAGCACTTTGTTGTGTGCCTTCAAACTGTTTCCAACTTATGGCAACCTTAAGGTGAACCTATCATGGAATTTTCTTGGGGAAAAAAATTCAGAGGGGGTTTGCCTTTGCCTTCCTTGGAGGCTGAGAGGACATCACTTGCCCAAAGTCACCCAGTGGGTTTCCATGGCCGAGTGGGGATTGAAACCTTGGTCTCTAGAGCTTGGAAAAAACTTTTTTTTTTTTTTGGACAACAGCTCTCAGAATCCTCCATCCAGTAGGATGCTTGTACTTATTAGCAGATGTGTGTCTGTGCCATCAAGTCACCTGTTGACTTATGGTGACCTGATGAATTACATAGGGTTTTCCTAGGCAAGGAATACAGAAGTGGTTTTGCCAGTTCCTTCCTCTGAAATAGAGCCTCCAGCACCTAGCATTTGTTGGTGGTCTCCCATCAAAGTCCTAACCAGGGCTTGAGCCTACTTAGCTTCCAAGACCAGATGGGTTCTGGTGCCTTTAGTATTTAGGTAGCATTAGCTGATGTACCAATGGCCAAATCAGCCCACAATGACATTACATGATGAATCCACCTCTTATTCAGTTGGGTAATAGTCACTCTTCATTACAGTGTTTGGTTTGGTTGCCCACGCAATGACCTTTTCTCAACAATTCCTTGGGGAACAATTTTTTTGGAACACAACCAACATTCATAACACCTCTGCCTGGACTTGGTGAACATTGGGTCCTATCTGTCATCCGGCCTGGAGTGGGAGGTGCTTAGCAAAGGGCGTTAGTACTATCAGTAAAAACTTCTTAGTGTCTTTCTAACCTGGCTTCAACTGCATAACAAAGAAGTCTTAGGCTACTTTGAATTGCTTTGGAGATAGACGGGAGTGACTGAAACAGTGGGATATGTGAGCAATCATCTGCAGCAGGGTGAGTCCTTTTGTTCCTGGGAGAAATTGATAGTACCAGCTGTCCAGATGGTACGGACATACTTCAACTGTGGGCTCTACCTTAGGTGCAGAAACATCTGGAACATACACAACTACTGGTTTAAATGCACTGTATATGTGTATGTTCAGTGAATTCTTATCTTTTTATAGATAAGGCACAATTAGTCAGGCTCTCCAGCTGGCTCCAGACACTGTATACTGTAGACCTCCTGGCTGTTTTCCTCTGTTGGTGGGTGCAGCTTGCCCTGCACCCCCTCAGCTGGCTTGTTGGATTCAGGTGTGATGGACAGTGCTGCCTTCATGCCACTACTGAAGTAAGATTCACTTTCTAGTCCAGTTGGCTTCAGAAGGTTGAATGGGGTGGCACCATCTTGTCCTTGACTCCTGACAGCAAAGTGTTTCGGAATGGCCCTGATTGTGCTTTTTAACATTCTCAATGCATGTCTTAGGAGATTATCAGAAGCGGGGAAACACGGCAAAAAAAAGGGTCCCCAACTGCATCGGAGGAATGCAACGGGAACAGAAAGGGCGACGTTATCAGATGCCTGCATCCTCAGCCATTCCTGGGGTGTAGCACTGCTGCAAACAAGGCTTTCCTTTTTCATTGATGGGGACAAGCTGCACTGCACCCCAGGACCACTGAAGGACATCATGGTCTGATAATACCCCATGTTCCAGTTCTCATCACAATCTTCTGATGTGGTTTTTGCTGTGTCTGATAATCTCCTTACACTGGAGTTATAATTTATATTTTTGTTGTGGCCGTATTTCTGTTCATGATTTTTGCAAGCACAGCTGAATGAACAGGGATAGGGTTCCCAGATCTCAAGCCCTGGCCGAGTCTCAGGGCCTGGGCCTTCTTGGCCAGTTCTCAGGACAAGGGGGAGGCATCCCAGGGCAAGAGCACTGCCTTGAAGAAAAAGTGTCTCTCTGTGTGTATTAAATGTTAATAAAATTAATTTTAAAAAAATAAATAAAAAAGAATTAAACTATGGGCCTAAGCCTAGGGGCATTATTGTGGTTTGCATACAACACAACACAACACCCTTCAACTCCTGGCAGCAAAGTTTCAACTGTTTGGCTGAGGCAGCCCTGATTAATCCTCTGTTGTCCCGTTTTTTCACCTGCTTTTAAAATGTCCCAGTTTTTCCCTCTTCCTCCCACGTTACCCTTTTGTCCTCAACTTACTTCCATTGATACAATCTAAGTTCAAAGTGCAAAAAACTGTGGGGTGGGTGTTGGTGAACTTTTGCCCTTCCCAGTAGACACAGGCAAAAGCAAACTGCTGCAGCCTCTCCTGGCTTCCCTATTCATCCTAATTACCAATTTTTACCAATGTGTCCACACTTTGAAGTTGCTTGGCCATGTGTGTTCCAGTTTTTCAACTGTGAAATGTTGGAGGGTAGGCAACAGTGACAAAATCAAAAACATACTTATGTATCACATTAAATATAGTTAAAAAAGGAGAAATGAGAAAGTGAGCATATAGGAACATACGGAAAGCAATATAGTAATATAAGAACATAAAATTAGTTATGTTGGACCAGCTAAAAAGCCTATGTAGTCTGGCATTAGGTAGCCCTAAAGACCCTGAAGGCACCAGATCCTACTTGATCCAGGAAGCTAAGCAGAGTCAGGCCTAGTTAATGTTTGGATTAGGGCCTGCCAAGAAATACTAGGTGCTATAGGCTATATGTCAGAGGAAGGTAATGGCCAACTACCTATGAGAAACACTTGCCTAAGAAGACCCTATGAAACCCATGGGGTCACCATAAATTGACAGGTATCTTGAAGGCACATACAGGCACAGTCCAGCATTCAGTTCACATAGTGGACACCAAGATATCTCTGGAAAGCCCTCAACCTTCTGATTCCACATAGCCACAAGTGCATTCCCTGAGAGAAAAAGATGTAAGTGTTTGGTAAAACTGTCAGGTATCCATGATACCTGAAAACACATATAGAATATGCATTCTTGACTTGATTTGATGGGTCCTTGTACTTCTGACTGACTTTTTCAGAATGAAGGCTCAGATGAGTAAAATTCTGGCTCTTGGGTTCTCAGTGATGCTTTCCTTAGCAGCAGGTAGGTCTTTTAAAAATGGATTCTACTGTGCCTTGGGCTATAAGATTTCAATTTGACATATATGTTATGAACAATGACACAACTAGAGTGAAGAATGCCTCTTAGAATAGATCTTGAATTAGGAATGAATATTTTGAACTTTGTATTGTATGTGGGGGTAAATGGATGGTTACATTAGCCAGTTAGGAGGTAACATATGAACTTCCAATTGTGTGTCTGTCTGTGTGTGTTTTAAGGGCTGCAGATGTCAACTATTACCAGTTGACTATTGGATAAAATTGAGTGGGTACTTCTCTTTCTCTTCTCCCTCCTATCTTTCACTTTAAATGGATGTTCTGGTCTCTTTCTATACTCTAGTGTGGATAACCTATGATCTCCAGATGTTGTTGGACTCCAAATCCAACTCCAAATATATAGCATGGCCAATGGTCAGCTATATATTGTGTTGCAACAGCATCTGGAGGGCCACAGTTTTTCCCAACTGTACAACAGAGAAAAATTCTTTTGTGTGAGAAAACTTTGCCTTTGACCTGAAGATATTTTGAATTACAACTCATTACAATGCCTCATTATTGGCCATGCTGCCTGGAGTTAAAGGAAGTTGTAGGACCAAACACCTGGAAGGTCAAAGCTTCTTCACTAATGCCTTAATTTGTCCCTGCCTGCTTGGTCCAAAACTGCTAAGATGCTTCTCTACTAAACATTAACCATTTGATGACCATCTCAAACCGGGTTGTTTTTGGATTGTTTGGAGGTTTTGTTGTTGTTGTTGTTGTTGTCCTCATAGCTTCCCTTTCCATTTGTCTCACACAGTTGAAGGACTTCAATGCTATCGTTGTCATAGGATCAGAGATGATAACACATGCCCCAAACCAAAAGTTTGTGTCATACCTTCAAGTAATTACTGCTTCATTCAGAGAATCTCCAAAGGTGATTCTAGGGTGGAAATGTTGTTTGGTTAAATTACTGTGTGGAAGGGGGAAAACTGGGCAGGGCAGGTGTCCTAGATAAAAAAAAGCTTTGCAGTCATCTTAGAATCACCAGTCAGGAACAAGGGGGAATAGAATCCGATAGTTGTCTGTAATCACTGATTAGACACAGTAGTCTAGCTATCTGGATCTACAGATCTCAGAGGCTGGCCTCTTTTCTTGGGTCTCAGGGTAAGGGGAGGAATCTCAGGGTGAGTACTGCCTTGAAAATAAAATAAAATAAAATAAAATAAAATAAAATAAAATAAAATAAAATCGTGTGTGCTGCTGGCCTCCATTGCTGTTGGCTGCTTTGGAGTGGTTACCGTAGATTCTCCAGTGAATTCACTTGTTCCCCTCCTTCCCTCCTGCCTCTTCCTCTCAAAGTTTCTGAAACTGCAGCTAGCACCAGGGCTCAGCAGAAGAGAGGAACTATGAAGCAGTCTCAGTACTAATTCCTTCAGCAGTTGCTTAAAATGGTGCTATAAGATTTCTGCTTTGTGGCTTTTTCTCTTACTGCTAATTTTCCCAGTTCCTTCATGTTTTCACTGTATCATGAATAGCTGTATTATAAATAGCTGTAGCTGCAGTATAATGTCCTTTGCTGCTATGTGGCACATGTATGTTAGTTAGAACAATATAACATGATATAAATGTCTCCTTCAGCTTTGATTTCTCTTTCTTGTAACTTTCTCTTTTAACTCTTGAATTCATTTCTCCCACTTTCTGTCTCGTTCCTTCTCTGTTCTCCTGCAACTCCTGACTAAACATTTTCTCTTTCTCTTCTCTCTACCTCAGCCTTGCAACTTCTGCCCACTCAGGTATCCTTCCTTTTATCTTTTTGGTCCTGGCCTGGGAGGGTGCCCATGTTGCTGGACTTTATAGAGATGTGAATACTGGTAACAGGCATACAGAGAAACAGAGGGCACATCCAGACTGATTGAAAAGTCCAGGATTTTGTTCCTATTCTTTCCTATTTTATACAGGATTAAAATAAACCGACCCGGGGAGCTGGTATAAAAAGTGTCTGATCAGACCAGGAGCTCACATAAAATATTATGATATAAACAAAATGTGTATGGATCTCCAAAATAAAATTGGAAAGAAAAGGAATGAGATCTGAGACCTTATGGTCTTTTTAATCAGTCTGGATGTGTTCTGAGATGGACAAACCCCCTTTAGACTTATTTTTTCTATTTAGTAGGAAAGAACTGAGCATTTATAGATAGATAGATAGATAGATAGATAGCATCAGGACCCCTGAGGAAATGTACAATAGATAAAACATTTAAAATGTTAAATATGCTAATAAAAATATATTTAAAACGATCTGAGATTCTCTACATAGCTCCACCACTTTTCTTTCTCCTTTTCTCTTTGTTTATAGGGGGATATATTAAGAGAGTGCACCGAGGTTGTTCCACATACTGCCAACAAGCCATCAGACTCAGTAACAGTTTTATAAATTACACCTTTTGCTGTAGAACAGATTACTGCAATAAACATCATTCTTGGCTCTTTGAGTAACCTCAGCTGGGATGTGCTAAGGCTGTTCCATTCCTACGGCTTCGGTCAACATCATGCCCAGTTCTATGCAATTTTTCTCCAAGCACAGATACATGGGGGGAATCAGTGCAACTCTGAGGATGAAAAGAAGGCTATTTGTTATTTATCTTATGTGACTTTTGTAGAAAGAGTGGGACATGCTGTTGCTCCAACTGGGCTTGCTTATTCCCTGTTCTTCTGGGTTACCCCTAATAAACAACAGGCCCATGTATGTGTATAGTGTTCAGGCCAAAGTAGCCCTCTCACACCCACTGGGGCTTGATGCTGATGCTTCTGCTACGCCTGACTCTGGTGGGCTTTATTACCAGTCTTCCATTTCATTACCAGTCTTCCATTTCATGATTTTCCATTTGCTCTTAGCTTATGACTGGGGGCAAACATCTCAGGTTCAGGTTCATGGTGTCTAAATAGCATGAGAAGTAGCTGTCAATGGTCAGATTGTGGGTCTGTTTAGATCACCGTGATTTACATTGGCCCATTCAGTTCACTTTGGGATGTACTGGGTTGTCATCACTCTTGATTCTTGTGCTGAGCTACAGGGTTTGCCTTCCCATGGTCCTGACTGTGCACTGCCGCTTTACTTTGGTGTGTGATAAGTCTCAGTCTTTATAGTGCCACTGGGTTCTTTGTTGTTAGCCCCTTTGGGTGCTTGTTTCCCCCCTCTCCAACAACACTCTTCTCTGTTAATGACCATGAGGTGAATTGTCATTAAACAAAAAGTGGATATTTTAAAGAGGCCTGTTTCTGTGTCAAGTTCCTATTACCAAGTATTTATACTTCTTTGTATTTTAGCAAAACCCGCAACCTCTTAATTTGCAGGCAGACATAAAAACAAGCTTTAATACAGAATATATATTCTGGTACATATTGGAAACCTTATGAAAGTCAAGATGCATCAATATTTACATTTCGTACAGTTTAGAATACGCCCCTCCCCAATGCCATACAATGAATCTGGACACTGCAAGCTTAACAGTTTGACTCTGATTAAACAATAAGTTTACTTATTGGATACAGAGTGGCATAGTGGTTTGAGTATTGGACTACAACTCTGGAGACCAGGGTCCGAATCTCTGCTCAGCCATGAAACCCACTGGATGACTTTGGGCAAATGACACTCTTTCAGCTTCAGAGGAAGGCAATGACAAACTTCTGAACAAATCTTGCCAAGAAAATGCCATGATAGGTTTGCCTTAGGGTTGCCATAAGTTGGAAATGACTTGAAGGCACACAACAATAACAACAAATACTTGTTACATGTAAGTAAAGTAGGACCCCTGTAACCATTGATTCATTATCCTCTGATTCAGTTATCCATGGGACACAAAACAGCACACCTATCATAGAGTCTTCCTAGAAAATGTGTCCTCTCTAGCAATTTTCTAGGTCCTCCAAGGCAACTTTATGGTATTTAAAATCAGAAATCCCATTATTTTCAATGTCGTTTACTATTATCCACGATTTTCTGTATCCACGCTCCCCTAACCAATCCCCAGTGGATACGGGGGTCCTACTGTATACTTCTTGTATATTTTGTATGTAACTCATCATAGAGTTCATATTCTCTTAAAGAGTGGCTTAGGCCTTTGGCTGGTGCCAAGGTCAAGTAACGTAAAGGAGCTATTCTTGCACAGCACAAAATTCTCTTGTGCTTTGCTAAGCAACACATTCCCTCCGCCCAACCACTCCATTTCACCCTCTTCCATGACCTGCTGTCTATTGCAAGGACCTTTGGTGGAAGGCACCTCAGTTCAGGATTTCTACTGAAGGAAGATTGTTTCCTCCCACATAACCTTTAAAATTGTCTCCATGTACAGCACTTCTCTTCAATGGCATGCATTTGTAACAATTCCCGTTCAGGGAAGAAAAAGGTGGCTCACCTGGATTGTGGACTCATTGAACATCCTGTCCCGGTTGAGACCATCCACTAACAACCAAATCTGCACAGCTATATCCTGAATTCAACCTCTTGCTCACACTAGCGAGTGACAGAATATAGGAAGAGTTAGATTGAATTTTGAGAACATAAAGTTGGACACCATCTGTCTTCCATTTTGACCTACAACTTTTATTTTATAACACAATCCTGCACACTGAAGTTGGGAGAGAGAATTACAATAAGAGATATGTTCTCCTGGCTCAAAAGCCCTTTGGCCAGTTTAATAGTGGCATGGTCCACATGAACTGGATTTTAAGTTCTCTCTTTTTTGCTGGTTATAATTCAGCCTCCTCTCCCCCATTTCTGGTTCTCCTCCAACTTCACCCAGATAGGACAGGAAAAAAGTGTATGTGTGTGTGTGTGTGTGTGTGTGTGTGGTCCTCTAGGTGGGGCACACAACTCCCCCACTTATCAATAAATTCCATAGATACAGGGGGTTGGTGGATCAAAGAAATGAAGTATATTCTGAAATGGGACCTGTTGTGGCTGTCCCCTAAGTCCTCTCCATTTGAAATTGCTTTCTGGATATAGCCATGCCAAAGGATGGCACATCACACCCCTGTGGGAAGGCTTGTGGGAATTTAATTGCTCTGGCTGCCTCCTGTGAAATCCTGGGATTTGCAGTTTAGGGAGGGGCATTTAGCCTTCTCAGCCAGAGAGCTCTTGGGCCTCACTAAACTACAGAGCCCAGCATTCCACAGAGGAAGGCATAGCAGTTAAAGTGGAATAATAGTGCTATAACAGTGTAGTGTGATTAAGTCCATAGAGCTGATACATGTATCCAACCCAGCCCAACTCAACCCAAACCCAACACAACCCATCAACCAGCATCTCTTTAGCAAATATTTAAGAGGCACCTAGTTTAAAAAAAAATCATTGGGTTTGGGTTTGTTTTTGTGTTTTGGCAGGGGGGGAGGATTGCCTTGTTATGGTGTGCCCTGGATACACTACAGATTATGAATTAATGCTGAATGTCTCATAGATGAATGTGCATTACAATATAGATACACATCCCAGATGTGTACTGGGTTACTGATCCAACAAAGGACTCTAAGTTCACAAGTTGCCACTCCACTGCATTACAGAAGTGGGCCATCTGTGCTCAGAAGAGATAACAGGTAGCTGGTTTGGGTGGGTGAACTCTAGATCTTGGTGTTCTTCTACACCTAGGCACTGATGTTATCACAGCCCTGCCTACCTGCATGGGAAAGTTCAGCAGAATCGATGGGAGCAACACCACACTGTGTGACCATCATAAATCATCACCACCATCACCAAACTATGGGGCCATCACCACACTGTGTGACCATCACAACAGATGGAACCTGCTAGCATAGCTAATTTTTATTATAATGGCTTTTCAGACAGATTGTTACGGTTGTTTCTTCTGTTTTCTATGTTAAAGCTTTAGCAAAGATTCAGTAAGAGCTGGGCTGCTGAATAGGAAGGTATGGCGGGGTACCTGAAAAATTCACAATATTTCACATCTTGGATGATGTGCACTTTGTTGTCACTGCCTAGCTCATTGAAAGATCTGCACTCAGTTTAGGTAAGGAGTGACAGAGTTATTACAGGAAGGATTTGCTAAACAGCAACTGCCTCCTATTATAATTGTTGTTGGTAATAGTAAAATTATTATTTTAACTTCACAGAGATCACCATCTGACCTGACTAGAAAGCCTTCTTGTATTTTTGTTTTAAACTATCAGCAGAGATGAACATGCTTCTGGTTTGTGGGCTATGGATGCTGCTGAGTCTTTCCACTGGTAAGTCCCTACAGGAAATCTGGAAGAGGAAATGGAGCTACAAATCTCAAACCAACATTGAAGCACCGTGTAAATCAGTTGAGTTCATTTTCACATGTGAGGCATTGATTATCATTGGTATTTTCCTGCATCTTAATATGAAAACATTATGGGCTTTTCTTGGCAAGATTTATTCAGAGGGCATTTGCCTCTGCCTTGCTCTGAGGCTGAGAGAGTGTGACTTGCCCAAGGTCACCCAGCCATGGCTGAGCAAAAATTTGAATCCTGGTCTCCAGAGTTGTAGCCAAACCACTATACCGTGCTGGCTCTTAGCTACTTAACTATTGTTGGATGTCTCATGTGCAATTTTATATGCGTACAAATGCAGACCAGAGCATGGAAGCAAGTAATTATAAATAATCCCTTCACCCAATAAAGAAGCTTTAACTACATTATACCAGTTACAACTTGATGGATAATTTCTCTCTATTAGAGAGTAACTGAAATGTTTCAAAAGTTACTATAGATATCTATTTTAGTTACTTTTGAGATGAATTACTTTTTTAAATAAAAACCACACCGTAAATAATAAAGGTAGCTAATTAATTTAAACAATATTTTTTCAAGGATAAGTAATGTTAATGTGTACTAAAAATATCTGTAAAGCAAATAAGCATTCTGTCCAAGTTAGGGTTTTCTATTCCTGATTTAAGGAAAGGAGGAGATGCTTTAAGGACACAGTCCTCTTTTCAGTTATGTGGGTAAATGTCTAATTGAATTTAGAGTGGCTTATTTCTGAGTAGACATGTATGCAAACCTGGTGTATCCCTTTTCCTGTGATAATCCCTTTTCTTCGGTTTCATAACATGTGGTCTTTTCTCCCTACTTTCATTTCTTTTCTACCCTTCTCCCCAAATCTGCTCCCCACATGTTTGCAGCAAATGCCATCTGGTGCTATGAATGTAACAAACCAATTCCACGAGGGAGCTGTCCTGAGATACACGAATTCTGTTGGGCAGGTGAAAGATCTGGATGCTACACCAAGAAACTCTACATTGGTAAATGCAAAACCTGATTTGAATTGTCTGCAGGGAGGGTCCAGACTGGCCTCTTAAAAAGTGATGCATGGCTTCGCCTTTTCAGTTAAAATATCTTTATTTCATAGGAACATGGACTGAATCAGACCATTGGGCCATGTATCCCTGTATTTCCCCCCAATAAAAAGTTCTTTATTATTTTAAGAAACATAAACCAAAATAATAACATCAGATAATAGGTAGCAAAGCATGTACAAGTCCTTCCTAATAGAGCATTATAATATGATTTTACTAAAAATTGTTGCATGTACATAGTTTTAATTTGTTTTAAACTATTTACAGTTGTCCCTTCACATTCACTGGGATTTGGTTCCAGGATCCCCCCATGAATACCCAAATCTGTGAATACTCAAGTCCCATTATATGCAATGGCATAGCAAAATGGTGTCCCTTATATAAGATGGCAAAATCAAGGTTTGCTTTTGGGATTATAATTTTTTAAAGAATATTTTCAAGCCACGAATACTTAAATCCATGAATGTCAAATCTGTGAATGTGGAGGGACAACTGTAAACTCTTTTAATTTGTCTTTTTAACTGTTAAATTGTTTAATATGCGTTTAGCCTTTTAAATCATTTTCTTATTTATACTGTTTAAATTTGTCCGACTGGTTTTATTTTACACCACCCTGAAATCTTTGGATAGAGAGGGGATAGAAACTTCTAAATAAATACATAACTGATGGTCAGTATCCTGTATCAGCTGTGTATACATCTTCAAGCTGCCTGTCAACGTATGGTGACACCGATTTCATAGGATTTTCTTAGGCAAGGAAAACTCAGAGGTAGTTTTGCCAAATCCTTAGCCTCAAATATAGCCTTCAGCACCTGGTATTTGTTGGTGGTCTCCCATCCAAGTTCTAACCAGGATTGACCCTGCTTAGCTTCCAAGATCAGACAGGATCTGGTGCCTTTAAGGTATTTAGGTCCTCCGTATTAGCTACCTGGTTAAATATATGGTAAACTAAGCATCCTCTCCTGGCCTGACTCCCCCAATCCTGATGGAAACATCATTCAGGTGACTTTTCATGAATTTTCATTATTAGGACTTTTTCGGACAAAGAAAAATAACGCAAGCAGCCTCTCCAGCTTGCGAGGCTGCTGCACTGCAAAGCGCCCCTTTCGTATGATGCTCGCCCCTGCCGGTACTGTTGCAGTACTGCAGGGAGAGCTGAGCGTCATATTTCGTTGATTTTTACTCACAATCAACTTTCATGAGTAAAAAATCAACAAAATATTACGCTCAGCTCTCCCTGCGGTACCGCAACAGTACCGGCAGGGGCGAGCATCATACGAAAGGGCGCTTTGCAGTGCAGCAGCCTCGCAAGCTGGAGAGGCTGCTTGCATTATTTTTCTTCGTCCGAAAAAGTCCTTCGTTATGTTCCATCAAAGCAATATGTTGCTAATGTCAATGAAAATCCCAGTGTAAAACAGAAAATATATTAATTAATCCAAATGACTGAAGCAGTACTCTTGCTGGACATTAGATGCAAAATGAAGCAGCACTCAAGAGCTGAGAAGTCCAAGTATCAGTCAAGAAAGATGGTGGGATTATTATTCTTGTTGTTGCTGGTGGTGGTAGTGGCCAGAATCCTGCTAGAGTTATGCACTTGTGACTGTTTTGTATTCAAGATCCCCAAATAGCCCCTAGTTTTAATTTGATACTAGTTTAATATCTTTTTATGGGGGTGGGTGGGGTGGGTGGAGCTTAGGGATTTTAGTCTGTATTGTTGTATTTTAACTGTTGTAAGCCGCCCCAATTGTTTTTAACAGTGGGGCAGGGTAAAAATAAACATTATTATTATTATTATTATTAAAGTCACTCAGCCTCCACTTCCTGGGAAACAGCCACTGTGACTGATTTTTTAAATTTATTATTAGTTATTTATACCCCACTCTTCAACCACAAGGCTATCAGAGCGGCATACAAACTGTTTTAAGCAATAGCAATTTACAGAGCTACACTGCATTAAGCAGTTTCCAATGTGTGTTAGCTAATATATGGGGTCTGTTCCCCTGTTGATAGGGTAGCAGCTGACTGACGGTCCCACTTCCCCACACATGAATGACCTCTGGTACAAGGAGGAATTGTGTCTGCCTGTTGCACCGGAGGTCATTAATGGGATGGGGTGGAACCATCACTGAGCTGCTTCCCAATCAACAGGGCAACAGACCCCCATCAATTGGGTAAGTGGGGATTGGGATAGGATTCATTCTGTAGCACCATAACTACGGTGCTTACACATATGTAAATCCCCAACAGGATTCTGGCCATCATCATAATCATCATTTCCTGCCTTTCTCCCAAAATTGGGACTCAAGGTGGCTTGTGTATGTGCATATGCCTACAAGTCACCTGTCAACTTGTAGTTTACCATTGAAAAAAGAACTCTCTCTCTCTGGTTTTTTTTCGCAAATGAAGATTCAGGAAGGACTCATCCTGCGCTTTCTGCAAGTGCGCTGATGACTGGAAAGGCCAATCCGAGATAAACAAGTCCGGTTGCAGAAAGCACAGAAGAAGGTCTCCTTGCGTGATGTTTCCATGTTGTGATTCTTTCTGCGTTGTTGTTTCTCTTCAAGACTTGTTCAATGTGAGCTCTCAAATAAGGCTGCAGCATTGTGGATAGTGCGTCTCCATGCCTCCTGATGTGAGGCCAGGGCGGACCATTGTTGGTGATCAATTTGGCCAAGCCTGAGATGTTGTTTCAGGGAGTCCTTGTATCACTTTTTTGGAGCACCCCTCTTACGCTGACCCATGGCGAGTTCACCATAGAGTACTATTTTGAGGAGGCGATGGTCCTCCATCCTAGAAACGTGCCCTGCCCAGTGCAGCTGTGTTCTCAATAGAACAATGCAACTAAAAACACAGAACAAGTGAAATAATAATAATAATAATAATAATAATAATAAGTTATTTACTACCTGCCTCTCCCCTCAGAATCAGGGTGGGGTACAACATCACAATACCTCACATACAGTTCAGTACAATCCAAACAAGCTATACATTACAATACAATCCAAGCAGGTTATACAATTTTTATGCAATTAAACAATTAACAATATTAAAATGAGATCAGCCTGCCCTTAAAAAAAGATATAATGTATTTAAAAAGAGTAGAAGTAGCTGATTGGACAAAGAGGACCACCTGTTTTGCCACATACAACAGTACTGCCATCAATGTCTTTTTCCCCCCTGTTTTCAGGAGGCAGTATGATCACGTTTGAAGTGGGTTGCTTACAGACCTGCTTTAGCAAAATAACTGAACATGAAGCCTTGAGGGAAGAATTCACTTGCTGTTTCACAGACTATTGCAATGAATAAGCTTGGGCTGGGACAGATGAAGAGCTTGGAAGAAGAAAGGCCTTGATGTCATGACATCGGAAGCACTGCGCTCCTCTTGCTACGCTTAGTTTTGTTCCACTTGGGCCTTGTCACTGCAAGCACAACACGTCACCAATGTAATCTGCCACAATGAGCAATGTAGTACCTTCTCTTTTATACTTTGTTGTCAGAATCAAAACAGGATCTTTGAAATCAAATGAAAGAGGATGAAGGAGACATTCTGTTTTCTTTTCAGATATATATGCCTACAGCACAATAATCTGGTGTCAATCTACACCTAGGATTACCATATTTTGAAAAGCTGAAAAGAGGACACATTTACTGACTGACTAATTCAAACCACTGATCGCTATGACCACTCTCACTTTAAAAACCCCTACTATATAAACTGTGATTGTTGGAGATAGCAACCTTTGCATAGCTATATTCACTGGTAGTTAGACTGCATATTGTTCTCTAAGAGGCTTATCACACATTGAATTAAAGTGGCAGGGCAGCTGGAAGGTTCTGCTTCCCGTGCTGCCCTACCACATGACGTTGTGATTCTTCTGGTGTTCTCCCATTTGGGTCCCATGGGAGACTGAGGTAATACCACGTCTTTTTGCTAATGGATTTTTCTATTTTGCAAAAAGATACAGTTTTATGGACATTATCAGATGTGGCAAATATGGCGTCATAAGGATGCCTAATGATTGTGGAAGGGCACACATATCAGCCAATATCTTCCTTTCACAATCATACATTGTCAAAAATCCATTCCTTTTTATTGACAGGTCAAGCCATCAATAGATTTCCCCTAGTGCTTTGTTGCCAGCATTTGAAACTTCACACCATTGTGATCACGTGAATGAAGCATGAACACGTCTGGGTGAGATCGGGATAGCCAGGTAGGGGATGCTCTTTTTATGACCTCCCCCATGTACTTGGGACTCTTTACGTGTGTGTCTGTGCTTGGCTTAACCTTTTCTGTCTTTATTTTACATTTATTTTTAAATAGTATTTTTTTTTTGCTTAACAATTTGTAAGCTGCTCTGATAGCCTTTGTGGCTGAAGAGTGGGGTATAAATACCTAATTAAAAATTAATTTAAAAAATTAAATTTCCCACGCTTGCGTCTTCTCGCGCAATTCATGGAGATCATGAGTGCGGAGGTTTGCAGAGCTCCATTTGCTCTCCGTTAGTGCCTGAGCTGCCTTTTACTGGGACAAACATAAGGTCTGGTGGGGGGTTCTTTTGCCGGCATAAAAATGTTTTAAAATATGCCAGCATAAGAACAATAGTGGGGTGTGTGTGATAAAGTCCTACCTTGGTCTCCCATGGAACCAGAACAGAAGAATGACAATGTCATGCAGTAAGGCAGCATGGGAGATGAAAACTTCCGGCTGACCTGCCGCTTTAATTCAGTGTACAATAAGCCTCTAAGAATTTAGGCACACCTTGTTTATGGTAACTTCCTGTTTGTGTGTGTGTTTGTTTACACCCACTCTCTTCTTGCATCAGGTAGCCATACTTTGTTCTCTGGGGTCTCATCTGCTTTCACACCTCCCCTCTCTCTCTCTCCATGCTGTCCATAAAGCATGTGTGATAAACAACTCTTTCCGGGTGAGATGCTCCAACTTTCCTGATATTATGTAGCACTCTTTCTTTTCCTTCCCTTTCTTCAAGAAGATGAACCTGCATTACTTGTGCACAAGTATTTGTGAATAAAACTACTTTTATATACCTTATGAAGAAGACTAAGTTTGATTTCTTCCTCTGCTAGATATTATGTATAGGGTGGAGTGAGCTGGTGAGCTGTTCAAATCTCTGCCTAGTATATCAGATGCTCTGCTTGAGAGATCCACTATAATATCTCATATTTCTCAATAGTGATAGTTGCAACAAGAAACATTCCTAACCTGCATTGTATTTAAATAACAATGCTTTTGCCTTCCTCTTTACCCTTCCTCAGCTCTTCTGACACCTTTCTTACTTGCTCCACCAAGCCAACCTGTTCCATCACGTCCACACAGCTGGAGGCTTCCTCAGCTGCCCCATTTGGCTAGCCCTCCTTCCTCTTCTGGGTCTGTCTCCCTTCTGCCCCCACCCATGAGTCACTGCCCTGGTCTAGATGGGGTATTTACCCCATCTTGCCCCATCTTAGAGCCCTACAGTCCAAACAATGCAGTCCTCAAAACCTCTGTGGTCAAGAAGACAGGGTAAGGCCCATTGCATTATTTTTTTAAAAAATACCTGGCAAAATCCACTTCTGCTGGAAAAAATGGATTGGGCCATGCATGACCACAGGAGTCTATTCTGGCCCACTGCTGTCATCTACCTTGCTCTTCTGAAGCCAGGAAGCAGGCCCACAGCATGTGACCAAGGTTGGCTACATACAAGGGGCTTTGGTCACATGCTATGTACTGGCTTCCTGGCTTGAGAGAGAGTGAGTGAGATGTTGGCAGCAGCTGCAGAGACAGACTGGCACCTCCGTCTGGATTCCATCCCATTTCTCTTTCACGCTACAGAAATATGGCACGTTGATATGATTTAAATTTAAATTTAAAAAATAAAACTCCCCCAAACATAAAATCAGTTCACCAAGCACAAAAACACACTTTAAATCACACAATCACAACAGGGAGGGTAAAATAAAAGTTGCCACTTACCTGGATGTCCAGATCGTACCAGGAAGTGCACGGAATGGACCTCCCCTCTGTGGCTGTCGTTTTGGAACAGAAACGGGGCTCCTGTTTGCACACCCATGATTGCGCGATAGCAATGGAATGGGAGGTCTATTCATGATGAAAAATCGTGATTACATTGTTCCGGAACAGTCACGGGAGCAGGATGGATGCAGGAGAGAATGGGGTCAACGTCGACCGAAAGGGAAAACCTTTCCCGACCCTGTTCTGTTCCTGCCATGGGATATATAGCCCGTGTGAAAATCTCCATAGTTATAAAACCACAGAAAACATTTGGTAGAAGAGGCATCTCATTTTGCATCGCATCTAGCTGGGGCCAAATCATGAACTTGCTTGTATACTTTTCTTGCAATAAGCCCCTTTGATAAAAGCTAAGCAAACCCTATCTGAATCAGTAAAAGCTTTCATATGTTTGTTTCTCTATGTGTGAGTATTTTCATAAGAAGGCAAACTAATAATGCAAAGTAAAGACTGCAATTGTAACACCAAGCAGCAAGGTCATGAAACCCATATTTGGGTGAAAAGTAGCCACAACTTTTTATTGATTGCAGCTGTTTTAGGCTTGGCCCAGATAGGATTGGATACAGGCATTGGAAAACCCACCTGTTACCCAAAGAACCTTGCAACCCCAGCCCAACTGTTGGAGTGATAAACTTTGGGTGCTACCTGGGTGTAAGCCTCTGTATGAATCCTCATCACCTTGGTGTGAAGCTGGGTCCCTCTCCCCCTGAACTGGCATGACCTGTGTGAACTTTACCCCCAGATCCCATAAGGGGACCCCCATTGGGTATGGCAGGCATGCAGGCTTGTCTACCCCCCAGAACTGGATCTGATCTCATGCCCAGCTACCCACAAAAGGTATGATAGACATTGGGGGAAAACAGATCAATGGTGAGGGGGGTCAATCAGGCTACACACATGGCTGGGAGCCTCATTCTGACCACAGAGCGACTGCATGCCAGCAGGGCTCTGCCAGGTGCTTGGTTGGGAAGGCAGCAGCAGTAGACCCAAGGAGAAGGAGACCAGCACCAGTGAAGCAGTGAGGATTTGGCCTTTGGCCAGCGGACATATGTAGGCATTGATACAATGTCATTTCAGCATAAACCAAGCAGGCATGGCCCTAATGGGGTGAAACCAGATTGGCCTTTTGGCCAGAGTAGTCCGAATTCCACTTGAATTTTTGCCCTCATTGTAGACATGGCCTAAGTTACACATCCATAACTGCAATAGTGAATTCCAGCCCGCCTTTAATGAATAAAGGTTGCACTGGATACCATACAGTTCATGGATAATTCACAGTTCCGTGTCCCTTGCCATGTGTAGACAAACATCCCAAAGGTGAAAAGGATTACCGACCCAGCCAGGGAATCTATGCCCACAGGTTGCATCACTTCCCCTTTGCTGAAGTGAGGCATCTGTGCTGAAAGGAGTGTCAATCTTTTTAATCAGTGTTTTCAGACAGGTGCTATTGGTGGGTTTACAAATACGTCCTTGATGTTCTTCAGATCCTGGGTACTGATGTTATCACAACCATGCATGCCAGTTTGGGAAGTTTAGCATGATAATCACCACACTGTGTAACCATCATAATGTGCTGAGGGTGATATGATCATCTTCAGAGAAAAGATGAAGTAGCACAACTAGTAGCACAGCTATTTTTGTCCTAACCATTTCGAACCCCATTCCTATGAACATTCCCTTCCTGTTACTTTGTTCCAATGGTGTTCTACTGGAGATTTATCTAGAACTGGGCTGCTGAATACTAAGGGATAGTGGGACACATGAGACATCCACAACACTACAGCCTCACACCTTGGGTGATGCCCACTGCATTGTCACTTCCTATGCTGGTCAGAAGATTAGTCCACTGCAAAGGTGAGGATTGAGAGAATTATTATAAGGACGGTTTTCTAAGCAACCTCCCCCTCCAAAGATGATGTTTAATTGTTTGTATGGTTATTGTTGTTGCTCTTGTTCTTCTTCTTATCACTGTATTTTCAGTTCACAGTGACTATAATCTGACCCAGTTAGGAAGGCAACAACCAAAGATGAGCACACTTCTGGTATATGGGCTTTGGTTGCTTCTTCTTAGTCTTTCCACCGGTAAGTCCCTAAAGGAAGTGAGTTTCAAATTTCATGCCAAAATCTTAGAGTGTAAATCAGCAAGTGCATTTTCACCTGTGTGACTTTAAATCAATTTTGCATTTCCAGACATCTTGTTATAAAGACATTCATCCACATAGAATCATAGAATTGTAGAGTTGGAAGAGACCACAAGGCCCATCCAGTCCAACCCCCTGCCACACAGGAAATCAATATCAAAGAAGCATCCCTGACAGATGGCCATCCTGCCTCTGTTTAAGACCTCCAAGGAAGGAGACCCCACCACGTTCCAAGGGAGTGTGTTCCACTGCCGAACAAGTCTTACTGTCAGAAAGTTCCTCCTAATGTTGAGGTGAAATCTCTGTTCCTGGAGCTTGCATCCATTGCTCCGTGCTCTAGTCTCTGGAGCAGCGGAAAACAAGCTTGCTCCATCCTCAATGTAATGTTTATTTCAGCTAAGACCTATTGAAAATATGCAAGAAAAATAAGCAGTTACTGACTCTGGGATAGAAAAAGAGAGAGAGATATAGTCACAACCTTGTTCAACGGTTTTTGCTTCAGTCACCACTACACTCAGGTGGATCAGGGCATGTTTTGCAACATGTTTTAATGTAGCCATGTTGTGATTCTATTATTTTACTTTGATACTACTTGAAAAATGGTGTTCTTGGAAGGTCAACATAAACCATCACTTGACACAATAGTGTGTCTGCTGTATGAGGATTAATTGTGTCTGCTGTATGAGGCAAAATTACTGTTTGACTTCTCATGTACAATTTTATTTTTAATAACAACAAACCTTTATTTCAGCCAACAGGCCATTAGGCATCACAATATATATAAAACATATAAAACATGTTAAAATAACATTATAAACAAATATTCATGACATGCTCGTACAGCGTACATATGTACATACATATATGCATATACCAAGTCACTTACAAGTATATTGGGTGGTACAAGTCCATATGAGACTGGGACAAGATGGAAATTTATATAGGTATTTAAAGAGCAATAGATGGGGCTGTTTGTTTTACATGGGTCATAATCTTACGAGTTTTAACAGCAGAAAGGAGAAACTTAATGTACAATTTTATGTGCCTACAAAGTTATTCCAGAATGTGAAAGTAAGTTGTAACCAACAACTAATTATTTGTAATTAATCCTTTCTCCCTAGTAATAAAGGTGTAACTGCTTTATATTACAATTGTAACTTGAGGGATAAAGTCACTCTTTCACACTGCAACCAGAAGCCTTTTGTTACTTTTTAAAGTTAGAGCTTTACTAAAAAATGGAGGAGGAATATCACATGGTTCAAGTGCTGGCTCCTATTGTTGCTTCATAGTGTGCTAGAGGTCTTGGTAACAATAAGGTAGACAGGTGAAGAGTGTGTTTCATATCACAAAGTCAGCAGTACATAGCACTGGGATTTATTAAGAAGTAGCTAGAAATATCTATTTTAATTACCTTTGAAAAAATCAGGAAGTCCAAGCTTACTTTTCTTTTAACTTAGATGGAAACACCATTCACCCATGCTCTGATTGTCAGCAGAATGGATCTCCTTTTCCTCAAGTGCCCGGTAAAATAAGTTGGGTGTGTATGATGATGGAACAGTTACCTAGATTTACTCATAGAATCATAGAATTGCAGAGTTGGAAGAGACCACGAGGGCCATCCAGTCCAACCCCCTGCCATGCAGGAAATCACAATGAAAGCATCCCCGACAGATGGCCATCCAGCCTCTGTTTAAAGACCTCCAAGGAAGGAGACCCCACCACGCTCCGAGGGAGTGCGTTCCACTGCCGAACAGCTCTTACTGTCAAAAAGTTCCTCCGTGCTCATTCATAACTGTTCTGTATTCATGATCACTATACACCATGGCCATGATTGTACCATACTTAAGTATACTTAACTTGGTAGCTGATGTAGAATACTGGCCATAATAAGTAACTCCTTTTCTGAGTTCACTCTATCGCTCTAATTTCTTTTGGAAAGTATATTCCTAGATATGTATAATTGTTGCTATAAACAGTTGTGAAACAAACCATCATTCTAGCCAAGGTATCACTTTGATTGCAAGGTGATTTGATGAAAGAAAGGGTAAAACTCTTTAGGGACACAGTTCTAACCTCTCTTTGAATCATAGGGTTTATCTATACAGACCAGGATACACCAGTTCCCTGGTGGTGTATCCGGCCCACAGATCAGGCCTGTTCCTCCCCTGTTCCCTACATGAAATGGGCTGGGTATCCAGATAGGAATGCCAGCCTATTGCTGCTGCTGCAGCCGCCACCACTATCTTCTGTGCTCTCCCAGCAGCAAGGAAGCCAGCCTGCAATATGTGACCAAGGTACCCTGTATGTGGTCAGCCTTGGTCACATGCTGCGGGCATCCTTCCTGGACCTGGAAGGGTAAGCAGACCAGCGGCTGGAGCAACAGGGTGGCCTGTTGGGATGGGCTCCTGAGGACATGCAGGGCCACCCATTTCTTCCCAATGGAAACAGATTAAACCAGGTATTTTAATATAATGGTTTATTGGTCCCTACCTCATCTCCCCCACCCCTGTATTAGCCCCACAGGGGTTATGAGGACTCTCTCTCCCCCCCCTCTGGCCTTTCTTTGCAAACGAAGATTCAGGAAGGACTCATCCCACACTTTCTGCAAGCGCGCTGATGACTAAAAAGGCCAATCTGAGATAAACAAGTCCGGTTGCAGAAAGCACCGCAGAAGGTCTCCTTGGGTAATGGGTTGTGATTCTTTCTGCATTGTCGTTTCTCTTCAAGACTTGTTCGGCATGAGTTCTCAAATAAGACTGCAGCATTGTGGATAGTGTGTCTTCATGCCTAAAATGGGGCGAAAGCCCTGTGTTGTTTGGACTACAGGGCTCTAAGATAGGGGCAAGGCGGGGTAAATTGACCATCTAGACAAGGCCATAGAATCATAGAGCTGGAAGGGCCATTCAATCCAACCCCCTTCTGCCATGCAGGAACACACAATGGAGGCACGCCTACAAGATGGCCATCCAGTCTCTGTTTAAAAACCACCAAAGAAGGAGACTCCATCACACTCCGAGGCAGAGTATTGCCCTGTTGAACAGCTCTTCCTAATATTCTTCTTGAAATTTAGGTGGAATCTCTTTTCCTGGAATTTGAATGCATTGCACCATTTCTCTGTGTCTTAGCCTTCAGAGCAGCAGAAAACAAGCTTGCTCCAGATTCAGTTACTCTTTTTATTATTACTCTTGATACCTGTTTCACTGAATTTAGTGGGGTTTACTTTGGAGCAGATACTTATATGCCTACACTATAAGCTTTTTTTTTTTTTTTTTTTTGCGATACCCCATTGCTTTGATTTAATTCATCTTGTTTCCCCCCCACCCCATGCTTCATTTTTCTTTCCCCTCTCCCAACAACAACTTTTCTCACCACACTTTTCTTTGTATTTGCAGGAAATGCCATCTGGTGTTATGAGTGTATAAAGACAGGTCCACTAGCAAGCTGTTCTGAGAAAGCCGAGCTCTGCTGGGCTGGTGAAGGATCTTCATGCTTCACAATAACTTTCCATTCTGGTAAACATGCAAAAAAGAGGACATTTGGATTGCGTTAATGGAGGATGCTTGTGGAGGACGCTTTGGATTGCGTTAACGGAGGATGCTTGTGGAGTGGCCTCACATCTCTTAAAGTAGGGGTGGGCAAAGTGCAGCCCCAGGGCCATTTTTGTTGCACCAAGGCCCCCAAGGGGGCAAAATTTATTTTTGCTCCAGAATGTCCTTCAAAGCCCTCCAAGGTGTGAGGAGGGCATTTCTACCACAATTGGAGGCCCCCTCCCACTGCCCAAGGGTCAAACAAAATGTTTACACAATTTTTGTTAATTTTTTAAAACAATTTTTTTTGCCCCCAAATGCCCTCTGGGCCCACTATGTTTTGGGCCCACCACAGGCCACTTAAGGCCCAAGCAAGGCCATTTTTGGAAACAGGAAGTGAACAGGAAGTGACCTCTACTCACTTCCTTTCATTAAAAAAAGAGTTCTCCTGGGCCTAAAATGGCCGCGGAAGACCCCCAGACATAATGAAAATTCCTGTTTGTCTCCTAGAGGGCATTTGGGAACAAAAGTTGATAATTTATTTAATTTTTTTGCAAGAGTGGGTGCAGAGGGGTGCAGTCCACCAAGTTCTCCTGGTGGGGTTGACCAGCCTACCCTTCCACAGTTGCCTGTGGAACTGGCTAAAGGAACATAGGAACATATGTTCTTAAAGGAACATAGGAAACTAGCTAATACTGAGTGAGATCTTGATTCCATCTAGCCAATATTGTAAACCTGGACTAGCAGTGGCTCTCCATGGATTCAATCAGGATTCATTCCTAGTCCTACTTGGAGAGCCCGGGTATTCTCTGGTGGCCGCCCATCTAATGGCTACTTAGGTCTTACCTTGCTTCGCTTCCAAAATCAAACATGGTTGGGTATGTTCAGGATGGTATGGTGGAGCAACTCAGTGTTTCTGAAGGATTGCCAAAACCTTTTCATGAATTTTCCTTCTCAGTTAGTATGGCACAAGAGTCCAGTATAAACACAGAAAATATATTAAATTCATCCTAATTACTGCAACAGCAAGTATGGAAACTGTAGATTTTCCTTGGTTTTTTTTCTAGGCTGTGAGGCCGTGTTCTGGAATAGTTTCTTTCTAACATTTCACCTGCATCTGTGGCTGGCATCTTCAGAGTCTGAAGATGCCGGCCACAGATACAGGTGAAATGTTAGAAAGAAACTATTCCAGAACACGGCCTCACAGCCTGGAAAAACCCAAGGAAAATCTATGGATGCCGGCTGTGAAAGCCTTCAACTTCACATATGGCAACTGTGTTGGTCATTTGAGCATAACATACTCATTCCCATCAAGAGCTGAGGCCCCAGGGTATCTATTCAGAAAAATAAAGCAGCTAACCAGACAGAGAGGACCAACAATGTTACAACATACACCAGTTTTGCAACAGATGTCCTCTGTTTTTCTATTTTCAGGAGAAACTGTGGTCAAGACTGAAGTTGGTTGCTTCATTGACTGTGTTAATGCTAAAAGCGACGGCACGAGGTGGTATGAACTCAATTGCTGTTTCACAGACTATTGCAATGGCTAAGTCTGTGGAACTTGGAACAAGAAAGACACCAGAAGCCTTATGCTCTTCTGCTTTCTCTCCCTTTCTTTCCACTTGGACCGTGTCAATCAGCAGGCAAAACGTGCAACCAGTATAACCAACAATAATGAACAGTGTCTCCCCTTTTGCTTTATGCTTTGCTATCCCAACTACAGACAACTGTGGGATCATGTTTAAGAATATGAAGAAGCCATACTGTTTCCTTTGCAGATATACATGCCCATGGCATAATATCATGATACTAATTAATGAATTAAAATGGCTGGAATTCTGCATGTATTCTGATCATCAGCACAATGGGCCCCCTTTTCTCTGTGTGGCTGATGCCCAGTAAAGTAGGTCTGGGTGGGAGAAGCACTTAAAATCGTGGCAATAGTGCGATGATTGTGACTACATAGGGATCGTGATTACATATCTGCTACAGATGAGTAACTCCAGGCTATGCATATATAAGTTTGATCCTAAATTTTGACCAATATTTCTATATCACCTTCTATCGTGGGATCTCAGGGTGACGTACAATATAAGCAATGTAAAACACTTCCAGATTAAAACTACAAATAACTGAAACAAAATAAAAACTATATTAACCAAACCATAGTTAAAAGCAGTTTTTAAAGCTACAGCAATTTTAAACCATGTACATCTATGCATCAAAGTAAATTAGCCCTGGAAGGCTTTTATAAAAAGCCAGATTTTCAATGGGCACCAGAAAGCAACCATTGTTAGTGCCAGTTGGACCTCCAAGAGGAGGAGGGCATTCCATAATCATGGCTCCATAACTGAGAAGGTCCTCCTCCTCCTCCTCCATGTCCTCCCACTTCATATTGCACCCATTGGTGGGAGATGGAAGACAGCCTCTCCTGCATACCACTCAGGTATGTATAGGGAGAGGTGTTCTTTCAAGTATCAAGGTACCAAGACATTTAGGGCTTTAGATGTCATCACCAGCACCTTGAATTCAGACTAGCAACAAATTGGCAGCCAGTGCAGCTACTTTAAGATGGGTGTTAGATGTTATCTATACGGTACTCCATATGGCACACAACAACAACAACAACAACAACAACAACAACATGGTACTCTTGCTGCTGCATTTTGCATTAGCTGTAGCTTTGGAATCATTTTCAAGGGCAGCCCCCTGTAGACTGCATTGTAGTAGTCTAATCAGGAAAGTTATATTTGGCGTGTGTGTGTTTGTAGTGCAGATATCAGGAAATATTTTAGTACCAGAGAATTATTCTGTTTGAGCACCCAATAACGATGCCAGCAGCACAGGAACTAAACCAGCTTCTTATTTATGAAAAATAGACAGCTCTCTTCAGAGTACAAATAAATGATAACAGTTCCAAAACCCTTGGATGCAGAGCTTCACACAAACCTTTCTTTTGGATAGTGTGCACAAGGAACTTAATCACAAGCTGTAGCACTGCAGCCACACAACTTGCACCATCAAACATACCCACCCCCCATTGTTACTGCCAGAAAGGGCTTCTTTTAACCTGTGGGTTTCTATTCAACTTCCTGAATCATTAGCACCTGCTCCTGGTTGTGCTGACTCAGCCTTACTCAACAGGGCTGAGTGATTTGTACCTTACACCAACAGCATAATACATCAATGGTTATCTGTGCCTGGACTACTGTGGCTATGTTTTCCCTGTCCAGAGACCATAGCTGGTACACCAGTCAAAGCTGGCGCCAAGTACTGGAATGGGATGTTTCAGTACAGCTGGCTCAGCATGGCTAGTTCAGTGTGACCATATCACAGTGGTTGGTTCAGTGTGGCATGGTTCTGCTTGCATATCAATTTAGAATTGATTATTTTGTCAAGAGAATGCAATCAAAACCATTTCTGTTTGATTAGGATTGTCTTGCAAAGCATTTGGGTAAGGATTGGGGTTATTGTTATTATCAGTTATCAATGATATAAATTGATAATTGATAGTAACCCTAACCCTAGCCCTTACCTTAATCACCTCTCTCTCTCTCTCTCTCTGGCTTTTCTTCACAAACAAAGATTCAGGAAGGACTCATCCCGCGCTTTCTGCAAGTGTGCTGATGACTGAAAAGGCCAATCTGAGATAAAACAAGTCCGGTTGCAGAAAGCACAGCAGAAGGTCTCTTTCGGTGATGTTTCTGGGTTGCGATTCTTTCTGCATTGTCATTTCTCTTCAAGACTTGTTCGGCGTGAGTTCTCAAATAAGGCTGCAGCATTGTGGATAGTATGTCTCCATGTCCTTACTGAATCCCAACCAAACAGAAATGATTTTGATTGCATTCTCTTGACAAAATTATCAGTTATCAATCGATATGCAAGCAGAACCGTGCCACACTGAAACAGCCATACTGAAATGGTTGCGCTGAGCTGGCCATACTGAAACATCCTAGACCCCCAAGGACTCAGATCTGCAGGATCCACTTGAGCTTCTAGTAACAAAGATGGGTCCAAGAGTACTCCCAAGCTATGCACCTGCTTCCTCAAGGGGAGTGCAGTCCCATCCAGGGCAGGTTGCTTTCTCTATTCCCTTAAAAATCACCAGTCTATAAGGCAGCTGTTTTATGGAGATTCAGTTTCAGTTTATTGGCCCTCATCCAGCCCATTACAGCATCCATCACCTGCCCAGCCTCAGCCGACTTTGATCTCAACCAGAAGTAGAACTGGCTGTCATTAGCATATTGATGGCACTCCACTCCAAGTCCCCTTATGACTTGCCCCAATGGCTTCATCTAGATGCTCAACAGCATGGGGGACAAGATGGAACTCTGTGGCAGACCACAGCTTAATGGCCATGGGGCTGGACAAGAATCTCCCAAAGCTACTCTCTGGAACCAGCCCCACAGACAGGAGCAAAATCATTGTAACACAGCTCCCTCTACTCTCATCCAGTAAATTTGGTTGAATAAGAGACCATGATCCATGGTATCAAAAGCTGCTGAGAGAACCAGGAAGATCAACATAGCAGGCCTCCCAGTCTTTCAGCTGTTGTAGGTTGTCAATCAGAGTGACTGGGGCTGTTTTTTAGTCCTGTCCCTGGTTTAAAACCACACTGGAATTATCCAGTTAATCTGTTTCTTCCAAGAAATATCTGAAGCTGCCTAACCACCACACGCTCAAGCAGAAAGGGGATATTAGCAATGTGATAGTCAAATTTTCTCCTCTCTGATTTTTTTTAAAAAAAGAGTTATAGTATTATGGTGCAAAAGTGCCATTTCACTGATATGTTAAAGCACAATAGCACTATAATGCAATTTAAAAAAAAAGAAAGCAGAAGAGAAGGGAACATATTGTTCTGGTATGTCTTGGAACTGAAAAGAAACCTGAGGATGGAAATAAAATGTTGCAACTAGGGGCTTGTCTAGACAATGAAATAACTTTTCATGGAATGTGAGGAGAATACCTTTTGTTTAAATGAAATCCCACTGTGATTTGCCGTTTTGAGAAGGAAGGGCAGTGAAAAACTCAATTTACTGCATGGGGAAAGGCTTTGCAGCTTCCCCAATTTTAAAAAAATAACTAGCTGCCCCCGGTGTACCATACGCCATTAAAAACTCCTCAAAAATCTCCCGGTGGCCCTCACGCCTGGTTGGCTGGGTCCTGTTGCAGCAGCAGCAGCAGTGTCCCTCTGCTGCTACCAGTTGACTGCCTGGGTCTATTGCACCTGCAGCAGTGGTGTCCCGCTACCACTGTCGCCAGTTAACTGCCTGGATCCTGTTGCTGTGGCAGCAGTGGTGTCTTGCTCTGCTGCCAGTTGACTGCCTGGGTCCTGTCACAGCAGCAAATCATGAGTGGAAATTATGCAGCCCTGAGACATTGGGGAACTGGAAAGGCCTGCATCCTTAGTCACTATAGCCAACACTGTAGCATGTCATTTGGTTGCTCCCAGTATGCAGTTTGGACATAAGTGGCAGGGGTGGATTGTGAGGTGGAGAGGGAATTTGCATGTGGGTGGTGATTGGCTGAGGGAGTGACAGGAGAAGCCAATCAGCACACTGAAAGAGGTAACATACCTAAACCCATTGTACATACCTAAGGCCATTGTGCATACCCAAGCCTTTTATATACCGGTATATAGATGTTGGGAAATGCGTAGTACTGCTCATTAGGAAAACAATTTGCTTTGCTGAGAGGATGGAACTGGAGATTGGATTGGTTGGACGTGCACAGGGGTGGGCTTGCTGGCAAATGTCCGGTAGCACTTTTCATGTTAGCAATCGTGAGCTTTTTCCCTCTCCCTCCCACTACCCTTTGAACTGCACAGTGACAATTCTTCATGGTAAAGGGAACCCGGCAGCGCCCAGAGACAAGGAGGAGGACGGCCAGTGTGAGGAAGAGGAGGAGAGACTGAGCTGTCAGCCCTTCACCATCCTGGTGGTGATGGCAGCCAAATCCAGCTGTAATTAAAGGGACAGAAGGAAACACCTGGCCAGTCTCTGGTTGAAGAGAAGGAAGAGGAAGGCAGCTCTTTGATGCCCCAGCTTCATCTCGCCTTCCTGGGCTTGGCTGCTCCTTCTCTCATGCCTGTCTGCTGAGCTCAATGTTAGAGGGCTTTGGATGGCACAGGACAGGATGAGAGAAGGAGCAGCCCAGCCTGGGAAGGCGAGATGAAGCCAGAGCATTGAAGAGCCGCCCTTCTCTTCCTTCTCTACAAACAGCAGCTGGACAGGTGGCTCCTCCCAGCCCTTTAATTGCAGCTGGATTTGGACGCTGCCACCACCAGGATGAGTGAAGGGCTGGCAGCTCCGGTCTCTCCTCCTGTTCCTTGCAGTGGCCACCCTCCTTGTCATCTCTGGGTGCTGCAGGGTTCCCTTCACCTTCCGGCTCTGAGTGTCTCCCCCAATTGCCCCTGAAAGCAAAAACAAAACAAAACAAAATCTCTGCAGCAGCGGGAGTGTATGATACAGCCACCATCTTGATTTGTGGGCATGTGAACTTCAAGCACAAAGAGCTTCTCAGTCCATCATTTTTGGTGAAAGACTGTGGAAACAAAAGGACATGGCTGCGAATTTGCAATAATGCACAGCTATGAGCATTACAGCCGTCCCTTCCAATTCACGGCTTTCCAATTCATGGTTTTGTGAATTCACTGATTTGGAAGGCTGTGGGGGGGGGGGGTGAGCAGTTTTTGGCTTTTCCCCCCACAGGGAAGAAAGGCTGACCAAACCCGCTGCGAGCGCTCTGAGCTTGGTCGGCTTTCCTTCCCTGGGGAGGGGATCGGGCAAGCGGCGGGGAGGCTTTCCAGCCCCCCCATTGCTTATGGTTTTTCAAATTCGCAGGGGTGCTCTGCCTGTAACCCCTGCAAATTTGTAGGGTGGACTGTATTTCCTCTTGTCTAGATAAGCCTTAGTACTGGTAATTGTCAGAAAATGTAAATATAAATATCTATAAAGTTACTTTGAAAGGAGTGGTTTTGAATGGGAAATTAGTAAGGAATAGTGGTGGTCCACCACGTAATTTTGCATCATGAGCAAATGATTTGTATTATATGCAGATGGAGCTGCCCAGATTTTGGTAAATAGAGGCATCTCTATGAGAAGGGAGTTTTATTCATCTTGGTGAAATCTTTATAGAGCAAGTGGCCCTCCAAGCACAGTGCTTGCTGGGCAAACTGCAATTCATGGTGTTCTTTTGACTCTGGATTTTGATCTTATCCAAGCTCTGCCTGTTAAACTTTGTAGGTTCAGCACAATTATGTAGGAGTGAAACCACACTGTGTGCCCACTACCATGTGCTAGGAGTGGGTGATGGAGCATGAGGAACCTGGTGTAGTTGGCTCTTATCTAAACATACTTCAATTTATCATATTATGGGATATTTCCTCACTCTTTGTTTGCTGCTTTAGAACTTTGGCAGGAATTCTGTCACAGGTAGGCTGCTGAATAGCAAGGTATGGTGGGCCAAAGAAGAACTCTGCAGTACATCAGCCTCACACCTTGGATGATGCACCCTCTGTTCTGCCATGACTTATGTTTGTCATAAGTTCTCCTGAGGATTGGCTAACCTTAAGACTCTTGTAGGAAAAAAGTTACTAGGCTTCATTCACAGTCTTTTCCCACCACCCCTTTCCAATTCACAGAGTTTATCATCTGGCCCAACAGAAGAAGTCTTATTCCCCAAAACACCAGTGCAATAGGAAATGGAGATGAACATGCTTTTGGTTTATGGGCCATGGCTACTTCTCAGCCTATCCACTGGTAAGTCTCTAAAGGAAAACTGGAAGAACCAAACATGTTTCAAATATATGTATGAGTGTGTGTGTGTGTGTAGGATTAAACTGGTTAGGAGTTAGAGAGATGGAGAAAATGGGCATGTTTGCTTTTGTGTAAAAATCAAAAATCTTTCAATAAAATGCTAACAATGACAACATCTCACTTTTGAGGCTCAAATGATTTTTTGAGGTTTTGGGTGCTATTTTAAGTGTGTAATATATGATTCTTAGTAATGTCACACATAAAAATAATGAGAATGCTGACAATGTAAAAAATAAATGTAAAAAACAGCTTTTGGGGCCACATGGTCTAATTCAGTTCCTATTGCCAATGAGAATGATCCACTGAATCAATTGCTGAGTATTAACATTTGTGTAAATCCCAATTATTCAATAAATCTACTCTAGCTGAGACTAGCAATTGGATTTAGGCCTGTCAGTTTTACATTGTCTACAAATGGAATGTACAAAAAAAATAACATTTTTAAGCCTCCTGTGTGATAAATCTCTTCCTATTATTTCTGTCTCAAGTATAGAATCATAGAATTGTAGAGTTGGAAGAGACTACGAGGGCCATCCAGTCCAACCCCCTGCCACGCAGGAAATCTTGATCAAAGCATCCCCGACAGATGGCCATCCAGCCTCTGTTTAAAGACCTCCAAGGAAGGAGACCCCACCATGCTCCGAGGGAGTGTGTTCCACTGCCGAACAGCTCTTACTCTCAGAAAATTCCTCCTAATGTTGAGGTGGAATCTCTGTTCCTGGAGTTTGCATCCATTGCTCCGTGTTCCAGTCTCTGGAACAGCAGAAAACAAGCTTGCTCCATCCTCAACATGACACCCCTTCAAATATTTAAACAGGGCTATCATATCGCCTCTTAACCGTCTTTTTTCCAGGCTAAACATACCCAGCTCCCTAAGTCTCTCCTCATAAGGCATGGTTTCCAGACCTTTCACCATTTTAGTTGCCCTCCTCTGGACATGCTCTAATTTGTCAATATCTTTTTTGAATTGTGGTGCCCAGAACTGGACACAGTATTCTAGGTGAGGTCTGACCAAGGCAGACCTTGGTACGATCAGTATTGGAAAGTCAGGAATAGTAACAACAACTACTATTATTACTACTATATTAATGCTATATTAAATAATAAATGTGTAAATAAACAAACATTTCATACAACAAATGAATAAATAAAAATTATTTGACCTCAGATTCCCCCCCCCACATACAATTCATTCTTTCTTTCTTTCTTTCTTTCTTTCTTTCTTTCTTTCTTTTTCTTTCTCTCTCTCTCTTCCATTCTTCTTTTGCAGCTGATGCTATCTGGTGCTTCCACTGTAATAAATCAAGGTCAAAAAAAAGTTGTCATTTGCACAAAGAATTCTGCTGGGCAAGTAATGATGGAGGATGCTTCACCATGAAAATCCATGTTGGTAAGTGTGCAAGCAGTGAAAGATGTACCCTGCAGATGAGCCGAAAGGTTTTGATTTCACTTAAACTGACTCATCAACAAAATCTTTTTGTGATCAGCCCATAATGGATCAGTTTAAATAAGCAGAGTCAAATAGTACTGTATAACCATTTACAGGTGAAATCAAAACACGCTACATATGAATGAACCACATGTACACAAAAAGGTTTAAATAATCTATCTATCTATCTATCTATGAAGAAGAAAACATAAACTGACATGGCAATTGCTAAACTTTATATTAATATATTGTCATAGTATATTAATATTAGTGTATATTATAGTATATTAATATTAACATTATATAATATAATTATATTAATGTATTTTGATTATGGTTGGCAACCTATACTGCAATTATGGATTTGAAACCTCAAGTTACATAGCTGCAATGGCTCCGTATTCACGAAAAGTATGTATTCACGATCATGGCGCTATTACGTGATCATAAATGCCCTCCCAAACTTCCCTTAACAGCCAGCAGCTGCACCAATTGATGGAGATCTGTTCTGCTGGCAACTGGAGTGCAGCAGGAAATTTCCGGTCCCTTCCCATTGCCAGCAAGTGAGGCTGCAGCGAGGAATTGTGACCGAGGTCCTGCTTCCGATTGCCACGGCCTCCCTTGCTGGCAGAAGGGGCCTGGAAATGTCACTTTTCTGTGCCCCGATCACCAGCAGAACAGACCCCAATTGCTCAGTGTGTCTGTGTCATGTCCTGGCATTTCCAGATTCAGTAACCAGCAGTTTCAGAGTTCAAAAAAATAAAATTATTGGTACAGTAGTCCAGAATGCAAACCCTACAGAGTTGTTGCTCTAAATGAAACTTAACTGACAAACAATATATTGAGAACATATTCCAATCTACAGAATCTGGCGGGCTCCCATTTTGCACTGTACCAGGGCTCAGCTTCCTTTTCCCAGAGTTGAGACCCAGGTGCAGTGCTTATAAAACCGTTACCAACACAGACAACATACTCCCGTCTACGGTTAGGCTACATACCCATTAATAAGCACAGAAAAATGCAATCACAATTAACCACAAGGTTACACAGTAAAACTGAACTTGGCAGGAAAAGGACACGTCTGGGACCAATCCTGACAGGCTGTTGATTCCTAAGGTAGCCTTGGGGGTATGGGCCAGGAGATGATACTTAGGACTTTATCAGACCACTGCCATAAACCCCATTCTTTTGCTGGCATAACTTTTCCATTTTTATGCCAGCAAAATAACTCTCCCTGCCACTCTTACCTTCCCTCCTGTCCAAAGGCTTCCCACTAATGAAAGAGGAAGTGAATGGAGCTCCATTCACTTCCTTGTTCAAAATCCCATGTATTTTAGCAAGAAGACATAGCGTGAGAAATTAAAAACAAAAAACAAAAAAACCACAGAAAAAGTTTTAAAAAACACAGGGACACACTTAAAAAGTCCCAAGTAAACTGGGGAGGGTCATAAAAAGTGTGTCACCTACCTAGAGATCGCAATCTTACCCTGAAGTATTCTGGCCTGACTGGCCATTGATGCTGTATTTGCGTGAGTTAAATGGTGCGAGGTTTCATACGCCTGCAATGGCGGCACTAAAGTGCCACAGGGATCTATTGATGGCTTAAGCTGTCAATAAAATAGGACCGGTTTTGGCCATAACATAAACGCAAAAGGGCAACGTCATCTGATATGTGTGCCCTTTTGCACTATGTGGCATCGCTATGATGCCGTGTTTGGTGTGTCTGATAATGTCCTTAGATACACATTTATAACTAAATTGGTGATACAGGATTAATAATCAATACAGTATATTAGTATTATTGTATATCATTGTATATTAATATTAGCATTGAATCATATTATATTATTAATGCATTATGAACATATTAAGAATATATTGATATATATTAATATATTGTAGTGATAATACATTGATATACAATGTATTAATATTGCCGTACACTAATTTTACTGTATATTTATTATTACCATGAGGAATGCAATAAAGAACTCATTTGACTTGTGGTGCTGGAGGAGAGCTCTACAGATACCACGAAGCACCTAAAAGAGAAATAAATAAATTGGTCCAAATGCAAATCAAGCTCTCTCTAGAACCAATATGACTAAACTGAAGCTATTGTACTTTGGACATAGCATGAGATGATATGACTCATTGGAAAAGGTGATCGTGCTTGGTTAAATGGAAGGCGGTAGGAAAAGAGGGAGACCACATTACAGACTCAATAAAGGATGCTGTGGCCCTGAGTTTGCAAGACTGGACCAGGCTGTTAATAATACTGTCACTTGGAGACCTCTCATCCATAGGGTTTCTATAGGTCGAAGCTGACAGGAAGGCATATAACAAGAACAATAATCAGAGGTGTCATTATAATCTACAGTGGATTTATAGGGGAATACTATAATACACAAATGTTTCTTTTCCTTGTCTGTAAAATTTCCCAGCCAGTTTTCTGGTTCACCTTTGCAAGGGACTCACTCATAATCCCTTTTCTCACTCTCCAGGCACTGAATACGTATCAGTACAATCCTGTGTATGTCTACTCAGATATAAGTTGTTGTAGTTCAATTCACTAGTTACGCCTACATACTGTATGTGTGCACAGAACTACACTAAGCGTGTCTTCTGAACACCTCAGTGGTCAAAGTCTGTTTTTGAGCAAATGCTAAAATGTTATTTGAGTCTGATGCTTGAGTTAAACTAATACAGGATGTTTTATAAATGAAGATTGCATTATAGCAACAGAGACTATATTGAACATACCAAAGCTGCATATATATATATATATATATATATATATATATATATATCTCACCCATGATTGGCAAATTGTAATATTTCCTCTTGAGATCTGAAATTTCAAAAGAGATCAGTAATGAATACAACAGAAGGTACCAGACTACTATTTTGTCTTGTAGCTGTGAAATTCTCTGTTTTTCTATCTTTAGCCAAGAAGGTGATGCTCTCAGAACATGGCTGTATGCAGGAATGCGATGATTTTCATGGGCGAGGTTTCTTCATGTGGCATGAGATTACTTGCTGTTACACAGATTATTGCAATCAATAGATTCAGATGTGAAGGGGGAAAGAACTTGGAACAACAAATGCCTCGATGTTGATGTTATGACCTCAGATGCACTTCACTTCTGCCGCTACTGATTCCTTTCCTCCTTTTATCTTGTCCTCCTGTGAGGGACATATTGAAAATTGTGAGACACTGAGGGGTTTACCACACTCCCAATTAAAGCAGCAGTGCAGCAGGAAGGTTCTACCTTCCATACTGCCTTACTGCATGACATCATTGTTTTTCATTCTGGCCCTGTGGGAGACAGAGGTAAAACCATGGTTTTTGCTAACTGGAAAAACCTGTTTTACCTTGGTCTTCCACAGGACTGGAATGAAAGAACACCAGAAGAATGCCGATGTCATGTGGCAAGGCAGCATGGAAGATGGAAACTTCCTGCTGTGCTGCCGCTTTTCTTCAGTGTGCAATAAGCCCCTGAAGAGACATTGAGTACAAGACTGAAAATTGTTCATAGCTAGAACTCTTACATTTGCTCTATTCACATTCCCTGGGTAAATTGTCTGCCCCTTTAAATTTAGGATGCCTAAATTGTATTTCTAATTGCTCAACTGAAGTTTTTAAGTTACTACAATGCTAGAAATTTGGAAACTGAATGAAAATTTCATTAAGGGGGTAGAATTCTTATGGGGAAGATATTGCTTTCATTTTGCCCCCACCCCTCCTTGTGGCTATATCCCCACATCTCCACTCTGTTATCAGAATCAAAGAGATCTGAGGTCTAGGTCAGGGAGTGTGAAAAAAGTGCTCAGGTGTTTTTTTATATACAGCTCACTCACTCCTCCCCATCCACAGGGATGTGTTCCCGGACTTACTGTGGAAACATGAAACCATGGATAATCGTGAACCCTATTGAAATGAATGACTTCCAGCCCAACTTCTGGTGGAAACATACCATAGAATTGTACTGGAGGATCTAGAAAATGCCTAGAGAGTACATATTTTTTGGACATGGATAAGTGAAACTGTGGATACTGGTTCCATGGATACAGGGGTTGACCTGCATATATCAGGAGTGGGCAACTCTAATGAATCTGAGGGTCAGTTTTCCGCCCCAAGACTCCCTGTGGCCACAAAATTTACAAAAAAGGCCCAAACAGCAACAACCAAAAGAGGGAATAGCTGGTGTTCCATTTCTGGTTTTGAAAAACTGGGTTTCTAAAAACTGTTAAACATCATAGGGAGCCCTGCAACCAACTTAAAATGGATACCTGGATACCACCTAGGGGATTCTGGGATATGTAACTTAAAAAAAGTCACATTTCCAAATTCTGGGACTGTTCAGCGGTCCATTAAGACTAAGGCTGTGACTATACTGGGAAGCAAATTCTGAGAGACACGCTCTGAAAAGTTACGTTTCCAAGCCCTGGAACAATCTCAGTTGCAATGCAGTTTTATGCAGCCATCTTGAATAGGCACGTAAGATCTATTATTCCAATAAAAGTCATCTTCATAAAGGTGGTGAAAATAGTTAGTACTAGTTTGTTGATACGGATCTTCACAGCTGCTTGTGTTTTTGGACTGTAGTTTGAAGAGAGGCACTGCCAGAAAAAGCGCTGATACTTTAAAATTTGCCACTGTACCGTGGTCGTTCGTCTATCTTATCTAGAACATGGGAAATAATAGTACAGACGATAACAGTGTAATGTCTATTCTGTCTGGCCTATGTACAAATTAGCCCAAATTGGCTAGGACCCATTTCAAATGTTTTCTCTAACTTTAAAACTTAGAGAAAGAAAGACCCCACCTTTCTTTTTAAGTTGGGGAAGAAATGGTCTGGAAGGTGTTTCTTGCTGCCTGGATGTGAATAAATTTGTGAAGAGTGTGAAGGCTGAGGCTGAAATCCTGTTGATGACTTACATTGGCAGCATAGATGCTGTTACACAAACTGTAGCACTTTCTAGGAGGTTGATGGGCTTTTTACTTGGTTTGAAAGTAACTATAGTTGTGTGACAGGCAAATGCAAGGCATTGCCATCTGTTGCTTGCATGGTTGTTCAATGGTGTGATCCAGCATAGCATCATTCTGGTATAGCATAATTCTAGTGTACCTAGCTGGCCTAAATTCTACACCGTGTAACTGTCAGACTAGATCTTGGCGGCCAGTTACATGGCAGAATAAAGTGTGCGAAATTCCGGTTTGCCGTCTGTCCTTTTGCACCAGCGCTGCATAGTTCACATGATTTATTGCTAAATTGGAAGATCCGGTGAGCTTTCGGCCTTTCTTGTTCACACAAACAAAGGTGGCCTCCAGATCACTGTCATTAAAGCCAGGCAGGAGGCAGAGAGGAAGTGAGGAGGGGGGCAGTGCAAGGGGGAAAGAGTGTAGGTTTGTCTGAGCCAGAGAAAGCCAGATAAATCAACCAACAAAGGAGGGAGACCACAGTGGGGGAGAGGAATAATGACAAAGGAGGGAAGGAAAGCAGCTGATTCCCTTCTCTGCATCCCTGCCAGCTGAGCAGACTGCTTCTCTCTCTCTCCCCCTCTCTTTGTCTTTGTCTCTCTCTCTCTCTCTCTCTCTCTCACACACACACACACAAACACACACACGGAACAGTAATTATGCTAGAAAGCAAGCCGGCTGGCTGGATCTTTTCCTTTGAGACTCATCTCTTGCAATTCCACCTCCCCTCCTTGGTCACTCCAACCAATCAAGGCTTAGCTCTCCTCTGGCTGTTTCGGAAAGACTGTTCATAGTTCCCACTGCTATAAGCAAAATGGTAGTTCACACAATCAAAAGTGTGCTAACTTGTGCTACTTTTCAAAAAAGACAGGGAAAATAGCGAAAGCTGATACTGCATGACTTATGGGTTTTTTTACCCCCTTCTTCTGAATATGGTGACTTTGATCCGAAAGATGTGGGAACTATTAGGACTCTTTGCGAATTCTTAGAGGATTTATTTTGACATGTAAATGGCCCCTTGGTCTTAGGCAGCAGGTCACTGCAGCATGAGGAGCTGGTATTTACGCTTGGGACTTTTTTGGACGTCTCAAATACACCGCAAGCAGCCTCCTCACGTTGTGAGGCTGCTGAGCTGCAGGGCGTCACTTTCGGATGACGCTCTCCCCTGCTGGTACTGTTGCAGTACCGCGGGGACATTTGAGCATTATATTTCGCCGGTTTTTAAGCACGAAAGTTGATCGTGATTTAAAACCAGTGAAATATAACGCTCAAATGTCCCAGCGGTACCGCAACAGTACCGGCAGGGGAGAGCATCATCCGAAAGTGACGCCCTGCAGTGAAGCAACCTCGCAACGCAAGGAGGCTGCTCGCGGTGTATTTGAGACGTCCGAAAAGTCCTTGGTCAGCCATCAACTCCTTTGATCTTCTCACTTCAGGAAATGGTTCAGGGGTAGCAAAGTTGGCCCAGAATCACCTCCTCCAACCAAACTCATCTCTTGTTGATACCTCTATCAGGACAACCAAAAGGCACAAAATATGCCATGTGGGCTATCAATGCTTCACAGGCTTCTTCATCTTGCAAAAATGGTAAAATAGCATATAAGGGGGTGGGGAAGTGACAGTGTTGGATGCTGCAGGAAGTGTATGTAGATGAAAATTGAGGGCCCCTTCCCCATGGGTGTAAGCTTTGTCTACATGTGGGGCAGACACTCTGAATGGAGTCCTACCCCTCATGCCCCCACATTTACTACAAAGCCTTGCATAGTATTTATTCTTTGCCGAGGTGTTGGGTACTTGTCTTCGCTACCTGACTGTCCCTGTGGAGCTTTGTCTACTAATGTGACCATTTTAAAGCTCAGGAGGCAAGGTTCCTGTCCAAAGGGAGAGGTTTTCTTCCTTCCCTTGGCTCAGCAATGCTGCCTCCGCCCGCTCTCTTGCTTTCCTGTCATGGGAAGAGGTGCTTGAAGCAAGCAATGGGTGAGTGGAGTGTGGGGCGGAACCGGCCTCCTGAACTTTAAAATGGTTGTGGCAATGGCAGTGGCAGACAAAAATGTGGAGCAAAACCTGAATCCAACATACTCTGCAACAAGGTAAAATACCTTAAAATGCCCCAAATCTGGGCCATGCATTGTGTAGCCGGATTTCCCCATTTTTGGAGAAAAGGCCGTACATCACGTGGCCTAATCAGCACAGATTTGGGGGGAATTTGCAGGGGGATTCGGCTTTTTTAAAAGTCTTGACAAGCCCATGAAGCCAATATGACAAAAGAGAGAAAAGTGGAGAGAAGCCCATCAAGAGAGAAATCCTTTTTCTGGTGAGGAGGGCAAACAGTTCCCAAATCATGCTGACTGGGGCATTTTCAGAGTTGTTCTCCAGAAAAGTAGCATTCCTAGGTTCTGCAGTACTACTCCTGAATTTGTATCACAGACACTTCTGGTTTTGTTTTTGTATGTTGTTGTGATGGTTTTATTAAAACTGATTGTAGTCATAATAAAATACATAGAATTAATCATCTTTGTTTCAAGGTTGAAACACACTTTTTGGAGAAAGAAATAGCAGAAGCAACCAAAATGTTCAATTTCTATTTATGTAGACTCATGCTCATGTGGGATTATCTCCATATTTTTAACTCAAATGTGCTCCCAGGTTCTGGGAATGTTTCCAAATACCTGGTTCAGCACCAGGTATCCTGTTTGGTTAAGTAGATGATCCCATTGATTGGGAAGTTGGTACACTGAACTTCTCTTGCACATCATCTGAGATGTCCTGATGCCTGCTGTAGAGATGGAGAGTCTGGACAAATTGGAATTCCATGCCCAGAATGCAGAAGCTGTCATAATCAGTCTCCATGATCATGATGGTGATGTTCTGGCTGCCTGAAAGATGGATATACTGTTCAGCCTTCTCACCCAGAAATACATCAAACTCTACTTTTGCACAGGCCTCCTCTGGCTTTTGAATGGTGATCCCTAGCTAGTTATTTGTCTCCACTTTCATTGTCATCTGACGGCTGTTGGTGTTCATCACAGCTCCTTCATCCAGCATTATCCCAGCAGTGTACCACTTGCTAGTATGCTCGCTACAAACTCTGGCTGGGTGAGAAAGTCAGTGGCAACCTGAAGGAAGCAGAAACTGGCCAGGGCACCCCATTCATCTCTGCAGCTGTCTTCTATGATTCTATGATTCTCTGCACCTGCTGCAGATGTTTTATGACTGTCAGTGAGGATTTCTTTCAATGCCACCTCACTTTATAACCCTCTGTTTATGTCCCCAGAGTTCACAAAAGTCCATCCACCTTGTGTCTAGAAATTACCACCTGATAAATGAAGCCATGAATACCAACACTTTGGGATTAAAAATGCAGGGAGAAGTATGGGTAGAGCTCAGTTATATTGACGGCAAGAACCAGGTTAATGGGTTTAGTCAGCAGGTCAGACACTTTTGTTTTCAAGGCTCTCCAGCTGGTAGTACACATAAGAACTAAGAAAAGGGCTGGGCTTTCATCAACTTGGTAGACTTGCCACTAAATCACCATGGGCTGCCAAGGCAGAACCAACAAAAAAGTAAGCCTATTGAACTATAACATGAACCAACACACCATCAGGATGTATGAGAAGCTTGCTACTAGGACAGGTGGACTTTGAGGTGGGCACCCCTCATTTAGGACTTTATCAGATGCATAAAAAAACATGTCATAAGGACAGTATGATAGCCCAAAGGACTAAAATTATCAGCCGATGCCATCACTCACCTGTTCCCACTGTGTGGTGAAGGCATGAATAAGAAGTCACTTTTTATTGATGGCTTTTCCTGTGAATAAAAAAGTGATGCCTTATTCATGCCCGTGCCACACAGCAGGAATGGGTGAATAAAGATGTCTGTCTTCTGATAATTTTAGCCTTTTGGGCTATCAACTCATTCTTATGATGCAATTTTGGATGCATTCCCCCTGACAAGTCTGATAAAGTCCTTAGAGTGCATTTAAGGACTTACATTTATCTTTGCAGAAGCAGGAAAAGTTGTAAGTTTAAGCTTTTCTTTTATCCTCTCAAGATTGTTTAACAGCTGTATGACATGTACTGGTGAGCCAGTATGCTATAGTGGTCTGAGTGTTGGACCAGTAATCTGGGAGACCAGGGTTTGAATCTCCTCTCGGCCATGGAAGCCCACTTGGTAACCTCGGGCAAGTCACCCTCTCCCATCCTAAGAGGAAGGTGATGGCAAACCTCTGAAAATAAATCTTGCCAAGAAAACCCTAGGATAGGGTTGCAATTTGTCAGAGTCATCAACTTGAAGGTGCATAACCACAATAACAACAATGGTGGGCAGATTTGTAAAAGCAAAAGTAGGAGTGGAACTGAAGTTGTGGAACAAGGACAGAGATGAGAAAGACTGGAAATGAGATGGGAGACAATGGTGATGGGAAAGGGCTCTCTCATTTACCTCCCACACTAATTACAGGGACGTATAGAGACACACGGCGATCCAGCTAGGGGGGTGTAGAAGGGAACAAAGGCCAAATCCCTCCACTGTTCACCCACATGGACTGTACCACTACAGTGGGATGGAACAAACACAGCTTTCCAGGTGTTCTTGGACAACATCTGCCATCAACCTTAACCAGCATAGCCAAAGGTGAGATATGGTGGGAGTTGCAATCCACCAGCATCTGGCCATACTTTGTTCACCCTTGATCTAAATTCTCAAAGAGAAACCAGGAAAAGAAACTAAAACCAGAAGAGACAAAAAACAAAAAACAACCCACAACAAAGCTAGAAACTCATGCAAACAACCCATGCCCTCCAACATTTCACAACTGAAAACTGTGACACATGTGACCAAGCAACATCAGAGTGGAGTCAAGATGAGAAAATTAATGAAGAAGAATACACAATCTAGGGGGCCATCTACACGAGGGGAAAATAATCCAAAGTACCCCATAGTATTGGCATCTCACAGCAGCAGTAGCAGCGACATGCCTAAATGGTTTTCCTGGCCTCGGAAGCCCCCATAGGCCTCACATTCCTGATGGCGACTGCGAGTGATTTACTCCTGTTCTTCACTGCTGCCATTTTTTTTAAAAAAAGAAGTTGTCTCAAGTGAAAAGCTAGTGCGATAGACCAATTTTGCCATTTTATAGGAAAGCAAAACAGAAAATATTAATCCTGCTTTATCACCTTAGTGAGCGATTGCTAAGGTGAAAATCCAACATGGCGGCAGCAGGCGCTTGCCCAGCTAGCAATCCCCACACCTGCTCTCACCCAGCCAATCAGCGTTGTGTTTCCCTTCAAATTTCTTGTCATTCAATAGTCCAAACGAGCCGGAATGCTCACCTGCCTCGTGGTTTTTGAATAAGTACAGGAAAATCTGTGAAGGCTTTTACCCCATTGTTTTTGCTGTTTTGGGCCCCCCCTCCTCACAAATAGTGCGGATTAACACTGGGTCCCATTTAGACAGGTAGGATTCCCAGCGAATTCCATGAGGGGTATTTTCACCATTTATACGGGCCCTAGGAGATGCTGCAGCAATTTGCTTTTGCCTAACAGGAAAAGCAAGATATTGCCCCTCTTCTCCTTTCCCTGCTGCTATTAATTGAGTGCAAACTGCTTTTGCACTTTGAACTCAGTTTGCAGCATTTGAAGTGAGTGGGGACAAAGGTGGGGAAGTAGGAAGAAGAAATGAGAAACTGGGACACTTTAAAAGTAGAGGAGAAAGTGAGATAGCAGAGGATTAATCAGGACTGTTTCTGCTGAATCAGGACAGTTAGAAGGTAGAATGGCATTTTAATAAGCAGACTCCAAATGGAGAAAATTAAAAAGAAGAAGATGTATTAGCCGAGAAAGCATAGTGAAATGAGTGCTTAACCCCTGAGTACAGAGTTTTAAATTATATCTGCAAGACATGGGAGACAATCATATAGTCCTTGAGATACTACACTGCTGTTTGCAGCATCTCTAGCCAGCATAGCCAGTAATGAGGAACAGTTGTATGACTTCATGATTCCAACTCCTAATGTAACGGCACAGGGACTGTATTGTATCTTCCCCATCTTACTGCCACTCTTATGCATATCTCTTAAAATATATATGCTGAATTTGGTATCTATTCTTCCTGTGAGCAGGGAGGGCAGAGTCTTTATCAAGGGAGCCAGATGCAACCAAAAACAATGCTCCTGTGTCAGTGTTTCATAAAGACACCAGATCCCATCTGATCTTGGAAGGTAAGCAGGGCCGGCCTTCATTAGTACTTGGATGGGACATCACCAACAAATACCAGTGCTGTAGGCTATGTTTCAGAAGAAGGAACTAGCAAAACCACCTCTGAGTATTCCTTGCCTAAGAAAACCATAGGGAATTTATGGGGTTGCCATAAATTGACAGGCAACTTGAAGACAGATAACACAGAGAAAGGAAAAGTCTTCTTATGTCATTGCTGAAAAGTTTGACCTGCTGAGACACCCTCTTCTATTAGGTTATTTAAGGTCTCTAAAAGCTACTTGCATTCCTTAACAGCACATGCTCTTCCATGCTGAAATTTCCTTTTAAAGATACAGCAACCCATAGTTTCTCAGTCCTCTCTTTTTGAGCAGTCCCACTGCAGAGAATGGGGCTACAAGTCCATAACAGAGAGGAGGAACACAGGCATGACTTAATCTAACAGAACCAATTCTTAAAATTGAGGCTTTCACTGAATTTTATAATAGCTCACTCACAAAGCTTGTAGAAATTACTTTTTAAAAGGCTTACACCGCTCAGAATTCTCCTCCCAGTATAGCCAATGGTCATGCTGGCTAGGATATTCTGGAAGCAATTTTTCTAAGCTTTGTCCAGTCACCTATGAAGCGCAGTACAACTGCTGTTTACTGAAAAGCAAGCCCCACTGTATTCAGTCTTATGCACACTTACTCACAAAGAATAAATATGTAGATGAACTTATCTGTTTGTTTATTTAATATGCTGCCCTTCTCAAGAGATGGGACCCAAGGCCTGAAAGTTCAGTACTGGGATTAGTTGCTGTCATATACCTAATGAGGGTGTTGTTTTTCATCTTCCATTTGAAGGAACTTCCTATACTGTCAAGACTTGTCCCTTAATTATGGAGCTGAAATTGTCATGTTTGTCTCCCTGATTTCAGTCTTACAGTGTCCCTAATTTTGGAACTTTTGATGGTGCCACATTCTGGGCCACCTACTTTCTTTGACAGAAGGCTGTTCTCTTTAAGATCAGCAGTTGCCTCTAGTGATAGGGTTGAACTGATTGATTCAAACAGGAGTTTATACACCTGTTCCCCAAGTATAAAACCTGTCTAACTCCGATTTCACTAGGATTTTGTGATTTTTTTTAAAAAAAGAAAAGAGTGTGGTGAGTTTTTGTTTGTTAAATAGCTTTGACCTCTTCCTGATGTAAGAGAAGCGGAAGGGGAGAATTGTATTTGAGGCTAGCAAGTTTGCAAATTTATTTCCTACCATTATAATGTTTGTCCTGCTCTTCAGCTATGCAAGACTGGTTTCCAAAGAATAGTAGTAACATATAGTCTTTGGCCTCAGGTTTATAAGCAACAGACACAGTACAAAAGTGAAAGAGACCAAAAGGGAGAAAGGAAGTCAAAGTTTGAACATTGCTAAATTACAGACCTTAGCAGGTCACAGAGCTGGATTTAAGCTCAGTGTAATGATTACAACTTCTGCCCTTTTGAAGGCTTTAGTAATAATATATGGAGGTTCTTTATTAGAGGGGAAATAATCCACAGGGCATTTAAAGCTTTAATATTATCTCAAGTCTATTTATTTGTAGCATGTTTTATTTAAGCAAATGTAACTCCCCCCTCCCCTAGAAGTGAACTTTAGGATGTCTTTTTATCAATAAGATGCTGTGTAATCTTTATTTCACAAGACTGCAATAACGATAAAAAATAGGAGGGGGATTCCTGATTTGGCAGATCAATCCTGATTAATCCTCTGCCATTCTACTTTTCCGGTTGTTTTTAAAAGGTTCCAATTTCTCTTTGCTCTTCCCACTTTCACCGGTTGTCTTCAGCTTTTTTCCAATTGCTGCAAACTGAGTTGAAATTGCAAAAGTAGTTTGTACTCAGTTAACTCAGTGGGTGATGAGAGGAAGGGACAGAGTCTTGCCCTTCCCTGTAAATAAAGGCAAAAGCAGCCTCTTCCAGCTTGTGTGTTATTCCTCATCAATTAACATTTGCCATTGTGACTATATTCTTGATTGGCCACTTGGGTCCTGGTTTTCATTTGTGCAGTGTTGGAGGGTATGAGCTTGGTAGTTACTTTCTGGGACTACAGTTTCTAGAATCCTCCAGCTGCTCTTTCCGTGTTGGCTGGGGAGATTGTAGGAGTTGTAGTTTCAAAAAATACCTTTTCTAATTGAAGGTGCATATAAAACCCAAACCTAGCCAGATTTCTTTGGCACTCAAAGAAAAGCTACCCACAAGTAGTTCTTTTGGGATAGCATGGGTTGCATTTCTTCAATGCAAATTAATGTTCAGCTATTAATTTGAAGCCCTCCACATGGTCTAGGGTGTATTTATTTATTATTTTATATTAGTTATTTAATGAATTTATACCCCTCCTTTCTCCCAAAATGGGATTAAAGGCAGCAAAATGGGATTCTTCACTTCACAGATCTCAGGGCCTGGCCTTGAGTTTCAAGGCCTGGACCCTCTTTTCCAGTTCTCAGGGTGGGAGAGGTGTTTGAAAAATGTGTTCATTTGTATTTCCCTTCATTTGTTGGATTTTTTTTTTTTTATTTCTGTGGCTGTTGTTGTTGTGCACCTTGAAGTTGTTTCCAACTTTTGATGACCTTACGGTGAACCTATCATGGGTTTTTCTGAGGCTGAGAAAATGTGACTTGCCCAAGGTCACCCAGTGGATTTTCATGGCTGAGCAGGGATTTTGAACCCTGGTCTCCAGAGTTGTAGTCCAATGCTCAAACCCCTACACCACACTGTATCCCTGGCAATTGTGGCTAATACTTATTGCATCATGCTTAATGACTTCACCAGGGGCTGCCCCTTTTAACATCACCTTTGTAACATCACCAGGGCCTTCCCCTTTTGATATCAGAAGGGGTGATCCCAAGTTTGGGCCTGGGATGGTGCTGGCTTGGCAACCCTAGTCTAGAAAATGTTCATTACATGGATTAAACCAAACCATGGCCAAACGACATGCAATGTGTTATGCACCTTTGCTATACTATATGCACCTTTGCATTCAAAGTGAAGTTTTGAAATCCAGACTGCATCACCTTGGTGTGTGGGGTGAGCCTTGATAACTGACAGGCTCTCCTCTGAAGCTCCTATTAGCATCGTGGCGGTAATTGTACACTCTCAACAGCCAATGAAAGTTCCTCCTTCCATGCTTTGGATACATGATAGTTGAAGGGTGGGATATAAATGCTCTAAATAAGTGTTGCACTGGTGTCACTGGGACACTTTCTCCCAATGCAAGGGTGGCAATCATGCAGTTCTCTAGATATTGTTAGACTGCATCTCCCAGTGTTCCCTCTCAATTGCGCTGCTGGAGTTGCATGTGGAAGGGGCTACATGATGCCCAGACCTCTCTTAATGAGAACACCAACCTCAGAGGAGGGATTCTTCTTAAGAATGCAGGAAAAGAAAAAGTTAAGTTCCTCTCTGTGCTACCTTTTTCATTTTTTTAAAAAATGCTATGCTTTAAATACAAGGATGCATTTTAACTTCAGCTCTGTTTAGTCCTTATACCAGCTTGAGAAGTTGAAAGGGAGGTTGATGTCTTCTCTCAAATGCTGTAAGCCTGAGTTGTAAGTTTTGACTTAAATTCTTTTCTTTCTTTCTTTCTTTCTTTCTTTCTTTCTTTCTTTCTTTCTTTCTTTCTTTCAGAATCCTGTTTGAAACAATGGCCCTGGAAGTCAGTTCTGTCACCACTGAAAGCTCTCGTTCAGACAAGCCTCTCAGTCTAATCTGGGGTAAGGAAGCCAAAGCCTGAAAAAGTTACTTTTTTGGCACTGCAAGTCTAAAGCCAGTGGTCATGCTGACTCAGAAAGTCTAGCAGTTGCTGTTCAAAAAAAAAGGAATTCCTCAAGTTAGGCTAAGAACTTCAGGGTGAGAAGGAAAGATGGTCAGATGGCTTTCTCACAACTGGTTTGTTTATGTGCACGTGTGTGTGTAGGATGCCAGCTAAACCGTGAGAACCCATCTTTCACATTTGATGTTCCAGAGGAGTGGTCATATGAGGAGCAACTAGCTCTGAGGACGGTATGTAACTTGCTAGCCTTTTCTGGTCAGATGAATTGTTTCTGAGCAAGTGGTTGGTCAGGGGATAATATCAGGTGTGTGATGTCTCAGAGAGTGAAGTATAAAGACATCATGAAATTTCCTTTTAAGGAAGGATAGGGGCAGCTTTGTTGAATCCTCAGCAGTTTGGCTTAGGCATATGGAGAAGAGGCATGTCCCATACATAGACCCTTGGAGAAGGGATTCTGGACCGTGCTCTCTGGTCTAGTTTCTAACAATATTGTTGTGTATGGCTCTCTCTACTTTGTACTGAAATGGGTCCTGCCTGAATTGAGGTCAGCAGCTTATATTGTCTGGCTTGGGGAGGGTGACCATTGGTGTAAAGAGGGGACATGTGGCCTTCCCAAAGTTGTTGGGCTGTAGCTCCCAGCTTCCCTTACCATTGGCTAGGATTTTAGGTCTGTTGGGAACTGAAGTCAAACCATGTCTTCAGGGCCACAGTTCCTACTTTGTTTTAGGGGGTGCTGAAGAAGCGAGTGGAAGAACATGGGACTATCATGTTGATCATGAGGTGAGGGAAAGGAATGGAATACTCCATCTCAGTTGGAAAGATCAGCCAGTCCCATATCTCACAACTGGGGTCTTCACTCACCAGTATTTTCCAGAGCTGATGGCTAATATGCCAGCAGTTCTTGGGTAAACACTAGAACTTTCAGGAGTTCTGTCCATGGATCTCACTTTAGCCCTGTGTTAAGAAATCTTGGTCTTGCTAAGACCTTGAACCTGTGATTGTTTTGACATTCTCTCCAAAGATCTGCCTAGGGGAAAATGCCAAGGATGAATTCAATGTTGTGGAGATTGTACCTCCGAAGGATAGCAAGAACAATACTCCAGTGCGCATAGCAACCTTGAAACTTTCTGTGCTCCCAATGGTAAGTGCCTTGTTTGTAGGTTTATATTTTATAATTTATTTATTTATACCCCGTTCTTCAGCAACAAGGCTATCAGAGAGGCTTACAAATTGTTTTTAAGCAATAGCAATTTACACATCTATACTGCATTAAGCAGTTTCCAATGTGTGGTGTATGTGTATTTTTGCCCATTCGCAGTGACTCTGTGTTGTCTTCACCATTTTTTGCTTATTCGCATCTATTCACATCTATTCGAATGGAGTGGCCACATGCTCTGATAAAGCGCAATAGAGCGAAAATGCACAGCAATGTGAATTCATGCAGATTCATGTCCACATATGTGAAAATGTGCATTTATGTGCATTTATGTGCATTCTCCAGAAGACTGGGAAAAACCATGAATCCTTTTACTGCATGGTTTGTGGAGTATTTAGCCCTCTTCTTTCTGAATACCACAAATCTCATTTGGATCACGTTGGGACACATTGTATTCCCTGCAAATTCTATAGGGAGTATTTTCATCATCTGGACAATTTCTATGATTTCTGAGTCACTAAGCCACAGGAACCTATCTGCCACATCTGATGTCATTGGCTGCTTTCTCATGTAATTGTAAGTCAGAGTTGCTGAGACTGTTGGCTTATTGTTAATGAGCAAACAGGGTGGTGCATACTGCTTGCCTACTCCTGCTTGGCTTCTCCTGTCTGAGGGGGTGGTTAAACAAAGCAGGGAACCTCAGCCATGGGTTTTGTTTATGGTTAACCTATAAACCAGATTTTCTAGCTTTTCCCCTCCTAAGATGACAGGATCATCATCCAGGATTTGTTCTTGGTGTATGTCCCTGGCTTGTTAGTAGAGGAAGAAACCAGAGATCCCAATTCAGAGAAAATGGTGTGGAAATCATGGACAGAGGTTTCCATCCTGGCTTGTTTATCTGTTTTCAGTGGCAGGAGGAGCCAGGTATATGGAGCAATAATTTTCAGCAATTGTGGCTTATCAGGATGTATGGGCTTAACAGTGAAACATGCAATGATGCATGTCTCAGAATATGAATTTGTGTACCTTCCAGGCTACCTTAGCAGGGCTTGATTTGAATCCTCCTGTGACATTCAGGCTAAAATCAGGATCTGGACCAGTCTACCTTGCTGGACAACACATGACAGGTAAAACCCAAGGAGCAGAATTCTGATGAGACAAGCCGAAGTTGAACTGCTAAGCATGACACCTGACAAATCCCCTATATCAGGCCAAAAGTCATAAAATCTGGTGTGCATGTATGCAATGTATATGTTTGGCAAGTTGCCTCACTTATATCTCTGTTTCCTTCTGGTCATTTCGAGGTAAATGTATACATGCAAGGCCATTCCTGTAGCTCAGACTGGATGCAGACATAACTATAAAATCCTTCAAAGGGCTAGTTCACACATGATGGTTGCACATGTCTGGGCAGATCAAAGCACTTGTGTTTTCTAGTGCCACCTGATATTCAGTGCTTCTGGGAAATTTGGCATAAAATTGACCAAGTAATCTACATGCATATTTTTGAGTCACTCTTAGGCCAAATCCACAAATGCCATGGATCCTTCCTATTAAATCTTGGGATTTGTAGTTTTATAAGGTCTTTAGCCTTCTCTGCCAAAGAGTGCTGGTGCCTTACCAAGCTTCTAGGTCCTCCAACTCTATGGTAAATTCATCCTGGAAGTCCTTTATTGTAATAGGTTCACTATTATCCGTGGTTTGGATATGGGGGTTCAACCCTCCAGCTTAAAAAGGGGGGGAAATTGGTTACGAATTAAGTAACTTAAAACTAGAAATGAAGTAAATCAAAACTGGAAATAAACCAGATGGCCAGAAATGTTTGGGTTTGGCCTGGTGCTTGGTTCTAGTGGCAGTTACCTACTCTTGTTTTAGAGGAGTCTTTAAAATAAATAAATACAAAACATTGATTACAACCAATTTGTTAACAATTTCAATTGGGATGTAATACAGATCCAATGATGGGCTGGTTCATTTTAGAGGATTCTTGAGCTTATGCAAAGAGCTGCAAATGACCTGAGCCCTATGCTAAAGACAGCTTCAGAAGCCTAAGAGAAGAGCTCCCCCCCATCATAGAAAGCAACTATTTGGCCTTATGATCATCCACTCCTACTATTCTGAAAATGAATGAGAATGATTGGGAATTATGGTTCTGTGTCAGAGACTAGCTTTGAGGGCAAAATTCTGTGCATGGAAAATTTCAGCTGAAATTTTCATTAAAAAGTGCATGGTGTGATCATAACTAAAATTCATAACAGATCTAGTTGGCCCTTAGACAAACTTATTTCGAAGTATGTGGCTACATACTTGTGGTCTGCTGTCCTGGTAGCTTTTGATACATCTGGCTCTCACTGTTTCATGGGGCCACTGTGTCTTGCAGTTAGCTTGCCATGGAATGGGGAAGAGGAGGAAGAAGAGCAATCATCATCACAGGAAGATGAAGAAGTGGCGAATCCTTTCAAGAAAGAGTCTCCTGCCAAACCTACCAAGAAGCCACCTACTAAACGCACTTCTACAGCCAAGAAAGAGCAAGAGCAGCCTGTTCAGGAGCAACCACAGGTAAGGCTACACTCATGGGTAGAAAGCTTCGAAAGTAGAATAAATATATTTTACCTTATATCCTGCTGTTCTTTCATAGGACTTCAGGTGAAGCTTATGCATGCTTCCTAGATGGTGGCCAAGGCCTGCTTAGCTTTAACAAAGCATTAGGTAACTTTTGACCAGTGGTGGGCAACAGTGGCTCTCTGAACATTGTTGGACTGCAACTCTTAGCATTCCTAGGTAGCATAGGGCAGGGATTATGGGAGTTACAAACCAGTATCTGGAGGGACACTGTTTCCAACCTTTGCTTTTTGGTCTTCCAGGTGTTTTGGACTTGAGTTCTCAGAAGCCCCAGCCAGCTTGGCCAATAGTCAGGAATTCTGGGAGGTGAAGTTAAAAACATCTGGAGGAGTTTGGCAGCCACTGGTGGGCATCAAGTTTGGCAGGGCCCTTGGGACCCTTGCCCCCTTTCTCTTGGGGTGGTGGTGGCAGGTAGATGAAGCAGAAGAAAAGGTTGAGCCATACTGTTCCTGGCACCTTCCATTGTTATGGTTCTCACAGTGACTGTGGAACTCTGACATAGCAGTATCATTCCAGGGTGATGCATGTCAGAGCCTTGGAAACATTATGGGAGAATTACAGCAACAGGTTCCAGCTATCAGCTCCAGGTATTAGGCTCCAAGTGCTAAGAGAAACATCAGGCCAGGGTAGCTCTGGCTAGCATTTTGGGTTGGCAGCAGAGAGTGTTATGAAGGTCTTTGGGCCATTTGCAAAAGCCTGGTGCTGCTGGCTGGGTGACAATCTTGTTTCAGTTTGGTTCAGACATCATTAAAATGCAAATCTACAAGGAGAGATTTCTTTCTCCCATTATGGATGCTGGGCTTTCTATAGATCCTTTCCCCTATGGGTTTGTCTTCTTCTGATTGGCTTTCTGGTGGAGCAGAACCATGTTGAAGAAAGTACCCATGAAATTGTGCCTTGCTCGAGTGTCTGGTTTATCTAGAAATGGGTCAGCTAGAATAAATAGATGGCAGTCTGATCCATCACATGGCTTGTGCTGTCTATACATTTGGGTTTCTCTTAAAGCAAGGGCAGGAATCATAGAATTGTAGAGTTGGAAGATACTACAAGGGCCATCCAGTCTATCCTCCTACCATGCAGGACATCAGGAAATTGGCCCAAGCGGTGTTCCAGATGTTGCTGGACTGCATAACCCAGCAACGCTAAACAGCATAGCCAGTGGTGAGCGATACTAGGAGCTGACATTTGGAGGGACCCATAATTTTCACCTCTGTCCTAAAACTTAACCCATTTTTGATAATCAAGGGCACATCTACATTTCTGGCTGAAGCAGCAGTAACAAGAAGCATGGAAGTCATAGGATTTTTGAACAATTCTTAGTGTTCTCTCAAAGTTACAATACCCTGGATTCTTTGGTGGGTAGAAGGAATACCCAGGGTGGTTAAAATGATAAAAACAACATACTTGTGCTATAGGTATGCTTAGGTTGTTCTATTCTTTATATACAGCCTGCCTTTATTTATACTCAACTTTCCTTTCAAAGCTGGAAATCAAGGCATCTTACAAGACAGAAATATGAGTAAAAACACATGTAGATAGAAAAAGCCATGATAAAAAAAGTATTAAACTGTCTATAGAATCAAAATAATTTAAAACACTGATTTTAAAAGTAGAGAATAAAAAATGACACAGCACATTATAAGAAAGGCTATTTTCTTATAAAACAGTCAGTTCCCAAAGCCTGCTGGAATAAAATGATCTTCCTTTGTCAACAAAGAACAGCAAGGAGAGAGCCAGTCTAGCTTCCTCAGGAAGTGAGTTCCAGAGTCTGGGAGCAGCCACAAAGAAGGCCCTGTCTTGCATTCCCCCTAAACGTGCTTGCAAAGGTTGTGGGATTGAGAGAAGTGTCTTGCCTGAAGATCTTGGAAAATGGGCAGGATCATAAGAGAAAACATGGTCCTTGACTGCTTTATATGGGTATATGAGCCTGTCCATGTAGCCTGGATGAGTACTCAAACCTATCTATATAACCTGGATTTTAAAAACATATAGTCACTTCAGGAAAAAAAAAATGCTATGTAAAGTTGAAATGGAGACAATTCAATTCTTGGGATTAGTAACTATCCCACTTTCTACCTGATTATGCTTTGGATGTTATAGCAAACTAACTATCTGGTATCCACTAGTAAAACCAAACTCTTCTAGAATATTTTGCACATAGAGTAAAAGAATGGTATGTTACATCAAACTTTTAGCCGTCTTGGCCTAAAATATGTTCAGATTAGATGCCTGTAAAATGTGTTGGAAAGAAAGATGGCAGTAAAGGCAGAATCCTGTGACAGTGTTGGTTCAGAGGCCCCATTGCAGGATACAAAAGCTACACTCAAAAAGCCGAATTCTGCTCAAATGCCATGGCAGCATGCTATGGAATTCTGAAATTGGCCGCCATAGAACACAGTAAACTACAAACCCCAGGATTCCACAGGATGTTGCCATGGCAGTTGAAGAAGAATATTTGTGTAGTGTGAATGGGCCCTTGATTGATGATACTTGAAAAACAACAGCAATACAATAATCTTCTGGCTTCCCTGTCAATGATCATGTAGGTAGTAAATACCTTAACCATTTTCTTGCAGGGAAAAAAGACAAACAGAGGGAGAAAACCTGCTGTAAAGGGAGAACTGAGATTATGAGTCTTGGTGGAAGGTGAGACAGAAGTAACTTTCCTAATGTTGTCTAAGCAAGGAAGTAAACTTGGGACATCTTGCACAAACCCAGGAATCACTCTAAACCAAGATGAGCTAGAATAGGCCGGGGGTTTCTTTGGCTCTCCAAATTTTGGTGGGCAACAATACCCATCAGTTGACCTATAGTGAGGGCTGATAGAACCAATAGTTGATTAACATCTGGAGGGCTACAAGTTTCCAAAGCTGGAGGTAACATATGGCTGTAGGACTTCTCCAGTGCATATGGTAATGGAACAGGGCTCATAATATGGAACTGTCCCATTGTTCCTAGAGACTTCAGTCTAGGGGCATGTCTCCTTTTTTCTGTCTGTCCATACTGGGTTCCAATAGCCTTTCTTTCATATCATGGTCACTCCAGAATTACAGCTTTTCTTCCCCCCCCCCTTGTTCCTCCTAATACAATATTGGACATATCCAACAAAATTGCCTACTGTATAGGCTGAGATGTGGTGGCTTTCTGTCTATACTATATATAAATGTGTAAAATAAATGTGGGATGAGGGCACCTTTTCATTGATGGAGGAAACCCATCCATCAGTAGGCCTTCAATAGCTCTGCCTTTCCATTATTGGTCTGTGAGATAATCCCCTTCCACTTGAGATCCCATAGTGGCAGTCGTGTGGGGTGAGTAGGTGTGTTTTTCCTTTTCTCTTCCCCTTGTTTCCCCACCCTTTCACCAGCCCAATCTGACTATCTCTCCGACCCCCTTGCCTGCCTAGTCTATTCCCTCCACCCCATCTGTTTCTTTTTCTCCATGCACCCTTTTGCTGCCCGGTCTGACTATTTCCCACTTCCCTTTCCTGCCCGGTCTATTCCCTCTACCCCATCTATCTCTTTTCCTCCCCCCTCCATCCTCCCATCTTTATTACACAGCATTCATGTTAGTATTGGCATTGAAGCAGAGGTGCAATAAGGTTTGTGTCAATACCAGTCTGCTTCCATTTGCTTCACTAACGCGATTGCTACATTGAGGCAGATCCCCATTAAGAACGATCATCTTCCCAGCGAATTCCATTAGGATTATTTCAACCATTTAGATGATCCCTGTGTCTCTGAGTTTCAGCCACCTACTGTATACAGTTTACAGAAAAAATACTAGTATTTTTAAGACACAGAATTTGAGTTAACGTTTTTGTTTTGGTTAAAAAAGAAATGAGGGCTGACAATTGCTACAAACAACTCTTCCACCTCAGGCAAATGTGTTTTCTGGCTCTTACTATTTGGGTATTGTGAGTCACAAATTTTCAAAGTTTAATGCTGTTCTGTTATCATTCCTAAGGTACCCTCTAAACATGTTGGAAAAGCCCACCAATGAGCAAAATAACATGTAACTTTTTAAAAGATTGCTATATTAATGATGCCAAATCACACTTCTGGGCTTTGTAATTAATTACATAATGAATTATTTTAAAAAGAGAAGTTTTCAAGCTCTGGTTTGTAGAACTTCCTATACCTTCACAGAAGAAACATTTCAGCATAATTACATGCTGTCTGTATATGATTTTATATAGCCTCTGAAGAAAGCCTTAAGAGTATACACAGGCCAAAACATGTCAGGCTTTTAAAAATTAATAAAACAATAATCTTTTGAACATCTTGAAATAATGTCTTCAGTTTCTTCTGTGGGTTTCATTGAAAGGCCCATCATTTATGCTTCTTTTGTTCTTTCTATACTTTTCCCAATGCTTGGGTTTCAAGCTCTGAAAAAATTCTAATTTTTACTTTTCTTTTCTTGTAGAAATAGAAAGAGAAGAGTTGGATCTCCTACTTAGTGCTGCCAGAAAAGAATAAAATGCACGTGTTACTTAATCTGAGTATGCCCCGTTAATTCTAAATTTGACTATAACAGCAAATGAAGGCAAGAAATCACAAACTGGTACTTCACACTGGCTAGATCTGAACCTTAGAAATCCCTCTGAGGGAAAAAATACGTCAAGGGAATGATACCTGGAGCCCTTTCATACTACATTATTATAGAACTATGGTTCCATTTTTAACATCTTGGCAACATCCAATGGAATCCTGGGATTTGCAGTTTAGGGCGTGCATTTTGAATTCTCAGCCAGAGAGCTCTAGTACCTCACCAAACTGCAAATCCCAGGATTCCTTAGGATGTTGCCATGACAATTAAAGTGGAATCATCGCGTTACAATGGTGTACTATGAAAGGGATTTGGCCAAAGGCAGACCTTAGCTCTCTGACCTTAATCCTCATAAAAACTGTATCTACAATGGCATGACCAGTCAGATTACGTATGTGGTCTGTATCCTTAGCTGATGCCTGCTGGGTTTTATTCTCTCCCATATCTAAAAATTCGTATCTTATGAATTTCCTTGAATATATGGAATGCTTTTAAGGAACTTGAAGCTGCACTTATGCACATAGCTATGAAGCAGGAGTTCCTTCCAGGTAATGTAACTTGGCTCTCTTGCAGGCATCACGACTGAAGCTAAGCATTCTTTCCACAGCATTATGAGAAATTGTTAATCAAATGATTCTGAAACATCCAACACTTTCCATTTATTTTAGTACTTCACCACTGTGGAGAAAAACTAAGTGTATCCATAATTTACTGTACCCACTTGCTTGTATTGATAAGGAGTCAGGTTACTTTCAGAACATATTAGTTTGAACAATAGTAGATGTCTTCCCTAACAATATTTCCCCTAAAAGTGTTCTTCACTGATAGTTCAATTGCATTGCCCTGCAGTTTGTGCTGTTCTAGAGGTGTTAGGGGCAGATGCCTAGTAGTATTTTTTTTTCCTGTTGGTCCATCATTGTCATCCTCCTTATCCTAGAGGACAGGATCAAAATTCAGAATGACCTGGATAGACTGGAGAGCTGGGCCAAAGCTAACAAAATGAAATTCAATACGGAGAAATGTAAAGTACTGCATTTAGGGCGGAAAAATGAAATGCATAAATATAGGATGGGAGAGACCTGGCTGAATGAGACTACGTGTGAAAGGGATCTAGGAGTCCTAGTAGAACACAAGTTGAACATGAGCCAACAGTGTGATGCGGCAGCTAAAAAGGCCAATGCGATTTTGGGCTGTATCAATAGAAGTATAGTGTCTAGATCAAGGGAAGTAATAGTGCCACTCTATTCTGCCTTGGTCAGACCTCACTTAGAATACTGTGTCCAGTTCTGGGCACCACAATTCAAAAAGGATATTGACAAATTGGAGCGTGTCCAGAGAAGGGCAACTAAAATGGTGAAAGGTCTGGAAACGATGCCTTATGAGGAGAGACTTAGGGAGCTGGGTATGTTTAGCCTGGAAAAAAGACGGTTAAGAGGCGATATGATAGCCCTGTTTAAGTATTTGAAGGGATGTCACGCTGAGGATGTAGCAGGCTTGTTTTCTGCTGCTCCAGAGACTGGAACACGGAGCAATGGGTGCAAGCTCCAGGAACAGAGATTCCACCTCAACATGAGGAGGAACTTTTTGACAGTAAGAGCTGTTCGGCAGTGGAACACACTCCCTCGGAGCGTGGTGGGGTCTCCTTCCTTGGAGGTCTTTAAACAGAGGCTGGATGGCCATCTGTCGGGGATGCTTTGATCAAGATTTCCTGCGTGGCAGGGGGGTTGGACTGGATGGCCCTTGTGGTCTCTTCCAACTCTGCAATTCTATGATTCTATGATCCTCCTCAAAATATTTGGTAATTACTAGCAGCATTATTATATGTATTATTTGGGGAGTGAGGGAGGATTCCATAACCAAACTGTAAAAGAAACAGAAAGCATGGCCAGTGAGGGCACTGGTCAATGGAAGCAACTCATTAAAAGCATGGTTTGGAATACCTTTCTTTTTTTGGATCTGGAAAAGTTCGTTTGGACTAACACTGCTTAAAACCAGTACTTACTAAGAGTTTAAAACAGAGATGGAAAAAGTTTGGGGTTTTTTTTTGTTCAAAGCAGAGCTGAATTGTTTTCTTTATTTGGACTGCAACTCCTAAAAGCAGTACTGTACTTGCAAAGGTATGAAAAACAAAGATGGGAAATATCTGTACTTTTTATCTGTTTGATGCAGAGCTTTGGGAAACATAATTTCCAACCAGAGAAATATCTTTTTTAAGACTTCACATTTGCTTTTCATTTGAATGACAAGCTCTGACCAACTGTAGCTGATGCTCGATGTATCACGGCTAATGGCATTACAAGGAAAAGTTTACTGCCCCTTCTCTCAGTGGGTTGGAACTCCTCTCCTCCTTTTGCTTCCTCTCTTGATGTAGCTTTTGCCAAAATTTAAAAGACAGGAGAATTTCTCACAGATTATCCTCTGATCTAGTTTTGTATGGGGTGGCGTGAGTTGAAAGGAAGTCCACTCTAAATCCCCAGGTCTTGAAGTCAGACAGTAGATACTAAGATGTCCACTGAAAAAACATCTCTAGATCTTCCTTCAGAGCTGTGGGCTCCTTTTTGTTTTTTATTTTTATTTAGTTATTTATACCCCGCTCTTCAGCCACAAGGCTATCAGAGCGGCTTACAAATTGTTTTAAGCAATAGCAATTTACACATCTACACTGCATTAAACAGTTTCCAATGTGTGTTAGTTAATTGCCCCCCACAAGCTGGGTACTCAATTTACCGACCTACGAAAGGATGGAAGGCTGAGTGAACCTTGGAGCCCGCTGGAATAGAACTTGCAACGTGGTGGCTTACAGTACTGGCATGTAACCACTGCGCCACTTTCTCATCAGTCAAAAGGTAAGGGGTTGCATGTCAGGAGCAGGAGAATTCCACCTTAATCCCTTTTTTCTTCCTTTCTTAAAGATTGCAGAAATTTCTGTTAGAGCAGCATTTAACTGTTTGGGTGATATGCATTTCTTTTGGTTCTTCGTTCCTTTCAATGCATTTCGGGATACAGCTCTGGTAAGAATAGAGCAGACGTGATCCTAGAAAGGAAGAGAGATTAGTGTGTCTAGAACCTGTGCATTGTGGGTGAGGTAGTGGAGACCCTTCCTGTTTCTTCTGCTTAAATGCTTCTGTGTCAGTCATAGGTCTGCAACATATGAAACCATGAAAATCAGGCTGCTCTTCCACTCTCATTTGGTTACCATTGTTCCAGGAGTGAAAATGAGGTACTAAGGTCAGGTGTTGTTTCTTAAAGTAGTATCTACACTGATGTCTTTAAGAATGCCATGATTGGCAGGCATTAGCAGGGGAGACCATTTTTTTTTGCTATCTGAGGCACAGCACACAATGGCTATCACTTCTCACTTCCATCTATAGAATCTGACTGGACTGGCAGTTGAACCTAAATTCAACATTGTTCTGTACCATACTTGGCTAAGTCACGGGGGTGCATAAAACAACTCTTTAAACTCTTCACTACTTTCCCTAACAATTTAAGCAGAATGGGGAGATGCTAAAGACATAAGAGCATATAAGGCTTCTCATTTAACTTGGCAATTGGGAACCCAGCTGGCTTCCTCTGATCATACAGCCCATCTCTTCCTTCCCCTTTCGGTTACGTTTTCTAAGCACAGAAGGGACAGTGATAAAGCATGCCTGATAGGAGGTAGCAAGCAACATAACTTGATTAAGAAGCTTAGTCTGTAACTTCCTGGTGACTGCACAATAACAAAGAGAAAATACATGGTGTATACCCAGAGGCACACTTCTCTTATTGCTTGAAGTAGTCCAGAAGTGAACCTCTGGAACCGTGTACCCAATTGAGCCTTGTCACTTACCATAATAGACTGTCTTCTTGTAGCAAGACTGACCTGCGTATAGTCTACAAGGGTGTTGTCGATCAAGGCATATTGAATCTGGACGCTGGAATTGACACTGAATACATTTGATACCAATAGCTGGGGAGGGGATACAAAAGAGCTAAATAAGAAACAGGTGAAGAGCCAAGATAAAACCCCAAAGCATAGCTGCTTGCAATGTTGTCCTCTTAGGGATGAGCCATAAAGGAAGAAAGCAGACCTAGGACTTAATCAGACAGCATGTCTAAAAATGCTGTAATTCCATGACTGAGGAAAGCCAAAACATAGTAGCATGATTACAATAATTATTGTACATCACTGTATTCATGTAATACTACTGCCACAGAACTATTGCACAACCACTACTAGCAGTTTGAAAACAGCATTTCAGCTTGCACTATAGTAACACTTCTCTTCGCATTGCCTTCTAATAACAAGAGTATTAATGCTTTGTGCTGGCCTTTACATATGCCTTTAAGAAAAATGTTCTCTTACTTTTATGGTTTTGCATGGATGAGATTTCAGCTATTCTTGCAAGAAGGTGCGACTTCAGTTAAAAACACCAAAAACAAATACATAATGGAAGAACTTCACAAATAAACACTTAAATATATAAAAAAACCTATCACATAAAGGCTACAGTTTATTAAAACATCATCCTCTTGGTCCTCTTCATGTTCTCCCCTGGAGGTTTATGTGTTCTCATTGGGACAGGGGAGGGGAAAAGAGGACTGCCTATTCATGCTGTAATCATGTTATTACACACTCGTCAGTACTGTGAAAGTGATATGAGATCTGTCTATTAAGTAATGAGACTGAGACAATAGCCCATCTTTATATGTATTACAATTCTAATGCTTGTCCCCTTCAATATACTCCCCATTCACACTCGCACACCAATGCAGTCTTGTTTTCCACTTGTCGAAGGTGTGGAGCAGATCAGTTTCTGTCAGCTGTGTCAATGCATCTGCTGTTTTCTTCGTTACTGCATCAATCAACTCAAAACATGTTCCTTTTAGCACTGATTTCAGTTTAAGGAAAAGAAAAATATCACCTGGTACCAAATCTAGTTAATATGGAGGATGTTTAAGTGTGTTTATCATCCAAAAACTACTTCACAGAAAGTGCTGTGTGAGCAGGCACATTGTCTTGACGAAGAATGAAAGCATTTTCCCACAGTTCTGCCCTTTCCCCCCCTAACTCTTTCTTTTAGCTTTGTTAAAACTTCCTTATAATAATGCTGGTTCACTGTGCTGCTTTCTGGAACCCCTTCTGCCAAAATTATGCCCTTAATGTCAAAAACAACATTGAGCATGGCTTTGAATGTGGACTTGCTTTGATGTGCTTTTTCATTCTTGGTGATGATGGTGTTTTCCATGTATTGACTGTCATTTTGTCTCAGGATCAGTACTAGACGATCCAGGTTTCATCACAAGTGATGATTTTTTTGAAAAAGGTTTGGGTCTACCTCAAGTTGCTACAGAATGTCACATTGTTCGACATTTAAACTTAGCATTTTTCTGGCACACAACAGACAACACAGCTGCTTTAAATGACGACTGACAATTAACTGAACAGTGGAGAGAGTTTATGTTTGTCATGCAGGTTCAGACATGTTTAAGGTCACCACTCAAGCATTCACAATCAGTTCTCCCTGATCTGTCTGAAAGGTAGAAACACAGTCTCATTATTTAATTGACAAACCTCATATTGAGGGTTATTGATGGGTTTTGCCTATCAATGAAAAGTTACGCATAATTAATGGATGGAGCAAACATGGACCACAGGAGGACAATGACAATGTCGTGCAATAACAGGAATCCATTAGTGCTACTTTCCTGTCGTAATTGTATGATTTCAGTCTCATGTGAAATCCCTAATCTACAAAGAGAATTTGCTGTTTTTGAAGGATGTGGTGCAGTTCTCTATGCCAGAGTTTATAGATGAGCACAGACTCCTTACTTTCTGTCTCTCACTACTACTGCTTCCTTGATTTCCTCACATTCTAGTTGGAGAAAACAACCAAGCCTCCCTCTAGGGGGTCAGAATTTTGCTTCTGTTTTTTTTTTTTTAAATCACAATTTACCAGAAATGTTAAATTGTTTCATATATGGAATAGAAGGAATTTGAGTTTGCTGGGTTTTTAAAAAATTGAACATGGGAGAAACTCAGGGTGTAACTATGGTGGTGGGCAAAAAGAGGGCATTGCCCCCTCAAATAGCATTCTGCCACCTCAAATGAAACTTCCCTCTATTCCCCAAATGTATAGCATTGCAGTAACTTAAAACTTCAGTTGAGCATTTAGAAACACAGTTTCATTTCATTTCATTGAGATTTCATTGAGGGGGAATTCTTATTGAGGGGGGATTCTTATTTTGGGGGGTCAATGGCCTCATCCCTCCCCGTTAAACCCCTGGAGAAATGGAAACTTTGTCCATTCAGGTCCAAGGCTGTGAGCGCTTAGCTCTTAAAATGTTACCACGATTGTCACAATAAAGTTGTGGAAGCCATGATGTCATAATATGAAGAAAACTGGCTGTGTGTAGATATACATGCAGCATGGTATAATGACAGATAGCAGTCTTTCCACCAGCAAAAACAGGACATAAAGAATTTGTAAAAATGTTTAAATGAGCATTTTTTTTAAAAAAAAAATTAAAACAATTTTTTTTTGAGTGGGAGAAAAGAGAAAGGCAGTAAAAGAAAGAGCTGGTTTGTAGATTCTGATCTGATTCTACTCCACCCCACTACACTCACTGGCTTTTAATTTTCATTCTCCCATACAGGGTAGTTATACATTCAACTGATCAATATGCAGCAGCTTCATTTCTTTAATAGGACAGATGAATTTTCTAATCAAATACGTTAGAATTTCCCTTCTTTCCCAAGTCTTTCTCTCTCTTGACTTGTCTCCATGTTTGGACCTTCTTGCTACTTGCCTAGCTCCAGAAACTTACCTAGTTCAACAGACAGCAGCATCCATACCCCAAGATGCAGTAGTGTGTTCATGTAGCCGGTTCTGTGTTCAAGTAGCTCCATTTTAAATTTATACCAGCCTCCAATGATTAGGTATGACATCCTTGACACCTTTTTTTGGACTGAAAGGCTCAGGCACATCCTTACCAGCCTCTGCAAGAGGCCTAATGTATCTTGTTCTTATGAGTTGTTCTTTTGAATTGTTCTTTCAGAGTATGCATGTGGAGGTGGAAAAATTGTAACTAGTTTTGCTCCTCCCTTGTCTGTTCCCTATCTTGATGCATTACTCTGATTGTCTGTGTAGAACTCATGTACATACCAGTGGTGGTTAATATATAGATTCTGTAGGATCAGATCCATTTTTTTTTTTTACATTATTTGGAAAGTCTGTGAACAGACAGAGACTCTATGTTGGGGTATTCAAAGGAATCTTGTAGCATCTTTGAGGCTACAAGAGGGATCTTGCTAGAAGATCCTTTTGCATAGTGTTATTCCAGACTAACACAGCTATTTCTTTGAATTCTATATTGAGGGGGTCGGCAACATGCAGCAACTATTTTAAATATGGTGGCTCCCAAAGCCACCACCATTGAGTTCAGGATGGCAGTTAAACATGCTCCCACACTTGGTTTATTCTTCTCATTATCTGTAAAGGGCTTGTGTGCATACAAATGTTTCACGTGTAAGAGTTCTCTCCATGGAATGTGTCTTTAAAAAATAGATCTTGGCAAGACTTTGTGTATTTACACACATGAGCTCAGCAAGGATAATCATGTAGAAGGGCTGATCATGGATGCAAAGTAAAGAGGCAGTGGCCATGATTGTGATTTTCCCCACCATGTGGCTTTCTCCAAAATGTTTCTATTGATAGATAAATCAAACAGAGAACTTATTGGTACACAGGACAAAAATGCTCAGTGAAGAAACCTTGTCTACGGAGATTATCAGACAGGAATGCAAAAAGTGTTTCTGTCCCATAATCTCCAGATCCATCCCTGTCCCAAAACAATAACCCTCCCCATCAGATTTAGCTTATCTTCCATCCAAAGGCAGCCCAGGAATGAATGGAGCTCTAATGGAGCTCTGTTCACTTCCTGGACTGAAATCCTGCCCATTCACGCGAGAAGATGAGAGTGCAGGAAATTCAAAAAGAAAAAAGAAAAACACACACAAAAAAGTTTACAAAAGCACATACACACAGTAAAATACTGTAATAAGTAACTCAGGGAGTGTATAAAAAGGAGGGTAGCCTACTTGGTTCTTGTGATCCCACAGCACCGCCCATTGATGCTGGAATCATGAGTAAAAAACGGTGTGAGGTTTCAGATGCCGGAAATGCCGGCACCAAAATGGGATGGGTGATCCATTGACAGCTCCGGCCCATCAATAAAAAGAAACACCAGAATAACAACAGGGGAATGCAAAAGGACGACATTGTGTGATATTGGCATCTTTTTGTGTTCCACTGTCATTATTCTGGAGCCATGTTAGACGTGTCTGATAATCTCCTAAGAGACATAATTTGCTTCTCTGAAGAAAAAAGAGAGAAAACTGCAGGCCTCTGTGGCTCATAACAAAAAGATTTCCTTCACAGAGAATTTTTGTTCTGTGTTCCAATAATTTCTCTGTTTGCTTTGTTTGTTGATAGAAATTCCTGGAGAAATTCACACAATATTGCACATCTATCCAACTGCATGCTGAGCCAGACAAAAGAGTCTGTTCTTTCACCAGACCTTTCTGTCTTCTCCATTAAGCCCACACTTGACATAAGTGGTGACCCAGTTTCCTTTTTCTCTCTGGCTGCCTACAACTCAAGGAATATTTTAATAACCATGATACCAACCAGCACTGTGCAAGTATCGTCTAGATGCCTTATTTCACAAGGGAAGGAAGTGGAAGTGAAGCCCGAGGGTAGCACATCCCACCTTGCCCTATTGCACAATGTCGGCATGTTTCAGCTCTTCTTCTGTAGTAGATGGTGGTAAAGGTGGGTCTTTTTGCTAATGGATTTTCCCGGTTAGCAAAATGACTTGCGTTTACCGCTATCTCCCATGGGACCAGAACAGGAGAATAGCTAAAGCATACCAATGCCATGTGACAAGGCAAGGTGGGCAGCACAAATATTGGGGTGCACTGCTGCTTCCTTTCCTCATGCAATAAGCTGGTCAGTCACCACAGCTTGAGATGATCAGTAAGAGACATAATTTACCACACACTCTCAGCTGTATAATAATAATAATAATTTATTTTTAACCCGCCCCTCTGCTCAGCAACCGGGGCGGTGTACAACAAGATTAAAGCAACAGGAAGTTAAAACAATCATTCCTGATCCTAACCCTCCCACCTCTTAAAACTAAATTAAACTGGTGGAGAATTAAAACAAACATCAAATACAATAAAATGTACAAATTATGGGGGGGGGGGGAAATGGCAATGGCAGCAGGGGAGAGGGTAGGCAGTCAACTCCACTTGAGCCGGGAAGTTATTCCGGGAAGGCCTGCCGGAAGAGATCCATCTTTAACGCTTTCTTGGAGCTTTCTTGAAGCATATCTTGAAGTATGGAATGTGATGCCATCCACAGCCTCAGAGGTACCAGGGATTTTGGTCCTAACGGGACTTAAGAAGTTGCCCCACATTCCTCTGTCATGCAAATGTAAATGGGTGGTTGCATTAAAATAATGAAGGGAATGTCTGCATGTCTATTTCTCTGTGCAAGCCATAAATAACACAGCCGAACATTGTGCTAGATGCCTCTAAATTTGAGAGTGTGTTTGCTTGCCATCCAACTTAGAGTGCTGCTTAAAGCTGAAATTCTGAATGAGGGCTTCTGAGAAGCAAAAAAGAGGGCCTGCACAACTCATTGGGAAATATTTCCCCAAAGGCTAGAAAACAGGAGAGGACTACAACACTGCTGTTAAAAATCCAGAGGCTGAGAAAAAGTAGGAAAACACCAGAGAGGGCACCCAGACATACTGTTGGTAAAATTCCTGAGGTAAAATTCCTGACCCCTTTGGAGGAAGGGACCAAAGGAAAACAGCAAGCTCCATGGACTCCTTTAGGATTTTAGGTACAGGCTTGGGTAATACTGGGTACACTTCTCATATTTCAGAGTTGGCTCACATCATAGTAACAATATTTGATATTTATGTCAGCTAGAGAAGTGTAACAGGTTAACACACTGTGAGTTTACAGAACAGACAGGCCTAATTTCTCTTGATGCTCTAGGAAGATGAAAGGAAAAAGGCATCAGCAAATCCATCCAAGGACAGAAAAAGGAGAAGAAAACTAAAAGTGCTAACCAACTGCCTACATGGCGCCCACAAGTGTTTGTCTCTTCTGGTTTTATGGTCTCTAATTCTCCCACTTCTTTGATCTGCTGTGGGCCTTCACCTGGTGAGTATGAGGGAGAGAATGCCTTACTCTTAGATGAGGGTTTGATTAGAATTTAATTAGCTACAGCTGCATTTGTGTTCAGAAGAAATCAAAGCTAAGATCCCTTCATCTCTGGCCTTTAGCCCTTGGGTCAAATACCTTGTCCTCTCATTGCTTCCCACAGAACTACTACAATGGGAACCATTAGAAATGTTCAAATTTCCTGCCAGAGAGAAGGAGAGCAGCTTCTGGACAGCAAGTTTCCTGCCAGTTTCCTGCCAGGGAGAAGAAGGAAGCAACTTCTGAACAGCCATTCTGACTGGGGAGATTGAATTTTTTTTAAAAAACTGTTGGGAGAGGCTGCTTGTTGCTGAGGGGCTTGAACTTCTGACCTTCCCCTTTTACCCTCAAGAGCCAGAGGCGCAAGCCTAACGGCGCGCGAATTTCAGTAACCAAACAAAAATACAGCAGACCTAAAAGTACAGCTTAGCATTCTCAGCGTTAACTAACAGTTCTTAGATTACCTAAAAGCTCTCATCATGGACACTGAGGGGACTGCAGCAGTCACTTGCAACACATGTGCGATGTTTGTATTCTTGTTTACAGACGTGGAGAACTTCACATGCACCAAATGCAAGCTGGTAGCCCTCTTGGAGGAGAAAGTACAGCAGCTGGAGACACGGGTAGCTACACTTCAACAGATTCGTGAGCAAGAGGTTTTCCTGGACAGAACAGAACGAACAGTCTTGGATGGGGTCCGCACAGAGGAAGTGGCTGTGGAGGAGAGGGTCACTTCACGGACACAGGAAGTAGACAGCTGGAGGAATGTCACACACAGAACAAGAAAATCCAGGGATTCTTCCAGCAGCTTGCAGCTACAGAATCGATTTGAAGCCCTTTCCCTTATCAAGGACAACGAGGAAGAACAGCATGGACAGACTTCAGGGGTAGAGCAGGGGACCTTGAGAGGACCACCGCAAGGAACAGCAGCTGCGAAGCCTCAGCGGAGGCGTGTGGTGGTGGTGGGGGACTCCTTGCTGAGGGGTACAGAAGCAGTGGTATGTGGGCCTGACAAGATGACTCGGGAGGTGTGTTGTCTCCCTGGGGCAAAGATCTGTGATGTGACCGAGAGGCTGACAAGACTCGTCAAGCCTACAGATCATAACCCCTTCCTTTTGGTCCATGTGGGAACCAATGATACTGCAAGGCACAGCTTTCCCAAGATCAGAAGAGATTATGAGGCCCTGGGGAGGAAGCTGAAAGAAATGAACGCACAGGTGGTCATCTCGTCTCTTCTGCCAGTTGAAGGGCATGGTCCAAGAAGGGAGAGGAAAATAGCCGACGTAAACAACTGGCTCCGTAGATGGTGTCGCCGGGAACAAATTGGATTCTTGGATCATGGACTGCGCTTCCATGCGGGGGGACTTCTGGCAAGAGATGGGGTGCATCTTACAACAGTTGGAAGAAACATTTTTGCCAACAGTCTCAAGAATTTGATCAGGAGGGCTTTAAACTGAGTCATATGGGGGAGGGAGACAGTATTCTGGAAGGCAAAAGGGCTGGAGAAAATAGTCAAACTGTCATAGAGGGAACAAGGCGAACAGCGCAAGGACCCAACAGTGGGAGGCAAAAAAACTTGCACAGGGAGCAAGTAAAGGGAACACATGGTCTCAGATGTCTCTACACTAATGCACAGAGCATGGGAAATAAGCAAGATGAACTTGAACTCCTCGCACTACAAAACAAATATGATATAATAGGCGTTACTGAAACCTGGTGGGACGAGTCTCATGATTGGAATGTAGGAATAGAGGGGTATAACCTTTATAGGAGAAACAGGCCAAACAGGAAAGGAGGAGGAATAGCATTATATGTCAGGGATATTTACACCAGTGAAGTGATCCATGACATCAATACTGGAAGCCAGGTGGAGAGCATCTGGATAAAAATTAAAGGGGAGGGAAACAACAGGGATGTTATTGTGGGACTCTACTACAGACCCCCAAATCAGACGGAGGAATTGGATGTTGCCTTTCTAGAACAGATGAACATACATGCAGAAAGGAGAGATGTAGTAGTGATGGGTGACTTCAACTATCCTGATATTTGCTGGCAATCTAACTCAGCCAAAACTACAAGGTCTAGCAAATTCCTTACATGCCTGGAAGACAATTTCATGGTCCAAAAGGTGGAAGAGGCAACAAGGGGGTCAGCTATTTTAGATCTGATCCTAACCAACAGAGACGACCTTGTTAATGGGGTGCAAGTGGTGGGATCCTTAGGTGAGAGTGATCATGTTCTCCTGGAGTTTGTTATACAATGGAAAGGAGAAGCCAGGCATAGTCAGACACGCATTCTTGACTTTAGGAGAGCTGATTTCAATAAACTCAGGGAAATACTGGGGATGATCCCATGGTCAAGAATACTAAAAGAGAAGGGACCTCAAGACGGATGGGACTTTCTCAAAAGGGAGATACTGAAGGCACAATTTCAAACAGTACCATTGAGGAAGAAAAATGGGAGGTGTCTCAAGAAACCAGGATGGATGACTAAAGAACTTTCAATGGAGCTAAGTTTTAAACGGAACATGTATAGGAAATGGAAAGGGGGGGAAATCACCAAAGAAGAATTCAAACAGATAGCGAACACGTGTAGGAGTAAAGTCAGAAAAGCTAAAGTGCAGAATGAGCTCAGGCTTGCTAGGGAGGTTAAGAACAATAAAAAGGGTTTTTTTGGGTATGTCCACAGCAAAAGGAGGAGGAAGGAAATGATAGGGCCGCTACGTGGAGAAGATGGCAAAATGCTAACAGGGGACAGAGAAAAGGCAGAACTACTCAACACCTTCTTTGCCTCAGTGTTTTCAGAAAAGGAAAAGGAGGACCAACCTGAGGAGAATGGAACAGAGGACACAATAGGGGAAATCCAGCTCAAAATAAGTAAAGAGGTAGTACAGGAATACCTTCTTAATCTAAATGAATTTAAATCTCCAGGACCAGATGAACTACATCCAAGAGTATTAAAAGAGCTGGCAAATATAATCTCAGAGCCATTGGCAATAATATTTGAGAACTCCTGGAGAACAGGAGAAGTCCCAGCAGACTGGAGGAGGGCAAACGTTGTTCCCATCTTCAAAAAGGGGAAAAAAGAGGATCCCAACAACTATCGTCCAGTTAGTCTGACATCAATACCAGGGAAGATTCTAGAACAGATCATTGAACAGAGAGTCTGTGAACATTTAGAAGGCAATGCCATAATCACAAAAAGTCAGCATGGGTTTCAGAGAAACAAGTCATGCCAGACTAATCTGATCTCTTTTTTTGACAAAGTTACCAGCTTGGTAGATGAAGGGAATGCTGTGGACATTGCATACCTTGATTTCAGTAAGGCCTTTGACAAGGTTCCCCATGACATTCTTGAAAACAAGCTTGTAGAATGTGGGCTAGACAAGTTAACTGTTCAATGGATTTGTAATTGGTTGACCGGCCGAACCCAAAGGGTGCTCAGCAGTGGCTCCTCTTCGTCTTGGAAAGATGTGACCAGTGGGGTGCCACAGGGTTCTGTCCTGGGCCCAGTGCTATTCAACATCTTTATCAATGACTTAGATGAGGGAATTAGGGGCATACTTATCAAATTTGCAGATGACACCAAATTGGGAGGAGTAGCTAATACCCTAGAGGACAGGATCAAAATTCAGAATGACCTGGATAGACTGGAGAGCTGGGCCAAAGCTAACAAAATGAAATTCAATACGGAGAAATGTAAAGTACTGCATTTAGGGCGGAAAAATGAAATGCATAAATATAGGATGGGAGAGACCTGGCTGAATGAGACTACGTGCGAAAGGGATCTAGGAGTCCTAGTAGACCACAAGTTGAACATGAGCCAACAGTGTGATGCGGCAGCTAAAAAGGCCAATGCAATTTTGGGCTGTATCAATAGAAGTATAGTGTCTAGATCAAGGGAAGTAATAGTGCCACTCTATTCTGCCTTGGTCAGACCTCACTTAGAATACTGTGTCCAGTTCTGGGCACCACAATTCAGAAAGGATATTGACAAATTGGAGCGTGTCCAGAGAAGGGCAACTAAAATGGTGAAAGGTCTGGAAACAATGCCTTATGAGGAGAGACTTAGGGAGCTGGGTATGTTTAGCCTGGAAAAAAGACGGTTTAGAGGCGATATGATAGCCCTGTTTAAGTATTTGAAGGGATGTCACGCTGAGGATGGAGAAGGCTTGTTTTCTGCTGCTCCAGAGACTGGAACACGGAGCAATGGGTGCAAGCTCCAGGAACAGAGATTCCACCTCAACATTAGGAGGAACTTTTTGACAGTAAGAGCTGTTCAGCAGTGGAACGCACTCCCTCGGAGCGTGGTGGGGTCTCCTTCCTTGGAGGTCTTTAAACAGAGGCTGGATGGCCATCTGTCGGGGATGCTTTGATTGTGATTTCCTGCGTGGCAGGGGGGTTGGACTGGATGGCCCTCGTGGTCTCTTCCAACTCTGCAATTCTATGATTCTATGATTCTATGAAATCCTTCAGCTTCAACCTGTGGGTATTGAACTGTTGGTCAGAAAGCACATGCTCCATAGTTTCATAGCCTGGCATCATAGGCATATGCTTTATGGAAGCTGCATGGACATAAATGTTACTTCTTGGGAAGGCAGAGAAAATGTTAAAGGATATTTCTTCAGGATGGAGGTGGCATGCATTGCTGAGATGACAATAAAGTACGCAAAGTTATAACACCCCATCATCCTCTATTGGAACACCCATCATCCACCAACTTGGTGAACTTCACTTGGCAACAGTGTTTTGATATCAATTTGCCAACTCAAGCCTTTTCAAGGGCTGATGGAACAGATAAGGTCAAGCTAGGGTTAGCAGTACTGAGCCAGGAAAGAGGCCATATAAATTATCCAAAATTCACACCTCAATGCAATTAAATGTGACAATGACAACCAACATTTATCTTTGTAACGGAGAAGCTTCCTGTCTGAGAAAGAGCACACACACATCATTAGTGGTAGTTCATTGCTGTTGCAAATCGTAGCTGTAAATCACACACACAACCACATGTCAAAGGAGAATGCTTGTCAATCACCTGATACCAGATCACCCCCATTTCCAGTTCCTGACTGGTCTGGAATTCCTTTGTATAAACCATTAGAAACTATCTGAAGGCAAATGCTCCTTTCGTTTAATTACACTTTCAAAGGGATTTTCCCTATAAACCCACCTCAAAAATCTCAGTTCTTTTGTTCAGATTCCCCTTCCTACTTTTTTAAAATTTCTTTTTTTAATTAATTTATTTAACAAATTATGTAAAGCTACATACAGATAATAACATACCGGTAACACAAAAGCAGACAACATATATCCCCTTAACCCTCCCTCTCCCCCGATGGGAAAAAAAAAAGAGACAAAAAAACCCATCATTTAAAAAGACTTCCTGCTTATTCTTATCCTACCCTATACATTTTCACAATATTTCCACCTCCCTTAAATAGTATTATCTATTTATTTTTTTCCTCTGTCTAAAAAAAGACAACTTAGTGTCAAACAACATTCCTTTCACAATCAACTTATTTCCTATCCATATTAAATACGTTTTACATATAAATAAAACTGACATTGTCCCCGTGGGTGATTTAAAAAATGCATACATAACTTAATATATAGATAAATAACTAGGTAATTAAATAATTTGTCAATGGATAGATATTTAACTATAAAGTAACACAATTTAATTTATTTATTTAACTATAGAATCCAAATGTACTAGTCCCCCCCAACTTTTTGCTTCATATAGTCAATGAATGGCTTCCATGTTTTTAAATACTCTTCTATTGAGTTTCTTCTTACTAGGTTTGTTAATTTATCTAATTCTGCCAATTCCATTATTTTTTCTCTCTATTCCATAATTGTTGGGGTTTCTTTAGATTTCCACCACATCCTTGCCAAAATCACACGTGGAATCACGGTGGAAACCAGTCCATTAACTAAAGTGCTCCTGCTCTTTCCCAACTGTATCTTTATTGCATTCTTTATTGTAGACATGCTGCTGCAACCTGACATTAAAAGTCGATATTTCTCCAGCTTTCTTACACCATCCTCCTAGTGCCAATGCTGCTAAAAACCTTCCATCTAGACAAGAAGATAAGGAGAGAAAAAGGGCTTGGTGGGTATAAAAGGCCTTTGTAAAAAGGAGCTTCACTGTTGGAAGTTTAGTTAATTCCTGTCTCTTCCAATGAAACATATGGATTTCTCTGGTCACACATACCTGCTGAGCACTTGGCCCCAGATATTGAAATGGTTGCTCACTGCCTAACTGCAGAGATTTACCCAGCCCAAGAGAGAACCTAACCCATCATCAAAATAGAGAAGTGCGTTTATGTTGCCTTTTCTGCCTTTGCATTCACAGTATATGTGACAAATGTTGCTGTCCTCGAGCAAGCAGGGACCACCAGCATTGAGGCCATGATATTGACAACATAGCTGTGCTGGGCAGGGCATGTTTCTAGGATGGAGGACCATTGCCTCCCAAAAATAGTACTCTACGGTGAACTCGCCATGGGTCAGCATAAGAGGGGCACTCCAAAAAAGAGATACAATGACTCCCTGAAACAACATCTCAGGCTCAGACAAATTGATCACCAACAATGGTCCGCCCTGGCCTCACATCGGGAGGCATGGAGACGCACTATCCACAATGCTGCAGCCTTATTTGAGAACTCATGCCGAACAAGTCTTGAAGAGAAATGACAACGCAGAAAGAATCACAACCCAGAAACATCACCCAAGGAGACCTTCTGCTGTGCTTTCTGCAACTGGACTTGTTTATCTCGGATTGGCCTTTTTAGTCATCAGTGCGCTTGCAGAAAATGCGGGATGAGTCTTTCCTGAATCTTCGTTTGCGAAGATAAGCCAGAGAGAGAGAGAGAGAGAGATTGGTGGTCTAGGGTTCACTCTCAATTTATAGCAGCATGGCATGCATGCAGGATGACTGGCATTCCCACCACAAATGTCCTTCTTGGCCACACCAGGCACACTGCTTCCTTCCCAAGACTCCCTTGCCTCTTCCAGGCCAACTCCCATCACTGCGTTCATGTCCTCATCCATGTCCACATCCACGTTCCATGTTCCGTTCCGTCCGCGTCCTCCGCCGCGCCACTCCACCAATGCTGCTGTGAGCAGTTCCACCTTCTTAGTCATTTTCCGATCCTTCTCTCGCTTTTCCTCTTGATCCCTATTCATGTACACCTTCTGTGCTACTTCCAACAGTTCCATCATATTTTTACCTGCAAAACCTTCAAGTTTCTGTAACTTCCTCTGAATATCAGGATAACTCTGTGTTACAAAGGACACATTGACTGTCCGTAAGTTTTCAGGGGCCTCAGGGTTAAAGGGGTTATACTGGCAGTAGGCATTTAAAAGGCATTCAAGGTATGCCCCAGGGGCTTCCATCACTCCTTGCAATACCTTTGACACTTTAGTCATATTGACAGGCTTCTTCTTACCTGCCTTCAGCTACAAGACGATTCTTTCAGTTGTTCTTGGATGAAAAGGTACAAGTACATCATTGGGCTTGTCTATACGAGGCCTGCCAATCAAGAGGGAGGGCATGAGTGAATTACTCATGTTTTTATCATTACCAGTTGCTGCTGCCAAACAGATTTTTTTTTTAAAAAAAGCAAACCCAAAGTGTGATCTTCTACTTATATAAAGGGGGGGGGAGGAGGTACTTTCATCGCCCCAGTGTATGATTGCTACAGCAAAAATCCAACATAGTGGTTCTGGGTGCTGCCTTGCTGGCAAACTCCACCCCCTATGCATATCTGACCAATCAGCTTTCCACTTCCGCTCATATTGGGAATGCTCAGCAAAGTGAATCAGTTGTCCCAATGAGATGAAATACACATTTCTTTCAGAGTTTTTTTTTTTTTTAAAAGTTGGAAAAAGCTGCAAAGACTTTCCCCACAGAGTATTTGGAGTTTTTCACACTGCCTCCTTTGAAATATGGCAAAATTATGAGGGATCCCATTTAGACAAATTTTATTCTCCTTGAATTCTATGAGGAGTATTTTCGCCATATAGACAAACCCCATTATCATCACCCTTCACAAAAAGGCCTAATGGCTCTCATCCTTTCAATTTGCTGGGTGTGTATGCATGAAAGGCATGCGGTCTGTTCTTGTCCTGATTGTCTATACATAGCTTCATGTAAATACTGGTGGTAACAAGTGTGTAGGTTCCCTTTTTATTGTCTGTATCCTTTAAAAAACTCACATCACTTTAGTTAAGATGATAGAAATAAATACGTGACTCTGTACAAGGGAAGGGTAAGACATAGCCAGACATGGTCTATTTTTGGGGTGTGTGTGTGCCCAATGACTCTATTAGTTATTTCACTTTGCCTCACTTAAGAGACATACCCAACCCAACAGAGAGCAGCATCCATAACCCATAAACATAGAAGTGTGTTCATGCTGCTTTTTCTGTCTTGGGTCCTGTCTACTCGATGGAAAAAATCCATACGGTGTTTGACAGATCGATGATCTGTACAGATGAACTTCAGATGTAACCAGTTCATTCGGAAGGGGGGGCGTGGATTCCCCTGTAAAGTAAGTCTAGCATTCTGGTGTTTGGAAAAAATTCCGGATCTCAGGGATTAATCCGTTTGGCTTCCGAATGATTAGTTGTTTGTATACTCTTGTTCGCACAGATACAAACAGGAGTGCAATCTGATTGGCTGGCTGGGTAGAGGACTAGGAAAGAGGGAAAGGAGCTGAAGCCGCCATGTTGGATTCCCAGCTTGGCAAGGGTCCGGTAAGTCCGTGATACATTTTTTTGTTTTTATTTTTAAATATAAATATGTAACCATGGCTGTTTGAATGGCAGGCACCTTTTTAAATTAAAAAAAAAAAGCAGCTGGAGATTTAAAACCACCGCTTGGATCGCTCACTCCAACCAGCTGGGCAAGGGGGGTCATAAGGAGGTTGTTTTTTTTTTGCGGGGTAAAAAAATCATGTAGGCAGATTGTATGCATTCGAACAGCTGCCTTTTCAAAGTTTTTACCCCCCCCCCATGGATTTTTTTTTGTCATGTAGATGGGGCCTTGGTATCCACAGTGTGTGGCAGTGCAGCTCTACTCTGAATTTATACCAGTCTCTGAGGACAGAATATGGGGTTAAATCTGAGATGGGTTAATGAACTAATGTCCCATCTTTTTGAGTTGCTGAGGGCATGTGCCATATTCCTTTTCCCTTCTCTGCTCCCAAACTGTATAATTTCCTCTCATGGGTGCATAAGGGGTAAATGAGTACTGTCTTTCTATATGATCTGCACTCTTTCACCCTAGAACTTTTGGAAAAATCACAATAGATATAGAAGAACCTCTTCCAGGGATGGGCAAGATGTGTGGCCCTTTCCTATTTTTCTGACCTTCAGAGCCCCTGCCAATAAACAATTTTGAGAGGAAACATTGTATACAGGGCCTGTGTCGCTTATTTTTAGAAGAGAATTGCCTCAGAAACACTATTGCTATGAAACTAGGGACTTTATCAGACTAGTGGCTAAAAGCGCTATACACTGTAATTCCACTATTGAGAAAAGTGGAAACATAGCAGCATTATTACACTTATTATCAAATACCACTGAAATCATGCAATACAACTGCCACAGAATTATCGCACAACCACCACTAGCACTTTAAGAATGGGACTTTACTTCTGTGATTTAGCATGGACAAGATTTCGGCAGTTCTCTTGAGAAGATGCGAGCAGCTTAAAAACTCCAAAATCCTCTGAATTTACAAAGTAAATGAACACACAAAACACTTAAACAAACCTTAAAAAGTGCAAACAAACTGGGACAGTTCATAAAAAGAGTGTCCTGTGGATAGTTCTCACGTTCTTACCCAGAGGTTTTCTCACTGGAAATGGGGAGGGGGAAAAGAGGACCACCCATTCACACTGTAATTTCATGATCACCACAGGCCTGACGCCTTATTTGTGGCTGGAGCACAGACTGACCACATGAAGACAACAACATTGTGTGATAGTGGGACCTGCTCACACTACCATGACATCGTAATTGTGTGAATTTTGCTGCATCTGATAAAGTCCTAGGAGTGGGAAATTAACATTTCAGCTTGTCACCTCCTCGTGGTGAGATCCTGGGTGTTGAACTTAACTCCCCCCCCCCACAATCCATTAAAGTTGTCCACCCCCATTTTCTTTTGATAACCAGGTGAACACTCAGAAGATACAGATATAGAGAGAACATCAGGATCACAGGCACTCTTGGGATGCCTGACAATGGATTGTACTACTGTTGGATAAGCTGAATAGAGAAAGAAAATCTGGCTTTAGAAATAATCTAAAATCATGTTCTGCTTTTATTTCAAATTAGTACTAAACTTATGATCTCAATCACACTCTCTAGGAAAATAAATCCACAAGCATCTTAGCAAAGAAGGGTAGATGCTACGAACTTATTCTATTCGTTGTGTCTCTTGCAATGGCAAATGGATCCACAACTGGAGCTGTTCTTAGGATAAGGCTTCTGGGAAAAGAAGGGTTCCCCCCCCCCATTCTTCTCTGCTCTTCTCCTCTCCTCTCCTCTCCTCCTTCTGCGTTAATTGAGTGCCAACTACTTCTGTACTGTGAATTCAGTTGGCAGCAACTGAAGTAAGCTGAGGACAAGGCTTGAAGCGGGAAGAGGAGAGACAGGGATTTATCACACAAGGCTTCTACTGTGGGACTAGAGCAAGATAGCAGAGTTATTAGGTGGTACTTACCACACAACGTCACCTTTATCCCATTGCTGGTGTGCATTTAGTCATTTTTTAACTGCGCCTTATCATTGTTGGGGAAAACTCATCAATGAGTCCCAATAGCACTGCTATCCCAGTAGTCTCCCTTGTGTGGTAATCTCTTCCACGTCATAGAATCATAGAATCATAGAATTGCAGAGTTGGAAGAGACCACGAGGGCCATCCAGTCCAACCCCCTGCCAGGCAGGAAATCACGATCAAAGCATCCCCGACAGATGGCAATCCAGCCTCTGTTTAAAGACCTCCAAGGAAGGAGGCCCCACCATGCTCCGAGGAAGTGTGTTCCACTGCCGAACAGCCCTTACTGTCAAAAAGTTCCTCCTAATGTTGAGGTGGAATCTCTGTTCCTGGAGCTTGCATCCATTGCTCCATGTTCCAGTCTCTGGAGCAGCAGAAAACAAGCCTGCTCCATCCTCAGTGTGACACCCCTTCAAATACTTAAACAGGGCTATCATATCGCCTCTTAACTGTCTTTTTTCCAGGCTAAACATACCCAGCTCCCTAAGTCTCTCCTCATAAGGCATCGTTTCCAGACCTTTCACCATTTTAGTTGCCCTTCTCTGGACATGCTCCAGTTTGTCAATATCCTTTTTGAATTGTGGTGCCCAGAAATGGACACAGTATTCTAGGTGAGGTCTGACCAAGGCAGAATAGAGCGGCACTATTAGTTCCCTTGATCTAGATACTATACTTCTATTGATACAGCCCAAAATCGCATTGGCCTTCTCAGCTGCCGCATCACACTGTTGACTCATGTTCAACCTGTGGTCTACTAGGACTCCTAGATCCCTTTCGCACGTAGTCTTGTTCAGCCAGATTCCTTTCGCACGTAGTCTTGTTCAGAAATGGAAGAGACAATAGTCATGTGGCATGAGGGGGTGGGATTCTCCTCCTCTTCCCCTCTCTCTTCCTCCCCCATGCTATTCTCAAGCTGGCGAGCCATGCCTTTCAATCTTGTTTTTGCTGTGATCCTCTGACCTGCTCTCTCCTCCTCCTCCTCTTCTGCCCTCCCCATCTCTTTCCCCCTCCCTCCACTGGTCTGATCTCTCTTCCAACCCCCTCCACCAGTCCAATCTCTCTTCCTGTCCTCTCTGCTGCCTTGATCTCTCTTGACCCCCCTCCGCTGACCCAATCTCTCTTCCCATTCCATCTGCTAGCCTGATCTCTCCCCACCCTCACCAACCAAATCTCTCTTTCCCCAACACTGGCCTGATCTCTCTCTCCCCCCACCACATCCCCAGCCCAACCTTGCCCTCCTGCCAGACCAATCTGCATGCCCTACACAGGGCAATAATGGGGCAGAAGTGGGACAGTGCAGATGGAACATGCAGCACCATACCGGTATTAAAGCTGTGGTGTGATAAAGATTGCTTCAATACCAGTATGTTTCTGTTCGCTTCAAAGAATGTGATTGTACCTCTGTAGAAGCCTCATGGCATAAAGTCATGAACTGGGACATTTTAAAAGCAGCTGAGAAAGTGGGACAGCAGAGGGTTAACCATGGCTGTCACTGCCAAATCAGGACATCTGGAGTGTATGAGGGTCTGGTCCTAATGACCTGAACCAGGTTTTGGTCCTAAGAAGGATGCCATACTTTTATTTCTGCTGTAGATACAGTGGGGTGTATCTTTGTCCTGGTTCATTTCTGTCAGGGGAGGGTCAGTGTTAGCTACCTTTTGAAACTTATCTCAGTTGTATTTAATTTCTCCTTCTCAGTGTAAATGAATGCATGCAATCTTGCAGAATTAGGCTATGAATGAGATTTGGGGGATGGAATATGTCCCAAAATTGTCATAGGCTAGGGATGGGGACAACTCCTCCTTCAATATCCTTCGTGTTGTAGTGGATAGTGGCAGAAGAAATGTGTCATTCTGGGAGGGGTTGTGTGATATATATGCTTGTTTCCACTAAGTTTAAAAGTTCCATATTTGAAATCTGTTTGTGACAGGGCCTTTAACTGCCTTTGTCTCTCATGAAAAGGGGCTTTCCACACTCAAAATTAAAGCAGCAGCACAGCAAGAAGTTTCCATCTTCTGTGCTGCCTTTTGCATTACGTTCTTCTTCTTCTGGTGTTCTGCTTTGCCCATCCCATGGGAGATGGAGGTAAACCTGCATCATTTTATTAGTGGATTTTTCTGGTTAGCAAGAAGACACAGTTTTATCTTGGTCTTCCATGGGACTGGACCGGAAGAACGATGTTGTCATGCAGTAAGACAGCACGGAAGACAAAAACTTCCTGCTCCACTTCCACTTTACTTTGGAGTGTAGTAAGTGAATAAGGATGTTACCGTACTTTAAACTTTAAAAAAATGTTGCTAGCAATACAGGTATAAAATAGTACCCTGTTGGAGTAAACGTCTCTGAGAAATTGTGCATGAGTTCAAAAGCTTAAGATGCTGGATTTTAAAGAATGCTTCATTCAAAAACATCACCCTCACTCCCAGTTTTCTGGAGTTATACAGTACTATTTCCCCCCGCCTTCTGCCATGAGCCTAGATAACCTTGCCTTCACTAGTTTCAGTGACTTTAATGGCACTGGAATTTCCCAGTTTCCTTTTAATTAGTAATAATAATGGATTTGCCACCAGGCTCTATAGGTGCTATTACACTCAAGCTTTATCATCTGTAGGAAAAAGGTGGCTTTCCATATATCAAGGGCCTCGATTGCTTGACCTGCTTGGATGCAATGGATGAACTGAGCTGATTTGTTTCTGATATTCTTTCTCACTCTGATGTTCTTCTCCATTTGGTGCAACTCGGAATAGGCACCAGGGATTTTGGTCCTAAGGTGACCAAAATGTGATCACCTTTGTTTGCTCTAGCTTGGCCTTCAGAGAAAGGTATAATTTTTTTTCAGGGCTTGGAAAAGTTACTTTTCTGTACTACAATGCTGCCCTGGATTCCTCAAAACTGAAGGCTTTTGATAGCTTTTGTTAAAAAAAAGAAAGAGAGAGAAAAATATCCAAGCTCTGATCATAAGGTTGGTCAGAGAGCAGATGTAATGGTGACCTGCCACCATTGAAACATTAGTGCTATGGTTTAGCGATTGCAGAAATCTCGGTGAGAGCAGCACATAATCTCTTCACTAATGGTATAGGCCTGCTTTGTTCCTTTGATGTTCTTGCAATTTGCCAGACATCCCTTTTTGGTGTATAACAGAGTTTCTCCTATAGAGGAAATGACAGATTAGTTTGGTTCCAGGAATTCCAACTCTGTATTATTGCTTTCTTTTGGATCATGCACCTACAATGTACCTAGAAATGACCTAAGATTGCCTTCAGAAACAAATTGCTAGTTATTTAAGTTTAATTTTATCTTATTATTATTTTTTATTCCCAAGGAGAGGGGAGAGGTGCTTCTGGGGTAGGTTGAATGCTTCTATGTCCCCCTGATTTAAAAAAAGGAAGGGAGAGGAAAACAGTGGGCCCTCAGTATCTGCTGAGGTTTAGTTCCAAGACCCCCCCCCCATGGATACCAAGATCCGTGGATGCTGAAGTCCCATTATATACAATGGCATAGTAAAATAGCATCCCTTTTATAAAATGGTAAAATCCCGGTTTGCTTTTTGGAATTGATTTTTAAAAAAATATTTTTGAATCATGGTTGGTTGAATCCACAGATGCAGAATCTGTGGATAATTAGGGCTGACTGATTTTCATAACATTTATACATGTGAAATGATAGACTGGTTGCAAATTTAAAAAGATATTGCTGTCATTCAAATGAATTTCATCAACATGGGTGGGGGAGACTGTGACCAAGTGACTTCTATGCCTCCTCTGCCTACTGATGGGCAAATATGGCAGACCCATTCTCTTATGGTTCTTTATGTTTGTGCTTAGACTGGACAGCCCTTTGGAGAGAGGATACAAACAAAAGACCATTCTCTGTTGTTGTTGTTGTTGTTGTTATTGTGTGCTTTCAAGTTATTTCCAACTTATGGCAACCCAAGGGAGACCCTATCACATAGTTTTCTGAAGGCCGAGAGTGTGTGACTTGCCCAAGGTCTCTGAGTGGGTTTTCATGGCTGAGTGGGGATTTGAACCCTGATCTCCAGAGTCCTAGTCCAACACTCAAACCACTGTGCCATGCTGGCTCTCTGACAGCTCTTCAAAGGAATGATTATTTCTTCCAAAATATGATACCTGGCCCATGGATTTTTCTGGTTCATGTGTTGAAATTTCTTTGGTAGCCTAAGGCAGGGGTGGGAATCATGTAATCCTCCAGATGTTGTTGGAATACAGGTCCAGCATTCTTTGCCTTTGGCTTAAATTTTTAGAGTGTATGTTTTGAATATGGTTGAAAGTTTAATTCATTTTCAATGTTGACACTTTGGATTTTATCAGAAACCGCATCAGAAGAATCCTACGAGAACAGAAACAAGCAACATTATCAGACCGTGTCATTCTTCAGTCGGGGGCGTAGCTCAGGCATGAATAAAATGTCCTTTTTTATTGATTGCTTAGCCCATCAATAAAAAAGGAACACTTTATTCACACCCACTCTATGACCCCAGAATGGCTGAGGATGCAGGTGTCTGATAATATCCCCCTTTCTGTTCTTGTAGCATTCTTCTGACGCAGTTTGGGATGCAGTTTGTTGTTGTTGTTATTGTTGTTATCTTTATTTGTAGCCTGTTATTTTCCCAAGGCTGGGACCCAAAGCAGCTCACAGTTTTTAAAAACACACAATTAAAATATACAAAAAGTGCACATCAAAACAGAATTGAACCACTTACATAATTAAAACAACATGAAGATATTTAAAAGAATAAAATATACTTAAAAATATTTAAAAACTTTTTAAAAGATAAAAAACTAATGATGCACCTGGACCTGAGGGGAAGGCATCATTGGCTGTCAATGTCTCAGGCAGCCAAATGTTCTAGGCAAGCCTTGTTCTAGGATTAATTGGGAGTCCTTTATTAAAAAACAAACAACACACACCTTAGCGAGTATGTTCAAGTGTACAAGAGATAAGGGAGAATGCTTCTGCATCCCAGTGTTATAATTTTTGAAAACACAGGTGGCAGAGATAAAGCCAGAGCATGGAAACATCACTTTTTTCTTTTCTTTTTTTTTACTCCAACATACCCCAGGCTTCATGGTCAAGCGCCCAAGCTTACTTAGAGGATTCTGAATTGCAGTTCAACAAAACAACTTTTCCAAAGTTGGGCTTTTCCGCTGAGAGTAAGAGACTCTGAAGAAGCTTTACCCATTCATTCCAGTAAACTCTGATGGTGGCCGCCTTGGGAGAGGGTAAAGCCCACTGCTTATGTTTAGAGGGTGGCAGTTCCATTTACTGCTTCAAATGTCTCAGAAGGGAACTATAGAGCTTTGATGCTGAGGGGCCACCACAGTCACTTACCATAGTAGACTTTTTTCTTGTAGCAAGACATCCCGATATAGAGTGTGCAAGGCCATTTTTGAAACCGACATACTCCACCTGCAGGGTGTACTACGCAGTCACCACATTGGATGCCAGAAACTGAGGGGGCAAAGGAGAGAAGGCACAAGATGAACCAAGACAGAAAACAGCAAGTGCCTACAGCTTAGAGTTATGTGTACATATGTCTTGTTTTGGATGCTGAGCAAAGATCCATTCACTAGACCCTTGAACAGTGTCCCAAACTCTACCCCATGCAGCCCCCTGAGGGGCACAGTTGTGGCCATTCATTGTTTGCAGGGGGAGGGGTATGTGACTCAAGAAGTAGCCAGTACCTGCTGCAAATGTAGCTGAGAGAAAGAAAAAACGGGGCCCCATCCACACTGCAGAATAATAGTGCTATTATTCTACTTAACTGCCAAGGCTTCACCCTAGGAACTCCTGGGATTTGAAGTTTAGGGAAAAGTGTTTAGAATTCATAGCCAGAGAACTCTAATGCCTCATCAAACTAGAAACCCCAGGACTTCATGGGATGCAACCATGGCCATTAAAGTGGAATAATAGCACTAGTGTAGTGTGAATGGGCCCCAGGTCCTAGATGGCAGAATACTGGAGTACAGGAGGACTACATGCACTTGCCTTGCCATCCATTCCATGTGTTCATCTATTTCTATGTGGAGATGTCGTTAGACAGGACTTTCTTCACCCTCACTTCATGCTTAATTAAAACAGGTATAGGACAATAACTTTAGGACTGGGAAAGTGGGAAGATGTTTGTTACATTTATGTGGCCAGGAGAGGAAAAATCCCAGGGTTCCAGTCACCACAACTGACTTACAAACCCCTGAAGAACCTTTTCCCATTCTACAGCTCATGTTCTGGGAGAGATGATGGGATTGTATGAAGAGACTTACTGTGATTATACGCACCCTGGTATTGTCACTGAAACCAGCTGCCACTCATCGGAGCTAGGGAATCTCAATGCAGTACTTTAGTAACTTTAATAACTTTTTTTTCCTAGTTAATTTTTATTGCTATAGTGTTGTTCAAGCTTACAAGATCAGATATACATCCAACAAATTTATCAATCTTACAATCATTTTTTCCATATAACTGTATTAAAAAAAACAAAAAAACCCCAACAACAATGACTTCCTTAGTATTAGTATTGTTAGAACGAAAAAAAAGAGAATTTTTTTCAATCTTCCTTGACTTCTGATAATCTTCTATCTTTTACCTTCTGTTTCCTGCTGCGCTCTCTGATAATTCTTCTCAATGCACTTTTGTCTGTTCACTCTTTTTATCTCTATAATATATATACATGTATGTATATACATAGCTATGTATCTGTATATCTATATCTTTAAACCATTGATATACTTCCTTAAACCATTAAAAAAAGATGTTCTTTATCATATATCCTGCCCCTCTTTTCCCATTGTCTTATTACTGCCAACCATTTTTCTATAGCCTTCCTTTTTGCGACCGAGTGTTGAGGAGCCCCCCGCCCCCAGGCCTCCCAAGGAGATACACACACAGATGAAATGCACAAAAGGTTTATTGAAAGGGTAAGAATAATTGGCGGAATGGCCACAACTTTCCGTCTGGTGAGAGATGTTAGCGGTTGGTCTGGGCATGAGTACAAGGGGCAGGTGAGAGCCCTCAACCTGCCTGGGAGCCGAGGGACACGTGACCAAGCACGTGCCTGGCCGCGAGACCATGTCACGTGTTGGATCACGTGTCCGGAAGTGAACTGCTCACGTGAGGGGTCACGTGACAGGTCCGCATGCCCGTCGACGTCCTTCCCCTGGGGGGGGTTGACCAACGGAGGTCCAGGCCCTAGGACCTGGCCTACCAGCTAGCAACACCCAGACCGCCCCCAGACGGGACGACACACTCATGCCCACCGCCAACAAAGCCGAGCGGAGGAACGCTTGGCTTCCGCCAACCCAACAGCTATCACCAGAGAGAAAAAAGGCCCACAGCCTAAAGGGGTCCGCTGGCTGTCCCTAACTGTGGAGGGGGAAGAGTTCCGGGCGGATGTAAGCAGAGAAGACCTTGGACCGCCATCTTCCGAGGTGCTGGATGTCTGCCGGTGGCATGCCCTCTGCCGCCGCGGTGGTGGCCGCGCCGATCCGGAAAGAATGACCGCTGAAGTTGCCAGGTGGAAGCCCAAGGTGCTTCAAGGTGGCCCGAAGAATGCTAACAAACTGGAAGCGTGTCAAAAAGGATAAGTCCTTGTGGATGAAGAGAGGGCCAGGGATGTCTGCGCGCCGCTCCAAGTACCGCCGTACCAAGTGCACTGGGCAAGCCGGAGAACCCTCCAGGGCCCGAAGTCGGATGACGGCCCCCTGTCCGCGCTGGTCATTTTTGGACCTCCGGAGCCGCAGACGGAGGGTCCCGTCTCCCAATACGACGTCTGACCGAAGAAGGACATGTCCAGTCCCGGAAGCCTTGGCTCTGCAGACCACCTCCCCGATGCGCAGCGCTGCGAAGAAAGCAACTGAGAAGGCTGAGCGAAACAGCAGGGTTTCATACCTGGATTGACAGATGGATGACAGAGCCGAGATGAGGTTGCACAAGAGTCCAAATGAGACTGGTCTGCGCGTATCCTGTTTGCATCCTTCTAACCGCCGCCATCCCTCCACAGCTTTGCGGATCAGAAAGGAGCCACATGGATCAGCCTGCCCGGCAGCTCTGCTGAAGAAGGAGATGGCCGCCAAATGGAGGGATATAGTTCTGGAGGCGAGGCCATCGTCCTTCAGAGATGCGATGAAGTGGATCACTTCTCGTTCCGTGGTAGGCCAGGAGCACCCGTATCCGTGACGCCTTCTGAAGTTGTCAAACTGCCGGACCGCCCGGGAATAACTGGCCCTGGTGGAAGGTGCCAGAGAGTTAAGGACTCCCCGGAGCACCGTTCCTTCCCAAGAAGCCAGAGTTCAACCGGGAAGGGTACCGGAGAAGGATCCGCATCCGGGGCCAGCTCCCAAAATCTGCCATCCTGGAATCGAGACAAAGCATCCACTATTTCGTTATCAATGCCTGGTACGTGGCGTGCAGGTGCAGAGAAGGAAATATTGGCTGTGAGGCAGACCAGGACAAACTCTCTGACGAGCCGCATGACCTGGTCAGACTTAGAGGATTGAGAGTTAATAATGCGGACCGCGGCTTGGTTGTCGCACCAGAAACAAACTCGTTTGTTGCGGAACTCGTCCCTCCACAGATGAACAGCCACTAGAATGGGAAAAAACTCGAGAAATGTTAAATCCCAAATGACATCAGAGTCCCTCCAGGCCGGGGGCCATGGCTGGGCGCACCAGTGGCCATTAAAGAAGATCCCAAACCCCGCGCCCCCCGCAGCGTCCGAGTGGACCTGTAACCCAGCCCCTAAAACCGCCTCCCCCTGCCAGAAGGTCACCCCGTTGTAGTGGTCCAGGAATCTAAGCCACACCCTGAGATCCTCCTTGACCCCCTTTGTGAGCCGGATGCGATGGTGAGGAGACTTCACGCCGGTGGTGATTCGAGCCAGTCTGTTACAGAAGGCCCTGCCTGGGGCCACCACCCTGCAAGCAAAGTTGAGGTGGCCTAACAATGACTGGACTTCCCTCAGTGATGCTTTCTTCTGATTAAGGAGGGCAAGCAGCAACCGTTTTAACCCCTCCAGCTTTTCTTCAGGCAGCCGCGAGACCTCCGCAACTGAGTCCAACGAGATCCCCAAGTAGGTGATGCTGCTGGCTGGGCCCACGGTTTTGTCTGGGGCCAAGGGAACGCCGAGCTCCTGAGCCAATTCCTGAAATGACTTAAGCAAAAACCCACACTCCAGCCCCCCAGCTGCCCCAATCATGAGAAAATCGTCCAGGTAATGAGTGACGAGGGCTGAGCCGGTCCTACGCATGAGGGCCCATTCCAGGAAAGTGCTGAATGCCTCAAAGGCAAAGCAGCTAATGGAGCACCCCATAGGCAAAGCCATGTCGTAGTACCACTGGCCCTGGAACTTAAACCCCAGCAAGCAGTGGTCCTCGGGATGGACTGGTAGCAGCCGGAATGCGGACTGGATATCGCATTTTGCCATAAGGGCGCCCGGGCCGCAGGACCTGACTAGCTTGACCGCGTGATCAAATGACGCATATCGCACTGAGCAGAGCTCAGGCGGTATGGCGTCATTTACAGATTCCCCCTTGGGGTAGGACAGGTGGTGGATAAGGCGGAATTCTCCTGGAGTTTTCTTGGGGACGACACCCAAGGGGGAGACCCGGAGGTTGCTAAAAGGTGGTGCGGGGAAGGGGCCCGCCATCCTCCCCGCAGCACACTCCTTGGCAACCTTGGCGGCCACAACCTCGGGAAGCTCAGAAGCGGACTTGAGATTGCCAGAGTCCGATGCTAACCTGGGGCCAGAGGCCGGAATCCTAAACCCCTCCGAAAACCCGTCCCTGAGGTATGCGGCCGCCTGCCTATCCGGATACTGTGCCAGTAGGGGGAGAAGTGCCTGGAGCCTGACGGGCGTGAAGACCATGCGTCTTTCACCTAAAAAAACCCTATTGCTTACCGCTCCCTTGCCCGGTGTTGCTACCCGACCCTGAATCCCTCTTGCCGCTGGTGGGAGCAGGGCGTCCGGAGCGAAAGGGCTGCGTGGGAGCACCGGGTCGGGGACAGCTAGTCCTGGGATGCGATCCATAGCAGTTCTCGCAGTAGTGCTCGAACTTGCAACGGGATCGCTGGCATTTTCCGGCATTAAACTCCCAGCAAACCAGCTGGCGGGCATCCCTCTTACGAGGCTTGCCCGCTTCAGGTTTCCCTTTGATGTGAGAACCCACGATGACAAGCCATAGCTTGTCATTGATGAGGTCCCACCTGGCCCTAGGGTTCCGGGAGGCCCTTTTCCGGAAGGCGGAGTCATATTGAATGGCCGCCGCCTCCCCAGCCAGCGACTTGGCCTTGAGCACATTGCTCAAGTGGTTGGCCAAGTGCCACCCTCTGACCGGGTAAGCCATGCCCACTACTCCCATGAAGACCATGAACCCTGCCAACCAGTTGGTGAACGAGCGTTCTACCGGTTCCGGTTTTTCCTTCTCGGAGGCTTTTTCTGATTTAGGGGTGCTGCCCACCTCCCCCTCAGGCTTAAGGAGTGAAAATACATCCACATAATATCCCTTCAGGATATTATTGCGGGTTTTTCTGTCCAGGTGGATCCCAGGAGGGTCCTCATGGTCCAGAAAAAGGCTGGGAGTGGAGGGTCCCGCAGAGGCCTCCCCATCCCGCCACGCCCTGGATGGCCTGGCAGAGTCCGGCTCTGCAGCAGCCCTGGCCTTGATAGCCCAAGAGGGCAACCCTGGGACCATTGCCGCCGCAGACCAATACCCTGCCCGGTCCACCTCCTCGTCAGACTCACCTGAAGATCCCTCGCTGTCTGTGTCCTTCCTCCTGCGCTTGGCCCGCTTTTTCTTGCCTTCCTTGTCCTTTTCCCGTTCTCTTCCTCCCGAGGCTCTGTCCCCCCGCGCCGGGGAAGAGTCGTCTGAGGACACCACGCTGATTTCGCTAGGTGACGGCGACCTGCGCTTGCCGCGGCGACCTGCTGTCCTGGCTGATTGCTGAGCCGCCCGCTCCCTGGCGGATGTGGGAGCCGCTGCATCGGGGGCTGCTGTAGATTCGGGAGCCGGTGCCGCAGCACCCCCCTCCTGCCCCCTGCCAGACCTTAACTCCCCCACCTGCTCAGCAAGGAGAGTAACTGCGCGTGTGAGCTCCTGTAGGTTGGGAGGCGCAGTCCCTTCCAGGAGGCTGCCCACTGTTACGCGGTTATGAGCCGCCCCCTTAGAGGGGTTGGCCTTCCTTGAGCGAGGCGCCAGGGCTGCCCAAGACTTGGGTGCCTGGCCAGCCTGAGCCCGAGTAGAAGGTCGGCTAGGTGTAGCTTTCTTCTTGGGGGGCATGGTCAAGGCAAAGGCAGGAGGAGGAGTGATCTCTATGAGGAAGAAAGTAGTGATTTCAGCTCTGGGTGAAAGTTGTGAATTGTGAAATTCTCTCTGGCTTGTCCGCCCTTAATGTCTCTCTGGCTTGTCCGCCCCTGTTGGGTCTGCTGACCCCAATTGGTTACTCCCAGCTGGGAGGTTGACCTGGCTTGTCCGCACCTTGGCTTGTCCGCCCCACTGAGCCCGTAGGCCCTGGCTGCCGTTCCCAACAGGGAGGCAGGTCCTGGCTTGTCCGCCCCGGAGACTCACTGGCTTGTCCGCCCCACTGGGTCTGCAGACCCCGGCTGCTGCTCCCTACTGGGAGGCAGGTCCTAGCTTGTCCGCCCCAGAGACTCACTGGCTTGTCCGCCCCACTGGGTCCGCAGACCCTGGCTGCCACTCCCCACCGGGAGGCTGGTTCTGGCTTGTCCGCCCCTGGGTAGGCCTGGGGTCGGCCTAAGTGGGTGGGTCCCCGCAGACCCCCCTTGCCAAAGTCTCGCCCCCTGAGCCTGCGGCTGGGTGGACCTGTTGGGCTGCCCGGTGCAGTCCCAACCAGGCCACCGCCCCGCCCGGGACCCCGCGCGTCCCTTCCCCTCAGGGGCCGCCTCCACTGAGTCCCGTCAGGCCAGCAGCTCCAACTGGCCTGACTCTGCCCTGGTCCGCCGAAGCTGGACCCCCCGAGTCCTGTCGGGCCAGCAGCTCAAACTGGCCCGACTCTGCCCCGGTCCGTCGCGCCACCTCCAAAGATGGCGCCGCTTGTCTTCAGCTCCGCGCCCCGTCAGCCGCCGTGCCCGCGGCCCGCTAGGCCCGACGACCTAGCCGCTGCCCCCGCTCCCTTCGGCCCGCTTGGCCTCGCCGCTGCCCCAGCCGCGCTTCTTCGATGCTTCTTCGACGCCGCTTCTTCGACGCTGCTTCTTCGTCGCCGCGTCCTCGCCGCCGCGTCCTCGGCCTCGCCGCCGCTCCCTCGCTGCCGGCGGGGTCTTCCTTGGAGCTCCCAGAGAGCTCCGTCCTCTTCGGCTCGCAAGAGCCAACTGCTGCAGCCGGGAGCCGGCCGGGACTAAATACCCGGCCGGCGGACCATGGTGGGGACTAGCCCCGCCTCCCAGCCAATCAGCAGCCGCGCAGAGCACGCACCCTGATTGGTCCCCCAGGAGGCCAAGCGGCCAATCAGGTGGGACCAGCCCTGACCTGATTGGTCCGGCTAGGATCCTCTTCCCAGCCTGCTGGAGCAGTCTGGGAAGAGGAAGGGGCCAACATGGCGGCGCCCACACCGCCATGCGGCGGCCTCTGGGGGCGGAGGGTGACACCGGCCGCAAATGCGGCCAGCCAGGTAAGTCTGGCGGCCGGCTTTGGTAAATTATGTATCTTGCCTGTCAATATATCAAATTCTAGCATTTCATTTGATTCCTTCAGCCAATCTTCTATCGTCGGTGGTTTGGAGGATTTCCATACCTGAGCTATTGTGAGTCTAGCTGCAGTTATTAAATAGAGAATAATCCTCCAATTTTTTATTTCATCTTCTTTTTTAAGGATATTAGTCATATTTAACAAAAAGAGTTCTGGTTTTGCCTCAAATTGAATCTGTAGTGTGTCTTCTAGGAATTTGTGAATCTTAGCCCAATTTTTTTTTATGACCTTACAAGACCACCACATATGAATCAACGTACCCACATTTTTCTGACACTTCCAGCATCTGTTACTAATCGTATTATTGATTTTATTTAGTCTGCTTGGTATAAAGTACCACCTGTGTGTTATTTTCATATAGTTCTCTTTTAATTTCTGACAAGTCGTAAATTTATTAGTTTTATATCTTGCTTTTTTCCAAGCTTCAAGGTCTATGGGGTGACCTACATCTATTGCCCACTTGAGCATATAACCTTTCATTGTTTCCATTTCTAATTTCCTTTTCAATAGCAATTTTTATAGCTTACCCAACATCTTTTTCTTTCTTGATCTTAGTATTGTATCTAGTTCATTTTCTTCAATTTCTATATTTTCCAACTTTTCATCTTCTATAAATCTAGATTTTAGTTGATAATAGGTAAACCAATTAATCTTGTATGTTAATTCTAATTCCTCTCTAGATTTCATGACAAGCTTTCCCTCTTCATTTATCTTTGTAATATCCTTATATCTTAACCATTCTGTAGTTGTTTTCCACCTTGTTTGGAAGGCTTCTTGTGGTGATGTCCAGGATGGCAATTTGTTATAAAACATTTTTTTTATTTTTTTTTCCAAACTTGTAGAAGAGCTCTTCTAACAAAATGATTACTGAAATCTTGGTTTAATTTGTCTCTCTCATAACAAAGATAAGCATGCCACCCAAACCTATTATTGTGGCCTTCCAAACTTAATAGATGTTTATTATCTAAGTCAATCCAATCACATATCAATATAAGAGCAGCTGAGTAATAATATAATCTAAGATCAAACATGCCCCACCCCCTCTGATTTTATCCTCTACCATATATTTCCACTTGATCCTAGCTTTCTTGTTGTTCCAAATGAAGCTCTTTAAATCCCTCTCCCACTTTGTCCAGTATTTCTCATTTATTATAATTGGGGCATTCTGAAATAAGAAGAACATCTTAGGTAAAATTATCATTTTACATGCCGCTATTTTTCCTAATATCGATAACTTCATTCTTTTCCATCTTTCCATTTCATTTTTGATTTCTTTCCATGTTTTTATATAGTTATTTTCAAATAGATCAGAGTTTCTTTTCGTAATCCAAAGTCCCAAATATCTTACTTTCTTTTCAATTTTGCACCCCGATTTATCCATTAAGGCCTGCTCCTCTTCTTTGTTCATATTTTTCGTTAAGAAAGTTGATTTATCCTTGTTAATCTTAAGTCCTGATAACTGTCCAAAGTCATTTATAATTTTCAAAGTTTGATCTATACCCTCTATCGGATTTTCTAAGAATATGACTAAATCGTCCGCAAAAGCTCGGAGTTTAAAGTTTTTACCTCTCACTTTGACTCCCTGTATACAGTATTTCTATTGTTTCTTATGTTCCTATTTAGGACTTCCAATACTATTATAAATAATAGGGGTGATAAAGGGCACCCTTGTCTGGTGCCTTTATTAACTTCAATCGGTTTTGATCTTTCTCCATTAATGATCAATTGTGCATATTGATTTTGGTATATCTTTTCTACATTCTTAATGAATTTCTCTCCTAAATCCATATTTTCCATTACCTTGAAAAGGAAGTCCCACCGGACGTTATCGAAAGCTTTTTCGTAACTTTAATAACTTTAAAGTACTTTAATAACTTTAGTACTGAGGGTGCAGAGAAAAGGAGGTGGTTTGGGGAACATGCCAACCAGATCAGAATTTATCCTCCCACTGGGGCGGACACAACTACAAGAGAAGTTTTATGAATGCTCGTGTAATACCAATTTGATTATAACAACCCACAGCTGTGGGGAGTGCCAATGGATTGCATGAGCAGAAGATTCTCTCTTTGCTTGCATTCTCCAACCCAACTAAGTAGCAGGGAAAGGTCATAATGGTGGACACACATAGGTAGTAACATAATGCAACAGGAGCAGAGTTTAGAAAAGTTAGTTTGTCGGAGTATAACTCTGAGGTTCCCCCAGCCAGTAGTCACTCTAAAAAGTAACTTTTCCAAGCTCTTGACAGAAACTATATTATTGAACACATGTGTAGAGACCCTATGCAGCTGATGGTGTTATGAGATGCCTCAGCAATCCACAAACCCAATTCTGAACTGTTCTCTCTTTGGGAATTCTTAAACATTGTACAGAAAAGATCACAAGGAAGTAAAATGCTTAAAAGGGCAAACAGTTTCTTTCTTTGGAGCTGGATCAGGGAGCAGAGGGTAGGGCAGTAAAGAATAGAGCTGGCGTGAAGGGTCTAATTCCTCCCTGCCACTCATATTATAGCTAGCTAAGGTTTTCATTCTCAAATGCAGGAGAAGCAAGTTAAAACTCTGCATTAGCTGAAGAGGATGTAATCTATTTCAATGACACTGATTGACTTTTCTGGACATACATACCTGCTGAGGACCTGGTCACAAACTCTGATATTATTGCTACTTGCCTGGATTCAGACTTACCCAGCCCCACAGAAAACAACATCCATAGCCCAAGGTAGATAAATGTGTTCATGTTGCCTTTCCTGCCTTTGTGTCCACAATGTGTGTGGTGGGGCAGCTCTACTCTGAATTTATAGCAATCCTTGAGAATAGAGTGTGGGGTAAGTGAGATTGGTTATTACAGGACAATGATTTCAGTTGTGCTTGGATGAAAAGACTCAAGAACGTCATTGTGTTCAGCCTCCACAAATGACCTAACATCGTCAGGCAAAGATCTGGGGGGGGGGGGATCAGGATCATAGCCACAGCCATTAGAAAAAAACAATGTAAAACATGGTAACTGTCCTGCTTTTATTTTTAAATTATTGCAGATCTTGCCGTCTCAAACAGATGTGTGTCCTTTAGGGAAGTCATAAAAGCATCCTAGCAAAAAAGAATAAATGATATGAACTTATTGTACAAGCATGGTAGTTTTGATTGCAAGTGGGTCCAGTGTTGGACCTTTCTTATGATAAGGACAAAGGCAACCCTTATCTATAGCAAGTCCTTTCCTTCCTTGATCTGCTGAAATGAATTAAATTAAAATGCAGGTGCACTTGCTCTTGACTCTGCTCTTTTTCTTCATTTGCCCATAACTCAGTACACCTGGAAACATCAAGTAGGGTTTGGTCCTAATGTGATTTAGTAGGTTACCATACATTTCTTTCTGATGCACATGTCATGGGGTTTGCATGTTATTTCCCCACCCCCAAGTCAATACCTAGAATCCTGCTAGCATCTTATGCATGTGGAAGTTCTCCTATGGAAGCTGTGGAGCACTTTTGTCCAAAGCAGAATATCTACAGGATATCCTCATATCTGCGGAACCGATACCTGCAATTTCAGTTATCTACAGCTGAAAAAATAGGGACACCTACTATAGAGTTGTGCTGGAAATTGCCTAGAGAGGCATCCTCTCTAGGAATTGCTAGGTCCTCCAATGCAACTCTATGGTATGTTTGCACCAGAAGTCCTTTATTTTAATAGTGTTTGTTATTGTCCATAGTTTCACTTATAAATGGTATGTCCAGGAACATAACCCCTATGGATATGGGGCAGAGGGGTGACCTATATATTCAGTTCAGGATTATGAAAGTAAGTTGCCCATGTGACATTACTTTGCATGAGTCATATTGTGCATGGATGCATACTTGCGCACTGTGCACAGATACACATACAGATGTGGTTGCACATTTGGTGCCTTGGTTCAATTGCACATCATTGTCATTCAACACAAGGGTTGCATTATCCTGCATGTGGAGATTTATTCTACATGGCCCAACATAGGATCTTGGCCTCTGTCTCAAATTCTTACATGCCTCCTAAAGGAATTTGCAACACCTAGGTTGGTAAAAATTTCATTTGGTTCATTCACAATGGATCCTTTAGTCTGATCTGGGAGATATCTTCCACTTGTACATGTTTATATTTTAGGGATTGGACTAAGGCTATGTTGCTGTGCTAGGCTAAGGTTATTATTTTTTTCCTGAGACTTCCTTCAATTGTATTGGAAAGTGTGTGCTTGGGGAGGCTTGGGTTTTCCTCCAGGGGATTTTGTTCAGGAGAGGAACAGAGTTCCTTAAACCAATTCCCATTTCTTCTGTTCAATATAGTATCACCTCCCCCCCCCCATTTCCAAATTATCATTTTTCTTCTAATGAACTTGAGATGAGGAATTGTACTCCCAGTTCCCCTCTTGGACAGAATTCCAATATTGCCAGATCTCTGGAATTCTGCCGCCTCCTGAAGTTACCTGTATTGTCACCTATGCTTAGGTCAGGGGGTTGCATGATAGGACTCTGGCTTTCTACTTTTCACTACCTCCTTTGTGGGTCTATATCAGATTTGGTGAGTGATTCATACAGTTGTGGGCTCACACCTGGTCAGTGTGAGGAAGAGGATGGAGATTTTCACACGGGGAAATTATTTCCCAGGGAGATCGGGACAGAATTATTTCTGTCCCAGAAGGAGTGCCGTGGTTCACATGTTAATAAAATATGAAGAAAGAGAGTAGAAAAAAGACAGCGTGAGGACGACGGAATATCGGGAGAGGGAAGTGGGTGTGCGAACCGTGGCGCTGCTTCTGGGACAGAAATAATTCTGTCCCAATCTCCCTGGGGAATAATTTCCCCGTGTGAAAATCTCCAGTGTCTTGCTCTTCTATATATATATATGTATGTGTGTGTTTTAATTAGTCACATCTTGTATTTGTATGCATTTGAAGATAAGTTCAGATCCTTCCAGGCCTGGTCTCACAACTCCTCCACAGAATTACAGAGCTGAAGGTCACACAAAAGTTCACACACTTTCTTTCAACTTCAGCCTTTGATTAAATTCACATCCTCTTTATTGATGGAACAGAATACAGTGAATAAAATAATGTCCCTAGTCTTGTTTACATATATTGCTTGTTTACAGAAGTTGTTTACACATATTGCTCTGTCTCAGATTTTAGAAAAAGTTACTTTTTTGAACTACAACTCCCAGCACCCTCCCAACCTTCAATAAAACCCTAGAAAGTAACACATGGACGCATTACATATAGACAATTCTAAAGGCACACCTTTGGCAAATGATACAAAACCTGTAACTAACAAGTTACTCCTTTGCCTCTCCATGAATCCTCAAAAGGGGTTTTCTCCTTTGCCTCTCCATGAATTCCTCAAAAGGGTGTTAATGTTTAATATATCCCCCTACGCTCTTTCTGGTCTACTCCCAGGCATACTTATTAAATACCTGGTGCTAGTGTGTTGTGAGAATAGAAAGTATGAATAAGCTCTTGTTCCTTGGCTTATGGCTGTGGCTTTCCTTTGTAATGGGTAAGTTTCTAATCAAGTATGGCCAGCAAATTCATCTCCACATTATTACACCTCCATCTTCCTTATGTGAGCTGTATATCTTGGACCAGAAGGTGTATTGTGTCTCAAACTGATGAGGTTGTTTTGTGTTATGTGGTTCAGCATACAACTCAAGTGTACAACAGAAGAGAAAAAGGAGGTGAGTAGCTACAATCTGTGCAAGATATAGGAGATTATTAGACACCTGCAACCCCAACCCCCAGGAGCATGCAAGGAAGACATTACTTTCACACGAACGTGTCCCAGGAGATTACCAGACATGGCAAATATGGTGTTATGAGGTCAAAACAAGACTGCACAACATTGTGCCCCAGCGTTCCACAAGTGTTCTGCTGCTGTCAAGAGGGCATTCTTTTTTAATAGCGGGGAGAAGCTGCCAATTGATCCCATGGCATTTTTTTTTTTTTTTTTTGGCACCATTGCTTCTGTGCGAAACCATTCCCTGCTCTGCTGGCATGATTCCAGCATCAATGGGTGGTCCCCGCCAGAACACATCCAGGTGAGAATGGGAAAACTAGGTACAGTATGCTATTTTTATTAACCTCCCCATCTTGCTTGCAAGTTTCCAAGTGTTGTTTCAGTGTTTGTGTGTACATTTTGTTTAGTAATTTAGGTGTTTTGGGGCTTTTAAGTGTGCTCGTGTCTTCTTGCAAGAATTACCAAAATCTTGCCCATGCAAAAACATGGAAGTAAGCAGCATGAGTGGCTGTATTGCCAGAATTCTGGCATGTCTATGTCTTGTAATTATAGTACTATGTGAAAAGAAGTTATTATGCCAGAATACTTACATTGTAAAATACAGTGCCAAAAGAACATTTTTAGACACTTGTCTGATAACTTCCCCAGTTTCAGATGTCCTTGTCACCCTCGTGTGCAACTTCTAGGCTGCAGCCATGAGTAAGGCATCGGTTTTCAATGGGGAGGTGCCGTAAATGAAAACTAATGCTTTACTCACGACTGCACACAGAAGCAGCACACAAAGGCAGCAATGTCATCTGAAACTGGGAAAGTAATGTTGTCCTCCTGTGCTCCTGGGTTTGTATGTTTTTTGCAGCATCTGATAAATCTCCATAGACCTGATTTGGCAAGCATAATCTAAACCTATCAATTTAGGCTTCTTAATTTTAATTTTAACCCGAATGAAACTTCTTATTGTTAAGGCCTTAAAAGTCCTTTTTACCTCAAATGTATATAATAATAGACTTTTACAGGCTGTCCACTAGATCTAAATCCAATTGTTAGTCACAACTAGAATGCAGTCAACCCTGCGGGAGAAACATTTCAGAGCTTGGAAAGCTACCTTCTCACTTACTAAGCTAGTTGTTAGCAGAGATTGTGAAAAGATTGCTTTTTGTAACTATCTATTCTGGCTGTGGGATTTTAGGAATTCTAGACCCCTCAAAAGTAATTTCTTCCAGGATCTTATTGTTAATGATTGCTGCAGTAGCCACCTGGAAAGTATGTGACACAATTTTTGTCATACTCTCATATCCTCCAACTGTCCCAGTTTGGAAGGGAAAGTCCCGGTTAATCCTCTGTTGTTCCACTTTTCCAGCTGCTTCTAAAATGGCTCAGTTTCCCTTTCCTGCTCCTACTTTCCCCCTTCGTCCTCAACTTACCTCAACTGTTGTAAATTAAGTTCAAAGTGCAAAAGTAGTTTGCCTTCAATTAGCTGGTAGGAGGCTGAGACAAGAAAGAAACAAAACCTTGCCCTTCTCAGTTGGCTCAGGCAAAAGCAAACTGCTGCAGCCTCTCCTAGCTTGCATTTCTCCCTCATTAACAAGCTGCTTGGCCACTGATGAAATAAAATGTTAGAGGATATGTATTCTGCTTTCTTTCACTATAACCCTTTCTGTATGTTTCTGGTCCTTCTCCTACTTCCGTCTCCTTCCCCCAACCCCCCAAGCTGGAAGCCTACAGTGCTACAAATGTTTCCGTGAGAGTACTGATGGCAAATGCCATACAACTGAACAACCCTGCGTAGCAAAACGTAGGGAGTCCTGCTTCCGGCAGAAGATCGTTACGGGTAAGCCTGTATATCACAGAGACCAGTCAGGCTCATGTTCTTTCATGCTGTACAATTACAGTGCTTTGACATCACTTGAATTGTCATGGGCCATGGTTTTATCCTATGGAATCCTGGAATTTGCAGTTCAAATGAGGCACTACAGCTCTCTGGCAGAGAATTATAAATATCACAAGAAACGACAAATCCCAAGAGTCCATAGGATGGAACTATGGCAGTTACAGGGGGGTGGGAGTCTCAACATGTTATAACTGTGTAGCATGAAAGAGACCTGAGTCTTAATAGAGGTTCATTATGAACCCCTGTTTATTTTTTGACATGTTAGGCCTGCCATGTTTCAGTTAGCAGGGCTGATTGAATTTCCCATGAAGTCAGATGAAACCACAACCTCAGGCAGATTATATACCATCCAGATGTCCTGATTTGCTTGGGACAATCCTAATTAATCGCCTGTTGTCTCACTTTTTCAGCTGCTTTTAAAAATGTCCCAGTTTCTCTTTCCTCTTTTTGTTTACTTCAGTTGCAGCAAACTGAATTCAAAGGGCAAAAGTAGTTTGCACTCAATTAACTCAGCGGTGGGGGGAGAGGAGAGGAGGGGGAAGAATCTTGTCCTTCCCAGCAGACTCAGGCAAAAGCAAACTGCTGCAGCCTCTCCTGGCTTGTGTATTTCTTCTCATGAATACACTTTGCCATCTTGACCACACTTTAATGTTGCTTGGCCATACAGGCCCCAGTTTCCATCTGTGAAATGTTAAGCAGAGGTTCTCAAGATGTGGGTCTCCAGATGTTGTTTGACTACAGTTCCCAGAATCCCTCACTATTGGCTTTGCTGTCTAGAGTTTCTGGAAGCTGTAGTCCAACAACATCTGAAGACCCACAGGTTGAGAACCACTGTGTTAGAGGGTGTGAGACTCGTGCCAGAGGTGGCAAATTAAACCCCCACTCCTTACATGTTATGGAATACCAGAGGAAACAAGGGGCCTTTCATCTCCATGCATTTACAGGACTGTGATTGCATTTCAGCAGCTATGGTTCCATTCAATGGAGTCCTGGGATTTATTGTACAGGGGGAAGTATCTAGAATTCTCAGCTAGAGCTATAGTGCTTCACTAAACCATAAGCCCTAGGATTCCATAAGATGTAGCCATTGCAGTTAAGGTGGAACCATAGAGTTGTAACTGTCTAATGGGAAAGAACCCCAGGTTGCCACTTGTAGCAAATACTCCAGCAGAATAGTACATAAAGGGGTTCCCTGGATCAGCTTTCTGCCCAATCTCTTGCTTTGAGGGGTTCCTCAGAATGACAGGTTCTGGTGGGCAGATGTCAGCAAAAGGAACATGGTGGGGATGGAAGGCTCATGGGTAAAGAAAGTGGGAGCTCTTCTCCCCCTGACTTAGGCTGCAGGTCATCTGGTGTGTCACCACTGTATCTGCAGGGGATACATTCCAAGACCCCCCCCCCCATGGATACCTGAAACCATGGATAATAGGGAACCCTATTATTTTCAATGAGACAAACACCAGACGTTGACCACAGAATTGCACTAGAGGACGTTCTGAGCATCAGCACCCTTTCCATTCTGTGGAAAACCAGTCTCTGTAAATGTGGGGTCACATGTGAAATAGGGTGAGAGTCCAAAGAGGGAGATGGACAGATAGTACTTGAACCCTTGTCTGTGGCTGAGCAACTGTCAGACTGTTCCTTGAGAACTTTTTTTTGTAAGGGGGGGAAAGCTTCTCAAGAGAGATGTGGGGGGGGGGAGCTACGCCATCGAGAGATGCATGTTCAAGCAGCACCAGTATGTCCCTTTAGTTTTAAAAATAACTTTCCACTTCTTTTTCCTCCAGAGATGGTGATTTTATTAAAATCTTGCAGGCTTCCACTCCCTTCAATACCTGTGACAAGCAGATATTTATTTTCAATGTTCTTTGGGTGCCATGATGGGAAAAGTGATCCCACTTCTCATTCCTCTCCATTTGCAATATCAGATGTTGTCTCTGTTGTCGTTTAGTTTAGTAGGGATGGATCTCAATACGGGGGGGGGGGGAGGCTGATCCCTTCTTGGCCATGTGGGAACCGGGACAAAGGACAGTAACATTTAAACTCTATTAGCAACAGTAAAGTACTATCTCCTCTTGGGGTCCAGGGTGTCTCTGTCCCTTTGCAAAGCCATAAGCTTCCTTCTCAGGCAAAGATAATTGAATTTCTCAAGAAGTCTCTGTACTGCTACAGCTGGAAAAACTTTTAGGTGCTACAGCAACAGAGACATCATCTGATACAACACCATCACCTTATGCCTTTCCCTTGTATGAGTTTTTAACATCTTTTGCCTGAGGAAGGAGCCAGTGGAGCTTTGAAAGTCTGCATGATGGGTTTTGTGCAACTCAGTTGGCCAATAAAGGTATCACTCTTTTGTGGGTTTTTTATTTTGCTGTATGGCCAACACGGCTGCCCCTAAATATTTTTTTTCCATTGATCTCATGGGTTTAGACACCAATGTGGTGGAAGCTGGTTCCAAAAAAAATGCATTTTTAAAGGCAAGGACCACCACTTTTGATTGAACTTGGAAATTGGCCAGAAGCCATTGTGGGAGTTTCAGCAAAGGGAAGGTGTGATATTTCTGACTTCCAGATGGCTAATGTGATATATACTGTACGTAGATAATGGATATGATGTGGAAGGAAAGCTAGTCCCCTAGTATACAGGGACTGGAGGGTTATTAATTTCTCTTCCTTTCCAGAAGGGGTTCCTCTTTATATTTCGGCAGGCTGCACTTTAAACTGCAAGTCAGTGGATGCAGGACAGCACATCCACCATATCAACACATGCTGCTCAACAAATTTATGCAATGCTCCACCTTCCTCCGGATGAGGAAGGACTCAATGCCTCTGTTGCCTGACTGGAAGCTAAATGCTTGGAAGCTCCATTGCGTCTATGTCCTTTGAGTTGTTGCTCTCCCCTACCCTGAAATGTCTCTCCCTCTGTGTTTCTTACATAAAGATAAATTGTATATGCATGTGCCTTGGAAGTTGTCTGTCAACTTATGGTAAACCCATGAATTTCATAGGGATACCTTAGGCAAGGAATACACAAAGGTGGTTTTGTCAGTTCCTTCCTCTGAGATATAGCCTACAGTACCTGATATTTGTTGGTGGTCTCCACTCCAAGTATTAACCAGGGCTGACCCTGATTAGCTTCCAAGATCAGATATGGTCTGGTGCTTTTAGGGTATTTAGGCCAGTTAAAGATAAATTAAGATAAATAGAATCATTGTAGGGCCACAGTGAATTAAGATACAGGCAAAGATTCATCAATAACATTCTCCTAACTTAAAGTTAATGCTAGCTAAGTGTTTATTTAGGATTGCACATTTTAATCTCAACAATTAAACCACCATCTTCTTATTTGACTGACTAAAAAGGAATCTCTGAGTAAGTGGATAAATAGCAGTCATATAGAGTCTTATAAATATCAGACACACCACATTAGATGAAGACTTCCTTCCTCCCATAGATCAGAATAGAATGACATTTCTACAATTGCATCTACTAGGACATTCTGCAAATGTAGCTGAGGAAGTGGACTATAGTCTGCAAAAGTTTGCGTTAAAATAAACCAGGTCTATAAGGCTTCCCTTTTTTTTCTTTCCTGGCCTTTAATTCAGGTTGCCAGATGAAATATAGAACAAGGATCCCGTCCATTTAATGGTTATGTAGAAAACGGAATTTCAGCAGGTGTTGCTTGTCATGCTAACAGCGCCTGCTGAAATTCCCTCAGCTGTACAGCCAAGAAAGAGTTCTGACCCATATTTCACCTGGTAATCCTACCTGTAATTGTTCACATACTTGATTCTAGATGCTAAACTTTTCTTGGTTCCAGTTGTATTGTTACAGTTTCCTCTTGCAGAAGCTTGGTGTGTTTAACCACAGTTGCAATAAAACAGTCATGTCAGTCATTGAGTTTCACCCTTTGCTTTGCTTTATCCTTAAGTTAGTTCTTCAACAAACTGAAACTAAAATTAATGTGAGATTATCTGTCACTTTAACTGATTTCTTGTCTGTATTCTAAAGTTTTAAGAATGTTATCCTATTGAAAATGGAAAAATGGAAGGCTTTTAAAAAAAATTGAATAAACCAAACGTGTAACTAGTAGTTGCTTTTGTATGAGAGCTCTCTACTTTTTCAAAATAAAATAAAATAAAATAAAATAAAATAAAATAAAATAAGGACTGGATCAAGGATCATGCTGTGCTTGCTCCAGAACAGGCTAGGTTCCACCCAGGTCAGTCAACTCTAGAAAATTGTTTCATGCTGAAACATATTACAGGTTGACCCCCATATCCACGGGGAATATGTTCCAAGATACCCTGTGGATACCTGAAACCATGGATAATAGGGGACCCTATTATTTTCAATGAAATGAACATTGGAAGGTGACCATAGAATCACACTGGAGAAACTAGAAGTGCCTAGAGAGAACATATTTTTCGGATGTGGATAAGTGAAACCATGGCTACCATATCCATGGGTATGGGGGACAACCTCTATTGATAACTACTTGGCTGGAATTCTAAAATATGTCTGTGTGGCTTTTGATTTGAAAACCACTTTCAATCAAGATTTGTCAATCTAATATTTTTATGCCTCTTTCATTCCTCCTTATTTGTCATTTCCAAGGTACCTGGTAGGTTTGCTAAATATCAAGATGAGAATAATGTTTACATGGGCAATATTAACTTTTCTGCCCTTGGCAGATTGGATGGGCTGGAAAATGGGACACCTTAGTGGGATAGAGTATGTAGTTGTGATTCACTATCTGTCAAAGATATTGCTCTTGTACTCCTCATTTGTTCCACCTATAATGGTTTTAGAAATAAATATATCTCCACACTGTTAAAATCATTGAAGAGAAGGTCATATTCTGTGTTTTCTACTGTCTAATGTTGAGGGATACATATCTATCAGAACATCTAAATTTCTTGTAAATGCTTTGAAGCTGCATAATGCAAAGCTTAAAAGCTGTTTAGAAAATTAGAGACAAACTTTCAGCGTTTTGAAAAAGATTATTTTATTCTTGCAATTAGCCCAATGCTTTCTGGCTTAGTAATATTTAATGGCCTTCAAGGGAGTACAGCTTTATAACTGCCTGCAGGGATTCCAAGAAGAGTGTCTCCAAAGCCACTCTTTTTGGACTCCCTTCAGGGCTTTTTAAAGTTTTAAAGACTAGGACTAAAAGAAATGTTGTTAAAAAGATAAACGAATGGGATTTAGAGTAAATCAACCCTGAACTCTCACTAGAAGCAAAGATGACTAAACTGAAGCTATCATAGGTACTTTGGAGGTTGAAGCCACAGCCCTGAGTGTGCAGGATCTGAGTAGGACAGTTGATGACTGGGGGCTTGTCTATACGAGGCAATAAAATGTGGATTTATGTGCACATTTTGCAACAGCTTTCATTTTTCTCTACTTTTTCCCCGAGATCTTTTTTCCCCTAGATCACAGGGATGTACACATACATACCTGGCTGAATGAGACTACATGCGAAAGGGATCTAGGAGTCCTAGTAGACCACAAGTCAACAGTGAGTCAACAGTGTGATGCGGCAGCTAAAAAGGCCAATGCGATTTTGGGCTGCATCAATAGAAGTATAGTGTCTAGATCAAGGGAAGTAATAGTGCAGCTCTATTCTGCCTTGGTCAGACCTCACCTAGAATACTGTGTCCAGTTCTGGGCACCACAATTCAAAAAGGATATGGACAAATTGGAGTGTGTCCAAAGAAGGGCAACTAAAATGGTGAAAGGTCTGGAAACTATGCCTTATGAGGAGAGACTTAGGGAGCTGGGTATGTTTAGCCTGGAAAAAAGACAGTTAAGAGGCAATATGTTTAAGTATTTGAAGGGGTGTCACACTGAGGATGGAGCGGGCTTGTTTTCTGCTGCTCCAGAGACTGGAACACGGAGCAATGGATGCAAGCTCCAGGAACAGAGATTCCACCTCAACATGAGGAGGAACGTTTTGACATTAAGAGCTGTTCAGCAGTGGAACACACTCCCTCGGAGCGTGGTGGGGTCTCCTTCCTTGGAGGTCTTTAAACAGAGGCTGGATGGCCATCTGTCAGGGATGCTTCGATTGTGATTTCCTGCATGGCAGGGGGTTGGACTGGATGACCCTTGTGATCTCTTCCAACTCTGCAATTCTATGATTCAATTCTATGTCTGTTGTTCTAACGGTCATGCCTGTGAATCAAGATGGTGGGCACAAGTTAATTACTTACATTTTTATTGTTGGCTGTTGCTGCTGGTGAACAGTATTTTTTTTTTAAAAGCAAATCCAAGTTGTGGAAGTGCAATCTTCCCATAAACAAACAGGAAAAAAGGCTGTTTCATTGCCTCAGCCCATGATCACTATGGCAAAACCCCAACATGGTGATTCCAGGTGCTGCCTTACCAGCAAGCTCCAACCCAGCATTAGTCTGACCAATCAGTTGTGTGCAGTGATGTGAATCATTTGCCCCAACAAGTGGTAGTGTGCATTCCCAAGTATTATTTTTTTAAAAGTACAGAAAAGCTGTGAAGGCTTTTCCCACAGAGTATTTGGAGTTTTTCGCCCCTCTCCTTCCAAATATGGTGGATTGATGTGGGATGCCATTTAGACAAAATGCATTCTCCTCAAATACTATGAGGAGTATTTTCACTATAGAGACAAACCCTAGGGCTCTTGGGGGTCTGTCATTCATAGGGTCACCATAAGTCAAAGTTGACTTGATGGCAAATAACAAAAGTAACAAAGCAAGGTTCTTCTTTGGTTGCCAGTGCGAAATCTTAACCTGTCCCTCCCACCCCTGTCAAATGGTATGATTGTTATTTACCAAAATAAAGATGAGTGAGGTGAACAAGGATCACGTTTGTTTTACCTAGCTTGGCCTTGAAAGAGAGATCTCAGAGGAAATGAAACAGAAGATTCATTCAAACCTGAAAGAGCTCATGAAACAGGAACACTGTCATTGTGTGAAGTAGGACACATTGTCACCCTATGACTAGTCCTGCCTGAGGTCTCTAGTGTTGCGGAAATCAAAAGATGGAGCTGCATCAAGAACATGCCAGCAAATTTCACACCACTGGGAACAATATTGTATCCAGTTCTTGGTCCCATACTTTTTGAAGGGCGGAGATGAATGAGAACTGGTTCTGAGGATAAGCACTGCCAAAAGTTCTCACAAAGACTTGAGAAAATGTCTTTTGAGAATAGATGGAAGGAACTGTATTTGTTAAGCTGCTCTGGGGAAGAGAAGTTTAGGATGGAGGGTGAGGGCAAGAGAGTGGTAACTGTGGTAAACAAGAAAAGAATGAAGACTTATTTTCTGCTTGTCCTTAAAGGCCAGCACTAGATTTAATGGAATTAGGATCTAGGAAAATGGATCAAGGTTTCAACATTAAAAGAAATGCCAGAGTTGTAAGGAGAGTTCAGTTATGGCGTTAATTATCTGAGATATGGCTTCTTAAAACACAGTCTGGGAAACCACATCTTGGGGGTGCTGCAGTTCTAGCTATTATGTATCAGGCAAGGCCCAGACCACACCATGCTACTGTGGCAAAGGCTGAGGGGAGAATGCTGCTCTTAAATAGCAGTTCCTCTGGCTGCTCCAGGTGTGCCGCATGAGTGCAGCCAGCTGTGCCTGACAGCTTGGCCCCGGTCCCTTCAAGACTTTCTACAACCAGGGCCTAGTCCTGCACAGAGAGGCAGAGCTGGCTTTAGCAGCCAGGGGCCCAGGAGAGGCAGATCCTGATACCACGTGAGTAGGATGCTGAATCCACTCCCAGTTTTAATTTAATTTAAGTAGCTATCCAAGATTTTGAGTTCTGTCCTCAAAATAAGTTTTTCATCTTGGAGAGCTCCTTTAAACCTATCCAAATCTGGACTGGATTTCCTGTCCACCAACATAGCAGCCACCAGCTGCCACTGCTTTAATAATTACCCTAAACTAATTAATACAGGTCGCTCCCTGTATCAATGGGGATATGTTCCTGGACTTACTGTGGATATGCGAAACCATGGATAATTGTGAACTCTATTCAAATGAATGTGTTTCAGCCCGACCTCCGGTAGAAGCTTACCATGGAATCGTGCTTGGAGGGCATAGATAACGCCTAGAGAGGACATTTTTTTCCAGGTGTGGATATGTAAAACTGCATATCCTGTGGAGACGGGGGTTGACCTGTATAAGCATTTTTATATAACGCTCAGGCCCAACAAATAATCGCGTCTGAAGGAGTTTGAAACAGTAAAATTTCAAGGTACTTCAACACAAAGAACATTAAATGTCAAAATTGGCTGGGCTGGGTGAGTTCTGCTGGGGAGCCACGCCCCTTGCTTCCACCCTGAAGCTACAAGAACTGCTTGCCTGCCAGAGTCAAGACCTTGGCTGGGTTGGGTGAGTGTTTGCTGGGAGCCACGCCCCTTGCTTCCACCCTGAAGCTACAAGAACTGCTTGCCTGCTAGAGTCAAGACCTTGGCTGGGCTGGGTGAGTTCTGCTGGGGAGCCACGCCCCTTGCTTCCACCCTGAAGCTACAAGAACTGCTTGCCTGCCAGAGTCAAGACCTTGGCTGGGTTGGGTGAGTGTTTGCTGGGAGCCACGCCCCTTCTTCCACCCTGAAGCTTCAAGAACTGCTTGCCTGCCAGAGTCAAGACCTTGGCTGGGCTGGGTGAGTTCTGCTGGGGAGCCACGCCCCTTGCTTCCACCCTGAAGCTACAAGAACTGCTTGCCTGCTAGAGTCAAGACCTTGGCTGGGCTGGGTGAGTGTTTGCTGGGGAGCCACGCCCCTTGCTTCCACCCTGAAGCTACAAGAACTGCTTGCCTGCTAGAGTCAAGACCTTGGCTGGGCTGGGTGAGTGTTTGCTGGGGAGCCATGCCCCTTGCTTCCACCCTGAAGCTACAAGAACTGCTTACCTGCTAGAGTCAAGACCTTGGCTGGGCTGGGTGAGTGTTTGCTGGGGAGCCACGCCCCTTGCTTCCACCCTGAAGCTACAAGAACTGCTTACCTGCTAGAGTTAAGACCTTGGCTGGGCTGGGTGAGTGTTTGCTGGGGAACCACGCCCCTTGCTTCCACCCTGAAGCTACAAGAACTGCTTGCCTGCTAGAGTTAAGACCTTGGCTGGGCTGGGTGAGTTTCTGCTTGAGTTTCTGCTTCAGTAGTGTGGCTTCAAGCTGGGGGTGGAGAGTGCATGCTTGGCCCTCCTCCTCCTCCCTAGGAATACCGGCCTCTGGGGGCCTTCAAAGCCAGCTCCAGCCAGACCATCGGCACCATCAGCAGCAGCAGTAGTGTGTCTTCAAGCTGGGGGTGGAGAGTGAGTGCTTGGCCCTCCTCCTCCTCCCTAGGAACACCTGGCCTCTGAGTGCCTTTAAAGCCAGCGCCAGCCAGACCACCGGCAGCAGCAGCAGCAGCAGCGTGGCTTCAAACTGGGGGTGGAGAGTGAGTGCTCTTCCGTCTTAGCTGAGGCTGGAAAGGAGGCAGGGGCAGCCATCAGAGTAGTGTTGGGGAATTGGAGATATGGCTGGAACAGAGCGAACAAATGTTGCAAGAGAAGACAGGATCGCTGTTTGAAAGCTATCCCGTCTTCAGTTCCCTCTGTTTCCCAGAATGGCTTGGAGAGCAGACCAACCATTCCACAGAACCTCACTCTGCTCCTCTGCAATTCCAGGTCGATGAGGAATAAGACTCATATTGTCCATGATCTTCTCTTGGATGAAGACGCCGACCTCGCTTGCTTCACGGAGACCTGGCTGGGAGAGGATAGCGCTGTCACATGGGTGCAGGCCCTCCCAGCTGGGTACTCTGTTAGCGAGCAGGTGAGAGGAAGTGGGCGGGGGGGGGCGGAGTGGCTCTAGTCCATAAGAACCACCTGACCTTGACCAGGATACCTGTCCGGAACACAGCGCACTTTGAGTGTATATACCTAAGCCTGAAGACCAGGGACAGTTTGGGATTCTGCTAGTCTACCGGCCACCCCGTTGTCAAGCAGACTCCCTAACTGAGCTGACAGAGCTGGTCTCAGAGCTGATGCTGGAGTCCCCCAGACTTTTGGTTTTGGGGGACTTCAACATTCTGCTCGAGACCAGCCTAACAGGTGCGGCTCGGGAGTTCATGGAGACCATGACAAACATGGGCCTATCCCAATTGGTCAACAGGCCCACACATTGTGCAGGTCATACACTCGATGCGGTCTTTAGTTCGGATCAGGCATATCCATGGGTGGAGGTAATCAGTACCTCTGCTTTGTCATGGACGGATCATTTCCTGGTCAAGATGGAACTTAGAGCCTACATCTACCCCACCGGGGGTGGTGGACCCATTAAAATGGTCCGCCCTTGAAGGCTAATGGAACCTATGGGTTTCCAGAAAGCCTTAGAGGGTTTAATGGTTGGAAATGCCGGTGATCCTGTCGATGTTCTGGTTAATACGTGGAACACCGACCTTACCAGAACTATCGACACGATTGCTCCCAAGCGTCCTTGCCAACCCGCTTCTAACCGTAGGCCATGGTATACACATGAGCTTAGGGAAATGAAGCGGTTTGGACAACGACTAGAGCGCAGGTGGCGGAAGACTCGACTCTTATCTGACAGAACTCGCCATAGGAACTTTCTTTGGTCCTATCGGGAGGCGATGCGCGCAGCGCAGAGATCCTTCTCCTCTGCAAGTATTGCGTCTGCAGAGTCCCGTCCAGCAGAGCTGTTTAGGGTGGTGAGGGAGCTGGCGCAGGTTTCCCCTGCGCCAAATCCCCTGCTTAACCCGACGACTGCCTACTGTGATGCATTTAATAACTTCTTTGCAGATAAAATCTCTCAGATAAGAGCCGACCTAGATGCCACTATTGTAACAGAAACAATGGACAAGGTGTCCAGCGACTCCGCCAATGTAATCGTACTGGATCAGCTGCAATCTGTGAGTACCGATGATGTGGAGTACCGATGAAGCTCCTTGGTAGTGTGAGGAAGACAACCTGCCCCCTCGACCCTTGCCCATCTTGGCTGGCCGTCCAGGGAGGGGATGCATTGCGGAAGTTCCTTGTGAGCATCATCAATGCATCCTTCAGGGACGGATATATTCCATCATGTCTAAAGGAGGCGGCTGTTAAGCCTATTTTGAAAAAACCTTCCCTGGACCCCCTGGCTATGAATAATTATAGGTGAGTCTCTTTATTACCATTTTTGAGCAAGGTGATCGAGAGGGCGGTTGCTCTTCAACTCCAAGCTGTCTTGGATGAAACCGATTACCTAGACCCATTTCAAACTGGCTTTAGGACAGGCTTTGGGGTTGAGACTGCCATTGTTGCTTTGACCGGCGATCTGCGTCTGAGCATCGACAAGGGTAGTGTGACCCTGTTGGTGCTCCTAGACCTCTCAGTGGCTTTTGATAAGATAGATCACTTCAGGCTGGATGAGGAAAAACAGATTGAGACTGAATCCAGACAAGACGGAGATGCTCATGGTAGCGGCCCCGAAACCAAGAATTGGGTTGCAATCTCCAGTCCTCTCCTCCAGTGACTGTGTTCGCAGTCTAGGGGTGCTCCTTGACTCGTCACTCCTGATGACAAATCAGGTAAATGCGACAGTCAGGAGCACTTGCTATCAGCTTCGGATGATACACCAGCTGCGCCCTTTTCTGGCAGTAAGGGATCTTGAGACTGTTGTGCACGCGCTGGTAACCTCACGTCTTGATTTCTGTAATGCACTCTACATGGGGCTACCCTTGTGCTTAGTTCGGAAAATACAGCTGGTACAAAATATGGCAGCCAGGCTAGTTTCCGGGACATCTAGGAGGGACCACATTACTCCGGTTTTGAGGTCCCTCCACTGGCTGCCTATCAGCTTCTGGGCCCAGTACAAGGTGTTGGTTATCACCTTTAAAGCCCTAAATGGCTTGGGCCTAAGCTATCTCAGGGACCGCCTTCTCCCTTATAATCCTCCCCGCGCTCTCCGGTCCTCTGGGAGGAATTTGTTGCAGCCACAAAGACCTAGGCTGGCGACCACCTCCCAGAGGGCTTTCTCAGCTGTTGCCCCCAAATTGTGGAACGGCCTGCCGGATGAGATCCGCCTATTGACATCATTAGACAGCTTTAAAAAGGCTGTCAAGACGGTTCTCTTCAGGCAGGCTTTTCCAGAATAGCTAACCCCGGCCTCAGGAACCCCCTCTGGAGGTTGCTTCTGGACCTCCAAACTGATGCTGCTTGCTCAAAAGGGTTTTTAATAAACTGTATTATATATTGATTTTAATTTGTATTAATTTAATAATGTTTTAAGGGGGGGAAGGGATTTTGAGCTGTTTTATACTGTGTATTATTTTATTGTTGTAAGCCGCCCCGATTGCTCTCAGAGGGGCGGGATATAAATAAAATTTATTATTATTATTATTATTATTATTATTAAAATAAAACAGTTAAAATAAATGTGAAAGGTAGCAGGATTAAAAGACACTAAGGACGTTATCAGACAAACCAAATACAGCATCATAATGAAGCCACATAAACGCTAAAGGGCACGCCTACCAGACAATATCACCCTTTCACGTTTATGTACAGGCCAAAACCCATTGTATTTTATTGACTGCTTAAGCCATCCATTGATCCCTGTGGAGATGTTGTCCAAGCATTGCCAGTGTTTGAAACTTCATGCCATTGTACTCATGTGAATGCAGCGTCAATGGCCAGTCTGGCGAGAACACTTCTGGGTGAGATAGCAACATCCAGGTAGGTGACACACTTTTTATGCCCCTCCCTGGTTTACTTGTAAGTTTTTTAGTGTGGTTCTGTGCTTTCTTTTACTTTTTGAGTGTTATTTTTGTATTTTTCTTAACATTTCCCATGCTATGTATTCTCTTGATAATACGCAGGATTTCAAAAGAGGAAAATAACAGAGCTCCGTTCACTCCTCTGTCATTGCTGGGGAAGCCTTTGGACAGGAGGGAAGGTAATTGTGACATGGGGAGTCCTTTTGCCGGCATAAAAACAGGAAAGTTATGTTGGCAAAAGAATGGGGTTTATTGAGGGGGGGGTATGATAAAGTCCTGAGAGCCCACGAAGATGATTACTTTAGTACTGTTAGTGTTATTATCAGTGTTAGAGTAGGCAACAGATTCTTTACTTATCACAACCACCCAGTCAGAATACTTCTCTTGATAATAAGATATGGAACAGAATCTATGAATAATTATAATTGACATGCAGGTTCATTCTGATCCCAATGCATTTAGGGATTTTTAGATATTTGATCTGGAAAAGAACCAGAGCAGAGGTTTACAAACTGTAACTCATATTGTAATTTGTATGGTAAAACATCCAGAGAACTTTTTTATTAGATGGTATAAAAATCATACTTAAATAAAATTTTATCTGTGTGGTTCTCAGCTCCCATCCAAATTCCAATGACCATTTCAGTTACTTCAAAACATCCTTCTTTCCCCCAACTAACCACCCAAGATTTGCATCTCCTTTTGAAATAAAAAGCCTAAAATTAATGAAAGTTATCAATCTATTAAAGAATTGCAGACAAAAGTATATAATCCATGTAGTAAGCTAATCAGCTACAGTATCCTCTATGAGATCCCCAAATAGTATTGTTGATAATCCTCAATGGTCAGAGAAAAGGCAATATCATATGAGGATTTTTTTTTTACTTTTGTAACTGTGGCAGCCAAACAACGTACAGCAAGTTGTGGGAGTGAAATACAGCATTTCCAGTAGCACATGGACCCTTGCATAGAGAAGACTGACGGAGAAAGTAATGAACAATAGTGTCAGTTACCATTCACATTGTGGCTGTAATCCTGCATGGCTCAGCACAGTGGAGTAGTTTTGCATGTGGAACTATGCCGTGCTGAGCCATTTACCACCCTACAGACTCATAATAGAGCTGCTGACGCCCTTCCCCATGCCCTTTCATGGGCCTCGGTTCCACGGGAACTTTTGTTGCACTAAGTATCGCATTAGTGCACTTTCGATTTTGCATCAGCGAGTTCCCACGGGAAAATTTCGCATCCTTTTTAATTCCATGTTCTAGTTCCCATTTGATTAATACTGTGGAGTATTTAAATGTGCGAATTTGAACATATCGGGATATTTTAGTTCCCACGACTTCGAAATTGCGCATATGTTGTCAGTAGTATCTGTCAATCAACGAGGTACGTCATTCATTGTAGACGTACTTCCTTTGGGAATTCCCGCCACCCGAACACCCATTGGTCATCCTCTTAAACCCTCTTTGGCTCCTGATTGGGCATCTAGTCATCTTTTACGGTCTTTGTTTTCCTCAATGGTGCAAAGAGAATTGCTGCCGCCATGGAGGTTTTAGCTATGCTAATTTCCTGCTTATATTTGGCTATCAGAGTACTTTCTACAATGGTTTTATTCTCTGAAAGGTGTCGTTCCTACCGAAGAAGAATCCTTATCAGGAAAATCAAGACTCCGTAAAGAACAAAACACTTCCGAGTACTTTGGTATGTGGTCTGACTTTAAGAGGAATATTATCACCGCATTCATTCTACTCGGACGGGCTCTTTGGGCTTTAGGAGGACAGATCTCCGGTTTGGGTTTGCATTCCTCGACACTCTATTGGCAGAGATGTTTGCTTCCACTCCGAAAATGGCATGAAGCTCTGCATAGAATGGCATTGTTGCAGCATCATTACCACTCTTAGAGTTATGATCCTTTATTTCCCTATATTTCTGACGCATCGTTTTCAATTTCGTGCGGCATTCTTCCATGGTTCGGTTGTGTCCACGTTTTTGCATTTCTGCGGCTATTTTCTCGAACATATCGATATTCCGATGACACAGACGTAGTTGTTCCTGTACTTTCTCTTCCCTCCAAAGAGCCAGTAAATCAATAGTTTTGGCATGAGTCCAAGCTATTCCCCTGCCCCCCTTCTTTGTTCTCTGCACAGACTCCATCAGGAAAAAGAAAAGATGTTTACAGATGCTTCAAAGGAGATAGGAGTGTCGGATGTGTAGGCGGGTTATCTGTAGCGTCACGATTTAAAACTGCCCACTTTCCCTACATTTAACATCGTGTATTTAAACATGACGGATAGTTCCCAAATGCGTTAATGCGCAAACGTGCGACACTTTTAAAAAAAAGGCAGAAAATCAGCGGTGTCATTAAGTGAGCCACTTACGGGTGTTTTAGACCCCCTCCTTCTGAATAGGGCGCTGTTGCTTCAGAATGCGTGGGAACTATAAGGCTTCTTGTCGCATTCTTTGAGGATTTATTTTGCTGTGGAAACGACACCATGCTTGAAGGAAAGGGGGGATCATAAAAGTGTTTGGCTATGTGATTATATGAAGTGGTTACATCATCTGTTGTTTTCCAATGTCTTCTGGAGGTCTCTGCAGCTGATGTAATAATTTCTCATCTGGCTATGAAGACACAGCCAAGCACTACTGCTCCCCTCCAGGAATGAATGGCCATGGATGGAGGAGGTGGGCTTCAGCACTTCTATTGGAGCCCTGGTGACACAGTGGTTTAATGCCAGTACTACAAGCCACAAGGCTATGAGTTCAATCCCAGAGGGCTCCAAGGATGACTCAGCCTTCCATCCTTCCGTTAAGTCAGTTAAACGAGTACCCAGCTTGTTGGGGCAATTAACTAAAAACATTGCAAACTGCTTAGGGAGTGCTTTGGTATTGATAAGCGGTATAGAAATATCAGTGCTATTGCTAATGATATTCTACGGTAGGTCAGTGGGGTGTCTTTAGTTATGGTAGAAGGAAGGGAATACCAACTTGTATAGTGAGCAAAAATAGACATATACAGTCATAGTTTTTATTTTATATTTATTTATTTATTTATTTATTTATACCCCGCTCTTCAGCTACAAGGCTATCAGAGCGGCTTACACATTGTTTTAAGCAATAGCTATTTACACATCTACTTACATTCTGTATGCCATAACTTACATTCTGTATGCCATAACAGAATGCCAGCCTGCACCTGTTTACTGTACTGAAACTAGCCAGATAAACTGGAGCACTGTTACAACTATGGTTTACTCTTGTTCCTGCTAATCCATGTCTATTTCTGGTGTTAATGACACAGCTGCAGCAGCTGGTGAAATAGCAGGAAACTCTGAGGAGCCTTCCAGCTATTTCACCAGCTGGAAACTTAACTACTGCTTTGCGTACTCTCTAACCCTCAGAAGTGCATTATTCTATGTTAATGTTTAATGTTTTCTCCTACACTGTTTCCGAACTACTCCTAGGCATACATATTAAATACTTAGAGCTAGTGTGCTGCAATAGTAGAAAACCACACAGCATGAACAAACTTGTGACCCTTGGATTGTGGTTGTGGCTCTCCTTTGCAATGGGTAAGTTTCTAATTGGGTGTATGCAGCAAATTTGGAAGCGGAAACATGGCCTATATCTTATTGGTTATTCCGAACTCGAGCAGACCCATTTAATAAATTGGATTTGCCTATGTGTTGAGTTACCATTTACCAACTGATTCAATGGGTCTACTCCAGTTAGTACTAACCAGTATAATTCTGGCCTAAGTCTCCAGCTGGCCAAATGTATCTTTGAATGGAATACTTTCCATCTTCTGCTGATGAGGTCATTTAGCATCAAGATGGCCAATGGACAACTACCTTGTAGCAGAAGACAGAGGTGAATAGCTATATGCAAGAAAACAATCTGATCTAGGGGTCACAGACTGCTTTGGGTTTTGGTCCAATTTACACCTTAATCCTAACTCTAATCCCAAGGAAGGAAAGTGGTTGGGAGATTCTGGAAACTAGTCCAAAATGGTGGCCAAGATCCTACATCAGGGGTTGCATACTATGGGATGCCTATCTTGGGCTTGGTGTAGCTGAGTTATGTCGTGCTAGAGGCCTATGGATTCTGTCCCTTTAGGGCTTGAGAAACACAGAACACAGCTGCACTGAGCCCAATGAGTGAAAGCCAAAGTAGGGCCTAGCAAATACAACTACAAACAGAGCCTACAAGACCCAAATATTAAGCTTGCATTTGGTTATGTAGAATTAGGCTTTACCTTGGAATTACAGCCCTCTCTCCACATGCTTGCCTCAGAAGGAAGCATTTAGGCCTATACATTCTGCCAGGAGACCAGGTTTGAACCCCCACTCAGCCTGTGAAAACCTGCTGGGCAAGTAACACTTTGCTTTATGGATCCCAGTTGGGACCCTTCCCCAGCTCCGCACCATTAGAACTTGTGCAATCCAATTTTTAAAAGATCAGCTTTCAAGCTCCAAAACGCAGCTCTGAAACTGGAGTCAGGCTTTATGAAAGTGGAGGCCAGAGCGTGGGTGACCATCCTCAGCTTCTGGCTCAAACTATCCCTCTTTCCCACCGACCTTGCTCAGTAACCTTAAGTGATGATTTCCAGTCCAGGTGGAAACAGACAGTGAAGACTAAAATTTCAACACTGGGCTTTTCTACAGATCTTCTCCTTAGTCTTAGATATAGAGCGACAACTGGATCTAGCCAGTGCTACAAGCTTTATTGCTAGTGACTCCTATTTGGACTCACCTATGGCATGCAATCTGAAGGGTCATTTTAAATACTGCTTTTATCCTGTTTTAACCTGTGTTTTTACCTTTTTACCTTATTTTTATCCTGTATCCCCTTTTTACCTGTGCTGGTCTATGACCATAATAAAGTTTTGATTTGATTCACACTTTCTCAGCCTTAGAAGAAGGCAGTGACAAATTTCCTCTGGATGAATCTTGCAAGAAACCCTAGGATTGTGCCACCATAAATTGGGATTTATTTGAAGGTACAGAGGAGGAGGAGGAAAAAGAAGAAGAAGAAGAGAAACACAATTGTGCATATACTGAGTGGGTTGTGATTGAACCTTCAAATGGACTGGCGTCTCTCTCCTCCTTTGGGCTCATGATGCTGTGAAGTGTTGGTAGAGCTCTTTCTGGATAGAGACAAATTAGATCCTGTGGATGGAACAGACCCTTGTGCAAACCTTTGTGGCAGCAGTCCTGGGGCAGTATTTCCATGTAGTGTTTAGGAGCCACAGAGCAAGCAATCAAATTTGGTTCCTACCTTGCCTCCCACCCCCACACCAAAATTGGTTGTCTTGGTTGGGAGTTAACTGCTATGACAGGGCTAAAGAAGGTACAGGATAAAGAAAAGGGCAAGCATTCTGTGCAAAGGCAGCTGGCAAAGTAACCGCTTCCTGTGTTGCCATGGTGGTTGGAGGAGAAAAGGAGTTATTTCAATGGCATTCTGGTATGATTTAGTGCCTCAAAATGGAGAGGTGTGCAGTAAAATCTCGCCCATCTCCCCTGCCCCTGTAGGTTATGCTCTTAGAAACTGGGATGATAGATGGACCAGGAATACAGATGACATCTTTAACTGTATTTCTGTTTTAAATAAAGTGAGGACAAACACAAAGGTGTTGGAAAAACTGGAGACCATTCCACAGCCCCCTCCTGTGGGATCAGCAAAAACCACATCGATGGCAACCATGGTAGCACCTCGTCAGGGGGTGAAGAATCCGGGGGATGACTCCAGTGATGTTCGTGAGTCTCTTATATCTGCAGACAGACATATCAATAGCTGAGGGATGTCCTTGAGGATTCTGGATCACTCTGGTGCTCCCACGACCCTGCCCTATGCTTATCTCTCCTGTTTGTACCTGGATGTGGGATATATGTCACCAGGGGAGATGAGGTCAGGGGGCTTCTCCCCTTGCAGCAGGGCCTGGGGGCTTTGGTGGGTGCCATCTTTAGTTGGTCAAGTCAGAGTGCACTGGCTTTTTCCTGCTGACCCGGATACCAGTTGTAACACATTGCCTATTCAGCCACTTCTTTTTGGCTAACAGTCACTTCCTCTATGTGATCGCCTCCTTCCAACCACCAAGAAAAGATTTTGGAAGGAGGAACTTGCTGATATCATTAAGCCAGGCTTTCTCAACCAGGATTCCCTGGATTCCTAGGATTTCTTCAGAGGGCTCTTGAGAGATCATGCACCCTTTCCTGGAAGTTGGGGACCTTGAGACCGTGGTACATGCTCTGCTAACCTCCTGTCTTGATTTCTGTAATGCACTCTACATGGGGCTACCTTTGTGCTTGGTCCAGAAACTTCAGCTAGTACAGAATATGGCAGCCAGACTGGTCTCAGGTACATCTAGAAGAGGCCATTTAACACTGATCTTAAGATCACTTTACTGGCTGCCCATTAGTTTCCGGGCCCAGTACAAGGTGTTGGTTACCACCTTTAAAGCCCTAAATGGCTTGGGTCCAACCTATCTTTGGGACTGCCTCCTTCCATATAATCCTCCCTATGTGCTCAGATCCTCTGGGAGGAATCTGCTGCAACCTTTAAAAACTAGGCTTTCCTCGACGTCCCAGATGACCTTTTCGGCTATTGCTCCTAGATTATGGAATGTGGAATGGCCTGCTGGACGAGATCCATCACATTACCACCCTAAATAGCTTTTAAAAAGCTCTTAAGATGGATCTCTTCCAGCAGGGCTTTCCTGAATAGATACCCAGCCATCAGGAAAAAAAAATTGTTTTAGTCCGATCCCTATCCAGCTATTTTATTGTGTGTTTTTTTAAAGTATCTATTAAGTATGTTTTAAATGTTTAATTATTTAATTGTATTTTAATGGGTGGGTGGGATGCATGGTTTTGTATGTTTTTTAAGTGCTGTAAGCCACCCCGATTGCATTTTATAGAGGGGTGGGATACTACTACTACTACTACTACTACTCTCTTTCTCTGGCTTTTCTTCGCAAACGAAGATTCAGGAAGGACTCATCCCGCGCTTTCTGCAAGCGCGCTGATGACTAAAAAGGCCAATCCGAGATAAACAAGTCCGGTTGCAAAAAGCACAGCAGAAGGTCTCCTTGGGTGGTGTTTTTGGGTGGTGATTCTTTCTGCGTTGTCGTTTCTCTTCAAGACTTGTTCAGCGTGAGTTCTCAAATAAGGCTGCAGCATTGTGGATAGTGCGTCTCCATGCCTCCCGATGTGAGGCCAGGGCGGACCACTGTTGGTGATCAATTTGGCCAAGCCTGAGATGTTGTTTCAGGGAGTCTACTACTACTACTACTAATAATAATATCATGATACTTTTAAATAAACAAACAATTTTTAGCTATAATTTTTGACAGGGGTTTGCTGAGGCCTATACTTTTTATGTAGGGGAGTCCCTGAGAAATTGTTCCAAAGGGAAAAAAGGTCAAGAAAGGCTGTTTTAAGCTTTTATGCAGGAAGGTAGAGTCTAAGGATGAGGACAAAGTGACTAAAGCAGAATGCATGTTGGGACATTTGGCTTCCTTGATTCTTTATCCAATTGGCTTAGGTTTAGACTAACTGAAACACTATGGCTTCAGTTCAAGAGTGCTTCAGTGCAGTGTAAAGATCCCCAACCTTACACTAGGCTGAGCCATATACCACTCCCTGACTTACTTTAAAGCCCCGAAGCCACTTCATCAATGGCGTAGCCAGAGCTTTTGCTGCCCGGGGTGGTCCTTGAGTTTGCTGCCCCTCGCAATACAAAGCAAAAATACTACAAAAAGTCAAAATGACATATAGGGAAATTAATTGATTAAATTAATTAAATAAATAAGGAATAACAGGGATAAATAAATCCCTTTTAAAATGTTAGTTTGTGTAGTCTGCATGTCCAAAAAACTGTGATACTCTAACTCATCTCAGAAAAACAAAGAATGATGTAAAAAAAAATCACAAAGATATTACATGCACTTAACAAGATCAGATTATAACAATCTAAGTCACTGTCACCACTTGTCAGACTAGTGGGCGTTTTTGCCTCAGATTCCTGATCACAGTAAATGCCGCAAACGTGCAGCAGTATGAAAGATTTGGTTAAATTATCAAAAAATAAAATTGTCTCATGTGAAAAGTGCCACCCCCCAAAAAAACTGCCACCCCCCCTCCACCACCTCCCCAGCTATGCCACTACACTTCAGACTGGCATTCTGTGCTTCAACATGAACAAGCAGGATCGGAGAAGGTCTGGCTATCCCCCTCCCATAACCAGACACACTATGGTGGCATCAGTGCTGAGATCTCTGGGGTCCCTCTAGAGGTCCAGGGCTGGTTTAAGGCACCAGCAGTGTCAGCATCTGCAGGGGGCCCTATCATTGTCGGGGGCCACATAGTAACCCTCCTCCTGCAAAAACATTACTAGTAATAATCTGAATATCCTGTACTGTGAATAGCTTAGGTTGAGTTAGGTTACATTGACCTGAGATAAACATATGGGCCCCCCAAAATAAAGCACTTCATGGCCCCCCCAAATTCCTTAAACCAGTCCTGCAGAGGTCTCAGCACTTCTGCATTCATTGCATGTCTGTCTTCGGGGAAGGGGTTGCCAGATACTCCTCTAATCCTGCCTGCTCATGTTGGAGCATGGAATGGCTGTATAAGGTGCCTTTGGGGCTTTAAAGTAGTTTGAGGGGGGATCTGAGTGTTATTCAGAGAGGGCTGGAATGTAATCTTCCATAGTGCTCAAGAAAAGCATGCCCATATCCATAAGGGGCACGTATATGTGAGAACGTCCCTACCTGAATTCTGGCCCTTGGCTCCCTGTACATGCCTACCTGATTTTTGGGGAAGATCTTTGGGGAAGGCTTTCTTTCATCCCCACAACCATTGCAAGCATACAGGTAAACAGGTGAGGACTCAAGAGAGAACCTTCTTGGTGGTTTGCTGGTTACAGAATTCTCTTCCAAGAGAGACTTGATTGTTCGTGTCCCTGCTCTCTTTTCACTCTGAAGCAAAGACCTTCTTATGTAAACAGGTCTTCAGCATTTAATTGGTTGGAGTAGTGCAATGGGTGTCCTGGTTCCTAATGTGTAAGAGGTTTTAATGTGTTTTTAACTCTTCTAAATGAATGTTTTTACATGGATTATGGCTGAATGCTTTTAATTTTTTTGTATCACAGATTGTTTTAGCTATGTTGTTTTAATGTATAAGCTGCTTTTGGTCACATATGGGAGAAATGCAGGATACAAATAAAATAAAAACAAAACAAATAGATTGGAACATTAGTGAGGATACTGGCCTGATGAGTTGTCTATCCAATATATAGTTGATTATCTCCCATATTCAGCAATACTCATGCTGTCATCAGTCTCTGTATGATTCTTTCCTTTTCATTTTTGCCTGTATGGATACTTCAGACTTGACCAGTGACTTTATTTTACTCAGTTGGTTTCTCCTTTTCTACCAGATAAGGTTCTCAAATGCAACGTCTGCCAGTTCCGCCTCTTTGGTTTTTTCTGCCTTGACAAATGGGAGATATGCTTCACCAAACCTGGAGAGAAATGTAAAACAGTCTATGTCAAGAAAGGTATATCTCTTGTGAAAGGAACACTTGTATGGGGTCAGTTTTAACCAGCTGTGTCCAAATGATCCTATATGACAAGGGATTTGTGTGTGAGTTGGGTGGATGGGTGGGTGGGGAGACCATTCAAAACAATTTCTTTATGGGAGAGAAAAATAGTCCAACAGTTTCTAGAGACAATGGGAGTTTACACAGCACAGAAGTAGGAATTGGGCCTTGGCCAGTATTTTACATCCTCTCCAATACTTGGCTCTGAGTTCTGTTCAGTTGAGGGGGTGTGGGGGCAAAATGGAAGCAGCTGCCCTCCCCCACCCAAAAGTGAATAATACTTGGGGGAAATTATACAGAGTGGATTTTTTCCCCTAGGAGAGTGGGGTGGGGGAAGACCAATAACAGAAATGTTCATAAAATTTTTCTTCTGTGAAATGTTGGTTCATCTTGAACTTTTAATAGCGTCTTTCCCCAACTATCGGAGATGGGTGGCATCTTTTATTAGGACTGCTAAAGTCTTCCAAAAATAATGATTAAGTGTTATGACCTTTGAAATTCTTCCAGAACCCTTAATCAGGCAGGATGCCACAAAAATGAGGGGATGTATCATTGTGCCTGATGAAGTGTTCTGGGAGAAACTGAAAGCTTATGCCACTTATGCGCCACTTTTGTAATACTTTAGTAGCCCTAATAAAAGGCATTACCCATCTCCAATTTTTGTTTTTTCTTGGGGACCTTATAGATATTTGGCATTTGCTTGCTTTTACTTTCCTCAACTACTTACTATTTTTACTTTCTGGCAGAGATCCTGCATCATTCTGGTGGAGTGTAAAGCTCTACCATGTATAGATCTGTTCCTATTTTCCCCTCCCTGACAGCCCACCTCTCTGTCTGTGGGTGCCCCATTGGCCATTTAGTGTCTGGGAGAGGTGAGGTGTGGTGGGCTAGGTAACACAGCTGTGCTCCTGAATCTGGGCATACAAAGACAACATCCTCCTCTAGGAAGATGTTGTCTCCAGTTCTGGGTACCATAGTTCAAGAAGGATAGGGACAAACTGGAACCACCAAGCACTATGACAACTCTCACTTTCAAATACCCCTATGATATAAGGATGACAGAAATTTTAGTTCTGGGGGAAAAAAGGAAAAAGATATGTCCCCAGGAAAAGGAGGACATATCTAACCCTTGCATTAGTTGTCCCTCTGTATCCACGGATTTAAGTATTCACAGCTTGAAAATATTCTTAAAAAAATAATAATCCAAAAAGCAAACCTTGATTTTGCCATCTTATATAAGGGACACAATTTTGTATGCCATTGCATATCATGGGACTTGAGTATTTACTGATTTTTGTATCCACGGGGGGTGTGGGTGGGTCCTGGAACCAAACCCCAGCAAATATGAAGGGACAACTATATTCAGGACTAGCCATGTTGGCCATTTAGCAAAATGAAACAAAATCTATAAAGGAGTGATACCTTTACTGACCTACTGAAATGCATAAAACACTTCACACAAGCTTTAAAAGCTCCACTGGCTTCTTCGTCAGGCAAAAGATGTTTAAAAATCACACAGGAGAAGAAAAGTGACAGTGTTGGAGTCACAGGCCTATATTTTGTATCAGATGGTGTTTCTGTTGTCTGTCTGGAGGGATCTCAATGCAGGCAAAGGCCACTCCGCTCCCCCTTTTTTGGCTATGTGGTGACCAAGACAAAGAACAGTACAATTTAAACTCCATTAGTAGCAGTAGAGTAACTCCTCTTGGCATCCAGGATGTCTATGTCCTTTGTGAAGGCAAAGGCCCCTTTCATAAACAGAGCACATTGGATTTCTTAAGTCCCTGTTTTTCCAGATGTAGCAATACAGCCTGTGGTTGTGACTAATGAGAGAGTCAGTATTCAATCTGAGAGGATTACCACATGCCAAAGTAAAGCGGCTGTGCACCAAGAAGGTTCTGTCTTCCATGCTGCCTGCTGTCATTCTTTCATTCTGGTTCCATGGGAGATAGAGGTAAAACTGCGTCTTTTTGCTAACTGGAAAAAGCTGTTAGCAAAAAGACACAGTTTTACTTCGGAACGGCAAGACACTGGAAAAATTACAACATCATGAATTAAGGCAGCATGGAAAGCAGAATCTTCTGGCTGCCCTGCTGCTTTAATTTGGCATGTGGTAAGCCTCCGACAAAATTTATGTCTGCCATGCAAATGTTTTGCTCTGTCAGAGGGGGAAATTATGGCTTCTTCTCGTGACATTTGATTTTTCTCTCTATTTGTTTTTAAACCTCACTACAGCGGGCCAAATGGTTTATATCACAAAAGGCTGCAGTATACCAGATGAGAAGTGCCATTACACACGTGGATTTGAGATCATCACCATGATGACACTGTGCTGTGACACTCATGACTTTTGCAATTAAAAAACATCCTCTCAGCTAAGTTGAGCTCCATCTTCTATGACATACAAGCTACTGAACTGACATTTCAAAAGGTTTTGCAGTACAATATGGATCTGGACTCTCAACCATTTTGTTGATTATTTGTCTTGGACAGTAAGAACAGAAATTCTGTATCTTGTCACACACAAATCCTTCTTCCAGTTGTGACAATGAATAAAAGCGCATGATAGCATCCAACCGCTGAAGCTAAAGCTATGTCTGAATGATGTGCAGATGGAAGAACATCTGGAAATGCCATTCAGATTGTTCTGATCATGAACAGAGTACAACCAATGAATGAATAAATATGTGCTTATTTATATGGAACCAGATTCAGAATGTTGTATGTTTAAAGCAGACCATGTCCGATCAAGAGTACAAGTTAGTAGTGTCTAATTTAAGTCCCATTGATTTTATTGGGTCTGATTTAGGTGTGGATCTGAAATCACTGGTCTGGATCTCGGAGTAAGGACAAGGCTGGGTCATTTATAGAACTCAACAACATTTTTCAGTTCCTATGCTACACTTCTAGTCACATGAGAATTGAATCCATCTCTCTCTCTCATGTACAAACTTTTAAACATTTCACAGATAAAAACTGGGACACATATGGCCAAGGAACATCAGAGCAGGGTCAAGATGGCCAAATTTATTAATGAGGAAGAGGCTGCAGCAGTCTGCTTTTGCCTGGGCCTACAGTTAAGGGCCAGATTCTGCTCCCTTGTTACTCAAATTGCCAGTGATGTGGAAATCCCACGTAAGATCATTTTTTTAATTAATTGGGAAAATTAACAGCAACTCAATTAGCAATGTGAGGGGGGCAACAAGGGGATCTTTAACCCTATGTTTACCCCTACTAGCTCTAAATGGACACACACAAGGTGATGAGTTAACAATGATCTTTATTAAAGGAATAATAATAATAATAATAATACCAATCATGCATATAGCACTCACACAAGGCTAAAGAAAGAAAGGTGAAAGACATTTGGATAGAGGGAACAGAAGAAGGATTTTGTGGGTTATACAACCTGTCCTGTAGTCCAAAGTCCTAGAGCAGTCTGGCAGCATGGACAGAGAAAGCAGGAGTGGCTACACAGAGGGTCAGAGTGTCCCCAGGCAAGTGAACTGTGTGCCTGCCATAGGAACAGAGTATCCCCAGGAAATGGAGCTGTGCATGCTGAGGTGAGATTTTGGTTATCATTTATACCCCAAAACATGCTCTGAGGCACTGGGATCTTGAGTGAGAACAAAGCATTTCAGGAGATTTTATGATTGACAATGGATCTCTGGAGATGGCAAGTACTCGCTGATGAGTCGTTGCTTTGAAATTGAAAGCAGTGACTACATTTTTCTATAGTTAGGTCTGGGAACCAGAAAAGATGCTGCCTTCAGACAAAGGATATCTCAACTACAGTTGATGGACTTTATTGTCAATCATCTGTTATGCCCAGAGAATATTTCCTTAGGTCTGGCTTGACCTTTGTGTTGCTTTGAAATTTAGAATTTCCCATGGCCCCTTCCTAAAGCGATGCATGACTTCAGCCAAAGTGTCTCCTTGGGATTTTTCAGGGGTCCCTGGTACCGCAGCTTCTGTGGAAGGCCACATTAAGGCCAAATCATTAAATATCACCAATTATTATGATGTATGGGGCTCGAGGTACCAGGCTTTTGGCTTCACCCTCCTGTCCTCTGAACTCAGTTTGTAGCCACTGAAGTAAGCTGGGAACACAGGGGGAAGTAAGAGGAGGAGAGAGAAACCATATCATTTTAAAAACAGCCCCCAAAAGCGGGATAACAAATGATTAATTGGGACTGTCCTTGCCAAGTTGGGACAGGTGGAGGGTATGAAGTATATATGTGGAGAAGGCTGGGAGTAAAACAAACCTCTTGGCGTCTCATAAATCAAAGGATTTAATGCTGGCAAAGTTAAAAAAAACCCAAACCACTGCAAACTGGCACAGCAAAACACAATCAGCAGCAAAAGTTATAGCACATTTGGCTAGCATAAGAAACAGAAAATGCCAGCAGTAGGCACAGACCACACCTTGGCTCTACAGTAGTAGCCTTTCTACACCTTATCACTGGTATGCACATGTTGTAAGCCTGCTTGCAAGGGCTGTGGGTGGAGGCCTGCATACTGTGAAAACTTATGTTAGAACACACCATGAGGAAAATTTAAACACACAGGTAGAACTTTATAACACCTGATAATGCCAAGACTTCAAGAATTTTGGAGAAATGTAGAAAACAGCCAATATTTACAAGGCAGGCTTTGGAAAGAGGCAGAGTAGGGGATGGGATTGCCCCAATGCCTAATTGGGACAGATGGAAGGTGTTCTCTCTCTCTCTCTCTCTCTCTCTCTCTCTCTCCATGCTACTCCCCACCTGCTGCAGTTCCATGAGCACTATGGGCTGCAAAGTCTTCTGGAGCTATTTTGTAGGTAGCTCTTGAGGATTGCAAGTGTGTGTGTGTGTGTGTGTGTGAGAGAGAGAGAGAGAGAGAGAGAGAGACTTAAAACAATGCTTTAGGCCCTTTAAGGTAATCTGGACATGTATTTCAAGTTTCTGACTACTCCCTTAGACTCAACAAAAGGTTACCTTTGGTTTCCAGATCTTAAGATTTGGTCCTGAGTCTGAGAGCATGGGCTCTTACCTCTGGTCTTCTGGATGAGGTTGGAGGCATTCCAGAGCAAGAGCATTGTCTTGAAAACTGTATATGTATACATTTTTTCTCATTTGTTAGACTTGGTGTTTTGGCCTACTTTGGACTTTATCTGCCACAGTAAATATAGCATCATAACAATGAGTAATTAATGTGAAAGGGCACGCATATCCTGGAGGTGGTACTGAGTAATCAAGCACAGAGCACTCACAGAGGCAAAAGATGTCCAGTTCTCAGATTGTACATGACTGATAAGATTATAATCAAACATAAGAGCAGGTGGGAAATTGAATACGAGTTTCTTCCAAAACTTGCCTACAGCCATGTGTGGTTTAAATCCATCCGCACCTTCCTCTGAGAGCCAACTTTTGCAAATATTAAGCCTTGTTCCTTTCCAGAGTCTTTGGCTCTAGAAGAAAACAGAAGACAAATAAGATTTTCTTTCTGATCATTTAATTGTGCACTGTTCCCCCAGGATGAATTGTACTTTATACTTTACATGGTGTTGGTCTGAGGTGTTGTGATAAGGCCAGTGTTCCAAGTGGAAATAGTTGGATCACTCAGTATCCACTCCATGCCAGTGCTACATGTATTCTCCCATAATATATACCAACTTTCCAAATCATCCTTTAAAATGTGTGAAAATTCATATACATTTCTGTACACAATTTCTCTAAATGGCCCCCAAAGTGGCAAACATAATAATGAGCAAAAACACATAAGTCAAGAGAGGCTGCAGCAATTTGTTTTTGCCTGAACCTACTGGGAAGGGCAAGACTCCCCCCCTCTTCTCTCCCCCCACTGAGTTAATTGAGTGCAGAGATGTAGGACCTTATCAGATGAGCCCCTTTAACCGTTCTTTTGCTGACATAAAAAATCCATTTTTATGCCAGCAAAAGAACCCACCACCACCACCGCACTTACCTTCTCTCCTGGTAAAAGGCTTCTCCAAGAATGAAAGAGGAAGTGAATGGAGCTTTGTTCACTTCCTCCTTTGAAGTCCCATGGATTTTCACGAGACTTCATTGTGCAGGAAACTCAAAAAACAAACAAACAAACAAACAAAAAGAACACAAAAAAAGTTTACACAAGCGTAAAAAGTTTACACAAAAGTTTACACTAAAGTTTAAACACATTTAAAGATCCCAAGTAATCCGAGGAGGGTCATAGAAAGTGTGTCACTTACCTGAATGTCGCGATCTCACCTGGAAGAGTTCATGCTGGACCAACCATTGATGGGGTAAGTATGAGGGGGGGGGGAAATGTGATGTTTCACATACCGGCAACACTGGCAAAAAAACAGCACGGGGATCAATTGATGGCTTAAGCCATCAATTAAAAAGTATGGGTTTTGGTGGGGACATAATCACAAAAGGGTGACATCATCTGATACGCATGCCCTTTTGCAGTTATGTGGCACCGTTATGATGCCATATTTTGTGTGTCTGATAAAGTCTGTAATCTAGAGATCTAATGATAGTGGATGTGATATTACTTACTTACTTAATTACTCAATTACCCTTTTCCTTGAAAGGAAAACTTACATGAATTATTTTTTTAAAAAATAGCATCACACATCTCTGGCCTTATTGCATACTTTTTCAGTACTGTGTGTACTGCTAGATAATTACAGGACCTTTATCTTATAGTAATACAACATGTCTATTATTTTCTAATACAAAACTATATAAACTGCATCAGATCCTAACACCATCCAGTTCAGCATAGTCTACACAAAGTGGGAGGAGATCTTCAGGATTTGAAGCAGTTGTCTTTCCCAGCCTTCCTTGAAGACACGAGGGATGCAACATGGGACTTTCTACATGCAATACATAAGCTCTACCACTGAGAGAGAAAAACTGGTTATATTAGATTTGGATGGGGACAAATATTACCAAGGGCTTTTCTAGACGTGATGGTATATTGTATGGGGGTGTGCATTTTTACCCATTTGCAATGATATCATTTTGTCTACATTTTTTTTCACCTATTCACATCCATTTGCATCTATTTGAATGGAACGGCCACAAGTTCCAATATAGGGCAATAGAGCGAAAATGTGCAGTGATGCAAATTTGGACAGCCACATGTGCAAAAATGTGCATCTATGCACATTTCCCGGAAAACTTTGTGGAAAACTGTGAATCCTTTTACTGCATGGTTTGTGGAGTTTTAAGCCCCCTTCCTTCCAAATACTGTGAATCATGTGTGACTGCAGTCTATTCAAACTGAACGAAGAGTATTTTAAACATGTAGACAGTCCCTAAGAAAACTGTAAAAATACAGGAGTCGTGGAATGATATTAAGCATGACACCATTTTCAAGTGGGGAAAAAAAAGCCTTCATTGAGAAATGAAGTTTGACAACAACTTCTTCCTCTTCTTCTTCTATTTATTTATTCGTACCTCACCTTTCTCCCAAAATTGGCACTTAATGCAGCTTTCAATTTGAAAGCAATAATACAGCTGAAAACATACAAAAAAGAGCATCAAAATAGAATTAAACTATTCACAATATTAAAACAATTTATATCTACACTTAAAAACATACAATTCAATTGGAAAGATAAAAAGCAGTTTAAAAAAATCAGTTTATTTAGTCACAAAGAAGGCTTTAATCTCATTAATATTCCACCATATAAATGACATACATCTGTAGCAATGAACGTCCTAATTTTTAAAACAACAAAAACAGTATATTGTATTATTAATGTACCTATGACATGAGCATAACTTGAGCCAAAATACCCTGGAGGTACCAGAGCCTGCCTGATCTTGGAAGCTAAGCAGGATCAGCCCTGGTTAGTACTTGGATTGGAGGCCACCAATAAATACCAGTGCTGTAGGCTATATTTCAGAGGCAGGAACTGGCAAAACCACCTCTCAGTAATCTTTGCTTAAGGAAACCCTATGGCATTCATGGGGGTGCTGTAAGTCCACAGGTGATTTGAAGGCACACACATACACTCATTATGAAATAATTGATTCATTGAATCTTCTCCGGTTGGGATTATGAATAGGAATTAGGTCAATGTGCATATTAGCATCAAATACTCATCAAGGAATATAAAAGGCCATCCAGTCAAGAAGGGCTGTAGCATGAAATGATACAGTGGGCCCTCCATATCCACAGATTCAATATCAGCAGATTTGAGCACATACAGATTGTTGCTGCATACTAAAAATGGCAGCAGCCATACCTAAAATGGTGCTGCTCATACCCAAAATGTTGGTGCTGCATACCTTAAATGGCAGTGCCCATAACTAAAATGGTGGCACCCATTGATTAATATAGGACTCAAACATCCATGGTTTCTGCTATCGGTGTGAGAGGGGTCCAGAACCAAACTCCCAGAGATATGGAAGGCCTACTGTACTCATGTTTGCATCAGGAAATTTCACAGTCATCCCAGTCTTTCTATATTTGTTCATGAGCCAAGGTCTCTGCACTGTTTCATCATCCCAGCTGTTGTCCTTTCACTCCCCATCCATTGCTGAGCCTTTTTAATGGTCAACTTGCACCATAGCACACAAACACATATTCTCCTGTTTCAGGTTTGTGTAATGATTAAGTGAAACATTCTAAAAAGAAACAGGTAGGAAAATTAATAAAGCACGTAGCTTTTTGTAGAAGCCACACCTGGCCACTTCATTGACCTTAAAGATTCTGGTGTTGTTTTCATTTAATCTCTGCTTCATTAAAGGAGGTGGACAACAGACTACTATGTACCTGCCAGAACAATAATTTCCTGTTGGGTAGGAAATGTTCTCCGCCCAGACTATGCCTGGAGGGTGAAGTTGAATTAATCCTCATCATTTCAGCTGGGCAAGTTATCACAGTTTCTTTTCAAAACTATCTCCCAGGACTGAAGCATTTAAATGAAAGCACAAATCAAAGCATGTGACACAGAACTCATGGTATGGTTTGTTTGTTTTTTGACTCCTGGGGGCTTTGTCCTTCTGATAAGATCCCATTCTTCTGCATAAATTGACAGGTAACTAAAACGAGAAAAGGATGAATCCAATTCTGCTTCTCAGCTTCTTGGCCCTGATCTGTTGTTTCCTGTGTGAGTAACATAAAACAATGTTGAACAAAATGGCATGGGATAGTGGGCATGGAAATGACTCATTTTGTTACAGGTCTCTCCAGAGTAGAGTTCTGAGGCAGCAGACTTTGCTGATGGCACTAAATTATTTAACGTGGTAAGAACAAAGATGGTTTGTGAAGAGCTCCAAAAGGATCCCACCAAACTGGGAGAATGGCCAGTAAAATGTGACACTGTGTTATAAGTTGCTGGAAAGCATGCCGCAGAGGGGGTAATTGTGCTCTCACCCTGGAGGTAGGCTTCCTGTTAAGGTATCTCCTACTATGAGCCTGTCTGGATTTTGAGTTCTACAGGAAATGCTCTTCTTTCAGTCCTGCTACCTTCGCAGGTATGATTAGTGGGAACATGAGATAGGGCCTCCTCCATAACTGCCCCTAGACTTTCAAACTCTCTCCCTAGGGAGGCTAGAAGAGCTTTGGACAGGCTTTTAGAATTGAAGACTTTTAAGGAAAACGGATCTAAGAAGGCTGTAGTTGTGCACCTTCCTGTCATTTCTGACTCATGGTGACTCTAGAACCTATCACGGAGTTTTTTGCAAGATTTGTTCCGAAGGGGGTTTGCCTTTGCCTTCCTGTGAGGCTGACTGAGGTGAGGGATGTGCAACTACCACTTACCCGTTCATAATGAATTACAGTGGGCCCTTGGTATCTGCTGCAGTTTGATTCCATGACCCCCCGTGGGTACCCAAATCTGCAGATGTTCAAGTCCCATTATATTCAGTGGTGTAGTAAAATGGCATCCCTTATAGAAAATGGCAAAATCAAGGCTTGCTTTTTTGGAATTTATTTTTTTAAATATCCTTTTCAAACCATGGTTGGTTGAATCCGTGGATGCAGAATCTGTGGATACGGAAGGCTGAATGTATGGTATAACTGAGATGGGCTGTTACTGAACTCCACTTTAATTGAGAATTGGTTCCTTGTCCCCCTTCACAAAGTTGAAGCTACAGTTGAAGCTCTCAAATGCTACGTCTGCTCAGAACACTATTGGCTTTGGGGCTGCATCAAAGGAGCAGACTACTGCTATGCTCTACCTGGGCAACAGTGCAGAGCTACCAAAATCATAAGAAGTAAGTTTTAGTGATTCTCAAGATTTTAAGGAAGTGGGGGGGGGGGTGTTGGATTTTAAAAGTTACAATTTTCTGGTTGATTACTTGATTTTGGTTGTATTTTGTCAGTTTTTAATTTCGCAGTATTACCAACCACTTTGAAATGAAATGAAAAGTAGTCTGGAAGTATTTTAAGTAATAAATAAATATCTTCTTGAATCCCTAGAAGATGCCACTGGATTAGTTTTATGTAGTGAGGTACACTTGGATTCCGCATACCCCATAGCATATTTCTGCTCCACTCACATTGTTTTCCTGACAGTAGAAAATGCTGATCAATTGAAACACACATCACACAATCCTACTCTTACATCCCTCCCAACATTTCATAGATGAAAACTGGGATGCTTGGGGCCAAGTGACATCAAAGTGTGGTGAAGATGACAAAAGTTATAAATGAGGAAGAACACACAAGCTAGGAGAGGCTGCAGCAGTTTGCTTTTGCCTGAGTCTCATGGGAAGGGCAAGAGTCCACCCGCTTCTCGCCTCTTCCCCTCTCCACTTAGTTAATGGATTGCAAACTATGTTTGCACTTTGGACTCAGTCCACAGCAATTGAAGTAACCTGAGGACAAAGGGGGAAGTGGGAGAGAGAAACTTGGGGCTCAGTTACACAGCAGTTTTTATTGCAATAATTTGCACTTTAGTGCTTTTTTTGACCAGTGCCGGGTAGTTTATATGATTTATTGGGAAATCGGTTGCTCTGTTTATTATTTCGCTTTCTGGTTCAGACAGGCAAAGGTGGGTGTGTGTGTGCGTGGCCTCCCAAGCACATCTGGGGGAAGATGAGATGGAGGGAAGGAAGAGAGAGAGAGAGAGAGAGAGAGAGAGAGAGAGAGAGAGAGAGAGAGAGAGAGAGAGAGTGAGTGCTTGGATCTTTCTGTGCTCTGAGGAATGCCTGCTAGTTTTCATGCCTTAGCAAAGGCTAAAGAATGCCTTAGGAATGCCTGCTAGATTTCATGCCTCTTCTTCCAAAAGTGAGAAGAGTTGGAGGAAGGAGGCAGCCTTTCAGCCATGGAGGAGCTATTCCCCCCCATCAAGCCCCCCTTCCCCTCACCCACTCTCCCTGTCTTTCTCTCTCTCTCACACACACAAATGCTATCAGAGGAATGCAAGCCAGCGAACAGCTGGAGGAGCTGATCGCTACTCAATCTCCCTCCCTCCCTCCCACACTAACTGGGGATTTCTCATCCCCAGCAACCAAGCAAGTTGCAGACAGCTGGCTGGATTTTTTCCATGGCAGAAAAGAGCAGGGGCTGGATCTTTTCATTTGTGGCTTCTCCATCTCTTACAAGTCCACCCCCTTCCCTGGTCATTCCAACTAATCACAGATCAGCTCTGCTGTTGTTGTTTCGACAAGATTGCTGGTAGTTCACATAGACTTTTCTGAAATGGTAGTTCACACAATCGATAATGCGCTAAATCATGCTACTTTTCAAAAAAGTCAGGAAAAGTAGAGAAAATCCTTATTACGCTACGTTTGAGTTTTGAGCTCCCCCCCTTCTAAAAGAGCCGATATTGTAATGCGATGTGTGTGAACTATTAGGAATCTTAGCGAATTCTTCATGAACTTATTTTGCCATGTAAACAGGCCCTTGGACATTTTAAAAGCAGCTGAAAACGTGGGATGACAGAGGATTAATTGGAACTGTGGAGCAGCAAAGTGGAACAGTTGGAGGGTATGCTGTTAGTCCTAACTACAATAGATCCATTGAATCAATACAACTGATGTATGTGTTGACTCACCATCAAACATTTTAATGGGTCTACTCTAGCTGGAAGTTCCAATAGGATCCAAGCCTAAAACTGCAATTCTAAGCATCATTTATCCTAATAGTTTCCCCAAAGAGCTCAGTGCATATTATGCCCACCCATCCCTATCAAGACAGTCCTGTGAGATGGCAAGGCTAGAGCAGGTGTGAGAATCATGCATCCCTCCTGATATTGTTGGACTAAAACTCCCATCAGCATCCAGCATGGTCAAGGGTGAGGAATGCTGTGAGTTGCAGTCCAACAGCATCTAGAGGGCCACCGAATACCCATTGCAGACCAGAGAGTCCTACAACAGTAGATGCATTTGCTGTTTCATCATTCAACAGTGGATTCTGTGGATCTGTTCTAGTTAAGACTAACCAATAGGATTCATGCCTAAGTCACACTTAGAATTGTTATTGTTGTTGTTATTGTGTGCCATCAAGTCATTTCCTGCTTATGGCTACACTAAGACGAACCTATCACAGGGATTTCTTGGCAAGTTTTTTTTCCAGAGAGGGTTTGCTGTTGCCTTCTTCCAAGGCTGAGAGAGTGTGACTTGCCAAAGGTCACCCAGTGGGTTACCATGGCTGACTGGGAACATGAACCCTGGTCTCCAGAGTCATAGACCAATGTTCAAACCACTACACCACAATAGTTGTCACACTTAGAGTAGACTCATTAAAATCAATGGGACTTACAGTAGTGATGATTAAGAGCCTTATCACACTGCTCTTTTATGTCACATTATTTATGCCACACACATTGGAAACTGCTTATTGCAGTGTGGATGTGTAAATTGCTATTGCTTAAAACAGTTTGTAAGCTGCTCTGATAGCCTTGTGGCTGAAGAGTGGGGTATAAATAACTAATAAAAATTAAAAAAAAATTAAAATCTGCTCCAGCCATTCTCGTGAGGGAAGCTGATTGTTGATGCTCTCTATCATACCCTTGCCACATTTGCACTTTAATACTGTCATTTGCATGTTTTTTGTCTGCATTAATGGTATCATTACTAACTCCTTTGCCCCACCCCTTGCTTCATGATTGATTCATCTATTTTTTTAAAAAAGTAGTCATAATAGTGCAATAATTCTATGACACTATGATGTCATAATGGTATGATGGAATGATGACACTACAAAGCCCTCCACAACTGCTGAGCTCTTTTATCAAAAGAGATGACACAGGAAAAGAAAGTGGCCACACCATCCCTCTCCATTTTTATTCCTGTCTCCTGCTGGGAGAAAAAAAGACTGCCATGTTTTTGACTGCACCAGTTTTGCCTTTATAGCATTGTAGTGTTTTGCCTTCCTTATAGCAATATACTGACATTCCATTGTTTTGCAATAGAACCTGTTATAACAGTATAATGCTATAATGTTATGATGGTATAACAGCAAACAAAAGAAATCAGAAGAAGGGGTTATAAAGGGTTTAAACATACTAGAAAAGTAACCTTTCCTACCCATGTATCGAAAGCGGTCTGGGGCTTCTCTGCCAGAGGTTTTCTTGGGAATCCTTGAGGGAAGGATAACTGGCCATATCCACACTGCACCCGCAAATGGATCATGCACAGAAAAAAGTGCTATGACACATCTGCACCCAAACTAGTTACTGAATTGTTGTGAGAAATGGGGTCATTAACATTGGGGTTTTATCCCCAATGTGATAAAACCCACATTTTCAACAACCTTGCAATGCAACAATGCCTGGAGAGCAACAATATTGTGAAATAAGGCTGAGGCAACGGTGGGAATAATGCATCACTATGATGGTGTAATGGCATGGTGTTATAACACCATAAGTCTAAGTATGACTAAGACGGGACTCTTGCATTCACTTGCCCAAAGGTAAATGCAATAGACCCACATATACCATCTCCTTTTACTTCTTTGGACATTTGTCAATCTATTCCCTGGATGAAATTTAAGACAAATTACTTTCTCCTTTTTATGCATCTGCTCATGTGAACAAGATGTTAAATCAAATTATTGTGTATTCATTTTTACAGTTGGGCCAAATAGAATGAAATGTGGGCCAGAAGTTTGATCATTTGGACAGGCTAATTTAACTTACTTACATTATTACATATTAATTGCTTGTTTTCATTTTATTCCTCCACTACAGAAGGCAGAAAACCCTATCAAACAAAAGGATGTACTCTACAGGGAGAGAGATGCAATGTTACAGAAAACGTTGAAGGTTTTGGCATTGTCAGAAAGAAATGTTGTCACAATAAAAGGCTCTGTAATGTTCGCTTATGAAATGCAATAAAATAATTGATTAAAGAGGAAGAGAAGGGGAGGACAGCATGAAGCAGGGTGTTTGCAACAGGTAAAACCAACCTTGAGACAACTTCACAGTGGACTACAAACTAGCAGATTTTCATATTTTGGACTACATGCTTGCCTGTGTCATTGTACAGGAATGGGCAGTATATTCAAAGGAAGAGGAACAGTATTGTCCCAAACCCTTTTGGGCACATGGTGGCATAGTAGAAGGAAGGATAGCAAACATTTGAAGTTCTATTTTACTTCTTGGATACTTCAGACTATCTGAAAGAATGTATCTCTAAATATGAGCCTGCGTGACTTTTACAATCTTTTGGGGATGTTTTTTTTCTCTGTCTTGCCAACATCAAAAGTACATTTGGTGAGGACACGGGAGAGAGTCTTCTCAGTGGCTGCTCCAGGTTGTAGAATTTCCTCCCATGGGAGGCTTGGTTGGCCCATATCTGCTGTCTTTTTACCAAAAGCAATAGCCTTTTAAAAAAATTATTTAGGCACGCCTTTGGCTCACAAATTACCGTACTGTGTCAGAAGGACGTCAGGCTTTTATCCTTTTTACTATGTTTTCATGTGTTTTTTTAAAGTGTTTAATGTTTTAAATTGAATTGTTTATGTAATGATCTTTAAAGATTTGTTTCAAATAGGTTTTAGTTGTACTGTACTTTAATTTACTGTAAGCCAGCTGGGGTCTCATACCAGGAGAAAAGCAGGATAGTAAATGAATGAATAAATAAATAATATCCCTTCCTGACCATGTTTTATTTTCTTTTAAATTCATTCCCTTTCCATTTATACCAATGGGAGAGAATTAAACCATGCTCCCTTCAGAGCTGGCACAGATCTGCTGTAGATTTGAGAACTGGACCACAGCCTCTCCTATTACATAACCACTCCTCTTAGGGTAACCGAAAACTGACAAGATTTCTCCTGTACCTTCAATGTTTGTATAAAAGAGGGATTTTCGGTGGGTGTTGTATGTTACCTAGTTGTATGACACAAGCAATGGCTGCTGAAATCCCCTCTTCTGCACAACCACTAAAGGAACAGGAGCCCCTTCCAGTTTTTAGTCTGGCAACCCTGAAGGTAATAGATTGTTCATATAAAATATTTGATTGATTCATCAGCTGGCCAATTGTGGTTAGTGAGTGCATGTCATAGTCAGTAGTGCTCTGTGCTAAAAATGCATCCGTAAGGGTTTCTCCTTTACTTTGGATGCCTTTGTGTGATGGGGTATGAAAAACACAGGCAATAAAATTCTGGATGAATTAATTTCTAATACTAGCCAGAATTCTTAACTAAGCAACCTCTCCTGGCCCGGCCTTCCAAACCTGACAGAAATGTCATTTACCTGTGCTCTGATTGCCAGCAGCTGATGCTCAGTAAAGTAGTTGGTGGTGGGACTTACCATCGTGGCAATAGTGTCACAATTGTGACTAAATACTGATCGTGAATACAAAAGAGTTACCTACATCCACTCAGCCATAACTGTTTCATATTCATGATTGCTACTTAACTAAATAGCCAGATCCACACTACACAAATAATCCAGTTTGAAACTGGATTCTTTGCCATGGCTCCTTCCTGGGATTTGTAGTTTGGTGAGGCACCTGCACTCTTTGGCAGGGAAGGCTAAAGACCTTGTAAAACTACAAATCCCAGGAATCCATAGGAAAGAGACGTGGCAAATAATCCAGTTTCAAACTGGATTATTTGTATAGTGTGGATTTGGCCTTTGTGGGTGATACAGAATTCTGCCCATCTTTTGTCTGCTGAGTCCTGTGTGCTGAACACATGCTTTTCAGTGGCACCTGCTTTTCTAGTATGTTTTGGGGTAAGGCTCAGAGTTCAGACTTCTTAAAATATGGGAGAATTGGCAGCATAACTGAGCACAGTCCAGCCACTACATTTTCTACCAGTGATAGTCTAAAGTTTTTCAGCAGGCCATTCCTCTGACTGGATATGGGTGGATCACCACAGCATATCCTCAGTACAATTGATCTAAAGGAAGACTCGGTTGCTGAGATGAGGCCAGTTCAAAGGAAAGATCGAAGACACCATACATTATATGCTACATTGTAGGATATATAAAACTCTAAGAAATAAGTTTCTGAAGAGAAGTTTAGAACTAGTAGCTAACCAAAATGATCTGGAGAAAATCCAATACAGCCAAGTCTGTCGTGTTTAATACTGCCAGATTTGTGGTGAAAGCAACCAAACTAAAATTAGATTTTGAGGATAATGGTCTGGGTAGGAACTTGTGATAAGTAAGCTGCCGGACTTACCGGCAGCCCCCCCTTTTGCGGCCAGAGGCGCTCCCCTTGGCCCCGGACCGCTGCCGCGTGGCCAGCATGGTCACCGCCATGCTGGCCTCTGGAGTCTCCCAGCGTGCCTCGGCACGCTAGGAGAGGGATACTGGATGGGCCAATCAGGGCTCGGCCTCCGAGCCCTGATTGGCCAGTCGCGCTTTCAGGCGACCAATCAGGACAGCCGCTCTGCGCGGCTCCTGATTGGTCAAGAGGCGGGGCCTGTCTTCTACAGGGTCCGGAGGCCGGGTATTTATTCCCGGCCAGCTCCCGGACCCTGCCAGTTGGCTCTGAGGAGCCGAAGCCCCAACCCACCCACCCTTTAGGTAGAACATCTTTGTATTAGTTAGTGCATGCTTTAATTCTTCTTTGTATTCCTGTCACAACTTTCTTGGAGGGCATGGGTTTGGGTATCACCCGGGGGAGGACTGGGGTCCCTCTGGTCAGCCCGGATAGCCGGTCAGGGCCTTGCTCTTCCAGAGAGACTCCACCCTTGGGTGAGGAACTGGTCACGTGCATGTGGCCATGTGATCGCTCACGTGTCCTGGCAGGCACCTTTTCGGGAACGGTCACGTGATCTATCACGTGATTCAGTCATGCGGCTGGTCATGTGATGGGTCACGTGCCTGGGTTGTCACGTGACCTGGTACCGGTTTACGCCAGCCGGCTGGCTGACAGAACTGGCCTGTTGAGCAGGGGTCCGGCTGGCTCCTGCTCGTCCTTAACCCATGCCCAGACCAACCACTGCAACTATCACCAAATCAGAAAGTTGTGGCCTTTTTTCTGCCATTATTATTCTCTTATATTAAATTCTTGTTGGTTCTGTATAACTTGTGTCCTCATTGTGTCTGGCGGGATCGGGGACCGGGGAAGAGGTCTGCCTCTCGGACCGCAAATATATTTAGATTGATTTGAATGGATTATGTAACATTGAGCTGTGATTAATATCAAACACTTTTGTAATCTTTGTATTAAATGCTTATCGCTATATATATTATAGAGCCAACTGTGATTTTTAAAGTTTTAAATGGTTTTTAATAAATTTTGTAAGATTGTAATTTGATAGCTATAATTTGTATATGGTTGTCATGAATACAATTGTACCAAAGGAAAGATACAGTGAGTGAAGGTGCAAGAAAAAATTAAAAACTGGCCTGTGAAGTATGAATCAGACCAGGCAAAGAAGGAGAAAGAGAAAAAATAGGCTAGCAGGGAAACAAAGAGCAAAACAGTGGTGGAAGAAAACAAGAGTAAAATGTGCTTGCCTCTCTGACTGAAGCTGGAAGCTTTTATAGTTGGCCTGATCTGGAGAAACCAGCAATCTGTCTGTGTGGTTGAAGCTGTCCTGGCAGAACAATCCTGACCCATCCTCCATTGAACAGCCAGGATCATACAAACCAGGAGGATCACTTGGCAGATTCCAAAACTCCATGACTCATTCAGGAAGGTGAGCACCAGCTAAGTGTTTGGCTGCAGTAGTCCTATGAGCAAATAATGTTCTGTTCTCCCCTGAAACAATATGCAAACTCTTATCAGCAGGCAGAGAATGGGAAAGCTTATAAATGTCCCTTTCCCCAGCGACTAACTTATATATTGCAAGTTCAATGAGGTTTGCAGCACAGACACTCTACCCTCTTTTCACTCAATCACTTCCCTTTATGTTGAGTAGCTCTCCACATTTCTGCTGTGTGAAAAGCTACTGAGAGAAAACAAAAGATGAACAGGATTCTACTCTTCTGTTCTTCAGCCTTGCTCTGCTGCAGTTTGAGTGAGTACCAGGAAATCAAGGGGACAAAAGGGGAACATGGTGGCTCTGGGAACAAACGTGCAATGATAATGCATCCCATGACTAAGTTCCCCTGGACTAACTGAATTAGAAAGACCTCAAGGGTTTTTAGGTCCATGCATTCTATATATCAAATTATTCCAAAAATGGCATATTTGGTTGTCATCTACACTCACAAGCTGTAAAGAAATGGTTTTGAAAGGTTGGTTTTTCCAAGTGTTTTGGACTTCAGCTCCCAGATGCCCCCACCAACTTGGCCAATGATCAGGGATTCTGGGAGCTGAAGTCCAAAACAGAACCAATGCTTTAAAGAATTTTCATCCTGCTTTTCTCCACCCCAAAGGTATACCAATCATTTGTAAGCCAGCTGCAGAATACAAATGAGTGGAACAACAGATGAAGGATCTTTGACATGCATATGTAGACTATTCCCAACTTCTCCAGCACAGAGATGGAAAGAATATTGTCAGTTTTTGTTTCCTGGTTGAGAATGAGTTTCCTGACCTTTGGCAAAGAATAATAGAGAAGTGAGATTTTTGCACAGTTTTCTGCTGTTTGAATGTCCTCAAGTGTTCCGTGTGAATTATTCAGCAGAGAAATATATGTTGTGCAAAAACAAACAAACCATGCTTTCTGCAGAGTAAACAATTTTTCTGCACCTGGCCGCATATACACTTTAGTCCTCTGTACCCACAGACCCTGCATCCACAGATTCAAACAATCAGAGTTTGAAAATATTCCACCCCCAAAATTCCTAATAGCAAACCTTGATTTTGCTATTTTATATAAGGGACACAATTTTGCCATGCCATTGCATATAGCAATGACTTGAACATCCATGGAGTTTGGTATCCACAGGGCATCCTGGAACCAAACCACAGCAGATATCAAGGGCCCATTGTATTTCTCCACAGAATAATTCCTATGGAGCACTGCAGGATGTTTGACTACAGGGAAGATGCTGTAGAAAAATATTCCTCCTCTCCTGCAGTAGGCATAAAACTATGGCAATTATTCCTTTTTGCATGTGAGAATGAAATATTGGAAGATTTATATCTCTACTCCACCATGATGGTTGAGGCTAGGGGAATGGTGTATTTCTACCTCCCTGAAACCTCCATCCCGGGTGTGCTTTACATGCTTTTGTCAAGTGTTTTTAGCAATAAGACTTTTGGGAAATTCATTACAAATGTCAACATAAAACACACACTGTGGACCTTTTTTAATATGGAAAGGCTTAATGCAATGGATTGTGTTGCAGAATACCAGGCCATTATTGCCTAGAAAAGACATCAGCTGAGGCCTACATAGACATTGATGATCCAGTCCCTTTTGTCTCTGCATCCGCTTCACATGTATCCATTTTGTATCATTTTTGAATTAACAAAATCTACACAAAACCCACTATTAAATGTATAGTTACATATTTTAACAAATTTTGTATGCAGATTTCAACATATATTATCTTTCAAAATACACTTTTCCAAACATGTTTTTAAAAAAATATTTATGTTTGCCTGGTTTGCTAATTCCATTTCTCTCACTCTGAACCTGTCCGTTCCATCTCATATTCCTTCTCTTTTTCCCTCTCTCTAATTCTAGCTAATTCCTTATTAGTTTCTTGTGGTTTCATTTCTTTTTCTCTTTCTCTTTCTCTTTCTCTAATTCTTGTCATTTCCTTTTCTCTTTCTATCTCCTTTTCCCTTAATTCCTTTTCAGTCTGTAGTTCTTTTTCTCTCATTCTCTCTATTATTCTCCATACCTCCAAATTATCTGCATTTGCAGAGATAATAGATTATGTGCTTTCAGCTGTGGACATAACTTCCTCAATTTCCTCTTCTCTTTCAGCCACATCAGCTTTAGCTGCCTGTTTATTTGGGAATTTTGAAGGTGTTTCCTTACAAATGTACAGACATTTACCTCAGGAAACACTAATACTTTGCTGGTATAGGTGATTTCTTACATTACCCACTAACTTTTACCTCAGAAATCACCTTTAAGTCCAATTTTAGACTTTATACCTGTCTTTTGTTACACTACCCACAAGCTTTTACCTCAGGATACACTAAGGCTTTGAGTATCAGATGATTTCTTACTTTACCCAACAACTTTTACCTCAGAAATCACCTTTATTTCCACTTTCAGACAGCCCAGCCCTTGTTTAAATGGCTGACTAGGTATCAACTTGGCTGTAGAGGCTTGAGTCTCTGTGCAGGTCTGTGTTTAATGTCACTTTACTTAGAGGCTTGTCTATCAGAGAATCCCTTAAATTATCTTTGACTGATACCTCAGGGATTGCTGTGACCACACACTCCAGTATCCCCTTACATTTCTCGATCTGTTTAACCTCAGGAGTATACTGTATTTGGTGTTAATTGGCTGCACTTTTTGTGTCAGCCCTTTATGTTGAGGCTTGACTTCCAGCATCCCTTAAATTTACCTTAGACAATTACTTCAGGGTTGGCTGTTACCACACACTCCAGTATCCCCTTACATTACTCTATCTGTTTTACCTCAGGGGTATACTGTTCTTTTTTCCAGTCACAAGAATTCCTTACTTTACCACAGGACAATTACCTCAGGAATTACTTGTGCTTTTCCTGTCACCACACACCTGTGCTATCCACACACAAAACACTTATATTTAGTTCTTCCTAACCAAATATAATAACTGGAATCCATATCTGGCTACTGGATTTTTCTCCCCCAGCACTAGATCTCTCCTAGACCCTTCCATACTGGCTTTCTGAGATCCCCTCTGCCAGAGTTACCAAGGATTTAATCCTGGATTTTCAACCCTTCACAGGATCCTTTGAATCTTGCTGCTGCCACCACTTTGCAATGCAGGTGACCTTCAAAGTGGCAAGGGGCCTTTCTTATCCCACCACTGCCACCACTTTTGCGACACCATACCACTGCGTCATGGCTGAACTACATCTCCCAGTGGTATAGCACAAGTACTCATGTGTGGATGTGTTTTACTGGTTGAGCCTACTTGTCAGAGCATCACTTATACCAGGCTGCACATCTTAAATTAATATAAAGAACGTTTATTGGCAAAGAATAAAATATAACTGCATAAACAAGTCATTTGGCCTGCACATTCATTCCTCTATAAGCTTCTTCCTCTCTGACTACTCCCTCTAGCACTCAGCTTAAAAAAACGCCTCTCTGTCAGACTACTGCTCAAGAAATGTCATTCTCCAAGCCTCAACTTAAAAACTCTGATTAGGAGATTATCACACTACATTGTTATAGTGATATTATTCCACTTTAACTGCTCTGGCTGCCTCCAGTGTAATCCTGGGATTTGCAGTTCAGGGAGGGGCATTTAGAACTCTCAGCCAGAGAGCTCTTAGGCTTTACTGAACTACAAACCCCAGAATTCCACAGGGGGCAGCCAGAGCATTTAAAGTGGAATAATAGTGCTATAACAGTGTAGTGTGATAACCTCCTTATTAAAGCTGAAACTCTTTCTATACTCACCCCCCTTTATCTTCTCCAGAAGCCCCTCCTCCTTCTACCTCCTCACAGAGGATTGGCTCCTGGAGTCCACTGTCCTCATTGCCCCCCCTAGCTGTCCATCATGCTGCTGATTGCTGGAGGGAGGAAATGTCAGTCAATTGCATCCCAAATGACAGGAGAACAGGTCCCCATTGCTCACAGTGGCTGCTGTCTGGGACATCTGCACAGGGAGGGGTATTACCCAGCCTTACACCCCTTCCCTCCAATCATTCATAATTTGGCAATATTGGGCATCCTCACAAGGTCTAGGTAGACCAGGGAAAACCTAAATTGGGTTCAAGCAGAGGTCACCCAGGGTCTAACAAAGATATCTCTTGGAAATTCCCAAAAAACACACCCAAGAAGAAATTAGGTGGAGCCCCTTAAGATTAGGGTAATCAAGGTGAAATGTGCTAATCCCCTCTTGGAAGTGAATCGTACTCCAAAAACAAACTGTGGCAGGAACACCTATTATACCCACTCATCCCTGCAAATGTCTTACCTTCACACCATTTCCTCTCCGCAATATGGAGGCTGCCATAAACCCATCAAACTTAACACCTCAGCCATTGGCGGCAATTAACAAAGCTGGAGTTTCCTTTGTTTAACTGTGGGAAACTCACCCAAACATGGTTTTACATGCAAAACACTCCTTAAGGTTACAATATTGGGTATAAATATTACCCTCAAATAATTGCCATGTGTGCTACAGTTAGACACCGTCACTCTGTTGGATGGCTGTACTACCCTCAGATCCAAGTCTGAGTCTTCACTTGCTGCATGAATCTCTGCTCTTCAGAACTGGTAAATTCTCCCCAAATCTATTCCTCTATCCCAGTGGTTCTCAACCTGTGGGTCCCTAGATGTTGCTGGACTACAGTTCCCAGGAGCCCTCTGAGGTCTCACCTTGACAGCCAGGTAGTCTTCCCAGTCATTAGTGAGGCTGTAGGATTGAAATCACAACCTCACTAATGACTGGGAGGACCACCTGGCTGTCAAGGTGAGACCTCAGAGGGCTCCTGGGAACTGTAGTCCAACAACATCTGGGGACCTCACAGGTTGAGAACCACTGCTCTAACACAATATTTCTGCCTTGATTCTTCATTAGCCTTGTGTGGCTGTCCTGAGAGTCTGTGTGCATGAGAGAATGGTTCTATGATTATTTTCCAATTAAAAAAAATATTTTTGGCTTGGAATCTCATCAGTGAGTACTGGTATACACAGGTGCAAAGATCCCGTAATTTACCCGATCTCTCGCAGCCATACTTTTGAGCTAATTCAAATCCCCCAACTTAATATCATACTTTAGTGTTACTAGTGGGTCACCATGGACCTCAGCAATTCGGGTAACAGATCAGGCCAGGAGATGCTACTTAGCTATGTAACTAAGATAGTTATGTAGTTAAGTGGCTGATCTAGAATGCCAGCCAATGTCCATTTCTTTTCAAAGGTCAAACTCCTCAATTATTCTTAAGACTATGATACGGATATTCTTCTGTATTAATGATCACTGAGTAAGGAGCACAATAAACTCATTATTGCTGCCTATATGGTTCTATCCAGGAAAATCTAGGATTGTATCAGAGTGTTACTTAATGTCATGGCCACTGGTGTTTGGTTTTTCCTTGCTTTTCAGTCGAAGCTCTCAAGTGCCATCGCTGCACAGTCACAGGTGGATGTCCAAAGGGTAAAGCTGGGAAGTGTGAGGCACTACCTGGACAACACTGCTTGATTATTAAAGTCCTTAAACGTATGTTTATTCCCAAGTGAATACTCACTGTATTTGTTGTACTGAGTGACTCTGTTTATATCTAATTTGTCCCCCCCTCCACCTTTGTACTTTCCATCTTACCTTGCAAGGAGCTTGGAGCTATTCTTGTTTTTCTTTGGCCAAATTATGTATATTCATCTGTATTAAACTGCATTTCTAAATCCTCCCCTGAAGTTGTAAGTTACTGCAATACTAGAAATTTGGAGGACTCAAAGAAAATTCCATTGGTGGGGAAGAATTCTTATTGGGCCCCCAATACTTATATCCCTGCCTAGGTAAGTTTATTGAATTCACAGTGTAACTATTACAAAGGATGGGTGTTTTACTATTGAACAACAATGGAAGTAAGCTAGTAGTTGTTTTAAAAGGAAGAGTAATATGCTGCTGGATTGGTATCAAGATGATTCACTGATAATGTAACAAAAATATCGTTGTACTAAATTTTAATAAGATATCTTCACTTCTGTGCTTCATCAATGTATCCACTAAAGAGATACAACACTTCTGGAGCAGTGAAATAACAATGGCCAGTATCCTGTATCATAATCTATGTTTTGTAACTTTATGTATACAGGTTCCCCCCCCCCCCGGTATCTGAGGGGAAATATTCCTGGACTTACTGTTTACAAGTGAAACAGTGCATAATAGCAAACACTATTAAAATAATGGACTTCCTGTACAAACATACCATAGAGTTGTGCTGGAGGACCACACAATTCCTAGAAAGGACACCTCTCTAAGGCATTTTCCAGTGCAGCTCTATTGTATGTGTGTCTATTTTTTTTTCAGTCATGGATAACTGAAACCATGGATATTAGCTCCACAGATATGGGGCGGGTAGAGACCTGTAAAGCTATGACAAGTGTTGGTGTAAATAGGGCACACACTGGGTACCTAAACAGGTCCAGGCAGGCAGCAACATAAACAACATTGTTCCTTCAGGCATAAGAATAAAGGTGCAGACACATGCTTTGTGTCTAAAAACAACTTCTCTTTACTTGGGCATAATAAAGAATATTTACAGTAATATACAACATCAAGAGAAAAACATCTTCACACAGTGAGATCCAAAACAGAACTACATTAGCCCAATCCAGGTCAGCTCTGCTCATCTCAGCTCCAGGGCTGTGAGCTAATCAACATTGTTACATTTACCCAGCTAGCTTCTGCAAACTTCTGCTAGGTCACAGTGCTGCAAGCTGCAGACTGCTTCTTATATTTCAGCTCTGTACAGGATAAATCTACTGTATGTCCCAATTTCCTGACAAGCTATGTTGCAGAGGCACTAAAAACCCCTGTTAGTGGGTTGCAAAGATGTGTAACAAGACGCTGGCAAGAGTGTCCTCATGTGCATCAGATTTTGTCAATGTGAATCGGTACTTCCTGTCTGCTGTCTCAATGCACCATGGGACTGAGGTCACTTTTCTGGCTGCCCTATCTAGCAATACAACACCCCCTTACTAGAGATGAATGTTATGTAACTGCCCAGTTCTAATTCCCACAGACATAAGTCCACTTACAAAGGTGTAATTCCCCAAGAGGATTCTGGCCAATATTTTCAACCAATCCTCTTTATTTGCAATCAGCAGACCATCAAATCCTCATATTAAAATATGCATTTGATTTAAAAAAGAGCAAGCAGTGCACAATAACACCTCTCAATATTGTAACAGTTAAACAATTCAGTTATACATTAAATCTAGTAAATGCCATTCTGTCTTAAGTAGCCTGGTAAAAATTGTTTGATTTAAAACCTTAGCTACTTCCTCTGTAAACAACTTGTTGGAACATTTCAGCAAAACAATTAAAAGAGACTAAGGAGAGCATCCTGGGAAAAGCTGAAGGTTTTGGGAATATTAGGTCATAATTTTACAATGCTTTATAGCAGGGAAATGTGCCTCCTGACAGTGTTTCCAGCTAAAAATGTCATTGCTTGTTTAGATTGCCATATAGGTTACATGCCAGCCAGATAGTAACTACCGTATTTTTACTGGCAGGAGATGGCATGCATATAGCATGACTGAATTAAAATCTAGGATGTTAGATCTTAAGAACATGTCTGTAGAATTCAGAAACACTGATGTGTTTGTTTTCACCCCTCTACAGAAGGCGTAATGCGCTTTTTCTTAAAAGGGTGTACTTTACCTGGAGATAAATGCAACACCACTACATCAAACAGCAACTGGGTTACTGTGATAAGGAAATGCTGTAACAACCGTGACTTCTGCAATGTTTAAGCCAGCACTGTCAGCTACAATGTCCCTACAGTTGCCGACCTTCCAAGATACCTTCACCATTCTTCATTGCTGCTCTGAAAGCCTTCTTTGCAGACATATGCATGTATTCAGGAATTTGTTTGACCAGTTTTTCCATAAAATGGGAGAAAAACACAAATGGGAGGAAACATTGAGGAGATTATCAGAAAGGAACACAAAAAGCATTCCTGTCCCACAAGCTCTAGACCCATCCCTGTCCTGGCACAATAACCCTTCCCATCACACTTACCTTCACTTCTATCCAAAGGCAGCCCAGGAATGAATGGAGCTTTAATGGAGTTCTCTTCACTTCCTGGATCGAAACCTCAGAAGAAGATGCGAGCATGGGAAATTCAAAAAGAAAAAGAAAAATAACAAGAAAAAAGTTTACACAAGCACATAAATACACTAACAAATAAAATAAAAATAACAAGTAACCTGGGGAGGTTCATAAAAAAAGGGGAAGCCTACCTTGTTTTCACAATCCCACCCAGAAGTGTTCTGGCAGGACCACCCATTGATGCTGTATTCATGCCAGGACAACGGTGTGAGGTTTCAAACACTGGCAATGCCAGCACAGAAACAGAACTGGCCATCTATTGATGGGTTGGCCCATCAATTAAATAGTACAACATAGTAATGCCAGTGGAACGCAAAAGGACATCGTCATCTGATATTGGCATCCTTTGGCATTCTGCTGATGTCATTATGGTGCCACATCAGCCGTGTCTGATAATCTCCTAAAAACCACCAGCCCCCAATAATGATGAAACAGCTTTTTAACAACTCAATAATGTGATGAAATAAATGTGATCAAATATTTTCAGACAACTATATGAAATGGTAATTGTGGCTCAGAGTTTGGGGAAGTTTTGGGATCTTACTTGACAATCAATGATGGTGCAAAGGATTCTGACCCTACTTTTGGCTGTTTATGGAAGTGATGTTCTAGAATTCTTTGTATAGAAGTCTTAACTTTTAGTAGATTCTACTCCCCTCCCACTTGCACAGTTATTGTAATCTTGTGCAGTGGAAATATATTGTGTAAACTGGGAGTGCCTTTATATAAACATTTTCAGCTTTACATTGCTTGTTAATTACATATTCTGGTGCATCAGCAAGAAACTGGAGAAATAATTGTAACACTAGTACCTATAACTGGTGTGTGGAACAGTTAAGCACCTACAGTTTTGGAAGGCAGCCGTGTGTTCTGGTCCTACCAACACTGTCTGAAACTCCATCACCCTCTCTGAGTGCATATTGTTAGATAATTTTCAGTTCTGAATTATTTCTGCTACAAGATGGATGTATGGTGAAACTCCCCAGTTTGGGTTCAACAATGGAGGCACTAGTGAACTGAAGACAGCTTATGTAATAATGCAGCATCAGGTGGACTGTGGCTTGGAAGCTCAGGGTTCTACCCCAGACACACAATTAAACCAACTTTATATAGGATTCTTACAAAAACATCAGCTGAGCAACAAAAGGCTATAAGAATCATACAAATTCACCAATAAGGAACAAGCACTATTTCCAAACTATGTTATGTCAAACTTGTTCTTTATATCTTACTCTGGTATTATAGCAGGTATCTTTTATCAGTAAATGCATGGTTTTAGAACATGGCCCAGAATATTTTGTACATAGAATCATAGAATCATAGAATTGCAGAGTTGGAAGAGACCACGAGGGCCATCCAGTCCAACCCCCTGCCACGCAGGAAATCTTGATCAAAGCATCCATGAGAGATCACTAAGAGCTTGCAATAGTTGTAGTCTAAGCAGACTTTTTCTTCAGCATGGTTACTTTCTGACCTTTTCTCTTTAGACAGTAGCAGGAAGCATCACATAAGGCCTTAATACTATTAGCTAGTCCCAACTACAGGTGATCAATGAATCAACTGCTGATTCAGAGTACTATATTACTGGATAAGCATAGATACACATATCCAGATATGTGCACAATCAAAAAAGTTTAAAAAGTAAATAAATAAAGTGTGCCAGAACAGAATCCTGTCCACTGGATGTCCCACCCCAGCTTAGCTCCAAAGTCAATCGTTGGCCGCCACATGGCCAATAATCTGGATTTCCTCCTCAAATGCGGAGCAAACCACAAATCTTTCAGATCTGGGGTTTCCTGCAGAAACCAAGGTGAAGATGCGAATCATCGAAAACATCATGTGTCAACTGTGTCATGAATATGGGGTGAGTACAGGTTTTATTGCCTGTGAAAACAAGCCCTTGGACAACTTTGCTGAGGTCATCTACCATCTGTACATCATCTTATAAAAGTTTTCTTTCAGACAGCTTAAGTCTTCATAATGCATAACTTGCTTGATCTTCCTGCTCTCTTGGGACTTTATCAGACAAAGTAAATGCCAATAAAAAACTGCATCATTTAGGATGCGATGATAAGACAAAGAGTGAAAATATCAGACTTCCTCACCATTCAGCCATCAATAAGCCATCAATAAAAAGTGACACCTCGTTCACATCCACATGATGCAGCAGGAACAACTGCGTGACGTCTAATAGAATCATAGAATCATAGACTCATAGAATTGCAGAGTTGGAAGAGACCACAAGGGCCATCCAATCCAACCCCCTGCCATGCAGGAAATCACGATCAAAGCATCCCTGACAGATGGCCATCCAGCCTCTGTTTAAAGACCTCCAAGGAAGGAGACCCCACCACACTCCAAGGGAGTGCGTTCCACTGCCGAACAGCTCTTACTGTCAAAAAGTTCCTCCTAATGTTGAGGTGGAATCTCTGTTCCTGGAGCTTTTTGTATTATCATCGTGTCCTTATGGTGCAGTTTTTGCCGTGTCTGATAAAGTCCTATCTCTTGTAACAGCAGTGTCACCACTACCTTCACCTCCTGGCTTACTTGCCCACCATTTAAAGCAGTACTGGCACCTTTGTGCACCTGCTGCTGCTTTAGAAGGAAGACCAGCAGAGAGTAGTTTGAAGTGAAGCACTGGGTTGGCAGAGGAAAGGAAGGGAGGTTTCAAAGTGCAATTGGGGGTGGACAGGAGGGAAGAATTGTACAAAGGTATGGTGAAGCAAGCTGGGAAAGTGGGCAAGTATTACAGGAGGTGCACTCAGTGCGTGCAAAATGCAAGAGAAAGAAGGTATTGACAGCCCAAAGTGAGGGGAAGGAGGGAAAGGAAGGAAATATATAGGTACAAGTAGGGAAGTGCAAGAAACAAGGGAGGGAGGTATGTCAGAAGTGTGAGGTGTTGCAAAGGAGAGAAAAGGAGGTAAGGGAGGGTGAGTGGCATGGTGCAAGGAATAAGAGTAATAGACTTAAGGTGACAGAAGATGGAAGAGTAGGAGTAGTGGTGACGGAAGATGAGACAAGGGACTTTTTTGGACGGGGTTTTGTAATGCGAGCAGCCTCGTCCCCATTGCGAGTGTGCTGCGTGGCAGGGGGTCCCTTTCAGATGATGCTCTCCCCTGCTGATACTGTTGAGGAAGTGCTGGGAGGCTGCAGCGCTATATTTGGTGATTTTCTAATCACAATCAACTTTCGTGATTAGAAATTGCCTGAAAATCTCCTGTGTGGGGAAACTGCTTAATAGTTCCATAAGCATTAAATATTTTTTGAAGATTTATTTTGAGGTGGGGCAGAGGATAACAAGATGAAGGATGGAGCAAAACAGGATAACTGTTTTGGTTTTATAACCTTAGCTTCTACACCAGATCAAGATGAATACATTTAAAAAAAAAAAAACCAATGCAGGTGGCAAATACTAAGGACATCGCTAGATAAAAGTAAATTGTATTTATGGGAAGAAAAAGGGGGAGGGGGAGAGAACAGATTTTTTAAAAGCACACCCTACTTGTTGGGGGTGGCAGGGAGGGCAACCTAGTGAAAGACACCTCCCACACTTTGCCACCACCGAGGAAACCAGGCTCAACTCTTTCCACTGCAGAACAACTCACAGAAGGCCCCACCTGAGTTTTCCCTCTGCCCCTCGCCCATTCTGCCCCCAACCTCTCCTTTTCTCCAACCAGGCAAACAAGAGGTGGGCAGCCTTCAAAAGGCTCGTCCACACCTGAATGTTGCTCCGAAACAGCAGGGGAAGCCAAGTATGAGGCTCTAGGAGCGTGTGTGCTGGGCAGGGGAGGGGTGCACAAGGGGGACCACTTTATCAAGGACCCACAGGGCCCACTTGCCATTGGGCAAGCTGACGCCCTGGCCAGTCATAGAATCATAGAATCATAGAATTGCAGAGTTGGAAGAGACCACGAGGGCCATCCAGTCCAACCCCTGCCACGCAGGAAATCACAATCAAAGCATCCCTGACAGATGGCCATCCAGCCTCTGTTTAAAGACCTCCAAGGAAGGAGACCCCACCACACTCCTAGGGAGTGTGTTCCACTGCCAAACAGCTCTGACTGTCAAAAAGTTCCTCTTAATGTTGAGGTGGAATCTCTGTTCCTGGAGCTTGCATCCATTGCTCCGTATTCCAGTCTCTGGAGCAGCAGAAAACAAGCCTGCTCCATCCTCAATGTGACACCCCTTCAAATGTATATGTTTTGAATACGTTATTCTATTCATATAATCCTGCTTGTTTTTTAATTTGACACCCGTGGTGTTTTCTCTGTTGTGATTCCTCACCAATACTGGTCTGTTGTTGTTGATGATGATGATTCTCAAATTATTTCTTTCTTCAGATCAATCCCATCTATATTTCAATCACCTTTATGGGTGGTCAATAGACCATAAAATCCTCACATGAAAACACACACTGGTAAAAAGACAGATGACAGATGATACCAATTAGGACATCTGGATAATGAAACAGCTAAAACAATCTAATGAGAATTGAATGTAGTTAAAATTGTTCTGTCCTAAGTGATCTAGTAAGGATTGTGAGATTTTAAAACATAGCTATCTTTGTTTTTGGAATCTTGGGGTAATAGAGGAGCCCTGGTGTCACAGTGGTTAAATGCTGGTACTGCAGCAACAACATTGTGAGTTCCATCCTGCAGGGCTCCAAGGTTGACTCAGCTTTCTCTCCTTTTGTAGGTCGGTAAAATGAGTACCCAGATTGATGGGGGCAATTCGCTAACACTTTGTAAAGCACTTAGAGATTGTCTAGTGCTATAAAGCAGTGTAGAAGTTGTAAGTGCTATTGCTAAGAATTTGTAAGCCACTCTGAGAGCCTTTGTGGATGAAGAACGGCGTATAAATACTCTAAATAATATAATATGATATGATATAATATAATATAATATGACTTGGGAAGTACCTGGAAAAAAGCTGAAGGACTGGAAATATTTTGTTTTTCCTAGCTGTTTGATGATTACCACAATGAAAGAATACAAGTAAGAAAGACTCTACTTGAGTTTGCTACAGAGGAAGCATTTATTGTTCAATTTTTTTTCTATCTTCCATGTAGTAAATTAGAGGGGAAGAACATTGAATTTTGTCAAGGGGAAAGTCTTCCTGTATTTAGGAATAATTAACCAAATCAAATAAGGCAGTCCTTCTTGACATGGAAGGCATGATAGACCAAATGAGTAGGGGAAACTCCCCATGCCACTCATTGGAGCTCTTGACAGTCTATATCCCATTGCCTCTGTTTGACAATAAATTTGGCACGATCTAAATCCATGGATAACAAGAGGGAAACCATCTACATTAAATCCCTTATCCGTGAAAGCTCAACCAAGCATTCAACTAAAACTTTCAAATGGATGCAGAACATTCTACTCTTAGAATATGTCTAGCTGATTGTGTTTAATGCATTTTAAGAATTCATATGGATTCATTTTCTGGACTGACATTTTGATTGTGCTTTTTACGTCTTTCTGATGTGATCCCTAATAATGTGAGGGGCTGCAGTACAGGCTATTGTCAATCTGTTCTTCACACATACACTTAGAATGCTGTCTACAAGATTTTGTTCCTCTTGGAAATGAATCATTGGGAGCAATCAAAGATGAACAAGATGAACTCAGTATTTGTTTTTAGACTGAAAACATAAGTTTGGGGGGGTGCCGCTGCTAACAGGAATAATTCATAGTAGGGAAGGACAACTGCATGTGGACCAAAGGTCAATTTGCCCCAACCACCTTAGGGGTTGTAACTTCCTCACCCAGAGTGTGCTGAAATATGTTCTTCTCCATGTTTTTTCCTCAGTAAAATGGTGGCTAGAAGTGAAGCTGTGTCATTTCTGGTCCAACTCCCATGTATTGATTGGAAGACACAATGGAGTGTGACTCCCTTTTTTGCTCTGTTTCCTGCTGCTAGGAATGGCCAACTGGAAAATTTGTCTGGCATCTTGTTCCATCATGGGCTACCCAACCAATTCTCAACAGTTCCCTGATCATGCCTGTCAAGTATGAAGGGTCACGTGGGACCTTCCCATGACTGCCTTTCTGTCCCAAAAGGACTAACTCCACCTCCAACTTGCTCCATAAATGACACAGACCACCATTTTTTCACTACTCTTACATTCTACAGTTCTGCTGACAGGGCCTTCTTCCTTTTGCAAACAAATAATTATCTGAAGGAAAAAAAGATGAACAAGATTCTTCTAATCAGCATATCTATTGTGCTCGGGTCTGTTCTGGGTGAGTAGCAGAAAGGCAAGACTGGAGGGATTTATGAGTGAAGAAAAAATACATGTTTTTGAGGACTTTATTGATTTTGTGAAGGGACCAAAAGACCAAAAGCTCTTTGTCAACATCTGTTGATAAAATAGTTTCTGACAGACTAGAATGGCTCCCCCCTTTCTTAAAAAAACCAAACATGTATTAAATATTTTGAAACAAATAGTTTTCATATAGGTTGCAAGAGGAGGAGGGCAAGGCCATTCAACTGAAAATAAAAACTATTTTTGTCATAGAGCTATTGTTGCTGTGTGTCTTCAAGTCATTTCTGAGTAATAGAGACCCTATGGGGTTTTCTTGGAAAGATTTGTTTAGAGGGGAATTTCTATTGCCTTCTTCTGAGGTTGAGAGAACAAGACATGCTCAAGATCACCCAATGTATATTCATGGCAAAGTGGGGATACAAACTCGGGTCTCCCAGAGTCTTCATCCAACACTCAAACCTCTATCATACACTGGCTCTTGATAAGGAGTGGTATCATTTAAATTAAGAGTCAGCCAATGTGGCAATCCATATGTTGTTGGCCTGGAACCCAGAGCATCATCATACTACTGTTTAGTTATGATGGGTTCAGGATGATGTTCTGTTTTATTCCTCATATCTGCAATTTTAGAAGCTTTGGGATTGCTTATGATTCCTTGAGGCCCTTGGATGAATTGTAGGATAGAAGAACATAAGAGAAATGGTTCAGGCCAAAGGCCTGTTTAGTCCAGCATTCTGTTCTCATAGTGGCCAATTCAATGCTTACCAGTAACCCAAAATGGAACATGAGCGTATTAGCCCCTTGCCATTCTTCCAAGCAAGGGCAACTGAGAGGTATAGCAATAGCAACAGCACTTACATTTCTATACGACCTTATAGAGCTAAGCACTCCCTAAGTGGTTTCCAATGTGTTAGCTAATTGCCCCCAACAAGCTGAGTACGGTACTCATTTACTGACCTACAGAAGGATGGAAGGCTGAGTCAACCTGGAGCCCTGCAGGAATGAACTCACAGTGTTGTGGCTGCAGTACCAAAATCTAATCACTGCACCACCAGGGCGCCTTCAGCTTTTGATGCTGAAGCCACATGGGATTTGTGAAAGTTCAAATAAATCCTTTGATTTTAAAAATAGCACAGGAAAATGTCAGATCATATTCAGTTATAACACTAACATTCTCTGGACTATGCTGCTTTCCTTTCCAACAGTTGATGCTCTCCGCTGCTTGGTTTGCCAAGAATTTGATCCAACGAAATTGAGCCAAGGTTGTCTCCAAGGAAGATCATCTTGTGAAGGAAAAAAATGCAAGACAGAATTTATTCTAAAAGGCATGTTCAATTCTAAATGATCTTCTGCCTGTTTTAACTTTACATTACATTATTAATAATCTGGAGCTGTGTAGTACTAGTCTCGTTCCTTGCTCTAAGTATGCATGTAGCAATCTTTCTCATTGGAGTATTTGCATTTAATGGTAGTTACAAGGTGACCCCCAGACATTAGATTGATACAGAAGGCCTGGAGTGGTTGCCCTTCCCACCACATATTCGGATGAGATTTCATTTCTACCAACAGAATTTAGCATTGCCCCAAATGATTTGTGCCCTGACATCAAGTTCAGGAAAACAGGGAGGAATTGCAGTATCATTGTCTAGATGTAGGTTCATGTTTCAGAGAGGCATTAATAAGAATGTGGCTATACTAACATGTTTGTTTTCTTCCTTTTCTACTGAAGAGGGACAGGAATTTCAGAGGACAGGATGCACCGATGACCCTAATGAGTGTGATGTTACGGAATTTGGACAAGTATCAACAAAATGCTGTAGTGGACCTAACTTCTGCAACGGCTTGGTAACAAGCAGCAGCAAATGAGCATCACTATGAATATGAAACCAATGTTGTTTCTCCTCTACCATGTTGAGATTTTCAAGCTCTCTTCCTATTGTTTCACAGATCTTGTGGGGAGATGGTAGAGATCCAAATGGTGTGTTCTTCTTCCACCATACAGCCTCCAAGCTCTTGCAACTGGATTACTCAGTCTGAAATACTAATGTAATTCCACTAAAAAGAAATAGTGGTAGCTGGTGGTTGGGTGCCAGTGTAGTGGTGAATCTACTCTGGGGTTTAGACTCAATATTAAAAACATTCTCCCAAATGCTTCTAGAATGGAACAATTGGGATGGGAAGTCAAAGGTTTTCACATCCGGCATCCATAGATTTTCCTTGTTTTTTTTTCCGGGCTGTGAGGACGTGTTCTGGAATAGTTTCTTTCTGACGTTTCGCCTGCATCTGTGGCATCTCTGAACGTCAGAAAGAAACTATTCCAGAACACAGCCTCAAAGCCTGGAAAAAACCCAAGGAAAATCTACAGTTGGGATGGGCTTTGAGAACTTATTTAAAGTTTGGACTAAAACCCAGCGTGAACTCATTTCACAAGTATTGTTGGTTAAAATTTTCATTTTTTTAAAATGTTTGCTTTTGCAAGACCCCTCCTGTCCTTAGGATGTTGGGTTTATTCATTCGCTCCATGATATCCACCTAAGTATCAGTAGCCAAGAAAGGTGGTTGTGCTTTCCAATGGGTTATTTGGCTGTGGCAGTATGGGCAGGGGAAATTGTGAAGAAGCTGCTGGTGGGCACCCAGAATGGTTTTGAAGACAAAAGAGGGGGTTCTGGGAACATTACATAGATTCCCAGAACTTGGGGTAGGGGAAAGACTTCCTCTTGGGGGCTGAATAGGTCATGCACATACAGTCTTGGGACTCAGGGCTGAGCTGACAGATTTCAAGGATGGGTGAGGCTCATTTTCAACCATTTAGATTTAACAATTGTCCTACTTTCCATATTGCAGATCTGGTTCTATGTTCTTTTAATAAAGCTGTGGTACTACTTCACTCCATCCTTTTCTGACTTTTTTTTTCTGGGTATGGAATTTTAACCATGCAATCAAAATGAAATATCAACATCTCCCTTCACTCAAACATCTTTGACATTTTGTAATTTAGATTTAGATTTTGAAATTTGGATTCAATGTTTACTACTGCAGCTCCAGGTGTTTCTATGAAACTCTTGATTGTTTGATTTTTATTACATATCAAATGCCATTGGATGCCAGCTAGCAATTGGTGAGATTACCAACAAATTCTGTGAAACCTCAATCTAAGACCAGCTACTAAGGTCAACTGAGCATCCCAGACTTTATGTCCTGTCTTAGTAGCCAGCCAGGGAAGAGTGTTCAGCAGAATGCAATCGCTGTCTTACCAGAGCTTCCAACCAAGCATTTAAGAGTTCTCAATAACAAAGCCAATCTGACTCCACAGGAGAAAGCAATCAGTCAAGGTGTGAAATCCAAAGGGTTGTCAGTAGCAAAGTCAGGTCAGGAAACAGGTTTTCAAAGTCCTGGAAGCCCATCAGCCAAGAATGCAGAGCAAAGTATGTTGGACCTTCAAGAAAGGTTGTTTGTCAGCAACAACCTGCCAAAAGTGAGGCTGGGATATTTTTTGTCTGAAATCCTTCCTCAGCTGATGCCTGGTTAATGCACATTTTCTATAAATATGCTCCAAGTGACGCAAACCCTCACTTTCTTGTGTATGTTGATTTACTGTACGTATTGACTGGTTTGAGGCTGCTGAAGAGTTTACCTGTTTGTCTCCTGCATTGGCACATCTCTCTGCCCTTCAATTTCCCTGTCAGGATCTCTGCATGGGTCGTGAGAGTTAAGCCTGACACCCTCTTTGCCTCATTGTCTGTGTCATAATCCAGACTGGGGGTCTGGGAGGGAGGCCTGACATTCATGTAGAAAGACTTGGAGTGATGCAAATAGGGCACATTTTTTATCAGATTAGTCTAGCATTCATTCCACAGTGTTTTTCAAAGGTAGAAACAGCACCTTACTAAAGATTTTGCATTATAAAAACACCACAACCAGATCATATCAGAAATAAAGTGCTGCCCCAATTAAATTGGCATTACTAACTAGAGTAGGCCCATTCTATCCCTGGATACCCTTGAGGGGTGGCTTACCATTTAACAAACTTCCACAGTACCTGGCAACCTGGCTAGCATGGTATATACCATCTAGGAATCTCAGGTCCAGAGGAAAATATAGATTAGCCCTATACAAAAGCTTCAATAAAAGTATAAAGATTTTTTTTTTAATTAATCAATGGATAAAGTTAAGAGTATTAAACATGAAAAACGTTAAAGACAACATAGAAACGTTAAAAATATCAGCACATAGTATTAAAAGCCCACCCTGGTCAGTTCTAAAAGCCTGAGAGCAGAAAAATGTTTTATCTCGCTGACGGAAGAAGAGCAAGGATGGAGCCATCCTGGCTTCTCTGTGGGGGGAGTTCCACGGTCTGGGAACAGCCACCAAGAAGGCCCTTTCCATTGTTCCCACCAGATTGAAAAGGTGGTGGAACAGAAAAGGGCCTCTCCAGAAGATCTTAGAGCTCTAATGGGCTCATGAAGGGAGCTGCAATCCTTCAAATAGCATGTATAGGGCTTTTGTAGGTCAAAACCAGAAGTGGCCCATTAGCCCCTGGAGCCATTGCAACCAGTTAGATGTGTATTCCCTGTAGCTGGCTCCAGTTAACAATCTGGCCACAGCTCTTTGGGAAAACAGACTTTCTGAGCACTTTCAAAGGCAGCACATTACAATAATGCAAACGGGATGTAAACACAGCATGTGTTACCATGGCCAGATCCGACCTCTCCAGGAACAGGTAAAGTGGGCACACCAGCTTTAACTCGAAGGCACTTCTGCTTACCATTGAGACCTGGGCCTGAAGGCTCAGGACTGAATCTATGAATACCCCCAAACTGTGAACTTGTGTTTTCAGGGGGGTGGAACCCCATCTAATGCAGGCTGAATCCCTATTCCCATATCTGTCTTTCAACAGACCGGGAGCACATCTATCTGATCTGGATGAAGCTTCAGATTCTTTGCACTCATCCAGACCATCATAGTTTCCCTGTTTGGCACAGGCATCAGTTTAGCACAGAAACTGCTTCCCTGAAATTAGGTGGAAAGGAGTAATAGAGCTTGGTATCATCAGCATACTGATGACACCTGACCTCCAACTTCTCCCTGTGGTTTCATGTAGATGTTAGATAGCATTGATGACAAACAGAACAGAGAGGGACTTCACAGGTCAATGGACACAGAGTTGAACAGGAATCGCCCGACACTGCCCTTTGAGAATGCCACTCCATGAAGTATTGGAGCCACTGTAGATCAGTACCTCCAATCCCCACTCCCAGAGAGGTGACTCAGAAGGATACTATAGTCTGAGAGCCATTGAGAGATCCAGGAGAACCAAGTGGGGCACAATCCCCCATCCAGTTTCCTGTGTAGGACATCAATTAAGGCAACGAAAGATGTGCCATAACCAGGTCTGAAACCAGAGTGAAATGGATCTAGATAATCCGCCTCATCCAGGAAACCCTGGAGTTGAGAAGTTACCACACACTCTAGGACCTTGCCCCAAAATGGAAGGTGGGAGACTGCCCTATACTTATCAAATATAGTAGGATCCAGGGAAGGTTTCTGTTTTTGTTTCATAAGAGATCTTTACAGCAGCATCCTTCATGTATAGGGGATCCTTGCCTTGTTTTGAAGAGGCAATCACGCCCCTTACTCACTTACTTAGCACTCATTTGCTGCCATGCAGAAAAACCTGCTCAGCAATGCTGACAGAGATTAACCCCACAGCTTCACCTAACTCAGTCTCTGTAATACATGCCTGGTCAGCACATTCATCCAGGATCATGTTTGGATGGAAGCTGTTTTACCATTCATCAACCGGACATCAAGCACCAAATAGGCATTCCTGTACATCAGAACTGATAAAACAATGGTCATGCTGTTCTTTCCCTCAGGGTTGTACATTTTGATATTCACAAATTATTTCCTTCTTGAGATCAGTCCCATCTATACTTCAATCATCTTTATTTGTGGTCAATAGGCCATAAAATCTTCAGATGAAATCACATATTGGTAAAAAGGCATACAATACCCATTAGAACATTTGAATATTAAAAGAGCTAAAACAATTCAGTGATATTCAATCTACTTTAAAATATTCTGCCATTAAGTGAGCTAGTAAGAATTGTCAGATTTCAAAATCTAGCAACATGCTCTGTAAATCACTTGGAATCTTGGAGCAATATAATTAACAGAGGACTTTATCAGATGCAGCAAAAAATGCATCATAAGGATGGGACAATAACACAAATAGGGTGGAATTATCAGAAGATGACATCGTCCAGTTGTTCCAGCAGCATAGCGCAGGCGTGATTAAGTTGTCACTTTTTATTGATGGCTTTCCCTATCAATACAAAAGTGACACCTTATTCACGGCAGCACCACACAGCAGGAATGGATGAGGATACGGGTGTCTGATAATTTTGCCCTTTAGGCTATTGTCCTGTCCTTATGACAAGATTTTGGATGCACTTTGGCTGTGTTTTCCCACTTCTGATAAAGTCCAGAGACTCAGGGGAATAACCTGGGAAAAGCTGAAAGTCTAGAAATATTCAGTCTTTCCTAGCCCGTTGATGACCACCACTATGAAAGAATACATAGACTCTACTTGACCCTTGTTACAGTGGGCAACATCACGCTGGGGTATAACCTTTATAGGAGAAACAGGCCAAACAGGAAAGGAGGAGGAATAGCATTATATGTCAGGGATATTTACACCAGTGAAGTGATCCATGACATCAATACTGGAAGCCAGGTGGAGAGTGTCTGGATAAAAATTAAAGGGGAGGGAAACAACAGGAATGTTATTGTGGGACTCTACTACAGACCCCCAAATCAGACGGAGGAATTGGATGTTGCCTTTCTAGAACAGATGAACACACATGCAGAAAGGAGAGATGTAGTAGTGATGGGGGACTTCAACTATCCTGATATTTGCTGGCAATCTAACTCAGCCAAAACTACAAGGTCTAGCAAATTCCTTACATGCCTGGAAGACAATTTCATGGTCCAAAAGGTGGAAGAGGCAACAAGGGGGTCAGCTATTTTAGATCTGATCCTAACCAACAGAGATGACCTGGTTAATGGGGTGCAAGTGGTGGGATCCTTAGGTGAGAGTGATCATGTTCTCCTGGAGTTTGTTATACAATGGAAAGGAGAAGCCAGGCATAGTCAGACACACATTCTTGACTTTAGGAGAGCTGATTTCAATAAACTCAGGGAAATACTGGGGGTGATCCCATGGACAGGAATACTAAAAGAGAAGAGACCTCAAGACGGATGGGACTTTCTCAAAAGGGAGATACTGAAGGCACAATTTCAAACAGTACCATTGAGGAAGAAAAATGGGAGGTGTCTCAAGAAACCAGGATGGATGACTAAAGAACTTTCAATGGAGCTAAGTTTTAAAAGGAACATGTATAGGAAATGGAAAGGGGGGGAAATCACCAAAGAAGAATTCAAACAGATAGCGAACACGTGCTCAGCAATGGCTCCTCTTCGTCTTGGAAAGATGTGACCAGTGGGGTGCCACAGGGTTCTGTCCTGGGCCCAGTGCTATTCAGCATCATTATCAATGACTTGGATGAGGGAATTAGGGGCATACTGATTAAATTTGCAGATGACACCAAATTGGGAGGAGTAGCTAATACCCTAGAGGACAGGATCAAAATTCAGAATGACCTGGATAGACTGGAGAGCTGGGCCAAAGCTAACAAAATGAAATTCAATACGGAGAAATGTAAAGTACTGCATTTAGGGCGGCAAAATGAAATGCATAAATATAGGATGGGAGAGACCTGGCTGAATGAGACTACATGCGAAAGGGATCTAGGAGTCCTAGTAGACCACAAGTTGAACATGAGCCAACAGTGTGATGCGGCAGCTAAAAAGGCCAATGCGATTTTGGGCTGTATCAGTAGAAGTATAGTGTCTAGATCAAGGGAAGTAATAGTGCCACTCTATTCTGCCTTGGTCAGACCTCACTTAGAATACTGTGTCCAGTTCTGGGCACCACAATTCAGAAAGGATATTGACAAATTGGAGCGTGTCCAGAGAAGGGCAACTAAAATGGTGAAAGGTCTGGAAACGATGCCTTATGAGGAGAGACTTAGGGAGCTGGGTATGTTTAGCCTGGAAAAAAGACAGTTAAGAGGCGATATGATAGCCCTGTTTAAGTATTTGAAGGGATGTCACGCTGAGGATGGAGCAGGCTTGTTTTCTGCTGCTCCAGAGACTGGAACACGGAGCAATGGGTGCAAGCTCCAGGAACAGAGATTCCACCTCAACATGAGGAGGAACTTTTTGACAGTAAGAGCTGTTTGGCAGTGGAACGCACTCCCTCGGAGTGTGGTGGGGTCTGCTTCCTTGGAGGTCTTTAAACAGAGGCTGGATGGCCATCTGTCGGGGATGCTTTGATCAAGATTTCCTGCATGGCAGGGGGTTGGACTGGATGGCCCTCGTGGTCTCTTCCAACTCTGCAATTCTATGATTCTATGATTCTATGATTCTATGATTCTATTGTTCAATGGAGTTTTATTGCATGTTTCAATTAATAAATTAGAGAGGAGAACGTTATATCTTGCCAAGGAGAAAAACTTCCTTTATTTAGGAATAATTAATCAACCCAAATGATTATGTCATGATAAAAATCATGATAAAAACCTGACAAAAGTCATGATAATAACAAATGAGTTAGTAAAACAAAGTCCCCATGCCACTCCTTGGAGCCCTTGATGTCCTATACCCCCCAAGAGTCTGTTTGACAATAGATCTGGCACCGTCTAAATCTTTGGATAACAAGCAGGAGGGAAACCATCTATATTAAATCCTTTGTCATTCATGGAAGCTCATTATGTTGATCACCAAGCATTCAACTGTTGCCTTCAAATGAGCACAGAACATCCTGTTCTTAGAATGGCTCTTGTTGATTGAGCTTAATGCATTTTGAGAACACATATGGACTCACTTTCTGGATGGACTTCTTTTCAGTGATTTTTAAGTCCATCTGACTTGATCCTTAATAATGTGAGCGGCTGCAGTAAATCGGCTATTGTCAGGGGTTAATTTTTCCCTAACCACCCTGTGGGCCTCAATCTCCACCCACAGCATGCCAAAATTCATTCTTTTCCCAGGCTACATAGATGAAGAAGGTTTAAAAGGAACATGAAAGAATCAACACTCTGTTCCCTCCAGTTCTCTTCCCACCGGGATCCCCTGTGATTACTCTCAAGACCTCTGGGTCCAGCTCCCATTTATTGCCTGAAACAGACATTGGTGTAAGACTCCCTTTCTGTTCTACTGGGCTGCTATTAGAAACAGAGAACTGGAAAACTGGTCTGGCATCTTGTTCCATCATGGGCTACCCAACCAGTTCTCAATAGTTGCCTGATCATGCCTGTCAAGTATGAAGGGTCATTTGGGACCTTCCCATGACTGCCTTCACGTCTTAAGAGGACTAACTCCACCTCCAACTTGCTCCATAAATAACACAGACCACATTCTTTTCACTACTCTTACATTCTACAATTCTGCTGACAGGACCTTCTTCCTTTTGCAAACGAATAATTATCTGAAGGAAAAAAAGATGAATAAGATTCTTCTCCTCAGCATATCTATTGTGCTCGGGTCTGTTATGGGTGAGTAGCAGAAAGGCAAGACTGGAGGGGTTTATGAGTGAGGAAGAAATACGTACATGTTTTTGAGGACTACCCATTAAATAGCTCTAAGGTTATTCCTTCCATAAACCTTGAAAGAGAAGGACGCTATGCCCAAGCAACAAGTCTTAAAAAGGGATCAATAGTCTCCTCATTGGTTTTACAGAGGCCTCAACGTGCCCAGAATACCTAAAGTGATAAATTACTTGGTCAATGTGATTGTCAAAGGGTCACTTCTATTCATTACAGGAGAAATCTGAATGCACCGCTCATGCACCTTTATTTATGGGACAAGCCTTTGTGGACTGCCAACATTTCAATGTTGCGTCTTGCCTCCTGTTGAACTTCCATGGTTCTCCTGAGGGGCCCAGTGCTTTCGTCACTTTCCCCTCGCCCTGACTAGGACAAGATTTGGTCATTCTTCTTTGTCCTATTGTTACTTCAGTTGGGAACCTATTGATAATATTAATTAGAAAAAATGGTAAAACGATTTCCTACGTGGCAGTGGGTTGGACTGGATGGCCCTCGTGGTCTCTTCCAATTCTACAATTCTATGATTCTATGATTCTATGATTATTCAGCTCCCAATAGCCAGGGTGCCAGTTACATGACAGAAATTGTCACGGTGCTTACCGTGACTTTGTGATCACGAATCTGCCCCTCGCTGTTTATACGATTTATGTCATTGATCTGGATATCCCGCGTGGTCCCGTGACTGATATTTACATGTCCAAAGTTCCGGTTTTGTTTAGGTTTTAATATTTTTTTTGGCTGTCAAATAAAGATGCGATTACTCGTGTTTTCACAACCTCGGTGACACACTTCCTTTAGAGTTACGCGCCACGAGTGATGCTATTGGCTGGCTGGGAGGGGGAGAGAGGGGGGCAGAGGTTTGTTATTCCCCCTTGCTTCTTTAAAATTTTAACCCTTTCAGAAGAGGCAGAAAGCATTTTGAAAGATCCAGACAGATCTTTCGCTCAGACGCAGGGCTTTCCTTTTGAAATCAAGCTGAGTGCTTTGAAATCAAGCTGAGTGCTTTCCTTTTGAAATCAAGCCACTTGGGTTTCCCCTTGCCTCTTTAAAATATTAACCCTAACAGCAGGCTGCAGAGATTTCAAGCTGGCTATAGGCAGGCGTTTTGAAAGACACAAACACAGAGAGGGGGAATTAAAGGGTGCTAATTCGCTCAGAGGCTTGAATATTTTAATGTGCCTGTTCTTACCCAGGGAGGTGACCAAGGCAGGGGATGAATGGGCAATGACGATCGCTCTGTAACATGCAGTTGAGGAAAAGGTAAAGCTGAAGGGTTTGCAGTGTAGAAATCCATTTAAAAAGGTGATTGAGTACATTCGCGCGCACACACACACACACATCAACCTTCGTGCAGCTGGAAGGGATGCCTTTGTTTTCAGCTGGTGAGGCTGGATCTGTTGAACGGGTGACTGACCCCTCCTTTTCTGGTCGCTGATCTCTAAGCCCGCCCCCAGTCACCATTTCCGGTCATCCCCTAGTACCGAGACATTTTGTCCCAGGCTGTTTATATTTCTGATTGTCCGAATCCTCCCGTGACTTTTTTTAAAAACCGGCACAAACCGTGGGACTGGAAGTCCCGCAGGTTGAGGGATAAAAGGTGGCCCCCCTTCCGAAAATCATGTACCCGACCCGATGTACGTGTAAACTGCCAGGAATCGACACGAATTCTTCACAGGAGATTTTCATCATGTAAACGGCCCCCAGGTCTTCCTCATAATCTCTCTATAAGCATTAGTCATGGGAGATTGTTCTGGGTTCATAGCAAGCACAATCTCAGCTTCAATATCTTTTTTTTCCAGAGCAAAGCTGTACATTACACACCAACACTTTTGACAGGATTAGTTTTATTCCAGCGCAGATTTTGACACCATGCGCTCTCAGGACTTGAATAAGCATTGATTTTGTGATAGGACCAAAAGCTCAAAAGCTCTTTGTCAATATCTGTTGATAAAATAGCTCCTGACAGACTAGAATGGCTCCTCCCTTTCTTAAAAAACAAAACATATATTAAATATTTTGAAACAAATGGTTTTCATATAGGTTGCAAGAGGAGGAGGGGAAGGCCATTCAACTGAAAATAAAAACTGTTTTTGTCATAGAGCTGTTGTTGGTGTGTGTCTTCAAGTCATTTCTGAGTTATGGAGACCCTACGGCAAAGCTATTATGGGGTTTTCTTGGAAAGATTTGTTTAAAGGGAATTTCTATTGCCTACCTCTGAAGCTGAGTGAAGGTGACCTGCTCAAGATCACCCAGTGGGTATCCATTGCCAAGCAGGGATTGAAACTCAGGTCTCTCAGAGATGTAGCCCAGCACTCAAACCATGACTGCACACTAGCTCTTGATAAAGAGTGGTATCCCTTAAATCAAGAGTCACCACATGTGGCACTCCAGGTGTTGTTGGGCTGGAACCCAGAGCATTATCGTACTACTGTTTAGTTACGATGAATTCTGGATGACATTCTTGTTTTATTCACCTTAATCTTAATTTTAAAATCTTTGGAATTGCACATGGTGTCTTAAGGTCCTTGGGTGAATTATAGGATAGAACATAAAAGAAATGGATCAGACCAAAGACCTATCCAGTGCAGCATTCTCTTCTCATAGTGCCCAATCCAATGCTTATGGGAAATCCAAAATGGAACATGAGGGTATTAGCCCCTTCCCATTTTCCCCCAGCAAGGGGCACCAAGAGTTATTCAGCTTCTGACACTGAAGGTAATATACTGAAGCCACATGGAATTTGTGAAAGTACAAATAAATCCTTTGATATATTTATATATATTAAATAGCTTTGGAAAATGTCAGATTATCTTCAGTTGTAAAACTAACTTTTCAGGCTATTGGTACATGCAGTTAGATTTATTCTGTGAAGAACTTTGCACAAATCTGCAAAACTAAACGACAGTTGCAAAAGTATTCCTTTTGATTAGCTCACAGCCCTGGAGCTGAGTTTTGCAGGGGATTCTGCAGATCTGGGTGTGGTTTTAGTTTGTCTCATGGAGTTGAATTGAAAAGTCCTATTTTGACTTCTCTGAGTGAAGATGGTTTTTCTTCTGTGAATGCTGTAATATATTGTTAGTAGTCTTTATTATGCTCAAATAAAGGACAATAAGATTTTAGATATAAGCCTGTGTCTTTTCCTTATTCTGATGCCTGGAGGAACATTTACTCTGCTACCATTTATTGCTGCCTGAGTCCTGTTTTGGTTCTCAGTGCGTGCTCTAACCTGTCATAACTCTCTCTGGACTATGTTGCTTTTCTTTCCAACAGCTGATGCTATCCGCTGCTGGGTTTGCGACCATTTTACTCCAGGCAAAGGTTGTCTCCAAATATTAACAGGTTGTGAGGCAAAAATATGCAAGATATTAACTGTTGATACAGGTATGTTGAATTCCAAATGACATTTTGCCTGTTACTTTTACCTTACATTATTAGTATTCTGGAGCTATGTAGTACTAGTCTCTTTCCTTGTTCCAACAGCATTTAGCCATCCCTCTTGTTGGAGTATTTGCAGTTAATGGTAGTTACAAGGTGACCTCCCAACATGATAGAGTGATCCAGGAATGCCACATATTCCTGGCACATATTCGGATGAGATTTCATTTCTACCAATGGACTTCTGCATTGCCACAAGTGACTTCTGCCCTGAGATCAAGTTCAGGAAAACAAGGAGGAATTGCATTATCATTGTCTAGATGTAGGTTCATGTTTCAGAGGGGCATTAATAAGAATGTGGCTATACTAACACATTTGTTTTCCTCCTTTTCTACAGGAGATGGATTGTACTATCAGAAGTATGGATGCGCCAAGGACCGAAAGGAATGTTGCACACCAACCAACCTTGGCTATACGTATTCAACAGAATGCTGTGATGATAAAAGCTACTGCAATACCCCAAAAAAGAAAAGCAAAGAAGCATCAGAATGAATATGAAACCAATGTTGTTTCCCCTTACCTTATCCAGTTTTTCAAGCCTTCTTTCTATTGTTTAACAGATCTTGTGGGGAGATGGTGGAGATCAACAATGGTGTGTTCATCTTCCACCATACAGCCTCCAATTTCTTACAACTGGATTACTTGGTCTTTAATACTAATGTAATTCCACTAAAAAGAAATTGTTGTAGCTGGAGGTTCAGTGTCAGTGTAGTGGTGAATCTACTCCGGAGTTTAGACTCACTATTAAAAACATCCTCCCAAACGCTTCTAGAAAGGAGCAGTTGGGATGGGCTTTGAGAAATTCTTTAAAGTTTGAACTAAAACCCAAAGTGAACTCATTTCACAAGTATTGTTGGTTAAAATTTATTTTTTAATTTGTAAAAATGTTTTCTTTTTCAATACCCCTTCTGCCCTTCGGATGTTGGGTTTATTCATCTGATCCATGCTATCTGCCTAAGTGTCAGTAGCCAAGAAAGGTGGTTGTGCCTTCCAATGGGTTATTTGGCTGTGGTGGTATGGGCAGGGGAAATTGTGAAGAAGCTGCTGGTGGGCACCCAGAATGGTTTTGAAGGCAAAAGAGGGGGTTCTGGGAACTTTACCTACATTCCCAGAACTTGGGGTAGGGGAAAGACTTCCTCTTGGGGGCTGAGCTGACAGATGTCAAGGGTGGTGAGGCTCATTTTCAAGCGTTTAGGTTTAACAATTGCCCTACTTTCCATATTGCAGATCTGGTTCTATGTTCTTTCAATAAAGCTGTGGCACTGCTTCACTCCATCCTTTTCTGACCTTTTTTGGGGGAGTGTATGGAATTTTAACTGTGCAATCAAGATGAAATATCAACATCTACCCTCACTCAAACATCTTTGTAATTTAGATTTTGAAATTTTGATTCAGTGTTTACTACTGCAGTTCCAAGTGTTTGCTATGAGACTCTTGAGCTTGCCTTGTTGTGAAGAGGTTTTAATCACTCCCCTTACTCACTCACTTGCTGCTGTGCAGAAAAAAAAAACGATTGGCAAAGATGAGAGAGATTAACCCCCCCAGCCTTATCCAAGCAGGTCTTGGGTAATACATGCCAGGTTAGGACATTCATCCAGGATCAATTTTTGGATGGAAGCTGTTTTTCAACTTGACATCAAGCACCAAATTGTCATTCCTCTATATCAGAACTGATAAAACACTGGTTATGCCATTCTTTCCCTCAGAGTTGTACATTTTAGTATTCTCAAATTTGTCCTTCTTCAGATCCATCCCATCTATACTTCAATCATCTTGATAAAATTTTCGGATGAAAACACACAGTGGTAAAAAGATATACAATCCCATTAGAACAGCCAAATACTAAAACAGTTAAAACAATCCAGTGATAATTCAATCTACTTAAAAATATTTTGCCATTAAAAGATCTAGTAGGAATTGACAGATTGCGGAATTTAGCAACCTGCTCTGTAGGTAACTTGGAACCTTGGAGCAATATAATGAACAGAGTCTCAGGGGAACAACCTGGAAGAAGGGATCAGGAGGCAGCAGCTATTAGTAGTATACCTGTGTAGCTCTCATCAAAATGATCGACAGCTGTCAAAATGGCTTAGCCCCGCCCCCGGAAGTGGTTAGAGGTGGGACTTCCTGTTTAGGCGGGACTTCCTGTGTAGGCGGTACTTCCTGTTTAGGCGGGACTTCCTGTCATGGGCTGAACTTCCTTTTGGGACGTAACTTCCTGTGGGCCAAACTTCCTGTTTGGGCGGGACTTCCTGTCATGGGCTGAACTTCCTTTTGGGACGTAACTTCCTGTGGGCTGAACTTCCTGTTTGGGCGGAACATATGGTACAGGTCATGTGATCCCCTGTAGGAAGTAACTCCCCCTGCCCGACCAATAGGCTCTATTTTTATACCCCACGTGGTCCTAACCGTGCAATGTCCAACTGGTGGCCTGATTGGTTGCAGCGGGGGTCCCGTGACCCCTTGTGGAACTCCCCTGCACTACTCGCGGCCAATAGGGAGGAATATCGGCCGCCTCATATGCACGTGGGCCAAAACGGCCAATAGGAGAACAGACAGCGAGATATATTGCAGAGGGAGAAGCGACCATTTTTTGCATGCCCAGACACGTTCTGCTGAGGCAAGATGCAGGGATCAAGCACTCCTCAGAGGTTTCCCCGGAGAATAAAACCAACTCCGGCCCCATCCTGGCCATTACATGTTGGTCCTATGGGATTTTCTGATCCTCCTGCACCTTTGGGACAATTTTATCAAAACCCTGAAAATGCACGCTCATCATCCTGGAGTATGGCTTCCGCTGAGGAGATGCAAGGATCAAGCACCCCCCAGAGATTTCCCTGGAGACCGAAGCCAGCTAAGACCTCATCCTGGCCATTACATGATGGTCCTATGGGCTTTTCTGACCCTCCTGCACCTTTGGGACAATTTTATCAAAACCCTGAAAATGCACACACAGAAACCCGGAGTATGTCTCCCATTGATGACGACTCCTGTCTTGAGTGTGATTGCCGTTGTAATTTAAAAACACTTTTTAAGGCTGTAGAAAAGGCGGTAGCTGTTCACACTCCTCAGAACCAGGGGGCATCTTCTAATGCCACAGATGCTTCGGATGGCACAAGCGTTTTGAAACCGGCCACTCAGACTGAAGAGGAAGATCCTAAGCTGCCTCTGCCTACTCTAGAGGAAGACCCTTTGAACAAATGCATGGACACAGAATCTGTCTACCAGAGCTTGATGGTAAGAGTTTTATGTTCTTAAAATTGTAATGTTAGTGTGCGGACTATCAGGAGAGAGAGAGCATATTTTGTTGTTCTTCCTAAGAAAGTTTTTTCTTATTCCTTTTTTCTACACAGATGGAAGAAGAAATGGAGGCTGATGGTGTTGTAAAACAAGCTGACAAGAGCACACAGACCGATGTTGCTGACAAGAGTAAACAGGTTATAAAATGTTGCACCCACTCCTGAACAGTAGATATGTTCCTATTCTTTCTACCAATAAAATGTTGTTTGTGTTTCACTTGTGTGTTCATACTGCAAAATTAGCTGCGAAAATGACTGGGCATGAAAAAGTCCTGAGTGATATATATTATTCTCCAGGGGAAGTTGGGAGCTTCGGGGGAGTGAACTCCCTACTTCAGGAAGCCAAAAAACAGAGCAAAAAGCTTAAGAGAAGGGAAGTTTCTCAATGGCTTTCTGGTCAAGATGCTTACACACTACACAAGCCAGCCAAAATTCATTTTAAAAGAAATAAGATTATTGTAGCAAAAGTGGATTCCCAATGGCAGGCCGATTTAGTTGATATGCGTCAGTTTTCTAAGCATAACAAAGGGTACAAGTACATTTTAACAGTAATAGATATTCTGTCCAAATATGCCTGGGCTTCAGCTTTAAAGGGCAAGACCGGTAGAGAGGTGTCCAATGCCTTTAACAGAATTTTCAGGCAAGATGGAAGAAAACCTGACAAACTATAAACAGATCGTGGCCGGGAGTTTCTAAACAATGCTGTAAGTAACCTATTAAAGCAGCACAAGATTCATCACTTTGTCACCAATAATGACGTTAAGGCTGGGGTTATTGAGAGATTTAATCGTACTCTAAAAACAAAAATGTGGAGGTATTTCACAGCTATATAGGTAAATAATACATTTACCTATATTGATGTGCTTCCACTGTTTCTAAGAAGTTATAACCAAAGTTTTCACAGAACCATAAAAGCAAGGCCTGTAGATGTTAATGATTCTAACACTCTAGCAGTGTGGAAAACAGTCTATGGGGATACTGTCAAAACAAAAGAGGAGTTTCCGACACTCAGAAAAGGAGATCATGTGAGGATTTCTAAAAGCAAGGGTGTTTTTGCCAAGGGATATGAACAGAATTTCACCCCAGAAGTATTCATTGTGGATCAGGTCATCAGAAGTGCAAAGAGGCCTGTTTTCCTGCTGAAAGATTATCACGGAGAGGCTGTTGTTGGGAGTTTTTATCCTGAAGAGTTACAAAAGGTTAATGTGAAAGAGGATCAAGTTTACAGGATTGAAAAAATTCTAGACACTAAAGGGCGGGGGAGGAGAAAACAGCATCTGGTTAAATGGTTAGGCTGGCCTAGTAAGTTTAACAGTTGGGTGCCTGCATCAGAAGTTGGTGAAGCTGTGTAGAAATTACGGGGGGAAATGGGAGATGGTGAATTTTATATTACACTCCCTAGCAATGCCTGTGCCTCAGTATTTCCACAGAATACAATTTCAAACTTTACTATTTCTTTAGCAAGATCCCTGGAACTTCCCGGTGAGTGGGAGGTAGGTCTAGCAGAGATACATTATCCACATACCTGGAATACTTTCAATGCTGATATAAAATTTGAGATTGCAAATGAGAACAAGACATGGCCCTTTATTCTGCAACATGGTTATTATTCCACTATCCCTGAACTATTGGAAAACATGAACAGCCTTATAAGAGTGTTGTGACCACCCTGGTGTGGTTCTGCACTAAAATCAGGTGACAAGAAAGGTTAGGTTAAAAGGCGAGGGGTCGTACACAATCCTAGCTGGAGGAAGATTAGCCCAGATATTAGGCTTGATTTCCAACCGACATGTTAAAAATCCACCTTTCAATGCTGACATCACTGGAGGTTTCAACACTTTATATGTTTACACTGATATTGTGGAGCATCAGATAGTGGGAGACTTCTATGTCCCTTTGTTGCGCTCCGTACCTATACGTGGACAGAGTAACGAGTGTGTCACTATCGTTTATGACAAACCTCACTACATCCCTTTAAGCAAGCATCATATTGACACCATCACCATTGAGATAAAGACAGACCAGAACAAAAAAGTGCCATTTCGATTTGGTAAGGTGCTTGTGAAGCTACACTTCCGCCCTAGGAGAGGACTAAATCTTTAAAATGGTGATCTTGAAATCATATGGAGACCCAACACTTTATAGGGATTATTACAGGGCCCAGGCAGGAAATGGTCTTCCAGGGTATCATGGGGTGCCTGTAATGTATGGGTCTGGGCTTGGTGGGATTTTCAGAAGCCTTTTCAGAAAAGCGGTCCCGCTTTTGAAAAGAGGTCTGAGCATTGTTAAACCCCATGTTAAATCAGCTGTTCATAATATTGCTAAAGATATGGCTGGTGAAGTTACGCAGGCTGTGATAAATAAAATGAACTCCACAACCCCACAAGAGGGATCAGGTCTGATGTATATTCAAAGGAGGAAGGGTCAAAAAAGAAAAGCATCACGGGTGAGGTTAATAGGCCCTCCCCGTGCCCTTAAAAGAAAATGCAGAAGAAAGAAAACCCAGAAGCGGAGAGCTGTAAGAAAGAGGAGGAGGCCGCAGCCACACCGTTCATCAGTTAAGAGAGATATATTTTAAAACCACCAACATGGCTTTTATCCACAATGGTTCTGAAGAATGCACTAAATCTGAATTAGATCTATTTACCATTGGACCTACACAGACGAGTATTGAGAGATCTTTATATATCGAGGTACCTCCGCTGACGGCGCTGACAGAGTCTGCACCACTAGATTTTTTAATTACTGTTCATGAAAAGCATCAACAGAATCATAAGTGGAACCAGGGGATAGTACTAGTCTGTCGCTGTTTTTTCAGCGTCCTGCGGGAGAGAGTGGGTGTGCGAATCAGTTTGGCTGTGGCATCATATGGATTCTTTAGTTTGTCCAATAATTCTCTGTTGACAGGGTTCCCCACTATGGATGTTGGAACATTTAGTTCTGCCATGGCCCTCATAAAAATATCCCACCCCTTTGGAGTGTGTTTAGCTGGTAAGGCATGTGTTTGAGTAATGCCTTTGATCAAGTCCAACATGTTGGAGCCAGGTACAGATTCTCCCTTATAGACAAATGAGCCTTTGTCATCCCATGAAGAAATGCTCTTGTTTTGTTTCATTTTGTTTAACAGCACCCTTGCTGGATTCTTGTATCTAACAGGTAGGCTTTCCAGAACTTCTTGAAAGAGTAACTCAGAGGAGTCTGCCAAAACATTTTCAGGGGTCTGCTGTGGCTGAGGTGGAACCAGGTATAGGCTCTCCTTTTCTGCCTCCTTCTGTCTGACGTGTGTTAAATACTTTTGAAGCAAAACATTATACTGTTTAGCTTTCTCATATTCAGTTAAGTCAGACCTGTGAAGAATCCTCTGCATCTCAACATCCAGGTTATAGATGGCCTTAGTTCTGATGTTTTCTTCCTTTAGAAATCCTCACATGATCTCCTTTTCTGAGTGTCGGAAACTCCTCTTTTGTTTTGACAGTATCCCCATAGACTGTTTTCCACACACATTCACAGCAAAAACACATGATGCATACTGTCAGGAACTGTCCTGGATGTGATCTTCTCCTGCCAATTTCAGTGTTTCATTTGTTCCATGGTAATCTCCTGCAACCTTGCAGTTAATAGTGTTTTTACTTTCTTTTGCTTGTTAATGAGTGTTATGTGCCAAGTGTGAAAGGGACTCTAACAGTCGCTACTGAAGAGTTGATAGAGTGCAGCTCTTTTCTGTTTTAATTCCGAAATTGCCGGTCACTGCATTTGAGACTGCCAGCACATGACACACACACACAGAGTTCATTGAGGTTATTACAACCTCCCTCCCTGATGGTGAAATCTGCTTAAAACAAAACGAAGCACACACACACCAGCCTTTACTATAATCAGTGAAGTGCCGATTTCATTGTAATGAGTGGCAGGCGAAGGGTGGCCCTCTAGACTCCCAGCATTCCTCATCATTGGCTGTGCTGACTGGGGCTGATGGGAGCCACAATCCAACAACCTCTTAATGAATAGCATTCCCCAACTTACTGGGGAGTGGTTTTACAGGCTTGGGTCAAAACAGAGTTATGGGGCAGCATGTTCTGGCCTGGCAGATTGGGCTTTTTCTTCCCAGAAGCCTATGCAGCTTGTGTGGGCTTCAGAAAGAGTGGGAAGCACCAGCCAGTAGGGTTTGAATCCTTGGTTGGTAGGCAGGACTGGGGAAGCTTGGGCTGACAGCTTCATTCCAGTTGGGGAAGAGAGCATACAGTAGGACCCCCATATCCACTGATTCAATTATCCATAGGACACAAAACAGCACACCTACCATAGAGTCTTCCTAGAAAATGTGTCCTCTCTAACCATTTTCTAGGTCCTCCAAGGCAACTCTATGGTATTTTAAACAGGAGGTCCCATTATTTTCAATGGTGTTTGCTATTATCCATGGTTTACAGTATCCATGCCCCCCCCCCGGAACCAATCCCCAGTAGATATGGGGGTCCTACTGTATATTAAGGCTCTCTGTTTTTCCAGCTTCTTTCAGCTTTGGAGCTTCTCATTTTTCAGGGGCGGGGGCAACCAGGATGGTGGGAGGTCTGGAAGCCATTTTGCCCTATGAGGAGTTGCTTAGGGAGCTGGGTATATTTAGCCTGGAGAAGAGAAGGTCAAGAGGGAACATGATAGCCATGTTTAAATATTTGAAGGGATATCATACTGAGGATGGAGCAATCATGTTTTCTGCTGCTCCAGAGACAAGTACACAGAGCATTGGGTTCAAACTACGGGAAAAGAGATTCCACCTAAACATTAGGAAGAACTTCCTGACAGTAAGAGCTGTTTGGAAGTGGAATACACTGCCTCAGAATGTGGTGGAGTCTCCTTCTTTGGAGGTTTTTAAACTGAGGCTGGATGGCTATCTGTCGGGAATGATTTGATTGTGTATTCCTGCATGGCAGGGAGTTGGACTGGATGGCCCTTGTGGTCTCTTCCAACTCTATGAATCTATGATTCTATGATTCTAGAGTGTTAGAATCATTAACATCTACAGGCCTTGCTTTTATGGTTCTGTGAAAAATTTGGTTATAACTTTTTAGAAACAGTGGAAGCACATCAATATAGGTAAATGTATTATTAGCTGTGAAATACCTCCACATTTTTGTTTTTAGAGTACGATTAAATCTCTCAATAACCCCAGCCTTAACGTCATTATTGGTGACAAAGTGATGAATCTTGTGCTGCTTTAATAGGTTACTTACAGCATTGTTTAGAAACTCCCGGCCACGATCTGTTTGTAGTTTGTCAGGTTTTCTTCCATCTTGCCTGAAAATTCTGTTAAAGGCATTGGACACCTCTCTACCGGTCTTGTCCTTTAAAGCTGAAGCCCAGGCATATTTGGACAGAATATCTATTACTGTTAAAATGTACTTGTACCCTTTGTTATGCTTAGAAAACTGACGCATATCAACTAAATCGGCCTGCCATTGGGAATCCACTTTTGCTACAATAATCTTATTTCTTTTAAAATGAATTTTGGCTGGCTTGTGTAGTGTGTAAGCATCTTGACCAGAAAGCCATTGAGAAACTTCCCTTCTCTTAAGCTTTTTGCTCTGTTTTTTGGCTTCCTGAAGTAGGGAGTTCACTCCCCCGAAGCTCCCAACTTCCCCTGGAGAATAATATATATCACTCAGGACTTTTTCATGCCCAGTCATTTTCGCAGCTAATTTTGCAGTATGAACACACAAGTGAAACACAAACAACATTTTATTGGTAGAAAGAATAGGAACATATCTACTGTTCAGGAGTGGGTGCAACATTTTATAACCTGTTTACTCTTGTCAGCAACATCGGTCTGTGTGCTCTTGTCAGCTTGTTTTACAACACCATCAGCCTCCATTTCTTCTTCCATCTGTGTAGAAAAAAGGAATAAGAAAAAACTTTCTTAGGAAGAACAACAAAATATGCTCTCTCTCTCCTGATAGTCCGCACACTAACATTACAATTTTAAGAACATAAAACTCTTACCATCAAGCTCTGGTAGACAGATTCTGTGTCCATGCATTTGTTCAAAGGGTCTTCCTCTAGAGTAGGCAGAGGCAGCTTAGGATCTTCCTCTTCAGTCTGAGTGGCCGGTTTCAAAACGCTTGTGCCATCCGAAGCATCTGTGGCATTAGAAGATGCCCCCTGGTTCTGAGGAGTGTGAACAGCTACCGCCTTTTCTACAGCCTTAAAAAGTGTTTTTAAATTACAACGGCAATCACACTCAAGACAGGAGTCGTCATCAATGGGAGACATACTCCGGGTTTCTGTGTGTGCATTTTCAGGGTTTTGATAAAATTGTCCCAAAGGTGCAGGAGGGTCAGAAAAGCCCATAGGACCATCATGTAATGGCCAGGATGAGGTCTTAGCTGGCTTCGGTCTCCAGGGAAATCTCTGGGGGGTGCTTGATCCTTGCATCTCCTCAGCGGAAGCCATACTCCAGGATGATGAGCGTGCATTTTCAGGGTTTTGATAAAATTGTCCCAAAGGTGCAGGAGGATCAGAAAATCCCATAGGACCAACATGTAATGGCCAGGATGGGGCCGGAGTTGGTTTTATTCTCCGGGGAAACCTCTGAGGAGTGCTTGATCCCTGCATCTTGCCTCAGCAGAACGTGTCTGGGCATGCAAAAAATGGTCGCTTCTCCCTCTGCAATATATCTCGCTGTCTGTTCTCCTATTGGCCGTTTTGGCCCACGTGCATATGAGGCGGCCGATATTCCTCCCTATTGGCCGCGAGTAGTGCAGGGGAGTTCCACAAGGGGTCACGGGACCCCCGCTGCAACCAATCAGGCCACCAGTTGGACATTGCACGGTTAGGACCACATGGGGTATAAAAACAGAGCCTATTGGTCGGGCAGGGGGAGTTACTTCCTACAGGGGATCACATGACCTGTACCATATGTTCCGCCCAAACAGGAAGTTCGGCCCACAGGAAGTTACGTCCCAAAAGGAAGTTCAGCCCATGACAGGAAGTCCCGCCTAAACAGGAAGTACCGCCTACACAGGAAGTCCCGCCTAAACAGGAAGTCCTGCCTCTAACCACTTCCGGGGGTGGGGCTAAGCCATTTTGACAGCTGTCAATCATTTTGATGAGAGCTACACAGGTATACTACTGCTTATTGTTCAATGGAGTTTTATTGCATGCTCCAACTAATAAATTAGAGAGGAGAACATTAAATCTTGCCAAGGAGAAAACCTTCCTTTATTTAGGAATAATTAATCAACCCAAATGAGGCAGCACTTCTTTACAAGGAAGGCATGATAAAAACAAATGAGTAGGTAAAACAAGGTCCCCATGCCATGCCTTGGAGCTCTGGATGCTTTATACCCCAAAGAGTCTGTTTGACAATAGATTTGGCACTGTCTAATTTTAAGGATAACAATCAGGAAGGAAACCATCTATATTAAATCCTTTGTCATTCATGAAAGCTCATAATGTTGACCACCAAGCATTCAACTGTTGCCTTCAAATGAGCACAGAACATCCTATTCTTAGAATGGTTCTCGTTGATTGTGCTTAATGCACTTTGAGAGCACATATGGACTCACTTTCTGGATGGACTTCTTTTCAGTGATTTTTTAAGTCCAGCTGACTTGATCCTTAATAATGTGAGCAGCTGCAGTAAATTGGCTGTTGTCATCACATAATCTCTTCTTCATTCCTCCATTTAGAATATTGCCTATAAGAACCTTTTCCTCTTGGAAATGAATCATTGGGAGCAAGCAAAGATGAAGAAGATGAATTCAACATTTTGGTTTAGACAGATAAAGGAAATGGGGGAGATTTTGCTGATAGGAATACTTTATAGGAGGGGTGAGCAACCGCATGGGGGGTGTCAGGGTTTATTCCCCGCACCAACCACACTGTGGGCCTTCATCTCCACACACACAGCATGCCAAAATACATTCTTTTCCCAGGCTACATAGATGAAGAAGGGTTAAAAATAACATAAAAGAATCACTACTCTGTTCCATCCTGTTCTCTTCCCACCGGGATCCCCTGTGATTATGCTCAAGACCTCTGGGTCCAGGTCACATTTACGGGTTGCTACTAGCAATGGAGAACTGTGAAATTGGTCTGGCATCGTGTTCCATCATAGCCTACCCAACCAGTTCTCTATAGTTGTCTGATTGTGCCTGTCAAGTATGAAGGGTCACATGGGACCTTCCCATGACTGCCTTCCTGTCTCAAGAGGACTAACTCCACCTCCAACTTGCTCCATAAATGGCACAGTCCACAAGATCTTCTTTCTTCTCTTACATTCTACAATTCCGTTGACAGGACCCTCTTCCTTTTACAAACAATTAATTATCTGAAGGGAAAAAACAATGAACAAGTTTCTTCTTGTCAGCATCTCTGTTGTGCTTGGGTCTTTTTTGGGTGAGTAGCAGAAAGGCAAGACAGGAGGGGTCTATGTGTGAGGGGGATTGTTTGTTTTGTTTTTGAGGTCTTTTGTTTTTGAAGACATTAATCCTTCTTTAAACCTGTGAGACAGAGTGGCTATGCACAAGGCATTAGTACAAGAGTATTCAAATTGACTTCCCCCCATTATGAAAAAAATCTGGCTACTGGATTATGATGCCAGATGGTGAAATAAAAAGGAGAGGAAGATAAGGAAAGAGATTTGTAAAGACCCTTCTTATTCTGTATTGTATGTTTTGTGAACCACAGTTCTGTGATTTAAAGCCAGAGTTGTTGGCTAACTGTGCAATTGGGGTGGCACACAGAAACTGAGGACCCTTTATACATGGTTAGGTAAAAATATGGCTATAAGGGTAGCCTTATTAATGTGTTGCAGCAAAACCAACAAATGAACCTTATATTTCTGGCATACTAATCCACTAATTATGGCATAAGCCCTCACAGACTGCAGGCAACTTCATCTGTTGCACCTGGGGAAGTGAATGTAGCATCTTGTCTCCTGCTTTAACTCCATGTTTCTATTGAGAGGTCCACAGTTTGCCACATCCAGAAAACTGCAATATCAGCTCTTTTCCTCCACTAGAGCCATTAGAAAACACTGATGAGCCAAGACGATAAAACTGTTATTCAACTCCCGGTACCTTTATCTTCCTCATTTTGTGTGTGTTTGTTGGAGAAGAAAATTCCTTCCTGATTCACACAGATCCCCAAGCACCCTGTCAGCTTGGATATCTACCTTTCCAGAGGAGAGCTATATATTACATGCTAACACTTTTGAAAGAACTAATTTTATACCTGTTCAGACTTTGATAACAAGCATTCTCATGACTTCAAATATTATTGATTCGACAGGACAGAAATAATAACAGACAGCCTTTAAATATCTGTTGCTTAAAAGGGTTATGACAGACTAGAATGGTTTGTTCCTTTTCTTTTTAAAAAAACTGCCCCAAATGTTTTGATACAAACATATTTGACAGAAGTTTGGGGCATTTCAAGGGTGGGAGGGAAAATCATTCAAGTCAAAATAAAAATAAAAAAGCTTTTGATACACAGTGGTTTTGTCTAAATCAATGGTCAGTAAATGTGGTGCTCTATATGTTGTAGGCCTGGAACACAGAACGGCATACTCCCATGGCTTAGTTATGGCTTCAGCATTTCATTATTTTCCAAGCTTTTCAGATGCCACATACTGCTTTCACCAGCTTGGAGATGTGGGATAGAAAACATAAGATAAATGATACTGGATCAGGCAAAAGGCCTAACTAGTCCAGTATTTTATTCCCATAGTGGCCAACTCAATGCCTACAGAAAACCCAAAATTAGGACATGGGGGCAACAGCACTTTCCCATTCATTTTGCCCAGCAAGGGGTACTGAGAGGTATAGAGCTTCTGATATTGAAAATAATATAGTGAAGCCAAGTGGTATTTGTGAAGGTAGAAATAATTCTTTTGATTTTATAAACCAGCATTGGAAAAAGTCAGAATATATTAGGTTGTAACACTAACTCTCTGGATATTGCTACTTTCCTTTCCAACAGTGGATGCACTCCAGTGCCATGTGTGCAAAGAATATGTGCCAGGCCTTGGTTGTCTTCGGGGAAAATCAGATTGTGAAGCCCCGCCAGGAAAACAATGCAAGACAGTAGTTGTAAAAAGTATGTTTGATTCCAAATGACATTTTACCTGTGTTAACTTTACACATTAGTGTTTATATGCTTGTTTATTTTCTGGGTCATTTACACCACATCACTAGTATTTTGGAGTCATGCACTACTAGCCTTTTTCTGTTCCTAACTGAGAGCAACCTTCTTTTCTGTTGGTAGTTTTCCTTTGTCAACAACAACAACAGTTTATTTGTATAAGGCACAATGACCATTACAAAATGTTACATCAACAACCATGCATTTTACTAAATAACATCTGCTAATAATTCACAGAAAAAGCTTATCAACTTATAAAAAAGGAGAAGGAAAATCTTAGTAGATCAGGCAAGAGGAGGTCAGTGACAAAACAGACTGTCATAACATTCCATCTACACAGCATGTCGTCCCCTTTGCAATTCACTAAAATTACAGCAGATCTTTTGAGCAGCTGCAGCAAAAGTAGCAACTTTAAGGGTGATCATTTCAAACTGTCTGCCAGCAGATCACGAATAATGTCATGCTGCAACCAACCTGTCCTTGCTTTAAAAAGTTCACTCAAGAATTGTCCTCTGAGATCCTCATATAAAGGGCAGTATAAAAGATAGTGGACCATCTTCCCCAAAACACAGATGCAAAGCCATTGTGTATGAGGGATCCCTTTATACCTTCCCTCCAGGTAAGATGCTGGCATTGTCTGGAAGCAAAGGGCAGTAAAAGCTTTTCTAAGTGTGACAAAACTTAATTTGTAGAAGTATTGTTGGAAATATTCCTCCCCTTTGAACTGACTATACCAGGGAGAAAACACTTGCTGTTTACTACAGAGCACATTATCATAAGAATCAAGCTTAACAATTTTTTTTTCTGATCAACTGCTTGTCCATCTTGATTATTGGAGTCTGAATGTCCTCAAAATAGAGGAGTGTCAGGGAAGAGCAATAATGTGCCCATCCACCCTGGGAGAGCTGCTCTTCAAAACAGAGTTTTGCCAAATTGCCTTCAGCCAAGCTCAATAGTCTTTTCCCATAGAGAATAACCACTTTATGGAATTTTGCCTTCATCAAGGTTTTTTTGTTTGTTTGTTTGTCCTAACAGTGTACCAGCATCTTTCCCAATTCATGGTAGTTACAATGTGCCCTGCAGATGTGTAAGATTGATCCAGGAAGCCTAGAGTGATTGCCCTTTCTGCCACATATTCAGATGAGATTTCACTAATATCAACAGAATTCTGCATTTCCCCAAATGACTTGAGCCCTGACATCAAGTTCAGGAAGACAGGGAGGAATTGTGTTATCAGTGTATAGATGTAGGTTCATGATTCAGGGCAGATCTTAAGAAGAGATGTGGATATACTAATATCTCCCCGCTCCTTTTCTGTAGAAAATGGAAAGGAATTTCAGAGGCGAGGCTGCAGCAATGGACCGCATGAGTGCGACCGTACAGTATTCACTTTAGGCACTACTGCATCAACAAAATGCTGTGATGACCAGGACTTCTGCAATAAGTATTGATTATAATCCACATCCGCATCAGAAAACCAATATAGTTTTCCCTCTACCATGTTCAAGTGTTCAAGATCTCTTCCTGTTTTCTCCCCAAGCTTTCAAAGTCTCTGCTACTAAACATTTTTTCTGGGCCTCTCTTTACCTATTATTTATTGTTTGGAGGTGGCTCCTAATTTACGCCATGCATGCATTCTTCCTCCCCATTCCTGGCAGAGATCATGAAGGGAGATGGTGGTAATCCATCATTTTGTGACTGCTTTCTCTTGCTCATCATCCCCATTCTTGCAACTGGATTACTCAGTCTGAAATAGTAGTCTACTTCTGCTGGAAAGATGCTTTGGCAGCTGGTGGTCCGGTGCCAGTGGGGTGGTAAATCTACCTTGAGCTGTACTCTGAACTTTAAGGGAGTTTTCCAAAGTGATGAACCCTATCATTAAAACAGGCTTCACATCTTGGATATCTCCTTTCAAGTTTGGACTAAAGTCCAAAGTGAATTCATTGTCCCATTGACATGGGAGTCACAAGCCACTGCTCTATGAGATTACATCAGACTAGAACTAATAGTAGGAAGTGAGATAGTAGCTCAGATTGAGTCATTTGATTTTGACAACTTATTTCAAGTTCAAACTAAAACACAGAGCAAATTTCCTACACAAGTGATCCCGTTTACAGGATATTTTCCTCCATTTTTTGTCAAGGACCCTTACTGGCCTTGGATTTTGATTTTATTTGCCTACTCCATGCAAACCACCTAAGTGTCAATAGGCTACTAAGGGTGGTTGTGCCTTCCAGTGGGTTACTTGGTCAGAAGAAGGTGGGCAGGCTGGTACCTCTCAGAGGACAGTGAAGATGAATTTGAGCTAGATACAGGGATAGGGTGACCAACAGGCTGAGGAACAAAGTGTTCAACAGACACAAGCTGCTTAGAAACAGAGCGCCCAGCAGGCTCAATCATCTGAGCAACAGGATATTCCACAGCCACAAACACCAGAGAAACAGAATAGAAACTTACCTAGCTTCATACAGCATCTACAAGAAAAGGAAAGATGCAGGAGGTCAGAGAGAATAAATAGGAAGCAGGAAGTAATCAGGCAACACCAGAGGGATGCTGCTGGTCCATAAATTAGGCAGTGCCTCCTCTGGAACAGCAGGGCTAACAACCGACTTGCTTGGGTATAAGCCACGCCAGACTCCGAATCCTGACTGCCTGCCCATGATCTTGAACCTTGCCTTTGCTTTTGTGACCTCATCTTTGGATTTCCTCATTGGACTGTTGATTTGGCTTGTTGTCTCTCCATGTTTGATTCTTAAGACTGGACTGCATTTACTTTTTGCATCTGGCTCCTAGACTGACTTTGCATACTGGTAAGCTGACTAAAACCCAGCTACTCCCTTTGAACTGTGGAATCTGATTTATTGGTTCACAGCAGCCTCCTCTGAGCAGTACAGGACAGGTGAGAAGAGGAAATTGTGAAGGAGCTGGTGGTGGGCACCCAGAGGTGTTTTGAAGGAAAAAGAGGGACCATCCACACTCCCTGAACTTGGGGCAGGGGAAAGATCTCTTCTTTGGGGCTCTAATAGGTCATGCACCTACAGTCTTGGGACTCAGGGCTGAGATGGCCCAGGATGACATATCTCTCCACACTCCAAGCATGGATCAGGTTCATTATCAAGGCTGAAGTTTTAGTTACCACACCACTATCCACTATTGTAGCTCTGGCTTGATTTTCTTTCAATAAAACGGTGGCACTGGTTCACTCAAACTTTTTGTGACATTTCATTTTTCTTTCTTTCTCTCGGTATGGAATGTTAAGAGTACAATTCAACTGAAATATCAACATCTCTCCTCACCCAAACATCTTTGGCATTTTGTAATTTAGATTTAGGTTTTCAAATTTGGATACAACCTATAGCACTGTGTTTCTACATGTTTACTATGAGACTCTTGATCATTTGATTTTCATCACATGTCAACAGCCATGGGATATCAGCTAGCCCTTTATCAGCAACCAAAGTACATTGAGCATCCCAGGCTGTATTAAGACATATTTGGAGTGATGCTGATGGTGCACAGTTTTTCTCATATTGTTGTGCTGTCTTAAGGAGTACACTCTGGATGGGATTCTTAGAAGCCCAGTGTCATGAACTAGCATTCCCAGACACAGTGACCAGAGGTTTCAGAGTTGTTCAGAAAACTTTATTGGCACAGAAATCCAGAAAGCATATCATACAAGGTAGTTGCTCAGAATTGAAACTCAGTGGACACATACTCTAATACAGTAAAAGCATATTGTAATCTATCCAATCTGGAGGGCTTCAGTATTATCAGTCAGCCATCATCCCCTGACATTACCTTCAGCCTCTGTTTCCCAAGCTAATTTTCCAGCTGCAGGCTTATTTCTCCATTACCATTAGAAACTGTTATCACTCCCTTCCACAGTTGGCAAAGAACAATCATTAAAAGGAACAGAGAAATGAAAACACAATTAACATCATGGTTACAGAACAATACTGAAAACGGCAGGAACAGGCAACACCAGAGACCAATCTTGACACCCAGGTGTCATATATCTGAGCTTCTTAAGGATAATTGTTTTTTCTCCCACACATTACAATTTTAGTAACCATAACTACTTTAACACTTATACTTTTGTTGTTGTTGTGTTCCTTCAAATGGTTTCTGATTTATGGTGACCCTAAGACAAATTTATCATGGTGTTTTCTTAGCAAGATTTGCTCAGAGGGGGGGTTGCCTTTGCCTTTATCTGAAGCTGAGAGTGTGTCAGTCATCTATATGTCGATCATCTTTATTTGCAGTCAAGAGACCATTAAATCCACAGATTAAAACAAGCATCGGGGGAGAAAAGACATACAGTGCACATTAGAAAATCTAAATATTAAAATGTCTTGAACAATTTGCTGAATTGGCACTATACATTAAATATAATTGAAATTATGCTGTTAGAAGTCATCCAGTTAGAATTGCCACATTATCTACCTGTTCTGTAAATGATTTGTTGGAAGCTTGGAGCAACACCATTAAGAGAGATTCAGGGGAATAGCCTGGAAAAAGCAGAATTACGTGAAATGTTAGAGCTGCTGCCACACTGCAGAAACAATCCAGTTTGACACCACTTTAACTGCCATGGCTCAATGCTATGAAATTCTGGGATTTCTATTTTGTGCAATATTTAGTCTTCTCTGTCAGAGAGCTCTGGTGCCGCAACAAACTACAAATCCCAGGATTCCATAGGATGGAGCCATGATAGTTAAACCAGTACCAAACTGTATTATTTCTGCAGTGTGTCAGCAGCCTCAATCTATTCAAGCTGCTTGATAGTCACTGTAATGAAAGAAAATGTGTAATATAGAATCTATTTCAAGGATGTTATAGAGGCAGCACCTATGGTTCAATGGAGTTTTATTGTATCTTCCAGCTATTAAATTAGAGGGGGGGGTGAAACTGAACGTAGCCAATGATAAAGCCTTTTTGTAGTTAGGAATTGTTACTCATCCCCAAAGAGGCACTCGCTCTTCATAAGAAGGGCATAGTTGAACCAATGAATGGGGGAACAAGGTTTTCATAATGCTTCTGGAGCTCTGGATGGTCTATGTCCCCATAACCTCTGTTTGACAACAGATTTGGTGCCATATAATCCATGGATAACCATCTAGAAGGGAGACCATTTATATTTAATCTCTGGATCATTCATGAAAACTCATTGAGTTGACCAACAAGCATTCAGCTGAAGCCCCCAAATGGGCATAAAACATTCTGTTCTTAGACGGTCACTTGCTGATTGTGCTTAACACATTTTAAGAGTGCACACAGATTCTTTTTCAGGATCAAATTCCTGCCTGAGATCTTTAAATCCTTCTGACTTGCTCCATAACACTATTGGAAGCTACAGCATGTGCTATAATCACTGCACAATCCTTTCTTCACCCCTCCAATTAAAATGCTGCCTTTAAGATTTTGTTCCTCTTGCAAATCAATCATTTGGGGCATACAAAGGTGAAAAAGGTAGACTTCATTTTTGCTGTTAGACTGGTGGAGGAAGATCGAGTCAGAGGTATTGCTGGCAGGAATACTTTATAGGACTGGTGGGTGACTGCACAGGGGCCAGGGTGAATTTTCCCAGCCCCTCTATGGGCCATAACCCCAACTTATAACATACTGAAGTGTCTCCATTTTCCTCCTGTTTCTTGAGTAAAATGGCAAATGGAAATGAAGCCATGATACTTCTGGTCACCATTTTGGAGGAGAAAGTGTGTGGGGGGGAGGTTTTCAGGGAGTCAGCATTCTCAGGTCATGGGGTGATTTTTTCAGGTTTTTGCCTCTTTGGGGAGCTTTGGGTATGATTTTTAGATGTTTGCCTGTAACCCCCCCCTTTTTTTTTCTTTCTAGCCATTCAGGGGAGCTGAATGTGCTTCAGTCTACCAAAGAGGAGTCTGGGAGTTGCATGTGAACCCCGGTCCATATCTTTCCCACCTCACCTCATATGAAAAACATGTTTTAAAGAAATTGCAGTGGTTGCCGATATGCTTCTGGTCTTCTTTCAGGAAGGTAGTAATGCCAAACAAACCACTAAATGGGGCATGTCTAATTATATGAGGATTGCCAGATCTCAGGGCCTGGCCATGAGTCATTTGAAAATCTCAATTTTTCTCCATTTTTTGTCAAGGACACCTTGACAAAATGGAGATGAGCGTGCAAAGTCTCCAGTTTTGGTGGGCTCAGCTATGGAGAAGAGGAAATGGCTCTGTCCAAATCTTTTGCATAACGAGAACAGCAGCCTGTTATTATTAGGCAAGGTTTAATCCATTGGTTGGTGCAACTTCCAAAGACTCTTCAGGAAGGTTCTATATATTTACTTAGTTAGTGTTATTCCTCCTTCCTTCAGTAGTTGTTGTGCCAGATCTCACCCTCTGCTCTGTTCTGCTCTGCATCCACCTTCTAACAAGAAACAAGTAGGCTAGCTGAAATATTCTTATTTTTAATCCCATCTCCCTAAATAATGAGAAGTATTAATTTCCTTATTGCATCTTGATCTGGGAACAGACCCTTTAGTTAAGATTTCTGCCAAATTTCCAAACAGCAAAAATAAATAAATAAAAAAGTGTCCCACCCCCTGCTCCGTGTGTGTGTGTGTGTGTGTGTGTGTGTGTTGGAATGACAAGCTGTGAGCAACTGTGGCTGGTACTTAATGTGTGACATGTAATGAGGTCACCAGGAGCCATCCCTAGGTCTGAGGTTTTTACCTAGAAACCCCAGGGCCTGTGTGATGAGCCTGAACTGGCATACCTACTCTATATAGACTTCTTTGGAGGATTTTAAACAGAGCCTTGATGACCATCGGTCGGGAATGCTTTGATTGTGTATTCCTGCAGGGCAGGGGGTTGGACTGGATGGCCCTTGAGGTCTCTTCCAATTCTGTGATTCTATGATTCCTGAGCCCTGACATCACCTGGAGGGCCCTGCTCCATATCTACCAGTAGGAGTAAGATATTGAGAAGAGGGAGCCCGTCTGTGCTGCTGCTGTAGCAGTTTCCCTGGTTCACCTAGATGGCAGAAAGAAGTCCCACAGCATGTGACCAAGGTAGGTCACATGCAGAGGGCAATGATCAATGTTGCGGGGCCCCTTCCCGCTTTCCAAGTCAGTGGGGAAAATGGCAGCAGCAGTGGCTGCAGTGACTTCCTCCCACTTTGTAGAGGTAACAGAGGAGGATCCACAGCTGGGATATGCTAGTGGGGGGCAGCTTATCTTGCCTTGTGTAGATGAGCCCCTAGAGGACACAAATATCTCAATTAGATGTGACCAATCCCTGCCACACAAGAAGTCAAGGGTGGCTGTCAAGTTGAGGCTTTAAAGATTTCACTCTTCTGGGTGGAAATTGTGAAGCATTCCAGCTATTGTTGAACAGCAATTCCCAACAACCCTAGCCAGCATAGCCAACGGTGAGATATGCTGGGAAGGGAAGTTCAATATCACCTGGAGGGCTACACCATTCTCACCTGTACACTAATCTTTCTAGTATCTAGTTGAACACAGATAGTCACTATGAAATACACCCACCCTTTCTTTGTGGCCTGAGGAGGAAGAAGGGAGTAGCTGAATAAATCTATACATTGTTAGCTGGGGACCCATGTTATTGTTGTTTTGAAATGGTACACAGGGTGGATAGTTATGTGCACCCTGAAAGCAGTGTCCTGTCAGATATATCTAACTACAATAACAGTGCAATCTTTTCAAGCCCATTATAGGCAGTCATCTCTATCAACAGGTCATACATTTGTCTTTCTCATGGAAGTTTCTCTTGAATGCTACACTCTCTCAAAAGGGAATGAGAATTTACCCCTGAAATGACAAGAAGTTTCCATTTTCTTCAAGAATGGCCACTAAGATGAAGTAGAGTTAAAAGGAGCATGAGGGACTCATTACACTACTCTTTCTAGGGCTCTTCACATGAGGAAGTACAATGTCATCTCAATATTTCCTGTGACTAATACTGGGGACTCTAAATCCACCTTGCATTTGCTGATTGGAAGACAGTGGGGTGGAACTCTCCTGGGCTCTATTTTCCATTGCCAACCACTGAGAAATGGGAAACCATTCTAACACCTTGATCAGTCATGGACTAGCCATCCAGTTCTGGACTCTCAGCAGGTACCACACCACATCTACCATGTTGAATATGAAGGGTCATGTGACTGCCTTCCTATCTCAAGAGGATTAACCCCACCTCCAGTTTGCTCCATGAGTGACTTTGTTCATGATATAACACAGACCACATAAGCTTTTCTTCACGCTTATATTCTACAGTTTTGTTGGCAAGAACATCTTCCTCTTACAAATAATATATATTTTTTTGCAAGTGGGGGCAGTGGGGATGATGAATAAGATTCTGCTTTTCAGTGTCTCCATCATGCTATGCTCTGTTTTAGGTAAGTATGATAAAGGGAAGACTGGAGGGGGGCTGCGTGTGAGGCAGAAATATTTGCTTTTGAGTTTTACTCATTAAATAGCTCTAACACTAATAATTTCTTAAACATGTGAAAGGGAGCAGTTATGCACAAGTACCACAACTGTAAATGTATTAGTAAAAGAGTCCTCAGACTTAACTGTCCACTAAGTGGTTGATTACTGATTATGTAGATAATTGTGAAAAGTTCACCTCCATATATTATGGGAAAAATGGCTAGTTGATAATGATGCAAGATGGTGAAATAAACAGAAGAGTAAAGCAGGATAATGAGAGAGATTTATATAGACTCTTCTTATTCTTTATTCAATTTTTGGGAAGCATAGTGCTGTGTTTTAATGCCAGTGTTGGTGGCTAAATATTATTTATTTATTATTCATTATTAGTTATTTATACCCCACTCTTTCGCCACAAAGGCTCTCAGAGTGGCTTACACATTGTTTTTAAACAATAGCAATTTACACATCTACACTGCATTAAGCAGTTTCCAATGTGTATTAGTTAATTGCCCCCATAAGCCGGGCACTCATTTTACCAACCTACAAAAGGATGGAAGGCCGAGTCAACCTTGGAGCCCTCTGGGATCAAACTTGCAATGTGGTGACTTGCAGTGCTGGCATTTAACCACTGCACCACCAGGGCTCCACGGGGGTGGCAAATAGAAACATATGCCTCTCTAAAATATACATGGGTATGTAAAATATGGCTGCACAAGTAGCCACGTTAGTGTTCTGCATCAAAAACAACCAAAGAATCTTGTGCATCTTGCAGACTCACACATTTATTATGGCAGCTTCATCCATTGCACCAGATGAAGTCGATGTTGCTTCTTCCCTCCTCTTCTGCCTCCATGTTTCCTCCAGAGGATCCACTTTCCCCCCTACCCAGATAATAATGACATGAGATCTTTTTATTTCATCTTATCTCTATGGAAATTGTGAGGCAATAGAAAAAACTGATAAAGCAACACTGTAAGACTGTTATTCAACTCTCAATACCTATGTCATCCACATTGTCTGTGTATGTTAGTGAAGGGAACTCCTTCCTAATTCAGAGAAAGGCCAAGGTCAGGTTGGATATCTTTGTGTTGTTGCTTTTTTAAAGGAGAGCTATATATTACACACCAACACTTTTGGCACGGTTAGCTTTATATCTATTCAGTCTTTGATAACAAGCATGTCCATGACATAAAATATTATTGATTTGGAGAGACAGGAATAATAATAGATAGCTTTTTTCTGTTACTGAAAAGGTTTATGACAGACTAGAATGGCTATTTTCCTTTCCTTTAAAAAAAAAAAAAACCCTGCCCCAAACATTGATGCAAACATATTTGATACAGGTTTCAGGCATTTTGAAGGAGGGGGGGTAGTCAAGTCAAAATCAAAAAAGATCTTCATACCGAGTGGTTTCCTCTAAATCAATGGTCAGCAAATATGGTACTCTGGGCTTGAGACCCAGAGCATCATCCTTCTATTGCTTGGTTATGATAGCAGCAGCATGCCAATTATACAGCATTTCATTCATCTTAAGATTAACTTTTCAAGCCTTTGGATGGCTCATGGTGCATTGAGCTCCTTGGAGAAGTCATGGGATGGAAGAACAAAAGAGGAACTGTACTTGATCAAGCCACAATGCTATCTAATCCAGCAGTCTATTTCCACAGTGGCCAACCCAATGCCTGTAAGAATTCCAAACCAAGACATGAGGGCTTGACCACCTCATTCATTTGAGGGTATTCATTTTGATGCAGAACTGTTTTTGAGAAATACGTGTGTGTATATATGTGTGTTTGTGTGCGTGTGTGTGCCTTCCAGTCACCTGTTGACTGAAGGTGACCCTGTGAATTTTTCATAGGGTTTTCTTAGACAATATATACTCAGAGGTAGTTTTGCCAGTTCCTTCCTCATAACGCCACATAAACATGAAAGGGAGTGCAGATCAGACAATGTCACCCTTTCGCATTTATGTACTGGCCATAAGCCATAGTTTTTTTATTGATGGCTCAAGCAGTCAATAGATTGGTCCTGGCAATATTTTGCTGGCATTGCTAGTGTATGAAACCTCGCATCAATGATGTCCTCTTGTCATTCCACCATAAATGGTGGTCCAGCCAGAACACTTGCAGGTGAGATCGTGACATCCAGGTAGGTGCCACACTTTTAATGACCCTCCCCAGCTTACTTGGGACTTTTTTTTAGTGTGTTTATGTGCTTTAAAAAACTTTATTTTTGTTTTTATTTTTGAATTTTCTGCAAGAATATGTGGAATTTCAATAGAGGAAGTGAACGGAGCCCCATTCACTCCTCAATCATTGCCAGGAAGCCTTTTTGCATGGATGGAAGGTAAGTATGCTATGCGGGGTTCTTTTGCCATCATAAAAACAGCAAAAGAATGGGGTTTAGGGGTTGGTTGGATAAAGTCCCTAGTCTATGACACCTGGTTTTCATTGGCAATCCCCATCCAAGTACTAATTAGGGCTGAGGTATACAGTTTCTGACATTGAAGGTAATATACCCAAGCCATGTGAGATCTGTGAAGATAGAAATAAATCCTCTGATTTTTTTAAAAATAACACTGGTTGTATTTAGTTGTAACACTAACATTCTCTGGACTATGCTACTCTCTTCCAACAGCTGATGCTCTCCAGTGCTTGGTTTGCAACAATTATAAGATAGGCACTGGTTGTGTTCGTAGAAGATCATCTTGTGAGCCTGAGCCAGGACAACAATGCATAACAGAAATAATTAGGAAAAGTATGTTCAATTCTAAATGACATTTTGCCTGTGTTAATTTTACATGTTGGCACTGTTTACATGCTTATTTATTTTTCAGATCATTATACAGTTGCCCTCCTCATTTGCAAGTTAAGCATTTGTGGATATGATTATTCATGGATTACTCTATTTGCCACCACTGCTGCCTACACCATTTTTTTAAAAGAGGGGCTTCAATAACACTGGTGTAGCTGGGAGGAAATCAAGCTGGTGGTATGGCTGGGTCTTGTGCAAGTGGGGAGGGAATGGGATGGGGGAGTAGGAGGAGGAAGGACATGTGCATTCACTCGTTCACTCACCTGGATGTGGAGGGGAGGGATGGGGTAGGGGGTGTGGAGCAGAAGGAGGGAGGGCACATGCATTTACTTGCTCACTCACGTAGGCAGGCAGGGGGATAGGATGGGGGAGTTCAAGGGAGGAGTGCACACAACGTTCACTCCCTCACTGATATGAGTAGACAACGGAAGGAAATGGGACAGGCATCTCCTTTGTCCCTCCTCTTGCTCCCTTCCCTGTGTTTATTTTATTTTTATTTATTTTATTTATTAGTTATTTATACCCCGCTCGTCAGCCACAAGGCTATCACAGCAACTTACAAACTGTTTTAAGCAATAGCAATTTACACATCTACACTGCATTAAGCAGTTTCCAGTGTGTGTTAGCTAATTGCCCCCACAAGCCGGGTACTCATTTTACCGACCTAAATTTTACTGACATAAAATTTTCCCATTTTATAGCTGTCCCACTAGTAGAACATTGGTATCACTAAAGCAGAGAACTACCAGTCAGCCCCCATATCCACAGATTCAGTAACCATGGTTTCACTTATCCCTCTCTCTCTCTCCTCTCTCTGGCTTTTCTTCGCAAACAAAGATTCAGGAAGGACTCATCCCACGCTTTCTGCAAGCACGCTGATGACTAAAAAGGCCAATCCGAGATAAACAAGTCCGGTTGCAGAAAGCACAGCAGAAGGTCTCCTTGGGGTTGTGATTCTTTCTGCATTGTCGTTTCTCTTCAAGACTTGTTTGGCGTGAGTTCTCAAGTAAGGCTGCAGCATTGTGGATAGTGGATAGTGTTACACACCCTTCTCCCCTGCCATCTGTGTGTGTGAATGAGGGAATGTGTGCATGGCTGACCCAGCCACCCCACCAGTACAGGTACTTTTTTTGTGTCTGTTAAATTACTGTAAGTTCAAGGGGATGTTACCATGCTCTACTACCCATGAGGGCTCATCAATTGGAAATATTGGTCACTTTGGGGGGGGGTCACATTGATTGTAAAACTAGGCAGAATGAAGAACAGTCAAAGGTCACAATGACCTGAGATGTGTTTACAAATAAAGCCCAGTTAGGATTAAGTGGAAATCCCCTAGAGTTAATGGATTATGCTAACAACCCACTAGTTAAAAGGTATATGTCAATCCTCTCTTTCTACCCTGGGCAGCTCAAACAATAATTCAATCATACCAATAAGTGACCTTTCCTCATCCATATCCTAAGGAAATCTCTCCTCACATCCCCTCCTGTTCAACCTTATGAGGTTGTTGCAAAACCTTCAATGTGTTAAGCATTCCAGGAATTATAGCAGCTGGTTGAGTTTCGTTTCCTTTGTCTCTCCTGTGGGAAAACTATCTGGGGCGGAGCCACGCACCACCGGATGTGGCCGTAGAATCCACTCTCTCTGATGTGATATCTTTGAAACAAAGAAAACACCTTGTTAAAGCAGTTAATTAAAGAAAAAGAACTGTGTCCTTTGTTCCAGAATGCTGTGAGTAACATCTGTTTTATTTAAAAGCTAGAAGCTGAAAGCTGAAGCCCGAGGTTGAGGATTTATGAGGGAAGCTGATGTCGAGAGAACAAAGAGGAGATAAGGGAAAGAAAACATTCTTACAAACTCCCTTATGGACAAGATCTAAAAACAAACCCTCGGATAAGACAATTTCAAGATTAGAATGGGCATGTTCAGCTGAAATATTAACAACAACTGAAAAGATTAGAAAATAAAAACAACAGACCGAAGCAATTAAAATGGTGACTGGAGCAGGGGGAGGAAAAAATGGGCAGAAAAATGGACAGAAGGGAAACCTGTCAGGGCAAGAAGATTTACAATCTTTGCTGGCACAGAATAATGAAAAATTACTCCAAAGTTTTAAAGCTCATACACTTGAACTAAGAAATGAAATTAAATTAATGAAGCAGGAAACGGTACAAGAAGTATCTAAACAACTTCAGACAGCTGTTCAGCAAATCAACCAGGAGATGGCAGGAGTGTGCAAAGAAATTAAAAAAGTGAATCTTATGGTAAACGACAGCAGGAACTGGCTTCAAAAATATGATGTAGAGATTGCTGAGATACAAATACAGATTATTGCTTTGGAGGATCAAAGCAGAAGAATGAACATTAGGATTCAAAATGTTCCACATTTTGAAAAAGAAACTGCAACCCAGCTGAGAATTAAAATAATAAACTGGTTCCAACAACTGACACCCCAGTTACAGTGGGTGCAAGAAGACTTTGAGAGAATCCATAGAACTGGATTCAGGAAAACAACTCCCAGTGATGTATTGGTAAAAGTGGCCAACTATTATAAAAAAGAGACATTTATGAAAGAAATTAGGAAACTGGGTGACCAAATATTTTTTGAATCAACACCAGTGATGATTTTCAATGATTTGTGTGCGAAAACCTTGGAATGGAGGAGAGGTATCAAACCCACTATAGCTATACTGAAAAAAAACAATATTAACTACAATTGGGGATACCCAATATTTCTGAAGTTCAAGTATGCTGGGAAATTCTATAAAATAAAAACACTGGAAGAAGGATTACAACTGCCGACAACGCTGGGACTGAGAGAGGAAGAACAAGAAGCAGAAAAGGATCAAGGGGAGCTGAAAGGAGCAACAGGAGGAGAGGAGAAATGAAGATATATAGACAAGGGACTGGAAAAAAAACTGAGAGAGATGGGATCAAAGGTGGCATCGGTGGTGGGTGACACCCCCTCCCCCCTCTAAGTTTGTAGCTATGGCGGGGATGGCAATCCCTGGGAGTAGGAGGGGGGAGAGGAAAGGTGTATGTGGGAGGGGTAGGGGGAAGGGGGAAGGGGGGAAGGGGGAAGGTGGTGCAGGGGGGGAATGTTATTGTTATTGTTTATTGTTTAGTTGAGTGTTGTAGTATTTGTGCACTATGGGGGACTATTAGAAGTAGAAATTTATTATACATAATATGGAAGGTAGATTGAGAATATTGACTTTAAATGTTAAAGGGTTAGGAAATGTAATAAAACGGAAAAGAATAGAATCATTATTAAATAAATCTAAAGCAGATATAATATTCCTTCAAGAAACACATCAGAATAAAGATGGAGTGAATGAATTGAAGTTGAAATGGGCAAACATATATGAAAAAGCTTTTGGAACATCAAAATCAAGAGGAGTAGCAACTATTTTGTCGAAAGGATGTGATTTTATTGTTAAGAAAATTAAAAAAGATATAAAAGGAAGATATATAATTATGCAAGGAATTAGGGGTAAGGAATATCTCACTTTAGTTAATCTGTATGCACCAAATGAAGGTCAAATAGAATTTTATGAAGAAGTTATTAAAGCTACAAATGAAATAAGTGAAGGATCTATAATAATGGCAGGAGATTTTAATATGGTAATGGATATGGTAATGGTAGACCACAAGTTGAACATGAGCCAACAGTGTGATGCGGCAGCTAAAAAGGCCAATGCAATTTTGGGCTGTATCAATAGAAGTATAGTGTCTAGATCAAGGGAAGTAATAGTGCCACTCTATTCTGCCTTGGTCAGACCTCACTTAGAATACTGTGTCCAGTTCTGGGCACCACAATTCAGAAAGGATATTGACAAATTGGAGCATGTCCAGAGAAGGGCAACTAAAATGGTGAAAGGTCTGGAAACCATGCCTTATGAGGAGAGACATAGGGAGCTGGGTATGTTTAGCCTGGAAAAAAGACGGTTTAGAGGCGATATGATAGCCCTGTTTAAGTATTTGAAGGGATGTCACACTGAGAATGGAGCAGGCTTGTTTTCTGCTGCTCCAGAGACTGGAACACAGAGCAATGGGTGCAAGCTCCAGGAACAGAGATTCCACCTCAACATTAGGAGGAACTTTTTGACAGTAAGAGCTGTTCGGCAGTGGAACGCACTCCCTTGGAGTGTGGTGGGGTCTCCTTCCTTGGAGGTCTTTAAACAGAGGCGGGATGGCCATCTGTCGGGGATGCTTTGATCGTGATTTCCTGCATGGCAGGGGGTTGGACTGGATGGCCCTCGTGGTCTCTTCCAACTCTGCAATTCTATGATTCTATGATTCTATGATTCTATCAGCAGAAAGATAAATCTAACCCTACTAAAGAGGACAAGAAAATGTATGAAACTGGTTTGAACAAAGTTATAAATAGAAATGGACTACGAGATGTATGGAGAGAATGGAAAGGAGAAGAAAAGAGATACACCTATTATTCACCAACACATAAAAATTATTCTAGAATAGATTATATTTTTGTATCAAAAGATCTGGTCCCACAAATTGTAAATACAGATATAGGGATTATAAAAGTCACAGACCATGCGACAGTTATAGCAGATATAAAGATTATAAAAGATTATAAATTAGCAAAAAGATGGAGATTGGATACAAAAATTTTGGGTTATAAAAATATAGTAGAGAAAATACAGGTAGAATTAAAAGAAATATGGGAAATAAATAGAGTAGGACAAGGCAATCAAGCATTATTGTGGGATTCAATGAAAGCTGTAGCAAGGGGAATATTTATTAGGAAAGCACATACATTGTGGAAAAAACGGGAAAAAAGTAGGAAGAAACTAGAAGATGAAATTAAGGGTCTAGAAAAAGATTATTTCAGAAACAGAGATAAACAGATTCACGTATTAATACAAGCAAAAAGAGTTAGAAAAGGAAGATATAGAAACAGCAAAAAGAAATCTGTTATTTATGAAAAGAGATTTTTTTGAATATAGTAATAAAAATTCTAGAATGTTAGCAAGAGCCACACAAACAAAGAAATCTAAAAGTCTGATTGGAATTATTAAAAATGAAAAAAAGGGGGGGAAGTAACTTGATGAAAGATAAATTAAAGATATTTCAAGAATATTATCAAAAATTGTATTCAGCAGGTGATTCACCGAAAAATTTAGAGAAATATATACAGGAAAATTGTAAGGATATAATTAGTGAGGAGGAGAAAGAATTAATGGAAAAACCAATAACAGAACAGGAAATAGAAGATATTATAAATAAATTGAAACTAGGGAAGGTTTCAGGAGAAGATGGTCTGGGAACTGAATATTATAAAACATTTAAAAGTATATTAATACCTAGAATGAAAGAATTATATAATAACATTTTAACAGGAGATGAGATCCCACCATCATGGAAACAATCTCTGATTATATTAATTCCAAAACCAGATAAAGATTTGACAGACCCAGAATCATATAGACCAATATCATTAATAAATCAAGATGCAAAAATACTAACAGCAATAATGGTGAAAAGGATGAATAAATTTATGTACAAATATCTACAAAAAGATCAATGTGGATTTATAGAAGGAAGACAGATGGCTAATTTAACTGGAAGAGTAATAAATTTAATAGAAATCATTAGAAGAAAGAAAATTAAAGCAGGGCTTATAGCTATAGATATATTTAAAGCTTTTGATTGTGTGGAATGGCCAGCAATAAAAAATATAATGAAAACATTGGGATTTGGAGAAAAATTTAGGGGTGTGATTGACCAATTGTATACAAAAAATAAAGCAACAGTAATAGTAAATGATGGTAAGACAGAACAAATAAACTTAACTAGGGGAACAAGACAAGGCTGCCCACTCTCCCCAATAATATTTGCTATGGTGATAGAAATATTAGCTAATGTAATTAGAAACGATGAAGATATAAAAGGGATAGGAAATATTGAAGAGATTAAACTGAATATGTTTGCAGATGATACTTTAATAACAATACAAGATCCATTGGAAAAAATGCAAGAGATAGAGAAACATTTGGAAACGTTTGGGAAGATGACGGGTTTACAAGTAAATTGGAATAAATCATAAATTATGATATTTAATTATACAGAGGCAGAGCAAAAAAATATGAAGAGTAAAAAGAAATGTATTAAAATAAAAGAGCAAATAAAATATTTAGGAATAAATATTGTGGCAGAACTGGAAAAACTAGAGGAATTTTTTTTTACTATGTTAAGGAAAGATATGGAGAAAAGAATAGAGAAATATGGGAAAATTAAATTGTCATGGTCTGGAAGAATAGCGCTTGTTAAAATGAAAATATTACCAAAAATATTTTTTTTATTTAGAATGCTATCTACTAAAGTATCAGAAATGGAATTAAAAAAGTGGCAAAATATGATAAATAATTATTGTAATGGAGGCAAAAGATCAAGAATCAATAAAAATAGATGGTATAAATCTCAAAAGAAAGGAGGTTTAGGCTTACCTAATCTAAAGCTATAGTACGTAGAGAATCAACTGAGATATATTATTGATAGTGTTGCGGAATTGAAGGAAATAGAATGGATGGAAATAAATAAACAAGAGATAGAGTTAAAATTAAGAAATATATATTTTTTGTAAACTAAAAAAGAAATTTAGGGAATCAATACAATCTGTTTCTTTAAAAAATATATTAGATATATGGAATAAATATAAAAAAAGTATTAGTTCCAGGAATATCTCCATTAATGCCGGTAATATTGTTAGAGGGTTTCCCAGCAAACTTAAGAAATGAAGTGGAAGCAAAATTAGGAGGACAAGAAATTATAAGGTTGAAGGAATGGATGGGGAAAATGAAAAATAAAAATTATATGGAAAAAATATTAAAGGAGCAAGGATTTACATGGTTTAAATTGATACAGTTAGAAAGATGGGCAAAAAATGTTTAAAGGAGGATAGTTGTAGGAAAAGTACAAAATTTGAGGAATTAATTACAAAAGCTATTCAAGAGAAAAATGTTATAAAGGGTATTACAAGCAAAATATATAAAATGTTAATGGATAATGAAGAGGTACAAGATCATTTAAAAGATGTTTGGGAAACAGATGTAGCAATTGCAATAGACAAATCTAAGTGGGAAAAAATATGGAATATGCAACATTTGAAAACATTATCAGTAAGAATAAAAGAAAATTACTATAAGATTATATGGAGATGGTATTTAACTCCAGTACGATTGAATCAAATAGATAAAAAGCATTCAGCACAGTGTTGGAGGGGATGCCAAGAATTGGGAACGTATATGCATATGTGGTGGAATTGCAAATATGTACAGAAATTTTGGAAAATAGTAATGAAGGAAATAAGTGAAATACTGGAGATAAATATACCATTAAGCCCTGAAATAGCATTATTATCATATTGTGAAAAAATACAAGAATCTCAAATTGTTAAGGATTTGTTAACAAATTTGCTGACAGCAGCAAGGTTAATAATAGCAAAGAAATGGAAAATACAAGGTGAATACAAAATAGAAGAATGGTATGACGAGGTATGGAATATAGCAATAAATGAGAAATTAACAAATATGGTTAAGGAAAAAAAAGGAGGGTTAAATAAGAATGTTTTTGGTGAAAAATGGAGTAAATTTTTAGAATTTGTATTAATAAAGGGGAGAGGAAGCAAACCTGAGATGGAAACAATGAAATTTTGGAAAGAGGGATGAATATAAAGGGAAGTCCCTCGGTGGAGGGAATCACTGTTATATATGTTTGTTAGTTTTATGTAGTAATTGTATGTTTGTTTGTTTTTTAATTTTAAAAAAATTAATAAAAATTATTATTTTAAAAAAAGAACTATCTAGCCATTGTTATAGGCAGAGCACACCTCTAAGGCATGAAATGGGTTATAAATATCACAGCCCCAACCATGCCAAAGTGTGCCATAGATGGACCCTATAATTGTCTCTTCGCTGCGTCACCCTCAGATGCCTGTCTGAGCCCCTCTTTGCTATGCAGACCTCTTTCTCTGAAACTGGTAATTATCACCCTTTAACCCCCAACTTCTCTCTAGCTAAGCCTTCCTGCCTTTCTCTTCTAATAGCCTTGTCTAGTTCATAAAAGGGCTTATTCTTGTGTGTTAGTCTATATTATTCCAATAAAATACTTTATTTTACCTCAGCTAGAGCCTCCTCTATGTACTGGTATACATAGGTGAAAAGGTCCCTGAAGTTACCCTCCTCTCACATGCTACCTGTTTGAGCTAATAATTCCCCCCAATATTAAAATAGACACTGGCATCATGGGAACAGGGCTTTGAGATGTTCACAGTTTTTCCACTCTCATGGGGAGGGGATGCACACCTAACCCCCATGAAACTTGTGGGTCAACTATACACATTATTAGTATTCTGAAGTTATGCAGTACAGTCAGCCCCCATATCCATGGGTTTTGCTTCCATGGATTCAATCAACCATGGGTTGAAAATATTCAGCCCTCCCGCCCCGCAAAAAAAATCAAACCTTGATATTTTGCCCGCATCGAGCCCTATGTTGGTATGTAGGCACGTCCTGCTGTTGCCATTTCACAGATCTTCACACTCTCTCTGGCACTTGAGTGGTTCACCATTTTATATAAAGGATGCCATTTTACTATGCAATTATATATAATAGGACTTGGACATCCATATATGTTGGTATCTATGAGGTCCTGGAACCAAACCCTCATGGGTACTGATGGCTCATTGTCCTAGTCTTTTTCCTTGTCCTAATGATATGCAGCCATCCTTCCCATTGGAGTGTTCACACTTAATGGAATTACAATGTCACTCCTAGACATATTAGATAGTTTCAGGAAGATTGGAGTAATTGCTTTTCCTGTCATGTATTTGGATGAGACTTCATTTCTGCATTGCCCAAAGTGACTTGTAAAGTGGCACTGAGTTCAGGAAAAGAGGGAAGAATTGCACTATCAGTGTAGGGATGCATTTCATGTTTCAGGGCAGAAATTTATAAAGACTTGTCTATGCTAACTATACAAGCATGTTTTCCCCCTTCTTTTCTACAGAAAATGGAAGGGAACGTGTGAAGACAGGCTGCAGCAAAGATCTAAAATACTGCAACATTTCGTCCTTTGGTTTCCCCACCTTTGAATCAACAACATGCTGTAATGACCGTGACTTCTGCAATGACAATGGTATATAATCCACATCAAGTCAGCATCAGTGTAATCATGAATCCAGTATTTTGTTTCCCTTCCACCATATTCAGGTTTTCAAGCCCTCTTCCTCTTGTTTCACAGATCATGGGAAGAGATGGCAGTGATCCACAATTGTGTGTTCACTCTCTACCACCCAACCTCCCAGTTCTTGCAACTGGGCAGTACATTGGGGTACCACTGCTCCAAGTCTGGAAACTTCAGTTCATTCAAAACATGGTAACCAGATTGGTTACTAGTATATCTAGGGAGATTTTCACACGAGGAAATTATTCCCTGGGGAGATTGGGAGAGAAACGGGGTTGTTCTGGTAGCAGCACCCCATTTTGCATGCCCCCTTCCTTCTCGCGATCTCCCGTCATCTTCCATCTGTGCTGCTTCCATTTCTCTCCTGGTATGTTCCATGATTTTTTACTAACAAACATTGTTCCTCTTTCACTGATCGCAAGACACAGTGGCGTCTCTTTTTGTTCTATCTTTTGCTGCTAGGAATGGAGAAATGGAAAATTGGCCTGGCATCTTACTCATTCATGAACTCCCCCTCCAGCTGTAGGCTCCCAACTGTTGCCAGATCATGTCCACCAAGTTGTATGAAGGATGACAATGTACCCTTTCCATGACTGCCTTCCTATCTCAAGATGGTTAACTCAACCTCCCACTTGTTCCATGAGTGACTTTCTTAGTGGTGTGATACAGACTGCACAATCTTTTCTTCATTCTGACATTCCTCTTTCTTTCCCCTTTCCCAAACAATCAATTATTGGTTGTGGTGATGGTGGTTGCAGGAAAATAAATAACATCCTTCCTTTCAGCATTACCATCCTGCTATGCTCTGTATTAGGTAAGTAGCATAAAGGGAAGACTGGAGGGAGTGTGTGTGAGGCAGAAGTATTTGGTTTTCCATATTACCCACTAAGACTCATAATTTCTTCAACAAGTGAAAGGGAGCAGCTATGCACAAGTAACCAAATTGTAAAGGCATCAGTAAAAGAGTCCTCAAACTCCACCACCCAAGGGATTGATTGCTGGTTATATAGATAATTGTGGAAAGTTCTCCTATATAATGCAAAAATCTGGCTACTATGGCAGATGGTGAAATAAAGAGAGGAGAGGATAATGAGAGAGATTTGTAAAGACTATTCATTTTTTAATCAATTTTTTTTTTTTGGATGCACAGTATTGTGTTTCATAGGCAGTGTTCGTGGCTAAATAAACAGTGTGGGGGGGCACAGACACAAATGGAGGTATTTTAAAATATATATAGGTATCTAAAATATAACTACATGGGGAGCCATGTTAGTTTTCTGCATCAAAAACAACTAAAAAAAACTTGCGCATCTTGCACATTAATTATGGCATAAGTGTACAAAATTACATAGCAGCTTCCTCCATTGCACCAGATGAAGTCAATGCGCTCAGCAAAGGGTGCTCAGCAATGGCTCCTCTTCATCTTGGAAAGATGTGACCGGTGGGGTGCCACAGGGTTCTGTCCTGGACCCAGTGCTATTCAACATCTTTATCAATGACTTGGATGAGGGAATTAGGGGCATACTTACCAAATTTGCAGATGACACCAAATTAGGAGGAGTAGCTAATACCCTGGAGGACAGGATTAAAATTCAAGATGACCTGGATAAACTGGAGAGCTGGGCCAAAGCTAACAAAATGAAATTCAATAAGGAGAAATGTAAAGTACTGCACTTAGGGCGAAAAAATGAAATGCATAGATATAAGATGGGAGAGACCTGGCTGAATGAGACTACGTGTGAAAAGGATCTAGGAGTCCTAGTAGACCACAAGTTGAACATGAGTCAACAGTGTGATGTGGCAGCTAAAAAGGCCAATGCGATTTTGGGCTGCATCAATAGAAGTATAGTGTCCAGATCAAGGGAAGTAATAGTGCCACTCTATTCTGCCTTGGTCAGACCTCACCTAGAATACTGTGTCCAGTTCTGGGCACCACAATTCAAAAAGGATATTGACAAATTGGAGCGTGTCCAGAGGAGGGCGACTAAAATGGTGAAAGGTCTGGAAACGATGCCTTATGAGGAGAGACTTAGGGAGCTGGGTATGTTTAGCCTGGAAAAAAGACAGTTAAGAGGCGATATGATAGCCCTGTTTAAGTATTTGAAGGGATGTCACGCTGAGGATGGAGCAGGCTTGTTTTCTGCTGCTCCAGAGACTGGAACACGGAGCAATGGATGCAAGCTCCAGGAACAGAGATTCCACCTCAACATGAGGAGGAACTTTTTGACAGTAAGAGCTGTTCGGCAGTGGAACACACTCCCTCGGAGCATGGTGGGGTCTCCTTCCTTGGAGGTCTTTAAACAGAGGCGGGATGGCCATCTGTCGGGGATGCTTCTTTGATAGTGATTTCCTGCGTGGCAGAAGGGGGTTGGACTGGATGGCCCTCGTGGTCTCTTCCAACTCTGCAATTCTATGATTCTATGATCTTACCTCCTGTTCTTCCTTCATGTTTCTTCCAAGGGGCCCACTTTTCCCCCATTGCAGACAATGAGAGTTTCCCCCTTCCATTTTGTTTCTATTGGAATTGTGAGGCCATAGGAAAAAAACTGATACAGCAACACCGTAAAACTGTTATTCAGTTCTCAATACCTATGTCTCCCACATAGTCTGTGCATATATTTCAGGGAGGGGATTTCCTTCCTGATTCGTAGAAAGTCCAAGGCCAGCTTGGATATCTGTTTGTTTGTTTTTTCCCCAGAGGAGCACTATATATTACACACCAACACTTTTGCCAGGATTAGTTTTAGATCTACTCTGTCTTTGATAACAAACATTCCCATGACTTAAAATATCATTGATTTGAAGGGGACAGGAATAATAATAGACAACTTTTAAATTTCTGTCGCAGAAAAGGTTTACAACAGACTAGAATGGCTATTTTCCTTTTCTTAAAAAAAAAGCCTCTCTCAAATATTGATGTAAATGTATTTGATACAGGTTTTGATACAGGTTTACATACTCATACAGTTGCGGGGGTAGGATAGAATGTAATGTGATCCAGATTCATGGCATACTACAAATATTAATACAAGAGCCCTCACTGCACCACATATAACAAAACAAATCTTCTCAGATAAGGTTTTGAACACAAGGAAAATAACTTTTGCGAAGCAGACTTATTGCTTCCATTAACAGCCCACTGTGAAGATCCAAAAGACCTGTATCACCTCATGGAGCCCTTTGAAAATTTAGGGTGAGGGTCATGATTTGCATCTTTCTGGATCCTATTATGTTCTATTCCACTTACACAACTGTATAAATATGTTTTATAACCTGAAACTTTAATATGCTTTATAATCTGAGGCTTTAATTTCACTCAGTATTGCAACTGAAAACGTGGACATTGGTTGTAACACTAACACACCCTATGTATTATGCTGCTTGCTTTTCCCACAGCTAGTACTCTCCGCTGCCTCGTTTGTGAAGAATATGATCCAACGAAATTGTCCGAAGGTTGTCTCAGAGGACAAGCAACTTGTGTAACTAAGCCAGGACAAAAATGCAAGACAGAAATTACTCTAAAAGGTATGTTCAGTTCTAAATGACATTTTGCGTTTGACATTTTACATATTGGTGCTGTTTATGTGCTTGTTTATTGTCTAGATCATTACATTACATTGTTAGTATTCCAGAATTATGTAGTACTAGGCTGCTGCCACACTGCAGAAACAATGCACTTTGACACTGCCTTAACTATCATGGTTCCACAACAAACTACAGATCCAAGGATTCCATAAAACTATCGCTTTAACTGCGATAGTTAAAGCAGTGTGAAACTGCATTATTTCTGCAGTGTGGCAGCAGCTTATGGGTTGTCTAGATGATGAAAATGCTAGAATTCAACTAGAATACCTTTTGTCCCAACATGCTGCGAATGAGATTCATGGTATTCAGAAGGAGGGGGGCCAAACCTTCCATTTACTACCAGGGAAAGCCTTTTCAGATTTCCATGAGGTTTGTTGAGTAATGTGTGGGCTTGTGCATTATCATGGATCTGGACATCCAGTTTGGAATGCTGCACATTCTCAGTGAGGGCAGAAGTGGAGAGCGGACTGGTTGGCTGTACAGGTGATAGGAGGGCTTGCTGGCAAGAAAGTGTCCAGAAGTGTCATTTTCGAGTTCATGTTATCAAGTGTGCACTTTTTAGCTGTGCTGAGGCAACCAAAAAGCTTTTTATAAGTGGAAGGTTAAAAAATACTGTACAGTGACAAAAATGTGTGGAAAATAATAGTGCACTGTAGTCTCAGTTACCATCTTAATTTGCAGGCATGGCTGTGTGCGCGCTGTTACCCAATTAGGTGGGGGTCCATGGGGAGCCCACTCGTGATCCCTAATCTCAGTTATTAATTGGGGGAATTATTATAGTTCAAATGGATGGCTGCGAGAGGTCAGGTAACTTTCGGGATCTTTTCACCTATATATACTCTGCAGTACTCACTGCAGAAAACGCCAGTAAAAGTAAAATAGTTTTTATTGGAAAATAACACGGAAACATTCATGTATGCACTGACGCTCACAAGAACCACACAAAGCTAATGAAGAGTTAAAGGCAGAAAGGTTGGATGAAGGGATAGGTTTAGGAGATTGGGACTATAGTTACCAGTCTTGAAGAGAGAGAAGCAAAGACCTAAGACTGAAATCTGAGGGTGGCATTGGATTCCATTCTTGGGCCGTGCTGACAGAGGAGATTTTCAGATGCATAAAAGACCTCCGGGGAGGTTGGAAGAGGTACACGACTGTCCCGTGCAAGGGGGTCAGTTTCAGATGCCGCCGTCCCCCTCCTGTCATCCTTCGTGTTGCTTCTGTGCTCGATCGAAGGAAAAGGCGCCACTTTTTACTCACAAAAAACTTCTGTGAGTAAAAAGTGGCACCTTTTCCTTCGATTGAACATGGAAGCAACACGAAGGATGAAGGGAGGGGGATGGCATTGTCCAAAACTGACCCCCTGCTGCGGGATAGCCACATTCCTCTCCCAACCTCCCCTGACAGCTTTTAAAGCGTCTGAAAATCTCCAGAGTGTCCAGGTGTAATCACAGTAGCACACCTTGCTACTGTTTGGGTACTAATATTTATATTGTATTTCATGTCCTGAAGGGGTGTTTGAGCTTAGAACAAAGCTTAGATCGATTTCTCACCATTAAACAAAGGAAACAGCAACTCTTCTGATTGTTGTTAATGGCTGAGAGATCGGAGTTGATGGGTTTATAAACACCTCTGTATTGTAGGCTAGGAAATGTGGGGATAATGGTTGTTTTGATCACTTATTTGTTTGTGACATGACTCATCAGCAAGGGGCCCCAAGAGGGGATTAGCACATGCCACTTAATGATGTTGTTTACCAGGGGCTTCACTTAATCCTGTCTTGGGTATGTATGTTGATTATGTTAGTAATTTTCCATAACACTTTGTTCAGGTCCTAGTGACCTCCATCTCACCTCACCTTTGGTTCACCCTGGTCTACTAGAATACAGCATCTCAATATTGCCAATTATGAAGTATTATAGGGAGGGCATGTAAAACATGGTAACAGCACTTCAAATGCAGGTAACCTCATATTCAATAGATTTTGCCAAAAGACCATGGAGACAATGAATGCTGCTGCAAATTTGCAATAATGTGCACCAATCCACCTTATATCTTCTCATCTAGACAACCCGCTAGTCTCTTTCCATGTTCTAATGGTATGCAGCTATCCCTCTTGTTGAAGTGTTCAGACTTAACGGTAGTTACAATGTGACCCTCAGACATGTTAGATTGATCCAGAAGGCCTGGAGTGATTGCCCTTCCTGCCACATATTTGGATGAGATTTCACTTCTACCAGTAGAATTCTGCATTGCCTAAAATGACTTCTGCCCTGAGAGCAGGTTGAGGAAAATAGGGAAGAACTGCATTATCAGTATATGGATGTTGATTCATGTTTCAGGGCAGATATGAAAAAGAGATGTGACTATACTAACATGGCTCTTTTCCTCCTTTTCTACAGGAAATGGAGAGCAATTTCAGAGGACCGGATGCACTGAGCAACTTGCTGAGTGTGACACCGAAAAAATCGTAGGTGAAGACAGAGTGTCAATGCATTGCTGTGATGACAGGAACCTCTGCAACGGCTTTGGAAGAGACAACGGAAAATGAGCATCAGTATGAATATGAAACCAATATTGTTTCTCCGTTACCATATTCAGATTTTCAAGCCCTCTTCCTATTGTCTCACATATTTCAGCTGGTGGGTAGGGGTGATGGTGGTGGTCCATAATTTTGTGTTCACTTTCCCCCAGACATCCTCCCAGTTCTTACTACTGCATTACTCAGTCTAAAATACTAATGTAGTTCTGCTAGAAGGAACCAGTGGTAGCTGATGGTTCCATGTCAGTGGGGTGGTGAATCTATGATGGGCTTTAGTCTGAATTTCAAAGGAACTGCCCAGACTACTGAGCCCTACCACCAAAATAGACTCAAGCACCTTGGAGAACTTTTTTAAACTTTGACAAAACACCAGAATGAATACCCTTCTCAAGTGAGGTTTGCTTATAATTGGATTTCTTTTTAAAAAAAAATCTGTCTAAAATCCCCCCCCCTCCATAAGATGACTCCTGCTCTTGAAGTGTTGGGTTTATTCACCTAATCCATGCTATCCACCAAAGTGTCATTGGGATATAAAAGGTGGATGTGACTTCCAATAGGTTGTTTGGTCAGAGCAGATTGGGCAGAGTGGAAAGGGGAACCACAGGTTGCCACCTACATTCCTGGGATTTGGGGTAGGGAAAAGATCTCCTCTGTAGGGCTGAATAGGTCATGCACCTACAGTCTTGGGGCTCAGGGCTTAGATGGCCCAGGATGACATACCCTAGCACTTCAAGGATGAGTGAGGCTCATTTTCAAGAGTTTATATTTAGCAATCACCTGGCTTTCCACCACTGCTGATCTGGCTGATGTTCTTTCAATAAAGTCGTGGCACTAGTTCACTCAATCCTTTTTGTGACATTTCCTTTATTTTCTGGATATGGAACGTTAAAACCATGCAGTCCAAATTAAATAGCACCATCTCTCCTCACCCAAACATTTTTGACATTTTGCAATAGAGGTTTAGATTTTGAAATCGGGATATACAACCTTTAGAACTGCAGTTCCAAGTGTCTGCTGGGAGACTCTTAAGCATTTGAATTTCATCATATACTAAAAGCCATGGGATGCCAGTAAGCAATTTGTGGGATCATGAACAAATACTATGAAAAATCAGATCTGAGACAAGCTACCAAAGTACACCAAACATCCCAGACTTTATGAAGACAGACATGGACTGGTGAAAATGATGCACTGTTTTTCTCAGATTGTTGAATTAAATAGTCCTATCTTAAGGAGGACACTCTGGATGAAATTCTTTGAAGCAGACATATGAGATGCCCAAGCTTCTTAGGGATAATTGTTTCTTCTCCCTTACATTTAGATGTTAGAATTAAGAATTGGCAACTCCATACCCACATCCTCCTCCTCAATCCACCGACTTGATAAACTCAGGGAAATACTGTGGGTGATCCCATGGTCAGGAATACTAAAAGAGAAGAGACCTCAAGACGGATGGGACTTTCTCAAAAGGGAGATACTGAAGGCACAATTTCAAACAGTACCATTGAGGAAGAAAAATGGGAGGTGTCTCAAGAAACCAGGATGGATGACTAAAGAAATATCAACAGAGCTAAGTTTTAAATGGAACATGTATAAGAAATGGAAAAAGGGGGAAATCACCAAAGAAGAATTCAAACAGATAGCGAACACATGTAGGAGTAAAGTCAGAAAAGCTAAAGCACAGAATGAGTTCAGGCTTGCTAGAGAGGTTAAGAACAATAAAAAGGTTTTTTTGGGGTATGTCCGCAGCAAAAGGAGGAAGAAGGAAATGGTAGGGCCACTACGCGGAGAAGATGGCAAAATGCTAACAGGGGACAGAGAAAAGGCAGAATTACTCAACACCTTCTTTGCCTCCATGTTTTCAGAAAAGGTAAAGGGGGACCAACCAGAGGATAAAGGTACAGAAGACACAACATAGGAAATCCAGCACAGAATAAGCAAAGAGGTAGTACAGGAATACCTTCTTAAGGTAAATGAATTTAAATCTCCAGAACCAGATGAACTACATCCAAGAGTATTAAAAGAGCTGGCAAATATAATCTCAGAGCCATTGGCAATAATCTTTGAGAACTCCTGGAGAACAGGAGAAGTCCCAGCAGACTGGAGGAGGGCAAACATTGTTCCCATCTTCAAAAAGGGGAAAAAAGAGGATCCCAACAATTATTGTCCAGTTAGTCTGACATCAATACGAGGGAAGATCATTCTAGAGCAGATCATTAAACAGAGAGTCTGTGAACATTTAGAAGGCAATGCCATAATCACAAAAAGTCAACATGGGTTTCAGAGTAACAAGTCATGCCAGACTAATCTGATCTCTTTTTTTGATAAAATAACCAGCTTGGTAGATGAAGGGAACACTGTGGACATCGCATAGCTTGATTTCAGTAAGGCCTTTGACAAGGTTCCCTATGACATTCTTGCAAACAAGCTTGTAAAATGTGGGCTAGACAAGTTAACAGTTCAATGGATTTGTAATTGGTTGACCGGCCGAACCTAAAGGGTGCTCAGCAATGGCTCCTCTTCATTTTGGAAAGATGTGATGAGTGGGGTGCCACAGGGTTCTGTCCTGGGCCCAATGCTATTCAACATCTTTATCAATGACTTGGATGAGGGAATTAGGGGCATACTTACCAAATTTGCAGATGACACCAAATTAGGAGGAGTAGCTAATACCCTGGAGGACAGGATTAAAATTCAAGATGACCTGGATAAACTGGAGAGCTGGGACAAAGCTAACAAAATGAAATTCAATACGGAGAAATGTAAGGTACTGCACTTCGGGCGAAAAAAATGAAATGCATAGATATAGGATGGGGGAGACCTGGCTGAATGAGACTATGTGCAAAAGGGATCTAGGAGTCCTAGTAGACCACAAGTTGAACATGAGACAATAGTGTGATGCGGCAGCTACAAATGGCCAATGCGATTTTGGGCTGCATCAATAGAAGTATAGTGTCCAGATCAAGGGAAGTCATAGTGCCACTCTATTCTGCCTTGGTCAGACCTCACCTAGAATACTGTGTCCAGTTCTGGCCACCACAATTCAAAAAGGATATTGACAAATTGGAGCGTGTCCAGAGGAGGGCAACTAAAATGGTGAAAGGTCTGGAAACCATGTCTTATGAGGAGAGACTTAGGGAGCTGGGTATGTTTAGCCTGGAAAAAAGACAGTTAAGAGGCGATATGATAGCCCTGTTTAAGTATTTGAAGGGATGTCACGTTGAGGATGGAGCAGGCTTGTTTTCTGCTGCTCCAGAGACTGGAACACGGAGCAATGGATGCAAACTCCAGGAACAGAGATTCCACCTCAATATTAGGAAGAACCTTTTGACAGTATGAGCTGTTCGGCAGTGGAACATGCTCCCTCGGAGTGTGGTGGGGTCTCCTTCCTTGGAGGTCTTTAAACAGAGGCTGGATGGCCATCTGTCGGGGATGCTTGGATCGTGATTTCCTGCATTGCAGGGGGTTGGACTGGATGGCCCTCGTGGTCTCTTCCAACTCTGCAATTCTATGATTCTATGATTCTATGACTTTCCCCCCTGCATCAGTTGTCCATTGTGGCCATACTGTGGCTAGGGATGATGAACAAAGAATGAAGGGCAGCTAGGCACTACCTGTACACCTGTGTCCCTTCTTGCAGCCTCCCTCAGAAACAAACAAACAAACACATCCTCCTGTATCACCCAGGTTGCTGTAAATGTCCAGCAGTATGATCCTCCCTGAAGCCAGCTGAAAGAACAAAGGTAGCCACAGACCCTCCTGCCCCTCATCCTCCTCCATAATTCTCTGACCACTCAATGGCCATGGGGAGAGATGCCCAGCCTGGCCACAGACTAGTTGAATAATTGAGGCAGGGGAAGATGTGTAACTATGCCTGCAGTACGTGATCTTGGGCATGGAAAACACATCTAGCTAAAGATTTTGCAATATTTAAAAGCATATAAGCTCATATCATCATCATCATAGACAACGATGAAGAAACTGCATGGTGTATACAGGCTTGGTGGTACCAATGTCACCAGTTGTAGTGCACTCCTTGCAAACCTGGGAATCATTTCACTAGTGCAAATGACTGTAGCACCTGTGTGGGAACCTATTTCTAGAACAGAGGTGGGTAACTGTGGTGGGTTTGAAGGCTGAAGTATGTAACAAGCAAACACGGAGTAGCCAGAAATCCACTTTTGGTTCTAAAAGGGGGCATTTTTTTTTAATGTTTAGCAGTACTGGGAGGCCATGTAACCTGTTTAAAAGGTGAATTGATGTTTGTGGAGGCTTCCAGGAGAAGCACTTCTCCCTTTTCTTTCTCTCCAGAGAAAGGGAGGTCTGGGGAGTTTGGGGGTGTCAAAGGCCACAAAACAGCCACAGGGAACCCCACATAGTCACAAGGCCACACTCAAAGCAGCTCACCTATTAAAATGTTTACAATAAGTCAACATTACAGTACAGTTGTCCTTTCCTATCCACTGGGGTTTGGTTCCAGGACCCCCCGTGAATACCAAAATCCGTGAATAGTCAAGTCCCATTATATGCAGTGGCATAGCAAAATGGTCTCCCTTATATAAAATGGCAAAATCAAGGTTTGCTTTTTGGATTATTATTTTTTAAAGAATATTTTCAAGCCATGAATACTTAAATCCATGAATACCAACCTTCATATTTGCTGGGGTTTGGTTCCAGGACCCCCCATGAATACCAAAATCCATGAATACTCAAGTCCCATTAGATGCAATGGCATAGCAAAATGGTCTCCCTTGCATAAAGTGGCAAAATCAAGGTTTGCTTTTTGGATTATTATTTTTTAAAGAATATTTTCAAGCCATGAATACTTAAATCCATGGATACGGAGGGACATCTGTAGTATTAACAGTATTATGCTGTTTAAAATGTTTAATTCATTTAAAACATACAGTTAAAATTATTTTAATAGTTGGTTAAGCCTAACTCACAACAGCACAGGAAGGTCTCTTGTCTAAATAAACTATGTGGAAAGTGAAGAATATGTACCATCAAAATAAACTGATATAACCAAAAGTGAATACTGTACAATGAATGTAAATGAATAAATATATCAAATAAATATAATATACAATGCTATCTATGATAGATATCCTGTAATTACAATGTACCACTTATCCATAGGATGACAAACCTATAGGTACCCCATGCAATATGCTGGTACCATAAGATCCACGTCCATACTAGGAAAGACAAAATAGGAATTAAATATAACTGTGCCAATACACAAAAATATCCCATAGAATGATGAGGAGGCTATAGAATGCTTTCCTTGAAGAATATATGAAAATCCCAGTTGGAACTAATTCACAGGTAAGGGAGTGTAATAAATCCAAAATTGCCAGGTAAGTGATAATAAATTATTGATGATGAAGAACCACTCTGGAAATCCTGAAGTCACTTCAATGCACTCTTCCTCGGTCAGTTCCCCCATATAGAAGTGTACAACTTTGATTCAGTGGTCTTGATCTGGAATTTCAGCAACCCTAATTACTATATATTGCCCGACAATCAAGAATACAATTTTTTAAAATCACATTTGGGGGGAAAAAGTGAAGAAACTCCATACCTTACAACTCTTCAACAAGATATGTCATAAAGCATGCCATTTTCATCTGATAAATACATCACACAGTGGAAACAACATAATGAAAGGTTTTGTCCTTCTTACAATATATAGTGAATCATTTCACTGTAACTCATTTACAGGTGAAAAAGACTACTAATTAGTAGTAGGTCATTCTTGCTTTTCCAATCTATTGACCTAATTACTGAATTTATCACACTGGTAGATCCTACTGTGAAATTCCTCTCAAACTACAAAAAGCATAAAAGGTCAACACATTCATTTAAACCCATAGGGGCAACTGTTTTTAACTGAAAAATCCAAAAAACTTCTTTTTGAAGAAGTATATTGTGAAGGATGCTATTGCTATAAGGATGTAAGTGAATTTTTTCTATAACAATAACAACAACAAAACCCTTAAACAATCTGAGGCTATGGCTAAAGCTCGTGGAATGTTAAATTAAAGAGGTATACCCATTATGATGTCTAATATTGCTTTTGTGTTCTGTGCTTTTAGTTCTAAGTGATCTTGGAGTCTGTCCCACATAAATTTTATAGCATGGGCATTGTATTCTGTAAATTACTCCCTTGGAGTTGCAATTAGTGAATTCCTTGAGAACAAATGTATCGTTTGTAATAGGATGTGCACATTCCTTAAACGCTAAACACTATTTACAATATGAGCAGTGACCACATTTATAATGACCAATGATGGATGATGTATAATGGTCATGTTTCAAAAAATCAGAGTGAACCAGTTTGTCTCTTAAATTGGAAGATCTACATAATCGTACAATAGGCTTTTTTTTAAAAAAACTTCAATATGTTGCACTCAACGCCAATGTTTCTTGATGTGGTGTTGGATTTGACATGAGGTATAATTAAAGGTGATAAACCAAATGATGCAATCATCACAAGATTTCTGTGAAGATGTTAGCAAGGATGATCATGTAACTTTGGATGCTCTATTCTGTGCAGCACAAATAATGTTTGTTGGAAACTTCTATCCAATAGTTCTTGTGTGGATAACGGCTTCAAACTTGTAATGAGCTGAATTGGAACAGTTTCTTTTAATTCTAAGGAGCTGCAAAAAAGGCAACATTTTCTTTAGATTACAGGGATGACAGCGTGTAAAGTACAGTACAGAATTTTTGTATGTGGGTTCATGATGGTTCCGAACGGCAATCTGAGAATCACAAATGTAAACTGAAACATCTAAAAATGGGATTTCTTGACTGCTAGAATAACATGTAAATTGAATATGAAGATTAATGGAATGCAGTGTCCATCCCATCCCCACCTACCCCCATTAATATTGTATTGGATTTAGTCACAGATATTTAGTGCAAGTACTGATATGATAAAATAAACCCTGTTTTGGACTTAATAAGTGGACAATTATCTCTTTCCTTCTTGCATGTCAGGACTGCTGAAACTATGGCTATGCCATACCTCCTCTCAGGGTCTTACATTTTGGTATCTTCCCATTTCCCTCTTCAGTTCAATCCCATCTATATTTAATCTCTGTCTTGATCATGGAAGCTCATTAAACTGGCCACCAAGCATTCAGGTGAAGCCTCCAAATGGGCATAGGACATTCTACTCCTAAACTACTTGCTGATCATGCTTAATGCCATGTAAGGACCCATATGGACTCTCTTTCAGGACTGACACCCTGCCCCTCTCTGATTTGATCCATAAAGCTGTGAAGGCCTGAAGTCACCATATAGTCCCTTCTCTCTACAGTTCAAATGCTGCCTCCACAACTTTGTTCCTCCCTGGGAGCAACCACTTGCTGATTGGATTACCAAAGGGCGGTATATAAATAAATTTTATTATCATTATTATTAACCAAAGATGAATAAGATTCTGCTTATCGCCATCTCCCTTGTTTTCTACATTCTCCTTGGTGAGTACAAGAAAGTATGGTAAAAGATCTGAGGGATTTTTGTGAGAAGCAGAGAGAGGACACTTCTGTTAAAGAACTTCAGTAAGACATGGGTAGGAATTATTCTCCCCTAACAAGATGTTGTTGGGTGCTAAGTCCCAAGAGCTCTAGTCAACATAGCCAAGATGTGGACTATTGGGAGTTGCAGTCAATTACATCCAAAGAGCAAGAGCTCCTCAGCCCCAGAAGCAGAGTTATAAGGCCCTTGGCAAGTATCTAGATCAAGGGTGAGCAAAGTGTGGCCCACAGACTACACACAGCCCTGTAGGGCCATTTTTGTTGCCCCAAGAAGTCCCTCCCCCCCCAAAGCTTGCATTTTGCTTTTAAATGCCACAAAATTACCTCCAGGGGTTGTGGAGGGCATTTACACCATGTCTGGAGCCCCCCCCCCCAGACCCCATAGAGATCAAGACAATTTCTTGCATTTTTAAAGGTTTTTTTTTTTTTTTTTGGGCGGGGGTAGAGATCCTGGATGGCCCAAAAACATAGTGAAAATGTCCCCATGTCCCATAGAAGATATTTGGGGGCATTTGTGAGAGGAGACATAGTAGGTGGTGTGGCCCTCCAGGGTATCTTGAGGGGGGAATGTGACCCCCCCCCCAAGCCTTTCACCATGGTCTAGATTAACAAAGTATGTGAAAATGTAAGTTCAAAGAGTTCTTGGTCTGCCTTTTTTTTTCTGGATTGTACAGTGTAGGTTTATTTATCTGTAGTATTTATTAGTTGCTTTTCTGCTCTAAATTGATGTACAATAACTAAAAACTTTACTTAAAAATAAGCTTAAAAGAATTTTGAAAATCATTTTTAAAACTCCAAATATCAGATGGGATAAGACAGTTTTGACTGCTTCTTGGAAGCTCAATGCAGATGTACTTCCCTTGGGAGGGAATTCCACAGTCTAGGTACTACTACAGAGAAAATCTCACGAATTCACAACATCTCTTTAAGGTGTTAGGACATGCAGTGGGACTTCCTCTGAAGAGCTCAGATTCCAGATAGCCTCCAAGTGGGCTTTACAGATCAAAGTTGGCGCCTGAGGAGAGACTTAGGGAGCTGGGTATGTTTAGCCTGGAAAAAAGACGGTTAAGAGGTGATATGATAGCCCTGTTTAAGTATTTGAAGGGATGTCACGCTGAGGATGGAGCAGGCTTGTTTTCTGCTGCTCCAGAGACTGGAACATGGGGCAATGGGTTCAAGCTCCAGGAACAGAGATTCCACCTCAACATTAGGAGGAACTTTTTGACAGTAAGAGCTGTTCGGCAGTGGAACGCACTCCCTCGGAGCGTGGTGGGGTCTCCTTCCTTGGAGGTCTTTAAACAGAGGCTGGATGGCCATCTGTCGGGGATGCTTTGATCGTGATTTCCTGCATGGCAGGGGGTTGGACTGGATGGCCCTTGTGGTCTCTTCCAACTCTGCAATTCTATGATTCTATGAATTCATGATACATCTGCATGGGTTATAAAGTGGAGTCCAATTTATTTATTTGTTTGTGTTTAGTTGGCTATAATTATTCCATTTATAACAATTATATTTTCTTGACTATCTAATAATACACTTTGAAGTGAATACAGTGACAAACAAGGACACCTTGGAGAGAAACTAATGAACAGAAGACAGAAGAGTGACACAATTGCACTTTTTAAATATCTAAAGGGCTGTCACAGAGATGAGGGTGCGGGTTTGTTCTCTGCTGTCCCAGAGGGTAGGACCAAGTCTAATGATTTTAAGTTTCAGGAGGATATACAGTTGTCCCTCTGTATCCATGGATTTAAGTATTCACAGCTTGAAAATATTATTTAAAAAATAGTAATCCAAAAAGAAACCTTGATTTTGCCATCTTATATAAGGGGCACCATTTTGCTATACTGGTGCCTATAATGGGACTTGAGTATTCACGGATTTTGGTATCCACTGGGGCTGGGTATGTGTGTCCTGGAACCAAACCCCAGCGAATATGAAGGGACAACTGTATTTCAATTTGACATTTGAAGGAATGTCTTGATGGTAAGAGTGGTTTGGCAATAGAACTCATTACACCTAGAGTGATGATGGGATCTTTTTCTCTGGATGTCTTCAAAAAGAGGCCTGGCAGATACTTGCTTGGGATGCTCTAGCTGGAATTCCTGAAGCAGCTTGGACGTGTCAGCCTATTTGGCCCCTTCCAACTCTGATTCTAAGATTCAGTGACTTTTTTATCTATAACTTTATGTACTGTTTTTCTGGACCAGGAGAAAGGCGAGGATATTAAATGCATACATACATACATACTGTCACACCTCAGGGGTTCCTTCCTGCTTCTGCTGAGTAGAATGGGATCTCCAGAGGTCATCTAGCTGCCACCACCCATTGATTTAAACCCCCCTTGCTGTAGTGACTGGGGGAAACTTGCACTTTCCACTCTGTCACTGCAGAGATTTTCCTCCCCACGCTCCTATGGGGAATGAAACTGAGCAAGGCACATGAAAGCATGTAGAAGACAGGAGGACTTTTAAAGGAAAGATTTATTCTAAGCAGGAACTACATAGCAAAAGGATATCTCTTTACATGAATGCAACTCTCCTTCAGGCACACTTAAGAATTACGAAGTTACAAGACAGTTTAAGTAATTCCAGCCAAGCTTAAAACAAAACATAAATCCTAACACATTCTGTCTAAACACCTCCCTACTCTACTCACCCATACAGATGGGGTTCTGGGTCTCTGGATGTTCGTGGGTCTGGGAGCCTGGGGCACTTTGGCCCAGTCGCTACCAAGCACCCCCTTAGATGGGGCAGGTACCACTGCCTGTTGCCTCTCTTTGTTTTCTTTTGTCTCCTGGGGTCCTGAGAGTTTTAAAAATAACTTTCTTCTGGTAGTATCTCAAACTGCTGCCCAACTGGTCATTCCATTGGGCAGTTGTCCCTCATGACCTGTGACTCCTTCCTGGTGCTAATAAAATGCAATTTAACCCAACACATCCTTAACCCTTTGTTTACCTGGAGGGAAGATTATTTCCTTTTAGCTGTGCTGCTCAGAATAATGGGGAGGTCCCCATTATCACACATACATACAGATACAAGTGTGACCAGCAACAAAATGTAGCAGTGCAGAGTCTTCAGGGCTTGAAGGAGCCAATCAGCCATTCCCTCTTCCAAAACTTCCCTTCCTCCCCTATTTTGCTTTTCCCTTCCAGATGGTCAGTTTCTGTAGCCACAGAGGTTTCTTAGTCTTCTTCCCTGGGTGGGGGAGTCACCCCTTTTTTTATTTGTTGTTTTTTCCTCTGGAGTGCACCCACATCACTATCTGGTGCTCTTTTTCTAACCTTGGGGTTCCTTAGATTATGCTGCTAACTTCTTGATTCTTTCAGTCTCCCTGTTTTGGAATCTGTAGGTACTCATTGCTGAATTCATTGTAAGAAAGTGGTTTATAAGGCAATTTAGGAAAGGATAATGGGCAACAGCTTTTACGTTTTTCTTTTTCAACAGCTGAAGCACTCACTTGCCACCATTGCAGAAAATATAAACTAGATTATGGCTGTATCAGCAGTGGGTCACCAACTTGTAAAGCTAAACCAGGTCAGCAGTGCAAGAGGGTCACATCTGTTGTGGGTAAGTTTTCTACCTAATGAATGCCTGATTGTGAGTGGACAAGTATGAACCCCTTTGGTGATGATGACCATAGCAAATATCTTCCCTCTATCCTTGTATTAAGTGCTCTTGGAGTGGACCGGTATGAAGACAGGAATGTCAAATATCTAAATGTCATGTCTCTAAAATCTTATATCTCTAGAAAGTCACATGGGAGATGGTGATGAGGATCTTTTGAGCAACCAGTCAAGGTTGATGCATTAACATGCTTCTATTTTCTTTTTCTCTCCCCTCCCCTTTATAGGTAATATAAAGGGTTTTGTGGAACAAGGCTGTACCGAATCAGTGGCTGAATGTGGAGCAAGCCAGGTGCATCCCAAATATGGAACTCAACATACAAGTTGTTGCAATGACCATAACCTCTGTAACAGATGATTAACAAGGCAAGAAACCTGAGTCTCCTACCATATCTTCAGTTCAGGCACCCAGGGAACTTCTCCTCTACCTTAGGGACTGTCGTGTACTGGCTTCTTCAGACTCAGCAACCAGCAGTTTCAGAGTTAAACAATAAACTTTATTGGTACAGTAATCTACAATATCATTGCTCAGAATGAAACCTATCTACAAAGCATTAAGTTAAAAAGTATTTACAAATTGCAATATCTGGCGGGCTATACAGTCATTGGTTATCCATCATCCTCACTCCTAGTTCCCACCAAGAGTGGGCTTGTGGAGACCAGATAATGGACAGCTGATGGAATGTTGGAGAGCGAATGGGAAGAGAGCATGAAGGAGAATTATCAGATGGGAACCAAAAAAAAGCTTTCCTGTCCCTCAATCTCCTCTCTCACCCCTCCCCGTCCCTGACCTGGCAGAACAACAAAAGTTTTCAGACCTACCTTTTGCAGCATCAAAGGGCAGCTGAGGAATGAGTGGAGCTCTAACGGAGCTCCCTTCACTTCCTGGAGTCAAATCCCAGCCATTATCGCGAGAAGATGACAACGCAGGAAATTCAAAGTGAAAAAAAAAAACAGTAAAAGTAACACCAACCACCAAAACACACTTAAAACATTACAAGTGACCTTGGGAGGGTACAAAAAGTGTGTTACTGGATGTCCCAATCTCATCCTGAAGTGTTCTGGCACAGACTTCTCATTGACGATGGAATTGTGCCAGCATAACAGGGCACCTTTTCATGCGCAGGACATTCTGTGACAAACTGAACAGGGGATCCATTGATCCTGATGGGTAAATTGATGACATCTTTATCATTTGGACACATAGAAAGGAATCATTTGAAAAAATTCACCAGGATTTCAACAACTTCAACCCTACCACAACCTGAGCTTAGAAAAATACACACTACAAATTGTCCCTCCATATTCATGGATTTGACATTCACAGATTTAAGTATTCACGGCTTGAAAATATTCTTAAAAAAATAATAATCCTAAAAGCAAACCTTGATTTTACCATTTTATATAAGGCACACCATTTTGCTATGCCATTGCATATAATGGGGCTTGAGTATTCATGGAGTTTGGTACCATGGAGGTCCTGGAACCAAACCCCAGCGAATGTGAAGTGACAACTGTAATAATTCATTTTCTTAACACCACGATGCAGCTACACAATAGACCTCTAAGAACCATACTACATCAAAGGTCCACTGATTCCTACATGTACTTACATGTCTCCAGTTTCCATTCAGAATACATTACCAAATCTATTGTTTACCTTGAAGCCTTTAGGTACAACTGGATCTCCTCAAATCCATTTTTCAAACTTCAGTATCCAGTTACCAAACAACTTTTTGTAGGAAATAAATTTTTAAAAAAATCTTTGCAAGATTAATTATTTCACTTCATCAAAAAGTTGTCTTTGGACACAGAAGAGAAAATCTCAGGTTGTTTTTACTTTCTTAAAACATTAGAATATTTTTCAGTTTTTTTCAAGTTTTCAAGTTTTTTCTTTCCTAAAGAAGAAGAAATCTATGAATTTTGGAATATCTTCAAAAGCAAACAAACAAAAATTCTCCTCCACCTTCAGCCAAAGTTAATAATTACAGTCCCTCCCTGTATGGAGGTGACCATGATATCCCTGCCTACCAGTTAATAATGAGGAGCCTCTCAGACTAAAAAGTTGGCAACCCTAATTCAGCATGATTAAAGCTAGACTTCTAAGGGGAAAAACACAATGCAAAGTCATAGGCATGCATTGATAAATCTCTCTATTTCTGTTTCTTCAATATGCTTTTAAAACACAACAAAACTCAGGTTCTTTCCATTTGAGAGGTGAAGAAATTTGTGGATTTTCATACATTCTTATCAAAATTAACAAACACAAAGTTCACACCCAGACCTACACCATAGCTGTGAAATTCAGTAAAGTTGCCATTTCAACTTTGTTAGCAGGTTACTGTTGAATTACTTTGTTAAAATTTTACTTGAAAACAATGAGACTCTTATTAATTTTTACAATGCCATATAAGTATCATACATATCTCCTGGTGTAGGTTTTAATCAAAAATTATTTAATCTTCAACAAAGATTATATCCTCAAAAGTGCATCTCAACACTTTGGATAGGTCCTTTAAAGTTCAGACTGAACCCCAAAGTGGATTAACCACCCCATGGACAGGAAAACCACCAACCACCAATAGCAGAATGAGGACTTTCTTCTCCTCCATCTCCTATAGCAACACTCTATAGCATCAAAAAGCTACTCTGGGATGTTTCCAAGCTCTCCTTAGTCCAGAGGAGGTTTTAATTCTGGAGAGAAACAGTAGACTCAGGAGACGTGTTGGCTCCTGGCCACATATACGTAAGAGGAGCTCCAGAAATCAACCCTGCATGCACAAAATTCTCATCTCACCTGACTGTAATTAAGCAGAGAATGCACTCTCCAAAACAAATCTATTTAATACATATATCTTGAATTATCACCTTTCCTTTTGCATTATACTACTGATGAAACTGTGCTCATGCCATGCCCTCCCTCCATTAGGAGCTGGTGGCTCTGATATCAATGGGGCAATAACCCTGCTGGGCTTTAATCTGAATGCAATCCAAAGTGCTTAATCATTTCCCCAGAATAGGTTAAGCACCTTGGATATCTCCCTTAAAGTTTGGATTAAAACACAGAGTGGATTAAGTATCCCTCTGACACCCATGTCTTCTTTCTTAAGAGTCCAAAGCTCTCCAAAGCTTTCTTAAGAGTCTTCCCTTCTCATATCTTTTCTCATTTCCTCTGAATTGATCCTATAAATATGTAATCTCTGGCTCATTCATTAAAATTTGTTGAGCTGATCACCAGCCATTCGTCTGAAGCCGCCAAATGGACATAGAACACTCTGCTCTTTCCAGGGTTGGTTTTCTGCCCAGTTCTTTAAATCTGTCCATGGCTTGATCCAGGTGTAATGTTGTGAGGATTGCAACAAAGGCTGGAGTCACTGCATGATCCCTTCTCCATACTTAACAGTTGGCATTCTGCTTACAAGACTTGATTCTTCTAGCAAATCAAAAGAACTAAAGAGGAATAATCTGATCTTCAGCCATCACTTCCTTATAAGAATTAAATTTATTTTTAGGGCTCATACAGATTCTTTGGACTGAAGTTCCAAGCTATTTGAATACATTGCTGTATTCTTGTAACGGCGCAAGATCGATTAAATATAAACCACAGTAGGTGATCAGTTCTAGGTCCAGTATTACAGCTCTGTCAACCACCTTCTTCATCTCAAAACTCTGATCTCTGAGTGGGGGAAATGAATAAACTTCTACTCTTCAACATCTCCATCCTTCTTTGTTCTGTCTTGGGTGAGTAATTGCATGGATGCTTCTATGAGGTCGAGAAAGAACCATTCTCTTTCATATTGCTTGTTGAATAGCATCTCTTGCCTGATCCCAAGAAGGAAATAGTCTGCCATTGATATGGCCAGCAGTCCTGAACAATTAGGCTGCTATGCCTAAATACCTTAAAGGCACCGGATCCTATCTGATCTTGGAAGCTAAGCAGGGTCAGCCCTGGTTAATACTTGAATGGGAGACCACAAATGAATACCAGGTGCTGTAGGCTCTATTTCTGAGGAAGGAACTGGCAAAACCATCTCTGAGTTCTCTTTGCCTAAGAAAACCCTATGAAATTCATGGGGCCACCATAAGTTGACAGGCAACTTGAAGACATACACTACCTACCTACTACCTGAACAATTATAATGAAGAGAGTGGAATCATATCTGTATACAGCTAATAGTTCAACCTCTGTTCTATACTAGTTCTGCAAAATAGCTAAATGAGTTTGAAATAATTAATAGAACTTGCTGTTAATACCTAGATACCACTCTCCTATATCCTTGATATATTGAAAACATGACTTTAATGTAATAAACAGGATGATGTCTTGAACGCAAATATTTGACAAAAAAATGGATGAAATTTTTTTTGAGGATGTGCTCTGTGTTGATGATGGCAAAAAAAGAAGTGGTAAATTCAGTTATGCATGCATATTAGGGATGCGTGGGAATTTAATGTCAAGGGCATTATTGGTCAGAATTTACCACAATCTAGAAAACTGGAATGTGAGACAAAGTGAAACTATAGACTTGCCTGTCCTTGAGGGAGAAGTGAAAATGTCATAGAATCATAGAATCATAGTCATTGAAGTGTATTTGTTTATCCAAATTTGCCACAATTCATAACATTAAATTGTGGGAGAAAGCAAAACTGCCAGATTTACACATCCCTAACGTATCATACAAAGCAATACCTGTGTTAAATAACTTCCATCTCACTTAAAAATAATTGCCTATACCCAGTACAGCTACTCTGGAGTGTACAGAGTTGATGGTCTTCTAAATACCTTCAACATGTTTTGCTCTCTTTGGATATCATATCATTTTTCTCTGTTTCAAGTAAGATACATTGTACTTGGGAAAACATAGATGCAAACAGGGAATTCTATATTGTTGTTTTCATTTATATCCCACCTTTTCCTCAATTATGAGACTCAAGGCAGCTTACAAATAATTAATAGCAGAACATACAGTAAAAACATACAAAAATCATATATACTGTGTGTATGTGTTATTGCTGATGTTTTTAAAAATGCTTTAAAGGCTATAGATTGTGTTTAAATACCGTGTGTGTGTGTGTGTGTATACACACAAAAATATTTTAAAATAATTAAACAATCTATACCATTAAAACTACTAAAATTCACAATAATTCTAATACTATTCCACATTCTGCTAATTGGATGACTCATTTTGATCAGCTGAAGGTCTTGTCTGCCGCGTCTGCAAAATCTATAGAAGAGGTCTTGGTTGTACCACTGGAGAGGCAACATGCGAAGCAGATAAAGGCCAACAGTGCAAGACAGTCACCATCTTTAAAAGTAAGTTTCCTCCCAAACATATGCTTGCCTATATTGGTTTTATGCAATTTATTTACATGTCTGTTTATTTTCTGGCTCCAGAGCTTCTTATAGGACAAGTATTTAGCAGTTGTGTTCCTCTTTGACATCACTATATGCTCCCATATTTCACTCTATTGTTTTCAGACTGAAAGTCTGTTACTCAGTGGCAGCTGCATGGGTAAATCATCAGTAGCAAAGACTGTACTTTTTGCATCTGACCTGTGCCCCCACCATCACCCTGCAAGCTGGCTTTTGTCCATCATCTTTCCCTGCTAGCAGTAGAAATATATTTTGTTCAAGTCAGAAGAACTACAGCCGCAAGATCTTAACAAACTTATCTGTAGGTTGTATCTGTACTGAAGAAATAACCCAGTTTGACACCACTTTAACTGCCATGGCTCAATGCTATAGAATCCTGGGATTTGTAGTTTGTTGTTACACCAGACTCTCTGACAGAGAAGGCTAAATCTCTCACAAAACTACAGATCCCAGAATTCCATAGCATTGAACCATGGTCGTTAAAGCAGCGCCAAACTGGATTATTTCTGCAGTACAGATGCAGCCATACAGGTGTGCTGTACATCCGGACAGGTGTTCAGCAAGCCTACAGATAACTCAATGCTACACTACTGGAACCACCGATAGATGTCCCCCTATAATGTTATCTTTCACAAACACAAGTTCAGTGACATACCAAAGTACTATCAGTTGTTCTTAAGCTTTTCTTGATATCATTTGGCATACTATCAGCCACTCACAAGTGACACACTGATCAAATTCATATTGTGTCTTGGTTGCACATAGGCAATACAGATCAAAAGCTCATGATCACAAAATGCTGTGTAAGTTTAAGCTGTGTGGTCTCTACTAGTGTTATCACTCTTCAAGGACACCAAGAAGTTGTGTCAGAGTATATCATACTAATTTGAGATACAAATAAACTTGCCACAACTCTTCTTTGCTTTCCGTAGACTTTGCTAGAAGCTGAAGATGCAATCCTTCTAGGACAAATCTCATCAAAGGGAGTTGGGTTCTACCAATAGAGAACACTATATTTTAAATCATTGGAGTAGTGGTTCCCAAACATGGCTTCCCAGATTCTGTTTGCCTTCAACCACCAGAACCCTGGACCATTGCTAATTGTAGGAAGAGTTTCTGGGAGTTGTAGTCTAAAAACAACTGGGCAGCCCAGTTTGGGAACCATGCTTTGTAGGACAGAGTTGAAGAAAGTCTTCACTTTCCAGCTTTGTATCCAGGATTGGTCTGTTTCCATTTTCACCTTCACTGCTACTGGAAAGGAACCACTTGTAATGTCCATTTTTTTAAAAAAAAAATGACTATGTCCAGTAATGCTGAGCATTCTGAGACCCTTATCACACAAGGAAAGGGAAGCAACAGTAAAGCCCAAGAATAGTGTCTCCTGCCTTGCCTTATCACATGATATCAGCATGGTCCAACTGTTCTCTCATTCTGGTCTTGTGGGAGACAGTGGTAAATGCAAGTCTTTTTGCTAACTGGATCCGTAGCAAAAAGACTTGCCTTCACCATTGTCTCCTCCAGGACTAGAATGGGAGAACAGTTGAACCATGCTGATGTTGTGCGAAAAGGCAAGGTGGGATGCATTACTCTTGGGTTTTACTTCTGCTTCCCTTCCCTTGTGAGATAAGCCCCTCCATGTCTCCCATTTTATCTTGCATTAAAATCCTAGGGGTCTGGGAGGAAGCAGAGTGTGTGTGTGTGGGGGGTGCTTTTTCTTTTTCTGAACTGTAAATCTGTCTCTATAAAATCTGATCTCTGCATCTCTATGTGAATGAGAATCAGTGTGGGACAAAAATTAAGAGTTCAGAAACAAGCAAGTTATTATAGAATCATAGAATTGTAGAGTTGGAAGAGACCACAAGGGCCATCCAGTCCAACCCCCTGCCATGCAGGTCCAGCCAAAATGTCACAAAAGTGTGCAAGCTTTCAATTTTCTCAGAACTCTTCACCAAGAGAGAGAGTACAAAAAATGGGGATGTGAGGAGAAACCAAAAGGCCAAAAAAATTGGCTGGATGTTAAAGCCATCATGATTGCAATTCCTAAAAATGGAGATAGTAGACTGAGAGAAAGAGACTTAGCTAGGAAGGCAGCATTTTGCTCACCTAAACAGAATTTTGGGGAAGTGTTATAGAGGATGTAGCACGAGACCAAGCAGTGTGGATGTATCATGAGTGTATCACTCTTCCTTTTTTTCACAGAGAATGTAAGGCATTTTTTCAGACAAGGATGTATGTCTCTACAGGAAAAATGTGGAACAACAAAGGAGGATCCAGTGTTTGGCAGTGTGACAACAACTTGCTGTAATGACAATGATTTCTGCAATGATAAAATCAAATAAAAAGAATGCCTATAAAATCTGAAGGTCAGAATCTGGTCAAAATGGCTGGCAAATGGACATATTTTTCTTCCACATTCGGCTTTCTAATATGCCTTCAACATTCTCTAGCAAAACTCCCCAAAGCCTCTGCTGTAGAAAATAAAGTTTCAGGTCTCATATTCCTAAGTGATACTAGACAAGATCTTTCACTGAGGCTGCATAGAGTAAGGACTTTATCAGACTACGCCTCTTTAATGTTCTTTTGTTGGCATAAATTGTGGTGTTTTTATGCTGGCAAAAGAACCCCCTGTACCAGACCTATCTTTACTGGCATTAAATAGGCTTCCCCAGCAGTAATGAGTACAATCTGTTTACTTTTTGCAGATTGTTCAACATTCATAAAGAACAGCAAGCCAAGTTTCTTGAAAATTCAGGCTTCCTATATACACACTTTAGCATGTTTTCTGAATGCAAGATCCTGGCATGTTTTTCTCTCTATATGCCAGGATTTGTAAACTAAGGACAACTTCGGGATTATTAGTTTGACTTGGGAAAAAAAGCAAGAAGTAAAGAGCTCTGGCTTTAGTAGGTGACACACTAAACACACCTGAAATGAATTAGTTTATCCAGCCATGTTAGCAGGCGTTACCCAGCAGAGAACACCAGGCTGTGTACATTAGCAGGCATCTCATGCATGGTAAACCAAGATGCTTATGACTTTATCAGACACAGGTATTGCGGCAAAAAATTGCATCCAAAATAGCATCATAAGGATGGGATGATAGCCTAAAAGGCAAAATTATCACAAGCCTGCATCCTCACCTTCCTGCTGTGCAGCATGGGCGTGAATAAGGCATCACTTTTTTTATTGAGGGGGAAAGCAAATCAGAGCTAGAGTGAGTGGAATGACCCTGGGGGTCGTTTACACGGGCAAATATTCCTCTAAATATACCGCTAAGATAGCTCATAGTTCCCATGGATCGCAGCACAGCATTGCCTCATTCAGAAGGGGGGAAGGTAAAACACCCAAATATAATGTGCCAAGGGATCTCGCTACTTTTGCCGGTATATTTGCAATGTAGCGCTTTATTGGCAGTGTAAACTACCATTCCATTAAGGGCTTCTGCAGATCTTTACTGTGATTGGTTGCTATGATATAAGGGGCGGGCTTAAAAGAGAGGGACTGCGTTCAGTAGCGATCAGGAAACTTTGAAAAATCCTCTCTGCTATTTTGCAGAAGGTCTGCCAAGAAAAAGGATTCCCAAGACCTTTCAGTCATAAAGTTCCCATTTGTCAGCTCTGCTTGGGGGAGGGAGAGAGAGGGGGAGGGAGAGGGGGAGGGGGACTGAGGGATGGCGAGCCAAAAATCCTCTGCTATTTTGCAAGTCTGTGAACCTTGACTATAATAATAATAATAATAATAAAATTTTATTTATATCCCGCCCCTCTGCAACGCAATCGGGGCGGCTTACAATATAAAAACCCCATAGTCACAATACCCTAGCCCACCCACCCCTTAAAATAATATTAAATTACAAAGGATTAAAAACATGGATTAATTAAAATATATATAAATTAAAAGAAAAAAATTTAAAACATACAATCATAGCCTAGAAAGGGCAGCTGAGTCTTGGGCCGGGATAATTATTCAGGAAAGGCCTGCCGGAAAAGATCCGTCTTGACAGCTTTTTTAAAGCTGTCTAAGGTGGTAATAAGACGGATCTCGTCCGGCAGGCCATTCCATAATCTGGGAGCAGCAGCAGAGAAGGCCCTCTGGGAGGTCACCGACAGCCTTGTTTTCATAGGCTGTAACAGATTCCTCCCAGAGGACTGAAGTGTGCGGGGAGGGTCGTACGGAAGGAGGCGGTCCCGGAGGTAAGTTGGACCCAAGCCATGTAGGGCTTTAAAGGTCATAACCAACACCTTGTACTGTACCCAGAAACTAATAGGCAGCCAGTGGAGAGCTTTTAGCACCGGTGTTATATGCTCTCTTCTGGAAGCGCCAGAAATCAACCTGGCTGCCATGTTCTGGACTAGTTGAAGTTTCCGAGTCAAGCACAAGGGTAGCCCCATGTAGAGCGCATTACAGAAATCCAGATGGGAGGTTACCAGTGCATGTACCACAGTTTCGAGGTCCCTAGTTTCCAGGAAAGGGCGCAGCTGGCGTACCAGCCGAAGTTGATAACAGGCACTCCTGACCGTCGCATTAACCTGATTAGTCATCTGGAGCGACGGGTCCAGGAGCACCCCCAGACTGCGAACACAATCCTTGGAGGAGAGTGTAGTTCCATCCAGGATTGGAGTTTGTATTCCCAGACCTGGTTTTGGGCCTGTAACTGTTAGTACCTCCGTTTTGTCTGGATTCAGTCTCAATTTGTTTTTCCTCATCCAGTCCATTACTGCTTTAAGACAATCATTGAGAGGAGAGATGCCATCTGAAGTCGAAGCCGATGACCGAGACATGGAGAAGTATATCTGGGTGTCATCTGCATACTGATGACACCGCATTCCATGCCTCCGAATGACTTCTCCCAGCGGCTTCATATAGATGTTAAATAGCATCGGGGACAGGATGGCACCCTGAGGAACGCCACAGTGAAGCTCTATTCTAGTAGAGCAACTGTCCCCAAGCCTCACCCTCTGGGATCTGCCCGAGAGGAAGGAACGGAACCACTGCAAAGCAGTGCCTCCAATTCCTAACTCCCTCAGGCGATCCAAGAGGATGGAATGGTCTATTGTATCAAAGGTCGCTGAGAGGTCCAAGAGCACCAACAGGGTCACACTACCCCTGTCGATACCCAAGCGGAGGTCATCAGCCAGAGCAACCATGGCAGTCTCCACTCCATAACCCGTCCTAAAGCCAGTTTGAAATGGATCTAGATAATCGGTTTCATCCAAGACAGCTTGGAGTTGGGAAGCGACCGCCCTCTCAATCACTTTGCTTAGAAAAGGCAGCAAAGAGACTGGCCTATAGTTGTTCCTGTCCAAGGGGTCCAGGGAAGGCTTTTTCAGGAGTGGCTTAACCACCGCTTCCTTCAGACAAGGTGGAAGGGAGCCCTCCCTGAAGGACGCATTGATAATATCCCTAAGGAGTACTCTCGATGCGTCACCCCCTTGGGTGGCCAGCCAAGATGGACAGGGATCGAGGGGACAGGTCGTTTTCCTCACTCTACCAAGGAGCTTGTCCACGTCATCGGTACTCACAGATTGAAGCTGATCCAATAAAATTTCATCAACGGAGTTGCTGGACACCTCGTCTATAGATTCTGTCATAACACTGGCATCTCAGTCGGCTCTTATCCGAGAGATTTTATCTGCAAAGTGGATGTTAAATGCATCACAGCAGGCCGTTGTTGGGTTGAGTAAGGGGTTCTGCGCAGGTGGAATCTGCGTCAGCTCCCCCACCACCCTAAACAGTTCTGCTGGACGGGACTCTGCAGATGCAATACGTGCAGTGGAGAAAGACTTCTGCGCTGCACGTATTGCCTCTCGATAAGAATTAAGGAAATTCCTATGACGAGTCTTGTCGGCTAAGAGTCGAGTCTTCCGCCAGGTGTGCTCTAGTCGTTGTCCAGCCTGCTTCATTTTCCTAAGCTCCTCTGAGTACCAGGGCTTACGGTTAGGAGCAGGCTGGAAAGGACGCTTGGGAGCGATTGTGTCAATAGCCTTGGTGAGGTCGGTGTTCCAAATATTAACCAAAGCTTCAACAGAATCACCGGCGTTACCAACCATTAAACCCTCCAAGGCTTTCTGGAATCCAATTGGTTCCATTAGCCTTCGAGGGCGGACCATTCTAATAGGTCCACCACCCCCGGTGGGGCAGACAGTGGCTCTTAGCTCCATCTTGACCAGGAAATGATCCGTCCATGACAATGCGGAGGTTTCAATCACCTCTGCCCACGGATATTCCTGTTCCGTACTAAAGGCCGCATCGAGGGTGTGACCTGCACAGTGAGTAGGCCCGACAACCAATTGGGATAGGCCCATGTTTGTCATGGATTCCATGAACTCCCGAGCTGCGCCAGTTAGATTTAGCAAGCTGGTCTCGAGTGGGATGTTGAAGTCACCAAGAACTAAAAGTCTGGGCGACTCCAGCAGCAACTCTGAGACCAGCTGTGTTAGCTCGGTTAGGGAGTCTGTTAGACAACGGGGTGGCCGGTATACTAACAGGATCCCTAAGCTATCCCTGGACCTCAGGCTTAGGTACATACATTCGATGTGGACTGTGTTCCAGATAGGCTTCCTGGTCAAGGATAGATTGTTTTTATGAACCAGAGCCACTCCGCCCCACCGCCCACTTTTCCTTACCTGCTCACTAACTGAGTACCCGGCCGGGAGTGCCTGCGCCCAAGTCGCAGCACTGGCCTCTCCCAGCCAGGTCTCCGTAAAGCATGCCAGGTCGGCAGCCTCATCCAATAAAAGGTCATGGATAATATGTGTCTTGTTTTTAACCGACCTGGCATTGCAAAGGAGCAGAGTAAGGGTCTGTGGAATGGTTGGTGCGCTCTCCAATTTATTCTGGGAAACAGAGTGAACTGAAGGCAGGATAGGTATTAAACATCGATCCTGCCTTCTTTTGTAACAATTTTTCACTCTGTTGCCGCCTTACCTTCCCTTCCCCCACACAACCTCGATTCCTGCTCCCAGATCATTCCTGGCCCCTGGTAGGTGTTCCTGGGGTGGGGTGGTGGAGTGACTTTTAAGGCCAGCCACTCCTGGCCACACCCCAACTCCCTGCTCAGCTGCCCTTAGCCTGGTGTAAAGGGGAAGGAAGACTTCCTTGCAGTCCTCTGGAGTCTTCTCTGGCTGGCTGGCTGGCTTGCTGGTAGGTCTTCCTGGGGTGGGGTGGTGGAGTGACTTTTAAGGCCAGCCACTCCTGGCCACACCCCAACTCCTTGCTGCCTCAGCTGCCCTTACGCCGGTGTAAGAGGGAAGGAAGCTTCCTCACAGCCCTGCAGAGTCTTCTGGCTGGCTGGCTGGCTGGTAGGTCTTCCTGGGGTGGGGGTGGTGGAGTGACTTTTAAGGCCAGCCACTCCTGGCCACACCCCAACTCCCTGCTCAGCTGCCCTTAGCCTGGTGTAAAGGGGAAGGAAGACTTCTTTGCAGTCCTCTGGAGTCTTCTCTGGCTGGCTGGCTGGCTTGCTGGTAGGTCTTCCTGGGGTGGGGTGGTGGAGTGACTTTTAAGGCCAGCCACTCCTGGCCACACCCCAACTCCCTGCTCAGCTGCCCTTAGCCTGGTGTAAAGGGGAAGGAAGACTTCCTTGCAGTCCTCTGGAGTCTTCTCTGGCTGGCTGGCTGGCTTGCTGGTAGGTCTTGTGGTAGGACTAAACAAACCATGCTGGAAAAACTGGTGATAGGTTCACCTTAGGGTCCACGGCATGGCAGCAAGGTCTTTCCCTCTGCTTCAGGCAGTGAGTTCTTTACAGACAGATTTAGAGAAGAGACAGAGCCACTTCTTTGATCCCCCCCCCCTGCTATTTTGGCAGTCTGTGAGTCTTTAGCTCGGAAATGCAAGGCTTCAAAGGAGGGTCTATGCCCTTCCCCATACAGCCTTTGTCTGCTTGGGAGGCCACACCCCCCACAGTTTTTCAAGTCTGAACAAAAAAGCGGCATAATTACAAAAAAAAAAAAAAAACTGACTGGCACAGATGCGGAAAAGAATTAAAGTGCAAGTTGCCGCAATAAAGCTGCTGTGTAAACCAGCCCCAGGCTTCTCCCTTCAACCCTGTTGCCCATTTTCCTAAATCAAAGATTAGGGGAAAGGAACAGCCTCACCTGTTCAAGACTCATAGGAGGGAGACTTTGGGGCTGCATTGAAAACGACACAGCTCCCCGTCTTCTTTGTGTGATGCAGCAGAAGCTGAAACTGTATGATGCCATTCTTAGAACAGTTTACTTTGCCTGAGTGGGTGGGTGGGATATGAGACCTAGCATGGTGTCGTGGTTTGAGTGTTGGACTATAAGTCTGAAGACCAGGGTTCAAATCCCCAGTGGACCAGAGTAACCCACTGGGTGGCTTTGGGCAAGTCATCCTCTCTCAGCCTCAAAGAGAGAAAAAGGCAACCCCCCTCTGAACAAATCTTGCAAAGAAAACCCCATCATAGGTTCATCTTAGGGTTGCCCTAAATTGGAAATTACTTGAAGGCACACAACAACATAGGAGCACTATAGTTGCTCATCATTTATATCCTTCCCTCTTTCTCCCCATTTAAGCATGGGGGATGGGATATGTAGCATCCTCTTTGGAAAAAAAAACATTTAAAATGTTGTTAGCATGTGTGCATATGCAAATGGGTACCTGATATCCTCCAGCTATCCCAGTTTGGCAGAGACAGTCCTGATTAATCCTCTGTCCTCCCACTTTTCGGCTGCTTTTAAAATGCCCCAGTTTCTTTTTCCTCCACCCACCTTCTTCCTGTGTCCTCCGTTAACTGCATTTGGTGCAAACTGATTTCAAAGTGCAAACATAGTTTGCCCTTAACCCAGGAGTGGGGACAGGACAGGAGGGGTTAGATCATGCCCTTTCTAGCAGACTTGGGCAAAAGCAAACTGCTGTAGCTTCTTCTAGCTTGTCCACGCGTCCTCATGAAGAACTGTCACCATCTTGACCACACTCTGATGTCACTTGCCCACAAATGTTCTGGTTTTCATTGGTGCAATGTTGGAGGGCATGGTAGCCCAGCTCTCTCCCCTGCAGTTGCCCCTCTCCTAAGGTAGTAGCCAGACGCTAATGAGGAGATTTCCTCAAAGTTATACCTCCTGAAATTTCCTCTTCTACACAACTACTAAAGGTTCAATTAATTTTGTCACTTTTAGCCTCTGGTTCTCTTCACTCTCCCACCCTCACCTCTACCTTTCGAGGTATCAAACCTCACCGTATATGTTTGAGTTTCTGGTATTTTATAGAGAGCTTCAATTCATATGTCAAGAGACATTCCACTGATTTTACTTGGGTTTTTTCCAGGCTGTGAGGCCGTGTTCTGGAAGAGTTTCTTTCTGACATTTTGCCTGCATCTGTGGCTGGCATCTTCAGAGAATGGTTGGGTAGGAGTGTGTGTGTGGGGGGGGGGAGTGTTTATATACTGTGAACCCCTGTTGGGGAGGATATGTACATTTGTGTATTTGAATGGTTAGTTTCTAGGTGGAAACATGGAAGGAGGCTTGGTGTCTGTTTGGCTAATGGTTGGTTGATGGCCCATTAAACCTCTTATATTAAAACAAAAAACTGTTGCTTCAAAATCCAACATGTGTGACATTTTATTGTGAATCAAGAAATATATCAAAGATTGGGCAAAAAAGATACTTCAGTAATATGTAGCACTGTTCAGGGCCTCAGTTGTGCGACTGGAGTGTTCTGAGTGCACAAGAGTGCTCTTATTTTCGGTTTAAGGGAAATATAGGTAGCGCAGCTTGATACATGCAGAAATCTTTGTAGTTGCAGCAAATTGTAGATATTATTTCATCAACTCCCATTACCTCATAATTGCACATGTCACCTGGTTTCGAGCACCCTCTCATAAAAGTTTTTTCTCCGTTTTCTGTGGGGATTTTTTTAAAAAAAAATGCATTAGTGTTTAATAGTGAATATTCAATATTTATAACCTCAAAGCTAAGCTATTGTGGGAGGTTTTTAATTTTAAAAACTTAAAACCACAAAATGCAAATATACAGCATAGAAATAAAACCTGAACAAGGACAGAATGACCAGCACGCTAAAATTTCCCTTGTGAGCTCTGTATTGATGTCAGCTATTAGATGAGATACAGCTGTGTAGTGGGGGAGGAGGCCATGGCAAACCAGAAAAACTTCATTGCTTACCACAACAGCACAATCTTGAGAATCTGAGCCTTACCACACTCCAAAGAAAAATGGCAGCGCAGCAGCAAGGTTCCATCTTACATACTGACTTACTGTACAATGTTGTCATTCTTCCGGTGGGCTGCAGTTCTGGTCCCATGGGGGACCAAGGTAAAACCTCATCCTTTTGTTAACAGGTTTTTCCCATTAGCAAAAAGATGCAAGTTTTACCTTGGTCCCCCATTGGACCCAAACGCAAGAATGACAACGTCATGCGGTAAGACATCAGGGAAGATGGCACATTCCTGCTGCTTTGCCACTTTTCTTTAGCATGCAGTAAGACTCTCAAAGAGAGAAAGAGAGTGGAATGAACAGAGAGAGCACAATGAGCAGACAGAGGACACCAAGGAAGCAAGTTGACCCATGATGTTCTTCTTCCTTGCTGTTTTACTGCACGACATCGCAGTTCTTCCAGCTTTCTTTTGTTCTGGTCCCATGAGAGACCAAGGTAAAACCATGTCTTTTTGCTAACAGGTTTTTCTGGCAGCAAAAAGATGACGTTTTTACTTTGGTCCCCCACAGGACCAGAACGAAAGAATGACAACATAATGCAGTAAGAGGGCATGGAAGAGGGGACATTCCTGCTGCACTGCCACTTTTTTTGGAGTGTGGTAAAGCTCTGAGTGAGGCTGGTTAAAGAGGTCATGTGCATATGTCCTTGGACAGAGAATATAAAGAGGCAAAGGAACAGAGACAATAGGCATAACCAAATGCAAAGAGATGTCCATTTAGAAACTTGGAGATACTTACTATAGAAGATTTTGGTATATATGCAATATTGTCCAATGCCAGCTTCACAGATTCCCTTTCCTACCCGACACGGCTGACGAGGTTTATAGTCTTGGCAGACATGGCATTTGAGAGCTTCAGCTGCAGGAGAGGAGAGGGAAGCAATGCCCAATGGCAAATTAAGGTGTGACCCATCATGATCTCACAGAGGTACAGCAGGGAGTTGAACAAGGCAGTAACAGGATCCTTGCTCAAGGAAAGAGGCCCCATGCCAATGCAAACACTGTGCACATCTGCTTTAGAACTACAGGACATATCGGCGACTACACATACTGGTGACCAGTGTAGACTGATGGACTAAAATGAATGGAACTATTGTGTAGAAATGCAAGGAGGATTAGTGTCTGCTTGGCTAATGGTTGGTTGATGGCCCATTATCTGCTGGAAATCCCCCTGTTCCTGGGTGGAATTCATTTGCAAGTGTTGAGTTTTGATTCTATTGTTTTTCAAAACTGGAAGCCAGATTTTGTTTACTTTTAGGGTTTCTTCTTTCCTGTAGAAATTGTCCAGGTGTTTGTAGATTTCACTAGCTTCTCTGTGTAAAACAGATCCTCTCACAGCTGCAGGAGTTTACCCCATACCATACAGCTGTGGACAAGTTTACATAGGGACCACAAAATGCAGCGTGCAAACACGAATCGAGGAACATGAGAGACACTGCAGACTGGGCCAGCCAGAAAAATCAGCATTAGCAAAACACATTATAAACCAACCTGGACACAAAATTAAATAAAACACTGAAATTCTGGACCAGGCCAACAACGATCATGTCAGAATGCACAGAGAAGCTATGGAAATCCACAAACACCTGGACAACTTCAACAGGAAAGAAGAAACCCTAAAAGTAAACAAAATCTGGCTTCCAGTTTTGAAAAACAATAGAATCAATACTCAACACTTGCAAATGAACTCCACCCAGGGACTGGGGGATTCCCAGCAGATAATGGGCCATCAACCAACCATTAGCCAAACAGACACTAATCCTCCTTGCATTTCTATACCCAGAAACTAACCATTCAAATACACAAATTTACATATACTTCCCAACAGGGGTTCAAAATATATAAACTCCACACACACTCCTACCCAACCATTCTCTGAAGATGCCAGCCACAGATGCAGGTAAAACGTCAGAAAGAAACTATTCCAAAACACAGCCTCACGCCCAGAAAAAAACCAAGGAAAATCTATGGATGCTGGCCATGAAAGCCTTTGACTTCACATTCTTTCAAAATTAATATGTGAGGAACATGCGAAGTAATTTTATGCTTTTAGCTTAGAGGAAGCTGGAAGCGCTTCCAGAGGTTGGCTGGAAGTGCTGGAGCATATACATTGTTTAGACCAATGCTACTCAAAGTAATGCTCCATGTACGTATGTGGGTCCCCGAGCCTTAAAGTCCTATTTCCAGGAGAAAGAGAAACAATTGTAGCCAATGGTCCCCAATATGCCTCTAATTCCATGAAAAGGCTTCCCAGCAATGAATGAGGAGTGATTGGAGCTCCGTTCATTTCTTCATTTGAAATCCACCATATTCCCACATAGTGTGGGAAATTCAAAAATAACATACAAAAATAACACACAAAAAGTTACACAAAGCACTTAAACACACTAAAAATGTCCCAAGTAAACTAGTAAAAAGTAAAAAATATGTCAGCTTGAGCCGTCAGTAAAAAAGAACATTTCCTTAACAGGACATGATAACAAAAGGGTGACGTGTGGTATACGCACCCTTTCGCAATCATTAGGCATCCCTCTCATGCCATATTTGCCTTGACTGATAATGTCCAGACAAACACACTGGTTAAGAGACAGAGAATACCATGGCAATTTCCAGATAACAACTTTGAATGGAAGCTGAGCATTACTCACCCCAGACACAACAACAGAGAAGAACTAAAAAACAAGAAAGCCGCACTTTCTTCATCTTTGCATTCTCTCTTTAGCTGACAACTCAGCAGAGGAAGAAAGGCTAAAGGATTGGGAAAGGAATGAAATGTTCTGTATTATGCCATGTGCCTTTTAAAGTAGTTCTGTGAGCAAATAGGAATTTGAAGGTGATGTGCGGGGAGGTGAGGTATGTTCTTGAACAGGCCCATTTCTTCAGTTCCAATGTGAAGTTATAATCAATTATAGCTGTATCGGGAAAGTGCAGTCTGAGTGCAGGACATTCTCCCATCAGTTGGAACGCTTCAGTTCTCCCCACTCATCAGCCAGAGACTTAATGTACTCCAAACCAGAACAGGCCTGAGGGGAAAATGAGTGAACACATAGCCTATCCACTTATGCATTGTCATAGAAAGAGGGAATATATCCCTTAAAAACACCAAAAATACATGGACAAGTATTGTAAGTAAAGCTTCCTTTATACGTTTTATAAGGACTAAGGCTATTTCTCTGCTAGACCTTGTGGGTGGGTTCATGGGTCAGTGTGTGGCTGGTTGCTCTTCACCTTCTGCCTTCCCAATTTGATTTCCCTGCTAGAGAGATCCAGTCCTATTTCTCATCTTTACCAACAAGATTGAGGGGTCCAGAAACAAAAGAGATCAGGACTCCTATAACCTATGTTTCTGTGGATCTCCAGAAGAAGAGACTAGTCTTAGGGCAAACAGTGCTAGATGAGGAAAACATGTGATTTTATTTTGTGAGGTGGGTTTCAAGCTTGGGCAATCAACTCCTCTTAGTAACACAAATGTAAATAGATGTAATACTTGTTCAACTAATACTTGTTCTTAAGGTGCACTTAACTACAAGCATTCCTTAGTTAACAAAGCCTCTGGCACAAAAGCTTCTTCTTTTTTGGGCGGGGAGGGGAAGTCTTTTTATTCCTTCCCAGGCCTCCTTTTCTTCCTGACTAGCTGATTTTTTAGCAACATCAGCATTAAGAGGAAGGTGAGGGAGAAACACAGACTTTTGGTGTTGGGCTGCAGCAGTGAGCTATCAAGTGTCTGTAGTAGGCTAAAAAAATATCTTTGTTTAATTATGCAAGGCTTACCTGATCTGATTGTTTCATTTCACAGGTGTATATTACTGGTTTTGCATCAACAGTTTGTTGAAACTTGTTAAACTGCTGTTCTGGATAGAGTAGGTGCCTCTGCTCTAGCTTGGCTGCTTGCACGGCCATGAGGGTTTGTTTTAGCATGTGAGAAGTCAGTTGTGCAGGGGGTGGAGGAAAAGGTATGATGCCATTATGAATCATCAGGCACATGAAGGATCTCAGGCTAAGCATTCTATTAAACCTTTCTTAAATGAAAACATAATTGGTTGTATTGGAAGCCATTGTGGGACATTTTATTGGACAGGGGAGAAACTATATTTCACATACAGGTAACACAGTGATGGTGCCAGGACTCAGACATGAGATTAGGATGTTGCAATAAGACAAAAGTGTCCCTACTTTTCTTTTTTACATTCTTTATGGATGCTTGATTTGATACAGGAAAAAATCAGTGTAATCACAAGAAACCGTTGCCATGATCATGTTGGGTTTCTTAACTGTAACATTGCATACATCACCTTTCTTGGTGCATCCTCTTGTAGCAATATGTATTTTATCTCCTGTAGGAAAATTGAAAAGGGATGCATTCATATTTTTATTTTATTTTATTCTATTATTTTATTGCCAATACTTACATGGAGTCCAAAAGCAAAACTCTTCTGGTGGTTTTTGTTTTGTTTTCAGTATTTATATAAAGCCTCTCTAGGCATTTTCCAGTGTGACTCTATGATATGTGTCCCTATTTTTTCAGCCATGGATAACTGAAACTATACATATTGGTTCCACAGATTTGGGGGGCAGAGAGAGGGGAACTGTACTTCTATTATGTATTTAATTTTTTTTTTTAAAAAAAAGATGCTATGATATTAGTGCTATCACTTTCAATTCCTTTCTTAATGATTTCCCTGTGACTCTGGAGACAAGGGTTCAAATCCCTGTTTGGTAATAAAAACGCACTAGATGACCCTGGGCAAGTCACACACTCTCAGGCTATGGACACACTGCAGAAACAGTGCAGTTTGACAATGCTTTAACTATAATGGGAAGCATCATCTCCTCAGATGCCAAGATTGACAAAGAGATCGATCACAGATTAGCAAAGGCATATAGTGCATTTGGAAGACTTCACAAAAGAGTCTGGAGCAATAAACACCTGAGGCAAAGCACAAAAATCAGTGTGTATGGAGCCATTGTACTGTCTATTCTCCTTTATGTATCTGAAACATGGGTCACCTATCGCCACCACCTACAACTCCTCGAACATTTTCATCAGCGCTGTCTATGCACAATCCTAAATATACACTGGACTGACTATGTGACGAATGTTGCTGTCCTTGAGCAAGCAGGGATCACCAGCATTGAGCCCATGTTATTGAAAACACAGCTGCGCTGGGCAGGGCACATTTCTAGGATGGAGGACCATCGCCTCCCCAAAATACTACTCTATGGTGAACTCGCCACGGTCAGCGTAAGAGGGGCATTCCAAAAAAGCGATACAAAGACTCCCTGAAACAACATCTCAGACTCGGCCAAACTGATCACTAGCAGTGGTCCGCCCTGGCCTCACACTGGGAGGCATGGAGACGCACTATCCACAATGCTGCAGCCTTTTTTGAGAACTCACGGCGAACAAGTCTTGAAGAGAGCTGTTCGGCAGTGGAACGCACTCCCTCAGAGCGTGGTGGGGTGTCCTTCCTTGGAGGTCTTTAAACAGAGGCTGGATGGCCATCTGTCGGGGATGCTTTGATTGTGATTTCCTGCATGGCAGGGGGTTGGACTGGATGGCCCTCGTGATCTCTTCCAACTCTGTAATTCTATGATTCTATGATTCTAGAAACAACAATGCAGAAAGAATCACAACCCAAAAACATCACCCAAGGAGACCTTCTGCTGTGCTTTCTGCAACCGGAATTGTTTATCTCGGATTGGCCTTTTTAGTCATCAGCGCGCTTGCAGAAAGCACGGGATGAGTCCTTCCTGAATCTTCGTTTGTGAAGAAATGCCAGAGAGAGAGAGAGAGAACTATAATGGCTCCATCCTATGAAATCCTGGCATTTGGATTCTGTTTTGGCACCAGAGCTCTCTGACAGAGAAGGTTAAATATTTATTTATGTATTTAGAGTATTTATACCCCGCTCTTCAGCCACAAAGCCTCTTAGAGTGGCTTACAAATTGTTAGCAATAGCACTTATAACTTCTACCCTGCTTTATACTGCAAGGCAATCTCTGAGGGCTGGGATCGTGGTGGCGGTGGCGGCTCCTCCTCTTTGCCACTGCGCACTCAGGTGAGTGGCCAGCAACTGGCCCTTGTGAGGCTGGGGGTATAGATGCAGATTGAGTGGGCGGTGTGGATTGTAAGGTGGAGAGGGAATTTGTATGTGGGTGGTGATTAGCTGAGGGAGTGAGAGGAGAAGGGGCAATGTTTCCTAAGTGTCCAATCAGCACACTGGGAGGTTAAACATACACAAGAGATAGAATCATAGAATCATAGAATTGTAGAGTTGGAAGAGACCACAAAGGCCATCCAGTCCAACCCCCTTCTGCCATGCAGGAAATCACGATCAAAGCATCCCCGACAGATGGCCATCCAGCCTCTGTTTAAAGACCTCCAAGGAAGGAGACCCCACCACGCTCCGAGGGAGTGCGTTCCACTGCCGAACGGCTCTTACTGCCAGAAAGTTCCTCCTAATGTTGAGATGATGATGATGATGATAGATAGATATTAAATAAAATATATCCCATCCTATATTCAAAGATCACAGGGTGACTTACAATAAAATCAATTAAAAATAATAAATAACAATACTTTGAAAGCATGAAACTATATTTAATAGTTCACCAATTAAAACCAGATGATTTAAAAACCAGTTAAAACAATTTTAAATAGTATGGCCATAACACATGTGCATCCTGGATAAAATCACTTGGACCCAAAGGCTTTAATAAACAAAAAAAAGTCAAGTTTTAACTTGGCACCAAAATGATCCCAATGCTGGTGCCAATCGGACCTTTTGGTGGAGGGAATTCCGCTACTGCGGTTCCAGCACAGAGAAGGCCCTCCTGTATGTCCTCCCACAAGGCATGACCCCTATTGGCAGGACACAGAGGAGGGCCCCACCAATAAATTTCAAGGCAGACATATACTGTAGAGGGATCAAAGCATATATAGGACTTTGTCAGATGTGGGGAACCTGGCACAAAACCATGTCCCAAATCGTGTCATAAGAACAGGACAAGAATACAAAGGGCGACATTATGAGACGCCTGCATCCTTAGCTGTTCCATGTGTAACTTTGTGTAATGTTGGCGCAGACAAGGCGTTTTTTTTATTATTATTATTGATGGGCTAATCCATCAATAAAAAGTGGTGCCTTGTTCACCCCCAGAATGGCTGAAGGATGATATCGCCTGATAATTTTGCCCATTTGTGTTCTTGTCACGTTCTTCAGGCACATTTTTTCACATGGCTGATAAAGTCCATAGTATCGAGGAATACTAATTCCCCTAATTCCTATAACACTTGTCACATTCCTCTCAAAAAAGTCTGTGTAAAGTTTTGTGCATACAGTATTTTCCTGTCTATCCAAGCAGTGCACTGGTTTTCCAATGACTACTTCTCTTTACCTGGTCTGCTGAGCAACCAGTCTGCTAGTTCCCTGTTATACTGCTTACTGTCTTCCTACATTCAAATGCAGCTTCTTTTTGCCCAGGCCTCATCAAAAGTTGACTGTTTTTCTGGACTGAGTCATCTGTGACTATATCCAAGCAACCCACCTAACTTCAGTGGCAAGGAAAATAGGGGTCTATAGCTTAGGATCAAACTAGATCAGGGCAGACAAAGTTCAAATTTCTAGATGTTGTTGACCTGCAAGTCCCAACATTCATCACTACTGACTAGGTTGGCTAGGGCTAATGGAAGCTGCAGTTCAGCAACATCTCAAGGCCTGTCCTTTGTCTGCCTTTGAATTCGATGATATATTTATCATGGCTTTTTCCAGAGATGCTCCCTTGTGAGATGAACAAAATCTGTTTTTCTGTAAATGTGTTTTTTCCTCACCTACGTATTTTACATTCAGTGTGTTTTGTTTTGTGAACATGTACTTTAATTGCAAGCCTGACCACTGAGTCATGTATTAGAGAGGAAATCCTGTTGTGGGAAGAAAAATGAGTTAATTATAGGAAATATGCATCAACATGTATGTCTTGTTTGACTCTTAGTGTGATGTTGCCTGCCAATCAAGTCAAGAAGAGTGGGGAAATGACAGGTTTTATGAACTTTGGCAGGAAATTTTATTTTCAAACCTGCTGAGCAGCACCATTCCAGTTAAGCACAGTTCTTTGGGGATTTCTCCCTCTATGCCACTGGTAGCTCTACCCTTGCACAAGGGAAAGTTTGCTTAGGACGGATTGGGGGTCAAGTGATGGGGAGAGAGGCTGGCTGGCAGCAGGGGTGAATTTCATTACAAATCAGAGCTAGAGTGAGTGGAATGACCACGCTTCCCCCTTCAACCCTCTTGTCCATTTTCCTAAATCACAGATTAGGGGAAAGGAACAGCCTCACCCGTTCAAGGCTCATAGGAGGGAGACTTTGGGGCTGCATTGAAAACGACACAGCTCCCCGTCTTCTTTGTGTGATGCAGCGGAAGCTGAAACTGTATGCTGCCATTCTTAGAACAGTTTACTTTGCCTGAGTGGGTGGGTGGGATATGAGACCGAGCATGGTGTCGTGGTTTGAGTGTTGGTCCATTAGTCTGAAGACCAGGGTTCAAATCCCCAGTGGACCAGAGTAACCCACTGGGTGGCTTTGGGCAAGTCATCCTCTCTCAGCCTCAAAGAGAGAAAAAGGCAACCCCCCTCTGAACAAATCTTGCAAAGAAAACCCCATCATAGGTTCATCTTAGGGTTGCCCTAAATTGGAAATTACTTGAAGGCACACAACAACATAGGAGCACTATAGTTGCTCATCATTTATATCCTTCCCTCTTTCTCCCCATTTAAGCATGGGGGATGGGATATGTAGCATCCTCTTTAAAAACATTTAAAATGTTGTTAGCATGTGTGCATATGCAAATGGGTACCTGATATCCTCCAGCTATCCCAATTTGGCAGAGACAGTCCTGATTAATCCTCTGTCCTCCCACTTTTCAGCTGCTATTAAAATGCCCCAGTTTCTTTTTCCTCCACCCACCTTCTTCCTGTGTCCTCCGTTAACTGCATTTGGTGCAAACTGATTTCAAAGTGCAAACATAGTTTGCCCTTAACCCAGGAGTGGGGACAGGACAGGAGGGGTTAGATCATGCCCTTTCTAGCAGACTTGGGCAAAAGCAAACTGCTGTAGCTTCTTCTAGCTTGTCCACGCGTCCTCATGAAGAACTGTCACCATCTTGACCACACTCTGATGTCACTTGCCCACAAATGTTCTGGTTTTCATTGGTGCAATGTTGGAGGGCATGGTAGCCCAGCTCTCTCCCCTGCAGTTGCCCCTCTCCTAAGGTAGTAGCCAGACGCTAATGAGGAGATTTCCTCAAAGTTATACCTCCTGAAATTTCCTCTTCTACACAACTACTAAAGGTTCAATTAATTTTGTCACTTTTAGCCTCTGGTTCTCTTCACTCTCCCACCCTCACCTCTACCTTTCGAGGTATCAAACCTCACCGTATATGTTTGAGTTTCTGGTATTTTATAAAGCGCTTCAATTCATATGTCAACAAACTTTCCATTAAATCTAGTATATTAAAACCAAAACTTTTGCTTCAGAATCCAATGTGTGTGACATTTTATTATGAATCAACGAATATATCAAAGTTTGGGGAGAAAAGATACTTCAGCCAGAATGTAGCCCCGTTCAGGGCCTCAGATATGCGACTGGAGTGTTGTGAATGCGAAAGAGTGCTCTTATTTTCAGTGTAAGGGAAGTACAGGTTGCGCGGCTTGATACATGCAGAAATCTTTGTAGTTGCAGCAAATTGTAGATACTATTTCATCAACTCCTATTACCTCATAATTGCACCAATCACCTGGTTTCGAGCACCCTCTCATAAAAGTTGTTTTTCCATATTCTATAGAAAGATTTTTTAAAAAACACATTAGTGTTTAATAGTGAAATATATATATCTATATTGATATAGATATAGATATATTCAATATTTATAACCTCAAAGGTAAGCTATTCTGGGAGGTTTTTAATTTTAAAAAACTTAAAACCACAAAATGCAAATATACAGCATAGAAATAAAACCTGAACAAGGACAGAATGACCAGCAGGCTGAAATTTGTGAGCTCTGTATTGCTGTCATCTGTTACATAAAAGACAGCTGTGTAGTTGGGGAGGAGGCCATGGCAAACCAGAAAAACTTCATTGCTTATCAGCATAGTACAGTGATGGGCAACCTTTTGAGCCTGGTGTGTCAAACTTCGACAAAAAACTGAGCATAACTCAAGTGGTGTGTCACTTAGAGAAAAAACATTATTTTGCGATATTTACTGTTTAAAAAACATAAATGTATAGTTGCCTCTCCACATTCATTACTTTGACTATTCATAGAAAGCCTCCAACCCACATGTTTCCCCACTCCCTTTCCAAGGCACCAACGGGCTTCTCATGAAGCCTATCGCTGCCTTGGCAAGGGGAGGGTGGAAAACCTCCCACCCACACGCTTTCCCCCTCCCCTCCCAAGGCACAGACGGGCTTCTCATGAAGCCTGTTGGTGCCTTGGCAAGGGGAGGGTGGAGAGCCTCCCACCACATGCTTTCCCCCTCCCTTCCCAAGGCACTGATGGGCTTCCAAGGCTCCCACCCACTGCCTTCCCCAGCATTTCCGAGGTGGCTCCAGGGCTTCGAAGCCCTGGAGCCCCCTCGGGAAAGCCGGGAACAGGCCAGGCAGACTCCCGCCTACCCTCCCGCCAGCCCGCTGCCTTCCCCAGCCTTTCCAAGGTGGCTCCAGGGCTTCACCACCATAGTACAATCTTAAGAATTCTTTTTCTTTGTTTGTTTGTTTTTCTTTTTCTTTAAATTTAATTATTTTATTATAATCTTAAATTCATACATCAACCATATTACTAAAATGATACTTCTTCTTTAAAATGAATACATAACTTTTATCTTAATTATTAACATTGATTTAATTTCTCTCTATCCCCCTACAAGTGCTCCCCACCCCCAGGGCCATCTATACCAATTATTTATTCCAAAATTCCAATAATTCTCTTGGAGGTGTGTACCCCCTTTTTTATATAAAAAAAGCATATTCTATAAATGGCTTCCATATTTCATCAAATTTACAACATTTCCATAATCCTTTTTTAATTTTCAATCTACATGTTAATTTATCATTAATAACCATGTTCCATACTTCTCTATACCATTCCTCTATCTGGTAATCTCCTTGTATCTTCCATTTTCTAGGTATCATAAATCTTGCTGCTGTTAATAAATTTGTGATCAGATCCTTCATAACTTGGGTATAATTAACCTTTTCATAAATTGATAATAATGCAATATGTAGACACATTTCTAAATCTTGTTCTGTTATTTGTCTTATTTCTTTAAATGCCATTTGCCAAAAATTTCTGTACATATTTACAACTCCACCACATATTAGCATAAGTGCCTTTTTCTTGACATCCCCTCCAACATAAAATTGAATAGTTTTGATCTATTTGACTTATTCTTACTGGTGTCAGGCACCATCTCCATACCAATTTATAAAAATTTTCTTTTATCCTTACTGACATATTTTTCAAAATGCCCAAATCCCAAATTTTCTCCCAACTCTGATTACTTATTGGTTGCATTAGATCGTCCTCCCATACTACCTTTAAATAATCTTGAGAATTCGAGCCTTACCACACTCCAAAGAAAAGTGGCAGCGCAGCAGCAAGGTTCCATCTTCCGTGGTGCTTTACTGCACAACATTGTTGTTCTTCTGGTGTTTGCTGTTCTGGTCCCATGGGGAACCAAGGTAAAACCTCATCCTTTTGTTAACAGGTTTTTCCAGTTAGCAAAAAGATGCAGTTTTACCTCGGTCCGCCATGGGACCAGAACGAAAAAACGCCAATGTCATGCGGTAAGGCATCAGGGAAGATGGAACATTCCTGCTACTTTGCCACTTTTCTTCAGCATGCAGTAAGCCTCTAAAAGAGAGAAAGAGAGTGGAATGAACAGAGAGAGCACAATGAGCAGACAGAGGACACCAAGGAAGCAAGTTGACCCATGATGTTCTTCCTTGCTGCTTTACTGCACGACATTGCAGTTCTTCCAGCTTTCTTTTGTGCTGGTCCTGTGAGAGACCAAGGTAAAACCATGTCTTTTTGCTAACAGGTTTTTCTGGTAGCAAAAAGATGTCGTTTTTACCTCGGTCCCCTACAGGACCAGAACAAAAGAATGACAACATAACACAGTAAGGCAGCATGGAAGAGGGGACATTCCTGCTGCACTGCCGCTTTTTCTTTTCTTTTTTTTTTTTGGAGTGTGGTAAAGCTCTGAGTGAGGCTGGTTAAAGAGGTCACTTGCATATGTCCTTGGCCAGAGGCAGATGAACAGAGACAATAGGCATAACCAAATGCAAAGAGATGTCCATTTGTAACCTTGGAGATACTTACTATCAAAGATTTTGGTATATATGCAGTGTTGTCCAATGCCAGCTTCACAGACTCCCTTTCCTACCTGACATGGCTGACGAGGTTTATAGTCTTGGCAGACATGGCATTTGAGAGCTTCAGCTGCAGGAGAGGAGAGGGAAGCAATGCCCAATGGCAAATTAAGGTGTGACCCATCATGATCTCACAGAGGTACAGCAGGGAGTTGAACAAGGCAGTAACAGGATCCTTGCTCAAGGAAAGAGGCCCCATGCCAATGCAAACACTGTGCACATCTGCTTTAGAACTACAGGACATATCAACTGCTACACATACTGGTGACCAGTGTAGACCGATGAACTAAAATGAATAGGAGTATTGTGTGATATTGTTGCCTGAAAGCCAGCATGGTGTAGTGGTCTGAGCATTGAATTATGACTCCAGAGATCAGAGTTCAAATCCCCACTCAGCCTTGAAAACCCATTGGGGACCTTGGGCAAATCATTCTCTTTTACAACATTATTAGATGCAGCAAAAAGTGCACAATAACCATGTCATGATAGTGCGAACTGGTCCCGCTATTTCACAACATCATCCCCTAGCTATGGCCAGTCTGTGCTCCAGCCACGAATAAGGCATCAGTTTTAATTCCTGGGTTAACCCCTCAATAGAACTTCAATATTGTTCTTTCATGATGTTGAAGGTGTGCAAAACCACATCCCAATGTAATCGCAAGATTACAGCATGAATGGGTGTCTCTATTTCCCCATTGCCACTGAGAAAACTTGCAGGTGACAACTTGAAGACAATTGAAAGGACACTCTTTTTATGAACTTTCTCATTTTGCTGACAAGTTTTTATGTTTGTTTCAGTGCTTGTGTGTTCACTTACTTTGTTAATTAAGGTGTTTTTAGAGTTTTAAGTGCGCTTGCATCTTATCACGAGAACCAATGAAATCTCACCCATTCCAAATCACAGAAGTAAACTCCCATTCTTAAAGTGCTAGTGGTGGGCATGCAATAATTCCGTGGCAGTTTTCTCATGTGATTACAGTGATGTGCAAAAGTAAGTGTTATAATGCCACTATGTTTCAGCTTTCCTCACTTGCAGAATTACAGCATTTTAACATGCTAGTTTGATAATGTCCTTCGTCTCTGTTATGACCTGCTTCCAGTACTTGGAAATGGACTCTGACTCACAGACAGAAGCAGTGGACATGCCAGGACATGCTGAACCAGAGCAGGAGGATGTTCCAGAGCCATAGGCCTCAGACACAGACAACAGTACAGTACCAGCTCTAGCAGAGGGTCCTACCTTTTCAGATACAGAGGACAACTTACTTATACCTACCTTCACAGCACGGAAACAACAAAAAGAGGGCTCAAGGCAGTCTCAGCATATTTATAGCAAGAGCAATTAGTTAAGCAGCTAATAAGTATTAGCTGCTGAGCCCATAAATATGCAGACCTGATCTCTAAGGGTTGTTGGAGATTATCTGACCTACCTGGCGACTCATTGTATTCTTTCTTGCTCTGTTTGATCCAGACTGTGTTTGTTCCTCTGTACTCTGTTTGCCTGACTTGGATTCTGCTGGACTACTTGAACACTGTTTGCCAGACCTACTCCTTGTTACCGTATTTGGATTTTCCTTATGAACTCATATTTGCTAGCTAGTAAATTAAGTGCCTGACTCCACACTGCCTTGGTTCCGTTGCCTATAATTAGTTTGACTGTGCTGTGCATCTTCTATCACTACTACTGTGTAGTAATCAGTCTTTGGCTGGGTCAGTGTTTGGACAGTCTCATAGGAAGGCAAAGGCCAATCCCCTCTGAACAAATCTTGGTTTGCCTTAGGGTTGCCATAAGTCAGAATCAGCTTGGAGGAACACAACAGCTACAACAATTTTTTTGCCTTCATCAACACTGTGTTATGTATGCTCCTTCACCTTTTCCTAATCATGCAACCTACCTCCTTGCTGCCAGGACACTTTGCATAGAAATTTAGTGGCCAGAGAAGGATAGGAAATGGCCAAGAAGTAGTCAATTATGTTTCTGCAGTTGGATGAACAAAGACAGTGAAGGGAAAACTAACATGGCTTCACATGTGTTAACACAAATATACAAAAATGTTTGCATGTCTGCTATTTATTCATCCTGGTGCTAGGAAAATCCTTCCAAAAAGGAAGATGATACTGTGTAGGTTACATGGTATATTTTGTTTCCTACAGTGCCAAGAGACTTGGGAACAGATTATGTAGCAAGGACTGGGGAATGGTTGTTACCTTACAGGAGGCTGAACATGACCAATTGATGCCTAGAAGTCAAAACTTTAATCAAATTCACAAGCTGCAGCAGATAGCTTAAGGACTTTATCAGACAACTCCCATAAACCCCATTCTTTTACCAGTATAACTGCCATTTTTATGCCAGCAAAAGAACTCCCCATGCCAAATTTACCTCTAATCCCATGAAAAGGCTTCCCAGCAATGAATGAGGAGTGAACAGAGCTCTGTTCACTTCCTTGTTCGAAATCCCCCATATTCTTGCGAGAATGCATAGTGTGGGAAATTTTAAAAAAAACATACAAAAAGTTACACCAGACACAGAAACACACTATAAAAGTCCCAAGTAAACTGGGGAGGGTCATAAAAAGTGTGTCACCTACCTGGATGTCGCAATCTCATCTGGGAGTGTTCTTATTGGACCAGCCATTGACACAGCATTCACATTCAAGCTGTCATAGAGGGAACAAGGCAAACAGCGCAAGGACCCAACAGTGGGAGGCAAAAAAAACTTGCACAGGCAGCAAGTAAAGGGAACACATGGTCTTAGATGTCTCTACACTAATGCACAGAGCATGGGAAATAAGCAAGATGAACTTGAACTCCTCGCACTACAAAACAACTATGATATAATAGGCATTACTGAAACCTGGTGGGATGAGTCACATGATTGGAATGTAGGAATAGAGGGGTATAACCTTTATAGGAGAAACAGGCCAAACAGGAAAGGAGGAGCAACAGCATTATATGTCAAGGATATTTACACCAGTGAAGAGATCCATGACATCAATACTGGAAGCCAGGTGGAGAGGATCTGGATAAAAATTAAAGGGGAGGGAAACAACAGGGATGTTACTGTGGGACTCTACTACAGACCCCCAAGTCAGACGGAGGAATTGGATGATGCCTTTCTAGAACAGATGAACACACATGCAGAAAGGAGAGATGTAGTAGTGATGTGTGATTTCAACTATCCTGATATTTGTTGGAAATCTAACTCAACCAAAACTTCACGTCTAGCAAATTCCTGACTTGCCTGGAAGACAACTTCATGGTCCAAAAGGTGGAAGAGGCAACAAGGGGGTCAGCTATTTTAGATCTGATCGTAACCAACAGGGATGACCTGGTTAATGGGGTGCAAGTGGTGGGATCCTTAGGTGAGAGTGATCATGTTCTCCTGGAGTTTGTTATACAATGGAAAGGAGAAGCCAGGCATAGTCAGACACGCATTCTTGACTTTAGGAGAGCTGATTTCAATAAACTCAGGGAAATACTGGGGGTGATCCCATGGTCAGGAATACTAAAAGAGAAGAGACCTCAAGACGGATGGGACTTTCTCAAAAGGGAGATACTGAAGGCACAATTTCAAACAGTACCATTGAGGAAAAAAAATGGAAGGTGTCTCAAGAAACCAGGATGGATGACTAAAGAAATATCAACAGAGCTAAGTTTTAAATGGAACATGTATAAGAAATGGAAAAAGGGGGAAATCACCAAAGAAGAATTCAAACAGATAGCGAACACATGTAGGAGTAAAGTCAGAAAAGCTAAAGCACAGAATGAGCTCAGGCTTGCTAGAGAGGTTAAGAACAATAAAAAGGGGGGTTTTTGGGTATGTCCACAGCAAAATGAGGAAGAAGGAAATGGTAGGGCCACTATGTGGAGAAGATGGCAAAATGCTAACAGGGGACAGAGAAAAGGCAGAATTACTCAAAACCTTCTTTGCCTCAGTGTTTTCAGAAAAGGTAAAGGGGGACCAACCTGAGGATAAAGGTACAGAAGACACAACAGGGAAAATCCAGCACAGAATAAGCAAAGAGGTAGTACAGGAATACCTTCTTAATCTAAATGAATTTAAATCTCCAGGACCAGATGTACTACATCCAAGAGTATTAAAAGAGCTGGCAAATATAATCTCAGAGCCATTGGCAATAATCTTTGAGAACTCCTGGAGAACAGGAGAAGTCCCAGCAGACTGGAGGAGGGCAAACGTTGTCCCCATCTTCAAAAAGGGGAAAAAAGAGGATCCCAACAATTATCGTCCAGTTAGTCTGACATCAATACGAGGGAAGATCATTCTAGAGCAGATCATTAAACAGAGAGTCTGTGAACATTTAGAAGGCGATGCCATCATCACAAAAAGTCAACATGGGTTTCAGAGTAACAAGTCATGCCAGACTAATCTGATCTCTTTTTTTGATAAAATAACCAGCTTGGTAGATGAAGGGAATGCTGTGGACATACATACCTTGATTTCAGTAAGGCCTTTGAAAAGGTTCCCCATGACATTCTTGCAAACAAGCTTGTAAAATGTGGGCTAGACAAGTTAACAGTTCAATGGATTTGTAATTGGTTGACCAGCCGAACCCAAAGGGTGCTCAGCAATGGCTCCTCTTCATCTTGGAAAGATGTGACCAGTGGGGTGCCACAGGGTTCTGTCCTGGGCCCAGTGCTATTCAACATCTTTATCAATGACTTGGATGAGGGAATTAGGGGCATACTTGCCAAATTTGCAGATGACACCAAATTAGGAGGAGTAGCTAATACCCTGGAGGACAGGATCAAAATTCAAGATGACCTGGATAAACTGGAGAGCTGGGCCAAAGCTAACAAAATGAAATTCAATACAGAGAAATGTAAGGTACTGCACTTAGGGCGAAAAAAATGAAATGCATAGATATAGGATGGGGGAGACCTGGCTGAATGAGACTACATGCGAAACTGATCTAGGAGTCCTAGTAGACCACAAGTTGAACATGAGTCAACAGTGTGATGCGGCAGCTAAAAAGGCCAATACGATTTTGGGCTGCATCAATAGAAGTATAGTGTCCAGACCAAGGGAAGTAATAGTGCTGCTCTATTCTGCCTTGGTCAAACCTCACCTAGAATACTGTGTCCAGTTCTGGGCACCACAATTCAAAAAGGATATTGACAAATTGGAGCGTGTCCAGTGGAGGGCGACTAAAATGGTGAAAGGTCTGGAAACCATGCCTTATGAGGAGAGACTTAGGGAGTTGGGTATATTTAGCCTGGAAAAAAGACAGTTAAGAGGCGATATGATAGCCCTGTTTAAGTATTTGAAGGGGTGTCACGTTGAGGATGGAGCAAGCTTGTTTTCTGCTGCTCCAGAGATTGTTACATGGAGCAATGGATGCAAGCTCCAGGAACAGAGATTCCACCTCAACATTAGGAGGAACTTTTTGACAGTAAGAGCTGTTTGGCAGTGGAACGCACTCCCTCGGAGCGTGGTGGGGTCTCCTTCCTTGGAGGTCTTTAAACAGAGGCTGGATGGCCATCTGTCGGGGATGCTTTGAATGTGATTTCCTGCATGGCAGGGGGTTGGACTGGATGGCCCTCATGGTCTCTTCCAACTCTGCAATTCTATGATTCTATGATTCTATGAGTACAATGGTGCGAAGTTTCAAATGGTGGAAATGCCGGCACAAAAGCATGACAGGGATCAATTGACAGCTTGAGCCGTCAATGAAAAAGAACTTTTTTTAAACAGGACATGATAACGAAAGGGCGACGTATGGTATACGCACCCTTTTGCAATCGTTAAGCATCCTTCTCACAACTTATTTGCCTTGTCTGATAACATCCTAAGAAACACACTGGTTGAGAGAAACAGTATACCATGGCAGTTTCCAGGTAACAACGCTAAATGGAAGCTGAGTGTTACTCACCCCAGGCGCAACAACAGAGAAGAACTGAAAAACAAGAAAACTGCACCTTCTTCATCTTCGCATTCTCTCTTTAGCTGACAACTCAGCAGAGGAAGAAAGGCTAAAGGATTGGGAAAGGAATGAAATGTTCTGTATTATGCCATGTGCCTTTTAAAGTAGTTCTGTGAGCAAATAGGAATTTGAAGGTGATGTGCGGGGAGGTGAGGTATGTTCTTGAACAGGCCCATTTCTCAGTTCCAATGTGAAATTATAATCAATTATAGCTGTATCGGGAAAATGCAGTCTGAGTGCAGGACATTCTCCCATCAGTTGGAACGCTTCAGTTCTCCCCACTCATCAGCCAGAGACTTAATGTACTCCAAACCAGAACAGGCCTGAGGGGAAAATGAGTGAACACATAGGCTATCCACTTGTGCATTGTCATAGAAAGAGGGAATATATCCCTTAAAAACACCAAAAATACATGGATAAGTATTGTAAGTAAAGCTTCCTTTATATGTTTTATAAAGACTAAGGTTATTTCTTTCTCTGCTAGACCTTGTGGGTGGGTGCATGGGTCAGTGTGGGGCTGGTTGTTGTTCACCTTCTGCCTTTCCAATCTGATTACCGTGCTAGAGAGATCCCGTCCTATTTCTCATCTTTACCAACAAGATTAAGGGGTCCAGAAACAAAAGAGATCAGGACTCCTATAACCTATGTTTCTGTGGATCTCCAGAAGAGGAGACCAATCTTAGGGCAAGCAGTGGTAGATGAGGAAAACATGAGATTATTTTGTGTGTGTGTGACATGGGTTTCAAGCTTGGGCACCCATCTCCTCTTAGTAACACAAATGTAAATAAATGTAATACTTGTTCAACTAAGCAGTTCTTAAGGTATACTTAACTACAAGCATTCCTCAGTTAACAAAGCCTCTTGCACAGAAACTTCTTCTTTTTTGGGTGGGGAGGGGAAGTCTTTTTATTCTTGCCCAGTCCTCCTTTTCTTCCTCATCCTCTGTCTAGCTGATTTTTTAGCAACATAAGCATTAAGAGGATGGTGAGGGAGAAACACCGACATTTGGTGTTGGGCTGCAGCAGTGAGCTATCAAGTGGTCTCTAGTAGGCTAAAAAAATATCTTTGTTTAATTATGCAAGGCTTACCTGATCTGATTGTTTCATTTCACAGGTGTATATTATTCATTTTGCAACAACAGTTTGTTGAAACTTGTTGAACTGCTGTTCTGGATAGAGTACCCGTATATTCCGGCGTATAAGACGGCTGGGCATATAAGACCCCCCCCAATTTCCAGCCAAAAATCTAGGCCTAGGCATATATGCGCCAGATAAGACCACCACCACCCCAATTTGGCTGGGTGGGGGAGCCTTGCCAGCTGATCCTCTTTGTTTCCCAACTCATGAGGATCTCGTTGTGAGTTGGGAAAGCGAACAGGATCAGCTGGCAGGGCAACATTCACCCCTCTCTTCAACCTTCCAGTCAAACTGGACTCGAAGGTGGAGAAAAGGGGCGAAAATGCCCAGTTTGCCTCAGCAGCCCCCTTCTCTCCGTCTTGGCTCTTCCGAAGGGGACTAATGCGGGGGAAGCGGGGGCAGCCGCGGAAAACCCCTAGATTCACCCCCTCTCCCCACCTTCAAGGGAGAAGGGGCGAACATACCCCGTTTGGCTCCATAGGGAGGCCATGGGGCCGTGGAGCCAAACCCTGGGATTTGCCCCCTCTCCCCACCATCAAGGGAGAGGGAGCGAATCTAGGGATTTAACTCCACAGCCCCGATCCCTCCTTCTGGGCTCCCTCCTCCTGTGATTCCCCAACCCACAGGAGGCTGCCCAGTCTCCTGGTGGGTCGGGGAATGCGGGATGGCCAGCTGGCTGGGGGGGGGTGGAGGGAGGGGGCTTCACAGCCACCCCCCTCTCTAAAGCGTGGCTTTGGGGAAGGGGGGTGGCTGGGTGGCTGGGTGGAGGGGGCTTTGCAGCCACCCCCCCACTTCAAAGCGAGGCTTTGGGGAAAGGGGGTGGCTGGGCGGAGGGTGGATGGGTGGCTGGGGGGGAGGGGGCTTCGCAGCCACCCCCTCTCCAAAGCGAGGCTTTGGGGAAGGGGGGTGGCTGGGTAGAGGGTGGCTGGGGGGAGGGGGCTTCGCAGCCACCACCACCCTCTCCAAAGCGAGGCTTTGGGGAAGGGGGTGGCTGGGCAGAGGGTGGATGGGTGGATGGGCGGAGGGGGCTTTGCAGCCACCCCCCCTCTCCAAAGCACGGCTTTGGGGACGGGGGGCGGCTGGGCGGAGGGTGGCTGGGTAGCTGGGAGGAGGGGGCTTCCAAGCCACCCCCCTCCCCAAAGCCACGATTCCACGGCTTTGGGGAAGGGGGGTGGATGGGCGGAGGGTGGGCGGGTGGCTGGGAGGAGGGGGTGAATCCCGGGGTTTGGCTCCACGGCCCTGCGTCCTCTTCCTGGGCTTCATTCGGAAGGGAGCCCAGAAGGAGGGATCGGGGTCGCGGAACAAAACTGGGCATTTTCGCCCTTTTCCTCCACCTTCAAGGAAGGTGGGGGAAAGGGGCGAATCTAGCGGTTTGCCTTGGCAGCTGCAGAGGTAATCACGCGGCGGCCGTGGCAAACCGCAATGTTCACCCCCCTTCTCTGTCTCCGTTGCTCCCCAAAGGGGGAGAAGGCAGAGGAGGGGGGCAAATGAACTGCAAAACACTTTGCTTCACCCCCCTGCCCCATCTCCTGCCTGTTCGCTCCGTTTGCGAAGAGGCAGGAGATAGGCAGGCAGGTGAAGCAAAGTATATCCAGCGTATAAGACGACCGTTGATTTTGGAGGGCACTTTTGAGTGCTCAAAAGTCGTCTTATATGCCGGAATATATGGTAGGTGCCTCTGCTCTAGCTTGGCTGCTTGCATGGCCATGAGGGTTTGTTTTAGCATGTGAGAAGTCAGTTGCGCAGGGGGTGGAGGAAAAGGTATGATGGCATTATGCACCATCAGGTGCATGAAGGATCTCAGGCTAAGCACTCTATTAAACCTTTCTTAAATGAAAACACAAACAGTTGTGCTGGAAGACATTGTGGAACATTTTATTGGAAATAAACAGGGGAGAAAAGATATTTCAACCGCATGCAATACAATGATGGTGCCAGGACTCAGGCATGAGATTAGGATGTCTCAATAAGACAAAAGTGTCCCTGCTTTTCCTTTTTACATTCTTTATGGATGCTTCACTTGATACAGGCAAAAATCAGTGTAATCACAACAAACTGTTGTCATGATCATGTTGGGTTTCTTAACTGTAATATCACATACGTCACCCTTCTTGGTGCATCCTCTTGTAGCAATATGTGTTTTATCTCCTGTAGGAAAATTGAAAAGGGTTGCATTCATATTTTTATTTTATTTTATTTTATTTTATTTTATTATTGCCAATATTTATATAAGAGTCCAAAAACAAAATTCTTCCAGTGGTTTTTGTTTTGTTTTTCATATTTGTCTGAAGCCTCCATAGGCTTTTTCCAGTGTGACTCTATGGTATGTGTCCCTGTTTTTTCAGTTATGGATAACTGAAACTGTGGATATTGGTTCCACAGATATAGGGGGCAGGGGGGGGGACTTCTGGTAGCTGAAGTCGAAGAGGATCAAAGTTTGGGAATCACTGCAGTATATATAGTCCTATCTGGAGCCATGTGTTCATCTGGAGACAGACTGTCAGGCTCATCCATGAAGTCTCCATGTTATTCAGACTTCATGGAGGGTCCTGACATGAAGTTGGTAAGGGCTTGGGCCTGTTTCCCTTGAGTGGGCCTCTCAGCTCTTGGGCATGGGCCAGCCTGCCCTTTTCGGCCTGGGAACACTGTTCTCCAAGACAGCTCAAGGCCAGCCACCTGGGAGCTATCGGGGCACCAGAAACCCCCCTGCATGCCATTCTCACACTGTGAGGTTTTATCTGGTGATGGGGTTGTGTTGTATTCTATTTCGGCTTTGGCCATGTTCATGATATACATGTCCTTGCTGAATAAAGATTTGCTTATTGAGTAAATGAGAGCGTGTGTTCCTGGTACATCACACAGTCTTACTCTTAAAAATCCTGGTAAATATGCATTTTTGTCCCTTGCCAGCTTCACAGACCCCTTTTCCTTCACGACACGGCTGACGGAGTTTAAACTTCCTGCAGGTATGGCATTTGAGAGCTTCACCTGTGAAAAGAGAGGCAAAAATATCTTCAATCCGTGTCAGATTAAATGGTGATCCATTGTCATCCCACACAATTTCTCAACAGGGAGAGAATAAGAGCAATACATTCCTGGCTGAAGGAAAGAGATATGACAGGAACATGGCTACTGTGCATTTCTTATAAGAATACAGATCGGCTATAGAATGTACTAATTCTCAGTATATATGAGTGGACTGTTGGTATAAAACAGAATAAATATGAGCATGTTGCTTTTTGGCCCTTATGAACTCTCTCTTGTGCCTGGTTATTGAGGAACTGTTCTGTTATCTTATTGTTTATTCCTGTCTTTCACTCCTTAATTCCAGTACACGAATGACAAATTCTTAAATTAACTAGCTATACCCGGTGTAACATACACCGTTATCTGCATATATAAAGCGCTTTGGTATGATTTCCATTCCTATTCTGCTGATTGGCCACTTAGGAAACATGTCAAGAGTGCGATCATTTGATGCATTAATATATAACCTTTCAAATCAACTATGATGGCTAATTTCATGCCGAGAGTCCTTCTGCCACTGCCATGCAACTGCATGTACACACACCATGCAACCGCATGTACACACACACATACCATGCAACACACACACAGACCATGTGTGCAAGGACAAGAGAGCCTCTCCGCTGCTGCCATGCAACCACACATACACACACACCACATGCACCAGGACATGAGAGCTCCTCTGCCACTGCCATGCAATTGCACACATACACACACCATGCTACACACATACACACACCATGTGCAGCAGGATGCAAGAGCCCTTCTGCCACTGGCATGCAACCGCACATATACACACCACACTACACACACACCCCACTCATGCCAGGATGCGAGAGCCCCTCTGCCACCACCATGTAATTTCACAAACACACAAACACTCCACGCTACACACACACCCTACACTGCACACACACACATGACACACACCCCATGCTACACACACACACACACACACCACATGTGGCAGGATGTGAGAGCCCCTCCACCACCATGTTTAGAAAGGACTTGAAGTTTTCACATGTTTCCACCACAAGGCCCAAGAGGAAGGAACTACTACAGACAGCACAGAAGGCCCAGGATGCAGCTACAGACAGTGCCCAGGGCCCAAGAGGCTCAAGGGGCCAGGCAGTACAGAAAGGCCCAAGGCAGCACAGAAAATCCCCACACAGCACAGAAAGGCCCCAGATGCCAGGCAGCACAGAAAGGCCCCAGGCCACACAGAAAGGCCCCAGATGCCAGGCAGCACAAAAAGGCCCCAGGCCCCAGGCCACACAGAAAGGCCCAAATCCCCAGGCAGCACAAAAAGGCCCCAGGCCACACAGAAAGGCACAAAGCCCCAGGAAGCACAGAAAGGCCCCAGGCCCTAGGCCACACAGAAAGGCCCAAAGCCTCAGGCAGCTCAGAAAAGCCCCAGTCCCCAGGCCACACAGAAAAGCCCAAAGCCCCAGACAGCACAGAAAGGCCCCAGGTCCCAGGCCACACAGAAAGGCCCAAAGCCCCAGGCAGTGCGGAAAAGCCCCAGGCCTCAGGCCACACAGAAAGGCGCAAAGCCCCATGCAGCACAGAAAGGCCCCAGGCCACACAGAAAGCCCCAAAGCCCCAGGCAGCACAGAAAAGCCCCAGGCCACACAGAAAGGCCCAAAGGCCCAGGCAGCACAGAAAGGCCCCAAGCCCCAGGCAACACAGAAAGGTCCCAGGCCCCAGGCCACACAGAAAGGCCCAAAGCCCCAGGCAGCACAGAAAGTCCCCAGGCCACACAGAAAGGCCCAAAGCCCCAGGCAGTGCAGAAAGTCCATAGGCCACACAGAAAGGCCCAAAGCCCCAGACAGTGCAGAAAAGCCACAGGCCACAGGCCACACAGAAAAGCCCAAAGCCCGAGGCAGCACAGAAAGGCCACAGGCCACAGGCCATACAGAAAGGCCCAAATCCCCAGGCAGCACAGAAAGGCCCCAGGTCCCAGGCCACACAGAAAGGCCCAAAGTCCCTGGCAGCACAAAAAGGCCCCAGGCCCCAGGCCACACAGAAAGTCCCAAAGCTCCAGGCAGCACAGAAAGGCCCCAGGCCCCAGGCCCCAGGCCAAACAGAAAGGCCCAAAGCCCCAGGCAGTGTAGAAAAGCCCCAGGCCCCAGAGAAAGGCCCCAGGCCACACAGAAAGACCCAAAGCCCCAGGCAGCACAGAAAAGCCCCAGACCACACAGAATGGCCCAAAGCCCCAGGCAGCACAGAAAGGCCCAGGGCCCCAGGCCACACAGAAAGGCCCAAAGCCCCGGGCAGCACAGAAAAGCCCCAGGCCCCAGACAGCACAGTAAAGCCCCAGACCCCAGGCCACATAGAAAGCCCCAAAGCCCCAGGCAGTGCAGAAAAGCCCCAGGCCCCAGGCCACACAGAAAGGCCCAAATCCCCAGGCAGCACAGAAAGGCCCCAGGCCCCAGACACCAGAGAAAGCCCCAGGTCATAGACAGCACAGAAAGGCCCCAGGCCCCAGACAGCAGAGAAAGCCCCAGGCCCTAGACAGTACAGAAAGCCCCAGGCCCTAGACCGCACATAAAGGACCCAGGCTGCACATAAAGGCCCCAGGCAGCATAGAAAGGCTCCAGGCCACACAGGCCCCAAGCAGCACAGAAAGGCTCCATGCCCTAGACTGCACATAAAGGCCTCAGGCTGCACATAAAGGCATCAGGCCCCACAGAAAGTCCCCAGGTCCTAGACTGCACATAAAGACCTCAGGCTGCACAGAAAGGACCCAGGCCACACAGAAAGGACCCAGGCCACACAGAAAGGCTCCAGCCCAGGAAGCACAAAAAGGCCCCAGGCCACACAGAAATGCCCCAGACAGCACAGAAAGGTGCAGAAAGGTGCTGCACAGAAAGGCCTGAGGCAGCAGAGAAAGGCCCCAGGTAGCAGACAAAGGCCCCACGCTGCACAGAAAGGCCATTGACACCAGACTGCACAAAAAGGCCCCAGGCCACACAGAAAGGCCCCAGACACCACAGAAAGTCAAAAGTCCCCAGGCCCCAGCCAGCACAAAAAGGCCCCAGGCCCCTGGCAGTACAGAAAGGCCCCAGGGCCCAGAAAGCACAAAAAGGCCCCACACACCACAGAAAGTCAAAACATGGAGAGAAATGAATGCTGCTGCTGCGATTTTGCAGTTTGAAGTACACATGTTGACATGCCTGTGAATCAAGATGGTGGCCGTGAGTGAATTACTGGCTTTTTTATTATCCATAAGTTGCTGCCGCTGCAAATGTTGTTTTTTTAACGTTAAATTTAAGGTGCTGAAATGCAACCTTCCACTTTACAATACTCTTGGTTGCCTTACCATTACAAAAATGTGCACGATCGCTACCACAAAACTAAAAATGGCAAGCCTGCCCCCAGCACATGTCAACCAATCAGCTAACAACTTCTGGAATGCACTGTGAATCGTTTGTCCATATGGGCAGTGATGTGCATTTCTGCATATTTTTTAAAAACGAGTCAGACAAAGACACAAAGGCTTTTCTCATGCAATAAATGGAGTTTTTGGCACCATGGGATCTCTTTGGGACAGAAGGTATTCTCCTCACATTCTATACTGGGATTTTCATAGTTTAGACCACACCTTAGCTTAGAGAAGGCTGTTAGCTGGAAGCACCCGTATACAAAGACCTTATTTATTTTCAAATGATAGCGCTGAATATAAGCTGAGATCTCTGCACACCCCAAACTCTCTCGTACTCACCCAGGCTACAGTAACAGAGAAGAACTAAAAAACAGACCAGCTGAACTTTATTCATCTTCTGCTTTCTTGCTTTAGCACGAAGCCTTGGAAGCCTGAAGGACTGGAAGAGGACCGGCCTGTTCTGCATTAATATATCATGCGCCTTGTACAATCGTTCCGTGGGCAGGTATGGTTGCACAGCTCTCAGCAGCCCAAGGCTGGTTTTCAGAGGAGAAACTGAGAGGCCATATGTAGAAGATGATTTTTATCTCATGAAAAGCTTCTATTGCTATATTTACTCCTCTGTACCCATGATGCAACATAGCAGGTAAACATGATGAGAAGTCAGTTCAGATAGAACTTTTGTTTTCTCTCAATGGCCAATAATTTAATAGTGGAACGTAGTCTAGTCAACAGAGGAAGTCTGTACAAAGCTGCAAATACATTTACATGCATCAATAGCCTAGAAATTTTAATTGACCTGCCCACCACCAGGAATTACCTGAATTAAAATGAAGAAAAAGCCCTAAAACTCTCATAAATCGAAAAAAGACGTTATAATGACACCACATAACCAAGAAAGGGTGCTCAGATCAGACGATGTTGTCCTTTCATGGTTAAAAACAGCCCCAAACCCATAGTTTTTAATTGACGGCTTAAGCTGTCAATTGAAAACCTTTGGCCATTTAAACTCTTGTGACTGCAGCAAGAATGGCCGGTCTGGTGCAAATACTTCAGGGTGCGATCAGGACATCCAGGTAAGTATCACTGTTTTTATGACCCTCCCTGGATTACTTGGGACTTTTAAAAATATACATGTATATATTTGGGGATTATTTTTACATTTTAGTTTGCAGTAATGTGTTTAAAACAGTGGTGAGAATCATGTGGTTCATGGTTAAAGTGCATGTGTCTATTTGTCTTCACTGCATGTCCAGACATCAGAACTAGATGTCCTTTTGGATTCACAACTATGGACTTTATCAGACGATTCCCTTAGAATGTTCTTTTGCCAACATTTAAAAAAAACCAAACATTTTTATGCCGGCAAAAGAACACTCCCCCCTACACTTGCCTTCCTCTCCCAGCAAAGGCAGCCCCTGCAATAAAGAGGAAGTGAATGGAGCCCCGTTCACTTCCTCGTTCAAAATCCCATGAGACTTCATTGCCCAATTTAAAAAAAAAAAAAACATAAAAAGTTGCACAAAGCACATAAACAAACTTTAAAAGTTCGAAGTAAACCGGGGAGGTTCATAAAAAGAGCGAAACTTACCTGGATGTCCTGATCTCACCCGGAAGTGTTCACGCCAGACTGGCCATTCTCACTGCAGTGAGGAGATTTAAAGGGCCCATGGTTTCGCATCCTGGCAACACCGGCACAAAAGTGGCACGGAGGATCTATTGATGGCTTCAGCCGTCAATAAAAAGGTACAAGATTTTGACAGGACATAAACGTGAAAGGGCAATGTCATCTGATCTGCACGTCCTTTCATGTGTATGTGGCATTGTTATGTCACTGTTTTTAGTGCGTCTGATAAAGTCCTTTTCCTTGAAAATACCTTGCAGAATGGACATGGTATAGTAAGTATGACACACCTCATGTAATTGTTGTAATTTGCCATCTTGTCAACTTGCAATTATGGCAACCCTATGGATGAGAGGCCTCCAAGATCTCCTGTCATCACCTGCCCTACAAACTCAGGCCCATGGCTTCCTTGATTGAATCAATCCACGAGTAGCACAGCCTTCTTCTTTTCCTACCACCTTCACTTTATCAAGTGTGGTCGTCTTTTCCAAAGAGTCATCTCACGAAACATCCAAAGGTACAACAGCCTCAGTTTAGTCATTTTTGCTTTTAGCAGGATTGATATAGTTAGCACCAAGATAAATCAGAAATTCATTTACAATCTTATTATATATGTCTGCTGAAACAGATTCAGTTAAAAGTGAAAAGCAGACTTTCGGAAGAGATTTATACTGGAAACCTGTCTTGATTATCTACAAACTTATTTTATTTTGTAACTTGCACTTTATAGATTTGGATCTCATTGGTTACTCCCAAGTATCATTGAACTAATTGTTGGATTTTGAGACCATGCATAAGGAATCCCTTTGATCTAGTTGGGTCTCCTCTAGTTGGTACCGACAATAGGATTTTAATAACAATTTCTGTATTTTGTACAATGTGGCTGTCTCTCTCTCTCTCTCTCTCTGGCTTTTCTTCGCAAACAAAGCACATAATGTGGCTGTACTACTGTGTGTATACTGCAATTGCTGTCATTTAGCATATTCCAGTTTAGCTATTTATAATTCTACAACTGTCTCTTTATTCTTATACTTTACTCCAAATAAAGATTTTATGTTACAGTTACTGCATGTCCTTTGTAGCGCTTCCTCTAATATTTATACAGCTGCTGTCCTCTAAGTGTAATTCTGCTCAGCCTCAAGTCCCATTGAGTTCAATTGGTCTTACTTCCAGGTAAGCAGGGATAACATTGCAAACTTAAGCACATTAAGAGAAGAATTCAGCCATGGAAGTTCTCATATGAGCCCTCAAAATGGGAACTGGTAACTAATTTAAATCTTATCATTATTTGATAGCCTATGAACAGAACGTCTTATATCCAATTGAGGGCTTCAGTTGACTGCCTTGTGTGAAATTACTCCAGTACAATCTAAAACACACCAACCAATCTTTGAAACAGTAGAAACAAACAATATGAGCAGACTGAACCATGTAGAGGTATATAAACAGAAAGCAAATATAAGAAACTTTCTAGAAAAACAAACAAACTAGAACCAGTAATTAAAACTAGGAATTATTAAATAAGAAAGAGAAATATCAGTTAAAAGCAGTTTGAACTAAGGACTTTAGCAGACAAGGCCAGTAGCGGGGGACTAACCACATCAGTTAGGATGCAACGATAACACAAAGAACAAAATTATCAGACGTCATTCGGTTGTTCCCGCTCATTGCACTGGCGCAGATGAGGCATCACTTTTTTTTATTGATGGAATCTAAAGAGGGAATTCTGGGGCTGTTTCACACAACACAATTATAGCATGATGTTTCAACTTTAATTGCCATGGCTATATCCTATGGAATTCTGAGGCTTGTAGTTTTGAGTGAGGCACTAGTAGGACAATATCACACTATACTGTTATAGCACTATTATTCCACTTTAACTGCTCTGGCTGCCTCCTGTGGAATCCTGGGATTTGCAGTTTCAGGAGGGGTATTTAGAACTCTCAGCCAGAGAGCTCATAGACCTCGCTGAACTACAAACCCCAGAATTCCACAGAAGGCAGCCAGAGCAGATAAAGTGGAATAATAGTGCTATAATAGTGTAGTGTGAGCTCTCTGACTGAGAACGGCAGTTAAAATGGAATCACAGCTCTATAACTGTACAGTGTGAAAGGTCCCCTTAATAGCTCCATTCTTTGGACTTTATCAGACACTGCAAAAACATGTCACAAGAACACTACGAGCACGAAAATGGGTGACATTACCAGACAATGTCATCCTTCACCCGTTCCAGGGGCATAGCACAGGCATGAGTAATGCATGCCTTTTTATTGATGACTTAGCCCATCAATAAAAAAAGGGACACTTTATTCACACCTGTGCTACACCCCCGGAATGGCTGAGGATGCAAGCATCTGATAATGTCACCCTTTCTGTCCTTGTAGCATTCTTCTGACCCGATTTTGGACACAGTTTCTTCCTCCATTCCCCTGATAAAGTCCTTTATCAGAAACAATACTGGGGAATTTAGAACTCCTAATAAAGGGAAGAAAGTATTTGGAAGCATTCTTTCAAAATTAAAAAGTGAGGACCATGGACAGTAATTGTATGCTTTTAGCTTACAGAAAGTGTTGGCTGGAAGTGCTGGAGCATATACATTGTTTAGACCAGTGCTACTCAGAGTAATGCTCCATAGACTTATGTTGGTCCCTGAGCCTTAAAGCACTATTTGCAGGAAAGAAAGAAACAGTTGTAGCCAATGGCCACCAATATGCTGCTGATCCCTGGCACACTGTGTGTGTTTGGGGGTAATGCTGGTCCCCCACATCAGATAGCTTAAGAAACACATAGGTTAAGAGAAACAGAATACCATGGCAGTTTCCAGGTAACAATGCTAAATGAAAGCTGAGTGTTACTCACCCCAGGCGCAACAACAGAGAAGCACTAAAAGACAGGGCAACTGTACTTTATTCATCTTCACATTCTCTCTTTAGCTGATAACTCAGCAGAGGAAGAAAGGCTAAAGGATTGGAAAGGGAATTGAATGTTCTGTATTATGCCATGTATCTTTTAAAGTAATTCTGTGGGCAGATAGAAACTTGAAGGCGATGGGTGTGAGTGTGCAATGTGTGTTCTTGAACAGGCCCATTTTTTTCAGTTCTGATGAGAAATATAATGAATTACAGTCTTATCAGGAAAGTGAAGCATGAATGCAGGATATTCTCCCATCAGTTGGAACGCTTCAGTTCTCCCCACTCATCAGTCAGAGACTTAATGTACTCCAAATCAGAACAGTCCTGAGGGGAAAATGGGTGAAAACATAGCCTATCCACTTATGCATTGTCAAAGAAAGAGGAAATATATCCCTTAAAAAGGCCAAAAATACTCAAAAATGTGCATAAAGTACATGCACAGAAGTGAAATTTCTACATCTTATTTGCCCATGAGGATGACAACTGAAATGCAAATTCAAGATATCTGAGCATAATCTGTCTGCTGCTAAGTCTGCAGTCTGAATGCAATCTCTTGATGAGCAACTTTTAGACCTTCAACTCCCTTCTTGTGGTGCTTTAGCTCTAAAGGGAAGGTGTCCTTGGAAGGGCTTCAGGTGGAGGAGGGCCTTTGCCTTCTCTTAGGTAAAGTAGACAAGGGCATGGAGCAATGGGTTCAAACTACAGGAAAAGAGATTCCACCTAAACATTAGGAAGAACTTCCTGACAGTAAGAGCTGTTTGGAAGTGGAATACACTGCCTCGTAGTGTGGTTGAGTCTCCTTCTTCTGAGGTTTTCAAACAGAGGCTGAATGGCCATCTGTCTGGAATGCTTTGATTGTGTATTCCTGCATGGCAGGGGGTTGGACTAGATGGCCCTTGTGGTTTCTTCCAACTCTATGATTCTATGATCCTCAGTATGCCATCCCTTCAAATATCTGAATACGGCTATCACATTACCTCTCAACCTTCTCTTCTCCAGGCTAAACATACCCAGGCCCCTAAGCTGCTCTACATAGGACATGGCTTCCAGACCTTTCACCATTTTGGTCACCCTCCTCTTAACAGGTTCCAGCTTCTCAATATTCTTCTTGAATTGCAAGGCTTAGCTGATCTGATTGGTTCATTTCACAGCTGTATATTATTGGTTTTTCATCAATAGTTTGTTGAAACTTGTTGAACTGCTGTTCAGGATAGAGCAGGTGCCTCTTCTCTATCTTGGCCACTTGCCTGGCCATGAGGGTTTGTTTCAGCATGGGACAAGTCAGTTACGCAGGGGGTGGAGGAAAAGGCATGCTGGCATTATGGACCATCAGGCACATGAAGGATCTCAGGCTAAGCATTCTATTAAACCTTTCTTAAATGAAAACACAAACAGTTGCATTGGAAGCCATTGTGGGACATTTTATTGGAAGTAAAAGAATACATCAAAGAGCAGGGAGAAGCGATATTTCAGCCACACGGAATACAGTGATGGTGCCAGGGCTTGGCCATGAGATTAGGATGTCACAATAAGGCATGACTTTACTTTTCCTTTTTACACTCGATGCCTGATTTGATACAGGCAAAAATCAGTGTAATCACAACATATCGTTGACATGATCATGTTGGGTTTATGAACTGAAACATCGCATACATCACCCTTCTTGGTGCATCCTCTTGTAGCAACATGTGTTTTATCTCCTGTAGGAAAATTGAAAAGGAATGCATTCATATTTTTATTTTATTTCATTCTAGTATTTTATTGCCAATATATACATGGAGTCCAAAAACAAAACTCTTCCTGGTGTTGTTTGTTTGTTTGTTTTGGGGGTGGGGGCTGTACTTCTATTATGTATATAATTTTTTAAAAAAGGTTTATGATATACTATCACTTTCAGTTCCTTTCCTAATGATTTCCCTACAAGGAATTTGTCATTTCTACACAATCTAGACATTGTACCCAACCCACACACATCCATCTGTTCATATCCTCCACACAGTCAGTTTATTCAGTTAGACCCCTATGTTCATTGACATTATGGGGGGTGTTAAACTTTCCCCATTATCTCCCTCTTGCTTTTCAGTGGGCAATTCTTATATAATAAATTTGTTTTTGGCAATGGTGGGGGGGAACCCTGTTCACGTGTTTGCCTGAATATGCGTGGAGCTAAGCCATGGAGCCAGCATGGCATAATGGTCTGAGTGTTGAACTATGATTCTGGAGACAAGGGTTCAAATCCCAGCACAGCCATGCAAACCTACTGGGTGACTTTGGGCAAATCACACACTGTCAGGCTGCTGACACACTGCAGAAATAGTGCAGCTTGACACTGCTTCAATTATCATGGCTCAATCCTATGGAATCCTGGGATTTGGAGTTTGTTGTGGCACCAGAGCTCTCTGACAGAGATAGCTAAATATCTCACAAAACTACAAATCCCAGAATTCCATAGCATTGAGTCATGGCAGTTAAAGTGGTATCAAACTGCTTTATTTCTGCAGCTGTGTCAGCAGCCTTAGCCCCAGAAAACACCATGATAGGTTTGCCTTAGCATTGCTATAAGTCAGAAATAACTTGAAGGCACACAACAACAACAACAACAACAACAACAACAACACAATTGTGGACAGGGGACATGGGTGTCCCCTGTTCTCTAGCCCCAGGTGTAAGTTAGACCTGTTGAGTACAAGGATCAGAAAAGCACTGTGAACATGGTTGCAAAGCTCCCCTGAGGAAGAACACTAGTAAGGTTTGGTTGCCAGCCACCAATGGTAGTTTTGTAGTTTTGCAACCATGTTCAGCCAAATTTTGTGGTGACACAGAGCCCCCTTCAGGTCTTTGTGCTCAATGTACAAATGTCTACCTTGCATTCAGGTGCTGGGGACACTGGAGGTGGGATTCACATTCTCCACCGCAGTTTTACCTTTATTTGTGTTCAGTGAATGTCTAAACGGGGATAGAGAAATCTCATGATCCTCAGATTACATTCCTGAGGATGAACAGTGCTAGTTACATTGACCCAAAATGAATGGATCTCAGTAGTCTGGATACATCCTAAATCATAGAACATACAGGCAGAGGAGCAAAGCCAGTGTGGTGATGGGTCCCAAACTTTGGTCCTCTAACTGTTTGGACTTCAGATCCCAGAATCTCTGAACTTCACACAGGGCTTGGACTTCTGGAAGCTGAAGTGCAAAATACCAAGAGGATCAAAGATTAGGAATCACAATCTGATCTGAAGCCATGTGTTCATCTGGAGACAAACTTACTCTTAAAAATCCTGGTAAATATGCATTTTTGTCCCTTGCCAGCTTCACAGACCCCTTTTCCTTTACGACATGGTTGACCAATTTTAAAATTTCCACAGGTATGACATTTGAGAGCTTCAGCTGTATGAAAAGGGAGGCAAATACATCTTCAATCCGCGTCAGATTAAATGGTGATCCATTGTCATCCCACACAATTACTCAACAGGGAGAGGATAAGAGCAATACATTCCTGGCTGAAGGAAAGAGATACAACAGGAACATGGCTACTGTGCATTTCTTATAAGAATACAGATCGGCTATAGTATGTACTGATTCCCAGTATACACCTGTGGACTGTTGATGTAAAACAGAATACATATAACCATGTGTTTTGTGGGCCTATGAACTTTCTCTTGTGCCTGGTTATTGAGGAACTCTTGTGTTTTCCTATTGTTTATTCCTGTCTTTCACTCCTAAATCCCAGTACACTGGTGACAAATTCTTAAATTAATTCTGGAATCGGAACGTGTCATTTTCCTCATTTGTCAGTTCCTTCTTTTCATTTATGTCCTCATACCCCAACATTACTAAACCATATGTGACTGTTTATAAAACAATGCAAAAAAGCAAAGATATGATTGTATGTGTAATTGATATGATATGTATGATATGTGTGATATGATTGTATGTATAATCCTGGGATTTGTAGTTTGGCAATACACCAGCACTCTTTGTCAGAGAAGGCTAAGGACGTTGTAAAACTACAAATCCCAGGATTCCAGAGGAAGGAGCTATGCAAATAATCCAGTTTCAAACTGGATTATTTGTGTCATGTGGATTCCCCCATACTTACCCCATCTGAAGAAACCAAAAATCCATTTGAAATATGCCACAGTTTAGGTCCATACCTGCCTGTCTATGGAGTGAGTTCTTTTTGAAAACACTACACAGAGTATTAAAGCAATTATAAATAGGACCACCACAAATGCTTTTCTTCATGTGTGATTTTGCAGTGTGGAGAGTGGTAGGAGCAGACCATCACGAACTTAAGAATTTAAAATTAAGAAAAACTAAATGATGCCAACATACTACACAAAATCAATCAGTATTCAAACAATTGAATCAATACGAATTCCTAATGCCATTATTTCACATCACAAACAATATTGACTTGGTAATTTTGAACTCCAAACTCAGGAGGAATTTAGAAATGGACAATTTTAAAAGCATTCTTCTTTTCCTTTATTTTTAAAAAAACTGGTACAAAAGGAAAGTCTAAAAGAACTGTATACTCTTAGGTGTTGTCCAGATTGCTGCATATTAATGCAAAATCACAGCAGCGTTCATTTGTCTCCATGGTTTTTTGGCAAGATCACCAGTATGCAAAGTTATCCGTGTTAGACGTTCACACTGAGGCATGCCTGTGAATCAAGATGGTGGCCGTGAATGAATTACTGGCTTTATTATTAGCCACTGCTGCAAAGGGTTTTTTTAACATTAAATGTAAGGGCCTGAAGTGCGACCTTCCACTTTACAAAGCTCTTTGGTCACTTTACCACTGCAAAAATGTGTACGATCATTACCACAAAACTAAAAATGGCAAGCCCATCCCCAACACATGTCTGACCAATCAGCTAACAACTTCCAGAATGCACTGTGAATCGTTTGTCCAAATGGGCAGTGGTGTGCATTTCTGCATATTTCTAAAATACAAATCAGACGAAGACACAAAGTCTTTTCTCATGCAATAAAATAGAGTTTTTGGCCCTCACTCCGTCCGAAAATGTCGAATCACCATGGGATCTCTTTGGGACAGAAGGTATTCTGCTCATATTCTATGAGGGAATTTTCATAATCTAGACAGCACCTTAGCTTAGAGAAGGCTGTTAGTTGGAAGCACCCATATTACATATCTTTTAAATAAATAAAACTCCATATCTATTTCCAAATGATAGTGCTGAATATAAGCTGAGATCTCTGCACACGCCAATCTCTCTCATACTCACCCAGGCTACAGTAACAGAGAAGAACTAAAAAACAGACCAGCTGAACTTTATTCATCTTCTGCTTTCTTGCTTTAGTACGAAGCCTTGGAAGAGGGAGACGGATTGAAGGACTGGAAAAAGACCCGCCCGTTCTGCTTTAGTATATCATGTGCCTTGTACAGTCGTTCCGTGGGCAGATATGGTTGCACAGCTCTCAGCAGCCCAAGGCTGGTTTTCAAAGGAGAAACTGAGAGGCCATATGCATAAGACGATTTTTATCTCATGAAAAGATGCAACATAGCAAGGTAAAGATGATGAGCAGTCAGTTCAGATAGAACTTTTGTTTTCTCTCAATGGCTAATAATTTAATAGCGGAACGTAGTCTTGTCAACAGAGGAAGTATGTACAAAGCTGCAAATACATTTATATGCATCAATAACCTAGAAATTTTAATTGACCCTCTCACCACCAGGAAATACCAGAAAGCATCAGAGCGTGGGCCTGAAAGAGGCCTAAACAAATTAATTTTAGCAGCCATCTCACGCAGGTGAGATGGTCCTGTTGGCAAGAAAGACAACTCACAGGGAACCCCCACCTTTTCCAATTAAAGTGTTTTGCTTTAAACAGAGACCAGAGATAGGTAATGTAAGGGTTAGCTTGACCCTTTTTTAGAAGATTTATCTGGTGTTATCTATTTGCTTTATTCTTGCTGCCAGGTAAGGTAGTTGATGCCAAAAGATGTTTAAAAAGAACATTTTTAAGTAGAATATTAGAATTTGGCTTAAATAGAAAGTTCCTGAAACTAGGACGTCAATCAGAAAGGTACATACTATTCCAGAAACTATAAAATCTGCTTGAAAGCTTAGGTCACCATTAGTCAAGGCCAACTTGATAGTGCTCATTAACAACAACAAATAAATATTTGGAAACGTCTTTTTGTTATTCCACAAGCTTCTAGTCTCTCCATCCATTTATTTACCTATAATTTATGTATTATACTGTATTGGAGTGGGGAGCTTCAGAGGGAATGAAGGCTATTTCCCACCCACCCTAGTTCTCTCTAGGAACCACACCACCCAATGAAACCAAAAAAGAGACCAGAGAATTGCTTCTTGGTTGCTTCCATTTTGTTTTTGAGATGGAGGATGGGTGCTAAAAAGTGGTATATGACAAATAAAGAAATAAAAAAACATTATTACCCCAAAAATAAGGTGTTGCAGTCAGCCAGATGCAAATTAGGACTGAGTTTCTCAAGTTTCTCCCTACTGAAATTTCCTCTTCCACACAATGGTTAAGGATGTTGGAGACCTGTTCTGTTTTGTACCTGGGCAGCCTACAGACTAAGATACAACTGACGAATGTGGTGGTGCTATAATGCAGTGTTTCTGCATTGCACAATTATAGCAGTTTCATGCAACTTTAACTTCCATGGCTCCACCCTACAGAAATATGGGATGTTTAGTCACAAAGTCCTCAGAAGTCTCTGCTAGGGACCTTGGTCCATTTTCCTAAAAGCACCTGAGATTTCTAGCAGAGAATTCCAAGAACCTTACCAAACCATAAATCCCAGCATTCCATAGAATGGCGACATAGCAATTAAAGTGGTATTAAAGTATGATAAATATGTAGTGTAGATACACTCATGTTGAGAACTTCATCTGTGTTAATTTTCTCTGTCGTGCAGGTGCTAAAAGCAAAAACGCCCTCACGGTGGGGCAGGGAAGAAAAAACTTCAGAAACTTCATAGGGATGCCTCAGTGGTTAGCAACCTTTGCATGCCTATAATAACTACCCGTTGGCATATTTTCTGACTTAGGACTTTTTCAGACAGCGCTTACTACACTAGAAGCTGGCACAAGAGGTATGGCGCTGTCATGCAGCAGGGGGTCCATTTCAGACAACGCCGTCTGACTTCCGTGAGTAAAATATGGCGTGGCTGCCTTCAATCATACATGGAAGTGACACGGACAATTTTGCGAGAGGGACGGCATTGTCCGAAATGGACTCCCTGCTGCACAACAATGCCGTACCTCTCGCGCAAGCTTCTAGTGTGGTAAGTGGTTTTTTTTTAATTTATTTTTTATTTATTTATACCCCACTCTTCAGCCACAAGGCTATCAGAACGGCTTACAAATTGTTTTAAGCAGTAGCAATTTACACATCTACACTGCATTAAGCAGTTTCCAATGTGTGTTAGCTAATTGCCCCCACAAGTTGGGTACTCATTTTACTGACCTACAAAAGGATGGAATGCTGAGTGAACCTTGGAGCCCTCTGGAATCAAACTTGCAACATGGTGACTTGTAGTACTGGCATTTAACCACTGCACCACCAGGGCTCCTGTCTGAAAAAGTGCTTACTATTCTTTTCCTCTCCCCAACCCCCTCTCTTCCTACATCACTCTAACCTGCAGTACTTTTTCTTTTCTCCCATCCATTAGATTATGGACAAATATTGTAAGTAAAGTTTTCTTTAAGTGTTTTATAAGGAAGACTAAGCTATTTCTTTCTCTGCTAGACCTTATAAGGAAAACTAAGCTATTTCTTTCTCAGCTAGACCTTATGGGTAGGTGCATGGATCAGTGTGGAACTGGTTGTTGTTCAGCTACTGCCTTCCCAATTTGATTATGCTGCTAGAGAGATCCAGTCCTGTTTCTCATATTTACTAAACAAGGTTAAGGTATCCAGAGACAAAAGTGAACAAAACTCCTATAACTTTAACCTAGCTATACTGTCAATATCTATCCATGGCTCCTGCCCCTTTGAATACACATGAAGATATTCCCTCATCAACACAAACTATTAAAGGCACAGGAATGGGATCACCAGGTTTCATGTTTCACAGGATCTCCCAAAAAAGAGATGTATCTTAGGGCAAGCAGTGCTAGATTAGGACAAAAAGTGACTTTATTTTGTGAGGTGGGTTTCAAGCTTGGGCACCCATCTCCTCTTAGTAAAACAAATGTGAATAGATGTAATACTTGTTCAACTAAGATGTTCTTAAGGTGTACTTAACTACAAGCATACCTTAGTTAACAAAGCCTCTGGCACATAAGCTTCTTCTTTTTGGGGGGGGGGGTCCTCCTTTTCTTCCTCATCCTTTGTCTAGCTGGTTAACAACATCAGCATTAGGAGGATGGGGAAGGAGATCTGGAGAAACACAGACGTTTGCTGGATGTGCCCCCTTTCACCCACTCCCCAAAGAAAGACAGACAAAAATATACATTTGAAAGAATATATTGAACACATAGATATTTAGGAATAACATAAGAATATATATTGGCAATAAAGGCCACAACTTTATTGATAATAGCTGCCGTTGGTTGGCAGAAACACATGGGTTCAGATCCACACATTGACCAACCAGCCTGTCTGGTTGATGAGACCATTGTCGGCCCATCTGCTGACAATCACCAGTCTGGAAGGGGAAAGAGTCTGGGCAGGCCCCCTGGAATGGCTGCCGATCCCTTGCCCTCCCCTTTGCTACCAAGGAAACAGATAACAATAAAAAGGGGGCTTCTATAATCATGTGCCCCAAGGTGGCATGTCCCAATGCCCTTGCCCCCTTAAGGTCTCTGTGACCTTGAACTTGACCTTGACCCATGCCAACCACCATCTGGTGCAGTGGTCGGGCATATATACCCGACCACTGGGCCAAAGTGAAAACTTGCTGCAAACGGCAACAGAAGTCCTGCCTCCCAGACAATCAAAGCGCAAGGCTCACCTCTGCCTCTGATTGGTCAGGAGCCATTTAAACTGGACAATCAGGGTGAAACAAGGCTCACTTCAATTGGCCACCACCAGGACCCCTTCCCAGCCCACACCAGGAAGAAGACATGCCAGTATGGCTGTGCCCATGCCACCCCTACCCACCACATGGGAGGAGTGAAGACTGGGGATGCCAGCAGAGGACTCACAAACGAGCTGCCAGCATGGAGGGGTGAGTCTGGCTGCTTCATTGGTGTTGGGTTGCAGCAGCGTGCTACAGTAAGCAATGGAATAAAGCTTGAGCTTTGTTAGATAAGAATGTTTTTCTTTTCTAGCCAGTCCTACTGTCTCTGTGCGTGCTTGCTTACAACAGGCAACGTAATCAGCAGCTGCTACTGGCACCTCCTTACTGGGCATTGATGTAAAGCAAAATAAAGAGGAAAAGGGAAAGCAGGTTAGCCTACCTCACTAGCTTGTTATAAAAGCATAGATCTATAAGTTTGATCACCAAATTGGAAATCATAGGAACAGTGGAGGTTGGTGAAAGAAAAATAATAATCCCTGGATGCATGTTGGAAGAAGCTATCAGGTTGTCTCCAGTAGGCTAAAAATACCTTTGTTTACTTATGCAAGGCTTACCTGATCTGGCCATTTCACAGACGTATATTATTGGTTTTGCATCAACAGTTTGTTGAAACTTGTTGAACTGCTGTTCTGGATAGAGCAGGTGCCTCTTCTCTATCTTGGCCACTTGTATGGCCATGAGGGTTTGTTTCAGCATGGGACAAGTCAGTTGCGCAGGGGATGGTGGGAAAGATATGCTGGCATTATGGGCAATTGGTGCATGAAGGATCTCAGGCTAAGCACTCTATTAAACATTTCTTAAATGAAAACATAAACAGTTGCATTGGAAGCCATTGTGGGGCACTTTATTGGAAGTAAAAGAATACATCAAAGAGCAGGGAGAAGCGATATTTCAGCCACACAGAATACAGTGATGGTGCCAGGACTCGGTCATGAGATTAGGATGTCACAATAAGGCAAGAGTGACCCTACTTTTCGTCTTTACCGTATTCTTGGAAATCTGAATGGAAACAGGCAAAAATCAGCGTAATCACAACAAAACGTTGACTTGTGCATGTCAGGCTTCTCAACTCTAACTTTGCATTCGTCAACCTTCTTGGTGCATCCTCTTGTAGCAACATTTGTGTTATCTTCTGTAGGAAAATTGAAAAGGAATGAATTCATATTTTTATTTTATTTCATTCTATAATTTTATTGCCAATATTTACATGGAGTCAAAAAACAAAGCTCTTCCTGGATTTTGTTTTGTTTTATTTTCAATATTTAGATAAAGCCTCTCTGGGCATTTTCCAGTGCTACTCTATGATACATGTCCCTATTTATTTAGCTATGGATAACTGAAACCATAGATATTGGTTCCATGGATATTAGGGGGGCAGTTTGTACTTCTATTATGTATATAATTTTCAAGGTGTTATGTTATTAGTACTATCACTTTCAGTTCCTTTCCTAATACTTTCCCTACATGGAATTTGTCCTTTCTACAGAATCCAGACATTGTACCCAACCCACATACATCCATCTATTGACATCCTCCATTACATAGTCAGTTTACCCAGTTAGACCCACATGTTCATTGATATTATTGGCAGGGGGGGTTAAACTTTCCCCATTATCTCCCTCTTGCTTTCCAATGGGCAATTTTTATATAATAGACTTTTTGGCAGAAGTGGGAGCCCTGTTTAGGTGTCTGCCTGAATACGTGTGACAGTAAGACAAGGAGACAGCATGGCATAGTGATTTGAGTGTTGAACTATGACTCTGGAGACAAGGGTTCAAATCCTCACTTGGTCATGAAAACCCACTGGGTGACCTTGGGCAAGTCACACACTCTCAGGCCTCAGAAAACCCCATGATAGGTTTGCCTTACATAGTTGCAAAGCTCCCCTGAGGAAGAACTCTAGTAAGGTTGGGTTGCCAGCCACCAGCTGTAGTTTTGCAACCATGCTTATCAAAATGGTGTGGTGATACAGAGCCCCCTTCAGGTTTTTGTGCTCAATGCACAAATGTCTACCTTGCATTCAGGTGCTCAGGGACACTAGAGGTGGGCCCTACATGCCACTCACATTCTCCATCACTTTTTAGCTGTACTTCTGTTCAGCAAAAGTCTAAAGAAAGATAGAAAAACTTCATGGTCCTCAGATTACATTCATGGGGATGAATAATGCCATTTACATTGATCCAAAAAGAATGGATCTCTGTAGTCAGGATGTATCCTAAATTATAGAATATATAGGAGGAGAAAAGCCAATATGGTCATGGGTCCCAAACTTTGGTCCTCCAACTGTTTGGACTTCAGATCCCTGAACCTCTGAACCTCGCCTAAGCTGGCTGGGACTTCTGGGAACTGAAGTCCAAAACACCCAGAGTTTCAAAGTTTAGCAATCACTGCAGTACAGTATGTACAATCTGATCTGGCACCATGTGTTCCTCTGGAAACAGACTTACTCTTATTAATAGTCCTGGTAAATATGCATTTTTGTCCCTTGCCAGCTTCACAGATCCCCTTTCCTTCACGGCATGGCTGTAGGATTTTAAAATTTCCACAGGTATGGCATTTGAGAGCTTCAGCTGTATGAAAAGGGAGGCAAACACATCTTCAATCCGTGTCAGATTAAATGGTGATCCATTGTCATCCCACACAATTACTCAACAGGGAGAGGATAAGAGCAATACATTCCTGGCTGAAGGAAAGAGATACAACAGGAACATGGCTACTGTGCATTTCTTATAAGAATACAGATCGGCTATAGTATGTACTGATTCCCAGTATACACCTGTGGACTGTTGATATAAAACAGAATAAATATAACCATGTGTTTTGTGGGCCTATGAACTTTCTCTTGTGCCTGGTTATTGAGGAACTCTTGTGTTTTCCTATTGTTTATTCCTGTCTTTCACTCCTAAATCCCAGTACACTGGTGACAAATTCTTAAATTAATTCTGGAATTGGAACATGTCATTTTCCTCATTTGTCAGTTCCTTCAGATCATTTATGTCCTCATACCCCAAATTTACTAATCCATATGTAACTGTTTATAAAACAAAGCAAAAAAGGAATGATATGATTGTATGTATAATTGCATCATGTAGAGCCCTTTCGTATTTTATTCGTTGTTATTGTTGTGTGCCTTTGTCACGGGACCCTAGAGCCTCTCTGCCTGAAGCCCAAGGGTTGCCCCTTTGTAAATCCCAACCCTGAGGGATTTTTCTCTTCAAAATCCACCACCACTCACTGAGTTTTAACCCCTTTTTTGCCCAGCACAGCAAGAAGCTGGACAGGTTGTGTTAAAATATCACCAACGCCCTTTCCTCTATCCCAGAGAGATTCAGATAGTGAGCCCAAGCAGGCACGTGTCCATGGAGATTAGGAAAAATAGAAAAAGCTTTATTTTTTAGTTCAAGCACTTAAGTATTCAGCATGCAGGGACATCTAGTCTCTCCAGGTACTTTGCTTAGAGGTACAGGAAATACAGTCAGTCATAGTATGTAACTAAATCACAAACCTAACGCATGCTAGCTAGACTAAGCTAAGAAAATAATAATTCACATTTCTGATGTCCATGCAATCAGTCCATGTCCCAATTGGGATGGGCTAGGCCAGGCTCATCATAGCTGGCCTAGCTGGCTCTGGAGATGGAAATTCAGAGTCATCTTGGATGGAAGTCTCTCCTTAGATTTCGGATATCATTTGGGGCTCTTTGATGTTATCAGGCTCATGAGGGAGGTTGGCTTCCCCCAACCTCAATACCATGCTAATTTCCTAATTAGATCCCAGCCTAGGAGCACCTGGCCTCTTTTAGTCTGCTGGCTATTTATTATTTTTGTTAATGTGATTTTAGATTAGTTGTTTTTAATTTATATTGGTTTAATATCTTTTTATGGGGGAGGGTGGGGTGGGTCATGTTTAGGGATTTTAATCTGTATTTGTATTTTAATTTTTGTAAGCCACCCTGATTGTTTTAACAGAGGGGCAGGGTATAAATAAATTATTATTATTATTATTATTATTGCTGGCTTAAGCCATGTAGCTCAAGCATGTGTCTCACAAAGAACAAAGGAGTTCAGAAACTTAAAAGTCTTTTGATTAGGTCCGATTGGTTCTGCCTTTCCAGATTTGGATTGGCTCTTCAGTCAGATGATGTGATGTCATGTTTAGGGAATGAGGGTCCCATCCCCTACAATACCTATTGCTATGGAAAGCAGAGAGTGGGATTTTCCAATGCTGTGATCTGTAGGTTTTGAGATGAACTCTCCATTATGGGCTGGTCACTCCATCATGACAGCCTTCAAGTCATTGCCGACTTAAGATGAACCTAAAGCAAGGCTCTCACAGGTTTTCTTGGCAAGATTTGTTCAGAAGGGGTTTGCATTTGCTTTCCTCTGAGGCGGAGAGAGTGTGACATGCCTGAGGTCACCCCATGGATTTGAATCCTGGTCACCTAGTGCTCTAGCCCAACATTCACATCACTATACAGTCGTCCCTTCACATTTGCGGGGGTTAGGTTCCATGGACCCCCGCGAATGTGAAAAATCCGTGAATATTGATTGCCCCCCCTCCCCTGCCAAAGCGACCACGGGGCCTCCGGAGGCCCCATAGTCGCTTTCAGCTGACTCCCCACTCCCTCCCAAGGCCTTCACGGGGCCTCCAGAGACCCACCCGAGGCCCCGTGGATGCCTCCGCGGCCCTCCCCCCTCCCACCCAGGGCCTTCACGGGGCCTCCCGAGACCTCGTGGAGGCCTCCACAGCCCTCCCCCTCCCCCAAGGCCTTCATGGGGCCTTGCAAGGTCCCGTGGAGGCCTCCGCAGCCCTCCCCCTCCCACCCAGGGCCTTCATGGGGCCTGTGGAGTGTCTCTGGAGGCCCCATGGAGGCCTCCCCGGCCCTCCCCCTCCCACCCAGGGCCTTCACGGGGCCTCCCGAGACCTCGTGGAGGCCTCCACAGCCCTCCCCCCTCCCCCCAAGGCCTTCATGGGGCCTTGCAAGGTCCCGTGGAGGCCTCCGCAGCCCTCCCCCTCCCCCCAAGGCCTTCATGGGGCCTTGCAAAGTCCCGTGGAAGCCTCCGCAGCCCCCCAAGGCCTTCACAGGGCCACGCAAGGCTCCGTGGAGGCCTCCGCAGCCCTCCCCCTCCCTCCCAGGACCTTCACGGGCCCTCTGGAGGGTCTCCCCGGCCCTCCCCGATCCCACCCAAAACCGCGAATAATCAAAACCGCGAATGCCGAGTTCACGAATGTGGAGGGGCAACTGTACCACATTGGCTCTGATGTCGTATTCATAGTCATATGTCTGTTTCTTTGTTTGTTTATCTATGGCAGCGTTTCTCAACTGGGGTTCTGCAGAATCCCAGGGTTCCTCCAGAGATTGCCAGGGTTTCCATGAGAAAATAGTAATAAATCATGGAGAAGTGGTGAGCTGAAGACTTATCTCTCCCCTCCACAACAGAGAAAGCCAGGGAGGAATGAATGAGTGTGTGAATGTTTTCACACCAACAGAGCCTCAAAGGGACTTCTTATGGGTCAAGGAAAGGATGTTTATGTGCCAAAATTGCTCCCAGCTTTTGATGTGCTAATGAAGCTTCTCATGTCAGATAAGGGGAGGAGGCAAGAAATGAATGTGGGCATGATTGAGTTTGCTTGCAGCTAGCAGCCACAGACTCTTATTGTTTGCCAGAACTGAGGACAAAGGAGGATGACAGTTTGCATATAACTGATTTAAAGGTACAAATGCAAAATGTGGGATTTTTTTAAAAATGCAGAACAATGGAAAGAGAATTGCAATACTGTACAGCTCTTAGCCAACTGGGAGGAAATGACCAAATAATCCAAATAACCCCCTGATCAGTCAGCTACTCAGGCACCAGCTGTGGATGGGACAACTCTGATAAAAGTGACTTAGGGCTTATTCTTTTTAAACCAGGTTTGGAGAAGGCAGAGCCATTACAGTAAATGAGTCATTATAGAGAAAAGGTTCTTAAACTGTGGGTCTGGTAACTGAATGTGGGGGTCAGAGCTCAGTCTTTGGGTCAGAGTCAGTGAGGATGGAACAAGCTTGTTTTCTGCTGCTCCAAAGACTTGGACACAGAGCAATGGGTTCAAACTACAGGAAAAGAGATTCCACCTAAACATTAGGAAGAACTTCCTGACATTAAGAGCTTTTTGGCAGTAGAATGCGCTGCCTCTGAGTGTGGTGGAGTCTCCTTCTTTGGAAGTTTTTAAACAGAGGCTGGAAGGCTGTCTGTCAGGAATGCTTTGATTGTGTATTCCTGAATGGCAGGGGGTTGGACTGGATGGCCCTTGGGGTCTCTTCCAACTCTATGACTCTATGTTGCTGCCAGATCATGGTAACCTAAACTCTCCCTAGAAGCCAAGATGATTAAACCAAGACTGTCTTACTTTGGAGATATATATTTATATTAATATTATATTTTATATTATATTTATATTATAGGAATTTCTCACCCTGCAAGTCTCAAATATGTATTGTGTAATATATTATGCATCTATTTTTCCCCACTGTTTCTCTATTTTTTTTTTAAAAGGGGAGCTGTAGGTACTGTATAATTTTTATGTAGGGGTTCCGTGAGACCTGAAAAGTATTTCAAGGGTTCATCCAGGGTAAAAAGGCTGAGAAAGGCTAATCTATGGGCTACTTTCCAGAAGGACCCCTTCAAAGCAGATCACAATGTATCAAAATAATCTCTACTTATTTATTTGACTTATATCCCGCCTGTCTCTGTACAGGATCCAAGGTGGTCATATTAACACATGAGAAAGAGCAAACATGCAAACTAAAGTACACCAACATAGATTGCAAGTGCAAAAGCTGATAAGGACAGTATTTGCAAAGGAAAATAATGTACATGATGTAAACAGGGGCACAAAAAAATCACAAGGTGTTGTTTTTTTTTTAAAAAAAAAAACACCACTACCTAACACCAGGTATTAAACATCAAGGAATGTATAAATATCACTTAAAGCAGTTCAGAATTAATAGATCTTTGATGAGCTCTTCCAGATTGGTCTACAGAAGTGTGAGTTTTGGTTATCCAATTCCGTGGGCTTTGCCAGATTTGACCAGTTCTAGTCACCTCCACATCTACTTTTTCTATTCTTTTGGGGAGACTTGTTTGCAATCATATCTTGGATCTGCAGTTGGTCTCTCTCCCTAACCCCTTTTAAACTGGGTATGGTTTGCTGAACTGGTCCTATGGTTTGGAGAACAAATTTTCTCCTGTAAAGTTTTTACACAATTATTTTTTGGGTTATAGTGTAAAAGTGCTATTTGACCAATGCACTATTGCACTGTGACTGTAAAGGGCTTACCACACTCCTATGAAAGCGACAAAGCAGCAGGATCATTCTTTCTTCCCTTCTGCCTTACCACATGATGCTGGCATTCTTCCGGCGTTCTTTCATTCTGGTCCTGTGGGAGACCGAGCTAAAACTGCATATTATTGTTAATGGGTTTTTCCGGTTAGCAAAAAGACGTGGTTTTACCTTGGTTCCACACATGACCGGAATGAAACAATGCCAACATCATGTGGTAAGGCAGGAAAAATTGCTTTTTTTTTTCTTTTGAAGGATTGTATGTCCCTAGAAGAAAGAGAGAGAGTGGTCGGGGACAGGGTGCTGGTGGTGGAGAAAGGAGGAGATGTCTTTTGGTTCCAATGTGAATATATTGTGAATAAAATTTATTGGGAATAAAATGTGACAGCTGTTCCTAGGAATTGCCAGAAAATATTAAGAACAACAGAAATATTGTTTGGAGATATATTTTAAAAAATTGAGAACTACAGTAACAGATTCCTCAGTCTCCAGTCATACTTACCAAATGTCCATTGAAATATGCCACACTTCAGATCCATACAAGACTGGAGTGACTTTCTTATGCACAGTAAAGTGCTGCACAGAAAGATTATTGATGGATTGCTTTTCTGCATATGTGCTTTTGAAGTATGGAGTGTGGTTGGAGCAGACCATGTTGAATTTAACCATTTAAAATAGAAAACCCAAATGATGCACAGCATACTACACAAAATCTATCAGTATTCAAACACTGGAATCAATATGAATTCCTAATGCCTTTGTTTCACACCACAAATAATACTGACTGGGTAATTTTGAACTTCAAACTCAGGAGGAATTTAGATACGGATAATTGTAAAATCATTCTTCATTTCTTTTTTTTATAATAGGTACCTGAAGAAAGTATAAAGGAACTGTACATTCTTAGTTTGGAGAAAGCTGTTAGATGGAAGTCTCTCTCTGGCTTTTCTTCACAAATGAAGATTCAGGAAGGACTCATCCCACACTTTCTGCAAGCGTGCTGATGACTAAAAAGGCCAATCTGAGATAAACAAGTCCAGTTGCAGAAAGCACAGCAGAAGGTCTCCTTGGGTCATGTTTCCGGGTTGTGTTCTTTCTGCATTGTTGCTTCTCTTCAAGACTTGTTCGGCATGAGTTCTCAAATAAGGCTGCAGCATTGTGGATAGTGAGTCTCCAAGCCTCCCGATGTGAGGCCATGGCGGAACATTGTTGGTGATCAATTTGGCCGAGCCTGAGATGTTGTTTCAGAGAGTCCTTGTATCACTTTTTTGGAGCACCCCTCTTATGCTGACCAGTGGCGAGTTCGCCGTAGAGTACTATTTTTGGGAGGCGATGGTCCTCCATCCTAGAAACATGCCCTGCCCAGCGCAGCTGTGTTCTCAATATCATGGCCTCAATGCTGGCGATCCCTGCTTGCTCAAGGACAGCAACATTCGTCACATAGTCAGTCCACTGTATATTTAGGATTGTGCATAGACAGCACTGATGAAAACATTCAAGGAGTCGTAAGTGGTGGCGATAGGTGACCCATGTTTCAGACCCGTAAAGAAGAATAGACAGTACAATGGCTCTATACACACTGATTTTTCTGCTAAAATTGGAAGTTGGAAGTACCCTTAATACATATCTTTTAAATAAATAAAACACCATATCTGTTTCCAAATGATAGTGCTGAATATAAGCTGAGATCTCTGCACACCCCGGTCTCTCTTGTACTCACCCTGATTACAGTAACAGAGAAGAACTAAAAAACAGACCAGCTGAACTTTATTCATCTTCTGTTTTTTCCTTTTAGAGCTGACCATTGGAAGAAGGAGATGGACTGAAGGACTGGAAGAGGACCTGCCCATTCTGCATTAATATATCATGTGCCTTGTACAATTGTTCCTTGGGCAGATATGGTTGAATAGCTCTCAGCTATCCACGGCTGGTTTTCAGAGGAGTAACTGAGAGACCATATGCAGAAGATTATTTTTATCTTATGAAAAGCTTTTATTGCTTTATTTACTCCTCTGTACCCATGATGCAACACAGCAGAGTAAAGATGATGAGTAGTCAGTTCAGATAGAACTTTTGTTTTCTCTCAATGGCCAATAATCTAATAGCGGAACCTAGTCTAGTCAACAGAAGTCTGTACAAAGCTGCAAATACATTTACACCCATCAATAGCCTAGCAATGTTAATTGACCTGCCCACCACCAGGAATTACCTGAATTAAAATGAAGAAAAAGCCCTAAAACTCTCATCAAAGTTTGGATTTTTATTTTTTAAAAAAATGCAACAGATTTTGGGATAGCAAAAGATATACCTGTATATATATTTGGGGGGTTATTTTTAAATGTTAGTTTGCAGTAACATGCATTAAAACAGTGGTGGGAATCATGTGGTTCATGGATTAAATTGCATGTCTCCATTTCTTTCCATATGGCAAAAAGTTATTTTATATAATAATAGTGGCTAGAATTACATTTGCAAAAAAATAGAAAGAAGATGTAATACCAGAAATGTCATACTGGCTTCTGAAACTATAGGAATATATGGAAATAGACAAATTAACTTGTTTAATTAGAAATCATTCCATGGATAAATTCAAGAAAGAATGGAAAGAGTTGATAAAATATTTTAAGGAGAGCTAAGTTGACAAAGTAATTAAAGGAACAGAGTTTTAGTTAATAATGATAAAAATAAGAGCAATAAAAATCTGGTGATACTCAAAATATTTTTTTTTTTCAAAAAGGGAGGGAGTGAATAGATGTATAAGTTGAGTCTTAATCAGATAGAAATTGGAAGTCATTTTATTATTGTCTTTGTATTGTGTATAAATGTGTTGTATATTAGGTACTGTGCTTTCTTAATATTTGTCTCTTCCTAGAAATTTATATGTTTTGCTTTTTATTAAGTTTAATAACAATCTCTCTGGCTTTTCTTCACAAACGAAGATTCAGGAAGGACTCATCCCGCGATTTCTGCAAGCGCGCTGATGACTAAAAAGGCCAATCCGAGATAAACAAGACCGGTTGCAAAAAGCACAGCAGAAGGTCTCCTTGGGTGATGTTTTTGGGTTGTGATTCTTTCTGCGTTGTCATTTCTCTTCAAGACTTGTTCGTCGTGAGTTCTCAAATAAGGCTGCAGCATTGTGGATAGTGCATCTCCATGCCTCCCGATGTGAGGCCAGGGCGGACCACTGTTGGTGATCAATTTGGCCGAGCCTGAGATGTTGTTTCAGGGAGTCTTTGTATCACTTTTTTGGAGCGCCCCTCTTATGCTGACCCGTGGCAAGTTCACCGTAGAGTAGTATTTTGGGGAGGCGATGTTCCTCCATCCTAGAAACGTGCCCTGCCCAGCGCAGCTGTGTTCTCAATATCATGGCCTCAATGCTGGTGATCCCTGCTTGCTCAAGGACAGCAACATTCATCACATAGTCAGTCCAGTGTATATTTAGGATTGTGCGTAGACAGCGCTGATGAAAGCGCTCGAGGAGCCGTAGGTGGTGGCGATAGGTGACCCATGTTTCAGATCCATAAAGGAGGATAGACAGTACGATGGCTCTATACACACTGATTTTTGTGCTTTGCCTCAGGTGTTTATTGCTCCAGACTCTTTTGTGAAGTCTTCCAAATGCACTATATGCCTTTGCTAATCTATGATCGATCTCTTTGTCAATCTTGGCATCTGAGGAGATGATGCTTCCCAGGTAGGTGAACTGCTGAACGGCCTTGGGCACAGATTTGCCGACGGCAATGTGGGGATGGTCGTGTTCGTCCTGTGGTGCAGGCTGGTAAAGAACTTCTGTTTTCTTCAGGTTGACTTCTAGCCCAAACAGCTCTGCAGCTGTTGCAAAGCAGGACGTTAGGCACTGCAGAGCTGCTTCTGTGTGGGCAACAAGGGCATCATCATCGGCGAAGAGCAGCTCACGGACTAGATAGTTTAGAGTCTTAGTGTGAGCCCTCAGACGGCTTAAGTTAAACAAGCTACCATCAGTACGGTAGCGTATATAGATGCCGTCGTCTTCTTCAAGCTCTGCCATAGCCCTTTGGAGCATAGTGCTAAAGAAGATTGTAAATAAAGTTGGTGCAAGAACACAACCTTGCTTCACTCCATTAGTTATTAGAAAGGGCTCTGAAAGAGCATCGCCATATCTGACTTGACCACGCTGGCCCTCGTGTAGCAAGATAATCATTTTAAGGAATTTGGGGGGACATCCTAGTTTTTCCAGGATCTGCCACAGACCTTTTCTACTTACAGTGTCAAAGGCTTTGGTGAGGTCGACAAATGTTACATAGAGACCCTTGTTCTGCTCCCTACATTTTTCTTGCAGTTGCCTAAGGGCAAATACCATGTCTGTAGTACTCCTATTGGCTCTGAAGCCACATTGGCTTTCAGGGAGAAGTTCTTCTGCAATAGCAGGAACTAATCTGTTCAGGAGTATCCTTGCAAGGATTTTTCCAGCAATAGAGAGCAGTGTTATGCCTCGATAGTTTGAGCAGTCGGATTTTGCTCCTTTTTTCTTGTACAGGGTGATGATGACTGCATCTCGGAGGTCTGATGGCAGTTCCCCTTTTTCCCAGCAATTCACAAGGAATTTGTGGATTTTTTCATGGAGTGCATGACCTCCGTGTTTCCAAACTTCAGGTGGGATTCCATCAATCCCAGCTGCCTTGCCATTTTTCATCTGCTGTATGGCCTTAAGGGTCTCTTCCAAAGTGGGAGCTATGTCCAATTCATTTTTCATTGGTTTTTGTATCATATGTTGGATAGCTGAGGCTTGGACTACTCGGTTGGCGCTAAAGAGACTTTGGAAATGTTCAGCCCAACGATTCAGGATGGAGGCTTTATCAGTAATTAATGTTTGACCATCTGTACTGTATAAGGAGCTTTGGACCTGATAAGTAGGTCCAAACACTGCTTTAAGAGCTTCATAAAATCCTCTATGATCACCCAGATCTGCACAGCGTTGTGTCTTTTCTGCTAAATTGATCCACCACTTGTTCTGCATGTCTCGGAGTTTTTGTTGTAGTTTGCTACATGTGAGGCGGAAAGCTGCTTTTCTTACATGACAGGTTGGCTGGGCGAGGTATGCCTGGTGAGCAGCTCTCTTCCTTGCCAATAGCTCCTGGATCTCTTGGTTGTTTTCATCAAACCAGTCTTGATTTTTCTTGTGGGAGAAACCGAGGGATTCTTCTGCAGACTGGAGGATACTGTTTTTGATATGTTGCCAAAGCACTGTAGGAGAAGGATCTGTAGGATGGTCTTCAAGTTTCGTTTGTAGGTTTGCCTGGAAGTTGTCTCTCATGGTAGCTTGTTGAAGATTGTTGACTTGGAGTCTCTTCTTTAAGATGCCACCCCTCTTAGGTTTGAACTTAAGATGAAGATTTAGTTTACATCTGACGAGGCGATGATCTATTTGGCATTCTGCACTGGGCATCACTCAGGTATGACGGACATCACGAATGTCTTTCTGACAGACTAGAACATAGTCAATGAGGTGCCAATGTTTGGATCGGGGATGCATCCAGGTTGTCTTCAAGCTATCTTTCTGCTGAAAGATTGTGTTTGTAATAGTCAGCTGTTGTTCTGCACAGAACTCTAGCAGGAGGCGTCCGTTATCATTGCAATTTCCAACACCATGCTTGCCTAAGACACCTTTCCAGGCTTCGGAGTTCTTTCCTACTCTGGCATTGAAGTCACCAAGGATAATATTTTTATCTTCTACAGGGACTTTTTGTATGAGTTGGCATAGGTCTGTGTAGAATTTGTCTTTCTCTACAGGGTCGGCTTGCATAGTTGGGGCATATATACTAAAGAGAACAACATGTGGGAGGCGTAAGGAAATAATGCGATCAGAGTGTCCTGTTGGCAAGGTTTCGAGTTTGGAGGCAATGGAGTTTTTAATCATAAAGCCTACTCCTGAAAGATGTTTTTCGGTTTTGGGTTTGCCAGACCAGTAAAGTGTGTAGCCGGCGCCATGTTCTTTAAGGCTGCCTTCCTCATGGAAGCGAACTTCACTAAGAGCAGCGATGTCAATATTAAGCCGTGATAGTTCAAGGGCTATTAGGGCAGAACGACGCTCAGGCTGTCCACTATCTTCAGTCTTGCATGGTTCTGATGTCCCAGCATGCAAGTGTCAGTTTATTTACACCTTTGGAGGCTGGTGTGTGCCTTTGTTTCTTTGCCTTGGTTTGACCGCATCAGAAGATTCCCGTTGGCCGCGGCTAGCCAACCAGGTAGTTGGGGATGAGCTTTCGTTAGGCCACCTTTTCTAGGCCCCTCTCCATATGGAGCTAGCAGTGCTCTCCTTAAAAAAGGCTGCTTGGTCATTCAGGATGCTGCCGAACAAGACTGTCATCTCCCGGGTCAGCCTCGAGCGACCAATGTCCTGAACCGCCTGCATGCAGGGTTGGGGCTGCGGCTTCCAGTGCATCTTTACACCTGCCGGTTTCGTCCCTCGCCAGTCGCTACAGGGCTTTTTTGGAACTGGATTTGTCCTTCGAGCCTGTGCAATGGATTTTTCTGGTGGAGCGCAGCGTGCACAGAACTGGCCTCACCCTTTAAACCAGAGATTCATCTGCCATGGCCTTGCAAGCATGGACGTGGCAGCGAGGTCCTTGGGCCGTAGGTTTGATTAGAGTTTCCTTCTCTTAGATGGTTGACCTTACAGGGTTGGACGAGCACCATCTGCCCGGGTTTGGGATTGGAGTTTTCCTTCTCCTAGGACGGTTGCCACAAGGCTAGAGAGCCCATCCTGCCCTTTGACGCTCTTTGTCAGACCCTTCGGTTTTGACCTGTCTGGCATGGGAGACCCTACCAGTGGCTATTATGCCACCGCCAGCATAGCTCAAAACATCATTAGGGTATGCAAGCCTCTCTCCCACGACAAGGGGGCGTCAATGGAGAGGTAATAACAATAAATATATACTAAAAAACCACAATTGATTTGGTATAGCAAAAGATATACATATATATATTTGAGGATTATTTTTACATTTTACATGCATTAAAATGGGGGTAAGAATCACATGGTTCATGGATTAAATTGTATGTGTGCATTGGTCTCCACTGGGTGTCCAGAAGTCAAGACTAGGCATCCTTTTGGGTACACAACTATTACTTTAAAATACCTTGCAGAATGGACATGGTATAGTAAATATGACACACCTCATGTAATTGTTGTAATTTGCCATCTTGTCAAGTTGAATTATGGTAACCCTATGGATGAGAGGCCTCCAAGATCCTCAGTCATCACCTGCCCTGCTCAGGTCTTACAAACTCAGGCCCATGGCTTCCTTGATTGACTCAATCCATGAGTAGCACAGCCTTACTCTTTTCCTGCCGCCTTCCACTTTATCAAGCATGGTTGTGTTTTCCAAAGAGTCATCTCACAATACACCCAAAGGTATAACGGCCTCAGTTTAGTCATCTTTGCTTTTAGCAGGATTGATATAATTAGCAAGATAAATCCAAAATTCCTTTACAAACTTATTATATATGTCTGCTCAAATGGATTCAGTTAAAAGTGAAAAGCAGACTTTCAGAAGAGATTTATACTGGAAATCTGTCTTGATTATCTACAAACTTCTTTTATTTTGTAACTTGCACTTTATAGATTTGGATCTTATTGGTTACTCCCAAGTCCCATTGAATTAATTGTTGGATTATGAGACCATGCATAGGTAAATCCTTTTGGTTCAATGGGTCTCCTCTAGTTGGTACCGACAATAGGATTTTAATAACAATTTTACTACTGCGTGTGTACTCCAATTGCTGTCATTTAACATATTCCAGTTTAGCTGTTTATAATTCTACAACTGTTCCTTCATTCTTATATTTCATTCCATATAAAGATTTTTACCTGTGTTGCAGTTGTGGCCTTTGTAGCACTTCCTCGGATGTTTCTACAGCTGATGTCCTCTAAGTGTAATTCTGCTCAGCCTCAAGTCCCATTGAATTCAATTGGTCTTACTTCCAGGTAAGTGGGGATAGCATTGCAAACTTAAGCACATTGAGAGAAGAACTCAGCCATGGAAGTTCTCATATGAGCCCTCAAAATGGGAACTGGTAACTAATTTAAATCTTATCATTATTTGATAGGCTATGAACAGAACATCCTACATCCAATTGAGGGCTTAAGCTGATTACTTTGCAGTGAAATTAATCCAGCCATTATCATTAATAAACCAGAGACTAAATGCACATTGTATAGAGGCCAAGGAGGAAAACATGCAAAAAAGATTAAATATAATACAGGAGAAATGTAGTGATGATGGGCTTCTCTACATGAGCCAGGATATACCAGCTCCACGCAGGTGTATCCTGGCCACAGATCAGGCTTTTTCCTCCCCCATTCCCACCATAAAACAGGAGGGAATCCAGATGGGCATGCCCGCCTGTTGCTGCAGCTACTGCCACCAGCGTCTTCCTTGCTCTCCTGGAAGCCAGGAAACTTCCTTGCGCTCCCAGAAGCCACAACATTGGACCAAGGCCCCCTGCATATTACCAGCCTTGGTCCCATGCCTCAGGACTCCTTCCTGCTTCAGAGAGAATGCAGCTGCAGCGATGGGCTGGCCTGCTGGGATGGGGTCCTGTGGACATGCGGTGTCTGATCCATTCCTTCTTGGCAGGAACAGATTAAAGGAGGTATTTTTTAGATTATGAAGAATGGGCTCTACCTTTCTTGATCAACTGAAACAGAAGTAATTAAAAAATAAATTGTGAGCCAACATTTTAGAACAGTACAGTTGTTCCTCCACATTGGCATTCACAGTTTTAAGTATTCATGGCTTGAAAATATTCTTAAAAAGATAATAATCCAAAAAGCAAATCTTGATTTTGCCATCTTATATAAGGGACACCATTTTGTTATGCCATTGCATATAATGGGACTTGAGTATTCACGGATTTGGGTATCCACGGGGGGGGGGTTCTGGAACCAAACCACAGTGAATATGAATGGACAACTGTATTTTAGAACTATAATACTTTACTATGATATCCAGGCTGGTGCAAATTGCTGGGTCTGCACAGGACAGGAACAAATTACTGAGTCTTTCTTGTAGTTAAAAACAAGACAACTTCTGTGAGTAAAAAATGGTGTGGCTGTCTTCAATCATACACGGAACTGACACGGACAATGCCGAGAGAGGGACGGCATTGTCCGAAAGGTTCCCCCTGCCCCACAATAGTGCCATACCTCTTCCGCAAGCTTCTTGCGTGTTAACCCTTGTCTGAAAAAGTCCTGAGGTAAACATGCAGCTGAAGCAATGGGCTGGTCTCCATTCCTTCTTGGCAGGAACAGATTAAAGGAGGTATTATTTACATAATGCAAAAAGGGCCCTACCCCATCTCTCCCACCCACCCCCATCTTGGCTCCTTGTCTACCCCCGGATGGTGAGGACTGCCTGGGGGCAAAACCGGTCAAAAGCCCTGCATCATCAGGACTGCTGAACTCCAAGACACTGACAAGACGGGGTGTATTGCTTGTGTAGACAAGACTGATGCTAAGAGTCATAGGCCTACATTTTGTCTGAGATGTTGTCAGTTAAGTTGGTATTATGGAATTTTAATATAAGCAGGGGCCACCCCCCTTATTATGAGGACTAGAGGGCAGGCATTCGAATGTGTCATCACTGCCATGGGGGTGTGTGATCGCCCGAGGTTATCTAGAGTCACCAAACTGGCCGGGCAAGCTTGGGTTGATTTTGGTGAAAGCTGATAGGGCAGAAATGATGAGGATTAGGGACAAAGAGCAATAAAAGGCAGGAAATAAAATTTCAACTCCATTAGCAACAGAAAAGTAACTTCTCTTGAGATCCAGTGTCCCTGTCCTATGCAAAGCTAACTGCTCCTTTCATAGTCAGGAGAAGGGTAGCTGCTGTTATCTACGACTAGGTGGCATGACTGCACAATAGGAGGAGAGGCGAAGAGCAACAGGAATGAAGAAATAGGAAACCTATTTAAAGGGGAGGATGGCAACCCTAGGAGAAGGTAATCAAATAACAGAATTATGAGGTTGGAGGGATTTATCTAGTCCAGCCTGTATAGAATTCCACTGCTGAAGCATCCCCAAGAGGTGGTAATCTAACCTTTGTTTAAAACAGGAGTAGGCAACTGTGGTGGGATGGAAAGCCACATTTGGGCTTGTGAAACTACCGGGAGAGGGCCTCACACCTTTTTGTTGTTGTTGTTTTATTTTCAATTTTTATTTAATTTTAATTTAATTTTTCATTAAAAACATTTTACAATGTTTTTAACCATTTATACCCTTGCAAATCATAGAATCATAGAGTTGGAAGAGAGCACAACGGCCATCCAGTCCAATCCCCTGCCATGCAGGAAGACACGATCAAATCATTCCCGACAGATGGCCATCCAGCCTCTGTTTAAGAACCTCCAAAGGAGACTCCACCACACTCTGAGGCAGTGCATTCCACTTCCTAAAAGCTCTTAGGAGATTTTCAGATGGGGAAATTTATTCCCAGGGAGATCGGGACAGAATTGTTTCTATACCACAAGCAGCGCCGTGTTTCGCACGCCTACTTCCCTCTCCCGATCTTCTGTCGTCCTGACGCTGTCCTTGTTCTAGTTCTTTTTATTAACGATGAACTCTCATTAATAAAATATCACGGAAGGGACCGGCAGGGAACTAGAGCAAGGACAGCGTCAGGACAACGTGAGACCGGGAGAAGGAAGTGGGCGTGCGAAACATGATGCTGCTTCCGGGACAGAAACAATTCTGTCCCGATCCCCCTGGAGAATAATTTCCCTGTCTGAAAATCTCCTTACTCTCAGGAATTTCTTCCTAATGTTTAGATGGAATCTCTTTTCCTATAGTTTGAACCCATTGCTCCGTGTCCTTGTCTCTGGAGCAGCAGAAAAGAAGCTTGCTCCATCCTCAGTATAACATCCCTTCAATTATTTAAACATGGCTATCATGTTCCCTCTCAACCTTCTCTTCTCCAGGCTAAACATACCCAACTCCCTAAGCAGCTCCTCATAGGCCATGGCTCCCAGACCTCCCACCATTTTGGTCGCCCTCTTCTGGACACGTTCCAGCTTGTCAATATCATTCTTGAATTGTGATGCCCAAAACTGGACACAGTATTAGGTCTGACCAAAGCAGAATAGAGTAGCACTATTATTTCCCTTGGTCTAGATGTGATACTCCTATTAATGCAGCCTAGAATTAATAACACTGTAGACAGGATTCCAGATGTTATCACACCAGCTTTGTGTCTCATGGCAGTCACATTATTAAAGGAAACAGGAACATACTGGTTATAAAATGTTTATTATCACATCTCTCACAGAAGAGTGTGAAATGGGAAACTGATTCCGCCTCATTCCATCTGACACTAATTAACTGCTAATATTTCAGGATACCAGTATGACATGCAAGCATTTACTCCTCTCCAATTGTGGTTTACACTCAGTCACATCTTTGCTTAACCTTGATAAAAAAGAACTTGATAGATTCCATCTACCTTTAGCAAATAAACCATAAATGGCAACATCTCATTTTGGGAGTTATCAGAACTGGAACAAGTCATCTGTTAAAAATAATAATAATTAGTTGTCGCTGTCACTTATAACTGGGTTGGACAATTGGAAGAATGCTACCTGGTTGTTGTTATGGCAACCTATTAAGAGAACTGCTCAAAACAAGAGCCAAGGAGTACACAAATCCACCCAAGTCTCATAAATGGAGCACCACCTCAGTCTCAGTCCTTCCAGAACTTCTGTTTGTTGCAGTGGTCCTGATCACAGCACAGCATATATTCCTCAGGTTTACGAGGAGCATTCCTATACTTTATTGTGCGGCATATCCTGCTACAGCCACGTTCCACATGTCGTATATGGCCATCTTAAAAGAAGAAAGAGAGTAATGGATCACAGAGTCCCCCAAATCAATGACCGAGAAGCTTATTTTCCAGTGTCATGCTCTCTTCACCCCACCTCATAAACATTAATGGAATTAATAAGGAGCAATAGATGAAATGGTGCTGAATGGTATATCTACTTATCTCAGCCCATTAGGCAGGTTGAATATCTTACAGTGAGAAAGACAGGGCCACTTTTTCTAGTTCCTTGTAACTGTGAAATCAGTTCAAAACCTGGTGAAACAGAAAGATTCTCCTAGATATCCAGCAGAGATAGGCTGGAATCCTGTTGGTGACATATGCTGGTGTAATGTCAAATTTCACATGAGCATATCTTTTAATGGCTGTGGCAGACAGAGGTATTCAAAACCTCTGTCCAAAATTACCACCATGATGTTTACTTATCAATCCAGTGCTGAAACTGCGGGTGCCAGTCGTGTGCATATAGGAGGCTGTATTAACATATTTGGGGATCATTTCACCAATGTTGGACTGCCACTCCTGTGATTCCTCACCATTGGCTGTGCCCAGCTAGCTTTGGTGGGAGCTACAACCCAACAATACCTGGATGGCCATAAGTTGCCCAGTCCTGATTTAGACACTTAAGAGGAGTGTAAAGTGTTATGTGGTAAAGTATGTATTATTATTTGAAGAATGTATTATTAATATTATTATTATTATTACCATTGCTTTATGTGGTAAAGTATGTATTACTTTTCATACAGCTCTAATAGAGAGAGAAGTCTAAGTTGTGAGCCTTGTGGGTATAATCTGCCTCACAGAAGACAGTGAAAGAGTATTTGGTTGCTACTGCCTAAAAGGAATGGATGCTAATTTTTGACTAACCTCTCACAGTCAAGCGAGTGTAGCAGAATTTCCTCTTTCCCGCACGGCATGTTTTTTCAACATGCTTACAAACATTACCAGGCCCAACAGTTCGACAGTAGTTGCATTTGAGAGCTCCCACTGGAGAAGAAGAAAGAAAGCAATCATTAAGGGAGTGGCTCATTTGAGGATTGCTGCTAGGGGACTGAAGGGGTAAGAACCATACCTATTTGGAAAAGTAGCACATAAAACTTTTGATGTAAAGTCATAAAAAGGACAGAACATTTTTTGATGCAATTTGTATGTTAGAAATGTAAGTGGGTAGGTGGGTTCTCCTCTGAACCTGCCACCTCACTCAAGTCAGCAGCTGAAGCCCTGCTTAACCTCACCAAACATAGTTACCAACAGGCACCCTGGAACTGTTTTTTAAAGTATGGGGGTCTCAATGTTGGCAGTCAGGTTGTTATTAATGTTGTCTCTTAAGTATGAAGGCTCTTACAAGCACACTGCCTGCTCAGAATTGCACTCCATGTGTACAGTGAAGTTGACTCCAAGGTAAGTGGATTGATTGCAGGTAGCCTTTAGAAGAGAGTGTGGTGTAGTGGTCTGAGCATTGAACTACAACTCTGGAGACTGAGGTTCAATTTCCCGCTTGGTCACAGAAACCCACCTTGAGTAAGTCACACTTTTTCAGCCTCAGAGGGAGACAAAAGCAACCCCCCTCTGAACAAATCTTGCCAAGAAAACCCTGTGATCATTTTTCTTTTTCTTTAGGGTCACCATAAGTTGGAAATGATCTGAAGGCATTCGACGACAACAACAACAACAAGCCTGTATTATTCCTTAGTCCAACCAATCATGTTTTGACTTCCTGGGTGTGCCCCAATTCGAACTGGTCATTCAGATGGGCTGTAATGCACATTTTTGCGTATTTTTGAAAAAGCGTGAGAAACAGCGAAAGCTGTAATCATGAACTACTTTGAGTTTTCAACCCCCTCCTTCTGAATATGGAAAATCCCAGCAGGAGCTCATCTAGAGACACGGTATTCCACCCACATTCCTTGAGGATATTTATTTATTTAGGTATCTAGACAATACCCATATTAAATTCTAGAGAGCCAGCATGGTGTAGTGGTTTGAATTTTAGACTATGACTCTGGAGACCAGGTTCAAATCCCTGCTCAACCATGGAAACCCACTGGGTAATCTTGGGCAAGTGACATTCTCTTAGCCTCAGAGGGAGGGAAAGTCAACCCCCTTTTGAACAAATCTTGCCAAGAAACCCCATGAAAGGTTCACCTTAAGGTTGCTATTAGTCAGAGGAAACACACAACACATTAAAATTCAATATTGATTAATCATGGGGGATTTGGCTTGATTCAATGAATGGGGGGGATTGAAATGAATTCAATAATATTTAATGAAAGATTACCTTTTAATGTATTTCATCTAATTGTCATATAGAGGGACACTTTAGTGTACTTTAACTAAAATAAATCTTTAAAAGAAACAAAAATTGCATGATCAACCTGAAAGCGGGCTACGGCCCTTCACCCCATGGCACCTCTGCCTTAGGACCTAAGGTTCAGCAGAGTTGGTAGAAGAACAGGATCACAGAATCTTAGAGTTGGAAGCAACTACAATGCCCCTCTACTCCAACTAAAGCACTCCTGAAAAATGCCCATCCAACCTCTGTTTAAAGAGCTCCAAAGATGGAGAATCCACCAACCTTCAAGATAGTCCATTCTCCTGTGAAACAATTCTTATAGTTAAAAAAAAAAAATAGGTGGAATAACTTTTCTTGTAATTTGAATCCATTGGTTTGTGTTCTAGTCTCTGGAGCAGCAGTAAACAACTTGTGCCATCTTCTAAATGACATCCCTTCAGATATTTAAAGATGGCTATCATGTCACCTCTCAGTCTTCTCTTCTACAACCTAAACAGATTCATCACCCTAAGTTGTTCCCCATAAGGCTAAGGTATAGATGGTAGAATCTTCCTAACAGTGGCACCACAGTTTGGAATTTCTTCTCATGGGAAGCTAATTTGGGCCTATCATCACTTTTTTGAAGATACTATGGACTTTTTCGGACGCTGAAAAATAACGCAAGCAGCCTTGTCAGCTTGCGAGGCTGCTGCACTGCAAAGCGTCAGTTTCGTATGATGCTCACCCCTGGCGGTACTGTTGCGGTACCGCGGGGAGAATTGAGCGTCATATTTCATTGATTTTTACTCACAAAAGTTGATCGTGATTAAAAATCAATGACATATGACACTCAACTTTCTCCGCGGTACCGCAACAGTACCGCCGGAGGTGAGCGTCATACAAAACTGATGATTTGCAGCGCAGAAGCCTCGCAAGCTGACGAGGCTGCTTGCGTTATTTTTCAGCGTCCGAAAAAGTCCTTAGAGAACTTGGTTCTCTTTGTTTTGTTTTGTTTTGTTTTTAAAAAATAACAGGTGAGGTGGTAGCAGCCACAAAAATTGCTTAGGTGAGGCTTGGAAGGGAAGGGTGGGAGGGATCTTGCCTGCCCTGTCCCTTCCCCTGGGAAAGCTCCTGTAGCCACTGTGGCAGTTGCAGGGGGGAAGGGAGGGGAGGAGGGATCTCATCTCCCACCTTCCCCTGGGAGGGTTCCTGCAACATTAGCGATTATCTGTGGATGTCACCATCAGTGGTGGGAGCCAGAACCAATCCCCCGTGGATATGGGGGTCCTACTGTAATGACCATTTGCAAGTTAGCATCAGTGTTAACACAAACATCCTGTGTCTGTTAGCATGTACCATAATCCAAAAAAAGCATTGCTCTTGTTATGCATTTTCAAATCTGCTTCAGCCCTATAGATCCTCCAAGAGCCCTGTCACCTACAGCCCTGCTCAGGCCTTGCAAACTCAAGGTTGTGGCTTCCTTTATTGTCTTCCATTTTACTGAACATTATTGCTTTTTCCAGTGAGTCCTGCCACCCCGTGATATGTCCAAAGCAGGACAGCCTCAGTTTAGTCATTTTTGCTTCTACTGAGTGTTCTGGTTTAATTTGCTCTTGGTCCCATTTATTTGTCTTTTTTTTTTTTTTTTTTGTGGCACTCCATGGCAACTGTTAGAACTTTCCTGCAGCACCACATTTCAAATGGGTTGATTCTCTTCCTGCCAGCTTTCTTTACTAACCAGCTTTTACATCCTTACATTGAAATTAGAAATACCATGGCCTAGGTAAGCCATAATAAATTTGCTAGTATTTAAATTGTCACTAGAGTATTGTTTACAATAGACTAACACACTTGCCCCCATTGAAAATGGACACAGTGAATGTACATCTGTTGAGTGAATCCTTAGAATTTTGAGTCTGACTGGACAAATTGGGAAGGAACAGCTGGCTACATGATCTGCAGCTTTGGTCAGCTCTGGTGGTCCTTTACCTTTAGTCCTAATGTTAAATATGCAGCTTGAGACAGCTACAGCCTCTAGTAAGCATTGTCTGTCTTTTGAACTGTAGGAAAGGTCTGCTCTTTCTTGCATGCTGGGGCCTGTAGACTGCAACTGCAACTCCTTCCTTTTGGGAGAGAGAGAGAAAAGCTACCCTTGGCCTCCCTACTCAGTTCATTAGGAGTAGAAAGAAGATCTTAAAAGCTTTCCCTTTTCTTACCTGGTTCTTCTTTCCCAGCAAGTTATGAAGGGGCTTGCTCTTTGAACATCCCCATATTTTCTTTACTTGGAACTTGTCAGAATCTGTGTGGTAGGGACTAAAGAGGCTGCAGTACTCTTAGTCTTTCCTCAGGTCTTGTTTGGATTTTCCTCCACCTACTGGGAACTGCTGTGTGTATCTGTGATAGGTTCACAATTGCTATCATGTAATAGGTGTCCCTATTACATGATAGCAGAAAGGAGCAGATACTGCTAGCAAACTTTTTGTGGTTCTTGATGTTCATATATGGCAAGAGGTCCTCCTGGTCAGTCTTGGGGGTCTAGGTGAAACTTGAACATGTAACTTTCAGTGGTAATATATTGGCATCAACAAAATTAATGGCTGTTTTTCTTTTTCTTTGACCTAGTTATTGTAAAAGTAATATATTACATTATATGTTAGTAATGTGTTACTAACATGTTTCTTTTAAAACCCAATTAAATATTAAAATGGCAGAGAAACTCCTAACCTACAAAATAACAAGTTAAAAGTAGTGGGAAATATTACTCTGAATTACATTTTTGTCATTGCAATGGTAAAAGTAACAACATTGGCACTCGATGGCAACGTCAACAGCAACAGATAACATAATTACTTTCAATGAGTTACCTTCAGACTCTGGGTTAATACAAAATGTAGGGCTTTAAACATTATGTCCTAAAATCATACCAGGCTTCAAAAATCTGACTAAAGCTGAATCCACATTACACAAACGGTCCAGTTTGAAACTGGATTGTTTGCCATGGCTTCTTCCTATTGAATCCTGGGATCTGTAGTTTTACAAGGTCTTTAACGTTCTCTGCCAAAGAGTGTTGGTGTCTCACCAGGCTACAAATCCCAGGATTCCATAGGAAGGAGCCATGGCAGGTGGTCCAGTTTCAAGCTGGATTGTTTGTGTTGTGTGGATTCAGCCCAGGCCTTTCCCAAGCAGCCTATACAAAACAAGTGTAGACTCTGGAAGCAGTTGACTACAGCTGTCACTCTTGCTTTTTTGGCAAATGGAGACAAGGTGGGTGCTGTGTGGTTATATTTCTGTGTCTCATTGGCACAAGCAAGTGTAATGCAGTTCTTATTCTGTGAAAAGTGTAATTGAAATTAGACTGAAGAATTCATAAAATCCCAATTTTTCTCTCTCTGAACAAGGATAATTCTGAATGCTTTAAAATGTACTGGTGCTACTAATGAATTTCTGTAATTCCTGTTGATTCCTTCCAGCCTGTGACCATCTAATGGTGTGACACATTCTCAGTATGGCAGAGGTAGACAAATAGTGCCCTCAAAATGTTTTGGACTGCTGCTTCTATAGCCCTTTGGCTGTGCTGGCTGAGGGTCACAAGAGTTGTGATCCCAAAAATCTGGAGTGTGCCAGATTGGCTGCTCCTACAGAATATAAAGAAGAGTTCAAGTAAAGTACAGTTTGAACAACACCAAAATGTGTTCTACATCAGGAGTTCTACTGACATAGAAAGCCAAGATATTAAAGATAAGCATATTTGTCTTCCTTTCTACAGGAACTACAGGAAAAGAAATTCCACCTAAACATTAGGAAGAACTTCCTGATAGTAAGAGCTGTTCGGAAGTGGAATACACTGCCTTGTAGTGCGGTGGAGTCCCCTTCTTTGGGGGTTTTTAAACAGAGGCTGGATGGCTGTCTGGAATGACTTGATTGTGTATTTCTGCATGGTGTAGGGGTTGGACTGGATGGCCTTTGAGGTTTCTTCCAACTCTATGATCCTATGATTCCTCATGTAGCCCCAAAGTCATCATTTCCCCACTTGTTATAGAAGATTCAGTTTATATCAACCATTTTACACAAACAAACAAACAGACAAGCCCTAATTTCCTCGATTCCTATGACACTTTTCTCTCCTGGAATTGGCCTTCCATCATCCCCAGGAGTGGGTGATCTAAAGGAATCAAGCTTTCACCAATATCACTTCTATTGGGTCTGCTCTGTCACTTTTTGCTTTTCTTGCCACTGGAACTTACCTGCATCCATGCAGAGCAGGGCTGAGATTGCTATTGCCAGAAGCTTGTTCATCTTTTGTTTTTGTCTTCTAAACCAAAGAAGGAAAGAAAGTAAATTGCCTCAGTTAAAGGAAGAACAATCTTCCCACACTAGATAAGGAGAAAAGCAAAGTGGGTGGATTTAATGGTGACACCTGTGGCTCATTGGCTTTATTATTACAACTTTATTGGCAGTGAGGGTGTAGAATGGCTAGCGATTCATGAACATCTGGCAAGGCTTTTATGTGCCTGAGGAACAATAGTGTGGGTTAAGGATGAGCATCTCCTTCAAGTCTATTTCTTCAGTCTTCCACCTTCCCACCACCAAGTCAATTTGGTGACAGTTCTCTTCCAATCTCTATGTAATTTTGTGTGCACCCCCCCCCATGGGCCCATTAATGGGTATGTGCCCTTTTGATATAAGCAATTCCACAATGGAGTATCCAGAATTCCTTATGTGTCTTCAAGTCGTTCCCAACTTATGCCAACCCTGATACAAACCTATCATGAGATTTTCTTGGCAAGATTTGTTTGGGGGAGGTGCTGTTACCATCCTCTCAGGCTGAGAGTGTGTGACTTCCCCAAGGCCACCTTTTGGGTTTCCATGACCAAGCGGGGCTTCAAACCCTGGACTCTCAGAGTTTTAGCCTAGCCTTCCAACCATTATACCATGCCAGCTCTCATATATAGAATCCTTAGCTCTCCTTAACAATTGCCATTGCTTATTAAAGTGATGACTGATAACATTTCTAAGGGCACATCTGCCAGGATGACTATTAGCTATTTCACCTCCTTCTATGAAGGTTTTTAAACAGAGGCTGGATGGCCATCTGTCAGGAATGTTTTGATTGTGTATTCTTGCATGGCAAGGGGTTGGACTGGATGGCCCTTGTGGTCTTTTCCAACTCTATGATTTTATGTGGTGTCCTCTTGGTTCCATATGGGCCTGATATCAGCTTCAGAGTGATCCAGGAGAAAGACCTTGTATCAGCACTCTTCCACTGCAATCCCCTTTTCCACTGAGATTAAGCATGTGTCTACCATTCTCTGTTTTCAGTCCCTGTTGAGCCCTTTCTTTTCCAACAAGCATTCTACAACTAACAAATACCAGTTGTTGCTTTAGTAATGGATTTGATTTTACTGTAACTTTTTATATTTGTTTGGTTTTTGCCAGCATTGCACAGCTCTCCACATCTCTGATATGGAGAAGTTTTTAACTCTTATGGGTAAATAAATAAATGTGAATGCATGTTGGCTGGCATCCTATTAGTGATATATACAAGCGTAATTAATTCCACCTTATATTTATATATGTATTTATTTGGTCATTGCAGAGATTGTTATTCTCTCTCCTGCTCCATAACCAAAGCACCCTCCTCGACCAAAACAGCCAGGACTCACTGTGTAACTTTGATATCCTCCCACCCAACAGATATTCCATTGCCAGTTGAGAGCAAAAGAGATGGGAGACGCATCCAGCTATGTTCCCAGTTGCTGAAATGTTTGAAGGACCTCAGTGGATCTCAGCAGATGTCCTCAGTCTCTGTCTGGCTATGGGGACTGTAGGGAGGAGGCTATTGAAGCAACAAGGCAAGTCCTAGAGCCAATGGAATGGAAAGCTGGGAGTTGCAATCCAATAACCTGTGGAGGGACACAAATTGCCCTCCCTGGCATAAACTAAAGACATCTTCCCCAATCCCCAAATTGTTGGTAATGTTATTGATGTTACTGATTCCCTGTTGTAATGAGCATTCTAGTCCTCCTCATTACCACAACTGCTGAAAATAAATCTATTTTAACCTGCATGGTTTCTTCTGCGCCTGCCATATTTGCCACATGGTAAATGCACATGAACCTATGCCATTATAGCAGGAGTGTCTCATGGTCTCAGCAGAAGAAGGCTGCCCCACCCTGAAACGCTGGGGTAAGTTACCACCCGTACTCAGATCATGGGCTGCCACTGCTTTACTGCCAATAGGGTTCTAATAATAACCTCTCTGGGGCCCCAGGCTGCAAATCAAATCTACCCACTCTGTTCTTCTCAAAATCCAGTGTAGGAAGGCTGTGGTTTTGCCTCGTAGGCTCATATTTGATTTTGCAGCCCTTTGCTGATCTTCCCTGCATTTGCTTGGAAGAAGACTACCAAACATGAGCAAAATTCTGGTGATGGGTTTCTTCATTCTCCTCTACCTTAATATAGGTAAGTTCAAGAAACAGAAACAACTAAAATAGTAGTACAATTTAAAACAATACAGCACCCTTTTACATTCCCTAAAACCTTCAGTTCTAAAGCCTGTCTGAAAAACATTTAAAAAAAATCTTTGCCTGGTGATGGAAAGACAGCAAGGATTCTAGCCTCCCCAAGAAAGGAGTTGCAGAGCCATGGGGTCTCCTTCAGCTCCTGTGGTAACTGCATCCAATAAACAAGCAAACACACACACACCCCACCTAAATATTGCAGAACAAATCTCTTGGAGTAAGAAGCATTTGAGAAGAGCTTCATAGTTTCTTTTTAGATCCAAAAATTCCTAAGAAATAAGAGAGCAAACCAAAAAGAAAAAGGGGTCCAAATGGACAAAATTACATTAGCAGTTTGGCAAATGAATAGTGCAACATGGATAGCTGAGCTGGATGAAGAGGGGATATTTAGGAGAGGTGATTAATACATTGTGTGCCATTAAGTATATGAAAATGGATGCCTTTTTCTAGGTTTGCTTTGGTGATTAAACAGCATAACCAAAGCGTTAGTCTGGGAAGTAAAGCTTGGGGGAATGCCCCAAACTAGCTTTTTAAAAGATGCTGTATGTGTCCAAGCAAATATTTGCCCAATTCATAACCCCTCTCTACATGTTCAGGTGTATCACCATCAATGAGAAGATCTAAGACAGTCTTTTCTAAGTGTGGATCCTAACCAGGAGAGCTGAAGGAGACTCCTTGGCTCTGGAATGCCTTCCTTGGGGCTCCCTCCTTGCTGTCCTATCAACAAGCAAATTATTATTATTATTATTATTATTATTATTCAGACAGGCTTTTTAGAACTGAAAGGTTTTAGGGAAAGGGCTTGAAAGAGGATGATGTATTATTTTAAATTGTACTATTTTAACTGCTTTGCATCTTTTTTAAGTGTACATTTTGAATTGTTTTAAAATCATTAATAATTTTATTCTATTTTAATGCTGGCTTTTTGTGTTTTTAACTATATTCTAATCCTTTTAATTTGTAAACTGCCTTGAGACCCAATCTTGGGGAAATTATGGTGTATAACTAAATTTAGCAACAACAACAATCAGCATAATCTGCTATAATGTGAATAAAAACATATCATATGCTACATCGGCTATTTGGTTAGGTACATGTTACTAAGGGCTTGTCTAGATGGTGAAAATAATCCTAACAAAAGTTGCAGAGGATACCTTTTGTCCCAAAGAAATCCCATGGTAATTCACCTTTTTCAGAAGGGGGGGTAAAACCTCCCAAAATTGCGGCGGGGGGGAGCCTTCATGGCTTTTCCTGAGGTTTTTTTAAATAATGTGTGGAAATGCACATTACCACTTGTTTGGACAACTCACAACACATTCTCGGCTATTTGGTCGGACATGTGCAGAAGGTAGCTACGAAGTGGCCAATTGTGTGCTTTTTTCTGTGCTGACGTGATCAAATAGTGGAAGGTTGCACTTGCGAATCTTTGATTTGCAGTTTTTTAAAAAAAATATTGCATGGTGGCAGGACCAGTTTAAGGAATTGGGGGGGGGCTGCAGTACTTTATTGTGGGGGGCATATGTTTATCTCAGGTCAATGTAACCTAACCTAACTAAACCTATACACAGTACAGGATATTCAGATTATTACTCATAATGTTTTTGCAGGAGGAGGGTTATGATGGGGGTCCCCACAATGACGGGGGGGCCTGCGGCTGCAGGTGCTGCAAGGCCCTTAAACCAGCCCTGCATGGTGATGGCAACTTGTTGAGAATAATAACGTGAGTAATTCACTCTCAACACCATCTTAATTCACAAGCATGGCTGTGTGTGCACTTCAAACATGGACAGCTTTGCATACCAACGATTTTGACAAAGAACTGTGGAGACAAATGAAAGTTGCTGCAAATTTGTGCTAATTATATCTTCTCATCTAGACAACCGCTACGTAAAGTCTCCAACCGCCCTACGAGTCCACTGTAAGAGTTAGCAGCCACATGAGGCAATTAGGGTACAAGGAGGCGGCAGTCACCATCACCCTCCCAGCAGTGAGTGAAGATGCAACAAGGGATTGTCTCCTGCTTCTGATTGCACAGCCTTGTTTGCTGGTAAGAAGGAGCTAGAAACATCCTCCTCCTTGCACCCAGCTGGCAGCTGTCTAGACCTCCTTCATCCAATGTGGTTGCTGGTTATTAGGGTGGACTGGGGAGGTATTTATGTATTATCACCATAAGATTATGTAGTCTCACTTAATATGGAACAGTTACGGATCCATAACTCAAGGTTGCAAATCCGTCATTGCAATACAGGATGCCAGCCACTATAAATATTGGCTGTAATTCTCTATCAGCTACAGTGGGCCCTTGGTATCTGCTGGGATTTGGTTCCAGGACCCCCCATAGATTCCAAAATATGTGGATGCTCAAGTCGGATTATATACAATGGCATTGTAAAATGGTGTCCCTTATATAAAATGGCAAAATCAAGGTTTGCATTTTGTATTTACTGTATTCTTTTTTTGTGGAAACCTGATGGAAACATCATTCAACTGTGCTCTGATCAACAGTGGAATGGACTTCCCCCTCCCTGCCCAGGCGGCTGGTGCCTGGTAAAGTAGATGAGGGGTGGGGTTGCAATCATGGCAATACTGTCACAACCATGACTACATAGGTATCATGACTATGAAACAGTTACCTAGATTTATTCATCTGTAACTGTAGTATTTCATATTCACAATTGCTACTTAGTCACGATTTTGATATTATTGCCATGACTGTAACTTCCCCATCACAACCTACTTTACTGAGCATCAGCTCCATGGGAAGAAGGAGATCCATTCGATCATCAATCAGAATATGGTGGAATGACATTTCCATTAGGTTTGGGGGGCTCAGGCCAGGAGAGGTTACTTAGTAAAGTTTTTTAAAAAAGTTTAAAAAACAACAACAGACATACAAGGGAAACAATTGGTTTCTAACTTGCCAGAATATGGTTACCACTTAGACTTTTCTCCCTCAAATTCTTAATAACATTTCTAACTATATATTTCATTATAACTATTCCTAATCCATCTTCTACTTCCTACTAAATCTCTTATTTCAAATCCTAAAACAGCAGATATAACCCAAGTCTTCTTCATATAATCTATCAATGATTGCCAATCTTTTCTAAATAAATCTGTAGTTCTCTCTTTAATTAAATTGGTCAATTTATCAATTTTTACCAAAATCAACAACCATTCCTCTTCTGTTGGAACTGAACCTTCTTTCCATCTCCCTGCATAAACTATTCTTGCAGCTGTTATCATGCCCTGAATAATTCTTCCATTTTCTTTTTCCTCCAAGTCCAAGAAAAAGCAAGTCCAGCTTTTAATTGGAGTTTAACCTCTAAAATATTTTCCATTAACACATGTATCTCAGTCCAATATTTTTTAGCCATATCGCAAATCCACCACATATGATAAAAGGTTCCTTCTTTCTTCTTACATTTCCAGAAAAGATGTGAAGAACCTTTATACGTTTTAGGAAGTCTACCAGGTGTTAAATACCAACAATGCATCATTTTATAATAATTCTCTTTTATGTTGTAACTTAAAGTGAACTTCAACTTTCTTCCACACATTTCCCACAACTCCATCAATATTGTATGACCTATATTTTGTGCCCACTTCACAATACATTCTTTCCCTTGTCCATCTCCCATGTCTATTTTCAATAATAACTTATATATTTTTGCAATTAACTTGTCATCATTTGAGCACAACTGAATTTCAAATTCAGATGTTTCCATTTCAAAATCAAATAGCCTTTTATCCATCTTAAATCTCTCAAACAATTGCCTGTAAAAATACCACTGTAAGCTGATAACCTTGTAAGTCCAGTTCTTCAACAGATTTCATAATAACTTGTTTATCATTTTTCAATAAGTCATCATATGTCAACCTTTACCTCTGCAGTTCTTTTCTTTTACATATAATGCTTCATGGGGTGAGACCCACATTGGCATCTTTGAATCAAGTCTAAATTTAAATCTAGACCAGATTCTCAGCAAAACTTTTTCTAATTTAATGATTTTTTTTAAAAAAAATCAACATTGACCTTCTTTATGTCATACCATAGGAAACTGGCAGAAGGAGAGCAGAAAGGAGGTCACTGGAACCCCTTATGGGAGGAAGTTCCACAGCCTGGAGCCAGGACTGGTTTCAAGGGCCCTGCAGCACCTGCAGCTGCAGGGGGCCCCAGTCATTGTGGGGGGGCCTGTCATAACCCTCCTCCTGCAAAAACTTTATTAGTAATAATCTGAATATCCTGTACTGTGAATAGATTAGGTTAGATTACATTGACCTGAGAGAAACATATGCCCCCCCCCCAAAATAAAGCATTGCAGGGGGCAGCAAAATTCCTTAAACTGGCCCTGCTGGGAGCCATGTATGTGTCGTCTTCAAACATGCCTGTGATGGGTAGGGTGGAAGTTCCCAATAAAGTCCGTTTTTTAAAAAGAAAAAAAAAACAGCCAAATGTTTCCTGTTCTTTCCTTATCAGTTGAAACTCTTCTGTGTACTCACTGTCGATCTGTCAAACGTGACAACAATTGTGGAACTCGGGAAACGACTTGCCAAGCACAACCACTGCATTTTTGCTACACTGAAATCATTTCTACAGGTGAGTCTGCCAGTAACATTAATTCCTCTTGGTGGACAGGAAAGATGGCGGCTTCTCCCCTGCGGACTGTAGAACTGACTGAGTAGGAGCAGCAACATCCTATCCATAGGGAAGGAGTGGGAATGGCACAGTCATCTAGACATTGTTGAACTACAACACCCAGCATTCCAGCCCATTGTCTATCTTGGTTAGAGCTGATAGGAATTTCAGTTCAGGAGGGTTGTACAAATTCTGACCCCATCATAGGGCATGGATCCAAATGAAGCTGCCCTTAAAGTAGGTCCATTGATATCAACGGGGTGGCTATCTCTTTGTTGACAGGTTCTTAGCATTCAGCACCTCCAGCCATACTGACCTCCCTGTGCTCCCCACTTACTATCCTGCAGCTGGGTCCTCCCCCACCCCCATGGCCTTTGGATAGTTCTTTCAAAATTTGGCCTAAAATCCCACCCACCCCACTGACATTAGAACCACTAGCCACCACTGAAAGGCTGAGATCATCACTAGGTTTGCTCATGGGGACAACCTCTGTAACTAAGCAGCCAGTCTAAGATATCAGTGAATAGTTATCCTATGAAAGTATGAGGAGGGTAGCAAGGAGAGATTGCCAAAGGGAATGAGGAAAGCTAGTTGAGATTGGATGGGACCTTCACTAAACTGGATGAAGTAGGATTGCCTCTGCAACCATCATTGGGAACAAAAGAATCTCAGTTCCTGAACTGGAGGGTGCCATGATGCTCTCTCTCTCTCTCTCTCTTTCTTTCTTTTCATCCTTTCCTAGGATATTCTATAAAAAGTGTAAGTCGAGGCTGCAGTGCTACTTGCAAGAGCATCCGGTACAGGAAAAACCGTTATGAACGATCCATGTTGTGTTGTGATAAAGACCTCTGCAATAATCACAAGATCTGGGTCAGAAACAGATAAACAAATACAAATTTTAGTAAACCTTTGTTCATGGTATGTGTATGTGGGGAGTGAAATCTCCCTAAACAGTCAACATCTATCATTTTTCTTGTCGGCCATATATACAATAACTGTGTCTGAAATCTGGATGTAGGCAGGCACACATGGCTATGGTAAGATCAGCAAAAGTAGAAGCCCATTCTTCCCAGCTGAAGCTTGATTGCACGGTTTACTACAGACGCCCTGCTGCAAATCTACACTGAAAATTTGTGTTTCTCCAGCCCTCTTATCACCATCCTCCCAGTGCTGATGATGCTAAAAAAAAAACAAAAACAACTGGACAAAGGATGAGGAGGAAAGGGGGAGACAGGTAGCCATAAAAAGACTTTGTAAAAAGAAGCTTCTTTGTCAGAGGACTTTATCAGACCACCCTCCAGAAACGTTTTTTCCCCCAGCATGTTTTGTGTCATTTTTATGCCATCAAAAGACACCTCCCTCCCCTTCAGACCTACCTTAACCAGCATCAGTGAGGCTTCCCAGCAGTAACTGAGCATGAATGGAGCTCCCTTTATTTCCGGTTTCCAAATCTCACTGATTCTCGCAAGAGCATGGCAAATTCAAAACTAGCATGGCAAATTCAAAAATAAAAACAAAATGATATAAAACATAAACAGAAGCACTGAAATACACTTTAAAAGTCCCAAGTACACGGGGGGGGGGGTTGTTTCATAAAAAGAGCACCCCCTACCATGCTGCCAGTATCTCTCCCAAAAGTGTTTGCCCATTGACACTGTATTGATATGAGCACAATGGCACGAGGATTCAAACACCAGCAATGCGGCCAGCAAAATGCCACTGGAGATCTATTGGCAGCTTGGGCAGTCAATGAAAAGGAATGGGTTTTAGACTTTACATGATCGTGAAAGGATGACGTCGTCTGGTATGCGCGCCCTTTCGTGATCATTAGGCGTTGTTATGACACCATGTTTGCCACATATGATAAAGCCCAGAGGCTTTGTTAACTGAAGTATGCCTGTATCTCTACAACCTGTGGTGTGACCCCCTGACAGTGTCACCTGGTGCAGTTCAGCCTCTCCACACACACCCCATATGCCACCTCTCCACACACACACCCCATATGCTATCTAAAACTGATTTTGAGGAGGAGAGGGAATAGGAGAGTGTATTGCAAGGACATTGGGTTGGAGGACTGTCAGGGAAGTTTTCTTGGGATGGGAAGACAGATGGAAAATTTCCCCCAAGCACCTCAGGAATCATAGAATCATAGAATCGTAGAGGCTCAGAAAAACCAAGCAATTGTTTTTCCTGACTCACCCACCTTCCATGAACCTCAGTGAATGGTTACCTCTGTTAATCCTTCTCTATGGACTTTCCCACCATTGGGAAGTGCTGGGCAACTATGGAAGATCCAGGAGGTATTTTGTTCCCATGAATCTATTGTGGTTCACACACCCAATTCCATGAGCTGTTGTATTTGTTCAAAAGAGACTTCGGGCATGTCTAGATGTGATGGTATACTGCAAGTGGGTGCACATTTTCACCCATTCGTAGTGATGCCATTTTGTCTACATCTCCCCCCACCCCACCAGCTATTCACATCTATTCAAATAGAGCAGCCACAGGCAATGGGACAAAGATGCACAACGATGCAAATTAGGATGGCCACACATGCAAAAACGCATGTCTAGGTGCTTTTCCTGGGAAACTTTGGGGAAAACCACAAATACTTTTACTGTGTGGTTTGTGGAGTTTTTAGCCCCCTCTCCTTCCAAATGCCCCAAATAGGCTGCAAATCATGTGTGACCAGATCAGTCTATTCTAATTGAATGAAGAATATTTTAAACATGTAGACAACCCCTTCTTCTGTGCCTTGTCTTAAGCAACAAATAAATAAACACATGGTTCAAATATAATTCCAGTGTCTGATTTCAGGGGTTTATTCTGGATACTGCAAAATGTGGTGTATAGGTTGGTCACTTCTATACTAGTGTAGCAAGTTTCAGTGACACTGATGGGTATAGGGTTGGCTGGAAGGGACTACAGTAGAACACAGTAGAAAATGCGCTGATCACTCAAGTTCATCTTCAATATTTAGTTATTTTTATATTTTATTTATTTATCTTTGCCCCAAATGTTATACAGTACATGTTGTAAAGGTGTTACAACATATTTTCCTCTGCTTAATTGTTCCAGATGTCAAAATTATTACAAAATTCTGTTTCACAGCATAGCATGTATATTTGGTAGTCAATTGTCTTCTTCTGCAGAGTAAGGCATGATGAACTACAGCCTCTAGTCACACGCTTTATTCGCCCTCCTGGAAATAGATTATGGGGAAAAAAGAGGAGAAATGCATCATGGACTCCCCCAATTCTACATCTGAAAAATTTGTCCTCCAAGCCTACCTCCCCCTTTTCCAATCTGTTACAAGGAGCAATATGTACATTGGCATTGGGTCAACTGAACAGAACATCTAATGGCCAGAGATGCTGAGAAGTTCACTTCACAGGTTAATATAATTTCTGCTAGTTGGTTTACTGCTTCTATCAGCTTACCATATTTTCCCGAGATGTCTCATTGACTTCAACTGAGATGTTCCAATCTAATAGCAAGTCCAGATTGAAGAATAGCTGTCTAGAAAATGCTTCAGGTGGTGACATTTACATGGTTTTCTGATTTACAGGCTGTGCACCTATATTTGTTACACGAATGTTTTAACAAGTGTGGTTTAAAAATGTGAATGGTAGAGAAACTATCAAAATTTCCCATTGCATCTTTAGCTGCACAAAAGCCTTTCACCTAAGTTGGCTAATTTTTTGGTTTTGCTGCTTTTGCTGCAGACATTGAAAGAGACAATGGCTGGAATCCATTGAATCCCATTCAATCAAATGTCTACATGTAGGCAAATCCAATTGATGCAATGGATCTACTCTAGTAAGGGCTATCAATAGGATTTAGCCCCATGCATGGTATAGGGGTTTGAGTATTGGACTACCACTCTGGCGACCAGGGTTTGAATCCCTGCTCAGCCATGAAATCCACTGGTTGATCTTGGGCAAGTCACACACTCTCAGCCGTCAGAAAACCCTGTGATAGGTTCACCTTAGGGTCCCCATAAGTCAGAAATGACTTGAAGGCACACAACAAAACAATTTTTTGCTTTCCTGGGCCTTGAATAGATGGGCTATTTACTCTATCTTGGCCCTGTCTTGGACCCCTGCAATCCAAACGATGCAGGGCATTTACCCCCAGGCAGTCCTCACAACCCTGGGGGAAAAGATGGGGCTAAGGCAGAGTAAATTCCATTCAACCACTTTTAAAAAAACTGTGAAAAGTTGCTGCATTCAGGAAAACATGATTGTGCCCTGCATGACTGCAGGATCCCGTTCCACCATGTCAGCCCATCACTGCAGCTACCATCTGCTGTCACTCTTCTGCAGCAGAAAGTAGACCCACAGCATACGAACAAGGCTGGACACATGCATGGGGCCTTGGTCATCTGTTGCAGGCCAGCTTCCTGGCTTTAGAGAGAGCAAGTGGAGGTGGTGTCTGCAGTGATGGGCCAGCGTCCCCGTCCAGACTCCCCCCCATTTCTTGGAGGTAATGGGGGAGGATTGGGACTGATTCACAGGTGGAATTAGCTGGCAGGAAACCAATGTATTCTGGCCTGTGTAGATGAGCCCCTAGTGAATTTATTTTTAACAGTTGTTGAAGCAGAGCTGTATCAGCACAATCTTGTCTCAGGAGATTTTCAGATGCCTCTTTCAGCCTCTTGCTGTGCAAGCAGCCTCCGGAGCAGTAACAAGGCTGCTGCGTGGCAAGGGGTCCATTTTGGATGACGCCATTTCTCTCTTGGCGGCGTCCGTGACTGTTGTGGCTAGCATTGGAGGCAGCTGCGCTGTTTTTTACTCACGGACACTTCTGTGAGTGAAAAACAGCCCGGCCGCCTCCAAAGCTAGCAGCAACACTCACGGACAACGCCGAGAGAGAAACGGCATCGTCCAAAATGGACCCCTTGCCGCGCAGCAGCCTCGTTACTGCTCCGGAGGCTGCTTGCGTGGCAAGAGGCTGAAAGAGGCGTCTGAAAATCTCCTCAGTCTCTCAGGACTATTAGTTCTTACTGAAGGACTTACTTGTAATAACCACCCGAGTGTAACAGAATTTCCAGTTTCTTGACTCACATGTTTTTTCATCATATATGCAAATATTATCGACATCAACGTGGCTACAGTAGAGGCATAAGACAGCTTCAGCTGGGTAGGGTGAACAAAAAAAAAATGAAGAAAAACAAAATAAAGAACCAATGCCTGTTTAAAGAATGGCCTCTTAGAAACAGAATGGGCAATAATAACGTACCCTCCAACATTTCACAGATGAAAACTAGGACACGTGTGGCCAAGCTCTATCAGAGTGTGGTCAAGATGGCAAAAGCTACTAATGAGGAGGAACGCACAAGCTAGGGGAGGCTGCAGCAGTGGGCTTTTGCCTGAGTCTAGTGGGAAGGACAAGATTTTATACCCTCCTCTCTCCTCCCCCCTGTTGAGTTAATTGGGTGCAAACTACACTTGGACTATGTTTACAGCAATTGAAGAAAGCTAAGGTCAAGGGGGGCAGGATGAAAGAAAGAAAGGGAAACTGGGACATTTTAAATACAGGTGGAAAAATGGAGGACAATGGAGAATTAATTGGGGCAGTCCCTTCCAAATCAGGACAGGTGGAGGGTATGTAATTATACTTTTTAAAAATCCTGTTGGACAATTTCCTTTGCCCCTGCATGCATCTGATGGAATGCTCCTCCTCTACTGCCCTTGTCCCACTCGCAGGAAAAGAGATTCCAGCTAAACATTAGGAAGAACTTCCTGACAGTAAGAGCTGTTCGGAAGTGGAATGCACTGCCTCGTAGTGTGGTGGAGTTTCCTTCTTTGGAGGTTTTAAAACAGAGGCTGGATGGCCATCTGTCGGGCGTGCTTAGATTGTGTGTTCCTACATGGCAGCGTGTTGGACTGGATGGCCCTTGAGGTCTCTTCCAACTCTGTGATTCTATGATTCTTGGCTTCAGATAAAGGCAATGGCAAAACTCTGGAGAAATCTTGCCAGGAAAACCCATTATAGGGTCACCATAAGTCAAAAATGACTCAAAGGCACATAACAACAACAACCCCCACACACTGCTTCTACCCAATAAAGAGTGGGGGAAATGTTGAGAGGCCATTTGTGCATCATTCAACAGAACGGTATAACAAAATAGGCATACTCAAATCCCAGACAGAGTTTTAGTAATTCCCAGATTAACCAAAAATTCAGGAGGCATGGAGCACAGGGTAGAGCAAGCAAGAAGGAAAGCAACAGACAAGAAAAGAGGAAATAAGAGACTCCTTGTATGCTGCCCACAAAATGGCCCATAGCATCTCATGAGACAAGGGACACAATTCCCCAGCAGTGGTTTTGTTGAAGAAGAATTTTTTTAATTGCATTTCTTTTACTGCCTTTGTTCCCAGTCACCTCAGTGCTAGGAGGGGATGTGGCCCAACCATTTTATCTGAATTGACCCTCCCTCAAAAATAACCCTAACAAAAACACCAACACTTCCTTCGCCCTTGCATGGTTTTTTTTCAAAACCATCTTTGCTGAGGAAGAATCCAGTTGGCTTCAATAGCTGCCATGATGTATTTTGTACCTTTTGGTTGGCCTAATAAAGATATTGCCCCACAATGTGTATTTTGGATCCTGCCATACTCATCAAAGGGGTGGAGATGTCATGTCTTCAACCCCTGATACATGAGGGGATTTAAATAGCTTTTGTTCCAATTGGAAAGAGAGAAACATGACCCAGGATGCATGATATAACTGAGAGGCTTATCACATGCTGAAGTAAAACGGTAGGGCAGTTGGTGAGTACCTGGCTTGTGGGGGCAATTAGTTAACACATTGGAAACTGCTTAATGCAGTGTAGATGTGTAATTGCTATTGCTTAAAATGGTTTGTAAGCCGCTCTGATAGCCTTGTGGCTGAAAAGCAGGGTATAAAAATAATAAATAAATAAATAAATAAATTCTGACTTCTGTGTTGCCTTACCACATGACATTATTGCTCTTCTGGTGTTCTGCCATTGCGATCCCATGGGAGACAGAGGTAAAACTGCATCTATTTGCTAATGGATTTTTCCAGTTAGCAAAAAGATGCAGTTTTACCTTTGTCTCCCAGTGGACCGGAATGGAAGAATTATAATCTCATGCAGCAAGGCTGCACAGAAGACAGAACCTTCCAGCCCCCATGCCACTTTACTTCGGCATGTGATGAGTCTCTGAGTCTCTACTATCCCCAACCCTAACCCTGTAACACAGCTTCTAAAAGCCTGGAACAGAAACAGTCCTTCTGAATAATTAAATTGCCTGTAAGGTGATCTTGGACTTTACAACTTTTGAAGAAGCTTCAGTGGGAATGGCATCATTGTGTGAGAGATTGTCCCCATGAGCTCACCTAGTGATGGCAAAAAATCTGATCTGAGCCTTTCAGTGGTGGTTGGTGGGTCTAATGTCAGTGGGGTGGTTGGGATTTTAGGCCATATTTTGAAAGAACTATCCAAAGTATTGAACTATTTGGGGGCACAGAGTTGAGTATCTTGAAATTGTTATAAAGGTCAGCATAAAACCAAGAGTAAACTAAAAAGCCCTACTGACATGGAAAGCACCAGCCACTAGTGAATTCTTCTGCTAGCAGAACTGTTGATGAGATGTAGAACAATCTTGATATCTGTGCCTTCAGAGAATGGCTGTACATTTTGACATCACACCTTCACTCACTGGTGGCATGGGCTGGGCATATCATCCTTCATAGCCCTTCTCACCAACACTACAGGACTCCTATGCTCAGTGTGGCTGCCTGGCTTTTAAGGTGGGCTTTAGGAGGTCAGTTCAGGTAATGGAACATATGTACAACAATGTAGTTATGTCTGCCATGCAGGATATCAGCCTCCATTTATTTATATCCCACCTTTCCTCAAATCTGGGACTCAGAGAAGCTTACAAAGGTTAAAACAGATACAGTTAAAAATTTACATTGTACAAAACCAATGCCTTCAGTCCTAAGAGATCTCCTCTGCACCATTTTGTTCTACCAAACTTGCTCTGAGACTCACCTGCATCAATATAGAGAAGGGCTAAGAAGCCAATTGCCAGAATTTTGCCCATCTTTGAGATTTCCTCTTCCAAGAATCAGCAGAAAGAGAAGCAGAAGGGACACAAAGACAGGGAGAAACAGATGATGCAATATCACAGTCTTGCTATGCAGGATGATGGGAAGAATAGTCTCTGTGGATTTCATTTTACCTCCCTGGGCACAATGAGTTTATTATTAAAGACTTCTTGACATTGAGGGTGTAGAACATCAAAACATCAACTTGTTTTTGGCAGGTCTACTGCGTACTTGAGGAAGAACTGTGTAGGTGAGTAGCCTTTGACTTGCCTCAGGCATTCAACTTTCATGTGGGCGAGAAGCAGGTCTAGATCCCCTAATCGTACGTTTGGACACACAGAATTTAGTCAGAGTCAGGTTCTTGGATGCTAGACTCAGTAATGGGTTGAATATTCTTCTGAGAGTGCTTCTGAAATTATCTTTATCATAATTTTGATGCTCCATCATTGCAAATCAGCCTTCATCTTGGCTTTGCCAAATTTCTAAAAAAGAAAGGGAGGGAATGATGGAGGGAGGGTGTCTAATGGATTCCATAAGCAAAAAGAGAAAGAAGTCTTCAGATGCTCTTTATGAGCTAAAAAGCCCAGTGTGTTTTGGTTTCTGGATAATCTTTAAGGCATGAGTGGGAATTGTGAGCTGCAGGCAGGCCTCGGGAAACCACCACTGACATCCCAAACTCCTAGTGTTCCTGTGTTTTTTGTTTATCTACCCCCCTCATCAGAAACTCAGAAAGGACAGAGTCAACCTGACCCCCCCCCTCTGGAAGGAGACCCACAGTAAGGGTGCTGCTACAGAGGAAGCCCTGTCACATGTGCCTACCAGCCTAGCCCCACAGGATTGTAGGACATATAAGAAGGCCTCCATTAATTATCCTGGATTTGGGGTAGGCTCATGTAGGAGGAGATAGTCTTTCAAATATTTGGCCCTAAGCCTCCCATGAATCAGTGAATCAAAGTGCTCTTGGGAGCCCCACAGGCAAGTGTGGGATTAATGTGAAGTGGAAAATGTATGGTTGACTGACTTGCACTTAGGTTGGATGCTTGTATTCCTTACATTCATGTTAGCTTTGGTGTAAGGTATTATGCCAGAACAGTTACATTTCAGACTAAATTAGGTGCCAGGCAAATAAAAAGCTTTCTCTGGGGGGGGGGTGTTTGCAAGTAAGAAAGAACAAATTTGTTAGTTTTGCATTCTTCCTAGAATTGAATTTTGCATGTTTTCATGCAATTGGGATGAGAGTACTGTATTCCATTAAGAGTTTCCTAGGTTTTCCTAGTCAACAGACATATAATTCATGTTCTGATGCACAAAGTTTTAAAGTTGTACTCACCTTCCTCAGATGAGACATTGGCATTGAGCCCAGGGTTGGCTTGTCATTTGGAGGTCAGGGGCTCAGGCAAACTTCTTCTGGCAGCACCAAAAGATCTGACAAACCAATGGTTATGGGCTGCTCCTATTATCAGCAGTCAAAATAGCTGATTACTATTGGTTTGTTCTCCAAAAATAATACTTATCTTCTTCTAGGCTCACCTTTACAAATCTCCTAAGTGTAGCAGGTGTTTATTACATGTGTAGGAACACGTCACTTCAGGTTACTTCATACGATTGTTATCTTTTAGCACATCTATATAGTTAAAACAGTTTACAGCTCCAAATGGGACAGAAAGGGGGAAATATTAATCCAGTGGTTGGTTAAAGCTATTTCAAGGCAAGTGGGTAGCTGGGACAAATCATATTAACACAAAAGTCTTGACCCTTGATAGTTTATAAGAAGGAATCCATTATCTAATACAAACCCCAAGTGCTAGGATCTTTGTGCTAATGTAATTGTGACTGCTTAACAATGTGCATTCTATATACCCAGGCTTCCAAGACTGCAATCCATGCATCTGAGGAAGCAGCCTGTGTGTCATGCTATGATATAGCTCATGCTATACTAACTCTTTCAGTTTCAAGGGTGCCACAAGACCCCTTCCTAAATTGCTCCTTGCAGTGGCTTCTAACCTAACAGGCCGTCTCTATAGCATTTAGTTTTTCTTGTCTTCTTGAACTTACCCATGCCAATGCATAGCAGGATGAAGATCCCTAGTGCCAGAGCCTTGCTTGTGTTTGGTTCCTTTCTCCAAACAACCAGTGAAAGAGAAACAAATGGGCTCAGAATATGGGCAGATGATGTGTATGAGCTTCTTGTACAGGATGATGAGAAGAACAGGCTGGATGGATTTCATTTTGCATCCTGAGGCTCACTGGGTTTATTCTTAGAGTGTCATAGTCAATGAGCATGAAGAGCTCATGCATTCTTGATAGGTCTGTTGTGTCCTTTGGAAAGAATGGCGTAGGTGAGCAATCTTTGACCTACCTTAGACTGTCACCCTTCAAGTGGCTGAGATGCAGGAATGGATATTTCAGGTTGAGTAGCAGACGTAAATCCTGATTTGTTTTGTCTCCAAGTGGTAAACAAGGCAGCTTAAACATTTTTCCCTTTAATGAGAGCTGGAAGGAGGGGGACAGTTGGAGGAAATATATGCATGTTCCTCAGTGTTTCCCCCCCCCCCAGCTTATTGAATGTAGAAGGGACCCTACTGGCAGCAGTGGCAACACTGCCCATGATAGAAACAGGTTTCCCAGGAAAGATGGTGGCTACCCCAGAGGGACAAAAACTATGACCCATCTCATTCTTCCTGGTGGAGGTGAATTCTCTTGAGGGGCATGGAGAATCCTTAAGGTGCTGTTTTGCCTTGCTGGTGTGGCCAGGCTTAACTACAAACTTAGCAATGACCCAATGTGAAGTGAGGATCAATAACAATTCCAAAGGAGACATTCATCATGAAGGAGATTTTCACACAGGGAAAATATTCCCCGGAGAAATCGGGACAGAAATATTTCTGTCCCAGAAGCAGCGCTGCAGTTCGCACACCCACTTCCCTCTCCCGATATTCCGTTGTCCTCGTGCTGTCTTTTTTCTTCTCTCTTCTGTCATAATTTATTAACGACGAACTCCCATTAGTAAAATATGATGGAAGAGAGAAGAAAAAAGACAGCACGAGGACGACGGAATATCGGGAGAGGGAAGTGGGCGTGCAAACCATGGCACTGCTTCCAGGACAGAAATATTTCTGTCCCGATTTCTCCGGGGAATATTTTCCCCGTGTGAAAATCTCCGAAGACTGTGAGCAAAGTGCCCTTCCACAGCATTCAAACAGAGGCTCCTGCCAAGATCTTCCCATGTTCATTCAAGGGCAAAAATGCTTAGAAGTCACTATTCTTAAGGTCCATGCCTTTAACAGGTATGCTCATTTGACAATATGGGTAAGATATGGTATCATAACCTGTGGCTAGTTTCAGCTTCCTGACAGTGTTCCTGTGAGCTGGATCACTGTCAGGGCAGAGAAGTGGGGAAACCTCACATTTCTGCTTTCACTCGAATAGGGATCAGGCGTCCATGAAGCTGAAGCTGTCATGAAACTGATGGTACTATACCCCTAGCACTAGTACTATACCCCACAACTAGAGTAGCCATGGGTCCTGCTCTGAGGGGTAGAGTCCTATTTCCAAGTTCTGCTCACTCTAAATTTTGTTTTAAGATAAATAACCATAATAATGGAGAGCAAGGAACATGAAGTTTCCTATCAAGAATTTGCAGACTGACCAGACACATATATCACCTGGTCACAGGTTTTCCATTGTGATGACAGTACTATTTAAATGATAGTAATTATGTCTCTGTGTGTGTATATTCTCATGTGCAAATGTTGTGCCATTCTCTGCTCTCTGTTTGTCTTCTTTTTCCAGTGATGCATTTCCTCTTTTGGGGGGATGCATACATAGTCATTGAAATCACAACAGACTCAAAGAGAAAGCGAAGCAACATGCCCACAGCATCAGTGTCATGTACTTGACTGTGCATAGTATTAAAGCAATCAGCCTTTATTTAATATAAATATCCATTTTAACCATTTTAAAAAATACTCATTTTAATTATCCCAGTTAACAAATCTACTGCTTGGTGCTGCCCCTTTGTAGTACTAAGGAGTGGTTATTCTACAGTTTAAATTAACCAAGACTTTCTCAATGGCTTCTGTCTTAGGGGCTCACCACACTCTGAAATAAAGCAGCAAGGCAGCAGGAAGGTTCTGTCTTCTGTGCTGCCATGCTTCATGATGTTGTCATTCTTCTGGCGTTCTGCCATTCTGGTCCCATGGGAAACCAAGGCAAAACCATGTATTTTTGCTAATGGGTTTTTCCAGTTAGCAAAAAGATGCAGTTTTACCTTGGTCTCTCATGGGACTGGAACAAAAGAACAATGACATTGTGCAGTAAGGCAACATGGAAGACGGAACTGTCTTGCTGTACTGCCGTTTTGCTTCGGAGTGTGGTAAGCCCCTTAGTAATATCCTTCTATAATGTTTTGTTTACCATATCTAAGTAGAGCAAGGATAAGAAACCAAATGGAAGATCATAGCTCATATCTTATTTCCCTCTTGAATTTCATAGTAGGTTGAGTTGAGATGGGAGAAGAGAAACAAAGGACCTCATAGTCAAAGAGTACATAATGTGAAATTACAACCATCATGCACCTGATATCATTTAATTTTGCAAGTTAACTATAGTCAGGTCTGGTTTGTACCTGGATAGAACACTACCAAGGAATACCATGAATCTGTAGGTAGGGCAACAAAGAACCCTGCCTGAACCCAGGAGACCATTTTGCTGACTCTGAGAGTTGGCATTACATCTGTGATCTGACTTAGCCTAAGGCACCTTCCTGCTGTCTTCTATAACAGGGGTGCAGAATATGTAGCCCTCCAGATTATTTCAGTCTACAAGCCCAATCAACCCAAGTCAGCATAGCAAATAGCAAGAGTTATGAGAGTTGCAATCCATAGCCATCTGGAGATACAGTCCAAAAATGTCTGGCAGATGGTGAGAAGAACGGACTTCATTTTACAGCCTGAACCCCCATGACTTTCTCAGAAAACCTTTCTGGCAATGCGCCCCATAATGACATAGGTTCTCGCACATTATGAAGTAATCTTTCAGAGCTACAATGGTTGCCATTGCATTTTTTCTGAGAAGAGTGACATACTAAGGACTTTATCAGACCAGACTAATACGGTGTCATAACAACACTTAAGTAACGCAAAAGGGCACACATATCCAATGACGTTGTCCTTTCACAATTTCATACTGTCCAAAAGCCGTTCCTTTTTATTGATGGGCCAAGCTGTCAATAGATTTCCCGTGGCGCTTTTTTGCTGGCATTGCCGGCGTTTGAAACCTCACACCATTGTGCTCATGTGAATACAGCATCAATGACAGAACACTTCCAGGTGAGATTGAGACAGCTGGTTAGGGGATGTGCTTTTTATGAACCTCCCTGGTGTACTTTTAACTTTTAAAGTGTGTTTCTGTGCTTGTGTGAAGGTTTTATGTCTTAATTTTGCATTGCCATGCTCGTGTCTTCTCATGGAATTGGCGAAATATCAGACCAGGAAGTAAACAGAGCTCCGTTTCTGGCCCTTTGATGCTGGGGCTGCCTCTAAGGTAGATCTGATAAAGGGGTTTTTTTGCTTGCATAAAAATGGTTCAAAATATGCTGGCAAAAGAGCGTTTCTGGAGGGTGATCTGATAAAGTCCTAATAATACTGGTCAAAAGCCAGAAGCTGTACAAATCCATTTGATCTAATTAACCCATGCCCAATGAAAATTGATCCATTCATTTTTAAAAAAAATGTGTTTATCCTTTCACTCGTTGATCAGTCCAGAAGTTGTGAATGTTGCAATAGTCTCGCACACAGCACAGCATGTTTTCTTCAAAATCCGCTTTACTCTTCTTCAGAACACGACACACTGGAGTGCAACCCCGATCCACACGTATAATTTTATTTCCTGAAAAGAAAACCAAGAATAGAAATAGGGAGCTGTTAGCAAAGAAGCATATTTCCAAATATAACTTCCCTACCTTCTGAACAGGGAGGCAGTGTAGTGTAGTGGTTTGAACATTGGTCTATGAGTCTGGAGACTAGGGTTCAAATCCCGCGCTCAGCCACAGACACCCACTGGGTGACCTTGGGCAAGTCACACTCTCGCAGCCTCAGAGGAAAGCAAATGCAAACCCCTTCTGAACAAATCTTGCCAAGAAAATCCCATAGTAGGCTTACCTTACATTTGCCATAAATTGAAAAAGACACCACCACGACCACCTTTGAATAAGTATCAGTACTGTTAAGAAGGATCAAGAGATGCATTGGCATGAGGCAGAAGGAGGCAACTGCCTCAGATGGCATATGTTGGAGGGCAACAGTGACAGGTATCCCCTGGATATTCTGCTGAACTCTCTTCCCCAACAATTCTCCTTACTTGGAGCAGAGAGTTATGTGTACCACACAGCTTTTCCTGTATTCTGTAATCTGTCCTGTGACTCTCATTTGTAGTAAGGGATTATTTGAAATATGAGTTGAAATATGGTTCAGCAGCCAATCCAGTCAACCTCTCCAAATGGAATGGATGGGGCACCTTCTTTGCTTTTGCTTCCAGGAACAACATGTACTGGATGGGCCCAGGGCTGACAAGCCAGGAAAAGGGAGAAAATCTCTTCCTTCCACTGAGAACTGTCTCCGAAGCTTTAAAATTGATCATAGTGGCAGTGGCAGCAGAGGTGGCAGAGAAAACTCTACAGGGACAGTGAAGACACATCCCTGTGGAGTATAATAATGTGCAGGGCTTCAGAGGGAATGTGGGAGAAGGCAGGGTCATGTGGGCAAAACTCCATTCGGAGTTTTTGTCCCACATGTAGACAAGCCTAAAGGCACAGGAACTCTGTCACTCCAAATCAGACAATTATAGCAGTTTTCACCTCCACATGGGTAGTCATAAAGGCTCACCTTCAGTAATCATCCGACTGTAGCAGAAATCAAACCCTCCTGACCCACAGCGTCTCTCATTATGCAAGCAACTATTATCTTGTAAGACATTTGTACATGCCAGGCATATAAGTGCTCTACCTGAAAAGGAAAACATTAAGCACATGGATAATTACAGAGCATCAGGATGGGCAATAGCCATGCCTAACTGCAAAGGAGCATGTCCGGCTAAGGAATCAGTGCACATCAGGGAGTCAGTGATTAATTAATTCATCTGTTTGTTTTGAAATATTTAATGGTTGAAATGGTTTGCAACTGGAAGAAGGGTGTTATGGGTCAATTCACTTCTTTGGTGTCCTCTGTCATTGCTTGGGTGTTTCCTTGGGGCACTCTCATCTCCTCCCTGGAGAAAGTGCAGAAACATGCCTAGATGGACTGTGACAGGAAACCCCAATGAAGAGAGCATGTCCATGAAAATCAGAAGAGCAGCATAACCTTTGGACATGTTGTCTCAAATCCTGTTGTTTGGACCCACTGAGTCAATTGTTAATTTGTCAGTCAACATGTAGACAAATCCAACTGATTCAATTGCTTTATTCTAGTCAGGGCTAACAATAGTATTTGGGCCATTTTTTATGGTAGCAAGGCTGTTGGATGAAAGTTAACAATATATTTTTATTTTCCAATATGTAAGTAAATGTATTCAGTGAATTAGAAATCTAATCCCATGTAGAATTCTAAGAATTAAAAAATAGCAAAGTATCTGTGTATATAAAAAAAAAATCAGCAAAAGATGCATGTCCCCTTTTCCCACATACAAGAAGAATCCCCCCTTTCCAGTGACGCCTGTTTGCATAATTTAAACCAAGAGTGGACATGTTCTGATTGTGTGGGACCAATTATCTTCTCCAGGACCCTCTTTACCCCTATGCAATAACTAACCTGAAAAACTGACCAAATTTGGAAGTGGCCAAGATTTTATTTCCACTATTGAAAATGGTTTGTTGTGTGTAAAATTATGGAGGGCTGCTTTCTGTTTAAAGGGTGAGTTGCTACTCTTGGCCATTTCCAGAATGGCGATTTAAATTTTTGGCTAAAATATGTTGGACAAGTAGCAGGCAGGAGGCACTGAGGTGGTCTGGGGTCTTCAGAGTGGCTTTTTTGGGGGCTGCTAGGTTTTGCCCACTCCAATTGAAAAACAAAGCATGCTTCTTTGGTTCAGCTTATTAGCATACTTGTCATTCAGTGATTTAACTAACAAACCTGAATCCTATAATTAATTTTCTAAGGTAGCTTTATGTGAAGGAATGAAAAGATAATACATGGAGCTAATAAGCATTCAGAGAATAGTCACAGATTTTCTTATTCTTGATGAGAAAACCTGATTGAGACATGAAGAACTCCATTGTTCAAGATGGCAGATTGGCTTTTCAGGTGGGTGGATCAAGGGATGGAACATAGCTATGACATTGTAGCCATGCACTGATGCAGGATGGCAGCTAATTTTTTTTTGTAGAAATGATTTTTTTTCCAAAAAAAATTCCTGGAAGCTAAAACAAAAAAATCACATACATCTAAAATCACCAAAAATGCACAAAAACTCTCATAATCTCACCCATCAAGGAGACCATTTGAAATTCTTCCTTTTTATTTGTCTCTCTCTGGCTTTTCTTCACAAACAAAGATTCAGGAAGGACTCATCCCGCGCTTTCTGCAAGCACACTGATGACTGAAAAGGTCAATCTGAGATAAACATGTCGGGTTGCAGAAAGCACAGCAGAAGGTCTCCTTGGGTGATGTTTCTGGGTAGTGATTCTTTCTCCGTTGTCGTTTCTCTTCAAGACTTGTTTGGCATGAGTTCTCAAATAAGGCTGCAGCATTGTGGATAGTGCGTCTCCATGCCTCCCGATGTGAGGCCAGGGCGGACCATTGTTGGTGATCAATTTGGCCGAGCTTGAGATGTTGTTTCAGGAAGTCCTTGTATCGCTTTTTTGGAGCGCCCCTCTTACGCTGACCCATGGCGAGTTCACCATAGAGTACTATTTTGGGGAGAGGATGGTCCTCCATCCTAGAAAAGTGCCCTGCCCAGCACAGCTGTGTTCTCAATATGAATAAGCAAGGATTTACATTCCTAGGAATGCACACACTGGGAATATGGATGACATGATTGAAGACATGCTCTAGGTATGAACCTCTGTGTGTTTTCCCACAGTAATCTTCCAGGTTCCTTGGGTCTAAGGCCTAGCACAATACTTTTCCTGCTGATACAATGTGACTCATAGGACTGTGTTGTACACTCAGCCTCCGTATCCACAGATACGGATTCACCCACAGATTCTGCATCCACACATTTAACCATCCATGGCTTGAAAATACCCCCCATTCCTCCCCCAAAATGTAAACCTTAATTTTGCCATTTTATATAAGGACACCATTTTACTGCACCACTGTATATAATGGGATGTGAGCATCCATGGATTTTGATATCCCCACAGCTTCATGGAACCAAACCCCAGCAGATACTGAAGGTCCACTTTATAGAGGCTCATTGGTAGTAACATGTAGGCTCTGTAATCTTGAACATTTTGCCATTAATTTTGAGCAGTTTTTTTTTTACCCAACTGTGGAAGGGTTGAAAGAAAAAAATCCCCCTAAAAGTTGGGGGAATTAATTTTGTTGAATTTTCCAGTGGTGCTGGGTTTAAGGGCTTGTCTTAATAATTTTTCAAGATGAAAAGAGGGGGTGGGTCTATGTTCTTCCTTTCTCCTTTCATTTTAAAAATATAGTCTACTCTTTGTTACTCCATAACGTCATTCTTCTTGGAAAGTCCCTAGGAGGAGCTGACAGTGGTCTTGGAACCTATCTGTGGACTCACTATGAAAGATTTAAAAGCCTTTCTCTATATATCCCCCCCTTCTTGCATCTGGATCTTACCTGTATCAAAGGAGAGCAGAGTTAAGAAGCCTATTGCCAGAACTTTGCTCATGGTTAGTTTCCTTCTTCTAATCTCAGGAGGGAAAGAAGCAAAGTACCTTCAAAGTTAAAATAAGAAGCTATTGAGTGGAAACAAACATCATACACTCCCAAAGTGGGAAGAATTGTCCTGGAGACTTTATTCTGAAGTCTGGACCCATTGAGTTTATTATTAGAAACTTATTTAGAGTCAGAGTGTAGGACAGCTGGAGACTTATGGAATTGGCAGGTTTTTCATGCACCTGAAGAAAACTGAGCAGGGGGTGTATAACAAAGAGAGCCTTCCCTCGGGCATGTAAGTTTTGTGTGTGTGTGTGTGTGTGAGAGAGAGAGAGAGAGAGAGAGAGAGATGCCAATTTTAGAGACTGGCCTTCAGCCAACCTTATAATCTGGCCCTGCTTTCTAAAATGAAAACCTAACACAATTCCTAAGAGTACAGTCATCCCTTCGCATTTGCGGGGGTTAGGTTCCCCAGACACCCGCGAATGTGAAAAATCCACGAATAACAATTGCCCTCCCCCTCAACCGCCAAAGCGACAACAGGGCCTCCGGAGGCCCTATAGTCGCTTTCCCCCACCTCCCCATGCCTTCATGGGGCCTCCGGAGAGTCTCCAGAGGCCCCATGATCGCCTCCCCGGCCCTCCCCACCCCCTCCCCAGGCCTTCATGGGGCCTCCGGAGCATCTCCGGAGGCCTCATGAGCGCCTCCCCAGCCCTTCCCACGCCCTCCACAGGCCATCATGGGGCCTCCGGAGAGGCTCCGGAGGCCCCATGGAGGCCTCCCCGGCCCTCCCCACCTCTTCCCCGGGCCTGCATGGGGCCTCCGGAGCGTCTCCGGAGGCCCCATGGAGGCCTCCCCAGCCCTCCCCACGCCTGCATGGGGCCTCCGGAGCATCTCCGGAGGCCCCATGGAGGCCTCCCCGACCCTCCCAACCCCTTCCCCGGGCCTGCATGGGGCCTCCGGAGCGTCTCCGGAGGCCCCATGGAGGCCTCCCCAGCCCTCCCCAGCCCTTCCCCAGGCCTGCATGGGGCCTCCGGAGCATCTCCGGAGGCCCCATGGAGGCCTTCCCAGCCCTCCCCAGCCCTCCCCAGGCCTTCCCCAGGCCTGCATGGGGCCTCCGGAGCGTCTCTGGAGGCTCCATGATCGCCTTTCCAGCCCTCTCCAGCCCTTCCCTGGGCCTTCATGGGGCCTCCAGAGCGTCGCCGGAGGCCCCATGGAGGCCTCCCCGGCCTTCCCCACCCCTCCCCAGGCCTTCATGGGGCCTCCGGAGCGTCTCTGGAGGCCCCGTCATCGCCTCCCCAGCCCTCTCCAGCCCTTCCCTGGGCCTTCATGGGGCCTCCAGAGTGTCTCCGGAGGCCCCATGGAGGCCTCCCTGGCCTTCCCCACCCCCTCCCCAGGCCTTCATGGGGCCTCCAGAGCATCTCCGGAGGCCCCATGGAGGATTCCTCGGCCCTCCCCCCTCCCTCCGAAGGCCTTCGCGGGGCCTCCGAAGGCCCCGTGGAGGCCTCCCCGCTCCCTCCCAGGGCTTTCACGGGGCCTCCGGAGGCCCCCTGTTGCGGTTTTGGGGGGGCCCGGGGGGCCCTCCCAAAACCGCGAATAATCAAAACCGCGAATGTCAAGTTCGCGAATGTGGAGGAACAACTGTTATTTTACTTGTTCATCTCAGATCTCATCTATTTAACATGGAAGCAACTATGCATCCAGAGGCATCTACAAGAAGAAAATATTCTCTGTGATTCCTGATATATGTACACATGAATCCACACTACACAAATAATCCAGTTGGAAACTGGATTATTTGCCATGGCTCCTTCCTATGGAATCCTGGGATTCGTAGTTTTACAAAGTCTTAGAGTGCTAGTGCCTTACTGAACTACAAATCCCAGGATTCCATAGGAAGGAGCCATGGCAAATAATCCAGCTTCAAACTGGGTTGTTTGTGTAGCGTGGATGCACCCAGGATGAGACTTGCATTTGCTGCCTCTTTAGCAACTTGGACCTTGGAAGGTCAGCTTTGGGAAAAGCTCTGCTGATACCAAATGTACCTCCAAGTAATTGTTACTCCCTGCCATGGGGCATGTTGTTCCATGGGGAGAGGCAGGTATGAAATAATAATAACAGTAACAATAATAATTTAATGGATTGTCTCCTCTATAGGTTCACTACAAAACATGCATAGGAAGCATGTGGACCTCAAGATATTGTTGGATTGCAATCCTGACCACCCCTCCCAATGGACCATGGGAAATGAGACCATGCTTGATAGTCATGGCCCCTGCACCAGTCCTATCTGCACTTTAATGGCTGCATGATTGGCATTTGTGTGCAAGAGACTCAAAGCACATAGCAATAGTGCCCCCATAATGACACAAAGTCAGGATATACCATCATTCAAAGAGAAAAATTGTGAGAGAAAGTGACAGCCCTCTGACCTACCAAAAAGAGAACCACTGCTGCTGCTGCTTGTAACAAGAGCCTTTGTCTTGCACCTTGATGTAGATATGGAACATCTTTACCTTTTCTATTTATCTGGCCCAGGTAACAGTGCTAAAGGAAGCCGCCTTGGGGTGTGAGAAGCCATGAGATGGGGGGCAGAAGAAGGAACCTGCTATAGAAAGAAATCAAGCTAGGATATTACTCTCATTGTGCTGCAGACGCTGTTCCCACATGGTCTGAAGCCTTACTGCAAGGCTACTATTTCAAGAATGACTCAAACACCTATTACTTTTTGAGCCTATACAACATGTTAAGTGATGAGTAGGGTTACCAGACTGAAAACTGGAGATAACACCTGTACTTCTAATGGTTAAGTAGACAAGGACATTTCAGCAGATGCTGCTTGTCATACAACCACGTTAACAAGAAACACCTGCTGAAATGCCCTCTTCTATATAACCATTACAAGAGCTGTCTCCAGATTTTCCTCTGGCAACCTGACTGGACACCTATGGAATCTCCATAGTCATTGGCAGTGTACCTCGATCTACCAAATGTTAGGGATAAATCACAAAGAAGAGAAGTTGCCTTCATGTTCTCTTTTCACTTGCCTTTTACTTACGAGATTATCAGACACGGCAATATGGTATGATTATGACATCAGGATACCGTGAAAGGGCTCCCCTACCACACAACGTCATCCTCTTCCATTCTGCTGCTGAGAAAAAGGCATTCTTTTTAATTAGTGGGCCAAAGTTGCCAATTGATCTCCCATGGTGTTTTTACTCGGTATTGCTTGTGTGCAAAACCACATCTTGCTCTGCTGGCATGATTTCAGCATCAATGGGCAGTCCCTCCAGGACACTTCTGGGTGAAAATGTGAAAACTAGGTATGGGACACTCTTTTTATGAATCTCCCTGTTTTTCTGGCAAGTTTTGAAGTGTGTTTCAGTGCATGTGTCCTTGTTTCGTTTGTTAATTTAGCTGTTTTTAGACTTTTAAGCATGCTAGCATCTCTTCCTCTATGATTCTTGTGAAAACTGCTTAAGTCTCACCCATGCAAAAACATGAAAGTAAGCAGTGCAAGCAGTCACGTTGCCGAAATTCTGGGGCAGCTCTTTCTCATGTGATAAGAAGTGTTGTTATGCCAGGATACTTACACTTTAAATATAGTGGTGGTGGGGAAAACATTTTTAGAAGCTTGTCTGATAATCTCTAGTTGGCGTGTTAGAAGTGAAGAAGCATCAACACTTGTTTAAGGTAGTTGGGGACAGAGGGAAAGTCTAGAATAGCATGCCTATCCTTTTGATTCAAGCTCTGCACTTTATTGATTTGTGTACTCAACACTTTTACTTCCTACTTGCATGTAGAGTTCACTTCAAGTGAAATATGAGCTTGTGGTATAAAACAGGATAGAAATATGCAGGATGTTTCTAGTAAGGTTAGAAAGCAAAACTTATGTTTATTGTGGCAAAAAAGAATACATCTGAGATAGAAGCCAGACTCTAAAAACAAAGAACTCATTCTGGGTAGATGAATTGGTCAGTTTGGGTTTCTCCTACATATAATTTTGCCTGTCTGTCTGTCTATCTATCTATCTATATCTCAAGTGCTTTCTAACTTAGATATGGGGAAGGGAATCATAAATTTGGGTAAATTCTGATCAGAAACCAACTGAAACAAAAATCTCATACATCCCTGTGTATGGACAGGGTGAAACTTGTGGATAAGGCTGGTGGAGAGCAGAGTGCTAGGACAACTCTAATTGCTCTGGTGGGAGTTTACTGGGCCAGAAATTAAATTGATTGCAATAGTCTCCTGTCCTGCAGCACCAGGTAAAGTTCTTATAGTGTTGGTCATGTTGCACATGAATACAGTTAGAAATGCAGCCACGATCTACAATGAGAAGAATTCCATCTGCAAAGATGAGAAGAGAGAGACAAAGAAGAGAATTAAACTCAGATGGAAATTGATTTGCATGGGAAAACACACTTCAAATACACCTGGCCTGAATATACATGCAAAATATAGCATACAGGCCAGGGTTCTTAAGCTATCTGATGTGGGGGCCAGCAGGGTTATTTCCAAGTGTGCCAAGACCAGCACTCTGTTTATCCCCATTGAATACAACTGCTTCTTTCTTTCCTGGAAATTCCTCACAGGCTGGCAGCTGATAGCTCCTGGATCAACACCAGAACATGGGCCACTACTTTGGGCAGCTGTGGTGCAGGTCATAAATTTAACTGAGCCCTGGTGGCGCAGTGGTTAAATGCCAGCACTGCAGCCACAACATTGCAAGTTTGATCCTAAGGGCTCCAGGCTCATCTTTCCATCATTTCATAGGTTGGTAAAATGAGTACCTGGCTTGTGGGGGCAATTAACTAACACACATTGGAAACTGCCTAATGAGGTATAGATGTGTAACGTGCTATTGCTTAATAATTTGTAAACTGTTCTGAGCCCCTTTGTGGCTGAAGAGTGGGGTATAAATACTTAAATAAATAAATAAACTGAGGGCCTGTCTGTACGAAGGGAAAAATGTGGATTCATATGAACTCATGGATATTCGAAGGAGGATCGACCTGTCTTAACTGTGGTTTGGCAAAATTGTAGGCATGTGAGGCTATCCGTTTTTTCTGTCCCAATGGTCATGCCTGCGATTCAAGATGGCAGCAGTGACTTGTGTTTTTATTTTTGTGAGTTGCCACCGCTGAATAATTTTTTTAAAGGTATATCGAAGGTGCGAAAGTGTGATAGCGTGATATTCTGCCTAAATAAATTTTAAAAAGTAAAGAAAAAGGCTGTTTCATTGTATGCTCACTCCATCGCTAAAGGGAAAATCTGAGATGGCAGTTCTGGGATGCTTGCCTTCTAAGCAAGCCCCACCCCCTGCTCCTATCCATCCAATCAGCTTTTTTACTTCCACTTTTCTTGAACTATGCGGATGAATGTGATTGCCTGTCCTAATGATCAACAATGTACATTGTGTACAGTGTTTTTCAAAAACGAAGGGGACAGCCCCAGAGGCTTTCCCCAAGGAGTTTACGGTAGATTTGGACCCCCTCCTTCCAAATATGATGGAATTATGTGGGATCCCATTAGGACAGGAAGGATTCTAAGCAGATTCTATGAGGATTATTTTCACCGTTAAGACAGGCCCTGACACATTCATTATAGTCTTTATATCTGCTTTCTAAACTAAGGCTGGAATGCTGTTGGTGACACATGTAGCCACAATTGGAAATTACCCCTGTGTATGGACATTGTGGGTGGGAGTATCTAGCCCATAATTTGCCCAACCCTGCCCTACATTTAAGCTGATAACCTGCTTGGGCCTGGAAGAGCATAAAGCTCCACAAGGCATAGCTCTGCTCCTACTACATTTCCCTCACAAGCTACCAGCTCTCCAATGACTGGGGATCTCCCATATCCATTTCATGGCCAGAGGAGAGCAGGAAGTGACATCTCAGCATCTGGCTGTATTCCTGCAGCAGGCCTCCCCTTGGAACTCCTATGGCTGCTCAGCAAACTCCCGGCAGGTCCAAGAGAATGATGTTATCTTTACGTTTCTGGTTGCAGGAACAGAGCTGGAAACTGACTGGCCATCCCCCACCTTCTCCCAGCCCCTGAAATGACAGAGGAAATCTTTAAAAAACCCAGACACACAAGCTCTTTTAACTTCCCTCTAAGTACACCGTTCAACCACCTCAGCGTTCTCAAGGAAGTCCCATATATTTTGAAAAATTGATAACAAAGTGTATGGGACAAGGAAATCTTTCATCTTGTTCCTAAATCATTGCAGGTTAGGTGAATGCAGAGTAATTTAAATTCGATTGCCACAGACCCTGAGAAGGTTTCATCAATACATAATAATGGAAGAAGCAGAACTCATAAAGTTGTTGGTCAAGGAACTGGAGTACCGTAGGACCCCCGCAGATTGGTTCCAGGGGCCCTGTGGATACCGAAAACTGCAGATAGCAGTGAATGCCATCAAAAAATAATGGGACTCCCAGTTTTAAATGCCTTAGAGTTGCCTTAGATGACCCAGCAAACATCTAGAAACAATGCCTCTATAGGCATTTTCTATGAAGACTCTATGGTAGGTGTGCTGTTTTGTGTCCTGCAGATAACTGAAACCACAGATATTGGTTCCGCAGATATGGGGGTCCTACTGTATTATAAATATGTTCCTTTGTGTGTATGTGTGCACACGCATGCGCGCACACATGTGCCATTAAGTCGCCTGTCAACTTATGGCAATCCTATGAATTTCATAGGGTTTTCTTAGGCAAGGAATACTTGGAGGTGGTTTGCCACTGCTTTCCTCTGAAATGTAGCCTATAGCACCTGGTGTTCATTGGTGGTCTCCCATCCAAGTACCAACCAGGGCCGACTCTGCTTAGCTTCCAAGATCAGATGTGATCTGGTGCCTTTAGGCTATGTCCATTGGCAAAATGGTGGAAGGCATTCTTTAATTTTATGCTAAACCCCATGTCATAGGACTCCAAAATGTCCCAAAGTCTCCTGATTCCACATTTTGATTTTTTTCCAGGCTGCTCCTTTGGCATTCTGTATGTACGGAATATGTAAAGTCACTCCCAGAGAACCAATTAAAATAGAATTATACCTCCCACACACAAACAATATGTGTCCCCTTTAGCACTCACCCTTGCTCACTATTCGGTTGAAACAGTATTCAGATTTCTTGGTAACACATTTGTATGGCCTTTTTAAACAACTGTTGTATGGGTCTACACTTTCACAGCCTTCACAGTAGCGATAATCTTTTTCATACCACCCTACAGAAACAGAATGAATATGATTTATGGAATGGCTACAATGTGTTGAGTTGGCTTAAGATCTCCACTTGGAAGGCAATACATATACAAAAGCATTTGTCTCTTCCTGGGGCAGGGATAGGGAAAGGGTATCTCCCAGGCTGCGTGGGGTCTCAAATTATTATTTTTTTCAGTCCCTAAATCCCCCTGATCCACCTAATGTTTTCCAGATGAAATACATGCCTGAAAAAGTTCAATTACAGCAGATTTTACAGTGCCCCAACTGCTATAAAATCAACTAACCAATCACAGATGCCCCCATCCCACCCCAAAAACACAAGGTTCAAGTGGAAGTGACTTTAAGTCATGCTTTGGGCCAATTTTCAGCCCAAAATGGGTCAGTGCAGCGTGGCACATATGCATAGGTTGGCCCTGTCCGCCTGCAATTGCCCACTCTGCCCTGGGGATCTGTGTGAGTTTGTAACTCACTGGAAGAAGAATCAAAAACAATCTGGTGAAACTGCATACAAAAAAAGCTCCTTATTATTCAAAGGCGATCTCTGGACAGCTGTGTGCCCTAGCACAATGAGGCAGAAAGCTCAACCTGAAAGAAGGGACTTGCAACTGACCAGTGATGAGCAATGGTCCCCACTCTTGAATCTTCAGAAGTTGGGCTTTCAGCTCCCAGAAACCCACCCAGTATGGCCGATGATGAGGGTATTTGGGGATCCACAGGTTGGGAAACACTGCAGTGGAGAAGCTCTGTGTCCATTTCATCGAATCACTACCCAGCAGTCAACCCAGGTAAGGTCACACTGAGCCTCTTGGAGAGGCCACCTTCTGATATCCTCTCCATTCCCCCTATCCTCACAAGACTTTTTGGTCTGAGACAGACTGTTGGAAAGAGTGGTCAGAAAAGTTAAAATGGTATGTGTCAAAACAGACATGAATTTACAATTGTCTTTAATAAATATACCTTTATGATTATGATACTTTTTCCTTTTTGATGAGACCTGAGGCACAAAAGTCACTAAGCAGAGAACAGCTAAGAAACCCAGAGTCAGACCCTTGTTCATTTTCTTCCCATATATTTCAGAACAGAAGAGGCTGCAGAGAGATATTGGAGGAGCAGAAATTCAAACCTCCAGCCAGCAAAAAGAAGAAGAAGAAGAAGAAGAGAGAGAGAAAGAGAGAGAGAGAGAGAGCGCACAATTTGCCTCCCTTCTAATATACTTACTTGTGGGCTTGGATGAAGGTGGGTTTGTCTCTTGGGGTTTAATGGGTTATTTATTAAAACATTATTGCATACATGCTTTCCAGGAACATAAGGCTCCTCATGTCCTGGGTCCTTAGAAGGAACATCTTGAAACTTGGAGCTAAAAATATATTCTGTTGTAGGTGTACAAGATATCCACTTTGATGGGAAATCTTAAAACAACATCTTGTGATTTCTAAACTGTGGGGGGGACTCTCCAGATTATCAACCCAAAATTTTCCTCTAATGGTTGTTTGTTAAGTAATTAATTAATACTTCCCTCTTCACCTATCACATGTCACAAAATCTGTCCTGCCCCTAGTAACTTCAGAATCCATTGGGGACAATTTAACTTGATCTGAATTTATAATGAGTGAAAATAGGACAGTTGTACTAGATCTCATATATGAGTCCCTGTGAAGATAGAACCCAAGGCCTGATCATGTATTTTTCATATAATCATAAATTTATCATGATCATAAGTCCTGATCATGTAAATATACATTTATTCATGTATACTTAAATAAACAAGTGGGAATGTGGCAGGAGAGGGATTAAGGACTTTATCAGACTACCTTCCATAAACGTTCTTTTGCCAGAATATTTTGGCAAAAGAGAAGCCTCTTTATCAAATCTAGCTCCAGCAGCATCGGAAAGGCAGTCCCAGTATAAATGGAGAACAAATGGAGCTCTGTTTACTTCCTGGTTTGAGATCTCACCAATTCTTGCAAGAAGACGTGAGTGCAGAAAATTTTAAAAAATAAAGCAAGACAAAGACATAAAGCGTTCACACAAACACAGAAAAAGACTTTAAAAGTTCAAAATAAACCAAAATAAACCACTCATTAAAAGAGCGTCCCCTAATTGGTTTTTGTGATCTCACCCAGATGTATTCTGCCCATTGAGGCTCTATTCACGTGAGCACAATGGCACGAGGTTTCAAATGCCGGCAATACTGGCACAAAAACGCAATGGGAGACGGCTTGACCCATCAATAAAATAGAATGCCTTTTGGGCAATACACAGTCGCAAAAGGACGACGTCATCTGATATGTGTGCCCTTTTGCATTAATTTGGCGTCATTATGACGCCCTATTTGCCGCGTCTGATAAAGTCCTAAGGCTCTGCTCATTAATCCTGCCTGCAATTTCTGTCCTTCCAGAATGCTCCATGCCATTCCAAACAAAACAACAAGGATTGTTAGAAAGAATTTTCTAACTGCAAATGTGATGGGAACAACATGTCAAGTTTCATCATCATGCAATGGTACCTTTATCATTCAAAGTCTGTAACAGATGGTTGTTGAATGACCACTTGATTCGGTTAATATGTCAGGGCTCCAAAAGTTTGCATTGTGACAATAAAATCCTTCCACCCAATAAGAGATCTGAAGTTTGGTTGTGTAAACTGAAGGCTCAGGTGCCTTTGAGCTATTCAGAACTCAATGGAAAGCTGGAGCAGGGAGGGAAGAACTGCTGAACAGGACTTTCTTCTGTCTAGCACAACAGCTGCCCTACCAACGCTACCATTTTTATTATAAGACCACAGTCAGATTTGTAGTTTTCCATAAGCAAATTTTACACAAATGTGCAGAAACCATCTGTTAAAGTGCACATTTTTTTCTCCAGCCCCCCAGTTTTGCCAAGCCCATGAATCTTACATCAGAGAGGGAAAAAAATTACATTCATCATGAGAGGACAAATCAAATCAGGATCTACCTCTCTGTGTTTTGTTGTTGTGTGCCTTCAAGTCATTTCCTACTTATGGCGACCCTAAGGAGAACCTATCATGGGGTTTTGTTGGCAAGATTTGTTCAGAGGGGGCTTGCCTTTGTCTTCTTCTGGGGCTGAGAGAGTGCAACTTGTCTAAGGTCACCCACTGGACTCCCATGGCTAAGCAGGGATTCAAACCATGGTCCACAGAGTCATATAGTGCAGTGCTCAGACCACTACATCAAGCTGGCTCTTGTCCATTCCTGCATCTCAGCCACTTGAAGACTGACAGTTTGTCAAGCAATGTTCGCCTACACCATTCTTCTCAAAGGACACAGCAGACCTATCAAGAACACATGAGCGTCTAACTGTTCTTCATGCTCCTTGCTCATGAGACTCTAAGAATAAACTCAGTGGGCCTCAGAATGCAGAGTGAAATCCATCCGGACTGTTCTTCCCATTCTCCTGTACAAGAAGCTTGTACCCATCATAGGCACATATTTTGAGGCTATTTGTTTCTCTTTCCTTGGTTCCTTGGGCAAAGGAGCCAAACATGAGCAAGGTTGTGGCAATAGGTATCATCATCCTGCTGTACATTGGCATGGGTAAGTCCATGAAGGCAAGAAGAACTAGATGCTATAGAGATTGCCTATTAGGATAGAAATCACTGCAAGGGGCTTATTAAACTTGGCAATGAGTCCTTGTGGTTCCATTGACACTGAAAGAGTTATAGCATGAGCTATATCATTGCATGAGAGTCAGCATGGTGTAGTGGTTTAAGTGTTGGACTAGGATTCTAGGAGGCTGGGGTTCAAATCCCCACCCTGCCACGCAAACCCAGCAGGTGACCTTGAGCAAGTCACACTCTCTCAGCCTCAGAGGAAGACAATGGCAAATTCCTTCCTGAACAAATCTCACCAAGAAAACCCTGTGATAGGATCACTTTGGGGTTGTCATAAGTCAGAAATAACTTGAAGGCATATAAAAACATTATGTTGTTGTTGTTGTTGTAGTAGTAGTAGCATGGCACACAGGCTGATTCCTTAGATTCATGGACTGTAATCCTGGAGATGCAGGATTATAGATTATACAGATTTGAGGGTAGGATTTAGGCAATGTGGTGAAAGCAAATGTACATTCAGAATTGTTAGGAGCGGCTGTTACAGTACCACAGCCATCTTGTCACTGCAAGTGTGTGTGTGTGTGCATGTGCGTGCATGCGTATGCACCTTCAAGTCTCTTGTTGATTTATGGTAACCTCACGAATTTCATAGGGTTTTCTTAGGCAAGGAATACTCAGAGATGGTCTTGCCAATTCCTTCCTCAGAAAGATAGCCTACAGCACCTGGTATTTGTTGGTGGTCTCCCATCCAAGTACTCGTCTAGTCCCTATAGGGTATTAGGCCTGTCACTGCAGGTCCAGATAACAACAGACAATAAATTCTTATCTCACTCCCAAATGGCAGGAAAATTGCCTTCACATAATTTGTCATTGGTGGGCTAGCCACTTTGCATTAAAATAGCTCTAACCAGCCATTTCCATAACATTATTCCCTTTGTGTCCTAGCTGAAGCTTTGAAATGCTATGACTGTAAAAAGGTGCTAAGTGATAACAGTTGTATGACGCAACCTGAACCAACGTGCTCCTACGGAATGTTAAACATCTGCTATACTCGAGAAGTTCGTAGAAGTGAGTCCTAAAGGAAAACATTCTTATTCTTGGAAAACAGCAGCAGCAACAGCAACAATAATCCTTGGCTACTATTTTAGATATACAGTTGGACCCCCATATCTGTGGAACCAATATCCACGGTTTCACACAAAATAGTACACCTACCATAGAGTTTTCCTAGGCATCCTCTCTAGGCATTTTCTAGGTCCTCCAAGGCAACTCTATGGTATTTTAAATCAGAAGTCCCATTATTTTCAATGGAGTTTGCTGTTATCTGTGGTTATCAGTATCCACTCCCCCTCCCCGAACCAATCCCCCACGGATATGGGGATCCTACTGTATGAAGGCCCGGGGGGGGGGGGATGGGGAAAAATCTGGGGGGGAAATCCCCCCATACTGTTTTTTCCAGAAACATTGGGGGAAATGGATTATGGAATCTTTTTTTTCTTAGAAAATAGGGTTCAAGATTATGCTTCTTTTCAGCCTTGCTTCCTGTTATGCTTCCTTTCAGCCTTGCAATGGAACTCTTCTTGCCTGCTCTCTTCTTTCCTTCACCCCAATCCTTTCTCTTCTCCCTTAGATTTCTCATTAGCATCTTCTCACCGACTCTTGTCATGAACCAACTTTCAGCTTCTGACCCTTTCCAAAACGCAATGTCTCTCATTTCTCTGTGGCAGACACTGAACATTAGTCCTGTGCTTCAGCCTCTGGGGAGCACTCTGATCCAATCCCCTAATAAATCTGAGGGGGATTGGATGAAATCTGGATAAAAACATGAATGGAAGGAATACAGTCATTCACCACACTAGCAGACCGCCACAGCCATGTGTCTTCTGACACCAGAAATATTGTTACAGTCAACTATTCTTGAGAATGGAGGGTTGTCTAGACAAGAAGGTATAATGTGCATTGCTGCGTATTAACACAAATTTGCAGCAGCATTCATTTGTCTCCACTTTTTTTTGGCAAAATTGCTGGTATGTAAAGCTACCTGTGTTTAAAGTTCACATGCAGCCATTCCTGTGAATCAAGATGGTGGCCGGGAGTGAATTATGCACATTATTATTCTCCACAAGTTGCCACTGCTGAGCAGTATTTTTTAAAAACTGTATATCTAAGATGCACAAGTACAACCTTCTGCTTAAAAAATCTGTCTGGGCACCTTAGTGCAGCGAAAAAGTACACAATCAACACCACAAACCTCCAAAATGGCGCTTCCAACCACTTCATTGTCAGCAAGCCCCCCCCCCTGTGCACATCTGACCAATCAGATTTCCACTTTGTCTCTTATCCAGGAATGCACTGCCACATTTGGTTGTCCACATGGGTGACAATGCACATTTCTGTGTATTTTTTTTAAAAAACCTCAGGAAAAGTTGCAAAGGCTTTTCCTGCACAATTTTTGGCCCCTCTCCTTCTGAAAACAGTGAATTACCGTGGGATCTCATTGGGACAAATGGTATTATCCTCGAATTCTATGGGGAGTTTTTTTTAACCATCTAGACAACCCTTGGGCCACTGTGCAGAGACTACAGGGTCTTGCATCGGGTGAATCTTCTAGGTAATCAGAAGAGGTTTGTGAAGTTATGAAATCTATTATCTAAAACCTATAGAAGCTAGCCGCTGTGGAATTGTTACACTTGTTAAGGTCTATCTGGGTAATCATAAGGAAATCTCAAAGTCAAGGTTCTATTGTATTCAGATGACTTTTATTCTTTGCTAGCAAAGAGTAACAGGGCATAAACCACCATGCTGTGTTCCCCGAAACAAGCCACCCATATCTTTTTATATTATAGAGAAACAAAACCTAAAACTCTAAAGCACTGCATATGTGTATTATAGTGGTTACCAGGCAGATTTCTTTTTTTAGGAACATAAATCATTTGTCACCTCTATAAGTTTCTATTTTGATACCTTAGACATAGACAGCTGAATTGGGCAATGCGCCCAGAAAGGAGATAACACTTTCTAGGCTGAATGACCCATTGTTTCTGATTCTAATAAACAAGACAAACCATACTATGTCTGTTTCTGGGCTTTTGGTCAAGCTGGAACAAGTACAATTACATCTCTCAGCTTTCTCTGACACAGACATATTTTGGCAAATTAGGTCTTTTGCTCTACAGACTCAATATAACAAACTTTTGGGAAACCAATACAGACAGACCCTCTCACACTTACAATGAGATGTTCAATTCACTGTTTCTCCCTTAATGGGAGGCCCCATGAAGGCCCGGGGAGGAAGGGGGGAGAGCCGGGGAGGCCTCCACGGGGCCTTCGGAGACCCTCCAGAGGCCTCGTGAAAGCTCTGGGAGGGAGCAGGGAGGCCTCCACAGGGCCTTCGGAGACCCTCCGGAGGCCCCGTGAAGGCCCTGGGAGGGAGGGGGAGGGCCAGGGAGGCATCCATGGGGCCTCGGGAGGGTCTCCTGAGTCCCCGTGAAGGCCTAGAAAGGGACTGGGGAGTCCGGAGAAAGCGACTATGGGGCCTCCAGAGGCCCCATGGTCGGTTTGGCGGGGAAGGGGGAGGGCAATCATTATTCGCAGATTTTTCACATTCGCGGGGGTCTGGGGAACCTATCCCTCATGAATGTGAAGGGACGACTGTACAATAAATAAGAATTAAAAAGAGATTAAAACACTTATATCATTAAAATTCTACATAAATAATAAAATATTTTTAAAACTTCATAAAAATTAAAGTGGAGCTTAAAAACAGAAGCACCAGCAATCTAACCTCCACTTGTCAGCAAAGGCCTGGTGGCATAAAAACGTTTTAACCTACCATCTGAAAGAAAGATCCTAACCTCTCTAGGTTCCAAAGTCATTATGAAAAGGCCCTCTCCATAGTTCCCACTAAATGAGCCTAAGAAGTTGGTGGGACTCTCCAGCTGATCTTAATGTTTTGCTGGGTTCATATGGGGTGGTATGGTTCTTCAAGTAATCTGGACCCAAGCTGTTTAGGGCTTCATAGGTCAAAACCAGAACTTTGAATTGTGACTGGTTATTATCAGTCAATTATTATCAGATTATGAGTTGGAGGAGCCTCTAATACACTTTTTCTGTCCTTCTCTAGGAGGTGTAATCACAGAGGTGACCCGGGGTTGCTCTTCTCTATGCCGTAGTATAAAGAGGAGGACTTATGAAGAAAACATGATCTGCTGTGTGACAGAACTTTGCAACACACACAACTTTTATACTAATGATGCATAAAGGAATTGCATACTTACTGAGGATGTGTTTGTGAAATCAGGTGGATTTCTGCCATCTTTCAAAGAGTTCTGCTAATAAGTTGGTGCTAGTGCTAAGCAGAAGGCCCTGAACCAACAGCCAGCAACTCACAATGGCAAGAGGGATGTGAAGAGTATTCATAGTGTTTTGGTCCTTGGTGAGAAATGATGGAGATTATCAAACGCGATGGAACGCAGCAAAAAAAAAGTGTTCCAAACCATATCAGAAGAACGTGATAGGAACAGAAAGGGTGACATTATCAGACACCCGTGTCCTTCAACCATCCCTGGGTCATGGCACTGTTGTGGATGAGGCTTCCTTTCTGTATTGATGGGGACAAGCCACTAATAAAAAGGGACGGCTTACTCATGGCAGTGCTACAACCCAGGGACACTGGAGGACGCTGTCGTCTGATAATATTGCCTGTGTCAGTTCTCGTTGCAATCTTCTGATGTGGTATTTGCCACATCTGATAATCTCTGATGTTTCCACACAGATAAGGACAACCAATTATAGGGGTTGTCTAAATGGTGAAAATAACCCTCATGGAATTCACTGGAAATACAATCTATCTAAATGGGATCCCACATCAAGCTGCTATATTCAGAAAGAAGGGGACCCAAAATGGCAACCTTCATGGCTTTTCCCAGAGTTTAAAAAAAAAAAAAACAGCGAGGGAAGTGTGCATTCCTGCTCGTTGAAAGAAGCAATTTGATACGTATCGCTTTCCCATAGGAGAGGAAGTGCAAAGCTGATTGGCCAGGTGAGCATGTCAGGGGCTGGGGCTTGCTAACAGGGCAAGTGCTACTGCCACCATGTTGGATTTTTGCCTCAGCGAGTGAGCAGTAAGGTGATAAAATGGGGTGGGTTATTTTGCTTTTCTGTTAAATTGAAAAATTGCTCTAGGACACCTTGGGCATACTTAAAAAAAAAAAGTTTGGTGGCAGAAAATTGATATAACTACAACCACAACCACCACCTCCTTGAATGTGAAGCTTATAGGGGCTTATGGGGGCAAAAACACCATTAAGATGAGTCGCAGCTGCTGCAAAATGCCATTACTGTGAGGCACTCCAGGGATTTTTTGTCTCATATAGATGGAACCATTGAAAACATTGAAAACAAAGGTTCCCCTTTGAGAAGCAAAATACAAGCAAACTCTCTTTTTTTAAAAGTCAAGGTATCCACAATTTGTGCAAAGAAGCTCTGTGCAAAACTAGCCTTCTTCCCCCTTTGTGAAGCACAAGACATGTATGCAAGTAGCACAGAAGGACTAAATGCTAAAAAGATGGAAATGAACCATCCAGTGCCACTACTGTTCTAAAGCCCATGGAAGCAGGTAGCAGTGATAGTGGCTTGTGCAAAGATCTTCTTGTTTTATGCAAAAAAAAATTGTTTGCCTAATTTGTGTAAAACAGCCTCACAAAAGCAAGAAGCCCTTTGGAAAATGCACAATAACTCATCTCATCTCACCCAGTGGGGAGAAAACTATTGACGTTATTCACTGTCACACATGAGAATGAATCAAGCAAAGATTTGCATTCCCTCTCTTCATATGTTCATTTAGAACTGTTTTTAGAAATGCATGTGAAATGTACCCTTTCATACCCACCTACTAACCCAATTTGGCAGGGACAGTCCTGCTTAATATTTTCTCATCCCATTTGTTCAACTGCTTTTAAAATGTCCCAGCTTTAATCTCCTTCTTCCATTTTTTCCTGTTGTCCTCAGCTTGCTTAAATTGCTGCAAACAGAGTGCAAAGTCCAAACTTTTGTATTCACGAATTCAGCAAAGGGAGAAGAGTAGAGGAGGTGGAATCTTGTCCTTCCCAGCAGAACCAGGCAAAATCAAACTGCTGCAGCCTCTCCTAGGACTTTATCACACGATCCCCCTAAAATGTTCTTTTGCTAGCATTAAAAAAAAAACAACATTTTATACCAGCTGCCTCACATACTTGCCTTGCTTTCCTGGCAAAGGCAGCTCCGGCAATAAAGAGGAAGTGAACGGAGATCCATTCACTTCCTCCTTTAAAATCCTGTAGAATATCGTGAGACTTCATTGCGCAGGAAATTTAAAAAAGCAAACAAAAATAACACTAAAAAGGGGGAGGAGCACAAAAATACACTTTAAAAACCCATTTGTTCTAGCGTGACATCGTAGTTGTGCGATTTTTGCCTTGTCTGATAAAGTCCGAAGAGAGAGAACAGTGCCAGCCATGTTCTTTTCAAGAGCATGTCCCCTCCTTACCTTGCCCAGAATCCCAAATCCCAAAGCTCTTTTATTATTTTGCAAGAGTCAAGACATCTTCCCTTCAGCTTTAAAGATCAAAGCATCTCGTGCCCACATTTCGAATCACAGTTCCCCTCCCCCATGACGCTTATTCTTCCAAGAGATAACACCCATGAGGTTCTCATTAGCTCCTGTGCAAAAGGAGAGCCTTGGCTGTTGTTGTGTTTTTTAAAAACTTAACACAGATAGGTTCAGATCATGGCTTTGCCCACAATAGCAAATCTTTTTTGTTGAGCTTTCATGTGGCTTGTCAGTCATTATACAGCTTCAGGCCAAACAAAAGATGTGGTATTGTAGTTTGTAGGGAAACAAGGGAGCCTGACATTGAAGCTCGATGGCCAGTAGGTGACTCTCTTCAATCAATTTTCAAGCTAATGTTGAATGTTACAGATTTGAAACGTGCGGTTTTGGAGAAGTTTAAAAAACTTTGCTGCAAGGAACTCATCTGGATTCATTCTTACTGTGTTTAGCACACATGCAGGCACACACACACATCTGTGAGCTTTTAAGATGAGTGGTACACCCAATCATAGAAACAGGTTGCCTACAGCTGCACATACAAGGGGGCTGTGTTTAATAATATGCATAACCAAAGCATATCACAAAAAAATAATTCTCCAACACATCTGTGTGTTGGCCACTATGAATGCAAACGGAAACAATCCTTTGATTTGGTGCATGTACAAGAAAGCAGGTGCACAGATGCTTAATAATTGCACTTTAATTTCTAAGCCTAGGAAAGATTTCAAGGGAGAGCATTAGGAGCTGGGAATATTCATATTATAAGTCCACTCATTGTGCAATCCAGCATAATCACTAATGATGAACTCTTAAGCCAGAGGTTGCCATAAAAGTCTGACCACCAAATTAACTGTGCCAAATCAGCAAGCACCTAGTTCACAAACCAGCCCTAACTTCCACATAGGTTGACTAGGAACAATCATTCTACCTGAAACTGGAAATGATGGATCATGGTTTTGCAAAGGTTACGTGCCACTTGCACATATAGAATCAGAGAATCATAGAATTGCAGAGTTGGAAGAGACCACGAGGGCCATCCAGTCCAACCCCTTGCCATGCAGGAAATCACGATCAAAGCATCCCTGACAGATGGCCATCCAGCCTCTGTTTAAAGACCTCCAAGGAAGGAGACCCTGCCACACTCCAAGGGAGTGTGTTCCACTGCCGAACAGCTCTTACTATCAAAAAGTTCCTCCTAATGTTGAGGTGGAATCTCTGTTCCTGGAGCTTGCATCCATTGCTCCGTGTTCCAGTCTCTGGAGCAGCAGAAAAGAAGTCTGCTCCATCCTCAATGTGACACCCCTTCAAATACTTAAACAGGGCTATCATATCACCTCTTAACTGTCTTTTTTCCAGGCTAAACATACCAAGCTCCCTAAATCTCTCCTCATAAGGCATCGTTTCCAGACCTTTCACCATTTTAGTCGCCCTTCTCTGGACACGCTCCAATTTGTCAATATCCTTTTTGAATTGTGGTGCCCAGAACTGGACACAGTATTCTAGGTGGGGTCTGACCAAGGCAGAATAGAGCGGCACTATTACTTCCCTTGATCTAGACACTACTTCTGTTGATGCAGCCCAAAATCGCATTGGCCTTTTTAGCTGCAGCATCACACTGTTGACTCATGTTCAACATGTAATCTACTAGGACTCCTGGATCCCTTTTGCACATAGTCTCATTCAGCCAGGTCTCTCCCATCCTATATCTATGCATTTTATTTGTTCGCCCTAAGTGCAGTACCTTACATTTCTCCGTATTGAATTTCATTTTGTTAGCTTTGGCCCAGCTCTCCAGTCTACCCAGGTCATTTTGAATTTTGATCCTGTCCTCTAGGGTATTAGCTACTCCTCCCAATTTGGTGTCATCTGCAAATTTGGTAAGTATGCCTCTAATTCCCTCATCCAAGTCATTGATAAAGATGTTGAATAGCACTGGGCCCAGGACAGAACCCTGTGGCACCCCACTGGTCACATCTTTCCAAGACGAAGAGGAGCACGCTTTGGGTTCAACCAGTCAACCAATTACAAATCCATTGAACATTTAACTTGTCTAGCCCACATTTTACAAGCTTGTTTGCAAGAATGTCATGGGGAACCTTGTCAAATGCCTTACTGAAATCAAGGTATGTGATATCCACAGTGTTCCCTTTATCTACCAAGCTGGTAATTATAAGCCCTAGGGTGCAAGAAGTCAAGTGTCTGATGCTTAGGCAGTAAAGGTACTTCAGGAAGTTGGAATACTGAGGATGGTCCATTCCTTTCCTGTCATTGTGAATGTTAACTTTCAATAGAATCAAGAAGAGACATTGGCTTACATTCTAGCTTAAGTAGGTTCACATGCCAGGGCTGTTTCAGAGATGGCACTGGGGGTCAAATATTTGCAAGTGCAGAAGGGACAGTAAGTAGTGTGTTTGCTGGATCTGTTGATACCTGTCCCGATCCACCCAACCACCCACCTCCCACAGCAAAACTCCTAATTGGCCTGAACTCTTGCAGTCATTAACTCATTAAATCAAGGAAAAAGATGGTAATTCTGGCCTATACACATTATCAACATAGATTGGCAGGGTCCATTTGTTGCCCCAGACCACTCTGGCAGGCCACACTGGAGTGGCAGACATGGCTGGAAGTGATGTCATATCACTTCTGTTTTAATTTTTTGGCCAATTTGGGGTGGGGGAATATGTAGGATTTGGGAACCAAAACCACTGCATTTCACAGCTGTTTGGGGAAGTTTAAAAATATTGTGGAGTCTGAGGGCTTGGGGGGAGCTTCATGGACCACAAATTGGGGCCCCATGAGTCACGTGTCATCCATGGGCTGCACTTCCCCAGCCATAGCCTAGACTGCATGTTGCAGCAAAAGCTTGGACATCTGATGCACCCATTGACAGAGAAGACAGACATGATCCTGGCCTCTGCAGAGTAGATCTTCAATGGGGAATGGGAGGCCCTCCACATGTTGTTAGGCAGAAACTTCCACCAGGCTTAACTAGCATATGAGCAATGATAAGAGTGACAGCCCACCTACATCTGGAGGGCCAGCCTCCCCATCCCCAACTCAGCCAAACTTTAAAGAGGATAGGCTTTTGTTTGAAGGGCTTACAAAAAACAGCCCATTGTTTTATGGCATCATTACTTGAAGGGTTGTCCAATCCAAGTTGAACATTTTGTTAAAACAAATAAACATAGGAACAGAGAGGAGGATAACACAAGTTCTCTATCACCAGGAAAGCAGAGAGGATTATCCATTTGAAGGCCAAGATCCTATATGCACAGGATAGAGTAATAGTTCTGTATGCAGAACTATAGTACAGCTGTCCATCTCTTGCACTCACTAAGGAATTGCTATAGCCTTTCACACATCCATACTGTGGCTGGTGGAGGGAGGGGAATCAGAGAAGCATCTGGCTATGTCCCCATAGCTAGATGCAAAATGATTACATCAGCTGCTGAGAGCCACGGGATTCCTCCCGGAGTCTCTGAAGTCAGAATGGGCGTCCTCCTTCCCATTGTGAATCTAGCTGCCCATTCTGGCTTACAGGAGGGTGACTACCACTGGGGCTTTGCTTTTCCTGGAGCTCAGGTGGTGGCGGGGGCAATTGTGCACTGGAAAAATAAACACCCCAATCGTAGTCACCCTCTCTGAAGCCAGAGTGGGCAGCTAGACTTACAATGGCAGAGCAGGTACCCATTCTGACTTCTGAGAGGGCGACTACCACTAGGACTTTGCTTTTCCTGGAACTCAGAGTCAAGCATGAGTAACACCTTTGAATGGAAACCCAGTAAAAACCCAATGCAGACTTGGGCTTTGGCAGGTGTGGAGCTTAAATCTGGGCCAGAGTAGTCCAAATCTCATCTGGATTTTTACACAAACACTGCCATAGTCAGCCCTTAACAGATGATGCAATCAGTTTGCATCTAGCTACAGGGACATAGCCAGATGCTTCTCCAAGTCTCTTTGTGCTCTCCACCAGCCACAGAATGGCTGTGGGAGGGAGTGCATCAGCTTAAAGGTAATCCAGGAAGAGCTTTGGTCATTGTGGAAGAGAATACTAACCCCCAACAATCCCCCAAAAAGACATATGCGGGCATAAGGAGGGCTTGCATATGCAACTAACAGGACACCAACCACTGTCTTCCCTGCTATGAGTAGATGCATTGTATTTTTATTTAAATTATGGTAATTATTACATGAAGACACAAATTAGCACATGGAATTTTTAATGCACATTTTTACCCACTATTTCAGCAAAGCATCTCCCCCTTGTTGGTAATGTTTAAAAGGCTACCCTAACTCCAAAATTTGAAGAAGTCTCCTCGCTCTCCCTAAAAGAAAATTCAGGGATGGGGGAGGTTCCTTCAGCCTGCTTTTCTTCCTGGTGGTCCAGCCAGCAATCAGTGGGTGGAAGTAGAGCTGAAAGTTTTCTCTCTGGTCTGCCAGGATAATATTAAAGCACTCAACATGGAACATTTTGTTGCAGACCCAGTTTTTATGTTTATGTTGCTTCACATGTTTTAGTGGTCAGACCACTTGTAGAAAAGTGACCTGGGGAGCCATTAAGCCCAACCTCAGATTTAGCTGTGATAACCACTGCATAGATTACACAGGAGAAATAAGAGAAATGTCTCAAGAAGCTAAAAAGACAGTTGTTTTTCAGTAGAAAAGCCATGACATGATTCAGTCTACGTGTACTGTTAAGGCCTTCTCTTCACGAAGCTATTTAGCAACAAGCTTCAGGAAATTTCAGCACCAGGAACTCTTGAACCTAGTGCAGAAATTTTGTTTTCATTTGTTCAGTGAATGGTTCAAGAGTTCCAATGCAGGTATATGGAGGAGTATTGTCAGTCCAAATTCCAAAATCTTCATTCAAATAGAGAGTCCAGATCATATCAGACCAAGTCTGGGTCTATCTGGACTGAATCAGGCCCAGATCTGAATCACCAAATCAGATTACTAACTGGGATTGGAGCCACCCGCACTCTTTTTGTTGATCTAGGGTCCAGTTTGGATGAAGTATTCAGTGCCTCACTTGCTCCTGCACCAATCTGCAATTTCTCTAACACAGCTTTGCAGGGTGAGTGTGAATGTGGACAGCATTATGGCTCTAGGTTGCCTTTTCTTTTGCTTACCGCTAGGTGATTTGCCAACTGGGAGACCTGAAATGGGATCCCCCCTCCCAACTTCCTACAATGTTCACTAGGAAGATTTCAATTGATTCCAATTATATTTAATTCCTAGCAGGATGAAGCTTGATGGGGCCTAGAAAGATGGAGAACTTGTTGCTGTAGAATCATAGGACTGAAGAACTGTATGGGATACCAAAAGCCATTTAGTCCACCCTCTGCCAATTCAGGAAACGCACTGCTAAAACACGCCTGCAAGATGGCCACCTAACCTCTATTTAAAAATCTCCAAAGAACCCATTACCTTTGTGGGAGCCTTTCCATTGTTAAACATCTCTTCCCACCAGGAAGTTCTTCCTACTATTTAGGTGAAATCTCCTTGCTTGTAATTTGAATTCATTGGTTCAGATCTCATAATCTGAAGCAGCAGAAAATAAACATCTTACTTTATTTTATTTTATTTTTTAAAATTCAGAACTAAGTTTTATTTTAGAACTATTTTCAGACTGGAGGTGAAAAAGATACAACAGAAATGTGAGAAATCGGCATTCACATGCAAGTGAGAGAGCAAGCCAACAATTCATTTCATACCCCTGTTGCCTGTGGATTTTGCCTAAATTCGTCCATTGTTGTATTTGAGATGCTCACGTCCCTGAACACTCCTTCCAGTTTTGATGTGAACTGACATCCACATCCAGTCTTTGACTTAGAAGTCATATTTTTCTCTGAGTCATCTGAAACGCTGAAAATAAGGCTCTTACTTTATACAGGGCTTTTTGGAGAGAAGCCCTTTATTTGAAGAACTCACTATTTTAAAGATATTGAAATGTAAGGACATAAAAGAAACCTTGACGTTACCCATCCACAGCTAGCATCTTGATAAAAGACTAGGGTGTTCTTATTTTTCCAAATGAATCAAGGGACTTGGGAAAATTATCTTCCTGTCTCCCCAGGTTTTTAATCCCAAAGATCCATCCACTGCTAGACTTCAGTGGCTTTGAGGAAGATTTCATCTCACATAGTCCTCTGCCTCCTGCCATATTGTTAGTTAAAGTGAAGAGGCAGTATAAACCCCTTCCTGTCTTATCCTACCATGTTTTTGCTCCCGTTCCCATTTCTGCTGCTAAAAAAAGAGAATGAGAAGCTTGTGGTGACATGAGGGATGGGCATGGGGCTACAGAGATGAGGATGTCGCTAATTTTTTCTCTGGCTCACCTTTAGTCTTAGCTATCATGCTCACCTTTCATTTTGAGACTAGCTTTACAAACCTGCCCAGTTCATTTCTCAGCCTAAGTGTGAAGGTGTTCACTATCATATCATACGTCATAACACATAAGATTTGTGATATTTGTCATGAGGAGCACCATTCATAACCATTGGTCTATGTTGTGCTTATGCAGCACCAATCCAGACAGTCTATACAATATTATCCTGGTGTAGAATTGCCATTATTTATTCATTTTTAAACCTCATATCTGAAAAAACAAACCCCAGACTCATAGATTTGCATCCAAAGAGCTGAACAGTCTGATGAACCTTAATGAATGGTCTTCAACATAGCCTTGGGAAAAGTCAATCTGAGACAATCTAATAAAGTAATTTCACAAATATGGTGGCCCAAGTGATTTTCTTATTTCAGATTTCAAATGTGATTAGGATGAAGAACCTCCACAGTGAACAAACTGCCAGCATTGTACAATCTGCTTGCATAAATCATCTTTTTGCCCCGGAAACTGTGCCAAGATTCCAACTCAAGCAGGGGTGGGTTTACCAGCTAAATCAGCACATGTCATTTAAAAGATCTCAGAAGTTCTTGATATAGAGCACACCATTATCTCCAGGTGGAGCAGAGCATTCTGACCTCTGTGCAATTTGATTCAAGGATAGCTTCCTGGCAGCTCAGAATGTTTGTGAAACTATCAAGGAGAGTGACTGGAATTTCTCTAGCCCACCCAAGGATACTTTGGAGTCCTTTGAAAAGAAATGTGATGAAGCTGGTGCTTGGCATGTCAGTTTTTATATCAGCAAGGATGCCCCCCCCACCTCCTCATAGGAGCTGAGCCTCCTGATGTCTTCTCATCTCTGATGTGAGAGAAAATCTGGAGGAGAGTTTGGAATTTTACTTATAATCTTAAAGTTGGAAGACGCTGCAAGGGCAATCTAGCCCAACCTCCTGCTATGCAGGAATACATAAAATGCCCATCCAATCTCTGCTTAAAGACCTCCAAAGACAAAGAGTCCATCACCCACCAATGTCCAACACTTACAGTAAAATAGTTCTTCCTAATGCTTAAGTAGAATCTCTTTTCCTATAATTTGAATTCACTGGTTCTAGTCTCTGGAACAGCAGAAAACAAGCTTGCTCCATCGTCCATATGACAACGTTTCAGATATATAAAGATGGCTGTCATATCACCTCTCACTCTTCTCTTCTCCAGGCTAAATATACCCATCTCCCTAAGTCATTTCTCATAAGGCTTGGTTTTCAGACCTTGGTCACCTTTCTCTGGACATGGTCCAGCTAGTCAATCAAGGGTTTCCAATCTTTTACAAATGACTCTATAGAGTTTCCCCTTAACAACATCGATAAGTTATCTATTTCTGTTAGTTCATTCCATTTTAATAGCCAATCTTCCTCTGTGGGTAATAATGTATTCTTCCCTTTTTGCACATATATTAATCTTGCTGCCATGATCATGTATTCTTGTAATCTGCCATGATCCATACTTAGGTGTATACTACCTATATGGTTTTCTCTCCTTAATTTAAATCAGTTGAATTGTCATGGCTCCCCCTCCAGGGATTCCATGATTTGTAGTTTGCTGAAGTTTTGAGAGTTGGTAAAGCTCTCTGCGTCCCCTCCCTCACAGACCTCAAGCCCACAGAGAGGGGGAATAGCTATTAAAGCAGTTCAAGTCTTCAATTTAGATATATCATAAAATAATTTTAAACAAGTTTTTGTAGTCCTTTAAAACAGGCATGCAAACCTCCTCATTTAGAACACAAAACCTCTCATTTATACTGTTGGCTTTTATGATATCCTGTGGCAGTCATTTCCAATATCATATGTAAACTGTGTGGAAAAAGTTATTTCCTTTTGTTCCTTTTTGAACTGATCATATGTTAATGTCATCAGGAGGCCCTCTTTTTTTACTGTGCATATTAAGAATTTTCCTATCCCGTTTCCCAAAATGGTCATGAATTTATATGCCTTCTCCATATTCTCCTTCTCTCTTTTATAAACTGCAAGAAAAAAAAACAAAAAAAAATAACCTCTCAATTTTGTTTAGCCGCTTGTCAGGTGGAGAGCTACCTGCCATATTAGTATTTTAGAATGTAAATATTTCAGTCAGCATTCAGGGCTGTTTTGGGGATATTTACAAGGAAACTCAAACCGTGAGAATCTAACATTTCCACACATATACGTCCAAATTCTTTCAGCTCCATTTATACAAGAAGAGAGGTCAGCATTTTTCCACTCTCCCGTAAATATTCCCCTTCCTAAATGGAGTGGTCTCTGTTTTGATATAAATGAAATCACAGTTGTGAGGAACTCTAAATATGTGCACCCAGAAGATGACAGGTGGGCTATATCAAAGCTTGGTTTCTTGCATTTATGATCACTCCCACAAGCAGAGTCAATTCACATGTACCCAGACCCTGACATTTCAGGGCCAAAATCTGAGACTTAGGTGTTGTCTATATGAGGAGAAAAAATGTGGATTGCTCCACAGTAATGGCAATTGCAGCAGCAGCTATTTATCTTAACTTTTTTTGGCCTATCATAGGCACGCGAAGCTGTCTGCGTTTGCTGTGTAAATGGGCATGTCTGCAAATCAAGATTTTGGACGCCAGTGAATTACTTGCATTTTTTACTTACCTCAATTTACCACCGGCAGACAGCATTCTTAAAAAAAAAAAACATATCCAAGGTGTGAAAGAGCAACCTTTCACTTTAACAAAAAAGTAATTTTTAAAAAAGCTGTTTTATCGCCTTAGCACTTGTTCGCTAAGGCGAAAATCCAGCATGGCAAGCTGTGCCCTGCACATGTCTGACCAATCATCTGCTCGTATTGGGGAAGTGAATCAATTTAGTTGCTTGTCCCAATGGGCAGGAATGCACATCCCCCTCACTGTTTTTCAAAAAATATGGCAGGAATATAAGGCATTTTGCGGGGTGGGGGGAGGTGCTCCTTCACAATGGTGCAAACAGATTTCCATTGAGACAGATCGCATTCTCCTCACATTCTGTGAAGAGTATTTTCACTATTTAGACAACCCCCTCGGGTCAACCCCTTGTGATGTTACAGCGGGGAAGGCCCAGGCAATGTTACAAGGGCTAGCCCCTGGTCATGTCATTAAGCATAGTACCATCAACCACAGTTGCACAGAATATGCTATTCAGATAAAAAATATAAGTCTAACAAATGACACATGTACATACATACTTACTTCTCAAGGTACTGCTCTCACCCTGAAATTCCTCACTCTCACTCTGAGGACCAAAGAAGTTGAGACACACACTGAGGTCTGGGGACTCTACCCAAAGGTGTGTGCTCTTCCTTACCTTGGATAATTTCCCCTCTGTATCTGATTTTTCCTTTCAGTGGAGAAGTTCATTGAGCAAGGAATGAACCTCAAACAACTAGGAAGAGAGTTCATCCTATCTTACAGGGCACAGCCCTCTACCTGAAGGACCATCAAAGGTCAGTACTCTATGAGGAAAGGCACCAGATCCTGTCTGATCTTGGAAGCAAAGCAGTGTCAGCCCTGGTTAATACTTGGATGAGAGACCACCAATGAATACCAGGTACTGTAGGCTATATTTCAGAGGAAGGAACTAGCAAAACTACATCTGAGTATTCCTGGCCAAAGAAAATCCTATAAAATTCATAGGGATGCCTTAAGTTGATAGGTGACATGAAGGCACTCACACAACACAAGAGCCAGGGTGGTGTAGTGGTTTGACTATGGAGATTTTCACACGGGCTATATATCCCGTGGCAGGAACAGAACAGGGTCGGGACGACATTGACCCCGTTCTGTCCTGCATCCATCCTGCTCCCGTGACTGTTCTGGAACAATGTAATCATGATTTTTTATCATGAATAGACCTCCTGTTCCATCGCTATCATGCAATCACGGGTGTGCGAACAGGAGCCTTGTTCCAAAATGACAGCCACAGAGGGGATGTCCGTTCCGAGCACTTCCTGGTATGATCTGGACATCCAGGTAAGTGGCACCCTTTATTTTACCCTCCCTGTTTTGATTGTGTGATTTAAAGAGTGTTTTTGTGCTTGGTGAACTGGTTTTATGTTTGGGGGAGTTTTATTTTTTAAATTTACCGCCCGCCCATTATCACGTGATAACATGATAATGTTTCAGACAGCCAGTCGTAAAAGCAGCCTTATGACGGCTGCATTTATGGCCAGCCAGTGAGGGGAGAGAGAGCCTGTTCCTGCCATGGAATTAAGGAGGTGCGTGAAAGATTTATGTTATTCCGTGGCAGGAACGGGAGAGGAGGCAGCAGGGTAGTAACAGGACATTTTGGCCCGTGTGAAAATCTCCTATGACTCTGGAGACCAGAGTCCAAATCCCTGCCTGGCCATAGAAACCCACTGGGTGACCTTGGGTAAGTCATACTCTCTCAGCATCAGAGGAACTCAAAGGCAAACCCCTTCTGAACGAATCTCACCAAGAAAACCCCATGATAGGTTTGCCTTAGGGGCACCATAAGTAGGAAACAACTTGAAGGCACACAACAACAACACACAGACACTCCTCTGAAAGAGTATGTCACCAGCCAATAAATCCACTTTGCGTTATGTAAATTATGGCATTGTGGAGAAAGGAAACAGGGAAACTATGGGTTGAACCTTGTCTGTTTTTGCATGACCAACACGTAGCTCTGCTTTCTTGGCAGAAGGAAGGAGAACCTGGCAGCACACTGCTTTAATAGCAACCAAACTTTCTTTCATTGTTCCCTGGCTCATTTCCTATGTAATAAACATTTGGCTCAGGAGTAAAGGGTTGGATTTATTCCTAAAAAGTTAAGGCACTCCCACCCCTCCACGTTAACTCATCTACAATGAACAAGGCTATCACATAGTTGGGAATGCTTTCTTCTAAGTTCTCTTCATCCAAATATCTCCCTGGCTTTTGGAGTTCTAAATAGCTGGGTCTTCTTTTGGCTATGAACTTCTTTCTATCACCAGGAATCTTTCCGTTAAAAATATATTTTTTTACACAGAGCACTGTACATGTCTAGTTGACCACTGTTTTCAAATTTCACTTGTATTCAAAGAACTGTACTGGCTTTCAGTCCACAAAGGAGGTAGGAAACAATTCCAAGAGACAGTGGTGGTTACCTTAAAAGTCCTACTCAGCTTAGTAACCCGAAGAAACGGTTACTCCAACATTCAGAAAGGGCTTCTCCAAGGGCTCCTGCTAGGACCAGCCAGAGACAAATTGCTGCCTAAGGCAATAGACATGATGGCACTCCCTCCCTGTTTCACATACAGAAACCAACTGGACTGGCAGTTGAATCTCAGTACATCCCTTATGATGGAATAAGATCCTCCATTACACTCAAGCAGCAAGCTAATTGAGGAAGCTAGGGACAAGCCATGTGGCTACTTTCTCAATACAGTTGTCCCTCCACATTCACAGATTTGGCATTCACGGTTTTAAGTATTCACGGCTTGAAAATATTCTTAAAAAAATAATAATCCAAAAAGCAAACCTTGATTTTGCCATCTTATATAAGGGACACCATTTTGCTAGGCCATTGCATATAATGGGACTTGAGTATTCATGGATTTTGGTATTCACGGGGGGTCCTGGAACCAAAGCCCAGCAAATGTGAAGGGACAACTGTACTCTTTCTACAAAGCTCTGACCAGAAAGGCTTCTCCAGAACTGACGCTGATGTTAAGCATCAGGAAAAGACAGTGGGATCAACCAGTCTAAGGGTGCGTCTATACTGTAGGAATAATGCAGTTTGACACCACTTTTAACTGCTGTAGCTCCAACCTATGGAATCCTGGAATTTGTAGTTTTATGAGGTCTCTAGCCTTCTCTGGCAAAGCATGCTGGTGCCTCACCAAACTACAAATCACAGGATTTTTTAGAAGGAGCCATGGCAGTTAAAGTGGTGTCAAACTGCATTGTTTCTGCTGTATAGGCACACCTTAAGAGCCTCATCACACTACACTGTTATAGCATTATTATTCTACTTTAACTACTCTGGCTGCCTCCTGTGGAATTCTGGGGTTTGTAGTTTAGTGAGGCCTAAGAGCTCTCTGGCTGAGAATGCTAAATGCCCTTACTTAAACTGCAAATCCCAGGATTACACAGGAGGCAGCCATAGCAGTTTAAGTGGAATAATAGTGCTATGACAGTGCAGAGTGATAAGACCCATCAGTAGAATTTAAGTCCCTCTAAGATGGACACAGCAAACATGGTTCAAGTTAAATATGACTGATTTCAGAAAGAAATAAATAAATTCAGCCAGCTGAATCCAACCCAATTTTCTGTTCTCAGGCTTTTGATTTTTATTCCCTCCCCCCCACCCATTTTTCAGTGGTGGGATAGTTGATGCTTTTATTTTGCTGTTTACTCTTTTTTTTTTCTTTTTTTTTTTTCTTTTATTGTGGATTGCATTGCTGGTTAGCCAAATGTTTGCAAACCACCCTGGAAAGTGCTTTTAAAAACCAATTAAAAGGCAAGGTTATAACAGCATAAAATAAAAGTATTCTCCAAGTGATTGAATACTTGCTTTATAGAAGTATAATGTAACTGTCTATAGCTGGCAGTGTTCTTTAAATGGTGTTGTGGAGAACTCTGCATGTTCTCTGGAAGACATCACTTGCTTCAGTTCCATCTCATTTGGATTACTGCAATGTCCTCTACTTGGGGTGTTCTTGAAAAATATCTAGAAACCAGATAATCTTGTGGCTGCAACATACATACCCTGAGCCTCTAACTGCAGGCTTTTAAGGCTTGAGCCTTCACAGCCCCACCCAGAGCATAGCTGTTGGCCATCATGGTTATCAGATGAACTGGTCTACACACAAAAGGGCTTTATCAAATGTACAGACTAAGGCATCATAATGATGCCACATAACCGCAAAAGGGTGTGTGTACCACATGACGATGCCCTTTCACAATTATGTCCCCTTAAAAACTCATACTTTTTACTTGCTGGCTTAAGCTGTCAATTGATCCCCCTGTTGTTTTTTTGCCAGCATAGCTGGCGTGTGAAACCTCACATCTTTTTTCCCCTGTACTTACCCTGTCAGTGGCCGGTCCGATGCAAACACTTTGTGGTAAGATTGCAGCATCCAGGTGAGTGACATACTTATTATGACCCTCCCCAGGTTACTTGTAAGTTTTTAAGTGTGTTTTTGTGCTTTAAAAAACTTTTTTAATGTTATTTTGGTTGTTTTTTTTAATGAAGTCTCGCAATATTCCACACGATTTCAAAGGAGGAAGTGAATGGAGTTCTGTTCACTTCCTTTTTCATTGGCAGAGCTGCCTTTGCTGGGATTAGATGTAAGTGCAGTAGGGGGAGCGTTCTTTTGCTGGCATAAAAAAATATTTTTTTTAATGCCAGCAAAAGAATGCTTTAAAGTGATAGTCTGATAAAGTCCATAGAGTAACCCACTCCTTTGCTGCAACAGCTCTGCTGGTTGCAAGCTCATTTCCAGGAAGAATTGAAAGTGTTGGTGATGACCTATGACGCCCTATATAGTTCAGGTCCAGGTTGTTTGAGGGACTATCCTCTCCCACACAAACCTGTTCGTGGTTTGAGAACTTCTGGGGAAGCCCTGTTTTCTATCCTTCCACCCTCCCAGGTACATTTGGGAATGTGAGAGAGGGCCTTCTCAGTGGCTGCTCCCAGGCTCTGGAACTCCCTTCCCAGAGAGGCTAAACTTGCACCCTGCTTACTATCTTTCTTTTTGCAAGCTGGGTAAACCCCTTTTATTCTGGCAGGCTTTTGAGAATGGATTTTTCAGAGGAAATGGGCTATGTATGATGTGCTGGACTTTTATTTGTTGTTGTCGTCATTTTAATTTGTTTTGACTGGTTTCAAAATTTATATTTTAGCAATAGCAATAGCATTTATAGTTTATACCGCTTATCAGTGCAAAGCACTCCCTAAGCAGTTTGCAATGTGTTAGCTGATTGCCCCCAACAAGCTGAGTACTCATTTTACCAACCTACGGAACGATGCAAAGCTGAGTCAACCTGGAGCCCTGCAGGATCGAACTCACAACGTTGTGGCTGCAGTAACAGCGTTTAACCACTGCGTCACCAGGGCTTTTAAATTTATGCTGTTAATCTTTTAATCTTTATCTCTGTTTTAACTGTTATAAGCTACCTTGAGTCTCACAGGCTTATCGCACAAGGGAAGGCAAATGGAAGAAAAGCCAAAGAACAGTGGATCCTGACTTGCCTTATCGCACAACACCAGCATGCTTCAGCTGTTGTCCTATTCCAGTCTCATGGGAGATGGTGGTAAAGGTGAGTCTTTTTGCTAATAGGTTTTTCCAGTTAGTAAAAAGACTCATGTATACTACCATCTCTCAGGGGACCGGAATGGAAGAACAGCTGAAGCACACAGACATCATGCAATAAGGCAAGGCAGAATAGGACAACAGCTGAATGTTGTGTGCTGATGTCATGTGGTACTCTCAGGCTTTACTGACACTTCCCTTCCCTTGTGCAATAAGGCTCTCAGACTGAGAAAAGGGCAGGATCAGGATCCTCATCATCATGAGTAACCCCAGAGGCAGCTGGTGGCCTCCACATCAGTGGGATGATGAACCCACTTTGGGTTTAGTCCAAACCTTAAAGGGACTGTCTAAGATTCTGAATCTTATGCACAAACAAATCCAGCACTTGGATAGCTCCTTTAAAGTGCAGGCTACTATCCGGAGCAGATTTACTGCACCACTGTTGTGGGACCCACACACTGCCATTGAGAAATCTTTTACTTAGACTTTCATCAGACCAGCACTCCTGCACCTGGAATCCAATCAGTTCTGCACCTATAGGCACCTGGACTCCTTGGGGCTAGCTGACTTCTGGACATTCCCCTATCCTCCATTCTGAGAGGCCATTATCCACATTTTGAAGGCAAAATGTGTGTGCTGTCTATCCTAAGAGCTGTGGCTCTTCCTGATCTGCCATGTTCCATAAAAGAGGCAGTTCATCTGTGATGTTTAGTCTGGGGAGCTACAGGCCACCTTCGGATGATGTTCCAGGGGAAGCATCTTGGTGTTGACTTAGGACAGTTTTTTCTTAATTGGTTGCTTCTCCAGATGTGTCATACTACACTTTCCAATATCCTCAGCTGGCAAGGCGAATGTGCAGGCTGGCTAGGGATGATGGTAGTTGCAGCTCAGCACATTTGTTGATTGCCATGTTGTGTAAGACTGCCTTAAGTCAACATCAAATTGCTTCTTCTTGGACATTCAGGAAGAAAAGTGAGCAATCCAGACTCTCTTTGCTGCTTCCCAAACTCATCATACATTCCTCCTCTTGTCAAAATGTTTGTGTCATGTCTCATCAGTTGGAGTTAGCTTTCTTTAACTTCATTTGTCAGTCAACAAGCCCCTGAAAACCTTGAGTGCCTGTATCAAGGATTGCTTGGATCCCCTACTTTGATCTAAATTACAGAGGTCAGGAAAGTGGTGGGAGGGCAAGAAGGTGCAGGATGACTGGAATGTCAGGTAATATTGGTCCTGGCTCTTTAAACTACTCTCTGCATCTCTTTGTCTCCCTGTTTATCTCCAGGTGCATCTTTGCTGCACTATTTATCTCCTTCTTTTGTTTCAAGCTTCTGCTTTGGCTGAGAAGATTAGGCAAACAGTTGATAGTCCATGATCCTCCCCATCATAAATTTGGTATCAAAACACTTGGATGCCACCACATTGGACTGGCTCTGAAACTATACTTCATGTTTAACTTTGCAAGTGGTCTTCCCAGGTTGATTCTCAGACCTTGTATGTCTTCTGATCCATAAGATTACAGTGGCATAAATTTCACAGTGAATGCTTCTGGCTATGGATTAGCCATTGTAGTTGCAATTTTAGTTTCATCAGTCTCCAGTCTACAGAAACATTTCTGGAAGGGAGCTGAGGGTTGTTTGTTTTAGCAAAAATGACAATGGTTGGAATGGCCTTCAGGAACTCACCTATAGACTCAACACTCAGCTATTATACCTATATTTTTTGGGGGGGGGGTAATAAAAACTATTGTGCAGTTTATTTGGACTAATATTTAAGCAGGAACAAATAGAAGTAAAAATTCCATGATGAGATATTTAACAATAAATTGATTTCAGTATTAATTCCATTTAGTGATGTGGGGAAAAATGAGAAGATGTGGTTTTTCTGGAGCTTTGAAAGGAGTCTATGATTCTGGCTCCACTCCAGTCTTTGGCCATGATCTTCCAGTGTGCAGGCAGAGCATAACTCTCTGCTCATGCAGTTCTCCATCCCTCCCATCCGTGGAAGCCACCCTTAAAGAGCTGGGGATCACAGCTATTTACTGTCCAGGGAAAGGATGGGGATCGGGGGCTGGCAGCATCCAGTTTCAACTGGGAGAAGACAGTTGAGGCCACCCTCCCAAATCTGCAGTGTCTTGCTAGAGATCCCAGTAGGTGAATTCAGCTATCTTCTCCAGGATGTAGAACTGCAGCCAGGAACAGGATGGGCATTGGGCATCTTCTGTCTCCTTACCCCCAGCCAGTAAATGGCTGTGGGCTCCAGCTGTTAAAGTTGCCTGGTGGTGTGAACTTTGTTCAAGGAGGTAGTGAATACTTTATTTGCAATGTCCCAAAAAAGGACATATGGGCATGTAAGTTACCAGCAATATTCCAACTTTGCTCTAGACGGTGAAAATACTCCTTATTGAATGCAAGTAGAATAAAATCTGTCTCAACACGCTGCGAATGAGATCTGTAGTATTCGGAAGGAGGGGGGGCTAAAAACTCTACAGATTGTGCAGTAAAGGAGTTCACAGTTTTTCCTGAAGTTTTCCAGAAAATGCACATAGGTGTGCATTTTTGCACATGTGGACATCAAAATGCACAGTGATGCACATTTTTGCTCTATTGCCATTTGCCGGATTGTTTGAACACTCCATTGTAATAGATGTGCATGCATGCAAATCGGTGAAAAACGGTGGAGACAAAACACCGTCGCTGCGAATGGGCAAAAATGCACACCCACTCACACTATACCATCACATCTAGACTGGCATTCAGTCTTAAATTTGATCTCAGTACAACATGGATCCCAGTGAAAAATTTCTGGATATTCTGAATCATGTTTTTCTTCTGTTTGGAGATCAATTTCAGATCCATCCAGTAGAGGATCCTTTAGACCAAGTATGTGTTGTGAGTTCTTTTTAGGCGGAATGGAATACTATGAAATTGCATGAGGAAAGAAAATATGAACTATAGCCAGAAGACAACGGGCAATGTTTTTAAGTTGAATCCTAAAGGAGAACCCACAGGGGTTAGTGCCAGAAAGTGTGATTCATAGCCTAGAGAACAGACTTGTTTGACAGGGGGAAAATTGGTTATTCCTGTATATAGTTCATTCCAGATTGGAGATGTGGGGGGGGGGACAGAGAATTGAAAACACATTTAATCAAAGTTCAGATACAGAACAGAGCAAAAGAAGGCTCGTAGAGCCAAATAATAAAAGCGCCTTCACGTTCAATCCAAGGCTCTTTCTTAAATGAAAGGTTGATATTCTAGATATTTATTTATTTATTTATACCCTGCTCTTCAGCCACAAGGCTATCAGAGCGGCTTACAAATTGTTTTAAACAATAGCTATTTACACATCTACACTGCATTAAGCAGTTTCCAATGTGTGTTAGCTAATAGATATCAGACTCTGAATGGTTTCCTCTTGGGGCATTATTCTGGCAGTTGTACTTTTTAGCCACTTGCTTAAGGAGCCCTTAAGGAGCCCCATTTGCCCACACTGTAGTCGTAAACAGAGACAACTCTGGTGCCATTCCACTACTGACTGATATGCTCATTAGAACAGTCTGAGAACATAGATTTTCCTTGGGGTTTTTCCGGGCTGTGAGGCCGTGTTCTGGGATAGTTTCTTTCTGATGTTTCACCTGCATCTGTGGTGGGCATCCTCAGAGAATGGTTGTGTGTGTGTGGAGTTTATATGCTGTAAACCCTGGTTGGGGAGGATATGTTTGTGTTAACAAGAAAGTTAATGAACAGAGTAGATGTGCTCCCCTGGTCCGGAATTTCTCCAGTCTCTGGGTGTCTTGGAACAGTTTCTCCCTGTAGAGATGTTCAATGTGAAGTCTAAGGCTTTCACGGCCGTCATCCATAGTTTTTCCTTGGGGTTTTTCCAGGCTGTGAGGCCGTGTTCTGGAATAGTTTCTTTCTGATGTTTCGGCTGCATCTGTGGCTGACATACTCAGAATCTGAGAACAGCCTGAAGAACAGCAATGAAGCAGTCAACCATACCACCACCCTACTGCTATTGCTACGGTAATCTCTAACCATGTAAACCTATGCTGGTGGAGCTTTAAACAAGATCTTGGATGCCAACTAATATACACTGTAGCAAAAAACAAAAACAAAAAAAAACACTAAAAATGGTGAGACAAAGAGCAGGACTCAGCAGAAGATTTCTGTTGGTAGAATGGCATAATCCAATATACAGGTCACCCCCATATCCATGGGGGATATGTTCCAAGACACACACACACACACACACACACGTGGATACCTGAAACCATGGATAATAGGGGACCCTATTATTTTCAGTGAACAGAATGCCAGAAGTTGACCATAGAATCACATTGGAGGACCTAGAAATGCCCAGAGAGAACATATATTTTCAAACATGGATAAGTGAAACAGTGGATAGTGAATCCGTGGATATGGGGATTGACCTGTAATTGGAAGAGGATAATTCCTCCTACATCAAAAGCTCCTAACCCTGTACACCCTCAAAACCAGAAAGCACTCCAGAGCAAGATATGGGAGAAAGCAGTAGGATGCAGGGAGAAGGGAAGAAAAGTATGTTGCAGCCACTAGTGCAACAATGGTTTGGTCCAAAGGTTGTAAACTTATGTACTTCTATTTGTGATCATTCTTTACAGATGGAAAAGACTCCAAAGGAAGGATGTGCATTTCCTTGAAAGGAGAAAAGAAAAGAAATATCTATCTGCCCTTTATCCACCTGGGCAGATTTTCAAGCATACATTGTTGACTTCATTGTCATGAGCTAATTCTTTTCTCAGATGGATATGGAAGCCAATTGAAATCTGGCAGTAGATTCTTTTGTCCGTGTGCTTCCCCCTTTTCTTTTTACTCATATTAGTGGCCAGTGAACAGTATAAATGGAAAACATTATTTCATCTCCAATGGGAAGCACAACAGGTTCTTGGAAATACAAGCTGACCCCAGCTGTGCTGGTGCCAGATGGATTCCTCCATCTGTTCTGTTTCTCAAAGTGAGGTGGGCTAATAGACTCTTTTAAGAAGATGATGAAGATGAAATGGGGAGGGAGAGAACTGTTTGCTTGCCAAGGCCCAGATGTGGAATAATGGGGCCTTTTGCAAAAAGAGTAAGATCAATAAATTGGTTCTGTTTGTCTCATCCTTTCAAAGGCTTCCATCCCTGCATTCCCACAATCCCTCAGCCAGCACAGGGCCAGTTGCCACATTGGCTAGGGGGATTATAAGAATTGTAGCACATACTCCAACTGTCCCAATTTGGAAGGGACTATCCCAATTAATCCTCTGTCATCTCAGTTCTCCAGCTACTTTTAAAATGCCCCAGTTTCTCTCTCTCCTCCTCCTCCAACTTCCCCCTTTATCCTCATCTTACTTCCATTGGTGCAAACAGAGTTCAAATTGCAAAAGTAGCTTGCATGCACCCAGGAGAAGAAGATAGGAGAGGGCTGAATATTGCCTTTTCCAGCAGATTCAGGCAAAAGTGAACTGCTGCAGCATTTCCTATTTTGTCTGATCCTCTCCAGTAATAATGTTTGCCTTCCTGGACACAATCTAATATTGCTCTCAGTTGCACATGTCCCAAAAGCAAGTGACAGCTCTAATTGTCACAAATGCCTTCAAACACCCAGAAACCTCTCCCATTACAGTCTCCTGTTCTGGGATTGGTTCCTTTCAGGCTCTCATATCATCGGTACATCTTCATGCTCATCACAGTCCCTAACATCATGATGCTGGCTGCCCATTCTGACTTCAGAAAGAGCAACTAGCACTGGGGCTCTCTATCTATCTATGGACTTTTTTTGTTTTAACCTATTCTGTGAGCCCATCTTGGATTTGGTGTTGGGAGAAAGGCAAGCTATTAGGTAGGTAGATAGACAGATAAATAGATAGACAGGACTTTTTCAGATGCAAAAAAGTCATCCTGAGGGATCAGGAGAGGTACGCGGCTGTTCCACAGCAGGGGCCAGTTTCAGACTACGCCGTGCCTCTCCTGTTGTCACCCATGTTTGATTGAAGGAAAAGGCACCACTTTTTACTCACAGAAGTCCTTCGTGAGTAAAAAGTGGCACCTTTTCCTTCAATCGAACACAGAAGGAACACGGACGACGACAGGAGAGGGACGACGTAGTCTGAAACTGGCGCCTGCCACAGAACAGCCGTGTACTTCTCCCGATCCCTCAGGACGACTTTTTTGCATCTGAAAAAGTCCTGTCTATCTATTTATCTGTCTATATACCTACCTAATAGCTTGCCTTTCTCCCAACACCAAATCCAAGATGGGCTCACACAATAGGTTAAAACAAACCTTAAAACAATTATTACAATTAAAATGTTTTTTAAATAAACAATCCTGTTTAAAGCAACAATAATTTAATAGTTTGAAAGCATTTAAAACATAACAAGAATAAAGTACAGCATGCATGCCCCATTAAAAGAACCTTCTGCAACAATCAGTTAATTGCCAAAAAATTGTCTAAATAAATTGGGGGGGGGTAGCCTTTGCCTGCCAGTGGAAGGAAAGCAGAGAGGAGTCAGTTAGGCCTCCTGTTAACTTGTTAGCCAAGGGAAGGTTAAAACACGGGCATGATTATATTTTATTTTAACCTCTCCACAGCTCTGGTTTCCAATTTACAACTGATGCCATTGCCACACCCAATACTGGCTGTTTAAAGTTATGTAGCTCATGTATCTTGACCTTGCTAATAATGAGCTGAAACCTCTGGCTACCTCTAACATAGAGGCTTTGAGGGAATGTACACCTGCTGACATCTGAAAAGCCTACATTTTTGCTCTCTTCCACGACCCCAAAATCTGGCTTCTTGAAAGCAAAGCAAATAAAGCCAGGTCAGGTATTCTAATATTTGTATTTGTTAACATTCCTAAAGTGACATTAAAAGTAAAACTGTTAAAAAAAAATTTACATTACTATATTTTATAGTAAGAAAAAATTGAAGCTTTTTATTATTCTTATTCTGCTTTGCCTAGGTTAGAATGAGCTGCATTATCATTTGTGCAATATGTGCTCTCTCTCTGGCATTTCTTCGCAAACGAAGATTCAGGAAGGACTCATCCCGCGCTTTCTGCAAGCGCGCTGATGACTAAAAAGGCCAATCCGAGATAAACAAGTCCGGTTGCAAAAAGCACAGCAGAAGGTCTCCTTGGGTGATGTTTTTGGGTTGTGATTCTTTCTGCGTTGTCGTTTCTCTTCAAGACTTGTTCGTTGTGAGTTCTCAAATAAGGCTGCAGCATTGTGGATAGTGCATCTCCATGCTTCCCGATGTGAGGCCAGGGCGGACCACTGTTGGTGATCAATTTGGCCAAGCCTGAGATGTTGTTTCAGGGAGTCCTTGTATCGCTTTTTTGAAGCGCCCCTCTTACGCTGACCCGTGGCAAGTTCACTGTAGAGTAGTATTTTTGGGAGGCGATGGTCCTCCATCCTAGAAACGTGCCCTGCCCAGCGCAGCTGTGTTCTCAATATCATGGCCTCAATGCTGGTGATCCCTGCTTGCTCAAGGACAGCAACATTCGTCACATAGTCAGTCCAGTGTATATTTAGGATTGTGCGATATGTGCTTAAAGGCTTATATTTTCAGGCAACTGAAATGAAACTAGCACACAGAACAACCGAGACCCTCCCCTACTGAAATCCTTCTCACCCTTCAGTGTTGGGACAGCACTCACTCAAATCCTTGGTTTACCCAAAAAGCTTGGGAGCAATGAATCAGCTGGGCTATTGCTATGTAGGACACCTAGGTGGAAGGTGAGCAAATCCAGCAAATTACCTGGACCTATTTCAGGTCAGAATATGGCACTGAAACAACCTTAGTTCCTTTGACTAACAACCTAGAATCAGAGAATCATAGAGTTGAAAGAAACTACAAGGGCCATCCAGTCCAACCCCCTGCCATGCAGGAACACACAATCAAATCATTCCTAACAGATGGCCATCTAGCCTCTCTTTAAAGACCTCCAAAGAAGGAGACTCCACCAGCATACAAGGCATTATATTCCGCTTCCGAACAGCTCTTACTGTCAGGAAGTTCTTCCTAATGGAATCTCTTTTCCTGTAGTTTGAGTCCATTGCTCCATGTCCTAGTCTCTGGAGCAGGAGAAAACAAACTTGCTCCATCTTCAATATGACATCCCTTCAAATATTTAAACATGGCTATCATGTCCCCCCTTCACCTTCACTTCCACAGGCTAAACATACCCAGGTCCCTAAGCTGCTCCTCATAGGGAATAGCTTCCATATCTCCCACCATTTTGGTCGCCCTCCTCTGGACACGTTCCATCTTGTCCATATCCTTCTGGAATCGTGGTGCCCAGAACTGGACACAGTATTCCAGGTGAGGTCTGACCAAAGCAGAATAGAGTGTCACTATTACTTCCCTTGATCTAGAGACCATACTCCTATTAATGCAGCCTAGAATCACATTGGCTTTTTTAGCTGCTGCCTGTTCTGAGCAAGAGACAGTGGGATTGCTACCTTGTTGATCATCACTGCCTTTGATGTCACTGATCATGGCATCTTACTACACCCACTCCAGGAGGCACTATGTTAACAGTGGATCCACTCTTACCTGCAAGGCCAGCTCCAGAGAATGGCATTGGGGGACTTCTGTTCACCCCATGGCCACTTTGCTGTCAAAAGTCATAGGGTTTTCCCCTTGCCTCCCCCACTATTTGGCATCCATGTGACGTTACTGGGAGACGTCAATAGGAATTTTGGGGTGGGGTGCCAGATCAGCATGGCGATGAAACTCAGCTCTACTCCTTGTGGTTGGAACTGGCTAGAGTCCTGCAGGTGCTTGATGCTGTCATGGGCTGAATGAAGACCAATGAGCTGAAGCTGAATCCCAATAAGACAGTGGTTTGAGTACTGGACTATGTCTCTGGAGACCAGGGTCTGAAACCCTGATCAGCTATGGAAACTCTCTGGGTGACCTTTGACAAGTCACACTGGTTCAGCCTCAGAGGAAGGCAAAGGCAAGCTCCCTCTGAACAATTCTTGCCAAGAAAGCCCTGTGATAAGATAGATAGGGTGCCATAAGTCAGAAACTACTTGAATGTACACAGCAAGAACAGATTTTGTAGTTGATCAATGGAAAGTAAACATGTAATTAATTTGCAAGAGTTGTTACTGAGGTATGTATCTCTGAGGAAAATCCATTGTTGGAGGGAAAACGGGCTAGTTGGAAGGAATATGCATCCTCCTTAATGTCTGCTTTGACCCTCAAAGCCCACTCTGGCCATATTGGCAGCAAAGATGCAGTACTTTTTCATTGCCACTGCATCATATAGTACCATCCAACAGAACACTCTTCTGATTGTCACAGCCTCACTCACTGGTGGGAGTGGGAATGTATCCTCCTTGCACCCTGATCTGAAGCTAAACAGACCTCCTTCACCAATCTGGTTGCTGGCTCTTAAGGTGAGCTGGGGTGGTATTTAAATAGTCTTATGGCAAGATGATACAGACTTACTGAATACGGGGCAGTTACAGCTCTGTAATTCTAGGCTACAGATCTGTAACTGCAGGAGTGAATGCACTGAGCATCAGATTTCCCCATTCCAAAATATGGGGTGGAGGGTCGGAAAAGGAGAAACCACTCTTCTGTTCCTGAGCCATGCAAGTAAGAAAGAAAGGGGGGATGCCAAGCCAATTTCCAAAAGCAGGAACCAAGTTTTGTTTCTGTTCATTAGTTTCATAAAAAAAAAAGAAGGTTTATAAGGGGCTGTCTCTCTTGAGCCACTGTGTGTCCATTCGTGCACAAATACCTACTTAAAAGAAGAATGCAGCACTCTCAGTCAACCCAAAATAGAAGATCCATTCTGTCTCACTTTGCATTTTGTACCTGAGCCTGGCACTCCTTGCAGTGAGGTCACGTTCATCACACAGTCATAACCAGAACTCATAAGTCGAAGACCAAGCAGTAGGAGGGGGAAGGGGGAAGAGACCAAGAATATAAGACTCATGGCTGGTAAGGTAGCCTTTTCCTGACCAGCAGCAAACCTGAATTTCCTTCTTTCCCATAAAAGCACCAGAGACATGTCCAAATTCACTCTGCAGAACAGATGCCAAGTCAGAGCAATATTTGGCATCCAGTCTATTTCTTGTCTGCAGTTACAGCATTTTCCAGGAGATTTTCTTCTCTTTCTTAAAAACAAAAATACTAAGAGCCTACAAGGAAGGCAATGGCAAACCTCCACTGAATCAATCTTGCCAAGATAACCTTGGGACAGGGTTGCCTTAAGTCGGGAATCAACTTAAAGGCACATAACTTATGTCGCTAAGGACTTTATCACAAGAGGCTTCTATTGTGGGACTAGAGCAGGATAGTAGAGTTATTGGGGAGTACTTCCTGCACGACGCCATCTTCATCCCATGGATGGTGTGTGCTTCAGTCATTTCTTATCGTTGATTGGGAAAACCCATCAATGACTCCCAATAACGCTGCTATTCCAGTTGTCCCCCTTGTGCAGTGGCCTCTTCCATTTCAGAAATGGAAGAGATCCCTGTCACGTGGCACAAGGGGGTGGGAGTCTCCTCCTCTTCCCCTCTATTCCCCTTCCCCATGCTGTTCTCAAGCAGGCCAGCTGTGCCTTCTGTTATTTATTTATTTATTTATTTATTTTGCTGTTCTCATCTGCTGGCCCAATCTCACTTCCCCCACCCTCCCCATCCCGATCTCTCCCCCTCCCATCTCTCCCAGCCCAATCTTACTTCCCCCGCCCTCCCCAACCTGATCTCTCCCTCCCCTCCCATCTCTGCTGATCTGATCTGTGTGCCCTGAATATGTAGGGCAATAATGTGGGGGAAGCAGACAGTGAGGAAAGAACGTGCAGCGCTATACCGATATTGAAGCAGAGGTATGGTAATTATTGCTCCACTACCGCTGTGTTTCCGTTTTCTTCCAAAATGTGATTTCTGCGAGATGACTGACTGGTGTGATAAAGTCCTAAGCAAATGCAGGGGTGTAGGTATGGGAGGAGGGAAAATAATATTATGTAAGGAGCATAAGAGCACAATTACAAAAAGTAACACTGCTTTGCACATGCCACATCACCTGATGATACCTCACTGATTCACACATTCTTGGCTAGAACCCAAAGCATGGCCTCAAACTCCAGCCAGCAAGACCAGGTAGACTGTGAAATTGAGATAACAACAACAAAAACAACCACAATTGTCCAGCCATAAAACTGCATCCAGCTGCTGCTTTAACATTCCCTGCTCTCCCCTGAGAACTAAGGGGCTGAGGAGGTGGGCTCCACTGTGAAGGATCAAAAGGCAACCTGGTCAGACTGCAGTGGTGCACTGTCACTCTGCCAGCTATATGTAGGATCCTGGGCATTGCATACCATCCAACTATCCCAATTTGGCAGGGATGGTCCCAGTTAATCCTCTTTCAACCCATTTTCAGCTGCTTTTAAAATGTCCCAGGTTCTCTCTCTCTTCCTTCACTTTCCCCCTTCGTGCTCAGCTTACTTCAATTGCTGCAAACAGAGTTCCAGGTGCAAAAGTACCTTGAACCCAATTAACTCACTACTGGGGAGAGGGGGCGACTGCAGAATATTGCCCTTCCCAGTAAACTTGGGCAAAATCAAACTGCTGCCTCCTCTCATAGTTTGAGTGTTCTTCCTCATTATTAACTTTTGCCATCTTGATCACACTCTGATGTTGCTTATCTGTCAAATGTTGGAGGGTACACCACTGTCTTCATCTTCAAATTCACCCACATTTTACTACACCTTCTGTCTTCTTACCAAGAGAAATCCAGTAAGGAGGGAAAAAATGGAACAGCTATGCAATGCCTTTTTTTTATTGGGCAACCTGGGAGCCACCCAAATGGAAGCACACTAGATTGGCTGGAAGTCTGGTTCCTACAATACGTTATTCCTGAAAACATCATCACCACCATCACCACCATCATCATCTTTACAACAAATGTATCAGAGAATGGTCTTGTTGGTGTTTGCAATAGGAGAGGCATTATTTGAAAGTGTGATGGGACAGGCTGCCCATGCAAGACCAGGTGTCTGTCCACAGCTGTTAATAGGCCTCATTCCTGTTGGGCCACTCAGCCGCAGAACAGAGACATTTTGCTTTTCTTAGTTTTAAATCAGTCCCTCGGCTACCTCTTTCACCTCTTAGATTCCTGCCATGGGCGATAGTACAGTGTGGAATGAAGCCTGATCCTTTACAAGAGGAAGGAGAGGGCACAGAGGTTGCATTCCAAAGATGTTGCTGGAGCCTGCAGGTGGACCGCCATGCAACTGACAACTCAGAAATGTGATGGGGGAAACTGCAGGCCTGGGCCACCCATAGGGGCTGCTATATACAGTTACCTGAGCCTAGTAATTTGCAGTGATTGACTCTTGCAGGGCTTCAGAGTGTGATGGCATAAAGTGAGAGTGGGTAAGTTCATGGGTTGTTTTTTCCTGGTGTGAAAAGGCTTATCTCACAATGCCTCTGGGCTTAATGCAGGGCTCAGTCAGATGGGAGAATTAATTGTGGAAAATAGCACATTGCTTCACTATTGCTGCGGTGTTCATTTGTCCCCACGAATCATTCACAAGATTGTGGCATGGAAAGCTATCCGAGTTTGCAGTTCACACGAAGCATGCCTGCGAGAAAAGATGGTGGCTGTAAGTGAATTACTTGCCTTATTATCTCCCAAAAAGCTCCCTCCATTTCTCCCCCCTTTTTTTGCCATTAAATGACAGATGAGAAATAGCAACCTGCTGCTTGCAAACTTTTTTTTGCTCTGTTGGTTGAAAATAGTGCTCGATTGTGTGCTCAAAAACAACAATGGCAGCTCTGGCTGCTTTGTCGTCAGCAAGCCCGCCCCTGTGCACATCCCACCAATCATGTTTTGACTTCCTGGATGTACCCCAATTCAAATTAGTTGTTCAGACAGCCTGTTATGCACATTTTCACATACTTTAAGATCACGAGAAACAGTGAAAGCTGTTATCGCGAACTACTTGGAGTTTTAGGCCCTCTCCTTCCCAATATGGTGACTCCTGGCAGGAGCTCATCTGGACAAAAGTATGCCCTCCACATACTTTGAGGATTTTTTTCATCGTCTAAACAACCCCTAGTTGACATTGGAGGATGTTGTGTTTTGTGTGTTTCATGCTGTGTTGCTCTTCTCCATCTTATGGTTCTTTCCCCCTTTAAAAAAAAAAAAAAGTACCCCAAACATGGTTGAATACAGAAAGCCAAGATTTTAAGAGCTAAGTGCTCAGCTCCTTCTGTTTGACTGGACAAACTCACCTGTTTCATTTTTTCCCACATTCATATATATATATATATATATATATATATATATATCTACCAGGATACAGTAGTATGCTTTTTAGAAAGGACTAGTGGTCAGGAGAGGGGAGGAGAGTTAAGAACTATGGATAATCCTAGTAGCAGCAAGTACGAGAGGCAGTTGGTAATAACTTTTGGCCTATAAGTAATGAGCCATTGTTTCTTTCCCTGGTTAAGTGATGACAAGAGGCCAGACAAGAAGCCTGAGTGAATGAATACTTGAGGAGAATTCCCTACTGAGAATTTAAGGGCTCCCTGTGGTTACTTTTGCATCTTTCTCCTTTTAGCTCAACACCCCAGAGTGGCCACTTCAGAAACTATTCCCTTTGATTCCTGGCTTCACCTTCTTTTTTTCTTCTTCTTCTTCTTCTTCTTCTTCTTTTTTTGAATTATTTTATTTCAAAAATATAATCATAAAACAAATTGCCAAAACAAAATATTTAACTTCCTCTTCAACTGTGTTTGAACTTGAACTATATATATTATTATACAGCTATCCCTCTGTAGCCACGGATTTGGTATCCATGGATTTAAGTCTTCATGGCTTGAAAATATTCTTTAAAAAATAATAATCCAAAAAGCAAACCTTGATTTTGCCATCTTATATAAGGGGCACCATTTTGCTATGCCATTGCATATAATGGGACTTGAGTATTCATGGATTTTGGTATCCACAGTGGGTCCTGGAACCAAACCCCAGTGAATATGTAGAGACAACTGTATTTGCATCTCCAACAAATGAATTGAAACAGACATTTTAAAATTTGTTCATCATTTTTATTCTTAGTCTGAAAATTTGTATTTTTATAGGCAAGATATATGGGTTGTCTAAATGGTGAAAATACTCCTCACGGAATGCGAGGAGAATCCTATCTGTTGTAATGGGATCCTGCATCATTTCATCGTATTCGGAAGGAGGGGACAAAAAACGCCATTTACTCTTTGAGGAAAGCCTTTGCGACTGTTCCTGGAGTTTTTAAAAAACAGTAGAGGGATGTGCATGCCTTCCCTTTGGAACAAGTGATTCAATTTGATTCACTTTCCCATACGAGCAGAAGTGAAAAGCTGTTGGCACAGAGCCACCATGTTGGATTTTAACCTTAGCAAATGAGCACTAAGGTGATAAAATGAGGTGTTTTTTTTTTTTTCCCGTGAAGGCAAACTATTGCTCTATTGCACTTTTGGGAATAGTTTTAAAAATTTGGTGGAAGCAAATTGCAGTAAGTAAAAACATGAGTAATTCATTCATAGCCTCCATCTGGATCCACAGGCATGTGACGCTTATACATGCATGCAAAATACAACAACCATCAAGACAAATCGCAGCTGCTGCAAATTGCCATTACTGCAGAGCAATCCACTTCTTTTTCCCTTGTATAGGCAACCCCATACACACACACACAAACCTACAAGGCTTGGAAAGCCTTACTTTTTTGGACTAAAATTACCACAATCCCATAGCCAGTATGGCCACTGCTGGTGGTGCCTGTGGGATTTCAGTAGTCCAAAAAGCTAAGATCAGGAGCCTCACAACAATTTTATGATAGTTATGAAAGAGAAGGAGATGCTGTTTCCTTAAGTTCTTAAATTATTTTTCTTAATATTTCCAGATTTTTGTTCCCTAAGAGCAAGTTTCTAATTGATTAAGTGTTTATGTGGGGGGAGGAAGGTTTCATAGATCTCATGTCCTGCATCCCCTTCTGTAGCCTGAAGGTAAGGAGAAGGAATCTCAAGGTGAAAGTCTTAAAAAGTGTGTGCATACAGGTTGACCCCTGTATCCATGGGACCAGTATCCATGGTTTCACTTATACACATCTGAAAAAAATATGTTCTCTCTAGGCATTTTCTAGGTCCTCCAGCATGATTCTATGGTATGCTTCTGCCAGAAGTTGGGCTGGGGGTCATTTGTTTCAATAGGATTCTCTATTATCCATGGTTTCATGTATCCACGCTAAGTCTGGGAACATATCCCCCATGGAAAAGGGGGGCAACCAATATATATTTGCCTGACTTATTAGACATGGGTGTTGTCTAAATGGCGAAAATACAACTCATAGAATGTGAGGAGAATACAACCTGTCTCAATGGGATTCTGTATCACTCCACTTTATTTGGAAAGGCGGGCCCCCAAAACACCAGAAAGTACATGGGAAAAGTCTTTGTGGCTTTTCCTGAAATTTTTAAAAAACAGTGCAGGAAATGCATATTCCTGCTCATTGGGATGAGAAACCAAATTGATTTGCTTTCCCAAAATGAGCAGATGATTGGTGGGACATATGCAGTGGGTGGAGCTTGCTAACAAGGCAAGCGCCCAGAGCCACCATGCTGGATTTTTGCCTCAGCAAACGAGTGCTAAGGCAAAAAAATGGCTTTCCCCCTCTTTCGCACCATGGATATCTTTTTTTAAAAAATACTGTCCAGTAGTAGCAAAAGTAAGTAAAAATGCAAGTAATTCACTCACAGCTGCCATTTTGATTCACAGGCATGCCTGTTTGCACGGCAAATGCAGATAGCTTTGCATGCCTGCAATCTGCCAAAAAAACCCATTACGACAAATAGCAGCTGTTGCGAATTACCATTACTGCAGAACAACACGCATTTTTTTTGGCCTCATATATAGACAAGCCCCTGGTGTTTATTCATTTAAATGGCATCCTTGAATGCAACTGTGACTGATGCTTAATGTATCCTGCTAACTGACTTCACCAGGGGCTTCCCCTCTTGTGACATCACCCTTGTCAAATCACCACGGCCCAACTCCCTGGGACATCACAAGAGTCCACCCTAGATCTTAGACTTGACCCTAGGATAGTCCTGATCTGGTAAGCTAGGAGGGCTTTATGTCTGAAGTGTCAGGTGTTATAGCACACACCAGGTATCTAAACAGGTCCAGGTAGCTAAAATAAACAGCGGTGTTTTTCCTTCAGGCATAAGAACAAAGGAACAGACACAGGCTTGTGTCTAAAATAAACTTCTCAGTACTTGGGCATAGTGAAGTATCTCTCTGGCTTTTCTTTGCAAACGAAGATTCAGGAAGGACTCTTCCCACACTTTCTGCAAGCACGCTGATAACTGAAATGGCCAATCCGAGATAAACAAGTACAGTTGCAGAAAGCACAGCAGAAGGTCTCCTTGGGAGATGTTTCCAGGTTGTGATGCTTTCTGCATTGTTGTTTCTCTTCAAGACTTCTTCGGCGTGAGTTCTCAAATAAGGCTGCAGCATTGTGGATAGTGCGGATAGTGCCTTCCAATGTGAGGCCAGGGCGGACCATTGTTGGTGATCAATTTGGCCAAGCCTGAGATGTTGTTTCATGGAGTCCTTGTATCACTTTTTTGGAGTGCCCCTCTTACGCTGACCCGTGGTGAGTTCACCATAGAGTACTATTTTGGGGAGGGGATGGTCCTCCATCCCAGAAACATGCCCTGCCCAGTGCTGCTGTGTTCTCAATATCATGGCCTCAATGCTGGTGATCCCTGCTTGCTCAAGGATTGATAGTGAAGTATATTTACAGATATATACAGCATTCAGGAGAAAAACATCTTCACTCTGTGAAATCCAACACAGAACTGACAAGCTTAACTCAGCTCTGCACAACCCAGCTCCTGGGCTCTAAACCCAGCAATATTGATACATTTACCCAGCTAGCTTCTGCAAATTGCTGCCAGCTCACTCTGCAGCTCTCTGCAAACTGTTTGCTACATCTCAGCTTTTTACAGACTAAATCTACTGCATGTCCCAATATCCTGACATGAATTAGATCCACTGGGCCAATAGCAAGATCCTTTTACATTTGCTGTACTATCAGAATGTTGCAAAATAATGCTGATATTCTATATCACACACATAAAGAAAGAATTATTAGCAGGGATGTATAGGGATTAGCTTGTGGGCCCAACAGCTACCCAAAGTCTGAAGCAGCAAAACAGGAGCCCTTGCTGGGCTAGCAGTATTTGTCAGCACTTGTGATATAGAGGAGGCTTCTTCCTGACTTTACATCACTCAGCCCTGAGCAATTTGGCTGCCATATCTCATGCAATTCTGTCAATGACAGAAGCAAAGAGACCAGGATTTGGAAGAGAAAGGTGGGTGTCTGTCACATGACTAGGATGACACACTAGGGCCTTTGTTTCTACCCTCCTCTAGGGTTGCAATTGGGATCCGGCACTCCAGAGGGGAAGAGAGAAGGGGGACATCAGAATTGAATAATTTTTCAAACAGTCTAGCAGCGAGCAATGATAACCAGCCTCTGAAAGTTGTCTATGTATTATTCCATAATATCCCCTCTGCTCTGCTGAAAAAGAATAATTTCAGCCTGGTATCCCAACCGGTAATGAATTATTTTGTTCTCTTGGGCCATGTCTGGTTTGGAAGTCTAATGAGGCCACATCGAGTCTTCAGCAATGACAAGAACTGTCAACATAGAGGTAGCTGCACACAAGAATGAGAGACAATGCCAAGGACTTTGTCTCTCATGGGCCCCAGCCTCAGACCCTTGGGAAGAAAGATTGATACAGAGATGAGATTAGGCATTCTGGAGCCTGAGAATTTGCACTGTCTGAAGGATATGTGCCCTCTCCAGGCTAGGCTTCACTCGTGCTATCTCATAATTCCATACCCTCCAACTGTTCCGGTTTGGCAGCGGCATTCCCAATTGATCTCCTGTCCTTCCACTTTTCCAGTTGCTTTTAAAATGTCCCAGTTTCCTCTTTCTTCTTCCTACTTTCCCCCTTCACCTCCTGCTTACTTCCATTACTGTGAACTGATTTCAAAATGCTAAAGTACAATTGTCCCTTCATATTCGCTGAGGTTTGGTTCCAGGACTGCTCTGTGGATACCAACATCTGTGAATATTCAAGTCCCATTATATGCAATGGCATAGCAAAATGCTGTCCCTTATATAAGATGGTAAAATCAAGGTTTGCTTTTAGGATTATTATTTTTAAAGAATATCTTCAAGCCGTGAGTACTTAAATCCATGGATAACAAATCTGTGGATACGGAGGGACAACTATAATTTGCACTCACTTAACTGAGTGGGGGAGGCATAATGACCATAAAGATACATACGAGGTACATGTTGGGCTTAATGCCTATGGGGTGAGTGATTTGAGTGTTGTACTAAGGGGCATACCACACTCTGAAGTAAAGTGGAAGTACAGCAGGAAGGCTCCATCTTCTGTGCTGCTTTATTGCACAACGTCGTTGTTCTTTCGTTCCAGTCTCATGGGAGACCAAGGTAAAACTATGTCATTTTGCTAACCAGAAACACTCATTAGCAAAAAGATGCGGTTTTACCTTGGTCTCCCATGGGACCAGAACAGCAGAACACTGGAAGAACAACGTCATGCGGTAAGACAGCACGGGAGACAGAACCTTCCAGCTGCCCTACCATTTTACTTCAGAGTGCGGTAAGCCCCTAGAAGTCTGGAAAAGCAGAGTTTGAACCTCCCTCTCTCCATGGAAACCCACAGGGTAACATTGGGCAAGTCACACTTTCTCAGCCTTATAGTATCTTCTGAATAAATCTTGTCAAGAAAACCCTAGGATATAGTTACCTTTGGCTGGGGTTGACTTAAAGGCAACAACACAACAATTGTTTAAAATTGGTGGCTACTGTCTTCAGAGAGATCCAGAGACCTTGGCCCTTACTTGATAAACTGCATACAGGACTGTGATTTCCATTTCCTGATCCACAGGGTGGGTGGGAGGGAGGAAAACAGAGAGTTTATACATGTAATCATCACCCATTAAAGCTGTTTCTCAGCTGTTACTGAGGCCAACTTGGAGTCTAGTGTTTAGAAAAGTGGTTAAGTGGTTGTTAGAGCAAAAGGGCAACTTAACACACAGAGATTTTGCAGTTCAGGGCAGTGTCAGGATCTGCCTTTCCTCACAGGATGAGGCCCCTGCCTGCAGAAGCAGACACTGCCTCTCCTTGCAGAACTAGGTCCTGGCCGTGGAAAGTCTTGCAAGAACCAGGGCCAACTTATCAGGCACAGTCGGTTGCACTCACGCAACACACCTGGAGCAGCCAGGGGAACAGCTATTTAAGAGAGGGATTCTCCCCTCAGCTTTTGCTGTAGCAATATGGTCTTTTGTGCTGTCTGTGGCTGCTCCTTGGACCTTTACCTCCTATTGCTTCATCGTGTTTGGACCCTTGCTTGCTTCTCGGACCTGCTTTTGCTTTTAGCCCCTTGGATTCCTTCTACATGTTCTGACCTTGGCTTGTATTTGGACTTTGGCTTATTTGGACTCTGTTCCATGTGTTGTGTATTTCTATCTGTATTGGTCAGAATTCTGTATTAGCTGCTAAGTTACAAAGTAATTTCTCTTGGCCTTCTCCAAATCCTGATGGAAACATCCTTCAACCATGCTCCTATCTGGCAGAATGGACCTCCTTGTCCCCATGCAGCTGATATCCAGTAAAGCTGGTTGTGGCGGAGGATGTTACTATTGTAGCAATATAGGTCTCCCCTGCAGATATCCTCAGAACTAATATTCACAGTTTCAGTTATCCACAGTTGGATAACTGTGGACACATACCATAGGGACACATACCATAGAGTTGTATTGGAAAATGTCTAGGGAAGTATCTTCTAGAAATGGTTAGGTCCTCCAACATAACTCTTTAGTATGTTTGTACAGGAGGTTTATTTTAGTAGGGTTTGTTATTATCTATGGTTTCACTTATAAACAGTAAGTCCAGGAACATATTCCCCATGGATACTGGGGCAGGGGCACCTGTAGTATCACAGTTGTAACTAAGTAGAGATCATGAATATGGAACAGTTGCCTAGATTTACTCATTCATAACTGTTTTGTATTCACTCTATGTGTGTATGTGCCTTCAAGGCACCTGTCAACTTATGACAGTTCCCTGAATTTCATGGGGTTTTCTTAGGCAAGGAGTACCCAGAGATGGTATTGCCCATTCCTTCCTACAGCACCTGGTATTTATTGATGGTCTCCCATGCAAGTACTATCCAAGGCTGACCCTGCTTAGTTTTCAAGATCAGACAGGACCTGGTGCCTTTAGGGCATTTAGGCTAGTTTCCTATTCACTATCGCTACTTGATCATGATTTGATAGTATTGCCATGATACTAACTCCCACACCCATCTACTTTGCTGGGCATCCACTGCATGAGGAGCAGATGGTCCATTCTCTTGGTGATCGAGCATGATTGAATGACGTTCCCATCAGGTTTGTGGGGTCGGTTCAGGAGAAGTTAGTAACTAAATATCTGATACAGAATTCTGACCAATGTCTACATAATGTATACAGTTGTCCCTTCATATTCGCTGGGGTTTGGTTCCAGGACCCCCCTTGGATACCAAAATCCATGAATACTCAAGTCCCATTATATGCAATGGCATAGCAAAATGGCGCCCCTTATATAAGATGGCAAAATAAGGCTTGCTTTTTGGATTATTATTTTTTAAAGAATATTTTCAAGCCGTGAATGCTCAAATCCATGGATACCAAATCTGTGAATACTGAGGAACAACTGCAGATTCTAAATGAAGTGCTCAGAGCCAGTTCAAGAGATTTTGTTTTTTGCAAGGGAAGACCCATGCAATGGTCTCTTGAGGGTAATAACAGTTCATTAGCAAAACTAATTGATGCTTTCTTTTCCTTTAAGGGAAAGTTGCTTAAACGTCCACCAGCTGAAGAGGATTGCCTGCCCTGTGTCTATTGCTGGATTCTGCTCTCAAGCTATGATTCTTCCCAGCCATTATGCTAGGCAGCCATTTTGTGTGGCGTTGAGCAAAGCAACCTATAGACTGAGGTCAAAATTCTCAGCTTTTTCACTCTGAAATGATTCTTCTGCTGAAGTCTCTGGTGCTGCTGTGGAGTAACTAGTTTGAAAAGACAGGTGTCTAAAGTTCTATGTGCAATGCTTCCCACCCCCCTTTTTGTGTGTGTGTGTTTCTTATTTTCTCTTAATCCAAATGAAAAACATTTGTGTAAGGTCCAAACAGTTATCTCTGCAACTGCTGATTGTTTCGTCTCACTGGCTCATGCAATTTGATTTAGTCCAAAGGTTTCCAGCAACTGCTCTTGTAACCATGAATATCGAACTTTGAGGGCTTTAGAACTCCTGGCCAAAAGGGCTTCTTCATTTTCTTTTTCATCCTTTAACATTTCAAAACATTGTTCTGGCTGATTCTTCAGAGGGTATTTGCCAAGAAAAACTGGGAGAAGATAGGAGAGACCCATGATGAAAGCTTGAAAAAAACACATGCGCAAGCAACAAAAATATCTTGCTCAAAGAGAATTAATCTTGGCATCATGTCACTAGCAGGACTACGAACAGCAGAATATTTTTTTTGAAGTGCAACTATGGTTGCCAGAGTAAAAACACGAGAGGAGCTTTGTACCTATAATGGTTAGGTAGAAGAGAGAATTTCAGCATGTGTCACTTGTTACTTGGTTGTGTGACTTAGTAACATCTGCAGCCCCAAGTGCAACTGCATGGGTCTTTACCCTAAGGTTGTCAGGTTGCAACCAGGGGCCTTTTCACATTGTAAAATTATAGCACTGTGATTCCACTTTAGCTGGCATGGCTCCATCCTATGGAATACTGGGATTTGTATTTTAGGGAGGGAGTATGTAGCATTCTCAACCAGAGAGCTTCAGTGAGTGCCTCACCCAACTACAAACCCCATGATTCTGTAGAAACAGCCATGACAGTTAAAATGGAATTATAGTGCTATAATTAAGATTATCATATTACATTGTTATAGCACTATTATTCCACTTTAACTGCTGTGACTGCTTCCTGTGGAATTCTGAGATTTGCAGTTTAGGAAAGGGCATTTGGAACTCTCAGCCAGAGAGCGCTTAGACCTCACTAAACTACAAATCCCAGGATTCCACAGGAGGCAGCCAGAGCACTTAAAGTGGAATAATAACACTATAACAGTGTAATGTGAAAGTCCTTTGTCTCTCTTTTTCCATCTGGGAGATCTGATTGATCCTGTACTCTGGCAGCCCCTCCTAGGACCTCTGATGGCATAGTCTGTAAATTTGTGTTCTTCTGCTATTTTTAGTGTTGATTCATGTTACCCTTAAAAGATACCAGTTTTAACAGTTCTGACACAAAGCCAAGCATTCATAATATGTGTAGAGTGTTTTGTGGTTGTATCATGAAGAGTCCACAAATCAGCACATCAATGGGACAACCAAAAGGTATTCAAAATCTGATGAGCCAGAGGTATTGTAAATTGTGACATGCTATCTAGTTTTATTGATGGAAATGTGGACTTGAGAGGGGAAAAAGAATTCCAACAGCAGAAAGGCAGGATTGGCCTTTTTAGTCATCAGCGCGCTTGCAGAAAACACGGGATGAGTCCTTCCTGAATCTTCGTTCGCGAAGAAAAGCCAGAGAGAGAGAGAGATGACCTTTCCATTCAAAACACAAACTTTTTTCCTGGTTATTCCAAGTCTGAACCAACAGCATAAGCTTGATCTCTAAAGTCAGGGTCAGAAAGATGTCTGAACTCCCATATGCCCCCATTTCTCTAAAAAAAAAGATTGCCGCCCTCTGCTGGTTTGTGCAGGAAGAGCTCTGAGCCATTAGCTTCCTGTGCTCAACAACAAATCTTTAAAATAATAATTGGAGTAACAGCAGAAGCTTGACTCAGCCACAGTGAGACCCTTCGACAGCTGCACCAGCTGGCTTCCCACTTTCCCACTGAAGTTCTTATTTATTAGAATTATATGGGCATTATCTCAGCAGTAAAACAGAACATCTGGAACTGTTTCTTTAGCTGCCTCTAATTGCCTCATTATTTCCCCCCAGAAAGCATAACCTGCACTTAGGTAGCTGGCATGAAGAAATCCAATTGCTCTTTGTCACTTGTGACATCTCAGTGGTAATATTGATAACAAAGGCTGATGCAACTCTGGAGAAAGTAAAAATACAGGAGCCTGGAATCATGTTTAAATTGCAATTCATGCCTCCCAGCCTTCAGGTTTTATTGATGGTGCACTATTGTTTATTATGGCAGGGGGATGATGACTGGGGAGCAAAACACTGAAAGTGGTGAAGGATTGGTGGGTTGGGTGGCCTACTAAGGCCTGGGGAAGGCAAACATGGCTCCTGGACTCTTGGGGGTTTACCACACTCCAAAGAAAAGCAGCAAGGCAGCAGGAACTTTCCATCTTCCCTGCTGCCTTGCCACATCACGTTGCCATTCTTCCAGCATTCTTTTGTTCCAGTCCCATGGGGGGCCAAGCTAAAACCATGTCTTTTTGTTAATGGGATTTTCTGGTTAGCAAAAAGGCACAGTTTTACCTCGGTCCCTCATGAGACCAGAACGATAAAACAGCAATGCCATGCGGTAAGGCAGCAAGAAAGACAGAATGTTCCTATTGCCTTGCTGGTTTTCTTCAGAGTGCAGTAAGCCCCTTAGTAATATAATAATAATAAATTTTTATTTTTAACCCGCCCCTCTGCTCAGCAACCGGGCCGGCTTACAGCAAGATTAAAACAACATCAAGCTAAAACAATCCTTCCCCATCTTACCCTCCCACCCCTTAAAACTAAATTAAACTAATGGAGAGTTAAAACAAAGATAAAATACAATAAATAAATAAATAAAAGCAACGACGGCGAGGGGGTGGGTAGCAATCAGTCCACTTGAACCGGGAAGTTATTCCGGGAAGGCCTGCCGGAAGAGATCCGTCTTTAGCGCTTTCTTGAAGCTGTCAAGAGTAGTGATAAGATATCCATCTTATCCAGCAGGCCATTCCAAAGTCTGGGAGCCGTAGAAGAGAAGGCCCTCTGGGAGGTCTGCGACAGCCTAGTTTTCATAGGCTGCAGCAGGTTCCTCCCAGAGGACCGAAGGGCACAGGGGGGATCATATGGGATGAGGTGGTCCCGGAAATACGATGGACCCAAGCCATGTAGGGCTTTAAAGGTTAAAACCAACACCTTGTACTGTGCCCGGAAACTAATCGGCAGCCAGTGGAGAGATTTAAGCACAGGTGTTATATGCTGTCTCCTAGATGTACCCGTAATTAACCTGGCTGCCATATTTTGTACCAGTTGAAGTTTCTGGGTTAGGCACAAGGGTAGCCCCATGTAGAGTGCATTACAGTAATCCAAACGTGAGGTTACCAAAGCATGTACCACAGTTTCCAGATCCCTTGTATCCAGGTAAGGGTGCAGTTGGCGTATCAGCCGAAGCTGATAACAGGCACTTCTGGCCGTCGCACTCACCTGACTAGTCATGTGAAGTGATGAATCCAGGAGTACCCCCAGACTGCGAACACAGTCCTTAGAGGAGAGTGTGAGTCCATCCAGGACTGGAAGTTGTATTCCCAGACCTGGTTTCGGGCCTGTGACTGTCAGTACCTCCGTTTTGTCTGGATTTAGTCTCAATCTGTTTTTCCTCATCCAATCCATTACCGCTCTAAGACAGTCATTGAGAGGAGAGACACCATCTGAAGTCTGAGCCGACGGTCTGGTCATGGAGAAATATATCTGAGTGTCATCAGCGTACTGATGACACCGAGCTCCATGCCTCCAGATGATCTCTCCCAGCGGCTTCATATAAATGTTAAATAGCATCGGGGACAGAATGGCACCCTGAGGGACGCCACAATTAAGCTCAATTCTGGAAGAGCAGCTGTCCCCGAGCCTCACCCTCTGGGATCTGCCCGAGAGAAAGGAATGGAACCATCGCAGAGCAGTGCCTCCGATTCCTAACTCTCTCAGGCGGTCCAAGAGGATGGAATGATCTATAGTGTCAAAGGTTGCTGAGAGGTACAAGAGCACCAGCAGGGTCACATTACCCCTGTTGATGCTCAGGCGGAGGTCATCGGTTAGAGCGACCATGGCAGTCTCTACTCCATATCCTGTCCTGAAGCCGGTTTGAAATGGATCCAGATAATCGGTTTCATCCAAGATGGGTTGGAGTTGGGAAGCAACTGCCCTCTCGATCACCTTGCTTAAAAAAGGTAGCAAGGACACTGGTCTGTAATTGTTCTTGTCCAGGTGGTCCAGGGAGGGTTTTTTCAGGAGTGGCTTAACCGCCGCCTCCTTTAAACAAGATGGTACAATACCTTCCCTGAAGGATGCATTGATTGTGTCCTGTAGGAATACCCTCAATGCGTACCCCCCCTGGACGACCAGCCAAGATGGACAGGGATCAAGAGGACAAGTCGTCTTCTTCACTCTTCCAAGGAGCTTGTCCACGTCATTGGTACTCACCGATTGAAACTGATCCAGTAAAGTGCCATCAATGGAGTTGTTGGATGCCTCATCTATGGATTCTGTCAGAACATTGGCGTCCAAGTTGGCTCTTATCCGTGAGATTTTATCTGCAAAGTGGATATTAAATGCATCACAGTGTGCTGTTGTCGGGTTAAGTAGGGGATTTGGCGCAGGAGGAGCCCGTGTCAGCTCCCCCACCACCTTAAACAACTCTGCTGGATGGGACTCTGCAGATGCAATATGTGCAGAGCAGAAGGATCTCTGTGCTGCACATATTGCCTCCCGATAGGAATCAAGATGCTTCCTATGGCGAGTTCTGTCGGATAAGAGTCGAGTCTTCTGCCACTTGCACTCTAGCCGTTGTCCAGTTCGCTTCATCCTCCTAAGCTCCTCTGTGTACCAGGGCTTACGATTAGAGGCGGGCTGGAAAGGACGCTTGGGAGCGATTGTGTCGATAGCCTTGGTAAGATCAGTGTTCCAGATGCTGACCAAAGCCTCTACAGAATCACCGGCGTTACCAACCATTAAACGCTCTAGGGCTTTCTGGAAACCAATTGGTTCCATTAGCCTTCGAGGGCTGACTGTTCTAATGGGTCCACCACCCCTGGAGGAGCAGACAGTGGCTCTTAGTTCCATCTTGACCAGGAAGTGATCCGTCCATGACAATGCGGAGGTTTTTGTTACCTCCGCCCACGGATATTCCTGTTCCGTACTGAAAATTGCATCGAGGGTATGACCTGCACAATGTGTGGGCCCATCAACCAATTGGGATAGGCCCATGTTTGTCATGGTTTCCATGAACTCCCGAGCCGCACCGGTTAGATTCGATACGCTGGTCTCTAGTGGAATGTTGAAATCGCCCAAAACCAAAAGTCTGGGCAACTCCAACAACAACTCAGAGATCAGCTGGGTCAGCTCAGTTAGGGAGTCTGTTAAGCAATGGGGTGGCCGGTATACCAACAGAATCCCCAAACTATCCCTGGTTTTCAGGCTAAGGTACATGCACTCGATGCAAGCTGTTTTCCAGATAGGCTTCCTGATCAAGTTTAAGTTGTTTCTATGAACCAAGGCCACACCGCCCCCCCCCGCCCACTTTCCCTTATCTGCTCGCTGACTGTATACCTGACCGGGAGAGCCCGTGCCCATGTTGCAGCGCTGGCATCTCCCAGCCAGATCTCGGTAAAGCATGCCAGATCGGCGGCCTCATCCACTAAGAGGTCATGTATAATATGAGTCTTATTTTTAACCGACCTGGCATTGCAAAGGAGCAGAGTAAGGGGCTGTGGAAAGGATGGTACGCTCTCCAAATTATTCTGGGAAACAGAGTGAACTGAAGAAGGGATAGATATTAAGCATCGGTCCCTTCTTCTTTTGTAACATTTCTTCACTCTGTTGCCGCCATACCTTCCCTTCCCCCACACAACCTCAATTCCTGTGCCCAGACCACTCCCGGCTCCATTATATGGTGGTATTGATAAGTAATCCGTGTAAGCAGTTCTTGTAGCTTCATGGTGGAAGAAGAGGGCATGGCTCCCAGGCGAAAGCTCATCCACCCCAGCCAGGTCTTGACCCTCAGCTTATAAGCAGCTCTTGTAGCTTCAGGGTGGAAGCAAGGGGCGTGGCTCCCCAGCAGAACTCACCCAGCCCAGCCAAGGTATCTACTCTAGCAGGCAAGCAGTTCTTGTAGCTTCAGGGTGGAAGCAAGGGGCGTGGCTCCCCAGCAGAAACTCACCCAGCCCAGCCAAGGTTTTGACTCTAGCAGGCAAGCAGCTCTTGTAGCTTCAGGGTGGAAGCAAGGGGCATGGCTCCCCAGCCGAAAATCACCCAGCCCAGCCAAGGTCTTAACTCTAGCAGGCAAGCAGCTCTTGTAGCTTCAGGGTGGAAGAAGGGACGTGGCTCCCCAGCAGAAACTCACTCAGCCCAGCCTTAGGCATTCACTCCACTGCACCACACTGTTATAGCGCTATTATTCCACTTTCACTGCTCTGGCTGCCCCCTGTGGAATTCTGGGGTTTTTAGTTTAGTGAGGCCTAAGAGCTCTCTGGCTAAGAATGATAAATGTCCCTCCCTAAACTTCAAATCCCAGGGTTCCACAGGAGGCAGCCAGAGCAGTTAAAATGGAACAATAGTGCTATAGCAGTGTAGTGTGATAAGGCCCAAATTGTCTACCCTATTTATATTGAACAATGAAGGTGCAGTCCAGGCTACTGCAACAACAAACTGAAAGTCTTCTTTGAAAACCTCCAATCAAGAAGACTCCACGGCCTTCTGAGGTAGTCTAGTCCAATGCTGAATAATTCACACCATAAAGAGCTTCTTGCTAATACAGTCAGCCCTCCGTATCCATGGATTCCGCATCCATGGATTCCATCATCCCTGGCCTGAAAATATTCCAAAAAAATAAATTCCAAAAAAGCAAACCTTGATTTTGCCATTTAGGATAAGGTATAGCATTTTACTATAGCATTTTATATAATGGGACTTGAGCATCCATGGATTTTAGTATCCATGGGAGGGTGGTGGTGGTCCTGGAACCAAACCCTAGCGGATATCAAGGGTCCACCATATTTAGTCAGAATCTTCTTTCTTGTGTTTTGAAGTGTTGTTTCGTCAGGATACTTATGCTTTTAAATATAGTGGGAGAAAACATTCTTAGAAGCTGGTCTGATAATCTCCCTAGACCATATTTTAGTAGTTTGCAAGGGGGACCTTTTCAAATGAATTGTTGAAATTGAGATATACTACATCCACAGCATTCCCCTGACTTACCAGGCTTGTAACTATCAGAAAGAGAGAGACTATTCGTCTGACATAACTTGTTTTTTTGAGAAACCTGTTCTGCTTTAGTAATAACAGCATTATTTTCTAAAAGCTGATAGACTAGAACCTTTCCTGGTACTGATGTCAAGCTGATGGGTCAATAGTTGTTCAGGTCTTCATCTCCCCCCACACCTTTTGAATATGAGAAAGGTTTAACTACACAGGGTCAAACTAGATGTTACGTGGTCTGTACCTTCCTATGAATTATCCCATTTTTCTTCAGACAACAGGGTTCCTTTAGGAATGTATGCTTCAGTAAGCAGACTTGCAAATGAAGCTCATGCTTACTTTCTAATAACAAATTACAAAACAAATCATGCTAAATGCAAGATTTGTAGGTAAGAAAAATTACATGCTCTGATGAATAGCTTTTATTACTTGAGGAAGCATGTCTTCTAAAACATACTATGCGTGCAATGCATTTCTGCTTGCCATGCAGTTTCATCTGCTCCTTTTTGCCAAGGATTGTAATCTTCTACTACTATCAGTTGTTCAGTTCCTTTGTCCCCTGCTACTTTTCAAGAACACTTTTTAATATATATATATATATATATATATATATATGTAGTTGGTGTGACTCCCTGAAGTCACCTTTCTGGTTTCAAGCAGCTCTGCACAGCTCCTGCAAATGGGGAACACTGAAGGTGACAGATCTCAGTGAAATGCTGTCATGCCTATAACAAACTCCATCAACCAAAATGTCTAATGGAGTTTGGTGGACACCAGAGCTTGTAAAATTACTTTTAAATAGTGTTTAGTGCCATTCATAATTCCAAGGCAGAAAAAAATATTTAGTTACTCTTATATTACAATTTTTGAAATTCAGTTTTCGAACAGTTGGCATACAAATGGTTCAAACCAGCACTTGTACCATGTGATCTTCCTCCTCCGCCAGTCTGTGAGACCATGGAGTTTATCAGACTAGCAGCTCAAAAAGCTGTAATTACACAATTGAGGAAAGCAGAAACATAGTGGCATGATTACAGTAATTATCACATGTTGCTGTAATTGCACGATACTACCACCATGGAATTATTACACAATCACAACTGGTGTTTTTTTAAAAAAGATTTCAGCTTATGCTACAGTAACACTCCTCTTTGCATTACTGTCTAATAACACTTTGTGCTGGCTGTGCATGCACTTTCAAGAAAAATTTTCTCTTACTTCCATGATTTTACATCACCAAAAATTCAGCTATTCTTGCAAGAAGATGTGACTTCAGTTAAAAACAACAAAAACAAATGAATAATGAAAGAACTTCACAAATAAATACTTAAACAAACATAAAAACATACCAAGAAAAGGCTACAATTCATTAAAACAGTGTCCTGTTGGTCCTCTTCACGTTCTCCTCTAGACGTTTAATTAGGGAAAGGGACGCGGGAAAGAGGACCTCCCATTTACACTGGAATCACATGATTTCGCACACTCATCAATACAGGAAAAAGAGCAATATTGAGGGCTATTGATGGGTTTTGCCCATCAATGAAAAGTTACACTTAATTAATGGATAGACCACACATGGACCAAAGACGGACATTGGAGATTATCAGACGTGGCAAAAACGGCATCAGAACATCACTAGAAGAACAGGAAGGGGCAACCTTGCCAGACAACATTGTCTTCCAGCATCCCAGGGACGTAGCACGGGCATCAGTAAGTCATCCCATTATATTGGTGGCTTGTCCCCGTCAATAAAAAGGGAAACCTCATCCGCAGGAGCGCTACACCCTAGGCAATGCTAAAGGATGTGGTGTCTGGTAAGGTGGCCCTTTCTGGTCTTCTAGCAATCATCTGATGTGGTTAGGAATGTGATTTTTTGGCTCATTCCCCCATGTCTGATAATCTCCATAGTCACTGTGCGATAAGGGGAAGCTGATGGTGCTACTATCCCATTGTAATTGTGTGATGTCCTCCTTGTGTGGTAAAGTCCAAAATTCCCATAACTATAAAAGCAGCTTTGAAAACTACAGTTACTCCACACAAAAAGATGCATGTGTGTTTATTTATATCCCATGCACGCACACTCTTTTCAGGCATTACATGTACTGTGACTTTTAGTTGCTCTTATAGTTGCAGGATGAGTGTATTATGCACACCCTGTAACAATAAAAGTAACTGAAATAATGTATGCCATTTGCATGCACACGGCAAAGAAGCTCTGCCAGCAAAGAGGGGCCACCCAGTTCCACTTGCTTTCATCCTATGCCCTCTCCTCTCATCACCTTCTTTCTCCACTGTCTTAAATTCTCATTAATAGACCAAGAGCTCTTAATTATTGTCTGTGCCTTTCTGCAGTGCTTTCTGATGGTGGCGCAGCCTGGGGCCTTCTCAACAGAGGGAAACATGTTTCCTTGAGATCATCACAAGCCTTGCGGCTTTCCTTGCATGAATAATCCCCTTGTTTTCTGTCTGGAGTGGTTTGGAGTGTGGAAGGCTGAGAAAAATGTATGGAGTGGAGAGAAGGCGGGTGGAGGGAGAGAAAGATTCACTTTCTCTTCAGTGGTGAGCTGGTAGGGGGTACAATCAGATACCATCCCAAGCAGGGAAGACAGCAGCAGTAGCAGCCAGAATATGCATGCCATGTGTATGAAAGAGGGAGTGAACAAGCGAGCAACAAATCTGCATGTGAAAAGAAATTCTTGGCCACAACCTCAGCTTTTCACAGGGGCGACCCCTGAAGGTGGTTTCTTTTGTGACCTCCTTAAGGAGTTGGTACAGCGCAGCCAGTCAATTTTGCCTGCCATTGTATGACCCACTTCATCCTTTAAGGATTAGACACAGCCTTGACAATCCCCAGGGGGACTTGGCCGATGCAAGAGCCTTTCCCTTCCTCTGCCTCAGCAGCTATAATATATTCTGTTTGACTGCTGCCTAAGTACGAATAATATACTTGGCTTGTTTGCAGGACAGAAAGGTTCCAGGAACACTGTCTGGTTAGTTTCAAACCTACTCCCAATTCTAGGAATAGGTGGGAGTATTAAACTGCAAACTAAGCAAGCCATTTCCTGTGTAGCAATTTGTTTTCACCTGGGTACACAGAGGAAGGATAGATGCTTTGTCTTTGCGCTTTTTCTTTTTGTAGCCTCTGCTGTTGAAACTCTGCAGTGGGGCAAAAAGAAGGCAAGAATGACTAAAGGCTGTTACCCAAATTGTGTGGGGTCTGCGAGGATCCCGCTAGTGTCCAAAATTAATATGGGGAATATTTAATTAGTTCAAATATGGCACCGAGGGGCCGGGTGATGGCAGGCTCTTTTAACCTATGTATATCAGTAGTAACGGAGGAGACTCTAAGCCAAAATGTACAATTAAATTATCTTTATTGAAAATTAGTATCAACATCATTCACGCAAACACTCAGGCTTCAGTCAATCACACAAGGCTGTCAAAGATAGTAGGAAGTATTGGGAAAGAGGAATAGAGTAAGGGGATTGTGGGTTATACTATACTGATCCTGTAGAGCTGAGATCACAAAGTAAACCAAAAATGAGGGGGTCCAGAAGACAGAATGTCTACATAGTCTGACGTTAAGTCAGGAGGAGGTGGAACTGTGCGCACTTGGGTGGTGTTTGAGGGTGATATTTATATGTGACAATTCCCCTGAAGGGATGGGATTTTCAGTGGAATACTCAGAGGTTCCCAGGATTAGACAAAAGGTGCTCCAGAACAGTTAATAATTGTTAATGGTCGATGTGTTTAGAACTGAATAGGAGCAGGCAAGGTCTTTTGTTGGAAGGGGATGAGGGAAGGGGGGACTCATTTTACAAGCATCAAGGACTCTGCTATCGTTGAGTGGATTAGTGAATGACTCACCTCCAGGTGTTAATCTCTGACCTGAGTATTTGTTTGGGGGATTTCCAAAGGCCCATCCCTTGGTTATATGTGACTTTAACCTTGGCATTTGGGGATCCCTGGTTTACTTGCTAACCACGTGGAAAGCCACAGTAAGCCAAAGTATTAAACACTGCCAATTATTTGATATTCCAAGATGGGGGCTATCAAGGTAGGTAACAGGGCTTTTCTACACCAGCAGAGACAGCCTGCGGGAAGCCCAGAGTATTCCTTTCCCAGAGCTGTCCCAGATTCCCCCTGTTACCAGAGCACTACGTACTGAGAACGGGCAGCTGTCATCACATGCGTCCTGCTGTATTGCCCAGCACTGCTGTCACTGCTGGTGTATACCGCATTCCCTGAAGCCAAAAACAGGGTTCCCAGCATTGATCAAATGCTGGGGGCCTCAGTGTGACCTCAGAGGACATGGTGCATGCCAGCTGCGGGCGATATAGCAGGATGTATATGATAACAACTGCCCATTCTCGGCATGGGGTGCTCTGAATTTTCCTGGAAGAGCCAGGGTTAATGGGAGCTTAAAAAAAAACATTTTAAGGGGGAGTGGGGAGGTTACACCATTTTGGCTACTGAACTGGCCAAACATCATGAGGACTGTTTGGTTCAAATTTGGGGGTTTGGCCCACTGTGGTCTGCACAGATCTCCCAAGAACAGCCTCAAAATGTTGTATTAGGCTTGTATAGACAAGCACTGGGCGAAGTGGATCCATCTGCTTGCTTTGGCTGGCAGTGAACTGCAAGAAGGCAAACCCTCTGAAAACAGGTCTTAGGAACTTTACTCTCGACAGAATTTTGGTAGTTTTGTCAGCAGTTGGCCAGCAACTTACCATGCTTTAATGCCACCAGAGGGAATGCCTAGAGATGTCTGTATTATAGTTACTGGCTATATTTACTGAGTGGCCCAGAAGGACAAGGATACAATACAGTTCCAGCTGGTCCTATAAAGCTGGATCCAGGTTATTGAACTTAAGTTCCACTGACATCTTGAGAACATATTAGGGAGACTTAATTGAAATCCCATTGATTTCAGGGCAAACTAAATGGCTCTCTCCTCATATGGATTCCGCTGAATTCTCCCTGGCCCCTCAGTTTAAACAACTTGTATGACTTAAGTTCAGACTCTGTGCACTTCTTCCTGAGTGACTGGATGGATGGTTTACCTCTGTGGCTGAGAGTGTGTGACTTGCCCAAGGTCACCCAGCAGGTTTCCATGACTGAGTGGGGATTCAAACCCTGATCTCCAAAGCTAATCCAAGGCACAAATCACTACACCATGCTGGCTCTCTCCCAACTTATTACAGAAGTAAATATAGTGGTTGCCTACATATTAAGCATATGCAGAGGTCCAAAATTTGCAACGAAGCCTAAATCCAAAAATAGAATTACTGGTAAGAAACAGCTTTAGCACTACTTCCAAAACACTCTTTTTCAGAGATAGGAGACCATTGGGACAGCTGTGCTCTCTTGACACTGCACATCCTGAGGTTCTGCCATTCCCCCCCCCATATCCTCTTGACCCTGGTCACATGAGAGAGGTCACGGCCACAAAAGGTTAATACCCTGTCACGTGGGGTTAAGGAGTTGTTTGCTCAAGTGGCTACTGTTGCATATTTTGCCCTTTGCTTATCCCTGGAACTCTGTCCTTCCCTGCTAACTCATAAATAGAGTACAGTATATCTAAATGACATAGTCTAGTGTAAGAACTCTGCTCCCAATGGGTAACGAAGCAGAGCTAGGGAAAGTTTTTTGGACTTTCACTCCCAGAATCCCCAAGCCACTACACATTTTTTTTGCACAAGAAAGTTGCTTTTTGTTCAGAAAATAAGTTTTTCCACCCCACCCAGCAAGTTTTAGCTGTTAGGATAATGTTCCTTATTATCTCAGCAGGGTATGTTGATGTGCTGAGACACCCATTTTTGGTCGAGGCTGAGAAAATTGGTGATTATTTCCATCCCTGTTCTCCGTATATGTTATAAATGGGTACAATGTAGCAAAAAGTAACTATTTCAATCCAATAGATTACAGGGGGAAGCCTAAGCATATCTGTGCTCATATCTCTTCCAATGAAGCAAATGGGACTTGAAGGCCTAAAACTTTGGCTTGATTGCATCCAGATTGAATCCTCAATTTAACTTGCTCTATACAGGTCGACCCCTGTATCTGCAGGTGATGTGTTCCAAGATCCCGTGTGGATACCTGAAACCGTGGATAATAGGGAACCCTGTTATTTTCAATGAGACAGGCACCAGAAGTTGATCATAGAATCACATTGGAGTACCTCGAAATACCTAGAAAGAACATATATTTTTTTTATAGGGATAACTGAAAGCATGGATACCAAATCCATGGATATGGGGGTCAACCTATAGTATCCAATTATTTACTGCTCTAGGTGAGCAAAATTACTAAAAAGCTATTTTTCCTTATTTCTGGAATAAAACAACTACCTCCTCTGTCTTGGGCATAAAGTTCTTCTTTCCGAAGAATAAGAACTAGGAATATTTTTTTGTGACAAACTTTGAGATTCTCATATCAAGCTAAGATTAAAAGAAATCCCTTTCTCAGTTTTGTGCTTTTAGCAAAATGTGAAGCAGAAAATGTCTGGGGTTCATGTCAAACATGTTTAGCCATTGCAAAGATTTGCTTTTGCAGGGTTGAGCTGCAAAGGCTGTTGATTAAATTATCATTTGAAAAATGAATTCAAAATTACCTTCCTCCAAGTCCATCCTGTTTTTCTTCTGAGATTTTCTGTTTTCTCAGTAAAGTCTGTACTACTTCTTTCCTTGGATCAGTGATTTGTTCATCTGAGATGATCTGTTATAAACCAAAAGCAATATGTAATAAAGCATAAAATAATGCAAAATATTGAATCTGGGTTTTTCAATAGGATGTGTATTTTGAATGTTTTCTGGATTATGATTTTCTGGACAATGGCACTTCCCATAATGCAATTTCAATGAACTGAGACTAGGGAAAGTATGGATCCGTCTATGTTCGGTCTGTGTCAGTCTGTTCACTCCAGTTTCCACATCATTTTTCAGTTTAACACAAACAAACATGAAACATAGACATTTGCATTTATTACAATCTGATGAGAATATAGGAAGCTGATTCCAAAGTTATGGAAAATCTTAGCACAAACACAAAACTTGTTGTGCCCTGCAGATGGCAGCACATTTCTCCAGAGAGTGCCATTTTTGTGTTCATTTGAGCAGCTACAGTCTCACGTTTTTTTGGTTGATATTGTCATTCTGCATTTTGAACAAACAAACAAAAAAAAATGCACCCAAATAGTTGTGTTGGGAGGACAGCAAGACTATGGCCACTGATGCCAATAAAAACAGGTGGAGAAAGGAAGTAGAATTCCTTGCAATAAGCCATAAGGGAGTGTTTCATCCCAAGCATCAGCTGAATCCATCTGGGATCCAGCAAATTTAATAGACATGGATGGAAAAGGATCCCTTGATGACCTAGATGCTCATTCATAGGAAGGATTGTTTGTTTCAGTTCCTGCTTAAATCTCTGTGGGATCCCAATAGTACAGTGACTTAAGAGCTTGTTCACAGGCTGCTTGTGGTCAGCACTCCCCCCCCCAAGGAAAATGCATATGGCTTTTAAATAATGTTCTCATGCATGCATCTGCCATAATCTGTGGCAAGGCAAACTGTCTTGCTTGTGAACATTTAACAGATGGACTCATCTAGGTTTTGCCCTCTGGGTGTACTTAGGGGAATAATCAGACGTAAAGTTCTCTAGTGTCTTGTCCTGTCCCAAAACTTACTGGCAGTTCCAGTGCTCATTTGATTCCTCCCCCCATGCCTTTCCCTCCCGTTTGCTCTCTAGTTTCCTAATTGGACAGCAACCCTGAGAATCCCAGTAGGCATGCTGCTTGGAGCATCCTGGTGGTTGTAATCCAAAAAAAAAAAAACTTTTCCAGCTCTGGTCTGTTCCAAACTGCTATAATTCTGCAGTGTGGATAAATCCTGAGGATGTATCCACATGTGATTTTTTTTAAGCTACTCTAGCTGTTCAGGCATTGGGCGGCTGCTTCAGAAGTATGTAGAGGTACTGGACTGATATATCTAAATATCTGGAAAACAGATGGGGGAGAGTTGCAGCAATCAATAACCTATAAAAATAAGGATAAGAAGAAATTATATAAGTAAAAGCATGTCAAGGGAAGGGGGAGGAAAAAGACAAAGGTTGAGTAAGATATCCTTTGATTGAAATATGAATGTTAAAATGATAATGATGGGGAAATACTATGAAGAATTTGAGTATGATCCTAGTTAATAGCAACAAATCGAACTTAATTGTGGTAAAATTAAACAATACTAAAGAAACTATTGGGAAAAAAATATGCAAAGGATGTACAGCAAGAGTGAAATATATGTAGGATAAGTCAGATAGGAGATCAGATATTATAACACACTAGAATAGACACAGTACAAGATGAGGAAATAAAAATATAATTGTAATTATTACTGATTATATTTATATAGTAATATGCAAAGTGATGGAGAAGGTATATTTATAGGAAAGCTAATTTAACTGTATGTACTGTTTTTTAAAGACAGTATTACGATATTTTATAACAAAATGGATATATTTATATCCAATAAATTTTTTTTAAAAGAGAAGTATCTGGAGGTACTAAGGAGGACCTCTTTCATGGGTACAAGGCAAGAAGTGAGTTCACAAATTGACATAAGCCTATGGACACTCCCCAGTAGATGTGTCCCTGCCACTGTGATCCATGTCTTACATCCAAACTCTTAAGAACCTTTAATTGATTTCCTCTAGTCCCACTACCTTCACAGGCATGGCTGGTGAGGAGCCTGGAGAGAGGTTCCTCAGTACCTCCTTCCAGGCTATGAAACCCCCTCCTAAGGGATGCTTGGTTGGTCCCCTCCCTGCTCTCCTTCCAGAGACAAGCCCAACACCTTCCTATTTAAACTCTTCAGTTTTTAATCTGGCTGGGATAGTGCAAATGGTAAGTTTTGAAGTGCTTTTAATTGTTTCAAATTAATGTTTTATTTAAGGGGGATTGTTTTTAATGCATTTTTTACCCCCCAAAAAAATGTATTCCAGATTGTTTTTAGCTGTATTGTTTTAACGTATGATGCAATCTGCATTGGGTCGCATATGGGAGAAAATCAGGTTAGAAATTAAACAAATAAAAATGTTAAAAAAAACTCATGGTATCAGAGGAAGAAGAATGTGTTAAATTTTTAAATCCCATCTTTATCTTATTACAGAGCTATAGTAGACATTGCATTTGTAGTTAAGTTCTTCTTGGGATAAAATCAGGGATCATTTCATATGTAATATAGTAAGATCCCTGTATCCACTGATTCATTATCCACTGTTCAATTATCCACAGGACACAAAACAGCACACTTACCATAGAGTCTTCCTAGAAAATGTGTCCTCTCTAGCCATTTTCTAGGTCCTCCAAGGCAACTCTATGGTATTCTAAACCAGAAGTCCCATTATTTTCAATGGTGTTTGTTATTATCCACAATTTTCGGTATCCACGGGGGGCCCCAGAACAATCCCCAGCGGATATGGGGGTCCTACTGTAATGTGCATCAATGAACCCTCAACATGCCCGGGGAGCCCTAGTTGGATTATCTCTGCTTTAAAGGATTTTTATTTTTATGTTTTGGAAAAACACAAGCTAAGCTGAAGCAAGCATTTGGTGAACCCGCCAAGTGGCAAACTTTTCCCAGAAATTCAGTGGCCCATTCCGGACTTATAATAGTTTTCTAGGAAGAAAGCCCAAGCAGAGGGGTTGAGGGGTGGGGGGTGTGTGAGGAAGGCAAGTGTTGTGTTTAATGAGGTGACTTCCAGTTGTAAATGAAACAGAGGGCGGGGTACATTGTGTGAACTCTGACCCCTGCTGTCCATCTCAGCTTTTATCCGGGAGTTTTATGAGCTGCATAAGCCTCTCTGAGAGACCCACCACAGCTTTGGAGCATTGCAGCCCTATTTTTTAAAAAAAAGCAAGGGGAGAAAGACAGACAAGAGCTCTTGTGCAAAAGGAAGAGAGGATAGGTGAAAACATCTCATTTGTGGAGTAGACAAGAAGCAGGAGAAGCTGAGGGCAGAATCATAAGGAATTCAGAACTCTTCTCTGGTTTGACATTGAACTTGTGCCTGCCAGCCATGGATTTTCTTTCAGCCTTCGGTATTTCCCCACCCAACACACACACACACACACACACACTTTAATTCCCACACAGAATGAATGTTGTGCCCTTACCCAATGGACAGCTCCTTATGTTCGTATCCACGACTGCTTTGCAGGATTTAAATGGACTCATTTGTCGTTAAAATATAACAAGAGGGGCAATGCAAGGATTCAGCTAAAATGCAAAAAGCATGTGGGGGAAATAAAGTATCGCTTAACTCTTCGTTCATGAATATTGGGGGCGTGACGAATATCCTTTAAATCGTGGGCTAACTGTAAGGGACAGACTATGGGTGTATCCACACTACACAAATAATCCTGTTTGAAACGGGATTATTTGCCATGGCTCCTTCCTATGAAATCCTGGTGTTTCTGGTTTAGTGAGGCACCAGCACTCTTTGGCAGAGAAGGCTAAAGACTTGGTGTAACTACAAATCCCAGGATTCCGTAGGAAGGAGCCATGACAAATAATCCCATTTCAAACTGGATTATTTGTGTAGTGTGGCTTGCCCCTATGATTTGTATTTTACTGTATTGACAAATTGGAGCGTGTCCAGAGAAGGGCAACTAAAATGGTGAAAGGTCTGGAAACGATGCCTTATGAGGAGAGACTTAGGGAGCTGGGTATGTTTAGCCTGGAAAAAAGACGGTTAAGAGGCGATATGATAGCCCTGTTTAAGTATTTGAAGGGATGTCACGCTGAGGATGGAGCAGGCTTGTTTTCTGCTGCTCCAGAGACTGGAACACGGAGCAATGGGTGCAAGCTCCAGGAACAGAGATTCCACCTCAACATGAGGAGGAACTTTTTGACAGTAAGAGCAGTCCGGCAGTGGAACACACTCCCTCGGAGCGTGGTGGGGTCTCCTTCCTTGGAGGTCTTTAAACAGAGGCTGGATTGCCATCTGTCGGGGATGCTTTGATCAAGATTTCCTGCATGGCAGGGGGGTTGGACTGGATGGCCCTCGTGGTCTCTTCCAACTCTGCAATTCTATGATTCTATGATTCTATGTTCTTTTTTAAAATTGTAAACTGCCTTCAGTCCCAATTTGGGGAGAATGGTGGGATAGAAACAACAACAGTTGTTGCTGCTGTTGTTGACTTGAATCCTCTTGGTGTCTTTATAAGTGCACTTAGGTATGAAGGAATTGGAATTAGACAGTCTCATAGGAGATTTTCACACGTCGAAAATATCGCCGCCAGAAACCGGGACAGAAATATTTCTGTCCCGGAAGCAGCGCCGCGGTTCGCACGCTCACCTCCCTCTCCCGTTGTTCCGTCGTCCTCGCTTTGGGTTTTTCCTCTCTCTTCCGGAATATTTTATTAACGGCAAACTCCCGTTAGTAAAATATTCCAGAAGAGGGAGGGAAAAACCCAAAGCGAGGACGACGGAACAATGGGAGAGGGAGGTGAGCGTGCGAACCGCGGCGCTGCTTCCGGGACAGAAATATTTCTGTCCCGGTTTCTGGCGGCGATATTTTCGGTGTGTGAAAATCTCCATAATGTCCATATCCAGTAAGAGATTGCTGTTGCATTACTATTTAGGGGAACGGACAAAATGACCAATTTGCATCAGGACTGAGGCACAACGGCACCTGATCAGCATCTGTCCCAATGCACATTGGTCCTAATGCGCATTGGGTCCCATTATGCACCCATCTCATTGCGCATCAGGACATCAGCTAAGGAGTGCCAATGTGTATTGGTAAAAACCCACGCACGTTGAGACACTCTTGCTTGTGGCCTCTTTCACATCTTCACAATTCACTAACAGGATTTCAAGCACCTCTGCTCCATAGCTAAGTACATGTAAAGTTATGCAGCACAGATAACGATAGGGGATTCTGGCCACTATTATAGTTATTATTATTCCGGTGGTTGTTGTTATTTACATCCTTCCTTTCCCCCAAAGTCATGACTCAAAGAGGCTTACAAATTCAAACAAGTGCAATATGGGTTTTTTTTTTTAAAAAAAAATTACTCCTGATCAAAGCAGACCGAATGAATCAATGGAATTTTCTCTCTCTCTCTGGCTTTTCTTTGCAAACGAAGATTCAGCAAGGACTCATCCCGTGCTTTCTGCAAGTGCACTGGTGACTAAAAAGGCCAATCCGGGATAAACAAGTCTGGTTGCAGAAAGCACAGCAGAGGGTCTCATTGGGTGATGTTTCCGGGTTGTGATTCTTTATGTGTTTTGTTTCTCTTCAAGACTTGTTCAGCATGAGTTCTCAACTAAGGCTGCAGCATTGTGGATAGTGCGTCTCCATGCCTCCTGATGTGAGGCCAGGGCGGGCCATAGTTGGTGATCAATTTGGCCGAGCCTGAGATGTTGTTTCAGGGAGTCTTTGTATCGCTTTTTTGGAGCGCCCCTCTTACGCTGACCTATGGCGAGTTCACCGTAGAGTACTATTTTGGGGAGGCGATGTTCCTCCATCCTAGAAACGTGCCCTGCCCAGCACAGCTGCGTTCTCAATATCATGGCCTCAATGCTGGTGATCCCTGCTTGCTCAAGGACAGCAACATTCATCACATAGTCAGTCCAGTGTATATTTAGGATTGTGCATTTAGTTACATATTAATCCATCATTTTACAAGGGATTCGATGAGTCTACTTTAGTGGGACATAAGCAACAGGATTTTGACCTCTGTGTATCACCCTGCATGCTTACGTTTTATGTAAATAGCAGCCGTGGAGACAGGTTTGGCAAATACAGCCCACAAAAATGCAGTTGGAAGTAGTCATCTTTAATTTTAATCCTGGGATTTTGAAAAGTGCATTGTATGAATTGCAGGGGTTTTCTTCTTCTTCTTTTTTTTTTTTTTTTTTTTTTTTTTTTGCCAATGAGAACTCAACATTCCTCCAATGGAAGAAAATTTGGGGTTTTTTTACCTAAATAAAGCTAACCTATCACCAGCAAGAATACATGGCTTGTTTTGTCATATCTTTGTCTCCAAAAAAAGGAATAGGGTTGGCACCAAAAAAAGCACGGATGGCAAACAACAATGAATTTACCAGCTTTTTTTTTCCACTAGCTATTTCTTCCTTGTAGGAAAAAGAAACCATAGGTAGCAAGGGGCTGAAACCTGGGGAACTTGTTTACATTTATTCAAGCAATACAGTCACAAAATATCTATATTTTGCAATATTTTAGGTTTAATTATGTGCAGATTCTGTAATATAACATGACTCTGGAAGACTAAATTGTCCCCTACTAATGTATGAGAGTTAAACCATAGTTCCCTCTGATGCCCCAGCTGTGATTAGCTTAAACTATACACGTTGCCCCTGTATCTACAGAACCAATATCTACAGTTTCATGGCTGAAAAAACAGGGACACATACCATAGAGTAGCACTGGAAAATGCCTAGAGAAGTGTCCTCTCTAGGAATTGCTAGGTCCTCCAATGCAACTCGGTGGTATGTTTGTACCAGAAGTCCTTTATTTTAATAGGGTTTGCTATTATCCATGGTTTCACTTATAAACGATAAGTCTGGGAAAGAGTTCTATAAATACTAAGTTCTCGCCCTCCCAGGCAGGAACATCTGAACAGTTACTGAACTCTTGGTGGCTGGCATATGAATGTGTGAACTGACCTGTTCAAGGTGGTGACTCTGTTTGGGAGAACAGGTTCAGCGCTTCAGATAGTTCCTTTAAAATTCAGACTAAAACCCAAAGCAAATATACTGCCACCATGGCACTGGAGACACCAGCTGCCCCAGGAGGGTGTTGAAAATTCAAACTGTGGTGATTGCTTTGTGAAGCTTGCCATGAATTGTTCATACATGTGGATCATGGCTTGACATTGCAGTTATCAGATGAGGAGCCTTCACTGGAATGGAAAGGAACTATTCACCAGTTGTGTCTAAGGAAGCTTGCAATATAGAGGAAAACACAGTCCATTTGTCTTATGATATAAGGAACAGCTTATAAGGAACCTTGACCCTCCAGATGGTTTGGACTACAAATCCCATAATTCCTTGCCATTGGCCATGCTGGCTGGGCCTTCTAGAAGTTGGAGCTGAAAATATCTGTAGGGCCAAAAGTTATCCTTGGCCCTGATGATGCAAGATGCTGAAACCCCTAGATATGATTTACAGAAATACTGGGTAACCACTTTTCTGTTTCATTGCAATAAATGCCTCTGATCCCCACCCCAAATTCAGTGCTGTGTGCTTTATTCTTCCCAGAAGTCTTGGAATTGTGCACTGTTGCTGTAAGCTTGGTGATGAATGCATGGAAAATGTTTTGCTGGTGCTCCAAGCCTCTCCATTCCTGCCCAATTTCACAGCTGCCTTACAGCAGAGCTCTGTAGATGCACTCCCCCACTCCCGGGGCTTTTGTCCCTCTTCTTTCAAGCCCAGAGCCAGAGATGTGGTTGGTTGCGTGACCTGCTGACAACAAGGGACCCATTGGCATGCAAGGAGTTAACTGGCTTCCCCCAGTCATAGATGGCCTGTAACAAAACCAACAGGCTGTGGTGTGTTCATTCCCATAATGGGCAAGGAAGGCTGAGCAAGGTGGCTGAACCTCCAACCACACACAGCTGTCAGGAGGAGCAAATGACTGAAGCCTCCAGCAGTGGGTGGGAGAGGGAGGTGGGGAGTGTGAAAAAATTCTCCAGCCCCCACCAGCTATCAAATTCTGGGAAAGCCACCAGGCTCTCTCCACCCCCCCCCCCTTAAGCTGCAAGAACTCAAAGAAAGATAGATGCATGTGGAGTTTGGCTGAAGCCACATGAGGGTTCAAATCTGCAGCACAGGAACCAAATTTAGAGGCGTAACTGAATTGTATAGATGCTGCTGGAATCAAAGCTAAGGAGCAAAAATCAAGGTCCTATTCCTAGAAATGGGAAGGAAATGCATATTTTTAATTGTGTTATTAAAATCTTTAAATCCCACCCTGTATGTCAGGCTGGCATAAAATGAAATCTGTTTAATCACTTCCAAACAGTAAAAAATTATTCAAACTGCCTAAAAGCATATTAAACAGGCTGACACATTAAAAACGAGACAGTTTAAGACCATTTTAAGCCATGCACATTTGGAGATTTGTATGAAATCTATTAGGCACCAAAGCTTTTAGTTTTGTTTTTTTTTAAGGGTTTTGCTTTTCAGTGTAACAAAACCAGGGCTGGTGCCAATTGGACTATCTTGGTGTAATTCCACAATTGCAGCTTCGTGTGATAAGGTCCTAAGTGAGGAAAAGTTAAGTAAAAGTTGATATAGGATTCTGGTGAAGGACTGCAAGACCGTTACTGAAAATGAGCCCAAACTCCACAAAGGAGCAATATCTTTATTGGCCAACTGAAATGCACAAAATACATCATGCAAGCTTCCAAAGCTCCACTGGCTTCTTCATCAGGTGAAAGAGGTTAAAACATCATACATTAGAAGAAAAGTAAGGAAGACAGAGTCACAAGCCTACATTTGTATCAGAAGTTGTTTCTGTTGTAGTTCAGTTGTTTTGGAGGGATGGCATTAAAACTTTAAAGAAACTATCCAGGGTACTGAACCTTATTTGCAAAATCAGTTCAGCACCTTGGATAACTCCTTGTTTGAACTAAAGTTTGGACTAAACCCCAGAGTGGATTAACTATTCCTTTCTCACAAAAGAGAGATTTGGGTCTTGTTGTTTTTTAATCATAGAGTCTTGTAGCATTCAGATATTTTTAAGTAACAAAAAGCTAACCAGGTTAGTTATTTTTTAAAAAAAAAAACTGGAAAGTATGGAGTTAATTTTCAAAACTTGCAACTATAATGCTAAGAACAGCTAAGTAATTATAGCTATAACTCATTATTTTCCAAAAGTAACTTTCCAGGCTCTGATTTAATCTTGTCTTCAGTGAGCGCGCTATGAAACCCACTTCTGTTTTCCAGAGTTATGCAGCTGAGAAGCCTCAGCAGGGTTTGTGAATGAGTTAAAAACGCACGACTTTAGCTCTTTGGGACTGTTTAATTCACCCACGTTTTGCTTTAGTTAATTTTTTGTTTTAGGCTCGCTCCAGGCCAAGCCTATTTTATAATGCCAAGCTGCAGGGTCTAAACATCAGCCTCTTTGGATGAAAGAAGCCTGAAAAGTCCACTATTATTCACTACCCGGAGATACTGGCTATGAAGAATGGATGAATCAGGGACCTCTGACATCTGCCTGAAGTGTACCATGGTTGTCAGTGGCGGGGAAAGAGCAAACAAAAAGAAAAGCAGTTCTCATAGGAAGACAGGAAAGCTGGCCATTGAAAGAAAAATACTGTTTCTGGAGCTTTAAGAGCCTAGCCCAAACCAGCCCTGTAAAGTAACAAAACATACTCTTGTGTCCCCTTTAAGATGAGAGGATTTATTTTAGCATGGCATTTGGAGAATACAATCTACTTCCTTGACTGTATGTAATCCAGGAAAACTCATGCTAAAAAAATCTTTTATTCTTAAAAAAGGGCACAAAACTCTGTTTTATTACACTGAAAGAGGTTAACATGGCTACCTCTTTGGAAATGGCTACTTTAACTTTTTAAAAGAAATCTGGAAGATGCAAGCCACTGGCTTGTAGTAGAAAATGCACTCTCCTCCCATCCACCTTGTTGTTACTTCAGCACCCAGAACAGAGCACAGTCCAAAAAACATTTTTCCTCCTTGAGGATAAGAGTAAGATGGTGTCCCTCCCATGCCATGTGTAGACACTGACTGAATGGTCAGCTTGTAAACTGCCCTGACAGGCCCCCACCTTTTTTAATAACTCATCAATTGGCTAAATTTCATATATATTGGCTTATAATTGGCACTCTATGTGGTTAAAGGTAGACCAGGGACTCCTGAACAGAAGGAATCAAGTTTTGCTCAGAAAACCCAAGAGAGTAGCCTGCTAAAATCCCTAAAAAGCACACCCAGGTGAGAATTACATGGAATCCCCTGGAACTGATAAATTAGGCAGATAATGAGCTAATTCTTCCTGGGCAGCTTTGGAAGTGAGTCATTCAATAATCCCATTAAGGTAGCTGAGCACTCTTTGCTTGCAAAATTGGTTCTCCCTCTTCCCTCTCCCTAAAACAATAGAGGTTTGCCTGAGACCCATCAATGTCAATGTTCCAATCATCAACACATCACCCTAAAACACAGCCAAAGTGTACACAGTTTCTCTTCCTCCCATCACTCTGTCCATCTGTTGTGTGACCCTCAGAGCATTGTCTATCTTCTGCTGCATGAATCTCTGCTCCTCATATAGGTATAGTATAACCCATCATCCCAAACTCTATTCCTCTGTCCCAATACTTCCTACTTTCTTTCTTAGCCTTGTGTGACTGCTTGAAGCCTGAGTGTAAGTGTGTGTTCCCTTGATTAGTTTTCAATAAACACCGTTTTTATTTCATCCCCTGGCTTGGAGTCTCCTCAGTTACTACAGGTATACATAAGTCAAAACAGCCCACAGTCACCTGACCTCTTGAGGCCATTATTTGACCTAATTAACATTTCCCATAGAAATATTGATTTTGGTAGACATGTGTGGAATTTCCATGGACCTCAGTAATTTGGGTTACAATCTGAACCTTCCTTCCACATTTTCAACTGGATAGGAGTCCTCCACCACATCTGAGAGCATCGGGCCACATTAGAGGCTGCAAAATAGGCTGTGTGACCCACACAGCATTGCCCTACAAGAGAATGGGATGGCTGGCGGGCTCAGGAGGAAGAGGTGGAGACTGACACAACTACCTCCTAGCATCTGTTGCCTGAAGCAGATGAATCACCCTACCTGATAATAGGACTGGCCCTAAACAAATTCTAGGAATTGGAGTTAATCCTAATTGCCTGATGGTGGGGTGCCTGGCTCCCTGATAATACAAGGCCAGCTTCTTCATTTCCAGCTTATCTCTGACTGGAAGCCATGAGCAATGCTTTTGACTGCTATGTTTATGTTCTATGCCTGGATTTACTGCAATCCTGCCTGATGGTGCATCCATCAAAGTTGGCTGTTGACGTCAGTTCCCATCTATCATTATTTTTCTCTGAAAAATTCTTCTTCTTCAATCTCTCTCTCTCTTTTGGGAGGACAGTGAGCTATCTGCCTGGCTTGCTACCTTGGGTAAAAAGGTCAGCTGTCTGGCATTGACTGTGAGATACAGCCAGGTCTGGAATTTCTAGGGATGAAATAACACAAGCTTGGAGTATGTCTCGTGCTGTTTTCCACTTTTAAAGGACTTGATTTATGGGACTTGAAATAATCCCATTGCATTCCTAAGAAATGGAGACACTTCAGTCATAGCTCTTGTGTTGTTCCAATGTGATATCTAGGCAATTCTGTTCTGTTCAAACTATGTAAATTCAGTTGATTTAGGGGATAATTATATGTGAAAGTGACAGATCCTTGTGTTCCTAACATAAGAAACTAACTTGTATCCAGTCTGACTATTCATCTGTATTGTCTACAGTGAATACCAATGACTCTCCAGGGTTTCAGACAGGATCTTTTCTACCCTTATCTAGAGATGCTGGTGAGTGAATTTGGGACCTTTTGCCCAGAAGTCCTCAGATGTAACAATCCTTCTTTCCTCTGATGTAAAGACCTGTCTGGGAACTGGCTGTTGGATCTCTTGACAGTGAGAACTATGCCATTAGTCCAAGGGTGGAGGAGAACATGTGGTCCAGCAGATGTTGTTGGATTACAACTCCTAGCAGCCCAAATCAGCATGGCTCATGATGAGGGATAATAAGAGTTGGAACCTGACAATATTACTAAATATTGTCTCACATGCCCCATACCTGAACTAGACCAATGACTTGGACATTGTGGCCAAAATCCTATGTGGTTGTGAGTAGCAAGGTCCCAAACGTCTCCCCAGTCACCAACTCCAGGTCTAATGTCACTGTGATAGCATCCCTCAACAGCCATTCCATGGCCGATGGAGAGCAGGTGTGACTGGAGAATGTCCCCACAGCCAGCCCCAAACTGAGGACAACTTCCACCAAGATTGCCAAGGTGCTCTGGAGGTCTCAGCAGATGATGTCTTCAGTCTACATATGGCTATGTTTCCACAGTCAGAAACTTCTCAGTCCCCTTTGCTCTCCACCAGTAATGGAATGGCTGTTGGGGGATGCTATAACCATATGTTATGCAAAGTGTCCTGGGGAAATTTAGTCATTGTGGAAATACTAACTTCTGCATCAATAAAACAAAAAAAATGCAAGCATAAAGTGAAATTACACTTATGTATGTTACTAACAGTTCTGTGTGTATTAGAAGGTAGGTTATTAGCACATTCATATAAAGTGGGTACAGAGTGGCTTTGACTTAAGGCAGTAGGAAGGAACAGAATACAGTAGGTCCCCTGTATCAGCTGGGGATTGGTTTGGGGGGTGGGTGGATACTAAAAACCGTGGATATTAGTGAACACCATTGAAAATAATGGAACTTCCAGTTTAAAATACTATAGAGTTGCCTTGGAGGACCTAGAAAATTGGCTAGAGAGGACACATTTACTAGGAAGACTCTATGGTAGGTGTGCTGTTTTGCGTCCCATGGATAATTGAATCAGTGGATAATGAATCAGTGGATATGGGGGTTCTACTGAACTGAATTCTTCTCACTTGTCACTCCTCTGCCCACATGTGCTTTTCACTTGTTTGGACTCCACAATCCAGAAGTAAATCCCTCTGGAGAAAAGAAGCTGTAGACCCAAAGCAAAGGATAAGGCAAATGCACAACACTCTGCTCAACTGAAAGAAGCATTTATAGGGAGTTCAAGAGTTGTCCAAAAAAAGTTAGATAAGGAGAACTAACTATCCAGGAGGGTGTCCCTCATCTCTGAGAGAGAGCTTGGAAAATTTACTTTTCTGGACTGTAACTCCCAACACACCCCTTGCTGGCTGGGGAGATTCTAGGAGTTGGAAAACAACGTCATCAAGATCTGTTCTAACTAGATGCTATGGAAGACAAATGGCACCTAGAAAGCAATATCCCTGCCATGTCCATCATTTTCTGCTCCAATAATGTCTACTGAGAGTGTGACATATTAGCCTCATAAAGATATGCTAAATCTAGGTAATCAACCATATGTGAAGAGGGGGTTGCACTGGGACCTGACTTCCATGCACTAATTCAACTCTATGCACAGAGTCTATGCCCGCCCATACATCTGGATGTATATAGGGTTTTGCATGACATGAGCTGGATGTATGTGCAGAGATTTTACATGGAATGTATGCTAAAAAAATATATGGGAAGGTCAAGGGTAGGACCTACCACCAGGTTCTCACTCTCGCATTCCCAATGGTACCAGGTGGCACAACCAGCCATCTAATGAAGACCCAGCACTACCTCTTGCTGCTGGTTATGAACCACTGCACTAGGGGGTTGCTCCAGTTCTTGCTCCTCTATCTGTTGTCCTCCTAAGATGTGTTAGCTATTTCATGAGAACAAAGCACCAATGTAGCCAGGATGCATAGGAAAAACAGCAAGCAGATACACTCCTTCTTAACTGAAATGATTGCTAGTGGCTTGAAATGTGGTTTTGTTGCCTCTCCAGGACATTAAAACAGAACAAATCTGTTAAACCTATCTGAACACATCAAGCATTGTCAGTAGTTATCTGTGGGTTTAAAGTTTCAAGGCCAAGGAATACTGTGCAAGAGCTCACTTCATCATAAAATTCCTATAACAAGAACCCTGCAGTTTTAGCTGTTTGCCATCCCTGGCAGGAACTGGTCTCAATTACACTTAGGAGCTGGTTAATGGGGGAAGAGGAGGAGTGGTGAGAAACTGGATTTAGACAATTTGGAAACAGATCAACCAGCAACATGTAGCCTGGCAATGGATTTTCCACGTTTCCCATCTGGCTCAGGGTTTCGTCTGCTTGTCACATGCAGTTGAGATTAACAGGCAAATGCAGAAAACGGTTATGCCATTCTGGTCCGGTATGTGTAACTGAAGAACACAGTGCCTCTTCATTTACGGGAAAATATGATCCTTATACCTGATGGCTACCTCTGAAATGATTTATGAAGGAAACATCCAAGCGCTCAGTCAGCTCTTTTGCCCTCAGATCTGCCCAAGGTGTCTAGCTTATCAATGTTGGTGTGAAAGGTAGTCTATTTAGATAAAGGTCTTTTAAAAAAAAAAACATACCTAATGGTGAAATTAATAGGTTTGGGGATATTTATGCCCAAGTGGCTCATTCTGAAACTCAAATGTTCCTTTCAACACACAGCAGTGGTGCTGGATTGAGGCTAGGACTTTAAAACAAGGCCTTATTGTACTTTATACAACATTTGGCCCTTCTTCTTTTTATATACATAAAAAAATCTATTGCTTTTATTATTTTACTGGAAAATGGGAGGAACTCTGTTTTTTAAAAAAAGCCTGTTTAAAAAAGCTTGCAGCTGTCTCATAACTATATTTGCAGCCTAGAGCTGCAGTCCAAGCCATGGTTTTAGGAAGATCTGGAAGCCAATGGGTTTTCCTTTTGAGTAAGCAAGGCTTGAAGCTTGTCTAGATGAGAAGTTATAATGTGGATTGCATTAACGCAAATTTGCAACAGCACTCATTTGTCCGCAATCCTTTGGCAAAATCGCTGGTATGTGAAGCTATCCATGTTTGAAGTGCACACACAGCCATGCCTGCAAATCAAGATGGTGGCTGAAATTGAATTACTTGCATTATTATTCTCCACAAATTGTCGCTACACAGTATTTTTTTTAAAATTGTAAATCAAAGGTGCGCAAATGCAACCTTCCACTTTAAAAAGCTGTTTGGTTGCCACAGCACAGCAAAAAAGTGCACTATCAATAACATGAAATTCCAAAACGGCATTTCCAGCCACTTCGTTACCAGCAAGCTCATCCCCCACGCATGTCTGACTAATCAGCTTTCCACTTCTGCCCTCACTGAGAATGAGCTGCAATGTAAATCAGATGTCCAAATGAGCAGTAATGCACACTTCCACGCATTACTAAAAATACCTTGGGAAAAGCCGCAAAGGCTTTTTCCACATTGTAAATGGAGAGTTCCCCTGCCCCCACTTCTGAAAACCGTGAATCTCAGTCGGATCTCGTTGGGACAAAAGGTATTCTCTGCAAATTCTATTAGGATTATTTTCACTGTCTAGACAATCAGCTATGGTTTCTCGTGCTCATTTTTTTTTTTTTGTCTCACTACTATCTCTGGTGAATTGGATTTTAGAGTTTTGAGGCCTTCAGTACTCTGAAGAGGTCTTTAAGCAAATAATGGTATCCATATGATGAACAAATGAGTATGTATGGCATGAACAATGACTGCCATTCCTTACACCCTACAGCAAATGTTAAAAAAAAAAAAACTAACTTAGTGATATGTACACCAGCCAAGCTTGTTTAAAACTAGTGAGTGGTAAACCTTGCTGCTGCTGCTGCTGCTTAGCATGGGATTCTTTGTTTCTTATAACTTCTCAGACCTTGGAAACATTCATGTTAAAGCAAATACATTGGTAACTGGAAATTAATTCATGTTAACATTTCCCCCTGGAAATTATGGAGTTAATTCATTATGTAATTCTGTAATAATTTGTCACCAACATATTAGTTTTTTAAAAATATATCAATGAAAATTACTAAAAAGTGCCAACCAGCCCTAAAATGTTACAAATTAAATTAATGTGAACTGTTAATTGTTGCTGAAGCCATTAAGCCATTAAACATGTTCTTAATGTTTCAGGATTTGAATCACTTTAACAATCTTGTTTAAAAAATTAAATTATTTCTGGATGACAATTCCATGTTTTTATGTTGTCTTGTGCATGAGAACATGGATTTGCATACAGTATGGATATGCTAATTTTTATCTCTCTACCTACCTATCTATCTCTATGTTAGAATAAATACTATAATGTAAATAAAAATATATGTCTTCTCATTGTGGGGAAGACTGACTTGCTGACAGCTTAATCTGCTCTCTCGGGGCTCACTTACACCTGAGGAATATGCTGGATCCCCACTGGCATATTCTGCCTTGTGGATCTGTCCTGTTGGTCCCCCGTTACTTGCAGGGAATGGCCTGGGTCCCAATCTCAACAGCCAGGATGCTGGCCCACAGCATGTGACCAAAGCCCCCTGCATGTAACCAGCCTTGGTCACATGCTGTGGGATGCTTCTTGACTACGAAAAAGTGAGGCAGAGAGGAGGCACAGTGACAAGCTGGCATGCCGGAATGTGCTCCGGCAGTCATGCAGGGTCTGATCCAGTTTTGCTGGGGGCAGAGGATTTAAACAGGGTGTTTGTTTTTTAAGCAGGCCTTACCCTGTCGTTTTCCTGTCGTATTCCCCCATCTTTGGCCCAGGGGTCGTGAGGACTGTCTAGGGGCAAAATGGGGCAAAACCCCTGTGTCATTAGGACTGCAGGGCTCTAAGACATGGGCAAGACAGGGTGAATTGCCCATCTAGACAAGCCCTAGGTGCTAGGGTATGGTTAATGGGCAACATCAAGACTCCTGCTCTCCCTTTGCATGGTCCTTGATCTTCAAGCTGGACTTGGATTGTGTTGGAAACTGAAGTGATGCAACTCAAGCCACACTCAAGATGGATGTGTTTGCATGAGTAATGAGGAGATAAAGAGTTAGAACCTCTCCTGGGTTCCCAAACCCATGGTGATCTTCCTTCTCACCTAGATTGAGATGCTTAGAGTTGCTGGTGTCATCTTTCCCTGCCTCTCTCAAGTTTAATAGAGAGGAGGAGGAAGAGGAGGCAGAGGAGGTGACAGAGACAACAACTTAGAATCATAGAATCATAGAATTGCAGAGTTGGAAGAGACCATCCAGTCCAACCCCCTGCCATGCAGGAAATCACAATCAAAGCATCCCCGACAGATGGCCATCCAGCCTCTGTTTAAAGACCTCCAAGTAAGGAGACACCACCACGCTCCAAGGGAGTGCGTTCCACTGCTGAACAGCTCTTACTGTCAAAAAGTTCCTCCTAATGTTGAGGGGGAATCTCTGTTCCTGGAGCTTACATCAATTGCTCCGTGTTCCAATCTCTAGAGCGGCAGAAAACAAGCTTGCTCCATCCTCAACGTGACACCTCTTCAAATACTTAAACAGGGCTATCATATCGCCTCTTAGCCGTCTTTTTTCCAGGCTAAACATACCCAGCTCCCTAAATCTCTCCTCATAAGGCATCGTTTCCAGACCTTTCACCATTTTAGTTGCCCTCCTCTGGACACACTTCAATTTGTCAATATCCTTTGTGAATTGTGGTGCCCAGAACTGGACACAGTATTCTAGGTGAGGTCTGACCAAGGCAGAATAGAGTGGCACTATTACTTCCCTTGATCTGGACACTATACTTCTATTGATGCAGCCCAAAATCGCATTGGCCTTTTTAGCTGCCACATCACACTGTTGACTCATGTTCAACTTGTGGTCTACTAGGACTCCTAGATCCCTTTCACATGTAGTCTCATTCAGCCAGGTCTCCCCCATCCTATATCTATGCATTTCATTTTTTCGCCCTAAGTGCAGTACCTTACATTTCTCCATATTGAATTTCATTTTGTTAGCTTTGGCCCAGCTCTCCAGTTTATCCCGGTCATCTTGAATTTTGATCCTGTCCTCCAGGGTATTAGCTACTCCTCCTAATTTGGTGTCATCTGTAAATTTGATAAGTATGCCCCTAATTCCCTCATCCAAGTCATTGATAAAGATGTTGAATAGCACTGGGCCCAGGACAGAACCCTGTGGCACCCCACTGGTCACATCTTTCCAAGAGGAAGAGGAGCCATTGCTGAGCACCCACCCTTTGGGTTCGGCCGGTCAACCAATTACAAATCCATTGAACAGTTAACTTGTCTAGCCCACATTTTACAAGCTTGTTTGCAAGAATATCATGGGGAACCTTGTCAAAGGCTTTACTGAAATCAAGGTATGTGATGTCCACAGCGTTCCCTTCATCTACCAAGCTGGTAATTTTATCAAAAAAAAGAGATCAGATTAGTCTGGCATGACTTGTTACTCTGAAACCCATGTTGACTTTTTGTGATTATGGCATTGCCTTCTAAATGTTCTAAACTTGGCTGAGGTCAGCATTGTCTCCCATCTCTTTTAGATAGTTAGGTAATTATAAAAAGAGCTATATCTTCCCTTTCTATCACAATGCATTGCCCTTATTAAAAATTAACTTTTTTATTTGACAAAATGACTCTGTGTGATTGCTTCCCAGCGAAAACAGGCAAGCTCTTTAATTAGTCTGATACTCAAAAGGGCTCAATCTGCATAAACACACACAGCAAATCCACACTCTGCCATCAAACTGGATAGCCCTTCATATATGTGGACTTTATCACACTACACTGTTTTAGTGCTATTATTCCACTTTGAATGGTATGGCTGCCTCCTGTGGAATTTTGGGGTTTGTAGTGTAGTGATGCCTGAGAGCTCTCTGGCTGAGAGTTCTAAATGTGCCTCCCTGAACTGCAAATCCCAGGATTCCATAGGAGGCAGTTTAAATGAACAGTTAAAGTGGAATAATAGTGCTAGAACAGTATAGTGTGATATTGATAGACAACGGTCTTCACTTAGAGGACTGTCTTTCTAGCCCAGTATTATCTACATTGGTTGGCTGCAGCTCTCCAGGGTCTCAGTTAGGGGGACTTTCCCATCATCACTTTCCCAATCCTTTTAGCCGGAGACACCAAGAGTTGAATCTGGAACTTTCTAGATGGTAAAGCATGTGCTGTATCACAGCTGTGGTCCCTTCCTTGTCACAGATGCATGAAGCAATGCTTTGATGGAGAAATCATCCCATGAGCCCCAGCCAATGGACTGCTGCCACTCCCATCCCACGTGTGCCTGGGATGGCTTTAAAAGCTGTTTGTGGTGCTGTTTGAGCTTCCAGGCTATCTCATTCTGAGACACTAGCAGGGAGTTCAGCACCAGAGTCTCTCAAAAGGCACAAAGCATCTTGTTCCTATTTTCTCAGCCGGAGGTCTTGGCAGAAATGCTTCATTTCCGGAGACAGAATGAACTTTTAATCTACCAAGAGAAAACTTATTTGGGAAGAGAAAGGGAGAGAGGGAAAAGAGAAGTCATAAAATTTTGATAAGTGAAACCACATTAAATGAAAGTTTAAAAAAAATCCTCATCATCCTCGTCCCTGTTTTAGCTTGGAGCAGATCTGATTGGTATCAACGTTTCAGAAGGGCTGTGTGTCACACTTCTAGTGAGGGCTGCACTCTGACAAGCTTCTGAGAGCTTTATCTCTTCAAAGCCCAACCAAAAGGGAGAACTAAGGGACTTGTTGCTTTTCTTAAAGTGGGTTGGAGTAGGCAGTTTGACGTTCTGGATGGACTTATCTAGGTTATAAGGATGGGCTTATCTGGGTTATCTAGACTTATAGAGGTATGGAGGATTTCAAGTATTGTTCTGTCAGTTGACTCTGAACCAAAGAAACATCTGTCTGATGATGTGGTATGATTACATCTAGGTCAGAATCCTGTTAGTGATATATGCCAGTGTAATGTCACGCTGAAGACATTATGCCATGAAGCATGACACCAAGCCATGCTTCATGACATGAAGTGGTTTGAGTGTTGGACTAGGACTCCAAGCCTCCATTGTTTGAATCCCCACTCAGTTAGGGAAGCCCACTGGGTGACATTGGGAAAGTGTCACTCTCTCAGCCCTAGAGGAAGGTTCCTCTGGATAAATCTTGCCAAGAAAACCTGTTGGGGTATATGAATATAAAATTTTAAAAAATTAAAGATTCCAGGGAGCTAGCCCTTTAGGAATATCTTCTTAAGAAAACTTTCTTTCAAAGTAAGCAGAGTTAGCAGCGACCCAGCTCAATTTGCATCTGTAAGTGGTCTAATCACCCAGTCAAGTAGACAAAATTAAGGACAATAAAGACATTAACTTAAAAATGCATATCAAAAGTTAACTGAAGGTATAGCAATCTTCATCTCCATATTCAAAACAAATCTAAGGTCCTTAACTAAAAAGAGGATTAGGTTCAGGGTAGAAAACTCACCCAATATTGGGAAATTCAGGTTAGGGTAATCAAAATCAGAAGTTTCTGAGTATTATAGCAGTGATATCCATATTTCCTCAGATAAAGAGATGTTTGCAAGTAAGCAAGAGCTTGCCTCTTTTCTTGGTGATTTTGGTAGTTGGATGCATGGAATGCATGGAGGAAAGGGGGAAAGGAGAAAAGCAGCTTCATGGCGAAGCTGCAGAGATCCCATGGAGGAATGGAACCAAGACAAAGCATAATAAAACATTTAAATTAGGAGGCTATGTGATGAATGATTCAATAGTCACCCCATAGCTCCAAATGGCTAAAACAGGCTAGGAAAGAAAAGGGGGAGTGGAAACTTGAGCATGCAAGAACTTTCCTAAACTTACTAAACATGGGGTACAAGAAGAGTGCTACATTTCCTGCAAAACCCTACAGTAGCATTGCCATAAGTCGGAGTCAACTGAAAGGCACATAAAAACAAATTTCACATTGTACCTGCATGTGTCCTGTTACTATTATGGATAGAGGCATGCATTGCTTTCTTTATGGAACAAACAACTCCCTGTCTATAAAACAGATCTTTCTGTCACCAGGGTGCACCCCTCAGGGCCATGTATGGAGGAAGACAGGGGTTAGACAAGGCAGCATCCAGCTGAGTTTCTGCAGTCAGAAATATGAAGAAAGAGACATCCTACTGAATTTTTCAGGAATTCTTTGAGGGGTCTGGGATGATGCTGTCATCTTCATGTGTCTGGTTACAGAGACACAGCTTGATGTTGCCTGGCTACCATGCTCTCCCTCAGTCAATAAAAGGCCATAGCTAACAGCATTGTAGCAAAGAGATACATTACATGTCTGAGGAGAGGAGGAGCAGAGCCACACCTGGCAGACTGCCAGATCAATGGAGGACTTAAGCCATCATTTTCCAGTGCAACAGCAACTGAAGGCAAGTGAGAGTGAATGCAAATTAAATGAATAGTTTCAGAGAAGGGCTGTTAAAAAGGTGTTATTTGAAAAAAAAAATAGCTAACATGATAAACAGTTGTAGCTCAGCCATACCTGCTGCAAAGTGATGAGTGAAATGGCTCTAGTTCATTGTTGCCTGGTTCAGAATAGGAACTCCACTCCTCATGATTTGGGAAGCAAATCAGGAAGTATCTGGGAGAAACAGCCAAGGAATTTCCATGTGAGGAATTTCAAACATTAAGAAACAGGATGATCTTATGTACCTGAAACCCACAAAAGCATTAATGCAACATCCTCTGCCTGTCACCAAAATTAGATGGCCAATTGGGAGTCTGGCCTAGTGAAACTCCCAACATTGTTCACAGGAATAAAAATGCTTCCTCTCACCTCTTCTAGTGTCACCATACAGTTCACAAACTATGCTTCACTTTTGATAAACCTGATAGGAGCATAACATGTTCTCTTGTAAAAGCTAGTCACCAGATTATTTGTCCTGGTACCAATTTTTCTTCCCACCCCCTTTTTTCCTTCACATGTCAGAGTGAGGGCAAGAAACATTACCTTCACTCTGATTTGACTTCACAGCAATACCATCTCTAGCCAATTGGGATGGAAAGCATATTTGAAAAACTGATTTTTTAAAAAAATATGTTCCTTGAATGTAGGGAAACAAGGGGAAATCTGGAAAGGGATCTTCACAATCTGGGACTGTACAAAACTTGCATAGAGTTTTAAGACTTTTTTGGACAATGTAAAAATAACGGAAGCAGTGTCGCCAGGTTGCAACGCTGCAGCGCTAGAGGGCGTCAGTTTCGTATGACGCTCCTTCCCAGCGGTACTGTTGCAGTACCGCTGGGATATTTGAACGTGATATTTTTGCTTTCTACCATCATATTTTACTCACGATCAGCGATCGTGAGTAAAATATGACTGTAAAAGCAAAAATATAACGGTCAAATGTCCCAGCGGTACTGCAACAGTACCGCTGGGAAGGAGCATCATACGAAACTGATGCCCTCTTGCGCTGCAGTGTCGCAACCTGGCGACGCTGCTTCCGTTATTTTTACATTGTCCGAAAAAGTCCTTAGTGCACATGACACAGCATCTTCTGCACAAAAAAATGCTTCCTGTGTAGAAAATACTGTTTTCTGTGCAAAGAAATTGCATGCGAATTTTGCACAAAATATGTCTCAAACTGTGAAAAGTCTTCAAAACTGCAGTTTTTGAAGACTTTCTTCCAGTGGGAAGAAAATTGCTAAAATGACTAATTAACAATGAGATTTGGTGATAAAAGCATGCATGTTTTGCTTTTGCTGCTACTAGGACAACAAATGGATAGCAAAAATGAGGCAAGGAGGGGAACAAATGGAGGGATTTAGGACATTTTAAGACACGTCTTAGCATGCTAGAAGCTTTTGGGAGAGCTTCGGTGCTGCCGCACAGCAGGCACTCCATTTCAGACGATGCCGTCCCTCTGGTGAAATCAGCCTTGTCACTTCTATGTAGGATTGGAGGCGGCCGTGCCATATTTCACCAGATTTTATTCACAGAAGTTGTCTGTGAATAAAACATGGTGCAGCCCCCTCCAATCCTACATGGAAGTGACACGGACGATTTTGCCAGAGGGACGGCATCATCTGAAATGGAGTTCCTGCCACACGGCAGCGCCAAAGCTCTCCCAAAAGCTTCTAGCATGGTAAGACGTGTCTGAAAATGTCCTTACTCATGTGCCAAGGCCCCTTTCAGACACAAAAGGTGTTGAGAGAACTTTCAGTTGAGACTTAGCTGCTTTTTAAAGAGCTATCCTAGTATGAAAGCAACCTTCTTTGCAACAAGAATTCATTTCAGACCAGTCCAAAGCCTGGGAAAGTTGCTTTTTGGAATATAGCTCCCAGAGTCCCCTATGCCCATACTGTCAACTGGCAAGGATAATTAGCATGGCACATTCCCTCCTCTGCTTCTGAAGAATGACAAACCCCATATTAATCTTCTGTGTGACCAGGGGTATAGTCAGACAAACTGGGTGTGGGGTGTGCTGTCTGGGGCAAGGGATGCAGGGATAGTGTGAAAGGCTGCATGTGTTGCTCCAGCTCATCTCCTATGGAGGAGAATCCAAGAAGAAGGTGAGCCAATTTGAACATTCTGCTGTTACCTCTTCACAAATGCCAGCACTTTTTTAAAAAAATACATCACTTCCTATACTTTTGTTTCCATTTGAAGACAGCCAACTTGCATGGCCCAGACTGAGGTTTTGACATATAAGGGACAGCCAAGCTTGGCTCTGTTTTTCAAGGCTTGAAACTTGCCAGATTATTAGAAAGATCTTGAGCACCAAAAGAAAATCCAGACTGCAGATGGATCTTGGATTGGGAGGCTCTCTCCTTTAGAGAAGGAAAAAAGCCCTTTTCAGGTGTTCAGTCACAACACCTGGAAGATAATGGGCTTTCAGATGCTTCCAATCCTCATGGATGTATATTCCCATCAGAATTAGCCTTGCAGTACCAATTACTAAGCTGTATAACCAAGAGGCTGCTATTGTACTCAGGCCTTTTTGAAGACTTCCCATAGGCAACAGATTAGTAACAGACTGAGCTGTTACATGAATAGAATGCTGGATTAGGTAGGTCTTTGGTCTCATTCAGCATAGGTCAGAAGAAGTTATGAAAGTATATGCTGGGAGTGCAAGGCTGGATATACTGGTATTCCCTCTCATGTCCTGGTGTGACCAACTCCACACCTCAGTTCCCAGCCTTGCTGCATTAAGTGGCAACATCTGGATAAGTGTTCTGCTTGCATTATGGTTAGACATGAGTGTAATACTTAGTGGTGATTGGGATCCTTGATTTCTCAAATGGCATTTTGCCCTGTATTTTGGTGATGAATTTCCTCCATTTTGACCATTTGTAAGTGGTCACCATGCAGCATGCCCCATTCCCCCCAAACTCCATTCCCTCCAAAAACAGAGACAAAATTAACAGGACAGAAATATGGAGAATCTTTTAAAATATTGTTACTGGAAGAGAAGGCTAGCATAAACATACAATTTTCCATTGAATCTACAGTATAATTTCTCCAAAGCAAACTAGGAACTGGAAGACCAAAGCGATGGAACTTCAGTGTGCATGTTTTCTTTTAATACCACCCAATGGAACATACAACGTTTTCTTGTCACATAACCATTCTCTCACCCTTTGCTCTTGTAGATCTAAATGTTCCCTGACAGATGAGGATTAAGAAGCAGTAGGGATAAGATCAGATGGTTTGAAGTCTGGTAGAAGCTGATTTATGAAGAATTCTGTTAACTCATTGAGGAGCACAGCTAGGAGTTATGACAAATGTTCATGATTGCCTTTGAGGGGAGTCTCAGATAAAACAATCTACGGCTGCTGTCAAGTTTATTCATGCTCTTCTCCATCTGATATTATCTGCCTGGTTGGTCTTTGCTTAATCACCCTATTAATCATGACTATCCTTGCCAAACTGGGACTGTTGAAGGGTATGGTCTAATATATATATATATATATATATATATATATATGGCTTTTTTTCGCAAACGAAGATTCAGGAAGGACTCATCCCGCGCTTTCTGCAAGCGCACTGATGACTAAAAAGGCCAATCTGAGATAAACAAGTCCGGTTGCAAAAAGCACAGCAGAAGGTCTCCTTGGGTGATGTTTTTGGGTTGTGATTCTTTCTGCGTTGTCATTTCTCTTCAAGACTTGTTCATCGTGAGTTCTCAAATAAGGCTGCAGCATTATATATATATATATATATATATATATATATGAGAATAACTGCATCCTTCCGGGATGCAGAAGAAACTTGTCAGAAATGCTGCTTGTTTCTAAATCACACACATAAACACATGTATATGTATGTATATGTGTAGCATACAAATCTGTGTTGTTTTTTTGTGTTTTGATGACCCATTTCCTCCTTTTCTGGCAACACAGAAGTGTCTGCTCGCTCTCTCAAACTAGGCCCAGGATCAACCTATCGCATCCTTGAGCAGTTGCAGGGTAGCATAAAGGCTGGGTCTTAAACCAGGCCAGAGGGGTGGGAGGCATTTTCTAGCTGGTGGAGAAATGCACAGTGATGGCAGTCCTAGGTTAGCAAGCAAGTTGGTCAGTTTCATCCAAGCCCAGCATAAATCCTGCCTGGTCATCCCTCCTTTTCCTCTTACTGCCTCGAGACATTAATTACAGGAGAAATCTGTTGAAATGCAGCCATAAGGACTGAATATCCACATTCATTCAAATTAGTAAGAGAGTCTTGGTTGGGCTGATGTTTTTGTTCCCCTCCCTCTCCCCCTTGAAAGAGCAACACAAAGATGGCAATGAGGAGGGACTCTGATCCAGAAGACTTAATTGGGATCCCCCCCCCAAGATTCATACTGTAAAGTGGGGGAGGGAGGGGGCACAGTAAATATACTCCATGTTTCTGCCTGGCGTGACTTGGCATGACCACTGCAGCTACTTGAAGAGGAACATTTTTGCTTGCCTCTGCAATAGGATTGCCACTGGTTCTCCTGACAGATGCTACAAGTTAGAGATTTGTTTATTTGAACCATTTATCTATTGCCTATCAGTCCACCAAGGCCCCAAGGCAATGTGGTATGGATGAAAACATTAACAACATTAAAGAAATAAAAACAGACAAGAAGGACTCCATAAAAAATAGGGTTTTAAAAACACACACACACACCTCAAGTGCACCTAGCCAAGGGGGCTCCATTGCATCAAGTCCACCTGACAACTGCTCCAACCTGACCTGCTTTCTTGGCTGCACTTTGAGAAAGGAATCTCATAATGATTGCAACTGCAGCTATCACAAGATTTGGAGAGATTCCATATCTTACAAATTCAGATGAGCCTGCAAGATTTGAGACTTGATTTCATGAAATCTGTAAGCTATATATAGGCCTGCACCTGAACCTTGTGGTGCATCGTCCTATCCTCCACTGTAGCTTGGCTTTCCCTGAGCTTTGGCTGGTTGTCTTATGGGGACAAGAAAGATTTTTTCCAGGTCATTGTGGCATTTTTTTCACCCTCCCTAGGGAGTACACATGGGGTGGGACTGTTGGGATTACCATACCCTCCAACTGTCCTCATCTGGCAGGGACAGCCCCCCTTTAGACCTCTGTCTTCCCACTTCACATCTGCTTTTAAAATGTCCCAATTTCTCTGTCCTCCTCTCACATCCACCCTTTGTCCTTAGCTTGCTTGCATCTGTTGGTGCAAACTGAGTTCAAAGTGCAAAAGTAGTTAACTAACTCAGTAGGGGGAAAGAAGATGGTAGCAACCTGCCCTTCCCAGGAGGCTGGGGCAAAAAACCATCTGTAGCTTCTCCCAGATAGTGTGTTCTTCCAAATTAATAACTTTTGCCAACTTGACCTCATTCTTACGTCACTTGATTTCAGGTGTCCCAGTTTTCATCTGTGAAATGTTGGAGGGTATGTCTCTGAAAACCCACGTGAATAGTATCTGGGCTCTTCCAGAATGCGCTGAAGAAGTGTGAGTTCATGCAGTATACCTCCTTGCATTTTGCCAGTTTATATCATCTCCACATCTACTCATACCATTTCTTGCGGGGGGTCTCTTCGTAGCAATTTCTTGCATCTCCACTACAGCTCATCATGGTGTTGTTTTTTAAAAAACTAGGGCACAGTTTGTTGACGTGGCTTTCTGATTTGAAAGACAAATGTTGTCCTCTGTTATTCTTTTTTTTAAAAAATCATTTATAGAGTTATAGTGCTAAAGTGCTATTTGATTTTTCACTGATGCATGATAGCCATTTCACCTGTGCATTATAGCACTATAACACTAAAAAAAATGTAAGGAAGAAAGGAGGAGAATAAGACAGAACATACTGATCTGATATACCTCCTGATGAATGAAAGAAAGAAAGAAAGAAAGAAAGAAAGTGAACCACTTGAATTACGGATATAAGTTAGCATCATGAATTAACAGAAAATACCTCAGGAGAGTTCAGAATAGTTCAGTAGACCCAGCATGGTGTAGTGATTTGAGCATTGGACTCCCTCTGGCTTTTCTTCGCAAACGAAGATTCAGGAAGGACTCATCTGCGCTTTCTGCAAGCGCGCTGATAACTAAAAAGGCCAATCCGAGATAAACAAGTCCAGGTGCAGAAAGCACAGCAGAAGTTCTCCTTGGGTGATGTTTCAGGGTTGTGATTCTTTCTGCATTGTCGTTTCTCTTCAAAACTTGCTCGGCGTGAGTTCTCAACTAAGGCTGCAGCATTGTGGATAGTGCATCTCCATGCCTCCCAATGTGAAGCCAGGGTGGACCATTGTTGGTGATCAATTTGGCCAAACCTGAAATGTTGTTTTGTTTTGGAGCGCCCCTCTTATGCTGACCCGTGGAGAGTTCACCGTAGAGTACGATTTTTGGGAGGAGATGGTCCTCCATCCTAGAAATGTGCCCTGCCCAGCGCAGCTGTGTTCTCAATATTATGGCCTCAATGCTGGTGATCCCTGCTTGCTCAAGGACAGCAACATTCATCACATAGTCAGTCCAGTGTATATTTAGGATTGTGTGTATACAGCGCTGGTGAAAGCGTTCGAGGAGTCGTAGGTGGTGGCGATAGGTGACCCATGTTTCAGACTCATAAAGGAGCATTGGAGTACAACCTTGGAGAACAGAGCTCAAATCCTCCCTTGGGCATGGAAACCCATTGGGTGACCTTGGAAAAGTCACACTCTCTCAGCCTCAGAGGAAGGCATGGGCAACCCCCCTCTGAACAAATCTTGTCAAGAAAACCCTGTGATATGAAAATCCATCTTAGGATAGGAAAGGAGACAGGTAAAAGAAGTTAACCTAAATTAGGAGAGAAAAACTCCTAAAAACTGGCTCTCACATGGAGGCGTAAACTAGCATCCACTATTAGGGTTGGATCCTCATAGATTCTCCTTCCAGACAAAGGGGAAAAAAGAGACTGACTAACTTCTTGTGAGAAGAAGGGAGTGATCTTTGCAGGCAAGAAGGAAGCAAAAGGCTGGAGTACATACAGACCAAAGAAAGAAACAGAGAGATGAAAACAATGGGTAGGCATTATTTGGACTCTCCTCTCTCACTTATCACTTTATACAAGTGTTGGTGCCTCGTTGCTTCCAAACAAGGACAACAGAAATGTGATTTAGATATTTTTTTAACAACAAAAACTGGAGAATCCCAATCTTAGGGGAACTACAGGAAGATAGCTGAATCTCTGAAAGACATAGAATCATAGCATTGGAAGGTACCACAAGAGCCATCTAGTCCAACTCTGTGCCATGCATGAATACATAACAAAAGCAATCCTGAAAGATGCCCATCCAACCGCTGTTTAAAGACATCTAAAGGTGGTCTTCACCACCCTTTGAGGCAATCTATTCCCCTGTCAAACAACTCTTGCAGTACAAAAGTTACTGTGACCATGTCAAGCTCTCAAAATATTTGAAGGCAGAACATCTACATGAAAGGGTGTTAATGCCAGATAAACTGAAGAGGCCCCAAATCTCTTGAGTTCAGCAGTTGCCTGGAAGGGCAAATGGCTGAACCTGGATCTGTTGCTACTCTTGCCAGGGGGTGGAGGGCAGTCTCAGGTTCTTGTTTAGCTTTTCAACAACTGCTATCCAACTGAATTAAGACGAGCATTGTCTAAGCATCTAAACCCCAAATATTATCGCAGCAGATATACAACTGGTTTAACTAAAATCAGAAATTTGGCTCCAGATGCTCGGTTGTATGCTAACCAAACTTATATTTCAAGGGTTTCCTGGCTCTGCTACAGTGAGGGAAAGTGAGCACAAGGACACGGCAAAGCTCCCGCTGTTTAACAATCCCACCAGCCTGTGTTTCATTCATTTCCCTTTCTCTGGGACAGTTCAGCAACAAGACAACCTAGACAAGTTCATTATGTTGAACTTATATAGGACTGAGCAGCAGATGTGGCTTCAGCTATTTTTCTGAGGAGCACACACAATGTTCGTACAACTGGGCTTTTTAATCACTCTGCACTTTCCTGTGCTTGTTACAGTTGTCTCAATTAAACTGGCTAATTTTAGCTGAGTCCTGATTGCTCCCATCTGGGATTTGTAAATAATAATAATAATTCAGCCTCCCTGCCCCAATTTAAAAAAAGACCTTGAAATTTGGCTCTAGCACTTTGCAGCCCTGTGCTCTTTTTTATGGTTTCCATCTTCATATTGCCATTTTGTTTTGTTCTACATACACACACGCACACACATGCCCTCCATCTAATCATTTCTCCAAAGTATTGATCAGCAAGAGCTTTTCTGAAAAGAGGGGTCAATGTTAATATTATTTTCCTTTGGGGAAACAGTAGATGAATTGTTATGAATGGAGGGGCTGTGAACAGTGGAGTGTGCATACAGTAGGACCCCTGTATCCACTGATTCATTATCCACTGATTCAATTATCCACAGGACACAAAACAGCACACCTACCATAGAATCTTCCTAGAAAACATATCCTCTCTAGCCATTTTCTAGGTCCTCCAAGGCAACTCTATGGTATTTTAAGCCGGAAGTCCCATTATTTTCAATGGTGTTCGCTATTATCGACGATTTTTGGTACCCACGGGGGGGGGGGCTCTGAACCAATCCCCAGTGGATATGGGGGTCCTACTGTATTGGCTGGGTATTCTAGAAGCTGGTAACATCCAAATCTGATCCTATCTGAATCCCCTTCCATTAACTTTTCTGATCATTAAGGTAATCCACGTACACAACCAACGCCATGTAGAAGATTATGGAACAATAGAGTAGCAACAGTTGCCACAGTCAGTCTCTATACAGAAGAATTTCACAAAAACATGTGTGATGTGTTACTTACTACCTTTCAGTTTAGTCCTGCTTGAACAGGGGTGCATCAGATGAGCTAGTGGTGGAGTAAATACAGTAATATGAAGTCTTTTACCCTTTCTTATAATATTAGAACATAGGTTCATCAACTGAAATGGATTGGCATGAAATTCCAGATGGAACCAGAGGAGAGAGAGAAAGACGAACTCACTTAGCATTTTCCTCATTCTGTCATAATATTAGAACCCAGCACCAGCCAATTAAGGCAAATGAGGTGAGGGGGAAGATATCAGTCAGTGAAGCACATAACAAAATTATGGAATTCAGTCTCATGGGATGCAGAGAAAGCCACCAACCTAAAATTTCAAAACTGGATTAGGCAGATTTATGCAGGCTAATCTAGTCATGATGGCTGCATATTATTTCCACTATCAAAGAGAACATGCTTCTCATAGCCACTTAGTATGCCAGCCTGGGGATTCCTGCTTTTGTAGCCCCCCACCCACCCAAAAAAGCTTTTCTGTGCTGAATACAGAATGTGGTACTGATCATTAGTCTAGCTACAGAGGAGATACAGAGTTAATGGCCTTGTCTACACTAGCGATAAAATCCAAACACCCCCCATCCCAAATCTAGCCTGATAATGCCATGTCATGGACTACAAAAGCAAGAATGTGGCATTATCTCCAAATCTGGTGCAAAACCACACAACCTACAGCCCTATCTACACCAGACTCAAAGCATACCACCTAAAACACAGTTTTGAAAGACCTTCAGTTTTCTCTGGAGTTTGCTGGAAACTCCGGAGAAAACTATAGTGCGGACAAAGGATCCACACTCTATTCGGGGTATGGGGAGGCGAGCAAGCACTCCCTGACAGGCACCGCAATTTACCTCCTCAATACCACCATCACTGGCTCTGCCTTCTTAGCATACAATCACTCCTTCGCTAAGCCAGACGCGGCAGCACCGAGGAGGAGGAAAATGGTGGTCCCTGTTGTCCTGCAGTGGGCAGAGCTGCTCACTCGGACTCTCAGAACAAGTGGTTGTATGTTGGGGGTCTGCCTTGTTAAAGAGTAGGAAGAGGTGCCTGGCTAGGCAGCAGCGGAGGACCTACAGCAGGGGGTAAAAATCAGATGGGGAGATTCAGACTTTTTGGCCAGGTAGGTATGGCACTTAAATCCACACCAGAGTGGTCCAAATATCATGCGGGGCAGCTCCAGCACAGCTCTGGGCCAAAAATCAATCAGATTTTTACCTCCAGTGCAGTCAAGCCCAGTGACTACTAACCATGCAAGTATGCCACTCAGCAGCACCAACTGCTGGGGAGCAACCATGAGAGAGGTCTGGTTGTTTCATACCTTACGTTCTCAGCTTCTCAGAGACAGCTGGTTGGCTACTGTGAACCAACAATCCATTCATTGTGATTTGAGGTCTCATTCAGATGATCCCAACCAACCAACCTTGGAAAGGGCCATTTTTGTCACTTTTGCCCTACATTTAAGGAACTCCAGAAAGTTCAGTTTAGTGCCACCAAAGAGAGCAATGTAAAAGCTCTTTCCTATGGCAGCCATTATGCATCCAACAAACTCAGCTTACATGCTGGATGGAACTTACCAAGGGAGCAAAATGTGAGAAGAGTGAAAGAATGCTCTTTTTGGATCACAATGGCAGGAAGGATTAATCATTACTTAGAAAATTCCTTTTCAGACTGGAACTTTCTGAATCCTCCACTGGCCATGCTGGCTGAAAATTCTTGGAGTTGTAGTTCAAAAAGTAAACTCTCCAAAGCTCTCGGTTTCATGTAGTGGGAAAGGAAAAGAGGTGAATGGTCCAAACCAACCAGCTTGATTATAAAGAATTCCTTGATGTCTTGGAAGGAGGATTTTTGATATATCTCTGATTCTGCTAAATACAATGTACAGAGCATTGTGGGTGGGTTGACTACAGGCCATTGTAAACAAATTAGGGGGGAACAATTGTAAGAAATACAGGGGTCCAGCCAAGGTTTTTCTACAAATGATAACCCTGGGTTTGTGAGAAGCCTGTCTGAGAGAGAGAGAAGAAAAAAGGAAATATATGTTTTTACTTTTTCATTGGTGTTTTCTTTTGAGCCTTCATATAGTGTGCTACCTTTCCAGGCATGATAGTTTCCAGAACTGCATAGGACCAATTGACATGCTGTAAATCATGCTGATAACATCTGAAGAAACAAAAAAAGGAAGAAAGAAAGAGGAATGAACCATAGTAAAGAAAGCTCTTTTGCCAGAGAGAACAAAGATAAAAACAGAAATCAAAGCTCTTTTTGCTTTCTTCAGAAATGACTTGGAAATAAGGAGAGCCAAATTCACCCCAAACAGCACTTTCAGTGAAATTTTTGTGGCAACTTTATTCCCTGGAGAACTTCTTCACCAGCCTAGAACTCCTGGTGGGACATCCAGTCATGGTGAAAAGCAGGTGGCAACCAAGTGATAATGGCTGGAATTCAACATGGGACTTATACCTTCATAAGAGGACTTGCATGTTTGGGCCATAGAACTGAGTAGTTTCACAACATCCATATCCACCTAAGGGGCTGCCAGGACGTTACAACATATGGATGTCCATTGTTCAATGGCAGCCAGTTGAGTGAGTGATGTGCCGTGGTTCTGATGTGCAATGGGCACTTCTGATGCACATCTGGACAAGGGCTAGGAAGTGCCAGAGCACAGCAGGAATACTCAAGGTGCATCGGAAGTGCCTGATGTGCATGAAGTGCCAAGCACAGATCAGAAGTGCCCAATTTACATCAGAAATGTCAAGTGCACACCAGAGGTGACCAATGTACATCAGAGGTGCCTGATGTGTATCAGAAGTGTCCAACATGTATTAGAAGTGTCTGATGTGCATTAGAAGTGCCCGATGCTCATCTGGAGGGCCCAATGCACATCTTTGCAATTTACTAACAGGATTAGTGAGGCTACCCCTGAATATTTTTCTCAGGGTTTTTGTTGTACAGGTTGACTATCCCTTACCCAGAAATCCAAAATCCTCCAAAACCCAAAATTGTCCACATGGGTGACTGAGATATTGACACCTTGCTTTCTGGTGGTTCAATGTACACAAACTTCGTTTCACACACAAAATTATTTAAAATATTGTATAAAATTGCCTTCAGGCTATGTGTATAAGGTGTATACGAAATGCATGTTGTGATGAGATGTGGGTCCCATCTCCAAGATATCTCATTTTGTATAGGCAAATACAGTTATTCCAAAATCCAAAATATGAAACACTTCTGGTCCCAAGCATTTTGGATAAAGGATACTCAACCTGTATTTCTGCAATGCAGCTGCAGATTCAGAAAGTTACAAAATGCAGAGTATGATGTAGAATCTCGGCCAGTGCTTTCATGGATCTCTTTGCTGAAACTACTAGGACGATAGTAACAAAGGGGTTGTAAAACATGAATAATTTAAACAATATAAGTAAGTTTCCTAGAAATGTCAGCATAGCAAAACTATAGGGTTTGGCCCCAAATCTAAAGTGGGAAAGCATACCCAGTCATATGAGTAGTGAAACAGAGCATCTGCTTTCCCGCTGGGTACATGGTTTTGCCTTATGGACTGCAAAGTGAGACCCTAAGAGGAAAGCTTCACTTTATTGGAGACAACCTCCACCCTCCTTTCTAAAGGCTGCCTTTGGCTCTCGTGTTGAGGTCACTCTTTGGAATCAGGTCAGTGGCTGCATTAGTAATTGCATTTTGGGGGGGTTCACTACAGCCTGCTTTCTAATTGTTTTTCTGAATTTAATGAGCAAGTAGCTGCCAGGGGATGTTATCACTGGACCGAGAGGAGGACCTAAGAAGGGTGGTTGATTTGTCAAGAAAGCTTATGATTACCAACTTGAAGGACCTGCCGGCTCCTAATTCACCCGACTGCTTTTCTGCTATTCCAGCTTGTCAGAACACAGAAGAGTCCACAAGTGCCTGAAAAAGACATATATAATCTTATTTTAAAAAAAGAAATAAAAGGAAGGAGCCAAACCCATCAGTTGTTTTGAAGCCAACAAGTTTGTACGGTCAAATGAATCTAAGGATAATTAAGATGTAAAAGATGGCTCAAGCTTCGTTTAACTACAGATGCTTAAGGAAGTCAGTCTTTGCACATTTCTAGACAGAATGACCTGATCCACACCTCTAAAATCAACATTTGGATCAGGACTTAACTTTTCTGAACACTGTAATGCCCTATAAAACTAACTAGGTGATATATATATATATATATATAGAATTCTGTCACTTTGCTTGTTTTTCAATTCCTGTGCATTATGGTAGAGTTTTTCACAAGGTTCCGTCTTCTGTGCAGCCTTACTGCATGACATTATCATTCTTTCATTCTGGTCCCATGGGAGACCGAGGTAAAAATCACATCTTTTTTGCTACCTGGAAAAACACATTAGCAAAAAGATGTGGTTTTACTTCAGTCTACCACTGAACAGGAATGAAAGAACACTGAAGAATGACAACCTCTTGCGGTAAGGCAGCATGGAAGATGGAACCTTCTGCTGCACTGCCACTTTTCTTCAGAGTGCAGTAAGCCCCTTCGAGTTGGAAGGAGGCACAACAGCCACCTAATCCAATCCCCTGTTTTGCAGGAATACACAGCTAAAGCACTCCTGAAAGATGCCCATCTAACCTCTGTTTAAAAACCACCAGAGAAGGAGAGTCCACCATTCTCTGAGGAAGTCTGTTCCACTGTTGAGGCACAGTAGAGGCAATCTAATCCACATGACCCATGAATCACACGATTCCCACCCCTGATCTAAGCCCATGGCTCTGAATGATGAACTGAAGTCTGGATTTGAATCCCAATATTTCAATGCTGAATTCATGTCACCACTTTTTTTGAGGGGCAGAAGGATGCAGGCTCCTCATCTTTAAAGACCTACATGCCAGGCAGCTACAATATGATCTTCTACACAGTTTGAATGGTTGTACCCCTTGAATTTGGCTATTGCAGATGGGGGAACATTTCATTTTAAATTTTTTTTAAAAAAATCGATTCATGTCTCCCATTCATGCCTTGGGTCCCATTCAGGAAGAAGGTGGGATATAAAGGAAGTGCAGAAGTAAATCCATTTTTGAAGAATTTGCCAACATCGTTGGGACAGAAAGAGCATGAAATCTGGAAAAAAGGTCAAATCCAGAAGAATGTGGAAGATATTTTCCCCCACCCCAAGCTGACAGGGACTGTCCTGGTGAGCTTGCATACTTCAGAACTCAGGGCTGCATCCCAATAGGAGTCTGCCTGCTTCTCCTCACAGTTGGCACCCTTTCTCCCCTCCCTCCCCATGTACATCTTTTCTTGCCTCAGTTCATCCCAATTAAGAGTAACTCTCATAAAGGGGAAACTAAGATGCTCACTCTGGTGGATGAAATTCCTTTTGCTCACCAAAGTCAGGCTAATGCAGTGTGCCTGAGCTGGAGCAGGTTGCTGTCAGCTCAGTTGGGGTCTGCTGGAGTGTCTCCCAGTGATCCCTTCTGCCTGGGCAGGTTCCCAGAATTGAAAAGAGGAGTTTACTCTGCAGAAGCAGACTTGCCAAAGAGCAACACAACAAAGCCCTTTTCATTCTTTTTCAGCAGGCGGAGTAGGGTGGGGGTGGGGAAGGGGCTGAAAACCTCCACCACCATGGCTAGCTCCCCACCCCACCGTGCCCTCCCTTGGGAACCAATTACTGGAGCCTTTTGGAATTTTTAATTGAATATTTGTATTATAAACAGGACCAAGGCCCGTAGCCTTGATTAAGGGAAGCAGGAAGACAATGGCTGGGGTCTTGTTTGCTTTTCATTCTGGATTAAGGACTTTCCATTGTTCCCAGAGCTCAATGGGGATAATTAGTCTGAATTTTGTTTGCTGTCTGACTCCCTCCCCATGCTTTCCTTCACCTTCTCCGGCTCCCACCTCCTGCCACACTCCCCTTTCACACGGTGGTGGAGGAGAGTGGAAGGAGATGACTGCCCTAACACAACCAGCTGGGTTTTCCATCAGACAACTGAGTTTTCTGGAGGATTTTCTATCTCCAGATAAAGCTTAGCTGGGATTACCTGGCAGATCTCACTAGGATTTAAGTCTTTGACTCTCACTAGCAAGACTGTAATTGGGGTATATTGGCTTGCATATAAAATCGGAACCACATGTAGGCCTTGTCTAGTCCACCTCACCTCCCTGAACATCTCAAGGGAAGGACTCCTTATTGTTAACCACAGAACTCTCCCCCCTCCCCCACCCCCACCCCACATACCACCCTGATTCTGGTTGAGGGCTATCTCAACTTTAACAATTCTGCTAAGAAAAATATTTGGGCTAAGGGAAAATATTCTTCCAAGTTCTGGAATATGATTAAGAGACCAACTTTAAAAGAGTGTTCAAGGTCTTTGACAGCACTGCAAGCCTCTTCTGATAGAGTCTGTTGGATGCATGCATTGCAGCTGGCATCTTGTTGGGAATGTATGACATTGTAAACCAACTTACAATTGAAAATTTAGCCCTGTGTTGTTGTGCAAGGGTTATAGTCCCAGGAAGGGAGCATTGTCATAGCTGTGCCATCAGGGCCATTATACCAGCAAAGTGAGCAGGGTACAAGTGTCACAATGTGCAACAATACGACACTTTGTGGGAGAGGCTGCCCTTTTTTAAGACAGTGCAAAAAGAGGGGGGCAATGTCCCCTCAACAGAGCCAGCGGAAACTCATAATCCAGAACAGATGACAATGAAAAGTCAGGGATGCGCTGCACCCAGCTGGAAAAATGTCCCCACCTTTCAAGATTGTGAAGTAGGACAATCTCATTGCTCAACAGGACATCTGGCACTGTGCCCCATTGCACATTGTCACAATTCTCTAACATGGTTGCTTATGTCAGTGACACAGCACTGTTTGTTTGTTTTTTGTAAAGTTACACATTGCAATCCATGATGCAAGATCCCATCCAGCTTCTCTTGCAGAGAGGTGAACACTGGTATATGACTGAGATTCTGTTCATGCTATCTGATCAACCTGTTCCTTGCTAGCCCCTCCTATGGAGAAATAAAGCACCCTTGAGTCAGTTAACTGTGACAGGAGGAATTACAGTGATTGCATCTCCAGCATTCATCTTAGCTTTATGCTACTCCCCAACCACACACACACACATACACACACACGTCAACAATTCACTGGTACAGCTTTTTCCTCCTCTCCTTTTTCTCCTGCTATTGAGACAGAAACAACCCATGGGCCAAATCCCTAAAATGGAAGTAGCATAGCTTGCTCCTTTGGATGCACAAACACCCTTCTTGGGGTGATCTTGGAGGCCATAGGGGCCAATGTTTGCCTTGGGCCTTCTCCACTGCCTCTTCTACCTAAAAAATTGGCCACTCTGTGGCAAAAATAAAAATAAAACTGGGAGCAACATCCAGTTTTTGATTATGGCTGCAGGGGCCCCTGTCATTGTGGCGGGGGGCATTGTAACCCTCCTCCTGCAAAAACATTATTAGTAATAATCTGAATATCCTGTACTGTGGATAGGTCAGGTTAGGTTAGGTTACATTGACCTGTGATAAACATATGGGGCCCCCATATTAAAGTGTTGCAGGGCCCCCAAAAATTCCTTAAACTGGCCCTGTGTGACTGATTTGCACTGGGTTCTGGGGTGGGTTCTAGTTGGAGGCCTGCAGGAGTGGCAATTTGTACATTTGGGGAGAGGATGATTTTTATCCCCAAAACATCAAGGGGGCTTTGAGGGTCCAACACGGAGCTGGAGGTTGCATAAATGCCCATGGAAGCTATATACAATTCAAAAGCCACAGTTTCCTTACTCCTGATGTGATTGGGCATTGCAAAAAAGAAGAAGTCAATCTTACCAGACATTCCACTGGAACACTCAAAAGCTCTCAAGGTGCTATATTTACCCTGAAATATCAGAACAGCACTTTTGCTGCATGGTCATTTCCATAACCAAGAACAAATAATAACTTTGTTATTATACCCTCAAGTAAGCCACAAATACCTTTATGTGGAAGTATACTTCTTGTGGGAAATAGAAGTACAGATTATCAACTTCTAACCCAAAGCAATGGTTTTTCACTCAGATTGTTGTTAACTGCCATCAAGTCACTATGAAGGAGAGATCTCTGAGTCAACAGCTGTGCTCAGATTTTACAAGCTCAGGTTTCCTTGATTGAATCTACCCACCTGTAATGCGGTCTCCTTCTTTTTCTACTGCCTTCTACCTTGCCAAGCACCATTGTCTTTTCTAGTAAGTTGTGTCTTCTCATGATATGTCCAAAGTCTCCATTTAGTCTTCTTGGTCCTAGGGAAAGTTTAGGCCTCATTTGCTCTAGGACCCATTTATTTGTCCTTTTTTGATAGTCTGGGGTACCCCACAGAGCTCTTTTGCACTAAGATACAGGCTGTACCAATTTAAGTTGATCCTAGATAAGTCCATAGGTGGAAGAATCATACTCTTTTTGATAGAATAGACATGAATTGTATGCAAAAGATCCCAGTTAATGAGGCCCGGTCTATCCATTAGGCAGAGTGAGGCAACTGCCTCAGGCACATAATTGTAAACTGTGGCATCACTAAGGCTGTGTCACCCATCCCCCATCCCCCATGGTGTCACCTGGTGAGGTTCGGACTCTCTGCATTCCCCTAGAGCTGCCACTGATCCTGAATATCATGAATCTGCAGCAAATTGTTAGGTGTTGAACTCACTGTCACCCTATTTTTTTGTGCATATAGAAGCTTTGGGTAGCAACATCATTTAGCTGGCCTTAGGTATCATACTTCATGATGGGGGAGGCAGGGATATGATACTTTTCCTTAGGTAGCAAAATTTTAAAACATTACAGTAAAGATAAAAAGACAGCATACAACCCCATAAAAGAGCCTTCTGCATAACCAATTCATCATCGAATTCCTGTTTGAAGAAAAAGGTCTTTACCTACAGGAGGTAGGAGAGTAGAGAGGAGGCAAGCCTAGCCTTCTGTGGAAAGGGGATTCCACAACCTTGGAGCAGCCACAGAGAAGGTCTTCTCCTGTGCTATCACCAATAGGCCAGTGATAGTGGTGGGGCAGAAAGAAAGCCCTGGTAAGTGTAAGAGGGTATTCCACCAACCATTTTCCTTGTTGTACTGTGCATTACAGGAGTGCTTCCCAAACCAGCTGCCACCGCTGTGTGCTATACAGGTATATATGTGTAATGTGTAGTGAAACTTACCAGGATCTTCATGCCACACTTGGCATTATCACTGCTGCTGCTGAAGGCTGGAAGGAAGGAAAGGCAAAACATGATAACATTAAGGTCTGGATAAGTTTGGTTGCACATTATAGAGCAGGACAGAGTGGGAATCTATAGTGGAAAGGCTATTTTACAAGCTGTGAAATTAAAATTCTCACATGAATAATAAGCATTAATATACCTCTGGAGAAATCAAGTAGACCATATGGCTCATCTGGCCTCTGTAGTTCTCCTTCAAAGTCAGATATGGAGCCAAAATTTGAGGAATGGAAGACATTAGCAATATAGAATTGCTCCAAAACAAATCCCAAAGAATCTATCTGCAATAGCCTCCAAATTCTGCAGTCTCCCACCCCCCAACCCACCCCTGTTACTGAATGTAGGGTAGATGTCCAATGAGATATACGAGGTGTTCTATGGTTCCTTTCCTAGATACACTTCTCTGGAAGAAAGCCCATTGAATACATTGAACACAAGGCAGAATTAAAGGAGTTCTACATACCTTCTGTGTTCTACATACATAAAGGAGTTCTACATACCTGTGGCAGAGCTTGAAGAAGACGACGGCATCTATATACGCTACCATACTGATGGTAGCTTGTTTAACTTAAGCCGTCTGAGGGCTCACACTAAGACTCTAAACTATCTAGTCCGTGAGCTGCTCTTCGTCGATGATGCTGCCCTTGTTGCCCACACAGAAGCAGCTCTGCAGCGCCTAACGTCCTGCTTTGCAACAGCTGCAGAGCTGTTTGGGCTAGAAGTCAACCTGAAGAAAACAGAAGTTCTTTACCAGCCTGCACCACAGGACGAACACCACCATCCCCACATTGCCGTCGGCAAATCGGTGCTCAAGTCCGTTCAGCAGTTCACCTACCTGGGAAGCATCATCTCCCCAGATGCCAAGATTGACAAAGAGATCGATCACAGATTAGCAAAGGCATATAGTGCATTTGGAAGATTTCACAAAAGAGTCTGGAGCAATAAACACCTGAGGCAAAGCACAAAAATCAGTGTGTATAGAGCCATCGTACTGTCTATCCTCCTTTATGGATCTGAAACATGGGTCACCTATCGCCACCACCTACGACTCCTCGAGCGCTTTCATCAGCGCTGTCTACGCACAATCCTAAATATACACTGGACTGACTATGTGATGAATGTTGCTGTCCTTGAGCAAGCAGGGATCACCAGCATTGAGGCCATAATATTGAGAACACAGCTGCGCTGGGCAGGGCACGTTTCTAGGATGGAGGACCATCGCCTCCCGAAAATACTACTCTACGGTGAACTCTCCACGGGTCAGCGTAAGAGGGGCGCTCCAAAAAAGCGATACAAAGACTCCCTGAAACAACATCTCAGGCTCGGCCAAATTGATCACCAACAGTGGTCCGCCCTGGCCTCACATCGGGAGGCATGGAGACGCACTATCCACAATGCTGCAGCCTTATTTGAGAACTCACGACAAACAAGTCTTGAAGAGAAACGACAACTCAGAAAGAATCACAACCCAAAAACATCACCCAAGGAGACTTTCTGCTGTGCTTTTTGCAACCGGACTTGTTTATCTCGGATTGGCCTTTTTAGTCATCAGCACGCTTGCAGAAAGCGCAGGATGAGTCCTTCCTGAATCTTCGTTTGCGAAGAAAAGCCCAGAAAAAAGATATTGGCCATGATCCTACACTGAAGCATGAGGAAGTAATGTGTAATGCACGTGTAGCTTTGTGCAGCGTGCACACACATATACCAGATGTCAAGCCTAGGGAAGCACTGCTCTGACCATTTGCTGGCCAGGAAGAGAGGGTGGGAGCTAACCAGGCTATTATTATTATTATTATTATTATTATTATATTTCTTACCCACCTCTCCCCAAGGCTTGAGGCAGGGTACATATGAATTATAATACAATATATAACATAAAATAGTTAAAACATACAGGTAAAAACACATAGGATTAAAACAAACATTACACTAAAATCATCCATACAAATTTAAAATCCATAGATTAAAATCAACTGGGTAGGCTTGCCAGAGAAGTAGGAGGGAGAAGAGAAATGGGATAGCTTTTCTGGATTGCTGGGAGATACCTCATTTCTTCTCCCCATCTGCAACTGCAGCCAGGATAGGGGCTGCCTGTTTACTTAGTCTCTTTCTTTCTTTCTTTCTTTCTTTCTTTCTTTCTTTCTTTCTTTCTTTCTTTCTTTCTTTCTGCGCCCCCCCCAAAGCCAGTAAACAATCACAGCAGCACTCCTTGAGGCTTTGACTGCCAGAGTGAAAAGCAGAGAGGCACATGACACATGACAGCAAACAATTATCTATTAACTTTCTTCTCTGCATCTGTATTAGCCATGGCAAACTTTATTCAAATGTCTCTCCTCCATTTTTTTTTCCTGGCAATACATAAATGGCCATTATATTGCCTACAGAGATGAACAGCCAGAGGGTGAGAAGGCAATGCAGCATGGCCGTGAGATTCCAGAGAACTGGGGATGCCTGTTGCCTCCAGCCATAGGTGTTCAATGAGGCCTCTAATATTGACCTTCCCTAATGTCCCTGCCTCCTCTTTCTGGGGGGGGGGGGTTGTACAGAGGAGCAGCTAGACATGTGCTTCCTACACCTGCAGTCTGTTGTAGTCCAGCCTAGATAAAATATTTAGCACCTTAGTGGAATGTGAGCAAGAGGAAATCTCTTGAGGTTCTTGACCTAGTATGAGAAGAAGCCTTTGGTTGTGCTTGTTCAGTGGTGACCTGGCGAATAATATGATGCCTTTCTAGGAGAAAATATTTGCCAAGCTGTCTTTTCTCCTACTACGTGATTTATTCCTGCATATGCATTTCAGTGGATTTATGCTCCAAACAAAATAAGTTGGAGCATTTCCCAAATGTCTGGAGCCCAATGAATAGTTACTTCAATTACACTGAATGAGATCATGGAATAATTGGAATGTTGTGATGAATGCTCAGCTAGGTAACATTATATTATATATGCATGTGTGTGCGTATTCATGCTCACAAAGCCTTTATTTTTCTCTCTTGTAATTAAAAAAGGCATCCCCTTCTGCCTATTTGTCCTCTTCTTTTACTTATTTCATTTTGTCCTATGTGTAAAACCACTGCTGGGCTCATTTTAAAAAGAAGCCTTACTCTGTACTGCATTTGCATCCTTCATCCAGGAAAAAAGAGGGGTGTAAGTAAGTGTGTAAACATTGTCCAAAATCCATAAAAGAGTAATAATTTTATTGGCCAACCAAAGTGTAGTAAAGCTTTCATGCAAATTTTCTAAGCTCCACTGTCTTCTTCATCAGGCAAAAGACGTTTAAAAAAAGTGATGATGTTAGAGTCACCTTTTGTAAACATTGGTCATGCTGAGAGTTCACAGCCTGTTGAATCAGCCACAAGGCTTTCTCTACCAGCAATACCAAGTTAGGCATCGGGAAAGCACAGCCTCAGAAAAGCTGGTGTGGTTTCAGTGGAATGCAAGTGTCTCCTACCGGGACAGCATCTCGTAAATAATGTCACTGTGGTTTGGCAGGCTGTCACCCACCCCCCCCCATGGTGACAGCTCTGGTATTATTCACCCACCAGGGATCTGTGGAGAAAGCCTAGGTAAGTAAAATCTGACTTCAGACTCAGAGACATAGGAGATTATCAGGCAGGAACAAAAAAAGCATTTCTATCCCACAATCTCCACTTATGCCCCTGTCCCATTCCAGTCCTACCACAATCACCCTCCTCACGTACTTTGTCTCACTTCGACAGGGCATCCCAGGAGTGAAAGGAGCTCTAATGTAGCTCCGTTCACATCCTGGATCGGAATCCCACTGATTCTCGCAAGCAGACGCAAGCACGGGAAATTCAAAAAGAAAAAGAACCCCCCCCCAAAAGTAACAGCAAGCACAAAAACACACTTTAAAATTAACAAGTAACCTGGGAATGATCATAAAAAGTGTATCACTTACCTGGATGTCCTGATCTCACCCGAAATGTTCTGGCAGGGACCTCCCATTCATGCTGGGAACTTGCCAGCATAACAGCACACCTTGTCACACGCAGGAACTTCCATTACAGAAATGGATGGGGGGAATAATAATAATAATAATAATAATAATAATAAAATTTATTTATACCCCGCCCCTCTGTTAAAACAATTGGGGCGGCTTACAAAAATTAAAATACAATACAGATAAAATCCCCAAACACCCCCCACCCCACCTATTGATGTCTTCTCCCATCAATAAAAAGCAATGCTGGCAGAACAGGAGCAAAACGGGTGCATAACGAGGGGGGGCAACATTGTCTGATAAAGGAGCCCTTTTGCCCTGGTGTTGCTGTAACGCCACTTTTGACGCATCTGATAATCTCCTTAGGGATTGTCTAAATGGTAAAAAATACTCCTCACAGAATGTGAGGAGAATACGATCTGTCTCAATGGGATTTTGCATCATTTCGACATAGTGGGAAGGAGGGGGGGCAAACTGCTACATACTATGTGGGAAAAGCCTTTGTGGCTTTTCCCAACGTTTTGTAAAAAAAACAGCAGGGGGGTGCATTCATGCTCATTGGGACAAGCGATTTGATATGATTTGCTTTCCCTACATGAGCGGAACTTGAAAGTTGATTGGTCAGATGTGCGTGAGGAGTGTAGCTTGCTAACGAGGCAAGTACCTGAGCCGCCATATTGGATTTTATAATAATAATAATAATAAAATTTTATTTCTATCCCACCCCTCTGCAACGCAATCGGGGCGGCTTACAATATAAAACTCCATAGACACAGTACCCTAGCCCACCCACCCCTTAAAATAATATTAAATTATAAAAGATTAAAAACATACAGTAATTAAAATATATAAATTAGAAAGAAAAAAATTAAAACATATAATAGTTAAAAAAATCTAATTGCAGCTCAGAAGGACAGCCGAGTCTTGGGCCAGGATAGTTATTCAGGAAAGGCCTGCTGGAAAAGATCCATCTTGACAGCTTTTTTAAAGCTGTCTAAGGTGTTAATAAGATGGATCTCGTCCGGCAGGCCATTCCATAATCTGGGAGCGGCAGCAAAGAAGGCCCTCTGGGAGGTCACCGACAGCCTTGTTTTCATAGGCTGTAACAGATTCCTCCCAGAGGACCAAAGTGTGCGGGGAGGGTCGTACGGAAGGAGGCGGTCCCGGAGATAAGTTGGACCCAAGCCATGTAGGGCTTTAAAGGTTATAACCAACACCTTGTACTGTGCCTGGAAACTAATAGGCAGCCAGTGGAGAGCTTTTAGCACAGGTGTTATATGCTCTCTTCTAGAAACACCAGAAATCAACTTGGCTGCCATGTTCTGAACTAGTTGAAGTTTCCGAGTCAAGCACAAGGGTAACCCCATGTAGAGCGCGTTAAAGAAATCCAGACGGGAGGTTACCAGTGCATGTACCACAGTTTCGAGGTCCCTGGTTTCCAGGAAAGGGTGCAGCTGGCGTATCAGCCGAAGTTGATACCAGGCACTCCTGACCGTCACATTTACCTGATTAGACATCTGGAGCATCGGGTCCAGGAGCACCCCCAGACTGCGAACACAGTCCTTGGAGGAGAGTGTAGTTCCATCCAGGATTGGAAGTTGTATTCCCAGACCTGGTTTCAGGCCTGTAACTGTTAGTACCTCCGTTTTGTCTGGATTCAGTCTCAATTTGTTTTTCCTCATCCAGTCCATTACTGCTTTAAGACAATCATTGAGAGGAGAGATGCCATCTGAAGTCGAAGCTGATGACCAAGACATGGAGAAGTATATCTGGGTGTCATCAGCATACTGATGACACCACACTCCATGCCTCCGAATGATCTCTCCCAGTGGCTTCATATAGATGTTAAATAGCATCGGGGACAGGATGGCACCCTGAGGAACGCCACAGCTAAGCTCTATTCTGGTAGAGCAACTGTCCCCGAGCCTCACCCTCTGGGATCTGCCCGAGAGGAAGGAACGGAACCACTGCAAAGCAGTGCCTCCAATTCCTAACCCCCTCAGGCGATCCAGGAGAATGGAATGATCTATTGTGTCAAAGGCCGCTGAGAGGTCCAAGAGCAACAACAGGGTCACACTACCCCTGTCGATACCCAAGCGGAGGTCGTCAGCCAGAGCAACCATGGCAGTCTCCACTCCATATCCCGTCCTAAAGCCAGTTTGAAATGGATCTAGATAATCGGTTTCATCCAACACAGCTTGGAGTTGGGAAGCGACCGCCTCTCAATCACCTTACTTAGAAAAGGCAGCAAGGAGACTTGCCTATAGTTGTTCCTGTCCAAGGGGTCCAGGGAAGGCTTTTTCAGGAGCGGTGGAAGGGACCCCTCCCTGAAGGACGCATTGATAATATCTCTAAGGAGTACTCTCGATGCATCGCCCCCTTGGGTGGCCAGCCATGATGGACAGGGATCGAGGGGACAGGTCGTCTTCCTCACTCTACCAAGCAGCTTGTCCACGTCATCAGTACTCACACATTGAAGCTGATCCAATAAAATTTCATCAATGGAGTTGCTGGACACCTCGTCTATAGATTCTGTCATAACACTGGCATCTAAGTCGGCTCTTATCCGAGAGATTTCATCTACAAAGTAGATGTTAAACGCATCACAGCAGGCCATTGTTGGGTTGAGTAAGGGGTTCTGCACAGGTGGAATCTGCATCAGCTCCCCCACCACCCTAAACAGTTCTGCTGGATGGGACTCTGCAGACGCAATACGTGCAGAAGAGAAAGACTTCTGCGCTGCACGTATTGCCTCTCGATAAGAATCAAGGAAATTCCTATCACGAGTCTTGTCGGATAAGAGTAGACTCTTCTTCCAGATGCGCTCTAGTTTAGTCGTTGCTTGGTGAGCAAGTGCTAAGGTGATAAAATGGGGGAGGGAGTTGCTTGCTTTTCTATTAAAGCAAAAGGTCGCTCTTTCACACCTTGGATATGATAAAAAAAGTGCTGTGCAGTGGTGGTAAATTGAGGTAAGTAAAAGCATGAGTAATTCACTCACGATCGCCATCTTCATTCGCAGGCGTGCCCATTTGCACAGCAAACGCAGACAGCTTCGCATGCCTGCAAACTGCTTTGGGTTTTAATCTGTACTTTGAAGGATCTGGATCCTATCCCCCCAATAGCTTCAGCACCAAGGATAGCTTCTAACTGAATTCACCTAACTGAATGACCCCACTGAGTTGGGAGCCACCATTTGCCAGTTATCGTTATTGTAATATTTTAAAATAAACTCTTTACTTTCACATTTCTCAGAATCAACTAAATTTTTTAGTTAGCTGTGTTAAGGAAAATGCAACATGGGACATACAGTGAAAGAAATAAAATATGTATGTGAAAGTCACAATGACTAAGCAAGAGCAATTATGAAGCTACACAGGTGAAACTGCTAATGTAATCTAGAAGGCCTGAGAGCCAAGGACAGAGGTACTGAATGCAGATTGGAAACACCTGAGAATCATTAAGTGTACAAGGTGAAATGTTGAAATACATGGGTTGGTCTTAAGCATAGGTGGAACTACATGGACCAATCAGAATGGAAGTACACACCCACTGGGTGGAAACTAATTAGTGGGTGGTGATAAACAATGGCTATAAAATTGCAATGTTTGCCAATGTATTGGTGTGGTGTTGAGTAGAGGTGGAGTAGTTTGGAGATATTGTGGAGTAATGTGTAGAGATTGTGGTTTGTTTACCATATAGTATATTTATATAGAAGAATAAAGTAGGTTTTATATAAAACTACTGAGTTGCCTGAGTGTATCCTGGAGACGTTTTGGAGACACCTGGAGAAGAGTGAGAAGGCTTGGAGAGTTTGTCAGGATCTTCAGCCTATTCTCTGAAACTCTGCTGCTTTGGAGAAAAGCATTAACCACTGATCTAAGCTGGTTGGCTCTGCTGCATAAAAAGGTGGTGAGTTTGAGCCAGAGGAGAAGAGCTACAACTCCCATCATCCCTGACAAGGGTTATGGGCCCAGTTACTAGAGCACCCAGCATCCACAGAAGCTGAAAGTTCCAGAGAGTGGAAGAAAGCTTTGTGGACAATAGATCAGAGCAAGCTGTTTGTGCTGCACTTGATAAGCCTCGTGAGTAAATCATTTTGTGTTTTGCTTAAGCCCAGACGGGTCGGCCGTGCATACTCAGAAGGACTGTGTCAAATTGAGTCACTGCACAAATCAAGATGGAAATTCTAAAGTTTAGTAAATTAAATAGAAACAACTACTCTACCTGGAAGATTTATGCCCAATCTCTACTAGTAAAGGAAGGTCTGTGGTCAACAGTTGAAACAGGGCTGGCAGCTGATGCTGATGAAGCCACTAAAGAGAGAGATAGTAAAGCAAAAGCCTGTCTTTATCTCATGCTTGAAGAAGACTTAATTAATGACGTCAGAGATAAAACGTCCGCCAAGGATGTGTGGGATACCTTGCAGAGATTACACACTCCTTCAACTGCTTTTGCAAAAATGCTATGGTCTAAAAGAATATACAGGCAAAAGATGGCTAAAGGGCAGTGTGTGATAGAACATTTAAAAATAATGCAAGATTTGTTTGTGCAAGCTGAACTGAGGGGAGTGCAAATTAGCAAAGAGCAGCAATGCTACATTTTAATAGAATCGCTAGACTCTTCGTGGGACAACATAACGAACAGCCTGCAAAACCTGCCAGAAGCTGAGCTTAATAGAGACTTAATTGTGGCCAGAATACTGGAAGAGAACCAGAGAAGAATGTCTGAGCAGGGTGACTCAGCAAGCTTAAAGACTGTGCCAAAACAACAAACAACTCCTGACTGGCGAGCGCAGGAGGAGGCAGCCTCTACAAGGGAGCAACGGAGGTGCTTTTATTGTAAGAAGATTGGTCATCTGCAGAGACATTGTAAACATTTTGCAGCTGAGAGACGCAAGCAAGCAGAGAGCAGATGGCAGCCGCGGCAGTATCAAAAACAGTCCAGACCTCCATTTTTGAGGGACAGTGGTAATAAAAAGGGGGTTGCAACCATGATTAAGGAAAAACAAAATGCAAATTCTAAATGGCTAGTTGATTCAGGAGCCACATCTTTAATGTGTAATGACATAAATTTAATAGGTAATAGAAAATCAGCTAATGTAAATGCTGTAGTTTTGGCTGACGGGAAAGAGCTAAGTACTGTAAATCAAATGGGTACTGTGTACATTCCAGGGCTAAAAGAGAATTTTAATGATGTCTTACATGTAAAGGAGTTAGAAAATAATTTGTTATCAGTAAGCAGATTAACAGAAAGAGACTACACAGTCATCTTTGAAAAGAACATGTGTAAGATAAAACTGAATGGGGAATTGCGTGGCATAGGTTTGAAAAAGGACAAACTTTATTATTTGGAGGACAATATTGATAGCTACAGGGTTGAAGAAGCTAATAACATAGAAAATATTCCAATACACAAAGACTGCATACACGAGCTTCACAGAAAATTCGGCCATGCGAGCTTCAAATGTTTAAAGAATTTAATCAGTATGTGTCCAGATTTAAAAGTTACTGAATGCAAAAACCACTTAGATTGTACAGTGTGTCAACAGGTAAAGGTCAGAGCTTTTCCAGTAGCTAAGAAAACAAAAAGAATTGCTCAAAGACCATTTCAGTATGTACATGCAGATGTTGCCCAAGCTAACTGCTTGTCCTTAGGGGGAAGCAAGTATTTCCTAGTCATTGTTGATAGGTATACAAGGTTTGCATTTGTGAGAATAATGAAAAACAAATCTGACGCTGGGCAAAGTTTGAAAGCATGGGTAAGAATGGTGGAAAGACAATTTGATAGCAGAGTAGGCACCATCATAACTGATAGAGGAGGAGAATTTTTAAATAATCAATTGTTTAACTGGTTTCAAAAGGTGGGAATAAGGCATGAAACTACAAACCCTGCTTGTCCTAGTGAGGATGGGTTAGCAGAGAAGAAAATACAAGATATAAAAAGAATTACTGCTTGTATGATGGCAGATGCAGGGGTGAAAGATAGTTTTTGGGCAGAAGCAACTTTGACTGCAATACATATCAGTAACAGATTGTATCATTCAGAAATTGAAGACATTCCCTACAGGGTATTGTATGGGAGAATGCCAAATTACAAGTACTTAAGGGTTTTTGGACAATTTGCTCATGTTTACACACCTGCTTGTTTCAGGAGGAAAGGAGAACCCAAAAGCAAAAGGCTTAGGTTTTTGGGGTATTCTGGAAATAGCTACAAGTTTCATTTGGGAGGAAAACAAGTGCAGTATTCTAGGTCTGCAAATTTTGAGAGACATGCTGGTTGGGACAAACTGCATGCCAATAAAGAAGTGTTTTTGAGGTTAGGGAGTTCAAATGAGCCAGAAGCACAAACTGAACCAACCTCAGGAAATGGAGGGGTTTCAGTTAAGCAGGAAGCATCACCTAGCAGCAGTGGTAGTTCTTCCGATGATGAGATAGCATCTAGGCCTACTACTACTCGAATGACTGAAGACAAGAGATTTAGTCATAGAACTACAACTCCCAGTAGAGAAAGTGAGGATGAAAGAGAAAGAACAGCAGATTTTATTCCCAGGCGTAGTCATAGAGTTAGAAAGCCTCCAGATAGGTTTGTTGTGACAAAGGCAAGAGCTTGTTTAGCAGTAGAGGAGCCTGAAAGTTTTGAAGAATTGGAAAGTTATTCTAGTGAAGAACAGGAAAGATGGTTTGATGCAATGGATAATGAGTTTGGTTGCCTGGTAAATAAAGATGTTTTTGAAATTGTTGACAGACCCAAAGACAAGAAAGTAATTGGTTGTAAATGGGTATACAAAAGGAAAGAAATGCCAGATGGAAGTATCAAATATAAAGCTAGGTTAGTGGCTAAGGGTTTTGCACAACAGCAGTATGAGAACTATGATAAGACATATTCTCCAACTGCAAAGCCAGAAAGTCTGAGAATGGTTCTAGCTGTAGCAGTAAAAAGGAATTTAGTTGTAGAACATTTTGATTTTGAGACAGCTTACTTGAATGCGGTTCTGAATGAAGAAATATTTATGGAGCAGCCACAAGGTTTCGAAGAAAATGGTAGTCAGAGAGTATATAAATTAAAGAAAGCGTTGTATGGTTTAAAACAAAGTGCCAGAGCGTGGAATCTGTGCATCAATGATGAGCTAGTTAAGCTAGGTTACAAGAGGAGCATTGCAGATGCTTGTGTTTATACAAAAGGAGACATAGTATTAGTGATTTATGTAGATGATTTGTGCGTAGCAGCAAAGTCAAAACAGGAAATTGAGTCAGTAAAAAGAGAATTGTCTGAGAAGTTTGTTTTGAAGGACTTAGGTGTACTGAAGTCTTATTTAGGTATTTGCGTTGAATGGACAGAAGAAGGACATTGTTTATTAAGTCAGAGAAATAAAATTGAAAGATTGATTGAAAAGTGTGGATTACAGAATGCAAAAATAGTAAGAACTCCAATGACAACTGGTTTTGTGTCTGAGAAAACAACTAGAGCGTTTGAGGACAAGACTTTCTTCAGAAGTATAATAGGATCTTTACAATTCATATCTTGCCATACCAGACCAGACATTTCTTATGCTGTAAATGTATTGTCTAGAAGGGTTAATGATCCAAAAATTGAAGACTGGACAGCGGTAAAACATTTATTGAGATATTTGAAAGGAACCTTAGATAGGAAATTGATAATAAGAAACAATAGTTCAGATCTAGATTGTTATGTAGACAGTTCATTTGCATCAGAATTAGGAGACAAGAAGTCAGTTACAGGAATGATAATTAAATATAGTGAAAGTCCAATAGTATGGAGAAGTAGAAAACAAACTAATGTAGCGTTAAGCACAACAGAAGCAGAATTCGCTGCTTTGAATGAGATAGTAAATGAGGTACAGTGGATTAAGCAGTTGCTAAATGACTTAAATGAAAGTTACAAGATACCAGTGGAAATTCTGGAAGATTCACAGTCATGCATAGCGATGGCTGAAACTGAAAGTTTGAAGAACAGAACAAAATATGTTGGTGTAAGATATCAAAATGTGCGAGACATGGTTCAGAAGGGTGAAATAGAATTGAGATATATAGAAACACAACACAACATAGCAGATTTGTTCACAAAAGCATTGACAGTAGAAAAACATGAAAGGCTGACACAAATGGTTGGAATGACATTGTAAGACACATACAATATTTTATTTCGGAGGGGATTGTTAAGGAAAATGCAACATGGGACATACAGTGAAAGAAATAAAATATGTATGTGAAAGTCACAATGACTAAGCAAGAGCAATTATGAAGCTACACAGGTGAAACTGCTAATGTAATCTAGAAGGCCTGAGAGCCAAGGACAGAGGTACTGAATGCAGATTGGAAACACCTGAGAATCATTAAGTGTACAAGGTGAAATGTTGAAATACATGGGTTGGTCTTAAGCATAGGTGGAACTACATGGACCAATCAGAATGGAAGTACACACCCACTGGGTGGAAACTAATTAGTGGGTGGTGATAAACAATGGCTATAAAATTGCAATGTTTGCCAATGTATTGGTGTGGTGTTGAGTAGAGGTGGAGTAGTTTGGAGATATTGTGGAGTAATGTGTAGAGATTGTGGTTTGTTTACCATATAGTATATTTATATAGAAGAATAAAGTAGGTTTTATATAAAACTACTGAGTTGCCTGAGTGTATCCTGGAGACGTTTTGGAGACACCTGGAGAAGAGTGAGAAGGCTTGGAGAGTTTGTCAGGATCTTCAGCCTATTCTCTGAAACTCTGCTGCTTTGGAGAAAAGCATTAACCACTGATCTAAGCTGGTTGGCTCTGCTGCATAAAAAGGTGGTGAGTTTGAGCCAGAGGAGAAGAGCTACAACTCCCATCATCCCTGACAAGCTGAAATGTATCAGAATGCTACGAACTACTGGTCTAGATACAAAACATGCTTTCTTCCTGTCCACCTCATAATCACTTCAATACCCTCAACAAGAACATGAAGTAGCAACACCAGCCAGCACTTGAATCATGTGATATTCCTCCTCCACAGTTCAATGGGGCTACCTCTGTAACGACACAAGTGACTAAAAGTTACCATTACACTGCAAAATGAGTGGTGTTATCCTCCCAGAAAGTTGCAGTCATAATGTTTACTGAAAATTAATTCCAAGTAACTAGTTATTTGGAACTAATTAACTCTAAGCGCTGGATGGCTCTGGGCTGCCATCAAATACAACCTTGAGTTTCTAGGAAGAAAGTTTAGTGTCTATGCCACTGGCATTTTTTTTAAAAAAATAAATAAATAGAGAGCAGTCCTTTTACTGAGAGAGAGAGAGCTTGAAAGGCATGAAGTCGAAGGCTTTCACGGCTGGCATCCATAGATTTTCCTTGGTTTTTTTCTGGGCTGTGAGGCTGTGTTCTGGAAGAGTTTATTTCTGACATTTCGCCTGCATCTGTGGCTGGCATCCTCAGATGCATCTCTGAGGATGCCAGCCACAGATGCAGGAGAAACATCAGAAAGAAACTATTCCAGAACACGGCCTCACAGCCAGGAAAAAAAACAAGGAAAAGCTTGAAAGGCATTTGTCAGAGGAGAGGTCAAAGGCAGACATGGGATGCTATTTTTAACTGTTTGGGGCCTCCCCAACTCCACCCCACACACACACACCCAATGATAATATTCCCAAAGGATGGTGTTTGGAAGTGTGGACAACACTTACGGATTTGGAGAGCACCTAAAACACTGGAGAGACCTCTTTGATCCCAACTACCCCCCTAAAAGAAGTCATGCTGAAAGAAGAATCGGCTTCTTCTCACCCCTTTCGGCCTCCTGAATTAAGTCTTGCAAGCCTGACCTCCTCTAAGCAAAACACAAGCAGTTTACAAAGCATGACCTCTAACCCACAGCTGTGTTTCTCTGCTTGCTGCCAATGGTAATCCGTCAGCATCAAGCCTGTCTTTGGGGGCCTGGTCTGATAACTTAACTAACAGAGCAGCTTATTAAAAAATGTGTTCCCATTTCCCCCATTAGATTTCATTTGCCTTTGGAGTCTGTTTCAAAAATCAAAGTTCATCAGCAGTGTAAGGTGACCTGGCCTCTTTCAATCCAGCTGGGTGGCCATAGGAAGCTTCAGTTTTGTTCCAGGTCTTGGCCTGTGGAGCTCAGAACTGGTAAGCTTCCCTCCTTACAGGCTTGCATGTGGGCGAAGAAACCTGTCAGCGCCCTGCTTCCTCTCCCTATTTCTCCACTGGCTTCCTTGTCCAAAGCACTGCAGTTTCATCCAAAGTAACTGTTTGCAGAACCTCTGGACTCTCTTTGCCCTTTTTCACAGAAGAAAAGTAAATGAAGGCGGTACTGTACAAATACTCACCCGCTTGCTACAAAGGTGGCATGTCTCACAATTATCCTCCATTCTGCACTTTGGATGGCTAGTCTGGCCAGGAATCTTGCAATGAAAGAATAGTCTGTGGACCATGGGTATCTTATTGGACATGCTACTTTTCTTTGAATGGCAGCTCCCAGAACCTCATAGCCAGCATGGCTAGTGGTATGGAGAGTGGCCATGTTGGTTGTGGGATTTGGACAGCTGTGGACCCAAAAAAATGTTCCCAAACTCTGGTGGGTACCATTTTTTCAGGGTTGCCTACAGAACTGAGACCATAGGCAAAGTGCTGCCTGGTGAGCTACCTTACACAAGGGTTTGTGAAGGGCCTTGCAGGTGTGTATGTGTTATTTAACAGCTGCTACCACCTCTTCCTCCTGATCTTCCTCCTCCTCCAACATCCATAGGGTCCTGACAACTGCCACATTCTTCCTCAATGGACTCCCAGAAGTCTATTCAGGTTCTGGAGCACTTTGGAGAAAAAACACAGCAACAGCTGGAGACTATAAAAGGTTTCATTTGTGCTTATTTGTTTTGATGAAGGCTTAAAGCAAGTATCTACCATGTTTAAAGGCTTGGGCCTCAGAAGATAGCTGAGGATGCTGCATGGGGATACAGCCCTGCTATTTCAAATCAAAGGTACACTGCTTATCCATAATTATGACATTTCTATGGGCCACTTTAGGAACCAAGTTCTCTGGGCAGCTCACAAAGTTTTTTGTTTTTTTTAAAAATGTAATTATCAAGATAAATCATAATTCAACAACAGGATGCCAGCCAATACTGTATATTCAGCAGCAGAGAGGAATAAAACTAATTTTACAGCATCACTCAAGTGATAAGAGCAGTGGATTAAAATTTCATCTCAGGATCATAACTCCAAAGGGCCTGGGAGAATTAAACAAACACCAATATTCATCCAGTGCTGGAATGATCACAGAAACATTATCAGGTGAGCTTCCCTGAAAAGGACATTCTACAACCAGATACCACCAATGAGGAATTCCCCATCTCATTTTATACTTAATTCAGACTCAATGGGATGAACCACTAGCATCTAAATGTAGTAAGATCAAAGCAGGCAAAATCTCATCCAGCAAGCAGTCAGGCCACAGTAGGCAAAGACAGCTTAAGCCAGTATAATCTGGTCACATCTGCAAATGTCCAAGCAGAAGAAAACAGGCCATTGGATAGCTCCAAGTCTGTCCTTGCTATTGTTTCCTACTGAGACAATAGAAGGAAGTTGTCTCAGCAGAGAGGTAAAACCAGCTGAAGCCTTGTGTATGTATATGTAGACAAGGCCTGCAATGTGGTCAGGTAGTTGTTAAAGGTCCCTCACAAGTGTTTGTAACTTGAAACTGTGGAGAGGATGGAGGTGTGGAGGTTCTCTCAGGGTCTCTTCCAAGCTTGAAAAAGTTATCTTCTTGGGCAACTCCCAGAATCCTTCAGCCAATATAGATTGGTGGATTGGTCTGGAAGAGGCAGGTTTAGAGAGTTGTCATCCATAAAAGGGGAGAATGTTTTCCAAGTTGTGGAACTCATCCTTCAAGATCATTAAACAGAGAGTCTGTGAACATTTAGAAGGCAATGCCATAATCACAAAAAGTCAACATGGGTTTCAGAGAAACAAGTCATGCCAGACTAATCTGATCTCTTTTTTTGATAAAGTTACCAGCTTGGTAGATGAAGGGAATGCTATGGACATTGCTTACCTTGATTTCAGTAAGGCCTTTGACAAGGTTCCCCATGACATTCTTGCAAACAAGCTTGTAGAATGTGGGCTAGACAAGTTAACTGTTCAATGGATTTGTAATTGGTTGACCGGCCGAACCCAAAGGGTGCTCAGCAGTGGCTCCTCTTCGTCTTGGAAAGATGTGACCAGTGGGGTGCCACAGGGTTCTGTCCTGGGCCCAGTGCTATTCAACATCTTTATCAATGACTTGGATGAGGGAATTAGGGGCATACTTATCAAATTTGCAGATGACACCAAATTGGGAGGAGTAGTTAATACACTAGAGGACAGGATCAAAATTCAGCATGACCTGGATAGACTGGAGAGCTGGGCCAAAGCTAACAAAATGAAATTCAATACGGAGAAATGTAAAGTACTGCATTTAGGGCGGAAAAATGAAATGCATAAATATAGGATGGGAGAGACCTGGCTGAATGAGACTACGTGTGGAAGGGATCTAGGAGTCCTAGTAGACCACAAGTTGAACATGAGTCAACAGTGTGATGCGGCAGCTAAAGAGGCCAATGCGATTTTGGGCTGTATCAATAGAAGTATAGTGTCTAGATCAAGGGAAGTAATAGTGCCACTCTATTCTGCCTTGGTCAGACCTCACTTAGAATACTGTGTCCAGTTCTGGGCACCACAATTCAGAAAGGATATTGACAAATTGGAGCGTGTCCAGAGAAGGGCAACTAAAATGGTGAAAGGTCTGGAAACCATGCCTTATGAGGAGAGACTTAGGGAGCTGGGTATGTTTAGCCTAGAAAAAAGACGGTTTAGAGGCGATATGATAGCCCTGTTTAAGTATTTGAAGGGATGTCACGCTGAGGATGGAGCAGGCTTGTTTTCTGCTGCTCCAGAGACTGGAACACGGAGCAATGGGTGCAAGCTCCAGGAACAGAGATTCCACCTCAACATGAGGAGGAACTTTTTGACAGTAAGAGCTGTTCGGCAGTGGAACACACTCCCTCGGAGCGTGGTGGGGTCTCCTTCCTTGGAGGTCTTTAAACAGAGGCTGGATGGCCATCTGTCGGGGATGCTTTGATCAAGATTTCCTGCGTGGCAGGGGGGTTGGACTGGATGGCCCTCATGGTCTCTTCCAACTCTGCAATTCTATGATTCTATGATTCTAAGTCAGAGGATGATGGCAACTCTTTATATAGCCAAGAGGACCTTGAACAAGGCACTGACCTGTGACATGACCATCTTACAGCTGATGAAGCATCCTGTGTCTCATCTTCGTCAGAGTCCTCTGGAGCACATTGGAAGGGCTAAAGACTATTCATAGAATCATAGAATTGTAGAGTTGGAAGAGACCACGAGGGCCATCCAGTACAACTCCCTGCCACGCAGGAAATCTTGATCAAAGAATCCCCGACAGATGGCAATCCAGCCTCTGTTTAAAGACCTCCAAGGAAGGAGACCACACCATGCTCCGAGGGAGCGTGTTCCACTGCCGAACAGCTCTTACTGTCAAAAAGTTCCTCCTAGTGTTGAGGTGGAATCTCTGTTCCTGGAGCTTGCATCCATTGCTCCGTGTTCCAGTCTCTGGAGCAGCAGAAAACAAGCCTGTTCCATCCTCAGCGTGACACCCCTTCAAATACTTAAACAGGGCTATCATATCACCTCTTAACCTTTTTTCCAGGCTAAACATACCCGGTTCCCTAAGTCTCTCCTCATAAGGCATGGTTTCCAGACCTTTCACCATTTTAGTTGCCCTTCTCTGGACATGCTCCAATCTGTCAATATCCTTTTTTAATTGTGGTGCCCAGAACTGGACACAGTACTCCAGGTGAGGTCTGACCAAGGCAGAATAGACTGGCACTATTACTTCCCTTGATCTAGTCTTGATAGTCTTCCTCCTGATAGTTACCTGCCTAACTAGGTAGCCAGAATAGCACATCTGAGGGGCTTCACATGTGATCAGTCCCATGTAATTCACATATAGAAAGTTCCAGGAACTGCAAATGGTTTAATAAAACAGATGGATTTTAAGGTAATGCCCCCCACAAGACTCTGCTTGGAGACATCAGGCAAAAAAGAACCACCAACCAGGATGGTTCTTGGATGGGTTTGGCAATGTTATGCAGAATGAGACTATCAATGACTATTAGTAACAGTTGATAGATTTCCCTCCAGTAGCAGAGGTAGTGTGCCCCTATGTATCAGTTGCTGGGAGGCGTAAGGCTGGGGTGTGTCTTTGTGTGCTCTTCTGCTTATACCTTGCTTTTGAACATCCCTTTGATGAGCGGTCAGCCCTCATGTGAACAGAATAGTGAGTGAAATAAACCTCTGGTCTGCTCTAACATGACTCTTCTGGTAGTCTTATGCCCCTTCACCATCTCTCAAGGTCTTCCGTTCCATTATTGAACTGCCCCCACTGTCCAGAATGTTCTCCTAATGTTCAGCCAAAATCTATTATGCTGCAACTTCAACCCAGAAGATGGAACTGTGTCTTTGGGGTATTTTAAAGAGCTAAATTACCTCCTCCCCCAGTCTTCTCTTCTTCAGGCTAAACATACCCAGTTCTTCCACCCTTACCCCAGATTACTTAATTTTTTCATACTGCTGACCATCTTGGTCACCTCCGGACCTCTTCCAATTTTTGTACATCCCACTTAAAATACAGTACCCAGAACTTAAGCCATGGTAGATCATTGATAGGTAGAAGGCAAAGGGAAGTGGACTGAGTTTGGAGTGAACATTCTAGCTTTATTTTAATTAGCTAGAAAGTTCTACACTTTCATCCACTTATATTTTCCTTCCCATAATTTCCTGTCCTTAAACTCATCTCCACCCCAAACTCTTTGTAGCCTTTATCCTTGAGGAGAAGGCAACTGAGTGACCACATTGTCAGCCTGGAGCCATGACTATGATGTTTACTGGAGAGACAAAATCTTCTGTTTTATTTCCTACAGTTCTCCATCATCTGGGACTATAATGTTCTGTTTTTGCGACTGGTTTGCATTTCAGAGATGGAAACAGTAGCTGCTCTCTCTTTTTTTCCCCTCTATTTTCTTTTCTTGCCACCACCTGCTAAATATGGTACAGCCAGGAGGTTCCAAGGAAGCTGTAGCAGATGATGATGTCAGCAGCAATGTGTAACCAATTGGTATGAGCAGCTTAGTACTTGGAACATCACAGGTAGGACAGATGAGAAGTTTACTCTGTAGAAATGTGTGCGGGTGTTTAAGTAGATTCACCCAATGATGTACCTACCAGACTGAACACAGAAAGGGAAACAATTTTCAGTCATAAAAATGTGTACCTTCCAGGTGTTCCAGCTAACAAAAAAAAAAAGTGAAGTCGAAGGCTTTCACGGCCGGCATCCATAGATTTTCCTTGGGTTTTGGGGGGGCTGTTTGGGCTATTCCAAAACACAGCCTCACAGGCCGAAAAAAACCAAGGAAAATCTTTAGAAAAAATGTTTGAGACTGTGTGTCCATTTGAAGAACATGCTAAAAAAAAAAAAAAGACTTCCTAAAATGCACACAAACATAGTTTAGTTGATGAGGGAAAGCTTATGTTTGAAAAAAACGCACAAAATATATGCATGTAACTGGCATGAGACAGATTTGGAAATCAGAAAAGGAGGATGATCCATGGACATAGACTTGACAGGTCCATTCATCTCTGGTTGCAGCTGGTTAAAATTCTGCCTTTACTAGAAACAGTAATCTAGAGATGGAGTGGGGAAAATAAAATCTTCTTGATCCTGTTAAATATTCTAGCAAATTCCTTACATGCCTGGAAGACAATTTCATGGTCCAAAAGGTGGAAGAGGCAACAAGGGGGTCAGCTTTTTTAGATCTGATCCTAACCAACAGAGATGACCTGGTTAATGGGGTGCAAGTGGTGGGATCCTTAGGTGAGAGTGATCATGTTCTCCTGGAGTTTGTTATACAATGGAAAGGAAAAGCCAGGCATAGTCAGACACGCATTCTTGACTTTAGGAGAGCTGATTTCAATAAACCCAGGGAAATACTGGGGGTGATCCCATGGTCAGGAATATTAAAAGAGAAGAGACCTCAAGACGGATGGGACTTTCTCAAAAGGGAGATACTGAAGGCACAATTTCAAACAGTACCATTGAGGAAGAAAAATGGGAGGTGTCTCAAGAACCCAGGATGGATGACGAAAGAACTTTCAATGGAGCTAAGTTTTAAACGGAACATGTATAGGAAATGGAAAAGGGGAGAAATCACCAAAGAAGAATTCAAACAGATAGCGAACACGTGTAGGAGTAAAGTCAGAAAAGCTAAAGCGCAAAATGAGCTCAGGCTTGCTAGGGAGGTTAAGAACAATAAAAAGGGGTTTTTTGGGTATGTCCACAGCAAAAGGAGGAAGAAGGAAATGATAGGGCCACTATGCAGAGAAAATGGCAAAATGCTAACAGGGGACAGAGAAAAGGCAGAATTACTCAACATCTTCTTCGCCTCAGTGTTTTCAGAAAAGGTAAAGGGGGACCAACCTGAGGATAAAAGTACAGAAGACACAACAGGGGAAATCCAGCACAGAATAAGCAAAGAGGTAGTACAGGAATACCTTCTTAATCTAAATGAATTTAAATCTCCAGGACCAGATGATCTACATCCAAGAGTATTAAAAGAGCTGGCAAATATAATCTCAGAGCCATTGGCAATAATATTTGAGAACTCCTGGAGAACAGGAAAAGTCCCAGCAGACTGGAGGAGGGCAAACGTTGTTCCCATCTTCAAAAAGGGGAAAAAAGAGGATCCCAACAATTATCATCCAGTTAGTCTGACATCAATACCAGGGAAGATTCTAGAACAGATCATTAAACAAAGAGTCTGTGAACGTTTAGAAGGCAATGCCATAATCACAAAAAGTCAACATGGGTTTCAGAGAAACAAGTCATGCCAGACTAATCTGATCTCTTTTTTTTTATAAAGTTACCAGCTTGGTAGATGAAGGGAACGCTGTGGACATCGCATACCTTGATTTCAGTAAGGCCTTTGACAAGGTTCCCCATGACATTCTTGCAAACAAGCTTGTAAAATGTGGGCTAGACAAGTTAACTGTTCAATGGATTTGTAATTGGTTGACCGGCCGAACCCAAAGGGTGCTCAGCAGTGGCTCCTCTTCGTCTTGGAAAGATGTGACCAGTGGGGTGCCACAGGGTTCTGTCCTGGGCCCAGTGCTATTCAACATCTTTATCAATGACTTGGATGAGGGAATTAGGGGCCTACTTATCAAATTTGCAGATGACACCAAATTAGGAGGAGTAGCTAATACCCTAGAGGACAGGATCAAAATTCAGCATGACCTGGATAGACTGGAGAGCTGGGCCAAAGCTAACAAAATAAAATTCAATACAGAGAAATGTAAGGTGCTGCATTTAGGGCGGAAAAATGAAATGCATAAATATAGGATGGGAGAGACCTGGCTGAATGAGACTACGTGTGGAAGGGATCTAGGAGTCCTAGTAGACCACAAGTTGAACATGAGCCAACAGTGTGATGCGGCAGCTAAAAAGGCCAATGCGATTTTGGGCTGTATCAATAGAAGTATAGTGTCTAGATCAAGGGAAGTAATAGTGCCACTCTATTCTGCCTTGGTCAGACCTCACTTAGAATACTGTGTCCAGTTCTGGGCACCACAATTCAAAAAGGATATTGACAAATTGGAGCGTGTCCAGAGGAGGGCGACTAAAATGGTGAAAGGTCTGGAAACCATGCCTTATGAGGAGAGACTTAGGGAGCTGGGTATGTTTAGCCTGGAAAAAAGACGGTTAAGGGGCGATATGATAGCCCTGTTTAAGTATTTGAGGGGATGTCACGCTGAGGATGGAGCAGGCTTGTTTTTCTGCTGCTCCAGAGACTGGAACACGGAGCAATGGGTGCAAGCTCCAGGAACAGAGATTCCACCTCAACATGAGGAGGAACTTTTTGACAGTAAGAGCTGTTCGGCAGTGGAACGCACTCCCTCGGAGCGTGGTGGGGTCTCCTTCCTTGGAAGTCTTTAAACAGAGGCTGGATGGCCATCTGTCAGGGATGCTTTGATCAAGATTTCCTGCGTGGCAGGGGGTTGGACTGGATGGCCCTCGTGGTCTCTTCCAACTCTGCAGTTCTATGATTCTATGAAATAAGCAGTGTGGTTTGTGTAATGCTCCAGATGTTGATGGACTTCACTTCACAACAGCCCCATCCAGCATAGCCAATAGTGAGGAATTCTGGGAGTTGCAGTTTGACATCCGTAAGGCCACATAATCCCCACCTTTGTGTTAGAGAATAGTTTCACTGAGGACCACAGCACACTGGGGACATTTTTTTCAGAACAAATGAAAAATTGAAGCAAATGAGTCCCTTTCCATGCAATTTTCAGTTGTTCTGTAACGAATGCAGAGAAGAACAAATTGGTACAAATAGAAATCCCATTCAGAACTCACGTACATTCCTATTTTATACCTATTCATTCTCCACTTGCATGGGGGTACAGGTTTACTAGTCTGTGAGAGAGGCAGCAAAAGAACTGACCTACAGCAGTTCCTGGTGGTGGCCATTATTGTCTGCATCACACCTTGAGATATCTAGATATAGGGTGGAATATAAATATTTAAATAAATTAATTATTTGCTTGTTTACTTCCTTTGATCCCTCCCCCCCACACACACACAAACACACATTCAATTCTACTGGAATGAAAAGTGCTTATAGCCTAGAACAGCTTGTATATGTCACAGGGAGAAAAAAAGGTGAGAAAACAGTGAAACTGGCAAGATATAAAGAGAGATCTATCAAACTAAGATCCTTTTTCCAATATGAACTTTGCAAGACATGCACTCTTTTCACAGCCCATAAAACTGGGGTTCTTAGTCCAATCTGTCCAAATGCTGACATTACTTATCATGTCATAGATTAGTAGTTGGATGCCTGCAACTTTAACGCCATTTTACTGGCAAACACTGAAGGCAGAAGAAAATTATCCTGTCTATGAATCAAGTCAAAATAAAAACCAAACACAGATCATATCCCCATGCAGTTCAAAGGTATGGAAAATGACACAAAAACCTAAGCATTAAAAAGAATGGTGAGATTAAATGAAACCTCTCCTCTCCTTTGCATATGCCTACAATCCAACGCTCTTCAGCACGGCACACAATGGCAGAGCAGGTAAACTGGCATCATGTGACCACCGACATTAGAAGCAGGCTCCGTAAGTGGTGGGCCATATGCTTTGCTAAGAAAAAAAAGGTCTTTGAGTTAATTCCTGTTGTCTGCATTTACAGGCCTCGATTCCATTGGACGATGTCTGATAACATGGAGATTGATGGTCCCAAAAAGCTGGATTTCAAAGTGTCTACAAAAAGACTATAGCTTTCTTTTAAAAAAAAAAATTAACATGGACTGAATTGCTCAACTTCCCAAAGGAAGTTTTTGATCTCCCTCTCCTTTTCTTTGCATTGTGGGAGAAGATTATTCTCTAAATCTCACTTTCCCATGGTTTTTTTGTTTGTTTGTGCCCATGTCTTTCGTGTCTGGAGTGAAGTCCTGTCTAAAACTGCATGATGAACCCAAGAAGGATTACAGATCCCTGCGGCTTGTGCCCTTGCATCTCCATTTAAGCATGACTGTGGCTTCAAGGCACCCCTTGACTTCTTTTAATTAATTACAGTTGCTCTTGGAGATTAAATGCTGTGGCTAACCTGTGTGTAAAAAGATTGTGGGCTTTGCTTATATTGTGGAGAGAGGAGCTGTCAGATCACTTATTTGCTATATCTGACAATCCTGTTTCTCTGTCCATGTACAGTTAGGCAGAGATTGAGGAGGGGGAATACTTTTGGACTTTGTTGTTATTACGTGACTTCAAGTTGACTCCAAGAGGCTTGCTGCACTCAAAAGTGGCACTGCAGCAGGAAGGTTCAGCCTTCCCTGCTGCCTTACTGAGTCATTCTTCTCGTACTCTTTCATTTCATTCCTGTTGGAGACCGAAGTAAAACCACGTCTTTTTGCTAATGGTTTTTTCCAGTTAGCAAAAAGACATGGTTTTACCTTGGTTCTGCACAGAACCAGGACAAAAGACAATGTTGTCATGCAGTAAGGCAGTCCGGAAGACAGAACCTAAATGGCTTGGGTCCAACTTATCTTCAGAACCACCTCCTCCCATACAATCCTCCCCGCGCACTCCAGTCCTCTGGGAAGAATTTGCTTCAGCCACAAAAATCTTGGCTGTCTGCAACCTCCCAGAGCGCCATTTCGGTAATCGCCCCCAATTTATGGAATGGCCTGCCAAACGAGATCTGTCAGATGACGAACTTAAGTAGCTTTTAAAAAGCACTAAAGACGGATCTCTTTCGGCAGGCCTTTCCTGATTAGATCCTGGCCTCAGGAGCTGTGTCTCCTGGCCTTTTTAAATCTTCTGTGTATTTGTTTTTAATGTGATTTTAGTTAGATGGTTTTAATTTTATATTGTTTATTGTCTTTTTATGGGGGTGGGTGGGGGTGGGTGGTGCTTTTAGTCGTTATTACAATGTTTTAACTGTTGGAAGCTGCCCTGATTGTTTTTAGCAGAGGGGCAGGATATAAATATTATTATTATTATTATTATTATTATTAACATCACTGCTGCACTGCCACTTTTTTTTTGGAGTGCGGTAAGCTCCCAACTTAGGGCAACCCTATCCTAGGGTTTTCTTGGCAAGATTTCTTCAGAGGAAGATTGCCACTGCCTTCCTTTTAGGCTGGGAGAGTATGATTTGTACAAGGTCACCCAATGGGTTTCCAAGGCTGAGCAGTATTTGAACCCTGACCTCCCAGAGTACTAGTCCAACATTAAACCACTGCACCACACTGGCTCACTTTTGGATTACAACTCCTATAACCCCCAACCAGCACCTGTCTTGAGAGGTTCTGAGAGTTGTAGTCCAAAAAGGAACTTTCCCAGACTCCTACACCACTACCTACACCAGTTTATGACAGAGTTATTGTTAGCAATACAAAGAATGGGTGAACCAGTGAAAGGTAAACTCAGGGCTAAATTCATCCAGTTTGAGGCCTGTCACCCATTCCTGAAACGTGTCTTAGAGAATGCATTCCCTAGATCGTAATCTCTGAGACCTATGGTTAACGTTGAGAGTAGCAGGCCAAAACCCAAATACCTATATTTCTTTATTAACTTGCCAAGAACTGAAAGCCAGTCTTCTTAAATTTACACTGGGAGTAGACAAGCCAACATTTTCACTCTATCTGCCAATCAAAGGAATGGAAGGTCTACACTGGGCATGGAAATTGTGCAGCATCTGAGCTGCACATGGTATTCCAACCCCCTGGAGCTGTTCTACTTCCAAAAGCAATCAGCCTACCAATGGACAATTTCACCCCCTTAAGGCATGCCAGGGGTGTGTCCACAGTTGCCTTCTGGCATTGCACATCCTTATTCATCCCATGGGTTGGAAAAGGGCTTTGAAGCCTGAACACACACAAGTCAACAACACCTGCCTAAGCTACTCTTAAGCACTGTTTTGGGTACAAAACTACTCCTACTCTCCAAGATTTGGGTACCAAAGGAAAGCAGGCACCAGGAATCAGGCTAAATGTACAATAGCAACAAATGTGAGCACTATAGTTGCTTACCACATTTATGGTCAGGTGGCTCAGGCTGCTGACACACTACAGAAATAATGTGGTTTGACACCACTTTAACTATCATGACTCCATCCTATGGAATCCAGGGATTTGTAGTTTGTTGTGGCACCAGAGCTCTCTGACAGAGAAGGTGAAATCTCTCACAAAACTACGCATCCCAGAATTCCATAGCATTGAGCCATGGCAGTTAAAGCAGTATCAGCCTGCATTATTTCTGAAATGTGTCAGCAGCCTCAGTGTGGTAATGAAGTTGCAGCTGGTACAGCATAAAAGTTATGGCTGCCTTAAGTCAGGAATGTGGCTCTCCAGAGATGATTGAACTGCAGCTACCAGTGTTCCTAGCCAGTATCACCAATGGTGAAGAAAGCTGGGAGGTGCAGTCCTACAGCATCCAAAGAACCAAACAATTCTAAGCCCTGTCTTAATTTCTTTGAGCATTCTAGTAAAGTTAAGAAACTTGACTTGGCTACCTGCCTCTCGGTAGCAGTTGCTTGCCTCCAACTCACTGGGACTAAAGGACATCTCTTTTTGTCTTGCCCACTGGCCAAGGTTGGCTCTAGACTTCATGGGGCCACTGAACAATGCACTGCCATCATACTACCTTGGGGCACACCTGATCGTTTCTGTTTTCTGAAGATGAGTAGGGCTAGTACTTGGTTGGGAGAAGAGGATCTTGTATAGCGGTGGAAAACAATCCTACCTGACAACCCAGAATGCTGCTGCCAGTCAGAGTTGACAACACTAGGCTAGATGGACCAATGGTCCGGCTCAGTATAAGACAACTTCTGTTCCCATTTGTTGGGTTTATATTGTACCTTTCTTCTAAAAATGGGATTCCAGGTTACTTGTAAACAAAAGTCAAGTCCAAATATTACATTAAATTAAAAACACATAAAAATAAATAAAAAATAGACCACCCTTCTCAGTGACTATTTCTAGAAAAAAAAAAAAAAAACCCTGGCCCATATTCTACATCATCTATGTAACTGGGTACATATTGATTTCTCCTAGACTGACCCTCCCAAACCTATTTTATCAGGCAGCAGCCACACTGAGAGATGGAGGTCTGTTCTGCAGGTGATCAGGGCATAGATGGGTCACACGCACACAGACACACGCACACACACCAGCAAGTGAGGCTGCAATGAGGAACACAAATCTGTAATGGCAATACAAGATGCTAAGGCTTTCCTTTCAGTTTTTAAAAACCTCTTTCTGCTTTTTTCACACCACTCAGGGCAGCTGGCAACAATCAAAAGCAGTCATACAATACTCCATCCTTGCCTTCTCCTCTGTCCTGGGTCTTGGCAGATACAGACAATACTAATACAACACTACTGGGAAGAACTGGTTGTCTTTTGGCCTTTCTACCAGCTGATTCTCTGCTTACCACTAGGCCAAGATTATATTTGCTCACATTTGCCTCTGCTAAAGAATTTCAGGTACGGGCTTTTCTCTTTAAGGAATAGGTGGCCGTCTCAGGTTTCTACCTTCATCAGCTGGGTCCTTCCCAAGTCCTAACGGATGGGTGATAATGGGATTTTGAGGTCAGTGGGTATAGAGTACATCAAGGCAACCTCTTGGAGTGGATGTTTCATGGATTATGTTGGGAGGGGGGAAACAAGGCCCCCAACAAAAGGAAGTGAGGCTGACTTGGGTTGCATCAGCCTCCCCCTCACAATGAGAAAGAGAAGCAGATTTCTTTGGAGAAGCTTGTTGAAAGCAATCATCAGGATTGAGGAGATTTGAACAATATTGTTCTGCAGAGATAAATAATCCATTTGAAGAGAGGAAAATCCACGAAGTGCAATCCACAGTCACCACTGACTGATGCTAAATAAATAAACAAGGTGGTTGACAGAATGGGTAGGCAAGCTATGTCTCCTGTCTACCCAAGAATGGGAGGAACCAGCGGTCCATCCTCTTGGTGCTTTGTGCTGCTGCTGCAATACAATGTGAATTAGTTTCCCTTTGCAATCTATAGCATATTGGGTAAAAGGCAGAACAGACATTCTCTATGAGGGAAACTCCAAGTAGCTCTGTTGGTCTGTTGCAGAACAGTATACATCAGTGGTTCTTAGCCTATGATCTGGGGACCCCCAAGGGGCAGCAATGTCCTCACAGGGGGTCCGGAAAGGCTTGAAGGCTGCTTGGCCCACCTCCTCCATGCAGTGGAGTGGCCACATGGCAGGAGCCAAGGCAAAGGCTGGCTGGCTTGGCCTGCAGGTTGCCATTTAATCTGTTCCAGCCAAACGATTGCAGGAAAAGCAGGAGAAAAGTCTTCCCTCCCCCTTCAGTGCCTCTGAGGAAAGAGATAATGAATAGTGTAATTGCATTATTATTATTATTATCATCAGGTATTATTGTTGTCATTTTTATTAGAGTTTTAAATCTTGAGTTAAGTCTTGGGTTTCTGCGGCAACAAAAGATGCTTAAAGGGGATCCCCGATACAGAAAAGGTTAAGAGCCACTGGTATAAATCATGCTCTTCTGACGTTGGGATTCCCTCGTTTTCCACAATGGACCCACAAAGCTGTAGTTTTTGTTGCAGGCTGTGCTGCTTCTCTTGGCACTAATAAAACACATTCTACTGCAGAACTGTAAAGGGTGAAATGCAGCCCCCAGGGCCATTTCTGTGGCCCCAAGAATCCCCCAAGTGCTTAAAAAGCATATTTTTGCCCCCAAACTCCCTCTAGGTGGTAACTTTGCTGTATTTCACTGCCCCAGCCTTTCTGGGGCCAGGATAGAACTTTAAAAAAAACAGAAAGGGAACAAGAAATAACTCCTAGATCACTTCCTGTTGTAAAAAAAAAAAAGAAGAAGACCTTTCCTGGGTTGAAAATGACCTGGGGGTGGGAAATATGGCAAAGTGCCCCCACCCCTTAGAGAACATTTGGTGGCAAGGAAATTGAATCTGGAGGAAGGCACAGCAAGGCGGTTCACCCCCCCCCCCACATTCTCCTGTGGGGCCAGCAGTTGCTCTCCTTGGTTTATGAGCACCAAGCAAAATCTCACAGCGACCCATCCCTTCCTTTTCTATTGCACTGAGATTTGCTTTCAGTTCTGTACAGGTTTACCTCAGTTAACAAAGTAGGTATGCTCCTGGGCATTAGTTCCTTTAACAGAAAAAAAAAATTGGTACCAAAGTTAGAAATAACATGGAAAGGATAGGGATAGGTTCCGACACCATAAATAATAAGAGCAGTTCAAACAGTTCAACATTTCTTTATCCAGACTGACAATATGCATGTGTGAAATAAAACAACCAGGTCAGGTAAACCTTGCATTTCACAAAAGCATTTTAGACCTTCTAGAAACCACTTGAAGGCTTCTTCCAAAATGCATCCAGGGATATTTTTTTGTTTTTCACCAGCCTTCACTTTTCTTATGATTTCCACCTTGGTAGCCAAACTTATAGATATATCTGTACTTCTTTAATAGGCTGGGAGTAACTTGTGAGGCAGGCTTATCTGCTTTCTGCTCTCCTCTCTGGACATTATCACATCAGCCTCCTTTCTCACAACAATCACATTGCTGAAGCAAATGGGAATATACCAGTGTTGAAGCCAAGACTATTGCACTTCGGCATTATTTGTGCAAATGTGCTGCAATTGTGCTGCTTTGGCAATATCCGTCGTATTGCACCAGCTCCATAACCCCGCCACTCAGCACATGCATACCTTTCTTTCTTTTTGTCATGATTGTGTAATTCTGGGGAAACAATTAAAAAATATATTTATTTTATTTTTCCCCATAAGTACACAAGCACAAGGGAAAATAGAGAGGAAAAGAAAAAAAATTGCATGGAGAAAAAGCAATTTTTGCCAGCTTGCAATAGTAAGGGGGAGGGGCAGAGGAGGAGAGGAAGTCCCATGGCCCCCTCATGCCATGTGACTTCCTTCATACTGCTACTGTCACAGAAGTATTTTACACACGGGGGGGATGCTGCCATCACAGCAATACTGGGAGCCATTGATGGGTTTTCCCCATCTGTGATAATATGAACTACAGAAGCAGATGAACAGCAAAACAGCAACAGGATAAAGATGCCACTGTGCAATAAGCAAGGGCCACATCTGCTACTATCTTGCTGTAATTCCAGAATATGAGCGTCATGCGATAATGACCTCTGTTTATCTGTTCATGCATGTAAGGGATGCTGCTTAGTTTGCCTGTTGTAGGCAGGCGCACACAGCTACAGCAGGACTAGCTAGAGTAGAATCCCATTCTTTCCCAGCTCAAGCTTTACTGCATTGTTGACTGCAGACACACTGGTGAAACCTGACACCGGAAGTCTGTGTTCCTCCAGCCCTTCTTCACCATCCTCCCAATGCTGATGCTTGCTAAAAAAAACACCAGCTAGACAGAGGATAAGAAGGAAATGGCGGGGAAGCTGGGAAGGCATAAAAAAGTTTTGTAAAAAAGGACCTTCTTTGTCAGAGGCTTTGTTAAGAGAGGTATGCCTACGGTTCCTTGAATTGTCCCTTCTGCTTCCTCACCAGTTTTTCTCTCCCTGGTAACAAATCCTAGCCCTCGATTTCATACCCTCCAACATTTCTCAGATGAAAACTAGGACCACCATCCTCCTTCTTGCCCCAGGTGCAGGGCTTTTAAGGGGTGGGGAAACTACTGCATTTGTGGCTAGTTTTGAGCTCAACCTGGAAATTTCTGTGAAAAAATAAAAATATTTTTCAAGGGGTAGGGGGAAGGGCTTTGGGGAGTGATCAAGTCCGCTTCAGAAGCTGCAAATTGGGGACTGCCCAAGCCATAATCAATCACCAGAACTCCTTTCTTCTTCAGCTGGGTTCCAGTTCTGGAAAATTCCTGATGGGGAGAAAAGAGCACACTACACTGTTATAGTGCTATTATTCAACTTTAACCTCTATGGCTGCTTCCTGTGGAATCCTGGGAATTACAGTTTAGGGAGAGGCATTTAGAATTCTCAGTCAGAGAGCTCTTAGGCCTCACTAAACTACAAATCCCCAAATTCCAGAGCAGGCAGCCATAGCAGTTAAAGTGCTATGCATTATAACAGTGTAGTGTGATAAAGTCCTTAAATGGGAAGAGCTCTGGTGGGAAGGCACCTGTGGCCACCCAGGTGTTGGGCTGCAACTCCTATCAAACCTAGCCAGCATTGCTACTGAGGAAGGATTATGGGAGCTGCAGTTCAATCATATCTGGAGGGCCATACGTTCCCCATCCCAGATAGATGGTGAGCCTCAGGTGTTTTGATAAAAGAAAATGTCCAGAGATCAATTTCCTAAATTAAAAAAAAAAAAAAGAGGTGGTGGGAAACTTTGATGCTGTGACCCAGTTCATTCATTCCCCCCATCCCCAAATATAGCTGAGAACCAAACCAAACAAGCAAACAAAAAGCACTCAGCAAAATCCCCCATGAGTTAAACTAAAGGCAGTCCTTCTCTTTCTCAGCTTCTTGGATGCTGCTTTGGGAGGGTTCAGATGCTTGATGTTTGACTGGAATAAATTTCCATAACCTTATGTTTTATGTCATTTTAAAACAAAGAAACAAATTCCATTCATTTCCCAGTCCACCTCCTCATCCTTTCTACGAAGCCTGGAGTTGACAAATGCAATAAACATGGCATCCACCCTCCCCTCAAAGCTTGTTATGTCATGCCAAAGCTCCACCTTCCTTCCAATTGGAACAATGTGTGGTGATTTTCCAGGCTCAGGGTCAATGTATTATCATTAGGGATACAGGAACGCTAGGCTGTATAGCTTAGGGTCATGGATACCAAGGGAAGGCCAACCACTAGGTAGGGGACAGTGGTCATTCTTCTGCCCCGGCACATGTTGGGAGCTGTACCAACCCAGTTACAAAACTGGAAGTGGACCAAACTTCATTCCCATTTTGAAATTAAAAGGATTTATTTTACAGTACATTTAAAAGGTTTACAGGGGGTGCTGTAACCCATTTGAATAACCATTCTCCTTTCAGAGATTTTTTGGGGAGGGTGAGGTAGGGACAGAGGCATTAAGGAGCCCCCCCCCAAGCTTTAGAGGGGCTACATTTCATCCACAGGGCAACAAAAGCAGCCTTGGAGGCTACATGATTCTCACCTCTGGGTCCAATCAAACCACATAATTACAGCACTATGGTTTCATGTTATCTGCCATGGGGACATCCTATGGCATCCTGGGATTTACAGTTTAGGGAGCAGCATTTAGAATTCTCAGCCAGAGAGCTCTAGTGCCTCCCCCAACTACAGATCCCAAGATTCCATAGGAACTAGCCAGGGCAGTTAAAGTATAACCATAGTGCTATAAATGTATAGTGCGAAAGGGCCCCTGAGAGAGTGCAGCAGCTCTCCAGGGTTGTAGGCCAGTGATCTTTTTTTCCAAGCCTAATTGGAGATTATGGAAACTTAATTAGAAACATTGTCCATGCAAAACATTTGACCTTCTACAGAGTGACATCTAGGAAAACCATGTATACATTGCTAAAAGAGACAGATAGAGCACAGAGAAAGAGAATGAATGCATCAGCAAAAGAGATGTTGCATCATTTATATCCATATTGATCAGGTTTCCCCAAGTTGGCTATCTTTCACACCACACTATAGTATTATGATACCATTTTTACTACCATTGCTTTATCCTAAATAATTCTGGGATTTGTAGTTTGGTGAGGTACTAGAGCTCTCTGGCAAAGATGTCTAGTTGCCTTATGAAACTACATCCAACAATCCCACAGGATGCAGTTATGGTAATTGAAGTGGTATCAAAATGCTATCATGGTGTAATATGAAAGAGATCTTGGTGTTCCCCAGACATGTTAGACTACAATTCCCATTGCTCACAGTTTAAGGCTTCTGGAAGTTGTAGTTCATATTCGGAAGGTGCTGCACATTTAAAGATAATACTATCATTTTTTTAAAAAAAGTACAATATAGTTTGCCATAGTGAAGATTAATGGCTAGATGATCTGAGTGTCTGTTCAGTCTGGTGTCTGGATGACAGTTGTTGTGTGTGTGTGGGGGGGGACACTTCAAGGCTCCTGGTCTCCCATAACCCAGATGTTAGCTGGACAGCCATTTGTGGAGGACACCTTCAAACACAAAACTCTCCTCTAACAGTCCTTCAGATAGTGGATCACCTTAACTAAACCAGGACACAGGGCTCCCTTAAGTGTAAGAAGAGCCATGTGCAATCTAACGTCATAATGATTTTGCCATTAAAGGCCAGAATCCTTGGAAGCATTATGCTGGCATAACTCCTGGTTACTGGTGATTGCATGTTTTACATACTTGTGTAAGGAGGTATTCAGTACCCCCTTCCACAAATTGTTCCCCAGTCAGTCAGACGACAATGGGTCACCTTAAAGGCATCTTATGTGTAAGCGCAGCTCCACCCCTTTTGATGTGGAACAACCACCATAACAGCCTGGAATGTCCACCAGAACATCTATATATATAATTCGCTCGGGTATGTTGCCTTTCCCAGTGTGCTGATTGGCTTCTCAGGAAACACCCCAACCAATCACCACCCACATGCAAATTCCCTCTCCACCTCACAATGCACTCCTGCCACTCAATCTGTGGCCCAGATTGGGACCCAGACAGTCAACTGGCGGCAGAACAGGCCACCTGCGATGGGACCCAGGCAGTCAACTGGTGGTGGTGGGACAATGCTGCTGCTGCAATGGGACCCAGGCAGTCAACTGGTGGCAGCAGGGGCAGTAGGGCAAGAGAGTGAGTCACCCTTTGCAATTCCAGGAAAAGTGTGGAACACTGAGGAGGAGGAAATTAAATCCACCAGCCTACCTTACAGGGTTGCCATGAGGTCTACCAGGCAGTGGGGGAGGGGAGGAGTTTTTTAACAGCATATGGTATGCCCGGTCCAGCTAGTTGCTTAGAATTTTGCTACCACATAAATGTACACAAGCTGCTTTACCATTATGCTCCACTGGCGGCGAACACGATTTTGACCAAGTGTATATGTATGCTACAGACTAATCTATTCCACGCAGCAGTCATTTGGAAGACATGTTTCATACACAGCCCTGAACACTTAGCAAAGAGATTTATAGTGACTAATGATGCCAGAGAAGCACATGCCACCAGAGAGCACCCTTTTAATGAGCTTTGGTTTGAAACGGATTAGAAAAGGCTGCCGAGCCAGGAGATTTATACGAGGCTCCAAGCTTCAAACTGGTGGAGCCAAACCGCTTTAATAAGGATAAACTCAGGTAAGTGATGATTAATATAGGCTGGCTGGACAGTATGGAAGAAAAGCTTGATGGCTGGACGGTGGGTTTGATTACCTTACTCGGTTGGGGAGAAGGAACTTGAGTTGAACCATTGTCCACCATTTCATAAATTCTCCCAATGTCTCCAGGGGATACCTAGAGTTTGACCTTAAACACTCAGACCAAAGTTCTTTTCTTTGTCTCCTAATAAACAGCATTGATGACTGCAGAGTTCCAGCTGTTCCTCAGCTCGCAGCTTCCTGAAAGAGACGACGTCTCCATGTGAAGTCTCATTAATGTGGACTTAGGGCCAGTTTGGGCTCCCGGCAGCTGCCTCTCTCCTCATTATAGGCCCTGACTAGTTAGAGCAATCATTTCAGCTCTTGACTTGACTTGGGGGGAAAGTGGCTCTTGGTTATGAACCACCAAGCCCTCATAGAAGGCCATTGTGTGAAATGTTCAGGCTTTCTATTTTGACAGCATTGAGGGAAAGTGGCGATGGAGGGAGGTCCCACTTAGTGTGACATTTTAAAACATTTTGACAGATTCTCCCTCCAACCCTCTTTTATTTTATTTTTTTGGCTTTGGTGTCTGCCTGAGTTGTATCAACTCTTCTCAAAGACAACTTGTACTAAGGAACTAATGACCTGTTCATTTAAAAAAAAAATCAGAGGTATAATTTTGCAAAGGCAGTTCAGGGGGAGAGTTGAGTGGAGAGATTGCTTGTCATTCTTAGACAGAAAATAGATCAGAACCAGCTGTGGAGCAAGCCAGCCTCTCACACACAAGCTTTCTCTTTTTCTTTTTCTCTTTTTCTCTCACTGTCTCAAGGAAGGTCCATGTCTCATACCTTCATTCCAAGCCAAAGAGATGGAAAATACAGTTGTCCCTCTACATTCACGGATTTGGCATTCACGGTTTTAAGTATTCACAGCTTGAAAATATTATTTAAAAAATAATAATCCAAAAAGCAAACCTTGATTTAGCCATCTTATATAAGGGACACCCTTTTGCTATACCACTGCCTATAATGGAACTTGAGTATTCACGGATTTGGGTATTCATGGGGGGTCCTGGAACCAAACCCCAGTGAATGTTAAGGGACAACTGTAGATCATGTGCACTCCATTTTGAAAACAGAAGTTGATATTCCCAGGATCTGCTTTGTTTTTTGTTTAGTTTTTGCTTTGCTTATTTGCATCTAATCTTTCTTCATCAGTATATATGCATACAGGATCTGGAAAAGTTATTTTAGTGGACCACGTGTCTAGGTTAGTGGATTCTGGGAGCCTATGGCATACCTGCTGACATCTTACAGATGAAAATAGGGGGAAATGTGACCAACATCAGAGTGTGATCAAGATGGCAATGGTTACTAATGAGTAAGAAGACACAAGCTTGGAAAGGCTACAGCAATACGCTTTTGCCTGAGTCTACAGGGAAGGGCAAGAATTCTCCCCCTCTTCTTCTCTTCCCTCACTTTTGCACTTTGAACTCAGTAAGTGGATGACAAAGAGAGGAGGACAGAGAAACTGGGACACTGTAAAAAAAAAAAAAGCTGAAAAGTGAGATGACAGAGGTGGCAGAAATGAGATGATCAGGACTGTTCCGGGAGAGTAGGAGGGTATGTTGTAGCCAATATTATAGATAGCACCAGTAGAGTACAAAGATCTGCCAGGCACAATTACATTCCTCCCATTCTCTGCAGCTTGGACACTCCCTCCCCACACCATTTACTGGGCAGAGCAGGATGGGGGATCAGCCCTGGTGGCACAGTGGTTAAATGCTAGTACTGCAGCCACAACGTTGTGAGTTCAATCCTGCAGGGATCCAGGTTCACTCAGCCGTCTGTCCTTCATAGGTTGGTAAAATGAGTACCCAGTTTATTGGGAGCAATTACCTAACACATTGTAAACTGCTTAGGGAGTGCTTTGCACTACAGTTATCCCTTCACATTCGCGGGGGTTAGGTTCCCCAGACCCCCGCGAATGTGAAAAATCCGCGAATAACAATTGCCCTCCCCCTTCCCCGCCAAAGCGACCACAGGGCCTCCAGAGGCCCTATAGTCGCTTTTCCCCACCTCCGTCTCCCTCCCCAGGCCCCAGGATCGCCTCCCCAGCCCTCCCCACCCCGTCCCCAGGCCTTTCTGGGGCCGCCGGAGCGTCTCCGGAGGCCCCAGGATCGCCTCCCCAGCCCTCCCCACCCCGTCCCCAGGCCTTTCTGGGGCCTCCGGAGCATCTCCGGAGGCCCCAGGATCGCCTCCACACCCCGTCCCCACCCCGTCCCCAGGCCTTTCTGGGGCCTCCGGAGCATCTCCGGAGGCCCCAGGATCGCCTCCCCAGCCCTCCCCACCCCGTCCCCAGGCCTTTCTGGGGCCTTCGGAGCGTCTCCGGACGCCCCAGGATCGCCTCCCCAGCCCTCCCCACCCCGTCCCCAGGCCTTTCTGGGGCCTCCGGAGCGTCTCCGGAGGCCCCAGGATTGCCTCCCCACCCTGTCCCCAGGCCTTCTGGGGCCTCCGGAGCGTCTCCGGAGGCCCCAGGATCGCCTCCCCACCCCGTCCCCACCCCGTCCCCAGGCCTTCCTGGGGCCTCCGGAGCATCTCCGGGGGCCCCGTGAAGGCCTCCCCGGCCCTCCCCCTCCCTCCCAAGGCCTTCGCGGGGCCTTCGGAGGGTCTCCGAAGGCCCCACGGAGGCCTTCCCAGCCCTCCACCCTCCCTCCCAAGGCCTTTGCGTGGCCTTACAGGGCCCCGCGGAGGCCTCCCTGGTGCTCCCCAAGGCCTTCGCGGAGCCTCACAAGGCTCCCCGGTGGCTTCCCCAGCCCTCCCCCCTCCCTTCCAAGGCCTTCGTGGGGCCTCCGGAGGGTCTCCGAAGGCCCCGTGGAGGTCTCCCCGGCCCTCCCCGCTCCCTCCCAGGGCTTTCACGGGGCCTCCGGTGGCCCCGTGTTGCGGTTTTGTGGGGGCCCGGGGGGGCCCTCCCAAAACCGCGAATAATCAAAACCGCGAATCTCAAGTTCGCGAATGTGGAGGGGCGACTGTATAAAGAGGTACAGAAACATTTAAGTACTATTGGTATTGCATTGTCCAGCTATTGCACTGCAGCCAGATGCATGAAGATGACATCACTGTGCTCCTCACAGTGGACCTTACAGTGGTTCCCACAGGAGATTCCTCCTTCATTTGTAAGTAGGAACATGGCTGTATTCTGCCTGACCAGCCCCCTTTCTCCCCTGGCCCCCTTCTTTCCTGCCTTCCTCTACTGTCTGGCTGGTGGGGCACCCAGTCCATGAGAAGGCATTTGGTGAGAGCAGACAGAGATGCTGAATACCTACATTCTCCAAAAAGGGTCATACACTGGTTTCATTTGCAATTACAGTTGCCCCTCCACATTCGCGAACTCAGCATTCACGGTTTTGGATATTCGTGGTTTTGGGAGGGCCCCCCTGAGGGCCCCCCCCGCCCTCCCAAAACCGCGACATGGCACCTCTAGAGGCCCCGTGAAGGCCTGGGGAGGGCGGGGGGAGAGCCGGGGAGGCCTCCACAGGGCCTTTGGATACCCTCCAGAGGCCCCGTGAAGGCCCTGGGAGGGAGTGGGGAGGCCTCCACGGGGCCTTCGGAGACCCTCCGGAGGCCCTGTGAAGGCCCTGGGTGGAAGGGGGAGGGATGGGGAGGCCTCCACGGAGCCTCCGGAGGCTCCGTGAAGGCCCTGGGGGGGGAGGGACGGGGAGGCATCCACGGGGCCTCGGGATGATCTCCTGAGGCCCCGTGAAGGCCTAGGAAGGGACTGGGGAGTCCGGAGAAAGCGACTATGGGGCCTCTAGAGGCCCCATGGTCGCTTTGGCGGGGGAGGGGGAGGGCAATCATTATTCACAGATTTTTCACATTCGTGGGGGTCTGGGGAACCTAACCCCCACAAATGTGAAGGGACGACTGTATACCTGTGTACATCACCTTCAGGATTCCAGCCTATGTCAAAAACGTAATTTTTCTAGGCTCTTATATGAACACACATGTGAACCTGGCTTCAGTGCCTGGTATAGTGGGGCAAACGCAAGCCCACTGACATCTGCTTCCCTTATACTGAGGTCCTGTAATGAGATGAGTAGGGAAGGAAAGAATATGCCAAAGAAAATAGTTGAAAAACATGTTTGTTGAGTGTTGAAAAAGCCAGACAAGAAGAAACCTGGACTGATGAGAATCTTCACAGTTCAGGACTTATTTTGCACATGGTTGTTTTGCACAGAAAACAGCATTTACTGTTCAGGTATTAATATTTCTGCATTGAAATATTACTTTCTACACAGAAAATGCTGTTTTCTTTGCAAAAACAACCATGGAAAATTTTGCACAGGTGGGTCCCAAATTTGGAATAACATTCAAAAACTGGGTGGTGTTTTGTTTTTTTAAAGACTTTCTCACAGTGGGAAGAAATGTGTTCGTTTGAATGTTGGACTATGGAGACCAGGGTTCGAATCTCCACTCAGCCATGGAAACCCACTGGGTTACTTTGGAGAAGTCACATGCTCTCAGCATCAGAGGAAGGCAAAAGCAAACCCCTTCTAAACAAATCTTGCCAAGAAAACTCCACGATAGGTTTGCCTCAGGGTCACTATAAGTTGGAAACAACTTGAAGGCACACAATAACATATATGCATATTTTAAATACCTATTTAAATACATAATTCTGATATATTTAAACATAATGTTAACACAGCTGAATACTCAGGGATCAAAATGCAGAGTTTTAAGAATAAAATACTGAGAACCCTTAATGGATGTCCTGAACGGGAAGAAATTTGTGCATTTGATAAATCCTTCTCAGAAATGAACTGCAAAGAAATTTGTATCCATTGCTACTCCCAGATAAGTCAGCATATGATTGCAGCCTTTGTTCAACACAAGTATCATGCAATTATCATTGGCTATAAATCAGAATATCTTCTGTGTTCATTATAAATAAAAGACAGACCAATGATGCACAGTAAGTGACACTTCTGTAGTTATGCATGCGCACGGGTGCATTAATGTATACACAGCCACACTGTTTGGCTACAGTTACAATGCAATCTAAACATTTCTGCACCAAAGACACTGCAATGAATGATACACTTTTGGCTACTGTTCCAGAAAAACAGCTGGAGTGTATTTAGGAAGTTGCAAATTACACTTCTTTTAGCCGTTAAAAAAAAAAAAAAACATAAGGATGAGTAAATAAAACTCAAGTTGCAGGTTCTTCCTTCTTTTTCCTTTTCTAAATTTTCAGTGTTTATTAAACAGTTAAATGTCTAAATTTTGAAATGGGAGAAAAGTGGTGGGGTCATCTGAGGAATCAGTACTACTGGAAGAATCAGAATGGAAGTTTTCTTCTTTAGAGGTCAACTGTGCTCTGCACAGAGACATGGGGAGGAATATGCGGCTCTCCAGATGTTGGTGAACCATCACTGCCACCATTCCTCATTGTTATCCATCAACATGTGGAAGGGCCACAAGTTGCCCAGCCCTGCTTTGTGTTGAATAGATAGCACGCAGTTTAGGTTCAACTGAGCCTGCTTTGCTCCCATCTAAATTGGTAACATTGCACCAGACCCTCCCAATATTTCACAGATGGAAACCAGGATGTGGGCAACCAAGCAACATCAGAGTGTGGTCGAGATGGCAAACATTATTAATTACAAGCTAAGGAGAGGCTGCAGCATTTTGCTTTTGCCTGAGCCTACAGGGAAGGGCAAGATTCTGCCACCTCCACTCTGACACCTCCCCGCCGCAAAGGTAATTGAGTGGGAGATACTTTTGTCTAGACTAGCATTCTGTTCACACACTGGCCTCCTTACCTACATATTTAAAAATTTCTATCCCACCCTATATCCAATCAGAGTCAGCATGGTATAATGATCTGAGTGTTGGACAAGGACTACCTCACTAGTATTTCCCTCCCCCGCATATTAAAAAAAAATACATCTATAAGGTTAGCCACCAAAATGGAAATCACAACAAAAGTGGAGGGTAGTGAAAGAAAGAAAAAATCATCTCTCAATGCATTCTGGAAGCAGTTATCAAGTGGTCACAAGAAGGTTAAAAATGTTTGTTTACTTATGCAAGGTTTACCTGACCTGGCTGTTTCATTTCACACATTCATACTCTTGCGCCCAATCTATATGAGTGGTGTCGGGAAGCCAACTCAATAGCTGATAAGAAGCCTGGCTCAGCAACAACCCAGCTGAAAGGCACAGTACCTGGTGTTGTCAGTAGCAGTCCTACAGGGTCAGAAGTACACACAGAGAGAGAGTGCAGAACGAAGAGGCAGTCCAAGGTCACAAGGGTTCCGGCAGGTGGGTCAACGAAGGCAGTCCAAGGTCAAGATATCCAAAGTCTCAAAATAGCAAGGTTCCAGAAGGGTCACAGGCAGAGGCTTCCTCCAGGTAACACAGACTGCTTGCAACAAGGAACTTAGCCTCCCCCAGCTGCTTATGTTGGCCCAGCTCCCACTCCCAGCTGCAGGGTGATTGATGAGCTTCTGTCTCTTAATTTCTGAGAACGACAAAGCCACGCCTTCTCTGCTCTCCTTTGGCTAAAGGTAGGTACCTGCTCTTCTACCTCTTGCTCTTGCTCCACTATGTCTCCCAGGCTTGGACCCTGTGCTGGGGGAGGGCTAGGCTGCTGAGCCCTGGGCTCTTCAGGGCTAGACTCAGACTCAGCCAGCTCTTCTGTCACTGGCTCAGCCTCCTCGCCTTCTGAGTCCTCAGAGTCCTGGCTGACCATGACAAGTGGATACATAGTGCCCTCCAGTACAGTAGGACCCCTGTATCCACTGATTCATTATCCACTGATTCAATTATCCATGGGACATAAAAGAGCACACCTACCATAGAGTCTTCCTAGAAAATGTGTCTTCTCTAGCTATTTTCTAGGTCCTCCAAGGCATCTCTATGGTATTTTAAACCAAAAGAGCCATTATTTTCAATGGTGTTCGCTATTATCCACGGTTTTCGGTATCCACGGAGGCCCCCAGAACCAATCCCCAGCGGGTACCGGGCGGGGGGGGGGTCCTACTGTAATAGTAAGTCACAGCTGCTGTGACTTGTCTTAATGGTGTTTTTCCCCCAGCAGCCTCCATAAGCTTTTCATCCAAGATGACAGCTGAGACAAGAGAGCTCTCCTCTCTTCACTGGTTTCCATGGCGGCAATCCCAGATCGCTCACTAAAGGCCAAAAAAATAGTGGCTGCAAACACTTGGGTTGTCAGCAAGCCCCACCGCTGTGCTTGTCCAGCCAATCAGGGCCACGTTTCCTGTACTCTCAAACAGTAATCCTATCAAATCACTGTCCTAATGAAGGGGAATGCGCACCTTCCTCGCTGTTTTTCGAAAACTCTAGGAAAAGCCACAAAGGCTTTTCCTTTGGAGTTTTTGCTATTTTGCCCCCTCTCCTTTCAAATATGGTGTAACGATACAGATTCACATTAAGACAGGTAGGCGTCTCCTCGAATTCAATGAGGAGTATTTGCAACCTTTTAGATAACCCCTTGGTTTTGAACAAAAAACTTTACAAAAACTTGTTGAATTGCTCTTCTTTTTTGTGGTGTAGAAACCTACCCCTTCCTTTTATCTTTCCTGAAGTCTTGAGGCAGCCCTGAAAATATGTTTCCCTTTAGGAACAAACTAGATAACGGTGTAATGCGCAGGTGTTTTGGTCCTCCTCTTTAGTACAATTCTGACCAGGCCTCCAGCATTCTGCCATGGCTCTCTGTGGATAATATCCAGTCTTGGCATAGAAGGCTTAACATTTATATGGTGCTATTTACTGGTGTTTTCCCAGTTAGCACCACTCTGAAATTTTCTTATATTACATACTGCTGTTCCAACAATAAACAAGTCATTACTGAGGTCAGAGGGCAAACTCTGGCTGTTTTATATTCATTGTTTTGCGAATTAACCTCCTCCTCCTCTTGTTAAAATACTAGTATACACGCTGGACTGTTTTGCAAGCAAAGTGGACAGCTTGCAAGGTCCAAGCCAGTCAGTCTAAGACTGAATGGGTGGAATTAAGCAATGATTTCATAGCCAAGTATAGGAAGTTCTAACTCAGCTCAACATAGACACACTGACCTCTGAGAGGCTTCCTTCCAACAGGGTATGAACAATGCAGTTATCAGCTTTATCAGACCTCTGCAGGGGTTTCTTCCTGTTTGTCTTGCTAACTAACATTAGCACCAGTTTCAGAATCTGGCTCCATCACCACCATAAACACATCCAGTCTCAGTTTAATCACACCTAGAGACCTGAAGAAGCTAGTAAAGACTTTTGAAAGCTTCAGAAAGAGGACTTCCAAAGTCCAAATCCACACTATGCTATTAACCCAGTTTGAAACTAGATTGTTTCCCATGGCTCGTCCCTCTTGAATCCTGCGATTTGTAGTTTTACAAGGTCTTTAGACTTCTCTGCCAAAGAGGCTCGTGCCTCTACTGCGAAATAATTCAACATCTTGGATACATCCTTTAAAGCCTGGAGTGGATTCACTGACTGGCTGACATAGGAGCCACCAGCTACCCCTGTTCCTGGGCATGCAGATTTTGCAACAGTGTTCACTGCTTTCATTTCTCTCATGCCATTTTATCCCTCCATATTACTAACCTGCTTATGAGGAACTGGATGGATCCAAAACTGATTGTGCATATCTCTCTCTGGCTTTTCATCACAAACGAAGATTCAGGAAGGACTCATCCCGCACTTTCTTCAAGCGTGCTGATCACTAAAAAGGCCAATCCAAGATAGACAAGTCCAGTTGCGGAAAGCACAGCAGAAGGTCTCCTTGGGTGATGTTTCTGGGTTGTGATTCTTTCTGCATTGTCATTTCTCTTCAAGACTTGTTCGGCGTGAGTTCTCAAATAAGGCTGCAGCATTGTGGATAGTGTGTCTCCATGCCTCCCGATGTGAGGCCAGGGCGGACCATTGTTGGTGATCAATTTGGCCGAGCCTGAGATGTTGTTTCAGGGAGTCCTTGTATTGCTTTTTTGGAGTGCCCCTCTTACACTGACCCGTGGCGAGTTCACAGTAGATTACTATTTTTGAGAGGCGATGGTCCTCCATCCTAGAAACGTGCCCTGCCCAGCACAGCTGTGTTCTCAATATCATGGCCTCAATGCTGGTGATCCCTGCTTGCTCAAGGACAGCAACATTCGTCACATAGTCAGTCCAGTATATATTTAGGATTGTGCGTATACAGCACTGATGAAAGCATTCAAGGAGTTGTAAGTGTTGGCGATAGGTGACCCATGTTTCAGACCCGTAAAGGAGAATAGACAGTACAATGGCTCTATACACACTAAGCTGCTTATGAGGAACTGGGTGGATCCAAAACTGATTGTGCATATAAACTCATTGAAATCAATGAGACTTAAGCTAGTCCTGATTAACTGGCTTCCCACTGATTTCATCAGACCTATGTTAAGTATCTGGATCCAACCCATTTTAACAATTATGGATATATCAAGCTTCTTTTCATTTGTGCATAGAGTTTAACCGATATGCAAGAGCACAGGTGGATTAAAAACATTGGACAAACAAAAATCGTACAGTTATGGTATTATCATATCATGGTTATTTTTCCTCCACCTTTTCATTTCAATATTTCAAAGCCCACAACTAACATTTCAGAGCTGGGGAGAGTATATCTTGACTACCCAGTTATATCAGTCTGATATCACTTTAACTGCCATGGCTTCATCCTATCAGATCCTAGGATTTATATTTTGATGTGGCTGTACCTAGAATTCTTTGCTAGAGAGCCCTAGTGTGGTGCTTCTCAACCTTTGGTCCTTGAGAAGTTTGGAACTTGAGCTTCCAGAAGCCAGTGATGTATTCAAGTCTTTTACTCCAAGTCTTAAGTCAAGTCTCAAGTCTCTACCTTCAAGTTTCAAGTCCTTGCAAGATATTTTCAAGCTGAGTCTTGAGTCTCAAGTCTGGGAGCCAAATTTAACAGAAAAAGAGGAGGAGGTGGTGTGGGGGGGAATGAAGTTTCAACATTTTTATTTATTTATTTATTTATTTATTTATACCCCGCTCTTCAGCCACAAAGGCTATCAGAGTGGCTTACAAATGGTCAATTTAACAGTTCCCTGCCCTCAGGCTTACAATCTAAATAAGACACGACACATAAGGAAAAGGGAATGGCAGTGCGGGTAGGGATAAATCCAGCAGATACTGCTGGTTCTTCTCTCCCTCCAAGGCAGGGTGGTGGCAATTGGGCTGGAGGGAGGGCCTTTCACTTGCTTCTGGGCCCAGGCCTGATAGAGTTCTGCCTTCCTCTTCTTCTCTCCCTCCAAGGCAGGGTAGTGGCAGTTGGGATGGAGGGAGGGCCTTTCACCTGCTTCTGGGCCCAGGCCTGATGGAGTTCTGCCTTCCCCTTCTTCTCTCCCTCCAAGGCAGGGTGGTGGCAGTTGGGATGGAGGGAGGGCCTTTCACCTGCTTCTGGGCCCAGGCCTGATGGAGTTCTGCCTGCCTCTTCTCTCCCTCCAAGGCAGGGTGGTGGCAGTTGGGATGGAGGGAGGGCCTTTCACTTGCTTCTGGGCCCAGGCCTGATAGAGTTCTGCCTTCCTCTTCTTCTCTCCCTCCAAGGCAGGGTGGTGGCAGTTGGGATGGAGGGAGGGCCTTTCACCTGCTTCTGGGCCCAGGCCTGATGGAGTTCTACCTTCCCCTTCTTCTCTCCCTCCAAGGCAGGGTGGTGGCAGTTGGGATGGAGGGCGGGCCTTTCACCAGCTTCTGGGCCCAGGCCTGATGGAGTTCTGCCTGCCTCTTCTTCTCTCCCTCCAAGGCAGGGTGGTGGCAGTTGGGATGGAGGGAGAGCCTTTCACTTGCTTCTGGGCCCAGGCCTGATGGAGTTCTGCCTGCCTCTTCTTCTCTCCCTCCAAGGCAGAACGGTGGCAGTTGGGCTGGAGGGAGGGCCTTTCACCTGCTTCTGGGCCCAGGCCTGATGGAGTTCTGCCTGCCTCCTCTTCTCTCCCTCCAAGGCATGCACAAAGTTAGGTTAAAAAATAAATTAGCAGCAAACTAGGCAATGGGCTTGAGGTGGAGGTTGAGGTCTGCTTGGCAGCCTGTCTCCACTGCACATCAGAGGAGCCTTCTAAACCTTTTGAAAAGCTTTAGAGCAGTGGTTCTCAACCTGTGGGTCCCCAGATGTTGTTGGACTATGGTTCCCAGGAGTCCTCTGAGGTTTCACCTTGACAGCTAGATGGTCTTCCCAGTCATTAGTGAGGCTGTGGGTTCAATCCTACAGCCTCACTAATGACTGAGAGGACCATCTGGCTGTCAAGGTGAGACCTCAGAGGGCTCCTGGGAACTGTAGTCCAACAACATCTGGGGACCCACAGGTTGAGAACCACTGCTTTCAAAGGTTCCTTCCACCCCAAGCTTGTTGCCCAATGCATTTGCTGTCACCGCTTCCATCATGTGACCAATAGGCAAAAAGCCATGAGATCATGAAAGCCTTGTTCAAAGGAAGAAAACTCATTTTCCACTCCATAACATTTCTGGAGGCCAGCAAGTTGGTTGCTAAAAATATACAAGTCACAAGTCGAGTTGAGTCAGTGTGTCACTTATTGCTTATTCGAGTCCAAGTCAAGACACTGAAGCGAGTTGAGTCCAACTTAAATCAGAGTCAATGGACTTCAGTTTACATCACTTCCAGAAGCCCCAATCAGCATGTCCGAGAGTAAAAGATTTTTGGATCTTGTGTCCAAAACATATGGAGGAGTTGGATGAGACACTGAGAACCACAGCTCTATGAATCCCCCTGATCTATAGCACTAGAGTGCTATATAGCATTTCAAGTCATGGACCACCTTTTTCAGTAGCACTGGTATAAGAAGTGTTTACTAAGCCCAGCATTATCATTGGTTCATTTAATTCCAGCATTAGCCAGGGTTTAAGAGCAACTTTCCAGGGTTTCAGAAGGGTCTCTTTCCCAGTCCTTCACCCCAAATGCCTGGGATTCAACCTGAGTTATTTGTCTATAAAGCATAGCCCTAGTTCTAATCCATTCATTTGTACACTGCCTTTTCAACCATACATTGCACTCAGTATGGTTCACAAAAACAAATAAATACAATAGACATCATTATAGCTGCAATACGACATCATACATCATGATAGGAACTCAAATACAATTCATTTTAAAAGTGTCAAATGTTAAAATAAGAACAATGCAGGCCAATACTTCAGTTAATGATATCAAATGCTCTTATCTTTATCAAAGCTTGGAACTGTTACTTTTTGGGGCTACAACTCCCAGAATCCTTGCTGGGGGAATTCCAGGAGCTGCAGACCAAAAAAATAACATTTCCAAGGTGTGGGCACTACAGCCCCAATGGTGGCCCATGGGGTGGCTGGGTCCAGTTGGTTCATTTCCACACGTAAAGATGTGATGCTGGCAACATTTCTGCAGATACCATGAACTACCAATAAGACAATGGGTCCAAGAGCAAATGTAGCCTGAACTTTCCCTAGAAGCCAAGATGACTAAACTGACACTGTTGCACTTTGGACACAGCAAGAGAAGTCATGACTCACTAGGAAAGACAATAATCCTTGGTAAGACTGAAGGCAGTAGGAAAAGATGAAGACCACATTCCAGATGGATAGACTCATCAAGGAAGCCATGGCCCTGAGTCTGCAAGACCTGAGCAGTGCTATTGATGACAGGGTGACTTGGAGGTCTCTCATTCATAGGGTCACCATAAGTCAAAGTCATTGTGAAGACAGCTAACAGCACAACAAAGACAGAAGGCAGTAGGAAAGAGGAAGACCACATTCCAGATAGATAGACTCATCAAGGAAGCCATGGCCCTGAGTCTGCAAGACCTGAGCAGTGTTGTTCATGATAGGGTGACTTGGAGGTCTCTCATTTATCAGGTCACCATAAGTCAAAGTCGACTTGAAGGCAGCTAACAACAAAAACAAAGATAGAAGGCAGTAGGAAAAGAGTAAGACCACATTCCAGATGGATAGACTCTTCAAGACCTGAGCACCGCTGTTCATGATAGGGTGACTTGGAGGTCTCTCATTCATACGGTTGTCATAAGTCGAAGTCGGCTTGAAAGGGCAGCTAAATAACACAACCAAGACAAAAGGCAGTAAGAAAAAGAGGGAGACTGCATTCCAGATGGATAGACTCAATCAAGGAAGACACAACTCTGAGTTTGTAAGACCTAAACAGGGCTGTTGGAAACAGGGTGACTCAGAGATCTCTCATTCATAGGGTCACCATAAGTCAAAGTCAACTTGATGACAATTAACAAGAGTGATGCAATTCACCTGCACTTCTGCTCTTCAGACAGAGGGCTCCCAAGGCCTACCTTGCAGGGGCTGAGGGAAGAATGTGTTTGGGAGGAGCTGTTCCTTCTAGACTACAATCCTAGACTGAAGGGTAAGTGGGGCAAGGCTCCTCCACATCTGCTGTTTGTTAGCCAAGCAACAGCTTCATTTGGGGACCTAGGGAGAGAAGGACAGTAATTGGCTCATGAAAGCAGACTTTTGCTGGAGGGTTCAGGAAGGGGCTGGGGGTGCCGGGAGAAATAGAGAGAGAGAGAGAGCAAGGAAAGAGGGCTTTAATGGGAACCAAATGCAGCCTGCAGAGCAATACCCCCTGCCATCTCTCCCCCTCCACCATCCATTAGCATTCCTCAGACACCTGTAGGCACTTAAATCCTTGGCAGCCGACAGAAAACATTTTCTTTTTCTTCTGTGCCATGTTTGTTCACAAAAAGGACACACAAGTTTGGTTTCAATTAAGGGAGCTGCCTGCCAATGGTGGGGAGCTCCTTATAAATCCATCATAGTAGAGAGCGGGTCAAGTTGGGTGGGGGGAAGAGGGAGGGAAGGATGAGAGAGTTCTTTAGACCAGGATTTTAGAGACAACCTCCTTTTCCTTCCATGATATTGTCCGTGGAGATCTTAGGAGGGCTGGTCAGTCTGCCTAGGGAATATCCAAATAGGTAAATAAACCTAAATGAAGATGGCTTCCTACCTAAGAAGGTCTGAATTATTAGCAGGATTTGAGGCACCTGTCAGAAAGTGTTCTTGAATTTGGCAGAGTTCAGTGGACACATAAGGTGGCCAGAATGAAAACTGGAAAAGGCTGATGTACTTTTAATGGTTGTGTAGAAGGGGAATTTTACCAGGTGTTGCTTGTCATGAGACCAGATAGCAAGCAAAACCTGCTGCAATTTGTTTTTCTACACAAACATTAGGGAGCCAGCATGGCATAGTGATTAGAGCATTAGACCATGACTCTGGAGACAAGGGTTTAAATCCCTGTTTGGTCATGGAAACACCCTCTCAACCTCAGAGGAAGGCAAAGGCAAAAACCCCTCTGGACAAACCTTGTCAAGAAACCCCCATGATAGCTTTGCCTTACGGTCAGCCATAAGTCGAAAATGACTTGAAGGCACATAGTGACAATAACAACACAAACATTAAAGGTACAGCAGCCTCCTTTAGTTTTCACTCTGGCAACCTAGGTAGACAGACATCCTTGCCAGTAAAGGGGTGTGTGTGTGTGTGTGTGTGTGTGTACACATATATTAAATGCAATTAACTCCCCCCCACCCCCGCCGTGGTACACTGCCTCCTTAGTGAACTGTGATATTGTGCAACAAATGTGCAACCCAATTTGAGTTGCCAACTCATGATTGGCCCAGGCCCTGAAGTTTCTGGACAAAACCTGAGATCTAGGAATAGTCCCAGCAATGTCATCAAAGACTGGGCGTTAAGGACAAACCACAGTTGCTGACACCTTGTCATTCAAATACACATACTAAGAGTGAGAGAGAAAACACAAATTTTCCTATTTAGAAATAAATAAATTAGCTAAAGGGACTGTTCCCAGATCAAGGTGAAATGAGGGGATGATTCCTTCCCACTTACTTAGGAAGGCAGGATAAAGAACATTTAATCTAGCCTATTTCCTTCTAGCCAGAAGGAAAGCAGAGCAGAGCAGTGTGAGCCCTGGAACTACAACAACTGGGAGGAAAGGAGAAAGCTAACTAAATACATAGACACCTTGGAGAATCTTTGTAACTTGCAGCAACAAATCAGTTGAGTCTTGCAAATTGCAGCAAGTTGCTGTTCTATTACAGTTCTCCATATCCACAGTTCCCCTTATCCATGGATTCAGTATCCACAGTTTGTGTTCTCTCTAGGCATTTCTAGGTCCTCCAATGTGATTCTATGGTCAACTTCTGGCATTTGCCTCATTGAAAATTATTGTGTTTCCTATTATCCATGGTTTCGGGTATCCAGGGCAGGAGGGGGTCTTCAAACATATCTCCTGCTAATACAGGGTCAGTCTGTAGCTAAATTGGAGATTGGCATCCAGCCCTTTCCTCTTGCCTGGAGCTAAGTCTCCCAGAACTGGAGAATTTGCAGCCTCATCCCCCACCTGGAGGTGACCCCTAAAGACTGGAGACTCAGGGCCAGGCCCTGGGATCGGGCAACCCTAAACCCAATATGCATGTGCATCTGAATGTGCAAGATACAACACACATTTGTATGTGCAATGTTAATGTGCAACGCATACCTGCATGTACACTATACATACCTAATGGAGCTTCATGCACAGTTCTGTTTACACCAAATTAAACTGTCTAACTGCTTCCTTGAGGAACCTATATCTCTCCAAGGCAGCAACAGAATTCCAGCTCTTATCTTTATGGTTCTTGTGTCTATCAAAACCAGAGCTTGGAAAAGCTACCTTTTGAACTACAAGTACCAGGATCCCCATGGCCATGTTGACTGGGGGCAGGGGCTTTTGGGACTTGTAGTCTCAAAAAAGTATTGTCTTCAAACTCTGAGTTAATTGTATCACTCATTTTAAATTATTTTCTGCAGCTGTAAACATATCCAGTTTCTTTGGCTATGAGGGTCTTTTACTGTTTTTTTTTTCCCCTTTCTTCATCTTTGCCATTTGTCCATGAATCCTATTGGTTCTGGTGGTTCATAGGATCTGGCCAAAAATATCATGGTGCTGCTACATATTAGATCTGTGATAAGGACACTGATAATAAAATCATTTGAGTCACCACACTCCAGCAGAATTAAATGACAGTGTTGGCAAAGGAATGACAGTGATATCCAAGAAAAAGGAAGAGAAGTGAATTCAAGCACTTCCTCTCAAGGAAGAAATGGTGGCAGAACAGCACAATGAATCAGTTCAAGTTCTTGCTTTTCAAAGATCACACTTTCCCAGCCAGGTTTCATACTTTGTCATATTTATAATGTCCATTTGTTTGCTCCTCCCACACCTTGTGGTCTGACCTGGGAGGAAACCTCATCATTTTCCATTTTCACACATACACAGTTTTCTCCAGGTAAAATTCTCTCTTTCAGTCTAGCAAGTAGATCTGTAAGTAGTCCCCATAATTCCATCCTTCTTATCATGCAGCTAAGACTGATCAGCCATAAACAAACTAGAATAAAGTCACTTTCATACTATACCATGATAGCAGTTTGACACCATTTTAAAGGCCATAGCTGCATCCTGTGGAATCCTGGGACTTGTAATTTGGTGAGGCACTAGAGCACCCTGGCAAAGAATTCTAAACACTTCTCCCTAAACTGCAAATCCCTAAATTCCATTAGATTGGAAACATGGCAGCTAAAGTAGTTTCAAAGTGCTATCATTGTGCAGTGCGAAGACCTGAGACACTCTCAGATGAGGCTGTCAATGAATGTGGTCATACTGAATGGTTGTTGCTGGGTTTTTTTGTGTGTGATTGTGATATTTGCTTACAGTTCAGGTGGTCAGTTAGAAAACAGGAGAGGGCTCCTCTATGCTTAATATACCCATACCTTTAATGCAAGAGTGTCTATACTGGCTAAGGCTGCTAGGAATTGTAATCCAACATTTGGAGATCTACACAACCTTTACTGCATCCAACAGGGCTTCTGTACCTTTAATACCATTCTGAATTTCTCTCTTCTGCTCAAGTATCAAAGATGCACAAGCCCTGTCTTCTTTGTACCTTGCCACCATAATGTAAATGGATCCTACCTTGTCATAAAAGGAATTGAACTAAAGCTCTTGGGAAACAGTGTTCTCCCCCTTCACAGTGCTATAAATTCAAAGTCAGACTGTGGGAATGGAAATTCAAGTCCAAGGACACAACAGGAAGAGCAGCTTTTGCAGGGAAGGCCTGCTCTCCTTTGGTGTGAATATGTTTTATGAGCTGAAGGAGAGTCACAGCCAGCAATTCGGGAATTAAAACAGTCAGCCGTTTTCCACCCCCACCTTGACCACATTTTGGCAAGACAAATGTTGTGCTAAATGGTCCTAGATGGAGGAGCATCTTTGTAACAGCTTTGTTTCTGGGCAGCAGCTTTCACAACTGTGCATGCCTACTAGTCCTGAGTCCCAAAAATATATATCAGAGGGAGGAGGGAGTGATGGATTACCAGTTCTGCAGTCCCTACTAAGCTTAATGACCCTGGATTCACCAGAAGGGTTGCCACCATTTTCACAGGCCCTGCTCCTGTGCTTTCAAGTAGCAGTCACACAGAGAAAGTTTTTATTGGCATGGAAATAAAGTGATGGGAACTTTTGCATGTTGGGCTATCATTGAAAGTAAGGGAGCAGAGCTAGGGGGTTTTTTGAACAAAAAATATAGCAACCTCCTTGCTTTCAAACACACAAAAAAGATAGCAACCTCCTTGCTTTCAGACACTCAAAGAGATGAAAGGCAGACAACTTTTTTTGGGGGGGGGGTGTCAATATGTAGTATTGCATGTACACTTTGGCTCCTTTACACATATTTCAGTTGTTGTTGTTAACTGCTGTCAAGTTGACTTCAACTTATGGTGACCACATGAATGAGAGACCTCCAAATCACAACAGCCCTGCTCAGGTCTTGGAGACTCAGGGACGTGGCCTCCTTGACGTAGTCTATCCATCTAGAATGTGTTCTTCCTCTTTTCCTACTGCCTTCTAGCTTACCAAGCATTATTGTCTTTTCTTGTGAGCCATGTCTTCTCCAAAGTATGACAGTCTTGGTTTAGTCTTCTTGGCTTTTATGGAGCATTCAAGCTTGATTTGCTCTAGGACCCATTTATTGGTCTTTTTAGCAGTCCATGGTATCCATAGAACTCTTCTGCAAAAACTGTGCTAAAAGTGTCATCGAGTCTGACACCCGGTTTACAGTGGAGTTCTGTAATTTCAAAATGGAGAATCAAATCTTACTGGGGTTTTTTCCCATTCCCAATGAATCTAATGGCAAGTCTCATCATGTCACCCACTGAACCTCATTTGAGAATTTGCAGGCCCTTCTTTCTTGTTACATTCCAAGTAGACATAGGTGACTTTAAGATCAACTTCCCTTTCCCTCTGCCCCACCTGCTTTTGCCTAATGAAGAGATCTATATATTGTAAAAGTTTGCAAATATTTTCTTTTCTTTTGGTTGGCTTCATAAAAGTATTGTTGGCAATATGGATTTTGAAATTATTCATCCCTTTCCCTGGTTGTAAACAAGGCAGTGTTAGACTCAGCTGTTGGAGGAACTTAACTTGAGGCTGGCCAAACTGCCCTGATCTAGCTGGGGAAAGGAGGAGGTTGACCTAAGCCATTCCAGAATCCACAGATATCCTGACAGTATGAGAAAGTCTAAAGAACAAGAGAAGATCTCAGCCATTTTTCCCTGCTGGCTTTTTCCTCTTTTTAAAATGGCTTCCCTGAGTGATGGCAAACTCCATTCTCACCTGCTTTCCAGCTGTTCTTCTCAGCAAAGTCTTATTTCTCCCACTCCTTGCCAACTGTAAATTCTCACAGGCTTCTTAAAAATCATCCACCCAAATGCCAGACATCTGTAAAATGGATTTGCAGATTAGTGTTAAGTGGAACTATTTATATTGTTATCTTTGGGGTGGTTCATTCCCACCCCCCTCTTTCTTTCTTTCTTTCTTTCTTTCTTTCTTTCTTTCTTTCTGTTTATTTTATTTTCACTAATGAGGCAACAGCTAGTGATAGCGGTATCCTATATGTGTAATATTAGCCAGCTCACAAGCTGTTGCTCCCTGCCCACATACATACCGGCAGCCCAAGTGAGGCTACAAGCATATGGGACTTAGTTTTAAGACTACCAGCAAAATCCTAGATAAATGGAGGACAAACAGTTGGGATTCTAAAGTTAAGTCTTCGCAAGGTCTTGAATAGGCCACAGAAGGGAGTGTGGGAATGCTTCTAGAATAAGAAAGCCCAGGTTTCCTGCAAATGGGATGAATTATAGCTCTGTTCGTGCATTTAGCAGCTGGTGTGTGAAGGGGACACAAGGGCATGCACGGGTGGGCTGCCTCAATCCCTCCACACCCAGCCCACCTCAAGTTGAACTGGAAGGTCTGGGGAGAGATTGTGACTGTCTTTGTCCAAACATGATACTTTGTATAATTGTGAGATGTGGTTATACAGCCGTGGTGGGTTATCTTGAGCTCTGGGGGTGAATACAGCCTTGTTAGGTTCCTACTCTGTTCCTCTCTGGATAGCCATGCCCTCTTCTCTGTGACACCATAATTTAGTACTTTCTCAGTTCACCCCCTCCCCCACTGCCAAGAAAAGGGTTGATGTGTTTAGTTAATTAAAACATATAATTACAGGTATACCTCAGTTAACAAAGCCTCTGGGTGGCTTACCACACACTGAAGTAAAGCAGAAAGGTTCCGTCTTCGGTGCTGACTTACTGCATGACATTGTCATTACGCCATTCTGGTCCCATAGGAGACCAAGGTAAAACCACGTCTTTTTGCTAACTAGGAAAACTGGTTAGCAAAAATATGCAGTTTTATCTCAGTTTCCCACAGGACCAGAATGGCAAAACACCAGAGAGACAATGCTGCCTTGTGGTAAGGCAGCACAGAAGATGGGACCTTCCTGCTCTACTCCCGCTTTCCTTCAGCATGCAGTAAGCCTCCAACAGTGAAGTTCCTTTTCACAAAGTCTTTTCCCCTTCATCTGGCCAGCCCCCTTTTTCTCCATGTTCTCTGTCTAGCAGAAAGTTTTTTAAAAGCATGGGCAATGAGAGAATGGAGAGGGCAACTAGACCAGCACAGGGTTGGGTTGTGACAGCATGTCTGCAGTAAACAATGCAATAAAGCTTGAGCTGGGAAAGAACACTATGGTACTCTGGCCGGTACTAGCGTAGCTGTGTGTGCCTCCCTACAACAGGCAGCATAAAGGAGTTGCCTCTAGAATTCCTTACTGAGCATGTGTGAACAGCAAGACAGAGCAAATTAGTGAGCAGATAAACCTGCCTCACCAGCTGTTCCCAGTATGTTAAAATGTATAGATCTATAGGTCTGGCCACCAATGTGGAATTGTAAGGAAAGTGGATGCTTATGAAAGAAAACATCTTGGAAGAAGAAACCCTCAAGTGGTCTCTGAAAGCTTTAAAACGTTTCTGTTTACTTATGCAATGCTTTCCTGACCTGGTTGTTTAATTTCATGTGTGGATATTGTGAATTTGGAATAGCAGGTTTACTGAAACATCGTGAATTGCTCTTATTTTTTGTGGTGTAGGAACTTCTCCCTGTTCTTTCCATGATACTTCTACCACTGGTACCAAATTTTCTGTTAAAGAAGTAACACCCAGGAAGATATCTACTATACTTTATTAATGGGTATATTTATTTATTGATGACCAAAATATTTATTGATGACCAATATATTTATTTATTTATTGACCAATATATTTATTGATGGGTCAGACCTCACATAGAATTTGATCAGGAGGGCTTTAAACTGAGTCATATGGGGGAGGGAGACAGTATTCTGGAAGGCAAAAGGCCTGGAGAAAATAGTCAAACTGGCATAGAGGGAACAAGGCAAACAGCGCAAGGACCCAACAGTGGGAGGCAAAAAAACTTGCATAGGCAGCAAGTAAAGGGAACACATGGTCTTAGATGTCTCTACACTAATGCACAGAGCATGGGAAATAAGCAAGGTGAACTTGAACTCCTCGCACTACAAAGCAAATATGATATAATAGGCATTACTGAAACCTGGTGGGATGAGTCTCATGACTGGAATGCAGGAATAGAGGGGTATAACCTTTATAAGAGAAACAGGCCAAACAGGAAAGCAGGAGGAATAGCATTATATGTCAGGGATATTTACACCAGTGAAGAGATCCATGACATCAATACTGGAAGCCAGGTGGAGAGCATCTGGATAAAAATTAAAGGGGAGGGAAACAACAGGGATGTTATTGTGGGACTCTACTACAGACCCCCAAGTCAGATGGAGGAATTGGATGATGCCTTTCTAGAACAGATGAACACATACGCAGAAAGGAGAGATGTAGTAGTGATGGGTGACTTCAACTATCCTGATATTTGCTGGAAATCTAACTCAACCAAAACTTCAAGGTCTAGCAAATTCCTTACTTGCCTGGAAGACAATTTCATGGTCCAAAAGATGGAAGAGGCAACAAGGGGGTCAGCTATTTTAGATCTGATCCTAACCAACAGAGATGACCTGGTTAATGGGGTGCAAGTGGTGGGATCCTTAGGTGAGAGTGATCATGTTCTCCTGGAGTTTGTTATACAATGGAAAGGAGAAGCCAGGCACAGTCAGACACGCATTCTTGACTTTAGGAGAGCTGATTTCAATAAACTCAGGGAAATACTGGGGGTGATCCCATGGTCAGGAATACTAAAAGAGAAGAGACCTCAAGACGGATGGGACTTTCTCAAAAGGGAGATACTGAAGGCACAATTTCAAACAGTACTATTGAGGAAGAAAAATGGGAGGTGTCTCAAGAACCCAGGATGGATGACTAAAGAACTTTCAACGGAGCTAAGTTTTAAACGGAACATGTATAGGAAATGGAAAAAGGGGGAAATCACCAAAGAAGAATTCAAACAGATAGCGAACACGTGTAGGAGTAAAGTCAGAAAAGCTAAAGCGCAGAATGAGCTCAGGCTTGCTAGGGAGGTTAAGAACAATAAAAAGGGTTTTTTTGGGTATGTCCACAGCAAAAGGAGGAAGAAGGAAATGATAGGGCCACTACGCGGAGAAGATGGCAAAATGCTAACAGGGGACAGAGAAAAGGCAGAATTACTCAACACCTTCTTTGCCTCAGTGTTTTCAGAAAAGGAAAAGGGGGACCAACCTGAGAAGAATGGAACAGAGGACACAATAGGGGAAATCCAGCTCAGAATAAGCAAAGAGGTAGTACAGGAATACCTTCTTAATCTAAACGAATTTAAATTTCCAGGACCAGATGAACTACATCCAAGAGTATTAAAAGAGCTGGCAAATGTGATCTCAGAGCCATTGGCAATATTCTTTTAGAATTCCTGGAGAACAGGGGAAGTCCCAGCAGACTGGAGGAGGGCAAACGTTGTCCCCATCTTCAAAAAGGGGGAAAAAGAGGATCCCAACAATTATCATCCAGTTAGTCTGACATCAATACCAGGGAAGATTCTAGAGCAGATCATTAAACAGAGAGTCTGTGAACATTTTGAAGGCAATGCCATAATCACAAAAAGGCAACATGGGTTTCAGAGAAACAAGTCATGCCAGACTAATCTGATCTCTTTTTTTTATAAAGTTACCAGCTTGGTAGATGAAGGGAACGCTGTGGACATCGCAGGCTTGTTTTCTGCTGCTCCAGAGACTGGAACACGGAGCAGTGGATGCAAGCTCCAGGAACAGAGATTCCACCTCAACATTAGGAGGAACTTTTTGACAGTAAGAGCTGTTCGACAATGGAACGCACTCCCTCAGAGCGTGGTGGGGTCTCCTTCCTTGGAGGTCTTTAAGCAGAGGGTGGATTGCCATCTGTCGGGGATGCTTTGATCAAGATTTCCTGCATGGCAGGGGGGTTGGACTGGATGGCCCTCGTGGTCTCTTCCAACTCTACAATTCTGTCATTCTATGTTTTATTAAGTTTTATGCTAAGTTTTCAAAGCCCTGACTGCAGCACCTAAACCATGCATGCAAGCATATCTTCCCCAGTAGAACAGCAACACTGTTTGAATTTTCCATCAACATATCAGTAATATGGCCCATGGTCCCCATGCAGCCCCCAAGATTCCTTTTGAAGGTTTCTGTTAGATCCCCTGTTCTCCAAAATGAACCAAACATTTCAGTTTCCACTCCTGGGGCCCTTTTACACTACACAAGTATAGCGCTATTATTCCACTTCACCTGCCATGGCTGAGAGACTTATTGCACGCCGTAGTAAAGCAGCAGGGCAGACCGAAGGTTCCACTTTTCGTGCTGCCTTACCACATGACATTGTCATTCTTCCGGTGTTCTGCTATTCCAGTCCCATGAGAGATGGCAGTAAAACGGATTTTTCTGGTTAGCAAAAAGACACAGTTTTATGTCCATCTCCCATGGAACTGGAATGGCAAAACAGCAGAGAAACAACAGTGTCATGAAGTAAGGCAGCACAGAAAGCAGAACTTTCCAGCTGCTTTGCTTCAGCACGTGATTATCCTCTTACTCAGGGCAGTTGTGGAATGATAGCACTATAATTCTGTAATGTGGACAGACCCCTGAATGTCTGTGGGAACAGTGATTTTGCAAGAGAACAAGGCACAAACCCAGCTTCATCTTGTTTTGCTCCCCAATTCCCAAACCTTATTGAAACCAGAAAGAGTTTTGATTTTACCTCCCGCCCCCGCTTTCAAAAATTTTCAAAGTGATGAAACCTGCAGTGGCTCTTGGAGGTAGAAATATGTGTCCTGAAACCCCAGAACCTTCTCTACTATGCCCCATTCCCAGCCAGTAGATCTTTAGGGCACAATAGCACCTTTAAATACTTGAAATGGAGTTTTAAATGGCATGCAGCTCTTTTAAAGGTCTGAGGCACAGTTAAGAAATCATAATATAGCATCAGTCTCTGGTGTATCTTTCCCCCAACATGTCTTATTCTACTTTTAAAAAACATGAAAGGGGAAAAATCAGAAGGAAAGAGATGGATGGAGAGGAATCAAATTGAGATAGGTTCTAATTGTTGGCAGGTGCTCCTCTCAACATGGTTGGAAAATTTCCCTAATGATTTCAGGCTGAGCTGGTTGTAATCCCAAGGGAAGGGCATCTTGGAGTCTTCAGGACTCCAGGGTCAGAAGGTTACTTGCAAAGCATCTATACGGCTGCCAAAGGATAGGGAAAGTCTCTCATTAGTTTGAAATCACAGTTTGGGATTTCACCTCTCCCAGCCAATAATTTAGTCTAAAAATGTGCATGGCTTTTGTCTACAGCCTAATTGCTCCCTTGCCTGAGTTTTATCTTTATGTAGCCTAAGGAAAAGAGGAGGGACCAGACTAGAGCAGCCACAATAGCAGCAGTTTCCAAACTAAGATGTTGAGTTTTCTTGGGCTTTTTAATTTAATATCTATATATGTCTGTCCCTTCCTCCCCACTCCCATCACGAAGTTTATAGAAAGATGCTAGCAACACAAGCCCAAGTCAGGTTGCTGCCTGAGGCAAAGCAACAAATGGTTAAGGTGTTCAATACCCAAAGGTTAAGGTGCTCTCGCATTAAGATGTGCAGTATCCAAAGCTAGCCAAAGTTAGTTTTGGCTCCTGAGTCAGAGTACTTTATAAGCCCTCTAACTTTGCCTTCCTCTCAGTAAAAATACAAGAATAATGGTGGAAATAAATAAATATTTGCTGCTCTTCCAAGACACCCCAAACCTGACTGTGCCTGACAGCAGGGCCGCCCCTGGTTGCTATTGTTGGAGAAACTGCTTTTTTTAAAAAGCGGGTGAGAAGCTTGAAATGTTAACTCAGCACCCACTTCACAAGTTCCAGCCTGTTTTCAAATTAGTAAGAAAAATTAATTGGACTGGAGATTGGGTTCAGTCTGAGGCTAGCTTTCTGCCTTTGCTGTTAGACCTCACTGATAACATCCAAGTTATCTCGCTTCCTGAAGCAGACCTCCAATGATTTCCCCAGAACAAAGCTCAACATTTTAAAACAAAGATGACCTTCCTTCGCAATGGTCTTTGGACTAAGCAATAAACATTTTCATACCAGATGACCTTCCCAGTGAGACTCAATTGTAGCTCCTAGCATCCCTTGCCAATGGCTATGCTGGTTAGGGCTGCTAGGGGTTACAGTTCATCAAGGCCTGGTGATTTCCCTGTCAGTGGGGTGGCGAATCAATTCTGGGTTGTAGTCTGAATCCTAAAAGAGCTATCCAATGTTCTGAACTCTGTCCTAAAGATAGGTTCAGAACCTCAGGTAAACCTGTTTTAAAGTCTAGGGTAAAATGTGGAGCAGATCCATTGCTTCTCCAATATGGAAGTCAACACTGCTGACTACATCTTGAGGGCCGTTCAGTTTCTAGATGCCTGATTCGCTCCCCTTCCCTGAATCTTCCTACAAATGTAGAAAAGATGCTAGAAGGACAAGCCCAAGTCAGACTGCTAACTTGTTGCTGACAGGCTGGATCAGGAGGGAATTTTATTGGATGCTTTATTTATCTTTTTTGAATTTTGTTAGAATGATTTAAGAATGTTTGTATCTGTCATTTTAACGGTTTTACATTTTATTGTAATTGTTTTAATTGACTAGTCTGGAAGCTGCTTTGGATCCCACTTTGGGAGAAAGGTGGCATAAAATTAAATAAACAAATTATGTATAGAACAGTGGTTCTCAAACTGTGGGGCATGACCCTCGGGGGGGGGCACAATAGTTGCTCAAGGGGGCACAAGAAATTTTTTAGGCATTAAATTATTACAGTAGGACCCCCACACCCCAGGGGATTGGTTCCAGGGCTCACCACAGATGGTGAAATCCACGGATAATAGTGAACACCGCTGCTGTGCCAGAACCATCCTCCCACCCACCCACTGTGCCAGAACCTCCCGGGAGGTCATCTCCTCCCTCTCCCACCTGCCCTCTGCTTTGGAACCCTCCTCCTGCCCACGCAAACCCTCTGCCCACCCACTCGCTCTGCCAGAACCCTCCCATGATGTCTACTTCTCTGTCCTGGAACCCTCTGCCTGCCCACCCGCCTGCCCGCCCACCACGCCAGAACCCATCCTCCCCCATTGAGGAGTGGGGAGGCAAGTTCACCTCCTCCCACCCTCCACCACCCACCTTGATGCAACCCCCATGAGCTCACCTCCTCCCTACCTCTACCCCACCCACCACGCCATTGCCATCTGTGGATAATTGAATCTGCGGATGGCGAATCAGCAGATGTAACGTCCCTTGGTCCCAGGGCAGTAGAAGAGACTGCGGCAAGCCCCAGGAACCAGGCACAGATTCTTGGGCTTGAGAAGCGCAGCTGGTGGGGTCTCCAGAGGAGTGAGACGAGAATCCCTATGCTGTTGGGCAATGGCGGCAGAAAGGCCCAAGCACACATCCTCCCTGCTTCAGCTGTGGCGCTTCTGTTCTTTCTGTTCCAAAGGCAGAAATGGCAGTTGCCATGCTCCCCGGACACAGCGAAGCAGGAAGAATGCTTTCAGGCACCCAGGGTTTCCTACTGCTTTCCCCTAGAGTGGGCAATGTCCACATGTAGATGAAAAGGGGATCACAGAGGTAAAATGTTTCAGAATCACTGGTATAGAAGACTTGGGACTTTTTCAGACACCCCTTACCATGGAAGAAGCCTCCGGAACAGTTACGACACTGCCGCGTGGCAGGGGGTCAGTTTTGGACAACGCTGTCCCTCTCTCTGCATCGTCTGTGACTGTTCCGAGTATGATTGGAGGCAGCTGTGTCATATTTTACTCACAGAAGTTGTCCATGAGTAAAAATATGGTGCGGATGCCTCCAATCATACTTGGAACAGTCACAGACAACGCTGAGAGAAGGACATCATCATCAGAAACGGACCTCCTGCCGCACGACAGTGTTGTAACTATTCTGGAGGCTTCTTGCGTGGTAAGGGGTGTCTGAAAAAGTCCTTGGATATGCTAAGATTTAGCAACAGGCATTATTTGTTGTTAATCACCCTCAAGTTGACTTTGGAGATGATCAGACATGGCTAATGTGGTGACATAACAACACCAGTGGAATGCAAAAAGACACCAATATCAGATGACATTATCCTTTTGCATTCCGCTGGCATTACTATGTTGTTCTATTTAATTGATGGGTCGGGCCATCAATAGATCACCTGTTCTGTTTCTGTGCTGGTATTGCCGGCATTTGAAACCTCGTGCCATTGTCCTGCCATGAATACAACATCATTGGGTGGTCCTGCCAGAACACTTCTGGAGGGGATTGCAAAACCAAGGTAGGCTACCCTCTTTTTAGGAACCTCCCTGGGTTACTTGTTTCTTTTTTTAGTGTTTCTGTGCTTAGTGTAACTTTTTGTGTGTTTTCTTTTTCTTTTTGAATTTCCTGCGCTCGAGAATGGGCAAGATTTCAATCCAGGAAGAGCTCCATTCATGCCTGGGCTGCCTTTGGATGGAAGGGAAGGTAAGTCTGATGGGGAGGATTATTGTGCCAGGACAGGAACAGGATTGGAGATTGTGGGACAGGAATGCTTTTTGCGTTCTTGTCTGATAATCTCCTTTGACTGATGGCAACCCTATGAGTAAGAGACCTCCAAGAGACCTGCCCTACACAAGCCTTGCAAACTCGTGACCATAGCTTCCTTGGTTAAACCAATCTACCTGTAGCGTGTTCTCCATCTTTTCTACTACCTTCCATTTTACCAATTACTATAATCTTTTTCAGTGTTGTCTCACGACATGTCCAAACTAAAACAGCCTCAATTTAGTCAACTTTGCTTCTAATGGAAGTTAGGCCTGATTTGCTCTAGGCAGTGGCAGCACTGGGTGGGGTGAGGTATGGAGAGGCTGAACCATACCTGGTGACACCATCAGGAAGAGGGGGTGACACCACCCTTAGTGACTCCACAGGCTCTAGGACCCATTCATTTGTCTTATTAGCAGTCTCTTCTCCAGCACCACATTTCAAATGAGCCAATTTTCTTCCTGTTAACTTTCTTCATTATCTGTCTTTCACACCCATACGTACAAATTAGAAATAGTATGGGATGTATGTTCTGACTTTGGTAATTAATTATACAGTTGTCCCTTCATATTCGCTGGGGTTTGGTTCCAGGACCCCCTGTGGATACCAAAATCCGTGAATACTCAAGTCCCATTATATGCAATGGCATAGCAAAATGGTGTCCCTTATATAAGATGGCAAAATCAAACTCTGCTTTTTGGATTATTATTTTTTAAATAATATTTTCAAACCATGAATACTTAACTCCATGGATACCAAATCCATGGATATGGAGGGACAACTTTATATCTTTACACTTGAGGATCTTATCTAGTTCTTTCATAGCTGCCCCTCCAAGTCCTTGTCTTCTGATTTCTTGAATATAGTTTCCCTTTTGATTAACAACTGAGCCAAGGTATAGAACATTAACTACTTCTATGCCTTTATTACTCACTTTAAAGCTATGTAAACAGTCTTGGGTCCCTATATCCTCTCTCTATATTGTGATAACTAGATTTATTTTGTAATATACATTTTTAAGAGAGGGGAAATAATCTGAGTGTGGGTTAGGTTCAAATTGAGGTTAACTTTCAGCCTTGCTTGCTAGACCTCCCTGGTGATTTGAAATTCCAGAGGCATACCCTCAACAACTGTCCGAATGTGATGGGGACAGTCTTGATTACTCCTCTGCCCTCCCACCTTTTTTGGCTGCTTGTAAAATGTCCCACTTTCTCTCTCCTCTCACTTTCCTCCTATCTCCTCAGCTTACTTCAGTTGCTGCAAACTGAGTTCAAAGTGCAAAACTAATTTGCACTCGATCCGTTTAGTGGAGGTAGTGTAGAGGACAGGGTTGAATCTTGCCCTTTCCAACAGGCTCAGACAAAAGCAAACTGCTGCAGCCATTCCTAGCTTGCGTGTTCTACTTTATTAATAACTTTTGCCATCTTGACCACGCTCTGATGTTGCTTGGTACCCATTAGTCCCAGTTTTTGTCAGAGGTCCGGGCCCTGGGTATGTCCTCCTCTCTTCAGCCTTTGTGTCCATATCAGCTAGATTTCTGTAGTCCCAAAAAGTAAACTTCCTCAGCCTTAGGCCTGAATCTGAGACAGCTAGAGTTCCCAGTTTTCAGTAATGCATAGAAGGTCCCAGTGCTTTATCACTCCATCCTAGGCCACCCTGGTGCAGAGAACTGCTACAAGTTCCTTTCCAGTGATCATTAAGCCAGTATTGAAGCTGGTGTGTGTGTGTGTGTGTGTGCGTGTGTGTGTGCGGCAAGAGTGGGGGAAAGAACAAGCAGAGGGAACCCTGTCTAGGAGTCAACTTGACCTGTCCTCTCTTAAAAGGCCCATTAGTTTTTTGCCACTGTGGAGCAGGAGAGCAAAAGGAAAAGGCCGGCTGCAAGCTGAACTCCTGCTTTGGCAAGGTTAGGCTACAGAAAGACAAGCACTCCATAGAGCACAGCCCCCTGAAAGCCGCTATTGTTAAGGGCTTTGGCGTGAGGGAGCTCAGAGCAAAAGAGGCTTGTTAGAGAGGCCCTGGCTGAATACAAGACGGCTCTCAGAAAGCCACTGAACCATGCTAAATTACTTAAACCAACACTATTGACATTGCACCCAGCTCTACTTGAACGGGGCAGTTTCTCCTTCTGATCATCAAAAATTCATAGTAAAACCCTCTGGTGCTTCTTTTTCTGCTCTTGTTGTTCAGTGGGCAGGGTTTCTCTCTCCCTCCCCATCTCTTTCTCTCTCTCTCTCTGGACGTTACCACACTACCTTGTCTTCTCACAGCAATCACATTAGTGAAGCAAATGGGAACATACCAGTTTGAAAACATTCAGTATCACACTTCTCTGCAATTACGCCAGTGTGCTGCAAGTGTGTGGCTTTAGCAATCAGTGGTCTCTTCCACATCAGCTCCATAACCCCACTGTATGCCCTACTCAGTGCATGCATGCCTTTCTATTTTTTTATGTTTTCCATGATTCTATAATTATGTAATTTTAAAAATTATTTTATCGTTTTGCTGTAATTACGCAAAAATAAAAAATTAAAAAACTGAAAGGCACAGAGTAAAAACAACCTTGGCCTGCTTGGGAATAGCAAGGAGGAAAGAAGGAGAATCAAACCCCTTCATGCCGTCATATCATTACTGAAGCAGAATGGACCTATTGCACCAGGCTGACTAATGGAATAGCAGCGATATTGGGAGCCACTGACAGGTTTTTCCTGTCAATGAAAAGGTGCGCTGCAGAAACAAATGAAGTGCAAAGCAGCACCAGCATAGACACAGCATTGTGTGATAAGTACTGGCCAAATACGCGAATATCTTGCTATAATTGTGAAATACCAGCCTCGTGTGTTAAAGACCCCCCCTCTCTATCTCATATATATATACACACACACACCACTCAACTGCATCTATCCTCACTCTTTTCCAGTTTCTTGGATCTGAAAGAAAGAAGAGGAAATCTGACATGGGTGATCAAGTGCAGGTGTGTGTAATAAAATTGCTTTTGGGAGATTATCAGACGGGAACAAATAAAAGCATTCCCATCTTGCAATCTCCTCTCCTGCCCCTCTCCTGTCATTGTAACAGAAAAAAAAAATTCAGACCTACCGTAATCACATGTCATTTCCTCAGCAGAGCAGCCCTGGAGTGAATGGAGCTCGAACGGAGCTCCTTTCACTTCCTGGTTTCAAATCCAGACCATTTTCGCAAGAAGATGAGAGCGCGGGAAATTCAAACATAAAAAGTAAAATAAAAGTTACACCAAGCACCTAAACATACTTAAAGCATAACAAGTAGCCTGGGGAGGGTACAAAAAAGTGTGTCGCTTACCTTGATATCCCAATCTTACCCGGAGGTGTTCTGGCACAGACCTCCAATTGATGCTGGCATTGTGCCAGCATAACGGGGCACCTTTTCACTTGCAGGACTTTCCATAACAGAAACAGAACGGGGGTCTATTGATGGCTTAGCCCATCAATAAAAAGTAGTGCCAGTAGAACAGCAGCAGCATGGGTGCATGACGAGATGGGAATGACATCGTCTGAAAAGGAAGCGCTTTAGCAATCTCCTGGCGTCATGCTAACACCATATTTAACGCATCTGATAATCTCCTTGAAGTTTACTAAATGAAAGCACAAGGCCAGACAAACCTGGGTTGTTGAAGCCAATTTGACAGAAGAACAATCTCCACTCCCCCCACACACACACACACAAACACACCACACTGCCATTGCCCTGTCCCACCACTTTGGGTTGTTGAGCACTCAAGCTTCTGTGGTCGTCTCTTGGCTTCCACCATCCCACAGAACCAAGGGGGACAACTATTTAGAAAACCCCTTGCCTCTGGTTTTAAAAAGTGGAATTTTCCAGAGTTTCCCCCACAACACCACAGTTGGTAGAAGTCTGGAAGGCAGGGAGAAGGTGGTTTATCAGGTTTATAGGGGCACAGGAAGGTGTTACAGTTTATCCGGAAGCCTCTTCTCCTATGAAGTTGGGAAATATCACCAGGTTGCACCTCTGCATTTCTCTCTGATGGAGGGGTATGAAGTATCTTTCCCTCCATTACCATTAGTCCATGTGTCATTTGGTTTAAAAGAAGAATGGGCAAAGTGCAGCTAGCCCCCAAGACAGGGCTGTCCGATCTGCTGTATCCCAGGCCCTCAGATTTCAGGGGGAAAACCTGAGACTTGAGGATTTTTGCTGTCACAGAGGGTGGGCCCTGGTGATGTTGCAAGGATTTTATTACAGGGAATGACACCTGGTGCTGTCATTCAGCAAGATACGTCCAGCATTCAACCACAGAATATGCCATTTACATCAAAGACACCTTGCATCACAAAGGAGGGAAATACATGCACAGTTTTCAGGGCAGTTCTCTCACCCTGAGAGCCCTTCTCTTTGCCTGTGGACTACAGAGAAAGCCCTGAGATCTGGGAACATAACCCCAAAAAACATTTTGGCAGCCCATCCTCTAGCTTACTCCCTCCTTAAAAATCGCAAAATATATTGTCCCCCCCAAAAAATACTAATCATACCCTTTGAAACCTCTGAGAAATATTTTCTATCTTTCATCCTCACAATTTTTTCTTATGCCACAGGAATCATTTTCCAAACCAGAGGTAATGCCTGGCAGCTTCTGGTTTTGGGGGGAAAAAAGCCCCCTTTGGATCTAAAACTGCCCAGGAGGGGACAGAGCAAAATTGCCCTCTCCACCTTCTAGAAAGTGTGCAAGGGGGCTTGTTTTTAAACAAATTATAGAATCATAGAATAATAGAATCAGAGTTGGAAGAGACCACAAGGGCCATCCAGTCCAGCCCCCTGCCATGCAGCAATACACAATCAAATCATTCTTGACAGATAGCCAACCAGCCTGTTTAAAGACCTCCAAAGAAGGAGACTCCGCCACACTCTGAAGCAGTGCATTCTACTGCAGAACAGCTCTTACTGTCAGGAAGTTCTTCCTAATGTTTAGGTGGAATCTCTTTTCACTTAGTTTGAACCCATTGCTCCATGTCCTAGTCTCTGGAGCAGCAGAAAACAAGCTTGCTCCATCCTCAGTATGACATCCCTTCAAATAGTTAAACATGGCTGTCATGTCACCTCTCAACCTTCTCTTCTCCAGACTAAACATGCCCAGCTCCTTATGATTATGATTTTCCCATTGTGCCAGGAACCAGCACCATATTTGTGCCCATTGGCTACAAGTCTTTCTTTCTTTCCTCGAAACTCACCATGACCCAGCAGCCAATGGCTCAGGGACCAGTATTGGTCCAGGGACCACCACTTTGAGTGGTACACTGAGATAGAGCAAGTACTCAGCACAGAAAGGGTCCCACATTCAGTTCTAGGCATCAGCAAGCAAGGCTAGGAAGGAATCCCACCTGAATCCCTGGAAAGCTACTGCCAGTCAGTGCTGAAACTATTGGCATAGACATATCCATGATCTGAATCTGTACAAGGTAACCCCCTATGCCTAAATTGCTTCCCAGGGTACATTTGGCCTCCAGGGTACAGTTAATAATTCCAGCCTAAAATATGGATGACCTAAAGGAAACAGGATTTGAAATCTTAGTTATTACATACTGGAGTGCAGACACTCATAATGACAGTCTCCATAAGCACGTTATCCCAAGGAGGGTCCAAAAATGCAGACAGCTGTGTTGACCCCATATCAACAAACCAACAAGCCATTTTCATCTCCTCCAAGAACAGCTCTTCTGTCAAGCTGATGAGTCTTAACTTCCTATTCAAGACCAATCCATGCCAAAATACTGTCAGCCCTCCGTATCCACAGATTCTGTATCCATAGATTTGAGTCCCAAACTGAGAAAAAAAAGCAGGCTAGAAATAAAGATAACAACAACAACAACCATTCACGGCTTGAAAATATTCCAGAAAAAAATATCTTGATTTTGCCATTCTGTATAAGGGACATCACTTTACTATGACGTTGTATACAGTGGCACTTGAGCAGCCACAGATTTTGGTATCCACTGGGGGTCCTAGAAACAAACCCCGGCAGATAACAAGGGCCCACTGTATGTTGTGTTATAATAGGGATAGCTCACAGCATTATAATGTTGCTTGGAAAACCCATTTCTTTCCACTCCCTGCTACTGTGAGAATTGTAGCAAAGCTCAGAGGGATCAGGGGAGCCTGAAGGAGATGGCAAAGTATCATCATCATCATCATCATCATTTCTACTCTTCAGAAAGAATGTTGCCTGACTTATCGCAGGGTGAGTATGCAGCTCTGGGACAGTGCAAAACATCAGATGCACCAAGTGGCCAGGGCATAAGGTGGCCATGTGGGGATTGTGCATGTTTGGGGAAGAAGTGGAAAGACCCCAGCCAATAAATGGTTAAGGCTTCACTCCAGTCAGGAGCCACCCCGTAAAGGTGCTTCAGAGCGTCATCCCTGTCACCCTCTCTCAAAATAGTTTTGACAAAGGAATCACATCTGCAACCAGTTGTTAATGTTTTGCTCTTTTTTTTCAACATTTTGCTGGCAGTTTGACATGGGATATGTATCCAGGAAATGGCTACTTGTGGTCTCCATATTAATAAATAATGAAGGGGGGGTCCCATTGTGGGACTTCGGGAGTGTTGGCAGATGAGGTCATACCCAGCTTGTGGGTGTCTGCCTAAAAAGAAGTTGTACTGTGCAGAAGGATCTTGTAGCACCTTTGAGAATACCTGAGAGAAAGAAGTTATAGCATAAGCTTTCATAGTTCATCCATACTACACAAATAATCCAGTTTGCAACCGGGTTATTTGCCATGGCTCCTTCCTATGGAATCCTAGGATTTGTAGTTTGCTGAGGCACCACACTCTTGGGCAGAGAAGGCTAAAGACCTTGTAAAACTACAAATCCTAGGATTCTATGGGAAGGAGCCACAGCAAATAATATAGTTCCAAATGGGATTATTTGTGTAGTGTGGATTAGGCCTGTGTCTACTTGCTCAGATGCCACTTCCTCTTGTTCTAAAATGATCGTGTGTGTGTGTGTGTGTGTGTGTGTGTTGTGGATGTGTGAAGCGTATCTTTCAACATGAAAGTCTCAACGCCCTTAGTCCAGGCTCTACCACAGCTCTAGTTATCAGCTCCTTAAACAACTTTGCTGCTTTGTTATCTGTTGAAGTGTCATCAAAATTACTTCCCTTGAGCTTTACTCTGAAACGGGGTTGACCTCTGAAACTGGTCGGCCTCATCATAGATTCCATCCAAGGAGGGGGAAATGGCCCTCCCAAGGGACTGAGCATTTCTGTAGATGAAGTGGGAAGATGCTCCCCTGCAGTTCAGTGGCTCTCTCTGCTAACTCAGTGGGATGGGAATGATAAACACACTGAAGTGCTGCTCATTTGGTGCTGTGTAAACTCAGCCGACAACCATTTACTTGGCTGTCAAAAGACCCTTGGCTTGGTGCAGAACAGAGCACTGACTTTTCACATGCTGAGATAAGCCTCCAGCATTGAGCACTGGCTTTTCCCATGTCAGGGTACTGGCCAGGTCTGTGTTTGACCCACAGTCTTGGGATTTTAGCCCTTTTCATTTGCAAAAATTATCCAAAGGAATCAGACAGATCTGGAAGTGAGGAGGAAGGCTTATTTTCAACTGGGAAGCCCACCAACCTCCCCCACTCTCCACATTTTGAGTGTGCGCTTCCATTTCCCGTACTTTTCTTCCTTTCTGTGGAAGGAGTCACTGAGAGGTGAACGCCAAAGTTTACATAATAAATCTATTTTTAAAACACACAGGAATGAAAGAGATAATTCTGCACTGGAGATTGGTATGAAGGAGGCTCTTGAGATGTCTTAGAAGCAGAATGATTGTTCTGCTTCTCTGTTCCAACTTTAGGCTCTCTGAGTCTCCTTGTACTTTCCCCAGACTCAGAAAAATGCCATTCCTGCCCACATCTCAGTTGGGGTTAACAGGTTGGTGGCAGTGGTGTGGAGTACACAGTGCCCCTTAGTTTTAAAATCCTCTTCATAATACAGCCCTAAAAGTACTGCTACAACCAAGCTGCAGGGTTCTGGTTAATATCAAAGTTTGTTTGAGAAATTTTCTAAGATCTCCATGAGAACTAAAACTATATAAACCCCCTCCTTCATCAACTAGTCAGCATTCCTGTCCAGCAGAGAGGAGGTTTCTATAAGAATATATGGCCAGTCATCTATCAACATTAGTGGCTGAAGAATCTTAGGGCTTATCCAGAAAAGGGGAGGGGGGTCTTTGGAAGTATCAAGACATTCTGATTCTTTTTGTTTTGATTTTACTTGCATATTCCCAGGTTTGCACCCAAGCTCTTTCTTGACATACCCCGGGTTTCCCACCTTCCCTTCCCAATGATCATATGTCACATCTAGACTCAGGACTTTATCAGATGTGGGGAAAAGTGGCACAAAACCACATCCCCAACTGCATCAGAAGAATGCTACAAGAACAGAAAGGGCGACATTACCAGCTGCCTGTGTCCTTCAGCCGTTCCAGGGGCATAGCACAGGAGGGAATAAAGTGTCCCTTTTTTTATAGATGGGCTAAACCATCAATAATAAGGGACACATTATTCACGCCTGTAATGTCACCTGTTTTTGTTCTCATTGCGTTCCTGTGACCCAGGTTTTGCCACATCTGATAAAGTCCTCAGACAAGAGAATTTGCTCCCCTTGAAGCAGCCCATGATTCAAGTCATTCTTGCCGAGTTCTTCCCTCTCCATGACTAGCCATTTTCCAATGAGCCAAAAATGCATAGACGTTATGCTAATTGATCAATGCTAGCTCCAACTTGAGACACAGTTCTTGCAAGGTTGAGATGAAACACATCCCTTCCTGGCAGGAGGGTAAGAAGAGCCAGATTTCTCAGAAATGTCCCAGGGCAATTGGAAAGTGAGGGGAGGGAGCAAGGCCAAGGATATGTCGGTCTAATGTATGAGATACATTCACAGCCCCCAACTGCCTTTTTGGTTAAATTACATGCTGTGTTAAATATGCAGCAAGCTGTTTAAGATGCTTATCTTTTTTAAAAAAATGTATTCTAAAGCAACCGTGTACAGTCAGCCCTCGATATCCACAGGGGGTTGGTTCCAGGAACCCCCACAGATACCAAAACCTACGGATGATCAAGTCCTTTATAAATAAAATGCTGGCAACATGAATGCAGCACTACCCAGACTACCCCATCTCTTCCAGCCTCCCAATTTCACCGGGTACCTTCTCCCAGTTCCACAGACACTTCAGCATCTTCTGGGAGCCCCTGAAGCCCCCCATGCAGGGCTTTCTGGAATGTTTTTCCAATTTTTCCCCCAATCCATGGTTGGTTGAATCTGCAGGTGGGGAACCAGCAGCCACGGAAGGCCAACTGTCCTCTAAAGGAACCAAAATGGATCACAATATGGTAAATGAGAGGGGTCTAAACCTTCCCCAGATATATTTTGGGTTGAAAAATTTAGTGCCATAACTACCCTGTGCCAGAATGAAAAGGGATGAGAACCTTCCACTGTGGCCAATAGGAATTGTTTTCTTTTCTTTCTTTTTTTAACTCTATACTATATGTTGGGTTTTTAAATAAAAAAACAGATGGGGGAAGGTTTAACACAGACAGCCGCCAACACACCTGTGTGCGCTGGTCCTGATCCAGATCAGGGCCAGGGATGCTTATTTTAGAATGAAAAAGAGAGGGAACTTAAACCACATGCTAATTATGTAACACAGCATCTTGTTTAACCCCAAGCTAAGTTAATACAGAAGGGGCTTTTAACTGGCTGGGTACAGTTTTTATTTCCTTTATTCATGTGTTTTGGTGGTTTTTCAATTTGTCTGATGTTTTAATGGTTCTTGTTTTCCTTGATGTTATGGTTAGCTGCCTTTAGCCCAGTGTTTTAGGCATTTGTTTTAGGGCCAAATGGTTTAGAGACTAATTGAATAAATATCATATCAAATTAAATTAACCTAGACCCTGTCAAGAGTAAATGGCCTTATTGTTAGTCCCAACTAAATCAGATTGAAAGACCTGGACTAAGGAGATTATCAGATGCGCTAAATATGGCGTTATCATGACACCAGGAGATAGCTAAAGGGCTTCTTTTTCAGATGACATTGTTCCCCTCTCGTAATGCTCCCATTCAGCTGCTGTTCTGCCGGCACTGCTTTTTATTGATCGGCTAAGCTGTCAATGGTTCCCCCATTCCTGTCATGGAAGTTCCTGTCATGGTTCCTGTCATGGAAGTTTGTGCATCTGAAAAGGTGCCCCGTTATGCTGCTGAGATCCCAACATCAGTGGGAGGTCAATGCCAGAACACTTCCAGGTGAGATCGGGACAACAAGGTAAGTGACACACTTTTTTGTACCCTCCCTGGGTTACTTGTGATGTTTTCAGTGTGTTTTTGTGCTTGCTGTCCCTTTTTTTAAACTTAATTTTGCTTTTAATTTTTGAATTTCCTGCGTTCTTGTCTTCTCGTGAGAACAGCCAGGATTTCAAACCAGGATGTAAAAGGAGCTCTGTTAGAGCTCCATTCACTCCTGGTCTTCCCTGTCATGAGAAAGGTAGGTGTGTCCAGCATTTTGAGATGTGTCCTCTTTTTCTTTTGTGGATTCCAGTCAAAAAACACACACAGAAATACCAATATGAGTGGTAATAACCTTCAGGATACATACATTAGAGGAAATGCATATGAAAATGTATATTAATTTCCAATTAAAATTATTATGTGGTTTGGGGTTTGGTTTGGTTTTTGTAATTCTCGTGGAAACAGGAGAAAATGAACATACACACAACTCCAGCTCACCACTATTCAGCGGTCCTCCCTAATACAGTGAGCCTTTCTCTTATTCTCCTAATACAAAGATGGGTGATTGGTTCCCCTTCAGATATGGTTGGACCAATATCCCATAGTCTTTGATTATTGAGTTTGTTGGCTAAGACTTATTGGGTATTGGAATTTAACAAATTCTATAGGGCCATGGATTCCCTGATTTAATACGTTCAGTGTAAAGTTTTTATCCCATTTTTATACACTACTTTACTCATTTCTCTTTTTAGCTAAACCCCCTCTATTAATGCTTTCAAGATCCATCATTATGGATGGTCCCTTACATCACCTATAAGTACAGTTATTTCTGTTATTCTTCCCTTCCCTCAAACACATCTCGGTAATTTCCTTCTCTTTCATTTCTCCACACCTTTTATATTTACTCCATATCTTGTCAAGTGAACTTTCAGCTTAAGCTCCAAGTGTGGGTTTGGTTGGGGGCTGGTTATGCATATATTTTTCCAATAATATGCATTTTTCAAAGGTATACATGGTTTTGTGCAAATTTTATTTCTCTGACATGCATCACAGGCCTTGCAAATGTGCATATTGCTCAGGCAATGTGCACTTAGTCATACCACAAACCTAGGGAGGTGTTAAATGGATATTTTTTCCAAGAACCTCAAACCCAACAAAATAATGTTCTACCCCTGCATACATAGTTATGTCTTATAAAATATCATTGCCAACACGGATGTGTCTAGTAACACATCTGGCTTCATTTTGCTCTATTTCCCCACATAGGTGTACCTAACTTCCTGTCCTAAGAATTCTGGGTTATAGAATGTGACAGGTATTTCCTGTACTTGGAAATGTGAAACCTGTAAAGAGTTGCCACTAGAGGGCATTCCAAAGACCTCTGTGCCTGTCTGTCTATCCGCCTGCATATTTCTAGCTACATTAATTAATTAATGACATGACGGCTTGGTGGATATCTCACTGGCCCAGACACAAACTCTCTGTTATTCTTTGTCTAAATGGGTTCAGCCTGTTAGGCCTCTGTTTAGTCACAGAATGCCCAGCTCTCACAACAGTGCTCCAGATGTGTCATAATAAGCTGCCATGAATGTGCAAAGAGGCAGCTGGGACAGCGTTAATTCAAAAATAACTTTTTTTAAGCTTCAGTTCTCTGCCTGTGTGGTGTTTTATTGCATTCTTTTTTAAAATGAAGAAGAAAGAAAGAAAGAAAGAAAGAAAGAAAGAAAGAAAGAAAGAATTTCACTCCAAGTGCATAGATTTAACAGGACAAAGATATCTCCTTTTAAAATGCACATTCTTCCCATTTTCCCTCAAGGGTCTTATATAGGGGTGCAGCTGCTATATCGTCTCCTGAAGCACATAAGAAAAATGGAGGCCTTTTGGAAGGGAAGTGTCTAATTTCTGTGGCTCCCAACTGGGAAGGGTGAGTCACTTCCTTTCAGGGGAGGAAAAGCACAAAACAGAACTCCACACACACAAAAAGAGAGAGAGAGAGCAGAATGCACCCCAAACTGCAAACTGAATTATCATTTGGCCAACTGTTAATGGAATCCAGCAGGCAATATGTCTGGTTCAGAGAAATACAAAATTACTTCCAAACTCTACCCATACCTTAGGCTAACCTTCTGTCTTTTTGTGTCATTTGCTATCTCCTTCCCATGGGAAATCCAAAGAAGCTAACAGCAGAAGTGGGAGAGGGGAGGGAATAATTACTTTTAAAAAATGAAAAGAATAGAATGATAGTTGTAAAAAAAAAAAATCACAAAAATATCTCATGACTGAAAGTCAAAAACAAACTCTTATTCAAACAGTTATTAATAATATTACTGATTAAATGCTCTGGGCTAAAACCAGTTGCAAATCCTAAACAGATGTTGTTGTTGTTTGCCCTCAAGTCATTTCTGACATATGGCAACCCTAAGGCAAACCTATCATTGGGTTTTCTTGGCAAGATTTGTTCAGAGGAGGGTTGCCTTCCTCTGAGGCTGAGAGAGTCCTGTATAACTTGCCCAAGGTCACCCACTGGGTTTCCATGGATAAGCAGCAATTCAAACCCTGCTCTCCTAGAGTCCTAGACCAAAGCTGAAACCACTATGCTTTAGGAAGAACTTCCTGGCAGTAAGAGCTGTTTGACAGTGAAATGCACTGTCTCAGAGTGTGGTGGAGTCTCCTTCTTTGGAGGTTTTTAAAGAGAGGCTGGATGGTCATCTATCGGGAACGCTTGGATTGTTTATTCCTGCAGGGCAGGGGAGTGGGCTAGATGGCCCTTGTGCTGTCTTCTATGATTCTATGATTCTACACCATGCTGGCTCTGACCCACTGAATCAATGGAGTTTATATGTACTGTATGTTGACTTGTCATTCAGTAGTTGATTCAATGGGCTTCTTCTTACTGGGATTAGGAATTGGATTTAGGCCATTAAGAATTAAGCTAATAACTATTCCTGTTTACAGTAAAAATAATCTCAAGCATGGTGTAATGGTTTGAGTGTTAGACTAGGATTCTGGGAGGCCAGGGTTTGCATGTCCCCTTGGCCCTGGACACCCACCGGATGACCTTACACAAGTCACACTCTCTCCACCTCAGAGGAAAGCAATGGCAACCCTCCTCTGAGCAAATCTTGCCAAGAAAACCCTATGACAGAACCATGCAAGGCTTGCCATAAATCAGAAATGACTTGAAGGCACACAACAAAGAACAGATCAAAATGCATATCATTAGAGAGCTGTAAGATGGTCATACATAAGACACTTGAGCATACACTAATGAAACCAAGGGGCTTGTTTAGATTAAAAGAAATAATGCTGATACCTGCACATTATAGCAAATTTGCAACAGCATCATTTTGTTCCCATGGTGTTTTCTTCAAACACGATAGGCTGTGAAGTTCCCGCTCTGATGTTCACATGACCATGAATCAAGATGGAGGTTGTGTTGGGTTTTTTGCATGATGGGGATGAGGAAGGTGAAGGGAACCTGGAAGCACCCGGAGAGAATGAGGAGGGCGGCCACTGCAAAGAAGAGGAGGAGAGCCTCCCGCCCTTCACCCATCCTATAGAATCATAGAATTGTAGAGCTGGAAGAGACCACGAGGGCCATCCAGTCCAACCCCCTGCCATGCAGGAAATCACGTTCAAAGTATCCCTGACAGATGGCGATCCAACCTCTGTTTAAAGACCTCCAAGGAAGGAGACCCCACCACACTCCGAGGGAGTGCGTTCCACTGCCGAACAGCTCTTACTGTCAAAAAGTTCCTCCTAACGTTGAGGTGGAATCTCTGTTCCTGGAGCTTGCATCCATTGCTCCATGTTCCAGTCTCTGGAGCAGCAGAAAACAAGCTTGCTCCATCCTCAATGTGACACCCCTTCAAATACTTAAACAGGGCTATCATATCACCCCTTAACTGTCTTTTTTCCAGGCTAAACATACCCAGCTCCCTAAGTCTTTCCTCATCAGGCATGGTTTCCAGACCTTTCACTATTTTAGTCACCCTCCTCTGGACACGCTCCAATTTATCAATATCCTTTTCCAATTGTGGTGCCCAGAACTGGACACAGTATTCTAGGCCTCCGATTCCAGCTGCAAAGGGATGGGAGGAGCTGCCTGGCCAGCCGCTGATTGCAGACAAGGAAGAGGAGGGCAATTCTTTGCTGCTCCAGCTTCATCTTGCCTTCCCCATCTGGGCTGTTCCTTCTCTCATGCCTGTCCACTGAGCTTGATGTCAGCAGGCTTTGGAGGGCCCAGGACAGGCATGACAGAAATTTTCACAAACAGTGAAATAAATGCAATATTGCTCCCTTTACATATTGAAAGCCACTTTGTTACTTCAAGAGCATAAAACATATTGTGTGTAACTTGGCTTGATGTAAAGGTGTCATGTGTGACATACTAAAGTACTTTCTTTCCAGAAAATAATTACAAACTGAATTTACCTTTTTAAGTTGTATTTTTTGTGACAAATGGAGCTACAAGGACCTGAACTGTAAGGAACGCCTGAACTATAAGGAACCTCTTTGCTTTTGCCATTTTACAAAGAGCTTGCAGGGGGATGAGAAACTATCAACTCTGATAAAACAAAGAACATTATTTTGTCTCCTCCAGGTCCCCATAGTGGCAAACAGACATAACACACTAGTTCTCAGAAAAAGACCTGAGAAAGTTCAAGTTCAAGTTTATTGTGTTTTAACCCAAGGGTGCAACTACAGTGTAGAAATAATGCAGTTTGACACCACTTTAACTGCCATGGTTCCATCCTACACAACCCTGGGATTTGTAGCATTTGTGAGGCACCAGCACTCTCTGGCAGAGAGAACTAAAGACCTTGCAAAACTACAAATCCCAGATTCCATAGGATGGAGCTACAGCACTTAAAGTGGTGTCAAACTGCATTATTTCTACCCCAAGACCAGGAATTGCAGAGGTGTGATATTCAAACCCTTACACAAAACTTTACCTGCCACATAGCTTTTAGAGAAATAACATGGGTGGAGGAATTATAAAAGAGAATATCCACAACCCATTTCTCCCCTGCAGTTTTTTTCCAGGGGGAAAAAAGGCTGCAGAAAATTTGGGGGGAATTTTTTTTCCTGAGTTTTTCCAGTTTTTTTCCCCAAGCCTTTATATCTCTACTCCAGATAAAAGCTGACCACGCAGCCTGCTGTTTGTAGGAACTAGGCCACATGTATGCTTTCGTTTAGGAAAATAACACTCCCTACCCTCGTTCCAAAAAGAAACTGGACATTTTCAGACATGTCTTACTGCGCTACAAGCTTGTGGGAGAGCTTCGGCGCTGCTGCAAGGCAGGGACTCCATTTCAGACGACGTCGTCCTTCTGGCAAAATTGTCCGTGTCACTTCCATGTAGGATTGAAGGCTGCCACGCCATATTTTATTCATGGACAATTCTACACGGAAGTGACATGGACGATTTCGCCAGAGGGACGATGTTGTCCGAAATGGAGTCCGTGCCATGCGGCAGCGCCAAAGCTCTCCCACAAGCTTGTAGCGTGGTAAGACGTGTCTGAAAATGTCCCCAAACTAGATGGCCCTTGTGGTCTCTTCCAACTCTATGATTCTACTCCAGCTCTGGAGAAATGAGGCAGTGGAAGACTGAGAGATGCCATAGACAGTGGGCAACAGGCAGGCGGGGACTGTAGCACTGAGCAAAGTGTTGATTTTAAAAAGAAAAAGTAATAAACTAGTGATGGTGTCAGCCCCAGGAGAGATGCAGAGGGAAAACTGAAAATGAGCAGGTCGTTTCCTAAGTAAGGACAGCTGCAGAGGGAAAGCTATGTTTTAATACATAAACAGTCTCGGCAGAACACCTGGGGGCAGATCAGGGAGGCTGTGATTTTCAACACTGGCCAAATGAGAAGTGAGGTGGAGGGGGTATTTATGAATATATTTCATAAATGTAGATGGCATTTCTTTGTGTAAAAATAATGAATTAGGGACCGGAAAGTCTACCAGTTTCATATTCTGCTGCATTTGACTTTCTTTCTTCTTTTTTTAAGCCTCAAAGTTTGCTTGTGTTTTGAACTCAAATACAGTATTTGGATTTTGGTAAATTCTTCGAAAACAAATTGAAACTGGCTAAATTGGATAGGTAAAGCTATTCTCGTCAAGACAAGGACCACACTGTACCCATTTGTCATTTCAATGTTGAAGATGAGGAAGGTGTAAGGGGGTGAATAGGAGGTGGCAGCCTTAATTCAGGAATATAACCATGGTTGCATATCCAGAGATTCAACACTATATTTTGAAGCTCTAAATGTTTAACAAATATTTAACACTTGAGATTATCAGGTGCCTCAAAAAGCCCACAAGGATGACGTCGCCATACTGCATGGTTTTGCACGTGTCGTCATCTTCGCATGCTGCCTCCATGAAGACTCTGTGCTGCAGTGGAGAATAAGCCATCACTTTTCATTCATGGAAGTTTCCACCAATGAAAAGTGACAGTTTATTCCCTGCTGCAGCACAGAGTCTGCACGCAAGGATGACGACATGTGCGAAACCGGATGTTATGGTGACATCACCCTCACAGGCTTTTTGCCTGCATCTGATAATCTTCTCTCTGTCTGGATAGAGGAATCTGTTGTTTCACTTTCTCCCACATTCATTTTTTAAAAAGATATCAAGTTCTAATCTTGAACAATTCCAATTAGAAATAAATCGAATTGCCCTTTGTCTATATTGGCCAAATGCAGTGGATAAATTTACTCCCAGTATGGAGGAGACTATCTCTGTCATATCGATGTAGTAGCTGAAGTATACCTGAGTCTGCCTGGGTCCATAATGTATGTTCTAAATGTTTCCATGGGATTTCCTGTTTTCCTACTCCCCCTTTTCTTCTTAAATTTTTTAGTTCAGGAACCTTACTAGCAGTCCATCCGACAGCCCTCTCACAGTTTCCCACCCATTTTTGGCTCAAGAATCTTAGCAGCAGTGCCTTAGCCCTCTCCTATTTTCCTGTCTCAGGAATCATAGCAGTTGTGTCTCTGAGAACACTCTTATTTTCTAGCTGAATTGGTGCTACTATCCCTGCCTGGGTCTGTACATAATACTCCCAAAGAGTCCATAGCCTTTTGTCCTGACTCCATATTTTTAATTTTAATTTTTTTAAAACCACAGAAATCTCATTAGAAAGCCATCTCCTGGTTTCGTATTTTTTAACCTAAGGCATCTTAGCAGCACATCTTAAGTTCTCCTGTTTTCTGCTTTTTCCTCTTCCGCCTCTGAAATCTTCCAAGAGCTCTTTCCTGTTTTCTAGCCTTTAAAAAAATAAATCCCTAGGAATAATGGCAGCCTACCTTTTATGCTTCTAAGAAGCCCCGTGTTTCAAATTCTGACTTAAACCTGGCTACTGCCACTTGGATGACCACCAACAACATTCTGACAGATTTTGAGGGGTCTACCATGATTTCCCTTTGGATTTTTTCTAGTTCCCTCATTTTTGCTTTGATTTACCCTCTCCCATGTCAAATTTCAGGTTGAAATTCAGCAATGCAACTTGAACAACAACTTCCTAAAGGTAAGAGCTGCTTGAGTGGAATGTACAACCTCAGAAGGTGGTGGACTCTCCTTCACTGGAGACTTTTTTTAACATAGGTTGGATGGCCACCTGTTAGGGATATTTTAGCTGTGGGTTCCTATGCTGACAAGAGGTTAGACTAGACAGCCGTTGGGACATTTCCAACTCCACAGCTCTATGATTCTATGAAATCTTTCAAAGTTTTCTAGAGTTTTATTTGTTGCTAATAAAGATAGTGCCAGACTGTGGGTTTTGGTTTGAATTAAAAGCCCTGAATTTATTCCAGGAGCATGTTTGTAATTTGCACTAACCTTTGGAAAAACAGCAGCTGGAGATTAGTGGCAGGGTGGTAGACGGAGCTTTACACATTTGGCAGAAGATGTTGCAAACGGACAGGAAAAAAATGTCAGAGGTCACAAAAACATCTTGTGATCAGAAGACTATGTGTATTATCTAAGCGCATTGTGAAAGGGGCGAAAGAGAACCAAATATAGTATCCAATCATGTAAATGCAATGAATACAGGGCAGTAGTAGGCACATGATTTCTCTCTCTTCAGAGATCTATCAGTGTAAGGAAACAGCTACCTTTGACCTGCTGTTTTTTACCCATTATCAAAGGCTAGAGCAGTGGTTCTTAACCTGTGGTCCAGGGACCCCCAGGAGTCCGCGATGTCCTCACAGGGGGTCCACGAAGACTTGAAGGCTGCTTGGCCCACCTCCTCCCTGCAATGGAGTGGCCATGTGAGATGAGCCAAGGCAAAGGCTGACTTCGCCTGCACACTGCCATTCAATCCACTCTAGCCACAAACTTGCAGGAAGAAGCAGGAGAAAAGTCTTCCCTCCTCCTCCAGTGCCTCTGAGCGAAGGCTTGATAGGTGCTATAATTGTATTATTATTATTATTATTATTAGGCATTATTGTTATTATTACTGGGGGTTAAAATATTGAGTTAGGTCTTGGGGGATCCATGGCAACAAAAGATATTTAAAGGGGTCCCTGGTAAAGAAAAGGTTAAGAGCCACTGGGCTAGAGAAGTTACTTTGCTGGATTACAGTTCCCCCCAGCCAGCCAGAGCCATGTCAGCTATGAATTCTGGCAGTTGTAGTAGTCCAAGAAATTAACTTTTCAAAGCTCTGGTCAGGATTTCATTAACTTCATGAAGGCAATTTGCTCAAGGTGCAAAAGGCTGCAAAGAAATCCCACACTCCCAGGGACATGGAGACCACAGTCTGCTGCTCCATCATGGTTCTAGTCCTGTGATATGAAGTCTCAATAGTTACATAGGTCTCTTGTCTTGGGCCAGGTTAGAGATGTGTGAAAGCTCCACTGGTTTTCTTGTCTGGTACTTTTGCTGATGCTGCACAAATGATTTTGAGCAACTTCTTTTTCTCTTTTTCCAATGAAGCTCCACCGATCTGCTGCAAAATGGAGGTATTGTAGATCTCTGATGATTGATTTCCTTGGATAGAGAAGGGAAGTTTTTTTTAAAAAAAAAATCCAAAATATTATTCTTACTTAATCTGCACTGCATTAGGTTTGCAGAAACATAACATTCATCTGCATTGCCTACTTATTCAGGGGAAGTATATTTGAAATGCCTGCATTCAAATATTAAGAAAGCTTGCTTGCTTAGGAATATATTTTCCACAGCAGTGTGCTATAAAAGGCACCTTGCCTGCCTTTGCCATCACTTTAAAATATACATATAGACATTTTAAAGTGGAAAAATGATTCATTTTAACTTTATAAGGCAGCAGAAAATATATATAAAGTACGCAACCAAGAACAAAAAAGGAGAGAGACCTTCTATGGTCTAATGTATACAGCTTTAAAATAGATTACAGGAATTTTTGCCAGACTTTCCAAATGCATTCTTTGTTCAGCAAAGGAAAGGCAATGGGAGCTGTGATTGGCTGGTTTCTGTACAGACCTATGGGAAAGAGCTTGATAGCATTTAGTCCAATGGCGGCTAACAACCCCCTTGGTCAATGGGGTGGCCAATCAGCTCAGCCTTTTAGTCTGAGCTTTAAAGGTGCCATCCAGGCACTGAAGCTATTTGGAGAATAGGGGTCCACACCTCACAAAGTTCCTTTAAAAGATCAGACTAAAACCCAGAGCTAATCCACCAACCCATTGCCATGAAAGCCACCATTTGCTACAGGTTGATTAGCCTCTTATGTGCCTACCTTTTTTTTTAATCACTACTTGGGCAGTTGAGTGCCACAGGATTGCAGGCAAAATAGGGCCACTGAGAATCAAAAGGGAAATCTTATCAACTTTATTGGGTGACACCCTCACCCCCAACTGTCCAGATGTTAGGGATGTGGGGGGGGAAAACCTTTCTGTTCCTGAGATGTGATTATAAACAGGCACAAGTGAAAATATGTATTCTTTAAAAATGGACACAAACATGCTTTAAGGAGGGGGGATGCATGCAAAAAATGCATATAATAAGAAAACAATGTTTTGGGAATATGCATAAAAAGTGCATAGAATGCATTTTATAAAGGAAAGGAATGTACCAGGATATATGCATGAATTTCTATGCAACGCCCCTCCCCACTCCATACCCAAAGCCTCATGATCTGCACTGAACCGGCCACATTCAAATGTCCCATTCAACAAAGAAAATACAGGTGGGATTCAGAGGAAGTCAATAAAATTGAAATGGGGAGATTCATTTTCACATCAAGCAAGAGTGTACATTCCTAGATTTTCCTTAGGTTTTTTTTCTGGGCTTTTTTTTTCCAGAACACGGCTTCACAGCCCAGAAAAAAAACAAGGAACTCTATGGATGCCGGCCGTGAAAGCCTTCAACTTCACAGTGTACATTCCTTCTCAGAAGTGCTTTAGCAGAATATTCCTGCAGGGCAGGGAGGTGGGCTAGATGGCCTTTGTGGTCCCTTCCAATCCTATGATTCTCTAGTGCAAATCTGACAATGAGACTGCATTGTGAGCATTCAGTGACTCTTTTGAGAGCAAAATTAAGATACTAATTTTATTGGAGTGTGTGTGTGTGTGTGTGTGGTTTTCACAATAATGCGCTGGAAAACTAATTCTGCATAAAACTACTATCTTTTGCATTTGTGAAATTAAACAGGCATGCACACACACACACAAAGCACATAAGGACAGGCTGATTTCATCACAAAGATACCAACAACCCATCCAGTGCGACTGTTTTGACTGCTGTTGTTCAACATAGTAACCATTATTACGTTTTCCAAAACTATGCAGAAATGCACAGAAAACACTCACGAAAATGCACAGATTTTCTCCCAGACCCCCAGCAACAATAAGTCCACTGTCCTACTATTTACCACTTGAGGTTGAATCAAGTCAGGTTTTACATCCCAGTTTGTTGTTATGTGCCTCCAAGTTGACTCCAACCTATGGTGACCCTATCCTAGGAAATTATCAGATGGGAACAAAAAAAGTGTCCTGTCCCACAATCTCCTTTCCCGCTCCTCTCCCACCCCTGTCCCAGCACAAGAACGAAAACTTTCACACTTACTTAAATCGTTCTTGTGCAGGGAAGCCAAGGAAGTGAAAGGAGCTCTAGAGCTCCTTTCACTTCCTTGTTGTAATCCCAGCTGCTGCTCTTGCAAGAAGAGGAGAGCCAGGATTTAAAGGGATAGGCTGGCGATTGGGGGGTGGGTGGGCTGGAGGGCTGGCAATCGGGGGGGAGTGATGGGCTGGTGATCAGGGGGGTGATGGGCTGGCAATCGGGGGGTGGAGGGCGAGCAATCGGGGGTGTTGGGCTGGCGATCGAGGGGAGAACTGGCAATCGGGGGTGATGGGCTGGCAATTGGGGAAGTGGAGGGCTGGCAATTGTGGGTGGAGGGCTGGGGATCGTGGGGTGGAGAGCTGGCGATCGGGGTGCAGGGAGGAGTGATCTGGGCAGCAGCAGCAGGGGCCTGTCATAAGGGAGGCATCCAGAAGTGTTTTGACACTCTGGACCTCCCACTAATGCTGGCATCCTGCCAGCATAATGGGCACCTTTTCACATTCCCCCATTTCGTTACAGAAATGGAATGAGGGATCTATTGACGGCTTAAGCTGTGAATAAAAAAAAAAACGGGGGCAGCACTGGAGCAGAACGAGAACAGAATGGGCAGAGAGAACGTCGTGTGAAAAGGAAAGCCTTTCCCGATACTCTGGAGTCTCTGTTCCGCTTTATTTGGCACGTCTGATAATCTCCCTAGAGTTGTCTTGGCCAGATTTATTCAGAAGAGGTTTATGATTACTGTCCAAGGTCACCAGTAGGTTTCTATGGCTGGGGGTGGAGGGTCAGGAATCCTGGTCTCTCAGACTCCTAGTCCAACACTCCAAACCCTATACTGTGCGATTCTTACATATCTGTCCAGAAGTAGAGAAAATTTTAAAAAGAAACTCCAACGAGACATCCCCTTTAAAATAATGAGTTTTGAGCATGCTTACTGGCCTCTGAGAGGCACAGAAGAATGGGTTTTAGGTGGAAGAGGAAAATGGAGAAGAAAGGATTTGCCAACTTGAATCCCTTGGATGGCTAGACATTTGAACATGCAGGGAAGATACACCACCATAGTTTGTGCAAGGTTGCACTTGTCTGTCTCACGCTGACAACATTTTGGCCATCTTCTCCAACATTCTCCCATATTCTAGACACCATTTATACATGCAGAGGCATGAGGTGGTAATATCCTAAGGCAGTCAAGTAAACGATAAAACTTCAGACTGTAGGTGTTGCCATTTCTGGTTGTGTGTGTGTGTGTGCGCGCGCCTTCAAGTCACCTGTTTACTTACGGAGACCCCATGAAAATTTCATAGGGTTTTCTTAGGCAAGGAATACTCATAGGCAGTTTTGCCAGATCCTTCAAGTGAAATATAGCCTACAGCACCTGTAGACATAAAATATATCAAATCATTTATCACTTCAAACCAGACAATTTAAAACTAGTTAAGATAATGCTGGCTGTATCACATGTGCAAATTAGGCCCCAAAGGCTTTAAAAAGTTTTGATTTGGCCCCAGAATTACACCAGTGATGGTGCCAATTAACCTTTTAAAGGCAGGGTATTCAATAGCTATGGTGCCACAACAGCGAAGGCTTTCTCTCATGTTTTCCCACAATGTACTGCCCTCACTGGTGGGACACAGACCAACAAACTTCAATTCTCAGTGGGCATATTTCTGTAGGGAGTGAAGATGATCATATTGGAGCACATCAGAGTTCCTCTCCCACCCCCATGCATATAAGCAGACATAGGGAGTCCCATGATGATTGAGATCACAATGAAGGGGCAGTTCCAAAAAGTTCTCACTCATTCCAGGATCAGCCCCTTGTTCATTCACTGCAATGTAGCTATACTTGCTAATTATACATGCTTTTAGTTTATGTATGGTGTGATGTTCTTAAAGTATTCTGCCCTTTGGAGGTGAATATTTATTTTATGCCCCTCATCCATCTCTGCTCCCAACCCATATCCAGAAACAACACTTCTTGATGCTTCTGTAAGACATCTTATAGAGTCATGCAATACTTTTTTCTATGTTGGCTACTTACTTATATAATTGTGTCGTATGAATTTGCACAAGGGAAAGTTTCACTTTGGGGTTCTATGTTCCTTTTCCCCTCCCAAAATAGGAGAAGGAGTGAGTGGTCAGGTAAGACCTGGAAATCAGGACTTGATGATCTTTCAACAGGGAGTGAAATTGAGGATGAGAGAGAGAGAGAGAAGCAGAAATTTCAAGGACCTTGGCCAGAAAATTCAGCCTGACATTGATTATCTAAAGAATGCTTTCAACTGGAGATCCTGGAAACCTATTCCTTGCCCTGCCCAGTGGAATGTGGTTTTGGACTGTATCAATAGAATATTTCAGATAAAGTCCTGCACCTCAGAAATCATTCAGTGTTTTGTAAACTGATGCTAAGAGTCCTTATTTAAACCCAGTCTGTTCACCCAAAAGAACTGCGACTGCTGTGGGCACTACATTGACATGTGTATTTCAGAGTGATCTTTAGCTTTTGGGTAATGATTTGAATGTCAGTGTCTAGGGGTGTAATTCTTTGCTTAGTTTGCAATTACAGTACTTGCCCCGTTGGTTCTCACACGCATGGATGAAAAAATTCAAAGGTTTTCTCACTAGTTGAGATGATGAGTGTGTTTGTGCATTTTCAAAATGTTTCATGATTCTGGACTTCTGGGTGAAGTTTTTGCAAATGGTTTTTGCACATTGTATTTTGTACAAAATATGACATGCCTTGTGCAAAGCACAACATAAGCAAACAATGAAAAGGGGCTGGAATTTTGCTCTTGCACAGAGGTGAAAGATCTCATGATGATTGTGACCATGTTTTCATGCGTGAGAAAAATTGCAAACGTTGGATAAAATCACGTAGGACCTAGAGTATAGGTGACTTACACTGGTGTAAGCTAATCTTAGTTGTGCCGACATAAATAACTTTAAAGGGTTTGCAAAAGGAGGTATTCTGAACCCTCTTATGCAATGCCTTTGCCACCAGGTGTATAAGGACAGGGTATACAAGGACAGCTGGAGACTCCATGATGCAGATCCACCCCACAAATACACACAATCTGGGCCCAGGGGTGCACCCAGAAGTTGTCTGAGACCTGGGAACAAAGAATAGAACTTCCACCTTTGTCTGGAGGCAACAGCTGGTTCTCCTTCTACACAGGTGTACATGTGCAGCCAGATGGCTCCCAGCCATGCCCCTGTGGCCAATTGGAGCTTCTGGCTTCCTCTCCACACCCTGGGAAGGAGAAGCAGGGAGTAACTGCAGAAGAAAAACCCTCAGAGCACCAGAACAACCATGCTGGTAAAAACTGATATACTACCATCAGCTATATTGGACCCTAGGTATTCTTTCCATCTCTATCTGTGCCATATAACATCAGAAATAAAATGACAAGTTTTCTTTTATATCAAGGGCTGACAAATTACCTTAGTTAAAACCTGTTGCTGGGTCACATTGCACTGCTTGATGAGGTTAGAGCCAAAATTGAGGGCAGGGGTGGGGGCAGTTAAAAGTGGTAGAGTTAACAATTTACTGGTATGAATTTTACTTTTATTCAATAGTCAATTAATGAAAAGGATTCCTTCATCAAGGCGTTCTCTTTCTAAAACTGTCATAAGGGATCCCTGGTAGCGCAGTGGTTAAATGCCAGTACTACAGCCACAATGTTGTGAATTCGATCCTGCAGGGCTCCAGGTTCACTCAGGCTTCCATCCTTTCATAGGTCAGTAAAATGAGTACCTGGCTTGTAGGAGCAATTAGCTAACACACATTAGAGACTGCTTAATGTGGTGTAGATGTGTAAAGTGCTATTGCTTAACAATTTGTAACCCCTCTGAGAGCCTTTGTGGCTGAAGAGCAGGGTATAAATACCTAAATAAATAAATAAGATTCTCTTAATCATTTGTGTTGGTGGGGAGACAGTACAGGGTGGAATACACATGTCTCTCCACTGTAAGAAGTAGTGATGGCATACGAGCCAGCAGGGCAGCTTTCTTGGCTGAAGAAGTTGGCTTTCTCTTCCATACCCCTATCCTCTCAGTGCACTGCTACAAAAAGGGCCTTATGCTGGTTTAATGGAGCATTATAGTGCTGTAAGTCACCTAGGAGATTTTCAGATGGGGGAAATAACCCCCACAGAGATTGGAAGAAAAACGGGGCTGTTCCACTGCCAGTGCTCCGTTTCGCACACCCCCGTCCTTCTCCTGACCTCCCTTCGTTCTCCCTCCATCCTGCTTGCATTTTCCTTCTGCTATTTTTTACTAATGAAAATTCTTCGTTAGTAAAAAATGGTGGAAGGAAAATGCAAGCAGGACAGAGGGAGAACAAATGGAGATCGGGAGAAGGATGGGGGGTGCGAAACGGAATGCTGGCAGCGGAACAGCCCAGTTTCTCTCCTGATCTCCGTGGGGGTTATTTCCCCCGTCTGAAAATCTCCCAAGAGATTTTTTTTGAAGTGTATTCTTTATTAAAAAGTTCTCCTCAAAATCACAAATATTGCTTCATCTTGTTCATATTCTACCTATACATCATTTCCATTTACATTTTCATCTTAACATTATAGTCCCGTTATCCATCAATTGTCCAACTTCGCAATTACAATGAGCATTTAATCTATTTTTTATCAACCTAAACATTTGGCTTCCTTTCTGTTAACCCCTAATTTCTGGGATGCTATTTTACAATTCAAAGTCTTCTGTTATTATTTATCTAACTTAACATCACTCCACAAATACAAAAAATAATATTTCTTTCATATTTCTATTAGCCTTCCCAACCTCTCCATGTCACCAAGATAATTCTGACCAATATCCATAACCAGAGATTTGGAAAGTTGTCTTTTTGGATTACAACTACCAGAATTCTATGCTGGTTGGAGGAATTCTGTCCATAACTTTGAGCATGGCTGATGAGAATACATGACATGTGGAAATAGGACACAGCATGGAGAAACTCTGCAAGACTGGACTGAGATGCCTGGAGGTTTGCATATGGGCCAGGCTGCAAAGATTTCCCACCTTTCTTTTAGGTTATATTTCTCTTCTCTCTAATAAAATGAAAGGGGTGTATTATTTGCTTATTGGTTCCAGAATTCCCCCAGCTAGACTAGCCACTGGACAAGCTAACTCATGGTTTCTGGGATTGGTAGTCCCACAAACTAACCCTTCCAAGCTCTGCCTAGAGCTTATTTGAAGTCTTGTCTGCTTAGACAAGTCTTAGACAGACAAGACTCATTAACATTACTTTGTTTTCACCACCCAACCCCTGGCCACAGACCCAACCCCACAAGCTGAGATAGTGTTCCTCTTGGCCTGCACCCCACCAGAAAGGAAGTACTTTGCTTTTGTGATTGTCACAAACTAGCTGCATAATATCGCATAAGAATGCAAGGAAAGTCTCCAAAAGTAGGCGGGTGCCATGGGAAAATGTGTTATTCTCACTCCCCTTCTCCTGTGATCGTGAGTCATGCAACTCTGACCTTTAAGGAAGTTTCTAAAATAAAACCCCAGCATTTCTCATTCTTTCTCCCATCTGGAAGGCAGGAGCTGGCTCTGCAACAAGAAGGCTCATGTGGAGGCCAGATGTGAAGGATCTGACAAGAGTTATAACAACTCAGCTGCCTTTGGAACTGTTCCTTGACCTCTTGACCGTGGAAATTCCAGAGTCTTCAGTCTTCACACCTGAAGGACAGAGAGAATCCACCACTATCACTTCTACCATACTGTCCTCACCTGTTGTTTTGGAAATGGGGCATGGAGGAAGGTGGGAAATGGTGATTATGGGGCTACAGGCTGTCCTGAGTGTTTATCCTCCTGCTTTAGCACCTAATTGGGAAAGGTTACCTGGAACAATGATGGAAGCGTCTCAAGCATGCATTGGTACAGCTTGCTTACCAGGTGACCAGGGAGGAGATGAGAGAATAATACATGCTGAACGTGGCTGGGTTTGAACATAATTCTTCACTAAAGAGCAGGGAAGCGAACTTTGCTAATGCATGTCTTATTTCTTTGGTAATTTCTGAGTTTTAGATGATGGGACATCTTTGTTTTCCATGCTGTCCTTCCTCTAAGCAGTTCAAACTAGTAGTACAGATGGGGTCATCTCATTTTGTCTGCACAGCTATTAAGTAGGTCCAACCAGATTGACCAAAGCCATCCAGTGAGCCTCACAGCTGGACACAACTTTGAACCCAGGGAGGACATGGGGGGGGGTAAATCTTTTTTTCAGGGTTCAGATGATTTCCCCCCCAGGAAATATCCCTTTGGCCACAGTAGGATATTCGAACCTGAGACCAATAAGAGGTTCAGAAGGGGCCATTATTGTTCGGAACGTGTTAAACTCCCCTCCTAATGCTCTGTGGTCCCAATCCTGATCATCACCCTCCATACCTACTGTTTTCAGTGGGCGGGGGGTGAGGACAATAACCCAGTTTCAAATTAGAGTTAGTGCACTTAGGCCTACAGCAGAGGGTGAGGAATATACAGCTTTCCAGAGGTTGTTGGAATGCAGCTCCAATCAGACCTAAACAATTGACAAGGCTGAGAGAGGGTGGAAATCACAGCCAAACAGTATTAGCCATTGCTGGTCTACAGTGTGTTGCTATTGAAGATGCATTGCATGGACTGAGGCTATTGTGGGATATGTTAAGTTGTCATCAGTGAGTTAGTTTAAAGCATTGTATATCCATACCTATCTCTTATATTGGCCTCATTGTTCAGGAGCCAGGGTTCTGCATGGCCTCTGTCATATTCCTCCTGCAATGGCCAGAAACCTGCTGGTGACATACAGAGGCATAACCTGAGGTTACATCCACATATGTTGTTTTATAGAGGAAGGCAGAAAGAAGTATTCACTGTTACCATCATAACCACCACCACCACTCACACCGAGAAAGACATTGTACTCAGTGGAGATCTCAATAAGTGATGTGTAGGGATATGATTCTTCAATAAAGTGATTGCTGCAGGAAGGAATGAGTAATTTTAGCAATTTTCTTCCCATTGAGAGAAAGTCTTGGAAACCATGTGGTTTTTGTGAAGACTACAATATTTGCAGGTCAGGACTTTCTACACAAAATTTACATACAGTATTTTTGTGTGCAGAAAGCAGCATTTTCTGCACAGGAAATAATATAGCTACACAAAACTATATTCCCTGCAGAAAATGTTGCTTTCTGCACAAAAACACCTTATGTACCTTCTGCACATTTTTGTGTGTGCAGAGAACAGCAGCTGACGTCCTGTTAGTTATGATGTCATAAGCAAGGTTTATGACCTCATAACTGTTTCCTGTTCACATGTGGGATCATGGTACCATTTTAAATGCCCTCAGAGCCCACCTTAAAATCCAGCCAGCTACACCAAGGGATGGAGGTCTGCAGTGTTGGCAAGTGGGGCATGAAAGATTATTCATCCAGCCCCCTCCTGCCAGCAATTGGTGGCGTATCAAGGTGTTGCAACAGGGCTCTGCAGGGCTCCTTGCTTCTGCTTCGTGCACTGCTTATCGTTGGCAAGAAGGGACTGGATGTGTCATACTTCAGCACCCTGCTTGCCTGCATTGCAGGACTCCACCCCTTGGTGCAGCTGGCTGGATTTTAAGGTGGGCTTCAGGAGTCAGATCAGAAGACAGAGCATAGTCACAACCTTGTGACTACCTGTCTGATGCAGGATCTCAGTCAGAATTTTCTTTTCTGTACAGGAAATACTTTTCTCCCTAAAGAAAATGCTGCATTCTTTGCCCCCCCCCAAAAAAAATTGCAATTTTTGTGCAGAATAAGTCTTGAACTGCAAAGATTCTTATCTGCCCAAAATTCTCCTCATCGGGGTTTCCTAACATTCAAAAAAAAATTTAATACTGTTGAATATTCTTTTCATCCACTGCTTCAGCACACGTACCCCATTTTCCCTTGACCACAACGTGGCTGTGGGCAACACATTCCCCACCCCACCCCCGCCCCAACATTGCCTTCTTCGGGATCAGAATGCAGTGCAGGAGAACTGCGCTGAAGGATCGTTATGTATCACCAGGTACATGTAAAATAATGGCCACTATATGCTTTTACATAGATATTTACAAGCTAATATGAATTTTTGGGAACCCAATGTGGTACCTTAGGGGATGGAACAAGACCAATGGGACCCCATTTCAAATCTCTACTCAGTTGTTAAACTCACTAGATAGTCCAGTCACTACCTGAACCTAACCAGAGCTTGGGAAAGTTATCTTTTTGGACGGCAGTTCTCAGAATTCCCACCCGCCATGTTGGCTGGGGGCTGCTGGAAGTTGTAGTCCAAAAAATTATTTTCTCAACCTATTTACCTGCCAAGGTTGCAGAGATTCTAAATCATAGGAGAGAATCAAATTTGCCACCCTAATCTTTGTGGAAGAGGGGAAGAACAAAATTGAAATTAATGAGTAATCATGTATAAGATTGCTTTGGTGTGATATTATTATAGAGAGATCTCTCATCTTTCTTTCTCTCATCATATTCTTAGCCTCGCTGGTGATCAATGCTTAACTAAAGTGGAAGAATGTGGCATTTCTGAATGCAGGCTTACTGGAAATTAGGGCAGAAATAGCAAATATACTTTCCCTTTGGTGAATAAAACTTTTTTAAAAAATCCAAACTTTTAATAATATTACCAGGATTTGGATTGGGGGGGAACAGGGTGGAGACAGAAACTATCAAACCCCAATCAATGCAATAAGTGAAAACACACCCAGCATCATAAAATACCCTGGGAAAGAAGCCACGTTAATAAAGAGAAAAATGTGAAGGAGTCTATGAAGAGAAAGCAGTTCAGAAAAACTCAGGCACTTGTAAAAATCCACTCCAACAAAAATTGTCGGCAAGATTTATTTTCTAATTTGGTGCAGGTAAGGCTTTCTCTTTTATCTCAAAGGGTTTGTGGTTTAGAGTATGAAGGGGAGACATTTATTTGTGATTAAGACAATGGGTTTGTGAAAAGGAATCGAGAGAATCTTGGTTTAACAAAAACAAAAACAAAAAAACCCAGCCACCTGATCTTCAACAGACTCATGACGTCATCATCCCTCTTGAAATGTTTGGCTGGTTCATACTCTGTTGTACTTCAATGCATTGAATTAGCTGCAGGCCTCTCAATCATACCCCTAACAGTTGGGCTATCAATGGCAAGTAATTGTCACAGGTCCATTCATTTAAAAGGGTGCTCCAATTTGTGGTCTCTGAGTCCATTTGCTAAAGTATCATGCTTATTTTTCATCTTCCCATCATTGGGAAAATGATTTCCCCCCCACACACACACACACATACACACCTCACTTTTCAGAAAATGCAAAATTATACACACTTCTCTAAATATATGTCTGAAAAATACACAGAAATATGCTTTCATCAATAGGAAAATGCGTACAAAACTATGGATGTGGAAAATACTTGTTAAGATTTCTATTCTCATGGGCTGGGGAGAATGATGTCTTGACACTCAAGACACCTGGCTCAGGAAAAAGGAGACCAGCTACAAGATGCTTCACACTTCACAACTTTGTTGGGAAACATTTGAACGCATGGAAATACATGCAGTTTTCCCACACAGAAAACATATTTCGGGACCCCAAAATATGTGTCTTGTACAAAATACACATTTTGGTCCAAAAATATGTGCATGTGAAATGAAGCAACCAGGTCAGGCAAGTGTTGCATAAGTAAATGAAAAATATTCTGACCCTTCTACAGACAACTTGAAAGCTTCTTTCAAAAATGTATCCAATGATCTTTCTTTCTTTCTTTCTTTCTTTCTTTCTTTCTTTCTTCAGCTTTTCTTCTGATCTCCATTTTGGTGGCCAGACTTATAGAGCTATTTTTTTTTTAACATGCTGGGGGATGCCTGGTGAAGCAAGCTTATCTGCTTTCCCCTTTTCTCTCTGTTTCACTGTCGATTTTGCTGCATTCTCAGTAAGGGATTCTGGAGACAGCTGCTGTTTACCTAGCCTGTTGGAGGCAGGCACACACAACTAGAGCAGGATTGGCTAGAGCAGAAACCCACCCCAGCTCAAACTTTTATTGTGTTGTTTACTGCAGATACACTGCTGCAATCCTACGCTGAAAGTCTGTGTTTCTCCAGCCCTCCTTCACCATCCTCCCAATGCCAATGCTGATTAAAAAAAACAACAACAACCTTCTAAGCAGACAGACAATAAGGAGGAAAAGGGAGCTGGGTGAGCATAAAAAGACTTTGCAAAAAGGAGCTTTGTAAAAAAAAAAGGCCATCATCAGAGGCTTTGTTAAGTGAGGTGTGTCTGTATTTGGTCACAAGGCACACTACAGCAACATTCAGGTCATTTGCATGTATTGTTACCTACCCTGACACCCCCAACCCCATAGCTATATTAATCATTGGCAATATTTAATAATTAGGTCAAAATGTGGCCTTCCATGGAATGCAGCCATTAACATAAACCTGGAGAACTAGAAAAACCCAAAGACAAACATTGTTTAGTCAGGTACACACTTAGGTAGGGGCTACCTATATTCTAAAGAAATGCTAATTCACAAGGAAACTAAAGGCATGTACACATAGCTAATCCCATCCGCCCAGGCTGGCAACTCAAAACCTGTAAATGACCCTCGTCAGTCTACCTTTGCCTAAACAAAGGAAGTTGTGTCCTCCCTTTAATTCGCAAAGTATTCAACCATCATACTAACATATCTGGAACACCTTTGCCGCCCTTGAAGCAACATCACAAAGTATTGTCTTCTACTCAAAATCCCATCCCCAGAAAGCAAATATTTACTATAAAAACACCTTGAAAATTGTCTTCAGTGTCCTTCAGCTCCCCCTCCTACATCCATGCTGCCGTTTGCTGACTGACCCTCAGACAGCAACTCTGAGAGCCCCACTTTGCTGGTTTCCTCCGCAATCTCATATCTTCAGGGAAAGGTATCATATCAGCCATTGGAAACTTCCCTCTCTGTTCCTCTGTTTTGATCTCTACCACTTTTTCACTAGTCTTGTGTGAATGCTTGATGCTTGAATGTGTGCGTGAATGTGGTTATCACTACATTTCCAAATAAAGATTATTGTTATACTATCTAGTTTGTGTCTCCTCCTTCATACTGGTATAGTTGGTCACAACATCCTGTCATTACTCCCCTCTTACATTGCCAAGTCGAGTACAATAATTCCCCAAATTAATGTAGATATTTGGAGGGTCTCCAAGACCCTGAAGCATTGAGGGTAACAGTAGGGGGATGGAAAGGGAGCAGAAATGAACTGGTACAGCTTTGTAGTCTTCCAAGTACATGAAGGATCTCAGTCAGAGAGAGAGAGACCACTGCTACTTTTGCAAACGTATTTTTCTACTGTGGATAAACAAGGGATTTATCCTATATTGACCAAGCTGTTAGGTAATTTAAAATATGATCCAAAGCAAGGACAATACTGTTAAATCTGACTGCTTTTGTGAGGAGCACAATCTTAATCCTAAGCATTCCCAAGTAGTCTCCTCAATATACCTTCCAACCTGATTTCAGAATTGCTTGGCTGGATCCTGGCCCTTTCTTATTATGTGTGCAGGTTTCTGCTTGTATGTGCCATGTTTATATCTGCCAGGACAACCTATTTTGGCTGACACAGCATTGTCTTCTTGGTTAGAAAGTGGATCTCATCACATTTCTACTGTATACAGTAGGACCACCATATCCTCTGGGGATTGGTTCGGAGTGGGCATGGATATCGAAAACCATGGATAATAGTGAATGCCATTGAAAATAATGGGACTTCCGGTTTAAAATACCATAGAGTTGCCTTGGAGGACCTAGAAAATGGCTAGAGACGACACATTTTCTAGGAAGACTCTATGGTGGGTGTGCTGTTTTGTGTCTTGTGGATAATTGAATCAGAGAATAATGAATCAGTGGACACGGGTGTCCTGCCATACAGCGTTTTGACATTTCAGTATTTTGGCTGCATGGTGTGCTGTGGACCAGTGGATATATTTATGACACCCAAATGTGAAAGTGCATATTCTAAATGCTAATAGCAGCATTTTAAATATTATGCTATTAACTCTGCCATTTTTAATTTAGACTGGGAAAGCTACTAGCCCCTATGAAAGCAACTATTTTCCAGTCTCAGATGTTGGGTTTACAATAAAGGTGCATGCTGTTTCTAAAGATCTTGCATATTACTGGAATGTGTCCAATAGAATGTGGCTAATAGTTAAGTAATATTTATTTAAAGGAATAACAAAAAGAATAAGTCCAATATGATTCCGCCATCTGAAAACACCTTTAAATTCCCAGCACTCTTTTTCTGGATGAAACTCTCAACTAGCCAGGTGCTTCACAATGAGCCCATGCCACTGTCTGAAAGGTGTTTAATGAGGACAATGCAAAGCCTGATTGCTGAGCTCCACCTTCTTTTCTTTCCCCTGGTTCTCATCAAAAAGAGCTATTCACATTCACATATGGAACCATGTTTCATTGTTTGATGGATTTCCAAATGTTATATATATAAATTATATAAAGTCAGAGATAATCAGGCTGGAATTCTCCTGAACTGGTTTTATTAGAGTCAAATCAACTCACTCCCAGGGAAGATCACTAGCTAACCCCATTAAGAGCTTCAAGAAGTATTGTGAAATGCAGGCATGTAGCCAAGTGCCCAAGAGCCCATGGGCAGGCAATGCCAAGCAGCTCCCATTGGTACACAGCTTCTCTTTTTCTCTGAACCCTGCTCTGTTTTTCTCCCTTCAGCTTCTGGGGAGAGCCCTCCATCTGGAGGTGGTGATGGAGAAGCTAAGGGCAGTTGGTAAGACCAGTGGAGCTGGCAGAAGAGGACAGCCACCCGCTGTTTGTGAACCAGCAAGAGGGAAGGTCAGGGACTGGGAGCAGGTGGCACCGGGCAGCCCCCATTGACTGGCAGCACACGGTCAGTGCTCCAACCATGTCAATGGTAGCTATACCACTAGTGGAATGGCAACATCTTTGTTAATTATAGACTTAGATGGAAGAAGAGATGGACTTAGATAAGCATTTCTAGGGCAATAAATGGGCCCTCCAATTCAGGTTGGGGCAAAATTTGGCAGTTTGGATTTGGGCCCAAGTTGGACAAGAGGACATAACCATTCCTCTTACATTTGGAAAACATAAAATGGCTAAAGCTTTTTTTAAAGTTATTTTTTCACCCATATAACATTTGAAGACATGATAGACCCTATAAAAGGGATTAACACAACCAAATTTCAGGCAAGGAATTCCACATGTTTTTGTGCTACCCTCCAGAAAAAATTGTGCGGGGAGTGGGGGTGGGTTGTTGTTGGTTTTCTTTAAACCAATCCAATTTTTAAAAGCTGTTTTGACGGCACAGTCTTGCAAATTCATTTTATACTGCTTTTGTCTTGGCACTGGGCCCTGGCACAGCAATCAGCTAAGTCTATTACGTTTAAGTAAGATAGGATAATGATACTAATGAAAGTGTACTTGCAGAGATGGTACTCTTTTTGCTTTATTCTACCAGCAAACCAATTGATGAGATTCAGTAACACAGCATAAGAAAGTAGGAGGGTGACAAGAGCATGCTTTATTTCTTTTTATCAGCAGTCCAACTGGTAAGATCTACTGATGATCCTCTTAAGGCATGTGTTGGCCTTGGCTAGCACTGGAAACTTCCTTCTTGTCTCTTCGAGAGAGATCATGGAAATCAGTTTTGTCATAGGATGACTTTTGCAGGACTCATGCTGATTTACCCCATCCATCTAAATGATAACTCAACTCCAGCTGTGTATGACGTTTGCACTCCAAATGCATTGTGTCTCATTTACTGACTTGCTTTCCTGTGATGCCAATCTTCCCAGCCATGGTACCTTATCTTACTGGCTCCATTCCAGGACTAGAAATCTCTCCTACTCCAGATTAAATACTGAATCAGTCCTTTCCATGCCCTGATGTTGGCTCAAGTCTTCTGGACTGTTGTATCTACAAGTAAGGAGAAGAGCAGCTGTTGTGCATACTATATATCTTTCTCTCTCTGCCTCAATAAAGCCATATCAGTTCACCCTGCATGTGCAACTGTCAATCCATATAGCAGCATGTGTCTATGCTTACTGCACTGAGAGCTGAAAAGAAAAAGGACAGCCAGGGAATAGCCAGATCACTCCTCATAAAGAGCCAGCTTCATGGAATCTCTGTGCAGCAAAGCGTTCACCTTCTTTAATGATCTATGGTTCTGTAAGCAACACTTCAAGAGTTTGTGCTTTCTTTGGTCAAGATCCAAGGTGAAGTGGAAGCCCACACATAATAACCAACTGTTGAAAGTGAGAATTAGCAGCAGCCAATTCCATTTTCAGGCTCTTCAACCTCTCAGAAAGCTCCATGCCTCTCCTTTTATAGAGGCTAGAAATTTTCGGGTGGACTTGGCTCTGTTACAGGACTGCACAGAGCTGGGTTGAAAATGCCCCCTCTCAATATTTATATATATATGGGCCCAGTTCTTTTCTTTTCATGTTTCTAAAGCTGGATAGTAAGTGATTATAAACGTGTGATGACCACATGAGATGCCATGTATGCACAAATGGGTATTTTTCTTAACTTACTGGAAAAGAAAAATCCAGGCAGCCATTTATACACACACACACACACACACACACACCTATTTTAAATATTAAGCTCTCAGAAATACAGTCTGAGGTCATTTTTTGGCACGGGTGCCCAGTTTATACGAAACACTTTTAAGGTTTGCTATAATATCTGTAAAAAGCATTCTTGAGCAGGGCGGATAGAGGAGACATTTTGGATAAGCTGTTTCTGAATCAAGAATGATTTACTCAGTTTACAAGGATCAAATAACTAGTGTTAAGCACCCCTTCACTAGGAGCAATCCACAGACAGCTGTTCCATAGGGGGCCATTGGGAAATCTATATCATTTCCATTTAAAACAAGCTCTTTGAAATGCATGTACGTTCGATCAATGTAGAAAGGTCAAAGGAGCCAGAGAAGCCTCACCCTGGAAAGGTAAGCAGAGCACTGAGTGCTTTCTTTCCTGCTGACACATTCCAGACTGCCAGCTCCTAGAGGTAAGCCTTCACTTCCTCTGCATATCGTATGTAAGGGTGGAATGACTCATCCTGGCCTGCATATGACCACAGGGACTTCTCAAGATATGTTGCCAAAACAGCAAGATAGTAAAGCCCCCGTCCCCACAATCCATGTACAAAAGCAGATGAGAAGGGTTGATTTTTATAGCGATAGCAATAGCACTTACATTTCTATGCTGCTTTATAGTGCCAAAGCACTCCCTAAGCAGTTTACAACGTCTTATCTAATTGCCCCCAACAAACTGGGTGCTCATTTTACTGACCTACGGAAGGATGGAAGGCTAAGTCAACCTTGGAGCCCTGTAGGATCAAATTCACAACACTGTGGCTGCAGTACCAGCATTTAGCAATAGCATTGATATTTATATACCACTTATCAGTGCCGAAGCACTCCCTAAGCGGTTTCCAATGTGTGTTAGCTAATTGCCCCCAACAAGCTGGGTACTCATTTTACTGAACTATGGAAGGATGGAAGGCTGTCAACCTGAAGCCGTGCAGGATTGAACTCACAATGTTGTGGCTGCAATACTGGCATTTAACCACTGCTCCACCAAGGCACCAGAGTTTTGATTTGATACTGGTGATGGGCCAGAGTCTTCTTCTGCATCATAGGATGGTGGTCCGGTTTAGGGAGTGTAGGACAGACCATGTGATACAAACGGTTCCAAGTTCCCACACCTCTCCACTGTTTTCCTCCTGCACACTCTCCCACTGTCACAATTTGGCAGGGACAGTCCCAGTTTCTCCTCTGGGATCCTGCTTTTTCCAGCTGTTTTTAAAATGTCCCAGTTTCTCTCTCCTCTTCCCTCTTTCCCTCTTTGTCCTCAGCTTACTTCCATTGCTGAAAACTGAGTTCAAAGTGCAAAAGTAATTTGTACTCAATTAATGCGGAGAAGAGAAGGGGGGATCTTGCCCTTTCCAGTGGACTCAGGCAAAAGCAAACTGACACAGCCTCTCCTAGCTTGTTTGTTCTCCCTCCTTAATGACTTTGGCCAAGTTGACCATTCTGATGTTTCTTGGCTACCACATGTGTCTTGGTTTTCATCTGTGAAATGTTGGAGGGTATGCTAATTAGGTAGAATATTTTTAATAGGAAGAGGTATAAAGGACTTCCTGTTATGGCTGAGACATTGTTGAGCAAGAGATGCCTTCCTGGCTCAGGTGTGTTACAGTTTTTTCCTTGTTTCTGACTCCCTGACACAAATCCTGGTTCCCAGTTGGGACTCAGCTTTGACTGCCAGCTTCTACACATTTCTCCCAGGCTTGGCCAGTTCAGAAGTTTCACACCATCTAAGGACTTTCTCACATGAGGGTGATATAGAGTTATTTCTACTGCATAATTGCCTCTTTTGGTGATACTTATCACACAATGTCATGTCTGTCAAGTAGCTGTTTCACTCTCCATGTGTTCCTGGAGCATTCCTTTTTATTGCTGAGTTATACCTGTCAATGACTCCCAATCCCACTCCTTTTCTATTATTGGTTTCTGTGTAATAAGTCCATCCTGCTATAGTTAGATGAGGGAATTAGGGGCATACTTATCAAATTTGCAGATGACACCAAATTGGGAGGAGTAGCTAATACCCTAGAGGACAGGATCAAAATTCAGAATGACCTGGATAGACTGGAGAGCTGGGCCAAAGCTAACAAAATGAAATTCAATACGGAGAAATGTAAAGTACTGCATTTAGGGCGGAAAAATGAAATGCATAAATATAGGATGGGAGAGACCTGGCTGAATGAGACTACGTGCGAAAGGGATCTAGGAGTCCTAGTAGACCACAAGTTGAACATGAGCCAACAGTGTGATGCGGCAGCTAAAAAGGCCAATGCAATTTTGGGCTGTATCAATAGAAGTATAGTGTCTAGATCAAGGGAAGTAATAGTGCCACTCTATTCTGCCTTGGTCAGACCTCACTTAGAATACTGTGTCCAGTTCTGGGCACCACAATTCAGAAAGGATATTGACAAATTGGAGCGTGTCCAGAGAAGGGCAACTAAAATGGTGAAAGGTCTGGAAACAATGCCTTATGAGGAGAGACTTAGGGAGCTGGGTATGTTTAGCCTGGAAAAAAGACGGTTTAGAGGCGATATGATAGCCCTGTTTAAGTATTTGAAGGGATGTCACGCTGAGGATGGAGCAGGCTTGTTTTCTGCTGCTCCAGAGACTGGAACACGGAGCAATGGGTGCAAGCTCCAGGAACAGAGATTCCACCTCAACATGAGGAGGAACTTTTTGACAGTAAGAGCTGTTCGGCAGTGGAACGCACTCCCTCGGAGCGTGGTGGGGTCTCCTTCCTTGGAGGTCTTTAAACAGAGGCTGGATGGCCATCTGTCGGGGATGCTTTGATTGTGATTTCCTGCGTGGCAGGGGGGTTGGACTGGATGGCCCTCGTGGTCTCTTCCAACTCTGCAATTCTATGATTCTATGATTCTATGATTCCCTGGCAGTCACATGGTATGAATGGGTGTGATTCTGCTCCTCTCAACCTCACTATTCCCAAGCAGGCGTTTTCATTTATTTTTTATTTCTTTTCTTTTTATTTTAATTTAAGTGTATTGCCATAATTTCACAATTGCATTCTAAAAAATTCTTTGGAAGGCATGCATGTGCACAGTAGGGCATACTGGGGTCAGAAGGTGGGGTTATGAAGATGGTGCAGAAGACACGTCATGGGGCCATGGATCGCCAAAGCATAGCTAAAGCTCTAGTCGGGAGAACAGTGTGATAATAAAAAGTGCAAACCTGGTATGTTTCCATTCTTAAACTAGTGAGATTGCAACAGGGCAGCAGGATGGTGTGATAAAATCCTGACAGTTGCAAGGCCTAATATTCCACCACTGTACTCCCTCCCACAGCAGAAGGTGAAAATGAAGCCTCAACACAAAATACCTCCAGGTCACTTGGGGAGCTAGGACCCACCCTTAGAAATTCTGAAGCTTCAGGGCTTCAGAGTAGAGTTTAGGGGGTGGGGGAAAGATGAAAGAAGGTGTGCATGTGGCATTTGAAAGAGAATACTAGGCTCCACTTCATGGTTGTGACTGATAGATATCTTTAGAAGGCGTCAGTGTTTAAAATAAAGAGACACCTGAAATTTATGTTGCAAGCTGGACCTAGTCAGTGTCTCCAAACACCCATTCTCCTGGGATAAATTCCCCGGAGGGACATGTTATGTCATTACTGATGGGTGGTAGAATGGAAGCACTGGAATGGGCCTTTGAAGGACTTAATACACTCTTTAATTGCACACGCCAGAGGGGGAAATGTCCTGCAGCAAAAAAGAAGATGGAAGATCAGCTCATGCAGAATAGCTTGAACCAGAATGATTTAGCACCAGCTAAATCTGACAAATTACAGTAGCACTGACAGCTTTACAGTTTTATCAACAAGCAGCCTCACCTCATTCCAGAACTCTCCCCGGAGAGAGCACAGGAGTCGCCTGGCACCAGGAAGGGGCTCTGAGCAATGAAGGGTTTCAGCCTTTGCTGAGGCCAAAATAATGTATACTTCGAGAAGGCTTTAGAAAGGAACACAAAAACCTTTGGGCCTGCCTGCTAGGATCTGGAAGGATCTCCAAGCCTCAAAATGCCCTTTTGTGTACAAGTGTTCTTCCAAAGCCCTGCATTCTGGACTCCATGGTGGGTGGTGGCTTCCACATTAACTGTGTTTTAGGACTTTATCAGATGCGGCAAATATGGCAGCGTAAGGATGCCTAATGATCACAAAAGGGTGCACATACCAGACAACAATGTCCTTCACAATCATATCTTGCCAATAAGCTATACTTTTTTTTTTATTGACAGCCCAAGCCATCAATAGATCAGCCGTTGCATTTCAAACTTTGCGCCATTGTACTCATGTGAATGTAGCGGGAATGACAGAACATTTCCGGGTGAGATTGGGACAGCCAAGTAGGGGACACTCTTTTTATGACACCCACCCCTGTGTACTTGGCACCTTTTAAGTGTCTGTATGTGCTTGCGTTGATTTTTTATGTCTTTATTTTACTTTTATTTTTAAATTTCCCGCACTCAAGTCTTCTTGTGAGATTCACAGAGATCATGAGCGCAGAAGTGAACGGAGCTCTGTTCACTCTCTGTTAGTGCCTGGGCTGCTTTTTACCAGGACTTAAGGTAAGGTCTGGTGGGGGGGGTCTTTTGCTGGCATAAAAACATTTTAAAATATACTGGCAAAAGAACAATTATGGGTGGGGAGGTTCTGATGAAGTCCTTACTCTGAAATTAAAGGAACTATTGAATGTGCTGAAACTATTTTGAGCATAGGATACCACATCTTAGCCAGCTTCTTTATAGTTTTTGTTAAAACAGATTGTGTTAAAACAGTGAAGCAGATTCACTGCTCCACTGACATGGAAGCAATCAGCTCCCGCTGCCTACAGGCTAACACATAGAGAAATCTCCACTATCTCCAGTCAGGGATAAGAGGAGAGCTTGAAAACCTACTTTTTAAAATGAATTTGTCAAGTAACTCAGTGCAAGAGCAACAGCTCACTCATAAACTACTGCTATAAAAATCTAGTACATAATTTACGGCTTGTGACTTTTTCATTACTTTTTAGGGAAAGTGCATCTTAAAAAGTGTTGCATTGTATTTTCCTGCCTTCTCCCAGTTGCTCTAAAAATGTTTTAAAAGCAAAGCTCAGAATGCTCCAAAAAGAACATTTATCCTCCCTGGGCAGGAAAAAATGACAAGATAGCTACTACTATCTTCCCCATTCATTACATGGGGAAAAGTAACAATGTTGCCAAATGTTACTTTTGGGGGGGGGAAGGGACATGGTTATGCCCTGGTTACCCCCAATAGTAAGGTATCACAAATAACAGCTTGAATTCTGTTGCTAGTCTTAACTAAAACAGACCCATTGCATCAGTGGGATTTACCTATGTATTGACTTACCATTTAACATTCATTGAGTGGGTCTACTATAGTTGGGACTAACCATCAGGATTCCAGCCATTGTTGTTGTTACTTAGAGCACATAACTTCCAAGTGCTGCACCTGAAATAATAGCAGGGATTTCCAGTGGCCAGTCCCATGTAGAGGAATTCCTGCTGTTATCTCCAGTCACTGATTGGCAATAGCAGAGCTTCCTTTCCCAGATTGCTGGCTCTCCTAGTTGGGACAATGGGATGTGTGAAGCTGGGTGTGCCTTTATAAGCCTAGTCCTCTCAGTGAGGAAGGGAGAGAAGGAACAAAAACAGGGGGCATTCACACTACACAATTATAACACTATTGTTCCACTTTAACTGCCATGGTTCCACCCTATGGAATCGTGGTGTCTGCAGGAGGTTGGACTAGATGGCTCTTGTGACCAACTGTTGGGGTGTGTGAGTATAAAAATTAAAAAATTATTAAAGATTCCAGGAACCAAGCCCTTTAGGAATATCTTCTTAAGAAAAGATATTTTAAAGCAAGCAGAGTTAGCCTAGGGAAGACTGACCAAGCTCAATTTGCATTTGTATGTGTTCTAAATCACCCAGCATTAAAGTCAAGCAGACAAATCAAGGACAATAAAGACGTTTGGTTAAAAATACATATCAACATTTACTGAAGGTATAGCAATCTTAATCTATATATTCAGAACAAATCTAGGTCCTTAAACAACTATCCCAGCCACAGTTGAATATCATTTACTTTTAGGAAAACAATCATATTTGTATTACTGTATATAGATACTAGAAGTCTGGAGACCACAGTTTGTTTCAGATCATCATGTAGAATAAGTCTCTACTCCACCATTCCACTCCATTACTGTCTATCTAAATTTTAGATAGCACCTGGACAAGTATGGGGCTTTTTCTGGCAGGGATATAGATGAGGAGAGAAAAGTTGTATCTGTCTAATTTATCTCCTTGCTTAGTTCATGTAACTATTTTTTTTAACTACTCTGCCCCCTTCCTTCAGCCCTCTCACCTGTGACCTCCCTGCTTCCCTACTATGTGGAGCTTTTATTCCCATTCAAACTGTACATGGTGAATGGTGAAAGGTTTGGAAACCATGACTTATGAGGAGAGACTTAGGGAGCTGGGTATGTTTAGCCTGGAAAAAAGACGGTTAAGAGGCGATATGATAGCCCTGTTTAAGTATTTGAAGGGGTGTCACGCTGAGGATGGAGCGGGCTTGTTTTCTGCAGCTCCAGAGACTGGAACACGGAGCAATGGATGCAGGCTCCAGGAACAGAGATTCCACGTCAACATTAGGAAGAACTTTTTGACAGTAAGAGCTGTTCGGCAGTGGAACACACTCCCTCGGAGCGTGGTGGGGTCTCCTTCCTTGGAGGTCTTTAAACAGAGGCTGGATAGCCATCTGTCGGGGATGCTTTGATCAAGATTTCCTGCGTGGCAGGGGGGTTGGACTGGATGGCCCTCGTGGTCTCTTCCAACTCTGCAATTCTATGATTCTATGAAAAATATTTTTTAAAAAAGTCTAGCTTAGAATCCCTGCACATCCACTGAGTATTCAGCCATGCTTGAGATGAATTATGGTTGCCACCTCTTTTTTTCTGATACAGTCCTCAATCTTTAACTTCTTCTGTTGTTGTTGTCGTTGGAAACAAAGAGGCATCAGTGCTTGCAAAGTGATTAGTGAGAGAGGGAGCTCTAGAGAGCATGTCTGCCCTTTTGTTTCACATCTCCATTTCTTTCTTTCATCTATGTACTCAAGCCTTTGTTTCTGTCCTTCCTGTCTGCAGAGGTCACTTCCCCCCTCTCCCAAAATTTGGTTAGCCCTTTGTCTCCCTTTATCTGGGAAGGGAGTGTGCATGAGGCTCCAGACCTCATAATGGACACTAGTTAACATCCACACATGAGAGCCAGCTTTTAGGGGTTCTTCTAACAAAGTTTAGGTCAACTTCTTGTGTCTTTCTTCTTTCCTTATCCAAAGATGGCTTTTTTTTAATCTTACAAGAGCATCCTGAGTAATTTTTCCTGTTTCTATCAAATGTTCATATTGCACTGGCTCTGCTGCACTCTCCTTGATATAGATACCAAATACTCCTACAATTTTAATGTTGTTGTTGTGTGTCCTTCAAGTCATTTCCAACTTATGGCAACCCTAAGGTGACCCTATCACGGGATTTTCTTGGCAACATTTGTTCAGAGGGGGCTTGCCATTGCTTTCCTCTGAGGCTGAGAGAGCACAACTTGTCTAAGGTCACCCAGTGAGGTTTCATGACTGAACAAAGATTTGAACCCTGGTCACCAGAGTCCTAGTTAAAAACTCAAACCACTAGACTCACTCTTGTTATACAGTATGGCAGACAAGTATAATATGATCCTCTCCATACTGGGGAATAGCATATTTGTTGAGATTTCATTTGGTTTGCCCTTCCTAAGAACTTAACAAAATTCACCAATTTCTTTATTAATTAAGTAGACAAAAATTTTAAAAGTCTGAATATGGGAAACATCCTGAATTCTCCTGGGCAGTTGCACATATATAACTTATAATTACACATTAGTAACTGTTAGATATTCACAATACCTATGTAGCCCCTAGTTTAGGGGCTACATAGGGACCTGTGAAAGTCCCCCAAAACACACTTACCTTTAAGCAGCACTGGGATTAATGGGTATCCAACACCCAAACTACTATACCACACTGCATCTGCAATTATACTACAGTAAAATAATGACTAAAGAACCTCAACGTGCAAACCAATGACTAAATACTTGGAACATGGGGAAATTTCACAAGATGTAAGTAGAGAGAGTTTCTGAGACTCACTCCTGTATCCCACAATGTGTAAAAGCTACTCACTGAGCCACTGTGATATGTAACATAGTGCTGGTATCTGCTCTGTCTAATAGGTAGATTTTGCTTTGGATTTTTTTAAAGTCTGTTGCCGCCACACTTTCCGCCATCTGTGGCTGCTTTGCTGGGTCCTGAATTGTACGTCTGATCTCAGCAGGAGATGAATTCTTTTGCTTAGGCCCAGATGGTTCAATTTCTCCCTTGCTTTCTATCTTCATTACCAAACTCATTTTCCAAACCTGTCTTGAAGAGAACTAAGGAATGGCTGCAAAAACTTCACCCTGAAATGCTCCATTGCTTTTGGTCCAGGTTTCTGGGCAAAAGATTTCTGGAGAAAGGTTTAAGTGTCCCCATAAGCATCACGTCCCTCACATTGCCACTGTTTTGCTCTCAGTTGCTCCCTGCATAAGTGGCTTACTTTGATATAAGCAGAGTCAGGAATCTAATATGCCCACTTACACATAATGTGCAGCTCACCACTAACATCTGGAATAAGAGGTAGGGGGAACCATATTTCTGAACAAACCTGATCACTGATCACAAATGGTGGTTTGACTTCACCTCCATTGGACTGGTATCTGGACTGGTTTAAGGAATTTGGGGGGGGGGCTACAATGCTTTATTTTGGGGACCCCATATGTTTATCTCAGGACAATGTAACCTAACCTAACCTAACTTATTCACAGTACAGGATATTCAGATTATTACTAATAATGTTTTTGCAGGAGGAGGGTTACTACGGGGGCCCCTACAATGGTGGGGCCTCCTGCAGCTGCAGGTGCTGCAGGACCCTTAAACTGGCCCTGCCTGGTATAATGTGCTTTCTATGGGAGTATTTTTGAAGAGTCTCTAAACACATCAATGGAGACTTGACTGCTTCAGCCAAGCCACATCCCGCACATCTCTAGAAGAAAAAAACTAAGCTTGAGAACAGTTCAATTCAAAGTTACACAGAAGACTAGTATGCATGATGAAATGATCATACTGAAAAATGTGGTTTGGATGAACCACTTTTACCTAAGCAGTGGCAATGCCCTTCCTAACAGCACTGAAAATAAACCAATGTTTCCAAGAATACTCAAACGCCACCTGTCCCTAGTTACACGGCAAGGCTGGCTAGGGTTTCCTAAGTTTAATTGCCTCACTTTGCCCAATGGTAGGCCACTGGGCAAAGTGAGGCAATTAAACTTAGAAAGCACATGCTGGGAGGAGGCAGAAAGTTCTTGAAGGAGAGATCTGTATTCCACCAGGCTCTCCTCTACTCTCTGTGTTCATCTTCTGCCTTCGTGTGCAACAGAGGACAGAATCTCACTGCCAGTATTGAAAAAAAAAATCACCTGCCCTTCCAGTCAACTTTTCTTCATGAAATGAGAGGTATCTTCCTCTTTGCTTTGGAAAGCAAAACATCTTGGGCTGGCTCTCATGCTGAGTCATACTCTTCCAGAGTGGATTATTTTCTACACTAGCCATCATTTTGGTCCCTCTTCCTTCTTCTCTACCTTGTTCCTGTTCTTTCTAGGTCTTGTTATATCTATTGTGAGTTAATTTTCTCTACTTTGCCAGGCAACCTGGAGGCCTGCAGGCAAACAGAGAGGAGGGCTATGTTTATATTTAACAAATAAATAACAGCAGTCTGTGACTTGTCCTCATGGACTAGTGGCTCCTAGGCCACAGGTGTCCCATACAAATGAAATTTGCATTAAATCATGTGCATGGGGCCTATGTGCTTTGAGTATGGAAAGACTGGAAGGAACAGATGACCACGTGCACTCAGCTTCTCATGCCAATATGGCACCAACATAGAAGCAAGCTAACTCACCAGACGGGGCCACAAGACTCAAAACTGGTCAGTCAAAGAAAACAGACTAACCAAGAGAACTTCTGCTTTGTGTGGTAGATTGACTTCAGCCACCTTCCTTTGCTTCCCTTAATTCTTTCCTTTTGATCATGTTGGTTCTGAACATTGAAGTGTAACTTTCCAAAAAAAACAACACAGCTGGGCTGAGATCTGAGCGTGTGGATTTCCTGAAATCCCACTTTCTTTTTATCAGACACTTGAGGAGATTATTTCATTTGCCTTTCCCCAGCTGGGCGCAGCTGTTGCATGGACAGGGTTTTTTTTTTTCTTTTCCTCCTGTTGCCTGTGTTTTTAATGCAGAGGCCAGTGGAGCTCCTTACACTTTACCCTCTATTGGCTTTTTGCTTGATCCTTCTTTTGTGAAATTCAAACCCTAGACTAGCTTCAGATTTCAGCCCACTGCTAAAGACTTTAGGCTTGTTGGACCTGGCTGGAATTCCATTGTAACTGTATCTTTTGGCTTCATCTCTGGGCAGTCTAAATAATGCTGGGAACATAGCGCTGATGAAAATACTGCCGTCAACAAGTTGCCAGCCAGAAGTCCAGTATAACAATGGCTGTGTTTGTCTGGGGATGCTGGGTGCAATATGTTAAACCAAGTATCTTTCACCCAAAACTCAAAGCACAGCTGAAGCAAACTTTCACAGAATGGTATTTGGACTACGTACTTTCCCCTCTTTTGCTGTTGAGTTTCTGGATGTACTGCAGGTGAAGATCATACTGAGATACCGACAAGCCATCCTCGTCTGACAATAGCCCCTTTCACACATTCACAGAATGCACAAAGGGATGAAAATGGGATTCTGCCCACTAGTCCAATGATAAAGCCAATGATAAAGACATATAATTGAATACAAAAGTCTGGACTGTCCATGTCATCGTATTTCTGTCTATGTATGGTTGAGAAAGCTGGACAGTAAAGAAAGCTGATAGGACGAGAATCAATTCAGAAGAGTTCTGTGGATGCCCTGGACAGCCAAAAAGATTTTAAAAAATGGGTCCAAGAACAAATAAAACCAGAACTCTTCCTAGAAGCAAGCCAAGATGACTAAACTGAGACTGCCATACTTTGGCCACATCAGGAAATGACATGACTCATTAGAAAAGACAATAATGCTTGGTAATGTGGAAGGCAGTAGGAAAACAGCACATTATAGAGGGATAGACTCAATCAAGGAAGCCAGTCCCTGAGTCTGCAAGACCTGAGCAGGGCTGTTGATAACTGGGTGTCTTGGAGGTCACCATAAGTTGAAGTCAACTTGACAGCAATTACCAACAACCCACTAGTCCTGATCTCCACAACTTCAGATGTAGGCATGGATAGGTTTGTATCTAAGTCTTTCATGAATACATGTGAACGCATTTAAAAACACCAAAACCCCTTAATTTGCAAAGTAAACAAACACGCGAACACTTAAACAAACCTAAAAACATGCAAACAAACTGGGACAGTTCATAAAAAGAGCGTCCTATGGATAGTTTTCACATTCTTACCCAGACGTTTCTCTCCAGGAATGGGAGTGGGGGAAAGGATCCCCCAGTCACACTGTAATCTCGCAATTACAGTGGGATGTGTTTTTGCATGCTCTTCAGTACTGCAAAAAGAGAGATATTGAGGGCAATTGATGGCTTGCCCCATCAATTAAAAGCAACACCTTATTTGTGGCTGGAGCACAGATTGACCACACGAACATGACAATGTCGTGCAGTAGTGGAAACCATCCATGCTACCATAATGATGTAATTGTGCTATTTTTGCTGTGTCACATAAAGTCCTTTGTGAATTTGCAACTATGTTGCAGAAATGCAATGAAACCCTGTTAGTGAATTGCATATCCAGGAACCAGTAAGGGTGTTCCAGTCTGCATTGGGTGCTTCTGATTGGAACTGAGTACTCTTGATGAGGATTAGGTACTTCTGGTGCACACTGACCACTCCTGTTGCTCTCCAGTGCTGTCCATATATTCAGTGTCCAGATGCACATTGGGAGTACCCCAATGCACATCCATGTCCATTGCCCATCAGGGCCATGGCACATCAGTCACTTCACCGGCTACTACTGTACAGCTGATGCCCACACATTGTAATGTCATGGCAGCCCATAGGTGAATATGGACATTCCAAAACTACTCAATTCTGTGTCTGCTTTGCTTACTGCACTCTGAAGAAAAGCGGCGAGGCAGCAAGAATGTTCCATCTTCCATGCTGCCTTACTGCATGGAGTTATCGGTTTTTTCTTCAGGTCCCATGACAGACCCAGGTAAAATGGAGTCTTTTTGCGAACCATAAACACACATTAGCAAAAAGATGTGGTTTTAGCTCAGTCCCCCACAGGACCAGAATGAAAGAAAGCTGGAAGAATGGTGGCGTCATGAGGTAAGGCAGCAGGGAAGTAGAAGTAGAAAAAGTGCTGCCTTGTCACTTTTTTTTTAAAGTGAGATAAGCCCCTAGGTCCCATGCTGAATTTCAGCCAACATCTCTAGAAACCTTAGAAACAGCCTCCCTTAGGTGTCAACATCCATAAAAATGAATAGACAAGAGTTACAGTGATGACACAGAAGAGACCAAAAATTCCTTTGCCAAATATTTTCAAGGCAGTGATTCATGCCACTTTTATTAAGCTAGTAAAATAGACAAAGAGGCACAGATACAGTATGCACCACACACACACACACACACACTACACTGACCTTTTTAATTTACAAGTCAGTCTCCTCAAAAAGTTCATTTTAAAAAATGGCCAAACAAAATATACACAATGCCTGAACAAAAGAATGAACACCCAGACTATGATTGGATGAAGATGACTCGTGTGATGACAGAATATAATTATCTGGGAAATGAATCAAGGTAAGGGAGGCCTGACTAATCAAGAGAAACTCTCATCTTTCTTGAAGTCAGAAACCCCATGATTCACTGGTACACCGGCAATGCCAGCAAAAAAAATGGCACAGCCAATCTATTGATGGCTTAAGCCCCATGCAGCTTCAGACAGCACAAGAATAGGGCAGCTACAAATTAGCAAAGGTCAGGGACTCACAATCTGAAGGCAATTTCAGAGTCAAAACACAGTGTTACAAGCAAGGTGTATAAGCCAAAGCCCAAACACAGGTTCAGCATGAGAAGCAAGGTCCAAAGACAGTCCAAACACCATAGGAACTAGTAAACACCCAAGTGGTCAAAGGATGCCATCAGTGGAGAACCAATGCAAAAATATTTTTCCAATACTCTGTGCCTAGAACCTAAATATTTTTAAGCCTGAACCTTCAACCTTCATCCAGAGTACAGCCACAGGTCACTAGTATTTCCTGTAGAATTGGTTTGCCCAAGAACATCCCGTTAATGTTCTTTATTCTTGGGAAGACCATCATCAAGCAGGTGACTGAACCTGGATACCCAGGTGCTCACTTGGCAACCCCCTCTGATTAAGAGATGGAGCTATATTAATATCGAGAGAGAAATTCAAGTGCAACTTCCTCAAATGCCTCAGATCTCCCTGATCTATCTTAAGGCATGGGGTACATTCAAGCTACACAATTATTGCAGTTAGGCAATACTTTAACCGGCATGGCTCCATCTTCTAGGTATGGGGAAAAGGTGACTGATGGGTCACATGTGGCCCCAACCCTCAGTTTTGTGGCCCCTGAAGCACTTGAGTGACCCTCAAGGTCCACTCTACCCCTCTGGATGTTTTTAAATGCCACTATGTAGTCAAAATGAACCTCAAACCAGCTGCAAATGTGATGGTTTCAGCTACCCACCCATGCAAAATCCTCTGTGGGGACAAAAAAAAAAAAAACACCCTGAAAACAAAAAACAAAGAACATTTTTTAAAAAGTTGGCCAATGGGGGACAAAAACCAGCTCAAATGGTGCCTGAACTCAACTGTCTAGTCTAGTGCATGACCTAGGACAACCTAATTTTAGTGAGACCTTGAGAGTGGTACAGAATATGCCCTTTTGTTCTGTTTCAAAGGGTAGTCAGGCAAATCTCTCACAACAATACATTACACGTGTGCACCAGTGTGGTTCAGAGTCTGATTCAGTCATTCTGAAAACAGACCAATAGATCTTGGACCAATTTGAAACCCATCTCTTGATGTGGCCTGAGGCCTGAATGTGACTCTTGATTTGGATTTCCAAATCTCCATGCTTCCCATTAACTTTGGGGCATATGGCCTCTTGTAAGGTGATCACCCCTTCCAAATTAAAATGATTACAGTTTCCCAATTTCAGATAAGGAAGTTCATGGATTTCTGTGGTACACACCTTTAAATGTTGGTTTCTTTTTTAAAAGAGGTGCCACTGCAAACCTTTTTTTCAAAAAGTTTCTTGGCAGAATTGGGTGAAATTTGCAGGACTAGTTGGCCCTCCTGAGGGGATTGTACCTACCAGGTTTCAGAAGCATGCCCTTAATGTACAGTGGGCCCTTGGTATCCACTGGAGTTTGGTTCTAAGACACATGTGCACACCCGTGGATACCAAAATCCATGGATGCTCAAGTCCCATTATATACAATGGTGTAGTAAAATGGTGTCCCTTATAGAAAATGGCAAAATCAAGGTTTGCATTTTGGAATTATTCTTTTGGAGAATATTTTCAAGCCATGGATGGTTGAATCCATAGATGCAGAACAGTGGATCCAAAGGGCCAACTGTACCTGGTCTGTGATTGCGTCCCAGAATCCTCTTCAGCACCTCTGCCACTAACTCACTACATAGCTTTAGCCAAACATTTTGTGTCAATCTCACAGCACTCTCATCTGTAATAGGGGTACAATAGTACATTGCCTTATAGGATTGTTGGAAGGATGCAGGGGTTTCTTTCAGTTCGTAGAGTCTATGTTGTTGTACACTTGGTGATAGGATGTGACTGAGCAGAGATAGCTGAGCTTTTCACAAATGTTCTGCATCAAGTAACCTCAGGAATATGATGTATCTCTGAGTCTCCTTTTCTGTTAAGCACAACAAGAGTACCATCAATATCAGCTTCTCTGGGAAGTATGAACTCCAGCCCCAAGAAAATTTTGAGCCATTCATGAAGGCAATTGGTCTATCTGATGAGCTGATTGAAAAAGGCAAGGATATAAAAAAGCATATCTAAAATTGTGCAGAATGGGGAGAAGTTCAAGGTCACTGTGACAACTGGTAGCACAGTGCTGATGAATGAGCTTACAATTGGAGAGGAGGCTGAGATGAATACTCTAATGCAGTGTTTCTCACCCAGGAAACCTAGGGTTCCCCAAGAGGTTGCTAGGGGTTCCTCAAGAGATTGTGATTATGGGGGGGGAAGCAATAGCAGTATATAGAATGTTTATGCAGGGGTTCCCTGAGACCTGAAAATTATTTCAAAGGTTCCTCTAGGATAAAAAGGTTGAGAAAGGCTGCTCTAACAGGAGAGAAGATCAAGTCCATTGTTCAAATGGAAGGAGACAATCTCTCTCTCTCTCTCTCTCTCTCTCTCTCTCTCTCTCTCTCTCTCTGGCTTTTCTTCACAAACGAAGATTCAGGAAGGATTCATCCCATGTTTTCTGCAAGCGTGCTGATGACTAAAAAGGCCAATCCGATATAAACAAGTCCGGTTGCAGAAAGCACAGCAGAAGGTCTCCTTGGGGGATGTTTCCAGGTTGTGATTCTTTCTGCATTGTCGTTTCTCTTCAAGACTTGTTTGGCATGAGTTCTCAAATAAGGCTGCAGCATTGTTGATAGTGCGTCTCCATGCCTCCCAATGTGAGGCCATGGTGGACCATTGTTGGTGATCAGTTTGGCTGAGCCTGAGATGTTGTTTCAGGGAGTCCTTGTATCGCTTTTTTGGAGCGCCCCTCTTACACTGACCTGTGGCGAGTTCACCATAGAGTACTATTTTTGAGAGACGATGGTCCTCCATCCTAGAAACATGCCCTGCCCAGTGCAGCTGCGTTCTCAATATCATGGCCTCAATGCTGGTGATCCCTGCTTTGCTCAAGGACAGCAACATTCGTCACATAGTCAGTCCAGTGTATATTTAGGACTGTGAGTAGACAGCGCTGATGAAAGCGCTCGAGGAGCCGTAGGTGGTGGCGATAGGTGACCCATGCTTCAGATCCATAAAGGAGAATAGACAGTACGATGGCTCTATACACACTGATTTTTGTGCTTTGCCTCAGGTGTTTATTGCTCCAGACTCTTTTGTGAAGTCTTCCAAATGCACTATATGCCTTTGCTAATCTGTGATCGATCTCTTTGTCAAACTTGGCATCTGAGGAGATGATACTTCCCAGGTGATGGTGGTAAAGCTGAAGGACATCACATCTGTAACTGAACTAAAAGGAAACACAGGGATTTATCAGATGCCCCTGTTACAACGTTCTTTTGCCACCATAAAAAAAACTATTTTTATGCCAGCAAAAGAACACCCCTCCCCACTGCACTTACCTCCTTTCCCAGCAAAGGCTCTGCCATGAATGAAGAGGAAGTGAACAGTGCTCAAAAATTAAAAAAGAAAGAAATGTCAAAAAGTTAAAGTAAACGTGCACGCACACACACACACACACTAAAAAAACCTCCAAGTAACCCAAGGAGGGTAAAAAAAAAGTTCGTCACTTACCTGGATGTCCCAGTCTAACCAAGAAGTGTCCATGCTGGTCCGTCCTTTGTTGGGGTAAGTCCGAGATTTAATGGGACAGAAGTATTGCATGCCAGTAATGCTAGCAAAAAAGCAGCAGGGAGATCTATTGACGGCTTAAGCTGTCAATTAAAAACGATGGTTTGGGGTCTGTTTTTAACTGCAAAAGGGCGATGTCGTCTGATCCACACACCTTTTTGTGGTTATATGGCGCCATGTTTTCCATATCTGATAAAGTCCACTATCATTAATACAGTGAGTGTGGGTGACATCCATTACAAGAGCATCAATAAGAGAATCTAGATAACCTAGGTATTTCAACACTTTTACTGTGTAAAAGAGATATAATAAAGAGTTCTTTATTGTTGTTTTTAAAGGACTATGATGTATCTCTATAGTTACCCAAGATGTTAATTCTTTCTGATTGCATGATGCTGCTTCTTGGGATGGCAACTTAGGCAAAAGCACTGGAGAACTTTACTTGGGGCAACAGCAGCCAGTCTGAACTTGAAAACCAAAATTATAGCACTTTTAAAAGAACACTAAGATCTCTAGGTCAGCAAGAACCTTCGGCAGCTTTCAACCAAGTTCCCAATAGTGGGATGATGGCTGAAAATCTCCTTAAAAGTCTAACGTTTTAAGTCTATGATTATCTGTTTCAGGGAAGGCTCTGGGTTACTTCAAAAACAAGTTAAGCTTTCCAAACTCCTTACACGGAGGTGGGGGACCCTTCGCTGGAATCTGGCAAGAGGTTCACATTTTTAACATCCGTTTCAGAGCTTTTATCTCTTTTCTGTTCCCTGCTGATTTATGCTTCTCAGGGTTTTATCTAAGCTGTTGCATCCCTCCTCCCTATGATTTATTCCCCCTTCTATGGTTCTGCAAATAAATGCATTAAATGTTCAGCCTGGCTGAGCAAAGCAGTCCTGCCGGTGGCAAGCAGGAGAAGGGTGCGGAGAGATTCTGTTCCTTTTGAATGCCAGGAGATCATTTTCTTAAATTCTGGCCTTGGAACTATTTATTTATTTATTTATTTAGGTCACTTAAATATTGCCTCCTCCCACAAAAGAAAAGCTTCCACACAAGGAGGACAAAAGGGGGAAAGGTTGGCCTATCATTTGGAAATGTCAATTTATATGTATTTTTTAAAAATGTTGGAAATGTTTAACATACTTTAAATAGAACCACAGACATCTCACTATAGTGTGGAAGACAGTCATCAAATGATCTATCTCAGCATATTGTTCATACTTGAATAGGTGGTGGGCAACTTCAACACCTCTGCTCTCTCTTCTTATATTTTAATGTGTCTTAACTGTACATTGGCTGGACAGTCCTTCAGATAGAGCAGAAATGGACAAAACGTCGCCTGCAGAATGCACCCCCTTCCCCTTGCTTTTACACCCCAACCATCCTCACCCTCACTAGCATGATATTTGCCAATGCTGAGATGAATTTCAGTATCACAGTGTGTGTGTGCATGCACCTTCAAGTCGCCTGTCAACTTATGGTGACCCCATGAATTTCATAGGGTTTGCTAAAGCGAGGAATACACAGGCAGATTGCCACTGACTCCCTCCCTACAGCACGCGGTATTCCTGTCAGGATAATATCCCTTTAAGTGTAATAAGAAAATGTTGAAGCAACAGGCCACTCTATGTGCACAGCTGTAGCTAGGCAGAAGCTGACTAGCCAAACACTCCTATAAAGATATACTCTGTGTGAGTTACTATAGTGGGCTGGTGTTGTGGAGTGTTTGGAGAATTGCTGTTGGATTTGTTATTGAGGTTTGCTGTATGTATTCTGTGTTTGTTTTGTACTGGAACTGAAGATAAAGCCTCCAGAAGGACCTTGCTGTTTGTAAGTCTTCTTATTGTGGGTAAAAGTGGGTCAAAGCAGTGATAAAGCCTGCTAGCTGAATCCTTTGGTTTTCAAGCCCTATTCTGCTGCGTAGTTTATCTGCTGTTTGGCTACTTCTAGGTTTAGTTTGTCCCCAGGCTGTGCCAGGTACCTCTCAGTGAGCCCATACTGAGCGGACCATTCCTTCCATCCAAGTACTACGCAAACCTGACACACACCCTTAGCTTCCAAAGTCAGACAGTATCTGGTGCCTTCAGGGCATTTAGGTGGCAGTGATAGCTGAATAAGTTGCACTTATTTTTAAAGCAATGTGTGCAGATAGCACACACCTTGTTTTAAAAGCAGAATTGTGCTCCCAGAAAAGAATATACATGTTCCATTCTGCTGAGTTTTTAACTTTCTACCTAAGAGTAAAGCTGCGAGGATATTCAGCACAGCTCAGCCTATGTAATTAATGTTATTCTCAATGGAAAAAGTTTTCTAGGAAATGTGTGATGTCTTACTGATGTAAAACCACTGTAGAACTATTAGACTCTTCAGCAGGGCATTTCTAATTAGGACCATCTTTCCCTTGGGGAAGTTATACTTGAGCAGAATGACCCAATGTTTGTGGTTCAATAGTTTGGGGCTTCTATATTTTCACAGTTTAATGTTCCTCTCCGAGGCACGAAGAAATTCTTTGAGACATCTGTTCCTAATATCTCTCAGTACACATTTATTTATGTTGTGTTATTCAGTTTATTTAGTAGCATAATGGAGTACACACACACCCTGTTCAAGAATGCTGACTGTGAAAGGATAATAAGAATTCATACAAACTCATTCATCATTTTTGGATTTTTCACCCAGTCAAGCATCATTTCCTGAGCATACGAATGGCTGAAATGGTACAATGCTAGTTAAATGGCATTGCAAACCACTTGTCAGATATTTGTTCAGATGTTAACTGCTACTGTAAAACAGTTGCACTCAAATACAGTGGGTCCTTGGTATCCACTGTGGTTTGGTTCCAGGAACCCACCCACCCCCCATGGATACCAAAATCTGTGGATGCTCAAGTCCTATTATATGCAGTGGTGTAATAAAATGGTGTCCCTTATATAAAATGGCAAAATCAAGGTTTGCTTCTTGGGTTTTTGTTTGTTTGTTTCTTTTGGAGGGGGGGATATTTTTCAAGTCATGGATGGTGGAATCTGTGGGTACCAAATCCATGGATACAGAGGGCTAACAGTACATTTTAAAGAATATTATTTATTTAAATACAAAGAATGAATATCAGTTTTTCATACATCTAGAGAATAATGAGATGAGTCAGGAAATTATCACATGAGTCCCGTTGTTGCTGCAATTGCGTTTGCAAAAGTGAATGGATAGAAACCGGTTTGGCAGCCTTCAGTATCGTATATCCCTTCAATAGTGCACCTGGGACTGCTTCAGCCACTGACGACCCCTTGGGTCTCTTCTGGACTCTCCCTTAACCCTACCTCCTTGCCCTATTGCCCTACCCTGCATGCCTTTTGTGGGTTTTTTTAATCATTTTTATGTTTAGTTGTAATGCAATTTGGCAATTATGGCACTGCAATTTACTGAAATAAAGAAAGTGAGGGGTGGCCTGTTTGGAGATAGCAGGAAGGAGTAGTGAAGGGAGAGAGAGGAGGAGACTGAGACCACATGTGACTGCCGAATCTTGGGACTGCAACTGGAGATGTTTATCACACCTGAGGATTCTTGGCATGGCAGTGCAATTGGGAGCTGGCTTGGGATGTGCCTGGCCAGGCCACTCAGTCAGTGTGTTGTAATGGTCAGAATGGTTGTCAAGGTTGGGTGGTCTGGGCTGTAGTCCGAGGGGAACCAAGAGCCAGAAAGAGTGGGATCAAGCCACAACTGCCAGTCCAGATTAGAGGGCAAACAAGGCAACAGAGGAATGAGTGCAGATGGAAGAACAAACCAGGAGGCTGAGCTGAGGAGCAATTTTGTGACCGAAGGACAAAGTAGGAAGAAGGAGTGGGCCAGAAATCAGAACCTGTAGGAGTAATGAGTCTAAAAAATAAAATTGTATTAAAAAATTCCAGGATCTAGTCCTTTAAAAAACAAAACAAAATTATCTTCTTTGAAAAAGAAAGTTAAAAATCATTTACTTTTAAATTCATGCAGAGTGCAACTTAGGAATGCTAAGACAACCTCAATTAACATTTAAAAGGTGTGTTCAGAGGTCTGAGATCACTCAGTTAAATTAAACTCATTACAAAACAAAGGAGTCAGTTTAAAATGCAAATCAAAAGTTTACTGAAAACTGACTAAGAGTATTTAGGGTAGGAAAACTCACCAGCCTACAGCAGTAAGAGGCTGCATGGTGAACATCATGGCATGGTTGCAGGAAAGATGGCTAAACAAAGATAATAAGGCTTAAGATGGCTTAAGATGGCTACAGCCTCATGGAGACTCTCACTTAAAAGAGAACTTACACAGAGCAATAAAATTTAAATTAGGTCATGTGTGGGATGACCCAGCACTCCAGTTGGCTGGCAGTGCCCAGTGAAATAAGAGAAAGGGAATTTTGGGAGAACAAAAGCATGCAGGGAAAAACCCTAGACTTATCTTAGCATGTGAATGAGGTACACAAGATTGCTTTTACATTACAATGATTATTTCCCCACATGCTACAGAACCAAACAATGAACAAGGATACAAGTGTAGCTTAGAAAGTTCCTCTTGGGGTCTACAGTGGCTATGCTGGTTGTAAGGTTCTGGGGATTGTAGATCCAAAAAGGAACTTGTCCAAGCTCTGGATACAAGAACATATCAGACCACAACACACCTGTTGTGTAGAGGCTCAACAAGCAACAGTCTACTGGAACAGGAAGTCCTTTATACTCCTTCTGGCTCAGGTGGATCCAATGGCAAGCCTGGGTGGGTGAAGTCAGTCCTCAGCCAGAGGTAGGGCTGCCAGATTGAAAACGGAGATGCTTCTTGCACCTTTAATGGTGGTTGTAGAGCAAAAGGGCTAAGTATCCTAAAGGCTCCAGATCTTGGAAGCTAAGCAGGGTCGTCCTTGGTTAGTACTTGGATGGGAGACCACCAGTGAATACCAGGTGCTATATTTCATAGGAAGGAACTGGCCAAACCACCTCTGAGTATTCTTTGCCTAAGAAAACCCTGTGACATTCATGGAGTTGCCACCGGTCGACAGGTGACTTGAAAGCACACACACAGCAGAGGGAACTTCATCAGATGTTGCTTGGCATGCAACCAACAAGCAGTATCTGCTGAAATTCCCTCTTCTGCACAAGCATTGAATATACAAGAGACACATCTAGTTTGCACTCCTAAGGGATTTCACCGAAAAGACTGCCACTCATAGCTCACTGGCTATCCCATGAGGGAACTGCACTTAGATGTAACAGGTCTTTACAGTGTGAAACTGGGATCTGGGAAAGACAGGTTCCAATTTCCACTCAATCGGGGGATTATAGGCCCATTGCTATCAGCTTGATCTACCTTGCAGGGTGGTTGTGAGGATTAAATGGGGCAAATCCATGTGTCCCACGCTTTATTCTATGGAGGTAGAATACAATGAATACCTGTACATATAACTGGAGGATATTCACCTACAAAATACACAGCAAAGAATTTTATGAATGTCTGAAGGCAGATTCCTTTCATTTTTTAGCGCTTGGACTTCCCAGAAACATGAGGCACAAACACTAAGCTTTATCCATTTCTATTTGTATTATGTTTAATTGCCTCTTTTGCATTGGGCCCCACACATTTTAAGACTGCTGTTATTTACTCCACCACCACCACCCCAAAAAAACCCTCTATTCATTCTTTGGGAAGAACCACTGTTGACATCAACTGGGTGTATCACCAACTTTCAGCAGAATTTTTATTGAGCAATTAAAATTGTCTTTTCCCTGTTATGTTTTCTCTTATCAGTGACCTATGGGGTATCAATGTCTGTGTGCCTTTTCAAGGCAGATTTTTGTTTGATCTGCAGGTTCTAAGAAATGAATCTAATTCACATTTGTTGGCCAAATATGTAGATTGCGACATCCTTACTCTTTGTACCACATATTTCTCTCAATGTTGTGAGGCACTTCTTTGCTCAAAAGTTGCATACAAAAATATGTGCACGATGTGTATTAGGGGAAGTTGTGCACCACAATGCTATTATTTAGGGAAACCTCTGAGAAAAACAAATGCAAATTTTCATTTTTTTTAAAAAAAAGCACAAATTGGATGGAACAGCTTTATGATGGAATAAAATCTTAAAATACAATGGACAGGATATAGACCAGTTCATACACACACACACACACACACACACCCTTTTGCAGGCCTTTTCTGGAATTCTATAAAAGTGGGTAAGGTAAACATACAAGGAGAGGAATGCTTTGCTTCCACATTGCACAGTTATAGCACTTTGATTCCATTTTAACTACCATGGCTGCATCCTGTAGAATCCCGAGGGTTGTAGTTTGGTGAGGCACTAGAACTAGAGCTCTGGCTGAGAGCTCTAAATGTCCCTCTTTCAACTAAAAATCCCAGGAGGCCATAGGATGGGACCATAGCCGTTAAAGTGCAAGCATAGTAGGTACTATACGTGTATAGCGTGAGAGGGCCCCTACTTTTTAGGACACCCGAACAGGGCTTATTGTAGATGTAGATGCCAATTACAGGGTTGTATACAAGGCTTAAGCCCTAACAGGGACACATACGGTATATGGTGGAGAAATCTCCACTAGAGCAACACAAAATCAAGAACGTTCCTTTACTTGTTTTATCTTGCAGGCTCTAAGAAATGGGTGGGAACTGCCCAACCTTCCAGATGTTGTTGGAGTGCAACTCCCAGCATAGCCATTCTCCACTGACTATGCTGGCTAAGGGTGATGGGAGTTGCAGTCCAAAAAGACCTGGCCACATGATTCCTATTCCTGCCCTAAGAGCTAGGTAATTAATATTGCAAATTTTTAATAAGAGGGCTGCTCTTTAAAAATGTTAAGCTAGGTCCCACGGCACCTGATTCAGTTACCCCATCTCACTGCGGAACTCCTTAGCCCTAATTACCAGGGGCCCCATTCACATTACAGAATCATAGTGCTATCGTTCCATTTCACCTGCCATGGTTCTGTCCTGTGAAATCTTGGGGTTTGTAGTTTGGTGAGACACTGGAGCACTCTGGGTGAGAATGGCCTTCCCTGAATTTCCAGGATTCCATAGGATGGCACCATGGCAGTACAAATGGAGTAACAGTGCTATTATTCTGTAGTGTGAATGGGTCCCAATTCTTAAAGCAGAAAGGTGTCTTGATATGACATTAAAATTATAATGAACTTCCCTCTTTGCTTTCATCTTCACACTAAATGCTCTTGCTCAGGTCAGAATGTATCTGTGTATATCTCTACACTTTATACAGTACTCTTAGATCATAGCCTTATACTCATTGATCCCTTTGGAAATTCAATACAAGTTCTGCTACCTACTATACCCCAGAGGGGAAAACCTGCTTGCTCTGTGATTCATTCTTTCCTTCTCTGTGCTTTTAAGCTATCTGACATTTCAGGCCTCTTGTAGATGGCAAATTCCCACACGTCCAATTCTGACTACTGTGAATGCAGGGCTGCAGGCAAACTCCTCTGAGTCTGGGAAGGTTATCAGGCAAACAGATGCATTTTAATCTCAAGTACCAGGAGCTACCTGGGTCATTTATAAACTGACAGTCCCAGAGGAGGGTAAATTTCAATCAGGAAGAGCCAGAATTCAGCATTCTTGGCAAGGGTTTGTAGCCCTATGATGGAAATGTTGGAACAGCCATTTAATAAAGACCATCTGGGAGAATCATTTGATCAACGATCTCTTGAGCAGCAGCAGAGGTATCTGCTTGGGGCTGAACTGGCAGTATTGCATGGCTGTGTTCAGATGTGAGATGTTATCCAAGATTTGGAGGAAGCATTGCAGAGCTGTTGTGGCTTGTTGTACATCTGTCTGTTGTCTCCACATTGCCACTGTCTCTGTTGGTCAAAATGTGTACTTTGTGGGGGGTTCCTCATGTTGTATTTTACTATTGCATTTTACTTTATATCACTACAAAGACTGGCCAGGATCCAGTGATGAATTTATTCTGGATCCTTCCCTGAACTGGCAACCTCCCTGTTTCTTCTGCAGGCCCCTGTGTACCCTTAAAAATTGCTCTGGAAATGGGGAAAATTCTTAGGAATCCTTTTTGACACCACAGAGGTCTGCAGCAAGAGAGGGAGGTTCCAGTGTCACTCATATGCCACTGTACACCACACCACTTGATCTTGGGCACCATCTGGGAAAAACCAAAACTAGCCTTCAACATAACCAGCAGTGCTTATGCAATGAAGGGGTGCATAGCTGTCACAAACACCTATTGGGCAATAACTGTGACTTCATGATCACCACAAGCACACTCCCCTCCCCATATTTTGATGCTCCTCTTCAATTACAGTGAAATAGCTGGACATCTTCTCATTATCTGTGTGGAACCACCTCTTTTTTGTACCCTCCATGGGTAATTGTTGTTGTTGTTGTTTTTAGTGTGTGTATGTGCTCTTGTGTACTTTTTGTGTGTATTTTTCTTTTTCTTTTTGAATTTCCCACGCTCACATTTTCTTGTGAGAATGGGTGGGATTTCAGTCCAGGAAGTGAATGGAGCTCCGTTAGAGCTCCATTCATGCCTGGGCTGCTGTTGGATGCAAGAGAAGGTAAGTCTGATGGGGAGGGTTATTGTGCTGGGACAGGAACAGGTCTGGAGATTGTGGGACGGGAACACTTTTTGAGTTCTTGTCTGATAACCTCCTTAGTGTCAAAAATCGATCATTCATTTTTTTAAATAAAATTCTCTACAGAAAATGCATCCCCTTATTTCCTCCATCCAGGGTAGACCACTGCTGCTGCCTCACCCTTTGTATACCACTGGTTGTAACAATGAACATCGGTGCTCCCTCTCTTCCCAGAAACAAGAGAAAGAAAAATCCTTTTCTGTTGAAACATTCTCACAAAAGCAGGGAAGATTTCAGTGGCAGCCCTCAACTTTATTTCCTCTGTCCACAGAAGGGGTCCTTTGTGCCAGCTAGTGACCTTGTCATCCATTTTTGTTTGTTAGTTTTTCTGCGAGGCCTATCGTACCTTGTGGCAGAATTCACAGCCAAAGCGTCTTAAAACTCAGCCATGAGCATATCTTTTGCCCCTCTGCCTTTCTTAGAAATTTTTGTCTCGGACTCAAAAACATCCCCCATCCCCACTGGTTTAGACGGAGGCTGACATCCATCCTGAGAGGCAAGGAAAGCAATACCGACCCTTAACTAAATAATTCCCAGAGATGAGAAGCTTTGGCCATTTTCCACCCAGCCTGAGCCACGCCGCTAATCTGTTATGTCTTTTCCAGTAATTTAGCACATTAGGACAGTCCTGGTTATGCTCTGTTTATTTTTCTGATCCTCACAAAAACCATATTATAGCTGTAGGCTTGGGCAGAAGGGGAGGGAATGTCTTGTACTTAATACTTGTAATTGAGGGGGGGGTGATTGTGGAGGGAGGTACTAAAGCAAAGGGAAGGGTTTTGAAATTGTGTTTTCATCCCTACATCTGCCATACAGCTGGTAAAATTAATGTCACTGCTTAATGAAGTGGTTGATGATGTTGCAGCCTCAGGGGCTGGGGTTTGAAAGGACTGGTGTGACACCAGTGGTTGCTCTTTTTGGTGCTCTGTTTCATGAAGAAGTAGGACCCTTTTCATGGGAGAAACTCCCTGCAAGTAGCCTGTTAGCCCTCTGCTTCTTCACCTTTGAGTTTCCAACACCCATTGAAAGCTGCATCTCTCTCACACATTTTTTTTATGTTTGCTTACCTCAGGGGTGGGCAAATGTGTGGCTCTGGAGGACAATTTTCAACCTCCCCAAACTTTTCCTCTGGCCACGGCCGGGCGTCTTGTCTCCAAAGTATTTCCATTTTCAGCAATGTATTTCCAAATGGTAACCAGAAATGATGCAATGTCACCTCTGGTCACTATTTTGGTCAATATGTGGCAGGACATGGAGGGGTTTGGGTGAAAATCATCCTAAAATCCCACCTTTTAAAAAAAAGGGGGTGGGGTGGGGGCATGCCAGGAGGTGCAGAAGTGAGACCCACAGGTTGCATTGCCCTCACCCCTGGTTTAAATGTAGTGGTCACTTTTGCACAAGGTAGTTACTTAGAAATCACTGCAAAATATAAAGAACATTTCACCAAAACAGAAGGCAAAAGACAGCACACAGTTGCATGACACTTGCATATATCCAGCTTGTGGGGGCAATTAGCTAACACACATTAGAAACTGCTGAATGCAGTGTAGATGTGTAAATTGCTATTGCTTAAACAATTTGTAAGCCACTTTGGGAAACTTTGTGGCTGAAGAGTGGGGTATAAATACCTAAATAAATACCTAAATAAATAAATATACAATCTTAGAAATTATCACGGCAATTTAAATGAAAATATAGTACAGTATATGCCTCCATACTGAAGAAGACTGTGACCAAAAATATGTTCATCCTGCTGTCTATGTGCTAACTGTAAATGGGTGACTCGGAGACTTCTGCTCTCCATTCTTTGGATTCTTCATCTTTAAACTAAACTCAGACCAGGTGGCTCCTCATGTCCCTTTAATTGCAGCCGGATTCAGATGGCGCTGCTGCCGGGATGGGTGAAGGGCTGGCAGCTCAGTCTCTCCTCCTGTTCCTCCCAGTGACCACCATGAAGAATTAATAGTTCAAATAAGTGCACGATCACTAACACAAAAAGCATTTCCAGACGCTTGACAGCAAGCCTGCCCCTGCACACATTCAACCAATCAGATCTCCAGTTCTGCCCTCTCTGGACTGCACAACAAATAGAATCAGTTGTCCCAACAAGCAGGAATATGCATTTGCCTCACAGTTTTTTAAACACTTTAGGAAAAGCTGCAAACGCTTCCAAATATGTTGAATCTGCACGGGATCCCATTAGGACAAAAAGTATTTGCCTCAAAATCTATGAGCAGTATTTTCACCATTTAGACAAGCCCCTGAACTCTTCCTATAGAAGCCAAGATGATTAAACTGAGACTGTCATACTTTGGGCATATTGTGAGAAGACATGACTCACTAGAAAATACAATAATGCATGGTAAGCTAGGAGGCAGCAGGAAAAGAGGAAGACACATTCCAGATGGATAGAGTCAATCAAGGAAGCCATGGCCCTGAGTGTGAAAGACCTGAGCAGGGCTGTTGAAGATAGGGTGACTTGGAGGTCTCTCATTCATGAGGTCACCGTAAGTTGAAGTCAGTTTGATGGCAGATAGCAACAGCAACATCATATTAAAATACCATTTTAAGAAATTATCTAAAAACATAACAATAAAAATAAAAATAATGTACATCCCCCATAAAAAGAGCCCTTCTGTAGTCAATTAGTCATCAAGTGCCTGTTTAAATAAATTAGAACTGTATTTAATTTTATGTAAATGATGAATTTTTAATCATAAGTTTGAAAACATATTGGCTATCAAATATTGTAAAGATTTTTTAAAAAAACTATTGCATGCATCAGTAAAACCTACACAGCCCCATACCACTTTCCTTCTCTCTTTCAATAATTTAAGACAAAGTTGGCTTTGAGAGAGAGGAAGTTTGTTTACATTAGAGATTAATGTCAAATAAATGGGAAAGTTGATCCAAAGCACTCCCCCATTCCCTATTCTCCCCTGTCCTATGTTCACTTGTCCCCTGGGGCATGTTACTATCCCCATAGATATGTGGGAGACACACTTGTCAAATGACAGCCACTTCCTCTCTCTTCTTGGCTTTCTCTGTAGAGTCTAGAGAACTATGAAGAAGTTTTTAAAGATTTTTAAAAATGCATTTAGTTTCAGTTGTGGTTTTAAAAGAAAATCTCTTGCTCTCTATAAGAACAATGGCCAAGATCCTGGATCAGAGGCTACGATGACGGAAATTTTACAATGATGGAACTATATTGCTACTTGATATGCAACCATGCTAGTGGACTGCAGCAATACACAATAGGGCTCCATACAAGATGTCCTGTTGTGCAAAATCTCATGGTGTTATGTGTTCCAAAGCACAATGTGTCCTGAGGCACATCATGTGCCAATGCACAATGTGTCTCCATGCACATTGGGGAACATTCTGCATCTTACTATTCCGCAAAGCCATGCTGTTGGCCATTTCCCCCAATGGTCCCAGAGACATGTAGTTATGTCTCTGCTTGGCTCCTGAGAATGTGCAACATCACAATTGACTTTTATGTGATCATAAGCCAGTTTACAATGATGTAAAAACCCAAAAGGATGGCAGCCAACCTTGGTCCATTGCATGTGGAAAGGTTTTCTTCCTCGAGTACACACAGAACATAACTTTTACAGGCATGGCTTAGGGCCAAACAATACAGAGGAATAAATCACTTGTGATCTTTTCCTTGATGTTTCCTTGTTGTTATTTTTTGTCTTCTACAACAATCAGCCAGGCACTCTAAAACCTAAGATCACTGTGGAAGGGAGGTACTTCTTAACTTTCCCCTTGCTTGAGGCATCCATGCACAAAAACACACTAAAAATCACCCCCTCTTGCTGCTTTTCCTTCTTGTTTGGGCACCAAACCACTGAGAGGGAGATTTCTTTAAAGTAAATTAAGTAAGCATAAAAATACCAGAGAGGAGAAAATGGAGACATCCCTCTCCTACCCCAAAAAGATCAAAGATGGTGACCTCATCCAGCCTGGCCAAAAAGCTGCCAATGGCTCATCAGCTCGGCAGAGCTTTGGCACAGCTATACCCACCCTATTCCCTAAAAAGGTTCAGCAGCTTGAATATCTCCTTTAAAGTTCAGACTAAAACCAAGAATGGATTCCCCACCCCCACTGACATAGAAGTCACCAGCTGCCACTTCGTCTCAACCTTGCTGGGTGCATTTGATGGGCCCTGGAATCCAACAACTGGGGGGCAGCACACATTTCCCATCCCAGTGTAGCATTTTGGGTAGGGGTGTGATTCTTCACTAATTTTCTTCTCAAATGAAGCCATGAGTAATTTTTGCAATTTGCTTCCCGCTGCAAGAAAGCTGTGCTGTTTTGTTTTGTTTTGTTTTGTTTTGTTTTGTTTTGTTTTGTTTTTAAGACTATTCCTAATTCAGGACTTAATTAGTACAAAATTCACATGGGTTATTTTTTGCAGAATAACAGGGTTATCATGTTGCCTGCCCCCTTAGTTACATTTCTTGGTGCCTCTATGGACCTGATTAAGACTTAGACATGGTGGTATATTGCAAGTGCGTGCCTATTTTCTCCCAATCGCAGTGACGCTGTTTTGTCTCCACCATTTTTTTGTCTATTTGCATCTGTTTGCATCTATTGGAATGGAGCACCCACATAATTTGATAAGGGGCAATAGAGAAAAAATGCACAGCGGCACGAATGTCAATGTCCACATGTGCAAAAATGTACATCTACGTGCATTTCTGGGAAATTTTGAGGAAACCCGTGAATCTTTTTAACGTGCAGTTTGTGGACTTTTTAGCCTCCCTCCATCCAAATATCATGAATCTCATTCAGATTGCATTGGGACACATCATATTCTTTGCTAATTCTATGAGGAGTGTTTTCATCATCTGGACAACCCCTTAAACAGTACCACCTGAGGCTGTAGGGTTGCATGCCACAGCATGGTATATAGGCAGAACTAGTATAAACATCTCACAGTATTTCAGGGCTTTACAATCCAAGAAGAATGTCTGGTGTGTGGCTCTTGGTGCAGCCCCAAGAGAGTAACAAGTATGCTGTAAAGCTTGGGAAAGTAACTTTGTTGTCGACAACTCCCAGAATCCCTGAGCTGCTACAGCCACCAGCAATGCTGTCTGGGAGATTCTGTGAATTATCCTGCCCCCCAAAATGTTTTCCAATTTCTGTTTTGTCTTATATTGTGAGCACATGCACAGCATTCCTGCCACTTTTTAGAGGTCGTCTAAAAAGTGGGGGTGGTGGTGGTGTTGTTTTTAAAAAGTCATATTGCAAAGCAGCAGGAGACAGAATTCAAAGTTACTCCATCATTCTGTCTTGGAGAGTTAATGTTCTCCCTAGGAAGAGAAAACACACTTTGAGATTATGTCTGTCTTGGCGAGGCTGCCAAGCTAAATGCAGCTCAGCTCTGGACAGCGATTTCTTTATTTCTCTGGAGAGACCTCTGACAGTTCTAGAAGGGAGGTGGCCTCCTGCTCCAATAGGCCTCCCTTCAAAATCCCTTGCTTGTAACAGGGAGAGAGAGAGAGAGAATGGCACTTGGGTCTGCCTTGCCCCTATTATTTTAGCACTAATACTTTCAGCCTGTGTTTATTTTCAGAGAGCGGCAAGTGTCTACACTGATGACTAATCTGCACAGCCACACACCCACATACACACCACTGGCACAAGGGAGGAGGGAATCTCTGGTGCCTGCTGCACAGCACAGCAGTGAAGAGTGCGCATATTTGTTTTAGAAGTGTTGCTGGACTGGAGGCTGGACAGCTGAGATTGCCAACAGAGCAGCTTGTGAACAGGCCAAGTGCTGTGTTTGTTGACTTAGCTGAGTGGGGCTGGAGGTGTGGGAATGAGATGGAGAGGGAGAAAGACAAGTGCAGTCTTGACAAGTCCTCTCTCTCTAAATCAGAACTAAAATAAACAGCAGCAGTGAAGGGAAACAATGGCTTCTGGATGGGAAGCTTCTTCAACCAGCAGGTAGGGAGCTGGGGGCATTCCCCTGGCAGAGCCTTTTCCATGTTTCATGGATGAAATTACAGAGGAGGGACGTTCCTGTATGGGACACCCTTAGGGCAATTCCAGACAAGGCTTTTACTGTGCAATCCAGACTTGAAACAGCTTTTTTTGGTACTACAACTCCCAGAATCCCCTAGCTGGTGGACTGACTGAGGGATTCTGGGATTTCATTTGCAACCCTGCTATGATTTCCCAGTGTTTCTCCCATGAGGTTTTTTTTCCCCCTTACCAGAAAAGATTGTTAAGGAGGAAAAGATGCAATAGACACACAAGAGCCTCTCAATTGGTATCAATAAGAGGCCTCCCTCTGGAATACAGTAGGACCCACATATCCACTGGGGTTTGGTTCTGGGGTGGGGCATGGATACTGAAAACCGCAGATAATAGCGAACGCCATTGAAAATAATGGGACATCCGATTTAAAATACCATAGAGTTGTCTTGGAGGACCTAGAAAATGGCTAGAGGAAACACATTTTCTAGGGAGACTCTATGGTAAGTATGCTGTGTTGTATCCTGTGGATAATTGAATCAGTGGATATGGGGGTCCTGCTGTACCTCTTATTTCTACACCAGTAAACTCTTCCCCCCCCCCCGCCATGCAGCCTCGCTGGGGGGGATCTTCTCCATGACTCAGAGTCACGGTGTAGAAGACAGAGTATTAGGTTTGGAATATGGAGGCAGGGTTAAGATCCCTGTTTGATCATGAAAGTTACTGAGTGATATGGGACAAATGTTTCTTCTCCCCCCTACTTAGACTACCAAACCTCCCTTTATTGATTAATTTTATTATATTGATAAAGGTAAAATAGTATGGCATTCTATATACTCTTAGCTCATCAGAGGAAAAAGCAAATATAGATCTGGTTAATACATAATGGTGTAATGTTGTTCTAAATGACTAACACAGAAATTAATAGCCTAATTAGTTTGGCTACTCATACTGAAAAAAATGCAAGTACTCCATGTTTATTGCAACGGTCTAATCAGAAATTTCAAAGAATAACAACTTGTTCTTGGCATAGATCCCTGTATATTGTTCATCCCTGCTAGCACATTTATTTATGTTGTATTATAAAATCTTGCATACCTATAAATACTTATTTAGCTTTTTTTATTCTTGCAAATGAAGGAAGGTTTGTAGTGGACACATATTCTAGAAATCTTCTAAAGATTAAGTCCATGACACTCATGAGTTGATAGGTGCCTATTAAAATCCATGAGGCTTGAATACAGGTGATGGGCATAGTTGCTTAATTATAGTTCTATTTATTAAATTTCCTCTGCATTGATGCCCCCTGGGAGCATGGGAGAGAGGCTTGCGTACCCTAATGAAGTTTTGAGCTATGCTGGCGGTGGCATAACAGCCACCGGTAGGGTCTCCCATGCCAGACAGGTCAAAACCGAAAGGTCCAACAAAGAGCGTCAAAGGGCAGGATGGGCTCTCTAGCATTATGGCAACCATCCTAGGAGAAGGAAAATGCTAATCCCAAAACTGGGCAGATGGTGCTTGTCCAGCCCTGTAAGGTCAACCATCTAAGAGAAGGAAACTCTAATCAAACCTACGACCTGAGGACCTCGCTGCTACGTCCATGCTTGCAAGGCCACAGCAGATGAACCTTTGGTTTAAAGGGTGAGGTCAGTTCTGTGCACGCTGTGCTCCACCAGAAAAATCCATTGCACAGGCTTGAAGGACAAATCCAATTCTGAAAAAGCCCTGTAGCAATAGGCAAGGGACAAAACAGCAGGTGTAAAGATGCACTGGAAGCCGCAAACCCAACCCTGCATGCAGGCGGTTCAGGACTTTGGTCGCTTGAGGCTGACCCAGAATATGACAGACTTGTTCGGCAGCATCCTGAATGACCAAGAAGCCTTTTTTAAGAAGATCACTGCTTGCTCCATACCTTCTGCTGTGCTTTCTGCAACTGGACTTGTTTATCTCGGATTGGCCTTTTTAGTCATCAGCCCGCTTGCAGAAAGCGTGGGATGAGTCCTTCCTGAATCTTCGTTTGTGAAGAAAAGCCAGAGAAACTCATCATTATTCTCCACATCTTCCAATGGCTCACTAGTGCATTGGGATGAATAAGGATTTTGTTTCAGTTTTCCATTGATAAACTTCCAACAAAATTCACATATTTCTTCACCTTTAAGATGCAATAACTTGATATTTTAAAACACTGGATGTGAGAGAAAGTGAATCTGACCAATTTGCCTCTCTAGACTCAGGGCTTGGAGGGCTTTACTGTTAGACGTCAGAGTTTGAATCTCTATATATTCATATATGATAGTACTGAATAAGGTTTGCCATGTTGTTTTTTTCTGGGAAGTCATCTTTAACAAAGATCCTCACCATGGTGGGAATAGTTCGACCTATTGAATTTGGTCAGTTAAGGTAGTCGAGAAATTTGTTTGATTCCTTTTTGATAAGGGCTTACCCAAATTCATACCTATCTGAGAGGCAAATCGTGTGAGAGTTCAGGAGAAAAAAAAGGTTCAGGAGAAACTGACACGTTTTCCCATTCCTGCAATGAATCTGCTCATTCCCAGACAGCAACATTGTTCTGGATGTTTAAGACCAGGCTACGTTAACTGCTATGGCTGTCACCTATGGAATTCTGGGATTTGTTGTTTAGTGAAGCCTAAGAGCCCTCTGGCTGAGAGTTCTAAATGCCCCTCCCTAAACTGCAAATCCCAGGATTCCACAGGAGGCAGCCAGAGCAGTTAAAGTGGAATAATAGCTCTCAAAGGAGGAAAAACACCTGAAGGTTCAGAATGGAGAAAAGGTGAGAAGGATTCCTACACTTAAGTGAATAGGATTAAATGCATGGTTGTTGAAATCTTGTGTACATGATCTTCAGAAATTGGCCTGACAAGCCAGAAAAGTCCCCTTTCCGAAAAGTGGGCACCAATAGATACCAGCATATTCTTTTCCTGCAAGGCAAAAGTGAATCTCTCTTGAGCTTCTCATTTGTTTCCTACATTTGCAGCTGATGTGGGCAGATTAAATTAACCAACACAATGCGTACCTTTGTAGTTTGAAGAGGAAAATACCGCTTTCCCAGACTTATTTCAGAGGGAGTCAAAGGGGGGGGGTTGTTTTTTTGGTATCCTCCTCTCCAACTCTTTGATCCAGTTCACTGCTCATTGCAACTAATCTGAGACACCCGTAAATGCATCTTGAATTTGGAAGAGTTATGGATCCCACCTTTTTCATTAGCCACCTGGCACATAGCCAAAGATGATGTTCTGGCTTCTTTGCTTTCCAGATGTGATGTGGGAAAACTTGGAAGGTAGGATTCTGTTGGTCCTTGAAAAGAAAAGGAAAAAAACAACCCTTGGATAAATATAAAAGAAGAAAGAAAGGAAAAATGTAATGTAATGGATAAGTGAGTCCTGTAGAAGTCGATCCATCTTTATAAAGTTAACTCATCCCAGGAGAGAAATGGGAAGATGGAAACATACATCTACATTTCATCTGCAAAAGATGTTCTGTTTTGTAGAAGCCCCTCTCTCTCTCTCTTTCTTTCTTTTCCCTTCCTTCTATTTCTGCCTCTCCCAGTGTAGGAGCTCATTTTGCATCACTTTCACAGCCTCTTATTTCAAAATTATACTTGTATCACATACAAACTAAAACTGGTATGACAGATATGTTGCCTCATATTTTGCCTTTGCAGTACTGTACTAATTCCTATGAGGTCAGGAAACATACACTGAATGGCATGAAACTGGAGCAGAAAATTAAAAGCCTGGCACACACCCCAAAATTTCATCCCACTTCCTTTGAGAATAGGAAACAAGGCCCATGAGACAAGCCCTCAGATTGACTTAGGGGCTGACCGCACTCTGAAGAAAAGTGGCAAGGCAGCAGGAATGTTCCATCTTTCCTGCTGCCTTACAACATGGCATCATTGTTTTTTCCTTTCAGTCCTATGGGGGACAGATGTAAAACAATGTTTTTTTCATAACCAGAAAAAAACCTTTAGCAAAAGGATGCTATTTTAGCTCAGTCCCCAACAGGACCAGAATGAATGAGCACCAGAAGAACGACAACGTCATGTGATGAGGCAGCAGGGAAGACAGAACCTTCCTGCTGCTTTGCCACTTATCTTTAGAGTGAGGTAAGCCCCTTAGAATAATTACTGAAATCTTTCTAATTATCCCCCCCCCTTCTAGTAAAACCCAGGTAAATCTGAGGGAAGCTTTTCAGAGCTCATCCATCTCTACAAGATACAGGAATGGAAGAGCAAGCTCCTCCACCCAATCTCCTTGCCCCTGTGGCCTGGCAGAAATCCATTTGGAAAACTAAAGAGAGAAGAAAAGATATGCTCTACAAAAAGTGGCAAAGGCCCTCAGAGCCTCACTCAGACCAGTCCACAGGTTCTTGCTACACCTACTTGTCACTTGTCCATGCTTTCAGTTTTCAGGGCCAGCCCACTGATCCAGAGGTGGGCCACTGTGGACTTCCAGAAGCACTGTGCTCCTCCAAGCATTAAGATTTAAGCATTTAGCTAACTTTCAAGGCTTCTTGCTATTGAGCAAACTGCTATTCATGAGCAACATTTTTGTTTCTGAGGAGCCATGTTACTCCGGAGAAGCTTCACATCTTGGCGGGCAGGGGGGTTACCACATGCTGAAGTAAAACGGCAGTACAGCAGGAAGGTTCCATCTTCCATGCTGCCTTACTGCATGACATTGTCGTTCTTCTGTTCCGGTCCCGTGGGAAACTGATAGTTTTACCTCAGTCTCCCATGGGACCAGGATGGAAGAACACCATAAGAACAATGGCATCATGCAGTAGGACAGCACGGAAGACAGAACCTTACTCATGTATTGCTGCTTTACTCTGGCATCTGGTAAGCCCCTGGGTCCTTAGCTGCATGTTTCACCAAAGGAGTGCTCTAGAAGGAGACCTTCTAGAGCCAATGTTCCATCAGGCCCAGTGACTACATAGCTTCTGCTGACACCATCATCAAGACAAATTCCTTAGAGTCTTTTCCAAGGGCAGCTCCCAGTCTGCTTTTGCTGAGGAAGATGCTCCACTGTCTTCAAGAGCGTAGGTATTATTTATGGGAATGCTGGAGTCAAGTAGCCTCATGGGGAGTTTAGTCTCAGATTCTACGTTTGAAAATATGGTCTAAATTCCTCTCTTCAACCCACATTTGTCTGCTTTTGAATAAGAGTAGTGGCTAAATTTCCAGACAGCTCCTGTTTTGGCCAGTGATGGAAACTACCACCAAACTGACAATAAGTGTTGGTCCAAAATTCTAAGCCCAGTCAGCAGAAAATAGATTTTCCCCATCAGTCTTCTCAATGCTCACATTTGCAGGTGACTCCAGATCAAGCTAAAACAGAGGCTGCAATTGCACTGCAGAAATAATGCCATTTGACACTGCTTTAACTGTCGGGGCTCAGTACTATGGAATCCTGAATTTTGTAGTTTGTTGTGGCACCAGAGCTCTGACAGAGAAGGCTACATAGCTCACAAAACTACAAATCCCAGAATTCCGTAGCATTGAGCCATGGCAGTTAAAGCAGTGACAAACTGGATTATTTCTGCAGTGCCAATGCAGCCAGGGTTTACTTTCATATCTGTGTATGTGTAAACATAGCACTTCAGTGACATTGCCAAGAAATCTGAAGTCTGATGGCTTGTATTTTTATGACTTTCACAAAGATATTGATTTAATCTTGTACTTATTCTAATATCATTCCCAGTAGCCAATTATGATCTCCATTGACAAACATCCGAATATTTCCTTTCCCAGAAGCTCAAATGTTTTCCTTTCTTCTCCTACCTTTCTGCCAGTCCCACCTTCTTTCTCCAGCCCCACTCAGCCACTGCCAGGGGTCTGAATTATTTTCAGGATTTAAGGAAGTATTGTTAGCCTGAGTACAAAGGATAGACTTACAGGGTGGCTTTCCAAAAGGCCAGGTGTTATCCCCTTTAATCTTACAGGCCAGAGGTCAGCGTTTTCAATACTACATTGACCAAGCAGAAGGTGGAATCAGAGAATCATTCCCAGGATCATGTGTGGTTTGAACTCAGGGAAGAAAAGGACAGCTATGGCTTATGTGTGGATACATAATTTATTTAGCAAATGTAATGCCTTCTGTATTTTAGGCTATCAGTCTTTTTTCATGGCAGTACCTGAACAGTTGTTGTGTATTATCATGTGTTACTACAAGCTTCCTTATAAGAATTCATATATAGGTGAATTCTAAGATTAGCATTTTCCAATTCTCCTTCACTCTCTACTCCTCTCTCTCTCTCTGGAGATTTTCACATGGGGCCAAAATGCCCCGTTACTGCCTGCCACCTCCTCTCCCATTCCAGTCACGGAATAACATAAATCTTTCATGCATTTACCTTAATTCCGCGGCAGGAACGGGCTCCCCCTCCCCTCGCTGGCCAGCCATAAATGCAGCTGTCGTAAGGATGCTTTTTATGACCGGCCGTCTGAAACGTTATCACGTTATCGTGTGATAATGGCCGGGTGGTAAATTTTAAAAATAAAACTTTTGCAAACATAAAATCAGTTCACCAAGCACAAAAACACACTTTAAATCACACAATCAAAACAGAGAGGGTAAAATAAAAGGTGCCACTTACCTGGATGTACAGCTCGTACCAGCAAGTACTCAGAACGGACCTCCTCTCTGCGGCTGTCATTTCGGAACAGGAACGGGGCTCCTGTTCGCACACCTGTGATTGCGTGATAGCTACCAAACGGGAGGTCTATTCACGATGAAAAATTGTGATTACATTGTTCCAGAACAGTCACAGGAGCAGGATGGATGCAGGACAGAATGGGGCCAACATCATCCGAAAGGGGAAACCTTTCCCAACCCTGTTCTGTTCTTGTCATGGGATATATAGCCCATGTGAAAATCTCCTCTCTCTCTCTCTCTCTCTCTCTCTCTCACACACACACACACACATATAGGACTTTATCAGACCACCCTTCTAAACCCCATTCTTTTGCTGGCATAACTGCAATTTTTATGCTGGCAAAAGAACTCCCCAGAAAAGAACTTACTTCTAATCCCGGCAAAAGGCAGCCCCAGCAATGAATAAGGAGTGAACGGAGCTCTGTTCACTTCTTCGTTCAAAATCCCATGGATTCTCGTGAGAATACCTAGCACAGGAAATTCAAAAATAACACCCAAAATAACACAAAAAGTTACACCAGACACAGAAACACACTAAAAAACTTACAAGTAAACCAGGGAGGGTCATAAAAAGAGTGTCACCTATCTGGATGTTGCAATCTCACCTGGAAGTGTACTGGCCGGCCATTGACACTGCATTCATGTGAGTACAATGGCGCGCAGATTCAAATGTCGCACAAAAGCACCACAGGGATCAATTGACGGCTTGAGCCATCAATAAAAAAAGTATGGGTTTTCAACTGGACATGATTGCAAAAGGGCAACATCATCTGGTACGCGTGCCCTTTCATGATCATTAGGCATCCTTATGAATTCAAAGTGCAGAAGTACAGTTGTCCCTTCACTTTAGCTGGGGTTTGGTTCCAGGACCCCCCGTGAATACCCAAATCCGTGAATACTCAAATCCGTGAATACTCAATGGCATAGCAAAATAGTGTCCCTTATATAAGATGGCAAAATCAAGGTTTGCTTTTTGGATTATTTTTTTAAAGAATATTTTCAAGCCATGAATACTTAAATCCGTGAATGCCAAATCCGTGAATGTGGAGGGACAACTGTAGTTCACTCAGGAGAGGGGAGAGGACAGGAAAAGGGATGATGTATGGAATCTTGCCCTTCCCAGTAGTCTCAGGCAAAAGCAAACTGCTGCAGCCTCTCTTAGCTTGTATGTTCTTCCTCATTAATAGCTTATCCCATCTGGATAATACACTCTTATGTTGCCACACATGTTTTGACTTTCTGCTAAAAGTTGGGAGGGTATGTTATTGTTGGAGAGGCAGTAAGGGTATTGAATCGTGTTATCATATATGGTGGAAATGTAATATTTTAACAAAATGCTGGACTTGGGTTTAATTGGAAATAAGTAAAATTACATGTTATAACTGAATTCCATATCCAGATTGGGATTTCTGTTCTGATGGAGGTCTTAATGAAGCATCCTGTGCCTCCCTCACATCCCTTTTCTTATTCTTTTGGTGCATGTTTAGCAATCACTCATAAGTCAAAAAGTGACCATCTACTTCTGCTTGCTGATACCATATATTTATACCTAATATTATAAGATTTAGCATCCATGTCCAAATTGACTGACAAAATATAGGGTACCACTGGATTCATTTACCAAAATATGGTTTATATTTCTTTCATAGGTAAATAATTATTCCATATAGCATTTTCTGAAGCCAGAATAGATCTTTCCAGAATGATATGAATGCTCTGTTCATTTTGATAATTCTATGAAGACCTATCTTAAAGTAAGGACCAGTGTTCTTCTTTTAGTTATATGCATGCTGAAATTTCTAGTCTTCTATCAATTTGTATTTATTTTATTTGTTCTAAGATTACCCATTTAAATTTAAAGTTAAAAAAGGACAGAGTAGAGTAGAGTAGAGGTGAACTGTAATCTGTATAGTCCTTCACTTCTTGGTCACATAGTTTTTTGGGGTATGGATAAAGAACAGCTGTTTTGGTTCTGCCTCTATGTAGAAAACTGTGTTTATGGAAGACTATTTTCATCCCAATGAGGCAGAATCCCAGCGTCCAAGCTGTTTCCTGACCACACTGTAGCCAAAGCACAGGCATGACTGAACAAACCTGGAAGCAGGAACACTTTACCCCCTGTGATGTGTGTCAGCATGCTGGAGAATGAACAGTAGGAAGGAATGCAAATATGTGGTTTCATCTCTCCACACAGTCGCTTTGCTAAAGCGGGTAGGAAAGAATGAAATGGGATTTCTATAGCAGCCAAAGAAGAACCAGTTTCCCTAACGTAGACTTGGCTATGGAAAGTGTCCTGATTGGGAACCGGCAGACCTGTCAGTTTCACTTTCGTCTACCTTCAGCTGTTATTAGTTTGTAATTCTTGGATGACATCTGTGCATTTTATTTATTTGTGGGCTTGCTTTTAATAATGCTGTCAGCCAGTGTGCATGGTCCTTTACAATTGGAAAGTCCCTGCTCCAAAGGGCATACAGTGTAGAATTCAGTGCAGAGAGGCAACAGAGGAAGGAGATGATGAGAAGATGATGATGACGAGGTCATCTCTAGTGATGGCTTCATGTCTCCAGTGGTGGCTTCCGTGTCAGTGGGGCAGTAAATCTACTCTGGTTTTTAGTCTGAACTTTAAAAAAAATATCCAAGGTGTTGAACCTGCTTGGGGGATAAGGTTCAGTATCTTGGATAGCTCGTTTAAAGTTCACACTAAAATCCCAAACAGATTCACAACCCCACTGCCATGGAAGCTACCAGCCACTACTGCCTCTTTGCCTCCAGATATGCCCAGTCAGCAGTCATCATCCCACAGGCCAGGATGCATGGTGGACATTGTAGTCCAATGCCTCTAGAAGGCAACATTTGGTGAAGGCAAAATTAGTGGCAGCAACTGAAAAAAACTACACTACTCAGTCCTCCAATATTTGATGGACTTTTCATGATAGGTTTTACAAAACAGCCATCATTATAAAATGGGGGAGATAGTCCCCTCACTTGTGTCCTAATCTGTTGTCCATTACTTTCCCCCACAAGGAGACCCAATGAATTCAAATCTCCTATATATGCAACCCTACTCATTTAACTGTCACACCCTAGTACAACAAAAAGATAGAAACAAGGAGTATGTGTGTTTAAGTGATGGATAGCATAGGGGAGTAGTATTTCCCCATTTCCAAGCAAAGGATAATTCTGTAGCTTAGGGAGTTTTCACAAATGAAGTATAAAGTACTTCTTGCTTCATTTGGAACCAAAAATATGGATAAGAACAGTGCATTCACATGGCATGTGTTGTTTTTTTCTTCATGGCAACATGAGTAGCATGAAAGAGGCCTCAGAGGATATTTAAGCCTAACTAAAGGACAGGTCATGTACCGTGAGATGTTTTAAACATGTGTGTGGACATAGCCAGCACGTGTTTGTATGAACGTGTCTCATGTAGCTTATACAGTACTCATTAGGGAGCCAGGCTTGGCTGAAGCACAACCAGCTCCAGCACTGGGAAAAGTGAAGTGGCTATCTCACCTGGTGGATGCAGTGAAGTAGCAGCAATGTGTTGATAGAGAGACCTGTATTCCGCACAGCTTGCTCTATACCACCTAAGCCAACCTGCTGTTTCCAGGTGTTATGGAAGATACTGTTCAGCCATCACTGTTGAAGACAATTCCACTGCCAGTTCACTTTGGTTTTGTACATGGAATGGAAAAGGGTGCCATTGTTGTCTCAGGCAGCAAAGCCTCCTGGTCAGGCCCTGCTGTTGAGCATATACTCAAAGGGCAAACAACTTGGTTTTTCTAACACTACCACATAGAGGCTGAGATCCAACATTGCCCAGCATAGTGTAAGAATTCTGTAGGTGGAACTCTGTTACGGCTCCCCACTCACCATTTCCAGGACTCACAGTTGTGGTATAACAGTCCCCCTGAATTGCTTATCCATGGATGATGGTGAGCAGGAAGGGGATTGGGGAAGCATCTGGCTATGATCCATGGCCAGCCCCAGACCAATGGCACCTTCTGTTGAGATCCAAGGGGATGGGGGTTTCTTGGTAGATGATGGTATCAATCTGCCTCTGGCTATGAGGCATAGCCAGGCACATCTCTGATCCCCCTCTTGCACTGTACCAGCAATGGAATGGCTGTTGTGTCTGTCGGGGTTACCACCAGAAAATCATGACTTGGGAGGGGCTTTGGTTGTTGTGGAGGGTGGAAGAGAATACCAACCTCCGCAATAACCAAAAAAAGACATATGCAGATGTACAGTAGAGTTACATCTGTGTATGTCACTTGCAGGACTCCAACCTTAGTTTGGGGGGGGGGTTACAGAAGGTTCTCCTCTGATTATAGGGTTAGAGCACTATGTAAAATGTGCCCAATAATTGAAATTAAACTTATCCGCTCTCTTCCCCTCCTCCTCCTGTGTATCATGAGTATATAGCAAAGCTATATGTGCACAACATTAATCCCAGCACAAAGTACATTATTGCCAGAAGTGCTAAAATGTAACTTCTGCTGCAGACATCTCTGCTATGTTTAAATACCTTCCAGCTATGGAACTCCCCTGCAGCCCTAGGGATGGTATGTTAACCTCCTTGTTCGTACAATGTATGTCAAATCTCAGTCTGTCTAACTTCAGTTCCAGACATTGACTCTCCTTCTGCTTTTTGTCCTCTGCAGACATCTTTGAACACTTCCCAGTCATTGCTCAATGCCCTTTCCTGTACATTATGAGTCTCCTACTTAACCCTCTCTGGGAATGTCTCATAAGCTCCTCTCTAGGGTTAGATGTGAAGAGTTTAAAATATGACTCACCTGTCTACATTTTACATATGGCAAAGCTGTAAACCCTGCAAGTTAAATCTGCACTTACTAGCATGTTTCACGGCACCATCTGGATCCTAAAGGCTGTGGCAGATGTTTTTTTCTTTCTCCATCCTTACCTGCTTCAACACCTCGCACGCACGGCTCCCCACACCTGGCTCTTCTTCCCCACGTAAACATATCCATAAATTAAGTATATATAGGAAGGCCTCAGATATTTTAGTCATGAGAAAATCTTACTCTGAAAAAAAAATGATGACATGTCTGCATTTCTGGGCAGATGGAGTAAGATGGAAAAACATATCTCCTGAGAACATTCTGTTGTCATAATCACAATCAGCTTTATGTCAACCCATGTTATGGTCTGTCTCAGTTTTCCCCAAGCTGATGCCCTCCAGATGTTTTGGACTAGATCACCTATGAGTGGTTACAGTACGGCTATACCTTAAAACAGTGGCTCTTAACCTTTTCTTTACCAGGGACTCTCTTTAAATATCTTTTGTTGCCGTGGACCCCCAAGACTTAACTCAAGATTTAAAACCCTAATCATAATAACAATCTCTCTCTGGCTTTTCTTCGCAAACGAAGATTCAGGAAGGACTCATCCCACGCGTTCTGCAAGTGCGCTGATGACTAAAAAGGCTAATCCGAGATAAACAAGTCTGGTTGCAGAAAGCACAGCAGAAGGTCTCCTTGGGTGATGTTTCCGGGTTGTGATTCTTTCTGCGTTGTTGTTTCTCTTCAAGACTTGTTCGGCGTGAGTTCTCAAATAAGGCTGCAGCATTGTGGATAGTGCTTCTCCATGCCTCCCAATGTGAGGCCAGGGCGGACCATTGTTGGTGATCAATTTGGCCGATCCTGAGATGTTGTTTCAGGGAATCCTTGTATCACTTTTTTGGAGCGCCCCTCTTATGCTGAGCCATGGCAAGTTCACTGTAGAGAACTATTTTTCAGAGGCGATGGTCAGGATCACCAGCATTGAGGCCATGATATTGAGCACACAGCTGTGCTGGGCAGGGCACGTTTCTAGGATAACAATAACAATAATACAATTACACCATCCATTAAACTTTCTCTCAGAGGCACTGGAGGGGGAGGAAAGAATTCTCTCCTGCTTCTTCCTGCAAATTTGTGGCTGGAGTAGATTGAATGGTAGTGTGCAGGCCAAGCCAGCCAGCCAGCCTTTGCCTTGGCTCCTGTCACATGGCTGCTCCACTGCAGGGCAGAGGTGGGCCTAGCAGCCTTCAAACCTTTGGACCCCACTGTGAGGACATTGTGGGCCCCTGGGGGTCCACGGACCACAGGTTAAGACCACTGCCTTAAACAATAATGACCATCTTAAGGAACCAGCAGCTGACAGTCCTCTGCTCAACAGTATATATTGTTATATCTAAGCTGATACACATTTGTATTTATTCATTTTGAACTGCCATTTTCTCTTGCGGTTTGGTATGCAATAAAAGACAAAACCAGCAAAGCAGTGCTTCTTTCTGTGTCATAACTTAAGGGAGGAAATTCCCTTCTGGTTTCTCTTTCCTTTATTAATATCTGAACTGAAAAACAGACCCAGCTTGGCACTTCATATCGCCCACAGCTGGAAGAGGCTCTGTTTTCGCAAAAGCACCGCCCCCACTCCCATCTACCCAGAAAGGTGGCAAAATTTGGAAGGTGTTAGAAAAGAGCAAGAATAAGTGTGAGAGAACTTCCTCCAGTCACATATTCAAAAATTTGGTAAGGTGACACAAGGAGTTGAATGGGTCAGTGAATCATTGAAGAAGGTAAGTACAGAGAGGAGGGGGATGAAGAAATTAGTGGGGTGCAGTGATTTGCATGTTGGACTAGGACTTTGGGAGACCAGAGTTCAAATTCCTGCTGAGCCATGAAAGCCCACTGGCAAGTCACACTCTCTCTGCCTCAGAGGAAGGAAGTGGCAAACAACTTCTAATAAATGATGTAGGATGGGTGATACCTGGCTTGATGGCAGTCCATGCAAAAGGGATATAGGTGTCTTAGTGGACCAGAAGCTGAACATGAGGCAGCAGTGTGATGCAGCAGCTAAAAAAGCCAATGCGATTCTGGGCTGCATCAATAGGAGTATAGTGTCTAGCTCAAGGGAAGTAATAGTGCCACTCTATTTTGCTTTGGTCAGACCTCACCTGGAATACTGTGTCTAGTTCAGGACTCCACAATTCAAGAAGGATGTTGACAAGCTGGAATGTATCCAGAGGAGGGTGACCAAAGGGGTGAAAGGTCTTGAAACCATGCCCTATGAGGAGCGGCTTAGAGAGTTGGGTATCTTAAGAGTAAGAGGGGACATGATAGCCATGTTTAAGTATTTGAAGGGATGTCCTACTGAGGATGGAACAAGTTTGTTTTCTGCTGCTCCAGAGACTAGGACATGGAGCAATGGGTTCAAACTACAGAAAAAGAGATTCCACTAAGCTAGTGGTTCTCAACCTGTGGGTCCCAAGATGTTGTTGGACTACAGTTCCCAGGAGCCCTCTGAGGTCTCACTTTGACAGCCAGGTGGTCCTCGCAGTCATTAGTGAGGCTGTGAGTTCAGTCCTACAGTCTTACTAATGACTGGGAGGACCACCTAGCTGTGAAGATGAGACCTCAGAGGGCTCCTGGGAACTGTAGTCTAACAAGATCTGGGGACCCACGGGTTGAGAACCACTGACCTAAGCATTAGGAAGACTTTCCTGATGGTAAGAGCTGTTTGGCAGTGGAATACATTGCCTGGGAGTGTGGTGGAGTCTCGTTCTTTGGAGGTTTTTAAACAAGCTGGATAGCCATCTCTCAGGCGTGCTTTGATTGTGTGTTCCTGCAGGGCAGGGGGTTTGACTAGATGGCCCTTGGGGTCTCTTCCAACTCTGTGATTCTATGATTCTGAATAAATTATGCCCAGAAAACCTTGTTATTGGGTCTCCATAAGTCAGAAATGACTTGTTGGCACAACAACAACAACAACAGGAGACAAAACATGCAATCAGATGCATGGATCATTCTCAGGCCTAGCTTGGTAAAATTGCCTTTTGGACTAGAGTTCCCATAATCCCCAAGCTAGTATGCTCTTTGGGGGAATCTGGGAGTTGTTATCCAAAGGTAATTTAAACTGATCAACTGTGATTTATCAGCCCAAGAGCGTTACATTTGAAGCTGGACAACGATTTAAATTTTATGCAGCAGTTTTAAACATATTTTTCAGGGGATGAGTCTCAGTGGCTCTCTGTTTCTATAAACGTGTACAGTTGCATTGCTAGAAATACAAATGCAGAGGTGAATAAGAATTTAGAATGACAATAACAGAACTCATGTTCTAAAGGGGATCTCTAAAATATATTTTCCACAAGCCCATAAAAGGGACAGGTTTTGGAGATTATTTGTTTTAGCCAGGGACAGATCACAGAAAATAAGGAGCGTTCCAAGTAAATAGCTATGACAGGAGCACCCAACTGTAGCAAAACACAATCTTGGTTAAAAGTGTGGCCAGGCAAGTTGTAAGTACTGTACAGCAAACTCTGAACACTCAAATGATGCAAACAACATCATTTAAGGAGAGGGGGGAACTGAACTAAGTTGGAAAAAATATTTTAAAAGCTATGAGTAACTTTCTACAGAGCTGTCTGAGGCGAATGAGGCTTTTCCTGAGGTAAAATTACAGGCAGGGGTTTTAATTGGCATCATAAATAAAGAGAGAGAAAATGTGTCAGTTTAAGACACTTGGAAAAAATGTTTTAATATAAACATCATGGAAAGCTGGGTCCAAGTGTGTGTATGCATCTGTGTGTGTGTTTTAAATCAACATAGCTAGCCAGGCCCTTAAGAGTTTGGCTGCATTGGACTTGTCTCCCAAGGAAAAAGGAAAGTGATAACCTGGCTGGAAGAATCATGCCCAAATCTAACAGGACTGTATCCTGAAGCTGAGTTCCAGAAGAGACAAGATTCTCTCCCAGTCTGGTTTCCTCAGAGCTTGGAAATATTCCTTTTTGGGACAACAACTCCCAAAACTCTAGTAGGACTTCTGGACTGAAAATTGGAGAGGGCACCTGAACCTTTAATGATTGGTTAGAAGAGGGAATGTTGACAGGTGTTGGTTATTTTATCTGGTTGCATGACAAGATTCCAGGATTCCCCAGCTAACTTGCCTAAAAACTAAGTTTTCTCAGATTCTGGGTGTGATGTGCTTAACAGTTTGTGCCAAAGGGTGACATGCAGTGCAGAGAACCTGCTGTTTCAAAAGCATTGCAGGCTCCTAAGATAGCCTTTTGAACCTTTGTCTACATTCAGCCTCTTACCTTTTTCTTACCTTATTTTAGTATATGAGGTACTTAACAAACTGTCGTGTTCTTGAGTGAGCCAGTAAGGTGTAGTGGTTAGAGTGTTGGCCTGGGACTCTGTGAGCCCAGGATTTGAATCTCCACTTAGGCATGAAATCCCACTGGGTGACCTTGGGCAAGTCACACACTCTCAGCTTCAGAGGAAAGCAATGTTGAATTCCTCTGAACAAATCTTGGCAAGAAAACCCAGTGACAAGTTCATCTTAGGGCTTCCATAAGTTGAAAATGACTTGAAGGTACACAACAATAACATGTTTTTGGCTTTGAAATCAATGGAAGAAAGGTTATTACAGGGTCCATGAATGTGCTATGCTGTGTATGGAACAGACCCTACAAAACGTAGAAAACTTTTTCTAAGAAAAAAAAATGACATGATGAAGCCAACTGTAACTGAGCAATGGTAGGAGAGATGCTCAAGGTCCTAGAGTGTCGTCTTAGCACTGAACATTAATGGATGGTTTCTGCATATCATGATACTCATTTATTTTAAAAGTCATTTTTCAAGCTCTGCTTCAGCAGGTACTGGAACGGGATGTACTAAACACCTCCTTGTCTTCATCCATGAAATGCTGAAGATTATGGATAATAGGTTAATCAGTTGTCTTCACCCTCAGAGATGGTAGGGCTAGGGCTCCTAGACTGGATTTGGGGTGAAGTCCCTGTAACTTCAGGCCTGAACAGATTGTGGAGCAAGATGAGAGAGATATCATAAAGCTCCATCAAGTGGGACAAATGTCCTTGTCTTCCTTCACCTTCCAAACCCCAACTTTCAGCTATAACTGCCACCTCCCAACATGGCGATAGATGTGCTTGTGGAAGGAGAAACCACAGAGAAGTGTCTGGCAACAAGAGCAGAGCTGGATGACAAGAAAAGAGCTAGGAAGACAGGTATTAAGAAGAGAGCCGAAGAAGGATAGGAAACTTCATCCTGCTTTGTAGAGCTTTATGTACCTCACCCTGCTCCAAGATCTATTAAGAACTGAAGTTACAGGAGCCCCCTCCCAGATCCAATCTGGCAACACTATAAGAAATACACCTACATTATACCAATTAAGGAACAGGGCAGGAAATGGAATGCTACACTGGCTTTGGGGAATCAGCCATAGACACCACCATCATCCTGCAACACACAAAGACATAAGGACAGCAATTTAGATTGGTCCAGCCAAGAGGATATGATGGTTCATGACTGATCAGACTGAAGACAAGCATGGGCCACTGATCTAAATGAAGTGATTCTGACCAGTAAATGTAACGCTGAGAGGGGGGGAAACCATTCTAAGCAGAATGGAATAGAACCAGTCAACACCCACCCTCGAGTAAAGCAGGCCAGAATGAGACTGTTGTCTGGATGCCATTAGGATTTTTTTTCACAACATTCCCATTGCAGGTGTGTTTTGGAAAGCTCGTCATTGCTTTCCAATCTAAAAATCATATTTTACTGGAGAGAAATGGCCGTGGCTCCTGCCAGAGAGCTTGGCTGGTTAGTGCCTGATCAAAGACTTCAGGATTGGGTTCAAGATCAATCAATAAGAGAGAGGGAGTGGGAGAGGGTACCCTTTATTACTCTCAGATGGTCATTAGTTGCAGGTGGAAGCTTCTCCCCCACACCTGTTGTTTTGGCCCCTGATTAAACTGGCATCAGCAAACCCAGCCAAGATGCTAATGATTCCAGGCTGCCTTTCATTTATGACCAGAAAATGCTGGGCTAAGCTGATGGATTGCCTTGGCATCCCTTTTTTCTTTCCCCTTCCACATAGGCCCAACATATGAGCACCCGCAGGTGCACCTTAATTTGGATTTTAATCTTCTGGTTCACACGAATACGTTAAAGCCACCTGGAGATGTACGTCGGGCAACCCCAGCACTGTCCAGATTTTTACATGCATTTGAAGATCATAAACTAGAATAGGGAATGATGACATTCAATTGGACATGGTTTCTTCATTTCCAAAATAATGTTTTTCTACATAAATGGTGCTTGTGGAGACAAACTTGAATCTTCTTACCCTATATCCTGTATTGTCTTTTTGCTAGAGGAGGGCAGGGAACAGAACAGGGTGAAAAAAGACTGAAAGTACCTTCTCCCTCACCAAGCATTTTGTAATAATCACTACTTCTGTTTGTAGTCAGCTGGGCTGGGTCAGTGCCAACACTATGTATTTTTAATGCAGTAGTATTCATGAGCACACAAAAAGAACTCCAGAATTAGTTACATACTTAGTTATGTGGTCTGTTTGGTTTTGCTTATTAAACAGCTGTTTGGTGTGGCATTTATCATACTCATTTGTGTCAACAGCAAATTCATGACAGATTGATTTGGGATTTAAAAAAAAACCCTATTTACTCATTTATTTACTTATTTCATTTTATTTCCAAATCTTACTCAGAGTTCCAAGTAATTTCCAATACAGATAATCTTCGGCTTTGCTTCAGTAGCACCATTGTGAACCAAATTAGTATTCTAAATGTTTAACATTTTTCTCCTTCCAACAGCAGGATTTCCATACAGATGTCTACCTCAAACTTCTAAGCCCATGTTTACTTTCTAATGACCAATTACAAAAAAATCATACTGGAAAGCAAGATATGGAGGTGAGAGAAAGCTTTTGCTAGGACAAACAGGTGTCTTTTGCCTTTTATGGGAGCACCACTTTCAAACAGAAGTTAAATGTATTCTCCAGTTTGACCTTATGTTCTTAGGCCATTCAATGAACCCCACTCGGTTCTATTTTTTAATAATGACATTAATTATGCTGTGGCTGAGATCCTGCTTTGCAATCAAGCATACATCTGCCTCCTCTCTACTTAGATGTGTACAACCTGCCATTATTTGCTGGTGCCTCCAAGAGAATCTCTGGAAGGTTTGGGAGGATGATTTCTTTCTTCCTCCAGTTTCCGGCCAGTTTCCAGGCCAGTTTCCTGCCAGGGAGAAGAAGGGGAGAGGCTTCTGGACAGCTATTTTGACTGTTGGGAGAGTGTTTGTTGCTGAGGGGGTGGAGCTTCTGTGAGTCACACCTCTGAGTCACACCTCTGAGTCACACCTGTGAGTCACTAGGGTGTGGAGCTGGGAGCCTAGCTGTATATAACTCCTTGTAGAGTCTTTCCAGGCCAGTCTCCTGCCAGAGAGAAGAAAGAGAGCAGCTTCTGGACAGCCAGTTTCCTGCCAGTTTCCAGGCCAGTTTCCTGCCAGGGAGAAGAAGGGGAGAGGCTTCTGGACAGCAATTTTGACTGTTGGGAGAGTGCTTGTTGCTGAGGGGGTGGAGCTTCTGTGAGTCACACCTCTGAGTCACACCTGTGAGTCACTAGGGCGTGGAGCTGGGAGCCTAGCTGTATATAACTCCTTGCAGAGGCTTTTCAGGCCAGTCTCCTGCCAGAGGGGGTGGAGCTTCTGTGAGTCACACCTCTGAATTTCACTGACCAAACAAAAATAGAGCATATCTAAAAGTACAGCTTAGTGTTCTCAGCATTACCTAAGCATTGCCTAAGCATTGCCTAAGAGTTTTTAGATTACTTAAGAGCTCTCACCTTACCTAAGAACTCTCACCATGGACACTGAGGGGGCTGCGGCAGTCACCTGCAACACTTGTGCAGTGTTTGTATTCTTGCCTACAGACGTGGAGAACTTCACATGCACCGAGTGCAAGCTGGTAACCCTCTTGGAGGAGAAAGTCCAGCAGCTGGAGACACGGGTAGCTACACTTCAAAAGATTCGTGAGCAAGAGGTTTTCCTGGACAGAACAGAATGAAGAGTCTTGGATGGGGACCACACAGAGGAAGTGGCTGTGGAGGAAAGGGTCACTTCACCGACACAGGAAGTAGACAGCTGGAGGAATGTCACACACAGAACAAGAAAATCCAGGGATTCTTCAAGCAGCTTGCAGCTACAGAATCGATTCGAAGCCCTTTCCCTTATCAAGGACAACAGGGAAGAACAGTATGGACAGACTTCAGGTGTAGAGCAGGGGACCTTGAGAGTATCACTGCAAGGAAGAGCAGCTGTGAAGCCTCGGCGGAGGCATGTGGTGGTGGTGGGGGACTCCTTGCTGCAGGGTACAGAAGCAGTGGTTTGTGGGCCTGACAAGATGACTCGGGAGGTGTGTTGTCTCCCTGCAGCAAAGATCTGTGATGTGACCGAGAGGCTGACAAGACTCGTCAAGCCTACGGATCATTACCCCTTCCTTTTAGTCCATGTGGGAACCAATGATACGGCAAGGCACAGCTTTCCCAAGATCAGAAGAGATTATGAGGCCCTGGGGAGGAAGCTGAAAGAAATGGACGCACAGGTTGTCATCTCGTCTCTTCTGCCAGTTGAAGGGCATGATCCAGGAAGAGAGAGGAAAATAGCCAATGTAAACAACTGGCTCCGTAGATGGTGTCGCTGAGAACAAGTTGGATTCTTGGATCATGGACTGCACTTCTATGAGGGGGAACTTCTGGCAAGAGATGGGGTGCATCTTACGACAGTTGGAAGAAACGTTTTTGCCAACAGTCTCAAGAATTTGATCAGGAGGGCTTTAAACTGAGTCATACGGGGGAGGGAGACAGTATTCTGGAAGGCAAAAGGGCTGGAGAAAATAGTCAAACTGTCATAGAGGGAACAAGGCAAACAGCGCAAGGACCCAACAATGGGAGGCAAAAAAACTTGCACAGGCAGCAAGTAAAGGGAACACATGGTCTTAGATGTCTCTACACTAATGCACAGAGCATGGGAAATAAGCAAGATGAACTTGAACTCCTCGCACTACAAAACAAATATGATATAATAGGCATTACTGAAACCTGGTGGGATGAGTCTCATGACTGGAATGTAGGAATAGAGGGGTATAACCTTTATAAGAGAAACAGGCCAAACAGGAAAGGAGGAGGAATAGCATTATATGTCAGGGATATTTACACCAGTGAAGAGATCCATGACATCAATACTGGAAGCCAGGTGGAGAGCATCTGGATAAAAATTAAAGGGGAGGGAAACAACAGGGATGTTATTGTGGGACTCTACTACAGACCCCCAAGTCAGACGGAGGAATTGGATGATGCCTTTCTAGAACAGATGAACACACATGCAGAAAGGAGAGATGTAGTAGTGATGGGTGACTTCAACTATCCTGATATTTGCTGGCAATCTAACTCAACCAAAACTTCAAGGTCTAGCAAATTCCTTCCTTGCCTGGAAGACAATTTCATGGTCCAAAAGGTGGAAGAGGCAACAAGGGGGTCAGCTATTTTAGATCTGATCCTAACCAACAGAGATGATCTGGTTAATGGGGTGCAAGTGGTGGGATCCTTAGGTGAGAGTGATCATGTTCTCCTGGAGTTTGTTATACAATGGAAAGGAGAAGCCAGGTATTGTCAGACACGCGTTCTCGACTTTAGGAGAGCTGATTTCAATAAACTCAGGGAAATACTGGGGGTGATCCCATGGTCAGGAATACTAAAAGAGAAGAGACCTCAAGACGGATGGGACTTTCTCAAAAGGGAGATACTGAAGGCACAATTTCAAACAGTACCATTGAGGAAGAAAAATGGGAGGTGTCTCAAGAACCCAGGATGGATGACTAAAGAACTTTCAACGGAGCTAAGTTTTAAACGGAACATGTATAGGAAATGGAAAAGGGGAGAAATCACCAAAGAAGAATTCAAACAGATAGCGAACACGTGTAGGGGTAAAGTCAGAAAAGCTAAAGTGCAGAATGAGCTCAGGCTTTCTAGGGAGGTTAAGAACAATAAAAAGGTTTTGGGGGGGGGTATGTCCGCAGCAAAAGGAGGAAGAAAGAAATGATAGGGCCACTACGTGGAGAAGATGGCAAAATGCTAACAGGGGACAGAGAGAAGGCAGAATTATTCAACACCTTCTTTGCCTCAGTGTTTTCAGAAAAGGAAAAGGGGGACCAGCCTGAGGATAAAGGAACAGAGGACACAATAGGGGAAATCCAGCTCAAAATAAGCAAAGAGGTAGTACAGGAATACCTTCTTAATCTGAATGAATTTAAATCTCCAGGACCAGATGAAGTACATCCAAGGGTATTAAAAGAGCTGGCAAATGTGATCTCAGAGCCATTGGCAATAATCTTTGAGAATTCCTGGAGAACAGGAGAAGTCCCAGCAGACTGGAGGAGGGCAAACGTTGTCCCCATCTTCAAAAAGGGGAAAAAAGAGGATCCCAACAATTATCATCCAGTAAGTCTGACATCAATACCAGGAAAGATACTAGAGCAGATCATGAAACAGAAAGTCTGTGAACATTTAGAAGACAATGCCATAATCACAAAAAGTCAACATGGGTTTCAGAGAAACAAGTCATGCCAGACTAATCTGATCTCTTTTTTTTGATAAAGTTACCAGCTTGGTAGATGAAGGGAACGCTGTGGACATCGCATACCTTGATTTCAGTAAGGCCTTTGACAAGGTTCCCCATGACATTCTTGCAAACAAGCTTGTAAAATGTGGGCTAGACAAGTTAACTGTTCAATGGATTTGTAATTGGTTGACCGGCCGAACCCAAAGGGTGCTCAGCAGTGGCTCCTTTTCGTCTTGGAAAGATGTGACCAGTGGAGTGCCACAGGGTTCTGTCCTGGGCCCAGTGCTATTCAACATCTTTATCAATGACTTGGATGATGGAATTAGGAGCATACTTATCAAATTTGCAGATGACACCACATTAGGAGGAGTAGCTAATACCCTAGAGGACAGGAACAAAATTCAGAATGACCTGTATAGACTGGAGAGCTGGGCCAAAGCTAACAAAATGAAATTCAACATGGAGAAATGTAAAGTACTGCACTTAGGGTGGAAAAATGAAATGCATAGATATAGGATGGGAGAGGCCTGGCTGAATGAGACTGTGTGTGAAAGGGATCTAGGAGTCCTAGTAGACTACAAGTTGAACATGAGTCAACAGTGTGATGCGGCAGCTAAAAAGGCCAATGCGATTTTGGGCTGTATCAATAGAAGTATAGTGTCTAGATCAAGGGAAGTAATAGTGCCGCTCTATTCTGCCTTGGTCAGACCTCACCTAGAATACTGTGTCCGTTTCTGGGCACCACAATTCAAAAAGGATATTGACAAATTGGAGCATGTCCAGAGAAGGGCAACTAAAATGGTGAAAGGTCTGGAAACCATTCCTTATGAGGAGAGACTCAGGGAGCTGGGTATGTTTAGCCTGGAAAAAAGAAGGTTAAGAGGCCATATGATAGCCTTGTTTCAGTATTTGAAGGGGTGTCACGCTGAGGATGGAGCAGGCTTGTTTTCTGCTGCTCCAGAGACTGGAACACGGAGCAATGGATGCAAGCTCCAGGAACAGAGATTCCACCTCAACATTAGGAGGAACTTTTTGACAGTAAGAGCTGTTCGGCAGTGGAACGCACTCCCTCGGAGCGTAGTGGGGTCTCCCTCCTTGGAGGTCTTTAAACAGAGGCTGGATTGCCATCTGTCGGGGATGCTTTGATTGTGATTTCCTGCGTGGCAGGGGGTTGGACTGGATGGCCCTCGTGGTCTCTTCCAACTCTACAATTCTATGATTCTATGATTTTTCTTTGTACACCCAGTTGCTGAAATGCAGCCAGATGCTTCTTGGCTACTCCCTCCCTACCCCAGTCAGTAAATAGTAGAACAACCTGCAGGTATTGTTCTGGAAGGAGGTACTGGATACCTCCTTACACAGTAACCTTAAAAGAGCAGATGCAGCCTTAATGTCTGAGTATTTCACCAATGGGAGTTTTCCCTATGCCTGTCCCTGTACTAGGCTGAAAAACATGGTAATGAAGAAGGAATACTCAAGAGTACCCACAAAGTATTCAACAAAGATTTACTAGGGTTGGAATACAATTGGCAGGAGAAAAAGATGAAGAAGATGAATAGGGATGAAACCCAGTGTATGATTGCCTATGAACAACACCCCTAGGTATGGTCCCCTGATGGCCTTGCAAGGTGCATCAAACTGTAACAACATTATCCTTGTGTCATTGTATCCTTGTGTCATTGGAGACTATCAGATGCATTAAAATTGGTGTTACACAAACACCGGGAATCATAAAAGGGCTCCCTTTTCAGACGACATCATTTCCCCCCTCGTTATGCACCTGGTCTGCTGCCGTTCTGCCGGCATTGCTTTTTATTGATGGGAGAAGCTGTCAATAGATCTCCCATTTCATTTCTGTCACAGATTTTCCTGCAAGCAAAAAGGTGCCCCGTTATGCTGGCGAGATCCCAGCGTCAAGGGGGGGGGGTCCCTACCAGAACACTTCCAGGTGAGATTGGGAAATCCAGGTAAGTTACCCTCTTTTTTGTACCGTCCCCGGGTTACTTCTACCTTTTAAAGTGTGTTTTTGTGCTTGCTGTAATTTTTTTCATGTTCTTTTTATTTTTATTTTTGAATTTCCCATGCTCACGTCTTCTCTGTTTGAGATCCGTTCACTCCTGGGCTACCAGAACAACAGGAGAGGGGGTAAGTGCGGTAGGGAGGGTGATTGTGGCAAGACAGGAATGGGATAGGGGTGGGAGTGGAGATTGTGGGACAGGGATGCTTTTTTCGTTCCTGTCTGATAATCTCCATTATCAAACTCTAACAAAAGGATGGTAAAATTTTGTCCACAATTTCACTTGTACACAGAAGATGCAATGAATCACTGTATCTTCTTACACAAAGGTTATGGTGGTGCTTTTACATGCTCATCCTGAGAATCAAAGTTCCATTGAAAAGACCCTTACTGCTAGGTGATGCCCATAGCTGCATTATAGATGCCGACTATCAGTGAAGGGGATAAGATTGTTCTGGCTCCAGCTTAATGAACACAAAATCTTGCCAAAATACAGAAGGAAGTTGTTTCTGTATTGTGTAATTATTGGTCTGTTCAATTTTTTCTTAAAGAACAAAGACTGAGATATCTACAACTCACCTAAGGTTACTGTACTGTACTGGATTCCAAAACAGGGCTTCAGATTATCCAAGAAAGACTTGAAGTCAAAACCTTCTCTTTTCTCCTCTAAGAGTCAAGTACCACACAAAAAAATAGTTTATGAAGCTCTCAGCATCTTTGATTGATTTCATCTGAAGACATGGGCTACAGGAAGAAAGTTCTTAATTTTTTCCCTTTCCCTAGAGAGGGAAAAAAAACCATGGGTCTCATCTTCTTAGTTGCAGCAAGAACTAACCTCTGACCCCTGCCAGACACAAGAAAGGTGTCTGCCGTGAAAGACAAGCTTGTGTTGAGCAGCCAAATGAATAAAACTATGGGAAACAGAACAGGGGGGATGTTTTATCCAAAACACATGTTTTTGCCACTATTCTAGTTATCTGGGATATTTCCTGCATGTTTGTCACCATAGCAACTGACCCAGCATGAAAGACCTATTTACTAGGCCCTAGGATAAGAAACAGCCATGTGTTGTCAATTTTAAAACTTTTCCTCCTCCGCCAGCCGCACCATCTCTACACACACACACACACACACACACACACACACACACACACACCATAGAGTTCCCCTGCTGCATTCCCAGATGGTACAGAGCCTAAACCCCCAAGACGAGAGCCATCCCTCCTGCTCACATCATTTCCCAGTAATTTTGTTTTCTCCTGGAGAGAGGTTTTCTTGGCTCCTCATGGAAAGTAACTGGGCAAGGAGCCATGGTGGGATGAGGGTGGGTGGGTTCTTGCTTTGAAGGAAATGTTAAGAAAAGTGTCTGGTGCCTTAGAGGCATGATTTGAGCAGGGGAGGCTCCAGGAGTGGACAGGAATTTACTGACGGAGCTGGAGGTAAGTGACCACTTCAGCGTTTTTTGGAGGGGAAGCCACTGAGTTAATTGAGACAAATCCTTCCCTTTCTTTCGTTCACCTTCTTTCCCTGGATTCCTCAAGTACACACAGAGAGAGCAGACAACCTGAGCTAAAGGTTCACTTTTCCCCCCGTTTTAATGCGTTTTAATGTTTTTTTGGCCTTTCTGAAGCAAGCAGCCTATCAACGACAAGCAAATCTCTAGGAAAATATTTGCTCTGAGAATTGCACCGGCAAGAGGAGAGCGGAGTGGAGAGGAGTTGGCTCTTATACGCTTCAGTTCAGAAGAGCAAAGAGGAAAATGTTCACAAGCAGAGTACCTACATCTTACTGTAGGGCCCCTTTCTCACAGCCACTGAAGAATATGGAAAGAAACTTGTTGGATGGTGAGGATCTTCTCAGAGAGATCTGAAACCCACATTTGATTGCCACCTGTTTTAGAATCTAATGCTCCTTGCGATTCTTCCATGAGAAAGATTTGCATATCTACTAGGGATTTCTCAGTCTGTTGAGATGTCTGCTCATGCTAACAGTATGTGACATGCTGGACAGACCCTAGCTTCTATCTGTATTTAGGATTTCAAGAGGTTGCTCCCAAAAGAATTGAAGTCCTCCAGGACACATTTGCAGCCTGGAGTCAGTAGGTGTATGCCCATTGGAATATTACCGTAATTAAAAACAGTCCAGGTAATTTACTTGGATTAATTATCCTAATAAAAGACAAATGTACTCCCCTCCCATATCCCTTTTCAATGAACTAGAATATGTGCAGAAGTGCGAACAACTTGAATGGAGGAGGGTGTAATCTATCTATGAATATGTGTGGGACAGTCTTCAGTGTCAGCACTGCCTTGAGTTTTGTTTCTTTGAGATTTCAAATCATTTGTTTTTCCAGGTGACAAAGGATAATAATTACCTTTGCTGTACAGTATATCTCAAATGAAGTATATTTGATTGGGTTGTGGGGACATACAATATCATGTGGCTTTAACATTCAGAGTACAGGTGAACAGAACTAGGAATGAATGCCCCAGCTCTGCAATCAGGTATGCACAGAATCACAGTATAAGTTGTTGTTCAGGTGGTTCTGTAGTAGTGCATAAAGATAAGTTGATTACCAAAGTAGAAGAACTAATGTGGGTTGACCTAACTAGCAGAAGACATAGGGAGAAAAGCTAGGAGTTTCCTTCGCAAATGCTTTCTGTCTTGATCAGTGTTGGAAGGCACCTCATCTAGAATTTCAGAATTTCCTCGTCCTGCCAGGAGATGCCAGGCACTAAACTTGCAACCTTCAGCATGCAAAGCATGCATTCTACCACTGAGTTATTATGGTTGCATTATATTATGTCAAACTCAGAATAGGAGTTTCTTTATGACACAGAATATGAAGACTAGATCACTCTCCCAGTCTCTCGAGTCAGGTTGCTTAACACAACTGATGTATAAACTACATTACTGAGTTTTGAGACATTATACCAGGGATGGGCGGGATGCAGCCTTCCAGATATTGTTGGTCTGCAATTCCCATCAGTTCTAGACAGCATACCTAATAATAAGGGATTGTGGGAGTTGTAGTCCAACAACATCTGGAATAGCTATGCATTTCCTGTCTCTGCACCATATAAATCTGAGGAAAAGTCTGTAACTCTGCACATGTTTTGCATACAGGAGGTCTAAGGTTCAGTCACTGAGATCTTCATGTTGGACTGGGGAACACCCCCATCTAAAACCCTAGTGAGTCACTGCCAATTGGTGCAGACAGTAATGAACTAGAAGCACCAATGGTCTGGTTCAGTATAAGGTGACTTCTGGTGTTCTTAGTTGTGGTCCTGCTCTTAAGTAGGGTCTGTTGCTTAGTGCTGAAGCCAACCCTTGGAAAAGTTACTATTTCAGACTACAGATCCCAGAATCACTCAGTGACCTTGGCCAGCAGTAGCATGAAGACCACCCAGATCCTTGCTGCCTCCAGGTAACTGCAGAACTTCTGCCAGACAATGTAGACAGTAATGAGTGAGTAGGACCAATGATCTGCTTAGATAAAGGCAGCGTTCTGTGTTTGCTTTTATAAACAACACTGGGTTTCAACCTCCCAATTCACTCTGCAATTTCATTGTTCTTGCTTAAATGGTCAATTTGACCTTGTATTCACATCCCGTAGCAGACACTGGGAGATTTCAATATGGCCAGAGGACAGTGTTGCCACCTCACCACTACCCAGTCTGACGTTTCATACCTTTAACACCTACATGGGACAGACTGAACTCCGCCAGGTGAGACTTGATTCCTCCATCACTATGCCTGTATTCTGGAAAAGGTCCTGCCTGCTAAGTTTCTGCCTTTCACATAAAATAGAGGTGAGGAAGGTGTAGCCCTCCAGATATTATTGGATTACAGTTCCCATCGGCCCAAGCCAGCATGGCCACTAGGGAAGGATGATGGAAGGTTCAGTCTAGTAACATCTGGTGGACTCATCTTCTCCACCCTGATGTCAAAGTTAAAATCACAACAACCCTGCCAGGAAGAAAGGTGAAAGTGGCAACCTTTTTTTAAAAAAACTGGGAGGTACATCTTTCACCAGCTTTAACATTCCACAAATTTGACTAGAAACCTAGAAATGTGTGCAGTTCTATCTGAAACAAGTGGAATTAAAGGTGGAATTGTAAGTGAACCATAGCTATGTCACCCAGGAGGGCATATTAGGTCATCACAGTGGTTCTTCCTGGCTGTACATTATTAGTATTATATACAGCTGGGCTCCCTGTTTGAGAAAAGAATCCTTTCATATGGATATGAAGTGACTGTTTCCATACCTTTGGCCAAAACAATACCTCCTGCCATCCCCTACGTGCAAAGAAATGCCAAGAACATTCATTCTGGCATATGAACTATATGGCAGCAGTATAGTGGACTGCCATGTGCCAAGGAAAATAACTCCTGACATTCCCTTAGAAAAATAAATGCCTAAGTTTCCTTGCAATATGAAATAACTTGAATATTAAAAACAAACAGAGGCCCAGTCAGAGGGCCAGAATAAAAAAGGGCAACTTCTCACACAGCAGAAGTTTTGCTTGCACAAACGCACCATGGACAGGGGAGATTTGCTCATGGCTGCTTCAAACAGAAACAGTCAGAAGTAGTCAGAGGAGAAATGACTGGTTATATTATTGGTCCCAATCAGTAAGCTACCAGGAGACAAATGCAATTGACACATAGCATTGAATTTCAGCTATGATACTTGGGCTAGTTTATACTAGTTGAATCTTCCTTATCCAAAATGCCTGGGACCAATGATATTTCAGGTTTTGGAATATCATGGATTTTGGAATACTTGCATATGCATAATGAGATATCTTGGAGATGGGACCCAAGTCGAAACACAAAATTAATGTATGTTTCCTCTATGCCTTTGACACATAGCCTGAAGGTGATTTTATACACGATGTGTAAATAATTTTGTGCATGAAACAAAGTCTGTGTACACTGAACCATCAGAAAGCAAAGGTGGCACTATCTCAGCCACCCATGTGGACATTTTGGATTTTGGAATATTGTGGATTTTGGAATTCCAGATAAGGGAGACTCCACCTGTACTGCTGGCACTCTGGTAATCTCCAAAAGCCATGTATGAGGTCTTCTAAGAATATGTGGAGAGCCTAAGGGCAGCCGAAAATATTTTATTATCTGTGGGCCAAGAGAGGGGGACCCGATCTGGAAAAGTTACTTGAAAAAGTGATTGTGCTCACTGGGGGATTCTAGGAGTTATAGCACAAAAAGGAAATGCTTCCAAGCTCTGGTTAAGATTAGAGCAGGGTCATGTGGAGCTCTGACCTTCAGCACTGAAGTGTAAGCATGGTTCTTACTTTCAGAGCAAAATGAGTATGTATGGAAACAAAGTTTCCCCCCCCCCATGGTTTATTACATCATATCTGAAGACTAGGAAACCTGTGGCCCTCTAGATGTAGTTGTACCACAGCTGCCACCATCCTTCACCATTAGTGATGCTGGCTAGGGCTGATGGGAGTTGCAATCCAATACCTGGATGGCCAGAGTTTCTCCTGCCCTGTCATAGCCCTTCTCATTCAGGCATGTTTGTCCCCGTAAGGCATTTTTTTACAGGATCAGAACCCATCTGAAGGAGAAAGGAGTTCTGCTGATAGATTACAGGAAGATTCAAGCCAAGGAGTAGGCAGGGGCTCAGCCATACAACTCTATCATTCTTAAAATTGATAGAATTTAAGAACGTTTTATGGAAGGGGTATTACTATAGTCAGCTCTCTACATTCACGGGTTTGATTATTTGCAGGTTTGCCTGCGTCCCCCTGAAGCCTGAGGCTAGGAGAAGGCAGAGCAGCAGAAACACCCGTTGCAAAGAGGCCCCCAAAGCCTGCTTCTTCGTGGGGTTTGGGAGACTCTTTGTAAAGGAGATTTGGAGATTTCTCCTCTCTACTTTCCCCAAGCGCTTAGCACAGCATAATGGGGCTTCCAGAAGCAGGTCGGTGGCTGAGGAACTTGCCTGCCAGGCCCACGTTCTTCATACTCCCCCACCTCCAGCCACCCGCCTCACAAGCCTGAGGAGCCCTTCTGGGGAGCTCCACCACCACCTCCACTATACTGTAACTATTCATGTTTTTTCACTTCTGTGGGGGTCCTGTGCCCCTAATCCCCATGAATGTGGAGGGCCACTGTACTTTCAGAGCCCCACATCTGCTATGGCCATCAGCAATACTGGCTAGGGGATTTGGGGAACTGTAGTCCACAAAATAAATTGTCCATGCTCTGAAAACTGGGACCTATCTCCCATATTGTTCATAATCTGGGTAGACCAAGGTTTAAATAAGCAGGTCTTCTGTTATCATGGGTAATTTGATTCTCCATCTTCCCACAGGAAATGTGCAAATAACTTTGATGGGGTTTTACTTCACATGCCTTCAAACCTACATCCTCTTTTCCCTCCTTAAATCCAAAGAACTGAAAAGAGTTCTGCTGATTCAAAGTTTGTGGAAATGCCATTGCCGTCTCAAAAGCCCCTTGCAAGGTGCTATGTGTGTAAAGAAAATGCTGAAGTTTGTTTAAGAGCAGCCCTGGCATGTGCCAATGGCTGGTATGCCCTGACAACTGGGCCGTTGTTTATAATAACACCATGATATGTAGTAAGAGCAGCCTATAAAAGGCAATGCACACTGATGGTTGTAGAGGAGAAATATAAACATGCAGCTCACGGTCTGAAGCATGCAAGCCAAGCTGTGAAGAAACTTGCTTGTGAGAAAGAGGTGGGAATAAGGCTAGGTGAAGCTTAGTGTAGAGGCAGCTGAAAGAGATCTGTGCCGGCCAAGCATACATTTGAAATTTAACGATATTAGAACCCAGGTCACAGACTTTGTTCCTTTCAGTTCAGAATATTGTTCTGAACATGACAGCAGCCTTACAGACGTGTCATAATGCTTCCTTCAAATCTACTGCAGAATTTGCTCTAAAAGGGGCGGTTTTGTTGATTTCAATGTCAAAGCAATGAGCATTATTTTTATTGGCATTACTACCCTGTTTGAACAATGTAAATACTTTACCTGCATCTTCCTACCCAACTAGGATCCTCAAAACAGTTCATACAATTGGTCATGCAATTCTTGGAAACACATGTACATGCCATGGCTCTCTCTGACTAATTGCAGAGCTTGAGGAAGTTAAATTATCTGGACTACAATTCCCAGAGTCCCCTAGCCACCATGGGTTGCACACCTTGATGGCTGGTGGCTTTCATCTCAGCAGGACAATAAATCTGTTCTGGGTTTAATCTGAACTTTAAAGGTGCTTAACCTGTTTGGGGAATAGGGATCAGGAACTTTGATGCCTCCTTTAAAGTTCAGATTACAAACTGGAGCAAATCTACAGTTGTCCCTTCATATCCACTGGGATTAGGTTCCAGGACCCCCCATGGATACCAAAATCCGTGAATACTCAAGTCCCATTATATGCAATGGTATAACAAAATGGTGTCCCTTATATAAGATTGCAAAATCAAGGTTTGCTTTTTGGATTATTATTTTTTAAAGAGTATTTTTAAGCCGTGAATACTTAAATCCATGGATACCAAATCCGTGGATACGGAGGGACAACTGTGCAGGGAAACCACCATCCCATCATGGCAGAAAGGTGGGATATAAATCCAATAAATATATAAATATATAAGTAAGCCATCTCCCAAAAGGCCAAGTGGTATCAGGTCCCAGGCATGTTGCTGGGCACACCCTGGACCTTGCTTTCTGTGATGGATGAGATAATGTTGATTTTGGTGTGGAGGAACTTTGTATAGTTTCACTAACATGGACAAATCGCTACCTGGTCAGATTTAGACTCACTGAGACCTCTACAAGGGTGTGGGATCATTTATGATGGGTCTGCCCCAAGAGGCTAATGGATCCAGAAGGTTTCCTGAGGATTCTTGGGGATTTGTCACCTTGGCTGGCAATTCTGTCAAGGCCTTCGTTGATCTCTGGATGGGAAAAATGCCAGGACAATGGGCATGATCACTCCTGAGTGTCCCCTGTCAGGGAACAAGGCACTTCAGTTTTCTAGGGACCTGGCAGCAATGAAACAAGTTAAGTGGCAACTAGAGCAACATTGGTGGACAACTAAGCATGAGTTCAACAGGGGCTACCACGTATTTGAAGCCCTACTCAGTGACAGTGCAGGCAGAGTGGGGGAGAATCTCTGCTACTATTGTATCTGCGTAGAGTCATTCTGTAGAGCTGCCTTGAGTAGTTAGCAGTCTTTTCTAGCTAGACTTTTGAGAGAAGATTCCAGACCATTCAATGGTCCACAGGGTTCCAACATCATTAAAGGAAGCTGTTGTACAACCTCCCAGGGGGAACCGTCCCTAAATCACGCACTATTAGCTCATTACTGGCCAGTCTCCAATATTCTGGATGTGATATTAGAGCATGTGCTTGCTTCCCAGTTCCAGGAGTTCCTGGATGAAATAGATTATCTAGATAGATTTCAATCAGGCTTTAGGCCTGGTTAAAGATGGAGACTGCAATGGATACCTTAGTGGATGATCTATGCTGGGAACTACACAGGAGAAGTGTGTCCCTGTTGGTTCTGCTGGACCTCAGTGGCTTTTGATACCATTATCCATGCATCCTTCTGAAGATATTGTTCTTGTAGTGGCTCTGTTCCTTCCTGGAGGGGCAAGCCTAGAAGATGGTGCTAGGGGACTACTATTTGACTCCTTGGCCATTGGCTTGTGAGATCCTGCAGGGTTCCATTCTGTCCCCCATGCTATTTAATATATACATGAAACTGCTGGGAGAGGTGGTCCAGAGCTTTGGGATTTGGTGCCACCAGTATGCTGATGACACCCAACTCATTTTCTCCTTTCCAGCAAAATCCAAGGAATCCAAGGAAGCTATTTTAGTTCCAAAACAGTGTCTGTCAACAGTAATGGACTGGATGAGCACAAACAAATTCAAACAACATTGAGGAGCTCCTGGTCAGTAAAAAGTCAGATCAGAGGAAAGGGTTTCAGATTGTACTGATCAGGTTTATATTTCCCCTGAAGACACACGTTTGTAGTTTGGGTAGACTGGATTCAGCCCTGAATCTGGATGCTCAGGTTTTAGCAGTGGCTGTGAGTATATTTGCATCATTAAAACTAGGGAGTCAAGTACACTCATTCCTAGAGGCATCTGATCTGGCACAGTGGCACATGCCTTAGTTACATCCCATGTGGTTACTGTAATGTACTGTATGTGGGGCTATCCTTAAAGAATGTTTGGAAACTTCATCAGGTGCAAAGAACTGTGGCCAGGCAGTTAACTGGCTAGGGCTACTTACAGGGAGCACACAACCTCCCTGTTATAACAAGTCCACCAGTCTGTAGGCACAATGCAAAATACTGGTTATGAAATATAAAGCCCTGTATGGCTCAGTTCCAGGCTATCTGAAGAACTGTATCTTCCCATAAGAGCCTATCCAAGCTCTGAGATCTTCAGAGGGGGCCCTCCTTTCAGTCCCACACCCTCACATATATGTTTGGTGGAAACATGAGAGAAGTCCTTCTTAGTGCCTGCGGCGAGGCTTCTTCTCTAGTGAGGTGAAAAAATGGCTCCGTCCTTGCTATCTCTCCATCTGCAGAGGAAAACCTGATTATTCCTACAAGCTTTTAGGAACTTGCTGTTTTACAAGGAATGGCTTTTCTCAATGTGCTGTATTATTTTTGTCTTTTGCTTTTTAATGGATATATTTTAAATGATTTTTAACTTCTCTATAAATTGCATTTTAAAAAATGTTTTGACTGACTGGTGTCAATTTCATTTCTTTTTGAGTGCCAGCTTGGGGGAAAGGCAAGATATGCATAAACCAATACAATGCAATACCAGGTACTACTGGTTGCATTCCAAAAAAGTAACCGTTCCAAGTTCTGATTGATTGTCATGCCCCTAGGATTCTCCACCAAAGAACCTGGACATTGGAGGGTTCCCACTATATCTTGTCCAAGAAATTGCCAAAGGAGCCCATCTGAGCAAGAGAGGACAGCAGCCTGCTCTCTGAGGTCACCATTTTCATTGTACAGGTGTCAAGGCAGAAGGCCTGGAGTAGGATTTCTGTGGATTGACAACAGTGTTGCCTGGAGTACCATCTGCCATTATTCATGAGCAGAGAGAGCACAATGTGCAGCCCTGAGGCTATCCACAAGGTCAGAACCCTGACCTCCAAAGACTGCAGCCCTCTGGGCTGGAATGTGTTTCCACAGCAACCTGTTAGGTTTGGCTTCACACACACACACACACACACACACACACACTTACCAAGGGGACAGTTTCTGTTTTGGCAGCTAATGGAGCAGCCTGAGAGTGTAACTGGATCCACAGCTGGAATTAAAGTAATGGCTTTGCTTATTTAAGAAGTTTGATGGATGGAAAGCCCCTTGGGGTGTCAGGAGGAGGGGGCTGGAGGCTCAAGGCTGAGTCTTGGGAGGTGGTGCTGAAAAGAGAAGGCCACCTGTCCTCATTGCTTCCAAGTCCCCCTCTCATCTGAGTCCCTTTGGGGTTATTTGTGGTCTGGTGGGTGGTTGGACACTAACTAGAGAGGTCTGTTGAGCAGCAAAGCCAAGCTGTTTGCTTTAGCTCAGAGTGCTTGCTTGCTGTTTGGGTTCCCCTCAACCTTTCAAGTGGCAACTGAGGTTGTGTTGTGGGAAATGGTGTCCAGATAAAAGGAGAGCTGCCATCGACCCTCAGAGTAGCAAAAGAAATGGAAAGCATCACATTTCTCAGTTGGGACTTTCTAGTCCAGTGGTTCTTAATCTGTAGTCCATGGACCCCCAAGGGTCCACAATCTCCCCACAGGGGGTCTGCGAAGGCTTGGCGGCTGATCAGACCTTCTCCTCCCTGCAGTGGAGTGGCCATGTGACTGGAGCCAAGGCAAAGGCTGGCTAGCAGGCTTGGCCTGTGCATTGCCATTCAATCTGCTCCAGCCACAAACTTACAGGAATAAGCAGGAGAAAAGTCTCCCCCCCCCTCCAGTGCCTCTGAGAGGTTTCATGGATGGTGTAATTGTATTATTATCAGGTATTATTATCACATATTATTGTTGTTGTGGTTTTAAATCTTGGGTTAAGTCTTGGGGTTCCACAGCAACAAAATATATTTAAATGAGGTCCCTGGTAAAGAAAAATTTAAGAGCCACTGTTCTAGACAATGGAATTTCTGTGAATTTGTATGAACAAGGCAGCCAAGAAAGCTTACTCTTGAAGAACCAATCCCCATATAGAAGTGTGTTTATGTGTATTCATGAATACTACAGACAAGATGCATCAATTCATTAGGGTGGCTGTGTGTCCCGCTTGACAGAGGACAGTCCTCTGTTTAAAGTACTGGGCAGTGCCGATCAATTTTAAAGATAAAGAGTTCTTAAGAAGCAAGAGCTGCAGGGGTCCTGAAGTGGGACCATCCGCAGTTAGCAGCAATTAGTGAGCAATCCCTGATACACAGATCATCTAGCTGACATTTTCCCCACTTTTGTGAGATCTGTATTGAAATTTTACTTAAGTTATAGAACTATTGTCTGGATTTGCATATGTACACATCAAGTTGTATATGTAAATGTACAAATATGTGTATTCTGTTTCATCCTCAATTAGCAGGAGTCATGGTGATAGATTTCCTCCTTTGCTACAGGTGGCTACCTTACTATCTAACCACTCCAAAATTTACGGGGGGGGGGTAGCTGAACGCTATATAATGCCAACTCCAGTAACTTAAAAGCAACAGCAACAAAAATTTAAAGACTTTCAGAAATGCAACTCTCTTATCCTCTGCATCATACCAGCAGCCTCAGATCAATAAATAGAGCAACAGGCTTTTGCAGTGAGAAAAGTATTGCATTTAAGAATTAGGTCCCTTTGCATTGTTGGAAGCATTTGTTCCTTGTCTCAGTTCCTGCCTCTAGGATGCTATGGGAAAGTTTCGTTCTTCCATGGGAACCTCAGCACAAAGCTCATTCCTCCTGGCCTGAGCGCCTAGACCTGCTCCCCATGAAATGGGGAGAAGGAGGAGAGGGGGCTGTTGTCCTGCAAAAGGTGCTCCCTAAGTCTGCATGGAAACGCATTTCAGCAGGAGACCGTGTAGGCGTGGGCACATAGCATGGCCGACAGTGGGATTTGCATACATCAAAGGCGCAGACAAGGAATCCTGCCATGTGTTTGTCAGCCCGAGTTAGAGATGATACAGGCCACAGCTATTGTCTGCCTTTAAGCTAGCCCTGAAAAGATCCACTTTCAATATCTGAAATCATTTTCTCCCTTGGTTATTAGAGGCAAGTAGAGGCTACTCACTGCGGGGTCTCCAGCTGTGTAGCCAATGGGCCTTTCATAGCCTTTAGCAGCAAGGCAGGCTCTTTATGAGAAAAAAATAGCTTTCCTGTGAGAAGAAACCTTGTACCAGGGCATGTACATGTCTGTGTTGGTATTCTGACTCTTCCTTGAGCAGGACCTGGGTCACATTTCCTTTGCACTCCAAATGCCTACAGACGTGTAGGATTCCTCAGAATCGGGTTCTCTTTTCTAGTCCAAATAGGTAAAAGAGTTCTATAAGGTAGAGGCCAAACGTGGCATACCCTCCAACATTTCACAGATGAAAACCAGGACACTTGTGGTCAAGCAACACCAGAGTGTGGTCAAGATGGCAAAAGTTATTAATGAGGAAGAAGAGAGAAGCTAAGAGAGGCTGTAGCAGTTAGCTTTTCCCTGAACCTGCTGGGAAGGATGAGGTTCAACCCTCTCCTCCCCTCCCTCCTGAGTTGACTGATTGTGAACTGCTTTCACCCTCTGAACTCAATTCGTAGCAACCAAATTAAGCTGAGGATAAAGGGGTAAAGTGGGAAGAAGAGAGCAAAACTGAAATGTTTTAAAAGCAGCTGCAAAAGTGGGGCAATGGAGGATTAATCCAGGCTGTCCCTGTAAAATTGGGACAGTTGGAGGGTATGTGAAGCTACATCCAGTTTTAAGTATATTTATTCTAACAAAACTTTGTGGGTTTTGTTTCTTCGATCCTTTCTTGTATTTAGAGGGTTCTCATAATCTGAGGCCTGCCCCTAAGAATTTGGGACAGTTGGAGGGTATGACTTGTGGACGACACTTCCCAGAATATCTCAGCCAGCATGACTACAGCTGCCAGATTCCCACAGGAAGCCTATCTAGTGGAGTTGTAGTCCTAAAAAGTAACTTTGGAACTTTTTCAAGCTCTGGGCAGAAGTAGGCAAACGTCCAGCCTATGGAATCGATGCTGTTTCTTACTAGAGGCTTGAGATCCACCAACTGGACTCAGGTGTAAAGTTATCCCTAGAGTAGTGGATCCAGATGCAAAATGGCAGCTGAGCCAGCAGAGCCAGTGCTGGCCCTACCATTAGGCAGAATGAACTGCTGGAATATCAGTCCAACTGCAGTGGAAGGAATCTATCGCACCAGAGGGAGTAGTGGGAAAGCAGTGATCTAGGGAGCCATTGATGGGGTTTTCCTAAGCTCCACCAATAATGAAATGCAAAGCAGCAACAGGAGAGATACAACATTGTCATGTGATAAATACCAGCCAAAGACACTGTTACCCTGCTGCAATTGCGATTAACCAGTCCTTGAGTGATAAAGTCCTGAGAGATGGGAGATTATCATGTGGCCAGCTATGGCAGTGATGCTTTCCCACCAAATTCCTGTCTAAAGAAAAAATGTTTTTATTTCAATTACAAAGGTAGTTTCTGAAGGTCACCTTAGCAGAGAATTCTTGTGTTGCAATGCCATAACCAAAAAGATCTTGTTCCATGTTGTTGCAGGGGGAAAATACCACACAATTCATACTTTGAGTAATTAAAATTTTAATTATGTAAAATTCAAACATTAAAAAATACAAGTAAACCAGGGGGGGTTCATATAAAGAGTGTCCCCTACCTGGCTGTCACAATCTCACCGAGAATTGTTCTGTCACTGACGCTGTATTCACGTGAGCACAATAGTGCGAACAATGTGCCAGGGGAGATCTATTAATGGCTTGGGATGTCAATAAAATAGAACAGCTTTTTGACAGTACACAATTGTGAAAGGAAGACATTGTATGGGATGTGTGCCCTTTCATGATCATTGGGTATCGTTATGGTGCCATATTTGCCACATCTGATAAAGTCCAAAGAGTTGCCTCTTTGACAGTTATATATATATATATTAATGCTCTGGGTACTTAACCTAATCAAATCGCATTGAAGCATTTCAAATCTCTTAGCATCAGGTTATAAAGTTGGTTGTACTTGACAGGTTTTGAGTCTGACTGAATCCTAAGCATTTTGTTAATGCAAAGAGTTAACACTAACCAGAACTGAATTCCATCATCTGTCTCCTAACTGAATTACACCCTAGTCTTCAAAATCCCATTCCCCTCAGCAGCCAGCTGTTGTTTCCGCTGAGTAGTAGTTGACAGACAAAGAATGGGGAGGAAGTGCTGTGGGGAGCAAAGGGGGGGTTATAAACCTGCCACTGTGACAGTCGGAAGAAATCCACCAATGTCAGAGCCAAAGAGGAGATAACCTGCCCAGGTGTTCAGAGAGCTGGAAACTTAGGAGACTTTCAGACAGGAACAAAAAAAATGTTCCCGTCCTGCAATCTCCTTTCCCACCCCTCTCCCGTCCCCATCACACAACAATCAACCAAAGTTTCTGACCTACCTTGGTAGTGTTTTTGTTGCTGCCCAGAAGTGAATGGCACTTGAATGGAGCTCCATTCACTTCCTGGCTTGAAATCCCAGCCATTCTTGCAAAAGGACGAAAGTGAGGGAAATTCAAACTTTTAAAGCAAAATAAAAGGGGGGGGGGAGAGACAGCAAGAACAAAAACACAGTTAAAACATAACAAGTAACCTGGGGAGGGTACAAAAAAGTGTGTCACTTACCCTATGATTCTATCGATGTCCCGATCTCATCCAGAAGTGTTCTGGCACAGATCTCCCAGTTACGGTGGCATCGTGCCAGCATAACGGGGAACCTTTTTATTTGCAGGAACCTCCGTTACAGAAACAGAACGGGGGATCTATTGACAGCTTAGCCAGTAAAAAAAAAAAAGCAGCGCCAGCGGAACGGCAGCAGAATGGAAGCATAATGACATGGGAACGACATTGTCTGAAAGGGAAGACCTTTAGCAATCTCCTGGCGTCGTGATAATGCCATATTTAGCACATCTGATAATCTCCTTAGAAAGGCCTGGGGAACGAGGCTCTGTTACCATGGTTATCAGGATGCAAACTGCCCTGGGGGCCCTGCAAACATGAGACCTAACTTCAATTGTTAGCCCTGTGTAGAATAAAGCCATTGAATCAAGGGTGACTTGATAAATCAACATTTGTCTGTGGCCAAACCTACACTACACAAATAATCCAGTTTGAAACTGGATTATTTACCATGGCTCCTTCCTATGGTATCCTTGGATTCTATAGATCTTTAGCCTTCTTTGCTAAAACGTGCTGGTGCCTCTCCAGACTACAAATCCCAGGATTCCATAGGAAAGAGCCATGGCAAATAATCCAGTTTCAAACTGAATTACTTGTGTAGTGTGGATTTGGCCTAAATTTCATTGATTCAATGAGTTCACTATAGTTGGGATGAACAAGACAATTGAGGTCTAAGATACCACAGATAAGGAAAAACTAAGAAATGTTTTTGGCCTTTGGGGTTATTGCAGGGGTGCCCATTGAATAAATATTTTTCTTTCACCACAACCCAGTGACACTTCCATTGTTTTTCCTTCGTAAACAAAAAGGCTGTGTTTTTTTTAACAACTTGAAGTATAACCTTTGCTGTGTTAGACATCGTACCCACAGTAAAGCGGAGAGTAAATACCAAGATGCTGTAGTTGAGGCCGAGAGCATGGCACCATACTAAGGGGTTGTCTAGATGATGAAAATACTCCTCACAGAATGTGACTAGAATACCCTTTGTTCTAACACACCATGAATGAGATTCATGGTATTCGGAAGGAAGGGGGCCAAAAACTCCATCTACTGCGGGGTAAAGCCTTCGTGGATTTCCCCATAGTTTTTAAAATAATGTGTGGACATGCACATTATCACACATCTGGACATCCAATTTGGGATTCTGCACATTCTGTGCAAGGGCAGAAGTGGAGAGCAGATTGGTCAGCTTTGAGGGCAGTGGGTGGGCTTGCCAGCAAGGAAATGGCTGGAAGCGCCATTTTCGATTTTTGTGTTATCGAGTGTGCACTTTTTTGCAGTGCTGAGGTAACCAAAGAGCTTTTTATAAGCAGAAGGTCACACTTGCACACCTTTGATTTCTAGGCTTTTTTAAAAAAAAAAAATACTGTGCATCAGCAATAATACATGTGGAGAATACTAACGCTCTGTACTCTCAGTTGCCATCTTGATTCGCAGGCGTGCCTGCATGTGCACTTCAAATGTGGATAGCTTCACATACAATAGATTTTGCCAAAAGACTGTGAAGAGAAATGAGCACTGCTACAAATTTGCAGTAATGCGCACCAATCTGCATTATAACCTCTCATCTAGACAACCCCTAAGGCTGCTACTAGTACCAAGCCCAAAAGTTTTGTGTTTTGGTGTCTTAATTTTCAGCTTGACATTTTGGAAAGGGTGGGGCTGATTTCACGCTCTTAAAGCTGGACAAAATACTGTAATTGTGCAGTTTTAGTGGATGGCTTATTCTTGATGATGAATAATCACCATTGCCAGAGTGTGGGAAAGTTCCATTTTGGGATGATAATACTCTAACTCTCAGAATCCCCTAACTAGCATGGCATGCTTGCTGTGAGATTCCGGGAATTATCATCCAGAAAGTAACATTTTCCAAATTATGCATTATCTCCCTCCCTTCCTGTCCCAGAAAAAGCCCTGAAAACAATTCTTTGTCATAATTCAACATTATTGTAAGTGCATTATAGGGAGGGGGGAATATGGTGACCACTAGTTGCTGGCATGGAGAAATTATTTTTGTATCTACTGCATATTTGTTAAAATATAAAGAAAGTGAAAAAGAGACAAGCTTTGCCAAATGCCACCAAAGTATGCAACCCATGAAACTTTTCCCTAAAAATAAATAAATAAATAAATATTTTTTTAAAAAAAAAACAGTCAATCAAATTAGCTCCTCCATGCATGCGTTAACCCCTGTCCCCAAATTCACTGTTTGTGAAAGAGGTGGTAAATAAGGAGGGGAATTTCATTTCAGCCACAGTCACCATTTTTCCCTACCAGAGGTGTACCTCATTCTGGGTTCTATGGGTCCAACTATAGTTGAATATTGCAAACACAATCACAATTTAAGAGTGTGTGTGCACACATGTGTGTGTGTGTGTGTGTGTCAACAGGATAATTATATGTTATATAATTTATATGTTAAATTTGACACACATGCACTGTTCTGTAAGTTCCATGCATCTAATGAGGTGCCAATGGCAGTGCAGAGTTTGGGGTGCATCTACAGCGTAGAAATAATGCAGTTTGACACCACCTTAACTGCCATGACACCATCCTACAGAATCCTGGGATTTGTAATGTTGTGAGGCGCCAGAACTCTTTGGCAGAGAAGACCAGAGGCCTTGTAAAACTACAAATCCCAGGGTTCCATAGGATGGTGCTACAGCACTTAAAGTGGTGTCAAACTGCATTATTTCTAGTGTAGATGCACCCTCGAATGGAGGACTCTTCTCCTGTGGTGCACAGTTGTATTGCAACATTTGGATGCAGCTCTTAAAGCCCTTATTCAAGGTGAAAAGGGCCTACTCCTTAGCTCTGATAATGGCACCGTCTCCTCTCCAGCTCTCCCTCTCTTTTTGAACTCATCCAGCAAGTACAGCCCCTTCCTTACTGTATTCCCACCCACTGGGCCAAATCAATAACCCATAAGAGTTACAGAGGCCCTGTACTTTTTCATGCATGGCTAACAGAAATTCAACAAGTGAAGCTTTTGTGTATTATGGATATGCAATAAGGTGGTTCATTACAGTCATTACAAAGATTCTATGAAAACAAAGACAAGAGCAAGCTGATGTTGCATTTGTGTTTTATTACAAAATAGGATTTTTGTACTAGCTCATGATAGACCGAGGATGTTGAGCAGATTGTGTTGGCTTAAAGAAAGAGAATAAAAACATTTGGAGGGAGAATAAGTTACATGCATAAAAGGGTAAATGGTCAGATTGTCCAGGAGGAAAGAAAAACTGTCTTTTGATAGCCACAGTAGAGCAGATTTGAGAAAGAAAGAGACAATGTGATATTTGGCACTTCTCCATATGTTACAAACAATATGCTGTAAATGAATGCCAACTGCATGCCTGTTTGACAGATCCTTGTATTGCAGGTACAAGCCTCAATTAATTTAGGATTTTGGTTTGCCTGGAGTCCCACAGCTGCTTTTTGAAAGTAAATTAGTTATTTACACACTTAATTGTTTCTTTATGTATTTTCAATTATTTGTATATCTCTTTTCAGGAATGCAACCCCTCCCCAAGCATTGTTCAAAATTCTGAAACAAATGCACAGTTTCAATAAGGATGAATTAAATGCAATAGATTAAGATCTCAGCTGAAGAGCATTTGAAAAGCCAGATGAAACTGTTCCATCCTTGTGGCAATCCAGGGAAGTAACAAGAGCCAAGAAAGCAATGGGAGCTGATTTAGCTCTATGTTTCTCATATGATTGATTTGAACTATGGAGTGCTTTGCCTGCAGCAAAAAGCTATCAGATTTGGACCCATGGGCAGATACAGACTATGGAAGGGCTGTGAATGTAAGTTACAACAAGCCAACAGTTTTGAACTTTTGATCGTGTATGTTGCAGTAAACGTAAAAAGACCTCCATCACTTCCTTTTACTTCCTTTACTGCATCATTTATAGGTATTGCAGTGGGAAAATAATACCTTGTCAGTTTTCTTGAGGTTCTTTCGTATTTGGAAACAGGTTCTGTAGAAAATGTCATGGAACAGTTTGTGCAGTGGTGTCTGCTTTAAGTGGTGAGCCTTGGGCTAGTGTACTGTTGATATCGTTGATATCGCTGCAATGTTTGCAATGTGTGAAGTGTAGTAGATGATTATAGGAAGCAAGGGCCTCATCTGCACTGAGAAATAATCCAGTCTGACACTGCTTTAACTGCCATCACGCAATACTATGGGATCCTGGCATTTATAGATTGTTGTGGCACCAGAGCTCTCTGACAGAGAAGGCTAAATCTCTCACCAAACTACAAAACCCAGGATTCCACAGCGTTGAGCCATGGCAGTTAAAGCAGTGTCAAACTTCATTATTTCTGCAATGCAGGTGCAGCCAAGGTCCTCGTGGTGGTGGCATCTAGATTATGGATCCCTTCCCAAAACATATGCATAACCAGTCAGGCTTGCTGGTCCTTCGGCCATAAAAAAAGGAAACTTTTTATTCTTTTCTTTTTAAATTGCAAGAGTTCAATCACTTGTTTTGTCCCCACTGAGTTTGTTGTTGGTTAGCTTTGAGTGCGTTCAGGTGGGTGCATTTTCTGTTCCTGCTTTAGCCTGATGCATTTATTTAATGTTTTTATTGTTGCTTAGTTGTGCTTCACCTTTTGCTTTCATGCTGCTGTTCAACTGTTCAGTGTTTTGTTTTTGGTTTAATGAATGGAAAGGATGGGGTATGCATATTTCACATGAATAAAACAAAATATTATTAATAGTACATCAACTGAAAACTGACACGGGCCCTTCAGAAACTGCTGGCAAAGGACAGCTCCATGGAAAATCTGCAGGAAAGGATTGAGTATTAATGGAAATTGACCTGGGTGTTGAGTCCAATCCAGCTCCTATGGAATGCAGACCATTTAAGTTTAAAGTTTTCTCTTGTTAATATTGCAGTTTTAACATCACTAAACATTTTAAGTTATTGCCTTCCATGAGTGCTTGCTTAGACTGTTTCTCATTTCTTTTATAACTTTCCCTAAAGGATGGAAATTCTGCCACTTTCCACCCTTTGTATTAGCTAGAAGGTACATTATTATTTTGGAATGTTTAATTAAAGTTGCTCAGTCTTTGCAGTTTTTTTTTTTAAGGGAGGGCAATTCTTCCTATTGTACAAAGAAATCATTAAACTCTGTTGTACATAATTAACTCAAAGACAGAAGCATGTCACTCTCTGTAGAACACACAAAAGGCACTTTATGCAAAATCAACATTTTGTTTAATAGTCATTTTCTGTAATTGTCAGCAGCAGCAGCGATAAGTCATGTAGTGCATATTGCATGAATTACCGTAATACAACTTTACTGGAGAGCAAGAAACTATTTGTGACCCTTTCACGTGGCAAGTCACTATTGCAATCCAAAATGTGACCATTCGTTTTGAATAAGTGGCTTTATTTAAATGGAAGAGTAAGCCATGATTGTGGCAAAACCTTGTTTAACATGTGTAATGTAATTTGTTGTGAAGCAGAAGGCTTTCACGGCCAGCATCCATAGGTTTTCCATAGTTTTTTTTCCGGGCTGTGAGGCCGTGTTCAGGAAGAGTTTATTCCTGATGTTTCGCCTGCATCTGTGGCTGGCATCTTCAGAGAATGGTTGGGTAGGAGTGGGGGGGGGTTATATACTGTGAGTCCCTGTTGCAGGGGATATGTAAATTTGTGTATGTGAATGGCTAGTTCCTTGCCAAACAGACACTAATCCTCCTTGTGTATCCTCCCACCCTAGAAACTAGCCATTCAAATACACAAATGTACAGATCCTCCCCAACAGGGGCTCACAGTATATAAACCCCACACACTCCTACCTAACCATTCTCTGAAGATGCCAGCCACAGATGCAGGTGAAACATCAGGAATAAACTCTTCCAGAACACAGCCTGGAAAAAAACCACAAAAAAACTATGTAATGTAGTTTCTTTATAAATACTTCAACAACACTATATTTCCCAACAGAAAGAAGCAGAAGAGAAACTTCAAACATCTAGGTGATTTCTTCATGCCTGTCCAATCTGGAACTAAGTTTGTTCTTCAAAGACAATCAGAAACTTCACAAAGTGACAAAGTGATCCACTTTTGGCTTTCTCATTTAGTGAATCCAACCAGTTCAGAAAATGACAAAACCATCTTTGCATGTTACTAATTGATACTAAAGAAGGAACTTTGTTCTGAAATATATTGGGTGTGAATAAATAGTTCATGGCAAGTTGTAAACAGTTTTTCAACAACTTATTGTAGCATTTTGTGCCTTTAAAAAAAAGTGTACCATTCTCACCAGTCTCTGTAAAACAGGAGGGGAGGTAGAAAAATGAGGCCCAGGGACAGATCCAACCTTGTTGGGATGTGAGTCTAGCCTTCCGGAATGCCCTAGAAACAATGGTTCTCAATCTTTTGTCCTCCAGAAATTTTGGACTTCAACTCCCAGGATTCCTGAACATTGACCATACTGGCTAGGACTTCTGGGAGCTGAAGTCCAAAACATCTGGAGGAATAAAGGTTGAGAACTATTGCGAAGGCGGTCATCTCTCCACAATGATGCCATCATTTGGTCATTTCCCAGCCATTGGACAGGGTTTTTTTAATCCCCCATTACAAACAGATGAAATCTTTCTCCTAAGGCATGCTGGCAGTAGCAGCTTTAGTTAAAATTGGTTGCAATTTTTGATCCCATCTTTGCTCTTTTAGTCCTGGCCACCACAGGAATGTGCCCCCCAAAAAACTGTTATGGAATTGAATTCAGCCCTTGGACTGAAAGAGGCTGCCGAACCTCCACAGTGAGGAGGAAGACGACATCCAGAAAGGGAGCTTAGGAAAGAGCTATAGATTACAAGAATTGTCAGGTCGCTCCAGGAGGGGAATGCTAAATCCCACTGTCCTGCCCCACCTGTTCTCCTTGAAGTTCATGTGCTTACATTGTAGGGTGTAGTTCAGAAATGCTTCTCTGAGTAGTTACAAACTACTTCAACAGCCTAGAGAAGAAAAGGCTAAAAGGTGACATGATAGCCATGTTTAAATATTTGAAGGGATGTCATACTGAGGATGGAGCAAGCTTGTTTTCTGCTGCTCCAGAGACTAGGGCATGGAGCAATGGGTTCAAACTACAGGAAAAGAGATCCCACCTAAACATTAGGAAGAATTTCCTGACAGTAAGAGCTGTTTGGAAGTGGAATACACTACCTCATAGCGTGGTGGAGTCTCCTCCTTTGGGGGTCTTTAAACAGTGGCTGTTTAAAGGAATGCTTTGATTGTGTATTCCTGCAGGGCAGGGGGCTGATGGCCTTTGTGGCCTCTTCCAAACTCTATGATTCTATGAACACTTCAGAGGCCTTGTTACATCATAGGCACAGGGCTAGTCTCTTTCTTTCACCATCTCCAGCAGTCCCTCCCTTGATGTCCTACAATCCTTGAGTATTTACATCCACCTTCACTTCGCATATAATTCATCCCACCACCACCCTTGCAAAGGCTGGGAAATGCCTATATGCCCAGGCCTGGAAAAAGTCCCCTTGGCTGTAGCCTATAAGGAGGACAGCTACCACGGCACTTGTCCAGCACTGGAATGACTCCTGAGACTGTTTCCTTGTAGTTTCTGGGGGCCCTGCCACCAGGTGGATTGTTGGGCAGGTACTCCCCCTGCCTGGCCAATTTGCCAGAAAAGCCAAGCTAGCTTGGGCTGCCTTCTCTTCTCCTCCTTCTGGCTAGCTTGAACAAGGCTGCTTGCTGCTGCCTCCTCCCTCTCCCAGATGTTGCTAATTAGCTTGTTCAGGCCAGCATCCAGATGAACTGCCACCTGCTTTCTCTAGTCTGGCTGGCCCTGTGGTTTCCTTTTCACTGAGCTAGAAAGCTTGCCTATCCTTCCAGGGTTCCCCCATCAAGCTCTACCCTGGTGAGTTTCTCCCACAACTCCTTACAGCTAGCAGGAGAGATCTTGTAAATAAATGTTCAAAAGAGGTGCAAGAGCATCAAGGAGATCAGGCTGGTGTAGCTGATGCATAGCAGGGGGTTGGACTAGATGGCCCTTGTGGTCTCTTCCAACTCTATGATTCTATGTTGTGGTGGGGGGAGGGGTAAAATGAGGGCATTGCCCTCCCAAAGTGGAATTCTACTCTCTAAATGAATTTTTTTTCTTTTAGTTACAAATTTCCTAGCACTGCAGAGGTTGAGACACTGAAACTCACATTTCCTTGGTAACTTTGCCTGCCCCCTTTTCTTGGAATGCCTAACGTGTATTTCCAAATGCTCAACTGAAGTTAATTTAATGTGATGCTAAAAACTGGGAGATAGAAAGTAACTTTCATTGGGAGGCAGAATTCTAATTTATTTGGGAACGGCAATGCCCTCATTTTGCTCCCTCCCACCCTGATACACCCCAGAGGTGTGCATGCTGGAGTTTTTTGGCAGCCTTTCACAAATTCTGTGAGGTGACACTAAGCCCAATGAATAATACTGAAAACTGCAGAGACCCTATTTTTGCTGCATGTCGTCAGTGTTGCAGAATAATTATGTATCTTGACGTTGGACTTTTTCGGACAAGTAAAATGCAACGGAAGCAGCCTCGCCACGTTGCGAGACTGCTGCGCTGCAGGGCGTCCCTTTCGGATGACGCCCGTCCCTGCCGGTACTGTTGCGGTACCTCAGGGACATTTGAGTGTAATATTTTGGTGATTTTTACTTACGAAAGTTGATCATGAGTAAAAAATCGCCAAAATATTACACTCAAATGTCCCTGCGGTACCGCAACAGTACCGGCAGGGACGGGCGTCATCCGAAAGGGACGCCGTGCAGCGCAGCAGTCTCGCAATGTGGCGAGGCTGCTTCCGTTGCATTTTACTTGTCCGAAAAAGTCTTTTATAGAAGTATGTACAGTAGGACCCCCATATCCACTGATTCATTATCCACTGATTCAATTTTCCACAGGGCACAAAACAGCACAGCTACTCATAGGGTCTTCCTAGAAAATGTGTCTTCTTTAGCCATTTTCTAGTTCCTCCAAGGCAACTCTATGGTATTTTAAACCAGAAGTCCCATTATTTTTAATGGTGTTCACTATTATCCATGGTTTTCGGTATCCACAGGGGGGCCCAGAACTAATCCCCAGCGGATACAGGGGTCCTACTGTACACAAAATATGCTGTAATTGTTTTTAAAAAGAAGAAGAAAAGCAAGAAGACAAAACCTTGATGGTATCTCTGATGCATCACCATCTAGGTAACTTTTTTTCCATATACGTGGAATACTGTTGTCGGTGATGATAGCCCAACCACGCCTGTGTGCCTTTTTTGCTCCTCCGATTCTCAAAATTGTTCCAAACGCCCTATAAAGAGAGGCAGATGTGAGAGTCCTGGGGAGGTGGAAGGGGGTTGCCTTCTTTTGCTGGCCCTAAGGCCCCAGATTACCTTAATCCAGCTCTGTGTATAAAGTGGGTAGGCAGTAAGGAAATTGTCTCTTTTTCTATTCCTGGAGGAGTCAAAGAGATTTCGTTTGAAGACAGTTCTTAATTTCCTGCTTTCCATGCTTCAAAGTAGGGGGGGTGCCTTAGGGAGTTATGCGGGACTGCTCTCAGTGGCAAGGGCTCGGGAAGCTTTGCTTCCAGGGAAAGGGACAGCTGCAACTTGAACATGATGGCTGCTTTTCAAATGAGCTAAATTACTGACAAGGAGGGTGTTGCCTGTGGATAATTTAGGTTAAAAACCAGAAGGACAGCTCCCTATACAGCGGGGCGGGGGTAGCACACAGCTAAAGGCAAATACAGATACCAAAGTATTTCTTTTTTTCTTTAAAAAAACTTTTTATCATAGTTGCAGACATAACCATACATATATACATGCATACAAACATGAAAGGAAAAAAACAAAGAAACAAATCATACTGATCTTACACACAGTATTGCACCTAATTCTAACCCCCTCCCTTCCCTCCCTATGTCTCCCTCCTTTCCTTGATATATAACATTTAATCTATGAACACCATCTCGTAGTCCATTAATTCAAACTACAGTAGGACCCCCGTATCCGCTGATTCATTATCCACTGATTCAATTATCCACGGGACACAAAACCACACACCTACCATAGAGTCTACCTAGAAAACATATCTTCTCTAGCCATTTTCTAGGTCCTCCAAGGTAACTCTATGGTATTTTAAACTGGAAGTCCCATTATTTTCAATGGTGTTGGCTATTATCCATGGTTTTCAGTATCCATGGGGGCACTCTGAACCAATCCCCAGTGAATACAGGGGTCCTACTGTATTTAATACAGAAGTATTTCTGAGGCTTCCTCCTGACAAAAGAATGCTCAGTCCAGTGAATATTTAGGATTGTGCATAGACAGCAATGATGAAAGCGCTCGAGGAGTCATAGGTGGTGGCGATAGGTGACCCATGTTTCAGATCCATAAAGGAGGATAGACAGTACGATGGCTCTATACACACTGATTTTTGTGCTTTGCCTTAGGTGTTTATTGCTCCAGACTCTTTTGTGAAGTCTTCCAAATGTACTATATGCCTTTGCTAATCTGTGATTGATCTCTTTGTCAATCTTGACATCTGAGGAGATGATGCTTCCCAGGTAGGTGAACTGCTGAACGGACTTGAGTACAGATTTGCCGACGGCAATGTGGGGATGGTGGTGTTCGTCCTGTGGTGCAGGCTGGTAAAGAACTTCCGTTTTCTTCAGGTTGACTTCTAGCCCAAACAGCTCTGCAGCTGTTGCAAAGCAGGACGTTAGGCGCTGCAGAGCTGCTTCTGTGTGGGCAACAAGGGCAGCATCATCGGCGAAGAGCAGCTCACGGACTAGATAGTTTAGAGTCTTAGTGTGAGCCCTCAGACGGCTTTTTGCAACCGGACTTGTTTATCTCAGATTGGCCCTTTTAGTCATCAGCGCGCTTGCAGAAAGCGCGGGATGAGTCCTTCCTGAATCTTCGTTTGAGAAGAAAAGCCAGAGATAGAGAGAGATTTCTGAGGCTTCCTCCTGACAAAAGAATGCTCAGAAGGTTTTCCTGCATTTTGTAGCATGTGGTCTTGTGTCCTGCTTCACAAGGGACAGGTTTCTGTCTCAGGGTGTTCTCTCTACAGTTTGCTCCCCATATCCACAGAACTAATATCCCATGGTTTCAGTTATCCACGGCTGAAAAAAAATAGGGACACGTACAATAGAGTTGCACTGGAAAATGCCTATTTGGTAGGCCCTCCAATGCAACTCTATGGTATGCTTGTTGCCAGAAGTCCTTTATTTTATGAGGTTTTCACTTATAAACAGTAAGTCCAAGTATACATCACCCATGGATATGGGGAAGGGGGGTAACACCCAGTCCAACTCAAATCTAAAGATAAAGAACTAGAAGAAGAGTGTGCAGTTCTGGTTGAACAGGAGTAGGAAAAGACACCTTGCTGCCTGAAGCAAGGAGGACATGAATCATTGCCCTTGGCTCTCTAGACACAAGTGTCCTTCCTTTCTCTGGCCAGCCTAAGCTACCATAAGGACTTTATCAGGCGAGGGTCTAAAAACGCTGTAATTTCCCAAATGAGGATAGCAGAAACATTGTGACATTATCTCTCTCTGGCTTTTCTTCGCAAACGAAGATTCAGGAAGGACTCATCCCGCGCTTTCTGCAAGCGCGCTGATGACTAAAAAGGCCAATCCGAGACAAACAAGTCCAGTTGCAAAAAGCACAGCAGAAGGTCTCCTTGGGTGATGTTTTTGGGTTGTGATTCTTTCTGCGTTGTCATTTCTCTTCAAGACTTGTTCGTCGTGAGTTCTCAAATAAGGCTGCAGCATTGTGGATAGTGCGTCTCCATGCCTCCCGATGTGAGGCCAGGGCGGACCACTGTTGGTGATCAATTTGGCCGAGCCTGAGATGTTGTTTCAGGGAATCTTTGTATCGCTTTTTTGGAGCGCCCCTCTTACGCTGACCCGTGGCGAGTTCACCGTAGAGTAGTATTTTTGGGAGGCGATAGTCCTCCATCCTAGAAACGTGCCCTGCCCAGCGCAGCTGTGTTCTCAATATCATGGCCTCAATGCTGGTGATCCCTGCTTGCTCAAGGACAGCAACATTCGTCACATAGTCAGTCCAGTGTATATTTAGGATTGTGCATAGACAGCGTTGATGAAAGCGCTTGAGGAGTCGTAGGTGGTGGCGATAGGTGACCCATGTTTCAGATCCATAAAGGAGGATAGACAGTACGATGGCTCTATACACACTGATTTTTGTGCTTTGCCTCAGGTGTTTATTGCTCCAGACTCTTTTGTGAAGTCTTCCAAATGCACTATACGCCTTTGCTAATCTGTGATCGATCTCTTTGTCAATCTTGGCATCTGAGGAGATGATGCTTCCCAGGTAGGTGAACTGCTGAACGGACTTGAGCACAGATTTGCCGATGGCAATGTGGGGATGGTGGTGTTCGTCCTGTGGTGCAGGCTGGTAAAGAACTTCTGTTTTCTTCAGGCTGACTTCTAGGCCAAACAGCTCTGCAGCTGTTAGAGCACTTATTATTGCGCATCACTGTAATCAGATGAAAGAACCGCCATGGAATTATTACACAATTTGAAGAACGGGAGTTTACTTCCACAATTCTACATGGGCGAGATTTCAGCGATTCTCAACAAGAATACAAAAGCGTGCTTAAAACTCCAAAAAACCCCTTAATTAACAAAGTAAATGGACACATAAGCACTGAAACAAGCCTAAAAACGTGCAAACTAAAGGGGACAGCTCATAAAAAGAGCATCCTGTGTTTCATTTTTCCATTTTCACCTGGACGTTTTCTCACTGAGGACTGTCCATTCACGCTGTAATCTCATGATTACAATGGGACGTGGTTTTGCACGCTGTCAATACCGCCAAAAAAAAAGCACCTCTTGCAGAGAGCTAGTTGGTAAAACTGGACCATTCTAGCTGCAATTTTATATGGCAAGTCTCCCCTTGCCTGCTCCATCCTTTTACCCTCTCTCCTCCCAACCAGCACTTAATTCTTTGTGTAAACTGTTGGTTTTTGTCACCTTAAGGCATGCTTCTGGTAACCCTGCCCAGCACTCTCCACCTCTGGCAGGCTCCCTAGGAAGGCTGCTGTCTTGATCTCTTTGGCCATATGTGGTAATTACTGATAATAATCTATCAGTAAGCATTTCAGGTCAAGGTTAGGGATACTATTATGGAAAAGCATTTGCACCCCTTAGCTTGTTGCTGCAGACCAAGAGGCCTTGGAAAAGCATGAGAATGAAGCCTAAAAGAGGCCCCTTTCCCTGACCTTGTGTAAATGGTTGACTCTTGGGTCATGGCTGTGCAAACAGAATCTTCATTATTATTATTATTCCTTACTTTGGGCGGTAATACTGTTTGAGTTCAAGTGCACTGAGACATTAGGAAAGGACTCCCAAAGAGACCCAGCATGGTGTAGTGGTTTGGGTGTAGAACTAGGACTCTGGATCCTAGGATTTGAATCCCTGTTCAGCCAGGGAAAGCCACTGGGTGCCTTTGGACAAGTCACACTCTCTCAGCTTCAGAGGAAGGCAATGGCAACCTCCCCCAAACAAATCTTGCCAAGAAAACCCAGTGATAAGTTCACCTTAGGTTTGCCGTAAGCCAGAAATGACTTGAAGGCACACAACAACAAAAACAAGAGGTTCCCAAAACAGGCTTCTGCTCCTACAGCAGCAGATGGGGAACCAAAGCAGGCAAAGGGATCCACGTAAGAAGGAGGCCCACTGTGCCAAAGGCCAAGTTGGTTATCAGTTATGTGCCTGTCTTCTTCAGAGCTTAGAATTGTTGTTTCTTCTTCTTCTTCTTCTTCTTCTTCTTCTTCTTCTTCTTCTTCTTTTGGACTTTAACTCCCAGCTCCCCCCCACATCTAGAATGGCCATGTTTGGGTAGTGTAGTCCAAGAAAATATTATATCCAAGCTCTGGTCTGCAACCTCTCTTAGTTTTGTGGGATGCACCTTCTCCTTGCTTAAATAAGTGGCGGGTGGAATTCACTTCTGAATTGCTCAGGCATCCACTTAGGGACTAAAGTGTATGCTATGTTGAAAATAAAATAATGGCAATCCCACCTCTAGAGGGGCTGGCCATTAGAAAATAAACAATGCTTTCTTTGAAAACAATGCTGTGTACAAGGTTTATGTCCAGAAGTGGGAGGAAAAGGTTTTCTCATCTCCAAAACTGGTACTTAAACTCCACAGCCCCCATCACTGTTTCCACTGGGGTGGAATTATCCCACTGATAATTTAACACCAAATTATCTTACTGGTCAACTATGAGGTGTATAGTACAGGAATAAGCAACATCTTTGGCATACTGAAGGCATACTGGACTGTTCCTCCATCTTAGTGGGAGCTACAGTTCATAGAGAAACTGTAGTTGCTACCCAAATCTTTATGCACCATTATAGCACATCTCTGAAAACAGAGTGCCTTCTTCTCTTTGAGGGAAAGGAAGAAATTAGGAAGTAGAAGTGACTTTTTGCTGCACCACCAGATTTCCCCAGTTTGGTTCTTTCTGGGGCAGTGACAGACATTTCTGTGGCAAATAAGGGGGGCATAAAAACAGCCAGAGCTGCTGCAACACAGCCCATGTATTTCCAATCCCTCCCACGGACAAAGGGCAGAGACCTGTTGCCTGAGGCAAACAACAAGATGCCTCCCATCTGCTCTGCTGAACTGGCATCTTAATTTGACAATATTGACAGGAAGAGCCCTTTTAATATCTGAGGCAGTAGCTTAGTAGCCCAGATCAGATGGTGTTGCATGCATTGCTCTGTCCTTCAACAGAGGAGAATGGTTGGGAGGTACAGAAGGAAGAGCTGTGGCCCTACCCAGCATCAGCTGCCTGAGGCAGTTACCTCACTCTGCCTAACGGTAGGGCCAGTCCTGGGAAGGGTGCATGTCCAGTTGTTGTTGTTGCTGTGTGCCTTTAAGTGCCTTTAAGTCATTTTCGATTTATGGCGGCCCTAAGGCAAACCTATCATGGAGTTTTCTTGGAAAACCCTCAGGGAGGGTTTGCCCTTGCCTGCCTCTGAGGCTGAGAGAATGTGACTTGCCTGAGGTCACTTGGATTTCCATGGTCGAATGATGAGTTGAACCCTGGTCTCCCAGTGTCCTGGTTCAACACTCAAACCACTAGACCATGCTGGCTCCCACGTGTCCAATGGTAGTTCTAAGTTTAAAGTATCACTGCAGGTGTAATTCACTTCCAGGCCTTTCCTCCAAGAATATAACAGCTGGCTCTAGCAAATCATACCATACTTTGACTTTAATGAAGACTGTACATGGACTCCGGGTGACTGATGCAAGGTAGCAGTCTCATTGTTCAACTCCTCATCTCTGGGTAGGGCATCCAGAGGGAAAACTGGGGAAGGCTCCTGTACCTTTAATGGTTGTGTACAAGAAGGCATTTCAGCACATGTTGTTTGTGACCTGGTTTCTTAACAAGGAACACCTGCTAAAATTCCCTCATCTACACAACTATGAAAGGTACGTGAGCAGTCTCCAGTTTTCACTTTCTAACTGTTAATAGCTGAAGACCTCATTCTTGATTCCTGCCTTCTCTTGGGCCACTGCTTAGGTATCAGACCTAGCATCCACTTTTGCTATCTTTCTCTCTCTCATCACTTAAAAAAGGCATGGGTGATATTTGACCAGCAGGCACCATGTAATGAATCCAGCGGAACTGGCAACACTGTCCCTGAAATAATCATTCCCTCAAGTTGCCCCTTGCCCTCTTAGTTGACTGACTAGCCATGGGAGGCAAAAGGCTGGCAGTGATGGATAAAGTCCAGCTGGATTCCCCATGCTTGGCTAATCATTTAAGGAACATTCCCCTCTCCATTTCTCATGTCCCCATTCCTACTCCTGCTATCAAGGTAAATCTCTTGTTCCTCCCTTCTTCTTGGGCCCAGTGTCAATAGCCAGAAGAGATCTGACTTTGGTAATTAAAATGAGAAATCCCATTGCTAGTTGCTGTGGTGGGAAAACAGGGGAGGGGGGACTTCTATTATCCTTGGCCTGGAAAGTCCCTGTATGAAAACACAGGTGACCCTCTGCAATCGTCTCTTAATGAAAACAGGCTGCAGCAGGGTAAGCAGTTTATACAAAGGTACCCACTTCTTGCCCAAAAGAAGAACACCAGCCAGAAGCATGTCTGCTTTTTAAGAACCAACCCAAATGGCCAGCTGTGGATTTTGTGTTTCACCATATAGCTATCTTTGTTTCTTGGTGGGTTTTCAACAAAAGACATTGGAGCTGGGAGGGGGGACCAGCTTGGTTCTGACCTTCCAGCTGTTCTGTTCAAGACTAACTAAAAGATAACCTTTCTAATTATGCATGGAAGAATTTCCCTCCTTGTTCATGGCACTAGGTGGATGTTTGAGTCTGGAAATTCAAATTATCACTTGCTGTTTGCCTAATAAAGCTCTAGGTCAGTAGCTCTTAACCTTTTCTTTACCAGGGATCCCCTTTAAATATTTGTTGTTGCTGTGGACTCCCAAGACTTAACTCAATATTTAAAACTCTAACAACAACAACAACAAATACAATTGCACCAGCCATTAAACCTTTGCTCAGAGGCACTGGAGGAGGAAGGAAGACTGATTTCCTGATTCTTCCTGCAAGTTTATGACTGGAGCAGATTGAATGGCAAGGTGCAGGCCAAGCCAGCCAGACTTTGCCTTGGCTCCTGCCATGTGGCTGCTCCACTGCAGGGAGAAGGTGGGCTGAGCAGCCTTCAAGCCTTTGTGGACCCCCTGTGAGGACATCATGGACCCCTGGGTATCCACAGACCACAGGTTAAGAACCACTGCTCTAGGTTACTAAAGTATTTTTTTTTCCCACATGGGGTAAACATATTGAGGAGACGGCTGCTTTAGTTCTTGTAGTCTTCCAGTCTCCAAATAACATTTGTTATTTTCTGCCGGTTCCAGCACCACCTACAATGTTTTATTCCTGTCCTTGAGTGGGTTTCTTTTTAATTCTGAGCCATATGAGAATAATATGCTCCCTTCTCTTCTTCTCCATTCTTATTTACTTATTTCAGAGTTGTAATGTTATAATGCAACAGTGAAATGTCGCTTTTGTGTTATATACAGTAAAAAAAAAAAAAAATTAAAAAGAGGAATTTTCCTCTTAAAACCAGAGGACCACCTCAATGAACCATGACCCATTTAAAAAAAAAAAAACACCTTTGGCAAAGTCATAGTAGAGCTGAAGCCAATTATTACAAACGCTCCTCCAAAAGAAGGGGAAATGGGGTGTAAAGGTGGTAGCAATTAGCAAAACCCAGCAAAAATCAAGGAGCTATATCACAAGAATGCTTTCTTTTAATTAATCTGGAAGAGCCTTGTCTGTGATTGCTGGCCAGTCCAAGGAAGGTGGTTGGAAAAGCAGCGAAGAAAAGAGAGAAAACCATCCCATTAGTCATATGTAATGGTGCAGCAGCGGTGGGACTATTAGGCAAGGAAAGCAAATGGCAAGTGATCATTTGAATTGTTGTTGGACTACAGCTCCCAGCCTTCCTCAATACTGACTATGCAATTCAACAGCAGCTGGAGGGATATAGAATTCTCTTCCCTAACAAAGAAGTACATGGAAACCATGGCATCATCGAAAGAAAGAAAGAAAGAAAGAAAGAAAGAAAGAAAGAAAGAAAGAAAGAAAGAAAGTCCTTGCTTGTTGCCCTTGTTAATTAAACTTGTACCCTACCATGGTCTCCCAAAAGTTCTCAGTCTACTGATATTTAGAAGGGTACACTCTATAGCTAAGACCCTGTATTGTGCAGATGGAACATAATGTTCTGCCCATCATCCTTTCTTCCTTCAGGACATGCTGCAATGGGCATTTTCCAGCTAAAAGGGGAGGGAACATCAGGAGCAATCATACTGCTATGGCCAGTTGGGGAAGGGATGGCATACCCTGTCCTGACTTGACGGAGGCAGTCATGATTAATTCTCTGCTATCCCACTTTTCCATCTGCTCTTAAGATGTCCCTGTTTCTCTCTCTTCTTACTACTTTTCCCCTTTGTCTGTGGCATACTTCAGTTGATGCAAACAGAGTTCCAAGTGCCAAAGTAGTTTGCACTCAATTAACTCAAGAGATTATCAGACAAGTGCCTAAAAATGTTATTATGACACTATATTTTACAGCATTCATGTTCTAGCACAATAACACATGTTTTCACACGTTGCCATGAAAACGATACAAAATCACCCCAAGAATCCATCAATATGAGTGCTCATGCCACTGACTTCCGTGTTTTTCCATGAATAAGATTTCGGTACTTCTCGTGAGAAGACGCAAGTGTGCTAAAAAGCCCCCAAATACCAAAATTAAAAAAAGAAAACATTCAAAAAAGCACAGATACACATTTTGAAACTTGCAAGCAAGATGGAGAGTTTCATAAAAAGAGCACAGTATGGTTTCCCCATTCACACCCGGAAGTGTTCTGGCGGGACCGCCCATTGATGCTGGAATCACGCCAGCAGAATGGGGCACCTTCTTTCACACACAAACGCTACAGGAGATCAATTTTCAACTACTCCCCAATAATAAAAAAGAACTCCCTCGTAACAGCAGCAGGACGCTTGCATAACGCTGGGGCACGACATTGATAAGGAAGCCCTTTTGCGATCTCATGGCTGTAACGCCTTTTTTATACATCTGATAATCTCCTCAGTGGAGGAAGAGGACAGGAGGAGATGGGATCTTACTCTTACCTTGTGGCAACAGCAAAATGTCACATCATTAATAACTTTCTTCATCATTAATAACTTTTCTTCATCATTAATAACTTTTGCCATTTTGACCACTTTCTTGTGTGGCTTGGCCACATGTGTTCCAGTTTTCCTCTGTGAGATGTTGGAGGGTAAGCACCCCAGCCCAGAACCACAAAACAACAGCAACAGCTCTAATAATAACAAGCCTTTATCATGATGCTATCAGATCAAGCCACTAAGAATGCCATAATGTGATGGGCAACTGGCCAGAAATAACATTCACATTCCCACTGGAAATCTTGAAACCCCTTTCATTTTGGAGTGTCCCTAGACATAGTCTCAACAAATAGTCCTGAAATGTAAAACGGGTTATACATAAACCCCTCCCAGAGGTCAGTGGAGTATGTCAGTTTGGGAGTGGGGCAAAGGATGGGGAAGAGAGAATGAGGTGGTGGTTAGGATGATGGAGTGGGGGATCCCGTTAAAATTGCCTTGCCCATTTGTAGTCTGTGGAAATGTTAAAGACTTGCTTTCAGAGAAGTGACAAATGTGATCAGTCTGTAAGCAGCAAAGGCCATGTCTGAGGTGGTGACTTTACTTTGGAGTTTCATTTCTAAATGCTTGGAACAAAAGTAACTACAGGCAGGAATGTAGTAAGACTGTTTTCACAGAAAGGGAGGCAGAAGTGAAAAAATCAGCAGGGCAGAAGTATTTGGGCTTGGGAAAAGGCTTTTGTAGCTAATGACTAAAATAACCCCCAATTAATGCATTTCAATTTGAAAATGTGTTGTGAAGCTTCCAGCAATCTCCCCCATTCATTTTAAAATAAAGTATTTTCCACATGCAGAATAGTTGTGTATATGAAATAACAATGACAAGGACCTAAACACCCTAAAGGCACCAGGTCCCATCTGATCTTGGAAACTAAGCAGGGAACACCCTGGTTAGTATTTGGATGGGAGACCACCAACAAATACCAGGTGCTGTTGGCTACATTTCAGAGGAAGGAACTGGCAAAACCATCACTGAGTATTCCTTGCTCAAGAAAACCCTATGCAATTCATGGGGTTGCCATAAGTTGACAGGCAACTTAAAGGCACATGCCATCACCCTTCTGTATCCATGGATTCTACCATCTACCTTCTGTATCCACGGATTCTACCATTGAAAATATTCCCAATTTTCCCCAAAAAGCAAACTTTGATTTTGCCATTCTATATAAGGGACACCATTTTATCACACCACTGGACTGGAGCATCCACAGACTTTGGTGCCCACAGGAGGTCCTGGAACCAAACTCCAGCAGCTACCGAGGGCCTATTGTACACACACAAACACACAGAGGAAGTAAAAGCATATTGTGCAAGTAATGATTCAAGTCTAATAAAGCTGTGATTTCTTTGAGAATGTATAGAGAAACTGCCCACTTGAAAGTCCTTCAAATAGGTTAATTTCAAAAGTCAAGCTTACCAAATTTACTTTTATCTGATGACGTGTTGAAAGCCTGTGTGGTGTCAGCCTGTATGTCAAAGCTGAGAATGAATGAAAGAAGGTGCACACTGCAGCAAAGTGTACAGGTGTGTAAAGGCTTCCTTGTACATGTACAATGTTTTAGTAAATTTGTGAAGGATTCATGTTGGGGATTTACAGGATCCCATCATAGCCTTTTCTTTGGATGCCTAAACAGTGCTTCTGAATACTCAGCTGCAATGCTGGAAACTTGTGGACTGGGGGAAAATTTCATCAGGGCAGAATTCATATTGCAGGAGAATGCCCTAATGTCCTCCTTCTGTCACTAGACTCCTTGGATGCAGCCAAGAGCCAACCTAGAAGCATCAGGACCTGATGACAACATCCTGAGGCCATACCTTCCAACATTTCACAGATGAAAACCAGGGCATGGGTGGCCAAGCAGCATTAGAGTGTGGTAAAGATGGCAAAAGTTATTAATGAGGAAGAAAAGAGAAGCCAGAACAGGGTCCAGCACTTTGCTTTTGAGGACTTTATCAGACACGGCAAAAATCGTGGAATTACGATGTCATGCTAGTGCAAATGGGACCATGCATCGCACAACGTTGTCATCATCACATGGTTAGTCCGTGCCCCATCTGCGAAAAAGGTATTGCTTTTAATAATACAAAAATAATAATAAAATTTATTTATATCCCGCCCCTCTGCGAACAATCGGGGCGGCTTACAACAGTAAGATAATACATAATATAAAACAACTCAAAATCCCTTCCCCCCTTAAAACATTATTAAATCAATACAAATTAAAATCAACATATAATACAATTGTTATTAAAAACCCTTCCTAGTGAGCAGCAACAGTTAGGAGCTCCAGAATCAACTTCCAAAGGGGGTTCCTGCGGCCGGGATTAGCTATTCCGGAAAAGCCTGCCTGAAGAGATCCGTCTTGACAGCCTTTTTAAAGCTGTCTAACGATGTCAATAGGCGGATCTCATCTGGCAGGCCGTTCCACAATTTGGGGGCGACAGCCGAGAAAGCCCTCTGGGAGGTGGTCGCCAGCCTAGGTCTTTGTGGCTGCAACAAATTCCTCCCAGAGGACCGGAGAGCACGGGGAGGATTATAAGGGAGAAGGCGGTCCCTGAGATAGCTTCGACCCAAGCCATTCAGGGCTTTAAAGGTGATAACCAACACCTTGTACTGGGCCCAGAAGCTAATAGGCAGCCAGTGGAGGGACCTCAAAACCGGAGTAATGTGGTCCCTCCTAGATTTAATTCTGTGGTCCCTCCTAGATTTAATTCTCTGGACAAGCCGTCAATAGATCAGCAATAGTGCTTTTTTCATGGTATTGAAGGTGCACAAAACCATGTCCCGTTGTAATTGAGAGATTACAGTGTGCATGGGCGGCCCTCAGTGAGAAAACTTCCAGGTGAGAATTCAAAAATGAATCACAGGATGCTCTTTTTATGAACTGTCCCCTTTAGTTTGCACATTTTTAGGCTTCTTCCAGTGCTTATGTGGTCATTATCTTTGTTAATTTAGGAGGTTTTGGAGTTTTAGCCGCGCTTGTGTAGTCTCACAAGAACTGCTGAAATCTCACCCATGCAAAATCGCAGAAGTAAACTCCAATTCTTCAAGTGCTAGTGGTCGGCGTATGATAATTTTGTAGCAGTACTTTTGTGTAATTACAGCGGCTTGTGATAGTGTTATAATGCCACAATGCATTCATGCAATTCCTCATTCCTCTATCCGCATTCATGGAATTACAGCATTTTTTATTTGCTACCAAATAAGGCCAGTTGGAGGGAACCTGAGGCTCCCAAACTGTGTCCAGTTTTAAGTGCATTTATTCTAACAAAGCTTTCTGGGTTTTGTTTCTTTCTTGTATTTAGAAGTTTCTCATAATCTGAGGCCTGAAACTGTAGCTTTACCTAGATGGTGCATAAATCCAGCACTGGTAAGAATGGTGGGTGGCTAAAAGAGTAAGATGGAGTGATTTGGGAGTCAGGGCCTGCTTGCATTGTTCCGCTTTCCTCTCACTGCCTGCCCCTTTCCCCCTTCTGGCTGCCTCCATGCAGATTGGGCTTGGGCAATTTGAAAGTGATGACTATTGGTGCATGTGTCTGCATTGTCGAGCTCCACCTCTTCTGCAAGCTAGTGAAGAAGCGGCCTTGTCCAGGCTGCATACTTTTCAATTGCAAAGGACCCGCAAGGCACAGGAACAACAGCCACCCCCACCCTACCCCCCCCAAAAAAAAAATTAATTCAAAAGTGACAGTATTTCTTTAAGGAGCCCTCATGGTACAGGAGAAGGGTTGGATCAAGTTGATTATGGACTCCTGTTCTCATCAATCTCGTTCTCCACGGGGAAGGTAGCGGAAGCAGCCCTGCTCCAGACTTTGGCTTGCTTAGTGTTTTTTGGCTGAGCTGGGGTGGAAGCTGTTTCTCAGGCTCTTCGTTTCTCCAAACTGGGGGGCGGGGGGAGAGAACTTGGGGAGTGATGCTGGCTTGGGCCCACTTACATCCAAGTGTAATGAAAAGTCAAACTAGTCCTCCCCGGTGAGCTCGCTTATATTATAACATGAAAACTGCTTGAGTCAGGCGGACACTGCTGTTATTCAGAGCCAGGCTGGGTCCAGCCAGGCTGGATTATCCCAGAGCAGGGTGTGAGATATCAAAGTTGGAAAAGCCAGGCAATGTCAGTTCTGCTTTGTGAGATTCACTCCCATGAATGCATGAAAGGCTCCCTGTACAAACTGCATTAGACGCGCTCCAAATGTTCATTCCCAATTGGTCACGCTCTGACCCACAGCTGCATTCTCTGGCTGGAGGAGGGAAAGATGCACTGTGTCTTTGTTCTGCCAAAATCAGGGCTTGGAACCATGACAGGACGATCATATTACAGAAATGGAGGGTCATCTGGAGAAAAATGATCCTCACACCGATTGGAGGGGCATGTCCCTTGGCTGAAACAACACAACCCACATAAAGGCCCAGATCTGTTCCTGTTGAGTATGTTCTGTTTCGGTGTAAATCATGGGTGCAAAAAAAGGATCCCGGCACTGAAAAGCAGCATCCTGCTCCCTTGGTAGCTATGTGAAATTCTGCCAGACAAATCTCCCCCTTCCATGACTTGCCTTTAATCTCTGTTGTGTGACTTTCAACAGGGATGTATGTCTAAGAGTAAAAAGAACAAGTCATATCCTTTGGCACGTTTTTTGGCCAGTTGAGTTTTCTCTGATCTGGCTAGCATTCTCCAGATCTACTGGCCTACAGTTCCCATCATTCCTAGCCAGCATGGTTCATTGCCCATGATGCCCAGGGTGGTGAAATATGTAGTCCAACACATGTGGAGGACTCTGATCAAGATACTGCCTTGCTGCTCAAGGGCTTTCTGCAAATATTGGGATACATCTTCAGTATAATTCCATAATAGAGGTTTTGGGCCAGTGTCTTATTTTTTTTAAAGAGCAAACACTTTTCTTTTGGGGGGCGGGTTACTTGTTTGTATAAGTTTTCTAGTGCGCATGTAAAAATCAATAGGTGGTATTTACTGAAAGCACAACAAAACAATGAATGATCTTGGTTGTTAACCTGTGAAATGTGCACAGTTTTGCTAGTTCTTTTTAAAAATCTAAATGGGATGTATTTGTGTGTGAGAGAGAGATTGAGAGAGAGAGGGAGAAAGAGAGAGACATCTAAAACTTTAACACTAATCAAAATCAAGCATGCAAATACAAATTCTGCAGAGTTTACTTTGATTGTGCCATTTGTTTATCTTTGGCAAAGTATTCAAATGGATTGGGGCACAGATTATGGCTGCTGACACACTGCAAAAATAATTCTATAGACTCCTTGCTAATGATAAAAGTCCTATACCTTCAACTCTGTAAGCCTTGGGTGGATCCTGTGAACCCACACTACCCTACTATTTCACTCTCTCCACAATGCAAACTGCTTCCAGTTGAACTGTTAAAACAAGGGCAATAGGTTGAATCTGAATAGCATTGACCAGAAAACTGAAGTAAGCTCCCTTTCCCATTGAGTAACATAATGGCAAAGTCTCTCAATAAATTCATTTTCATTTGGAGAAGGGAAGTGTCTGAGATTGAAACATTCTGGGCAAATTTCCAGATTCTAACATGTCTGCTGGCTGTCTCCTAGACTGAGCCAGAAATATTTTCTGACTGAGGACTTTATCAGACGAGGAAAATAAATCATGCCCAAAAGACGTGATATCAACGGAATGGGTTGTCAGTATTAGATGACGCCGTTCTGCTCCTGTGGGCAGTGTGTCAATTGGCCACTAATAAGGTGCCACTTTTAATTGACAGCTTCATGGGGCTTAAGCCGTTAATAGATTGGCCGTGCCAGCTTTTTGCCAGTATTGCCGGTGTGTGAAACCTCAGGCCATTTAAATCACATAATTACAACGTGAATGGCTCGACTGGGCAGAACACTTCCAGGTGAGATTGCAACATCTAGGTAAGTGACGAACTTTTTATGACCCTCCCCGGGTCACGTGGAGGTTTTTTTAGTGTGTGTATGTGCTTGGTGTGATGTTAAATGTTTTATTTTTGAATTTCCCATGCAATGAACTCTCGCGAGAATCTGCGGGATTTCAAAAGAGGAATTGAACAGAGCTCCATTCACCTCCTCTTTATTGCCAGGGAAGCCTTTTGCTGGGAGAGGAGGTAAGTGCGGTGTGTGTGTGGGGGGGTCTTTTTCCGGCATAGAAGTGTTTATTTTATTTTTTTCTCTGATGGCAAAAGAACATTTTATGGGGCTCGTCTGATAAAGTCCATAGTGTCTTAACTCAGCTCTCATTTTACACCGGTGCAGCTAGCGTAATAGGGACTTTTGAAATTTGTTTTATAGCCAACATGGCTACTACCACTGTGTTTGTTTGGTTTAGAGGTAGATTTCCACCACATTTCAGGATGTTTGCACCTAAAGGTTTGTTCATCTTCTTTTGGGATATGGACTGTTGGTCATAGACAACAGCAAATATGCATTCAGGGGGTTGATAGTATTTACTGGACCAGTGATCTGGAAATGAGCAAACATATACATTACCTAGGATTCTTCATTACTCAGAACAGCTCACTTTCTGTGACAAAGACATCGTGATTTTGCAGGCTCATGTTGCCAACAGCTGGCAAAACTTCAGCTTCTACATACAGCAAACAAAGCAGCAAATGGACCACTTTGCCATAAGCAGAAAGATTTCATGGGGGGAAGTGTTGGAAATGTGGTGGACAAGCTTGTACAATGAATGGGGATATTGTGTGTGTGTGTGTTGTTCCTCCTCTTCTTGTAAAATAATGAGTGTGTATTGGTAATAAAACAGGCTGACTATGGAGATTATCAGACATGGGGGAACATGCAGAAAAGTTGCATTCCAAACTACATCAGAAGATCACTAAAGGAACAGAAAGGGGAACCTTACCAGACACCACGTCCTTCTGCCATTTGGGGGTGTAGCATTGCCACAGATTAGGCTTCCCTTTTCCATTGACAGGGAGAAGCCTCTAATCAAAAGGGACACCTTACTGACACCTGTGCTACAATCCCAGAACACTGGAGGATGGTGTTGTCTGATAAGATCCCCCCTTCCGGTTCTTGTAGCAATCTTCTGATGCATTTTTTTGCCACGTCAGATAATCTCCCAAGAGTATATCTCCACTCCATCGTTATAGCACTTTGATACCACTTTAACTGCCATTGTTCTGTCTTATATAATCCTGGAATTTATAGTTGGGTGAAGGATTTAGAACTCTGTGCTAGAAAGCTCTAATGCTATCATCCTTGGGAGTTAACTAAAGTTCTCTAGCAGAGAATTCTAAGTAACTCACCACATTACAAGCCACAAGTTCATTGGTTGGTGCCATGGCAGTTAAACCAGTATGAAAGTGCTATAAATGTGGAGACACACCCACAGAATTGACATGAGCTCATTTGTGCCTTCAAGTTGCCTATCAACTTATGGGGACCCCATGAATTTCCTAGGGTTTTCTTAGGCAAGGAATATTCAGAGGTGGTTTTGCCAATTCCTTCTTCTGAAAGAGAGCCTATAGCGCCTGATATTCCATTGGAGGTCTCCCTTCCAAGTACTAACCAGGCATAGATTCAAATTCTGACATCATCGTTATAATTTAAATGGAAATACAGTTCCTATACCGTAAGAAGGAAGACTGTTGATGAGGGGACACTAAGGCTGGCATCACTGATGGTGTCATCTGGTGTGGTTCGGCCCCTCTGCACCCCCCCAGTGCCGCCACTGGGTGAATTTTTGCCTCTTTAGTCTGTTGTCCAAGAGTTAACTGCAGATGTGCAATTTTAAACCCCCTGTTGTGTTCTCTTAGGATCCTTTATTTTTAAGTGACCTTGGACTGTACAGTCCTTCAAACAGAGGAGTGTCGTCTGCAACCTAAGGCACATGGCCACCCCATCATTGCCCAACATGGATAAAAATGGATGAACAGAGGAGGAAACTGTCAAGTGAGAAAAGTTCATGATGGTGCTTAACTGAGCAGGAACTAGAAGAGCCATCAGGAAAACAATGAAATGGATACTTTGAACTTGTGGCCTTGCTGGTAATATTTAGGCTAATAAATCAAACCAGAATCTGGAAAGAAATGAGAAAATATGTGGAGGTGTCGATCTCTGTAGCAGAGCATGTGGGCTCCGTGCTCAAGGCAGCCTGGGAAAGCATGCCTGCTCACTCAAGGCCTTGTACCGTATCTTCTCATGGAAGACTCTGTATGCTTTGAATTTTCAAAAATCATTTTGCATTTGAATTGTGAATGCCATAAATGACTTAATGTTAAATTAGATTGAACTGCCAAGTGTACGCATCTGTATTTGTTTAGCTTTTCTACTCCAGAGACTTAAGATGGAAAACAAAAGCAAAATAAAATTAAATCAGAACAAGATTTTGGACTTTATCAAACCAGCCTCTGAAAACATCTCTTTCCCACTGTATTTTGAAGCAGCTTTTCCCTAGCACAATAACCCTTTTCATCATACCGTTCTATAATATCGTTTAAAAAGCAGCCCCAGCATTATCGGGCCATGAACACTCATGCCATCTACTTCTGCGTTCACCAGGGCGCATGATCTTGGTGGTTCTCATGAGAAGACATGAGTGCCCTTAAAAGTTTTTAAAAACAGCTTAATTTAAACAAAAAACATACACACAAGCACAGAAACACACTTTAAAAGTTCAAAGTACACTGGGAAGGTTCATAAAAAGAGCATCCCCTACCTGGCTTTCTTGTCTCAACTGGAAGCGTTCTGCCCATTGACAATGTAATCACAAGAGGAAAAATGGTGTGTCATTTCAGATACAGGCAATACTGGCACAAAAACGCCACAGTAGTTCTATTAACGCCTTGGCCCGCCAATAAAAAAGAACACCTTATTTTCTACACATAGTCACAAAAGCACAACATCATCTGGTATGTGCACCCTTTCACATTCATTAGGCATCATTATGACACCATATTTGCCGCATCTGATAAAGTCCTTAGATCATCACACCTTTCTCTTGGTCTGAATAGACCATTGATTTAGCTGCTTTTTAAGTGTGTATTTTGTTCAGCATGATGTTTGCTTTTGGTGATGCACTTTGTGTGTGCAGTCAACTATGACCTACTTGCTGAAGACAGTTGTTGGCCTGCCTTTGTATAGGAAGATGAAACATCAGACCAAATCACATTAACTCAGTATGCAGAGCAGAAAACCAGGCAAAATGAACAATGAATCAGGGCAGGATATTGAGAAATCTGAAATGAATCAATGTACTTGGTATTTTACCACTTATCTCAAGGGGCACGCACCCCACTTCCAAGGGATAAGAAGTGTGATCAGCCATCGTGGTGCAATTATTTGCACATTGGGCTAGGACTCTGGGAGACCAGGATTCGATCCATGCTCAGCCATGAAAACCCACTGGGTAACCTTGGTCAAGTCACACACTCTCAGCCACAGAGGAAGGCAAGGACAAACCCTCTCCGAACAACATTCTTCCAAGAAAACTCTATGATAGGTTTGCCTTAGGTCCACCATAACTTGGAAATGACTTGAAGGCACACAACAACAATACACAGGGTGAATGAGGAACACAGCATTAACTCCCCATCAGATTTCTAGTGGATCAGATTTCTAGTGGTCACTTGGATATTGACTCTGACTCTGAGAAACCAGTGGGGTCAGCAGAGGAAACACTAGACCCAACCACCATTGGAGAGCTATAAACGACCAAGCCAAAATACCAGAGCCCCTTGAGTGTGAAAGAGCAGAGACCCCTAAGATCAAGATCATCAAGTCCAGATCAATACTGGAAGTTCCTAAGCACCGAGACTGGACATCCTTCTCCAACAGTGCACAAATCCCTGGGACTGGCACACCAACATTAATAGGATGCCCAATATGAGGTTTTAAAGCCTAGATGTGCTAGGTTTCAAACCAAATACTTGCCTCATTAAAGCTTCCCACTGGGTGAAAAACTGGGAGGGTTAGTCTGGATGAAGAGAAACCAAGGGTCTCAGTTGAGTTTCAAAACTTGTTGGAGTAAATGGCTCATTTGGAGGTCTCCCAAGTGCTGCAGCAGCATCCAGGCTGCCTTGCTCCTTGGGGCTTCCTGCCACTGGCCCAACCAGGACATTTGGTTCAATCTTTCAGGGCTCTTAATTCATACGACCATTGTATGACTCCCATCTTTTCCCTGAGGTGGACACAGTGAGACCAAATGGCTGATATTCCATCATGGATAGAAGGTAACAGGTCATTTGATGTGCTTAGACCCCCCTTGCCACACTTGGATTTATGCTGTGCACACACCAGGTGAAATTGGATCTAGTAGCTTGTGTAATGTCCCATGAAACTCCCAGTGGTGCAACTAGGAATGCATGGCATGTACAGGATGGCCACACTAGATCAAGACAACAGCAAGGGGCAAAGGGTGAAAGCTCCACCATTCTGGACTTGAGGCCCCATGTTCTTTACTCCCCCCCCAAAAAAAAGCTAAGCAGCAATTCCATGAACAGTTTGACATCTAAGTTGAACCACCTATGATTTTTCCAAACAGCTAACCCTAGAGAATAGCCCCATTTTCATCCTGCACCTGGTTTCATTTTGGCTTTGCTGGGAACATAATTTGAAGAATTCTATATTATAAACATTTTATGAAGAGAAAAGAGCAGTATAGACATGCCTTCACTAACAAAGCTTCTGACAAAGAAGCTCCTTTTTACAAAAACTTTTTTATGCCTGCCCAGCCTCCCTTTTCTTTTTTTATCCTCTGTCTAGCTGGACTTTTTTTTAGCAGAATCAACATTGGGAAGATGGTGGAGAGCTGGAGGAACACAGACTTCCAGTGTCAGGTTTTACCAGCGTGTCTGGAGTAAACAATGCAATAAAAGCTTGAGCTGGGAAAGAATGGGATTCTGCTCTAACCAATCTTACTGTAGCTGCATGTGCCTGCCTACAACAGGCAAGGTGAACAGCGACTGCCTCCAAAACTGAAAAACAGAGCAAAAAGGGGAAAGCAGATAACCCTGCCTCATTAGCTCCCCCTCAGCATGTTAAAAAAAAAAAAGCATAGTTTGGTCACCAAAAAGCATGTTTGATAACCAAAATGGAAATCATAAGAAAAGTGGAAGCTGATGGCAGAAAAAGTAATTTCTGGATGTAGTTTGGAAGAACCACAGTGCTCTCTAGAAAGTTTAAGGTTATGCAAGGCTTACCTGACCTGTTTGTTTCATTTCACATGTGCATATAGCTAGTGATGGATAAAAAAGTTGGATGTAACACATTGAATCTTCCATTTTGTGGTGCAGAAAATCATCCCATTCTTTACATATATTTTATGCCTCTGGTACCAAATTTTCTGTTAAAGAAGTAATTCCTAGGAGCACATCATCTTCTTTAACTGAGGTATACCTGTACTTATAGAGACTGTGGCAAAGATGGGGACAGAAATGTTCATGTTTAACAGACTTTCTTTTGATGTTTGCCCCAATAGTCACATCAGCATTCTGGATGCTATGTTTCCCATGAAGCAGTGCAACCTCAATCAACTGCACACTTGCAGAAACAACTTAGCCATATGATGGAAAATAATACCTGCATGATTTCCCTATGTGAAGCACTGTAATTCATTTGCTGGATTCTGATGGATGGACCGACAAATTCTGGAAGAAGCTGGTTTCCTCTTGGTTCCAGAGGGGTGGAACTCCACAGCCGATTTCATCATGGGATTCAAAGCAACACACTCTGTTCCTAACCGTCAATATGAAAAAGCACCAGGACTCCCCTTTTCATAGGCTTTGCATTGTGTGTTGAAAACACAGCTGGAGGAGAAAGCAAGCAAAGCAGTTCAGTTAAAAAGCCCATGGTGCCAGGCCAGGCCAGCTTCCTGCAGACCTGTAGAACAGCTGAGTGTATTTTTCATTTGCATGTTGTCAGGCTTCTGATATCAGCATTGTGCCTGATGTCACCTAGCTGATAAAACATGGCTTCATCCCCATTCAGACTAGCAAAGGAAGGACTCAAACAAAGAGCAGCAAAAAAAGGGGGGGGGTTCATTTTAAAGAGGCTTTCAAGGATGCTGCTTAATTCTCTTTAAGATTCTTGAAGCTTAGCCCCCCTCTCCTATTAACTTCCCTTCAGGTGGAAATCTCCCCTTTCTGAAGTGTGTAATAATAGGAGAACTGTGACAGGTTGGGCAATCAGGTGGGGGCAAACAGGAAGGGAAGAAAGAATGATCACGGGATGCTCGCCCAAATTTGTCAAGGCCCCAAGATGTATTTTACTGCCTTCAGGGCTGGTTTAAGGCACCAGTGGTGTCAGCATCTGCAAAGGTCCCCATCATTGTGGGGGGGGGCATAGTAACCCTCCTCCTGCAAAAACATTATTAGTAATAATCTGAATATCCTGTACTGTGAATAGCTTAGGTTGAGTTAGGTTACATTGACCTGAGATAAACATATGGGCCACCCAAAATAAAACATTGCAGGGGGTCCCAAAATTCCTTAAACTGGTCCTGACTGCTTTATTTGTCTAGCTCTGAGATGTAGCAGCAATAATCAAAGGTTTGTCAGCATTGCATTCACATAATCAATTCTCCACTCTCTACTGTTGTTTTACTCCTTCCACTAATGCAATTGGCTGAACTGGCCTTCCCCACATGTATTGGGTCCCTTGGAAGGAGAAAGGTGGGATATAAATCGATTTTTTAAAAACCCTGGGAATCATAAGATGTTTTGGACTACAAATCCCATCATTCCTTGGAGGAGAAATTAGTGGTTCCCAGGTCAATGGGCTAGTGAATCCACTCCAGGTTTTACTTTGAATTTTAAAGGCGCTTTCCAAGGTGTGGAACTCTGTTCCCAAAATAGGTCCAGCATTTAGATAGCTCCTATAAAGTTCAGATGAAAACTTTGAACAGATTCACCACTCTGCTGATATGGGAGCCCTTGTCCTTACTGTCCCCTTCCCAGCAAAACTATTAGCCCTGAATGTCATAATACAACACATCTGGAGATTAGCTGTTTGTGGGGAGGCTGGGCTAAACAAAACAGAAATTTCAGTACAGATGAACTCAAATCCCTGGTTGGAGGCAGGGAGGAATAAATCTCTCTGTTTTGTTTTATTTCATCCTCAAATTCTCCTACTCTCAAATTATTTCCATCATGAATATGAAGAAACTAGTGAATTCTAATAGATTCTTCAAAAAAACAAACCAAAAGGAAATTTTTACCCATCTGTGGAGAACTAAGCATACCTCTGCAATCTCCAGAAATGGGTGAATGAAAGAAGCATGGCTCTCTAACACCCATAAATATAACTTTGTCAATGATGACGTACAGTACAGAAGCGATCCTGAGTTTGTTTCATACTCTTGTGTACCCATTGTTGGGGTTCAGGCAGCGGAGAGCTTTTGTAGCATATCAAAAAGCCTGGCGTACTGCTTTGAGTATTGGACTAGGGCTCTGGGAACTAGGGTTTGAATCTCTGTTGAGCCATGGAAACCCAGGAGACTATCAGACGCTGCAAAAAACACCACAGGAGCACACAAAGACGACATTACTGTCCCCTGAACAGGTCCCGGTTTCAGACATCATTCTCATTCTCGCATGCTGACTCCGTGCTGCAGCCACGAGTAAGGTGTCACTTTTCATTGACAGGTCCCCTTTCCCTCCCTAGGCAGCAGCCCCATGGGACTTGACAGCTGCCAGGGACAGGTTTTTGATGTTGTGCAAGGGGCAGCCCCTTTCACCCCATCCACAAGATGTACGGGCATGTAACCTTGAGTTATTCACATGCAACTCCCCAACAGCATTCTGGCCTTTGTGAAACTCAGAGCTTGGGGAAGTTCCTATTTCTGGACTCTTAACTGGCCATGCTGGCTGGAGGATTCTGAAGGCTCCATTCCAAAACCATTTTTTTTCAGGTTCTGGTCAAAATATAGAATTTACTAACATAAGATGTGGTAGGCCACCAACTTGGATGGCTTTAAAAGAAGATTAGACGAATTCATGGGGAATAAGGCTACCAAAGGCTACAAGTCGAGACAGATACATATTATCTCCAGGACCACAGGCAATGCGCCTCTGTATAACAGTTGCTATGGAACATAAATGGGTGAGAAGTATTATACACATGTTCTGCTTGTGGGGTACCAAGCCTGTAGCTTGGCCGCTGTAGGGTCACAGTGCTGGACTAGAAAAGATCTTTGGTCACGTTCAGTAGAAATTTTCTTGTGGTGTTATAAACTGGAGTATTGCAAGTACAGGTTGAGTCTCCTTTATCTGCAATGCTTCGGACCAGAGGTATTTTGGATTTTGGAACATTTGGGATTTTGGAATACTTGCATATACATAATGAGATGTCTTGGAGATGGGACCCAAGTTTAAACATGAAATTCATTTATGTTTCATATACACCTCATAGACACAGCCTGAAGGTAATTTTATACACAGTATTTTAAATAATTTATGCATGAAGTGAAGTTTGTATAATTTGAAGCTTCAGAAAGCAAAGGTGTCACTATCCCAGCCACCCAAGTAGACAATTTTGGATTTTGTAATATTTCAGATTTTGGAATTCTGGAAAAGGGAGAGTCAACCTGTATTTTCTTTTTTTCATACTGGAATGTTGGAAGGTACTTCTTCCCCTAGAAAACTCTAGTTTTTGCACACATACTCATATGATTTTCTCCATTATGTTATCTCATAGAATGGTATGGATCACTACACATAGAGTGTAAAACAGAAAGAAACCCTAGAGACAAGAGCTTGTAAACTCTTGAAATTTAATAATAAGCAACCTGATAAATGGGAACAAAGATGTCTGGGGGAAAGAAAGAGAGAGAGAGAGATCAATGTGGGTGATAGAGATATAGATATAGATGAATGAAACAGCATGGGAAATATCATAGTTAGAAGAACTTCTTAATAAAACTTTCCAGAACATCTTTTTATCAAGTTATTATACAAAGCTTGCATTTTCATCCAAATGCCCCTCTGGGAATAAACCATCTCCATTGCAGACCATGCATGATGGACATGAAAAAGCAAGCTGTCCATCAACCCTTCTGAACCATCAAGTGGCTTGTCCCCTGATGTTAATTTAGTTAGATCCCAGCCAAAGGGCGTAGCTTGTATCAATGCCAGTGCTTAATGAGCAGCTCATTTGAATCCATGCAAAGTACCAGGGAGCATGGAGACATGCTAATTAAAGTGACTGCTGTTCTTCAATTAAGCAGTAATTCCCCTGCAAAGAGGTGATTATCATGCAAATTAGACCCACTTAAGTGATGTAAATGCTTTGGGCAATATCTGAGCCTCTTTCTTTACTGAAAAGTAGGAGGACATTAATCCAGTATGCATGTACTGGTATTAACCAAGCAGATAAAAGTTATTCATTTATTGAGCTATTGGGTTCACAGGGCTTTGTCACTGAACAATGGAGCCAGGCAACAGGGCTCTGCTTACAATAATATATTTATGAATAATCCCACTTCCATACGAAAAGCCTATTCAGAAAGTTCTCCAAGTTCAAGGGCATTCAAGAGTGCAGATGTATAGTTAAGGTCTGCCAGCAACATCTTATAAGTGTGTGTGTGTGTGTATCTCTGTGTGTGTTGGGCATGTGAGAGGGAATGCAGCTGGGTAGTATTTTCAAGCGCAGGAGGGTAACTTGGGCCTATGGTTAGGTGGATGGTGTTGACATGTTGGTCCTGGAGGTCTGATGGAGACAAAGGGTTCAGTCCCGTTGGGGATCTCTTCTATGTAAGCTCTCGTTGTTCCTTTCAGTGCAGCTTGCCATACAAAAGGCTTTCCCAGTTGATTATGCCCAATGTAAGTAGTACACTGATACCAAGCTGTTGGGGACTAAATGCTGGTGGTAACTTTGTTCCTGCGTATCAAAGGCCATATATTTAGGGACAATTCGTACAACTGTTTTCTGGGCTAGGTTTAGGGTGACTCCACATGTCCTACTTCAGAGAGAACAATCTTCTCTCAAAGAGAAATTAGTCCTCTGTTTGAAGGGCGGTTCAGCCAAAGAAGAGTGTGAAAATAAAGAGCCATAAGAGGGCAGAACAAGAGAGGCCTGGAAGTCACCCATCCATGGAACACAGGCACATAGGTCACACTCTTCCCCACTGTGGTGAGAAAATTGTCCAGTGACAGAGGAAGCAATGAGCCAGTTACTCCTTTTTGATGGTGGTGGTGGTGATGATGATATAGATCAGTGGCTTTTAACCTTTTTTTTAGCAGGGATCCCCTTTAAATATCTTTTGTTGCCTTGGACCCCCGCAAGACTTAACTCAAGATTTAAAACAACAACAACACCTGATAATAATAATAATAATAATAATAATAATAATACAATTACACTATCCTTTAAGCCTTCCCTCAGAGGTACTGGAGGGGGACGGAAGACTTTTCTCCTGCTTCTTCCTGCAGGTTTGTGGCTGGTGCAGATTGAATGGCAATGCATAGGCCAAACCAGCCAGCCTTTGCATTGGCTCCTGTCATATGGCCACTCCACTGTAGGCAGGAGGTGGGCCAAGCAGCCTTCAAGCCTGACCCTGTTTAACTTCTAAGATCAGATGGGATCTGGACATTTAGGCCCCAAAGAGGGGCATGCCCAGTAAGCCACTGAGTACAGAGATGTCAGGGACACCTGGAGCTTATAAGCAGTTCTGCATAGTCCGTATCATCTTGTAACCCCATCTTGTGCATTCCTGTATGGCAGGGGGTTGGACTGGATAGCCCTTGTGGTCTCTTCCAACTCTATGATTCTATGATTCCACATTATTTCAATGCAGGGAGAGGGATCATGTGACACACACACCCCATAGAGAATAAACTCTGAAGAAACTCCATCATGCTTAAAGAGAGTCTGGTGAAGGGATGGAGAAATGTTAAAGAAGCTGACCACTAAGAAAACGTTACCAGCATAATGGCACTGATAGTAGATGGAGGGTCCAGTAGATTTAAAAATAGGAACTTGAAGAAATAAATAGATATGAGGCCATGAACTTGAAAAAAGGAAGAAAACCAAGGGAGAATGAGACTTGGGGTGGGAGACAGAAGGGACTATTCATTCTTGGCAGGAAGAAAATTAATTAACTAAGAGTGGAAGTGACTGTTGTTATGTTTAGAATAAGAGGTACAACCTGTGGCTCTCCAGGTACTGCTGGATCGCAGCTTCCATAATCCCTCACTATGACTATGCTAACTAGGGCTGATGAGTGTTGCAGTTTGGCCATGTCTGGGTGGTCACAAGTTGTCCATCCATGTTCAACAGTTTAGTGCTTGGCACGGGAATTCTATCAGTTCTGATTTCTTCTAGGATTGTGACCATGGGCCAATTCACACTACAGAATTATAGCACTATTATTCCACTTTATCTGCCATTGTTCCAGCTTACAGAATCCTGGGATTTGTAGTTTAGGAAGGATTCTCAGCCAGCCTGAGTAGAATACTCCATCTAGGATTCCGTGGGCTGGAATGGTGGCAGTTAAAGTGGAACAGTAGTGGTACAATTCTGTAGTGTGAATGGGCCCCTTGTAATTTAAGAGGGCAACAAGGACCACCAATATGAGCTAGTGGTATCACCAGACTGACTATATTTATTTGAATAATGAGCCTGTTCTTTGGCTGCAGGCTTCTGGCCTTAATCTGCAACAGCCTTTCATAGGACTTTATCAGACGAACCATTTTTATGCCAGCAAAAGAATGCTCCCCCTACACTTACCTCTAATCCCAGCAAAGGCAGCTCTGGCAATGAAAGAGGGAGTGAATGGAGCTCCATTCACTTTCTCCTTTGAAATCCTGTGAAATATCGCAAGACTTCATCTGCAGGAAATTAACAAAAATAACACTTAAAAAGTTTTTTAAAGCATTGTAACACACTTTAAAATTTACAAGTAACCCAGGGTGTCACTTACCTGGATGTCACAATCTCACTCGGCCACAGACAGAGTAAGTACGGGGGAGGGGAAGATGTGAGGTTTCACATGCCAGCTATAATGGCAAAAAAATGGCAGGGGGGATCAATTGATGGCTTAAGCCGTAGATTAAAAAGTACAGGTTTTGGCAGGGATGTAACCACTAAACGTCATCTGATATGTGCACCCATTTGCGATTATGTGGCATTATTATGACTCTGTATTTGGTGCATCTGATAAACTCCTAAGTTTCACCAATCAAAAGCAAGGTTTTCCTGAGCCTTTATAGTACTGTACATTGTTACTTCCTAGCAAGTCCAGGCCTGGTAAGCATAACCTCATCACTTCAGTTTACTATGGGTTTGTTTCCAAAGAGAACTCAATAGCTCACTTATGATGCTTAAACATTCCCATCAGAGCAGAGCTTTAATGTGCTTGTTGGCATCTAGTTCCTCCATACGCTTTCTTTTTCTTTTTCTTTTTTTAATGACATGCTACAGACGGCACCCAGATCAAAAGACCTTTTTTTAAAGGCTGTGCAAATAATGCAAGCTAAATGCAGAAGAACTTCCCTCAGTCACTTGCCCCAGAATATATTGAGGGAGCAAAAAAATTTAATTCTACTACAGCTTCCTCTCAACATTCTCTTGCCTGGAAGCAAGTAAAGATCACCAGTGACTGAACTCTGCTGCCTTGGCAAGTCATTTATTTGCAGCTCTACATAATGAGGGAGAGGGGAGGGAGGGGACACACAGACCAGCTTGGATCTGTCTTTCCTCTGGAGAAGAGATACTTTTATCACTTGCCCATCATCACAACAAGTCCTTGTCAGGCCCCATGTTGACAATCTGATCAAAGCTGCCAGAGACAAAAATCAATTCATTTCAAAGGCTGCCACTCAGACATTCAGGAGTCTCACCAGGCCTGGCATGATGTATTGAGGCTCCAATCCCCTCACTCTAGTCTTCTGGTCTCCAAGCCTACCAAAATCCATCAGCACTCTCAGAGCCCTTTTTAATATGTACGGAATCACAAGCTATGAAAGGCAGATTTGCTTGCTCCTAAACAACCTTTGAATTCGCTTTCACATACCACTGCAGTGCTGCTGAGTTCTACAGCGAGGCCGGAGATGCTGTAGAACAAGCTTTCTGATACCAGATTTCTGATTTGTGGCAACTCAGATATATGGCATTTATTTGGGGGACTAAGTTTCCTTATGAACCATCAAGCATTTCCAAACTTTTTCTACTGGGCATCCTGCTCTTGTCATCAGAATCCATACATTGTTGTCGAAATGCTCAGGTCCTTCTCTGTCATGGGTATATAAATGACAAGTTTGGATGTCCACCCCCCCTTTCTCTCTTCAAATCTGGATGCACAGAACATGACAAGCCAACTTTAAGGATCAACACCAATAGGAGCACAGGTTGTTGGCATACACCAAATAAGCTGTGCTCATTTTCACAGCTGTCCACCACAAGGCATTGAGTCCTTTTAAAATATATCACACATGTATTACTAGTTTGTCATGTACTCGATCAGTCAGCAAGGATTGAGGACAGGCAATGTTGTGTTTAGACAATATAGCAGAGTTTGAAAATACAGTAGCCCCCCCGCATCCGCGGATTCTCCATCTACGTTTTCAGTTATCCACTGTTTCAGTTTCAGCACAGCTACCATAGAGTCTTCCTAGCACATGTGTCCTCTCTAGCCATTTTCTAGGTCCTCTAAGGCAACTCTGTGGTATTTTAAACCGGAAGTCCCATTATTTTCAAAGGTATTTGCTATTATCCATGGTTTTTGCTATCCACAGTGGGGCCTAGAACAAATCCCCTGCAGACATGGGGTCCTACTGTATTTGTCTTGGATGGGAGACTGCCAAATGAATACCAGGTGCTATAGGCTACATTTCAGAGGAAGGAACTGGCAAATTCACCTCTTATTTCTTGCCTAAGAACACCCTATGAAATTCATAGGGTTGGCATAAGTCGACAGGCAACTTGAAGGCATACTCATGCCTCTCTCCATATGGAGGCCTTCCCTGCAGGTACAGCAGAGCTCTTTTCAAAATCGACCAAATGCACAGTCATTGTGGGTGGATAGCTGCAATGTGGGCATTGTGGGAGGGTAGATGCAGTGTGATGCAACCTGGGCAGAGGGTGGAGTTGGCCCAGGGTCTCCTCCACAAATTCTTGGTCCCCTCCACAAAATATTAAGAGGGGTTGTGAGAGCCATCCTTGGGGTTAGCACCTTCTTGCTTTCCTTCCATTTGCTCCTCTCTTTAATTTCCCCCCCCCTAGTCTTCATTCTCTAGTGACCCTTCCTTCAAATTGCTCTTCTTTTGGGCTCTCTCCTCCTTCATCTAACCTTCTGCTGGTCTAACATTCCATCTCAGGAGAAAGTCAGGATATAAATTCAGTAATTTAAAAAATTAAAATAAATAACATGTGCAAGCATCTCCCTGTGTGTTTTTTAATCCAACCAAATGAACAATAGTCCTTTCCCTCACAGGTGCTAGATTATGAAGTGGTTCCTCAAGGAACAAAACTGTGTATAATACGGAATCTGTGAGGTGAGGGGTACATATGTTTGATTAATGTTTCAGGATACTGCACTATGTGCTGCACAGTGTATCAGGGCTGGAAATATTGGTGCTACATGAGCAACAAAATGCTTCTGCTGCATGTATAGTACATGGTGTCCTGCTCGTACAGCAAGGAGCCATAATTGATTGTGCATATGCCTGTACATGGTGAAACAGACTTATGCAATTGCTCTGGACATGTTGATGTATGCCAGCCTTTATTTGCATGCTTAGGGGATAGTTATCCTGTTAAGAGTAGCGATGAATAAATCTGTCAAGTCTGTTTCCATAGACTTCCTCCTTTTCCTGCCTCCAAGTCTATACTCTGCCGGTTCCATGGATATTTTTTTTAATTAAAAAAAATTCTTCTGTGCTTTTTTTTAATGGACACTTTAATGGATGTGTGTCCCCATTTACTAAACCATACACCTGCTCATTTTATGAGTATATGAGGTTGTGTTTGCACTTTTTTTTTAAAGTATGTTTTACCATGATTTTCTTTCTTTCCCAGAATGCACTCCAAGCCCAGAAATGTATTGTTTCCAACCAGAAATTGCATCTGTTTCTCTGTTCAATCTGAGAGGAGTGAATCGAGTAGATCTGTTTTGTTTGCTTGTTTGATTGACAGTTTGAATTTATCACACATCTATAGTTAACACTGGAGGAAACTGTGTTTCCCCAAGTCAACTTGACAGGTGATCAAGGCCTTTCCTCCAAATGTGTGCCATGATATACTTACTCCTCAGTCAGAAATAACAAAAGTCATGACAAGATCTGTGGTTGTCAACCTTTGATCCTGTAGAAGTATTGGACTTCTGCTCCCAACTGTCCCAGACAGCATAGCCAATTATCAGGGATTCTGGAAATTGAAGCTAAAGACATCTACACTACCAAAGACTGAGAGCCACTGCCACAGACCAGGGACTTTATCAGACCAGGCAAATATGGCATCATAAGGACACCTAATGATCATGAAAATGTGCGCATACAAGACGACGTCATCCTTTCATGATCATGTAGTGTAAATGAGTCATACTTTTTTATTGACAGGCCAAGCCATCAATAGATCTCCTGTTCCACTTTTCTGCCAGTATTGCCGGCGTTTGAATCCTAGCACCATTGTATAGTTGTCCCTCCATATCCACGGATTTGGTATCCACAGATTTAAGTATTCACGGCTTGAAAATACTCTTAAAAAATAATAATCCCAAAAGCAAACCTTGATTTTGCCATCTTATCTATATATTGCTGTGCCATTGCATATAATGGGACTTGAGTATTCATAGATTTTGGTATCCACGGGGGGGTGGGGTTGTCCTGGAACCAAACCCCAGCAAATATGAAGGGACAACTGTACTCACATGAATGCAACATCAATGGGCAGACACTTCCAGGTGAGATCACGAAAGCCAGGCATGGGGCTAGCAGCTTCTCTTGAGAATCGGTGAGATTTCAACTCAGGGAGTAAATGGAGCTCCATTTGTGCTCCGTTACTGCTGGGGAAGCCTCACTGATGCTGGAAAAGGTAGGTCTGGTGAGGGGTTCTTTTGTCGGCATAAAAACGACACAATTTATGCCAGGAAAAGAACATGGGGGAGGTGGTCTGATAAAGTCCCAGATCTAACCTAATAGGATTTTCCTATCTCATGCTATCAAGAAGACTCACAGGCAATGCTGGAGCCACAGTTATTTTGGACAAGTACAGGCATATATGAACTCCAAAGAATTACTGGGTGGACAGTTTCTAAGAACTGCAGAGCTCTAGAACAGTGTTTCTCAACCAGGGTTCCCTGGAACCCTAGAGTTACCCAAGAGGTTGCTATGGATTCCTCAAGTTATTGTGATTATCGGAGGGAAGCAATAGCAGTATATAGAATAACGTTTATGCAGGGGTTCCCTGAGACTTGAAAATTATTTCAAGTGTTCCTCCAGGATAAAAAAGGTTGAGAAAGCCTGCTCTAGAACCACACAGTATAGCTGCCGCTGTATTTATGAAACTTTGTCTCCTTCTAAAGTGAGATTTTCTCTAAACAGGTTCTTGATCCTGTTGATTCGACTTTTAATCCACAAAGAATAATTACCTTGATAGGGTTTTTAGCATTTATTACAGAACATTTTTTAAAGAAACACCCATAAGCACATAACAATGATGAAAACGTGTCTGTTTTTATGGGGCCTTAAAAATGAATTGTTAATCATGTAAGCAAAGAAGAGAATAATGGACAGTAGAAATCTGGAATAATCCCAAATAGTGAGAGAACCAATGTGCTATCTGAAGAAGATAACAAAAACAGAGGCTTGAAGCCCATGGCATTGTTTATTTTATTCTTGGCCTATGAAATCTTTTCACAGGAGGAAAAAAAAACCCCAAAAGTTAAAACAGCAGTAGCTATTTATATAGCCAAGCCTAGAGTAAACACTCTCTGATGGAGTAGTCTCCATTCACAACCCGGCAGCCATTTTCTTGGGATTTGAGCCACTTCCTGTTTCCATAGAAACATAGCTTGCCCTGTTTTGCCTGATCAGTTCCCTGATGTCTTAGACCGTAAAGAATTCCTGCTCACTGAACTTCCCTAAATAATACAAGACCCTTCGGCTGAGACTTAATCAGACTGGCATCTAAAAATGCTGTATTTAGGCAAATGAGGAAAGCAAAATCATAGGAGATTATCAGACAGGAATGAAAAAAGCGTTCCTGTCCCAGAATCTCCATTCCTGCCCCTGTGCCATCCTAGTCCCACCACAATTACCCTCCCCGCTGCACTTACCTCCTTTCCAGTCGACAGGGCAGCCCAGGAGTGCTCTAGCGGAGCTCCATTCCCTTTCTGGATCGAAATCCCACGATTTCTTGCAAGAAGACACGAGCATGGGAAATTAAAAAAGAAAATGAAAAAGAACCCCCAAAAAGTGACAGCAAGCACAAAACCACACTTTAACATTAACAAGTAACCCGGGGAGGGTCATAAAAAGGGTGTCACTTCCCTGGATATCCCAATTTCACCTGGACATGTTCTGGCAGGGACCTCCCAATGACGCTGGGATCTCACCAGTGAAACAGGGCACCTTGTCACACGCATGGAAATCTGTGACAGAAATGGAATGTGGGATCTATTGATGGCTTCTCCCATCAATAAAAAGTGGCACCAGCAGAACGGCAGCAGAACGGGTGCATAACAAAGGGGGAACAACGTCGTCTGGAAAGGGAACCCTTTTGTGATCTCCTGCTGTTGCTGTAATACAAGTTTTGACGCATCTCCATAGTGGCATTATTACACTTATTATCACACATCACTGTAATCATGGAAAAGAACCACCACAGAATTATCACACAGCCACCACTAACACTTTAATAATGGGACTTTACTTCCATGATTTAGCATGGGCGAGATTTCAGCGGTTCTTGTGAGAAGACATGAGCACATTTAAAAACACCAACCCCCCCTTAATTTGCAAAGTAAATGAACATACAAACACTTAAACAAACCTAAAAACATGCAAAGAAACTGGGACAGTTCATAAAAAGAGCATCCTGTGGATAGTTTCCATGTTCTCACCCAGAGGTTTTCTTACCAGGAACGGAGATGGGGGGAAGAGGACTACCCATTCATGCTGTAATCTCACAATTATAGTGGGACGTGTTTTCGCATGCTCTTCAATACCACGAAAAAGCAATACTGAGGGCTATTGATGGCTTGTCCCATCAGTGAAAAGCAATGCCTTATTCACAATTGGAGCACAGATTGACCAGGCGAACATGACAATGTTGTACGATAGTGAGAACCATTTGCACTACCGTAATGTTGTAATTGTACAATTTTTGCTGCATCTCATAAAGTCCGGAGAGATATCTGGCCACATATCCTTCTGACCGTAAAATAATAATAATAATAATAATAATAATAATAATAATAATAACAACTAGTAGTAGTAGTAGTAGTAGTAGTATTGTTTTCTATTCTGCCTTTCTCTCACCAATGGGACTCAAGGCAGTTTACAACATCATTATAAAAACAATACAAGCTAAAAACAGTACAAAGTTAAAATCACATTATAAATATAAAATTTAAAAAAGAATTAAACAATTTACAAGTTAAAAACATTACAGTAAAAATTAAAATACCTTTTTAAAAAACCCTTTAAAATTTTTGAACCACCCTACACAGCCTCACTAGCCCAGCCCTTGTTGGTTCATAAAAACCTGGCTGCATAAAAATGTCTTATCCTGCTGCCAGAAGGAGAGCAAAGATGGGGCTGTCCTGGCCCCTCTGGAGAGGGAGTTCCACAGTCTGGGAGTAGCCCTTGCCTGTGTCCCTACCAAATGTGCCTGAGAAGGTGGTGGGACAGAGAAAAGGCCCTCTACAGATGATCTCAAAGCTCTACTGGGCTCATACAGAGAGATGTGGTCCTTCAAATAACCTGGACCCATAACTATAGGGCTTTATAGGTCAAAACCAGTACTTTGAATTGTGCCCGGAAATGCACTGGCAGCCAATGGAGCTTTTGCAACAGAGGAACCGTGTGCTCCCTGTAGCCAGCCTCAGTTAACAACCTGGCTGCAGCTTTTTGGACCAACTGAAGTTTCTGAGCACTTTTCAAAGGCAGCCTCACGTAAAGTGCATTACAGTAATCCAAATGAGATGTAACCAAGGTGCGTACCACCGTGACCAGATCCGACTTCTCCAGGAACAAGCGGAGTTGGCACACTAGCTTTAGCTGTGCAAAAGCACTCCTGGTCACTGCTGAGACCTGGACCTCTAGGCTCAGAGCAGAATCCAGGAGAACCCCCAAACTGCGAACCTGCATTTTCAGGTGGAGTGTAACCCCATCTAACATCTAAAAACTGCATATCTCAAAAAAAAAAAAAAAACAAGTTCCCAGAAAGGAGGAGTAGATTTTTTAGTATTTGCTTTGGAACCAGAAATTCAGTGGCCACTGAGATATCTATGGCCAACTCAGAACATGATGGTGCCTATAATACTGTGGAGGGTTTCCTGTCTGACATATCCACAGTTCATACAGGATTTTAAATAGAAGCACTCTTGAAACACACCTCCTGGCATCATCCATCTCTCTTCAATCTCTTTTTAACTTTGCTGTCAGCAGCTACCAGTTTGAAGAGACTGGAGAAATTAACATCTCTATTTGATCTCTCCACCCCACCCCCTACACACACACACACACACACACACACACACATCCTTTTTGTTGTTGCTGTTGGACAACAAGGATATCATTTGGGCCAGTAATATAACCTTTAGGACCATTATCCCTGGCCCTGCTGATGCATCCTGCAATTGCCTTGTTCCTTGGGATGCCTTTTGTTTTGTTTTGTTTTGTAGTGCAGAAGGCCAGGAGTGGAGCCCTGGGCTAATTAGGGCAAGTGCAGTTCCCGGAGGCCTGCTATAAATATTATGCTATAGGATTCTAGACTCTTAAGTTAAACATCATCCTTTCCTTTGCTCTGTAGTCATCTTTGGAAATCAGCCTACTAGCAACACAAATTAAACTGGATTTGTTAAGAATGAAAGGATAGCCTTTTTGCAGGGTGTATCTATCTTTTGCTCTTAAGACTGAGCCAACAGACTCAAGTCTAAGGCTATTCAAGATTTCCAGGTTAATGGTACAAGAGGCCGTAGCTGCTCTGAACTGGGTCCAGTTTGTCAACAATGGCTTTCTGATGTCAACACACTAGTCCTACACAGTGATAGTTTTTGGTCTGCATTCTGGTATTATTTTTACATCATTCTTCATGTTTTTTTTTCAAGTCAATTCTATGTCTAAAATATTAGTATCAGAAAGTTCTAAATACATGCTTCTTTGTTAATGCCAAACAACACAAATGGTTGGCATATCCTGCTCTTTCTTAGGGTCCTTTCACACTGTATAGTTATAGTGCTATAAATCCACTTTAACTGCAATGGGAACATCCAATGGCACCGGAAACTTCAACTAGTACAGAATATGGCAGCTAGATTGGTCTTGGGTACATCTAGAAGAGACCATATAACACCGATCTTAAGATCACTCCACTGGCTGCCCATTTGTTTCCGGGCCCAGAACAAGGTGTTGGTTATCACCTTTAAAGCCCTAAATGGCTTGAGTCCAACCTATCGTCAGGACCGCCTCCTTCCATATAATCCTCCCCATGAACTCAGGTCCTCTGGGAGGAATTTGTTACAACCTTTAAAACTAGGATTTCTTCAACCTCCCGGAGGGCCTTTTCAGCTTTTGCTCCCAAATTATGGAATGGCCTGCTAGATGAGATCCATCATATCACCACCCTAAATAGTTTTTTAAAAGCTCTTAAGACAGATCTCTTCCGGCAGGCGTTTCCTGAATAGATACCCGGACATCAAAAAAAAGGAAATCTAGCTTCTCCCGATCTCACCATGGCCACTGTCCATTGTTTATTTTTATTTTTATTTTTGTATTTTTTAAAGTATGTTTTAATTCTTAAATTATTTAATTGTATTTTAAGGGGGTGGAAGGGATTGAGAGTTTGGATGTATATTTTAATTGTTGTAAGCCACCCCAATTGCCTTTCGTAGGGAGGCGGGATATAAATAAAATTATATTACTATTACTATTATCATCATCATCATCATCATCATCATTCAATGGAATTGATAGATTTGTGAAGCACCAAAGCTGTCTGACTGAGAATTCTAAATACCTTCCCTAAACTGCAAAACCTCGAATCCCATAGAATGTATCCATGACAGTTACAGTGGGATCATAGTGTTAAAAATGGGACTGGATTGTAAGGAGCACTCCAGGAACTTTGACTACTAGTGCAAGTGAGGCAAGGGAAGGAACATTGGAGGGGTATCTTCTTGTTTTAGACACAGCCTTCAAGTGGTGCAAATGGGCATTTAAAGTTCATGGAATATAGACAGAGATATCAACATGCTAACACATTATGTAATGTGAAAGGGGACTCTGTGTCCACAACAGTGGCAATCTACTATTTGCTTCATCCCCTGCCCCAATGGTTCTTTCCAGATGTTTTTGACCTACACATCCCAGAATCCCTATCATTGGTAATGCTGGCTGGGATAGATGAAAGCTGACATCTGGAGGGTATCAGATTGGGGAAGGCTATACTAATGTATTGGATGCTATGTAACTCCAGCAAAGTTACCACCACCTGTGGAAAACAAATGAGCAATCTGAATATTTACACAGTCAACAAGTTTATTTTCTCTTTATAGAGAATGAGAGAGAGAGAGAGAACCCTATTAGTACAACATTCTGCCAGAGGGGTTTGGTTAAAACCTTTCTTAGTCTGAATGATGGCAGCTCCTGTAAGTCATTTGATACACATGGAATTTTATTCAAGACATATTCCGTGTCAACAAGGTCCTGTTGTGTTAGAAAGGCCTGCTCGATCCTTGCCTGTTCTCTAACTACTCGACACAGCATTGGATTGTGTGCTTTTGTTGTGTTGCTCCATTCTTCACCAATGTTGTCTGCCCCAGATCTTTTGAAAGAGACAACATCGAAATTGAAATAGAATAGAATTAAAACAATGGTCATGGGGAAAAGAATTAAAAATAAAGGTGTCCATCTTGTAATGCCCTGATGCAAATTGAAATTGAGACCACATTGGTAATACTGTGCACAATTCTGGGTGCACTTTACACTACACAATTGATTCTACTTTAATTGCTGTTGCTCTGTCCCATGGAAATCCTGGTGTTTATAGTTTGGGAAGGCACTAGAGCTCTCTGATCTAGCATCTCCCCAAACTAAATTAAACTGCAGATCTAAGTGGTCCATAGGATGTTAAAAGTGGCAGTTAAAAGTGGAATCATAGTGCCGTAATTGTGTAATGTGAAAGCTAAAGAAGGTGGAGAAAAGACTAATGGAAATGATCAAGGTCAACTCCCTTATAAGGAAAGAGTATATCATGTGGAGCTCTTTAGCTTAGAAAATAAGTCAAGAAAAGAGCCCGTGATAAACATGTACTGAATTATATATGGTGCTGACAACGTGGATACTAATAATGTTAGTATCCATAATATTAGAAACCATAAATAAATAAAGCTTAATAATTTAATAGACTGATGGTTGATACTGAAGTCCCATATACCAGTGTTTCTCAACTAGGCTTCCCTAGGGTTCTCCAAGAGGTTGCTAGGGGTTCCTCAAGAGATTGTGATTGTGGGGGGAAAGCAATAGTAGTATATAGAATAATGTTTATGCAGGGGTTCCCTGAGACCTGAAAATTATTTCAAGGGTTCCTCCAGGATAAAAAGGTTGGGAAAGGCTGCCATATACACTTACCTAGGGCTCATCTACACTGAAGCTGTAATCCGGAGCCAGTCCAAAGCATTATGCTCTGGTGCTGCCCCGGATCAACACAATGCCAGCTACACATACTGGTGTGCGTCCATTCTGGAGCCATGTTGTAGTCCAGACAGGCCATTGGGCTGACACCGCACCAGCCCTGCTAGCCGGCCCCCCTCAGTACAGCTGCAGCCACTTCGCCCACCAGCTAAGCTCCTCTCTGCAAGAACCTGGCCATCACTCTTGCTGCTGGTGAGGTCAAAACGTATCTATGATCAATGAGGAGGGAGTAGAGCACCCCCCTCCTTGTTGGTCACTTGGCACAACACCCCATTCTGACCTCACCAGCAATGAGGCAGCAGTAGTAGTGGCACCGAGGGGGACAGGCCAGCAGGGCCAATGCAGTGGGTGTGTAGATGTGTGGACAGCTGGGCCATTCTGGATCCAGCCCAATCCAGCTGTCCACACATCCAAAATTTCAGGGCCACTCTGGAGTTTCCTGGGGGCTGGTTCCACCGCTATCTTTGTTGCGGTATTTATCGCATTAGCGCAGTTTCGATTTAGCGTCGCAAAGTTCCCATGATATTATTTTGAATCCTTCTTAGTTTCGCGATGTAGTTCAGATGTGATTATAATGTGCATTTAAATAAGATGCAAGGTTCTTCACCTCAAACTATTTTAGTTCCCACGACATCGATATTCTGCATATTTTAATGATCTTACCTGTCAATCAACAAAGTACGTCATTCCTTTCCAACGTACTTCCTTCAGGAATTCCCGCCACTCGTTCTCCCATTGGTCAGCTGTTTCCCCCCCTCATTGAGTTCTGATTGGGCTTCTCGTCATCATTTATGGTCTTTGTTCTTTCAATAGTGGTAACTCAACTTTGGGGGGGGGCAAACGATCATAAAAAAATCCATTTGGGGGGGAAAAATACGAATAGGCTGTCCTTCGTATGCATACGAACCGCCCACATGATTTTTTACCCCCCCTAAACTCCGTATGACTCCCTCTTCCCCAAGCTGGCTGGAGCGAGCAAGCCAAGCGGCGGTTTAAAATCTCCCGTCACTTTTTTTTAAAGCTTCCTGCTTTGCGGACAGTTGGTTTTCCCTATTTACAATATAAAATAAAAATAAATAAGCATTTATTTATTTTTATTTATTTATCGTAGCAGCCATGGAGGTGTTAGCTACACTAGATTCCTGTGGCAATTTTTTCAAACACATCAATACTCCGGTGACATAAACGTAACTGCTCTTGTACTTTCTCTTCGCCCCGAAGATCCAGTAAATCAAGAATCTTGCCATGGCTCCAAGCTATTCCCCTGCCACCCTTCTTTGTTCTCTGAACTGCCTCCATTAGGAAAACGAAAGATGTTTTAAGAGGATGCTTCAAAGCAGATGTTTACCAGAAAGGTACGACGGATGTGTGGGCGGGTTTCTGTGGCGTCACGTTACCAAACCGCCCACTTCTGTGGATGATGGATTTTCCGAACCTCAAAGTGTTGGATAGTTCTCAAATGCGTTAATGCGCAAATATGCGGCACTTTTTAAAAAAGTCAGAAAATCAGCGGTGTCATTAAATGCGCCACTTAGGGGTTTTTCAGACCCCCTCCTTCTGAAAAGGTTGCTGGAGATACGGAACATGTGGGAACTATAAGGCTTCTTGGCGAATTCTTTGAGGATTATTTTTGCCGTGTAAATGACCCCCTGGAAACTCTAGAGTAATTTGTGGCTTCTCTTAAACCGGATTAATGGCTAAAAGCTGCGGATTCACTGTGTGTGTCATGTTTACAAATTGTACCTGATCTGAGGTCAGTATTAATTTTGTCCTTAGTGTAGACCAACCCCAAAAGTAAGTCCCACTGAACTCAACAGGGTTTACTTTGAAGTAAATCTGTATAGGGTTGCATTGCTTTTTTTAAAAAAAAATCCTCTTTCTGTACATTTCTTCTCACGTTTCTGTCTTGGTTTTAAGATGTCTTTGTAATGCCATGCACCATGCCAACATTTTTAAAAGTATAAGCAGTGCAAAATGGAACATAAAGATGTTTGAAAAGAATGTTGGTGGGGGAGGATGTGTGCACTTAGTTTAATATTCAATGTGGAAGGAAAAAAACCAGAATCCAGTCTTACTTGAAATCTTGGACAGCTAACAATATTGTATTCAGTTGCTACAGAATAAATGCTTTGTGTTTCAGCATGCTCAAGATATGATCTCAAAAAAAGTCCTGCCAGTTTTCAGCTCTTTATGCCAATCCACAAGCTGTCTTTGGAAATGGGAGCAGACTGAAGAAAAACATTGCCAGATCTTGTTAGCAAAACATTTTCATCATTCAAAGGACTGCCAGGCTTGAAAGTGCAAAAGATAGCAAGCAAACCTAGTGACTCATACTGTACATACTTTGTACCTTGTTTAACTTTTAAGAAATGTACTCTAAATCGGGCAGTTACAGATCAGTTTTTTAAAAAACAATCTGCCCTCATATTCCATAAGAGACAGTGCATGTGTGTGTGTGTGTGTGTTTTAAAAACCTCCATGAAGTACTATTATATGTGTGTGTGTGTGTGTGTGTGTATAATTTATACCCCACTCTTCAGCAACAAAGGCTTTCAGAGGAGCTTACAAATTGTTAATTTGACAATTCCTTGCCCTCAGGCTTGCAATCTAAATAAGGCAGGGCAAGCTAAGGAAAGGGGGTGGCAGTGTAGGAGAGGGTTAAGTCTAGCAGATACTGCCAATCTTTTCCTCCTCCCCCGCAGGCCAGGCAGTGGGATGGAGGGAGGGTCTTTCACCTGCTTACCCAGTTACCTGTGAGTTATATAGTTAGATATAGAACAATAATATTATAGGGCAGACTCCTGGCAATTTTTAATTATAGATACCTAGTCCTAGAGCCTTACCACACTCCAAGGAAAAGCGGCAAAGCAGCAGGAACCGCTTTTTGCCGCTTTTCCTTGGAGTGGAGTCTTTCCTGTTGCCTTCCCAGTGGCACCAGCGTCCTTTCATTCCAGTCCCATAAAGGACTGAGCTAAAACCATGCCTTTCTGAGAAAACAACGACGCCGAGTGTGGTAAGGCTACTAGCTTTTGGACACCCTGGGCGAACAAACAGACACATATCATTTAATCGAAGAACCAAGAACACAGATTCAGACTGAAAGCTACACTGGCTAATAATGGCCAAGATCCTGCATTGAGGAGATGAAGTGTAAGCTCACAAAGTTACATGGAAGCTGCATACCACCACCTTGTTAATGGATTGTGACATGGACAAGCCAATATGCACCGTACATCAACATGCATCAATGCTCAGCTTTGTGCAGTGCATGGCCATTTGCAATAGCAACACATAAACAACTTTGTTTCCACCACATTGGACTGAATATAGTCCATACCACATCAAGCCAAACCCTTGTTAACTTACACGTGCATTAATACACCAACAGGATTTTTGCCAATGAGAGTAAATGTATTTGCAAATCTGTACTTACTCCCTGTTCTTTAAAAAAACAGTTTTGTTTCAATGTGAATGTCAGGATTGTACATAGCAGGAGAGCTTCCATTTGTGATTCATTTGAATGAGGAAATGGGCACCCAATAAAAAGTTCTTTTAATGTGGTTTGCCAATGCAAGTAGTGGCAAATGGGGGTGGGGGTTTATAGGAACAGTAGCTATGAACATCAGTCATTGGAGAAGTAGGAGACCTGGAGCTGGCAGCTTTTCTCTGCCTTCTCTTTCCACCAACTATGTGACCCAGGAAAGAGCACAACGGCTACTACAGCGCACCAACAGTTTCATAGTTGCTTAGCAGCAAGTAGGTAGTGTTACATTTCCTCAGGTGGATCAGGTGGTGTTCAAATGTGGATAAGTGACTCCATGTGGTTGCTCGCCTGATATAGATTACAGTAAGGCCCCCATATCCACTGATTCATTATCCACTGATTCAATTATCCACAGGACACAAAACAGCACACCTATCATAGAGTCTTCCTAGCCATTTTCTAGGTCCTCCAAGACAAATCTATGGTATTTTAAACCAGAAGTCCCATTTTTTCAATGGCATTCACTATTATCCATGATTTTTGGTATCCATGGGCCTCCCCAGAACCAGTCCCCAGTGGATATGGGGGTCCTACTGTACTCACAAAAAGGGGGCATTTATTCCTGTATTGGCAGGTCATTGGGCTGGATTGCTCCTGCAGTGCCTTTGTTTCTGCAGGTTTCTCCTTGGACAAATCCGCACTAGACAATTCAGTTTGAAACTGGATTATTTGCCATAGCTCTTTCCTATGGAATCCTGAGATTTGTAGTTTTACAAGGTCTTTAGCCTTCTCTGCCAAAGAGTGCTGTTGCATCACCAAACTACAAATTCCAGGATTCCATAGGAAGGAGCCAAGGCAAATACAGTAATCCAGTTCCAGAATGGATTATTTGTGTAATCTGGATTTGGCCTAGTCTTCAAATGGAGAAATATTATCCATGAAGTTCTCAGTTGCCTCAGAATTTTCTCCATGGTTGAGAGCACAATCTAAATTATTGGCCATGCCTTTTAGGGAGCATGTAAATTGTAACCCAAAGCAATAACAATCCCAAACTTTGGACAGGAAGGCAGCACTTTATGGCAGAGAACATGCTTTGAATGCACAAAGTCCAAGTTCAACCCCTGTCATCTCTGGTTAGATAGAGCCTCATGCTTTGTAAATGGAGAAGGCTAAAGCTTGCAATATTCACCATAGCTCAGTGGTAGTATAGACAGTTTGCATGCAGAAGGTGCCAGGGTCAGTCTCTGCCATCATCAGGTAGGGCTAGAAAAGACTCCTGATTGAACCATAAAAAGTCATAGTATAGACCAGGGTTAGGAATTATGTGGCCCTCCAGATGTCCTTGGACTTCATTCTTCATCATTGGCTACAGTGGCTGGAGTACATGGCAGAACAATCCAAGAACATCTGGAGGGCCACACAACTCCTACCCATGGTATACATACTTGTGAGATAGATGGGCCAATGGTTTAGCTCTGTTTAAGGCAGCTTCCTGCTGTGTTCCAATGTTTATGCCATCTACATCATGACGTTTGTCCCACCCAACTGGCCAGATGTCTCTTTTCATGCAGACAGAGTGTACATACTCACTAGGGTCCAGCAATCTTTATGTGTAATGAGTTATGCTTGATTACGGCTGGACTGGGGTTGGTTTTCCACTTGGCACTGTCATATCAGCATGCTATGGCTGACAGACACTGAGGACAGAATGCATTTATTAGTAAGTAATTAGAATTTTAGGAACAAGAGGCTGTCTGCAGCTGGCAGCATGGCCAAACTTTGAGAGCAGCCAATTCCAATGGGATTCCCTTGGACAGCAGATCATTAATCAAACATCTTGCTTCATTAGAAATATATGGCATGTTAGTTTTTAATTTATTCTCCTATAAATTTCAGCTTGGGAATAATAATACATCTTCCTAAGTGGTGTGACTGAGTCATTGGTGTCTGTGTAATGGAGTTTTGGATGGGAGACAAAACTCCCTTAGATCATATCTTGCAAGAAAAATTCTCTAGTACTCTTCACAACCTGATATCCAAATATTCATCAAAAACATTCAATGGACAGTACTTCCACTCTCTGGCTTTTCTTCACAAACGAAGATTCAGGAAGGACTCGTCCCGTGCTTTCTGCAAGCGCACCGATGACTAAAAAGGCCAATCCAAGATAAACATGTCCGGTTGCAGAAAGCACATCAGAAGGTCTCCTTGGGTGATGATTCCGGGTTGTGATTCTTTCTGCGTTGTCATTTCTTTTCAAGACTTGTTCGATGTGAGCTCTCAAATAAGGCTGCACCATTGTGGATAGTGTGTCTCCATGCCTTCCGATGTGAGGCCAAGGCGGACCACTGTTGGTGATCAATTTGGCCGAGCCTGAGATATTGTTTCAGGGAGTCCTTGTATCGCTTTTTTGGAGCGCCCCTCTTACGCTGACCTGTGGTGAGTTCACCGTAGAGTACTATTATTGGGAGGCAATGGTCCTCCATTCTAGAAACGTGCCCTGCCCAGCGCAGCTGTGTTCTCAATATCATGGCCTCAATGCTGGTGATCCCTGCTTGCTCAAGGACAGCAACATTCGTCACATAGTCGTCCAGTGTATATTTAGGATTGTGCATAGACAGCGCTGATGAAAGCGTTCGAGGAGTCGTAAGTGTTGGCGATAGGTGACCCATGTTTCAGACCCATAAAGGAGAATAGACAGTACAATGGCTCTATACATACTGATTTTTGTGCTTTGCCTCAGGTGTTTATTGCTCCAGACTCTTTTGTAAAGGCTTCCAAATGCACTATATGCCTTTGCTAATCTGTGATTGATCTCTTTGTCAATCTTGGCATCTGAGGAGATGATGCTTCCCAGGTAGGTGAACTGCTGAACGGACTTAAGCACAGATTTGCCTACGGCAATGTGTGGATGGTGGTGTTCATCCTGTGGTGCAGGCTGGTAGAGAACTTCCGTTTTCTTCAGGTTGACTTCCAGCCCAAACAGGACAGTACTTATTGTGGTGGCAAAACAGTCTTTCCATGGGTGTGCATGGAATCTAAAGCCAAAGATCCAACAGAGGAGTTGCATAGCATATACTGGGATACCTATGCTGTAAGTATGTTATTCTGCTTATGTATTGGATGGTACTACTGCACAACCAGTCACCTAACTCATATCCTGATGATGCACACTTTTATCATGCAACACTCAATACCACCCCACCACCACCAAAATGCCCTAGAGGATGCACTTACATAATGTCTTAAAAAGTGCAAACACTTGTGCAATGGTTACATTGGCAGAACTCCACTTGCACAAATATAATCAGGATACAACCTTTGCACAATGTTCTAAAAAGTGTAACTGCCAACTGGCAGGTACTTATGCCAACATATGTGACCAATAGGATTCTAGTCTCCCCACCTGCTTTTTTTTTTTTTTTTTTTTGTCAAGAGTGCATACTCTTTTAAGATGTCTATGTCCTACCACTGGTCACTTTGGTGTCCACCTCTTCTCCAGTAGTTTCCCCTGGGACTAGGAATTGTTAAATAATGGACCTTTTAAAAGTTTCAACAAGAGTCACCACATTAAGGGCCTGTCTAAATTACAAGGAATTTATTCAATGGGCACCTGAATTCATGGCCAAAAGCAGCTGCTCTGCCAGTAGAGAAAAAGAGAAAAATCCATTAGATGTCATCAAAAACAGCATGTCTCTATTCCAATTGCTAACAATGTCAGCCTTCCCAACTCTGGCGCATGAAGGTGCAAAAGAAGAAACTAGGCCGTTCTGAATTCCTTGAGAGCAGGGGTGGGGAAATGGTGGCCTGCAACTCCCCTCAGCCCCAGCCCATGAAATCAAAGGTGAAAGATGATGGGAGTTGCAGCACTGCAACATCTGGAGGATCACAGTGCTCTACCGCTGCTTTTGAGGTTCCAAAACTCATCTACCGAGTGATATCAACCCAACCCAAAGATGTTATTTTTCTCAAATCTCCCCCAGCCCCCAATAGCCACTAAATGGCCATGGAGGGAATGCTGCCACAGCAAAACGGTGAGTCTTAGGAGGGTGTCTTTGGTCATTGTGGAGGGAGGAAGAAAATACCAACCTCCGCAACAACCAAAGAAAGATATACAGTACACTGGACTAAGTTACAATTATGCTTCTGCATGTCACTAACAGAATGCTGGCCATAGAATGGCACCTTAACAGTTGCTAGTGCATATTTTGAATGCCCTGCATCTAACGTTCCTGCCAATATGCTAGGAGGAGATTTTGTATGTGTGTGTAGACATCAATTTTTACCAAGAGTAGAATGGGCAGCTCCTGATCATAATACCTCATAGGAGATTTTCAGACGGGGAAATTATTCCGCGGGGAGATCGGGACAGAATTGTTTCTGTCCCGGAAGCAGTGCCGCGTTTCTCATGCCCACTTCCCTCTCCTGATCTTCTGTCGTCCTGATGCTGTCCTTGTTCTAGTTCTTTTTATTAACTACGAACTCTTGTTAATAAAATATAACGGAAGGGACCGGCAGGGAACTAGAACAAGGACAGCGTCAGGACGACGGGAGATTGGGAGAGGGAAGTGGGTGTGCGAAACGCGGCACTGCTTCCGGGACAGAAACAATTCTGTCCCGATCTCCCTGGGGAATAATTTCCCCATCTGAAAATCTCCATAGACTAGTAATCCAAAGAGGAAAGAGATGGGGATAAAGAAGAAAAGACAAATAAGCACATTTGGGTTTGGAGTCAGATATCATGACTAGGGCCAGACTGTGTCCCAAGCACACATTTTACAGGCTAATTTTGGCTGTTCTAACTCATCCATCTAATCTGCAGATAAGAAATCAAAAGATGAACAAAGCCTGACTAGTACTATCTACTTCATACTATCAATATACAGCACAATGTGTTTGTGTGTGTAGTGTTTGTGTAGTCTCTGCAAGATATAAAGCTGGACATAGTCAGTCTGCCAAATATAGTATCTTTTTTATTAAAGGAAGCTCAAGCTCTGTCTAACTCTTTTAGCAGCGATCTTGAAATCCATTCATAAACTTGTAAATCCCATTAACTTCAAGCGACATCCAGGCTTACTAGCGGTTTTCAGATTGAGTCCTTATTATCTTGAGTTTGGGGATTTACTGAAAGAGAGGGGCTGGAGTGTCAAAGGGAACTCATTCCTACCTAAATAACCTCCCCAGCCCACAAAGAAATGGCTCTTTTGTGCCAAAATTATCATAGACTGAAGGTCTATTGGTTCAGCTTCTTGTTTTCTAGAGACAGGTCAGGCAGAGTTAAGTAATTTAACTTCTCGGAAGAGAGTTAAGTCCCCTTTGGGGATGTGTGTATGGGTGTGTGTTTAGTTTTCATGTTTGTTTCTTAGGATTAGAGAAAATGTGGGTGTTTTCTTCATCACCACCACCCTTCCTGCTAATTCTTCAAGAATGCAGAAGGATGCATTGAAGGGTGCTGTCCTGAGGCACCTAACTTTAATTGTTAGGTAAACCTTTTGTGAAGGTATCCTAGTCGAAAAGGCAGCCATGCTAGGGTGTTAATTAGCTCTGGAGTTAAGCTCCTGACAAATCCCATTGAAATAAATGCGGGATAGGAAATACACATCCCGGAATGCAGGTAGAAGAATGTGAATAGAATGAATGGCTGTCTGTTGATTATACTTCCCCTCTCCAGCAGACAGGTAGTAGGAGAAAGAATGTTTAATCTGAGACCATAGAAAATTGCATTGTGGCCTGCCTGCCTTTAGGATCTCCGCCTGCTGCTGCTGCCAGCAGGACTACTCTTTCCTTCAGGAACAGAAAGAGAGAGGGAGTGAGAGAAAGCACCATGCTGGGGTATAGAGTCCATCCTAGCAGGGGACTGGATTAGACTCAGCCCCTAGGCATTACTACACACTTTCTCTTTGCAGGGCGAAGAAAGTGAAAAAGAATGATCTGTGCAAAGCGGGTGAAAAGCCATATTTAATAGACGGCATACAAGTGAAACACGTTAGCTTTATGTCTCTTCTTCTTTTCCCCCAGTTCGACTGCTTTGCAATTTCTTCTTATTTTGTCTCCTCCTTTGATTTGCAGTGGAATATTTAATTTTCAACTCTGCTGTAACCATCTCAATAAAACATTAACTCATGGAACTTTTCGCTGCCTGATGAGCATTTCACCATACTTAGGGGGAGTTTCCACCCAGTTTATTACATTAAAAAAATGGTTTCCTCTTAGTCATGCCACAGGTTCATTTGAAAGCTGATGTAATGCTGCAATGAACACATAAATTGGGGGGGGAGGGGGGAGCCTTGAGATGTTTAGAAACATAATCACAAAACAGCCCAGTTATTTAAGTATGATGAATTGGACAGAGCATATAGCATTTTGCATTGAGCTGTGCAGTTGAGTGATCTTTGGCCAGCGGCTCTCAATTAGCCTACTTCACAGGGTCGTTGTGCATACAAAATGTGCATGGGCAGCTAGGGAGATGCTCCTTTCAGCTCCTTGAAATAGGATAAACATGTAGTAGAAACCACTTTGATAATCTTGTTTTGAATCTGCTTTACTTTAAGCTTGGGGTAGGGAACCTAATGCCTTCTAGAGGTTGCAAGATTATACCTCCCATCATCCCTGGTCATTGTCCATGTTGGCTGATGGGAGTTGGGATCCAAAAGCATATGAGGGTCACAGCTTTCCTCACCCCTTTTAAAGAGTAGAAAGGTATTTAAACACTAGCTACATACACAACCCCTTCACAACTAGCTTTTATAGGGTGCATCCAAATTGCACAATCACAGCAGTTTGATACCATTTTAATTGCTGTGGCTTCTTCCTATGGAATCCTGGGATTTGTTGTTTGGGGAGGTACTTAAAATTCTCTGCTAGGCAGCTCTTGTCCATTCTCCTGCTTCGCAGGACTGTAGCCCTCTTGCAGAAAACTGTTCAGTATCTCACCAACCTACAAAACTCAGGATTCCATGGGATGGAGTCATGCCAGTTAGTGGTATTAAACTGTTATAATTGTACAGTGTGGACAAACCTTTAGGCAAAGATACAGTGGGTGAGAAAGGGAAAATGAAAGACCATCAGCCACCTGTGTATTTGAACCACTGATCTTTCAAGAGATACAGATACAAGGCACTCTATATTCTTGAAGTCTGTAGGTTTCTTGAGCTCTAACAACCTTATAGTTTGTTTGTGTCTATCCTTTCATCCTGTGATTAATCCTTGCTTTCTCCTATTGATATACACCTGAGGAAAGGAAACCTTGGCCCTCTAGATCTCTTTGGATTATGTCTTACATAATTCTTTACCCAAGGACAGAACAATTTTAGTCTGTTAAGCATAAAACGACATAAGAGAATCCTGTAGCACCTTTAAGACCGAGAAGAAGAAACTTCATGCATAAGCTTTCAAAGATTGATTTTCCTTGGTTTTTTTCCAGGCTGTGAGGCTGTGTTCTGGAATAGTTTCTTTCTGATGTTTCGCCTGCATCTGTGGTGAAGATTGCCAGCCACGGATGCAGGTGAAACATCAAAAAGAAACTATTCCAGAACACAGCCTCACAGCCCGGGAAAAAACCAAGGAAAATCTATGGATGCCGGCTGTGAAAGCCTTCGACTTCACTTTCAAAGATTCCAGTCTACTCCATCAGATGGATCAGCAGGTGATGAAGTAGACTGGAGTCCACACAATCTTATGCAAGACAGTTCTCCTTCTCAGTTAGTCACAAATGTACTACAAGATCCCCTTATATCTTTATAATCCTTTACCATTAGCCATGCTGGCTAGAATTAATAGGAGTTGAAGTCCAAAACATCTGAAAGGCCAAGGTGGATCACCAGATTCCATTAGACTTCTCCAAGTATTTCTTCCCATTGCCTATATTGGCTTAGGTCAATGGGAATAGCAGTCTAACAATATCTGGAGGGCTGAATGATTCCCACCACAGCAATAGAGCAACTGAAATTGTTTGAGACCTTAACAACAGGGTTTGGGGGCAGCTACATCATCACTCCAGGATTAGGGGAGACTTCAGACTTGGCACCCAAAAGTGGTAGAATATTCAAAATTGAGCATCCTCTATGGCTAAGACTTTTTTTTTTTAGTTATTTATACCCCGCTCTTCAGCCACAAGGCTATCAGAGCGGCTTACAAATTGTTTTAAGCAATAGCTATTTACGCATCTACACTGCATTAAACAGTTTCCAATGTGTGTTAGCTAATGTTATTGTCTGTATAGAGTTGAAACTATAGTACTTCTTGTCCAGTCATTCCTCTGCTGGTCTGAGGGCCCTGGCAAATCCTCAGCCTTAACACCCTCTGGTGCTAGTCCTGCCAGCAAATTTATTATGGTATAGTCCAGATTGGCAACTGTGAGCCTCCATATGTTTTTGAACTGCATCTCCCATTGACCCTACCTGGCATAGTCAATGGTGAGGAACTGTGGGAGTTGTAGTTTCAAACATATGGAAGAACTGCCTTGGGTCCCATTCTGGGAGAAAGGTGGCATATAAATAAATAAATAAATAAATAAATAAAATCACAGCTGCCAATTCAAGGCCTAAGCTTCCGTGAATGAGATCCTTTCTGCCAGACAGACTGAGGTGAGCTCTAGGGCAGTGGTTCTCAGCCTTTGGTCTTCTATATGGGTTGCACTTGAACTCTCATTAGCCCCAGTCCACACAGCCAGTGATCATGGAATCTGGTTTTTGTCTAAAGTTCTAAATATCTGAGGACCAACAGCTAAAAACTGGTCTAATTTACAAAAGCATTTGCAATAATAAAGGTATTAAATCTTTAACAGCTTATAAGACTCAGTTGCTTTTACTCCAGCAGACTAGCATGGCCACACTCTTAAAAATATCCTTCATACTACACAGTTATAGTGCTGTGTTGTACTATAACATGCCACTTTAATTGTCATGGCAACAGCCCATGGAATCCTGGGATTTACAGTGCAAGGAAGGGCATTTAGAGTTCTCTGCCAGAGTACTCTAGTGCCTCACCAGCCTACAAACCCCAAGATTCCACATGGTGGAGCCATGGCAGTTAAAGTGGAATAATAGTACTATGATTGTATAGTGTGAATGGGCCCCTGGTGGGTGTTCATGTATCCTAGTATGGAAGGAAAGCTATCTGAAGCACCGCCCTTGCAAAGTAATTCAAGACAGATAGAGCCCCATATCTATTAGCTGACTTGCTGAAAATGTGAGAAGTCACAACTCTAAATGCAATTGTTGTGGGTTAGATTTACCTTTTAGCAGGAATTTAGCTAAGCATTTTATCATTAATTCTTGTGGAGGTGACATAGTTTCATGCTTTGGATTCCTGAAAGTAATGTTTTCACTAATGATGTTGTTATGATTTACAAGTACTTACCTGGATGGACGCCAGGCATTTCTTGAGGTACCTTCTTCCCTAACCGCTATTATATTTATTTTAAAACTTGAGGGAGTTGGAGGTGGGGGTTAGAAAATGTCTTGCTTAATTTAAAACTTTTGTTTTCAATTTGCAATTAATGTCAATATCTAAGGCCTGCAGTGAAGACTCTTGTTTTGTCTAGTGATGGTAATCTTTGCAAAATGCTTATTTTTAGACCGCCAAAGAGTCCGCCAAACATTCAGCAGCCCACAATCTGTCTTCTTTTAGATGGATGAAATACAAACTTTCCTCATCTCATGTTTTGTTGTTAGTCTAAAAGCCCATCACAGTCAAGTGGATTCTAAACACAAAGCCATATGAATCATACCAGCACTGGCTGAATCACTCTGATTCTGAATTGTCCATAGTATGTTGTGTTCAAAGGTTTAATAACAATTAATTGTAAAACCATTCCACAGGGAGAGATAGGGTAGAGAGCTGTGATGCTAAACGAATTACTAGAGAGTTAGCCCAACTGAATACAGTAGGATTCTCTCTCTGGAGATTTTCACACGGGGCCAAAATGCCCCGTTACTGCCCCGCCACTTCCTCTCCCGTTCCTGCCACGGAATAACATAAATCTTTCATACACTCACCTTAATTCCGCAGCAGGAACGTGCTCCCCCTCCCCTTGCTGGCCGGCCATAAATGCAGCCGTCGTAAGGCTGCTTTTACGACTGGCCGCCTGAAACATTATCACATTATCACGTGATAACGCTGGACGGTAAATTTAAAAAATAAAACTCCCCCAAACATAAAATCAGTTCACCAAGCACAAAAACACTCTTTAAATCACATAATCAAAACAGGGAGGGTAAAATAAAGGGTGTCACTTACCTGGATGTCCAGATCGTACCAGGAAGTGCTTGGAATGGACCTCCCCTCCGTGGCTGTCATTTCGGAACAGGAACGTGGCTCCTGTTCGCACACCTGTGATTGCGTTATAGCAACGGAACGGGAGGTTTATTCACGATGAAAAATCGTGATTACATTGTTCTGGAACAGTCACGGGAGTAGGATGGATGCAGGATAGAACGGGGTCAACGTCGTCTGAAAGGGAAAACCTTTCCCGACCCTGTTCTGTTCCTGCCACGGGATATATAGCCCATGTGAAAATCTCCTCTCTGGCTTTTCTTCGCAAACGAAGATTCAGGAAGGACTCATCCCGCGCTTTCTGCAAGTGCGCTGATGATTAAAAAGGCCAATCCGAGATAGACAAGTCCAGTTGCAAAAAGCACAGCAGAAGGTCTCCTTGGGTGATGTTTTTGGGTTGTGATTCTTTCTGCGTTGTCGTTTCTCTTCAAGACTTGTTTGTCATGAGTTCTCAAATAAGGCTGCAGCATTGTGGATAGTGTGTCTCCATGCCTCCCAATGTGAGGCCAGGGCGGACCATTGTTGGTGATCAATTTGGCCGAGCCTGAGATGTTGTTTCAGGGAGTCTTTGTATCGCTTTTTTGGAGCGCCCCTGTTACGCTGACCCGTGGCGAGTTCACCATAGAGTAGTATTTTTGGGAGGCGATGGTCCTCAGTAGGATTACTTCCAAGTAAATATGTGGAGTGGCCATGCACAAGAATGGGATGCATGAGGCAAGTTTCAAGGCTCTATGTCTCTGTGAACAAGAGTGAACTTGGTTAGAAACTTCATCAAGAGCTATTCAAATGTTAAGACAGAGAGGGAAAGAATACAGTCGTCCCTTCATATCCATGGATTTAAGTATTCATGGCTTGAAAATATTCTTTAAAAAATAATAATCCAAAAAGCAAACCTTGATTTTACCATCTTATATAAGTGACACCATTTTGCTATGTCATTGCATACAATGGGATTTGAGTATTCACGGATTTGGGTATCCACGGGGGGACCTGGAACCAAACCCCAGCAAATATGAAGGGACAACTGTATTTGAAAATAGGCAAACACCATGTTTTTCTAGTGCTGAGAAACCCTGCTGAGAAGAATCCTGCACTGACAAGATGCTTTGTAGTTATTCTGTGCAAAATTCACACTTTTTTTAGCAGAACACAGCATTTTTTTGCACAGAAAATGATATTTCTACACAGAGAATGATGTTTCTTGCACAGAAAATGCTTTAATTGGGGATTTATTCTGTGCAAAATTCACGTGTGGTTGATTTGCACAGAAACAACATTTTATGCTGTTTCCTATGCAGAAAATGCTGTTTCCAATACAAAATACAACCATGTGTGAATTTTGCACAGAGAAAGTCCTGGGGCTTGTCTGGATAAAAATACTTTTCATCGAATTCATAGAAATACCTTTTGTCCCAATGACATCCTGCAGTAATTTGCTGTATTCAGAAGGAGGGGGCCCCAAAAGTCCAAAAACTACATGGAAAAAGCCTTTGCAGCTTTTCCTGAACTTTTAAAAATAATGCGCGGGAATGCACATTTGTGCTCATTATGATAACCAATTCACATTACTGTGCATTCCTGCAGAGGGTGGAACTGGTCAGACGTGCGTAGGGGCTGAGTTTTCCAGCAAAGAAGTGGCCGAAAGCACTGTTTTGGATTTTCACCTTAGAAATCATGTGTTTTGGGTGTGCTGAAGCACCCAAATAACTTAGGCAGAAGATCACACTTGTGCACCTTTGCTTTAAAAAAATTGTGCAGCAGCAGCAATGTGGGAAGAATAATAACACGCTAATTTACTTGGCTGCCATCTTGATTCGTGGGCATGTGCACTTCAAACATGGATAGTTTCACTATTGTTTTTGCCAAAAGACCATGGAGACAAAAGAACGCTGCTGCAAATTTGCAATAATGTGCAGGAATCAGCATTATATCATCTCATCTAGACAAACCCCTAATTGACAAACGGACTTCAAAACCTGCTTGGTTTTCAAAGACATGCTTGCAGCAGGAAGAAAATGGTTAAAAATTACTCATTGCTTCTTTTGTGAAGAATTTTAGTGAAGAATTACATCCTTATGTTAAGAACATCACTCCTGTAACTTTTCACATATTTAACATAGGCAGAAAAGTCCTGGTAGTCCAAAGCTTAATCTGCCCCCTGAACCCACAATGGGCTACACCACCCACCAGAAGTGGATGAAAGACTACTTTGCATTTCCTAAACCCAACGTTTGAGGCAGTAGGAGGTGTATGTTGCTCAATCCAGATGTATGGGCCCAGGTATTTTTGAACAAACCCATGGCAGGTCAACCTGTAGCACTAGGGTGATGTGTATCTCTCAGGTCCGTTTCAAAAACCCTCTATAAGTCAGCATTTGAGACTACTGGCAAGAGCAATTTGTCCATCCTCCAACAGACCACTGAATAGGGAGGTTGAAGTGAGTGCCAGAATGAGAAAGCAATAGGGAGCCACTACTGATATACTGATCTGCAAGATAAGTGAACGTCAGAGCATAGAAAAGTTACTTTTTGGATAACTTCTGGAAGCCACAAGCTAGCATAATGACTGCAGGTTTCTGGGAATTGTACTGGATATTGTAACCAGAGCTTGGAAAAGTTACTTTTTTGGAGTACAATTACTAGCATCCCCCAGCCAGCATGAACACCATACTAGCTGGGGGATTCTGGAGTTGTAGTCCCAAATAACCTTTCCCAGTTCTCCTGAGTACTCAGTTCTCAAGCAGAGTCCGTAGCCTATTGCTAGGCAGAAGAAAGCCATTGGCCATTGAGTTTAGGGATCTTTGATTAGTATTCAGATTGGGGAGAAGGGATGTAATGTACACATACATGTTCCATTTTTATCCAATGCCTCTCCAGTCTGTTCTAAAACCAGTAGCTAAGGCTGTCACGATCGGTAAGAGAAGTGATTTAAGGGTGCCTAATTCAGTAGAAGGTCAAGCTGTTCGCTGGATGCTTGATGATCAACTCTACCTGATACCCCTTTCCTGAGACTGATCTGGCTTTCAAATTAATAGAAACCAACCCTGTGGCATTCCTTTAAAGGTTTCTGGGTCCCCTAAGAATAGAAATACTGGCTGGCAAATTAATAATTTTCTTTATTTATAACACAGGGCCATTTTTAATTTCAGACGTTGTCATGCATATCACCACCGTGGTCTCTAGGGGACATCAGGCATAAAACTGAACCACTGATACAGCATACTGCACTGTTGATGGTAAATGTATTTTAACTCACTTCTTTCACATGACTTACCATTACTTTACTAACTCACCAGCCAGTGCCTATAAGTGACTTGTCGTTTGTTAACATTATTCTTTATTTCAATGTTTGTATCTTAGCTTTCCTCCATGATAGAATTCATGGTAGCATAAGTAGCATTCCCTAGCATTCCAGCACCCAGACCCACTCTCCTCAGCCTAGTATTTTCCAGAGGTTTGGAATGACAACCTCTCTCACCCTTTATCACTATCATGCTTGCTGAGTTTGATAGCCCTTCGGGCTGGTCCAGCTATAGTCCGGTTCAGAATCTCTGGGTACCAAAATGGGCAAAGGGCCTCATCATACCATGCAGGCTGTCTCCTACTTACCAATCTGTATATCAGCCCTATAACCTAATGACCAAAGATGTAAAATTTCTGGAAATTTTGGAGCCATGGGAGAAAAGAGGTTTTTTTTTTCTTTACTCCCACCATACACACACACACACCTGGAAATTTTGGGAGAAAGCAAAATATAGGCAATGCTTACTTTTTAAAAAATCAAACCTATACTTAGTTTTTACTGCCCTAGAAACAGAAAATGCTTCCACATTTTAAAATTATAAAATTGGGCTACTTGGCACATTTATGAAATGTAAGAATATGAAGTTTTAGTTTTGTATAGCAAACATGTGAATTTATCTTGTGCATCATTTCAGCCATGTGAAAAGTTAGGAGAAAATAAATACAGAAATCATTAATAAGGAAACTACAGTTGTCCCTTCATATTCACTGGGGTTTGATTCCAGGACTCCCCGTGGATACCAAAATCTGTGAATACTCAAGTCCCATTATATGCAATGGCACAGCAAAATGGTGTCTCTTATATAAGATGGCAAAATCAAGGTTTGCTTTTTGGAGTATTATTTTTTTAAGAATATTTTCAAGCCATTAATACTTAAATCCATGGATACGGAGGGACAACTGTATTTACAAAATAATACATTATTTGGACAGGATAAGGCTCATTCAGTCACACATTAAGGACTGCAGCTAGCAGCATATTTACACAGAAAGTTTAACTCAACTTTGAAAATATTGAGCTTTTCAAATAGTTATCATCACAAGCAATGAAGGACTCCTGTTTATGCTCCTCTTATGAAGATGGATGCACCCACTAGGTGCAAAAATACATCTTGGAATATGTCTACAGCGTGAGTGGGAATCATGCAACTTCCCAGTTGTTGGACTGCCACTTCCAGCATTCCTCACCACTGGCTATCCTGACTAGGGCTGCTAGGAGTTACAGTTGTCCCTTCATATTCTCTGGGGTTTGGTTCCAGGACCCTCCGTGAATACCCAAATCCGTGAATACTCAAGTCCCATTATATGCAATGGCATAGCAAAATGGTGCCCCTTATATAAGATGGCAAAATCAAGGTTTGCTTTTTGGATTATTATTTTTTTAAGAATATTTTCAAGCTGTGAATACTGTACTTAAAACCATGAATGCCAAATCCGTGAATGTGGAGGGACAACTGTACTAGTAAGCAACCTCTGGAAGGCTGGATGATTCCCGCCTTTGGTCTACAGTATGCAAAGGAATTATTGTTTTGAATTCTGTAGACTTTGAGCTTCAAAGTAACATGCTAAGCCAACTGTAACTTTTGTAACAAGGCTGTATTGAAATTACATTTCAAAAGTAACAGCAAATGGGGAAGGGTTGGCAACATATTGTGTAATGTTGTGATTACTTTTCTGAGATGCCTTTGAAGAGTTTTGACTAGAATTTTTACATTTTCAAGCTCCTGGCCCCCATAATGAGTAACACAACCAAGTTACTTTCTGAAACAGTGAATCAGTAATAGGGAGAAATTACTTGAGTAAAAGGGAATTCTCAAACTGTGCTTCAGCTCTGATGCCAATCATATGCTAGTCTGGGGACATGGCTAGAAAGCATGTCAGCATCTAGGCTCTATGTGAGAAAGATTTGCCTTAGAGGACCTAGAAAATGGCTAGAGAGGACACATTTTCCAGGAAGATTCTATGGTAGGTGTGCTGTTTTGTGTCCAGTGGGTAACTGGATCAGTGGATAATGAATCAGTGGATACAGAGGTCCTACTGTAAAACTAAAAAAAAATCCCCAGGATTCCATAGGAAGGAGCCATGGCCAACCATCCCTTTTCCATTTCAGTACAGTTGTCCCTTCATATTCGCTGGGGTTTGGTTCCAGGATCCACCCACCCCCGTGGATACCAAAATCCGTGAATACTCAAGCCCCATTCTACGCAATGGCATAGCAAAATGGGGTCCGTTATATAAGATGGCCAAATCAAGGTTTGCTTTTTGGATTATTATTATTTTTTTTAAGAATATTTTTCAAACCGTGAATACTTTAAATCCGTGGATACCAAATCCGTGGATACGGAGGGACAACTTGTACCGTATTTGTGTGTGGTGCGGATTAAACCAAAACTCCAGGCCACCGGTGCCAATCTTGGCACCCCTTCTCTTACCGCACTGTTGGTACATTCCTTTCTCCAGCAGTCAAAAGAAGTGAAGGAAAGGCGAGGGAGGGGAGGAGGGAAAGACTCATTTTGCGGAGGAGGGAGGAAGGGGGCGTGGCCGAGCTCAGGTTTGAGCGGTTTCAAGGAAGGGGCGAGATTGGTACGCTCGGCGTGCGCGCGTGCGTTTGCCGTTGGTTCTGTGGGCGCGAGAGGGAGCGAGCGAGAGGGCGAGCGGTGGGCGGGGCTTAGCCTTTAGGGCGGGGCTTAGCCCTTCCTCCTCCTCTAGTCGCCTCAGTCAGTCAGTCGGTGGCTTCGCTCGCTCTCCAGTCAGGCGGTCGTCGTCGCCGCCGTGAGGGGGAGAGTCTGGTGTCACGTCGTCGCCGGCTGAGGACGGGGGGCCGGGGTCTGCCTTTTGCCGGCCGGGTCGGTGTTGGATGGAGGCTCCCGTCCGCCTCGCCCGTCCTCTCTGGCATGTCCCGGGGAGCCGCGGCGGCCGCCGAGTGGAAGCCAGCCAGGGCTCTATGGGCGCGGGCGGCAGGGCTGATGCTGACGGCGCCGCTGAGGGGTGAGGAGGAGGCGGAGAAGGGCGAGAGGGGGCCCGGTGGGCGGGGGGGGGTGTTGTGCTCTGGGTTGGGGAAGGAGGGGAAGGGGTCGGGAAGAACGGGGGCCCCTGGCTCGGCTCCACCCGCGGCGGAGGGTCAGCAGCCGGACCAAACCCCTCCTTGGGACTGCAGCGCCCAGAATCCCCCACACCAACCTTTGCGCTAGACCGGGGCTTCTGGAGCCTTTCTTCCACTCGCCACCCCTTCACCCCTGAGGAATTTTCACCCCGACACTCCTCTCCTTGGGACTGCAACGCCCAGAATCCCCAGTGAGTTCCCCACCAACAACCTTTGCGCTTCTGGAGCCTTTCCCCCCCACTCGCCACCCCTGAGGAATGTTTACCCCGACACCCTGGTGGCTATCTAGGGCTGTCAGGTATGCAAGTCCTTTTTTCGCGACCCCCAGTTTAAGAAGATTTCCTGTAGACCCACTGGTTATTGGGGTACAGGGGGCTGTGATGTCCTCGTAGGGGGTCGGTGGAGGACTGAAGGCTGCTCAGCCCACATGACAGGAGCCAAGGCAAAGGCTGGCTGGCCTGGCCTGCGCATTGCCATTCAGTCCACTCCAGCCACAAATTTGCAGGAAGGAGAAAAAGTCTTCCCTCCCCTCCAGTGCCTCTGAGAGAAGGTTTCATGGAATGTATAATTGTATTATTATTATTATTATTATTATTTGGTATTAACAGTTGTCCCTCCACATCCACAAATTTGGTTTCCACAGATTTAAGTATTCAGGGCTTGAAAATATTCTTTAAAAAATAATAATCCAAAAAGCAAACCTTGATTTTGCCATCTTATATAAGGGACACCATTTTGTTATGCCATTGCATATAATGGGACTTGAGTATTCGCGGATTTTGGTATCCACGGGGGTCCTGGAACCAAACCCAAGTGAATAAATGAAGGGACAACTGTATTATTGTTAGGGTTTTAAATCTTGAGTTAAGTCTTGGGAGTCTGTGGCAACAAAAGATATTTAAAGAGGGTCCCTGGTAAAGAAAAGGTGAAGAGCCACTGCTCTAGACACGTGTGTGTTTGTGTGTGTGTACAGTACTGCTTCCTGGGACTCCCGTGTATACTTCAGTTCTCCAGGGCAAAGTGCATGTGGGACTGTTTTGGCTGCTGCTCTGCATCCTCCCTCCTTTTCCAGGCCCTCAGAGAAGGAGGTGCTCTTCTCCTGTGAAATGGATGCAACTTAGATACGGTCCCTCCAGACTACCTTGTGGCGGAGAACTTGCTCTTGTAAAAATCATCTCCACTGAGCCACCACCACCAGCACACCAGGCACATACACAACCACAACAGGCTCCGATGGCTTGGGGCACCTTTCACAGACTTAAACATAGCAGCAGCAGCCCACTGCATCTGAAGCATGGAACATCAGGGGCCATCTGAAGTCACTGGAGAGGTGAAAAAGTACAAAGGACATGATGGGGCATCTTAAAGATAGATTTATGATGAGATAAGCTCTTAAATCTGCTCACCTCTCTGGTAGTTTGTGCAGCTAATCTGAGCTGTTTCTGAAGGGTAACATCTTTCATGCATCTCAGTAGGGACACCCTTCATATTGCAGGGGATGGAAGTGTGAAGTCCACAGAAGCTTTTCTGACAAAATTAACCTGTGTATCCTTGAAAGTGGCACTGTATTTTCTAAGTGCTTCCTATAACAGACCAGCACAGCCTACTCCTTTGGATCTGGAGAGGGTATAATTTGCCTAATCTCAAACAAACTCCCTTTTTCATGGGAATATGCATGTGTCCATGGAGAAATGCTCACAGAAGTTCCTGTTCTTTGTTGATTTTTAAAGTCCTAGGATAGTGAACAGAAGGAGCTGGTTGTGAATGGTGTGTGGATGTGAGTGTGTGAGAGAGAAATAGCAGGTCATCCACCTCCTTAGTTAGCAATGGGGTGGGGTGGGGAATCTGTTGATAACATAATCTGTTCTATTTGGTACAAAATGATGTGTAGCTATTTTCCTGTGGGTGCAAAATAAGGATAATGTTCTGGATTGATTCATCTGAAGTAGCTGTTGCCCCCTTGTCTTCATACTTAAAACATGTATGGGATACAGGGATTGTTTTAGCATTTCTTAATCTGTTTCTGGACTTCATGTACCTGGCATAGGATAGAATGTATTGACAGGTGTTGCACTTTTCTTTCAGGGTCCCATGCAAGGGCATCACTTTTCATGCTTTGCGTCCCAAAGAGTGTTCTCACCTGGATTTCCTTTTCTGTCCCCCCCCTTTTTTTTTTAAACTTATGTCACTTTATGGAACTTTATGCAGCATGTAGGAAGATTGAAAGGCAAGGGTACATTCATGATAAAACTTCTGAAGTCCTCTGTGTGTGTATGTAAATAAGGAGAAATATTTGCCTTTGTTGGCTGGAAGGCATTCTGTCTATGCTGGTGGAAATGTTGATACTGCATTTCCATAACAAAATCCCAGAAAAGCAGATAATTAGATCCTAAGCAGCAGCTGTGTCTGCAATCTTTCTGATGCTGACTTGATCAGAATCCTGCTTTTGGTGGAATCAAAGATAGTTCCTGTCATTGTAATGGGAAATGTGATTGAGAGGCTCGGTTGTCAACTTCAAACTGTTTTACTTCTGGCACAATTCCTTTTGAACATGAAATTGTAAGCTGCATCTTGTTTTTCTTAAAGAGTATTTATAGCAACAGCATGTTGGGATGTTCTTCTCATTTGGGCTAAGATGAAACATCGCATTTTGTCTTGAAATTTAAATTAACTGTTGCTCAACTAGAAAGCATTCTTACCAGGAACAGCCTGTATAGCTGCTATCTGTTATGCACATGTTAAAATTACATAGAGTCTGAATGAGCTGTGCACAAGAAAAATGCTGTAAAATAGGAAACATTTTCTCTGTAGCTATTTCAGATGAATAGTTTGCTTAATAAATTAGCAATATAGTTCATTTTGGCATGGGTTTACATAAGAACATAGTTGAACATCGGGTGTTTCCAGCAACTTAATTCACCCAAAATGCAGAAGATTAACACTTCAATGTTCTGTACATGTAGACTGTGGCTATTAGTTTTTAATGAAAAATTCAAGCAGGGTTGCATCCTTATGCTCCTCCATACATTTGTGGTATTTGTGACACAAGGACATCAGCTGTGACTTTAAATTAGTGTTTGGCTAAAAACATTTGGTTGATTCTTAGAATTAGTGTCCAGGTATGTTTTCACTTGGATAAGAAATGTGTAGAATCAACTAGATGATGGTACAACAGTGCCCCAAAGATGCACAGTTGAGAGTTGGTTCTCATTGCTCTAGCATGGGATTTTCTCTTGTCATTCTTACAAGTGCTCATGCTAGCAGGTGGTTTGACTTTCTGGTAAATAACTTTACCAGGCAACCTTTTTTAGACAACTTTCTTTCACATGGTCAGCAAAGCAGAGCTGATTGACTTTTGGATGCATCAGAATAAAACATGCTTTACTGCTTTTACTGTAATTTGAGAGAAAAATGCATTGAAGTCTTGTCGGGAAGCTTAAAGTCTTGATATTTTCCATGGTGAGTAAAATACATGCAGAGCAACTCTTGCTTATATTATAAACTGAGGAATTGTTTCCTTTAGTTTACTTTGAATATATTAGATTGGATGTAATTTATTATATGGGATAAGAACTGTACTTTACACTTGGCAAAAAAAAGTTTAAATATAGTTCAGTTTGTCTGAACTATATTTAAATATGATCTAGGATAATATAAGCTTAATTTTTGCATTCTTTGCCTTTTGATCTGAACACTTGTTGGGGTCATTTGCATACATCTAGAGAATTTACAGTTCTGTAGAATCTACATGCAATGTTTGATGACATTGAGTTACATCAGTGAATATCATTTTAAAAGAGCGCTCAGAAACTGAAGAAAAATCAATCATTGCTGGCTCATATTCATGCTTAAAGAATTAAGCATGACTAACTGCCTTCCTTTTAAAATGAAACCATGCAGTATGGTATAATAGGAAACATCCCTTGCAGAATGTATAGTATTTTGCATGATTCCTGTTTAAATTTCCTTAATTCAGTTTGAAATATACAGTATTCCTGTCGTCCACAATCTGGTAATAGTTCTGAGGTGACAGTAATGTGGGTCTTTTAAAATCAAACTAATTATATTTGCCTGAAAGAGCCACATTAGTGTGATTCTAGCTCCCTGGTGCTTTTTTGGAGCCCTGGAGACAACCTAGTGAATAGGGCTGAAAATTCATTCTGTATTTGATTAAATGGAACAGACTCGGTGCTTCTTACCCCAGCAGGGGCTATGAGATCTCTTGATCCCCGAAGCGGCTCATAGACCCTGGGAATTCCATTAGCAAGCACCTGAGGAATTTCTGCCCTGCAGTGCCTTTTTTTGTAGCAAGGGGGGAGTTGAGGGGAATAGAACAAGAAGTATATCACTCTTGATGATAAGTGGGGGAGGCTGCATTAGAAGAATCCACATGTTGGCAGTTTTAAAATCAAGGCATGACTTAACAGCTTATCTGGTAAGAGAAAAGCCCAACCCCAAAGAATAGTAATAGTCAGACACTGATGTTTAAAGGAGAACTCTGCTGTACTTGGGGCGCTAAAATTAGCTCATCCACCCTTACTATTGAAACCATCTGATTCCTTGTTTCTCAGTCTGAAGAGGCAAACTGGTGGAAACCCATTATCATTATCAGTACAAGCATTTACTCTGGTGCTGTGGGTGAGTTGTTTTTTTAAAAGAAATATAATAGGCAGTGATGACTTTTTATTTGCCTGTGAGTATAAATGGTTTTTTGATTGTCAGCAGAAATTTTTGTTGTTGTTGTTTTGTTTTTTAAACTCATTCCAGGCAGTCATTAAACTGGTGTTGAGGAAAGCTTTTGGAGTACTATCTTCATGGCATTGATCATTATAAAAGAAGACTTGCAAGTCCAGATTAATTTTCTATTTGTATACCTACCTACCTTGTAGCAAAAGTATAGGCAGTCATTCTCAGTATTCAGCCAATTTCTAAATTAAATTTGTATAATCTTAGGATTTTTTTCACTGTTTTTTTTCCTCCTTGAGAAATAAACCAGATTAGTGATTGGGTGGGAAGGTTTATAGCAATTCTTTAAATGTCCACCCAGAAAACCCTCTTGAATTCAGTGGTGCTTAGTCCCATGTGAATGCATATGGGATTGCAGTCTAAATTACCTTTAATCTCTGGCAGCTCAGAATCATAGAAACGTTTGTCTTCATTACAGCAGCAATACTAGTGGTTGGTAACTGAGGTTAATGATTTTATTTAGAATTCAAGAATATAGGAATTCCATTAGACTTGTTTGAAAAGATGGTAATATCTTTCTGTACTGAATGGTTTGTTATACCTGCTTATGTATAACATAACTGTACTTGGGCTTTTCCTCTAAATAATTTGAACCATTTGTGCCTCGTTTTTAGTAAGGTGCTTGCTTAGTCATTAATGTAAAGGCAAGTGGCTGAACCCAGCACTTTACCTAACCATAATCATGAAGGATTTCAGAAAGAATTGGTCCTACAGTGAACATTTTATGGCTTATTGTTAAGATATCAATCCCTGTCCTACATGTACTCACATTCTGTCTCCTCATGTACACACACTAACTCATATCTACAGACTTGCCTATCCCAATATTTTGACATTGCTTTTGACTTGAATAGACTTAAGGAAGTTTTTTTTTTCCATAATAGACTTGTTGTAAGGCATGTTGCTTTTCAGAGTTTAGCTTTGATGCTGATATAAAGAAAAATAATCTGCAGTTGACCCACTGGAGATAATAGAAGGTAGTCATGCTATAGAAATCACTTCCTCGAGTGGATTTTCACTGTTTTCACAGTATCATATTTTATGTCTGTATATGTTAATGGTTTCATTTTTACTATGGGTAGTATTGGTTAAAGTTACCTTTGGTAAATTCTGAGTTTGAAATAATTGTTTTGAATCTCTTTTGTACCCACAGCCAGTAGTTTTGCAAGTTTATAATGTGGAAACATCATTTTGAAATCAGACTCCTATCAGAAAACTGTTATCAGAAGCATAACACTTGTATGAAGATGCAAGTTACATGACAAATTCTAGTGATTGGCTTGTGTACTTATATGAATAGGCAGGAAAAATGAATGTGGCTTTCATTAATTGCTGTTGTACAAAATACACTTCTGATTATCCGGAATTTGTACTTTAAATCAAATCAAGCATGGTGTGGAACCAAAGAGTGCCGTAAAATATCATGGGTGTCTCACAGTAAAAGTGCTGGAAAATATTTAACTGGGATTGTATTGAATATCACTAGAACTAATCTGAAAGTTTAAGGTTGCAGCTGAATCTGTACAGTAGTTCCAGCTATAAGAGAGATACCTGGTACAGTAATAGTATTGCCTTCTCTTATACTTGGCACAGTGTTTAAAAATCCTCTATATTTCATTAGTATTTGAATTAGATTTTGTTCTGGGAAGTGCAGATCTGGTAAAAACAATCATTATGAATTTCATTTCAGTACTGATCAGTTTATTTTTGTTTTGATATCTAGTCTGTAATGTTTACAAACTGTTTCATTTCTATAGAGCATTGACAGCTATGTACTCCCTCTGCTGGCCAGTTCTAAAGGCAGACCTATTTGTGTTACCTGTTTTGGACACTTAAATTGGTGGCCACTTCTTGATAACAATTTACTTATTTATAGTTACACTAAATTGTTATCAGAGGAATAATACCTGCATGAGAATACAAGGTACATGACAAGGGCTAGTGATTGATGTGTGTACTTATCTCAAGTTACTAGACCTATTCTTTAATGTACTAAATCTTTTTTAAGTATGCAGAAACGGGTTTTGTTGAGGGTTTTTAAAGAAGCCCGATCTTTTACAATACAGTGCTGTCTTTCTTCAGAATTAAAAAGCCATGCCTGTTTTTAAATTTAGAATTGGATACTACCCCAAAGTTGGGGCAATATACAGTACTGATTCTTTCTCTCTCTCTCTCTCTCTCTCTTGCCTTCAAGTCACCTGGTGACCTACGGTGCTCCCATGAATTTCACTTGGTTTAGGCAAGGAATGTGGGTTTGCCAGTTCCTTCCTCTCAAATATAGCCTACAGCTCCTGGTATTTGTTGGCAGTCCCCCATGCAAGTACTAACCAGGGCTGACCTTGCTTAGCTTCCAAGATCAGATGGGATCTGGACATTTAGGTCTCAAAAAGGGGCATGCCCAGAGATCCACTGAAAACAGAGATGTCAGGGACACCTGGAGCTTATAAGCAGTTCTGTGTAGTCTGGTGCCTTTAGGGGAGGGATTTAGGCCCTTCTTCAAAATATGTGATAACATAGAATCATAGAATTGCAGAGTTGGAAGAGACCATGAGGGCCATCTAGTCCAACCCCCTGCCACGCAGGAAATCTTGATCAAAGCATCCCCGACAGATGGCAATCCAGCCTCTGTTTAAAGACCTCCAAGAAAGGAGACCGCACCACACTCCGAGGGAGTGTGTAACACTGCCGAACAGCTCTTACTGTCAAAAAGTTCCTCCTAATGTTGAGGTGGAATCTCTGTTCCTGGAGCTTGCATCCATTGCTCCGTGTTCCAGTCCCTGGAGCAGCAGAAAACAAGCCTGCTCCATCCTCAACATGACACCCCTTCATATACTTAAACAGGGCTATCATATCGCCTCTTAACCGTCTTTTTTCCAGGCTAAACATACCCAGCTCCCTAAGTCTTTCCTCATAAGGCATCGTTTCCTGACCTTTCACCATTTTAGTTGCCCTTCTCTGGACATGCTCCAATTTGTCAATATCCTTTTGAATTGTGTGCCCAGAACTGGACACAGTATTCTAAGTGAGGTCTGACCAAGGCAGAATAGAGTGGCACTGTTACTTCCCTTGATCTAGACACTATACTTCTATTGATACAGCCCAAAACCGCATTGGCCTTTTTAGCTGCTGAATCACATTGTTGACTCATGTTCAACTTATGGTCTACTAGGACTCCTAGATCCCTTTCGCACGTAGTCTCATTCAGCCAGGTCTCTCCCATCCTATATTTATGCATTTCATTTTTCCGCCCTAAATGCAGTACTTTACATTTCTCCGTATTGAATTTCATTTTGTTAGCTTTGGCCCAGCTCTCCAGTCTATCCAGGTCATTCTGAATTTTGATCCTGTCCTCTGGGGTATTAGCTACTCCTCCTAATTTGGTGTCATCTGCAAATTTGATAAGTATGCCCCTCATTCCCTCATCCAAGTCATTGATAAAGATGTTGAATAGCACTGGGCCCAGGACAGAACCCTGTGGCACCCCACTGGTCACATCCTTCCAAGACGAAGAGGAGCCACTGCAGAGCACCCTTTGGGTTCGGCCGGTCAACCAATTACAAATCCATTGAACAGTTCACTTGTCTAGCCCACATTTTACAAGCTTGTTTGCAAGAATGTCATGGGGAACCTTGTCAAAGGCCTTACTGAAATCAAGGTATGCGATGTCCACAGTGTTCCCTTCATCTACCAAGCTGGTAATTTTATCAAAAAAAGAGATCAGATTAGTCTGGCATGACTTGTTTCTCTGAAACCCATGTTGACTTTTTGTGATTATGGCATTGCCTTCTAAATGTTCACAGACTCTCTGTTTAATGATCTGCTCTAGAATCTTCCCTGGTATTGATGTCAGACTAACTGGATGATAATTGTTGGGAACCTCTTTTTTCCCCTTTTTGAAGATGGGGACAATGTCTGCCCCCCTCCAGTCTGCTGGGACCTCTCCTGTTCTCCAAGAGTTCTCAAAGATTATTGCCAATGGCTCTGAGATTATATTTGCCAGCTCTTTTAATACTCTTGGATGTAGTTCATCTGGTCCTGGAGATTTACATTCATTTAGATTAAGAAGGTATTCCTGGACTACCTCTTTGCTTATTCTGTGCTGGGTTTCCCCTATTGCTTCCTGTGTTCCATTATCCTCAGGTTGGTCCTCCTTTTCCTTTTCTGAAAACACTGAGGCAAAGAAGGTGTTGAGTAATTCTCCCTTTTCTCTGTCCCCTGTTAGCATTTTGCCATCTTTTCCACGTAGTGGCCCTATCATTTCCTTCCTCTTCCTTTTGCTGCGGACATACCCCCAAAAACCCTTTTTATTGTTCTTAACCTCCCTAGCAAGCCTGAGCTCATTCTGCGCTTTAGCTTTTCTGACTTTACTCCTACACGTGTTCGCTATCTGTTTGAATTCTTCTTTGGTGATTTCCCCCTTTTTCCATTTCCTATACATGTTCCGTTTAAAACTTAGCTCCGTTGAAAGTTCTTTAGTCATCCATCCTGGGTTCTTGAGACACCTCCCATTTTTCTTCCTCAATGGTACTGTTTGAAATTGTGCCTTCAGTATCTCCCTTTTGAGAAAGTCCCATCCGTCTTGAGGTCTCTTCTCTTTTAGTATTCCTGACCATGGGATCACTCCCAGTATTTCCCTGAGTTTATTGAAATCAGCTCTCCTAAAGTCAAGAATGCGTGTCTGACTATGCCTGGCTTCTCCTTTCCATTGTATAACAAACTCCAGGAGAACATGATCACTCTCACCTAAGGATCCCACCACTTGCACCCTATTAACCAGGTCATCTCTGTTGGTTAGAATCAGATCTAAAATAGCTGACCCCCTTGTTGCCTCTTCCACCTTTTGGACCATGAAATTGTCTTCCAGGCATGTAAGGAATTTGCTAGACCTTGAAGTTTTGGCTGAGTTAGATTGCCAGCAAATATCACGATAGTTGAAGTCACCCATCACTACTACATCTCTCCTTTCTGCATGTGTGTTCATCTGTTCTAGAAAGGCATCATCCAATTCCTCCGTCTGATTTGGGGGTCTGTAGTAGAGTCCCACAATAACATCCCTGTTGTTTCCCTCCCCTTTAATTTTTATCCAGATGCTCTCCACCTGGCTTCCAGTATTGATGTCATGGATCTCTTCACTGGTGTAAATATCCCTGACATATAATGCTATTCCTCCTCCTTTCCTGTTTGGCCTGTTTCTCCTATAAAGGTTATACCCCTCTATTCCTACATTCCAATCATGTGACTCATCCCACCAGGTTTCAGTAATGCCTATTATATCATAGTTGTTTTGTAGTGCTAGGAGTTCAAGTTCATCTTGCTTATTTCCCATGCTCTGTGCATTAGTGTAGAGACATCTAAGACCATGTGTTCCCTTTACTTGCTGCCTGTGCAAGTTTTTTTGCCTCCCACTGTTGGGTCCTTGCGCTGTTTGCCTTGTTCCCTCTATGACAGTTTGACTATTTTCTCCAGCCATTTTGCCTTCCAGAATACTGTCTCCCTCCCCCATTTGACTCAGTTTAAAGCCCTCCTGATCAAATTCTTGAGACTGTTGGCAAAAATGTTTCTTCCAAGTGTTGTAAGATGCACCCCATCTCTTGCCAGAAGTCCCCCCTCATGTAAGCACAGTCCATGATCCAAGAATCCAAATTGTTCTCGGCGACACCATCTACGGAGCCAGCTGTTTACGTCAGCTATTTTCCTCTCCCTTCCTGGACCACGCCCTTCAACTGGCAGAAGAGACGAGATGACAATCTGTGCGTCCATTTCTTTCAGCTTCCTCCACAGGGCCTCATAATCTCTTCTGATCTTGGGAAAGCTGTGCCTTGCAGTATCATTGGTTCCCACATGGACCAAAAGGAAGGGGTAATGATCCGTAGGCTTGACAAGTCTTGTCAGCCTCTCGGTCACATCACAGATCTTTGCCCCAGGGAGACAACACACCTCCCGAGTCATCTTGTCAGGCCCACAAACCACTGCTTCTGTACCCCGCAGCAAGGAGTCCCCCACCACCACCACACCATGGATGGCAACAGCTCAGATAGTATTCCAGTTTACATATAGACATATTTTATGTGGTAATAGATAAAGATTTCCTTTGGGATACCAATCTTTGACAGTTTAGTGTGTTCCAAAATTTCATCAAATACCTAAGAATTCAGTGGGCAAAAACTTAACATGTTCTATTAAATTACATTACATGTTTGCTCCAATGCAGAAATACTGGGGAACTGCAGCTGTTAGGGGTTATTTAGGTATTGTGAGTACAGTGTTTTATATGGTATTCTATGCAGCAGTTGTCACTAGCTACACTAATAATTAACTGTAGTAGTCAGATTTGTATGTTCACATGGAATCTTACTTTAATGTTATGCAGCTGAAACTACAAAATACCTAACTGGCAACCAATACCATGTACATAGAGTTATAGAGTTGGACAAGATCTTGAAGGCCATCTAGTCTGTCCTATGCCCAGTACACGATAGCAACATATTAAGGTTGCTAAGGATAGCAACCTTATTCCTCTTGTACATGTTCCACACAAGCTTTTCATTACATATGTAACTGTAGAACAAAAGTCTTGTTTTGTTGTTGCATGCCTTCAAGTTGTTTCCAACTTATGGAAGCCCTAAGGTAAACCTACCACAGGGTCTTCTTGGCTGGATTTGTTCAGAGGGGTTTGTCTTTGCCTTCCTCTGGGGCTGACAGAGTGTGACTTGCCCAAGGTTACCCAGTGGGATTTGAACCCTGACCTCCAGAGTCATAGTCCAACACTCAAACCACTATACCACGCTGGCTCAAAAATCTTGTACCTTATCTTATTTTCTTGGGGTATATATGCTGTCCCAGGGTGCCCTTTGCCCATCCCTGCTATAAGTGTTTAGTGATTCATTTAGAAGGAAAGTTCATCTTTTCCCATACTTTGTATATTGCAGAGCTTTGCTCTGAAACAGAAAAAGATTATCACAATTCTGCTCATGATCTGGAATGCACAGCGGTATGTGTGTGAGAATGCAGTGCTGCAGAAGGCTGGAATCAGCAGTGGACAGCAGTGCCTAGTTGGACTGGAATGCCAATCCATAGTGCCATGACAGTTGCATATCTCTCAAGAGAACAAAGAGAGGTACCATATGTAACTTTAAAGCTAGGGAGCAGGAGTCTTTGGAAGAAGCTTCCAGTGTAGGTTTTTAGAATACGAGACAACAAGCCCAAAATGGTGAAGTGGTGATGGCCAGTCCCTCTTTTTCTGCGGCAGTCTTTATTGCCAGCTTAGTCAGCAGCATCACCCACCACCTTTTTATAGTATATGTTGTGGACAGAGAATATTGGCATAACAGAAAGCACAACACAGCCAAAACTATTTTGAATACCTTCTTCTAATAGAAAGGTGAGGTAGAACTATAAGACCGAAACATAATAAGCATGCAAATATGGAGTGGCATTATCTAGAATGACAAATATGGGGAATAGGTGACAGGCTGTATGACAGGAAACTTACACAGATTCTTTTTCATTCTCCTTATTCTGTTGTGAATCGGCTATTTGATTTGTATGCATTCCAGAATGCTTGATTTCCCCATCTTCTGCTGAGTTACTTTACCTGAAGTGTTCTGTTGGTTTAAGTTGCTTTTCATTCAGTAGGGTATTTTAACCAGAAGCAATGCCATGAGAGCTAAAGTGTGGTTTGAGAATGCATTTTTGTTCCTACCATGTGTGCCAGGAAAATTAAAAGGAGATGGGTTTGGTGAGAATGTCAGTGAAGTATAGAATAAACTAAATGAGAAGTTAAAACTAAATAGTTGTTGGTTTTTACACCACATTCAGTCAGATTTAATTTACCTTTATCATATCACTGAAATTGTGTGGTGCTCAAGTCTGCATTATGTTCTCATTCATGGGACTGTATTTTCCCTGTGGCCGTGAATTCACTGACATCTAATTACATATGATGTAAGACAGTAGTAGATTACTGGGTGGCTATAAATTCTGGCTGCAGGTGTGGGTTTAATAGATATATGTTCCTTTAGGGATCACAAATAGCATGGATTCCTTCAAGTCACAACAAAAAGACTTGATAAGCTTGCTTAATATGCTTTTGGCCTGTATTTTATAGAGTTGCCACAATTGCTTGACAATGTGAGTGGAAGTATGAATAAAAATTATTTTTTCTTCAGTAGAAGCATACAGATACATCTGCACAGATGCTCAATGACTACTAGAACTTCAAATAGCTGACTACCATTTCATGAGAGGTTGGTTGTCTCTCCCTTTGTCATTTTTGTCATTTACTGTATTGGCCAAAGGACAGGTGAGGCATTTGGACAGACTCATTGTGGCTAGAGATTCCTGTTCTCTAATTTGTTCTTTAGGGCTTTCCTGATCATGCTTATATGTTCACTTATGGTTTTAATAGTGTATACTGTCAAACGGGCTTTGAGGCTTCTTTGTTTTCTCTCCTTATGGTTGAACTTCAGGCTGCCTGAGAGAAAGTATATGTGTCCGATCATGTTGTTGTACATTGAATGTCTTGCTGCTTTGTGCATGCCAGATAGACAACTGGAAATTATTTACCTTGTTGACACCATGTTTTTACTAACTGCACAAACTTGGGACACTGGCCGTGGTATATCAAGAAAGCTGTTGATGCTTCTTTTTTTTCCTTATGTACTCAGAACTTTGTTTGCTTGAGACATGCGTCCTGTTGTAAAGCTTGGATTCATGCAGATATTTTTGACTTGGCATAACAGTATGTATAATTATGTGTGTTTCTTGGAGCAAATGATAATTATGTCACTATCATTTAGTCAATATCATCAGGGAATACCATTCAGGTGTGAGAAGCCTGGAGTGATCTAATTTTTCTTCAGTCAAAAGCAACATTTCCTGAGCAATGTTACGTAGGCCAAAGAGTTTTATAGGAGACGTTGGAAGATTTTCAGAAGAAGCTCAACACAAGAGGGTGGAGGAAGATAATCGCTCTGATCAATTAGGTGAAGACCTGAGAAAGAAGACGAACAAAGAAAAGGAGCTGGGGACAATTGGGAGAGGAGCCACATGTATGGACTTAGATAACATCTCTACAAAGAGATGGATTTAAATTGCTTCTCATGGAATTTAAGAGGATTGAACTCATCACAAAAAAGAAGGAAAGTCTTTCACTATTTGAACAAATATAATCATGATTTTATCTGCTTACATGAAACACATTAGGAAGCTAGATTTTAAATATTTGCATTACCCAAGATTGGGAAAAGAATATGTGGCATCAACTGACAACTAGAAGAAAGGCATGGTTATTTAGGTAAAATCTATAATAGCTTTGAAGAAAATACTGTATTTTAAGACCTATTGAGCAGATATGTGGCTGTGGAAATAGAGTTTAAAGGAGAAAAGATCTTGTGGAAGTGTATGAAGAAATCCCCTTTTTGAGAATGTATTAAAGAGTATTCTTGAATTTCCCTTTGAAAACTTGATTTTAATGGGTGATTGGAATGGGGTTATTTTACTGAAGATAGATAGCTTTCCCTTGGACTATGAGCAGCCATATGTATAAGAACCAAATAAATTAGACATGGTAATTAGCATATGTTACATACATACTTAATATGCTGATCCAGCATGGAAGCTATCTCTATTCTTTCGGTCATCACAGAAGATTATGGGTTTGAATATGAGAGGCACCTGTACCCATGGACATGTGGAAAAAGCTCCTGTACATCCTGTACATCTTCACAGGTACAGGAGCTTTTTATCTTCAGACTTGTTTTCTTAACAAGGAAGACAACAATAGCACACGCCCCTTCTCATATGCTGAATCAGCATAATAAGGAATGCCTGAGTATGTCTATAGTCAAGGCCACATGTAGCCCAGGTTCTAAAACAAAACTGCTTTTTGTGTGCTCTATATAATAACTGAATAATTAAAACAGTTCACAATCCTGCCCTGCCCTGCTCCTTGTATAGTTTACAGATGTGTAATTTCATTGACCCGCGAGTCTAGTTGAAGAATGAAAATGTAGAGGCCTTGAGGCAATATGTAAAAGACATAACCAAAGAAGCATAATTGAAGTGTTGCTTAGATAAATGGGTGGTGGCTGCTATCCAGTCTTCTAAACATGGGCAACTTCTTGGTTTCTGAGAGGAGAAAAGTATCTCTCTCTAGACATCCAACTATTAATTAGCATTTCTTATACAACTGTAATAAGAGTGTTGAGAACATACTGCCTGAAGGATGTGTACAATTTTGAGGTGTTTTATCTGACCCACAAATTTTTGCAATGCTGAGTTGCCAAATTTTCCAAGAATTCGTGGCAGGGGTGTTGCCCGAGATGTGGGGCAAAAATAATGTTCGATGCTAATTTATATTATATTTATATAACATACAGTAATTTATATTAGCAGATGCAGTTTTAGAAATTACTATATTAAATAAAAATGCAGGTCTGAAGACCTAAGCCTTTTAAGCCAAGAGAAATGATATGAAGAGAAAAGCAAGTACTGTACTTGCCATGAGCACCTACTGTTTTCAGATCACTTGTGAAGCCTAATTCTATTTGTGATGTTAACTCAGAAATTAGTGCCACAGATTTTTCAGTGAACAATTTCAAGAGATGTAGCCATTTTAGTTCTCACCATAAGTATTATGGGTCTCTAAAGGTTAATATATCATTGTGGCATAAACTTTTGTGAGATAGATGCCATCAGCTGCAAATGGATGTGTAATGCTCAGCTGGAAATTTGTATATACATGTGAGTATAAAGGGGGAAATATTACTTGACGTGACAGTGAAGAGGCCAACCTGTGGTTTCTGTGGCCAGGAGTCCTTTTGTCCAGCTTCAGTTGGTGTGCCAGCTATGCTCCTCCTAGAGAAGGGAGTTTTGCAACAAAGGTTCATGCCTTAATCATCAGTTAGACAACTGTAATGTGCTGTCTGTAGGGCTGCCCTTGAAATGTGTTTCAAAGCTCCAACTAGTGCACAATATAGCAGCCAAGCTGCTTTCTGATATTCAGTTTAAAGACTGCTCACTACTGGTCTTACACTGCTTCCAAAGTCAATTCAAACTGCTGGGTTTGACCAATAAAGCCCTAAATAGCTTGGGACCAGGATTTCTGAAAGGCCTCCTCCTCAAATATGAGTCTCAAGGGAGGGCATGTTATATGTCCAACTAACTACCTTGGGAAGCTTCGTAAGTACACAAGACAGGACATTCTCAGTAACCACACATTGGTTGTAGAACATCCCAAGGGGAAATCAGGCTGGCCCCATCCCCTTTGAGCTTCGAGTCGACAACCAAGATGTACTGTTTTGTATGCCCTTTGGTCCCTAAAGTCAGAACTGTGTTTTGGGAATATTTTAAATGTGTGGATTTTAAAAACTGATTTAAAAATGGACTGGTGCTAATCCACAACTGATTGGCTGCCAGTCTTCAGTGAGTTCCCAGGAAAGAAAGAAACAATTATAACCAATGGGCAGAAATATGTTACTGGTTCCTGGCATATTAGGGGGAAAACAAGAAGCTTATTGGATGAGGTTGGGCAGGTAATTTTCTTTAAGTGCAACCTGTCTCCCAAGTAGGACTATCGTGGGCATAGTAATAAAGTTTTTTTTTAATTGTTTTTAAATACATTTGTGAGGCCTTCAGGGAATGGCAGCATATAAAATTGTTTTGAAGATAATTTTATCTTAGAGGAAAGATCTTAAATGGTAATTTCGACATTCCTGTCTGCCTACATTATTTTAAGATGGCATGTTTTTTTTTTCCTTTTCCATCCTTCTGTACTAGTGTTATGTAGACATTTGAATTCATCTTATTTGCAGTTTCTCTCTGTGCTTTGCCACCTGGTCATAAGTAGCAATAGGGAAGATCCAGCTGCCACTGCTTTAGCAGTTCACCTGAAATATGAAAGAGTTTTACCTTTAAAGCCACTCTAGAATCAAATTTTAAACAAATTAATGCAAATTTTAAAAACGTGGCTGCTATGTCTAACTCATCATCTTGTTTCTGGACTATTGAGGTATATGGGGCAGAGAGGTGGAGATATGGAGTGTAAGTCATTTCTGACTTATAGCGACCCTAAGGTGAACCTATCATGGGCTTTTCTTAAGTTTTCTTCAGAGTGGGTTTGCCAGTGCCTTCCTCTGAGGCTGAGAGAGTGTGACTTGCCCAAGGTCACCTAGTGGGTTTCCATGGCTGAAAGGGGTTTTGAACTCTGGTCTCCAGGGTTGTAGTTCAATGCCCAAACCACTACACCATGCTGGCTCTTACAGTTGCTGTACTCTCTCTTTATTTTCAGCAAAGAAGGGAGACTTTAAATTTTTTTGTGTGCATATGTACACTCTACCATCATTCTTGGTTTGGCTGGGAAAAGAGCTTGGTTTGGTTTGAGAGCGTTGAATTACAATTTTCTGTTCAGTCACACAGATGCATTGAAAACCTAGTACAAACTTTTGAACTACAAAATTGCTTACATATTCTCTTGAGGAAGCAAACTTTTGAAACTAGCAATCTCTTCTTTTCCACATATACTTCTGCATCTGCCTTTTCCAATCACTTTCAAGTTCCTCATTCGCATTCATGTTGGATGCCTGACTACTTGTATTCCAGTAACATATAAAAATAGAAGTTGTGGTTCTGTCTTGAATAAAATCGGGGTGTTTTTTGTTGTTTTTTTTAAAAATCCTTATTAGTTTGTTACTAAATCAAAACTTTCTTTGAGCTCAGCCCTTCTTTGCGTGTAATTAGGAACACACTGATGCTTATTGCAGCTGGCAGTCTCTTACTTTTGCCTCTTTCTGCATGTGACCCCACAATCTCAGTGACCTTTCCTGGGGTTAGTCATGGGCGCTTTCATTGTGATGAGCTAGAAGTGGCTCATGTGGAGTTGATTATTTCCTTGCCTGTCTGGTCTTTTTGGTGCCATAACTTCAAGTAATTTCCATTTTCTTGCCCTCTTTTTGGCTGACCACAGTGAAAGGAAATGCTTTTGCTGGTGACAGGATAAGTTTGTATGCTTGGCTGACTTGACTGAGCCTCTGGAAAGGTTGGGTGGGGTGCAGAGTAACAAACCCCAAAGGTGCTGTGCGTCCTTTGTATTGTTTGTTTGTTCATAATGATTATTAAACATGTAAATCTTCCTAAATTTGTATTTCTATTATTTCTCCGTTGTTGTGTGCCTTCAAGTCGTTTCTGACTTATGGTGACTCTAAGGCGAACCTATCACAGGGTTTTCTGAGGAATGAGATGGTGTGACTTGCCTAAGGTCACCCAGTGGGTTTTCATGGTGAAGCAAGGATTCAAACCCTGGTCTCCATAGTCATAGTCTAACACTTAAACTGCTATGCCATGCTGGATCCCTTTCAGTTTTGTTTCTTAATGCAGGGCAGCTTTGTTTGAGGGAAACCTGGCATGTGGTACAGAATGTGTCCATATTGACTGTATGTGATTGCTTCAAGGGACTTTACAGCTCCCAAAATGAAGAAGTCAGCTCTGGGGCTAGCAGTTAAAATTGATGGGAGTACGTTACTAGTCTATATCTCACTCGAGTTCACAAGCAAACAGGACATCATGAACTGCATAGGCCAGCTGTTACATTGAAGTTGTCTGGTCCCAGGAGTACAGCATGAGGGCTGTGATTAAAGAGCTCCATGACCACGAAAGAGTCAGCAGGTAAATGAATGTCTCATTGCCTGTTTAAAAAATATTGTAGGCCAGTCCTACTCAAAGTTATGGTCTGTGGACCAGTGCCAGTCCATGGGCTACTAACTGTCAGTCTCCAGTGAGTTTCCAGGAAAAAAGGGGAAATTGTAGCCAATGGGCACGAATATGGTGCCAGTTCCTGGCACATTAGGAAAAAAAAGTGCTGGTACCCCATATCTGATAGCTTAAGAAACATGGCTGTAGGCTCTGCTACTTTTAAGGTGAAATAATAAGTGTGAAACATCATCCTGTTTCTTTTGCCAATATTGTGTACAGTACTTTATGTGCATTGCTGATAGAGTGTAGATTTGCTTGCACTCATATAAAGGTGACTGTGGAACAAGGTGATGTGTTGTACAGTATTGTGTATAGAGAAACATCACCTGAAAATATGAGATTGTAACAATTGGCAGCTTTCATAAAACGGAATGTGTTAGCCTGTGTGGCAGCTGGTGTTTTGTAATCTCTAATAAACAGCTGTTTTCAGGGAAGATGAAGCTTTATTAGAGAACTACACATTTAGGAGGGATGAATGCTACTGGCTGCAAGACAGAGAAGGAGAAGAATAGGTGTGTGGGATGAAATGAAATACAGCCGAGAGAATATTGATTTATAGAAAAGGGAAAAGAAAAAAAAAACAGTGAGAGATCATGCCATTATGTCTGTTTTGCATTTGTTGGCCCTCTAGGTACATAATTACTTGTGCAAGCATAATTTATGTGTTTTCCCATTTCTAACATAATTCCCTTATGGTAGTGTTAAGTTTTGAAATCCTTAATTTTCAAAAGCACTGACTTACAGTGGCAGCATGCCATTTGCTGCCTCTATCCCAGCCCTTCTCGTAATGCTGACTTACCTTGCAGGCTTTTAAAAAAGTATTACGACAAGATAGTGCATATGACAAGCTCTGAAATCACTAAGTACTATATAGATGATTATAATTTTTTGCTTCAGATACTATTTCTAAAGGACAGAGAAGTTTTGCTATGTTCATCTTAAGGAAATTGTTCCCTTATATCAACCTTATTTTAGGAGTAATGTCTGGCTTTGGGGAAATACTGTAGAATTATAGCAATAATTTTGTGGAAGACTAAATAGACAATATCCCTGTTTTATTCAGTAATAAATACATGAAATAGCATCTCAAGATCCCCTTAATGTAGATGTACATATTAATGCAGACATACATACATACATACATAGAAGGTACACTGTATTAAGCATGTGCAGCAGCATTGCACAAAATTACTTGAAATATTTGCTTTAATGATAAATTGCAAAATTTCTGCAATTTAAATGCTGTTTATCCATATTATATGAAACAATAGTAGTAACAGTGCTGAGCTAGATTTAAGTGCCTGTTCCTTTTTGATGTTTGAAATAGGGAAGAAGCAGTGATCACAACAGTGATATATTGGAAACAAAGATCATTGTTCAAAAGTGTATGTAACCAGTTAATATGCAGGCCCCTGTCTTGCTTCCTCTTTTCTGGAGCATCTCTAATTTTAAAGGGCAGGTCATCTGTAGGGATCATCAGAGTATTCCGTCTGTTGACTCATTAAATCTTTTACCTGATAGATGTTATCAGTGAAGGTTCCAGTGATGTCTTTGAATGGATACCTGTCATTTGGAACAAAGATTATGGTCTCTCCTTTCCTCTTAGAAAAAAATTATTCAATTAAATTCAACTAACATGCCAGGATAGATAAATTTAATGTATTTATCTGACAGAGTTATCAGTGTGAAGGCATATTCATATATGAAGGTAGTTATGACTGTCAAGAATACTTGCTTCTCTGTCACCACAATCCTATCAAGTGGAGCTTGTCTGAGTTTTAAATGGCCTGCTTAGCAATTCATTGTGACACTTGAAGAACTCTTATATAATGATAAATAAGTTATATGTATTCTGAGATTTAGCTCTACTTGCATCAAAGTCAGTAACTGAAGTGCCAAGGCCGCCTTCTAGTAGGGGTTTATTTGATGAGTATAGTATAAACATTCACACTCAATGATAAGGACAGAGTACTTGGTTCTGCTAATAGCATGACTTGCTCACTGGGTCTGTAACTTTTTTTTAGCTGGTTCTAAGTCACATATGAATAGCAAAATCTAAGGGATATTCTGGCAAAGCTTCTATGGAGTGGAGTCTTGTAAGCTAATGTCTGGTGTTCCAGTCTCGTCTTAAGTAGTTGTTGATAATAGCTAAGCAGTTTAGACATTTCTGGATGAAGCAGATTTTCATACAGTATTTTCTAATCTGGATTCAGCTGGAATTTGGTACTGAGACTGATATGGTAACCCTGATAGATGGCAAATTATTCTAGGACAGAGACAAAAGTAATGCCTATTGATTTTGCTAAATCGTTTAGTGACTTTTGATACTTTTAGAAGGTTTAGCAGCGTTTGGCGTTGAGAGCACCACACTCCATGGGTTCTCCACCTATGCTACAGGGAGGTTCCACAAGGTAAAGCTGGGGGGTTGTTTTTCTGCAGTTAGGAAACATGCCCTTTAGGTGTAATAAGAACATGAACACACTGGCTAAGAGCATCCAGAAGCTTGAAGTGGGTTGTCATCGATATGCAGATGACACCCCAGTCTTTTTTCTCCCCCTCCCCCTTAAAATTGTGGCCAGGTGCACATTATGTCTTGTTTGATCCACCACCTACCTTTCTGGAATGATAGCTCTGAGTGCTCTGGTGAATGCTGTTGTAACCTCTTGATGTGTGTGCTATAATGTGGTGCTCTCCTAAAGACAGCTGAGAAGGTTGATCCATACTATGCCTCGGATCATTGCGAGGAGCACATAAAGTCCTCTACTTGCTGAGTTGCTTATGGGTTAAATTCACGGTATAGAGTCTTACCTTTAAAAATTTTCCTCAGGTTATTTGATGGGAGACCTTACGTTCCTTCCAGCTTTAAAATCTAAAAATAAATAATTTTGGCAATGACACCATTGTAAGGCTTTCAGCTAGTTCCCCGTGACATTCCTGCAAACAAGCTTGTAAAATGTGGGCTAGACAAGTTAACTGTTCAATGGATTTGTAATTGGTTGACCGGCCGAACCCAAAGGGTGCTCAGCAGTGGCTCCTCTTCGTCTTGGAAAGATGTGACCAGTGGGGTTCTGTCCTGGGCCCAGTGCTATTCAACATCTTTATCAATGACTTGGATGAGGGAATGAGGGGCATACTTATCAAATTTGCAGATGACACCAAATTAGGAGGAGTAGTTAATACCCTAGAGGACAGGATCAAAATTCAGAATGACCTGGATAGACTGGAGAGCTGGGCCAAAGCTAACAAAATGAAATTCAATATGGAGAAATGTAAAGTACTGCATTTAGGGCGGAAAAATGAAATGCATAAATATAGGATGGGAGAGACCTGGCTGAATGAGACTACGTGCGAAAGGGATCTAGGAGTCCTAGTAGACCACAAATTGAACATGAGTCAACAGTGTGATGCGGCACCTAAAAAGGCCAATGCGGTTTTGGGCTGTATCAATAGAAGTACAGTCATCCCTTCACATTCGCGGGGGTTAGGTTCCCCAGACCCCCACAAATGTGAAAAATCCACGAATAACAATTGCCCTCCACCTCCCCCGCCAAAGCGACAACAGGGCCTCCGGAGGCCCTATAGTCACTTTCCCCCGCCTCCCCACACGTTCATGGGGCCTCCGGAGCATCTCCAGAGGCCCCATGATCGCCTCCCCGGCCCTCCCCACCCCCTCCCCAGGCCTTCATGGGGCCTCCGGAGCGTCTCCGGAGGCCTCATGAGCGCCTCCCCAGCCCTCCGCACGCCCTCCCCAGGCCTGCATGGGGCCTCCGGAGCGTCTCCGGAGGCCCCATGGAGGCCTCCCCGGCCCTCCCCACCCCTTCCCCGGGCCTGCATGGGGCCTCCGGAGCATCTCCGGAGGCCCCATGGAGGCCTCCCCGGCCCTCCCCACCCCTTCCCCGGGCCTGCATGGGGCCTCTGGAGCGTCTCCGGAGGCCCCATGATCGCCTCCCCAGCCCTTCCCCGGGCCTTCATGGGGCCTCCGGAGCGTCTCCGGAGGCCCCATGATCGCCTCCCCAGCCCTCTCCAGCCCTTCCCCGGGCCTCATGGAGGCCTCCCCGGCCTTCCCCACCCTCTCCCCAGGCCTTCATGGGGCCTCCAGAGCATCTCCGGAGGCCCCATGGAGGCCTCCCCGGCCTTCCCCACCCTCTCCCAAGGCCTTCGCGGGGCCTCCGGAGGGTCTCCGAAGGCCCCGTGGAGGCCTCCCCGTTCCCTCCCAGGGCTTTCACGGGGCCTCCGGAGGCCCCGTGTCGCGGTTTTGGGGGGGCCCGGGGGGCCCTCCCAAAACCGCGAATAATCAAATCCGCAAATGTCAAGTTCGCGAATGTGGAGGGACAACTGTATAGTATCTAGATCAAGGGAAGTAATAGTGCCGCTCTATTCTGCCTTGGTCAGACCTCACCTGGAATACTGTGTCCAGTTCTGGGCACCACAATTAAAAAAGGATATTGACAAATTGGAGCATGTCTAGAGAAGGGCAACTAAAATGGTGAAAGGTCTGGAAACGATGCCTTATGAGGAGAGACTTAGGGAGCTGGGTATGTTTAGCCTGGAAAAAAGACGGTTAAGAGGCGATATGATAGCCCTGTTTAAGTATTTGAAGGGGTGTCACACTGAGGATGGAGCGGGCTTGTTTTCTGCAGCTCCAGAGACTGGAACACGGAGCAATGGGTGCAAGCTCCAGGAACAGAGATTCCACCTCAACATGAGGAGGAACTTTTTGACAGTAAGAGCAGTCCGGCCATGGAACGCACTCCCTCAGAGCATGGTCGGGTCTCCTTCCTTGGAGGTCTTTAAACAGAGGCTGGATGGCCATCTGTTGGGGGTGCTTTGATCAAGATTTCCTGCGTGGCAGGGGGTTGGACTGGATGGCCCTCGTGGTCTCTTCCAAGTCTACAATTCTATGATTCTAGTGGTTAACATATTTTAACATGGTAGCCTCCAAGCTCTGGAATTAGTTACTGAGGATGATGTGATAAATCCAGGAAATTGACCATTTTGCTGATTTGTTACCCTTCCCCCATGAAATTTTTAAGCAAACTGTCAGTACTTTTCTTTTCAAGCAAACCTTTTATAATTAAGATGTAAGTTTTATTGACATTTTATTTCCTTTAATTGTAACCTGCTTTATGTACGATCATTGACAGAAGGATTGTATGTTTGTTATATCAATTAAGGGGGTGCTATAATACTAGGAGTTGGTTTTGTCTGTGTTTTTTGTCCCATTTTAACTTTCTTATGTTCTTAATCTTCATAATATGGTTAATATTACGGGATCATTATATCTCTCATTACACTCTTCTCCAATGTTTTTAATCTTTAGGGGACTATTTTTGTGCATGTAAGATATACACACATTCTAGAATGTTTTTTTTTCCTTTAAAAAATTCTAGCTGCTGTGCTGGGTTTTATCTCTGTTCCTGAGCTCCAGTTAGGAATATTTCCCTGTTTTCTTGAGGTAGTGGCTAAGAGGTATGGATCTCACCATGTAAAAATGAATCCCATGTCTGAATTTGCCAGCCTGTCCTCTTTCAAAACATGCCTCTGTCATACCTCTAATGGAGATACTTACCTTTTGATTTATAGTGGATCAACAGTCCATTACAAGAATTGATTATTATACTCAGGACTTTTCCCTATGGAGGTGGCAGTGTTTGTGGTACCTTCCAATCCAAACATTGTTTTTGCCAACCATGTGTTTGTTTCTCCTCCACTATTCCAAATATTTCTGTCTCTCCAGAGGTGAGGGATTTTTAACTACTGATGGATTGTGATGATTGAAGTAGGTGTGTCCAGTGCTTCACTTCATAACTATTTTCAGGGTGATTCTATCCTTTGTGTTATTTCCTTCCCACAACTACCAGCATGCTGTCTGTTAATTTATTCTCTCTCCTGACTTTTAGTAAAGTAGTTGGGTGGTGGGAAAAATCATCCTTCCCCCATGCTTGTTAATTTCTACAAGGGTTGAAGGTGCTCAATAGGGAAGGATGAAGGACATCACTGGAAACTTTTTTTTCCCATTGAGTTGTAAGGTTGGTGTGTATGTATGTGTGTGTGTGTATGAAGGAGATGATCTTTCCAGTTTATCAATCTATTGCTTTAATATTAAGGCTCTAGAGAGAGTTATAAAAAGTTAAAAGCATTAAAAGGAAGTATATGGTAAAGAAAATAAAAAGAAGGGCTGGAATGAGCTTTTTAGAAGAGGAAGGAATCATTTTATATCTCTCCCAGCCAAATCCATCTTCACACCCGTTCAATTATTACAACAGAGAGAGAGAGAGAGAGTCTGCGTAGTAATAGAGCAAAAAAATGATGTGAAAAGACATTGGACAAATTGGCAGAAATTGCCAGTCTGGCAGAGAACTTGTGATAATCTTGCTAGTTAAGCCATGTGCTCTTCCCATGTGCTCGCCTACATCTTTCTTTGAGAACAAAGGAATTCAGAAAACTTAAAAGTCTTTTGGTCAGATCTCTGATTGGTTCTGCCAAACCTGATTGGCTCTCCAGTCAGGTGATGTGATGTCATGTTTAGGAAAGGAGGGTCCCACCCTCCACCATACCTGTTGCTATGGAAACCAGTGAATGGAATTTTCCAATGCTGACCTGTAGGCTTTGAGATGAACTCCCCATGATGGTCTGGCCAGGCCATCATGACAGCCCTGAAATAGCTGCTCACCTGTGGATGAATTATCTACAGGGAGTCAGGCATGAGAACTCTGTCTGTGTATTTATTTTAGGCCACAAGTGATTAACACAGATGTATGTGGGCAGTTGGGTTTTTAAAAATGTTTATGGGCTAGCAGCATTCGTGGATATACTTACAAGCATGGATTATACCAAAGTTCTCATTGTTAAAAGGCATGAAAAACAACATTACAACATACGAAAAACCTACCCTTCGCTTGAATCCTCAGAACAGTCAAAGAATCTTCTAAAGATGTCTTTGTTTTCAGGTGTTAGGTGGGTAGAGTGACTGCTAGAGATGGATTGCTGATGATGCATTTAATTACAGAACTCCCTCCTGTAGTACATTTGCCTGGCACTGCCATTCATGGTTTCAGATGCCAGGTTAAGTCTGTTTGCTTGAGCTTTAAGTAATGATTAATACTGATCCGTTCTTAGCTGCTGTCTATCTCATTGTTTGGGAGTGAGGTTAGGGCCATGTTGTTAAACTTGTTTGGATTCTCTTTGTTTTGTTACTTGGTACTGTATTTCATTGTACTGTACTTGTAAACCTTCTTAGGGACCTAAATTGTAGAAAAGCAGAATATAAACCATGTAAATCTGTTGCTTGTTGATAATATGAGTGGGCAACTACAAACAGGGCAGGGCAGGGGCCATTTTTCTGTCCTGTGCCCACTCAGTGGCCCTCATCAGCAGTTTTCAGCTGCCATTTTGGCTATTTTCAGCTGATATTTTTATATATATATATATTGTCTGTTTTGGTGAGGTTTGGGTGTCTGACAAGGGTTAGGGGAGCAAACTGTTTCTTTTTAAGGTGGTTCTAGGAGATTTCATCCTGATTTTAAAAAAAAAAAACTGTGGGGACCTGGGGGCTTTGAGAGGTTTCTGGGGCATCCCATGGACCTCACAAAGGGGTCCCAAGGGCCTTGTGTTGCCCATGTCTGCTATATAAAATAGAAATACTTTTTATAAATAACCACAATACCAAATTATTGTTTCAAGATCAACATCTAGTTGGGAATACTTTTTTCTCTCCCTCAGGATATATGCAGTGATTGAATCAGGAATAGTAGATATTGGTGTTCATATTTTCTGTTTTATGATAAGGCGAGTAAAAAAAAATAATACATGTACTTTGCAGCAGTTGGAAAGTAACCTGCCAATAATAAATCAGATCTCCTCAGCATACCATTTATATGGTTACCTGATGACAAGAATGTAGGAGTAAAAATTTAACAAGCAAATATAAAATAAACTTTCTTAATGAGCAACATAAACAAAATATTTTCTTAAGCCATATACACAGGCTTGCATAAACATGCCTCTCTAAGCAAAATTGTGTCTATTCTGCATGATCAATTTAGCGAAGAACAGCAAAATATGTGATTTGTATACAAATTGTGCAAATTTTACTTGACTTCTTTTGCTCTATACATTTTGTTTCTGCTACTTGTAGAATGAAGCACAGACACACTGCCCAAAATTATATTTGGTGCTTCTCTTTAATATTGGAGGGTTGATCAGGCATTGCCTGTATATCTTAAAGCTTATATTCAAAACCATACTTAGAATAATAGAACCGGAGTTAGAAGGGACACAAGGACCCTCTAGTCCAGTGATGGGCAACCTTTTGAGCTTGGTCTGTCAAACTTCACCAAAAAACTGAGCATAACTCGGGTGGTGTATCACTTTGAGGAAAAATCATTATTTCGCGATAATTATTGTTTCAATAACATAAATGTATACAGTTGCCACTCCACATTTGCAGCTTTCACTCTTGCAGTTTTGATTATTTGCAGTTTGCTCGGCAAGCACCCCATTTGAATCAGGTTCTCTCCCTCCTACTCAAGGGAGAGGAGCTGATTTAAACAGAGTGTTTGCTGAGCAAGCTAGGCGCTCAACTCCCCGCTCTCCTGGGGCTTGGCTCCATTTGGGTGGGGGGAGAGCCAAACCCCGGGAGAGCGGGGAGTTGACGGCAAAGGTGCTTTTTAGCCTCCCCCGCCCTTCCCAAAGCTGCTATTGAGCTTTTTAAGCCTTGTTGCAACTTTGGGAGGGTGGGGGTGGCTGAAAAGCCTCTACGCCACACTCCCTCCACCCCTCCCAACATTCCCGAAGAGGCTATATGGGGCTCTCAATCCCCAGAGCCTCTTCGGGAAGCTTGGGGAGAGGCCAGCCAGACTCCTTCCCGCTCTCCTGTCGCCTTCCCTGGACTTTCCGAGGTGGCTCCGGGGTTTCAAAGCCTTGGAGCACCCTCAGGAAGGCCGGGGAGAGGCCGGGCAGAGTCCCTCCCTCCCGCTGCCTTCCCCAGCCTCCCCAAGGTGGCTCCAGGGCTTCAGAGCCCTGGAGCTCCCTCGGGAAGAGGCTGGGCAGACTCCTGCCTGCCCACCCGCCCGCCGCCTTACCCAGCCTTTCAGAGGCGGTTCCGGGGAAGCATGGCAGGCCTCACGGGGGTGGCCAGGTGGGGGGGAGGCTCCACCCCCATGCCTCCCTAAAGTGGCGATCGGGGCTTTGCAGCTCCGCCCACCACTTTCCTACACCCTCCCACCCTCCCTAAAGTGGCAACTGATCACCACTTTAGGAAGGGTGGTGAGGTTGCGGGCGAGGGGGGAGGAAGCCTACGGCTGCGTGTCAGCCCAAATGGCTACTACACGTGTCAGTGCTGACACATGTGCCATCACTGCTCTAGTCCAATTGTGTCATGCATGACTGAAGCACTCCTGAAAGATGCCCATCCAACCTCTGTTTAAAAACCTCCAAAGAATCCATCATCATCAAGCCAGTCTATTCCACTGGGGAAGCGTTCTTAAAGAAAAGAAATTCTTCCTATTTTTTATGTAGACTCTGTTGTGATTAGAATCCATTGGCTTGTGTTCTAGCAGAAAAAATCTCACACCATGCTCTTTGTGACATTCCTGCAGATTTTTAAGGGCAAGTATCATATCACCTCTCACTCTTCTCTTCTCCAAGCTAAACATGCACAGCTCCCTGAATCTTTCATCACAGGGCTTGTTTTCCAGACCTTTGATCATCTTGGTTGCCCTTCCTGGACACATTCCAGTTTGAACTATCTTTCTTGAACTATGGTGCCCAGAACAGGACACAGTATTCCACAGTGTTCCAACTCAGAATACAGTGGTACTACTACTTCTTCAACCTGGACATTATACAGTACTCCTGTTGATGCAGCATAGAACTACATAGGCTTTTTTTGGCTGCCACATCACACTGTTGACTCATGTGTAGCTTGTGGGCTACTAAGACCCTTAGATCTGTTTCACATGAGTTGCTTTCAGGGCAGGTGTCACCTCCATTTTATTTTTCCTGCCTAAATACAGCACCTTACATTTGTCCCTTTTGCTCTGGATTTCCATGGAAAGGTGAATCACATCTGGTGTTTTTTTTAAAAACCCTTGAGAACTTTTGCAACAGAGCAACAAACAGGAACATTTCATCTGTCTGTTTTCCCCCTGGTTTACTTTTAAACTGGAAATTAATGGGTTCTCAGTGAGATTTTGTAAATCCTAAAATGACTTTTCATGTGTTCCATAACTGTACTACAGTTAAAGCCAGGCAATATAAAAAAGAAACTATTGAATCTGTCCTGAATTGATTTGTAAATGTGATTTGACCAATGCAATGACAACACTCAGGGTAGCTGCATCATTTAAGCCCCTTGGGCTTTCCTACGGACTCCGTATAACAGAAGAACATTCAGTGGTTTAGATCCAAACTTTTACTTCATAGCTGAAATAAACAGATTGAAATCAGGGCAACTTAAATTACAGTAGGACCCCCGTATCCGCTGATCCACTGATTCATTTATCCATGGGACACAAAACAGCACACCTACCACAGAGTTTTCCTAGAAAATGCCTAGAGAGGCATCCCCTCTAGACATTTTCTGGGTCCTCCAAGCAGCTCTATGGTATTTTAAACTGGAAGTCCAACTATTCAATGGTGTTCGCTGTTATGCGGTTTTCAGTATCCATAGTCCCCGCCCCCCGAACCAATCCCACATGAATACAGGGGTCCTACTGTACTTTTAAGTGAGATCAAGTCTCTGTCTAATCCACTGTTTGAATCCAACAATTCTGGGATTAATTCTGGGAGCTGTTGCTGGAGAAAATATGCTGAAAGATTCTTTCTGTAAAAGGCAGCCCTTATTGCATAACATGTGGATTTTAAGGTTATTTGCATAATGCTAGACTACTGCAAGATTAAGAAAAGGTGGTGCCTTATTTTGGAAAATTACTTTGATTAGGAGTATGAACCATTTGGCATATTATAGGCATGATCCATTGGGGTTTCATAATGTCATTCACAGAAGGAAGCTCCATGGGCTGACCTGTTTATCTTTACCAAAGTTAGCAGTGTATCAGACATGTTGTTTTCAACAGTGGATTTGACCTGTGCTTTGAGAAGAACAGTTGTAATCCTTGATCTTATTTCCCCGTGATCAACAAAATTGTCATGGAATAAGAGAAGAGTTGTGAAAAGTTGCTAATTAACCAAACAGCTGCTCCACAAGTAGTAATTTTAAGATGAACACTTGTGGGTTTGAGTCAGAAACTAATTTTTGACATGCTACTACTTTTAACTTTGGAATGCCTTCCCAAGAGATGTACACCTGGCAGCTACACTGTATTCCTTTCGGCATCAAGTTAAAACCTTTTCTCTCACTTTTGGGTGTGTCACTGTTGGGAGGTACTTGGAAGACAGTAAATTGAAAAGCAAACATGCAGTAAATTAATACATTTGCTCAAGCATTTTATTCCATTATATCTAAACTGGTAACTTTCTTAGTTTTATTGTATTGTTTTGTTTTAACTTTGTATTGTGGATTTCAAATGTTTAAGTATATTTCCCTAAGGTATTCATTTTTTTAATTATTATGATTCTGCATTGTAAAAAAAACAGTATATTTTCTTTTCAGTGTAACTCTGTGGTAATGTCATGTATAGATAAAGGAAAGTGGTCTCTTTCACAAAAGATGGTATCTTGGATTTCATTTGGGCTTTGTTTTTTTCTTTAAAAGTCTGGTTTGTAACAGCTGGCTCCAGTTGCCTTCGTGGACCTAGTGCAGTTGTTATTCTTGATGCAACTGAGCTGGATATTTTTGAATATATGAACTTACTCTTTTGCTTATGGTCTTCCATCCCATCTTTCTCAAAGGATTTGGGGGTCAAGCTACATGTTACACTTAAGTGTGTGCAGCCTCACATTGTGTCTTAAAAGTGTGTAGTGGAAGCTTAAGCACACAAAAAAGGATGATGGCTTATTCTTTGTTTGTCCAAGTAAAGACGTAGTACTGTACTATAGATTGAGGCAGTACACTAAGCCTTATGCATGTTCCTAAAGGCTTTCCATTTTATATTTCAGTACTAGTATAGTACATCATTCAAGACATGAATGAAGATAACTCAATTTTGTTGCCTACATCTGCTCTTTTGTAGGCTCCTCGGTGACTCCAATTAGTCTGAAGCTCTTTGCCATCAGCCTTTCTAACCTGGCACTATGCATTCTGATCCTGGATCTTTACAAGAACTGTTTTTTCTCACAGTTTTCTTCTCAACTACAGGTTCAGGTAAGCTCATCTTACTGGAGGTCTCTTGGTGTTCTAATCTTCAGCTTCAGCCAAAATTTGTCAATCAAGATAAAAACCAATCTACTTTCTTTATTCTTTCTATATTTAAAGCTGAGCTTTTCTTTAAAAAAAAGTGTAAGCTTTTAGTTAAACTGAAGGAGAACACCTATAATAGCAATAGATATGCCTGCATGAAACAGTCTGGCTTAATTTATTCGAAATGATAGCTACACTGTCAACCCAACACAGAAAAAGTGAATGTTAGAAAAAAGTGTAAATTATTATCTTGAGTTCACTTTCAGCTGCAGATTTGATTTCTGGAACAGTCCTATTGGGTGAAAAATATTCAGATAGGCTGGATATGAATTTTAAAATAGAGTGAATTCTGTATTTGTATAAGATAAACATATAAAATATGTTCATAATATTGAAAATGAGCTGTAAATCAGTGTCATCTTACATGCATTTGTGTTTCCACCCCCTAGACTTGATTCCTCACTTTGTTTCTGAGCCCCTTTCTACTATTCAGAAACCTGGTGCAACTGTAAAACTCCACTGTACTGTTGAGCCCTCTATATATCATGTGTCTTGGCTATTCAATGGAGAGAAATTGCACAAGAATGTGGAGCAAGTAGATACACAGCCAGGATCTCTGACAATCTTCTCTCTTAGTCCATCAAATTCTGGTATCTACCAGTGCATTGCAAATAACAGCATTGGTGCAATTATCAGCAGACCTGCAAGAGTGTCAATAGCATGTAAGTTTTATTCTGCTTGACAAGAAAAATTAGCACATTACCCTTCCAGGACATTTCCATTTCTTCTCTTTTCTCCCTTTATGTTTATATTATGCATGCACTTAAGCTTCTGTGTGTGTTTTTAAAGGCACAATGTCTGGAGGGAGCACATGCCCTTTTTAAGAAATATTCTGATTTATAGAGAAGTAAACTCTTCGTTCTAACTGGGCTTTTATTGAAAAATACATGCATAATCTGGAAAGAAGTGAGTAACAAGAAATGTATTTAAAGTCCCATCTAAACCTCTCCCCAGTTTTTAAGCAAGTAAACATAAATTTGATCAAGGGGAGAAACAAGAAATCTGAATATTTCCTTGTGTGTGTGTGCATGCCTTCAGGTTGCCTGCTGACTTTTGGTGATCCCCTGAATTTCATAGAATTTCTTATAGCTCATTAATTCCATGATAGTTACTATGCTTTGTGTTATAAACTATGTTCCATGGCTGATCGTAGCCCATCAGATTTTTACATATGCATATACAACTTAACTTAAATGAAACCATCTCACTTACATATTTTTTTCTTTTGAAAACCTTGTCCTGAAGGTTGTATCCGAGTTGAGGATTATTTAGCCATTTGATATCAGAGTTAAACACTTACATTGTGCTTTTGTAAGCATGGGCTTGGTGAATCTCCTTTATTGAAGATGCTTTGTTTATGAACCATGTCCAAGGCCCCATCTATATGAGGGAAGAAAAAGGGAGTACTTTGCAGTAATGGCATTTTGTTGCAGCAGTGACTTGTCTTAATGGTGTTTTTTCCTCCATAAGCTCCCATAAGCTTCACATGCTAGTTGACAGCCATGAGTGATTTACTCACATTTGTACCTTGCCGCTGCTGAACTTTTTTTCAAAAAAAATGTCCAAGATGCGCTATCGCAATAGAGCAATTTTTCGATTAAACAGGACAGCAAACAACAACAACCCCATTTTATCACTTTAGCGATCACTCACTAAGGTGAAAATCCAACATGGTGGCAGTGGGCACTTGCCCTGTTAGCAGGCCCCTCTCCCTGTGCTCACCTGGCCAATCAGCTTTGCACTTCCTTTCCTATGGGAAAGCGATTCAAAGCGAATTGCTTGTCCCAATGAGCAAGAATGTGCACTCCCCTCACTGTTTTTAAAAGGTTTTTCCTGTATTATTTTTGCTTTTGGGGGGCCTTCCCTTCAGAATAGAGCAGATTGATGCGGGATCCCATTTAGACAGGCCATGTACCTAGTGAATTCTGTGAGGGGTAGCTTCACCATTTAGACAACCCCCAAATATCCAAAGAAAACAAATTTCTAATAATTGAGGTGAGTACGTGTTTTTATAGTGTACAAGTGTACTAACCCATAATAAATTCCTCTGTAGAGCTTATATATGTCAATTAGCACTGACAATCTGTACATCTGAACATATTTAAAACCAAACATATTCAAGTGTCTTGTATACTATGCAGTACTACTTGCAGATAAAATAGCTGTGGTAGAGTAGTCACTGTGTTGAACTGGCATTTAAGTAAACTAGAAGTTTCTGTAATCTACCAGTAATTTACCAGTTCTGTTCTGTACCATGAGAAATGGCTGTTGTATTATGGTAATTATCTGCCACATCTAGGAAAAGAAAAGGTCTTCTGTTGTATTGCTTGCACTTTTTCTTTCATGTAGATTGATAAGTAGGTTCCCACTATGCCTTGAGTACCTCCTTCTACTACTGTTCTCATTTTCTATAAAGGTGCTAGGAAAATTTGTATTAAACATTTCCTTCCACTTTACATGTTAAGTGGAAATATTGTTTATTCAGATGATATTGATGTGATCAAAAAGATAGGGCCTGATCAGCTGTTGTTTTTCAGTATGGTGGGATAAGTTGGAGATGAACCTTGGGTTCATGCTTCTTGTCTCTCCCTCTTCTGCGTGTAGAAGAGTTCAGTCTGGGCTATAGGCAGGAAACTTTCCTTTGAGGAGAGGTCACATTTGCATCACTGTCAGAGAAAGCCATGTCATAGGTGTCCTGAGTACTCCATTTTTTAACTCTGCTTTTTAAAAGTTTGTGTGGGGTAGACTTTGCTTCTAAATCTTTAAAGGAAACACAATGGAATTTTCTTCTAGATCTTGATGATTTTGAGACTTCATGGAGAAACACAATTACAGTAGAAGAAGGGAATACTGCTTTAATCAGTTGCAAAGTGCCAAAAAGTAATCCAGAGGCACAGGTTCGTTTTCGTATACGAGGAAAATGGCTGGAACAATCAACAGGTGAGATTATGTGTAACAAAAGTATATTTGTGTTTCTCAGCATACTGTTAGAACTGCAATGAGAGTTAAATTAAGCTTTGCTCATTACATTGTGTTTCTTATGAATTATCGAACAAGTCTAAATGCAGGCTAACTTACACAGTAAAAATAACTGTATGCTCCTTTGTAACCTAATTAAAGATAACCCCCCACTAACATGCTTTTCTCCTTTTTCTAGAAAACTACCTAATTCTCCCATCTGGACATTTGCAAATTTTGAGTGTATCATTAGATGACAAAGGATTCTATAAGTGTGCTGCATATAATTCAATAACTGATGACCTCAAAGTTGAACCTTCTGGACATAAGCTCATGATCAGCAGTAAGTATTAAATATAATGTAAGTAAACCTTTTCAGTGCAATCATAGGATGTAAGCCATCAGATACTGCCACTGCTGTGCAGACTCCCTTCATCTGAATCCACCCAGTTTGACTGAAGAGATTTAGTAGAGGCAATCCCTGGCAAACTGTCTTCAAGCTCTATGCACATAATGCATAACTAACATTTTCTTTTACCATGGTTAAGCTTTGTTTCTGAATGGTTACATCTATGTATGATTAGGGGTGTGAGGCCATGATCTGGAATGTGCTTGTAAACTGTTCTTAGTGTTAACTATTGTTACAATTATCTCCACCAAGCAACCTTTGGGAAGGGCCATAGCTCAGTGGCAGAACATATGCTTTGCATTGTAGAAGTCCAGTTTCTGATATCTTCAGGTAATGAAACTGGAGAATTGATGCCCATTATTCTAGACAATGCTGAGGTAGGCAGACTGTTGGTCTGACTCTGTATAAGACAGCTTACTGTGTTAAGGCAAAATTTAAGTCAGCTGGTGATAATGGGATTGTGGTAAGCAGCCCTTCCAAACGGTCTATATTCTGGATATCAGAGTTTAGCTTGATAATTATATCATAGACGAACTCTGTATATGGAACCTAACAGGTATAAGGGAATAATCTACAGTTAAATGTTATGTCTGCCCTGGCTGGACATCCAGTCAACATGGGTGGATAAGTGGAAGTAGGTATAAAATAACAAAGACACAGAATGTTTTCAAAAGAATGTGGAAAGCCAGGGACTCTTAGATACTTGGTTTATAATAACTAAAGTTTTCTTTCCCTTCAATTTCAGGCTCTTCCTCAGCAGATTTTGACATCATTTACCCTACTAGTTCTCAGGCTTTAACAGTACTTCAACACAGTCCTCTGATGCTGGAGTGCGTTGTTAGTGGATTGTCTGTTTCTTATGTCCATTGGTATAAAGATGGTAAAGATGCACTTGCTAGAGGCAGACGGAGAATACTTCACACTCATCTTACAATTGACTCAGTTGATACATCAGATTCTGGAAATTACTCCTGTGTGGTGGATAACAAGTCCGGAGTTGTAAAACGTGTAAACTACAGCGTAAATGTACTTGGTAAGATATACCGAACAGTGACAAAATGCTTGATGTACAGGTTAAGAAAGCAAGATAGCTTAACCAGTGAAATATGCTAGTACAAAATCATTAGAATGAAACATAACTGAGAATAGCATGTATGAAACCTTTCTTTTTTTGTTTCTAGAATCTCCTTCAATTTCAAAAGGATTGCAGGATCAATTAGTGTCTCTAGGTAAAAATGTGCATCTTTCCTGTGAAATACATGGAAGCCCTATGCCTAACCTCACCTGGTACCGTAATGCAGTTCCTGTCCATCTTTCATCACGGCACTTACTTTCAGGAAATAAACTGAGAATTATTGGTGTCACCAGAGAAGATATGGGGTTGTATCAGTGTTTAGTGAACAATGGCATTGGATTTGTGCACTCCACTGGGAGAATACATTTTGAAGCAGGTAAAAAAAACAACCCTAAAACTAAAAACTCATCACCATAGTTTTTTCTCTTTTCAGTCCTACCTTTTCTGACCTCTTTCAGTCTACTTAAAGATAACCCTACAGTGCAAACAAGAGATTATGCTAATTGTTCTTAATAGACCTGTCTCTTCGGTTTTCTTATGCTATAGACTATAGTTCACTGCTGCTAGCCAATTCTGATGGATTAACTAATAAAACATACCAAACTGAGTGACAGCTATCATAAATGTAGCTGAACTCAAAACAAAATGCTATGGTTGTTGGTCCTTCGTGAACAGCTAGCCTCTTCACCTTAGAGGCCTGGAGGTATTTACCTAAGAAGCTGCAAGAAGGTCAGCCAGGAAGTGACAGATGCATTTCCTGGTTTGAAAAGAGATCCATGTAGGAAGGAAGGCCTGAAAAGCATGACAGGAGCCAAAAACACATGAAAATGTGGCAACTATCAGTGGTGCATCTTCCTAGGCATAGGGGAACAATTGGCCATTTGGGGGTGTGAGGATGGTACAGGGACAATTTTGGGAAGTCACAAAAACATACTTATGGGCTGCTTATGAGCCACAGGCTGCACAAATTTTGATAAAGTATCATTATTACCTCCATCAAGAATTAAGCAGGAGCATAACAATACTCCCCCCACCCCCAACAAAACTGCTTTGTTTGGTTTTATCCACTCAGGACCTGCTACTGTATACAGACCTGAAGCAAAATGGCAAAGTGTGTTGTGAAACATTTTTTTCCTGTGCATCCTTAACTGGTATTAGTTATGTCGTAATTGTCCTGAATGAAGTATATGATAATTCCGGATGATATTTTTGTACTGCCATATAGTTTATACGCATTGATATTGATTTTATCCTATTATTTATTGCTCATTTTTTGTCTGCACTTTTTGCTTGTACTTATAGTGTTTTTTTAAAAAAAACTACCCTGAACCTGCATTTCTGTCTTGTAAACTTAAAACAAATTGGACCGCTGGTATTCTAGTAACAAAATTAATAGACCTCAACAGACTGTTTAGCCCACCCCTACTGTAAAGCATGAGATACACTATGTTTGTTTTAAAATCTTTATTAACATTACATGTGCTTTTGCAGTTACTGGCAGTACCTATGTTACTAAAACATAAATATTAAAACAGCAACAGCTTGCCAAAACACGGTACACTAAAAAGAAATTTAGCAGCCTGTTCATCCAGTCATGCCTATTAGCCACTGATGGCAGGCTGACTTCCTGAAAGATAAAACACTCTTCTAGTCATTAACTGGATGAAATTGTTACTACAGGAGGAAATGTCCTTTTAGAAGTTGTAATAAATTTGATTAAATTTGTTATGACTCTGCTTGTTTTAGGAACAGATTGCCTTTGTGATTCATTAAATCTTATTTGATTTTTACTTTTGATAGCATTAAATTAAAACTGATATGTTGATTTTAAGTTTTTACATGGGACATCAAAGTGAATAAAATTCTGATGGTGCCCAGCTATGTGTCAGTATATGGGGTGTATTTTAAAGCTTTCAGTTTGTTTCTAAAGTTAAGAACATTAGATTTTGAAAATGGAGTAGTTTGTTTTAAAACCTGCTTAAATTAATTTGTTCATAGTAACTTTTGATTGTCTAGCTGTTCTCCTAACCAGAACTAATATTGTATTAGTAGCTGGATAAGTAGTTTTTGATCTGGTTGTGGTTCAAAGCAGTATGTGCATAATGACTGGATAGATGTTCACATGGTATTTCTTGAAGTTTTTGGCCTTTCTGTAGTGGTGCAAATTTCTGTATGTGGAAGTATACTGATTTATTATAACTTGATCATATTCTGTATTTTTATTTTTAAATAGACAGAGGCTCCAAGCCAGTTATAACCTCACTGCCAGCAAATATCAAAGTGACAGATGGTGACACAGTCATGTTGTCCTGCAATGCCACTGGACTGCCTATTCCTGTAATCCGTTGGTATAATAGCCACGGGCTGATTACCAGCCATCCTTCACAGGTTCTTTATTCAAAATCACGGAGGTTACCCTCCCAAGCAAGAACTGGCACTTCCATTTCAGATAGAGCCTACTTCATCATGTCTCGTGGTGGATCAAGCTCCCTCTACGTCCAGCCAGTTACATCAGAGCATGCTGGGAAATACACCTGTGAAGCAACAAATGAATATGGTCTTGCTCATTCAGAGACTTTCCTTACAGTTGGTAAGAGGCATCAGAATTGTCATGGTCCATAGTAGAAAGCAAATATTTGCAATAGACGGGCTGTGTCTCTCATGCCTTTTTAACCTATCCATTGTGAGTATTCAAAACTGAATCTAACCAGCGTAGTATTACAATTGATGAAGTGGGCTGGAGTCTACAAAAGCTTATGCTAGAAATTTCTCATTCTCATTCTGTAAAGTACTACAGGATTGCTTTATATCTTTTGATGCTGAAACAGAGGCAGTGGTGTCCTTGAATAATATTATCCTGTACATTTTATCCTTTTGGAAGGATGATGTTGAAGTGTAAGGAGAATAGGGTGCTGTGCCTAGAACCTAAAATTGGGGGGGGGCACTATACATAATTGCCATGAGTATCAGGGAAAAGAACATTGTGTATATCTAACCTTCATCTTCCTTTTGTAGTTTCCTATGAAGCTAGTACAAAAGCAGAAGAAATTGCTCCTGTGGAGGTTGCCCAGAGTGATGAAGGAGATGGAGATCATGATTCAGAGAGGGACCCTGAAAACTCATCTCCAACAGAAATTCTTATTGATGAAGTTGCTACTGAAAAAGCATCCAATGGAATTTCCCCACCAGAAGCTCCAATCATTCTCAGCCCTCCACAAACACTTAAACCAGACCAGTACAATCTTGTGTGGCGACCTGGAAGGGATGGCGGCCAACCAATTAATTTTTATTTTGTGAAATATCGCAAGGTAATTCTTCATTGAGTTTCCTCTATAAAATATGCTTTTCTCTTGCTTTTTTTTTGTTGGGGGTGGTATATGTTTTTGTTGGGGGTGGTATATTGAATAGAACTACCATCTTTTTTGGTGGGGATAATTTGCTGTTTGTGGTTTGCAAAATGAATCTTGCAAAGCTTTGCAACCCTGATACTTAACAATAATATTAGGTCAGAGAGAAAGTAGACTGCTGCTCTGGTGTATTTGAAGCCTCTGGGGCCTTAGTTAGTATTGGCATTGAAATTGAAATTTTACAGTACACAGGGAAGGTTTTTAACAGAAATTGTAAGTACTTAATTTTAGTGCATTTATTTTTGAGGAGGGCAGGAAAGTAGCTTGTCACTAACTATAAAAAGTGACTTGGCTTCAGAATTAATAATAGGAACATGGTTGCCTGAACTTCAAGTCTGACACTTTTCATAAATTGAGCCTATTTATCTGTGGGTATCCTGATCTCATCTTGATCTAAAACCAGAAGTAGCACAGCATTATTATTTTTTAATCTGCTCAAATACTTGAACTCTCTTTACAGTTATGTTACATAATTTTGTATTTGAAAATATTTGGCTAAATAAAATATTGAATGTTCACTGCATAGTGGAAAATCCTTTCAATCAAACCTATGGATTTATGGATACTTTTTTGGTCATTTCTTAATAGTTGTTCTGTTATGACTTCTATAGTAGCTGGTGCTGCTTTTCCACAATTGCTATGAAGTTCTCTTTCTTCCTAGTAGTTTCCCCTAGAAAGAAGACTTTAAATTGGAGTGGGTTCTGCCAGAGTACTGCTTCAGAATTTCTTTCACTCCTAGAGTTCAGCCCTTCCTGGAGTGGGATAGTTGTAAGAGCAGCTTTGAACATGTGCAGACTGCCTCCTTCTCAGCATGGAATAATTGCAGCCAGCAGTCTCTCACAGATGTCTTAAATCCAGACATCAGTTTAAACTTAGCTGAAAGATAAGGATATCTGAATGTAGCAGGTTTTTTTAAAAAAACAAACAAACAAATCTGGACACATTGATGAATTCAGGTCCCTGCCCCTCCAGCTCTCGAAGTTGGCTCTTAAACCATTTTTTAAAAGTCATTAAGATAATCTGTGTTTGTAAAATAATATATTATATTGCGCTTAAATTATATAATTTAATCATGTAATACAAAATCTAGAATCTTATATTATAGTTGGTCCTTTTCTTTATTTAATCACAGCACATGTAGAGAGATTCTTCTTTGCACTTAACCTCTCATGATTCTCCTTTTGCAGCTGGATGAAAATTTCAATATTACTAACTGGTATACAATTCGTGTCCCTGGAAGTGAAAATGAACTTTGTCTCTCAGAACTGGAACCTTCTAGTCTCTACGAAGTCTTGATGGTAGCCAGAAATGTAGCTGGTGAAGGCCAGCCTTCCATGCTTACTTTCCGCACTAGCAAAGGTAAGGAAGCATTATATATGCTGTACCTCTTTTCCTGGAGTATGTTTCAGTTCATGTATTCCATTTGTTGAAACTGCTAGTCCAACACTCAAACCATTACTCCACACTGGCTCTGCTAGCATAATACTCCCTCAAAAAGAGATGGCAGATATGGTCATGTTGGGATTCCATATTCAGCACTTGCTCTGAAATGGAGCTGTGCACATAGTTGTTGAATCTGGGTTGAATCCATTCATAAAAAGAGAGTTAGGTCACCTTTTAATAGACAGAAAAGGGGCTGATGTTCATTGATAGCTCCTTCTTCTGCTGCCCCTTATGAAAATATGCTGTGATAGGTTGAGGGACCTTCAGAACATTGGGGAAACATGGCACACAGAGCAGAAGGGACTAAGAGGAATTAACAAAAACAATTATCCTGCCATTTCCAAGGTTTCAGCCAGATCAAAGACCCTTCTGTGTAAATGCTTGCAATTGATCAACACACTTGCTACTGATCAACTTTTCTTCCCTTGGGGATTTTTCAGGGTGGGATAAAAATATTTCAATAAGTAATAAATATTACATTAAGTTTCTTGTGCATATTTTGCATGGGTTCAGTGCCATTGCTTTGCGACGTGGTGGCTTGCAGTACTGGCATTTAACCACTGCGCCACCAGGGCTCCCACGTCGCAAGTTCGATTCCAGCGGGCTCCAAGGTTCACTCAGCCTTCCATCCTTTCATAGGTCGGTAAATTGAGTACCCAGCTTGTGGGGGGCAATTAGCTAACACACATTGGAAACTGTTTAATGCAGTGTAGATGTGTAAATAGCTATTGCTTAAAACAATTTGTAAGCCGCTCTGATAGCCTTGTGGCTGAAGAGCGGGGTATAAATAAATAAATAAATAAATAAATTGCTTTCTTCATGCATAGGGCAAAATGCTATTCCAAAACAGTAAATATTATGTAGATAGGTATTTTTCATCAATTTGTTAAGCATATGTTCTCTCCATTAGAAAGATCACCATCCTCAAAAAACACACAAGTTCCCTCTCAACCAATTGGCATTCCTAAGCACTCAATTATTCAAGAAGGTGCAGTCAACAACTTTGGTGTTGTCCTTCCAGAATCTTCTCGACATAGTGGAGGTAGGTGCCATCATTCTCCTGATTTTCCCCTGTGTGTTAAATGGTACATCATGCAAGCCAGTTTTGAAATTAGAACTGATTCCTTTCTGAACCTTACCTTACTGCTGTTTTCCTGCAGTGTGAGGAGGCAGTCCTTCATGCTAAGTCTGCCCTTCCCTTGTGCTTCACAGGCAGGCCTTTCAATATTTCAATCATCCTTACCAACCTCCCCAATTCAAAGAAACATCAAACCCCTCATTAGACTGGAAGGACTATCTAACTCAGCGGGATGCCACATGTGCTTTACATGTGACAATCCAGGTTCACACTCAGGTATACCAGTTAAAAACAGTTCAAGTGACAGAAGATCAAAGGCTTTTGCGGCCGGCATCCATAGGTTTTTTGTGGGGTTTTTTGGGGCTCTTCCAGAACACAGCCTCACAGCCGGAAAACACCACCACCAAAAACCTATCTTGATAGAGTTGGAAGAGCAAGGGAATGCTGAGGATATAGTGAGCTTTGATTTCAGTAAGGCTTTTGGCAGTGTCACCCATGATATTTTTGCAGACAAATTGGCAAAATGTGGCTAGACAAAGCTACTATTAGATGAATTTATAGCTGATTTACCCTTGATTCCTTATTGTTCTGGGGAGAAGTGACAAGTGAGGTGCTGCAGAATTCTTTTGTCGGCCCAGTTATATTCAGCATCTTTATAAATGAGTTTGATTATGGCATGGTCACTAGATTTACCGATTACACCAAACTGGGAGGCATGGCTAAAACCTCAGCAGGTAGAATCAGAATTTAAGATGACCTTAACAGATTGGAGCATGGGGCCATGAATTTCTAAGAGTATGAGTTTCAAAAGGGCATTTGAAAAGGATCTCGAGGTCTTGGTAGACTACAAGCTTAATGTGAATTAATAGTATGATGCAGTGCCAGAAGAAAACCCCCAGTATATTCTAGTCTGCATCAACAGAAGTGGAGTGTCCAGATTGCTCTATTCTGCATTGATCATTCCTCACCTGGAATATTGTGTCTGGTTTGGAGTACAGTCTAAGAAGGATATTGACAAGCTGGAACATGTCCAAAGAAGAGTGGCCAAAATCGTAAGTGGTCTAGAAAGCAAGCTTGGTGAGCAATGGTTGAGTGGGTTGGGTATGTTTAGCCTGGAGAAGAGAAGGATAGGGTCTAAATCACTGATTAAAATTAAAAGAAAAGAGATGCTGTGCAAACATTAGGGAGAACTTCCTGATTATAAGTTTTTCTACAGTGCATAGGGTACTTCAGAATGTGGTGGACTTGGAGGTTTTTGAACAGAGGCTAGATGGTCATCTCTCTGGTGTGCTTTAGTTGTGAATTCCCACAGTGGAAGGGTGTTGAACAAGATGGCCTTTCCAGGGGTACCTTCCAGTTGTATGACTCTAAGGAGGCAATGGCAAACCCCCTCTGAACAACTCTTGCCAAGAAGCCCCCCCCAAAAAACCTATGATAGGTTTGTAGTAGGGGCACCATAAGTAAAAAATGACTTGAGGACACACAGCAAAGATATGAAAGTCCTCTTGAGTTCCTGAAGAACGGTAACCAGTCAGGGAGTGGAAATAAAGACTGGTCTGGATGGAGCAATCATCTAACTCTTATAAGATAGATTCATCTAACCATGTATCCTTTTGGGAGAAAGGGTATGCTCCTCTTTTGAATTAACACATTATTCTACAGGGCATTGCATTATCCGGCTGTAGGATATTAGAGCTGTGTTGGGTTGTCAAACGTACCAAAAGGTGGCAATATATTAGTAATCAGCAGTTTACCAAGGATTCTCTCTCTCTCTCTCTCTCTCTCTCTCTCTCTCTCTCTCTCTCTCTCTCTGTTGCCCCCTCATATTCCTGTGTGATTTAGTATATAGTAAGGAGGGTGCATGAGAATGTTGTCTTTGTCCAAAACCTTGATGTGCTCATGTAGAGTTCTATCACTTCACTTATCTGGCTAAATTTTACAGATACTTAGTTCTATGCAAGTCAAATTATTATAGTAAATCAATTTGAAACAGACAATTTAAAGTGTTTAAGTATATTCTGTGTCCTGTGTAAATAGTGTAAGAACCATTCAAAAACATTATCTGACTGAGTCTGGGTGACAGAAGCTAGAAACTACGATATCATTTTTTAAAGTAGTAAATGTTATAGCTTTATCAAATTAAACACCTCTCTCTCTCTCTCTCTCTCTCTCTCTGTGTGTGTGTGTATGTGTATGTGTATGTGTGAGAGAGAGTGATACACTTTACATGGTTTAAGTATGTGAGCCTGTATGTTAAAGACTGAAAGGTTATATCTGTCCGAATTATTATAATCTGCTTCACTAATACCACCTCTTTCCATTCTTTCTGTTCCCACTGCTGTCTAACTTCAAGTGAGTTCAGTAAGTATTAATATAATCTGCATGGTTTTGATTGCTAGCTAATTTATTTTTAAATGGGGGCTTTAAAACATCTTAATACCTAGTAACTATAGAAATAAAGCTTTCATAAGTCCAGGAATTTTCACTTTTAGGCCTTCTGTTGTGCAAATGGTTTGGTTTCTATGGATTAAGCTGAGCTTATTTCAGTACCAACCAGCAGATTACACAACTATTTCTGTGGTCATGAATTTAACCATATAGTTCTCTATTTCTGATGTGTGCAAATACTTGAAGACTGGTGCTGACATACATAGCCTAGGCAATAGACTAAAGCTGCGAAGACAGTGTTGGGTTTTTTTGTTGCTGTTGTTTTGTTTTTGATAAGAAGCTTTAATTCTTTCCTTTTTTGACAACAGAAATGATCTTCAATATTTGTATTCAAGGAAGGATTTCCTGAGATTATATACTTAAATTCACTTCTTTCTAACTTGGCTGAAACATGTGATTAAACAAAGTGGAGATGCAAAAATCAATTTTATATCCTATATGAAGCTTTCTTAACTTTCTGTTTTAGTACCTGAAGCACCAGATCGGCCTACTATCTCCACAGCATCAGAGACTTCTGTTTATGTCACTTGGATCCCACGTGCAAATGGTGGATCACCCATCACTGCTTTTAAAGTAGAGTATAAACGCATGAACAGAAATAATGAGTGGTTAGTTGCAGCTGATAACATCTCTCCTTCTAAACTTTCAGTGGAGGTTCGCAGTTTGGATCCAGGTATTAATATGCATACATTGCCCTAACTAACAGAGGTCATAATCAATATTAGTGTTACATTTGTATAGTTATAATGTAGCCAGTTTATCCTATTGAGCCATGAGTATTGTACCGAACAACCAGAATAAAATTCAGGAAAAGTATCATCCCTTGTGCCTTATGTCACAATGTTTTGTTTGGCCAACAGTCTGAGCAGCATTTTCATCTAAGCACAAGGTACATCCCTGACCATATATTAATATCCTAATTCAGTATGGAGATTGTGAATCTGTCACTTCTGTGGCTGATACCATGCATTCCACAACTTTTTTTGCTGGTAGAAAATAATATCTGATCTAGTATTTAGTCAGGATCGATGTTATTTACTCAGAAACAGAGGAGACATTAGGCAGAAACATCTCTTTCCCCAAAATATATCAAGCAGCACACAGAGTTTTGTTGAATTTTCTTAAGGGAAAAGGATAGGCACTTACCTTGAAACTCTGCAGAAGTATAAACAAACAACTGGTCTTAGCAAAAGAATCTGGACTACAATTAGATGACCAGTTGGATTCCTCTGTTGCATGCTACTAGGGTTTGCTTCTAGTGTCACCTGATACTTCCTTTTCCCATTTTTTTTCTTTACTCCCCCCCCCCCCGCCTTGTGAAAAGGAGCCTTATACAAGTTTCGTGTGATTGCTATTAACAATTATGGAGAGAGTCCACGAAGTTCTGCATCTCGGCCTTATCAGGTAGCTGGCTTCACCAATCGATTTTCCAACCGTCCCATCACAGGGCCTCATATTGCTTATACTGAGGCAGTCAGCGACACTCAGATTATGTTAAAGTGGACTGTAAGTATCCATTTCTTTTCATTTTTTAAACTAAAGAATGCTTCATGATCTAGGAAGGACATGTCTACTATGAAACAACTGGTTTCACTTGTATATCATGTTTATACCATTTTTACTCCTGCTTGGAAGAAACCACACACATAAAAATACATCCTGGGGTAAGCATTTTCTGCTTGCTTTAATGGCTTCTGGTGTTTTGGCACCACAGTTTTGAGGGGAGTGGGACAGGAGGTGTAGTATAAATATAGCTTTTCACTTGCAGATTACATATTGCCCACTTCTAACAGAAAAGATTTGCATGAAATGAGGTATATTAAATTCAGTTAAACATTGACCCAGCATGATGCAGTGGTCTGAGTGTTGGATTAGGATTCCAGAAGACCAGGCTTCAAAGCCTTTCTCAGCTGTGGAAACACACTAGATGGCCTTAGGCAGGTTACAGTCTTGCAGACTTAGAAGTCGTCACTGGCAAATCTCTGAATAAATCTTGCCAAGAAAACCCCAGTTGACTTGAAGGAACATAACAATGAAACAAATTCAGTTAAATCAATTTTGAGGTATAGACTTATGAAAAACTGATGGCATGTATCAGAGAATCAAATACTATAAACAGGAAAGTAACTCTTTATGAAACTTGGTGGCCTTTATTCATTATTGCAATATAAATAGTGAAGCCTACACTTTCCCAACTACAGATAGCTACCTTTAGAAAGATCTTTCATTTGTGTAAATTTTGTGAGTTCCTTTTTGTTGTCTCTGTGACTTGCATAAACAGGTCTTGTACCTGCATAGAGAGACCATGATTGGAGCTATTTTGGTGAGAACCCTGCCCTGGCATCATCTTAGTGTACCTATCTCAGCAGCCATGGAACTGGCGAAAGGTGCTGAGGCTCAGTGAGATAGGTTTGATGGGGAGAGGGGTAGGGCTCCTGCCAAAATTCCTGAGGTAAAGAATGTCCCAGTCATGGCTCTGCATAGATGCAAAACACACAGATGACCACTCAGAGAGCCAGAATTACACATAAGCTGTCTTTCCACCTCTTGTCATAATGAATCTAGAACATTTGTCATGTATTCCATGGCAAAATAATCATGATTTCTACAATTTATTTTTCTATTATTTGTTCATTTGTTCCTTTCATGTTCTGGTGTTATTACCTCTCTTCTGTACTTTTGTTAATTACTGTATATTTCTTTAAAAATGGTATTCAGTTGAGTATAGATAATTGCATTTAACGTTTGAGTTCTTAATAACTTGTGAATCAAAGGTTACAGTTCTGTATGTTATCAGAATACAATTAAACTACAGTTGTTCCTTCGTATTCGCTGGAGTTTGTTTCCAGGACCCCTCATGGATACCAAAATCCATGAATATTCAAGTCCCATTATATGCAACAGCATATCAAAATGGTGTCCCTTATATAAGATGGCAAAATCAAGGTTTGCTTTTTGGATTATTATTTTTTTAAGAATATCTTCAAGCTGTGAATACTTGAATCCGTGGATACCAAATCCGTGGATACGGCGGGACAACTGTAATTGAAATTCTGGATCGTAACTTCTATCCAGTTTATATTGTTTCTGATTGTTTCAAAGTTCACTTTAAGTTGCAGTCTTTCCACCTTACATTGTCTATCAGACAGCCACCCCTCCCATCACCACACTCACACCTCCCTTGTTGACTATAGCTCTAGAATTTGAAATGTTTTGATCTTTCTTTTCTAGTATATTACGTCAAGTAACAACAACACGCCTATCCAAGGATTTTATATCTATTATCGTCCAACAGATAGTGACAATGATAGTGATTACAAGAGGGATGTTGTGGAAGGTAAGTTGCTGTGCTGAAGGATTTTGTAAATTGTCGTTGCAGTTACATTTCCTCTTTTCCAAGGCATCAAACCCTGGTGTTGTGTCAAGAGGTCATAATCAAGAAGGCATAACAAAGAGACAGCTGTCTGCTGTAGACAAAGGAACAATGAGACATAAGAAAAGTATCATGTTCGAGGGTGGGGTTGAGGAATCCCTTACCCCTTCCCTTCCTGACCCCAGAGGAAGGCACTGGAAAACAAGGATAGCCTCCATAAATATGTCCATCTGGTCAGAAATTTAATTGTTGCTCTGAAATAAAGTAAGGACATTTTCAGACGGGGCCAAATACCCTGTTCCTGCCCTGCTACCTCCATTCCCGTTCCTGCCGTGGAATAGAAGAAAAATGTTCACACACTCACCTTCATTCCGTGGCAGGAACGTGCTCCCCCTCCCCTTGCTGGCTGGTCGTAAATGCAGCTGTCATAACCGGCAAATGAAATCCCACCCATTCTCATAAGAGGATGGTCACGCGGGAGATTTAAAATTTTTTTTTAAAAAAAAACAAATATCAAAACTAAAAACAGAGTACAAAAACACATAACAAAAAATACAAGTAACCCAGAGAGCGGAGGGAAGGGTGCCACTTACCTGGATGTCCCAGTTGTGCCCAGAAGTTCTGGGAATGGACCTCCCCATCACCCCACGACTGTCATCTCGCAACAGGAACAGAGCTCCTTTTCCCACACCCATGATTCCATGACAGACATAGAACAGGTATTTTATTCACGATTTTTCATCGTGAATACTTTCTTCCGGGAGCAGCACGGATGCAGGACGGAACAGGGTCAACGTCGTCCGAAAGGAAAATCTTTTCTCGACCCTGTTCCATGCCTGCCACGGAATATTGAGCCCATCTGACAATCTCCAAAGACACATTGAGTAAGTGAGAACTTGGAAAGTCAACATTTATATCACATCTATTGATTCAGTGCATCTACTCTAGTTGGGACTAGCCAGATTAAGCTTCTGAAACTGATGAAGCTTTTCTTTCTTGTTATTCCAGGGAGATTAAATTTAAGAATTTTGCCATTGCAATCAGGACTTCCATTCTCACTTGTAGTAATGGCTAACCACCTGTAATTCTGATGCCCATAGTTCTATTCAATCTAAGTAATTTCCTTATCTGTTTTTTTCCACCAATTAATTTGTGAAGTGTATTACTTTCCCTTTTCAGGCTACTTTTTTTCTATTAAACCAACATTTTCCCATTTTTGTGTTAGTTGTTCTTTAGTCAGCTCATTTGTTTGAATCTGTAAAATGTGGAAAATTATTGGTTGCTCAAATTATATGAATATTTAATGCCATTTTGGAGCTTTCTTAGTATATACACCAAAGTTTAAAATTGAACTTGGGAGCCAGCAGTTGCTAGACCACTGACACAAACATTCTCAGTTTTCATGTCTCCTGTTGGTGTATAAATACAATTTGAAAGTTGTTCTGTTTTAAAATCTGCTCTCAGAATTGCACAGAATGACTTTGACTGATCTAACCTGTCCACTCTGCTTTAATTCATTTGTGCACTGTTTAGCAGTAGCCTACTAAATGCCTTGTAATGAGTTGCATGAAATTTACTGAAGTCAAAGAGCTCTGAAGAAGTTGGCTGTTCCTTTTCTAACCTTTTTGGTACATAGAATGGGTGTTTATAAATGTTTAAGTGACTTCCACTGTTCTGTGAAATTTGCTTGTTCCTGATTTTCAGGTTTATGCATACTGACATCTTAGTTGAAGCCTGAAACCATTAGCAGCTGGTCTGCTGTACCAAAATGTGAACAGAAATTTGCATGCTGATGCAAGTGTGTGTGTATTAAACTTCTCTTTGCTACGTAAAATAACCACAACTACTTTTTAATTGTAACATCCATTCAGTCTCAACTATGTAAGGAAATTCTTAGAATGAGTCACATGTTGTGCCTTTTGAATCACTATAGTTTTATATTGTATTCATTTTACTCTTTTAATAGGCAATAGACTTTGACCAAGGATTTTCTGGTTACAAACATTCAGCTAGCAGAAAAGATTTTGTAATTGTGGCTTGATTGATAGCCTGAGGTTTCATTGTCACTTCTTGTTGTGACTTGTCTCTTGATACTGAGTCAGAACTCTTGTTTTTCTGTATATATGTTGCCACATGCTAACTTTGCTTTTTTAAAAAAATCTAGATGCTTGTATCCCATCCTTCACTACTTTTCCTTCTGCCTATTCAGCAAAAACACCATGCCTTGATAGTCACATGTGTTGAAACTTTGCATTCTTTACTTAGTTCCTGCAGATTTTTTTCCCTAACAGTAGCTGGAGAACAGAGTTTAAATACCTGTTCCACTGCTCATAACAATAGGAAGGAAAGCCTAAATCTGATATGATTACTGAAAGGAATTCTTGAGGTAGAATGAAAGATAGAGCTAAAAGAAAAAACAAAGCCTTAGGGAAAACTAGCTTGCAGTTCCAGGCTGAATATTAAATTTGCATCTGAGAATATGATGTGCAAATGTAAATGAAGGAGAAATTTGTTAGAGACATTAATGACCTTTAAGACTCTTCAGCAAAGTAATTGAATAGGCAGACTTTCATATATTGGTATGCCTTTATGCTAACTCAGTAGAGATCTCTGTGTAGTCAGTTCCAGTAAGGACAGTAGTCTTACGCTCATATTTGTAACATGCGTAAAGTCAAATTTAGAGGGGAAGCAAGGTTGTGCTGTTTAGCTACACACCTTTATTCCCCCCACCCCAAGGCATTGAGACAAAGGTAAGGTGGCGTACTTTGCATGTAAACTTGTACATGTATAGTCCTTCTCATACACTTGCGATCACTGGTTGATCAGAATTCCAGATGTTGGTGCCCTGTGCACTTTCATTATGCAGAAGTCATGAATGGTTTGAGCAGCTCAAGTCACACTTTTCCTCTCCCTCTGCATATGGAGCAGACTGCGTAATATGGCTGTGTAAAAACCTATGCCAGTATTAAGATCTTCTAAAGGGGCTCTCCTCTATGTCCCACTGTTGGGAGTGGTACTTTATAAGAAAACATAGCCCCTTTGGCAACCCATTTTTGGCTAGCACCAATGCTGGCCTGATTTTAGCACCAGTGTAAGGCCATGCTTTTTGTCTTGGTGACCATAGGTTTGTTATGGCTGATCTAATGTTGGGCTCTGAGGTTTTGCTGTGGCGTTATAATTTCATGACAAAGTGTCTTTATTGACTATATCTAGCCCTGAGATCATTAGCGTAGGTGCGTTAGAAATATTTTAATAAATATTGTAGTGCCAGTGTGCCCGTATCATAAACATTTGCATTCAGTTTTCATCCCCATGAGCTCCCAGGGGGCATGCTACACTGACCAGAAGTCACTTTTGCTTTACTTTATTTTCAGCCACTCTTTGCCCCCACCCCGCTTCCAATTTGGGGGATCTTGGACAATTAACATTCAGGTGATTTTCAGGCAGGGTTTTTTTTTGGGGGGGGTACCCAAAACCCAATAAATTTTGGTTGGGGGTCTTAGTGCTTTGGGGTATCCTGGAGAGCTTGGTGATGCAAAAAGTGGTTCAGGGCTTCATCTGCCCCACAGGCTAAACTCTGCCTAGCCTTGTTTTTTGGAGGCAAAAAGATGGAAAACCAACAGTAGCATACCAGGATTTGGCAATTGGCATCAGCCAAGAAGTGCACCCATTGTAGTAGATGGACTGGGGGAATGTCCAAGCAAGATTATTTTGTAGTAGTATGTTTTCCATTTTTGATCTGTGTGTGATGGGGAGGATTTCTGTACTTTCTATATTTTTTCTGTTTCCTTTGAATTATTTCACAAAGAGAATATCTATTTATACTTCTTTCTAGGCACAAAGCAATGGCACTTGATCAGCCACCTGCAACCGGAAACATCCTATGACATTAAAATGCAGTGTTATAATGAAGGAGGTGAAAGTGACTACAGCAATGTGATGATATGTGAGACCAAAGGTAAGAAGGGGCCATTAGGGGTGTGTGTGTGTGTGTAAGTAAACAGCAAATCACTAGTCACATATTAGCTGCTCACTATTCTTCTTTCTCATATCCATTAGGGATGCAGAATGTTTGGCCCTTCATATGTTGGGCTGTAACGTTTCATGATTCCTAACTACTGTAACTAATAGAGAAGGATCATGAGAGCTCCACCTTAACAGGGTCATACATCCCCACCCCTCTTATATAATAACCAAACTTTTAAAAAAACTGTGTTTTAGCAGACCTTTTTGACTTTGTGAAGAAACTGTTCCATTTTTTTGTATGCTATCCTATAGGAAATTTAGAGATATTTTATCAGGGCTAAACCAGAGAGGATAGGGAAGATTCTCATCCAATGCACAAAACCATGTTTTCAAATCAGATTTTACCCAAGCCCCATGTATCCTGTCACTGCTGTAAATGAAATGCTTCAGTTTCCTCCACACCTTCACACATGGAAAAATGAGCATCTGGAAGAGTGCAAAAGGCATATAAACGTGGACAGACTCATTCTGTTATATGTTGCTGCTTAGGAATGACTTGAATTAAATCCCTGTGACTACATTACATGCAATATAGAGTTGGTATGGGTTAAAGTCTCCAATGGAGAGATCTCCCTCCTATCCACACCTGTCTCCCATAGCTTTACATTTTAAGTTGACATCATTTGTAGCTCTTGGTGGCCTTCTGCTTGTGGCCAGAATAACAGTTGTCATTTTTGTTAAACATTTGTTTTCCCCCCCTTAGTGAAGCGTACTCCTGGAGCATCAGAATATCCAGTGAAGGACCTCAGTACACCACCTAATTCTCCTGACCGTGGTTTTGGAAGCAATGCTGGTCAACCAAATGGTCCTGTCCGGAGCAGTGATATGCTATACTTGATTGTGGGCTGTGTTCTTGGAGTGATGGTTCTTATTCTGATAGTCTTCATTGCCATGTGTTTATGGAAAAACTGTCAGCAAAATGTCATGCAGAGTATGTTATCTCTAGTATTCTTCATTCTTTTGCTGCCAACTCTTAAGAAGAACATTATTGCAAAGTAACCTTAAGCCTCAGCATTAATGTACATTTCAGCCATTGTTAGATCACCACTGAATAAATGTGACTATACAGTGCAACAAGGGAAGCAAAGTTATAAACACATTTTAGTCCTCATATGAAATACAGTGGATAGAGCCTGACAACCTGCCTTTGTTTTCCATTTCTGATGGAATTTCAGACTTTCTCTTTCAAAAGGGTGGTGATAGGTATAGCTAATGGAAAACTTTATTAACATCTGCTTTAAAATATATTTCTAGGAAAGGGAGATAATTCTTGTTTCTACATATTCCTTTGATATATTAAATTCTCATAAGATAATAGCAATTCTACTAGGTATATTTAAATCCTGTGATATATATTAAGCCTTTATGTAAAGTTTAAAAGAAGTGTCTTTATTCGACTGGACTTTTCAGAATCACCAAATTGTAGAAATGCATAATCAGTGTCAGCCAGTTGTTTTAGTGGTAGATTTTTGTTGTTTAAATCATATTGGATTATAACATGTGTTGTGCAATGTACGTGAAAAGTTGCACAGCTAAGCCAAAGCCTCCTCCATTTGCAACTTTTTAAATTAGTTTTTAAAAGTTTAAATTTTTGTTGTAATTGCTAACAGTGTTCTCTTGTTTCTTGCTCTTGCAGAGTACGACCCTCCTGGTTATCTCTACCAAAGTGCTGACATTAATGGGCAAATGGTTGAATACACCACGTTACCAGGCACAAGCCATATAAATGGTAGCATACATGGGAACTTTATTAGTAATGGAAACCACAGTAATGGCTGCCTTCATCTCCATCACAACGCTTCATCACAAGGCATCAATGGAATGAATGGGATCATGAATGGTGTTGTGAATGGAGGAAATGGTGTCTATCCTGGACACACCAACTCTCTGTCCAGAACACACATGGAATACGAACACACCCACCACCTAGGAAATGTAAGTGAACTCTACACTTCATAGGTCTGGTTCTTCAGTGCCTGAATTCATGGGAGTATTAGGGAAGCTGTGTTAAGTGCTCTACTTAACAAAAATTGCAAATATCTATATTCTAGAAGTTTCTTGAAACTGTGGTTTTTGGAATCACTTTGTTGGAATTATTTTACTTCTATTATAAATTGAATATTTGGGACCCTTGTGAGAGGATCTGGCAAACAATTTAAAATAAACTTTAAAAGTGATCTCAGTGTAGACATTACAGTGGATTTGGTGATTTGAATTTAGAACATGTATATTCACTGATAAGCTGTGCCCCCCCCCCAACCTTTGTAGAACTCATGACCTGTTACTAGACTTTTAGGAATTGCAATGTTCACATTTTAAAAACTGTTATTTAAGTAATCCTTGTGGTTTTCAAAGGTCTTGAAAAGGTGCATTGAAGAGCCAAACAAAACAAATCTAGACACATACATTCTGTTTCAGCTGCCATAGTTTTAAGGACCCTTCCAGGTTTTTCAAGGCTAATCAATTCACAGTAAGACTCCATTGGGGAGCATTGTGTTTCTGTTACGTTTCTGCTTTATTTATATTATAAATGCAACTTATCCGTTGATGGATAGGTATCACTCTAGTGGGTGAATATTCATGTTTAAATAGATCCCATATGTTTTTTTTAGAAATAAAATGAATTATCTGAAGACCTTGAGCTCATGATGGATTTTTTTCTAATGAAGCTTTTGTTTCTGGAGACATTGCCTGTTCTATTTTAGAGTGTTAATTTATTGTTCATAAAGTTAAACTGATTTTAACAGCTGTCTGTATTCATAGTTTGTTCTATATATTTTGATCTAGAGATAATGTTCCTTGTACCTCTTCCTTTTAAGTTGGGGTCTGAAAACGCTGCTGTTAAGCGACCTTGCATGGCTAGATTCTGAAGCCAATCCTTTTTTTTTTCTTTTTTCTTTTTTTTTTTTTTTGTGGTAGCTTGGACTTCCCACTCTATGTCAAACTGGATATATCTTAAGGATGGGGCACATAGTTTAGTGCTTTCAAGTCATTTCTGATGTATGGTGACCTGAAAACAAACCTATCACAGGGTTTTCTTGGCAAGATTTGTTCAGAGGAAGTTTTGCCTTTGCTTTCCTCTGAGGCTGAGAGAGAGTGACTTGCCTAAGGTCACCCAGTGGATTTCCATGGCCAAGTGTGGATTCAAATCCTAGTCTCCAACATCATAGTCTAACACAAAGCTTCTTAAACTTTGGGCCGTTACCTCATATGCAGTCACGTAACTGAATATGGGGGTCACGGAAAATTTGGTAAATATATATATATAAAACCTATTTTATATACCTATATAACCAAGGTCACGTAAAAATTTCTTGGGCAAAAAGGGTCACAAGTGGAAAAAGTTTAAGAAGCCCTGGTCTAACACTCAAACCATTACACCATCCTGGTTCAGGTGGGAGGATGCATAGATATAGGGAGAAATAATTTAGTTTGTTTTCTTAAAATTTTGCTTTGGTGTGGTTCATGGTTAGTCAGTCTAGTAACTCTGGTGAAAGTAACTGGCTATAATTGTTCCTCAGGCTTTCTCAGTTTGGTTTATATCATAATGGTAGTAATGGCACTTAAGCTTTAGATACCCTTCCCACTTGCTTAAATTAGTATAAGATGTTGATTTAGAGATTGGGGGATTCATGTCATGTAGGTTACACTCACATTCTTTGACTTACACAGATTTAACCGTGCCAGAACCTGTAGCTTTACATCTGGACTGTTTCCTCAACCCTATTTCAGAACTCATTCTTAAGCAATGATGTTTATTACATTTCAGTGTGCCAAAACCCTGGGTTAATAACCCTCCCCAAATTCCTCTCTCTGGTCTTACTCTGCCACAGCATAATATTTGTTTTCTAGACTTGACTTCATGTCTTTGAGAAAGAGAGACTGTGATCAGGACTCTTAGTTATGAAGAAATACCCAGTTTCATGTTTCCAGGAGAAATTACTTGTTTATTCAAAATTTATGTGCATCCATCCCACAGTTATCCCTGATACAGCTGAAATGACATGATCTTTCATCCAGAAGTGTACTGTACTAGAGCCATAGTATGCTTCTATGCAGAGGGAGGGGCAAACAGGACTATTGTATGCTTTGGTAGTTGAATACAAGCACCTTATTTCATGTAGAAACACATTGGCATTCAGGCAAGAATTGCCACTTCAAATAACTTTACACCTTTTGTATTCATCTTACTTCCTTGTTGTAGCACTCTTAAATACTGAAGTACCCATGCTCTTCAAAGGACAACCAAAACACTGATTCTAGATGTGTCAGAACATAAGCATGTGGTGATCAATGATTCCAGGCCCTGTGAAAATAAATGAGGGCAAATGTGTAATTGTGTGTGCAAGGGACTATTCCAAGGACTTAAATCTAAAATGGGTATTAGCCAGTTTCCTTTTTTAAATGTTATTTGCTTTATTCTCATTTTTATATTTGCACTTCAAGAAAAAACACTTGAATTTTAAAATCATGTCTGAACTTCACATGTAAATCATTTTTCATCCCTTTAAAATGTTCCAAAGTGTAAGACTTCTGTTTTCCTAAGCATTTTAAAGGGCGTGTGTTGAACTTGAGAGACACACACTCTTCAAACTTAATGAAAGCCATGTGTATTTTGCTTGGCTGTCTACCATACTAGAATGCAAAATATAAAGTGAGAATCTCTCCTTAAGCTTCTAATTTGTCTCTTTTATCTTATAGCAATCCATGAAGACCAAGTAGTAATGTGGAATTAATTTTGTGTGTCTGCATAGTACTTTCTCTTAGAGTTCTTTGGCTCCTTCACAGAACTACATTTCCCAGAATTCATTGATGTGGGAAAGCCAAAAAGACTAATTGCATCAGCCTTACCTTTGACTTCAGCTTATAAAACTGTCTTTCACACTCATTTGTCTGAGTAGTTAAAACACAGATTTTTATAACCACCTGCACTGCCCATTTTCAAATGTTCCTCAAATCTGCATCTACCTAGTATTCAGCACTGAGGTATGTGTTAATCTGGGCAGTTCTATTTGCAAAGTATGCTTCAGCCAAGACCAATAGCTCAAAATCCCTCCCCCATCCATCACTCTTGGCTGATGAATAATTGCATCTGTGCAAATACAGAAAATTTCAAGGTGAACCAAGCTGATCTAATCAAAGTAATCGCAGGAAAATGGAACAAGTTTATTCTATCTCATCAGCAACGCACACAGCATCCTGTTTGTCCAGATAGACACAAGTCTCCAATGAAGAGGAGCTTACTTACACATTAGCCGTCTGCATGTAGAGCATTTTCATCTTTCTTAAATTAGATCTGGACATTTCAGGGTAAAAATAGGGCCAGATAAATTGCTGTGTACATAGCTAAGCAACAGCTGTTTGCTTTGCTTTGCTCTTGCACTGAAATTTCTGGTTTGTAAAACAGAACTTCTGGGAGTAGTGTATGCCCTGTCTTTCAGATGAACTGCAGCCTTTGTTACAGTCTGGAATAAATTCTGTTGTCTAGTTGTCTCATAAGGAACCCTTAATATAAGTGTGCTGATTCTGATACAAATTCTCCATACAGGGTGGTGAAATATACACACCAGTGCCTCAGACAGACCCTTCAGAGTGTGCCAATTGCCGAAACTGTCGGAACAATAACAGGTAACTATTGGAATTATAACAGTGAGAGAAAAGTGAGCATATGGGTTCAAGTTTATCCTCAGATTACTTGCTGCAACTACAGTCGTCCCTCCACGTTTGCTTGGGTTAGGGGCACAGGGCCCCTGCGAAAGTGGAAAGAACACAAATATATCTACCCCCCCCCAAAAAAAAAACCACAAATTTAACACACACAAAAAGTCATGGAGTCATAGACTCAACCCACCACAGATACTTTCGAGGCGGCGGGGGTTTCTTTCAAGGCAGAAGTGGGTAGCTGCCTCTGCTGCTGCCCTACGCCATTTTTATTAGGAACTTGCAAGCCTTGCTACGTGTTTGCAGTCGCTATCAGTCTTGCAAGGCTTGCAGTTCTTATTAAAAATGGCATAGGGCAGCAGCAGAGGCAGCAGCAAATCTGCAAAGGTTAAACCTGCAAATGTGGAGGGACAACTGTGTATATTTTAGTGGTTTTTAAGAAGACTTTGCTTGTTCTTTTTGCTCATATAAATATAATCCCAGATTTATTTATAAAATATGCTGCATAATATTCTGGAAATGGGTATACTAAGACCCTGCCAGCTTAATTATAACTTGTTCACATTTTTAATACTTTTTCAGTCTAGAGCCCACTACAATAGCATCTGGTATTGTTAAAACCACATCTCATTTTTATGTTAAAAAACACATTTCATTTTGCTGCTGAACATGGGTGAGGGTAGTTTATCTGCACATTAAATTTCCAGTGGTTTTTTTTAATACTATGCTTTCAAAACATAAATCAAACAATGCAAAGAAGGGGTGAGCATCAGTCAGAAGTGGCCTTTCTCACTACTCACCACCCAGTTAGTATTGTGATTAGGACAGGAGGTATAGGGCTGCCATCTTCCTTCCTCTTTGGTCTTCCTACTACATCACATCATTTAGTCTTCTCTCAGTTCATGCCTCATATGCAGCGTTTCATGTAGCTTTTCCGTTCATCTTATTATATGGAAATGCAATAGACCAATAAGTAAGGCCTGTCTTCCTTCTTTCCTTGCACATATAAGACCCCAAAATAGGCCACCGCCATCCTGAAACTTTTGTACAGAGTATGTAGGGGAAATATGGTTCATTTTGTATACCTATGGCTGCAAATGTTAACTCTTTCACTGGCAGAATTTTGGTGCAGAGAAGAAGTTATGACACAGAATTCTGGGCTTCTTGAACTTGTATTAAAAGACCAGACACTGGCATCTAGATATTTTGGTATGTTTAGTATCTCTTTTTTTAAAGAAGTACTGTATACATACCTTTGTTTGAGGTACCTGAGTACCTGTTTCCTTAGGCCTCAGCTAAATGGCAAGCTGAGTATCACATTCAATCTTCAGAAGACAGCATCACATAAAATAATTGTCCCTTCCAGGCAGTGTCTCTTCATCATCTGCTGCTGCCCAATTCAGTATGAAACATTAGCTTAAAAAATTAAAACCTTGTACTGTAATAACACTGTTCTCCTTCAAAGAGAAGAGCCAGCTTGGTAAGGGCATTTTGTATGGCTCCAGTCAGGATTCTTGACAACCAGAAATTAAACAACACTTCACTGAGGGTTTACATTATCTTCAGGTTTATATAAAAACCATCCATTGCCATAAAGTTGTTGCCTGCATTAACATTTTGTTTTATGCTAACATCTCTGTTTTGTGAGCCATGTCTCTTAAAATAAGCATATTTCATCCTAAAATAAGCAAGTTCTTACTGTATAAAATATAACTCTGCATACTAGTCTTAAAGAAAAGGTCCCATGACACTAGCAGGCATGTTTTCCTTGGGTTTGTACTTTGCAGGGCAGACTGAAATAGCGTGATTTGGCCATATGCATAACCAGATTATTATCTCTTCAAAGCAAGAACAGCCCCTTATCCAGTGCTAAGCATTATGTATACAAAAACTTACAACTGGTTCTTGAACTAAAGGCAAGCAGCCTCATTCTTGGGATGGCACAGAGGAACAATCCACTAATCTGGCTAGGCAGGAGTCAACATTCTTTTCAGTTTTTACTTTTAGGACCCCTTTCCCATCTCTGACAGTTTTTTATATCCTGCCCTCCCAACCTATAACTAATAAATACAGTAAAAAACCTGATGTGATTTTTCTCTTCTTTGATTCAGTTAGGATAGAATTAAATATTGAGGAATATGAAGACCGGGGATCTAATGGTGTCCATAGATTTGAGAGAAGCATACTTCCAGATCCTAATGATGCCTCTGAACAGGAGGTATTTGAGGTTCCAATATCAGGGCAAGCACTACCAGTTAAAAGCTCTTTGGATTGGCATCAGCCTTAAGGGTGTTAACCAAACTGCTGGTTCCCTTGTTGGCATACCTCAGGCAGAGAAGAGTGCAGCTTTATCCCTATCAATGGCATTTTGCTGAAGATGAATGCAAGAGACAAGATTGTAAACAACTTGGAGTTGACATTGATGATCCTGGAGCATTATGGCTTCTTAGTCAATTATGAGAAAAGTCACTTAACACCAGCTACCTTGTTGACTCACTTAGGAGCTCAGATAGATACCAGGATAGATTATTTAACCCTTTCAAAGGAAAGAAAAGTCAAATTAAAGCAAGAGATAAAATATGCAATATTTTTAGGTGTATGAACGTGATGTGGTTAGGAACAAGATGCATTATACAGTGAAATTGGCACTTTTTTATTTTATTTTATTTTATTTTATTTTATTTTATTTAGTTATTTATACCCCACTCTTCAGCCACAAGGCTATCAGAGCAGCTTACAAATTGTTTTAAGCAATAGCAATTTATACATCTACACTGCAAGAAGCAGTTTCCAATGTGTGTTAGCTAATTGCCCCCACAAGCCGGGTCCTCATTTTACAACCTACGAAAGGATGGAAAGCTGAGTGAACCTTGGAGCCCTTTATATGAGAACAGAATTAAAATGGTGGCTGAAAGATGCCAGTCTGGACACTATTGGTACAAGACCTCATACAAGTGATAACAGATGCAAGCCTCACTATTTGGGGGGCACATTACAGAAATCAATCAGCACAAGGTTATAGAGTGTGTTAGACAAGATGCATAATATAAGCTATTTGGAGTTAAAGACAGTGCAGTTGGCTCTGATCAGTTTTGCAACACTGGTGCAGAGATGTCATACTCAAGTGTGAATGGACAACATGACAGTCTGAGCATATATTTCCAACTGGGGGGAGGTCTTCATTCACTCCCACTGATAGCAGAATCAAACATGTTGTTCAAATACCCCAAGACAAATCTCAAATCCATTTCAGCAGTCTCCTTGAAAGACAAGCTGAATATTCAGGCAGAGTTCAATATATCCACTATATTATGCAGCATTTCAGCTTTTAAACAAATTGTAGGATCCCTTTCAAATAGACTTACTTGCTTCTGCCAAAAATTAAAAAGCCTCTTTTCATTTGATGGAAGCAAAGATGCAGAAGCCTTCAACACATTAATGGTGCCTTGGCCAAAGAGTTGCCATTATGCATTTCCACTGATTCAAATTCTGCAAAGGATGCTTTGCAAAATTTAACAGGAAGAAGCATCTATGTGTTGATAGCTTTGCATTGGACCAGGTGTCCACGGTTCCCCTTATTAGTTCAAATGTCAGTGGGTCCTCCACAGAGATTGCCAATATACCAGATCTCTTAGGTTAGGGACCCATGAATCAGCCAAGTCTGAACTGGTTGAATCTGACTGTTTGGGATTTGAACATAGAGTTTTAGAGTTACAGGGTTACTCATCAAGGGCTATTGGTACTATATTGGTCTCCAGAAGGAAGTCAACTCAAAATATTTATAACATGATGTAGAGAACATTTGGAAATTGGTGTAAGTGCTAACAACTTGAGAGTGGAAGAAGTGGACATTAAACATGTCTTGTAGTTTTTGTAGGATGGACTACTTAAGGGGTTGAGCCCAAATATCTAAACAAAACAGGTGTTGGTGCTATCAGTGATTCTTAGCTATGAAGGGATCCCACTGTCAGCACACTATCATATTAAGGGATTTATAAGGGGTGCAATGCAACAGTTACTTCATATCCAACTATTCATAGGTTCCCAACATTGGACTTGAATTTAGTTTTAAATAGATTTACTGATTCTCCATTTGAACCAATTAGGGACTCTTCCTTAAGACTGTTTATATTTAAGGTAGCTTTTTCTGGTGGTAATAATCTTAGCAAGAAGAGTTTCTGAAATGGCAGCATTGTCAATTAACCCAAATTTATGCAAGTTTGAGTGAGGCAGGTTAACATTGATTTTAGATCCGAGGTTTCTACCAAAATGTATTTCAGTGAGGGGAGGCAAGGAGGCAATGTATTTTCCAACTTTCTGTCCACTATCAAAACACCCAGTAGACCATAGGCGGCATATGGAGGCAAGGAGAGCAGTTAAAGTTTATTTGCAGAGAACATTGCAGTTTAGGCATTCCAAGACCTTATTTGTCTCATTTAATACAAGAACATTGGGTCATAGAGCTTTAAAGACTGTAATTGCTAGGTGGATTAAGGCTTGTATTTATTTATGTTATGATTATGTGAACAAGCCAAGGCTGAAGAACGTCTGGCCTCATTCAACTAGGTCAGTGGCTACCACCACTGCATATGCTGTATTTAATGCATATGTGAAGCAACAGGTTGGAGACAGCCAGCCACCTTTATAAGGCATTATAAGCTAGACAAGTATAAATTGTCACAGGCTGTATTTGGTAGTTTTTTATTTTTATTTTTATTTATTTATTTATACCCCGCTCTTCAGCCACAAAGGCTATCAGAGTGGCTTACAAATGGTCAATTTAACAGTTCCCTGTATTTGGTAGGACAGTGCTTCAAGCAGTAGTTTTGTAAGTTCAGTGTAGTCCCACCCAGAGATAGGGGCTTGGGTATGTCCCAGTCATGCTGGATTGCTTCTCTGTGCCATAAGAGAATGAATGTTGGACTTCCCATAAATGATCATTCTGGGATGGCAGGAGAAGCAGTCCACACCTGCCCAGGTAGAAAAAGGGGAGGGGAATTAAAAAGTAGGGTTTTGGTTAGGGATAGATAGTGAAACTGAAGGAGAAGGAAAAGGGCTCCTAACAACAACTGAAGAGAACGTTGACTCCAGTCTACTTGGGTTGTCATGTAGGAATTAGCCCAATCATGGTGGATTGCTCCTCCTGCCATTCCAGAATGATCATTCACAGTAAATCCAACCACTCATTTAATTTGTTTACTTTTGTAAATATTGTTATTTGAAATGAGGTCTGTGTGCGGCTATGGAAACTGAAGAGTTTCAAGTGCATAGTTTAAAGGGTTATAGTTGGCTTAAGGGAAACATGGGTAGAACTAATAGGAGTAAAGATAATCCAAGCACTGATGTTATTGGAGATGATATGGTCATTAGATGTTTCACCCTTCCTCTGTTATAAAAGATGCCGAACTTTAGATTTTCTTTGGGGGGTTTCCGGGCTGTGTTCTGGAAGAGTTTACTTCTGACAAGTTTACATAAGGACAACTAAACGCAGTTTGCAAACACGAATCAAGGAACATGAGAGACACTGCAGACAGGGCCAGCCAGAAAAATCAGCAGTAGCAGAACATGTTATAAACCAATCTGGACACAAAATGTTATTTAAAAACACAGAAATTCTGGACCAGGCCAACAACTATCATGTCAGAATGCACAGAGAAGCTATTGAAACCCACAAACACCTGGACAACTTCAACAGGAAAGAAGAAACCCTAAAAGTAAACAAAATCTGGCTTCTAGTTTTGAAAAACAATAGAATCAAAACTTAACACTTACAAAGGAATTCCACCCAGGGACAGGAGAATTTCCAGAAGATAATGGCCTATCAACCAACCATTAGCCAAACAGAAGCTAATCCTCCTTGCATTTCTATACCCAGAAACTAACCATTCAAATACACAAATTTACATATACTCCCCAACAGGGGTTCATAGTATATAAACTCCACACACACTCCTACCCAACCATTCTCTGAAGATGCCAGCCACAGATGCAGGCGAAACGTCAGAAGTAAACTCTTCCAGAACATGGCCTCACAGCCCAGAAAAAAACGAAAGAAAATCTATGGATACCGGCCGTGAAAGCCTTCGATTTCACATGCAGAACTTCCTCATCATCCTTCCTGTACAAGTGTCTTTTTTTAAAATTCACATTGAAATATTAAAGTGTCATGTGTCACAAGCATTTCTGTGCATGCACAAGAATTCTTTAGCATTCCCATTCCAGTTGTAGCTTGTGTTGGTGCATCTGGCTGATTTAGACAGACTCTTAACTTTTCAAGAATGACTTCTGGGGAGCATGAAGGGGTGTATTGGAGGAGAGAATTTGGACATCCTAGCGTATGGGTGGAAACTAAGTTAACATCTCTTTAGATCTTGCCTTTTTGCATCTTCCTGATAGTAAACATTCTGCACAGTGACTGGCTTGAGGTTCTTGTCAATCTGGAGGAATATTTGGAATGCCTAGAATGAGTACTAGAGCTAATTTGGACATGTTTTGCACACTGCTGACCTTTCTGGGGCCTTAGATCAAATAAACTCATTATTTACACATCGGCAGTAACATTTAACTGTTGACACAACTTAAAATAAACCTGAAGTAATCGTTGCAGGTTATAAAATGCACCCCCTGTGTTAACTGTATATATTGAGTTTAGTGGTCATGCAGTAAAGGGGAAAAAACCTCATGCAAACCCTTTTAAGAGTTTTTTTGTGGCAAAATATAGCAAACTTGTGTGAAATTTCAATGTCAGCAATTAAATGGCTTAGACCTGAGCCATTCTTAATTCCTTTGCTGTCAGCTTAAGTATTAGGTATGTCTATTAAATAATGAGACTGATACAATAACCCATCTTTATTTACATGTATTACAATTCTAACGCTTGTCCCCTTCAATATACTCCCCGTTCACACTCACACACTCATGCAGTCTTGTTTTCCACTGGTTGAAGGTGTGGAGCAGATCAGTTTCTGTCAGCTGTGTCAACACATCTGCCATTTTTTTTCATACTGCATCAACTGACTCAAAATGTGTTCCTTTAAGCACTGATTTCACTTAAGGGAAAAGAAAAAAGTTGCATGGTGCCAAATCTGTTTAAGTGTGTTTATCATCCAAAAACTGCTTCACAGAAAGTTCTGTGTGAGCAGGTGCATTTTCTTGAAGAATGAAACCATTTTCCCACAGTTCTGGCCTTTTTTCCTGACTCTTTCTTTTAGCTTTGTCAAAACTGCCTTATAATAATGCTGGTTCACTGTGCTGCCTTCTGGAAACCATTCTGCCAAAATTACGCCCTTGGTGTCAAAAGCAACATTGAGCATGGCTCTGAATGTGGACTTGCTTTGATGTGCTTTTTTCATTCTTGGTGATGATGATGTTTTCCATGTATTGACTGTCATTTTGTCCCAGGATCATACTAGAAGATCCAGGTTTCATCACAAGTGATGATTTTTTGAAAAAGGTTTGGGTCTACCTTAAGTTGCTGCAGAATGTCACATTGTTCAACTTTTAGCATTTTTCCGGCACACAACAGACAGCACAGCTGCTTTAAACGACAACTGACACTTAACTGAACTGCCATGAGTGTTGATGTTTGTCATGCACGTTCAGACATGTTCAAGATCACCACTCAAGCATTCACAATCCGTTCTCCCTGATTTGTCTGAAAGGTAGAAACACAGTCTTGTTATTTAATAGACAGACCTCATAAGCAGAGTTTCTAAAATAGTTTGTTGTGTTGTAGAACCCTGTTAACAACTCTATGTTGTCAGTTCTAATTTTTTTCTTGGTATTTATGCAGTGCAGCCTTTTTTTGTGTTGAACACTCATGTAATGGCAATCACAGGATTGCACAACCTGTGCCTGTAGTTACCTGTGTTCTGAGTCATTTGAATGTTTAGATGTTGAGTATTTTAGACACACAGAATAAATGTTAATTTCTAGCCTGCAGCATAGATTCAGGTTGGAAGGGAAACAAAAAAAATACTTTGAGCTTGTAGTTCAACTCTAGTTTCAAAAAGCCTAATTTTGCAGTTCTTTTAATTCTTTCTAAAATGCAAAAAGGAATGTCTGCTGTTGTGGTGTAGCCATAGTGAGCATTTTTGTCCTTGCCTTTACATTATGTGCACTTTATGTTCCACTGCATTTGTTGTTTCCCCAGAACTAACGGGCTCTTTCACCATCAGGGTTAAGTAGGGATGAAGTGACCTCCCTATGTTAATTGGATGAGACTAGCGGCTGTTTTGTAACTTAGTAGAGTTGTGCAGGGCCCATCTGGAAACAACAGTCCTTAAGCAAGATAGTGATGAAGAATACGATGGAATAAATATTGCTTTGTTTAGTGAATATAGGAGGAAGAGTTTGGGAGGATTAATGCACAGAGTCTAAAGTTGTGGATTTGGAGCTTCCTGGGAGACTTGAAAAAAAAACTAATGGAATAGTAGCGTCACAGGTGCAGGTTGTAGTATCCACAAGAAGGGTAAAAGCAACTAGTGCCTGGAACATCTCTTCCTTCTGAGAGCTTAACTGTTGTCATGTTCAAGCAGCAGCTACATAACATGTTGCTCAGGTTTTGTCTTGTTGGGTCAGCCCTTCAAGTAGCCAGGTAGTCCCTATTAAACTTAACCAGACAATAGAGTCAGAGTGACCGAGACATGGAGAAAGAGTAACTTTCCTGCTGAGTTTTTTGTTCCAGTCCACGGGTCTTGACATACAGCAGCAAGATGTATGCTGCTCTGTGTTATTTATACACTTCCATTGTGAAAAGAGTTAAGAGACCTACTATGCTGTAATTAATCCACTGTAATCAAAATATGTTAACTTAAAGGTCTCTCAGCTTTTTTTTTTTTTAAAGGTTAAGGCACCCTGAAAGGTAGAATATATTTAAAGGAGAGGGCATGCTGCACTGGCATGTCTTTCAAAACAGAATCTTACAAGTTGTGGTGATTGTCTATATGAGCCTACTGTTTGTGTAAATGAATTTTATCCAGATTCTTTTCTTTCTCACTTTACATTCCTCATACCTCCTATGTTCATCCTGTTATGGTCTAACCTCTTAGTCCTCATCACCATGCAGAACAACATCTATGTATGCCTGTTTACTCATATTAATTAATCTGTTCACGTACATCACTTTTAAACCTTTCCTTCTTCTGTTCTTCCCCTTTCTACAGTGTCTCCCCAGCAAACAAGAAGGTTATATAACCTTCTTGTAGCAGGGAAATTTTAAAAAAGAGATATTTATTTATTTGCTTACTTGCTTTTGTAAAGTGCCCAGTATGTTGTTGACACTGTCTTAAAGTATTTATAATTATAATGCTTCTTCTGTGGCCAAAGAAAGTTCTGTGTAATAAACTACAAAGCCAGAGAGAGAGAGAGAGAGAGAGAGAGTAAAACTAAATATTATGTAGCTTCAGGATGTATTTTGACAGCCATTGACAATAACTGGCGTGATTGCCAAGGGAAAATTTAAGACAGTGCCATATGTTAATTATATCATTTGTATGTGGTAATTATGGAGAGCAACCAAACCATTAAAGTCCATGAAAATTGAATGAAGACATGAACGTACACACTAAGCAGTAGTTCAGTGATGGCGAACTTATGACATGCGTGTCAGCACTGACACACGTAGCCATTTGTGCTGACACATGACCATAGGCTTCCTCCTCCCCCCCCCCGCCCACAATCTCACCACCCTCCCTAAAGTGGCGATCTGGGCTTCAAAGCCTCACTTTAGGGAGGGGGGAAGAAAGTGGCAGGTGGGGCTAGGAAGCCCCGATCGCCACTTTTGGGAGGCTGGAGGAAAGTGGCAGGTGGGGCTACAAAGCCCCGATCACCACTTTAGGGAGGCAGGGGTGGAGCCTCCCCCCACCTTGCCACCACCAAACCTGAGGGCTGCCGTGCTTCCCCAGAGCCGCCTCGGAAAGGCCGTGTAAGGTGGCCAGCGGGCAGGACTCTGCTGGGGAAGGCGGCGGGCGAGCGGAAGGGTGGCTGCCCAGCCCTTCCCCGGCCTTCCCAAGGTGGCTTCGAAGCCTCAGAGCCTCCTCAGAAAGGATGGGAAAGATGGCGGGTGAGTGGAAGGGTGGCCGCCCGGCGTTCCAGAGGGGCTCTGTGGCTTTGAAGCCATGGAGCCGCCTCGGGGAGGCCAGGGAAGGTGGCGGATGGGAGGAAGGGACTCTGCCCAGTCTCTCTGAGGCTTTGAAGCCTCGGAGCTGCCTCGGAAAGGCTGGGGAAGGTGGCGGGTGGAAGGGAGGGACTCTGCCCGGCCTCTCCCTGGTCCTACCAAGGAGGCTCTGAGGCTTCGAAGCCTCGGAGCCGCCACAGAAAGGCAGGGGAAGGCAGCGGGCAGGTGGGCCTCTTGTTTGAGCCCAGGGCACCACGTGCAGCTTCTCCAATGGAGCCCTCCTAAATACCTCCACACAGGGGAGCTGCCAAAAGAGGGAGGGGGGAGAATGCACGTGTGCATGTGTGTGCACGTGGCGTTGTGGGGAGGGGGAGTAAGTGCTGTGAAGGGAAGAAGCCAAGGGTCTGGGAGCCGAGGAGCTGCCCGCGTAATCGCCCCTAGGTTAGCCGGCAACACATGCTCTGCTGCATGGCTAACTCAGGACGGGGCCTCCGAAGGCCCTGTCGTCACTTTCGGTAGGCCGGGGGGGAGGAGTAGCGACGGGGCCTCTGGAGGCCCCGTCACCACTTTGGGGAGACCAGGGAAGGTGGGGGGGAAAAGTAACTACGGGGCCTCCGAAGGTCCCGTCGCCACTTATGGGAGGCCGGGGGGGCTGTTATTATTCGTGGATTTTTCACATTCGCGGGAGTCTTTAGAACCCAACCCCCACGAATGTGACTGTACATTTTGATTACTCAGTTGTCACATGAGTTGTGACAACTCATTAATTATTAATAAACAATTAATAATATTGTTGATTAAACAGTAAATAGCGCAAAATAATGTTTTTTCCTCAAAGTGACACACCACCCGAGTTATGCTCAGTTTTTTGGCGACATTTGACACACCAAGCTCAAAAGGTTTGCCCATCACTGCAGTAGTTCCTCTGCTTAGTGAAAGAGGCTCTTTTTGTTGTGTGCCTGTAAGTCATTGTTTCCTACTTACAGCAAACCTATCAATGGGAGTTTCTTGGCAAGATTTGTCCAGAGGGGGTTTGCTTTTGCCTTCCTCTGACTGAAGCACTTAATGTAACCTATATCTCCAAGCTTCAGGTGCCTTTACAGCTATCCCTTTAGAGAATAAACTGTCTATTGTAGGTGCTGTTTAAAAGTTATAGGAGAGGCTGGAATGAAGTATCAAAATGACAGAATATTTCTGCTACATCAGCATTAATGTTTTTATCATAGTTTAATGGACATATCCTTTATAGTACATATGCTCTGGCTTAGATTTACTGTTATTAATTTTTTATCATAATTAAAAGGGCATATTCTTTATAGTATATGGGTTTTGGTCACAGGCTTTTAGTTCATACATCTTGCCTAAAGAGATGTGGGACGATGTGGTTTTTCACTAAATTTGTGTTTGATTATAAATAATATATAGTAAGTGTTAGCATTTAGCATGACTGTTGAAAAAACATGTTGATAACTGCCTCAGTGTCCTTGCTCCAGCTGCAAACATTTATAGCACTGGCAGTTTCCCAACACACTGGATTAGTGCTGGGCTTGTCTACAAAGGATTTTAGCTGTAAACTGCCTTTTTTGTTGTTTGAACACTAAGTAGCTTCAGCTATAAGGAAGTGACTTCCTTCTCTGCTTCACTAGCATTTCACAATCCAAAATAAGAATGGCTGAAGGTTCTTTCTGGGAAAAGTCAGAAACTGTTCTCACTTTCTAATTTTCATAGATGAAGAATTTAATATTGTATGTAATCTCTCCTTTAACCAGGGATTAAGTTACCAATTCAAAAAGCAGACTTACATTTATTTCTTTCATTGAGGTTCATTTACTATATTTGCAAAGTTATCCCCATGGAAAACCTACAGTGCACAGCAGTTGACAAGCAATGTTTTGTTTTGTTTTAAAGTAGTATAATACACAGCTAGTTAACAAAACATGACTTGTGTATGAAGTTTAGTTTTTTATGTTTTGGTTTGTTTGTTTTGTAGGTGTTTCACTAAGACCAGTGACACTTTTGGCAGCAATGCTGTACCTGTGATGCCTGTCATAGCACCTTATCAGCAGGACAGTTTAGAAATGAAACCATTGAATCATGTAATGGTTGCCATGTGCTTAGCATCCACAGTCCCTGGATGCAATATTGAGACAGAAGAAGAAGGCACGGAGAAAGTGGAGCCCCCATCTCCTCAGGATTCTTGTTGCCAAGAAAATGTGAATCTACTCAATACAGACTATCAAAAAGGTATGCTGGGGTTTGGGGAAGCTGGAAAAATATAGTTGGCTTCCAGGTGATTGCTGTTTGCTTACAACAGAACAGCTTAACTTGACCCTGTGTAAAGCAATATTAGACTGAGATCAAATACTTCAGTGTCTTGTGGTTCTCTGTACACACCATGGAAACCAGTGCTCCAGTGCCTTTGGGATGCCTTGCTAGATTATGAACTTTTTAAAAAAATGGATTTAATCCAACACTCTCCTCAGATTATGTTGTGATGACTGATTTATTCTGTTTGCTTTGCTTTGCTAATTTATTTAAATCTCTGCCAGGACCACCTTTGGCTGTGATCTTATATTTCAACAACTAAGATTAATCAGTCTTGTTGCTTAGGCAGAAGAACTTCAGGAAAGGGCAGGGAGAGTGGAAGAGATGTTGATTCAGCAAATGTCAGTCTTGCCTCTCAGCCAGTCAGAGCTTGCATAAAGGCTTTCGGGGTCTGGATGATCATTGGAGTTGTAAAAGTAGTACATAAGCAGGTGCTAATATTTGTGCTTTGATTTTCAGAGAACAATGCAAATTTGGAAACGTCCACTCACATGTTGAGCTGGAGCTCCCTTATTCTTCAGCCTCTTTCTAAAGACTGCAATGAACAGAAAGAAGGGACTTCAAATGGTGTTTCGTCAGACAATTTGGGGGGCCTTCAGCAGCTCCAAATACAAGAGACCTAAGGGTGTGACTGATGTTGCCCACTTAAAGCCAGTAACTGCACAGCAGAGTCACTGAAAGGGACTGACAACCAGATGTTAATTATAAGAATTGCTATTTATTTTTTGATAATAGTGTCTCATGAATGTATGTTTTTCAAAGCCTTATGCCTTTCATATTATTTATGCCTTGAGAAATTCTGGCTTTCTTCCCCCAGGGTAAAACCATTATGTCTATCTGAAAGTATGTAGTAACTACAAGAAACATATGAAAAATGATATTGCCATACGGCTGAAAAATTAAGTGAATGCGCTTATTTGAGTAATTTATATCCAAATTGCTTTGATGTTTATAATTTATAGTTTGAGGAGACGTAAACAGGATGGTCCAGTGCAAGTGGAAACAAAACAGTTCTAAATAATACCAGTTCCAATATTAACAATAGTTACTATTAATGAATATTTATGAAATTATTAGCATCTGAATTCTAAACAACCTAAAATGAAGCCGCTGCATATGCAATGGAAGTGTATCAATTTTTGCTTATCATGAACATGGAGTAGTTCTCAATAGTTAGGGTGGGAAGCTCTTGCCATGCTAGTTCCAGAGAGCAAGAGGCATGAAATGGGCAGCGTAAAATTACTGGAGCGTGAATCATTGGGAGAACCATAGGTGGTCCTTACACCTGGGTAGGTTGAGGTGCTGGTCCTGACTATACTGTACCAGTGCCCCTTGTTCCCATTCATTTTGTCTCTTAGTGTTCCATTAACGTAGCCTTTGGTTGGTTTATGTCTTTTAATGTCACGGTAAGGTGCTATACAAAACTACAAAGGATACAAAGGATAACTTGCCTGTGAAATAAGAAGGTTGCCCAAATGGTGCTAGATGGGAAAGGACTCTGCCTCCCTAGTTTTCAGTGTCTATTTCTAAGGATTTTTAATAGGTAAAAAAAAAAAAAGTTATAGTAGAACAAGAGTGATCAAAATGGAGAAGATTCAGAATATTTGTACAGATTAATCACAAAAAGTTTAGTACCTTTTTAGTTGTTACTTTCCATGGAGTAATAATCAGAGATGAGTTTGGAGAGGAGATGCCATTGCACCAACTATTGCTAATTGTGTCCTGGGACACGTTCATTAAAAACAAAGGGTGCAGACACATGCTGTGTATAAAATCCTTATATACTGGTCATCAGAGGGTTGGTTGAGAAAGAGTGTTGTACTTTGTTTTGTAAATACACTGGAACATGACACAATCAACTATAGATGTTGAGGCCTCTGATGAAATAGGTTAGCCTTCCTTTATCTTAGGTACAACCTTCAAAACTGAATCTTTTTTTTTTTTTGGACCTTCCAAAGTTTATCATGATTATACTGTATTTTAAAACACCACGGAACTTGGAAAATAGGGACCAAAAAAAAGGGTACTGGGATAGAATTGTTGCAGAACAGGTAATACTCCTGCTACATTGCTTTCCCCAGTTCTATCCTGTGCTATTAAAGTGCCATGTCAACCTTGCTTCTAAATTATGCAATAGCTGTATCTGTAGCTTTAAGAAATCTGCCTGTTCCTTAGAAATAGCTGAGGGTGTGATGTCTGTGTCACAAGGCTAGCTGCATATTTCCCTCCTCTTGCCGTTATAAATAAAACAATACTTGTAAAACTTTTCCAGGAATCAGAGGCATATAATTTTAAATTTACAGTTGCCCCACAGCAATATGAATTCATTTTCCTAGCTAGCTTGAGCCAGGAATTAGAAACACCCAATTTGGAGAAGGGGGTGGAAGAGTAGAGAAATTGGCAAAGGTGTGCTTATAGAAATTGAAAGCTCCTTCCAAAAGAGAGGAGGAGATACCCCACAGGTGTAGTTCCCCCGAATAATGTGTGTGTGTGAGAGAGACAGAGAGAGTGTGTACATGAGAGAGAAATGGGCTTTGTATTTTTATAACTTGCAGCAAATGTCAAATGCTGTGTATGTATATAGTGTGTGATTATTTTATATAATATATGATATGATGTATATTATATTGTTTTATAAATAAGGCTTCCTAAAGAGAATTTGCTGTGTTAATCTGGATTACTATGCAAGGACACTTTTTCTGATAGCAAGTTGGTACAAAATTTGACTCGGCTACAGAAGGTCTTTTCCCAACTTAAGTTGATCATGGCTGTAGACTTCAAAGAAGTTAATTTTCAGTAACCCTAGAGAGGGGGTCATATCCCTGTAAATTAGTTTGACCAGCTGGTTCGGGCATAAAATAGATGCCTCTCCAGAAAGCAAGAATATCAAAATACATTTGATGCGGGAATTCTAGGAATTCTGGCATCACATTTCAGTCACATAGAGCTACTTTGTTACAGGAGACCCTAGGCAGGTAACCAGAGTTTTTAGACTTTGAATTGAGAGTCCTGTTTGTAGGCTGTGAAAGAGTCCAGTCTGTCCTATTAGCAGAATCTCATCAAGGGCTGCTTTATTTATATTGTGTGACACTGTTTTAAGTGTTTTCCCTTTTATTGTATTTTATTTATAAAAGTTATATATTGCCTTCATGTTATAGGAAGATTGTGTGTTTTCCCTCCAATCGTAGATGCACATAAATCTTAGAAAGCTTACAGGTAAAACGGTTTGTCAGGTACAAGTGTTCATTCACTTTCCACTCACAAATTCTGACTAGTACTTTTATGTCTAGGAAACTAGAAAAATGGCCCTTAGTATTGTAGCATTCTATTTCAAATTCTGTTGTCATTGCCTTTTCAAAAATTCACTAAATACGGTAATTTTGTGGGCCTTTTTAAGGACCCCATAGTACTTTGATTAATCGTCAGGCATCTTGCCTAAAGTTCTTTGAAATCTCTTCTTCCAGCAGCTTTGGAAGCAGGTTGGCAAGAAGCTCATTGTTTCATTCTCATTGAATCTTAATCCCTATTAAATTTCTCTTCAATTTTCATATTCCTCATGTGCAAAGTTTACTGTCGGAATAGAGTGCAAAGTAAGTTCTGCATATCTGTCACCAATTATTTCATATTTAGTGTATGTTTTCATACAAAGGAATTACAAAATTATGTTAATAGCATGCAACTAAGGCAAAATTAACTGCAGCACTTTTGCCCAATATCACTCTAATGCTCTATTTTGTTCACACCTTGGCTTTTGACTCATCAGAAATGCTTTTGACAATTTAAAAATGAGATGAACTGACACATCTGTTGGACGTATACAGTAACTAACCATGTCATGCATTTGAGGAAGTAGACCAAGTCTATGAAAGCTTATGCTACAACTTCTTTCTCTCAATTAGTCTCAAAAGTTCTACAAGATCCCTTTTCAATTGATATTCCAGACTAACATGGCTATGTCTTTGAATTCTAACCATGTCATGTCATAGGTGCAGCTTGCTGTTTGGCTTAAAGGGTCTCCACCAAAAGTGTTCTTAATTCTCATACTAAACATCTAATTTGCAAGTGTGCCAAATTGAAATCTGTGTGATTGTTCAGAAATATGGTGCCAGTATCAGTATCCTCTCAAGATTCGTTTTAAAAAAAAATCTTGAACAACTTTCCTGATCATACAGCTCTGGAACAATTGGTCTTAAGTCTCAAGATCTCCTCCTGCAGTCTTTGAAAAGTTACATTGGCCAAATAAAAGTATTGCTGTCTGAGCAACAAGTGTTCTTATATTTGTTTGTTTTGCAAATAATGATTTAAAGATGCATGTCTTTTGTATCATATAGAAAAATACACTATATTTTCCTTTCAAAGTTGTAATAGTCTGTTTTAAATTTGTACATATGTTTAATTGATGTAGTTTGGGGCAGGATTTTCCTTGTGTTTTTAATATTAAAGAGAATGTGCTGCTTTTGTCTTATGTCAGTTGTAATAATTACTACTGGTGGTACAGTCTTAGGTTGTCCAGAATTAATATCTCCTGGTACAATACCTAGCTTGTTACAATTTCACACAGCTTTGAGGGAGATGGGTCCCACATACATTTCCTTGTTCATTATAACATATACACATGCCATAAAACAGAATGAGTAATGGATAGCAGTGTTTGCCCTGGAGTGCAAGCAGCATTTGCAGAACTCTTTTCATTGGTGCCCCTAGCTATAGTGCTCACTCATATATTTTCCCAGGGTCCATCAAAAACCTTTCAATTTTCCCAAGCCTTTATGCTTTTGATCTGTTTTGCTTGGGATGAGTTTATGCTGTGTTTATAGTTTTACTGTTTTTTAAAACTTATTTTTAACATATTTTTATGGTGTATGGGTTTTTAATTGATTGTAAGCTACTTTGAGTATGGCTTAAATCCTTTTATTAATGCCACTTAGAGTACACTTACTGATTCAGTTGGATGGTTTTACAATTCAGAAATGTACTTAGCGGGTCTACCTTGGTTGAAACAAGCAACTGTATTTAGGTTAATGTATTTGATATAAGTAAGTTACCGAAAAATGGCACCATTAAAAAAAAAAAACCTGGCAAAGGGGACCTATTAAACCAGTGAAAGAAACGGTGGTTTGCCTTCCTCAATGCAAAGATGCTGAATACCAAGGCTTTTTGCCTTCTAGTCCCAGATGCAGAATTTACTTTGGTTGGAAGTAGTGGTTTATGTCTGTGTTGCCTGGCTGGACAGGAGAATGAATGCAATCTCCCACCAGTCCATTAGACCAGCTGGTGAACAGAATCTCAGTAAGTCTTAGCTTGAGCCTTATTTGCTGAAGAGACCCATTGTTCCAGTTGCTTAGAACCACTGTTTTATTGGCCTAGGCAATGTGCTAACAAGAGATGACAATGTGCAGATTCCACAGCAGATGAGGTAGGATGGATGCTCAAGGGTCTGTCAGTTCCCACACTGTCTCCCCTTGGGAGACAATGAAAGGAATGTGTCCTGCAGTAAAGTAGCTGTTGACATCCCATGTTCTGCAGACAGTGGATTAAGATGAAGGGGGATTAATCTGATGAAGTCAGTATGTCTGTTAGCACGTGTGCCCCTGTTTCCCCTTTCTCATTCCTTTGAACAATGATGAGCTGTACAAATTCTTCAATCCATTCTTCTGATCACCTCTCTCTCTCACACACACACACACCACATTAGCTTAGCTTTGGAGTACCAGAAATCACTAGGCTGACAATACACTATGAAGCTGGAAATGGCTGCAGTGGTTCCAAAAGTGAGACATTACTGAGACTGGCCCAGATTCTGTTATATAATGCTGGTGGTACATCAAGTTCTGCTGGCATTACGTCTGCCTCCTGTCGCTTGAGAAACCAGGTCACATTCTCACAGCCTGTTAGTGGTGGTGGTAGGGAGAAATCCCTTACAATATCTGGAAGAAGAAAGCTGTCATCCTCCACAACCTCAAGTGGAGGTTGCACATGGGATAGAGGATCATTATGCCAGGAGGTGCTGAATACCTCCTTCCACAATGACTCCAAAAGTAACAGGATTGTATACCAGTATATGTTACGAACAGAATTCTGCCTGCAGTATGGCAGGTGCAAGTGGGTTTCAGGATGTTTTAGGGGATATAACCTTAACTTTATATCTTGAGCTGAAGGTTTCAAGTAAGCTGTCAACAAATTACTAGAAATAATATAAGGTAGGGGTGGAGAATATCTCTGTGGACCTCTAAATGTTGGATTCTAACACCTGCGAAGAGCAGCCAACATGATTAATGGTCAGAGCTGGCAGGATTTGAAGTCTAGTAGTATCTGAAGGAAGAACCAAATCTAAGCTTAAGCAGCTCAGGAAGTCCTATTATTTGGTCACTGATGTACCAAATTTAAGCAAAGGTGCAATGGAGAGGGGACATTTTGCTGATCAAGCACCTCTTTGCACGCTCAAAGGATATGAATGTTCATAACCTGGTATCTTTTATCTAAAGGATTGTGGACAAAGTAGGGGGCAGGTCTCTGTGTGAGACCTTGCAGTATTCTCCAAACCTGATGAGATACAACTGGGCTTGATAAGTTACGCCAGCTTTCCTCAACATAGTGCTTTCTAGATTTATTGAACTACAACTTCCATGGTCTGTGGTGAGGTCCAGCACAATTGGAGGGCACCCCATTGGGACTGCTGGATGAATGGTTTGACTTAATGTGTCAGAGCATTAATCACCACTACACTGATTTGATTGTACACTCCCATGTGATCTTTAAGCACAGGGCAGGATATAAATATTTAATAAATTATAAATGGAAGAAATAAAAATACATTGGAGGTTCAGGAGGAATAGTACTCCTTCCACAATTGCATAAGAGCAGCTGCATGGCTCCCAGCGACAGTTCGGTCTTCAACCATTTACTGATCACGGGAGTGCTAAGCATTATGGCTGTCCATGCACACCCAGCAGAGGAGGAGCAGCCTTTAATTCACTTACCACCATCACAACTACCATCCCACACACAGAAGGGTGATGGGTGCTCCTGTACATGGGGCACAAAATCACCCAGACGGTGTCCTGCTGTAGTCAGTGGTTGGTGGGCAGAGCTGTCCCTAGGTGCCATCTGGCTACCCTTGCATATGTAGGGAAAGGCATCATATGCAAGTCAGTACTGGATACCTCCTTGCACAGTGCCCAGCAAAGTGCTTGTGCTGACATTAAGCCACCAACAGGATTACGGCCAGTGTGTCCATCTTTGCATTGAAAGGCTAGATTGACACAAAAAGGCAAAAAAGTTCTCAGCAATTGAGAAAGAGGTATTCCACACTTTAATGTTCATGCGGGGAGGGGCGTAGGGGTGCAACATCTTTGGCTGAGAGTTCTTTGTGTGCATGGGTTTTAAACAAAAACGTATGAAGGAAGCTGGAAGTGACCTCTAGAAGGAAGGAGACAAAGAGAGCTGGACCAGCCTAGCCTCACCCCCCATCCCAACCGAATTGCTTAATTAACACAGCAATTAAGGCTAACTGATAAGTGAAGAAAGCTGGAATCAGTTCCGTAGAACTGAGCAACTTGCTGCCATTCTGGCTCGCTCTTTGTGTATGAGCAGAACTAAAAGCTAACAGGGAGAGAGAAAGGGTGACAGAGTCAAAGCTGCAAGTGAAGAGGCTGAACCCCTAAAAGGAACTTCTAGATCTCACATTTCAATTGTATTTTTAAATGTTAGTACTTATGCCAATAGTTCCCAAACTTTAGCCCTCCAGGTATTTTATACTTCAGGTCCCGGAATTCTTGACCGTTGGCCAAACTGGCTGTGACTTCTGGGAGTTGTGAAGTCCAAAATACCTGCAGGACCAATGTTTGGAAGCAACTGGGTGATGTCTTTTATTCCAGGTGCAGCCCTTTTTAATTTAATGTCAAATTTAACATTAGATGACCTTGTGGTCATCACCATCTCCAAACATTTCTAGGCTCCATGCAAGATGCCTACTACCAAGTCAGACAATCAGCTTCAACCAGAATAGCCAACATCTGGTCAAGGATGATGTGGGTGTAGAACAACCAATGACCCATAAGACATACTGCTGGGGGGATCTTACCTCCTACACACCAGTGACTATAGGAAATTGCAGCCATGTCTTGGAAGCTACCTTGCTGCTATTTAGAGATACCAAAGCAGCTCTCCTTTGGTGCAAGACTAAGTCATTGAGCAAAACACATTTTCACAAGTTTGAGCATGAATGTATGAGATCACTGTACTGGGATGTCCAACTGGGAATTACTCACCTTGCTAACGTCCTTCTGTTCTGGCTTGGGGATCCAGTTGGACTTGCCAGTTTGCCTCCAAAAGCCAGTGAGGAAGGGCTCATCTGTGAGTCCAGGTTAAGCAGAGATGTCATCACTACTTCAATAGATTAGCAAAAACAGACTTCTTACTCCGACAACCAGCCTTCCCAGTGATTAACTGTAGTTTGCTGTCTGATCCCTTCCATCAGGAATGAAGATAAAAACCAGGTGGGAAGGGAGGGAGCTACTGCATAGAAATGTACACTCTTCTTCATTACAGATTGAACATACACAAAGGGGACTTTGTCAGCCAGATGGAGGGAAGATCAGCAGAGGCAACCTGCCCTGAGACGTCTATCAGCAGGAGCTTCCATTTCACTCTGCTTCTAAAAGGCAGTTTATCAGCTAGCCTAGAAGCTGCCCATTGGGAAAATCAGGAGCATCTATCCCTACCCAAAATGGTAGCATTACCATTAGATTGGTATAATTTCTTTTGTGAGACTACAGCTCCCAGAATACCCCACCAGCCATGCTGTCTTGGGGGATTCTGGGGATATAATTCCTCAAAGTAACTTCCAAGCTCTGTGTTTTCCAGTCTGGGATTGTGCTTCTGTATTATTTAATCATTTGAATTATGGTGCTGGGGGAGAGTTCTACAGATACTGTTGAAAAGACAATGTACCCCAGAGCAAACTGAGCCCTCGCTAGAAGCCAAAATGACTAAACAGAAGCTGTCATGCTTTGGAAATACCATGTGATGACATGGCTCACTAGAAAAGACAGCAATGCTCTGTAAAGTGGAAGGCAACAGGAAAAGAGGGAGTCTGCACTACAGGTGGATTCATTTAACCAAGGAAATGATACCCCTGAGTTTGCAACACCTGGACAGGGCCGCTGCTGAGCAGGACTCTTAGTAGCTCTTGTTCATGAGGTTGCCATAAATTGAAGTTGACTTGACAGCAAGGAACAACAAACAGCCATCTTTTACATGGAGGGCTAAAAAATAATTTGTCAAAACTGTTCATAAGGAGAGAAAGAAAAAAGAAAGAAAATTGGTGGGGAAACTAATGGGGGAAAATTGGGGGGAGCATTCGTATACCTTGCACTGGGGACTCCCTGTCTGGTCAACAGGATAGTTTGGGCAACTTCTGTAACTTGCAGACTTACCCACTCATCTGAGCAGCCTGAATTTTACATTCTCTAGCTCACACTCCCCCACTATGATAGTTATGATCTCTTGCGCTAATATGAACAAGCATGTTCCTTGGAGATACAAAATGGTGTTTTCTCCAGCCAACCTCAGTAGCAAAAAGACAGGCCTGAAGGTTCAAAGCTGGTTGGCAAGCAAGTAAAATATAAAGCTTGAGGTAACTATTACCTTTCATTTTCTGTTTCCATGACCACAATTTCTTTATGTTTAATAGTAAATGATGCTTTTTAAAAGTCATATAAACCCATATGTTCAGTGGTAGGGACATGCTTTGTACACAGAGGCCAAAACACTATTGGCTGCCATAACTACACTAATACAGCAGACTGTAGTATTTGGGGCAGTAGTGTAACAGCAGAGGGAAAATGCCTGTGGGTGCTACAATGGCTGGGGAAGGGGAGAGAAGAGCAGCAAAGCCCTCTGGCCATCAGGGCATCTTTCTCTCACAATAAAGACAGCTTTCAATGCTGCACTCCAAATGCCACTATGCACTGCTCAAAAAATACCTTACACTGGCATAACACACTATTACACCAGCATAAGATACAACTGGATGCTGACCAAAAGATTCCTGGTTCAGTTGTCAGCATCTCCAGTTATGGCTGGGAAAGATTCTTATCTGAAACCTATAGAAAATGCTGAGCTGCAGGGACCAGTGGCTTGATTCAGCATAAGGCAGCTGTCTGTGGCTCTCATAGGCTCATTGCCATCATATTCATGTTTTCATCCTTTTGATTGAGTTAGAAGAAAGAACAAACACATTCTTTGCAGGAGTTGGCAGGTTAGACAGAGCTGCCAGCATTCTAACTTGGCAATGGAGTGCACTTTCTTAAACAAAACAACTAACCCTGTTATGTCTATTGGATTTGCTTTTGAAGCTGGTACAACCCATCAAATCCTACTTATCAAGTGACCCTTTAGAATATAAAGAGACTCTAGTTTTCTAAAGGAGCTCAGGCCTACCCATTGACTTATTATCCCAAGTACTTCCCACTAATTTCACACCTCCTTCTAACAAAAATAAATATATACTTCTATGCTCTCAGTGCATCAAACTGTTTAACAGCAGCATCAGTGACACCAATAATCAGCAACAGCCTCCTGCACACTTACTTAACAGACAAAACCATCAGCCTCAGCTGGATAACAGGGCTGGGTGTCCCACTTGAAATCTCTCACCATTTTCTGAAGCCATGTGAAAACCAAAGTGTCTCCTCAAAGACTTCCAGACCAAAAACTGCCCTGTTGGCTTTTACTGATAGAAGGAAAGGAGTCACTAGTCTGTCTACAGGCAGGCAGTTTGTGGATTGTCCACAGGCTTTGTGTTCAGCATTCCAGCAAGGGTGGATAACATCAGAGATAGATGTTCTGAGATGGCCTTCTGCTCCTTCCCCCACCCCAAGAGGTAGAAACAACAGGACCAGTGATGGACAGTTCCGGCCCAATTCAAGGCCTGGAAGTACATCGTACAGTCATTCCCGTATCACTAGCCTTCCTTGGAGCTCCAGAAAAGCTCTCCGCAAGCTATTCTTAACTGACTCCCATGGAATCAGATTTCCCAGGAGTCATGGTGTTGCTGTTACTGTGATCGTAACATTAACTGGAGTGTCATCGGCAGTGGGTTCCGGAGCCGAGGCCGTGGCATCTTCCAGGACAGCTGCAGGATCCTGTGGGCTCCCAGTAGCTTCCTCTGGGCTACCTTCTGCAGAAAGACCAGAATAAACACCCAAAGGGTAAGGTCCATGCCACAGGGCAAGGGCAGCAAATAGTGTGTTTGTGGGAGCTGCCACTGTGCTTGCTCAAGCAACTGTGGTGCAAACAGCAAAGTGTATTGTGGCACCTTAAAGACTAAGACTGGAGTCCTGTTGGGGCAATGCATGCTCATAAAGTGGACTTGCGTCCGCGGGAAATAGAATTGTGAAGATGTGCAATGTCTGTATCCAACAGAGAGCTGCTGTAAGGCAACTACATAGCAGAGCTGGCAAAAGAACCAATGTCCAACAGGACTGAAGTGAATTGGGACCAATATGCTACGGTCCCTGACGTGCATCAGGCCCATAATGCACGTCAGGCACTCTTGACAGTGTCCTCTTATGCATCTTTGTAATTCAGTAACTGATTTCTTAGCACCTCTGCTACTTAGCTAAGTGCATGCAAATTGATATGGAATGGAAAGGTCATACAGGAATCTGGCCAGCTAAACATGATCAGATATAAGCTTTCACAGACTGAGGTATGATTCATCAGAGGAATCTGATGAAATGGGCTGGAGTCCACAAAAGCTTGGGCCAAATGAAATTATTTTTTACGGTCCCACAAAACAAGACAAGGAAAGGAAAAGACCAATAACTGGGGTTCCCTGGGATGTCTCCTCTTTGGAGATTATCACACAAGGCTAGGAGAACTAGTCTAACACTTTTGCATCCAGCTACTTTTGCTAGTTTGCTTATGAATATTCATCCAGTACCTTTCTAGAGAAAATCTTCTTCTCATATTTGAATATGCTCTTAATGTACTGTTTGTCAGTTAAATTTCATTCTCAGCCAGGAACCTGTAGGGTTAGCTTTCTGGATTACTGTAGCAATAAAGCTTTCTGTTTTTAATTCTGAAACTGCTGGTTACTGAGTCGGGAGATGCCAGCGCATGACACAGGGGTACTGTCTCTTTAATAGTTGTGTGGAAGAGAGAAAGCCAGCAGGTGTTGGTTGTTGCACAAGCTTCACCTGCTCAAAGACCCTCTTCTGCACAGCCACTAAAGAAAGACACAGGAGCCCTGGCCCTTATTTCACCTGGGAATCTTATTTAAAAGGATTGGCATACAACAGGATAAAACTCTCTTCTGTCACATGTAAATATCTGGTGCTGGTGCTGCTAACAAAACAATCCAGTGAGTGTACAAATGCCACCCCTGTTACTGTTTCTTTCCAAGCAAGACTTGTGATTAATCCAAAGGCATACCTGCCGATGTTTCTCCAGCTGTTGCAGTGGAAGGCTCGCCAGCTTCACCATCCAACCCAGTAGCTGTCTCAGCATCTTCTGGAGTGCTGATGTGTTCACGAGCATCTGCACCAGCCCTAAAGGTGGTGGTAGAAACACATGGGAAGCGTGACACACAAAGAAAGGATGCCCAGCCAGAAATATTGCCTCAGTATTCAAGTGTCTACAGTTGTCCCTCCATATCCACAGATATGGTATCCACGGATTTAAGTATTAACGGCTTGAAAATATTCTTTAAAAAATAATAATCTAAAAAGCAAACCTTGCTTTTGCCATCTTATATAAGGGATACCATTTTGCTATGCCATTGCATATAATGGGACTTGAGTATTCACAGATTTTGGTATCCACAGGGAGTCCTGGAACCAAACCCCAGCGAATATGAAGGGACAACTGTATTTGCCTTCTCTCATGCACTGCCACACGCAGTGACTAGAGATCTGTGCATGTTCTTTGGTATGTCAGTTCAATTGAGAAGTTACTGGATTTTTTAAAAAAAACAAAAAACCAAAAAAACTAAGGCTGCAATTCTAGATCAGATACTTGGGAACTGTCTAAACGGTGAAAATACCACTCATAGAATTTGCTTGGAATCCTACCTGTCTGAATGGGATCCAGCACCAATCCACACTATTCAGAAGGGGGGGGGGCAAAACAGCAAAAACAACAGGGCAAAAGCCTTCACAGATTTCCCTGTACTTTTTCAAAAACCGTGAGGATGGTGCACATTCCTTCTTGTTTGGACTATTGAACAACAACAACAAAAATCGAAGGGAAGCACAAAGCTGATTGGCTGGGCAAGAGTCGGGGTGGGGCTTGCTAGCAGGGAAAGCGCCCACTTGTGATGAAACCTGAATCTTCCAGTATGATCCTGAGACAAAACAACAGTCAATACACTGGAAAACACTATCACCACCAAGAATGAAAAAAGCACATCAAAGCAAGTCCACATTCAAAGCCATGCTCAATGTTGTTTTTGACACCAAGGGTATAATTTTGGCAGAAGGGGTTCCATAAGGCAGAATAGAGAACCAGCATTATTATAAGGAAGTTTTGACAAAGCTAAAAGAAAGAGTCAGGGAAAAAGGCCAGAACTGTGGGAAAATGGTTTCATTCTTCATCAAGACAATGCGCCTGCTCACACAGCACTCTCTGTAAAGCAGTTTTTGGCCGATAAACACATTACTACACTTGAACATCCTCCATTGTCACGAGATTTGACACCATGCACCTTTTTTCTTTTCCCTTAAGTGAAATCAGTGCTTAAAGGACACATTTTGAGTCAGCTGATGCAGTAAATAAAAAAAATGGCAGATGTGTTGACACAGCTGATCAAAACTGATCTTCTCCACACCTTCAACCAGTGGAAAACAAAACTGCATCAGTGTGCGAGTGTGGATGGGGAGTATATTGAAGGGGACAAGCATTAGAATTGTAATACATATAAATAAAGATGGGTTATTGTGTCAGTCTTGTTATTTAATAGACAGAGCTCGTATTGTATAGTTTTATATTTTTAATATTATTTTCTTCCATCTGTGTGTGTGTGTGTGTGTACACATTTATTTAAAATTGTATGCCTTTGTCAGAACACACTGTTTTTCGTTGTTTTATTTTGCAAAGCACTATGACCATCAATGCACTATATAAATAAATGATAATAACAATAAAACAACATTAAAGTCAGCAAAACACAAGGGGTGGAATATTTGTTTCAACTCAGACTGTTCTCTAGGAACTTCTTGACTGACTGATGTGTTGCCCTCCAAGTGTCATTAGATTGCAACTCCCATTGACCCTATTAAGCATAGTCAATGAAGACGCATGATGGGAGCTGCAGTCCCACAATATCTGGTGGGCCACAAGTTGTCCTCCCTGGTGTTTACGAAAAAGGGAAAATGAGAGATAACAAGAAGCAAATACTACTTACATTCTGAAGAGCAGGTCGTGTAACCCTGTGGAATAATAAAGCACCATTTTAAGAATTATTTTGGAAGAGCAGCCAAGTTAAACTCCAGTGTTAAAAACCTGCACAAAATTGCTCAAGGAAGAGTTTCAGCAATGGAGTTCATCTCAGAGAGCCAATATAAGTCTCTTCTACACTACACGTTGTGACATTTTGATACCACTAACTTTCATGGCTCCATCTTATGGAATCATGAGATTTGCCATTTCATGAGGTATTCAGAATTCTCCGCTGGAGAATTTGAAGTACTTCACCAAAATACAAATCCCAGGATTCCATAGGATGGAGCCATGAATGTTAAAGTGGTATCAAAGTGATACAGTGGTGCAGTGGTTAAATGCCAGTACTACAAGTCACCATGTTGCAAGTTCGATTCCAGCGGGCTCCAAGGTTCACTCAGCCTTCCATCCTTTTGTAGGTAGGTAAAATGAGTACCTGGCTTGTGGGGGCAATTAGCTAACACACATTGGAAACTGCTTAATGCTGTGTAGATGTGTAAAGTGCTATTGCTTAAAAACAATTTGTAAGCTGCTCTGATAGCCTTGTGGCTGAAGAGTGGGGTATAAATTAAATAAATAAATAAATAATACAGTTGTGTAGTGTGAAAGAGATCATGGTGTCTAAGAGGCCAAAATGTCTTGTCTTCTGTGTAGAATTTCCTGTGGGCTTCCCCTACACCCCAAAGGCATATAGAATGTCCACCACAATATGGTGAACATAATACATGTTATCTTTCTAATGGTGGCTTTTTTCAGGGACCTGACAGGAAGATCAACTATGGTTCTGCAAGATGCAAAAGCCAATATGTTAGTGCCCTCAAAACTTCACTGCTCTTTGCTATGGACTTGCATAAATATGGAAGTTGTGAGAAAAGTCCTACTTCTGAATCAGTTAGGAGGCAGCCTCCTGGGACATTTTGAGCTGTGCACAGACATAGCCAACCCATTTTACTGCCTGAAGGTAAGAAGAAAGGGAAATGGTCCTCCTATTTAGGGAATATAAGATGCCGACTGTCTTGAACCCCATAAACTAGAATGCTACTCTAAGGTGTGGTTGAAAACACTATCCTCTCAGCAGTGTTGAAATCACAGTCAGCTGCCACTGGAATATAGTTTTGCTTGTAGAATGGGGAGAAATCAATATTTTGTCCTTCATCTTAGGCACAAAATGTCTTGGGATGGCCCTGTAGTAGTTTGTCAAAGATTTTGGTTTCCCAATTGTTTAACAATAAAAACTAAAACCCACCCAAAATTGTATGGAAGAAAAGAGATAAGAAGGATTATTGTGTGCAAGGACCAGGAACTCTGCTCAGGATTTGATAATTTCAATTAAAGCACCAGATTCTGGGGCTGGTGGACCTCAAGGTTCCAGCACCCATCCTCCTGCCCCCCTCCCAAACACTTCATACAGGTTACCTCTGTATGTGCAGTACTGGCACCCATGGTTTCAACTATCTGTTGTTCAAAAATATGGACTCTCTAGGCATTTCCTAGGTTCTCCAGTACAACTCTATGTTAACTTCCAGCAAGTTACCATAGAGTCACATTTGAGATGCCTAGACAGGTGGCCTCTCTAGACATTTCCTAGGTCCTCCAACATGATTCTATGGGGTTCACTATTACCCGTGGTTTCAAGTATTTACAGTATGTCTGGGAAGCTGTGGGGGGCGACCTATATAGCCAGAAGTCTGTTCACTCATCAGGCTGTGGGGCATGGAGCTGCTTTCCCTCTTTGCTTTAATTAATTAATTAATTTTACTTTCTCTGGTTTTACATCCTGCTGGGAATGGAGCCCTACTGGCTTACTAATTTAGGGGTGGGAGTAGTTTCTTTGATTCCTCTAAAAATGTTCTCCTTCCCACTCCATTCTATTCCAGTTTCAATACAAACCACGAGCAAGCACACCACCATGTTATCTCAGCAAGGCAACACGGACTGCGTCCCTGGACGACTGTGCTATTTTCACTCCTTTGTCTGTCTCTACTTCACTCTCCATCAGGCTTCCCTTGCACCTGCTGGCCCAAAAGCCCTAAATTCATTATATAAATTATTATTTGCCCTCCCTGAATAATCAACCCAATCCTGGAAAGGATTTCTTGGGATCCCTTGAACGAGTAGAAGGGAAAGGAGAAATCACCAGCAAAGAAAGATCCAGCCACTCACTTGGATTGTTCTCCCGGTTGCGGATGATGTACTGGAAAACCAGAAGGGAAGTGACTGTTGCAACAATCATTCCTGCCACGGCAGCACCAATCACGGCAGGGTAAGCATTAAAAGGTGGGTCCGCTGCAAAAGACAGACAGAGAGAGGAAGATGCTGTTGGAGGTAATGGATTTCTACCAACCTCTGATCTTCAGGAAGTCCTGAATGACATGAAATATGGCTCCCACTTGCGTGTGTCTGGAACAAGAGCATGTATTGTTCCAGCTTAGTAGCTTTCCCTAGTGGGGTTCCACCCAAAGAAGATGGACTATAACTCCCACAATGGCTGGCTGAGAAAGGTGGGAACTTTCTTCCAACTTATTTGATAGACACTCAGTTGAGTCAAGGCTGTGGGAATAGGTTACTATTGCCATTGTCTTCCCCTTTGAAAATTATCCGTGTTGGTGGCCATCACTACATCCTGTGGTGTTGGATTCCACAGTGTAAGCCTATGAACTGTGTGAAGGAACCCTTCCTTCTGTCTGTCCTGAAATTTCCCACCATTCAGCTTCAAGAAAATGGCCCCAGATATTCCATAATCCAGGGAGGCAAAATTAGGCAGGACACAGCTGTCTGTTGACTCAAGGGGGTGGCAAAAATATGTTTAACATCTCTCTAGGCTTTCAAGGTCCTCCAGTGTGATTCTATGGTCAACTTCTAGCTCAAGCATACCATAGAATCACCTTGGAGGACCTAGAAATGCTGGAGTAATCTTCTCTCTAGGCATTTATAGGTTCTCCAGCATGAATCTGTGATATGCTTGGGCCTCACAGGAGCATGCAATCCCACCAATGTGGCAAGGTAGTGCCATAGTGGATAAGCATGAGTGCCTGTCTTTAAAGCTTTGCATAACTCAGAACATAAGGTTATCTGAATACATGTCGACCCCTGTATCCATGGATTTGATATCCATGGTTTCACTTATCCATGTCTGAAAATATATGTTCTCTCTAGGCATTTCTAGGTCCTCCAGTGCAATTCTATGGTCAATTTCTGGCAATTATCTAATTGAAAATAATAGGGTTCCCTACTATCCATGGTTTTAGGTATCCACAGAGAGTCTTGGAACGGATCCCCCGTGGATACAGAGGTCAACCTGTAATCTCTTCTTTTATGAAGCTGTCTGCACACTCAAAGCAGACGAAGAGGGTTTGTTTCTGTTTGGGGGTTGGGTTTTTTTGGGGGGGGTTGGTTTTGGTTTCATTTTACTGGATCATAAGTCGGGGGGTCATTTTGTTTGTTTGTTTGTTTGTTGTTTTATACATATTTTTGTTTGTTGCTTCTGCACAGATTTATGTATTGGTTTTTGTGATTCTGTTGTAGTAGCTGTTGTCACTTGAGTAATGTTCCTGTCCTAGGAATATTTTGTATTGAAGGTGTACATAATTATAAAATATAAATTTATAAAATGATAATGATTGTTGTTGCTTTTTATTATTGTCATTCCACTTAAGTGTATGTTTGGGAGCAGAGGAAGTATTTAAAAAAACAAACAGCCTTCTCATTTCTATAGCTGGAAGAGCTGCAATCATTTTAAGCCTACTCGGTGTTTTTGTACATAGCGTCTCACTAGTGTGGGTGAATAAGTCCTTCTGTGCATGCAGATATCGCAGTGCCTCAGATTGTACTATACAGGGTGGCTTCCTGTTCTCACAGGCTAACTGCAGCGTTGGAAAGAAATGTTGATTAAGGTAATGACACCATACCTTCCAATTGTCCCAATCTGGCAGGGGCAGTCCAGAGTCATCCTCTGTTGTGCCACCTTTTCAGCTGCTCTGAAACATCCCAGTTTCTCTTTTTTCTTCCTACTTTCCCCTTTTATCCTTGGTTTACTTGAATTGCTGCAAACTGAGTTCAAAGGGCAAAAGTAGTTTGCACTCAGTTAACCTAGCAGGGAAGAAAAGGAGAGAAGGGAGCAAAGTCTTGCCCTTCCCAGTAAAATCACAGAGTCATAGAGTTGGAAAAGGGGATAAGGACCATTTAGTCCAACCCCCTGCCATGCAGGAACACACAAAATCAAAGCACTCCCAACAGATGGCCATCCAGCCTCTGTTTAAAAAAACCCCAAAGAAGAAGACTCCACCATACTCTGAGGTAGTGCATTCACTGCCAAACAGCTCTTACTGTCAGGAAGTTCTTCCTAATATTTAGGTGGAATCTTTTTTCCTGTAGTTTGAACCCATTGCTCAGTGTCCTAGTCTCTGGAGCAGCAGAAAGCAAGCTTGCTCCATCCTCAGTATGGCATCCCTTCAGATATTTAAACATGGCTATCATGTCACCTCTCAACCTTCTCATCTCCAGACTAAACATGCCCAGCTCCATAAGCCGCTCCTCATAGGGCATCATGGCTTCCAGACCTCCCACCAGTTTGGTCGTCCTCCTCTGGGCACGTTCCAGCTTCACAATATCTTTCCTGAATTGTGTTGCCCAAATTGCTGCAGCCTCTCCCAGCTAGTCTATTCTATCTGATTAGTAATTTTTGTCATTTGATGTTGCTTGACCAACATGTGTGCCCCAGTTTTCATCTGTGAAACGTTGGCAGGTATGTGACGCAGGAGGCAAGGGCGATTCTCCTCAACACCTCTGCCATGAATCATTTTACATTTCTTCTCCTCTGCAGATCAGACTAAGATTATTGTGGGTTTAAAAAAAAAATGTCTGAGGGTTTCAACAGACCTCTCACGAAGACTTGTCACTTGGCTCTTGGTGTCACAGCTTCTTTTGAGGCTATACTTTCTCTGTTGAAGGAAACCTTCAATAAGGCTTTCCACAAACTCTCTCTCCAATCTCTCTCTCTCTCCTCCCAGGGTTCCGATTCCGCAGCGCATCTGTTTCCAATCTCCTTAGTTTTTCCAAGCAAATAGTTTGCTTGTTTTTCTTGAGTGTTTTGTTTTGGTTTTGCACCTTCCCAAAGCTGTCCCCGACCTGCACCCAGACTTGTTGCAACAGCTGTCGTCCTTATGGAGGGAAAGAGGCAGCCATGTTCGCCAGGTCTTCCTGGCAGAGTTAAACCAGGATTGTGCAGCGAGGACTGGACAGGAGGCAAAACTAGGGGCCTCTACAAGCAACTGTCCTCCTGGATCAAAACAAATAGCCCAAAATAGATATCCTTTTCAAACCGTGCTCTGGAAAAATTGTGGAACAATATAATGTTTCATAAATATATCCAGTGGGCTACTGCCATCGTCAAAGTCAGGGACAGGAATTTTTTTTGCTCCCTCCAGATGTGTTGAAATGCAACTCCCAGATGTTTAACCCAGCTGGGCCAAAAAGCAAGGCATTGTAGGAGTTGTCATCTAAAACATCTGCAGGGCCAAAGATTCCCCACACTGGCTCAAGATCAGAGTTCTGTCTCTGGAGTTCTTTAGACTTATCTTCTTGTCTCTCTTGTCCCAACAGTACACTACAAATTATTGCATTTCATAGATAATAAGAACGAGTTGCAAGTCAAATACCGATGCTACTGTGATCATCAGACTGCTACACTCCAACAGCTGTGGTGGAGAGGGAATCTTTTGTAAAGTGCTGTTTGCAAATCTGTTCCCTGACCCTCATCTGGATTGCCAGAATGCCCCAAGTAAGTTAGTCCATTTCTGGTTTCAGACAGGACTAGAAAGAAATAGGGTACGGTGGGAAGAGGGGATGGAAGGAATGTTGACAGTGGCAGCTCTTCTGAGACCCTGCTTCATGTTCCCACCAGGCTAATATCTAACATTTGGTAAGGGACCTGAATAGGGCAGATGAGGAAGGTGTCTCTTCAAATGTTACTCCAAAAATATTCCTCTGGAACTGAGAAACACCTAAATTCCTCCAGAAATCATAGAATCATAGAATCGTAGAGTTGGAAGAGACCACGAGGGCCATCCAGTCCAACCACCTGCCATGCAGGAAATCTTGATCAAAGCATCCCCGACAGATGGCAATCCAGCCTCTGTTTAAAGACCTCCAAGGAAGGAGACCCCACCACGCTCCGAGGGAGTGCGTTCCACTGTTCTCTAGTGTTGTCATTAAGCCAGGTATATATAACTGGTCTATTCTCATTAAGAGAGTGAACCCTAAGAACTGTTGCAACAGGATCTTTAAGACTAAATGAGAGAAAGAAGTTGTGGCATGAGCTTTCATAGACTTGGTCTACTTCCTCAGATCCGAGGAAGTACACCAAGTCTACAAAAGCTTATGCTACAACTTCTTTTTCTCCATTAGTGTCAAAGGTGCTACAAGATCCCTTTGCAACTGACATTCCAGATGAACACGGCTATGTCTTTGAATTCTGCCCCCCCTGAGAAGGGACAATCTGTGCAGAGAAACAGAGATCACTCTGTGGTCAACAATTCTGAGGACATCACCAAACTACAATTCCCCCATAGGATGCTGCAAAGACATGACAGCTTCACTGATATTAATTTTACAGTGTGTTTGTCTTATATCATGGGTTGGGAAAGTACGGTCTTCCAGATGTTGTTGGAATCATAGAATCATAGAGTTGGAAGAGACCACAAGGGCCATCTAATCCAACCCCATTCTGTCCTGCAGGAACACACAATCAAAGCACTCCCAACAGATGCCCATCCAGCCTTTGCTTAAAAACCTCCAAAGAAGGAGACTCCACCAGACCGCTATTAGTTCTAGTGAACATATCCAGTTGGGAGTTGCAGTCCAATAAGACCAGGATGTATTGTCTCCTACTTGCATTCTACACTCAAAAAGATTGTGCATGCAACATGTTATATACAAGGGGAACACAGACAGAAGGCAGAAAGTGGGATCAAGCCCAGCACTCCCAGCCAGTACACATTCACTAGAGCATCCAGATGGCACTTATGAATGTACAACTTGCATGCATGTGCAAACTTTCTCTGTCCAACCAGCAACCCTGCAGAAGGCAAATCCTATTAATTCAGTGGTTGGAAGCAGGGAGTCATCTTAATAACCCAAGTCAGATCAAATGACCAGCTCCTCTTCTCCTGAATAAAGAAATCACATTGCTTTTTTGTTTTGTTTTGGTTTGGTTTGGTTTTGGTTTTGTAAGCCTTGAAGAAAAAGCTCCGATCCATCAAGCCCACTGAAGTGGCAAACCAAAATCTGAAGCAAAGGAATGCTTTTGCAACAGGCCTAGTGTCATCTATTTTACAAGTGTGGAGTACACGTCCGGGCCAGGGGGGGCGGTGAAGAGAAGAAGAAGAATTAAAAAATAGTAATCTGCAGCAGGAAGGATTAACCAAACCATGCAATTAACAAAAGATGTTGGTGCACAGAAATGACAATCAAACAGATATAATTTACCTTTGCTCACCTGATCCCCCACCCCACGAGTGGCATGCACTTGACCCTGCCAAGTGGTTTTTTAAAAAAAACTAAACCCAGCAGCCTCATGCAGTATAGAAAAATGGGGAAGGACAGCAAACTGAACCACACTTAAATGCAAAGCTAGAGCAGTTGCAGTAGCACAACGGAATGCAGAGAAACCAAAAGCAGAGGCTCTGGAAGAAGCCATGGGAGAAACAAGTTCTTTCTGGTCATTCCAATAACATTCCAGACTCACAAGCACCACCACCCCGCTCTGCTCTTAATCAACCCAGCTTTAATAAAAGAAGCTATCTAAGGGCAGCAGGTCAGACTATGTCTCCTCAACTCCCCAATACTGTCTACACTGCTCATCCAGACTGGCAAAAAGCCCTGGGATTCAGTTTCCCAGAGCTAAGATGGTGATACAACCATACACACTGGCTTGCCCTACAATATTGTCTACAAACCTCTTTGCATACATACTTTTCCTCCTAGCCAGTCTCGTTGTCAGTTTCAGGAAGAGACTACCTCCTTCTGGTGGCTTTTAAAAGTAGAATTTACAGCAGGGGTGGGGAAATTGGGACCCTACTGATATTGTTGGACCATTAACACCCAACAGCCCTGGTCAGTTTAAACAGTCGTGAGGAATTCTAAGAGCTGTGGTCCAACAACACCAGGAGTGCTGCATTTTGCCCAGCCCTGGTTTTACATCCAAAGTACACATTGGGATTTCTCTAAAAGCAGCAAGGCAAGCATTAATTAGATGCCACAGTCTCCTAATCTGATCAGCACATGTATTTCTATATTACATCTAACGCCAATCAGGAAAGAAACAGCAATTTCTAGCACACCCCAACACAGTGTCCTGAGGAAATTGAAGAGACCAAGATTGCTCCCCAAAACCCAAGTGCCCAGAGCTTGGGAAAGTTACTTTTTTGGACCATAAACCTTCCAGTCTCCAACCAGCATGAGAGGTCTGGATGTCATCACACAAAGAAGCAATGTTTCCAAGCTCCGGGAAATGCCTACCTTTTCCCTAACTTGTTGTACCCTCCTCTGGGACAGCCATGGTATAAGAGGGGAAGAGAAGTACCAGAGGGGTTTGGGAAGGAGATCAGCATACCAGAAGCTCAGGTGGTGCTGCCTCCATTGTTGTCACTGAAGAATCGCCCTGCCTAGATAAAGGCAAGGAGCAAGCTCTCAGCAGCCACTGGAAACAATATCTATCTCCCACTCTGTGGGAAAGATGCCCAAGTCAGCTTGGAAATTCTGCCCTGCTTTCTGGACTCTTGGAACTGGATCCTGAATACCCTTCTGTGCCTCCTTCTGTCTGTCTTGAGCCAGATCCACATTACACAAATGATCCAGTTTGAAACAGGATTGTTGGCCATGGCTCCTTCCTATGGAATCCTGGGATTTGTAGTTTGGTGAGGCACCCACACTCTTTGACAGAGAAGGCTAAAGACCTTGTAAAACGACAAATCCCTGGATTCCATAGGAAGAAGCCATGGCAACAAATCCAGTTTCAAACTGGATCATTTGTGCAGTGTAGATTTGGCCCTGGCTTTTCCAGCTACTGACTGATTCCTCAGCTTCTTGACCCCCAAGCTGCAAATGACCCATGCTGCTTCTCTCCTCTCCTAGTCCATTATGGCACAATTCACCAGAGCTGCTTTGGAAGGTCATAGCAGCCTGTCACCAGATGCCACTAGCTACCCACTTCACCTGGTGTCTTCACTTCCGAGGGGTGCCCAGTGGTACGGTGGTTGACGGCCAGGATGCGGAAAGCATACACCACTGCAGGGTCTAATCCGCCCAGCTTCTGGTCACGGATGTCAGGGTCAATATCACTAGCAACTGTTTCCCAGGAGCTGGCCAACTGCTTTTTGGTGGCCTTTTTAGCCTCTCGCCTCTGAACCACAAAGCCAGTCAGGTTGCCCGAGCCATGAGTTTGCCATTCCAGTTCCACCTCTGTGCGGTGACGAGTGTACATCAACTTGCTAATGGTCACATTAGGTGGAGTGGGATACTCTGCAAAGCAGGCAAATAATTCCTTATTACTAATATATTTCTAGCATGAATATTTTTATTTCTATTATCAATATTATCAATGTATTCTCAATTAATTATAATCACTATCAAATTATCACGATTGGCTAAACACAACCAAATCCAAATATAGTAATATCTTTATTAGGCCAACCAAAAGGTGCAAAATACATTTGGCTAGCTTTCAAAGCTCACTTGCTTCTTCATCAGGCAAGGATGTTAAATATCATACAAGTTTCAAAAGCATTGTTGTTGTTGTGCAACTTCAAGCCACTTCCGACACATGGTGACCTTAAGGCAAACCTTAAGAAAACCTCAGTTTTCTTGCCAAGATTCATTCAGAGGGAGTTTGCTTTTGCCTTCCTCTGAGGCTGAAAGAGTGTGACTTGCTCAAGGTCACCTGGTGGGCTTCCATGGCCAAGCAGGGAGTTGAACCCTGGTCTCCAGAGTCATAGTCCAACACTGAAACCACTTCAAAGTGTATTCAAAATGGTTTGGATACACTTCTTCTGATGCCCTGATAGAGACATTCATTGCTTTCATGTGTCAATAGTAACAACAACACTTGAAAGATTACAGCCAACCACTGGAAAGAGCTGTGTCAATTCACACAGCTTTTTGAAGATTTATGTGGCAAGGGTCACAATTTGCAATACGGATCCAGCTGTATAGTATAGTGATCTGAGTGTTGGACTATGATTCTGAGAGATCATAGTTGGAATCTCCACTCAGCCACGGAAACCTATTGGGTGACCTTGGGCAAGTCACTCTCTCTCAGCCTAATATCCATGAGAGCTTGTGCTAGTACAGTCAGTCATCCATGTCCATGGATTCTGCATCCACAGATTCAACCATCTATGGCTTGAACAAACACTGTCTGTCTGTCTATCTATCTATCTATCTATCCATCCATCCATCTATCTATGCATCCACTTACCCATCCAAAGAGCAAACCTTGCTGTTCACCATTTTATATAAGGGACACAGTTTATTCGCATGTGCTTTTACTTACTCTTCACCTGTAGGCTGACCACAGCAGAAGCGTTGCCCACGGCATTCATGGCAGCACAGCGATAAATGCCACTGTCCTTCATCCACTCTGTATCCTGCAGGGTCAAGTTGAACCAGGCATTCTCCTTCTGAAGTCTATACTTCTTCGCATCAGCTCTAATGATCTGGTTCTTGTTGTTGTACCAGAAGACTTCTGAGCCCAGGTAAGCACCTTGGAGTTGACAGGCCAACTGGACCTCATTGCCTTCAAAGAGCGACACCTTGGATTTCTCCACTACAAGACTGGGAGGTTCTGTGCAGAAAAACAGGAGGACTTAGGGTTCTTACTGATAAGAAAACATCAGCTTGAGAAAGTAGAGTCATAGACTTGCTATCTATTTTCTGTTAGTAATCAATCGGTCACACTTTTCTCAGCAAGGGGTTCCTATAATGGGAGAAGCTGCCTATTCAGCACTATTTCAAAAGTGACTAGCAAGACCAGAAACAAAGAAGATAGAGTGCCAATACTAAGGGCTTATCTACCACATCTTGCCCCCATCTGAGAGCCTTATACCCCATCTTGCCCCCATCTGAGAGCCTTGCAGTCCTGACAATGCAGAGCTTCTGCCTCGTTTTGCCCCTGGGCAATCCTCACAACCCCTGGGGCAAAGACGTGGCTAAGACAGGGGGAAAGCAGGGTAGAGTCTGATTTAAAACATTATTCTAAGATAACACCTGCTTTAATCCATTCCCGCCAGCAAAAACTGGATCAGTCCCCACATGATAGCAGGACTCCCTTCCATTCCAGCCCTGCTCACTTGCACATTACATGTACATTACAGCACGCTACTGACTGTGTCCTGTTTGTGACTTACATGCACAGAAGTGCAGCTTACATATGTGTAAGTACATTTTTGGACAGGGCAGAGAGGGCTATTCTCTTGCCCTCTTACTCCATCAGGCCTAGGAAGGTTCAATCCAGGACCGGGAGCCAGAGGAACTCTGGACTGAAACCAGGGAGATTATGAGGGAGAAATGCAGCCTCAATGGGTGGCAGATGAAACTCTTCAAGCAGTTAAGGAGGGACGAGAAGCAAAAGGGGACAGAAATAGAGTCAGAACACTGAATTCAACTGTTCAGTGACTTGTGCGCAGAGACAAAGAGAACTACTATAGGAATCAATGGAGAAAGATAGAAAGTGACAATAACAACAAAAGGAAGAATTTCTTCTACAAGATCTGAGAAATCAAAGGGAAATTTAAGCCAAGAGTGGGGATACTCTATGACCAGCAGGGGAACACATCACATGATAAAGTAGAAATAAAAAGATGATGGAAACAATACATGGAAGAACTATATAAAAGAGATGAAAAGTTGACAGATATATTCAAGGAAGAACCATATGAAGATGAACTTCAAATTTTAGAAAGTAAAGAGGAAGCTGCACTCAGGACACGTGGCAAAAATAAATCACCGGAAACAGGTGGCAAACAAATATGCTCTGCTTCAAGCCACAGAGGCAGAATCTACTCTAGTTCTAACTAAAGTCTGTCAATAAATATGGAAAACAAGACAAAAGCCCACAGACTGGAAACACTCAATATACATTCCAATGCCCAAAAAAGGGGACACCAGAGATCGCAGTAACCATAGGACCATTGCATTAATTTCCCATGCAAGCAAAGTGATGCTCAAAATCCTATAACAAGGATGTTTACTATATATGGAGTAAGAAATGCCAGATGTCCAAGTTGGGGTGAGGAAAGAAAGAGGCACTAGGGGGATCATATCGCAAAAATGAAGTGCACCAAAGAATTTTGAAAAGAAAATCAGCCTGTGCTTTATAGATTATAGCAAAGCTTTTGATCGTGTAGATCATGAAAAATTATGGATTGATCTTAAAGAAATGGGTGTGCCACAACATTTGATTGGCCTGATGCATAACCTGTACTCAGGACAAGAGGCTGTCAGGATAATATCCCTTTAAGTGCAGAAGGAAAACGTTGAAGCAACAGACCATTCTGCTAGCACAGCTGAAATGGATGTGTGTACAGCTGTAGCTAGGCAGAAGGTGACTGGCCAAACACCCCTACAAAGACTGGGTTGGTGTTGAGGAGTGTTGGATATTTGGAGAATTGCTATTGGATACATTATTGAGGTTTGCTGTATATATTCTGTGTTTGTTTTGTACTGGAACTTGAAGACAAAGCCTCCAGATATTATTGGAAGGACCTCACTGCTTGTAAGTCTTATTGTAGATGAAAGTGGGTCAGAGAAGTGATAATGCATGGCAGGGGGGTTGGACTGGATGGCCCTCGCGGTCTCTTCCAACTCTACAATTCTATGATTCTATGATTCTATAAAGCCTGCTAGCTGAAGCCTTTGTTTTTTTCAAGCCCTATTCTTCTGTGTAATTGATCTGCTGTTTGGCTACTCCTAGGTTTAGTTCGTCCCCAGGCTGTGCCAGTCACCTCTCAGTGAGCCTATACTAAGTGGACAGAGGCTACCATCAGGACAGAATACTAAGAAACAGAATAGCTTCCAGTTGGCAAAGGGGTCAGGCAAGGCTGCATTTTATCACCCTATCTGTTTAACTTGTATGCTGAACATATCATAGAAAAAGCAGGATTAGACACGGAGGAAGGAGCTGTGAAAATTGAGGGTAGCAACCTCAACAATTTAAGATGTTCAGATGACACCATAATATTAGCAGAAATTAGCAGACTTGGGACTTTTTCGGACGTCTAAAATGCAACGGAAGCAGCCTGCTTACCCAACCGGATGTGGCACTCAGCTACTCTCGCCCGAAGAGGATGAGCGGCCATGCAGGTGAATTCCTTGCCCCCCAGAGTGGTGTTGGATTTCATGACAAAGATGTTGTGGGATTGCTTCAGCCCACCCAGCACATGGTCCCTCCAATCTCTCCACCAGAGGGTCACCCGGGGCTCTCCGCCAGCCCAGTCACAGGTCAGCATAAGGAATTCATTCAGCTTGGTCGCCATTGCGCTGCATGTCGGGCTCCCACCTGGAACCCCTGCAGCATAAATACAACATTAGAGGCAGGCAGATGGTCTCAGTAACAGAGCTTGGTCTCACTCTATACCATCATTGAATATGAAGCACCCCATTCTTCCTTCCCTACTAGAACAGACATCAGCAGAGGCTCCCATGTTAGTGGGATGGTGAATGTACTCTGGGTTTTATTCTGAACTTCAAAGGAGCTATCCAACCTGTTGAACACTATCCCCAATAGCTCCGCCTTCAATAGCTCCTAAGTTTGAACTAAAACCAGAAGTGGATTCACTACCCCAATGACTTGGAAGCCTTTCACACTATACATATATAGCACTTTGATACCTCTTTAACTGCCATGGCTCCATCCTATGGAAACCCAGGTTCTGAAGTTTTAAGAGATATTTAGACTTTTCTGCAAGATTCTGTCTAGGTTCTCACCAAACTACAGATCCCAGGACTGTGTAGGAAGCACCCATGACAGCTAAAGTGGTATCAAAATACTATAATTGTGCAATGTGAGAAAGACTTAAGACTAGTTCATGGTGTTTCAATGCAGGCTTACTTAAAAAGGAGGAGGGGACAGGGAGGAAGAAAACAACCCAGCCATGATTTTTGCACATTATTTAAAATGCACACATTCAGGGATGCATTTTTGAAATTGTTGCAAACATACACCTATTGAGTAAGTCATATTTATACTCATTTTTAAAAGCATGCATTTTTCTATGTACCCTTTTTAAATGTTGTGTATTTTATCAGATGCAATTTTCAAAATCCAAGATACGTGTACATTTCCAGCTGCAGAGCACACCCAGTCTGCACCAGTCTCCAGGTGGTGTGGGTTCAGGATATCAGCAGCAACAACAAATGCAGCAAAGCAGAGACTTCCCTCACTCCTAGTACTCACACACAGTGGTCCTGCAGATGGCATCCTCTTTCAGTGCTGGGTGGGAAGCCAGACAAGTGTATGAGCTCCCATTGCGAATATCCATACCCCGATGGATTTGGGTTGCATTGGAGTAGGTTGCCGCATGGTTTCCTTCCTGTCTGGATTTGACCCACCGCAGCCGCACTGGGGGGAACCCACCCTGCCACGAACAGCGTAGAGCAAGATCTCGGAAATTAGCAGCTGGCAGCGGCATACAGCTGGGCTTCCCTTCAGGCAGATCTGTGGGGGGGGGTGCAAACATCATATCAACAGCAATGAGGAGTTACTAGCACCGAAAATATAATGGTGGATGGCTGCCTGGTGTATCATGACTGGGGTCAAAATAGACAGGAGTGGAGGAAGGGAGCATCTCCCTCCTCCCCTTATTCCATTCCCCAGGCACATGGTTAGACTCATGGTATGTCAAATACATCTTTGATACCACTATGTCAGTGCTTTATCCACTGTGCTTGTGATTGCTTGGATGAAAACATGGAATAGATTCAGTGCCTCATTGACATGGAGCCAACATCCAACATTGATAGAAATGAAAAGCATTTTGTATGTGAATTTGCTAGCAATTTGCTTTTGTTTATTTTGAATTTGTCAAGGTTTCTGTGTCAGTAGCAGAAAAATTCAGCAGATGGTCTCCCTAACCGCCCCACCACCATCCTGACTTATGCTGAGGAAGGCTCCTTGTAATGAATTTCTGTCAAGCAGCTACCAGAGTCACAGTGAATCTTGGGAGAGGTGGTATATGTTTCCATGTGGGGTTTTTTCATTGAGAAGGGAAGTGGAGAGATGACCCACTGCTAGCCATCAGCTGCAATGGGCCACTTTCACATGTGAAGAGAAATTTCTTTCTAGATGGTATCATTCAAGAAAAGTCGCCCCCCAAGATGCTGTTGCATGTGCAGGCTGACTGTACATCGTCTTGCGAGAGAAAGAGCATCATACAGTTCAGTCCTTTAAGGACAAAGTTTGAGGATTCCGTATTGCCTCAGATATTTATTCCAGTGTAGCCCCAGACATTGGACATCACAGTGAAACCCTCCTCAGGCAATTACTACTGCTACTGCTACTATTGCTTATACACCATTTTTTTCACAAAGCTGGGACTGAAGGTAAAGAATGTGGCTACTTACTGCTGGTCCGTAACACAGATAACACAATGACCCCAAGAAGAGTTTTTTCCTTTGTTTTCAGTACCAAATAAATGGCTGACTTCATCCTTCTTGGCAATTCTTCTCAAATTAGTAGTTAATTTATATAAGCCTCTCCTCTCCCTCATTTACTTTCTTTTGTAAAAAAAAATTGAAAGAGTTTGACCAGAAAGAACACAGTAAAAGCTGTTTTGGCTCATAAGGAGGAGAAAAGCCCACTCAGTACTGTAGCTAAAGAGCAAGAGGTGCCTACTCTTTCCTTCTAAGCACCAAATGGCAGCATTCTTTGTTCTGTTATATAACAAATGGAAATTTGCTTTCTTCATTTGTTTGGGTGTTTTCCATGATTGTTCAGGTCTGTCAAAGATGGAAACTTCCCAAGAAAAGGTACCCATCACCATTGGATGTCCTGCACTAAATTTCTTTTGATAGTTTTCCCGATTCCTCTTTAGCTATATCAGGGTGACAAGGCCTGAAGAGATGGAAGGAAATGAAGTACAGATGACAGATGGAAAGGAAGGCATCACAATACATGCTGGAGCCTCATGGTCAAACCAGAGCAGAAAGGATTACTTACAGTAGACGGTCAAGATGATGGCAGTCTGAGTCCGTGTGTTTAGATGTAAGTTCTGGGCCAAGCAAGTATAGATGCCTGTTTGGGTCCGGGAGATCCTGGCAATCACGTACTTCTGACCTGAGTAGACTTGAGAGCTGTTGTAGAACCAAATGTAATGACTGGGTGGATTAGAAGGAGCCAAGCAGGTCATGATCACCTCTTCCTGTTCATTGGCTAAGAAGCCATGTTGGTTTATAGCAAATGGCTCCACACTGATCACTGGTTCATCAGGTCCATCTACAGGACAGATCAAGAAGTGCTTAGTGGTGTGACAAATGCGGAAAGGATGAACCCCAGAAGGTTAGACTTTTACTAGTAACAAACCCTCGGCGTATCAATAATACTAACTTATGTCTGTTTCAGACTGATGGCTCAAACTAATCGCATCTTTCTCCTTCCTCCAGAGAATTATAGGAGTCCTAGGGCCCATCTACACGAGGAGAAAAAAATCTAAATTACCTCATAGTATTGGTATCTCCCAGCAGCAGCGACATGTCTAAATGGTTTTTCTGGCCTCAGAAGCCTGCATAAGCCTCGCATTCCTGATGGCGGCTGCGAGTGATTTACTCACATTATTCACCACTGCCATTGTACATAGAAAAATGAGCAGGAATACACACACCCCTCACGGTCTTTGAAAAAATACGGGGAAATCTGCAAAGGCTTTAACCATGTTGTTTTTGCCGATTTGGGGCTCCTCCTTCTGAATAGTGTGGATTGGTGCTAGATCCCATTTGGACAGGTAGGATTCCCAGTGAATTTCATGAGGGGTATTTTCACTATTTTGTCTGTTGGGAAAGCTGAGACACCTTAATCCATGCCCTGAGATATCAAGCCCAATACCTCCCAGGGAGAAGGAGTGACTATTAAACCAGTTTAAGTTAGCAGTGAAGGTACACCCTGATTACTTCTATAGCACTGTTCCTGTCCATTGACAAAATAGCTTGCATCTCCATCCATTTTCTTTCACAGTATCATGTCTTTGAAATTCATTGCCTCCTCATTCCTCCCCACCACACACACACACACACACCAAGAAGCATGTGAAAATATTTATTTTCCAAGGCAATGCCTTGGAACCCCTTCTTCTTTTTCCTCATTCGTCTTCTTTTGATTATGAGGTTTAGATTTATCCCTTCCTCTACTGTTTCCCTAGTCTAAATCAAAGTTGTTCTGTGCCTCACATGTTTTTCATTGTAGAACAAAAAGCAACTTTGGAAAGATAGTTTAGATTAGGAAAAAAGGCAGAAGGAAAAGGATTAACCAGAGCTTGGAAGTAGCACATTATAAATATTTGCTAGCACCCTGTTTGTGAGTTATGATGGTGTAATTGACCAACATACTCCATCGCAACTCACTTTTCCAGTCATTGCAGAGGTCAGAATTCTGTTCTGACCACACAAGAACCAAAATCCTACTCAATCCCCAACTTGTAAGTAGTGCAGTCCCTAAAACATGGCCATTTCTGTGTTGCTGGACAGCGGGGAAATGAATTGAACAGGGACATGGCCATCTATTTTCCTGTAGCTGGATGTCCTACAAGGATATTATCTGCAAGACCTTCCCAAGGAGCTCAGAGATCCCTGAAATGTCTGTTGCAGCACATCCAGCTACAGGAAAATAGCTGGACACTTCCCTGCTGATCCCTGTGCTCTCCAACATGGAAATGCCCATGTTGAGAGGGGAGCTGCATTGCTTGCAAATTTTGAGAGGCTAGCATTGAGGCACATAGCTACAGAAACATAGCTAGGTGATAAACGTACATCTCCTGATGCAGGATTGCAGTCAATGACATTAACTTTGTAAGACATCACTTTGTGGGATAAGGAGTCAACATAGCAACACTGTTTTTGCAAAACACTGGCGATATTGGTCCTTTGTTCAGAAACATTTCTAGTTACTTCTAAATCATTGGCTTTAAGAGGTCATGTGGGGGCTTTGGGGCGCTTTTCTTTTTTGTTACTCTTTGTAAAAAGTAAATAATGATTAATACATTAACTTAAAATAATGAATATGTAACATGCTACTTTCATTTTTTAAAAATATATTCCAAGATCTGGGTTAAACTTTCACCCCCCAATGATGCTGCCCTGATCCAATTCAAGAAGTCCCAGGGCTGCTTTTAAGCTAACATTAACATATTGGAAGATTTCATGCAGTCTCCTGTCTGAGTGCTGAGCAATTCTCATCCAAGTCAATAGACATTAAAATTTCATTTAATTATTTGCACCTTGTCAGATTAAGATCTGGCAGCAGGGCACACAGGAAGTCTCCCAAAACCAGAAAGGACAGCATATTTGACCCTTGAATCCAGTTACTTACAGATCACATCAAGGTACATCCGGTCACTGGTTTGGCTATTAACTTCATTGTGGGCTGTGCAGGTGTACCATCCCATGTGAGTCCTGTTAGTAGATGTAAGGTTCAACAGATTGCCCGCTGCTTCTGTGATGGGTACCATGCCATCTCGATTGGTATAGCGCTGCCAGGAATACTCAACTGGAAGTGTGCCCTCTTTCACTGTGCATGTCATCACCACAGGCATGCCTTCCACAGGTGTTGAGTCATTCATCTGTAGGAAGGGCTTTGAAACAGGGACTGGGAAAGACCAAATGTAGACCTAAGGCCATATTCTTGCCTTTTCAAAGCATCTGCAGGATCTAAGTCAGGGAAGAACAAACTTCAAGTTTGCGGGTTCTACTAGAACACCAAAATCCACCCAGTAGACCCCAGTGCAAAATAGAAACTCACCATGGTGAAGACATATTTAGACTTAAGGTACTTACTAGGTTCAAATTGTCAAAATGTGCAATTACATTATGAGCCTCTCCTCACCTCATTTGAAGTACTGTGTTTAGTATGTTTAGATTTTGGAGATCAAGGAAGAGGAACACAAAGCCATTTTTGCAGTCCCCAATACTTAACACACACACACCTCCAACTTCTCTTCCTTTTTGGAAGGTACAATGATTCTCAGTTCTACACACTACAGGAAGGCACTCCAGCATCTTCCAACATCAAGAGAACAGGCACAGTTGCTACCGAATTTTGGTGGCAGCAGCCAAATAAGTGTCCACCACCATATGTCAGCACCAGGTATGTTATTTCTGCTGGTTTCTTGGGGGCTTCAATAAAATCCCCCATTATCCAACCCTGATGTATATCACCAACTGTCACTAGAGCATGATGACTGAAATGGGGAATGGTTGCATAACTCAGAAAAATGGGAATGTGAAGACACACCCAACTAAAGGTGGTGGCAGGTTTGGGTGTGCAACGCCAGTACCCTGGTGAGATCAAACTCCTTTACCCAAAAAGGCTCTGATGCTGAATATCCAGTTCAAAAAAGGGGGAAGTTTATTTTAAAGAACAAAAGAAAAGGGCTTTCTCCTCCCCAGCTATAAAAGGCTTGAAATGAAAGGTACTTTACAGTTGGAGTTTCAGCTGTTTTCAGAGTGACATCTCTCTGGGTTTGATCTCCTCACTCAATGAAGCTGGTGCAGGGTCTTTCAGCTTCTGATTCCTCTGACTTTTGTAACTAATTTGGCTAATGATTGTTGGTAACTAATTTGGCTGATGGTGTAAGAAATGCCCTTCCCGGCTGTCTGGGCCTGTTTGCCACCAGAACTGCTCTATGCAAGCTCACAGCAAAGACTGCCCAAAGGAACAAAAAGCTTCTAGGTAAAACAGAGCTTGCTGGGAAGGAACAAACCAAAACCTAGAAAAATGCAGGGGAATTCTTAGCTCCTCCCACAAGTCTAATACAATGAAGTATTTCTATACTCAGACATGCTAAGGCCTTGAAAAGAAAACAAAGGAAAATGCAGGGGAGATTTAAACAGTCCTGGCTGGATATCACAGGGAAGATGGCAGAGAGAAAATGGGAAGGGACAGAGGGAAAGATAAAGCACAGATATGGACATAATAGCATTGGGCACATTGAACTGAGGGACAGGGAAGTGATTGCAAGCTTATATTTATAGGAAATCCTTGGTCAGCTGAAAATTATCATATAGAATCATAGAGATGGAAGAAACCCCCGGGGGCCATCTAGTCCAACCCCCTGCTATTCAGGAATACACAATCAGATCATTCCCAACAAAGAGCCATCCATCCAGCCTCTGCTTAAAAACCTCAAAAAAAAAGAAGACTCTACCACACTCCCAGGCAGTGCATTCCACTGCTGAACAGCTCTTACTGTCAAGAAGTTCTTCCTAATGTTTAGGTGGAATCTCTTTTCTAAATTACTTAGTTCAGCAGATGGTGCTGAAAAATACAAGCTGATGACTCAGGGGTGAGGAAAGAACTGAATCTAAGATTGGCTAAAACAAAGACAAGTCATGCCAGTGGGCCTGCTGGCAAGGAATGGCAACCACATACTTTAGAGAAATAATTGCCCAGCAACCAGGAGTATTTGATAACTTGAGCTAAAGTGAACCAACCCCACCAAATGCAGCCCTGTAAACAATCCCTTTGAAAAGCCATCTGCAACATTCTGCACACATAAAGACCGGATGCCTGGACGTCAGACAAGAAACCCTGGATACACTCTCCCCAGAATGCCCAGTAGAAGAGCCCTCTGGCCAGCATGCCTCTGGTAGGAATGTCTGTTCTTTTGGCGGGGACCTAGCTACTCTCTACAGCAAACCTTTTCTCTTCAGACAGATTTCAAGAGGCCAGAATGTGCTTATTGAGAGCCCTACTGTGCGTTCCTACTCATGTTTGAATGCGCAACCTTCTGGATGTTTTTGGCCTGCTCCTTCCATGTGATCTAGCCCAGAGAGCTAACGGGGAAGGATTATGGGAGCAGAGATTGGAAATCCTAGGATATAAGCAGGAAAAAATGAGAGAAATTATTTCCCCACCCACCCCTACCTGAGCCCAGATTTTAACACTAGAAAAAACTGGAAACTATGAGGAATTTAGGCACTGGGGTTGGGGAGATTTCCAGAGATATTTTCTCTTTGGGAAAGACTGAAATACTTTTTAAAAAAAAACTTGGCTTTACTAACTCAGCATGACAGGAACCATGCATATCATGAAGATTAGTGCACACAATTGAAAAATGAAGTGCTTTCAATATTGAGTAAAACTGTACCTTCCAGTTGGCTGCTAAACTAATTCTTGTGACTATAGGCTTTGTCCAAATAATACTCCGTTCCCCCACTTTATTACAACATTTGTAACTTCTGTTTTCTCCATTTCTCAGATGGGAAAAGTTAAGATACATATTCTTAGGACTTTATCATGCAAGGCTGCTAAAGCAGCATTTCAGTGGGACGCTAATTAATTTGACCAGTACTTATTCTGCTCCCTAATATTTTGGCAGATTGCAAGACTTTGATGTTGCATGGACACGTGTCCCAGTTTTCATCTCTGAAATATTTGAAGGTCTTTGCTATGTAAACAACAGATCAAGGCCTAAGACTATAAGGTCCCCAAAACAGAATTTGCTTTAACTAAATGTCAAGTTTTCCATAATTATTAACAATAATACAATTGCAATGAAGTCCTCTGAACTTGCTACAGCTTCAGGTCTTACTGTTTAATCCCAGTTCCATGTGTCAGGCCTTCCATTTTACTTACCCAAAACAATGAGCTCAATATAGAAATAAGCCACCTTGATCTCCCCTTCTTCTTCGTACATCGCTTGGCACATGAAGCGCCCTTCTGCTGCTTTTTGCAGGTTCTCTATCTCCAGAGTGCTGTTCCTCAAGGTCACGTCCCCTAGAACAGCAGAGGACCTCTCCACCTTGGAGTCTATGCCATTGCTGATGGCAACAGCCCTGGGAATGAGTGAGCCCAGCCTGGTAAAACTCCAGAAAACAATCATGGGCAAGACCACATCCCCACAGGCCAGCAGGACGGAGCGATCACGTACCCCCTTAACCACTTGCTCGTCGTACTTGGCATCTTCCAAAGGGAGCAGCTGACCTGAAAGAAAAACAAACCGTTTCATTTACCAGGGCTCATTTCACAAGGGGAAAATATTACCACGGGCCCTTTATATTACATAGTTATAGCACTATGATTCCACTTTTACTGCCATGGTTCTGTCCTATGGAATCCTGGGATTTGCAGTTTAAGGCAATGTTATTCAGAATTCTCAGTCAGAGAGTTCTAGTGCCTCACCAAACTACAAACCCCAAGGTTCCATAGGATGTGCCTTGGTGGTTAAAATGAAATCATACTGCTATAATTGTGTAGTGCGAATGGGTCTTTGTCTTTCCATTATACATATGTCTGTAGATATTAAAAATGTGAAAGTCTAAATTTTGTTCAATTTCACCAGCATTCACATTGGACTGCAAGACTTGGGGATTGTTTTCTTCCTGCACTGAAATGCGTATAATGCATTTAACATCTTTAATGCACTCATTTATTTACCCATTTTATCCAATTTCCCTTCATTGACTTAAGAGTGTTTGTGGTATTTGTTTCAATGGGATGGATTTTTAGCTGCTTTCATTTTAAAATCTGAACATTGTTTTGTGCACATTCAGTTTCTCCAAAATGCCCCATAAGCTTTGCAAAGGCATGAATTTTCAGGGAGATGAACTCCCCACCCCCATGCAGCTTAGGAGGTGGGGGAAAGCTGCTGTCATGGAGACTGTCAAATCTAACAAAATTATTTTCCATCCCTATTGCTCACATACAAACACACATACACATTTTTGCAGCTGATCTGGCAAGACGGCTTGCACATTACTCACTATAAGCCACCGTTGGGAGGATGTAGATGATTTTCAGCAAACTCCTAAAGCGTATGTTCCTTGCCAATCCATAATCCATTGCTCCATGTCACTGCATGAGAAAGGAACCAGAATCCAGGTGCTGGGCTGTTAGCTCCTTCAAGACTAACACATCTTTCCACACAAGAGCTTGAAGTTGCATGCAACTTTTTCCACTTCTTGCTTCTTCTGCAGACCTTGCTAACCTCAGTGACATGGAAGACAGATCTCTCTCTAGCTTCTCTTTCAGTCTCTCATCCATCAAAACACAGCACTAATCAGTCTCGTGTTACTCTGAATCACCTTCAATTAATCTTCAATTATTCATTTCTTAACCTCATTTCCTAGATCTATTATGCAGGAGCTTCTTTTAAATGAAGGGCAGAAACATGAGTCCACTTTCTTTGGTTTTAGCATCTTGGACTGGTGGTCTCTCTGGTAGAAGCTAAGGATCAACAAGACTATTATATTCTCCACAGGAAAATCTGAAGTCATGAGTTTCAAATCAGGGAATCAAGTATCATTGAACATTGTTTTCTAGTACTGGAATCCTTGGTTTTTGTCTAGGGAGGAAGTGGCAAAACCACCTCTGAGTATTCCTTGTGTAAGCAAACCCTATGAAATTCATGGGGTTACCCTAAGGTGACAGGCAACTTGAAGGCATGTACACACACACACACACACACACACATGAGCTGAACGCACACTCAAGGCTATAGACAGGATGAGGCCAGTGGTGAGTCACCCACCCCTCCTGGTGCACCAATTCACTCAAAAAATGAATTTTTAGAGGTTTATTTATATATATGATGACCATATTTGATCCTGGCCTGGGGGCCTCCTGATTCAGGATGTGGGGGGCCATGGTTGATGGCAACAGAAACAGACTGGGGAGCCACATACAACCAAAGAAGCACACTTTGCCCATCTCTGGTCTAGTTAGATTCAAACACACACACCCTTCTTTCAAAATGTAACAAAACACACCACTGCTGGCCTCCTATTAGTGACAAATGCACACATAAATTTCCCTTGTGCATATGCATGTCCCTTTTTGGTCACTGCAGAGGCTGGTATTCCTTTCCTTCCTCCTCAGTGCCCAAAGGCACCCCTTCCCAAACTTACCATAGAGCATCTCAATCTACACACACACACACACACACACACACACACAACTATTCCTTGTCTTGTAGGAAGCAGACATGATTGGAGAAGGTTCTGGTTATGTCAGATGTGAAATGGTTGTAGTAGCAGCATTGCCACCTCCAGATGACACTGGCAGATCTTGACATTGTTGTAATCATTTTGCATCTGGCTACAGGGACATAACCAGAAGCTTCTCCAAACCTGCCCACTCCCTACAAGGCATGGAATGGTTGTGGAGGGCAGGATGGAGCTTCAAAGGCTGTATGGTAAGTCCAGGAGATCATATACAGCTCAGCATAGCATAGGTCTGCCTTGAGCACCAATCCTATGCCCTCTTACTTGGAAGTGAGCCCCACTGGGCTCAGTGGGACATACCTCTAAGTTGGCATGTATAGGATTGTGCTTGAATTTTGATTGAATATACAACAGCAACAGCAATAAGTAGTAATATAACTACCTGGTGGGGTGTTTTTTATGTTCTACAGAGGTGGGTTATTCTTCCTGTTGCCTCCATGATGTGTGGTGTCACTCACCTTAGAAGCTACATCCCCCAACATTCTCATATAGCCATTGTCACAAAAGTGATGCTGTTGGAAATCATAGGGCACCACCATAGAAACGGAATGAGGGTTTCTTCATTGTGAATAACTGAGTTCCCTTGGAAAGATTTCTTCCTATTAAGCTGCTGAAATAAGATCTTGTTCTCTTGTTCAGCATTCAAAGACACCATGGGCATCTTAGCCCTGTCAGAACGAGGTTCAGTATCAATGTGTTACTTATTAATTAGTGGGATGGCCAGTGGTTTTAGTTTTCATCCAAGCTTTCTTTGATGGGGAAGAAGGGTAAGCTTCCCCACAGTGAGCATTGCTGAGGATCAACTTGTGTGTCAGGCACAAACACCAGGTAGGCTGATCAAGGTTTTAGTCTGGAGCAGAATGGCACATAGCCTTTGATACTAGGCAGGTTACAGCAGGATTCTCCTGTGTAAGTGTTGACTGCAGAGCTATTCTGCCTAGTGTCAGATTCACTCACATCACATATAAGAACTATAACCCATTTCTCATTGAGACAGACAAAGGCAGGTCTCTCTCTGGCTTTTCTTTGCAAATGAAGATTGAGGAAGGACTCATGCCATGCTTTCTGCAAGCGCACTGATGACTAAAAAGGCCAATCTGAGATAAACAAGTCCGGTTGCAGAAAGCCCAGCAGAAGGTCTCCTTCGGTGATGTTTCCGGGTTGTGATTCTTCCTGCGTTGTCGTTTCTCTTCAAGACTTGTTCACATGGGTGACAAAAAGAGCACCCATGGCTACCTCCACATCACCCAAAAAGAGACCGAAGAAAGCACAGAAGACATTTGCATATGAGAGTTCACATATATAGATGCAGGTATGTAAGTGATTCCTGAGATTAAATAGAAGTCAATGCATTTCACCATGGCAGGGGTTGGGGAGACACTGACAAAGGCTGATGACACACTGCAGAAATAATGCAGTTTGACACTGCTTAACTGCCATGGCTCAGTGCTATGGAATTTGGGGATCTATCGTTTTGTGAGATATTTAGCCTTCTCTGTCAGAGAGCCCTGATGCCACAACTACAAATCCCAGGATTCCATAGGATGGAGCCATGATAGTTGAAGTGGTGTCAAGCTGCATTATTTCTGCAGTATGTTGGCAACCTAAGTGATCTCTCTGAACTTTATCAGACCTTTAAACGTTCTTTTGCCAGCATAAAAAAAAATCATTTTTATGCCGGCAAAAGAACGCCTCCCACTGCACTTACCTCTAATCCCAGCAGAAGGCTTCCCTGGCAATGAAGAAGAAGTGAATGAAGCCCCGTTCACTTCCTCCTTCGAAATCCCGTGAAACTTCATTGTGTGGGAAATTCAAAATAAAATAAAAAATAAAATACAAAAAGTGACAAAAAGCACATACACACACTTTAAAACTTCCAAGTAAACCAGGGAAGGTTTTTAAAAAGTGTGTCACTTACCTGGATGTTGCAATCTCACCCGGAAGTGTTTGTGCCGGACTGCCCATTGATGCTGCATTCATGTGAGTTAAATGGCCCACGGTTTCACACACTGGCAATGCCGGAACCAAAATGGGGTGAGAAATCTATTCACGGCTTGGCCTGTCAATAAAAAGAAACACTAGAATAATGACAGTGGAACGCAAAAGGGCAACGTCATGGGATATTGGCGTGCTTTTGCTTTTTGCTGTTGTTATTCTGACGCCACATTAGCCACGCCTGATAATCTCCTCTGTCTGTTTAGTGAAGATGCTAATTGTTGATGGGCACCTTCCAAACTCCTGCTCTCCCTTCTTCTGGTTATTTATCGTTAAGTCAGATGTTCCCCTGGTGCCCAAAATTAAATGAAGCCATCACCAGGCAAATGTATTCCATAGCCAGAACTGTATGGTTGTGAAGGCCCTGTCTTGACAATTCCATATAGATTTTGAAGACAAGGGCACCTGGAGAAGACCTCTAATTTGTCTTACACCTTAGTCCTATACCCACATACCTGGGTATAAACCCTATTTCACTCAATGCAATGTACTTCATGGGACTGTGTTCATATACTCTCAGAAAGCTTCCCTTTAAAGATTCCATTTTTACTGCCCTATCACACTATGCTATTATAGCGTTATATTCCATTCTAACTGTCATGGCAACATCCTCAGGAATCCTGGGACCTGCTGTTTAGGAAAGGGGATTTGGATTTCAGTCAAAACCAGGATAGTGAAATCCTTGTCTACATGAGCCAAATAAAATTATCGCACCACATTTTCACAGCGGGCGGTCAGATGATGCATGGCTCGAATCTGGGTCTTTTCAGCACCTCAGAGCTTTAATCCAGACCAAAAAGATTTACTTCGGATTTGAGCAGAAAATCCAGATGTTTTCATGTGTGTGTGGATGCACCCCATAGCAATATTGGTGTAGGACCGAGCAGGGGAGGAGTTTCACCAGGTGAGTTTGTTAGGAAGCTGCCTGCGACAGGCAATCAACTAACTTTTCCTGTTGGGAAATGCCTCTTTCTCTGTTTCAATTTCACTTTTTAGCTGTTCCTTCATTGCCACGTATTTTGCAAATGTGGCAATTGTTCTGAGAAGCGCATATTAACATATCCATATTGTTATTAGTGTATCTCCACTTGCATGCATGAAGGGAGGAGGGGAAACTAAAGTAGTCACAGCTGTGGCCGCACATATTTTGTTTTATTGGACCAGGGTGGATTCGAAACGGAACTGTGTGGATAGTGCTCCCAAACTTACCTGAGCGTGTGGCGATCATGTGGACAAGCCCATGGTCACTGCGGACCAGGGAACCCCAAAGAGAAGTTAGATTTTCTTGTTGGTGTAAACGATAAACCTCTAGAATCAGAGGATAAGGAGATTATCAGATATGGCTAAAGTGGCACCATAATGATGCCAGAGGAATGCAAAAGGACGCCAATATCAGACGACATCATCCTTTTACATTCCGCTGGTGTCATTATGGGGTTTCTTTTTATTGACTGGCTGAGCCATCAATAGATTCCCCCATTGCAATTTGGTGCCGCCATTGCCAGTGTATGAAACCTTGGGCCATTTGACTCTCATGAATGCAGCATCAATGAGTGGTCCTGCCAGAAAACTTCCTGGTGAGACTGGGACATCCAGGTAAGTGATGCACTTTTTCAAAACTTCCCTGGTTTACAGCAGTTTTAATGTGTGTGTATTAAACCTTTTTGTGTATTTTTGTTTTTATTTTTTAATTTCCCGTGCTTGCATCTTCTCACAAGAATGGGTGGGATTTCAATCCAGGAATGAATGGAGCTCCATTAGAGGTCCATTCATTCCTGGGCTGCCTGTCGACAGGAGAGAAGATAAGTGTGATCGGGAGGGTTATTGTGCTGGAACAGGGTTGGGATTGGAGACTGTGGGACAGGAACGCTTTTTGCATTCCAGTCTGATAATCTCCTAAAGCTCTCTGATTTCAATGGGTCTTATTCCTATAAAACTATGCAGAGCACTGCAATCCAAAACTTTCCACTAAAGCTCCAGTCTTACACCCACTCGCTGGAAGGGGAATTCTACTATTAACACCCTTCTTATCCAATTTGGATAAGAAATCACCCAAGGAGACCTTCTGCTGTGCTTTCTGCAACCGGACTTGTTTATCTCGGATTGGCCTTTTTAGTCATCAGTGCGCTTGCAGAAAGTGCGGGATGAGTCCTTCCTGAATCTTTGTTTGCGAAGAAAAGCCAGAGAGAGAGATCCAGTTTGTATAGGTTTGTGCTGTTCTCACTGTTTGGTTTACTGTGGGAGCAGAAATTGTACATCCCATGAGCTGCACACAATCTGCCAAGCTCCAGGTATGACCTAGGTCCTCCAGAGGCCCCCAGCACCAAAAAGTCCCCCCCCCAAAAAAACAGCCTAAAAATAGACAATCACACACTCCCAAAGCCTCAGAGAGTACTCATTTGGTGGTGAAATAACCTTTTTGCCCCCAAAACCCTAAGTAATCTTTTAGTTACTTCCAGTTTCAAAAAAGGGGTGGGTGTACTCTGAAGAGGTCCATGGAGTAGGGCTGGCAGATCAGACCTATTTCAGGACATCTTATTAACCAAGTGCCATCAAGGAAAAGACTTGGGGGCAGAAGCCCACAGCCCCACGCAGCAGAATGAGGAAAGGGGCCCCTAAAGGAAAAGGGCTGGATTAACCACATTTTGAAGAAAGTCAAGTACAGTTGTCCCTTCATATCCACAGATTTGGTATCCACGGATTTAAGTATTCATGGTTTGAAAATATTCTTTAAAAAATTAATCCAAAACACAAACCTTGATTTTGTCATCTTATATAAGGGACCCCATTTTGCTATGCCATTGCATATAACGGTACTTGAGTATTCACGGATTTGGGTATCCACGGGGGGTCCTGGAACCAAACCCCAGCGAATATGAAGGGACAACTGTTATATATCTTAAGTGAAGTCATTACCTTCTGAAGATGTTAGGACACACTGATGGACTAGCCTATGTTGAATTTAAAGGGTCTTATAATATTGTCCAAAATGTATTATGTTAATAATTATGTAACATTTAAAATGCAGTAATGTTTTTGTATTTTGAGGTCCCTCATAACATTAAGGCCCTAAAACAGGAGCAAGCAAAAGAGTGACTCTCCAGATGTTGCTGAATTGTAGCTCCCAGCATTCCTCACCCTTGGCTATGCAGGCCAGGGCTGATAGGAGTTGCAATCCAGTGATATCTGGAGGGCTGTGCCTTGCCTCTCCCTGCCCTAAACTGTAGTTTATTTGGTTTGTGTGTAAATGCAGCAGTGGAGGCCCTATAAAATGATTAAACCCAGAGTGTACAACAGCCCCCAGCACACACACCCACACACTTCTGCAGTAATAAGACCGAGATGCTGAGAAAACCTCTGAGTCGCCAAGAAAATGGGCAAAACTACTTGGGATAACATGTGACATAAATGCTCATATGTTTAGTCCCAGGCTGTTTGGAGAGTTTAATTAGCGTAAGGCTACGCTAGACAGAGGCATGAGTGTTGCGATGGAAATTTCCAGCAGTTGCTTTTCTGAGGCAGGAGGGTGAGGACTGTTTATCTTGGAGAAACACAGCAAGTTGCAGTCACTCCGAGCTAATTTAAACTTGTCTGGCTGGAGTTTGGGGTGACTTAACCTGTTTGGATGGACGTTCGTATTCCATTAACTTGCCCGTCCTCCCACGTTTTTCTGCCTCCAGACGTCCGTTTTACCCTTTTCCGTCATGCCTGTATAATTTTCCATATGTTGCTTCCAAAGTGCAAGCTTTCACTCACCTTCCTTCACACCAAAGAGAGAATTCTGGCAGCTTCACAAACTCCTTTTCCCTTCTGTTTTTAAGCATCACCAGGAAGTCTTGTCAGCATTTCAGAAATCAATTTACCTAGCCTCCATCTATCTATCTATCTATCTATCTATCCATCCATCCATCTATTTCCTGGAAATTTACCAGAACAAAGTAAAATAAGTTTCTTAGGATGCCTCCACACTGCACAGTTATAGCAGTTTGATACCATTTTAATTGCTACGAGGCTTATTACACACCAAATTAAAGTGGCAGGGCAGCCAGAAGGTTCCTCTGCACGATGTAATTGTTCTTTCAGTGTTCTGCCGTCCCATAGGAGACAGAGGTACTGTGTCTTTTTGCTAATGGATGTTAGCAAAAAACTGTGTCTTTTTGCTAACAGATTTTTCTGGTTAGAAAAAAGACACAGTTTTACCTCCGAACAGCAGAACACCGGAAGAATGACAACGTCATGCCATAGGGCAGCACGGAAAGCAGAAACTTCCAGCTGCCCTAATGCTTTAATACAGGGAGCAATCAGCCTCTATGGCTCAATTCTAAAGAATCCTGGAATGTGTAGTTTGGTGAAGAGACTTAAACTTCTCGTGTGCTTCTCTGTACACCATTAAAGCTCTCTGGGCATCTCACAAACCTACACATTGCAGGACTCCACAGCATGGAGGCGAGTGGTCCGACACAGAGACCGATCGCTGTGAGCAGTCCGATAGGCTTTTTCATTCAGAGGACTTTGGCCCCTTACTGGACAAAGTAGCATCCACATTGGGCCTGACCTCAAGACCAGAACCTCAGGTTCCCCATAGGCAAGCTGGTGCAGAACTGAGTGAGAGGGAGCCTCAGTCATTAAAGTGGCATCAAACTGCTATATTTGTGCAGTGTAGATATACCCTAAAACAACAACACAGACTTTATCACACCGAAAAGACTGTGCCACCCCATCAATGGTATCACGCTTCTCAACAACTTGGTTCCAAATGCCATAACAAAATAGGCATGCTGAATCTGAGCAAAGGAGTCTGTTCCCTTAAATTAAGACAAAACAGAAACCTTGTTGGGTCCTCTTCCCATCCTACCCCCAGCTCCCCACCAACATAGTTCTTGAAGAAACAAGGGAGTATGTGGTGGCAAGTACATGACATAAGATTACCTCATAAGGCACGTGCATTCATTTCAGCTGCATTCAAGCACACAGGTCACATCCTGTTTTTCAGCTCAGAGGCTCCTTGAACACATCAAAATCAGTCCCCGTTATGAGAGGAGGCAAGCTGAGACAGCTACCTTGAGTAGCAGATTTGGCAGCTATGGGGGAGAGCAAAGCATGTCAGACAGACAGAATGTAATCCATGTCACACACTTCACTAGTCTTCATTGTTGCCACAATTTTGAATAGCTTGGGTCTTAGACACAGCTCCCATTTATATAACTGTACCAGTCACCATACAGGGTTGCCAGTGTGAAAATAGGCAGAGGATTCCTGTACCATTAATGGTTTTGTAGAAGAGGGCATTTCAGTAGGTGTTGCTTGTCATGCATGGCCTGCAGAAAATGCGGGATGAGTCCTTCCTGAATCTTCCTTTGCGAAGAAAAGCCAGAGAAAGAGATTGTCACGCAAATGGATAACAAGCAGCAGCTGCTGGAATTCTCTCTTCTGCACCATTGTTAAAGGTAAAGGAGCCCTCTCCAGTTTTGAGTCTGGCAGCCCTAGTCACCAATGACCTGGAGACTGTATAAGGGAAGTTCACTCAGGATCAAAATGGACATTATAGCCAGACCCCCATATCTGCAGGGGTTTGCTTCCCAGACTTACCATGGATACCAGAAACTGCAGATAACAGTGACCCCTATTAAATAATTGACCTCTGGTAAAAACATACTATAGAGTTGTGTTGGAGGACCAGAAGATGTCTACAGAGGATGTCACTCTAGGCATCTTCTAAGATGACTCTATAGTATGTGTCCCTGTTTTGTGTCCTGTGGATAACTGAAACTACAGATAATGTTTCTGTGGATATGGAGGTCTGACTGTACTCTAATTGTGAGGTTGACAGCTATACCTGGGATCTTTTTAAAAAATAAATACTCTACCATGGGAAGGAGCAATTTTCATCAAGACTGCTACATAGAGGGAGAGTTGGTATAAAAATGGAGTACCTCTGGGTACATCTGGGAAAGACCCTGCCTGAAGCCATGAAGAGTTGCCACCAGTCATTGTAGACAGCAGTGAATGGACCAATGGTCTGAGGCAATATGATGCAGCTTCCCACATTTCAGCTATATAGAGCCAGCCCTGCCATTATGCAGGGTGATAAATGGAGCAGATAGCAAATGCTGTGGGAGGTTCCCTGGAAAATAGAGGGATGGAAAGTCACGGGTTAACTGGGTTTTTTTACTACCCCTCCTTCCGAATAGTGCATGATGTGTGTGAACCAATATGGTTATACACAAATTCTTTTCATGGGTTTTTGGCCATGTAAACTGGCCCCTAGTCATTTCTCTTGAGCCCTGAGCTGGAAGACTTGAAAGCTCCGTATGCCACACAACCTCCACTTTAACGACCCGCAGGAATCTGCCACCTCAAATGTCATTCTATCTCCAGCACTTTCATAAGATTCAACAACCAGTCCTGTTGGCTTCTCTACATAGAATAATGACAAGGCACCATCTTGTTCTCTTCCTGTGGCAGCAAAACATCTTGAGTGGCTCCTCTTCTTCTTGCCTTTTCACTGAATTTCAATAAACTCAGGGAAATACTGGGGGTGATCCCATGGTCAGGAATACTAAAAGAGAAGAAACCTCAAGATGGATGGGACTTTCTCAAAAGGGAGATACTGAAGGCACAATTTCAAACAGTACCATTGAGTTAAGAAAAATGGGAGGTGTCTCAAGAAACCAGGATAGATGACTAAAGAACTTTCAACGGAGCTAAGTTTTAAACGGAACATGTATAGGAAATGGAAAAGGGGGGAAATCACCAAAGAAGAATTCAAACAGATAGTGAACATGTGTAGGAGTAAAGTGAGAAAAGCTAAAGTGCAGAATGAGCTCAGGCTTGCTAGGGAGGTTAAGAGAAATAAAAAGGGTTTTTTGGGGTATGTCCGCAGCAAAAAGAGGAAGAAGGAAATGGTAGGGCTACTATGCGGAGAAGATGGCAAAATGCTAACAGGAGACAGAGAAAAGGCAGAATTACTCAACACCTTCTTTGCCTCAGTGTTTTCAGAAAAGGAAAAGGGGGACCAACCTGAGGATAAAGAAACAGAGGACACAATAGGGGAAATCTAGCTCAGAATAAGCAAAGAGGTAGTACAGGAATACCTTCTTAATCTAAATGAATGTAAATCTCCAGGACCAGATGAACTACATCCAAGAGTATTAAAAGAGCTGGCAAATGTGATCTCAGAGCCATTGGCAATAATCTTTGAGAACTCTTGGAGAACAGGAGAAGTCCCAGCAGACTGGAGGAGGGCAAACGTTCAGCTTAGTAGATGAAGGGAACACTGTGGACATTGCATACCTTGATTTCAGTAAGGCATTTGACAAGGTTCCCCATGATATTCTTGCAAACAAGCTTGTAAAATGTGGGCTAGACAAGTGAACTGTTCAATGGATTTGTAATTGGTTGACCGGCCAAACCCAAAGGGTGCTCAGCAATGGCTCCTCTTCATCTTGGAAAAATGTGACCAGTGGGGTGCCACAGGGTTCTGTCCTGGGCTCAGTGCTATTCAACATCTTTATCAATGACTTGGATGAGGGAATTAGGGGCATACTTATCAAATTTGAAGATGACACCAAATTAGGAGGAGTAGTTAATACCCTAGAGGACAGGATCAAAATTCAGAATGACCTGGATAGACTGGAGAGCTGGGCCAAAGCTAACAAAATGAAATTCCATATGGAGAAATGTAAAGTACTGCACTTAGGGCGGAAAAATGAAATGCATAGATATAGGATGGGAGAGACCTGGCTGAACAAGACTATGTGCGAAAGGGATCTAGGAGTCCTAGTAGACCACAAGTTGAACATGAGTCAACAGTGTGATGCGGCAGCTAAAAAGGCCAATGCGATTTTGGGCTGTATCAATAGAAGTATAGTGTCCAGATCAAGGGAAGTAATAGTGCCGCTCTATTCTGCCTTGGTCAGACCTCACCTAGAATACTGTGTCCAGTTCTAGGCACCACAATTCAAATTGTTTTAACAGAGGGGTAGGGTATAAATAATAATAATTATTATTATTATTATTATTATTATTATTATTTAAAAGGATATTGACAAATTGGAGCATGTCCAGAGAAGGGTAACTAAAATGGTGAAAGGTCTGGAAATGATGCCTTATGAGGAGAGACTTAGGGAACTGGGTATGTTTAGCCTGGAAAAAAGACGGTTAAGAGGCGATATGATAGCCCTGTTTAAGTATTTGAAGGGGTGTCACGCTGAGGATGGAGCGGGCTTGTTTTCTGCTGCTCCAGAGACTGGAACACAGAGCAATGGATGCAAGCTCCAGGAACAGAGATTCCACCTCAACATGAGGAGGAACTTTTTGACAGTAAGAGCTGTTCAGCAGTGGAACACACTCCCTCACAGCATGGTGGGGTCTCCTTCCTTGGAGGCCCTTAAACAGAGGCTGGATTGCCATCTGTCGGGGATGCTTTGATCAAGATTTCCTGCGTGGCAGGGGGTTGGACTGGATGGCCCTCATGGTCTCTTCCAACTCTACAATTCTATGATTCTATGAATTTGACCCCAGAGGGCCTCAGGGCTAATACACCAAGTACCAACTCAGGTGGAAGCATTTCTGGGAGGGAAGCAAGAGGCTCTAAATCTTGGGTCCTGAGATGTTGTTGGACTTGAGTCCCAGAGGGATTTGTAATTGGTTGACCGGCCGAACCCAAAGGGTGCTCAGCAGTGGCTCCTCTTCGTCTTGGAAAGATGTGACCAGTGGGGTGCCACAGGGTTCTGTCCTGGGCCCAGTGCTATTCAACATCTTTATCAATGACTTAGATGAGGGAATTAGGGGCATACTTATCAAATTTGCAGATGACACCAAATTGGGAGGAGTAGCTAATACCCTAGAGGACAGGATCAAAATTCAGAATGACCTGGATAGACTGGAGAGCTGGACCAAAGCTAACAAAATGAAATTCAATACGGAAAAATGTAAAGTACTGCATTTAGGGCGGAAAAATGAAATGCATAAATATAGGATGGGAGAGACCTGGCTGAATGAGACTACGTGCGAAAGGGATCTAGGAGTCCTAGTAGACCACAAGTTGAACATGAGCCAACAGTGTGATGCGGCAGCTAAAAAGGCCAATGCGATTTTGGGCTGTATCAATAGAAGTATAGTGTCTAGATCAAGGGAAGTAATAGTGCCACTCTATTCTGCCTTGGTCAGACCTCACTTAGAATACTGTGTCCAGTTCTGGGCACCACAATTCAGAAAGGATATTGACAAATTGGAGCGTGTCCAGAGAAGGGCAACTAAAATGGTGAAAGGTCTGGAAACAATGCCTTATGAGGAGAGACTTAGGGAGCTGGGTATGTTTAGCCTGGAAAAAAGACGGTTTAGAGGCGATATGATAGCCCTGCTTAAGTATTTGAAGGGATGTCACGTTGAGGATGGAGCAAGCTTGTTTTCTGCTGCTCCAGAGACTGGAACACGGAGCAATGGATGCAAGTTCCAGGAACAGAGATTCCACCTCAACATGAGGAGGAACTTTTTGACAGTAAGAGCTGTTCAGCAGTGGAACACACTCCCTCGGAGCGTGGTGGGGTCTCCTTCCTTGGAGGTCTTTAAACAGAGGCTGGATGGCCATTTGTCGGGGATGCTTTGATTGTGATTTCCTGCGTGGCAGGGGGGTTGGACTGGATGGCCCTCGTGGTCTCTTCCAACTCTACAATTCTATGATTCTATGACCTAGTCACAGGTAAGTGATTCTGTGAGCTGTTGTTTAACAACATCTGGAAGCCCACAGCTAGAGAATGACCACTGCACTATGACCTCAGTGCAGGGAACAGTGTTTCCTCTGGCCTCTCCATGTTACCATCCCTTGGAACACATCAGGCAGAAGGCCACTGTCACAGGAACATGGTCCACAGGTTGGAATGAATTGTGGCATTCACTCCCGAATTTGGGTGGAGTGGAGTAGAATCATTTTACTCTCTGCCCAAAGCAAGCAGACACCCTTCCTTTCAATCTGCAAAGATCATCTCAGGCACCATTCATTGCTACCACATGGCTTGTGGGGTTGCCTAGGAGGCTGAAATCACTGCCTTTCTCACTTTCTTACCCAAGCAATTCACCATCTGGAAGCAGCCCCTTATTACAACATCTGGGTTTGAGGCTGCCAGGGGTTTTCTGAGGGATGCACGCTGTGTTGTTTGCTGCTCCCAGAGGATGGCTATCAAAAACCCCTCCCTGTTCCTCTCCGTGGATTTCTTGCTCAGAAAACACTTGAGCTACATCTCAAGTTTTCTTCCCTTCTGGAGCAGCAGAAAATAGATCTTGTTTGCAAAGAGTTGTGTTTGCATTTTTACACTTGGGGGGGGTGTGTGTTTTGTGGGATGGAGGGAGCTGAGCAAAAAATAGAATCCCTCCAAAACACACACACACACACAATCAGGATTCTAAATGAAGAAATGGAGAGGAGAAAATTGTAAAGAAGGACCTTCTCCAAGCAATGCACACATTTACTGTTTACCATGAGTGGCAAACAAATTCCAGCAACTCCACAACGTCTCTCTTTCCAGAGCGAAGGCACGTCACTCCCCAAGGGACAGATACTGTTACTACGCATGGTACAGGCCACACACAGTGCGCAGAGAAAAACACTTGCTGAATTATCAGCTTTCCTTCAGTAACACAGCCAACCCTGGGCTGATTCTTACAACTGGTGTTGTCCCTTGCTCTGAGCTTCCCTGAGTGGGAAGAAAATAATGATTTAAGCCAGGGGTTGGGGGAGGTTGGAGGCCTGCTCAGGAGAGGGAAGGGGTGGTTTTGTTGCTATTGATTTTTGTTGTTAAGATTTTGTTTTCTTTACAGCCATGAAACCCCCCTCACTTTGAAAGCTTGGCTCCCAAATCCACTGCTCTGACCAAACCTGGGAATCTCATTAGATGTTCCCCCCCACCTCCTGCTGTTACTATAGTTTGGCACAAGAATTTAGCCCAGAGGCAAAGAGCAGGCATCTTAAACCTGGTCACATAGGTTCAAGACAGACCCTTCCCCACTGTCCAAACAGAAGAAGCTTGCCTCCCTTAATCAATCAACAAATTAATTACCTCCCCCCCCCCACACACACACCCTTCTTCCTGGATAAATGCAAACACAGAATGATTGTTTGCTTTGTTTCAAGCTAGGAACATTGGTTTGCTTTGCAGGAACACCTAGGAATGTTCTTCCTTTGTAGAAGCAACTGGTAAGGAGCGGGATTTGCTTTGTTGAGGAGTTTGTGCCTGCAAGCCAGAAAAGAGTTGATTCAGCCATGGTGTGCATATGCATAGCCAGCTCAAGCTGCAAACAGTATGTTCCCTTCCCTAATACTCATCACTGAGAGTTGCAGGCAAATAGTCCCTGCTGTTACTAGTGATGTACTTTCCTTGACTCACCATTAAATTCAAATCAGAGTTTCAGCCTACTGTGGGGCTACCTAACCAGGGCTGGTTATACAGAGCATACAACTCTCTTTTACAACACCTTCACCAGTCTGTTTTTGGGCACAATTCAGTATTCTAGTTATGAAGCACTATACAGCTTGCATTCAGTACAATGGGCCCTCAGTAGCAGCTGGGGTTTGGTTCCAGGACCCCCTGGAAATATATATTGAATATTCAAAATATATATTGAGTATTTTCAAGCCATGGTTGGTTGAATCCGTGGATGCAGAATCCGTGGATACAGAGGGCCAACTGTGCTACACTGGGTGAGGGCGAACAAACTGAAAGTTAATCCAGACAAGATACAGGTGCTCCAGGTCAGTCGAAAGGCAGATTGGGGGACAGGGATTCAGCCCACGCTGGATAAATTACTCCCCCTCCCCAAAGGCAAAGGTTTGTAGCTTGTGTACTCCTCTGGATTCAACTATGAGCCTGGAAGGTTGGGTTCCTGCAGGAATGCATTTGTATAAAGTGGCATGACAGCTATACCCATTCCTGGAGATTCCTGGTTTGGTCACAGTTACACTTGCCTTAGTTACATCCCACTTAGACTACTGTAATGTACTTTACCTGAGGCTGACTTCAAAGGATTATCAGAAACATCAGCTGGTCCAAAGAGTTGCAGCCAGGCTACTAACTGAGGCTACATATAGGGAGTACATAGTTCCTTTAGTACAACAGCTCCACTGGCTAATGGTCTGCTATCAGGAACAATTCAATGTGCTGGTTATGACCAGGGGCTTTTGTTAATGAATACTCACACCAGATCTGGTATTTTAAACCGGAAGTCCATTTATTTTAATAGGGTTTGCTTTTATCTCCATTTTCCTGTATCTGTGGTAAGTCCGGGAACTAAACTCCCATGGATACGGGGGTCTGACTGTATTTTTGGACTCTGAACTTAGTTTGCAGCAACTGAAGTAAGCTGAGGATGAAGGGGAAAAGTGAGAGAAGGAGAGAGAAACTGGGACATTTTAAAAGCTGCTGAGAAAGTTGGACCCTAGAGAATTTAACCAGGGCTGTTCCTGGGACAGTTGGAGTTTATGCCCCCAAGTAGGAGTGGTGATGGGGGGCTGGCACCAGACGAGAAAAACTAAGAACTCAGGAAGAAGGGAAGGCACGTAGTTGCTCCTGGTGGAAATTTATGGTCTGGCAACGTGATGAAGGTTCTTGCTTCCTATTTGAAAACAAAGGCCAATTACTATTTTGTTTTTCTGGGCAAAATGTAATGTTAGTCTTAGCAGAACATGGAAATAGCATTCAGAACTGAAGCAGAGAATGCTACAAGATAGGTCTGGGTATGATGGTAGACTTCTGGTTGATCTAAAATTGATGGTGAAGGATTTCTGACCTACCTCTCCACATTTTTTTCCAAATCTTAGCAACTGCAAAATAACTCCACAATCCGTCGTAAACACTTATGCCAAAATGTAGAAAGCTTGGGGCAATCATGTGTGGATTTTTAGGTGGTGGGGAACTGAGAGGTCTCTTTAGTACTCAAACAAATTCCTATACTCAGAACTCTAAGAATATATATTTTTTGCATCAAGGCCTGGTTGGTAGATCTCAATAGGATGCAGGGGTTGGGGAAAGAAATCCTATAGGCTTGAAGTCTGCATCCAGGATCAGTGCTTCTTAGGGTATCTGATGTGGGGAACTGGCAATTTCCCCCAAAAGTTCCAGAGATGGGTACCATATTTTCACCCATTGGCTACCATTGTTTCTTGCCTGGAAACTCTCCAAGGAACAGGGGTCAGTGCCTTGTGGACCAGTAGTGGTCCATGGACCACTACTTTGAGTAGCACTTTTGTAGGCAGATGTTTGGTTTTCTCATATTCAGGAGCAACTGGGGGCTTTCATGTCAGGTGTGGGGTGCCACACAGTGAATCCCCCAATCTGAAATGTTAAGGAAGCGATGTAATATGGAATTCAGATTTAGTTGGATGGGCAACACAGCTGCCTCTGCATTTGTATAACTACCAGAGGAGTAGCTTTGTCAGTTTTCCACAACAGCTACAAAACAAAGAGTTTTATACCACCTTAAACTAAGTGCCATAACATTAACAGATGAGTTATGGTATAAATCAGCAGCCTACTTCATTAGATGCTGAGGGATCTGGTCCACCAACCTTTAGTTTACCATAATAAATGTGTTGGTTTTTATGATACCACAAGACACTTTGTTGTTTTCTTATGAACATAAAATGTAGACCAAGGCATACATGAACACCTCCATTCAGAAGAACCACAGTGCTTCAACAGATTGTGGTTAGGTATGGTTTCTAGCACCATCTCAGTTTTATTCACCTGTTTATGACTTATCCGGCCAGCTCACCTTCCTCTAGAGCTGCAATCCAACACCACTGATGTCTCATTCCAGAAATGGGGAAGGGCAGGCCATGGCTGGTTAGAGACCTTTGGCACTCATGTCTCTGTCACGTCACTCCATCCCACTTTGATGTGGTTTCTTTGGACAGCTGGGTGAAAGTGTGAAGCCAGCCCTAGAAAACAACATGTGGCTCTAGTTTAGACTTGAAGCTCTGGCATATAATGGGAATTTCATCATGGGCTTTGTGCTGGTATAGATGGAAAAAGGATATGCAAAGAATGGTGTCTTCATGGATTTTCTCTCTATTCAAAGACAGATCAGTGAACACAGAAAACAGAGAAACAGTGACACACATATAGGGGCTTACCACACTCTAAAGAAAAGAGGCAGTGCAGCATGAAGGTTCCATCTTCTGTGCTGCCTTACCACATGATACCATCATCATGTTTCCAGTGTTCATTTGTTCCGGTTGTATGGGAGAACAAGGTAAAACCATGTCTTTTTGCTAACGGGTTTTTCCAGTTAGCAAAAAGACATGGTTTTACCTCGATTTTCCTCCGGACCAGAATGGAAGAACAACAGTGTCGTGCAGTAAGGCAGCATGGAAGACAGAACCTTCACCCTGCTCTGACACTTTATTTTGGAGTGGGGTATGCTTCCAAGTCTTTGAGCTCCAAAGAAATGACAGATGACAGACTTACAAGGAAAATCTGTTTCTCCATATATCCTTTTTATAAAGTAGATGTGCTTTTGTTGTAAAATTAATGTGGCCACTGTCAAGTGCTTTGGTTAGTGAGTGGTTCTCAACCTGTGGTTCTACAGCTACCAGAAGCCCTAGCCAGCATGGCCAAGAGTCAGTGATTCTGGGGTTTGAAGTCCACAAAGGGTGAGAACTGGTAGGAAGCACATAGGTGAAGAAGATTTGTCCCCTGCCCAAGGGTGTTGGACTGCAAACACAATTAGCATCAACCACCACAGCACAGTGATGGGGATGAGGAGATCAGCAGTCCAACATCATCTGAAGAGCCGTACGCTTCCTCTCCCTGGGCTCTTATTTATTTGTTCAGGGAACTCAAGGTGGCATACAGGATTCTCCCCTTGCCCAATATATCCTCAAAACAACTCTGTGAGGTTGATCACGCTGAGAGTAACTGGCTTACTCACCCCATTAAGTATCATGGCTGAGTGGGGATTTAAACTTGGATCTCTCAAGTCCCCATCCAACACTCTAAACACATTGGCTTGATAACATCTATAGAGCACAGCATCAGATTTTCTATAATGTCAGTGTAGTACACATGAGCTGAGACTGGGGAGATCCCAACTTCAGGATCCTATTCAACAACAACAACAATGAAAAGCTTTGTTAGTAACTTCAAGCTCATTAGTCTCACTTACTTCTCAAGGTATTGTAAGGGTGAAAAATGGCCCCTGCCCCCCCCCCGCATGGTTGCCCACCCCTGCTGTAAGCAGGGACATACTGATAAATTTTGGAATACGAGAGACATCCACCCTGATAGACCTTATACTCACATTCCCAAGAAGAGTCCAAAATACAGGTAATGGCATTGATACAGACAAACCTGTAACAGCAGTTTTAAACCAGGAAGAAGTCTTTTGTAACATTAATGGATCTTAGTTGCCCATTCAAGCCACCCCTCCAAATTACAAGAAAGATCACTCTCAACAAAAGGTTGTTGCTGGGGAAATATACCACCAGCAATATGCTGATTGGGACTACACTTGGAACATGGCTGAAATGACAACTTCATTGTCCCGGCTAATCAAAAAGTCCTGATGTTTCAGTCCTCCAAGTTATGACTCCATTGCAGCATTGGCATTACCTATCCATGTAAGAATACTTCCTTTTTTTCATTCAAGTTTGCAACCTGTCTGCTTCTGTGCATTCAAGAAGAGTCCTTCAGCCTCCTTCTGGGTGTGATATTTCATCTGTCAGTCTCTGTTTAGCTGGGGGGGGGGCATTCAATATAGATGAGCATTTGTAATGTTACTGCTGTGTCACTGTCCATGAGATGGGAATGCTGTAAACTTAGAACTGATCTGATCTCATTCAGTCATTATATTCTCTGGATATCAATAACTGCGGGGGACTTACTTAGTACAAGAAAGTTGAACAGCTCAGTCCTATACATGTTTACTCAGAAGTCAACCCCCTGGGAATTTTTTCTCCCTGGGATTTACTCTCATATAGTTGTATAAAGGATTGTAGCCTCAGACATTTAAATTTTCTTGATTCTGTAGCTGGATTCTCTGGTATGCAGTAAGACCAGTTTTCATGTTGTTTTATCAAACAATTAAGTGACCTACACAACCCAAATCCCCAGGAAATATCCCCCAGAACCCTCTCCAGTCCCACAATGTGAGTTTGTCATAAACCCATCAATTCCTATCTCCCAGCCATAAATAACCATAAGCTAAGTTTTGGTTTCCTTTGTTTACACGGTGGGAAACCCATCTAAGCTTTATTCTAACCAAAGTACCCCCTTCAAGATATGAAGTGGGTTACAAATATTAGCCCCAAACAATAGCATAGTGTGCCACTGTGGATGAGAGCCACCCACTCTCTTTGTTGGCGCATCCCTGGGTCAGAACTTCCAGTGCCTCCCCCAGACTTTGGTCCGAATACTTGACTACTCTTCAAGACTAGTAACTCTTCAAGACTGGTAACCCAAACCTATTCCTCTGCCTTAACTCTAGAAGCCACAGGTCTGAAAAAGTCAAAGATTACTGATTTGGAGCTGATTTGGAGCACAGTCACTCTTTCCTTGGCCTTTTTCTCTCAGAGGCTCTTGGGCTGTAATAAAAAAACCTGTCTTTTTGTCAGTCTACAGAAGGAGAGAACTGTTTCGTATGAAACTCCCGCCTGACACAGATGTTATAAACAGCTGACTTCCAGCAGGAAGCTGACTTAGCACATGCTGGGAACTGGGAGCTCTGCTATTCCAGTTTGTTCCTAAGTGAATTTCATGCTGATGAGGTGTGTTATATGATAGGCAACTTGGGGCTACAAAAATGCAGATTGAATACAGGACCAGCAACTCAGCAGTATTTTACCCTCCAGTTGCTCTCGGACAACATATGCCGGTGCTCAATGTCCTAATAATACTACCTTTGAAAAAGAAAAAGAGATGCACTGCCTTTAAATAGTGAAGACCACATGGCATCATAGCATGAGAGAAAGAGATATGGCTGCCCAATCATAAGCAAATCCTTCCTCCCCCAACTCTATGATTTGATGAAATGTTCTTGTCAGGAAAAAAAAAGACCTTCTTGGTGGTTGCTCCCTGGCTATGGAACTCGCTTGCAAGGGAATCTAGGTTGGCTCTCACCTTTTTGTCCTCCCAACAGTAGACAAAGACCATGGGCTCTTCCACACTACAAAACTATAACACTATGATTCCACTTTAACTGCCACAGTTCCACCCTACGGAACTCTGGGATTTGCAGTTTACGGAAGGCTGTTTCAAATTCTCAGGAAGATAACTCCTCTCATGCCTCACCAAACTACAAACTCAAGGATTTCATAGGATGGAACTGACAGTTAAAGTGGAATCATAGTGCTATAATTATATAGTGTGGAAGGGCCCTATTTCTATTCAGGTAGGCCTTTGAGCAATTTCCTGGCTGCTTAGGTAAGGACTTTCAATGGATGGAGGCTCCACTATCTTTATTGATGTGTCTTTTAATTGCTCTTAATTCAGTTGTGTTTAAATATTATAAATTATTTATTTGTGTTTTAAAAGTACAACCCCTATGTTTTTATTTATATCTGTTTCCTGGTGGCACAGTGGTTAAATGTCAGTGTTGCAGCCACAACATTGTGAGTTCAATCCTATAGGGCTCCAGGTTGACTCAGATGTCCATCCTTCTGTGGTCGATAAAATGAGTACCCAGCTTGTTGGGGGCAATTAGCTAATACACTGTAAACCGCTTAGGGAGTGCTTTGAACTGGTACATGGTACAGAAATATTATTGCTATTGCTATTGCTATGAGCTGCCTTGAGTCCCAGAGTTGTTGTTGTTGTTTTTTTAAGAAGTCGGGACTCAAATGAAAGTAGTATTTTAAAGCCCTAACGAGGTAGGAACCAAATCAAAGTCCAATGAAACCTGACGGTGCTTAGCGGCCACACAACATTGACTGTTGAGTGAAAATGGAAAATGGGGCAGGAGGATGGAAGTTATCTTGGTACAGGGTATGGCTTGCTGGCTAGAAGTCAGAACAAGAACACTTGCTTCATGTAGCAACATTTTGTTGCAGACCTCGTATATTGCTCTAAACCACAAACAGGTGATTTTCCAGGCTTTTAAACCAGATAAGGAGAATAAACAGATAAAAAATATACTGCTGCTACCCCCAGTTGCAGATGTGATTTCCTCTCAATATACAGAAGGTGGAGACCTAATGATCTATAAAACCCTATATGACTTAGGTCCAGGCTATATAACAGACCGTCTTTCCTCACATGAACCTGCCCATGTTCTGAGATCTTCTCTGTCCTACCACCTTCACATCTTGTGGGAACACAGGAGAGGTCTTTCTTGGTGGCTGTCTTGAGGCTCTGGTCCTCCTTTCCTTGCTATACTTCCATAGCCAGATGCAGACTTTTTTTTTTCAACAGGCCTTTAAGGACTGTTTGCTCGTGAGGAAAGGGCTCCAGGGTAAAGCAAAAACCAGACAGCATCCAGTAGAGCCTATGAGAAAAAATGGGAGACATGTCTCAAAATGGTGAAGAAGAATATTACTTAGCTAAAAAGCCCAATATATGTCAAGCCTTTCCTATAGGCCTTTGATCAGAGCAGTAAATTATATCAGAGTCCTTATGATCAGAAATTTCTGCAGATTTTTGCTTTAACCTCTTGAAGAAGGCCTTAACATAGAGCCTTACCATACTCAGAAGAAAAGCAGAAAAGCAGCAGGAATGCTCCATCTTTCCTGCTGCCTTACCGCATAGTGCCAGCATTTTTCCGGCATTCTTTTCTTCCAGTCCTGCAGGGGACTGAGGTAAAATGGCATTTTTTTGCAAACAGATTTTTCCTGGTTAGCAAAAAGGTGTGGTTTTACCTCATGTCCCCCACAGGACTGGAATGAGTGAATGCCAACGTCCTGAGATAAGGCAGCAGGAAAGATGGAATGTTCCTGCTGCTTTGCCACTTTTCTTTGGAGTGTGGTAAGGCTCTATGTTAAGGCCTTCTTCAAGAGGTTAAAGCAAAAATCTGCAGAAATTTCTGATCATAAGGACTCTGATATAATTTACTGCTCTGATCAAAGGCCTATAGGAAAGGCTTGACATATATTGGGCTGTATATAAGGCTCTTATATACAGGTATAAACACATCTGACTTTGGGATTATTAAACATCATTTTCATCGATTCTGAGGAGAGAGGCGGGTAATAAATAAGTATTATTATTATTATTATTATTATTATTATATACCCTCCAATGATTCACAGATGAAAACCGCACACTTGTCACCAAGCAACATCAGAGAGTGATCAAGACAGCAACATCCCCTCCAGCATTTTGCAGATGAAAACCAGAACACATGTGGCCATGCAATGTCAGAGTGTGGTCAACATTGCAGAAGTTAATAATGGGGAAGATTACCCAAACTAGGAGACGCTGCAGCCGTGTGCTTTTGGCCTGAGCCTGCCAGGAAAGGCAAGAATTTGCTCCTCCTGTCCTTTATGTCTGCTGACTTAAATGAGTGCAAACTACTTTTGTACTTTGAACTCAGTTTGCCACAACTGAAGGAAGCTGAAGACAAAAGGGGGAAATCAAGAGGAAGAGAGAAAAACTGGGACATTTTAAAAGCAGCTGAAAAAGTGGGACAACAGGGGGCTTGTCTATACTGCTGGAACATCCCATACTCACCCTGAATCTGATGCTGGCAGTCCAGATGATTTGTATGGCTACCTCTGGGGAGAATCTGACATTTTTTAGCCCTGTTTCAACTTTGCTCAATACTAAGCAAAGTCTGGGGAAAGTCCGCTGTTTCCCAGAAACCCCAGAGTGGATTCAGGTTCTGTTGGTCTTTGGACAGCTGTATTGAATCCAGTTCAGCAGATCCAGTTGTCCACAGGCCATAAGCCACACCATCCTCCTTCCCCACACTGAGCAGTGCAGAGAAAGGGGATAGCTTATCTTTGGAGCAGCTGCCGCCACCACCTCCTGAGCAGGAGCTCCATGGAAAGTCTGCCTGGTGCACTGCAGCTTCTGCTGAGTCCAGAAACAGGCCCCTAAACATGTGATGAACAAGGAGGTAGTTGCTCTGTCCCCTCCTTGTTGATCACATGGACACCCTGTTTCTGCCCTCAGCAGAAGCGCTGGCATGCCGGGCAAGCTTTGGGCTGCTTGGCCAGTGAGAAGACAGCAGCAGGAGAGCAGGGAAGGAGATGGATCTCCTCGGAGCCACCACCTCCTCGCGAGCAGGAGATCTGTGGAAAGCCTGCCCGGCACACCGCTGCCTCTGCTGAAGGCAGAAACGGGGTGCTCATGCAGTCAATGAGGCGGGAGTACAGCAACTCCATCCTTGTTGATCACACATCCAGGTGCCCCATTCTGACCTCAGCAGTGGCGGCGATGCCAGCCTGGCTTTTGCAGGAAACTGCATGGCTGGCAAGGTGGTGGCAGCACCAGGGACAAGGGGGTGGGCCAACGGGGTGGATGTAGTGTTGGCCTGGCTGGCCCGTCTGGACAATGATGCACCACTGCACTGGATTCAGCCCAGTGTGTTTTGCCACCTTCGTGGTCAATCCAGTACCAGTCCAGAGCATAAAGCTCCAGACTAGCCCTGGATTAAGCAGCCAGTGTAGACAAGCCCAGGGAACTATTTGTGACTGTCCCTGTGAAATCAGGACAGCTGGGAGGTATACATCCTTCAACATCTTGAGATATTGCTTCCTCTTTTTATTTCAGGGATATCCAGCCCACTCTCCTATTTCCTTTCATCCAGTGGCCAAGGGTGGGAGATGGAAGAGCTGACAGAAACCAATGAGTTTCTTGTGCCTGCATAAGAATCGCCAAGTAAATGGATATACAAAATCCATTCTTGGACTGCTCTTTTCTTTGGAGTACTAAGAGATGGAAACCAGGGCCAAGATCCCACCTGAGGGTTGCATACTATCAATCTCACCTTGAATAAAATAGCAGAATTTTCAGTTATGTATTTAGGGGTGGATAAAACTGGTTAGTATTTGGATGGGAGGCCACCAACAAATACCAGGTGCTGTAGGCTACATTTCAGGGGAAGGTACTGGCAAAAGCACCTCTGAGGATTCCATGCTTAAGAAATCCCTCTGAAATTCATGGGGTTGTCATAAGTTGACGGAGCACACACAAAAGGGAGAGAGCGCTACCGGTGGATTGACTCAATCAAGGAAGCCACAGCCCTGAGTTTGTAAGACCTGAGCAAGGCTCTTGGAAGTCTCTCATTCATAGGTTCACCATGAGTTGATGGCAAATAGCAACAACAAAGAAGGGTAAGCTCCTTGTGGTTGAATTTCCATTCTGCATTTGTACCTATTTTGTTTCATTTATTTAGGACCTTAAGATCTGCATCCAATGTTGCAGTACAGCTGACCTGCACATGTAGGGAAGTGCTACAGTCAGGTCCTGTACTGGCATCTTGTTGGATGTAAGACACTTTTGGGACAGTCAATGGTCTAAATCCTGTTGTTAGAGGGCTGATACAGTAGACCAGCTGAATCAATGTAATTTCCCAAAATTTTGACTCATCATTCATCAGTTAACCCAATGAAGTTACTCTAGTTGGGACCAACCAGAAGAATGCCAGCCAGTATGTGTTCAAAGTGGTATATAATTTGTTGTATTTTTACTGTTAAAAAAATGGAGTTCAATTGTGATTGTATACGCAGTACTCATTTACAATTGGCTCCACAGAACCCAGAAACACGTTACGCAACCCATGCCTTGAAAAGGCAACATTGTGCAACCAAAGCAAGATACTAAAATGTGGAACTGAATGCACAACCTAGTGTGCGTGCCCTTCTGTGTCTAATGGGAATGCATGAAGGATGAGCATCCACATGCACCGCACTGGAACCTCACTTCCACAAGTTTGAACTGCGGATGTTCCACATAGGACAAAAGTGTCCTATCACTACTGTAGGGCAACTCACATTCACATGTGTCAGACACCAACTAAAAAGCTGTAGAGGTGCATTCATTTCTTCAGATATGATCAAAAACAGCAAAGACAGAGACCGCAAGGCATGCAACATGACCTAACAGAGGGCTCATTTGTTGATTTTTTTATTTATTTATTTTTAATTTTTTTTTGCAATATCAGTTTCAGAGTTTATCTCAAAGGTCTTGTAACCATCAGACCTAAGCAAGTATGTGAAACTGCAGTGACTCTCTATGTCATTTATCATGTTACCTTCACATTCTGTTTGGGGGGGGGGATGAATCACCTCTGTGTGTGTGTGTGTGTGTGTGTGTGTGTGTCTTTCAAGTCGCCTGTCAACTTACAGTGACCCCAGGAATTTCATAGGGTTTTCTCGGGCAAGGAATGCTCAGAGGTGGTTCTGCCAGTTCCTTCCTCTGAAATATAGCCTACAGCACCTGGTATTCATTAGCAGTCTCCCATCCAAGTACTAACCAGCACTGACTGTGCTTAGCTTCCAAGATCAGATGGGATCTGGTGCCTTTAGGGTATTTAGGCTCTAAAGGAGTGACAGTTCCCTTGCACCCTTTGCAAATCCCAGCAACAATCTTGTTGCTGCAAATAGCCCTTGGATCAATTCAAGCATCCTTCAGAAGGCGAAGAAGCCCTCTGGCAAAAGCCATCTCATCCATTGCAAAAGGCCCGTGATGGACTACTATTCTGGCGACCAGGGTTTGAATCCCCACTCGGCCATGAAAACCCATTGAGTGACCTTGGGCAAGTCATACACTCTCAGCCCTCAGAAACCCCCTGTGATAGGTCTGCCTTAGGGCAACCTAAGTCAGAAATGATCTGAAGGCAAACAGCCACCACCACCACCACAACATGGGGCAATCACAAGAGTGATTACTGCACCATAAAATGGCGACTGATACTGACATCATTATTTACACCACCACTGATCAAAAGGAACAGGTTATATTGAGACTGAAACTTTTCCTCCAGAGCCATAAATCTGGAATATAACAAAGCCCATAAGCCTAGAATATACCATAAAGATATAAAGCAGCAATAGGGAACATATACCCTTCCAGGTATTGTTGGACTGCAACTCCCATAATAGGTTATGCTGACCAGAGCTGATGGAAGTTGCAGTCTGGCATAATCTGGAACCCCACACATTCCCCACCACTAGTATAAGAGAAAGAGGTTACACATCTATGAAAATTGGCCTATTGCTTTTTGCAGGCAGTGAGGTACAGTAATCACTCATGGGCTGAAACTCCCAACATCCCAAGCTAACAACATCAGTTCTTGTCAAAGATAATGGAGGTTGTAGTCCAACACATCAGAAAGGTGCTGGATTGAGGAAGGATGGTTCAAGTGTGTGCAAGCAATTGCATGCATGCACCAAGAGTTGCACGGCTGAGAGGATGAGGGGATGGAGGATTACATTGATCACAGACAAGGTCAGCAAGAGCCAGAGTGTTATGAGAGAATGACTTTTGCACATGCTTCTCTGACAGGGATGGCAGCAATTTGTCCAAAGCAGAGATCGAATTTCTGGAGACAGCAAATGACAAATTAGGATTTGTGCAGATAACACAGGAAATGTGGATTCAAGGGGGTCAGAGGCTCTGAAAACTGACATAGCAACTCCTAAGCAAGAGCATATATTTACATCCATGGAAGAAACCTAGGGTGGGTGCAGAGGAGGATTTTGAGATGCTTCCAAGGTCTGGCATATTATGGAAGGATCCCCAAGGATGGAGGAGTTACTAACTCAATTCCATTACTCTATATAATGATGTCTGGGGACACAAGCGGAAATTACAAACCAGGCAGGCTTGACAGGAGCGGTGGAAAGGCTGTGAGAGCTATTTTTAAGAAACTGAGCTAGGAAACATTTGGGAGTGCGCTGCAGGATCTCAGGAAGGAGAGCTTGATGTTTGGGGTGGGGGGCAATGAGTGGGGTATCAACAGTTTATAGCTGTCATGAGTGTCCTCAAGAGGCCCCATAGGGCCAGTTTTCTTGCACAGCCAAGGATGGAGGTGGCTTGTGGGAAAATGAAAACTTGGATGGAGCAAGCCATGAGAAACCAATTAAAAGGATGGCTGGAAGAGAAACAGTACCTGCCTGCTCTCTGATGCCAGAACTTAGAACTGGGACATTTCAGGAATGGCTATAGCTTTTGCCACAGAAACAGAGATTATCTTACTAGTTGGGCAGTTTGAGCACCTGACCTCCATACCCTGCGACTGGCAGGGACCGTCCTGATTAATTCTCTGTTGTCTGATTTTTCCAGATGTTTTTGAAATGCCCCAGCTTCTTTCTTATCCTCCCACTTTTCCTTGGCTTATTCCAACCACTTCAAACTTCAGTAAAGTGCAAAAGTAGCTTGCACTCAATTCAGTGGAGAAAGAGAAGAGGTGATGATGGAATCTTTTTCATCCCAGTAGGCTCAGGGAAAAGCAAACTGCTGCAGTCTCTCCTATCTTGTGTATTCTTCCACATTAGTAGCTTTTGCTATCTTGGTTACACTCCAATGTTGCTTGACCACACGTATTCCAGTTTTCATCAGTAAATTGTTGGAAAGTATGGACATCCCTCACACTCCTCTCAACCATAATGGTGGAGCCCAGAGTTCTCCGTGGAAGCTGAATGGTGGGAGATTCAAGACAGGCTCTGCTTTCCCATTTCTCAAAAGTAACTGCAATAGTTACTTTTAGTTACCTTTAAAAGTATGGATTCCTCAAGCTGCTAGCCTGTGATACAAAATAAACACTCACAAGAGGGCACAACACAGTAGCACAAGCCACACCATGCGCCAGAACATGAACCAGGTGATAGTTCTCCTTCATCTTTCAGTGAAGTCACATCCCAGTAACTATAAAAGTAACTTAAACATTACAGTTATAAGCAAAGGACCCCCCCCCATTACAAGACAATGCACCGTAAGGTAGTTATACCATAGTTGCTGAGGAGTATTAAAAGAGCTGGCAAATGTGATCTCAGAGTGATTGGCAATAATCTTTGAGAACTCTTGGAAAACAGGAGAAGTCCCAGCAAACTGGAGGAGGGCAAACGCTGTCCCCATCTTCAAAAAGGGGAAAAAGAGGATCCCAACAATTATCGTCCAGTTAGTCTGACATCAGTACCAGGGAAGATTCTAGAGCAGATCATTAAACAGAGAGTCTGTGAACATTTAGAAGGCAATGCCATAATCACAAAAAGTCAACATGGGTTTCAGAGAAACAAGTCATGCCAGACTAATCTGATCTGTTTTTTTGATAAAGTTACCAGCTTGGTAGATGAAGGGAACGCTGTGGACATCGCATACCTTGATTTCAGTAAGGCCTTTGACAAGGTTCCCCATGACATTCTTGCAAACAAGCTTGTAAAATGTGGGCTAGACAAGTGAACTGTTCAATGGATTTGTAATTGGTTGACCGGCCGAACCCAAAGGGTGCTCAGCAGTGGCTCCTCTTCGTCTTGGAAAGATGTGACCAGTGGGGTGCCACAGGGTTCTATCCTAGGCCCAGTACTATTCAACATCTTTATCAATGACTTGGATGAGGGAATTAGGGGCATACTTATCAAATTTGCAGATGACACCAAATTAGGAGGAGTAGCTAATACCCTAGAGGACAGGATCAAAATTCAGAATGACCTGGATAGACTGGAGAGCTGGGCCAAAGCTAACAAAATGAAATTCCATACGGAGAAAAATGTAAAGTACTGCACTTAGGGCAGAAAAATGAAATGCATAGATATAGGATGGGAGAGACCTGGCTGAACGAGACTATGTGCGAAAGGGATCTAGGAGTCCTAGTGGACCACAAGTTGAACATGAGTCAACAGATTGCCTTCTATGTAAAAGGCATGCAAATCAAAGTGAATTTCACCCCATAGATTAGGAACATAGCAGTTCACCTCACACTGTCTAGCCCTCTATTGTGAACTCTGACAGGCAACTAATTAAAGACTGAAGCCCTGTTTGAATAAGAAGGTCTTTGCCTGCAGGTGAAAAGAGAGCAGAGGGGGGCAATCCCTTGGGAAGGATTTCCACATTCCTGTTTTATCGCCTTAGCGATCACTTGCTAAGGCGAAAATCCAACATGGCTGCAGCAGGCACTTGCCCTGCAACCCAGCCCCCCCCCCACGCTTGTCCAGCCAATCAGGTTTGCACTTTGTCTTGTAAGGGGAGGCGATTCATATTGAATTGCTTGTCTTAACGAGTGAAAATGTGCATATCACTGGAGCTGTTTAAAAAAGTTGGGGAAAGCCGCGAATGTTTTTTCATGTAGTTTTTCCTCTTTTTGGCCCCCTTCCTTCACAATACAACGAGACAATGTGGGACCCCATTAACACAGCTTGTTTTCTGAGCAAATTCTGTGAGGAGTATTTTCACCATATAGACAACCCCGAGGTTTTAGGTCCAGTCCCTGGCATCATTAGCCAAAAGGACCAGGAAGCAGGAGATGGGGGAAATTCCTATAGATGAATCAGTCTATTTCACATTTGCATGTGTTTATCAATATGTCTGTTCTGTATAGTTCTGCTCTGTTCTGTTCTGCTCCAGTACAGAACCTTATATGTTCAGTTCCGGTACAGAACTACATGACTAACTGCTTGACTATTTCTTCTAGAACTTTTTAAAAAGTCCCTTGTGTTTAAATGAAATAACCAAACAAATCCCATACAAACCACTGGGTGTGGCACTGCCCTAAGCTGCCCATCAGCTACGAATGAGAGCAGCCAATATGGCAACACCTCATTTTGTATGTTTGATAGTTACCTTACAGGATGTTATGAGCAAAATCATCACCTCCCTAAAACAGAACATGTCAGAGATGATTTGCCCTGTCCCAGTTGGTTCATAATCTGAAAAGCCCTCCGGAGACAACAGCTTCTTTTGATTGTACAATTATTTGGGGATTTCAGTACCAGGTGCCTCATCTTAGGCATTATTCTAATTCAAGTGGAGTTCTAACCTGCAAAGGGATTTAGTGGAGAGGAGTAGAAGAGGAAAGACCCGGCATGGTGTAGTGCTTTACATGTTGGACTGAGACTCTTGGGAACCAGGGTTCAAATCTCCACTTGGCCATGAAAACCCACTGGGTGACCCTGGACAACAACTCACACTCTCTCAGCCTCACAGGAAGGCAATGGTGAACCTCCTCTGAATAAATCTTACCAAGAAAACCCTATGCTAGAGTTGCCATAAGTCAGAGTGGACTTGAAGGCACACAACAGAAACAGTAGAAAAGGAAGATCTCTCCTGGTGTGTGCCAGTCACTGACATTTTGAACATGTTAAGTTTGTAATTGGTTGACCAACCAACCCCAAAGGGTAGTCGCCAATGGCTCCTCTTCATTATGGAGAGAAGTGACCAGTGGGGTGCCACAGGGTTCTGTCCTGAGCCCAGTGCTATTCAACATCTTTATCAATGCCTTGGATGAGGGAATAGAGAGTATGCTTATCAAGTTTGCAGATGACACCAAATTAGGAGGGGTAACTAATACCCCAGAGGACAGGATCAGAATCCAAAATGACCTCAACAGATTAGAAAGCTGGGCCAAAACTAGCAAAATAAATTTCAACAGGGAGTAATGTAGGATACTACACTTGGGCATTAAAAATGAAATGCACAGATATAGGATGGGTGACACCTGGCTTGATGGCAGTACATGCGAAAGGGATCTAGGGAGATTTTCACACGCCGAAAATATTGCCTCCAGAAACCGGGACAGAAATATTTCTGTCCCGGTTTCTGGAGGCAATATTTTCGGCGTGTGAAAATCTCCTAGGAGTCTTAGTGGACCACAAGCTGAACATGAGTCAGCAGTGTGATGCAGCAGCTAAAAAAGCCAATGTGATTCTAGGCTACATTAATAGGAGTATAGTGTCTAGATCAAGGGAAGCAATAGTGCCACTCTATTCTGCTTTGGTCAGACCTCACCTAGAATACTGTGTCCAGTTCTGAGCACCGCAATTCAGGAAGGATATTGAAAAGCTTGAACGTGCCCAGAGGAGAGCGTCTAAAATGGTGGGAGGTCTGGAAGCTATCATGCCTTATGATGAGCAGCTTGGGGAGCTGGGTATGTTTAGCCTGGAAAAGAGAAGGTTGAGAGGAGACATGATAGCCATGTTTAAATATTTGAAGGGACGTCATGCTGAGGATGGAGCAAGATTGTTTTCTGCTGCTCCAGAGACTAGGACATAGAACAATGACTCTCATAACTGATTATGGAAAGCCCCCTGCCGCTCTCCCTTTTTAAGGTTCTTTATTTTAGAATCAGACTTGGAATGGAAAGATCTTTGAGAATTTGAGAAGAGTTGAGGAAGCTGTGGGTTTCCAAATGGAGTTTGACTCTGGTTCCCATCATCACCTAACCATTGATGAAAGGTGGAACTGAACAACATCTGGACATCCAGAGCATTCCTTACCTGTGAAACAGAAGATGTTTCACAGAAGGGGTGGGCTCTGTGACCTATTTAAAAGGTGCATAGCTGCTCCCGAAGCCTTCCTGGATTGGCTGTTTATCCTTCTGTGTTTGCTTGCTTTGGCCAGAAAGATTTGAAGACTGAGAAGCTTCCAAAAAAGAGCCTTAGAGGGCTACGTGCACCCCCAGGGCATGTTGCCTAGTTGCCCACCCTTCCTCAGAAGGGATAGAGTGCATTCAGTGTTCATTTTAATGCAAACTTTCCTGTTGTCCTATTGCCAAATCAATATTGTAAAATGAAACCACTGTTCTCCTTCAGCATTTGCACTTGCTCCAAGATTTGTGATGAAGTTCTTCAAATATGCTTGTAAGGGAGAAATTGGCACCAAAATGCATAAAAAAGTAAGCAGAACTGGTTGAACAAAATGTCTATAGTGGTTGAAATGATATGCCTGTTCACACACAGAAAGAGAAAATTCTGGCCAAAATGCATACAAATTTTCCTAGGACTTTTTAGACATAAACTGAGAAGGAAACAGGACAGAATGATTTTGAGAGTGGAACACACACACAAATCTGAAACTGATTTCTCCATTCCCAAGCATCCTCTGTAATGTGTATATGGCTTCTCTATCCTGCTTTTGTTTAAAAAGAGAGATCACTGCACATTCCTTATAGTTATCAGGAATAACAGGAGACCTCAGAAAGTTAGTTCTGGGGTGAGCAAGCATGAGAGTCTGGAAGCTATAGTAAAAAAAAAAAAAAAAAAAAGCAACTTTCCTAATCTCTGAATTAAAGGGGCTAGGTAGCTCCTGAATCACAATTGCATGTAATTTATGATCTGGTTGCAGCTGTTTTCTCCCTGCAAGAAACAGCTGTGAGCCTGGAAGAAAATCCTGAAACTGATAAAAAAGATAAGTCCCAGAGAAGTGGAAAGATCCGAGAGTGCTTTCCAGTTAACTGTGGTTGAGAGTGTACTTGATTTTTGCCACTTCTGGTATAATCATTTCAATAAATGTGTAGATGGTGGTGGTGGGTTGTTTTTTTCCTGAGAAGACACAATAAATTACTTGGTTTTGAAATTGCTGGCATATTTGGCTGTTTTGGAATCCAGCATGATTGCATTCCCTACCACATGCGCAACAAAACAACACTGTAATCACATACTGGCCGAGACATTTTGGGAGTCCAAAACATTAAGTTTTGCAATCTCTGGTTTCACATTACAATGTTTCACCTCTTTTCAAATAAGGAACAGAATCCTACGTTGTTCAGTGTAGCGTAACACTCCACTATGGCTGACCATATACATACACACACACAGAGGACTCACAGTTTTGCTGTGATAGACCCCTCTGAACAGCCATTCCGTGGCTGTTGGAGGGGAAGTTGGGAAGCCCCATCTAATTATGTCCCATCCGGCTATGCCCCACAGCCCAATGCAAACTGATGATGTCTTCCACTGGATTTGCTGGGGTTTTAGCAGATAATGTCATCAGTCCGTGTCTAACTCTGGGGCACAGCCAGGCACTTCTCTGACCCACCCACCCCACATACACTCTCCATCAGCCATAAAATGGCCATTCAAAAGGGCTATTGCAGTAAAACCTTGGTATTGTCTAAATGGCAAAAATACTCCTCAGAGAATTCAAGGAGGATATGATTTGTCCCAATGGGATTCTGCATCAACCCACCATATTTGGAAGGAGGGGAGCCCCCAAATGACAAAAGCACTGTATTTTTTTTAAAACTGTGAATGGAAATGCACATTCCTATTTGTTGGAAATAGGAATCAACCGATTCGCTTTGATACACATTCCCCATAATAGCAGAAGTGGAAAGATGATTGGTTGGACATGTGCAAGGGGCAGAGCTTGCTGGCAAAGCCAGTGCAGATCGCACTTCTGCACCTTGGATATACTTTTAAAATAATACTATTCAGCAGAGGCAACTGGTGATTATAAGAACACAAATAATTCACTCATGCCCACCATCTTGGTTCACAGGCATGTCCATTTGAACATCAAACGCATATGGTTTCGCATGCCTGCAATCTTGAAAAATACGTGGAGGCAAATGAAAGCTGCTGCAAAGTGGTGGTAGTTTACATCAATCCACATTTTAAAGCCTCATATCGACAAGACCCTTGAGTCTGGGGTGGGAGGGCTTTAGTTGGCAGAGATTACTGGCCTTTTTAATAATCAACAAAAGACATATACGGCTGTAAAATAGACATATGCTTGCTTATATCACTAACAGCATTCTGGCCATAATGTGTTTCTCTGAAGGCAGTTCACATATTCACTTGTGAGTTACAGTGTGTTGTTAATGAAGAACCAGCCCTGCTAAAAGATGGAGTGAGGCAGCTGCCTCAAGGAAAGGATACGGAAGTGGTGACAAGATGTTGGAGGAGAAAGTGGTGCATGCCGCTGACACACACCATCTCCCCTGTAACCCAGGGGTGGAAAACTGAGCAGGAGGCAAGCCCTCAGCACCTGCCCTATGCCTCACCGCCACATCCAGGCACACCAGTAATGATGTCATCTCACCTCCAGCATACCCTTCCAATTGTCCCAATTTGGCAGGGACAATCCCAGGAGATTTTCACATGGGCTATATATCTCGTGGCAGGAACAGAACAGGGTCGGGAAAGGTTTTCTCTTTTGGACGATGTCCACCCTGTTCTGCTCCTACATTGTGCCTGTTCTGTTTTCTCCCCATGATATAGTATTCATGGGGAGAAGTCGTTAATAAGCACGCAGTTCTGTTTCTGTTATGGAATCACGGGTGTGTGAATCGGATCCTGTCCCTGTTCTGGAATGACAGGAATGGGGGAGGAGCTCCGTGGCAGGCACTTCCTGCCACCATCTGGACAGCCAGGTAAGTGCCACCCTTCCCACCCCCCTTCCCAGGTTACTTGTATTTAATTTTTTTTATTTTTATTCTTTCTTTTGACAGCTGGGGGCTTTTAATTTGAATTTCCCTCCCGTTCATTCTCTCACGAGAACGAGCAGGAGTTCCCCCGGGGGGGTCGTAAAAGCAGCGTTACGACAGCTGCATTTACGGCTGGCCAGGCAAGGAGGGAGGAGGGCCGTTCCTGTTCCAGAATGGAGGTAAGTGTGAGAACATTTACCTCCATTCTGTTGCAGGAACGGGAGAGGAGGTGGCGGGACAGAATCAGGACTTTTAGCCCCCATGTGAAAATCTCCCCAGTCCATTCTCTGTTGCCCCACTTGGTTGGCTGCTTTTAAAATGTCTCAGTTTCTCTCTTCTCTTCCCATGTTTTCCTTTTGTCCTCTAACTGGTGCAAGCTGAGTTCATAGAATCATAGAATCATAGAGTTGGAAGAGACCACAAGGGCCATCCAGTCCAACCCCCTGCCATGTAGGAATGCACAATCAAACCATTCCCTCTGTTTAAAAACCTCCAAAGAAGGAGACTCCACCACAGGACGAGGTGTCCTAACTGTAAAAGATCATAGTAAAACATATAGAGGTATACGGTACATAGCATTGCACTGTAAGACACTTCATATGAAATATGTCTTCTGCTGTAGTTCAAAGTGCCGAAGTAGTTTGCACTGAATTAACTCAGTTGGGAGGGGGGAGGGAGGGGGTCAGGATCTTGCCCTTCCCTGTTTGCTCAGTCAAAAGCAAACTGCTGCAACCTCTCGTAGCTTGTCTATTTTTCCTAATTAATAACTTTTGCCATCTTGACCACATTCTCATGTTGCTTAGCCATCTGGTTTCCATCTGTGAAATGTTGGCGGGTGTGCCCCAGCTGCTATTTTGTCTGATTTTTGGACCATTTTAAAAAGTGTACTGGGGTGGGAGGGTGAATTCTTGGATTGAGAGACTGAAGTGCCACATGTGTGGCCAGTTTAGGAACAATTTTCAGGCAAAACAAAACGTAAAATAACTACAAAATTAAAAAAAAAAATTGGAGAGGGGTAGGAGGTGTATGGATTAAGATTAGAGGATTATGGGCCATAAAAGTGAGGGTTGAGAGTTGCTTGCAACCCTCAGGACTTTATCACACTACATTTTGTCTCAGTCAGCAAAATGTCTTGGGCTGGCCCTGAACATGTGCACATGGGAATTGGACCAAACATCTGAAGCTGACTGAAAGTCTAAGGCACCCACAAGGCATATGAAAATAAAGGTGGTTGAGTGCATACCCTCCAACATTTCTGAGGTGAAACTGGGCCAAGCAACATCACAGTGTGGTCAAGATGGCAAAGGTTATTAATGAGGAAAAATAGACAAACTAGGAGAGGCTGCAGCAGTTTGCTTTTGCCAGAGCCTACAGGGAAGGCCAACATTCCTCCCTCTCCTGTCCTCTCCTCCGTCCCCAATGAGCAAACTGAGCAAAAACTACTTTTGCACTTTGAACTCTGGTCCTTTTGACATGATGAAAAAAATCCATACAGTGTTTGAAAGATCAATGATCTGTACAGATGAACTTAACCGTTTCATTCAGAAGGGGGGCCGCAAATTCCCCCATAAAGTCTGGCAAAATTTCTGGATCTCAAGGATTAATCCGTGTGGCTTCCAAATGATTGGCCATTTGTACATTCCTGTTCACATAGATACGAACAGGAGTGCAATTTGATTAGCGGGCCAGGTAGAGGGGGTGGGACTAGGAAAGAGGAAAAGGCGCTCCAGCCGCCATGTTGGATTCCCGGCTTGGCGATGGTCCAGTAAGTCTGTGCTACTTTTTTTGTGTTTATATTTAATTATTAAAATGTAATCATGGATGTCCGGATCGCAGGCACCTTTGTAAATAAATAAATAAATAAATAAGCGGCAGCAGATTTAAAACCGCCGCTTGAATCGCTCGCTCCGACCAGCTGGGCAAGGGGGGTCATACGGACTTGGGGGGTAAAAAAATTGTGTAGGCAGATCATATGCATTTGAACGGCTGCCTTTTTGAATTTTTTACCCCCCAAACGGATTTTTTTTTCATCGTGTAGACAAGGTCTCAGTTTGCAGCAATGGAAGTAAGCTGAGGACTAACGGGGAACGTTTGAGGAGGAGAGTGAAACTGGGACATTTAAAGTAGCTGAAAAACAGGGATGACAGAAAATCAATTAGGGTTGTCCCTGTCAAATCAGGACAGAAGGAGGGTATGGTTGTGTAGTCTTGTCCCTTCGAATCCACAGTTTATAAATGCCACCATTTTATGGGTGTGATGAGAATAACTGGATTATTTATCTGGCTCTTACCATGGCTGGCCTCTCTCAGGGCACCTGTCCAATTTCCAGCCTTACATTTGCAACTTTTTTTTTGAGTCCTGTATTTTGGAGGAGGAAAGCTGGTCTTCCTATGCCAAGAGCTGGAGCGTGATGAGTATGTTAATTATTCTGCAGGGACAGATGTAACTATAAGTAATGGGTTTATCTGTGTTTTTTAAAAAATACTTTTGTTGAGAGGCAGCCAAGAGAAAACCCTGAGTTAAGAAAAAAGGGGCTCTGGAAGGTCTCAAGAATGCACAAGGTGGTTTGCCAGTTACACATAGGCTCCTTCCAGTCCTGGGAAGTAGCTGTGTTGGTTGGCTTCCTCCATCTTGAGCTCCCTTGTTGTGGTTCTTGTTGCTACATACAGAGGAGGTCCAACGGCATCAGAGCTTACAGGACATGAAGTCACTTTGGAAAGCTGCGCCAATAAAACTTGGTGTGTTGTTCTTGCGGGGGAAAGAAAGCTGGGTTTTGTGAGTGAGAAACATGACAAGGTGGGGGAGGAAAGCAGGGATGCAAAGGGAGGGATGGGGATGCCATGACTATGGCACAATAGTCAAGAAGGCGAGGCGATTCTAGAGAGAGGGCATGCGTTATCTCCCCACCAAGTTGCCACCAATGGGTTTGACAGCTAGGATGAGCTGACTATTTTCTTGCTAAGACCAGAGCTTGGAAAAGTAACTTTTTGAACTACAGTTCCCAGCATTCTATTGGCTGTGTTGATTGGAGTGTTCTATGAGTTGTTGTCCAGAACACTAACTTCCCCATGTTCTGGCTAAGATGTAGTGCCAGTTGTTTCAATGTGCCTAATCAACACAGCCAGCCTCCCATTGGGGCTTGTGTGATTCACACACACACACTGTTCCTTCTGTGTCCTTTGAATCTTCCCCTCTCTTGAAGGACAGACAGAACCAGGACCGGTTTAAGGCACCAGTGGCGTCAGCATCCGCAGGGAGCCCCATCATTGTGGGGGCCCCCATCGTAACCCTCCTCCTGCAAAAACATTATTAGTAATAATCTGAATATCCTGTACTGTGAATAGCTTAGGTTGAGTTAGGTTACACTGACTGAGATAAACATATTGGGCCCCCAAAATAAAGCGTTGCAGGGGACCCCAAATCCCTTAAACTGGTCCTGGACAGAACTGTCTGTGCCTGGTGGCTGATCTAAATGGTGAAAATACTCCTCATAGAAATTAAGGAGAATACCTTTGGTCCCAATGGGATCCTGCATCATTTTGCTGTATTTGGAAGGAGGGGGTGGCAAAAACGCCACATACGCCACGGGAAACCCTTTTTGTGTTGGGTCCCATCCCAGGAGAAAGGCAGGATATAAATCCAATAAATAAATAGATCAGTTGCCTCAGGGAGCAAAATATTCTCCCTGATCTTAATGCCCAAACAGACATGTTATATAATCAACTGTTGTGGGAGAGTAAGCCACAGGCATGAAGAAGGGGTAATTGGGATTGGGAACCTGGTAAAGATGTTGGGGGGGGTATTTAACCTTCAGCTGGGTAGCCCCCCTCAACACCTGTTATTTCCATTGGAAGGAAAACTCTTGTTCATTTCAATATAAATGTTATTTCCTCTATAACTGGCAAAGGGGGGAATCAGAACCCAAGGGAGAGAAAATTCCTTCCTTGTCAGGGTCCCTGCTGTTTATTTTTAAAAAGACATCCTCATAATTGCTAATTGATTTAATAGTGCTACCTCTTGCTTTGCCCTAACATTGCTTGAATTGCAGGAGTGAGGGACAAAGACAATTCAGCACTTTATCATTAAGGGCAGCCTCTTTCCTTAAAAAAAAAATGGAAAGGAATGGCAGTGGTACAATGTATGGTTTTTGCATCTAATACCAGCCAGTGTGGCATAGTGGCTTGAGTGTTGGATTAGGACTCTGGAAGACCAGGGTTCAAATCCCCACTTGACCATGGAAATCTACTGAGTGACCTTGGGCAAGTTGCACACACTCAGCCTCAGAGGAGGACAATGGCAAACTCCCTCTGGAGAAATCTGGCAAAGAAACCACTGTGATAAATTCACATTGTGTGCGTGCATGCACACCTTCCAGTCACCTGCCAATTTATGGCATGTTTTTCTCCCCTCCCTTCCATTCGTCCAGTTTCATCTGTAGCAGCCTTTTATCAGACTCCAGACAACTTCAGTATTAAAGCACTTGTAGTAGGGGCTGGTTGGCTTCTTTCCTTTCTTTTCTTATTCTGAAACATTTAGCTGGGAGTAGATAGCACAGATTTAGGACACCAACAAGCCCTATCTTTGACAGATAACCAAACTGAAGGTCCTTGCAGGTGCATTTTCTAGAGCTATGCTTTTATTACATATGGTTGGCCCTCTGTATCCACAGATTTGTCATCCATAGATTCTATCATCCACAGCTTGAAAATATTAAAAAAAAAAAATTCCAAGAAGCGAACCTTGGTTTTGCCGTTTTATATAAGGGACCCCATTTTACTATGCCATTGTATCTAATGGGACTTGAGCATCCATGGATTTTGGTATAAACATGGGGTCCTGGAACCAAAACCCAGCAGATACCAAGGGCCCACTGTACTTATTTTCAAACAAGCTGCTCACCGCTTTCTGAAGAAAATCTGCTATTCTACAGAGAGTAATTGCATCCATAGACTCAGTTCTCAATAGAATCATCAGCAGCTCTATTCTTGGATTATAGTCAAGGGCAGCTGATAGCTCAGATATCAGCGGGGCAGTACATCTACTTAGTCCCATTCCTATAGAAGCTACCTAATGTGCTATTTTGGACATAGGGTTCAACACCTTCGAGAGGTCCTTTGAACATGGATGTGTGCATACTGAGCCTTCAAGTCACCTGTCAACTTATGGCAACCCCATGAATTTCATGTTGGCTCTCTTTTATGTCCTGCAAGGCGTGCAGCAACAAATACAAAAACTAGGCCTACAAGAGAAGCCAACTATCAGCACTGTCTGAGGTGCTTGTCCCCAACAATAGCTATTATAGCAGAGTGCAGACGCACAGAGCCCTTTAGCAGTTCAGTTGTCCCTCCACATTTGCGAACTCGGCATTCACGGTTTTGATTATTCGCAGTTTAGGGAGGGCCCCCCCGGGCCCACCCAAAACTGTGACATGGGGCCTCCGGAGGCACCGTGAAAGCCCTGGGATGGAGCGGGGAGGGCCAGGGAGGCCTCCACGGGGCCTTCGGAGACCCTCCGGAGGCCCCCTGAAGGCCTTGGGAGGGAGGGGAGAGGGCTGGGAAGGCCTCCACGGGGCCTTCGGAAACCCTCCGGAGGCCCCGCGAAGGCCTTGGGAGAGAGGGGGAAGGACCGGGGAGGCCTCCGCAGGGCCTTGCGAGGCCCCACGAAGGCCTTGGGGAGGACCGGGGAGGCCTCCGCGGGGCCTTGCGAGGCCCGGCGAAGGCCTTGGGGGAAGGGGGGAGGGCTGGGAAGGCCTCCGTGGGGCCTTGTGAGGCCCGGCGAAGGCCTTGGGATGGACTGGGGAGGCCTCGGCGGTGCCTTGCGAGGCCCCACGAAGGCCTTGGGGGAAGGGGGGAGGGCCAGGAAGGCCTCCGTAGGACTTTGCAAGGCCCCACGAAGGCCTTGGGGTGCACTGGGGAGGCCTCCACAGGGCCTTGAGAGGCCCCGCGAAGGCCTTGGGGGGAGGGGGAGGGGAGGGCTGAGAAGGCCTCCACAGGGCCTACGGGGCCCCGCGAAGGCCTTGGGGTGGACCGGGGAGGCCTCCACGGGGCCTTGCGAGGCCCCGTGAAGGCCTTGGGAGGGAGGGGGAGGGCCGGGAAGGCCTCCGTGGGACATTACAAGGCCCCGCGAAGGCTTTGGGGAGGACCGGGGAGGCCTCCGCGGGGCCCCGCGAAGGCCTTGGGAGGGAGGGGGAGGGACGGGGAGGCCTCCCCGGAGGCCCCGTTGAGGGCTTGGGCGGGAGTGGGGAGGGCTGGGGAGGCATCCACGGGGCCTTGGGAGGGTCTCCGGAGGCCCAGGAAAGGCCTAGGAAGGGAGTGGGGAGGCAGGGGAAAGCGACTATAGGGCCTCCGGAGGCCCCGTGATCGCTTTGGCGGGGGAGGTGGGGCAAACAATATTCACAGATTTTTCACATTCGCTGGGGTCCGTGGAACCTAACCCCCGCGAACGTGAAGGGACGACTGTATTTGGCAATATGGCACTGACCAAACTTGAAATGATGCACAGACACTGTTGGCTTCTTCCAAAGTCCTTGGAGGCTCTTTATCTCTTGTTGCATGATATATACAATGTCTGAAGTAATGCAAAATACTCACAGTAGTCAACCCACTACTCTTAGCAAACTTACACAGTAACTTACACAAACAATCCTCTCACTGCAATCCACTACAACCCACACCTGATCTGGGTCTTAGCTCACTCATATACTGTGGTGATTACTCAGGGCTGACACCTGGCACACCCTTCCCAGCTATACAAAATATTTTACTTTGTCTTAAAGGAACATTGTTCCCAGCATTTCACAGGGTTTTCTTAGGCAAGGAATACTCAGAGGTGGTTTTGCTGGCTCTTTCCTCTGAAATATAGCCTATTGCACCTTAGGGTCATAAGTCAGAAATTACTTGAAGGCACACAATAACAACAAATATGTAATACAATAGAAGTGAAGTGTTAACTCCCTGCAGAATGTGATAAGCCAGACTTGGTGCATTTGGGGCTCTCCTGTTCAATCTCTTGAAAGAGGTTTTGGGTGTCTGCTGCAAAGCCTTACCCTGATGGCACCATTGGGGAAACCTACTGCATGCCTATTCCTCTCTTACATCCACACATAAATCTCCAAATGAGAATGGGAGAGGATGGCGGATTGTTTGCTGAGACACTACAGTGGCCTCTAGTGTTCCAAGACAGCAACCACAATTAGGTGACACCATGCTGGGATTAACTAGCTCAAGGTGTGCAAGGCAGAATCCACAGCGCCAGGGCCAGTCCTATCATTAACAGAGTGCAGGAGTCTCCCCCGGCAGAAAATTTACCGTGTCACAAATGGGGCACCAAATAGTTACGCCTGTTCCTATTGTTACTTTTTACTGCCAGGAATGGGAACAATTCAGAGACATAGCCCTGTTAGTCTGGAATATCAGTAAGCAAGGACATCTTGTGGAACCTTTGAAACTGAGAGAGAGAAAATTGTTGCATAAGCTTTCATAAACTAGGGGCTTTATCAGACACATCAAATACGCAGGGCCGTTTAAGGGCCCCACAGCACCTGCAGCCACAGGGGGCCCCATCATTGTGGACGGGCGTAGTAACCCTCCTCCTGCAAAAACATTATTAGTAATAATCTGAATACCTGAGATAAACATATGGGCGCCCCAAAATAAAGTGTGGCGGGGGGGGGCAGAATTCCTTAAACCGTTCCTGCAAATACAGCAGCATAATGACGCCACATAAATGTGAAAGGGCACGCATACCAGACAACGACATCCTTTCGCGTTTATGTCTTGTCAAAAAGCCGTTCTATTCTATTGATGGGTCAGCCTGTCAATAGATCAGCTGTGGCAATTTTTTGCTAGCATTGCTGGCATTTGAAACCTCAAGCCTTTTTTTCCTCATCAAGGCAGCATCAATGGCCAGTCTGATCAGGACACTTCCGGGTGAGATCAGGACATCCATATAAGTGATGCTCTTTTTATGAACCTCCCCTGTTTACTCGGGACTTTTAAAGTGTGTTTCTGTGCTTCTGTGAACTTTTTGTGTGTTATTTTTGCTTTTATTTTTGAATTTCCCGCACTCACGTCTTCTCATGAGAATCTGAGAGATTTCATTCCAGGAACTGAACAGAGCTCTGTTTACTCCTCCGTCATTGCCGGGGCTGCCTTTGGATGGGATGGAAGGTAAATGTGGTAAAGGGGGTTCTTTTGCCAGCATAAAAATGACACAAATCATGTCAGCAAAAGAACAGAAAAGGAGGGTGGTCTGATAAAGTCCTTAGTCTACTTCCTCAGTTGCTGAAGTGGATCCCAGATGTTTGTGGGATTTGGGGCCTAATGTCATTTTCGGCTCTAACTCAGGGAATCAAATGTCTTGGGGTGACCCCAATCAGAGGAGAGCCTTCAATCTGAAGGGCTCTCCAGTCCAAGTCCAGTATAACAATGAAGAACCAGGAAACATCAGATCAGAGAACCATGGGTTTTCAAGCTGGCAATCCACACGGCTTACTTGGTCACCACCTTCCCTGCTATGGTGAAATGGATTGCATTTTATTAAAATTCCTGTTATGGTGCCCAAATTTGCATCTATACATACAAATGGTAATATGCTCATTTTAAGCAAATCTATTATCTCTTTTGCCATCACTTTCGGTAATGAATATCCCCTTCTTTTTGGTGACCCATAAGGCCAAAGTCGATGATTCTATGACAAATAAGTGAGTTTTCCAGAAGAGAGAGCCATGCCCTCCAACATTTCACAGAGGAGAAATGAGACATGTGTGGAGGCCAAGAAACATAAGAGTGTGGTCCTGAGAGCAAACGTTATTAATGAGGAAGAATATACAGCAGTTTGCTTTGCAAGAGCCAACAGGGAAAGGCAAGATTCTCCCACCTCCTCTCTTCTCCCTCCCCTGCTGAGTTAATTGAGAACAAACTACCTTTCCACTTTGAATTCAGTTTGCAGCAATGGAAATAAGCTGGGGACAAAGGGGAAAACAGGGAGGAGATGAGAGAAACTGGGACATTTTAAAAGCAGCTGAAAAACTGGACAGTTGGAGGGTAAAGAGGATGGAGAGGTGTCCGCTGATCAAGAAACAGAAGGCCCAAACCTAATCAAGCATACGAGCTACTTGCATGCATTTTGGGATCCTTGTCATAGGATGCAATTGTCAAGCCACTGACTTCAGAGTAACCACAACAAGGCTCACCAGAGTATTTAGAGGTAGGCAGTTTGAGAATTGCAGAATGAAACCCAAGCCCCATCGGTATTCCAGCTGCAAGCAGGGCAAAGGCAATGATAGCAAATATCAACAGTTTTACAGGCCAGATGTCTTTTATATGCAGGGAGGTTTTTTAAAAAAACTTAATTGGTACTAAAACAAGCAGACGCTAATTATAACTCTCTGGGGAGCTTTTCCATTTAAAGTAGCACCTTTATAAATGTCGTCATTTTCCCTTAAAAGAAGAAGGGGAAAATCCATGTTCAGCTGCACTTTACAAAATGTCGCAGCCGTCTCTGAGGGCTGTTTGGTACTTGTGCTCTTGACAACAATGTTTTGTACACACACATCTGAATGGATGAAATTAGATCCCTATAAATCGCAGCTGCATAATTATGCCTGTTTTTAAAATATGTTGCTGCTTCAGAGCTAATGTGAACTTAGTTCAGAAAGAAGAACCTAATGCAAAAACATTTTAAGATGCAAAAACAACATATAGTGATACATAGAATCATAGGAGTTGTCTAGATGGTGAAAAAAATCCTCAAGGAATGCAAGTGGAATACATTTTGTCTAGATGAGTTCCCACCTGGATTCGCAGTATTCGGAAGGAGGGAGGCTGAAAACACCAAGTAGTTCGCGATTACAGCTTTAGCTATTTCTTGCAATCTTTTTCAAAAAATATGCAAAAATGTGCATTACTGTGATGTTCCAAGCACACACGCTCACATGCAATCAATAAATTGCTTTATTGACATGGATTCATGTGTCAGGAACATAGGACAAAGCCGAAACTGAATACAGCAAGAACAAACCCCCAGATAAACCCCTCGGTGTGAGAAAAGTATTCAGGGAGTAAAAATGCCTCCCTCTCAGGGTGGCTGGCACCTGGACGCCCTGACCTTGAGCCGCTGTGGAGAGAAACGTTCCCAGGCCAACAAGGCGGGCTGGCCTCTCTCCAAAACTCCAGAGGCCCAGACAAGGAGAACGGCCTCATGTCAGGATTATCCATGAATTCCACTCCAACACCCAGAATTCAGGGATGAGCCTGACATACCGCCCGCCCAAAGAGAAATCCCCCCCCCTTGTTTAGCCTGGCTTATCAGGAAAGCGGGGATGGAACTTCCGTAATAAGTGCGGAGCATTCACATGTTCACAGCTAACCCGCTCGGCATACCCTAATGGCAGATGTTTCCATTTAACTAAGTCCATTTAACTAAGTATTGTAAAGCCCCCCTATGAACCCGAGAGTCCAACACGTCAGAAATTTCAAAATGCTGGTGGTCGTCGACCAGGATAGGATGAGGAGCTGGTCCAGGGTCTGATGATGACGGCCTGGAGGACACGCTGGCTTGAGTAAGCTAGAATGAAACACAGGGTGAACATTGTGGTACAGTTTGGGCAGCAACAGTTCAAAAGCCACCGGGTTTATCACCCGAGCAATAGGAAAAGGACCAATGTACTTGGGCCCCAACTTCTTTGAAGGTTGGGGACTTTTAAGAAACTTGGTGGATAAAAAAGACTAAGTCCCCTATGGCGTACTCCAGGGTAGGGTCCCATTTTTGGTCAGCATGATGCTTGTATCATGCCTTTGCAAAGTCCAAGGCTGAAACAACTCTTGGCCAGGCATCTCTAATTTTCTGACTCCACTGGATAACTGAGACCGGGTCCTTGGAGGTCCCCTCCCGTAGCAGTAGAGGATTGAAGTCTTATCCTGAAACTATCTTGAAAGGGGACAAGCCGGTGCTCTGGTGAGTGGCGTTGTTATAGGCGACCTCCGCAAAAGGCAAGAGGTCCACCCAGTCAGATTGTTGGAAGTTCACATAACATCTCAAATACTGTTCAAGAATCTGATTAGTATGTTCACACTGTCCATCACTCTGGGGATGATGGGAACTGCTGAGCCCTAATTCGACTCCCAGAAAGTTTGTGAATGCCTTCCAAAACTGGGAAGTGAACTGAGCCCCCCGGTCAGACATGATCTTAGCAAGAACCCCATGTAATCTGTAAATGTGTTGAATAAACAACCTGGCTAACTGGGAGGCTGTTGGGAGTTTCTTGCAGGCCACAAAATGCGCTTGTTTCGAAAACATGTCAGTCACCACCCAAATAACAGTCTTTTTCCGACTTTCTGGCAACTCCACTATAAAATCCATACTGATGACTTCCCAAGGCTTGTTCGGGGTAGGCAAAGGCTGTAGCAGGCCTTTTGGCTTTCCTGCCCCCCCTTTTGCCATTGCACACGTGAAACACCCTTTTACATATTCCTCCACCTCCTTTCTCATCTTTGGCCACCAAAACTGTCTCTGGGCCAAGTGCAAGGTTTTTATATACCCCAAATGCCCAGCACTTTTAACATCATGGCATTGCTTGAGGATGGATGCCCTCATGGCCTCTGGGACATATAGATGCTCCCCCTTCCAAGCTAGGCCCTCCCGGAGGGTCACCTCCCCGGGGTGGGCCAAAAACCATGGGTCCTTGGGAAGGACCGACGCCAATTGGGACTGCCATCCACCCCCATCTCCCCGGGGGGAGGGGGATGGAGGAGCGAGCTCTGGCGTGGCTGGGGCTGCACTGGGGCCAGCGTTTACCAGTGGTGGGACGGCTTCATTGGTTGCCTTAGGACCAGGCCCTGGCTCCAAAGAGGGGCTGGCTTGGGCCTCCTGACGCTTGGCCTTGCTACGTGTTAGGACTGCTAGTCCCAAGTGGGAGGGGGAGAAGATTGTGTCAATAACCTCTTTTCATTTGCTGTCATGTTGTGGGAGTCTGGACAAAGCATCAGCTAGGAAATTCTTTTTTCCCGGGATAAATTTCAGGGTGAAGTTGAACCGGTAGAAGACCCTGGCCCACCTAACCTGCTTGGGGCTCAACCGCCTTGGGGTGGCTAAAACTTCCAAATTCTTGTGATCTGTCCAAACTTCAAAGGGTTTGGGAGATCCCTCCAGCAGGTGGCACCAAGTTTCTAAGGCCAGTTTGATTGCACCCACCTCCTTTTCCCACACAGGCCAATTTTGCTCAGGCTCATTGAATTTCTTGGACAGGTATGTACATAGCCTGAGCTCTCCCTCCTCCCCTCGTTGCAACAGCACCCCTCCCATCGCTACATTTGAAGCGTCAACTTGGACTACAAAAGTTTGGGAGGGGTTGGGGTGTTTGAGAATTGGTTCAGAGGTGAAGAGTTTCTTCAACTTATCAAAAGCCTGTTGGCATTGGTCAGACCACACTGTTTTTGAGGGAGGTTTCTCTGCCTTCCCCGCTCCCTTTCAGGTTTTCTTCCCCACCTCTTTGGTTTTTAATAGATCAGTCAGAGGGAGGGCTACCGTCGCAAAGTCAGGGATGAAGGACAGGCAAAAGCAAATCCAAGGAAGCTCTGCAGCTGCTTCCTGGTTTTAGGGGCCTCCCATGCCAACACCCCTTTGACTTTTTCCGGGTCCATTTCTATACCTTTATTTGAGATGCGGTATCCCATAGTCCAAGCGGCTTTGGTGGAATTCACACTTTGACATCTTAGCATACAGATGGTTCTCCCCCAGTCTAGCAAGCACCTTTTTCACCAGTTTCACGTGGGACGTATAGTCCTCAGAATAAATCAATACATCATCCAAATACACCAAGACCCCCTAGTACAGAAATTCTCTCAAAACATTATTAATCAAGTTCTGAAATATGCCAGGAGCTCCACTTAGTCTAAAAGGCATTACTAGGAATTCGAAAGCCCCCAGGGGGCAATTGAAAGCAGTTTTCCATTCATCCCCCTCCCTGATTCGTACCCTGTAATAAGCCTCCCTTAGGTCCAATTTGGTAAATATCTTCCCCTTGGACAAATGAGCCAGTATGTCCTTCATCAAGGGCAGGGGGTACTGATTTGAAACACTGATTGCATTTAACCCCCAGTAGTCTTGGATCAGACGAAGACACCCATCTGATTTTCGCCTGAACATTACCAGGGCCCCCACAGGTGAGGTCGAGGGCCTAATGAACCCCCTTGCTAAGTTTTTGTCTATGAACTCCCGGAGGGCATCCATTTCAGCTGGCGTCATGGAATAAATCCTGGGTTTGGGTAGTTTAGTCTCAGAAAGTATCTCGATGGCACAATCAAAGGGCCTGTGGGGCGGCAAAATGTCACACTCCCTCTCCTCAAAAACATATTGCCATGCCTTGTATTCCACCGGCAATCGTTTCAGCTCCCCTTGGACTAAAGCGGTCGTGCAGTTCCGTGAATTGGCCTCTAGAGGGACTCCTTCTCCTGGGGAAACTTCCCCCACCTGGTGCTCCTGCACACACACAGGATCTGCAAAAGTCATTGTCTCTTTTACCCAGTCTATGGTGGGGTTGTGGAACTTTAGCCAGTTTAGGCCCACCACTGCAGCAGGAACTAACCCTGGGGCTATCACAAATTGAAGTTCCTCCTGATGATTCCCCATTCTCATGTATATTGGGCCAGTCATTCGCCTGGCGGGGGCCCCCTTCATCATCCCCCCATCCATCTGGGACAGCCACACTGGCTTGTCCAGCTTAATAGTACTAATGTCCAGTTCACTGACTAGGGAGGGATGAATTAGGACTTGGGTACATCCTCAATCAACCATTAACATTACTTTTCGGGTGCCCCCCTTTCCAGCCCCTAATCTGGCTTTTATGAAGAAAGGGCCTTTCACTCCACTCACCACAGCCTCCGGGCGCCCTTCGGGGTTAGCCCGCCCTCAGGCGCTTAGTAGGGCGGGCTGGAGCCACTTCCCGATGGCTCTGTGTTGGAAGAATAAGATCCACTGTCATCTGAGTCATCCAAAGACTCCCCCGCTGCGTGGCCTGGTACCAAGGCCCGTACTGCTGCTTTAGGCTTGGGCTTGAGTGGGGTCCTTGACGACACCGACCTCCCTTCGCTCCGCTGGGGCTTTTCAGCTGCCGCTGGTTCCTGAGGGCTCCTTTCCGAGCATTCAGCTATGGGATGGCCTCCTTTTCCACAGTGCAGGCATAAGCCCTTTCTCATCCTTCGCTCCCTTTCTGACTCTCCAGTTGTGGTTCCACCTGGGCGGGCTGGTTTACCTTTCTTTCCGGTAGACCCGGTGGTCTTCCCCTCAGATCCTTGCTGGCGCCGAACCAGCTTGATGCTCTGTCTCAGCGCCTCCACTTCTCTGGTGAGCCGTACCCACCCCAAGAGGGTCTCGGGGTTCCCCTGGAACAACGCCCATTCAAGGATGTCTGCGTTCAGGCCATCCTGGAAAAACTGCACCTTTATATCCTCCGACCATTCAGGCACTTGACTGGCCAGGCAGCGGAACTCAGTGGCATACTCTCCCACGGTCTTCGAGCCTTGCTTCAGTTACCTGAGATCCACCCGGGCCCTTCTCACTCTCAGGGGGTCTTCAAACTGGGCCTGCAAAGCTAGCAGGAACTCATGGAAGTTTCCTAGTTCTGGGGCTCCCATATCATAAAGCCCCACCAACCACTGCACCGCCTCTCCCTCTAGCTGGATGGATACATACTGCACTTTCTCAGCCTCCGTCTGGAACTCCTCGTCCCACTGGGACATAAACCCCACCACCTGGGTCAGGAAGTACGGAAGCTTCGCCGCATCTCCATCAAAGGTCGCCTTTAAATCTCGGTACTTCAGGCCCCGGGGTCTTTCCCATGGCTCGACCGGTCCAGCCCCTCTAGGGGGTTCTGGTCCAGGAGCCGGCGGTCCAGGGACCTCAGCAGGTATGGCAGGGGCCCCTGCCCTGGGTGCCGGGGTGGCCGCTGGTTGAGCTTGGGGAGGCTGGGCCCCTCCTGGGGCGGGTGGTGGCGGTGGCAACCTCTGTAGGATCTCTAGGAGGCTTGTCTGCATCACCCCCATTTGCTGCTTCAACTGCTGGACCTCAGCTCCCACTTCTGCCAGGGAAAACCTCACCCCTGGCTCTTGGTGCCCATCGGCCAGAGGCCTGTCCCACCGACGGGACCAACGTTCCTCCCAGCTTAGGTTGCCTGGCCACGGCCAGCTACCCCCAGGGCCGTACCAACTCCTCACTCTGGAGTGCCGGAGAGTGGCAGGCTGCCCCTCCCCGGGGCTTTCTTGTTTCCCAGCTCCATTGAGTCGAAGGGATGAGTAAATCTTCCAGCCCTCCAGCGGGTCCGGCTCGAGTCTTCTTCAGAAGCTGCTGCAACATCCCCTGACATGTCGGCCCCCTCCCCCAGGGCACCAGCTCCCTGGTCGCCATTTGCAGCCAGGTCTTTCTCCGTCTGGGTTCCAGCCTCCGCATCTTCCGACATTGCGGGTAGAACTACTCAAAAGGATTAAGTATTGAAGAAGAGTTTCGGCTTTACTGTGATGTACTAAGCACACACGCTCACATGCAATCAATAAATTGCTTTATTGACATGGATTCGTGTGTCAGGAACATAGGACAAAGCTGAAACTAAATACAGCAAGAGCAAACCCCCAGATAAACCCCTCGGCGTGAGAAAAGTATTCAGGGAGTAAAAATGCCTCCCTTTCAGGGCAGCTGGCACCTGGACGCCCTGACCTTGAGCCGCTGTGGAGAGAAACGTTCCCAGGCCAACAAGGCGGGCTGGCCTCTCTCCAACACTCCAGAGGCCCAGACAAGGAGAACGGCCTCATGTCAGGGTTATCCATGAATTCCACTCCAACACCCAGAATTCAGCGATGAACCTGACTGCCTGTCTGAACAACCAATTCAAATTAGGGCACATCCAGGAAGTCAAACGTGATTGGTCAAATGTGTGCAGAGCGAGCTTACCGGCGATGAAGCATCAAGACCCGCCATTGTTGTTTTTCATGGAAGCGATTGCATGCTATTTTCGAGCAGCAGAACAACAAAAAACAGTTTTTAAAACATAAGACCACTCTTGCACATCTCTCATTTAATAAGGACACCCAAAAAAAGGGAAATGGAGGGAGCTTTTGGGGAATAATAATGCAGGCAATTCACTCATGGCCATCATATTTTCTCGCGAGCATGCTCCGGGTGAACATCAAGTTCAGATAGCTTTCTATGCCAGTGATTTTGCGAATGGATCGTGGGGACAAATGAGCATTGCTGAGATAGTGAGTTAATGTGCTATTTTCCACAATTATTTCTCCTGTCTAGCTGAGCCCATAGAGTTGGAAGAGACCCCAAGGGCCATCTAGTCCAACCCCTACCGTGCAGGAATACCAATCAAAGCATGCCCGACAGATGGACATCCAGCCTCTGTTTAAAAACCTCAGAAGAAGGAGACTCCACCACATTCCCAGGCAGTGTATTCCACTTCTGAACAGTTCTTACTGTCATGAAGTTCTTCCTGATGTTCAGTTGGAATCTCTTCTCCTGGAGTTTGAACCCATTGCTCTGTGTCCTAGTCTCTGGAGCAGCAGAAAACATGCTTGCTCCATCCTTAGTATGTCATTCCTTCAAATATTTAAACATGACTATCACATCCCTCTCAACCTTCTCTTATCCAAACTAAATATGCCCAGCTCCCTAACCTGCTCCTCACAGGGCATAATGGCTTCCAGACCTCCCACCATCCTGGTCACTATCCTCTGGACATGTTCCAGTTGTTAATATCCTTCCTGAATTGTGGTGCCCAGAACTAAGTGGCTGACCAAATGCTTTCAATAGTAGCTGACCAGATATCTCCAAGCAGTGGCAGTCCGTGACACAAGTGAAGGTGGGGACACCTCACCCCCAAATGGTGGAATGAGGTGCCCCTCTGTTTGGATCAAGACCTGCCAGTTCCTCCAGGAAGTCCATAAGCAGAGCAGGAAGTCAATAGCCATTTTTCATTAAGCAATCCACTCAGCTATCCTCATGTCTAAAATATAGACATAGGAATCCTGTTGGTGTCTGTGAACAAGTTGGATGTTTTTGTTTGAGGTGCAACACCCACCTTACAGTTCAAGGTCATGGGAGGACATAAGAGGTTGTGGTGCTTTTGTGCATGGGGATGGGCGTTCTCAACAGACACCTATGTGTGTGACCCTATTGAAAGTGGCAGTAGTACTCCTTCCCCTGTGCATTTGGCTGTGCAACATTTCCATTCAACAAAAGGTTTGTGTAGCACAATGAAAGTAAAACTCCACATGCGGAGATTTATGCTGTCCAACTAGGGTTGAGCCAGCATGGTGTAGTGGTTTGAGCATTGGACCACAACTCTGAAGACCAAGGTTCGAATCCCCGCTCAGCCATGGAAACCCACTGAGTGACCTTGGACAAGTCACAGTCTCTCAGCCTTATAGGAAGGCAAAGGCAATCCCCCTCTGAACAAACCCAGCCAAGAAAACTCTATGATAGGGTTCACCTTAGGGTAGCCATGAGTTAGAAATGCCTTGAAGGCACATAACAACAACTAGGGTTGCCAGTTCAGGATCATCTTGCGCCCGGAGGTTAATGGGCCAAAACCTGAGACCTAGGGATAGCCACTGCTGATATCATTAAGCATTATGTATTAAGTACCAATCACTGTGGCTCACAATTTATCCTTCAAACACACACACCATATTTTTCTGCTTGGAAATTAAGACATAAATTTTAGTTTCAGGGGTTGTTTCTAGATCAAGGTGAAATTAGGGGATTATTCTTTCTCACTTACTTAGGGGAGAAAGGATAAGGAACATTTAATCTAGTGTACTTGTTTCTAGACAGAAGGTGAATGCAAAGCAGAGCAAATGGTGAGCCCTGGGTGAACAGAGCAGAGGGTGAACAATGACTGGTAGGGAAGAAGGAAGATAACTAAGAAGATTTTCACACAGGGAAATTATTCCCCAGGGAGATTGGAAGAGAAACAGGGCTGTTCCGGTAGCAGTGCCCCATTTCACACGCCCCTTCCTTCTCGCAAACTCCCGTCGTCTTCCCTTCCGGTATTTTTTACTAACGAATGTTGTTCATTAGTAAAAAATCATGGAACATACTATCCAGATTTTTTGGCTATAAACTCCATCACCCTTAGCCATCACAGCCACCAGTTGGGGATGATGGGAGCTGTACAGCAACATATCTGGAGAACACCAGTTGGGGTAATGCTGCCCTTGACAAATTCCTCAATGTCTACCCCCTCCAGTACATTTTTTAAATGGCTTTGCTCTCCTTTTGCTTATCCAAAGTGCTATTTTTTTTCCTGTCTCAGTTCTGGAATTTGTAACTTTCCACCTCTGTCTAGGAGACAGAGATTGCAAAGAGTTAGTTCTCAGGAAGGGTGGGTTGGATGCTTTCCCAATACAGTGAGCCTCAGGTTTCTTTGGCAAACCAGAGGGGGAAAAGAAAGATCCCCCCCCCAACCCCGCCATCCTCCTTTAAGTGCCTTGTTTGAGCCTGTACTAGGAGACTTGGCAACCTGAAATGATCTGCAGTCGCCGTAGCAACAAATGACTAAATAATGACAATTAGCTGAAATAGTACAGGGAAAGAGGCCAAGGCAAACAACACAAAATTACCTGCAATTCCTCATCTGCAACATTCACACATCAGGGCCCCTCTCCTACACACACACAAAAGCCAATCTTTTAATTAAAATTAATTGCCTATTACCTTATCCTCCCCTCCCCGCACACCTCTATGAAAAATAATAAAATTACACGAGAGGTACTGAGCATGAGACTACCTGTCAGGAATCCCTTCCAGATGAAGCAAGAGCCAAGGCAAACAACCACTCTTGTGTCTTGCGATGTGGTCCAATTTGCCTTTCAGCTTGTCCTGCCCCAGGCAGAGAGGTGTGCGGAGAGAAACCGCGGCAGTGTTGTCGGGCAGGTGGTGCATCATGGGGAGTCACGCTTCCTGCTGAGCTGAGCTTGTTTTATTGTCTGTTTTGCTGGAATCACAAGAACTTTTGACAGCTGAGGTAATACCTCGCTGCTGCTGCCGCCTCCAACTCATACACATGTGAGTGATGGGAAGATGCATGGCCATCCCTTGCCGGAGACATGCTCCACAGCTATGCTGCGGAAACATCTATCACTGATTTCAGAGTAGCTTGCAGGGCCTTTTTAGTGGGGGCACAGCAGTTGGTCGACCAGAGATTCATATACGATAGAGCAGTGATTCTTAACCTGTGGTCCACAGACCCCCAGAGGGCTGCAATGTCCTTACAGGGGGTCCGCGGAGACTTGAAGGCTGCTCAGCCCACATGACAGAAGCCAAGGAAAAGTCTGGCTGGTTTGGCCTGTGCGTTGATGTTCAGTCCAGCCACAAATTTGCAGGAAGAAGCAGGAGAAAAATCTTCCCTCCCCTCCAGTGCCTCTGAGGGAAGGGTTAATGGGTGGTGTAATTCTAATTACTATTATCAGGTATTTTTATTATTATTGTTAGGGTTTTAAATCTTGAGTTAAGTCTTGGGGGTCCACGGTAACAAAAGATATTTAAAGGGGGTCCCTGGTAAAGAAAAGGTTAAGAGGATGGCATCAGCAATGAAGTTGCTGCATTGTTGCCAACTCACATCTTGCAGAATCCCACTAATTTGAGCTCTGTAAACTACCAGCGAGAAATCACAAAAGAAACTCTACTGGTGGTAGCATCTTTTTTTTTTTTTTTTTGACATGGCAATATGAGCAATGTGGCTACAACCACAAGCAGTGTTAATAGTCCCAACCCAGCACAATCATATTCAGATGACTTCTCCTTCTCCCACCACCACCCAAGGAGTTAAAAGGTGGCCTTACATTATACTCTTCCTCCTCTCCGTTTTATCCTCCCAGCCTCTCTGTGAGGAAGGTTGGCTTGAGAAGCAGTGACTGGCCTAAAGACACCTAGTAGGCTTTATGATTGAGCAGGGACTAGAAAATGGATTTTCTGAGTCTTACTCCACCCCTCTAGTTACCACTACATTATGCTGATCCCACAGAAGAGGCCTCACCTTCTGCCTGGAGCTTCTTGGTGTCATAAAACCCAAGAAGTCCTGCTCCTCTTTATAGCCAGAGTCTATCACAGCCATAGAATCATAGAATTGTAGAGTTGGAAGAGACCACGAGGGCCATCCAGTCCAACCCCCTGCCACACAGGAAATCCCGATCAAAGCTTACCTGACAGATGGCCATCCAACCTCTGTTTAAAGACCTCCAAGGAAGGAGACCCCACCACGCTCCGAGGGAGTGTGTTCCACTGCCAAACAGCTCTTACTGTCAGAAAGTTCCTCCTAATGTTGCGGTGGAATCTCTGTTCCTGGAGCTTACATCCATTGCTCCGTGTTCTAGTCTCTGGAGCAGCAGAAAACAAGCTTGCTCCATCCTCAATGTGGCACCCCTTCAAAGATTTAAACAGGGCTATCATATCGCCCCTTAACCATCTTTTTCCAGGCTAAACATACCCAGCTCCCTAAGTCTTTCCTCATAAGGCATGGTTTCCAGACCTTTCACCATTTTAGTTGCCCTTCTCTGGACACAGTTGCCCTTCTCTCCAATTTGCCAACATCCTTTTTGAATTGTGGTGCCCAGAACTGGACACAGTATTCTAGGTGAGGCCTGACCAAGGCAAAATAGAGTGGCACTATTACTTCCCTTGATCTAGAAGCTATACTTCTATTGATACAGCCCAAAATCGCATTGGCCTTTTTAGCTGCTGCATCACACTGTTGACTCATGTTCAACTTGTGGTCCACTAGGACTCCTAGATCCTTTTGGCATGTAGCCAAAACTTGGGAAAGTTACCTTTTGGACTAAAACTCCCAGAATCTCCCACCCAGAATGGCCATTGACTGGGAGATCCTGAGACCTGTAGAAAATAGATTGTGTTTTATTGTCTGTTTTGCTGGAATTGACAGGAGGTGAAAGAGGCAAGCGTTTTTTGTGTGTGAAAGAGAACAATGGGGCTGAATCAAGGGGGGCAAAGCTGACTTTATTGTGGAGCAGGATGAGGTAGTGGAAGCTAAGAGGAGTCTGTGTATGCCATATGGTCTATGTAGTGCCTCTAACACTACCTTGCTGAAGTAAGGTTTAACTGCCAGTCCAGCTGGGACCTGCATGCAGAATGGGGACGAGGAGGGCAACATCATTCCAGGAGCTGACCCTGGGTGGGACAGTTTGATTCCTAGCATAAAATCCATCAGAATTGTCTGTCAGATCAGACAGGGGCTCTCTAGTCCAGGGATGGGGGAAGTGCCCCTGCGGGGGCCACATGGCCCCCACTCCCAGGTTGTTTTCGAAGTGCCAAGGGCCTCCCAAAATGTGTGGGACCAATGCCACTATTTTTATTTTCATTTTTTGCCACACTGGGTCATTTTAGGCACAGAGGAGGCCACTTTTTTCTAGCCTGGAAGTTGACTTCTGTTTAATTGCTATTGTTAAAAAACAAAACAAAAGGCTTCTCTGGGTCTAAAATTGCCTATAGGAGGGCAAAAACACAGCAAAATTGCTCCCACGCTTCCTACGTACAAGGCATTTGGCACCAAGACATTGAATATATTTGATTTTTTCAGAGAGTGTGGGCCCCTGAGATATGGGGAGGGGCATTGCAGGCCCCTAATTCCCAACATTTGCCCACCTTTGCATCCTATGGAATCCCGGGGTCTGTAGTTTGGTGAGGCACTGGAGTGATCTGGCTGAGAATCCCAAATACCTGTCTTGAAACTGAGGATCCAAGGGATTCCATGGGATGGAATCATGGCAGTTAAGTGGGATCATGGTACTCCATGCCCTCTGACTGTCCCAGTTTTGCAGGGGCAGTCCTAATTAAACCTCTGTCATCCCACTTTTTCAGCTGTTTTATAAATGTGCCAGTCTCTCGCTCTTCCCCCCACTTTTCCTCTTTGTCCTCAGATTACTTCCCCATTGCTGTTGATTGCAGAGTACAAAAATAGTTTGTACTCAGTTGAGTCAGCAGTGGGGAGAGGAGAAGAGGGAAAAGAATCTTGCCTTTCCCAGTTGTTGCTGTTAATTGCCATCAAGTCAACTACCACTTATGGTGACCCCATGAACAAGAGACCTCCAAGTCACCCTACCCTCAATAGCACTGCTCAGGTCTTGCAGATTCAGGGCTGTGGCTTCCATAGACTTGTCTAAACGGTGAAAATACTCCTCATAAAATTCGAGGTGTTGGACATAAAATTGGACATAAAATTTGTCCAAATGGGATCCTGTGGTGATTTACCGTATTTGGAAGGAGGGGCCCCCAAAAGTGCCTGGTATTGCACAGGAGAAGCCTTTGCAGCTTTTCCTGCAATTTTAAAAATAATGCAAGGGAAATGCACATTTATGCTCACTGGGACAACCAATTTGGCTTGCAGCACATTCCCGGATAACAGCGAAAGTGGAAAGCTGATTGGTTGGATGTGCACAGCAGTGGAGCTTGCCGGTGACAAAATGGCCAGAACCACCATGTTGGATTTTCTATGGAGAGTTCAAGCTTGATTTGCTCTAGGACCCATTTATTGGTCTTTTTAGCAGCCCACAGTATCCATAGAACTCTTCCCCAGCACCACATTTCAAACAAGTTAATATTCTTCTTATCAGCTTTCTTTACTGTCCAGATTTCACAACCATACATGGAAATGGGAAGTATGATAGCATGGGCCATCCTAACTTCAGTATTCAATGATATATCTTTACACTTCAAGATTTTGTCTAGATCTTTCATAGCTGCCCTTCCAAGTCCTAGTCTTCTTTGATTTCTTGACTGCAGTCTCCATTCTGATTGACTGAGCCAAGGTATGGAAAATCTTGAACTATTCCAGTGTCTTTAGCATCTACAGTAAACTCCCCCCCCCATTAACTGCAGATTCACTTACCTGCATTTGAAAATACATGGTATCTCTAGGCATCTTCTAGGTCCTCCAGGGTGACTCTATGGTATGATTGGGCTGAAAGTCATTAATGTTAATAGGATTCACTATTATCCGTGGTTTCCGGTATCCACAGCAAGTCCAGGAATGTATCCACCATGGATACAGGGGTCGTACTGTACTTCAAAGTTATGTATATCATCTGTGGCTGTTATATTTGTTTTCTTAACATTCGACTGTAAACCTGCCTTTGCACTTTCTTCCTTGACTTTCTTCAGAAATAGTTCCAGGTCTTTGCTATTTTCTGCTAGTAGTATGGTGTCATCAGCATATCTTAAATTGTTGATGTTCCTTTCTCCAATTTTGACATTTCCTTCTTCTGAGTCTAATCCTTCTCTACATATGATGTGTTCAGCATTCATGTTAAACAGATAAGGTGATAAAATGCAGCCTCGCCCAACCCCCTTGACAATGGAAACCATTCTGTTTCTCTGTATTCTGTCGTTATGGCAGCCTCTTGACCTGAGTACAGGTTACGAATCAGGACAATCAAATAGTGTCTATTTCTTTAAGAGCGATCCAAAGCTTTTCATGATCTACAGTGTATCGGTGGCTTCACCACTGGTTTGCTTCACCAGGCAAAAGCAAACTGCTTGCAGCCACTTCTCACATGTATGTTCTTCCTCACTGATAACTTCTGCAGTCTTTACCATGCTCTGATGTTGCCTGGCCACATCTGTCCTCGTGTTTATCTGTGAAATGTTGGAAGGTATGGTGCTATAATTGTGTATGTGAAAGAATCCCTGGAGCAGAAGGATGATGGCCAGTTGGATTGTTCTGGAGCTCCATCTGAGAGGATCTGAGACCATTTGGCCTAAACAACCCAAGATGGAATGCTACAGATGTGTGAGCAGGGAATGTTTTGCTGAGTTGTGATCAAGTTACTGGCTTATTTTGGTGTTTGGAATCCTATGGTGTGCTAATGTTCATTGTCGTTAATTGCTGTTAAGTCAACTTCAACTGATGGTGACCCTGTTCATGAGAGCCCTCCATGACACCTTGTTACCCTGCTAAGTTTTTGAAAACTCAGGGTCATGAATCAATCTACCTGCAATGTGGTGTTCATCTTTTCCTTCCTCCTTCCATTATTGTCTTTTCCAGTGAGTCATGTTGTCTCATGATACGTCCAAAGTACAATAGCTTCTGTTGCTTCTCATGAGCTTCAGGCTCTTTTCATCTATAGTTGTCCCCCCCCCCCGTATCCATGGATTTGGTATCCACAGATTTAAGTATTCAGAGCTTGAAAATATTCTTTAAAAAAGAATAACCCCAAAAGCAAACCTTGGTTTTGCCATCTTATATAAGGGACGAATGTTGCTGTCCTTGAGCAAGCAGGGATCACCAGCATTGAGGCCATGATATTGAGAACACAGCTGCGCTGGGCAGGGCACATTTCTAGGATGGAGGACCATCACCTCCCAAAAATAGTACTCTACGGTGAACTCACCACTGGTCAGCGTAAGAGGGGCGCTCCAAAAAAACGATACAAGGGCTCCCTGAAACAACATTTCAGGCTTCGCCAAATTGATCACAAACAATGGTCTGCCCTGGTCTCACATCGGGAAGTATGGAGACGCACTATCCACAATGCTGCAGCCTTATTTGAGAACTCATGCTGAACAAGTCTTGAAGAGAAACAACAACGCAGAAAGAATCACAACCAGGAAACATCACCCAAGGAGACCTGCTGTGCTTTCTGCAACCAGACTTGTTTATCTCGGATTGGCCTTTTTAGTCATCAGCGCGCTTGCAGAAAGCGCGGGATGAGTCCTTCCTGAATCTTCATTTGCAAAGAAAAGCCAGAGAGAGAAAGAGAGAGATAAGGGACGCCATTTTGCTGTGCCGTTGCATATAATGGGACTTGAATATTCACGGATTTTGGTATCCACGGCAGGTCCTGGAACCAAACTCCAGCAAATATGAAGGGACAACTGTATTTGTCTTTTGGCAGGATCTGTAGAACCCAACACCACATTTCAAAGGATTAAAAGACACAGAAGCACAATCTCAGTCTGGGGAAATGGAAAGAAAAGATACAGGCAAAGATAGCAAGGGAATGCAAATGGAAGAGTTCTAGGTGTGAATTATTTTCAGTGGTCACTTTCTACAATGCTGGGCATTTGGAGACTATGGGAAAATGTTGATGAAGGGAGGAATTCTTATTGTAGGGACAATGCCCCCATTTCCACCCTCCCTGTAGTTATTCCCCTGAATGTCTACAGACATTCCCAATCCCCTTGAGTCAAACGTGAACATCATGAGGCCATGTTACAGTTGAAGCATTATTAATCCTGTCCCCAAATCAGTATTTATTATGTCTTTGTAGCTGGACTCATTCCAAGTGGAGGGGAACCATGCCGAGTGGAGACGCAGCTGATTTACAAGGGAAATGGAAAAAAGAGATCATCTTTCTGTCAACAGACAGAGATGATACTGATTTTATTTTTTCGACATGCACAGTCAGTGTCTCTTACAAATCCTGAAATCAGATCTAGGCAAATCAATATTTGTGGAATTAATTAAGCCAAGAAGACAAACCATCTACTTGCCCTGCTAAGGTGTGTCTCTTTCCCTAAAGGCGCCTCTGTCAGTGTTTGTAGAATGAGCTTGATTCTGTCTGCAATCGGAACATGTAGGAGATAGGAAGCCAGCCATAAAGGGACAGTGCCAAGGTGGTTTTATAATTATGAAAATTCCTTCCTCCTTCACACTTGGGTTTAATAACACCTAGACATTTGAAACTCTGACCTATTCTAATAGCATGCCCCCCCCCACCCTGGTTTGCCTTTACTGTAAAACAGGGATGGGGAAATGTGTAGCGCTCCGTATGTTTTGTGACTGCAACTCCCATCATTTCTCACCATTGGCTTTGCCAGCTAGGACTACTGGGAACATGCTGTTCAACATCTGGAGGACTGCAAGAGTCCCATTCTTGCTGTACAGAGAGGCTTACTGTCTATCCTACTGGGAGTTGCAGTCAGGGCTAGCCAGTGGCTTCCATGTCAGGAGTGCAGTGAATCCACTCTGAGTTTTGTTCTAGACTTTAAAGGAACTATTTTAGGTTCAGCACCCTGAAAACCTCCTTTAAAGCCTGGAATAAAACCCAGCAGGAACTCACCCAAACCCTGACATGGAAACCACTGCTTGCCACTTGTTGCAGTCCAGCAATAACTAGACTCACCATCCAACAGCACATCATTTTCAGATGTTGTAAGGCTATGGGCCCTTTCACACTGCACAATTATAGCTCTGTGATTCCACTTAAACTGCCATGGCTGCATGCTATAGAATCTTGGGGTTTGCAGTTTAGGGAGAGATACTTAGAATTATCAGCAGGAGAGATCTAGTGGGAGGTCTGGAAGCCATGTCCTATGAGGAGCTGGGTATGTTTAGCCTGTAGAAGAGAAGGATAAGAGGTGCCATGATAACCACGTTTAAATATATGAAGGGATGTCATACTGAGGATGGAGAAAGCTTATTTTCTGCTGCTCCAGAGACTAGGACACAGAGCAATGAGTTCAAACTACAGGAAAAGAGATTTCACCTAAACGTTAGGAAGAACTTCCTGACAGTAAGAGCTGTCAGTGGAAACCGCTGCTGCCTTGAAGTGTGGTGGAGTCTCCTTCTTTGGAGGTTTTTACACAGAGGCTGCATGGCCATCTGTCGGGAATGATTTGATTGGATATTCCTGCGTGGCAAGGGATTGGACTAGACAGCCCTTGTGGTCTCTTTCAACTCTGTGATCTATGATTCTAGTACCTCCCCAAACTACAAATCCCATGATTCCTTAGGATGCAGCCATGGCAGTTAAAGTAGAATCATAGTACTACAACTGTGTAGTGTGAAAGGGCCTCACAACTCCCTTCAGCCCTAGTCAGCTTAACCACTAATGATTGTTGATGAAAGCTAATATCTCAGCAACATCAACCACAGCTAGGCTCCTCTTGGAGCATGACTGCTGCCAGGCAGTAGATGGTTTCTGGAGGTAACAGGTAGGGTTGTCAGACTGAAAATTGGAGGGGGGTCCTGTACCTTTAATGGTTGTGTAAAAGAGGGAATGTCAGCAGCTGGTGCTTGTCACACAATCAGGTAAGAAGCAACACCCCTTGTATGCAACCATTAAAAGTACGGGAGCACTCTCCAGTTTTCACTCTGGCAACCTTATGTGAAAGGGCAAGTCCCCTGTCCAAAATGGGACTTACAAATATGTAAGTCACTAATAGGATGCCAGCCATTGGTCTAAATTCTATTGTTAGTCCTGACAATTGAATCAGTGGGATTTGTCTATGCGCTGATTGAATCAGTGGGATTTATCTGCGCACTGACTTAGTCACCATTCAACGACTGATTGAATAGATCTACTCTAGTTGGGACTAACAGGGTGCCTGCCAATGAAGGTTGCCTTCCAAATCCTGCTGACATTGAGCTCAGAGGACAGGCGCGAGAGAAGGAGCAACCCAGCCCAGGAAGGCAAGAGGAACCTGGAGCATCAAAGAGCTGCCTTCTTTTTCCTTTTCTGCAACCAGCGGCTGCCCGCTGCCGACACCACCTGGATGGGTGAAGGGCAGGCAACTCAGTCTCTCCTCCTCACCCTCACAGTGGCCGCCCTACTCTGGCACTGCCGGGTTCTCACCTTCCTGTGAGTCTCCCCCATCACCCCACACACACAGCATGCAAAAAAATTGACACAGTCACCATCTTGATTCATGGCCATGTGGACGTTGGAGCAGAGAGCTTCGCAGCCTATCATTTTTGAAGAAAACACTTGTGGGAACAAAACGATGCTGCTGTGAGTTGACTATAATGCACAGGTATGAGCATTATTTCTTCTCGTCTAGACAAGCCCATTGTCTACGAAACAACTTCTTTCTCTCAAGTAGTCTCAAAGGTTCTAAAATCCCTTTGCAACTGATATTCCAGACTAACATGACAATGTCTTTGAATTCTAGTCCAAATAACCTTTCCCTAATGCAGGCTAACCAGGGATTCTCCCCTTAAGGCTGGTATCACCCCTTCTCCCAACAATGTCATCTGGTGCGGTTTGCCTCTCCGCACCCCCCTAGAGCCGCCACTGATTCTCCATGTTTGGGGGACACACTTGATATAAAGGTTGGAAGGTATCACTTTTCATGGAGATAGGAGCTCCTTCCCCAGCACTTTATCAACAAATTATGTTACTTGGCTCAGTCACACATGAATGAGGCAGATAGAAATGAAAGCAATGGACACACAAGTTCCAACCAGTCACTGCCACCAGTAACAGCACAAGACATGCACATGCGCTGTAGCTCCCCCAGCCACATTTCTACCACACAGCACTTCCCAAGTTAATTCCAGCTTGGGTGTATCTCTATTGGCCTATGATTAATGGTGTGTGGTTGACAACAATTAGTCAATCTGTGGCTCATAAATCTATCAAGTAGAGCTTGTTAAGTGTAGGGTGTCTTTTGGAGAGTGTTGGGTTCATTGAGTAAAAAACAAGAGGGCTCCAAGATTTGATTTAATTTTTTTAAACTACCCAAGGGAACACAGATGAGCACATACTTTCCTCCTGTTAGGTCAAAGCTTCAACCCCAGGCATCTCCAATTACATGATCTCTTGGTCTCAGGTGGGAAAGATTCTTTCTCATCCTTAGAAAAACCACTGCTGGTCATAGAAGGCAGTATGGGACTGGATGGACCAGTGGCATGTCATATGTTCATTATCATCATCATTGTTTTTTAAAGAGAGGGAATGATAGCTTAGTGATTGAGCACATGCTCCACATGTAGAAGGCCCCATGTTCAACACCTGTCTTCTACTTTAAAAAAAATATAGGAAATGCTTCTAAGATCCTGGGGATTGCCAACAAGCAAAGTAGACAATATATGGGAATGGAGAGGTCCAAGGTCTGTCAACGGAAGGCCCAGAGCTTGTAAATGTTCCTACTTTTTGTGGGATTGCAAATTCCAGACTCCCCCCCCCCAGCTTTATAATTCATCAGACATCAGTAAAGGCCCTTTTATGCCACCCTTTATAGCACTTTGATTCTACATAGCCTTCCCTAAACTGCAAATCCCAGGATTTAGTAGGATGTTGCCATGGCAATTAAAGTGGAATCATAGTGCAATAATTGTGTGGCATGAAACAATCCAAGGTTACAGCTAGCATGGTGCAGTAGGAATAATGTGTTGGACTGGGAGGACTGGTCCCAATTATCTCAAAGCAGGCACCAAAGTTGGGGAGCAGCATTGGGCATCTGGTGGCTTCCATCCAAGTTTTACTCCAGATCTTAAAGGAGCTACCCAATGGGGCTGAACCTATTTTGGAGATATTATTGTGTGCCTTCAAATAGTTTCCAACTTATAGCAACCTTATCATGGGATTTTCTTAGCCAGATTTTTTCTTCAGAGGGGGGTTTGCCATTGCCTTCCTCTGAGGCTGAGAGAGTGTGACCTGTCCAAGGTTACTCACTGGGTTTCTGTGGCCAAGTGGGGTTTCAAACCCTGGTGTGTTCCCAGAGTCCTAATCCAATACTCAAACCACTGCACCACACTGGCTCTCTATTTCGGGATAGAGTTTGGCAACTTGGATAAGTATCTTCAATGCTTGTCCTGAAACCTGCAGCAGACTCATCAGTCTGATGACATGGAAAGCCACTAAGCAGCACTGCTTGGGGTCAGGATCTGTTTGGCGCTATCATTTTCCCCACAGCAATGCAGTCTCATATTTTAGTGATTACATCAAGTTGCCCATCCTGATATAGTTGTGGCTTCTAGCAAGATACTACAAATGCTGTATCTGCTTCCAGTTTTTGGAGACCCAATGGAGATGAATGGACACATACAATTTAATCAGTGAATAACATGATCCCCACTGCTGTTTTAATTCCTTCTTCAAGTTATTGCAAACCAAAATTACATTTTTAAAATCCCCAAATATATATCTTTTGCCATCCCAGATCAGTTGAGTTTTTAAACCAGTTTTTCTAAGCTTTGGTAAAAGTTTTAAGGATTTGTGAAGTTGAAGGCTTTCACAGCTAGTATCCATGTTTTCCATGGGTTTTTTCTGGGCTGTGAGGCTGTGTTCTGGAAGAGTTTATTCCTGACATTTTGCCTGCATCTGTGGCTGGCATCTTCTCAGATTTGGCATCTTCTCGGATTTGCCTGTGTGTGACAAGGTGCCCCGTTACGCTGGCGAGATCCCAACATCAATGGGAGGTCCCTGCCAGAATACCTCCAGGTAAGATTGGGACATCCAGGTAAGTGACACCCTTTTTATGGCTCTCCCTTGGTTACTTCTGCCTTTTAAAGTGTGTTTTTCTGCTTGCTGTCATTTTTTGGTGTTATTTTTATTTTTGAATTTCCTGCGCTCACGTCTTCTTGTGAGAATCTGCGGGATTTCGATTCAGGAAGTGAACAAAGCTCCCTTAGAGCTCCTTTCATTCCTGGGCTGTCCTGTCAACCAGAGAGGAGGTAAGTGCGGTGGGGAAGGTGATTATGGCGGGACAGGGACGGGACAGGGGCAGCAGTGGAGATAGTGGGACAGGAACAATTTTTTTGTTCCTGTCTGATAATCTCCTTAGGGTGGATCCCGAAGAAGCAAATGTTGCTGAAGGTTCTAGAATTTGTACCTGTAGTTTCTGCTGCTTTTTTTTAAAATTGGCCTTCCCCTCATTTTAGGACATTCCCAGATACTCCAGGGGAAAAACAAACTTTTTGTGCCCATAAACTTTTTGTGCTCACATTTTCTCTCTCTTCTGTTGCATTCCAGAACAGGACAGGGTAAACCCCACCTACTCTGTGCCAGCCAGTGCTGAAAAGCAGTGGAAGGTGACAGTCTGGATGCCAAAGTGACCACATCAGCAACTGCCTGAGATGATCTTCCTCAGCAGCGTCCACATCTTTTGCTGGTCTGGATCCACCCATAATTGTCCAGGGACTTCCCAATTCCTACTGCCACCTTTAAGCCACCATGTTATTGCAGCTCTCTCTTTTATTAGCCATTTTTTATAGTGATTCTGAGCTTGAATGTGTTTTAGTTCAAATGCACAACCAGACATCTTATAATTGCAATGATCGCCTGACATTTCAAGCACATTGAGAAACTGCAGGCTCACTTCATTAGGCTGTCCAGAGCAAATGGCTCTATCAATGCCGGCTTAGAGATGTCTCATCCATCCCAGTTCCACTTAAAGAAAGGTTTTGTGCTCACAGGCATTGCCCTACAGCTGGTTCCAATGTTCTCCACTAACTTTATTGAATTTAGAAAAAAAACAGTTTATCATTCCTGCTCCACCGCAGGACCGCTGATTAGCTACATATGACAAGCTGATTGTGGAACAGGCAGAGACGACAACATAAAGGGCAGGATTGTTCAAGTTTAGACTAGTGAAGCAATAGAGAAAAAGAGAGGGAGAGCACTGACAAGAAAAGAAGGCAGGCATATGCAACAGGACAACCTCTGAAGGTTTTGAACTACAATACCCCTCATGCCCCAGCAGGATGGATGTAGTAGTTCAACACATTTGGACAGCAGCAGGTTGGAGATGGCTGAATTTGGAGGGAGTGCAGCTCAGAGTGTGGGCCTCAAATCCTAACATGGTGGGCACCAAGTACCCCGTCTTTGCACATGCTTTTTAAAACTGGGTTTGAGTTTGCTCTGGTTCATTGGAAGAAATGCTAGGGGCTGTAGTTACATGGGGGCAGAACAAGAATGTTTAGAGACAAATACAATCAACTTTCTTCAGTTATTGCAAACTGAGCTCAAAGTGCAAAACTAGCTTGCACTCTATTAATTCAGCAGGGGGGAGTTGAGGAGGGGCCCCAGAATTTTGTCCTTCCCAGTAGGATCAGGCAAAAGCATACTGTGGCAACCTCTCCTAGCTTATGTGTCCTTCATCATTAACAAACTTGTCATCTGGACCGCACTCTGATGTTGCTTGGCCAGACTTGTCCCAGTTTTCTTCTGTGAAATGTTGAAAGGCATAGAGTGGGCCTTTACTATCAATGGGGGGGTTGACTGCTGGACCCTGCACAGATGATCAAGTCCCTATTAATAATACGGCATAGGGAAGCAGCGGAGGCTGCGGCAAGCCCTGGCCACCAGGCACACATCCTTCAGGCTCCCCTGCCTGCGGAGAGCATCCCAGCTACCCGCTTCTGCCTTCGAGGCACTGCCAGTGTCACTTCTTGTTCCAAAGGCAGAAGCAGGCTCCTTGGAGGCAAAGGAACATGAAGTAGTACTGTACTGGATTTTTAAAAAATCAATGGTTGCTTGAATCTGTGGATCCTGAGCTCATGGGTATGGCAGCCCACCATACACTACTTTCCCCCTAAATTTCACCCTAGCTTGTGAATTTGGCTAAGACAAGATAGCAGGGGGAAAAAGAGCAAAGGAAAAATATTGCAGGGAAAACTTTTCTAGTAGCTGCAGCTCTCCCTCTTTCTCCTCAATCTATTTTCATTAGTCAGGGATTTCAGTCATATGGGTTGCTGGTTAAGCCTGGGCAAGTGATTCTGCAGGGCAAACTCTGGTATAGAAAGGAAATTTTTGCAGCTCTTTACAAAAGAGAGAGAGGGATATGTGTTTGGCTTTTTCTTTCCTTCTTTTGCTGTGGTGCGTCATGTTTATTCATGGGCCACCAACAGAGCCAACAGCTGCAGCAAAACGTCTCTGTGCCACTGTGCCAATGATGCAACTCTGGGGGGGGGCTCTGTCTCTGCAAGACGTTAGAATTTGTCTCCTCCTGTCTTTACGCCAAGCCTCCACTCCGCTGGGACTCACAGGATGCAATCCCATCTCTAGGCATATTTACTGAGAAGGAAATCACACACAGTCAGTGAAACAGAGTCCTGAGGAAGTAGGCATAGATTTGAAGCCAAGGCTGGCTCCAAGGTTTGGGAAGCCTTAGGCTTGATGATCTCAGTGGGCCTCCCTCTTTGCTCCACTCATCACTGTCACACCTGCCCCATCTGCTTGCTCGCTCTGTCTGGGCCAAATCCAAGTGACCACCCAGAGAGGCAGACAGAATGTGTGCGTGAGTGGCAGCCAGTGCAGAGGTGCCTCAAATCCTCCCTCGTATGATCATAAAGTGTAAACATTTCAAAAGGTTACGTTCATGCCCTTCAACCATCCCGATCTGGTAGATAGTCCGTTAAATCTGTCATGCCATTTTCCCCATTGCTTTTTAAAATGTCCCATTTTGTCTGCTTGCCCCCCCACACACACACACTGTCCCCTTTGTCTTCCAATTGGTGCAAACTGATTTCAAAGTGCAAACATAATTTGAAGTCCATTAATTCAGCTGGAGGAGAGGGGAGCAGGGTGTGGGATTTTGTCCTTCCCAGTGGGCTCAGGCAAAAACAAACTGCTGCAGCCTCTCCTAGCTTGTGTGCTCTTCCTCATTAGTAACTTTTGCCATCTTGACTACATGCTGATGTTGCTTGGCCACAGTTGTCCCAATTTTCGTATGTGAAACGGTGGAGGGTATGTCACTTTTTTGGACCACAGTTCCCACCATCTTCCAATTGATGGGCATTTTAAAAGACTATTCCTGCCAAATCAGGACAATTGCAGGATGTTTATTGCGGGGAGGGGAGTTCTATGAGCTGTATGCCAAAAACTATTTCCCCAAGCGTTGACAGATACAAGGAAGAGGAGCCACAAAGGTCAGGGCCAGGAGGCTCCAGGGGTAGCAGCGATACACCTGCAAAGTCGTGGGCCTTGGCAGGTACCAAGAGATACCAATTCCTAATGCCAGTCAATTTTGCAGCCTCAGTGCTATTCATTAGGTCTGCAACGTTCAATTAGCCAGTGGGTTAAAAAACTCAAAACTTAAAAAGACACCCCTACTAATCACCCAGTGGATTTTTTTAAAAAACACATTTTTAACAGAAGTACTTTGCAACACTTAAGATGGTAGCAGATGTCTTCTTAAAAGATAATGTAGCTCTCCTTCCAAACCTTTCCCAGCTCAGGGTTTTAAGCAATTGCTTAGGACTACTCTCATTGTGGCCTGATTTTGTGCTAGCATTGTGGTTTTGTTGTTGGACTAGAGGTCTGGATTTGGCATAACTCAGCCCCTCCTTTGTCCCACCTCCTTTGGTCCTCTCCTGTCAGCTGGTTTTAGCCGTGCAAAATGGTTAGAGAGGAAATACTACTGTATACAGACTCTAATATCTAATCTTAAAACTCAATAATAAAGAATCAATTTTCTATAAATCTCCAGTGTATATTGTGATTCTTAAGTTTGTTTTAGTGTAATGATTGTTGTAACATATATTATACCAAAGTGTCACATGCAAGTAATAATTACTCAATAAATAAATAAATACATATAAATATTTACATTAGTACATACATATGATCAAGTCCTTATATATATATATATGAACATGTGGGATGAAAATTCCAAAGTATCCACAATGTCCATAAATGCTTATTTGAAGGGTTTGGGGATGCATTCACTTGTATGTAGACATTTTCCTTTTATCATTCCAATTAGACAGGAGAAGTATCCTCTTTCAAACAAGATGTCAACATTATGAGATAGCACAGTGATGAATGGGGTAAGCCACCTACTCCAATTATTTTCCAGTGAAACCTCCCCTGTACTTTAGCTGATTTTAGCCAGCAGAGCAGCTCTGCCAACAGACTGCTGTCAGGTCTTTGAAATCAGATGCTGGGGGATTGGTCTGCTGGCAGAAGAGAATTTCAGCTGGCAGAAGCAGCTTGTGCCTAATCCTAACGCCTTATAGCCAGAGCATCTTTAAGTTAAAATTGCACTGCTCATCACAACTGAAGCGGGACTAATTTGTTCTGGGTACAGCCTATCCCTTAACACAGGATGAAAACCTTGTTAGCCCTTGATTTCCACCATCCCTCACCACAGGCAAAGCTGACTAGGGCAGATGGAAGCTGCAGTGCAAAATCATCTTCTCTTCTTATCTAAGAACCAAGCCAGAAAATGTACTTCTGGGCATTCCAGTTCCCAAAGTCCCTCAGCTAGCTTCACCTCTGACCATACTATCTGGAGGATTCTGGGAGTTGTAATCCAAAAAAGTAAATTTTCCAACATCTGCTAAGAACAAATGTAGCCTAATATTAACCCTGTGGCTAAGATCCTTATATAATGTTTACTTATAATGAGGTCTTGGTTTGGCAAGAGTTCCAAGGTATCTCAATTAAACATTTCCTTTTGTATAAGTAGGATATCAGATCTTTAGAGTTATTGATTTTATAAATGCAGCAGGGATTCAAACCTTGCTTCTGGGGTTTGTCCTGCCTTTCACCACACGCAGCCTTCTTGAGTAATGATTACTTTTATTACAAGAGTAATAAGGACAATAAAAAAGACAATAAAATACGTTGTCAAAGTAACTACTGTAAAACCACAGAAATAAAACAGGCAGAAAAACAGATTTTAGAGAGCTAACACCATTAAAAGGTGTTAAAAGGTTAATTTTATCTTACCAACCAATGAATTTCCCAAACTGAAACACTGTCCAAGGAAAATATGTAACAGCAGAACCCTCACCCACCCACCCTATTTTGGATGTTTTCCACTGAAAAATTTCAGGCTCATATTAGTGTAAGAGCGGGAGTAAAGGTTCTACAGAACTTTCAACATACCTTATAGAATTCCATAAAACTCAATTATCTTTTACATACACACAACCTATCACCCTGCTTGCTGGCACAAATTTCTTTTGGATTTTGATAGCAAAACAAGATTACTGTATTCTGATGACTGAAGACACAAAATTAATAAACCAGGACTGGGAAGCTGGGCAGATGGTTCTTGGACTCTAGATCCCCTCAGCCATAGTATAGTGGGCGCTGAAGTTCAGCGCCATCTGGAAAGCAACAGGTTCTCCAACCCTGCAGTGAGCATGGGGTATAAGGGTGCTTGAGGAATCCAGTCTCTGCACACTCCACTCTAAACTCACCTGATCCCAATCCCTTAAATTTAATGTGAAGATTGGAACATGGCTTTCCACTGGATTTTGGACTCCTCTGAAAGTTGTAATGAAATTCTTGCCAAAAAAAAAGTGTGTGTGTGTGTGTGTTTTGAGAGATAATACATTTAGGTGTTCTTCTGTGCCTTCAAGTCACATCTGACTTACGGCAACCCTAAGCTGAACCTATCATAGGGCCCATCTACGCAAGGGGGAAAAAATCCAAAGTACCTCATAGTACTGGCATCTTGCAGCAGCAGTGACATATCTAAACGGTTTTTCTGGCCTTGGAAGCCCCCATAAGCCTCGCATTCCTGATGGCGACCGAGAGTGATTTACTCCCATTAGCTCTTCACCGATGTTTTTTTTTTTAAGTCATCCCAAGGTGCATTGGTGCGATAGAGCAATTTTCCAATTTTATAGGAAAGCAAAACAGAAAATATTCATCCTGTTGTATCGCCATAGTGAGCAATTGCTAAGGCAAAAATCCAACATGGCGGCAGTGGGCGCAAGCCCTGCTCCCGCTCTCGCCTGGCCAAACAGCTTTGTGCTTCTGTTTGAATTTGTTGTTGTCCGATAGTCCAAACAAGCAGGAATGCGCACCCCCCTCAAAGTTTTCAGAAAAGTCAAGAAAATCTGCAAAGGCTTCAACTGCATTGTTTTTGCTGTTTTGCGTCCCTCTCCTAAATAGTGTGGATTGGCACTAGATCCCATTTAGACAGGTAGGAGTTCCAGCAAATTCCATGAGGGGTATTTTCACCGTTTAGATGGGCCCATATGGTTTTCTGGGCAAGATTTGTTCAAAGGGGGTTTGGCATTGCCTTCTCTAACGCTGAGAGTATGTCACCTCCCCAGGATCACCCAGTGGGTTTCCATGGCTGAGCAGGGAGTTGAACCCTGGTCTACGTGAGTCTTAGCCCTATGCTCCAACCACTGTACTATGCTTGCTCTTTTAGACATGAGAGTTATAGGAGAAAATATGGTTAGAAATGTGTATTTCAAGGAAAAAATATTTTAAGATAATATGTTTAGATACAGACTAAAATGCATTTTGTTGTGTTAACGCTCAGGCAGCATTCCTGTGGTTCCCAGGAAGCCATTTCAGGTGCACATGGCTATTGCTGAACATCCCCTCTTAAGGCAGAGGGGGAAAGCCTATAGGAAGAAATTCTCTCACATTCAAATTTTTAAAACCCCAAATTCTTTCCACTGAATTTATAAAGAAAGTTCAGATTTTTGTAAAAGTTCTCATTCAAAATAAAGAGAAATTAAAAGCAAGTATTGTCCAATCCTACATGGACCCCCTCCATATATTTTAGGATTGCTCCATTTAACACACACCCCAACCCGTAAGCTGCATCCCTTAACAAAGAAACAAGACAGAAGACACTCATGAGTGAGTGAGCAGTGGTACAGACCAAAGCCAAAGTATGCAGCCCATCCCTTGCTGGGAACATAAAGCATGAAAGTCAGCAGGTTCATTCTGCAGCCAAACCTGTCTCAGGTTCCTCCTATTGTCATTTCTTTTGTTAGAAAGGCCAGTCTTTGTATGGTGTAGGTTGTAAAGCAAGCAAAGGTATACAGGCAAATCCAGCTAATGACAAAATTGCCAACTGTCTGACCCAATAAAAATGCTTCAGCACCAGGGCAAAATAATAAAAATTTTAAGAAACAATTTGGCTGCCATGAAGCAGTGTGACTCCTTGGTAATCATTCACAATTCCCTTTAATTACAGATTGTTTTGGCTAGAGAGAGGAGAGGGATCAAACATGTCAAATGGAACTGAAAAACAAAGTTAGACATTACTCTCAGCAAAAAGGCTTCAGGGTCACAAGGCAAATGTTTGCGTTTTACTACAACTCATACATTCAATTGCCGCATATTTTGGAGGCTAGGGGTGGTAGAGCATTAACTAAGGGCTTGTTCTGAGATGACAGACACTCACTTAATGAAAACAAGTGCCAGGGAAGAGCAGAAATAGCAAACGGCTTGTATATTTTGAATTCTGAGATAGTGGACAGCTTTGCACAAACATGGAAGAAGCAATTGCTTAAGACACAGAAGAACACGCTGGTTTCACATTGTTGTATTTTGAGATACTGAATTCAATGGCATTTAAGTCCATCACACACAATTCAATGGCATTTAAGTCCATCACACACAATTTAGACCTGTTAATTTCAAAGGGTGTGCTCTAAGTATAACTGGGTTTCAATGTACATAACTATACTGCCTTATTCCCAGGGCTGGTTTTAGAGAGTGATACAGTTGGCATCTCCACCATGGTACAGTAGAGCCACCGTATCTTCTGGGGATTGGTTCGGGGGGGGGGGGGGCGCTGAGGATACAGAAAACCGTGGATAATAGCAAACACAATAGAAAATAATGGGACTTAATACCATAGAGTTGCTTTGGAGGACCTAAGAAATGGCTAGAGGGGACACATTTTCTAGCAAGACTCTATGGTAGGTGTGCTGTTTTGTGTCCCATGGATAACTGAATTAGTGGATAATGAATTAGTGGATACGGGGGTCCTACTGTACTATCTTTCCATGGTGGTAGGATTGCCTGCTTGTCTGAGGCAAGAGGCTACACTGATGGTAGCAGTGCTACTAATAGGGTCTCCCATGTCAGACAGGCTTTTGCCGAAGAGCCAGCAAAATGTCAAAGAGCTACTGGGCAGCAGCAGTAGTGGGGGTGACACTGGTGGAGGATCTCTCAGAGACCATGGCAGTGACATCACAGCTAATGCTTGTTAGTTATGCATGGAAAAGGCAATGGTAACCCACTCCATGAAGCCTTCTACCTTGAAAATAGTCGAAAATGAAACAAGAGATCGTGCCAGATGAGACTCCTGGGTCAAAAGGCTACTGAGGAAGAGCAGAGAACAAGTGTGAGTAGACTGGGGTTAAGCCAAAAGGACATTCAGCTGTTGACATGCTCAGAGGTGAAAGGAAAATCTGAAGCTGTACAGCACATATTATAGGAACATTGAATGTGAGAAGCATGACTCAGGGGATGCTAGATAATGTAAAACAAGAAATGGAATGTAAACATTGCAGTACTTTGGGTGAGTGAGCTAAAGTGGACAGAAATGGGACATTTTCAGTTCAATAACTCTAAGAAGAAATGGGGTGACAATAATAGTGAGGAGAGATGTAGCAAAAGCAGTGAAGGGATATAATGAAAGTCTGACTGAATCATATCAATAAGACTTCAGAGAAAACTAATCAATATAACCATAATTATGCTCCAACCACAGAGGCAGGAGAAATTGAAAGATTCTACAATGGGGATAAACTCTAAATCAATCATTGTCTCAAAATACAACCTGAAGACCATCCCCGTAGAAGTTAAAGATAATGTAAAAATTGATTTGCACAATTAAGCCTAATTGACCAGGAGTTAGAAGAACTCTGGAATGAATCCAGGGACACTGTCAGGGAGGAATACAAAACAACACTATCTGCAGCCAAAAAAGAAAGAAAAGCCCTACTGGATGGATGACAGATAGAATCATAGAATCATAGAATTGCAGAGTTGGAAGAAACCACGAGGGCCATCCAGTCCAACCCCCTGCCACGCAGGAAATCACAATCAAAGCATCCCCGACAGATGGCCATCCAGCCTCTCTTTAAAGACCTCCAAGGAAGGAGACCCCACCACACTCCGAGGGAGTGCGTTCCACTGCCGAACAGCTCTTACTGTCAAAAAGTTCCTCCTAATGTTGAGGTGGAATCTCTGTTCCTGGAGCTTGCACCCATTGCTCCGTGTTCCAGTCTCTGGAGCAGCAGAAAACAAGCCTGCTCCATCCTCAGCGTGACATCCCTTCAAATACTTAAACAGGGCTATCATATCGCCTCTCAACCGTCTTTTTTCCAGGCTAAACATACCCAGCTCCCTAAGTCTCTCCTCAGAAGGCATCGTTTCCAGACCTTTTACCATTTTAGTTGCCCTTCTCTGGACATGAAGATTGAAGATGAAACTCTTCAAGCAGTTAAGGACAGGTGAGAAGCAAAAATAAAAGAGGACAGAAATAGGCTGAGAACCCTGAACACAACTGTTTGACAACTTGTGGATCAAAGAGGCAGGGACAAAGAGAACCACTATAACAATCAATGCAGAGTAATAAACAACAAAGGTTGGAAAGGAGACCTCTTCCACAAGATTTGAGGAATTGCACAGAGATTACCAAGAATTTTAAGCTGTATGCATATGCAGTTCACTAGCTTGCCATGTTAGGTTACTGAAAAATTAGCAACCCAGAATTGTCATACTGAACTGGATAATAAAACATAGCCCTGTCTATTGGCCAAATAAGGAACAATTGCAGGGAACTCACTTTGCTTCTCCCTACCAAAGAAAATAAGCAGCTCTGACAGCTGCCTTGGGACTGGGGAGCTGCTGGGTAGCACACTTTGGCTTCATGCATGGGCTGAGACTAAGGGCCACCAGGATGCTACATCCCTGATCACCTAGTGACCATCACAACAGGAGAGAGATCAGTCTGGCCCACATTTTGGACAGACTAGGAGCAACTAAGTATCCAGTCATTGCTTTTCTCTTCTCTTTCTTCCTTTTGTATGGTGTTTATTAGACTGTGAGGCTGTGGGTGGGAACATCTATCAATGTTTGGACAGTCCTTAGAAATGTTTGGGCACTTGTGTTAAATAGTATGTGTTTCTTATAATGTGCTGCTCAAACAGAAATAGCCAGGCTTTTGTGCTTTCTATAATATTTTAATCTGCAGCAGAATCTTCATGACACAGCAACAGCCTGCTAACGTTTGCACCTCCAGCCACTGGTAAAGGCACACCTAGAACTAGCTGGAAATTGGCAATCCAGTTTCTCCATGCCCCTTTCTATTCTATACATAGCTTTCTCAAATTTCGTACCTAATCCACATGCAGGCAGATTCAGAAGCAAGTTCTGTAAGAGCAATGGGGGAACATGTGGTGATGTTTCTGTTGCCAGACTGCAACTCACATGACCCCTAGATAGCATAGCCAATGATGAGGGATGATGGAAGTTGCAGCTGAACAGAAGGAAGTTCTCACGCCATGTTCAACATTGATCAGTAATACTTAGTGCCATGTAAACAGATTCCTTGGAGCTGAAGCCTTAATTTATATTCTATGAAGATCTACAAAGCAGAGCAAAATTAACATTACTTTCTTCTTTTCATTACCTAGTAATTCCTTTTTGTTACCTAGCATTCCCCAACCTGGTACCCTCTATTTTAGAACCGTAAATGACACCATCCCTCCCCATCAGCTATGTTTGCTGAGCGGTTAATGGAAGTTGTAGTCATTGGAGGGCTGGCAAGCAGAAGGTGTTATAAAAAGCCAACTACAAAGAACTCTAGGCAAGTAAGTCCTTCCTTTCTGAACCCGTTAACTATATTGGAAACTATTTTGATAATAAACAAGCTGAAATTCCCCAGTAAACTACCAGTTTTCAAGGGACTGGAGAAGTTGGCATTAGAGTGCAACAACATATTAAAACAAAGGTGCCAGCCACTACTATTTTGTAATTCATATTATGGAGCAGAGCATATAGTGTTTAGGGCAGAGCTGGGGAATCTTTGGCCCTCTAGATGTTTTGGACCTGTAATTCCTTACCACTGGCTAAGTTGCCTTGTGGTTCTGAGCTGGAATACAAAATATAAAGAGGGCTAAAGTTTCCACAAACCTGATTTAGAGGGTCTACTATGCTCCAGGAAATGAAAATGATAGAATTACTTAACCACTACTTTTAAAACACCCTGGGAGTGAAAAGAGGATACAGTTCTCAAGGCAAGACTGATTTCCCTTTGCCACAGCTTTCAATGAAAGCAGCCAGTGACATCTAGAGGCAAGTAGCTTAATTACTTGTACTTTGTGCCATTTTTGGTAAAACATTCAATCCTCTCTGATTTATTAACCTATCATTTAGATCAGTATAAAATATCTGTACCTCAAGTATCTGTTTATTATGTTTTTGATCTGGAAATTCCTTAGATCACACCTATTTTGTGGAGTACTTCTGGCATGCAATTGAGTTCAATCACATGGGGGACTAGAACATTTGAGCAAAGACAGCAGGCACTGGTGTGTGTCAACAGGTGTTGCCCCATGCCAAACTTCCAAAGAAAAACCACGCAACATGATAGTCATATTCATATAGCAGTGTCAACTTGTTGTAGAACATAAGTAAATTAAGCTATGTCAATGTTACAAGCATGCAGCAACGATCCTGCTAATTATTAGATACACCACAATGGCTCAAAGAAGCCAAAGAAAACCTTTGATGAAACAAAACATCCCCATCTGAAAAACACCTTTAAACAAGTTACAGAACTGGAAGAATTCAGTCTTCTATTTTTTCCAGTGCTTCTATATCTTCAGGGTCAAGGCGCTTTATAACGATCTCTTTTTAAAAAGAAAAAGAAATATAAGTTACTTTGAAGTTCATTTGTGGACAATCCCAGTGCTGAGAGAATATGCAGAGTCCAAGGTTTTCTAATTAGTTTGCATGGCAAGAAGTGTTTGGGATGAACCTCCTCCTCCATGCTGAAGTTAGACGCTGGTTGCAATCTTGCATGATTCAGAGTCGTATAGTAGTTCTGCAGGCAAACCCACACTACACTAGGACATTTACCATGCCCGGGCCTACCATAAAGCTGCTAAAGCCTGCTCCCCCCAGGGCCATTTATGCCTGAAGGAGAGCAGAGGGCAACCATGAGGCTCCAACCCAAAGAATGGAAGCTAGCTTACATCCACACGAGAGCCAGCTTTTAGGGGCTCTTGTAACCAAGTATCAGTCAACAACTTCTATCTCTTTTACTATCCTAAGATGAATTTCCTGAGACAATAAATGTAATTTTTTTCATTTTTACCTTACAAGAGCATCCAGAGTCACTTCTCCTGTTTCTACCACAAGCTCATGTTGCAGTAGCCCTGTTGCACTCTACTTAATATTGTACAGATAACAAATATTCCTACATATTGCATGGCACAAGCTGAAAGCAAGTGGGCATATTTTTGAAGTAAGACACATTCTTCCCTAAAAGGTCAGAAGGAAATCCAATTACTCACTGAAATGCTCTTGAATGGAGAACAGAAGTGGTAAGTTATATTTTTCAACCATGTTGAATGCTAGACCACTCTTCCCAAAGCGACCCGTTCGACCTATGCGGTGTAGGTAAGTCTCAAAATCAGCAAGCTGTGCCCCCTTTGTAGGCAGGCTGAAGTTGACCACGATTGTGACCTGCTTCACATCAATACCTACAAGGCAGCATAAACATGGTTACCTTATGCTGAAATGCATGGGTAAAAAGCACCAAGTCACTGGCAGTTCAAAACGTTCTTCGTTTCTGCAAACCCTACCTCTAGCACAGACGTTGGTTGAGATGAGGACTTTGTCTTTCCCATCACGAAAGTTCTGGATCACATCTGCCCGTTGTTCAACTGTAAGCTCCCCACTCAGCAGGGATACTTGGTGCCCATCGTTTGTCAGTGACCAATATAGCCATTTAGCATTTTTACGAGTCTATGTAGCATATAAAGGCACAGGAAAGATTATGACCATAACCTTGCTAGAAAAGACCCTAGATCTCTTATGGTAGATGTTGCTTTCAGCATGTTATCCTTGCAAAACCAATTTCTCTCATAATTTGTCCCACTCTCGATTCCCGATGATACCTGTTAATAAGGACAATCTGATCTAAATGATAATTCACTCTCTTGGTGAAGTCAGAAAGCAGGGACAGGGAATCCATGGCCTTCCAAATGTTAGACTGCAGTTCCCATTATCCCTTACCACTTGTTAGGCTTAACAGGAGTTGCAGTCCAATATCTGCAGGAATGCATGCCCCTCTGGATGTTATTAGACCTAATATGAAACTACACAAGTCTCAAGATCCTTCAGTCAAGGTTTTCTCTTGGTCTCACCATCATCACAGGCTCATTTGTTGAAAACACTGGAATTGACTTCCTCAGTGGCTGCTCCCAGGCAGTGGAACTCCCTTCTATGGGAAGCTAGGCTATTTTCCCCCCTCTTCAATACCCTCTGCTCTCCTTTTGCCAGCAGCACCTTTTCATTTACACTGGCATTTTAATATTAATTGGTTGATGAAAGGTGTTTTTATAAGTGTGTGCTGTATTTTTATCTGTTGTGTTTTTAAATAAATTATACTTTTTAAATTAATGGTGTTTTAATATGATAGCCTGCTTGTATTTCAACTTCTTTTATAATTTCTTTTTTCAGTTTTATCTTGCTTTAACCTTGCTGTAAGTTGCCTTGGGCCCCATGTTGGGAGAAAGACATGATATAAATAAAATAATAAAGTAAAAACACAGTTCTCACCACCCCCAGCCACCATAGCTGATGCAGCCCAGCAACATCTGGAGGGCCACATATCCCCTGCCCTGGTTCACAGCTACCTTGCCCTGCATCAAAAATATTGGGAGAATTTGCCCTTAAGGGGGTCTAGTCCCCCTCTCAAAAAGAGTCAAAAAGGGAAGTATCCAATGTGAAACTACCCTGCTCTTCTGGTTGCCTTATTGCTATGCAGCAATTTTTATCTCAAAATCATGACCCACCATCATTCTCTTCCACCCTAACCCTTTTCAGATTCTCTGTTGACCCTATCCAAGTTATACACTCACTGGGAGCCTACCTTACCTGGCAGAAGATTATAGCCTGGCCAATAGTGATGCTGCCATAGAGATTACACAGGGCTCTGTATTTATCTTCCTTGTTCTCACACTCAAAGTAATATTGTCTGATATTGTTGAGAGTCAGTTCCTCTCGGCGAAGCTTAATAATGTTTGGGTCAGGGATGATGCGCTCAGCAAACCGTAGCACAGGGTCCTCAAACGTTGCTGAGAAGAGAAGCATCTGGCAATCTTTAGATAATGCTCTGAATGGGGGGAGAAAAGAGTTCAAAGGTATCACTGCTTATAGCAGTTATGTTCATGAATCCTCTGCCCAAAGTTCAGCAGGTGGCCAGAGCTCATTGCTCTGCTTTGCACAGGATGGCCATATAGCATCCTCCAGTTAGGGTCAGCAAAGACTCCTGTATGGAAGACTCACTACCAGCCACTGTTGATTATATTGAACTAGATCCGTGGTGGACAACTAGGCTGCAATGTCCCCGAGGGGCTTGTGGGGGCCCAATCAGCCAAAATAAAAAATTACTCAAAAAACCCACACACCACACTTTCCCCACCAAAATACTCCCACACGACCCAGGAGGCTGATGGAAGGCACTTTTGCCATGTTTGGGGTCCCTCCTGGACCATTTTAGATTCAGGAGAGGTCTTTTCTTCAACTGGAAGTAACCAGAAGGTCAATTTCTATATCTTTTCCTATAAGAAAAAGGTCCTCTCTTAAGCCTAAAATGGTCCAGGGGGGCCAAACTGTTGCAAAATGGCTTCCAACATGGCTAGGCAAAGTCAGGGGATGTTGATCAAAAAAATTCCACAATGTTTGGGGAGGGGGGGTCAGAAAGTCCTGTAAACCACAAGCAGCCCACAAGCATTTTCTGCACCTTGAACTAGATGGATCAAAGATCTGACTTAATACAGCAGTAGCTTCCTCTGATTGAAGTCTCTGCATCAACTCTACATTTGCTTTAAGTCTTCTGGGAAAGAATTCTATATGAAACCCTGGAGAGAGAGGGCCCATCAGTGCAGACAGCACTGAGCTTGATGGACCAATGATACAACCTGGTATGAAATACTTCCTGTCTTGTAAGTCCTACCTGAAGATTCCAGAGAGTGCAGAGTATGCCAGACATGTGCTCTTTGACTGAGCAACAGCCCTTCCCTAATTCCAAATTTCAGTTAATTTAAATTCAAACGCTTCACAGAAAAGGTGGAATTTTAGGAAGGACTTTAAGGGAAGTAGGTATTAAGGAATAAAGTAAGGAAGATGACACCACACAGGTACTCGGGGAAGAAATGTCAAAAAAACAGAAAACAGAAAGAAAGAAAGAAAGAAAGAAAGAAAGAAAGAAAGAAAGAAAGAACAGATAGGAGATGGAAACTGAAATTAGTAAGGGTATCAAGCTAGAATTGTTGAGTAACAAGAAAAAAGAATTCTACTCTGGGCACATGCAGGAAAGGAATTGCCTCAGAGAAAATAGCCAGACTTGAAGGAGGCAAGCATCTTTCCCCCCCGCCCTGTGGTCCACATGCTTCCTTTTCCTGCCTATCTCTGGGGGAAGTGATGGGAGAAAACAGAAGTTCTACAGATTCCTCCTCTCAGTGAAAGAGACAGATATATGGAAGCTCCGAACAGCTGTGGAGAAGAAAACAAGCTTGTGCTAAAATTTTGCAATCGCCCTACCCTTCCCACTGTACGTGCAAGCAGAAAAAACCCATCATGTATGGTATGCATACAATTCTTCTGACAAGGCAACAGAACGGATGTAAGGAAAAGTGTCATGTGGTTAGTTTATAGTCTACATCTGAAGATACTGTACTTTTCCAAAGGCAGGCTTCACAAAGCATGTGCCCTCGCTAAATATTAAGGTGACTGAAAAGCAAGCTTTCTCAGTACACACATTTCTTTCTAAAAAAAACAAAAACAAACCAACCTCCCTTCCAGACTTTCAGATAGAATTCATATAGCATTTTCAGGAAGGAACAAACTATTTCTTCAGAACTTTCTAAGTAACAAGCAAAGTACGTTTACCTCTGAATACGGACGCTCTGATCTGAAAAATTCTGTTTGCTCATCAAAACATCTGCTTCATCCAACACAAACACCTTTATCTTTCGCACATCCAGAAATTTTAGCTTGAAACACCAATCTAGCAGGCTCCCAGGGGTTCCAATCACTATTTGTTCTTCTATTACAGTCCCTCTTGGTACTAGAGAGGATTAAGTTAAAAGACAGGGGGCTTTAATGCTATGTTTCTGGCTACTGAAAAGGCTGCTACAAGAAATGGAAACTGCTGTAGAACTCTATGTATGAAATGTTACTGAGTACGGACTATTTCACAGCAAAAACAGCTAAGGGGATTTGCATTACTTCATTTTGTAACATGTACATTTAAATGTTAGGCTGCAAGACAGAATTATAAACACATTAAAGAGAGGTTCTTACTTCTATTTCCTTTAACTGCGTACGTAACCTTTATGTTGACACAAAACTTTCCCATCTTCTCAACTACTTGTCCAGTTTGCATAGCCAGTTCAAATGTGGGGGAGAC